>CM057465.1:99572205-109572205 GCA_030035585.1 Dugong dugon | reverse complement strand
TTCTGTAATCTTTTTAAGTTTCTCTATTGCTCTGTTTGTGTGTTCCTTGGCTTGATCTGCATTTTGTATGGTCTCCTTCCTGATATCTTGAAGAGTTCTGTATATTAATCTTTTGTATTCTACCTCCGTTAATTCCAAGAAGTTCTCTTCCTCCAGAAAATTTCTTGAGTCTTTGTTTTGGTAGCTTAGTGAAGCTATCAGGGTCTGCCTCTTTATGTGATTTGATGTTGAATGTTGTCTCCAAGCCATCAGTAAGTTATTATATTTATTTATTTTATGTTTGCTTACTGTGTCCTAGCTTCTTGTTTTGTTTTGTTTTGATATGCCCAAATAGGCTGCTTGAGTGAGCTAGTTTGATTATTGGCATCTTTGAAGCTTTAATGTCCTGTCACCAGGTGGTTGGATCAGTTATTAGGTATGTGAGCCGAGGAGTCCATTTACTTTTCTTGTATGGATTCAGCTCAGGTGTTCAGATAATTGGTCACCAAGTGTGTAGTTCAGGCTCTCACCTACAGTCCTAGATGAGCAAAGGTGATTGGAGTAGGCACAGGAATCTGGCTGCAGTAGGGGATCACACATTGAGCAAGGCAGGGGACTGATGGCTGCCCAAGTGTCTGGGAAGAAAGCATGTCCCTGTTCCCTAGAGTGCATAGGTGGGTGGGTTTTGCATATGGACTTTGGGCACCCAATGCTATTGGCTGTAGGGTCTGGGAGGCACCACTTATTCTTGGACCCCTGTCATAGGTGACTAAGTGGTGTGGGTGGAGCCAATAGTCCTCAGGCCCCTGATGTAGGTAGGTGAAGACACTGCTTAATGGGCAGAGTGGTATCAAATGTCACGAACCTCCTACTCCACCATATAGCTGATACAGTGAAGTTAAACTTCAGGTATATACCCTGTTGTACTGTGCTAATGAGGGCCTATGCTGTTGAAATGGGCCCACACAGGTCTATGCAGGTGTGAAAGGCATTCAAAGTCCACGGCCCCCTTATGCCTGTGACTCGGCAAAGAAGCTGTGCCTGCCCTGTGTTCCTGGCTTAAGGGAGTCGGAAGATTATTTTTTCCATTTTGTTTGTTAATTTGTTCCCTCTCCAAGGCGGGGAGAATGGCTCAGCTTTGGAAACTCAAGGGTCACACCGGTGCTTTTTGAAGTGTTTTATCATCTGAAAAATCAGCCATTGAAAACCTTGTAGTGTGCTGACTGGGGAGAGGTTGGAAAGGGCGTTTTTTCATCACCTCTGAAAACCCTTAATGTCGGAAAATTTCTGCCTAGATCTTTGAGGTCTTCTCCCCCAGGCTACTTCTGGCCCAGGGGACACTGCAGTTGCTGAAGTCGGCCTAGGACCCAGTGCAGAGCAGGAGGGAATAGGTAAATGGGAGAGAAGTTCTTCCCAAATGGGGTGTTTTTTGATCCATGTGGTAGGTTAAACCCATGTACTTATCTTTTGCTGACTGACTGTAACTTTTCAATGGCTCTGGAGGCCTGAGAAGACTCTCCACCACTTAGTCTCTCCCCACATGGAAAACATGTCCTGGATGCCACTGCCTACCTCACTGCACATGCCAGCAGATCTGGCCTGCAGGTGCCGGCTCCAGCCAGGTCAGGTCTGGCTACTGCTCGCTGCTTCTGAACTGTCTCTCCCTCCACCTGCCACTCAGTCCAATTCCTCAACTTTGCCATTGATGTTCAGGGCTCCTAGATTGTCCTATATAATCAATTCACTTGTTTTTTCAGGTCTTTGTTGTAAAAGGGACCACAGGAAGTGCCTGCCTACTCCACCATCGCTGCCCTGCCTCCCCTGGTGGGCCTTCTGTTGTGAAATGGGGAGAATCATGGGACCCCTAATGCCACATTGCCTCCATCAATTGGTGTGAGCATCACCACATATGTTCATAGGAGAGCTTTGCAAACTCAAGGGTCACACAGGTGCTTTTTGAAGTGTTTTATCATCCGAAAAATCAGCCATTGAAAACCTTGTAGTGTGTTGATTGTGGAGAGATTGGAGAGGGCTTTTTTAATCACCTCTGAAAACCCTTAACGGTGGAAACTTTCAGCCTAGATCTTTGAGTCCTTCTCCCCCAGCCTAAACTGAGATCTCAGTTGTCAGTGACCCATAAAATAGTTTTCATACATTTAGAACCAATCAAGGAAAGGAGGCTGATCCATCCAAAGCAAAGATTTATTGTTCTTGAGATTAGGTGCCATTGAGTTGATTCCAACTCACAGTGACCTTAGGTACAACAGAACGAAACACTGCCCTGTCCTTCATCATCCTCACAATTGTTGCTATGTTTGAGCCCATTGTTGTAGCCACTGTGCTAATTCATCTCGTTGAGGGTCTTCCTCTTTTTCCTGGACCCTCTATTTTACCAAGCATAACATCCTTCTCCAGGGACTACTCCCTCCTGATAACATGTCTAAGTTATGTGAGACGTAATCTCGCCATCCTTGCTTCTAAGGAGCATTCTGGTTGTACTTCTTCCAAGACAGATTTGTTTGTTCTTCTGGCAGTCCATGGTATATTCAATATTCTTCACCAACATCAAAATAATAAATATAATAATTATTGAACAATATCATTAATACCATACGCAAGTAAAATTTTGCTGAAGATAATTCAAAAACAGTTGCAGCAGTACATTGATGGGGAACTGCCAGAAATTCAAGTCGAATTCAGAAGAAGACATGGAATGAGGTATATCATTACTGATGTCAGATGGATCTTGGCTGAAAATAGAGAATACCAGAAAGATGTTCATCTGTGTTTTATTGACTATGCAAAGACATTTGACTGTGTGGATCATAACAAATTATGGATAACATCGCAAAGAATGGGAAGTCCACAACACTTGATTGTGCTAATGTGGGACTTGTACATAGACCAAGAGGCAATCATTTGAACAAAACAAAGGGATACTGTGTGGTTTAAAACCAGGAAAGATGTGTGTCAGGGTTGTATCCTTTCACCATAGTCATTCAATCTGAATGCTGAGCAAATAATCCGAGAAGCTGGACTATATGAAGAAGAACACGGCATCAGGATTGGAGGAAGACTCATTAACAAGCTGCAATATGCAGATGACACAACCTTGCTTGCTGAAAGCAAACAGGACTTGAAGCAGTTACTCATGAAGATCAAAGTCTGCAGCCTTTTGTATGGATTACACCTGAAAATAAAGGAACAAAAATCCTCACAACTGGACCAATAAGCAACATCATGATAAACAGAGAGAAGACTGAAGTTGTAGAGGATTTCATTTTACTTGGATCCACAACTAACGCCCATGGAAGCAGTAGTCAAGAAATCAAACGATTATTGTATTGGGCAAATCTGCTGCAAAAGACCTCTTCTAAGTGTCAAAGAGTAAAAATGTCACTTTGAGGACTAAGGTGTGCCTGACACAACTCATGATATTTTCAATCGCCTTATATGCATGAGAAAGCTGGACAATGTATAAGGAAAACTGAAGAGGAATTGATGCCTTTGAATTATGGTATTGATGAAGACTATTGATTATACCATGAACCACCAGAAGAATGAACAAATCTGTCTTGGAAGAAGTACAGCCAGAATGCTCCTTAGAAGTGAGGACGGTAAGACTTCTTCATCTCATGTACTTTGGACAAGTTATCAGGAAGGACCAGTTCCTGAAGAAGGACAGCATGCTTGGTAAAGTAGAGGGTCAGTGAAAAAAAGGAAGACCCTCGATGAGATGGATTGACTTAGTGGCTGCAACAATGGGCTCAAACATAACAATGATTGTGAGGCTGATATAGGACCAGGCAGTGTTTCGTTCTGTTGTACACAGGGTGGCTATGAGGCAGAATCAACTCAGTGGCACCTAACAACAACAAGAACATACTGTTTAGCCTCAATTTGTTCATCTGTAAAATGAGACTAATAATATTTGTCCAGTCAGTTTGATATGTTTGATATGAGAACAAGATATCTTGTTTACTAAGCACCTACCGCAGTGTGGCCCAGAGTAAACACTCATTCTACAAATTTTATTGAGTGCCTAGAATGGGGATAGAAGATGGACCAAACAAAAATAGTGTCTGCTTTTTTGGAGTTCACAGTCTGGTATGAAATAGTTTTTTTTTTAATACAGTAGCTAACTGCATAACAAAACAGCATGAGAACAAAGGATAGAGGGCTGGTCTTATAAATTGCCTAATAATCTGCAACTAACAACCTTCTAATGTAAACTCAATCTATTAACCAGGGTCCTAACAAATAAACTTGAGAATATTTCAGAACACAGGCCACTACACAAGGAGTTAGGCTAAATGCCGGGGTATGTTCATGTAGCTGCACAGACATTCCATTATTTGATAAAAGGAGAAATGCAGACGAGTTCTGTTAGATGAGCCAGCTGTATCGGTAAAAATAGCATCAGAGCTGTACCACAAAATAGAAACATCTGGTTTAGGCAAAAGAATGAAAGGACCCTTGGTGTAGAGGTAAGTGAACTAGACCTATCTAAGACAGCTGTCTGCTGATTCTAGGTTAGCTCCTAGCAGCTGGGTGACTAGGAAAAGCCCCTTGATCTCTGTCTGGATCTGTTTCTTATCTGTGAAACTACTGAGCTCTGAGGTCCCTCCCACCTCTACCATTCCATGGATTAGTAGAGATAAAACTGGAGACATATTTAAATAAAGTTAGTTCTCACAACAAAGAAACTAGCTCCAACTAAATAATGTGGGCATCTCGTAAAGTGAAGGACTAGAGCCTACCTTGGCATCCTTTCAGAAAGTGGAATTTCTAAACCCTGGCCATCACCAGGGGATTCCTGCCTTAACCACATACTTACTCAATGTTTGGATGTTAGCTTTCAGTTACTTATTGTGGCAGTGCTGAGCAATGCTCCAAAATATTTCTGGCTCTCTGTGTTCTAGGCAGAAATGTTATTTTGGGTTGTTTGTGGTTTGCTGTGGTCATGTGACTAGTTCTGGCCAATGAGCTGGAAGTCGGAGTAATGTGTATCACTTCCAGGCAAGGGCACGCAGCTGCCATGCCAGATCCTTCCCTTTCCTCTCACACTGCCATGCTGACTGGCAATGTTCAAGAGAATGGCTGTTCTGTCACTCTTGGCCCCTGAGTGACTACAATGAGCAAAGCCCCCATCATCCATGATGGACCTGATGAGTGAGAAAAAAACTTCTGTGTTTTAAGCCCCTGAAATTTAGGGGTTATTTTGTTACTGCAGCATAATCTAACCTATCCTTACCGATGCATTGGTTAATATTAATTAATGTTTTATTGGTTAATATTAATTAATGTTTTGCTGACTTAGTAACTTTGGTAATATAAACTGGAATTGTACTAAAACATTAGAGTCAATTGTCTGTGCTTTTCATCTTATTAAACATGACTTCTTTCCCCTTGATTTGACGCCATTCACATTATGCATGCCCTGGAAGTGTCATTCATATAGAATACAATGTGACTGGCAACACAGCAGCTCTGGATTTACAACAGTATAAAAAAACTGTTGCCGTCTAGTTGATTCGTGACCCTATGAGTGTCAGAGTAGAACTGTCCTCCACAGAGTTTTCAATGGTAGATTTTTCATAAGTAGGTCAACAGGCCTTTCTTCCGAGGTGCCTCTGGGTGGATTTGAACTTCCAACCTTTTGGTCAGCAGCCTGAATTTGTTAGCCATTTGCACCACCAAGGCAGTGAACTCATTCCACTTATTTTTACTGTATCGATTTTCAAGTAAATGGAAATAATATTTTTTATTTGAAAAGTATTTTATAGTTTAAAAAGCTCTCATATTCAATAAATATCATGTAATTTATGAAATTTTCACAACCCTATAAGGGAAATATTATAAGCTTCATTTTACTACCAAGGAATCTGAGGGTCATACAGTTTAGGTGACTGCATAAGGTTGGCAGTTGTGTTGTTGTTAGGTGCCGTTGAGTTGGTTCCAACTCACAGTGACCCTACGCACAACAGAATGAAATGCTGGCTGGTCCTGTGCCATTCTCACACTCGTTGCTGTTTGAGCCCATTGTTGCAGCCACTGTGTCAATCCATCTTGTTGAGGGTCTTGCTGACCCTCTACTTTACCAAGCATGATGTTCTTCTCCAGGGACTGGTCCCTTCTGATAGCATGTCCAAAGTACGTGAGATGAAGTCTCACCATCCTCACTTCTAGGAAGTATTCTGGGTATACTTATTTGCTCAGCATACAGTCTGAATAAATATGGTCAAAGATACAACCCTGATGCACACATTTCCTGACTTTAAACCACCTGGTATCCCCTTGTTCTGTTTGAACAACTGCCTCCTGTTCTATGTACAGGTTCCTCATGAGCACAATTAAGTGTTCTGGAATTCCCATTCTGCAAAATTTTATCCATAATTTGATATGATCCACACAATTGAAAGCCTTTGCATAGTCAATAAAACACAGGTAAACATCTTTCTGGTATTCTCTGCTTTCAGAGAATGTTCTTCCCTTTTGGTTTTCTATCTCCAGGTCTTTGCACATTTCATTATACTTTACTTTGTCTTCCTGAGCTGCCCTTTGAAATTGTCTGTTTGGCTCTTTTGCTTCATCATTTCTTCCATTCAGTTTAGCTACTCTACATTCAAGAGCAAGTTTCAGAGTCTCTTCTGACATCCATTTTAGTCTTTTCTTCTTTTCTTGTCTTTTTAATGACCTTTTGCTTTCTTCAGTTATGATGTCGTTGATGTCATTCCACAATTCATCTGGTCTTTGGTCCTTAGTGTTCAGTGTGTCAAATCTATTCTTGAGATGATCTCTAAATTCAGGTGGGATATACTCAACGTCGTACTTTGGTTCTTGTGGACTTGCTCTAATTTTCTTCAGCTTCAACTTGAACTTGCATATGAGCAACTGATAGTCTGTTCTGCAGTCGGCCCCTGGCCTTGTTCTGACTAATGATATTGAACTTTCCCATTGTCTCTTTCCGCAGATGTAGTCGATTTGATTCCTGTATATTCCATCTGGCGAGGTCCATGTGTATAGTCACCATGTATGTTGTTGAAAAAAGGCATTTGCAGTGAAGAAGTCGTTAGTCTTCCAAATTTCTATCATGTGATCTCTGGCGTCGCTTCTATTACCAAGGCCAAGTTTTCCAACTACTATCTTTCTTCTTTGTTTCTAACTTTCACTTTCCAATCACCAGTAATTATCAATGCATTCTGATTGCATGTTTGATCAATTTAAGACTTCAGAAGTTGGTAAAAATCTTCAATTTCTTCATCTTTGGCTTTAGTACTTGGTGGGTAAATTTGAATAATAGTTGTATTTGGTTGCAGGAATTGACAGAATACCAATTGAAATGTTTCAACAAATGTATGCAATGCTGGAAGCACTCACTCTTCTGTGTCAAGAAATTTGGAAGACAGCTACCTGGCCAACCAACAGGAAGAAATCCATATTCATGCCCATTTCAAAGAAAGGTGATGCAACGAAATGCAGAAATTACAGAACAATATCATTAATATCACACATAAGATAAATTATGCTGAAGATAATTCAAAAACGGTTGCAGCAGTTCATTGACAGGGAACTACTGCCAGAAATTCAAGTCAGATTCAGAAGAGGATGTGAAACAAGGGATGTCAGTGCTGATGTCAGATGGATCTTCCCTGAAAGCAGAGAATACCAGAAATATGTTTACCTGCATTTCATTGACTATGCAAAGGCATTCGACTGTGTGGATCATAACAAATTATGGATAACATTGTGAAGGATGGGAATTCCAGAACACTTAATTGTGCTCATGAAGAAACTGTACATAGACCAAAAGACAGTTGTTTGAACAGAACGAAGGGACACTACATGGTTTAAAGTCAGGAAATGTGTGTGTCAGGGTTGTATCCTTTCACCATACTTAGTCAATCTGTATGCTGAGCAAATAATCTGAGAAGCTGGACTATATGAAGAAGAACGCAGCATTAGGGTTGGAGGAAGACTCATAAACAACCTGTATTAGGCAGATGATACCGCCTTGCTTGCTGAAAGTAAAGAGGACTTGAAACACTTATTGATGAAGATCAAAGACTACAGCCTTCAGTATGGATTACACTTAAACATAAAGAAAATAAAAATCCTCACAACTGGACCAATAAGCAACATCAGGATAAACAGAGAGAAGATTGAAGTTGTCAAGGATTTCATTTTACTTGGATACACAATCAACACCCGCGGAAGCAGCAGTCAAGAAATCGAACTATGTATTGCATCGGGCAAATCTGCTGCAAAACACATCTTTAAAGTGTTAAAAAGCAAAGCTAGCACTTTGAGGACTAAGGTGCACCTGACCCAAGCCATGGTATTTTCAATCTTCTCATACATATGCAAAAGCTGGACAATGAATAAGGAAGTCCGAAGAAGAATTGACGCCTTTGAGTTATGGTGTTGGCAAAGAATATTGAATATACCATGAACTACCAGAAGAACAAACAAATCTGCCTTGGAAGAAGTATAGCCAGAGTGCTCCTTAGAAGTGAGGATGGCGAGACTTTGTCTCATTACTTTGGACATGTTATCAGCAGGGATCAGTCCCTGGAGAAGGGCATCATGCCTGGTAAAGTAGAGTGTCAACGAAAAAGAGGAAGACCCTCAAAGAGATGAATTGACATAGTGGCTGCAACAATGGGCTTAAGCAAAACAATGATTATGAGGATGGTGCCAGATCAGGCAGTGTTTTGTTCTGTTGTACATGAGATCGCTATGAGTTGGAAAGGTCTTGAAGGAACCTAACAACAACAAAAGCTAGACTGTTTCCACAGTGCTAGTGGTTTGTCTTCCATCTCAACATTTTTGTCTCTATTCTTACCCATATTTTCTATCATTTTTAGCCTGTCTTCATAACCTAAATTACCATAGTGAGTTCTCTCCTTCTTCCCCATTTGCTTGCTTCCAGGCACCACCCAGGCTTCATTTAATCAATATAGTGTAATGGATTACTTAAATGTTATCTCATGTCTATTAAAAAATACCGTAGAAATCCTTTTAAAAATGTTTACTGTTGTACATATATACACATACATATATATATAACAAAAATTTGCATTTTAACAATTTTTAAGTATACATTTCAATGATATTAATTACATTCATCATGTTATGCAACCACCACCACTATCCATTTCCAAAAGTTTTTCCTGATCCCCAACAGAAACCCTTAAGCAATAATTCCCCATTTTCCCCTTCCTCCAACCCCTGGTAACTACTAACAAACTTCTGTCTCTATGCATTTATCTATTCTAGATATTTTATGTAACTGGAATCATATAATATTTGTCTTTTTCTTTCTGAATTATTTCAGTGAGCATAATTTTTTCAAGGTTCTTTAATGTCATAGCATGCATCAGGATTTGATTTCTGTTTATGACTGAATAATATTCCATTGTATGTATATACAGGTAGTTCCCAGTTTACCATGGTTTTTGTTCCGATGATTTCATCATAAGTTGATTCTGACAGAAGTTCAATACCTCATTTTTTTTTTTTTTTTAGTTTTCATTATTATTGCTGTTTATTATCAGCATCTTTATAAATCCAATCTTTATCTTTCTTAGGGAGTTGGCATGAGAATGATAACATCAGCAAATCACGTGCTGCAACATTGTATATAGTACATATTACTAACAACGAGATGTTGAAAAGAATAGGCCATCATAAGTGTGGTTTGTCCTAACTCCAACATGTCGTAAGTTGAGGACTACCTATACCACATTTTGTTGATCCATTCATCTGTCGATGGGTACTTGTGTTGCTTCCACCTTTTGTCTACTGCGAATAGTGCTGTAATGAGCATTGGTGTACAAGTATCTGTCCCTGCTTTCAAGTCTTTTAGAGATATACCTAGGAATGGAATTGCTAGGTCATATGGTAATTCTATATTTAAACCTTCCAATCCATAAACACAAGATATCTTTCCATTTATTCAGTCTTCTTTAATTTATTTCAGTAATATTTTATAGTTTTTGGTGTAGAAGTCTTTCACTTCCCTGGTTAAATTTATTCCTAGATATTTTATTCTGTCAAATGCTATTTGGCATAGAAATACTTTTTTATCACAAGTATTTTAACAAACTCTGTATAGTTAAGACTGTATACCTCACCATTGACTGAAGTAATATTTGTAAGCTGTCTTTGTACCACATTTTTTTCACTGTAGATTTCTAATAATTTTCTTCCTTAAAACAACATCTTCACCACAGCTGCTTATGATCTCCCATTATGTATTCGAAGATATTGTGTGAATGGTTTGTGTGTTAGGCAAATGTATTATGAGAGCCTTTAAGACTGTGAGTTTTTCTGTTTTATTTCCTACCCTGTCCTCAGTTTGTAGTATACCACTTAGCACAGGTAGTTGTTGGTAATATCAGTTGAAAAAAATTGACAAAGACCACACCTTTTTATGCCTCTTTATTTTGAATCTTGCTTGACCTTAGCAGAGGAACCCTGGTGGTGCAGTAGTTAAAGCGCTTGGTTGCTAACTGAAAGATCTGTGGTTCAAACCCACCAGCCACTCTGCAGGAGAAAGATGTGGCAGTCTGCTTCTGTAAAGATTTACGACCTTGGAAACTCTATGGGGCAGCTCTAACTCTGTCCTGTAGGGCCCCTATGAGTCCGAATGGACTCAACAATGAGTTTGGTTTTGACCTTAGAAAGTATGCCACTCACTACAAAGGGGAATCAGACTAGAGTGTGGATGAGTCAATGCTTACCTGTCACTTCTATTGGGGGGAAAAGTAAAAGTGCCTGCCTTACATGCAATGGGTCACCTGTGTCATCTCTATTTACCAAGGAGAAGATGGGCTAGAATGAGACATTCCAGAGGCAGGAGGCATTCTTTAGCTTTTCTTTAATTGCTGGGTAATAAATCCTTCTCAAGCTAAGGTGACTTGTCTCCAACTGTATTGTCCTGCGTTTGTGTACCAAGCTCAATTTCTCCAAATAGAAGTGGTATCTCCTTCATCGGACCTCCCATGGTATTCTAACTATAAGATTCTATCACGGACATGTTCTCCACAAGCCCATCAGCTTCCTGGGGCCCAGCTCCATGACACAAGCATCTCTGTTTACTTTGTTACCCAGAAATTGCCTTGCACATAAAAAGTGGATCATAAATCATTGCTGAAAATATTATTAAGTTTAGCCATAATAGAATTGGTATTATACCACCAGAAAGCATTCCTGAGTCAGTTATGAGTTCAGTCTCTGGAGACACATGAATCTGGCTTTAAACTTCAGTTCTGCCATTTATGAGTTGTGTGAGCTAGAAAGGCTATTTAACCACTATAAGCTCTGTTTTCTCATCTGTACAATGGTGATAAAAATACCTAACTCATGGAGTTGTTGTGAGGATTAATGAGATAACGTAAGTAAAATGCTTAATGAAGTTCCTAGTATTCTCTCGATGATAGTAGTAGCAGTAATAGTAGCAGGAGAAATAATATATCTGAGGCAGTTGACAGAGATTTTATTTTTACTATTTTTTTAAATTGTACTTTAGGTGAAGCTTTACAGAACAAATAGTTTCTCATTAACAGTCAGTACACATATTGTTTTATGACATTGGTTAACAATCCCACAACATGTCAACCCTCTCCCTTCTCAACCTTTTTTTTTTTTTTTTTTTTTGGTGAAAATATACATAGCCAAAGATATACCATTTCAAAAATTTCTACATGCACACTTCAGTGACATCGATTATGTTCTTCTTTTGTGCTGCTATTCTCACTTTAGATGAGGGTTTACAGAACAAAATAGTTTCTCATTAATCAGTTAGTACACATGTTGCCCTATGACAATGGTTAACAACCCCACTACATTTCAACACTGTCCTTACTCAACCTTGGGTTCCTTATCACCAGCTTTCCTGTCCCCTTCTGCCTTCTAGTCCTTGTTCCTGGACTGCTGAGCCTCATTAGTCCTGTTTTGTTTTATGGGGCTGTCCAATCCCCAGCTGAACAGTTAACCTCAGAAGTGACTTCATCACTGAGCTAAAAGGGTGTCTGAGGGCCATACTCTCGGGGTTTCTCCAGTCTCTGTCAGGCCAGTAAACCCGTTTTTCTGGTGTGTGTGTGTGTGTTAGAATTTTGTTCTACGTACTCCTCCAGCTCTGTCTAGGACCCTCTGTTGTGATCACCGTCAGAGCAGTCAGTGGTGGTAGCTGGGCACCATCTAGCGGTACTGGACTCAGTCTGGTGGAGGCCTTGGTAGCCTTGGACCATTAGTCCTTTGGACTAATCTTTTCCTTGTATCCTATTCTCTTCATTCTCCCTTGCTCCTGAAGAGGTGAGACCAGTGGAGTATCTTAGATGGCTGCTCACAGGCTTTTAAGACCCCAGACGCTACTCACCAAGGTAGAAAGTAGAATATTGTCTTTATAAACTGTTATGCGAACTGAGCTCGATGTTCCCTGAGACCATGGTCCCCACAGCCCTCTGCCCAGCAATTCAGTCCCTCAGGGAGTTTGGATGTGTCTATGGAGCTTCCATGACCTTTCCTTGAGAAGTTGTGCTGGTTTCCCCAGTATTGTGTACTGTCTCACCCTTCATCAAAGATATCACTTATCTGTTGTCTATGTAGTATTTTCCCCCCACCCCCCCATCCCTCATAACCAACAAAGATTGCTACTTTTTGTGTGTAAACTTTTTCTTGAGTTTTTACAATAGAGGTCTCATACAATACTTGTCATTTTGTGATTGACTTGTTTCATTCAGCATAATGTCCTCCAGTTTCATCCATGTTATGAGATGCTTCACAGATTCATCATTGTTCTTTATCGTTGCATAGTTCTCCATTGTGTGTATGTACCATAGTTTGTTTATCCATTCATCTGTTGATGGGCATCTAGGTTGTTTCCATCTTTTTGCTGTTGTGAACAATGCTGCAATGAGCGTGGGTGTGCATATGTCTATTTGTGTGACGGCTCTTATTTCTCTAGGATATATTCTTAGGAGTGGGATTGCTGGGTTGTATGGTATTTCTATTTCTAGCTTTCTAAGGAAGTGCCATATAATTTTCCAAAATGGTTGTATTATTTTGCATTACTACCAGCAGTGCATAAGAGTTCTGATCTCCCCGCAGCCTCTCCATCATTTGTTATTTCCAGTGGTTTTGATTCGTGCCAGTAATGCCAGGGTGAGATGGTATCTCATTGTGGTTTTAATTTGCATTTCCCTAATGGCCAGTGATTATGAGCATTTCCTCATGTGTCTGCTGGCCACTTGAATGTCTTCTTTGGTGAAGTATCTGTTCATTTCCTTTGCCCATTTTTGATAGGATTATTTGTCTTTTTGTTGTAAAAGTATTGGATTTTCTTGTGGATTATGGAGATTAGACCTTTGTCTGACTTGTACTGTCCAAAATTTTTTTCCCAGTCTGTGTCTCTTTTTACTCTTCTGGTGAAGTCTTTTCAAGAGCATAGGTGTTTGATTTTTAAAAGATCTCTGTTATCTAGCTTATCTTCTGGGGTTTGTGTGTTGATGGTTATGGTTTGTATCCAGTTAATGCCGTGCACTAGGGTCTGTGGCTTTGGCCCTGTTTTTTTTTCTATGAACTTTATAGTTTTTGGCTTTATATTTAGGTCTTTGATACATTTTGAGTTAGTTTTTGGATATGGTGTGAGGTATGGGTCCTGTTTCATTTTTTTGCAGATGGATATCCAGTTTTGCCAGCTCCATTTGTTAAAAAGACTGTCTTTTACCCATGTGATGGACTTTGGGGCCTTGTCGAAGATCAGGTGACCGTAGGTGGATGGATTTACATCTGGGTTGTCAATTCTGTTCCATTGGTCAATGTATCTGTCATTGTACCAGTATCAGGCTGTTTTGACTACCATAGCTGTATAGTAGGTTCTGAGGTCAGGTAGTGTGAGTCTTCCTACTTTATTCTTTTTTTCAGTAGTGCTTTATTATTCAGGGCTTCTTGCCTTTCCATATAAAGTCAATGATTAGTTTTTCCATCTCTCTGAAGAATGTTGTTGGTATTTCGATCAGGATTGCATTGTATTTGTAAATTGCTTTGGGTAGAATTGTCATTTTCACAATGTTGAGTCTACCTATCCATGAGCATGGTATGTTTTTCCATTTATGTAGATGCCTTTGGGTTTCACGCAGTAGTGTTTTGTAGTTTTCTTTGTATAGGTCTTTTACATCCTTGGTTAGATTTATTCCTAAGTATTTAATTTTTTAGGGGCTATTATAAATGGTATTGTTTTCCTGAATTCTTTTTCATCATTCTCTTTATTGGTGTATAGAAATCCAATTGATTTTTGTATGTTTATCTTGTATTCTGCTACTCTGCTGAATCTATTAGTTCCAGTAGATTTCTCATGGAGTCTTTAGGGTTTTCTACGTATAGTATCATATCATCCTCAAACAGGGAAAGTTTAACTTCTTCATTACCAATTTGGATGCCCTTTATTTCTTTTTCTTGCCTTATTGTTCTAGCTAGAACTTCCAGCACAATGATAAATAGGAGTGGTGATAAAGGGCATCCTTGTCTTGTTCCTGTTGTCAAGGGGAATGTTTTCGACCTCTCTCCATTGAGAATAATGTTGGCTGTTGGTTTTGCATAGATGCCCTTTATTATGTTGAGAAATTTCCCTTCTATACCTATTTTATTTAGAGTTTTTATCAGGATTGGGTGTTGGACTTTGTTGAATGCCTTTTCTGTGTCAATTGATATGACCATGTGATTCTTTTCTTTCCTTTTATTTATGTGGTGGATTATGTTGATTGATTTTCTAATGTTGAACCATGCTTGCATACCTGGTATGAATCCTGCTTGGTCATGGTGTATTATTTTTTTTGATATGATGCTGAATTCTATTGGCTAGAATTTTGTTGAGAACTTCTGCATCTATATTCATGAGAGATATTGGTCTGTAATTTTCTTTTATTTTTTTTTGTGGCTTCTTTGCCTGGTTTTGGTATCAGGGTTATGCTGGCTTCATAGAACGAATTTGGAAGAGTTGCTTCCTTTTTTATGCTCTGAAATAGCTTGAGTAGTACTGGTACAAGCTCTTCTCTGAATGTTTTGTAGAATTCTCCAGTGAAGCCATTGGGCCAGGGCTTTTTTTGTTGTTGTTGTTGAGAGTGTTTTTTATAACCTTTTCAATCTCTTCTCTTGTTATGGGTCTGTTTGGATTTTCAACATCACTTTGTTGTAGTTTGGGTAGGTAGTGTGTTTCTAGAAATTTATCCATTTCTTCTAGGTTTTCAAATTTATTGGAGTATAGTTTTTTGTAATACTCTCTTACAATCCTTTGTATTTCACTTGGGTTTGTTGTAATGTCCCTCATTTCATTTCTTATTTTGGTTATTTTCGTCCTCTCCTGGTTTTCTTTTGTCAGTCTGGCCAGTGGTTTGTCGATTTTGTTGATTCTTTCAAAGAACCAACTTTTGGTTTTGTTGATTCTTTCTATTGTTTTTCTGTTCTCTATTTCATTTATTTGTGCTTGATCTTTATTATTTCCTTTCTTCTGGTGGCTGTGGGCTTTTTTTTTTTTTTGCTGTTCTCTTTCTATCTGTTTGAGTTGTGTAGTTAACATTTTGATTTTGTCCCTTTTTTCTTTTCTGATGTGTGCATCTACTGCTATAAATTGTCCTCCAAGGACTGCCTTTGCTGTGTACCAAAGTTTTTGGTATGATGTGTTTTCATTCTCATTTGATTCTAGGAATTTTTTGATTCCATCTCTTATTTTGTCTATTACTCAGTGATGTGTGAGCAGGGTATTATTCAGTTTCCATGTAATTGAATTTTTTTCCTTGCTGTTTCTATTGTTAATTTCTACCTTGATGGCATTGTGGTCAGAGAAGATACATTGAATTATCTCAACGTTTTGGATCTTGCTGAGGATTGCTCTGTGGCCTAAGATGTGGTCTATTCTGGAGAACGTTCCATGTGCATTGGAAAAGAATGTGTACTTTGCAGCCGTTGGATGGAGTGTTCTATATAAGTCTATGAGGTCAAGTTGGCTGATTGTGCCCTTTAGGTCTTCTGCATCTTTGCTGAATTTCTTCTTAGTTGTTCTGTCCTTTACTGAGAGTGGTGTGTTAAAGTCTCCTACTATTATTGTGGAACTGTCAATTTCTGTTTTCAGTGATGTTAGAGTTTGTTTTATGTATTTTGGAGCCCTGTCATTAGGTGCATAGGTGTTTATTATGGTTATGTCTTCATGATGGATCGTCCCCTTAATAATTATATAGTGTCCTTCTTTGTCTTTTATGGTAGATTTTGTTTTAAAGTCTATTTTATCTGAGATTAGAATTGCCACTCCTGCTCTTTTTTGTAAGTTGTTAGCTTGATATATTTTTTCCAACCTTTGACTTTTAATAAATTCACATCTTTGTTTCTAAGGTGTGTCTCTTGTAGACAGTATATTGATGGATCTTGTTTTCTTATCCATTCTGTCACTCTCCATCTCTTTACGGGTGCATTGAGTCCATTTACATTCAGTGTAATTATTGATAGATGTGAGTTTGTTGCTGTCATTTTGTAGTGCTTTTTTTTGTGGTGCTGAAGTTTTCTTTGTTCTTCTTGTGCTGAGTTACTTTGGTTTGTGGATTTTTTTTTTATTTCTTTTGGTTTTGTAGGTTTTGTTTTTGCTGAGACTTTATGTTTTTCCTCTTTTTTTTTTTTTTATGAGTATGTTTGTTAACTTTCTTTGTGATTACCATGAATTTTATCCTTATCTTTCTAAGTTTGAAGCCGTCTACCATTACTTGGTATCCCCTTGCCTGCCTCTCCATTAGAAGGTTCTATACGTATGCCGTTTATTCCCTGTTTTATTATTTTGATGTTGTTGTCATTTACTGATTAACTGCTCTGATTCCCTGTTGTATTTCTTTTGGTTTTGGATAGTCCTCAAGAGTTCATTTCCTAGATTGGTATCTGGATGGTACGATTCTGCATCCTAGATTCTGCCTGTGAGCTGAAGCTGTTTGTCCTCAGATTGAAGAACTCCCTTTAATAATTCTTGTAAGTTTGGTTTGACTTTTACGTTTTCCCTTGTTTATCTGGAAGTGACCTAAGTTCGCCATTAAATTTGAATGAGAGTTTTGCAGGATATATTATTCTTGGCTGGCAATTTTTTTCTTTCAAGATTTTATATATGTCATCCCATTGCCTTCTTGCCTGCATGGTTTCTGCCAAATAATCTGAGCTTAGTCTTAATTGTTTTTCCTCTGTATGTGACTTCTTGTTTTTCACAAGTTGCTGTCAGGAATCTTTGTCTTTGGTTTTGGTGAGTGTGATTATGATACGCCTTGGTGATTTTCTTTTGGGGTATATCCTATATGGGGTTTGTTGAGCTTCTTGGATGGCCAGCTTTTCATCTTTCATGATATTGGGGAAGTTTTCTGTCAGCAGTTCTTCAATGATCCTCTCTGTGTTTTCTGTTTTCACCCCCTGTTATGGAATTCCAGTCTCTTGAAAATTTTTGTTTTTGATTGTATACCACATAACTCTCAGGGTCTCTTCATTTTTCTTTGTTCTTTTTTCTGAGTTTTCCTGAAACAGAGTTGTATCCAAGTGTTTGTCTTCAATTCCACTGATCCTGTCTTCCACCATTTCAAATCTGCTTCTCAGCCCTTCTATGACACCATCCATTTCTGAAATCTTGTTGTTTATCTTTTGGATTTCTAATTGTTGTCTTTGTATAATTTCTACTTCTGAATTTATTTTGGCATTTTGTTCCTACATTAATTTCCTGAATTCTTCCAATTTTTTGTCGGTATTTTCCATGAATTTGTCTATTTTTTTTCCTCATGTTTGTCAGCTTTTTGCCTCAGCTCTTGGAGAATTCTGAGTATTAGAGGTTTGAATTCCCTATCAGGTAGTTCTAGTGCATTTTCTTCCACTTGAGAGTCATCTGGTGTTTTATTTTGGATGCCTACTGGAACCATCCTGTCCTGTTTTTGTAAATGTTTTGATATTGTCTTCTGTCTTCGAGGCATTCAGTAGTTATTTTTCTTTGTAGATTTGTTTGTTTCATCCCTTTTTTTTTCTAAATTTGACTAAGTCTGAGTAGGGAGACTGTGTGTTGTTTGTTGTTTTCTCATCTGTGGGCACAATACTTTTGCCTCCTTCACCAATTGGCAGGGTCAGTCACTCAGATATGGTATGGCATGGCAGGTATAGCTGAAGAGGAGTTACTGGGATGGGTTGTTTGTGGCACTTACTACAGCCACCAGAGTGGGTCGATTATCAGCGCAGGGTAGGTTCTGGTAGGCTGTGCCTGTGCTGCTTGGTGGTGGAATGTCAAGCACATTGTGCAGGTAGGCAGGATGCATCAGGGAGATTTTTATATGTGGAGCTAAGATGGATATGGGAGAGATGAGAGAGGAACAGGAGCCAAAAACATACAAACAAACAAAAAAGAATGCTAGGGAAGCTTGCCGTTGGAGTGGAGAGATGGGCAACTATGAACTGGAGAAAAACAGAAAGGGAACAAGGAAGAAAAGAAAAGAATGAATAAATAAAAATCAGAAAGGTGAAAGAACTGCAAAGTGCCCAGGGATCCCACCAGTGCAGCTATGAGGTCTGGGGAAGTCACTCTCAGGTGTTGCAGTACAGCCTGGCTAGAAGGCGTGGAGGTATACAAAACCAGGTGTTTAGGGAACAGAAAGAGAAGGAAGCTATAGAGAGATGAGAAACTGAGCAATGAAGAAAGACAAAAAGGGAAAAAGAGGGAAAAGAAAACAAAGCAAATAAAAAAAAAGAACAAGAAAGGCCCCCCAAAAAATAGAAAAAAAAAACAGTGAAAAGAGAAATGCTCTCAGGGATCCCTCTGCACATCTGTGCAAGCCCAGGGGAAGTCTCCTTGCCACGCAGCACCCCCTGGCCAGAAAGGGCTCCCAACTCAGGAAAAGGAAAAGAAAACAAACAAACAATTCAAAACAAACAAATGAACAAAAGCCCCAGGATCCCACCAGCATGGCAGCCCAGACTGGGAAGCAGCTCCACACTCGAATGGATCTCCATAGCCCCTCAGGAAGAAGCAAAGATGGCGCATGGAGCCAGGTATTTGAGCAAAAGGAGGGGGAGGTGGTGAGAGGTAAGGAAGAAATCAAAAGAAGCAGAAAAAAAAGCAACACTAGCAGCCAACAAATGGCACTCAGAGAGCCAGCTAGTGTGGGCTGGTTTCTGGACAAGAGACTGTGTCCGTGGGAAGCAGAGGGGGTCGAGTGTGGGTGAAGAAGGGTGGAGGTGGGAAAGCGTATATCACAAATTACCAGAGCTCTGCGGCCCCTTAGGAAGAAACAAAGATGGCACACGGAGCCAGGTATTTGAGCGAAAGGAGGGGGAGGTGATGAGAGGTAAGGAAGAAATCAAAAGAAGCAGATAAAAGCAACACTATCAGCCAACAAATGGCACTCAGAGACCCGGCCCGTTTGGGTGTGTGTAGTCCAAGCAGCCGGTGTTTCCCGGTCAAGAGATTGTGGCTACAGGAAGCAGAGGAGGCCAAGTGTGGGTGAAGAAGGGTGGAGGTGGGAAAGCGTATATCACAAATTACCGGTTGTTTCGTCTCCCGCTGGACACTTGGTGAGGCTGCTTTCTCGTACCCCGTTTGCTGGTCTCCGATAGGAGTCCAAGATGGTGGATCCATGCTGCGTTAGCTGGTAGGGGACCTCTGCATGAATCTCTCCTCGCTCCCCATTCTCTGTCAGTTTTCTCACTTTGTTCGGTGCTTGGCTGAGTTCTTTATCTCTTCATTTGATGTTTTAGGGTTTCAGGATTGTTGTATTCTCTGTTTGGCTTAGTTCTTAGGATCTTTGCTGTGGAAGGACGGCATGGTGTTTATGCCTAGAGCGCCATTTTGCTGGAACTCCCTTCCTCTTTATTTTTTATGTTTGTTAACTTTCTTTGTGGTTACTGTGAAATTTACCCTTATCTTTCTAAGTTTGAAGCAGTCTATTATTACTTGGTATTGCCTTGCCTTCCTCTCCATTAGAGGGTTCTATACCTACAGCGTTTATTCCCTCTTTTATTGTTCTTATGTTGTTGTCATTTACAGATTAACTGCTCTGATTACCTGTTGTAGTTCTTTTGGTTTTGGATAGTCCTCGAGAGTTCATTTCCTAGATTGGTATCTGGTTGGTATGATCCTGCATCCTAGATTCAGCCTGTGAGCTGAAGTTGTTTGTTCTTAGATCAAAGGACTCCTTTTAATAATTCTTATAAGTTTGGTTTGGTTTTTACATATTCCCTTACTTTCTGTTATCTGGAAATGTCCTAATTTCACCATCATATTTGAACAAGAGTTTTTCCGGATATATTATTCTTGGCTAGCAGTCTTTTTCTTTCAAGGTTTTATATATGTTATCCCATTGCCTTCTTGCCTGCATGGTTTCTGCTGGATAATCTAAGCTTAGTCTTATTGTTTCTCCTCTTCATGTGACTTCTTGTTTTTCACGAGCTGCTGTCAGGATTCTTTGTTTGTCTTTGGTTTTGGCGAGTGTGATTATGATATGCCTTGGTGATTTTCTTTTGGGGTATCTCCTATATGGGGTTCGTTGAGCTTCTTGGATGGCCAGCTTTTCATCTTTCATGATATTGGGGAAGTTTTCTGTCAGCAGTTCTTCAATGATCCTCTCTGTGTTTTCTGTTTTCTCCCCCTGTTCTGGAACTCTGATCACTTGTAGATTTTTGCTTTTGATTGTATCCCACATAATTCTCAACGTCTCTTCATTTTTCTTTGTTCTTTTTTCTGAGTTTTCCTGAAACAGAGTTGTATCGAAGTGTTTGTCTTTAATTCCACTGATCCTGTCTTCCACCATTTCAAATCTGCTCCTAAGCCCTTCTATGACACTGTCCATTTCTGAAATCTTGTTGTTTATCTTTTGGATTTCTAATTGTTGTTTTTGTGTAATTTGTGTATTTATTTTGGCATTTTGTTCCTGCATTATTTTCCTGAATTCTTCCATTTTTTTGTCTGTATTTTCCATGAATTTGTCTGCCTTTTCCATAAATTTGTCTATTTTTTCCTCATTTTTGTCTACTTTTTGCTTCAACTCTTGGATAATTCTGAATATTAGAGATTTGAATTCCCTATCAGGTGGTTCTAGTGACTTTTCTTCTACTGGAAAGTCATCTGGTGTTTTATTTTGGATGCCTACTGGAACCATCATGTCTTGTGCTTGTAAATGTTTTGATATTGTCTGCTGTCTTTGGGGCATTCAGTAGTTATTTTTCTTGTTTATTCATTGTAGATTTGTTTCGTCCCTTTTTTTTTTTTTTTTTTTTAATTTGGCTATGTCTGAGCAGGCAGGCTGTGTGTTCTTTGTTGTTTTCTCGTCTTTGGGCACAATACTTTTCGCCTCCTTCTCCAATTGGCTTGGTCAGTCACTCAGATGTTGTACAGCACGGCAGATCTATCTGAAGCAGAGTTGCTGGAATGGGTTGTTTGTGGCACTCACTACGGCCGCCAGGGCTGGCTGGTATTCAGTGCAGGACAGGTTCTGGTAGGCTGTGCCTGTGCTGCTTGTGGTGTGATGTCAAGCGCACGGTGCAAGTAGGCAGGAGGGGGGAGATTGTGATGTGTGGAGCTAATATAGGTATGGGAGAGGAGAGAGGAACAGGAGCCAAAAACATACAAACAAACAGAAAAGAGTGCTAGAGGAGCTTGCCTTTATAGTGGAGAGATGAGAGACTATGAAATGGAGAAAAACAAAAAGGGAAAGAAGAAGAAAAAAGAAAAAAAAAATAATGAATAAATAAAAATTAGAAAGAAAAAGAAAAGAAAAGCTCCCAGGGATCCCACCGGTGCAGCTACTAGGTCTACTAGGTCTGGGGAAGTTGTTTCCAGGAGTTGAAGTACAGCAAGGCTAGAAGGTGTAGAGGTGTCACTCAGCACCAGGTGTTCAGGGGACAGGAAGAGAGGATGGTATAGAGAGTCAAGAAACTGAGGAATGAAGAAAGACAGAAAGGGAAAAAGAGGGAAAAGAAAACAAAATTAAAAAAAAGAAAAGAAACAAGAAAACCCCCCTAAAAAACCAGGAGAAAAAGAAACACGAAAAAAGAAATGCTCTCAGGGATCCCTCTGTGAGTCTGTGCAAACTGAGGGGGTAGGTCCCAAGCCGCGCAGCACTGTCTGGCCAGAACAGGCTCTCAACTTGAGAAAAGAAAAAGAAAACAAAGAAACAAACAAAAAGCCCTGGGATCCCACCAGCGTGGCAGCACGGACCAAGAAGAAGTTTCACACTGGAGTAGAGCTCCACAGCCCCTCAGGAAGAAGCAAAGATGGCTCATGAAGCCAGGTATTTGAGTGAAAGGAGGGGGAGGTGGTGAGAGGTAAGGAAGAAATCAAAAGAAGTGGAAAAAAGTAACACCAGCAGCCAACAAATGGCACTCAGGGAGTCAGCCAGTGTGGGCGGGTGGAATCCAAGCAGCTGGTGCTTCCCGGCCAAGACACTGTAGCTGCAGGAAGCAGAGGAGGCCAAGTAGGGGTGAAGAAGGTTGGGGGGTGGAAAAAGGTATATCGCCAGTTACTGATTGTTCTTTCTCCTGCTGGAAGCTCCATGAAGCTGCTTTCTCATACCCCCTATTTGCTGGTCTCTGATAGGAGTCCAAGATGGCGAATCTGTGCTGTGTTAGCTGATAGGGGACCTCTGCATGTATGTCTCCTCAATCTCTGGTCTCTGTCAGTTTCTTATTCAATTTGGTGCATGGCTGAGTTCTTTATCTCTTCATCTGATGTTTAGGGTTTCAGGATTGCTGTTTTCTCTGTTTGGCTTAGTTTTTTGGATCTTTGGTGTAGAGGGAAGGCATGGTGCTTCTGCCTAGAGCAACTTGTTGCCAGAAGTCTGATAGAGATTTTTAATGTAGAGAAAATTGCTGATGGGCATGTAAATTTCATCTTCATATGTTTTCATCAAGCCATTTATAAGTTATTTATTTGCTTTTTGACAGGTTCCTATTTGAACAGCAACAGAGGGGACTGAGTATTTTAAATATGTAGTTTTTGATTTGCTGCACTGTAGGTTTGGGTAACAGATCACTCATTTTATGTGCTCAGAACCCAAATGACCTGGGTGAGAAAATGGTATGCATACACAGTGCACTGAAAATCCCACTGCAAAACACCATTTCTAGAGAGGAACCATGATGGCTGGAAGGTAGGCATCTTAGTTACCTAGTGCTGCTGTAAAAAAAAAATACCAGAAATGGGTGGATTTAAAGAACATTTATTTTCTCACAGTTCTGAAGCTAAAAGTCCAAATCAGCCAGGCTGATGACTTCTGTGGGCCTCTTTCCTAGTTTCTGGTATCTGCCAGCAATCCTTGACATTCCATTGCTTGTAGACAAGTCCTCAATGGAATCTGTCTTCCCTCTGTAAGTGTCTCTGTGTCTATTCTGCTCTTTTTATAAGACACCACTCAGAGGTGATTAGGTTTAGGACCCCCCCTACTCTGTTATGACCTCAATAACATAACAAAAGAAAACTCCTATTTCCAAACAGGGTCACATTCATAGGTACAGGCATTAGAATTTGGACATTTCTTTTGGGGGGACAATTCAATTTATAACAGTAGGCAAAGGAAATACCAACAAAACTTTTCTTTGTGTTGCTTGTGTGTGTACATGTACCTTTAGAGTCATGTCCCATTTCTTGCCTTAGTTTTCTTTATCTATAAAATGGGAAGATATGGTTTTTCCCAATAGAAATGGTATGAAGATAAAAAATACTTGAGAATTAAAATCTCTGATGTCTTTCAAAGGAAAGGGACTGTAGAAATTCAGCACAACTTCATGGCTATTATGGGAGTTGCATGACTCTATATTTAGAGAAAAAAGAAAACTGGGCTTAAGCCCTGCCTCTGTTGCTTATTTGAGCAGGTCACTTAATCTCTCTGTGTTACAATTTGCTCATCCCAACGTGAGATTGGACAAATTCTCTTATTTCCTGGTATACCTATCTTAAAGATATGTAGTAATACATGTGTAGATCAAATGAAGACTTATCTGCAAAGGTGCTTCATAAACTGCCAAGTATTTTTCCAATCTTAGTTGTCGCTCTTGTTACTGTTGTCTTAACTGCATGTGTCTCTAGGGAGGGCGCTCTGAAGGGAGAAAGACTCAGGCAGCGATGAGGAGGGTGTGGAGTGATAGATCCCAACAAGAGCTATTTTGGTGGTGGGACTGGCCCCTCCAGCTGATTGTGGCAGGTGTGAGGGGACACGACAGAGGTCTTTATCTTCTGAGTGTTGACCTGGAGTGTGATTTTTTTCCCACACTTCTCCCATGCCTTATCTTAGCAGCACAGGGAATACTGTGGTAGAGGTGGTCCTTTGGGGGTAGGGCCAGCTGGCCGAGCCTCGTGGGAAGGAAGGCCTCTCCTTCCTACAGGTGATAGAAGGACTTATGGCAACAGGCCAAGGGCTGAATTTGAAACCTAGATAACAGAGTCAGTGCGACAAGAGATAGGATCACCCTTAACCAGGTCTTTAGAGTGGCAGGGGACAATGGATTTGTGTTTTTGTAAAATACATAGTTATTTTTCTATATAGTGCTACTAACAGATTTAATGATAATGTTATTGTTTGACTAATGATCCCTTTTTAATCAATCAGGTGGGTAAAAACATTTTAAATTTGTTAGCCTTTCTTTTCTCTGTCTGTCTGTCTCTCTCTCTTTTTTTTCCTTTTTTCTAGTTCATCAAAAATTTATAGAGCTTCTCTTCATGCTGAAGGATGTGATAGATGCTGGGAATACAAAGGAATAAGCATCCACTCTGCCATCCAGGAATTTGAATGTGGCTGAACTACTGGGTTGATGGGGAAGAAAGGGATGACTGCTTGTTGGACAGTCTTATTTATCAGACAACGTGACTTCCATTTTCATACGTATTTATTTAATTTAAACCAATAAACAACTTCCACAAGGTAGCTAATAATGATAGCAATAAACTGACATGTTTCATTTAATCCTCACAATAACCCCAGAAGGTGAATACAGTTATTATTTCCATGTATTATTTCCATGTTGCACATTAGGAGACTGAAGCTGAGAGAGGTCAGGAATTTTCAGCACATGACTAAGTAGGCATTGAGGCCTCAGTTCTCCAAATCTGAAGCCTCCCATGCAGCTTGGCCTCTTCTAAGAATTACCTCTCCCCCATCCCCTTAAAGTCCTCTGACTATAAATGGTGGAGCTGGGTTCCAGCAGCGCTCAAGGCCTGTGGGACTCAAATCTCTTTGACCCTGAGCAGAGACCACCTCTCAGATACCGAGTCCAAACAAGGCTAGAGAGTAGTCTGGATACAGGGCTTGGGGATAGGTTGGACAGAGCCATATGAGCTACGGGGAGGTGAGGGGTAGAGTTTGACTTTATCCAGTTTAATGTGGGGAGTGAGGAAAAGTGAATGAGAAGAACTGTGGGTTAGAAGAGGCAGGAGATTGGCTCTTGCCCTAGTGCATCATCTTTACAATGGAATGGTGTTCTATAAATGAGTCAAAAATAGCCTGTTTTAACCCCTAGTTGTTTAGTTCTTCAAAGCAAGCTGAAACCCCTTAGCCCAAAAAAAGCCTGCCAACAGCAAACTCAAATTTGCACACTTCCCATTGCTTTAAAAATAGCCCAAATCAGCAGATATTTAGCCACTTAGAGTCTGTCTGCTTTACATACCCCATAAAACTGTACCCAACATCTGCTACCCTAGATATAAAACCCTTTACAGTAGTTATAACGACCTAGTATGCTGCTGTTCTTGGGAGCCCTCTGATCTAGACTCCCCACCTTCCTGCAGGAGGACCTTGCCTAAGGTGCATGTAACCCGCCTTTCTCCTCTTCCTCAGCGTTTCTCATCCCCTCCTCCCCCTTCTCGTAGCTCCCTGTGTCTTCTTTCCTCTGGAAGACCGCCTGCTGTGGGGGACCAACCCCTGTATGCAACTGTCAGTGTTACCTCCCTATCTTGTGGTCATATAGTTTTCCTATATCAGCCCCAAATTTTCTTGAACTCACTACAAATGGTCAAGATTTAGACTCTTTGTGCCTCAGTTACCCCGGCTATGAATTGGAGGTGTAGGAAAGAGAAAGCAAAGAGATTCTGGTGCTCCTTCCTCTCCAACTGTGGCCTAGAGGCAGAACCCCAATCTGCAGCCAGGTGACTAGGGTCTAGTCCCAGCTCTATCACCTACCAGGTGAGTGACTATAGGCAAGTCACCTTTCTGCAGCTCATTCTTTTTTGTAAATGGGGAGGGGGTTATCTTACACTCCCCACAGGGTCTTTGTAAATGAATATTAAATGAGGCAATATGTGAGTAAATGAAATGACTGAAAACTGGGTGGACATACACAGGTATAATTATGTTTATTTTAGTGCGAGGCCACCTTTCTCCAGGGTGCTTCTCTCTTGTACAGGGCAATCCCTGGACACCTGTCAGCCTGGTATCAGTATGAACTTTGGAGTCACAAAAACTTGCATTGAAACATTATCCCCTTTCTTCTAACTAGGCAAACTGCTTCAATTTAGAGTCTCAGTCTCTATAATTGTAAAATAGGAATAATATACTGGCCTAATATGCCTGTTGGAATCTCTGGGTCATGCAGACCGTTACATGCTTGGCTGCTAACTGAAAGATTGGAGGTTTGAGTCCACCTGGAGTCACCTGGTTATCTAATTCCAAAAAATCAGCTACTGAAAACCCTGTAGAACACAGTTCTACTCTGACACACATGGGATCACCATGAGTCAGAATCAACTCAACAGCAACTGGTTTTTAATATGATTGTGTTGAATAGCAAAATTGACAGACATCTTTCTTAGAGTTTAAGGTTTTTCTTGTTTTTCACCCAAAGTTGCAAATCCTTTCTTTCTGATTCAAAGCCAGGCTTATTAAATTTGAATCTCAAAAGATAAGGTTGGGTGGACCGTCAAAGACTATCTTGTGAACTGATATCCATTGATTTCAGTAAAAGGGGAAGGCAGGGCTCAATCAATCATGTTAAAATTAGTCAATGGTTGATCTTCTCTATTCTTCTCCCCTCCTTCTCTTTATAAGCCCCATTGTACTAGCTTCTTGGAGCTGGAATCAAAATGGCCTCCCTATATGCATATAGAATAACTGCTTAGAATAAACCTTAAGTTCCCATTTCGGTAAGTTTTGATTATTTCTAACACTTGTTAGAAGGATTAAATTAAGTGTATGTAAAGGCGTTACTGCAGTGCCTGGCACATAGGGTTCTTGGTGGACAAAGCTTCACATTCCATCAGAGACTTAGACTACCTACTGACACTCCCTCTCCCTTTTGGAAAGTGAAGATGAATTATCATGGGAAAAGTACATCATTCTACCTGTGTTTGCTGAAGCTTTCCTAGTATTAAAGAGCTGGGTGAAGGCTTAGAAATCGTCTTGTTAAAGCCTCTCATTTTACAGGTGAGGAAGCTGAAGTTACGATGATAGCCAGGAGTAACTCTGGGGCCAGAACTGGGTCTCCTGCCTCTTTCCTCTGGACCCAGCTCCCAGTGGTCTATATTTTATCTCACTGTCACCTCTGTCTGCTCTTAATCCAACAAAGCCTTGCAAGCCAGCCTGCTCGGAGCTGCCCTGGGCTGCTCACTGGAGCAGAGAGAAAAAGTGCTGGAAAAAGCCACGATGTGGTTGGCCTGAGGAAGCGTTGCAGGTAGGACCTTGAGAGATTCTGGCAGCAGCGACCTACTTAGAAAAGGAAAAAACAGGGAGCAGCCATCATGCATTCTATTGTTGGCCAGGCTGGCTCCGCTGCCATCCCCTTCCCAGAACAAAACTTGCTGGAATTGAGCCTGAAGAAAAGGATCTGGGATTGGAGCACTGTTAACAGTACCTTTGGGCTGTGCTGTCAGAGGCACCCATGCTTATCATCCAAACAGAAGCCCACAGAGGGAGAGAACCAGAGTGCAGGAGGGAGCCCTTGTTAGGGAGGAAAGAAAGGGGCAGTAGATGCTGAAAGCCCCAAACCATTCTTTCTGCAAACTCCACTCCAAAATGTTAGCAACCAGAACCTGTAAGGTATTTCCCAGTTTACACACCACTTTTGGATGACCTCACTGAAATCTCCACCACTCACTAAAATAGGTTTTTTTTTTTTTTTTTCCTTCCTTTCAACAAATATTTATCGAACTCTTCTATGTGACTGGGGATAGGTCTTAGGGTCGAGAAATTCTTGCTGATCAGGTGGATTTTAAATTATTAATCACATTTTATAGATGAGGGAACTGAGGTTCAGTGACAGATCCATAGTAAGTATTCAATAAATACTGGCTTTGACATGTAAAAAAATTAAAAATATGTATAATTACTTGTCTAGAGTAGCATAGCTATAAATGGCAGAGTCAGAGCTTAGGGTTAGGACTCAAAATCTTATATTCTTTCCATGACATCACACAGTTGAGTATCTCCTAGGGTCATCACACTTTAAGATTCTTGACTTTATCCCACCTTTATCCACCTGGAATTACTCACAGAGATGAATGCATAAAGGCCCTGTGTTTACAGAGTCCAGCCCAGGAAAGTCAACAGACAGAGCCCAAATCCTCTGCTCTGTGTTGCAGTCTCATCCTTAAAAAATGGGATCAAAGGGAACTCTGGTTCTTTGCTTCAAAGAATTGGGTGCAGCCAGAAGTTACACATTCAGATTCCTAATTCAAAAAATATAACTAGAAGGATATCAATTGGGCATAAATCAGTAGCCAACTATTGAGCATCTTCTAAATGCTGAATGATGTGCCAGGCATATAAGAGGATACAGAAATATATGATGACTTATTAGATGCATAAGAATTAGGAAAATTGGAATGGAAGAGGCCAGGGCTGGTGGTTGCTAGACAGTAAGACCATGAGCTGGATCTCAAAGAGTGGGCTGTGCCTGGGAAGGTACACAGTAGAAGAGAGAGCATCCCAGGCAGAGGGCACAGCCTTGGCAACAACATAAAAATGGGCTGTATTATGGTGTAAGGGAAGAGGTGACACAAGAGAGGACTGAGTACAAGAATGCCATAATCTCAAAACACAGAGCCTGAGGCAGTAGCCCTGAATTTTCATGCCCTAAAGAGGTATGGGCCCTAATGCCAGTAAGCCCTGACAGGTCTAGAAGGGCATGGAATCTCTATGGCCCAGTCCTCTAGCCATATTGAGATGCTCTACAATTCTTGATATGAGGCCTGGAAAACGAGTAATGCTGCAAAATTTCCACCAGATGGCAGTATTTCCTAGTATGACCTGAGGGAGAATCATGAAGGAATTTTGCCTGAAGAGTACCTGGTATTATAGACCTGACAGCAGCTTTCCCTGGAACCACAGCTCAGGTCTCTGATTCTTCTACACCCTCCCCTAGAATACTTCCAAGAACTTTATTCTGGAAATGGGAAATGGAAGCTGTCAGAAGAACCCTCTATAATTCATGTGGAGGGAGGAGCATGCTCTCCTATTCCTTCCCTGGTAACTTCCTCTCCCCGTTTGGAAATGTGAATGGTGCTGACACCTTTACTTTTCCCTTAAGCCTCAATCACCTGAGGAGCAGAGCAGTTTGGTCCAGGCTATGTTCAGCTTTGCCTCAGGCCAACGCAATTCCTCATTGACCCCCTGAGCTGCCTTTTCAGCTCCCCTCTTGTGACTTCATGCTCTGGAATCCCTTGAAAGTCGGAGGGGAGACAGGGGGAGCAGGGACAGGTGGAGCCACAGGTGACCCAAGGACAAGATGCTTGCTTAGCTGCTTATTGTGCTACCAACTAGAGCAAGGAGCGGAAGAAGCTGCAAAAGGCCAAAGATGGACAAGGAGACTTGGGCTTCCCTTTGTGCTTAAATTCACAATCTGTACAGTGCATGGAGCTTTAGGGTTGGGTTCACTTCATCAAAGCCCAAATGCTAATCATGTTATTTTTCCATTCCTTGAAGTCAAGGATATAAACGAAGTTATTTTCCTGATTAGAGAAGGATTTTAAGACAATAGATACCATCCAAACAAAGGTCTTAATTTAGCCAAAATGCCTGAAGGACACATCACGAGAAAGTACATCTTTCACTGAGGGTCACAGGGCTTGGTAGGACCTTAGCCAATATCAATAGTTGGGACAAAGGGCAATCAGAGTGCATGACAGGCAAAGGAGTCCAAAAATGGTGAGAAAAGATACAACTTGGTTTTTGTTTAGCTCAACCACTAATGATTTGCTAGCCCAGGGCATTCCACACAACGAGGCAATTTAAATTCTTCTTACTTCTGAGCTCTCTCTCAGATCGCTCTTAGGTTGTTCACTGTGACATGATTCTTTTAGACCTCTGTTAGGCTATTTGTGAAAATGCAACTAAATGCAGTATTATTTCTCTAAGTCTAGAGCAGTAGCGTAGCTAGGGTTGGTGTCACCCAGTGCAGTAACTCATGGTGTCACCCCCTGCATGCTAATGACCACAGTATTGCAGCTAAAACATCAGAAAATTTGACAAAATCAGCGACTATGAAGACACCAGGAGCAACAAAAACAACAGTGCGTGCTTACAGCATATACAGACGAGACCACGTGATTTGAAGCCTCATTGTAGTTGGGTAATAATGACAGCTCTGACCAGGGTGCATTAGAAGGTTCAAAAAGTAAATTAATACGGAATTTTAGCCTTTTAGGTATATTGACACATGTAAGCCGGGCTTACGAAAAATATTTTTGTTGTTATACTAACTACAGGGGTATTTTTATAAAAATAATAAATTTCCACTGAAACACTGCAGAAAAGTTTTATAGACATTTTGGTGTCACCGCCTGTGACAGTGTCACCAGGTGTGGTCCGCACCCCCTTACTGACTGGTCTAGAGGCATTCTTTCTCAAAAGTGCCTGCTTCCTCCTTCTCCTCCAAGATCACTGGAAGTAGTATTTTATAAGTTAAAGAGAAATGTATGTCAGGACCCTAAGTCTATAACTTTTGACATCATGATGTCAGTGTTTGTATATTATATGGGGTATGTAAAAGGCACAGTGGAAATCCCACTGGATGTGTAATCAGAAGACTGGATTTGTAATCCTAGTTTACTAGAGAGCTGGCTGTAGACTCTTTGACACCTCTGAGCATCAATTTTTAGGAAAAACAGTGATGGAAACTGTGTGTTTTAAATCCCAGGGTTATTTTGTAATCCTAATGAGTTCATGTTGGTAAAAGCACAAGGTAAACTATAAAGGAATGTCATTATTACTGAGATTTCAAGTATCCCTCAAATCGTCTTCATTTTATGGGGTTCTCCCTTGGGAAAAGCAGAAGAAAACTTTCCAGGGTCCTGGAAGAAGTTTCACCCATAGGCTTACCACAAGCTGAAGTCAGAGGGGACTGGAGTGTCAGCTATGATGACTTCACCTCATCCCATTCTATCCGGCGCTGCCAGTGATGGGGTCTAGGCTTTTCTGTGGCCTATGATGTGGTAGCAGCTGAGGCTCAGGCTGGGCTCCACCTCTGTGCTGCTGTCACTGCTGCCTTCCTCACAAGGGCACGCTCGGCCTTTTTACACATTATAAATGGTGATTAGAAGTCCTTACACCGGAATCTTCTGCCCTCTCAGCCTGGTTCCTCTTTCATTTCCTTTTCTCCCTCTTCATAACAGCAGCAAAAATGGTGTCCCCAAAAGCTCCATTGAAGACCTGTGTTTCAAGCAATAGGTGTTCCCTAAGAGGGCCCCTCAGTATATACTTAGGGCCATTTTTCTCGGTGTAGCCATGAGTAAGTCCACCCCAAGGACTGAGTGGATTTAAACTGTATAGGTTAAGTTGGGCTGTATCCAAGTTTGTTGTTGTTAGTTGCCGTTGAGTTGTTTCTGATTCATGGCAACCCCAAGTGTGCAGAGTAGAACTGCTCCATAGGGTTTTTAAGGCTGTGACCTCTTGGAAGCAGATCACCAGGCCTATTTCCCAAGGCGCTTCTGGGTGAGTTCAGACCACCAACCTTTCAGCTAGTAGTTGAGTGCTTAACAATTTGTACTACACAGGGACTCCCTATATCCAGGTTAAGTCCATTTTTTCCAAGATCTCTGGATCCCCTAAAGCATAAATCATCTCTCTCTGGAGTCCCTAAGTACCCACTGATGGTGCTATATTACTCTGTTATTACTCATCAGAGTCAGCCTTATGTCAGAGAGGTGTGGGTACAAGGTGCAGAGGCTCCTTTGCAGGTGCAGGGAGAAGCTTGGTTTTCATTAATATTTTTAGTCCTGCCACCCCCACCCCATATATACCAAGCTTTGTGCTTTTTGTGCAAGAGAAAGCATTCAATAAACATCATTGGTGAAATTACAGTGAAAAGGTGGGGTTTCCACCTCAGGACAGGGGCAGTTTTACATGGGGAATGCAGGATACAGAGGTAGAAAACAGAAGAGTTCAGTCATGTATAATAAAAACATTAAGATCCTTTCCAATCCCAAGGTGTGGTGAGACTGTGGGTAAATTACAAACTCAGAGCTTTACTGAAATTTGTCTTTGTCCCTTCTAAAGGGTTGCTAGAGTGAGCAAGGGGCTCAGTGTGCCTGTTCCTCCCTTTTTAGAAAAATGAAAAGGCAGAATGGAAATTCCACAGCTTCATGGAGTGAGGGCCATGCCCCCAGTCCCCTGGCTCCTGCTGCCCTAGGAAGTGGCTCCTTTCTCGAGGTGGTGGAAAGGAAATAAGAGGGCCCTGTAGAGCGCAGTCCTGGTTGTCTAATTGTCCTGTGAGAGGACCTATTCTCCTATGATGGCTACAAGGCGAGCGCCTCTCTTGACATGCACCACTGGGCAAACAGAATGGACTCCCACTGCCAGAGGAGCCCTGGGCATGGGCTGACCCCCACCCCAGCCCTGGAATCTGGAAGTTCACATGTCTGATCCCAGCACCTGATCCCAAGCCCCAGGAGAAAGATTCCAGGGTAATGGGGCAAATCCTTAACCCAGACCTCAGCCAGAGCTCTAATTCCTGGGGTTGGTAAACTCTCAACAACAGTTAAGGCAAATGAAGTAGATCAATATGGATCATTGTTGATACACCTTGAAGTCATCATGTTGGATGGAAAATGTAAGGTGCAAAAGGATACACGTACTAGGATATCATCTGGATGAACTTCCTAAACAAGCATTCCAGTGTGAGCGCCAGGATTTACAGATAGGCTTTGGCAATACCTGTCATTTTATTTCTTAACAGAAATATCCAGAGCAACAACAAAAGGACAAATAACCCAATCATAAAAGGTTAAAGGATTTGAATAGACATTTCTCTAAAGAATATATCTAAATGGACAACAAGCATGTGAAGAGATGCTCAACATCATTAGTCATCAGGGAAATGCAAATCAAAACTACAATGAGATACCACTTCTTACCCATGAGGATGGAAAAACAGAAAGTAGCAAGTGTTGGCTAGGATACGGAGAAATTAGAACCCTCATCCATTGCTGGTGGAAACGTAAAATGGTGCAGCTGCTATGATAAACAGTTTGCTGGTTGTTCAAAGAGTTAAACATAGAATTACCATATGATCCAGCAATTCCACTCCTAAATGTATAAACTAAAGGACTTGAAAGCAGGGAATCAAACAGATACTTGTACGCCAAAGTTCTTTGCAGCACTATTCACAATAGCCAAAAGGTGGAAGCAGTCCAAGTGTCCATTAACAAAATGTGGTACATACATACAATGGAGTATTATTCAGCCATTAAGAGAAATGAAGTCCTGATACATGCTACGACATGGATGAAACTTGAAAACATTATGCTGAGTGCAATAAGTCAGACACAAAAGGACAAATATGGTATGATCTCAGTTATATGGAGTATCTAGAATAGGCAAATGCATAGAGATCAAAGTTTATTAGTGCTTACCAAAGGCTGGGGCAGGGAATGGAGAGTTATTGCTTAAGGGGCACTGAGTTTCTATTTGGGGTAATGAAAACTTTTTGGAAACGGATAGCGGTGATGGTTGCAGAGCATGGTGAATATAATTAATGTCACTGAATTGCATACTAAAAATGGTTAAAATAGCTAATGTTTTAGTATATTTATTTTACCACATTAAAAAAAAAATCCAGAGCAAATATGTCAAAATGCAACAACCTGTTAAATTTTGGCAGTATGTACAGGGATTATTTTCTGAGTATTTGAAAAATTCCATGATAGACTAAAACAAAAAAGAAAAGAAAGAAAGAAAAGGTCTGTGGGAGAATTCTGGCAGTGGAAAGCTATTTGTGCACCCCTGACCACCACCCCGGGATTCTCTGTTCTGACCGCAAATCAGAATCACTTCTGAACCTTTCAAACTCAGGAAAAGGAGCCTGGACCACAACTCAGATCTATAAAGTTAGAATCTCAGAAGATGAAGTCCAGGTAAGTCAGTTTCTAGAAGCTCCACAGTGACTCTGATCCACCAGGATCAAATGAGAGGCCATAAGCACAGCTGCTCCTGGTCTACCTGCTGCTCAAGTCCACACCTCAGGGTCTCCCAGTGAGGCCCTGACCCAGTGTCAACCTTCTGCCCAGGTGGGATTCTGCTCCCATTTCAGTAGCTACATTTCTGGGTTAGGTTTCAGCCAGGAGAAAATAGTTTGTGCTGTTTGGGGGAACTCTGGTGGTGTTTATTCTGGCCACAGGCAGTCAGAACAGCTGAGGCCCTAGGGCTGAGTAGAAACCAAAAGCCATCTCACTAGCTCTCTGCCTGGAAGGGATCGCTTCTAACTACTGGGGTGTCTTAGTTTCCTAGTGCTGCCAGAATAGACTACCACAAGTGGATGGCTTTAAAGGAAAGAGTTTTATTTTCTCACAGTTCAGGAGGCTAAAAGCCCAAAATCAGAGTGTGGCTCAAGGGGGAGGCCCTTCTTTGTCTATTTCAGCTTCTAGAAGCCAGCAGTCCTTGGTTCTTCAGTGATCTTCATGTGGTATCTATATTCCCCAGCTTGTGCGTCCTCCTCTGTGTCTATCTGCTCTTAATAATAATTCCAGATCTTCCAACTTCTTCTCTGAACCCATGTCCTTGCTTCTTGGTTTGGAGAGAAGATGGAAGAAAACCCTTGCAAGTGTCCATGTTAGCAGACCCAGGACACGTTGGGCTTTGATGAGATGAGCCTTGAAGGGCAGTCCTGGCTCTACACAAACAAACATAAAACCCGTTGCCCTGGAGTTGATTCCAACTCATGGCTACCCCATGTGTTACAAAGTAAAATGACTTCATAGGGTTTTCTTGGCTGTAACTCTTATGGAAGTAGATAACCGGACCCTTCTTCTGTGATGTCATGGGTGGGTTTGAACCACTAACCTTTAGGTTAGTAGTCAAGCACAAACCATTTGCCCCACCCAGGGATCTCTTCCGGCTCTGGGGTTCACTATTTACATACTGTGATCTGGGACATTCCTTTCTGAGCCAGGAAAGACACTTCCCTTGATCTTTCCTTTGTATAAAGATGTCGTGAAGAATGAATGCTGTAGTAGATCTGAATGCCAGGGCAGCAATACTTCTTTCTTGTAGTCTAACGATCAACATAGCTTTTAGATTCTCAGCTCCTTTTCTCCTGAGACATAGTGCAATGCTATACATATTGAATGTACTTGATCAATACTGGTTGATGAGAGGAGTGAATGCATGAATGAAGTGTTTTGAGAAGTGTATGTACAACCTGAGTTCAAGAGACTGTTATAATTAGAAAACCAGGGCTGGAGCTGGGAATCTGACGGAGTGGCTGGTTCCCGGTACCCTCCCTATCAGACATGCTGCCAGGCTCGCAGACAGCCTGGGCGCAAGCCAAGACCCAGAACGCTGGCTTTAAGCAAAGCCCTGAGGGAACAATCATCCATCATAGAAGGTAATGGTGCATGGAAGGGTTTGTCTCCCCCTCCAATCTTCCTCAGACTGGAGGCTGTTGGGAAAGAATCTGACTTTCCCAAGAGAAGAAAGGCCAATTTTAGAACAGTTTTCTTTTTTTTTTTTTTCTAAGCAAGCTGGTGCCAGTACAGGACATTCTGCACTGGTCTCAGGCTAAGGTACTCCTGAGCCTTCTCTGAGCCTGACCATTTTCTCTCCCCTCAACCATTCCTATAATTCCTGGAAGTCTCAGTTCTCCATCTCACTGAGTACACCTTCTCCCCGTGTTGCCCAACCCTGAGGGCAGTAATACTCATGAGGCCCTACCTTCTTGGCTTCCTGAACTTATGCAATAGGCTTGGTGCTGGTTTGCTAACTTGCTCATCAGCATTACAGCTGACTGAGGGGGATGGGCATGGACAGCTTCTCTCTAAGGAAAAGAGCCCTTAAGAAGAATCATAGTAGCTCCTTCCTCTCCTCCATAATCAGTCTATGATGGGTATAGATAATAAGAAGTAGAAAATGGAAAAATAACTTTTTGAGCCTTGGTACTCAAAGTCTCAAAGGGCTTGCTACACAAAGGGACCCCTGTGGTCCCTGGACCAGCTGCATCAGCATCACCTGGGAGCTTGTTAGAACTATAGAACCAGGTCTCACCTCAGATCTACTGAATCAGATTTTAACAAGATTCCCCAGGTGATTTTTATGCCCATTAAAGTTTGAGAAGTACTGCTTTACTCCAGTGGTTCTCTAAGAGTGGTCTTGTGGACCAGCAGCATCAATAACACTGGGGAACTTGTTGTTGTTGTTAGGTGCCATCAAGTTGGTTCCGACTCATAGCGACCCTATGCACTGCAGAACGAAACACTGCCTGGTCCTGCGCCATGCTCAGAATCGTTGTTATGCTTGAGCCCATTGTTGCAGCCACTCTGTCAGTCCATCTTGTTGAGAGTCTTCCTCTTTTTCGCTGACGCTGTGCTTTACCAAGCATGATATCCTTCTCCAGGGACTGATCCCTCCTGACAACATGTCCAAAGTATGTAAGACGTAGTCTCGCCATCCTTTCTTCTAAGGAGCATTCTTCTTGTACTTCTTCCAAGACAGATCTGTTCGTTCTTTGGCAGTCCATGGTATAGTCAATATTCTTCGCCAACACCAAAATTCTAAGGCGTCAATTCTTCTTCAGTCTTCCTTATTAATTGTCCGGCTTTCACATGCATATGATGCAATTGAAAATACCATGGCTTGAGTCAGGTGCACCTTAGTCTTCAAGGTGATACCTTTTGCTTTTCAACACGGGAACTTGTTAGAAATGCAAATTCTCAGGCTCCAACCCAGACCTACTGAATTAGAAACTCCAGGGGTGGAGTCCTTCAATCAGTATTTCAACAAGCCTTCCAGGTGATTCTAACGTGCACTAAACCTGGGTGGCGTAATGGTTAAGAGCTAGGCTGCTAATCGAAAGGTAAGCAGTTTGAATCCACCAGCTGTTCCTTGGAAACCCTGTGGGGCAGTTCTACTCTGTCCTGTAGAGTCACTATGAGTTGGAACCAACTTGATGGCACCTAACAACAGCAACAGTTTGAGAAACACTGCTTTAGAGGATGATTCCACTTTAAGATAATTTAGTGAGCTAGGAAAATGGCAGTTAGCCAAACCAAGGCAAATGCAGTAAGAACAATACCAAGTGCTCTACTTTATGTCCCAGCAAAGTAAATGCTTCAGTGTCCCCCTCTTTCTCTGTTCATCAGAGGACCAGCCTTTATATTGTGGAAGACACGTATCTAGACGTCCCAAGAGCTAAAAAGATGAGGAGGGGAACAGAAGGGAGTAAGGGTCATGCAAATTAATGAGTTTATCAGTGGAATCATGCCTTCTTCCCCTTACAGGCAAATGTATAGAAACCAAAGTTTATTAGTGGTTATCAGAGGCAGGAGGAAGGGGGAAAGGGAGTCACTATTTAGGAACCAACAAGTTTCTGTTTATGGTGAGGAAAAGTTTGGCAATAATTATTGGTGAGGTTGTACAACATGATTAATGTATTTAATATCACTAAATTGTATATGTGAACAAGGTTGATTTGGTAAATGTAATATATATATATACATATATATATATATACATATATATATATATTTTACAACAAGAAAAAAGAAAAAAGAGGGCCCCAGCCAGCTTATCCAATCCTTCCACTGCCATGAGCCCTTTAGTGTTGAGGTGGTGTGGTCTGAAGCTATGGAAATGGGTACTCTGATTCCCAGTGCCCCACCACCCTCACCCCCACCTCACCTCCAGTTTTAAAACCTCAAGAACCAGCCTGTGATTTTAATAACCTGAGCTCTACTCCTGTTCCATCACTAGCTCATGCCCAGCTGTGGGTTGCTCCCTAAGAGTCAGTGTCCTCATCTGTGAAATGAGGGTGGTGCTGGATGGGAAGGCATCTATGGTCTCTTCTTGCTTTCTGTGTCTTTCTCCTGACATGGTGTAGGGACTGCCTTGCTCAGAGACAATAAGTGTGGATGAGGCAACTTTCATAGTATCTTGTTCTTATGATTTCTCTTTCTTTTTTTTTTTTTTTTTACTTTTTATTTTTTCAATCTCGTAGATCATTGCCTCAGGTATTGTACATGTATTGTAACTCTCACTCTTTACGCCTAAAGGTGGTTTTTAGTATTTTATTGTGGGTCCATCTTTACCGGGGGAATTGTTTAAATGAAAATCCTGGACCAACTAGCTATAGGGTCCCTGTTGAGTAAATAATAAACTTAAAAGATTCTAATTATATGTATATTAATAGTGAATCCTTATCTAAAAATTTTAGTTTTAATTACATTTTAATTTTAAAATAATTTTAAGTATATTATTTAATGTTACAAAGGTAACTACTAGGGAAAAAAATAAAAATAATAGTACAACTAATTAAAATTAGAAGGTGGATGGGAGAGGGAAAGTATAAACTTGTAGCATTCAATCAATTCCTCATCTGTGACTGTTGGTAGACAAAGCTTTCTGTCAAAATTTGAGAAATCAAAGAATAAAGGTATAAGCATTTGTTTTTGACCTATGATGGTAACCGCAAGAAGAACAAAACCCAGAAACTAGTGATATTGGCTATCTTCCTAGGGCAAAGTGGGGAGAATTTCCTCATTTCATGCCTTTCTATCAAGTAACTATTTTTTAAGATCATGTGCTAGCAATTATTTCTACAATTAAAAAAAAAAAATTCAACATGTCCAATGGGTCAGAGATAATTATGTCCTGGTCAGCAGATCTGGCCAGAGTAATGTTTTGATTTCTTGCTGTTGTTAGGTACTGTCGGGTCGTTTCTGACTTACAATGACCCCATGTACAAGAGAAGGAAATGATATCTGGTCCTGCACTATCCTCACAATCCTTGCTATGTTTGAGCCCGTTGTTGCAGCCACCGTGTCAATCCATTTCATTGAGGGTCTTCCTCCTTTTGGCTGACTCTCTATTTTACCAAGCATGATGTCCTTCTCTAGGGACTGGCCCCTCCTGATAACTTGTCCAGAGTAAGTGAGATGAAGTCTCACTATCCATACCTCTAAGGAGCATTCTGGCTGTACTTCTTCTAAGACAGATTTATTTGTCCTTCTGGCAGTCCATGATATATTCAATATTCTTCACCAACACCATAATTCAAAGGCATCAATTCTTCCTCAGTCCTTATTCATTGTCCAACTTTCACATGCATATGAGGAGATTGAAAATACCATGGATTGGGTCAGGCACACCTTAATCCTCAAGGTGGCATCTTTGCTTTTCAACACTTTAAAGAGGGCTTTTGCAGCAGATTTGCCCAATGAAATATGTCATTTGATTTCTTGACTGCTGCTTCCATGAGCATTGATTATGGGTCCAAGTAAAATGAAATCCTTGACAACTGCAATATTTTCTCCCTTTATCATGATGTTGCTTATTGGTCCAGTTGTGAGGATTTTTGTTTTCTTTATCTTGAGGTGTAATCCATACTGAAGGCTGTAGTCTTTAATCTTCATCAGTAATTACTTCAAGTCCTCTTCACTTTCAGCAGGCAAGGTTGTGTCATTTGCATATCTAAGGTTGTTAATGAGTGTTCCTCCAATCCTGATATGCCACATTCTTCTTCATATAGTCCAGCTTCTTGGATTATTTTCTCAGCATACAGATTGAATGAGTATGGTGAAAGGATACAACTCTGATGCACACCTTTTCTGATTTTAAACCATACAATATCCCCTTGTTGTTAGAACGACTGCCTCTTGGTCTACATACAGGTTCCACATGAATACAGTTAAGTGTTCTGGAATTTCCATTCTTCACTAATATTATCTATAGTTTGTTATGATCCACACAGTCGAATGTCTTTGCATAGTAAGTAAAATACAGGTAAACATCTTTCTGGTATTCTCTGGTTTCAGCCAATATCCATCTGACATCAGCAATGATCTCCCTTGTTTCACATCTTCTTCTGAATCTGGCTTGAATTTCTGGCTTTTCCCTATCAATGTACTGCTGCAACTGTTTTTGAATTATCTTCAGCATAATTTTATTTGCATGTGATATTATTGATATTTTTTAATAATTTCCACATTCTGTTGTATCACCTTTCTTTGTAATGGGCACGTATACAGATCTCTTCCAGTGTTGCATCCATTTGTTGAAACATTTCAGTTGGTATTCTGTCAGTTCCTGGAGTCTTGTTTTTAGCCAATGCCTTCAGTGCAGCTTGGACTTCTTCCTTCAGTACCGTCAGTTCTTGATCATATGCTACCTTCTGAAATGGTTGAATGTCAACCAGTTCTTTTTGCTACAGTGACTCTATGTATTCCTTCCATCTTCTTTTGATGCTTCCTGTGTCATTCAATTTTTTGCACACAGAATCCTTCAATATTGCAGCTGAAGGCTTGAATTTTTTCTTCAGTTCCTTCAGCTTGAGAAATATCAAGCATGTTCTTCCCTTTGAGTTTTCTAACTCCAGGTCTTTGCACATTTCATTTAATACTTCGTCTTCTCAAGCAGCTCTTTGAAATCTTCTTTTTAGCTCTTTTACTTCATCGTTCCTTCCTTTCACTTTAGCTACGTTATGTTCAAAAGCAAGTTTCAGAGTCTCTTCTGACATCCATTTTGGTCTTTATTTTCTGTCTTTTTATGACTTTTTGCTTTCTTCAAGTATAATGTGCTTGATGTCATCCCACAACTCATCCGGTCTTCGGTTGTTAGTGTTCAATGTGTCAAACCTGTTCTTGAGATGGTCTCTAAATTCAGGTGGTATATACTCAAGGTTGTACTTTGGCTCTTGTGGACTTATTTTAATTTTCTTCCGCTTCAACTTGAACCTGCACGTGGGCAATTGACGGTCTGTTCTGCAGTCAACCCCTGGCCTTGTTCTGACTGATGGTATTGAACTTCTCCATTGTCTCTTTCCACAGATGAAGTAGATTTGATTCCTGTGTATTCCCGCTAGAAAGGTCCATGTGTATAGCCACTGTTTATGTTGTTGAGCAAAGGTATTTCCAATAAACAAGTTGTTGGTCTTGCAAAATTCTGTCATGTGATCTCTGGCATCATTTCTATCACCAAGGCTATATTTTCCAACTACTGAACCTTCTTTGTTTCCAACTACTGAACCTTCTTTGTTTCCAACTTTCATGTTCCAATCACCAGTAATTATCAATGCATCTTGATTGCATGTTTGATCAATTTCTAACTATAGAAGTTGGTAAAAATCTTCAATTTCTTCATCTTTGGCATTAGTAGTTGGTGCATAAATTTGAATAATAGTTGTATTAACTGGTTTTCCTTGCAGGCGTATGGATATTATCCTATCACTGAGAGCATTGTAGTTCAGGATAGATCTTGAAAAGTTCTTTTTGAAAATGAATGTGATGCCATTCGTCTTCAAGTTGTCATTCCCAGCATAGTAAACCATATGATTGTCAGATTCCAAATGGCCAACATCAGTCCATTTCAGTTCACTAATGCCTAGGACATCGATTTTTTTGTGTTTCATTTAATTTTTGACTACTTCCAATTTTCCTTGATTCACACTTTGTACATTCCATGTTCCAGTTACTAATGGATGTTTGCAGCTGTTTCTTCTCATTTTAAGTCATGCGACAACAGCAAATGAAGGTACCAAAGCTTTACATCCACGTCATTAAGGTCGACTCTACTTTGAGGCGGCAGCTCTTGCCCAGTCATATTTTGAGTTCCTTCCAACCTGATGGGCATATCTTCTGGCACTATATCAGTCCTTCTTCCCAGTCTGTCTTAGTCTGGAAGTGTTGCTGAAATCTGTCCACCATGGGTGACCCTGCTGGTATATGAAATACCAGTGGCAGAGTTTCCAGCATCACAGCAACATGCAAGCCACTACAGTATGACAAAATGACAGATGAGTGGTGATTTTGATTTCTAGTATTGCTAAATCTACCTTCTTAAGCAAGATAAAGCCATGGAGTCCATAGCCTGGAGGAGAGGGAGGACTGAGTCCCCATTAAAGCATCATGTTGCTGGGGAACACACCTTGCTTTTTCAGGGGTCATTATAATCATGTCCAGACTATCTGGACAGTAAGAATTTTCTACCTTGAGAACAGGGAGGGGAGATTAGCGAGAGGAAAGGGGATGTTGTTACTATATTTTCCCTTTGGTGCCCCAATCCCCACACTCAGTAATTGGTCTTTCCTCCTATTTCAGTACCCTATTTTGGGGTGCTTAATTTGCTTGAGTTATAGAGAAAATAAAAGACAGAGGACTTGTTAGTCCAGAAGCCATTCTGTGAAAAGGGAGAATGCCCCATGCAGGTGATATTTCTATCTATCTGCAGTAATGGCAAATGTGAGCCAGGAACCCAGCTCCTGATTATTTGCCCTGGAAGAGACTGAACAGAAGAGACTTGAGCAAGTGCCTCTAAGAAGCCTAGCACCCACCTCCCCCATGCAATTCCTGCTGACTCCTGTCAAATACTACTGCGTTTTGACCATTATCTGCCCCTGAAGATTTGCCTACAAGCCTGGGCCCTAGGTCCTTAGGGAACCTCAACAAATAAGGCATTTGGATTTTACCAGTAGCTTTTTGAGATTGTATTTAGGTTTCTGACTTCTTCTTGATTCATATCAGCAAAGGAGACTATCCTTTCTATTTCCCCTGACTAAGGTACCAAGGACTTCTTCAAGTCCACCATGGGAAAATGGAAAAGCAATCAAGATTCAGGATTCTTGTCAGATGCTGAACACCCAGCACCTAGCATAGCACAGGCATACAGCACAGCACACACCCTGGGGCCTCCATAGTATAGTAGGTATGAATCTGAACTCTGCAATCTAATAGACCTGGGCAAAAGTCCTGGCTCTGGCCCTGGTTTGCTGTGTGTTTGGGGAAAGTCACTACTCTGTCTTAACTTCTTCATTTATACAATGAGGTTGTTGAGTTTCTGTCTCATTGGGCTGTCGTGAAGGTTAATCAGATTGTTCTTGTGAAATATTTTGTATATACCAAGCACTCCATCCAGTTCAACTATAATTATTAGATGAAAAGTTCACAATTTCAGATTCTTTTCTGCCCATATTTTTTCTCATCTTTTCTAAAACTCTTAAGGTAGACAACTTGAGTAATGAAAACTTCCAGAGTTTAAAGATGAGGCCTTAAAATCAAAAGAATAAACCAACCTTTCTGTGCTCGAAAATATGTATTCTGAATTGAAAGCAATGACAGATTTCTGGAGAGGTTGGCTTTTCCATCTCCTGTCTCCAGATAGGCCTGCAGTTTCCTTCCTGACTACTAAGAGGCTATCCTTTTAAGAGTCCTCTAAAGATGGAGGTGGAGCCCTGGTGGTACAGTGGTTAAGAGTTTGGCTGTTAACCAGGAAGTTGGCATTTCAAATCCACCAGCTGCTCCTTGGAAAACAAAGGGGGCAGTTCTACTCTGACCTATAGAGTTGCTATGAGTAGAAATCGACTCAGTGGCAACAGGTTTGGTTTTTGTTTAAAGATGTAGGTCACCATTCTGCCAGCAAGCACACACCAGCACTGGAATGTTCATTTTTCTCTGTCTCATTTCCATCCTAGTTTCAGACTTTCTGCCCTTGTTCTGTCCCCATAGACTTGTGTCCTGTAGAGAACTAGTCGTAAAGCCTGCAGTGACTTCTCTGTTTCCCCAGGACAGTGTTTTAAGGGCGAAGAGTTTCTATCAAGTCTGGAGGAACAGCAAACATGTGCCTTGGGTGTCACCTGCTGGCACAATGTCATATTGCAGATATGACCCCTCCTGCCTAACAGCCCAAGATTAAGCAGAAAAGAGAGTTACTGTTCAATACAAGGGGAAACCCTGGTGGCATAGTGGTTAAGAGCTATTGCTGCTAATCAAAAGGATGGCAGTTTGAATCCACCAGCTGCTCCTTGGAAACCTTATGGGGCCATCCTACTCTGTCCTATGAGCTTACTATGAGTCGAAATTGACTCGATGGCAACAAGTTTTGGTTCAACACAGGAATTTTCAACTTGTTTCATTGTTGAATGTAACTGGCCAGGTTGGGGATCAGACTCAGAACTGACAAATGTTCTTCAGTGAGCTGAGTTCAGGAAATCCAGGTCACAGAAAGAGGGCCTGGGGAGGGTGGGAAGGACATGATCAGAGTATCTCACCCAGACCCTATCGAGGCTGGGACACTGTGCTCCTCTGCCCACCCAAAGGGCTAGTTGACTGATCAGTTGACTGATCAGTTGCAAAACTGTTCTCATCAGTGGAGCCCTGCTTGAGACAGAGCCCCCACAGTGTGGTATTAAAAATCCTGTTTCATTTGCTGGGCTTCCTCCCTGCCCCCTAGCTTTGCATTTGAATCCTGCTTTTACATAGAGGTTATATGTAAACCCCATTGCGCCTGCATAGTATGATTAAGAATGTTGCTGATGTAACTTGTGTGAACTCCCTACGTGTAAACCCCTTTAAAAGTAACTTGCCTGCCTGCCCTTGGTGGGCAGTCTTAGCACAGCAACTCCGACTGACTCCATTTCCTTGTACAACGAAATAAAGGTACCGTTCCTGTTCTCCCACCTCAGTCTCTCATTTATTGGCCAATACAAGTCATGCTGAGCAAGAACCTGGGGTTTCCACCCGGAAAAGTGCTAACCATGACAATGACCCCCCATTCCACTTTTCATTTGTCTAGCTCTGTACTGTTTTAAGCTACTTGTGCTATGTGAGCTGACAGTAGCCCAGGAAGGTGGGCAATGCCAACATTACTCTAACAACTAGTTTGTAGGGGAATTGAAATGTCTTGTCTGAAGTCAGAGAGCTGCTTAATGATGCTGATGGGACTAGATGCAAACTCTTACTGTCCTTTCCTAGTTCTGCTCTTTTCATACTACAAATGGTTTCTTCTGCTCACGTCCTTTTTATCCAGACTCACTACCCTCCTGTAGTTCAGGGCTCCCATCTCTTTTTGCAGTTACTGAAATGACACTGTCATCAATTTCCAGCCCTCTAGTGTCTTCCCCTTTAATTCTCCATCTATGGTGGAGTCAGTTTTGTTTTTAAGACAAAGATCCAATCATATTACTATCTTGACTGAAAACAAAAACAAACAGAAACTTTCCACAGTTCCCATTTCCCGGTTCCCACTGAAAGAAACCAGAATAAAGCTTAACTCTCTTGGAATTTTGCATAATGCCCCCTGGCTATTTAAACACACTCCTGACTTCAGCCTCATCCAGCCCGCTCCTTCCTCACTTCCTGTACCCCCCACCCCACACACACAATCTGCACTCCAAACATGGGGGATCACTGCTTTCCCTCCTTTAGATACCCATCTCCTTGGTTTCTTAGAGTAGACTTTCTCCCCACTCTTGCCCCCCAACTCAAAGCTCCCTCTGTGCTGGGAATTCTGTTTGCTTCTCCAGATCCATTCTCCCCCTTCTCCTCCTCTGTCTGTGCTCTGGAGACCATCACCCAGGCTCCCTTGCTCTCTGCATTCCAGTTGGACTCAGCCATGGGAGGCACTAGCAGATCAGAGGGAAAGAGAAAGGAAGGGCCAGCTGCTCCCCCGGTCCCTGCTGTGGTTCCTGGAGTCATTGCTTCCTCTTCCTGGACCACACTTCTGAAAGCAGCCTCTCTCCACGGTCACAGCAATCTGCAGGTTTTGGTCATCCCATGCCCACTCTGTCCCCTTGCATCTTCAGGCCTAGAGGTGGTGAAGGTTTCCTGCTGTTACAGTGCCTGGGTGCGTCACTACTCCTTCCTGCTTGCTCAGCACTGCCCACACCTCTATAGACAGTCCCTTCTTCAGCCTCTCTTTGGCCACTCCTCTTGTGTTGGTTCTGTTACAACCTCTTACATGAGGCCTTTCTTGCACCCACCTTCTTTTGGGGAAGCACATGAATACGTTTAGTACATAATACCTTACAGGATTAGTTGTTTGTACCATTAGCAACTCTGTAGCAGTGTCTCTTGTGTTCACTTTTGCGTCCATGGACCCAACACGTGGTCTGACACATGGTATGAGATCAAAATGCTTGTTGAATGAATCAATTTGTGCACAAAAGTGATTATTTTGTTGGAAAGACTGCTGCTAATGATATCAAGGTTGTGAGTTTGTCCTTTATATAGATCAATTATTTTTATGAGAAGCCCATGGCACAGACTCTACTCATTCTGACCGTCATTCAAATAGTTGCCCTTGTCCACAGGGGAGATAGTGTGGATGGATCCATCAGCAACATCATACCTGAGAGAGGGCCCTACTCAAGACCACCCAGCTGCTTAGTGGCACAGCTTTAGAGGGAAAGCCCAATGACAGCCAACAGTCATCCTCTGCCAGTCCTTTAACGTATCGTGCACTAAGGCTGGAGGCCTCTGGAGGTAGGTAGGTCTGGGACAGAGGAGGGGCTGCCTGGACCAGGAGAGTATCATCATCCCAGCTTTCCCCCCTTTAGCCCACCTAGTTGAAACAGTGACTACACTGAGCCTCTAAGGGAAGGCCGGGTTAGCAAAGGGCCTGATCTCCTTTTCCCTCCAGCTTCACTGATGTGGCCTATTTCCTCTCACACTGAATTAAAGCCCAAAGCCTTTCTGGAGACTGTTGGGAAGGGAAATGCCAAGATTGGAGATAGGTTGGGAGGGTGGGGGATGGAGGGTGGGAGGAAAACTTTTGTTTTACAGAAGTGATGAAGACTCAGAGGGGCTGTGTATCCCATGCTGTTGAGCCATTCAGGCAGGATTTGGGGTTCAAATGCGTGCCCAGAGAGGTGATGGGTCAGCACATACCAGCCTTCTCATTCACAGGCTCAGTGGCACTGGCTCTGATCCTTTCTCAGATTGTTCACTTCCTGAATTCGTGCAGCCCAAGTCTGTGCTAAGCCCAGCAGCTCTTGCTTGTCTGGGCTGGTCGCAGGAACAGGAGGGAAAGTTTTGTCCCAGAGGATGTACTCTTCTAAGGATTTGGTTTATTTGCTACTAAACTGACTGCAGAAAGAGCAGGGATGGGAGGCCTTGAGGGTATTTGGAAAGTTGGTCTGGGACTCAACATTTGTTAGGGATAATCTAGAATGGCAGAGTTCTGTACATTGAGAAGGTACTTAATTAAAATTTGGTGAATGACTTAAAAGACAAAGCCATAGAAGCTGTAATTATAGGCAGAGCTGCACAATGTCCAGGGTAAATACTCCATAAGTTCTTTCATGGCTGGTCCTGAGATCTTTGACCTGCTTCTCTATCAATATTTGGACACTTAAACTGACCTCTTATTTTCCCTCCAGCGTCATTGTTCCTTGGCCCTGAGCACAAAGAGGGGAGGGGCTCCTCATGTTGCTATATTGAGAATTCTAAGCTTGTTGTTAACCAAGTGACATTTGGCTTCAGATCCTTATTCTGAAAAGAGGCTCCTTTTTACTGAACATATTTTTAGTTCCCCTGAAGTCACTGAGAGGGGAGGATAAGAGAATGGAAAAGGTCACAGACTGGCCTTGAGAACTGAGCAGTGTGTTTGCAGGAGGTAACTTTCATCAGGGGTCGCTCTCAGGCAGATGGTCCAAGGGCTTGGCCAGCCTGTTTCCTCCTCAATGCCCTGAGAGAAATGCATATTAGGAAAGTATAAGTTTGTCTTTCCTAATGACCCTTACCACCTGTAGAGAAAGGAAGCAATAGGCCACCAGAGAAGCTGAATTAATGACAAATTGCACCAGCTCAGTGTTCTACTCACGCCAGGCTGGCTGGACCGCTGACCTAATGCTATGCATGGCTGAGTTCAGCCATTCCTGCAGGCACCCACCTTAGCTGTCCATTAGGGACCAAAGAGGTAGGGAGAGGAGAGGTATCTGCAGTGGCACAACTAGGGCAGGGGCACCAGTCTTCATATAATTTCCCAAACCCCTTCTTTCCCTTAGGTGGCTGGGAAGTCTGAATGGCTTCCTGTGCCAGGGGACAGGTAGACATCAACATGGAATCATTGCCTGCTCCTGACTGGATGCTGGTGGTCTACCCAATCATGGCTGCACCTATTACCTGCGCTCCGCCCTGTGCAATACTGTGTTTACAGGTCCAAGCACCCTGTGGAGAAGACACTGTGTTGTGCAAGTTAGTGGCCTTCAGACACTTCAGACCTATGGGATGGGAGGCTTGGTGGTGACTGGGTGACTTCTGGGTCCCCACTGGAATGATCACCCTGGGAGTGGTTTAAAACTCATGGATGTATACAAAGGAGGATGCTCTTTGCCTCTTGGCAAGGGAGGCCCTGATATCATGGAAAGTGGTAGAGGAGGCATGCTAACTGACTTGCATTAGCTGTCCTCTAGGACTGTCCCTCCAGAAGAGATGTCATTCAGGCCACCTCAAGTGTTCAGGTGCATCCCTCATAGGTGGTGGCTTCCATCACTTACTGGTGGCTGATTCTATTATCCTGTACCTGATGTGGCAGGGGAAGAGCTTGGAGCCATTTTTGTGGCTCCTGCCATCACTCTGCGGCTTCTGGCATCTCCTGGCCTCCTGGTCTACTGACCCAAGCCTGAGTAAGCCATGCAGGGAGATACTTCCTTCCTCCAAAACCACTCAGGTTCTCAGTCATTGGAAAAGACTTGGAAACAAGTCCTGGTTACAGTCACAAATGCTGGCCTTGTTACACTTTCTAAATTGGTAGATGTACGTTTCCTGGGCTGTTCTTTTAAATGCTGCCCCTCCCTGTCTGTCTCATATAAACATGATCTTTTTCATGAGGGTCACCTGGCCATTTCTAACCATACTCTAGTGTACCTGACAGTAATGTCTGTGCTTAGCTTCCCAGACCTTGGGCTGACATGACATGCTGCTGGCAGGGTGGGATGTGGTATTTAGAGGCCACCTTTTTGCATCAGAGGAGTAGACAAGAGGTAAGGGTTAACCTGTCCCAGACTGACCTCTTGCAGGCTGGCTTCTATGGTCCAGCACTTAAGGCAGTCAATCCTGGCTGATGTTTCCCCAACCATGAATATGGGGAACCAGTGATGTGATGAATCTTACCGCTGGCTTGCTATGTCAGACAGCCGGAACTGCAAGGCCAGAACTCAGCCCACAATTAAAACAGGGGTGGGGCTGGTGGTCTGCACAACCACAAATGCTGAGCTGGCCAGATAGAATGGAAGCCAAGGTTCTGCCATGTCATACTGCTGTTTTATGCTGGCCCCTGATCACACCAGGGGAAAGGCTGGTGCTTCACTGATCCAACTACTTAAAACCTCACCACCCAAAATCTGAGGTCCCTCCTCTGTAACCTGACAACCAGCCCTGTTAGATCTCTGGTACTGTCCTAGACACCAGTGGACAATATGAGACTTTCTCAGTGCCCATTCCTGTCTCTGTGAGTCTCCATGAGTGCTGCTCCCTCAGATCAGCTATGTATTTGCACACTATGGTTAATATTTTCATGTATTTCCTTCCGGTCTTTTTTTTATTCCTATGTGTGCATGTGGAGCCCTGGTGCTCAGCAGTTAAGAGCTCAGCTGCTAACCAAAAGGTTGGCAGTTTGATTCTGCCAGCCACTCCTTGGAAACTCTGTGGGGGCAGTTCTACTCTGCCCAATAGGGTCACTATGAGTCAGAGTCGACTTGATGGCATTGGGTTTGGTTTGAGGTTTTATGTGTGTGAATATGCGTGTGTGTGTGCAAGAGTGTGTGCACACACTTTTGGGGTGTGTTTAAACAAAACTAGAATCATGTGGTACATAGAGATATTTACTTTTTTTATTAATTAACTTCTTATTTTGGGATAATTTTAGATAATTTTCAGAAAAGTTGCAAAATAGTAGAGTTCCTGTATTCCTTTTCTCCAGCTTTCTTTAATGCTAACATCTTCCATAACTATGATACATTTATCAAACCTAAGAAATTTACATTGGTACAGGAGTCCCTGGGTAGTGCAAACGGTTAAGCACTCAACTACTAGCCAAAAGGTTGTTGGTTCTAACCTACCCAGAGGCACCTTGAAAGACAGGCCTGGTGATCTGTTTCCAAAAGGTCACAGACTTGAAAACCCTATGGAGCGCAGTTCTACTCTGCACACATGAGGTCTTCATGAGTCAGAATTGACTTGACGACAACCAACAACAACATCATTACTATTAATTAAACTACAGACTGTATTCAGATTTCACCAGTTCTTCTACTAATGTCCTTTTTCTGTTCCAGGATCCTATCCAGGATCCTACATTACATTTAGTCGTCACATCTCTTTAGTCTCCTAGTTTCTCAGCCTTTCTTTGTTTTCCATGACCTTGACAGTTGAAAGAGCACTGATCAGCTGTTTGTAGCATGTCCCTCACTGTGGTTTGTTTCATGTTTTTCTCATGATTTGATTTTGGTTATGGGTTTATGGGAAAACCATCGCAGAGGTGAAGTGCCCTTCTCACCCCATCATATCAGAGGGGAAGTGATCACAACATGACTTACCACTATCAGGCTTCTCTACTGGAAAGCTATCAGTTTTCCCTTCCTGTGCTCTACTGTTTGGAAGCTAGTCATTTACTCCAGCCTACACTCAAGGGTAGGGAAATTTAACTCAACCTCCTGAGGGAGAGGAGTATCTACATATATTATTTAGAATTTTTTCTGTAAGGAATATTTGTCTTTTCTCCCTCATTTATTTATTTATTCAATCATTTATATCACTGTGCAATTGTAGACATGTATTTTATTTTGGGGAGTTATAATCCAATGCTATCGTTATTTATTTTGTACTCAAATTGTCTCAGCTTTGACCACTGGGATCTCTTTCAGGTTGGCTCCTATGTTCTTTTGGCATGCCTCCATCCTTTTTTTTTTTTCTTTTTGGTGAATACTTTCTTACTTTCTGGCTGTACAAGGTGTTCCAGGCTCATCTTGCTTTTTCCGTGCTCCAGCCCTACAATCAGCCATTTCTCCTAGGAACCCTGGTTTTTATTGGATAATAGTTTTTATAAACCAAGATCTGGGCACTGGGGATGCTTGTTGCTACCAGAGTGTCACTGCTTCCAGGTCCTCTCAACAGACAGAGCAAGAATATATATATAAACCCATGCATATGCACATATCTATAATTACTTCTCTATTTATTTATAAACAAATAAGAGTTCTTAAAATAAACATGAGTTGACACAGTTGTTTTCAACTCTAATCCATTATTACAGGGTTCATTCTTAGACTTCCTTCCTTATTTGTAATTTCTTCCTCTGGCAGTGAGAAACTTGGCTACTGTGTATGTACGTACTTTTCCAACCCTAGTATATTTTTAAAGCAGCTTCAGAACTGCTAACAGGTACCCCTGCTATACAGGATTTTGTATACTGATAATTTTCTTTTTTAAAAATTTATTGTGCTTTAGGTGAAAGTTTACAGCTCAAGTTAATTTCTCATACAAGATTTATACACATATTGTTATGTGACCCTAGTTGCAATCCTGATAATGTGACAGCACACTCCCCTTTCCACCCCGTGTTTCCCGTGTCCATTCAACTACCTCCTATCCCTTTCTGCCTTCTCATCCCGCCTCTGGACAGGAGCTGCCCATTTAGTCTCGTTTATCTACTTGAACTAAGAAGCATATTCTTCACGAGTATTATTTTATGTTCTATAGTCCAGTCTAATCTTTGTCTGAAGAGCTGGCTTCGGGAATGGTTTCAGTTCTGGGTTAACAAAGAGTCGGGGGCCATGTTTTCTGGGGTTCCTCTAGTCTCAGTTAGACCATTAAATCTGGTCTTTTTACACGAATTTGAGTTCTGCACCACACTTTTCTCCTGCTCTGTCAGAGACTCTCTGGTGTGTTCCCTGTCAGGGCGGTCATTGGTGGTAGCTGGGCACCATCTAGTTCTTCTGGTCTCAGGCTGATGGAGTCTCTGGTTTATGAGGACTTTTGTCTCTTGGGCTAATATTTTCCTTGTGTCTTTGGTGTTGTGTTCTTCATTTTCCTTTACTCCAGGTGAGTTGGGACCAATTGCTGAATCTTAGATGGCTGCTTGCAAGCTTTTATGACCCCAGACGTCACCCACCAAAGTGCGATCCAACACATTTTCTTAATAAACATTGCTATGCCAATTGACCTAGATGTCCCCTGAAACCATGGTCCCCAGACCCCTGCCCCCGCTACTTTGTTCCTCAAAGTATTTGGTTGTGTTCAGGAAACTTCTTAGCTTTTGGTTTAGTACAGTTTTGCTGAATTCCCCTATATTGTGTGTTGTCCTTCCTTCACCTAAGATAATTCTTGTCTACTATCTAGTGAATTCCACTCTCCTTCCCTCCCCACCCTCGTAACCATCAAAGAATGTTTTCTTCTGTGTTTAAACCTTTTCTTGAGCTCTTATAATAATGGTCTCATACAATATTTGTCCTTTAGCAACTGACTAATTTCACTCAGCATAATGCCTTCCGGACTCCTCCATGTTATGTTTCACATATTCATCATTGTCCTTTATTGTTGCGTAGTATTCCATTGTGTGTATGTACCATAATTTGCTCATGCATTTGTCTGTTGATGGGCACATAGGTTGTTTCCATCTTTTTGCTATTGTGAACAGTGCTGCAATGAACATTGGTGTGCATATGTATATTTGTGTAACAGCTCTTATTTCTCTAGGATATATTCCAAGGAGTGGGATTGCTGGATCATATGGTACTTCTATTTCTAGCTTTTTAAGGAAGAGCCAAAATAATTTCCAAAGTGGTTGTACCATTTTACATTCCCACCAGCAGTGTATAAGTGTTCCAGTTTCTCCACAACCTCTCCAACTTATTATTTTGTGTTTTTTGGATTAATGCTAGCCTTGTTGGGATGAGATGATATCTCATTGTAGTTTTCATTTGCATTTCTCTAATGGCTAATGATTGTGATCATTTCCTCATGTATCTGTTAGCTACCTGGATATCTTCTTTGGTTAAGTGCCTGTTCATGTTCATATCCTTTGCTCATTTTTTAATTGGGTTATATGTCTTTTTGTGCTTGAGGTTTTGCAGTATCTTGTAGATTTTAGAGCTTAGACCCTGATTGGATTTATAGTAGCCAAAAATTTTTTCCCAGTCTGTAGGTTGTCTTTTTCTCTTTTGGTGAAGTCTTTTGATGAGCATAAGTGTTTGATTTTTAGGAGCTCCCAGTTATCCAGTTTCTCTTCTGGTGTTCGTGCATTGTTAGTTATGGTTAGTATTCTGTTTATGCCGTGTATTAGGGCTCCTAGTGTTGTCCCTGTTTTTTCTTCCATGATTTTTATCATTTTAGATTTTATATTTAGGTCTTTGATCCATTATGGGTTAGTTTTTGTACATGGTGTGAGGTATGGGTCTAGTTTCTTTTCTTTTCTTTTCTTTTTTTTTTTTTTTTTTTTTGCAGATGGATATCCAGTTATGCCAGCACAATTGTTAAAGAGACTGTCTTTTTCCCATTTAATGGACTTTGGGCCTTTGTCAAATATCAGCTGCTCATAGGTGGGTGAATTTATGTCTGGATTCTCAATTCTGTTCCATTGGTCTATGTATCTGTTGTTGTACCAGTACCAGGCTGTTTTGACTACCGTGATGGTATAATAGGTTCTAAAATCAGGTAGTGTGAGGCCTCCCACTTTGTCCTTCTTCAGTAATGCTTTACTTATCCAGGGCCTCTTCCCTTTCCATATGACATTGGTTATTTGTTTCTCTATCTTGCTAAAAAATTTCATTGGAATTTGGATTGGGATTGCATTGTATCCGCAGATCGCTTTGGGTAGAATTCTCATTTTCACAATGTTGAGTCTTCCTATCCATGAGCAAGGTATATTTTTCCGCATATGTAGGTTTCTTTGGTTTCTTGCAGTAGTGTCTTGTAGTTTTCTTTGTATCATTCTTTTACATCTCTGATTATATTTATTCCTAAGTATTTTATCTTCTTGGGGGCTATTGTAAATGATATTGATTTGGTGATTTCCTCTTCGAAGTTCTCTTTGTTGGTGTAGAGGAATCCAACTGATTTTTGTATGTTTATCTTGTATCCTGATATTTTGCTGAACTCTCTGTTAGTTCCAGTAGTTTTCTTGTGGATTCTTTGGGGTTTTCTGTATATAAGATCGTATCATCTGCAAATAGGGGTACTTTTACTTCTTCCTTACTAATTTGGATGTCCTTTATTTCTTTTTTTTTTTTTTTTGTCTAATTGCTCTGGCTAGGACATCAAGCACAATGTTGAGTAAGAGTGGTGATAAAGGGCATGCTTGTTTGGTTCCCATTCTCAAGGGGAATGCTTTCAGACTCTCTGTTTTGGATGATGTTGGCTGTTGGCTTTGTATAAATGCCCTTTATTATGTTGAGGAATTTCTCTTCTATTCTTATTTTGCTGAGAGTTTTTATCATGAGTGGGTGTTGGACTTTGTCAAATGCCTTTTCTGCATCAATTGATAAGATCATGTGGTTCTTGTCTTTTGCTTCATTAATGTGATGGATTACATTGATTGTTTTCCTAATGTTGAACCATCCCTGCATACCTGGTATGAATCCCACTTGGTCATGGTGAATTATTTTGTTGATATGTTGTTGAATTCTATTGGCTAGAATTTTGCTGAGAAGTTTTGCATCTATGTTCAGGGATATTGGTCTGTAATTTTCTTTTTTTGTGGTGTCTTTACCTGGTTTTGGTATCAGGGTTATGCTGACTTCATAGAATGAGTTTGGGAGTATTCCATCCTTTTCTATGCTCTGAAGTACCTTTAGTAGTACCAGTGTTAACTCCTCTCTGAAAGTTTGGTAGAATTCTCCACTGAAGCCATCAGGGCCAAGGGTTTTTTTCTGTTGGGAGTTCTTAATTTACCTCTTTAATCTCTCCTTTTGTCATAGGTTTATTTTGTTTCTAGAACTTTTTCTGTTTCCTCTAGGTTTTCAAATTTGTTCGAGCACAATTTTTCATAGTATTCTGTTATGATTCTTTTAATTTCCGTTGGTGTGTTGTGATATTGCCCATCTCATTTCTTATTTGAGTTATTTTCTTCATCTCCTGTTTTTTTTTTTTTTTTCTCAGTTTGGCCAATGGTTTATCGTTTTGTTGATCTTTTCAAAGAACCAGCTTTTGGTCTTGTTTAACTCTTTCAATTGTTTTTCTATTCTCTATTTCATTTATTTCTGCTCTTATTTTTATTATTTCCTTTCTTCTGGTGCCCGTGGGCTTCTTTTGCTTCTTTCTTTCTATTTGTTTGAGTTGTAGGGTTACTGTTTTGATTTTGGCCCTTTCTTCTTTTTGGATGTGTGCATTTATTGCTATAAATTGACCTCTCAGCACTGCTTTTGCTGTGTCCCAAAGGTTCTAGTAGGATGTGTTTTCATTCTCATTTAATTCTGTGAATTTCTTTAGTCCTTCCTTGCTTTCTTCTATAACCCAGTAGTTTTTCAGCAAGGTGTTGTTCAGTTTCCATGTATTTGTTTTTTTTTTTTTCCTTGTTTTTTCTGTTATTGATTTCTACTTTTATGGCTTTATGGTCAGAAAAGATGCTTTGTAATATTCCAATGTTTTGGATTCTGTTAAGGCTTGCTTTGTGGCCTAATATGTGGTCTATTCCGGAGAATGTTGCATGCACTTTGGAAAAGAAAGTACACTTGGCTGCTGTTGGGTGGAGTGTTCTGTATATGTCTATGAGATCAGGCTGGTTGATTGTGGCATTTAGATCTTCCATGTCTTTATTGAGCTTCTTTCTTGATGTTCTCTCCTTCACCAAAAGTGGTGTGTTGAAGTCTCCTGCTATTATTGTGGAACTGTCTGTTTCTCTTTTCAGTGCTGTTAGAGTTTGTCTTGTGTATTTTGGAGCCCTGTTGTTGGGTGCATAAATATTTATTATGTTATGTCCTCCTAGTATATGGACCCTTTAATCATTATATAGTGTCTTTCCTTATCTTTTGTGGTGGATTTTGCTTTAAAACCTATTTTGATTGTTTGCTTGACAAATTTTTTCCCATCCTTTGAGTTTTAATTTATTTGTGTCTTTGAGTCTAAAGTGTGTCTCTTGTAGGCAGCATATAGATTGATCATGTTTTTTTATCCATTCTTCCACTGCCTGTCTCTTTACTGGTACATTTAGTCCATTCACATTCAGTGTAATTACTGATAGGTATGAGTTTAGTGCTGTCATTTTTATGTATTTTTAGTGTGTGTGTTGTTGATAGTTTCTTTGTTCCACTTATCTTTCTGTGCTGAGTCATTTTTTTTTTTTTACGTATTTAGTTTTTGTCTTTTTCATTGTTGTTGATTTTGTATTTGCTGTGTCTTTATGTCTTTCTCCTTGTTTATTTTGATGTGTAGGATTGTTAGTTTCCTTTGTGGTTACCTTAATATTTACCCCTATTTTTCTAAGTTTAAACCAATCTTTTATTTCTTGTTATTGCCTTGACTTCCTCTTAATATGAAATTTCAAGGACTACTTTATTTAGTCCTTCTTTTTTGTTTCAATGTTGTTGTCTTTTACATATTGACATTTCTGTTTTCCTAGTTTCAGTGTTTTAGCTTTGACTTATTTTTGTGACTTCCCTATCTGGGTTGATATCTGGTTGCTCTGTCCTGTGTTCTCATCTTGGGTTGTTATCTAATGTTATTGATTCTCTAACCGGAGGACTCCCTTTAGTGTTTCTTGTAACTTTGGTTTCATTTTCACAAATTCTCTTAACTTCTGTTTATCTGGAAATGCCCTAATTTCATCATCATATTTGAGAGACCCTTTCACTGGATATATAATTCTTGGCTGCCAATTTTTTTCCTTCAATGCTTTGTATATGTCATCCCATTGTCTTCTTTCCTGCATGGTTTCTGATGAGTAGTCTGAGTTTAATCTTATTAACTCTCCTTTGTAGATGACTTTTCATTTATCCCTAGCTGCTCTTAAAATTCTCTCTTTATCCCTGGTTTTGGCAAGTTTGATTATAATATGTCTTGGGGACTTTCTTTTGGGAACTACCCTGCGTGGGTTCTGATGAGCTTCTTGGATAGATATCTTCTCATCTTTCACAATATCAGGGAAGTTCTCTGCCAACAAATCTTCAACAATTCTCTCTGTATTTTCTGTTATCCCCCCCATCTGTTCTGGTACTCTAATCACTCATTGGTTATTCCTCTTGATAGAGTCCCACATAATTCTTAGGATTTCTTCATTTTTTAAAATCCTTTTATCTGATTTTTCCTCATATAAGTTCGTGTCAGGTGCTTTATCTTCAGTCTCACTAATTCTGACTTCCATTGCCTCAATTCTGCTCCTCTGACTTTCTATTGAGTTGTGTAATTAAAAAATGTTACTGTTAATCTTTTGGATTTCTATTTCCTTTCTCTCTGTGGATTCTTGCAGCCTGTTAAATTTGTCATTATGCTCTTCTATAACCTTTTAAAGTTCCTCTGTTGCTTTGTCTGTGTGTTCCTTTGCTTGGTCTGAATTTTTCATAGTCTCCTTCCTGATTTCTTGAAGAGCTCTGTATACTAATCTTTTGAATTCTACCTCCACTTACTCCAAGACCTTGTCTTCCTCCGGGAAGTTTCCTGGCAGTTTCTTTTGGGAGATTGCTGAAGCCATCATGGTGGGCCTCTTTATGTAATTTGATATTGACTATTGTCTCCAAGCCATCAATAAGTTATTATATTTATTTATTTTATGTTTGCTTACTGTGCCGTAGCTTCTTGTTTTGTTTTGTTTTGATATACCCAGATAGGCTGGTTGTGCAAGCTACTTTGATTATTGGCATCTTTGAAGCTTTCTCATCCTGTCACTAGGTGGTTAACGCTGCTACTAGGTATGTGAATCCAGGAGTCTGTTTACTCTTCTTGTGTGGATTCAGCTCAGGTGTCCAGGTTGTCAGTTATCAAGTGTGTGGTACAGGGTTTCACCTACAGTCCTAGATGGGCAGGTCTATGTAAGGGTGATTGGAGCAGGCACAAGTATCTGGTTGCAGTAGGGGGTTATGTGCTGAGCAAGGCAGGGGGCTGATAGCGCCCCTGAGTGCCTGGGTGGAAGGCATACCCCTGTTCCCTAAAGTGTGTAGGTGGGTGGGTTTTACAGCCTGACTTTGGGCACCCAGTGCTGTTGGCTATAAGGATTGGGAGGCATCACTTATTCTTGGACCCCTGTCTTGGGTGGCTAGGTGAAGCTGGTGCTGCCACTAGTTCTCAGGCTCCTGATGTGGGTAGTTGAGGACCCTGCTTAATGGGTAGGGTGGTGTCAAATGTCATGAAATTGCCACTTCCCCCTTAGCTGTTGCAGTTTAAAATAGGCTTCAGGTATGTACCCTGTTGTACTATGCTAACTAGGGCCTACGTTGTTGAAATGGGCCCACATAGGTCTAGGCAGAGGTGAAAGGTATTCAAAGTCCATGGACCCCTTATGCCTATGCCTAGGCAAAGGGGCTGTGCCTGCCCTGAGGTCCCAGTTTAGGGGAGCTGGCAGATTACTTTTTCCTGTTTGTTATTTGTGTGTTAATTTGTTCCTTCTCCAAAGCCAGGAGAATGACTCAGAGAGTGTGATGGGTCCTACCGCTGGCCCAGGGGATGCGGCAATTGCTGAAGCCAGACTGGAGCAGAGCAAGGAGGGGGTGAGTGAATGGGAGAGAGGTACTTCTTCTCAGAGGAGGAAGAGTTGTTTTTTTTTTTTTTTTTTTTTTGATCCTCTGAGGTAGGTTAGATACTTGCACTTAACTTTTGCAGATCCAGTTCCTCTTTCCCCTGGTTCTACAGGCTTGTGCAGACTCTCTACTTCTCAATTTCTCCCGGTGTGGAAAACTTGTCCTGAGTGCTACTGCTTGACTCAGCCTGTGTGAGCCAGCTGATGCAGCCTGTGGGGTGCTGGCCAGGTCAGGTCTGGCAAATCCTTGCTACTTCTGAACTGTCTCTCCTTCTCCTGAGGCTCAGTCCAACTCCTCAACTTCATCTATGATGTTCAGGGCTCCTAGATTGTCATATATAATCGATTGACTTGTTTTTTTGGGTCTTTGTTGTAAGAGGGACCATAGGAAGTGTCTGACTTCTGCCATCTTGGTCCCACCTCTAATTTTCTTTTTTTATGTAAAGTTTTTAGAAGTATATACTACCTAAATAAAGGTGCCCAAATCGTAAATGTAAGGCTAGAATTTTCACAACTGAGTACAGTCTATTATCCTGCATCTAGATCAGGAAACAGAACACTACCAGGATTCCAGAAGCCCTCTTGGCCCTTTGTCAATTACTTCTCCCTACAGAGAGTAAGCACTATTTGACTCCTAACGCCATAGATGAGTTTTGGCTGTTTTTGAACTTTATAGAAGTGAAATTATACTGTATTGTGTCTGCTTCTTTTGCTAAACATTGTGCTCACGAAATGCATCCTTGTGGTTGCAGGCAGTTGTCATTTATTCATTTTCATAACTGTATAATATTCCCGGGTCCTACTTTCTTACTTTAAGTCTATATTATGAGCTGTTTCCCTTGGTGTTAAATATTTTCCTACAATATGGTTTTAATGATGACATAATATTCCATAGTATAGTTGTACTGTAAATTATTTAATTGTCCCCATATTATCAATTACTTAATTGGCTTCCGACTTCTGCATTACGAATAATGCCGCCAATGATACCTTACGAAGAATTGATAGGAAAGTGATATAATAATTCTAATATCTCAAAATTAGTCAGACCACATCTGGAGTTTTGTATTCTACATTCTGGGCCCTTGGTCTTCAAAGAACAATCAGAGGAGGTTGATAGGGTGGTGAGGATTTTGGAAACTGTGACTTATGAAGCCTAGCTGGGGGAACTGGGACTATGTGGCATAGGGGTGGGAAAGATAGCTGTTTTCAAATATTTGAGACACTATTTGAAAAAGGGGTGGACTTGTTCTGTGTTTTGAAGTCTTAGTCCTCATATTTAACTAAGAGGAGACAGTTTTGTTTTTTGTTGTTGTTTTGTCCAGCATAAGGAAGGTGATCAGTTATCTAAACCAGGACTTTCTTTTTTTTTTTTAGGTGTAATTGTCTTTTTTTAAATTTCATTTATTTTATTTTATTATTGTACTTCAGGTGAAGGCTTACAGAACAAATAGTTTCTCATGAAACAGAAGTACACATGTTGTTTTATGACATTGGTTAACAACCCCACAACATATCAACCCTCTAACTTCTCAACCTTTTTTTTTTTTGGTGAAAATACACATAGCCAAAGATACACCATTTCAAAAATTTCTACATGCACAGTTCAGTGACATAGACTACGCTCTTCCAATTGTACTGTTATTCTCACTTAAGATGAAGGCTTACAGAACAAAATAGTTTCTCATTTAACAGTTTCTACAAATGTTGCCCTATGACAATGGGTAACAATCTCATAACACATCAACAATATCCTTACTCAATCTTGGGTTCCCTATCACCAGCTTCCTTGTCCCCTTCTGCTTTCTGGCCCTTGTCACTGGACTCCTGTACCTCGTTAGTCTCATTTGGTTTTACAGGGCTGTCCACTCCCAGGCTGAACAGTGAACCTCAGAGGTAACTTCACCACTGAGCTGAAAGGGTGTCTGGGGGCCATACTCTCAAGGTTTCTCCAGTCTCCTTTAGGCCAGTAAATCTGGTCTTTCTTTCGTGAGTTAGAATTATGCTCTACATCCTTCTCCAGCTCTGTCCAGAACCCTCTGTTGTGATCCTGGTCAGAGCAGTCAGTGGTGGTAGCCGGGCACCATCTAGCTGTGCTGGACTCAGTCCGGTGGAGGCCTTGGTAGCTGTGGACAATTAGTCCTTGGGACTAATCTTTTCCTTGTATCCTGTTCTCTTCATTCTCCCTTGCTCCCAAAGGGATGAGACCAGTGGAGTATCTTAGATGGCCACTCACAGGATTTTAAGACCCCAGACACTACTCGCCAAGGTAGAATGTAGAGCATTGTCTTTATAAGCTGTGTCACGCCAATTGAGCTAGATGTTCCCCAAGACCATGGTCCTCAGAGCCCTCCGCCCAGCAATTCAGTCCCTCAAGGAGTTTGGATGTGTCTACGGGGCTTCCATGAGCTTTCCTTGTCCAAGTTGTGCTAGTTTTCCCTGTATTGTGTACTGTCTCACCCTTCACCCAAGATACCACTTATCTATTGTCTATTTAGTATTTCCCCCCCACCCCTCCCATCCCTGGTAACCAACAAAGATTGTTACATTTTGTGTGTGAACTTTTTCATGGGTTTTTACAATAGAGGTCTCTTACAATATTTGTCCTTTTGTGATTGACTTATTTCACTCAGCATAATGTGCTCCAGTTTCATCCATGTTATGAGATGTTTCACAGATTCATTGTTGTTCTTTCACGTTGCGTAGTACTCCATTGTGTGTATGTACCATAGTTTGTTTATCCATTCATCTGTTGATGGGCATCTAGGTTGTTTCCATCGTTTTGCTATTGTGAACAATGCTGCCATGAACATAGGTGTGCATGTGTCTATTCAAGTGACGACTCTTATTTCTCTAGGGAAATCTGGGATTTCTGGATCGAATGGTATGTCTATTTCTAGCTTTCTGAGGAAGCGCCATATCATTTTCCAAAATGGTTGTATCATTTTGCATTCTCACCAGCACTACATAAGTGTTCCGTTCTCCCCACAGCCCCTCCAACGTTTGTTATTTCCAGTGTTTTTGATTTGTGCCAGTAGTGCCGGGGTGAGATGGTATCTCTCTGTGGTTTTAATTTGCATTTCTCTAATGGCTAGTGATCGCGAGCATTTCCTCATGTGTCTGTTGGCCATTTGAATGTCTTCTCTGGTGAAGTGTCTGTTCATTTACTTTGCCCATTTTTTAATAGGATTAGTTGTCTTTTTGTTGTAGAGGTGTTGGATTTTCTTGTAGATTATGGAGATTAGACCTTTGTCTGGCTTGTACTATCCAAAAATTGTTTCCCAGTCTGTAGGTTCTCTTTTTACTCTTTTGGTGAAGTCTTTTGTGGAGCATAGGTGTTTGATTTTTAGAAGATCCAAGTTATCTAGCTTATCTATTGGGTTTTGTGCATTGATGGTTATGGTTTGTATCCTGTTAATGCCATGTATTAAGGCCTGAAGGGTTGGTCCTATTTTTTCTTCTATGAACTATATAGTTTTAGGCTTTATATTCAGGTCTTTGATCCATTTTGAAGTAGTTTTTGTATACGGTGTGAGGTATGGGTCCTGTTTCATTTTTTTGCAGATGGATATCCAGTTTTGCCAGCACCATTTGTTAAAAAGACTGTCTTTTCCCCATTTGATGGACTTTGGGCCCTTGTCGAAGATCAGGTGACCGCAGGTGGATGGATTTACATTCGGGTTCTCAATTCTGTTCCATTGGTCAATGTGTGTGTCGTTGTACCAGTACCAGGCTGTTTTGACTACTGTAGCTGTATAGTAGGTTCTGAAGTCAGGTAGTGTGAGCCCTCCAACTTTATTCTTCTTCAGTAGTGCTTTACTTATTCGGGGCTTCTTCCCTTTCCATATAAAGTTAACGATTAGTTTTTCCATCTCATTGAAGAATGTTGCTGGTATTTGGATCAGGATTGCGTTGTATTTGTAAATTGCTTTGGGTAGAATTGTCATTTTCACAATGTTGAGTCTACCTATCCATGAGCATGGTATGTTTTTCCATTTATGTAGATCCCTTTGGGTTTCTTGCAGTAGTGTTTTGTAATTTTCTTTGTACAGGTCTTTTACATCCCTGGTCAGATTTATTCCTAAGTATTTTATCTTTTTAGGGGCTATTGAAAATCGTATTGTTTTCCTGATTTCCTTTTCATCATTCTCCTTATTGGTGTATAGGAATCCAACTGATTTTTGAATGTTTATCTTGTATCCTGCTACTCTGCTGAATCATTCTATTAGTTCCAGTAGACTTCTCATGGAGTCTTTAGGGTTTTCTGGGTATAGTATCATATCATCTGCAAACAGACACAATTTAACTTCTTCATTACCAATTTGGATGCCCTTTATTTCTTTTTCTTGCCTTATTGCTCTAGCTAGAACTTCCAGCACAATGTTAAATAGGAGTGGTGATAAAGGGCATCCTTGTCTTGTTCTGTTTTCAAGGGGAATGTTTTCAGCTCCTCTCCATTAAGAATGATTTTGGCCATTGGTTTTGCATAGATGCCCTTTATTATGTTGAGAAATTTCCCTTCTAAACCTATTTTATTGAGAGTTTTAATCAGGAATGGGTGTTGGACTTTGTCAAATGCCTTTTCTGCATCAATTGAGATGATCATGTGATTCTTTTCTTTCCTTTTATTTATGTGGTGGATTATGTTGATTGATTTTCTAATGTTGAACCATCCTTGCATACCTGGTATGAATCCTACTTGGTCATGGTGTATCATTTTTTTGATATGATGCTGAATTCTACTGGGTAGAATTTTGTTGAGAATTTTTGCATCTATATTCATGAGAGATATTGGTCTGTAATTTTCCTTTTTTGTGACGTCTTTTCCTGGTTTTGGTATCAGCATTATGCTGGCTTCATAGAATGAATTTGGAAGTGTTGCTTCCTCTTCTATGCTCTGAAATAGCTTGAGTAGTACTGGTACAAGCTCTTCTGTAAATGTTTTATAGAATTCTCCAGTGAAGCCATCTGGGCCAGGGCTTTTTTTGGTTGGGAGTTTTTTTATTACGTTTTCAATCTCTTCTCTTGTTATGGGTCTGTTCAGATTTTCAACATCACTTTGTTGTAGTTTGGGTAGGCTGTGCGTTTCCAGAAATTTATCTATTTCCTCTAGGTTTTCAAATTTGTTGGAGTATAGTTTTTCATAATATTCTGTTATAATCCTTTTTATTTCAGTTGGGTCTATTGTAATGTCCCCCATTTCATTTCTTATTTGGGTTATTTGTGTCCTCTCCTGTTTTTCCTTTGTCAGTCGGGCCAGTGGTTTGTCGATTTTGTTGATTCTTTCAAAGAACCAACTTTTGGTTTTGTTGATTCTTTCTATTGTTTTTCTGTTCTCTATTTCATTTATTTCTGCTCTGATCTTTACTACTTCCTTTCTTCCAGTGGTTGTGGGCTTTTTTTGCTGTTCTCTTCCTATTTGTTTGAGTTCTGTAGTTAATGTTTTGATTTTTTCCCTTTCTTCTTTTTTGATATGTGCATCTATTACTGTGAGTTGTCCTGTGAGGACTGCCTTTACTGTGTGCCAAAGGTTTTGGTATGATGTGTTTTCATTCTCATTTGATTCTAGGAATTTTTTGATTCCATATCTGATTTCTTCTATTACCCACTGATGTGTAAGCAGGGTATTATTTAATTTCCATGTAGTTGATTTTTTTTTTCCTTGCTCTTTCTATTGTTAATTTCTACCTTGATGGCATTGTGGTCAGAGAAGATACGTTGAATTATCTCAGCGTTTTGGATCTTGTTGAGGATTGCTCTGTGGCCTAAGATGTGGTCTATTCTGGAGAACATTCCATGTGCATTGGAAAAGAATATGTACTTTGCAGTGGTTGCATGCAGTGTTCTATGTATGCCTAGGAGGTCAAGTTGGCTGATTGTGCTCTTTAGGTCTTCTGTATCTTTGCTGAGTTTCTTCTTAGTTGTTCTGTCCTTTACTGAGACTGGTGTGTTGAAGTCTCCTACTATTATTGTGGAACTGTCAATTTCTCTTTTCGGTGTTGCTAGAGTTTGTTTTATGTATTTTGGAGCCCTGTCATTAGGTGCGTAGATGTTTATTACGGTTATGTCTTCATGATGGATCATCCCCTTAATCATTATATAGTGTCCTTCTTTGTCTTTTATGGCAGATTTTGTTTTAAAGTCTATTTTATCTGAGATTAGAATTGCCACTCCTGATCTTTTTTGGTAGTTGTTAGCTTGATATATTTTTTCCAACCTTTGACTTTTAATAAATTCATATCTTTGTTTCTAAGGTGTGTCTCCTGTAGACAGCATACTGATGGATCCTGTTTTCTTATCCATTCTGTCACTCTCCATCTCTTTATGGGTGCGTTGAGTTCATTTACATTCAGTGTAATTGTTGATAGATGTGGGTTTGTTGCTGTCATTTTGTAGTGCTTTTTTTTTGTGGTGCTGAAGTTTTCTTTGTTCTTCTTACTCTTTTGTGCTGAGTTACTTTTGTTTGTGGATTTTATTTTCATTTCTTTTGGTTTTGTAGGTTTTGTTTTTGCTGAGACTTTATGTTTTTCCTCTTTTTTTTTTTTTAATGAGTATGTTTGTTAACTTTCTTTGTGGTTACCATACATTTTACCCTTATCTTTCTAAGTTTGAAGAAGTCTACCATTACTTGGTATCACCTTGCCTTTCTCCCCATTAGAAGGTTCTATACCTATGCTGTTTATTCCTTCTTTTATTGTTTTGATGTTGTTGTCATTTACTGATTAACTGCTCTGATTCCCTGTTGTATTTCTTTTGGTTTTGGATAGTCCTCAAGAGTTCATTTCCTAGAGTGGTATCTGGCTGGTATGATCCTGCGTCCTAGGTTCTGCATGTGAGCTGAAGTTGTTTGTCCTCAGATCGAAGAACTCACTTTAATAATTCTTGTAAGTTTGGTCTGACTTTTACATATTCTCTTAATTTCTGTTTATCTGGAAATGACCTAATTTCACCATCAAATTTGAATGAGAGTTTTGCAGGATATATTATTCTTGGCTGGCAATTTTTTTCTTTCAAGATTTTATACATGTCATCCCATTGCCTTCTTGCCTGCATGGTTTCTGCCGAATAATCTAAGCTTAGTCTTATTGTTTCTCCTCTGTATGTGACTTCTTGTTTTTCCCGAGCTGCTCTCAGGATTCTTTTAAACCAGGAAATTTTTGACAGTGAGTAGAGCACTAGTAATCATTGCACCTGGGACTGTCCCAGGTAAATCAGGCTGTTGATTATCACCCTAAGCTAAAGAAAATTGTTCTATTGAGCAGAGAACTGAAAAGATTGTCTCATGCAGTACCGATTTCTCCATTAATTGAGTTATTCAAACACTTGTTAGGCATGAAAGTGCAAAGATTTCCAGCATTGGGAGTTGCACTGGGTGATATTCTAGTCCTCAAAGTCCATAATTCTACCTAGACAATGATCCCCTGTGTTGCTGAGATGATTAAATGAGAGGTACATTTCTTTCTTCCAGGTCCTTCTAGAAGTACATTTTCCATCTGGCACTCAAACTTGGCTTTTTCAAGTCAAGAAGGAGAGGACTGTGATGATGTTTTGTAACTTGTAAGGTGCTAAGCATTAAGTTCAATGTTCTGTGGTTGTTTGGGGTTGATTCCATTCTGCGGTGCTGAGAATTTGAATGGCTTATCCAGGATGTACTAGGCAGAATTTTTTGGTTGTAAGAGACAAAAACCACTGGAGCTCGCATAAGCTTGAGGCTCAACAATGTTCATGCCCTTGAATTCCACAAGGCATCCGTCTATCTTGATGATAATTTACCTCTTTTCAAACCGTTTTTAAACTTTATTTTGAGATAATTTTAGACTTACAGATAAGTTGCAAAAATAATGCAGAGAATTCCCATGCATCTTTTACCCAAATTTTCTGTATATCAAAAAGCTTACAGAAATCATAGCACAATTATTTAAAACTCAGACATTAACATTAGTGTAATGTTTTGAGTTAACCAGAGGCTTCATTTGAGCTTCACCATTTTTCCCATTAACACCCTTTTTCTGTTCGAGGATCCCACATTGAGTTTAGTTGCCATGTTTCCTCCAGTCTAGGACGGTTTCTCAGTCTTTTCTTGTCTTTCATGATTTCACACTTTTGAAGAGTACTTGTCAGGCATTTTATAAAGTGTCTCTAGGTTTGGATTTGTCAAATGCTTTCTCGTGATCAGATTGAGATTACACATTTTGGACAAAAATGCCACAGAAGTGATGCAGTGTCCTTCTCAGTGCACCGTATCAAGGAGGAACATGATGTTGCTATGTCTCATTACTTGTGATGTTAATCTTAATCACTTTGTTAAGGCGATGTCAGCCAGGTTTCTTCAATGTAAATTTACTATTTCCCCTTAGTAATTAACAAATGTTTATGTTGAGACCATGCAAATATCCTGGTTCTCATTAAACTTTTGCCCACTAATTTTAAGCATCCTTCATAAATCACCTTTGTTTGTTTGTTTGTTTAGGCTGAATCAAATGAATTACTGAGGGGTAAAAAAGCTTCAGTGCAGAAAGCTGACTTCCTGGCTACCTACAATCATCTGTCTTTCTCTGTCACTTGGATCAGCTTTTCTCCTTATGTTTTGTTACATCCCTCTCTCTGCATGACTTTCTCTGCTCTCTGGTTTATGTGTTGGGAAACATGGCTGCCATCAGCACCGCTCATCAGTTTGACACTAGTCCAAGGGATATGGACTCTCTCAGTTCCAAGTCCAAGTTCCTGGGAAAGGGACTCTGATTTGTCTGGTCTTGGCCTGATCTGGGTCAGTCACTAAGTCTAGGCATGCAAGACCAACTTCCTCATAAATCTGTGTGGGACCTGCCTCAGTATTGGGATGGGATGAATAATAAACCTGTTGCCATTTAGTCGATTCTGACTCATAGCGACCCGAAAAGACTGAATAGAACTGCCCCGTTCGGTTTCCAAGGAGCAGCTGGTGGAGTGGCGGGTAGATTCAAACTGCCGACCTTTTGGTTAACAGCCGAGCTCTTAACCACTGTGCCACCAGGGCTCCAGGATGGATAATAGTCCCTAGAAATTTTTGTGAAGCCCCCAACACATATAGCAAGTCAGACTAGAACACTGACCTCTCAAGCATTATGGTTTTCTTTTCAACAACTTGACCCATCCCACTTTAGACATTGAACCTAAGGCAACTTGAATTCCTCTACCTGGATCAAACTCAAACTACAGTGGCACCTTATCTCAATTATGGGAAATAAATTTTTGGGTAGGTAGAGGAGGTGGGGGATCAAAGGCCCCTAATAATTCCTGGACTTAGAGCTCTCCTTTAATAGATCTGTGGAGTAGAGTTATCCATCCAGCTGTGTTACCCTAATTCTCAAAAGGCATGGAACTAAAACCCAAAAGCTAATCCCTTAATGGGATTGACCTTAAAATGCAGCAGATTTTCAGAAGAGATTGGGGAGTCCTTTCTGAAAGGACAGATGCCTGATCAGATTCTTCAAGGAAGGAGAGCAAAGCGTACCACCCCAGCTCAGTGGGGAGGAAAGGGATGGTGGGTGCATCTCGGGAGGAAAACAATGCTTAGCAACATTTCCTAGATTCCTAATTCATATTTTCCCCCTGATGTCAGGAATGGATCATAGTTTTCTCCTCTGGCATCTTGGTTATGGCACTAGGAAATCCAAGATAAATGGGACACCCTGTGAACGGAGCCTGGAACAGCTGGACATTGCTGGACACAGCTACAATGGCTGGTCAAATGGGGACATCTGGTTCACTTCCCCAGAGGTTTAGCAATGGCTGCAAGACCAATAAAGATAATCCAAGCAGCCACTGCCTGGCCAAGCCTCCCAGGAACCCAAATGCTGGGCTGGGGAGATTGGGTTTCTTTTGCATGGGAGCTGAGGAAGGAGAGCGGCAGGAGAGCCAGCTGTGTGGCTATACCTTTCTTGCCTGCCATCTGGGGTCCCTGCAACCGTGGGGGACAATCTGCCAGGATAGTTAGGGGATTGTCTGAAAGAGTTCGGGGGATTTCTCACATTTGTAATTTGGGCGCACTCTAACGACCAGAACCTCCCGAAACTCCATCATCATGGGAATTTCCTAGCCCACACTGTGACAAATATTTGTTCCACAGTGACAGGCTGAAGGAATCATAGCTAGACATCAGAAGACTTGAAATTAAGGCTGTCCTACCCTGGGTGGAGGTCCTTGGGTAGTGCAAATTGTTAATGTGCTCGGCTGTTCACTGAAAGTTTGGATGTTCGAGTCCTCCAGAGGCACCTGGCAAAAGAAAGTCCTTGCAATCTATTTCTGAAAAATCAGCCATTGAAAACCCTACAGAACACAGTTCTTCTCTGACACACGTGGGGTCGCCATGAGTTGGAGTCAACTTAACAGTAACTGGTATGTCATACAGAGTGCAATAGTCCTGGGTAAAAGATTTAATCCCTTCTGAAACTCAATTCTTTCACCTGTAAAATGAGGTTTGAAAAAAAGGACTAGAGCTAGCAAAAATCATAATTTAGAGCTGAGCCTGCCATCAAAGCAAGTGGGCTTTGGTTCCAAAACACTTTGCAGTCTCCTAGGCTAAGACCGTACTGGCGTCTAGTAATTAAACCAATAATTGACTTTATATGCCTAGTCACCTCCAGATACGGGAGTCTATAGTATCTCAGCTGCAATTCAGAAATCTAAAAGCTCTAAAAACAAAAAATTATAGTCTTAGTTTATCCTATTTAGTATTTATATTAATATTATTATTAGAAATATGAACACATTTTATTACCAACTGCTGACCTGGCCCCCTATGGGAGTTACACAATATCCAGTATATGTATCTTTCTAAAATCCAAACAAACTCTCAGTTCCAAAACTCTAAGTGTTTCAGATAAGAGACTATCGACCTGAACCACAAAAGGGTGTTATTCATCCATAAATGCAGGTTCTACCTAAGGATGGTTCTCAGACTGGGTTTGCCTCTATTGCCCAAATGAGTGACTCCTGAGCAAATGACCAGTAACATCATCCAGGAAGGTAAACTGAATCTTAGTTTGGGACGTGTGTGTGTGTGTGTGTGTGTGTGTGTGTGTGTGTGTGTGTGTGTTGGTGGCAGGGGCAGAGTGGTGGTGGTGGTGATGGGAGGCATAGCTGGAAGGTAGGGAGGAGGTTATTTGGCTTAGTGCCCTGGTCTGCAAAAGACACAGAGCATGAGCACTGGGGAGGGAAGGGTGCAAAATCACAAAGCAAGGCCTGGTCACAAGGGCCTCTTTGATTCAAGAATGTGACATGAGGAATGACTTTTATTTAACTTGCTCGGTTAAGGGCCTATTTGTCAGGGAACCCATGAGTCAGAAGAGAAAAGGGTCTTTTCTAACCTAAAAATAAAGCTATGGGGACAGAGAAAGCAAGGGAGGGTTTGTGGCTTGGCCTTTTCTATTTCTGAATGTGTGTGAGTTTGTGTGTGCTGTGGGGGACAGAGGAAGTGGGGTGAGCATGAAGGAGAGGAATGAGTCCTGGTTCTAAGAAGTTCCATTGGTAAAATGAGCACTTGAGGGCAGTGTAGCTTAGCAGCAAAACCTATAACTAAAAGCCAGAATCCTCCTACTGGCAGCCCACATCTACTCTGCTCTCCATCTCTTCCTCACTGGCATAGTTCTGGTTTCCAGCCGTGGCAGTGCGGTTCTCACTATTGGTCACAACAAACATGTGTACCCTGCTCCTCTACAGGGGTGCTGCTAAATTGTGATCAATGTCTGAAGCTGACTCTGGGTTCACTGAGGACGCATACTATTCTGGTGATGTACACCAGGATCAAGACATAGAGTAGAGCAGGGTAGAGGACATGCATGATGACAAATTGTCAGCAGAACATTTAGGAATTCTGCTTGTGATGTGTAAAAGAACAAACCAGGGACAAAAAGTCACCATACGATTAGTACAATAGTTTTGTTAGGTAGAGTTGAGTTGATTTTCAACTCATAGTGACCCCAGGTGACAGACTTGAACTGCCCAATAAGATTTCCTAGGCTGTAATCTTTACGGGAGCAAATTGCCAGGTCTTTTCTCCCACGGAACTGCTGGGTGGGTTCAAACTGCCAACCTTTCAGTTAGCAGCCAAGTGCTTAACCATTGCACCACCAGAGCTCCTTTTAGTACAATAATAAAAACCAAGACCTGTTGCCGTCGAGTCAATACCAACTCATAGCAACCCTATAGGACAGGATGGAACTGCCCCATAGGGTTTCCAAGGAGTGGCTGGTGGATTCAAACTGCTGATCCTTTGGTTAGCAACACAGCTCTTACCCTCTGCACCACCACGGCTCTAGCACAATAATGGAGGGTGCAATTTAATCCCTTTTAGTATATAGCCCCAAACTCTACTATATGAAATTAGGCCCCATGTGTGAAAATGGTTGAGAACCACAGTAGAACTATCTTGCTTATATGCTCTGAAAATCCTGGGGGTCATATACTGCCAGCCCCACCTGCAGAACCACTGCTACCCCTTACCTTCCTCATCTCCTATCGGCTCAGCAGAAAGCAAGCATTTATCAACAATGTCTGTGGTGCGCCACCTCTTACAGACACTCAGAAGTCCCTGGACATGAAGCCACAAGGGCAGTGAAAAGGAGGAGTGAGAACGAAGCATATCTGTACTTTCTTTTCCACTCACTGTGCTGCCCCTACTCCCCCAAACCATGTGGTGCTCACGCCCTACTCTGCTCCTAACATGACTTGTCTACTTTATTTGAATAAATCCTGCGTGTCCTGGAAAGGGAGTCCTTAACCATGGAAACGGTTAACAAGCTTGGCTGCTAACTGAAAGGTTGGAGGTTTGAGTCCACCCAGTGTCACCTTGGAAGAAAGGCCTGGCTAAGCTACTTCCGAAAGATCACAGCCATTTAAAACCCTATGGAACACAGTTCTGCTTTGACACACAAGTCAGAGTCGGCTCTACGGCAGCTGGTACGTAGTAGTAGTCTTGGAAAGACCAGCCCAAAACCACCCTCCTCAGGGAAGCCTACCCCAAATCTTGCATTCCACACTGATATCTCCTTCCTCTCAGGCCCCACATGTTTATTCCCTGTGCACCAGTTTTAGCACTTACTGATAGACTGTTATGTTGTTTTCCATTGTTTGGTGCATGAGCTCACCTGTTACCCCAACCAAGCTGAGCACAGTGGGTAAGAGTGTGATGTCCAGCTTTCCTGGTTCAAATCCCAGATAAGGAAATTGCACTCTCTAAGGCACAGATTTCTTGTGAGTAAAATGGAGTTTATTATACCTCCCTCATGGGATTCTTGTGAGGAATAAGTGAATAAAAGTATGTGCAGGGCTCAGAATAATAGCTAGCACATCATAACTGCTTGAAAACACTGTCTATTGGTAGTATCATCACTTAAGGATAAATATGATATAATATTTGTTTATATTCAAGATCCTCTTTGCATATTGTCCCTCACCACACCCTTGGCATAACTGGTGGTTAAAAAAAAGAAAGCAGATAAAATAACAATATTTCATGAGTTTCACGTAAGGGTTAATACTGCCTTTGCTGCAAAGTTGCTTGGTGACCCAGGTCAAATGGCGGATTACTCAGCCCCATTTACCATCCCCTTCCCACTGAATGAGGGTGAGAATGCTGACACTGACCTGCTTGGCCAAGTGTCTTGGGAAATGGCCCACAAGTCAGAACATGAGCTCCCAGGGGCCTGGAGACCATGTGTTCCACGACCTTCCTGGGCCTCTTCCAGCCTCGCACTCCATAAATCTGAATTTGATGATGACAAGCAATGACTGGAGATGCTCCCCAGTGAGGCTGTGCCAAGAGCCCTGCCTGGGAGGGTCTGTCAGTGCCTGTGATGAAGTAATCGGAGGGGGACAGCTGCATGTGTCTTGGTAAACAAATGAAGTCAGTCAACACCCTCAACAGCAACCAGCACAGAAGAGGAGCGGCACTGTGAGGCTGAGCTGCACTCAGGGCCAGCACTTTGGGCAACAAGGAGAAAGTAGCTCATCCAACCCCCTCAGATCATACCTGGGGAAACTGATACCCAGACAGGCAAAGTGACTTGCCCCAAGTTAAACATCTAGTCTGTGGCAAAACTCAAACCTAGAACAAAAGTCTCCCCATCCCATCCACTAGCTCATAGACAGGAATAAGTCTGCAGGAATCATAGTCATGGTGCCACCAAACCTGCCTCAGCACTTGCCTGAGAGACTTCTGGGGGTAGAGGTTGTTCCCAAGGTCACTTTGTTCAATCTCCTGCCCCTCTGAAGAGGGAGATTGGACCCTGAATGTAGGTAGCATGTTGGGTGCAAACAAGTCTTAGATTCTGAATGGCAGCTGAGGCAACTGGCTTATTCTGAGTTTTTTGTTGTGCTTTCAGTCAGAAGAATCATTCCTGGTCCATTAGACTTGGGATTTTTTTTTTTTTTTTTTAATCACAGTATCCTTGTGTTTCTAACAGGAGCTCGGAAAATGTTTGTTGAATGGACCCTGACTGCTTGAGAACAGTCCAACGTAGCTCACCTGTCCCCAAGAAAGCACATGATAGTGTTCTGAAATCCATTGAGAACATAGCTCCAGAATGGGAGCTTGGTCTGTGGGGGCAGGTGTCTGTTTGGGAGAGGGGATGTTATCACCTCACACAAGAATAGGGGGATGGAGAAGAAGGGGCTAGACCTCTTTCCCTTGGGGCTCTGGAGGGTGATTTATAACCAATGAGAGCTAGAGTCGACATACAGAGCAAGGTGCTGTGATTTCCTGTCTCCTTCTGGGCAAATCATGTAACCCCATCGAGCCTCAGTTTCTTCTTCTGGAAAGCAGCAAGAATAATCTGTACCTTATTGGGAGGCAGTAAGGATTAGATCCACGACCTATCTGTCAGTTTGTCATACTGTCGTGGCTTTCATGTTGCTGTGATGCTGAAGCTATGCCACTGGTATTTCAAATACCAGCAGGGTCACCCATGGTGGACAGGTTTCAGTGGAGCTTCCAGACTAAGACAGACTAGGAAAAAAGGCCTGGTCATCTATTTCCCATAATTAGCCAATGAAAGCAGATTGTTAGATATAGTGCTGGAAGATGAGCCCCCTATGTTGGAAGGCACTCAAAATACTCAGTGGCTGCAATAATGGACTTGAGCATACCAACAACTGTGAAGATGGTGCAGGACTGGGCAACGTTTCATTTGGTACACAGGGTCGCCGTGAGTCAGAGCCCTTGACAGCAACTAGCAACAACAAAAACAAGGATTAAATGAAACACCATGCTTTGTAAATTTCCAAGTGAAGTGACCAAGTGAGCCATTATGACTATGTTTAAAGATGACTGTTAATGCAGAAAGAACCATCCACGTAAGTGGACACTTATGACTTGGACCTGCTATTTTCAGGCCATTCCGAAGGATTCAGTGCTTCCCGGCAAACACTCTTCAGGTGATAGCTATGCCCTCAAGCCAGGCAGTGCCCTGCTGTCTATTGCCTATTCACATTAGGGTTGCTCTGCAGGAATTCCTGGCTGCACCTGGTGGTGTTGATCTCCACAAGGGGGAGATAGTGGAGCGCTCCATCTCAGAGATGCAAGCAAAGAGAGTGCAATGCTTCTTGCCAGACCCGCTCCACTCCCAGTGCTTTTTCTCCTGGTGCACTCACCAAATCACTTTGGAAGATCTCCCTGGGGAGAGACTGCCAGAAGTTTGTCCCTCCTTTCTCCCTTTTTTCCCTCCATCCCTCTTCCTTCTCCTTCCCCTCCTGCTCTTTTTCTCTGTCCTCTTCCTCCTTTTTTCTTCTTTACTAACTTGAACATTTAAATCAATATGGTGCCCCTCCAGGGTTTCCATGCTGTCACTGCAATTTTCCTTGGTTCAGTGGGTGAATTTTCATTTTCCCTTCTAGTGGGAAACAGAATTATTTCCATGATAGGAGCCGACCAGGCCGGAGAGGCCTTCACACAAAGAGCACTATGAAGAAAGGAGACAGCTGGCTGAAGAGGAGAAGGGATTTGGGGAATTGAAATTCCTTATGATATTGGACTTAAACGTGGAAAACTCACTGCACTGCATTGCTCAGATGCCTCTGAATTAGAGCAGAAGGGGTATCAGTTAATTTTCTAACTCTGGGTAGGAATTCCTGGCCCAGAGCTTTGCTGGATTTTTTTTCTGACTGGTATTACATCCATTATGCTAGGTCTTGGTCTGCACTGATCTCGTCCTTTATAGCCTGGATTGACCCCATTGGTTCCTCAGCTGGCAGGGGCTCAGCTGGTCATCCCTTTGCCTTGAGGAAGGATGGTATTCAAACCACTCCAGAGAGGAAGCTGCCTCCAATTATTTTCACCCACCTCTTCAGGAACGAGGACTGGGGACATTTTTGTGAAGTAGTATGTCGTACTGACAAGGAGCCCTGATGGTGCAGTGGTTAAGTGCTTGGCTGCTAACTGAAAGTTGGTGGTTTGAACCCACCCAGTGGCTCTGTGAGAGAAAAGCCCTGGTGATCTGCTCCTGTAAAGATCATAATTTAGTCCGTTGCCATCAAGTTGATTCCGACTCATAGCGACTCTATAGAACAGAGTAGAACTGCCTCATAGGGTTTCCAAGGAGCACCTGGTGGATTCGAACTGCTGACCTTTTGGTTAGCAGCTGTAGCTCTTCACCACTATACCACCAGGATTTCCCCATAAAGACTGAAGCCTAGAAAATCCTATCGGGCAGTTCTACTCTGTCACATTGGGCTGATATGAATTGAAAATCAACTCGAAGGCACAGAACAACATGGTGTATTGAGAAGAGCATAGCGCAAAGCATCAGAAGACTGGATTCCTGTCCCATCTCTCTTACTCAGGTTGCTGGTCTCTCAGGATAGCTTTTCCTGTGTTGGTTCCTTCCTCTGAAACCAGGTCTGTCTAGTAACTGCAAAGCTGGGCTGCTTTGCAGTCTGAGGAGGTAGCAGCAGCTGCCCACTCCTACTCCTGGCCTAGTGCACAGTAGCTTCAAAACTTCATATGCAGTAACCTTTCTTCACAGCTGTGCCTTAGCTGTGAAGTGAGAGACAAGGTTTTGACCTTTTTACTAAGGTCATCGGGGAGCCACCACACAGTTCCAAGCAGAGTTGGGATGGTCAGATTAGCCCAAGAAATTATTGACCCAGACAATTGTGTCAGATGCTGTGTGGGGAGGAGGAGCAGGTGAGTTGGCTCTGTTCACAGTGTGACTTTAGGGGTGCTGCTGAGCTCTGTCTGTCTGCAAAACGACTCCCTTAACGTTGGGTCATGCTAAAGCTCTTTGAGTTTGAGGTTTCGACTCTTGCCATAGCCCAGAGAGGGGTAACACGTTGACTTTTTTTTTGTTTAAGTATAGTGAAAATATACACACCAAAACATTCTCCAACACAACAACTTCCACATTTACAATTCACACATTGGCTTTTATCAATCTCTAACACCAGTGACACTCAACTGAGGCAATGCCGTCCCCTACGAGGCACTATAGAAATTTGTGGGAACATTTTCTTCTTTTAGTGCGGTTATACCTGAACATTTACCCATTGAAATACATTTGTTTTAATGCATTTTGTATATTTCATATTCAGTACAGCCTGATATTGTTGATACGTTTTGAGTATAGGTAGGTGTGTTGGTTAATTTTATGTGTCAACTTGACTAAGTTATGGTGCCCAGTTGTTTGATCAAACTCTAGTCTAGATTCTGTTATGAAGTAGTTACGTGTGATTAGATCAGTTGTCCTTAAGAAAAGTAGATTACCTTTCATATGCAGGTGGACCTCATCCAATCAGTTGAAGGCCTTAAGAGCAAATAAGGAGTTTTCCCTCAGGGATATTCTGCCTCCAGACTAAAAATTAGACATCTTTCTAGAACCCCTTTCATTCTTCCTGTCACCTGGCCTATGGATTTTGAGACACAAAACTTCAGGAATCTCCAGCCTATCACCTGACCTACAGATTTTTGAGCTTGCCATCCCCCGACAATCAATGAGTCAATTCCTTAAAACAAATCTCTCTCTCTCTCTCTCTCTCTCTCTCCTGTTAGTAAGACCACAAAAAGCAGTTTACTTTCAGCTGGCAAGGTCAGCAATGCACCTTCACTGCCCTACCTCAAGGTATATCAACTCTCCTGCCCTACATCATAATTTAGTCCATAGGGAACTTGATCGCCTTTCCTTCCACAAGACATCATACTCCATTACATTGATAATATCATACTTATTTGACTTAGTGAACAAGAAATAGCAACTACTCTAGGCTTAGTTATAAGACATTGGGTGCCAGAAGGTGGGAAATAAACCTGACAAAAATTCAGGGTCCTTCTACCTCAGTGAAATTTTTAGTGGTCTAGTGGTGTGGGGCATGTTAAAATATCCCCTCTGGGTGAAGGATAAGTTGTTGCATTTGGCCCCTCCTCCAACTAAAAAAGAGGTACAGTGTCTAGGGGGCCTCTTTGGATGTTGGAGGCAACATGTTCCTTCTCTGGGTATGCTATTCTGGCCTATTCACCAAGTGACCCAAAAGGCTACTAGTTTTGAGTGGGGCCCAGAACAAGACAAGGCTCCACAACAGATCCAGTTTGCCATACAAGCTGTTCTTCCACTTGGCCCATTTGATCCAGCAGATCCAGTGGTGCTTGAAGTGTTAGCGGCAGATAGAGATGCTGTTGGGAGCCTTTGGCAGGCCCCTATTGGTGAATCACAGTGCAAACCCTTAGGATTTTGGAGCAAAAATCAGGTAACTACTCTCCTTTTGAGAAACAGCTTTTGTCTTATTACTGGGCCTTAATAGATATTGAATGTTTAACCATGGGCTGCCAAGTTACAATGTGACCCAAGCTGCCCATCATGAACTGGGTTTTGTCTGACCCACAGAGTCATAAAGTCAGATGTGCACAGAAGCACTCCATTGTCAAATGGAAGTGATATATACAAGACTGGACTTCAGCAGGCCCTGAAGGCACAAGTAAGTTATATGAGGAAGTAGGCCAAATGCCCAAGGTCCCCACTCCTTTGGCATTACCTTTTCTCTTTCAGCCTGCACCTATGACCTCATGGGGAGTTTCCTATGATCATTTGACTGAGTAAGAGAAAACTTGGATGTGGTTTATAGATGGTTCTCCATGATGTGCAGGCACCACTCAAAAGTGAACAGCTGCAGCACTGCAGCTCCTTCCTGACGCTTCCCTGAAGGACAATGATGAAGGATTATGATGGCCCAGAGCAGAAAAATCAAATCCTAGACAGGGACCCCTTGGAAACTGTGCTAAAAAACAATCTTTGACTGGAACAATTCCCTCTTCAGGAAACTAGAGAGCAGAAGGGGGTTTCTGACTGGAAGGCTTTTGCTGATGACAAGTCCCAACTTCAGAGGGGTTGCTAACTGCATCCTTAGGAGTGTGCCTCAGCAGCCCTTGACATCTGGGACTTGGAAGGGACCCAAAGGGGGGCCTCTTCACCCTGTAGACCGAGATTTATCCAACCTGCCTCAGAAGACAAGTGTCGCTTGTTCTCCTTGATCTACTGTGAGGATGTTCTGAACCCTTCTCTCTTAACCTATTTTTTTAATTTCCATTAAGAAATCATTTTTTTAATCTCAAAATGTTCTTAGCTGTCATGTGATTTTAAGACTTGGGCATTCATGCAACCTATTAGAGACAGGATCAACAAACCTTGAAGGAAAATAAATTTCTTGGGTCCATTTGGCAGCGCTGTCCTGGTCCTGGATAGTAATTGCAAAGCAATGAACATCAAAAGTAATAACCAGAGTCCTCATTCAATAAAGATTTTTTTTCTCTCTCTTTAAGCTACTCCTTAAAAGAAGTCCACAGGATGCCAGAAAACAACCTTTCTTCAACTATCTGTTCAACATGTTCAACCTGATTCCTTTAGTATATGTATCTCCCCTGCAAATAATCCTTTGGTGTTTTTTATCTCTAGGTCAGCACTAGTCACAGAGTGCCTTCTAATATTGCTCTTTCTGTATGTCATATTTTCCCTACTGAGTTCCTGAAGGGCAAGCTCATGTTTTGTTTTGTTTTTCTCATAGTACCCACAGCACCTAGCACATCTGCTTGCATATAGAAAGTGTTTGAAAACAAATGGTTATTAAACTGAATTGTGGAATTAATCCTAGGTTTTGGCTTAAAACAAAGTAACACATGTCTTCCATGGGAAGGATATATTCAATTCAATCTCCTATTCCTTCTTCACCACCATGGTTAGGAGAATTGATGCTCAGCATGACAACCCTCTTGGTAGATCTTTCACAGTTAAACAAAGAGTCAATGGGGCCTGTTGTCCTTCAGGAAAGGAAATGGAATAGGAGTGCAAGGGGAGTGGTTAGAGATTACTTAGTCCATGCTTTCATTTGACAGATTTGAAAACTGGGGCTCTGAGAGGGAAAATGAATTTGATCAGGTCATCCAGCTGATTAGTAAAAGAGTCAGCGTTATGATCAACTTCTCCAGACTTAGTTGAACGCTCTTCCTGCTACACAAAGAGCTCATACTCATAGCAAGTTTTTCAACATGAGTTAGAAAGAAAATGATTTTGTAGCTATTAAATAATTAAACTCAGCAGAATGTCCCACTCCATTAGTTATTCAAGTTATTCAAAATTATACTGTTTTAACATTTTTAAAAATCATAGATGTTAACAGTAATGCTGAAAAATAACCTCAGCCCTTTGTTTACTAAATACACACAATATTTAGATATACCCCATGGCCAACCACGTCCTCAATCATAATAACCAGTCAAGTAAAAGCCTGCTTGAACCCTGTGGGTCTGATCCTTTTCTCATTATAGTAGATTATAAAGTATTTAACTTCTGCTATGACTATTGAAACCAGATTTGCTTCCTCACCACAGAAGCCCATTTAGGAACAGCCGAGGGCCAGTGGGTCTTATCATTTATTACTTGTTTCAAGGGCTTTTACTTTGATCTTGGGATAATTCAGTATGTTTGAAAGGAATAAGCCTTTTGTCTAATCTTGGGAACAAAGTAGAAAATCCGGGAACCAGAAGTCTTGGGTTTATTTTTCTTAGGCAAAACCCATGAATTCATCATCACTTCAGGGAGAAGCAAAAGAAGGGGTTTCAGGAAGCCATTCCTAGCTGTTGGGTAGTCATTTAAAAAGAAAGAGAAGGAAAGAAAAAAAAAAAAAGACCGAGGCTGAAGAAGTGCTGGTTACCCAGACCCCAGCAGAGGAGGGAGAACAGACATTCCTCACTGCCAGCCAGTTGTAGGAAGGAAAGAATTTCCTCTTCCAGGCCACAGCTCCCTGAACCATGGCCTGGGCTGGGCTTCCAGCCTTAGATCCTCTTGAAGTTCTACAAGATCTTAATTTAGTGGGAGGGAGGAGGGGATAGGCCGTCAGAATGACATCTGAATTTTCCTTCTGATGGGGGTTTGAGGAAGCTAAGTCTTATAAAAATGAGAAACACATGTACTCCAGCTCCATTTAAAAGCTATGTGGATTTAGCCAGACACAAAGGAATATGGACTTTTCCTGAACTGTAAAAGACAGATGAACTCAGTATTTGAAGTCGGGTTCTGGCTAAGATGTTGTTTTATCATTTATATTATTATTGCTTTTTATAAATATAATTCCCTTTTTGAATTTATAGGTTACCCCTATGCTAATGACATGATACGTCAAAGCACAGTTTTACCCATCACTTCAACTATTACTGACTTAAAATACTTATTCAATAGATCAATAGTTGGATTTTGAGCTTTGGGTGCTATGCTTTCCTTGGGTTTAAAATTGCTTTTAGAGAATTCTACTTCAATAGGACCTGTTATTATTATTATCACTATTACTACTACTACTACCTTTTTTAGTATATGTTGACAATGTCTTTTGAAATCCATCTCCTCTAACAAAGGAAAATACACGGGACACTTCATTTTCTTGAAGGATATCACTAAAATCCACATAGATGAAGGTAAAAATAAATACTGATGATCCATTATTAAGGTCAATTTTGGATTGTAATTATTAGTAATCAGTTGCACTTGTCTAATACTTTACCTAATCTTCAGTAAGTACATACCAACATGAGGAGATTAAAATGTTATACATAGATATATATTTAACTGATAGCAGAACTGAGGGCAGTATCTCTACTCAAAGTTGATTATCTTTACGATACACTTCATTTTGAGCGGATCCATTTTTTCCAGGCATTAAAGTGGGTTTTTACTGGTAATCAAGATTCCAATTTCACCCAATATTTCCCTGAGAGAGATATACCTTTCCATATACACATATCTGACGACTTCCTTAGTATCTGTCTCTGACAACCCACCTTACCAATTCTTGGGAGCTCTCCATCACAGAACAGACAGGATAGCTCACTGATACAAGCCATTGGGTAGATTTTCTAGGATCTCACCAGTTACTTAAAAGAGCACAGGCTTCCTGGCATTCTTCAATGGACTATTGTAGGATACTGTATTAAAAAGAACACTGGATTCAAAATCAAAGAAAGCTGGGTTCAAATACTGGCTCCCCACTTATTAACTGTGTGACTTTGAATTTAATAACTCATTGAGTGAGTTATTAAATATCTACATAAAAATTCTTAATAAAATGTTAGCAGATCTATCCAGCTGCATATAACGCATAAATAATCTGTATGCCCAAGTAGAAGCTATTCTAGGAAAGCAAACTTTGTTTAATATTTAAAAATTCAATCAATGTAATTTGCCACATTAACCTATGATCATTTCTGTAGATACAGAAAAAGCATTTTACAAAATTCAACACCCATTCATTAAACAATAGTAACAAAAAAAAAAAAAAAACTTTCAACAAATTAGGAATAGGAGGGAAGTTTCACGATCTGATAAAAAACATATACAAAAAGCCTAAAGCTAGTAGCATACTTCAGTGATAGGAAAGGTGAAATAAAAGTAAAATGTAAAAGTATACCTTGAAGATAAGAACAAAGCAAGGATGTTTGCTATCATTACTTCTATTCAACATCGTACTAGAAGTCCTAACCTGTGCTATAAGCCGACATAATGGAATAAAAGGCATAAAGATTGGAAAGGAAAGAAGTCAAACTCTTAATTTGCGCATGACATGGCTGTGTATGTAGACAGTCTTAAGGCATCAACAAAAAATAGTAGAAATAATAAGTAAATTTAATAAGGTAGCAGGAAATAAGTAAAAAAAAAAAAAGGGAAAGTAAAATATTTTTAAAATACGAATTACAAAAATCACTAAAATATAAAATATAAGGAATAAATTTAAGAAATGATGTGAAAGACTTCTGCACTGAAAACTACAAAACACTTGTTAAAGAAATTAAAGCAGATCTGAATAAATGGAGAGTTAGCCCACATTTATAGATTGACAGACTCTATCATTAAGATGACAAATCTTTCCAAATTGCTTAAAAGCATCAATGAAATCTTAATGAAAATCCCAGCAGGCTTTATAGTAATCCCAGAAAATCTCAACTGTTTTATAGTAATCAACAAGTTTATTTTAAAATTTTCATGAAAATGCAATGTAACTAAATTATCCAATGCAATCTTGAAAAAAGAATAATAAAATTGGAGTAGTTATACTACCTGATTTCAAGACTTATTATAAACCTACAGTAATAAAGAGAGGGTAATATTGACATAAGAATTGTCAAATAGATCAATGGAACACATTAGAGAGTCTAGACACAGACCCAGACATATATGTTCAGGGGCCCTGGTCGCTCAGTGGTTAAAAGCTACAGCTGCTAACGAAAAGGTCGGCAATTAGAATTCACCAGCTCCTACTTGGAAACCCTATGGGGCAGCTCTACTCTGTCCTATACAGTCAGTATTAGTTGGGATCGGCTCGATGGCAACTGGTTTATATGTGGTCAATTGATCTTTTCACAAAGTCACCAAGGCAATTCAATGGGGAGAGGAAAGTCTTTAAACAAATGCTGCTGTAACAACTAGATTCCATATGGGGGAGAATGAACTGCGAATCCTATCTCACACCACACACAAGAATTAATGTGATATAGATCATAGAACAAAACATAAAAACTAAAACTAAAAAGCATCTAGAAGAAATGTCGGGGAATATATCTATGACTGTGGGGTAGGCAAAGATTTCTTCCATGTTATTGTTGTTATTAGGTGCCATTGAGTCAGCTCCGATTCAAAGTGACCCCGTGTATAATAGAATGAAATGTTGTAGTCCTACGTTATCCCCACAATAGTAGGTATGTTTGAGTATTGTTGCTGCCACTGAATCAATGCATCTTGTTGAGGGTCTTCCTCTTTTTTCCTGAGCCTCTACTTTACCAAGCATGATGTCCCACCTGATAAAGTGTCCAAAGTAAGTGAGACAAAAGCTCACTATCCTTGCTTCTAAGGAACATTCTGGCTGTACTTCTTCCCAGACAGATTTGTTTGTTCTCTGGCAGTCCATGGTACATTCAATGTTCTTTGCAACACTGTAATTCAAATGCATCGATTCTTCTTTGTTCGTCCTTTTTCATTGTACAGCTTTCACATGCATATGAGGTGATTGAAAATACCATAGCTTGGGTCAGGCACACTTTAATCATCAAAGTGACATCTTTGCTTTTTAAGATTTTAAAGAGGTCTTTTGCAGCACATTTTCCCAGTGCAATGTGTCATTTGATTTCTTGACTGCTGCTTACATGGGCATTGATTGTTGATTCAAATCAAATGAAATCCTTGACAACTTCAACATTTTCTCCATTAATCATGATGTCGCTTATTGGTCCGGTTGTGAGGATTTTTGTTTTCTTTATGTTGAGGTGTAATCGAAACTGAAGGCTGTAGTCTTTGATCTTCTTCAGTAAGTGCTTCAAGTCATCCTGACTTCCAGAAAGCAAGGTTGTGTCATCTGCATATCACAGGTTGTTAATTTCTTAGATAACAAAAAAGAAAAATCAAACCCATTGCTGTCAAATCAATTCTTACTCATAGCAACCCTATAGGACAGAGTAGAACTGCCCGGTAGGTTTCCAAGAAGCAGCTAGTGGATTCGAACTGCCAACATTTTGGTTAGCAGCCATAGCGCTTAACGACTGCACCACCAGGGCTCCAATTTCTTAGATAGGACCCAGAAAATACTAACCATAAAAGAAAAAAAATTGATAAATTGGACTTCAAAATATTAAAAACTTCTCATCAGAAGACACCATTAATAAAATGGAAGATCAAGCCGCAGACTGGAAAAAAATATTCTCAATACATTTGTCTGACAAAAAAAAAACAACTTTTATTCAGAATAATTAAGAAGTCCTACAGATCAGCACTAAGGAAGATGAGAAATTCAATTTTTAAAAAAGGGCAAAAGACTTGACTATCCACTTCATGGAAGATGTATGAAAGGCCAACAAGCACATGAGAAAGTACTCAACATCTTCATGGAAATTCAACTAAAACCACAATGAGATACCATTTTACACACACTAAACTAAAAAATAAAATAAAATAAAACCAAACCAAACCAAAACAAAAAACAATTGCTGTGAAGTCAATTCCAACTCACAGCAAGTCTCTGGGTAGCACAAATGTCTAAGTGCTAGACTACTACCTGAAAAAGGTTGGTAGTTTCAAGCAACCAGAGCTGACTCAGAAGACAGGCCTCGTCACTTGCTTCTGAAAAGTCATAGCTTTGAAAACCCTACGGAGCAGTTCTACTCTGACATACATGGGGTTGCCAATATACACATTAGAATGGTTACATTTCAGAAGACTGGCAATACGAAGAGTTGACAAGGATGTTCAGCAACTGGAAATCTCTAGTACTGCTGGAGAATTTGTACAGTCACTTTGGAAAACTGTTTGGTAAGGTTTTTATAAAATCAAACTTACAGCTTTCCTATGACTCCATAATTTCACCTCCAGGTATTTACCAAGAAAAATTAATGTATATGAACAAAAAGTCTTGAATAAGAATACGTATGGTAGATTTAGCCATGATAACCCCAAACTGGAAACAGTCTGAATGTCCATCAGTAAGAATGGATAAAGAAACTATTATCTATTTATACAAAGTATAGAAGGAACGAACTACTGACACAGCCAAATGGATGAATCTCAAAAATATTGTGTGGAATGAAAGAAGCCAGATGCAAAAGAATATATTCTGTATGATTTCATTTATATGAAGTTCAAGAATAGGAAAAATGAAACAATGATAATAGAAAACTGAAGAGTGTTTGCCTTTTGGGTGGAAGTTTCTGACTGGAAAGGAGCCCCAAAAACTTTCTGGGGTGATGAAAATGTTCTATATCTTTCCTAGGTTATTTGGATGTATAGTTGTCAAACCCCATTAAACTCTATACTTGATATAGGTGATTTGTGTATAAATTAGACCTCAATTTTGAAAAGGTAAGAATCAAACAGAAAAGAAAAAAGTCCTTTTAATTTATTTAAGGTCCAGCATTTCATTTCAAAAAGAGGATGATAATAACATGGCTCTTACCAGGTTGTTGCTAATATGAAATAGATAATATCTACGAAACATCTGGCACAATGCTTAGCACATCGTAAGCTCTCAGTGGTAGTTCAGTCTGAACCTGCCTCCATATTCTGGCTTCTAGCTGTTTAGAAATAATTTGCTTCCTGGAATTTTAGTTAAAAACATCAATGCAACAAACCAGACTGCTTTGTTCTTGTGTCTATTAACTCTGCTTTCTTTTGGAGGTCTCTTTCTTCTTTTCAATATGCCCTGGAATAATCCCTGAGTGCCAAACAGAAGTGCCAACATCCCACTCGATCTGAGCTTGCCCTTCATCTGGCAAGTGGCTCTGATTCCATCCATGAAAGAATTTCACACATTCCCCCGATGGCCATTGATCCCTTTCCGGCTCCAATGTCACTCTGGAAACAGCTCCACGAAGGGTTTGTTTTCAGGCATTCAGGACGGCTGTTGCTGATCTTGCCCACATTGGCTTTTCTGCTGGGAAAAAAGCTTGCCCCTCCCCCTGGGTTTACAGAGTTGTTTACTTGGGACCTGAAGAGAAGAGATGATGCGCAGCTGGTCACATCTGAAAGCCAATTGATGGAAGGGTCGTTTGTCCTCTGCCTCAGATGGTTAAGGTTTCAGCCTAAGATTCTAAGAAAAATAATGTTAATGCTGAGCTTAAGTTTTTCACTGTGTGCTCAGTAGAGCAATGGACATCTCTATATTAATCAGGAAAATGATCATACAGGAATTCATAATCTTGTTTATCTGTTTATCTTCTCTTCACCCAGTTCATGTCCAAATTCCTGAAAAAAAATCATCTATATTCACAGGGGCAAAAGGGTGGGAAACTGGTACAAGGATAGCCAGAGGCAAAGTATTATTTAGAATCCCCGGAGACACCTAGCTTAGTGTCACTAAGTCCTGTCTTAAAACACCTAGGCTCAAACACCTTCAGTGGCTTGCTGCTTGCCGCCATATGCAATCTGAACTTGACCTGACTTGCCTGGTGCCGCAGAATCTGGCCTCTCCCTACCTATCCCACCTTAGTTCCTCTCATCCAGGGGCAGCCTTCTGCTCCTGGAAGATTTTTCTCTTTACTGTGCCTGTGTGAGCTATATTTATTTCCATGGAAGACCTGTGGATGATCTTAAGTTCTCATGCAGAGGGAAATGTCCAGGAGAAGAGTCAGGTTATACTGAGGAATGGATAGCCTCAGAAATAGTTAAAACTGGGAATTGTAAGGGCATTTGATGGGTCCTGAAGGAGATGGAGATGGGCAACTTGGGAGCCTCCAGTTGGGATAGAAATGGGAAATCATTAAAAATCTACTGAGTTTATCAAGAAAGCTTCATGGAGTACCATTACACTGCACAACTTCAGGGACACCATGCACATAGAATAAAATAAAGTTGTGCATCATGGTGGCCTTGCTTCACAGACAATGAGGGGTTTCAAGAGAAACTTGATGTAAGAAAGAGAAATACTGAGAGAGAGAGAGAGAGATAGGTTATCTGAGGTATACCTGTGAAGGTAATTCACTAGTGTGTGAGGGAAAATTGTGCGTTGGTGGAAAAAAAAAAAAAACCCTTTTCTCAACTTACTTTCATCAGACCCTTACTAGAGTTATAGGCCCAGGTGTGGGCTAATCTGTTTCAGAATGAAAATAGGACTGAAGAAGAGAAGTTAAAGAAACTGGGATTGCTTTGCCTGGCATAATGGAAGCCAAAGGGTGATTCAATGAAGCATTCAAACTTAGGAAAGGTCATTTCACAGACTGTGGTGACCAGCTGTCCTCCAACTCCCATGTGCGCAAAACAAGTTTTTAACTCACAGCAATTCATGTCTCATTTTAGAAAGCTATTCTGCATGACTGACCTCATGCCAATTTATTTATACCCTAGTTAGTTCTATAAAAGAGTCTGAGGGGGCAGCGTTCGGACTTTGTAAACAAACAAGCAGCATAAGCTGGGTAACCTCTCACCAAATCATTGACCAAAGACTTGACCAAGTGGAAAGGGTTTTAGATAGTAGGTAAGTCTCATTCACTCATTTTATAGATGCAAAAACTAAGAACTTAGAGGTAAAGTGACTACCCCTAAATCACAAAGCCCAAGTGGTTTTATTTTCTTTTACTTCCAGAAGGAAAGCCCAATAACATGTCTATTCTTTATTTGATATCTATGAATCCCTAAGGGAACCCTGAATACCCTGAATTCATTTGCAGAATTTTATGCGTATCTGCAAGTCTGCTATTAGGTGGTTTGCATCAGTACATCTGTATTGGGTGTGAAAATACTCAAATACCTCCGTATTGCTTGGTAAATAGACTCTGTTGCAAATCCCACCAGTGCTCTACCATTACAGCTGATCTGGCCTCTCCAGGAGCCCTCCAGATGCACCCATAATTCAGCAACTAAAGGGTTAATGTCTAGTCCAGCAGGGGTCTTCCAGGATCCTTCCCTCTGAATCACTAGCATGAAGACCTTGCTAAGTGTTTAAGATTTTGAATATCACATTGGTGATAGCAAGGAAGTTTCTAGTATATTAGAATTGTCTGCTAAGAACTCAGTGAAGGTTTGCAAAATCATTGTCATGGTGGTTAAACTTCCTAAAATAAGATCCCAAGAAAAGAGGTATTTTGAAACCACTTTATCAGCCCTGAGAAAATTGTGATTCCCTTTGATTTACAAACTTAAGTTCTAGGAATTTATCCTAAGGAAATAATCAGAAATGTTATGCATTTTTATTACATTGTTGATTATGAAAGAAAAACCAAAACTATCCAGCAATTGGATTGGAAACAGTATCACAATAGATTGGTAAAATTAATTATGGTAATCCATGTAGAGCATTGCTAAGTAGCCTCTTAAAATTGCATCACTGAAAAACATTTACAGTTAAGTTGCAAAGTTTAAAAGAAGTATACTATTAAATAGTATTATTGCATGACACCTTATTTCACAAATGTATTATGTATGTTAGTATATACGTATAGAATAAAGTCATGAAAGAGATAAACCAAGTTGTTAACAGTGAATTATCTTGGGGCTTTTGGACTGTAGGTGATTTATTGTGCCCTATGGAGCTCTGGTGATGCTGTGGTTAAATGCTGGACTGCTAAGACTGCTAACCAAAAGGTCAGTAGTTCAAACCTACCATGGAAGAAAAGACTTGGTGATCTGCTCCTATAGATTACAGCCTAAGAAACCCTGTGGGGCAATTCTACTCTGTTCTATAGGGTCTCTATGAGTCTTAGTTGACTACCCGGCACACAACAACAACAACTACTGTTATGAGTCCCTGAATGGCTCAAACGGTTAAGCACTCAACTGTTCGCTGAAAAGTTGGTGGTTCAAACACACCCAGAGGCACCTCGGAAGACAACCCTAGTGATCTGTTTCTAAAAGGTCACAGCCTGGAAAATCCTATGGAGTAGTTCTACTATGCAACACATGAGATTACCATGATTCAGAATTGACTTGACAGCAACTAACAACAGCAACAAATGTACTGTTACGTGATGTAGCACAGGCAGAGCTCTGCGTTAGCCATACCATGTCATTTTCCTCCTAGACACATAAGAAAATATTTCCCATCCTTTTTCATCTAGGTTGGCCATGGCACCAATTCTGGCCAATAGAATGTAGAAAAAGGTGACGTACCCTCCTGCCAGACCTGGCTCCTAGAATATCCTGAGAAATCCTCCACATTCTCTCTCTCTCTTTTTTTTTAATTCTGCTTGTTGATTGGTCAAATGATGCAGAAGGTCTAGCTGAAGACTCTGAGGTCATGGTGGTGTCAGTGCGGCAAGCTATAAGAATCCTGGATCCCTGAGTCACTGCCTGAGGGGGAGTCATCAAGGAGAGCCTCCTGTCTAGGAACATCTGTGTACAACTTGTGTGAATGAGAAATAAATTTTTATTCCGTTAATCCACTATGATTTTGATGTTGTTTGTTACAGAAGCTAGTGTTAATTACCCTGACTAATGTATGGTTTTCAATTTTTCTGCAGTTACTATGTATTGCTTTTGAAATTAGAAAAACAAGTTATTAAAAAAGAAAAATTTTCTGTATCTCTTTTTTTGTACAACACCCACTACTTTAAGACTTTCAAGTAGATATGTGTCTATAAACACCTATGTGTAAAGGGATAGTCACCCTCCTATCCCTTTCATGCCACATTCAAAGACACAGTGCGTGGAAGTATTTTGACAAACCTGCCATTCCTTTGTATCTGTACAGTCACAGCTTATTTAACTTAAGCTGCTTTACCAGAAACCTGGGGAGCAGAGCTGCAAAGCCACTGGCAGCTGATTCACTGAAATTACAGGCAGACACGAGTCCTGCTGTTTGGCTTAGGGCCCAGCATATGATTTTAGAGAAGAGATATTGCCATGGATGATTCCCACTCTGCAATTCCACTTAGTCCTGTGAGTTTCTTGATGTGAAAATGAAAGTGGTAACTATAGAACAACTGGGGCTTCTAGTTAAACGTGGCGCCAGCATGGCAGGTGGACTTCTATTTGAGCTGGAACTGCACCGTCCACTACCTCCCCCTTTCCAAGAGGAGTCAACAGTTTCCTGGCCCTCTGGACGCCATTTGTAATGCACACACCTGAGGTAGTGATACGTGTCCACTGGTATCAGAGTGTTGTTCCAGAGTAAGGGTAATAAGTCCACCACTGTCACTTAGAAGCTTTATACATTAAGCCACTGTCTGGGCACTATGGGAAGACAGCCAGAGCATGAGAAAGGGGGAAAGGGACGAAAATTTATACTTACTGAACTTTCTGCCTGCTAGACGCTGTACTGGGTACTTTTTGTACATGTTGGCATTTACTCCTCTCAACAGTCCTGTAAGGTGGGATTTTTATCCTCATTTTACAGATGAAGAAAGTGAGGCCTGAAAGGTTAAATCATTTGTTACAATTAGCACATGGTAGAGTTAAAATTTGACCATGGGCCTGCTATCTGATTCTCTTTTTACCCTTTCCTTTCTCTTATAAGGATGATTAAAGTATTCAGCTGAAGGTCAGAGTAGACATTTCAATTTTTATTTTCAGATTTTTGTAAGCATTAAAAAAAAAAAAAAACTCCTTTCCACCTCCCACCCCACTTGCTCTGTTTCATTTCCTTTAAATTTTAGACATTTATTTGAATGCTTCCTTACTTCTGCCTCATGATTATTATTTTTTTTTCCTGCCCCCAGATTGAAATGAGAAAAATTGGGTTACACTGAGTCTGAATACAAGTATGCTCGCTGCCCAATTTATGCCCCAGAGTATCTATAGATCCTGACTTTTGAGATGGAAACTGTCACTTGAGTACTCTCCTTTCCCCCACCTCCAGCCTCCTTTGCTATTGCCCCTCTGCCTTCAAGGGTCTGCAGTAGAAAAAAATCTGTCAAATCTACTTGATCCTGCCTTACCATCTCACTCTCATATAGCGTACGCATGCACGCATGCACTCACATGCACATACACACACACAGACAAACATCAGTTTAAGTGACCATCTAAGCCCATCATAATGAGCTCCTTATAGGGACCCTTATTTCAAGGTTAAGGACACCCTTGCTACTCCCTCTAATGTCTGTAACTGTACCTATAGAAACTTTTTTCAGAACTTGCTTATGTCCGTAATTGAAAGACTTGGAAGTTGCTGGGATGCCCTTTTTGGGGGGCTTCAATTAGGTAAGATTTTATCTGAAAGGATTTTTTATTAAAAACTACAAGTTGAAAAAGGAGAGGAGGGAAAAAATGCAAAGGGCCCAGTGTGTAGTGTAGACACCGTCTGATTCATAACAGAGACATAAGGATGCCCTCCTACTTACAGCAGTCAGTCCATAGGTAAGCCAACTGGCTGCTTGGTTTTACTCTTGGGGAAGGGGTCCCTTTCCATTTTCTTCCATGGAGATATTTTTCAAGATTGGTGTGATCATTAAGGTTGTGTGTTAACCTGGCTGAACCATGACTGTCAGTGGTTTGGCAGTTATGATATAGTTTGGTTGTTGTATGATGATGTGGTATTATAATGACAAGTGCAAAGACCTGAAGATAGAAAATCAAAAGGGAAGAACACACTCAGCATTTCTCAAGCTGAAAGAACTGAAGAAAAAATTCAAGCCTCAAGTTGCAATATTGAATGTTTCTATGGCGAAAATATTAAAAGATGCAGGAAGCAGCAAAAGAAGATGAAAGGAACACACAGAGTCACTATACCAAAAAGAATTGGTCAATGTTCAGCCATCTAAGGAGGTAGCATATCAATAGGAACTGATGGTACTGAAGGAAGAAGTCCAAGCTGCACTGAAGGCATTGACGAAAAACAAGGCTCCAGGAACTGACCGAATACTAACTGAGATGTTTCAACAAACGGATGCAGCGCTGGAAGTGCTCACTTATCTATGCCAAGAAATTTGGAAGATAGCTACCTGGCCAACCAACTGGAAGAGATCTATATTTATTGCTTTTCCCAAGAAAGTTGATCCAACTAAATGCAGATATTATCGAACAATATCATTAATATCATATGCAAGTAAATTTTTTCTGAAGATCATTCAAAAGTGGCTGCAACAGTATATTGACAGGGAACTGCCAGAAATATAAGCCAGATTCAGAAGAAGACGTGGAACAAAAGATATCATTGCTGATGTCAGATGGATCCTGGCTGAAAGCAGAGAATACCAGAAAGATGTTTACTTGTGTTTTATTGACTATGTGAAGGCAATCAACTGTGTAGATTATAACAAATTATGGATAGCATTGCGAAGAATGGGAATTCCAGATCACTTAATTGTGCTCATGAGGAACCTGTACGTAGATCAAGAGGCAGTCGTTCAAACAGAACAAGGGGATACTGTGTGGCTTAAAGTCAGAAAAGGTGTACATCAGGGTTGTATCCTTTTACCATAACTGTTCAATCTGTACACTGAGCAAATAACCAAGAAGCTGGAGTATGTGAAGAAGAATGAGGCATCAGGATTGGAGGAAGACTTATTAACAACCTGCATTATGCAGATGACACAACCTTGCTTGCTGAAAGTGAAGAGGACTTGAAGCCCTTATGGTGAAGATCAAAGACTACAGCCTTCAGCATGGATTGCACCTCAACATAAAGACAGTAAAAATCCTCACAACTATCATGATAAATGGAGAAAAGATTGAAGTTGTCAAGGACTTCATTTTACTTGGATTCACAGTCAATACCCATGGAAGCAGCAGTCAAGAAATCAGACGATGCATTGCATTGGGCAAATCTGCTGCAAAAGACCTCTTTAAAGTGTTGGAAAGCAAAGATGTTACCTTGAAGACTAAGGTGTACCTGATCCAAGCCATGGTGTTTCCAATCTCTTCATATGCATGTGAAAGCTGGAGATGAATAAGGAAGATCCAAAAAGAATTGATGCCTTTGAATTGTGGTGTTGGAGAAGAATATTGAATATACCATGGACTGCCAAAAGAAGGAACAAATCTGTCTTTTAAGAAGTACAACTAGAATGCTCCTTAGAAGCAAGGATGGTGAGACTATGTCTCACATACTTTGGGCAAGTTATCAGGAGGGATTAGTCTCTGGAGAAGGACATCATGCTTGGTAAAGTAGAGTGTCATCAAAAAAGAGGAAGACCCTCAGGGAGATACATTGACACAGTGGCTGCAACAATAGGCTCAAGCATAGCAACAATTGTTAGGATGGCACAGCACTGGGCAGTGTTTCCTTCTGTTGTACACAGGGTCACTGTGAGTCAGATCTGACTCGACGGCACCTAACAACAACGTGATGGTATGATCACTTCCATAATGAGATTCGATATAATGTGATCACCTCCATGATGGGATCTGCTGTGAGTAGCCAATCCGTTGAAAGGGAGTATCCTTGGGAACGTGGCCTGCATCAAATATTAGCGGACTTTCTGGCAAGGCTCTCGGGCTTTTGCTTGCACTGCATCCTGCAGCTGGCTCCTGTTCATCTGACCTCTGGTTCTTGGGACTTGAACTAGAAGCTTACCTGTGGTCTTACCTGCAGATCTTTGGATTCTTCCAGCTTGGCAGCCTGTGAGCCAGAACCCTGCTCTCTGACTTGCCAATCTTGGGTTGGCCAGCCCCTGCGGCAATATGAACCAGGAGAAGGCTCTAGCCTGACCCCGTTCCAGCCTCTACAACCACTTGAGTTATTTCCTTAATATAAATCTCTCTATGTATACATATTTATATGCTTTACTGATTTTTCTTCTCTAGAGAACCCAGCCTAAGACACACCCCTTCTGGGGTCTGCACTGGTTTAGCAGTTCACTTTTCAGTGGGGCTGGTTAGACAGCTAGGGATTGAACAATCATAGACCCCTGTTTGGTAGGATTGAGAGTTCTTTCGTGGCACCCCTCCCTTAAAACCTCAGTTGCTGTCAGTCAGGTCCAATTTGCATGACTGCATGATCTAGTATGCAAAGCTAGAATTTGTATTGCTTCATATTCTTGAATTTGGACCACAGCTTTATGGATTCTATCTTTTGATCCAGGCTCTGTAAACTGTCCATTCTTCCCTCCACCCACAACCCGACCCCCTCAGATTAACTGCTTTTATCCTGTCCTCAAATTGGGACAATGGGTAACAAAAGGTTCTGGAGTTGGGGCAACAGATGAGGCTTTTGTCCCAGGCCCTATCTCAAGGGGCTGTGCTTTACAGTGGGAGTGTTTTAGCATACGTCAGAGAGTGTTTTGGTGGAATCGGTTACTCTAATTTCTGGCCCCTCCTATTAGATTTTCTTCTAGAGTGATGTCTGCCTCTTTTGTTTTCCACTATCTTTATGGAGGTAAGTGGGAGCAAGATAGAAGCCAGTACAAATAATCAATCCAGCCATCTGCAAAGAGAAACAGGGCCGTTGTAATCGTTTTTATGGTTCACATTAGTTGGTGGAGTTGGGAAAGAAAAGGTGTTTCCCCTGGCAGTGCAGCTTGGAAAAGCTTTGGGAGTCTCAGATGGCTCTTAATCTGACTGCTGCCATTTTGATGTATTACAAACCGAAAGAGTTTTAACAATGTTGCATGCCTTGTTCCTACTGTTTAAGATGAGCCAGCTTAAATTATGACAAGTCTTTTTCTTGTAGGACTCTACTTAAGTCTCCTATAAGTTCCAAATTCTCCAATATCCTGACATTTCTCTACCAAGGCCCTTAATGCTCCAGCCTTTAAGTCCCAGGAGGCATTAGTGTACAGTAGCATAAGTTTACCCAGCTGCTTTGCTTTCACATAGCTAGGATTATTAACTTCCAAGATAGCAGTGAGGAACGTTCCATTGCTTTATATATTTTCTTGATACAGCCAAGCTCATGGTTTAGGACATATCACTTTCCGGTATCAATTATGGTATTACTCAGGATTTTTTTCCATTTCTAATGTCAAAAATTCTCCCAGATTAATTATGTTGTATTTCTTAGCTTTTGATGTGTCGACTCGGCAAGGCCAAACTACATGTCCCAGAATTCCCACTCTTGTATGTTTCTGATTAGGGGGGCCACAAAGAGATTCTTGTTGGGAATTTGGAAGGCAGAAGTGAAACAGCCATCATTTTGTAGCTGGCACATGTTGTTGTTTATCTGACATGAGGAAGCCTAGGGGCTGCAATCGCTATACCTTCCCCTGGATCCTCCTTCAGCTTCTCTGACTCCTGGGCGAGCTGTTTGTGTTCAGATCTGTGAGAAGGGACCCTGGCTTCTGCAAGGTATTCAAACCACTAAGGTCAGAGGCAATAAGAAATGACATGAGTTTCAGTTTGTCCTCATGGGCTTCAACTTGTGCTTGTGGGAAATTATGTCTCTGTCACAGTGGTTAAATGCTTGTCTGCTAACTGAAAGATCACCAGTTCAAACCCACCAGCCACTCCTTTGGAGAAAGATATAGCTGTCTGAATCCATAAAGATTTATAGCCTAGGAAGCCCTATGGGGCAGTTCTACACTATCCTACAGGGTCACTATGAGTCAAAATCAACTGGATGGCAATGGGTTGGTTTTTTTGGTTTGCTTTCTACATCTATCTATCTATCTGTCTGTCTGTCTGTCTATCTACATATCTGTTATGGATTTAATTGTGTTGTAAATTGTACCCTTATGCCTGTGGAAAGGAGCCTTGGCGGTACAGTGGTTACATTCTCTGCTGTTAACGAAAAGGTCAGTAGTTCAAAACCACCAGAAGCTCTGCTGGGGGTGGGAATGGGGGTGTGAGGGTGTGGAGGAGACCTGGGTTTTGTTAAGATTACAGCCTAGGAAACCCTATGGGGCAGTTGTACTCTGTCCTGTAGGGTCACTATGAGTCGGAATTGACTCAAGGACACGGAACAACAATATTCCTGTAGATGTAATCCCATTTGAGGATAAGACTTTCTTTGTTATGTTAATATGACCATATCAGCATAGTGTGTGTCTAAAGCCAATCACCTCTGAGATATAAAAAGAACAGATTAGGCACAGAGAAGGAAGCACAAATGGAGGGGAAGATATACACCGCATGAAGATGGCCAAGGAACTGAGAACGGAAGCTGAAAAGAGACAAGGATTTTCCTCCAAAGCTGACAGAGACAGAAAGCCTTCCCTTGGAGTCAGTGCTCTGAATTTGAACTTCTAGCCTCCTAAACTGTAAGAAAATAAATTTCTGTTCATTAAAGCCAATCACTTGCGGTATTTCTGTTATAGCAACACCAAAAATCTAAGACTATCTATCTGTCATCTTCCATCTCTCTATCAGGTCTGTCTCTCTCCTAGTGGTTCTGCCTCTCTGTTCAAATCCTGACTGATACTCCAGCTTCAGCAAAAAGATGTTCTTTGGCTAACGTAACTGGAAACTCTGGTTTTTGACACCACTGGATTCTGAGATTGAAATAATGTCATCAGAGTTGAGCCTCTCTTCATGTCTCGAATCTACTTTATTTCCTCTTCACTGTCTTTGTTCTCAGCAGACACCCACCATGAAATGCACAGATAACTCTAACCTCTCCAGGACTATTAGTCTTCAGCTTTCATGATGCCAGAGAAGAAATTACCCTTGCCCGTTCCCAATGTCTATATACCAAATCTTAGGGAAGGCTCTATAACTCTATTTGGGTTATGTGTCCATTTCTAAGCAGTTCACTTTGGTCCAAGGGATGAAGTACTTCAATAGGCCAGGCTTGGGGGCACAAATACACCAGTTTGGCAAGGCATAACAAATGGCAAGTAGGCGTCAGAGTAGCTCTACCTGGACCACTTGGAATAGGCTCTCACAGGAAAGAAGGTTTCTGTAGAAGAGGGATGAAAGGGGCCTGGGAAGGCAAAAACAACAATCGTGGGTACACTATGTGCATGTTAAGCACTGAATAAACATTGTGGTTTCTCAAGGATGTTGATGTTTCCGAAGATCTGTGACATGTGGGAGTGCCTTTCGAGTTGCAAAACTGTGGTAAATACGTATTATTTTTATTAACCTACTATTTCAAATGCTGTAGGTCTTAATCTCACTCTTTTTTTCCCTTCTAAGTAAAAATTCCACAGATGTTTGCATTCAGGCTTAAATTTCATTCATTCTGATGTTTTCTATAATGTCGCTTGGGAATTAGACTATCCTTATGTGCTTTTCTGTGATTTGGCATACCCAGGGATGGATTTCTTGCTTTTGTCTTTCTTGCCATGGGAGAATTGAAAGCAGTAGCCTTTATCCAATAAAATTGCTTTTTCTCTTTTTTCTTTTGTTTTTAAATAGGATCTTTGAAAGAATGTCAACTTAAGCCAAGAATCCAGCGACAGATTTCTCCCTCTTTCCTTGGTGCTTTCCCTCCTTCCCTGATATTTCCAAATTCAGCTTGTCTTCCTGAACCAGTTTCATCTCTGTCTTCCCGCTCCTTTTCTTCCTGGCCTCAGAGAACACGAAAGCCTACATCTAGAACAAGCAAATCAGGGTTCTATTCATCAGTGGGACTCTATCCAACTATCGAGTCCCTGTCACCCTCTCTACGGTGAACTAAGGGCCCCATGAGAACTGTTCTCACACAAATGGACATCTACAAGAGATTTTCTGCCCAAGTTCCTGGAGACCATGGAGATGCAAGTATCAGCTAGGATACGATGTGTGTCGGGGGCGCACTTCTACTAGAAACAGAGAGTGAAACTAGAAAATGCCAGGAGACTCCATCTGACATAGGTTTCAGTTGACTTGTGTCTTCCAAGACAGTAGTGACCCCGTGGAGATGCCACAGAGCACAAAATAAGAGTCCTCAAGACTCCTGATAGGCCATTCCACTAACCTTTGTGAACCTCAAAATTTGGCTAACTTAGCCTTCATTTCTAAATCAGGAGTTCTAGAACAAAGCTTGCTTAGTAGCTATTATTTTAGAGCACTAAATTTGCACAAATCACTTCATTTAGGTTTCTTAAATACCTAATGGCTTAATCATTACTCTCATTTTATCAAAACGTAGACTAAGGCTTAAAGAAGTTATATTCCTTGATCAAGTTCATACAGCTAGTAAGTTGCAGAACTAGAATTTAAACACTACGAAACCATATTGTCCTGTAGCTGTAATGGAGGCAACTGCCTCTGTGGTATGGTTTCCAAAGTAGGAAAAGCCTTGCTTTTATAAAGTCTCCTTTCTACATTAAACAATACCTCAGCAAACCAAAATATGGTTATAATTACATTACCAACTAACTTGTTATGGCAGAACAGTCAGTGCTCACCAAAAATCCACGGACTCCCCTCAATTTCCAACCCTGTCCTGGCATTAAAGTGAGGCCTAGTACTGGCCAAGTGATTGTAAGAAATGATACATGTCACTCCCCTACCAAAGCATTAGAAGTCAGAGCGTTTCTTCCATCTACTTCTACCGTGAAGGATATGTATGTCAGTTGGCATGGCTACAAAAGTAAGGCAGATCATTTAGCCTGCATTGAACTTTGGGTGAGAAATAAACTTTTGGTGTGTTAACTGAATGTTGAGATTTGTTACTGTGGCAAATTTTACCCTATACTGCAAGTAACAGAAATCCTTTATGGTTTGTAAAACAAAAACCAGCCAATAAAGAACAACAACAACAAAAACTGGAAGTCCAGAGGCTGTGTCAATGATTTCAAGGACCTAGATTCTTTGTACTTCTGTTCTCTGCCATTTGCAACGTCGGTTTTATCTAAGACTGATTCCTTTTGTAGGCACAAGATGACAGACAGCAGCAATCACCATTACATGTGCTGGGAAATAGACTATGCAGACTGGCCTAGACCAGTCATTAAAGCCTGGCTACACATTAAATTTAGGCATTGCCATGTTTTAAAAGCTCTCAGGTGATTTTAAGCGATTTACAGATACAATGCAATCCTTATCCAAATTCCACCAGCATTTTCCAATGAGATGGAGAAACAAATCACCAACTTCATATGGAAAGGGACGAGGCCCTGAGTAAGTAAAGCATTACTTAAGAAGAAGAACAAAGTGGGAGGCCTCACACTACCTGATTTTAGAACTTATTATATGGCCACGGTAGTCAAAACAGCCTGGTACTGGTACAACAACTGATACATAGATCAATGAAACAGAATTGAGAATCCAGTCATAAATTCATCCACCTATGAGTAGCTGATATTTGACAAAGGCCCAAAGTCCACTAAATGGGAAAAAGACAGTCTCTTTAACAAATAGTGCTGGCATAACTGGATATCCATCTGCAAAAAACTGAAACAAGACCCATGCCTCACACCATGCACAAAAACTAACTCAAAATGGATCAAAGACTTCAATATAAAATCGAAAACAATAAAGATCATGGAAGACAAAACAGGGACAGTACTAGGAGCCCTAATACATGGCATAAACACAATACGAACTATAAGTAACAATGCACAAGAACCAGAAGAGAGACTAGATAAACAGGAGCTCCTAAAAATCAAACACTTATGCTCATCAAAAGACTTCACCAAAAGAGTCAAAAAACAACCTACAGACTGGGAAAAAATTTTTGGCTATGACAAATCCGATCAGTGTCTAATCTCTAAAATCTACAAGATACTGCAAAACCTCACAACAGAAATAACCCAATTAAAAAATGGGCAAAGGATATGAACAGGCACTTCACCAAAGAAGATATTCAGGTGGCTAACAGACACATGAAGTAATGCTCACTATCATTAGCCATTAGAGAAATGCAGATCAAAACTACAAGGAGATACCTTCTCACCCCAACAAGGCTAGCATTAATCCAAAAAACACAAAACAATAATTGCTGGAGAGGTTGTGGAGAGACTGGAATACTTATACACTGTTGGTGGGAACGTAAAATGGTACAGCCACTTCGCAAATCAATTTGGCGCCTCCTTAAAAAGCTAGAAATAGAAGTACCATATGATCCAGCTATCCCGCTCCCTGAGATATATCCTAGAGAAATAAGAGCCATCACACAAATAGATATATGCACACCCATGTTCATTGCAGCACTGTTCACAATAGCAAAAAGAAGGAAACAACCTAGGTGCCCATCAACAGACAAATGGATAAACAAATTATGCTAGATCCACACCATGGAATACTACACAACGATAAAGAGCAACGATGAAGCCGTGAAACATCTTATAACATGGAGGAAGCTGGAGGTCATTATGCTGAGTGAATTTAGTCAGTCACAGAAGGACAAATATTGTATAAGACCACTATTACAGGAACTCAAGAAAAGGTTTAAACACAAGAGAAAACATTCTTTGATGGTTACGAGGTGGGGAGGGAGGGTGAGGGTTATCTACCTACTAGATAGTAGATAAGAATTATCTTAGGTGAAGGGAAGGACAGCACACACTGCAGGGGAAGTCAACATAACTGGACTAAACCAAAGCTAAGAAGTTTCCTGAATACAATCAAGCACTTTGAGGGACAGAGTAGCAGGGGTAGGGATCTGGGGACCATGCTTTCAGGGGACATCTAGGTCAATTGGCATAACAAAGCTTATTAAGAAAATGTTCTCTATCCTACTTTGGTGAGTGGCGTCTGGGGTCTTAAAAGCTTGCAAGCAGCCATCTAAGATGCATCAATTGGTCCCAACAACCTGGAGCAAAGGAGAATGAAGAACATCAAAGACACAAGGAAACTATTAGCCCAAGAGACAGAAAGGGCCACATAAACCAGAGACTTCATCAGCCTGAGACCAGAAGAACTAGATGGTACCCAGCTACCACTAATGACCGCCCCGACAGGAAACACAACAGAGAGTCCTGGACGGAGCAGGAGAAAGGTGGGGTGCAGAACTCAAATTCTAGTAAGAAGACCAGACTTAATGGTCTGACTGAGACTGGAGGAACCCCAGAAATCATGGTCCCTTGATTCTCTATCAGTCCATAACTAAAACAATTTCTGAGGCCAACTCTTCAGACAGGGATTGGACTGGACCGTGGGACATAAAGTTATACTCGTGAGGAGTGTGCCTCTTGGCTCAAGTAGATATAAGAGACTAAACAGGCAGCTTCTGTCTGGAGGTGAGATGGGAAGGCAGAGAGGGTTAGAAGCTGGTTGAAAGGACATGGGGAATCAGGGGTGGAAAGGAGGTGTGTGCTGTCACAGTATGGACAGAGCAATTAGAGTCACAGAACAATGTATGTATAAATTTTGTATGGGAAAAAATAAAAAAAAAGGAAGAAAGAAACAGTCTTTGATGGTTACGAGAGAGGAGAAGGGTGGAGAGGCAAAAACACCCACTAGATAATAGGTGGGTGGTAACTTTGGTGAAGGGTAAGAAAGTACATAATAGTGGGGAAGCCAGCACAACTTGATCAAGGTAAAGTCATGGAAGCTTCATTGACACATCCAAACTGCCTGAGGGACCAAATGAGTGGGCTGAAGGCTGTGGAGACCATGGTCTCAGGGGACATCTAGCTCAACTGGCATAAAATAGTTTATAAAGAAAATGTTCTAAACACTACTTTGGTGAGCAGTGTATGTAGTCTTAAAAGCTCATGAGCGTCCATCTAAGATACTCCACTGGTCCCACCCCATCTGGAGCAAGGGAAAATGAAGAAAACCAAAGACACAAGGGAAAGATTAGTCCAAAGGACTAATGGACCACAACTACCACAGCCTCCACCAGACTGAGTCCAGCACAACTAGGTGGTGCCAGGCTACCACCACTGACTGCTCTGACAGAGATCACAATAGAGAGAGTCCTGGACAGAGCAAGAGAAAACCGTTGAACAAAATTCCAATTCCCAAAAAAAGACCAGACTTACTGGTCTGATAAAAATTGAAGAAACCCTGAGAGTATTGCTCCCAGACACCCTTTTAATTCAGTAATGAAGTCACACCTGAGATTTAGCCTTCAGCCAAAGATTAGACAGGCCCATAAAACAAAATGAGACTAAATGGGCACACCAACACAGAGGCAAGGACTAGAAGGTAGGAGGGGACAGGAAAGTTGGTAATGGGGAACCCAAGGTTGAGAAGGGGAGAGTGTTGACAGGTCATGAGGTTGGCCACCAATGTCACAAAACAATATGTGTATTAATTGTTTAATGAGAAACAAATTTGCTCTGTAAACCTTCATCTAAAGCACAATAAAAAAATAAGAAGTTTCCTAGGTAAGTCTAATGAGTTGCCAATAGGGAGAATTACTGGCTTAGACAGACCAATCAGGTTTCCTCTCTAGAATCCTGGTAGGAAGGAGAAAGGGGAAGTAACTAAGACTCCATTATATAGGGGATAGGGCATCTCTGTCCATTGTAAGATTGGGACTTAAACGGCAAATACTCCTGGCACAGAAAAAAAAAATGATTTAAATTCATGCTAAGGTATTTGTGATCACAGTAGAAACTCTCAAGAAACCAGACTTTGGTAGAGAAGAGGAAATCTCAACAGGGGAGGAAACATGGGGGAATAAGCAGTCAGGGGCACCACAGACATGGTTTGCTGTTTCATTGCTTTTCCTGGCCTCAAATCTCATTTCTCAGGTTGAATTTAGGCATCTGGACTTTTTTTTTTTTTTTTTTTTAATGTTCATTCCTGCTTTATTTACAATAGCAAATAAATGGGAACAACCGAAGTGTCCATCAACGAATGAATGGATGAGCAAATTGTGGTACATATATACAACGGAATACTACGCAACCATAAAAAACGATGAGTCCTGAAACACGTAACATGGACGGACGTGGAAGGCATAATGTTAAGTGAAATAAGCCAAGCATATAAGGACAAATAGTAAGTATGATCTTTCTTTTATAAGAAGACAAGAATAGATACACAGAGAGAGACCAATGTTCATTGGTGGTTACCAGGGAGAAGGGAGGGAAAAGTATGCTTTAGATCATAGAGACTAGTTCTTTTTGGTGATGGGAAAAGTGGCACCGAATGTGATGTAGTGAGTACAGCACAACCAAAGTAAAAATGAGCACATATGGAGGGGTATAGGCATACTGGTATATGGGTAGGTACATAGGTGAGAACAGACAGAACTATCTATAAACTAACCAAAACCAAACCCATTGCCATCAAGTCAATTTTGACCCTACAGGACAGGGTAAAACTGCCACATAGGGTTTCCAAGGCTGCGATCTTTTTTTTTTTTTTTTTTTTTTTTTTTGGTCAGTTGTACTTTAGATGAAGGTTTACAGAGCAAACTAGTTTCTCATTAAACAACCAGTACACATTATTTTGTGACACTGGTTACCAACCCCACGACATGTAAACACTCTCCCCTTCTCGACCTTGGGTTCCCCATTACCAGCTTTCCTGTCCCCTCCTGCCTTTTCATCCTTGCCCCTGGGCTGGTATGCCCATTTAGTCTCGTTTTGTTTTATCGACCTGTCTAATCTTTGGCTGAAGGGTGAATCTCAGGAGTGACTTCATTACTGAGTTATAAGAGGGTCTGGGGGCCATATTCTTGGGGTTTCTCCAGTCTCTGTCAGACCAATAAGCCTAGTCTTTCTTTTTTTTTTTTTTTGTGAGTTAGAATTTTGTTCTACATTTTTCTCCAGCTCTGCCCAAGGCTTCAGTCTTTATAGAAGCAGACTGCCACATCTTTCTCCCAGAGTGGCTGCTGAGTTCAAACTGCAGACCCTTCAGTTAGCAGCTGAGCCCTTAACCACTGCACCACCAGGGCTCCTTATAGAAGTACCTATAGGTGTATGTAAATACAAATATGTAGGTGCAGGCACATATATTCATCGAAGACAGAAACACAGATACTCCTCAGACATAACCAAACACCTTCCAAGAGTGGTTTTCTGGGTTTGAAAGCTTAGGACCATAGCCTCATGGGACAACTCAGTCAACTGGCATAACACAATTCACAAATCTCATGATCTGCATTCTAGTGAAGTGAGTAGTGTCTTGGGTTTTAAAAGCTTGTAAGCGGCCACCTAAGACACAACTACTGGTCTCTATTTGCCAGGAGCAAAACAGTAAGAAGGTAATCAAAAGCTCAGAAAAGAAACAAGTCTACTCCAGCCATGACCTCATCTACCCTGAAACCAGAAGAACGAGATGGTGCCCAGCTACCACCACTGACCAGTCTGACCAGGGTCATAATAGATGGTCCCAGGCAGAATGGGGAAACATGTGGAGTAGAACTCAAATTCTTAAAAAAAAAAAATAAAGCACCAGACAAACTGGAACAGTAGAGAACAGAGGATTCCCTGAGACTATCACCCTGAGACACTCTTTAAACCTAGAACTGAGCCTAGTCTCTCAGATCACCTTTTAGGGAAATAGCAGAATGGCATACAAAATAAAGGATATTATCTGTAAGATTGGTGCTCTACTTAAAAACCATCGGTATGAGACCAAAAAGTCAACAATTACCCAAAAGCAAAGATGAGAAGATGGCAGGGCAGGGAAACTAGAGTACTGGAAATGGAACAAACAGAACACAGTTAAAGAGAACGTTGACATATTGTGAGAAATGTAATTAATGTCACTGAACAATTTGTGCAGAAATGGTCAAATGGGGAACCTAACTGGCTGGGCAAACCTTCACCAAAAACAAAACTTTATTTAAAAAAAAATAAAGAGAGAACAAGTGCTGGCGAAACAACACCAAAGCATAACAGCGTACAGTGTTCTGATGTGTGTTACGTTCAACAACTTTTCATTTTCCCATTAAATTCTTCTTTTTTCCAATGTAGGCAAAGGTTAATAGTAAAATATGACATTTGTCATGTAAGTGGTTCATAAAATAGGAGTGGCTGTGCTTCTGAATCTTGTTCATGTCACTTTCTGTGCATAATATGTAATACCTGCATGTTCTAGTTTTGTTCCTTAAGAGGCTACCAGCTGATAGTTCCAACCATACAAGAGGAACAGACATGGAAATCTCGTCCATATAAATAGTCCCGCCATTAACAGATGTATCACTTATTCATATGCTATATGGGTTAGAAAGAAACAGCATATTATGTGCAATTAAAATAGAGAAAAAATAGTCAGATCCTTCCAGACATAAATATATAAGTATTTAAATTTCATAGTAAACAAATACACTTCTGAGTATTTTTCCCTATTTCCAGTTAAGATAATGTTGAACGTATCCTTACAATCAACTTTTAATTTTGACCTCATTTTTTTTGGTAGATAGGGTTGCAAAAACTGAGCTGCAGATGCTTTCTTTTAAACAATTCTCCCCTTAACATACACCTCTCTCTTGGATGGGTCAAGACAATTTGGCACACTAAGGCAGCAACTCTGGGAAGATACTTCAGAGGGAAGGCATGCCATTATTCCTATTCCCCTTCTTCCACACCCTTTTTTTTGTTTGTTTGTTTGTTTGAGGTTATAATGTCAAAATATGAAGTCTTGTAAGCTCTGAAAATAATTAATCTACAAAATAAGGCAGTTTTATGATGGGAAAACATTAGTTCTTTGTCAAAGTTTACATTCTTCCATCTTCATCTGCTGTTACCAGCCGGCAGCATCTTCTTGAAAGATCGTTTTTTTCTTTATAGTGACACCAACATGCGCCTCTTTGGCTATCTATATGGTTTACAGCCTAACTGTATAACACTGTCAAACAAGAGCTTCACTGCTGTTTCACATGCCTGAACGTGCTGAGCGAGTCCTAGTGTTTTCTGCACATTTCCGCAGATCTTGGAGAGGCAATACTGGAACTCCTCACCACAGTCATTCTTGCTTTTGCCACAGGTCTCGTAGCACCTGCCGTGTTGTCAGGGAAGGGATGCCGATGTTAAGGTGAACACCAAACAGCGGAGAGCCACATCCATTCGGTGGGGAGGGTTTATAACCGTAACGTGGGTAGGGCTTAGATCCGTCACTGCGCTCATATCGGCAGAGCCCGTCCTCGCCTCCCAGGAGGTCCAAGGCGCGTTCAGGTGAGTGTCTATCCTGTGAACGCCATTCCGGGTGGTCTTAAGGGTGGCCCTTCAGCCGGTGGTCTGGGCTTGCTCCTGGCTCCTGAGAGCCATCCACTCAGCGCCGGGCCTTGCCGGGCCCCACGGAAACCCCGGAATGCCCTAAGTAGCGGCGCAGGCCTGGCGCTAGGCGGCCACCACCGGCTGGGCTCCATGCCCACGCCTCCTTCCGCTAAGCATCTGGAATTTTAAGGGTGCCTGGCAATGCTCTCCTGGTCCTTGATAACCCCTAATTTTGCATTTTGGGAATAGTTTGACACAGATATTTAGGAGGGAGGTAAGTAATTTATGCTTTGGTTTTCTCCTTCTTTATTGGATTATGGCTTGGGTGTAATTCCTCAGGTTCCAATCTAATGAACCATCTGATAGACCCTGCAATCCCTTTCTTCATTGCTCATTCAAAGATATGAGAATAATTTCCCAAGTGCATATCACAGCAAGAAGTAGCTGTGATGATAAATGAGATAAATGAAGTCTGACCTAAGAAGAATTTCAATTTCAGGAGACCAGTGAAGCTTACCATTTTCTTAAGAAATAAATGTACATAAAAGCTTCTTCCTTCCTTCTCTTGCCACTTCAACCTTCGTCCATGTGCTTCCACGCTGGTGATATCAAACGCTTGATAACTTTGGATTAAGCCCTGGCCACAGTCTGTATGTTCCAGAATATTTCTCTGGTCTGTCTCCTGATCTCTTCTGGGTCTAGATCTGAGCTATCCTGTCTCCAAATTCAAAGTCTATGTACACTCACTCCCCTTGCTTGTGAACCATGGTTGGTCTGTATTTCTAAGCAGATTTTATCTTCTTGACATAGACAACTATGCCGTTAGCTGTTTCTCCCCAACTCCTATCACAGTGTCTGGGACATAATTCATGCTCAAAAAGCTTTTCTTGAATGAATGAATGAACACCAGTGAATGGATCAATCAATGTATAAAACTCAGTATTGGCAGAAAAATGTGGCGAGTGTTTTATAATCTTGTAAGAGTCAGTTTTCAGCATGAAAATTCACTTAATTTTGCAATTCTAAGAATCGGTGATCTCTTTTATTGTGTGGACCCTCCACTTTTTACACAAGGCATCCTGGGAAATTCTGGTAATAAAATGGACTAATGTAAAGCATGTTCATATTTTCCCTTGGGAACAATGTTATAATTTAGAAGGTTATATTCCTGACCATTTTGGGCTTCACATCAGAGCAAATGATTTATCGTATGTCTTATAAGACAATAGCAACAAATGAGAATAATCATTGAAAACAGTAAAGGTATGTTTTAAATCTTATTAAATGGATTTAAAATATACTATAGAGATTCACATGTTTATAAAGTGCACAAACACTGTATTTACTTTATTAGAACTTAGAAAATTTGTTTGAAGATTATTGGAAATGATCCAGCGAATACATTTAAAATATTTTGGCTGATGCCTTTAACTCTCCTCATGATTTTGCCTGAAGCAAGCAGAGGCATTCAAAACCATTCCACTGATTTTAGAGCTGCTTCAAATGCTGTAAAGGGATTTTAGCGTGTGAATTTGCTGCTGATGGAGCTGCTAATAATGGTGATGATAAGGATTTTTTTTTTTTTCTCACTGAAATTAACTTTCAAAACTAAGGGCCAACCAACTCCCCCTCCTCCCATCCCCCCATCCTCCCCACCCCTGCCCACTCTTTCCTTCCTCCCTGTTCATGCAAAACTGCTGCATCTGAGCTGTTCAGGGGGACAGTGTGCTGCCTAGGCTGCTGTTGTGACTTCCCCTGGCTTTGGAATGCCTTACAATCAGTTACAGTGCCATCACAAAGATTCCTTCAGAAGAGCTTGGAAAGCTCTTTGCGAATGAGCTGCCAGAAGCCAGGCTGGCTGTCAGTGTTTCGTGTTCACTCTTAGGGAAGGGCGCTCACTAAGTAGCCCTGAATTCATGGAGCAGCCCATTCTTAGAGTTGGGGGTATGACTGAGGTAAGGGCGCTCACTAAGTAGCCCTGAACTGGTGGAACAGCCCGCTCTTAGGGGCTGGGGATGACTAGGCGGAGAGGAAAGAGAAGGTGGGATTGTCTATTATTTGTTCACTTGTCATGGCTCTCTAACGATATTGTAGTCTTTGACGTTCAGATTCTGTTCGGTGACATACTCCCATTTCCCCACCCAAGCCTAGCCCTGACACACATAGAAAGTACTCAGCAGTGGTCTAATAATTTGTTAGTTATTGACTTAACCTACTTCTTAGCTGCCAGGAGAAAACTGTGAAAAACCTTTAAATGGGATGGATATATATATATATATAGGTTTGTGTATATGTAAACCAAAACTAACCCCACTGCCACCAAGTCAATTCCACCTCATGTACATATATATATGTGATTCATAAGAGACTTAACCTACAAACCACAAGTGAATATCAATTTGTAAATTATTGGCATAGCCAAATAAAACATCCTTATCTCTCAATTTGTTGTGTGCTATGGAGTTAATTCTGACTCGTAGAGACTCCATGTGACAGAGCAGACCTGCTCCATAGGATTTTCTAGGTTGTAATCTTTACAGAAGCAGATAGCCAGGTCTTTCTCCTGCAGGGCTACTGGGGTAGGTGTGGACCACCAACCTTTCTGGTTAGTAGCGTAGTGCTTAACCTTTGTCCCACCAGGACTCACTCTCTCTCTCTCTGTTTACATAAACCCCGTTGCCGTCGAGTTGATTCCAACTCATAGCGACCCTATAGGACAGGGTAGAACTGCTCCATAGAGTTTCCAAGGAGCACCTGGTGGATTCAAACTGCTGACCTTTTGAATAGGAGCCATAGCTCTTAACCACCAAAGTTTCATATATATATATATATATATATACATATATAAAATATCTATCTCTATCTAATCTCCCAACTAACTCACTCATGTAGGTTATCTTTCTCTTTTATTCTCTGAGCTGTTTTACAGCTCTTTAGGTTGTAGAAAACTGATAATGCAAATGATTTTTGTCAATATTGCAAATTTGCTGTACTCTTAAACCAAAATCCACTGCCGTTGAGTCCATTCTGACTCATAGTGACCTTACAGGGTTTCCAAGGCTGTAAATCCCTAGGGAAGCAGACTGGCACATCTTTCTCCCAGGGAGGTGCCGGTGGTTTCGAACCACTGACTTCCGGTCAGCAGTCGATCGGTTTATCTAGTGGAGTGCAATTGATTATTGTCCCGTGAATAGACTCATTTTTGCATCTGTTTGTAAACTTACTTCAGTCTTCCTTTACTTCCTATAAAATGTGTTTCTTTGAATTCTCCTCTGACCGGTTGTAACATGTTACTGGTTCCTTCATTGATGAATGAGTTAAATAAAAGATTTGAAGCAATTTCATTTTATGTTTGTATATGGGTCATGATAATATCCTTTTAAAAATTACTGTTTAACAACTTGGTAGTGGATTTATGTCCTAAAATAGCTTATTTCTCTCAGGAAAGGCTAGGTAAGAATCTTGGTAACTGAGCAAAATTAGTATTTGAGATTTATGTCTAGTGCTAACCTTATTTCCTAACTCTTTTATATATAATTTAAATTGCATTTATAATCATTACCCCTTAATAATAACTAACTGCTAAATGATGCTTCACAGTTTACAAAGTGTTTTCAGCTATTTTATTTGCATACCAATGCCCCATATAAACTGAACAAGAATTATTATAATTCCCACTTTACAGATGAGGAACTAAGGGGATGATGTGACCTGCCTGATGTCATATGAATAAAAACGCAGGTCTTCCAAGACACATTCCTTGCTCTTTTCATTACACAACCCTACCACACCACACCACATGCCCTCCTATACTTCATAGTGCCCCTTGAAAAATCAAAGTTAATTCAGTTAAGTTTGGGACAAATTTAGAGTTAAGGATATTTTATTTGGATATGCCAATGATTTGCAAATTTATATTCACTTGTGGTTTGTAGGTTAACTCTCTTATTAATCACATTACTCAATTGATCTATAAAACTGTTCCCAGGGTAATTTATAACATTATCTATTTTCTGAAGGAAGAAAGGAAGCACACTAATATTAAATATTAAATACAGGCTATTTGGCAGGTCTTTTTACATAAGTTTATTTTTCATTTAATCTTCAAAATAACCTTGTGATGTAACTTCTACGTCCTCATTTTTCTGATGATGATAATGATAATATAAATCATAGGTGCTATTTATTGACCAGTCATATATTATCTGATGTGATCCTTACAACCATCTTATCAGGTTGCTTGCATGAGTGAAAACTAAATCATAGGAATGTTGAGAACATTTCTGAAAGTAGTAGAGTTAGAATTTTAAGTTAGGTCCAAAGCCCATGTTCTTAATAATTGCTTAGTGGGTTCAAAATGTTTCGTTGGTCAAAGTAACTGTGGCCTAGTCTGCATGGAGCTTTGTACTTAGGAGTGTGAAGAATAAATGGAGCCTCTGGTCTTGGTGTCTTGCAGTCTAATAATGACACATGGTCAGGGAACAGATGGGAGCCTGGAGAACAGGGACAAAGACATTCTTGGCAATGACCAGAGGTGAAAGAGAAATTTCTTTCCAGGTATCTAGAGGGCTGAGGGAAGGCTTAGGTGGTACAGTTAATGCTCAGCTGCTAACTAAAAGGTTAGAGGTTTCAGTCTACCCAGAGGTGCCTCAGAAGAGAGCTTGATGATCTACTTCTAAAAAATCAGCCATTGAAAAGCCTGTGGAGCACAGTTCTACTCTCACACACACGGGGTTGCCATGAATCAGAACCAGCTCCATGGCATCTGGTTTTAGAGGACCTGGGATATGAGGACATTGAGGTGAGCTGCCTCTGTACTTCAAGAGCCCTAATTTTCCCCAGTCTTTAGTCCAGAGTCAATCTACCATCTTGATTTAAAAAAAAAAAAAAAAAAAGCAGCAGCAGCAGAAGGGTTTCTCCTCTGTCATCTTTATAGTTTGTTCCCTGATGAAGTCTCGTCAAAACGTTGAGAAGAATGATAACAAATGCAGACCAACCCAAAGGGCTTTTAAGTGACGTTTGGAGCTGGGTCAAGTATAAGGCACAGTGCTTAGGGCTGCTGGTCATGTAAACAGGTAACAGAGAGAAAGGGGAGCTGTTTGCTCCTCTTCGTCTCTGGTGTTCTCTAAGAGAATGGCCTTCTAGTTGGACAGGATAGGACAGGAGGGAGTTGAAGATGCCAGTGGATGAAGAGATGGAAGAGAGCTCCTACTTGCTTACGTGTGACCCAGCTTCCTGATTTAAAGGGATTTTGTGCAGCAGTCTGAGAAAACTTTCAGAAATGCTCATTGAATCACCTTTGGTAGTTTGTGAGGAACTGGGGAGGGTGGGATGGAGGCCTGGTGGCGCAGTGGTTAAACGCTCGGCTGCTGACCAAAAGGTCAGCAGTTCAAACTCACCAGCCGCTCCATGGGATGAAGATGTGGCAGTCTGCTTCCGTAAAGATTATAGCCTTGGAAACCCTATGGGGGAGTTCTACTCTGTCCTATGGAGCCACTAAGAATTGAAATCGACTTGAAGGCAATAGATTTGTAGAAGATGAAAAATATGGTAAAGTAAACACTGGCCTGATTGCCAAAAGTGGATGCATGTGGAGGCCTGGGAGATTGCGCAGGATTCTGGAAGGGATTGTTGGGAAGATAGTGTTTGAATTTAGAAAGGGAGTGACTGATCACTAGGAGCCATCTGGAGTGGGCTAGGAAAAAAGCACAAAAATCTTCCAGTGAGAAAACATTCCTTTCTGGGAAGTTAGGCAAATCCAATATATATGGAGTGTTTGGATTTCAGTAATTCATTTATCAAAGTTAGGGCTCTATTGGTGCAGATGTGGCAGAAGAAATTAGTTTCACTTAGAGGTTTCACTAAAGTTCATTGTTTAATAAGATCTGAAAGCCTATGACTCTCTGATTGGACACTAACTGGCAATTCACAGATTAGGGGATTTCCAGAAAATTCTTATACACAGACTGACTAGTATCCATGCTTTTGTGTGCTTAAGCCATCACTACATACATATTATAAGCATAAAACAGAGGACCTCACACACGAAATACATTTTGAGCGTTGACATGCTCTATCCACTTATTCTAACCCTTTCCTTTACAGGAATCAAATATGCAAGCCCTCACCTCGCATTCTCACCCTGTCCTTCCCTTGCCAATACTTCTTTTGCAGTGAGTTTTCCAACTGTTGAAGAATGATGAAGTTTCCCTTATCATTCCTCAGGCTCTTCTTTGTAGACTGGCACTGGAAACAAATTGGAATGTGGATGACTTTTATACTTCTGGCCCTTGTGCCTGTTCTGGCAAACAGGAGCTTCTCTGTGGTCTGAGAGTTCTCTGGCCACACACTGACATATTCCAGCAGCAGGCTGGGAGGGCGTTTGCCTCCAATGGTTGACTATAATAGATCTATTTATAAATAAGGGTTTTCAGGCTTTATGTGGGAAATGATTTTCATTTTTTGTTTTTCTGGGGAATTGAGCATGTCCCCACCTCACTTAATAGAGTTTCCATAAACAACTAAAACAGAAAGATGGCTTTTCTTCCTCAAAACCAAGAAAAACTGAAGCACTCTCCTCTTCTTCTGCGAATGGGTATGTGTCCTTGTTTGTCCTGATGAAAAACCTCAAATAAATTGTTTCCTACTAGAGAGGATGTGACCAGGGCAGACAGACCAGGAGCAACTGCCTATGGGGTCAATTGTTCTGAAGCTGTATAAAACAGCTTAATTCTATAGTTTCCACTTTACCAGAAGTGGGAGATGTTTCAATTTTTAAAATTCTAGTCATTGATTTCCAAGGGGCAGATAAACAATGAAGGTACAGGAATTCAATAAAATTAAGAAAAATAAAATGCCCTTTTCTTCTTCCTTCTAAATTTGTTTGTTTTTTTTTTTTTTTAATCCAGCAAAATGATTAAATTACAACTTTTTATATTATACCGGTTAGGAGAGGATATAGGGAAAAAAGAGAGACAGAAGAATGGAACAAAAGTTGGGGAGAAAGTAAAAGGAAAAAACAGAGCCTTTGACCTAGTTGTAAACAAACATATGCAGAAACTGATACAGATATGGCCAGAGACAGACAAAGCCTGGCAAGCAGAGACACAGATAAAAACTCATTCACGTAGAAACACATATACACATCCTCAGAGAGAAACAGAGAAAGTAACATATGCACAAAGCCTATACAGACCCAGATAAAAGAATCAGAAGCACACACATTTAGAGGTCCACACACTGACCGAGGTAAGAAGTAAGAGTTACTGAGGTGCCAGAAAGAAACGGCAAGGGGCAGTGGTGGTTCAGTGGGAGAAATCTCACTTTCCGTGCAGGAGACTCCAGTTGGATTCCCAGTCAATGTACCTCATGCACAGTCACTGCCTGTCAGTGGAGGTTGGCATGTTGCTATGATACCAAACACGTTTCAGCAGAGCTTCCAGACTAAGACTAGGAAGAAAGACCTGGCAGTCTACTTCTGAAAATCAACCAGTGAAAATTCTGTGGGTCGCAACGGTCTGATCTGTTGCGCATGGGGTCACTATGAGTTGGAGACCATCTGGATGGCAGCTAACAACAGAGAGAAACAAGGGGAAGGGATATGCTTGGGATGTGGAAACCTCCATTCCTTGCATGACTTCCAGTCTTCACACACTGTCTTAGCTTCCTTCCAGGAGATTACTGTGTAACAAACACAAGTTTTGGATCTTGCCTCCAACATTTCCTAATTGTGTGACTATAGGCCAGCTACTTAGCTTCTCTGAGCTTCAGTTCTTTCATTTCTAAAATGGGAGTAATAATAACCACATCACAAGGCTGCTGTAGGAATTAAATGAAATAATGTAGATAAAGTGCCTTGCTCAGTGCCTGGCTCAGAGCGAGTGGTCAACAAAGAATGATTAATACTGTTATTAAAATTGGTAACAACACTATGGAGTAGGTTGTTATTCTTATTTATTCAGACACGAGAAACTGAAGCTCAGAGAAGTTGAACAGTTTGCCCAGGCTACATGAATTAGTGAGAGGTGGAGCCAGATTTGAACTCAAATCTACCTGGCTCAAAAGCCCATGCTAATTTCATTGTGCCATGGCTGAAACCTACATCATTTAAAAATGATGCATTTGTGTGCCTATGTGTATGCATGTGTGCATTTGTGGTGGGGGCGTGGTAATAGAATTCTCTCTCTAAACTTTGAGAATTGCTGGAAATCTTCAGATTGTTTTATATAAATTATCTTAGATTCTATGTGGAAGTTGAGATATTTCTTAAACTCTTCTTCCTATGCATAAATATTGAAAATTTTTATTTATATTATAGCTTTGTGAAGTGAACTTCCAGCCACAGTTTCAAGAAATCTTTGACCTTTTGGGTACTGCTGCCAAAATTCATCCTGATTTTCTGTAACTATAGGTGCAAATGGCATGGCCTCTGTGCTTTTCAGACAAGATGAAATTAAGTAGCAACACCACAAAGCCCATGCTTTTTATAGGTTATTTTGATCAAAAATGTTTTAAAAGGGTGGGGTAATCACATTTATAAAGTTGTATTCAATCTTCTTGGTTAGAAGTAATTCCAATCCATATCTGTAAATCTCAGTTTAGGGATCACAGCCTCAGCGCATTTTTTTGCCTACTCCTCCTGATAAAGTTAAGCTATCCTTCCCTGGAACTCATATTGAACTATTTATTTATAGCTCTGTCTGCCTACTAAACTTGAAGCTCCTTGAGAGCAGGACCTCTGCCTTTGTATCAGCAAGGCCTCTACAGAGTCGGTCACAAGGCAGTCATTAAATGTTTGTTGACTGAATAAATGAAGTCCTTCTGAGAACTCCCATAGAAATCAGTATGTTCTTTGCCATGATTTTTATTTCTTTCCACTGCGTATTTTAATACACTTCCTTTTTTACAGAAGTTTTAATTTTACAGAAAAATTGTGCAAAAAAACAGAGTCCCCACATACCCATCTCTCCCCTGCACAAATTCCTATTATTAGAGGTGGCACGAACGGTTTGTGCTAGACTGCTCACTCAAAGGTTGTCACTTCAAGCCCACCCAGGGTTGCCACAGAAGAAAAGCCCTGGCGATCTGCTTCCATTAAGATTACAGCCATGAAAACCCTATGGAGCAGTTCTACTCTGTAACACATGGAATTGCCATGAGTTGGAATCCATTCACCGGCAGCTAGCAATAACAACAGGAAGATTCGTGGAACGTATTTTTTTTACAATTGAGGAAACAATAATTATATATTACTATTAACTAAAGCTCATAGTTTACATTAAGGTTCACTGTTTGTACGGTATAGTCCTATGAGTTTTGACAAACGCATAATGTCGTGTCTAGCATTATAGCATCACAGAGGGTAGTTACACTATCACACTAATAATGCCTGGTGCTCTACCTATTCAGCCCTCCCTCCCCCCGAAACACTGGGCAATCATTGATCTTCCACTGCATTTTGAGTAATTTATAGCTATGTCCTATCTCAAGAGTAGGTCTTATGTCTTTTTCGCCCTTATGTCCCCTTTGTGCCTAAGATGTTGTGGTGGTTGGATGTACTCGAGTTGATCCCAACTCAGAGCAACTGTATAGGACAGAGTAGAACTGCCCCATAGGGTTTCCTAGGCTATAATCTTTACAGGAGCAGATTACCAGGTCTTTTGTCTCATGGGGCTGCTGGTGGGTTTGAACAGCCCACCTTTTGGTAAGCAGCCGAGTGCTTAACCGCTGCACCACCAGGGCTCCACGTGATTAAGATATTGCCCTGAATACCAGAGGAGCTCAATATATATTTCATAATCCTGCATTGACAAGGCAGTTTCTCGTACAATCTCTTTGTAACTCAACCAGAATTGTGAGAAAGTCCCTTCAAAGTTTGCTTTTCCTTTCTCGGAAATACTGAATCCCTGCTCTGGAAATGCGGCTTCTGTCTGGCCTCAGATCCTCCAGATTCAACCACTTCATGTTAACTTTTCCTTTTATGGATTCATTCAGATATTTCATGATAAAACAGAGAGAGAGAGATTGCTCAAGACCGTGCAAATGTGCCACCTGATGGCTGATTACAGACCAAATTGGCACCCAGCTCTGATCCATCAATGAGCAAAGTCTTTAGGAATTTTTGTTTCAACCGTTACGTCAAAAATATTTTTTCTGTGCCTAAAACCTGCATTCTCACACCATTTATATTTCTGGTCTGTACCGGATGAATCTACTCTGCATTATGCATTTCTGTATGAGTATTCCTGAGGCTGTTTTGTCTGTGTGTGTCCTGTGTCCCCAGGGTGAGGTTACAGCTCCTACTTTCATGTTGTGACCAGTGAGGATCTGGGAAGGAAGGACTTGATGTGTTTTTGTGTGTCAGCTGCTCTAAGTTTAGGCTTTGCTTAATCACTCAAAGGCATGGCTGTTTGGCATTTCTTTGACATTCTTCCTTTGTGAGGAGAAAACAAAGACATGAGGGTGGTCTTACCTTGGGACGAGTGCCCCGTGAGTGGAGTGCTCGACCCTTTCTTTCCTCTCCCCAGGCCAGAAAAGAAAGGAGAAAGAGTTTCCTGGTTGCAGAGAGGCATCTTTTGATCTACATCTCTGCAGAGTGATGAAGAGGAGGAGAGAAGCAGAAAAGAGTCCCTGTGTAGTGCAAGCAGTTAATGTGCTCGGCTGCTAACCGAAAGGTTGGAGGTTTGAATCCACCCAGGAGCACTTCCGAAGAAAGGCCTAGTGGTTTACTTCCAAAAAACCAACAATTGAAGACCTTATGGAGCACAGTTCTACTGTGACACACATGGGTCTCCATGAGTCAGAGTCAACTTGACAGCAACCGTTTTTAGTTTTGTTTTAATAAGTGAGCTGCTAAGAGGTGGGCTCTGGTCTCAGCAGCTGAAAAGTCGTATTAAAAAGCCACCACCACCTGGCAGTGTAAACTTCCAGGTGGCAGCTCTTTCATTATAGCAGATTCCATAAAGCCAAGAAAGGTGGAGAGGGGAGAATCCAGAGGTAGTGAGAGAGAAAAGACCAAGGAGAAAAGCTATAAGCAGGGGCCTGGAGAGCAGGGAGGGAGCCAGCAGAGCTTAGAGCAGGCGGACCCTCCCTGATGAAGCCTCCTGTGATGGTGGTCCAGGTCCTTCATCAGGGCTGCTGGCCTGCATTCATAATCATTTTCAGAGATTTCAGTCTGTTTCACAGTCCTTTTGAAATATCACCTTCCATTTGATCCAGGCCCAGCCAATCTTTGGAATGTGTTTGTGATGTAAGGAGGCAGAAATACATACTCGCTGCCCAAATTCCCTGAATCTTTGCCAGATCGTTAAGTGGTATATTCATTGAGTAATGTAGTCAAATGTGATACGTGCTGGTGGTTGTTACTGGGCCGGTTACATACAAAGATGAATGCAGTAAAATTCTGTGGGAATGTTTATTTAACAGGTACTGCATGTCCGTGCATTTTTACAGATGAGGAAACTGGGCCCAGAGAGACCACAGGTGAAACACTAGTAAGTGGAAGAGAGAGGACTTAATGCCAGTTCTCTCTGACATTAGAGGTCATATTTTTCTCTATAGCATATGATTTCTCAGCGTCTCAAAACAGACAATACATGAAAATACATCCATCAATGATTACCTCTGATGAATATGCATTACCTTATTGGTAGGAGGATGGCAGTGTAAGTGTTGAGCGATTTTATTTTGAATCAGTTTTATGCAATCCTCCCTCTCCTTCTCCTTCTCCCTGCCTCTCACCAAGCAAGCCCTCTGACACAATCCTGAGCCACCCTTTGAATCTCGGCGTGTACATAAACACAGACAGATATCCACACAGAGTTTCTCTTTCTTATTCTTACAAATACCTTCTTAATGAAAATTATCTTTGGACATAATATGATAATAAAATAATGGCTCATCCCACCTGAGCTGCTTCTAAACACAATCAGGCATTTGTATCAGCTCTGACATAGTTTTTTTTTTTTTTTTTTTTTTAATTTGCACATTTAAATGAACGGCAATGATAGTAAGAGTAGAAACTGTATTTGTTTAAAATCTTCTATGCTATGGCACAAACACCATGTCATTCAATGCTCACAACAACCCTAGAAGGAGGTCTTATTTTATCCCCATTTTGTAGATAGGGAAACTAAAGCTTAGAGTGGTTAAGTCAGAGAAGTCCCTGGGTGGGGCAAACAGTTAAGGCACTCAGCTGTTAACCAAAAGATTGACAGTATGAATCTGCCTTGGAAGAAAGGCCTGGAGATATATTTCTGAAAAATCAATCACTGAAAATCTTATGGAGCATTGTTCTACTCTGACACATACGGGGTTGTCATGAGTTGGAGGTGACTCAACAGTAACTGGTTTTAGGGCTACGCAACTGGGAAGGGTGGAATCCAAATTCTAACTGGTCTACCTGATCCCAGAACCCCAGCCCTGTATGCCTGTTCCAGATTCCTTGCCTTCCCTCAAGTTTCATCAGAACACAGTTGTGCTTAAGTTTATGTTCCTTCTCAGGTCCCTAAACAGAAGTCCCTTGAATGCATTCTTGGGGTTTTAAGTCTTCTGCCATTGTTGCTCCCAGGCAATGTCAAAATCCCATTTCCCCTCTGGCCTCCCCTTGAGGCACTTGTGCTGGCACCAGGGCACCCAGCTCGCTGCTGCCTCTCAGGGCTCTAACTGGGAGCTGCCTACTGTGGCATCTTCTCTCCTTCGTCTGGCCTCTTTAGAAAATGTTTTAGTCATTTTTTGCCATGGTTGTTTTTGTTTGGTGGGTTGATTTACTGCTTTATTTTTCTCTTCTGATCTGAAAATGGCAGTTAGGCCACAGCGAGACTCCCTGAGGCCATGCAGAAAATTCCATCGCTCTCACTAACCAACTTGTTCTTGAGTGGCTACATTTACTCTGTGACTCCTCACTCTTCTGGCTTATAATTTTAGCTTATTTGTTCCTTCCTTCCTACTTTTTAAACCAATTTCAATAGGCCTCCTAAAACTTTATATAATGTCTACCCCAAAGCTTAGGTCAAGTTTCTTTTTTAATGTCTTAAGAGCACCTAAATTATCTTTTTCACTTTACAATACAGGTTTTTCTTTTGTTCAGTTAAACATTTCAACACAAAATTTGTCAAATTTTAGAAAAGTTTAGAGAATAGCATAAACACTTGGATATTTACCACCCAGCTTTACAAAATCTCCATGTATACTGCTCGTTCCCCTGCACACTGTTTCTCCTTATTTTAACATCTTGCATTCCTGTGGTACATTTGTTACAGTTGATGAACCAACATTTGTATTGGTTCAATTTCACCAGCATTATTAACTAAAGTCCATAGTTTACATTAGAATTCACTTTTTGTTTTATAGTCTTATGGGTTTTGACAAATGTATAATGTCATGTGTCTACCATGACAGTATCATACAGAATAGTTTAACTGCCCTAAAAAAATGTCCTGTGCTCCATCTATTCATCCTTTCCCCCTCTTTCAGATCCCCTGGCAAACAATGATCTTTTCATTGTCTCTATACACTTGCCTTTTCCCGAATGTCTTATAGTTGGAATTATACAGTATGTAGCTTTTTCAGACCAGCTTCTTCACTTAGCGGTATGCATTTAAGGTTCCTCTATGTCTTTTCCTGGCTTGATAGCTCATTTCATATTATCCCTGAATAATACTCCATTGTACGGATGTACCACAGTTTATCCATTCAGCTGTTGAAGAACATCTTGGTTGCTTCCAATTTTTGGTAGTTATGAATAGCTGCTATAAATGTCTGTGTGCAGGTTTGTATGTGGACATACATTTTCATCTCACTTGGGTAAAAAGCCAGGAGCATGATTGCTAGATTGTGTGGTAAGCCTATGTTTAGCTTTTAAGAGATTGCCAGACTGTCTTCCAAAGTGGCTGTACCATTTTGCATTCCCACCAGCAATGAGAATTCCTGTTATTCCATATCCTCACCAGCAGAAAAATTTCTTCTTTTTTTTTTTTAACGTAAGAATTCAGTCTAATAAATGTGGTAGAAAAGATGGAATTAAAAAAATCGCCATTTTGTAGCTTCTAATGAAATGATCAAGCCAGGCTACAATCAATGATGGATGACACTATTAAATGGAAGATTGATGGGGAACTGGACAGTGGAGGGACCAGGCTGTCATCGTCTTTGTTCATTGGTCAATTTCACCATCACTAGACATTGTGTGTCTCCTGATATGATGCAATGGAAGTACTCAGCATGGCCTAGCAAGTTTTCTTGCCAAAAAAGTTGAACCTGAATTTAACCAAACCAAACTTCTGTGTGCAGGGAATACAGGGGGAGAGAAGCAAGTTCCATCACGCCAGAAGAAAGCAAGCAGATACATTTAAATGTGAGACTGTCTAAAGAACAACTGATTCGGTTTCTCTGACACCTCAAGTATGAAAAAGGGGTTGGATAGGAGCAGGCCCATTCTCAATTTAAAGCAATTTAAGAGCCATTAAAACAAAACATGATAAGTGGCCCTTGTTTAGATCTCGTTTTGTTGCAAGTCTAGTGTGAAAAGATATTTTTTGAGGCAACTATGGAAATTTAATATTAGCTGTGTATTTCAGATGATACCAACAAATGATTATAAGTTTGTTAGTTTGGTAATAGCATTATTGTTATATTAAAAAGAAGTCCGTTTTTAGAGATGACAATTAAATTAAGGCATTTGCTTTAAAAGGGCAAAAAACAACACCATCAATAAAGTATCACAGATACATGTGAGGTTCCTGACTGAACTCTTCCTTGATCTTGTTTTCCTCCTTCCCTCCCCAAAAATATCCGCTGTCTGAATTTGATATTTACTATTTCCACCGATGCTTGCTTCTACTACTTCGTATGTAAGTATCCATAAGCAATCTGTGGTAGGTTTTCACATCTTCAAACCTTCCACACATGGAGGACTGCAACATGTACCATTCCATAACTTGTTTGGTCACAGAACATTACCTCTCTTTTTTTATTGTGGTAAGTATATATATATGTGTACTTTATCTATATATATAAAACAAAACATTGAGATTTATTCATTCTGACAGATAAAGATCTAGCCCTTTATTACACTGTTTTATTATATTCCATTTACAAAGCATCCCACAATTTCTTTATTGATTCAGCTGTTGACTGATATTTGTGTTGTTTTCAATTTGTCACTATTATTAGCAATGCAGCAGGAAACATTCTTGTACATCTTTTATTGTTTACGTTTACTAGAATCCTCCTAGAAGTGGATTTTATGGGTCAAAAGATGTTTACATTATTTTTAACAGAAATTAATAAGTAGTCCTTCAAAGGTATTGTAATAATAGATGCCCAGCACAATTTATAAGAATATACGATCCTCTACATGGTTGCTAATACTTGATATTTTTAGGTTTTAATCGACTTTTAGTCACAGTTGTTTGGAGATTTTCTCACATAGAAACTTTAGCTTTCACACGCAAAGCTCCAAATGAAAGCATCTTGAAGCCTGAAAGAGCAATGTGATTTATAAAACAAATATACAAAAACTTATACAGATCCTAAATTTTATGGATCATGACATCAATGTACGGTAGAGTCGTTCTAATCCCAATACAATCCCAGTTCCTCCTCTTGCACTGAAACATCCTGAAATCCATCAACAATCAGGATCTAAATAGCCCTTGGAGGAAAATGAAGCCCGGGTGGCTCAGTGGTTAAGAGATCAGCTGCTAACCAAAAGTTTGGGAGTTCAAATCTACTAGGTGCTCCTTGGAAACCCTATGAGGCAGTTATACTCGGTCTTGTAGCGTTGCTGTGAGTTGGAATTGACTCAACGGCAATGAGTTTGGTTTGGTTTTGGAGGAAAAACACTGGTAATCTGTGAAGGAAGACTAAAAGTCATGGAAGAGCAAATGGAACTAATACTGTGTGTCAAGAAGGAGCACTCAACTCTTCAGCTCATAAATCCTTTGCTGATCTCTCATCATCATCGTGGGCCTGGTTGAGCAAATGGGTAGGGTAGACACAAATGCACATGTGACTGATAGATTCACAGGCAGGATTGACAATCAAACCCCAGCTGCTCTGTGTTTGGAAAGGTGGCCATAGTCTCTCACTTGATTGAGAAACAAAGCAAGAAACAGAGAGAGTGAACAGCTTAGAGTAATGATTTAGGAAAAATATGAAATATTTTAGACATATAAGAAATATAAACAATAATACAAGCACCCACAACTGAAATTAAGAAATAAAACATTATTACCAAGGTGGTTGAAACCTGTCATGATGCTATTATCTTGAATTTGGAGTTTATAACGCCCATGCATTTCATTATACTTTTACTACACAGGTATATGTCCATAAGCCACAAAAAGCAGACCCTTATGTGTTGTAAAAATGGTCTTTCACTGTGCATTATTCTACAACTTGTTTTATGCTGAGCTTCATGTTTTTAAGAATCAGCCACCATATATGTAGCTGTAGCTCATTCATTTTTGTTGCTGTATGGAATTTTATTGAGTGACTGTACCACATTTTATTATGCATTTACCTGTTGCTGTACATTTAGGTTGTTAAGTTTTTTGTTATTATGTTGCTGTATATATCTTCTTGGAGTCCTGGTGGTACAGTGGTTAAGCATTTGGCTGCTAACTGAAAGATCAACAGTTTGAACCCACTAGCAGCTCCGTGGGAGAAAAGACCTGGCAATCTGTTCCCTTAAAACCGTTACCATTAAGTTGATTCTTACTCACAGCAACCCTATAGGACAGAGGAGAACTGCCCCCACAGGGTTTCCAAGGTTGTAAATCTTTACAGAAGCAGACTGCCACATCTTTTTCCCGTAGAGCACCTGGTGGGTTTGAACCACCAACTTTTCAGTTAATTGTCTGACCACTGTGCCACCAGGGCTCCTCCTTTAAAGATTACAGCCTAGGAAACCCTATGTGTTGTTGTCAGGTACAGTCAAGTCAATTCCGACTCATAGCGACCTTATGTACAACAGAACGAAATACTGCCCAGTCCTTCTCCATCCTATAATCGTTGCTACACTTGAGCCCATTGTTGCAGCCACTGTGTCAATCCATTTCATGGAAGGTCTTCCTATTTTTCACTGACCCTCTACTTTACCAAGCATGATGTCGTTCTCTAGGGACTGAGCCCTCCTGATAACATGATCAAAGTATGTGAGACGTAGTCTTGCCATCCTTCTTCTAAGGAGCATTCTAGTTGTACTTCTTCCAAGATAGATTTGTTCGTTCTTCTGGCAGTCAATGGTATATTCAGTATTCTTTGACAACACCACAATTCAAAGGCATCAGTTTTTCTTTGGTCTTCTTTATTTATTGTCCAGCTTTTGCATGTATATGAAACCCTACGGGGCAGTTATATTCTGTCCTATAGGGTTGCTACAAGTTGGAATCAACTTGGCGGCACCTAACAACAACAACAACAACAACATATGTCTTCTCATACACACGTGCCAACTTTTCTCTAGAAGTGGACTTTCTGTGTGGCGGGGTCTGAGAATCTTCAGCTTTGCCAGATTGCTCTCCAAATTGGTTATCCCAATGTACACCCAGCAAACTATGTGACTTCCAATTGTTCCACATCTTATCTAACACTTGTTGCTGTCTGATTTCAACTGTTTCCCCCCATTTAATGGGTATGAAATGGCTTTATCAATGCGTTTTTAATTTATACTTCCTAATTATTAGCAGATAATCAAGCTTCTTTTTCTTTGCATTGTTTGTTCAGATCTTCTCATTATTTTTTGTAAGTATACGTGCATGCACATATGTGAATGTGTGAGTGTGTGTGTGTGTGTGCATGCGTATGATTTGTAGGAATTTATTATAAATTGTGAGGAAACATTTACAAATTCTATTCAGTCGGGAAATTGTTTTAATTTCTCCTACAGACCAGGTAGCCTATAGTATAACCCCATCTTCTATCTCTCCCCTGTCCATCAGGCAGGAATGAAGAAAGGCATTTCAAAACAGGTCCTGAAGCAGCTTGCATTCCTAGAAGTTCCAATACTTGCCCTGATCTCTATAGCAATAAATAGGTAGAGAAATTGCCAGAACTGCAACATAAATACTTTAAATAGCTTTATTGAGGCATAATTGGCATACAATAAATTTAACAGATCAAAAGAAGATTTTAATATGTTTTGACATACGTGTACACCCATGAAACCATCACCAAGACCAAGAAAATGAACACATCCATCATCCCCCAAAGTTTCCTCTTGCCCGTTAGTAATCGCATCCCTGTTTCCAGGCAATCACTGATTTGCTTTTTGCCACTACAGATTAGTTTGCATTTTATTTAACGTGGAATCACAAGTATGCACTCCTTTTTGTCTTGCTTCTTTCATTCAGAAAAGTTATTTTGAAATTCATTTATGTTATGACGTGTATCACTTGTTGATTCCTTTTCATTGCTGAGTAGTGCTCCATTGTACATATGGATACACCACAATTAGCAATTCACCTGTTGATGGACATTTGGGTTGTTTCTAGTTTGGGGGTATTAAAAACAAAACTGCTTTGAATATTTCTGTACAAGTCTTTGTATGAACATATGCTTTCCTTTATCTTGGGTAAATTTCTAGCTGTGAAATGGCTGGATCATATGGTAATGTACGTTCAACTTTTTAAGAAACCGTCAAAAAGTTTTCTAAGCTGTTGTAACATTTTACATTCTTACAGTGAATGAGAATTCTAATTCTTCCATATTTTTGCTAATCTTTGGCCTCGTCATTCTTTTTCATTTTTACCATTGTGATAGATGTGTAGTAAAATCTCACTGTAGTTTTAAGTCATATTCTCTGATGACTAATTACATCAAGCATCTTTTCATGGATTTATTTTCCATACAAATAACTTCTTTGGTGAAGTGTCTGTTCAAATCTTTCTTCCCAATTTATTATTAGGTTATTTGTTTTCTTATTACTGAGTTTTGACAATTCTTTATATATCCTCAATTCATCTCCCTTATAAGATGTATAATTTACAAATATTTTCTCTCAAACTGTTGTTTGTTTCTTTGTTCTCTTCACAGTGTCTTTTGATAAGCATATGTTCTTAAATTTCCTGCAGTTCAATTTATCAATTCTTTTCTTTCATGAATCATGCTTTTGTTGTCACATCTAAGAAATGTTTGCATAACTCAAGGTCACAAAGGTTCTCTGCAATGCTTTCTTCTAGAAGTTTTAAGTTTTCAATTTTGCACTTAGGTCTTTTGGTCTCTGATCTGTTTTTGAGTTAGTTTTTGTATATGGTATAAGGTATGGATTGAAGTTATTTATTTACTTTTTGTATATGACTAGTTCCAGGTTCATTTGTTAAAAAGACTATCCTTTCTCCACTGAATTGTCTTTACACCTTTATTAAAAATCAGTTTTCCGTATATGTGTGGATCTATTTCTGGGTTCTCTATTCTGCCCTATTGATCTGTTTATCTTTACACCAATACTACACTGTCTTGATTACTGTAGCTTTATAATAAGCCTTGAAATCAGGTAGAATTTAGAATACACTCCCCATTGCATCACATAGATTTGGGATCTTAACATAGAGCCCTTATAGTAAGAGTGTGAAATTCTCTTTTGATACATAACGATAAGCAAAGATGGGGAGGAAGTTTTCTGTAATAGAAGTAATAGTCAACAGCAATGAGAGTAGCCTGGGATCTTTAGGGTGACCAATCTCTACCTTGGTTAGAATTGAATAACCAATTTCAAATTCATGCTCTCTGAATAGCTGACCACTACCTTTCAGACAACACAGCCTTTTCCAATTACTTTTAAGATTTCTTATTTGTAATTGCTTTTTAGGCTGCCTTCCTGACATTAACCTAAATAATTCTGATGGCCTTGTGTATTCTCAAATCTCTATCCATCTGCTTCTAGATTATCTTTGAGTTTCTTTAGCCTAGACGTAATAGCCACTTACTTTTATTCTTTTTAATTTCATTCTTAAATTTCCAGGGATGTCAATGTGTTACTCCCAAACCTGAACACAGTATGATGTCGTACTTTTCAACCAGTTTCTGAGGACTAATAAGCTTTGTTTTAGATGTTCCAGAAAATGATAAGACTTAGCCTTCAGTGATATTGGTCTTTGGGAGACCACACTAACATCTCATAACTTCACTGAAGAGCATAGCATCTGAATTTGAAGAATCATTTATTTATGAATCACTTTTGAACACCTACTATGTGCCAGGCACTTATCTAGTGTTATGAGGATAAAGAGGTGGATAAGAATAGCCCCTACTCTCGAGATGCTTCGGGTCTGCTATACTCTGCATGTCTAAGTTCCAGGGCTGCTTAAAGATTCTATCTAAGGATCAATGTACTCCAGGTTTCAGAGCCCAGATCTGCATTTTCTACTCAAATAAGTTTGCCTTTACTGAGGGGGAGGGGGATAGGAGGCACTTTCTGAGTCAAATCACACTTTTGAACTGAAGAATAGTGGGATTTGGTTGTCAAAATAGTGGGATTTGGTTGACAAAACGTCCGGGAAGGGGAATAGCATCCAAGCAGGACCAGGTGCCAGAAGGCAGAAATCAACCCTCAAAGGAATCAACCAGGGCCAGGGAACATTTATCAGAACAGACAAAGGAAGGGGAGTAAATTGGTGAAGAATTATCTTCACCTCTTGACTGGGAAGGTGTATGCGTGGGAGAGAGCAGATAAAAGTGAATTTGAGCCTCAAGGATAAAAAATGCTGAATAAAAGTTCAGTTGGTATTGTTTTTCCTACTGTGAGGGGTCACTGAGGCAGGGACAGCCTAGATATATCCCAGAGAAAGCAAATGAATCAATGCAAGGTTGCCTATCACCTGTGATGAATGTAGGTTTTGCACACATCATTAATAAGCACTACACAAAGGGCAGAGAGACAAGATCTGCCAAATGAAGCTGTTCTTTAAAACCCTTTGCCCAGCCAAGGTGCATCCCAAGAGAGACCATGGAGAGCAAAAGAGACAGCCTGGTCTGAGACTGGGAAAAGGGAAGGTATTGTGTGCCCTACTCAAAGGTGGCTGAAGTGCTCCCTGCCAGGCTTTGTTTGGGGGTGCCGAGGGGCTTGGGGTGGCACCAAACTTAATGATATCAAGTCCTGAAAATTTAGCTGCAATTGAGAAAAGGGATCAAAGGGCGCAGAACAGGGGTAGTGCTGAGGCTACCCCAAATGGGAATTCAAGCACTGCCCAGGTCCCAAAGGGAAACAAGTGCTTCTGGGAGACGGATGGAGGCCAGGAGGGAGGGGTGGGGCAGGTGGGAGCAGAACTGTCCTCACTAGTCTATAGCCAATGTGGTGTGATTCCAAGGGCTCAAGGAAGACCTCTGCCTGAAACAATACTTCCCATCCCTCAACTAAACCTTAACATTACTTTAATGTGATGCATAGATGTTCTCTCCATAATTAGAGCGAAGGCTTATATTTAGAGTATCCTTGGGAGGAGGGTAAAACTCACATGAAGGGTAAACTCTAGATGCTTTCTTAAGAGTAGATTTAGAGTGGGCACAATTCTGAGAGTTCAATAAGCAGGATGGAAGAGGGAAAGCACACAGAAGAGGGAGATGGCAGTCTGGAAGGAAGATTCCATAGTTCTTGGTGGCCAGCCCAATGTGGTAAGCAGTTAGGGTGGCCAAATTTAGCAAAACAAGGGAAAAAAAGGAACACCAGGAGATAAAATTAAGTTCATCTGAAATTGAAATTTAGCCTTGCCTCCTGTATGTTATCTGGCAAACCCAGGCCAGCAGGGAATTCTATCTCGTTCCCTGACATAAGCCCCTCCACTCTCCCTGCCTTGTAAATTCCATGAGCTTCAACTGGAGTTGAAGAGCTCAGCTGCTAACCAAAAGTCTGCAGTTTGAATCCACCAGCTGTTCCTTGGAAACCAAACAGGGCAGTTCTACTCTATCCTGTGAGTCAGAATCGACTTGATGGCGACAGGTTTGGTTTCACTTGTGTATATGAGGAAAGCTGGGGATAAGAGTGTGAAATAGAGAAAATGGAACCACAATATCTCATGAAGAAGATAAATTATTGAAGCCTCAACATGTAAATTCCTTGAGGACCAGACTGTCATTTATCTCTGCACTCTCAGAGTCAGGTATGTGGAGATAAGGGAAAAAAAGACAACAACAATAATAATAGCAACATCTACATAGTGCTTGCTACACCATGATCTCTTCTAAGCACTTTAATAAAAAGCTCAGATGATGCATAAGACATTGTACAAGTGACCTAAAAGGGACTTGTGGTAGTTAAAGGAGGAATTTGTGAGACTTTGCTTTTTAATTGTTATGAACTGAATTGTGTCCCCCAAAACTGTGTATCAACTTGGCTAGGCCATGATTCCCAGTACTGTGTGATTGTCCACCATTTTGTCACCTGATGTGATTTTCCTATGCGTTGTAAATCCTACCTCTACGATGTTAATGAGGTAGGATTCAATCTACAAGATTAGTTTGTGTCTTAAGTCAATCTCTTTTGAGATATAAAAGAAAGAAGCTAGCAGAGAGACAGGGGAACCTCATACTACTAAGAAAGCAGGGCCAGGAGCAGAGCGAGTCCTTCAGACCAGAGGCTCCTGTGCTGAGGAAGGCCGGGGAAGATTGATAACAAGGACCTTCCCCTAGAGTTGACAGAGAGAGAGCCTTCCCCTGGAGCTGGCACCCTAAATATGAACTTATAGCCTCTTAGACTGGGAGAGAATAAATTTCTCTTTGTTAAAGCCATCAACTTGTGGTATTTCTGTTATAGCGGCACTAGATAACTAAGACATCAAGTGATTTCTTTAATTATTCACGTAGAAAACTTCTTAGTGGATGGGCTGTACAGACATCATTCCAAGATTCCACTCAACTCTTCAGCTTCTCCTTCTAAAAAATACAAGTACAAAGCCAGTGTCTTAGGCTGGGTTCTCTAGAGAAGCAACACTAGTAAAACATATAAATATATATATATATAGAGAGAGAGAGAGATTTATATCAAGGAAATGGCTCACATGGTTGTAGAGGCTAGAACATCCCAAGTCTGTGAATCAAGATAGAGATTTCTCCTGATTTATGTAGCTGCAGGGGCTGGCAAACCCAAGATCGGCAGGTCAGAGAACAGTGCTATTGCTCACAGGCTTCAAAGATCCACGAATCCCAGGATCGGCAGGCAAGACTGTGGGTAAGCCGCTAGCTCAAGTCCTAAGAACCAGAGATCAGATGAACAGGAGCCAGCTGAAGGATGGAGAGTCAGAAAAGCCTGTGAGCCTTGCCAGAATGTCCACTCATATTCTATGCAGGCCACACGCCCAAGGAAACTCCCTTTCAATTGATTGGCTACTCACAGCAGATCCCATCATGGAGGTGATCACATTATATCCAATGTCATCATGGAAGTGATCACATCATTCAACTGCCAAACTACATCATAACTTGCCAAACCACTGAGAATCATAGCCCCGCCAAGTTGACACACAACCTTAACCATCACAGTCCGCTACATGACAAATTTTTCCCTACCTCCTTCCTGTAACTATTGCCATTCCTAGTCTTCCATGATACCCCTACACTCCACTCACCCAGGCCCATCTCTCACTTCCAGAATGTGATACAGGGTGCAAAGTAACTCATCATTAAAAGCGTAAATCACTTTTGAAATAATTTCTTAATGTTTTTCCCAGATATAAATGATGTGGGGTTACACAGGAATTTTCATTACCCAGGTTCTTCCTCGCCTCCATTACAGACAGCCCTCAAACCTCATTTTGTGCCGCCACGAAAACAGGCAAGCAGAGCGGGAAGGGATTAGATGGTAAAGTCTGGCATCTCTAACCTGGTAGATATGAATCAGCTTCAGATTTGCCGTACAGAAAACATGGAACATTTGGCTTTATTACATCTATCAACTTAGGACCAGGAAAACCCCAAAACTGTATTACGGTTGAAGAAAGTAGGTTTGGAGTAACTGCTGCTGCTTTTTCACGTGTCTTCATTTTTTTAAACAGAATCTCAAATGTTTTCCACCATGGCCCTTCTTCCCTCCCACCATCTCTGTGCCACCCCACCCCTAGTGTGAATCTCCATGTGAGGAGAGTTGGCCACACATGGTTCTGATTCATTTGCATTTAACTCATCAAAGTATTGTTTAGTCAAAGCAACCCTCTGTCCAAGGAGCCTTTTATGAGCTGACATTATAAGCCTGGCTTAAGTCTGTTCCTGCAATTGGGGTGTTTCTTTCCTTTTCTTTGAATTGAGAAGGTGCCAGTCCTAAGCCAGCCCTAAACCAAAGCAGGCCTGAGAAGCTGCATTTGTCATTTATATGTTGAGTTGTTTAATTCTGGAATCTAGTCAGTTCCAGCACATTCTGTAGTTGGTGAAAAGTATTCTCTGAGGTGTTTTTAAGGGTATCGTTCTGGCCCAGTAGGCAAGTCTAGATTGGGAATCCATAAACCTACCTGGAAATATTACCTAGAGTCTGTTGTTTCCTCTGTGTTTCTATTGCTTCCACCAGAGACCAGACCAGAATCATTCCTTATCTGTATAATTCAGTGGATTCCCACTTGCCTGACATGTACAAGCCCCAGTACTGCCAGCTGAGCCCCTTACAACCTTGCTCTGACTACCTCACTTTTCTGCTCTTTGTCAACAGTGGTGCTTCTCAAACAGGGATACACGTAGGCTTGAGAGATGAAAGGAAAAGTTCCAGGGGCAAAGTAAAGTTACAAGACAAAGACAGACTATCTTCCTAATACCATCAAGGTTACTAAAAAATCAAGGAAAATATTGCTACTTAACGTTTTAAAAGCCTATAGATATATGGAGCAGAATACAAAATTATTATATATTCTAGAGATAAAACATAAAACTTCAGGGAAATTTTAAGCTTGAAGCACACTACTTTAGACAAAATCCCTAGGCCCACAAGAATTATACATTCACAGCCTTCTGCCATTAGAGTATGTGAGTAAAAATTTGAGAGACACTGGCTTGGAGCAAAGTGGCCTAACTTCTCAGCTTGTCTATAAGGCCCATCACACTCTGTCACCAATCCCCATCCAACCTATTACCCACTACTAACCCTCAGAATAGGGCAATTCATCATTCTCTAGCGTGTTCTCATTCTAGATGTGTGTTCCTTATAACCAGAATGCCCTTAAGTTTTCCTATCTTTGCCTGACATAAATCCAGAGATTCTAATTCCAGATCCATTTTTCTTTGCATTATAAACACACTCTTTGTATGCCTCAAAACCTTAGTCATGACACTAGGTTCTCAAGGAATATCAGAAAGATCATTGACTGAACACAAACACTATACTCTTGAGGTCTGCAGAAAGGAACAGAATTTCTGTGCTCTTAGAAAATGACTCAACAAGCGAAAGAGGAAAGGATGGAGTTAAGTAGAGACTCTCAAGAGCTTTTGGATTCAGAGGATGGATACAACTTTATATGAGGCTTATAATGCAAAAACTGGGTAGGAAGATGGTTGAAAGGAGTTGCAAACCAGGGACCTGCAGACATGGTTCTTATAAATACACACACACACACACACATATATATATATAAAATTCAGTGAGTTCCCACCTGCCCTTATATATAGTATATATAATATAATTATATCTATCTATCTATATATATATATAAATTTAGGAAGTGTCACCTAAAAATACGGAATTACTAATTCCCTTGAAAAATCAAGATGATTGGGAACTCTAGACTGGCCTTCCAGCAGGGCAGCAATCGGTGGGAGTAAGTAGCAGCCACTATCTTGGGTGTGAGTGGCAGCCATCATCTTGGAAGTATGCTGCAGCGCCATCTTGGGAGTGAGCTGTAGCGCCATCTCCAGATGGGACTTGCACTCTCCATTTTTGCTCTTCTTCAGCTGACACATTTTACTCCCCATAAGCATTTTAGTTTGCTCCCTTTCTACAGAGGTTGGACAGAAACAATTAAAAATTCCAGTTTAGAGGTCATAGATAAAAATTCTGAGATTCCAGAGGAATGAATTGTGATTGGTTAGAGACAGAAAAGAGAGTAGTCAAAAGCCGGGTTGGAGAAGTGTTGAGACGTCACTTTTTTTGAGCTAAGCCCCTATATTTTAGAACTTCTTTCCTCAAAAAGCATTACCCACATAGACGTGTCTGGTGTTGTCCTTGGGATAGCTGTTTGGCTCTCAGCCGCGGCTGGGGGCTGGCCCACTAGCAGTACTATCCTCTGCCTCATCTCTGGTGTCCAGCCTTTGTTCTGCTTTGTTTTGAACAAAGACAACGCGCCTGCCTTGTCTCCTTTTTCTTCGCCAGATTTGCCTAGAGCAGTTAGAGCATCTCTTGACTCTGAGCTTCTCAGATTCAGATAATTTGCTCAGTCCATTTCAAAGACTATTAGAAAAGTTCAACCAAGATCAAATCTCTTCTCTTCACTTTCAAAACAGCCTCTAATGCTAATGGGGGAACAAAGCCAGGCTTCTCTCTTCCCTGGGCTCTGGAATGGGGGTGGGGGGGTTACCTCCCTCACCTACCCCAAGCTCCAACAAGGCCTCTGGAAAGGGGGCTGCTCTGTCCCCAAGTTTCTCATTTTACCTGAACAATGAGGAAACAAGCAGTGGCTGATAGGGATCCCCCAAGGAGTCTCTGGCTATTAGTCCAGGCCCAAGCTATTCAGGAACAGACATTCCCAGGGCTTCATATTTCAGGATGGGGAAAGTAGCAAGGGGTGTTCAGACCTAGCAGAGCCCTCTTTTTGGCTGTGGGTCTCCAGAACTAAGTAGCTGCCATCTCTGAGGAAGCTTGGAGCTGCCACTTCCTCTCTGTCTCATAGGGCCAACGGGCTGGGGAGGGGGGATTACAGACAGAATTGCCAACAGATTGGCATTGCTTTTAGGTCTCAGTCCATAGTGAAATCAAAGAGACCTCCACTTTGCTATCTGCAGAGATGACAAACAGAAGAATCCCACCTCTTTTTGCTACTCTCTATTTTTCTATGCTCTGCTTTTCCTACAAAAAATAAGGTATCATAGAATTTCAGAATTGGAAAATACTTTAAAAGCCTTTTGGTCTACCTACTCTCCTCGTTTTACATATGAAAAGACTTCCATGAAGAGAGCTGCAAAGACTTGTTCAAGGCCACACACTAGTAAGTGTCAGCACAAGAATGGGAACTAGGGACTTCTAACCCCGTGTTTCTGTTCACTATCCCTGTGGTTCCCACCCTTCCATCATTAGCATACAACTTTCATTATTTTGGGCATGTCTGCAAACACCTGTGCTATTACTTAATACTTCTTCGTTAACCAGACCTATTTTTTATTAAATATAGCTGTAAAAATGGCATGGTGAAGGAGTCAGACCTCCTCATCTAAGTTCACAAAGCGGGAGGAAAGAAGAATCATTATCAGCACCAACAGCCCAAGGCAGATCCCTATGAGGCGGAGGTCAGACATACTTACACCTTCCAACATTTTTACCAATTCTAACACCAGCCATCTCTCCCATGGCAAGCTGTACTTTTCTGCAGGGTTCACTAATTCATTGCAATGGCCACACAGAACTCACAGACCATATTCACAGTTATAGGGCTTATTAAGGAAATAATAGGTTACAATTCAAGATCGGGAATGACTCAGGATACAGTTTTTTGATCAGGACAGCCTCTTCTCAGCTGTGTGCACAAGTATTCTCTCTGGCCCTCAGCCTCTTGGCCCCTTGGCCCATCAGCCTGGCCTCTGCCCTGCTCAGGCAAGTGTTACAAAATTCTCTAGCTCTGCCAGTAAGTGCCCAGGGGCATTCTACTCCTCCAGGAAGCCTCCTACCTGAAAGTGCTCAGCTCTCTTGCCCTTGGATTGGCATGCCCACTGTAACTGACTAGCTTCATGGACCAGGAAGCCCACTGTGCCGTCTCACACCAGTCTCCTGGTTCTGCTGCCGCAGTGCTTCTCTGCCACTACTTCTTTCCATATTGCACCGTCTCAGCTGTTACAGCTCTCTCTCTCTGTCTCCTGGGTTAGGAGGTTCTCAGCACAGGGACCCCAGGTCCAAAGGTTGTGCTCTACTCCCATCTTTTTTTCTTGGTGGTAGTGAGGACCACTCCCTCCTTTTGCCTCTGAGATGGCTCATTTTAAGCCTAGCAGGATGGTAAAACTGACCAATCCCCTCATTAGGGTGCCATACACCTTATTTGCATTGTGCTATCCCCACAAGGGTGCCATGAACCTTATTTGTAATATTTTCAAGTTGTCCAATCTCCTTGGTGGACGACAAGCACCTTATTTGCATAGTCCCAACCAATCATTTGGTGGGAGTTATAAGACCATGGCAAGAAAGGCCATATAAAATCAATCCATCACACTGCAAGTTATTTTAAAAGGAAAGTGCGTTGCTAATGCTAACAGAAAAGTATTACTTGCCTTAAATATAAAACCAACTAGTAGATATGGAGTTAACTTTGGTGGTGACTCAATACGTGTCAGCGTAGAACTGTACTCCATAGAGTATGCAAAGGCTGATTCTTCAGAAATGGATCTCCAGGCCTTTCTTTCAAGGTACCTTGAACCTCTGGGTGAACCCAAACCTCCAAACTTTTGGCTGAATCAGCAACCTAGTGGATTAATCATTCGCACCACCCAGGGACTCCTCCTTAAATATACGCAGACCAAAAATAAATGTAATGAACGGAAAACAATATTATGAAACTAGCTGGATATTTTGACCTACTGAGGACTCTCACCCCAAGCCCTATTTTCTTTTGGTTAAAATGGAAGGCAAGGTTTGAAAAGTGTTAATGAGATATTAGCAACTGACTGAGACATCTTCCCTGATGGGAAGAAGGAGAATTGGAATGGGAACAACTTTCCTAAAAACCATTAATGCCTCTGCATGCACCACCAAAGTCGCCTCCCAACACTTGTTGCACGAGTTCCCCAGTTTGAGTTCCTCATGCTTCCTTCAGAAGGAGCGTGGCCCCTTGCCTTGCCATTTTCCTTTCTCAGAGATAGGGGTCTCCAGATGCTGAAGATACACACAGATATTACTTGCACATTTCAGAAAAGAGGGACAGTGGTTCCTGTGAAGGAACAGACTTTTTATACTTGTTTTGCTCTTGGCTGGTGGAATTTCTCACAACTTCCGGGTTGGGGCACGTGGTGAATGATCAGGGTCATGGAGGGGGATTAAGAAAGTCCTTGGAAGTGAGAGATAGCTAAGTGATTTCCTGTAGAGTAGATATCCTCCAGAGGCATTGGTGGTTCAATGGTAGAATTCTTGCCTTCCAGGTTTGATTCCTGGCCAATACACCTTATGTGCAGCCACAACCTGTCTGTCAGTGGCGTGTTGCTATGATTCTGAACAGATTTCAGTAGAGCTTCCAGACTAAGACAGACTAGGAAGAAAGGCCTGGCAATGTACTTCTGAAAATCAGCCAACAAAAACCCTGCAGATCACAATGGTCTGATTCCCAGCTGATCATAGAAATGGCATTTCATTCCATTGTGCATGCGGTACCATGAGTTGAAGGCCAACTCAACAGCAGCTAACAACAAGATAGCCTCCACCTCCCTTTATTGCCAACCGTATGTCACAGTGTGACCCATATTTCTTGAGTGATAGAAATAAATAGGATTCCCTCCTCTGTAAGAATATTAAATGAACACTGTACATGTGATCTGAGACTCATGACTCCAGGTGGACTATCCAGTCTTAATATTATCACCCCAAGTGATGACCCAGTCAGCAAAAGGTTCTTGATGCTTAAGACTGTGCACAGAAGTAAATACCAGATGATAATGCATCACATCTGCCCTTAGAGCAGCTTGGTGTTCTTAACACAAAGTCCAATCCCATGAAAGGGTAACTAGGGCATACATGCTATAGACACGTTGATGACTGGTCTGATAAGTGTTCTAGAGGAGGGAAGGGGGGTTGAGGTGCAAGAGAAAGCTTTGGGGAGCAGGCAGGGTTTTTGCAGGACTTCTTCTCCCTCTTTTCCTCTGATCTTCCTCCTCCCCTTCTTGCTCTCTTCCAGAATGGGGGCAAAGTGTGCACTTGGAGAGGGTTAGGGGTTGGCACTCACCCTGAATGTGGGCTGAACAAGCCTCCCAGGAGCCTATGGAGGTAGGAGTCTGGCCAGGTGGACAGTGCCCACACTGCTGCCCATGAGATCCTCAAAGACAGGTTTACTAATTGCCAAATTTTCTTTGTAGCCCTCTCTTCTCTGTGAGGTCCTGCACAGTGGTTCCTGAGCACTGATGAGGGAAGAGAACCCTGGTGGCTCAGTGGTTAAGAGCTCGGCTGCTAACCAAAAGGTTGGCAGTTTGAATCCACCAGTTGCTCCTTGGAAACTCTATGGTCCAGTTCTACTCTGTCTTATGGTGTCCCTATGAGTCGGAACCTACTCGACGGCAATGGGATTTTGGTTACTGAGGGCAGGAGAAGGCCCAGAAAAGACAGGCAAAAATGCATCACACATAAACTACAGGCTGTCTATAGTATTGCTTAGACAGACCCTACTGTCATGATTTCCTCAGCTTAGGTTCTCTCTCTACGTTTTACAAGACCCCTCAGGCCAGAGGGAGGAGTGGCCTGACAAATTGGTGCTTTTCACTCCTCTGTTATTTGCTCTTGTTTGCTGTGGTTATCTCAGAGCAATAAAGGAGGGTAATGTATAGCCAAGGAGCCTTGGTGGTGCAAACCATTAAGTGCTCCACTGCTGATTGAAAGGTTGGCAGTTCGAAACCACACAAAGACTTCATGGGAGAAAGATCTGGCAATCTGCTTCTATAAAGATTACAGCCTAGAAAACCCTATGGGACAGTTCTACTCTGTCACACGGGTTGCCATGAATCGTAATCAACTGGACATTGACTCCACTGCACACCACCACCACCACCACAACAATATAAAGCCAGTGGGAACTTGGCCTTTGGAACAGCCCAGGCAATGGGACCATGGAAGGAATTGCAGGACGTATAATTTTCAGAGAGGCCAAAAGATGCTAAAGGAAAACTCGGAGGTTGGGACGGCCTCAATCTGCTGGCCCTGCCACATGGGCCCTGGGGGCTAAGACCTCAGAAGTGGGGTTTATTCTCAGCTACTAGAAGTGCAAGTAAGTGTGAACTAGAGCAGATCACTGAAAATTCCTGAGGTTGTTTCCACTATCTTAGAATTTACTTGTTGGCCTACAAGTCATTGAGGTATAATCTCATTTTACACACAAGAAGACCGGGGGTTGGGTGGGGCTTGCACAGTATTACACAGAAAACCAATGGTAAAAATCAAGATTTGACTCCAGATCTCCTCACTCTAAGTCCTGTTTGCCCAAATGCTCTTGGCAACTTGGGACCAGAGGTCAGAGGCTATGGGGTTGGTCAGACTATTTTAGCAGCAGATGAAATAGTAGGACATGTGTTCATTGAACATCTGTCTGTTCCATGGTTGCTAAGTCATGGGTGACGCATGAGGCATGGCTTATCTGCCCTTTTTTTCCCGTGACTGTCTGGGGATGAGCTCTTTGTTCAGCCACTCTAAACACTGCTGCCCACATGGGGGCTCTTGGTGCTCCTGCATGCATGCACTGGCAGGCAACCTGGAGCCCATCCTTGGGGACTGCTATGTGCTTAGTTGTATTTATCAGCAGCTCCAGCTCTGCACTGGAAGATAACAGGTGATAGAAGATGACTTCTGCAGATCAGAAGATAGCATGCCATACTCAGCAAGACTCAATGAGGAATCACTAGACTAGAGCTAAGAAGTGGATGTAAATTGTTTGATGGTGAGAACAGAACTCAAGGTCAGACATCTAGGAGGAAGCAGAGTCTACAGGGCCCCTTTGACCTCTAATCACCTGAGCACCTGCAACCACCAAAACCAAAACAAACTTATTGCCATCAAGTTGATTCCCACTCATAGACCCTACAGTAGGGAGTAAATGTATTAGCAATGACAACCTGAGCTTTGTAGTGTGGTTTTAGTAGTTCTATGGTGGCTTAGTAGAAAGAGCACCGACAGAGGAAGTAGAAGACCTGGGTCCCTGACCCAGCTTTGCCAGCAACTTGCTGTGTGACCTTGGGCAAGTCACTTTCTCTCTCTGGGATTCTTTTTTTTTCTTTTTGCATTTGTATAAATAAGAATACCCACTTCCCATGCAGAAGACTTGGGTTCAATTCCCAGTCAATGTACCTCAGGCACAGCCACCACCACCCATCTGTCAGTGGAAGATTGTGTGTTGCTATGATGCTGAACAAGTTTTAGCAGCGCTTCCAGACTAAGACTGACTAAGAATAAAGGCCTGGTGATCTACTTCTGAAAATCAATAAAAAACCCTATGGATCACAACAATTATGGGGATAGAAGAGGACTGGGCAGTGTTTTGTTCCATCTTGTATGGTCACCATGAGTGGAGGCTGACTAGAAGGCAGCTAACAACAACAACATAATTAAAGGGTTGGATTAGATAAAATCTTAGATAAAATCCAAGATCTCTTCCAGTCTTAATAAAAGCATCTGTGTGTCACTATTGTAAAAGCACTCTGTTGACCCTGTGCCTTGCACTGCCCACGGGGGCTGGCTGGGAATCAGAAGTGGCTGTCAGCTCTGCTGTCAGAGCCTCACTTTTCTTATCTGCCTCATTCACAAGTTTTTTATGGAGTGTTCTCTTCCAGATTGTAAGGGAAATGAGAGAGTGAGGCACAGAAGAAGTCAAGGGGAAAAAATAAGGAATAGAGAGAGAAAACAACAGTAAAGGGAAAGTAGTGAGTGGTGGTTGGGGTGGCAGGAAAAGCAGAAAATGTCAGGAAAAGGCCAGACAGATATGTTTGCTAAGGAATCATAGCCAACATAGTTAAATATCAAGGGAACATACAAGAGTATCTTTTTTTGTCTCCCTGCCTTTTCGTGGGCCTGCATCTGCCCTATCGCAGTCTGATGGGCATCAGTCCTAATAAATAAACATTATACTGAGGAAACTTCTCTGTGCCCAGAACTATACTTGGGAGATGTAGGGGTTGTCAGGGGTGCCTCTAGGCTTGGGGAGACATAAACTTAAACAATTTAAGAAAAGGAACGCAAAAATCATGCACACAGAATTAAGTAACACAGACACAGTTATTATAGAATGAGAAAAGAAATCACAACCTATTAAACATTTTAAAAAGCTGACATATACATCAAATACCTCAAAATGCAGAAAAATAACTTATTTTCCTTAATTAACTTCTTGACACAGTGCTTTTTTTCCCTACATCCTCTTCAATCCCCTCTTCATATGGCAATAACTTTTTTTTAACATTTGCCTTTCCTTGTCTTTTTATATAAGTGAGATCATATATTTGTCCTTTTGTGATTGACTTATTCCTCTCAGCATAATGTCTTCAAGCTCCATCCATACCGTAAGCATGTATCAAGACTTCATTTCTCCTACTGGCTGAGTAGTATTCTATTGTATATGTTCACCACATTTTGTTCATCCATTCATCTGTTTATGGGTATTTAGGTTGTTTCCACCTTTTGGCTATTGTAAACAGCAATGAACACTCATGTACAAGTCTCTTTTTGAGTCTCTACTTTCAAGTCTTTTGGGTATATACCTAAGAGTGGAATTACTGGGCCATATGGTAGTTGTATTTTTAGTTTTTTTGGGAACCGCCATACTGTTTTCCACAATGGCTGTACCATTTTGCATTCCCACCAGCAATGGATAAGGGTCCCAATTTACCCACATCCTCGCCAACATTTGTTATTTTCTGTTTTGTTTTTGTTTTTTTGTTAATCTTAGCCATTCTAGTGGGAGTGAAATAGTATCTCATTATGGTTTTGATTTGCATTTCCCTGATGGCTAATGACGCTGAGCATCTTTTCATGTGTTTGGTGGCCACTTGAATGTCCTCTTTGATGAAATGTCTATTCAAGTCCTTTGCTCATTTTATGATTGGGTTACTTGTCTTTTCGTTGTTAAGTTGTCAAAGTATATATATATCAGTTATTAGATTATTTTCAGATATATAGTTTCTAAAGATATTGTCCCAGTCAATAGCTTGTCTTTTCACTTTTTTTGGTAAAGTCTCTCTCTCTCTCTTTTTTTTTTTTTTTAATTGTTGTAATTAAATGAAGTTTACATTTCAAGTTAGTCTCCCATACAAATTTTTTTTTTATGTGCATTGTTATGAGACCCCAACCGCTCACCCCCTCCCCTCCACCCCCGATTCCCCATGAACATTCAACCAGCTCCTAACTCTCTCTGCCTTCCCATCTCACCTCTGGACAGAAGCTGCCCCTTTGGTCTCTTGTATCTACTTGACTAAGAGGCACATTCTTCACAAATATCACTTTATGTCCCACAGTCCAGTCCAATCCCTGTCTGAAGAGTTGGCCTCAGAAATTGTTTTAGTTCTGGGCTGATAGTCCAGGGGTCATGCTTTCTGGGGTGCCTCCAGTCTCAGTCAGACCATTAAGTCTGGTCTTCTTACTCGAATTTGAGTTCTGTATCCCCTCGTTCTACTGCTCCATCAGGGGCCCTCTGTTGTGTTCCCTGTCAGGACGTTCATTGGTGGTAGCCAGGCACTATCTAGTTCTTCTGGTCTCAGGCTGATGAAGTCTCTGGTTTATGTGGCCCATTCTGTCTCTTGGGCTAATACTTTCCTTGTGTCTTTCGCGTTCTTCGTTCTCCTTTACTCCAAGTGATTGGGACCAATTGATGCATCTTAGATGGCCGCTTGCAAGCTTTTAAGACCCCAGACGCATATGGCAATAACTTTATAAAACTATTTTCTATATAGAGAAAAGAAAGATAATTCAGTCTTTTCCCTAGCACAGTGGATCAAATTTGTGTTTTAACAGTAATGGCTAGGATGCATAAAACACATGTTTTAGTTTGTCTGAGTCCAATCAAGAAGGAAAAAAAATGTATTTATAATTATGTATTCTGCATTATTGAGTATATTTCTTATGGGAGAGAATTTCTATTTTGACTAGGAGTTGATGAGAATTGATTTCCTGGCTTACAAGTTCACACATCTGTCTGATGCTCACAATAGTCTTTTCCACAGACTAGATTTTGGCTCCTTCAATTCCAACCTTGTCTCTCTTCCACTACCCATGTTCTTTTGGTGCAATAGCCACAGGACATGATCATATTGTGATGCACCTTCTGTTTCTTTGATCTCTGTCTCAGCACTAGAAGGATCACACGATGAATGACAGACTTTTCCTGGAAACCATTCCTCCACTGGCATAGCTAACAACTCATTACCTTACTAAAAGTACCCTTAGCTCCATCCTAAAAATATCCATGGCCACTCCACTGCCTCTTAATATGAGGGGAAGTGTGATGGTAAGGAAGTTGGGGTGGGAATACACAGCATCTTAACCAATTGCAGTTAAAATATCTTACTCTTGCAAATTTTTCAAAACCATAGTACCATGGAAGAACATGACCAGGACTTCTCCCTGGAAAAGTGCTGGGAGGGGCCAGTGAAAGTGAGCATCCTTGGATTTGAGTCTTCATTAGCTTCTTGGAAAATCTGCCTCTGGGAATAAAGAGTTATACATTAGAGTTGTTCTCCATTCTCACATTCTACAGTTTTCTTAGTCATTCGCTCTACTCCTAGCAACAAGTAATAGCTCCTGTATAACACTCCAGCTTCATCCCTCCCATTAGACTTGAACTCCGTCCTTTGGTCAAGGCTCTGCTCTTTAAGAAGTTGGGTTTTGGTGGTGGTTTATGTGAGACTCTACTGAGAGAACAGACACCTGGTCACAGGCATAGCAATGGGGGGCAGAAAAGGAACACTTACTCCCAGAACTAAATCCAAGGGGGCACCAAAGAGGAGGGGAATGACATTTGGAGGTGCCATAAACATGAAAGGCACCTGACTGAGGCAGCCAGACAAGAGGAGGGAAGGCATTTCTGTCGACCCATCACAGCTATCAATATCTATCCATTTTGAAATTGGGAGGGGGGTGCAGCTTAGAGATTGCCCCTGGGTGCTCCTTACCCTCGCTATGCCTCTGCACCTGGTGTGATCAAAAAAGCAAATTCACTGCTAAAAGTGTTTCATTAACAGATAGATTAAAAATTTGAATTTAAGAAGTTTCATTTTATACAACGTAATATATTCTAACTGTCCAACAACAGGTTAATTATACCAATGTTCCACTAGAATATTCTTGAGATATTTAGTATGATTTTTGTGGACATAATTATATGGTTGGAGTTAAAATATTTTCTTCACGTTAAGAAAATAGAAGGTATAAGGGTATAATCATATCTCTCTATCTACCACAGGAAAAACTTAAGCATAGAAAAGTGTCTGGAAGGCTATATAACTTGATATTTGACGTTAGTGAGAACAGATTCTCTGGAATGATGGTAGTGAAATTTTTTTTCTTGCCTATTATTTTCTTTAATGATTATGTTACTACTGTAACAATAAAAATAGAATTTTAAGAATATATCATTTTTTAAAAACCTCAAATAACTTCTTCTCTGTTCCCTGAGTCAGCCAGTTGCAGGTTGACAAGGAACCCTAGGAATTGAAGGCTAGGAAACAGGAACTCAAAGGAAAGAAGCTCAGGTTGAAAAGTATGAGTGTGAGAGAGAGAAAGAATGTGTGTGCATGTGTGTGACTGTGTGTGAGTATGTGCGTGTTTGCAGGGGAGTGTTTACCTGGGGGCTATGCAAGCAGATACTCTGCACTCAGTTCTAATGCACACTTTTCCCCTGTCCCTCACATCACTGAAATTCTGATGAAAAGTCTTCAGTTTCCACTTTGATTCAGCCCTTCAGCCGGCTTTCAAACCACAAAGGATGGGGAGTGGGAGACAAAAGAACCCCATCAGGATTTGACAGGCATATTACTCTAAATGAAAGGAGATGCTTTTCTTCCTGCCCACTCTGAGGGTCTTTGGAGATGGGGTGAAGGGAAGGGTCACCCTGTTCTCCTGAGTGAAACCCTATGAGAGGAAGTGTAACTGGAGTTGGAGATACCAAAATGAAAGGGCAAATGTTAATGTATGCCTCAAAGCTTTCCCTCCCATCATTCCCATCCTGAACTCAAACCACTCCCCTGCCCAGTGCCGTTGATAATCTAGGGAAACGGTCCAATGTCATTTTCTAAAACAACCTGTAAGCCCACACCCCTATTGCACTTGCATATATAGCAGTCCTCTCGCTGCTGCCCAAAAGACCCACCTCCAAAGAGAAGGAGTCTAGCTCAGTGGAGAGGGCTGTCATGTGCAGTATGAAGCCCCCTCCTCCTCTTCCCTAAGTGTCTATGGCTTCTGACAGGCTCCTTCTCAAGAGAAAAAGAAGTGGAAGCTGTGTTTCCAGTTTGGTTCAATGATGCTTTGGGTTCCCTTCACTACTCCTTCTTGGACTAGAGTCTGGTTACACCAAAAGAACATCCAGGACTTGGGCCTCTCCTCTCCTCACAAGTCTTCCTTAGGTATCTACCTGATATGTTGACCAGGACATTCCTACCTCTGTGATGGGCCCTGGTCAGGCTCTATGTTTCCCCTGCCCCTCTGAGTGGTGTACCTACCAAACCCAGGGCCCACTGCTTTTGACTTGCCCCTGCTGCCTCTTCCCCTAACCACACAGAATTTCTCTTCCTTTTGCCCCTCCATCCAAGTAGGTAGTATGAATTTCCTTGTTACTGTTGTTAGCTGCCATTGAGTTTGCCCCTGATTCATGGTGACTCCATGCACAACAGAACAAAACACTGTCTGGCCCTGCACCATCCCCATGATTGGTTGTAAATCCAACCATTGTGGTCCATAGGGTTTTCACTGGCTGACTTTCAGAAGCAGATCATCAGAACTTTCTTCCTAGCCCATCTTTGTCTGGAAGCTCCAACGAAACCTGTTCAGGGTCATCGTAAATCACAAGCCTCTACTGACATACAAGTGGTGGCTGTGCATGAGGTGCATTGGCCTGGAATCAAACCTGTACCTCCACATGGAGGGTGAGAATTCTACCATTGAACAACCGGTATCCCCCTTCCTTGTCACTTGAAGACATTAATGTTTTCTCTGCCTTTGAAAGTACTGCTGGCGGCGTTGGGGCAGTAGTTAAGCGTGAAGTCCACTAAACCAGCCTCAGTGGGGTTGGGATGAGCTCCAGCTTTTTCTCAGTCAACATGTGTCTCAGGAGATCCTTCAAATCACAGTGTTCAATCACTCAAATGGGGCAGGATTATTCTGCCTGCTTCAGCCCATCAGCACACATACATTAATTCGGGAAATATTCACTGAGTCCTTGCTCCATGGCATATACTGTGCTGGGCTCTGGGGAAACAGGAAGAGACAACATAGAAAAGATTCTGTCCTCCATCCCAGGGATCCCCATTTTGTCCTTTAGAGGTTGGGGGACATGTGCATGATGCTTTTATCCCCTAAGCACCTGTTGGTACAAGGTCACTAGGTTCTCCTGATCATCATCACTCCCACTGGGGCAGGTGAGGTATGGTATTGGGGGAAACATTGTCCCTGTTTTAATCATAGTCCTTACCTTCCCCGTACACCACAGAGTATATGAAGAAAATACCTGGACATTTGGCCCACAATTTCTTTCCCAGAATGGGGAGCCATCCATGGTTACATGCATATGGCCAAAATCATCCTGCTCTTTGGGTGTGACATATATGGACCTTTGATAAAGGCCTTGGTGTGGAGAAGACAAGCTCCAGCTTCGGTTGAAGTCTGTATTAGTTTGTATTAGTCCCTTTGGACAGCTGATTATTCCTATACCCTTTTCTCCCAGATCATTTTGCCCTCTCTCTGCTGTCTTTCAATTCACTTCTAAAAGTCCTCCTCTTCTAGGAAGCCCTCTGGGACTAAAAAGCAAGACGGAGCATACTCTGACTTCAATGACTGAGGTACAACTCTTGAGCCCCATCCTGAGTCCTTGGGCTGAGCTGGAGTGCAGAGAACAAGAGGGCAGGCACTATAGTTACTTCCTTCACTTTGGACAACTATCAGTGCAATTACAAGTCACGTTAAGAACAGCACTTATCAGGATATCAAACATCAGTTCCAAATTTAGGGAGAAAAACCTCTACAAATTTGAAATTATTCTTGTTTCCTGGAAGAGAAGCAACCATCATTTTCCTTTGCCTTGTAGCTGGGGTCTGCTGGTGTTCAGTGGCTAAGGACTGTTTGATCACTGATGGTTTAGGGCACTCAGTTCAAGTCAAACCCTAGGCAAGCAGGACATTTCTGACAAGGTAATTTGTAGAACAAATTTCTACCTGCATCTCAGGGCATCTTTTTTAGAAACTGCCGTTACTTTTGCCATGAATAAGGAGGCATCTTTTGTTGTCGTTGTTGTTCTTGACTTGTGTTCGTTGTAGAAACTTCAGAAAATTCTAAACCTGCACAAACATCTATCATTATCCCACCAACCTGAGATAGTTACTGTTATCACTTCCAGGTATATTTTTCCATTTCTTTCTCTATGCACCCATATGTGCGAGAATTCAGCAGCTACCTAACACCCTGCTGCCTTGTCTCCAGATTTCCCAACTGTGTGAACATTCTTAACCTGTTGTTCCTTCCTCCAAATAGATAGCACTATTCCCTGTCACTAGAAGGTACTCACATTTTTTTCTGCTTCTGAAAATATTGATGTGTATAATATCAAATTGAGATCACACAGTTGTTGTTAGTTGCCGTCAAGTCAACTCTGACTCATGGTGACCCCAGGTACAACAGAATAAAATATTGCCTGGTCCTGTGCCATCTTCATAATCATTGGTATGTGTCTTAGTTAGCTAGTGCTGCTATAACAAAAATACCACAAGTTGATGACTTTAACAAAGAGAAATTTATTCTCTTCCAGTCTAGGATAATAGAAGTCCAAATTCAGGGTGCCAGCTCCAGGGGAAGACTTTCTCTCTCTATCAGTTCTGGGGGAAGGTCCTTGTCATCAATCTTCCCTGGTCAAGGAGCTTCTCAGCACAAGGACCCCATGTCCAAAGGACACACTATTCTCTTGGCTCTTATTTCTTGGTGGTATGAAGTCCCCATGTGTCTCTGATCACTTCTCTCGTTTAGATCTCAAAAGAGATTGACTTGAGACACAACCAAAACTTGTGGATTGAGTCCTGCCTCATTAACATAACTTCCTCTAATCCTGCCTCATTAACATCATAGAGGTAGGATTTACAACACACATCACATCAGATGACAAAATGGTGGACAATCATACAATACTGGGAATCACCACCTAGCCAAGTTGACATATATTTTGGGGGAACACGATTCAATCCATGACAGTATGCTCCAGTCCATTGTTGCAGTTACTGTGCATTTTGAGTATCCTCCAACTTAGGGGGCTCATCTTCCAGCAGTATATCAGAAAATATTCTGTTGTGATCAATGGAGTTTTCTTTGGCTAGTTTTCAAAAGTAGATCACCAGGTCTTTCTTCTTAGTCTATCTTACTATGGGAGTTCCTGAAACCTGTCCACCATGGATGACCCTCTGGTTTTTGAAATATTGATGGCATAGCTTCTAGCATCACAGCAACACACAATCCACTACAGTACAACAAACTGACAGATGCATGGTGGTGAGTTCATATTATATGTGGCATATTGCAACCTACATTTCTCAGTTAACAATATGTCAAGATCGAATCTCTCCCTTTATGATTAAATTCACTTGCAACCTGATTGCTATGGCTGCATAGCATTTCATCATACTATTGTACTTTAGCTGAATTAACCATTTGTTATTCATTTAAGTTGTTTCCAATGTTGTCATTACAAATATTACCACAATGAACAACCTTGTAAATAGATCACTGTGAACATCTCCAATTATTTTCTTCTAATTTGTTCCCAGAATTAAAATTACCTGGTCAAAGGGAATAAGCATACTTACAGCTTTGCAAACACATTGCAAAGTTACAAGAACCCTCTTTGAGTGGAGTGACAGTGAGTTAAAGATGGCTCTGGAATGTGCAAGACAGAAGCTGGAGGTGAAGCTACCCTGATGTTGACAACCATTTCCTACCAGATGACCAATTCCAAATAGGGAACTTGAGCTCATTGGGAAGGTGGAAGCAAAGAAGAAGATCACAGAGCTGTCCATTAAATTCCTCAAGAAAGGGTGGGCTGGAATAATGGCATGAAGTCTAGAGCACAGACATTCTGAGAATTAGGAGCTCCCAGCCTCTGTACTTGAACTACCACTCATGAGACTGGGCAATATCTAAAAAAATCTGGCTTGGGGAGTTGCCACACATGCATTACCACATGCCAACCCCTATTAGCTAAAGTATCCCTGGTCCCAAGAAGCCAGAAGAAGGTCTGTGTCTTCTCTCTGTACCCTTGACTTAGTCTTCCCTTGTATCTCTCCCTCTCTATAGGCTGCTTCTATAGGATCAGCTTGGGGAAGGCACAGCTCCGTCTATTCCTCTCTCTTGATTTTCAGGCTCTGTTTGTATTTACTTAATTCATTTATGCAAGAACGAACATTGGACAGGGGCTATCATTTGCAAGGCACTATGTAGGCACTATGATAAATGGAGAAAATATTGAAGTTGTCACGAATTTCATTTTACTTGGATACACAGGCAATGCCCATGGAAGCAGCAGTCAAGAAATCAAACAACCCATTGCACTGGCCAAATCTGCTCCAAAAGACCTCTTTAAAGTGTTGAAAAGCAAAGATGTCACTTTGAAGACTAATGTGCGCTTGACCTAAGCCACGATATTTTCAGTAGCTTCATATGCATGCAAAGGTGGACAATGAATAAGAAAGACTGAGGAAGAATTGACGCCTTTGAATTACAGTGTTGGTGAAGAATAGTGAATTTACCATGGACTGCCAGAAGAACGAACTTCTTAGAAGGAGGTTTCATTTACTTTGGACATGTCATCAGGAGGGAATAATTGCTGGAAAAAGACATCATGCTTAGTAAAATAGAAGGTCATCAAAAAAGAAGAAGGCCTTCAATGAGATGGATTGACACAGTGGCTGCAACAATGGGCTCAAACATAGGAAGGATTGTGAGGATGGTGACACTGGGCTGTGTTTTGTTCTGTTGTACATAGGATCTCTATGAGTTGGGACGGACTTGATGGCACCTAACAACAACAACATGCAAGGTATGAGGGTTGGAAATATGAATCAGAAATGGCCCTGACCATACATATATTTTTTTATTGATAGATATCAACACATAAACTGATTGGCTGATCACTAAAGTACAGTTATGAGACAGTGGAGAATTCAATGGTAGAATTCTCCTCTTCCATGCTGGCGACCTAGGTTTGAGTCCCAGTCAATGCACCTCAAGATCAGCCACCACCCATCTGTCAGTGGAGGCTTGTGTTGCTATGAGGTTTCAGGGAACTTCCAGATTAAGACAGACTAGGAAGATAGACTTGGTGATCTACTTCTGAAAATCAGCCAGCGAAAACTCCGTGAATCACAATAGAATGCTGTCTGATCCACAACCAATAATGGATGTTGAAGGACCAGGCAGTGGTCCATTCCATTGCACATGGGGTCGCCATGAGTCAGGGCCAACTCAATGACAGCTAACAAAGTACAGTTGCTAATTTCTGTTTCTTTCACATACTTATTCTTAGAATATTTTTTTCCACCTGGTAAATTGTGGGCACTTGAAAAATATGTGATGAATGAATACTTGAGTGAGTAAATACGTACAGAAGATTGTGTCCCTCAAGTACATCACCTAAGGGTACTTTTTAAAACAGTTTTATTGAGAATTTACATGCATGAAATTTATTCATTTTAAGTGTTCTGTTCAGTGGTTTTTAGAGGTGTGCACATCGACACAATCTAATTTTAGAACATTTCCATCATCCCTAAAAGAAACCTCATGCCCATTTGTAGTCGCTGCCAATTCCCCCTCCCTTCCACTGCCCAGCCCTAGGGAATCATAATCTACTTTCTGTTTCTATAAATTTGCCTATTTCATATAAATGGAACCATGCACTATGCAGTGTTTTGTGTCTGGCTTCTTTCACTTAATGTAATGCTTTTGAAGTTCAGCCATATTATAGCATACATCAGAACTTTATTTCTTTTTATTGCCAAATAGTTTTCCATTGTATAGATATACCACATTTTGTTTATTTGTTCATAGATAACGGACATTTGGGTTATTTCCACTTTTTGGCTTTTCTCAATAATGCTGTTATGCACATTCATGTACAAGTCTTTGTGTGGACGTATCTTTTCATTTCTTGTGGATAGATAACTAGGAGTGGAATTGCTGGGTCATATAGGAGCACTTTTGAGCAAAGACTTAAGAAAGCATTTATGGAAAGAAGAAGTTGCTCAGTTAGATGGAGCTAAAACATTTCTAAGGTTTGCATATGCATACACAAGCTGGAATTCTCCTTGGCCACTACCTAACAGAGGCAAAGCCATGGTATAAGTATGGTGGAAGGACACAACCCTGATGCACACCTTTCCTGATTTTAAACAGCACAGTATTCCTTTTTTCTGTTTGAAAGACTACCTCTTGTTCTATGTACAGGTTACACAAGAGCACGATTAAGTGTTCTGGAATTCTCATCCTTCGTGATGTTATTCATAATTCATTATGTTCTCAGCAAAGGGACCCCAGGTCCAAAGGACACATTCTACACGTGGCTCTTCTTTCTTGGTAATAGTGAGATCCTTCTCCTTTCTGCTTACTTCTCTCTCCTTTTGTCTCTTGTAAGACAAAAGGTGTAACTCAAAAAAGGGCATAATTTGAGTAAGGCAGTGATGTGAGTAAAGTCATGTCTTGAGTAAGGTAGTGAATTGAGTAATGGTTTGACTTGAGTAAAGGTGTGACTTGAGTCACACCTTCTCATAAGGTTGGGACTCGAGATATACCCCACCCTAATCCCCCCTTATAGAGGTTTTGAGATTTAAAATACATATAATGGAGAATAGATACATCAGATCACAAAACGGAGGATAATTACATCAGATCACAAAATAGAAGATAATTACATATGTCTTAGGCTAGGTTCTCTAGAGAAGCAAAATCAGTAAATCATATATATATAGAGAGATTTATATCAAGGAAACAGCTCACGCAATTGTAGAGGCTAGAACGTCCCAAGTCTGTGGATCAAGGTAGAGGCCTCTCCCAAGTCACGCAGCCAAAGAATCTGGCGAGCTCAAGATTGGCAGGTCAGAGAGCAGGGCTCCTGCTCACAGGCTGTGAAGATCGATGAATCCCAAGTTTGGAAGATAAGCTGACAGTTCAAGTCCCAGGAGCAAGAGGTGAGGTGACAGGAGGCAGCCGCAGGTTCCAAAGACAGCAAAAAACCATAAAGTCTGCTTATATTCAGATGCAGGCCACACCCCCAAGGATACTCCCTTTCATCTGACTGGCTACTCGCAGTATATTCAATCATGGGAGTGATCACAATAAAACAGGGAGAATCATGGCCCAGCCAAGCTGACACACAATCTTAACTATCACAGTCCGCCCCTTGTCAGCTTAGCACACGTACACATCTCCTTAAACCATACATCATCTCTGAATAAAGACAATTAGAAAGTCATACTTGCACCTAACATGATACAACTAACACACCTACAGTCGAAAACACACTAGCCCCATTTACGTGTTATATTTTATAAGTAAAGGAAACAAAAATATTTGATGCACACATACAAAGCAGAAATACTCATAACAATTACAGTCCCTGTTTCTGCAACTGGTTACGTGGCTGTAACTGGTATTTAGAACTACCTTCTTCCACCACCCATTCCATATTCCCTTTGCCCTCAGCAAGCACCTTGGCTGGTCATTGTTCTTTGCCTGGTGGGGTGACCCAAACCTTCATTCCTGAAGGATCTGGGTCATTAGTAGCCATGTCAGAATTAGGTTGCTGTAGTTTTCCATTGACTTTAATCACAGGGCATGGTAGTTCTAAGAGACGCCCTAAGGAATCTCCTGCATTCCAGACATACTCTTCTTTACCTTCATTATGTAATATCAATCCGATTTCCTCTTGGTAATCAGGATCAGTCACACCAGCCAGTATGGTAACTCCATTCTTTGCCTGTTTATCCAGAGGCATAAGGAGCTTAAAGTGGCCAGGTGGCATTCTTAACTTCCAGTTCAATGGAATCATGATGTGTCTCCAGGTGGGAGCACTCCTCCCTTTGGAACTAAGACCTCTAGGCCTGCAGAGCATAAGGTCAAGGGGACAGGTAGCAAAAATTTTGCCAGTGGGTCACTAGGGGTAATAGTGAGTGGTGCCACTCCCATTTCCACCCCTTGATTCCTGGACCCATGAGTCCTGGCTATGGGAGAAACAGCACCATATATTGGACGCTGGTTTAGAGCATACAGCCTCCTGGAGAACATTGCCCCAACCCTGCAAGGTATTGCCACCTAACTGGTGCCATAATTGTGTCTTTCGAAGGCCATTCCATTGTTCTATCAAGTCAGCTGCTTTAGGATGATTAGGATGATGTGAAACATGATAAGACCAGTGAATTCCATAAGCTTGGGCCCACAGCTGCACTTCATTTGCTGTGAATTGAGTCTCTTGATCTGAAGCAATGGTGTGTGGGATACCATGAAGGTGGATAAGGCATTCTGTAAGTCCACAGATGGTAGTTTTGGCAGAAGCATTGCGTGCAGTGATGACAAATCCATATCCAGAGTAAGTGTCTGTTCCAGTAAGGACAAAACGCGGCCCTTTCCATGATGGAAGTGGTCCAATGTAATCAGCTTGCCACCAGGTTGCTGGCTGATCACCTTGAGGGATGGTGCCATATCAGGGACTCAATGTTGGCCTCTGTTGCTGGCCAATTGGGCACTCAGCAGTGGTTGTAGCCAAGTCACCCTTGGTGAGTGAAAGTCCATTCTGCTGGGCCCATGCATAACCTCCATCCCTGCCACCATGGCCACTTTGTTCATGAGCCCATTGAGCAATGACGGGAGTAGCTTGGGAAAGAAGGTGACTGGTTTCCAGAGAATGCATCATCTTATCCACTTGACTGTTAAAATCATCCCCTGCTGAGGTTACCCTTTGATGAGTACTCACATGAGACACAAATATCTTCACTTCTTCAGCCTATTCAGAGAGGTCTATCTACATACCTCTTCCCCATAAATCCTTGTCTCCAATTTTCCAATCATGTTCCTTCCAAGTCCCTGACCATCCAGCCAAACCATTGGCCACCGCCCATGAATCAATATATAATCACACATCTGGCCATTTCTCCTTCCAAGCAAAGTGAACAACCAGGTACACTGCTCGAAGTTCTGCCCATTGAGAGGATTTCCCTTCACCACCGTCCTTTAGGGAGGTCCCAGAAAGGGGCTGTAGTGCAGCCACAGTCCACTTTCAAGTGGTGCCTGCATATCACGCAGAAACATCTGTAAACAAGGCACAAGTTTTCTCTTCTTCAGTCAATTGATCATAAGGAACTCCCCATAAAGCCATAGGTGCAGACTGGGAGATGGAAGGTAATGTGACAGGAGTGGAAACCATGGGCATTTGGTCCACTTCCTCATGCAACTTACTTGTGCCTTCGGGTCCTGCTCGGACCCGAACTTGAATATACCACTTCCATTTAATGATGGAGTGCTGCTGTGCACGTCAAACTTTATGGTTCTGTGGGTCAGCCAACACCCAGTTCATGATGGGCAGCTCAGGTCTCATGGTGACTTGATGTCCCATGGTTAAGCGTTCAGTCTCTACTAAGGCCTAGTAACAAGCCAAAAGTTGTTTCTCAAAACAAGAGTAGTTATCTGCAGAGGATGGCAGAGCTTTGCTCCAAAATCCTAAGGGTCTGCACTGTGATTCACTGATAAGGGCCTGCCAAAGACTCCAAACAGCATCTCTGTCTGCCACTGACACTTCCAGCACCATTGGATCAGCTGGATCATATGGTCCAAGTGGCAGAATGGCTTGCACAGCAGCCTGAACCTGTTGCAGAGCCTTCTCTTGTTCGGTCCCCACTCCAAACTAGTAGCTTTTTGAGTCACTTGATAAATAGGCTGGAGTAGCACACCCAAATGAGGAATATGTTGCCTCCAAAATCCAAAGAGGCCCACTAGGTGTTGTGCCTCCTTTTTAGTTGTGGGAGCAGCAAGACGTAATAACTTATCCTTCACTTTTGAAGGAATGTCTTGACATGCCCCACACCACTGGATGCATAGAAATTTCAATGAAGTGGAAGGTGCCTGAATTTTTGTGGGACTAATTTCCCGTCCTCTAGCATGCAAATGTTTCACCAATAAGTCCATAGTGATTTACACTTCTTCCTTACTAGGTCCAATCAGCATAATGTCGTCAATGTAATGGACCAGTGTGACATCTTGTGGAAGGGAAATGCAATCAAGTTTCCTGTGGACTAAATTATGACATAAGGCTGGAGAGCTGATGTAGCCCTGAGGTAGGCAGGTGAAAGTGTATAGTTGCCTTGTCAGCTGAAGGCAAACTGCTTCTGATGGTCCTTTGAAACAGGTATGGAGAAAAAGGCATTAGCCAGATCAATAGCTGCATAAGTACCAGGAGATGTATTAATTTGCTCAAGCTGCAATTGAAGTCACCACCTGGTTAAGTTTTCAATAATCTACCGTCATTCTCCAACATCCTTCTGTTTTTTGCACAGGTCAAATAGGTGAGTTGAATGGAGATGTGGTGGGAATCTCTACCCCTGCAACCTTCAAGTCCTTGATGGTGGCAGTAATCTCTGCAATCCCTCCGGGAATGTGGTATTGCTTTTAGTTTACTATTTTCCTAGGTAGGGGCAGTTCTAATGGCTTCCACTTGGCTTTTCCTACCATAATAGCCCTTACTCTATTTGTCAGGGATCCAATGTGGGGGTTCTGCCAGTTGCTGAGTATATCTATTCCAATATTGCATTCTGGAACTGGGGAAATCACTACAGAATGGGTTCGGGGACACACTGGACCTACTGTGAGACGGACATGAGCCCAGATTTGATTAATAACCTGACCTCCATATGCCCCCAGTCTGACTGGTGGGCCAAAGTGATGTTTTGGGTCTCCCTGGAATTAGTGTCAATTCAGAGCCAGTATCCAGTAATCCCTGAAAAGTGTGATTATTTCCTTTTCCCCAGTGAACAGTCATTCTCGTAAAAGACCATAGATCCCTTTGGGGAAGGCTGGGTGAAAGATTAACAGTAAAAATTTTTGGCAGTGTATTGGAATCCTTCCTCAAGGGAACTCGGCCTCCCCTTCATTTAAGGGGTTGTGGGTCTTTAAACTCGCTCAAATCTGGGAATTGATTGAGGACAGTGATTCTCTATTCTGGCGATTCAAGTTAGGCTGCTGTTCACCTGACCTAGAATTCATCTTTTTGTATAGATCAAGTAACTATTTAGTGGATTTCCTATCTATTTCACTCCTAGGGACACCATGACTAAGTAGCCAGTGCCATTAGTCCATATGAGTCAAACTATTCCAATTACTGCTTTGACTCCTCTGTCCATTACTGTAACCACGCCCACCTTGTCTTTGTTGATTGAGTGCAGCCACTTGGCCCCTACTACCACGGGGTCTAATCAGCCCCACTGTAGTTAGGTGTCTTAATTCAGTTAGGGCAGTTCCCACTGTCAAATCTGACTTACATAAAAATAGCAATCACAGCAGTCTTCAAGGATACTGGAGCTCTCCTCACAAATTTGTTCCTCACAGTTGTGGTAAAAGGTGTGTCCTCTGGGCACTCCATGTGTGGGTCTGTGGGTCTAACTTGATAAGTCCACTCTAGCATGCCAATTTCCCTAAGTCTTTGGATACCTTCTTCTACAGTATACCAAGGCAGGTCTGGTACTTCAACTTGATTTAGTGTAGGCAACCTCATAATCCATGCTTCAGCAACCCAACCAGATAAACTATTAGATCCTTTCCTAACTTCTCTAGCTGAAACACTGAATGAACAGACTGTGCTTAGTGAACCGATATCAATAAACTCAGACTGATCCATCTTTATGTTCCTTGCACCATTATCCCACACCCTTAATAGCAATTCCTGCACATATTCCCCAGGTTTCTGTTTGTACGTATTAGAAAAGTCAAGTCGTTCTTTTGGAGTGTAGCATACCTCCTCCTGGGTCACACTTTGTACTTCACCTTTTGGGGCTCGCTGGGACTTAAGCCTAGTTATAGGTCTAGAAGTCAGAATCGGTAGGTTGGAATTGTTTTGAGAACATTCAGCATTGTCTTGTAAAGCATCTGCCTCAGGCGATGCCCCAGGCAATGATTCAGGCAAGGGCTCTTTAGAGGCAGCTGGGCTAGGGCTAATCTCATTAGATAGGAGTGGAGGGGCTAATAGTTTTTCTGGGCAGGGTGGTTTAGCAGACAAACATGAAGTAATCTGTTCAGATGGGACTGGTTCTGCTGGCAGGAGTGATTCAACAGGATTTATGGGCTCAGTGTCCCCAGCGTCCTGATTATCTGCCCATATGTCCCCATCCCAAGTTTCAGGATCCCATTTCTTCTTAATCAATGCACTTACTTTAATTTCAGACACCTCTCGAGGTTTGCAATTGAGCTAGTGTTGTAATTCAGCTACTCTTACAATAAGACTCTGGGTTTGGTTTTCGGCAATTTCAGCTCTGTTACTACAAGAAATAAGGCTTTCTTTCAAAGCACAAGTGGAAGCCTTGAGGTCATGTATGCAGCACTTGAGCTTTGACTCTGAAACCCTGAGCGCATCTCTTTCTTTCACCAGTTTGCCTAGCGTAAGTAGGACAAACCAACCAGCTTCCTTATACTTCTCATTCTGACAAAGCTGTAGAAAGATATTACACATGTGTTCATCCTGAGCCTTGCCTTTCACCAATACCTGATCTACTGGTGGTGATATTTTGCATATTTGTATTGCCACCTCACTCCGTGGACTAGCAGTGCCCTCTCTACTGCTGAAAGCAGAGTCATCAACATTTTTAAGACTAACCAGACTTGAGAACCAATTTAGAAAACTCATCATTACAATTTTGTTTCTCTAGAACCACTCCCAGTACCAAATGTCTTAGGCTGGGTTCTCTAGAGAAGCAAAATCAGTAGAGCATATGAATATATATAGAGAGAGATTTATATCAAGGGAACAGCTCACGCAGTTGTAGAGGCTAGAACATCCCAGGTCCGTGGATCAGGGTAGAGGCCTCTCCCAAGTCACAGAGCTGCAGAAGCTGGCGAGCTTAAGATCGGCAGGTCAGAGAGCAGGACTCCTGCTCACAGGCTATGAAGATCAATGAGTCCCAAGTTTGGCAGATAAGCTGACAGCTCAAGTCCCAAGAACCAGAGATGAAACGACAGGAGGCAGCCGCAGGATCCAGAGAGAGCAAAAAGACAGAACATCTGCTTATATTCAGATGCAGGCCACACCCCCAAGGGGACTCCCTTTCATCTAACTGGCTACTCACAGTATATTCAATCATGGGAGTGATCACATTAAAACACTGAGAATCATGGCCCAGCCAAGTTGACACGCAATCTTAACCATTGCAACATACTACTGGGAATCACAGCCTAGCCAAGCTGGCACATCTTTTTGGGGGGCACAATTCAACCCATGACATTCCCCTGTTTGCCCCCCCAATTCATGTCCTTGCTATATGTAAAACACATTCACTCCATCATATCACCCCGAAAGTCTGAAATCAACTCCAAGTTCAAAATCTTATCTTCTGAATCATCTAAATCAAATTTGGGTGAGGCTTTAGGCATATTCCATCCTGGGGCAAAATTTATCTTCATCTGCGAACCTGTGAAATCTAGACTACAAGTTATCTGCTTCCAAAGTACGATGATAGAACAGGCACAAGGTAGACATTTCCATTACAAATCGGAGAAACTAGAGGGAAAGAAGGGATAACAGGCACCAAGCAAGTCCAAAACCTAGGAGAACATATTACATTAACTCTCAAGTCTTGAAAATAATTCTCTCTTCTCTGAGACCATCTGGGCAATGGACCTGCTTTCAAGACTCTGGGTGTTGACCATGCTGTCTGGATTCTGGGTAGAGGAGCCTCGTCCTCGGACTTCAGCTCTGCCCTCCAGGCCTACTGGGATGGCACCTCTGCTCCCTTGGCTTTGGGCTGCCTCATTCCCCTATTCCATACGAGTGGTAATCCCATACCCTCGATCCTAGCAGGCCCCATTCTTCTGCCCCTTGGGCATGACAGTACCAGCCCTTCTGCTTTGGGTGGTGGCCTCATCCTCCTGGCACACTTTAACGGTGGCCCCACACTCCGGAACAGAGTTGGTGAAGATCTGATTCTCTGAAACCTAGGAGGCTATGGCCCCACCCTTTGAGATCCAGGAAACCATGGTCCCACACTTTGAAACCACAGAGGCCATTGGCCCACTCTTTGAGACTGAGATAGCTCTGCTTCCCATGCTACTTCCAACAGTTTTACTGATCTCCGAGCTGCTCCAGTAATGGTTCTTTTCTTGGAGGACAACAGATGTAGCTCCTTTGCTTTGTTTCCTGCCTGTAGAATCCCAAGAAGCAGGCAGTGTTCTCTCCTTTCATTCTTTGTCTGTCACCTTCAGTCTAAGCTGATGGGTTTTCTGCTGTGGTAATTTGTTAGTCCATCAGTCACAGGCTAATCTCTTTAACAAAAGTTTGTGTAGCCATGTCACTGGTGAAAATTCTAGGACACATGTCTTCAGTTTTCATTTTGCATAGTTCACTTTTAAGTCCATCTCCTTCCTCTCGCATTTTATTGTAAGTGACAAGGAGAAACCTTGTGGCTCCTTTAAGATCTTGCTCAGAAATCTCCTTAACTACACATCCAAGCTCGTCACTTACAAATTTGACCTTCCACCAAACATCTGAACATAATTCAGACAAGTTCTTTGCCCTTGCATAAAAAGCATCACCCTTTTTCCATTGTCCATTCACATGTTCATTATTTTATTTTAAAGCCTCACCAGAAGCACATTTAATGTCCATATTTCTAGCAACATTCTTTTGCTGGTGCCATATGTATTCTCTAAGACAATAGAGACTTTCTCTATCTCTCTCCTCACTTCCTTCTGAGCTCTCACCAGAATTGCCTTTGATATCCCTCATTCTACCAATAGTCTTTTCAAGTCAATCTAGGCTTTTACTATTAGGTACTTCAAAACTCTTCTAGCTGCTACTCATTACTCAGTTCCAAAACTGCTTGCACATTTTAGGTATCTGTGAGAGCAGCACCCCAGTATCAAATTCTGTCTTAGTTATCTAGTGTTGCTATAACAGAAAAACCACAAGTGGATGGTTTAACAAACAGAAATATATTCTCTCACAGTTCAGGAGGCTAGAAGTCCTAATTCAGGGCACCAGCTCTAGCAGAAAGTTTTCTTTCTCTTCGGCTCTGGGGTAAAGCCCTTGTCTCCTTTTGTACCTGTGGGCCTGGCATTCCTTGGAGATCTCTATGTGTCTTGTATCAATCTTCTCCTGGGTCTAAGAGGTTCTGAGTACAAGGACCCTGGGTCCAAAGGATGCACTCCACTCCTGGCTCTTCTTTCTTAGTAGTAGTGAGGTCCCTCTCCTCTCTGCCCACTTTTCTCCCCTTTTATCACTTGTAAGACAAAAGGTGTGACTCAAGCAAGGGCATGACTTGAGTTATGCAGTGACTTGAGTAAGGATGCAACTTGAGTAAGGGTGTGACTCAAGATACATTCCATTCTAATCCTGCCTCATAGGGGTTATAGGACTTATAACACATAAAATGGAGGATAATTACATAATATCACAAAATGGAAGATAATTACATCAGATCACACAATGGAGGATAATTACATACTACTGGGAATCATAGCCTAGCCAAGGTGACACCTATTTTGGGGGGACACAATTCAATCCATGACATGCCACATCAGCAAATGAAGGTCCCAAAAGCTTTACTTCATCCACATATTTAAGGTTGACTCTACTTTGAGGCGGTAGCTCTTCCCCAGTTGTATTTTGAGTGCCTTCCAACCTGAGAGACTCATCTTTTGGCACTATATCAGGCAATGTTCCGCTGCTATTCATAAGGTTTTTACTAGCCATTTTGTTTTTTTAGAAATAGATCACCAGGTCCTTTTCCCTTGTTTGTCTTAGTCTGGAAGCTCCACTGAAACCTGTCCACCAAAGGTGACCCTGCTGATATTTGAAATACCGGTGGCATAGCTTTCAGCATTTCAATAACACATAAGCCACCACAGTATGACAAACTGTCAGATGGGTGGTGGCATTTATTCATAGGCTACTTATATTTCTTCTTTTAGGCACCCACACTATTCTAGAGGAGCATCAAAGATTGTCTTCCCTGTTGCCCCCATCTGCTGCCCTGACTAGCAGACATGCCCAGAAACCCTTCCCCTTCACTCACACCTTGGGTAGAAGGCTCGTGGAATGACAGGTGGACCCTGTTTCACCTGCCAGCACATTAAGACCCGAGTCCCACTCCCATCCCATAGGAAATATCTTCTGCTGCCCACAGACTGCCCAGTGCCCATTGAGGTCAACTCAACTAATATCTAAGCCGCAAAACTCCCAACTCAGTTGGATCGAGTTTTATGACAGGAAGAAAGTTCAGGCCTTTGGAACCCCATGTTTTTGGCACTAACATCCTTTATCGGAAGGGCCAGTATGGGGGTGGTGGTGACCAGCTGTTCTTCTTTCCCCTTAGAGTCAGAGCAAAGGAAGTGAGATCAAATTATAATAGAAGGGATGCCCATTAGACAAAAGAAGGAACTTCTTGCCAAGGAAGCTTGCTGAGTGCTACACCTAAGGAAATCTTTGATGAGGGTGAGCTATCTGGTGGTTTAATTGGATCCCTGCCTGAGAGTAGAGGATGGGCCTTAGCCCAGACCTAAAGTGATAAGCTCTATCTTAGCTCCTGAACTATCTGGCTTCCTGCATGCTTACCACCATCTGACAGCTTGGGAGTCTTTCTTGGGACTATGATTTTAGAGATACAGCACACTTTGGGTCTCTCCGCTCCATTTTAGAATAAACAATACACTCTAAGCTTAGAGAATCCAATCTAAACAGCAAAGGAGAAGTGAAAGGAAGGTATATATTAAAGATCAACTCTTTGTCAGGCTCTAGGCTAGATGCTTTAAAGACTTTATCTGAAATCCTTATGACAGCAGATAAGAAAACTGAGTCACAAAGAGATGTGACTGGCCCCAGGTCACATGCTATTATATGGCAGAAATGGTAACAACAGACAGGCATGTTTGGGCTCCAATGTCCTCTTCACCGGACTATATTACGGCAGAAGTAACTTTTCAGAAGGAGGTCAGGAAAATGTATATATAATGTATAAACTATATACTCTTGTATATACATATATACAATATATATAAACTATACATTGGACAATTACCAGATAAGGGAACAAAGATATCATCTTGAGTCAGCTAAAGAAGTAGGACTTCATAAGTTCCCTTGGCCAGAATCCCTCAGTTGTCGTGTCCTCTCTTTCCTTCTGGATTTCTTTGAGAGTGACTTCTTGCCTCTTCTATGTGTTTGTCTATCTTAACCTGAGCTATTCTTCCTCACGCCTTCAGCCATCTTAGTGTTCCAGAGTCCAATTATATTTTTCTGACCCAGGCTGAACAGGCCTTGTATGGATTTCCTGAGGCTGGACTTTTTCCCGGTCTCCTCATCTTTCAGATTCTCATCCCTAACCATCCGCTGTCCTGGTTCTCTTACTTAACTCAGCACTGTGCTAGGTGCTAGGTCTAGGAGTGGGAGACACAGATGGGGAATAAAAGCTGGAAATCAAACCCTGACTGTACCACTTACTAGCTGAGTGGTTTTGGGCAAGTTAGTAAATTTCTCTGTATTTTCCATTTCTTCATCTGTAAAATGGGGACAAAAATAGTTATCTATTTTACAGTTTGGGGGTAAAAATTCAATAAGTTTAAGCACTTAGAATAAAAAGCTCCAAATTAATATTAACTTTCATTATTTAGTAAAAAAACAAAACTTGTATTATGGAAAAAAAGCAGTATGCCTCAGTTGATCTTCCTTCTTTCCTTCTTTTCTTTCTCCCTCCCTCCCTCCACCTTTCACTCCCTCCCTCCCTCCCTCCCTCTCTTCCTTTCTTTCTTCCTTCCCTTAACAAACATTTATAGAAAGTCCATGTGCCTAACACTATGCTAGGCATTGCACTGCATGCTTGGATTTTATTATATTCTAACCCTGGTAGTATCTGTGTGGCTATTAGCAGCTCTTTTGCCTGCTCAGCCTCTCTTCTAGTCCCTTCTTACAAAATTGTTCTCACTAATATGTTGGGGGTAGAGTTCGGAATTTGTACTTAGTACCAACAAAATCAGCCTCCAACCTCCATCCCATCTGGTTTGCAGGTGTCCCTTGTGCCCTCAGAGATGCTGCCTTGCATGGGAATGGAGACCTCTGACAAGTGGCCCCAGCTGTCCTCTGAGACACCGACCATCCGGGACTAATGGAAAAGGTTTGGTTTCAAACCTCAGCTGCCTCCCATGTGGTCTCTCTCCCTGACCTCTCACTCTGAGGTTTGCAGAGCTACAGGCAAACTTGAAGCCCTTTTCCCTGGAATTGTAATAGAAGTTATAGCCTATCCTAATACACAGTCCTCAGAAGTTTCCCAGGGGGCAAAGCAGGAACGTAAGAAGATCCCCTTCCTCATCGTTGATCTTGTTTTGGAACTGTAGCCTGACAGATCCTTATAATTAATGCGTTTAAAGAACAAAGAGGAATCTGTGGCCTGGCCCCATGTCGAGATGCCTAGGTCCTGGCCCAGGTCTGACACGCCTTAGCTGTGTGACCCTCAACAAGCCATTAACTTCTCTAGGCCTCAATCTTCATTTGAAATCACTCGATACTTTCCCCATCCCTCCCAACTTTGAAATAATGTGAAGTTTGTCTTTTTAGCATTCAACACATTTTCAGGTACTTATTAACCATGAACCACATATCCAAATTGTATTAGGGGGTTACAAGCAGAGTGTCCCGATATTTTTTATGTTATGGCACGCATATAAAGTGATTCATACTGTTCATAAGGCAAACAAATGAGTCCACTTGCAGCCAAAGGTAACATTCTGGGGCTCCAAATCCTTCCCAGTGGCCTGAGAGCTGAGGGAATCAATCTCTTTGGACCCCTTATAAACCATTGCAACTCACTGACTGCAGGTGCCACTAAAGGATCTGGAAGTTCTCTATGGAGTGTACAAGCTAACCGGGGGTGTATGGCACTCAAAACAGCATTGAGCAGCTAACACGGTACAAGAGTAAGTGCTACACTGTAGTTAGATCAGAAGGTTATGGATGTTGAGGGAGAGGGGAGATGAGTGTAGTGAAGTAGTCTAGGGAGGCTTCCTGGAGAAATAGCACTGGCTCAGATATAGCAGACTTGGATTTCAGTAACATCAAGGCAGGCAATAGAGGACAGAGCCTACATGAAGTGTTAAGAACCCTGGATTCTGGTTGTGACTCCGCCTCTGACCCTCCGTGGCCTTGGGAAGTAGGTTGTGTCAGGTCTCTGTGCATCTCTCCTCTCATCTACTGAATGGTGCCTGTGGCACCTGCTGAACTACATTAATGTTAGCGGTTCTCATTAGCCATAGATAAAGAAAGCTAACTTGAGCTTCATGAGTGTCTTAGTCATCTAGTGCTGCTGTAACAGAGATACTACAAGTAGATGGCTTTAACAAAGAGAAGTTTATTCTCTCACAGTCCAGTAGGGTACAAGTCCAAATTTAGAGCATTGACTCCAGGGGAATGCTTTCTCTGTCGACTCCGGAGGAAAGTCCATGTCATGAGTCTTCCTTTGGTCTGGGAGCTTCTCTGCCCAGGAACCTCAGGTCCAAAGGAAGTGCTCTGCTTCCAGCACTGTTTTCCCATGTGTCTCTGCTCGCTTCTGTCTTTTATATCTCAAAAGAGATTAGCTTAAGACACTATCCAATCTTGTAAATTTCAACAGTATAACTGTCACTAATCCATCTTATTAGATCATAGTGATTGAGTTTACAGCACATAAGGAAATCCCATCAGATTACAGAATGGTACACAATTATACAGTACTGGGAATCATGACCCAGCCAAGCTGACAGATATTTTTGGAGGACACAATTCAATCCATGACAATAAGTATAAGGCATTTTCCTCTGGTTAGGTCATTAGTGGATTCCAAGTGCTTAGAACAGTGCCTGACACACAGTGGGAACTTTATAGTTACCGAATCAAAGAGAAATGAGTGACTGAGTGGCCTTTAGGCCTGGGCAAGACTAGGATTTAGGAGCTGGTGACTAGCCACTCCCCATTGGAAACTGAATGAGATTACCAGGAGTCATGAGGCTAGAAGCTAGATAAGAAAGAATACACATCATGAGACTAGTAAGAAAGTAAACAGAGGGTTATGAGAAAACATAGAAGAGCCGCCTTCTCAAGACATCTCCCACAGACTTCCTGGGGGAGGAGCTGGTGTCCACTTTGAGACTGAAAGCAGGTAGAAGCTATCCAGGTGAGGGAGGGAAGAAGGGGATAAGTGTGTGAAGCCCCTTTGAGTATCTGTTTCTTAAGTGCAGCTGGGTTCTTCCAGGATTCTCTCAGGTTGGTGGTTTTGCATCCAGCAGGGAACCTTCACTTTCCTCGATGACTGCCTACTCCAGCCACTGCCTCTGTAGGAGACCCAGGCTTTAATCACCACCCACCTCCCAGAAGTCAGCCTTGAGCAGGAAGGGGAGGACTGCAATGAGTAGGCTCTTAAAGAGCCGTCATTTCATCAAAAGACTTACTTTATCCAGCATGCATATTGAAGAGCTTTTAACTTGGATATAATCTAGAGTTTTATTTTTCTATGCATCATTTATGCTGTTCTTCTTTTGGCTTGAGATTGATTGAAACAAAAAGCACAATTACCAGAGAAGGTGAGATTCCAGCCAAGAATGAGAAAGACCATGTGTGAGAAAGAGGGGTCTGCAGATCTTCCTTCTCCTCAATGGTCTCTCTCCTCCCCACACCTGGGCATTCTTCCTTTGGGTGCCTCACTTCCCATCTCTCTTCCCCATCACCTCCTACTCCTCCTGCCCATTCCCATTAGAGATGGAGAATATGAAGTTCCACAGAACAAGATTCTGTTCCTTGTTTTTCCCAAGAAGTCCACTGAAGGTACCAAGACTATATGACAATTGAATCTCTTTCCAGGGATCCAGAAGATGACTCAACAGCTGTGCTCTATATAAAGCATGGCTTTCACCTACCTAGGAGTCCTGACTCTCACCTCAGAGGGAAGATTTAGACTTCCTAAGAATCTGTAGAAGCAATTATTGTTGTTAGGTACCATCGAGTCGATTCTGACTCATAGTGACCCTATTTACAACAGGAGGAAACACTGCCCTGTCCTGCATCATCCTCACAATCACAGAACAATAGGAAGTCTTTTTTAATTGTACTTTAGGTGAAGGTTTACAGAACAAAAAGTTTCTCATTGAACAGTCAGTACACATATTGTTTTATGACATTGGTTAACAACCCCATGACATGTCAACACTCTCCCTTCTCGACCTTGGAGGACTTTTTTTTTTTTTTTTGGTGAAAATATGCATAGCCAAAGAATCACCATTTCAAAAATTTCTACATGTACAATTCAGCGACATCGATTACGTTCTTCCAGTTGTGCTGCTATTCTCACTTTAGATGAAAGTACAATAGGAAGTCTTAATTGGAATGTGATCTTAAAAAACAACAAGGAGTTTCTCAAGGGACGAGAGGAAAGGTAATATTAGACATTTAATAACCATTGGACACTGAATCGTCCTTCTCTTTATATTTTATCACAATTTTGAAAGGTAAGTGTTACCTCTATTTTACCAAAAAACCAAACCAAACCCCTTGCCATCGAGTCCATTTTACAGATGAAGAAAATGAGGCTCAGAGAGGTTCAAGGATTTGCTCAAGACTGCACAGGTGTAAGCAGCAGAGTTTTGCCTCCAGGACTGCCTGACTCCAAAGCCTGTGCTCTCTCTGCTATCCTGGGAGAAGGGCAGATGAAAGATCCTGAGTTCATAGTCACCCTCATGGGACTCCAAGGTGGCACCAGGACATACGTGATTGGGCTCAGGGTGTGTCCTGGTCATCTAGAGCTGCTTTAACAGAAATACCACAAGTGGATGGCTTTAACAAAGAGAAATTTATTTCCTCACAGTAAAGTAGGCTAAAAGTCCAAATTCAGGGCGTCAGGTCCAGGGGAAGGCTTTTTCTCTCTCGGCCTTCTCATCAGTCTTCCCCCGGCCAAGGAGCTTCTCTGTGCAGGGACCCCGGGTCCAAAGGATGCGCTCTTCTCCGGGAACTGCTTCTTTCTTGGTGGTATGAGGTCCCCATCTCTCTGCTCACTTCTCTCCTTTATATCTCAAGAGATTCCCTCAGGACACAATCAGATCTTGTAGATTGAATCCTGCCTCACTAACACAACTGCCGCCCATCCTCCTTCATTAACATCATAGAGGCAGGATTTACAACATACAGGAAAATCACACAATACCAGGAATCATGGCCCAGCCAAATTGGTACACACATTTTTGGGGGGCATAATTCAATCCATGACAGAGTGTCATCCCAGGAACTTTGACAAAAATCTCCCATGGTCTTCAACCAAACACAGAATCTCACTAGAATTCTAAACCTTCAACTTTGAGGAAAGCACAGAATTCTGAGAGGTTTTGAGAAGAATTAGCAAAGACGATGGAAAGACTGATAGAAATAAGAGCCAAGGGCCCAAGGGAAATAAGGTGGGACTGCTGGTTGTGGAAAGGGCCTGGCTGCAGATAGGCAACTCTGTCAGCATTTGAAGGGCCCTGGAGCAGAGTCAGTGGTTTGCGGCTGCTCCAGAAAAGCGAGGAGAGGGCTGCAAATGCCAGTTTAGGACACAGTGGGTGGAGTATAGCTCCCTTCCTGGGAGGCCTGTGAAATTTAAACAGTCCAGTTCCAGGGAATCTAGCTGGAAGCAGAGGAAAAAAACAAAACAACAACAACAAAAAAACCACTTCTTAAGTCTCTTAGCAAGCTTGGAATTTGAAGAAACACATTTGAGAACAGATTTGGGGTCAGGGGGAGATGGATTTAGCTGCCCGGTTCTGAAGGAATGAAGTTGCTATGTGTTCTTTTAATGACATCAGGGGCCCAGACATGACAGCAATAAATGGAGAGGAATATTTATCTAAACAAAAGAAATATAAATAAATGGGAGAGAGTAAACTAAATATAAACCCTAGTTCAAAGTCACTGTGAGAACAGCCAAACCTATTTTCAGAGGGGGTGTGTGTAAGTACATGTGGGGTGCTATTTATAGAGAGAAGTTGTATGTAAACTCTGACAGTCCAATGGCTGATTTAAATGGTATACAGTCCAACTCAAGTTGAAGTGGCGTTTTGTTTTCTCACCCCCACAGGGAAGAAAAGAAGAGAGAGAAGGAATAAGGAATGACTTTTCTCTCCCACATGCTTGTATGTCTATCTCTACTCTCACACTTCAATCGTGTTTCGTCTGGACCATCACGCTATAAATCCAGTGCATTCTTGAAGGCTCAGGCAAAGTGTCTTCTGTTTAGGGATACCTTTTTTAGGATCCTGATGCCCACCACCCCGACGAGAGCCCCTGTCACTCCTCTGTGCTCTTTTAACACACTGGGCACACTCGTCATTCCACTTACCACACATGTTACATCTTTTTCTTTGAGTCCTTTTCTGCCCCTTGAGAGCAAGGCTGGGTCTCAATCATGTAAGTGGGTTCAACACACGGTAGGTGCTTACATGTGGTTTGCTTCCTCAATTAACCACTCACCAAAAGCCAGAGTGGATTTGAATTGTAGCAGGAAGAGGATTTGTTAGACACAGGGAGATTTTTATTTTTAAATGATAAGGGTTCCGGGAGATGGAGTTATGCCTGAGGTCTTGCTTAGAGGCGGGGAGAGGGAGGGTAGTGGCAGCAATAATCTCTTAAATCCTGCCCAACCTCTCAGGACTTTTGCCTACCGTTCAGGATATATCTCAATGATTATTGGATTATGAATTGTATCCATATTTCCTCTGCTTCCAGATGATCCCACCTAGGATATGCTCTGGCTATCCCCAGAACACAGAGCAGTGTATATGCTCCCCAATGAGGAGAATTATAGACAAGGCAGGAAATTCTTGTTCTTTGGGATCTTTCCTGGGCATACTTACCAGAAGGGGGCAGCATCTCCCTGATGTTTCTTTCATCAGGCAGCACAACCCTTTCCAGCAATCTTAAAAGGAGTAGTAGATTCAGCGGTAGCTGTTGAATTGTCTGTAGCCTCTGCCATTCAGATTCATGGGGCAATGGGAACAAGGCGGCAGGTACACTGGAGAACAAGCTGTTCTTGTAATTAGCCTCCTGTGGGCTGAGAACAGGATCCCATCTCATAAGCAGGCATCAGAGTGTTCAGGTCTTGGGTGTTAGACAAGAGTCAAGGGTGTAGAGAAAGGGCTCTATGGGTAAAATATTCTGCTGTGCCCTTCCCTTATTTATTTGGCAACAGGAGAACACACAGTTGTATCTGGGATAGAACCATAGAGGGCAAGTCACTTGCCTAGATACCCAGCGGGGGCATGGCACTGAGGTCTGCTGGTATCTGTTAAGCGCTCTCTCCACTACTCTGACTGTCAAGGTCAAAAGAAGTATCAGAATTTCATTCTCACCAACATTCAGTCCCAAAATCAGTGCCAGTTTTCACCAATTGTGAGATCTTTTGGGGTCTCAGACCATTGGCTTGTTTTAATTTTTCAGTTAAACAGGACGGCAGATGAGGGAGGCCTCATGTGCAGAAATCAGTGTTCATGCGCAGTTTCCTGGTGCTCTGGGTCAGGTGGTAGGTGCGACTCCGAGGCAGGGAGGACAGTGGGCAAGTGTCCTTTCTCTATCTTCAAGGCGGTATATTTACATAGCTAGTAGCAGGAAACAAAAAATCAGGAAGATGAAAGTGCCTTTCAAGTCTGGCCTCTGGTGTCCTTATCCAAAGAATCTGAAGTTGATGGAGGAGAGAGGGCAGGGAGAGGGATGATGAGGAAAATTATCTAGGTGAGACTTGCATGGATGTTGGGAGTAGAGGGCGGGAGTGGAGAAATGGGTAAGTAGAATTATCCCACTCAGTGACACCCCCCATCTAGCCCAAATTCCTCAACTCTGCTCTTGCTCCAAATGTTATGGAGACTAATTCAAGAAAGCATTACATGAAGTGTTGGGAATGGCTCGGTAAGCCCTGGCCTAAGTTGAGCATTAGGCCAGCCTCACTGTACACTGCACCCAGGCAGCACATTTGTAGTGTGTGCCAGGCAAGTGGTCGATGGTGTTCATTTCCTTCCCTTCTCTCTCTAGGCACCTCCTGACTAGAGGCCTGTGTGTGTGCTGGGAAATCATCAGAATTGCTTTCAAGCCTCATAAGGTTTGCCTGTGCTCCCAGAGTGCGTCTTGATATGCATTTATTTACCTTCTATTGCTCTTCCGATCAGCATTCACTCTGCATTTCCTGGTCTTTGTGGTTTGTCAGCTCCCTAACATTGCTTTAGCTTAGCTGGCGTGTGTGAGGATGAATTATGAGAGTTAAAAGCCTTCAAACCTCTGGCATGCTGGAACAGTTCCCCGAATCTGGGTCTGTTGCAAATTGCTGTCATCACAATTTATATCAAAAACATCCCTTGCCCCCAGGACATGACTGTGTGTTTTGAAAGCACTTCTGTCCAATGTTGTTTGTACAGACAATTGGGAGAGAACTTCTTCTGTTTCTGTCCAGTTTTTTGGGCAGGGAATCTAGCAACTCTCTGGATGTATAATCTTCAGCTACCCATTTGTTTGACTATGGAAATGGATTTGACCCTCTTGTGGTATAAGCACAAGTCCTAGTTCAACTGGCAATCTGCTGAGTGGCCTTGGACAAGTCAATGCCTTTCTTGAAGACCTAATCTCACCAACCTCCTATTATATTTCTAGAAACAGAATGGATTTTTCTTCCCATAAATTGAGAAAAGGTCTTCAACTAACGTATAAACCGAATACAGTCAGAGAGTCAAGGAACTACTCTTCTTTAGACTTTAAATGATAGAGGTGAGTCAACGGAAAAATATTGCCATATTGGGTGTACATCTGCCTATGTTAAATCTTCATCTGGGAAAGGGGTGAAGTGTGGCAAAGCATTTAAAACCTGCAAAGATGGGAAATGAGATAACAGCCTAAGACCTTTGGGACAGGACATACCACTACTGGCCTCGAGAGGACAGCTGCTCCAACAGCCGTGCCCTCCAGGATATGCCGTGGGCCTCAGCCTGGCAGCAGCGTTCCTGGATGTGCCTGGTGCCCAATAGGGGCTCTGTAAATATTTAGGAAGTGAGTAGACAAGTGACTGTCCCTGGTCTGGGCTGATGCCATTTAAAGGGCATCCAGAGTGCAGAGGAGGGAGGGGCTTGGGCAAGAGGGACACTCTGCTGCTGGCTGACGGTGAGGGTGACACTTAATGAGAGCTCAGTCACTTGAAAGGTCCATGTTTAAATATCGCAGTGATTCCCCCAGCCCATTATGGAAAGCCTGCCTCACTGGCATGGAGGGAGACATAGCCTACCAAATGCAACCACTTTCCAAAAATCCTGCTGAGATTTTGATGGAAATCGCCATCTTTACTATACTGAGTCTTTAAACCATGAACAAAGTATATCTTTCCATTTATTGAAGTATTTTTTTTTTTTTTTTGCTTCTTCCATCAGCATTTTGCAACATGCAGATCCTACACATGTTTTGTTAGGTTTAGACTTACATATTTCCTTTTTTGGAGCTATTTTGAACATTATTATTTTTTAATTTGGTTTCCATTTGTTCATTGCTGATATCTAGAAATACAATTGAATTTTTTGTGTGTGCTGACCTCGTATCCAATGAACTTGTAAGGTTCACTTATTAGCTCTAAGAGCTTTTTTTTGATACCTATGGATTTTCTATGTAGACAATCACGTCATCTGTGAATAGGGATGATTGCATTTCTTTCTTCCCAGTATGGGTGATTTTTCTTTCTTTTTCTTACTTTATTGTACTGGCTAGCGGTTCTAATATGATGTTGAATGGGAATGGTGAGAGTGGACATTTTTGCCTTACTCCTGATCTTAGAGGGGAAGCAATACTAAGTATAATATTGACTCAGTCGGTTTTTTGTAGATGTTCTTCAGTAAGAAAGTTTTCTTCTCTTCCTAACTTGCTAAGAGTTTGTGTTATGAATGAATATTGAATGTTGTCATTTTTTTTTTTTGCATCAGTTATTATCATGTGGTTTTTCTTCATTAAGCTTTAAATGATGGATTATATTGATTGATTTTTAATATTGCATCAGCTTTGAATTTCCAGGAAAAACTCCATTTTGTCATGGTACTTTACTCAATTTTATACTTGGGTTCATTTTTAACTTGCTTTGACTGATACACTGTCTGTGACCTGCCCACGAGGTTGGCTGTTAACAGTGTCACTTTTTTACCTGAGATAATTAGACTGAGAGTTTCCTGAAATTACTTTCCAAGAGGTTCTCATCCATTCCTGGGGTAAGTTCCTCTTCCCCATTTCATTCTCAAGACCAAGGACTCTGTATAAATTTAAATTCCTAATGACCAAGTTAATAGACAAATCTATCCTCGTTCATTTATTTATTCAACAAGCATTTATTGACAGCCTATTATGTATAAGGCACTTTGTTCAATGCTGGGGATGCTATGGTGAGCAGAAATGTAGTCCTATCTTCATGAAGCTTATAGTTTAGTAGGGGAACCAAACACTATAAAATAGACACAGAAATACAGTAGTCCTCCCTTATCCACGGAAGAGACGTTCCAAGACCTCCCGTGGATTCCTGAAACCACAGATGGTACCTAACCCTATATATACTATGACTTGTCATATGCATGCATATCTATGATAAAGTTTAATTTATAAATTAGGCACAGTAGGAGATTAACAACAAATAATAATAAAATAGAACAATAATATACTGTACTAAAATTAAGTGGATGACGACATAAGATTTCATCATGCTACTACTTATTTAATATTTTCGAACCGTGGTTGACAGTGGGTAGCTGAAACCGTGGAAAGCAAAACCACAGGTTGGGGTGGGGCTACTGTAAATGCTAATAGGAGAGAGGATTGGTGGACCTGTGTTGTCATTTTATGGTCATGTGTAATTTCTCTTCATCACGGTCCTAAGAATCACGTCATATACAATTTTATATCCACCTGAACTTTTAAGACCCTATATAGGGTAGGGGTTTCAGTACATGCAATCTGCACATAGTATTAATACTTCCACTTTCAGCTGACTTGATGATAAGCAGGGGAAGGATGATGTCTGCATGACTGCATGAGACAGATCCATTTCCTCCTCCAGAATGTCTTCAGTTGAGAGGATATTCTAAGAGTAAAAAGACCAGGTATCTTGAGAAACTGCAAGAAATGGGTAGGGAGAAAGGAGAGGAAGGTTTTCAGGCTAGCTGGACTCTGGAAATTCAAGATCCTCCCACTTACTCACACAAGGACTCCAACTTGCCAAGTGAAGGAGGAAGAGTGGGAGGAGTGGGAGACAGAAAATATGGTGAAAAATGTAACTTGGGAAAGGAAGATTACTGATGTACCCTGGTACTCGACACCACATTGAAGGCAAGCTAAGTCACCTAAGGATTTAGGCATGAAGGTCCCTGAGCCTCCAAGGGGAAAGTAAGTTCCTAGAATGTTGAGACTAGAAGTATCCCTAGAGATCAACTGATCTAACCCCCTCATTTACAAATTAGGACATTGAGACTCCAAGAGGGAAAGTGATTTTACTCTAAAGTCCTCTAGCTGTTGAGTAGCTGAGCTGGCACTCAAATTCAGGACTTTGACTTTAGTAAGTGCTCTTTCAACTCCACCTCCTATTGATGAAAGTTGAGATCTAAAAGTAGGGACAGGCTCATAGAATCACAGAACCATGATGATAGACACCAATGTAGAAAGAAGGAAGTTGGAAAAATTAGCCACTGCTAATCTAAAGTTGAGACTCTCCAATTTGGTATCTCTTATTAATAGGATAATTTTAATAACCAATGTTTACTGAGTACTTACTGTGTGCCAGGCACTGTTCTACGTCCTTAATATGTATCAGCTGGTTTAATCCTCTCAACAATCACAAGGTGCCAATGTTATTTCTAGTTTATAGATATGAAAGCTAAGTCACAGTGAGGTTAAATAAAGTGCCTAAGGTTGCACAGTCACTAAACGGCAAAAGTGGAATTCAAATCTAGGTGATCTAATTTAAGAGCCAACCACTTAACCACATGCTAATAATGTATTTCAATTGCAGACAGAATCCCAATGAGGTGTTCCTGTCCTAATTCCTCACACAAAGAATTCCACAGTTGCTAGAATCAAATTTATTGCCATCACCATCAACCTGGTACCTGTCACTGGAAAACAAGAGCATCCTGAGGTCTTTGATGTAGGCCTTAGAATAAAAAAAAACCTGTGTGCAGTCTTTGAAGGGAAAGGTTCTGGTAGTTCTAAAAACTACTCATGATGAAAAGAAAGCTGACCACTGACCCCAATTACCCGTATTTCCTTCTCCCACTTACTCTACTGCCCTTGGCAATGTGCCAGGATCTATAAAGCATACCCACTCCCAATTCTTTTATAATTCTGCCCTGCCATTGTTAGCCTTCTGGGTATTACCCAGTATCCATAAAGCATATTAAATTAATTTCTGCTGTCTCACTTGACATTTATATTTCAAAAGTAATTCTGTGATGGGGCAGGGAGGTTGTCTGGAAGAATGCAAAGTTAATACCGTATAAAGAGATGAGTATCAGCTTCTTTTGGTTACAGAGGGTATGCTTCTGTTCAGTTGTGTGATCATAAGTGTCTGTAATAAGTTTGGATGGAAGCTAACTGCTCTCTCCAGGAATTGGAGAATGGTCCATCAGAAGGATTTCTTAGAAGGGGATGGACTTGGGGGATTTTCTTCCTGATTTCTATGACCATGTTCCTATTGAGTTTTGATTAAATGGATAATGGGTTCCTTCACATTTCCTTCAACAAGCCTTATGGAGAATAAGAAGGAGAGTAGTCTAAAGGAGGGGCCAGTCCCAGTATCCATCACATTAACTTTTGCCATTTATTATGTTATGCTTTCCATCACCATTTGCTTTATTTTGTTTTATAGAGATCGATAGTATCAGCTTATCTGTTATGAACTTATCCTGACTGATAGGAATGAGCATGGAATAGTGTGGAGGTGGGAGAGGTAGTGGGATACACTTTTGAATTGTCTGCATGGATAGTTGACATAGCTGTAATACTTATCATTTCTAATTTTTTTCTATGTTTCAAAGTATTTTTATATGTGCTATTTATATGTCTATTGAACAAATATTTGTTGAATGCTTTCTATGTACCAGATCCATTTCTAGACACTTAGGATACAGTAATAATAAAAAATAAACAAAATGCCCACATGAGCTTATATATAGTAGACGTTATCTCAAATGTTTCTCAGGATAACTTGTCAGAGAAGTTAGACCAAGATTCATTAGTCCCATTTTATAGATGTAGAAACCAAGGTTCAGACAAGTTAAATGTCTGGCCTGAGGATACACAGCTAGATAATTTAATGGCAGGGCCCTGGGAGAGTCCAGACCACCTGAATCCTTGTTCATTACTCTTTCTACTATACGATATCACTTGAACTTATACAATGAAGACTGGATGGAACCTCGTGAAACAATTTCAGTCATCACCCTCCATTCCTTGCCTTCCACTCAACCCCCTTATGAGAATCGCATGTCGAGAGAAACAGATTTCACATGTTCCTGGGGAGCACATCCATTCCAAGTGAATCATGGATTCCGCTGTCTTGAAGTTTTTGTGTCTTTAATTTAAATTTGATACTTCCCATCTTTATCCATTTTCAGTGGAAGTGAAATGAGACATCTTTTATAGACCTGAAGACAATTCCCAAACCTCAGCATCCCTAGGACCATCAGCAGATTTTTAAATCCAGTCTTAAACTGTGTTGTCTTCGTTGACAAGCAAAATGATATGAGGGGTTAGTCTCCCCCCTACCGCCCCATTTTAGTTTGCCTTACATAGTTGAAATGACTGCTTTACTTATCAGACCAAAATTTAATGTCTAAAACAAGATTTAAGAAGTAACTCTGGGAGCAGTTGGTAAGTTCACGGGGGAGGTGCCATGATTTGTAGTGAGAATCGGATTTTGGCAAGCTTCCGTCCACTAAAACAGTCTTTTAAAAACTAAAATGGAATAAGAAATGTTCAGAGTAGTTTTATCATAATGGAAAGGGTATGAGAATTGAAGTAAAAACCAGAGTCAGTCTCATCTCCATTGCTTACTAATTATCTTAGGCTAGTTGTTTAAGACTTTCTGAATGTTTCCTTCACCTTTAAAAGGCAAAAGTAATAGTACCTTGAAGCATTTTTGTTAGAGTGAAACGATAGAAGGTTTGTAAAAGGGACTTCTCAACCATAGCATGCCATATACATGTTAGTTATTGCTGTTGTGCTTACTGTTGCTAGTTGTGGGAAAGAATAAGGCTGTGACTTGAACTTGTGGAATATTCTATTATAGTCTATTTGTAGAATTTATTTTGGTTTTCCACCTCCAGAATGCTGAACTTGCTTATCTGTAGTTCCTCCTTTTCCCAACCCTAATGTGAGAATTATACCTGGGCCATTTCTCATGCATGGAGGTGTTAAAGATCTAGCAGGTTATCTCCATGACAACAGAGATTGTTTTGTTTACCCTGTATCCTCAGTACTTGGAACCAAAACCAAAACCAAACTCGTTGCTGTCCAGTGGATTCCAACTCATAGTGACCCTATAGGACAGAATAGAACCGCCCCATAGGAATTCCAAGGTTGTAATCTTTCCAGAAGCAGACTGCCACATCTTTCTCCCGAGAAGTGGCTGGTGGGTTTAAACTGCTGCCTTTTTGATTATCAGCTGAGCACTTAAGCTCTGTTCTTGGAATAGTGCCTTTCATATAGCATGCACTCAAAACTAGGTGTGGAAAGGATGAATAAATCCATAACTAGCTTCAAAGCCTATGGGAGAAAGAAATCAGGAAGAGTTTTGTATAAAGACATTCAACAGTCAAGAGACTGTGAATGGAGAAGAGGTGTTTAGACTGGTGCTATAGGAAATAGAGGAAGGCTTTCCCCAGCCAGAGCAGACAATATGGCTTTGGCTCTAAGGAAGAGAACCTGTGATGTCTGCTCAGTCTCATTGTCCCTCCAACCTCTCCCCACCCCCATCCCAGGACCTTCTTACAATCAGAATCCGTGATCATACAATATCTTATTGTTGTTGTTGGTTGCCATCGAGTCAGCTCCCACTCACGGTGACTCCATGTACAACAGAATAAAACATTGCCTGGCTCTGCGCCATCTTCACTATTGTTGGTATGCTCAAGTCCATTGCTGCAGCCACTGTGCATTCTGAGTGCCTTCCAACCTAAGGGGCTCATCTTCCACCCCCATACAAAACACTATCTGTTGTGATCCATAGAGTTTTCATAAACTAATTTTCGTAAGTAGATCGCCAGGCATTTCTTCCTAGTCTGTCTTAGTGAGGAAGCGCTGCTGAAATCTGTTCACCATGGGTGACCATTGCTGGTATTTGAAATACCAATGGCATAGCTTCCAGCATCACAGCTACAAGCAAACCACCACAGTATGACAAACTGACAGGCGAGTGGTGGTACAGCATCCTGGCATGCAAGAACCATAAGGACCCTTAGACTCCAACGTGGCCGACCCTTTGCATGCACAGATGAGAAAGCTAAGGCCAAGAAAGGGAAGCCCCTTTCCCAAGGTCACTCAGAGGCACAGCACAAACTGGAACCCTGTCCTCCAGATTCCTAAGGGAGAGTCCTTTCCTCTCCTAGTGGAAACATTCCATTATTTGAAAAACAAATGTTTGTTGTCTGTTTGGTGTTTTGCCTCACTTTGCCTCATTCAGTTGTGTGGAGAAAATAAGTTTCTTTCAAAACTGAGATGTGCACTTGATTGTAGGGGAATGAAGAAATCATTGGGTTTCCCAACCAAACTTTGGAATAAAATATTACTGAGACCATCTCCTCATCCAGCCCATGTGTGTTTTTCCTTCCCTCTTGAAATTGTCAAACTGACATAATTAACTAAGCTGTTAGCTAAATAAATCATTGGATCTCAGTGAGAATTTTTACTGAGATATCGTTGCTCCCACACCACACTGCATGAAGGACTGTCAACACCACACGATGAATACATGGCATACGATTCTGTTTGGGAGGCAGCTCTCTCTTCCTTAGCATCAAATATGGCTGGCAGGCTAAAGAACAGATGTCAAGGAGTGTATGTGAGAAAACCACTAATTACTTATAGGATTTTTGATCACATATGGTTCATGGAGCCTGAAACAGCCCATGGAATATAGGCTGATGGTCTAGAGATGAACTTAGGTCATGATGGACCACAAGCTAAAGGTGCTAGTCTATAGTCCTTTTAGTAGAGGATTGAGCTCTGAGAAAGGTCCCTGGGTGGTGCAAATGATTTACACTCAACTACTAACCTAAAGGTTGGCGGTTCAAACCCAGCCAGAGGTTCCGTGGAAGAAAGACTTTACAATGTTCTTCTGTAAAGATTAAAGCCTAGAAAACTCTGTGGAACAGTTCAACTCTGTAACACATGAGGTCGCCATGAGTTGGAACTGACTCAGTGGCAGTGGGTTTGGTTTTATTTTTTGTTTGTGCTCTGAGGCAGGGGGATGGGCTTATTAACCTCTGAAGTTCTCTTACCTCCTTTGACTTTTTGACGTAGATGTGCTCTCGGTCATGGTTTTATTTTTATTTTTAAGAGTATTCATTTGTAAGCTCTTTAAGAACAAAGACATGCTCTCTCTCTTGGTCTCTGTGGCCTATAGCAGGGCCATTTGGTAAATATATAGAAATGTTCCTTTTCTGTGGCACTTAGGGGTCTTGCTTTCCATCCCAGCTTCTCTGCAGAATAAAGATAAAGATTGGCCAAGACTGAAGATCTTTTGGAGGAGAGTTATTAAGAAGTGAACCCTTATTAGACTCTCAACAGATAAAGAAATAGGTTGAAACATCAAGTCTGGGTGGTTCATCTGTTGAGGAATTCAGAATGCTCCTATACTGCTCTCTTGGATGATTGAATGCTGTTTCCCACCCCCAGTTTAATTAGAAGCATAGCTAATGGTCAGAAACTTGGAAGAGTAATCATAGATTCATTAATTAGGGTCATGTTTACACCTTTAGTGTCAACCATAATTGTTTGTTTAACCCAAGGTCTCTTTAGTTTATTACAATCATTATTGCTTGGCTGGAGTTGTATAGTTATGAATGAGGAATCCATATGTGAGCTTACATATTCCAGCAGGAGCCCAGCCTGTCACTGTATTTTAATATAAGGAAAGTTTCCCTTAAATATTTGTTTTACTCCTCAGTCATCTTTTATTTCAGAACTATAAACTGGGGACTATCAATGAATTCGCTAATAGCTATCTCTGTCTACTGACATATAACCCATATTGAGAATAACAACGACTATCATATCTTGTGCTCATAAAACATTTTCTAATTTTCTATGGGCTTTTGTGATCAGCAGTTCATATGACAGGATGCAATGAAATCTAACTTGGCCACATAAAAGAAGATAGGTTTAATGCCCTGTACACATAGAATGACTGGGTTAGGGAGGTGCGATGGGCAGCAACTCTGCCTCTGCTTTGGTTTCTGTAGCCACCTTGAGAGGCTTCATTGCAGATTTGGAGATGAGAGAAAGAGATAGACAGAGATGAGATAGAGAGAGATAGAAATAGAGATGATAGAGCTAGAGATACCCACGATAGAGAAAGAGATAGAGATGATACAGAGATGATAGAGTTGATAGAGATAGAGAAAGACAGAGATGATAAAGACAGAGATGATAAAGATAGAGGTAGGATAGAGATAGAGATAGAGAGCCAGCGAGAAAGAGAAAAAAAATGAGAGTGATCCACTTCTGCCTTGCTTGAGAGAGAGAAGATCCATCTCTGCCTTGCTTGGGGCTATCTTGTAATGTTGTCTTATGATGGGGATTGCCCTATCAGAAGAGGTATTACTAAAGGAGGCTCAGAGTAAACATATAGGTCTATTAAGGCCATGGTAGAGGTTGAGCAGAGACATTAAGAGCTACATGAACCATCTTAAGTACTGAGCAGCTCTATCAGCAGGCTCCACAAATTTAACTTCTTTGTCTTTCCTACTTTAAAGAAGCAGAATTTGACAGTTTGCCTGCTGGGAAGATCTTCCTTTTCCAACAAATTGAGCCATCCTTGGTGAAGGCTATAATCCTCTAGCTATCACGTTTTGGCTTAAATCAGCATATTATGAAGAGTCATATCCAAACCAGGCTCTAATTTTTTTTTTTTTTTCATCTTTGGCCAAGTGATCACAGGGAGCCTCCTGCAGAGTCATAGGTGTGGCTTGAAGGAGGGATGGCAGTAAGGCAGGAGTAAGTGATTGAGAAGGTGAATGACCTGCTTGTGCAATTTACAGATGCATTCAGTGCTTCCTCAGATCCTCCTTTCATATATTCCAGCTTTATTTAATGTTGGAGTCTCCTGGGCATGCATGGCTTGTTATGTCTCTACTAAGACACAATGCCAAGCTAGCAATTTTCCAGATTTTTGCCATGCACATTTTTCTATCCGCCATAGACATTCTAAGCAACTTTGAGTCACAGGGTAGGGGTGTTTGTACTGCAGCCTGAACCATATGAAGAATCTTCTTTATTTTTGGACTCTACCCAAAGGTAACTTGGTAAATGGCCTTTAAAATCCAAACAAGATAATGGAAGTTTCAGCTTTGCCTTCATTTTGGAATGGATATTCTGGCATAACCCAGACCCCTTGATCCTTTAGAAACTTCCATGAGGTAACAGGTCCCTGTTTTATTTTGTGTGTGTGTGAGAGAGAGAAAGAGAGAGCGAGAATTATCTCCCACAATCTAGTATGCATATTATTTACTGAAGCATCTAGGACAACCATTGTTTACTGTTATTCAGTAGACCCCCTTTTGCCATCATGTCACTAACATAGTGGACCAGCTTGATGTCTTGTGAAACAATGAGATGAATGCACTCCCTGTGAGCTAAATGGTGGCTCGTAGCTAGAGTTGATGTAGCAATGAGGGTAGAGAGTGAAGTTGTACTGCTGTCCCTCCAAGGTAAAAACATTGCTTTTCATGTTTTCTTTCTGTTGAAATAGAAAATGAACAAAAAAACATTTTCCCAATCAGTTTCATTCCAGGTACCAGGGAATAATTTATTTGCTCCAGTAAGAAGATCATATCTAAATGGACAAAGTAAATAGGGTCAGGTTCTGAATAAGTATACAATTATAGGCAGCCATTTTTTTTTTCAAAATAATGTTTCCTCCACTAGGCCACACTTGTGTATTAAATAAGAATGTGTTTGAAATTATCATCTTTGCATCTTTAAAGTCTATGCTAGTGGCTCTCATTTCCAAGATTCATCCAGGGATGCTATATTGTTCATGATCCAGTAGTTTGGTGAGAAAGGGAGCTCCAGGGATTTCCACTTGGCCTTTCCTAACACTTAATAAAAACCAAACCTGTTGCCATCAAGTCCATTCCAACTGATAGCAAAGCTATACTTCCTACAATAATAGTTCTTTACTCCATGGTCCAATGTACAAGAAAACCAATGTAGAAAAGATTCTGTTGGCTAACATTCCAACTATAGCCTCAGAAACTGGGGAAATACATATTGGATAGGTTTGGTATCCTACTAAGCCAACAGTGGGGCAAATTTGGGCCCAAATTCAATTGCCCTCCTGATCCTCTGAGGCTCCCATTCTTATAGTTCAATCACAGTGTGGTTTCAGGTTCCCAGGAATTAGTTTAGCTTAGGCACAGAGACCGATAATTATCCATGTATTGGCTTATTTCCCCTTCTCTAGGAGACTTTTCCTTGCTTAATGGATGCAATCTTTTTTGGTGAACGCTATGAAGGAGAGTTGCCATATGTATTATATTATCACAAGGTCCTTCTTTAAGTACAATAAACTTCTTTATTCAAGGGGCTCTAGGTTGGTAAAATATTTCATGTATAGAGATTGGGAGAGGGGTCATGACCTTTATTGCGAGGCTTAAGTCCAGCCTCTGTCCACCAGAGCTGGAGTTTGTTAGTCACTGAAATCAAGTTGTACTTTAAAGGGTCACCTATCTCTTTTGGTACTGATGGCCAAATGTTGAATTAGCCATCACTTAAAAACCCAACAGTTGAAACCATTCTAACAACTAGACAGACTATGCTGACTATGATGATAACCACGTCTTCCTTGCTTCTGGTGATTAAGAGCTATTATTTGGCCTTTACCATGCTGGGATCTTCCCAAACCCATTGCAACTGGGAAGCACACTTCAGTAGCAGTGTCTCTCATCAGGTCCCTGCCTAGAGAGAACAACTTCTAAAGCATTTATAAAGATACCGGAACTCTCTTCACCAATGTACTTTCTAATGTCTTAGTGAAGGGAAATTTTTATGGTATAGAGTAAAGATGAGTATGGGCATTCCCACATGATAAATCTACCCCAGCATTCCCATCTCTTTGACTATTCAGATTTTATTTTCTATAATATATCAAAAAATATCTGGCATATAAACTTTATTTCACTTGAGGTACCATTTAGTCCATATCTCAATATCTCAACCAAAAACACAATTAGAATCAAGCTCAAATTCTAAAGTCAGCATATTGAATATGGAATATGTATTAAGAAATCTATATCAATAAATTGATACTAATCTAAAAATATGTTCTTCTCTTCTTAATCTAGGACCCTTAGAATCTATCTCATTTCATATTCAGATACATCTAATATACATTAGAAAATTTATGTATGATTTTTCCTTTTGTATTTGACTTTGTAATTGACTCTTTAAGATATGTTGAGATCTATTTATAGATATAGGTCTGAAATAATTATGGGCAATTGAGATGGGTCATGAGGAGAATTGACTCATCAAAAACAGTTACATGGTTTTCAAGCAAAGCATAACATCAGACAGAAAGGAGGACGGTACGCTTCTGCTAATGGGTATTGGAGTTGCTCCAAATGTTCCAATATATCCCCACACCAAACCCAGTTTCCCAGTCCTTCTTAATTAGTGTTCTAACTTTTACATGAAAGACCTGATGATGTTGTGAATTCAACTGTTGTAAATAGGAAGCCCATAGGATCAAACTGTGAAATTGGTTTTACCTTACTCTTGTGTCTGAAAGACATACGATTTTTTTTTTAAAACAAGGTCATAGAAAATCTTTGGACTTCATTAAGACATCACTAAATTTCTACTCCTTGAGCAGAGATTTAGGGATTTTGCCTTATCATTCTCTTTCTCTTTCTTTACGCTGTATATAAGCAGCCATACCACTGCATATTCCTTGATTTCCTCTATACTTTTTCTAAGCAGTACCTACTCAAGCTTCCAAAGCCTTGACTTCAATGAGCATCATATTCTAAGTAACCATAGGCAATAATTAAACAGCTGTTTCAATGCTACAAGCGGTGAACTGTCAGATCACTATTATTTAATATTAATTAGATTTTCATTGACTTTAGCTCCAACTCAGCCTGGTATCCATTCCTCAATTTCATCCTAGGTCGCTGGGTACCACTATCTGGTACCAATTTTTGCATTATTTAGGATTTTGGTTACAAATAACAAAAAACAACTAAGCATAATGACGCACGAAATACATTTTTTTGGAAAGCCATACCAGAGACTTTATGGGTATCTGACCAGTGAATCACACAGGGCTTCACACTCAGAACAGCCCCGTGTAGCAACCAGACCATGTCAACAGGGAGGCCTGCATTCTCCTGTCACCCTTCGCCCTGGTGAGGGCCTGGGTATAAGCACAGGAAAGGTTGCAGTGAGCTGTGTGCTCCCTGTGGTGTTTTGGGGCAGAGCATGGCAGAGGCCATCCCTGCTCCAGGCTGGCAGCATCGCTGCATGTTCAAAGACAATTTTGCCAGAATAATTCAGGTACCAAGAGTGTCCTGAAGTGGAGGGTGCAAACTTGGAGGTCACTGTAGATTCACCTGTGGAGTCATGCATCGGGCCCACCAAAGCAGAGACTGATTTTCTTACCCCTATCTAGGTCATGACAAATAGGTCCAGTGGCTGACAAGAGGGAGAACCCAGCAAACCGTGGGCTGCAGGTGTACCTGTGTGTGCAAACACGTGCCAAGTCATAGAGCCATGGAGCACATCTCCTAGGTGCCTTTGAGAGTCTGCACTCATCCCATGAATACTCCCATGCTTGAAGTAGTGCAACACTAAATAGAAAATAAAAACAACATGAAAGGCCAAAAAAGAGGCCATGGAAAAGAGGGAAAAAAAATTGTTTATTTTATTACCATTAACAGTATTTTTTCCCTGCTTTATGAAAAAGAGGCCCTGTATTTTCATTTTGCACTGGGCTTTACAAATTACGTAGCCAGCCTTGATCAGAGGATTTCCAAAGCTTAAGAACCAGCCTTAGCAAATAGGCAGGAACCAAGAGAGGCTAGATGGCAAATTCACTTCTGAGAGTTTTGTTTGTTAAAATGCTGCTATCCCCACCACTGGCACATTGCCCATATCTACAGGCTACCTCTGCTTCTGCCGCTGCTTTTGCCACTGCTGCTGCTGCCATCACTGCCTCCACTCCCAAACTGCCCCTGGGTTTTCGAGTTTCTTGTTTCAGATTCAAGATCTGGCATGAGCAGCTGGTTGAGGGAGCTTTGGTCACAGACCCGTGCTTTAGCTTCCAGAAAACTGGGAGAAGGAATATCCCCCTTTCTTTGGTTTCAGTCATGGAAACTGGGATCCTGCCTTCTAGATGTCTTGGGATTCACACAAAATAAGAAATAATGCTGAAATGCTGACCTCTCCCAACAGCAAATATTTGCTCTAAATGTGAAATGTCAAACAGAAATGTCTGTTCTAGATGGGGCAGTCCAATAGATTCAAATGCAATGACCCTAGTCCTGCCCTGATTTAAAGCTCTAAGAATTCACCTGTATGCTAAAGATGATTTCATCAAAGCTTCTCCTTTCACCTTGGTTCTGTATTCCTCTTCCTCCATGAATACCCTCCCTTTCTGTCCTGAAGTCTCTATTCAAATGCAACAGCCTGTTAGCCTGTTCTGGACTCCCTTCCCTCATGAGGACATAGACCTGCATTGTAGCAGACTTGAGAACTCCTGGACCAGTGAACCCAAGGAACTTGACCCCATACCAAACCCCTAAGGTGATGGGCCTTTGAAGATGAAGAGAAAAGATTCCCAAGTTCTGCTTAAGATGTGGATCTTATCAACAAGTCCCTTTCAGAGCAACTCACCTCACTGGAAGCAAATATGAATGCTGCCCCCCAATTCCCTTCTTCCTAGTCCTTACCCACTAATTATCTGTAGCTAATTTGTCTTCCCAGCTAGACCTTCACCACAACCTGCCTACATTCTGTTACTCTGTCTTACTATCTCCCTGGGCCCTTTTCCCATCCCCCCATCTCCCTATTACATGACTCTGCCTGCCTTCCAAGCCCAGGCCCTGACGTGATGGGTATGTTGGGGCCTGTCCTCACTAGACTATGGGCTCCATGAGGGCAAGATCCTTATCTGATTGTCCACCACTGGACCCCCAGGGTCTAGCGAGAACCTTACCATTGTAGGCACTGAGTAAACATGGATTGAATGAATGACCGAATGAACTCATGCTGAGTATTTAGTTCCTCAGGTAGCCCCTGGGTTAATCCATTCTGGAGAAGTATTGCTTGTGCCACACGCAGGATAAGCTGGATCTATCTGGGCCTGGGGCACTTCTGAACACAAAGTTAAGTCCTGTTTTGTCACTTCACAACGTTTTCCTCCCTCCTCACATTTGTATCTCAGGCTTTCCGAAAATGCCCAAGAGGCTTTTCTTCCTCAGGGCCCCAGGAAATATTTCCCCAAACACGCAGAGCACCATAAAGTATCAGATGTAGGCTGCTGTGCAGAATGCCTCTCTGTGCCCCTCCTCCTCCTGGCCCCAGACACCCCCTCCTACAGAGTGTGAGGGAAATGTGTGTGACAACACGCCCAAGCCACTGGCCGGATTTTCATTCCTGTTTCTGCCTTTCCCCATATCCTCTAATCCTCTTTATCTCCAAACAAATTTGATGTAGGCTTCTAACAAATCAGCATGAATCCTGGGTTTTGTTTTGCTCTTTTCTCCTTCAGAGAATTTTCAGGTTTTCCTTTTCCTGCATGTCTTTTTTCTGTGTGGGAAGTCCAGGTTCCTAGCTGAACTGTGAGTTCTGGTTCTCCTGACAAGTCAAGCCCCATCCTGTAAGATATCCCTGTGGTGGGGGAAGGGAGAAGTAGTTGGAGAAACTAGTTAACTCTTTCAGGCCGTGAGATTCAGCATCAGGAAATCAATGCTTCCTTACCTGGCAGACAACGCAGGTGTTATACTTGTCATTACTTAATAGTCATCAATCCAAGCACAGGTGACAGATCTTGCCATCTTTATTATGATTGTTTATTTCCTACCAAGCTCAGTGTCGCTTCTGAGGTGATGCCTGGGGATATGACTAAATGTCCTAGCTCCTTAGGTTTTCCCAGATTAACATATGATCCGGCTCCTTATGCTTTTTATTTTTGTTGTTGTTGTTGTTAATATTCATATAATCTAAGAAATATTACATTTAAGCAATTCACAACTATATCACATATTATTCTATGATTAAAACTGAAAATGAACATTACTAAGTGTCATAGGCTGAGTTCTCTAGAGAAGCAAAACCAGTAAAGCATATAACTATATATAGAGATTTATATCAAGGAAACGGCTCACATGGTTGTAGAGGCTGGGACATCCCAAGTCCATGGGTCAAGATAAAGACTTCTCCTGATTCACGTAGCCATAGGGGCTGTCGATCCCAAGATCAGCAGGTCAGAGAGCAGGGCTGTTGCTCACCGGCTTCGATTATCAATGAATCCCAAAATCTGCAAGATTGCAGGTAAGCTGCTAGCTCAAGTCCCAAGAACCGGAGGCCAGATGAACAGCAGCCAGATGCAGGATCCAGAGTGGGTAAAAGCCCACAAGCCTTGCCAGAATGTCCACTCGTATTCTATGCAGACCACATGCCCAAGGAAGCTCCCTTTCAACTGATTGGCTACTCACAGCAGATCCCATCATGGCGGTGATCACATTATATCAAATCTCAATATGGAAGTGATCATATCATACAACTGCCAAACCACGGAGAATCATGGCCAAGCCAAGCTGACACACAATCTTAACCATCACACTAAGGATTCTGTATGGTCTGGTATGCGAGGAGGTCCATGGGAGGGGTGGTAACACCAAGAGTTACTGCACTGGGTGATGCCAACTCTAATGACGCCACTGTTCTAAAGCATACCTGCAAGCCAGTTCAGATGCCAGCCTCTTCATATAGGGTGCTGTTCTTACACCCAGGTTGTCACTTTCCTAATTTCACAGAGTGGACTTGAAATCAGGTAGGAAAATGGCAGGGGTGACAAAGACAAAACCAAATCAGCACTTGTGTTAACTGTAATCCATTGGTGTAATTTACTCTTCAAAAATTAAATGGCATGTAAGAGTTCAGTAGTTCATACTACCAGCTATAAATTATACCTTACAAAACAAAACAAAAAGTGTATGTATGGAAGTGAGATTAAAAGGCATGATTTCTAATTTAAAAAATGACTTTAAGCCATTTACATCAGTGTGATTATCTATAGGTATGAGTTTATTTTTGTCATATTGTTGTGTTTTTTTTTTTTTTGTAGTGCTGACGTTTTCTTTGTGCCTCTTACTTTCTTGTGCTGAGTTCCTTTTGTTTGTAGATTTTTCTTTTCTTTTGTTATTATACATTTTGTGTTTAATGAGACTGTATTTTTCTTCTTTTTTATTCTGATGATTAGGTTTGTTAACTTCTTTTGTGATTTCCTTGAAATTTACCCTTATCTTCCTAAGTTTGAACCAGGCTTTTATTACTTAATATTGCCTTGACTTCTTCTCCATTTGAAATTTCTACACCTATACTGCTTATTCCCCCTTTTATCATTTTGACATTGTTGTCATTTACATTTAAAGATGTCTCCGTTTCCCTGATTTAAGACTTTTAGCTTTGTTGTATTATTGAGAGTTCTTTACCTAGGTTAGTATCTGGCTGATGGCTGTCTTTTGGCCTAGGCTTCAGTTGTTGTCTGATGTTGTTGGTTCTCTAACTGAAGGACTCCTTTTAATATTTGTTGTAAGTTTAGATTGGTTTTTGCAAATTCCCTTAATTTCTGTTTATCTGAAAATGTCCTAATTTCTCCATTGTATTTGCGAGAGAGTTTTGCAGGATATGTTATTCTTGGTTAGCAGTTTTTTTCTTTCAAGGTTTTATATATTTCATCCCATTGCCTTCTTGCCTGAATAGTTTCTGCTGAGTAATCAGAGCTTAGTCTTATTGTTTTCCCTTGGTAAGTGACTTTTCATTTTTCTCGAGCTGCTCTCAGGATTCTTTCTTTGTCTTTGGTTTTGGCAAGTGTGGTTATATGTCTTGGTGACTTTCTTTTGGGGTCTATTCTGTGTGGGATTCATTGAGCATCTTGGATGGTCAACTTTTCATCTTTCATGATATTTGGGAAGTCTTCTGCCAGCAAATCTTCAACAATATTCTCTGTGTTTTCCATTTTCTCCCCGTTTTGCAACTTCAATCCTGTGCGAATTTTTGCTCTTTTGTCCCACATAATTCTTAGGTTTTCTTCATTCTTTTCTCAGATTTTTCCTCGAAGTGACGTCCATGGACTTGTCTTCAATCTCACTGATTCTGTCCTTCATTGCTTCAAATTTGCTCCTAAACCTTCCATTGAGTTGTCCATTTCTGAAGAGCTGACCATTTCCAGTTGCTGTTTTCGTATAATTTCAAATTGTTTATTTATTTTGAAAATTTGTTCTTGTATTATTTTCCTGAATTCTATTGCTTCATCTGTGTTTTCCTTGATTTTGGCTATGTTTTGGTTGGCTTCTGTGTTTTCCATGATTTTGTCTGCATTTTCCTTGATCTTTCCCTAATCTCTTGGGGATGCCTAAATATTAGTCTTTTGAATTCCTTATCAGTTAGTTCCACTGCTTTTTCTTCTACTGGAGTCATTTTATTCTTTATTTTGGTCACTTGCTGGAGTCATCTTGTCCTGCTTAAATGCACCTCTTACTCTGGCCTGCGGATGATGGGAATCTGCATGGGTGAAGAAAGCCTTTGAGCCTCAGGGACAATGGAAGCAGCCAAAGGACTCTGGTTGTGGTCCCCTAAGAGGCCAGGACATGTGGTGGAATCTCCTTGTGCTTTTTCCACAAACAGTAACTTTGAAAAAACATTTCCATAATTTTTGTTTAAATTTTTAGAGAGAAATAATACATGAATGTCATTTAAAAATTCAAAAAGTATATAAAGGTATACAATTGGAAACTACAAGATTCTCTTCTTCCTCAACCCTTTGTACTTCAAAGATAGCTACTGTTAATAGTTTCTTATGTATCCTTCCAGATGAAAAGGACCTATAGCCACATTACGTGTTTACTTTTTAAATTTACACAAATGGAAACCTAGAGACCATTCTAAAGCTTGCACATAAATTTTTTTAAATTTTTATTGAGGTAAAATACATATAACATAACATTTTCCATTAGATCATTTTTAAGTGTACAATTCAGTGACATTAAGTACATTCACAATGTTGTGCTACCATCACCACTGGTTCCATAATTTTTTCATCAACCCAAACAGAAGCCCAGTACCCTTTAAGCAATAACTCCTCTGTCCTAGTCCACCAGTCACTGGTAACCACAGATCTATTTTAGTCTCTATGCATATGCCTATTCTAGATATTTTATAAATGTGGGATCTTATAATATTTGTGCTTTTATTACTGACTTATTTCACTCAGCGTAATGTACAAACAGTGACTTTTTGTTTACATAAAAACATAAATAGCAATTCATCTGTGGTTACTAGCAATTGCATAAAATATTTACATCAGGGTCCAATATGTCATGATACGTAAAGAAGTACGAATGCCTAGTTACAGTCTAATATCTTTCTGACTAAACTGCCTGGTTTCCTAAGTAGGGATGAGAAATAGGTAGCCTTCTTGTCACACTGAGTCTTAACTGAGTCAGGAACTTGCTGCCCAGAGTGCATTGGGGCAGGCTTCCCCCTCCTCAGGCCTTGGGAGGGAGCAAAAGTTTCTAGAACTAGGCTACTTTTCCTCTTCCTCTCTCTCCTTTAGGTTCCAAACATCTGATAACCCATGTTAACATCATTATTATGTTTATCTTATTGGTTCCAAGAACCTAAAATGCCAACACCTTCCATTCTTTGCAGAACAAGGCTCATCTCATTTAACAAAAGAACACCACTTTAGTCTTTCCTACTCTAAGTGGCAAACAACAAAAGCAAACAAACAAACAAAATTAGAGAAAGAATAAAATCCACACAGTACTATGACTCGTAGAGTTGAAGCCCTAGAATGATGTTCCTTGAATCAGAAATAGACTTCCCTGGTGGCTGAGCTCTTATATTGTTCAACTGGCCCATCCTGCTGCATGTAAGAATATATAGTCTACTCTGTTTAGAATTCTAAGGAGTTCTCATCAACTAGGTCTGGATCCTTGCCAGGTATTTCTTAAAGGGGCCCACTGTCTTTTGTCCCCTGAACATTTTAAAAGAAAATTGAATAGTAATCATAGAACTAGGCTTGCTCTAAGTCATGTTTCATAGATACTAGAAAAATTTAAGGAGCCCTAGTGGCGTAGTGGTTAAGAACTCAGCTGCTAACCAAAAGTTTAGCTGCTCCTTAGAAACCCTACAGGGCAGTTCTGCTCTGTCCTGTAGGGTTGCTATGAGTTGGAATCAACTTGACAGCAACGGGTTTAGAAAAATTTAAAATACAACAATGGGTTAGTGTGTTTTCACTTTTCACTAGACTTTGATCTCCTTGAATGTTGGGTTTAGAGGTGGAGGGAGTATCTTACTAATTTTTAAGTCTTCAGTAACTAGCAAAGAGCTAGCCTCAAAACAAGTGCATGAGTAAACAAGTGAATGTTTTTCAAAAGTCGACTACTGCCTCTCACTTCCCGTTGTCTCTTCTTCTGTTCTTTCTTCTTATTTGATAATCCAAGTCAGCCCCAACACCAGCCAATGCCATAATGGAAGGGAGGGATGAGAAAGTGGTGACAAGGTTGATTCATTTGACTGGTGTCAAAAGTCCCACTTGTTGCCAGGTCTCTTGGGAAACTCTCTCAAGGGCCTAGAATTTGTCCCCAATTATTATATCAGAATGGATCAGCTTGATAAACTGGAAGTAAGGGAATAGAATCTAAGACAGGTGAGGTTTGAAATGAAGGAGAAAGGAAGGTCTGTTGGCCCCTGGATTCTGGGCATTTTGGTGATAGGGATGAGGTAGTTGCTGCAAAGGAAGAAGAAGTAGAGTTGTAGACATTTTCCAATTTGAAGTTTTATCTACGAAGTTCAACTTCCAAGTTCAACTTGGAAATCAAACAAAAAATTAGAAAGAAGGAACATGTGATATGTAAGATTTCAGGCCTAATTCCTGATGTTCTTGCCTGAGTATCTTAGCTCCTCTCCATGCCCTGTGAATGAGCAGAATTTACAGGACTGGAGCAACCACTTCAGTTCTTATCGTTGGAAGGACTGACACTGGGAGCTCTGAGCTGAGACCAGGGCAGGGAAGAACACGAGTTGGAGTTTAGCAAGGAGACCACTTGACCATAGCTCAGGACCTTCATTCCTGTACAGAGAAAGGACTGGAGAGATTGGTTTTGATCAATACTCTCTTTCTACTCCAGCTACTCCAGTCTCTCAACCTTCTGTAATGACCACCTTCTCAATACTACCCATCTCCTTTTTGTTCAGTGCTGGTCTTCAAAATCAAAGGCACTTTTCTCTCTCTCAAAGCCAGGCTGTGGAATCTGGAATCAAACTATGGATATGCTAAAATTTCCTAGAGAGTTATAAAACTTTGTGAGTGCAAAACCAAAACAAATCTAGGGAGTGGAGACAGTCCTGAATCTTCTGCCTCAAGCAAACTCCCTTCTCCCAAAATGAACGTTGTGGTCTGGAATAAAAGAAAATGTGATCTCACTGACAAACCACAGAACTCACCAAAGCAGCCAGAAGAACACTCTCCTGGAGCCAGAGGGGTGGCTGGGATGCTTTAGTGTTCCCAGGCTGGGAAGTCACCCTCCTCAGACAAAGGAGCTAGCTTATATGGGAATGTTTGCCACCTTGTCTGTCATTAACTCTCTCTGTCCCAGCATCAGACAAACATCCCAGCATCTGTGCAAACAAAGACTTGGAGAGATGTACTGATGAGCTGAAGAGAAGATGGCCTGAGATGAACAGAAAAGTGATTTTCAACCTTTATGGCTTCGTTCATTCTTTCATTTAACAAATATTAACTGAGCACCTACATGTGCTGAACTAGATGCTGAGGAGCAGTGGTAAGGGAGACACATTTCTTGCCCTTATAAAACTTACAGTCTAGTAGGAACACAGACACGAAAGAAAAAATTACAACCAGTTTAAGTAGAATAAAAAAATCATAGCGTAGCCCAAAAGAGTAGATGGGGGGCCTAGTTTAGATTAAAGTGGCAGTGGTGGCTCAGTGGTAGAAAGCTCATCTTCAGTGCAGAAGATCTGGATTTAATTCCTGGCCAATGTATCTCATGCTCAGTCACCACCCATCTGTCAATGGAACCTTGAGTGTTGCTGTGATGCTGCTGAACGGGTTTCAGTGGAGCTCGTAGACTAAGACTGACTAGAAAGGACGGCCTGGTGATCTACTTCTGAAAATCAGCCAATGAAAACCCTGTGGAATACAACCAACTGTGGGTGGTGCGAGATCAGGCAGTGTTTTGTTCCGTTGTATGTGGGGTTGCCATGAATCAGGGGCTGATATGCCGGCAGCTAATAACAACACAACAACAATTTAGATTGAGGGGGTCAAGGCCTCTTTGAGGAAGTGATATTAAGTTGTGATCAGAAAGATGAGCGGATGCTAGGCAGAGAAAGGAAAGCACATTCCAGGCAGAGACAAGAGAAGGGTAAGAGTGAAGGTCCTGAGGGGGAAAAGTGCTTGATGCATTTGAGAAACTGAAGAAGGGCCAGTGTGGCCAGGGCACAGCCAGTCAGAGAAATGGTAGGACGGAGGTCAGAGGGGTGGGCAGGGGCCAGATCATGCAGGGTCTTATGGGGCAAGTTATAAAAGTTGGAATTTTATCCTAAGAGAAATAGGAAAACATTGAAAGTATCTTTAGAAGTTCACTTTGAGTTTGCTTTGAAGGGGAGAGAGAATGGAAGTGGGGAGACTAGTCATGGCACTAGTGCCACAGACCCGGTGAAGGATGATGGTAATGTGCTGGAGTGAGAGTGAACACAGAAACAAGAAAGAATTTAAGGTAGGCTCTGAAAGAAAAGTCAATAAAACTTAGGGATAGTTTGGGTACTGCAAATGATCAAGAGGGAGAAATAAAGAACTCTTCCCAGGATAAAGGGATAGTTGGTGGTGCCATTTATTAAGATGGGATTAGAGGGGCTTGTGGAGGAAAATGAAGAATTCATTGTTGCCTATGTTAACTATGAGATGCATGTGCAGTCTCCAAGGAGAGATATCAAAGAGACAGTTGGAGAATCGGAGGGAGAGCTGGGTAAGAGATGAGTCAAGGGAGAGCTGGGCAAGACATGTGAAGAGCACCATCAGCATGGAGCTGCTATGTAAAGCCATGGGCACGGGTGAGATGGCCCTAGGTAAGAACGCAAAGTTTGAAGAGAAAAGGGTCCAAATCTAAAGAGTCAGAACTACAGTATTTAGATAAAAAATGGCAAATATATGGTACATGTTCTGTCACTCTCTTATCTAGATAAATATTTCTAATGAAGTATGGCCTTCTTTCCTACTGAATCAAAATGCAGAATCAGAATCCTTCTCAACACAACACTACCGAAACTTCTGCTAAAAGATCAGTGCTAGCAAAAGAGGTAAAACCTTACTGACTTTCTGGCTTTTGGTTGAGTGCTCCTGAAATTTTTTAAGAGTGAGTCTTCCTTTTCAACATCAAACTATTTGAACAATGCTGCATGATGGAAATTTTACTTTTATTTATTCAGCCAATAGACTATACTTGCTGCCCATAAAAAGGCCGTAGTAGCCTAGCAGTCCATGGTCCACTGGCTGGGGATTATTGCTGTAGAACAGCAGTTCTCAAAATGTGGTTCCTGAACCACCAGCATCAGCATCACCTGGGAAATTGTTAGAAATGCAAATTCTTAGGCCCCAGCCAGACTTATTGAATCAGAAACTGTGTTATAACCAGTCCTCCAGGTGGTTTTGATGCAGGCTAAAGTTTGAGAACCGTTGCTCTAAAAGTTTCTAGAATTAACTAAATCATGCTGCTACGAAGAAAGTGGGGTGACTTCTTCAATCTGGTCATTTAAAATTCCATCAGGTACTATATCTGGGTTTTCGAAAATTTGCTGTATCTTTAGTGCCTATTAAAGTTCATGGAAAAACTGAGAGTATTTAATGAATGTATGATGGAAGAATGATTGACCGAATGAACTCTCTCACTACAGTAGGTTCTGGAGAAAGTAAGCAGGAACTGAATAAGATAGTCTCTATCCTTAAGAAACTCAGCCTTTTCTATGATTTCTTGGTGACAGTAAGGTCAGAAACAGTTTCACTGTCCATAATAACTTAATTCAAACTATGCTGTAATTTCATGTGAGGATTAGATACCTCTTGGTCCTATAATCATAGAGATGAAAGGGACATTGAGATAGCCATTTAATCACCCAGTGAGTACACCGAGCTTACAGAGGGGAAGCGACTTGTCCGTGGGCCCACAGCTAGTAACAGCATAATGTTCCCTAACTCATGGCCCATGGAACACTGGTGGTTGTGGAGTCAGACAGAATTTAAGTCCTCTGCTATTAGCTCAGTGATCTTGGGCAAGTTTACCTGAATTTAAATTTCCTTTTCTATAAAAATGTGAGTAAAAATATTTAACTGAGAGTGTTGTAAGAGTTAAAATGAGATACTGTGTGCCAGGAAAAATGAATTTTAGTTTCCTTTCTTACTGTGGTAGGTGCCCCTCTGGCCCCCCCAAAAAAGGCCTCTCAAAAGATATCCATGTGAAATCCCTGGAACCTGTGAATGAATGTTATCTTATTTGGAAAAAGGGTCTTTGCAGATGTGTTAAAGATCTGAGAGAAGGAGAGCATCTTGGATTACCCAGTTGGGCCCTAAATGTGATCACGAGGAACTTAGTAAGATAGACACAGAGAAGAAGGCAATGTGAAGACAGAGGCAGGGACTGGGGTGATGTGGCCACAAGCTGAAGAATGCCAGGGCAGCCACCAGAACCTGGAAGAGGCAGGTAATGAATTCTCCCCTAGTGCTCTTGGAGTGAGCGCAGCCCTACTGGAGTTTGACTTCTGGCCTCCAGAACTGTGAAAGAATACACTTCTGTTGTTTGAAGCCACCAAGTTTGTGACAATTTGTTACAGAAGCCTCAGAAAACTAATACACCTTCTAAAACTGGAGCAGCAGAGTAGCAGTAAAACTCCCCCTGAGACAGATACATAACTTGCAAATCCTCTAAGCCTCACTGTCTTAGTTATCTAATGCTGCTATAACAGAATGTCTTAGTCATCTAGAGCTGCTATAACAGAAATACCACAAGTGGATGGCTTTAACAAAGAGAAGTTTATTCTCTCACAGTCTAGTAGGCTAGAAGTCCGAATTTAGGGTGCTGGCTCCAGGGGAAGGCCCTCTCTCTCTGATGGCTCTGGAGGAAGGTTCTTGTCATCAGTCTTCCCTTGGTCTTGGAGCAACTCAGTGCAGAAACCTCAGGTCCAAAGGATGTGCTCTGCTCCTGGCACTGCTTTCTTGGTGGTAAGAGATCCCCCACTCTCTGCTTGCTTCTTTTTCCTTTTATCTCTTGTAAGATAAAATGTGGTGCAGGCCACGCCCCAGGGAAACTCCCTTTACATTGGATCAGGGATGTGACTTTAGTAAGGGTGTTATAATCCCAACCTAACTGTCTTTAACATAAAATTACAATCACAAAATGGAGGACAACCACACAATACTGGGAATCATGGCCCAGTCAAATTGATAACACACATTTTTGGGGGGACATAATTCAATCCATGACACAGAAATACCACAGGTGAATGGCTTTAACAAAGAGAAATTTATTCTCTCACAGTTTAGGAGGCTAGAAGTCTGAATTCAGGGTGCCAGCTCCAGGAGAAGGTCCTTGTCATCAATCTTCCCTGGTCAAGTTGCTTCTCAGCTCAAAGACCCCAGGTCCAAAGGACTCACTATTCTCCTGGCTCTTGTTTCTTGGTGGTATGAGGGCCCCCGTCTCTTTGCTCGTTCTCTTTATATTTCAAAACAGATTGACTTAAGACACAACCTAATCAAACCTGCCACTAATCTCACCTCATTAACATCATAGAGGTAGGATTTACAACACATAGGAAAATCACATCAGATGACAAAATGGTGGACAATCACACAATACTGGGAATCATGGCCTAGCCAAGTTGACAGATATTTTTGGGGAACACAATTCAATCCATGACATTCACTGTTTTGGCTATGAGCTTGGTCTTCTACCCCCGAATAGAGGGGCTGTCATAGACTCAGAGATTAACTTCCAAACGCAGTGATTGGCCATCGATGTTCCTCAAAGGACTCCATGCCTTTAAGGAGAGAAGACCAGAAGAGAATAATGTACACTAGAGGATAGATGAACCAGAGGTCACCTCCGAATGTCATGCATACTCTTACCTGGCCTTTAGAGAATGTGTTCCTAGGACTGAATAACAGTAACAGGATAAACAGGTTTAGTTGGATATACCTGACCCTCCATGGAGGAAGAGGCTGATTTTTTTTGCAGAGCTAGCAGAAGAATGGCTGGAATCCTGTGAGGTCTAATACAAATAGGTTAAAGGGGAATCACAGATGTGAATCACAGATGCACTAGTCAGGACTTTTGACTGTTCCTACAATAGAGGTTTTTGCAAAGGCTAAGGTGGAAGGGATGGTGGATATGGGAGAAGGAATTCCACTTGCCAGCTCAAGAGAAGTGGGGCTAGGAGGGCAAGATGCAGGACCAATTGTCAATCCAAGGTAGAAGATGTTGTTGTTGGGTGCCGTCAAGTTGATTCTGACTCATAGTGGCCCCATGTGACAGAGTAGAACAGTCCCATAGAGTTTTCTGGGCTGTAATCTTTGAAGAAGTAGATTGCCAGGTCTTTCTCCCACACATCTGCAGGGTGGGTTCGAACCATTAACCTTTCAGTTAGCAGCTGAGCACTTAACTGTTGCACCAGCAGGGCTCCTTCAGTTAGAAGATAAGCAGGTTCATTTCCTGGGTGGGCATAATTGCCCACTTACTTTGTTTGAAGGGTCCTGTGAAGTCAGTAGAAGGTTTTTTATCGTAATGCTCTGGGTATCTGTCTACCGATTTCCTGAATCTTCAAGACCAACAACCTAACTAAGTTGTTATATCTCCTACTCCTTTTTCTTTATGCTCCTTTTGAAAATATTTCCTTTTCTAAATCCCAAGGGTATTCCTTGATAAATTCAAGACTCTTCTACTGTTTCTCAAAGAGCATCTAGGAATTTTACCGGATCAACTTGATTGCAATGCCCCTATATAGTGCCTTGGTCCGTAACACTCTATAAATGGGAACTTTCCTTGTTAGGGAAAGAAAGCAATTAAAATTTGTGGAGGACTCTGAAGAGTGGTGTCTGGGCTCTTAAAAGCTAGTGGGCGTCCGTCTAAGATACATCAATTGGTCCCAACCAATCTGGAGCAAAAGAGAATGAAGAATCCCAAAGACATAAGGAAAATATTAGTCCAAGAGATAGAAAGGGCCATATAAACCAGAGACTCCATCAGCCTGAGACCAGAAGAACTAGATGGTGCCCAGCTACCACCAATGACCACCCTGACAGGGAACACAACAGAGAGTCCCTGACAGAGCAGGAGAAAAGTGGGGTGTAGAACTCAAATTCTAGTAAAAAGATCAGACTTAATGTTCTGACTGAGACTGGAGGGACCCCAAAAAACATGGCCCCTGGACTCTCTGTTAGCCCAGAACTAAAACCATTCCCAAAGCCAACTCTGCAGACAAACATTAGACTGGACTATGGGACATAAAATGATACGCTTGAAGAGAGTGCTTCTTAGCTCAAGTAGATACATGAGACTAAATGGGCAGCTCCTGTCCAGAGGCGAGATGAGAAGGCAAAAAGGGACAGGAGCTGGTTGAATGGACACGGGAAATCAGGGGTGGAAAGGAGGAGTGTGCTGTCACATAGGGAGAGCAGCTAGGGTCACATAGCAATGTGTGTATAAATTTTTGTATCAGAAACTGTCTTGAACTGTAAACTTTCACTTAAAGCACAATAATAATTTAAAAAAAAAATTGTGGATGAACATGGAACTGTAGGCCCTTCTGTGTCTTCCTAGAGAGTGGGAAAATCTCCCTATCATTTTGAAGTTGGCTTCTTCAGAACAATGATCTCATGCTAAAATATTTTGTGACTGTATTTTTGGTGGCTCTTCTGCTCTTGGTTTCTGTTTCTGCCTTGAGTTTGTTAAGTCATCTTGCCCTCCACATTTTGACAATGTGTGAAGAGCCTGGGTTGCCCAACCACTAATACTCTCTGTTGTCTCTGGTGCCTAATACAAGGCCAGGAGGATATTGTCTGGTTGGTTCTTAGATCATTATGGCCACTGTCTCTTTCTTCTTAAAACATTCTGTTTGGATAATCAAGTAGACTTTTGGCCTTAAACCGATTTTAGAAAATCAAGGATAGTATTCTAGGAATTTGAGTTCTGGCCACTAAGCTCCTCATTGGTATCTTCTGCTGGGAACACCAGGGTTTAAAGTAATTCTGCCTAGAATGTTTAAATCTGGCGTATGACCAATCCTGGTGAAGGCCTCCCAACCACATCCCCTATACATTTCTTCAGTGTGCTTTATGAACGTATAGATCCCCATAGAAACTTCTGTCATCTTTTAAATGAGATAAAGTGGTTCCATCTCCATTTAGCTAATGTCATTTCCAGGAAAGGATCTTGACTCACATCAAAGAATGGCAATACCTACAATCTGAGATTGTTAGCAAAGCAAGCCAAGGAAGAGATGTTTGGTAGATACCCAGTGTCAATGTGTTGGTTACATTCTGTTCTTATGGAATTATATGAGCAGTGGTGTGGTTATATCTGGGGGTGAGGGCTGCAGGAGAGACAGAATACAAGACATTAAGTAGTGCATGGAAGGAGCTTATTCAAGTCAGCCTTGCTTAGCTAGCCTAGGTTTACATGCTGTTTAGAGCCTAGGCATCCTCGTTGGAATGGGCTTTCAGGGGTCATTTAGTTTATCCTCTGTCTCCAGGTAGGATTATATGTAATGCAGACCAAATCTGTGGGTACTTTTTCCATTCCTGAAGATAACCAGTGAAGGAGACTAAATGAATAATTTATTTTATAAGGATCAGCACAAAGCTGGTTCCAATGAGGCAGAGATTAAAGTTATCCCAAATGTCCAAATTTTCCAAGCTGTTGTACCACTCCATTATCTTTAACATCAACCACTGCCTCTCCCCTCAGTACTCTCCCTCCTGTCTTTGGGCTTCCTAATCTGCTGCAGCGTCTCATAGAGCTCATGAACCGTATAAAGGAAATGGCTCACATAGTTGTGGAGGCTGGCAAGTCCCAAATTCATGTGTTAGGCATAGGCTTCTCCTGACCCACGTGGCGGCAGGAGCTGACAAACCCAAACTGGCAGTTCAGACCACAGGCTGCTGGCTCACAAGGCTGCAGAAGCTAGCAAATCAAGTCATACAATGGGTCATTGGTCCAAGGGATTGTGGAAGCTGGCAAATGCCAGACTCGGCAAGTCAGACAACAGGACTCTCGGGAGGTCAATTGATCACAAACTGGACACGGGATCCAGATGCAGGAGATCCTTGCCAGGACACACACATGTATCTTAGATGCAGGTCATACCCCAAGGAAGGGCGTAACTTTAGTAAGGGTGAGGCTTGAGCCATACCCTCCTGCGAGGTTGCGACCAAAGACGTATCTTACGCCAATCCTGCTCCATTAACATGTAGAGATCAGGATCCACAACATAAAATGGAGGACAACCACACAATCCTGGCACTCAAGGTCTAGCCAAGTTAACACATAACCCCAACCATCACAGTTTCCATATACCTTATTTGCATAGTCACATTCAATCATTGTGTGTGAGTCACAAAGACCATGGCTAGAAGGGCCATATTAAGTAATTTATTGCCACAGAGACATCATCATCATTCCTGTTGATTAAAGTTGGTTTCCAACATCTCTATTATAAAGTGCTTCTGGTGTCTTTCATAAATCTCTCTTACTACGAGATAACCCTTTCTATTCTGTCCTCAGTGTAAATGAAAACAGATGGCAACAGGCCACCCTTTAAAAGCAGTAGTAAATACATTTCGCCCTACCTTCAGCTGCTTTATCTTAACCATTATGGAAAGTCACAATGCATTCTAATTTTCCTGTGATCTCCTACTCTTACCTGAATGTTTTCTACTAAAGATTCAGCTGTGTGAAGACGTTTCCCATATATTCTCTTCAGAAGCTCACAATTTCTATTTAACATTTCTAATAGGTCCTCTAGTCTGGTGGCCCCCAGCTATACTTTGATATCTGACAAGATTTCCCAGCCCCTAACCTTTCCTCCTGCCCCTACTTAATTTATAGTGTTTAGCAGTAGTTGCTAGGAAGTCAGCCATCTCCCCTTTCACCACTCACCAGGGCTGTAACCCTTAGTCCCTTACAGATAGTTGTAAATGAGTTATTCCTCAAGTCATCCTGTCTTTTCTGGATATTAGGACTGTGCTGTCAGTGCTGTGCCTTACCCCATATTCTTGCCAGCAAGGAGGCTTCCTTTTCTTATACCAATATCAATTGCATCCATCCTCTGAGATGTAGAGGCCGTGGTGGCCACAGTGGTTAAGTGCTTGGCTGCTAACCAAAAGGTTGGCAGTTCAAATCCACAAGCTGCTCCTTGGAAACCCTATGGGGCAGTTCTAAGTAATCGCTATGTCCTCCAAATTCCTCATTATACCATGTAATTTATCACAGTACAATTTACTGTATTAAATTGTTGTTGCTCTACTTGTGATAGTTCATGGAAAGAATAAGAAATAAGTTTCTTTTCTTGGGACAACTCTACATGATTGGTAAGGGTTGCATGAAGTACTGTGATAAGAAGGATTCTGAGGCAGTGTTCTAATTCAGTGGGAATGTGCATCATAATTGATTTAAGACATCTACTGCAAGGATTGCCATCTTTATTCTGGAGTCTTTCCAACTAAATTATAAGCTGTTTTTTGGAAGAAAGTATAACACACATCTTTTGCATCTTCCCATACCAAGTGCAAGCAGATATTTAGTAAATACTTATTTATGGACTGCCCAGTTGACATTTACAAGTTGGTGAGCACCATCATTTAAAGTCTACAAGAAAATATGGCCCAGAAGAGTGAGGGCAAAGTACTTTACCAAAATATTCTGCTCCTATAGAGAAAAGGAGTTCCTTCTGTGAAAGTGGGAATGGGCTATGCATTCTTACTAGCCCCACCGTAAGCTACGTGAATCACTCACTGACCCTATGATTCTTTCCCCAGGTTTCTTTTTTTTTTTTTTTCCTTCTTCATTTAAAAAAAAATTTTTTTATTGTACCTTAGATGAAGGTTAACAGAACAAATAGTGTCTCATTAAACAGTCAGTACACATACTGTTTTATGACATTGGCTAACAACCCCACTACATGTCAACACTCTCCGTTCTCAACCTTGGAGGACTTTTTTTTTTTTTTGGTGAAAATATACATAGCCAAAGTTACACCATTTCAAAAATTTCTACATGAACAATTCAGTGACATCGATTACATTCTTCCAGTTGTGCTACTATTCTCACTATCCTTTTCCAAATTATTCCATCACCATTATCTTCAACTCACTGCCCCCTAGGCTTCCCATCACAAGTTTTAAGTTGCTGTTGTCAGTTTGATCTCACATAGAGAATTCTTTTTTTTTTTTTGTACCTTAGATGAAGGTTTACAGAAGAAATAGTTTCTCATTAAACAGTTAGTATATACATATTGCCCTATGACAATGATTAACAATCCCACTACATGTCAACACTGTCCCTTCTCCAAACTCGGGTTATCTATCACCAGCTTTCCTTTGCCATCCTGCCTTCTAGTCCTTGTCCCTGGAATGCTGTGCCTCATTAGTCCTGTTTTGTTTTATGGGCCTGTCCAATCCCCAGCTGAACCGTGAACCTTGGGGGTGACTTCACCACTGAGCTAAAAGGGTGACCTGGGGCCATACTCTCGGAGTTTCTCCAGTCTCTATCAGGCCAGTAAATCTGATATTTTTTTGTGTGTGTTAGAATTTTGTTCTACATCTTCCTCCAGCTCTGTCTAGGACCCTCTGTTGTGATCACTGTCAGAGCAGTCAATGGCGGTAGCCGGGCACCATCTAGCTGTACTGGACTCAGTCTGGTGGAGGCCATGGTAGCTGTGGTCCATTAGTCCTTTGGACTAATCTTTTCCTTGTATCCTGTTCTCTTCATTCTTCCTTGCTCCTAAAGGGGTGAGACCAGTGGGGTATGTCAGATGGCTGCTCACAGGCTTTTAAGACCCCAGACGCTACTCACCAAGGTAGAATGTAGAACATTGTCTTTATAAACTGTGTTATGCCAGTTGAGCTAGGTGATCCCCGAGATCATGGTCCCCACAGCCCTCCACCCAGCAATTCAGTCCCTCAGGGAGTTTGGATGTGTCTGTGGAGCTTCCATGACCTTTCCTTGTACAAGTTGTGCTGGCTTCCCCAGTACTCTGTACTGTCTTACCCTTCACCAAAGTTATCACTTATCTATTGTCTACTAATTTCTGCCCCCACCATTCCCATCCCTCGTAACCAACAAAGATTGTTTCTTTTTGCGTGTAAACTTTTTCATGAGTTTTTACAACAGAGGTCTCATACAATATTTGTCCTTTTGTGGTTGACTTATTTCACTCAGCATAATGTCCTCCAGTTTGATCTATGTTATGAGATGCTTCACAGAGTCATCATTGTTCTCTATCGTTGCCTAATACTCCACTGTGTGTATGTACCATAGTTTGTTTATCCATTCATTTGTTGATGGGCATCTAGGTAGTTTCTATCTTTTTGCCTATTGTGAACAGTGCTTCAATGAACATGAGTGTGCATATGTCTATTCGTGTGATGGCTCTTATTTCTCTAGGATATATTCCTAAGAGTGGGATTGCTGGACTGTATGGTATTTCTATTTCTAGCTTTCTAAGGAAGCACCATATCATTTTCCAAAACGGTTGTATCATTTTGTGTTCCCACCAGCAGTGCATAAGAGTTCCAATCTCCCCAAAGCTTCTCCAACATTTGTTATTTGCAGTGTTTTTGATTCATGCCGGTAATGCCGGGGTGAGATACTATCTCAGTGTGGTTTTAATTTGCATTTCTCTAATGGCTATTGATCTCGAGCATTTCCTCATGTGTCTGTTGGCCGCTTGAATGTCTTCTTTGATGAAGTGTCTGTTCACTTCCTTTGCCCATTTTTCAATTGGATTATTTATCTTTTTGTTTTAGAGGTGTTGGATTTTTTTGTAGATTTTAGAGATTAGACCTTTGTCTGACTTGTAATGTCCAAAATGTTTTTCCCAGTCTGTAAGTTCTCTTTTTACTCTTTTGGTGAAGTTTTTTGATGAGCATAAGTGTTTGATTTTTAGAAGATCCCAGTAATCTAGCTTATCTTCTGGGATTTCTGTGTTGTTGGTTTTGATTTGTATCCTGTTAATGCCGTGCATTAGGGACTCTAGCGTTGATCCTATTTTTATTTCTATGAACTTTATAGTTTTTGACTCTCTATTTAGGTCTTTGATCCATTTTGAATTAGTTTTTCTGTATAATGTGAGGTGTGGGTCCTGTTTCATTTTTTTGCAGATGGACATCCAGTTTTGCCAGCACCATTTGCTAAAAAGATTGTTTTTTCCCATTTGATGGACTTTGGGCCATTGTTGAAGATCAGGTGACCATAGGTGGATAGATTTACATCTGGGTTCTCAATTCTGCTCCATTGGTTAATGTATCTGTCGTTGTACCAGTACCATGCTGTTTTGACTACCGTAGCTGTATAGTAGGTTCTGAGGTCAGGCAGTGTGAGTCCTCCAACTTTATTCTTCTTCTTCAGTAGTGCTTTACTTGTTTGGGGCTTCTTCCCTTTCCATATAAAGTTGATGATTAGTTTTTCCATCTCTTTGAAGACTGTTGTTGGTATTTGGATCAAGATTGCATTGTATTTGTAAATTGCTTTGGGTAGAATTGTCATTTCCACAATGTTGAGTCTACCTATCCATGAGCATGGTATGTTTTTCCATTTATGTAGATCCCTTTGGTTTTCTCACGGTAGTATTTTGTAGTTTTCTTTGTATAGGTCTTTTACAACCCTGGTTAGATTTATTCCTAAGTATTTTATTTTTTAGGGGCTATTATAAATGGTATTGTTTTCCTGATTTCCTTTTCATCATTCTCTTTATTGGTGTATAGAAATCCAGTTGATTTTTGTATGTTTATCTTGTGTTCTGCTACTCTGCTGAATCTTTCTATTAGTTGCAGTAGATTTATCGTGGAGTCTTCAGGGTTTTCTAGGTATAGTATCATATCATCCTCAAACAGGGACAGTTTAACTCCTTCATTACCAATTTGGATGCCCTTTATTTCTTTTTCTTGCCTTATTGCTCTAGCTCAAACTTCTAGCACAATGTTAAATAGGAGTGGTGATAAAGGGCATCCTTGTCTTGTTCCTGTTCTCAAGGGGAATGTTTTCAGCCTCTCTCCATTAAGAATGATGTTGACCATTGGTTTTGCATAGATGCTCTTTATTATGTTAAGAAATTTCCCTTCTATACCTATTTTATTGAGAGTTTTTGTCAGGACTGAGTGTTGGACTTTGTCGAATGCCTTTTCTGTGTCCATTGAGATGATCATGTGATTGTTTTCTTTCCTTTTATTTATGCAGTGAATTACGTTGATTGATTTCTAATGTTGAACCGTCCTTGCATACCTGGTATGAATCCTACTTGGTCATGGTGTATTATTTTTTTGATATGATGCTGAATTCTATTGGTTAGAATTTTGTTGAGAATTTTTGCATCTGTATTCATGAGAGAGATTCGTCTGTAATTTTCTTTTTACGTAGTGTCTTTGCTTTGTTTTGGTATCAGGTTATGCTGGCTTCATAAAATGAATTTGGGAGTATCCCTTCCTTTTCTATGTTCTGAAACAGTTTGAATAATACTGGTATAAGCTCTTCTCTGAATGTTTGGTAAAATTCTCCAGTGAAGCCATCTGGGCCAGGGCTTTTTTTTGTTGGGAGTTTTTTTTTAACCTTATCAGTCTCTTCTCTTGTCATGCGTCTGTTCAGATTTTCAGCATCACTTTGTGGTAGTTTGGGTAGGTGGTGTGTTTCTAGAAATGCATACATTTCCTCTAGGTTTTCAAATTTATTGGAGTATAGTTTTTTGTAATACTGTCTTACAATCCTTTGTATTTCACTTGGGTTTGTTGTAATGTCCCTCATTTCATTTCTTATTTTGGTTATTTTCGTCCTCTCCTGGTTTTCTTTTGTCAGTCTTTTGTCGATTTTGTTGATCCTTTCAAAGAACCAACTTTTAGTTTTGTTGATTCTTTCTATTGTTTTTCTATTCTCTATTTCATTTACTTCTGCTCTGATCTTTATTATTTCCTTTCTTCTGGTGGCTGTGGGCTTTTTTTTTTTTTTTTTTTTTGCTGTTCTTTTCCTATTTGTTTGAGTTATGTAGTTAAACTTTTGATTTTGTCCCTTTCTTCTTTTTTGATGTGTGCATCTATTGCTATAAATTATCCTCTGAGGACTGCCTTTGCTGTGTCCCAAAGGTATGTTTTGGTATGATGTCTTTTCATACTCCTTTGATTCTAGGAATTTTTTATTGCATCTCTGATTTCTTTTATTACCCAGTGATGTGTAAGGAGGGTGTTATTCAGTTTCCATGTAGTTGATTTTTTTTCCTTACTCTTCCTGTTGTTAAGTTCTATCTTGATGTCATTGTGGTCAGAGAAAATACTTTGTATTATCTCAGTGTTTTGGATCTTGTTGAGGATTGCTCTGTGGCCTCAGATGTGGTCTATTCTGGAGAACGTTCCATGTGCATTGGAAAAGAATGTGTACTTTGCAGCTATTGGATGGAGTGTTCTATATATGTCTATGAGGTCGAGTTGGCTGATTGTGCCCTTTAGGTCTTCTGTATCTCTGCTGAGTTTCTTTTTAGGTGTTCTGTCCTTTACTGAGAGTGGTGTGTTGAAGTCTCCTGCTATTATTGTGGAACTGTCAATTTCTCTTTTCAGTGTTGTTAGAGTTTGTTTTATGTATTTTGGAGCCCTGTCATTGGGTGTGTAGATGTTTATTATGGTTGTGTCTTCATGATGGATCTTCCCCTTAAAAATTATATAGTGCCCTTCTTTGTCTTTTATGGTGGATTTTGTTTTAAAGTCTATTTTATCTGAGATTAATATTGCCACTCCTGCTCTTTTTTGTAAGTTGTTAGCTTGATATATTTTTTCCATCCTTTGATTTTTAATAAATTTATATCTTTGTTTCTAAGGTGTGTCTCTTGTAGACAGCATATTGATTGATCCTATTTTTTTATCCATTCTGTCACTGTCCATCTCTTTATGGGTGCATTTAGGCCATTTACATTTGGTGTAATTATTGATACATGTGAGTTTATTCCTGTCATTTTGTTGTGCTTTTTTTTGTGGTGCTGACATTTTCTTTGTTCCTCTTACTCTCCTGTGCTGAATTCCTTTTGTTTGTGGATTTTGGTTCATTTCTTTTATTTTTGTAGGTTTTGTTTTTACTGAGACTTTATGTTTTTCTTTTTTATTTTGATGAGTAGGTTTGTTAACTTTCTTTGTGGTTATTTTTAAATTTACCCTTATCTTCCTAGGTTTGAACAGTCTATTATTACTTCCTAACACCTTGCCTTCCTCTCCATTAGAAGGTTCTGTAGCTACACCATTTATTCCCTCTTTTATTGTTCTGATGCTGTTGTCATTTACAGATTAACCTCTCTGATTTCCTGTTGTTATTCTTTTGGTTTTGGATAGTCCTTAAGTGTTCATTTTCCACTTTGGTATCTGGCTAGTACAATCCTGTGTCCTAGATTCAGCCTGTGGTCTGATGATGTTTGTTCTCAGATTGAAGGACTCCCTTTAATAATTCTTGTAAGTTTAGTTTGGTTTTTACATAGTCCCTTAATTTCTGTTTATCTGGAAATGACCTAATTTCACACCATCTTATTTGAACTAGAGAGTTTTGCAGGATATATTATTCTTGGGTGACTTTTTTTTTCTTTTAAGGTTTTGTATATGTCTTCCCATTGCCTTCCTGCCTGCATGGTTTCTTATTGTTTCTCCTCTTTATGTGACTTTTTGTTTTTCTTGAGCTGCTCTCAGGATTCTTTGTTTGTCTTTGGTTTTAGAGAGTGTGATTATAATATGCCTTGGTGATTTTCTTTTGGGGTCTATCCTATATGGGGTTCATTGAGCTTCGTCAGCTTTTCATCTTTCGTGATATTGGGGAAGTTTTCTGCCAGCAGTTCTTCCGTGATCCTCTCTGTGTTTTCTTCTCCTGTTCTGGAAGTCTGATCATTCGCAGATTTTTGCTTTTGATTGTATCCCACATATTTCTCAGGGTTTCTTCATTTTATTTCATTCTTTTTTCTGATTTTTCCTCAGACAGAGTTGTATCCAAGTGTTTTTCTTCAGTTTCGTTGATCCTGCCTTCCATCATTTCAAACCTGCTCCTCAGCCCTTCTATTACACTGTCCATTTCTGAAATCTTGTTGTTTATCTTTTGCATTTCTAATTGTTGTTTTTGTGTGACTTCTAGTTGTGAATTTATTTTAGCATTTTGTTCCTGTATTATTTTCTTGAATTCTTCCTTTTTTTTGGTGTATATATTCCATGAATTTGTCGGCATTTTCTATGAATTTGTCTATTTTTTCCTCATTTTTTCTTTTTTTCTTTTGCTTCAACTCTTGCGTAAGTCTGAATATTAGAGATTTTAATTCCCTATCAGATCGTTCTAGTGCCTTTTCTTCTACTGGAAAGTCATCTGGTTTTTTATTTTGGACACCTACTGGAACCATCCTATCCTGTTTTTGTATATGTTTTGATATTGTCTGCTGTCTTTGAGGCATTCAGTAGTTATTTTCCTCTTTTATTGATTGTAGATTTGTTTATTTCTTCCTGCTTTTTCGTTTTATTTGGTTATGTCTGAGCAGGTGGACTGTGTGTTCTTTCTTGTTTTCTCATCTGTGGGCATGATACTTTTCACCTGCTTCTCAAATGGGCAGGGTCAGTCACTCAGGTATGGTACAGCAGGGCATGTCCAGTTGAAGGGGAGTTGCTGGGATGAGTTCTTTGTGGCACATACTCAGGCTGACAGAGCAGACTGGGAATCAGTGCAGGGCAGTTTCTGGTAGGCCATGCCTGTGCTGCTTGAGAGTGTGATGTTCAGCACATGGTTCAGTTAGGTACGAAGGAGGGGGGGAAATTGTGTGAAGCTAAGATGGGTATGGGAAAGAGGAGAGAGAGGAGAGAGGAACAGGAGCCAAAAACATACACAAAAACAAGCAAACAGTAAAAGAGTGCTAAGGGAGCTTGCTACTGGAGTGGAAAGATGAGAGACTGAGAAATGGAGAAAAACAAAAAGAAAAGAGGTTAAAAAAAAAAAGACTAAATAAAAATTAGAGGGAAAAATAAAAGAAAGAAAAACCCCCAGGGATTCCACTGGTGCAGCTTCTAGGAGTGGGGAAGGTGCCCCTAAGCCATGAAATACAGTCTAGCTAGAAGGGATAGAAGTGTCACACAGTGCCAGATATTCAGAAGACAGGAAGAGAAGGTAAGTATGGAGAGATGATAAACTGGAAATGAAGAAATACAAAAAGGGAAAAAGAGAGAGAAGAAAAGAAAACAAGGAAACAAACAAAAACAAAATAAGAAATAAGAAATGCCCCAGGGATGTCACTGTGCATCTGAGCAGAGTAAGGGAGTAGCTCCCAAGCCGTGGAGTACTGCCTGGCTAGAAGGTGCTTCCAAGCCAAGAAAAGAAAAAGAAAAGAAACAAACCATCAGATCAAAACAGAGCAAATCAGAACAAACAAATAAACAAAAAAAGGCCCGGAGTTCCCACCAGCATGGCGGCACAGGCTGGGAAGCAGTTTCACACTCAATCAGTGTTTTGCAGCCTTTCAGGAAGAACCAAAGATGGCACACGGGGCCAGGTATTTGAGAGAAAGGAGGGAGAGGTGGTGAGAGATAAGGAAAAAAATCTAAAGAAGCAGAAAAAAGCAACACCAGCAGCCAACAAAAGGCACTCAGGGCACCGGCCAGTGCCAGTGGGTGGAAGCCAAGTGACACCAGGGTGAAGCCAGTGTTTCCCAGCCAAGAGACTGTGGTCGCAGGAAGCAGAGGAGGCCAAGTGGGTGTGAAGAAGGATGGGGGTGGGAAAGCATATATCTCTGGTTACCAGTTGTTCTGTCTCCTGCTGGAAGCTCCGTGAAGCTACTTTCTCATACCCCATTCGCTGATCTCCAGTAAGAGTCCAAGCTGGTGGATCCGTACTACAGTAGCTGATAGGGGATCTCTGCATGTATCTCTCCTTGCTCTCTGTTCTCGGTCAGTTTCGTATTCAGTTCGGGGCTTGGCTGAGTTCTTTATCTCTTCATTTGATGCTTAGGGTTTCAGGATTGACGTGTGACTCCATTTGACTTAGTTTTTCTGATCTTTGCTTTGGAGGGATGGCGTGGTGCTTCTGTCTATAGCTTCTGATTATAGCGCCATGTTGTCCTCTCCCCAGGTTTCTTGCTGTTGAATTTGTTTGCTAAGTTTTTTGATTCCTTTGCCTAAACTCAGAGCCAAGTTGTTGTAGCTCAAATTATCCAAATGAAACTTCATAAGGCTGTGTACCAAATGCTTAAATTGTCTTCAGTATGAACGTGCCACAGTCAGACAGTTCTCTCTGAACCACCCTTCTCTATCAGTGGCTTGCTTCAATTCTCCTACAGTCTCATTTTCCATTTTTCTCTTTTCCTTTCTTCACTCTTAAGAAACTTACACTTGCTATTTTTTTTCCCACTTAGCAACTCACCCCTAGCTCTTTCCCCTTCAATATTATCATCAGTCTAGGAAAAATAATTATCAACACACAATCCTGTTTCCAAGCCTTTCTTCTGCATTTTAACAGACATAAGCAGCTACTTGAGGGTGAAGCAGAACGTGCCAACAGTTAGCAAGATGGCAGAGATAAGAGCTAACTGTTAGCCAAATTCCCTGAGTGAATGAATGATTGAGTCAACATTATTTAGCTCACTCTGTGTCCATTCTCTGTCGAGTATTTTGAGAGAACTGAAAGAAAATGGGAAGGTGACTTCCATTCTTAGGAAAACTAGCAGCCTAATCAGAATCATAGGAGAGGCCAGCATAGGTACTTTATGAATTGTTACTATAGTTTCTAACTGACAAATATCAGTACCAAAAAAATAACCAAACCCAGTGCTGTTGAGTTGATTTCAACACATAGAAACCCTATAGGACAGAGTGCCCCATAGAGTTTCCAAGGAGTGGCTGGTGGATTCGAACTGCTGACCTTTTTGTTAGCAGCCAAGCTCTTAACCACTGCACCATCAGGGCTCCAAATGTCAGCATAGCTTAAAATTTAGGAATCAGGTTCTGCTCTGTATCAGACTGCCTGGGTTCAAAATGAGTTGTATGTGACCTTGAGCAAATTACTTAACCTCTTGGGGCCTCAGTTAGGAACTGAAATAATATTAACCTAAAAAAAAAAAAAACCAAACTCAATGCTGTAGAATCGATTCCAGCTCATAGTGACTCTATAGGATAGTAATAGGACTGCCCCATAGGGTTTCCAAGGCTGTAATCCTTATGGAAGCAAACTGCCACATCTTTCTCTTGCAGAGATGCTGGTGGGTGTGAATCATCAACCTTTTGGTTAGCATCCAAGTGCTTAACCTCTGATTCACCAGGGCTCCCTGAAATAATATTATTGTATATATTTTAGAGATATTGTGAGGATTAAATGAGATAATGTGCACACAATACATAGCTTTGTATCTTATAAATATAACTACTCAACAAATACTATTATTATTAGATAGCTAATTATGACTTGCAAAGCTATAGAGTTAGATATTGATATTGGCAGCTAACATTAACATGAGCCAGCCAAACATAGAAGTGATCATTCTGTCCCATGCTGGAAATTAGCTACTGAACATGTCCGCTATCAACCACGGCTTAATCTCTACCGTAGGTTTGGTTCAGAATTTACTCAGAACCTATACTTTTGTAGACCTGAGGTGGTGTAAACAGTTAACACATTCGGCTGCTAACCAAAAGGTTGGAGGTTCAGGTCCACCTGGGGTGCCTCAGAAGAAAGACCTGGTGATCTACTTCTGAAAAATCAACCACTGAAAACCCTATGGAGCACGGTTCTACTCTGACACGCATGAGGTCACCATGAGTCGAAACAGACTCCATAGCAACTGGTTTGGTTTAGGTTTGGATACTTTCACAAGGGACCTTAACGCATTTAAAAGCAAAGCCCAGCATTAGGTACTGGGTTGTCATCATTTTGTAGGTAAGACCTCTTTTGTTCCCACTCCGATATATTCTCTCATGGGTTCTTTAAATCAAGCGTCTGGGTGCCCAAATGGGAGGCTTTGTTCCTGTATCTGACCTGGAGGATTGGCTTAGTCAGGGACGTTCTTAGATGGAATGTATGGGCTTGGATGAGTGTACTTCCCTGGAGTGACAGAGTTTGTTACTCTCTTTCTGGTTTTTTGGAGTCCAGGTTGTGTCTCCACATTTTTAAGCAAATGGAAGTTGTGAAGCTGCCAAGTAACCCTCAAACCTCTCTCCCTTTGAAAAGGAAGGAAGGAATTAGTCAGAAACCACACAGCAATTAATGGCTGAATCGACCAGAATGAAATATTACCTAGTACGCAATCCACTCGCTTGTAGCTCAGCTGGGAATGTCCAAAGAAGACAGCACATGGCAGCGTCTTTGGCCACAATGAACCAAAACCCAGTGCCATTGTATGTGTGCATGTGTGTCGTGTGTGTGTGTGTGTGTGTGTGTGTGTGTGTGTGTGTGTGTCTGTGTGAGAGAGAGAATATGAGCTTTCATTTACACATTTGCATATGTGGCATTGATTTTTCTCTAGTGGAGAAAACCCTATGTAACTCTAGAAGAACTAACAAAGGAGACTGTATCTTCATAACAAGAAAGAAAAGTCTAGATAAATACTTGTCACCTGCAATGGCTGGTTTAGATACCTACCTGCATGAAGACAAGGGGTCGGACAAGAACCTCCCCTTTAGCTGGATGACTGAATTCCTTCAGCATGTGTACACTTACCACCCTATGGAAGGCATCTGTTCACAGAACCCCCTGGAATTGTGGACTCTTCTCCTGTGAAGTCTTACCCTCCCTGCAGGCAGAAGAGACTGCCTGAGCAAGGAACTATGCAAGAAAGCACATGCCACAAGAATGCGAGTCTTCCTCCAGGCAAATAGCTTGGTAAACCCCAAATACCAGGCTCTGGATCTTGCCTTCTGCCTCTGAGGGGCATTCTCCTCATCCCAGACCCCATTTCCCTCCTCAGCTTCCAGGGTGTCCCTCAGGATGGCATCCAATCTGATTTGGATTTGCTGACTCCACTGTGCACCACAGGGTTCCCTTGATTTTGACAACAAAAGCTTTGACTCACTCCAGCCCTGCAGGTGTGTGTGTGTCTGTGTGTTTGTGTCTGTGTGCATGCACGCTTGCCCGGGTGTGAACCAAAGCATGTTTACATTTCATTGAAGTAACTTCTAGGATACTGTCACCAACCATATTGTCTCCAGTTTTCAACTCCAAAATCTCTGTTATAGAAAGTACATGCAATAAGTCTTCCCACCTATTTTATACTCTACTTATTCTTCAATGGGCCAGAACAAGGAGTCTTGGCCTCATCTCTTTTCCAACCACAAACACTGCAGTCTGAAAATATTTACCAGGCTCCGTGACAAACAGCACTCAAGAAAGTTTCTTCAGGGCAGAAGATCAAGTTACCTGCATCAATATGTAACTTCTCCTTATACAATCTCAAAGCTGTTGAAAAGAGACCTATTAGAGATATGTATTCAGAGAGCCCTAACCCTGACCACCTAGTGTAGGAGGGCCTCAACCAGGGCCACATGTCAGGTTTGTGACTCTTTCAACCATGAAGCACCTATTTGATGCATCCTGTGGCTACTTTAAATGGAACCCATGGCTTGTTAACATATGACTTTGTAAAGAGGAGAATTGCATGTTCAGTGGGTGTTCACTCACCCGAGCTGAGGTTTTGTTAACTGAAGGAAACTATGATACAAGAATAGGGAACCCAGGAACATGCTAGTGATCTATACCAGGACTTCTACATTTGGGGCAAGGACTGACCACGTTAAAACCATTTACTGGTTGCCACGATCCAGTGCATGTTTCAACCCTTGCCTTATCGAATGATGGCTGGAGTAATATGACCCCAAAAATCAGTGCAGACGATGGCAGATGGTTCCCAGAAAAGTGTCTACCAATTCCTTCATTTAATAAGTCTTTCTTTTCTTTGCTCACCAAGAAGAAAGGACCTCATTCTCCCCTCCCCATTCCTCTAGCCACACCAGATACTCAGGCCTGAGAATTATCCACACTGCTCACATTTATTAAACAATTATATTCTCCAGATGAATATTATGGGAAAATGTCAAGCGGAAAGACATTCTGAAGGCAGAGTATTCTTAGGCAAAATCTCCAATTAAAAAAAAAAACCTACAGAAATATCTCTACTTTTTATATCCCCAAATAGAGTTTCAAGGAATTAAGATAATTTTGCCTGAAAAATAGAAGGCTTGAGGGTCAAAAGACTAGAGTTGAATCATGATGTTCAAGACTACAAAATACTTTTATTCCCAAATAATGGTCTTTATTTACAATGAGATGACTTGAAGCTGAACATTAAGGAGTTTGGGTGTCCGAGGACTATGAGACACATACAGTGTGTTATGGTAGAAATTGTAGATTTGATTTTTCTGTAAGCGCTTCAGAGAAAATGAGTGGATCTTTACCTAGAAATGAGTGAGATGGACTAAATGAGTTTGTGAGGCTCCTATCTGCCCTGTGAATCTGTGATATTTTCCACATGTTCCTCGATAGACAGGTAAACAGGCAGTTCCAATAGAGGTGGTGAGTGCTGTAGTGGAAACAGCAGGGAAGTTTCCTGGGAGAGAGTGGCACCATGGGAGTTTTCAGGGAGAAGGAAGAGAGAGTCTAGAGATGCGTTGGGGAAGTGGCAGATGTGGAACAAACCAGGAGGCCTAGAGAACACATCTGTCTTCTCAAGGAAAAGAAGGTAGTGGAGAGAGGAGGCTGGTGGATGGGCTGGTCCTGTTGGTGTGGGGCTCAGGGGCCACGCTGAAGCATTTGGCTTTACTTTAGAGGTAATGGGAAACCATTAAGAACAAAGCCAAATAAATCTGCTTGTGACACCCCCCCCCCTCCTCCGCCCACCCAGGGTAGTCCCAAGAGGCTGGAAGAGTTCAGTAAGTTTTCACTTAAGTCTCTTCCAAAGGCAGCATGAGTGGGGCAGAGCATAGGGAGTAGGGTATAATTTTATCATACAAACACATAGCAAATGTCTTTAAAATCTTCTTGAGATTCTTCTTCCTCAAAGTCCACTCATAATTGCAATATCATAATTTTGTCACTGTCACAGGAGTGTTTCAAGCAGTGAATAGACTTACGTTATTAGACCACTCTGATGTCACTGCAGAAAAGGGATAAAGGGAACTGTCAGAGAACATGAATGAGGAATTAGAAAGACATAGAGATATTCCTGGTAATTTCAATAGAAATGATTATTTTTTCCCATTTTAAAGATGGAGATACTGAGGCACAGAGAAGGCAATAATTATCCAGGCCTCTAGCCTCCTGTGTTGACCCAATACTGAAGAGGGTTGGAGGAGGCAGAAGTGAGGTTGGAGGATGGGAGCTCATTTGTTGGAGTAGCCCTGGAGCATCCTTTGTACTGAATAGGGAAAAGATTTCTGTTTAAAAAACCCAAAAGAAACACTGTTTCTCCCTTAGATTTTGGGATCTGAGTTAAACCTCAGTATGATACAAGAGTCTTATTCCCAGCATCCTGTGCTGCAAGAATTGGGAGGCCAGAAGTCACTGGCCACTAGAGGGGGCAATGCCTCCAACCACCTCACACAGGTGGGTGGGAGAGGATGTCTCTAAGTGAAATACACGTTAACGCTGAGGAGATTGCTCTATCAAAGACTTTCGGAATGCAAAGAACCACAAACCTCAAACAGTATATTTATGGGATGGGAAAGGGCAGATGGGAAAGAAAGGCAACATACAATCTTTCGATACTTCTGGAGAAATTGCTAGGAAAGGCAATGTGCTTGTCAGGAATTTCCCAGAATGCCCAGGAGTGCATGTTTTAGGTAGGAAAGCCTGAAGAAGGGTGCATGGTTGCTCTTTCAATGGACCCTTCTAGAATAAGTGGGGATCATATCAGATCTGATGCAGAGCCAGCTCTACAGGGCAGCTCCCTGTGTCCCAACAGGGAATACTGGTTACTCTTCACGCATCTGGTTAGAACTTTATCTCTCAAGCTGAATGGAGGGGGTCTGGAAGGCCACGCCATTTCCCCACTCTGTGTAACTGAGTCCCAGAAGGGAGAAATGTGTTCAGAGATAGAGCTAGAGGCTGTTTGATAAGAGGAGGCATGGAGTAAGGATGGATCTAAGCTGGCACTCCGGGGTGGGGGTCACAGAGCTCACTCCAGGCTGGGAGGGAAGTGGCTGTGCAGGTGCAGGGATGTTCAGGAGGTGGCCACCACCTCTCTGTAGTCTCTTACCCAGGCTATAGCAGCCCACTGGCATCAATTCACCACCTCTCTTCTCCTTAGGACCATTTCTAAGTATTGTCTTCATCAGAAAATACCAGGAAACAAAATAATTGTATCTCACCTCACCCCAAACTATTCCCACTCTTAATTAGAGAGAGGACATCAAGAGAACATAGACACTGGAGTCCTCTTTACACCTCTGCTCAATACCCCCTGACAATGCATGTACTCTTCAGGCTCCTCTCAGACTGGGAGAGGACTACTTATTTAGCAGGACTCCCTGCACACTGCCATGGTGTCTAAAGAAGTTCAGTGATCTTCCTCGAACAACACAGAAGCAACAAGCTGCCTTCTGTGTATCAGCAGGAAAAAGAAAGCCCTGCTTGTTGACAGACCCGTCATGCCCATGATGAATTGCATCTCGATGAGGGTGCTGCAGTTGTGGTTTTCACTTGTAGCCAAAGGTTCATCCTCAGGTCTCCTGGCACTTTAGAAAATGAACTGCTGTAATTCAGCCTGTCCCTGTTTCACTCTAACATGGCTGCTGGCTTTGTCACTCTCCCCCCCCCCCCCCCCTTTCCTAGAAGCAAGGGAGGAACTCCTGGCTGGCTGTGCTTTACAAGAAGGAAGACTAGTGCCTGATATTCTGGGGGACTCAGGGTAGGAAAACTGCAAGCCCCCATGAGTGTGGATGAAGGGTTGTGCAGCCTGCAGTCACAGAGGGACTCAGCAGGACCTAGAGCTGTTCATGGAATTGTGTTTCCTGGTGAACACTGAGCATTAATGCTATTTATTATAACCTCAGTGATCTAATGTCCCTGATTTGGGGGGACAGTTTGCTCATGCTTCTCTGCAACTCACCAGACCACCCTCTGTTCTGAAAGTAGAAAAACATGGTCCCTATGGTTTCAGGGAATTCCTAATTTATCAGTTTTTGCTAATTTTATTTTATAATCTTTCTTTTTTTTTTTTTAGATTACCTATTGCTGTGTAAAAAGCTACTCCAAAATTAAGTGGGCTTAAAAAATAATCAATTTTTATAAACTTTTGTGCGTCAGGAGTTTGAACAGGGCTTAACTGGGTGATTGTTCTGCTCCATATGGCTTCCACTGGGGTCCATCTATGGTACTCACCTGGAAGCAGGACTGACATGGAAAGTATAAGATAACTTCACTCATATGACTGGTATCTTGGCAAGGACATCTGGAAGGCCGGGGTCCCCTGGGCCTCTTTCCATCTCCATGAATCTCAGGCCTTCTACCTGTGGACTCTCTACTAAGGTTGTTAGACTTTTTACACGGAAGCTCAGGTCCCAGACCAGAGACTAAGGCAGAAGCTGCCAGTCCTCTTAAAGTCTAGTCCTCAAAATAGCACAGCATCACTTCCACCATACCCTAGTCAAAGTAGTCACAGGCCACCCAGATTCAAAGGAATTGTAAATGCCATTGTTAGATAAGACAAATATCACGTAAATTGCAGCCATCTTTAATTTGCCTCAAGGGTCAATTTATTGATGGGAATGATTTATCTCTGGAGATGAGGAATGTTTGTCTTGTTGCAGGTACACTCCTAACGCAAACTTTTTCTCTTCAATCCTTCAAAACTGTGGGGATCAATCCAGGACAGACTGCCCAATACTCAAGGTACACACAGGCTTAATTGTGCTTACTAATCTGTAGTACACAATTTCACCTGTTTTTCAAAGATATGGTGAAACCTATGTCTATCCCATAAGTAAACACGAGTAAGTCCGTGCGTACCTTACTTACTGTAAGCAGGTGCATGCTGTGCTTACTGGTTAATCCACCTCTGGGACCAATATATCAAGAAAAATTTTGAAGTCATATGAGGAAGTGCATGCTATGATCAGGGTAAAAGCAAAGCAAGACAAAACTTCACCCTTTATACAGATGAGAAATGAGAGTAAGACTTCTCTGGGTTATCTAGACCACCTTGTCTCAGTTATTCCTCTCAGGCTGTAAGTTAGGTTTGGGAATGATGACTGTTATTTGCTTTTTCATACCTGATATGTAAAATTTCTTTTGGAGACTTTCATATAGCCTGATCCATAAGGTTGTTTTTCAGAGAGTTGATTCTATATTTTTCCTTTCACCCACTCAACAGATGTTGACTGAGCATATGCTATACGATGATTATGATACGTGATATTCCTTACCTACTTGGCCATGATGTCTCCCAGGCTCTTCCTGATATCTCTCAGGATTTCAAACTTTGGGTCACTGTGGTTGAGCCTAAGAGTACCAGTGAAGGTAGAGAAAGCGATGGGGCAAAATCTTAGGCAAAACCTTAGACTTTAGGGGCTTTTTGTGAAAAATGTGAATCTCACTGGCTGAACTACCCTGGCAGATGGTAAAAGGGGATTGATTCTGTTTCATAATTCAAGCACCAGAAGGAATTCTAAACCAGATGCACCCAGAGAAAATTTCTGACAGGTGTACCTGATTCATCATGGGACTATCGAAGGCCCTTCTCCCACAGGTCTGGGAATATCTCACTCTGGGCAGCTGGGTGAGCTTCACCTGTTGGGTAAAATGGCCCATGGGGATCCTTGGCAGTTCCACTCTAAGTACTTCCAAAGTTCTCTGACAAGGCTAAAAAATCCCTGTTCAACCAAAGATTCTTGCAAATTATTCAAATAGGATGCAAATTCATGGTCTGCTCTGAGCCCCAGCAGCTTTCAACTTTTATATTTTCAGAACAGTAAGGCCTGCCATCAGTTCACTTGGAGTTCAGTCCAAGCTGTGCCTGTCCCTGACATTTGTTCATTCTTTATGCAGGTAACATTTTGAAGAACTTAAAAAGAAGTCATCTTTGCACTCCATTCCCTACCACCTTCCAAAACAGTTTTAAGAAATATTTTAGACATTTGTTACATGTATAATAGCTCGAACATAACTAACTTATTTCCCACTTCCTGAATTTCTAAGTTGGATGCTCAAATCCCTGTCCTTGGCAATCTATTGTCTATTTATTTCTTGATATTTCAGGGGTAGGAATTGCCACATTGACCTAGGGGATTAGGCTCTCAAGAGCACAGGCAGATTCTGTCAGATGGTTGAGCCTGGCTGCTGTTGGGATGAATAGCAGGGGATCAAGCCCAGCTGACAACAAAGGAGAGAGTGAGTGCTGACGGAGAGAGGTGAGCTTTCCTGTGCGTTCATGTCCCCCCTTTGCAGTGGGAGTCCCAAGTCCATTCACTCCCTAGCTGAGCACATAGCTTAGCGCTGACAGGAGCCCCACCTTCTCTGCACCTGGGATCTGTGGGGAAGGGAGACCTGTCTGAAAGACAAAACTGCAGAGCAAGAACCAGGGAAAAAAAGAACCCAGTTCAGGGCTGTGTGGGTGGTATGCCTTGTATACCGGCTGCAGGTGCCTCTCAAATTCAGTTCAAATTCTCGTTTTATTATCCCATCATATTTTAAAAAAAAAAAAAAAAAAAACTATTTTCACCAAGTCGATTCTGACTCATAGCGACACTATGGGACAGAGTAGAACTGCCCCACAGGGTCTCCAAGGAACAGCTGCTGAATTTGAACCGCCAACCTTTTGGCTAGTAGCTGAGCTCTTAACCACTGCACCACGAGGGCTTCTATATATATATATATATATATATATATATACATGTATATATATACACTATATATACACACACACACATATGTATATGTATGCGTATGCATATATACACATATATACACACATATATAAATACATATATATACATTCAGATAGATTGATAGATAGATAGACAGACAGATAGCTACCGTCGAGTGGATTCAGACGCAGAACAACTCTGGGTACAATAGAACAGAACACTGTGCAGTTCTGCATCATCCTCGTGATCACCAGTATGTTCAAGTCCATCATTGTGGCTCCTGTACTGTACCAATCTATCTCACTGAGGGCCTCCCTCACCCTTGCTGGCCCTCTGCTTCGCCAAATATGATGTTCTCCTCCAGCGATGGATCCCTCCTGATGATGTGTCCAAAGGAAGCAAGTCAAACAATGTTCTATCGTGATCCATAAAGTTTTCATTGACTAATTTTTGGAAGTAGATCATCAGGCCTTTCTTCCTAGCCTTAGTCTGCAAATTCTGCCAAATCCTGTCCACCATGGATGACTCTGCTGGTGTTTGAACTATGGGTGGCATAGCTTCCAACATCACAGCAACATGCAAGCCACCACAGTTACAAATTGATAGATGGTGGGAGTATACAAATATACATATATACATATCTACCTATTAAAAAAAAACCCAGAAAACCAAACCCGTTGCTGTCGAGTTGATTCCAGCTCATAGTGACCTTGTAGGACAGAGTAGAACTGCCCCGTAGAGTTTCCAAGGAGTGGCTGGTGGATTTAAACTGCCGACCTTTTCGTTAGCAGCCGTAGCACTTAACCACTTTGCCACCAGGGTTTCCACACACACACACACACACACACACACACATATATGCACACATATATACATATGTATATTATACACACACACAGACACATACATATACATTCTTTCCACATTATGAGTAGTTCTGGGAGAAAGGAAAGAGAAGAGGATAAGGAGACTAAAGGAAGAAATAGGAAAGGAAAGGAAAAGTAGGAAAGGAGGATATAAAATGTGTGTTGGACTGCTAATTGTCCCTCCAAAATCTCTCTATTCTTTCTTCCTGGTCTCATGTCCATCCCACTAGAAACTATACTCCCCAGCCTCCATGGCAGTGAGGCAGGGCGTTGTGACTAAACTCTCACCAATGGGATGTGAGTGGAATTGATGTGTATGATTTCTGCTTTACTTGCTTAAATGCTTCACTGCTGTCCCTGGGCTCTCTCCCCCTTTCTGCAGTCTGGAGTGCTAACTAAGTGGCAGCCCAGCTTTGGCCATGCAGAGCTACAAAACAAAGGATACCTGAGTCCCTGGGTGAGCTTGTGGAAAGAGCTGCTGTGCTGGTCAAAACTGATGTTAGACTGCTACATGAGAAAAAAATAAACTATCACATTAAGTTCATTGCATTTTGTTGTTGTTAGCTGCCGTAAAGGTGACCGCTACCTCATGGTGACTCCATGCATAACCAGTAGAATGAAATGTTGTCCCATCCTGCACCATTCCCATGATCAGTTGTGGACTGGATCATTGTGATCCATAAGGTTTTCATTGGCTGATTTTCTGAAGTAAATTGTCAAGCCCTTTCTTCCTAATCTGCCTTAGTCTGAAGCTTCACTGAAACCTGTTCAGCAGCATAAAACAAACAAACAAACCCATTGCTGTCGAGTCAATTCCGACTCACAGCGTCCCTATAGGATAGAGTAGAACTGTCCCATAGAGTTTCCAAGGAGTGTCTGGTGGATTCAAACTGCAGACCTTTTGGCTAGCAGCTGAACTCTTACCCACTATGCCATCAAGGTTTCTGTTTAGCATCACAGCAGCACACAAAACTCCACTGACACATGGGTGGTGGTTGCACATGAGTTGCATTGACCAGGAATTGAACCTGGGTCTTCTGCATTAAAAAAAACCCAAACCCGTTGCCTGTCAAGTCAATTTAGACTCACAGTGAGTACCCTTTGATGGTGTTGATTTAGTAAGCCTAGGGTGGTGTCTGAGAATCTGTAATACTAACCCCTCCCTGGTGATTGTGAGGATGGGTCAAGTTTAGGAAGTTCCAATCTAAAGAAGATTGTCTATCATTGCTCCTCAGAATGTCCATGTTCTACCTTACTTGCACTTAATTAAACTTAAAAAAACCAAATCTATTGCTGTCGAGTCAATTCTGACTCATAGCAACCCTATAGGACAGAAGAGAACCGCCCCATAGGGTTTCCAAGGAGTGGCTGGTGGATTCAAACCACCAACCTTTTGAGTAGAAGCCAAGCTCTTAACCACTGCACTACCAGGACTCCTGCATAGAAGGCAAGAATTCTATCACTGAACCACCACTGCCCCCTCAATGTATTTTAGGATCCCTTTATTGTAGCACACACAGCTGCAGTCTGTAAAGAAGGAGAGAAGGAGAGAAAAACTGAAACAACCATGGAAAGAAAAGATGACATTAAAAATGCAGTAAGAGAGAAATAAAAAAAGAGAAATAATAACAGGAAACGTGATTGATGGGAAGGCCCAGCTACTGGGAGGATCCTGGGGTAACTGTAATATTTCTGCAAAACTTGTATCTCCTAGTCAATCCTGAATGGGGCATCACCTGACAACCATGCCATCTTTTGTGATGCTTTTGAGCAAAATGGTTACAAGCACTTCAGCATTGACTCAAATGTCTCAAAAGCATAAGGATTACAAATTAGAGGCATGGGTACTGCTACCAGTAATAGTTAAACTCACCTGTTGGAACTATTCCCCAGTGGAATAGGTAGCTTAAAGAGAAATACATACTCATATCCGAGTGTTTTAAACAGAAGTGGAATGGACTCTGGAAAGGGAAGTCCTATATTGATCAGAAATTTGGAACACAGCTACCTGGCCAACCAACTGAAAAAGACCTATATCTGTGCCCATTCCAAAGAAAGGTGATCTAACAGAATGCACAAATTATCAAACAATATCATTAATATCACACAAAAGTAAAATTTTTCTGAAGATCATTCAAAAGCAGTTGCAACAGTACATCAACAGGGAACTGCCAGAAATTCTAGCTAGATTCAGAAGAGGACGTGGAACGAGGAATATCATTGCTGATGTCAGATGGATCTTGGCTGATAGCAGAGAATACCAGAAAGATGTTTACTGTGTTTTATTGACTATGCAAAGGCATTCGACTGTGTGGATCATAACAAATTATGGATAACGTTGTGAAGAATGGGAATTCCAGAACACTTAATTGTGCTCATGAGGAACCTGTACATAGAGCAAGAAGCAATCATTTGAACAGAACAAAGGAATACTCCATGGTTTAAAATCAGGAAAGGTGTGCGTCAGGGTTGTATCCTTTCACCATACTTATTCAATCTGTATGCTGAGCAAATAATCAGAGAAGCTGGACTATATGAAGAAAAACATGAGATCAGGATTGGTGGAAGCCTCATTAACAACCTGTGATATGCAGATGACACAACTTCGCTTGCTGAAAGCGAAGAGGACTTGAAGCACTTACTGATGAAGATCAAAGACCACCGCCTTCAGTATGGATTACACCTCAACCTAAAGAAAACAAAAATCCTCACAACTGGACCTATAAGCAACAACATGATAAATGGAGAAAATATTGAAGTTGTCAAGGATTTCATTTTACTTGGATCCACAATCAATGGCCATGGAAGCAGCAGGCAAGAAATCAAACGATGTATGGATTGGGCAAATCTGCTGCAAAAGACCTCTTTAAGGTGTGAAAAACCAAAGATGTCACTTTAAGGACTAAGATGTGCCTGACCCAAGCCATGGTGTTTTCAGTTGCCTCATATGCATGTGAAATCTGGACAACGAATAGGGAAAACCAAAGAAGAATTGATGCCTTTGAATTATGGTGTTGGCAAAAATATTGACTGTACCACGGACAAATCTAACCTGGAAGAAGTACAGCCAGAACGTTCCTTAGAAACGACGATGGCGAGACTTGGTCTCACATACTTTGGGCGTGTTAATCCGGAGGGCTCAGTCCCTGGAGAAGGACATCATGTTTGGTAAGGTAGAGCGTCAGCGAAAAAGAGGAAGTCTCTCAATGAGCTAGACTGACACACTGGCTGAAACAATGGGCTCAAGCATAGCAATGATTATGAGGATGGCTTAGGACCAGGCAGTATTTCGTTCTGTTGTACATAGGGTCGCTATGAGTTGGAACTGACTCCGTGGCACCTAAAGACAACAACATATTGATCAGACATTTAACTAGATAACTTATAAGGTCTCATCTGACTTTAAGTTTCTCCGGGGAACTTTTGAATCAGAAATGTTTAGTAGCTTTTTAAGTGCTATGTGAATTATTTTTGTTTTACCTCACTATTCCCTCGGGAGTGAACTTAAAACACTTAACAGCTCTTAACCTGCTCGATAACTGGATTCAACTTTCTCCCTGGGTAAATCATAAGCTCACTATGAGTTGTCTTTTTCCAATATACTGTAGCAGAATACTAGTTTCATGGTTGTGCATACCGTGGAAACCTCAGGCACATGACAGGTCACGGCTAACTGCACTACCTATGTATGTGGTTTTAGACTTGTTGGGAGGTCCCCATACATGAAAATATATTTCTCACTGACATAATCATAGATGCCTGAGATGCTTGAAATTCAACCATTCATGTTCTTTCAAAAAATGCAATCACCCATTGACAGGTAATAAATGGAATGTGTATATAAGAAGCATGGAGAAAGGAGGAGTGCTTTGAAGATGAAGTTGGCGGGGAAAATAATCTACTGTTTTTATGGCCCTAGATCCCACAGTCCTCTTTGTGTCTGCTGCTAGTACATGAGAGAAACACAAGGTGGTCTGTCTGTAGTCTTTATTTACCTCACCGCATGGCTTCCAAGCACATGCATATACCAGACCAATACATGATGGTGAGCTGATGGGAACATTCAGCCAGGAGAACCAGCTGGCCTGCCTGCTTTGGCCAGACCTCCCTTTCCTTACCTGGAGCTGTCCTGGGCCCTGGATCCCCACACATCTTTTAGCTCTCAGTGTTCTACCAGTTGGCCAGGCTGGCTCTCTTCATTCTTTTTGTGCACAGGTCATCTGAGGAGAAAGGGGACTCAGGACAGGTAGGATTTTATTGGGTGGAAGGGGAAGGCTAGTCTAGCTGTGAAATGAGAGACTGTCTGGAAGGTACAGGCATAGATGGAGGGCCCGAGTCACATGAAATGACAGAAGGTCACCGGACAATTGGCAGAGGGTGAAAGAAGGAGGCCAAGTGGAGAATAAAAGAGGAGAAAGACAGGAAACAAGCCCCTATACTTCGCCAATAAGTCCCCGGGTTATAAATTTCTGACTTAGGGACAACTTCACTTTGCCCTTTAATGTTATGTAAATTTGCTCTCACTTTGAAATAATTGATCCAACCCCTACTTGCAACAAATTCTTCATCGCAGTCACCTTCACTTGCTGCATGTGCAGCTTTTAAATCATTGAAACGGCTTCCAGCCTTTTTGTGCATTAAAGTGAGGCTAACTAAGAGCCGTATGCACCGTTCCAACTTACCTACAATTTCAACTTAAAGGCAGACTCAGGAATGGAATTCGTTCGTAACCTGCGAACTGCCTGTACCTCAACACAGATAATAGGACTCAAATTTAGAAAATATTTGCTTATACATTTTTATGACACATTTAACTTTCTGTCATGATATTCCTGAATCCAAAGCTTAAGGTTCCCCGATGTTGTTGTTAGGTGCCATCAAGTTGGTTCCGACTCAAAGTGATGCCCGGTTAGAACTCACAGGGAATGAACAGAACAAAATACTGTCTGATCCTGCACCATCCTCATAATCCTTGCTATGTTTGAGCCCTTTATTGCAGCCCATTGTCGATATCAGAGGAGAATTTGGTTTTATTTCCAACCTCTTTTCTCAGGATAGTGTGATACTTTGGTTTTATGTTAGGAAGCCAGATAGATGCCTTGAGCAGAGAAAAAGGCAAGAAATGCATTCCTGAGAAGAGGGAATTATCTTGCCTAAAGAAGAAAGACATTCTGACAGTGAAGGTTCAGTGGTAGAATTCTTGCGTCCCATGTGGGCCATCCAGTTCTGACTCCTGGCAAATGCACCTCATGCATAGCCACTCCCATTCAACAGTGGAGGCTTGAGTGTTGCTAATATGCTGAACAGGTTTCATCAGAGCTTCTAGACTAACATGGACTAGGAAGAAAAGTCTGGCAATCTACTTCTGAAATCAGCCAATGAAGACCACAACTATTCAATCTGCAACTGATTTATGGGGACGGTGCAGGATCGGGCAGCATTTCAGTCCCTTGTTCATGGCATTGCCATGGATCGGTGCCGACTCAAAGGTAGCTAACAACAATAAAGGAGAAAGGAAAGAGGGTAGATGAGGTATCAAAACAGAAAATTGCATCCTTAGGAGAGAATAAATAAGGCTAAGGGAGAACTTCACAGGATCTAGGCTGAAATGAGGGAAAGAACAGCCTACTCATAAGCCTTACCACTCAGAAATGGGTGTTGTATTGAAGAGGCTAAATTAAATGCATGGGGATCTCATGAGCTTGGTTCTGAAATTTGGCTCTCTGAGGTGGTCTTTTTGCTGGAAAGATCATTGCAGTTAAGAAGGCTGGCAGGACATTCTGCTTTATAATTTTTTACTTACGTGATTAAACTTCTTATCACCCATTAGACTAAGAATTCTCTGATGGAGAAGAGGGAGTAACATATTCATTTATATTGACCTTGGTGCTTAGCTCAAAGTCTTGGTGCCACCTACCAAACTTTCCTTCTTAGTTCCCCCACATTTCCCAGCCTCCTTGCTGTTAGCTGGTGCCATCTCACTAATCTGGTCAATGGACTGGGCAGCAGAAGCGATGGGTGCCACTTCTGGGTTGAAACAGAGAAGAACTAGTGTGTGAACTTTCAGCTGGTTCTCCCCCTGTAACCAACAAGGCCATGTGCTCCAGAAGGTGAAGCTTTAGGATGGTGGAATCTCTATCAAACAGTGTGGAGCATTGCCCACCCCTAACCCATGTTGGAAATGTAACCTAAGTGACAAATTAGCTTTTGTTGTCTTGAGCTTTTTAGATTTTGGAGTTATTTGTTACTGCAGTGCAATTTAACTGATCCTGACTAATAGCATGCTCAAGAAATTTTGTTAAAAAATGAATAAAGAAATGAAGTGGTTAGGCCAAATAACAATAATAAGGTACTGATTGGGTTTCCTATTTGAATTAACCTCTTCACTACACACCACTTTTTCTTTCTTTCTTTTTTTTTTTTCCTTCTGTCAACCTCTTATTTCTTTGGGCCTGTGCCTATTGGCAGTTAACATCATTCTGTCTTTCCTACTATACTATGAAGTCTTTCATGGAAAGGGCTAAATATTGCATACAATAAATTATATAAAAATATATTGAACATCTACCATGTTTTAGGCACTGTGCTAAAACTAGGGAGACAAAACTGGATAGAACATGGCCCCTGAGCTTGGAGGATTCAGAATCTAGTAAAAGAGGCCGATAAATAGCCAATTACATCACAGTGAGTATTATGATAGATGTCAACAGCAGACATCTGATACTTCCAACAGCACAGAGAAGGGGCACGTAATTCAGGCTGGGAATCCCAGGCCAAGGGAACTGCATATGACAAGGCATAGAGATGAAACAGAGGAGGACATGTTCAAGAAACTGCAAGTGGTTTAGTATGACTAGAGAACATGGTATAGGAGAGGAGTAGTAAAAGATGATTCTAGAAGAGTGAGCAGAGGCCAGATCATGAAGACCTTGTGCCTCACTTAGAAGTTTGGCCTACCTGGGGATGATAAGGGTAGTAATGTATGTGGAGGACATGGAGTCCTCACTAATCAGAGACTTGTGATATGAAACCATTTGGCATCTCTGTGTAGATGACAGAGAGCTATTGAAATATTTGAAACAGGAGAGTGACATGGTAAGATTTTTACCTCAGAAAGAGCACACTGACAGTGGTGTGGAGAAAGGATTGAGAAGGAAAGAGAGTGGAGGCAGGCTCAGCAGGCTATTGTGTGACCCACAGGCTCTCTTGACCCAGTCCCCTGGGGTTTGACACCAACAAGGTTAAGTGGAGCTCTATTATTCCCAGCACTGGTTCTTTTGGAGTTTACTTGCCTGATAGCCATGCTTCTGCCGTCAATGTTCCAAATAGATGCTTCAGAACTATTTAGCATAATCAGAATCAGCACCACGTCTCTGTCTGGCTCCCCAGTTCTCAAACTCAGCAGAGCTACTTGGTATTTCTGTATGAGATTGGCAGAGATCTTCAGTGGGACCTGGGCTGGCCCCAAGGCCTTTAGGCTGCCTGCTTCATACCAGACACTTGAAGAAACCCTTAATATATTCTGGTATTTTCCAAACTCTGTCCCATTTCCCTGATTCTAATCTCTCTGTTCAAGATAAAACATACAACCATCTTAACAGATGGCAAAATTTCATTATTGATGTAATATTACTAATTAATATTAAATTCTTATTGCAAGTATTTTATAAAGATATTCAAACCTATGCCTATAAGGGAAACTGGTACTATATAGGTTTATACAGGGTTTTATTTTATTTACTTTTTTTAATCAGAGTAAAAATGACTTCTTAAAACATATTGGATAGTTTTCCATCTTTTCTCTATTTTTACTGCACACTGAATACAAAAATAAATTCCAGGAGGATTAAATAATTAAATCATTGCAATCCTCAGATTAGCCCACTGAACTGGGTTCTTCTTTGAAAGTACTGCATGCCCACATTAGAGTCACGAGAGAACCAGAGGATTCTAGCATGGAACCTATACATTTTGGGGTGTGTGTGTGTTTACAAAGGGTATAGAGAGGAAGGTATAAGGAAGGGGTATGAAATAATGTCCCGAACTTGTGTAGAGCTTCTGTGGGAATTCCAGGGGCAGGAAATAACAGTAGAGGTGATAAAAGCAAAACAAAAACAAAATGAAATCTCTTCCTCTTTCAGGGGCGCTGAGAGATGGATTTAGCCTGCTTGGCACATTTGCCTCCAGGAGAAAAATCCCAGGGGAGAATCCAGGGGAACGAAAACCACATTTCTCCTCTGTGCCTCTGATCAGCCCTGAGGCTAGGCTTAGGGCTGGTCTGGGAATATTTTCCCTCTCCTTCTTTTTCAAAGATGGCAAGCATGATGCCTGGCTCCAGAGTTCAGCTTGGCAAATCCCCTCTCCCATCTTCATGCCCTGGCAGGTTGGCTCTGTTCTCCCGCCATTGCCATGGAGAGACATAGATCAGGTCCTTTGGAGAGGCAGGGCTGGGCGCCAAGGCATTTACGCCCCCTGGGGCGCCCTTCTGTCATCCCTCCTGTTATGCACAGCAACAACACAACTAGGAGCCTGCTGTCTATGGGCACGGCCTGCCTAATTTGACATTTGGGGCTTCACTCTTCTTGGTTTTCGTGAAGGACTATGGCTGATGGCCTGTGGTGTCCAGGAGGATGCTGATGGAGGAAGGTTGGAGAAGTGTGCTAGGGTCGGAGGTAGAGTGTTATTTGTAGTCTCGACAAAAAGCCTAGGCAGCAGATCTGTAGCTTGGCCAACAGCAGTGCAGTGAAAGAACCAACAGAAAGTGGAGGGTGGATTGGGGAAGAATGAGCGGGTGGCTTACAAATAATCACCACTGACACTGGAGACCCTTTTACACTTTATAAATCACTTCCCTATTTGCCATCTAACCAGGTTCCCACAACTCTGAGAAGCATGCAAGATAGGCATAATTAACCTCACTTTGTAGATGATGAATTTGAGGCTCAAAAGAAACCACAGCTAAATAAGATATGTAGCCAGGAATTAAACCTTGATCTTCTGAGTCAAAATGTCATGTTTCTTCAATCATTGCTCTGCTCTGTTCTTTCGGTTCTCTCCCCTTGAAGCCTCCTCCTTCCATGAAAGTCACACTCCTACCATCATTTTCACCCTCAGGGTCCAGGGCCCTCTCGCCTTCTCTGTCCTGGCCCCGTACGTACCTGCTCCCAAGACACAGCAGAGACTAATTTATACTAGAGTGTGAATGGTTTAGCAATGTGACCCTGCTCAAGAGGATTTATGTTTTAACCAGCAGAGAGAGAACCTTAGGTGAAAAAGATGAAAATCTAATGAGAGGTTATCAAGTATTAGAAAGGAATGCTTTTGAGGGAATTGGGCCTTCCACTTCCTCTTGGTTTCTTCTAGACCATACCCAGGGTAATTGCTTTTTGCCAGAACTAAGGTTGACCTGGACAGTTGGGAGTAGCTGATCCCTTTCTCCATCAGGGATCAAATAAGAGGAAGAGCCAAAAAAATTTCTAGATTAAAAAAAATTCTTATTGTTGAATGATCAGGCTTGCCAAGAACTTAAGAGAGAATGTAGACTCCTCCAGGCTCATGGGATGCTTCTGGAAGCTTCAGCTGGGACCTGAGTCCTGAAGTCCAGTCCAGGAGCATAATATGCTCCCATCTGCTCTCTATCCCATCTCCTCACTTTAAAAGCCAGGTTTCAGAGAGAAAGCCTCCCCAAGACCTGTGTAGGACTGGCAGGAGTAGTACATCCTTACAGCTAGCTTCAGTTCTGCCTGGGATGTCCCTTTCTCCTCTGGCTCATTCATTGCACTTACCACCCTACCTTTCATTCCCTATCCACTGATACCCAGCCTCAAATACTGGTAAGACAGTACCAGAAGAATTTCAGAGGGCATGGGAGCTTTGGGAACATTTCTTTACCCTGGGTGATGATGGTGAAGGATCTATTGGCACAACATGGCTGCTGGGAAAACAACAGTGGCCTACTTTTTTGCAATCTGCCCCCTCTGTTTATATGCCATGTTTTTACATGTGCTGACTTCAGTGCCTCATCAAAAGGTCCTGGACATGCAATGGAAGAACAAAGGCTGACAGTTCCCCCTGAGCTGTCAGTCTGTGGGGAGGGACCGACTCTACTTCCTGTGAGGCTGGTGGGCCGTCCCACTTAGGCTGCTTCTTGCTCTCCAGAAGAAGGGGCAGAGCAGCAGCAAAATACCAAATATATTCTGGACAGCAACTTGCATATGCCTTAATGTTTTCCAAATGCAGGGCTGCTGTAGTGGGCTTGCATTCTATTACGTGGGGCTACTTATTAGAGGTTTGTGTTATGGTCAATAATTTCTTCCTCCAAAAAAGCAGAGAAGGCTTGACCCAGGCACCCAGGGCTGAAGCCAGAGAAAGAGTCAGCAAGGCCTGGATGGGAACGCTAGTAAAGGCTTTGGGACAGATATTTAGGGGTCCTTTCGGGCAATCCCACTTCTTCAGTTTTTATTTTTCTCAAATGTTCACCCAGCTCATGCTCATTCTACTCCTCATTCCTAGATCTTCTAGAAATTTGTGTAGATAATCCTTCAAAAGAATGAATTATTAATCAATTAGAGCAAAAAGAAAAAAATTCTCTTCTTCCATTATCCCAGTGACAAATCTTCACTTTTTAGAGCAAAGATAGGGAAATCGAGGCTTGGAGAGGCCAAGCTGTCCTTACTCACAAAGCCAGTAGGAGCCCAGCCTTGGTTTCTCTGAGGCCAAATCCCACAATCCATTCATTTCCTAGGAATTTATCACAAACTGTCTTCCTAACAAGTTTCAGAGACAAAAACTGGAACAAATTTGCTTCAGGATTTAGGACATTATGAAGAAAAGAGAAAATAGGTCTGGTTTAGATAGATGTCTCCAAAATCGGGGTCTAGAGAGCAACATTGAATGTTGGGAGTTGAGAAGGTGACAAGGAGGTAGGAGAATGGGAGAGAGCAGTCCAGAGTACTATGCAACAGTTGCAGTTCCTCCTGGGGCTGGTTTATGTCCTTTGACATTAATAAGAGTCTGGGCATGAGCTCTTTTTTGTTTTTTGCTCATAAATAAAAATAACTTACAAGACAGCTAGCAGAGCCCAAGATCCTGCATCAGGAAGCCTGGGTTCAGGTGTGGGCTCTGCCAACAGTCTACCGTGTGACCTTGAGGAAGTCACCAAGGGCCCCCACACCCTGGCTGAGGGTGGTGGGCAAGGCCAGAGATGATCTCTGAGGCCTGTGCCTCTGATCACTCATGGTCTCTGTGCTTCTGGTTGAGGGAGGAGGCTTTGGGGTCAGGTACTGGGCCATAAGCTCTACAAGAAGGGGATGGAGGATATGAAGCACCAGGGACTCCTGGGTGCTTTGATGCACATGTCTGATCATCGAGGAGACAACCAGAAAGCCATAAATAGACCTGTGGTTCTCGAAGGATCAGCCAGGACTCCCCCACAGTATCTCTAAATCGATCTGCAGTGGGAGGTGTGGACTTGGGTCCTGTTGCCAAGGTGAGGGCCACAGGACCAGAGCTAAAAGCTGGGAAAGGCCCTGTTTCAGTGATTGGCAAGATCATAATCTCTCGAATTTGTTTACTGCCTTCTCATCACCTCCTTCTCGCCTTTGATCCTCACATCACAGGCCCTGGAGGGAGGGGGAGGATGATGACTTCTATATCCCTGCTACTGAGGGGCTGCAGGGAAACATCGTGGACAGGAGGAGATGGTGGACAGGATGGATGTCCCACCTCTCTCCCTCACAAACGCACATTGAGAGAGATGGAGAAAATATCTAGAGAGAGCTCACTCTCATTCCTTCTGGATATCCATGGATTCTCAGACTGGGACATCTGCATGAACATTCTGACTAATATTGACCCCAATCTCTTACAACCCAGTTGAGAAGATAGAGACACCAGAAGACGTAGTAATAATTCCAAGTAGAGATTGATAATAGTTTCTGCTTGCCTGGCTCTGGACCAAATGGGAGAAACCTCCAACATGGTTTTAGACATGAGTTTAGGACTTTTGAGGAGGTTGTCAAGGGACCATGGAGGACAAATCTTCCTCCACCTTTCCTGATGCTTATTATTCCTCCTACTCAGACCATAGGGAGCCCTGGTGGTGCAATGGTTAAGCACTAGACAAAGGTTGGCCGTTCAAACCCACTCAGTGGCTCCATGGGAGAAAGACCTGGAGAATGATTCCATAAACACTGCAGCCTAGAAAACCCTATGGGGCAGTTCTCCTCTGTCACATGGGGTTTCTGTGAGTCAAAATCTACTCAACAGCACCTAACAACAACAACACCCAGAACCTACTCTCTCCCTGCAGCGTTACACATTTTATCTTGGTAGCACCCTGGCTTGTCTGCTCAACATGACCCTCACTATCCTCTTTCCTCTCCTCTGGAAAGCCACCACCTTTGGAAAACAGCATTTATGTGGAGAATCTGGTCATTCTCAATTTAAGATGGACAGTGTTCATCGCTGTATTTGTGATTATTCTGGGGCAGGAATAGTGGAAGAAGAGTCTGATTAACACTAGGCCAGCTTGGCAATGCCTGGGATTTCAATCCATAAGGAGCAATAAAACATTTCCAAGAAAAGTAGTGAGATAAAGAAAATTATATGTACAGTAACTCCTTCCAGGGAAAGCATTTTATGTTGCAAAGAATATTTTTTTAAGCTCTTGGGGTAGGGGCTAGAACTCCAAGGAGAAGTGTTCTAGCAACAGCCACTTTCCAAGGAGACTTTGTCCAGTTAAGCACAAGGCTCTGATTTTGCTGATGAAGAAGCAAGTTTGGGGATGAAACAGGCTAACTTAGGGCACTAAAGAAAGAGTCAACATGCAGTCACTCTCCTGAGTGAAGGCTGAACAGATGAAGAAGAGCAATGCAAAGGGCACCAAATTATTAGCCTTCCCAGGGAATTCACCTACCGTCTCAATGTGCCTTGGTTGGGGTTGGGGGTTGTGAAGAATAAGCACAGCATGTGAAGGAGACAGGATGACTTCAAGGAAAATACAGGGTAAAAAGCAGCTTCTGAGTCACTGGTCTCCAGTCCAGATCTAGATCGCCACTGAGAACAGTTATTTCTCAGTCAAGTGCCATATGCTTTCTTTGTCTCCAGGTAGTTTTCAACCAGGAATGGGTCATAAAGGGAGTGATGCCGTCAAATGATCTAGAACCGCATGATAGGTGTCCCTGACCTCTGTTGAAAGCAGAACACCTAGTTGTGCTATCTATCTCTAGAACTATATACCTAAATAAACTAGATGTCAACACTGAAGGCAGAAAGTTAGAGTTGAAAAAACATGAATGTTAGCCCTATGGAACAGGGGTGAGGAGTTTCTATATTTTCCATCCCTCTTGGGTAGCAACAACCCAAGAAGGCTTCTTAGAAGATTGGGTCCACAGTCCTGATCTGAAGGATGAGCAGGATTATACATAGGCCATGAGCAGTGAGTTGGAGGCTGGATGTGGCAGAATAGAGGGTAGGATCTAGGGAAGTGGGAGTGTGATGAGGAAGTGCAATAGTAAGAAAACAGAGGAGACAGTAGGGAGGAGAAGACTTATGATTGTTTAGGAGAGGGTTGTGCTAACAGGGGCTGCTGGCCCAGGGTGGATCCTTTGAGCAGAGAGGTTGAGGATGTGCTCTGTGACATGAGAATTTCCATTGAAGAGCCTCTCTTTGAAAGTAAGGGACCTGGAGAGAACAGATGAGACTCTTGTCCTGTAGGCTAAGTGAAAGGTTAAGATCACCAAATCCACCATGATATTCTCATCTTTTCCCCAGACCAATTCCACGGCTTTTTTGGACTGTCCAGTTAGTTGTGTTTTGTTCTCATCTCACCAAAGTGGAGAGAACATTTCCCATTTTAAAGCTCCTCCTAGACCTGAACGTCATTTTTAGCTCAGTCCAGGTCCTCTTCTTTAAGTGAATCTTAGCAGAAATTGAAAGATACCCTTCTCTGGAATCAGATTTCTCCACTCCTCACCCTCTCTAGTTCCTCCCCACAGGGATGGGTTGACAGGTGGCTTTGTGTAAGAAATGAATGCTGACAATTGAGAGGGGCCCTCCTGCTGATGACCCCCATACCTGACAGCTGAGCAGAGCCCAGTGGCACAGTCAGGCCCTCTTCTCGCATACGGCCTCCTGGAGAGACCCCATCTTGTCTTCTGTGCTCTCAGTCCATTCATTGCACACCTTGATACTCCCAAACCTTGTTAGGACATTTAGGTTTTTACTTTTGAATAATCTCAAGAATATATTGTGAGTTTGGCTATTAGAAGAGTGTTCCCAGTGTATTTTAATCATCTTTCCCAGACCTTTTAGCACTTTACATGGATTCTTGTAACAAATCTTCTGAAAGCACACCTCTGTGATCAGAGGGAATTATCTAATAAATAAGGTAAACACGGGTTTACTTGTTCTTACTTACTAATCTCTAGTAAACACTACATGTGAAATTGTTCACTACAGATGAGTAAGTAAGCACAAGTAAGCCAGTGCTTACCTTGCTTACTGAGTCATCTGACCCTGTCGGGGATTGTAAACTTGAAAAGAGGCTTTGATTCTGTAGGAAGGTGCTGTGGTGTTGGGAGAGAGACATATGCCAGCCACACCTAGAAGGAGAATCTTTGATGTGGTAAAAAATGTGAAACTGTTCACTACAGATGATCTGGTAAGCAAGGCAAACACCGTGCTTACCTTGCTTACTGGATAATACACCCCTGTCTATGATGGAGGAGAGTAGATCCTCCTGGTCAGAAGTAGAACTTAGCATTTGACAACTTTGACTGCCTTGCTGAGGCCACAAAATTTGCCAGTTGGGATTCAGACATAGAAGTCCCAGCTCTCTTCTCTGGACTCCATTCACTGGAACTCTTATCTCTACTAAGAAAGAAGTAGAACCAAGTTGAGAATGTTCTCAATCTCCTGGAGAATTCACAGGGTTGGAAATTTAGAGGCTAACATTCCACTGGTTGAGCTCAGCCAGCAGATTCTTGATCAATAAAATCCATAATTTCCCTGTCTACATCAGAGCAGACACATCTCCCATTTCTTGTATGGAAGTGAGAGAGATGAGTGTCCAGAAAGCCTGTCAAGAGAGGTAGCGGGCATCCTCCTCAATGTTTATTTTATTATTTTTGCCCATCCTCCCTATCCCTGTCAACAAGAAGCCAAGACACATAATCAAAATCTCAGAGTAAACTGTACCTTTGCTCATCAGAGTTCTCTTCCCAGACACCAGCCTACTGACTTTTGGACAATTAGTACCAACCAAACTAAGAACAAGGAAAGGACCAGACCTGTAGGCCATCTTTCTCTCCTATCTTGCTCATTGTCTCTATTGCACAAGGAGCACTGTCCCAGCCTTGGGAGAGTGCCTCTGCCAACTGCCCAGCATGAAAAATCTGAGCTTCACTTTCTCTTTATTCCTTGTACCTCTCGACAACCACTGGCCTTGTCAGGCGTGCTGAGCAGAGCCTTAAGTGTTGCCAAATGGACTTGTCTCTGAGCCACCAATGCTTCCTGATGCAAATGAGATAAGATTCTCAAAAGCAATAAATTCAGGAGGGGAAGAAGATTGGCCCCCTTTAAGGACCTCAACTGCCTTGCCGAAGTCATAAAAAGTATTGGCTGAGACTCAGGCATAGAAGTCTTAACATAGTTTCAGAATATCCCAAAGTGGATACACTGAATTCTAATCTCATAAGGTGTTTACAGAATAGAAGCTATGTTCAGATAGCACCAAAAAAAAACCAAAAACCAAAAAACAAAAACCCATTACCAGAGTCAATTCCAACTCACAGCAACCCTATAGGACAGAGTAGAACTGCACCATAGGGTTTCCAAAGAGCGGCTGGTGGATTTGAACTGCCAACATTTTGGTTAGCAGCCGAGCTCTTAACCACTGTGCCACCAGGGCACCAGGTACTCTGTATATAGGATCTTTATCCATGGCACACAACAACAGCAACAGTCTATATATGAGTGTTTCATATAGACAAGATAACCCAAAAACCAAACCCATTGCCGTTGAGTCAATTACAACTCATAGTGATCCTATAGGACAGAGTAGAACTGCCCCATAGGGTTTCCAAGGAGCAGTTGGTGGATTTGAACTGCCAGTCTTTTGGTTAGCAGCCCTAGCTCTTAACCACTATGTCACTGGGGTTCCTATAGACAAGATAGATAGGATTTTAAAATGTTGATAAGTAACTCCCTTTGACAGCATCACTGGTGGGTACAGGAGAGGAGCTAGTGACTTCTCAGGAAGCCAAAGTGAATTACCAGTCTTGTGATGGTTAAGCTTAAGATAGTTTTCCAAAGCAAGTACCTCCCTGTCTGCAGAGGTGGATGGAGGAAAAGAGAACCATAGTTAAGTAAGTTTGCGGATTCCCAATCACTTGGACAATGCGTCCTACCATAGATTTTGATCTGTCAGAGGACTGTTTATAAACCCATTGCTGCTGAGTCAGTTCTGACTTATAAAGATCCTATGGGACAGAGTAGAACTGCCCCATACGGTTGCCAAGAAGAGGATGGTGGATTAGAACTGTTGACCTTTTGGTTAGCAGCCAAACTCTTAACCATTGCCCCATCAGGGCTCCTGGGACTCCTTATGGGAGGAGATAATTTTTTAGGCCTTCAGGTGAGCACATTTCCAGTTGTAACCGGATAATGAAGGCCTCAGTGCTTGAATAATGATTTGAAAGACTTTCCGGTAAGAGTCTTCTCTTCCATTTTTCTCAACTTTAGTGACTGTGAGTGAGCTAAAAGGATGGAAATCAAATACTTCTTAGCAATAAAAAAAAAAATGAGCAAACTTATTATACATGCAACAACATGGATTAATCTCAAAAACATTATATTAAGGGAAGGGAATCAGACACAAAAATTACATATGATATATTTCCTTTTATAGAAAGTTGAAGAACAGACAAAATTAATCCATGGTAACAGAGATGAGAATAGTGGTTGCCTTTAAGGGGTGGGGATTGTTTGGAAAGAGGCAGGGGGGAACTTTCTGGGGAGATGGAAATGTTCTTTATTTTGGTCTAGGTGATTGTTACACGAGCCAGCGCATAGAGCAGAACACTTAAGATCTGTCCATTTTAATGTATGTGAATTATGCCTGAATAAAGTATGGTTAGCATGTAAAAGGAATCCCTGGGTGGGGCAAAGAGTTAATGCACTCTACTGCTAACTGAAAGGTTCGAGTCCACCCGGAGGCTCCTTGGAAGAAAGGCCTGGCATTCTACTTCCAAAAAATAAGACATTGAGAGCCCTATGGAACACAGTTCTACTCTGACACACGTGAGGTCACCATAAAGGAGTTGACTCGACAGTAACTGGAACTTATATTCTTGGTGCATTCAGAAAACAGTCTGATGCACTAATCATGTGAACTTATCTATCTAAACAAGGGGGTCAGGTGGCACTTCACACAATCTTATTTCTACTTAGTGTTTAAATATCATGCACACACATAGCTCCATGCCATGTTTTTAGTCTATTCAGCCAAGACAAAGGCTGTGACATTGTTTTTTCTTTGATTCCTGTGTTCAGGACACAGTGGGGGACAAGGATCAAGTGGCGTTAACTGGCATAGATTCAGTTCTTATCAGTGAGCAGCCTGTTTAAAAACTGGGAGGAGGACTTGCTAGTGGCATGGATTTGTTATTTTGAAAAGACATTTATTCCCATCATAGTGTTAGCACTAGTACTTGCCCTCAAGATTTCCCAGTGTTATGTTTAAAGGCAAATTTAGGCTAACAAAGAACCTCATTCACATATTTATTATTCAGAGTCTAGGTTAAAATTTCCCCGACAACTGGAATTCCTTGTTTTGACCAAGAGAATTAATCAGCACTAAGTATTCATAAGAGGGATTATGCTTTGATTTCACAGATTTGTGTAAATTACAAAGCCTTTTCATTGGAGCTCATGATAAGGAATGCTGGTGGTGCAATGGTTAAGCGCTCAGCTGTTAACTGAAAGGTCAGCGGTTTGAACCCACCAGCTGTTTTATGGGAGAAAAATGTGGCAGTCTGCTTCTGTAAAGATTAAAACAAACCAAATCAAACCTATTGCCACTGAGTTGATTCTGGCTCATAGCAACCCTATAGGACAGAGTAAAACTGCTCCCTAGTGTTTCCAAGTCTGTAAATCTATATGGAAGTAGCATTAGAAACCCTAGTGGGCAGTTCTACTCTGTACTATAGGGTCGCTAGGAGTCGGAATTGATTCAGTGACAATGGGTTTAGCCTCATGCTATTTCTTTTTACTCAGAATGGCAAGCCTCAAAAATATATATTAACTCACTTAAGCTCAAATAATGCTCTCCTATGATGGAACTTGTAAAAATGGCATGGCAGTGAGGATGTCTGGTCTCCTCCAACTTTGCAATGAGGGGATAGAATCACCATCAGCATCAGCCCCAAAGCTGATTCCTGTGAAACAGAGGTCAGACATACCTTCTCTCTCCAACCTTTTTACCAATTCTGACACCAGCCATCCCTCCCATGGCGCTCTTTTCTCTGCTAGGTTCAATAAATCATTGCAATGGCCACTCAGAACTCACAGACTATTCTCAGAGTTATGTGGTTTATTAGGGAAGTAGCAGCTTACAATTCAGGATCAGGACCAACTCAGGATACAGTTCTTCGGAGAGGACAGCCTCTTCTCAGCCGTGCCTGCATGCAGGCCTCTCTCTGGCCCTCAGCCTCTTGACTCCTGAGGCTGGCCTCTGCCCTTCCCGGGCAAGTGTTACAAAGCTCTTTAGCTCCACCAGTAAGTGCCCAGAGGAGCTTCTCAAAGGCGTTCAGCTCTCTTACTCTGTGGTTTGGCACACCCATTGCAGCTGCCTCTACCTCAGTCAGTGGGCCAGGAAGCCCACCATGCTGTTGCGCCCCAGTCTGCTGGTTCTGCTGTCTCTGCTGCTGCCATTTCTCTGCCTCTGCTTCTCACCATCTTGTACTGTCTCCAGTGTTACAGCTTTCTGTCTCTATCTCCAGGGTCTAGGAGGTTCTCAGCACAGGGACCCCAGGTTCAAAGACACACTCTGCTCCCATCTCTTCTTTCTTGGTGGTAGTGAGATCCCCCAGTCTGCCTGCAAAACAGCTCATTTTAAGCCTAGCAGGATGGCAAAACTGACCAATCCCCTCGTTACATTCCATGTGCTTTATTTGCATGGTTCCCACCCCCTTCACAAGGGTGCCATGCCCCTTATTTGCATTATTAGTAAGCTATCCAATCCCCTTGGTGGGCCACAAGCACCTCATTTGCACAGTCCTACTCAGTTATTTCCACTAGTGGGAATTACAAAGACAAAGACTAGAGGGGCCATATTAAGTAACTCGCTGCACCGCAGAACTATATTCTACACAGGACAAACACGCTTACTATAAGTGCTTTCCTAGCAGTGGCCTTGTTTCTTTCTTTACTGACCATGTTGATGCTGGGTGCCAACAAGTCAATTCCTACATAGTGATCTCATGTGACAGAGTAGAACTGCCCTGTAGGGTTTTCTTGGCTGTAATCTTTAAGGGAAAAAGATCATCAGGTTTTTCTCCCACATACCTGCTGGGTGGGTTTGAACCACCAACTTTTAGGTTAGCAGCCTAGTGCTTAACCGTTGTGCCGCCAGGGCTCCTTTTACTGACCATGTTATGGCTGTGTGCTCTCAAGTCGATTCCAACTCACAGCGACCCTATATAACAAAGTAAAATTGCCCCATAGGGTTTCCTAAGCTGTAATCTTTAAGGGAGCAGATTGCTAGGTCTTTTCTCCTGTGGAGTAGCTGGTGGGTTTAAACTGCCAAACTTTCAGTTAGCAACACTGACCATATCCATTGCTAGATTCTCTTTTCCTGGCCGTCTACTTCTCTTCAATCTTTTGCTAATATGTGTATAATGCTAACAGCTTTAACCTCCTTGGCATTCATTAATTCATATGTACATATTTCAGAACTAAGAATCCATTTTGCCCTACTAGACCTTATTCATCAGTAGGCTGCAGACAGGGTTTGAGTCTAGAACTCTAAAAGAAAAAAACCCAACTTTATTTGGGGTCAGCCTTCTGGCTCAGGACCAGAGTTTTTTTGTTTGTATGTGTGTTTTTTAATTGTGTTTTAATTTGTTATATATAATAAAACATTTGCCATTTAACCATTTTTAAGTGAACAATTCAGTGATATTAATCATTAATTACATTCATCATATTGTGTAACCACTATTCACTTTCAAATGTTTTCATCTCTCTAAACAGAAAATCAGTAATAACTCCTCATTCTCCTCTCCCTCCAGCTCCTGGTAACCACTAGTAAGCTTTTACCTCTATGCATTTGCTTATTCTAGGTATTTTGTATAAGTGAGGTCACAAAATATTTGTCTTTTTGTGTCTTTTGATTGATCCCATTGGGGCAGAAACCATCACTAGGCAGGCTATCACAGGTAACTGAGAGCATCTGTCCTAGGTGGAAGTGAGAGGTGTGGGGGAGGAAGCAAGAGTACGGCTCTTCTGGTTGGCAGATACTGAGTTACAGCTGTGTAGTCCAGGTGGTGGAGGACAGGATGCTGGTAGGGGAGGGTGGAGGATGAGGAAGGAAGGAAGAGAAGGCAGCACTCAACATCACACAGCCAGCAGGTGGAAGGGCTAGTATTTGCACAGAGATCCTTGGAACGCGCACACTGTGTTCCTTCACTCTATCACATGGCCCAAGAAGATCCATAAAACACAAGAGCTGCTTGGAAGGATGAAGCAAAGGGACTTAGTGACTAGGCTTGGGGGATAAGGCATGAGGATGCATCAAAGTTGACCCTTAGAGTTGACACATTTGGGAAGAGAGATGGCGTGGGCAGGGGTAAAAGCACTAGGTTGGCCAACTATAACTCTGGCAGAACCCAAGATCATGCACAAGTGTCTTTGGTCAGGGAGTTTCCCCAGTGTAGTCCTAGAGAAAGAAGGTAATTGACGTAGACTGATGATGCCAGGAAGAAGAGAGCCCAGGAGGAGTACTGCTGCCAGGCCCTTGCTGGGAGGTAAAGCTGTTAGGCAAAGGGGGCAGATCGGCTCTCTTTCAGAGAGCTTGTAATCCCCCCATGCCCCAGGAGACCTGGCTTCAGCTTCCTCCTTTCTCCAGCCAAAGAGACCCCTCCACTCGCCTTTGTTCTCTTCTTTTCTAACTTCTGTCAGTCCACTTCCTGTTCACCAAAGCCACCTCCTGCCGTTGTTCCCAACTTGCTGTATTTTGGGAAGCTGAGCCAGTTGAGATGAGGTTGCCTGAGGATACAGACCCCTTCTTACCTCGTCCATGAGGGAGGCTGCCGCTCTTGTTCCTGGCCTATCGTGTCTCAGTTAGAACAATGGGATCCAGAGGCAGGAGAGGAAAACAGCCTGTCTCCCCTTGGTGTGAAGGATGAAGCAAATTCTCAGGCTGGAGATTCAGTTAAGGCATGTCACTCATGGATTTCTAAAGGGCTCTTAGGATTCCCAATAGTCATTCAGTGGCTGAGTCACCAAGTCATGATTTCTATAACCAAAGAGCTGGCTCCTTCTTTAATGGTCTTCCCCTTTATTTCCTTCCAAGTCCATGAAACATCACTGTGCCAAGCACTTTCTCGTCCTTCCCAACTACAGACAGTGACCTCTGGATATTCATGAGGAGGCCTCCTCATGCCCAGATTAACAAATAAACTATAGCATGTTGTATTGGACACCTCTTGTGCCCTGTTGCACAGCCCCCAGACCTACATTTTGTTCTAGCCATTATGGTGCAAACCAGCTCCCTGCAGATATAATTCTAGAGTCCTTCGTTCAGCTGCATTGTGACCCTGGGTTCTTGCCCCAGAGCTGATGCCACTGCATGAATGTTTGCAGGTGTTAGCACAGCACCCATGCCTGCACAGCCTGGAAATGGGGGGAAGGCTTGGCCAGGGGGGAAGGGAAATGGTGAAGAAATGCTCTCTTCTTCTGTCCCACAGGTAGATAATTCTAAAGAGCATGCTTTACAGTTCCTCAGAAGGTTCTAGCAGGTTGGAGCCCTAGTTGCCCATAGCCATGACCACTAGCTTGAGAACATACCCTGGTGTTGGTTTTCCTTCCTTCCCTGCTTGACTGTCCCCAATTCCTCATTCCTGTTAACCTGGGATTACTCCCCAAAATAAACTACCAGCACACAAGCCATTGCTTCTGGGGCACATTATTAAAATCGCCCTTTTAGAAAGAAGGAAACAGATTTGGAGAGGTTTATATTTGGCGAGTACTAAACACTTATAACTTGAGTCTTCTAAAAAGCCACAATGTGTCTTCAGTACCAAACTGCACCCAAATTTGTAACTTCCTCAGCAGCTTGAAGAATGCTTTTACTGGAAAGCAAGTCGATAGATTGAGGTTCCTTCATGTCTTTGCCATGTATTACAATGCCAAGTGCAATTCAAATGTAAGACTTCTAAAACATTTAGGAGTATATGAATGAAGGAAAACAGGGAAATGGAAAAAAAAATTGAGAACCACCTCCTTTGCTAGAAGAGCAGCTTCAGAAAGTAGGAATCATGGTTACATTTACGTCAACAAATTTTGCAACCTGCTCCACGTAGGGATTTCAAAAGTTCATCGACCGTGATAGTAGCAGACACTTCTTGTTTCTGTGCCCCACCCCCGCCCCCGCCCCAGCTTCTGAGTGCTTTGCCACCAGTGGCTTGCACCTTGGCCTTTTTCAGAGGACTGTCCTTGGGCTAGCAGAGTTGCTATGTGGCAATAGTTGAAAATGCCTGAAAGTGTACTCTCCACTCCAGCCTTCACCCAAACCCAGGGTGGCTTGTAACTCCCTTGCCTCCTGGAGGAACCAAATCTGATGTGTAATTTACACTCCAGAGATATCTACAAGACAGATTCACACTGGAGCTGGAGCTTCATCTGAAATCATACCCCTTTTTGGCTTTTTCTCCTTCCCTGTCCTGCTTGCCCTACTCCTTTATCAATATCTCCTGGGATCACTTCCTTAAGTCACTAGTGAAGAAATCCTCCTCCTCTCAGGGTCTGCTTCTGCAGAAACAGACCTAAGACAGGAATTATCTCGCTAACTATCAAGGATACAGTGACTTCAGGATGCTCATTGTGTGACAGGGGAGAAAGATAATCAAATAATAAACAGAAAAGTCTAACACATGCTGGGATGGAGGAATATATGGAATGTAAGAGCCCCCAGAGCTTCGAACTGTTTCAGTGTAGCCCAAAATACTGCATCAGGAGGCAGGAGGATGGGCTTTGGAGTCAGAAAGACCTGTGTTTGAATTTTGGCTTTGCTTCCTACAAGCAGGATGCTCTTAGCCAAAATTGGTTTCTCTGATTCTCAGTTTCTTCATCTGTAAAATGGGTATACTGGCTAGCTCACTTAATTGTTAGGAGAATTATCTCATTTATGAGAAAACGATTGTTAAGTTTTTGGCCTATCACCCAGCTCATAATGAGAGCTCTTTAATGGAAGCTGTTTTTAGTGGGTATTTTATGTTTTCAACACGACTGGGCTGCATCAATATAATGTCACATAGGTCACTGATGTGTTTCTGCCGGCCTCCCACATACAAACTTGTAAGCATGATGTCATTCCATCTGTTCTCAGAAATCCAACAGTACCAGAGCTGATCACAGGACAGCTGTCTTCGTATTTTTCTGTTTGGCTCTGGCTTCCAAAATATTGGAGCTCACACCCCATTTACCCCAGGTTACCCTCTGAGCTTTGCTGTTTCATCTGCTGATCCTGAGTTTTCTTCTTTGGTTGAGATTTTTGTCTGTGAAAGAAAAACATTCCGGAGCTCCTCCATATCTTTGCCACCCCACGCTCATGAAAACTAAATCTGGTCTTGGCTTTCCAAAAGAGAATAAATCCCAGCCTGCCCCCAAAGAAGTTGCTGTCATAATTACATCTCCTTTTGGAAGTAATTTTGACTTAATCGCATTACAGCTAGATTGCACCATTTCCTTGGCCAAAGTTGGTTCCAAGTTGGCTTTGCTATTTCCCTCCTGATCCATAGATATGTCTCTTTTTCTGGTGGTTGTTTACAGGGAAAATATCTAGTGGTTTCAAAGGAAGGTCAAGTGAATGCCACAGGGTGGCACTGACACCTTCAGCTAGAAATGCAGGGTGAGTGCTTGAGCTCTCACCTGATGATCACCCTGGACCTGTTCCCTGCACCCTGAGGGCTCCAGCTCAGCCACCGATTCTCAACTGATGCTGTCTGTCTCTAGTTCCTCTCCTCTCCACTTTTCATTCTTCTCCTCCTAGCTCACCAATAGAGGACCCATGCAGTTTATTAGTTAGCTAAGTTCTTCGTGGTGGGTCTCAGCACAGACAAGTTGCTCCTCAGTGTCCAGCATTGTGCTAAGCAAAATATGGAGCTCGAAGAGGGAGCAATAAGGCTCCTATCAAGCTGGAGGCAATATATAATCTTTATTCTAGCGACTTTTTAAAAAGAGGAATGTGAGCTGGGATTGGGGGGAAGGCTCCTGAGAGCAGATGTGAATTGATTCATGGTTAGCTTTAAGAGAAGTGAGAGGGAAGAAGGAAGTCCAGACAAGGGAAACGGCCCGAGAGAAAGCATCCTATTTCTGCAGCCCTCCATGTAGCCCTCCAACTACTGTGAGAGTACTTAGAGCTAAGGTTAAATAAGTGTGGTGGGGTTCAATTACAGAAGGCCTTGAATACCAAGGTGAGGATCTAATCCGCCTGTGACTTGGAGGCCTGTTTGGGGAGAAATTCATCTAGGTTTTATTAACCAAGAATGGTTTTGATTCTGATCCACTTTTCCCGGATTCTCGAAACTCATCACTAATGGAGCCTGGATATCGGTTGCCTTCGAGTCAATTCTGACTCCTAGCAACCCTATAGAGCAGATTAGAACTGCCCCACAAGGTTTCTAGGGAGTGGCTGATGGATTTGAACTACTGACCTTTTGGTTAGCAGCCAAAGCTCTTAACTACTGTGCCACCAGGGCCTGGATACCCCCCAAAAAAACCAACCCCGTTGCCTGCAGAGTAGGATAGAAATTCACATGAGGGAGAGCCTAGGTCTTCCCTTCACTATCACTAGGGATTCTTGAGTAGGGAGTAACCAGATAAAAAAACAATGTTTATGCTAGATCCACCTGGCAAGGGCATGTAGAGTGGGAGAATGTCCTTATTCCTGGCTAACATGCTCTGAAATGTTCCAACAGCCCTGTCATGCCTGAAATCCTCCATGGGTATGCAGAATAAGCCTCCTCCTTGTACCCTTTAATACATATTGTGATATGAGTCTTCCTACCCTTGCTAAGCATAAGCAGTAACACAGCAGGGCTTGTGCCATCCTTACCCTTCTATCCTTCCTCAGTCCTGGCTACTAGGCCTTGTCCAGGGCTTGTGTTCCGAAATCCCCTGGGAGCGCATATCACGTTTTTCAGCCAAAGACCACCTCCACCATAGGAAAGACCTTCCTCATGTCTACCTTTAATTAACTCATTCATTAACAGAGATTTATTAAGGCCCACAAAGGGTGGGGCAGTTCTCCTTTGTCCTGTGTTTTTCAGGCCACAGAAGCTCATTCCCAGGACAGAGTAGGTTCCCGTCATTACCCACGGCCACGGCATCCAGCCCTGCCCAGTGAGGAAAGCATGGGAGGGACCTGCCCAGGTAGGTCCTAGAGGTGCTTGAAAGTGGTTATTTATGGAGGACAGAGCAGTGTTCTTGTGGAAGAGGAACAAAATGTGCTGAGGCTGCCAAAATGGAAAACGCCTGTTAATAGCACTAGTGACGCATCATAGATCACTCACGACAGGCTGAACCACAGTGTGCTGTCTGAAAGGATGGAGGCTGCATGCTAATGACATCAGCAAGAGTAATGCATGGTCCTGTGGAGCCACCCCTCCTGGCCGCTTCCTTGTGTGACACTGCAGAGATAATGGCTCGCATATTTTCACTCTCTCCAAAGCACTGGTATAGAACACGGGGCCTGGAGGAAATCTAACCTGTATTTGCATCCCTTTTCTTCCCCTTTCTATCGGTGATACCTAGGATGATGCTGGAATGAGAAGACATGAATGAAAGCACTTTACAAATCTCAAAGTGCTCAAAACAGGGACTGGAGTAGAGCTGCTATAGAAGTATCCACCCGCCTAGACCACAGAGAAATCAACTTTAGACGTAGTGAGAAAATTGAGGTATGGATTTCGTGGCAAACGGGATTTCCTAGGCTTCCCTCCCTTGGTGCCTCTCGTATTTCTTTCTTTGTTTAATTGTGGTAAATATGTACGTAACAAAACATTCGTCATTTCAACATGCTTCACATGTACAGTCCATTAACTCATGTTGTTTATATTATCACCCTGTTTCCAAATTTTCCCATTACCCTTAACAGAAGCTCAGAGTCCCCTATGCAACATGTCTTCCTTACCTCCTTCCTGCCCCTGGTAACCACTAATAAACTTTGGTCTCTATACACTTGCCTATTCTAAATATTTCATATGAGTAGGATTTACAATATTTGTCATTTTGAGACTGACTTATTTCACTCAGCATGTTTTCAAGGTTCGTCATCTTGTAGCATGCATCAGGACTTCGTTTCTCTTTATAGCTGAATAGTATTCCATTAAGAAACCTGTGTGTGGAGTGGGGATTTTGAGTGCATTTCAGCTTTGCAGGAGGGCAATCACTTGACCACACTCTGAGGCTAAGGGAAAACTAGGACATTGGAAAAAAGTGGTTTTGATGATTCATTTGCCTTCTTTTTTTGAATCTCCCTCCTGGCCCCTAAGGAGCCCTGGTGGCACAGTAGTTAAGAGCTTGGCTGCTAACCAGAAGGTTAGCAATTCAAATTCACCAGCTACTCCTTGGAAACCCTATGGGGCAGTTCTACTCCATCCTATAGGGTCACTATGAGTTGGAATCGACTCGATGGCAATGAGTTTGGTGTCTGGCTTGCCTGGCCCCTAAAGGCTTCCCCAGGCTCTGGGCTTGCGTGTCCATCTGACTGGAGGGCCTTGTTCTCCCAGTATACTGTCAGCTTAAAAAGACTTAGGAGTGTCAAAGTGTGTCCCAGGGAGTCTGAACCTGAAGGGTGAAGCTTAAGGAGGAATTCCAGCCAAGAGTTAAAGGAAGTTTCTACAAAGTGCCTTGCTAGCTCCCCTGAGAAAAAACTTGTAAGTGCCCTCCAACTTGTTTGTGACTAGAACCGTTGACGTCCTATAACCTTCTAATGATAGTAACAGTAACCACAATGATAATAGCTATAAATCACCATATTGAGCACTTTATGCATGTTATCATTCATATTCTAAAATAAGAAAAGCAAAGAGGTTCAAAAATTTTTTCTCAAGGCCCCCCAAAGCTGAGTGAGGGGCAGAGCAAGGGTTCAAGCCCAGATCCCAGCCCATGCTTCCCTTTTGCTCCACACTCTGCTGCAGCCCCAGGGCTGTGAGGTTGCGGTGCCTACTGTCCAGTCCTCCTTATGGCTATGAAGTGTGAGCCAAGCCAGTGCCAGGTCCTGGGGGAGGCTTATGAGTATGCTTATTTGGAAGAAGCTAAAAACAGCCTCCTCAGCTGCCCAGAGACAAGACCTAAAGTTGACACTAAGTTGGTATGGACTCTCTCCTTTCAATCCCTCATCCCTTTCCAGCCATTCCTCTGGAAAACTCTCTGACTGATGGGATTTCTGGGGTTGCCATGAGTCAGAATCGACTCCATGGCAACTGGTTGGGGGCACTGGTGGCTCAGTGGTAGAATTCTCGCCTTTCATTTGGGAGACCCAGGTCCGTTCCCCAGTCAATGCACCCCATGAGCAGCCACTGCCCATCTGTCAGTAGGGGCTTGTGTGTTGCTGTGATGCTGAACAGGTTTCAGGGGAGCTTCCAGACTAACATAGACTGGTAAGAAGAGTCTGGTGATCTACTTCCAAAAATCAGTTAGTGAAAACCTTATGGATCACAAAAGTCTGATCCTGTTGTGCATGGGGTCGCCATGAGTCAGGGGCTGACTTGACAGCAGCTAACAACAACAAAAGAGATGGATACTAAGGATTGACTCTAAATAAGAAGCTTTGTGGATGCAAAGGGCCGGGGATTAGATTCAAGTGCGGCCCACAGGTAGATGAGGCAGATGCCTTATGAAGGGATTATGTGAGCAACTGAGTAAAGGAATGAAGGAAGGAGGGAGCAGACATATTCATTATGTATACTTAGCATTTGCCAGATGAGGTGGTGGGGTTAAGTGCTTAATACACTTCATCTAATTTAATCCTCACAACCCTGGTGGGAAATTGAGATTATCATGCCCATTTCACAAGAGGAAATGGAGGCCCAAAGGGTTTAGATGATTTGTTCAGGGTCAGCCAGCAAGTTAGCTGTCAAGCCACACCAGAACCCAAGTCTCCTGTCTCTCAGTTCTATGCTCTTTCTCTTGGAAAGATCTTCTTCACCCTGCTTCCCCAAAGGTATCACTCAGCACTAGTGTGTTCTAGATGCCTTAGACTGTACTCCTTATCATAAGGTAAATACCTCTGTGAGGGGTAATCACAGAAGTTGTAGCTTAGTGTGAGTGCGTATATCATACACGTTCCAGTGGGCGGTTTGGGGAGAAGTAGGGAGAGTGTACAGAGCCTCTATGGGGTCAGTAAGGCAAGGCTTTACCAATGGTGGAAAACGTCCAGAAAAAAAAAGCTAGAGACACATAGACCAGCTTTGGTAACCCTTCAGCCCAATGCTCCTGTGATTTGCCTTCCTCAGGGGATTGTGGGGAAGTGTCTCCCCACCCCCCATCTCAGGCTTTTCTTTCCTATTTCAATGGTGTCTACCCAGGGCTCTATGGGGCTGTTGTGAATGTGGTTCTTCCAGGGCTCAGGTGCTCCTTAGAGGCAGGGCAGGTTGTGATGAATCGCCCAAACCGGTGGCCCAGCTAGGCTGGATCTGTCCCTAATTCCTAGCCTTCATAGCCTTCCCAGAGTCTTGCCTAATTGCCATGTATGGGTGAATGTGGTTTGGGAGAGACAGACAGGAAGCTGCTTCTAAAACTCCGCTCCTGGGGGCCATCTCAGTGGCATTGAGCAACTCAACTCAGGATTATTTACACAGTCCCTATGGGGACAATGTCTACTGAACCAGCAAAAAGACTGATGTACAGAGCTATCCCTACCCTCTATTTCAAGACGCAGCTGAGCCCAAGAAGAAGAAGTGAGCTTACTGGGTCAGTGATGATGCTGAAACATGAGAGAAGAATAAGACTTCACTGTCTGCACCCGGGTCCTGGCCCTTCCCAGGCTAGGCAGATGTTGTGTTGTAACTCTTAAGCATTTCTTTAAAAAAAATCCTTCCAGCCAGGAGAGGGTTATATCCCTCTTCTTTGAGGGTTTGACTGGGGCTGGGCTCCTGTCCAGACAAGAGCAAGGGAGAGAAAGGGAGAGTCCCTTCAGTGGGACAGACTCTCGAGTCCCCACTGCTTGAGGAGATACAAAAACAGGGTGGGTGTCCCCACAGCCATGGATCCTACTGCCTAGCAGGTCTTTGGAGGACACAGGCATCCCCTTCCTGTCATAGCAGTAAGGACAGCCCAAGGCTCCAGCATGCAGGACCACGACCCCTAGATGGTGCCTAGAGTGAGAAGAGCCTGTGACTAGGACCCAAGACCTCTTCCTGATTCTACCTCTAACTCCCTGTGTAGGCTTTCTCTGAGCCTTAGTTTCTTCTTCTGTAATGTAGGGTCTGCCCAGCTCTCTCCTAGGCTGGTTGGAGGATCCAGTAGTAGCTGGAAATGTGTCTACAGCAGAAGGCAGTAGGCCCAGACTTGCTGCTCCATGACAGGCTGGGTGCCTTGGGCTGACATTTCACAGTAACTCCTCCTGGGCACTTGCTGTGCAGGGCCCATTGCCCTCACTTAGTCTCCATTCTTCCTTCCCTCATAAAATGAAGAAAAGAAGGCCTACCTCGCCTCTCCTTTATGGAGGCCAGATTGTTCCCTCTTCCACTGCCAACACCTTGGTTCAGCTGCTCATTCATAGCTTGCCTGGACTGTTACAATGGCTTCCTTACTCTCCTCCACTACCTGTTCCATCAAGCCAGTCTACAAGCCACCTGAAGAGGACATTGCCTCATACGCATCCCCAGTCATGCTACCCCTGCCCAGTGAAGGCTCATTGTCCACAGGCATGAGAGGAAAGGCCTGGTTTGGCTACATTAGGGCCACTGGCCCATCTACCCACATCCCCCCTTATTCCCAATTCAACCAAGTGGTGCTGCTGCCCTGTGTCCCCTCCAGGCTTTCGTGTTGCCTTTGCTTGCAACCCATCCATCCCTGAGGCCCACAACTTCCCTCCCATCTTTGCCATCTTTCAAGTCCCATCTCAAATTTGATCTCCACTCTGAAAGTTTTCCTCATCAGGTTCTACCAGCATGTGGACCTCTGATCCCCATTTTGTTTCTACCACTCTAGTGGACTTATAAGCCCTGGTGGTGCAATGGTTAAATACTCAGCTGCTAACCAAAAGGATGGAGGTTTGAACCCACCCAGTGGATCTACAGGAGAAAGACCTGGTGATTTGTTCTCATAAAGATTACAGCTTAGAAAACCCTATGGGGCAGTTCTACTCTGTCATATGGGGTGACTGTGAGTTGAAATTGACTCGATGGCACCCAATAACAACAACAGTGGACTTAGAGTACAATGTTTGGTGAACTTGTGCTGTTTTCCTTACCATGCTGGGTGCTCAGTGAAGATCACACAGAGGGTTGGGGCTTTGTTCCAGTGCTTGGCACAGTGCTGGATCCACAGGGACACCCACTTTGTGTTTGGGGAATGAATGAATAAATGAATAACTGGGTAAGGTAGGGGCCTGAAGGTTTTAGGGGGCCTGAAGCTTATATAATTTCTGGTCCTGTCTTCAAGAAAAAGAATACAAAATTATGTATACAGAATTAGATGCAGGGCCATGAAAGGACCTGTACAAGTAAAGGGTGCTGCAGCTTAAACTTCCTTGGATTCAGGGTCACATACTCCTATGAATGAGTGATTGGAGGGGTCACAGCTGGGGGGGGCTCGGGTGTTTTCCAAGCCCGGGCCTTCCAGAGCATTCTGCCCCACAAAGAGAGGAAGCATTCTCAGTGATGGTTAACTGGGGTTAGAGGAAGAACGGAGAAAAAGTAGCAAGGTGAAAATAAATAGAGAACAGAGGCAGTCATCCTGGGGGTAGAAAATCCCCTTACCCTTTCTGCTTTTGGCTTTACCTCTCTGCCCCCAGAGTATTTTGACTAAGTGTCTTTATCAAAGCTTATACGCTCCAGCCTCCATTTGGCAACTCTTTCCGCCCCCTCCCCCTGCCCTGCTGCCCCTTCCCCTGCTTACCTCCCTCCTTCTTCACTGCCTCCAAAATCAATTTTCAGCAAGAACAGCAGGTTTTGAGCCATCTGGGGCTGCTGGCAGCCTCAGCAGGTTGTAAGTAGCTCAGTCTGTTTCCCTTAAACCAGCCCCCAAATTTCTCTGCCATCCCCAGCCTGGTCTTCCCTTCTTCCCTCCAGCATGGAGGCGGAGGAAGGGTTGGTTTCAGACCTGAGCTCTGTTCCTGAGGGGTCCCCCATTCCCTGCAGCACGTGCCTAGGTGGGGTCCCGGCAGCCAGACAGCAGTCATGGGCCACTTCCCTACCTGTGGGGAAGGACGGATGCATTAATTGGCAGGAACTGCACAGAGTGGAGGAAGCTGGAGCTGGGCCAGCATCCACAGAGAAGCACTTTTCCTCACCTCAACTGTTGTTGAAGCTGCAGGACTCCATCTTGGTGAAAGCACTATTAGAGACACAATGTCATTCTCTTTCTTTTGGGGGTGAGCAGGGAAGATTAAAAAAAAACAAACCCGTTGCCATTGAGTTGATTCCGACTCATAGCGACTCTATAGGACAGAGTAGGACTGCCCCGCAGAGTTTCCAAGGAGCACCTGGTGGATTCGAACTGCCAACTTTTTGGTTAGCAACCGTAGCACTTAACTACCGTTAGAAGCCTGCTTATTTTCCCTAAGCAGTGTGGAAGCCCTCTCCAGTCCACAGAGCCCAAGGAGGAATACTCCGCAGAGGGGGAAGTAGTGCTAGAATATTTTTGATGTTTGTTTTTTTCCTACATCTTTGGATGTAGAGACCAGCCCAGGATACTTCCTTAACTTGAGGCTTCAATCCACATCTCACCCTTACCCTCAACACCCACACAAATGTGTTTTCAGTTTTTACCTGCTTTCCCAAGTATTTCTTAGCCTTCTGGTTAGAAAAAAAAGCATTTTTAGGTGACTTCTCTTTGCATTAAGATCTCAGCACAAATCTGTCATCATCGTCTCCCTCATACTGTTTCCTGATCATCCCCCAGCCCCTCTCTCTATTGTTCTACAGTTCCCTGGTCCTCAGTTAACCTGCGAGCCTCCACCTCTTTCTCTCAGGCCATCAGCTTATACAGAAAACACAGAAAAGATTAATATGATCCTGGAAAAACGGAGATGAAGGGATACTAGGTACGAAGGTAAGTCAAAAAGTATTGTTACAAAGTCATAGAAGCCTTTATTAAACAAAAATACCAAAAGGTGAAGCCATTGTTTCTAGACATAGCCTCCATCAAGATCTATGCACTTGGAAAGGTGATGTTTCCATCTCTCTAATCCTTCCCCAAAGAATTCTGTGCTCTTCTATTTACACCACATCAAAACGGCAGCTTTGACATCCTTGAGGGACTCAAGTCGTGTTCCTTTTACATGTTCTTTGAGTTTTGGGAACAAAAAGAAGTCTGAAAGGGCAAGATCAGGGTTGTAGGATGAATGGGGTAAGGTTTCCCAATGAAATTGTTGTAAGATAGCCCTTGCTAACCTCGAAGACTGAACAGGTGCATTGTCACGATGGAAAAAAATTCCTCAGTGCGACTTTCCTGGCCTTTTTCTCCCCAGTGCAGTTTTCAGTTTTCTTAAAACTTCTTCATAAAAAGCCCTTTTGATGGTCCTGTGTCCTTCGAGAAAATCTATCAAGATTACCCCTTTCAAATCCCACAAAACAGTTGCCATAACCTTCTGAGTGGTCTTCCCTCTCTTGGCTCGTTTTGAGGTCTTCCTGATCTTCCTTAAGATGCTTGATCCATCTAAAAACTGTTGTTTTATGTGGGGCAGCATTCCCATAAACTTGTTGTAAAGCTTCAATGATTTGGGAAGATGTCTACTTGAGTTTTGTTAAAAATTTGATATTAACCCTGACCTCAAAATAGTTTGCTTTTTCTTCCCCCAATGGCCCAAAAATATCTTTTTTTTTAAAGGCACCCTGACGAGACTAATACAAGTGTATCACTGAAAGAACTTGTCTGTAGTCATCCACTGATCGCAGAGACATGTTTAAACATGTTTTGTTTGGAATGCTGTACATGTATGAACTGGAACCCAAGTAGCAATACTTTTTGGCTTACCCTCATACATGGTATTTGTTTCTGGAAATTTCCCTGGGTGACTGGGAGAGCTAAGACTTGAACTCAGATCTCGTGACTGTTGCTGTTCCCATTCTGGGGCAGCCAAGAACTTAGAGCATTAGTGTTGTGATTGAGCATTGGAGTGGGAGTCAGGAGACCAGCTAGTCCTGGCTCTGCTACTCTTTCTGTGATCTTGTGCAAGCCACACCCACTTTGAGCCTTGGCAGCTTCTCCTGTGAAATCAGCAGTTGTCCTTGACAATCAAATTATCTTTATTTCCTCAGCATCAAGCCAACTCCAACATAAAAAATAATAATAATAAAACAAAAAAAGTTCCTGTTGAGTCAATTCCAACTCATGGTGACCCCATGTGGATCAGAGTAGAACTGTGCTCCACAGGGTTTTCAGTGGTTGGTTTTTTGGAAATCAGTCTCCAGCCTTTCTTCTAAGGTGCCTCTGGGTGGATTCGAACTGCCAGCCTTTCAGTTAGCAGCTGAGCATGTTAACCATTTGCACCACCCAGGGACTCCTACCATTTAGTAGTTGGGTGTTCAATACATGTGAACTCCCTCATGTATGGTTACAGAAAAACAGTGGATGTATTTCAAAGTAGTGATGTCTTTAACAAATCATAATCAGGTACTTTGGGTGGTGCAGAACAGAGGTCCACAGCCCTGCATAAGATGATGCTTGGGCAGCTGAGGGAGGGGCTAAATGTACTTTCTCCTTCCTACTCACCCTCTGCCCTCCACTCTCCAGGCTTATGCAAATCTCTGAACAGACACTTGCTGAGTGAAAGATGCAGAGATCATCACAAACCCGAGGCCCCAGTCATCAGGAAGTTCCTAATCTAGTGCAGGGTGGAAATTCCCTTTTATGGTAACAGTCATCTCTTGCTGTAGAAGGATAGCTGAATGACTGCTGGATGCCCCCTCAGCTTGCCAGGACAATCTTGACATTTCCTAGTGCAAGATGGGCAGGTCTGAGAAACCTAATACCAGCTACAGCCAAATTCCTAGTGGAGCTGAAAGAACATGCATAGCGTTCAGTCCAGGGAAGCTCAACGGTCCTTTGAGAAAGTCTTCAGAGGAGACAGCACTCCCCTAAGGGAAGACCAGAGAGGGAAGGGTGGGCCAGATGATCAGCCTCCAGCTCAGTGAAGGCTGAAGCACTGACTGCCCCCTTCTCCTTCCCAAGGCCGGAGCACTTCTCTGCCCTGTGTCCCTTTCTAACTTCCTGCGGGATAACATATCAAATTGCTATCCCCTCTTCTGTTTTTGTTTTTCATTTTTCACAGATCATTGCCACATTTGTGCCTTTGTAAATGTTTTTAAGATGCTTTTCCAATGCTTGTTGTTTTCTAATTTCCCCCAAAGCCCGTGGCTTATACAGTCATGCTGCTGACCACGCCCACACAAACCTGGGCTGAAGGCAGGTCGAATGGCTAGCTACGTTAAAGGAAGATGGAAAAATCTTAGAAAATCAGTGTGATGTTACTTTGGTCCCAATATATCAGGACATTTCAGATTCCAGAGCCTTATTTTGGTTGAAATAAATAATTATCCCCTATAATTGTTTGGAAACCTTGGTGGCATAGTAGTTAAGTGCTACATCTGCTAACCAAAAGGTCAGCAGTTCAAATTCACCAGGAGTTCCTTGGAAACTCTATGGGGTAGTTCTACTCTGTCCTATAGGGTCGCTATGAGTCCGAATCGACTCAACAGCAACAGGTTTGGGTTTTTGATTTTATAATTGTTTAGCACTTCATGTTTTTAGAGTACTTACTTGTACCTACATAATTTCATTTTTTCCTCACAAAAATTTCTCTGTGCAGTACCCACGGGAGGTACTCTTAGTATCCTTATCTAACTAAGGAACTAAGAAAGACAGAGGTTGTATGATTAGCCTAAGCCCTGTACTACTGTATGTATGCAGGACCAGGCAACGTTTCCTTCCATTATACGTGAGGTTAACATGAGTCAGAATGGACTTGATGGCAACTAACATATACATATAGTAGTATATAGCTAACATATATATATATATATATATATATATATATATATATATATACCATCTGTCTACCAATTTGTCATACTGTGGTGGCTTGCATGTTGCTATGATGCTGGATATTAGGTGACTAGTGTTTCAAATACCAGCAGGGTCACCCATGGTAGACAGGTTTCAGCAGAGTTTCCAGACTAAGATAGACTAGGAAGAAAGCCCTGGTGATCTACTTCCAAAAATTAGTCAACAAAAACCCTGTGGATAACAACAGGGTATCGTCTGATATAATGCTGGAAGATGAGCACCCTAGGTTAGAAGGCACTCAAAATATACAGTGGCTTCAACAATGGACTTGAGCATAATGATCATGAAGATGGCTGAGGACTAGGCCATGTTTCATTGTGTTGTACATGAAATCACCTATAAGTCAGAGCCAACTCAACGGCAAGTACCAAAAACTATATATATATATATTTTTTTTTTTTTTTTTTTTTTAACTGATTCACTTTAGGAAACGCTGCTAGACCATGAATTACGTTTGTAACTCTTTGTTTGTTTGGATCATGTTTATCTCTACAAATGGTGTGGGATAAAAATGATAATAACTAGCCAGCACTTTTGAGTACCTACATACATTATTACTAATAGCCAAGTCCTCCCATGAAACAGGCCACATGGAGGCTTTTCACGGTTAAGCAACCAGGCCAAGGTCATACAGTGGGTGTGTGGAAGAACAGGAGTTTGTGGCCACTCTTTCTTGCTCGAAATCCCAGCTACACAGCCTCTGGAGCTGGACTGGCCCAGTTTCCTATAGCACCTACCATCATCGGAGGGTTTGCAAGCTTATAAGGCTGCTGAATCCCTACACCCCATTCCATTCCCCAGTCCTGGTTCCAAACTGGACTATGGGTCTGGAGTCCTCCTTCACTTTAATTCCATCTTGCTTGTTCTGAAGACTTAACAGTTTTGATAAAAGTGTCCAGACACGATACAGTCCTGTTAGCTCAAGTGTCTGCCTTAGCAGTCAGAGTACTAGGGCAGGAGAGGAACTGGTCACTGCTAACTACATTTAGGCCAGCAAGTGCCATTGTATGTCCAAGGGCCACTTCTGTTAACCCAAGTATACTCTACATAGAAATTCCTAGGTGACCCCTTTGGACAATCAGGTGGAGCATGAAAAGAACATCAATATGTGGGTACAATGACTACCTTACCCTAGGTATATCCCCAGAACATCCTGTGAAGGCTTCAGGGCCTTAGGCTGTGACTGCTTCAGCTTCTTCACAGGGAAAGTAAGGTGTGTGGGTGGGGTGGAGTACAGATTTCTTCAGCAACCACTAGGTAACATGCCTAATTCCCCTTTAGGAGAAGAAATGTCCTACCTAGTAGGATGCAGGTATACTTGATTAAGGAAGAAAAGAACAGAAAGCTAAACCAAGATGTTATTTTTTATAGAGAAGGCTGCAGAGTCCCATGAAAAATGCTACTAAAGACAACAATCTTTTCTTTATCTCCTCCCCACACTAACCTCCACCCTGCACGTACACACACACACACACACTCACACACAAGAACATAAGAAAAGCCTTCTTGCCCACATGAGCTGAAGTGGCACTGGTGGTCACTATAGTAATTAAGAACCTGATGAATTAGGAAGGACTTGAACCTAAATCTACCCAATGGATTGTACTTGCAGACCCTGAACAAGAAAACCAGACTTCCATTCAGAGATTAACAAAGTTCAGTCTTGGAGTGTCTCCCACTCTAAGGTTGGCTTTAGCTGTTTTAAGCATTTTATGTTAGCCATACCTCCCTGACTTGTTGGGAAGTTCCTTAAGTCACAGACAACGTCTTACATTTCTTCTATAATTCCCATATCGCTAGCAAAAGGTGAGCCACACGCATAGAAGCATCCCTATAAAGAGGCCTCTGAGTGTTAGAAGTGGAATGGCAGACACAGGAATGGTCTTGGGGAAGTCCCGTTAGTCCCTTCACTTCTCTGACTCTTTGTTATCTCACCTGTCAGATGGAAATCTCTCTTGAAGTTACCTCTGGCTCTAGGCAGTATACTTCTCTGGAGAAAAGACAGGGTGGCATCAGGAAGAGCACTGGACTTGGAAATCAATGACCCATTTGAATTCTTGCAATGTCACTATTAAACCTCTCTGTGCGTCAGTTTCTTCATCTGTAAAAAAGAAACGTTAATAGATGACCCCCTTACTTCATAGGGTTGTTGTGAAAAGTAATTCAGACATCAAATATGAAAATATTTTTCTAAACCACACAGTTAGACTCAGTCAAGTTGATCCCAACTCATAGTGACCCTATAGGACAGAGCAGAACTGTGCCATAAGATTTCTGAGGCTGTAATCTTTACAAAAGCAAACTGTCACACCTTTCTCCCATGGAGCAAGGTGGGTTTTAACCACTGACTTTTCGGTTAGCAGCTGAGCGCTTAACCGCTGCACCACCAGGGCTCCCTAGCCATTGACAGTAGGGTGAAATAGTTGGATGGAGTATATATGCTGAAGATTCCACAAAGTTAAAGAACTGCCCTGAACAAATAAAAATGGCGGTTACTTGAGATGGTATGATGTGGGAACAGGCAAGAGAAGAGCAAGAAACATCCTCAATGTAAACAATGCAAGCTTTAGTTTTCTTGGCTGTTAAGTACATGAAGAGACCAACAGACTTGTAAACCCATCTGCTGCATCGTGGATGATTCCATAAGGCTGAAATCTGATTCTAGATCTTGGAGAAAGGTTTGAGTAGATGGAGTCAGGCAGGAAGCACTGTGAATAAAACAATAGGAAGGCACATTTGTATCCTTTACCATTTTCAAAGCACATATACATAAATTATCCCATTTGATCCTTATACCCGTGTGAAGTAGGTATTAGGTTTCTATTTTTCAAATGAAGAAACTGAGACGGTAGGAAGATAAGTAATTTGCTCAGAGTCACATAATTAATAAACAACTGCACTCAAACTCAGGTTTTCTGATCCCAAATTTCTTGCTTTTTTTTTGCAGGTTTGAGGAAAATCTCATGTTATATATCTTATTGTATTTACTGGGGAAAAATGAAATCCTCTTAGCTTACTGGCAAAGATGCACTTTGGTCTTCCTGTTGTACTACCAGTCGGCTTTCTTACCTACACATAAAACCTCTGAAAGCACTTTGGGTGTTAATGCTTGTTATCCCAGTAAATTGCGACACCGATTGTAAAGATGCCCAGAATAAGTCCATGAATTTAAAGTCATAGAAACATTACTATCTTTGAACCTAGGAGCATACCTCTAGAATCAGCCAGGTAAAGATTATGCATACAGCTTGACCTGAGTCTTGAGTTGTAGAGCATCCTGGTTCCTATGTGTAAATGCAGTATTAGCTCCTAGGTATGGACGCTGACCCACAGCAGATCCTCATCTTGGTGTCTAAGATGTCTAAACAGAATATCATCTACTGGCTCAGTATGATGTCTCTCCACCTTGGATATGTCTGAAGATAGGCATTACCCATGCCAGGGGAACATCCTCTATGATCTGGAAAACATATGGAGCAAATTAATACTCAGCTCAATGTCAAAAGCAGGTGAGGAGGACATGCCCAACCTCAAGCCTCCACTTTCTTATGCTTCAGCACACATCCATGCCACTCATGAGCTAATTCTGTAGAGTTGTTTGACATTTGTCTCTTTAAGCAAGAGGAATGGTGTAGGATACTCCAGTGTTATGATATTCTCTTGTATCTGTTTCTTCTTAGATATAGGGAAACCAGCTGGAATCAAGATGGATTCAGGCAAGGTGGCCTCTCTCTTCCAGGAAGCTTAACCATATGTATCAGCTCTCTGATTGTGTTTAGTGGGTTTGTGGAAGGATGGCAGGTCCCTTTTTTGTTCCTGTGAATTTTTTTTCCCCCAACTCAGTGATTCTAGCCCTGGTTTATTGAGTGACATCTGGAAAATCATGGAAACTCTCTAGGCTTCAGTTTCTGATCACAAAATATCTGGAGAATAACAAGTACCCCTACTTCTTCACTGAGATTCTGTGAGGACTAATAAAATATTGGGCAATTATTTTGCTCAATTACTTTGTCCTTCTAATTAATGGAAGATACCCATGGGGCGTATAATCCAAGAAAATGTCTCATCCAGGAACAATTGAAAGAACAACAAAACAACCAGGCATGCGTGCTTATAATGTTTTTAGTTTGGGGCTAAACATAGTGTGGGACACAAAAGACACATAAGACACAGTTTTTGTCCCAAGGAATTCATAATCAAGTTGTAAAGACAATTACTCAAGAGAAGTTCATAAAGTAATCAGACTATATTTCATTCATTTTTTAATCAAGTGCTTGTACATCTAAAGGAGATGTTATCTTAAAATTACTGTCTTGCAAAATTATTTACGTATTCCAATGGTGCTTCTATTGCTTCAAACATTTCCGGCATCTTCTTTAGCTCACCAGTGTACAAGTCTGAAAGAGAGAGGTGGCACTCACCTCTCAGTGGAGAGAATCTCCACCCTGAGTCCTCCACTGTGAAGAACATGAGCTGGGGGGTCAGAGCTGAGAGCCCAGGTTATCAGCTTCAGGCTTCTGAAAGGAACACCTGGTTGCTTGGAGGTATCAGGTGATCTTGGAGGGAAAATGCAAAATGGGATGGATTGGTTTCAGGAGACAATGGGAGCAGAGGATCAAAGGGTTTGGGAGGCACCAGCAGGCCTGAGAGTAGGTGAACCTCAGTGACACATAGCCGGTGTCATTTTCTAGGGGAGATTCCCGATTAGCCGAAGGAGTTGGAAAACAGTTGGTAAATGGGAGAGTACGATCTCTTCCTGTGCAGCCCCTTGACCCATAAGCCTTGCAATATGTGGCTTCATTTTTCCAATTGCATGCATTCACGACCCCCTCTCCTTTATTTTTCCAAGAAAGGCCACTCTTTAAGATTTACCTGATGAGGCTTCAAGAAAGCTCAGCTGACACTTGATTCCCATTTTAGATAAGAGCCTGGTTAAATTTTAATGCTAGGTTGACTAACTCCTGCCCTGTATTCAATTCAATGGCCGAGATATTTATTGAGCAACTAGCTTGCAAAGGCACAGACATGCACTGTGAAAGAAGGAGCTATGAATAATGTGTGATTCCCCATCCTCAGAGATCTTGTTCTCTAATAGCGGAGATCAAATAAGCCCTGCAATGATTGTCATACAAACCAGAGTGTGTTCAATATAGATGAGAAAAAAAAAGTGCCATGGCATTTCAAACTGGGATAGATCAGATATGCGTGGCATTGGGTTGAGAAGGAAGGCTACAAGGAGACGTGACAGCTGAGATAGGTCTTGAAGGATCTGTAGAACCTTCCTGATCAATGATGGGGCATGGTGGCCTTTCAGGAGGGAATGTGGAAACGTGGGAAAGAGCTGGCATGGGGAGTTTGACTCAAAGGGTGGGAAGAGGAATAGAAAATGATGGTCCTGGAAAAGTAGAGTGGTTACACATTTAGAAGCCTTGAATACTAGGATAATGTTTTGCCATAAGGTAGTGCCTTCTTCTACTCTGTCCTGCTGGGTCGCTATGAGTCAGAATCGATTCAACGGCAACAGGTTTGGTTGGTTTTAGTTAGTGGCTTCTGAACAGAGGAGTGGCATAGTCAGTCTCGGGTTTTGGGATGAGTACTCTGGTGGCAGCAAATAGGATGGACTGGAGAAAAGAAATAGGAGGCCATTGCAATATCTTGGAGAGAGGTGGTATGAGGGCCTACATCAACATAGTAGTAGTACAAGTGGGAAGAAGATGGTGGTGGTAAGGGAGGCATAGCACAGAAACCTCCTCCATATACCATCATTAGTGCAATCCCTCGGTTGTAGTAACTCCTTATGCAATGCTTTGCAGAGCCAAATAGAATGATCTTGGAGCCGTTCTATGTTTCTGATGTCCTGTCTCGTATGAATCACTGTGTTGCTAGAAACCATCAAATGCCTGCCTGGAGGAGGGCCCTCAGTGCTGGTATTCTCTGAGATCAGAGTCATCTGGTTCCTGAAACTGGGTACATGGTCAGTTGCAACCATGGGGGTCTTGTTTGCTAAAATAGTTTAGGTGCCCTTTTTTCTGAAAGAGCATAGGACTAGATGACAGGAAAGTCACCAGAGATGCGAGCTCAGAGATTAGAGCTAGAGGTAGAGATAGAAGGAGAGGAGGGATATGAAAAAACAGAAAAATATTTCTAGAAGGAAAAAATTTTAATTGGTATAAAGATGGCTGGCCTCCTTAAAAACTAGGTCCTAGACCATCTAGAAATATGGACATAGCCCAGCATCCATAAAAGCCAAGATAATTGAGCACCCCAATCAGTTTTCTCTGTTAGATAATTTCCTAGTGATGGAAACACATTGCAAAGACTATTCTACATGGGGAAAAGGGTGTGTGTGTATGTGTCTTTGTTTCCTAAGTTGGTTACTTCTAATAATGAATCAAATTAAAGGGTAAGAATGAATAAAGAATGGATTTAGTTCATGGTTTCTGGTTGCACAGAGTTCCAGAGAACCTACTGGAACCCCATGAGAGGATCTCTTCCTTTGCTACTATACAAAAAAAAAAAAAAAAAAACCTGTTTGCCATTGAGTCAATTCCGACTCATAGCAACCCTATAGGACAGAGTAGAACTGCCCCATGGGGTTTCCAAGGAGTGGCTGGTGGATTCGTACTGCCAATTTTTGGTTAGCAGCCAAGCTCTTAACCACTGCATCGCCAGGGCTCCTCTGCTACTATAGGGGTTGTTAAATTGTTCCAGCTCTGAGAAAGTGAAGGAAGAGCCTCCCTGTCTCCACAGATTTATTTACTATAACCTTTCCTCTAACTTGTAGGTCAAGGGTTGCTCTGAAAAGTGAATGATGGGATCAAGAAAAAGAGAGAAATTTATTAAATATTGTGGGCTGTTTCTCTGTGCTGGGTGAATTTCTTTGTGGCTAGTGTCTCTGCTATTACCTTACTTTGCCAGTTGCTGTTGAGTCAATTCATCCTCATGGCAACCCCATGTATCAGAACAGAACTGTGTTCCATAAGGGTTTCAATGGCTAATTTTTCAGAAGTAGATTGCCAGGTCTTTCTTCCAAGGTGCCTCTGGGTGCACTTGAACCTCCAACTTTTTGGTTAGCAGCCAAGCACGTTAACCATTTGCATCATCCAGGGACTCCACCTCTGCTTTGAGAGAGTTATATTAGTTGTAAAACAAAACATGAATTAGTTTCCCACATCGGACAAATCTTAAAATGTCAATGGTTTAACATCTTAAAAGGATTTATTTCTCACTATGTCAGAGTCTAACATGGGTCAAGTGGCTTCTCCATCTTGTAGCTATACCATCTGGAACATGAGGCACCTAAGTTTACTCTGAGGGAGGAAGAAAGAGCTGGAGGAATTTGCAAGGTGTTTTTAAGGGGCAGGCCTCATGTGGCTTATATCACCTATGCCCATTCATTAGCCAGAAGTCACACAGCTTCAACCTAGCTGCAAGGGAGGCTGGGAAATACAGAAGAGCACATGAATACTTAGTGCCACAGAACTTTTGCTCAAAGGCTTCCTGGTGGTCAGAGGACACCCAGATGATATGTATGTCACAGTCACTAGCACCAGCCAATATTGGCTGAGTTTCTGGCATTTGTTTCCCATTCTGCTCAGTTAGAAAAATGAAGATGAATGTCCTGATAAAGCCCTTGATGGAAGGAGGGTATTTGGTTGTCTTGGACACAGAATGAAGCTTTGAATCCTCGCCATGGGGTCTGTGCTCTTAACTTTGGAACCGGTGGGAGGAGAAGTAGAGAAGAGACAGAAGACAATGGGAGGTGAAGAATGCAGGGGCAGCTGAAACATTGCGTCATTGTGTTTCCAGATTCCAATACTACATCGTTGGCTTCCAGAACGCCAGTGTGACCTCACTGGATTCCTGTCTCTATATTTGCTCACCATCAGTGCCTATTACTGTAAATAATCAAAAGGAATATAATAGGGTGAGAATTGCTGTTGCCATCCCCCTTTGCCTTTCATAAAATCTTTTTATATCAGAGGGGTCAGGCCCCAGCCACTCCTAGCTCTATAATTAGTTCTGAGAGCTATGAGGATTGAGATTTAGCTAATGACATTTCATGGTTCAATCTTGGGGCCCCTCAGGCCTTCTAATCTTAGTTAAAGCAAAAGGTTGCCATTACAGGTGAACCTGGGTAATTTGCACTAATGATATGTGGGTCTGTCTGCGGGTTCCTAAATTTCAGCAATGAGCAAATGAGACCTCCAAACCTGGTGTGCCAATTAAAGGGCCCTCCCCAGCCTCTAACCTCTGCTCCCCAGGCAGATGAGAACAGCTTGGGTTTCATTAGTCAGAACTGGCAGGTATTCATTGTGTTCATTCTATCATTCCTACCTTGGCCATCATTCTGCCATTCACGTATCTTATGATAAGTAAATATGCAAAACATTCTCTGGCTTGGGATGCCACCACAGTTCTTGACATGGTTTCTAAACTGCAGAAAAATTTCATGGAGCTGTTGAAGCACGTGAGTGTGAGGCCTGGGCACCCAGGTAGATACGGGCACACAGCTAGCAGCAGCATCTCGTGAAAAAATTCTTGGAGGGACTAATGAGACCCAAACACATTAACTGACTTTCAAGCCCATTCTTTCCTATCTATCTTCTTCATATTCCATAATACTGCTCCCCATCTCTAAGACTTAAATCCTTTATCTTGGCTGCCAGGCTAATTCATATCTCCATGATTTTGCGCATACTCTTCCCTCTGATGCAATGCCCTTCCCTGTCTTGTCCTGCTGAACTTCTTTTGATTTCTAAGACCCAGTGTAACCATCCCTCCTCCTTGACTTCTGTCCCTTCTAGACTGAGTTTACTACTCCTTCCTTTGTGCTGTCACAGCCCTTGTTACAGCAGTAATCCCGCTGTGCTGTAACAATGCGTTTATTTGTCTTTCTCCACCAAGTACTGAGCTTGAGGGAGTGAACTCTATCATCCTCATCTCAGCACCATCAGCGCCTGGAATGGGTTAGATAAGCGGTAGATACTCGATACGTGTTTTGAGTGAATAAATGTATTTAAAATGTTGACCCTTTTCCTGTGCACAAAGATAATTATAACATTGAGAAAGACAACAAATGCAGAATGCTTGAGATGCTTTAGAAAAAAAGGGGGGACACCAATCAAATAGTATTTTGAGACCTCAAGCCTCCATTTGTCCTTATCTCCCAGTGAGCATGGTGAAGACAGGCAACTGCAGCTCTGTGCAGGGCCCTCCTTTCTCCTGTCTGTGCTGGATCACAAGGGGGCAGAAGCAGGGAGATTGCTGGAGCATTAGCAGGGCTGCTGTAAAATAATACAATCTTCCTGGCTGAGAAGTCCTGTGGCCAGAGTAAGCCACCCTCTACCTCGGCATTAATTTATTGTGCTTGGATATTAATAGCCTTGAACAGTGTTTTCTGTGTGGGCAAGTGCTGCTTTTTCTGAGCTGTGTAAGCCCCCATCTCCCAGAGACAAAATGCTCCACAAATAACTGCAGCATGTTCTGAATTCCTCTGGGCAGGGAGCCTGGGGATAATTAACAGGGCAAAGAGGAGCAGAGCTCTGGACAGAGCACCCAGACCCAACACTCATGGGAGCCCAGAGTCTGGGGTACAGGACTGGCTTGGGCCTGGAGTGGAAGGAGCCTGAGTGACTGGAAGGGGTCAACACTCCTAAGTATAAGACCTGCCTCTACAAGGAACCAGCTGGGAACCTCAGACAACACTGAAACTTTCTGAGGTTCAGCTTCTTTATCTGGATTAAAGTTCTGTTTATTTCATAGGCAAGTTATGATGAGCAAATAAAAGCAGTATGTGGGAAAGGTGTTTATCAATTGCAAAATAATATATCAATCCAGGAGACAGTGATGAGGATAAGATGGTGATGTGATGATGATAACGATCTGTTAGATGGATATATTCTAGAAAAAAAAATCATGAGTCATCTTCATGCTGATCACCTCTAAAAATCGATCATAACCAAGGTACTAGGAATAGGGTTTCCACTCCCTGTGTCTCTCACTCGTTGCACAGGCCAAATGTCTTACACGTTTTTAAACACAGTCCACCTGCGATTGGCAGAAGCTTTCCCTTCTTTGGAGAGCCTTTCTTTCACCCCTATACACAGCCTTTTTTGACTAGCACACTCCTTCTTTTTCTCTAAGAACTAGTTCAAAAGAATTTTTTTTTATTTTTTCCCATACAAAAATTTATACACACATCGTTATGTGATTCTAATTGCTCTCCCCATACTATGACAACACACTCTTCCTTTCCACCCCGATTCCCCATGTCCGTTCAACCAGCTCCTAACCTTCTCTGTCTTCCCATCTCACCTCCTGACAGAAGCTGCCCGTTTAGTTTCTAGTATCCATTTGAGCTAAGAGGCAATAATTTGTTTAAAAGGATCACTCTGTGCTCCATGCCATTCCTTCTGTGCCTACTGGACCAGCCTGATATTTGTCTTACTTTCTAGGTGTGGCCTTGGGCAAGTGGCTCTATCTCTCTGTGCCTCAGTGTCCTTACCTGTGAAATATGCAGATGATAATAGTATCTATATATGGGAGTGAGAACAGCGCCTGGTATTTGGTAAGAACTCAATTAATGTTAGCTGGTAGTGCATATCTTCCCCCATCACTTGATTTGATATATTCCCATTGCCTTTTAAGAGATCTGGTGTTGGTTTTTACAGTGGCATAATTTGGAGTAGCACAGACCCTTGACTACTCCGCTCAGAGGAACCAAATAAAACGGGAAAGAAATTCATGATGACTAGATTCTCCACTCTGACCAACATGAACCAGCAGAGACTCAAGTGTCCATAGCTTTCTTCTCTTGTGGAAGCCCATGTGGACAGGATTTAACTTCCAAGGGGAGCATCTGCAACACAACTCAGATTATAATGAGAAATCCACTGGATCCATGTGTTCAAGGAGCTTTAGGCATGTTCTCACCTGGATCCTCATCTTGGCATGAAAGAACCTATGAGAAGGGTGGACTCTCCCCCATTCAATAAATGGAGTCCCAAGAAGAAAATGAAAGAGAAAAGAAGCATATAGTCTTAGATCTCCTGACCAGAATTCCCTGACAGAGAGACCCCCAAGTACCCAGAACCCCTGCATCTGGTCACCTGAGGACCTTGTTAGGATTCAGGATTCTCGGATTGTACCCTAGCCCTAGTGAATCAGAATCTCAGGGAATGGGATTGAGGTGCATGTGAAGCAGGCTCTATAGACATCATCCTGAGCACTCGAGTCTGAGAACCCTTCCCCAAGTATATAGTCAGTGTATCCGGTGTGTCTATGGCATAGATTAGAAATCAGAGTGGAACTGGGAAGATGAGAGGCAGCTGTGGCTCACAGGGCAGCCTGATGGGTTACAACATTTGGTTTCATGAGAAGCAGCATTCAGCCTGTAGCAAAGCCCTAGATATTTTCCACGGCCACATTTTCCTAGTGGCTTAAGAATGACAACTGTATGTATTGACTGTGACCACAGACTTGAGCTGAAGTTGGAGAAGTGTGGGATATTTAGGACTGGACCCACTGCCTATGAACTCCCTTAGCCTCAGTTTCTGGGGTACCTGCAGAGGTCCAGATAGATTGCAAAGGCACTGGGGCATATCACAGGAGCATATTGTTCCAATTCTAGATTTTATTGCTCTGAAGATTACCCTTTGTATTAATATTTCCACCTGTAACATGGGCATAAAAATGATTTACTGCATCTAAAGATGAATCAATCCAAATTAATGGTTCTGCAAAAGATGGAAAAGGATATCAGAAAAGGTTTAAACACAGAAGAAAACATTCTTTGATGGTTATGAGGGTGGGGAGGGAGGATGAGGGTTATTCACTAACTAGATAGTAGACAAGAATTATCTTAGGTGAGGGGAAGGACAGCATACACTACAGGAGAAGTCAGCACAACTGGACTAAATGAAATCTAAGAAGTTTCCTGAATACAATCAAACACTTCAAGGGACAGAGTAGCAGGGGTGGGGCTCTGGGAACCATGCTTTCAGGGGACATCTAGGTCAATTGGCATAACAAAGTTTATTAATAAAATGTTCTGTATCCTACTTTGGTGAGTGGGCATCTGGGGTCTTAAAAGCTAGACAGTGGCCATCTAAGATGCATCAATTGGTCCCAACCACCTGGAGTAGAGGAGAATGAAGAACACCAAAGACACAAGGAAAGTATTAACCCAAGAGACAGAAAGGGCCACGTAAACCAGAGACTTCATCAGCCTGAGACCAGAAGAACTAGATGGTGCCCGGCTACCACCAATGAACGTCCTGACAGGGAACACAACAGAGGGTCCCTGATGGAAGAGGGGATGGGTGGGTTGCAGAACCCAAACTCTAGTAAAAAGACCAGACTTAATGGTTTGACTGAGACTGGAGGAACCCCAGAAGGCATGGACCCCAGACTCTCTGCCAATCCAGAACTAAAACCATTCCCGAGACCAACTCTTCAGATAAAGATTGGACTGGACTGTGGGACATGAAATGATACTCGTCAAGAGTGTGCTTCTTAGCTCTAGTAGATACATGAGACTAAATAGGCAGTTTCTGTCCAAAGGTGAGATGAGAAGGCAGAGAGGGTTAGGAGCTGGTTGAATGCACATGGGAAATCAGGAATGGAAAGGGAAAGTGTGCTGTCGCAGTATAGGGAGAGAAATTAGGGTCACATAACAATGTATGTATAAATTTTTGTATGAGAGACTAAGTTGAAATGTAAACTTTCACTTAAACTACAACAGTAAAAAAATAATAAAAATCACTGGGGAAAAAAATAAGTATATCATCTCATGCTCATGCTCATGCTCATGTGTCTGCGTTAGTAAAAGTAAACAGTGAGGATGGCTATTTGGGTCTCTACACAACAGGACAATAGTTAGCTTATCCTGATTCTCCAGGATCTAAAACTTTGAAGCAACAGAGCAGCTTTGGGTGTGCCTCTGCCTGGGGCCTCTGTGGTGAGGCTTCCATATTTTAGGATCAAGAGAGGAGCACAGGAGAGAGTCAGCTAATGCATTTAACATCATTTTCACATAAACTTCCAATTCCCATCCCACTGAGAAACAATTCAGTAGATGTATGGGTTGTTCTGTTCAGTAATAGAACCACATGGAACTCCACTGATGAGTTCTGAACTTCTGTCTCAACAAATTATTTCTTGGTGTGGATCATCCAAGACAAAAGATAAAGCAGCAGAAATTGCATTGGGTTTGCAAGGCTATATCCTTTTGCCTTTTTGTGTGTGTGTGTTTCTTTCATTTTGAGGAGAGTGGTAAAAGCATTTAATTTTTATAGTGGTGTTTTGATTTTTCAAAGTGGAATTAGTCAAAAGAAATGAATGTGAGGTTCAAAGCCTCTTTGGGGGAGCAGCAGTGTGGATAACCCACGTGTAAGTGGTGAGGAGGAGGAGCGGACTGCATCTGTGGCAGGCCAGACTGTGGTGAGTATGGAACAATGCCGGTATCTCTGAGGAAACAGCCTCCTCATATAGTCTCTGGATTTGACCGTTTCATGAAATCAGCTACTTTCCATGTTTTCTAATGTCAAACGGGTGGGGGTGACACGTGAATGGCAATGACTGAAAGGATTGTTTTGTTTGTTTGAAGGATCCATTAGTTTCCTCACATGCAAAATCGTAAGTGATTTTTTAAAAAAAACACCAAAAGTCTAGAATAATCTCTGAGTTAAATATACAGGACAGTTTGCTCAAAGACACACCGTAGATTTTCCATATAATTTCCACTTTAACAGGACAAAAGAGAAGGAGCTAGTAATCAGTATTATCTCTGTGCTGTAGGCAGGAAAACCAAGGTCCCATTTCTTATGGATCCTAGGCCCATAGGCGTGGAAGTAGGATTGCATCCTCTGACATCAATGTCTGCACTTCTAGGTTCTTGGCTCCAGTAACGGGAAATACTGCAACAAGAAAGAGATAGGTTGGTCACCAGGAAGCAGTTTCCAAATATGAGCACGTCTGGACCCTGATTAAAACAAGGATTTTTTAAAAAATGTGATTATCATTACACCAATGTTAATTACAGCACTATCCACCATAACCAAAAGGTGGAAACAACCCAAATGTCTATCAACAGATGAATGGATACACAAAATACGGTACGTACATACAATGGGACACTACTCAGCCATAAAGAGAAATGAAGTCCTGATACATGCCAGAACATGGATGAACCTTAAAAACGTGCTGAATGAAGTCAGTCAGTCACAAAAGGACAAATACTACATGATCCCGTTGATATGAAATAGGCAAGTATAGAGACTGTCATGGATGAATCATGTCACCCAAAAAATGTGTGTATCAATTTGGCCAGGCCATGATTCCTGGTATTGAGTGTTTTTCCTATATGTTGTAAATCCTGCCTCTATGATGTTAATGGGGGAGGATGGGCGGCAGTTGTGTTAGTAAGGCAGGATTCAGTCTACAAGATTGGATTGTATCCTGAGGCAATGTCTTGAGATGTAAAAGACAGAAGTGAGCAGAGAGACAGGGGGACCTCATACCATCAAGAAAGCAGTGCCAGGAGCAGAGTGCATCCTTCGGACCTGGGGTCCCTGCAGAGAGAAGCTCCCAGTCCGGGGGAACACTGAAGAGAAGAAGGCCGACAGAGAGAAAAAGCCTTCCCCTGGAGCTGATGCCCTGAATTTGGACTTTTAGCCTACCTTACTGTGAGGAAATAGATTTCTCTTTGTTAAAGCCATCCACTTGTGGTATTTCTGTTGTAGCAGCACTGGATGAATAAGACAGAAACCAAAGCTTATTAATGGTTTCAGGGATGGGAGGAAGGGGGAAAAGGGGAGTCATTGCTTAGTCTATTAATGGTGGTGGGATAATTTGGAAAAGGATAGTGGTAATTGTTGCACAACCTGATGAACATAATTCATGTCAGAGTTATGCATGTAAAAATTGTTGATTTGGCAAATGTTTTATTATATATATTTTTGCCTCAAAAAAATTCAATGGGAAATAAATATTATTAGTAGTAGCAAGCATACTCATACATGTCAGTTAGGTGAGGTGGGGTCCAGAAGTGGGTGGTGGGTAAGGGTGGGATTTGTTGACCACCAGCAATCCCTGCAATTCTATTACTCTCCACCACTCAGAATACAGAACCTTCCAACTTTTGTGGCCGCAGTCTCATGACCATTAATGTGATTAATCTGTGGTAATGCCTGTAATCTTGTTTAGAACAGGGCCAAGCAAAGTGATGGATTGTTATCATTATCAGCAGTACTATTTGCAATTAGTAGTAATTGCATGCTCATCTTTGGAGATTTTTTGGAAGTTATTGAATCTCACCACTTAAGAATTCAGTCCTTTCTGTTCTCCTCCCTCTTTTTTTTTTTTTTTTTTCCATCTTCACCCCATGCCTGGAAAGGGGAAGAAGGCAATTAGCATTAATCAGATCATTATGTTTCATTGAGATTTATGAAATAAAGTGTTTGACTGCATGGTCACATGTTATTCTTCAGCATCTTTGATATTCTGTGGCAGGCATATGCTTAACTCTTGGGGTTCCAAAGAGGTTCTCGGGCATTAACTTTCTACTCTTAGGAATAAATGAGGTCTTTAATCAACTAGAAAGACTTACAGATCATTTAGCCCAGAAAGTTGAAGCAGAACTTATCTAAGGTCATAAGGTCTCTGTTCTTGCCCTCATGTATCTTACGTTCTAATAAACAAGACAAATCAAGTGGGAGATTCATTCATACATTCAAGTACTATTTATTGAGTGCCTATCATGGTCTCGGAGCCCTGGTGGTGCAGTGGTTAGGAGCTATAAGGCTACTCACCAAAAGGTTTACAGTTCAGATCTACCAGACGCTCCTTGGAAACTCTATGGGGCAGTTCTATTCTGTCCTATAGAGTCACTATGAGTCAGAATCTACTTGACAGCAACGGGTTTGGGTTTTTTTTTTTTTTTTGGTATCATGGTCTCTGTTCCCAGGAAGCTTATGGTCTCATAAGAGATGGATTAGGAAGAAAGGCCTGGTGCTCTACTTCCAAAAATTAGCCAATGAGTACCTTATGAATCATAGCAGAACGCTGTCTGATATAGTGCTGAGAATGAGCCTGTCAAGTGGGAAGGCAACAGTGGGCTTAAACACACCAAAGATTGTAAGGATGGCTCAGGACCAGCCGATGTTTTCTTCTGTTGTACTATATTTCTACTCAAATAACGTGTGCCTTCTGTGTTTGTTTGCCAGCCACGTCCTTCCACAGGTGAGGCACACTCACAACCACCGCCATGCCAATCCTCTTCCACGTGTTGCTGTAAAAAAGTCAGCAAAGCATGCATACAAAAATACCTCACAGAAGGAAGACACTGCCAGCAAACAAACGCAGAAGGCATGTGTTATTTGAGTAAAAATACAGTACATAAGGTCACCATGAGTTGGAGCTGACTCTACTGGCAACTAATAACAGCAAGAGACATACATTTTTAAAAAAGTAATAAAAAATAAAATAATTGCAGCTTGTGTTGAGAGTATGAGGAAAACAAATGAAGTGCTGTGATAGATATGTTGTTGTTAGGTGCTGTCGGGTCAGTTCTGACTCATAGCAACCCTATATACTACAGAATGAAACACTGCCCAGTCCTGTGTGATGCTCACAATTGTTGTTATGCTTGAGCTCATTGTTGCAGCTACTGTGTCAATCCATCTTGTTGTGGGCCTTCCTCTTTTTCGCTGATCTTGTACTTTACCAAGCGTGATGTCCTTCTCCAGGGACTGATCCCTCCTGACAACATGTCCAAAGTATATAAGGCATAGTCTTGCCATCTTTACTTCTAAGGAGCATTCTGGTTTTACTTCTTCGAAGATAGATATAATAAGATTTAAATAGACTTGGGAGAGGAGAGAGAGAGAAAAAAAGAGAGAGAAACTGAGAGAGAGAGAAAGAACAGAGTGCAATGGTTAAAAGAACCAATTCTAGACCCAGATGGCCTATGTTTGAATCCTAATCTACCACTTGCTAGCTGTTTGACCTTAGGCAAGTTATCAAACTTCTCTGTGGTTTAGTTACTGCATCTGTGAGAATTTATAGATGCAGCAACTGAGAACTAAATAAGTTAATATTTCTGATGAGCTTAGAATAGTTCCTGGCCCAGAATAAGTACATGTACTAACAGAGTTGATAGTGCAAGGACCTAGTGAGTGAACTTCTCTATTATCAAAGTAACTCCTAATCTGACATTTCCATGACAAGAAATGTATACCTTTGAGTGGCAATGTAGTGCTGGAGCCAGCTCTACCTTTCTTGAGCCAGTTGTTATCATCTTTTCCAAATTGTTCATTCAGTGACTTGAAACATGTCCCCATTCAGTGGTAGCTTGAAATTGGCCGTGATAGGAGCATTTACACCACAGAAATTGGCAAATGATACTAGTTAGGGTTTGTTTTTGTTTTTCGCTTTTTTTTCATTCTCCAAGAGATGGTTGTTAAACATTTATCAGCACACCACTGGTACACAAATTTAGTGGGGACTAATGGGAAGTTGGAATTCTTCCTCATGGTTCCAAACTAATCCAATTCTAGTGTGACATATTTGTGAAATACATATTTGTTAAGAAATTCAGAACAGCTGGTCTTAATATGTCTGTTATACCAGGCCTAAAGGAATTGGGGCTCATTTGCCTAGAAGCTGGCAATCGCATTAGAAGAAAAGAGTGTGATGATTGCCATTAATAGTGTGCCATAAAGATAAGCTCTGTATCAGCTGAATATGCTCAAGGATTTGGACAACTGCCCGAGGGGTGATACCTTGGAAGGGGGCCACAGAAACCAACCCTGCATAACTGTTGGAAAATGAATACTTAATGACCCAGTCCTTAAGCAATTGCTATAAAAATAATATGTAACATAATAAACCTGTTCAATAATCAATTGCTAAGCATTTAAATGCATTTTAATGAAAGGTAAAACTATACAACATTTACATAAATATAAACATCAAGGTAAAAGACTCTTTGCCAGTGGAGCTGATTCCAACTCATGGCAACCCCATGTGTGTCAGAGTAGAACTGTGCTCCATAGGGTTTTCAATGACTGGTTTTTTGGAAGTAGACCACCAGCCCTTTCTTCTGAGGCAACTCCTGGTGGATTCAAACTGCCAACCTTTCAGTGAGCAGACAAATGTGTTAACCATCTGTACCATCAAGGGGCAAACATCAAGATCCAAGTTGTGATTTTTCCTACTTAACATTATCTGTTAATAACTATCAACATTTACTAACACTTATTGAATATTTATTACCTCCCAAGCAATCTTCTGATTGCTTTACAGGTATTAATTCATTTAATCCTAAAAACAACCCAAGAGGGAGGTATTATCACTATTCCCATTTTACGGACATGAAACCTGAGGCCCCAAGAGATTAAGTAATTGGCTCAGGGCCACCTAGCTAGTAAACATCAGAGCCAGGACACAAACTCAGGATATCTGGCTCCAGAATCTTTGCAAAGTGCAATACTGTCTCTCAAATATTTTTCTTCAATGCAGACAGAGCCAAATATCGCCTTTATTATTATTATACAACTAATATTGGAGAAATTATATCTGCAGGCAAGAAGGCTTCCTAAGATTGAACTTGTGCATAAAGCAGTCTTACCCAAAACAGACAGCGGTGGGTAGGGCTAGGACTAGGGTGAAGCTAGTGTGGAGCCTAAGGTATGAAATTTAAGGAGGCACTCACCATCAGGGTCCTGCTAGTGTAGACTTGTCCAGGCCCTGAAGCTGGGCTACTGTCGGCCTGTAGCCCTCCTTGGTTTCATAACCAAAAGTGCTAAAAAAGTAATCTGAAAAGCTGAAGGAAAGAGGAGCAGCAGTCAATGGCTGGAAAATCCACAAGAAACATCCTGGAGAGCTGGCTGTAGTCACAGGCTCCAGGGCAGACATAAGGAGGAGGGTGTCCCTGCTTCCAAGCTCTAGAACAACTCCTGCTAGTCTTGATGAACCTGGAAAACCTGCCCAGGTGGAGAGCTTGTCTTCCCTCCCTGTTGAGAGCATCCACTCCTAATGTCTCCTGCTTCCAGTCCAAGAGCTTGTTTCCTCCCATCTTAGCTACAAAAGGCATAATAGCTCTATAACCCTCATCTACAAATCTCATTCCCATAGACCGAAAGACGGCTCTATCTCTTACAATTCTTTTCCTCAGGCCTTCCCAAAGCTCATGTAGTTGCTGTAAGTCTTTCTCAGCGTTCCTCATTTGCCATCCCTATAAAGAAATATCCTGTATGCTGATATCATGATCAATGAGGCCAGGACCTCTAAATGCTCAAAGGGCTGTAGAAGCAGAAACCATAGAAGTACAGACCATTGAATGACTTCAAATTCCACATTCACATCCTACCACTTAGAAAGACTGCCTTTGTCCGAATCCTGAAACCTGCTTATGCCATTTTCAGTAGGTTGGAAAGAAATTCATAAGACTCACTGGGACGTTGCTGGCAGGAGGGAGAGGGTGGCTGCTGCATCTACACTGTGAACCCATATCTTCAAGGAACTTTCTTCCTCTCTAGTCTGCACTGGCACTTTAGAATCTAATAAAGCACTGGTTTCTGGAGAAATGTAGGCACACAGAAGAGGGCACCATCCTCAGCAAATGATGAGTGTTTTGTGTGTGTGTGTGTGTGTGTGTGTGTGTGTGTGTGTGTGCGTATGTGTGTAGTGTGAACATGTCTGAGGGGGGATATGTGTAGACCTTGTCCTTATTTTTAGTTGGAGAAGGCTTGGGAGGGTTTCAGCATGAAAAAGTATTTGAATCCTGAATCCATTGTTCTTCTATTGTCCTAACCATCAGCTTGGACTCCTGCACTCTAACATCACACAACCACCACCCACTGCCCTCTAGTCAATTCCAATTCATACTGACCCTGTAAGACAGAATAGAACTGTCTCATAGGGTTTCCAAGGCTGTAATATTTTTTTTTTTATTGTATTTCAGGTGAAGGCTTACAGAACAAATAGTTTCTCATGAAACAGTAGTACACATATTGTTTGATGACATTGGTTAACAACCCCACAACATGTCAACCCTCTAACTTCTCAACCTTTTTTTTTTTTTGTGAAAATACACATAGCCAAAGATACACCATTTCAAAAATTTCTACATGCACAGTTCAGTGACGTTGACTATGCTCTTCCAATTGTGCTGTTATTAAGATGAAGGCTTACAGAACAAAATAGTTTCTCATTGTACAGTTACTACAAAAGTTGCCCTATGACAATGGTTAACAATCTCACAACACATCAACAATATCCTTATGCAACCTTGGGTTTCCTATCAGCAGCTTCCTTGTCCCCTTTTGCCTTCTGAGCCCTTGTCCCTGGACTACTGTACCTCGTTAGTCTCATTTGGTTTTACAGGGCTGTCCACTCCCAGGCTGAACAGTGAACCTCGGTGATAACTTCACCACTGAGCTAAAAGGGTGTCTGGGGACCATACTCTCAGGGTTTCTCCAGTCTCCTTTAGGCCAGTAAATCTGGTCTTTTTTTTGTGAGTTAGAATTATGTTCTACATCCTTCTCCAGCTCTGTCCAGAACCCTTTGTTGGGATCCTGGTCAGAGCAGTCAGTGGTGGTAGCCAGGCACCATCTAGCTGTAATGGACTCAGTCCGGTGGAGGCCTTGGTAGCTGTGGACAATTAGTCCTTCGGACTAATCTTTTCCTTGTATCCTGTTCTCTTCATTCTCCCTTGCTCCCGAAGGGATGAGACCAGTGGAGTATCTTAGATGGCCGCTCACAGGCTTTTAAGACCCCAGACACTACTCACCAAGGTAGAATGTAAGAGTATTGTCTTTATAAGCTGTGTCATGCCAATTGAGCTAGATGTTCCCTGAGACCATGGTCCGCACAGCCCTCCGCCCAGCAATTCAGTCCCTCAGGAAGTTTGGATGTGTCTATGGGGCTTCCATGACCTTTCCTTGTCCAAGTTGTGCTAGTTTCCCCTGTATTGTGTACTGTCTCACCCTTCACCCAAGATACCACTTATCTATTGCCAAGGCTGTAATCTTTATGGAAGCTGACTGCCACATCTTTCTCCCACGGAGCGGCTGGTGGGTTTGAACAACCAACTTTTCAGTTAGCAGCCGAGTGCTTAACCACACTGCACCACCAGGGCTACTTCCCACATCACATTCCCATAATTTTCCAACTTTATTTGAGGATGCTGCTAGGTGGTGCAGGACCCAGCAGAGTACTGAGTAGGGCAGAGAAATAAAAGGACATCCCCCACCACAACCACCTTCCCTCTACCATTACCATTCCTCACTCTGAACCAGTGGACCATGTCATGAAGTAGCTACTTGGCCTCAGTATGAATCATAAGGGGAGGCTACTCCCATGTTCCTGGCTCTTTGTCCCACCCCAAGCAGAGCTGGCAGAATGACTAAAACCAGCAGATTTCCCTAAGACAGTAATGCTTTAGGGCTCCTTTTGCATGCCATTTCCTTTACATTTTAATGGCACTCTAATGTTGAATTAAAATGGAATTCCTATAGAAAGAGACAATGTCTGAATCAATACTTGCTGATTAGTGTCACAAGGATGAATATCAAAAGATATAATAGCAATGGTGAGGCCCAAACCAGAGAGGGCTTTGGTGAATAAAGCCACCTGTGTCCATTAACTCAAGCCAGACTAATGTTAAATTACAATAAAATATCTAGGAAATTATGGCCAGAGCCACTTTAAAGCCCTCAAAATGAGCCTAATTAGCACTATAATGACAAATGCAGAAAGAATTCATTATTCACTCTCCATATAAAGTCCAATTTTACAAACTCTTCCTCTTCTGCCAACACAATGCCTACAAGGCTCTGGACAGCTGAAATACCACTGTGCTGCTGCTTACGCATATGCTGAGCTTAGACAGGCCTCCACATGGGCATTGGGGGATGAGCTACAAATCCCCCTCCTCCCTGTGTTATTCATTGCAGTATTCAATCTCCCTTCTGTCTTAATCGTATCCATTGACGCATCTGTGTAACTCTTTCTCCAACCATTTGTCTATTTATGCATTATTAGTGTAACCTTGGAAACCCTGGTGGTATAGTGGTTAGAAGCTACAGGCTGCTAATCAAAAGGTCAGCAGCTTGAATCCACAAGGCGCTCCTTGGAAACTCTATGGGGCAGTTCTACTCTATCCTATAGGGTTGCTATGAGTCAGAATCGACTCGAAAGCTATGGATTAGTGTAACCTTCATGAATGCTGGTAGCGTAGTGGTTAAGAGTTCACCTGCTAATCAAAAGATTGACAGTTCAAATCCACCAGTTGCTCCTTGGAAACCCTATGGGGCAGTTCTACTCTGTCCTACAGGGTCACTATGAGTTGGAATTGACTCAATGGAAACGGGTTTTTATGAATGCAGACTCTTATGCCACACATTCTGGGTTTGCATTCTGCCTTAACCACTTCCAACCTGTCTTAGTCACCTAGTGCTGCTCTAACAGAAATACCACAAGTGGATGGTTTTAACAAAGAGAAATTTATTCTCTCACAGTCCAGTAGCCTGCAAGTCCAAATTCAGGCCATCAGCTCCAGGAGAAGGCTTTATCTCTGTCAGCTCTGGAGGAAGGTCCTTGTGATGCATCAGTCTTCCCTTGGTCTGGGAGCATCTCAGCACAGAAACCTCAGGTCCAAAAGGACACGCTGTGCCCCCGGCACTGCTTTCTTGGTGGTATGAGGCTCCCATGTGTCTCTGTTCACTTCTCTATTTTATATCTCAAAAGAGATTGAATTAAGACACTATCTAATCTTGTGAACCTCATCAGTATAACCTCATCACAGTGATAGAGTTTACAACACATAAGGAAATCACATCAGATTTACAAAATGGTACACAATCATGCAATACTGGGAATCATGACCTGGCCAAGTTAACAGATGTTTTTGGGGGACACAATTCAATCCATGACATGACCCATGTGACCTTGGAAGGTTTCTCAGTACCTCAGTTTCCCCATTTGCAAAATGGGGAAAATAATAATACCTGCTAATAGGGTGGGTATGAAAATCAAATGAGTTACCGCATTTACTGCAATTAAACATGGCACTAAACATGCAGGGTGTGAGCTAGTGTTATTTTTGTACTTCTACCGTTTTGGTTTTTTTTTTTTCCCCTTTTACTCTAGTGGTAGTGAGATGGAAAAGAAGACATTTGGACAACACTGCCTGCTGCAGTGATTAAGAGCTTGGCTGCTAACCAAAAGGTCAGCAGTTCGAAGCCACCAGCCGCTCCTTGGAAACCCTATGAGGCAGTTCTACTCTGTCCTATAGGGTCGCTATAAGTCTGAATCGACTCCACTGCAATGGGTTTGGTTTGGTTTTCTGGCCCTGCCAACACTTCCTTGCTCAGAGTGCACAAATCCTGGGATGCTACGGAAGGAAGAAATCTTTAATAGAAAGCATTTGGCCTAGCCCCATCCATTTGCAGATAAAGAATCTGAGACCCAAGTAAGGAAGATGACTTCCTAACATTACCTAAGTAGTTTTATTCCAATCAAGCATTTATTAAGTGCTTACTGTGCCTAAAGTGGAGTCTCTAGGTGGTACAAATGGTTTAACACGCTTGACTTCAACCGAAGGGTTGATGGTATGAGTCCTCTTAGAGGTGCCTCGGAAGAAAGGCCTAATGATATTTCAAAAAAACAGTCACTGAAAACCCTATGGATCACAGTTCTACTCTGAGACACAGGTGGTCGCCTTGACAACAGCTGACTCAATTAGTGCCCAGAATGTTTGCTAGCTACTAAGACTGCAAAGATAAATTAGTCCCTGTTATTAAGGAATCTTCCTTAACATAGGGGAGACAAACACAGCCACAAACCATGTAGATATAATTTGGCAGGACAGGTGATGGGAGAGATGCAGACGTGAAGTCTGAGAGACTGTGGGAACAAACGAGGGACACTGAGTCCAACCTGCAGATTTGGAGGAGGTTTCTCGGAGTAGGTGATGCTTGAATTTGATTTTGAAGGAGAATAAGTTAGCCAGGGAGTGAAAGGGAGAAAGGACACTCTGAGCAAGAGGCAAAGCATAGGTATTCAGAAGCAAGGTGTGTCTCAGGGAACCACCAGCGGTTTGTCAATATGGGAATGCACAGCACAAGAACAGGAAGTGGCAGGAATGAGATTAGAAAGGCCTTTTATGCCCTGGCAAAGAGATGGAATTTATTTCTGCATGTAATAGGGAGTTAATTGAAGGGTTAAGTAGAGGAACAATATGTTTACACTTAGATGGGACATGCTGGCTTCAGTTTGGAAAGTCGATATTGAGGGACTAATATGGAAGGAAAGATTTCAAAAGGGGACTGATCTCAATAAGCTGAATAAGAGCAGATAAGAATCTCAACAAGGGCAGCAGAAGGATGGAGGGGAGGGACAGATTTAAAAAGTGCTTATGAGGCAGCATCAGCTGGACTGGGTGACTGGTTACACTGGGCAACGAGAGGAAAAGGAATATAGGATGATCTGGGTTTCTGACTTGGGTGATTAGGTAGATGGTAGAATTATGGATTGAGAACATGAGACTATAGAAGAAAGGGTAAGACAGGATAAATGGCTGGCCAGTAGGGAGCTGGAGGGCAAGTGTGACTCTTGGGGAAGAGATTCAGGCTGGATATTGGGACTTGGTGGTCATCAACATACAGGCAATATTAAAAATGATAAGATTTACTAAGATCATCAAAAGAGAACATTTATAGGAAGAATAGTAGAGGATCAAGGCCTTATTCCTGGAGACAACACATTTAAAGAGATGGTTGAGGTGTCTTCCGTGAGGAAGTCAAAGAGAAATTATTATAGAGGTAGAAGATAAATCAAAAGAGACTAGTAGCACAGATGCCAAGAGAATAAGGAGTTCATGTCTCAATGTTAAATGCAGAGGGGCTGACTGATAAGATAGTCAGTTGTCATCTAGTTGACCCCATGTGTGTCAGAGCAGAAGTGTGCTCCATAGGATTTTCAATGGCTAATTTTACAGAAATAGATCTCCAGGCCTTTCTGCTGAGGTGCTTCTGAGTGGACTGGAACTGTTAACCTTTCAGTTAGCAGTTGAGTGCATTAACTGTTTGCACCACCCATAAGGGGAGGCTATTCCCATGCCCCTGGCTCTTAGTCCTACCAAGCCAGGAACTCATTCTGATAAGATAAAGGCTGAGAACCATCCAGTGGGTTTGGCAGAATCAGCCTGGCCTCCTGCTGACCTTGGCCAGGGCAGCTGGAGTGAAGCGGTGAGGGAGACCAAGTTGAAGAGTGATTAACTTGTGAAGTAGTGGAGACAGTGTGTGTAGATTTCTATTGCAGGAACACACAATTTTTTTTGTTTTTTCCCAGGGAGATGAAAGACAGTGTGTTGGTTGGAAGAGGATTTAGGATCAAGAGAGGGATTTTATGAGGAGGCAAGAGACTTAGGTATGTTTATTGGCAGAGGGCAAAGAGCCAGTAGAGAAAAAGAAGTTGACGATGTAGTAAAGAGACCATTGCTGAAACAAAGCCCTAAGGGAGCAGGAGGGATAGCATCAAGAACCACAAGGATTGGCTAACTAGGAACTGGAGAGGGACAACGTGTTCTCTGATGCCCCAGAGGAAATAAGCTGACCATGAAGGAAGAGCTGATAAATTTGCAAGAGGGTAGTAGTGGAGGAGCAGGGAGTTGAAGTACCTCATTCTAGATGGCCTCATTTTTTGAGGAAGTAGGATCACATCTGTGGTGCTGTGAGTGTAGGATTGGAGTTAAGTAGAGGATTTAAGGAGAGAATTCCCTGGGTATCAAAGGATCATCAAGCAATGCAGAGTCCGGCTGAGGTTAGTGGCCTACCTGGGATTCAAGCCTAGGTCCTTAGATTCTCTGAGGATGAGAGGCCTGTTGGAGCATTTATCTTCAGCCTTGGTGATAGTTTCATACCACTGGTTTCTAGTTCCTGCATTTTTCTTCTGATTCCATAGCAAGTCATTCTGTATCCACACTGTTTAATACAAATTCCCAGAATAACTGTTGCTTGGTTCCTTGTTTGGACTTTGGTCTATGTCAAGTGAGGATATTCACAACACTGTTTATAATGTAGATATCAAGTCTGAGATCCTGGGGTCCTCCATTGCGTCTACATCCCAAGCCAAGATAAACAGGCCATTCAAATATCTACTGCTATCAATCCTATAACAAATCCAGACTTCTTCAGGTCCCACTTCTCTCCCCCATTTGCCTTACAATAGACACCATGGAAAATCAGGGCCCGCCTTGGTTGTCAGTGATCTGGAAGAACAGTGCACTTTAGGACCCAATGCCTGCCTGACAGTTGATTTTTTAGAAGTAACCGCAGAAGGTAAGGGCAACCAGAAATTCATCTGTAAACCAACACCCTTAATTGGTGACCTTTCTCAAAGCCAAGAAATGGGCGGTGGTCTGCTTTCTTCCCTGTGAGCTGAGATTCTGGGGACCCTGACTATTTCCACAAAACACTGCAAGCAGAGCAGGGAGGATACAGATGATGCTGGTTAAGTCAGAGATTGTTTGCTGGGCTTCTGGGCGAGGATGGTTGGAGGGGGTGGTAGGAAGAATAAGAGTGAGTCTCTCAGAATCACTGTGACTTCACACTTTCCTGACGGAGGCTAGAGCATGGGTCTAAACCCTGGAGGTCTATGGTGGCCCCTTTTATGCCTGCCTGACTGTATTGGATGGATATTTACAACCAGGTCAGCCATAGGTCTTTGGCTCTTTTTGTCCACTCAGTTTTGGTTGTTGCATTAGTGCGATCAGGAGTGTTCCTTGGTTTTATTGTGTTTTCCTGATATTTATGCAACTGTTTTAACAATGGAATAGCCTAGACTCTGATAAGAAGTTTCAAGTTGGGGGTGCTTCTTAAAAGTAATCAGGGAGAAAGTGAAAAAGGTGGGCCTAATAGAAGAAAATTCATGTTTTGGGGATGGAGTAAATTTCTTTCTTTCTTTTTTTATTGCTAGTGTGAAAAACTGCTCCAAAATGTTTGGTTTAAAACAACAACATTTTGTTTGTTCATGATTTGGTAGCTTCGAAATGAGGTAACGACTCAGCAAGGATGACTTATCTCTCTTCCACTTGGTATTGACTAGGTACGACCGGGACTGAAGGATCCTAGATGTCCTTAGTACATATATGAGCATTTGAAGCAGGCTATCTGCAAGGACATTCTGATGCTTCTCCACTTGACCTCTTTTTCCAGCAAGCTAACCTGGACTTTTTTTACTTGGTGGCCCAGGGCTCCAAAAGCACAAAAATGGAAGCTGCCACACCTCATAAGGCTTAGAAATGGAAGTCACAGAGTGTAATTTCCACCAAATTCTATTGGTCAAAACAACAACGAGGTTAGCCTGGATTCAAGGGTAGAAGTACACTTCACCTCTGATAAACAGATTTCCATATGCTTATAGGTACCTGATGATATCCTTCAGGTCCAAATATGGATGAGACTCCTGAATATCCGTGAACTACAAAAGATAAATTGTCTGCCCACCACACACACAACATGCAAGGAAGACAGAGACACTCCCATTCAGTAACAGAAATGTCAGGAAGCACACAGCAATCATTGAACCAGAGCAATTCTGAAATATATGTCATGTGTTGTCAGTTCCTCTGACTCCAGAGTTAAGGAATGTGATTCTACAATTTATTGTTTTCCTCAGCTCTTAGCTCTGCTCTCTGGGTTTCACTTTTGAGGCATCTTTCATTTTCTGTAAGTAATAGATAGTGTTTTCAGCTGAGTAGCTGTCTCAGCCTCCTTTCTGTGCAAAGGAAGTTGGAGGCCTAGAAACCTCTTTTCATTTTTAACTCACTTTGTCCCTTTAAATCCAAGCTGGTGGTGCTTTTTTCAATACACTTCTCTTAAAAACTTTATAGATTTTCTACGAAACTTATCAGGGTTTATCCTATGCCACTATGGTAGACTGTTTCCAAAGAGGCAACAAGAATCCCTCCAGACCTAGGTAAACTTTTAAAATGTGACGGTCACCTCTTCCATCAAGAAGTGGAGTTGTATTCCCCCTCTCACTGAATCTAGGCTGGACTTGTGATTTGCTTTGACCAATAGTATACGATTAAAGTGATACTGTGTGGCTTTCAGGCCTAGACCTTACTGGAAACTTCTGTTTTTGGACTCTTAGAGACTTGCATTGCCATGGAAGAAAGTCCAGGCTATCCTGCTGGAGAAAGAGGCCAACTGGAGGAACCCTGCGATACCCCAGTTTCCTGCCGGCAACAATGCAGACATAGGAGGAAGCCCAGGGACATCACGTGTCCACATATGAGCCTTGCCTGAATTTGTGACCTATAGAATTGTGAGCAATAAAATGGTTGCATTTTAAGCCATTCAGTTTTGGAGTAGTTTGTTATCAGCAAGAGATAACCAGAAGAGGATGGCTGGTTGGGATTCCAAGAGGTTTCACAAATTAGTTTTAATTTTGTTCAATTCATTAAATTTTGCAGGCTCAAGAATTCAGTCTTATTGAGATCCTAGCATAGATCAGACTAGAAGATAATAACTTATGCTAACCAAACACACAGAGACTGATGAATGAATTACAATGTCAATTCATTCAAATTCAAATATATATATGTATATATGGAGGAGCCCTGGAGTTAAGAGCTCAGCTGCTAAACAAAAGGTCCGCAGTTCAAATCCACGAGCTGCTCCTTGGAAACTCTATGGGGCAGTTCTATTCTGTCCTATAGGGTCACTATGAGTCAGAATCAACTCGACGGCAATGGGTTTGGTTTGTTTTTAAATACATATAAAAACCTGTTGCCATCCCTATAGGACAGAGCAGAACTGCCCCACAGGGTTTCCAAGGAGTGGTTGGTGGATTTGAACTGCTGACCTTTTGATCAGCAGCTGAGCTCTTAACCACTGGTGAGCGCTTCATATATGTATATATATGTGTGTGTATATATGTATATATATATATATATTCTGTCAGATAGACAAGATGGTCATTCTTATCTTCCGGTCGGTGAAGTTTTTCCTTGTGGAAAAGCTATTTGGTGTGACAATTCATAATCAGAAGGTTATTTGGTGAAATGGATCTGCAACATGAGGAGTCAAGCAAATAGAATGTCCAAAGTTATTCAGTATGATCATGCCTTCCACAGGGATTGTACCTTCTCATTGACTGAAGGGACAATGGGCACGTATCTCTTGGCAAATGCTTAGATTGACATTACTCATGGTTGTATTATTCTAGATTCATACATTTCATTAAGTTATACTCAAGACTTGTAAGCTATAAATTATTCTTTCTGATACTGCTTGTCTAGTGGTTCTCAACAGAAGACAATCCCCTGACCCCTCACCAGGAGACATTTAGCAATCTCTGGAGACATTTTTGTTTGCCACAACTGAGGGTGGGAGGAGTGCTACTGGGAGCTAGAGCGTACAGGCCAGGGATGCTGCTTAACATCTTACATTGCACGGGCAGCCCCCACAACAAAGAATTATCCCGCCCAAAATGTCAACAGTGCCCAGCTTGAGAAATCCTGCTCTGTTCAGATTCATTTTTTGTTGATTTATAATTGAACTCTTAGGGCACAATCTTATTCTAACTTCTTCTAGTGATAAAGGGTATTATTTTCCCCATATATTACTACTTACAAGGAGTATTTTGCTCATTGTTTATCTTCTGTACATCTTTCTTGCAGTTAGTGATTTCTGTATACTCTAATATCCAACAATAAATTGTTTGTGCTAAGTTTACATTTGAACATTTTTCTTTAATAATATCAAAGAAGTATGTGTCATGCGTTTGTAAATCCTAAACACATAAGATCAGTTTTTGCCTGCTTGTGGAGATATTTTCAGTATTGACCAGGACATGGGGTTCTTTAAGAAATCTAACCATCTACTTCAATGCCTCGTAGCATAGCAGCACAGAGATTTGTCAGGCTCTCGTGTAGAACATGCCTTACATTACTGCAGGTGATGGTCATTTTCTAAGGGACCTTGGTGAGATGCTGGCACAATCATTCTGTATCTTTGGGAGGTGGCTTCACAAGGTCAGGCAGCCAGTTTGCATGATAGTGGCAGGTCATTAAGGAGGTAACTGAGCATGGCTGAGAAGTGATGCCACAGAAAATACTAAGGAAAGACTCCTGGGCCCTCTAGATCAGATGAGAACTTAAAACCTCATCCTATCTCTCTCCCTGTATCTAGGCACAATACCACCATAGCCATCCACAAGACCGTAATCTCTGATATTCTACAAACTTTCCAGAGGCTGCTCTTTGGCAGCCCCTCTACATGTTCAAAATGGCATTTGCTTTTCCTCCTCATTGCTTTCAAAACAATGAGCAGACTTTCTCCATCAGCCCCATTTCATCTATGCTATTGAAGAGGAGGGCTGGTACATATAATCCCAGAGTTTACAGTCCAAAAATTACCTTATTTGGCCCCAAAACACATTCATGTAAAGTGAAAAGGGCTTTTTAGAGCCAGATGACTGAAATCCAAGTCACGCTTAGTCACTGAGTGAGTATATAACCACTGGAAAATCATTTAAACTTTTCTGGACTTAGTTTCCTCATCTGTAAAATGAGAATAATAATGTTTTATGTCTGAGGTTTCCATGACTCAAATGAGATAATATATGAACGTTCTTTATAAACTGTAAAATACTCTTCAAATAAATGGAGCTATTCTACTGTTGTCCAGATCATATTTGAACACTGGACCATCTGGCATATGTGGAACTTTGCTCTGAGTCACTATACCATGAACATCTGACCAAAGGAACCCAGGTTAAGTTGTTGAATTCTTTAATCACACCCCACTGACATGCTCCTGGATTGGCCCCACTTGCTGAGCAGCAGAACTTTCCCCCCTCATCATTAGCTCACTGTCTAGCTAGTTCATACCTTCAAACCACATCTTAGAGGTGGTTAGGGTGTTCTGATTAAGTGTTTTTGTGGAAAGGGGAGGCCCTTAAGCCTCTTGCTGCTGTCTCTGGGCCACAAGCTATAAGAAGAGAAAACAAGTAAGCCACCGCCCCGCCCCAATGCACATGCTGGAAAATAAGGTTCCCAGTGGGTAAATCGTAATGTGAGCGATGAAAGGCCCACTGTTTTTCACTGTGTAACTGAGAGATCACTTTGTCTTATGTAGTAGGTTGAGAGAAACCCAGTCTTAGCCCTCTGGAATCACATAATATAAAGTATTATTTTATTATTAAGGGCTCTATCCCTGGATGGCACAAACAGTTAAAATGCTCAGCTGCTAGCCAAAAGGTTGGAGGATCAAGTCCTCCCAGAGGTGCCTTGAAAGAAAGGCCTGGCAATCTACTTCTGAAACATCACAGCCATTGAAAACCCTGCGGAGCACAGTTCTACTCTGACACACGTGGAGTAGCCATGAGTTGGAGTCAACTTGACCGCAAGTGGTCTCGTTTCATACGATATTTCCTAGAAACCCATTCAGTTTATACAACTTGCCTTTTAATGATTAAGTCAGCAGGGATTCTAGGGAACCACTTATACTCCGTGAGACCCTGAATAGAGCACAGCACATCCTTCCACTGGGCCCTCAGCAGTCTCACAATATGGATGCTCTAGGCAACCACACCTAATCAGCCAAAGACGACAAGATGAAAGACATATCTCCTCCACCCCAGCCCTAGGTGTACCCTGTGGTTGAAGAGCCTTCTCTGTCTCCCACACAGCATGTTATCACCCAGCAGAGAGAGGCCCCACAAACTGTGGGCTCTGAGATGTCAGGAGCAGTTGGCAGAAGCCCAGAGTTAGTCCATGAAGTAAAGGCAGATGGAGAAGTGGACAGGGCCAGGTACCAGAAATGACAGCCAGCCCGTCAGGTCTGGGTCCAAGAGGCCAAAATCAGAAGCTGGTGGCAGATCTGCCACCAAAGCTTTCCAGAGAGACTGCCCCACTGGCAGGGCTGAGCACTTGTATCAGGTGCCTTCACTGAACACCATCTTGACAAATGCATCCTAATGATTTGAACATTGACTAAATATTGTATTTTTTGTTGATTAAATGATAGAAAAACACAGTTCAACAATGAAATATGTGAGCTGGGAAGACCTTAGAGATTTCTTAATACTACCCCTTATTTTACAGAGGGAGCAGTTTTAACTTAAAGAAAGAGAAGTGGTTTTTCCAAGGCTACATGAATTACTGGTATAGACTAAGTTAGAACCCAGTGCCCAGTGCCATATCTAAAAAATCACAGTAGAGGCTTTTAAGTATGATTGAGAAGGTGAGCAGGAGGTATGTGTTTGCTCTCCTCTCTAAATATCCCTGCTGGCTTGTATTACAGCAAGAGCCAGAGAGCTGAATAGGGAGTTTTCTAAAAGGAGCAAATACTAACCTTGGCCTGTTGGTGCCCATTTATCTTCTTTGCGCTCTAGATGACAGAAAGCTATTGACTATTCTGTCTCGCAAACCAGGAATCTAAATGCCCAAAGACAGAAGTGTATAGGCAAAGTTAAGGCAATGATTAGTACCTGACAATTTACAAAACTCATCCATAATCCTCCTAACCACGTTGAGGAGTAGGTGGTCTTGTTCTCAGTTTTCATAGGGGGAGGCTGTGGCTTAGACGGTTTAAGCAATGTAACTAATTTGCCTCGTATCAGACAGCTGGTAAGTGGACCGACATGGAAGAAGAGTCCAGTTCATCTACATGCGTGAGAAGAAATCTACCCACAGACACAGGTAGACAGATTCAGGGTGAGCGACCAATTGGCTAGGGCCTGACATAAACTGGGTACTCAGTAGTGGAGGAACTAATGAAGGAGCAGAGGGGCAGCTGTGTTCTGTTTAGCAGCCTTGCATGTGGGCCATGCCATATACATCTGTCTGGATCACAGATTAATCGGACCTTTAGACACATAGTTGGCAACCGGTGAGCACCGTTTTACAGTGCATGTTGACTGCTGTTGTTGAAGTGTGTTCTTGGTACTGCAAATCTGAGTCTCTCAGAGATTTCTTTTGTCTTTTTAAAAATCCATTTTGACACAAGCCCACATGTTTTCTATGCTCAGTCTGAACACATTGCCATATATGAGCTATCAGCTTCCTCATACACCCAGACATCATAGGAGACGCGGAGCCTGACTTTATGGCAATCCCAGGCTACAGAGACACACCAGATATGGTGGACCTGTGTTAAGTAAACTGAGTTTGAATGTAAATAACTCAATATACAAAATCAGATAATTTTTATTCTGTTTAAGAATTAAGTGCAATATTTTTTCTGAATACTGAGATTCTTTAATATATGGCAAATAAGTTTCCATTTATAAAAAATGCTTAATGTTTTGGGTATATGTAGATGTTCCTGTATAATAGCATAGAAAACACGTGATTCTCCAACAGAAGAATCAGGAGAGACGCTTGGGAACTTCATGCGTTCACAACAAACATAATAAAATTTTTTCATGTATTTTAAGTGCTACAGTATTTAGAAGCCCTTTTATGTGTTCCTTATGGTGGTGCAAATGGTTTGCATTCAGCTACTAACTGAAAGGTTGGCAGTTGGAATCCACCTGGCACCATCACAGAAGAAGCGTCTGGCATCTACTTCCATAAGATTACAGTCATTGAAAACCCTGTGGAGTAAAGTTCTACTCAGACACACATGCACATGCCATGAGTTGGAATCAACTCAATGACAATAAGTTTTGGGGTTTTTTTTATGCAATTACAGTAGCTAACATTTTTGGAGAACCTACTATGTGCCAGATACTGTTTTAAATATTTTATTTATTGTACTTGATTCTCAACAACAATCCTATGGGTATATGTAATAATCACCTCCATTTTTAAATGTGAAAACAGGCATGGAGATTTTAAGTAACTTGTACAAAAGGTCATACAGCTAAGCAGTAACAAAATCAAAATTTAAACTCAAGCAGTTTGGCCCGAGAGCCTTAATCACATCCACCACAACCCTGGAAAATGTCTTGTATTCTTTTATTATTATTTTCTACAGAACAGAAAAACAAGTCCAAGACAGTAAAGTATCTTTAGCAAGGCCACCCAACCACTTAGTGGTGGGATTGGAACCCAACTCTGTGACCTCAAGGCTCTTTCCATGGGCCCGGTCTTCTAGGACAGACAGTGAGAGGTGGCAGGGTGGCCCCCTACCTTTGTGCAGAAGGGTTTATGTCTGCCTGCAGCAAAGGAGTCTCCAGTGGCATTGTCCTGCCTGTGTCAGGGAGCTAGCCTCAGGCAGTTCAATGGAGGTAGACAAGAAAGAAACAAAAAGCAACAATTGGGAAACACATGCTGCCTTTTGTCTCCAGCAGGCAGCTGGCAAAGCGCTGACCTTTAAGACTTCAAAGGAGGATTTTTCCAATCACACACAGACTCTGCCTTTTGGAGACTGGAAAATGTTGATTGCCACTCTTTCACTCTGCCCTGGTCCTGCTACAAATAATAACCATAACTGCTATTTATTTAGTTCAGCTATGTGCCAGACACTATGCTAAACTCCTTAAAAGTATGATTTGGAGCCCTCATAACACTTCTTCACAGTAGGTAGTTCTATAACTTCCTCCCTTTTGCAGATGTAGAAATAGGGACTCTGAGAGGTTAAGTGACTTGCCCAGGGTCATCTAGCTAGTAAGGGGCAGAGCCAGGAATCTTCTGATTGTACCATGCGCCTGTTCAAAAATCAAGTCCGAGAGAGAACTTCGGTTGTGCCTCCCCTACCCGCAATATTTTCTGTCTCAGGGATGGCAATTCCATCCTCTCAGAGCTCAGGATAAAAACCTTGGAATCATCTTAACCCTCCTCTTTGTCTCACTCTCCACATCCAATCTGACAGGAAATTTTGTGGACTCTACTTCCCATATATACCCAGATTCCAACCACTTCTCATCTTTCAAACTGCTACCACCTGATCAAAGCCACCATCATCTCTTGCCTGGAGTATTGAAAACTTTTCTAACTAGTCTTCCTGCTTTTACTTTTGTTTCCTAACATTCTATTCCCAAAACAGCCACCAAGGTGATCTTGTTAAAACAGAAGTCAGATTAGGAGGTCACCTCCAATGACTCCCCATTTCTCTTGGAGGAAAAGCCAAAGTCCTTACAATGATTCATAAGCCAGATAGAGTCCGCCTCCCCCAAAACCCCAGATTTCTCCTACCTCATCTCCGACTCTTTCCCTCTTGCTCACTCTGCTCCACCACACCAGTCTTCTTACCATTACTCAAACATGCCAGGACACCTACATCTCAGGGATTTGGCACTGGCTGTGCCCTCTGCCTGCAATGTTCTTGCCCTAGATACTTACATGAGTCACTCCCTCACTTTCTTCAAGACTTTACTCAAATACCACCTTCTTAGGAAGGTCTACCCTGACTGCTCCATTTAAATTTGCAATCCTCCTCCTCAAAACTCCAGTCTCTCTTAGTCTGCTCTTAGCCTCCCATATCATTTATCACTTATCATCATGTAACGTAGTATACATTTCATTGTTTATCTTACTTGCTAGTTTGTGTATAACTCTACCCAAAAGAATGTAAGTTCACAAGGGCAGGGAGTTTTGTCTGATTAACTGTTGTATTCTCAGAACAATTCTCTAGAACAATTTTTGATACCTTGTAGGCATTCAGAAAATAAGTCAAATGAATACATGAATGAGCAAATGAATGAATGAGTGAATGAATGGGAAAAGACCCTATTTCTACCTAGGCAGAGAAGACATGGAATAGGAAGTAGTGCCCAGGTGTAGGGAGGTGTCCTTAGACAGGGTCATCTCTAACACTGAACCCACAGGCCCTGCTCCATTCAAGGAACAGGCCCCTCTGCCTTCTCAACCTACCTGGGAAGCTAAGACAGAGGAGAACATGCTGGAGGTTCTGTGGTTCCATAGGTTCTTGAACATGTGAAGGGAGAAGGATGAGCTCACATAGGGACCAGCAGAGGCCAGGTCCTGCCCTGGCTATGGATCTCAAAATCTTTATGTTGTCACCTGGTGGCAAATCAGAGAGACCAACATAGAAGACATTGCAGGACTTGTTTTAGGTAAGGATTCTCTACCGCACACAGAGCTTTCCTTAAAACTCTTGAATTGGATACCCCAAGAGGGTGGGGACCATGCTAGGCTGCCTATCTTTGCAATGCCCAGGTACAAATCAGTATTTCAGAAATAATTTTGAAGTTTATCTTAGCATTGGGTTTATAACTTTTATTAATATATGGAAAGCAGAGATGTTTATATTTCACTCAAACTTTACAGAGGGCTCTCATTTGCACTCTATGATACAATATTTTATAAAGCTGGAGTTGTTAGGTGCCGTCGAGTCAGCTCTGACTCATAGCAAACCTACGTACAACAGAATGAAACACTTCCCGGTCTTGCGCCATCCTCACAATAGTTGCTATGTTTGAGCCCATGGTTGCAGCCACTGTGTAAATCCATCTTGTCCAGGGTCTTCCTCTTTTTGGCAGACCCTCTACCTTACCAAGCATGATATCCTTCTCCAGGGACTGGTCTCTCCTGATAACATGTCCAAAGTATGTGAGACAAAGCACTTTGGTTGCATTTGTTCTGAGACAGACTTGTTTGTTCTTGTAGCAGTCCATGGTATATTCAATATTCTTTGCCAACACCATAATTTGAATGTGTCAATTCTTCTTCTGTCTTCCTTATTTATTGTCCAACTTTCTCATGCATTTGAGGGGATTGAAAATAACATGGCTTGAGTCAGGTGCACCTTAGTCCTCAAAGTAACATCTTTGCTTTTCAACACTTTAAAGAGATCTCTTGCAGCATATTTACCCAGTACAATGCGTCCTTTAATTTCTTGACTGCTGCTTCCATGGATGTTGATTGTGGGTCCAAACAAAATTATTGACAACTTCAATCTTTTCTCCATTTATCATGATATTGCTTATTGGTCCAGTTGTGAGGATTTTTGTTTTCTTTATGTTGAAGTGTAATCCACACTGAAGATTGTAGTTTTTGATCTTCACCAGTAAGTGCTTCAAGTCCTTTTCACCTTCGGCAAGCAAGGTTGTGTCCCCTGCGTATCACAGGTTGTTAATGAGTATTCCTCCAGTCCTGATGCTGTGTTCTTCTTCACATAATCCAGCTTCTCTGATTTGCTCAGCATACAGATTGAATAAGTATGGTGAAGGGATACAACCCTAACACACCTTTCCTGATTTTAAATAACTCAGTATCCCTTTGTTCTGTTCAAACAACTGCCTCTTGCTCTATGTACAAGTTCCCTGTGAGCACTATTAAATGTTCTGGAATTTCCATTATTTGCAGTGTTATCCATAATTTGTTATGATCCACACAGTCGAATGCCTTTGCATAGTCAATAAAATACAGGTAAATATCTTTCTGGTATTCTCTACTTTCAGCCAACATCCGACATCGGCAATGATATACGTGGTTCCATGTCCTCTTCTGAATCCAGCTTGAATTTCTGACAGTTCCCAGTCGATGTATTGCTACAATCACTTTTTAATGATCTTCAACAAAATTTTACTTGCATGTGATATTAATGGTATTGTTAGATAATTTCTACATTCTGTCGGATCACTTTTCTTTGGAATGGGCACAAAAATGGATTTCTCTAGTCAGCTGGCCAGGTAGTTGGAGAAGACTCCTCTATTTTAAGTGGCCCCAGAACTTCATATGTGACTTGCGTGGTAGCTACTCCTTTCTTCCAAGTTATTCAGACATTACTAAGATTTGTCAGTTTCACCAGAGGCTTTGTCAAAATTTCTGCCAAGAACTCTTTTCCACAATCCCTTCTACATGGTTTGTAATTAGACATTAGGGAAAATGTTTCTCCCTGTGACTATCCAGTTTCAGCCACTGTTCACCCGAGCAGACAGGAGATAAATGTCACTCAAATGGGTGGGCTGCTGGAAGAGGGGCACTTCTTACTGATGTGTTCTGGAACTCCTGCCAAGAGAGGCAGCTGTGGAGGGGCAGGAAGAACCTTACACCTTGACACAGGAGACCTGCATTGGGCCCCAGGTCTGCCTCTTGCTGTGTGTCCTTAGGCAAGTCACTCTTCTCTCTGAGTCTCAGTTCAGGGCTCTAGAAAACAAAGCTCATAATCCATGCCCTATTGAGTGTGCCAGTTAGATTGTTCAGAAGTTCTTTGTAAACTATGAAGTTCTGTTTAAATGTGAGGGGCTTTTATGCTTCTAACAAAAGGTTGTAGGGAGGATTCTGTATTATGGTGCATGTTTTAGAAGGGAAGGAAGAGGAGGCAAGTAACCTAGACCCCCACCAAAGCCTGCCTGGTGGGCTGCTTGAAGGTTGCTGTGTTCGGGGCACCGCCCTTGATCAGGCCATGGCATTGCACTAGGTATGATATGAGCAGTGGAGACTGGCCATGGTCTCCAGTATCTTCCATTGTTTAAGGTCACAAAAAGGATTCACACCCCTTAACTGTTGAGTTGGAATCACCCAGGCACAGCCCAAGGCAGGGCTTGGCTTTGTTTTGGTGGCATCTCTCATTTATTCATCAGCTTCCCTAGGGAGGGAGAGCTGATGTTGTTTGGCACTGACAAGGGGAATAATACAAGGAATATTTATAGCTCTGCCTTCACACCTGCAGGGGCTGTTTGTTTGGACTGTCAAGGCTTAGCTTGGCACTGAGCATCAGCAGAAATAAGAGAATGGTGTTTTCCATCCTCTGCACATGGACAGCAAGGAGGGCACTCTCCCCTTCTGTTTAATTCAGAGGGTGTGGTGAGCCATAGGCCCTGGGGATAGAAGGGTGGGAGGGAGGGCACCAGGTCTGGCTCTCACCTTCCAAAAGCCCTGTAACAAAGTGGAAACCGAGCTCAGCTCATCTTGGTCCAAATTCTGACTTTGTCATACGCTGGTCACATGACCTTTGGCAAGTCTCTGAAACTCAATTTCTTATCTGAAAAACACAGTAGTAACAGTAATACCTAGCACACAGGGCTTTTGTGAGTTTTAAATATGGTAACGATGTGGAAGCACCTGGCACATAGTAAGCAGATACACAATCAACGTTTGTTGTTGAATCTTGGTGGAGTGAAAAGACATCCACAGGTGAAACAAAGAAATACTAAACAGTCTATGATAAGGCGCTGAATTAAACATCACCAGGTGCCAACCTGTGTGGCACCGACAGCCACCTTCAGCCCCCAGCAGTGTTGGAGAACCTTGACAATAGGGTGTCTGTCTGATTTCATGGGAGAGGGAGGGCCAGTCACTCAATGTGGAGCCATTGTGTCTGGGCAATGGAAAACTCCATCCCTCCATGCACCCGTCCGTCGCTACACCTGCTGATTCAGGAGTTGTAGGATGGTTTTCTTTGAAATTTAATTCAAGTTTATTAAATCCTTAGATTGTAGGCCTGTAAGAAGCCTATGAGGATACAAATTAGCTAAAATGCGGGCCTGCCTTCAAAGAGCTCGTAAAGCAATAGGAACATAGTGTGGAAATGGCAAGGGAGAGGAAGGTACAAATATAAACTTGACTGATTGTAATATATTGGTAGACTATAATAAGTCCTGTTTACCTAATATAAACAAAATGTTAAAAATGTTATCGTGCTTTAATACTAAGAAGGCACATCAGGTGGTCTATCAGTTTCCTAGGGCTGTGAAAACAAAGTACTACAAATTGGGTGGCTTATAAGAAGAGAAATTTATTGTCTCCCAGTTCTGGAGGCTAGGAGTCTGAATTCAAGGTGTCAACAGAACTGTATTCTCTCTAAAGGCTCTAGGGGAAGATTTTTTCTTGTCTTTCCAGGCTTGTGGTAGCCCCAGGCATTCCTTGGCTTGCAGCTGCAGCGTAATTCAGTCATTACATGGCTGTCTTCCCACTGTCTATCGCTCTGTGTCTCTTCTCTTTTATAACGGCACCACTAGGAGGAATTAGGACCCACTCTATTCTGGCATGACTTCCTGTTAACTATGACAGCTTCAAAGACCCTGTTTCTAAACAAGATCACATTACAGGTACGAGGGCTTAGGACTTCAATTTATCTTTTGGGGGAACACAATTCAGTCCATCCATATGTAGGGGAACCAAGAGAACTGCATGGTGGAGTAGGAAAGAATTCTGAAAAGATATTGTGTTCCAGTGTAGAGAATCTTGTATAGTAAGATGAGATATTTGGGCTTAATTTCATCTCACCGTGGGAGAGAAAAGTTCAGAAAAGTGTTGTCTTTTTTTTTTAATTATTTGTTTGCTTATTTTGTTGTTATTGTTGTTGAGAATATACACAGCAGAACATACACCAATACAACATACAGCAGAAAATACAATTTCTACATGTACAATTCAGTGACTTTAATTACATTCTTCAAGTTGTGCAACCATTCTCACTCTCCATTTCCTAGTTGTTCCTCCCCCACTAACATAAACTTACTGCCCCCTAGATTTTCTATCTAATCTTTTGAGTTGCTGTTGTCAATTTGACCCTTTACAGATAATTGTTTTAAAAGCACAATACTCAAGACAGACTTTCTTCACTAGTTAAGCTAAACTATTTTGAGAAGACTTTTCCCCCAGCATGGAGGAAGCAATGGAGTGTAGAGAAATGGAAGTAGACAGCCTATGGACTGCTCTTGTATCCAGGCAAGAGGTGTCGGCCATAGAATGGACAGGAAAATGAGACGACACATTGTTTGGAGCTGGACTCCGTCTGACTTGGCAATTGTTTGGATGTGGAATGAGGGGGAGGGACAGCCACCCTTGTAAACACACATCCCAGCCCTTTTCCTGGCCTCACAGCCACACCCCAACCCCTCTCTCTTCTTCCTCACTACCACATTCTTTGAAGAATGGACAACACCTACTGCCTCCACTTCCTCCCACCCACTCTCTCCCTCACATCCGGCAGTGCCCCCACGGCCTCCTGTGCTCAGAAATGGCTCTCCTGAAGGTCACCAAGGCCCATGTCATGGCCAAATCCAGTAGCCTCTTCTTCAGCCCCATCTTCGGCATAGAATTTGATATTGTTGAACTTCTACTTTTGGAATTCTTCCTTGGCTTCTGCTGTAAGGCACTATCCTGGTCCACGCCTACTTTTTGGCCATCTCTCCTCCACATTCTCTGTGTTGTCTATCGGCTTATTCTCTTCATTTTGCTCCCCCAGCAGATCAATTCCCCAAAGAATCTGGTTTTGGTCCTTTTTCTCCTTTCTCTATACTGTCCCTTGTGATAATATCTCCTGTCTCTTACCACAACTTTAACTATTATATCCTCTCAGTCTGTGGAGAAATCTATGTTCTCAGCTCTGGATACACATTTCCAAACTTGTGTGGCCCAAAGGTCTGTGGGACTGTGCAATTGTATGTTCTAGATGCCTTTGAACCCAACACAGCTTTCTCTTAAGGTCACTTCCTCCTCCTCCTCATGGCCCTGTTTCTGTTAATAGATCACCATTCCCCTAGGCACTTAGACTTAAAATTCCAGAGCCATTTTAAATGCTTCTCTTCTCTCACTGCCCATATCCACAATCACCATCTTCAACCACTTTTTCCTTGGGGTCCCACATTCACTGTTTCTGACCTCACCCTAGTTCCAGCCTTACCTAAATTATCACTGGAACATGGTGATAGCTTCTGGGTACTCTCTACTCCATCTTTCATGATGAGCCATTCTGCATGTGACACCAAATCCATCTTCCTAAATATTGTTCATGCTATACAACTCTTTACAGCACATATTAAGTCTCTGTCACTAAGTTGTGACTTGTATGAGAAGAAAAATGAAGGAGTACATATTCTAGTTGATGAAACAGACTCAGAAACTAATCATGGACAAAAAGTGATGTGAGTACAATAATACAAGTGTGAACACTCTGCTTTTAGAGCACAAATGAAGGAATTACTAACTACCTGGGTAAAGTGAGGAAAGCTTCAGAAAAGCTGATATTTAAATTGGCTCTTTAAGGATACAGAGACATTTAGAAGATAAAGAAAGAGGAGGAAAGTTGCTTTCAGGATAGAGGAAACAGCAAGTACAAAGACAAGGAGGCATGAAAGTATATGGCTTGCAAGACGAATGGCAGATGATTTGGTATCAGTGGATATTGGGTGTGGCTGTAGAGGAGTCTAAGCAGTCTTACACATTACTGAAGAGTACAGGATTTCTCTTACAGGCAGTGGAGAGTCAACTAGGTTTCTCAACAGAGGACACTATAGTAGCTTGGCCGTGGAGTGAGGCAGAATGAAATGGAGACCACCATTGGACCACGGGTCAGGTCTGGAATAGCAGCAGAAGGCAGAGGAATCCCAAACGTGTTAGAAATAAGTGGCGCCCAGCATCAAAGTTAGTTCAGTCAACAGGTCTAGCCTGAAGATGTCAAGGATCCTGCAGCAGACTCCTGGCAGGAAGTCTGGGAGAAAGATGAAATCAGGAACCAAAAGCCGCAAGAAGGATTGTGGAGATGAGGACAAACCAATGAAATACAGGATTAGGGGGTGCTAATTTAACGCCACCAGATACTGTTTTCTCAGCGCTAGGTCTGCTTCTGAGGAGCTGGGGGCTTCTATTTTTCAGACACGATGTGAGTCTCAAAGGTGTTTCACAGTATATGCCAAGATGTGTCAGATTGCTCTCAGGCCCACTGCTGTGGTGACAGGGTGGAGGATATAATTAGGAAGAACATAAAACAGGGACGTCAGTTACAAGATTTACCCTATAGTCTCAGTTAAGGGTAATGGACAGAGATGATGGGATAGAATTGAAAAATCTGTTAGGTAATTCACAAGTGTTAATGACCTCCAGCATATGAGGATCAGGGAGAGGAAGGATCCATGCCAACCTTTATCACTTTGGTCATGTCACTGATTTACTTGTTAAAGTACCCATATTCTAGGAATGTTCCCAAACGGTGGGGCACAGAAGATTTTGCGTAGCATAAGGGCACAGCATGAGCTCTTACAGTAAACAACTTGCTGGTTCAGTCCTCTTTGATCCTTCCATTAAAATCAAGGAGAAAATCTGTTCAATTCCTGTATGTCTTTAACACCTTTTCAACCTTTGTCAACATCTTTAACAACAATAGAGCAGGCCCATAGCATTCCACAAGCCACAGTACCCACCTACAATGCAATATCAATTTTTGAATATGATTATTGTCTTCTTCTGATTTTTTTTATTAAACTTCTAAAATCTTTTTTAAGTTTTGTACACTTTTTTTTTTTTTTAACTTGTTAGAGAAGTGTTAGAAACATTCCTTTTAAAGTCAGGTATATGATAAAAAAAAAATTCTTGCTGTTATTGAGGCCCTTCATTCAACAGAGTGCTAACAGTTTTGGACAATGGACTAAGTGGCAAAAAAGAGAAAATAAGCAGAAGAGTTGGAAAGTGAAACATCATAATAGATAAAATGATCATTTCATAGTCCAAGAAAATCAAACTACTACAACAGCAATAACCAACTACAAAATGTCTTTGAAATTAAGTAGCATTTATAACCAGATAATAAAAACCTCCCAAGGAATCCAAAAATTAAAATATCACTTAAAGTAGGAACTAAAACTCTAAAGTAACTGGAAGTTAATAAGAATGTACAAAACCTCTATGGAGAGAAATGATAAAATGATTTAGGGCATAAAAAAAAAAACCCTAACCTAAATAAATAGGTAAGTATAACATGTTCATGAGTGAGAAAACACATGAAAATTCCAATTCTCCCAACAAATAATAAACAAATCTTACATAATTTCAGAGAAAATCCTGGCAAGATTAGATAAAGCAACTGTGAAATTTGTATGAATAGTAAGGGTATTTTGAAAAAGAAGAACCATAAGAAGGGACTCTCTTTATCTACCAGATATTAAAACATGTTACAAAGACTAATAAAAGCAGTGTGATATTACTGCAAGAACAGAGAAATATACCAATGGAAGAGAATGGAGGAGTCAGAAAAAGAACGTGCATAGGTAAGGGAACCTGGTTTTTCATGGAAAAGACCTCACAAATCAATAGTAAAAGGATTGATCATTTAGTATATTGTAATGGGAAAACAGAAAAGTATAGAAAAAAGTAAAATTCGAATCTCTTCTTATATTACTTGCAAAATTAAATTCCAGCTGCATTAAAGACCTAAATGTAAAAAGCAAAACCATAAAACTATTAGAAGAAAAATTGGAGACTATTTCTGCGTTCTTGAATTGAATGAAGACTTTTTGAGCAAGATGCAAAAGCATATAGCAGGAGGGGAAAAACTGATGATTTGACCACATAAAAATTAAATATTTTGTTCTGCAAAAGACCCAAATTTGAAAGTTGGCTGACGGAGAAAACATATTGGCAAAGTGCATGACTGATTGTAATCGAGAATATATAAGAAAGTTATGCAAATCTGCAAGGAATAGGACACTCAAGTAAAAAACAGGTCAAGAAAATATCTACATATTTCATAGATTCAATTCATAGAAGGTAAAAGCTGGTAAATTAATACAAATATGAATAGATGTGCACCTTCATTACTAATTAAGAAAATGCAAAATCGAATAATAATTTAAGATACCACTTTATGCCTATGAGACTGGAAAACATTGGAAAATAAATCAAGTATTGAGATAATTTTAAGTACTGGGAACATCAAAACTCTGACACCCTTCGTGTGGGAGTGTAGACCACTGCCACCATTTTGGAAAGCAATTCTACAGAAGTTGGTCAAGTTAAGTGTGCCCAGCAATTTTACCCCTGGGCATAAATCCTAAAGAAAATCTCAAACATTGAAAGAGACAAAACATACAACAGTTTGGATAGCAACGAGTTGGCAACAAACTAAATGCCCCCACCAAAAAAGGGACATAGATAAAGTCTTTACTCAAATATTCTTTCTCAGTGACATCTATCCCGATCACCCTAATTACAATTGAAACTTACCCCATCACCCCAGAACTTCCAATCTTCCTTCCCTGCTCAGTTTTTCTCCAGAGCATTTTCATCAATGAACTCATTGTCTATGGTATTTTATTTATTAGTTTTGTCTATTATCTGTTACCCTCTGCTCCCATTAGGTTCATAGACTCATGATGGCAGGGTTTTTAAGTGCTTTCGTCACCGTGTATTCCCAAGATCTATAACATAGTGCTTGGAACATAGTAGATGACCTTGGGTTTGATTCCCGCCCAATGTGCCTCATGCGTTATCTGTTAGGGAAGCTTTGTATGTTGCTATAACACTGAACAGGCTTCAGTGGAACTTCCAGACTAAGATGGACTAGGAAGAAAGTCCTGGTGATCTACTTCCAAAAACCAACCAATGAAAACTCTATGGATCACAACGGTCCAATACAAAATCTATTGAGCAGTGTTTCCTTCAATTGTGCATGGTGTCACCACGAGTCGGAGACAGATTCAACGGCAGCTAACAACAACAGGTGTCCTGGGAATGTTCCCACACTGGAACTTCTGTTAGAGAAAAATTACACAGCCTTCCTGTTGTGCCTTCTGAAACCCTTTTATAAAGGCTAAAACCCATTGCCATCGAGTTGATTCCAACTCATAGCGATCCTATAGGACAGAGTAGAACTGCCCCATAGGGTTTCCAAGGCTGAAATCTTTACGGAAGCAGACTGCCACATCTTCCTCCTGTGGAGCAGCCGGTGGGCTTGAACCACCTACTTTTTGGTTAGCAGCTGAATGCATTAGCTACTACACCACCAGGTCTCCTTATAAAGGCTGTGGACTTTAGTAAAACTTCAGAGAACTTGGCATCAAATTGAACTATCCCTTCCAGACTATCCTCCAAGCCAATGTAATGTTACTTGGGGGCTCAGTTGGATCAGCTGCCAATGCAGAAGAAAAAAGCAATGGAATATCAAATTGCTGAGCTATAAAATTAACCCATACTGCTGATGTGGAATTTTAAAGGCTCTTTTTAGTTTCTCCAGAAAGATTTCATGAAGCCAACTGGTCAGAGCTGTGGTTTCATTGAAGAAAATTCTATCTAAAATATTCCCTTAACTGCTTTCTGTATGACAAGAAGATGAAATGAGATCTCGACCGAACAATGAGATTGGTGCTACCTCCTTCCAAGAATTCATAGGTCCCACTTCAGCTTGGTTTCTCAGGTGGTTCTTCCTGGTCTGCCCTTTACCAGGTGTCAAGGGAGAGGATGGAGAAAAAGTTACGGCTCTGATCCTCCTGGCCCTGCCTACCTTTCCAATGTTACAGTCCCGTTTTCCTACTTTCCAGTCCATACCTTACCCTCCAGCTAAATTAAACAATTCAGTCTGGAAAGTATCCCTGCTTTCTCTCTGCCTGTTGAATTTCTATATATCTTTTAAGGCTCACCTTTTCCGGATCTATCTATCTATCTATCTATCTGTAGATATATATGTATTTCTAAAATGATGTAATCATTCTTAATTTTAAAAGACTCAGAGATCTTGTTAGTACTTTTCTTACAATATTTATCACATTCTGCTTTACATTCTGATCATTTGTATTTTACTAAGTCTACCCTTGCAAACTTTAACATGCATTTTTCACTTTAAATCACTTCCTGTTCTCTTTTCTTCTCTTCCTCACCTGAGTCATGCAATACAGTATGAATGGAATGGAATGGAATGGAATTAGCTGGGGATGGAGAGAGACTAGACACCTGTCTGCTGATGGACATCAGTTCAGGTGACTCTTAACCATTCACTATGTGTATTCTTCAAGGAAAACGTTAATCTCAGCCTGACTTTCCCCTGTGCCTGACAATAGTTCTGTGTCACCTGCCTTCCTACTATAATTTTGTTCATGCCTAGAAGATATAAGCATAGGAGCCTTGGCAAGATATAATCAACTGATAAACCTTTACTAAATTATACCAGAAACAGAACAGATGACAGAAAGCATACTAACACTGAATCTTGCTATACAAAACTCATAGTCCAGTGAAAAATAAAAAGACCCTATCACAAATCAACAACAAGCAATAAAAGAGTCCAGCTGAACACTGAATTGGCTCAGAAAGAGGTCAGAGGATAAGGCGTGAAATGGCTAAGAAATTTTCTTTAACGTTGTTGGAAGCAATCAGTTACCAAGATGACTGGAAGATGTTTGATCCAGGTTATAGTGTGAGCAAAGGCATATAGGCAGGCATAAGCATGAGTAACAAGACAGTTCCCCAAGCACACTGATGCATGAACATTCACACATTCACAGGTTCATACATCCCTCCCCATCCTCCATCCCCTTCCCCCACTATCCCTCTAAGAAGGATGTGATCCTCTCCAGATGCCTTTTGGAAGATATTATACCCATGTAGTAGATGGAGTTTGAAAGAGAGTGCTAGAATGGAAAGAGCCTAGAAGGATTCCATTGGGAAAGATAAAGGACTCCTTAAACAGGAGAATAAAGAATTAGATGCTGAAGAAAAAGGAGGAGAGGGAGGAGAGAACCTGGATAGGCTGATTCAAGGAGAGAATTTTCAGGAAGTTATAAACAGAGTCTAAGAGTCTTTAGAGCAGCTATGAAGTGTGTAAGGTGTGGAGAAAGAGTGATGTGAAAAAATACTTGCTAAATTTTAGCTTGGGGAATGAACAGGATTCTGCTTGGAAGTATTTGGGAAGAAAATCTAATACTTAAATATTTAAAATTCTTTATAATGAATACTTTGACTGCTAAAAGTTTTTCAGGGGTTTTGTTTTGTCTTTGTTTGAATCAAGATGAGAAAAGTCCACTGGGTTTTATGGTCATCAATGGTGTGGATAGGATGGAAGACAGTAAACCGGTCAGGATAAAACAGGGTAGATATTTGGGGCAGTAAGGAATAAGGCTATTTAGGTAGGTGGGAAAATTGAAGTGGGCTTTGGAAACCAGATCAGAGAGTTAATCAGAAAATTCAACCTGGTAAAAATGGGGGAAAATAAAAGTACTTTCTAATGCTAAACACAATGGCTTCTGGATTAATGACTGAGTTGAATCCTTTAAGCATCCTATTTCTAGAAGTAGTAACAGTGAATTGATTCTAGGTTGTTTTAAAACTAGCCCTGTCATTTTTGTGCATATTTCATTCTAAAGTCTGGGTTTGAAGGAAGAACTTGGCAGATTTGTTGGGTGGCCAAAAACAGACAACACACACATGTATGTACAAACTAAGTTCCTGACAAGTCATTTATGGACACATACATCCCTACCTGCCTCCTCCACCCCTGAAAAAAAAAATCCAAAGAATATGGGAAGTGGGTTGAATGTGCTAATACTACCGACTTTTGGACAGAAAGCTGCTGTCAAAAACTCTTTTGCTATTATGAGTAGTGTATTTTTTTTTTTCAACATCTGAAAAGATTGGCATTTTGCACTAAAGCCAAATTGCTCTTGTGTGGGAGATTATCTAACATTTGGTTTCATGTTTAGAAAAGAGACTTATGCAGCTACTAGTAGGCTGGGTGGGGTGGGTTCCAATCATTTTAATTAATTCATCTGAGAACCCAGAAGATCATAAAGAGTCATAGAAAAGAATATTTGACGTGACATTAGAGAGCACCACCCCTTTATTGATGAGGCAATGGGAGTCCACGGAAGAGCTGGAGATGAAATCTGGAAGCCATGTGTGTTCTTTCCACTACATCTCACTGCACCATCATCCACAGGGTGATGCCATTTAGTGAAGGAGGACATCAAATGCTTTGTGGCACTGACTAGTGAGTTGTGAGTGAGAAATTTTTCTTGAGAATTACCAACTCTAATATTTGTCTCCTAATATTGCATTAAGTAATTTTACTTAATATGCATTTGATGAGCACCAAATATGTACAAATCAGAGGCAGTGTGGTGGGGAGGAGCAGAAATTGGATAAAAAGATAATTAATGTAGTTCCTGCCCTCTAAGTAGCTCCCAGACTAGTTGGAAAAGCAGACAGCTTTGCAGATGGTATAAGGGAGTGTATGAAATACAGAACAGGGTGAATGCTGAGAAGGACATGAGGATGAAAATAGAAGCCATAATAAAGGTTTTGAGATGGAGCCTTGGTGATGGTGTGGATGGGCAGCTTTAAAAATCCCATCCCATCAGTTTATTATTAACAATTAATGGAGTCCTTCTAGGTCACATACAGATATACAGATAATGGGCTATCACACACAACCAATTACATATATATGGACGGGGATGGGATTTAAGGAAAGAAGAGAATAACTGTGTTGGTGGTTTGCATGGGTAGAGATGATACAGGAAGGCTTCCTGGAGAAAGATGACCATTTATTACAAGTTCTAGAAGAGGAAGGATGATATTCAGTTGGCAACCCATAAAGAGTCCACATTTGATTTAGTGGCTTCCAAGGATCTTGCCCAGCCTAATATATTTCAGTATTTTTTTTTCACCTGAGGGAGAGGCTATGGACCAGATGCAAAGCAAGCAGCCTGCCATGAAAGTTTGGCAGGAGGGACCTGTGTTAAGATGGAGAAGAATAGCATACTCTTCCTTCCACTCCTGATTCCAAGCTCTACAGGTTTAGCTATATTTATGAGGTGTGGAAGACAACTAGAAGGAGACAACCCAGTCCAGAAAGGCAGGTTGGATTATAAGACATTATGCACCATGGTAAGATGTATTTGTATAAACCAACTCTGACCCACTCCTACCAGGAAGGATTTGGGTTAGTAAAAATAGAAAACACATTTTGAGGAAGGCTGAAGAGGGAGATTGAAAAGTAGTACTTGGCTGACTGGGGTCAGAAAATCCCAACAATTGTTAGGAGGCATTAGATTCCTTAGATGGACTGAGTAGTAGGAGGAGTATTGGGGGAAGGGAGGAAGCTGGTAGGGAAAGGGAAGATGGCTAGAAGCAAAGAAGTCTTTTTTATTTTTAAATCAACACCCAAGTACTTGTGGATCAGAGGCTCTATGTATCTTCCAGTATAGAGTCTACTTAGGTGATATCTTAGGCTAAGGTCTTCATGAAACAGGCTCTGGGATGGAGATTTGTGTGCAGGTGCTTCATTGGGGATTGAGGGAAGTAGGATTGGGCAGAGGGAGAAGTTAAACTGTGATGTGGTTGCAACAGAGCACTATGTAATTGAGATGGCCCTTCAAGGATGGTCTGGTCAAGGCAAGGGGATCAAACCTTGGTGTCTCTCTCACCCAGTCGTTGGATGCAGGCTACTCCTGGAGAGCCGGTGTAACCTTGTGTAAAAATGGCATGGTGGGGTTAGACCTCATCTGATTTGGGTGGGAGGGGGAATCACCATCAGCGTCAGCCCAAGGCTGAATCCTATGAGGTAGAGGTCAGACATAGCTCCAGTCTCCAAACTTTTTACCTGTTTTGACACCAGCCATCCCTCCCACGGCACCCTCTACTTCCCTGCTGGGTTCTATAATTCATTGCAATGGCCACACAGAACTCACAGATCATACTCACAGTTACGGGGTTTATTAGGGAAGTAACAGACTACAATTCAGGATTAAGATCAACTTGGAAACATGTAGGCAAAGCCTCCCTTCTTCAGTGCAGGACAGCTCTCTCAACTCCTCTCGGCTGTGCAGGGCTGCTCTCGGCCTCTTTTGGTCCCCTGAGGATAGGCTTCTCTCAGCCCCCTCAGGACAGGCCTCCCCTCTTGGCCCTGAGTCCTTGTCCCAACCTGTGCCCTGTTTGAGCAAGTGTTACAAAGCTCTTTAGCTTCCCTGATAAGTGCCCAAAGGCAACTCGCTCTGCCAGGAAGCCTGTTGCCGGAAGTCACTCAGCTCTCTCACTCCGCGGGTCAGCATGCCTACTGTAGTCACCTCACTCCCTGGCCCTGGAAGCCCACCACGCTATCTGACACTGGTCTCCTGGTTCTTCTGCTGTTATTTCTCTGCTGCTTGACTCTGCCATGTTTGCTACTGCCTCTCGCTGTCTTCTTGTCTTCTCCAGTGTTACAGCTTTCTCTGTCTACTGGGTCTAGGAGGTTCGCAGAGCAGCAACTCTGAGTCCAAATGACAGGCTCCACTCCTGGTTCTTCTTCTTCATAGTAGTGAGTTCCCCATCCCTGCTTCTGGGATTGCTTCTCTTTAAGCCTAGCAAAGTGGCAAAACTGACCAATCCCCACATTAGGGTTCCATACACATTATTTGCATAGCTGCATCCCCACAAGAGTTCCATACACCCTATTTGCTTTATTAACAGGTTGTCCAATCCTCTTGGTGGGCCACAAGTACCTTATTTTCATAGTCCCACCCAATCATTTTGTGGGAGTCACAAGACCATGGCTAGAAGGGTTATATTATAGTAATACATTACACAGCACTTTGGGTAAGGCAGCTCCACAAATCACTCCCTTTGGCAGAGGGCAATACACAGAAACGAAGTAGACTATGAGCCATCAGCAGCCAACACTCCCAGTAGCTGGGGTATGAGTGCCTCTGTTCTGAAAGGGGCATCTGGGCTTCAGAATATCTGGGCTGGAGTCCTAGAACTGCCACTTAATAACTATGTGACCCTGTAGAAGTCACTTCTCCTCTCTGGGCCATAGTTTTATCATCTGTAAGTGAGAGGGTTGGACTCGAAGATGTTCAATGTCCCCTTCAACTCTGAGGCTCTGTGGTTCTAATGGCTGGAGAGTATATATTGGCAGCAGCAATCATTTTTCCTCTATTTTCTGTGTTCTTCCTTCACCATCCAAATGTCCATAGAATTTTGTCTGACACCTTTTATGGCCACTCTATCTATACTTCATCTCCAAATTCACTCATTCATTTTTGCACTAAGTGAAAAGCATAGTGCATAAATACTCTGGAGGAATAAAAATAATATGATCCATGTATTATGTCTACCAGAGATTTATGATTCCATTGTGGGGGGGGGGGGGGACAAGACAAGTTCTATTGATTGAGATGATGAAGCTTAGAGAAAGCATCTTTTGTTGTGGAAGATGGGAATACAATGGTTGTTGCTGTCATTGTAGTTGTGTGAACCCAAATTGAATTGCCCAAAATAATTGGGGGATGTAGGATTGGAGATTGGGTAATAGAAATTTGGAAGTCATTTTCAAAGTGAGAGTTGAAAACAAGTACAAGTATGAGGTCCCTGAAGCAGGAGTTTTTAGAAGGATGGTGACTAAAGACTGAATTCTAGAGAACAAGCAGTTTGGGGCAGGCACACCCCTAACATTTATTGAGTCCAGAGCAAGCGAACCTATGGAAGCCCAAATACCATCTATCTATGTAAAAGTCATAGTGAAGCTAACAAGCAAAATATGTTCTATTCTCCTACTTGATAAACGTACCTTCATAATGCCAAATAGGAAAACATGGACACCTATTGCTTTCATATAATTGAAAGTTGGCAAAACACCAATAATAATTAAATTTAATGCAATTATTATTGTACATGAATGTTCTCCTGATGAGCCAGTGATGTTTAGATAGGTAATAAAATTAAAATAACATTTAATACATAATGATATGCATAGTTATTCATACATACCAAAACATACATAATTCATAAATTATTACACACTTATTCCATTAAATGTTTTTTTAAAAAATTTACTGCTTTCGTCAGTAAAGGAGTAAAGGAGGCCCTATAGACACATCCAAACCCCCCGAGGGCCTGAGTTGTTGGACGGAGGGCTCTGGGGACCATGGTCTCGGGGAACATCTAGCTCAATTGGCATGACACTACTTATAAAGATAATGCTCTACATTCTACCTTGGTGAGTAGTGTCTGGGGTCTTAAAAGCCTATGAGCAGCCATCTAAGATGGTCTCATCCCTTCGGGAGCAAGGGAGAATGAAGAGAACAGGATACAATGAAAAGATTAGTCCAAAGGACTAATTGTCCACAGCTACCAAGGCCTCCACCGGACTGAGTCCAGTACAGCTAGATGGTGCCCGGCTACCACCACTGACTGTTCTGACCAGGATCACAACAGAGGGTTCTGGACAGAGCTGGAGAAGGATGTAGAGCATAATTTTAACTCCCAAAAAAAAAAAAAAAAACCAGATTTACTGGCCTAAAGAATACTGGAGAAACCTCAAGAGTGTGGCCCCCAGACACCCTTTCAGCTCAGAGGTGAAGTTACCTTCGAGGTTCGATGTTAAGCCTGGGAGTGGACAGCCCAGTAAAACTAAATGAGACTAACGAGGTACAGGAGTCCGGTGACAAGGGCCAGAAGGCAGAGGGGGAATAGGAAACTGATGATAAGGAACACAAATTGAGTAAGGACACTGTCGATGTGTTGTGAGATTGTTGACCACTGTTATAGGGCAACATTTGTAGTAACTATTAAATGGGAGGCTGTTTTGTCCTGTAAGCCTTCATCTTGGGCGAGAATGGCAGCACAATTGGAAGAGCATAGTCAATATCACTTAAATGTGTAAGTAAAAAGTTTGAAATGGTGTTAAAATAAAATAAAATAAAATAAAAAAACCAAATGAGACTAATGAGGTACAGTAGTCCAGTGACAAGGGCCAGAAGACAGAAGGGGACAAGGAAGTCCCCTGGTGATAGGGAACACAAGGTGGAGTAAGGATATTCTTGATGTGTTGTGAGATTGTTAACCATTGTCATAGGGCAACATGTGTAGTAACTGTTAAATGAAAAACATTTTGTTCTGTAAGCCTTCATCTTAAGTGAGAATAACAGCACAGTTAGAAGAGCGTAGTCAATGTCACTGAACTGTGCATGTAGAAATTTTTGAAATGGTGTATCTTTGGCTATCTGTATTTTCATCAAAAAAAAAAAAAAAGGTTGAGAATTTAGAGGCTTAATATGTTGTGGGGTTGTTAACCAGTGTCATAGAACAACATGTGTACTACTATTTCATGAGAAACTATTTGTTCTGTAAGCTTTCACCTGAAGTACAATAAAATATAAAAAAAAAAAAAAATTTACTGCTTTCATTTTAGCAAAAGTATTAATTATATTCTTAAAATCAAGATTTTCACATAAGTTGTGTTCTATTCACAGTATGAATTATGTAACAGTTCTTAAGTCATTTTAGTTCTTAATATCTTTTTATTTAGAGAAATTTTGCTCTACAGAGGCACTACCATTTAGAACTGTTAATAAAATTCTTCAAGCAATACCTATGTTTGGAAATCCAATATAAACATTATACATTATCTTCAAATATTATAATGGAGTGGCATGTAGCAAACTATTATAAAAATATTACAAAATATTTTAATTTTATTATTATGGCTTGCATTACAATTTCATCATTGCTTAAAGCAATATGTTGTTGTTATTGTGTGCCCTTGAGTCCATTCTGACTCATAGAGACCCTATAGGACAGAATGGAACTTCCCCATAGGGTTTCCTAGGCTGTAATCTTTACGGGAGCAAGTCACCAGGTCTTTTCTCCCATGGAGCAGATGGTGGGTTTGAACCACTGACCTTTCTGTTAACAGCTGAGTGCTTAGTCACTGTGCCACCAGGGCTTCTTAAAGTGATATAGATCTACCTGTTGGACAGAGTAGCAGGGCTAGGGTCTGGGGACTCTTCTTTCAGGGGACATCTAGGTCAATTGGCATAACAAAATTTATTAAGAAAATTGTTCTGCATTCTACTTTGGTGAGTGGGCATCTGGGGTCATAAAAGCTAGCAAGTGGCCGTCTAAGATGCATCAATTGGTCCCAACCACCTGGAGTTAAAGAGAATGAACACCAAAGACACAAAGAAAGGATTAGCCCAAGAGACAGAAAGGGCCACATAGACTAGAGTCTTCATCAGCCTGAGACCAGAAGAACTGGATGGTGCCTGGCTACCACCAATAACCACCCTGACAGGGAACACAACAGAGAGTCCAAGATGGAGCGGGGGAAAGGTGGGATGCAGAACTCAAATTCTAGTGAAAAGACCAGACTTAAAGGTCTGATGGAGACTGGAGAAACCCCAGAAAGCATGGCCCTCAGACTCTCTGTCAACCTAGAATTAAAACAATTCCCGAGGCCAGACCCTCAGACAAAGATTGGACTGGACTGTGGGACATAAAATGATACTCCTGAAGAGCATGCTTCTTAGCTCAAGTAGATACGTGAGATTAAATGGACGGCTTCTGTCCGGAGATGAGATGAGAAGGCAGAGAGGGTTAGGAGCTGGTTGAATGGACACAGGAAATCAGGGGTGGAAAGGAGGAGTGTGCTGTCACAGTATAGGGAGAGCATCTAGGGTCACATAGCAATGTGTGTATAAATTTTTGTATGAGAGACTAACTTGAATTATAAACTTTCACTTAAACTACAACAATTTGAAAAAAAAAGTGACATAGATCTACCCATTTTTTTAAAAATAACCAGTTGCTGTCAAGTTGATTTCAACTCAAGATGACCTTAAGTGTGTCAGAGTAGAACTATGCTCCATAGGGCTTTCAATGGCTGATTCTCAGACATAGATCACCAGGTGTTTCTTTTCAGGTGCCTCTGGGTGCACTCGAACTACCTTTAGGTTAGCAGCTGAGTACCTTAACCATTTGTACCACCCAGGATCTCCCATACATATATCTATACAGTAATGTAAAGAACCAATGCCATACTTTACATATGTTATGTTCAGACCTACATATACACAAATTTAAGGGTGATATGAAGTGTTTACTATTGGAAAATAATCCTCAGCAGCTATGTGCAACTGTTGAGAATGTTATGCTAATGCGCGAGTACCTCTGGAACCAAGAATTGGAACATGAGGGAAACAAGAATATGGATTCTTGGCATCACTGGGAAACAACAACTTGTTATTCAAGAATCTATTGCATTCATGCTGAGAGGAAGGATTTAACAAATTGATTGATTTGTCTTTTCTCTGAACACTGAAAAAAACCCTTCCCATTGCTAAAGCAGTATCAATCTCCAACATTGTCACAACCTATAGATTTACAGATCTCTAGATTTGGATACACTTGACTTTCAGCCAGAGATGGAGAAGAGTGTTTTCCTGAGGCCTGAACAGAGTTCATCACAACTCATGTTGAGCCAACACTGAGAGCCTAGTGATAGAGGTGCCCAAGTATTCTTTAAAGTATTGATTTTTTTTGTGTTTGTGGTACATGGAATCCTCTAAAGCACAGGGCCTGGGACAGTAGCCTTTCTTGCCCAGGTGTAACAGCAGGGCTGCATGAAGTGTGTAATGAAGATTCAAATGAAAACAGAACAACAAGATAGAATCAAAGAGCTCAGGAAGTCCTCTGATTAAAAAGATACTTACAATCGTTCAACTTCATTAAAACTAACCAAACAGTTGCCATCAAGTCAATTCTGACTCATGTGTCGGAACAGAACCGTGCTCCATAGGGTTTTCAGTGACTGGTCTTTTGGAAGTAGATCACCAGGCCTTTCTTTCTGGACCCAAACCTCTAACCTTTCGGTTAGCAGCCACCCTGGGACTCCTGAATTATGACTATAGCTTCCTAGGTAGTGTCTCTGTGTCCACTTTTCCCTGACATTAAGCTCCTCTATAGTAGTTAAAGAGATCTTTGTAAACAGCAAATCTAATGTCACATTGTAATTTCCACTGAATAGTTTCCCATTATTTTCAGAATAAAGTTCCAAAGTATTGTTATGACTTGTAAGACCATCCATGTCCTAGCGTCTATATATAGCTCTCTAGCTTAATGTCTCCCCTTCAGTGCCCAACACCTCCTGGTCCAGGCATGAGACAAGATTTCATTCTTCTTGTCAGGGAGAAAAACATGAATACTATTTCAACGTAAAACAGAGAGGTTTATTAAGAGTTTAAAACAATAGCAAAGTGGGGAACTATGCAGCCGATTGAAAATTGAACCAGGGGACTTCTGGGCAACATGGTGCCATAGACAGAAGCACCATGCTGTCCCTCCACATCAAAGATCCAGAAAACTAAGTCAAACAGAGACAGACGTCAATCCTGAAAGCCTAAGCATCAAATGAAGAGATAAAGAACTCAGCCAAGCACCAAATGGAATAAGAAACTGACAGATAACAGAAAGCAAGGAGAGATACATGCAGAGGTCCCCTATCAGCTAATGCAGCACAGATCCGCCATCTGGGACTCCTATCGGAGATCAGCATACTGGGGATACAGGAAAACAGCTTCACAGAGCTTCCAGCAGGAGACAGAACAACTGGTGACCAGCAATATATGTTTTCCCAACCCCTACCCTTCTTCACCCCCAATTGGCCTCCTCTGCTTCTGGTAGACACAGTCCCTTTGACAGGAAATACTGGCTTCACCCTGGTGCCACTTGGATTCCACCCACTGGCACTGGCCGGCTCCATGAGTGCCATTTGTTGGCTAATGCTGTTCCTTTTTTTCCACTTCCTTTGATTTCTTCCATACCTCTCACCATCTCCCCCTCCTTTTCTCAAATACCTGGCTCTGTGTGCCATCTTTGCTTCTTCTTGAAAGGCTATGAAATGCCTGTCGATGGTGAAACTGCTACCTGGCCCGTGCTGCCATGGTGGTGGGATCCCTGGGGCTTTTTTTCTGTTTGTTTGCTTTGATTTGTTTATTTCTTTTCTGGGCTTGGGAGCCCCTTCTAGCTGGGCAATACTGCATGGCTTGGGAGCTAATCCCTTAGTCTGTGCACACGCACAGAGGGATCCCTGTGGGCATTTCGTTATTCTTGTTTTTTTTTTTTCCTTTTGTTTGTTTGTTTTCCCTCGTTTTCCTTTGTTGTCTTTCTTCATTTCTCAGTTTCTCATCTCTCTATACTTACCTTCTCTTCCTGTCTCCTGAATATCTGGTGCTGTGTGACACCTCTACCCCTTCTAGCCAGGCTATACTTCATGGCCTGGGAGCAACTTCCCCAGTCCTTGCAGCTACACCAGTGGGATCCCTGGGAGCTTTGCTTTTTTTCCCCCTTTAATTTTTATTTATTCATTTTTTTCTTTTACAGTTTTTCTTTCTTTCATTCTTTTTTTTTCTTCCATTTCTCAGTCTCTCATCTCTCCATGCCAATGGCAAGCTCCCTTTTTGTTTGTTTGTATGTTTTTGGCTCCTGTTCCTCTCTCATCTCTCTCCTCTTTCCCATACCCATCTTAGCTCCACAAATCACAATCTCTCCCTTCCTTCCTGCCTACCTGCACCATATGCTGAACATCACACCCCTAAGCAGCACAGGCACAGCCTACCAGAACCTGCACTGCACTGATTCCCTACCCAGCCTGTCAGCCCTAGTACGTGCCACAAGCAACCCACCCCAGAACCTCCCCTTCAGCTGAACCTGCCCTGTTGTACCATACCTGAGCAACTGACCCTGCTCATTGGAGAAGGAGGTGAAAAATATCATGCTCACAGATGAGCAAACAACAAAGAAAGCACAGCCTACCTGCTCAGACATAACCAAATAAAACAAGCAGGACAAAACAAACAAATCTACAGTCAATAAATGAGGAAAATAATTACTGAATGTCCCGAAGACAGCAGATAATATCAAAACATATAAAAAACAGGACAGAATGGTTCCAGTAGGCATTCAAAATAAAACATCAGATGACTTTCCAGTAGCAGAAAAGGCACTAGAAATCCCTGATAGGGAATTCAAATCGCTAATATTCAGAGCTATCCAAGAGATGAAGCAAAAAAGCAGATAAAAAATGAGGAAAAAATAGACAAGTTCATGGAAAAAGCAGAAAAATTCATGGAAAATACAGACCAAAAAATGGAAGAATTCAGGAAACTAATACAGGAACAAAAGCCAAAATAAATTCACAACTAAAAATCATACAAAAACAACAATTAGAAATCCAAAAGATAAACAACAAAATTTTAGAAATGGAAAGTGTTATAGAAGGGCTGAGGAGCAAGTTTGAAATGACTGAAGACAGGAACAGTGAAATTGAATACAAACACTTGGATACAACTCCTTTTGAGGAAAGTTCTGAAAAAAGAACAAAGAAAAGAAAAGAAACCCTGAGAATGATGTGGGATGCAATCAAAAGCAAAAATTTGCAAGTGATTGGAGTTCCAGAACGGGGGAGAAAACAAGAAACACAGAGAGGATCATTGAAAAACTGCTGACAGAAAACTTCCCCAATATCATGAAAGATGAAAAGCTGACCATCCAAGAAGCTCAACCAACCCCATATAAGATAGACCTCAAAAGAAAATCACCAAGGAATATCATAGTCACACTCACTAGCATCGAAGACAAAGAATCCTGAGAGCAACTCGAGAAAAACAAAAAGTCACATACAGAGGAGGAACAATAAGACTAATCTTTGATTGTTCGGTAGAAACCATGCAGGCAAGAAGGCAATGGGATGACATATATAAAACCTTGAATGAAAAAAAAAATGCCAGTCAATAATAGTATATCCTGCAAAACTCTTGTTCAGATATGATGGTGAAATTAGAACATTTCAAGATAAACAGAATTAAAGGACTACGTAAAAAACAAATCAAACTTACAAGAATTATTAAAGGGAGTCCTTCGATCTGAGAACAAACAACATCAGACCACAGGCTGGATCTAGGGTGCAGGATCATGCCAGCCAGATACCAGCCTAGGAAATGAGCCCTCATGGACTATCCAAAACCAAAATAATTACAACAGGGAACCAGAGAAGTTAATCTGTAAATGACAACAACATCAGATCAATAAAAGAGGGAATAAACAGTGTAGGTACAGAACCTTCTAATGGAGAGGAAGGCAAGGTGATACTGAGTAAAAAGAGACTGGTTCAAACCTAGAAAGACAATGGTAAATTTCAAAGTAACCACAAAGAAAGTTAACAAGCCTACTCATCAAAATAAAGAAGAAAAACATAAAGCCTCCTGGGGAACCCCAAGAGTATGGCCCCCGGACACCCTTTTATCTCAGTGGTGAAGTCACTTCCGAGGTTCACTGTTCAGTCGGAGATTGGACAGCCCCATAAAACAAAACGGAACTAACGAGGCACAGCAGTCCAGGGACAAGGACTAGAAGGCAGGAGGGGAAAGGAAAGCTGGTGATAGGGAACCCAAGTTTGAGAAGGGACAGTGTTGGCATGTCATGGGGTTGTTAACCTTTGTCATAGGGCAATATGTGTACTAACTGTTTAATGAGAAACTATTTGTTCTGTAAACCTTCATCTAAGGTACCAAAAAAGAAAAGAATTATCTATGTGAGATCAAATTGACAACAGCAACTCAAAAGGTTTGACGTGAAGCCTAGGAGGCAGTAAGTTGAAGATAATGGTGATGGAATAATCTGGAAAAGGATAGTGAGAATAGCAGCACAACTGGAAGAATGTAATCAGTGTCACTGAATTCTACATGTAGAAATTTTTGAAATGGTGTAACTTTGGCTATGTATATTTTCACCAAAATAAAAGGTACTCCAAGGTCCAGAAGGGAGAATGTTGACATGTTGTGTGGTTGTTAACCAATGTCATAAAACAATATGTGTACTGACTATTAAATGAGACACTATTTGTTCTGCAAGCCTTCATCTAAAGTACAATTTAAAAAATTAAAAAAAGAAGATAAACAACGTCTCAGTAAAAACAAAACTTACCAGAACAAAAGAAATGAAAAAAAAAAAATCCACAGACAAAAGGAATTCAGCACAGGAGAGTAAGAGGAACAAAGAAATCGTCAGCACCACAAAAAAATGCACTACAGAATGACAGCAATAAACTCACACCTATCAATAATTAAAATGAAAGTAAACAGCCTAAATGCACCCATAAAGAGATACAGAGTGACAGAATGGATTTAAAAAAACAGAATCCATAAATATGCTATCTACAAGAAACACACCTTAGAAACAAAGATATAAATTTATTAAACACCAAAGGATGGAAAAAATATATCAAGCAAACAGCTACCAAAAAGGAGCAGGAGTGGCAATATTAACCTTAGATAAAATAGAATTTAAAGCAAAATCCATCATAAAAGACAAAGAAGGACACTATACAATGATTAAGAGGAAGATCCAGCATGAAGACATAACCATAATAAACATCTATACACCCAATCACAGGGCTCCAAAATACATAAAACAAACTCTAACAACACTGAAAAGAGAAATTGACAGTTCCACAATAATAGCAGGAGATTTCAACACACCACTCTTGGTAAGGGACAGAACATCTAGAAAGAAACTCAACAAAGATACAGAAGACCTAAAGGGCACAGTCAGCCAACTTGACCTAATAGACATATATAGAACACTACACCCAAGAGCTGCAAAATACACATTCTTTTCCAATGCACATGGAACATTCTACAGAACAGACCACATCTTAGGCCACAGAGCAATCCTCAATAAGATCAAAAACACTGAGATACTACAAAGTATCTTCTCTGACTACAATGCCATCAAGGTAGAAACTAAAAACAGGAAGACTAAGGGAAAAAAATCAATTACTTGCAAACTGAGTAACACCCTGCTTACAAACCACTGGGTAATAGAAGAAATTAGAGATGGAAAAAAAAATTCCTGGAATCAAACGAGAATGAAAACACCATATCAAAACCTTTGGGACACACCAAAGGCAGTCCTCAGAGGACAATTTATAGCAATAGATGCACACATCAAAAGAGAAGAAAGGGACAAAATCAAAACATTAACTTACACAACTTGAACAAACAGAAAGAGAACAGAAAAAAAAACCAACAGCCACTAGAAGAAAGGAAATAATAAAGATCATACTAGAAATAAATGAAATAGAGACTAGAAAAACAATTGAAAGAATCAACAAAACCAAAAGCTGGTTCTTTGAAACAGTCAACAAAATAGACAAATCACTGGCCAGACTGACAAAAGAAAACCAAGAGAGGTCACAAATAACTCAAATAAGAAACGAAATGTGGGACATTACAACAGAACCAACTGAAATAAAAAGGATCATAATAGAGCATTCTGAAAAACTATACTCTAACAAATTTGAAAACCTAGAGGAAATGGATAAATTTCTAGAAACACACTACCTACTCAAACTAACACAAAGTGATGTTGAAAATCTGAACAGACCCATGACAAGAGAAGAGATTGAAAAGGTAATAAAAAAAAAAAACTCCCAACAGAAAAAAGCCCTGGCCTAGATGGCTTCACTGGAGAATTCTACCAAACATTCATAGAAGAGCTAATACCAGCACTACTCAAACTATTTCAGAACATAGAGAAGGAAGTGACACTTCTGAATTCATTCTATGAAGGCAGCATAACCCCAATACCAAAACCAGGCAAAGATGCCACAAAAAAAGAAAATTACAGACCAATATCTCTCACGAATATAGATGCAAAAATTCTCAACAAAATTCTAGCCAATAGAATTCAACATCGTATCAAAAAAATAATACATCACAACCATGTAGGATTCATACCAGGTATGCAAGAATGGTTCAAGATTAGAAAATCAATTAAAGTAATCCACCACATAAATAAAAGTAAAGAATCACATGATCATCTCAATTGATGCAGAAAAGGCATTTGACAAAGTCCAACACCCATTCCTGATGAAAACTCAATAAAATAGGCATAGAAGGGAGATTTCTTAACATAATAAAGGGCATCTATGCAAAACCAACGGCCAACATCATTCTTAATGGAGAGAGGCTGAAAACATTCCCCTTGAGAACAGGAACAAGACAAGGATGCCCTGTATCACCACTCCTATTTAACATTGTGCAGGAAGTCCTAGCTAGAGCAATAAGGCAAGAAAAATAAATTGGTAATGAAGAAGTTAAACTATCCCTGTTTGCAGACGATATGCTACTATACATAGAAAACCCTAAAGACTCCACGAGAAAACTACTACAGAAAGATTCAGCAGAGTAGCAGGATACAAGATAAACATACAAAAATCAGTTTGATTCCTATACACCAATAAAGAGAATGATGAAAAGGAAATCAGGAAAACAATACCATTTATAATAGCCCCTAAAAAAATAAAATACTTAAGAAGAAATCTAACCAGGGATGTAAAAGATCTATACAAAGAAAACTACAAAACACTACTGCAAGAAACCGAAGGGGAGCTACATAAATGGAAAAACACACCATGCTCATGGATAGGTAGACTCAACATTGTGAAAATGACAGTTCTACCTAAAGCAATTTACAAATACAGCGCAATCCCGATCCAAATACCAACAACGTTCTTCAAAGAGATGGAAAAACTAATCATTAACTTTATATGGAAACGGAAGAAGCCCCAGATAAGTAAAGCACTATTGAAGAAGAATAAAGTAGGAGGACTCACACTACCTGACCTCAAAACTTACTATACTGTTATGGTAGTCAAAACAGGCTGGTACTGTTACAACAACAGATACATTGACCAATGGAACAGAATTGAAAACCCAGATGTAAATCTATCCACCTACAGTCACCTGATCTTTGACGATGGACCAAAGTCCATTTAATGGGGAAAAGACAGTCTTTTTAACAAATGGCGCTGGCAAAATTGGATGTCCATCTGCAAAAAAATGAAACAGGATCCATACCTCACACCTTACACAAAAATTAATTCAAAATGAATCAAAGACCTAAATATAAAGCCAAAAACTATACTGTTCATAGAAGAAAAAAATAGGATCAATGCTAGAGGCCCTAATATATGGCATTAACAGGATACAAACCATGACTAATAACACACAAACCCCAGAAGATAAGCTAGATAACTGGGATCTTCTAAAAATTAAACACTTATTCTCATCAAAGGAGTTCACCAAAAGAGTAGAAAGAGAACTTACAGACTGGGGAAAAATTTTTGGACATTACAAGTAAGACAAAGGTCTAATCACTAAAATCTACAAGAAAATTCAACACCTCTATAATGAAAAGACAAATAATCCAATTAAAACGTGGGCAAAGGAAATGAATAGACATTTCAACAAAGAAGACATTCAAGCAACCAACAGACACATGAGGAAATGCTCGTGATCACTAGCCATTAGAGAAATGCAAATTAAAACCACAATGAGATACCATCTCACCCCAGCATTACTGGCAAGAATCAAAAACACTGGAAATAACAGATGCTGGAGAGGCTGCAAGATCAGAACTCTTATGCACTGCTGGTGGGAATGCATAATGATACAACCATTTTGGAAAACTATATGGTGCTTCCTTAGAAAGCTAGAAATAGAAATACCATATGATCCAGCAATCCCACTCCTAGGAATATATCCTAGAGAAATAAGAGCCATCACACAAATAGACATATGCACACCCATGTTCATTGTAGCATTATTCACAACAGCAAAAAGATAGAAACTACCTAGATGCCCATCAACAAATGAATGGATAAACAAACTATGGTACATGCACACAATGGAGTATAGGCAACGAGAAAGAACAACAATGAATCTGTGAAACATCTCATAACATGGATGAGACTGGAGGACATTATGTTAAGTGAAACAATTCAATCACAAAAGGACAAGTATTGTATGAGACCTCTACTGTAAAAACTCATGTAAAAGTTTACACACAAAAAGAAACAATCTTTGTTGGTTACAAGGGATGATAGGGGTGGGGGTGGGGAAATACTAAATAGACAATAGATAAGTGGTAACTTTGGTGAAGGGTAAGCCAGTACACAGTACTGGGGAAACCAGCACAACTTGTACAAGGAAAGTTCATGGAAGCTCCATAGACACATCCAAACTCCCTGAGGGACCGAATTGCTGGGCGGAGGGCTGTGCGGACCATGGTCTTGGGAACCTCTAGCTCAATTGGCATAACACAGTTTATAAAGAAAATGTTCTACATTCTACCTTGGTGAGTAGCGTCTGGGGTCTTAAACGCCTGTGAGCAGCCGTCTAAGATACTCCACTGGTCTCACCCCTTCAGGAGCAAGGGAGAATAAAGAAAACAAGATACAAGGGAAAGATTATTGCAAAGGGCTAATGGACTACAATTACCACGGCCTCCACCAGACTGAGTCCAGCACAACTAGATGGTGCACCGCTACAACCACTGACTGCTCTGACAGGGATCACAACAGAGGGTCCCAGACAGAGCTGGAGAAAAATGTAGAAAAAAATTCTACTCACAAAAAAAGACCAGACTTGCTGGCCTGACAGAGACTAGAGAAACCCCGAAAGTACGACCCCCGGCCACCCTTTTAGCTCAGTAATGAAGTCACTCCCGAGGTTCACCGTTCAGCCAAAGATTAGACAGCCCCATAAAACAAAATGAGACTAAAGGATCCCAACAGTCCAGGGACAAAGACTAGAAGGCAGGAGGGGACAGGAAAGCTGGTAATACGGAACCCAAGGTTGAGAAGGGACAGTGTCAACATGTCATGGGGTTGTTAACCATTGTCATAAAACAATATGTATACTAACTGTTAAAAAAAAGAGATAAAATGGAACCAGGTATTCCTCTGGGCTAACGAAAAGAAGCAAACCATAGGGAGGGTAATTATAGGAAAATCAATGAATATTGTAATAATCATACTCTGATTGGTTATTGATTATTAATAGTATAGTTAGTGATTACAGATAGTTTCATAGGATGCTTAGGTAATGGTAATAGGATGCTTCCATGTATTTTCTTTGTCTATCTTGCAAAAATATCTTGTTGGCAACAGCACACAGACAGTACTTCTCCTCAGTATGTGTATTTTGAAGGTGCAGGTGGTCACTTGGTCAAGACCCCTCGGGATATATGGTTTCACATCCTGATTTTGACCACCGAGAAATAACGTTTTTCTCAAAAACATAGCTTTTAGACTAGAAATCCGGATTAAAATTAGATAGCATGCTCAGCATATTATTCCTCTGTCTCATTGACTACACTGAAAGTTATCTTTTCCTAAGACATTCTCCTTGGATGCACTGTGTGCTCTTTGTTCTGGGCCCTCATGTACAACCTGTTCCTTTGGCCTGGCTCATTTCTCTCCCTACTTATCAGTCAAGTCTCAGCCTGGACGCTTTGGGGGTCTTTCTGACTCCTGCACGGTCATGGTACATGCTTCTATAAGGCTGCATTTCCACTCTGAAGACTTTTACCCACTTTGTCATTGCCTGTTTGCCTGTCCTGCTTGCTATATTGTAACCTCTGTGAGGTCATGGAATTCCTAGAATGTCCCCAGTGCCTGAGATAGGCAGATACTTAATAATGAGCCACTGAATGAGTGAATAAGGTTGGAAGCCATCGATACCTGGCAAAATTTTGTCAGCTGTCTGAGGCCAGGAGTCAACCCTGGGTGAAAGTTTATGCATATTAGGAAAAGTTAGATATTTGTGCGCGAACATACATTAGAAAGTTTCCCGATCTTAAGATGATATGAAAAGATTAAAGACAGAGATATACAAGACCTAGATTCAAGTCCCAATTTTGCTAATCAATAGCTGTGTAACCTTGGTCTCTTAAACTCCCCAAGTTTCGAATCTTCATCTGTAAAAAGAACAATATATGTTTTACACAATTTGCAGGGTTGTAGTGACAAGTAAAGGAATTGATTTATAAGAAAAGATCTTGCAATTTGTAAAGGACAATATAAACTTCAGATATTATTAGACCTTACCTACTTAACAGTGATGGCATGGGCGTAATTGGCAGTGCCGGAAGTTAAAGATTGTCTGTGACTTGGAACAAATTGGACTGTAGTAGTCAGTAGGTCTTGGTTGATAAGTGCCTAAGAAGACAGGAAGTGGCTTTGTATTGTTATTTTGTGTTGAGCTTAATCAATTGTTAAACAAGTCTTAATAATTACTTTGTGACAGTAGTCATAAAACCCTATACAATGATACCATATAGTGCAGTCAAAGCACCTTGTTCATTGTGAATTTCAAACATAAAGTGCCAGTGGTCAAAGCTAGTGCCTAAATCTCCAGTGAGGCATCACCATAATTTGCCATTTGCAGCCACAGGCTTTCCTCCACACAGGTCTATTGATGCTTGCTGTCAGGTTGCAAGGCTTTGATGACGCATCTGCACATTCCGGACACCATTCTTGCAGGGACAGAGGCTGTCTTCTCTCTGGGTGATGTTGTGGACTGGTGCTCTTTGGCTTTAACTTCTTAGTCTATAAGACAAGGGACTTGACTCAACCTGATTACTAGGTTCTCTTTCAGCACTGATATTCCACAATTGGAATCCAGACTGAGAATGAGAAATACAATGAGATCTTGATTATTATGAGCCTGTATGTGACTTCTTGTGCTTAGCTGCTCTGAAATCCATGTTGTAGTAAGTGCTCAGCAGGATAAAAATGCATAGCCATCAGAGGAAACAGAGGGACCCACTGATAATTCTCTGAGAGCGTTAGGGGATATAACCCTGATGCTCTTTTCAGAAATTATCTTAGAGATCTGAGTCTGCTCAGACTCTATGGGAGAAAACACTGTCACCCAGATTATAATACTAATGCTAAGGGACAGCCACACAGACACAGATGCTGAGCATTGTGCAATACAGATTGTAGAAGACCCACAGAACTTACACAACAATTCAGGTATGGATGGGGCACCCACATGCATGAAAGCAGCCAGGGCATAAATGAGGACATTGACTTGTGGTTTTCAAATTTTCTCACCCAGAATGTACAGTGAAGGCAACGTTCATCCAACTAATCTACCACAACTGGAATCTCAAAGTTAATGGAAAAAACAAGGCTTTGGATTAAGATTGACATAAATTTGCAGTCCAATTCTCCCACTTATTGGCTGTGTGACTTTGGAAAAGTTACTCAATCTTTTTGAGAATCAGTTTTCTTATCCATTATATAAAACTTCTAGTAGCTGTTTCGTAGGGGTGTTGTGAGGATAAATGACATAACATATGAACAAGCAAAGCCCATGCATATAATAATGAGAATTAGACAGTAAATCAGAAAAAAAAAAAAAAAAACATAGGCAGTAGTGGATGCAATTTTAACTTCACACGCTGCTACAGGACAGGGTTTGGGATAGGTTGTGGTATAGAATAATGTAAAATAGAGAGCAATCAGTTAAAGTTGTAGGAGGTAAGTGTTTTTGATTGGAGAGAGAGATTTTTCAGGAGTTGCTCCGACTTCCCATTAAAGTCAAGGGAGTTTATAGAACTCTTCTCCACCACAACAGGTCAAGGAAAAAAAAGCATTCCCAGGTGACAACAACAGACAACTTTCTCTACTTGGAGAGCAGTTTCAAGCTTTTGCCTGGATTAGTGTGTTAGCAAATGGGAACAAAAATAGCCAGAGCTATAGACATGCAGTTGTTACAGACTTCATACTCAAAAACCTACCATTAGTACGTACAGAACGAAAGAGAGCTACTGAGAGTTCCTTGCATTTGGGAAAGCAGCTTTAGACAAGGAAACAGTCATTTTGACCAGCTCCAATGTGGACTAGGAGCCCTGGTGGCTTAGTGGTTAAGAGCTCAGCTGCTAACCAAAAGGTCAGCAGTTCAAATCCACCAGTGGCTCCTTGGAAACCCTATGGGGCAGTTCTACTCTGTCCTATAGGTTTGCTATGAATCAGAATCAATGCAATGGCAACGGGAATGTGGACTAATGTGAGATATAGAAATAGATTAAAGAGGTACAGAACCAAGCATTTAAAAAAGGAGTCAAGGCTAGAGCCAGGGTAGTGACATTTGTTTTAGTCACACCAAAGGGATATACAAAGTTTGATATACATTCCACAAGCATGCTATATTTCAATCTATGCTCCATTTTAAAAGTACCTTGTATAGAGGTAGACACATAGTAGAAATTAGGTTAAGTGTTTCTTTCCTTTCTTCTTTCCTTCCAAGGACTGAAATTGGGAAAGCTGGTAGAAAACCCCTTTGAGGTAGAGGTTCAGTGATAAAGTTGGGACTGATTGAGTGATTGGCTCAAAATTGGCAACGAACTAGGCAGCGTGGCAGCATCTTCTTCTGTACAAGTGTGGCTGGAAACGTGTTCAGAGGGCTTTGCATATCTTCTAAAACCAGGGTTTGACAAACAAGTGAACTTGAAGAATGGCTGAAACTTTTTACCCAGAATGACTGCTTTGTTCTCCTTCCATGTTTTTTGTCTAATTCATCAACCATAACAAGCTATGCAAATGCAGACTGACATGAATGCTAAATTTGCTTGCCTTCACGCAGGCACGTAATATGACTTTCCATTAGGTTGCTTTGAGTAACTCTGAGAGAAAGCTGCCTGAGCTGCTGTCTCCTCAGTAAAAGACCTTTGGCCTATCAGCACTGTTAAGGGGGTAGGAAAAATGCTATACATCCTAGGCACGTGTGTGAACTAGGAAACTTGCTTCTACAACCACAGGCTTAAAAATGTCACTTTAATTTGTTGCAAGTGTAAATTATCCCAAAGCCACCTCTTCAATCCTGCTTTGTTTCCTGAGTCCCACAAATTAAATTGTGGGGAAAGCTGTTTGTCAACATCACCAGAGACTCTGTGGTGGCCAATTCTCTAAATGGCCTTTTCCACTCAAATGTTACAAAGTCTATAATAGCAACCATAATAACAACAATGACAATAATCATGACAATAGTGATCATAATATCAACTACAGCAACGTACGATCAGCTTGGGTTGATCAAAGTAAAAAAATCAAGTACCATAATTTCAGATGAAGAGAAGGAAATGTTGAAGGGATTCCTATAATGAACCAGGTACTTTCATATTCGTTATTTTCAAAAGCCCAGTGAGGTAATAACCATTATTGTCATTTTACAGTGAAGGAAACAGAGAATGAGAAACGTTTGATAAATTGCTGAAGATACAACAGCTAGTAAGTGGCATATCCAGGATTCAAAGCCAATCTATCACTAGCAGGTCTTTTTACCTGTATACCAGTTGCTATCTCGCTCACCTGCCTTCTACCTTAACAGCCTTGTTAAGACTAGAGTCATGTCTTGCATTTGGCGGTGCCTTCCCAGGCACTGGAGAGTTGTTTATGAGTTACAAATCAGGGGCTGGAGTCTGATTTGGCAGGATTCCCTAATGCCACTGCCAGCAGGTAGTTAACCTGAACATTTGAATATCACCCACCTGAATCTCTCTGCTGTATTCTGCCCAGCTGTGGAGATGTGGACCACCTTATGCTGGCCTAGATTGTGTACTTGTTGATGTATTTTAAGACTTTGGGCCAGGTCTACCTGTAGCTGTGTTTTCAATGCCTGCTTTATGCAAAAATAAGTTGGCCTAATTCTGTTCTCTTCAGTATTGTAAACAAGACTGATGTTTAGCTGATACGCATTGGTATGTAGATCAGCATATAGATAGTATATAAAGTTGTAAGAATGAATGAGATCACCAAAGGAGTAAATATAGTGAATTTATATTTTATTTTTGCCTAAAATTGTTGGCTCACTATTCACAAATAATGTGCAGAAATACAAGGAGAATGTAAGAGAATAACAAAAATAATAGATTGAGACAGTTATCTAGGGCTTCCTGGAAGAGAGGTGAGAGCCAGGAGGGTCAATGGCCTGGATGCACTAGTAGAGAGGTGAAAAGTAGGTGCTTGGCAGAGTGAACTCATCATCGAACCAAACCTGCTAGCCAAACACCAGGCTCAATCCCCAGGTCCTTTTGATTGCAGTCTAGAGGAGTAAGCTCCAATGTTCACCACACATGCTTTGGATAAGATTTACCAAGGACAGGGAACATATCCCATCTCTATGAGACTATCTGGGCTACAGGCATTTAATTGGAGTGAGATTATGAAAGACAGGGAAATTATGGAGTAAATACAGCATGAGTGAGCCCCAGGGTGCTCCACACAAAAATATTTACCCTATGAAATAGGTGCAAAGTATTCCAATTCAACCCTACAAAGGCCTTAGATCTTTATTGGATACAGGAATCTGTATTTTAGCTACAATCTGGCTCTTGCTTTGGCCAAGTAGTACCATTTGCCGGTCTGAACTTTAGAGCTGCTAATGGGAAAATAGGGATGGTTGAAAAGTCTACATATAGAACTTCTGTTTCCTGTTGGGACACAGAAAGTGGCAAGAGACTGAGATTTCCACATAAGCTAATCAACATGGTTTTTTAAAGAATCTGTCAGAGAGCTGCAGATGCAATAAACTCTAAGTGAACTAACTTTCATAAAGTGATGAGCACTTCCTAGGAAAGATGAAACCTATGTCTGATTTTAGTGCTGGCAGAGTAATGAGAGGAGGAGGAATCCATCATATACGGTGTAAGGAGAAATCAGTCAAATTTTTAATAAACTTTCAATGGACACATGGGGCCTGGATTGGAGATGAGAATGTTAAAAAGCCACAGAGTGTGTCTGCACCACCCACCAGTCCGTTCCTACAGACCTTCACCAAGTGTGTGGGGTAGATCTCTGAAGGCTGTGAATCAGGCAGGAGAACTGAGAGAACCCTTCGAAGTATTCAGAACTTTCACCAAGGACACTTCAAAGTCCCTCCAAAGGCTGTTGGTGGTAGGGCAAGAGAACCGAGAGAAATCTTTGTAAGGCTCCCAGGGCCATCACAAGTCCAAGGCAGCAGTTGCTGAAAGCTGGAGACAGTACGGGATAGCTGAGAGAAATCTTGAGGACCCTAGACCTTCACCAAGTGCACTGCAGCAGCCCTCTAGATGCTAGAACAGGTCAGCAGAGTAAAGACAGATCTCCTTAGGTACAGAGACAATGGAATGTCATCTCTAACGTGCTGAAAGAAGAAAAACAAAAAAAGCTACAACTATGAATCCAATATCCTTCAAAAATAGCAGAATAGATACAACTTGAGACAGACAAAAGCTGGAATAATTCATTTCTAAAAGAACTGCACTTCAAGAAATGCTTAAAGAAGTGATTCACATTGATGGGAATTGATACCAGATAGCTCAGCTCAGAAGGAAAAATAATGAGCACTAGAAAGAGTAAGGGTAAATATAATGACTCTCTCTATATATATATACATATGTATATATACGTATGCATATACCACACATACACTTGCTAAAGTAAAATAAATAACGAGAGATTCAGGTTATATAGCATATACAGAAGTATATATAGGAGTAAAATAAGTGTCATATGACAAGCTTACAAAATGCAGGAGAGGAGGTAAATTGAATTATACGGTTGTTTAAGATTCTTCCATTGGTTGTAAAGTAATATAACATTACTTCTGAATTGGCTCGAAGGCAACTAGCAACAACAACAATACTGTAATAAGTTAAAGATACATATTGTAATGTCTAGAGTAGCCAGTAAAAAATAATACAAAGAGATATACATAAAAAAAGTTAACTAATAAAATGAATCAATAAAATAATCAATAATAAAATTAATATAGACTACTGAAAATAATCAATTCACCCAGAGGAAGTCAAGAGAACAGAGAAAGAGAACAAAGAATAGATGGGACAAATATGAAAGAAATACCAAAACAGTAGACTTAAACCATATACATTAAATGTAAATAGACTAAATGCTCCCATTAAAAGGTGGGGATTGTCAGAAGATGAAAAAATAGTGCACAGCTATATGTTGCCTATAAGAAACCCACTTTTAATGTAAAGACAAAATAGATTAAGCAGAATTTCAATTCTCGTGGAATCTATGAGCTGTTGAGCCTGGAAAAACACCTGAAACAACTACCCTGAGATAATCTTTAACCTTGAAGCCATAAACTAAAAATATCCCCTGAAGCCTTCTTTAAACAAATAGTCTAGCTCAACTAGTAAAGAATGTCTGCCGTGAGCATTGTGCTCTTTTAAAGAACTTACTATAGGGGATCAAACTGTTAACAGTAACTTGAAAGTTTAGCTAGGAAGCTTAGAGGGAAGTGAGGTTTTGTCAATAGGGAGGAGCACATTGGAAAAGGAAGGTGAGAACAGCTGCACAATTTGAAGAATGTAATCAATGTCACTGTACTGTACATGTAGAAATTGTCAAATTGGTGTATTTTTGCTGTGTATATTTTCCACAATAAAAAATTAGATTAAAAGTAAAAATATGGGAAAAGATATTCCAAGTAAACACCAATCGAAGGAAAGCTGGAGAGACCATATTACTATCAAGCAACTTAGAATTTATACCAAGTAATATTACCAGGGATAAAGAGGAATATTTCATAATGATAACAGGGTCAATTTATCAAGAGAACATACTCCTAGATGTGAAGACACCTAATAACAAGACCTTCAAAATACAGGAAGTAAAAACTGATAAAATTAAAATGAAAAATCAATAAATCCATAATTATAGTTGAAGAGTCTAACACTGCTCTCTCAATTGTTGATAGAAGGAATAGACAGAAAATCAATAAGGGTATAGAAGACTTGAATAACACTATCGACCATCTTGATCTAATTGACATTTACAGAATACATCACACAACAACAGCAGGATGCATGTTCTTTTCAAGTGCACAGAGAAAATTTAACAAATAGACAAATGGATTGCCACAATAAATTTAAGTCAGTTGAAATTATATACTGCAAACAAATTAAACTTGAAATCAATAATAGTACAAAAATCTGGAAAAATATACTAAATAGTTCATAGGTCAAAGTATTTTGAACTGAATGAAAATGAAAGCATATCAAAATATGGGAGTTGCAAACAAAGCAGTGTTTAGAGAAAACTTTATTGCACTAATCCTTTATTTTAAAAAGAAGTCTCAAATCAATGATCTAAGCTCCCATATACAAAAGCAAAAATAAGATCAAATTAAGCCAAAAGTAAGAAGGAAAACAAATAATAAAAAGCAGAAGCAATAAAATAGAAGGCAGAAAAACAACAGAGAAAATCAATAAAATCAAAACTTATTATTTGAAAATTATCAATAAAATTGACAAAGCTTTAGACAGACAAATCAGGGGAAAAAAGAGAAAGAAGACACAAATGATCATATTAGACATGAAAGAGGAGTCACCACAATTGATCCTACAGACAACAAAAGGATAATAAAGGAATATTATGAAAAACATACTGATAAATTTAACAACTTAGATAAAATGGAAAGATTCTGGAAGATGGAAACTATCAAAGCTAATGCAAGAGGAAATGCATAAAAGAAATAGTATTATAACTATCAAAGAAATTGAATTTATACTTAAAAACCTTCTCACAAAGAAAGCTCCAGACCCAGATGGATCAACTGCTAAATTCCACCATTCAAGGAAGAAATGATACCAAATTACCAATATCATGAATAAAAGATGGTAATCTTTGAATATTCTATAGACATTTAAAGGACAATATTTGTAAACAATTGTATGGCAATAAATTTGACAACTTAAATAAAATGGACGAATTATTTTAAAAGCACAATTTACTAAAACTAACTTGAGAGGAAATAAAAACTCTAAATAGCCCTACCTATACGTATTTAAAAATTAAATTCATCACCTAAAGTCTTTCCACAAAATAAACACCAGACCAGGATGGCTTCACCAGTGAATTCAGTGGAACATTTATGCAACATATAATACCAATCTTATACAGATTCTTTCAGAAAATATAGAATAAAAAAACTCCTTTCCAATTCATTTTTATGAGAACAGAATAATTGTGAAACTAAAACCTAAAGCAATTTCAGTTAAAAAATTAGACATTTATATTCCTCATAAACATAAATGCAAAAATAGTTAACAAAATATTAACAAATCAAAGCCAACAATATATATATATATAAAAAGGATAATATATCACAGCCAAGTGGGGTTTATCCTAGGAATGCAAATTGGCTTAACATTTAAAAATCAATCAATATAATTAGGTGCACCAACAGAATAGAGGAGAAAATCATGTAACCACTTTAATACATGCAGGAAACTCATTTGATAAAATTTAACATTGATTCATGATTAAAAAACAAAAACCCCTCAGTGACATTCTAGGAATAGAACTTGTGAGTCCATTTATATGAAGTCTAACAACAGGCAAAAATTGATCTATGGTGACATAAATCAGAAAGTGGTTGCCTCTGGCAGGCATTGGGGTTGGGCAAAGGGATTGGCTAGAAAGAGATGTGAGGAAACTTTCTCTGGTGATGTAATTTTGCGTAATAGTTACAGGAGTGTATACAATTGTCAGAACTCATCAAACTGAATATTGAAGGTCTGTGCATGTTATTTTTATACAAATTAGATGTTAATTAAAAGAAGAAGAAACCTGCATGTAGCAAACACACACACACAAGTTGCAGACACAGTGAGTTTGCCTGCGATAAGAAATGGATTGTAGAAATTTGGAAAAATGGAGGTGGCAATGGCAGCATATTTTTTAGATTTTCCCAAATCCATACAGTAAAGAGAGATAAAATAACTAGACAGCAAAACCAAAAACCCATGGGACAACAGTAAGGATAAATTCTGAAAGGTAAAATCAAAATTAAGCAGAATATAATAATATAAAATAGAGGAAAATGAAAGAGAAGGTGCAAATAAAAGTGGGAAGGAGGGAAATAGTCAGGAAATCTCAAAATGGAAACAGTTACACTTTTTTTAAATTGTACAAAAATAACAGAAAATCCCCGAATCAAGCTTCCTGCAAGCCTCTCTTTTCGCGCACACACACAATATGACCAACAGAGAAGTGCTGAGCTCAATTGCCATACCAGACAGCATGAAAACTCTAAGAGACTACTAGAGTCATGTCAAAAAGACTCAGATGTCAACCTGAAAAGGCTCTCAGTGACCAAAGACGGGAGAATTTGATTTCAATAAGGAAAAGAATGGCAATAAATGGAAACCCGTCAAACATTTCTAAATCTATGTATTTCTAATGATATTTGTATTGGTCACTTTCTGAGGGTGACACGGAACCAATTCACTACCTTGAAAACTGTGTAATAAAAGGGACGATTCAAGCGTTTATCCCGCTTCATGAACTGTCCCACTGAGCGACAAAATTTTAGATGAGAGGAAGTGTTTATTTATACAGTTAATATAAATATTAGATGAAAAATGATATATTTTACAGGTCACCATTTTGCAAACCTAAATGGATTGATGAATACAGGTATTGAGCATCAATGACTACCAACATCAAAAAAGACTGAAAACCACAGTATGTGGTGATGGAAGAGCACGCCATTACTTATGGTCTTGCCAAAGGCATCACATCAGAGGTTGGTCAAGCCTCAGATTCCAGCTGCCATTTTGCAAGAAATACAGAGGACAGAAGAACATGTTGAACTATACCATGTGTATGCAATTAGCCATATCCAGAACCTCTTCAGGTCAAATGGCCCAGGTTCATCAACAGATAAATTGTAAGTGAAAGAGAGGAAGGGAGGGTGGGAGAGAGAGAGAAACTGTAGAACGCTGTTGTTATTAGGTGCCATCGATTCAGTTCCGACTCATAGTGACCCCATGCACAACAGAACAAAACACTGCCCCATCTTGTGCCACCCTCACAATCATTGCTATGTTCAAGCCCACTATTGCAGCCACTGTGTCAATCCATTTCAGCAAGGGTCTTCCTCTTTTTCGCTGACACTCTACTTTACCGAGCATGATGTCCTTCTCCAGCGACTGGTCCCTCTTGATAACATGTCCAAAGTAGGTGAAATGAAGTCTGGCCATCTTCTCTTCTAAGGAGCATTCTGGCTGTACTTCTCCCAGACAGATTTGTTCATTCTTCTGGTAGTCCATGGTATATTCAATATTCTTCACCAAAACCATAATTCAAATGCGTCAACTCTTCTTCAGTCTTCCTTATTCATTGTCCAGCTTTCACATGCATATAAAGCGGTTGAAAATACCATGGCTTGGGTCAGGGGAATTTTAGTCCTCAAGGTGACATCTTTGATTTTTAACACTTTAAAGAGGTCTTTTGTAGCAGATTTGCCCAATGCAATACATCTTTGATTCTCGACTGCTGCTTCTATGGGCATTGATTGTGAATCCAAGAAAAATGAAACCCTTGACAACTTTTTAATATTTTCTCCATTTATCATGATGTTGCTTATTGGTCCAGTTGAGAGAATTTTTGGTTTCTCTGTGATGAGGTGTGATCCATACTGAAGGCTATATAGTCTTTGATCTTCATCAGTAAATGCTTCAAGTTCTCTTCACTTTCAGCAAGCAAGGTTCTGTCACCCGCATATCAAGGGTTGTTAATGAGTCTTCCCCAATCATGATGCCCCGGTTTTCTTCCTTTAGTCCAGCTTCTCAGATTATTTGCTCAGCATACAGACTGAATAAGTGTGGTGAAAGGATACAACCTTGATACACACCTTTCCTGATTTTAAAGTATGCAGTACCCCCTTGTTATGTTTGAACAACTGCCTCTTGGTCTATATACTGGTTCCTCATGAGCACAATTTACTGTTCTGGAATTCCCATTCTTTGCAATATTATCCATAATTTGTTGTGATCCACACAGTCAAATGCCTTTGGATGATCAATAAAACACAGTAAACATCTTTCTGGTATTCTCTGCTTTCAGCCAAGATCCGTCTGACACCAGCAATGATATCTCTCATTCCATGTCCTCTTCTGAATCTGTCTTGAATTTCGGGCAGTTCCCTGTCAATGTACTGCTGTAACTATTTTTGAATTATCTTCAACATAATTTTACTTACATGTGATATTAATGATGTTGTTCGTTAATTTATGCATTCTGTTAGATCACATTTCTTTGGAATGGACAGAAATATGGATCTCTTCCAGTTAGTTGTCCAGGTAGCTAGCTGTCTTCCAAATTTCTTGGCATAGATGAGTGAGCACTTCCAGCTTTCAGGTTCATAAACAAATTGTAAGTAGAAGAGAGGAAGGGACAGAAAGAGAAACTGTAGATTAAAGTGGGTATAAAAGACATCTTTTTTTTTTTTTTTTTTTTAATGTGCAAGACTAAACTATAGCATCTAGGGATGCACACTTGGTGACAAACTTTAAGGAAATGCAAGGACATGATTGTTATGAAGAGTGGTGGTTACTTTTAGAGGGAGCAATGGTGCTGTGACTAGGATGAGGTGCATGGAGAGATTCTTGGGGTGGCTGGCAAAGTTCTATTTCTTTTCTTTCTTTTTTTATTGTGTTTTAGGTGAAAGTTTACAGCGCAAATTAGTTTCTCATTCAACAATTTATACACAAATTGTTTTGTGACATTGGTTGCAATCTCCACAATGTGTCAGTACTCTCCCCCTTTCCCTTTATGCCCCAGATTCCCTGTGTCCATTTGTCCAGGTTTCCTGTCCCTTCCTGCCTTCTTGTCTTTGCTTTTGGGCAGGAGTTGCCCATTTGGTTTCTCATACACTTGATTGAACTAAGAAGCACATTCCTCAAGTGAGTTGTTTGTTTTATGGGCCTGTCTAATCTTTGGCTGAAAGGTGGACTTCGGTAGTGGCTTCAGTTCTGAGTTAGCAGGGTGTCCGGTGGCCATAGTCTTGGGGGTTCCTCCAGTCTATGTCAGACCAGTAGGTCTGATCTTTTTTTGTGAATTTGAATTTTGTTCTACATTGTTCTCGTGTTTTGTCCTTAACACTCTATTGTGATCCTTGTCAGAGCGGTCGGTGGTCATAGCCGGGGATATCTATTTCTTCTGGGCTAAGACTGCTGGAGGCTGTCTGTGGTTCATGTGGTCTATTAGTCCTTTGGACTGATATTTTTCTTGCATCTGTGGTTATCTTCATTCCCCTTTGCTCCAAATGTAATGGGACCAATAGATGTATTTTAGATGGTCGCTTGCAAGCTTGTAAGACACCAGATGCTATTCACCAAAATAGGATGTAGAACATTTTCTTTATGAACTATGTTATGCCAATTGACCTAGATGTTCCCTGAGACCATGGTCCCCAGCCCTCAGCTCCAGTAACTCAGTCCCTCAAGGTATTTGGATATGTCTAGGAAGCTCCTATGGTTTTGCCTTGGTCAGATTGTGCTGACTTTCCCTATATTGTGTGTTGTCTTTCCTTTCACCAAAGTTAGCACTTGTCTACTATCTAGCTAGTGGTTTCCCCTCCTCACCCTTCCGCTCCCTCATAACCATCAAAGATTGTTTTTTTTTTGTTTTTTTTTCTTGTGTGTAAATCTTTTCTTGAGTTTTTATATTAGTGGTCTCATACAATAGTTGTCCTTTTGTGGTTGACTTATTTCACTCAGCCCTCCAGATTCATTCTTGTTGTGAGATGTTTTGTGGATTCATCATTGTTCTTTATCATTGCAGAGTATTCCATGGTGCATATGTACCATAATTTGTTTATCCATTCATCTATTGATGGGCACTTAGGTTGTTTCCATCTGTTAGCTATTGTGAATAATGCTCCAGTGAACATGGATGTGCATATGTCTATTCATGTGATGGCTTTTATTTCTCTAGAATATATTCCTAGAAGTGGGATAGCCGGATTATATGGTACAAAGTTCTATTTCTTGACTTAGGTGAGTTAAAGAGTGTTTCTTTCATAATAATTTACAAAGTTATACATTTGTTTTATAATGTTTTCTGTTTCTGTGCTTTATTTTACAATAAAAATGTGTAGGTATACGTACACATATACACACACGTATATACATACATATACAAATTTATACACACACATATATGCAGTGTGTGTATATGCCTGTGTATGTGTACATATATATACATATATATATACAGTGTGTGTGTGTACATATGTGTATTTATATATATATATAAATTTATATATGTGTGTGTCTACCTATCTACCTATCTATAGTGCTTTAAATAAGATGTTTCTCAGCAAAAATATCTTCACTGGTAGGAAAGTGTCCATAAAGTAATCAAAATGAACTTTTATATGCTAGAGTGAAATGGAAGAGCTCAGCCTCAATACCAATAAAATGAGGATTAAACCCAAGGCAGTCTAGAAGCTCAGGCCAAGAGCCTTGATCGTAACCTGGGAACACTACAAGCCATCCCTCACTTATGGTATCCCTCACTGACATGTATTCTTCCGGGACCTGACTATCCCTTTGTCCCCAGCAATTAGCACAGTTCACAGTTGAGTGATCATTGTTGTGACCTGCCCTAAGTCTCGGCGTCCGGACCCCATCACCCACCATCTGTGCACCTACCGGGATAACTGTGTGGCATCTCCCAAGCAAGCAGCGGAAGTCAGTCTTGGCCACAGGCCTACAGTGTGACAGGCAGCCAAGGGACATGGTCTTTCTGTCATTCATGGTCTCAAGGACCAGAGCTGATGTAACTAGCTATGGATTTAGTTGTCCTGAGTGCTGTCTGCTTTATCATGAGAGAAAAGGAGGTAAAGTAGGAGAAAGGGAAGAAAAGGAGAGAGACGAGAGGATGTAGAAAAGGGGCAGAGAGGGAAAATAGTAGAGAGAGAGTGTAAAGAGAAAAAGAACCAACGAAAAAGAAGGGGGAAGAAGAGAAGAAAAAAGAGCAGGAAGAAGAGTAGATAAAGAACATACATTGTCAAAGAGAAGCCGCATTCTTTCTAAAAGGAGGTGGCTACATCTTGTTAAATTGTACTCTGTGCTATGTTTAAACATTTTCAGTGTTAAATAAAATACACACAATCTTTAAGGGGTTTTGTTCCTCATCCTTATCTAAATATTTATTTATGGAAGGGGTTTCTGTAGTAACTGGGAAACAAGAGAAATTGCCGTCAGCTCTACAAGAGACCAGAACAGTGGCAGCCTCACACCATCATTTTGAGACTTTTGGAAGCCAGTGGTCAGACTCCAAAGGCCAGGGCAGCAGTGACATCAACATGCTGAGGCTCTAAGCTCCTGCAAAACAGTTGAGGTCAGCACCTGGGCAAATGCACTAGCTTCAGGCCTGGAGAAAGCTGCTTTGGAATAAGTATGTGATTACTGACCAGGTAAGGGAGAAGAGATGCTTCACACAACTCTGCAGGCTCCTTAACTATTTCCATGGCTAAATGCAGTCTTGCCAACCTGGATTATCTTGAATAGGTCTTTAATCTATCAGAATCTGCCAGGCATAGTAAGAAACTACACCAAAGGACCTATGGCCTTGTGTCCAAATCACAAATGGCTTGCACTTGGCTACCAACACACCCAGTGGTGCTGCAGAAGAAAGGCCTGACAACCTGCTTCTGAAAAAATTACAGCCAGGAAAACCACATGGAGCTCAGTTCTACTCTGTAACGTGAGGTTGCCATGAGTTGGAATCGACTTGATGGCAACGGGTTTGGTCTTTGATTTTGGGGAAGAGATTAGGGATCAGATGTGAGTTATAAAGAAGAATTTTGTTACTAATTACAAGGTACCAAAATTTGCAAGTAGATTGTTTATGTTTAAATACAAATTGGAAAGCATTCAAGATCACCAGTATAATTATGTCCCATTTACACTCAATCCAATATGCAGTTGTGTAAAATGAATAGGGACAAAATACACTTACTGGGAATTGCACGTGACCCCAGCCTTTCCTTTCTGGAATTTAGTCCTTAATTGGTATCTACTCTTGGGAATTTATCCTATGTGTGAATGTATCTTGCACAGAAATTGACTAGAATATACACTTCATGAAAGTAGGAATTGCTGTCTATTTGTTTCACTGCTAAATCCCTAGTATCTTGAATAATACTTGGCACATAGTAAGCACTTGGTAAGTATTCATTAAAGAAATGAATGAATAAATACTATCTTCTCAGTGTGGTTGCAGAGTAGCTTTTGGAGTCAAGCCCTGGAAAGTTCTTAAAAATAGAAAGTGTCTCCAAGGCTTCCTTCCTTTGTTTCTTTGCTCAGTTTTAAGGATTTTTGATGTCCAACCTGTAGTTTCTGCTTCTGTCCCCTCGTCTGCTTACTTGGTTTTATCCCCAAAACCTCTCTTGACTTCCGGATGTCACCTACAAGGTGATAGCTTATCTGTTTATTTTTTACTCAGTGAGAACTAGTTAGACCCAAGAAGGGAAAAAGTGCATTTTGTTGCAATATTGTTGTTAGCTGCCAAGGAGTTGGCTCTTAGTGGCCCCATGCACAGCAGAACAAAAGGCTGCCTGGTCCTGTGACATCCTCATGATCAGTTGGGGATCAGACCATTGTGATCCACAGGGTTTTCATTGTCTGATTTTTGGAAGTAGATCACCAGGCCTTTCTTCCTAGTCTATCTTAGTCTGGAAGCTCTGCTGAAACTTGTTCAGCATCATAGCAAAACACAAGCCTCCACTGCCAGACAGGTGGTGGGTACACATGAGGTGCTTTGGAAGGAACTTGAACTCGAATCTCCCACATGGAGGGCAAGAAAGAATTCTACCACTCAACCATCACTGCCTGCTATTACAATTTGTTTTCATTGTTGTTAGTTGTTGTTGAGTCTGCTCCAATGCTTAGTGACCTTATGCATAACAGAACAAAATGATCTTCAGCTGTGGTGTAATGCTGCAGCTGTGGTGCAGCTATGGTGTAGTGCCTTTCAACCTGGGAGGCTTATCTTCCGTCACTATATCAGAAAATACACCCTCTCCTCACTTATGGACATGGTTAGGTTCCAAAGACCAGGTAGTTATGTGAAATCATTGTTATGCAAAAATGGAGGATGACTATGTCAGATCACAAAATGGAGGATGACTACATTATTACATAACTGCCAAACCACTGAGAATCATGGCACAGCCAAGCTGACACATAACCTTAACAGTCACAGCCAGTATTATTCTTGCCTCATACCTCAGCATTCATTACTGCCAGATATATGTTATTCATGGAAAAAATAGTCAGATAGTCGTTTTTTGTTTTTGTTTTTTTTAATTTTTTTTTTATTGTGCGAAGGTTTACAGAACAAACTAGCTTCTCATTAAACAATTAGTACACATATTATTTTGTGACACTGGTTGCCAACCCCACGGCATGTCAGCACTCTCCCCTTCTCGACCTTGGGTTCCCTGTTACCAGCTTTCCTGTCCCCTTTTGCCTTCACATCCTTTCTCCTGGGCTGGTGTGCCCATTTAGTCTCGTTTTGTTTTATGGGCCTATCTAATCTTTGGCTGAAGGGTGAACCTCAGGAGTGACTTCATTATTGAGCTAAAAGTGTGTCCAGGGGCCATACTCTCCGGGTTTCTCCAGTCTCTGTCAGACCAGTGAGTCTGGTCTTTTGTGTGTGTGTGTATGTGTGTGTGTGTGTGTGTGTGTATGTGTGAGTTAGAACTTGGTTCTACACTTCTCTCCAGCTGTCTCTGAGACCCTCTATGTAATCCCTGTCAGAGCAGTCAGTGGTGGTAGCCAGGCACCATCTAGTTGTACTGGACTCAGTCTGATGGAGACCATAGTACTTGTGGTCCATTAGTCATGTGGACTAATCTTTCCCTTGTGTCTTTGGTTTTCTTCATTCTCCCTTGCTCCAGACAGGGTGAGGCCAGTGGAGTATCTTAGATGTCCGCTCACAAGCTTTTAAGACTCCAGATGCTACTTACCAAAGTAGAATGTAGAACATTTTGGATAATAGATTTTTTTACTATTGTTGCAAATGAGAAATGTTGGATAATGAGATAGTCAATAAGTAAGGAGAAGGTGTATTCTCGTGTGATCCATAGGTTTTCAATGGCTAATTTTCAGACTTAGATTGCCAGGCCTTTCCTTCCTAGTCTGTCTTAGTCTGGGCACTCCACTGAGACCTGTCCATCATGGGTGACCCTAGTGGTGTTTGAAATACCAGTGGCATAGCTTCTAGCATCATAGCAACACACAAGCACCACAGTACAACAGACTGATGGACGAGCAGTGGTAGTGATATCGCATTATACCAAAAAAACCAAACCAAACCCACTGCCATTGAGTCGATTCTGACTCATAGCAACCGTATAGACAGAGCAGAACTGTCCCATAGGGTTTCCAAAGTTGTAAATCTTTATTGAAGCAAACTGCCACATCTTTCTCCCACAGAGCAGCTGGCAGGTTCAAACCACTTGGTTAGCAGCCAAGTTCTTTAACCACTGAGCCACCAGGGCTCCACTGCAATATAGGAAGACATATTAAAAAGTGTAACTTGAGGAAGTAGGGAGACTTCTGTGCTGAGAGTCTTGGCTCTGGTACCAACAAACTTGCAATTCTGGGTAAGCTATTCTCTGGGCCTTAGTTTTCTTATCTATAAAATGAGTAGGTTACTCTGAATGGCTTCCATGATCCCACACAGCTTAAAATCCTCTGATTGTGATTTGAAATGACACCTTTCTAAATCAGCCCATGACACAGCCAGCCCTTAGTCTGCCTCTAAATGTGTTATCAAGGAATACTTCGTAGCGGTTACCAATTCTTGACTTGGACCACAAACAGAAAGTACCTTAGGAGGGAAGCTTGTCTTGCTATCTGCCTAGAGGGGTATGGCCACTGACCAAAGTCTGACAGCCATCAGCAGGCGGACTAAGGGGGTTGACCCTGTGTTTCCTATTCAGTTCCTGGATTAATGGATGGTTTCTTTAGCTCATGACTGGTTCCCCTTTTAGGTTGTCTTAACACATCCAGCTGTTAATCTTGGCCTAACAGCAGGCATTTGCTTGTGGCAGAGTAAAGACAGAGGAGAGTAAATGTAGTGTCATGGCAACAGGGGAGGGGCATGATGATTCCCTGGGATTACCCGTACACTGTAAACTCTGAGGAGGGATGTGACTTCTTAAAGTGAAGTTCTGACCATCATCAATGTCTTCAATTTGAAATTTGTTCTGTGAGTATTTGCTGAGTGAGAGACATGTGTAGTGGGCAGAGTATAACAGGTACTTATTAAGAGCTCAGTTCTGCCAAATAAGTCCACCATAAGCCAGCAAGGATGAGTTAGAGAAATTGCTTCCTTAGCTTCCAGGCTTGGTTAAGGTCAGACCCAGCCTTTACCATTTTGATATTGTTTGCCCCCTCCAGTCTTTTGATTTCATTCGTGGTGACCGTCTCCAGGCAATATGCAAAATGCATCTTCCAAAGGCCACAGATCTGAATCAGCCAAGAGAAAGCCTTTTTCCTCTAGCTCGGGGCTCACAGGCCTTTGTCATGGACACGTCTCAGCACTGCAAACAAGTAACAGGCAGTGAAGCAAGAGAGAGTAGTGTGGAACCTGCCAACACTCCAGGCGGTGCATCCTTGGCCTGGTGTCTGTGATAGTGTAATGGATGAATTATTAATTATGATTTATCACCAGGTTAAAGGAAACTTGTAGGCAATTCTCTCCAAAGACAAGAGTACAAAAGGCAGTGCCTGGGGCTCAGGGTTTTATTAATGGCAGATGAACATTTGGGATAGAATAATAGAGATGATGTTTGATATTTTTCATGTCACCTTTCAGTCTAAACTTAGTAAGCACTAATTCATTCCTTCTCAAAACAGCCTTGTGGGGCAGGAAACACTTCTACTTTTTCCTTCCTGCTATTTTAAAGGTTGAGAAAGTAAGGCATCAAAGGTCTATCCCATTGCTTTTAAAAAACATTTTTTAATACATGCTTGCTATTTCAAACACTAAGTGAAACTTCACAACTCAAACTATATCTTCTAAATAAAGGGAAATGTTTGTCATACCAGGGAATGTGTAAGAAATGGAAGCATTTGTTTTGATTGTGATTGTCACAGCAAGAATGTTTGGGGACTCTTATGAACTCAAAAAGAAAAAAGTTCCGGCAGCTTCCCATTGGTTACTTTTCTAAAAATCTAACTTTTAAGAAATAATTTCATCGTATTCACAGCCCCAAATGTTGTTGGTAATGTTATCAAAATGTTTTCTCAGTAGCTACCCTTTGTAGTTCCTAGGTCTGAAAATTAAAGAGATTTTGAGTTCTACAGAGATCTGCAAGTTTTTAATGCTTCATTTTGAAGGCATTTCACCCTCTACCTGACAACATGCTGCTTGGCATGGAGGAGACCAAGAGGAAGCAAGGAATTGGTAGCAAGAAGGACGGAGAAGTTCACTTTTCAGTTTCTCTTAATCACCGTCATCATTTTTATCATCATCATCATTGCTGTTAATTCCTTACATTTGTATATTATATTTCAATTTACAAAATGCCTTCATAAATATGCATTAACTTCTGTAAGCACTCTATAAAGTAAGTTTGGGATCCCACCAGAGAGCCTCCCTCTATAAAAGGCAATGTAAATAATGACTTATTTTGGAGTTGAAGAAGTCAGTACACAATACTCCTCTTTTCCCAGTCTGAGTTCTGAACAAATTAAGAGGTAAGAATAGATATTTAGGGAATAAGGTGTTTCCCTTATTATTGGTAAAGCTGTTGAGGAACACGGCTTACAAGTGTGGCAACGGTGGGCTTCCTAATACTCAACCCCCAATTAGGCAGACACAAACAGCATTGGACAACCACAAGCCTCACCCCATAAGGGTAGGGCCTTTACTTCATGGTTCAGGATTGTTCAGGACAAAAACTCTCTGCAAGCAAGTCCCAAAGAAGGAAGAGCTGAGCCACACAAGCATAATTTCACATCCCAAAACCACCAACTGGAAAACTCACTTCTCTCCTGGGGAGAAATGAGTGAGGGGGTGGAGGGAGACCAGGTGTGTTCTGCTAATGCATAACTCTCCATATGGAAGGGAACGCCAGGAGGAGGGAATACTTATTCCCTGCCAACATATGACTCCCTCTATCTGAATTTTCCACTAATTTATTTTAGTGTGATATTTGGAGGTAGGTTTTTTCACCCTCTCTTGGTTTAACTGATACGTTGGCTGGTGGAAGGCAGTTGGTCAGCCCTGGTCAGAAGAGACCAAGGCAGGAGATTCTGCTTGTACAGGGAATTCTGGCAGGCAATCCTGGAATTTCTCATATGAACTACACCCCTCCACATCTCCCACTATTAACAGAATCATCTTAATATGACTCATTTTTATAAATGAACTATTTAGATCTCAAGGCATTTTTTATTTGGCCTATCTCAGCAGTTCTTCACCTGAGCTAGATCCAAATTAGATACATGGTACAGAGGTTGAAAGCTGATTCTTTTTTTTTTTTTTTCCTTTTTTTTTTTTTTTATCTCTAGCCCTTACATCTCCAATTCACACTCCCCTGATACCTGGAGGAGTCCCCGCCCCCAAATAGCTCCTCTGCTGGCAAATCTTCTTTGTCTCTGTCTCAGCCTTGACATTTAGATGTCTGTTTTTATCCCCATCTTCTCCCTTCTTAGGACCAACCCTCCACACTCCGTCTTGCCAGGAATGTACCTCTCATCTATTTCTGCAAAGCTGGCACCTTTTATTCTAACTCATTCTCTACTGAACAAAGAGGTAGGAAGAAACTTGGGTGCCCTTCTGTTACTAAGGACCTGGGTATCCTGAAATCCAGGAGCTCCACCACAGCAGGTATTGTAAGTCAGATAAGCAGTGGACCAACTGCAGAGAGGTAGATGGGCTAGAAGGAGCAGGTAATACTAAAGGCAATTGCAGAGGTGTCAGACAGGTAGGGTCAAAGCCTAGGCAGGAAAGAAAAACTGGGTTAGTCGACAGGAATGTCAAGATGGACTGTGATTCCACAGTCAAAGCTGCCAGCTTTCTCTCTTCTTTTAAGGTCCCAGTCACCTCTGAATAAACTATCAGTCAAAAAAAAAAAAAAAAAAAAACATTAACACATCAACAAGGGCAACTAGGTTCAGTTTCAAAGCAGAGAAGACCCTTTCCATTATATTAAAAGAAATAAATTCCCAAAGGCAAGCCAGGGTTTCTCTCATTTTGCTACTTTGAGTTAATCCCAAACCTAAAGTTTATACATTCTCTATTTTTCAGGGTAAATGATGCTGTCAGAATAAACACATTACATTTCAGAGCTTAACACAAGAAAAGTTAATTCTTACTTTTTTACATTTCAGTATGGGTTGGGAGACCCTTGTCCACCTTATAACTATACCGTGTGGCACACATGATGTCTAACATTATGGTGGTAGAGGAGGAGAGAGATGAAGAAGGAGATACCAGTTCTTAACTACCATAGCCTGGAGGTGACACATATAAATTCTCCTCACTGGTCAGAATTAATCACATGGCCCTAACCTAACTGCAAGGAAGGCTGGGAAGTATAGGAGAACAAATTAAATATTTGGAACATGAATTCAATCCAATCACTTCTTACCACTTCCTCTGCTATCATCCTAACACAAGCCACCGACATCTTTTGCCTGAACTACTGCAATAGTTTCCTAACTGATCTTGCTCCCAATCTTGTTCCAATATGACCTATTTCTTCTTCCATTCTTGCTATCCCCTACTTTCTGTTTTCCACTCAGAAGTTAAAGTAGTTTTATTAAATACAAGATAGATGGTGTCACTTCTTTGCTCCAAACTCTCAAAAGCCAAACCCCTTACCATGGTCTCTAAGATTCTACATAATCTGGGCCCTGAGTATGCTCTGATCTCCTTTCCTACCACTCTCAACCTGATTCACTTTGCATTAGGCACACTAGCCTTCATGCTCTTCTTGAAGTTTAATCCCATTGAAGGTCTTCACATTTGCAGTTCCCTCTGCTTACAAGCCTCTTTCCACAAATTTCCATATGGTTAACCCCTTCATTTATGTCTCTGCTCATCTGTTACCCCTCTAAAGAGATTGTATTTGACCATCTTGCATGAAATACCTTCTGGCTCTATCTCATCACCCACTAACCTTTTACTCTATTTTATCCTTCATAGCACTTGCCCCTTCCTGGTATTATGTCATACATTTATTTGTTTAAGTTTTTGTTTTTTGTTTTTTTTTTTAAATCATCTGTCTCCTTTTCTTGATAGCAAGTTCAGTGAGTGTGGGGACTTTGACTGTCCTATTTACTGTTGTTTTCTTAGTACCAAGTACCAAGAGCAGTGCCTGGCATACAGTAGGTTCTCAATAAACATTTGTTCAATAAGTGAGTTAATAAATTAATTTGAAAATCATTTTGTATAACAAACAAAAATAACTTTTAACAGCAAGAAAATAAAGTGAGCTGACAGACTCATGATCCCGGTTCTAACCTGGCCACGCCACAAACCACAGGTCTGGCTCTCCCCACAGATGTCCGGGCAGTCCAGCCCATGGCTCTTTGAGGTTTTCTTGAAGTCCTTCAGGGCTTTTTGTTGCAAACACTTTCCCTTATTGGCTCCAGTCCTATTCACCTTAGTTAATCAAACCAGCCAATACGAGGCATGGGGGTGGCAGGGGGGAGGGCTAGAACAGAACCAACTTGTAGAGTGGAGCTTTGACGAAAATGTTAGTGACAACCAAAAGAATCTGTTCCAAACAGTGTCTGCAAATGAAGTCATGAACTGCCTCACTGAGCTGTATGTCTTTGGAACAGGGCCCATGTTTGGATGGAGAGGTAAGGCTTGAAAATGTGAAATTCCATTAGCACTGGTAATAAAATATTAAATTAGTAGGACACAGTGGAGGGACTTTTACTCTTCTGCAGGTTGCCTCCGTGAGCTTGGCCCGTAAAATTCAATGAGGTATGGGGAGTGGGCAATCTCCATTTCTTGCATTTCATTCTCTAGCTGTGGCATTCCACTTGACATTCTCACCTGATTTTCTTACTTCCACTATTCTTCCCTGTAGGGGAATTTCTTATAGACAGACTGAAAAGAAGCGTTTAACAGCCAGCGTTTTCTTTTATTGGCCTCTCTAAAAACAACAACAAATTATAATTTCATTCTCTCTCTTAGACAATGGGATTCATTGCATTGGCATGGAGTGTGGTAACATGGAATGCATAAGCTTATGGTTCACACTGAGTATCCCAAATACAATTTCCCCAAGGACGTGTATCTCCTCTTTATCAGTATACCCAGTCTCAGTGAATCCCCACTTCTTCTCCACGTGAGGGCTGGGTTCATTCATTGCACACATTTATATAGCAGAGGTTTAGAGAAACCCTACTTTAAAAAAACCTATTCAACTTTACTTAGCCCTCTGACTCATAAACTCATTTCCACACTGAACTAATCACTGAAACTTTTATTTTTGCTTAATAGAATGATAATCAACCTGGGAAATACTGCCTCCTTATTTGTATCCAAAAATCTGGGTCTTTTTTTCTTTTTTTTTTTTTTTTGTCACAACATCTGGAGACTCTACTGGCATTTAGAAGGTGGGGACCAGGGATGCTAAACATCATGTAATGTGGGTACCAGTTCTACAGTATGTGAACAGTCCCACATAATGAAGACTTATCCTACCCAAAATGCCAATAGAGCCCCTGTTAGCTACAACACTTATTCAGCCTTTAGGAAATACAAATCTAGGCCAATCCTCTTGTTGTACAGATGAGAAAACAGGCCCAGAAAGAAGGAATGACATGTATGAGGTCGCATAACTGTGTTCACGGTCAGAGTCAATACTGGAACTAGCTCTCCTTTGTCTTGCATTCTGTGCTCATCCCTCAGCACCACATTGTCTCTATGATGCTTATACTAACACACTTGGAAAAGAACAGAAACTGAGTTGTTCAATAGCATTAAAGAAAAATTTTATTAGAGCTCTAGAGCGTATAAATGCTCATGGAACTACTGACTGGTGAACGACTGAAAACTGAAGCACCACAGGAGGAAAAAATGTATAACTAACTTTTATTTGGTAACTACTATATGCAAGATCTTTTGTATACATTTGCTCTATTTATACCTGATAACAATCCCATGACATAAAAATCACTAATGCCATCTGCTGATGATCAAACTGAGGCTTGGAGAACTTAATAAGATGCTCATGGTACAGAGCTCATAGAAAGTGATAGAGCTGGGATTCAACTGATTTTGCTGACTTCAAAGCCTGAATTTGTTCCTTCAGATCATACTGCCTCCCAGCTGCAAGTTGGAGACCCTGCTCTCAGAAATGGGCAGGATGGAGGGAAGAGGGACTTTTTTTTTTTTTAAACAAAATGTGTTTCTGCATTAATTACATTCTGTTATATTGTTTAAAAAGTAACAGAAATCAACTTAAGTCAGCTTAAGTAAAAATAAGCATTGTTGGAAGGATAGTGGAGCTCATGGAATCCAAGGAGAAGTTGAATCGTCCAGCTATGAGAGGGCATGATGCAGCTGAAGTGTGTGGATACGTCTTCCAGGGCTGTGCTATTGATGAGATTGATTGACCCCCAAATTTCAGTTCCTGTTGCTCAGTTCAGCCCTAGTCCAACCAATTATGTCTGTGGGGTTACAGTCACGCAGAAGAAACACAGCTGCTGATAGGCCACTTCTAAGGATAGGATAGACATCTCCAGCAGTCACCCATGGTGAATCTTTGGTCACATTGTGAGGCAGTTGGATTTCTTTTTACGTCCTTCACATCTCCCTAGCAAGATACCTGATGTCTTCAAAAAGCTATCTACACATCTTTATATCCTTTCCTTTTCACCAAATTTCTCTTGGGAGAGAATTCTCTGTACTTATTGAAACACATAATTTCTGACTGATAAGGCTTAATGTTGCACTCCTCCAAGAGGATTTGTGTTTTGTTAGAGCATAATGCAATAGAATCTAACAGATACTGATGGAGCCCACCTGTATTCAGGAAGACCTGAAGGCAGAATTTTCCTGCCCTTCTTTATAGAGGTACAAAGATGGATAAAGCTCAGTCCATGCCCGCAGAAGCTCACAACTGAAAGGCCTCAGCAGTAGAATGAGGCTATAACTGTAAGAAGAGAGATTTGGGGGAAGAAAATGGCCTTGAAGGAAAGACTCCTCAAAACACCCAGGAGGGTAACTGCCTCACCAGTGAGTCAGTTCAGCTCTAGTATTTTTATGGGGCAGAAATCAAGAGACTCACATGGCCACAACAAACTCAAAACACGATCTTATGGCTTTGAGTAGGGGTATAGTAAGGACATCTAGTCAGACCCTGAGAAACAAGGGAATGGCATCCAATAAAATAAATCTTCTAGTTAGTACCCCTTAGGAACATACTCCCTCTGGGGCCATTGGGTCCACGTCATGGAATATTCCATGGTAAAGACCTTGTCTCCCAAGGGATGTCTGTCAGGATATGTCTCAATCATTACCATCCTCCACGGAAGCAGAGCAGAGTGAAGGAGTAAGTATTCATTCTGATCAGATTCTTCACATCACCTACACTGGGGGCAGGAACCAGTTCTTTGGCACTAGGACAGGTCTTGTCCTTCCACTCCATAGATGATCCTAGAAAAATCATGAAGAGGTCTGGTTCTACAGCTTCTTCCTGCGTTGTGTCCTGATCTCTGCACTTTCCTGATAATGCTCACCACTGTGAGCTTCTCTGGGGCATGAACTAAAGCATTCTATCTGGGCTTCTCCTACTTAGATAGCATCATAATCTGGACATTGTTTTTTTTATCCTTTCCCTCAATAAAAATGTAGTGGTTCCTTGATGGCCTGAGTTGTTTACCTCTGATAAAGTGGTTTAGTCTAACATGTTCGTGACTGATGATCACATCTGTGTATTTGTAATAACGTTTCTCAAGAAAATGCACACAAGAGCCTTAATGGCAGTCCCCACGAGAGGCAGTGAGGGAGGTATTTTGGAGCAAAGGGCAGGGGCCTTTCCTGGTGTACTGCAGAGCATAACACATGAATATCTGCCTACTTTGTTTCTACGAAAAGGAACCTCTAGATACTGGAATGGTGATTGGAGAAGTCTTAAAAGGGTTTGTGCCCTTGATGAAGTTGAAAAGAGAGAGGTAATCCATGCTTTGTGCTACTTTATAATTTAAGAAAAAACAACTAAGTTCCACATCCCTGACAACTTCAAGCAAATTTATTTCTGGTTCTCCCTTTCACTCCCAATACATCTGTAATTTCCTTTTAAGAAATTTAAAAGCTACTTAAAAATTTAATTTCAGTGTGGTTGAAATCATGCTTTGTATAATTTTAAAAGTCAAGTATCTTTCAAAGAATAAATCCAGATTTTGATAAAAAGTTTAGCAATTTAAAATGTTTGCCACCCACTCAGAAAAAGTAAAGGCAGAGTATAGGGCCCGTTTTGTGAAGGCCAAACAACATCCATCCGAGGTTAGGGATATTATGTTGAATGTATTATTCTTCAGCTTGTTTTTTTTTTTTTACTTACTAACATAACATGTAGATTTTTAAACATTAGTACCCTCTCATTAACTACTGTGTAGTTTTCCTTAGATAGACATACCATAGCATGTTTAACCTGTTCCAGACTGATGGCATTTAGGCTTTTTCCAGCTTTTGCTATTACAAACAGTTCTGCAATGGCCAACCTTGTCCAGACCTTTCCACACATGTGCGTATATTTCCATAGGGTACATACTGAGAAATGGAATTGCTGGGCATAGGGTAAGAACATTGTACATTCTGATAGATATAGTCAAATAACTCTTCCATAAGTCTATACTTAGTTACCCCTTCACCAGCTAGGACTAAGGATATTTCTAGGCTACTAGTGGGGTTTTGAGACTTGGTGTCATGACTTCGCAGTTTTGTTTTGTTTTTTACCTAAAGTAGTGTTGCAACAATGTGTAGAACATTGAATATTTCCTATAGACATATGAGAATTTCATTTCTTGAAGACGAACACTGTCGCCACCATTGTTGAAAAATATTCATTTGCGGAAATGATGAGTGGAATGCCTTCTTAAACATCCTCTGTCAGGGTTTGAGACAGAGGAATGAACAAAATGACTTCTCTGAGTAGGTCTTGGAATTTATATTTTGTAAGGTAAGATCCCAGAGAGTCTAGTCCACCTAATTAGTGATCGTTTCTCTGAGTTATTTTTATAATTTAAAGAATATAATAAATAGGATTTTCCTTCTAGGAGGGAACTTAGATATCATGTAATTCAACTCTCTCACTTTATAAATAAGGAAACTGAATCCCAGAGAGAAACTAGCTCTTAGTAAAATCATATTCGAAATTCAGATCTTTTTATTCCCAGTCAAGGGTATTGGTCTGGAGGAAGAACTAGCCCAAATACTGAATCTTTGAGTTGGAAGCAGTGTTGAAAGGACATAGAAATCATAATCATCTCATTTCGGTCTCCCGTGCTATATAGAAATACCTTCCATAGAATATCTGATATTTCTTTCAGCTTCAGTTTTTGCATTTTCTTTGAAAGGGAGTTCATTAATTTGTGAGACAAATACACCATTATTGGCCAGCTCTGATTATTAGAAAATCTTCTTTGTTTGGTGCCGAGATTTGTCTTCTTATAATTTCTACCTCAAGAACCATGTTCTTGGGCATAGATGAAATAGATTCCAGGCTGCTCACCTTTCTAGCTCCTGCCCTCTGGGTAATCTGTTTGTCAACGTCCCTGTTAGAATGTGGCTTGCAGAGGATGACAAGGCAATAGCCCATCTGTGGTCCCACCAGTGGAGGGTGGATTGGGGCCATTGACTCCTTTGATCTCTTCTCTATACTTCTATTAATAGAGCCCAAAGTGTTTGACTTTCTTGGCAGCTGCATTCCTGAGCTTATGGTCAACAGGAACATCAAGGCTTTCTTTTTGTTTTGTTTTATTTTTTAATTGATAACTCTAAAACCAGGTCTCCTTAATCTTGTTTATATAATTGCAGGAATTTATCTGTTAAAAATTGGATCTCTTAGCTTTTAGTTAAACTTTCGTGTCTTTTGAGAATTTTCAAACCCTCATCTAAAGTGTTTGTCACTCTGTCTAACACATCTCACACTAATTTGATAAGTCAACCCTCTATGATTTTATGGAAATCACCGAGGAAGAGATAAGCAGGGCATGATGGGAAAGGGCTCTGGGTGATGGCACAAATGACCTGTCTTCAAATTGATTACAACTGTGAATCACTTGCTCCACTTGGACACCACCATTATTTCTCTGTCGTGATATTTTTGTTTATGGCTATCATGAAAGATTCTGTTAAATGCCTTTCTGAAATCAAAATATACTGCTATGGCATTCTACTGATTTACTGCCTGGTAACCATTTTAGAAAGGTGAAATGGGGTTAGTTCCACAAGGCCAGTTCTCAGTGAACATATATTGGCTCTTAGTGATCATCTCTTTGTAAATGTTCACCAACAGATCTCCAGGGGGCAAATAGCTAGGGCATCCAATGCCAGAAATACCATGCCAAAGCCGGAAAAGGAATGAATTTTTTTGAAAGCAGAAGGAATCAGTGTTCTTTCAGTAACGTGCTGTTTAACCCTCCATTGACAGAGAGTGATGCACAGAACTGTGTTTAGGGGAGAGGAGATGGGCAGATTGTAAAAATCAAAGCTTTTTGAAGGCCTTGGGAGGAGAGAGTTAGCAGAGTCCTTGTCAATGGTGAAGGCACCCTCTTGGAAAGCCCAAGACGTGCTGGGACTTGCACTGACTCTGTCCTTCCCAAAGCACCAAGCTCTCCCTCCCTCCTCCTCCCTCTCACTTGTCACCATTCTGCCTGCAGCACTTGGAGTCAACTCTAGCCTCTTTAATAAGATGGTTTGGAAGAGAGACAAGCCTTTTCAGTGTGAGAGATAAAAATAAAAATGTCAGTGATCAGAATTTCCACATATGGTCTCAAATGATAGATGAAATTTAAAGCTGGCAATCGTCCTGAGCTGGAAGGACGTAGGCAAGGGAGCCTGGAAGGAGGTTTAGGATTTTTTTTTTTTTCCTAAGCGATAAGGAATTGTCCCGAAACACAAGTTCTTTTCTTTTTAAGGGCAGCAAAGGTTGCCAGACCTGTGCATTTGTGGCTGACCAGTTCAGAGATATTTTGCAGCCCCTCCCCCACCTCTGTGAATAGGTTTTCCCGAAATTCCAGGAGGGAGTCCTCTACAGACTACCCATCTGTTCTCAGGCATGCAAGGAATTTGGGTAACAATTACATTTGGAATCACCTGTTAGAGCTCCGGAAGAGAGACCATACTTCTGCACAAAGCACTTGGAGATTTCTTTTTCCCTAAGACATACTTTGGGGTGTGGTTAGAGATTAAAAAAAAAAAAAAATTAACAGCCATGGAGTTGATTTTGACTCATTGCAACCCTATGTGTGTGAGATTAGAAGTGTACTCCATAGGGTTTTCAATGGCTGAGTTTTTTTAAGTAGATTGCCAGGTCTTTCTTCCAATGACCCTCTGGATACACTCAAACTACCAACCTTTCGGTTAGCAGCCAAGCAAGTTAACCGCTTGCATAACCCAGACACTCCAGATAGAGATTAGGAGGAAAGATTAAAGGGGAAGGAAAGAACTTATGTCTCAACTGAGAAGGGCCAAAGCCCAACACACAAGTAAGTGAACATACTTCCAAGGTCAAAGCTCCCAGGATGATGATCTATACTCTGAAAGAGCTTGGACTTTGCTAGGGACATGCTGTATCTTCAGGCAAATCATTCTAGCCTCAGTTTAAAAATGACGAGGGAGAAATATATGATCTTTAAAAAGACTTCCCACTGTATAATGCTATTCCAAGAATTCTGAGACCAAAATATGGTCTGGGTCAATGGTCCTCAAACTTCAGCATGAATCAGAAACATCTGGAGAACTTGTTAAAGCACAGATTTCTGAGCCCTGCCACCAGAGTTTCTGATTCATTTGTTAGTGGTAGGGCCTGAGAAATTGCATTTCTAAAGAGTTCCCAGTAATGCTGCTGATGCTGGTTTGGGAGCCACGCCCTAAGAATCTTTGATCTAGACCACAAAACACTCAGATGAGCTCTCAGCAGGTTACTGGTCATTCCTGGGAAGTAGTTATCTACTTCCTGACTTAAGTTCTCTGTTTAGCAAGAGATGACTGCAGGGGCTGAACTGAGACTCCAATGTGCTCCTCAATGTGGGGGTAGGGAGACTGGGAAGAAGAGCATTCAGAGGTCTAAACTTGCATCTTGAAAGATGTCACCAAAATTCAGGAAAACCCTGGAGAGACTAGGAGCAGCTGAGAGTGGCTATGCCCCAGTCCAGGCCTTACAGGTCCATTACTCCCAGGATAACTTGGTCCAAGAGAGTTGATGAGCCAGTAGAAGCCCAGCTGCTGAGAAAACACCTCTCGGCACATATCCTCTCGATACATAAAGGACAGCTCATCCTAGTGACTTCTCCAGCCATTATCTCAGCTTCTTTAAACAGCCCTGGGAGACAGAGGGCAAGGACAATTGTCCTGCTTGGGAGTGGGATGGGGGGTCACTTGCCTTTGTTGACCCAGCAAGGACAAGCCCTAGGAGCTGTTTTGCCAGCAAGTCAGATAGGTATATATGGAGCCATGTACAGTCTCCTCCCAGAGGCCTGGTACAACCAGGGAATCGACAAGATTCAAGGTATAATTCTATTCCTCAGCTTCATTCTGACCATGGCCTCATTAATATCCTAGTCTAAGGAGCTGAGCTGGAGCCCTGGTGGCCCAGTAGTTAAGAGCTTGGCTGCTAACCAAAAGATCAGCATCTGGAATCCACCAGCCACTCCTTGGAAACCCTATGGGGCAGTTCTACTCTGTCCTCTAGGGCTGCTATGAGTCAGAATAGACTTGATAGCAGTGGGTTTGGTTTGGGTTTGGAGATATACTGATTTAAAAAAGACAAGCATGTCCACAGCCCTTATGAAGTCTACAGTTTAGGGAAAACAGTTGCCTTCATCTCAACTCCAACTCAACTGTGGTCTATGGGGTTTTCAATGGCTGATTTTTCAGAAGTAGATTGCCAGGCCTTTCTTTCAAGGCACCTCTGAGTGAACTCAAACGTCCACCCTTTCAGTTAGCAGCAAAGCGCATTAACCATTTGTACAACCCAGGGACTCCACAATTTAGAGAGGGAGACATAATTTAAACAATAAGCTCATAAACCATTAATTATAGCTAAGATAAGTGCCAGAGAACAACAAATCAGCAATAAGGCATATAGTACTATAGTTTTCAAAGCGAGTCTGATGCTTGGGTATAGACATAGAAATCAAGGGCTTCAACCATTCTCCTCCATAACACATCATATGAGATGTCGCCCCAACACAAACTCGTACGTGAAGAGAGGCAGGATGTGACTTCATGTGGCAGGGCACATGTTCCTTTTGAAAAACAGTATCTAGAATCTTTAGGATAATCCTGCCTTTACCATCTGCCCTAGACAGATCTTTGCCAGAGCCTGGACTCCTTGACCGTTCAGGAACTTGAAGTAAAGTCAAGAAGGACCAGGGATATGCTGAAAGAGTTGGAGAAAAAGGCAAAGAAACTTAAGAGAGCCCAATAATTTGAGAGTCAACTGACCAGCTCTGTCAAGGTATGTGTCGGTTATCAGAGGATGGGGGCTTCTCCTCTCCCGCTGGACACTCACATATCCAGGGAGGACACTGGTCTGGGAAGATAGTGGAGTTTCAAAAATTAAAATAACAACAATGGCAACAACAACAACAACAACACAAAAAGACACTTCTAAAGTACAGTTCCATTTCTCGGGCAGTTTAATTCAATTGGAGGAAAATACTGAATCTTCAAGAGTTAGGTGAAGATTCCAAAACATTCCTTATGCTTTGAGTATGGGGGATCCACACATATTTGACCAACACGACCTACGATTGAGCTCTTCAGTGGGAAGGGCACCGGGGGAGGCTCACCTCCTGACTGCCTGCCTCCCGGCCAGATCACACTTCAGTCATTCCCGGCAGATAGATGGCTCCGCCCTACCACTTAACACATTGGGAGGACTTCCAAGGCATCAGAGGTTCTAGGAAGGGCTCCACCCCACATGAACTACTCAGAAAGCCATGAAGGGACCCACAGGGTTGTTCTTTTGGTTTAGGGCTTTGCCTAAAGGTACAGTACAAGTGTCACCAGAAGAGGGGTAGCACTTATTATTGTCTATTGATGCAATAGCAGGAAGATTCATTACATCTTTTCCAATCAAAGCTAGTGAACTGTGCAAGAGAGAAAGTCCACAGGCCTGAGAATTTAATGTGGGAGAGAAAAGAAAGCAAAAAAGCCTAGGGAGGCTGCATGGAGGTGCAGGATTCCTGGGTAAGGGGCAGGGGTATGCTGGTCCATGTTAACAAAAGGCTCTCAAAAGAAAGAACAAAAGGAAGGAAGGGAAGGAGGGGTGGAGGGAGAAACGGAGGAGAAGGAGAGAGAGAGAAATGGAAGGAAGAAAAGAAGGAAGGGAAGGAGGGAGGGAGGGAGGGAAAAAGGAAGGAAAGAAGAAAACAACCCTGTTTTGAAGTATTTGCTGATTTTCAGGGTGTAAATACTCCCACCACGGACAATTTCGAGTCATCAACATGACGTTGACTAGCTCACAAACTTCCTGAAAATTTAACAACTAGCTCGTGTTCACTGCTGGGGGTACTCCACAAGTGGGCAGAGAGGCCCTGAAAGTGGAGGGAGGGTGTCCCCAGAGGAAGACCTGGTGTGAAGTTCTCACAGACTGCATGATGGGATTCTCCCAAACCCCGCTGAGGGGAGAGAGCAGGAGGTGTGGTGGGGCCCAGGTGACCCAGGTAAATGTGGGTGGGGCTGAAACTAACCCTGCAGGCTGGTGAAAAGTTTGGTGGGTTCTTAATTGGACTGAATCTCCCCATCTGCCTTTGTAACCATCACGTAGGAAGGCAATCCAAGCAACAATCACATTAAAGAAATTATAAAATGATTGCTGCATATATCCCGAAAGCATGCTTCCTAGCATGGGGACACCCATTCAAAGACAATGCCCTGGAATCACAGAGGGAAAGTGACTATGAGAAAAAGTGGGGGCGAGGCCAGCTGTTCCCTTCTGTGGGGGAGGCAGGGACAGGAAGGGTTATTAAAAGCTCCATGACATACTTTGGCTTTGGCAGTGAGGTTATGTCTCAGCCTGCGGAATCACTCCCTTAAGAGCAGATCGGGAAGACATTAATGCCGGCCTGGTCGAGTTATTCATGTCCATGGGGCCTAATCCCACTGCATGTGTTCTCTCTTTGACAAGGGCCTGCCTTATGTCTCTAAACTTGACTTTTCAGTTCCAGACAGGGCAAAAAAGAGTGACTCCCCAGGATGTAGGCAGAATTTCGATAGATTTCTCCAGGCACAGGAAGCCAGCATCCTCCTATTGCCCAGCTGCCCAGGGCACCCCCTCTGGATGCTATTTCCTCGCTGTGAGGCTGTACCTCTTTGCCCTTCCATCCAATGCTTCTGTTTTGTCCCAGGTGGCCCCATAATTGGGGGCAGTGGTGGTTTTGCATGCAGGAGACCCAGGTTAAATTCTTGGTCAATGCACCTCAAGCAGAGCCATCACCTTTCTGTCAGTAGAGGGCTGCGTATTGCTATGATGCTGAACAGATTTCAGTAGAATTTACAGACTAAGACAGGCTAGGAAGAAAGGCCTGAGGCTCTACTTCCAAAAAATCAGCCGAAGAAAACCCTACGTATCACAACAGTCCAATCCAGTTGTACGTGGGGTTGCCATGAGTTGGGGCCCACTCAAAGACAGCTAACAACAACAAAACCCAAACCCACTGCCATCGAGTCAATTCCGACTCATAGCAACCCTTTAGGACGGAGTAGAACTGCCCCAATAGGGTTTCCAAGGCTGTAATCTTTATGGAAGCAGACTGCCACGTCTTTCTCTCAATCAAACCACTGAACTTTCAGATAGCAGCCAAGCACTTAACCACTGCACCACTAGGGCTTCTCAACAACAACAGCCCTATAATTATTTCTTTCCTAACTTCTCTGATGACTGATATCGCCATAAACTATTAATGACTGATTTTGCCTTAAGGAGTCACCCTTCCCAGAGGCATTTGTATTTTTATAGGACAAAGCTTTAACCCTAAAGAAGGATTCAAGTATGGTAGAACTTTTGGCTCTATGGTAGACAGATGACTTGATAGTTTGGGCCAGGTTCTTGATGCTCCCTCAAATCATACCCTATAAGTAAGCAATTGATTCACTCATGTCTGTCCAGCCCTGAGCCACCTAACATGGAACGGCATCTATTCATTTACCAAGAGGTTCAATTAGGTGCATAAAATGTAGGCTATGCTGGGCTTCTTTTATAGAAAAGGAGTAAGACCCCTAAAATGTCCCCAGTTCTTTCAATGAGTCCAAAGACCAAGAAAGAACCAAGAAGGGAGAGAGAGAAGTGGAAAATTTAAGAGTGTGTGACTGGTCAGTCCTTTCCTGTGGGTATAGCCCACTGGGAAGAATGGAAAGCAGGGTTTGTCCAAGACACAAGCATCACACAGCCCAGAATCGTGACTTGTCTTCATCAGGGATTCTCCAGCCTGGTTTGAGGATACACCCATGATGCTACAATTATCTCAGGATACACCTACCCTTCTTAACTAATACACACAGCCAGTCCCACACTCAGATCCATCACCTCCTCCCTGCTCTACCCAAGCCCTATTCAGGACAGAACCTCTTGAGCAGGATGAGCAGGGCATGGTGCTCCAGAGTACATTGAGTGATAATAATTATAATAGCTACCATTTACCAAACACTTACTCTGCCAAGCTGCTGTGCAGATCTTAATTAATCCTTTCAACTACTCATTCAGTTTTGCACTATTATAGTTTTATTTTGCAGATGAGGAAACTGTGGTTCAATAACTTGCTCAAAGGCATATAGCTAATAAGTGGCACAGTGAGAGTAGAGCTCAGTATACTAAGAATCAAAAAAAAAAAGTCTGGTTTTCCCTCAGACTGCATTCACTGGGAGCTAGCTAGCTTCATTTCTCCAACTTAATTGATTTGGGCCCCCACCAGTGCTTTCAGGGGCCACTGCATCTACATGGCCATACTGAACTGCAATCGCATTCATAGTAGAGCCAAATAGGTCCCAAATCCAGAAGAGAGATGGATACCAGTAGATAATTTCTCTGAGATTTACCACAAGATTGCAGATGTTTTCATATCTGGAGACAAATGCATTTGAAACATCTGCTCCTTTCTCACCTAAAATATCAGTTTGCAAAAAAATGTGACTATCAACATACATATGATGCAGCACTCTAAAAACTATCAGAATGTCTCTAGAGGGCTCTGAACTCTTTGTGTGCAGATAGTCCACTCACTGGACACCAACTGCTGTTTCCACCCCACACTTCGCATCTTCATGAAGATGTCCCAGCGGATAGTGGGAGCAACAGGGCTCTTCCTACTTTAATGTAAATCTTCACTTGCTTTTTGACTTCTCAATGACTGCATCTAAAGTCTATTTAAGGATTGGATGCCTGGAACTGTGATTAGTTGCTTGGGAGCAGAGCTAAGATTGTTGTTACAACCAGAACAAGAGAAGCAATATCCCGAGGGGACTGGGCCTTGTCTCTACCTCCCCTTTCATCTGTCCACCACCTGACCTCAATGCTCAGCAAAGCCTTGGGATGAAGAACCAAAATTTAAAGAGGCGGGGGCTCCCAGAAGGCTACAGCCAGAAACAATATCCAAATCCCACCTGGTCCATTTAACAAATGTTTATCAAGAACTTGAAATTCAACTTATTGCATTGAGTTTCGGGCAGATGCCAAAACATACTGGAAACAGTCCTCATTCTTGAGGAGCTTACTACCTTGTTGGAAAGATAAAATTGTTGAGTAAAATGATATAAACATTGTAATGCCAGGTAACTGAAACTATACGAGGTACATCATAGGCAGGTGACTGAAAGTGTGACAGGAGTTCAGAGTTGCAACGTTAGCAGGGGTTTCATGGAAGAGCAGGGCCAAAGATGAGGGGAATGGCTGGGGCAAAGGAGAGGAACAAAAGACTTTAAGCAAGGCCAATGTTCAGCCAAGTTCGTTTCCTCTTACCAACCATGCTAATTCCTTTGTCTTTCTCTTGGCTTACACAACAGCCTCTCTTAAAATATCTTCCTCTCCTGTCCCTCTCACCTTCCCTCTCTTTCTCTTTCTTATTGTATCTTCCTATCATTTGCATTCTTGAAATTATTTCCATACCTCAAAATGCAGCTCAAGTCCAAACTTGTTCTTGAAGCCTTTCCCAACAATTTCAGACTGTGGTGAATTTTTCACTTACTGATTTCTTATAATAGGTAGATCTGTACCACACCTTGGGACAATTAATTATATGCTGCCTTATATTGTTTGCGAATGATTTTGTTCTATGTCCCTAATGATACTTTAAGCTTCTTATGGGCAGGGTTGTGTTATTTCTTGTGGATCCAGCACATTGCTAGATGCGTAACAAATGCTCAGGGAATGTTGGCTGAACGTCTCACCATTCAGGCTCATTGGTTGTCTAGTCTCCCTTGAGGTTCTACATGAGCAGAGGCTGCACAGACATTTAGAGCCCAGTCAGATATTTAATGACCTGGGGAGTGGCTTTTGTGCCCTTCCGGAATCCTTTCTGCCTTAGTTAAAGCAAATACCAAATATACTTTTCATAAAACCCTTCATGTGCTTGGAAATATACTAACCTTCTCAACTCTATTCTTAACAACTTTGGATCTCCTTGTCCATTTTTTATGGCTCTGGACACTTTAAAACCTTATCATTTCATCAGTGATTGCTGTACAGTTTAAAAAATTAAATGAACCTGTCTTGGCCTCAATTTTCACATTTATTAAGATCATTAGCAGAATTATTTAGGATGGAGGAACTGTTTCAAGCAAGAAAAGCCAAATTGATCTAGCCTAAGCAAAAAATATATTAAACAAACAGACAAACATGAGACAACTAATATAAGGCTATAGGGATGTCCCCTGGAACTCAAGAACAGAAATGTGGTGAATCCTTAGCAAGTATGAGAGCTATGGGTCCTAGAAAGTCTCCAGACCCTCCCTTCATCTCTCCCCTATGCCCACCAGCCCCACCCCTCTCTCTGCAGACCTGCTTCTCTGCCTTTGGCCATATGACAGGAAACATGGTGTCTGTCTTAGGCTGGGTGCTCTAGAGAAGCAAAACCAGCAAAGTGTATAAATATATATAGAGAGAGATTTATATCAAGGAAATGGCTCACATGGTTGTAGAGGTTGGGACATCCCAAGTCTGTGGGTCAGGCTGGAGGCTTCTTCAGATTCAAGCAGCCACAGGGGCTGGTGAACCCTGCAGGTCAAGCAGTAGAGCTCTTGCTCACAGGGCCTCGAAGACCAAGGAATCCCAGGATTGGCAGGCAAGACGGCACGTAAGCTGTTTGCTCAAGTCCCAAGAACTGGAGGTCACACAGGAGCCAGTCGCAGGATCCGTAGCGAGCAAAAGCCCTTGAGCCTTGTCAGAAAATCCACCTATATGGGTTGCAGACCGCACCCTCAAGGAAACTCCCTTTCAACTGATTGGCTACTCACAGCAGATCCTATCAAGGAAGTGATCACATTATATCAAATCTCATCATGGAGGTGATCACATCATCATATGACTGCCAAACTACATTATAACTGCCAAACCACTGAGACTCATGGCCCCACCAAGGTAACACACAACCTTATCCATCATACATGGTCACTCCACTCTTCCCTGAGACTTTCATAGATCCAACCTCCTACAGAAACTGATTCTTATTCTTTATCTTTCTTCAAAATTTCGAGTAAAAGGACTCTTCCAATTCTAATAAACTGTGACCTGCTAGCTGGGTCATACTGTACTAAATGACTATCAGTGTCTTACCTCATGCTTTATCTGAAATTGTAGGTAATGAGTGTAGTTAAGGAGAAATCATGAACCAAATAGACATTCCAAAAGTCATCTACTATAGTTTTCACTTTGTCTACTTACTACCTTCTTTATCCTTCCTCACCTCCTTTAGTCTCTTCTGCCCACACCCCTCCCACTCCCTACTGAAGCCTTCTAGTTTGGCCCAAAAGATCACTGTATGACTCCTGGCTCAGGATCAAAGGATGACATGACCAGGAGGTGATTGTCCTGAAGGGGCAGAAGCCTGAGCCTGGACGAGGAAAGTTTATATGTATGTGCTTCTAGGGACTTTGGGGTTACACCTGAACACACTGGTTTCCAAACATAAAGCCCTACAGGTAGAACTGGGGTCTCTAGTCTGCCCTGTTCCATTCATCATCATCACCACCTCATCAAACTATCTTAACCAAATGTTCATTTGCAATGCAGAAAATAGGTTGAAATCATGGCCCATATCACACAGAGTAGGATCCAGTGAGGTAAATGTAAAGTCTGACACTTTAGTCCAAAAAAATCAAGGGGACAAGGAAAAGGATTGAAGGATATTTTGCTAAAGGAGCACATGTGAGAAAAGAACTCATGGGTTTCACCAGTTGTAATAAGAACACGAGTTCTCTGTGAAAATGGCTACCAAAAAAACCTGTGCAGATTTATACTAATTAATAAAAATGTACTGTTCGGAACAAGAGAAGTGAAGTGCCACTCTATGCTGCTGACTTTTCAGTATTGTTTTTAGTACTTAGAGGATCTGGCAAACTGGAATGTGTTTAGAGAATAAGGAAGGTAGGAAACTTGAAACCATGCTAAGCCAGGAGTTTTTAGAAGAAGTGGAAGTAGAAGTCTACATAAATGAAGCTGTCAGTAGTGCTGGATGTTGGTCTTCAGACTTCTGTCATGTGGAAGGTATAGTCTGAGCATTTAAATGTCCAAGCTAAGCCCTGCAAACATATATACTTCAGCTTAATAAAATGTAGATTTTTTAAGACTAGCAAACTTATGTAGAGACTGACCAACTGTGTGTGTTTTAGGGGCAGGGAATCCATGGGGGCAGGATTTGAAATAGGCTGAGGTAGATGATTTCTAACAATGCCTGTGATTATGAAATTCAGACAGCAAAGAAACCATTTCTCCCATTTTATGGTTGAGGAAACCAAGTCCCATAGAGATTAAGTGACTTATCGGTCTTGCTGATGATTAAGATGCTGAGCTAAACAGTGGCCTGTTGATGCCTGCTGGAATGCTCTGTATACCACACTTCCTAGCTGCTACTGTTAATCAGCTCATTGACAAATCCTCATTGGATTCCAGGCAGGTTTCTTAGTCCCTAAAGCACTCAGCCAAATAGAATCAGTATGACTTCCCAATGGAAACCTAGATTCCCATTCCATAGCCTCTCCCTATCCAATCTATGGTGGAGACAATCAAAGAAAGTCAACCTTACCCCCCAACCTGCACCTGGAAGAATATCTCACATTAACTCATGTCACTGGCTCACTCCACCAGACCGTTCAAGAGGAACGTAGTGTAAGCTTCCCGTCAGGTTTGTAACCCGGTAGGAGTAAATAGAGAAAGACTCAACAAGGTCTTAAACACAGGGCTGACTTTGCTGTCCCCGTCAGAAGGGCCTGCAGAAGCTCATACTAGCAATGGCTCTTGGGGTGGTCTTAGCTTAAGAAAACCACGTATTTTTCAAATGCAGCATTATAAAATATACAAATTAGGTGAGGGATATATTCATTTACACTAAAAAAAAAAGTAAAGTACTTGTTTCATGATGGATTCATTGCCTGATTCCTTTAAATTGCTGGCTTTCTCACACTTGTACTTTTTTTTCTGTCTATGATAATTTTTTTGAAATAAAAGCTTTATTGAAATATAATTCACACACCATATTATTTATCTTTTTAAAGTGTATGATTCAGCCGTTTTTAGCATATTCACAGAGCAGTGCAACCATCACCACTACCTAATTCCAGAACATGTTCGTCACCCCAAAAGAAACCCCGAGTTCATTAGCAGTCGCTCTCCATTCCTCCCTTGCCCTAGATCCTGGAGACCACTAATCTATTTTCTGTCTCTATGAGTTTTCCTATTCTGGACATTTCATGTAAGTGGAATCATACAATTTGTGGCCTTTTGTGTCAGGCTTCTTTCACTTAGCAAAATGTTTTCAGGGATCATCTATGTTCTAGCATGTATCAATACTTCATTCTTTTCTATAGAGGAATAATATTCCATTGAAAGTATATACCACATTTTGTCTACCTATTCATTATCAGCTGATAGACATTTGAGTTGTTTCCACTTTTTGGCTACTATGAATAATACTGCTATTAACATTTGCGTACAGGTTTTTGCATGAACATATGTTTTCTTTTCTCTAAGGTATACACCTAGGACTGGAATTGCCAGATTATATAACCCCATGTTTAACTTTCTGAGGAATTGCCAAACTCTTTTCTAAACAGTTTGCTGCAAGATTTTACAATCCCACCAGCCATGTATGAGGGTTCCAATTTCTCCACATTCTCACCAACACTTGTTGTTTTCTGTCTTTCTGATTATAGCCATACTTACAAAAAAAAAAAAAAAAAATCCATTGAGTTGATTCCAACTCATAGCGACCCTGTAGGACAGAGTAAAACTGCCCCATAGGGTTTCCAAGGAGTGACCTGTAGATTTGAACTGCCAACCTTTTGTTAGCAGCCAAGCTCTTAATCACTGCACCAGCAGGGCTCCAATAGCCATACTAGTGAGTGTGAAGTCTATCTCTTTGTGATTTTGATTTGTATTCTCCTGATGACTAATATTATTGAGCATTTTTTTCATGTGGTGTTGATCATTTGTATATCTTCTTTAGAGAAATGTCTAATCAAATCCTTAGTCCATTTTTTTTAAATTGGGTTTTGTGCCTCTATATTCCTACTGCATTTTTAAAAGCAAACTCAGGTGGCATAACCCTTTTCAGGAATGGGCTCACTATGAGATAATTAGTCTCAGATCCAAACATACTTAGGTCATGAAGATGATGAACATTGAGGGAACTGTGGCCTTGCCTGGAAATGGTGAATAGACTATAGGTGACTTCTTAAGTGTCTTCGCAGCCCAAGGAATCCATGAGATAATTCCTGTGGTTTAGCTTAAGAGACAAAAAAGTGCTTATGCGGACAGGGCAGAGTAAGCCCAAGAGGAAAGGAAGACCATGGAGAACAGCAGGCCATTGAGTGACATAGTTCAGAACTTCCTCTAGGATCTCCAATATGGACCAGTGTTTAAGGTTAGATCCATGTGTCCCAAATATCTGCCATGCTGGAGGTAGACTCAAGAAGGAGTCAGTTCTTCATTATAGGTTCATCTTGTATAAATCAAGTGACTTACTCCACATGGACCTCAGTTTCTTTATCAGTAAGATCACTTCTAGTTCCAAGGGTCAATAAGCAAGAGCAAGACTACCTTATCTCTCCTGGCTCCTAATGCAGGACAGCAGAGCAGCCTGAAAACTCTTTCTCTGTTGTTGTTGTTAGGTGCCCCCAAGTCAGTTCTGACTCACAGCGATCCTATAGGACAGAGTAGAACTGCCCTGTACGGTTTCCAAGGAGTGACTGGTGGATTTGAATTGCTGACCTTTTTTTTTGGTTCGCAGCCATAGCTCACCGTAGCTCTTAACCACTGAACTACCAGGGCTGTGTTTCTCTAGAACTCTTGAAAAAAACCAGGGACTCTCTCTTCTTGGCATGGCTGATCCCAAGCTAGCTCAGAAGATAACCTCTGCAGACTCGGGATGTTTGGATGTCTGTGCTCTCCCCCAGGTCACCAGAAAGCCTAGTCCCTGCTCCCAGGCAAGTTTCCACACTAAATGATTTGCATGTTTTAAAGTTTCCAATGTGTAAGCATTTTCTGCTTCCTATTATATACTGACCAATGTGGAACAATGGATGCCAGAGAGGGTAAAGGATAAAAGTTTAATGAACCAGAAAAATAATTTGGCAGCAGTAAAACTGTCCTGAGATAAAGATAGCCATCTCCCCAGCCACTTCCAAGGTACTGCTGGAGAAAGAAATCCCTGGCACGTAAGTGAGCTCTGATCAGGTCTGTACGTTTTTCCCAATCCAGTCCCTCTCCTGGTGGGCATTAGCTGGGTGTGTGTGTTTTAAGCGGGCTTACTGTGGGAAATCCTTCTTTGTGGTTTTGCCTGCAATTAAAGCATTAGAGAACGGGATAGAATCCAAGGTTCAAGCATGTGTATCCCATGCAACCAGACTGAAGGAGGACAGCTTTGGAGCTGAAGAGGAGAAAGAAAGATTGCCTGGAGTCACGAGTCAAGATGTACACCAGTGTAATAAAAGGCTGTGCACGTAACTGCTTGGGCAGGGAGCTGGGAAGGAATCTGCTCAGCTGAGGAAACAGACCAAGTTTCTTGGATCTTGTCAAAGACCAAAAGGAGTATCAGGTCAGATCCTCAGCTGTGTATGCACTCCTGAGCAGAGAAGAATGGATTTGGAAAGAAACACAGATGATTATAAATCATCAATAGAATGTCAGTGATGATCAGCCAAATTGATACATTCTTCTAAAGATAAAGATTCTTTGGTTGCAAAATAAACTATTTAGGAATTTTGCATTTTGACTTCTCCCAGGGAGGACTACTAGAGAGGGATATTAGAGGACTATTACGGAAGGACATTTCAGGGGATTGGAATGACAGGATGAAATGGTTGTAGGAGCTCATGGACTAGTCACAGACTAGTTGTGAGACCTTCCCCTTTGTTTCCTGATCTTTAAAAGAAGGAAGTAGACATCAATGGTTTCAAAGATCACTTCCAGTAGTGCCATTCTAGGATTAGCTTATGAAATCTGCTATATAAGATCACTTCCCTTTTCCCTCACCATTGGGCACAGAAGAAAGACAAATGTAAACAGCAATGGGAACAATAAAAGTCAAGGAAGAGCTTTCCAATCTTTGGGGTCATGAATGATAGAGGCAACACTCTGAGGAAAGCTGTGGAATCTATTTCCCTGATATTTTAAAGAATAGAACATACCTACCTAAGGTGGCAGGAGAAAGATGTGGCAGTCTGCTTCTGTAAAAGATTTACAGCCTGGAAATCCTACAGGCAGTTCTACTCTGTCCTACAGGGTCGCTGAGTTGGAAACCACTGGACAGTAATGGGTTTTTTTTTTTTTTTTTTTTTTAATCTAAGGCAGAATAAATTTGAGGAGCTGGAGGCTGAAAGTCTGGGTGCAGAGAGGGGGACTTTCATCTTTAGTCAAACTCTTTCCTCCCTGGTTCAGCTCTTCATGGCTTTTTCTGCCTTCAATTGTCTTTCACTTTCAAACCAACCCGTGTCAACTTCTTAGCATATTCTTTCCATCATGTCACTTTTTTGCTTTCCTTCCACACTACTTATCTCTTACAGTATCATGTCTAAATTCCTCTTTCTGACTTCCAACTCTCCATAATTTGCCTCTGCTACTTATGATCTTCTATGCCTGCAAAAACTTTTAACTAGAACTCTGTCTGTCCTGTAAACAAGCATAAAATCTAGGTCCTAGATCATTCCCACTGACATGCCTTTGTTCGTGTTATGCACACATTCTGAATGCACTTCATCTGTTTGAACCTTATCTATCCTTTGAGGCCCAGTGGAATTACTGTCTCCTGCCTGAAACCTTGTCCGATTGTCCCTGCTAGTTCTGAGTTCTCTGATATACAACTAATCAAGTTGAACTTTAAAAGTTTGTCCACTTGATACGGATTTTTATCTTATCTCTACAACTAAATTGAAACTAGTGTTAGGCTTATAATAGCCCTTAATAAAGACTTAATTAATTTGAATACACTCGGGTGTTCAGTTTCTTGTTATTGTTGTCAGTTGCCACAGAGCCGGCCCCCCAACTCATAGTGAGTCCATGCACAAAGGAATGAAATGCTGTCCGGTCCCATGCCATCCCCAGGATCAGCTGGGGATGAGGTTATTGTGTTTCACAGGATTCTCATTGGCTGATTTTTGGAAGTAGATCACCAGGCCTTTCTTCCTAGTCTGTCTTAGCCTGGAAGCTCTGCTGAAGTATGCTCAGCACCATAGTAACACACAAGCCTCCACCGACAGACGGGTGATGGCTGCACATGAGATGCGTTGGCCAGGAATGCATTGGCATGGAAAGAGAATTCTAACAGTGAACCACCAATGCCCTTTCACTCTTCTACTTACTAATCCTGTACTAGGTCTGCAGAGAGGTCACCTGTTGGGCTGGCTGCTCCATATCTACCTGTCTGCATAATGTCTGGTTGTTAATGATATATTTGGATGGCTCCACCGAGGAAGGATCATTTATCAGTCTTCTGATTACTTCACAGGAGCATCCTGGCAGACTGAGGCTTTCTTGTATTAGGGGCCAGATGTTTGCAACAAGTAAGTCCATGCTAGGAAAACAGCCTTGGTATAACTTGGCCTTAGATGGTCAGGACTGAAAGCCCTTCTGGGCCATAAAAATTAATTGCAACTGCTTGACTCAAAAAGAAAGCTCTGATCCAAAGAAAGTCTTGAGTCTGCTCTGTACCACAAAGAGATTAAATCTTCCATCACTCCAGTTGGCAAGGTCAACAATGTAGAATGAAAGAACACTGGACTGAGCATCAGAGAGTCTGGATTCCAGTGAGCTGCACCACGAGTTCATTAACTTTCTAGGTGTTCTAGGAAAAATCACCACCTCTCAGAGCCTCGGTTTCTTTACCTGTAAATAAAGGGTTTGCATGAGATGGTCACTAAGGTCTTATTAGCTCTGCCATAATAAGGATCCATGAAAGAAGCTGTTGGAACTCTACTCTCCATCCTTTGACATGTGATGAAGAGAAGAGAGAAGTGTCATGCTACAGGGGTGAAAGTGAATAGCTAGAGAGTCTTAGGTTTCGTCCAATCATCCATCCATTAAACAAATAGTTATCAAATGCCGACTATGTTGCAATCTCTGTTCTAGGCACTAGGTTACAGTAAACAGCAATAACAGAAAAGGTCTCTAGCATGGAACTTAAGTTCTAGTGGTGAAGGACGGACAATGAGCAAATAATGTCATAGATACATAACATGACAGCTGAATATGGACCATTGTATATGGCACACAGGTGATGCATAGTACAACCCCAGACAGTGCTGTCACACAGATTATACAGCTTTGGGTGGCGATGAGTGTTATTAAAAAAGTAAGCAAGTTTGGAGATGGATTGATGGAAGGTGCTATTTAAGACTTGGTTTTGGAAGAAGGACTTATGCTGAGGTGTTATTTAAACAGTCTTAAACAAAGTGAGAGAGCAAACCACACATATATCTGGAGAAAGAGTACCCTGTGGTACAAGGGTCTTACAGTAGCAAAGGTCTTGGCCTGCTTGAGGAAGAATTCTAAAATGCCCCAATCCTACAGCTGTCACCTAGACAGCAATGGCAGCACATCAGCCAGTTAACAAAAAATGTACTAGATCTGTAGCAGCCAGCCCAAGTGCCTTGTCCCACTTGCCTCTTCCACCCCTTCACCAGTTTCACTGGGCTTTAATTTATTTATTCAATAATTAATTTGTTTAACAAATATTTATTAAGCACTAATTATAGTGCCAGGAGCCCTGGTGACACAATGGTTAAGCACTCAGCTGCTAACCCAAAAGTTGGGGGTTCAAGCCTACCCAGTGACTGCAAGAGAAAAGACCTGGGTATTTGCTCCCATAAAGATTACAGCCCAGGAAACCCTATGGGGCAGTTCTACTCTGTCATATAGGGTTGCTATGAGTCAGTATCGACTCAACAATATACAACAACACAATTACAGTGACAGACACTGTGGCACTTTCCCTGCTAACTTCATTCTCCCGTGGTTGAATACCACCTCCATTCTTCTCTTAAGATTAAAATATGTAAGTGTGCTAGAAAAATACAACAAAAAGCAGAGTGGAGCAGGGCCGTTTGTATGTCACTTAAGACATCCACTGGTCATGTGGCCTCAGCTCCCAAATTGGACAGCATCTTTGGATGAGGTGCCGCACCAGCTTCTACCATTGGTTTTGCCACAGAGAACTTTTGCTAGAACCCAACTTTCATTTTACGCAATACTTCATTCACTTACGCAAGATAGAGGTCAAGGATGAGGATAGTGAGAAGGTTTAAAATGGGGAAAGGCTCAATCGACAATAAATTAATCAATATATAGATAGTAGGTGCTGAGGGAAAAACAATGATGGTAGAATAGGGCCTCTTTCCCCAAGTAGAAAGACAAGGCATGAAGACAGATGCCTTCAGTAAAAGTGTAGTATGATAAATGCCAAATGGTGGGGACCACAAACACATGCTGAAGGAATTCAGAGGGGAAGGAAATCACTGTGGTCAGAAGTAATTAGAAAAGTATTAAGAAAACCTGGGGCCTACGAACGGGCAAGGATTTGGCCAAATAGAGCTGAGAAGATGAAAGGATGGGAATAAGACACACAGATGAGAAGGCCCATGTCAAGTTCAAGGGACTGGAGGAGGAAGAGAGAATTGGGGAGGTACATTGAGGGCAGAATTGCAATTTAAGAATTCTAGGCCTAGGATGGTGAGACTTCGTCTCACATACTTTGGACACATTATCAGGAGTGATCAATCTGTGGAGAAGGACATAATGCCTGGTAAAATAGAGGGTCAGCGAAAAAGAAGACCCTCAACGAGATGGATTGACACAGTGGCTGCAACAACGGGCTCAAGTATAACAACAATCATGAGGATGGTGCAGGACCAGTCAGTGTTTCGTTCTGTTACGCAGAGTCGCTATGAGCTGGAACCAACCGGATGGCACCTAAAAACAACAACAGGCCTAGGAAAATTCCAACCATCAAATGTAGAGGCTCATCTTGCCAAAAGTGGGACACCACCTTTTACTCTCTGATTGCCAACCCCACCAGGCCCCATTCAAGGGCTTTGCTGTCAGCATCTCCTATGACAACAATAATAACAAAAATACCTCATAATTACATAGTCCTGTTAAGGAATCCTGGTGGCCACAAAGGTTAAGTGCTCGGCTACTAACTGAAAGGTTGGCAGTTAGAACCTACCCAGTGACTCTGTGGGAGGAAAAACCTGGTGATCTGCTCCCATAAAGATTACAATGTAGAAAACCCTATGGGGCAGTTCTACTCTGTCACATGGGGTCACTATGAGTTGAAATCGACTCAACAGCGCCTAACCACAACAATATGCAAATTACAAAGTGCTATATTTGAAACTTCGCAAAGGCGGGGGCCGTATCTGTCTCTGTTCAACTCCTCAAAACCTGACAGAGCTTGCCACATAGAAAACACTCAGTAAATTCTTACTCAATGGAAAATAAAGGAATGAATTGCATCATCTCATCTGAGTTTCATAATAACCCTCTGTGATAGGAAGACCAAATATTATTATTCCCATTTTACAAATAAGAGAAGTGAAGCCCAGAGGCGGTATATGGTTTGTTCAAGTTCTCTTAAATACGGTGTTACAGACTTTGTATTAAAAACAGCACTGAACTAGAATCCTAAAGACCAGCAATTAGGGAACTAGGAACTTGACTTTGTCATTCTACTTCTCTGGACCTTAGTTTCTCTTTCCTGTTAAACAGGCATGGAACTAAATGTCACATTTTAATGTCTCTGAAGTCAGGATGCATCTTATAATCAATGGAGTGCCATATTTTCATTTGCAGCATTTTTCTCTCTTAGATTCTGTGAAATACGGTAATCTCTGACCTGTCTGCCTGCCTGCTAGAGTGAAAGCGCCCTGTAAACTGGAAAGTGTTGTACAGATGAATGAGGACTAGAAAAACAGATGTTGCAATTTGGATCAAGTGTTGGCTGCCCATGGTCCCTGGTCCCGTGCTTTCTGCCTGCTCTGGATCAGCCAGTACCCAAGTGGGTTCTGCTCAGAGTCCCTGAGCAGGTTCTGTGAGAGAGGGCATTAAATGGCATTAACCCAACAAGCAAATGCCGGCGTATCTGAGACACCTGGTACAAATCTTCACTATTGATTAAAGGAATTAGTGGTTTAAGAATCTATGAATAGACAAAAAGGGAAAAAATGCAAGCCTCTTCCACAAGCCCAGACACAGACGAGGCATTCATTGATTTCTTTTTCCCTGTTTGCACATACCTGTGGTTCCATAGCGCTGAATTCCCAGAAGGAGCTCCTTTACACAGCTCCAGCAGACAACCATCCCCCCAGCAGATCTTCTTCTCCCAAGCCACCGGACGCCCTCCTTAGTCCATAGTAGCCACTGACCAGGCAGACAAGGTACAGCAGGCTGATAAGATGACTAGCAATGTCTGCTTTGGGGCTGCTGCAAGCATATTGCAACCTAGAGTCACTAAACTGCTTAAATTCTCTGCATTTGGCCTCCACCATCTACACTTGTGAGAACAGAGAAAATGAAAATGTCAGCATATGAGGAAGAGTTGGGGGAGGATGACATGAATATCAGGGCCAGGACTAGGGTGAGGCAAGTGATGTGTCTCAGGTACAAACTTCAAGGAGGACTCACTATCACTGTAGCTCACATCAGTAGCCTTCTGATATTCCAGGTTTGTCACTCACCCCTGACAAATTTTGGACAAATCATTGAATATCTCTGGGCTCCAATAGCTCTAAATACGTAAGACAGAGCTGAGAATCAGTTTTATGTTGAATTATAAAATTTTTGCAGCACTTAATTTATAGATCTCTTTCCCACATACTTTGTCATTTGCTCTTCACTACAACTTGGGAGTTTATTACTATAATAACTAGAATATGTTATAAACAAGGAATCTGAAGCTAAGAATGTAACTTGTTCAAGAGGTCAGAAACTGGCAAGCAACAAGATGCCATTATCTAGAAATAAGTTGCAGAGAAATTTCGTTTTTGTCTTTATTCTTACTACCCCTAGCTGTTGTGCTAGGTTTTAAAATGAAGGCAACACTATTGCCTTATTACCTGGCTCTTAGACTGATAGCAATAACTCTGCAAAATGATAATGCAGGAATTTCTTGTCTCTATTTGGTGGCATAATGGTTAAGTGCTACGGCTGCTAATCTAAAGTTAGGAAGTTTGAATCCACCAGGTGTTCCTTGGAAACTCCATGGGGCAGTTCTCTTCTGTCCTATAGGGTCACTATGAGTCGGAATTGACTCAACGGCAATGGGTTTTTATCCCATAGACCGTTGGTTTTAGAAGTCATGCCTTAGCTATGTTAAGTTAGGCCTTCAGGTTACAGGAACATTTAATGGAAAAGTAGTGTTTCACAACGGAGAAGGAAAGCAAAGAGGATGGTTTACCATTGTATCAAGATAGTCAGATAAGAAAAAGAGAGGGACTTGTTTGAAAAGGGTTAAATTTGATGGAAAAGGCAAAAGATAGCGTATGTAGGCACCGAAGTGGGAAAATAAGAAACATCTTATTACCGTTGTTGTTAGTTAGGTGTCTTCAAGTTGGTTCTGACTCATAGCGACACTATGACAGAATGAAGCGACAGAATGAAACGCTGCTCAGTCCTGTGCCATCCTCACAATCCTTGCTTTGCTTGAGCCCATAGTTGCAGCCACTGTGTCAATTCATCTCGTTGAGAATCTTCCTCTCTTTTGCTGACCTCTACTTTACCAAGCATGATGTCTTTCTCCAGGGACTGGCCCCTCCTGATAACATGTCCAAAGTATGTGAGACGAAGTCTCGCCATTCTTGCTTCCAAGGAGCATTCTGGCTGTAGTTCTTCCAAGACAGATTTGTTCATTCTTTTGGTAGTCATTGGTATGCTCAATATTCTTCTCCAACGCCACAATTCAAAGGCATCAATTCTTCTTCGATCTTCTTTATTCATTGTCCAGCATGCACTTGAGGCGATTGAAAACACCATGGCTTGGGTCAGGAGCACCTTAGTTCTCAGAGTGACACCTTTGCTTTTTAACACTTTAAACACGTCTTTTGCAGGAGATTTGTCCAACGTAATACACCGTTTGATTCCTTGACTGCTGTTCCCATGGCGTTGACCGTGGATCCAAAAAAAAAATGAAATCCTTGACAACTTCAATCTTTTCTCTGTTTATCATGATATTGTTTATTGGTCCAGTTGTGAGGATGTTTGTTTACTTTATGTTGAGGTGTGATCCATGTGGAAGGCTGTAGTCCTTGATCCTCATCAGTAAGTGCTTCAAGTTCTCTTCACATTCAGCAAGCAAGGTTGTGTTGTCTGCATAACGCAGGTTGTTAATGAGTCTTCCTCCAATCCTGATGCTCCGTTCTTCTTCATATAGTCAAGCTTCTTGGATTATTTGCTCAGCATACAGATTGAGTAAGTATGGTGAAAGGATACAACCCTGATGCACTCCTTCCTGACTTTAAACAACGCAGTATCCCCTTGTTCTGTCCAAACAACTACCTCTTGATCTATGTACAGGAGCACAATTAAGTGTTCTGGAATTCCCATTCTTAGCAATGTTATCCACAATTTGTTATGATCCACACAGTCTAATGCCTTTGCATGGTCAATAAAATACAAGCAAACATCTTTTTGTTATTCTTTGCTTTCAGCCATGATCCATCTGACATCAGCAATGATATCCCCGGTTCCACATCCTCTTCTGAATCTGGCTTGAATTTCTGGCAGTTCCCTGTTGATGTACTGCTGTAGCTGCTTTTGAATGATCTCCAGCAAAATTTTACTTCCATGTGGTATTAATGATATTGTTCAATAATTTCCACATTCAGGTGGATCACCTTTCTTTGGAATAGGCATAAACATTTATCTCTTCCAGTCAGTAGGCCAGAAATCTGTCTTCCAAAACTCTTGGCATAAACGATTGAGCACATCTAGCACTGTATCCATTTGTTGAAACATCTCAATTGGTATTCAGTCAATTCCTGGAGCCTTGTTTTTCACCAATGTCCTCAGTGCAGCTTGGACTTCTTCCTTCAGTATCATCAGTACCTGATCATATGATACCTTCTGAAATGATTGAATGTCGATCAATTCTTTTTGGTACAGTGACTCTGTGTATTCCTTCCATCTTCTTTTGATGCTTCCTGTATCATTCAGTATTTTGCACATAGAATCCTTCAATATTGCAACTCAAGGGTTGAGTTTTTTTCTTCAGTTCTTTCAGCTTGAGCAATTCCGAGAGTGTTCTTCCTTTTTGGTTTTCTAACTCCTGGTCTTTGCACATGTCATTATAATACTTTACTTTGTCTTCTCAAGCTGCCCTTTGAAATCTTCTGTTCAGCTTTTTTACTTCATTTCTTCCTTTAGTTTTACTTACTCTATGTTTAAGAGCAATTTTGAGAGTCTCTTCTGACATCCATTTTTGTCTTTTCTTTCTTTCCTGTCTTTTTAATGACTTTCTGCTTTCTTCATGTGGGATGTCTTTGGTGTCATTTCACAATTCATCTGGTCTTCAGTCATTAGTGTTCAGTGCGTCAAATCTATTGTTGAGATGGTCTCTAAACTCAGGTGGTATATACTCAAGGTTGTACTTTGGTCTCGTGGACTTGTTCTAATTTTCTTCAGCTTTAACTTGAACTTGCATATGCACAATTGATCTGTTCTGCGGTTGGCCCCGGCCTTGTTCTGACTGATGATATAGAGCTTTTCCATTGTCTCTTTCCACAGATGTAGTCAATTTGATTCCTGTGTATTCTATCTGGTGATGTCCACATGTATAGTTACCATTTATGTTGTTGAAAAAAGGTATTTGCAATGAAGAAGTTGTTGGTCTTGCAAAATTCTGTCATGAAACCTCCAGCATCGTTTCTATCATCAAGGCCTATTTTCCAACTACTGATCCTTCTTCTTTGTTTCCAACTTTCACATTTCAATCACCAGTAATTATCAATGCATCTTGATTGCATGTTTGAGCAATTTCAGACTGGAGAAATTGGTAAAAATCTTCAATTTCTTCATCTTTGGCCTTAGCAGTTGGTGCATAAATTTGAATAATAGTCGTATTAACTGATCTTCCTTATAGGTGTATGTATATTATCCTATCACTGACAGCATTGTACTTCAGTATAGAATTTGAAATGTTCTTTTTGATGATGAATGCAATGCCATTCCTCTTCAATTCGTCATTCTCAGCATAGTAGACCATATGATTTTCTGATTCAAAATGGCCAGTACCCTTATACACTGCTGGTGGGAATGCAAAATGATACAACCATTTTGGAAAATGATATGGTGTTTCCTCAGAAAGCTAGAAATAGACATACCATTCGATCCAGCAATCCCACTCCTAGGAATATATCCTAGAGAAATAAGAGTCATCACTTGAATAGACATATGCACACCTATGTTCATGGCAGCATTGTTCACAATAGCAAAACGATGGAAACAACCTCGATGTCCATCAACAGATGAATGGATACACAAACTATAGTACATACACACAATGGAGTACTATGCAACGAGAAAGAATAACAATGAATCTGTGAACCATCTCATAACATGGATGAAACTGGAGGACATTATGCTGAGTGAAATAAGTCAATCACAAAAGGACAAATATTGTATGAGACCTCTATTGTAAAAACCCATGAAAAAATTCACATGCAAAATGTAACAATCCTTGTTGGTTACCAGGGATGGGAGGGGAGGGGGGTATACTAAATAGGCAATAGATAAGTGGTACCTTGGGTGAGAGGTGAGATAGTACACTATACAGGGGAAACTAACACAACCTGCACAAGGAAAGGTCATGGAGGCCCTATAGACACATCCAAACCCCCCGAGGGCCTGAGTTGTTGGACGGAGGGCTCTGGGGACCATGGTCTCAGGGAACATCTAGCTCAATTGGCATGACACTACTTATAAAGATAATGCTCTACATTCTACCTTGGTGAGTAGTGTCTGGGGTCTTAAAAGCCTGTGAGCGGCCATCTAAGATACTCCACTGGTCTCATCCCTTCGGAAGCAAGGGAGAATGAAGAGAACAGGATACAACGAAAAGATTAGTCCAAAGGACTAATTGTCCACAGCTACCAAGGCCTCCACCAGACTGAGTCCAGTACAGCTAGATGGTGCCCGGCTACCACCACTGACTGCTTTGACCAGGATCACAACAGAGGGTTCTGGACAGAGCTGGAGAAGGATGTAGAGCATAATTTTAACTCCCAAAAAAAAAAGACCAGATTTACTGGCCTAAAGAATACTGGAGAAACCTCAAGAGTGTGGCCCCCAGACACCCTTTCAGCTCAGAGGTGAAGTTACCTTCGAGGTTCGATGTTAAGCCTGGGAGTGGACAGCCCAGTAAAACTAAATGGGACTAACGAGGTACAGGAGTCCAGTGACAAAGGCCAGAAGGCAGAGGGGGAGTAGGAAACTGATGATAAGGAACACAAATTGAGTAAGGACACTGTCGATGTGTTGTGAGATTGTTGACTACTGTTATAGGGCAACATTTGTAGTAACTATTAAATGGGAGGCTGTTTTGTCCTGTAAGCCTTCATCTTGGGCGAGAATGGCAGCACAATTGGAAGAGCACAGTCAATATCACTTAAATGTGTAAGTAAAAAGTTTTGAAATGGTGTTAAAAAAAAAAAAAATGAGACTAATGAGGTACAGTAGTCCAGTGACAAGGGCCAGAAGACAGAAGGGGACAAGGAAGTCCCCTGGTGATAGGGAACACAAGGTGGAGTAAGGATATTTTTGATGTGTTGTGAGATCGTTAACCATTGTCATAGGGCAACATGTGTAGTAACTGTTAAATGAGAAACTATTTTGTTCTGTAAGCCTTCATCTTAAGTGAGAATAACAGCACCGTTGGAAGAGCGTAGTCAATGTCACTGAACTGTGTATGTAGAAATTTTTGAAACTGTGTATCTTTGGCTATCTGTATTTTCATCAAAAAAAAAAAGATTGAGAATTTAGAGGCTTAATATGTTGTGGGGTTGTTAACCAGTGTCATAGAACAACATGTGTACTACTATTTCATGAGAAACTATTTGTTCTGTAAGCCTTCACCTGAAGTACAATAAAATATAAAAAAAAATTAAATTAAATTAAAAAAATGGCCAGTACCAAACCATTTCAGCTCACTAATGCCTAGGATGTTTATGTATTTCATTTCATTTTTGATGGTTTCCTATTTTCTTAGACTCATAATTCGTACATTCCACATGTCTATTATTAATGGATGTTTGCAACTGTTTCTCCTCAGAATTTCCAGAATTACCACATTATATTATTTGAAATGTCTAGTTTGCAACAACAACAAAAAATTATGAGACACATAAAGAAACAGGAAATTATGGCCAATATAAAACCAAACCAAAGCAAACTTCTTGCCATTAAGTCAACTCATGGCCAAAGCACACACACACAAAAAAAAAAACCTAGCTGTCAAGTCAATTCTAACTCATATCAACCCTATAGGACAGAGTAGAACTCCTTATAGCGTTTCCAAGGAGCAGCTGGTGGATTGGAACTATCAACCTTTTGGTTAGCAACCCAGCTCTTAACCAGTGCTCCACCAGGGCCCCTAGCCAATATCCGGGGAGGAGGGGGAGGAGTAAAAAAACAAAAACTATTCCTGAGGAAGCCCAGTCATTGGACTTGTTAGATGAAGATTTTAAATCAGCTGTTATTAATATGTTCAAAAACTAAAGGAAAGCATGTCCAAAAAATTAAAGGGAAATTTGAGAATGATGTCTCACTAAATAGAAACTATCAATAAAGAGATAGAAGCTGCATTTGAAAAACAACTAAATAGAGATTTTGTAGTTAACAAGTGTAATAAATGGAATGACAAATTCATAAGAAGGGATTAACAGCTGGCTTGAATTGGCAGAAAGAAAGAATCAGCAAACATAAAGATAAGTCAACTGTGATTATTCAAGCTGAAGAACAAGAGGAAAAAAAAAATGGAAGAATTGAGAGAGACTAGAGACATGTGGAACATAAGTGTACCTATGTACATGTAATGGGTGTCTCAGAAGGAAATGAGAGAAAGAAAGGGAGCTAAAGAAAATTTAAACAATGGCCAAAAAAATTCCAAAATTTGGTGAAAAACCAGCAATCTACATATCCAAAAAGCTCAAAAAACTCCATGTAAGAAAAACTCAGAGGTATCAATACCCAGATATATCATAGTTAAATGGTTGAAAGAGAAAGACAGATTCTTTTAAAAAGTAGAGAAATGTGATTCATCATGTACAAGGTGTCCTTAATGTGATAAACAGCTGACTTTTCATTGTAAATTATGGAACCCAGAAGTCAGTGGGATGACATAGTCAAAATGCTGAAAGAAAAACTGTTAACCAAAATTATAAATCAAGAAAAACTATTAAATATGAGGGAGAAATTAAGACATTCCCAGATAAACAAAAATGGAGATAATGTGTTGCTTGAAAAATCTATCCTACAAGAAATCGTAAAGGAAGTCCTTCGGGAGAAATGAAAGAACACCAGGCAGCTCCTCAAATCTACGAGAATAAATAAACAGTGCAGGTAAAGGTAACTACATAGGTAAACAAAATATGGCATAAAAGACAGTATTTTTGTTTATAGTACTTTTTCCCCCCATCTGATATAAAAGACAACTGCTAAGGCAATAATTATAAAATGGTGTTGATGTGCTTATCATGTACAGATACGTAATTTGTATAATGATAATGGCAAAAAGAAGAGGTGAGGAAACAGAACTATACTAGAGCAAAGTTTTTATATACTATTAAAATTAAATTGGTTTTAATGTAAACTAGATTGTTTTAAGGTAAAGTGGTAATTAAAATTCCCATGACAACAACTAAGAAAATATCTCAAAAAACATACAGTAAAAGAAATAGCAGAGAAGTAAAATGATACACTAGAAAATATATATTCAACATTAAAGAAGGCATAATGGAGTAATACAGAAATTTTTAAAAGCATAAGACATGTAGAAAACAAACATCAAAATGGCAGATGTAAATTCTACTTTATCTGCAATTACGGCAAATGTAAATGGACTAAACACTCATAAAAAGGAAGAGATTGGCAGAATAAATTTAAAAAAAAAGATACTATCTACTTATATGCTACCTACCAGAAACACATTTTAGATTAAAAGACACAAATAAGTTGAATGTAAAAGTATAAACAAAGATATATGATAAACACAGTAACAAAAAGAGAACTGAAGTGGTTATACTATCACAAACATAGACTTTAAGACAAAAAAATTGTTATTAGAGATTAAGAAGGACATTTTTAATGATAAAAGTGTCAGTCTATCAGGAAGACATAACAATTTTGAACATATATGCACCTAAGAATGGAGCTCCATAATACACTAAGCAAAAGCTGAGATTATTAAAGGAATAAATTGGCAATTAAAAAATAAGAGTTGGAGACTTCAATACCCCACTTTCAATAATGGACTAAACAGCTAGGCAGAAGATCAACAGAGAAATAGAAGAATCGAACATGGAGCCCTGATGGCTTAGTGGTTAAGAGTTTGGCTGCTAACCAAAAGGTCAGCAGTTCGAATTCACCTGCCACTCTTTGGAAACACTACGGTGCAGTTCTGCTCTGCCCTATAGGATCACTATGAGTCGGAATTGACTCAATGGCAATGGGTTTTGTTTTTGGTTTTGATAAACCAAAAAGGAGTCCTGGTGGTGCAATGGTTAAGTGCGCAACTGCCAACCAAAAGATTGGCCACTCCATGAGAGGAAGATGTGACAGTCTGTTTCCATAAAGATTACAGCCTTGGAAATCCTATTGGGAAGTTCTATTATGTCCTGCAAGATTACTATGATTTAGGATGGACTCAACAGCACACAGCAACAATAAACCAAAAGGTTGGCAGTTTGAACCTACCCAGTGGCTCTATGGGAGAAAGACCTGTGATATCCTTCCATAAAGATTACAGAGTAGAAAACCCTATGGGGCAGTCTACTCTGTCTCATGGGGTCGCTAATTGACTCAACAGCACCCAACAACAGCAACAGCATAAGCCAACAAGCCCTAACAGACATCTATAGAATACTCTACTCAACAACAGCAGAATACCCATTATTCTCAAATATACCTGGAACATTCTGCAGAGCAGACTATATGTTAGGCCATAAAAAGCCTCAACAAACTTAAAATAATTGAAGTAACACAAAGTATATTCTCTCACCACAGTAGAATGAAATTAGAAATCAAATGAAGAAAGAAATTTGGGGAATTCACAAATATATGGAAATTAAACAACACATTCCTAAAGAACCAATGGGTCAAAGAGAATTCATAAAAGAAATTAGAAAATACTTTGAAATGAATGAAAATGAAAACAGAACATACCAAAACTTATGGCGTTCAGGTAAAGCATTGCTCAGAGGAAAATTTACAGGTGTAAGGGACTACATTAAAAAGGTGATCTCAAATAATAACCTAACCTTTCAACTTATGAAAATAGAAAGAGAATCAAAACCAAAAAAAAAAAAACCAAACCCGTTGCCATCAAGTCAATTCCAACTCATAGTGACCCCATAAGATAGAGTAGAACTGCCCCATAGGGTTTCCAAGAAGCAGTTGGTGGATTCAAACTGCTGACCTTTTGATTAGCAGCTGGGCTTTTAACCACTGTGTCGCCAGGGCTCCTAAGAAACTAGAAAGGACCAAATCCAAAGCAAGAAGATGGAGGAAATAGTAAAAATTAGAGTGGAGAACATAAAATAGAGAAATAATGGACAAAAATTATCAAAACCAAAAGTTGGTTCTTTGAAAAAATCAAGCAAATTGACATACTGTGATGGTTAAGATTGTGTGTCAACTTGGCTGGGCCACAACTCTCAGTGTTTTGGCAGTCATATAATGTGGTGATCACTTCCCTGTTGAGATTTGATACATGATCACCTCCATGACGGGATCTGCTGTCAGTTGGTACTGGTGCAGGCAGAGCCTATAGTGGCTCACTGCACCCTCAGCCTTCATCTCTCTGCCCTCCGCTGCCTAGCCCTTCCTTCTCTCCTTGTCGGGGTCTTTGATTATTCTGGATCCTGCAGCTGGCTCTTGTTTGTCTGACTTCTAGTTCTTGGAACTTGAGCTAGCAGCTTACCTGTGTCTTGCCTGCCAATCTTGGAATTCGTCTATCTTCACAGCCTGTAAGCAACAGCCCTGCTCCCCGGCCTGCTGATCTTGGGTTCCCCAGCCCCTGCAGTAACTTGAATCAGAAGAAGCCTCTTTTCTGACCCATGGACTTGGGACTGTGCAGCCTCTACAACCGAGCGAACCATTTCCTTGATATAAATCTCCCTCTCTCTATATATATTTATACACTTTACTGGTTTTGCTTCTTTAGAGAACCCAACCTAAGACACATACCTTTCGCTAGACTGACAAAAAAGGATGATAGAGAGAGAAAAAAAAGCACTCAAATTACAAAAATCAGGAGTGAAGGAGCAAACATCACTACCAACCTCAGGGAAATAAAAAGGATTATAAGGGAATAAAATAAAAAGAATTATCAAGTACATGTCAACAAATTAGATAATCCAGATGGAAAGGACAAATTACTGTAAATACATAAACTACTGAAACTGATTCAAGAAGAAATAGAAAATCCAAATAGGCCTATAACAAGTAAAGAGATTCAATTATTAATCAAAACACTTTCCACAAAGAAAGGCCCAGGCCCAGAAGGATTCACTGGTGAATTATACCAAAAAATTTTTAAGAAGAATTAACACCAATCCTTCATAAACTCTTCAAAAAAATAAGAGGAAAGAACACTTCCCAACTTATTCTATGAGGCTAATATAACTAATACTAAAAGCAAACATCACAAGAAAAGTAAAAACCATATCCCTTATGAGCATAGATGCAAAAATCCTCAACAAATTACTAGCAAATTGAACCCAGCAACATGTAAAAAGAATTATATATTATGACCAAATGAGGTTTATCCCAGGAATGCAAGTTTGGTTTAACATATGAAATCAATCAGTGTAATAAACCATATTAATAGAATAAAGGGGAAAAAACACGTAACCATCTCAAAAAATGCATAAAAGGCATTTGACAAAATCCAACATCCTTTCATGATAAACCATTCAACAACTAGAAATAGGGAACTTCCTCAAACTGATGAAGAACATCTATGAAAATCCCACCATTAACATAATACTTAATGATGAAAGGCTGAATGTTTTCTTCCTAACATCAGAAACAAGTCAAAGATACCCACTCTGATCTCTTCTATTCAGTGCTGTGCTAGAGGTTCTACCTTGGGCAATTAGGCAAGAATAAGAAATAGAAGGCATATAGATTGGAAAGGAAAAAGTAAAACCATCTCTACTTGCAGATGATATAATTTTGTACATAGAGCAGCCTAATGGAGTCTCTGGGTGGTGTAAATAGTTAATACATTCAGCTGCTACCCAAAGGTTGGAGGTTCAAGTCTATCCAGAGACTCCTTGAAAGAAAATCAACCACTGAAAGCCCTATGGAGCACAGCTCTACTCTGACACACATCAGATCACCATGAGTTGGAATCAACTCAATGGCAACTTGGATGTTTAAGGAATCACTAAAAAAAAAAAAAATCTTATTAGAACAAATAATGGAGTTTAGCAAGGGTGCAGGGTACAAGATCAATACACAAAAATCAATTGGATTTGTATACATTAGCATGAACAATCCAAAAAAAATGAAATCAAGGAAACAATTTCATTTACAATAGTATCAGGAAGTAAAAAAAAAAAAAAACACTTCAATTCTGTATTCTTGAATCAGAAAACTTAACATTATTGACATGGCAATACTTCCCAAACTGATCTACAAATTAAATGCAATCTCTGTCAAAATCCAAGCTACCTTATTTTCAGAAATTGATGAGTGGATCTTAAAATTAATACAGAAATTTAAGAGATCCAGAATAGCCAAAACAATCTTAAAAAATAACCAAGTTGCAGGTCTCATAATTCCCAATTTGAGAATTTACCTCAAAGCTGCACTAATCAAGACAGTGTAGTACAAGCATAAGGATAGACATATAAGTCAGTGGAATAGAATTGAGAATTCAGAAATAAACCCTTACATTTATGGTCAATTTTTCAACAAGGGTGCCAGGACAATTCTATGGAGAAAAAAATAGTCTTTTCAACAAATGGTACTGAAACAACTAGAAATTCACACTGAAAAAAAGTTAGACCTTTTCCTTGCACTACACACAAAAATTAATTCAAATGAATGTTAGATCTAAATGTAATCACTAAAACAATAAAATTCTTGGGAGAATACACAAGAGTATATCTTTATGACCTTGGATTAGGCAACAGTTTCTTAAATATGACACCAAAAGCAATCAAAGAAAAAGGTAGAAACATTGGACTTCATCAAAATTGAAAACTTCTGTGCATCAAAGGACACTATCAAGAAAGTGAAAAGGCAAGCGACAAAATGGGAGAAAATGTTTGCAAATGATATATCTGATAAGGTTCCACTATACAGAATATATAAAGAACTATTATTACAACTAAACAATAGAAAGACAACCCAATTGAAAATGGGCAAAGGACTTGAACAGACAGTTCTCCAAAGAAGATATGCAAATGACCAGTAAGCACTTGAAAAGGTGCTCAATATCATCAGTCATTATCGAAATGTGAACCAAAACCACAGTGAGATACCACTTCAAACTCACTAGGAAAGCTGTAAAAACAAATCCAGAAAATAATAAGTGTTGCTGAGGATGTGAAGATCTTGAAACCTTCACACATTGCTGGTGGCAATGTAAAATGCGGTAGCTACTATGGAAAATGGTTTGGCAGTTCCTCAGAAAGTTAAGCATAGAGTTACCGCATGGCTCAGTGAATCAGCTCCTAGGTATACATCCAAAAGCTTGAAAACCTATGTTCACACAAAAGTCTGTACACAAATGTTTAGAGCAGCATTATTTGTAATAGTCTCAAACTGAAAAAGATCCAGGGTCCATCAACTGATGAATAGATAAACAAAACATTGAATATCCATACAATGGAATATTATTCAGCCATAAAAGGGTAAAATACTGATACATGCTAAAACATGGATGGACCTTGAAAACATGCTAAGTAAAAGAAGCCAGTCACTAAAGGTCACATGTTATATGATTCCCTTTATATGAAATGTCCAGAATAGGCAAATCCATAGAGACAGCACATACATTATTGCCAGGGTTGTGGGGAGAGGCTAAAGGGTATGGGGCTGCTTTGGGGATGATGAAAAAGTTCTAGAATTTGATGGCAGTGATGGTTGCACAGCCTTGTAAATACACGAAAATCCACTGGACTGTACACTTGAGAAGCCTGAATTTTATAGTATGTGAATTATATCTCAATAAACCTCTTATTTAAAAAAAAAGAGAGAAGATGAATCGATCTGTAATTTGGGGATATTTACTCTGAAAATATCTAAAGCATTTAGTATAGCTTAGTTTTACTTTGAAACATGGTGTATTAAGTAGAACTCTTTTGGTTGCAAATAACAGAAAACTCAACAGCAACTGGCTTACACAATAGAAGGGAATTTATTGACTCATGTAAGAAATCGGTAGAGATTCAGTAGTGACTAACCCCAAGAGCTCAAATGATGTTGGCAGACATTTTTCTTCTCAGTGTATTGGCTTCTGTTTTAAATTGCCCCCTATTCATCCCATCAGTGAGACAGAGATTCCTGTCCTAGGTTTCTGGGGATGACCAAACACATGGCACCTGACACTGGACAAATGAGATGAACAGCATTTAATTAGTCAAATATACTAAACAGCCCAAGGGAGAAGGACACTGCATGCCATGCAAGGCCACATGGGGGCTGCACTCAGAAATAGTGAACCACGAAGGACTGTAGGAGGCGGACTTTGTAGTATTAAGAGGGTGGGGAGCTCCCTGATTCCTGTGGAAGGATATGATTGGCTTTTTTGAATAATTTCATGGTCTGGCAGGGAACTGAAACCTACTACTCAGGAATAAACGGAATTGTACCTGGTCCTCTTGATAAGGAGGGTTGTTTGGCTAGTGGACGTTTTATGTGGGAGCAGAGTGCACAGAGGAACTTGTGGTTAGGTCGGATGAGGTCCTCCCAATTTCACCAGATGTCATGAGAGCACATAATATTGGGCCTTAATTCTACGTCTTATGCCACAGCTTCATGTTTTTGTCTTCTTTAATTGAAATATAATTTGCATAACATAAAACATGATTAAAATTAACCATTTTAAAGTGTAGTTTTAAAATGGTTTTTAGTGTATTCACTATGTTGTAAAACCACCACACTATCTAATTCCAGAACATTTCCATCACTCCAGAAAGAAACCCCATACCCTGTCCCTCTCTCTCTCAGCAATCCTAGTAAAAATTTGATCTACTGTGATTAGGTCATATGCCCACTTCCTAAACCAATCACTTTGGCTGAGGAAATATAGTTATGTGATTGGCCAGGCCTGTGTCATATGCTTTAACCACTGAGGCAGGGACAGAGCCTATTAGAAGTTCAGTGACTAAGAGAGAAAATTCCCAGTACTGTTATCGAACAGGGGGGTTGGATTAAATGGATGCAATGGAGCCGTACAACAACAAATATCTACTATAAGCAGTTAGGAAAAAAATGTGAAAATTGCCTGATCAATTTTGGGTTAGATTATAATCTTGGGTGAAGAGTACATGAGAACTCTGTACTATATTTGCAACCCTTTTGTAAAGATAAATTATTTCAGAATAAAAATTAAAAAAAATAAAAAGCAGCCTCCCACAGTCTAGGTAACCATGATCACTGAACATGGGGTATATGGGAGTCCTCAAGGAGCATTTGACCCCAGTGATGCTGCACTGGCAGAAGAGGGGGCTAACTGACCTGATATGTCCTCTTGAGCACCATTTTGTCATTTCTGGGGTCCTACCATCTGATGAAGAGCCATGGTGGTGCAACAGTTAAGCACTCAGCTACTAACCAAAAGGTTGGAGCTTGAACACACAAGCAGTTGGTTCAAACCACGAGAGAAAAGATCTGGCATTCTGCTACTGTAAAAATTAACCCACTGCCCATGAGTCAGCCTATACGACAGAGTAGAACTGTTCCATAGGGTTTCCAAGGCTGTAATCTTTACTGCCACATCTTTCTCCCATGGAGCCACTGGTGGGTTCGAACCACAGATCTTTGGTTAGCAGCCAGGCACTTAACCCCTGTGCCATTATGTTTCCTTCCTGTAAAGATTACAGCCTGGAAAACTCTATTGGGAGATTCTACTGTGTCACGTGGGGTCTCTATAAGTCAAAATTGATTCCACAGTACCCAACACCATCACCATCTGATGCAGAGCAGAGCTATATTCCCTGGTACTCTTCCACAGAAGGAGTGTGGATGGATCTACATACTTGAATGATATGAAATTCTATTAAAACAGAAATATTATAGAATATATGTTTAATTTCTGGACATAAAAAATAAATAAAAACAACAGATTGATTTCTGAATTTCAATCTGCAAACCAAGGATCAGACCATAGCGTTCACACTCTTCTGTGATTGAAGATAATCATGCATTTAAGTAAATACTTTAAAATAAAATACATATATATATTAAACTAAACTGAAAACAATAGTCTTGGAAATTCTTTTTTTTTTTTAAATTTTTTCCCCATACAAAAATTTATACATACATTGTTATGTAACTCTAATTGCTCTCCGCATACTGTGACAGCACACTCCTCCTTTCCACCCCTGATTCCCCATTTCCATTCAGCCAGCTCCTAACCCTCTCTGCCTTCCCATCTCACCTCCGGACAGAAGCTGCCCATTTAGTCTCTTGTATCTACTTGAGCTAAGAAGCACACACTCTTCATGAGTATCACTTTATGTCCCACAGTCCAGTCCAATCCCTATCTGAAGATCTGCCCTTGGAAATTGTTTTAGCTCTGGGCTGAGAGAGAATCCAGGAGCCATGCTTTCTGGGGTTCCTCCAGTCTCAGTCAGACCATTAAGTCTGGTCTTCTTACTAGAATTTGAGTTCTGCACCCCATCTTTCTCCAGCTCCATCCAGGACTCTCTGTTGTGTTCCCTGTCAGGGCGGTCATTGGTGGTAGCCGGGCACCATCTAGTTCTTCTGGTCTCAGGCTGATGAAGTCTCTGGTTAATGTGGCTCTTTCTGTCCATTAGGCTAATACTTCCCTTGTGTCTTTGATGTTCTTCCTTCTCCTTTACTCCAGGTGATTGGGACCAATTGATGCGTATTAGATCGCCACTTGCAAACTTTTAAGACCCCAGATGCCACTCACCAAAGTAGGATGCAGAACATTTTCTTAACAAGCTTTGTTATGCCAATTGACCTAGATGTCCCCTGAAACCATGGTCCCCAGACCCCTACCCCTGCTACTCTGTCCCTCGAAGTGTTTGACTGCATTCGGGAAATGTCTTAGCTTTGGTATAGTCCAGGTGTGCTGACTTCCCCTGTAGTGTGTGCTGTCAATCCCTTCACCTAAGATAGTTCTTATCTATTATCTAGTTAGTATATAAGCCTCACCCTCCCTCCCCACCCCTGTAACCGTCAAAGAGTGTTTTCTTGCGTTTAAACGTTTTCTTGAGTTCTTATAATAGTGGTCATATACATACAATATTTGTCCTTCTGTGATTGACTAAATTCACTCAGCATAATGACCTCCGGCTTTTTCCATGCTGTAAGATGTCTACGGCTTCATTGTTTTTCTTTATCATCGCCTAGTATTCCAAAGTGTGGATATACCATAATTTGTTTATCCATTCGTCTGTTGATGGGCACCTAGATTGCTTCCATCTTTTTGCTATTGTGAACAGTGCTGCAATGAACATGGGTGTGCATATATCTATTTGTGTGACGGCTCTTTTTCTCTAGTATATATTCCAAGGAACAGGATAGCTGGATCAAATGGTACTTCTATTTCTAGCTTTTGAAGGAAGCGCCAAATCAATTTCCAAAGTGGTTGTACCATTTTACATTTCTGCCAATAATATATAACTGTTCCGGTCTCTCCAAAACCTCTCCAACATTTACTATTTTGTGTTTTTTGAATTAATGCTAGCCGTGTTGGGGTAAGATGATATCTCACTGTAGTTTTGATCTGCATTTCTCTGATGGCTAATGATCATGAGCATTTCTTCCTGTATCTGTTAACTGCCTGAAAATCTTCTTCAACAAAGTGCCTGTTCAGATCCTTTGCCCAGTTTTTAATTAGGTTGTTTGTCTTTTTGTTGTTGCAGGTTTGCAGTATCTTGTAGATATTGGATATTAGACACTGATCGGATTTGTTGTAGTCAAAAATTTTTTCCCAGTCTGTAGGTTGTCTTTTGACTCTTTTGGTGAAGTCTTTTGATGAGCGTAAGTGTTTGATTTTTAGGAGCCCCCATTTATCTAGTCTCTCTTCTGGTGCTTGTGCATTGTTACTTATGGTTTGTATTGTGTTTATGCCATGTATTAGGGTTCCTAGCGTTGTCGTATTTTTTCTTCCATGATCTTATTGTTTTTGATTTTATATTTAAGTCTTTGATCCAGTTTGAGTTAGTTTTTGTGCATGATGTGAGGTATGGGTCTTGTTTCAGTTTTTTGCAGATGGATATCTAGTTATGCCAGCACTATTTGTTAAAGAGACTGTCTTTTCCTCAATTAACTGACTTTGGGCCTTTGTCAAATATCAGCTGCTCATAGGTGGATGAATTTATGACTAGATTCTCAATTCTGTTCCATTGGTCTATGTATCTGTTGTTGTATGAGTACCAGGCTGTTTTGACTACCATGGCAATATAACAGGTTCTAAAATCAGGTGATGTGAGGCCTCCCACTTTGTTCTTATTCTTGAGTAATGCTTTACTTATTTGGGGGCCTCTTTCCTTTACATATGAAGTTGATGATTTATTTTTCCGTCTCATTAAAAAACACCACTGGAATTTGGATCAGGATTGCATTGTATCTGTAGATCACTTTGGGTAGAATTGACATTTTCACAACTTTGAGTCTTCCTATCCACGAGCAAGGTATGTTTTTCCACTTATGCAGGTCTCCTGTGGTTTCTTGCGGTAGTGTCTTGTAGTTTTCATTGTATAGATCTTTTACTTCTCTGGTTAGATTTATTCCTAAGTATTTTATCTTCTTGGGGACTATTGTAAATGGTACTGATTTGGTGATTTCCTCTTCGAGGTTCTCTTTGTTGGTGTAAAGGAATCCAACTGATTTTTCTATGTTTGTCTTGTATCCTGAAACTTTGCTGAAATCTTCTATTAGTTCCAGTAGTTTTCTTGTGGATTCTTTGGGGTTTTCTGTGCATAAGAGCATATTGTCTGAAAATAGAGATACTTTGACTCCTTCCCTACCAATTTGGATGACCTTTATTTCTTTTTCTAGCCTAATTACTCTCGCTGGGACCTCCATCACAAAGTTGAATAAGAGTGGTGTTAAAGGGCATTCTTGTCTGGTTCCTGTTCTCAAGGGGAATGCTTTCAAAGTCTCTCCATTTATGGTGATGTTGACTATTGGCTTTGTATAAATGCCCTTAATTATATTGAGGAATTTCCCTTCTATTCGTATTTTGTTGAGAGTTTTTATCATGAATGGTGTTGGACTTTGCCAAACGCCTTTTCTGCATTGATTGATAAGATCATGTGGTTCTTGTCTTTTGTTTTGTTTATGTGATGGATTACATTGATAGTTTTTCTAATGTTCAACCATCCCTGCATACCTGGTATAAATCCCACTTCATCATGGTGAAGTGTTTTTTTGATATATCGCTGAATTCTATTGGCTATAATTTTGTTGAGGATTTTTGCATCAACGTTCATGAGGGATATTGGTATGTAATTTCCTTTTCTTGTGATGTCTTTACCTGGTTTCAGTATCAGGGTCATGCTGGCTTCATAGAATGAGTTTGGGAGTATTCCGTCATTTTCTATGCTCTGAAATGCCTTCAGTAGTAGTGGTGTTAACTCTTCTCTGAAAGTTTGGTGGAATTCTCCAGTGAAGTCATCCTGGCCAGGGCTTTTTTTTTAATTGGGAGTTTTTTTTTTTTTTTTTTAATTGTACTTCAGGTGACGGTTTATAAAACAAATAGTTTCTCATTGAACAGTAGTACACATATTGTTTTATGACATTGGTTAACAAACCCACAACATGTCAACCCTCTCCCTTCTCCACCTTTTTTTTATTTTGGTGAAAATATACATAGCCAAAGATACACTGTTTCAAAAATTCCTACATGCACAGTTCAGTGACATTGACTATGCTCTTCCAATTGTGCTGCTATTCTCACTTTAGATGAAGGCTTACAGAACAAAATAGTTTCTCATTAAACAGTTAGCACGTGTTGCCCTATGACGATGGTTAACAACCTCACTACACATCAATACTGTCCCTACTCAAACTTGGGTCCCCTATCACCAGCTTTCCTGTCTCCTTCTGCCTTCTAGCCCTTGTCCCTGGACTGCTGTGCCTTATTAGTCCCATTTTGTTTTATGGGGCTGTCCAGTCCCTGGCTGAACGTTGAGCCTCAGAAGTGACTTCACCACTGAGCTAAAAGGGTGTCTTGGGGCCGTACTCTCAGGGTTTCTCCAGTCTCCTTTAGGCCAGTAAATCTGGTCTTTTTTGTGTGTGTTAGAATTTTGTTCTACATCCTTCTCCAGCTCTGTCCAGAACCCTCTGTTGTGATCCCGGTCAGAGCATTCAGTGGTGGTAGCTGGGCACCATCTAGCTATACTGGATTCAGTCTGGTGGAGGCCTTGGTAGCTATGGTCCATTAGTCCTTCGGACTAATCTTTTCCTTGTATCCTGTTCTCTTCATTCTCCCTTGCTCCCAAAGGGATGAGACCAGTGTAGTATCTTAGATGGCTGCTCATAGGCATTAAAGACCCCAGATACTACTCACCAAGGTAGAATGTAGAACATTGTCTTTATAAACTGTGTTATGCCAACTGAGCTAGATGTTCCCCAAGACCATGGTCCCCACGGCCTTCTGCCCAGCAATTCAGTCCCTCATGGAGTTTGGATATGTCTATGGAGCTTCCATGACCTTTCCTTGTACAAGTTGTGCTGGTTTCCCCAGTATGTGTACTGTCTCACACTTCACCAAAGACACCACTTGTCTATTGCTTAATTAGCATTTCCTCCCCATCCCTCCCATCCCTAGTAACCAACAAAGATTGTCACTTTTTGTGTGTGAACTTTTTCATGGGTTTTTACAATAGAGGTCTCATACAATCTTTGTCCTTTTGTGATTGACTTATTTCACTCAGCATAATGTCCTCCAGTTTCATCCATGTTATGAGATGCTTCACAGATTCATTGTTGTTCTTTCTCGTTGCATAGTACTCCATTGTGTGTAGGTACCAGAGTTTGTTTATCCATTCATCTGTTGATGGGCATCTAGGTTGTTTCCATCTTTTTGCTATTGTAAACAATGCTGCCATGAACATAGGTGTGCATATGTCTATTAGGGTGATGACTATTATTTCTCTGGGATATATTCCAAGGAGTGGGATTGCTGGATCGTATGGTATTTCTATTTCTAGCTTTCTAAGGAAGTGCCATATCATTTTCCAAAATGGTTGTATCATTTTGCATTCCGACCAGCAGTGCATAAGAGTTCCGATCTCCCAGCAGCCCCTCCAACATTTGTTATTTCCAGTGTTTTTGATTCGTGCCAGTAATGCCAGGGTGAGATGGTATCTCATTGTGGTTTTAATTTGCATTTCTCTAATGGCTAGTGATTGCGAGCATTTCCTCATGTGTCTGTTGGTCGCTTGAACGTCTTCTTTGGTGAAGTGTTGATTCATTTCCTTTGCCCATTTTTTAATAGGAATATTTGTCTTTTTGTTGTAGATGTGTTAGATTTTCTTGTAGATTATGGAGATTAGACCTTTGTCTGACTTGTACTGTCTGTTGGGAGTTTTTTAAATTACCTTTTCAATCTCTATTTTGTTATGCATTTATTTAGTTTTTCTGCCTCTGTTTGTGTTAGTTTAGGTAGGTAGTGAGTTTCTAGAAATTTGTCCATTTCCTTTAGGTTTTCAAATTTGTTAGAGTACAATTTTTCATAGTATTCTGTTATGATTATTTTAATTTCAGTTGGATCTGTTGTGATATTACCCATCTCATTTCTTATACGGGTTATCTGCTTCCTCTCCTGTTTTTCTTTTGTCTGTTTGGCCAATGGTGTATCAATTTTGTTGATCTTTTCAAAGAACCAGCTTTTGGTGTTGTTAACTCTTTCAGTTGTTTTTCTGTTCTCTATTTCATTTAATTCTGCTCTAATTCTTATTGTTTCCTTTCTTCTCGTGCCCTAGGGCTTCTTTTGCTGTTCTCTTTCTACTTGTTCCAGTTGTAGAGTTAATGTTTTGATTATGGCCCTTTCTTCTTTTTGGTTGTGTGCATTTATTGCTATAAACTGACCTCTGAGCACTGCTTTTGCTGCATCCCAAAGGTTCTGGTAGGATGTGTTTTCATTCTCATTTGATTCTATGAATTTCTTTATTCCATCTTTAATTTCTTCTATAACCCAGTAGTTTTTGAGTAAGGTGTTGTTTAGTTTCTATGTATTTGATTTTTTTTTTTTCCTTGCTTTTTCTGTTGTTGATTTCTACTTTTATGGCTTTATGGTCAGAAAAGATGCTTTGTAGTATTTTGATGCTTTGGATTTTGTTAAGGCTTGCTTTATGGCCTAATATGTGGTCTTTTCTGGAGAACATTCCATGTGCATTGGAAAAGAAAGCATACTTGGCTGCTGTTGGGTGGAGTGTTCCGTATATGTCTATGAGATCAAGTTGGTTGATTGTAGCATTTAGCTCTTCCTTGTCTTTGTTGAGCTTCTTTCTGGATGTTCTGTCCTTCACTGAAAGTGGTGTGTTGTAGTCTCCTACTACTATTGTGGAGCTGTCTATCTGTCTTTCCAGTGCTGTTAGAGTTTGTTTTATGTATTTTGGAGCCCTGTTGTTGGGTGCATAAATATTTATTATAGTTATTTCCTCCTGGTGTATTGACCCTTTAATTGTTGTATAGTGTCCTTCCTTATCCTTTGTGGTGAATTTTACTTTAAAGTTTATTTTGTCAGAGATTAATTTTGCCACTCCTGCTCTTTTTTGAGTGTTGTTTGCTTGATATATTTTTTTCCATCATTTGAGTTTTAGTTTCTTTGTGTCTTTAAGTGTAAGGTGTGTCTCTTGTTGGCAGCATATAGACAGATTGTGTTTTTTTATCCAATCTGCCACTGTCTGTCTCTTTATTTGTGCATTTAGTCCCTTTACATTCAGCGTAATTATTGATAGGTATGAGTTTAGTGCTGTCATTTTGATGTCTTTTGTGTATGTGTGTTGTTTGCAGTTTTTTTGTTCCACTTAATTTTCTGTGCTGAGTCATTTTTCTTTACGTATTTTCTGTTCATTTTTTTCATTGTTGTAGATTTTGTGTTTGCTGAGTCTTTATATTTTTCTAGTGTTTTTATTTTGACTTGTAGGATTGTTAGTTTCCTTTGCAGTTAACTAAATATTTACCCTTATTTTTCTAATTTTATACCAGTCTTTTATTTCTTTATATCACCTTGACTTCCTCTCCATATGAAAAATCTTTGTCTACATTTTTAAAGTCCCTCTTTTTTGTTTAAATGTTGTCATATTTTACATATTGACATCTGTTTCCCTATTTTCAGTGTTTTACTTTGATTTATTTTTGTGACTTCCCTATCTGGGTTGATATCTGGTTGCTCTGTCCTGTGTTCTAGTCTTGGGTTGTTATCTGATGTTACTGATTTTCTAACCTGACTCCCTTTAGTATTTCTTGTAATTTTGGTTTGCTTTTTGAAAATTCCCTAGATTTATGTTTATCTGGAAATGCCCTAATTTTTCCATCATATTTGAGAGACAGTTTTGCTGGATATATAATTCTTGGCTGGCAGTTTTTTCCTTCAAGGCTTTATGTATGTCATCCCATTGCCTTCTTGCCTGCATGGTTTCTGCTGAGTAGTCCAAGCTTATTCTTATTGACTCTCCTTTGTAGATGACTTTTCATTTATCCCTAGCCCCTCTTAAAATTCTCTCTTTATCTCTGGTTTTGGCATGTTTGATTATAATATGTCTTGGTGACTTTCTTTTGGGATCTACCTTACATGGGGTTTGGTGAGCATCTTGGATAGATATATTGTCATCTTTCACGATATCAGGGAAGTTTTCTGCCAACAAATCTTCAACAATTCTCTCTGTATTTTCTGTTATCTCCCCCTGTTCTGGTACTCCAGTCACTGGTACTTTATTCCTCTTTATAGAGTCCCACATGATTCTTAGGATTTCTTTATTTTTTAAAATCCTTTTATCTGATTTTTCATCAAATAAGTTGGTGTCACGTGCTTTATCTTCAATCTCATTAATTCTGACTTTCATTCCCTCAATTCTGTTCCTATGCCTTGCTATTGAGTTGTCTAATTCTGAAATTTTATTGTTAATCTTCTGGATTTCTGATTGCTGTCTCTCTATGGATTCTTTCAGCCTGTTAAATTTGTCATTATGCTCTTCTCTAATCTTTTTAGTTTCCTCTATTATGTGTTCTGTGTTTTGCTTAATTTCCTTCCTAATTTCTTGAAGAATTCTGTATATTAATCTTTTGTATTCTGCCTCTGGTAATTCCAAGAAATTTTCCTCCTCTGGAAAATTTCTAGATTCTTTATTTTAGGAGTTTGTTGAAGCCATCGTACATTGCCTTTTTATGTGAGTTGATATTGACTATTGTCTCCAAGCCATAAATAAGTTATTATATTTCTTTATTTTATGTTTGCTTACAGTGTTCTAGTTTCTTGTTTTGTTTTGATATGCCCAAATAGGCTGCTTGTATGAGCTAGTTTGATTTTAGGCACATTTGAAGCTCTAATGTCCTGTCACCAGGTGTTAGATCTGTTACTAGGTATGTGAGCACAGAAGTCTACCCACTCCTCCTGTATGGATTCAGCTCAGGTGCCCAGGTAGATAGCCACCAAGTGTGTCGTGTAAGCTCTCACTTAGAGTCCTAGACAGGCATGGGTGATTGGTGTAGTCACAGGCATCTGGCTGCAGCAGGGGGACACACTCTGAGCAAGGTAGGGGGCAGACAGCCACCTCCAAGTGTCCAGGAGGAAGGTGTGTCCCTGTTCCCTAGAGCACATAGGTGGGTGGGTTTTGCAGCTGGACTATGAGAACCTAATGCTATTGGCTGTAAGAACTGGGGGGCACCTCTTATTCTTAGGCCTCTATCACAGGTGGCTAGTCCTCAGGCCCCTGATGTGGGAAGGTGAAGACCCTGCTTAATGGGCAGAGCAGTGTCAAATGTCAAGAACCTGCCATTTCACAGTTGAAAACAGTTGAAATTAGAGTTCCGGTATATACCCTGTTGTACTGTGGTAATGAGGGCCTACACTGCTGAGATGGACCCACACAAGTTTATGCAGGGGAAAGGCACTCAAAGTCCATGGATCCCTTATGCCTGTGCCTAGTCAAAGGGCTTGTGCCTACCCTGAGTTCCTGGCTTAAGGGAGCCAGCGGTTTATTTTTTCCTGTATGTTAATTTGTTCACTCTCTAAGGCCGGGAGAATGGTTCCAGGAGTGTGACAGATCCTACTTCCAGTCCAGGGGACTCAGCAATTGCTGAAGCCAATCCAGGACTCAGAGCAGAACAGGGAGCGGGGAGGTACATGGAGAGAGGTTTTTCCCTAAGGGGGGTGTTTTTGATCTGCTTAGTAGGCTGGACACAAGTACTTATCTTTTGTTGAGGGCTGCTACTCACTGGTTCTGGATGGCCATGTAGACTCTCTGGTGTTGGGTCTCTCCAGGTGCAGAAAACTTGCCTCCCAAACACGGCTGCTTGCCTGCCTCACTGCTCACACCCGAGCTGATCAGGATTGAAGGGCTCAGGCTCCTGCCAGGTCAGGTGTGGCAACTCCTCGCTGCTTCTGAACTGTCTCTCCCTCCCCCTGCCACTTGGTCCGGTTCCTCAACTCTGCCCTTGGTGTTCAGGGCTTCCAGATTGCAGTATATAATCAAATCACTTGTTTTTTTGGGTCTTTGTTGTAAGAGGGTCCACCAGAAGCTTCTGACTACTCCGCCATCTTGGCCCCACCTCCAGAAATTCTTATTTTAAGACTTTTGAGACAGAGCAGCTGAGTAAATTTCTTTTGGGTGGTTTCCTTTTCTCATGACTCCATCCCCAAGACTGTACATTTTAGATCATAAAAGTATAGAATTTTAGAGTGGAAAGAATCCTATATATTAAAATTTCAATATAATTTTATTTTCTCTAAAAATATTCTCCACTAAAAAAAAGTATTCTGAGACAGGGTGGTTCCAAGGGATGACAAGCATGAGGGTGAGGCTCTGGGTGTGCAAGGTTGAAGTGGAATGGAGATACAAGTCATAAGAGCATAAGAGTTAAGAGAATCCAGGCATTTTTAGGACTGGGAGGCAGTATAGCTTTGTTTTTTGTTTATTTATTTGTACTTTGTTTTTCATAAATAGATTTAAGTGCATCAACTCAACGCCATACTCCCTGGGTTTGAATCCCAGCTCAGCCTTTTGCTAGCTGTGTAATCTTGACCAAGTTACTTAGCAACTTTTACCTCTTTTTTTCTCTACTGTAAATTGAGGATGATAATAGCCCCAACCTCACAGGATTATTTCAAGGACTAGTGAGTTATTATTTGTAAAGTCTTAGTACAGTGCTTGGCATTCCATAAGCACTTTATCAGTTTTTATAAAAATAATAAAGTTGTTGACTCTGTATATTCTGAAGGAACTTTTAATCTGAAGATTTTATGCATGAATTCACTCATGCTTTTATTTCACACTAAGCTCAATATTCTTCTTTCCATTTTATACATAATTTTTTAAATCTATGGACTTGTCCTATAAAATCCAGAAAGCCTGCATCAGAACAGAGAAAAGAACCCAGAGACTTAACTCCCAGCCTAACACTGTAGCCCAGCTACCTCCACTAATGGCTAGAGAAGAACATCATGTTAGGTAAAGTAGAAGGTCAGCTAAAACAAGGAAAACCCTCAATGAGAGGGATTGACGCAATAGCCTCAATAATGGGGTCAAACATATCCAAGATCAAGTAGATGGCGCAGGACTAGGCAATGTTTCACTCTGTTGTACTTAAGGTCATGACGAGTTCCAGTGGACTTGATGGCAATTAACAACAGCAATAACCTCCACTACCCCTTTCACCTCCACTCAGTTTGCCTAACCACACTCATTCCCAGCCAGTCACAATTTCTCAGCACACTCAAGATTTTTAGAAGGTGCTAGAAATCCAAATAAAAGAGATGTTTCTACAAATCATTATTCTGGTAGCTCCAGATCAGAGGCCCTTGGGTCCTGAAGGAGGAAAGGCAGGCTATATCTCTGGTCTGTTCTGGGAGAGATTAGGGAAATGCCCCAGGCTTCTCACTGTGGGACTGTCACCTGCAGCTGATTCCTGCTATGAGTCAAATGTGTGGATTTCATTAGAGGAAACCCTCCCATTAGTCACAAGGCAACAAAATCACATTTTCTCAACCCATCACTGATAAAGGGCAAACACATTCAGTTCTTCTCACTGGTCCCAAACCTTTCTTCTGTGGTGTAGCTTCATATTTAACATCAACAAAAAATGAACCACTCAGAAGGGAATGTACTCCAAAGGGCAGTGGCACATTTTTTGGAGCCCTGGCCGGTACAGAAACTTGCACAGTCAATCCTTTTCTTTAGTTGAGTGGCTGTTTTATGCCAGGTGCTTATGTCTGTAATAAAATTTAATCCTCAGGGCAACCTTATGAAGTAGATAATATTTTACCTCTTTTACAAGTGAAGAAACTAAAATGCAGAGAATTCACGTACATGACCAAAGTAAAAGAGCTGGTGACTGGAGGAGCAAAAAAAGAAAGGAACCTTTAGAACTATCACTGGGCCTTGCCTTCTCAAGATTTCTTCTCAAGTTCAGGGCCAATGCAGTCATTTCCTCCAGGAGGTGCTCAGTGAGTGTTGGAGATTGAGTTAAGTTTGGGGCAGCTTCATCATCCTGGTCTACTCTTAAATCCATCTCTGAAATCTAGGTGGCAAGATGATTCATGCTGAAGTCTTGCAACAATGGACTCAGTCGGTTAGCAATTCTGAGGTAAATTTCACACAAAGGGAAGGTATTTACTTCTGAGGATTGTCTGCCAGTAAATGCCTAACAAATGTGAAAGAACTTAACATGGCAGATACATAGAAGGGGCCTTAGTGAGGTGTCCCTTCCTCATTTTAAAATGCACAGGCCCATGAACATTAAATGACTTCTTTAAGGTTATGCTGGTAAACTGTGCAGAGCCAGGTCTACAATCCAGATCTACCTGCCTCCTAGCCTAGTGCCTTTTCAGCCACACCAGGACTCTGTTTGCATGTGATCTCACATCTTCTGAGGTGGAAAGAAGGGGCCTTGGTTGTGTAGTTGTTAAACGCTCTGCTGCTAACTGAAAGGTCAGCAGTTTGAACCCACCAGCCATTTCTCGGGAGAAAGATGTGCCAATCTGCTTCCATAAAAGATTACAATCTTGGAAACTCTATGGGGCAATTCTACTCTGTCCTACAGGCTCGCTGTGAGTCAGAATTGACTCGACAATAGTGGGTTTGGTTTTTTGGAGGGTTTGAGGTGGAAAGAAATGAGTTTAAGCAGTACTTCAGGGCTACAAAAAATAAAAATAAAGTACAACTTCCCAGCAGTACAGTGATAGGAGCTTGAATGAATGAATGATGAGTATATGGACAAATGAATGACTCTAGATTCCAGAGATTCAGAACTACTGCTTCTCCCTGAACCCTACTGTAGCATGTAAACAAGGCCTTTGCTGTATCACTGATCAACTGTATGTCCATTGACCAACCCGTTTGAGCAAGCTCATGACATAATCACTGTCCCCTAACTACAAGGAGGACTGTCTAGTGTGGGAGATCTCATATCTCAACATACCCTCACCCTGACAGTTCATAGGGAGTGCTGGCAGGGGGGAAACGGCAAGGTGAGGCTTCTGGGTGGTGCAAAATGGCTTGCTCTCTGCCACTAACCTAAAGCGGTGCCATGGAAGAAGGGCCAGCTTCTGTAAAGATGATAGCCAAGAAAACCCTATGTAGTGCCGTGAGTTGAAATTCACTGCAATGGGTTTGTTTTTTGGAATGACAAGTTGGGGAAGGTGAGACCAGTGCTTTGCTAGAAGTGAAGATCAGGCAAGTCCCACACCCAAAGGGTGCCCACATTTTCACTGTCTTTGCTATCACTCCATTTGATGGGAGGCCAGAACAAAGCAGAGGAAGTACTGCCACTAATTGTATCTTTTGTCCACAGTCTGGAGTCTTTGGGGTCCAACACGATGTTACCTGAGCCCTACACCAAAACTCTTGGGCTAAAACTGAGAAGTTGCTTAAACCAGAGCCAGAAAGATGCAGGACAATTCAGTCAACATAGTCAAACACTTACATATATATATATATATATATATATACATATAGATATAGATATAGATATAGATATATAGATATATATGTAGCCCTGCTGAAAAAATAAGACACCATCCCTAATTCCAAGCAGCTGGAAAAAACATGTAAGGAAGCATATGGAATATGTGGGGAAGGATCCTTCCCAGGATGGTTTCAAAAAGCTGGGAGGAAGATTCTAAGAAATCGCTGACCCTTCCTGTGGGAGAGTCCCAGAGTTTGATGCTTGTTCTGACACGCTGAGGGACCACAGCCATCTACTCTGAATGGCTTTTCTCAGCTGACCACAGTGGTTGGCTAGACACGTTTTCCAAGATTATTGAAAGGCATTTCTGTCCACTGTAGAAAACAGTCTGGGGTTTCCTCCAAAAGTTCAACATAGAATTATCATATGATCTAGCAAGTCCACTCCTAGGTATATACCCAAAAGAATTAAAAGCAGGAATGCAAACAGATAATTATGCACCCATGTATATTGTTACTGGGTGTTGTCAAGTCAATTCCAACTCATAGTGACCTCATGTGACAGGGTAGAACCACCCCATAGGGTTTTCTTGGCTGTAATCCTTATGGAAGCAGATCACCAGGTCTTTCTCTTGGAGAACCACTGGGTGAGTTCGATCCACCAAACTTTCAGTTAGCAGCTGAGCACTTACACTGTTGCGCCACCAGGGTTCCTTCACCCATGTATATTTCTAAAAGATGGAAACAGCCTAAATGTCCATCAACGCATGAATGGATAAACAAAATATGGTACATATATCATAAAGAGAAATGAATTCCTGGCACATGCTACAACATGCATGAACTGTGAAAACCATATACTGAGTGAAATAAGTCAGTCACAAAAGGACAAATATTGTATGATCCCACTTTTATGAAATGTCTAGAATAGGCAAGTGTACAGAGATCAAAGTTTATTAGTGGTTACTAGGGACACTGAGCCTCTGTTAAGGGTGATGGAAAAATTCAGGAACTATTAATGGTGATAGCTGAACAACATAATGAACATATTTAATGTCACTGAACTGTACATGTGAAGATTGTTGAAATGGCAAATGATTTGTCACCTATATATTTACACAATTTTTTTTTTTCATCCAAAGGGATCATCCTAGTAGTAACTGGCAAAATCTGTGACTATCACATCTATTATGTTGATATCATTCTCTTATTAAATGATGTTTTTGAAAAAGCATTTCTTTGAAAGATAGAGAAAAATCACTGGCCAAACATGAGGCGTTTTACTGATGAAAACAGCAAGGAAACATAGCAAGACCGAGAACATGGATGGCCACACCACCTATGAGCTGCTACCTGCTCCTCCTTTGCCTCTCCCCTCCCCCCACCTCCACAGAAAGGCACCTGCAAGAGATTACCTAGAGGGCCAAGCTTAGAGCCCATGGAGATTCAGGCAGAATTGTTGCAATTCCTTGCAAACCTGTTCTCTAAAGCAGGGTAATTTTCACGAGCCAGAATAAATCCTTCCCATGAAAATGACTAATTTTTATGGTCTTTCTGCAGCCATCTAACTAATTGCACATCTCACATTTTACAATTTTCCTTCTCCTGTCAGTGCAAGTGTAGTGGTTAGCAATGATCTTGGCCTCTTCTCCCTCCAGAGCCTGTTCAAAATTGTTAGAAGGGGAAAATCTATATGGCTGGAGTCTAGGCAGCACAGCCACCCACTTGTCCCTCACTCTTGTTTTCCAGTCCTGTGTGGTTAAATCAGCCAGTGATGGTGAGAAGTTATGCATACTCTAAAAAAATTAGATCCTATTAGGGCACAGTTAGCCCTTCCCATGCCCTACAGTTTCATCCTCCCTTTTAAAAAATTGTATTAATAATATAACAAAACGTTTGCCATTTCAACATTTTTTACATGTACAATTCTGTGACATTAATCACATTTATCATATTGTGCAACCATCACTTCTACCCTTTTCCAAAATTTTCCATCACCCTTAACAGAAACTCAGTGCCCCTAATCAACGTCTCCCTTTTTCCCCCTCCCTCCCACCCTTAGTGTCTTAGTCATCTAGTGCTGCCATAATAGAAATACCACAAGTGGATGGTTTTAACGAAGAGAAATTTATTTCCTCACAGTCAAAGTAGGCTAAAAGTCCAAATTCAGGGCGTCAGCTCCAGGGAAAGCCTTCTTTTCTCTGTCGGCCTTCTTCTGTCTGGTGTTCCCCTGGACTAGGAGCTTCTCTGCGCAGGGACCCCAGTCCAAAGGACACACTCTGCTCCCAGCACTGATTTCTTGATGGTATGAGGTCCCCCTGTCTAACTGCTCACTTCTGTCTTTTATATCTCAAGAGATTGCCTCAGGACACAATCCAGTCTTGTAGATCAGGTCCTGCTTTACTAACACAACTGCCACCCATCCTCCCTCATTAACATCATAGAGGCAGGTTTACAACATACAGGAAAATCATGCAGTACCAGGAATCATGGCCTAGCCAAACTGATACACACATTTTTTGAGGGATATAATTCAAACCATGACACTTAGTAACCACTAATAAACTTTGATCTCTATACACTTGCCTGTTCTAGATATTTCATAAAAAAGTGGGATCTTACAATATTTGTCCTTTTGTGACTGACTTATTTCATTCAGCATAAGGTTTTCAAGGTTGATTCATGTTGTAGCATGTCCAGCTTCCCTTTTTTAAATTTAATTCAGCAAACTTTTGTAAGTGGGCTAAGTGTGAGGGATATAGAAATGCACAGACTTGAGGGGGGTGGGGGGAAGACAGATACAGACAGATTCATAAGTAAAGGCTGGTCTGTGAGATGAAGGCATAACTCAGCTAGTAGCTATAGGGCTCAGTGGGGCCCCAGAGAAGGAAGTCCTTGCTCTCTCATTGTTCAGGGGAGACAGTGATTGAGTTGAATCTTAAAACTTGAGTAGGAATGTTTTTCTTCCCAAGGAGAAAGTCCAGGGAAGAGTTCCAGGAAAGTGGAACAGTATGTGCAAAGATTTATCACAGCTTGGCATGTTTGTTACTGTTGTTGTTAGGTGCCATCGAGTCAGTTTTTACTATACAGCCACCTAATGTGACAGAGTAGAATAGCCCCATAGGATTTTCTAGGCTGAAATATTTATGGGAGCAGATCGCCAGATCTTTCTCCCTGGGAGTCACTGGGTGGGTTTGAACCACCAACCTTTCACAAATGAGTCCTAGAGACAAGCGTGATTTGTCTACTCTTAATTTTTTTTTATTCATCCAATATTTATCAAATTCATTAATGGTCAAACTTGTGGTTAGGGTTGGAAATAGATGGATGAGAAGAAATTACTCTAATATGAAGTTGTTTATTTTCTAGTGGAGTAAGAGATCTACAATCACAAAGTTACAGAGCAATGTTATCATTGCTATAATGGGGGTACACATAGGGTACAAGGAGAGCAGAGCCAGGGTTAGGCCTGAATATAGTGGATACAATGATTTCGATCATTAAGGTCTAAATTGTGAGTGGATTCTGAAAGAGTATCTGTTCCCGAGGTGGAGTCAGAGTTGGAGTCCAGACTCTATTTTTCCCTTCACTCCTTCTCCTCTTGAGCATGAAGAGATCGTTAGGGATAATTCTGGGTGGTTGACTAGAAAATCAAACTGGATCGTTTGAAAGAACTAAATGAGAGAGATAAATGGGAAGAACTACCTGAGTTGGGCTTTCCATGGGTGGTATTTCCATATAGCAGGGGAAAAAAAAAAAATTTTCCTACCATTTGTTCGCCCCAGATAGTCCTTTCTGTGTTATGTTAGCTTCTTAGGTACAACAAAGTACTACAAGCTGAGTAGCTTATAAGAACAGAAAGGTATTGTCTTACAGTTCTGAAAGCTAAAAGTCTGAAATCAAGGTGTTGGCCGTGTTGATTTCTTCTGATAAATCTGAGAGAAACTCTGTTCCATGCCTCTCTCCTAGCTTCTGGTGACAGCCAGTGATCCTTGGCATTGCTTGGCTTGTAGATGCATCACTTCAAGTCCTGCTTCTGTTTTCACATGGACTTCTTCCCCCTGTATGCTCTCTTGTGCCTCTTCTTTTATAAGGACACCAGTGATATTAGATTAGGACCCACCCTACTCTGGTACGACCTCATGCTAACTTAACTGATAATATCTTCAGACTCTATTTTCAAACAAGGTCACATTCACAGATACCGTGGGTTAGGACTTCAGCACATCTTTTTGGAGGACACAATTCAATCCATAATAGGTGTTTTTTTTCAAGTGTTTCCACAGCTTCCTTCTTTCTGGATCCCTTCCGCACTTCACCATAGAAACAAGAATATTTTCCTCTTAGAACTTTTCAACACTTTCCTGCTGGGACAGTGAATGTACTCACCTGTTACTCATTCCTGCCTGGTCTTCTCAGCCCTTACAGACTTGGCACAAGGTCACTGAGGAGACTATGCTTTCTGTAAGCCCCCACCAACACACCTCCATCCCATCTCAGAAGAGAAAGCAATTTTATCTACTTTTCCACTTGGCTTAAAATAATCTTGAAAATCAGGTATTTTATATCAAATGACAGGCAACAACTAGAAATTTGAAACCCAGTTAAAAAGTCCTTCTTTTGATGAAAAATCTCTTCTGCATGTTTGGAAATCAACCTCTCATATTAATTGAATGTGCTGAAACACACAAAACAAAACAATTTTTTAAGATCTTCCTTTTACTGTTCTGGGTTCAAAAGTTTGATTTCCAAAATGTTTCGGACAAGATTTTGACCGTTTTTCAGACATCTTGTGTATTCTCATGTCAGGCTGTCTCTCAACCTTTTAGGCGATTTGCCCAATTCTCCTATTCATGTATTGTCCTTTTACATTTCAATTTTTTTTCACATCACTGTGCCACAAAGAACAACTGAATTGCCCAAGAGGATGAATGATGTGGAGCTAACATTTAGAAAACAAGGTGGAATCAGAGGTTTATTGGGCAGACAACTGGAGTCAGAGTAACTGGATCTCTTCCACTAGCCGATTTTATAATTCTGAAAGATATAAAATATCTGATTTTCAAGATTGTTTTAAGCCTTCACCACTCTGAGTCTTCTGTTGGCCTGCCTGAATAATAGGAAACAAAAGTCTTGTGTTCCATTGTCTGGAATAAAAGAGATCAAAAGAGTTGAAATATTGGAGGAGAAAAATCTGTTCCACAAAGGTCCCACATACTTTCTTGGATACCAAGCCAATGCCAATAATCCAAAGAAAGTTCTAGAAGATGGGGATGTTCTTCTTCCTTTGGTTCTCTCCACTGTCAATCCTGCAGATAAATGAGTAGGTATTACATAGGTAAAAATTAAGTTTTATCTTCATAAAAAGCAAAGCCAGTTGCTGTTGAATCGATTCCAACTCATGGTGACCCCATGTGTGTCAGAGTAGTCCTGTACGCCATACGTTTTCAGTGGCTGATTTTTTGGAAATAGATCTCCAGGCCTTTCTTCCAAGATGCCTCTTGGTGTACTTAACCTCCAACCTTTAGTTTAAGCAGCTGGGCATTAACTGTTAGCACCATAAAAAAGCAAACATTTTGAAAATATACACCCAGAAAAAATTAGGGAGCAATTAAACACTGAAATATGTGGCAATAGTTAGGAGTGTTGTAAAATCTTCTTCCAGTCTTCCAAAACATTCTCATCTCCAGTCATTCCCCACCACAGACCCCAGCTCCAGCCACGCTAAATTACCCAGTGTTTCAAGAATGAGTCTTTACATATGTGCTTCCTCTTTGTTTGGAATGTCCAGCCCCACCCACTCCACCTGGCACATTTCTCATCGTCTTTCTAGATCCCATTCAAAATCATATCGTCTGTGCAGCCTTCCTGATTACCACCACGAGTTAATGTCCCCCTCTTCCTGGGCTCTAGAATCCTCAGTACTTACTCCTGCATTCCTTACAACACAAGTCTGTTGTCATTATATGTTAACATGTCTGTCATCCCCACTGGACTGGGAGATCCTTGAAGGCAAAGATGGGACTATCCATCTTCTCCAATGCCTTTAACAGTGCCTGTCACATAGCAGTTTGCTAAATATTAGGGCCAGACAATGGCATACTAGAGTCAGCTTGTCCTGGTTTGTGATAATTGTTAAATTTTCAGGAATTTTGTCAGCCAATATTAAAAATCAGGTTGTATAAACTTACAATTAAATAAATGATATTAAAAAAGTAATAAATACTCAAAACTCATCATTTCCTAATTATTTTATGACACGTTGCTACTATCTATGCATTTGAAGTTATTTATGTCTATTTTATCTGTGTGGTAGAAATGCCATATAACCATGTGCTGCTGTACTTCTCCTCCCAGCTCCACAATCAGTGACATCACATTGGTAGTGTGAAATTGGCCATGGTAGGACTATTTACACCACAGAAATTGGCAAATGCTATAAATCAGGGCTTGGGTTATTGTTTTGTCAGTTGTCTAGACTTAATAAAGTGACAGAGAGAATGTTAGTAATGCAAAATAAATTTAGTGTGTCTGTAGTTATTACATTTTGAACAACACACACAAAATTGAGTTTTTGAAAACTATCGTCCAACTCAGCAAAAAAGTCTCTCACATCACTGATGAATAAGTGAAATTCTGATATATGTCTTTGTTGTTTCACTATCAATTTACTCATTAAAATTTCAATAACATTCATGTTGGAACTACTCCTGTTTTTCAATAGATTGGTTATAGATAAAACAGTTTGGCAAAAACCAATGAAACCATTTTGAGAGAATCGATTAGATATATGGAACGTACAATAAAGACTAAATTTTATTATTATCTGTAAATTGTGTATTTAAAAAAAAAAAAGGTGCCATTGAGGCCATTCCAACTTGTAACGATCTCATGTGTGTTTCAGAGTTGAACTGTTCTCAGTGGTTCAGCTGAAGCCTGAAGTCGTTCAAGGGTTTTCAGTGGCTTTTTTGGAAGTAGATTGCCAGGCCTTTCTTCGGAAGTGCCTCTGGGTGGACTTGAACAGTCAACCTTTCAGTTAGCAGCCTAGTGTTCTAGCTGCACCCAAAACCAAAACCTGTTGCCATCGAGTCAATTCTGACTCATAGCAGCCCTATAGAACAGAGTAGAACGGCCACATAGAGTTTCCAAGGAACAGCCACTGGATTCAAACTGCTTACCTTTTGGTTAGCAGTTGAGCTCTTAACCACTGGGCCACCAGGACTCCTGCACCACCCACAGACACCAAATTTTTTACTACAGTTCCTTTATATCAGTAAAATTTTTAATAAACTTACATATGCATAGAGTGCCCTTTGTTAAATGTTTATCAATCCACCACTGGATCCAAAGAAGAGAGACATCAGACAGGACTAGACTAGTCAGAGAGGGCTGCATTTATAGAGGGGGTGGTACTTGACATAGGCCTTCAGGTTCAGAAAAGGAGACTGGGTGGAGGGAAGTCAGCACAATATTCCTATTGGGAAGAGCAGCACGAGCAGAGGTGCAGAGGTAGGAAAGGCTCAATCTATGCGGGAAACAGTGAGGGGCCTGGTCTGCTGGAACAGAGGTGGCTTTTGGAAACCAGGAAGAGATTGGGCTGGACAGGCTGGGAGCTGCTGAGTCCCAGAAGTCAATGCAAGTGAGGCAGAGAAGCCCGAATTTGATTTAGCAGGCAGTAGGGAGCCACCTCTGATCTTTGAGAAGGGGAGTGATGAGAGGTGAGCAGTGATTTAAGAGGATTAATCAGGCCACAGTGGACAGGATAGATTGGAAGAGGAAGAGCCTGCCTCCAGTCCCTCCGGAAAGCAGCACAGAGGCTGTGAAGGGATGAGGTAATGCAGCCTCAGTCCCTGCTCTCCATCGACGCTCTCTTTTCCCTTTCCTTGGCCAAGCCAAGCCACGTCCCCCTCCCTTCAGCCTCCCCTCCAGCAGCCCTTTTCTCTGGAGTCCATGATTAATTCTCTCTTAAAAGTATCTGCTGATAGATCCAAGGGGCATTTCATAAATTCTGTCTCATTATGTGAAGCTTAGTTGAAAAACTTCCTTGTCTAGATCAATTATGAAATAATAAAAACTGACCTGAACCCCAACTTGTATCTTTTCTGTCTCTGAGAAAGGGATTCAGTGATGGTCAGAAAAGCCTAAGAATGGGGAAATTTGATTCTGCAGTTACAGGAACCCAAGAAGTAAGTAGCTAAATCAGTATTACCAAACGCTTTTCAAAATCGATTGTATAAATTTCCTCTCTATTCACTCTTTGTGCTTAATGTATCCCACTGTCACATGCGTACACACACTCACACTTACAGACAGGCTCCCAGTATTTAGCAGTATGTAAGCTGGCTGTATATAATGTTGCTGTTCTTTCTATTAGCCTGGAATCCTGAACAGGAGGAATGCTCAAAAAGGCGTTCTCAGACAAAAACTCAAATGTCTGCCATTTATCTTTTTGAGGCAGTAGTGGTTCGGTGGTAGAATCCTTGCCCTCCCTGCTGGATACCTGGGTTCAATTCACAACCAATGCATCTCCAACATAGCCACCACCCCTCCGTCACTGGAGGCTTCTGTGTTGCTATGATGCTGAACAGGTTTCAGCAAAGCTTCCAGATTAAGACAAACTAGGAAGAAAGTCCTGTTGATCTACTTTCAAAATCAGCCAAGGAAAGCCCTCCGGACCGCAACAGTCCAGTCAGCAACTGATTACAGGGATGGTGCACGATCGGGCAGTGTATTGTTCTTTGTGCATGAGGTTATCATGAGTGTAGCGGCAGACTCAATGACAGCTAACAACAACAAGGATCCTGATTTCTTTTAGGGCCACTGCATAGCCCTAAACTGTGGTCTCCTTCAGGGATCATATTTGCCTCTGCGTGTTTAATGGTCCAATCCCATCCATCACACCAGATGAGGTGAGAACAGTGTATGGGTGATGATTGTAGGGCCCCTGACATGGCACCATATTTGTCCAAGCAGTTATTAAATGGACTTTGGATCATGGGGTTGGAGGTGGCTGTGCAAATGAGGCTGAATGAATGATATCAGGGAACTGTGGAAAGGTATATACAGGGACTCCTGCATCATTAACAGGTTGGAGAAGAATCAGAATGATAGATAAAATGTATTGAACTCTGATGGTGTATCAGTCACTGAGCTAAGCTCTTTCCCTGAATTTCCTCACTGCATCCTGACAAGTGAAGTGTGTGCCACGGTATCTCTATAGTGAGGAATTAAAGGAGGCATGAAGAAGTTAAGTGCTTTCCCTGGGATCAGATGACTAATCAGGCATGAGCCCATGAGTGGGCACACACCTGATTCCTTTGACTTGCTCCTGTCTTGTGTCAATGCTGACTTGCCCCTGTTTGCCCTGGGACATGGTTGAGAAGGTACAGAGAAGATGATCTAGTTCTGAAAAAGAAAAATATCCACAGTGGGTAGTTTTTCCTTTAAAAATATGATCTATTGAAAAAAAGTTATACAGCCCAGGTTTTTCTTTTTTCCACATTTCCTTGTCTTTCTAGAAGTTACCAGCGTGGGCACTTGCACACATTCTTACACACACACATACACACACACACGCACACACACACACGACAACCCTATAAACATGTCTACCCAAATTCCTCAGATAATTAACTGCTGCTTTCTTGCTCCATTCCTCCTAGTTCCCTGTTGACAATCCAAATGGGCTTCATTCCCTAACTTTTCTCCCTACTGAGGACAAAAATAAAAAGTCATAAATGCCAGAAATTTCTATGGACTAAGTTAGCTCCTTCTGATGAGTGATTTTTATGTCAGGCTCTATCTAGCATCCAGTACTTAGCCACATGGTAGGCCTAAGACATGCTGGTGCCCATACCTACTAGATCTGTCTATCAGTCCATGGCAGTCAGTAAGCACTTCCTTCTTTCAGTAAGCTAGGCACTTGAGAGATTCAAAAGAAGTATAAAATGTGTTTCCTGATTCCATAGGGTAAGAAAGTGACACATGCACAACTATTAGAGAATAATTCAATGCAACACTGGGTGGTGCAAATGGTTAATGTGCTTGGCTGCTAACTCAAACGTTGGTAGTTCAAGTCCACCCAGAAGTGCCTCAGAAGAAAGGCCTGGTCATCTACTTCCAAAAAATCAGCCATTGAAAATCCTGTGGAGCGCAGTTCTATTCTGACACACATGAGGTCACCATGAGTCTGAATCAACTAGACAGCAAGTGATAAATTTGGTGACACTGAACAGAGGAGATGGCGTTGTCAAAGAGTGCTAGATTTGGAGTCAGAAATGTGGGCTCTTTCCACCTTCTCCTCTGTCCATGCCTACTGCCCCTACCACACCCACACACATAGACCCACAGACACTTGGCCATTTCAACTTCTAATCTTGCTCCTGCGATGGTTAATGTTACATGTCAACTTGACTAAGCTATGATTCTCAGTGGTTTCACAGACACTATGTAATCATCTTCCATTTTGTGATCTAATATGAGCAGCTAATTAGTAAAAGGGGAGTTTCCTTCAGATTGTGGCCTTCCTTCACTATATAAATGATTGTTCTAGCAAAGCTCAATCTCTTTCTCTACCCTGAACTCTTCTCATCACATGACCTTTGGTTCTTGGGATGTAAGACTGCAGAAGTCTCTGGCCTGCTACCTGACCTGCAGATTTTGGAATCACCAACCCTTGCAACCCTGTGAGCCAGAAGAGGCCTCCAGCTTGCCATCTGATCTGCAGATTTTGGGTTCACTAGCCCCTGCAACCACATGACCCAGCAGGGGTCTTCAGCCTGTTACCTGGCCCTTGGAATTTGGACTGGCCAGCCCTCACAATTGCGTGAGCTATTTCATCACAATTACGTAAGCCATTTCCTCAAGTAAATTTCTCTCTATATATATATGCTTCACTAGTTTTGCTCCTCTGGAGAATCCAAACTAAAACAACCCCATACTAGAATTCTCTGAATTAGAAATTCAATAAGGTAGAACATTAGTGTGGGAACAAAGATACTAGGGTTATATTTCACAGTTAAAAGAATACAAGCTACTCTGGGTTTCCATATTCATAATTCCACCTATTAGGATTGGACGTCTATTCTGACTAACATGACCAAGCTGAGTGCATAAGACTCTGTTACCACCACCAGGGATCTAAACTGAAGCATGGGATTTTGATTGGTTTGTTTTGATTAAGTTGTATTGCTTTAGGTTGAGTAGTTGGTGTCTTTTAATTTACCCTCAAAAAATCCTACACCTCTTCCAATTTGTGACATAAAAAGCTCTTGAAAACATCTCTTTTCTGGGAAATTTGGCAGTAGTAATGGGTGATGGTTGCACAACATGATTATTGTAACTGATATCACTAAATTGTACACCTGAAAGATGTTGAACTGGCAAATATTTTGCTATTTTGCTGTTTTTATAACAACAAAAAGGTTGAAAAAAATGCCCGTCTCTCTGTAGTTCTTTAATATCAATGATTCTCATCAGAGAATATTTAGAATCCAAGCACTACATGAAGTTAGAAAGTGAATTTATTTCTTCCCCTGGCTTCAAGTGGGAAGACCCACCTTAGTTTGCTTTCGTTTTTTTTTTTAAAAAAGAAGAGCCTGCAGTCTCTCTCAATTATCTTTTTATAGAGTCTGTGTTGGGAAGTCATCCCTCATAATTCATCTATACTTTGCTTACTATAGATTAAGTTCATTTATTTTCTTTTAAAATATTTTTAAAAGAGGATTAGTTCATTCATTTACATTCATTCCACATACATTGACTGAACGCCAGCTCTGTGCCAGCACCATCCTACACACCTTTCCAGGCAGAAAGACAGGACATCCCCACCACTGTCATTCTCACTGGTAATAGAACAGGTCAGACCTGTTTTGTCACAGATGTTGCAATGGGCACCACGCAATAGAAGTAACTAAAAACAGTTTCTTTCTTTCAAAGGCTCAAGCTATAAAACTGAGCATGGAAGATCAAGTACAAGACAAATGGAAAGCAGATTTAAAGGCATGGAGGTGATGTGAGAACGGACACTCAGACTCATAGAGCATGGATACATATATGCTACAGGTATTGCTTGTGTGCCTACTGAGTGCCAGGTGGTACTCTATGCCCTGGAGATACAGTCTCTGCTCTTAGGGAGATAGAGGTCAACTTTTTCAAAACTTCATTTTACAGAGGAGGAAACTGAAGCCCAGAAAGGATAAGTAACATAACCAAGATGGCAAAATGAATTAGCGGCAGAACAAGAGCCAGAATGACGATCTTCTGTGCGCCTACATTCTGGGGTTGTGAAAAGAACATTGGCTTAGGGGTCAGAAGACCTGGGTTCCAGTTCTGGCTCTTTCATCAACTAGCTGGAAGAAGCCTAGTTATACTCACTTTCTCTAGATCACATGCTTTATGGTCACCTCAAAGGAGTGAATCAGGTGAGTCGTGCTAACTCGGACGGCATCTGTTTTGTGAGCTCTGGAGTATTTCACGGAGGTGTTTTCCCTGACAGTTTTATGACTAATCTTGGCTCAGTGCCCTAAAAACACTCATCATGTGATGAAGCAAGAATGTCATCCCGCTGACTATCAACAAACCACACTGGTGTTCCCACCCCCACCTCAACACCACCCACCCACACAACTTCCCCACCTTCCAGCCCACACCCTCCCCACATCCCAAGGATATCCAAACCATCTCATTTGGAAGTGACATCCAACAGGATTCATTGCTCCTGATCAGAAGAGTGGCCAGAGCTGGTCTGTTGATTGCAGACATTTTTCTGCTTTGTGTTTTAAAAGCTTGAGTTTGGAAATGAACATGAGCCATGTCTAAAGGCAAACCAGGTAACACATTGGAGTTCAGTCTGGAAAACCAACAAAGAGGTCAACAGAGAATCAAACAGATTCTAGAGCAATGAGATCTCAGCTCTTGCTGGAAAAAAAAAAAAAAAAAAAGCATAAAATAGACTTGAAAAAGGCCTGTCCTCTGGATCCCAACCCAGGTGACTCATCTTGGGCTTTCCATACCTGGAGGAAGAGTGAGGTTGGATTTCCTGGATAAATTGCACATGAGCCTGAGTTTCTAGGATGCAGGGTGACATAGATGCCATTATGCTGAATTCTAACCATAACCCTGGAGAGATACTGGGAAAGAACTCAGTGAAGTCTTCAAAGAATGTATCACAGTACTTTGCTAGCAACCCAGACCCCTTGCCGTCCAGAATTAGTGGGACAGGTCTGTTCCACTGGACTCTAAGTGTAGGCTTGGGGGAGAGAGCAAGAAAAAAAAAAAGTCTATACTACCTACCAAAAATTCAGACACAGTCGATGATTCAGCATGCTTCCATTAATGAAAGCATATGGTATCAACAAAAAATTCAAAGCAGAAAATAATTGGGTCTTGAAAGGGATAATCACCATTGTTTTAGTTACCTAGTGCTGCTATAACAAAAATACCACAAGTGGGTGACTTTAAAGAACAGAAATTTATTTTATCACATTTCTGGAAGTTAAAAGTCCAAGTCAGAGTCTTGGCCATGTCAAGTCTTCCCTTGTTGGTAGCCCCAAGCTTGTAGATGCATTTGTCTCTGTTGTCTGTCTTCCTCTTCCCCCTGTGTGTGTTTCTCTGTGTATTCTAGTCTTTTTATAACTCAGAAGCTATTAGGTTTAGGATCCACTCTATACTGGTATGACTTCATTAACATAGCAAAAGAAAAACACTATTTCCAGACAAGATCACATCCACAGGTACAAGCACCAGAAATTCAACACATATTTTGGGGGTAGAAGGGCACAGTTCAATCTATAACAATCATAAACTAGAAATTCTTAAAATGTCAATGATATAATAATCCTCCACACTGGGGAGATGGTTTCCTCCGCTTGATACACCACTGAACCACACTTTTCATTAATTCATTCTTCTTTTAATACATACAGCCAGTCAGTCAATTAATAATACAACAACAAACGTTTTGAAAGCATCTTTTATGAGACAGACACTGTACTTGATGCTGGAGAAACAGAAATGACTGGGAGACAGGCCTGGTTCTCAACGAGTTCATACACTGGGGGAGAAAAACAAGGCAGCCAACAATTACAGTCGGAAACACAAATGTCCCCAAGTTGGCCAGCCTTGGGGGTGGGGTGGGGGGTCCACCCTTCAATGAAATATTTAACTACTGTATTTCATCAATTCTGTAATGAACATTTATTCACATTTCAATTGTTGTTGTTAGGTGCCATCAAGTTGATTTTCGATTCATAGTGGCCCCATGTGACAGAGTAGAACTGACCCATGGGGTTTTCTTGGCTGTAATCTTTAAGGGAGCAGATCACCAGGTCTTTCTCCTGTGGAATCACTGGGTATATTCAAACCAGCAACCTTTGGGTTAAGAGCCAAGCCTTTAACCATTGCACCACCAGGGCTCCTTATTCACATTTTAATACAGCTGAAATCAGGATGCATCTTATAATTGATGGTGTCTTACAAGTATAATTATAAGTTTTGTTTTGTTTATGTTTGTTTGTTTTTTATCTTAGTGCAACATAAAGTTATGATGCCTCTTACAATCATTTGGTTTCTAAGATGCAGTGTAGTACAGTAACTTACCCAAAGCTCCCAGTTGGTGTGTCTGCAGGAATGCTGGCATTCCCAAGTCTTCTCACTGAGGGCTTCTGGAACTTTTTAGGAAATACAAGCCCAGCATGCCTATGCTGCTTGTCCCTTCTATTTGGGTTCTCTCTGGTCATCCACAGGCAGCTGGTTACCACTTCTTGAGCATGCTACCCCTCCCTCTAGCTATTTTGCCCAAGTCAGAGCTGTCCTGGGGCTGTGGTGTTTAACGACTTGTCTGGAGGGTGGAGGAGAGCATGAGGGCATTAAAGTACAGAAAAGGAAAACCTAACCCTGGTGTCAATGACCACAGCTGACCAACCACCCCACCATGCCCTTCCCAGGGAATCCCTTACTGCCTGACTTCCCACAGATGGCACATCCCCTTCTCTACCCTCACTCCTTGGACCCTGGGCCCCAAACTCCTCCTCTATGGTGTGGCTGGTGGAAACAAAAACTATTAACAATATAATAGTTTTTGCCTCTCAGGACAACATTATGCTGAACATTTCAGGTCCTCATTGTCACTCCTTTTCCATTCCATAATGAGATCTGAGCTTTACCTTTTTATAACCAAAGATGCATTGAAGAGTTTTTCTCCAACAGAAGAGCAGTCTTCCCATATTTCCCCAGCTCTCTGTTGTAGGAGTCTTTCCACAGTCCCAAGAGCCTTTTTTTGTGCCATGGACTTCTTTAACAGTCTGGTGAAATCTATTGACTCAGAAAAAAATGTTTTTAAATGCACACAATAAAATACATGCTATAAAAAAAGGATACCAGTTTTATGAGATATAGTTGATAGAATAATTAAAAAAAAACAAATTTGTGACTCAGTAATAGATGTGCTTTTTTGTAACACACAAATACCATGATCACTGAGAGTTTCTGGAACTCCTCAGGAAATACAAGCCCAACATGCCTATCCTGCTTGTTGCCTCTGTCTCTGTTCTCTCTGCTCATCATAGTTCTAACAATTACAGAAATTTCAAAGTGGTGAAGAGTATAAAGCATATTTTGAAATGTCTGTTATATATATATATTACACACACACACACACACACACACACACACACACACACACACACACCGTATTTTTATGCATATAACACACACCTTCTACATTTGTTTCCCAACGGCGCCCTCCCCCCACGAGGTATTTTCATGAGCTATGCTAATCTTTTTCAGCAACATGTAAAAAAATTTAGCATAGCACGCTTACAAAAATACCTCGTCGGGGAAGGGCATGGTCAGCAAACAAATGTAGAAGGGGTGCATTATTTGCGTAAAAATCTGGTGTGTATATATATATAAACCTGTTGCTGTCGAGTCCATTCCAACTCATAGCAACCCTACAGGACAGAGTAGAACTGCCCCATACGGTTTCCAAGGAGTGGCTGGTGGATTCGAACTGCTGACTTTTTGTTTAGCAGCCGAGCTCTTAACCGCTGGTATACACACACACACACACACACACACACACACACATATATATATATATGTACACATATATATATGTGTATACCAAAACTACCGCCATCAATTGACATCAAGTCGATTTCAGCTCATAGTGATGGACAGGATAGACTTGCCCTATAAGGTTTCCAAGGCTGTAAATCATTACAGAAGCAGACTGCCACATCTATCCACCACAGAGGGACTGGCAGGTTTGAACTGCCAACCTTTCAGTTAGCAGCCGAACACTTCGATCACTGCACCACCAGGGCTCCATGTGTATATATATATATATATATATATATAAAATTTCTATTTCTGACAGTGTCACGCAACCCCAAAATCCACTGCCATGGTGTCAATTCCGACTTACAGCGACCCTATAGGACAAGAGTAGAACTGTCACGTAGGGTTTCTAAGGCTGTAAACTTTATGAAAGCAGACTGCCACATCTTTCTCCAACATAGCAGCTGGTGGGTTTGAACTGCCGACCTTTTGGTTAGCAGCCAAGCACTTTAACCACTGTGCCACCAGAGCTCCTTGACAATGTCACAATAACTGTGAGTTCTGTGGCTTTTTCCTTATTTCGTAATTAAAAGAAATGCTGAATTTCAGTTACAGTTTAGTGAATAGAGGGATATCACTTTTACTGATCCAAGTTCACTAATTCCTTAAATTATGCTAGAGAAGTTTACAAACTTCTACCCTAGAGCAGCAGGCTCAGACTTTTAGGCTTTTGTTGTTATTGTTGGGTGCCGTCGAGTGGATTCTGACTCTTAGCGGCCCCATGTGACAGAGTAGAACTGTCCCATAAGATTTTCTTGGCTTTAATCCTTATGGAAGCAGATCACCAGGTGTTTCTCTTGCATAGGTGCTGTGTGAGTTCAAGCCACTAACCTTTTGGTTAGCAGCCAAGTGCTTAACCATTATGCAACCGGGGCTCCTTTTAGGATGCTATTATTAGTGGAAATTGCACAAGCATCAGTGTGATGATAGAGGCAAGCAGAGGGTGCCAAGTGTGCTAGCTAGCCTCCATTTGCCCCTCTAGTCCTACCTTCTGCCCTTCTCTGCCCTGTATCACCCAGACTCCCTTGCCACCTGGCTTCCTTCTGAGTTCAGGCAATGGGTGTCCTGAGCTGAAGACTAGAATGCAGAAGGAGAGAGAGATTGGAGTATTCCTTTCATGATAACTGAGGCTATCCAGGATCAGGTGGACCCTCCTGCACGGCTCCAGCTCTCTCTGGACTCTCATAACACCATCCATGGAAGCAACCAATGGGTTGGACTCAGGTGGAGTTCCAGCTCTGAAACTTAGTAGCTCTGTGAACTGTGTTTGTTGCCCCACCGTTAAGCCTCGGGTTGCTCATCCATTAAATGGGCGTAACAACCTCTGTCCTACCTACCTGCAGGACTGCTGTAAGGATCAGGTTAGACAATATAAATTTTGCATGAACACAAAATGATATTGTAAACTTTGGCAAACACAGGTGGCAAAGGCAGGGGGGAGTGTTAGCCTTTGTGCTGCAGAGCAGCCAAGAAACATCCAGAGAGGGGAAAGCTACAATGTAAACAGACAAGGCTTTCTACCACCGTTCCTTGTCTCTTGTGGAACGGCATGTGCAATCAAGAAATTGAGTAAAAGAACAAACTACCATCTGTCCTCTGTGCTGATGTTGGCCGCCTGCTTCCTCAAAGCGTGCTTGACTGGCTTCTGAGAACCAGCGGGGAAGATAGCTGACCCCACCACCACTGATACCCATCCTGTAGCCTTCAGGTGGAGAAGGAATGCTGAACTCTGGCGGGGGACCAAGGACAGGCTGCACCTGTAAGTCAGCAATCTCCCAATGGTGGGAGATAACAGTGATGGAAACAGACAACGCCTCTTGCTACATACAGGTCCAGGCTCAGGGTCCCACGTACTAAGCAGGGAAAAGCCCAACCTGCTGAAAAAATCTCTTAGATGGATTCCCTGGATCTAGTACATCCTCAGTGCCATCCACCTCACAGTCCAGATTAATCTTTCTTAAAAACCCTTTCAACATGCCACTGAACTGCTTTAAGTGCCTTGTCCTTATTAATTATTGCAAGAGATTTCTAATCGACTCATTCATTTTACAGAAGAAGAGGCTGAGGTCCAAAGAAGGGAAATTCTGTGTCCAAGGTAATGTGGTTGATTAGGGCAAATGAGGTCCAGATTCTTTAGCCTGAGATTCAAAATCTTTCATCAACTATTTCCATCTTACTTATCCAACTTAAACTCTATATTCCAGTCAGACTACACTCTTAACTGCTTCATACACAATGCAGTGTCATCATATAGGTCTTCTATTTTTCATCTCCTTATAAGGTTGGTGACTTGAATTAAAGTGCATTACCCTGAGCAGGAGACTTGGTAGCACAATAGTTAAGTGCTTGGCAGCTAACCAAAAGGTTGACAGTCCAAACCCACCCAGTGTCTCCATGCAGGAAAACTTGGCAATCTGCTCCTACAAGGTTTATAGCCTAGAAAAGCCAGGGGGCAGACTACTCTGTCACATAGTGTCAGTATGAGTTGAAAATTGACTCCATGGCACCTAACAACATCAACCCTGAGCAGACATTTTGACAATGGGAGTAGAAGAAGCAGTGGCAAATGCCACCCTAGAAATTGTCTATCCAGTTCCTCCAGGTCATGGGAATGTCTCACAATGTTTTTTGGCTATTATCCCACCATTGGAGATGAACAGTATCTGGGAGGAACTCAGAACGACCTCACAGAAGAAAATGCCAAAAGAAGGGGGAAAAAATGCAGTGGACCAAAGCCCATAGGAAGTCACTTGGTAATAGCCAACCACAGGTGTGGGAAGAAATATTTCCTTCCTGAGTCAAAGAAAACTTTTTATGGGGTAGCCGGGTTTAATAACACGGTGTTTCAGCATGATAGGATTGGAGATTTTACTTTGTTGATGTTCTCCAGATGTTTCTCACACACACATGCACAATTACCTAACCAAAACAATAGTTATGGTTCAGGGTTGACCCCTGAATGCAAATGTGGGGCTGCAAATCTATATTAATCATGCAACAACAGGAGGATCTCAATATTCAGATACATTGCTATCTGTGAGGTCATTGACTGTAGCAGAACTATCACCACCCAAGCCTTACAGGGCCCACTGATTGCCAATAGGAGAAAGGGAAAGTTTCTGTAATGGAGAAGTATTTATCCCTACCCTTGAACTTTTGGACTGTAAAACAGAATCCAACCGGAAGAATGGTATACTGGATCCCATCTCCCCCAGAAAGAATTGACCTTTGTGCCCCATGGAGGCTTATCCAACTCTACCACTGTAACTCTCATTTGCATGCATTTCCCTATCCATTTGCCTTTTTAGAGTGCATGTGCGCTGCTTGACAGCATACAGTGGTCTTACATGTCTTTGTATCTCCCAAGCTCAGTACCATGCTTGATGTACTATGAACCTTAGAAATACCGCTTGAATGAAAGAATGGATGAATGAGAATAAACCCCAGTAACTCCTTGGATGATTATCTGGTAAGAAGCCTGTCTAGAACTGTTGCCTTTCCGCCTCCAACTTTCTGACAATCTTTGAGATTATGTCTCTATTTACTGATCTCTTTTTAGAGAAATGTGAGCAAAATTCTTCTAAGAGAGTCTTAGAGAAAAATACAACCAGAATTTTCTTAGAAGTGAGGATGGTAAGACTTCAACTCACTTTCTTTGGACAAGTCATCAGGAAAGACCAATCATTAGAAAAGGACATCATATCTGGTAAAGCAGAGGGCCAAAGAAGACGAGGGAAACCCTCAATGAGATAGATTGGCACAATAGCTGCAATAATGAACTCAAATGTTGTTAGTTGCTGTCTACTGGATTCCAACTCATGGAACTCAAACTTACCAATGATCACGAAGATGGCAAGACTGGGCAACATTTCATTCTGATGTACATAAATAAGGTTGCCATGAGTTGGAGCCAACTTGAGGGCAATTAACAACATAACAACAAAGAGCAGAGTAAAACTGGAATCAGTCTACTATCTGTTTGTAGCTCTTATTAAACGTTATAAGAGGAAGGAAGTGCCCATGGTTACACTCTCCTACAGTCAGGAAATTATTAGTGAGTTTTAGGTTTACAATTTGCTTCTTCTCTTCCTCTAGAAACAACAAATAATTGTGTTTTCTATTGGGACACCAATTCGCACTGCACAAGTGACCAAATATTCAAACAGGTTAAGAACTCAACTAGGTAAAAACTCTCTTCATCTAAAAATTCAGATAAACAGAAAGGTCACATAACCAGATTTTTGCTTAGTCTTGTGAAATAAGTAATATTCAGATTGATGTCACTGGGTCACAATAAGACTTTAAATTATCAAAGAAGTATTTAACAATTTTAATGTAATTTTAATATTAAATATTCTTATTTGCTCTTATGATCTCTCAACTAAACAATCTGTTAAAAGAAATAGTATAGATAGAAAGACCTGACACTATGCCTGACACATGATAATTAGTCAACAAGTGATTATTGAATTAAACCATCTGGGCTAAATGGCAGCATTTAACCCTACTGATTAGTGGTTTCCAAATTTTAGCAAACATCAGAATCACCTGGAGGACTTGTTAAAACACAGATTGCTGGTCCCCGCCTTCAGAGTTTCTGATTTAGTAGGTTAGGGTGGGACCTTATAATTTACATTTCTATCAAGTTCCCAGGTGCTGATCTGAACACCACACTTTCAGAACCACTAATATTGATTTTTTTTTTTTTCCCCATATGAAGTTCTCTCTACCTCTGGCTTCTGTGGTATATATTCTTGCTGATTGGCTATCAATATCCATTCCATGCCTTCCTTATTTAACAGACTCTGATTTTGTTCTGGGCAGCAATATGACATTAAAATACTATATTTCCCAGCCTCACTACTGCTAAATGCAGACAATAACATGAATGCAAAAGCTGTTTGCTAGGACTTAGAGGAGAGCAACTTAAAGGGGGTTAAAAAAAAAAAAAAAAGTAACAAAACACTTTTTTAAAAAATTGTTTTCTTTGCTTTCCCCCCCCCTCTTCCATTTCTTGTAATGTAGACATGATAGTTGGAGTCCCGGCAGCCATCTTGGATGATGAGGCAAATGTTAACAAGGAAGCCACATACAAAAAATCCTGGAGTAGAAACACAGAATAAGTAGGGTCCTTGATGACAACGCAGAACAGCCATGCCAGTCCATGGACTGCTTATCTCAGATCTCTTCTATGTGAGAGAAAAACAAGTCCTTAAATTTTGAAACCACTGTTATTTTGGTTCTTTATTTTATATAGCAAACCCAATCCTATCTGATTCAGCTTGCAATGCATTTGGTCCTCCAGCTTCTCAAATTACTCATCTTGGTCACTTCTCCTCCCCCTCATCCTCTTCCTCCTCCTTCTCCTCTTCTTTCTTATACCTCCCTCCTCCTCCTTCTTCATCTCCTTATTTTTTTTACTTTTGTTCTTTTTTCTGCCTTCTAAATCTCATAGCTCTACCAAGTATCTGTTCTCCCCTCTCTTCCCTACTCCATTCTTCTCTTCTTCTTTCTCTAGACTTGTTCTTGACCATCTCAGCCAGCTTCATTGCTCTAATCATAACCTCTATTCTGAGGACTCCCAATTCTGAATCTTCAGAATTTTTGCATTTTCAGAAAAAGATCTGCTACACATCTCCACTTAGATATCCCAATGGACTCTTTCACATTCAACATTTCCAAAACTGAATTTATGATCTTACCTCCAAAATCAGCTTTTTTCCCCTTGGTTCTCCATTTCTCTTAGTGGGTCACCTTAATTTCTACTTCACTACCTGGAATTCTCCAAGTCGTATTGAACTTCACCTTCTCCTTTGGCTGGATAAATGATCAGTTATAAATTCCATCAATTCAGTATTTGTAATTCAGTATCTGTAATTGATCACTCAGCTGAACTCTCCTCTTCATCCCAACTATTATTATTATAGTTCAAGTCTTCATTATCTTTCCTCTAGACCACTAAAATAACCTTATAACTATTCTTCCTGCCTCCATTCCACTATTTTATGTGTGTCTATAAGTGTGGGTGAGGCACCATTCTGATCATATTCCACCTCTACTTAGAACTCTTTCATGACCGGAGGGACATACAGCATCCACCTATATTTTCCACCTCTTGAATTTATTTGGAAGCTACTGTCCCACTGACAGTACATGCTGCCCACAGGCAGGGACATGTACAACCGTTTGAAACAGAAGAAATGGGCGCACGTAGCAAATTACTGTTTTTACAGGGTATTGTTTGAGGTGGTGCATCCTGGAGGTGTGATTGTAAGATTTGTCTCTTTTGGCTTTTGTACAGTGAGATAAGCCTTGTAAGTTTATTTACAGGTTCCTGTGTGTTATTTGGAGGAGCCCAGGTGACATAGTGGTTAAAGCACTCTGCTGTTAACCAAAAAGTCAGCAGTTCCAACCTATCAGTGGTTCCACCAGAGAAAGATGTGACAGTCTGCTTCCATAAAGATTACAGCCTTGGAAGCTCTATGCGGCAGTTCTACTCTGTCCTATATGATCACCATGACAGCAGTGGGTTTGGGTTTTTTGGGTGTGTTATTTAAAAGTTGTGTTTCTCTCAATGATTCCATGTTTACGTGAATACTTCAGTTTCAGGCACCATACATTGTATGCACCTGTCATGGGGTCTAGATGGCGATGCAGAGAATGCAACACTAAGAAGATGGAGACTCAAACCACAATTATGTTCAGCTATTGCAAGGTGTCTTTATGTGTTACCCCATGTTTTGAAAAGTTTCACCAAATAAAATAAAATTGCTAAAACAACATGATTTTTTTCCTTGCCTCATCCCACCAATCCTACTTCCAGAGTCCAGAGGGACATTTGTGTCCCACATAATATGTATCAAAATCCATATTACCTACCAAAAATTCAGATACACTAATGATTCAGTATGTATACCATTAATGAAAAAACATGATATCAACAAAAGATTAAAAGCAAAAATAATTTGGTCATGAAATTAGCCACTGTAACTACCAAATATAGTTCACTATCTAACATCAACATCTTTTCAAGCATAATTTCCACTGCTTCCCATCATACACTTTATCTAAGCTTCACCCAATCTGTACAAATTACCAGCTTCAGCATTTGACCTATAATTCCCATTGTTATGTTCTTGTTTATGCAGGTTCATTTGTCAATAATTCCTCTTGCTTCCCACTCTCTTATGTTTGAATTCTGACTATTTTTTGACCCAACAAAAATGCCATCTCTTCCACAAAGCCTTCCATGATCTCTTGAGCTAAGTGTTCTTTCTCCATTCTTTCAAATCCTGTATCATTTTCTATGTAAATCTTACGGTACTTACTTTTTCTTCATATTGTAGTAATCAGGATACATACTTTATCTGGCTAATTAAACTTGTCTTACTCATCTTGTGTGTCCTTCACAGTGCCAGGCATAATTGTTTACTCAGTAAACAAATGTTGGGTGGATAAATAATACTGTTTGTTGTTGAGTGAATGAATCCCTGTTGTGTTCAGGAGCTGCGGAGTCAATTTCCACTCATAGTAAACCCACGTGACAGAGTAGAACTGCCCCACACAGTTTTCTAAGCTGTAATCTTTATTGAAGCAGATCACCAGGTCTTTCTCCCATGGAGCTGCTCGGTGGTTAACCTTTTGGTTAGCAGCTGAGTGCTTAACTGTTGCACCACAGAGCTCCTAATGAATCTATCCAGTATATTAAATGTTTGAATATGACTTCTAATTTAATCCTCTTTTCACCATGGTTACCATCCCCTCCATGCTCACCTTCCAGCTTCCGCTACTTTGGACAAAATTGGCAAAGAGAAGTGAAGAAAAGAAAAAACAAGGAGACTAAGGCTTATGTCAATATTTTTACTTCTTGAAAATAAGTAAAATCAGAAAGAAAGAGGTTAAGTTTAAATTGAGCTTTGAAGGATAAGAAGGAGAGTTCTTCTGTGAACCTTTTTTTTTGTTGTAGGATATATACTTCTGCCCCTTTAAAAATATTAAGGATCTCTGTGAAAGGAAGCCAGCACACCTTATTCCACGGCATATCAGACAATAGGAACTCTCTGTTCCACGGAAATGTTACACTTGCTCAGTTGAGACCTAATTGTCCTTTAGTGAAGTCATGTGCCCTGCTGCAATGACCAATCCTCTCAAAGACTCTCCTGAGGCTTCTTTTGAAAGCAAAGCCCCTCTCAGTTTCACTGCAACACCGAAGGGAGAAGTTAAGCGATATGAAGTAGGCGTTGATGCAGACAGCAGGATTCATCACATGATGTGGTACGCAGAGCAGAACATTATGCCTTCCTGCTTGCTGTGTGTGGTTGGTGGTGGATCCTGCCTGACATCTTTGGCCCCCAAAGACCATACGATTTGGTCCTGACTCTCCTTGCAGGGACACAAAGACAGTCAGAGGTGGGGAAGAGCGGAGTGTGTGGAGTCAGAATTCTTGGGCTTTTACCAGTCTCTGCAACATGCTAACAATTTTAACATGATGCTATTAGTGGATCTCTTTGCTTCTCAGTTTTCTTATCTGAATGTAACCTATATAGAGGACCCTTGTTTTCTGTCCCACAGAGTGTGACACTAATTAAGGAGAATTTTACTTACCTTTTTTCTGCCTAGGTCACAATCTGAGGGCAATCATTTCTTGCCACCCAATAATTTATAAAGAGAACGTGCCTCATGCCTGCTAGATGGCCATAGGAGATGGGGATGGGAATATTCCTTCTTCTGCTCTGAAAACACTCCCTCCTGTCTTCCTCCAACTGCCTTCTTTCCTGAGTCCTAGTGAAGCAGCTCCTTATGAAAGGACCTCATCATGCTCATCCAGCATCTGGGGGAGAGGGTCGGAAATGGGAATTAGCTCCTGGCCTCCCTACCCAGTTCTCTTGGCAACTCATAAAGAGGGGAAGCGTCACATGGACATCCCCTCTTTGATTCTTCTCTCCCAACTTTTTGCAGCACTCTTCCTTTAAGGGAAACCCTGGTGGTGTAGTGGTTAAGTGCTACAGCTGCTAACCAAAATGTTGGCAGTTCAAATCCACCAGGCGCTCCTTGGAAACTCTGTGGGGCAGTTCTACTCTGTCCTATGGGGACGTTATGAGTTGGAATCAACTCGACAACAACAGGTTTTCTTTTTTGTTTTTGTTTTTTAATTCCTTTAAGACCTCCTTTGGTGTCTCTTCTCCCTCCCCTTGGCTAGAATGTGCCATTCTCCCAAAAGAGTAATGAAACTCCCATCTCTACAGCCTTCTTATGCCTGAGACATCCATTTAATTCCAATGATTTTCTCCACTGCCTCATCTCTGTTGCTTTAGTAAAAAGGAGGATCATGGTCTGGTTCCAGCATTGACTCCAAGGGATCGGGAAGTGTAGGGTAAGGGAAGAGTTCTGGACTACACCTGGGGACAGAAGAAGAGAAAGGAGAGCAAAAGGGGCTTCACTCTGGACTACATCTGTTTTTCCCCATAAAGGATCTGAAACCAGCACATTATACTATCAAGAGGATTAATATCATTCTGAAGATCTTTGTCTGGTCTTCATGAGAAATTTGTATTCCCCTTACTTTATTTCTTGCAAGATAATAATCTTCACCTTATTATGCTAAAGGAGTACTTGCCCCTTTCCTGCCCTGTGTTTTATTACTGTTTCATCACGTTCGCTGACAAGGAATAGTGCCTTGCCCAAATCAATTGTCTTGAATGCCTTAAGCTCCTTCCGTGATAGTGGTGGGGAAAGGAAATGTCTTTTCAACTACCCACACATAAAACAAGGCTCCGAGCACCAGGGAGCTAATGGATTTTAAGTCTATAAAGTAGCACTCTGCATTGTTAACCAGCACCCCAGATGATGCTGAGCCGGAATGCACTTTGAGAAATACTGATGAAGAAGTAGAGTGTAGAGGTTCTGCCATCATTCCAAGTTTCAATAAAAAAGTATTTCCTAAAGTCACAATTTCAGACCTGTAATTGCATACTGAGGGTAGATCACAGAAAGTTATTAACTGTTAATCATTCAGTCACTTTCCAAACATCTATCAAGGGCCTATCCTTAATAGGGCGCCATGTGCCAGAACATATTTAAGGGCTTTCATGAGTAGTGCAGGCAATGAGAGGCATTTACAATGCAACAGGGCAGTATGTGCTGGAAGGTTAAAAGTTGTCCTAACACATGTTGGACTTCGTGTTTGTTCTGCTTAGAGGAGAGGTAAGCTTGGTTTTCCAATATTAACAGAGCCTCAGCACTGAAGGCCCAGGTGTATTTATCTTTCATCATCTCTTGGCCCTAAGACATCTTGTTGGGTGCTTTCTTGGCTTTTGAAAAGAGGCAGCTATACCCGGGATGATGGGAGCACTAGACCACAAGTCCAGACCAAAGTTGTGGTGCTGACTCTGCCACTAACTAGCCATGTGACCCTTAGGCCAAATTTCTTAAACTCTCTACCTCCATAACTAAGGTGCAGTCCCTCCAAGAGTCAAGCCCAAGAACCTATTGATCCCACTCCCAGGATTTTATCCCCAGGCATGGTTTCTCAGCCTTATCGCTACTGACATTTTGGACTGTATAGTTCCTTGCTGTGGTGAGAAGCCCTGTGCACTGTAGGAAGCATACAGTATTCCTGGCCTCTACCCACCAGATGTCAGTTGTAACAGTCAAAAATCCCTCTAGACACCGCCAAATGTCCCCTGGGGGACAACGTTACCCCTGGCAGGGAACCACTATCTTAGAAGATCAGAAGAAAGATGGTTGTATTTGTAATGAGGTTGGCAGCAGCATTGCTTATAATAGCAAAATATATGAAAAACATTTGCATCAACAGTAGGAAAGGGATTAAATTAATTATGATACATTCATTTGATGACATTATGTAGTCATTAAAGATAAAAATATGAAATTATATATAAATAAAATTCATACAAAATTGTGCTAAATATAAAAGCAAAACACAATATTGTAAGTATATGATGCAGCAACATGAAAATACTTTGAATTATAAAATCGGAGGATTGAAAAGAACCTTAAGAGTCACTTAGCCAAATGACTCATTTTTCTGATGCTCAGATCACTATGGTTACTTTTTACTAAGTATATATACACATATGTATATATTTGTTGTTGTTAGCTACCATTGAGCTGGCCCTTGACACATGGTGACCCCATGCACAATGGAAGGAAATGCTGCCAGGTCCTATGCCATCTCCATGATGAGTTACAGATTGGACTCTTGTGATCCATAGGGTTTTCACTGGCTTCACTGAAACCTATTCAGCATTACAGCAACATGCAAGCCTCCACTGACAGACGGGTGGTGGCTACATATGAGGTGCATTGGCTGGGAATCAAACCCAGGTCTCCCACATGGAAGTCGGGAATTCTACCATTAAACCACCAATGCTGCACCCCTCTGTTGATGAGCAACTCACTTCTTCCTAACATCACTTCTTCTATTCTTAAACAGTTTTGACTTCTTCTTGTTGCATAAACATCTTTACCTATGCATTATTATTATACTCTGGAGAAATGTAAGTACTTAGGGTAGTTGGTCAAATAGTAAGATTGAAAAAAATTGTTTTTCTTGAGCTACACTTCTTTTTTTAGTTGAAAATAAAAACCTGCTTTATCTTATCTCACAGAATCAATTCACATAGTATATGTGCAATAGCTTTGTAAACTTTGGACTACCAAAGAAATAACAAGGAATCTCATTGATGATGTCATCTCTGTGTTACAGTTGCTCGTCTGTTTGGTGTGCCAAAAAACCAAACCCACTGCTGTCGAGTCAATTCTGACTCATAGCGACCCTCTAGAACATAGAACTGCCCATTAAGGCTCCCAAGGAGTGGCTGGTGGTTTCAAACTCCCAACCTTTCTTAGTTAGCAAATGAGCTCTTAACCACTGTGCCATCAGCACTCCATCTGGTGTGCATTACCCGATAAATCAAGCCTTAAGGCTCTGCTTGGAGGATTAGCAAAGGACAGTCGTCATAAACATATATTTTTGGAAGAAGATAATATTTGCAATTTTTAAAATAAGATCAAATAATATTTGCTATTTTTAAAGTCATCATGGAAACATTAGAGATCTGATGATTTACTTTTGTTATTACTATTATTATTATTACTATCATCATTATTGGAATTGCATGTCTGGAAGCACCACTTAAGTGCTTAAGGCTTCAAAGAGCCATCATCCAGTCAGTGGGATGCAATGTGATGAGCAAAGACTGCTCGTTCTTGTGAATAATCAATCCAGAGTCACCTCAATCTCCCATCACACAAGAACCAATAACTCGTTTCCCTCCTTTAATTCTTCTTCCCCTTCCTTTTATTTATCTTTCTTGCCTTTCTCCAGTCCTTCTTCCCTTATCAATTCCCTTTCATCCCCCTCCTCCTCTTCTTCCTTCTCTTCCTTTTCTCTGCTTACTTTCCCTCCTTCCCCCACTTCCTAGCAAACACTTGTCACACATCTGGATCTCAGCACAGAAAAGCAGCCCCTCAAAGTTATGAGGGGCAGGGTTGGCTCAACACTTCACTGAGATACAGTGGGGCCTCTGAATCACTCCCTGAATCCCTCTCCTGACACATAAAATGCATTCATGCTGAGGTATACCTCCTTTCCCACTCCCTCGGTTCACTCAGTGACTGCCACCCAGGGCTTTCAGGATACCTCCTACCCTGTGGCCACCACACAGAGGGCAGCCTCAGATCCTGGAGGTCCAGGGCCTGCATGGGTCATTCACATACGTAAGACATCAGCCGTCCTTAGAGAGAAGTGGTCAATGCCCTGAATGTGGCCAGTGAGGAAGAGCCAGCTTCAGCAGCTCAGCATCCATAAACAATTGCACCAGCCAGCCAAGAACACCTGGGAAGGGAGAGAGGTGGCCACTTAGCTCTCTTAAAGCCAGTGACCATTGTCCAACTTATTGTCCAAGATTTTTAAAGTCATTTGTTCACTTGTAACTATATCCATCTGCTAGTTGTCTGGAGAGATCCTACGCTGGGTTACACGGGAAGAGTAGGTCAAATGGTGGTGATAAGAAATTGGCTTGGACAGTTAGGAGAGGAGTGCCACTACCATTTTAGATATTCTGTGCCAGGAACTGTTTCAGTTGTTAAAGAAATTGTCCCCTCCTTCACTCACCCCATTTCCAGCTGGAGGGCAATATAAGGTCCTTAAATCCAATTCCAGTTTGACTGTGGACCCACAGGGCAATTTTTCAGGTTATTGGGCCCCATTTCCCTATCTATACAGAGGAGAAGCACCATCTCCTCCTTCCCCTTCCTTTGCCAAGTAAAGCATAGAAAATGCATAGCCATGCAGTGTATTAACACTTGAAAGAGGAGGGAGCATGGTTCAGAGCCTCCAGTTTCCATACCCTTTCACCAGGCTAACTGTAGTGGGTTGAATGGTGGACCACCTCAAAAGATATGTCCACTAGAAACCTGTAAATGTTACCTGAACTGGAAAAAGTGTAAGCCAGGAGATCATCCTAGATTAGGGTAGATCTAAATTCAATGAAAATTTGTTATTAAGCTGACTTCAACTCATGGCAACCTCATATGTGTCAGAATAGAACTGCTCCATAGGGTTTTCAATGGCTGATTTTTTAGAAGTAGATCACCAGCCCTTTCTTTTGAAGTGCCTCTGGGTGGACTTGAACTTCCAAACTTATAATAGCAGACAAGCACATTAATCATTTGCACCACCCAGGACCTTCTAACTTTTTATTAGAATTTGAGTTCTGCACCCCACGTTTCTCCTGCTCCTTCAGGGACTCTCTGTTGTGTTCCCTGTCAGGATGGTCATTGGTAGTAGCCAGGCACCATCTAGTTCTTCTGGTCTCAGGCTGTTGGAGTCTCTGGTTTATGTCGCCCTTTCTGTCTCTTGAGCTAATGTTTTCCTTGTGTCTTTGGTGTTCTTCATTTTTCTTTGCTCCAGGTGGGTTGGGACCAATTGATGCATCTTTGATGGCCACTGGCTTTTAAGACCCCAGATGCTACTCACCAAAATGGGATGCAGAAAATTTTCCTAATAAACTTTGTTATGCCAGTTGACCTAGATGTCCCCTGAAACCATGGTCCCTCGACCCCTGCCCCTGCTACTCTGTCCCTCAAAGTGTTTGGTTGTATTCAGGAAACTTCTTAGCTTTTGCTTTAGTCCAGTTGTGCTGACTTCCCCTGTATTGTGTGCTGTCCTTCCCTTCACCCAAGATAATTATTATCTCCTATCTAGTTAGTGAATACCCCCTCTCCCTTCCTCTCCACTCTCATAACCATCACAGAATATTTTCTTCTGTGTTTAAACCTTTTCACGAGTTCTTATGATCATCGTATCATACAATATTTGTCCTTTTGCAACTAATTCCACTCAGCATAATGCCTTCCATATTCGTCCATGTTATGAGATGTTTCGTGGATTCATTGTTGTTCTTTATCATTGCATAGTATTCCATTGTGTGAATATACCATAATTTTATTATCCATTCGTCCATTGATGGGCACCTAGGTTGTTTCCAGTTTTTGCTATTGTGTGTGAACAGTGCTGCAATGAACATGGGTGTGCATATATCTATTTGTGTGGTGGCTCTTATTTCTCTAGGATATATTCCATGGAGTGTGATTGCTGGATCGTATGGTACTTCTATTTCTAGCTTTCTAAGGAAGCACCAAATCAATTTCCAAAGTGATTATACCATTTTACATTCCCACCAGCAGTGTATAAGCGTTCCAGTATCTCCACAACCTCTCCAACATTTGTTATTTTGTGTTTTTTCGGTGAATGCTAGCCTTGTTGGGGTGAGATGGTATCTCATTGTAGTTTTGATTTGCATTTCTCTAATGGCTAATGATCATGAGCATTTCATCATGTATCTGTTAGATGCCTGAATGTCTTCTTTGGTGAAGTGCCTATTCATATCCTTTGCCATTTTTTAATTGGGTTACTTGTCTTTTTGTTGTTGAGGTTTTGCAGTATCTTGTAGGTTTTAGAGATTAGACCCTGATTGGATGTGTTGTAGCCAGAATTTTTTTCCCAGTCTGTAGGTTGTCTTTTTACTCTTTTGGTAAAGTCTTTTGATGAGCATAAGTGTTTGATTTTTAGGAGCTCCCACTTACCTAGTTTCTCTTCTGGTGTTTGTGCAGTGTTAGTAATGTTTTGTATTCTGTTTATGCTATGTATTAGGGCTCCTAGCATTGTCCCTATTTTTTCTTCCATGATTTTTATCACTTTAGATTTTATATTCAGGTCTTTGATCCATTTTAAGTTAGTTCTTGTGCATGGTGTGAGATATGGGTCTTGTTTCATTTTTTTGCAGATTGATATTCAGTTGTGCCAGGACCATTTGTTAAAGAGGCTGTCTTTTCCCATTTAACAGACTTTGGGCCTTTGTCAAATATTAGATGCTCATAGGTGGATGAATTTATATCTGGATTCTCAATTCTGTTCCACTGGTCTATGTATCTGTTGTTGTACCAGTATCAGGCTCTTTTGACATTCTTCAGTAATGCTTTACTAATCCGGGGCCTCTTTCCTTTCCATATGAAGTTGATTATTTGTTTCTCCATCTCATAAAAAAATGTCAGTGGAATTTGGATTGAGATTGCATTGTATCTGTAGATTGCTTTGGTTAGAATAGACATTTTCACAATGCTGAGTGTTCCTATTCGTGAGCAAGGTATGTTTTTCCACTTATGCAGGTCTCTTTTGGTTTCTTGCAGTAGTGTCTTGTAATCTTCTTTGTATAGATTTTTTACGTCTCTGGTTAGATTTATTCCTAAGTATTTTATCTTCTTGGGGGCTCTTGTAAATGGTATTGATTTGGTGATTTCCTCTTTGAAGGTCTCTTTGTTGGTGTAGAGGAATCCAACTGATTTTTGTATGTTTATCTTGTATCCTGATACTTTGCCGAAATCTTCTATTAGTTCTAGTAGTTTTCTTGTGGATTCTTTGAGGTTTCCTGTATATAAGATCATATCATCTGCAAACAGAGATATTTTTACTTCTTCCTTACATATTTGGATGCCGTTTATTTCTGAAGCCATCATTGTTGACCTTTTTATGTGATTTGATATTGACCGTTGTCTCCAAGCCATCAATAAATTATTACATTAATTTATTTTATGTTTGCTTACTGTGTCTTAGCTTTTCATTTCATTTTGTTTTGATATGCCTAAATAGGCTGTTCATGTGAGCTGGTCTGATTATTGGCACCTTTGAAGTTCTAACGTCCTGTTACCAGATGGTTAGATCTGTTAGTAGGTATGTGAGCCCAGAAGTCCATTTACTTTTCTTGTATGGATTCAGCTCAGGCGTCCAGGTAGATGGTCACCAAATGTGTGGTGTGGGCTCTCCCCTACAGTCCTAGACTGGCAGGGATGCTGGGAGTTGGAACAGGTATCTGGCTGCAGTAGGGGGTCATACACTGAGGAAGGCAGGGGGCTGACAGCTACCCCTGACTGTCTTGGAGGAAAGTGTGTCCCTGTTGCCTAGAGTGTGTAGATGGGTGGGTTTAACAGCCTGACTATGGGCAACCAATGGTGTTGGCTGTAAGGACCTGGAGACACCACTTATTCTTGGACCCGTGTCTTGGACGGCTAGGTGGCATGGGTGGAGCCACTTGTCCTCAGGTCCCTGATGTGGGCAGATGAGGACCCTGCTTAACGGGCAGAGTGTTGTCAGATGTCATGAACCTGCCACTCCACCATACAGCTGATACAGTAAAAGCTAGGCTTTAGGTATATACCCTGTTGTACAGTGCTATTCAGGGGCTATGCTGTTGAAATGCACCCACACAGGTATACATCGGAGTGAAAGGCATTCAAAGTCCTTGGACCCCTTGTGCCTGTGCCTAGGCAAAGGAGCTGTGCCTGCCCTGAGTTCTCGGCTTAGAGGAGGTGGAAGATTATTTTTTCCCTGTTTGTTAATTTGTTCCCTCTCCAAGGCCAGGAGAATGGCTCAAGGAGTGTGACAGGTCCTGCTTCCAGCGCAGGGGACTTGGCAGTCATTGAAGCTGGTCCAGGACCCAGTGCAGAGTGGGGAGGGGCAGGTAAGTGGGAGAGAGTTTCTTTCCAAAGGGAGTGTTTTTTGATCTGCACGGTAAGTTAGATGCACTTACTTATCTTTTGCTGATTGAGCACTGCTTTTCACTGGTTCCGGAGGCTTGAGTAGACTCTCCGCTGCTGAGTCTCTCCAGATGTGGAAAACGCTTCCAGAGCACCACTGCTTGCCTCAGCATGCAAGGTAGCCAATCAGGCCAGCCTGCAGGGTGCCCGTTCTCACCAGGTCAGATCTGGCAACTCCTGGCTGCTTCTAAACCATCTCTCCTTCCCCCTGCCACTCAGTCCTATTCCTCAACTTTTCCTTTGATGTTCAGGGCTCCTAGATTGTCATACATAATTGATTCACTTGTTTTTTCAGGTCTTTGTTGTAATAGGGACCACAGGAAATGTCTGACTACTCCTCCTTCTTGGCCCTGTTTCTGCCAGTGCTTCATTTTCTTCACACTCCCTATCAACTTCTTTTCTTCTCCCTGCTCAGAAAGCTCTGGTGGCTTCTTGTAATACAAAAAATCAAGTCCCAATTTCACAATGAACATTTAAGACCCTTCACATTTTACCTACCACCCACCCACCTTCCTTTGTAGCCTCATTTCCATCAACATCTCCCTAAAAGCCTCTGCTTTAGGCACTTAATTTATCCCTAAACCAGGCTTCCACATACCTCCTCCAAAATTTTTATATGCGCTATCCACCCTGGCTACCCATATGAACCCCACCCCATCCCCGCCCTCCCTCAGCATCCTTCCTGCATCACTTCCTCAGGGTTCCTTTGTCAGGGCACTGAGCCACCAGACTCACTCGCCAGGGCTAGGGTAATAAGGAAGACAAAAATTACTTGTTTCTGGGGTCCTCAATCCCATTCACTCCTCCCCATGTGTCCTCTTAGCATACTGACTTGCTTTTTCCTAGTATCAACTTGCTCCTAACACTCTTCACTCCATCCCCCAGCTTATCTACACTGCAGTATAAAACAATGACAATAGCTTTAAATACTGCCTCCCACAGGGGCTCACAATTCTAAACCTAAATAATGAACTTCATGCATCATCAAACATGGAGATATGAGGTGCAAAGGGAAAACAGAAGGCCCATCTGAAATCACACCAGATGCCTTGACCTCTAGGTCTGCGTGCAGTTAGGAACATGATTCACCAACCACCACTGCCCTCCCCATCCCATCATCATCTTTTCTGCCTGCCTTACCTGCCTTATTCAGAGACTTATCTCCATAACTCCTTTTCTAGGTCCCCACCTCTCAGTCCCTGCGTTTTCTCTCCTCTTTCTTCCTGCTACTTCATGTTCTAATTGCTCCCTTGGGGGGGATCATCCATCTTGTTCACTAGGTATTCAATTGGAGCAGACCTCAGCAGCCCATCTTCTTCCCTTCTCCCTCCCTCCCTTCCCCCAGATGTCACCCTTCAGGAAGTAATATATAACATCCTCCATCTAAGGCAGTCTACTGGCCACCGGCCATTCCCAACCTGAATCCTGATTAAGTATGCCAAGGCAAATGAATAAATAAATCTCTGAGGGGGGAAGAGAAAGAGGAGGAAGTGCCGGTTGAAAGCTAATGAAGGTCACCTCCCAATCAGGCCTCTCACTTCCACTTCTATGAATGGAGCCCAGGGCTGGGATAGCTTCCTCTTCAGACAAGAATCCTGTGTGTGTCTGTCTGTGTGTGTGTGTTCCCTGAGTCAGTTCCAGGAGCACAGTGTATCATGATAGTTTTGCTATTACTGCTTAGTTCAATTTGTCTTCACATATCATGACAGTGTAGGAGCAGAAAGGCACAGTGCCTCTTGTTGAGATAGACAACTCCTGCTCAGATGGTTGGTAAAATGATGTGTCATGTTTACATGGCACTGAGAAGTCATTTGGTCATGGTGGGGTTGGTGGATGGGGAAAACCATTTCATCCAAGACTTGGGATGATGGTGGAGCCAGATCCGCTCATTCATATTCTAATTTTCATTTCTCGATGATAATATTTCATACAAAGGGGAACACCCTATACCTCTGGAGATGCTTGGCTTTATGCCAGGAGCTACATGAACTCACAGGATACATGAGATATATATTTCTGGATGGTCAAGTTTATTTGGCTATAAGTAATTTGAAATATAATTTAATATCAATATAAATATCTATATTATAAATTAGAAAAATATTTCTCATTGGATTTTATGATAAAACAAAAGACATCAAAGTAATTCAAAGCTGGTTTTCTCCCTAACACTGGTTTCCTAGGGGTACACTATCACTCTTTCCCTGATTTAGGGACAACCCTGGGTAGGCACAGTTTGAGAAGCTCTCCCCACAGCATTCCTGAATTGATCTGGTGAACTGGCTCTAGCCTCCAATGAGTCTTATCTTTTAAAAATTATTAACAGACAAGAGTAACATAAATGCAGAATGTTAACCCAGAGCAGACCTAGCTTTATATTGTTGTCCCTTAGCTGCTACACCTGTTTCAAAATCTTCACTAAGCCCACCTTGTTCCCCCCACTCAAACTGGTTCCTCTCCTAGTCTTTGCCATCTCAGTAGTAGGTACCACCAGCCATCTAGTGACTCATCCAGAAACCTGGGAGTCGTTCTTTCTTAGCTCCTTTCAGGACCACATCATCTCCCTTATATACAATCCAATCCACACATTTCTCTCCATTTCCACTACCTTCACCCTGGCCCAAGTCACCAACATTTCTTACCTGAACTACTGCAATAGCGTCCTAACTTTTCTTCCTTCTTCACTCTTGCTTCTCCCATATCCATTTTCCACATGTCAACAAGAGGGATCTTACTCAAATGTAAATAAATGATTTCACCCCTAAAGACTTCCCTTTGGATATGCAATAAAAATCCAAACTCCTTATCTTGTCCTTCAAAGCCCCATGTGACCTGAACTGGGCCCTCCTGACTATCCTCATCTCCCACCCACTCCCACTGTACTCACTAAGCTCCAGCTGGACTGGTCGTCTTCCCGTGCCTTGAACATACCAAGTTCCCTCCTGCCTCAAGGACTTTGCACAAGTTGCTTCCTCTGGCTGGAGAGCTTCCCCCACACTCTCTTCATGCCTGGCTCTTTTTCATGTTTCATAGAACAGCTGAGATGCCACTTCTTCCCAGAAGTCTCCCCAGATCACTCAATCTAAAGTAAATGCTTCCTCCCATTGTTTTCTCTCTTGGCATTTTCCTTATAAAACTTAATGCAATTTATAGTTGTGGAATGATTAACTGTTTTTGTTGCTTTTTCATAATTAATGCTCATCTCCCTCTCTAGTTGACAAGCTCCTTGAAGACAAAGAGCATATCTGTTTTTCTCACCATTGAATAAACAACAATTAGCCTAGGGCCCACTACCTAGATGGTGCTCAAAGTTTTTTACTTTATGAATGAATGAACTATCTATGAATGCCATCTTGGATTGCTTTGGTTTAGCCAGTGGAACAGCAGTTCTGGTACTTCTTTTACATTAAGTATAATTAACAATTGAAGAACAAGTGATGAGTTGGTATTTTTCTTACTTTACTAAAGTTTTTCGGTTTACCTGGGCCATATTGTCAAAGAGAAGTTACCAGTTTTGAATCCAAATTATAAGCAATAAGGAAACACAGCAGGGAAATTAAGATCATGGGCTTTGGAGTCTGCTAAGTCTGAGTACCATTCCCGGTTCTGTCCTTACTAGCTGTGTGATCCAAATCAGTTTCCCCATGCATAAAGTGGGAATAATAATAGTACTTACAAGGCTATTTTGAGCATTAAATAATATAAGTAAACTGCTTAGCTCAATGTTTGGCCAAAAGTATGTAGTCAATAAAAGTAAGCTCTTCTTATTGTTCTTATTACTACTAAGGTTTAGAGAGATGCCTGGTTTTTCAGCCATTATGCTAGAGAGTACTAACTGTCCCCCAATATCCATTTCCCTTTTTTCTGTTTAATAACAGAGCCCCTCCGCCTAAATTTTAGCTGAGCACATAGACACAGTTACAAATTACATTTCCTAGCATCCCTTGCAGATAGAAATAGCATTATGACTTAAGTTCTCAACAATACAATTAAGAAAAAGTGACATGTGAAATTTCCATGTCACTTTTCTAAGCAATTGCTTGCTTTCATTTCTTCTATTTCCCATTCCCATAGGCTGGAAGAGAGACTTGGTCAAGACCCAGCTTCTACCACGCAGAGGAGGACAACACCCTAATAGATGGTAGATACACAATATGGAAAGAACCTAGGTGCCCGTATGACCTTGAGGAGGAAAGCTGCCCACCAATGTGACCTGCCCAACTCTGGAATATTATGAAATCAAGAATGTTATTTAAGAAACTGTATTTCCCGTTTGTCTTGTTATGGCAAATATCCTAACTTATATGGCTACTTATCAGGAGTCTTAGGAAGAAAACTAAGAGCATCAGAAATGAGACTCACAATTCTCTCAACCTAATTCTTTCCCTCAAACTGTGGTGCCAAGGGATGTGTTGTGGCAGGTAGTGGTTGCTTTCTTTGATGTCAGCCATAAAGACTAAAGATAGTCATCCACTTTAGTATCTCATCCTAAATTCATCAGTCAGACACCATTTCTCACTCTACCATAGTAACTGCAAGACCTTGGCCAAATCACTTGAATTTTTGAGCTTCAATTTCAGATGGAAATTAATCCATTCATTTGCATATATTTAATAATGGATACAATATTACTCCTACCAACCTCACAGACATCTGAGCATCATATGAGAGAACAGTAAACTGATAAGTACTGTACATTGAAGAATGATGAGGATGCTTCTTACCCCATTTCTTGCCCCCATTTCTTAGAAGCCCTGAGGGAGCCAAGGGGGCTGGGACCAGCCCTTTAGGTTAGAGGAAAACAAATGATAATGTTTCAGTACAGGGGATTAGCTGTGTTTTACACACTTGCCATTTATTTCAGCTACTTAGGCTTCTTTCAAACAAAGGTGCCACTCTTCCTAAGAAGCAATTCCTGGAATATCTTTTCCAGACTAAGAGCCAGGATGTGAAATGTTTACTGGGGTGGACACTAGAACAGAAGGACAGGGTCACAGGGTAAAAACTAGCCCCTGGACAAAGAATCCCAAGACCCAGAATCCATTCCCAGCCCTGACACTTTCTGTGACCCTTGACCAGGCACTTGCTGTCTCCAAACTCCGGTCTGGAAAGTGACTGGGTTGGGTGTAGTAATCTAGAACTTTCCTTTCTAGTTATAAAAATCTGTTATTCTAGGCACCATGGGAAAAAGTACGAGGACATAAGGGAGTAGGGATGAAGGAATGGAGTGGGATACCAACAGCTGGAAATCAATCCATTCATTTCCTCATTTATTCATTCTTCTTTTCCTTCTTTTAGCAAGATGTCACTAAGCCCTTACTATATGTGAGTCACTGTGGGAACGAGAAAGAAGGGACTACCTGCTTTCCTAAGTACTGAGAGGGAAAGACCACTAAAGTCAATAGTTGTCCACTGTGTAGCTAATTTAGGTCAGGGCAGGTAGCCAGATAGCAGGTTACGGGTCAGATTCATTCGCTCCATTCATCCATCTCTGTTCTTCAATGTAACCCTCAAGCAATGGTGGCTGAAATAAGAGTAACAAGGAGAATTACCAGTGTTTAAAAATAAATTATGAATATAAACTTCAGTATATTGGATTCCAAAGACCACAGAAATTCCATGCCAAAACCAAGAAGACAAAGCAGCAACAAGCATGGGAAAGAGCTTGAACTGGAAATCTGGGCTGTTGCCCAAGGTCTGTCACCAACTACAGTATCTGTGTAACTTTGAGCAAGGCACTTTCCCTCTCTGAACCTTAGTTTCCTGTTCTTTAAAACCAGAGGTTGAACTGGATTTTCTCCAAGGACTCTTTGAGGACTGATGTTACATGAGTCTGTCCCTGATATTATTCCATAAGGTAGTATTCTCTTCTAACAACACAGCAAAAAGAAAATTCCCCAGAGTTGAATGCAACACCTCTGTTTCCTTTGCATGGCTGATTAAATCAGTGAAAACCAAGCAGGTCCTCACTGAATAGCCTGGGAAATAGCTAGATATTTGGGAAATTTCTGAGGTTAATGCACAGTTGTCCTTGGCTGGGATATGCCATCCTCTGGAGTTTTCTTTGTATTGTGATTAAGCCTGAAGTAGAGAAATTCAGCTACATAGAGAAGAGGCCCAAGCTTTTCCTTAACAAAGAATGCCTCTCAACTAAGAGCTCTTTTATCATTTGGAACAAGAGGTGTGCATTCATTCTTTGACTCATTTTAATATCTCCACAGCCATTTTTTTTTTAATTGCATAAGGTGATAGAAGAAAATCTGAAAAACATCTTGAAGTTCAGCTGACATATCAGCTATTCACAAGGTACTAGAGACTGCATATGACTACTTGGAAATACTGTTTGAGAACCCATTCCAGGATGAGTGTGTGCATGTGTATGTGGACATATGTGCACATGTGTGTAAGAAAGGAGGAATTGAGATGGTACTCTCCTTGTCCAAAGTCCTCTGAGTGGACAAGTGTGCCAAGTGGGCCACAGGACAGCACTGGAGGACTCCCAGCATATTGCTTTAACTGTCTTTCAGATCCATGTGACCAGAGGAAAAACCTTCAGAGCCAAAGGGGTAGACATGGCCCAAAGAAGGACAGGTAAATATGGTTTAATTCAATTCTCAGGATTGAAACTGGGAAGCCATAGGTGTTAATATTTATTAAAAACCTACTATGTTCCATTCACTGTGATAAATACTTTATAGAGATTTTCTCTTTTTTAATCCAAAACACACATATGAACACACATCCATTCACAAGGCTTTGAGGTAGGTGTAATTGCTGTATTTCATACAATAAGGAAAACAGGGCTCAGAGAGGTGAACTAATTTGCCCAAATTAGAAAACTGATTTTCTAATTTAATTTCTAATCTAAATACAGGTCTGACTGATTCTGAGCCTGAGCTTTTCCATGAAGCCAATGGGTTCCTAAATTGCTTGAATGGGGGAGAGTCCCTTCATAATGTCAAGTCCTTTCCCTTTGGACTTCTCAGTGATGCTAGATTTTAAAAAATCCATTCTACAACTAATTCCTGGGACACATGCAAATTTGGAGGAACCTTGGGAATGACTGTATTAGCCATGCAAAAGAGCTGCTGGGCTTCCTGGGCCCATGTAAAACAGTGACAGGAAATAAAGGTGGAACATAACCCTCACATTATATTATGTGTGGTGTGCTCTGACCTAGGAGACATAAAATTGGGGAGCCTAAATTTTAGTCTTGCTTCTCCAGCCCTTTGTTTCTGAGAATAACTAGATAACTTTTCTATACTTCAAAAAATATGTTAGAGTCTCCTTGAGAAATTCAAAACAAAGGTGAATTGCAAGTAAATATGTGCTGAATGAATGAATTACCATAAGCCACTCATTTGTAGGTTCATTAATTTAAGGTGCCTCATTCATCAGCTGCATTGTCCAATTTACTTTAGAGGACTGGTGGTCATCAACTCCAGAGAGCATTCCTCTGTTGCTTTGTTAGGGTTGAGATAACTAGTCTCTATACCCCGAAGAAGTGAAGAGACAAACTTCCTCTCACGCAGAATGGAATGACCATGAGCTATTGACTAAACATAAAATGATCAGATCGATCCATATTTAAACGTTAGAGTTGAATAGTGCAAGAACAGAATATGTTTTCCAAAGTAGATGAGATGTTCCCTTTAACCTGTGAAAGACTTAAGCTTAATCAGGTATCTTTCAGAACTCTTATCAAGGTGAAAATTTTGCAACAGGGTGACTATAACCTCGAAGTGTCAAGCAAAGCCAGCTTAAAATGCAGGAAAATTTTATAGTATAATCTGAGGAAGCCCCTTCCCCTTAAAATAACTTCTTATTCATTGGCCTTTGGACAATGCTTAGAATGTCATCGTTCATTTATTTGGGCTGATAAACTTTTTTCTGGAATAGGGGCAATTGTCAGGACCAACAGCTGAGATGGGGTGGATCTGATAGGACCAAAGGGGAATAGGCAGTCCAGAGAATGAGGCAATCCTGGGGGGAAGAACTGTCAGCCAGGGGAAAGTTTGGCAGCCCATTGAGGCTGGTGGGCTATCAAGGAAAGGGTGTAGAATGAAGAACTATTTGTGCACACAGGCACACGTCTGTAGGGTGTGTGAGTCTGTGTGTGTGTGTATGTGCATGTGTGTGTGTAGGGAAGGGGGCTGCTTAAGCATATTTCCCCAGCTAGGAGGGACAGCTATTGTTGCCATCTTCCCTTTGGTCTACTCCACTTCCATATCCCCCAAATGTATGTAGATTGTATGAAAGCATATTGGATAGTACTCAGAATCACTGGGAAAGCTACTGAACCAGCCTCCAAAAACAAGCAGCCTGAAATGAGAGCTGGACAGCCAGAACCCAGAACTGGGTTTGGAAACCAGGAGGCCTTGTTTGCATTCTGACTGTGCCATTACTAGGTGAATGGACTTAGTTCCTCTGCAGCTCTGTTATTCGGTGTTTAATTGACTCTCTAAGTTCCCCCAGGAGCAACTCAATTCACTGTTTTCCCCAATGCCTTAGAGTTTTGCATTGAACCAGGTCAGTATGCTCTTTAGCTGCAAACATGAGCCAGTCAACCATGAATGCAGGCCTCACTGTGCACAGAGAACTAGGTAAGCTCTGTGTGTATGTGTGTATGTGCAACACAGGAGTGGCAGTGGAGAAGACAAGCTTAATCTCATTCATTCATTCACACCATCAACAATCATTTGTAGGGCACCTACTGGGCATCAGACACATTAAAAAAAAATGCTTAGTGAACTCTTTAAAAACATATTAATAACTATAAATTAGAAGAGCTCACAAGATTACATAAGTGAATGTGGTATGAGGATACAGGTAAAGGAATAATAGGTAGGGTGAAAGGGGGCAGTTGATCCCAGAAGACAGTCTGAATATACTGTAGTCTGAGCAGAAAGAGAGGGAAAAGGTCACTCTGGGTATAACTTGGCTCCAGCATCAACTTTCCCTCTTGTAGAAGTTGGCTAAGTAAAAATGCGAAGTCCTCACTAGTCCCCTGTAAATAGATTGAGATCTTTCTCCACAGTGCTGTTATGCATTCGGACATTCTCTTACTATATTTATATGGGAAAGATAGAAAACAATTCACAGTCTCCCCAGTTCTTTTTCTTGCTGCTCTCCATTTGTCTTGGTTGCTGGCATGTTATTTCACTAGAGAGGAATGTCCTATTTTTAAGGGGTGGAAGGCAGTATGTGGGGTGGAGGTTATACTAATAAAAAAATTCTGACATGGAAAAAAGGAGACTTTCTCTTATTTCTTTACGATAAAGAAAGCCAAGAGTCTTGAAACTCACTGTCACCCAAAAGTGTTGTAGATCTTAAGGAGGGAAGAGATGTCTTCAGAGGGCAGCTGAGCATGTGCCTGGCTGGTGACTGGAGGGAGGGGGGCCTGTGATGTGGGAGTAATAACAGTGCTTCAAATCCCCTATGATTTTTATTAATGCCCTAGACTCCTGGGCATTTCCGAGATCTGCTTTCTAGCTATCTGGATACAATCTTTCCCCCAGAATCTGATGCCTGTATCCAACTCTTCTTGGATAATAGCAATCCTAAATTCCCCATGTCGTTTGGTATACATTTACTGATTATCTTCTATGTTCCAAGAAACTCTGAGTACTAAGAATTTAAAGATGAGTAAGACGTTTGTGTGTCGCAAGGAAGTTCCTTATACTTACAATAAACCAGGCACCTTAAGCCAGCTCACGTAGAAAAAGAAAAAGTGCTTCAATTTTTGTAAAGGATCAACAGATTGAATGGATCATCCGGCCAGAGTAGGTGTTTTGTACAAGTTTGCTGAATTGACCTCTGATTGGTTATCTAGTGCTGCTGTAACACAAATGGATGTCTTTAACAAACAGAAATTTATTCTCTCACAGTCTAGGAGGTTAGAAGTCCAAATTCACGGTGCCAGCTCCAGGGGAAAGTTTTCTGTCTCTGTCAGCTCTGGGAGAAGGTCCTTGTCATCAATCTTCCCCAGGTCTAGGACAGTCTCAGCACAGCGACCCTTTGGACGTGCACTGCTTCCAGTTCTTTCTTGGTGGTAGGAGGTCCCCCTGTCTCTCTGCTCACTTCTCTCTTTTATATCTAAAAAGAGATTGACTCAAGATACAACCTAATATTGTAGATTGAGCCTTGCCTCATTAACATAACTGCCTCTAATGCTGCCTCATTAACATCATACAGGTTAGGATTTACAACATATAGGATAATCACATCAGATCACAAAATGATAGACAACTACACAATACTGGGAATCATGGCCTAGCCAAGTTGACACACATTTATGTAGGACACAATACAATCCGTAACATTTCACCTTTCGGCCCCTAAAAATTCATGTCCTTGCCACATGTAAAACACATTCACTCCATCATATCATTCCCAAAATCTTAAATCAAGTCAAAAATCTCATCTTCTGAAAAGTTCCTCTTTATCTGTGGAATCTAGAATACAAGTTATCTGCTTCCAAAGTACAATTGTGGAACAGGCACAAGCCAGATATTTCCATTACAAATGGGAGAATGTGAAGGGAAAGGAGAGATAAGAGGCACAAAGCAAGTCAGCAGAACACATTACATTAGCTCTCAAGCTTTGAAAATAATCCTGTGTTCTCTGAGACAATTTAGGCAATGGCCCTGCCCTCCAGACTCTGGGTATTGGCTATACTCTCTGGATTCTGGGTGGATGCCCCTAGGCCCTCGGCTTTAGCTCCACCTCTCAGGCTCACTGGGACAGCAACTCTGCTCCCTCAGATTTGGGCAGTCACATTCTCCTAGTCCATCTCAGCGGTGACCCTACTCCCTTGGCCCCATCAGGCCCAGTTCTTCTGTCCCTTGGGCATGACAGACCCACCCCTGCAACTCTGGGCAGCAGATTCTGACACCATCCTGCTGGCACTCATGAAAGGCAGCCCCACGTTCCAGAACTGAGCTGGTGAACATTTGAAACCTAGGAGGCTTTGGCCCCATCTTTTGAAATACCAGAGGCCATGGCTCTACCCTTTGAGACCCCAGAGGTCATGGCCCTACCCTTTGAGACTGAGACAGCTCTTCATCCTGTGTTCCTTGTCTCTTCAACTTCTGCTTCCTGATTTCTTGGCTTCTCAGCCCCTCAGGCCTCTTGGGCCAGCCAGGCATCTGCTCTGCTCCGGAAAGTGTTCCAAAGTTCTTTAGCTCTACTTATAAGTGCCTGGAGGCACCCTACTCTGCCAGTAAACCTTCACGGGAAGGCAGTCAGCTCTCTTGCTCTGTGGGTCAGCTTCCGCGCCATCTCACGCCAGTCTCCTGGTTCTGCTGCTGCTGTTTCTCTGCTGCTGCTTCTTCTCGCCATCTGCATCGTCTCTGGCGTTACAGCTCTCCTCGCTTCCTTCTGAATCCTCACCAGAATTGTTTTTGATGTCCATACTTCCACCAACAGTCTCTTCAAGACAATCTAGGCTTTTACTATTAGACACTTTAAAACTCTTTCAGCCTCTACCCATTACTCAATTTCAAAACCACTTCCACACTTAAGGTATCTGTTACAGCAGCACCCCACTCTCGGTATCAAATTCTGCCTTAGTTATCTCGTGCTACTATAACTGAAATACCACAGGATGGCTTTAACAAGTAGAAATTTATTCCCTCACAGCCTAGAAGGCTAGAAGTCCAAATTCAAGGTGCAAGCTCCAGGGGACTGCTTTCTTTCTCTGTTGGCTCTGGGGGAATGTTCTTTGTCATCAATCTTCCCCTGGTCTAGGAGCTTCTTAGCTCAAGGACCCTGGGTCCAAAGGACCCACTCCCCTCCTGGTCCTTCACTCTGGTGGCATGAGGTCCCTCTCCTCTCTGCTCAATTCTCTTTTATATCTCAAAAGAGATTGACTCAAGACACAATCTAATCCTGTAGATTGAGTCCTATCTCATTAACATAACTGCCTTAAATCCTGTCTCATTAACATTATAGAGGTTAGGATTTACAACATGTAGGATAATCACATCAAATCACAAATTGGTGGACAACCACACAATACTGGGAATCATGGTCTAGCCAAGTTGACACACATTTTGGGGGGACACAATATAATCCATAACAACCAACTTCAAGGTATCTGGAAAAAAACCCACAATCCCAGACTCTGTTTCTTATTCCAGTAGAGATCTAATATGCAAAGGAAATTCCAGGGAGAGGAAACAGATTATGTAAAGGCACAATCATGGACAAGTCCTAATGAAAAAGTTGAGTGTGTAGGGTGTTGTCTTATGTGGGAGGGTTAGAATATGAGAGAGAAAAGGTAGGTTGGGCCCAGTAGGCAAAGTTCTGGGTGTGTGTGCTAAGGATCTGATTTTATCCTATAGCTTCAACAGTGGAGCTGAGGCTTGAAGATGGGAAATATTTTAACTTGATGGTCTACGTTTTTTTAGGCAGATTACTGATGTGGCAATATGAAGAACAGAGCAGAGTAGGGAGTGACTCATACATGGACCTCTCTTAGGAAGTGATTGCAGTGGTTTGGGCCATTGTAGAACAGTGAGGAAGCCACAAGTGTGGGGGTAAATGTTGCCCTCATTAGAAAACTATGAGCTGTCCCAAAAGGACTCTGAGCAATGCTCTTTTAATCTCTCAGAACAGACAAATGTCAATCAGGTCAGATTTGGGGGAAGGTTATCAGCCAGGGAAGGGAAATACTTCCTTTGTAAAAACCTACAGGCACAGTGCCACAGGTACTTGAACTAAAGCCACACTGAGGGAAGAAAGGAATAAGATCAGAGGCCCCCAAAAGTTACATGGGAAATGTCTGTAATCATGTTAGTCTTTGGGTAATTAAATTACTTCTTAGAAAACTGAGATATAATTCCTCTTTCCCATTATAGTATTCTTGGAAGAGAAGTGCCTGCCTTCTGCTAGCTGCTTGTGTGTCCAATTCTAAATGTCAAGACTGAGTCCTGAAAATAGGTGCTGGAGCCCCTTTGTCTGAGAGGTGAGGCAAGTTGGTTCCCACCCACTGGGGCAGATGAGGCTTCTCCATCACTGCAAACAGAAACTTGTCTTCTGCAGATGCCAGAGCAGATAATTTTTCCCTTTCAGGAGAGTCATAATGATTTTTTTTTTTTTTTTTTTATTGTTGTAGTTTAAATGAAGTTTACATTTCAATGGCTAGGACCTCCAGTACAATGTTGAATAAGAATGGTGATAAAGGGCATCCTTGTCTGGTTCCCGTTCTCAAGGGGAATGCTTTCAAAGCCTCTCCAGTTAGGATGATGGTGGCTTTTGGTTTTGTATGACTGCCCTTAATTATGTTGAGGAATTTCCCTTCTATTCCTATTTTGTTGAGAGTTTTTATCATGAATGGGTGTTGGACTTTGTAAATTGCCTTTTCTGCATTGATTGATAAGATCATGTGGTTCTTCTCTTTTGTTTTGCTTATGTGATGAATTACATTGATTGTTTTTCTTATATTGAACCATCCCTGCATACCTGGTATCAATCCCACTTGATCATGGTGAATTATTTTTTTGGTATGTTGCTGAATTCTATTGGCTAGAATTTTGTTGAGGATTTTTGCGTCAATGTTCATGAGGGATATTGGTCTGTAATTTCCTTTTTATGTGGTATCTTTACCTGGTTTTGGTATCAGGGTTATGCTGACTTCATAGAATGAGTTTGGGAGTATTCCATCCTTTTCTATGCTCTGAAATACCTTTAGTAGTAGTGGTGTTAACTCTTCTCTGAAAGTTTGGTAAAATTCTCCAGTGAAACCATCCAGGCCAGGGCTTTTTTCTGTTGGGAGTTTTTAAATTACCTTTTCAATCTCTTCTTTTTTATGGGTTTATTTAGTTGTTCTACCTTTGTTTGTGTTAGTTTAGGTAGGTAGTGAGATTCTAGAAATTTGTCCATTTCCTCTAGGTTTTCAAATTTGTCAGAGTACAATTTTTCACAGTATTCTGTTATGATTCTTTTAAATTCAGTTGGGTCTGTTGTGATATCAGCCATCTCATTTCTTATACGGTTTATCTGCTTCCTCTCCTGTTTTTCTTTTGTCTATTCGGCCAATAGTTTATCAATTTTGTTGATCTTTTCAAAGAACCAGCTTTTGGTCTTGTTAACTGTTTCATTTGCTTTTCTATTCTCTATTTCATTTAATTGTGCTCTAATTCTTATTATTTCTTTACTTCTGGCACCTGAGGGCTTCTTTTGCTGCCCTGTTTCTACTTATTCCAGTTATAGGATTAATGTTTTGGTTATGGCCCTTTCTTCTTTTTGGATGTATGCATTATTTCTATAAACTGACCTCTGAGTGCTGCTTTTGCTGTGTCCCAAAGGTTCTGGTAGGATGTGTTTTCATTCCTGTTTGATTCTATCCATTTCTTTGTTCCATCCTTAATTTCTTCTATAACCCAGTAGTTTTTGAGCAACGTGTTGTTCAGTTTCCATGTGTTTGATTTTTTTTCCTTGCTCTTTCTGTTGCTGATTTCTACTTTTATGGCTTTATGGGCAGAAAAGATCTTTTGTAATATTTTGATGCTTTGGATTTTGTTAAGGCTTGCTTTATGGCCTAATATGTGATCTATTCTTTAGAATGTTGCATGTGCGTTGGAAAAGAAAGTATACTTGGCTGCTGTTGGGTGGAGTGTTCTGTATATGTCTATAAGATCAAGTTGGTTGATCGTAGCATTTAGCTCTTCCATGTCTTTGTTGAGCTTCTTTCTGGATATTCTGTCCTTCACCAAAAGTGGCATGGTGAAGTCTCCTACTACTATTGTGGAACTGTCTCTTTCTCTTTTCAGTGCTGTTAGAGTTTGTTTTACGTATTTTGGAGCCCTGTCGTTGGGTACGTAAACATTTATTATAGTTATGTGGTCCTGGTGTATTGACCATTTAATCATTTTATAGTGTCCTTCCTTATCCTTTGTGGTGGATTTTACTTTAAAGTCTATTTTTGTCAGAGATTAATATCACCATTTCTGTTCTTTTTTGAGTGTTGTTTGCTTGATATATTTTTTTCCATCCTTTGAGTTTTATTTTGTTTGTGTCTTTAAGTCTAAGGTGTGTCTCTTACAGGCAACATACAGACAGATCGTGTTTTTTTAATCCAATCTGCCACTCTCTGTCTCTTTATTGCTGCATTTAGTCGATTTACATTCAGCATAATTATTGATAGGTGTGAGTTTAGTGCTGTCATTTTGATGTCTTTTTGATGGGTCATGTTTTTTTGGTCACAGTTTCTTTGTTCCACTTAATTTTCTGTGCTGAGTCACTTTTCTTTATGTATTTTCTTTTCCTCTTTTTCATTGTTGTTGACTTTGTGTTTGCTGAGTCTTTATATTTTTCTAGTTTTTTATTTTGACTTGTAGGATTGTTAGATTCCTTTGTGGTTACCTTAATATTTACCCCTGTTTTTCTAAGTTTATACCAGTTTTTTATTTCTTTATATCGCCTTGACTTCCTCTCCATATGAGAAATCTATGTCTACATTTTCTAAGTCCCTCTTTTTTGTTTTAATGTTGTCATCTTTTACATATTGACATCTGTTTCCCTGTTTTCAGTGTTTTACCTTTGATTTCCTTTTGTGCTTCCGTATCTTGGTTGATATCTGGTTGCTCTGCCCTGTGTTCTAGTCTTGGACTGTTATCTGATGTTACTGATTTTCTAACCTGACTCCCTTTAGTATTTCTTGTAATTTTGGTTTGGTTTTTGCAAATTCCCTAAACTTCTGTTTATCTGGAAATGCCCTAATTTCACCGTCATATTTGAGAGACAGTTTTGCTGGATATATAATTCTTGGCTGGCAGTTTTTTTCCTTCAAGGCTTTATATATGTCATCCCATTGCTTTCTTGCCTGCATGGTTTTTGCTGAGTTATCTAAACTTATTCTTATTGACTCTCCTTTGTAGATGACTTTTCATTTATCCCTAACCACTCTTAAAATTCTCTCTTTATCTTTGGTTTGGCAAGTTTGATTACAATATGTCTTGTTGACTTTCTTTGGGGATCTACCTTATGTGGGGTTCAATGAGCATCTTGGATAGATAACCTGTTATGTTTCACAATACCAGGCAAGTTTTCTGCCAATAAATCTTCAACAATTCTCTCTGTATTTTCTGTTATCCTCCCTATTCTTGTACTCTAGTCACTTGTAGGTTATTCCTCTTGATAGAGTCTTACATAATTCTTAGGGTTTCTTCATTTTTTAAAAAATAATTTTATCTGATTTTTTCTCAAATAAGTAGCTGTCAAGTGCTTTATCTTCAATCTCACTAATTCTGACTTCCATTGCCTCAATTCTGCTCATATGACTTTCTATTGAGTTGTCTAATTCTGAAATTTTATTGTTGATCTTCTGGATTTCTGATTGCTGTCTCTCTATGGATTCTTTCAGCCTGTTAAATTTGTCATTATGCTCTTCTCTAATCTTTTTAATTTCGTCTATTGTGTGTTCTGCGTTTTACTTAATTTCCTTCCTGGTTTCTTGAAGAGTTCTGTATATTAATGTTTGTATTCTGCCTCTGGTAATTCCAAGAAATTTTCCACCTCTGGAAAATTTCTAGATTCTTTATTTTGGGAGCTTGCTGAAGCCATCATGGATTGCCTCTTTATGTGATTTGATATTGACTGTTGTCTCTGAGCCATCAATAAGTTATTGTATTTATTTATTTTATGTTTGCTTACCATGTCCTAGCTTATTGTTTTGTTTTGATATGCCCAAATAGGCTGCTTGTATGAGCTAGTTTGATTATTGGCACCTTTGAAGCTCTAATGTCCTGTCAACAGGTGGTTAGATCTGTTACTGGGTATGTGAGCTCAGGAGTCTGCCCACTCCTCCTGTATGGATTCTTCTCAGATGCCCAGGTAGATAGCCACCAAGTGTGTGGTGTAGGCTCTCACCTACAGTCCTAGACAGGCAAGAGTGAGTAGTGTAGGCACAGGCATCTGGCTGCAGCAGGGGGATACACTCTGCACGAGGCAGGGGGCTGATGGGTGCCCCCAAATGTCCAAGAGGAAGGCATGTCCCTGTTCCCTAGAGCACATAGGTGGGTGGGTTTTGCAGTCGGACTATAAGTACCCAATGCTGTTGGCTGTAAGGACTGGGGGGTAACTCTTATTCATGGGCCCCAATCACAGGTGGCTAGGTGGTGTGGGTGGAGCCACGCATCCTCAGGCCCCTGATGTGGGCAGGTGAAGACCCTGCTTAATGGGCAGAGCAGTGTCAAATGTCAAGAACCTGCCACTTCACAGCTGAAAACAGTTGAAGTTAGAGTTCCGGTATATACCCTGTTATACTGTGGTAATGAGGGCCTACACTGTTGAGATGGGCTCACACAAATCTATGCAGGGGCAAAGGCACTCAAAGTCTGTGGATCCCTTATGCCTGTGCCTAGGCAAAGCAGCTGTGTCTAGCTGGGCTCCTGGCTTAGGGGAGCCGGCAGTTTATTTTTTCCCCGTTTGTTAATTTGTTCACTTTCCGAGGCAGGAAGAATGCCTCCGGGTATGTGACAGATCCTACTTCCGGCCCAGGGGACTCAGCAATTGCTGAAGCCAGTCCAGGACCCAGTGCAGAGCAGGGAGTGGGGAGGTAAATGGGAGAGAGGTTTTTCCCTAAGGGGGGTGTTTTTATTGGTGGAGTAGGCTGTATGCAAGTACTTATCTTTCCCCAATCCTGGGCTGCTTCTCACTGGTTCTGGGTGGCCAAGTAGACTCTCTGGCACTGGGTGTCTCCCAGTGTGTAAAATGTGCCTCCCGAGCACTGCTGCTTGCCTGCCTCACTGCTCACCCATGAGCTGATCAGGCCTTAAAGGCTCAGAATCTCACTGTGTAAGGTCTGGCAACTCCTTGCTGCTTCCAAACCATCTCTCCATCCCCCTGCCACTCAGTCCAGTTCCTCGACTCTGCCTTTGATGTTCAGGGCTTCCAGATTGCCATATATAATCGATTCAGTTGTTTTTTCAGGTCTTTGTTGTAAGAGGGTCCACCGGAAGCGTCTCACTACTCCACCATCTTGGCCTCACTCTGATTGTTTTTCTTATAGTTTGCCATTCCTTCACTCAACATTTATTAAGTAGCTTGTATGTGTCAAGCTCAGTGATAGGCATAAAGATAAGTTTGACACAGTCCCTGTTGTGGAGACATCTCTTGCTGTTTGGTAGTTCTAGTCAGATATATCTTTATAACTTACAATACCATATAATAAATACTATGGAACTATGAACCACGGGAGGCCACAGAGGAAGCACAACACCTGAGTGATTACCATCCTCAGAGGATATCATGACCTATGTGGTATACAGATCTACCAAGATGCCCAGGCCAAATATATGGCTCATAGGCCTTTACAGGCATCCGGAATTTCTACATTGCTTATTCTTTGGGTTAAGAACTATTTAAATATGACAAAGTTTAAATATGATAGACAAGGAAACAGAGGCATGGAAAAGCTCAGCCAATTTGTTCAAGGTCACACAGTGTCCTTGAGCTAGGATTTGACTCTGGCCCTGGATTTGGCCTGCAGAGGCCAGCTCTTAACCATCAGCCTCTCCCATCTGTTTGATAAGCCATGATTCTGCCTTCCTTCTTGATGATACCTCAGATTCTAGATTATGACTTCCTGCCAGAATCTAGTTTTATTCTTTTGGTTTGAAAAACACCCTCGAGCATATCCTCTCAGTAATAAAGCAACTTGCCTGAAGGATCTCTTCAGAGCTGCAGCTAAAATGCTTTTTAAAGTAACTATTCAATAAATCGGGGAGATTTCAGTGGAGTTTATTCATCATTCTAATGGGCTAGTGCTCTGGGCATGATCATGCACAAGATTAAGTACCTAGTGGAGAGGAAAGAACATTCCTTGTACTCAGAGCCAGAAGACGCCAAAATGAAACTCCACATTGAGGCAGAGGGGCCCTTCTACTAATCAGTCATGAGGGACTTCAGGTCTCGAGGAACCCTACCAATCCAACCACCACTGTATAGTTTACAGTTCACTGTAATTAGCTCCCTTTAAAGGGAATCTAAAGTTTTTGCAGTGCCACCTAAGATTGCATTAGGAGGCATGCTGGTTCAGTGGTAGAATTCTCACTTTCTGTCTTAGGCTGTGTTCTCTAGAGAAGCAAAACCAGTGAAGCATATATATATGCAGGCCACACCCCCAAGGAAACTCCCTTTCAACTGATTGGCTACCCATAGCAGATCTCATTACATCACTATATGACTGCCAAACTACATCATAACTGTCATGGCCCAGCCACATAGACACACAACTTTAATGATCACACCCTGTATGCCAGAGACACCACTTTCAATTTTTGAACAATGTACCTCATGCATAGCCACCACCAGTCTCTCAGTGGAGGCTTGCATGTTGCTGTGATGCTGAGTGGTTCAGCAGAACCTCCAAACTAAGAAGAAAGGCCTGGTGATCCACTTCCAAAAATCAGCCAGTGAAAACCCTGTGGATCACACAGTCCGATCTGCAACTAATCATGGGGATGATGCAGGACCAAGCAGTGTTTTGTTCCACTTTGCATGGTGTCACCACGAGTCAGGGGCCAACTCGATGGTAGCTAACAACAAAACAAGAGCACACTTCCTTTCTGAACAAAAACATCACCATCTTGGCTCCATTTGTGTTCTGCTGAACCTCTCCTTGGCTCTCCTCCAAATGAACTACTCACTGTCAAGCCAGATCACTGCTCTCTTATCTGGCAGAATTGCCTTTTGACTCTAAACGCAGGACTTCAATTGCTTGTCTTTTCTTTTTTTCCTTCTTAATTTGATACAGGTAGTTTTTGCCCAGTATTATGAGTCTAAAAATTATTTTGAATGTTACTTCTACTGTATGTTATGTTAGCAATGTTTCCAAGATCAGAGTAGTCCACAGATTTGGAAGTTAATTCTTGTCTTCCTCCAAGTCATTGTTGAAAATCATGGAACATGGACACAGCTCTCTGTACTTGTCTCTGGGGACCTGACTACAGGTTGATCTCAACCCAGTGTTGTTGTAAGGTGCCGTTGAGTCGGTTCCATCTCATAGTGATCCTACGTACAACAGAATGAAACTGCCTGGTCCTGCGTCATCCTCACAATCGTTATTCTTGAGCTAATTGTTGCAGTCACCATGTCAATCCATCTCGTTGAGGGTCTTCCTCTTTTTCGCTGACCCTCTACTTTACCAAGCATGATGTCCTTCTCCAGGGACTGATCTCTTCTGATAACATGTCCAAAGTATGTGAGACATAGTCTTGCAATCCTTGCTTCTAAGGAGCATTCTGGCTGTACTTCTTCCAAGACAGTGTTATGATGTTGCCTATTGGTCCAGTTGTCAGTTTGTCATACTATGGAGGCTTGCACATTGCTGTGATGCTGGAAGCTATGCTACCAGTACTCAAATACCAGCAGGGTCACCCGTGGTGGACAAGTTTCAGCTGAGCTTCCAGACAAAGACAAACCAGGAAGAAGGACCTGGCAATCTACTTCTGAAAAGAATTAACTAGTGAAAACCTTATGAATAGCCTCAGAACATTGTCTGATATAGTGCCCTCAAGTTGGAAGGCACTCAAAAGACAGTGGGGGAAAAGCTGCCTCCTCAAAAGTAAAGTCGACCTTAATGACATGGATTGAATCAAGCTTTCAGAATCTTCATTTGCTGATGTGGCATGACTAAAAATGAGAAGAAACAGTTGTGAATATCCATTAATAATAGGAGCATGAAATGTATGAAGTATGAATCTAGGAAAACTGGAAATCGTCAAAAATGAAATGGAACACATAAACATCCATATCCTCGGCATTGGTGAGCTGAAATGGACTGGTATTGGCCATTTTGAATCGGACTGTCATATGGTTTACTATGCCAGTAATGACAGCTTGAAGAGGAATGGCATTGCATTCATCAACAAAAAGAACATTTCAAGATCTATCCTAAAGTACAATGCTGTCAGTGATAGGATAATATCCATACGCCTACAAGGAAGACTAGTTAATACCACTATTATTCAAATTTACACACCAACCACTAAGGCCAAAGATGAAGAAATTGAAGATTTTTACCAACTTCTGCAGTCTGATGTTGATCAAACAACCCACTGAGACAGCCTAATTCCCTGGTGACCAATCCAGCTTCTGTGGCATGTTTTCAGTGAAGCCTTCCTAGACTCTAGACATGGTCACCTTCCAGTCTAAGAATCAAAATCACCTATTTAATCGTCCATTCTAGAATATTCAACTTGATCTGTAGTGTCCTGAACTCATCTTTCTTATTTTGAAAATAAAAGCATTTGTCCATTTTTCACGATATCTCAAAGATTATAAACAGTTGTCTAGAGCCATACATGCTAATCCACTTAGTATGCTGGTAAGTAGTTTAGCAGAGCCACAAAATTTGAATTAAAACAGTGGCTGGGTGTCCTCTTTTTGTCTCTTTGCTTATTCTCCCACAGAGGCTGCAATTAGACAGGTTTGGAATCTATTTATTGCCCCCACATGCACACATGCAAACTTCCCCATCATCTCTCTATCAAAGAGAACAAAGTACAGAAAGCTCTCGTTATTCACCCAAGACCACATGATGAGGAATGGAAAAGGTGTCTCATGAGGTCAGCTGGCAACATCATCTAGTCACGGCATGTCTCTAACACATCCATCATCTAAGAACCTGAAACCGATCAGTAAATTAGAAAGGACTGTAAAATTTTAGAACTAGGAGGGAATTTAGAAATTATCTAGTGCAGCCATCTCATTTTGAAAATAAAAAGTGAATCTAGCTTAGGAGGGAAAGTGGCTTAATGAGTGTTACATGGTGTGTTCATGATGTAGTCAAGTTTAAAACCTTGATCTTCTGACCTCCAGTCTAGTGCTCTTTCCGTTACACCAGATTATTTTTCGAAATCCTAAATGGCATATCACCAAAAGCAGCTACCAATGATGCAACTAACTGACAAACCAGTAACAAAGCTAAAAGCAGTTTTATTAAAGAGCACTATAAGTGAGGAAAGAAGCCCCAGTGGCACAGTAGTTAAGCGCTCAGCTGCTAACCAGAAGGTCAGCAGTTCAAAGCCACCATTCGATACATGAGAGAAAGATGTGGCATTCTACTTTCATAAAGATTACAGCCTGGAAAACCCCATGAGGCAGTTCCACTCTGTTCTATAGGGTCACTATGAGTTGAAATGGACTTGACATCAGTAGATTTGGGTTTTTTTTAGTTTTATAAGTAAGGAACTTGAAATAAGAGCAAACACTACACTTCTAGATATTCCTTTTAAGGGTCTTCATACCCTTCTAAATTCATATAGCACTTATTATCTGTCAGGTACTGTGTCTAAGCACTTTAGCATATTAACTCATTTAATATTTGTGAGGTAGGTACTATTATCCTCATCATCCTCATCTTCATTTTATAGATACAGAAACTGAGGCACAGAAAAGTTAAAAAGCTGCTAAGGCATTGGAACCCTAACAGCATAGCTCCAGAGTTTATGCTCTTAACCATTAGGCAAAACTATCTCTTTTGCTCACATATGGCTTCTAGGGGTACACCTACCAGGCTGGCCTTCCTAGTAGGGGTAACTGCCTCTTCCCAACTGAATGTACCTACCTTACCTGATCCAGCTGATCTCATAAGGGATTTGTGCTAATGAGCACAAATGAGCTATCCCTCTGAGTCTGTATCTTTGAACAAGAGGATTTTGGAGACAATGTCTTTGCATGGACTTAATTCAACATTTTTTTAGTACAGGCCCTCTCAAGTATCAAGTAAAGATTTTCTCAGGCAAGTTAACCTTGCAGTTCTCCTCACATGATAATGCCATCTGCCTATGTGATAAATAGTAGTAGCCAGTGCCTGAGAAGCACTATACTTTGAACTCGCCTCTTCCCTCTTAATTCTTCTATTGAAGCAACAGGGTGCTGAGAAAATATGGAACCCAAAACTCTGTGGTGCCTATATTCTAGAAACAGTACCAAGGGCCTCACATTTGTTATCCTATTTAATTGTCACAACAATTCATTTTACAAATGAAAAGACATTGACTCAGAAAAGCAATTACATTTTATTAAGGATCTTCCCTACATTCTCCAGCTAGAAAGTAGCTAAAAAAGTTGGGATTCAAGACAATGTTGTCTGATTCTAAAACCCTTGTTTACTTTTCTTAAAAAAAAAAAAAATTATCCTACACTCTCTTTCACGTAAATTAGCCCATTTGGGGATAGAAATCATCCAAGAGGGACTGTGGGAGGTATTTCAAAGGAGCAGGATGGAGGTACCATGTTTTATGAAAATAACACCCACCTTCTACATTTGTTTGCCAACTGCACCCTCCCTCCCTGAGACATTTCATAAGTGACACTATGCCAACTTTTCTTTACAAGTTGCTATAAAAAAATTAACATAGCATGTTGGCAAACAAATGTAGAAGCTGAACATTATTTGCATGAAAATACAGTATACACTAAATTCACGAAGCTTTATTGGAATTTGACTGGAATAAGGGCTAAATTTAGAGACTGGAGACATGTTACATCATTTGAAACTTCCCCTGTTGCTTAGTACCTTTTTTTGTAAAATTAGGGGGATTGAACAAGATGCTTTCTAGAATGTAATCTAACAAATGAGACCAAACCAGTTGCCATCAAGTTGATTATGACTCAGGGTGACCCCATGTGTGTCAGAGTAGAACTGTACTCCATATGGTTTCCAGTGGCTGATTTTGGGAAGTAGATTGCCAGGTCTTTCTTCCAAGGCACCTCTAGGTGGACTTTAATTGCCAACCTTTCAGTTGGTGGCTGAGAGTATTAACCATTTGCACCGCCCAAAGACTCCAGTGAAAGGGAAGGCGTAGGAAACTAGAGTCAAGACAGCCTGACTCTATATCCTCAGCCTAGTTGGACACCAAAGAGATGCAGAAAAAATATGGGAAATGGAGAACATAAACTGCTACAAGCTCTGTATTCCCCAGACTTTTGTCTTTTGAAAACCACATAATGATTTTTCCCATAGACTGCATTTATATCAAGAAAACTATCATAAACTTAATATTTTTCTTTAAAATTGATTCATCTGTACCACTTAATTAAAGCAATGTATTCTTTTTTACCAAAAATTATTGAAGTATAATACTCACATAGAAATTTATCAAGCTTGTCCAATTATGAATGTATTAGTTGATCATTTTTCAAAAAGTAAACATATCTATGTAACTGTCACCCAAACCAAGAAATAATTACCAACATTTCAGAAGCCCTCATTCTTCCTCTTCCAAAACACTACTCTTTTCTTCTCCTCAGAGGTAATCATTGTCCTAACTTCAATAACCACAGATTAGTTTAGCTTCTTTTAGAAAATTATCAAAAGTGAAATTAGATATTGTGTAATCTTTCATGTCTGGCTTCTTTGGTTCATCATCTTGGTAGTCAGATTTATCCACGTTTGTTGCACGCAGCAGTAATTCATTCATTTTCACTTGCTGTACAATGTCCATTGTATAAATATACTACAATTTATTTATTCATTCTACAGGTGAGTATTTAGGTTGTTTCTAAAATATTGCTACTACAAACATTTTTGCATACGGTTTTTCATATGCAAGTTTCTGTGGAATTGCTGAGATCCGGTCAGATGAGAAAGAGATCATGATGCTATTTCTTCCTTAAAGTTTTGATAGAATTCAACAATGAAGCCATCCTTACATACTGTTTTATTGGTGGAAAGGTTTCTGATAACGAACACAATTTTTCTAATAGATAAAAAATTATTCATATTTTCTATTGATCATGCATTAGCTTTGGTAAGTTGTATTTTTCAAAGATTTTATGCATTGTATCTAAGTTTGCAACTTGGTTGCATGAAGTTGTTCATGGTATTCTTTTACTTTCCTTTTAATATCTGTAGGATCTAAGCAATAACTCCTCTTTCATTCCTGATATTACCAATTTTTTTTCTTTTATTTTTCTAAGACAGTCCAGCTAGGGGCTTATCAAGGTTATTGATCTTTTAAAGAACAGGCTTTTGACTCCGTCAATTTCTACTTCATTGATTCCTGCTCTTCATTACTTCTTTCCTTCTACTTTCCTTTAGTTTACTTTGCTCTCCTCTTTCTAGATTACTAAGGTTGAACCTTTGGTTGCTGATTTTTAGATTTTCCTTCTTTTTAATATAAGTATTTAGAGCTATAACTTTCCCTCGGAGCCCTATTTTAGCTGCATCCTGTAAGTGTTGATATGTTGTACGTTCATTATCATAGAGGTAAAAATATTTTCTAATTTCCCATATGATTTCTTCTTTGATCTATGGAATATTTAAAAATCTGTTGTTTTATTTCCATATGCTTTGGGTCTTCTAGATATCTTATTATTATTGACTTCTAGCTTAACTCCATGAAGTCAGAGGATGTACTCTGCTTGATTTCATTCTTTGAATTTATTGGGGATTGTTTTATGGCCCAATATATGGAATATCTAGGTGAACATACCATGTGTACTTGGTAAGAATGTGTATTCTGCATTTATCACAATTGGCATTCTACAAAAAGTAATTAAGGCAGGGTAATTGATAGTGTCACCTTTGTCTTTACTGATATTTTGATTATTTTTTATGCCAGTTGCCTAGAGAGGAGTATTAAAATCTCAAGTTATGACTGGGAGGTTTCTATCTGTAAATCTTTGTTAAAAGATTAAAAAATTATTATAAAACCAGAAAAGTCAGTCCATGCTCTTCCCTCTTCTGAAGTGTCAACTCCCCTCCAGAATCTGCCTGCATTTGTTCACTCTCTTGTTCCCAGTATATAGTTGTTACTGTAGGTGGGTTGATCTGGAAGAGCTTACTCATTCATACCATAATGGAATCTTCAGATAGTTTTAAAATACATACATATATAAAGGAGGCCTTGTGATGCAGTGGTTAAGCACTTGGCTGCTAACCAGAAGGTTGTATTCCAGCTTTTCTAGGTGTTCTTGGTGGAAGAACTGGTATATTACAAACAGGCCTGCCATAACTGGGAGTGAAATTTCCCAGTAAGTGTATTTTAAAGAAAGTTCTGTAGCCTAATAAATAGAATTGATACATTAAATTAAGTTAAATAAAACTACTAAGATTAAAAATGTTTATTCATGTACCACCAGAAATAATCTTACCTAATATCAGTGGTACATTCATTACACTTGGGAAAGTACATATTTGCTAAAGTGATCAGCTCACTGATATATGTCATCTCAAGTTTGAAAGGGATCTTTGCTGTTCAATCACCCATTTGAATATGAAAACCCTCAACAATGTCACTTCAAGATGGTCTACCTTCTTATGCCTGACCTCATCCAGTGAGGGAGAACAATCTAATAGCTTTGGAGGCAGTGGATTCCATCTTTGGAAATTCTGTGACAAAATCATCACTCTTGTCTTGACTTAAAATCTGCACCCCTGTAAATTCCATCCATCAATCCTAGTTTACCTCCTTAGAATCTTTCAGAAAAGTCAAATTTGTCTGGATCTTTTCAGCTCCCGTTTACTGGATGATCCTTGGCACCTGAGATCAAAATACAATGATAGATACTGTTGTCAGTTTCTTTAGGAGGAGGGAATTAGGAGATAAATAGGAGAGCTAAGAATCTGACACTAATTTATGGATATCTTTATTGCAGGAAAAAAAAAAAAAGTTCTGTCAAATAAATGTTCCCTTGGAAAAATGGATCCTTTTGTCATCTTTAATACAAAGGCAAGATAAGGAAGAGAGAAGGAAGATGTAGGAGGAAAATTCATTCAAATGGGAATCTTAAAAGGTCACCCATGATAATGTTGAAAAAATAGATGAAGAGGTCTTCTAGTGAATCCATCTCTCTTCATAAAGGACCAGCCCTATGTCATCAAAAGTAGTTAAGTACCCATTTCACTTTTAAAGCTGTCCTTTAACCTCTACTGTGATTAAAATTCTTTTCCACTTCCTACTGAAATCTAGCCTCATGTTAATTTTCTCCTGTTTTGTCAGTAGTGCATAATGGGAACAAAATAAAGAAGATGAAATACTAAAAGAGATTGGAAGAAGGAAAGAAGAAAAATCAGAGGAGGAATTGGAAGGAAATGAAACAATATTTCCAGAAGGAAAGCAGGAGATGTGTCTATTTCTCGAGGGTTGTATAGGCAGAAAAGGCCAAGAGCAGCATTCTTAGAATAAGGAGTTTGGGTTCCAGACTCTATCACTGATGATTCTGATTATGTGTGCTCTCTAGCACAGCCTTCATTTTTCTGGGTCTTAATGACTTCCTTTGTAAAATGAGGAATATAACTAGGGGAATCTCAGGTACCGTCCAATTCTGAAAGAACATAAGTCATTCATTCATTGATTCTACATGGCAGCCAGTCTGTTTTCCAATATGAGACATGGAATGATTCATATTGTGAATCTCATGTCGATTACGGTTCCATTCCCATATTAACCATGGACTTCTTTTTAGCCCTGGGCATAGGTAATGCATTGTTTTTGGTTTGTTTATTTCTCTATCTGAGAAGGCTGGCCATTCCCAACTATGTCGTGTACCATTTTTTAATCTATTTATTTTTAAGGTGTCCATTAAGTCAGCTGGGGAACATCAATCCATCTGGAAAGATAATCACTGTCATCATTTGTAAAGTTATTCTTTCTCTTCCCTCCAAAGAAGCTAATTTCCAACTTGTAGACCCATTATTGAAAACTTTTGGTGGAAGATGTTTTAAGCCGTGGGAGGAGAACCAGTGGAATTCTTTTATCCTTGTTTGGAGGTGGAGAAGCTGGATATGGTGAAGCAATGCAATGCACATCTGATGGCTCATGATTACTATCTTGGCAGCAGCTCCGCATTTTAATGTTCATTCACAGGCAGGTTTTGAACGCTGGCTTGCTTGCTGAGTCTGAGCTCTAAGTGGCATTTAAGCCTATGTCTATGCTGCAGGAAGAGACATTTGTATGAGTATACATTTGTACCTGGATGGGATTCAAATAAAAGGTATGTAGCAAAACATCAATTGCCCATCATGTTCTAATCCAGCAGTCTATATCTTCTGAGTGGGCATTTATAGAGTTATTATTTATTAAAGGCTTAAGGTTCAACTTCCTTTCTATACATTTTGATGCTGCAAACACTGGTAGTTTTGATTAGAGGCCTTTTAATCTTTGGAGCAAAGCCAGTGACCTGCCCCCTTGTAGAATTTCACAGTAATCAGGCACCATGTGGCTGTGTTTGGCCTGCTTGTGGAATCTATCTTACCCAGGGCCATCATTTACAGTTACATAAGCTGTGCCCTGCATGAAGGAATCAGCTAAGAGGATAAGTGGGTGCTGAAATCCAGTTTTTTTCTCCATGTACCATGTCAGTGCCCTGGTGGGAGCTATCCTCACGTAGAAGAAAGGGCCTTTTTCTAATTCACACAGAAGGCACACAGAAGGGCCTACATTTCCTTCCTTCTCTCACCACCCTAGGACAAGCCTGGGCACAGGAGAATTGCCTGTACAGATATTGCAACCCTGCTACTGCTGGCCTTTTGTACTAGACTAGGAGACAGGGGGCCTGGTTCACATTTGAGCTCCTCTGTGTGATCTCAGGAAAGTTGCTTGTCTCCTCATAGGCCTCAGTTTCCTCATCTGTAAAAAGAGGAAAATTCAAGCTTGTATGATGTTGTAGTGACAGACAGATGGGCTTCAAACCTCTCTTTTGCCACTCATTCACTACCTACGTATCTGTGGGCAAGTTGTGTAAACTCTTTATGCCATCATTTCTTAAATCCATAAAGTAGAGATAATAATGGTACTTACTTTGTAGGGTTTTTCTAAGGATTCAGTTATACACACACATACACACACACAGTGCTTAGAGTAATACCCACCGTATAATACTAATATTATTAACAGTACCTAGTGCTCAGTAAAAAAAACAAACCAAACCCTTTGCCATTGAGTCGATGCTGACTCATAGAGACCCTATAGGACTCAATAAATGTTACCCAGCTATGGCTGCTAACCAAAAAGTCAGTAGTTCAAATCCATGAGCCACTCCTTGGAAACCCTATTGGGCAGTTCTGCTCTGTTCTACAGGGTTGCTATGAGTTGGAATCGACTCGATGGCAATGGGTCTGGGTGTTTTTCTGTTTTTTGTTTTTTTTGCTATTATACTATTATTATTTCTATTTGTAAAGCAAGTTTCTACCTGCTAACATTCCTTCCTGCTTTGGGACTTTTTGGTTCCATGAGACCCCAGCTTGGGTACTGTTTTTTTGCTTGAGCATTATTTGCATTCTGAACAGGGGCCTGAGGACAGCCTGCACTCAGGGTGGGGATAAGGTAGAACTGTCAGTGAATTCACAAACCATAGGATGGATTGGCCTCACAGGCTGTGTGTGTGTGTGTGTGTGTGTGTGTGTATGTGTGTGTGTGTGTTGGGGACAGTAGTGGTATGCAAGCTTATTTTAACTTGAACGCAGCCTTCCTGGGCCTCTAAGAACTCTTAGAACCTCTTTTAGTGTTTCATGGAACTCTGGGAACTAGGTCCTCAGAGTAAAAGACCCAATGATAATTCTCTTTCCTTAGATTTTCTGGATCTCTGGAATGGAGAGAAGAATATTTTCAAGGAGGCATGAATAATAGGATGAATCTCCCTTGCCCCCCACCCTTACCCCATACACTTTGTACCTGTTTAATCAGGGATAGGTGATGTTTGGTCTTGGGGGCAAGAGGGTGTGGATGAAATGACCTTTGAATAGTCCCCCCAGATCCAAATTCCTAGGAGATATGTGTAGGAGGTGAATATTTGTGACATTTTATCATGGGTGGTTCTCATAAGCATGGCTAGATTGGATGAGGCTCCTAATTAGGAGTAAGGACACCTGGGTTCCCACCCTGCCTTAAGTCCTTGAGAAAGCTGCACCTTTGGATTACTACACATTCCTTCCCAGACATTTCCCACCCTTTACTTACCCACTAAGTGAAGGATATGGCCAGAAGGCTTTTCCAATCTCTAACCCCACCCTAAGGAGTCCTTGGGTAGTGTAAATGGTTAAGCGCTAGACTACTAACTAAAAGGTTGTCAGTTTGAATGCACTCAGAGGCACCTCGGAAAACATGCCTGGTGATCTGCTTCTGAAAGGTTACAACCTTGAAAACCTTATGGAGCAGTTCTGCTCTGCACTCTTGGGGTCTCCATGAGTCGGAATTGACTTGACAGCAACTAACAACAATAGCAACAACCCCACCCCAACTCCCCTAACAGAGGTAAATCTCAAAGTAACTTCAATACTCAGTAGAAGAAATTGTGTGATGGAAACATCACTGGTTTTCCAGTTGGCTTTCTAGTCAATGTATCTGTACCTTCTGTCTTTTCTCCAACAGGCCAGGAGAGTACATAAGACAGGTTTCTCTCTACACTGACTGCCCCAGTAGTAATGGACAAGGGCACTTCAGCCATGAGAATCAGCAGGGAAATTCATCATGTTTTCTATAAGGAAGTCACTTGGCTGTAGCTTGTAACCAGTCAGAGTTGTCACTCACAGATTTTGTTCTGGGGCTACTGAGGTGAAGGAGAGCAGATAATACAAAACACCCAATTGTATCCAAATTGGTGTGTTTGTTTTCTTGTTTATATTCCATAGTCCCTGGATAGTGTGAACAGTTATCAACCTGTGCTACTAACCTAATAGTTGGAGGTTAGAGTCCACCCAGAGGCTCCTCAGAAGAGAGTTCTGGTGATCTAGTTCTGAAAAATCAGTCACTGACAATCTTACAGAGCACAGTTCTACTCTGACACACACACGGGGTCACAATGAGTCAGAATAGACTTGACAGCAATTATTAGATAGACAGATAGACAGACAGATAGATGATAGCTAGAGATACAAAGTTGAGGTTATTAAGCCCCTTTTGTTTTTGTTGTTGTTAAGTGCCGTGGAGTCAATTCCAACTCATGGTGACCCCACAAGTGAAGAGAAGAACTGCCCCACCGGCTTTTCAAAGCTGCACCCTTTTGGACGAAGCAGATCTCCAGGCCTGTCTTCTGAGGTATCTCTGGGTAGGTCTGAACCGTCAAACTTTCAGCTAGTAGTCAAATGCTTAACCACTTGCACCATCCAGGGACCCCCAAGCCTCTTTTACACATTGTAAAACCAAGGAACTGAAAAGTTAAGCTATTTGCCCTAGTTCAAAAAGCAATGACAGGGCTGATTCTCAAGTCTCATCTCCCAGTCTCTTGCCCAGTGATACTTCTCCAGATTATATTAAATTTCAGGAGTACAGTGTTCCTTTTCTTTTTGCAAACAATTTATTTATTTATTTTTAATATTTTATGGTACTTCAGGTGAAGGCTTACAGAACAAATAGTTTCTCATGAAACAGTAGTACACACGTTGTTTTATGACACTGGTTAACAACCCCACAACCTATTAACCCTCTAACTTCTCAACCTTTTTTTTCGGTGAAAATATCCATAGCCAAAGATACACCATTTTAAAAATGTCTACATGCACAGTTCAGTGACCTTGACTATGCTCTTCCAGTTGTGCTGTTATTCTCACTTAAGATGAAGGCTTACAGAACAAAATAGTTTCTCATTTAACAGTTACTACAAATGTTGCCCTGTGACAATGGTTAACAATCTCACAACACATCAACAATATCCTTAGGAGCATAGTGTTCTTATAACGTAAATTCAAGCCTTAAGCTCTACCTATAACTCTCCATTTTCCTACTAAGCATTCATGACATTCTTTAGCATGCAGACCTTTGCCCAGATGAAGCCAGAGTGAAAAGGAGTCCGAAACCTGACCTTGGTTAGGTCACTTTAACCCCTGGGCCCCTGCCTTCTCATGAGGCTAATAGACCTCTAGGGAAACTTCCTGCTCCAAGGTTCTCAGAGTCTATAGTGGTCAGAAGCATCTGTATACTTTGAAATACACAAATTGACCTATTTTTCACTTTCATCTCAACCTTTGGTACCCTCTAAATACAAGTGTGGAGGATTTGAGAAACCACTGGCTGGTCAGTGGACACAGCTAGCAGGGGAATGGAAGGGACTCTCAACATTTGTAAAACTGAGTCTGAGGCACGAAATGCTGACATATGTAATGAGAGGGATTGCCTATCAAGTAGTTTATTGTCCAAAGATGGAGTTAATGGCAGTGCCATATCTATGTCAAACCCAGGTAATAAAACTTTATGGGTTCCTCCTCATGAAATATTTTGTTTACGTCACATGGGGCTAATCTAATGTTGTTTTTTTTTTCTTCTTTTTCTTCACTTCCCCACCCCCATCCTTTTCCCTGCCCTCTTTGTCTCCTGAGGCGTATTCCCTTTGGAAAATTTCCCTTTGGAAATCCCCTAGGAAACCTTAATGTCATTTTTTTATGAGTTGGGTTTGGTGCAGCATAAAGTTAATTTTTAAGGTGGTTAGGAATTCATGTCATGACTGGCGAAATAAGAGACTTTGTTATGATTTCTATATCCACCTGTGTGGTAGGAATACATACCTTCCCTCTATCATTAAGAGTAATTCCTTGCAACGATTATGAATATGTATGCTATTTCACAAAAGGAGTTGATTCATTGTTGTTCAATGTAATTCATTATATTGTTCAACATAAACCTTAGAACATAATTAGCAATGACAACAAACCAGTAATAACTGTTAAAAGTTGAAGGATATGGTAGAATCTCCTTTTAAATGATCAGGTAGTCCTGCCTTAGAGGCAGGGAATGAATAAAAGGAGATTTTTAAATCCTTCTACTATGTTTTTAATGCTCTTTGAAGTCAACATCAGGAAGCTGTGTAAATTCTAAATATGTCCACTATTTCATTCTGCTAATTTCTTGTTCTCTCTGTCCAAAGGAGGAAAGTGTGCATCTGTGAAGTTACATTAATGAAATATTTAAAGAGGGCACATGAATAACAGGACATTCCAGAGTCATTTTATTTCTAAAGAGACCACCTACAAGTAAGGTGACAGTGTTTTCAGTGGGAGGAGTATTAGTTTGGAAGTTAGTACTTATGTTGTGCCAGGCACAGTGCTGGGTATTTTAAATACAGTGAAACCTGTGACAGCCACAACTAAAAGAGACTGCCTTTTTTTTCTGGGTCTCACAAGTTTTCAGCCTTTGACAGGGTGCAGACTTACTACTTTTTATCCATCTCTACTAGCGGAAAGGAGCGCTGGAGGTGCAGTGTTTAAAAGCTTGGCTGCTAACCAAAAGGTCGGCCGTTCAAGTCTACCAGCTGCTCCTTGGAAACCCTGTGGGGCAGGTCTACTCTGTCCTATAGGGTAGCTATGAGTCGGAACTGACTCCACAGCAGTGGGTTTGGTTTTTTTGGTTTTATTAGTAGAAAATATTTGCGTTTTCTTTTCTCTGACAGGTTTTCTGCCTTACACAGGTTCTGGCTTTCACAGGTTTTACTGTACATTATTTCATTTGATCCTCACAATATCCCTATGAGATTGGCATTGCTTTGGCCAGTTACAGATGGGGTTCTGAGAAGTTCAGGAATCTGTCCAAAGTCACACAGCTAGTAGGTGGAAAATGCAGCATTGGAACCCAGGTTTGTCTGACTCCAAATTCATTCTCTTATAGTGAGTTCTTGTTCCTGGTATTACCTTTTTTTTTTTTCTGTTTCCCTGAAGGGAAAGCCATTGAAAATCTGGAGCCTCAGTTTCCTCAACTACTAAATGCAGGGCAGGGGTCCCAGGGGCTGGTAGAATTTGATCTCTAATATCCCTGCTATGTTTAGAGAGATAAGTGCTGATAAAAGCAAAGTTATGCTTCTCAAGAAGACAGGAATTTTAAGGAAGACTTGAGTTTGCTAAATAAACATAGACAAATCACTCAGTTTCTGTGGACAGCTGCACCCACCTTGAAAAACAAGAAGAATGCCTCACTCTTCAGGGCATTTGGGAGGAGTTGCTAATTGCCAAGATAGCCTGTGTGACTGTTGGCTAAGGATACTGTAGTGAGTACTTGTGTAGTAATAGGTGTGCAGCCAGAATCTCCCGAGTGCTGCTGAGCCTAGGTAGCAAGCAGCCTTTCCTCACCCTTAAGTTCCAGCCCCCGTGTAAACACCTTTTGCATTCACTTTGTTACAGAAACATAGACTTTCAGGCTCCATCAGCTCCAGCAGCTGTCTGGGTGGATGGGGGTGGGGATGGATGGGTGGGGCAAAGAAAGCAGCTGCAGCCGTTCTGCCAAATCTCTCCACAGCGCCCCCCAGTAGCAGAAGATGCAACCTGCAAATAATTAAGAATCAGCTAAGGTATGGAATATATTTTAGTAACCTCCAAGGACACAAAGAGAAAAACAATGAGAGAGGACAAACACTCACGGCTAGCGACATGATCAAGGGGAAAAGAAGCAAGCTTGTCTTTGCCACGTATGGTCATAGAGGATAGGGCCCTTGGAGGCCATTCGGCCCAATTCTCTCATTTCCTGCATCAATATGTCACAATGAATTAATCACAGGCTGCTAATGCACAAGACCCCTCCCCTGCAACATGCCGAGCCACCCCGCCCCCAACACACACACACAGACTACAAGCAAATGAAACCGAGTGATAAATGCTGTTTTCACTAGGTAAAGGCATAATTCATTCCAACCTTTCCATTTTATTTCTGTTCAGTGTTTCAACCACAGAGTGGTGCTATTGCAGAAGTTAAGGGTGGGCAGAAGGCAAGCTCTCAGAATTTATTTGAGGAGAGAGTTTTAAAGGGGGCTTTCAAAAACTAGATCTGGTTTTTGCTCTCCCAAACCACTTGCAGGACTCGGGGTCTTTCCCTCAGATGAGGCAGGGAGAAAAAAGAAAGTTCAGTGACCTAAAACTACAATCAACAGATGACAGCCAAGGCGGACACCATGGAGTAAACTTGCAGACAGGCAATTATCTAGCTAATCAAAAAAGATCTAGTTCTGGGTGGGCTTTGACACCCAGGGCTGTCTATGGGGCATGAACCCACCAGCGTACTTCCCAGTTCTGCTGTTTGCTTTCACCGTCTATACCATCATGGTCTTTCTTTAAAACAAACAAACAAACAAACAAAAAAAACCACTTCTATTTAGAAAAACACATTTGCATAGAAGTCACAATATTCTGCTATTTCAAAGCAACTATACTATATACAATTATCTTTTATTCTGTCTTTTTTAAAAAGACCTTTCTACTCCTTTTTCTGCCCGATTCCTTCTTTTATCACCTTTTCACATCCTTGAAAGCCTTTTGGCAGAAGGAGGTCAGGGGGTCAACCCCTAGCCCTTTTTAAAGTTGAGAAGAGCTAATCTTTAGTTCTGAAGTAGGAAGAAAAACAGTAAAAGGCAGGTTGCCTGCTCAGAGGAGATTATCTGAAAATAGTCTTTCACTTCCACAAAGAAAAGTGCCAACCAAGTTCTCCCCATTTAAGAAACCAGCCCTTAAGAAAATGCATCTTTCAGCCTCTGCCTCTGGTTCTCTCACTCTTCCTCTGTCTTTCCCTAGTCTCCTCTCCAAAGGCACCACACATATTTGACAAGATTAAGGTGTCGCCTCTCATATTACAAGGCTGATGACTGCATGCAAAAACAGACCCACCAGCTCAGGACAAGCCCCCTTGAGTTGAGAAACAATGCAAACTCTCTCTGCAATCGCCCAGGTCCTGGGAAAGCAAGACCGCCAGCCAGTGCAAGGCATCTACAGAACAAATAGAGGTCTTGAAAACTCACTGCTGCCTTTTCTTCTTCCTTCTGATTTTTCACATTTAAGTTTGTTCCCCCCTCCCCTCCTCTCTACACACTGCCAGTGACCGAGGAGCTGCAGGCGGATCAGTCCGCACAAGTTTTTAACCCATTTCTCGCTGCCCAGGAATCTTTTCCGACAATCTTCTGGTTCCCAGAGGACTTCTGAGCTCGAGAAAAGAGCCCAGTGGCTGGCGTTTAAGAGCCCCTAGAACTCGGCTGGTGGAGCTGAAACTAGGGCCTTAATCCCTCCTTTGACAGCGGCGGGAAGGGAGGGGGGCAAGTGCGGGGAGTGGGGGAGGGAGGCGGGCCAGAGTCCAGGTCGAAAACCAGAACCCCACGGTACATGTCCAACCCCAGCCTCCACGGTGCAGTGTGGCGGGGTGGAGGGGAAAGCTCCGCAGCCTAACCTGGGCTGGCGGAGGACTTCGATATTTTGGCACCCGGGGAGCCACTGAAGGAGGACACTGCGCTTCTGAGGGACCGCGGGAGGTGACGCCCCTGGCCCTCAGTGGGTGCTTCTCGCCGTTTTCGATGTGGCAGCCCCCATCAGCCAGGATAATGATGAGGCAGGTACAATCTATCTAGTAGCAGCCCCCAGACTTCCTGTCCTTTTCAACCTCCCCTCCGCCTAGGATCCTGCTGCCTCTCTGCGTCGGATTTGGTCTGATCTGGTAGGCACAGTTCTGGGGTTTTAAGACGTTTGACCAAATTCTCAAACAGTTCCAAGTAATTTGGATGCATTGAGCCTGGACTCTGGCTGAAAAGTGGAGGGGGTTGCTTATTAGGCACCTGGAATGGCAGGGCAGGGAGGAGACAGGCTACTCACCCACTCCCCTAATCGTGTGTGACTCAGAAGGTCCTGGCAGGAGATGGGTGAGGAGTGGCTGAGATGGCAGGGAGTTAGAGTGAGGAGTAGGAGAAGAGATCCGCCACACAACGGCCCTGGGTGGAGAGGCCGGTGTGGGACAAGAGCGCAAAACTCGGCTCCCAGGCTCTGGATTTCTTGACCTGCCCCTTAAGTGATCCCCCCCCCCCCCCCCCGCCTCTTACTTCGATGGCAAAAGGGCGAAAGCAAGATCACTTAACTCGGTAAATTTAGAGGGAGTGAGCTCTGAGCAAGTAGGGTCTAACCGGCGGCTAAAATTATCAGCTACTCTTCTGCAAAATCTAGCTCTGGAAATAAAAGATTTTTCCCCCTCCCCCGATCCTTTTTTTTTTTTGAGTGACTCTAAGGGTAGGAAAGTGAGCCACTACTTTCGGGGCTCTAAGAAGAGGTTTGTTCTTTGCCTGCCTTTTCGGCTTCCGGCGCCGTCTCCCGCGTGCAGACTGGTGGGTGATGGACGGGTGCTGAGCTGCAGGGCCCTACGGTCCTAATTTGGAAGGAAGGGGCTTAAGGAGAAGTTCGTGGCTGGGCGAAACAGGAGGCTCAGACCCATCCCACACTCCCTCCACGTTGAAACACACACACACACACACACACAGAGCCGCCCTCCCCTAGCCCCTGTGCCCTGTCCCCCTCCCCCATACCTCTCTGACCTGACCTCCCTTCACCGCCTGCTCAGTGCCCTTAGTCTAGGTCCCAGGGAGCAGAGAAGTTCGCCGGGAAACGAGTGTTTTTGGGAGTGTTCAAGTTGCGGGGTGGGGGAGGAGTGACGGGTGACCGTGGTAGGGGGTGGGGAGAGATCTGAAGCTGGAAGGGTCGGAGTTTGGAGTTTGGAGGAGGGGTTTACACACAAACCCAAGCCTCCAGAGGACAGGGACAAGAAAGATCCTTCTGTCTTGTTAAAAAAAAAAGAAGAAAAATCAAAAACAAAAACAAAAAAACTCAAATTAAAAAAAAAAAAAAAAAAAAGGCCAAGAAACATTTTTCAAGAAAAAGAACAAATAAGACAGACTGGAAGACACTGACATGTAAAATATAGTGAAAAGTTGAATATTTCGTTTTCTCCTGGATCTCTAAAAAGGAAATCGTGCGGATGGGGGGCGGGGTGGGTACTGAAGAATACCGCTAACTTGGAAGTTTGCTTGTTTTTCTTTTCAATTTTTTTTTTTTAAGATGGGCTGGAAAAAATGACCCCGTTCCCCAATTGGCCCCCAGATCGAAGTCCTACGGCTGCTGGGGCGCTGGGCTGCTAGGCGCGCGGCAGGCCTGCCGCGGGGGCTAGCGGCGCGGCGCGGAAGGGGTTAAGGCGCTGAGCGCAGAGCCATCTGGCCGGGTTGGCTGGTTATAACCGCGCAGATTATGTTCACGGGATTCATAGTTGAAGGCTCCTCTCCCTACCGAACAGCTCCGCGCGCGGCCCCCGCGAGAGAGCCCAACGCAACTACTTTCTTCCCTTTTCTTTCTTTCTTCCTCCCTTTTTTCGCCTGCTGGGTGGTGGCGGCGGAGGGGTGGGGGACTTTGAATGACAGAGCTCGCGTCCACCTTTCTCTTCATGTCGACGTCCCTGGAAACAGTCACACGGATGCCATGGTTACTTCTGCCACGGTAAGGGGAGGCGGGCGCGGAGGGTGGGCAGGCTCGGGCTGGGGGGCCACATGTGGGAGGATTTTCCAGGGGACTCGCTCCGCCGGCTGGAGAGCCGGGTCTGCCCCCAACTCCGCACCCCGCCCCACCCCCACCGTGCCGCACTCTCTCCCTTTCTCGGGTTTGTGCCTGCCCGAAGTTTGCGCTATTTGCCGAGCCCGGGGCGCTACGACCCTCTTCCACACACACGCGCGCGCGCGGGCACCCCTGCCCACCTCCTCCCTCTCGTCCCTCCGCTGCCCAACAAACAGCCCTCAATCTGGGAAAGTGATCAGGTTTAAGGGACCCGGGTTAGAAATGGGGGTGGAGGCGAGAGGAATTGGGGACGACGGAAGGAAAGGAATTCAACAGAACTGCACCCCCCGCCCCGGAACGCACGCCTGCTGCTCCGAGAAGGCTCCCCGTGCACCCTGTAACAAAAGAGGGTGGCCCACCGAGTCCGGGCAGGGAAGAGGCGAAGGTGCCGCAGCAGCTTCCCGGCACGCGCCCCGCACTCTGCTCCCCTCCGCGCGGGCCTCTCGGATCGCCTCCCCCGCCCCCCGGGCCCGGGCGTGGGCTGGGGGAGGGGACGCGGAGCTTAGGACAAGGACTGTCGCTTCCCAGTTTGGAGAGTTGGGACTGCTTGCGTACCTGCGCTGGAGTCCCCAAACCTCCGCGAAAGCTACTCTCCGAAATGATCCCGCGCTTCCGTTGGTTTTGACTAGCGCCCGCCCCGTAGCTACCCCACCCTGGGTCTCTACGCAGACGTCGGGGCTCCGCGCGCTGCCCGCACATCTGGGACCCCGCCGGGGAGCGGCGGGCACGGGGCCCCGGCGATCCATGAGGATTTGCCTCGCTGTTTCCCGGAGCCAGTTCTAGGAACTTGAGGCGGAGGTGTGGGAAGGATAGGGAAGCCGGGGACAGGCGGAGCCGGGTCGGAGTTAAGGGGACTCAAAACGGACCAAATTGCTCCTTTGCCCCAGAGCTCTGCTCCGTGGTGGATGCCTCTAATGAAATTTGTGACGCTTAGGTGTTGAAGACCAGGGAAAGGAGGTGCGGGCTGGCCGAGGGGCGCGGTTGGGGGAGGGGGAAACTGCGCGTTGGTTTCGGCAGGAATAGGTGCGCGGCGAGGAGGCGCAGCTTCTTTTAGGGAGTTTGGCTGCTGCGTTCCTTGTGTACACCTCAGATGTACGGAGCTGAGACCCCTGCGCAGAGCGGGGGGAGCTGTTGACTAGAAAGGATCGTCTCTTTGGATGTGTGGCTCGAGTGCGATTCCAGGTAGAGGAAACACCGAGCAAGACTGCCTCCCCTCGACCTCTGGCGGCGGGCGGCAGGTTCAGGGCCTGAGTCGAGGCGGCTCCCAGGACACAGCCTGTGCATTGGGGCTCAGGGCTGGAGATCTTAGGAGATTGTGCTCCGTGGACTTGTTTATGTGTGTGAAGAGGGGCGGGTGTGGGCTAGGGGGGAGGGGAGGGGAGAATAAAGGGGGGTGGATGTTGCTTCTACAGTCTAGTATTTGTAACTCTGCCCGATTACAGAATGTGCTGGGAGAATTGCTTTTTAATAAAGGGCCGCTCTCTTCCACCCTGCAGAACAGCAATCGAGAAAAACATCTATGCTGTCTGCTCTACATGTCAGGATAGGAGAAAGTTGTAGCATAGAGGGAACTTTTCAATGGATTCTATTTCTAAAGACGAAGAAATTCACTAGCATACCCAGCCTGCCCCTCTCCCACCAATTCCTTCCTGACGTGTTGTACAAAGGAAGTTGAGGGGTAGAATTTAGCGGATCCGATCCAACCGCCTCCTCTTGAGTTCAAGCCCATAGACCTGGGGATGGAGTTGGAAGTGTGGGGGGATGAAACGAATGCAGGCTCCTGTGAGTGGTGTTGGAGGAAAAGTCGAAGGGCTGCGGGTGTTTGCCGCAGGGATAGTGTAGGAGATTTTACCTTGGTGAGAGCTTGTAACTGGAAGTGGAGAATGTCGTTTTTGGGTGAATGGGGTCTGCTTTCCCGTGGAGGGAGATTTGTGAACTCTGAGTGTTCAGTTTGGTCAGGGTAGGATGGGGAGGGTTTTCAAAAATCTGTGTGTGAGGATGTGTGGGTGGGGGAGCAAGAGAGCAGGAGCTGCTTCACACTCTGTGTGCTTGGAAGTGTGTTTCCAGGGTGTCTGTGGGATGGGCTTATGTGTGAGTAGCGTGCGACGAGAGCATGTGGAACATAGGTGTAGCCTATGGGAAATCTGTGCCTGTGAAGGGCATCAGAGCAGGAGAGATGCAGTGTGTGGAGACAGATGGCGTGTGCGTGCCTGCACAGACACACGGAGTGGGTGTGGTGTGGGAGGGCGGCTGTGCGTGTGTGTGTGTGTGTGTGTGTGTGTGTGTGTGTGTGTGTGTGTGTGTGTGAAAGGTGGACGTGTATGGAAGCTTGGGTGCCTGAGGATTACTAAGGGGATGTGTGGGGGGGGGGGCAGGGAAAGATTATCTCTGAGGAGAAGAGAGTGTAAATTTTATGAGTGTGCACTGAGAAATTGGCTGGGATGGCACTGGGGAAAGAAAAGTGGGGCCTCAGACACTTTATGGAGAGGCAAGGCATTTGTAGGAAAATGTTAGGTTGGTGTTAGCCTTTTGTTTTCTTTTGATTTTTGTTTTCCCAGAGAGGAGGGAGTTGGACAATGCTTAGAGTGAGGGATGTACATTTAAGGGGAAAGGCCTTGTGTATTGGCACTGGGTGGGCAAATGGGAGGATGTGCTTAAGATTGGAGTGAGTGGAGGAATATATTTCACGTGCCTTGTGGCAGGGATGCATGTTTATAATGTTGTATAATAGGTTTCTTAATAGGGGAATTCACTGTCGCCAATTAATATTGATTATTAATTAAAGTGTATGCAATTCCTACTGGATGCTCAGCTCAGTGCTGGTACTGGGGCATGGCACAGTGCCCCAGAAAAATTCCTTCTTGGGGGCTCAGCTGACTGCTGCAATTTTGCCAGGAGGAAGGGGAGAGAGTTCCATGCTGGTTGAGGTTTCTTCAAGGTCTGTAATTCCGTTTTGGGAGATGTTTGTGGATCTTAGGGGCCAAAGGTAAACCGACTTGAAATATATCTGTGATTTTGTAAAAAGAGGGCATAAAGATAGGGGTGATGTATGGATTTGTGTGTTGAGGAGGGAGCTGGAGGGTGTTACTCTTTCTTGAAGGGGGTGTGGGCTGGGATGGGGGTTGCCACACTCCAGGTTAGAATTCAGGGCCCCTGTATGTTTGAGGATTGAGTTTTTGAGCATGTACACTACCTCCTTACCAACAGGAATGAAGACGTGCTGTGTATAGCTGGAGAAGTGGAAAGTGGTGATCTAGGAAGATGCAGTTGAGAATGTTAGTTAATCTTTGATGTTTTCTAGTCTCTAATGAAAGGGTAACCTGAGATGTATGCATGCCCCTGCGTGTGTGTGTGTGTGTGTGTGTGTGTGTGTGTGTGTGTGTGTGTGTGTGTGTGTGTGTGTGTGTGTGTGTGTGTGTGTGAGCAAGCATGCTGAAGGGCTGGAATAAAGTAACTGGGAGAAAGCTAGCTAGGGGGATAGGAGGGGTGCATATTCTAGCTCTTGTGAGGGGATGGGGTGAATGTATTTGCAAGGGATTTTCAGGAATACTATGTGTCTTAAGAAGGCTGAAAATTGTCTTGGATGCTCAGATGTATATCTTAAGTGAAAAAGGTGTAGATAAAAGAAGGGCTACAGGTTTGGGGAGCATTTGGGACTTCATTTAGGGAGTGAGGGGAAAGTGAAGTTGGTTGGACTCCTTCCCTGAGATAGCTAGTGAGGTAACAGGATCAGGGCTGGGCTAAGGGCATGCTTTTGTGATACATGCACCTGCCTGGCTGGACCAGATGATAGGGAACCCCATCTTATTAGGCACTGACCATGTTTGGAAGAATTTTGACTCAGGGCATTTCTGAATTCATGAAATTATAGTTGTGGCATCTTGAGATTCTACCTTATTTTTTAGGAGAAATTTATTTCTTTAAGAGATAGACCTAGAGATAGCTGATAGTTGTCAATAAGAAATTGCCAAATAGGGATATGGCCATTGGTCAGAAAATCTGGTGGTGGATACTTTTGAGGGCACTGTGGTGATGTGGACACCTCTTGACTGGGAATGCCGACATTCTAGTCCAGTTCTAAAACCTTGGAAAAGTGTGACTTTGAGAAGTTTCCTAATCTCTCTGACCCTCAGCTTCTCTTTTTGTAAAATGGCACTGCGTATAATGACTCACCGAGAAGAAAAGTTCACTCCTCTTTTCCCCTAATCAAAGCTTGGTGGGTTTAGGAGCACAAAGCTTTGCTAGGATATGAAGTCTAATTGAATGCATGTCCTAGCATGTATCTAAACCATTGTAAAAATGGGATTGTACCTCTTCCTCTTTACAATGAAAGCTGATAAAGTAGTCTTGATGCCCATCAATCACTGTGTAAACAGAACTTTCTGTAACCATTTCAGTTTGCTCACCCATAAAATGGAGGTAGCCAAATGTAGATTATAGTTGATGGAAATCTGTATCCATAAAAGGTCTTTGAACTATTCAGAAGAAAGATGGTCCAAAAATCAATGTTATTCATTGTCAGAGACATTCTTTAACATCAGCTATGCAGACCACAAGGCCAAAACAAATGTGACTTTGAGAACAGAGAAAATAGTAATTCTTCTTGGTGTAGGCACCATTTGAATAAAAGAGGAGTAAAGGCCAGATGTGCTGGGTTACTATCAAGGCCTATTTTTCTCTAGACTAAGGATCCTTGGCAGGCAAGAGCCTGCCTGGTAAGAAGAGTATATGGGCTTTGGACTTGTGTAATTTTGTGTGCCCCATTAAGCCAGTTGGGTACAGCCACTTTTCCTAGAGACAGATGGAGGTACAGAGGCATAAGGAACCCCACGGAAACTTCTCATTCTTCCCAGAAGTTAATACATGCTGTCAACTCCTGGCTGAGAATCAGGATCTCATCCTTGAGTTCAGTGGCCATAAATAGGCAGGTTGCTGTTGTTGTTTAGTGCCACTCAGTCACTTCCAACTCATTATGATCCTGTGTACCACAAAACAAAACACTGTCCACTCCTCCGCCACCCTCACAATCGTTGCTGTGTTTGAGCCCACTGTTGCAGCCACTGTGTCGGTCCATCTCTTTGAGAGTCTTCCTCTTTTTCGCTGACCCTCTACTTTACCAAGCATGATGTCCTTCTCCAGGGACTGGTCCCTTCTGATAGCATGTCCAAAGTATGTGAGATGAAATCTTGCCATCCTTGCTTCTAAGGAGTGTTCTGGCTGTACTTCTTCCAAGACAGATTGGTTCATTCTTCTGGCAAACCAAAACAAACCCATTGCTGTTGAGCCGATTCCACGACTCATAGTGACCCCATGGGACAGAGTAGAACTGCTCCACAGGGTTTCCAAGGAGCGGTTGGTGGATTTGAACTGCCAATCTTTTGGTTAGCAGCCAAGCCTTAACCACTGTGCCGTCCGTGGTATATTCAGTATTCTTCGCCAGCACCATAATTGAAAGGTGTCAATTCTTCTTCGGTCTTCCTTATTCATTGTTCAGCTTTTGCGTGCATATGAGGCAATTGAAAACCCCTTGGCTTGAGTTAGGTGCACCTTAGTCCTCAAGGTGACATCTTTGCTTTTTAACGCTTTAAAGAGATCTATCTTTTGCAGCAATAGGCAGGAGCTAAGCTATTTCCATGAGGCACTAAACCAATTCTTTTGCTTTTCTTGGTGAGATTGGGCCAAATAATTGATTAGAAGAGGTCACTGCTGATAGATCTCACATTCCTCAGGCAGGATAGGCTAGCAGAATTTAATTACATAACGTTTCCCATCTCTGCAGTTCCGCTGCCACATGTATCGGATGTTCAGGCCTCTCCTCTTCCCTTCTGTAGGACTGCTAGTGGAGCAGGTAGCTTCTTCTGCAGACTTCTCCAAACCTTTTCTTGAGTGTTTCAGGGCTGCCACCCAAACTAGAGGGAATGTAAACCCTCATGTTAACTGGAGGTGAGGGAGGGCTTTCAGGCCAACACAGAAGATCTTTAAAACCCACCACCCTGCTTCAAGACCTTCCCGACTGCTGTTTTACTCATTAATGAGGCAGGCAATTTCCGGCATTGGAGATGTTGAACTAGTGACCATTGCTAGAGTTTTATATTTAGTTTTATTTAAAATTGAGTTTGTTGGAGAAGGACCAAATCTACTGTAGACAACCCTGAGCTCCGTGTGGTGCTGCTGATAAGGCCTGTGGATGTACTTTGTGCATGGACAGGTGTGTACAGAGTTGAGGGAACCATGGGATGTGTGCATGCATGCTGGCGAACACATGAGCACAGGAGCAGCCTTGGGTAGGCAGGAGGCATTTGTAGAGCTTATTTTATGGGTAACAGGTTCATGGGCACTTGAATAAGATTGAACTGTCATCACATTACTTCTTGTGTTTGTCCTGTGTGGAGACCAGATATGAGAACCTGGATACCTTACAAGTGGGCCAAAAAACCAAAAGCAACTAAACCTGTTGCCTTTAAATTAACTCTGACTCATGACCACCCTATGTGTGTCAGAGTAGAACTGCACTCCATAGGGTTTTCAATGGCTGATTTTTTGGAAGTAGATTGCCAGGGTTTTCTTCCAGTGCACTGCTGGTGGGTGGATTCAAACTGTCAACCTTTCTGTTTGTAGTTGAGTACAAATCATTTGTGCTACCTAGGGATTGTCATGAGTAGACCAGACCATGGGAAAAGTTGGGGCAACTTCTCTCAGATCATTTGTACATGGGGATGTGTGAGCTTTTAAAAAGTATGAGGCCAGGGTAAATAGTACTTCACCCTTGCCTGGACAGATCTCTAGGCAAAGACAGGGCAAAGAAGCCTTTGCAGAGAATTCACTTCAGAACCTGTGGGAGCACATGCAGATGGACCATGATTTAAAAAAAATTTTTTTTTTTTTGGATGATTTTCCATAACTCAGCCTTTCAGTCTACCTAAAAATACCAGAGGTTGGAGATCGCACGCAGCCTCAGATGGTCAGAATGCATTTGCTATTTGAAGCCCTCACGGGTGCCATGGTCTCCTGAAAAAGTCTTAGCTGGGACTACTGAAGGCTGATGGTGACTCAGAATCCTCACAGGAAGAACTCTGTTACTCTAATGGAGGTTTAGGTGGGGAAGAACAGATTTTGAAGTGAAATTTGGTGTGGTCTGTTGTGATTGCTCACTTTCTAGCAATATCTCCAGAGAAGACATTTTTTGAACCCCAAATCCTTTATGGGTTTTTTCAGTCAGATTTTGAGAGGGTTAAAGTTCTCTCACGTTCACAGCCTGAACTATAGGAATAAAAGGCCACTTATTGATCTCAGAAGATCCCAGGCCAAGATGATCTTAAGCATAAGGGGGGAGCAAAAAGCCTGATGACTTGGAGGTAGGGGACAGGGCCCAAGAACTAGCTCTGTCACTAATAAGGTGGTTGTATGACCCTGTGTATTATCTCCAGGCCTTTATTCCCCATCTGTAAATGAAGGGCTTGAATGAGAAGATCTCAAAGTCTCATGCCAATGCCACCATCCTAGGATTCTACAGTAGCCCTATCCTCCTACTCCATCCGTGCTAATACTCCTTGCTTGGAGGGCATCTTGGCACACCTTTAGTGAGCTCTGGGTTTTATCTTTGGGAAACAGCTGAGTCAAAGGAGACAGGCATGCAAAGAATTTTCCATAGTGTTTAGTTTTGGCGAAGAATGCTCATGATGTTGGCTTAGCCTGAACAGTGTGTGCCTAGCTGAAAATGGTTGGGTTTGGCTTTCTGATAGGCCTGGTGCTAACCATCTAGCTTCTATGTGAGTACATTTCAGTGTCCTTGTTTCTCACTAGGATAAACACCTTCCTTTAAGGTGATGATGATGATACTTGACATTTGAGTACTTCTTGAGGCCAGGCATTATTACTAGCTGGCATTATCTAAAAGCTCAAGATAATTCCATTTACAGATGCAGAAACTGAAGTTTCATGAGGTGAAATGATATACCCATGGTCACACAACCAGATGTTGATGAACTGGCTTTCCATCCTGAAGCCTGTGGACATCCCAAGTCTACCACCACCTTCCAGTCATTCACATTCTGTTTTCTGTGTTCTATGATGTCATCAAGATGGGAGGTAGTTCCATAGCTTTCTACAGAGTCACCTCACAGGGTAACCTGCTCCACTGGAAGGTTCCTTTTAATGTGCAAGAAAAATGTTTAGGTTTTCTAGCCACCTGCTGGCAAGCATGTGTCAGATCTGTCTTAACTTCCAACTACCCTCCCCCTTGACTTCCCCCTTCTGTTGACAAGGGAAGCTGTCCTTCCAGAATGAGGGTATTGATTTAAGCCACAGTTGCCTCCTTGTAAACTATTAGATTGGAGCTGGACATCTGGTTTTGATCCACATCCCCATGAGAGGTGGTAGGTCCCAGCATTCTTGAGTCCTGGGATGAGGCTTACACAAAATCAAAGTAAACAAAGAATATGAGTGAAGAACATGAGATCTGTCTCTTCAGAATCTGGAAAATTTGGCTTTCCCTGATAGATTAGGAAACTTCTACAAATTATCCTCTGTTTAGAATGCTGCCAAAGTTACGGTAGGTCTCTTGCTGGGAAGTTAGGGGTAGTAGTTGCTGCTGAGGACTAGGGTCTCCAGTACTAAAGAGCCAACCAAGTAGCTGTAGGTTCCCCAGCCCTGGCATTTGCCTGTTATGTGTCATTCTGTGGGCAGTACCAGAAGTCTGGAAGCCAAGGGACTCTTGCGGTGGATGTTGCCCTCTCTGAAGGGTGTGACTGAAGGTCTGTTGTCTCCCACCGCTGACCTCCCCACCATTGCTACCACAGATTATCTTCAAGGCAGTTAATGAGAGATGGCTCTGTTCTGTTACTTAAAGATGTTTGCAGTGTGTGAATAAATGAATAAATGCAAAGCACTAACCCGAAGCCTGTTAACATTGTAGGGACTCAAAAAAAAAAAGTGCATTTAAGGAAAAAAAAAAAACAAAAAAAAACAATGTTGCACATGTAGTGTGATACTTTTTTCTTTAAGTAGAGGATATAGCTCTGCTTTTTGTTTTTGATGACAAACCCAAACCCATTGCCATCAAGTCAATTCCAACTCATAGAAACTCCATAGGACGGAGTAGAACTGCCCCATGGGTTTCCAAGGCTGTAAATCTTTATGGAAGCAGACTGCCGCATCTTTCTCCCAAGGAGTGGCTGGTTGAGGTTCCAACTGCTGACCTTTTGGTTAGCAGTCGAGTGCTTAACCACTGCACCACCAGAGCTCCTTGTGATGACAGCCAGGTCTGTGCAATTTACTACCCTCCTCCCTCTCTTTCTAGGTCTAAGACCCAAGCTTTTAAAATGTTCTTGGTACATTTAAAAATATCCTCCCCCTCTGGCTCCAAATTATTCCTCAGGGAATATGTTTGGAGTTCTCAATCTGGGATTAGTTCCATCCCATGTCTAGCAGACCTGCTCCTGCTGGGTCATAGGACACGTTCCTGCCTCCACTGGGTTCAAGAAGAAACCGAGGACCTGAAAAGTGACCTTACTTCCCAGCAAGTATGTCCCTTGATTGGGAAGGAGCCTAGCTCTCTGACACCCAGCTCCCTAACTTGATCAGTTTACCACATTTCTCCCTGCAAAGGACTCAAACTAGCTGTGTGACTCTGAGCAAATTACTTTCCCACCGTGGGCCTGCTTCCTTTTCTGGAAAACGATGGAGTCAGGCTCACTAGAGGGTCAACAAGAACCCTACCAGTAGTCACAGCTCAGAATTTCTGAGCTTCTGCTGTTTTCTAACCCTCAGTGGCCCATGCTTGGGATTTCCAGGTATCTCTGCTGTCCTAGAGGACTTACGTACAGAAATGTGGAGGAGGTGGAAGAGGAAATTAAGTTATGTGACGCCAGATAAGTTATTAAACATATGGATGACTGCATGTTTATAAAATGCTGAAGAAACAAGCTTGCCAGATGTGTGGCAGATCTGGGATTGGAAGTCGGAAGCATAGGGAGAGGCTTACGGGGAATAAAATTGTCTGTGGGTAACTGAATTTAGTAAGCTAAGTCAGAAAGATCCTGACCTATGAGCAGGGAGACCAGACTCCATTCCTAACTTTACCAAAGACTAACTGTACAATTTTGGCAAGTCCCTGAAGCATGCCAGGTCTCAATTTCTTCATCTGATAAATGAGAGAGTTAGGGGCTGCTGGCTTAGATGACCTCTGAAATTTTCCCTGCCTCATCATTAAATTGTAGGAATTGGGGACTAGTAGGAAAATCTGGATGGATGGGTGGGTGGATAGAGAAGGGGATACCCTCAAATGGCTTAAATGTAGAGAGAAATGTCCTCCATAGAACAGTATAGTGGTACAGAGATGCGTTTGTTCTTGAAATTGAAACGGCAGTGGAGGATAGATTCTGTGTGTATGTTGTGTTTGAAATGCTCTCCCCTCTTTACTTGCTGATGAACTTGAAATCATCCTTCACATCTTTGCTTAACCATTGCCACCTCTGGGAAGTCTTTCCCCAGGGAGCCTGGGGCTCCCTCCCCAGCCTCCCTGTTATACCACTTAGCAGTCTGTGTTTTATTTGCATTCCTATGTTCTCACTAGAATATGAGCTGAGCAAGAAAGGAATCTAGTCTTTTTATCTTGGTGTTCCTCAACACCTTCTGCCACAGAAATGTGTTAGATGAATGAGTGCATGATTGACCATCAGTGAGCTCAGATGGTCCAGCGGTAATCGGACAGCTCCAGGAAACTGGGTCAGAGAGAGAACAGGCCTTGCCAATGGTACCAAGCCATGTTCTCTGCATGTCCCACTTGGCTTGCCCCAAGACTGAAGTTGTGAATGCTCACTGCCTACTCCCTGGGAAAGGTTGTCCTTGTTCTCTTTTGAGACCCTCCCCGCCTTGTATCTTACCTTGCCTAAGTCTTCTGCAAATTTGGGCTCTTGGTCACAGGAGAATTGAGTGTTATTGTGCATGAATAAGGACAATCCTTCTCTTGACTCCAGGAAGCAGTTCAAACCACATTTAAAAAATTATTCAGTAAGCATCCTCTTGGTGCCTATTAGGATATCAGAGAAGATGCACAGGTGAATGGTGTGTCCCTGGCCTCAGGGTCTATACACTGATGAGGGAGACAGACAGGCACAATCATTTTAAGGGTGGGGAAATGTAAGTATGAGATAGAGTACAAGCTTCCCAGTGGAAGTGCTGGTTTTTGGTGTGATTGAGGACAACAGAGACCCCTCTTGATTCAGGAGCTGACTGGTTGCCCCATAAACAGCCTTCACTTCCACAGGAGAATATCTTTCTCATCACTGAGTTCCCAATGCCTGCCCAAGGCCAGGTCGATGGAGCTTAGGCCCCTTGCGTTGTGAGCCCTTGCTTCTTCATGGGGAGACTTTTGGGAAGATGCATACTGAACCAGTGTTGGAGCTCACTGGATTTGTAGATGTGCTCCCAGTATACCTTTAAGAAGTATCCCTGCCAAGAGCATGGCTGTAGTCAGCACTGTTGTTATGTGCCATTGATTCTATTCTGACTCATAATGATCGTATAGGACAGAATAGAACTGCCCCATAGGGTTCCTAGGCCGAAATTTTTACTGGAGCAGATCACCACGTCTTTTCTCCCTCAGAGTGGCTGGTGGATTTGAATTGCTGACTTTTTAGTTAGCCAAACACATAACCATGGTGCCACCAGGGCTCCTTGTTGCTGTTAGGTGCCATCAAGGTCAAGTCAGTTTTGACTCATAGTGACCCCACGTGACACAGCAGAACTGCCCCATAGGGTTTTCTAGGCAGTGTGGAGCCACCAGGTGAATTTGAACCACCTTTCAGTTAGCAGTTGAGCACTTAACCATTGTGCCACCAGGGCTCCTTGTAGTCAGCACTAGGGAGGTGCATCTGCCTAAGGCCCTTAAGTGCTGCTTCTCCCTCTTCCCTCTGGCACAGGGTGTACTGTCTCTGTGGCCACTTCTGATGCAGTGACAGACTGCCATCTACTGTCCACTTCTATCCTCCAAGTGCCTCCTGCTCTGTGAGCTCCTTGGCTTTTCTTTTTCTTTTTCCTTTTCCGTATCCTGTTGTTAATCGATCCAGACACCAGGAAAAATAGATACTGAATCCTTATTTAATAGTTTCTTTAGAGTTTTGAAGGGGGAGTTTAAAAAAAAATAAGTAATTTATCTGTTAGATATTTTTTCCTATCTGCTTAACGGAGGTGTTATTTTAAGGGAAACTCTCTGCCTTTACTGATTCTGCCTAACCACCCCATGTGGAATACCAAATGGTAAAAGGTAAGGCCTTACCTTCAAGAAAGTCCGTGGGTGGCGCAAATGGTTAAGCACTTGGTGGCTGACTAAATGGTTGGAGATTCAAGTCCACCCAAAAGTGCCTTGGAAAAAAAGCATGGCAATCTGCTGAAAAAATCAGCTGTTGAAAACCCTGTGGAGCACAGTTCTACTCTCCCATACGTGGGATCGCTATGAGCTGGAATCAACTCAACGGCAACTGGTTTACTGGGTACCTTCAAGAACTTTCCAGTCTAGTTGGGAGTAGAGGACAGATTTGCAGATAAATAGACAACAGGAAGTGGCAGTACATGTTTGATGAATGGTAAGGACTACAGATGCTGTAGGGGTTTGGAGGAAGGAGGAGTCCTTGTACACTGGGGTGACAAGTATGGGCACATGATCTAAGCCATGGGATGTCCTGGAACAGGCTCTAAACTGGGAGTCTGAGGCCTAGAAGGCCTGAAGTCCAGTCCTGGTTCTCTCACCAGCCTTCCCAGTGACTCGGGGCCTCAAATGAGGCTTTCAAATGAGGCTGTTGGTCTGGTTGTTGTATAAGGCCCCCCCCCCCCCCATCCCCAGCCCTGCATTAAGTACCTCACTTGCATGAGAGGTGGGAAGTGGCTTCCTGGTTTCCAGCTAGTCAAGGAGCAGTAGAGCTGGAGTCCAAGGGGACCCCACTTAGATTCCGCTGTGCAGGAATGGGCACCTCGATTTGTGATCCTGTCCTGACAACTCACCACACAGCAGGGGAGAGAGGACTTTCCCAGAGGAATTTAGGGTGCTATATAACTTCTACCATGATACTTCTTTCCATATCTCTTCTGAACTTTCCTTCTAAAAATACATCTGTATGGTACTTGAGTCCAAGATGGTTCCCCAAAAAGAAATTGCTTTAGTAGCTTAGTGTAGTTCATAGCTTAAATCTAAGATTCCTTCAGGCTAGAATTCATTCTGCAGTTGCTTTTATGAAAGTTTTATGTTTTATTTTACTTTATTTTAATATCTGAGACATTTTGGCGGCTGTGGAGTAAAATAAGAAGAAAGTCGTTTTTCATAACTCAGCTTTCTCATTTTCTCTATCTCTTTCTTTCACAACACTTAAATTATCACCTCGAAAATCTCCAGTGTGTTTATTTCGTCTTTTGATGTGTGTGCATATGTGTGTGTGTGTGCACGTGTGCGTGCACACATGTGAGCACGAGAGAGTGTGTGTGTGTGTGTGCACACGTGAGCACGAGAGAGAGAGCATAAGAAAGATATTTTAGATTGTGGTCTATTAGCAAGTCTAGGAAATCAAGTTGAATTTGGGTTGGGTTACTAGTAGAAAGACCTCAGCTCGTCACTCTAATCCTCTGACATTTCCTTTTTTCTTTTTGGCTCTTGCTACAAATCAGTAATATCTTCCCACTCCCCCCTTCAGTGTTTACATCTCCTTTCAGGGCTGCTGTATCAAGTTACGGACTGTCTGCAACAAGTCTCAGTTCTTTGGGGGACCGCTTGACAGAGGCACAGTTAAGGGTAGAGCCGTTAGAGAAGGTCAGGCTTTGACGAAGGGAAAAAACAATGTTGCAGGTTGGAGAAGGATTTCAGTTGTTTATTGTGTGTATCCTGTCTTCCTGTGTCGTGATGATGTCTGTGACTATTATCCAGAGAGAGATAGTGAGCAGAGACTGGGATAGAGATAGAAAAAGAAATTCTTCCAAGACCAACCAATGTGGAGGGAGGTAATTTGCCCAGCAGTATACACAGAGTTAAACAACCCCAGGAAATGATTGGGAAATTGTATGATGGCTTGTGATGTAATTTGTAATCATTGGTCAAATTAAGAGGGAATGAGGAGAAGAGAATTCCAGGTAGAGGAGGTAGTGTGAGAAAAGGCCCCAAGGTGAGAACAAACAGGGCATGCTTAAAGAACTGAAAGAAGGCCAGGGTTGAAGGTGCACAGAGAGCAATGGTGGGATAAGGTGCAATGAGGTGGAGAGATAAGCAGGAGGCTGTAAGGAGGTTGCTCTTTACCCCAGGGTAATGGGGAGCTATTGAGGACTTGGGAGGAGGGGACAATCAGGCTTTTAAAAAGATCATTCTGCCTACAATGCGGGCAGTGCTTCTTAACAGATAGTTCTTCGATGAAAGAAAGAATGACTGCATGCTTGGATTGATGGAAGAATGAATGAATTTAGTGAGCAAATGAATGAACGAAACATATGGGGAGAGTAGCAAGCACGATTTCATCTCAGGGTTACTCTGACCAGTGCTGACCCCGAGGGGCTTATCCCAGCCTGGGAAGATGCCACCATACCTTGATTAGAGCGGCTCTGACTGTGGGAAAACCAGGATGACAATAGTAACTCTTAATGCTGAGAATTTAGGGTGGTTTGCAGTGGGTGATCTCCCACCGTTTTTCCTTCTTTTATCCATTTCCATTCTAATTTGATCTAATTCAAGATCAGAAAAGAAAATGACTTTTGGAGTTGCTCCCCAGAAAATCTGAAAACCTAAGGGGGCTGCTTGTATTATAGACCTTTCCGTAGGCTCACAGTGGAATGTGGACAGATGCTAAGTTTTAGGGGGAACCTGAGGGAGTTCCAGATTCCTGGGCAACAGAACTCTCCCGATAGACGATTCCTAAGGATTAAAGTGTGCGTGTGTGTGTTTCAAACTCTCCTGGTAATTATGTGTTTCAAACTCTCCTGGTAATTACCAAATTCTACAGGATCTTTCTTGCCAGTAGTGGATCTATGTAGAGTTTCTTGCAGGGCCAAGTTGCTTAACATATATAAGGAGATGTGTGTGAGAATGACCCAGTCAGACAGCTGTCTGTCCCAGCAATTTAGGGTGTAAGAACTCACCTTGGTAAAGTCAGAATGAGCCAAGGAAAGGCCTTGAGCATCATCTCAAAGGTCTTTGCTCAACATATTCCCCCATATTCTGGCCAGTACCTCATCTTGCACTTTGAGATCTTTTAATGTTGGCTAACAGTTGTTGCTCAGGGTGCTGTTCACTGATAAAATTGGAATCTCTAGGGTAGGAACCCAGGCACCTGTATTTTTAAAAGCTCTTCACATGATTCTAACGTGTGCAGCCAAGACTGAGAACCGCTAGCTTAGAGTATTGGCCCATTTTGTCCCCCTCCCTGCATCTCCGCAGCTTTGCCGCAGCATCTGTCTGATTCTCATCCTTGGTGTGATTGTGAGGACTCCTCAGTTAAGCATGCTCAGATAATTTGGGCTGAGACTTCCTACTTTCTGGCCCATCCAACATTTGTCTCTGAAATTGGAGACCAGGAGGGCAGATCACAGGTCCTCAGAAGATACCACAATGACCCACCATTCCCCATCTACTAGAGGAGCGTGGGGAGGGAATGAAGGGGAGCAGGAGAAAGAAAGGAAAGTAGTCCAGCATTCATAGGGCATTAACTATGCAAAGGTATGTTTATATGTGTCATCTCATTTAGTTCCTGAACAGCTCCCGGAGGCAGATATTACTGTACCGGCCTTGATTGAATCTACAGTTTTCATAAGACATTCAGAATGCCAAGTGGTTTGTGGTCTCTGGATGATCATATTTCCTACACTGTTCTGCCTAGGAATTTGCACACCAGTCAGATGCCTTCCTCTAGAGTTGGCTATGGATTAGGGCTGCTGATTTCTGGAACTGATGGCTAAATGGGAAGGAAAGCATCTCTCTTCCCTGCCTGTTTGTGCGATCTAGCCCTGGGCACAGGTCTTCCAAGCACCCAAAGCTGAGGACATGCTTTAACTAACAGGACTTCATGTAGAGAAAGCAGTTTTTCTCTTCCTTGCAGGTGGTAGAAGGAGGCTAAAAAGTAAGATTGGACAAAGTTAAATAAGGTCTGAAAAAGTTGAGTCTCCAACCATATATTCTCCAATTGTAAACTGGACCTTATGAGATCATTGCAATCCCTGGGTTTCTCGTTTACAACCTTGGCAAAAGATATTATCATGTATGTTGTCAGGCTTGCTGGAGCCGGATGTCTAACACCCATTGCTAAGTGCTTGCTTCTTTAAGAGTTTTGGACTTGGAACTCTCTGAACTTCTAAGTGGCCTAAGTGTAGATAGGGACTCAGTGGGTGGAATGAACCATGCTAATTATATATGAGGACTGGGCTGGTGGATCTAGAGAGGAGGCTGGAGTGTGGCATGGCTGTAAATTGCAGCAGTGGGCAGGGAGGCTGAGGATGGGTGTAGTTCTGCAGAAAGGACTAGGTGGATTGTACATCACAAACAGAAGCAAGCCCCGCAAATAGCAATGGAAGCAGAACACCACAGGGCTATCTCTCTGTGTGTATCATGTGGATGGAACTGAAGTCATTCTTAGGTATGCATAGCTCTCCATCCCTCAGCTCCAGACACATACAGTAATCACTATCAACAGTGGCTTTTTTTTCCCCCCAATCAAGGGATAGTAATGTTTTGAGGAGGGGGGGTGAGAGATGGGCAGAAGGATTCCAGAAAAACTATTTTGTTTTCCAAAGTCTAATTCAGAACATGTTCATAAGGGACCACAAACCAAACCCAAAAAAAAAACCAAACTCGTTGCCATTGAGTCAATTCCAACTTCTCGCGACCCTATAGGACAGAGTAGAACTACCCCCATAAGGTTTCCAAGGCTATAAATCTTTACGGAAGCAGATTGCCACATCTTTCTCCCATGGAGTGGCTGGTGGGTTCGAACTGCCGACCTTTTGGTTAGCAGCTGAGCGCTTAACCACTGCACCATCAGGACTCCTTCAAGGGACCACAAAGGGAGTAGAGAGTTGACTATAGTGTTGGGGAACATTAAATAAATATATTGACTATAGAAGGAGTTGGAACCCTGGTGGCCTGGTGGTTAAGCATTGGGCTGCTAACCAATAGGTAGGCAGTTGGAGTCCACCAGCCACTCCTTGGAAACTCTATGGGGGCAGTTCTACTCTGTCCTATAGGGTTGCTATAAGTCAGAATTGACTTGACAGCAAGGTTGTTTGTTTTTTTTAAATAGAGTTAAGAGAGGCCCTCCAATAATTTCCCTATAATATGATGATAGGAAGGAGTTTAAGGAGAAAATGTCCCGCAGGCTATTTCTGCGTTAGAGCTCATGGTAAAGGAATGTAAACTTCATTGCAGTGAACTGGATAAAGAACTGACAGTTAAGCAAGAGAGCCCAGATTCTATTTCCACTTCTGTCAATCACTAATAGTCACAGCCTCTTGGAGCTTTAGTTTCTTCTTTTGTAAATTGGAATAATAAACTCTACCTACTTTACACAGCTACTGTAGGGTTCCACATGAGATAATGCATAGGAAAGTGCTGTACAAACTCTAAATTACTTTTCAGATTTATGTTATGGTTTAAGCTGATAAATTTTTCTGCCAATAGCACATTGCTTTGTTTGGAAAATGTTCTCCTCCAAGTCAGACTGGGAAAGTGCTGCCTAACAAGACACTACAGTACCTAAACCAAACCAAACCAATTGTTGTCCAACTGATTCCAATTCATGGTGACCCCCTGTGCGTCAGAGTTAGAACTGTGCTCCATAGGGTTTTCAATGGCTGATTTTTCAGATTTAGATCACCAGGCGATCTTCTGAGGTGCCTCTGAGTGGACTCAAACTTCCAACCTTTTGGTTAGCAGCCAAGAACATTAACCATTTGCAGCACCCATGGACACCACTGCAGTATCTATTCAGTGTCATAGAGTCAATTTCGACTCATAGCGACCCCATGCAGCAGGATAGAACCCCGCAGGGTTTTCTTGGCTGCAGTCTTTATGGAAGCAGGTTACCAGTGCTCCTAAAACTTTGAGAGTTTGGGAGGGAATCTTCAGGTGGTACCATAAGAAATGTGAAGAATTGCTACAGCTGTGGTTTGAAAGACTGACACTGTATTTTTTAAATAATATTTTATTGTATTTTCCGTGGAGGTTTACACAGCAGTTTAGGTTCCCATTCAACAATTTCTACACGAATTGTTCAGTAACATTGGTTACATTCTTCGCCGTGTGTGAACATTCTCATTATTTTTGTTGTAGTTTTTCTGTTTCCATTAATCTAGTTTCCTGCTCCCTGACATTTTCATCTTTGTTTGAAAGTAATTGTTGACCATTTGGTCTCATATATATGATTTTTTTTAAAGGAGCACAAAACTTATGGGTGATATTATTTTTTGAGCCAATTTGTTGTTTAGCTACCAGGTGACCACAGCAGTTAGAAGAGTAACAATGTATTACTCCCCCAGGTTCTGATGATGTAGTCTGGTCTGTATGACTCAGGGTCTTGTCGTTATGAGGGGTGCTCGTGGGCCAGAATCTTGAGAGTGGACATGCATGATTCACTGAGCTATAAAAATGTCACCCAGGAAATTTGAGTTTATTTCAGTATGGGCTGCCCATCACTTCTGCAAGACTGGTCACCTATTTTGTCTCCATCTGCTCTTGTTATTTACTCCCTGCACACTTTTATATCACTATCTGCAAAACAGAACTTACCTTACAGCACTGGAGTGGACCTGTTTGCAAATCTGATAGATTACTTGACCAAATGCAATGGCTCCTACCTTTTTGGTTGTTTTCTTATCATGATGAAAAACCCCTTGAAACATCCATTTTCTCATCCCATGGATGGAATGCCTTATATCTTTGAGGTTATGAAATATATTCAAAGACCTTTCCTGATTGCCTTGTAACTCTTTCCTTGGGTTTGAGTTTTTCTGGTAGTAGAGTTCTGCTGTTTCTTTCACAGTGCTGGCTTTCCTCCAATGGGTGGTTGGTTATTCTTATCTCCAGCTTTTCCTCTGTGACACATTCTCCTGCATACCCAGGCTATGACTCCTGTGCTGGCTTCAGCTTCTTAAATTGACTGTGCCGTCTTTTAAGGATTCCTCACAGATTCTGCCCCATGAAGATCCCCCTTCTTGTTTTCAAGCCTGGGTAGTTATAAATTTGATTAATGTATTCTCTGTTATATATATGGAGTTGGTAGAGGAGGGGGAGAATTGCAGTGGGTACTCAGTCTGACATCTTGAAACAGAATCCCTTCAGTGTTCTTAAGAATGATTCTTTTGTCAAGTGAAACATTTAAGCAGACTTCACAGTGGAGATAATGGCAAGAAGAGCTAGAGCACTCAGCACAGTGCCTGCCCCATAGTAGGAGCTTGCCTTAGACAGACGAAGCTATTTTGTTAGCTGTGTTATTGTAATTAAAAATAGGGTTTCTGTAGAGCATCAGCCTGATTTTAAATCCCATCTCCACCACTTCTTGGCTGTGTAACCTTGACAGTATCTCTAAGATTCAGTGAATTTCCTTAAGTGTAAAAGGGTGACAATGGTCATAACTTTGCATTGTTGGAAGGGCTAAATAAAATATAGCATATAACTTTCTTAGTGTGGAACATGGTCAAGGTTCAATAAATGATTACATTATTATTTTAGATGTTATTAACCAGCCCAAGCAAAAACAATACAGTGCCATCTCAGGGAAGCAAGGGTAGGAACTACAACTAAGCTTCATTAGAGACTTAATAAAGAGCATGGAGCCTTTCTCCATCTGTAGGACCACCCATCTCTGCTCTCTGTGCACCTGCACCATTCATTCTCATTCTTCTTCTCTCATCTTTCTCTCTCTCTTTAGCTATGTCTGCCCTTCTGTATAAGGTGCAAAATGTTTATGCAGCCCATCAGCTCTTAGTTCTAGGCCTACCAGCTGACTGTCACAGGGCCCCAGTTCCATATTGCTCAAGAGAGAGATTATGATTGGCCCAATTTGAGTCAGAGGTTCACACTAATTCGGTTAGCTGTGGACAGGGGAGCAGAGTTGGGTCATATAGTACCTAAAGGACTTCAGAGGCCCAACCGTTATACAAAGATGAGGGATGTTCTCAGAGTACGGGCATGTGGATTGAGCATGTACCCTAAAAGTCATCATGAAAATAATCAGCAAGTAATTTCATAGCAGAAAACAGCCATGGGGCAGGTGAGGATTCTCAGGTGAGGTTAAGTAGGGTAGTCTGAAGGAAGCCAGTCTCTTTCTGGGCTGCACACTGTGCTGAATTATAAGATGGAGCCCCTACTTCTCAGGAGCTTCTGCTCTAGGAAAGAAAGAAGCAGTCAACAAAAATGCAGACTAATATGGGTGACCAATAAGCAGACCACATGGAGCATTAGTAAAAGGAAAGGTTTACATGTTCCTGCAAGGTTTCAGTTCTTGCTGAGGCTTAGGGCATGGCCAGAACCATCCCTGGTCTTTGTCTTTGGATAACAAGTCAATCAGGTCCTGTCCCCGAGTAGACAAGCATGAAATGAATTCTTCATGGCAGTTTAGGAAGGTTGGTCACCCATTAGGTTGGATGAGGTGGGTCCTCTCATCTCGCTCACATGTAGGGTGATCGCGTGTGAAGCCCGGAACATGCTTTCTAAGTAAAAGAAAGGCTGGATGTCCAGTTCAGCTTCTTTTTCCCTGCAGCTTTCCTCTAGGAAGCTCCCCTGAGCTCTGCCTCTTCAGTTCAAAAAGGGCAGATCTTCACTCTACACATACAATGTTTCCAGTTTGTGTGCATTTTCAATCTGAACATAAGAGTATACAGTGAAGGCCTTTGGAATATCCAAAATGGCAAAAATTCAGATTCTGAAATCCTAAGCAATTCGATAATCAGTTTCTGAGCCAGTATGAGTATTGTTAATGTGATTATTTCTTAAGATATGCTTAGGCTTAGTTGGTTTATTTATTTACATATAGGTTGATGAGACCAGGTATTACACTGTGCAGGTGCTGTATGTGCACAGTCCCCATCCCCATAACAGATAAGAAAACTTAGTCTCAGAGAAGCTAAGCAGCATGCCCAACAGAGCCTTGATCAGAAGCCAGGTCCCTCTGACTCCCAGGCTTGCTGCCCACTTTGCCATACTACATCTCCTCTATTTAGGAATAGATTTGTTGTCTGACCAGGTTCCATTCATCCTTCTTTTAAATTATATACATGTATGTAAAACATAAACAGTTTCGTTAGTGAGTTTCTTCTCTTATTGTAACCTTTCATCTGTTAGATTAAGTTTTGAGCCAACTTCTAAAGGTCTCAGGACGTTTTATTTCCTTTCACTTTTTTTTCCTCTGATTTCTACTTTAGCTGGGATTTTTGTTGATGAGCAATTTTGTTGCTTGCAGTAAAAAAGAGTGAATACACTCAATGCTACCTAACACTTGTGTGTTTAAAAAAGTAAGGTGTAATAAAAGACTTTCTGCATCACTGTGAAGTACAGCCAAGGCTCCTTTACGGTGACCGGCTTGGCCCTCCATGACCCACTTATACACGTCACATCTTATGCTTGAGTTTCCTGCCTCCGTGTGGTTTCTCACAGCCATGCTTTGTTCCTGTTCTTCCCCTGCTTAGGATCCCTCTCCAGACTGTGTTTGCCTGGCTGACAATTACAGATGTTAGCTTATCCAGGAGGCCTTCCCTGAAGCCCAACACATATCTCTGGTTTATCATTTGCCACATTACACATACCGATGTGTCTGCCTCCCCCATGAACCCGTATGCTCTTTGAGGGTAAGGACCCTATCCTAGTCATCTTTATATCCACCGGACCTAACACAGTGTTCAGGGCAAACTCACCTGAACCCTGGCAAACCTGTGGCATTACAGGGGCTCTCAGAATTTGGCAGGACTCTTTTTAGCACTGTTGGATCTATCTGTGTTGAGTTTATCCTAGTGAGAAGGTTTGTGGTTGTCTCTAAAAGCCTTCTTTTTTCCACGAGAAATTTCAACTAAGTAATTTTCAAGAGTGAGCTGATTGATTACAGACCAGCGCTTTAAAATCTCAGCCTTAAAATTTCTGATCTCTAAGCATTTCTGTTGGCATCAATATTGACACTAGGGAGAGGTCATTCTTAAATCAGTGTCCCGAAAGGTTCTTCTATTCAGAAATATCCAGTAAGTTCCTGCTATGTGCTAGGCACTGTTCCAGTGCAGTAGAACAATGAAAACCAGATTAGCCTTCTGCCGTCATGGAGCTTGTATTCCAGTGGAGACCACGTGTAAATGCAGAAACAAACAAGCATATAAATAGATAAATAAATAAAATTTCCTATGGGGATAAATGCTATGATGGAAAATAAAGCAAAGCTATGTGATAGTAGGAGAGGACATTAGAAGTCCTGCGTAGCTGGGGCAGAGACTAGTCAACTAGATTGTGTAGACCTTATAGATCACATACAGAGTTTATTTATTTATTTTTCCTAAGTGTAATGGGAAACCAGGATTTCCCCATCCTCTTCCCTCTTTCCAAATATGTTGGGAAGCCAGCAGTTCCTTGCCACCAAGTGTGATGGGAAACCATTGGAGAGTTTGGAGAGGGAATAATGTTTTCTGATTAACATTAACGTGATTAACACTCTGCCTACTATCTGAGGAATGGACTTTGGAAGCAATGAGACAAATCAGATCCCAATACAGTAGGCAGGAGAGAATAGTGACTTGGACATGGTGGTAACCAGGGGGGTGTTAAGAAGCCAGAAGATTTGGGATCTGTTTTGAAAAGTGGGGCTGTAAGGACTTGATGATGGATGAGATGTGGAGTGTGAGAGAAAGAAAGATGTAATGGAAGATGGAGAAATCAACGTCCAAGAGGAAAATACACCATTGTTCTTGCTGGGTTTCTAAGGCCCACTAAAAAGAACTTCTTTCCATGCCTGAGTACTCTGTGTGCCATTATCAGGAGCACATGAAAAAGAAAAATAGAATGTTCTGTATGCATCATTTATCTAATCTGAAAAATGAACTCTGCCCAATGACCTAATGGGTGTAAACTCTGGTTCTAAAAAAGCTGTTTATTCAGTGACTAACACCGGAATGCCAGATACGGTAAGGTATATCGTGTATTGTGCTGGTGGAGAATGCAAAAATGCATGATTCCTCACCTCCACATCTAAGGAAATAACATAATCCCAACTAAATAAAATACAAGATAGAAATGATTAGGGCTATGAGAATGTGACATGTAGAGGGCAGTTGGAGTTCCAAAGACCTCTGATGGGTCTTTGGGGAGACTTCCGGATCAGGAGAGAGCATTTTAAGTGGTAAGGATAGCAGGGGATCACAGAGGTGGGGAAAAATATGGAGGATTTGGAGCCTGACAAATATGCCTGAAAGGGAGAGAGTTTATACAGAAAACTAATAGGAACTAGAAGGAGCCTTGAAAATCCTGTGGGGGCAGTTCTGCTCTCTCCTTACAGGCTCACTATGAGTTGGAATCCACTTGACGACAATAGGTTTGGAATAGCAGCTAAGTCTCAGAGTAGCTCCCCCTGTCTCGGGGCATTGTGGTTTGGGGAAAGGATCTGTTGCTGCCTCTCATGGTTTTTCTCCCCTTTTTCTGTTTTTGGTTGGTATTATTTCCCCCTAAGAGTGTTATTTGAACTTTTTGGAAACTCCTCTTGGGGTCTTTTCATCTGTTCCTAGAGTCTGCTTTGTAGGTCGGCGTGTTGGAGATTTAGCCTTCCCTACCGTGTTTTTATGACTTCAGCATTTGATATGTGTTTTGCTGTTTTGCTGCCATCCAGCCTCAGGAAAGGAAGGACTTACCTTGAGTCTAGGAGCAGGACTTCCGAGAAAGACTAACAGTTCTGACTCTCTAGTTTACAGAACTTTGCCAAGCTTGGCTTTACAGGGAAGAGGAAAGGCACTGACAAGCTATCATCTTTGGTGTCAAGTGCAAACAAATCATTTAGCCCCCTCTGAGGTCCGCCAAAAATAAGCTACTGGTTTGTGAAACCTCAGGATAATCCATTTGACTTAAGCTCCGCATTTAGTTACTTAAAACATTTTTACACGTGCCTTTGCTGGTGCATGCACATACTAGACACACATATAACTCTTTGGACCCTTTCCTAGCCTCTAATGATTTCTTCCTTCTGCAGGAGCTAGGAATCCAAGGCTTTTAGGAAGTGACTTCAGGAAAGCTTTTCCCTCTGCCTAGCCAGGATGCCATTTCTTTCCTTCTTTCCCTGGAGAATATTTCCCTTGGCCGTTGGTCCATTAGTTGGGGCAAGGATCAGAGAGACACTCACATTCTGGGAGTCCATTCCTAAAGCCTGGATGGGAATCCTCATTTTGGTCTGGTCTGTAATCTGACACCCTCCTGCTCCCCGGTCTTTGGAAAAACTCAATTTGAGTCTTTAAACAATCTCATGACTCCCAAATGGCTCCGGAAATGCATGGACTTAGAGGGATGACAATGAGGCAGTGGAGATTCAGTGGTTCGGTGGTAGAATTCTCACTTCCCATGCCAGAGACGCAGAGCTGATTTCCTGCCAGTGCACCTCAGTGCAACCACCACTTGTCTGTTAGTGGAGGCTTACATTTGGCTATGATGCTGAACAAGTTTTAGTGGAGCTTCCAGACTAAGACAGACTAGGAAGAAATTCCTGGCAATCTACTTCTGAAAATTAGCCAGTGAAAACCCTGTGGATCGCAATGGTCCCATCCTCCATCAATAATGGGGATGGCATAGGATGAGGCAGTGTTTCCTTCTGTTGTGCACGGAGTCACCATGAGTCGGGGCCTACTGGATGGCAGCTGACAACAACAGTGTTTTTTCTCAGTCTCTGCAAGAACATGGTTTGATATCTAGTCCCCGTTAGAGAGAGATGGGAAAGGAAATCATGGCGGAGCAGCATGAGACTAGGTGAAACTCCTAGAATCTTGTACCTTTTGTTAAGTTCCATCCAAGAGTGGGAGAAACCCAAGGAGCATATATTGCCTTGATTAAATGGTAGTAGAAGTGATTAAGGATCCCTCCAACTTCTTGTGGAGTTGGGTAAACCCCAAAGGGAGAAAAATTTTGGCTCCTTGTTTCAACCATTGATGTTGTTGTTACTTGCTGTTGAGTTGGTGCCAACTCATGGCAACCTTATATATCACAGAACAAAACATTGCCCAGTACTGTGCCATCTTCATGATCTTTGACATGTTTGAACCCATTGTTGTGGCTATTGTGTCAATCCATCTCACTGAGGATTTCCTTCATTTTCACAGACCCTCTCCTAAACATGATGTCCTTTTCTAGGGATTGAGCTTTCCTGCTAACATGTCCAAAGTAAGCCAGGTGAACTTTCACCATCCTCGCTTCTAAGACTGAGGAAACTCAATACCCTGCTACAGTGTTACTGGTTTAATTTGTTCCCATCACTTTGGGTTGACTCTTCATTGTCGCTGCCATTTCTGAATGGCTTCAGACATTTCTTACAATTTCCCTGCTCCGTCACTCAGACGAGAAGAGTACATTTGTATCTTTTAATCTCAAAATGATGTTAATAGTTAATGTTTAATGAACAGGGGCCCATGCTCAGTGCTCTATATGTGATCTTATGAATCCTCACTAATACTCAATGAAATCGATACTATCCGTGGAATCATTTTGCAGGACAAAGAATCTGAGGTTTGAACAGATTTTTCTTCATTGAACTTACGATCATTTAAGAAACTATGTCTTTTACTTATTTTTCTAATGTATTGTCTGTTTCTCCCTATTATAGTGTAAATGCCATAAAGTCGGGGCTTTTTTGTATCCTTGCTTCAGTGCTATATCTCCAGCACCTAGAATAACCCATCGCCATCGAGTCGATTCTGACTCATGGCGACCCTACAGAAACAGAGTAGAACTGCCCCATAGGGTTTCTGAGGAGCGGCTGGTGGATTTGAACTGTCAGCCTCTTTGGTCAGCAGCCATAGCTCATCGTAGCTCTTAACCACTGCGCCACCAGGGCATTTGGTAATGAGGTGCATATTTGTTGAAAGACCAGGTAACTTGCGCAAGGTTAAATGGGTAGAAAGTGGCGGCACCAAGCTTGTGATCACTCTTTGCTGACTTCAGAGTCTATATTCCTAACCACTACCTCACACTGCCTCCCTGTTTGTTCATAAATAATTTCTCTTCTCCGATTCTACCCTTCACTCAAGTGCCTTTCCCCCATCTGTAATTCAGCATCACAGCTCTCTGTTACTAGATGTGGTAAGCTGCAACACCTCTCTGCATAGTGACTGCATCCCACTTTGCCACCTTAACATAGTTCTTTGTTGATTCCCTATTAAATCAGCAGGTATACTTAGCATCTTTATTTCTTTTATCTAGTTAGAAACACAAAACATTCACCTCCTAAATTCAAGAGTTCTGGCTTTTCCTAGATTGAGATTAGGGACAAAGAAGTACCACAGAACTAATTGGGGCTGAGAGAAATTCCATCTTTCTTGCACCAGACCATCACGTACATCGTGAAAGAGATAACTGTGAAAGCTGTGGGGTCCTTCCAGAAGCAGATATATACAATATTGTTCTCTGACTTTTTTAATTGTTGTACAAATATACATAACAAAGCATTTGCCAATTCAACAATTTTTACATGTATAATACAGTGACATTGATGCCATTCTTCATGTTGTGCAACCGTTGTCATTATCCTTCTCCAGATTATCGTATTTTTATGCAAATAACACACACCTTCTACATTTGTTTGCCAACCGTACCCTCCTCCTGCGAGGTATTTCATAAGTGCAGCTATGCCTTTTTTTTTTTTTTTTTTTACATGTTACCATAAAAAAATATTAGCATAGTGTACCTACAAAAATACGTTGCTTGGGGAGGGCATGGTATGGCAAATAAACAAAGAAGGTGCGTGTTATTTGTGTAAAAATAAGTGTTCTTATATGTGTTCATTAATGAGAATTAGAAAAATGTTAAAAACAGTAAAGAGGAAAATAATTACCTGAAATCCCATCAACATGCTAGTATATATTCTTCCAAGTTTTTTTCTGTGTGTGTGCTTATGTATACTTTTGTTCATACTATTTCAACAATTTTGTTTTGGAATTTTCCACTTAATATTGCTTTTTAAATATTTCCCTCATGTTTTTAGTATTCTTGTATAAGATGATTTTTACCATATAATATTCCATCATGTGCCATGAATATACTTTATTTAACCACATTGTTACAATGTTATATTTTCATTTTGGCCAGTGTTTGTATACTGCAGTTACCATCCTTTTACATAAATTTTTATACACACAGCTGGTTATTTTCTTAGTGTAGACTTCTAGAAATTACCTCTGGGCTTAAAGATGACATTTTAAAGAAAGGCAGCGGTTCTTGAAAGCTTTGACAGCCCTGAGTGCGTAGGGAAGCTGAGCTGATAGTTAACACAGGACAGAGAAAGGCTCCTTGGCCAGCTGCCCTGAGCTCAGGGTCCTTCTGGAGTGCAATCCCAGTGAAGACCATTGTGGGTTATGAGAAAGACTGTCACCTCCTCTTTGCTCAATTTGCTTGATCTTCTAGACCTCTGTGCTTTCTTCACCTAATTTTTGGATTATTCTTCTCTTGTCTCCCCTGCCCCCTTAACCAAAGTAAGTGCACATCATATATACATAGTGCAGTGGAAAAGAACTTGGGTGCAGGACCTTGAGTAAGTTACTTAACCCATCTGTCACCCTCAATTTCCTAATCTGTAAAATGGGGGTAATATTTGTAACTACCTCATAGGATTGTGAGGATTAAATGATTGAGTGCAGTGAAATGCTTAGAAGAGTGCCTGGCATGTATTAAGCATTTAAGAAATGATGGCTTATTAATTAAATATTTTAAATTTAGTTAATAACAGATTATTATTATTACTAATATCTTGCATATTGCTTTGACTTCCAAAGTGGGTCGTAAGTGTAGTTAGCACCATGGTGAGTGTGACGTGCTGAAAAGACTTTTTCCTCCAGGGCCCAGCACCAGCTCCTTCCTCCCTTTTTTTCTTATCCTTCTCTCTCTCCTTCCCAGAGAAACCTGGTATTTGACCAAGCATGGATTTTTCTCTGGCTTCTCGATCTGCCCACATGTGCATGCTTCCCTTCCCCATCACCCTTGGATTTGTTCTCCTTATCGGTTTATTTGTTCCAGTTACGAAGAGCTGGAGCCTGGCCGGCAGCTTTTCCAGTTGGCTTTCTCTGTGTGCTGCATTGTAAAACTGTTCTCTCTGTTAGAAATCTCTTTGATCCATGTTTAGCTGGATTTGTTCTCCCAACAGATGTTTTGGGTGGTTAGAGGATTTCCTTCTCCTCCTTTGCCAAGCCTCATGCCCCTTTCAGCTCCCCGCTTGCTCAGGATCTTCTCTGCAGCTGACCATAGACCAGGGACATCTGTCACGAAGGTCTCCCCTGCCCAGAGTAACAGGAGAAGCACTGCGGCCAAGACTTTCTGAAGTGCCCGCTTAGGGGGAGGAGGGAGGAAGATGTTGGAGATCTGTGCAGGGGACAAGTTTGAGTTTGGCGCAATGGTTAAGCACTCGGCTACTAACCAAAAGGTTGGCGGTTCGAACCCACCAGCTGCTCCACAGAAGAAAAGACCTAGTGATCTGCTCTCGTAAAGATTATAACCTAGAAAACCCTATGGGGCAGTACTGCTTTGTCATATAGGGTCACTGTGAGTCAGAATAGACTCAACGGCACACAACAACAGACACACTCCAGGGACTGTTTTGGTCCAAGCTACGCCAGTCTCCATTTGGCTTCTGTGGCATGTTAACAAAAACTCAACCTTACATTGTCTATTGTAGACAATAGTGTAGGGCCTGAGGATATAGCAGGTAGCCTAAGAAAACTCCCGGAAGTTGGGAAAGAAGGACATTGAGGCTCTGTACCGCCTCCACATGCCCCTGGAGTGCAGGGCAAACAAACAAACAAAACTGTTGCCATTGAGTCAATTCCAACTCATACTGACCCCATAGGATGGAGTAGAACTACCCTATTGGGTTTCCAAGGAGCAGCTGGTGGATTTGAACTGCCAACCTTTTGGTTAGCAGCCAAATGCTTAACCACTGTACTGCCAGGGCCCCAGAGTGCAGGGCAGGCAGTGTGAAAATATGTAGTTGGTTCTTTTACAGGATTTATATGAATAGCCATGGGATCCCTTTGTCCAACCCATCAACCTTGATGGCCAAGGAGGAAAGTGTCAAGGAAGCCTGGCTCAATCTAACCTTTTATATTTTCAACACTACTTCAGCCTTTCACTTTTAATAGTTTTGGAGTTTCTGAGAGCCATGTAGAGAAAGCGGCACAGTGGTGTTGGGGACACCAAGGAAGTCATCTGGCATGGGATCAAGAGAAAGGATGGAGGGCTTGAGAAAGCAGAGGGTGCAGATAAGTGTGGAGAGATGGAGAGCATCAAGAAGGTACAATGGATGGAACACCAGGTTGGCGTAGCAGGGTGCTCAGCAGTTGTGAGTTCCTGCCCCCAGCTTGCCACTACACTGCAATCCTTTGTCCTCGGCTTTTAATTTCTCTGGACCTCAGTTTCTCCATGGGCAAGATTGAGAGTTGGATGGGTGCTCTCTAGGATTCCTTCCTAGCCTGAAGGGAATTCTCAGTTGTAGCCTAATGTGTGGAACAAATGGGAGCTCTTGGCCCTGGCCCCCTACAGAGAGCACAGCCCCTCTTCCTGTGGAAACATCTTCCAAGCAGGGCTGCCCTTCCCACAGGGTCATCCAGCCTGCATCTGGTGCCTCGCCTGCACCTCTTTAAAGTGCTCCCGCTTCTCCCCCTCCCGATTCCTGTCTCTTTCCACATGTAAGCTTGCTACTCCTTTTCATGATTCCCATTATTCTTTGACTGTACACATCTGTCTTTGATCTTGTCAGCTCTGGGAGGCTTCTTGAATGCAGCCCGTGACTGACTGGGCTATTCTGTGAGTTAACCAGGAAGTAAGATGAAGTTGGTGCTGGGGACAGAAGTGCCTGAGCCTGGCCTCCGGCTCCAATTCTAAAAGTGCTGCCCTAATGGAGTCAATGGAGGCATTAGGGGGTCAGTGATAGAATTTTTCCTTCCGGGCAGGAGATGTAGGCTCAATTCCTGGACAGTACACCTCATGCACAGCCACCACCTGTCTGTCTGTCAGTGGAGGCTTGCATGTTGCTGTGATGCTGGACAGGTTTCAGCAGTTTCCAGACTAACATGGATTAGGAAGAAAAGCCTGGCAATCTACTTCTGAAAATCAGCTAATGAAAACCCTATGGATCACGGTTCAATACACAATTATGGGGACGTCCCAGAACTGGGCGGTGTTTTGTTTTGTGTTGTAAAAATGGTGTGGTGGCAGCGTCTGATCTCCTCTAACTTCACAAGGGGAGAGGAGAATCAAGATCAGTAGCCCAAGGCTGATTGCTATGAGGCAGAGGTCAGACATGCCTCCTCTCTGCCATCTTTACCAATTCTGACGCCAACTTTTCCCTCCCATGACACTCTCTACTTCTCTGCTGGGTTTGATAATTCATTGCAATGGCCACACAGAACTCAACAGACAATTCTTATGATTATGGGGTTTATTAGGGAAGTAACAGGTTACAATTCAGGTTCAGGAACGCTCAGGATACAGTTCTTCCATCCGGATAGCCTCTTCCCAGCTGTGCTCACAGGCACGCCTCTCTCTGGCCCTTGGCTCTGCCCTGCTCAGGCATGTGTTACAAAGCTCTTCTAGCTCCACTAAGAAGTTCCCCGAGGCACCCCACTCTGCCAGTAAGCCTTGGCTCAAAGGCACTTGGCTTTCTCTGTCTGCTGTCTGGGAAGCCCACTGCACCATCTCCTGTTGGTCTCTCCTGGCTTGGTGGTGGTGGTATCCTCTCTCTCCTCCCTCTGGTGTGGCTCATTTCCAGCCCAGTGGAATGGCAAAACTGACCAATCCCCTTGGTGGGCCATAATTACCTGATTTGCACAGTCCCACCCAATCACTTCGGTGGGAGTTAGAAGACCATGTTGACAAAGGCTGCACAAAAGCGATCCATCACACTGTACGTGTGCATGGGGTCACGATGGGGCGGGGACCAACTCAACAGCAACTAACAACAACTGAGCCAGTGAATATTTTGGCCATGATCACTCATCTCTCTCACACCAACACCATACTCATATACACAAACATACAAAAAACTCACTCTCCTGTATTTGAAGGAGCCCTGAGCCCTACTCATGCCATCTGACTTAGCCCATCTGTATCCTTGGTAATGAGATTTATACCCAGTTTATATAGGTGATGGGAAAGGGAGGGTAGATGTGACTCAGAGAAGTTAAAGTCTTGCTCAAAGACTCTCAGCAGCTAATCAGGGAACACTCTGCTGACTCAAAGATGCTGCCTTGCAAGGAGCTGGACCTGTCCGTCCTGTTACTGAAGCCCATTTCTTGATTGGCATGCGGAATGCTCTGGCCAGTGAAGGATAAACAGGGAGAAGGATCAGGAATGAAGGCCAGTGCTTAGAATCAGACAGTCCGCAGGGTCTAGGAAAGCAGGCCTACCTCTGGTAAGCTGCGAGTAATAGTCATCCAGCCCAGACTAGATACGCCTCATTGCTGTCTGAGCCAGTAGGGAGAAAAGAGGAGTGTGATTCTACAGTGGGACAGACAGAGCTGTTGTTTAGCAGTGATGTCTTCCTTCCAGTGTCCTAGGACTTCCACAGTCAATGGGTAGCAGTAGGCCCTCCATTGGAATTGAGTTTTTCTGAGCAGGGATACTGTGGTCATTTTGGATGGGTAATTAGTAATGCAGGATGCACTGCAGGCATTAAATGCCAGTAGCACCTTCTCCCACCCGCTTGCAGTTACTGGGACAGCCAGAAACACCTTCATACATTTCCAAATGCCCTTTAGTAGGGGCAGTAGCAGCCCTTTTGTGAATCAGATCAGCATTGATTAAATGAGTGGAAAAATGAATGAATGATATCTTACTTCTGCTTCTTTTTCCCACCTTAGAAATTTACTGAACACTGGGAGCTGCGGCCTTGTCAGACTCAGACTGAACCCTGCCACCGTGATTAAATCCATGCCCCTGCTTCCGGGCCCCCTGCTCCTAACCTGCCCACGTGGGGCTCATGCTGCTCTTCAGAGAGCTCTCTGAGCATAGGTGGTCCATATTCTGCTTCCATCCCCCAGTTGTGAGCTCTGCGGGCCCAACTCCACGCCACCCCACCCCCTCAAGTGGTCACCCTAGGTCGGAGCTCTGGCATTGGTCTACTGGGTTTCTGCCTGCCGGAGGGGAGGGTTTGTGTAAGATTCCCTCTCAGCAGCTCAGCACAGATGGGATGATGAGGACCAGATTTCATTTCTGAACTCTTATATTTGCCAAGATTTTGACCAGGCTTCCTGGAATAGACAGAGAAACAGAACAAGCTCCCTCAGGTCAAGTGATTTGGGCCCGAGTTCTCCCAGAGGCCCTGAATGAGTGCTCTGTTACTAGTGCAAGTGTGCTGAGCAGCCCTGGTCTGCTAGACTAGGAGAGAGGCTGAAGAGGAAAGAGAAAGGTCGCTGAGCTGCCTCACCATCTCCACCACCCAGTCACAGGGTCCTAGGGCCAGGGCCATCTGTGCCTGGGTTTGCCACCTGTATAAAGGGGAAAACAACCATCTTGTTCCTTTTGCTACACAGGAATGAGAACAAAGAGGAAACATTTATGAAGTGTTTTGAATTCCAGGGGGAACAGGAACTATATAAATTCATGATATATTGTATTTGGTGTGTGCATGGTCAGAAGTTAGAAATTAACCTGATCCAGTCACAAGTGTCAGTGCCAGGAAGTTCTGGAGATCTGTGAACTGGAGGCCACTGGTGTTCCTCTGCCCCTTGATCCGCCCTGGAGTCCCTCCATTCCAGCTTCTACCTTGGCTCTCACCTCCTCTTCACAGCCAAACTTCTTAAATGGAGACACTGTTTTGGCGTTTTCTGTTCAGTGCTTAAACCCATTGCAGTCTGTCTTCTGCCACTGCATGTCACAGAGCCTTCTCTGGCCCATGGCTGCATGTCACTAAACCCAGGGAGGTATCAGACTCATTTTGCTTGACCATCAGCGCTATTTTCCATGTTGACTTCCTTCTTGAAATTCTCTTCTCATAGAATACCATACTGTTCTGGTAGTCATCTTGCCGCTGTGGCTGCATCTTCCCAGTTTTCTTACCTGACTCTTGCTTCTCTACCTCACCTGGGCTCCCTCTCCACACGCTTTCACTAACCAACCTCAAACATTCCTGTGGTCCCTTATATCTGTATGCTGCTGACTCCCAAACATACAGGTACTTTCTCTTAAGCTACAGATCCGTATATCCACCTGCCTGATAGATACTCCATCCAAACACTTCATGGATACGTGACACTCAGAGTGTCCCAGACTGAACATGGCTCTCTTTGTGCCCCAAACCCATTCTTTCTCCGGTGAATTTTCTCCATTGTTTCCCATCTTAATAAATTAAACTATTTGCTGCTACATTTGGTTAAGTCAAAAACCTGGGAGTCATCCTCAGCTTGTCCTGCTCTCTCATTCTCCACCATCAGGCAACTTCCAAGTCCTCATAATTCTACCTCATAAATGTCTCTTGAGTTTACCCAGATCTCTTCATCTCCACTGTGACTACCCTAATCAAAACCACCTTCATCTCTTGCAATTCTCTAAACTTTGTGAAGCTACTCAGGTCATTTCTCTACTTCAAATCTCACAATAGTGTCCCAATGCCCCTATGTCCCTAACATGACTTTCAAGACTGTTCGTGATCTCCCTCCTCATTATACTACTCTCTCTCGTATGCTGTGCTTCAGCCGTATTGGATTTTGTTAGTTTATTTGTTTTCCAGAATGCACCATGTTCCTCCTTGCCTCTGACCCAGTTATGGATTGAACTACGGCCTCCCCAAAATGTGTGTCAACTTGGCTAGGCCGTGATTCTGAGTGCTTTGTGATTGTCCACCATTTTGTCATCTGAGGTGATTTTCCTATGTGTTGTAAGTCCTACCTCTATGATGTTAATGAGGCAGGATTAGCAGTGGTTATGTTAATGAGGCAGGACCCAATCTATAAGATTAGGTTGTGCCTTAACACCCAACATTTCATATTGTAGCTACTGGTTCAACACCTTTCTCACTGGACTATAGACTTTTTTTTTTTTTATTGTACTTTAGATGAAGGTTTACAGAACAAATAGTTTCTCATTAAACAGTCAGTACACATATTGTTTTATGACATTGGTTAAAAAACCTATGACATGTCAACCCTCTCCCTTCTCGACCTTGTTTTTTTTTTTTGGTGAAAATATACATAGCCAAAGATACACCATTTCAAAAATTTCTACATGCACAGTTCAGTGACATCGATTACGTTCTTCTTTTGTGCTGCTGTTCTCACTTTAGATGAAGGTTTACAGAACAAAATAGTTTCTCATTAAACAGTTAGTACACATGTTGCCCTATGACAACGGTTAACAACCCCACTACATGTCAGTACTGTCCTTACTCAATCTTGGGTTCCCTGTCACTTGCTTTCCTGTCCCCTTCTGCCTTCTAGTCCTTGTCCCTGGACTACTGTGCCTCATTACTCCCATTTTGTTTTATGGGGCTGTCCAATCCCCGGCTGAACGGTGAACCTCGGACGTGACTACACCACTGAGCTAAAAGGGTGTCTGGGGGCCATACTCTCAGGATTTCTCCAGTCTCTTTCAGGCCAGTAAATTTGGTCTTTTTTTTTCTGAGTTAGAATTTTGTTCTACATCCTTCTCCAGCTCTGTCCAGAAACTTCTGTTGTGATCCTGGTCACAGCAGTCAGTGGTGGTAGCCAGGCACCATCTAGTTGTACTGGACTCAGTCTGGTGGAGGCGTTGGTAGCTGTGGTCCATTAGTTCTTTGGACTAATCTTTTCCTTGTATCCTGTTCTCTTCATTCTCCCTTGTTCCCAAAGGGGGGAGACCAGTGGAGTATCTTAGATGGCTCCTCACAAATGTTTTAAGACCCCAAATGCTACTCACCAAGGTAGAATGTCTCTTTATCAACTGTGTTATGCCAGTTGGGCTAGATTTTCTCCTAGACCAAGGTCCCTACAGCCCTCGGCCCAGCCATTCAGTCCCTCAGGGAGTTTGGATGTGTCTGTGGAGCTTCCATGACCTTTCCTTGTACAAGTTGTGTTGGTTTCCCCAGTATTGTGTACTGTCTCACCCTTCACCAAAGATACCACTTATCCGAGGTACAGGACTCCAGTGACAAGGGCTAGAAGGCAGAAGGGGACAAGGAAGCTAGTGATAAGGAACACAAGGTTGAGTAAGGATATTGTTGATGTGTTGTGAGATTGTTAACCATTGTCATAGGGCAACATTTGTAGTAACTGTTAAATGAGAAACTATTTTGTTCTGTAAGCCTTCATCTTAAGTGAGAATAACAACACAATTGGAAGAGCGTAGTCAATGTCACTGAACTGTGTATGTAGAAATTTTTGCAACAGTGTATCTTTGGCTATGTGTATTTTCACCAAAAAAAAAAAAAAAAAGGTTGAGAGGTTAGAGGGTTAATATGTTGTGGGGTTGTTAACCAATGTCATAAAACAACATGTGTACTACTGTTTGATGAGAAACTATTTGTTCTTAAGCCTTCACCTGAAGTACAATAAAATATTAAAAAAAAAAAGTAGGAAAAAAGAAGAAACAAAACAACAACAAAACCAGGAGTGTGGCTAGCAGAAGATTCAAGTAAGAACAGGACTTTTTCATCTATAAATCCCCTGGAGTAACAGTTGGACTGCCTCTGGGCTTCTGTCAGATCACTCAACCTCAGCTGGTAGAAAACATGCAACCAACAGTTAAATTTCTAGGAACAACTAGAACGATGCTTCCTTCCCCCTCTGCAAACTTGAAAAAGGGGAGGTTCCCAGGAAATGAGAGTCAAAAGAGACACATTTCTCTTCATGTCTGTGTAAGGCAAGCTCAGAGTTACATAGGAAAACTGAGTCCAGTAAGGTTATGAGAATTACGAAGTGCTATTTGGAAGCAAGTTGCTATATAAATCAAGGTGTCTTGATTGTTCCCATTTTCTTATCAGTGACCACATTATACTCATAATGTCCTCTTTAAAATGGAATTCCTACAAGTACTTAATCTGACAGTGGTATTTCCTGAAATTCTCTCTTTGGGGTTAGAACAGTTACTAGATTAAAGTGGTAATTTAATTCTCTGAAAAAAAAAAGATACCACTTATCTATTGCCTATTTAGTATTCCCCCCCCCCCCCCATCCCTTCCATCCCTGGTAACCAACAAAGATTGTTTCTTTTTGTGTGTAAACTTTTTCATGAGTTTTTACTATAGAGGTCTCATACAGTATTTGTCCTTTTGTGATTGACTTATTTCACTCAGCATAATGTCCTCCAGTTTTATCCATGTTATGAGATGCTTCACAGATTCATCATTCTTCTTTACCGTTGCATAGTACTCCATTGTGTGTATGTGCCATAGTTTCATTCATCTGTTGATGGGCATCTAGGTTGTTTTCATCTTTTTTGCTATTGTGAACAATGCTGCCATGAACATAGGTGTGCATATGTCTCTTCGAGTGATGACTTTTATTTCTCTAGGATATATTCCTAGGAGTGGGATTGCTGGATCATATGGTGTGTCTATTTCTAGCTTTCTAAGGAAGCGCCATACCATTTTCCAAAATGGTTGTATCATTTTGCATTCCCACCAGCAGTGCATAAGAGTTCCGATTTCCCCGCAGCCCCTCCAACATTTGCTATTTCCAGTGTTTTTGATTCGTGCTGGTAATACCAGGGTGAGATGGTATCTCATTGTGGTTTTAATTTGCATTTCTCTAATGGCTAGTGATAGCGAGCATTTCCTCATGTGTCTATTGGCCACTTGAATGTCTTCTTTGGTGAAGTGTCTGTTCATTTCTTTTGCCCATTTTTTAATAGGAATATTTGTCTTTTTGTTGTAGATGTGTTAGATTTTCTTGTAGATTATGGAGATTAGACCTTTGTCTGACTTGTACTGTCCAAAGTTTTTTTCCCAGTCTGTAGGTTCTCTTTTTGTTCTTTTGGTGAAGTCTTTTGAAGAGCATAGGTGTTTGATTTTTAGAAGATCTAGTTATATAGCTTATCTTCTGGGGTTTGTGTGTTAATGGTTATGGTTTGTATCCTGTTAATGCCATGTATTAAGACCTGTAGCGTTAGTCCTATTTTCTCTTCTATGAACTTCACAGTTTTTTGCTTTCTGTTTAGGTCTTTGATCCATTTTGAAGTAGTTTTTGTATATGGTGTGAGATATGGGTCCTGTTTCTTTTTTTTGCAGATAGATATCCAGTTTTGCCATCACCATTTGTTAAAAAGACTGTCTCTTCCCCATTTGATGGACTTTGTGGATGGATTTACATCTGGGTTCTCAATTCTGTTCCATTGGTTAATGTATCTGTCATTGTACCAGTACCAGGCTGTTTTGACTACCATAGCTCTATAGTAGATTCTGAAGTCAGGTAGTGTGAGTCCTCCAACTTTATTCTTCTTCTTTAGTAGTGCTTTACTTATTCAGGGCTTCTTCCCTTTCCATATAAAGTTAATGATTAGTTTTTCCATCTCTTTGAAGAATGTTGTTGGTATTTGGATCGGGATTGCATTGTATTTGTAAATTGTTTTGAGTAGAATTGTCATTTTCACAATGTTAAGTCTACCTATCCATGAGCATGGTAAGTTTTTCCATTTATGTAGATCCCTTTGGGTTTCTTGCAGTAGTGTTTTGTAGTTTTCTTTCTATAGATCTTTTACATCCCTGGTTAGATTTATTCCTAAGTATTTTATTTTTTTAAGGGCTATTATAAATGGTATTGTTTTCCTGATTTCCCTTCATCCTTCTCCTTATTGGCGTATAGGAATCCAGCTGATTTTTGTACGTTTATCTTGTATCCTGCTAGTCTGCTGAATCTTTATCTTAGTTCCAGTAGATTTCTCTTGGAGTCTTTAGGGTTTTCTACGTATGGTATCATATCATCTGCAAACAGGGACAGTTTAACTTTTTCATTACCAATTTGGTTGCCCTTTATTTCTTTTTCTTGCCTTATTGCTCTAGCTAGAACTTCCAGCACAATGTTCAATAGGAGTGGTGATAAAGGGCATCGTTTTCTTGTTCCTGTTCTCAAGGGGAATGTTTTCAGCCTCTCTCCATGAAGAATGATGTTGGCTCTTGGTTTTGCATGGATGCCCTTTATTATGTTGAGAATTTCCCTTCTATACCTATTTCAATGAGAGTTTTTATCAGGAATGGGTGTTGGACTTTGTCAAATGCCTTTTCTGCGTTGATTGAGATTATCATGTGATTCTTTTCTTTCCTTTTATTTATGTGGTGGATTACATTGATTGATTGTCTAATGTTGAACCATCCTTGCATACCTGGCGTGATGTTTAAGATTGTGTGTCAACTTGGCTGGGCCATGATTCTCAGTGTTTTAAAGTAATCACTCCCATGATTGAATATACTGTGAGTAGCCAATCAGTTGAAAGGGAGTCTCCTTGAGGGTGTGGCCCGCATCTGAATATAAGCAGACGTTCTGGGTTTTTGCTGTCTCTTGATCCTGCGGCTGTTTCCTGTTTCCTGTCATCTCATCTCACGTTCTTGGGACTTGAGCTGTCAGCTTATCTGCCAAACCTGGGATTCATTGATCTGCACAGCCTGTGAGTGGGAGCCTTGCTCTCCGACCTGCCAATCTTGGGCTTGCCAGCTTCTGTGGCTGTGTGACTGGGGAGAGGCCTCCACCCTGATCCACAGACTTGGGACATTCTAGTCTCTACAATTGGGTGAGACGTTTGCTTGATATAATCTCTCTATATATGTATTTATACACTTTACTGGTTTTGCTTCTCTAGAGAAACAAACCTAAGACACCTGGTATGAATCCTACTTGGTCATAGTGTATTATTTTTTGATATGATGCTGAATTGTATTGGCTAGAATTTTGTTGAGAATTTTTGCATCTATAGTCATGAGAGATGTTGGTCTGTAATTTTCTTTTTTTGTGGCGTCTTTGCCTGGTTTTGGTATCAGGGTTATTCTGGCTTCATAGAATGAATTCAAAGTGTTGCTTCCTTTTCTATGTTCTGAAATAGTTTGAATAGTACTGGTACAATTTCTTCTGTGAATGTTTTGTAGAATTCTCCAGTGAAGCCATCTGGGCCAGGGTTTTTTTTTTCTTTTTGGTTGGGAGTTTTTTTTATTACCTTTTCAATCTCTTCTCTTGTTATGGTCTGTTCAGATTTTCAACATCACTTTGTTGTAGTTTGAATCAGTAGTGTGTTTCTAGAAATTTATTCATTTCCTCTAGGTTTTCAAATTTGTTGGAGTATAGTTTTTCATAATATTCTGTTATGATCCTTTTTACTTCACTTGGGTCTGTGTAATGTCTACCATTTCATTTCTTATTTGGGTTATTTGCGTCCTTTCCTGATTTTCTTTTGTCAGTCTGGCCAGTGGTCTGTTGATTATGTTGATTCTTTCAAAGAACCAACTTTTGGTTTTGTTGATTCTTTCTATTGCTTTTCTGTTCTCCATTTCATTTATTTCTGCTCTGATCCTTATTGTTTACTTTCTTCTGGTAGCTGTGGGCTTTTTTTGCTGTTCTCTTTCTATTTGTTTGAGTTGTGTAGCTAATGTTTTGATTTTGTCACTTTCTTCTTTTTTGGTGTGTGCATCTATTGCTATTAATTGTCCTCTGAGGACTGCCTTTGCTGTGTCCCAAAGGTATATTTTGGTATGACGTGTCTTCATTCTCATTTGATTCTAGGAATTTTTTGATTCCATGTCTGATTTCTTCTATTACCCAGTGGTTTGTAACCAGGGTGTTATTCAGTTTCCCTGTTCTTGATTTTTTTTTCCTTGCTCTTTCTGTTGTTAATTTCTACCTTGATGGCATTTTGGTCAGAGAAGACACTTTGAATTATCTCAACGTTTTGGATCTTGCTGAGGATTGCTCTGTGGCCTAAGATGTGGTCTATTCTGGAGAACGTTCCATGTGCATTGGAAAAGAATGTGTACTTTGCAGCAGTTGGATGGGGTGTTCTATATATGTCTATGAGGTCAAGTTGGCTGATTGTGCCCTTTAGGTCTTCTGTATCTTTGCTGTGTTTCTTTTTAGATGTTCTGTACTTTACTGAGTGTAGGGTGTTTAAATCTCCCTACTATTATTGTGGAACTGTCAATTTCTCTTTTCAGTACTGTTAGAGTTTGTTTTATATATTTTGGAGCCCTGTCATTGGGTGCGCAGATGTTTATCATGGTTATGTTGGATTGTCCCCTTAATCATTATACAGTATCCTTCTTTGTCTTTTATGGTAGATTTTGTTTTAAAGTCTGTTTTATCTGAGATTAGTATTACCGCTCCTGCTCTGTTTTGGTAGTTGAGACTTTATGTTTTTCCTCTTTATTTTTGTGAGTATATTTGTTCACTTTCTTTGTGGTTACCATGAAATTAACCCTTATCTTTCTAAGTTTGAAGCAGTCTATTATTACTTGGCATTGCCTTGACTTACTCTCAATTACAAGGTTCTATCCCTACACTGTTTAGTCCCTCTTTTATTGTTCTGATGTTGTTGTCATTTACTGATTAACTGCTCTGATTCCCTGTTGTATTTCTTTTGCTTTTGGATACTCCTTGAGAGTTCATTTCCTAGATTGGTATCTGGCTGGTATGATCCTGCATACTAGATTCAGCCTGTGAGCTGAAGTTGTTTGTTCTCAGATTGAAGGACTCCTTTTAATAATTCTTGTAAGTTTGGTTTGGTTTTTACATATTCCCTTAATTTCTGTTATCTGGAAATGTCCTAATTTCACCATCATGTTTGAATGAGAATTTTGCAGGATATATTATTCTTGTCTGGCAATTTTTTTCTTTCAAGGTTTTATATATGTCATCCCATTGCCTTCTTGCTTGCATGGTTTCTGCCAAATAAGCTGAGCTTAATCTTATTGTTTCTCCTCTGTATGTGACTTCTTGTTTTTCACGAGCTGCTCTCAGGATTCTTTGTTTGTCTTTGGTTTTAGCAACCGTGATTATGATATGGCTTGGTGATTTTCTTTTGGGGTCTATCCTATATGGGGTTTGTTGAGCTTCTTAAATGGTCAGCTTTTCGTCTTTCATGATATTGGGGAAGTTTTCTGTCAACAATTCTTCAATGCTTCTCTCTGTGTTTTCTGTTTTCTCCCCCTGTTCTGGAACTCTGATCACTTGCAGATTTTTGCTTTTGATTGTATCCCACATAATTCTCATGGTCTCTTCATTTTTCTTTGTTCTTTTTCTGCTTTTTCCTCAAGCAGAGTTGTATCCAAGTGTTTGTTTTCAATTCCGCTGATCCTGTCTTCCACTGTTTCAAATCTGCTCATCAGCCCTTCTATGACACTGTCCATTTCTGAAATCTTGTTGTTTATCTTTTGGATTTCTAATTGTTGTTTTTGTATAATTTCTAGTTGTGAATTTATTTTGGCATTTTGTTCCTGCATTATTTTCCTGTATTCTTCCATTTTTTTATCTGTATTTTTCATGAATTTGTCTGCCTTTTCCATGAATTTGTCTATTTTTTTCTCATTTTTGTCTGCTTTTTGCTTCAGCTTTTGGGTAATTCTGAGAATTAGAGATTTGAATTCCCTATCAGGTAGTTTTAGTGCCTTTTCTTCTACTGGAAAGTCATCTGGTGTTTTATTTTGGACGTCTACTGGAACCATCCTGTCCTGTTTTTGTAAATTTTTTGATATTTGTCTGCTGTCTTCAGGGCATTCAGTAGTTATTTTTCTCATTTATTGATTGCAGATTTATTTGTTTCTTCCTTTTTTTTAAATTTGGCTATGTCTGAGCAGATGGGCTCTGTGTTCTTTGTTGTTTGCTTGTCAGTGGGCATGATACTTTTCACCTCCTTCTCCAATTGGCAGGTCAGTCACTCAGATATGGTACAGCAGGGAAGGTCTAGCTGAAGAGGAGTTGCTGGGATAGGTTGTTTGTGGCACTCACTACAGCCACCAGGGTGGGTCGGCATTCAGTGCAGGGCAGGTTCTGGTAGGCCGTGCCTGTGCTGCTTGGTGGTGTGATGTTAAGTGCATGGTGCAGGTAGGCAGGATGGAGGAGGGAGATTGTTATGTGTGGAGCTAAGGTGGTATGGGAGAGAGGAGAGAGGAACAGGAACCAAAAACATACAAACAAAAAAGAGCGCTAGGGGTGCTTGCCATTGGAGTGGAGAGATAAGAGATTATGAAATGGAGAAAAACAAAAAGGGGAAGAAGAAGGAAAAAAAGAAAAGAAAAGAATGAATAAATAAAAATTAGAATGGAAAAAGAACAGCAAATCTCCCAGGGATCCCACTGGTGCAGCTACGAGGTCTGAGGAAGTTGTTTCGAGGTGTTGAAGTACAGCCTGGCTCAGAGACATACAAGTGTCACTCAGCACCAGGTAGAGAAGGAGGGTATAAAGAGATGAGAAACTGAGTAATGAAGAAAGACAAAAAGGGAGAAAGAGGGAAAAAAAACAAAACAAATTGAGTAAAAAAAACAAGAAAAATCCCCCAAAAAACAGAAAAAAAAACCATGAAAAAAGAAATGCCCTCAGGGATCCCTCCGTGTGTCTGCACAAGCTGAGGGGATAGGTCCCAAGCTGCGCAGCACTGCCTGGCGAGAACGGGCTCCCAACTCACGAAAGAAAAAGAAAAACAAACAATTCAAAACTAACAAACAAAAAAAGCCCTGGCCTAAAGGAGACTGGAGAAACCCCGAGAGTATGGCCCCCAGCCACCCTTTTAGCTCAGTGGTGAAGTTATCTCCGAGGTTCACCGTTCAGCCTGGGAGTGGACAGCCCCATAAAACCAAATGAGACTAATGAGGTACAGTAGTCCAGTGACAACAGCCAGAAGGCAGAAAGGGACAAGGAAGCTGGTGATAGGGAACCCAAGGTTGAGTAAGGATATTGTTGATGTGAGATTGTTAACCATTGTCATAGCACAACATTTGTAGTAACTGTTAAATGAGAAACTATTTTGTTCTGTAAGCCTTAATCTTAAGTGAGAATAACAGCACAATTGGAAGAGCGTAGTCAATGTCACTGAATTGTGCATGTAGAAATTTTTGAAATGGTGTATCTTTGGCTATTTGTATTTTCACCAAAAAAAAAAAAAAAAAAGGTTGAGAAGTTAGAGGGTTGACATGTTGTGGGGTTGTTAACCAACGTCATAAAACAATACGTGTACTACTGTTTCATGAGAAACTGTTTGTTCTGTAATCCTTCACCTGAAGTACAATTAAAAAAAAAAAAAACTGAAAAAAAAAATAGCCCTGGGATCCCACCTGCATGGCAGCATGGACCAGGAAACAGTTCCACACTCAAGCAGAGCACCACAGCCCCTCAGGAAGAAGCAAAGGTGGCACACAGAGCCAGGTATTTGAGCAAAAGAAGGGGGAGGTGGTGAAAGGTAAGGAAGAAATCAAAAGGAGGGCAAAAAAGCAACACCAGCAGCCAACAAATGGCACTCAGGGAGTCAGCCAGTGTGGGCGTGTGGAATCCAAACAGTCGGTGCTTCCCGGCCAAGAGACTGTGGCCATGGGAAGCAGAGGAGGCTGGGTGGGGGTGAAGAAGGGTAGGGGGTGGCAAAGAGTATATCGCCAGTTACCGGTTATTTTGTTTCCTGCTGGAAGCTCCATGAAGCTGCTTTCTTGTACCCCCTATTTGCTGGTCTCTGACAGGAGTCCAAGATGGCAGATCCATGTGCTTTACCTGATAGGGGACCTCTCCGTGTATGTCTCCTTGCTCTGTGTTGTCTGTCAGTTTCTTATTCCATTTGGTGCTTGGCTGAATTCTTTAACTCTTCATTTGATGTTCAGGGTCTCAAGATTGCTGTTTTCTCTGTTTGGCTTGGTTTTTTGGATCTTTCCTGTGGAGGGATTGCGTGGTGCTTCTGCCTAGAGCGCCACGTTGATTATAGACTTCTTGAAAGCAGGAACTTTCTGTCTTATACTTATCAGCATTCTCAGCACCTAACACAATGCATGGTTTATGATATATGCTCAATAAATAAATAGAATGAATTGCTGAGTGAACAAAAGGTGTTTGCTTAGCAGAACCCTGGAATGAGATCAAAGATCAAGGCTAGGATTAAGGAAAAAAATTTCATCAGGGTAACATTATAAATTCCCAGAAGAGGTGAGTAACCCTGTTCACTTTAGCAAATATTGACTCCATGCCTCACAGCCAGGTAAAAGTTGAATGAGGTGTAATCTCTTCACACAGAGAGCTTATTCCTTCTTTGAAAGTCCTTTAAGCAAGCCTTGAAATGATTTTGGCACCTAGATGAACTGATGTTTGTTTTTCTGTGGCCGGTAATGTAGAAAAAGGGAGATTTAAATCAGTCTCTGCTTCATGTGCACATATGCACATGTGTGTATGCACACACACATTCATGCTCACACGTGCACATGCACATACACACATGCAACACTCATAGACATTCATACTCATGCACATGCACACAGGTACATGCACACACACAAAGTCATCCATGCTCACACATGTGCATGTGCAGATACACACATTCAACACGCACAGACATCCATACTCACGCCCATGCACACACACATATTCACAGCCATCCATGCTCACACGTGCGCATGCCCAAAGCTTTCTTCCATTTTGCAAGATGGTAACTCCCTTTTTGGTTTAGGTCCTTGGCATGCCAGGGAAATCCCATCAGCCTTGGATCTGGAGAGGCAGGTTTGATTGTAACAGTGAGGCTTTGTAGCTGGGTCTTTACTGATTTCCCTTATGTCTCCATTTCTCATTTGGTGAGCTCTGCTCTTGCACTTTCCTTCCTCCCAAAGTGAACACCTGGTCTGGCTTTCTGAAAACTAGATTTCTCTTTTCTGTGCTTAGACTTCATCTTTTCTTCCTCTTCTGGATTCTCTAATGGGATGAAGTCAGAGGATGAAGACTGACCACACCCTTCCTCCTTGACCCCTGATAAAGTTTCTTGGAAACCCTTATACCCGGAGGCAGCTGATTCTTACCGGTGGAGGAGCATCTGAGAAAAGGCTTGGGAAGCTCTAGGTCCGATGCCTTCCCCCAGTTCCCTCAGCTGAGAACTGTCTGTCCTTAACTCGCAATGATCTTGCTGTTATTCCCTTGGTAGGGACACACTGCACTGTCTCTTTCCTTTCACACCCCAGCAAGACATCATTTCCTGGAGATCGTATAAGTGATTCCATCCTCTTTGGGACTGTGTCTGTATTTCAGTTATCTTCAGGGAAGAACATACACATTGGATCTTGGCCTGGCTGTGAAATTTCATTTCCATTTCTTTACACCTGCAGTTTTAATAAGAGACAGAAGAGACCAGAGCTCTGTTTATATCCCAGGCCTAGGTTATCAAAGTGCTTTGAACTGTTGTTTCCCAGTAGGGTATGTGATCTTAGAGCAGGTTTCATCGATGAGGTCTTTCTGGGACCACATTTCTTCAGCCACGTTCTGTTTTGGGTCTCTGACCTCCAATTCCTTCTTCTTTTGAGGGATGTAATGTTTGTGCACTTGGTTCATGCCTTTAAGGCTGACATTGAAAAAAATATTTGATTAGCCATTCCAGATGCTCATTCCAATTCACAATTTGTCCTAAAGGGTCAGCTTATCGTCTTGCCTTCTCACTTTTCCCACCTCCTAAAACTCCCCTTGAAACCTCACAGAGACAGAACTAGTCTCCTTTTCATTTTTTTGTCACCACAAGGCTGGTCATCCAAGAGATTAGTCTATCTTTCTACTTTTCTACCCCATCTACTTCTAGTAAAGCTAGTGTTTGTCAGATAGTAGCTGCACATTTAGTGGTAGTTCCTTCCCATGACCTGGGAAACATTCCCAGAGACAGTGAAAGAGGACCTAGGTCAGTACCAGAATCCCCTCCTCAAATTTAACGTCCTTCTCCCTTCTGTACAAAATGAACTGGATCAGAACTGGCAGCCCTGTAGGAGTGCGTTTCTCTGCCTCAATACCAGACCCCAGAGAGCATTTGATTCCTTGGCAGAGAGGTGTAGGCTTAATTAATTTTTCAATTTTCTCCTTTTAACCTCTTGGTGCACAACCGGGTGTATAATAATTTTAATGGCCGGTGGTGTTAGCAGTTCCTTTTCTCCTGATACGGACCAGGATTTTTCCATCTGGACTTTTTAGCAGGACCTACAAATATTGACTTTCTAACCATTTGGATTTGGGTAGAGTGAGCAGAATGGGATTGGGGAAGAAGGATCAAGGGGGAAATATGCTTATGTATAAATCACATGTGAAGGAAGTTTTGAAGTCATTATTGCTTCAGGATGTGTGAACTGTAATTATTTTTTAAGGTCTTGATTTGCCCAATGAGCATTTCCCAGGGTTGCTGCTCCAAGCATGACGTCTTTGCTGTCACGGGGTCTAGCCTGGTCTCGTAGGAGTTTAATCACTTTAAAGAGGGCCCAGGGTAGGATCCAGTTTCTCTAGGTTCTCAGCTGCGGTCAGTCTGCATGCGGTACGACGTCCAGATGACTTAGATGATTAAGATGATAGAGTTAAAATGAAGAAGAGACATTTTTCTCCTTGCTTTTCCCTTTTTTTTTTTTTCCTTCTGGTTGGCTGCACAAGGCAGTAAATCACTGTTGGGCTAAATGGACTATTGGTCATTAAACTTGGTCTTTGCTTCCTTCAGCTCCCTGCTCAAAACAGGCAGAGACTAAACTCTAAGACTTCTAAGCTGCCTATTTTCCGCGTTTTGACCTCCAAGCCTCATCCTGCCTCTTCGCTACCTTCATTCCCTGCCCCCACACTCCTGGTTCTCCTTGACTCCATTCCTCATGCTCCATCAGTGGTAGCTCTCAGTCAGAAATGGCTGTTCCAGGGAATAGTTTTCAAGGGTCATATAAAACATGCCCCCTCTGTGTTTTGAGAATGCTTTTCATTCCCAAAGGGCCTTTCCAGATAATGAGGAGGGTCAAGCTGGGGCAGCTTACAGGAAGAAGCCCTTAAAAGGGAAGCCTGAGGCCAAAAGCCACGCTGATCCAAGACTTATTTTTTGGGCTAACTACTTAAAGAGAAATGTGGAGAACTCGGGAAAATAAAATCAAGATAATGTTGAAAATGTTTGAGGGGTAGATGTATGGGGGCAAATTGTAAAAAAGACATGGTGGAGAGTTGGATTTGTGGCAAACTCCGTACCAGGGCAACCTGTTCTTTCACTGAAGTATGCTTTAGTGCAGGGCTGGCAAATACATGCAGCAAATGTGCTGCCATTCTGCACTCCTTTGCCCATAGCAGACATCACAAATCACTCACAGCCCTCTTTTCCACTGTTACTCCTTTCCCCATAGCAGACATCACTAATCAATCACAGCCCTCTTTCCTGCTGAACTCCACCAAATCTGTTAATGGGTCCAGTTGATTCTGACTCATAGTGACCTGATGGGACAGGGTAGAACTGCCCCATAGGATTTCCAAAGCTGTAATCTTTACAGAAGCAGGCTGCCACATCTTCCTCCCACAGAGCATCTGGTAGGTTCGAACCACCGACCTTTTGGTTAACAGTCAAGTGTTGAACCACTGCACCACTAGGGCTCCTCAAGGCACTTTGAACCTCAGTACAGTTCTTCAGCTAGCCATATACCAAACAATTCTATTTGGTACTTGAATTGAAACCCCATTTGCATCCCCTAGTTTAAATGGAAAGGACAGACATTAGGCTTGGCATCCAAATGCCTGAAGACTAGTCCCTAGTCTTCTACTTACGAACAATGATTTTCTAACCTGTTTCCTCCTCTATAAAAAGGACATAATACCTACCTCAAAGGTCTGAGGCAAAGATTAAATGAGCTAACATATGTGGTGATGCCTAGAGGAGTGCTTGGCACATTGTAAGCACTCAGTAAATGATAGCCAGATATGAATTTGAAGTGGCACAGGCACGTTGTGTGCCTCCCACCCTGCGCCCCCACGTGTAGATCACCAAAGAAGTAGATGATACTTCTTTTGATGTCATCGGTGAAGGCAGATTGAGAACAGCTGGGCCCTCAAATTCTACCTCACTTTAACTTCACATTCTTAAGACTTTTACTAAATCTCCCTTTCCTGAACTAATATAATGCTCCCTTTTTACCCTGGTGGAGGACAGAGTTAACGCCCACGTGTTATGACGTGATTGGTGTTCTTTAACTGCACACTGCATGTGTAACACGTGCCAGTGTCAGGCCTGCCTTAGACACCCGTGCACTGGTTCTCCAGAGCATAGTCATTGTGGTACAGTAGAGCCAGCAAAGAATTCTTGTGTGCAGGGCGATCTTTGTACAACTTATTTTTTGGTGTTTTCCACTGGTGGTGACAACAGAGAACTGGGGTTATATGGAAGTGGTAGGGCAGGCTTCTTTGGAAGCGGCTTTGCTGTGGTTCTCCTCAGCTCTACCTCACTCCATGATCTGAGGATGGGGAGTAGGCTGTAGAGCACCTCTAGTGATGCCTTTTCCTGGATGATATCAGACCCTGCCTCCAGACTGGAGAGGCATTATTTTCAGAGCGGTAGCCCCAGGAAACATTCTTTGAGCAAATCTAACCCTTAAAAAATTGTAAGTTCATGCATCCTGAGATATCACTGACTTCAAAATGTCCTTTCAAGTGTTTCTATATATACATACACATATATATATATTTGAAGTCAAATGTAAGAGCTCCATTCAGCTTGCCCTTTTCAGTACAGGTTAGTAGGACAGGAAGGAGGTAGTTAAGGGGTAAATTATATATATATATAAAGTAAGGGGTAAAGTATATATATATATATATATATGTATGTATGTATCTGGTGCCCTGGTGGTGCAGTGGTTAACAGCTCAGCTGCTAACCAAAACGTTAGCAATTGGAATCCACCAGCCACTTCTTGGAAACCCTGTGGGGCAATTCTCCTCTGCCCTATGGGGTCCTTATGAGTCAAAATCAACTCAGCGGCAAAGGGTATGTATGTACGTATATTTTCTCTCTCTCTATGTTGCGAAGAATGGGAATTTCAGAACACTTAATTGTGCTCATATGGAACTTGTACGTAGACCAAGAGGCAGTCTTTTGAACAGAACAAGGGGATGCTGCATGGTTTAAAATCAGGAAAGATGTGCGTCATGGTTGTATCCTTTCACCATACTTATCAATCTGTATGCTGAGCAAATCATCTGAGAAGCTAGACTATATGAAGAAGAGCACGGCATCAGAATTGGAGGAAGACTTATCAACAACCTGCAATATGCAGATGACACAGCCTTTCTTGCTGAAAGCGAAGAGGACTTGAAGTACTTACTGATGAAGACCAAAGACTACAACAGCCTTTAGTATGGATTACCACAACATAAAGAAAAAAAAAAAAAAAAAATCCTCACAACAGGACCAATAATCAACATCATGATAAACAACAACAAAAAAAAGTTGAAGTTGTCAATGATTTAATTTTACTTGGATCGACAATCAGCACCCATGGAAGCAGCAGTCAAGAAATCAAATGATGCATTGTGTTGGGCAAATCTGCTGCAAAAGACCTCTTTAAAGTGTTAAAAAGCAAAGATGTCACCTTGAAGACTAAGGTGAGCATGACCCAATTCATGGTGTTTTCAATTGCCTCATATGCATGCAAGAGCTGAACAATGAATAAGGGAGACAGAAGAAGGATTGATGCCTTTGAATTATGATGTTGTTGGAGAATATTGAATATACTATGGACTGCCAAAAAACAAACAAATCTGTCTTGGAAGAAGTATAGCCAGAATGCTCCTTAGATGTGAGGACAGCGAGACTTTGTCTTAGATACTTTGGACATGTTATCAGGAGGAACCATCCCTGGAGAAAGGCATCATGCTTGGTAAAGTAGAGGGTCAGCGAGAAAGAGGAAGACCCTCAATGACACGGATTGACACAGCGGCTGCAACAGTGGCCTCAAACGTAGCAACAATTGTGAGGATGGTGCAGGACCGGGCAACGTTTTGTTCCGTTGTGTATAGGGTTGCTGTGAGTTGGAACCAACTTGATAGCATCTAACAACAGCAACACATACACACACATAAACATGTATAGACATACAAGCGTGTGCTAGACATTGTAGAGGATTTGATAGTTGTAAAACAGTCCCTGTCCTAACACAGCTTAAAAACTGCCATGAGGGATAAACAAATCCACCAAGAACAAGGCAAAATATGAGAGTTACAAAAGAGATAATAAAAATTCCCTGGGAGCTTAACTTCACATTCTTAAGACTCTTACAAATTCTCCTTTTCCTGACCTAATATTATACTATAAGGTAAGGTGGGTAACAGCAGGCTTTGTGGAAGAGGTAGTATTTGTCACGTTTGAAATCAGTCTTGCAACAGGCCTGTATATGGACAGGTAGAGGTTATTAGGGGCAGGGCAGTAGGACTGATAGACAGAAAAGAACCACAAGAGTGAGGATATGGTGCTCAAGAGCCCTGAAGTTTGCATACTGCTATGAGGATGGATATATTTAAGGGGCATGACCTAAGAGAAAGGACTCTGCTTTATGCTGAGGTTGAGTTTTAGTGGCGGAAGTCTGATCTGTTCGGGTATGAAGCGATACAGGAGTAAGTCAAGTGCGATGTCTTGGCAGGTCTGCAGAGGGCTGCGATAACAGTCCAAAGCATTCAGTCCTCTGTCCATGATGACACAGTCCTGGGCCATGAAATGGCCGTGTGACTTTGGTCAAGCTACTGCCTGTCTCTGGACCTCAGTTTCCATACCTGTAAAATCAGGAGGTTGAATTAGCCTGTTCTAGGTCTACATCTATCATTTTGTGACAGGGGCATCTTCCATTTGTTTATTTATTTACCACACGTCTTTCAGATGAGGATGGGAAAAAGGGATGTCCTTTTCCTCATGAAAGTAGAGCTTGGCATGAGTTGTGCTTTGTCTTTTTTCCCTGCACTGAACCGATATTTTTTGTACTGGTGTGACTCCCTGGAAAGGGACCACTGGCACATGGTTTCTCCTCCCCATCTGGGAGGCCCCAACTGATTCTATATTATAGGTTCACCAACCTGGAATTTCAGCTTGGTTCAACAAACCCTTTTTGATCAGTAACTGTGCTAGGCATTGTGCTGGGGTTGCATGGGGCAGAGATTCCTGCCCATCTCAAGGCAAACAGGTGGGCATGGAGGAAGCAGTGGTTCCCAGACCCGATGTTATTTTTATTTAAATGCAGATTCCTGGGCTCCACCCCTTTGATGATGTTGGTTCAGTAAGCCTGGGGTAGTGCCTGAGAATCTGTAATACTAACCCCTCCCTGGTGATTGTGATGATGGGTCCAGTTTTGGATGCTCCAATCTAAAGAAGATTGTCTGTCATCATGCCTTAGAATGGCCATGTTCTACCTTACTTTTACTTGTTTGAACTTAAACCAAACCTGTTGCTGTCGATTTGTTTCTGACTCATAGCAAACATATAGGACAGAGTAAAACTGCCCCATAGGGTTTCCAGGGAGCGGCTGGTGGATTCGAACTGCTGACCTTTTGGTTAGCAGCCAACCTCTTAACCGCTGCACCACCAGGGCTCCTACTTGAACTTATCAGGTATTTATTACTTCTTTCCTATATGCTTGATATAGGTGTCTATGTCCTAGGGGTGGGGGTGGGGGCGGGGATGGGGAAGATAGAGTATGGTAAGATCTCCACCTCTGAGCACCTAAGGAACTTACAACCTTGTCAGGAAGGCAGGTCACTCATATGTGAAATGATATCATCATTATCAGCTTCATCATTCCTTATATTTCCATAGCACTGTAGTTATAGAGTCCTGGTTGCACAGTAGTTAAAGCGATCAACTGCTAACTGAAAGGTCAGCAGTTTAAACCACCAGTGGCTCCAAGGGAGAAAGACATCTGCTTCCCTAGAGATTTACAGCCTTGGGAACCCTATGGGGTCACTATGAGTTGGAATCGACTCGACGGCAGAGGGTTAGTGGGTAGTTCTCGGAGTCCCTGGGTATGCAAATGGTTAACACGGCCCATTGCTAACCAAAAGGTTGGAGGTTCAAGTCCACCCAAAGATATCTTGGAAGAAAGGCCTTGCAGTCTACTTCCAAAGAAATCAGCCTTTGAAAACCCTATAGAGCACAGTTCTACTCTGACACACCTGGGGTCATGATGAGTCAGAATCAACTAGACGGCAGGTGGTAACTGGGAGAGTTATTAGCATCCCTTTAATACTCAAAGTTTATTACATGAGACTGAAAAGTGCCTCCTAAGGGGGACAGCTATTATTATCCCTATTTTCCAGATTTGGAGACTGAGGATCAGAGAGGTGTATCGATATGTCCAAGCTCACACAAGTAGGAAGAGCCAAGACTATATACATAAGCTAAATTGCCTGACCTCAGTTTGTTGCCGTTCCCTACTCCATTGTAAGTGAGAAGTACCCCTTTTGCGCAGAGCAGTGGATTTAGGAGCAGTGTAGGGTGGGATAGTCAGGGACAGCTTCACAGCCAGATTCAAGGCGATAGTGGACAACTCTGGCTGGAGTCTGTTGCCAGGAACAGGGCAGCTGACAACAGCTGAGGAGGATCCTTTGATCTGGAATGATTCCTGCTGCTGAGAAGGACAGCTTCGTACATCTGCATTCTAAGATAGTAACACCATGACAGTGTGTGTTTATGTTATTTCATCTGCACAGCATTCACGTGAGGCAGGGAGAAGTCAGGATTTATTATCCAGAAGTTTGCCAGTGGGAAAATTAAAGTCGAAAGTAGGACTTTATTAAAATGAAGGTAGCTACTATTGATTGGTCTTGGAAGGACAGCCGGAGTGCTCCTTAGAAGCCAGGATGGCGAGACTTCATCTCACTACTTTGGACATGTTATCAGGAGAGACCAGTCCCTGGAGAAGTACATCATGCTTGGTACAGTAGAGGGTCAGGGAAAAAGAGGAAGACCCTCAAGGAGATAGAGTGACGCAGTGGCTGCAACAGTGGGCTCAAACAAAGCACGATTTAGAGGATGGCGCAGGAGCGGGCAGTGTTTTGTTCTGTTGTACATAAGGTTACTAAGAGTTGGAACTGACTCGACGGCACCTAACAACAACAATAACTATTGATTGAATGCCTACTACATGCCAGGCAGTGTGTACACCAAGCATCTATCATGAAATACTGCATTTACACCTCTGTGAGTCATTGTTATTATTAACTTCATTTTACAGTTGCGGAAGCTGAGGCTTACAGAAGTCGTGATTCACCCAAGGTCATAGTACTAGGAGGTAGAAAAGCAAGCCTTTAAGTGCAGGCCTATCAGACTTCCTAGCCCACCCTTTTCCCCCTGCACCATGCTGCTTGTTCGTCAAATAATTACTTCCTAGTTCATCTGGATCCCCTGAGTTCCAGGCCAGTGACCCCACTGAGCTGCTCCATCAAGGCAGCCACAGCAGTAGTGGCTCCAGTAAAGACTTGGGTGTTACCTCTCTCCAGCATCCATGCTCATCTAACAGGAACCCTGAGGCAGGAGTGGATACTCAAGAAACATTTCCACAAGAAACTTTTCTTTTTTGCTCCCTGTTGAGGCTCAGGAGGGCAATGGTGGTTCAGTGATAGTTCTTGCCTTCCATGTAGGCAAATCCATTCAAATGTGGTAGAGAAATGCTGGGTTCGTTTCTCAGCCAGTGCCCCTCATGTGCAGCCACCACCTGTCTGTCAGTGGAGGCTTGCGTGTTGCTGGGATGCTGAACGGGTTTCAGTGGAACTTCTAGACTAAGAAGGACAAAGAAGAAAGGCCTGATGATCTACTTCCAAAAATCAGCCAGTGATAAACCTATGGATGGTACAGGACTCGGCAGGGTTTCCTTCCCTTGTGCATGGGGTTGCCATGAGTTGGGAGTGACTGGATGACAGCTGACAACAACAGCAACGTTGAGGCTCAGAGAGATGATGTGAGTTGCTCGAGACCATCCAACTTGAAAGTAGTAGAGCCAGAACTGAAAGGCAGGTCGCTTGACTCTCAGCCATCCTTGTGCCACACATGGCTCAGCCACTGGTCTCCAGGTGGAGCTGCATCCCACCTGTCACAGGTGAAGCTAAAGCTTTAAACATCACCCTGGAATATGAGCTCCACTACCTTTTGATGTCACATTTAGGAAGGTTCTTCCTTAATGGCCAACCAGCTCTGTCCTGCTGTGGCCTATGGTATTCTGCTCCACTGCTACCCCTGTGTAAACTGAACTGTGGCCCCTCCCATTTGTACCTAAATGGTCAGCTAAATCTAAAACCAGCCTGCAAGGACAATACCAGAAGAACGTACTGCAAGCCCCAGGGGTGTCTTTTACGACAATTTCTTGCTCTGTCGTCATTCTTCAGACAGATGCTCCTTTTGATCTAGACTTTCATAGGCATCAGTTTATTCCAGAAGTGACGTGTGTACAGACATAGATGCTTCAGGGGGAGACAGGGAGAGGGGGTAAGAGGGGAAGTGGGAACTCTCTATCTGCTTAAATGCGCTAGAAAAATATATTCAGAAAGTACTGCCTACTCACCAAAATGTTATTTGCTCTCCCCAGCCCCTGCTAGAATCTCTTGTCCAAACTTGAAAATGAAAATTCCACTCCTTCAAAATGAGCAGGCAAGAAATGCTGTAGGTTGGGATTCCCCAGGAGAATCAACAAGCATCTGCCCTGTGACTGACTAGGGGACCTGAACTCTCTGTACTTTTTAGTTTTGTTTATAAGAGGAGTGGGGCAAGGGAGAGAGAAGAAGGGACTGCCACCCCTAGAAATTTTCCTCCATGTCCTTGACGAAGGAAACCCTGGTTGCATAGTGGTTAAAAGCTATGGCTACTAACCAAAAGGACAGCAGTTTGAATCCACCAGGTGCTCCTTGGAAGCTCTATGGGGCAGTTCTACTCTGTCCTATAGGGTCGCTCTGAGTTGGAATTGACTTGACAGCAGTGGGTTTGGGTTTTTTTTTTTTTTTTTTGGTCTTTGGATAATAGGAACTTGCCAAGCTCCTTAACTGGAGCACTGGGAAGGAAATTAGAAAAGACTGGTCCTAGGATTTGATTTCTGTGATCTTTATTAGACCTTTCCCTCTATCCTTCTCATAACTTCAGTGATGGGAGTGACAGCATTGCATTAAAAGAGGAGTGAGCTCCCAAATTTGGGTATCTTAGTGCCTGGGAGGAAGAGGTCTTTAGTGTGGTCACTGCTCTTCTTAGGGCAAAGGTCCCTGGATGGCGTATACTGTTTGTGTTCAACTACTAACTGAAGGTTGGCAGTTCAAACCCACCCAGCAGCGCCATGAAAGAAAGGTCAGGTGATCTGCTTTCATAAAGATTACAGTCAAGAAAACCCTGTGGAGTAGTTCTACTCTGCAACACATGCGGTCATCATGAGTCGGAATCAACTCAATGGGAATGGGTTTGTTTTTCTTGACTTATTCTTAGGCCTCTGGTGTATTCTATTGCTTAGTTGATCCATTGAGTATTACAACGTTGATGTCATAAAAGCAGCACAAAACTTTAAAAGGAACAAAAAATAGGTAGAAACTTACATTTTAATTGGGGGCACAAAACCCAGTTCTGACCCTCTCATTAACCGGCTCTGTGATCTTAGGCAGCTCACCTTAGCTCTTAGGACCTCAGTTTCCTCAGTTGTAAAATGAAGGTTGAGAAGTTAGATGATCTCCAAAGTTCCTTCCAAATGCTAAATTTTGACTCTCTGTGATTACTGTTTTTAAATGTCTGCCTTTGTTTCAAAGCATGCATTTGGGGAGCTCCTCCAGATGAGCTTGACCTTGCGCTGTATCTGACAGGTTTTGTCATTCGGTCTGTCTGTGCTCACCACAGAAGCGAGAGTGACTTTGACTAGCTTAGAAGGGTGGAATTCTGAATTTGCCGTTTTCTTTTCCAAGAGATTGGCCCAATGCCAGAGTCTTCCATCTCTCTCCTCTCACCCCTCCTCAAATGGTTGTGTCTAAAAAGATTCTTTTGATGTCCCTGGCTAGAGCTGTCCATTAATCTTACTTCTTTCAAACCCACACATGATGAATGCCCATCCTTGAATTCCGACATTTGGAGATGAGGTATGTTTCACTGTTCAATTACCAAAGCTGAGTGAATGTATATCCCAATGTGGAGCAGCAGAGAAAGAAACACACCAGTTATTAGCCGCCTTCCTGTGCTTTTTCTCCCTCCCTCCCTAGATTTCTCTTTGTCCCATCCTCATCTCCACTGGATTTATCATGCTCTATCCCTCTTAGACCCTTGGAAGTGGAGAGATGAATACTTTTCATTCCACTTTCCCAAATTCTGTCATACAGTTATGCTTGCTGCCCTCCCTACTCCCTGCAGCACCTGCCTCTTCCCCCTTCCCCCCCAATTTTTTTTCCCTCTGATGAGATTTCCTCTCTGAGGGAATATTTTGGTCCTGTTCTCTGTTCCCAAACGAATTCCCCTGGTCCTTTAAATCTGTTTTCAATTAACATAATCACAGTGTGTTCAGTGATACCAACTCTGCCTTGATTTGGTCGTGTAATTCACGCTGTGTCCTCCACCTCTTGGGCTGTTTTCTATATACACACTTAAATGCATATATGTATGTATATATAATATATAATATGTATATTGCATATTGAAAGAGAGATCCATTTTCCATCATGCCTGTGATTACTTTTCATATTTCTCCAAATCAGTATCTTAACTCATATCACCCAAATTGTATTCATTTTGAGAACCCTAAGGGCTCGTTTTACTTTTTCAGAAAAGCTATCTCAATCTGGGTCGACAGCTAGGTATAAATTGAGGGCAGTCTCCTCTTATCCTCCATCATAAATCCCATCAACCTAATGGAGCAGTGAACGATGGGGTGGAGGGTTCACATCTCCATTTGAAGCACACCTCACCAATACCACGGTGTTTCTCTCCAATCTCCATTTCCCATCCTATTATAAATCCTTTCTTTTACTTGGAAGAAAAAAGAAGGCAGCCCTGGGGGAGTTCTGATACGTAGAACTTAGGCCACAGTAGACAATATGGATATGAACTCAGAAATGGTAACCTAGCGGTAGAATTTCGGGATACTTATACTGAATTCTACTAGTTTGATAATTATGCTAGGATGTAGTGAAGCAGGATATAGTTCTAAGTAATAATGAAGCTCTTCCCTAACCTGATTCGTCATTAATGCTCATTACCTGAGAGGGGAGCATAGCTATCACTTAGAACAGAGAAGTCAGTTGAATGGATAAATCAGTTTTATAAATCTGTAACAGACAATTCTGGTAAGTCATGGTTTTTAATTGACAGAGCCAGGCACTTGAGAGAGAATAATTTGTTGTGAATTCGAAAAACTTAACTTATTCATGCAGCGCCAAAGTCTGGACGAGTCAGAGAGTAATTTTCGCCGTTGACTGGGGGAGAAAAGGTGATGACATAAAAGCCATTTTCCCAAGCAACAGGCTAGAAAGGGAGGGTTTGGAATGGATGGCAATAGAGCTTAGGCTGCTGCTCTGAAGAGAGAGGGCGGCTGGAGTATGTAGATGTAGAGCCCTATGAGAAAGAGTGGAGTCCTTGAGTGGTGTAGGCAGTTAACACGCTCAACTGCTAACCACAAGTTTGGAGACGGGAGTCCACCACAGGTGCCTTGGAAGAAAGGCCTGGTGATCAGCTTCTGAAAAATCAGCCATTAAAAACCCTATGGAGCACGGTTCTACTCTGACACACGAGGTCACCATGAGTTAGAGTCCACTGGATGGCAGAGAACAGCGTTAGGAAGCATCTTAGGAAGGAGTAGGGGCAGCAGGGGCAGTGGTCCAGGTGGGTCCTGGCATCTTCATGCATACTGGGGCCCAGATCAGCCTGTGGTGTCTGTGGACATTCTCTAGGGTACAGTGATGATTGTGTGGAGCACAGTATAATGGAGAAACTTACATATCTTCACTTAATTACATACTGTGTATGAACCTAGAATGGGATGAGACTTTATAATTAATCTAGAGCTAACCCTGAACAGTAAGGCAAAATATACAAACTCTGACCAAATCTTCCTTGAAGGTCACAAATCTTGTTGAATATGTGTCTCTGACATACTCCAAAATAATGTAAAAATAATTTTTGAACCACGTTTTTTAACAATTGTTCAGATACTTTCAGACTTCTGGCACATACTGTTTTCTATTAATTGCCCATGACTTTGATTTGGTGAGAGTCCCTATGTGAAAAACAGACTGAGACCTCATATCCCTTTTGCACTGTTACCTTTTCATGAGTTAATTTTAAGAGGGGCTTCTGGCATAGAGGTTTCCATAGGGAAGAATGGTAACTTCGGGATTCTCCCCTTCTCTGATATGGGAACACGAGTTCTTTCCCATCTCTACAGATAGCTGGAAGCTGGATTAACAGCCACAGGCTCCATGAGGGAGTGTCTAGTTCATCCAAGTTTTGCAGCAGGAAAACACCCCCTCACCCTGAAGCTTAATTCCTGGCTCCTGTGTCATGGGCTGGATGCTAAGGCCTAAGCAGGACATCCGTGTTCCTGGGGGGCATTCCACCAGGAGTCTTGGCTGTAACCCGAGTGAACTGTGCAGGTCCTGTTGCTAAATATCCTCTGCCACCTTGTCATCCCTTGGCTGCAGGGCAAGGGACTGTGCCCTCCTTTTCACTTCCTGTCCTTGAATAAACATGCCCCCTGCCTTCTCCTGCATCCCTGGTGGAAGGGTGGCGAAGGGGAAGTGGAGATGGCCACAGGCAGCATTTCACACTGCCCTTCCTTCCCCCTCTGCCTCTGCCAACCCACACCTGTCCAGTGGAGCTCCAAGACCAGAAGACAGTATTTTCTGTGATATGTGAACCGACATGAATGAAGTTCAAATGCACGCACTGAGTGTGCCACCAACCTTGAGGTTTCTGTACAATAAAATACCTAGTTGTAAGATAAGGATGTAGCCCAGATAATTTCTGATAAAGTCCATTTTTTTTTTAGTTTCTCATTAAACAATTAATACACATACTGTTTTGTGACATTGGTTGCCAGCCCCGCGACGTGTCAGCAGTCTCCCCTTCTCAACCTTGGGTTCCCTGTTGCCAGCTTTCCTGTCCCCTCCTGTCTTCTTGTCCTTGCTCCTGGGCTGGTGTCCCCATTTTTGTTTTATGGGACTGTCTAATCTTTGTCTGAAGAGTGAACTTCAGCAGTGACTTCAGTACTGAGTTAGAAGGGTGTCCAGGGGCCATACTATCTGGGTTTCTCCAGTCTCTATCAGGCCAGTATGTCTGGTCTTGTGTGTGTGTGTGTGTGAGAGAGTTAGAATTTTGTTTTACATTTTTCTCCAACTCTCTCCAAGACCCTCTATTGTGATCCCCGTCAGAGCAGTCTGTGGTGGTAGCCGGGCATCATCTAGTGCTGGATTCAGTCTGGTGGAGGCTGTGGTAGTTGTGGTCCATTGTGGTCCACTAATGTTTCCCTTGTCTCTTTGATTTTCTTCATTCTTCCTTGCTCCAGATGAGGTGGGACCAGTGGAGTATCTTAGATGGCTGCTCACAAGCTTTTAAGACCCCAGACGCTACTCACCAAAGTAGGGTATAGAATGTTTTCTTTATAAACTATGTTATGCCAATTGAGCTAGATGTCTCCCAAGATAAAGTCCATTATTTTAAATACAAATGCGTATCTTTCAACCGCGGATCTTGACAGCAGCCTGTTGACAGCTGCCAGGCGTATCCTCAGCACTTGCATGGAACTTCTTGGCTTCCCCACCCTCCCTTTGGGTAACACAAGTTGCAGTTCATTTCCTCCATTACCAGGGTCTCCTCTCTTCTCACCTTTTTTACTAGACCTTGCGATAGAGATTTTAAATAGTTTATTCATCCACTGTACAATTTGTGTTGAGAAGCATAGACTCGCTGACTTTTAAGGTTTTTCCTAGCACTAAAAATTCCTTTGGCTTTTATAGACTGTTTTATGGGCTATTAATGTGGAGCAGACGGCCTTTGGAAACAACAATCCACAAGAGACTGGAAGACATGAATTCATACTTCTTGTGTGTTATCAACCAATGAGTGACCTTAGATATGTCACTTTTCTCTGTGGGCCTCAGTTTCCCTGTCTTTCACATAGAAGTACTATGCGAGTTTGAGAAACTTTAATGTAATATGTATTGAAAAGTACTAAGTAATGCTATAATATGGAAGCATGAGTATGTCAATTCTCTGTTCCCACCAAGAGCAAAGGAAAAAGAAGGGGACTGACATTGCTGCAAGAGGACTTTGGTTAGACAGTGGGTGAAACCCTGATGAAAAGGGGTGTGGGCTGTTGAGGGAGCCACCGTCCTTACCAGAAGGCTTTCAGAAGACTCAGCTTCAGTATTGGCCGCGTATATGTGAATTCTTGCCTGTGGCCATACTTTAGGGAGCCTTTCTTTGGAGACCCGGTAGGAGACCAGGGTATGGTGTCCTAAAGAAATTGAACCACCTGTAAGAACTCACCATGAAGAGGTGTTGGATGTGGGGAGAGACCTCTGGGACAGCGATTTGAATTTGTTCACTGGAGATGGACTTCTGGATCTCTGTAGAATTCAGGGACAGATCTCCTGGTGGGGAAACCTCTACTTCCTAGCGGAAAGTAGGGAATAGGCACTTGAAATCTTGGAAGTTTTCTGGTATGATCGTTGGTAGGAGGACTAAGGGAGGTGGGAGAATCGAATCCAAGCACATTGCATAATCTCTGCAAGTCCCCTGCAGGGATGCTTGTGTGCAAGATAGAAAACAGTCCTGTGAGCCCCTGGGACTTTGTCTTCATGCTGTCAATTTCCACCTTGTTGGAGCTCTGGTGATGCAGTGGTTGGCTGCTAACCAAAAGGTCGGCAGTTCGAATTCACGAGCCACTCCTTGGAAACCCTATGGGGCAGTTCTAGTCTGCCCTATAGGGTCACTATGAGTCAGAATCAACTCAATGGCAATGGGTTTGGTTTTGGGTTGGATTCCTTTGGTAAAAGTTATAGCTGAGATCCTGGTCAGAATGTATTGCCTGGCTAAAAAAAGGGCAAAACAGATGCTCAGTTGACCCCAACTCATAGCGACCTCATGTATGTCAGAGTAGAACTGCACTCCATAGGATCTTCAATGACTGTTTTTTCGAAAGCAGAGCACCAGGCCTTTTCCCCAGGCACCTCTGGGTGGACTCAAACCTCCAAGCTTTCAGTTAGCAGATAAGCGCTCTAACAATTTGTGCCCCCAGGGACTACATCACCTGGCGAGAGGTATTTTATTTTGCTAATGGTGAACTTGCTATCTATTATAATCAGACTCTAAAAAAGGTTTGGGTTTTTAAAATTTTATTAATGGCTTTACCTTCATGGAATCCATAAGAACCATAGGACTATGTTGGGTGAAAAGAGGGCTGGGGGTTGGTGTGGTGGGAAGGGCAAGCATAAGCAGGTGTGTAGTGTATGTGAATGTATAGGAAAATGAACAAGGGTCAGAAGATGAGGGGTCTAGCCCCAGCTGTCACTTCTGGCTGTTTGTCATTGGACAAATCATTTAGTCTTCCTGAACCTCAGTTTTCTTAAATCTAAAACAAAGAAAATATTTGTTCTCCATACTTTGGGTTGTGTTGTTGTTGACTGCCATGAGGTTGGCCCCTTGACTTATGGAAACCTCATGCACAATGGAATGAAGGACTGAAACATTTCCTGGTCCTGAGCCATCCCCACGATCAGTTGCGGATCAGAAAGTTGTGATCCATCGGGTTTTCATTGGCTAATTATTTTCAGAAATAGATCACCCGGCCCCTCTTCCTAGTCCATCTTAGTCTAGAAGCTCCACTGAAACCTGTTCAGCATCGTAGAAACACACAAGCCTCCACTGACAAACAGGTGGTGGCTGAGCATGAGGTACATTGGCTGAGAATAAAACCTGGGTCTCCCACATGGAAGGTGAGAAGTCTACCACTGGACTACCAATGTCTCCCTTACCTCATAGGGCTACTATAAAGAAAAATTGAAAATACACAGGACAGTATAATTGTCAGGAATTGTTAGTATGACATTTGGGGCTCACCACTGCCACCACCCCCAGTTTTTCCCTTTCAGTGGTTACTTATTCTCTGCCCCTCTTTCTAGGCAGGTTCTTCTGTCTCTATTGTTTGGACCTGCCTGGTATGTGGGGTGTGGGGGGAGCTGATCTCCCATCCCCAGGAAATGGGGCAGTTTTCTAGACTGGCTTGATTTCCACTGCTGGTCTTACTTCCCATCTGCACCTCCTTTTTCCCCCTGGGTCAAGGGCTCCCAGAAGGTTGTTGCTAAGGGAGAAAGTCACAGCAGTGGGAAGTGGTAGGGTCCGAGTCCGCTGACTGCAAGGAGTTGGTCTCAGAGCAAGCCTTTTTGCTTTCTGTTCTAGAAAACCATGATCTCAGATTTCTGTCGTTTATCCCAGAGCTTTTATTCTGCAGATTTCCTAAGGGCAAAAAAAATTCTCACTCGTTATTTTTCTTTGGGTCAGTACAGTAGCCTCCTTGAGTTTTATATGTAAATTATGTATACTAGTGGGAGGTCCCAGCAAAGTTTCTGTCTTGCTTAGTTCAAAAATAGCTCCTCTCCTTTAAGTGATCTTGCTAAAAATTTTTCCCCTACCTCTGGACGTGACCTAAGCCTCAGACTGATAGCCTCACTCTCTCTCTCTCTCTTTTTTTTTTTTAGTTTCTTTTTTTATTGTACTTTAGATGAAGGTTTACAGAACAACTAGTTTCTCATTAAACAGTTAGTATATGTATTGTTTTATGACAATGGTTAACAGCCCCACGACATGCCAACACTGTCCCTTCTCAACCTTGGGTTCCCTATCACTAGCTTTCCTGTACCCTCCTGCCTTCTAGTCCTTGTCCCTGGACTGTTGTGCCTCATTAGTCTCCTTTTGTTTTATGGGGCCGTCTAGTCTATGGCAGAACGGTGAACCTCAGGAGTGACTTCATTACTGAGCTAAAAGGGTGTCTGAGGGCCATACTTTTGGGGTTTCTGTAGTCTTTGTCATGATAGCCTCACTCTTTGTCACTGTGAGTGAGTTAAGCCCATTTCTCTTTGACTTTGCCTGCCTAGCTCTTCCCAGATCCTTGTACATCTCCTGGGGGAGTCAATCCTTTTAAATCCCCACGTTATCGTTCAATTCCCGTTGTGCTAGGCATTGTGGTAGGTACTGACTATGCAGAGATGTATGATATGTGAGTCCTGCCTTTAGAAACTGGAGATCTTGTTACCTGGAGCTGCACAGAATTCTCTAATCTGGTAGGAGGCCCTCCCAGGACCTTGCTCCAGCCTGAACTTTGCCTTCCCAGCAGAAGCTAAGGGTGCTTTGGCTCTTGCGCTCAGTCTCACCTTCACCAGTCCTGTTGAGTGTTGGTTCCCACTTGATTTTATTTGCACATTTCCTGGTTTAGCACATCCTCTCCTATTCCTAGGGATTTCCAGTCTATCCGGATACTCTGCCAAGGCCAGAGGGACTGGAAACCTTGTTGGAGGAGTTGTGGTCTGGTGGGTGGAGTATGACAGAAAGAGACTCAGGTTTGGCAGGGCTGCAGACTTCTGTGCAAACCTCTTCCCATCTTAGTGCAGGCACCCTTCTCTGTAAACCAGAGAGCTGCCTTCCCAAAAAGAGGTGACTGGTGCCACTTCTGGGCGGTGGACTCGGGCTGCCAAAAATGCCATTTGTTTTCCTTTTTGGCATCTGAATCCTTCCTTTACATTTGCTGACATGCAATTTTGTATGAACAATGACCCATATCATCCATCATCTCCTAGAACATCCAGAAACTCTCTTCCCACCTCTTACCCTCACATAAGCATCCTCACTCAGCTCCATCCCTTTGTGATTTACCTGAGCCACTTTACTGCTCTTGACTCTGAATAAATATCTTAACAGGTGCTGAGAGTCCATATCAAGGTCCTTAAGCATAGAGTGAACATAAACTTGATTACCCAAAAGGGGACCCGCTTGATAGTAAAAGGGAGACCTAATAATAATTATACCAGGACAAAAGTGTAACTGATCACCCTACCTAAGAGGTTCATTCCTTTAATACAGTGACTCTATTTCTAGGAATCTTTTATTGAGCGCCGACTATGAGGCAGACATCATTGTAGGTGCTAGGGATAACAGAAACACTTGAAGTGGGAGCTTATAATCTAGTGGGAGAGACAGACAAGTAAAGGATGTTTATAAAAGAATGTAGTAAGTGCTAAGGTGAATGTCTTCTTCAGGGAGATGACGTATGAGCAGGGTCAGAAGGGACGAATAGGATTTAGGTAGGTAAGGAAGACAGAAGCCCTGGTGGCACAACAGTTAAGCACCCACCCAGAGGGTTCACAGTAGAAAGACCAAATGATCTGCTCCTGTAAAGATTATAGCCTAGAAAACCCTAAGGGGCAACTCTACTTTTCGCATGGGGTTGCTGTGGATTGAAATCAACTTGACAGCACTAACAACAACAACAGGTAAGGAGGAGGAGAAAGAGCGAATATCCCTGATGAAGAGAGTAGTCTGGAAATCTCATAGAGAGCACATGCATGTTTGGAAAACTGAAGTCCTTCATTATGGCTGGTATGTGCTGGTGAGAGAACTGGTAAGGGATGTGGCTGGTGAGAGAGGCACCAAGAACCAGGCCATGAAGGGCTCGTGCCATGATAAAGAATTTGGGCTTTATCTTGAAGAAGAAAGGTTATAGAGAATAATGACAATTTCTCCAGCTGAGGAGTGACCCAGTTAGGCTTAACTTTAGAAAGATCATTCCATTCTAATATGGAGATGAAATTATAGAGAGGCTGGGAGAGGACAAAAGTAGAGTCTCAGAAACCATTTAAGATTCTCTTGAAGTTCCATTCAACTGGAATTAAAGATCAATCTGACATGGGGGCAAAGGAGAGAGAGGACTCAAATATGATCCCTGGAGAGTGATAGTGCCTTTTCCTGAGAGAGAAGACAAGGGAGCGGGGTAAAGAGAAGGTTTGGGGAAGATGATGACTTCAGTTTTGGATATATTGCCCTTGAGATGCCTCTGAAGCATTCAAGTGGAGATGTCCAGGGATACATGGGCTTGAGGCTTAGGACTGAGGTCTGTGCTAGAGATGTGGATATGGAAATCATCAACACCTGAACAGGGTAGATGAGATCACACAGTCATAAACATAGATGAGAAGAGAAAGAGAATTTTGGGAAACAACATTTAAGGAGAGAAAAGGTGAGTACCAATATGGTAAGAAGAAAATGAGCATGCCGTCACAGAAGCTGATGGAAGGAGCATCAGTGGTTCGGTGGTAGGATTCTCACCTTACGTGTGGGAGACCCAGGTTTGATTCGGGCCAATGCACCTCGTGCACAGCCACCACTACCTGTCTGTCAGTGGAGGTTTGTGTGTTGGTATGATGCTGAACAGGTTTCAGCAGAACTTCTAGATTAAGACAGACTAGGAAGACAGGCTTGCTGATCTACTTCTGAAAATCAGCCAGTGAGACCCCTCTGCATGAAAATGATCCAGACCAGGCAGCGTTTTGTTCCATTGTGCATGGGGTTGCCATGAGTCAGGGACCAACTCAACAGCAGCTAACAACAACAGCAAGTAAGGAAAGTACTGCAACATGTCTGTCTGATTTTACAGTAAGGAACTCACTGGTGTTCTTTGGGTGGGGGGTGCTCTTTCACTAGAGACTTCTCGTTGGTGGAAGTGAAGGAAGGAAAGAAGTCTCTTTGCAAGGGGGATGAGGCAATGAATGTAGGCTGCTCTTTTATGAAGCTTGGCTGGGATTAGGCAGTAGTAGTTAGAGGAAGACAAAGGATTAAGGAAGGGTTTTCTTTTCCTTTAGTTTTATTTTCTTTTTTTAAGATTGGTTACTCCTGAGCATTATATACTGTGGCAGGGAGACCCATAGAGACCAGGTTAATGATGTGGCTGGGATGGAGGCCCTTATGAAATGAGGCTTCTGAGGAGATAGGTGTAGGTCCTGTTAGAGAAGGGGTGTGACAAGGATGGCACTACCACTCAGAAGAAATTACGTTTTTCACCAAGGTGACCATACATCCTGGTTGACCCAGGGCAGTTCTGTACAGCTGTTGCCTCCAGAGAATCATTAATATTGCCCCCTTTCACTTTCAAAAGTGTTTAGACAATAAAGTATCTGGTCACCTTAATTTTATACATTTAAGTAGATTATAGGTGGGGTTAGAAAGTTGAGGGATTGCCTACTTGAGGGACACTTTTTTTTTCATTCTATGAAGAAGGAGGCAAGACTTTCTGTATTCTGTTATAAAATGCTTGAGGAGACAGGACAGATTTGAAAGAACTGTTGTGAGGAGAGGAAGAAAAGCCTGATATAAGAATAACACGAATAACACACACACCACACACACACAAAATGTTGATGTGCAGCAAGCAGTCCGCTGAACCTGAGAACGTAATTTGGTTGGCACCAAACAGGTCATATGCCATGCTTTGCACTTCTCAGCAGCCTGCCTGTTAGTGGGAGACATGGATGTTTGACTTAGTCTGAGGTTGAGGTTGTGCAAGGCAGATGTGACCAGAGGGTAAGAGAATAGCTGAAGGGATGGGCCATGAGGATAACTCATGCAGGTCGTAACCTCTGTACAGGAAGACGTTTATTGCAGTGTTATTCATGAGAGTGGAGAATTGGGAAGAGGAAATGTCCAACAAGAGGGCGTAATCCAGTAAGTGATGGCAAATTCTTATGATGGAATATTATGTAGCCATCAAAAGTTTGTTTAGCATTATGCTGAGTGAAGTAAATCAGACACAGAAAGATATACATTGTACAATCCCACTTAGATGAAATATCTAGAACAGGCAAATGCATAGAGACAAATATTAGCTGTTACCAGGGGCTCAGGGAAAGGCAGAATGAGAGTTACAGCTGAAGAGGTACTAAATTTCTGTTTTTTGGTGGGTGGGGGATGAAAAACTTTTCCCAAAATGTTTAGTGGTGATGGTTGCACAGCATGATGAATGTAATTAATATCACAGAATTGTACCCTTAAAAATGGTTACAATGGCAAACTTTTATCATATGTATTTTACCACAATAAAATAAAATTTTTTTTTAAAAGTTTGTTTAAGTAGAATTTTAATATGATGGAATAATGCTTAGATTACAATATTAGGTAAAATAAAACAGTTAAAGAATGAAGTATATTAGACAATCTCCACTGGTAATACATAGAAAAAGTTTGCGTGTGTTTTTTTAAAAATACTGGACACAAATTCTCCAAAATGTTAGTAATGGGGGATGATGGATTTCTTCCTTTATATTTTTGGATTTCTTAAATTTTCTTCAATATGCCCATATATAATAAGGAAGAATAATCGCTGTATAAAATATTTTTTAAGGAAAACATAATTTAGACATAAAAAGGGTGTATTCAATCAGAGTTTAATTTAGCCTCTTTAAAAAAGCATTTTTGGGAGTGTTCATTCGCTTAGTCCCCAGGAGGGAAAACATCAACAGCATGGCCTGGTGTTTGAGAGCGTGGGTTTTGGTACCAGGCATGCCTGGGTTTGAATCCCAGCTCTGCCACTGATTTTAGCTATGGTAGAACCATGGTGTGATCTCAAACAAGCTACTTTCTCTTGGGCTTGGTTTCCCCCTTTATAAAATATAGAGATAATAATACATGTCCTTAATCTCTTCTGTGCAAGTCCAAAATCCCAAAAGATCTGAAAACCCAGAGTCATTTCTTAAGGTTACAGCAAACTCATTTGAATGCAAAAGCTGACCTCATTTGACATAATCTCTATATCACTGAAGTGAATATTTATCATTTTTGCTGCAGGAATATTCATATGTTTCAGTATTAGGTAATATACAGTAATATATAGGTTTTAGATATGGGAGTACAAACTGTAGGTCTTGCCTCGTAGGGTTGTTGTGGAATTAAATTGGATTGCATATATAGAATTTTTAGCACAGTTCCTGGCATAGGTTAGTGCTCAGTGTTCTTAACTATCACCATTATTGATACTATAGTTATTCTGGGGCCTTCTCTGAGTACAGACTGCATGATTTCTGCTTGACCCTTCCTCTCCTTCTCTTACAAGGATCTTTGAGAAGAAGACTGAAGTGTCGTATATTATGGGAATTCAGGTTGACATTGTTTAGGACCCAGGAGTGGAAAAATGGGAACTTCCCACAGGGAAATTCTCCTTTTTTTTTTTTTTTTTCCTCCCATATTTCTAGCCTTCTGAGGAATAAGCTGTAGAAAATGACACGTTAACAGGGCACCCAAATAGTTAAAGAGCTAATCAAAGAATAACTCTTATTCCCTTGGTGGAGACTATTCTCAAAGCGTATGTATTCATTGTGGTATTGTAGTGTATTTACAGCAGAGTTGCTACACATTTAAAGGTATACTTTGCTTTAAGCACGCACGCACACACACACATCAAAAGACCCAACTTGTTGCCATCGAGTCTATTCTGACTTATTGACCCTCTAGGACAAAATAGAACGGCCCCATAGGGTTTCCAAAGAGCAGCTGGTGAATTCAAACTGCTGACCTTTCAGTTAGCTGCCGAGTGAGTAACCACTGTGCCACCAGGGCTCCTTGCAAACCATCCTAGTATCCTTAAAATATAATTTAATTAACAAAAATATGATTTGCACTCAACCTTTTCAGAAGCGTAACTAGTGAACAAACTGAGGTCCACTTGCATGGCCACAATTATTATTTCTCCCTTTTCTTGGATGAGTCTACGCTTTGTAAATTCTGCTAGCGTGGCATTCGCCAAGTACATTATTAACATCACTAAGGGGAATTAAAATGTATCGTGTTCTAGGATCAAAAGTTCCACCTTCTGAATCAGTGCCAGTATAAAAAGACTTTCCAGACCCTTCAGTTGTTTGAGCAGAGTCACAACCATGTGACTTCTTCCACACTGGGGAGGAAGCCCTTCACTGCTCTGCCAGGTCTCTGTAGCCTTATTGGCCTCCCTTTGGTGGAGTGTTTTGCCTTCACAATGTCCACATAGAATCACAGATCCTCACGTCTGCAAGGAACTCTTTTTGCAGTCCCCTTTATTAAAATCCAGTTAATCCAGTCAGTGAGACTGCGTGCCTGGGAATTCATGACTGTTCTTTGTAGTAAACTCAAATAGATCCCCCTGAAATAAATGGCTCTAAAGTTTTGCAAATTGATCCAGTGACAGAAGAGCAAGTCTGTTGGGCAGGAATGAGTAGCTGTTAGGAGGGTTCCAGCCTTTTTCCAGTTGAATTTATCAGGTCTGTGTTGGCCCCCACTGCATCTCCAGCACAGTGTCAGGACACATTCCTGGGTCCCGACTTATCCTCTGTGTTAATCCATTCATTAGCACCAAGTTGCAGCATTCCCTGCCAAGCCCATCAGCATAATTGGAGCTTCAGAAGTCAAGTCCTCCAATTATATCAGTTCAGTGTTCTTATTAGCTCCCATGCATCATCCAAGCCCATCATCAAGCATGTTTTCCTTCATTATTGTTGTCATTTTCATAATGCAAGTATTGTTGAGAAGGACTGTTTTTAACACACACTTTTGCTTAACCTGTTGTTTGATCTCCAGAAGACAATAAATCTGCAGACTAGACAGAGCTAGGATGGGAATGGGGAGGTGGGGAGTAGAAGAGGCTTCCCTCTGGCTGGACTTGGCAGTGGGTGCAGAATTTGGGCCAGTGATGGCCCGTCCATCTCCCTGGATGGGAGAATGGTCTTGCAGCCACATGTGACCCAGCTTTGGAAATGATTCACTTTGGATAAACTGGTGCATCAAAGATACTGTGTGTACCTAGAGAAAAGTACAGTTTGCATTTTGTAGGTATAGGGCCCTTCCCCCACATTCACAGGGAGATAGAGGAGCCCCACTTCCTTGGTGGTCACAGGCCTGTGGCCTGTCCTCTAGACTCTTTAGGAGTTTGACAATAGACAGGGTTATCTTTTAGGAAGAAAGCAGGATCAGGGGTCAGGAACCAGAGGTTCTGGTTCTAGTTTTACCCTTAGCAGTGAACTTTTAGTCCACTACTCTATTCCCCAGATTTCTCAGCTTTAAAATAGCAATACTTTTCTTTAGCACTGGTGGTTCAGTGGTTGAATTCTCACCTTCCATGTGGGACACCCAAGTTTGATTCCTGGCCAGTACACCTCATGTGCAGCCACCACCCATCTGTCATTGGAGGCTTGCCTGTTGCTATGATGCTGAACAGGTTTCAGCAGAGCTTCTAGACTAAGATGGACTAGGAAGAAAGACCTGGCAATATACTTCTAAAAATCAGTCAGTGAAAACCCTAAGGATACAAGGGTCTGACCCAAAACTGACCATGGAGATGGCACAGGACCGGGCAGCATTTTAGTTCCATCGTGGATGGGGTCTCCGTGAATCGGGGCCAACTTGATGACAGCCAACAGCAACAGCAATAGTTTTCCTAACTCCATCTGCCCCCAAAAAGCTAGAGATTTGTGGCACAGTGGTTAAGCATTTGGCTGTTAACCAAAAGATTGGCAGTTTGAACCCACCAGCCACTCCTTGGAAACCCTATGGGACAGTTTTACTCTGCCCTTTAGGGTCACTATGAGTCGGAATCAACTTGATGGCAATGGGTTTGGTTTGATTTTTTGTCTGATGTTAGTTTTAAATTACAGTCCTTGGCACATGGTCGGTGCTAAATATATCATCCTTTGTTCATACAAGAGAGGTGAAGCATGTTCTGCCACGTCCCTAGGCATGTTTCCCTCACTGTTTGGGAAAGGCTTAAACTTCAGTCTGGTCCCTGGGGCTTCCTGCTTTCCCACTGCTCCTGCTCGCATGTTAAGTTAGGGATTGCCTTGCTGCCTGTTTCAAGGTGGCCTCTGCTTCAAATCCAGAGCAAAAGTGTGAAAGCTTCAAGTACAATCATGCTTCCAAAGAAGAGGAACTTCAAGCCAGTTTCTCAGGCTCCATTGACCAACTGCAAGGCACTCTTCAGTCTTTCCGACTCAGCCCCTCAGAACTACCGGACCCTGCCTCCTTCTGTCTTTGGAAACCCCACAAAAGCTAGCGTGAGGCTGTGCACTGCATTGTGTGCTTCCAGAGTCAAGCTCAGTTAGCCAAAGGCACATCAGAAAGGCGGGAAGGGGTGCATAGGGTTGGGGGGGTCAGGCGAGGAGGGGTGGAATGTCTGTTTGCAGCATTGGCATCGGCAAAGGCTGCATTGGAAGTTATATTGGAAAAATCTTTTCAGCCTTTATTTACCACAGTGGGTAGCCACGGGAGGAGGGGGGATCTAGGGTGGGAAAGGAAGACAATAGAATGCTGTGTTGCCTTCCTATAAAAGCATGCTGTAAGCAAATAATGTAGCAAGCTCCATCAGAGCACTGCTTAATTAGCCCCAGTGCTTAAAGGAGGGTCTCCCTGCAGCTGTCGGCGGTGGGCCAGCTGAAGCGGAGGCAGGCGCGCTCCGGGCCCTCTAAGGAGGGCGACCTGCAGGAACTCTAAATGATACTTGACCAGGGAGGGCAAGCGTGGTTCGACCTGGTCTAGACTGGTGCTTCTTGAACAGAGAGCCCAAGACGGAGTTGACAGGGCTGTTCTGGGGAGAGGCAGTGTGGGGAGACCCCGGAGGAGGTGACTAGAAAAGTGAGTGTAAACGTTTCATGCAGAGAGTGACCAACATATGGAACATGTTATCCAGAAGGGTTACAGGCTGGAGGAACACTCCTAGAGTTGTTTAGGGGTGGAGTGGTAGAGGGGGGAGCCTTTAGAAACTCAAGGAGGTTTCTAAACAAAAGGAATTTGAGAAGGGTTGGAGAAATGATGAGAAATGCAAACCTGACCCAGAGTTTCTCTCTTCTGTCACAAGGACTTCTCCCCTGCCTGTCCTTACATGTTTCCAGTTCATAGGGACCTAGAGAGGCCGTTGAGTCTTCCTCTTTGAATGAGCAGAGCCTGTGGGCCTCGGGTGGGATAAGTAGGACCCCCAGAGGCAACTGTCACTGCTCTGTGCTCAGGGAATGGGAGAGAGGGCATCAAGTCCAGAGCCCTGCTTCCTAGCCCCTTATGGGTAGGCAGACTCTTCGGACTGCAGGGATCTTAAGATGATGATTTACTCTGATCCCCTCATTTTCTAGAAGAACAAACTGAAGCCTGGAAGGTTAAAAAAAGAAAAGAAAGAAAGACTTCCCAAGGTCTCACTGTAAATAAATGGGAAAGGTGAAGAGTAGAGAGCCCCAATCTCTTGATTCTTTGTCCCCTTTGAGTTTTTCCCCTTCTCAGCATCCCTTTCCCCACACACCAAACCACACAAAAACATACACACTGCCTGGTTCCCAACAGCCTAGGTATCAGGTTGCAGTCCTCGCCCATCTTTGTCCTGCCTCTGGCAACAGTGTCACTAGGCATTGCCTCTACCACTACTAAGACAAAGTACAAACGGCATGTAAATGTTACCGCCTGTTTTGGGCTGAGTCACTGCCAGGAAGTTCCTTTTGAAATGGACTGGTCATGCCTTCATGCTTTTCCCTTGCTACCTGGCTGCGGCTACCTGCCATCTCTGCAGCCCCTGGCAGGTAGGAAAAGATTGTAAATTAGGGCAGGGATTGAACTACCATTGAGGTGGCAGGGTGGAGCGATTTCTGACCTGAATCTAAGGACAAATACCCTCTGGGGCTACGGTAGAGGTGGCATTGGAGGGGTATTCTCTCCCACCCTCCCTAGTTTTCCCTAGCCAGTTAAAAAAGTTAGGGGTCTTTGACTCAGCTGAAAGCCCCTGTTCATGAAAACCGTGTCTGCTTCTATCTCTGCCCCTCTCTCTCTCTCTCTTTTCCTTGAAGTCTCAATGAGTGGAGTGTGGCCTAACACCTCGGCTTTGCCACTTTGCAGTCCGATCCATTGAGATTTCAGAACCTCAGCTGTAGCTCACCTGCAGGTGACTGACAGCTCCAAGGGACTTTCCTATTCTTCACAGTTCCAGCCTTAAGTAGTTAGTAGTGCACTAGTAACTGTCTTATAGATCCATTTGAGGTAGATCCATCGCCTGGGAGTTTATCCAGACCCTTCTGAGCAAATTTCAATAAATGTCATCATTAACATTAAAAGATGGCGCCTCAGATCTGCAGTTTTTCAGCTGTGGGGGTTCCACTTATCTTTTGCTGTGTAAAAAAACCACTCCATAACTTAGCTTAACACAACAACTATGTTATCATGCTTCACGATTTTGGAGGCAAGGAATTTGGGCAGGGTTGAGCTGGGTGATTCTTCTGTGCCTTGTGGCATTGACACAGGTCACTTGGTGAGAGTCAGCTGGCAGATGGGCTGGTCTGTATCATCTAAATCAGCTTGACTCACGTGCCTCATGCCTTGATAGGGATTGCTGGGAGGCTGGACTCAGCTGGGTCTGTCTAGGGGAGTCCTTAGGGTAGCGTTTATTCCTGGACTGTCCAGCATGGTGGCCTTGGAGCCGTCAGACTACTTAAATGCTAGCTTAGGGCTCCAAGAACAAGGCGGAAGCTGCATGGCCTTTTAGGACATGACATTGGAAGTTGCTTAGGGTTACTTCTGCTATATTGTATTGGTCAAAACAGTCACAGGCCCACCCAGGTTCAAGGCGAGGGGACATAGACACCACCTCTAGATGGGAGAAATGTCAAAAATCTGCAGCCATGTTTTAAACTAGCAACATCCATGTGCATGTCTGGTCTTGATCTATTTTCTGACTATACCCTCTTGTAAAGTAATGAATTCACCCACTTTTACTATCTGATATATCAAGAAAGCCTCTATTTGTGCTTAAACTTCCTCTCTCAGGGGGTGTCTTGTAAGGCTGTGTCTGTTGCTGGCCTGCAACCCTCCCGTCTCCCTCTTTTCCTGTTGAGAGTATGTGCAGCCTTGCTCAGGGCTCGACACAGGGTAGCACCCCATGCCCTTCCCCTAGAGTCATAATGGCAGCAGGCTGGGATGGCGCGAAGCACTTTGGAAACATAAGGGAGAACACTGGTCTTGAAGGCATTAGGAATTGTGAGACCAAAAGGATGAAAAAGCCATCAGGTTGAAGGTGAAGTCATCCAGAGTAATGGCAGAATATGGGGTGGAAAGGAAAAGGCACTCAATTTCAAAGCCCTTGAGAATGTGAATGTCAGTAGATGATGGTGCTGATGCTGCCTAAATATTTGTGAAAGGAAGAAAAAGGAAAGGACTCTGCTTCCATGGGCTACCTCTTGGGCTGGGTCAGTGTTCCGGCTGCTAGGGTGTCAGCCCTAGCCTTAGTGTTTAACATGCCGTGTTGGTCGGCGTCTCATGGGACTCCAGTGCCTTCTGGAGGAAGCCCTACTGTCAGTGAAGCCTGTGTGGGCATGTTTCCCTCCATGGGTCCTTAAATATAATGCCGTGTGTTTGCTTCCATATAAGCAGTATCAGGTTGGCCCTCTGGAAAAGCTGGATTCTAGTTCTGGCCCTTCTACTAATTTATTGTTCCCTTTTGACCAAATCACTTTTCCTCCATTATGACCCATAACCTTCCCATTATACAAGAATCCTAGTAGATAAGGATGCCCAGTGCCTGTCTCTATAGCTTTCTTCAAAAGGATACAGGGAAACAAAGTAGAACCAGGAAGTAAGACTGGTATTGAGGATCATTTGATCTTGTGAAGAAATGACCCAGTGTTGGCAGAGAGTAATAGAAGCACAGAGTTTTCTCTCTAAACAGAACTTTTGAAATGCTTTAACTTGAGAATTCTCAATCTAAGACTTATGGGCTTCTAGGTTAGGCTTTAAGTAGTCTGTGAACTGCCATAATTTTTTGCAAAAATTTTCCTGTATTTGCATGTGAGTGTTTTTTAAGGAAAGGTTCTTTTAGCATTTATCATGTTCTAAAAAGGGTTAATGATCCAAAAATGGTTAAGAATCACTGCTTTCATCCATCAGCATTGTGTTATATGACTCTTCACCAGAGGCACTAAGGCCTCTGCAAATGAGATTTTGGAAAGTGTGGGTGCTTTTTTTTGGGTTATCATAGTGACTGGGAGACGCTATTAATATTTTTAGTAGCTGGGCGCCAGAGTTGCATGTGTGGGAGACAAAACTAAACAATGAAGAAGCATCCTGACCAAAATACCAGTAGCACCCCTGTGGAGAAATACTGTTAGGAATTAAGACCCAGAGGTGAGCAGTTATTCTCCCAAAGTCATAAAGCCAGTTAGTGGCCAAGTCGATTTTTATTAATAAATCAAAGCAGGAAATATGTCAAGAGTCCACATTAGTTTGTTTCTCTTCCCCAACAGCAAATATACTACAGTCTATAAAACCAAAGATTCAGAAATGTCTCACCCTCAAAAATGCAACAAATTTTTTAAAAGAATTCCTGAGTTCTCGGTCTTCTTTACCATCTTAAGGAGAGAGGAAAGGAATAGTTTACATTTTGGGAAACTAAAACCCATTGCCTTCGAGTCTGTTCTGACTCAGAGCCACCCTAGAAACAGAGTAGAACTGTCCTATAGGGTTTCCAAGGCTGTAATCTTTACAGAAGTAGACTGCCACATCTTTCTGCCACACAGCAGTTGGTGGGTTCGAATCGCTGACCTTTTGGTTAGCAGCTGAGCACTTAACCACTGTGTCCCCAGGGCTCCTTTTGAGAAGCTAAAGCATAGGTAAATGAGACCACTAGCCCCTGATGAATGTACATGCTTTTTAGCCACCATGTAGAGACTGTGAAATGTCCTCTTTACATCTCTGAGGACCCATCTTGAATGTCTTTTTCTCTAAACGAAGAAAGAAGCATTAACACGCTAGCACGATGCTCAGTCCCTAGCTTAGTATGCGTGAGTGGCAGGTGCCTTGGACTCTCTGGAGTGAGTTGAGAGACTTTATGAAATTTTGGCTAAACATGAGGCTTATGAGGTCACACAGACAGGGGTTTGAATCCTGGCTCTGCCTCTCAGCTCTTGTGTGATCTTGGGCAAATTACTTAATCCCTCTGAGCCTCAGTTTCCTCAGCTGCATAGTGGGAATAATAATTGTATCTGTAATGGTTAATTGAGATAATCCATGTAAAGTGTTCAGCAAAGTCCCTAGCATATGGTAAGGCTCAGTCAATGTTAGCTGTTATTACAAGCGATTATTATGACTTGTGTCTGTGATTAAAGACAGCTTTGGGTTCAGCGTGTTTGTGCCAAGATTGCTTTCAAAGGATGAACTCTTGGTTGGTTTTTGCCCAGCTGCCCAGAAAGACAGTCACTAGACTGTTTGGGATTGGAGTCATAATGTTTATGAAGTGTCTACCACATACTCCAGTTTGGGTGGAAGATTGATTTTCTTCCTGTGTGTCGTCCCAGCCTCACTTCATACGTAGGTGAGGAGACACTTGGAAAATCGCCAGAGATGTCTCTTCTACCTTACTTTCCTTGTCTGCAATTGTTCAAATGAATGAAGACACACAGGGTGAGAAGAGGGGAGAGACACCCAGCAGAATAGAAAATAGCCTTGGCCCTCAGAGTCTTCAGACACCAGTTTCCTGGAGAGAGGATCCAGACCAAAGACAGCCACAGGCCACTTGCCAATACCTCAGCCTCATGAAAGGAGGTTGGCTGTGTGGCAAGAGGGAGACATGAAGGGGAGCTATAGGCTATATTTGACATAGGCCTGATTGCCAGTCCTGGAGGGGAATGCCTACCATCTGACCACACTTTCTGTGGCCAAGTCTTCTTTGGGCCAAACCAGCATGGTTTGGGATGATCCTGGCCTTGCTGCTGCTGCTGCTGCTGTTGTTATGGTTGACGGACAGAAAAAGGTTTGGGCGTTGCCAAACCAGCTGTGGTCCTGGTTTGGAGGAGATGACCAGAGTATGAATAGAAGTCATGCGTTGGGATTTCCCTTAGCTTTCAACTCTCAAGACAAAGCCAGCTTCTTTATTCTGCCATTTTGAGACTCATTCTTGGCTGGGTGAACAATGTAGACAGTTTATCATGATCGTAATTATCATTGTTATTTATTATAAGTTTTAAAAGTCAATTACTTAGCATCCCCTGCCTTGTGACAATATTAATTTGCATTTGTATAGAAGTTTGTAGGCAATGCAGATGTTTGGCACATACATCCAGCTGAAACATGAGGCATAAATCTGCTAACAAAAAAGTTGACCTGGGGCTATATTCTCTGATGCTAAGGTTTATTGCCAGCTGTACCCCCCAACTGTCTGTAAAACTAAAGCAGCCTTCTCTTGTGTATTTTCACACTTGTAAAATGGGATTAACTCAGATGCAGAAGATGAAACTAAAATCAAAATGCCTCAAAACATCACAGTAATTTGGAAATTGTTGTTGTTAGGTACTAATACAGCTCACTATAACCCAACTTCATTTCTGGGGTGGGGTGCTCCAGTGTGTGTGTGTGTGTGTGTGTGTGTGTGTGTGTGTGTGCGCACAAGCCTGTGCATGCACACCTGTATGCACAGTGTCAGAGAAGTATAAATGCCCAGCATAGAGAAGAGTAAATTTACTAGATAATGCCATGATGGCCAGTAGCTGAATTGACTCACATTTTCTCTGCAGATCCTTCCTTATCCACCCTCTGGCCACAAAATGAGAGTTTGTGGTATCGAAAGGATTTCCTGGGACTTGTATTGGCATACCAAACTCCCTTCAGATCTCTTTGCCAAGACGGGGGCAGGCCATTCATTGCCTGCGGAATAACTGTACTACCTCCTCCTTGGAGCTGCAGGCGCATTGTTTTGACATGTGCCATACCTTCCGCCTTTCATTGCCTAGGGGTCAGAGGAGGGTATGCTTTGAACAATGTGGAATTCCTTTTCCAACAACTGTGTAAAGTAAACTCACGTCTTCCAATCTCCATCTCAAGACATCTAGTTTCTTTATGGATATTGCCTTCTCCTTGTCCATTCAGGGTCTCTCTCCCTCATTTTCTGGCCTCCAGGAGGGACCAATTTCAGTACGTCCTTTCTGAGGGAGGCAAGTCAGCTTTCTAAGGGACTTTATTTTATTTTGTTTCCTTCTAGAATACACCTTCCCTGTTGACTGTGTACTTTGTTTCCATGTCCTGAAAATTGTGGGCCAAGTCCCTAGGTGGTGCAAATGGTTAAGGCACTGGGCTACTGGCTGAAAGGTTGAAGGTGCCTCGGAAGAAAGGCCTGGTGATCTACTTCTGAAAAATCAGCCACTGAAAACCCTATGGGGTGCAGTTCTGCTTTGACACACATAGGATCTCCATGAGTCAGAATCGACTCCACAGCAACTGTTTGGTTTGGTGTCCTATTTCGGATCTTGGGCCAAGTATTCACTGGGTCAGTCTTCACTTCAGAACCCTGAGTTCAGTATTACGTGTGAACAAAAGGAACTACCATAGAATTAAGGATTTTAAAGAACAGGGCAGGAATTCATTTCCCTTGCTCTGCTCTCACCTGTGTGGACTCCATTAGTTGTAGATGTTCCCAGGGTTCACAGATTCTCAAATGTGTTCTCACCAGATACAGCCGAGAGATAGAGACTGCCTTGTCTCCATCACTGGTCGCTTTTTGGTTTTCGGTGAATTGAGAGTGTGCTCATCAGCATCTTTTGGTGACAGTTGCTGACTTGCGCTGTGATCTTGGCTCTGCTCCTTGCCCTCTCTAAAACCCAAACTATGTATTTAATAAGACGGGAGCTGCAATAATTGCCACCACTCCAGATGTGGTAAGAGTGAGTGAGGTGGTTTCTAGAAAAGAACATGGAACAAGACGGAAGAAGGTGCTGCGGAAACCCTCACAGCACTGTGTTCGTGTGAGTTCATTTCTCATTTACTCCTTGTAGCAATTCCAAGTCACTCCTTCCCTTTACCCTTTCGCAAGCATTTCCCTCCCTTATTGGTTTTGGATCCATCTTGCCCCCAGTGGGTTAACCTATATGTTTCCAGTTTGAATCTAAACATGCTATTTCCGGGTTGCCAACTCCCACGGGTGCTGGAGCCTAATTGGTCTGTTCACACTGGTGTTTGTAGCACATTCCCTTTGAGCGTCGTCTGTGCATTTTAATTAATCTGCCACTTTTTCCTCTCCCTGCTTCCGGATCATTGATAAAGACATTAACCCAAAACTAGACCAATCCCCAGTGGAAGCTCCACCAAGATCTCTGTCTCCCAGCTCACAGTCTGGTTGTGGGTCAGGACATCTTCACGTGGCCCCACTGACTAATTTTTTTTTTTTTAATTGAAATTTAGATGAAGATTTACAGAACAAACTAGCTTCTCATTAAACACTGAGTACCTATGTTGTTTTATGACATTGGTTAACAACCCCATGATATGTCAGTGTTCTCCCTTCTCTACTTTGGGTTCCCTATTACCAGCTTTCCTGTCCCCCACTTCTGATCCTTGCCCCTGGGCTGGTGTACCCCTTTAGTCTCGTTTTGTCCTATGGGTCTGTCTAATCTTTGGCTAAAAGGTGAACTTCCTGAATGACTTCATTACTGGGCTAAAAGGGTGTCTGGAGACCATATTCTCAGGGTTTCTCCAGTCTCTGCCCACTGACTAATTTTTAGGCCTCAGGATCTGTGTTCAGAACAAAGCCAATTTGAATTAACTTTATAATTAAGATTTGGAGAGCAGGCTTAGCCAGCCTTTTATAGAGCCTTCGTTTAATATTTCCACCACATTCCTTTCCTTTTTTGTCATTCTACGTTAAATCTATTGCTTTCCTACCTCTCACCCTTTCCACTCACTGAGCAAGATATTAGGGTTATCTGGCAGGATGTGGTATTTTGAGTCCTTAGCATTAGTCAGAAATTCTCCGGATAATTAGGCCCTTCTGTATACAGCTGGACTATGTCCTCTTTAACCCCAGCCAGAGAATGCATTTGCCTAGAGGATGTGGCTACGCAAAAAATCATGAAATCTCTTGAATTTGCGTATTAAAATTTGGCAAATTAAAAAATTCCACCTCAGGACTCCCCTCTGAGGAAAACAGGCAGGAGTTTTACAGCATGGAAGCTCAAACAGAGCCTTTGTGCCTTGTTTGATGTCACCCAGACTAGTAGTGCTGCTCTTAAATCCAGCCTTGAGATGGCCAGTCCAGTGCTCGTCCCCTACAACACACAACTCTGAAGGGTTTACACGTGAGACCTGCAGGGGTTCTGCCCGTGGAGAGCAGCAAGGCCAGGAGGGGCAAGAGGAAACAAGAGCAGCGGCCTTAAGTCCTTGGACACTCTGCTTAGAGCTGAGGCTTCTAGGGGATGCGCTCAACCTGCTAAGTGACAGCAGCCCTGATTCAAGGCTTGAAATTTGAGCTTCCTGTGGAAAGAAACTTTCTAGAATGTTGGAGGGCAAGGACAAATAGATAGCATAGTGTAATTGTTAAGAGCATGTACTCGGGAGGCAGACTGTGCTCAAATCCTGTCTCTGCTGCTTGTTAGCTAGTCATTTAACCTCCTTATGCCTCAGTTTCCCCACCTGGAAATGGAAAATGTAGTAGAACCTACCTCGGTGGAGTTGTTATCACGATTAAGGATATAACGCATGTCAGTACCTGCAACATGACATTATTGTTCTTGCTGCTCCCACTCGAACCAGCCTAGCAGTTCCTTCCATACCTTTACAGGAAGGGGTCTTTAGATGTGTGGTCAGGAGGAGGTGTTCCTGTGTAGGGAAGCTAGTCCTATAGAGGTAAATTGCAGCCACCATCTGTGTTTGTGTGACAGAGCAGACACAGGTTGCTGTGGGCTCAGGTCCTGTACTACTCTCCACCCCTGCTTCCTGCACCATTTCAGTTGCTCCTTGAATACCTAAAAACCCACGTTGCGTGTTGGAAATGGAGCCAAAAAGAAGGAATCAGAAATTGCTCTCTTTTGAGTATTTTGAGGGATGGTGAAACTTTGTAGGAATGTTGCTTCAGGGACTGAGAAAACACCATATGTGGGAAAACATTCTAAGTGAGGGAAATAGCATATGCACGTTGGTCAGGCTTTTGGAAAACTCTGAGCAGAGGAAATGGGCACTGGGGAAAGTATAGGAAGGGGGTTTTACTGAGGTCTTTAACAGGTCTTTTTCCAATTACAACCAAGAAGAGCTTAGGGACCATGGCCTACTTCAGAGCCAGGGTCTGTATTTTCTTTGGGGAAAGAAGGTAGAGTTGATTGGCCTCCAAAGCCAGGTTTGGCAGAAGCCCATACAGGCCCACAGGCAAGTAAGCAGTGCCTAGGGGAGGGCTTGATCGTGGTAGGCTCCCAGTACATCCATTCCTCATTCAGTATATAGACATTGAGACTCCACAGTGTGAACAGCCCTCTGCTGCGCATCAGGGATTGTAGATGAGAAAGACAAGGTCCCCTGATCAAAGAGGAGACATACTGACAATGATAATGCAATAAGATAGTTGCCTAAATGGCAGTCCTACAAAGTACAGTGACTACTGGAACAGGAGTGTAGAAGTCCTTCTAACTCTAAAAATCCACTGATATGCCTTGTGTGAGTCAATCTGCTGCAACCTTTTCTTTTTTCACTCCCCACTTCAGAGAACTAGTCTTCTGGGGCCATCCCACCCCAGACAATGGCATGGAAAATGAAGGCACTGGTGATCAGAAAGAGATCTGAGATGACAATCAACCTCTTCTCAAAAAAATAAAACCAAACCAGTTGCCATCGAGTCAATTCCAACTCATGATGACCCCATGTGTGCAGAGTAGAACTGTTCCAGAGGGTTCTCAAGGCTGTGACTTTTCAGAAGCAGATTGCCAGGCCTGTCTTCTGTCCTCTAGGTCAGTTCAAATCGCCAGCCTTTTGGAGAAGCCACAGGTTTCACTGTCTGCACCACCCAGGGAGTCTGGGTGGCGCAAACCTCTTCTCACCTCCAAGTTATTCGGAAACACCACCTCACACTTTCCGATACTTTTTAATTTTCTTGTTCTTTCCACTCCAATTTGTAATAATCTTTCCTTCTCCCACAACCAATATGACTGCTGTGAGATCCATGTATTTGCAATGGCATTTGGAGGAAAGCCTGGTGGAGATCATGGAAGATTGCTGTTAGCTGCATGTAGAAGGAATTCTTGAGTTCAGATGCTTGGTACTTGGTATGTGTGCATCAAGGGCAGGTATACAGTGTTTCCTGTTGCCACAGGTTAACTCACGTTCACATTCTACTAACATTTCTAGTGTACTCACTATGCGCCAAGGAGCCCTGGTAGAGGTTAAACACTTGGCTGCTAACCAAAAGATCAGCAGTTCAAACCCACCAGCTGCTCCAAGGGAGAAAGACATGGCAGTCTGCTTCCATAAAGATTACAGCTTTGGAAACCCTGTGGGGTAGTTCTACTGTGTCCTATAGGATCGCTATAAGTCGGAATCAACTCAACGGCAGCGGATTTGGTTTGGCTTTTCACTTTGAGCCAATACTATGCTAAGTGTTTTTGTATAGATTTCATCATTTACCTCTCAGAAGCCACATGGTTTTTGTTGGGCTTAAGATCCAAGTGTCTTCTATTACTGTCTGCCATTACTTTGTAGTGTGACCTTAGATAAGTCACTTCACCATCACTTCAGGCCTGAGTTTCCTGATCATTAAAAATGAGGAGGATATCTAGGGCACTTTCTAGCTTCACACTTTTATGATTATGTATTTTAATGAGTTCTAATTGCAACATTCCTGCTATTTCTTGCTGTCTAGGAAAAAGCTAAATGCACATTATCAAAGTGGAGTTCACAAGAAGCCTGCTGGCTTTTAATGCAGCCTTGCGAATAGTTTAGAAACATTTACTGGCCTGCAGATGTTTCACTCCCATAAACTTATTCCAGAGTATCATGGCAAGTATTTTTGTTTGATGCTAAGAAGCAGTACAGATCCTCTATGGTAAGGAGCATTTGGATGGTTTTTATATTACTCATTTTTTTTTATTAAACCTGATTATTTGTACTGAGTTTGTATGCTTGGGACCTGAGAGAGTCAGGGTTGTCTAAGAGTCAGGACACCTGTGTTCTAACTCACCAAATGACTTGGAGTAGGGGTAGTAGGAACAATACGCCCCTACCCAGGTACAGGCAGTAAGCATTATCTGTTGTTGTTGTTGTTGTTAGGTGCCATTGAGTCAATCCTGACTCATAGCGACCCCACATGACAGAGTAGAACTGCCCCATAGAGTTTTCTTGGCTGTAATCATTATGGAAGCAGATTGCCAGGTGTTTCTCCCATGGAGCCATTGGGTGGGTTTGAATTGCCAGCCTTTTGGTTAGCGGCTGAGCACTTAACCATTACACCACCAAGCCTCCTTAATATCATCTGTAGACAATTTAAGTACATTATTATCAAAACAAAAAGCCAAACCCGTTGCCACTGAGTCGATTCCGACTCATAGCGACCCTACAGGACAGAGTAGAACTGTCCCATATGGTTTCCAAGGAGCAGCTGATGGATGCGAACTGCTGACTTTTTGGTTAGCAGCTGAGCTCTTAACCACTGCGCCACCAGGGCTCCTTAATATTATCTGTTAATAATTTAAAAATATTATTAAAACCAACTCAAAGTCAATTTGCTTTTTATTATCAACATGTTTGGGCAATTCTTAACAATATGAGTCCTGTATCAGAGAAAATAGCCCTCCCTAACGAAGCTGGCCTCTCCCACTACCCCTCCGAGTTCCCCACTCCTTGGTTTGCCACTGAGTGGAGGAGAGCGGGCAGTCTTCTCTGAAGGCATTTGAAAATGGAAGAGCTTTGTCATTGTCCACAGCCCCAGGCTTTCCCTGGCAGACTGCAGCTGAAGCCAGAGTTCCTGTCACCGCTCTCACCATGACACCTCGTATACGCAGTCCTCCGTGGGCTTTGCCCATCCCTCCTGACCAAGACCAGGTTTCTACTCTGAACCTTCAGACAGTTTCACCGAGAGGAACCATCTTCACTCCTACAGCCAGGGCTGCTTCATGGGTGTGTGGCCAGTGTAGTCACACCAGGACCTGTGCTCAGAAGGGAGCCCCGTGCTTGGTGCTTAATACTCCGTGGTCGCTGTCTTGAAATTCTTCATAATTTCATCTTTGAATATGTGTTTTGTAAGTGAAGTCCTGTGGAACAATGGAGCATGTGCCTGAGGGCGTGGAGCACCAGCTCACATGTGGTCATACCTATCCTTGGTGCCACCCTGCCTGCTTTAAATAATGTTTGAACAAGGGGTCCTGTATTTCCATTTTGCACTGGGCCCTGCAAGTTACGTAGCTGATCTGGCCTTCAGTCACCTCATTTTCACTTCTGACTCACTGCACCCAGGCCTCCACCTCTAATTTGTAGTCATTGTGAATGGACACCAGGGTGGGGCACAGATACAAACAGGAAGGGACTCCTGGCCTTAGGGTCCCTAGAATCTAGGGAGTGAACCATCTCACGCCATGAGGAATGTGATACCTGCCATGGTAGCCATTCAGAAACCATTCTGAGGGCATGCAGAGGCTGGAGCAGTTGCTGCTGTTGAGGATCTTAGTGGAGCTTCATAGAAAAGTTAGCTTTAGAACCAGACACCCAAGAATGAGTAAAATTTCAACAGGAGAGATGAGGAAGGTGTGCAAGGTGAAGGGAACAACACATGCACATGGGTCATAAAGCTTGGGCAAGTAGCAGTGAAGAGCAAATGTGGCTGGAGCTTGAAGGATGCAAGTCCAATCATAATATGATGAAAAGGGAGGTTAGGGCCGGAGCAGGAAGAACCCCCTCTATACACACTGTGTGTCTCTCCTCTTCTTTAAACTACAGTTTGGGCTTTCCTCCTCCATAAATGAAGGAGTTGGATTAGATGCTGTCTTTATATACTGTTCAACTTCTAGTACTCTTTGGTTCCATATTCAGACCACCACCTTGAAAGACTCTTCCTTCTTTACCCCAACCCATCAGAGCCATCCATCATTCTTCCTGTCCACTCACCCTTGTAATTACCTCATTAATGTATACATGGACTCTTGTTCTACCTGGGGCCTCCCCCACTAACCATATTTGATTTATTTCCCTCTGAGCAGATATCCTGTGTATTCTTAACTTACAGTGGCTGGGCTTTTGGGGAATTGAATAAATTGTTCCTTGATAGATTCTTAGTCCCAAATGATTTTATTGCAGCTGCATTCTTTTTCTTTTTTGAGTCTAATTCTAGTGGCATAGGCACCATATTTATTGTGTTGGTCAAGTTTCCCTTTGTTGGGCCTGCAAGAGTGAAGGAAATGTCACTTTCATGCAGAGTGGGAGGAAGATCAATTACCCTGGGGGAACCATTTTCCTAGGATAATATGATTCCTGGAGCATCTCCAGGGTTGGGCAGCAAAGCTAGACTCCATCTCTTAGCTTTGACCTTGAAGGGGTCAGTTGTCTGGAAGAGTAGTTCCCATGGAAGTAGGATGGTCCTCTTATCACAGAGGCAGGCCAGGAGCCAGGAGGAGGAAGTTTAGGCAAGATGCCTGCAGTGTTCTTGGCCTTTGGGGACAAGAGTGGGAAAGGCAAGATTGCCTTGTCTGAAAGACAACCCAGACGAGATTGGGAAAGAGACAGCGTCTGGGAGCCCTGAGAACACGTTAGCACTGGCAGGCTCAGGCACAGGTACTTGGTAAGCAGGACTACTTTTCTGTTTCTTGTGTCACCTTTGTTTATTTCCCTTCTCTTTTCCCCCTAGATTTCACGTAATATTCTGAAAATACTGAAGGTGAGCCAGGGGAAGGGTTTTTATTTTCCATGCTTAGATGGAGATTTAAAGAGGAAATGATGTACCCCTGGGGCCAGCAGGGTGGTAGCAGTGGTAATTAAAGAGTGAATACTTCAAGGAGGGGGGTTTGGATCATAGGGTCCAGGTCAGGATCACTAGGTCAGCTACCTCTCCCCACCTGGAGAATGTCCTTCCTGTGCTAACCTTTGGAAAATCTGGGGTTTGCTCTGTTGAGGGAGCAGCTAGCGATGAAAGTGTCTCGAGATCAGCCCTGTAATCCCACAAGGACTCAGCGGAAACCCTGTGTTGAGGTTCTACTATGGCAACAGACTGAGGGTGCTGATAGGTTAAAATGCCACTTAAACAAGGAGATTCAGAATTAGAAGCATAACCAGTAGAAGGAAAATTTTTTAACAGAAAGTTAAAGGAAGCCAAATGAGAAAAAATTTATCAACAGTGAATCTTCCTATTTTGGGTAAGTTAATTTTAGTTGGGTAATTTGAGTAGAGTTTGGGTAAGTTAATTTGAGTTTTCACCTTCTGCAGGTAGTGCTTTGGCAGGGCTGCAGTTTTGGTAAGAGGGCCTCTGGGGACTGATGGGATCATTTGGGTGTGCTAGAGAAGCATCTCTGTTGGAGAGCTCAGCAGAGCACCTTGAACCTGGAGCCCTTCCACAGAGGCTGGAGTGGTCCCACGTGTTCATTTACAAGGGTAGGCCTGGAGAGCAGATTCTACCACGTGTGGCCTGGCCAAGGATGAGCCCACCTCGTGTGTTCCTTTCATAGACCCCAGGGTTTACAGTGGGGGAGCAATAGAACTGCGCTGCTTGAGACCACTACAAGGCTGCTGCTGCTGCTGTTGACAAAGGAATATAAATGTATGTTCATAATTATCAGATTTAATGTCTTCACAGTGTGCCAAGGTGGACTATGTGTCTTTCCAGGGTAGAAGGAGGATGGAAGAAGTAGAAGGGCATCATCCACACACAACTGGAGGCTGAGAGATGAGGGAGACATGAAATGGAAATGCAATATATGTTGTCTATCCAGAAAAGATAGCAGAGTGAGAAGACCTGGAGAGCATTCCCCATTCCTGCCTCTGCCTTTGGTTCTCTTTGTGACCTGGGTCCTAGGACAAGCGCCTCACTCTTGCATACTGCAGTTTTCCCCATTTATGTTTTTGGTTTCTTTTGTTTAAAAATCTCTCTCTCTCTCTCTCTCTCTTTCTCATTTACACCACACACTCGAGTGTACGCATGCAGACACACACCTTTCCCTGTCACACAGCCACATTGCTGGTTGAAAGATGGTTGAGGTGAAAGCACTTGGAAGCCTCGGAGAGAAAAGTACTTTAGCGTTCCAGAGGATTCGTGTTAAGACAATCTTTCCCAGGGGTCGGGGAAAGAAACAATCTCTTTGCAGTGTCCAGAGAGGAGTTGTGTTGCTTATTTAGGTTTTACTCTACCTCAGAGGGATGCTCAGCCTCTGGTAGCTGGTCCCAGAATGACATGGACTCAGCTGCCACAGCCTGCTATTAATACCTGTGTTTCCTTTTCAGATCTTACAGGTGAACAAGGTGATGTCCATCTTGTTTTATGTGATATTTCTCGCTTATCTCCGTGGCATCCAAGGTAACAACATGGATCAAAAGAGTTTGCCGGAAGACTCACTAAATTCCCTTATTATTAAGCTGATCCAGGCAGATATCTTGAAAAACAAGCTCTCCAAGCAGATGGTGGACGTTAAGGAAAACTACCAGAGCACCCTGCCGAAAGCAGAGGCCCCGCGAGAGCCGGAGCAGGGCGAGCCCGCCAAGTCAAACTTCCAGCCAGTGACCGCCATGGACACAGAACTGCTGCGGCAACAGAGACGTTACAACTCCCCTCGGGTCCTGCTGAGTGACAACACCCCCTTGGAGCCTCCACCCTTGTATCTCACAGAGGATTACGTGGGCAACCCCGTGTTGGTGAACAGAACGTCGAGGCGGAAAAGGTACGCGGAGCATAAGAGTCACCGAGGGGAGTACTCGGTATGTGACAGTGAGAGTTTGTGGGTGACAGACAAGTCATCAGCCATCGACATTCGGGGACACCAGGTCACGGTGCTGGGAGAGATCAAAACCGGCAACTCCCCCGTCAAACAATATTTTTATGAAACAAGATGTAAAGAAGCCAGGCCTGTCAAAAACGGTTGCAGAGGGATTGACGATAAACACTGGAACTCTCAGTGCAAAACGTCCCAAACCTACGTCCGAGCACTGACTTCAGAAAACAATAAACTCGTGGGCTGGAGATGGATACGGATAGACACCTCCTGCGTGTGTGCCTTGTCGAGGAAAATCGGAAGAACATAAACTGGCATCTCTCCCCATATATAAATTATTACTTTAAATTATATGATATGCATGTAGCATATAAATGTTTATATTGTTTTTATATAAGTTGACCTTTATTTATTAAACTTCAGCAACCCTACAGTATATAAGCTTTTTTCTCAATAAAATCAGTGTGCTTGCCTTCCCTCGGGCCTCTCCCATCTGTTAAACCTTGTTTTGTGATCTAGTAGCTCATGGTAGCCTCGCTGTAAAGTCTATGTACACCAGTATTTTGCATTCAGTATTGTCAAGGCCATGACTGTCGTTTTAGTAAACTTGTTTAAATCAGATGATGTCAGAGTTGTGTATAGACACAGTTATATCCCCTTCTGGTATATCTCATGTTTGATTCATTCAAACATTGGAGACAGTGCCCTGTAGCGTTGAGCTCAAGGCTTCATTTTGGCCAGCAAACTTGCTATCTAGTACTTATTCTCCTGTCTGGGCTGCAGCTTTGCCAACTGGATTAACGATTTGTTGCAATGTTATGGTCCTGGAACAGTAACAACGAACCTGGCAATTTTCGTTTTGAAAGTTTCTTTTCAGCACATTTGTCGTTTTGGAGTTTGGGGTTGTTCAAGGGTTGGATTTTTTTTTTTTTTTTTTTGGCATTGTTTTTGTTTTGCTTTTTGTAAGTGGTTTTCATCCTTTTAGACGCATAGGAAAAAATGTTAACTATTTGTAACAATAATTTTATGGCTACACAGAAACAAACTGAAACGGATCGTGAATAATCTATACAGAGAGGATAATTTATTCACAAGAGACTCTGTCTGCATGGGACCTTCCCTCCCCTACCTGTGCCCCCTCCTAGAGCCGAATGAGATATTGGAAAGTGCTCAGGCTTTGGAGGCAGACCTGGGTTCAAATTCCATCTCCTCCACTTTGATCTTGGGCAAGGATTGTAAGTCTCTGAGCCCAGGTTTCCTGGGATCACCTGAATCAAATGGGGATGAATGCCTACCTCACAAGGTTGCTGTGAGGATTCAAGTAAATCACCACTGTAAATTTCCCAGCACATAGTAGAAGTTTGAGAATGGTTACTTCCTTATCCTTCCCCTTCCTCTTCTGTCTTAGATATTTTGTTCCTGTGTGTCATGTTTGGTTGACTCATCACCTTGAGATGTAAAAAGCCGAAATGGAAGGGACCTCCTCAGTGCCTGCTAAGTCCCAGAAGTGGTCCAAGACAGCCTCAGGGTCACTGTGGTGGCAGTCACACCTGTCCTGCAGGTAGGATTGTGGAGGATACTGGTGGTGTTCCCCTAGGAACTTGGTGATTCCCTTCTCCCACTGGAAGTGGTTCTTCCTCTTCCAGCTGGAATATAAGAGCTCTCATCTCTCATCTTGTCAGAGGTGCAAGGTATCCAGTGACCCAGTAAGGAGCTATAGCCACTGCTTTGAAACTCTATGTGTGCACTGCCTGGATGCTCTGCCTTCGTTTAAGATCCATGTGTGCTGTCTCCTAGATCCTTGGGTGGTGCAAACAGTTTGCATTTGGCTAGTAGCCAAAAGGTTGGCAGCTCGAATCTGGCTAGTGGCACCATGGAAGAAAGGCCTGGCAATCTACTTCCATAATATCACAGCCGTTGCAAACCCTGTGGTATGCAGCTCCACGCTGACACAGAGAGGGTTGCCGTGATTCGGAATCAGCTTTGGTTTGGTTCTATTCCTATCTAAACCATCTGTACCCAAGGCTGTATGAAATATGTGTACACACACCTGTATGGAATATGTGTCCTCTGTTGTGACAGGACCTTTTTGAGACAGGTTCAGCAAATAGTGGTGGTTTTGATTAAGAGCATCATTATACGGCACTCGGTTCTAGATGCCGAAAATATGGGGGCAGGAATCAAGGAGTTGGCCACATGCCCGCTATGTACCACGTACTTTCAAACACTGCCACTGTTATTGCTTCAAATCCTTTTAGGATTTTAGCCATTATCGTCTCCATTTCACAGGTGAGGAAACTGAGGCTCAGGAACTTAACTTGCCCCTGGCCATTTATCAGGTAAGTGGCAGAGTGAGGGTTGAAATCCATGTTTGAATGATGACACAGTCTTGTTTCCTTTTTCCCTGATTCCTCTCCATTGCCCATGGCAGCACTGCATTGCCGAATGAACATCACTGTCTAAGAGAAGTGAAAAGTATAGTCTCTCTACATGGAAGACTTGTGTAGCTCATATTTTACTGGACCTACATCAAGAACACAATAGACCAACTCACAGGATAATGGGACTCTTAAGATTGACCTCAGCCCAGTTCTCAGGCGGAAACCTCTGAGAGAGCTCGTCATTGGATGTTGACAGACGAGATATTCCCTGGGCTTCCAGTCGGAGTACAGCCAGCCCCCCACCGCAGGACGAAGAACACTGGCTGGGAATCATCTGAAGCACTTGGACGTAGACTGCTTAATCAGTGTCTGCAAGAGCATGACAAGTAATTTCTGGGAAAAAAAAAATGCCATTGAGTCAATTCTGACTCATGGCGACCCCATGTGTGTCAGAGTAGAACTGTGCTCCACAGGGTTTTCAGTGGCTGATTTTTCAGAAGCAGATTCTCAGGCCTTTCCTCTGAGGCACCTCTGTGTGCATTCAAACCTCTAATCTTTCAGTTAACAGCTGAGTGAATGAACTGTTCATACCACTCAGGGACTCCAGTTTCTGGGTTCAGGGATCTAACAATGAAAGTTTTGTGGTCCTGATGAAGGTGGATCCTGGGAAGTTGCAGACAACCTGTCAAAACATTTTAGGAAAGCCTACCTAACCTTCTGCCTATAATACAAAGCTTGTTCCTGTCGAGTCGATTCCAACTCATAGCGATCCTATAGGACAGAGTAGAACTGCCCCATGGGGTTTCCAAGGAGTCGCTGGTGGATTTGAACTGCTGACCTTTTAGTTAGCAGCCATAGCTTTAACCACGGTATCACCAGGGCTCTTCTGCCTACAATAGGGCCTTTCTTTACATCCTCAGAGCCTGACGTTGAGGAGCTGTCCATATTCCTCTTCTGGAACTTTTTCTCCCAATGAGTGGAGGGCCTGCCTAGACAGTCTAGCTGATAGGGGAAATGGGCTTGGGTGGCTGAGGCCCTGGTTCCCAGCCTGGGAAAGCACTGTCCCTAAGGAGCAGGGCTGAGTCCCAGGCCCTGCCTTGAATGGGAAGCATTTGCCTGCATGTCAAGAGCCAGTCTGGAGCAGGAGGCTCCCAGGGTAAGTGCAGCTCTGAAGACAAAGTGAGCCTGGGAATGAGGTGCACACATTCCTGAAAGGAGCTCTGGGCTCAGGCTGTCTGAGGTCTGGCCTCGCCCATTCTGGGTGTCAGGGCAGGGAAGTGTTCTCCAACTCCAGTTCAGTAACTTTATTGCATCAGAGGGCATTCAAGGGCTGCCTGAATCAACTATGCCAGGCTTTTGGGCCCGAGGAAGAGCCTTCCTCAAGGTTAGTAGGCCTGTTTCTCTCCAATGTCCACATTTGCCATTGTGATAGGTGGGAAATTAAACTCATCTCTGGAATGGGAAGGATGTGGAGAGCTTGCGTCTGCTCCTGGAAAACCCCCACGCTCTCCTTACCTTCCCTCATTCCTTGGTTCTTGTGGGAGCTTCATTATGCAGAGAGGTGTGTTGAAGAGCAAAGACTTTGACCAGATAGGAGAGAACTGGAGTTCTGGTCCAGGTTTGTTACCTGTATGACCTTGGATGACTCTTGTCCTAACTGAGGCTTTCAGCATTGTGGGATTCTATCTCAGAGAGGGGCCGTGTCCGTACTGCATTGTCCTTGCTCCCTTAATAAATGTAACTGTTGGGAACTCTGCTGGCTGTTGGTGGGGGCTTCTCTCTGCCCTCTCATGAATCTCTAAGGTTCCCCCATTTACAAGCTGTTTGAACTTAAGCATGTAAGTTAACCTCTCTGAGACTTTCTTTTCCTTTTCCGTAAAATGGGGATGGTGTCTATAAGATTGTTTTGCAGTGTAATGATATTGAATTCATGACACATAAGCCTACCCATGTGTCAATTTGTCATACTGTGACTTGTTGCTGTGATGCTGGAAGCTGTGCTACCCAGAATTTCAAATACCAACGTGGTCACCCATGGTAGACAGGTTTCAGTGGAGCTTCCAGACTAAAGCAGACTAGGAAGAAATCCTGGCAATCTACTTCTGAAAATTAGCCAATGAAAACCTATGGATCACAACAGAATATTGCCTGATATAGTGCTGGAAGATGATCCCCCTAGGTTAGAAGGCGCTCAAAATACACAGTGGCTCCAGCAATGGACTGGAACATAGTAAGATGGTGAAGATAGCCCAGAACCTGGGAATATTTCGTTTTATTGTGCATGAGGTCGCCATGACTTGGAGCTGACTCCAGGGCAACTAACAACAAGTGTTATAATGGTGCTTAGTGTTTTGTTTTGTTTTGGGAAGGGGTCTGCCTTGCCGGAGCCCTCATTCTGCAATTCTGGTAGGAATTTCCAAGCTCCGTGGTGGAGGATTAGTCCTCATTAAAGTGTGTAAATCACGTACCGTAACAAGAGGCAGACCCTAGGGTAGCCAGTTTGCCCGATTTCCTTCTGCAGGTCTCTGTAACCAGACCACTGGCCCAGTCTTACTGACAGTCCTTTAATCCTTCTCAGTTGACACACCAGGGAAGATATTTCTAATTCCTTCCAAACAGGGAAACTTAATATTTTGCTAGCAGTTCTGCCTACGTGATTTTCTGAGTGTGTGTGTGTGTGTGTGTGTTCTCGCAAATTTGTGGAATGGCTTTGTTCTCTCTCTTGCTCTCTCACTCTTTCCTGCTCTTTTTTGCTCTCACTCTCTCTTTCCCTTGTGTCCAACAATGCTTTCTCCAGGTTGGTGTTTTCAGGTTTGGCATTTTTGAAGGCTTTTTGTTGTTCCCTTCCCTTTTGTGCGTGTGTGTGAGTGCATGTGTGTATGTGTGTGTTTTATAGTCCATTTAGTCAATGTGAAAACCGTCCACTGAGGCTTGGAGAAACCATCTGCACTTATTTTATCACCTTTAAACATATGTTCAGGAATGAAATCTGTGTAGTCAGTTGATGGCTACCTGGAGATTTGTCTGGCTTCACCAGGAAGACGCATCCACCAGGCTTCAAACACCAATGGCCTGGGCGTGCAGAACTGATGCCTGCTCCTTGGTTAGGCCCAGCTTTGTCTCACCAAGCTCCAGCTCTACTCAGTCACACAGTGGATTCTGCCTCAGTGAGGTCACTCTGCAGCCTGGAAGTCAGCCAACTGTCTCACCACCCACCCCACCTTCTGCAACCCTGGGCTTTGAACAGGCTGTTCCACAAGCCCAGGAACAGCCACAGAGTCACTGAAGACTGGTTTTCTCAACTGGAACCATCTCCAGCCTAATCCTCTTCCTCAAAGTCTCCCTCAAAACCTAAGGAAACCCAAACTTCTTACACAAGCCCTTTTCAAGTTATAGTGGGCGAGTGGACTTCTCAAAAGACACACATGTTTCACAACAAGCTAAAATGCAAGATGCCTCCTGTGTTGGCTTGAACCTCTGGGTTTTTGTTGGATTCCATATGGAGGTTGACCCAGCTTGGAAAAGCGGAACCACAGAGTGGGTCAGAGAACCCTGAAGAATTGTAGATTTGTTTTCTTCACTCCTCAACCTATATTTGGAACAAGCACAGGTGTGCATGTGGTGGGGGCCAGGGGGAGAGGAGCAAGGAGGCAGAGAAGGGGAATGGCCCAGAGATATCAAAAGCCTTTTCTTCAAGTTGCTGGCTGCCACCAATGAATTCTGCTGGACCGAATTGTTACAGAGTTTAGTAATGACATTCCCTGTTAAATTATAGAAGTCTCTGTGGAAAGAAAACATAAGAGTTTACTGAAAAATTGTGAAATACAGCCTAATGAGTTAGATGGCTTTTCACATGGAAATGTATAGAGCTGGGTGGATGGGCACGTGTGCATGTGCGTGGGTACGTGTATGTGTGTGTATGGCTGCTTTGATATCCTAACCGTGACGTGTTGCATTTTTTTAAGGAAAAGTAATGCTTGGAAAGAATGCTCCCGAACATGCTTTTAACCTTTAGGAGACTGAGCTAGTAGCCACCTGGGGAGCATATGGAAAATGAACATTCTTTGGGCTAGACAACAGGCAGATCAGTAAGGATTTATAGACAGAAAAGGCATCAGGCAGGCTCCACTAGCCAAAACAGAAGGAGTTAGAGTTGTGGACCGTCTGATTTGGTTGGAAAGAGTTGGAGATGGATGCTGGGGTTAGGGTGGAAGATAAGACCAGAACAGAGAATAAATAATAATAATAGTTATCATTTACTCGTTTGCTTCCTGCATTTACTGTGCACACACCTCATTGTACATACCTCACAACATCTCTGGTAGTTTTAGCCCTTTCATGCTGCAAGGACACTGGTTGAAAGACCCAGGAAGTCTGCGTGGCTGGAAGCACATGGTAGTCAGGCGGTGGATCAGACAGCAGAGGAGAGGATGCCGAGGTAAAGGGCTTCAGGCAGCCTGACAGGTGAATTTCAACAGAGGAGTAGGGGAGAGGTAGAGTTGGTGAGGAGAGTGACAGGCACTTGGTACACTGGAAGACATTGATTAGAGGATCAATACAGCAGTGGTTCCCAACAATTTTACCACCTGAGAGAAATGCCAGACTCACAGTAATGGTAGTTCAGCGAAGCAGGGATTTTCAACTAGGTTGGGGAAGAGGAGTGGGCCTCCCGCCACAAACCCTCCACCTTCACCCTTACCGTATTAGGGGAAAAGTGGTTGTAGCTTTTCCCTGCAGTATAAAGATCAGCACTGTGAAAATTTCCCCTTGGGGCTTTTGCAAAGATACAGAAGGCAGGAATGTCAAATTTGGACAGGACCTTTGGGATTCATAGAGCCCTGTTGGCGCAGTAGTTAAGAGCTTGGCTGCTAACCAAAAGGTTGTCAGTTCCAATCCACCAGCTGCTCTTTGGAAACCCTATGTGGCAGTTCTACTCGATATGAGTCGAAATCAACTCCATAGCAGTGGGTTCGATTTTGGTTTTGAGATTTAGTAATCCATCCTCCCTTCCAAAACCAAACCCACTAACGTCAACTCGATTCTAACTCATAGCAACCCTATAGGACAGAGTAGAACTGCCCCATAGGGTTTCCAAGGCTGTAACCTGTACTGAAGCAGACTGCCACATCTTTCTCCCGCAGAGCGCCTGGTGGGTTCAAACCACGACCTTTTGGTTAGCAGCTGAGTACTTTAACCACTGCACCACCAGGGTTCTTTATCCTCCCTTACAAGGGAGAGATATATATTTTTATTTATTCAACACTTTTTAAAAATTTTGTCGAGTGCCTACTAAGTGTCAGCATCCTGCTCAGTTCTGTGGAGGCGTATGTACCTACTGGGTGTCAGTGTCCTGCTCAGCTCTGTGAAGGCACAGGCAGCAAAAGAGATGTCATCCCCTCTGGAAAAGCAGTGAGTAGAAAGGAAGGGACTTTAGGATCTAGAGCTTAGAGTATCCTTGATAATTTCTACATCTTCTCAATAAGCACCTCCTCACAAGGAAGTCTGCTCTGTGTTTTAAATAGCTCTAATTATCTGATGGTGCAGTGGTTAAGCTTGGCTGCTAACCAAGAGGTCAGCGGTTCGAATCCACCAGCAGCTCAGTGGGAGAAAGATGTGGCAGTCTGCTCCTGTGAAGATTACAGCCTTGGAATCCCTATGGGGCAGTTCTACTCTGTCCTGTAGGGTCATTATGAGTCAGAATGGACTCAACTGCACTTAATAACAACAACAACAATTACCTGATATGGGGGCATAGGTAGTTTAGCCATAGAATTCTCACCTTCCATGAGGGAGACCCCAGCTTGATTCCTGACCAATGCACCATATGTGTGGCCACCACCTGTCTGTCAGTAGAGGCTTGCATGTTGCTGTGATGCTGAATGGGTTTCAGTGGAGCTTCTAGACTAAGACAAACTAGGAAGAAAGGCCTGGTGATCTACTTCTGAAAATCAGCAAATGAAAACCCTATGGATCATAATGGTCTGAGGATGACACAGGACCGGGCAGTATTTCCTTCTGTTGTGTGTGGGATTGCCTTGAGTTGGGGCCAACTCTACAGCAGCTAACAGCAACAGTTATCTGATAGAAAACACTTCCCTCTGTTGAACCCAAATCTACGGATAAATTATAACACAGCTATAACTAAGTTGTCAATGGACTATGGGAACCCAGAAAAGGGAGCAACAAAACACTGCCTCGGGGAGTCAGGGAGGGTTTCACTGAGGAGGTGGCTTCTGAACTGGCTCTTGAAGGATGAATAGGAGTTTGACATGGAAGAATGAGAGGAAGGGTATTCCAAACAGGAGAACAGCCTGTAAAAGTGTAGACTAATGAAAGGGTCTGACATACGGAGAGAAAAGTCAAAGGTTTGGTGTAACAAGAACTTTAGGACTTGTGGGAAGCTAGATCCATGGGGGCCGGCCAAATAATTCAAGGCCATGTGTGAAAGGCTATGAAGTTTGAATCTGATTGTTTGGGTACTCCCATCTTTAGCTTACATCAGAATCACCTAGAGGACCTGTTAAACCCATCCGAGTTTCTGATTTAATAGGTCTGGGGTGGGGCCCAGGAATTTGTATGTCCAATAAGTTCCCAGGTGATGCTGATGCATATTTTAGGAACTACTGCTTTATTAGGCAATGAGGAGTCGAGATTCTTCCAAAAGATGATAATTTTGGTGGCAGTATAATTTGTTGGTGGACTGATATAGCTAGAAGGTCAGCAGTAAGTAAACCAGGCCAAGACAGTGAAGGCCTGGACTAAGGAGAAGACAGCGGCATAGGGAGGAATATTGGATTGGAGAAGTGTTTTTTTTTTTTTTTTTTTAGCAACAAGATTTGGTAACCAACTAGAAGTGGAAGGTGAGAGAGAGGAAGGCATTAAGGAAGATGACCACAACATTTCTAGGGGCATATGGTTCTAAATCAAATTCAGGATGATACCAAGAGGAGTGGGATTGAAGGCAGGAATGGTAGATAATGAGTTTGAGGTGTGCACAGGACATCAAGCTACATATATCCAAGACAATTGATTATCAAAGTAGGAGTATATATGAAATTATGGAAGAACAGTTCTGATTCATTTATAAATAATCCAGCATAGATAAACCTCTTCATTTACAAATAGGTCTAGTCAAAGCTTAGTGGAAGAGGGCATTGGTGGTTCAGTGGTAGAGTTCTCACCTTCCATGCAGGAGACCTGAGTTAGAGTCCCAGCCAATGCACCTCATACAGTCACCATCTATCTGTCAGTGGTGGCTTACATGTTACTATGATACTAAACAGGTTTCAGTAGAGCTTCCAAAGTCAGAGAGACTGGGAAGAAAGGCCTGACGATCAGGGGCAGATTAACCAGTAATTACTAATTAGTACTTACTTACCAGTCTGTAGTGTATAGGTTTACTTGTGCTTATTTACTAATCTGTAGTGCGCAATTTCTCCTGTTTTTCACCACGTCAAAGATGTGGTAAAACTCACGTGAAATTGCGCACTACAGATTAGTAAGTAAACACAAGCCTGCGTGTACCTTGCTTACTGTAAACCTCTTTGTACCTTGCTTACTGGTTAATCTGCCCCTGGTTTCATCATATCGTTGATGTGGCAAAAAACAGGTGAAATGGTGCCCTGCAGATTAGTAAGTAAGCACAAGTAAGCCTGTGCTTAACTTGTTTATCAGGTAATCCATCCCTGCTGACGAGCTACTTCTGAAAATCAGCCAATGAAAACCCTATGGATCACAATGATCTGATCTGCAGCTGATCATGGGTATGGTGCCGGACCTGGCAGCTTTTCATTCTGTTGTGTGTGAGGTCACCACGAGTTGGGGGTTGGCCCAATGGCAGCTAACAACAATGATGATAAGCTTAGTGGAAGCCAATATCATAAATTCATCAGCAAATCTGGGTGTGGGGATCTGGAGTGTCACTTAGGAATATGTGGTTCAGGCTTCCATTTCAGAAGGGCTATTCTGCCCACCTACTTCATCACTTTGGAAACTGGAAAACGTGCTTAGAGATCACTGAGGAGAAGGAGATGAATATGCTGAGGCCCAGGGCATCTGTATTTTCTTCAGACAAATGTCACTCCATGGAGCTATGTCTTGGCAGTCAGCCTTAGGGTACTACTACCAGAGATATTTCAGGATACATTTAAAGAACAAAACTAGATGTTGGGAAGCTGAAAGCTAAACATTCTGGTAAAAAAGGACTGATTGTGGTTTTATTTTCTGGGCTTAGGACCTTTCCCAGTTAACTTGCCTCCTTGAGACCCTCTCAGTCAACCAAAAAAATAAAAGATTCTTCTTTCTCAGCCAAATGCTGGAGTCCTTGGGTGGCCCAAACAGTTAAAAGCTGGATTATTAACCAAGAGGTTGGAGGTTCGAGTCCACCCAGAGATGCCTTAGAAGAAACCCGTGGTGATCTGCTTCTGAAAAATCAGCCACTGGAAACCTTACGAAGCACAGTTCTGCTCTGACACACATGGGGTCTCCGTGAGTCAGAATAAACTCCGTGGTAATTGGTACTGGTGATAGCCAAATCCTGGAAGGAGCCAAACACCCTTCTGCTCTGGAGCTTTCAGACATGTCTTTCCCCCTGTCCTGAAAGCTCTTTGTCCCCCCCTTTTCAGATGTCTTCTCCTGAATTTGTTATCATCTACCCTCCCCATCATTTTATATTATCTGAGCAGCCAGTATTTTATTTCAAATCACTTAACCCAACTGCAATTGTAGCAGATGGCTGTTTGTGTAATTGTTTGATGTGTTGCCCCATTTGATTATAATCTCCATGAGGATCTAAGTCATACTAGTTCTAGTCAAAACCGTATCCCAGATGCTGGTCAGAGTGCCTGGGCTCTCAGTAAATATTTGTTGTACAAATGAGTGAATGAATCCCTTTCATTAACTGGGACTGCAACAGGAAGCAGGATTTGGGCCAAACCTAAGGGAAAATGGATTAGTAAGGTGGGTTAAATTGTTCCTTATTTATTTGGATATCTATGATGAGTTAATTAAGGAGCCCTGGTGGCACAGTGGTTAAGCACTCAGCTGCTAACCGAAAGGTTGGCGGTTCGAACCCACCAGCCAATCCATGGGATAAAGATGTGACAGTCGACTTCCGTAAAAATTACAGCCTTGGAAACTCTATGAGGCAGTTCTACTCTGTCCTACAGGATTGCTATGAGTCGGAATCAACTCGGGGGCAATGCGTTTATGATGAGTTAGGGGAATATTTCTTGGAGGCAAGAGGCTCAATATAGAATCACAATGTCCTTTTCAATCCAAAGATTGTTGACTCTGTTATTCCACTGTCGAAATGTTGGGAAGAGGACTCAGACTGGAAAAAAACCTATGAATGTCAGTTATGAGAAAGAGAACACAAGGTCGTGATCCAGGTCTTTGTTTACAATTCTTAGATAAGGAACATCACTTAATTGGTTTAGCAGCCACGCATCCATTCAACCATACATTCCTTCAACAAATTCTTAGTGAGACCCACTATGTGCCAGCTCTCTTCCTAGGCACTGAGTAGTGCAATAACAAACAGGTAGACGTGGCCCAGGCCTTAGGGAGCTTGCTATCACATGGGTGTGACAAAATACAGAAATAAGCACATTAAAAAAAAAAAAACAGTTGCCATCAGGTCAACTCAAACTCATGGCAACCCCATGTATTACAGACTAGAACTGCTCCATAAGGTTTTCTTGGCTATGACCTTTTAGAAGCAGATCGCCAGGCCTTTCTTCCAAGGTGCCTCTGGCTGGGTTTGAACCACCAACCTTCTGTTAGTAGTCAGACGCTTAACTGTTTGCACCACCCAGGGAACCTATAACCATATATGTATATAAAATAGTTTCAGGTAGTAGTAACTGCCAAGAAGAAATATAAAACAGTAAAATGATAGACATAAGGAGCAGCTGGGGGTGGGGTGCTGGCAGTGTTACGTACTATGTGTTTTCATGACTAAAATGCTTGCTGCTATGATATTTAAGGCATGAATTGTCAGTATGCCTGAGGGAAGTCAAACTCATTTTCATATACTCTTTGTGATTAATGGCTCTAATTAAGGCATAAGATCTTTAACCAAAAATCAAAAGGCTAGCTATGAAAATAGACAGCCAACAGGGTCCAAGTCACAAATCCCCTCGCCATTCTTCAGGTCTGGGCAAAGCTTTTGATCAGAGACCTCAGACATGCCACCCTCCACATTAACAGAGGTGGGTGTATGAACAGTGTGTTTTCTTATCAGAGGGTCTTCTTCAGCCTCCCCTCCTGAGGACATTTTACCAGTCAAACCTGTTCCATTCCAGAGGAACAGGTCTCAAGTCACTCCCTCCTGTGGTCAGGGTGGGCCCTCTGGTCCCCCTCCAGATGGTGAAGGGCCTGGTGGGGGGGGGGGGGGGCAGGCCTTGGGCAGGGCCACTCCCTCCGAATTCCTCCGCCTCTGGCTCCTGCTGGCAACTCCCCACCAGGGTAGGTGGGGAAGTTTACCCAGTCCAGAATTAATCTAAAGCATGCAACAAGAAAACCACCCTTGGGGTCTCGCCACAGTGACTTTTCTTAGGACTATAGTAGAAGTCAAGAAGCCTGGTCATGCAATGGTTAAACACTCGGCTGCTAACAGAAAGGTTGGTGATTCCTACCCACCCAGTGGCTCTCCAGAAGAAAGACCTGGGAATCTGCTCTCATAAAGATAACAGCATAGAAAACCCAATCAGGCCATTCTACTCTGTCACATGGGATCGTTATGAGTTGAAATCAACACGACGGCATCCAACAACGTAGTGGAAGTCTCTGTACTCCACAACCCTCAGCTTTCCTTCCTGAGAAGTCTTAATTTAATTACACAGTATTCCTGGGAGCTAACCCAGCCTGTGATTTGACCTCCTGTGAATGAGAGTGGCGAGGTGAGAGCTTGAGGTTGTACATAGGGAGTGAAGCTGGGTGGGCTCTGAGAAACTCCAGGAATGCCATTAGAGCTACCTCCAACACCAACCTACTAGGCCACCTAGACTCCACAGCTGTTAAGCAACTCTGCCAAGGCCAGTGTGATAGGGTGAATGTGTTTTGCATGTGGGAAGAACATGAATTTTGGGAGGGCAAAGGGTAGAATTATGGGTTGAATTGTGTACCTCAATTGGACACAATTGGAATCCCTAATCCCTATACCTGTGGATGTCATCTTGTTTGGAAATAGGGTTTTGTTTGTTACGTTAATGAGACCATATCAGTGTAGGGTGTGTCCTCAACATAATTGCTTCTGAGTTATAAAAAGAACAGATTAGACACAGATGCAAGAACAAACTGGGGAAGACAGATGCTACATGCAGATCACCAAGGAATGCCTGGGCTATAGAAGCTGAAACAGCCAAGTATCTTCCCCCAGAGCTAACAGAGAGCCTTCCCCTGGAGCTGACACCTTGAATTTGGACATCTAGCCTCCTGAACTGTAAGGAAATTAATTTCTCTCCTTTAATGTCACCCACCTGTGGTATTTCTGTTACAGTGGCACTAAGAAACTAAGACAGTGACACAGTGACTATGCAGGGCCGAGGTGGGATTAGAACTAGATCTTCTGCCATCACCTCCAGAACACCCTCCATTGTTCCACAGTGCCTTAACAGGCACCTTCTTGTCTGAACTACAGGCCTTGGGGAGTCCAGACACTTTCCCTGGGCCAGCAGAAGAGCCTTTGCAAGGGCTCTGCAGATCTCACCCTAACATCTGCCCTGGCAAGCAAGTGATTCTGTTATCCCCAGGGGTTTATTACAGACTGGGCATTTGTCCATCTTAAATCCACAGTTACCAGACAGACCCTGCGGTGGTGTCCCTTTGGTTTGTATTGTGGTGCGTTGACCAAAGTCAGGAAGAACTAGGTTTGAACCCTGGTCGCATCATTCATAATCACATGGCTTTAGCAACTTCCCTGATTTCAATCATCTCAACTTTCCTATAAAATGGGGATACTAGTAGTACCCACCTCCCTGGGTGATAGGGACAATGTTTGTAACTGGAACAGGCAGCATGGACACCGGTGGACAGCTGTAGGCTAGAGCAGGGTTCCTAGGCCTCCCTTGTCACTTCCTGGAGTGTCAGATAATACGGAATGCAGGAGGACCTAAGGGAAGGGCCAAGGTAGTGGAAGATCATTTGGGGGGCTCAGAACAGCAATGATTACTAACTGGTGTAGAAACCATTCAGTATTTTAACTACCAGCCTAGCTGTACCGCACATACCAGCCTGACATCACTCTGCCTCCCTCATAGAGATGTTGTCAAGATGGGAGACAAGCATGGAAGGCACTGAGCACCATGCTTGGCATTTAGAAAGCTCTCAATCACATTGTCTCCCTCCCCCTGAGTGATGGGGCCTGTGGCCAGCAGGCGGCAGAGGAGGAAATCTACCCCCTGCTCATCACCTCTGCACAGACACACATCATCTTGCTGCTCATTGCCACCTTCACTTTTAGGTCAGGCTCTTTTTTTCTTGCCAGAATCCCTCATGCTGTAGCCCAAGTCAGCTCTTCCAGTGCTTTTGATTTTAAGTCCAGACCAAATCTGGAAGCTTTCTTAGGTTTTGCAGAAATACTTTCAGCTTCCAACACAGCAGAAGCACAGCACTAACTAGATGGGAACAGAGGTGGCGGAGTAAAGGACTCCTGATATCTACCTGGTTTCTTTTGCAACATCTACTTCTCTTTCTCCTGGTGCTCTACTGGACATCTGTGCAGCAGGACTTGGACCTGACTCTGCACGGGGGAGGGAGAGTGAGCAGGTGGCACTGTGTCTGTCCTGGTCCATTCCATTCAGTTTCACAGTGCCAGATTCAGCGAGGACCTGCTCTGTGCCAGAACTTGGTTACAATTGGACGACTGGATTCTTGTCATTTGCTAAGTGCTCACAGGCCCCATGTTATGGATTGAATTGTGTCCCCCCAGATATGTATTGGAATCCTAACCACTATACCTATGGATGTTATGTAGTGTAATCTAATCTAATCACCTTCCATAATGCAATCTAATGTAGTGTGATTAATCAGTCAGTTGAGGTCATACTTGTGTAGGGTGGATCCTAAACCTAATCACTTCTGAGTTATATACAGAGGTGTATATACTGGGGAAGACATTTGCCGTGTGAGGATCACCAAGAACCAAAGAACACCTAGGGGCTATCAACAATGAAGGAATCAACACTGCCAAGGCCCTAATTTAGAGTTTTAGCCTCCAGAACTGTGAGACAATAAAATTTCTATTCTTTAAAGCCATCCACTTATGGTGTTTGTGTTATAGCAGCACTAGCTAAGATACCCCGTCATCCTCGACAAGATAGCATGAGGTGGCATGGGAAAAACAATGAAGAGAAGTGAGCCTGGCGTGTCCATCAAGAGCGGTGAGTCCTAAGATCCTGGTCCCCACTGCATAAGCTCAGATGAATTGTTTTCTCTGGACCACATCCATCCCCCCTCCCTCAGCATGGACTGACTGTCAGACTCCCTGCTTCACACTGAGGATGCAGATTGAAGCTCAATCTCCTGGAGAAATAGTGATCATGAAATGTGAGAAACTTGTCCATCGTCTCATTAGAGCTTGTTATTGAGGCACAGATGAAGGCTCTTTACCTTGAAGGTAGGGCAGGCCAGGGGCAAGCAAGCATGGCTTCCTGGTAGAGATGATGCCTGCAGGGAACCACAAGAAGTGTAATCTAGAGACTGCACAGTGGACAAGGGAGCCTACAAATAGTTTTGTGCTGTTGGAACATAAAGCATGAGGACAGCAAGAGCCAGGTCACAGAGGTCTATTGCATCATGCTGACGAGCTTGGACTAAGTCTCACAGGAAAGGAGAGCCTGTGTTGGGTGGGAGTTAAGCAGGAGAATGGCCTCTAATAGAGAAGTCCCTGTGAGGGGCTGACAAGAAGGGCTCTGAGCTTCTTCTCTAAGATCCTCTGCATTTGCCACCAGGTTGTGACTGCAGATTCAGGTCTGCCTGGAGGCAGAGGAGCAGAAATGGCTGGCTATGTGGGGACCCTGGTGTGGCTGTCAGGATTCTCTATAACCTTCCCTCTTGGGGTGGACATGTCACAGTCATAGGTAAGAGAAAGGCCTGGAGGGGCATGCTGTAGGGTTGAAAGCCAGGTTTGATGGATACAAGACTCAGGAGGTGGTGGGGCTACTGTCACTGCTTATGCCTCATTTGGGTGTGACCCATGTCTCAGCAGTGCCTATGAGCATTCATGGTCCCCTTGCCCTGTTGGGAAAGCCAGCTCCGGTCACTGCCCTGGCTGGTCTGTTGCAGCTGGAACTCCAGATGCTGGATCTCATTCCTGGGATAATTGAGCCAATCCATATTGCTTCCTCTCCTTCTTATCCTGTCATGCTTCCCCCTGAACTTTTGACACCAACCCTGCTTCATGTCAGCATGACTGTCAGCCCAGTGAAGTCAGCATCTGTGGGGTGGATCCTGTAGCCTTGCTCAGCCTCAGAGACCCACAGGCCCTGTTCTAGGCCAGCAGTCCTCACATCCCTTCTCACCCTTGGAAGGCTGAGAGCACAGGCTGGTGGGCTTAGGAAAGCAGGCTCCTTGCAATCCGCTGATCCCTCTGCATTGTACATCCAGGTCCTCCTGCTGACCCCAGGAGGCAGGGCTCTCACTTGCCTTATGAGCAACCTGCAGCCCAGCTGGCTTTCCTATCTCTCTTGACCCCACCTTTTAAAGTAATGGAATGAGAGTATTCCCAGACATGGATTTTCATCAAATGCTACTTCCATCTTCCCCCACCCAAATGCTTTCAGGAGTTCTCCATTGTCTAATATTATAAAACTATTGTCATATGTGAAGAATATGCAGCCAGATGATATAAGAAATAAAGTATAATAAAGGTATACCAGGCAGCTAATAAAACTATTAATATTGTTATTTTTCTATATTTTCTGATTTTTTGTGGTAATCAGAAAATCTGAGCTCCTGGCTTGGCATTTGGTGTCATTGACAGTAGAGCCCAGCCTCTTTTCTGGCTCTTTCTTTCTGTCATGAACACTGTGCACAGCCCACAGATATCTTCCCGATTTCTCAAATCTGCCTTGCAAGTCCCCACCTCCAAGCCTGAGCGCGTGCCACTCCCCACCCTACCCTATCCCTCCATAGAGGCTTCCCTGACCACCACCACCCTCACACACAGCATTTTCTCCCAGCTCTGATCAGAAGAGGAGGTAGCACATATATAAAATTCCAATTCTTGAAGTTGTGATTTCCCGCTTTGACAGATAAGGATGCTGAACCTAAGTCTTGCTTGTAGTCACAGTTGGTTAGGTGAGAGAGCTGGCACTCAACCACCCCCCGCCCCGCTCCAACGCCAAAGCTTGAGCCTCAGAAGGCTCTTCGTGAGGAAATTATCCCCATTGACCCCCAAGGAAGAAGAATTCTAGATTACACATAAATGGTGCTCCCTGACTCTTACCTACATCTCGGAGTGCCCATCCTCCACTTTCTCTGGAGGGAAAACCCTACCCTGCCTTCTAGAACTAACCTGGGCCATAAGCAGAACCTGGATCAATTCCCCTCCTCAGGACCAGCTTCATAATTTGTGGGTCCCCGTGCAAAATGAAAATATGTGGTACTTTGCTCATAATGATTAAGAATTTCAAATGGTGACAGCAAAACGTTAAACTCCAAGCACAAACCCTTTCGACACACAGGCTCCTCCTGGGCTCCAGGGCACAAGTGCTTGCACCTTCTAGCGCTGCCATACTGCACTGCCATTGCTGGTAACACGTCTCTCTCACCCACCACACCCGGCATTGGGAAGCAGGGACTGTGGCTTTCCTTGCTGAAGTCCCAGTGTCAGCACTGCCTGGCACACAGTGGGCCCTCAGTAATATTTAGTGAGTTAGAAAGACTTCTTTGTGCAAGAGGTTGTAAACTTCAGAATAGGTGGTTTTATGAACGGAAGATACATGCTACAACATGCTTGAACCTTGAAAATATTATGCTGAGTGAAACGTCAGTCACAAAAGACTGCATATTATATGATCCCATTTATATGAAATATCTGGAATAGGCAAGGGTATAGAGACTAAAGATTATTGGTGGTTACTAGGAGTGGGTGGCAGGGAAGGAGAAAAGGGGAGTCTTTGCTTAGGGGACACTGAACTTCTGCTAAGGGTGAAGAAAAAATTTGGAAATGGATAATGGTTGATGGCTATACAGCATGATGAACACAAATAATGTCACTGAACTGCACATGCAAAGAATGTTGAAATAGTAAATATCTTGAAGTTACGTACATATTCATCACAATTAAAAAAAAAAAAACAGAATGGAAGAGATACCCATTTGTCTAGGTCAGAGGCAATTTGGATATTGGGGCCTTGAAACTTACACTATTTGTGAAACCCTCTTTAAGGAAAAAAAAAAAAAACCCACAAGATTAGGCACTTAAAGGACAAAAGAAATCACAGCAAATCCTAAATGTCAAAAGCTGGCAACTACCACAAAAAATCCGAAAATATAGAAAAATAGCAATATTAACAGTTTTATAAACTACCTGGCATACCTCTATTATACTTTGTTTCTTATATTCTTTGGCTGTATGTTCCTCACGTATGACAATAGTTTTATAATATTATTTTCTGTAGAGACACTAGAAAGATAATTTAGCCTCTCTTAGCATGTTTGATTAAATTTTATTTTGATTATTGACAGTTTAGAAGAGTTTCAGCGTCACAACTTGTTGTTGCTAATGTCAGGTACACTTTAAAATTCTTAGCAGATTTAGAAACACCTCAATCATGATTCCTTCATATATCAGCTGAAAAATGACAGGATATTTCAATTTTTTTTTAATGCAGTGATGAATCTTAAATGCTCTTTGAATTGCCAACATTCATTAACCAATTTATCATCAAAGTCCTCACAATAGCGTTATCTTTGTCAGTATTTTATGTCGAATCAGCAAAAAAAAAAAAAGTATTTTTTCTAATGTGCACATATAATTCATTTTATCCATTAATTGGACTATATAACAATCCAAAAGCCTATTCATTACATCTATCAGAAATCTTTTTCTATTGGAAAGGAATCTTCTATCGGAAATGTATCTTTTTCTATTGAAAATGTATCATTTCTATCGGAAATATATCATTTCTATTGGAAATGTGTCATTTCTGTTGGAAATGTATTGTTTCTATTGGAAATGTACCTCTTCTCTTAATGAATTAATACTTTTAGTGTGGTCTGAAGATGTTTTATTATGTTTTTTGACATCAAAATAATTTTAATCTTACCTTGGCAAAATGTTTAAAATCATATGACCAGGCCTCTCCCAAGGCTTTGGGAGGGGCTGGTACAAGCAGGAGACCCTGAAGCTGAAATTTCATTAGCTTTCCGGTAAATCAGCCCTGGTCAAGATTGTAGGCTGGGGCTTGGAAGAGCTAAACCTTTCAGCCACACACAGCACCGACCTCCACCAGCAGTACCTGCTCTTCAGATCCACGGTCCCAAACTGCAGCAAATTTCGGTGAAGTTATGATGAAATTATGCACAATTTCTATGTTTGTGTGTATGAGAAAGATAGAGACAGTTCCTGAACCCAACATGAAGTTGACTCTGACGAACACTGTCTACTCTATTTGTCTTGTTTAGCAAAACAAGATTTTCCCTGGTTTTTGTGTGTAAAGTTTTTTCATTTGCTTTTCAAAAGTTTAATCTCAAAGGGTTACCCTTTCTTTCTGTTACCCATTTCACACAGAACCTCTGTGTTTCCTCGAGGAGAGAGAGTTGTTAGTGGCGGATGAGAGGAGTTCCATTAGGTCCCCAGCATGACCTGTGGCCCTAGTGGCTTTTGTTAGCATAATGTTGCAGTGGTTAAGATTGCAGGCTCTGGAACCAGGTGGCTGGGGCATTGACACTAACTTCATCCTATGTTAGCCATGTGAGCTGGAACAAATTAACCCCTCTGTTATGGATTGAGTTGTGTCCCCCCAAAACATGTGTCAATATGGCTAGGCCATGATTCCCAGTATTGTGTGATTGCCCACCATTTTGTCATCTGATGTGAGTTTCCTATGTGTTATAAATCCTGTCTCTATAATGTTAGTGAGATGGGATTAGTGGCAGTTATGTTAATGAGGCAGGACTCAAGGTTAGGTTGTGTCTTAAGCCAATCTCTTTTGAGATATAAGAGAGAAGGGAGCAGAGAGACAGGGGGTCCTCATACCACCAAGAAAATAGTGCCAGGAGAAAAGCACATCCTTTGAACCTGGGGTCCCTGCGCTGAGAAGCATCTAGCCGAGGGAAAGATTGATGATAAGGACCTTCCTCCAGAACCAACAGAGAGAGAAAGTCTTCCTCTGGAGCTGATGCCCTGAATTTGAACTTCTAGACTATTAGACTGTGAGAGAAAAAATTTCTGTTTGTTGAAGCCATCCGCTTGTGGTATTTCTGTTATAGCAGCACTGGGTAGCTAAGACACCCTCTGTTCTTGTGTTTCTTCATCTGCTGTTGTTGTTAGCTGCTGTCAAGTCAACTTCCTACTCACGGTGAACCCATGCACAATGGGATTGGATTGTGTGAACCATAGTTTTCATTGGCTGATTTTTCAGAAGCTGAATGCCAGGCTTTTCTTCCTAATGTATCCTCATCTGTAAAATGGAGGAAAAGGTACCTAATATCATAGGGTAGTTGTGAGAACTAAGTGAGCTGTGGCTATGGGTAAAGCAGTTAGTACCAGGCCTGGGGCTTCATGGATGCTCCTCAGATAGAGGGTCAGCAAAAATGAGGGAAACCCTTCATGAGGTGGATTGACACAATAGCCACACAATGGACTCAAACATACCAACGATCATGAAGATGGCACAGGACCAGCCAACGTTTTGTTCTGTCACACATAAGGTCGCCATGAGTCAGAGATGGCTCAATGGCAACTAACAACAATAGCAGGATAGTGCAAGTTTTAATTAAGTGTGGGAGCCAGAGTCAGGGCAGAAGGTGGTGGGGGGATGATAGAGGGACCTGTCCATGCTCCTCTGGGGGCTCACCCCAACCGCTTGCATCAAGGCCTCCTTGGGAGCTTCACTTTCTGCTCCACTGGCATGGGAAACTACCATTGGTCTTGTCTCCTGTGTCCTATCAGAGACAGGTTCTTACCAGGAGACTCACAGCTCCAGGTTCTTCCTGCCTGAGTGCAAGAGGTGACCCTTACCCCCCTCCAAGATCACCTAGCAAACACCTAGTGTGTGTTCCCCACAGACGCTGGCTGAGGTTTCCAGGTCATCCTTGCTTGGCAAAGACCTGTTGCAGAACCTTACCCAGGCTGTGCCAAACTCAGACCCAAGAGGGCCAGCTCCCAAGCGCTTATTCCCAGAAACCTTCTCAGGAGTTACTCTCCTGTACCTCCTCTAACTCTGGGCTCAGCTTGTTCAAAAGCTGTCCCCTACTATCATGTAGAATGTGTTTCTGAAAATGTGCACTAAAATCAAATGTGCAAAAGCTTAATCATGGACTTATATGTATGCTGTACCACCCTGGATGCACCTGATATTGTCTGATCTCAGAAGCTAAGCAGGGTCGGGTCTGGTTAGTACTGGAAACCCTGGTGGCATAGTGGTTAAGAGCTATGGCTGCTAACCAAAACATCAGCAGTTTGAATCCCCTAGGTGCTCCTTGGAAACCCTATGGAGCAGTTCTACTCTGTCCTTTTGGGTCTCTATGAGTCAGAATCTACTCAATGGCAAGGGGTTTGGTTTTTGGTTTTTTTTTTTTTTTTTTTTTTTTTGGTTGTTGTTAGGTGCCATCGAGTTGATTCTGACTTACAGTGACCCCATGTGACAAAGGATTTTCTTGCTATAATCTTTATGGGAACAGACAGCCAGGTCTTTCTCCTGCAGAGCTGCTGAATGAGTTCGAACTGCCAAGCTTTCAGTTAGCAGCCAAGCGCTTAACTGTTGCACCACCAGCACCCCTTCTTACATGCATAAGGGATGTATTTTCCCAGGGATTTAAAGGAAATTGTAAAATCATAATTATACCTCATCCTTTATATAGGTCCCTGGGTGGCACAAACAGTCTGCACTCGGCATTCATTATAAATACTTTTTATAATATATTACCTATATTTTGAACATATTCATTAATTTATTTCCTTTACAATTCAATATTCATTCACTCAACAAATATTTATTGAGCACTTCCTAAGTTCCAGCACAGTTCTAGGTGTTGGGATGTATCTTTCATAGCTTAAAATCTAATAATGCTATGAGATGGATGATAAAGTATACACATAATAAATACATCTTTTGCATGGTGGTAACTGCCATGGGGGAAAAAAGAAAAAGCAGAGCAGGGTAAAGAGGATCCATAATGCAGATGGAGGGTGGAGTGCAGGTGGCAATTTAAATTAGGAGGATCAGGGAAACCTCCTTGATATGCTCAGCTTTGAGCCAAGACTTGAAAAGGAGGTGAGGGAATGCATGTGGAAATCTGGGGAAACAGCATTCTGGGTAGACAGCCCTCAGGCAGGAACATGTCTGGCAGACATTGAACACAGTCAATCAACTTAATTCTGCTGAGCATCTGATTGTGGCTTCTTCAGTCTTCCCGAGACATGCCAACTGACTCCTATCTTTGATTTGCTCATACTGTGTTTATGAGACCTAGGCTTTCTATCCCCGTTTTTCACTCGCTGTTACAAAGCAGCAAGGACAAAATTAAATTAAATGTGCAAAATAACCACACCAGCTCTGTGCTAGAGGTGGAGATTGAGTCCTGACACTGAGCTGTCGGCTGGCAGGCTGCGCCCCCATGTGGAAGCTTGTTATGTTGGGCTCCCTGGGGATGGAAGTTGCCATCCGGCATTTGAAAGGAAGACCAGGGGTGTCAGTGCACAGTGTCCAGGTGTTCACGTTGTGCAAAGGTGAAACATCTGAAAGGCAAGGACTTCTTGCTATCTTACAGAAAAGCCCAAGGGCAGAGACAGGGAAGTGGGAGAGGGGAGTGTGCCTTCTAATTGGAATGTGGCCACACCCGTTTCCCTCCCCTAGCCAGGAACGACTTTCCTGTCCTGGTGGGAGAGAGCAGACAGTTTCCCCAAGGCAGCTGTGCGAATCGGGTGGGGTAGTTGAGGTGCTCCGGGAGGATGGGGTGCCAGAGAAGTTGCTAAGCGGGATGATCTGGGACACAAATGTGCACTTTTACTTCTGCAACAAAGGTCATTCTGTGTCCTTTTTCTCTGTGTCCTGGGCAGAGACTTTCCTGAGGCACCCAGGCTTAAGGACAGGTTGTGGGACATGTGGGCGTCTGGGCTGGTGAGCCTGGGAATCGGGGAGGGGTGTCTGTGCAGGGAAGCCAGCCCACTCCAGTCATAAATGCCATACTCTTAGGGACACAGGAGTATTTTATTGTTTCATTGAAAGATGAGCCCCCAGTGCAGCTGTTCTGCCCAGGAATTCCAGGGGGCAGGGATGGTGCAGCAGGAGGATGAGGGGGAGTCAGAGGGAAGTGGGGAGAGGGCCCGGTTGTCAAGTCTATGAGATCTTGTTACTGGGGTTTGGGGAAATTGGATGCGGTTCCATGGCTCAAATCTTTCTTGCCCCACACTCCAGGGCGCTGGCTCCACTAACGATCAAGACACAAGGGTCCACATGTGTATTCCCCCTCATCCAGACAGTTTCTGAGCCAATGCTTACAAAAGTCTGTTTTCTAACAGGGACAAGATTTTTTTTCTTTTTTTTTTTTTATTGTTGTACTTTAAGTGAAGGTGTACAATTCAAGTTAGTCTCTCACACAAAAATTTATACATACATTGTTATGTGACCCTAATTGCTCTCCCTATACTGTGACGGCACACTCCTCCTTTCCACCCGTGATTTCCCGTGTCCATTCAACCAGCTCCTGACACTTTCTGCCTTCTCATCTCACCTTCAGACAGGTGCTGCCCATTTAGTCTCATGTGTCTACTTGAGCTAAGAAGCACAGTCTTCACGAGTATCATTTTACATCCCACAGTGCAATCTAATCTGTCTGAAGAGTTGGCCTTGGGAATGGTTTTAGTTCTGAGTTGACAGAGGGTCCGGGGGCCATGCTTCCTGGGTTTCCTCTAGTCTCAGTCAGACCATTACATCTGGTCTTTTTACTAGAATTTGAGTTCTGCACCCCACTTTTCTCCTGCTCCGTAAGGGACTTTCTGTTGTATTCCCTGTGAAGGCGGTCATTGGTGGTAGCCGGGCACCATCTAGTTCTTCTGGTCTCAGGATGATGCAGTCTCCGGTTTATGTGGCCCTTTCTGTCTCTTGGGCTAATACTTTCCTTGTGTCTTTGCTGTTCTTCATTCTCCTTTATTCCAGGTGGGTTGGGGCCAATTGATGCATCTTAGATGGCCACTCGCTAGCTTTTAAGACCCCAGATGCCACCCACCAAAGTAGGATGCAGAACATTTTCTTAATAAACTTTGTTATGCCAGTTGACCTACATGAGGGACAAGCTTTTTAAAAACATTTTGCTTGGAGAGCGAAATTGCTGTGTGTTGGAGGTAGCTGGTTAGGCTGTGCTGCATACAGCACCTTCTCCTCCTGGGTTTGCTTATCCAGGCTTTTACACCAGAGTGGCATCCACCTGGGATACTTTTTCCTTGGATTTCCACTTGACCATCTCCATATTCTTTCAAATCACAACTTTAAAGATCATCTCCCAAAGGATGCCTTCTCTGACCACCTATATAAAGCACAAGTCCCTGGGTGGTGCAATTGGTTAAGTGCTTGGCTGTTAACCAAAAAGTTGGTGATTCAAACCCACCCAGAGGTGCCTGTGAAGAAAGCCCTGGTGATTTGCTTCTGAAAGGTCAAAGACTTGAGAACGCTATGGAGTGCAATTCTACTCTGCAGCACATGGAGTCACCATGAGTTGGAACTGACTAATAGTAACTGGCAACTGGTTTACCCAGGCATTCTGTCATTGTCCTGCTAGAATCCTCTCTTGGCCATTCTCTCCAGCTGATATTTGTGTGCTCATTGACTGATTGATTTGCTATCTGTCTCCACCCACGAGAGTGCAAGTGCCTTGAGAGCAAGAACTGTGTCTGTCATTTTTTGCAGCACTATTGCCAGCACTTAGAACAGTACCCAGCACATAGTGGGCCTTTAATAAATATTGTTTTATCTGTTGAATAAGTGAATGGTGTTTAACACCTGGCTTTTATCAGACTTAATGGTCTGACTGAGACTGGAGGAACCCCGGAAAGCATGGCCCCCAGACTCTCTGTCAACCCAGAACTAAAACAATTCCTGAGGCCAACTCTTCAGACAAAGATTGGACTGGATGGTGGGACTTAAAATGATACTTGTGAAAAGTATGCTTCTTAGCTCAAGTAGATACATGAGACTAAATAGGCAGCTTTTGTCCAGAGGTGAGATGAGAAGGCAGAGAACGTTAGGAGCTGGTTGAACGGGCACAGGAAATCAGGGGTGGAAAGGAGGAGTGTGCCGTCACAGTATAGAGAGAGCAACCAGGGTCACATAACAATGTGTGTATAAATTTTTGTATGACAGACTAACTTGAATTGTAAACTTTCTCTTAAACTACAACAATAAAAAATAAAAAAATTAAAAAAGACCTGGCTTTTGCGTTTTCTTGGAGAAAATATAACAAGGTGAAGTGAAGGGGAGGTTGATGAGAGGGACCTGAATCAGAAAAGAGAAATCATGCCATTTTTTTCTTTTGGCATAATCTGCTTACAGACAAGCTCCTTGATATCAAATCCCATTATGGTTCCTCTGTCTGGTAGCTTGAAGACACTGTACTGGTCTCCCAACACCTGTGACCTCAGTTTTTTCTTCCTTTGTAAGTCACATCCTTACCCTATTCAGTCCTGAGATCCTTTTCTTATTTCTAAATGTTTTCCTACAACCTAATGAGTTTGACTTTCTCCTTTACCCTTGAAAGGAGTTATCACTGTACATTTTAAAAGTCAAACATAAAACGTGTCCTGCCATCTGAAACAGTCTAGATTCTCCCAGAGCCAACAGTAGCTGTGTGATCTTGAGCAAGTCACCTCCCTTCTCTGGGCCTCAGTTTTCTTTTCTATAATGGGAGGAGATGGTGCTGTGCCCAAGGTCCATGTCAACTTTTGAAAGTGTGTGAGCTTCTGATGCCCACACCCAGCTATCATCCACAAAGGACTGTGGCTACTCCTCTCACGAGAAGCCTTGCAGCTGAACATCCTTGGGAATTACAGGAAGCAGAAGGCCTCCTTTCTGGTGCCCAGGCCAATGTCAGCTTGCCTCCTGGGGCTGTCCTTCCCTTAAATATGCCTCTATAATGCAACACGAGGACCCCATGAGGCAAGAGAAGAAAAGCACAGTTGATCATTTGGGTAAAGTCATTGCAAAAATTGATCCAGTTCTCCACGCCTCCCTGTATCCACTCCTTTGCAATATGAGTTTGTAGTTCTTCCCATCAAGAGGTGGAGCCTAGGCAACTAAGGGTAATGGTTACACAACTTGACAAATGTAACTGATATCACTAAGATGTACACCAGAAATAGGGCAAAATGGCAAATGTTGTGTTATATATAATATGACAATAACAACGGCCAAAAAGTTAATAATAATAAATAACCCTTTTAAGACGCAATTATTTTCTCCTTTGAATTTTTTGTTGATACTTTGTGCTTTCATTAATGAAGGCATGCTTATTAAAGGACTGATTCATGTTTTTTGTTATAAGTTATGGATTTTGATACCCATCATCTGGTATCAAATATGTCCCAGCGAACCCTGGATGACGTAAATCCTGCTGATAAGAGACAATGATAAAATCTTTTATTTATTTATTTATTTTATTTCTTGAAACTTTTCAAAACATGAGGTAAAACCTTGTGATGACTGCATATTTTATTCTAGTCTCCTTCTTCTTATTCTTTTAATTTTTTTCATGAAAATTTTCAAAACATAGTATAATGCATTCTTCCTTACTGCAAAAGCAGCACTTACAGCTCAAATAAATAAAGACAATGGATTTTTTATCTCGGGGAAATTACCACTGCAACGTATTCTTCATTACTACAAAAGCAGTACTGACAGGATAAATAAATAAAACTAAAGACATTTGAATCTCAGGAAAATTCACTACTATGTATTCTTCATTATAACAAAAGCAGTACTAACAGCTAAGAAGCAGAAACAGTGCTCTGGAATACTGCAGAACTTCTCACAGCACTGCATTCCACCTGCTACACCTAGAAGCAATGATTGGGCCCTAAGATTGAGTGCAGGTAAGAATAACTTATAGGAGTTCCAGTCTCTTGAAAAAAGTACCACTGCATTGTGTTATTCTTTATTGCAAAGGCATTATTTTGCTGTTTGGAAGCTAGAAAAGCAGAGAGCCAGTAACACTTGAAAACAGTGAATGGTGTTAGGAGAAAACGGCCACTATGTCTGAATGAAGACTGGCAATAACTTGTTCTCATGATAAGTACATTCTCACAAGAACATAGTAACTGGAAAACATAGTGAGGAGCTGTATTTCACAGAAATAAAGGCAAACCTGCCAAAAATTTAGAAAATTCACATCCAGTAGGCATTATCTAAGACAATGCTCAATCTACACAAAAATGAGGCTCAATTCAGGGTTCTTGAGTTTCACACATTTCAAGAGGCTCCCACCTTGAGGTTGAACACATTAAAATTGTGCTACCTTCTTTCCAAAAAACTCCAGAGGCATAAAAAGTAGGTGGGATACTGTATGTCCCAAGGATCTTGAAAAGGATAAGAAGAGAGGCAGCAGTTGTTGATACTACTTAGATACAACTAAATACCTCATGGGAAGAGTTTGAAAGTTTAGAGACATGGTTTAGAGGGTCTTTCCAGTCAATTGCCCTAATATATTTTTTTAAATAATCTATTTGATTTTATTATTGTTGTTGTTGAGAGTATACACAGCAAGAACATAATAATATTCTATCTCCTAGTTCAGTAAGTAGTGCCTGAGGTCTTAAAATCTTGTGAGAGGCCATCCAAGATACAACAATTGGTCTCTATTCACCTGGAACAGTAAAATAAGAAGGAGGCCCAGAAATCAGAGAAGGAAATAGACTGCAGGTCTAATTTCCTCCCTGAACTACTACCTCCATTGCCGTGAGACCAGAACAAAATGGTGCCCAGCTACCGTTACTGAACATTTTGATCAAGGACCCAATAGATGGATCCTGACCAAAGAGAGGAAAAATGTGGAACAGAATGTATAAACCAGAATGTGTAAACTAAAAATGTATAAACCAAACTTACTGGACCCATTGGGATTGGGGGAACCCCTGAATTGATTGCCCTGAGATAATCATTAAGCCTTGAACCAAAACTATCCCATGAGCTCATCTTTAAACTAAACAACAGTTTAGCTCAACTAGTACAAAATGTTCACCTTGAGCAGTACGCTCTTTTAGAGAATTAGCTATATGATATCAAATTGACAACAGTAACTCTAAAATACAGAGGAGAAGCTTAGGAGGCAGAAAGTCTAAGTTAATGGTGGTGAAATAATTTGGGTAGAGACCATGAGAACGGTGACACAATGCGAAGAACGTAACCATGGTCAGTCATTGAACTGTACATGTAGAAAATGTTGAATAGGTGTATGTTTTACTGTGTATTTTCACAAAAAAAAAAAAAAAAAAGATTATGGGGGGGTGGGGAGGGAAAGAGGTGGAGTTTATTTTCCCCACTTGTTGAATATGGACTGGTTTTGTGGCTGCTCTGACCAAAAGAATGCATGAGAAGTAACAATGTGCAAGTTTTGAGCCAAGGTTTCAACCTTGTTCAATCTCTCTCTTTCTTGGGCTCTGTAACTGCCACGAAGTTATGCCTAGCTAGCCTGCTAGAGGATGTGACACATGGAACAGCACTAGGCAGCCCAGCCAAAGCCATTTTAGATTAGGCAACAGCCAACTGAGCACCAGACATTTGAGTGTGCCTCAGCCAAGACCAGAAGAACTGCCCAGCTGAACCTAGCTGAGAGCAACAGACCCCAGCTCAGAGCATCAGAACTGTGCAGCTGATCCATACACTTGTGAGTCATGATTAATGGTTTTAGGGTGGCTTGTTATACAGAAATAGCTAATTGATGATATCCTCTGGATCTGCCCCACCACTTCCCAGCCCTCCCTTATTTTGCCCCCTTCATCACCCTTGCACATGGTGTGCCTTTTCTGCCTCTACACTGCCTGATATACAACCTTCCTCCTGTAAGTCCTATGTATAAAGGCATACAGGCAACTGCCTACATGATGTGATTCTATTTTTTAGGTTCTCTTAAAAACTGGGTTGCATGAAGTATCAGTTACTTGGGCCAGCTGTGATATCTGAAATTGTAACCAAAAGAATCAATCCTTTGGATTACAATGTGCATTACATACATCATGTAGATGAACACACATCTCATCTCCTGTCTCATTGGCATAAACTGTCAGGTGAAGTGGAAATCTGACACAGGGGTGGCAATTTTCATGATTGGAAAGGGACCTGTGTGGGGGATGCAGACCCGGAGGAGAGATATAGTAGAGGCCAAATGGAGTCAGAGGACCCCATGAAGACACTGGGACTAAGCAGGCAGAAGAAATAGGAGCCCTAAAGCATGTCTGGACTATTAGAGTTTTTTTTTGGGGGGGGTGTTTAAGATTTAATTTGTTTTTATTGTACTTCACGTGAAGGCTTGCAGAACAAATAGTTTCTCATGAAACAGTAGTACACATATTGTTTTATGACATTGGTTAACAACCCCACAACATGTCAACCCTCTCCCTTCTCAACCTTTTTTTTTTTGTGTGAAAATATACACAGCCAAAGATACACCATTTCAAAAATTTCTACATGCACAGTTCAGTGACATCAACTACACTCTTCCAGTTATGCTGCTATTCTCATTTTAGATGAAGGCTTACAGAACAAAATAGTTTCTCATTTAACAGTTAGTACACATGTTGCCCTATGACAATGGTTAACAATCTCACAACACATCAACACTATCCTTACTCAACCTTGGGTTCCCTATCACCAGCTTTCCTGTCCCCTTCTGCCTTCTGGATCTTGTCCCTGGACTGCTGTGCCTCATTAGTCCCATTTGGTTTTATAGGGCTGTCCACTCGCTGGCTGAACGGTGAACCTCGGAAATGACTTCACCACTGATCTAAAAGGGTGTCTGGGACCATACTCTTGGGATTTCTCCAGTGTCCTTTAGGCCAGTAAATCTGCTCTTTTTTTTGTGAGTTAAAATTTTGTTCTACATCCTTCTCCAGCTCTGTCCAGAACCCTCTGTTGTGATCCTGCTCAGAGCAGTCAATGGTGGTAGCCAGGCACCATCTAGCTGTACTGGACTCAGTCTGGAGGAGGCCTAGGTAGCTGTGGTCCATTAGTCATTTGGACTAATCTTTTCCTTGTATCCTGTTCTCTTCATTCTCCCTTGCTCCCGAAGGGATAAGACCAGTGGAGTATCTTAGATGTCTGCTCACAGACTTTTAAGACCCCAGATGCTACTCACCAAAGTAGAATGTAGAACATTGTCTTTATAAACTGTATTATGCCAACTGAGCTCGATGTTCCCCGAGACCATGGTCCCCACAGCCCTCCACCCAGCAATTCAGTCCCTCAGGGAGTTTGGATGTATCTATGGAGCTTCCATGACCTTTCCTTGTACAAGTTGTGCTGGTTTCCCCAGTATTGTGTACTGTCTTACCCTTCATCCAAGATACCACTTATCTATTGCCTATTTAGTATTCTCCCCGCACCCTTCCCATCCCTGGTAACAAACAAAGATTGTTACATTTTGTGTGTGAACTTTTTCATGGGTTTTTACAATAGAGGTCTCATACAGTATTTGTCCTTTTCTAATTGACTTATTTCACTCAGCATAATGTCCTCCAGTTTGATCCATGTTATAAGATGCTTCACAGATTCATCATTGTTCTTTTTCATTTCATAGTACTCCATTGTGTGTATGCACCATAGTTTGTTTATCCATTCATCTGTTGATGGACATCTAGGTTGTTTCCATTTTATTGCTACTGTGAACAATGCTGCCATGAACATAGGTGTGCATATGTCTATTCGAGTGACAACTCTTACTTCTCTAGGATATATTCCTAGGAGTGGGATTGCTGGATCGAATGGTATGTCTATTTCTAGCTTTCTGAGGAAGCGTCATATCATTTTCCAAAATGGTTGTATCATTTTGCATTCCCACCAGCAGTGCATAAGAGTTCCCATCTCCCCGCAGCCCCTCCAACATTTGTTATTTCGAGTGTTTTTGATTTGTGCCAGTAATGCCGGAGTGAGATGGTATCTCATTGTGGTTTTAATTTTCATTTCTCTAATGGCTAGTGATCATGAGCATTTCCTCATGTGTCTGTTGGCCGTTTGAATGTCTTCTTTGGTGAAGTGTCTGTTCATTTCCTTTGCCCATTTTTGAATACGATTATTTGTCTTTTTGTTGTAGAGGTGTTGGATTATCTTGTACATTATGGAGATTAGACCTTTGTCTGACTTGTACTGTCCAAAAATTTTTTCCCAGTCTGTAGGTTCTCTTTTTGCTCTTTTGGTAAAGTCTTTTGAAGAGCATAGGTGTTTGATTTTTAGAAGATCCCAGTTATCCAGCTTACCTTTTGGGATTTGTGCGTTGATGGTTATGGTTTGTATCCTGTTATTGCCGTGTATTAAGGCCTGTAGTGTTGGTCCTATTTTTTCTTCTATGACCTTTATAGTTTTTGGCTTTATATTCAGGTCTTTGATCCATTTTGAAGTAGTTTTTGTATACGGTGTGAGGTATGGGTCCTGTTTCATTGTTTTGCAGATGGATATCCAGTTTTGCCAGAACAGTTTGTTAAAAAGACTATCTTTTCCCCAGTTGATGGACTTTGGGCCCTTGTCGAATATCAGTTGACTGTAGGTGGATGGATTGACATCTGGGTTCTCAGTTCTGTTCCATTGGTCAGTGTATCTGTCGTTGTACCAGTACCAGGCTGTTTTGACTACTGTAGCTGTATAGTAGGTTCTGAGGTCAGGTAGTGTGAGTCCTCTAACTTATTCTTCTCATTCAGTAGTGCTTTACTTATTCGGGGCTTCTTCCCTTTCCATATAAAGTTAATGATTAGTTTTTCCATCTCTTTGAAGAATGTTGTTGGTATTTGGATCGGGATTGCATTGTATTTGTAAATTGCTTTGAGTAGAATTGTCATTTTCACAATGTTGAGTCTACCTATCCATGAGCATGGTAAGTTTTTCCATTTATGTAGATCCCTTTGGGTTTCTTGCAGTAGTGTTTTGTAGTTTTCTTTGTATAAGTCTTTTACATCCCTGGTTAGATTTATTCCTAAGCATTTTATTTTTTTAGGGGCTATTATAAATGGTATTGTTTTCCTGATTTCCTTTTCATCGTTCTCCTTATTGGTGTATAGGAATCCAGCTGATTTTTGTATATTTATCTTGTATCCTGGTAGTCTGCTGAATCTTTCTATAAGTTCCAGCAGATTTCTCAGGGAGTCTTTAGGGTTTTCTATGTATACTATCATATCATCCATGATCAGGGACAATTTAACTTCTTCATTACCAATTTGGATGCCCTTTATTTCTTTTTCTTGCCTTATTGCTCTAGCTAGAACTTCCAGCACAATGTTCAATAGGAGTGGTGATAAAGGGCATTCTTGTCTTGTTCCTGTTCTCGAGGGGAATGTTTTCAGCCTCTCTGCATTAAGAATGATGTTGGCCCTTGTTTTTGCATAGATGCCCTTTATTATGTTGAGAAATTTCCTTGTATGCCTATTTTATTGAGAGTTTTTATCAGGAATGGGTGTTGGACTTTGTCGAATGCCTTTTCTCCATCAATTGAGATGATCATGTGATTCTTTTCTTTCCTTTTATTGACATGGTTGATTACGTCAATTGATTTTCTAATGTTGAACCATCCTCGCATACCTGGTATGAATCCTACTTGGTTGTGGTACATTATTTTTTTGATATGATGCTGAATTCTATTGGCTAGAATTCTGTTGAGAATTTTTTGCATCTGTATTCATGAGAGATATTGGTCTGTAATTTTCTTTTTTTGTGGTGTCCTGCCCTGGTTTTGGTATCAGTGTTACGCTGGCTTCATAGAATAAATTCAGGAGTGTTGCTTCCTTTTCTGTGCTCTGAAATAGATTGAGTAGTACTGGTACAAGCTCTTCTCTGAATCTTTTGTAGAATTCTCCAGTGAAGCCATCTGGGCCAGGGCTTTTTTTGGTTGGGAGTTTATTTTGTTACATTTTCAATCTCTTCTTTTCTTTTGGTCTGTTAAGATTTTCAACATCACTTTGCTGTAGTTTGGGTAGGTAGTGTGTTTCTAGAAATTTATCCATTTCCTCTAAGTTTTCAAATTTATTGGAGTATAGCTTTTCATAGTACTCTGTAATGATCGTTTTTATTTCAGTTGGGTCTGTTGTAATGTTGCCCATTTCATTTCTTATTTAGGTTATTTGTGTCCTCCCTCTTCTGTTTTTCTTTTGTCAGTCTGGCCAGTGGTTTGTCGATTTTGTTGATTCTTTCAAAGAACCAACTTTTGGTTTTGTTGATTCTTTCTATTGTTTTTCTATTCTGTATTTCGTTTATTTCTGCCCTGATCTTTATTATTTCCTTTCTTCCAGTAGCTGTGGGCTTTTTTTGGTGTTCTCTTTCTATTTGTTTGAGTTCTGTAGTTAATGTTTTTATTTTGCCCCTTTCTTCTTTTTTGATGTGTGCATCTATTGCTATTAATTGTCCTCTGAGGACTGCCTTTGCTGTGTCCCAAAGGTTTTGGTATGATGTGTTTTCATTCTCATTTGATTCTAGGAATTTTTTGATTCCATCTCTGATTTCTTCAATTAACCAGTGATGTGTAAGCAGGATGTTATTCAGTTTCCATGTACTTGATTTTTTTTTCCTTGCTCTTTCTGTTGTTAATTTCTACTTTGATGGCATTGTGGTCAGAGAAGATACTTTGAATTATCTCAACGTTTTGGATCTTGTTGAGGATTTCTCTGTGGCCTAAGATGTGGTCTATTCTGGAGAACGTTCCATGTGCATTGGAAAAGAATGTGTATTTGCAGCCGTTGGATGGAGTGTTCTATATATGTCTATGAGGTCAAGTTGGCTGATTGTGCCCTTTAGGTCTTCAGTGTCTTTGCTGAGTTCCTTCTTAGTTGTTCTGTCCTTTACTGAGAGTGGTGTGTTGAAGTCTCCTACTATTATTGTGGACCTGTCAATTTCTCTTTTCAGTGTTGTTAGAGTTTGTTTTATGTACTTTGGAGCCCTGTCATTGGGTGCGTAGATGTTTATTATGGTTATGTCTTCATGATGGATTGTCTCCTTAATCATTATATAGTGTCCTTCTTTGTCTTTTATGGTAGATTTCTTTTTAAAGTCTATTTTATCTGAGATTAGAATTGCCACTCCTGCTCTTTTTTGATAGTTGTTAGCTTGATTATATTTTTTCCAACCTTTGACTTTTAATAAATTCACATCTTTGTTTCCAAGGTGTGTCTCTTGTAGACAGCATATTGATGGATCCTGTTTTCTTAATCCATTCTGTCACTCTCCATCTCTTTATGGGTGCATTGAGTCCATTTACTTTCAGTGTAATTATTGATAGATGTGAGTTTGTTGCTGTCATTTTGTAATGCTTTTTTTTTGTGGTGCTGACGTTTTCTTTGTTCTTCCTACTCTCCTGTGCTGAGTTACTTTCGACTGAGGATTTTTTTTTTTCCATTTTTTTTGTTTTTGTAGGTTTTGTTTTTCCTGAGACTTTATGTTTTTCCTCTTTATTTTTATGAGTATCTCTGTTAACTTTGTTTGTGGTTACCTTGAATTTTACCCTTATCTTTCTAAGTTTGAGGCAGTCTTTTTTTACTAGGTATGGCCTTGCCTTCCTCTCCATTAGAAGGTTCTATACCTATGCTGTTTATTCCCTCTTTTATTGTTTAGATGTTGTTGTCATTTACTGATTAACTGCTCTGAATCCCTGTTGTATTTCTTTTGGTTTTGGATAGTCCTTGAGAGTTCATTTCCTAGATTGGTATCTGGCTGGTACGATCCTGTGTCCTAGCTTCTGCCTGTGAGCTGAAGTTGTTTGTTCTCAGATCAAAGAACTCCCTTTAATAATTCTTGTAAGTTTGGTTTGGTTTTTACGTATTCCCTTAATTTCTGTTTATCTGGAGATGACCTAAATTCACCATCAAATTTGAATGAGAGTTTTGCAGGATGTATCATTCTTGGCTGGCAATTTTTTTTCTTTCAAGATTTTATATATGTCATCCCATTTCCTTCTTGCCTGCATGGTTTCTGCCAAATAATCTGAGCTTAGACTTACTGTTTCTCCTCTGTATGTGACTTCTTGTTTTTCATGACCTGCTCTCAGGATTCTTTGTCTTTAGCTCTGGAGAGTGTGATTATGATAATCCTTGTTGATTTTCTTTTGGGGTTTATCCTATATGGGGTTCATTGAGCTTCTTGGATGGCCAGCTTTTCTTCTTTCATGATATTGGGGAAGTTTTCTGTCAGCAGTTCTTCAGTGCTCCTCTCTGTGTTTTCTGTTTTCTCCCCCTGTTCTGGAACTCCAATCACTCAAAAAATTTTGCTTTTGATTGTATCCCACATAACTCTCAGGGTCTCTTCATTTTTCTTTGTTCTTTTTTCTGAGTTTTCTTCAAACAGAGTTGTATCGAAGTGTGTCTTCAATTCCACTGATCCTGTCTTCTACCATTTCAAATCTGCTTCTCAGCCCTTCTATGACACCGTCCATTTCTGAAATCTTGTTGTTTATCTTTTGGATTTCTAATTTTTTTTTTTGTATAATTTCTAGTTGTGAATTTATTTTGGCAGTTTCTTCCTGCATTATTTTCCTGAATTATTCCAAATTTTTGTCTGTATTTTCCATGAATCTGTCTATTTTTTCCTCATTTTTGTCTGCTTTTTGCTGCAACTCTTGTAGAATTCTGAGTCTTAGAGATTTGAATTCCCTATCAGGTAGTTCTAGTGCCTTTTCTTCCACTGGAAAGTCATCTGGTGTTTTATTTTGGATGCCTACTAGAACCATGCAGTCCTGTTTTTGTAAATGTTTTGATATTATCTGCTGTCTTGGGGGCATTCATTAGTTATTTTTCTCATTTATTGATGGTAGATTTGTTTGTTTTGTCCCTTTTTATTTAATTTGGTTATGTCTGAGCAGGAGGGTTGTGTGTTCATTGTTGTTTGCTCATCTGTGGGCACAATACTTTTTGCCTCCTTCTCCAATTGGCAGGGTCCGTTACTCAGATATGCTACAGCAGGGCAGATCTAGCTGAAGAGGAGTTACTGGGACAGGTTGTTTGTGGCACTTACTACAGACACCAGGGTGGGTTGGTAATCAGTACAGGACAGGTTCCAGTAGGCCGTATCTGTGCTGCTTGGTGGTGTGATGTTAAGTGCACGGTGCAGGTAGGCAGGATGTAGCAGGGTGATTGTTATGTGTGGAGCTAAAATGGATATGGGATAGAGGAGAGAAGAACAGGACCCAAAAACATACAAAAAACCAAAAAGGAATGCTAGGGGAGCTTGCCGTTGGAGTGGAGAGATCAGAGACTATGAAATGGAGGGAAAAAAAGGGGGAAAAGGAAGAAAAAAAGAAAAGAATGAATAAATAAAAATCAGAAAGGGAAAAGAACAGCAAACTTCCCAGGGATCCCACCAGTGCAGCTATGAGGGCTGGGGAACCTGTTCTCAGGTGTTGCAATACAGCCTGGCTAGAAGGCTTAGGGGTATACAATGCCAGGTATTCAGGGAACAGAAAGAGAAGGACAATATAGAGAAATGAGAAACTGAGTAATGAAGAAAGACAAAAAGAGAAAAAGAAGGAAAAGAAAACAAAACAAATTAAAAAAAAAAAAGAACAAGAAAAGCCCCCCAAAAAACAGAAAACAACAACAACAACAACAATGAAAAAAGAAATGCCCTCAGGGATCCCTTTGCATGTCCGTGCAAGCTGAGGCGGTACGTTCCAAGCCATGCAGCACTGCCTGGCCAGAACGGGCTCCCAACTCAAAAAAAGGAAAAGAAAACAAACAAACAATTCAAAACAGGTAAACGATCAAAAGCCCCAGGATCCCACCAGCGAGGCAACCCATACTGGGAAGCAGTTGCACACTCGAACGGAGCTCTGCAGCCCCTCAGGTAGAAGCAAAGATGGTGCACAGAGCCAGGTATTTGAGCGAAAGGAGGGGGAGGTGGTGAGAGGTAAGGAACAAATCAAAAGAAGTGGGAAAAAAGCAACACCAGCAGCCAACAACTGGCAGTCAGAGAGCCAGCTAATGTGGGCTGGTGGAATCCAAGCAGCTGGTGCTTCCCGGATGAGAGACTGTCTGCGGGAAGCAGAGGTGGCCGAGTGTGGGTGAAGATGGGTAGGGAGTGGGAAAGTGTATATCACAAATTACCCGAGCTCCGCAGCCCCTCAGGAGGAAGCAAAGATGGTGCACGGAGCCAGGTATTTGAGCAAAAGGAGGGGGAGGTGGTGAGAGGTAAGGAAGAAATCAAAAGAAGCAGAAAAAAAAGCAACACCAGCAGCCAACAAATGACACTCAGCCAGCCCCTTCGGGTGGGTGGAATCCAAGCAGCCGGTGCTTCCCGGACAAGAAATTGTGGCCTCAGGAAGCAGAGGAGGCCGAGTCAGGGTGAAGAAGGGTGGTAGGTGGGAAAGCGTATATTGCAAATTACCGGTTGTTTTGTCTCCCGCTGGAAGCTCTGTGAAGCTGCTTTCTCATACCCCCTGTTTGCTGGTCTCCAATAGGAGTCCAAGACGGTGGATCCGTGCTGCATTAGCTGATAGGGGACCTCTGCATGAATCTCTCCTTGCTCTCCATTCTCTGTCAATTTTCTCACTCCATTTGGTGCTTGGCTGAGTTCTTTATCTCTTCCTTTGATGTTTTAGGATTTCAGGATTGTTGTTTTCTTTGTTCGGCTTAGTTTTTCGGATCTTTGCCGTGGAGGGACAGTGTGGTGCTTCCGCCTAGAGCGCCTTTTTGCTGGAAGTCCCTGGACTCTTAGAGTTTTGATGAGGATCCACCTTGTTTTTTTTGTTTGTTGGTTTGTGCAAACATTCTATTTCCCTCATTTATTCAATAAACATTATTCAGCAGCCTGTTGTAAGTCAAGCAGGCACTGGGCTAAGCCCAGGAGATAACAAAGATAAATAAGACAGAGTTCCTGCTCTCATGAAACCTTCTAGTTAGTAATCCCAAAGGTAGAAAAAACCACTGGGAGCATGTGCCAATAAATCATTACAACTAGATTTAGTTATTCCTTCTAAAAGTTTGGAAAGAAAGCCAGACTAATCAATGATCAACAATCAAAAGTTTATAGTTCTTCAACTTACTCAGATTGCATTCCTTTTTGAAAATACTATTTATATTCAAAGACCAGCTCTTGATTTCCAGCCCTCTGCCCAACACTATCCTCCCAGTTTTCCCCATCTCTATAAATGATACCTCCATTCACCTAGTTGCTCAGGCCAAAAATATAGTGGAATTATCTATCTATCTCTTTCTCTATCTCTCTATCTATCTACCTACCTACTTACCTACCTCTCTGTCTCTTTCTCTCTCATACACACACACACACACCATATATACCACATCGTAGCCATTAGTAAGTTCTGTACCTCTACTCTCACAATACATATAGAACTGGACCAATTCTCAGTGCATCCACCTCCACCATCCTGGTTCAAGCCATCAACACTTCTCACCTGGACTTTTGCAAATACCTACCAACTGGTCTTCCTCTTCCATCCTTCTCCCCTGTATTATATTCTAACCAGTGAGCAGAAAGATCCTGTTAAAACACAGGTCAGATTAAGTTAATTCTCAGCTCAAAACCACCCAATGATTTCCCACCACACTTACAATAAAATCCAAACTTTTCATCAGGGCCTCCCAGGCCCACAGGATCTGGCCCTGACCACTGCTCCAGGCACACCCCCACTACTTTCCTCCTGGCTAACCGTGACCTAGACACACTGGCAGTATTGCTTTTCCTTAAACCTGCCAAACAGTCCTACCTCAGGGCCTTTGTGCTTGTGTTCCCTCTACCTGGAACCCTCCTGACCCAGATCTTCACATGGATCCTTCTTAATGACATTTTGATCTTTAATCAAATTCCACCTCTTCCGAAAGAACTTCCTTAACCACTAGCGCTAAAATAATGACCACCGCCATAATCATCACCACCCTGCTACATCTGTTCTATCTTTTTATATTGCTTGGTTTTTCTTCCTAGCATGCACCACTACCTTATATTATATTATGCATTTATTTATTCATTGTGTGTTTCTATTGCCTTTCCTCTGAACTGAGCTATCTGGATGCAGAGGTCTTGTCCGTGTGGTGCACCACCATATACTTTGCACTTTGAGCAGTACCTTGCTCTTACTAGCTGAGTAATAAATATTCATGGCGGCAATGGCTAAGTGTTCACACTAATTCTCCTAATATTTTTAATATTTTATTTTGTAAAATAATCATTAACCTAATAGGAAAGTCTATGGTATAGCCAAACAACATTACTCTAGGAATTCAGAAGGTGTGGAATTAAATCCTATTGCTTCCCTAGTAAAATATTGAAGATATAACTTTGGACAAGGAGTCCTAGTGGTGCAACAGTTAAGCACTTCGCTGCAAATGGAAGGTTGGTAGTTCAAATCTATTCAGGGCCAATCTGCTCCGGTAAAGATTACAGTCTAGAAAACCCTATGGGGCAGTTCTGCTCTGTCACATGGGGTCACTATGAGTCAGAAACCACTTGGTGGCATCTGACAACAACAACATGACTTTGGACAAGTTGCCTATCTTCTCTGATTTTTGTTATTCCTTCTTCAAAATGCATGCTATCCTGCCTTCCCCCCTCCCAGTCTAAGAAGTAGGTACCATACCTGTTTACCAGTTGCCCTGGAGTCGATTCTGACTCATAGCAACACTATAGTTACTCCCATTTTACAAATGAGAAACTGAGGCCCAGAAAAGGTCAGTCCATCTTTGCTGTGTCACCAAGTGGGTCGGCCTGTAAGAGACAAATTCTGTCTAGGAATTTCAGCCACCGAAAGTCACTCTGAGGACCACTTTTGAGGCAAAATGCCTGCAGTTCGTGTTCCTCCTGTAGCTCAGGAGGAAAGCCTTCCCAGGCCCCTCCTCTGTTTACCCTGTGCTCCCCTGGCAGGACAGGGTGGGACTTGTTTCTACCTGTGAACAGGCTCGCTGCATTCGGGTCTCTGGTTTACTAGTAGCACTTCCAGCTGTTAGGAGCCCAAAAGCCAGCATATCCAGCGTCTCCTTGTCAGGCGCAAATAAACAGTTGTTAATGTCTTCCTGGGCTTATGTGCTTGATGTCATCATGGCACAGATTTCTGCAATTGGCACAGGCCAGGGTACGGACACCCGAGGCCTCCAGGCTGACAGCTGCATGGGGTCATTTTCAATTAGAGGAAGACTTGGGGGGGTTGGGGCGAACAGAATAGGAGCCTGTCACTGAGGCCTGCCTACCCAAGGCCTGGGAACACCCAGGGGGAGCCAGGGCCCTGCCACACTCCTGCATGCAAAGAAGAGGGCCAGCAGTGTGCCTGGCCAAGGAGCAGCTTGGAGAACCCTGCTCAGGCTTTACTTCTAGGCCTTCTAGGAAGAAAGCACAGGTGCCTCAACAAGTTAATTGTCTGATGGAGAGTCCCACTTGTTGCAAGTCCTGTTCTCACAAGGAGGCCACACAGCACAGAGGTGTAAGAACCTTGAAGTCCTACAGAATTGGACGTGGACCCTCACCTTGATTCCTGTTAGCTGTGGGACCTTGGGCAAGTTCTTTAATCTATCTTATTCATCAGGACTCCTGCAGGAGGCAGAGGTATGCTCAAGTTGGATAATGGGAGGAGAAGTTTCTGAAGAGACTACTTACTAAGGTCTGGACAGAGTTTATGTATGGGAGCTCTGGTGGCACAGTGGTTAAGGGCTTGGTTGCTTATTAAAAGGTCAGTAGTTTGAATCCACCAGCTTCTCCTTGGAAACCCTATAGGGCATTCTACTCTGTCCTGTAGGGTCGCTATGAGTTAGCATCATGTCAATGGCAACAGGTTTGGTTTTTGGTTTGGGCAGAGTATGGGTCCATGGGTGGCACAAACAGTTTGTGCTTGACTATTAACCTAGAAAGTCGGCAGTTTGAACCTACCTAGCAGCACCCATAGGAGAAAGGCCTGGGAATCTTCTTCCAGAAAGATTACAGCCGAGGAAAACCCTATGGAGTAGTTCTACTCTGAATACATGGGGTTGCCAAGAGTCGGAATTGACTCAACGGCAGCTGGTTGTTTTGTTGGTTTGTTTGAGTAGAGTATAGGGAAACCACAAGGGAGGGTGCAGTGCCACAGCACTAAGAACAGCAGGGCCCAGACTAGGGTGAGGCAAGTGAGGCACTCTCCTTGGGACAGAATTTAAGGGGATGCAAAAAAAACAAAAACAAAAACAAAAAAACCCAGTAATCAAAACAAATAAAATTTTAATACAGTTTTGTAAAAATCAAAATTAATGCAAAAAATCCATGATGTACACACTAACAAAATTTTAAATAAAGACAGGCTCCTATAGCTTTGGGTCAAGCCTTATTGGCGCCTGAGACAAAAGGAAAGAATGTGTACCTATATACGTTTTTATGTATTTTAATGATTATTTTTCCCCAGAGCATTAATGTAGTTTTAAAAAAATTGAAAAATTGAAATGTAAGTGTATAAAACTCACTATAGTATTTTAAGTTCAAATATTTCATTTATGCCAAAACCAGAATGTATTATAATTTTTCTTTCTGGCTTAAATGGGAGCAAACTCACTAACTGTATTTTCAAAATCTGCTTTTTTCATTTTCAGTTGAGAAAATGGCCGTTTTTGACAATTTCTCTTGACTAAGTGACTATCTTAAATCCTTTTAAATTATCTTCAGCTCACCAAAACTTCTTTTACCAGACAGCACTGGGACTGGTATTGTCAAAAGAAATTCTCAAAGCCACTTCCATATTGCATACAATTACACTCAACAAAATTCATCAATCAGTTTTAGAAGACACAAACACAATACTGCTTTTATATCATAAATTATTTATATTGCATGTTAGTTAAAACTATTTTGGATGAAATTTCTGCAGGACTTAAATCATCGGAATATTTAAGGGCCATTTTCTTTTCACAGATCAAATGTATTTGTGGAAAATAATTTGTCTCTGGTTCAAAACAAAAAATCTGAAGATACTTTAATTTTCATGTCTCCATTTCAAATGTGAAAGTAAGACATGTATCATCTCCATAATTTTTCATTAATTAATTTTTTTTATTGTGCCTTAGATGAAAGTTTACAGAACAAACCAGCTTCTTATTAAACAGTTAGTACATATATTGTTTTATGACATTGGTTAACAACCCCATGACATGTCAGTACTCTCCCTTCTCGACCTTGGGTTCTCTATTACCAGCTTTTCTGTCCCCGCTTGCCTTCTAGTCCTTGCCCCTGGGCTGATGTGCCCATTTAGTCTCTTTTTGTCCTATGAGTCTGTCTAATCTTTGGCTAAAAGGTGAACCCCTGGAGTGACTTCATTAATGAGCTGAAAGGGTGTCCAGGGGCCATACTCTTAGGGTTTCTCCAGTCTTTGCCAGGCCAGTAAGTCTGGTCTTTTTTTAGTTAGAATTTTGTTCTACATTTTTCTCCAGCTCTGTCCGGGACCCTCTATTGTGATCCCTGTCAGAGCAGTCAGTGGTGGTAGCCGGGCACCATCTAGTTGTACTGAACTCAGTCTGGTAGAGGCCGTGGTGGTTGTGGTCCATTAGTCCTTTGGACTAATCTTTCCCTTGTGTCTTTAGTTTTCTTCATTTTTCCTTGCTCCTGAAGGGGTGAGACTGGTGGAGTATCTTAGATAGCCCTTACAGGCTTTTAAGGCCCCAGATGCTACTCACCAAAGTAGAATATATGAGCATTTTCTTTATAAACTATGTTATGCCAGTTGAGCTAGATGTTCCCTGAGATCATGGTCCCCAAAGCCCTTAGCCCAGTAATTCAGTACCTAAGGGTCATCTCCTTAATTTTTATTTGATATTTTCTCAAAATAATTTATATTCTCATTCGATGATTCATACATTTCCAATTTATTTATTTTTTCTCCATATAGTTTCAAATTCAGAAAGTATATTCATCTCTTGCTGAAGGTTTACATTCATCAAACATACTTTCAAAGTCACTTTCTCCCATTTGCCGTAAATCACAACGCTCAACATGCAATGAGAACAGCAAAGTAGACTTTGAATATATCGTTGGTGAGTTTGCTTCCATTAAATCTAGGAAAATAGAATTATAACACATTCAGTTTTTGGCGTAAATAAAACATTTAAACATAAGCTAATGTAATGGGTTTTAATACATCTACTTTTTTATTTTTCAGTATTTTTTCAAGTAATGTTCTGGAGAAAAATAACCATTAAAAATAATACATCAAAAACAAGCTTGCAAGCAGCCATCCAAGGTACAATTGGTCTCTATTCACCCGGAGCAACAGAGGAAGAAAGAGAATCAGGAACAGGAGGAGGAAATGGAATGTGTGGCTAATTGAGTTCCTGAACAACTGCCCCCTTTGCCATCAGCCCAGAAGAACTGGATGATGCCTGGCTACCACTACTGAACAAGTTGATCAAAGATTCTATAGAAGAATCTTAATCAAAAGGGGGAAAATACAGAATTTCAAATTCTCATCGAACGCAGACTTTCTGGAGCCATGGAGGCTGTATGAACCCCTGAAACTATTGTCCTGAGATAATCTTTAAATCTTAAACCAAAATACACTCTGAAGTTGTCTTAAAATCAAACAGTAGTTTAACTTAACTAGTAAAGAATGTCTCCTTTAAGTATTGTGCTCTTTTAAGATCTATCTATATAGGATCAAATTGACAACAGTAACTCAAAAGATTAGATAGAAACTTTACGGTGCAGTGAGTTTATGCTAATGGGAGAGGGGCAATTCAGAAAAGGAGGGTGAGAATGGTTGTACAACTTGAAGAGTGTAATCAATGTCACTGAACTGTACATGTAGAAATTGGAGTAATTGTCAAATTGGTGTATTTTCTGCTGTGTATATTCTCAACACCACCACCAAAAATAACATAAATAAATAGAAAGAAAATCGTGTGTATAGAGGCACACAGCTTTTCTACTGCATTGGGCTCCAATATGGCTCCCTGTGATACTGAGCACTGCCATCACCAATCCTTGGCCTGAAGGAGAGGAGGAAGGAGTGATTACTGGAACTTGCAGACAGAGAGGACAGTGGAGAGGGCTGATGAACAGGAGTTGACTTCCACAGGGAGGAGCTGGGCGTGCATACTGACCTCACTCACCTCCCTCCTTCAGATCTCCTCTGATACTCTGCATCATCTGAACCCAACTGGAAGCCAGAGGGCAAGGTAGCCTGTTAGTGTGGTCCATATAGGTCAACCTCATAGCTCAGAGCAGGGTGGAGAATAGATCTGGAGGAGCAAAATTGAAGCTCTCCAGGACACACTCTAAGCCTCAGCGTATTTACTCAAAAACAAAGATAATAGCTACCTTGCCAGGCTCTCGTGCAGGTAAAATAGGGCAATGACTGGCAAGTGCCTAGGGCCCCAAAGCTGGAGCCAATATTACACTGAAATGGAAGGACGTAACCGCTGCAGTGGCAGAGGGAGAGCTAAGGGCCTACTGGTCAGGGAGCAGGGAGGACAGGGTGCTGAGGCCGCATGGGACCTCCTGGGCAGGACTGACAGCAAGAGGGCCAGCTCTGCCTTCTGAGAAAATGGCTAGTGTGGAAGAAAACCTTTAACTTGCCGAGCTTCCGTTTCCTCATCTGCAGAAAGAGTCTGGCAGTGACAGAACAATGTCTGTCTCTCAGGATTTCGAGGACTAAGAGAGAGAGTGCATGTGAAAGCATTTTGCAAACTATGAAACATGTTCATTTTGTACTTGGGATGGGAGGGCTGGTGTTTTGTTTCACCGTCAAAACAAAAAACCACATAAAAGCTACAGGGAGATATTGTCTTCTTTACTATGAAATCAGATGTGGAAAAATTTTCCTTACTTTAGGATGCCATGTGGATTGTCCTTTTTGATAGCATATTAGCAGTACAGAGCTAAGGAATGAAGACATTCAAATACCAAATCCTCCCTCTTCTGCTGAGACACTTTAAACCCATCCCTTCCCTTTGCCTCTCAACTCCCCTGGATTCAAAATATGGATTGTGATACTCAGTCAAGTGCTTTTTGCCTTGAAGAACAGAGAGAGTCAGCATGACAATTTGAGGTTTTGTCAGCCAGAGTGAACTGTCCCAAAAGGAACATGTATTCCTTGGCAGAGTTTAGAAATATAGGAGGATGTAGACACATAGAAGAAGTTCCACAAACTGGAGCAGTACCCGGGATTATTTTCCAAGGCATGTTCTCCTGGAAAGGTCCCTGGGTGGTGCAAACATTTTGCACTAACCTAAAGGTTGGCGCTAGCCTAAAGATCAGTACGCAGTGATCTTCTGTAAAGATTACAGCCAAGAAAACCCTGTGGAGCACAGTTTTACCCTGTAATGCATGGGTTGCCATGAGTCAGAATCCACTTCACAGCAGTGGATTTGGTTTTTTGTTTTTTTTTTTTAGTTCTCTTGGAGGAAAAATTCACTAGAAAGATCTCATAGTTGGATCCTATGGGCAGACTCAGCACCAGACCCCCTGGGCAGAGAAAAGTTGAAACTGCATCCCCACCCCCCCAGTTTACAGATAAAAGTTTCTGTGTGACATGAGAACTCCAGCATTGGTGGCTGCAGGTAACTTGTGCACAGTAATAGATAATATCCTGTGAGTGGAGGGTGAAAACACTGCTGGGAGACAAGCACATGATTAGGTGGCAGCAAGGGGACCTGTCTGTGGGTCTCTGCAGTTCTGCTGTGCTGGCCTTGTGCCTGAGCCAGCTACCTTACCATTCGGCCTCCATGTCCTCTCCTGGATGATGAGGGCTTTGGACTGGGGCAGAGGTTCCATAGCCTGGGAGCTCAAGAGAATGACCTGGGGAGTTTTTAATAATTCCATTTCCTGGGCATCTTACCACAGAGAGTCTGAGTCAGTGGATTTGGAGCACAACCCAAGAATCTGTATTTTTTAGAAGCACCCTGCCCCCACCCCACGGATGATTTTAAGGAGCAGCCAGGCTTGGGAACCACCACTGTAGGTGGTCTCCAGGACCCTGCTAGTCTTGGCACCCTCTTAGTCTACAGGTAAAAGCTCTTGAGACAGTAGATGTGGGGCACAATCTCATTGAGAGGATGGGGAGGGAGATAGTTTCTCTGGCAAGGTGTAAGCAAAGGCAGTATTAGGTACAAAGCCTCAGAGAATACTTTTAGCCTGTCTTTTGAGTCCTGGTTGGTTGGTACTGCTAACACCAGTGAGATTATTACATGGTCTTGACTGTTCTCAGGCTTCAGACACCATAATTTCTCACCCATTAAAACCTAATCGTAATTAATCTAAATCGGTTTTCATAATATGAACACCCAAGATATTGTGTGCATCCTCTCAGTCTGCTTAGAATTCCACAGTGGCCTGAGACAACTTGCAAGGTTACTTGTGTGAAGCTCTAGGTTCTTCCTCAAATACAAGCAGGCATCCCTGAGGCTGTGTCTTCATAGGAGTAGTGATCAACCGGCCAAGGAGAGACTGGAAAGGGTGGCGGTAGGGTGGAGGACAAAACTGGATGGGGCAAAGAAACAAGCACAGCAGGGGAGGGAAAGGGTCTAGGGAGTGGAACTGGATGTGGGGGCAAGGCATGGCCCTACTGGGCTTATCAAACTCAAGCCTACAGCTGGGGTGGTGCTGGGTGCCGCAGAGGTTGGCCCTGAAGATGCCCTGAACACAACGCAGAGGCACACAGTGGTCAGGTTCTGTCTTGGAAACCAGGTGAGAGGCAGGGGTTCCAGGCAGCAGGCAGTGCTGGGTGTCAGCAGTCCCAGGATCTCTGCTCAGGGCCAATGGCTAGACACCAGGGTCCAGCCACAGGTGCAAGGACTGGTGAGCTCAGGCTCTAGGTCTGGAGCAGGAGGATGGGCGAGGCTGGTGAGCAAAGCCGCCATTGCCAAGCCTGCCTTATGACAACTACTATGAGGAGCTCTAAGGTAACATAATCCCAATTTTATAGGTGAGGACACTGAGGCTTAGAAAGGTCCAAGGACATGGCTGGTGAGTGGTGGAACTGGTGTTTAAACCCAAGCCTGTGTGACTACAAAGCCTGTGCTCTTCCTCAGAGGGTATCAACCAAGACCCAGTTGCTGTTGAATCAATTCTGACTCATGGCAACCTCATGTGCATCAGGGTAGAACTGTGCTCCACAGGGTTTTTCAGTGGCTGATTTTTTGGAAACAGATTGACAAGCCTTTCTTCCCAGGCACCTTTGGGTGGATTCAAACCTCCAACCTTTCAGACAGCAGCCTAGCACTTAACCATCTGTGCCACCTAGGGACTCCTACAGGATATCAGGCAAGGGGCAAGTCAGAAGCCAGGAGAGGGATGCTGAGCAGAAGCAGGTCCATGGAACGTGCTCCCCAAGACTCAAGTTGGTGGTGGAACATGTAAACTATGTGGGTACTCACAGGTTCCCCCAGCCCTCCAGACCCTGGATGGTGTTGGTGCACAGAAGGCTGGGAGGTTGGCAGGAGGGGCAAGGGCTGACTGGCTGTCTGTACTCTCTCTAGTACTGAGCTCAGCACCCCCAGGGTTAGTGGGTTGGCCTGGGAGAGACTAGAGGAGGGGGCACTAGTGAGGAAAGCAGGACAATAGATTTGTCAAACCCACCAGTGTACAGATAAGGAAACTAAGGCCCGAGACCTGCCCAAAACTCCACCCAACGTCAGTCAATGTTAGCCCAGTTATCTGCAGGGAAATTCTGCAGCAAGGACAAGTGTGGCCTGGTTTGAAACAAGGCAGAAGAAGGCTGTTGGAAAAGAGTGATCATGTTGTAAGGATGATGATGTTGGTGAGTGTTGATCAAGGCTTGAAAGGTGGAGAAGGACGTGCTTGGCAGAGGCAGAGGGGAGACACTTCGGGTTGGGGCAAGAATGTTGTGTGGGACTGCTCAGGGATGGGGGCACAAGACAGGCCTGTGCCGGAATTGGGCCAAGTTAGGTTCAGTGTGCCACCGGACGAGTTGGGTGACCATGGGCAAGTCAAGACTTATCAGAGTCTCAGTGTCTTTATACGTAAAAAGTGAAGGAATAATACAAATCCCATAGGGTTGTTTTGAGGAAGAAGTTAGAGCAGATATGTAAAGCATTTGGCAGAGTGCTTGGCATGAGTGGGCTCCAGAAACAGAGCTGTCACTGGAGAATTAGTGATTGTGCTAAGATTCCTGTAGCCAAGGTGAAGGAGAGGAGGGGCACAGGGAGCAGGGCCACCTCACAGTGGAGGTCGGGGCAGACACAGCATCTCCGATGAGGTGCTTGGGGACTGCCACACTGAGAGCAGAGGGGAGCTAGCACAGGGCTGTGTCACCACTTGTGCAAGATCCAAGAGGGCAGGCTGACTGCTGTCTGGGATTGTGGCTCAACCAGGCTGGGGACTTGGGACACCCACCTGCCTGGGCTCCTTGGCAAGTCTCCAGAATGCCAGGCAGCCAGACGTGAGGTCAAGCATTTACTATAAAGAGCCTTGCAGCTGGGGTGGGGGTGGGACATTGGGTAAGGGCTCAGGCCACCCTTCCTCCCCAGTGTTCCCATGGGGGTCCAGAGTGTCTAGGGACTTGATCAGAAGCCCTCAAGCAAAGCATACAGGTAGGTGCAGGGATTGGGGGAAAGGGTCTTGCATCTCTGCCACCACACCCTCCTACCCTTACTTCCTTCCCACTGACCTGGGCCAGGGTAGGCCTTCCTAAATGAAGCTCCTGAGCTTGGGGACAAATGCTGGTGCAGATGCAGCTGACAGGTCCAAAAGGCACCACATGAGAACACAAGGCTGCTCAAGTTTGTCTTTCAAACACTTGCCCCAACACCTCAAGAAACTGAAACTCCCCAAGAAATGGCCCTGGCTGAGAAGAATGTCCCCCTCCTACCCCCACCCCCACGCACACAGCCTTCAAGGCTGAAAGAAGCTGCTCCACCTGCCTAAAATGGGAAGGGGTGGAGGGGGGGACCAGGGAAAGGCTGCTTGACCCCAGCAGATTGGGATATGGGACTAGGTAATTGAAGTCACAGTGTTGGAAGGGCTTCAGAAGTCATCCAACTCAGCCCTCTCACTTCACAAATGGGGAAATTAAAGTCCAGAGAGGGGAAGTGAACTTCTCAAGAAACATGGGGAGTTAATGGTTGTAGAAGACTGGAAAATGACCCCCCAAATGATAGTCACGTCTTCATAACTGGAACCCTTGGTGGTACATACCATTAATGTACTCAGCTGCTAACCAAAAGGTTGGAAGTTGGAGTCCACCCAGAGTCACCTCGGACGAAAGGCCCTTGAAAACCCGATGTAGCACTTCGAAGGGATAATGACAGAGATGTGCCATTTGAGGGACATGGGGAGAGCTGATGAGGGAGAAGCCACAGGAAGCTAATGGCAAACGTGTTCATTCTGTCCTGTGTGTGCAACGAGGGAGGTGGCAAGCCCAGGATGCAGGCAGGGCCCTAAACACCAGCTTCCTGCTGTTAACCTGGCCTTTAATGTTGTCTAAACACAATTTGGGGTATTTACAGTTGAAGCTGCTACTGTGTGGCATGTAGCCTTTGGACTGTCTCATTCACCATCTCCCTGCGGCCCAAAGGGGAGCTCCTGGGATTGATTAGGGGAACAGCCATTTGGGGAAAGAATTGTTAAAGCTGTTTAGCTTTTCCTCCCTCCTGGCTGAGGTGGCCCTGGAATTGCCTTTCTTCCGCTGAGCTGGATAGGGTAGAGGTCTAGGCCAGGGAATTTGCAAAAGTGCAAATGGACCAGCAGTCCACAGGCCCTCTGTTATGTATTCCACTCATAGGAAAAAGACAGTAGAGGGCATCGGCAGACATGAAAGAATCCTGAAGGTAGATTCGGAAAATGGGAGATCAGCTCTGCCTCAGCAACTCACTAGCTGTGTGGCCCTGGGCAAGGACTGGGCATCCTAGAGGCTGTATCAGTTACATGTTCAAATGGGTGTGAAGGGGCTTTTGTAAGCCGGAGGGGTCAAGACTCACATTGGTTGTTATTTCTACCCCATTAGCCTTGTTGGTTTTCCTGATCTGTTCCTATTATACCCTGGTTGGGGCAGTGGTGGTTCAGTGGTAGAATTCTTGCCTTCCACGCAGGAGACCCTGGTTCAATTCCCCCAATGTACCTCATGTGCGGTCACCACCTGTCTGTCAGTAGAAGCTTGTGTATTGCTATGATGCTGAACAGCTTTCAGTGGCGATTTCTCAATCCATCATGGGGAGGGCTCAGGACCACCAGCATTTTGTTCCATGATGCACAGGGTTGCCATGAGGCAGAGGCCAACTGGACAGCAGCTAACAACACCACCACCCTGTTCATTATTTTACAGGCTGAGGGCAGGGGGGCTGTGATGAGAAGTTAGGTCTGACTGGGGCCTACTGAAAGGTAGCTCAAAAAATATTATCCTAGCACGTGCGCACCACACACACACACACACACACACACACACACACATTTCCAAGGATTTGTGGGTGGGATAGCCTTATCTCTTGGGAGCTATCAGTCTGTAGGGGACAGTAAATGTAGACACAGGAAATGACCTTATTAGAAAGCAACATATCTAAAAGTGCCAAGTGATGCATCCCAGACTGAATGTGGAAATGCTGAAAGCCCACACAGCTGAGGCCCAGGGTCAGAGTTAGGCCAGGCCCATGGGTATCTGGGACTTTTCTGAGGTCTGATGCTGGGAACTTCCAGGCCCAAGACCAGGCCTGTCGGAAAGCCAGGGAAGGGAGGAGGGTGGGGGTGTCTGAGAGAAGTGCCACTCATGCTGCTGTAGGACCAAAAAATAAAAACCAAACCCCTTGCCGCCAAGTTGATTCTGACTCAGAGTAGAACTGCCCCATAGGTTTCAAGGCTGTCATCTTTACAGAAGCAGACTGCTACCTCTTTCTCCCGCGGAGCAGTTGGTGGGTTCAAACCGCTGACTTTTCAGTTAGCAGGCAAGCACTTTACCACTGTAGGAGAAGGGGCAGGAAAGAAAAGAAGGAAGTCCTGAGGTGGAGGTGTCTGAGAGAAGTGCCACCCATCCAGCTTCAGGGTAGGGGACAAGAAGGACATCTCTGTTAGTGTTTTTTGGATAGAAAAAGGAAAGACCGGGCCAACGAGCCAGAGAAGGCCCAGCGGTAGCAGGGGCTGTCATTCTGGCCTAAAGTGGATGGGAAGGAGTAGGGTGGGCCCTGGGAGAGGAGGAGCCATACTCCCTTGAAGCAACTTGCCGGCTGGACAGAGCTCTGCATCAGCACTGCCCACAGTGGAGCCACAGGCCCTCCCTCAGACATGTGGCCTTGGACTTGACAGAGGTTCCATGTTCTAGGGGTTATACAGCAAAGGGAAACCACTGACTCCCAGAAGCCAGTCTGAGTTCTGGGGGCAACCAGGCAAAAACCACAGGGCTGGCCCTTTAGGGGTAGTCAGCATCTGGAGACTTGGACTTCTCCTTTTGGGAACTGGGAGTGTGGAATCTTAAGTATAGAAGATTGAGTTAATCAACTCCTCAGGTGGTGGCAAAAGCTCGTATTGGTTTTATTTTATTCATCTTTTTTCTCATCATCCTTAACCTCCAGTTCCCTCACCCACCGCCCAAGTAACTACTCTAATGCTTGGTATAGCTCCTGGGATAGGAATATACTTTGTAAAATACATTATAGATGTGTTGTTTGTGTGATGTACATAAATGGCATCTCTACTATAGACTTTCTGTTTCTTTCTTTTTTTAGCATAACATTACGTTTTTAAGATCTGCTCATGCCCCTCCAATTCTTGGTTTTGACTGCCCTGTGTGGTGCTCCATGGAGCACTCACAACCTTCTTACTTACCCAGGCCCCTGGTGGTGTGTGCCTAGTCTGCATCCAACTCCTTGCTAACGTCCCCTTGTGACCAGGGTTAACAGTACACTTAGTTGTACTCAGTAATTCCCAGATCTCTCTCCAGAACATCTGCACATGTCTGTACTCCTGTTAGCAGTGTGAGAAGGTTTCTGTTTCCTCTCATCCTTAACCAACATCCTTGACAATATGATGGATGATAAGTTTTTGTTTTTGTGGTAGTTAAGAGTGTGAGTTCAGGTCTTCACTCCATCACTTATCAGCTTTTTGACCTTGAGTAACTCACTTCTCTGTGCCTCAGTATTTTCATCTATAACATGGGGATATTAATATAATTACCTCACAGTGCTATTGTGAGGATTTAATGAATTAATAAAAACTGTGGTATATAGTGGAGCCCTGGTGGTGCAGTAATTAAGAGTTTGGCTGCTAACCGAAAAGGCCAATAGTTCAAAATCAACTGCTCCTTGGAAACCCTATGGGGCAGTTCTACTCTGTCCCTATAGGGTTGCTATGAGTCAGAATCAACTCGAGGGCAATGTTTTGTTTTGCTTAATGAGTGGTATATAGTAGGTGCTTAATAATTACTGCTGCTGCTACTACTAGTACTACCGCTTCTAGTGAGGTTTAACATCTAGTCATATTCTTGTTAGGCCTTTGGCTTTCCAGTATTGTGAACTGCTTATTCATATGCTTTACCCATTATTCCACTGGGTCCCCCATGTTTTTGTTGGTGATTGGCAAATGTTTGTTGAATATTCTAGATACTAATCCCTTGCTTATATATGATTGGTATAAATATCTTCTCCCAATCCATTACCAGTTTGTTACCTTTAACAGTGGTGTCCTTTGTTGAACAAAAAAAGTCAAATCCATCTTTTTATTCCCCCCCGGCCTGGCAGTTTGTAAGTCTCTTTATACCCCAAAGTTACAAAAATATTATGTTTCTTTTATTAATGTTATAATTTTACTTTTCATAATTAGATCAGAAGTCTATCAAAAGGTAATGTTTATTTTTGGTGTTTATTTTCTCCAATATAATTCTTCTTTCTTCATGATTTTGTGGTGATTCACACATCGGTTTTAAGCTTTGTTGGTACATGTGTGAATTGGGCAAGAACATTTAATATTTCAATTTTTAAAATAATTATTGATTTATTCAAATTTTTTATTTTTTCTTTTGCCAATTTTGCTCCCCACCCCCAAATTTTATTCATTGTGCCTAGGTTTCAAATATTTTTCTTTAATAGTCCCTGATCGTCCTTTATTCTTTTTAAACCTCTGTTGTGTCTGGTTATTTTTCTCATGCATTGATTTTGTCTTTTGTATCTTTTCTCATTTTTATTAAAATTTTGATGTCTTGCTGAGACTTATCATCGGTGTAAGCTTTATTAACTTTTTCAAAAACCCAGCTTTTTCTTTTGTTTTGTTTTGTTTTGTTTTTTTTTTACTTTTTTTTTGTTGTTGTTGTAAGTTTTTGATTTTGTCGACTTCTCCTGTCTTTTTATTCTCCCTTTCCTTCTTTGTTCTTTGGGTTTACCCAATTGCTCTTTTTCTAACTTCTTGAGTTGAAAGTTTAGCTCATTTGTTTTTGTTCTTTCTTGTTTTATGATAGATGCATTTAAAGCTACACATTTCTCTCAAAGAAGTGATTTAATTTTGTCTCATAAATTTTCACACATGGTATTCTCATTTTGTTCAGTTCTAAGTATTTCATAATATTCCTTGTGATTTCCTCTTCAACCAAAAAGTTATTCAGCTTTTTAGTTTCCAAGGATATGAGATTTTAAAAAGCTATCATTTTGTTATCTATTCCTAATTTTACAGTATTATGGTCAGAGAAGGTAGTCTGTGGGATGCTGATTATTTGGCATTTATTGAGACATCCTTTGTCATCCAAATTTAATGTTGACTTTTGTGAATGTTCCATATGGTCTTGAAAACAAAATGCATTCTATATTTATTAGCTGTGAAATATATATGTATTGGTTCAGATTATTAGTCGTGTAATTCAAACTTACTATATCTTTGCTTTTTTTTCATTTTTGTCTGTTTGATTGATTAGTTTTATAGAGGAATGTGTTAAAATCACCAGCAACAATGAATAATTTTTCCATTTATTTTAATAGATACACTCAGATTTTTAATTTAGATTCTATATTTACTAATAGACTTTACTATTAGGTACATATATGTTAATGATCATTATATTACCTTTGTCTATTGTTCTTTTAACTGTCATATATTATCTCTTTGTTTATTGTGATGGATTTTACCTTAAGATCCATTTTGTCTCTTCAAATTGACACTCTAGCTATGTTTTGGTAAATATTTGCCTGATTTGTTTTTCCATACTTTTATTTTTATGTTGCGTACTCAAGAAAACACAAGTAAACATCTTTCTGGTATTCTCTGCTTTCAGCCAAGATCCATCTGTCATCAGCAACGATATCCCTCATTCCACATCCCCTCATGAATCTGGCTGAGTTTCTGGCCATTCCCTGTCGATGTACCGCTGCAACTATTTTTGAATTATCTTTAGCAAAATTTTTCTTGTATATGATATTAAAGATATTGTTCCATAATTTCTGCATTCCGTTGGATCACCTTTCTTTGGAATGGGCACAAATATGGATCTCTTCCAGTTGGTTGGCCAGGTAGCTGTCTTCCAAATTGCTTAGCATAGATGAGTGAGCACTTCCAGCATAGCATCTGTTTGTTGAAACATCTCAATTGGTATTCTGTCAGTTCCTGGAGCCTTGTTTTTCACCAATGCCTTCAGCAAAGCTTGTACTTCTTCCTTCAATACCATAAGTTCTTGATCATATTCCACCTCCTGAAATGGCTGAACGTTGATCAATTCTTTTAGGTAAGTGACTCTGTGTATTCCATTTTCTTTTGATGCTTCCTGCGTTGTTTAATATTTTGCCCATGGAATCCTTCTATATTGCAACTCGAGGCTTGTATTTTTCCTCAGTTCTTTCAGCTTGAGAAATGCTAAGTGTGTTCTTTCCTATTGCTTTTCTAACTCCAGGGCTTTGCACATGTCTTTATAATACTCACTTTGTCTTCTCAAGCCACCCTCTGAAATCTTCTGTTCTGTTTTACCTCATCATTTCTTCTGTTTGCTTTACCTACTCTATGTTCAAGAGCAAGTTTCAGAGTCTCTTCTGACATCCACTTTGGTCTTTTCTTTCTTTCTTGTCTTTTTAATAACCTCTTGCTTTCTTCATGTATGTGTCCTTGATGTCATTCCACAATTCTGTCTGGTCTTCAGTCATTAGTGTTCAAAGTGTCAAATCAATTCTTGAGATGGTCTCTAAATTCAGGTGGCATATACTCAAGGTTGTACTTTGGCTCTCATGGACTTGTTTCAATTTTTTTCAGCTTCAGCTTGAGCTGTCACATGAGCAATTGATGGTCTGTTCTGCAGTCAGCCCCCCTGCCTGTTCTGACTGATGATATTGAGCTTCTCCATCGTCTCTTTCCACAGATATAGCTGATGTGATTCCTGTGTATTCCATCTGGTGAGGTGCCACACGGCAAATGGAATCTTGGCTGAAAGCAGAGAATACCAGAAAGATGTTTACCTGTGTTTTATTGACTATGCAAAGGCATTTGACTGTGTGGATCATAACAAATTATGGATAATATTGTGAAGAATGGGAATTCCAGAACATTTAAGTGTACTTATGAGGAACCTATACATAGACCAATAAGCAGTTGTTTGAACAGAATAAGGGGATACTGCATGATTTAAAGTCAGGAAAAGTGTGCATCAGGGTTGTTTCCTTTCACCATGCTTATTCAATCTGTATGCTAAGCAAATAGTCTGACAAGTTGGATTATATGAAGAAGAACACAGCATCAGGATTGGAGGAAGACTCATTAACAACCTGTGATATGCAGATGACACAATCATGCTTGCAGAAAGTGAAGCGGACTTGAAACACTTACTGATGAAGATCAAAGACTACAGCCTTCAGTATGGATTACACCTCAACATAAAGGAAGCAAAAATCCTCACAACTGAACCAATAAGCAACATCACGATAAATGGAGAAAAGAGTGACGTTGTCAAGGATTTCATTTTACTTGGATCCACAGTCAATGCTCATGGAAGCAGCAGTCAAGAAATCAAACAATGTATTGTACTGGGCAAGTCTACAACAAAAGACCTTTTACTTTAAAGTGTTAAAAAGCAAAGATGTCACTCTGAGGACTAAAGTGTGCCTTAACCAAGCCATGGTATTTTCAATTGCCTTATATGCATGCAAATACTGTAAAATTAATAAGAAAGGTGGAAGAAGAACTGATGCATTTGAATGTGTTGGCAAAGAATATTGAATATACCATGGACTGCAAAAAGAATGAACAAATCTGTCTTAGAAGAAGTGCAGCCAGAATACTCCTTAGAAGCCAGGATGGCTAGACTTTGTCTCACATAATTTAGACATGTTATTAGGAGGGACCAGTCCCTGGAGAAGACATCATGCTTGATAAAGTAGAGGATCAGCAAAAAAAGGAAGACTTTCAATGAGATAGACTGACACAGTGGCTGCAACAATGGACTCAAACATAGCAACAACTGTGAACTGGGCAATATTTCATTCTGCTCTACATGGGGTTGCTGTGAGTTGGAACCAACATGACAGCGCGTAGCAACAACAACAAAGTTTTATATATTCAATATATACAAAGAATGTATATAACATAATGAAAAGGGTGTAAAAATTAACAAAAAACACTCACAAAACCACCACGCACCTCAAGCAGTAGAATATTTGACCCTGTGTGTTTCTCCTGATCCTATCATCTTCCCTCAACCCCCAGAAGTAACCTGAATTTTTGTCTTTCATATTCCTGAACAGTAAGTCATTTAATTCTTCACTTTTGAAGTTTGTATGGATGAAATCTTACTATATGCATCTTTCTGTGACACTTTTGTTCAACATTTATTTTTATGATTCATCATGCTGAGTAGTTCATTAATTTTCACTTCTTATAGTATTCCACAGTCACAACATGATTTTTTTTATATTATATGCATATAAAATATGTATTACAATTTATTTATTTATTTTCCTGTTGGTTTCTAGGTTTTTGCTATTTCAAAGCATTGCTGTCATGGGTATTCTTGTTATCTCTCTCTCTCAATGTACATGTACAAGAGTTCCTCTACTTTGGCTAGGAATTGCTAGATTGGTTAAGTCTTGGACTGGAATTGTTGGGTTTGTAATTTATGCACATCTTCAAATTAATTTTAAAATCAACAGAAATATTAGAATTTCTTACTGTAATTACCAGATAGCTTGACCTTTCTTTCCTAAATCTTATTATCTTTCTATGCCTCATTTTGAAAACTTCCTTGACTCTGTCTTCTGGGTCGCTAGTTCTCTTTCCAGCTGTCTGATTTGCTATTAATCCATTCATCGTGTTTTAATTTTATTTATTTTGTCTTTAAGTTTCTAGAAGTTCCATTTGTTTCATTTTTATATCTAGTCGATTGCTTTTTGTAGTCTTTGGTACTTGCTAGTATTTCCAAGCCTCATTTTTATTTCTTTAAACATAGTAAACATATTTATTTTATAGCTATATCTGATTACTACAATACCTAAAGCATTTCCAGGTATGTACCTTTTTATGAGGCTAGAGATTAATAAGGGGAGAGGCGGTAGTTTGCTATGTGAGATTATGTCAAAGGGACAGGCCCATTTCTGGGATGGAACATTAACTGTGAAATTGGAGGGACGAATTCTGGGAACCAGGCTTGAGCAGGAGCTCCAAGGCCCCAGGCTAGGGCTTCCTCTCCTCCTATTCACTCCTCTTCTATAATATACACATTGAAAAGCACAAAATGGGCAGGACATTTATCTCACAGGCCACTGGACCAAGACTCTGATTATCTGAGAGGCCTTCACCATCTGAGCCTGAAAATGCTCCCTAAATTATCATTTTTACCAAATAACCAAGGAAGAAATAGAATTCATATGGCTTGGGATTAATCTTTTCTATATGCAGAATAATTCATGGACCTTCACGTTGGCTGTATCTTGCCAGTGCTGTTAGAGTTATGATAGAAAAATAATATCACATTCCCTACCCCTGCTAGGCAGGCAGCACAAAGAATCAGGGCTGGCTGGAAGGAGTATTTTCATAAAGGGGAGCCAATCCTAAATTGGAATTGTAAGCAAACATTGCTTAATACCTATCCAACAGTGTCTTCTCCATTGTCCTTCCTAAAATAACCTTAACATTACTTAAACATCCACCTTCTGAAGGCCTCTTCTTCAGGGGATACTGGGATGGTTTTTTCATGCTTAATGGAAGATATAAGGAAAATCTAGTCTCTATTCTTCCATTCGACATTGTCTTGTCTGGATGAGAAGCCTGGAAATGCTGCAGCCAACTTGTGACCATGAGGGGAATCAGCCTGAAGATGAATTTCAGCCCATAGAAGGCGACAGACCCAAAAAAACCATAGAGGCAAGGAGCCAGAGCCCTGACATACTGAGTTGACACTGCCTGTTATTTCTCATGCAAGAAGTAAATCCCCTTTTGTTTAAAACTCTTGAGTTGAGGTTGACTACAACTTATAATCAAAACATCCTATCTGAATAAGGGGTAGGAGAGAATATTTCAAAATTGGAGTCATAGAATTGAACAAAGCTGAAAAAGTGTCTAATGCCCCCCGGACTCCCACATAAGAAATCTGAGACCTGTGTCCATGGCTACTTCCTGTCAGAACACTGACTGGAATCCAGGTCTCCTACTCCTGAATCTGAGTTATTTTAGCCATGACTGGCCAACTAATCAGCATGTGCCATAGTCTGCCAGTAGTGAACACCCGTTACTTTTTCTTCCTTGAATCCCTTCTTTATGTGATTTGCTCCTCACCATACTGCATGTGATTCTGATGGGGCTGTCAATCAAGGGGCACTGTTGGAGGGTAGACATGTGACCCATGCTGGCCAGTAAGACTTCACTCTTACTCTGACCAATTTGTTCCTTGATGAGTATGTGAACCAAGTCTGACCAATCGTAATCCTTTCCAGGGATTGTTACATGTGCTAGGAAGGGTGGGTTTAAACTCTTCTCCCGCCACCCCCACCCCCCAGTATTTTAGGATGATTGGAGACCTAAGTTTCCTCAAATTACTGAATCTTTTCTTTCACTTAAATCTCAAATTAAATGTCATGTTCTCAGACAACTCAATCTAAAGTAGCCCACCAAGTAGGATATCTCATCACTTTGTTTTATTTTCTTCATGGTCTAATTCTTTGTGCTTATCTGTTTATTTTATTGTCTGTTTTTACATCCTTCCAAGCCCACCACCGGCCAGCATCTAGAACTTAGCAACTCCATGAAAATAGGAACTTTGTATTGTTCAGTGCTGTATTTCCAGTGCCTAAAACAGTGCCTGGCACAAAGTAGATGCTCAATAAATATTAATTGTGGTAGACTGTATTATTATCTAAAATATTTGCTGCCCTGCAGTGCTGGACCCATTCCAACACGTCCCTCCATGAGGACCCTTCCTATAGAAAGACTATATTCCACTACAATTGATGTCAGACTTGACCATCTGACTACTTTGGCCAATAGAAACCTTTGTGAGCATTAAACCAATGTGAGCTGAAGAGATATATGCTGCTGCTGAGCAGAAGCTTGAAGAATGAATGCAGTTTCACAACTGCTTTTTTTTTCTTCCACAAGAGCCTGGTCCAGAAATGGAGACTAATATAGAGCAGAGCTGCAACTTTCCTACCCTATGAAGAACATGTAACATGGATAAGAAATAAACCTTTGTAAATGTAAGATACTGAGATGTCTAGGGTGGTTGTTACTGCAGTATAATCTAGTGAAAGCTGACTAATGCATTACCGATTGCTGTTGAGTTGATTCCAACTCATAGAGACCCCATAGGACAAAGTAGGTCTGCCCCACAGCATTTCCAAGGCTGAACTAATCCATTAGTTAAGTTAATTAATAAGCCAATGAATTATTTATTTTTTCTGAGCTTGTTTGAATTGGCTGTCATTTGCAACTAAAAAAGTTATCACTAATATACTCTCCTCTGTTGTTCTTCTTTGTTTATGTCTCATATTTCTCTCTACAGTGTGAGGAGAGACATCATCTTAGTCGCTATTGTATCCTCAGGGTCAAGGATGGTGCTCTCATCACAATGTGTGTCTTTTCATTGCTTGGTTCCTGCTCTAGAGTCAAGCTGTTCAGGATAGACACAGAGGACAGAACCCTCTGGCCTCCAGTAACTCCAAGTTAGGAGTCTTCTTGGTCAATCCTGAACGTCTCATTCTGCTAGTCTTCTCTCTTCTCTCCGCTTACCTAACCTATCCCACTGAAACAAAGAAAGGGCAAAGGTGGCTGCTCACAGGTGGTTTCAGGCCAAGCAGTCCTGACAACATGGCCAGAGCAGTAGGGGGTGAAGAGGGGTGATGTGGAGACCAGCATTAGCAAAGGTGCCTGGGCTCTTCTGAAGCTCCCATCACTTTATATGGGAACTTGACAATTCAATAATTTTCAGCTGAGGGTGCCATGTTTTGTTTTTCAAAGTGGAATGAAGTTTTTGGATCTAAAAAGAAGCTGAAACCTTCTGTGACTAACAGATGGGGAAAGATGAGAAAGCTCAGGAGGATAATCAGTGCCAGAGTGGCCCTGGGTGGATGGATGATAACAGGGCTGGGGAAATAGGCCCCAGAGTAAGGAATCCATTGATTCAGCCAGCCACCTAGGAGAGGAGATGGCTCAGGGTAACTTGATTGTTGTGTGAGGAGGATCAATGCATAAAAAGTAGCTATCCTCCTAGCCTACTGGCACCAGGCAGTCTGGTTTTGTGGCAGGAAGAAAGGATTAAAGTTCAATCTTGGAAAGAGTGTTTCTGAAATTAGGTTGATAAGGTTGGTTTACTTCTGAGTCTGGAACACAAACACATCCATGTGCGTGCACATGTGTGTGCACACACACATATACATGAGACAACGCAACACACATTTGTCTCTTCCAAATGGTTTAAAGAGGAGTTTTTGAGCCATGGACCATTTCATAAATCTGCTGAAGCCCGTGTACCCTTTACAGAATAATGTTTTAAAAATACATAGAATAAAATCAAACACATAGGATTATAAAGGAAACCAATGATATTGAGGCACAATTATTATGAAAAAAATCGTGGTAGAGTAACATGCAGTTTTCTTTTGTAAAGCATTAAATAACAAGATCTTGCAGAAATTCTAAAAACTTCCATTATTTCAAAGATGAGTATGAATGCTAATGTAAGATATCCGCAACAATTATGTGCTATGAAACTATACGTGATTTCTATTGGTGTCAAAGTCATAGGTAACACCAATAGTAACACGATTTGTTGCCCATATTCAAAATAGAAGAAAATGTTATAATTCGGTAAGAGATTAGTAAAAATAAAGATATATTTTTTTCCCGTCTAAGTTTATGGACCACCTGAATTCTATCTATAGATGCCTTGGGAGTCATGGACTCTTGGATAAGAACCCTGCATTCAGAGATTGTCCACTTGAATTCAAAGGAAATAATGTAGTATTTTCTTGGGGACCCATCCTGCCCTACCAATTCAGACCTAAAAGACCCAGTTACTCAGTGTTTGACTCAAGGAGGCAAGCTGTTACCTGCTTTGTTGCTCTGGCCCATTGTGCCAGGGAACCAGACCAGGCTTTGAATATGCATGATCTGGGATAGTGCTTGTCACTCCTCCCAGAGCATCACAGAAAGCCTGGTAGCACAGATGGGGCCTGCTCTGTGCCCTCCAACTCAGCAGGCCTGGGAGCTATCCCAGCAGGAGCAATGGCACCAATCCCTGCCTCCACCCCCACCGCCATCCCCTGCCTGAATCTATGTTCCCCATCTCTCTTGAGTTCTTGAAGCCATGTGACCATCCGTGGACCACCACACCCCTGCAGGTATGAGAGAGAGTATGGAAGAGGGAACCAATACTTACTATGCACTTAGTATGTGCTGGACATTATGTTAAGCCCTTTGCATGTACATTCTCATTTAATTTTCACCACAACCCTGTGACATGGGTAAAATCACCTCATTTTGCAGATGAGGACATAGGGGTCCTGGAAGGTTAAATACGTTGTATAAGTTGAAGTCCAGATGGGTGAAGCTCAGAGTTCCCACTGTAATGCGTTGATTGCCAAAACTGGGAACATATCATCTCTTTTAAACAGTTCACTCCACCTTTGAGTAGCTCTGACTCTCAAAACGTTCTTCCTAATTCTGAGCTTTAGCCTAGCAAGAGAGGTGGTTGGTGCTAATTATTAGTTTTGTTGAATTACAGGGTGTTCAGTTATTCATTCATTCAGCAATTTCATTGAGTGCCTGTTAGGTGAAGGAAATGGAAATGCAGCAGAGAGAAAAACAAAATCCTTTTCCTCAGGAAATTCACATTCTAACGGGGAAAACAGGCAATCAAAACTAAATAAGTAATTGAGTTTCTGTCAAGGGTGATGGAAAACTGGAAATGAATAGTGGTGATGGTTATACAACATGATGAACTTCATTAATGTCACTGAACTGTATATGTAAAAATGTTGTAATGGAAAATGTTTTGTTTATATATATACATGAGTGTATATATATATATATGTCGGTGTTGTTAGGTGTCGTCCAATAAGTTCCAACCCATAGCAACCCTGTGGACAACAGAATGAAACACTGCCTGCTCCTGCACCATCCTCATGATCGTTATTATGATTGAGGCCATTGTTGCAGTCACTGTGTCGATTCATTTCATTGAGAGTCTTCCTCTTTTTCGCTAACCCTCTACTTTACCCAGCATGAAGTCCTTCTCCAGGGACTGAGCCCTCCTGATAACGTGTTCAAAGTGTGTGAGACGAAGTCTCGCCATCCTTTCTTCTAAGGAGCATTCTGACTGTATTTCTTCCAAGACAGATTTGTTTGTTCTTGTGGCAGTCCATAGTATATTCGATATTCTTTGGCAACACCGTAATTCAAAGGTATCGATTCTTCTTCCGTCTTCCCTATTCATTGCCCAGCTTTCGCTTGTGTCTGAGGCGACTGAAAACACCATGAATTGGGTCAGGCCCACCTTAGTCTTCAAGGTGACATCTTTGTTGTTTAACACTTTAAAGAGGTCTTTTGCAGCAGGTTTTCCCAGTGCAATGCGTCATTTGATTTCTTGACTGCTGCTTCCATGGGTGTTGATTGTGGATCCAAGTAAAATGAAATCCTTGACAACTTTGATCTTTTCTCCATTTATCATGGTGTTGCTTACTGGTCCAGTTGTGAGGATTTTTGCTTCCTTTAGGTTGAGGTGTAATCCAGACTGAAGGCTGTAGTCTTGGACCTTCATCAGTAAGTGCTTCAAGTTCTCTTCACTTTCAGCAAGCAAGGTTGTGTCATCTGCATAACACAGGTTGTTAATGAGTCTTCCTCCAGTCCTGACGCCCCATTCTTCTTCATATAGTCCAGCTTCTCGGATTATTTGCTCAGCATTCGGACTGAATAAGTATGGTGAAAGGATACAACCCTGATGTACACCTTTCCTGACTTTAAGCCACGCAGTATCCCCTTGTTCTGTTCAAACAACTGCCTCTTTATCTATGTACAGGTTCCTCATGAGCACAACTAAGTGTTCTGGAATTACCATGCTTCTCAATGTTATCCTTAATTTGTTATGATCCACACAGCCAAATGCCTTTGCATAGTCAGTAAAACACAGGTAAACATCTTTCTGGGATTCTCTGCTTTCAGCCAGGATCAGTCTGACATCAGCAATGATATCTCTGGTTACACATCCTCTTCTGAATCTGGCTTGAATTTCTGGCGGTTCCCTGTTGATGTACTGCTGTAGCTGCTTTTGAATGATCTCCAGCAATATTTTACTTCCGTGTGATATTAATGATATTGTTCAATAATTTCCGCATTCAGGTGGATCACCTTTCTTTGAAATAGGCATAAATACGGATCTCTTCCAGTCAGTTGCCCAGGTAGCTGTCTTCCAAATTTCTTGGCATAGATGAGTGAGCACTTCCAGCGTTGCATCCCGTTGTTGAAACATTTCAATTGGTGTTCCGTCAATTCCTGGAGCCTTTTTTTTCACCAATGACTTCAGTGCAGCTTGGACCTCTTCCAGCAGTACCATTGGTTCCTGATCGTATGCTACCTCCAGAAATGGGTGAACGTCGACCAATTCTTTTTGGTATAGTATTCCTTTTACATTTTTTTTTTTTTTTGATGATTCCTGCATCGTCCAGTATTTTTCCTGTAGAATCCTTCAGTATTGCAACATGAGGCTTGAACTTTTTCTTCAGATCTTTCAGCTTGAGAAATGCTGAGTGTGTTTTTCCCTTTTGGTTTTCTAACTTCAGGTCTTTGCACATGTCATTATAAGAGATATATATATATGGAGCCCTGGTTGACAGTTCAAATCCACTAGCCACTCCTTGGAAACACTATGGGACAGTTCTATTCTGTCCTATAGGGTCTCTATGAGTGGGTATATATGTGTGTGTGTGTGTGTGTGTGTGTGTATATATATATATATATACCACAATCCCCCATGCATCTATCAGTTTGTTGAACTGAAGAAATTGAAGGTTTTTACCAACTTTAGCAGTCTGAAATTGATGGAACATGCAATCAGAACACATTGATAATTACTGGTGATTGGAATGTGAAAGTCGGAAACAAAGAAGAAGGATCAGAAGTTAGTTAGAAAACAGGACCTTGGTAATAGAAACAATGCCTTAGATGGCATGATAGAATTTTGTAAGACCAATGACTTCTTCATTGTAAATACCTTATTTCAACAACATAAATGGTGACTCTACTCATGGAACTCAGGAATCAAATAACTATATCTGTGGAAAGAGATGAAGGAAAACCTAAATATCATCAATCAGAACAAGGCCAGGGAGTGACTGCAGAAGAGGCCATCAATTGCTCATATGCAAGTTCAATTTGAAGCTGAAGAAAATTAGAACAAGTCCATCAGAGCCAAAGTACAACCTTGAGTATATCCTACCTGAATTTAGAGACTATCTCAAGAATAGATTTGACTCATTGAACACTAATGATCAAAGACCAGATGAGTTGTGGAATGACATCAAGGACATCATACGTGAAGAAAGCAAGAGGTCATTAAAAAGACAGGAAAGAAAACACCAAAACGGATGTCAGAAGAGACTCTGAAACCTGCTGTTGAACATTAAGTAGTTAAAACAAACAGAAGAAATGATGAAATAAAAGAGCTGAACAGAAGATTTCAAAGGGTGGCTCCAAAAGATAAAGTATTATAAAGACATGTGCAAAGACCTGAAGTTAGAAAACCAAAAGGGAAAAACACACTTAGCATTTCTCAAGCTGAAAGATCTGAAGAAAAAGTTCAAGCCTCATGTTGCAATACTGAAGGATTCTACAGGAAAAATACTGGACGATGCAGGAATCATCAAAAAAAAAAAAAAAATGTAAAAGGAATACTATACCAAAAAGAATTGGTCGACGTTCACCCATTTCTGGAGGTAGCATACGATCAGGAACCAATGGTACTGCTGGAAGAGGTCCAAGCTGCACTGAAGTCATTGGTGAAAAAAAAGGCTCCAGGAATTGACGGAACACCAATTGAAATGTTTCAACAACGGGATGCAATGCTGGAAGTGCTCACTCATCTATGCCAAGAAATTTGGAAGACAGCTACCTGGGCAACTGACTGGAAGAGATCCGTATTTATGCCTATTTCAAAGAAAGGTGATCCACCTGAATGTGGAAATTATTGAACAATATCATTAATATCACATGGAAGTAAAATATTGCTGGAGATCATTCAAAAGCAGCTACAGCAGTACATCAACAGGGAACCGCCAGAAATTCAAGCCAGATTCAGAAGAGGATGTGTAACCAGAGATATCATTGCTGATGTCAGACTGATCCTGGCTGAAAGCAGAGAATCCCAGAAAGATGTTTACCTGTGTTTTACTGACTATGCAAAGGCATTTGGCTGTGTGGATCATAACAAATTAAGGATAACATTGAGAAGCATGGTAATTCCAGAACACTTAGTTGTGCTCATGAGGAACCTGTACATAGATAAAGAGGCAGTTGTTTGAACAGAACAAGGGGATACTGCGTGGCTTAAAGTCAGGAAAGGTGTACATCAGGGTTGTATCCTTTCACCATACTTATTCAGTCCGAATGCTGAGCAAATAATCCGAGAAGCTGGACTATATGAAGAAGAATGGGGCGTCAGGACTGGAGGAAGACTCATTAACAACCTGTGTTATGCAGATGACACAACCTTGCTTGCTGAAAGTGAAGAGAACTTGAAGCACTTACTGATGAAGGTCCAAGACTACAGCCTTCAGTCTGGATTACACCTCAACCTAAAGGAAGCAAAAATCCTCACAACTGGACCAGTAAGCAACACCATGATAAATGGAGAAAAGATCAAAGTTGTCAAGGATTTCATTTTACTTGGATCCACAATCAACACCCATGGAAGCAGCAGTCAAGAAATCAAATGACGCATTGCACTGGGAAAACCTGCTGCAAAAGACCTCTTTAAAGTGTTAAACAACAAAGATGTCACCTTGAAGACTAAGGTGGGCCTGACCCAATTCATGGTGTTTTCAGTCGCCTCAGACACAAGCGAAAGCTGGGCAATGAATAGGGAAGACGGAAGAAGAATCGATACCTTTGAATTACGGTGTTGCCAAAGAATATCGAATATACTATGGACTGCCACAAGAACAAACAAATCTGTCTTGGAAGAAATACAGTCAGAATGCTCCTTAGAAGAAAGGATGGCGAGACTTCGTCTCACACACTTTGAACACGTTATCAGGAGGGCTCAGTCCCTGGAGAAGGACTTCATGCTGGGTAAAGTAGAGGGTTAGCGAAAAAGAGGAAGACTCTCAATGAAATGAATCGACACAGTGACTGCAACAATGGCCTCAATCATAATAACGATCATGAGGATGGTGCAGGACCAGGCAGTGTTTCATTCTATTGTACATAGAATCACTATGAGTCAGAACCCACTTGACATCATCTAGCAACAGCAACAACATATACCACAATAAAAAATAAGTAATTTAATAAATAAATAAGAACCCGTTGCCTTCAAGTCAATTCCAACTCATAGTGACCCTATAGGATAGAATAGAACTGCCCTATAGCGCTTCCAAGGAGCAGCTGGTGGTTTCAAACTGCTGACTTTTTGGTTAGCAGCCAAGCTCTTAAACACTGCTCCACCAGGGCTCCAAATAAATAAATAAATATATGGTATATCAGATTGTTGATAGAAGTGTGGAGAACAATAATGAGGGAGGTAGACATGTTGGGGATTTTCTCGTGGTCACGATGGACTTCTCTGAGGTGAAATTTTAGCAGTGATCTGCAGGAAGTGAGGGAGTGAACCATGAGGGAGAAGAGCAAAAGGAGGGACAAACCTGGTACATGACAGTAAGGAGGCCAGCATGGCAAGAGCAGAGTGAACAAGGAGGAAAATAATAGGAGCAAGGTTGATGTTCAGCTGATATGTACCTATATTGGAGTCCTGATCATTAAAATATTTCCATACTGGTTAGTAAATAGTCACTCTCCCAAGCTCCCTAGAACCACACCACCACTACCCTAGCCACACCAGTCCTAACTGGCCACCTTAGAACTCCTTATACATGACAACTACAGGTGTAACACCAGGCACCTTCAGGAACCTTCTCCAGCAATATAGTAGGCACTGGTTTGGATCAGAAACCCTGGTGGCATAGTGGTTAAGAGCTACGGCTGCTAACCAGAAGGTTGGCAGTTCGAATCTACCAGGGGCTGCTTGGAAACCATATGGGATGGTTCTACTCTGCCCTATATGGTTGCTATGCATCCGAACTGACTCGATGACAACAGGTTTACATTTGTTTTTTGTTTGTCTGGATTGGTCAGTGTCCATGCTGAATGAGAAAGGATGCCCTTTGGTAGTTCTGAGCAGTAGAGAGGCATGGACAGCTTATATGTTTAGATGCCACTCTGGCTGCAAGGCTGAGAATGTTGATATTAGACTGGTGGGAAACAAGGACTGAAGCAAGGAGAGCAGAAGGCTATTACAGTAATCTTGCAGAGATGACAGTGGCTTAAGCGTGTAGAGCTGATAATAAATGGTCATATTCTGGGTATATTTTGAAAGTAGAGCTGGTAGTATTTGCTGATGGCTCAAATGTGGAGTACGAAAGAAAGAGAGGTGGTAAGGAAGATGCCAAAGTTTTTGATCTGAGCATCTGGCAGGATGGAGTTTCCATCAACAGACACGAGGAAGACTGTGGGTGGTCTTTCAGTTTTTGTCTGCCTGGCATTTGGATGAAAGACTGACCCTTTTGGACTAAGTGAAGCTCTAGAGGCTTGGGACAATTAAAGATTTTTTACCTAAGCAACTGGAAAGCAAAGTTGCTATGTACTGTAATGGGAATCCTGTAGGAGGAATTTGCTTTGGGACGTTATTAAACTGAGATAAATATCTTATAGTCATATGATATCCAAAAGGCAGTTAGAGGTACAAGTCTGGAGTTTGTGTTAAAACCCTGAGACTGGATAAGATATAATGGAGTGTGGATAGGTGAAGAAGAAGTGTTCCAAGAACTAAGACCTGAAGCAGATGTAGAAAAAACTAGAAAAGGAGATAGAGAAGGAGAATTCAGTGAGGAAGCAAGAGGATCAAGAAATAGGGATGCCCTCTCTTTTTATCAAGAAGGAGGGTGCAGACAACTGTATCAAATGTTGCTGGTAAGTCAAGTAAGAAGAGGACTGAAAACTGACCATTGGGTGGAGCGACATGAAGGTGTTTGGTAACCTTCACAAGAACTGTTTCAGCGAAGTAGTGGGACAAAAATCAGATTATTAAGGATTCAAGAAAGAATGGAGACAATTAATATTTTAAAGTTTTTTTAAGAATTTGCTCTAAAAGGAATCAGACAAGTGGGGGAAGTAATTGGAGGGAGAGAAGAGATTGTACAGGCTCAGGGGCAAACAGGCTGATAGAGGTGGGGCAGGAGTAGGCAGAGGTTCTCCTCTAATGGCTTCTTCTTTCTCAGTGAAAGAGAGTGTGAGAAGATGGCCCAAGATGGCAGCTTAGTCAGACACACCATGCCATCCTCCTACAGCAAAGACCCAAGAAACCAAGTGAAACAGATACAGATGACAATCCTGGGACCCTGAGCATCAAAAGGAAGGATGAAGGATTAGATTGAACACTGATTAGAAAAAGAAACTGCATGAAAACAGTGAACGAGGAGAGTTACAGATCAGAAGTGCCCTGCCAGCCAGCCTGGCACAGCATGGTTGTCCTGAGACAAAGGGAAAAGTGATCTCAGGTCAGGAGCACAGGAAAGCAACTTCAAGGAATTCCCAATAGGAGACATAGGAACTGTGTAGACAAACTCAGAGTGAAGCAAGGTGAGCAGGACATGAACCAGATCTAAGAAGGGAAAGTACAGGAAGGCAGGTGAGAGCTCCTGGTATCCGGGCAACCATAGAGCAGGAGTCAGAGACAGGACCACGCACCAGCAGTGGCCCCTGACTATTAGGGTGGGTGGCGCACATGGTGTAGTAGATCCACAGAGTGTCAGCAGGATGTCCCTCACCTGACCGGACTCTGGGCAGCTCCTCTTCCTTGCATTTGTTTGGGGCCAGGTCCTGAATGTTGGCTGCAGCCTATGAGGAGTTCCCTAGTACCCATGCCCAGTGACCAAAGGAGCAAGCTTCCCCTTCCCAGACCGTCCCAGTGACCAGTAGCATGAGTCTCCCCTCTTGTCACCCTGCCTTCCCAGGGACTTTGATACAAGCTCCTCTCATCCCCCCATCCAGCCTACCCCACCCACAGCTGGTAACATGCCCAGTCCATGACCTGCCGACTAGCTGCCCTGCCCACCCAGCAAGCAGCAGTTTGCACACCCATGTCGACAGACAGATGACTGTGAACATCCACTCCATCTGCACTCCCTCTCTGCTGTTGCTGCCCCACCCATCCAGTGATAGGTGATTAGCATTCACTTGCCACCCCACCAGTGATCAGCGGAGCACACAACCCTGATATATCAAAACAACAACAACAAAAAAAAAAAAAAATCAGGACAAAACAAACCAATATACAATCAATCGATAAACATATAAATAAATAAAATAATACCTTAATGCCTTGGAGACAGCAGACAGTAACAAGTTATGTGAAGAAACAGGATAAAATGTCTCAAACAAGTGAGCAAAATAAAGGAAAAGAAAATCTTCCTGAGGAAGAAATAACAATAAAAATCCTGAGAAGGATTTCAAAATACTTATATTCAGGATCCTCAAAGAGATCAAGGAAAACACAGAAAAAAATCCTAGAAGAATTCAGGAAAACAATACAAGAACAAAATGACAGACTCAACAGACAATTAGAAACCATACAAAAACAGCAACTAGAAATTCAGAAGATTAACAATAAAATATCAGAAATAGATAGCACAGTGGAAGGACCCAGAAGTAGAATTGAATTAGTGGAAGAATCAGCCAAATATAGGACAAATCCCTTGTTTGAGGAACTGTCAGAAAAAAGAATGAAGAAAAATGAAGAAAGCCTAAGAATTATGTGAAACATCATCAAGAGGAATAATTTACATGTAATAGGATTTCCAGAAGAGGAGAAACAAAAAAGTACAGAGAAAAATTTTAAAGATATATTGGCTGAAAACTTCCCATTTATCATGAAAGACAAGAAGGCTTCCATCCAAAAAGGCAAACAAGCCCCATACAGAATAGAACCCAAAAGAAATTCACCAAGACATATCACAATCAAACTTTCCAAAACCAAAGACAAAGAAAGAATTCTGAAAGCAGCTCATGAAAAAAGAAATATCACCTACAATAGGTACCAATAAGACTATATGTTCATTTCTCATCAGAAACCATGCAGGCAAGAAGGTAATGGGATGATATATATAAAACCCTGAAAGAACAGAATTGCCAGTCAAGAATCATACATCCAGCAAAACTGTCTTTCAAAAACAATGACAAAACTAAGACATTCTAAGATAAGCAGAAATTAAGGGAATTTGTTAAAATCAGACCAGCCTTACAAGGAATATTAAAGGAAGTCCTTCAGATAGAGAACCAACAACGTCAGACGAAAACCTGAGATAAAGACATGCAACAGCAACACTCAGATACCAAAGCAGATAAAGATTTCACAAAAATAAAATAAAGCTACAAAACTGACTACAGAAAACCAGAGGTGTTAAGCTGTAAACAATGACAACTTCAGAACAAAAAAGGGGAGTAAAAGGTGTCATAACAGAACTTCCATATTGAGAGGAAGTTAAGGCTATTTCAAGATATAAAGACTGTTTTAAATTTAACAGGATAAAGGTAAACTTCAGGGTAATCACAAAGAAAATTAATAAATCTACTCACCAAAATAAAAAACAAAATGAAAAAAAACCTCAGTCAATACAAAAACAACAACTATATAGGAAAAGAAAATCAATATACAAAAAGAACTCAGCACAGAAAATTAAGAGAAACAAAGAAACTGTTCACCCACATAAAAAAGTATTAAAAAACAATGACCACAGTGAATTCACACCTAGCATTAATCACACTGAATGTAAATGGATTAAATGCACCAGTCAAGAGACAGAGAGTGACAGAATGGATAAAAAATATGACCATCAATATGTTGCCTACAAGAGACACATCTTAGACACATAAAGACATAGATAAGTAAAAAATCAAAGGATGGAAAAAATATATATCAGCAAATAGTAATCAAAAGAGAGCAGGAGTAGCAATAATAATTTTGGGTAAGATAGACTTTAAGTCAAAATCCATTGTAAGAGATAAAGAAGGGCATTGTATTATGCCTAAAAGATCAATTCATCAAGAAAACATTAAATAATAAATACTTATGTGCCCAATGACAGAGCTGTAAAATACATAAACTCTTACAGAATTGAAAAGAAAAATAGTTCTACCATAATAGTAGGAGACTTTAACATGCCACTTTCAAAGATGGGGAGAACAACTAGAAAGAAGCTCAATAAAGATACAGAAGATCTAAATAACACAATCAACCAGCTCAACCTCATATGCATATACAGAACACAACAGCACACCAGACAACACACCAAGAGCAAAACAGACATACACACTACCCAACAGCAGCACAGTATACATTCTTCTTCAACACACATGAATCATTCTTGAGAACAGATCATATCCTAGGCCACATAGCAAGCCTAAATAAATTCAAAAACATTGACGTAATACAAAGCATCTTCTCTGACCATAATGCTATAAAACTAGAAATCAATAACAGAAAGAGCAAGGACAAAAACTAAATACATGGAAACTGAATAACACTTTACTTAAAAACTATTGGGTAATAGAAGAAATTAAAAATGAAATTTTAAAACTTTTAGAATCAAATGAGAATGAAGGCACAACATACCAAATCCTCTTGGACACAGAAAAGCAGTGCTTGGAGGAAAATTTATAGCAGTGAATGCATGCATCAAAAAAATAGAAATGTCCCAAATCAATAACTTAACCCAACAACTTAAGAAAATAGAATAGGAACAGCAAAAGAAGCCCACAGTCACCAGAAGAAAGGAAATAATAAATATTGGAGCAGAAATAAATGAAATATAAAACAGAAAAACAATAGAAAGAATCAACAAAACCAGAAGTTGGTACTTTGAGAGGATCAATAAAATTGTCAAACCACTGGCTAAATTGACAAAGGAAACAAATAAGAAAACTCAAATAACCAAAATAAGAAATGAAATGGGCGACAGTACAACAGAAGCAACTGAGATAAAGAGGATCATGACAAAATATTACGAAAAATTCTACTCCAACTAATTTGAAAACCTAGAAGAAATAGACAAATTTCTGGAAACATAGTACCCACCTAAACTCATACAAATAGAGATAGAAAATCAAACAGATCCATAACAAAAGAAGAAATTCAAGATATTAAAAAAAAAAAAAAACCTCAACAACAACAAAAAAAACCCAGCCCTTGTGGGGACCATGGTCTTGGGGAACATCTAGCTCAATTGGTGTAACATAGTTTATAAGACAATGTTCTACATTCTACCTTGGTGAGTAGCGTCTGGGGTCTTAAAAGCCTGTGAGCAGCCATCTAAGATACTCCACTGGTCTCATCACTTCGGGAGTAAGGGAGAATGAAGAGAACAGGATACAAGGAAAAGATTAGTCCAGAGGACTAATGGACTACAACTACCACGGCCTCCACCAGACTGAGTCCAGTACAGCTAGATGGTGCCTGGCTACCACCACTGACTGCTCTGCCAGGAATCACAACACAGGGTCCCAGACAGAGCTGGAGAAAAATATAAAACAAAATTCTAACTCACTGAAAAAGACCAGACTTACTGGCCCGACAGAGACTGGAGAAACCCTAAGAGTATGACCCCGGACACACTTTTAGCTTAGTAATGAAGTCACTCCCGCGGTTCACCCTTCAGGCAAAGATTAGACAGCCCCATAAAACAAAATGAGACTAATGGGGCACAACATCCCAGGGGCAAGGACTAGAAGGCAGGAGGGGGCAGGAAAGCTGATAATAGGAAACCCAAGGTCAAGAAGGGAGAGTGTTGACATGTCGTGGAGTTGTTAACCAATGTCATAAAACAATATGTGTACTGTTTAATGAGAACCTATTTGTTCTGTAAACCTTCATCTAAAGTACAATTAAAAAATTTTTTTAAAAAAGCCCCAGCCCAGATGGCTTCACTGGAGAATTCTACCAAACATTCAGAGAAGAGTTGACATCAATTCTACTCAAACTATTCCAGTACATAGAAAGGGAAGACATACTCCCTAATTCATTCTATGAAGGCAGCATAACCCTGATACCAAAGTCAGGCAAAGACACCACAAAAGAAAAAAATTGCAGACCAATATCCCTCATAAACATGGAAGTAAATATTCTCAACAAAATTCTAACCAACAGAATACAACAGCATATCAAAACAATAATATATCATGATCAGGCAGAATTCATACAAGGGATACAAGGGTGGTTCAACATTAGAAAATCAATCAGTGTAACTCACCACATAAATAAAACAAAGGGAAGCAATCACATGATCATCTCAACCAATGCCGAAAAGGCATTTGATAAAGTCCAACACCCTTTCTTGATAAAAGCTCTCAGCAAAATAGGAATAGAAGGAAAATTCCTCAACATAATTAAAGACATACATGCAAAACCAACAGCCAACATTATTCTCAATGGAGAGAGATAGAAAGCATTCCCCTTGAGAACAGGAACAAGACAAGGATGCCCATTATCACCACTCTTATTCAATATTGTACTGGAAGTCCTAGCCAGAACAATAAGGCAAGAAAGGGAAATAAAGGGTATCCAAATTGGTAAGAAAGAAGTAAAACAATCCCTATTCCTAGATCACATGATCTTAAACAAAGAAAATCCATGAAATTCCACAAGAAAGTTACTGGAATTAACAGAAGGGTTCAGTAAAGTGGCAGGGTATAAGATCAACATACAAATATCAGTTGGGTTCCTCTACACTAACAAGGAGGACTCTGAAAAGGAAATCATGAAAACAATACAATTTACAATAGCCTCCAAAAGAATAAAATATCTAGGAATAAACCTAACCAGAGACATAAAAGACTTACAGAAGGAAAACTACAAAACACTACTGCAAGAAACCAAAATAGATCTACATAAATGGAAAAGCATTCCGTGCTCATGGATTGGAAGACTTAACATTGTGAAAATGTCAATAGTACCCAAAGCGATCTATAAATATCATGCAATCCTGACCCAAATCCCAACAACATTCTTTAATGAAATAGAAAAACTAATCTCCAACTTTATGTGGAAAGAAAAGAGGCCCTGAATAGCTAAAACAATATTGAAGACGAAGAAGAAAGTAGGAGGCCTCACACCTCCCGATCTCAGAACTTACTATACAGACACAGTAATCAAAACAATCTGGTACTTGTACAACAACAGACACGTAGTCCAATGGAACAGAACTGAGAACCCAGAAGTAAATGTATCCATCTATAGACAGCTGATCTTCAGCAAAGGGATGAAGTCCATTCAATGGGAAAGAGACAGTTTCTTTAATAAATGATGCAGACAAAACTGGATATCCCTTTGCAGAACAATGAAACAGGATCAATACCTCACATTATACACAAAAACTAACTCAAAATAGATCAAAGACCTAAATGTTAAAGGTAAAACTAAAGTTCCTGGAAGATAACATAGGGACAAAGCTATGACTTCTCATTTTTGGCATAAATACACTATCAAACACAACTAAAAATGCATGAACAACAGAATATAAACTAGATAACTAGGATCTCCTAAAATTATATACTCAGGCTCATAAAAAAAACTTTACCAAAAGAGTAAAAAGAGAATCTACAGACTGGGAAAAAAAATTGGTAACAACATGTCTGAAAACGGTCTAATGTCTAAGATATACAGAAAACTTCAACAACTCAACAACAAAAAGACAAAAAATCCAATCAAAAAATGGGCAAAGGACATGAACAGACACTTCGCCAAAGAAGACATTCAGGTGGCTAACAAATACAAGAAGAGATGCTTGTGATCAGTAGCCATTAAAAAAAAAAAAACAAACCCATTGCCATCGAGTCGATTCCAATTCATAGCAACCCTACAGGACAGAGTAGAGCTGCCCCATAGGGTTTCCAAGGAGCGGCTGGTAGATTCAAACTGCTGACCTTTTCGTTAGCAGCCGAGCTCTTAACCACCTCGCCATGAGGGCTTCACATCATCAGAGAGATGCAAATCAAAACTATAGTGAGATACCATCTCACCCCAGCAAAAATGGCACTGATTGAAAAAACAGAAAACAACAAATGTTGGTGAGGTTGTGGGGAGATAGAACTCTTTTTTTTTTATTGTACTTCAGGTGAAGGCTTACAGAACAAATAGTTTCTCATGAAACAGTAGTACACACATGTTGTTTTATGACATTGGTTAACAACCCCACGAAATATCAACCCTCTCCCTTCTTGACCTTTTTTTTTTTTTTGGTGAAAATATACGTAGCCAAAGATACACCATTTCAAAAATTTCTACATGCACAGTTCAGTGACATCGACTACGCTCTTCCAATTGTGCTGCTATTCTCTCTTTAGATGAAGGCTTATAGAACAAAACAGTTTCTCATTAAACAGTTAGTACACATGTTGCCCTATGACAATGGTTAACAATCTCACTACACATCAACACTGTCCTTACTCAACCTTGGGTTCCCTATCACCAGCTTTCCTGTCCCCTTCTGCCTTCTAGCTCTTATCCCTGGGCTGCTGTGCCTCATTAGTCCCGTTTTGTTTTATGGGGCTGTCCAATCCCCAGCTGAACAGTGAACCTCGGAAGTGACTTCACCACTGAGCCAAAAGGGTGTCTGGGAGCCATACTCTCAGGGCTTCTCCAGTCTCCTTTAGGCCAGTAAAGCTGGTCTTTTTTGTGTGTGTTAGAATTTTGTTCTACATCCTTTTCCAGATCTGTCCAGAAACCTCTGTTGTGATCCCGGTCAGAGCAAGCAGTCAGTGGTGGTAGCCAGGCACCATCTAGCTGTACTGGACTCAGTCTGGTGGAGGCCTTAGTAACTGTGGTCCATTTGTCCTTCGGAATAATCTTTTCTTGTATCCTGTTCTGTTCATTCTCTCTTGCTCTGGAAGGGATGAGACCAGTGGAGTATCATAGACGGCTGCTCGCAGGCTTTTAATACCCTAGATGCTACTCACCAAGGTAGAATGTAGAACATTGTCTTTATAAAATGTGTTACGCCAATTGAGCTAGCTGTTCCCCGAGACCATGGTCCCCACAACCCTTCGCCCAGCAATTCAGTCCCTCAGGGAATTTGGATGTGTCTATGGAGCTTCCATGAGTTTTTCTTGTACAAATTGTGCTGGTTTCCCCAGTATTGTGTACTGTCTCACCCTTCACCAAAGATACCACTTATCTATTGTCTATTTAGTATTTACCCTCCCCCCCACCTCTCCCATCCCTGGTAACCAACAAAGATTGTTACATTTTGTGTGTGAACTTTTTCATGGGCTTTTACAATAGAGGTCTCATACAATATTTGTCCTTTTGTGATTGACTTATTTCACTCAACATAATGTCCTTCAGTTTCATCCATGTTGTGAGATGCTTCACAGATTCATCATTGTTCTTTCTCGTTGCATAGTACTCCACTGTGTGTATGTACCATAGTTTGTTTATCCATTCATCTTTTAATGGGCATCTAGGTTGTTTCCATGATTTTGCTATTGTGAACAATGCTGCCATGAACATAGGTGTGCATATGTCTATTCGAGTGACGACTCTTATTTCTCTAGGATATATTCCTAGGAGTAGGATTGCTGGATCGAATGGTATGTCTATTTCTAGCTTTCTGAGGAAGCGTCATATCATTTTCCAAAATGGTTGTATCATTTTGCATTCCCACCAGCAGTGCATAAGTGTTCTGATCTCCCCGCAGCCCCTCCAACATTTGTTATTTCCAGTGTTTTTGATTCGTGCCAGTAATGCCGGGGTGAGATGGTATCGCATTGTGATTTTAATTTGCATTTCTTTAATGGCTAGTGATCGCGAGCATTTCCTCATGTGTCTGTTGGCCATTGGAATGTCTTCTTTGGTGAAGTGTCTGTTCATTTCCTTTGTCCACTTTTTAATAGGATTATTTGTCTTTTTGTTGTAGAGGTGTTGGATTTTCTTGTAGATTATGGAGATTAGACCTGTGTCTGACTTGTACTGTCCAAAATTTTTTTCCCAGTCTGTAGGTTCTCTTTTTACTCTTTTGGTGAAGTCTTTTGAAGAGCATAGGTATTTGATTTTTAGAAGATCCCAGTTATGTAGCTTATCGTCTGGGGTTTGTGTGTTGATCGTTATGGTTAATGCCATGTATTAGGGCTTGTAGCGTTGGTCCTATTTTTTCTTCTATGAACTTTATAGTTTTTGGCTTTATATTTAGGTCTTTGATCCATTTTGAATTAGTTTTGTATATGGCGTGAGGTATAGGTCGTGTTTCATTTTTTTGCAGATGGATAGCCAGTTTTGCCATCACCATTTGTTAAAAAGACTGTCTTTTCCCCATTTGATGGACTTTGGGCCCTTGTCAAAGATCAAGTGACCGTAGGTGGATGCATTTACATCTGGGTTCTCAATTCTATTCAATTTGTCAACGTATCTGCCGTTGTACCAGTACCAAGCTGTTTTGACTACCTTAGCTGTATAGTAGGTTCTGAGGTCAGGTAGTGTGAGTCCTCCAGCTTTCTTCTTCTTCTTCAGTAGTGCCTTACATATTCGGGGCTTCTTGCCTTTCCCTATAAAGTTAATGATTAGTTTTTCCATCTCTTTGAAGAATGTTGTTGGTATTTGGATTGGGATTGCATTGTATTTGTAAATTGCTTTGCGTAGAATTGTCATTTTCACAATGTTGAGTCTACCTATCCTTGAGCATGGTGTGTTTTTCTATTTATGTAGATCCCTTTGGGTTTCTTGCAGTAATGTTTTGTAGTTTTCTTTGTATAGGTCTTTTACATCCCCGGTTAGATTTATTCCTAAGCATTTTATTTTTTTAGGGGCTATTATAAATGGTATTGTTTTCCTGATTTCCTTTTCATCGTTCTCCTTATTGGTGTATAGGAATCCAACTGATTTTTGCATGTTTATCTTGTATCCTGGTAGTCTGCTGAATCTTTCTATTAGTTCCAGCAGATTTCTCAGGGAGTCTTTAGGGTTTTCTATGTATACTATCATATCATCCATGATCAGGGACAATTTAACTTCTTCATTACCAATTTGGCTGCCCTTTATTTCTTTTTCTTGCCTTATTGCTCTAGCTAGAACTTCCAGCACAATGTTCAATAGGAGTGGTGATAAAGGGCATTCTTGTCTTGTTCCTGTTCTCGAGGGGAATGTTTTCAGCCTCTCTGCATTAAGAATGATGTTGGCCCTTGTTTTTGCATAGATGCCCTTTATTATGTTGAGAAATTTCCTTGTATGCCTATTTTATTGAGAGTTTTTATCAGGAATGGGTGTTGGACTTTGTCAAATGCCTTTTCTCCATCGATTGAGATGATCATGTGATTCTTTTCTTTCCTTTTATTGACAGGGAAGATTACGTCAATTGATTTTCTAATGTTGAACCATCCTCGCATACCTGGTATGAATCCTACTTGGTTGTGGTACATTATTTTTTTGATATGATGCTGAATTCAATTGGCTAGAATTCTGTTGAGAATTTTTTGCATCTATATTCATGAGAGATATTGGTCTCTAATTTTCTTTTTTTGTGGTGTCCTTCCCTGGTTTTGGTATCAGAGTTGTGCTGGCTTCATGGAATGAATTCGGAAGTGTTGCTTCCTTTTATGCTCTGAAATATCTTGAGTAGTACTGGTACAAGCTCTTCTCTGAATGTTTTGTAGAATTCTCCAGTGAAACCATCTGGGCCAGGGCTCTTTTTGGTTGGGAGTTTTTTTATTACGTTTTCAATCTCTTTTTTTCTTTTGGGTCTGTTCATATTTTCAGCATCACTTTGTTGTAGTTTGGGTAGGTGTAGTGTTTCTAGAAATGTATCCATTTCCTCTAGTTTTTCAAATTTGTTGAGTATAGCTTTTCATAGTACTCTGTAATGATTGTTTTTATCTCAGTTGGTCTGTTGTAATGTCCCCCATTTCATTTCTTATTTGGGTTATTTGCATCCTCTCCTGTTTTTCTTTTGTCAGTCTGGCCAGTGGTTTGTCGATTTTCTTGATTCTTTCAAAGAACCAACTTTTGGTTTTGTTGATTCTTTCTATTGTTTTTCTGTTCTCTATTTCATTTATTTCTGCTCTGATCTTTATTATTTCCTTTCTCCCGGTAGCTGTGGGCTTTTTTGGTGTTCTCTATTTGTTTGAGTTGTGTAGTTAATGTTTTTATTTTGCCTCTTTCTTCTTTTTTGATGTGTGCATCTATTGCTATTAATTGTCCTCTGAGGACTGCCTTTGCTGTGTCCCAAAGGTTTTTGTATGATGTGTTTTCATTTTCATTTGATTCTAGGAATTTTTTGATTCCATCTCTGATTTATTCTATTAGCCACTGATGTGTAAGCAGGGTGTTATTTGGTTTCAATGAAATTGATTTTTTTTTCCTTGCCCTTTCTGTTGTTAATTTCCACTTTGATGGCATTGTGGTCAGAGAAGATACTTTGAATTATCTCAATGTTTTGGATCTTGTTGAGTATTGCTCTGTGGCCTAAGATGTGGTCTATTCTGGAGAACGTTCCATGTGCATTGGAAAAGAATGTGTACTTGGCAGCAGTTGGATGGAGTGTTCTATATATTTCTATGAGGTCAAGTTGGCTGATTGTGACCTTTAGGTCTTCTTTACCTTTGCTGAGTTTCTTTTCAGTTGTTCTGTCCTTTACTGAGAGTGGTGTGTTGAAGTCTCCTACTATTATTGTGGAACTGTCAATTTCTCTTTTCAGTGTTGTTAGAGTTTGTTTTATGTATTTTGGATCCCTGTCATTGGGTACGTAAATGTTTATTATGGTTATGTCTTCATGATGGATCATCCCCTTGATCATTATATAGTGTCTTTCTTTGTCTTTTATGGTGGATTTTGTTTTTAAGTCTATTTTATCTGAGATTAGATTTGCCACTCCTGCTCTTTTTTGGTAGTTGTTAGCTTGATATATTTTTTTACAACCTTTGACTTTGAATAAATTCATGTCCTTGTTTCTAAGGTTTGTCTCTTGTAGACAGCATATTGATGGATCCTGTTTTTTTATCCATTGAGTCCATTCAGTGGACTTATTCAGTGGACTTATTCTGTGTAATTATTGATAAATGTTAGTTTGTTGCTGTCATTTGGTAGCTCTTTTTTTTTGTGGTGCTGACGTTGTCTTTGTTCTTCTTACTCTCCTGTGCTGAATTACTTTTGTTTGCGGATTTTTTTTCATTTCTTTTGTTTTTGTAGGTTTTGTTTTTCCTGAGACTTTATGTTTTTCCTCTTTATTTTTATGAGTATGTTTGTTAACGTTCTTTGTGGTTACCATGAAATTTACCCTTATCTTTCTAAGTCTGAAGCAGTCTATTATTACTTGGTATCACCTTGCCTTCCTCTCCGTTACATGGTTCTATACCTGCACCATTTATTCCCTCTTTTATTGTTCTGATGTTGTTGTCATTTACAGATTAACTGCTCTTATTCCCTGTTGTATTTCTTTTGGTTTTGGATAGTCCTTGAGAGTTCATTTCCTAATTTGGTATCTGGCTTGTCTGATCCTGCATCCTAGATTCAGCCTGTGAGCTGAAGTTGTTTGTTCTCAGATCGAAGAACTCCGTTTAATAATTCTTGTAAGTTTTGTTTGGTTTTTACATATTCCGTTAATTTCTGTTTATCTGGAAATGTCCTAATTTCACCATCATATTTGAAGGAGAGTTTTGCCAGCTATATTATTCTTGGCTGGCAATTCTTTTCTTTCAAGGTTTTATATATGTCATCCCATTGTCTTCTTGCCTGCATGGTTTCTGTCAAATAATCTGACCTTTGTCTTATTGTTTCTCCTCTGTATGTGACTTCTTGTTTTTAATGAGCTGCTCTCAGGATTCTTTGTTTGTCTTTGGTTTTGGCAAGTGTGATTATGATATGCCTTGGTGATTTTCTTTTGGGGTCTATCCTATATGGGGTTTGTTGAGCTTCTTGGATGGCCAGCTTTTCACCTTTCATGATATTGGGTAAGCTTTCTGACAGCAGTTCTTAAATGATTCTTTCTGTGTTTTCTGTTTTCTCCCCCTGTTCTGGAACTCCGATCACTCACAAATTTTTGCTTTTGATTGTATCCCACATAACTCTCAGCATCTCTTCACTTTTCTCTGTTCTTTTTTCTGAGTTTCCCTTGAACAGAGTTGTATCCAAGTGTTTGAATTCAATTCTACTGATACTGTCTTCCACTGTTTCAAATCTGCTTCTCAACCCTTCTATGACTCTGTCCATTTCTGAAATCTTGTTGTTTATCTTTTGGATTTCTAATTGTTGTTTTTGTATAATTTCTAGTTGTGAATTTATTTTGGCATTTTGTTCCTGCTTTTTTTTCCTGAATTCTTCCATTTTTTTTGTTTCTATTTTCCATGAATTTGTCTGCCTTTTTTATGCATTTGTCTATTTTTTCCTCATTTTATGTTCTTTTTCCTTCAACTCTTGGTTAATTCTGAGTATCAAAGATTTGAATTGCCTGTCAGGTAAATTTTGTGCCTTTTCTTCCACTGGAAAGTCATCCAGTGTTTTATTTTGGATGCTTACTGGAACCATACTATCCTGTTTTTGTAAATGTTTTGATATTGTCTGGTGTCTTGGGGTTATTTTGTAGTTATTTTTCTCATTTATTGATTGTAGAGTTGTTTGTTTCATCCTGTTTTTAAAAATTTTTTTTATTTGGCTATGTCTGAGCAGGCGGGCTGTGTATTCTTTGTTATTTGCTCGTTTGTGGCATGATACTTTTTGCCTCCTTCTCCAAATGGCACAGTCAGTTGCTCAGATATGGTACAGCAGGGCAGGTCTAGCTGAAGAGGAGTTGCTGGGATGGGTTGTTGGTGGCACTTACTTCAGCCACCAGGGTGGGTAGGTATTCAGTGCATGGTAGGTTCCAGTAGGCCTTGCCTGTGCTGCTCGGTGGTATGATGTTGAGTGCACAGTGCAGGTAGGTAGGATTGGGGGAGATTGTTATGTGTGGAGCTAAAATGGATATGGGAGATAGGAGAGAGGAACAGGGGCCAAAAACATAGAAACAAAAAAGAGTGCTAGGGGAGCTTGCCATTGGAGTGGAAAGATGAGAGATTATGAAATGGAGAAAAACAAAAAGGGGAAAAAGAAAAAAGAAAAAAAAAGAATGAATAAATAAAAATTAGAAAGATAAAAGTACAGCAAAGCTCCCAGAGATCCCACCAGTGTGGCTACGGGGTCTGGGGAAGTTGTTCCCAGGTTTTGCAGTACAGCCTGGCTAGAAGTTGTAGAGGTATTCAGCACCAGGTATTCAGGGAACAGGAAGAGAAGGAAGGTATAGATAGACTTGAAAATGAGTAATAAAGAAAGACGAAAAGGGAAAAAGAGGGAAGAGAAAACTAAACAAATTAAAAAAAAAAAAAAAACAAGAAAATCTCCCAAAAAACAGGGGAAAAAAATGAAAAAAAAAGCTCTCAGGGCTCCCTCTGTGTGTCTGCACAAGCTGAGGGGGTAGGTCCCAATCTATGTAGCACTGCCTGGCAAGAAGTGGCTCCCAACTCGAGAAAAGGAAAAGAAAACAAACAAACAAACAAAAGCCCTGGGATCCTACCAGCATGGCAGCACAGACCGGGAAGCAGTTCCACACTTGAACGAAGCTCTGCAGCCCCTTAGGAAGAAGCAAAGATGGCACACGGAGCCACGTATTTGAGCAAAAGGAGGGGGAGGTGGTGAGAGGTAAGGAAGAAATCAAAAGAAGTGGAAAAAAGCAACACCAGCACCCAACAAATGGCACTCAGGTAGCCGGCCATTGCGGGCATATGGAATCCAAGTAGCTGGTGCTTTCCAGCCAAGAGACTGTGTCTGCAGTAAGCAGAGGAGGCCAAGTGGGGGTGAAGAACAGTGGGGGGTGGGAAAGGTATATCGCGAATTACTGGTTGTTTTATCTCCTGCTGGAAGCTCCATGAAGCTGCTGTCTCGTACCCCCTATTTGCTGGTCTCTGATAGGAGTCCAAGATGGCGGATCCACGCTGCATTAGCTGATAGTGGACCTCTGCATGAATCTCTCCTTGCTCTCCGTTCTCTGTCAGTTTTGTCACTCCATTTGGTGCTTGGCTGAGTTCTTTATCTCTTCATTTGATGTTTTAGGGTTTCAGGATTTCTGGTTTCTCTGTTTGGCTTAGTTTTTTTGATCTTTGGTGTGGAGGGACAGGGTGGTGTTTCTGCCTAGAGTGCCATTTTGTAGGAAGCCTTCGAGATTAGAACTCTTATGCACTGCCAGTGGGATTGTAAAATGGTACCATCACTATGAAAAATGGTATGGCACTTCTCAAAAAGCTAGAAATAGAAATACCTTACAATCCAGCAATCCAACTCCTAGGTGTGTATCCTAGAGATATAAGAGTAGTGACATGAATAGACATATGCACACCCATGTTCATTGCAGCAGTATTCACAATGCAAAAAGATGGAAACTACCTAAGTGCCCATCAACAGATGAATGTGCAAATTGTTGTACATGCATACAAAGGAATATTACCAAACTGTAAGTTATAATAATAAGTCTATGAAACATCTTATAACATGGATGAATCTGAATGATATTATGCTGAGTGAAGTAAGTCAAACACAAAAAGACAAATATTGCATGATACCACTTTCATAAAAAGTCAAGAATAGGTATACATACACAAAGCAATGTTCTTTAGTGGTTACCAGGAATGGGAGGGTGAAGGAGGGGGAGTCACTTACTAGATAGTAGACACGTGATAATTCTGGTGATGGAAAAGGAAATACAGAATATGAGAGAAGTCAGCACAACTTGACCAAGGTAAATGAAGACATTGAGATGTATGCAAGAATAAAAACTCACTGCTGTCGAGTCTATTCCAACTCATGGCAGCCCTATAGGTCAGAGTAGAGCTGCTCCGTAGGGTTTCCAAGGAGTAGTTGGTGGATTCAAACTGCTGACATTTTGGTTAGCAGCCGAGCTCTTAACTACTGTGCCATCAGGTCTCCTCAAGAACAAAGGACAAAACAAATGCTGTAATATATACAATCTTGCAACAGCAGTAATAACAAGCAAAAATGTGAGTGGTTACATAGGTAGATATATATGCTACATGGGTGTGGGAAACCATATGGGAATACATGCATATGCATATATATTTGTGGGCATATGTATATACATGTTTGTATGTGCTGTATATATATTTATATATACAATAAAGCACATGGGGGGCACATTTAGAGATACTTCCTAGACATATCCAAACACCTTGTGGGATTGTTTACTGGGCTTGAAGGCTCAGGACCATAGTCTTGTAAGACAACTAGGTCAACTGGTATAACTTAGTTCATAAAGATAATGTTCTGCATCCTACTTTGGTGAGTAGAGTTCTGGAGTCTTAAAAGCATGCAAGCGATGATCTAAGATACAACTATTGCTCTCTTTCTGTCTGGAGCAAAGGAAAGTGAAAGAAACCAAAGACTCAAGGAAGAAATTAGTCCACAGTACTAATGACCCACAAGAACCAAAGCCTCTTTCTAGCCTAAGACTAGAAGAACTAGATGGTGCCTGGCTAGCACTACCAACTGTTTTGACAGGGGACACAGTAGAAGTTCGCAATTAGAATGGGAGAAAAATGTAGAACACAACTCAAATTCATAAAAAAGACTAGACTTACTGGACTGATAGAAACTAGAGGAACCCTGTGACTGTTGCCCCAAGATACGCTTTTAACTTGGAACTGATACCATTCCCAGAGGTTACCTTTCAACCAAATAATAGATTGGCCTGTAAAATAAACAAAAACATCTGTGAGGAATGTGCTCCTTTAAACAGTCAACTATATGAGACCAAACAGTCAACATTTACTCAAAATCAAAGATGAGAAGGCAAGGAGGAGCAGGGAAACTGGATGGCTGGAAATGGGGTGGGTGGGGTTGTGGAAATGATGAGAGTGCTGACACATTGCGGGGATTGTAACCAATGTCATGGAACAATTTGTGTCTGAATTGCTGGATGGTAATCTAATTTGCTATCTAAACTTTCACCTGAAACACAATAAAATCTTAAAAAAGAAAGAAAGAGAGAATGAAGATGTGGGAGGAGGTGCTGACAGTTTGAGGGGAGAAGAGAGACTGTGACATAGTCATCCAGGAGAGTGAGAGAGTGACTGAAGTAGGGAACTATGGCAGGTAAGCAACACAGACACACTCCACAGGATCAGCTGGGTCCAAGTTATTCACATTTCTGGTGAGCAGACATTCTAGTTCTCTTCCTTTGGAGATGCCAGTCAATCCTTACATAGAAGGAACATAGGGTAAAGCAGAGAGCTACCCATGGGGTGGCTGTAGTTCCCTGAAGACAATGATGCATTCAGGACCATACACCATGCCCAGCACATAGCAAGTGCAGATCAGTACTTACTGCTTGATTTGAAGGAGTCTAGGAAGGACTCCCGAACCTGAAGTTCCTCATCCACCAGTTGCCACCATGTCTGCAATCCTACTATTAAAGCTTCCTTTTATTTTAAGACCTTTAAATTGAAGTACAACATACGTACAATAAGATGCACAAATCTGGAGCACATGAAACCACCACTGAGGTCAAGACAAAGAACATTACTGGCACCCAGGAGCCTCCTTCATGCCCTCCAAAGCTTACCTCCTGCCCTCCCAGTTAGTACCCTCCAAAAGTAACCCCTACTCTGTCTTCTATTTCTATAAAAAAGTTTTTCCTATCTTTGAACTTTATATAAATGGAATCATACCATAAAAATTTTTTTATGTTTGACTTGTTTTGCTCAATATTATGGTCTGAGATTCACCCACTTTGTTGCATGTAGCAGAGTGTGTACATTTTCTTTGCTGTATTATATGAATTATAATTATTTTCACCTCCATTGTATGAATTATCACAATTTATTTATCAACGATGGATGTGAAGTTTATTTCTAGTATGAAGCTATTGCAAATAATGCTGGTATGAACATTCTTTTATACATCTGTACATCTTCTGTTGCACTAATGTATATACATATGTTGAGTATAATCTTAGGAGTGGGCTCTGGTGACTCATAGAGAATGTATGTTAGCTTTGGGACAAAGCTCCTGTAGAAGGAAGGGAGGGCAGAAAAGAGAACTTACTTGAGTGCCCATGGTTTCTAAAATCAACTTTATCCCTGAACTTCTCAGTTACATGATGGAGGTGTCTGCCACTTGCAACAGGAAGAATTTTGAGTAAGTTACACTTGTACGAGATCTTAAAGGAACATTGGTGGCAAAACGGTTAAGTGCTCAGCTGATAACAGTAAGGTTGGCAATTCAAACCGACCTAGTGGCTCCACAGGAGAAAAGACCTGGTGATATGTTCCTGTAAAGATTACAGTTCAGGAAACCCTATGGGGCAGTTCTACTCTGTCATATAGGGTTGCTATGAGTTGGAATCAACAGTGCACAACAATGCAAGAACATGAGATTTTACACTTAGTATAGCCCTGATAAACTTGATTTTCTGGTCTAAGCTAGATAATTAAGGGATAGGTCTCTGTCCATGCAGGACAGTGATAGCTGCAGCTCAAGGGAAACTAGATCAGTGAAGGTCAGAAATGACCTAACAAAGAGGAGAGTGGCAATCAGAGTCAGGCCACAAACTTGGTGACATATGGCAGCCAGGCCACACTGATGGAACAAGCAAAAGTTTTTTTTGAGAGATTTCCAGAGATTCCTGGAAAAGAGAATCCTATAAGACCAGAGTTGGAGCCTGACGTAGGCATTAAGTTTCCTGTGACTTGTGAGCTGCAGAAGTCTGGGGTCTCTAAAACCCATTGCCACAGAGTCAATTCCAACTCATAGTGACCCTAAAGGACAGAGTAGAACTTCCCTATAAGGTTTCCAAGGAGCAGCTGCTGTACTGGAACTGCCAACCTTTTGGATGACAGCCGAACTCTTAACCACTGCGCCACCAGGGCTCCAGCTGAGATCTCTAGGGACATCTACTTACTGAGTTCATACCACTTTAGTGCATTCCTTACTTGCCAGGTCTTAGAAACATCCCACCAAGTAGGGGGGTGTTGGTGGAAGTTTGCAACCTGACCTCATCCCATCAGGCCCTTGGAAGGGCTCATGTGACTGCTTGGTTCAGACTTCACTCAGGGCAGGGTGCTAGGTCTTGTCCCCTCCTCCTCATCAACATCTAGGGTTCCCAGCCATCTTTTTGGCAAGACCCTGGATCTGGTTGGGCTAGGGGGTGGAGACAACTTCCAACCCTGATGTCTAGGCTCCACCGACTGCTGCTAAAGAAAAGGGACTACTGGGGAAAGGAATTGGAAGTGGAAAAGGTCAAAGACTTGGAGAGAATTGAAGGATCTAGGGAACTGGGCTGTGGAAACTGGCCATTTGACAGTTAGCCAGAGGCTATTACATGGTGGATAAGAGCATGGGCTTTGGAATCAGATGGAGATAGGAACAAAGCCAGGCTTCACTGCTTATGAGTTGTGTGACCTTCAACAAACACTTAATAGCCTTTGTTTCTTTATCTGTAAAATGGAAACCACAAAACATACTTCATGGTATTATTAGGATAAAAAAAAATTATGTATATAAAAGCACTTGGCTTAGTGCCTGGCACATAGCAAGCTCACAACACAGGAAACCATCCCCTACCTGAAGCTTACGAGCCAGGGCTGGAGTCTCTCCATTACTCTTAGTCTAGCATTTGAGACCTTCATGTTCTGGCACCCATCCTGTATTAGCAGCTCATGGCCCCCTTCACTTGCCTTCAAATTCAGGCTAGACTTTTTTCTTCTTTATTTAAATGGCCAGAAGAAGCTGTGGAAGCAAAGTGGTCAGTGACAGAGACTTCTAATTGTCTATACAAAATCTATTTTCTCCTTTTCTAATAGAAACATTCAATAATAGAACTGCCATAGTGGTTAAGAGTTCGGCTGCTAACCAAAAGGTCAGCAGTTTAAATCCACCAGGTGCTCCTTGGAAACCCTATGGGGCAGTTCTACTCTGTCCTATAGGGTCTCTATGAGTCAGAATCAACTTGACAGCAATGAGTTTGGATTTTTGGTTTTCAGTAGAACATTGGCTTTGCTGAGAAATGGGACAATGTACCCAGCAAAGAAAAAAACATTTCCCAGTATCCCTTTCAGATAGGAGTGGTCATGTGACTACATGGCCAATAATATGTAAACAGAAGTTATAGGCTGGGACTTCCCAGAAAGGTTGGAAGAAAAGGAGGGTAACTTAGCTAACAGTCTTTTTTACTTACCCACTTCCCCATTATTTTTCCTTAAAATAAAGTGATGGTTTCATCAGAGGTCATCTTACAGCTCTGAGGTGGCCCTGAGGAGACAAACCAGCACCAATATGAACTCTTAGATCTGGGTAGGAGAAGGCCCAGGAATAGGCTTCCTCCAACTGTCCTTCAGCCATGCTCCTGCCTACACGGTGAGGAGTACCCATCTAGATCACTTTGCAAATACCCAGAATTCCAGAACTTCCTGGCTAAATGGCCCCTAGCCCATTTGCAGGGCCTTGTGGTCTTCTTCCCTGGGCCTGTCCTCCTGAGGGTGGGTTATGTTACCCTAAGTCCCAGAAGGTGGCCAGGGAGGGCCTCTCTGAGGAAGTAATATTTGAGCAGAGACCAGAATAAATTGAGGGAACAAAGAATGTGAAGATCTCGGGCAATGGAATCTCAAGTACAGAGCCTTAAGGCATATTTAAGGAATCTGTGGGGCCTGCCTCTCCTGGGAAACTGGTGCTACAGTATCTCCCCAGAACCCATACCTCTCAGTTCCTACCAAACTAGCCCCTGCCACCGGGCGTGTTTGATGGTGGCCATGGAATTCCAGTTCCTAAAACAATTTTGAATAAAATACATTCTAAATTTAAGTTCTGAATAATTAGTCTCTTGCCCCCTCCCACATGTTCTCTAGGCTGGTCTGTCCCCCTCCAAGGCCATAATGATGCTGGCTGTGTGGCTGGGCACCTCTGGCCTTGAGTAAATTGTGTCAGAAGACTGGTTTGTATTATCTGTTCCAGTCACCATTCTCTCTAGCCCAGAACATGGTTTCTTTTCATCCTGGACTAATGTATTCCAGGCCCTGGGCTCATTTGCCCATTTGGTGTCTGGCATACCAGTCTGGGATGAGTTTGATATGATTTCTGGCCTGGAGGCAAAGGGATGATTGAGGTGACCTCCAGAGGAATCCAGAAGCCACTGGAATTATCAGTGTGTCTCTGAGCCATGTCACCACCACCCAGGCCAGAGATGAGCACATTTTGCATCTTGGAGTCCTTCCTCAGCAGGAGGGAGAGAGGGGATGGAAATGAATTAAGTGTTGGCAGGAAAAACACGGTGAGCTCTGTCCTCACTCTCCTGGAAAAGATTTATTGTAGGGAGGAGATAGCAGGTGTTCATTAAAGTGGGTTTCCTGGTATTTAACTCTATTATAGAGTGCTGAAAAAACATGAGTTGTCTTCAGTGGAGACTTGTCTTAGCCACTTCGTTGCCCTTGGAAAGGACCCTAACTGGCTCAGAGTAAATTCTCTAGAACATAATAAAGGCAGATGGTCTCCAGGGCTTTTGAGATGTGATGAAGGGTGGGCTGTGATTAATATGTTTCCTCAGGGTCAGATTAGAAATGATAATTACCTCTTCCTTTAGGGAGAGACTAGGATTTGGGAGGTGGGGGAGGGGAGGAAGGGAGCACATGAGGAACTGTAGACACAAAAAAAATTGTCTTTGCAATACTTTTGCCAGGAAATCCGGAAGGTCTGAAATTTTCAATTAGATTTCCACAGCAAAGCCTACTCGACAGATGCCAAAAGTTTTTCCATCTTGGACTTCACTTATGTTCTGGGATTAAGGCAAAGGTAGGCAGCGACCCTGCTTGTTTCCTTTGGAATGAACTCGGGCGAATTCCTAGTAGGTTTATTTATGTTGGCTACTTACAGTGACTCAAGAGCCTTGAGGTAAGGGGGAACAACCTCAGCTCAAAGGTTATGAGCAAATTCCAACGGCTGTAAGCTACTAAAGGGGAATTTCTGGGTGGAGTAGGGTGGAGGGCAAGTGAAAGTTGATGGGACTTCCAGCATCAGGCATCCAGGAATTGGTAACTTTCTATGCAAGAGATATTTAAATGTTTTGCACTTGGGACAAGATGGATACCTACCAATCACAGGGTCCTGAGATTCCTGCCTTGACAGCATCACTCCTCTATTTATTGGATCATGAGGAGTGTCAAGGAGGAGGGGGCTCAAGGGAGGAACTGGGGTAACGGGGGAGTATACTTGGGGGATTTGGGGGCAGTGAGTATTTATGATCTAGTACAAAATTATGCCAATATTTTCTACTTGGCATGGCCCTGCTGGTGTGTGTCAGCTAAATGCAAACTCTGAATCTTTGTGATACAGCTATGGAGAGAGAGGCAGGAAGCATGGGAAGGGGAATGGCTTGGCGAACTACTTGCAAAAAATCAGCCATTGAAAACCCTATGGAACATAGTTCTACTCTGTCACACATGAGGTCACTATGAGTCAGAATCGACTTGACAGCAACTGGATTCAATGTGTGGCTGAAGAAGTAAGTAGCCTTGAGTGGGAACCCAAGGTCAGCATTAAACCATGGCTCAGAACCTGACAGCAAACCAGATATGAGCATTCCAGATATAGCAAAAGCACAAGATAGGAGCTTGTGGGGTATATATAGAGGGTGACAACAGATGGGTTAGGCCCAAGTAAAGGGTTTGTACAACAATAGAACAGATAGGGGAAAAAAAAATGATGGCTGACTGGACTAGAGGAAATAGCATGGTCTTCGAGACAGACAGACAGAGAGACTGAGGTTTCACTCCTGGCTCATGAGCTTACTAACTAGGTGTCTTTGTGTGAGTTAGAGAATATCTTGCAGCAACGGTTTTTCATCCATAAAATAGGGTTAATACTTAACTCATGGGTCATTGTAAGGATTAGAAATAATGAATATGATGTGTCTGGCACAAAATAGTTCCCATGAATGGTTGTTAACATATGTACCTCTCCAACCTCCTCACTCTCCTCATGCCTTTTCCAACCCGAGACCCATAGTTGGTGTGTAGCTCCCCTCGCAGCAGGAAGGAGGTCATTGGGCAGGTGTTCATGGAGGGAGTTGGTGGAAGTCAAAGCCTGAGCCAAGTGAGCATGACCACACTGGACTAGGAGTCTCCTCCAGTCCTAAGGAGCACCAGAGAAGGACTTGCCCAGAGACAAGGGATGGGGCTAGGTATAAGCTTACAGAAAGAGCCCTGGACATGAGAACTGAGTAAAGCACACAGATTTCCACCAAGTAGGGATGGTGCAGATGGTGAGGAGAGAGGTGAGAGTGTAGGCAGTGAGGAAGGTTAGGCAGCTGGTAGCCGTGACCCAGGTTGGGAGCATGGCTCCTCCCTACACAGTAGGGAGCGGGTAGGCCAGGGGTCCAGTTAGATAATCAGCAAGGCAATGTAGCCTCTGTTGTTTTAAATGATTTAAAGCCAAAACCAGTGACTGTCAAGTTAATTCCTACTCATGGTGACCCAATGTGTGCCAGAGTTGAACTGTGCGCCATAGGATTTTCAATGACTGATTTTTCAGAAATAGGTGGCACCTCTAGGTAGACTCGAACCTCCAACCTTTTGGTTAACACCTGAGTTCATTGACCGTTTGTACCACCCAGGGACTGTTCTAATGATTTAAGTGAACTGATAATCCTTCTGGTATCAGTTACCTGACACACTCTGTATATAGCTTCTGAGCTTTCTCACTACTTTAGCTACCTTATTTATTATAACTCTTTTGTGACCCATAGTACATATATAGCAACCACCTACATTTTCCGGCTCAGAAGTTTATGTAGAAGCTGCTTTCCTATTTATAGTATGTGCTGCTGCAAGGTGTGGACATGTATGAATGTTTAAAACACAAGAAATGGGCATGTGCTGTAAATTACTTTTTTTTTCTCAGGGTGTTGTATAAGCTGGTGTTGAATCCATGTGTTTTGTATGAAGAATATGGATTTTTATTAAAGGTTTTTTGGTGCACATATGTACCACTGGACTCTGGGGTAGAGTTTGTGGTATACATATATATCTCTGGGCTCTGAGAGTAGGATTGGTGGGATGAAGCAAGAAAAAAATCCATAGTACCTACCAAAAATTCAAACACACTCAATGATTCAGTATGCATTCCATTAATGAAAGTATATGATATCAACAACAACAAAAAAAATTCAAAGCAGAAAATAATTGGGTATTGAAAGGGATAATAGCAACTTCAAATCTCTCCTCTTTTGAAAGTAAGTGGCATATAAAAATCTCTTTACCAGTGAGAAATGACTTTTCTGGACCTGTCCCTGCTCCCAACTTCCCCACCAACAAGGGGCAGAGAAATGCCGACATATCTTTTCTAATATAAATTATTATCTAAGTTGATGTTTTTCAGTGTGCATCTGATTCTTCATTTCTACCCCTACTAGTGGTAGATTTGAGACTGCAGACCCTCATGGAAGGATGGAAGGCACTTTGGCAGAAAGCCCATTCCTGGTTGCCAGCTCTTCAAAGATTCTTTTGCATCCTCTAACTCGGTAATCCTGGAATATAATTGCCTCTATGTGACATCCCTAACAGCCAGTTGTATGACCAGAGTCACTATCTTGGATTCTGGATGAGCCACAGTGTTATGAAGAAATCATCCAGACATCAGCAGGAAAGTAGTTTTCTTCTGAGAGGATTTCTGTCTTGATGATTTCAGTTCAGAAGTCTACCCTGCTCCCATAATAAACTCTCTTTTCTTTGATTGATCTTTATAAGGAACCACTCAAGGAAACCACATAAACCATGAAAAATTAGTTTAGATTAATGTACTTTCTGAAAATCATGGTCTAGCAACTGGAACTTATACTTGGGCATCACTTAATATGTTTTTAATGGAGCAGTGCAATGTTTTTAAAAAACCACTACATACTTATTTAACGTCAAAGCAAGACAGTTGTTTTAAAAGCCAAGGCACATTAAAAGAAGTGGGGGAAAAAGACAATAAATCTTTAGTGAATCCTGGGCAGAAGCACTGCATTTGAGGTATTCCTCAATAGTTTATTCATCTGGAAACTCAGTCCCCAAATGGAGAAGAGTAAACATTGTGATGTCAAGAACATAAACAGACAGTGCTATGTCCTCTGCAGAGGTTATTCCTGCAGAGAAACACTCCATTTCCTGGCATATATGTCACCTTCTTAAATGACCTCACGCAGGCTTTAGTTTACTGTTGGCCACAACAGTCTCTACCAATGTGTCTTATACTGGGCATAAACTCTAGTCATTGGTGACAAGGTTCAGCTTCTTAGAAATGTATGTTAACATAATACCATTGCCTGGTATTGGTCTAATGCTCTGTGGCTTACCAAGGACAACCCTAAAAGGAAGACAGGGCAGGTATCTTTTCCATTCTGGGGAAAGCAGCTTAGAGAAGTCATGGACCTTGCCCATACGGAAGAGCTGAACTAGAATCCAAGTCTGGCTCCAAAACGAAGTACATTTTCCATTAGAGTACACTCTCTCAAAGTGATATAGACAAAGTTATGCCCTCACAAAGGCTTTACCCAAACAGAGGCAGCTTTGGACATGCATTCTCTCCCTTTTCTCCAATGAATGGTTAACAGCACAGGCTCTGGAAAGCGGCAGACTGCAGTTTGACTGCCAGCTCTCCCACTTACTCGCTTTGGACACTTGAGCAGACAGAGCTTCTCTGAACCTCCGTTTCCTCTTCTGTGTAGGAAAGAGTGTTTGACTTTCCTGCCCCCACCACACACACCTTTCTGCCCAGTTAGATTAGAGGCTCTGGGTTCAGTGAAGACTGGCACAAGAAGCTTCCATTTATGTAAATGTGGGATAATACATTGCCCTGAGTGGAGGGAGAATGGACACTCCTGTGACTCAACAGAAGCAAGTCTTTAGATGCATCTTAGTTTCAAGAGCTTCTTATTGGAAAGGAAGTGGACAGATTCACCTCAACACTCTAAGACCCCCAAATCCTAGTCTAAAATCAGATGAGGGAAATCGATCAGAGTGGATAAATGTGTCAGGAAAGACCACCCAGAGCCTAGAGGGAATGTTCTATGGTGGAAGGAGTCTAGGTTGGTGAGTCTGACTTAATGCAAAGACCGGGAGTTCCTAGGGGAGGGCTAGATTTGGGACAGTGTGTGCTGAGGCTGACAGCCCCTTGTAACTCAGCCCCTCTACCATGAGGGGTGATAACCTTGAAGCCCAAGTGTGGGCCATGACTTTGGTGTGTCAGAGATCTGCTCAGCAAGGATATCAGTGTGGAGTGGGAAAATGCCTCCAATAACATTAGCCAAAGTGTACTGAATGCTCTCCAGGTGTCTTTTTGGGGTCCCTGAAATCCCTCCTTGGATGAAGTAAGCCCTGGGGAACTTGGACGAATCTGAAGGAAGAGGCCTCAAGAGGGAGATATTATTGGCCTCCTGGTCTAGCTTTATTAAATTAACAATTATGTGGACACTCAAGTGAATAATAGGAGAAAAAGTGACTTGAAATCCAAGCTAGTGGTGCAGACCATCCAGGTTAAGTGTAAAATGGGGAATATAAATGCTTCACAGGAGGTTGTGAGGAAGAAGCAAGGTGAAGAAGGCACAATCCTTAGAGCAGAGACTGGCTGTAGTATGTGCTGTAGTATGGTGATGATCATAACTAGTATTATCCTCTGTCACTGGCATGACTCCATAAGCCTCCAGCAAAGCACCCAGGGGCAATGGACATCCAAGGGAGGGAGCATGCTATCAGACAACACAGGCTGGAGTCTCAACCCCAGTGCTGAAGTCCTTACAGTGGTGGAAACTTAGGTAAGTCACTTACCCTCTCCAGGCTTCAGTTTCAGTGATTATTAAATCAAGGCTAATGATGAGGGGTTGAGTTACAGTGAAGCTAATATAGCTTAAGCTTCAAGGCCCCTTCCAAGAGTCCTGGTACTATAAGGATATGTGGATTGTTATAGCTTGGTGCCAGGACAGTGGAGGAGAAAGAACTTTTGATATGGATAGAAAGTTCTTCCAAATCTTAGAGCTTACATATGAAAGAAACTTGATAGAGCCTGTCCCCAAATTTAACAACAATCTTAACATTTACATGCAACTACCAATAATGAGTTGTGGAGCTAAGAGAAACTTGCCTGAAGTTTCTCTTTTCCATCAGGAATAAAAAAACAAATGCTGATCAAACTTGCTATAGGAAAGGCAATTACTTTTCTATTCTCCTTATTGATGACGTTATTATGAAAACACAAAGAACATGCAGCCAAAGATGGGCGTGTGGGAGTATTGTAATATTTTAAAGGTCTGTGGGTCAGTTAATTAATTTAAAAAGATTTTGTTTTTTTAAATTTTGTCACATTGTTGGTATTAGTCAGCTTAAAATTGGTATGGTGATATATATTCCACTCTTATAATTTCATATCCATCCTTATAATTTCAATTTTCACAATTCTGTGTTCTTTTTCTTAAAGAGTTACCCTAAAATTCTAGAAGCTCCTGCCCCACAAACCAGGATCTACCCATGTTAATAATACTGCCTCCCCTTGAATTCTTGTATCACAAGACATTATGTATATTGGAAAGCACTCTACATATGCTGACAATCTACGCCTCAAGGAGCTTCAGAGGGGTTTCTGGAAGGAACGAGGGGCCAGTGAGCAGACAGATAAAGGGAGTTTTTTCCTCTGGCTTATGAAAAGACAGCGGGACATAAATGGAAGCAGTGAAAAAGAATCAAAAGAGACAGGTGGAGTGTAGTCAAGTCTGGGGCTGGCAGTTAAGAAAACAGAGATTGAGGCTGATAAGGCAGGGAATGAAAAACGTTTCTGAGAATGTAATAGGAACAAGGCTCATGGAAAAAGGATGAAGGGGCCTATTTTAAGAGCCTCATCTGTTTCTGAGCTAGCAGCCCTCACTCAGACCAACCAGATGTGGTTATTGATAGAAGTTGACACGTATTCTCTGAAGCATTAGATACAGGACAACCAGAGCCCATCATGCTGGGAGAAAACTAGGAGCAGGTTATGATGTGGGAGCCATGTCAAAAGAATGCCTCTTTCCCTTAAGGTCTGTGGCTTCATTCCCCTAATTGAGGAAGACAACCTGGCTTGGAAGCCTCAGTCCTTGGCTCTATGCTCTGTTAGGCTGACAGGAAGTGAGACAAAGGTGGGGCAATAAAACACAAAGGTTCCTGAACTCATATATAGAGATGTCTTTTTGAATTCCCATCTAGCTTTTGCCCTGCACTTCCTTTCTGAAGATAACGCTGCTCTGGAGATAAAACTGTGTAAACCATAGAAAGGGCAGAAGAATAAGTGCATTCCATTCCATCTGGGTGAGATTCCTGATGAAAAATGTCTTCTAGCCTTGTTCTGAAGGGATATGTCCCTGGGGCACTGCCATTCACTGTTTTGTGGGAGAACAGGAAAGAAGAGGAAGGGGAGCAGGAGGCTAGCCAGATGTGCGATAGGGCGTATTCTGAGGAAACATCTGCTTTGTTTTCCAGAACATATGGCTAAGTCTGAAGGATAGCTTCTGCTCTCTGAAGCCCTCTACTAGAGATGAGTAGATCAGATACTAACTAGTGTGGGTAGGAGCAAGAATGGAAATCGTGAGCAGCACTTAGCCAGTTGCCTTTAAGTCGACTCCAACTCGTGGTGACCCCCTACGTGTCAGAGTAGAACTGTGCACCATAGGGTTTGTGATGGCTGATTTTTCAGAAGTACATTGCCAGGCCCTTCTCTGAGGTGGCTCTGGGTGGACTCAAACCTCCAACCTTTTGATTAGCGGCCTAGTGTGTTAACTGTTAGCACCACCCAAGGACTCCAGGCAACACTTACCTTGGCTAATTTGGATTAGGATATCTGAGACACGGACACCCAGGGCTTGGGTTGTGAAAGACGATTAGAATGGTATTATGGATTAAATTGTGTCCCCTAAAAAGATATGTTGAAGTACTAACTCCTGTACCTGTGAGTGTAACCCTGTTTGGAAGTAGAGTCTTTGGAGATGTTATCCGTTAGGACATGAGGTCATACTGGAGTACTGTGTGTCCTAATCTTATATGACTTGTGCCCTTATAAAAGAGAAGTTAAATGGAGACAGGGAGACAGAGGAAGGTCACCATGTGGTGCTGCAGCTGCAAGCCAAGGAGTGCCTGGAGCTACCAGAAATTAGGAGAGAGGCACGTAGCAGATTCTCCCTCAGAGCCTTCAGAGGGAATCGATATGGCAACACCCTTATCTCAAGACACCCAGCCTCCAGAACTGTGACACAATCTGTTTCTGTCCTTATAAGCCAGCCAGTTTGTGGTACTTTGTTACAGAAGCCCTAGGAAACTAATAAAAATGGTCACGTGGAGGATAAGACTGAGTCATCCACAATGATCCATACAAACTTCTGCCACACTGTACTGACCCTATAGAATTGTACATGCCAGAACAGGAATGGGTGTTAGAGCTTACCCAGTCCAACCTCTTCATTCACTAGCTGAGGAATGTATCTTGGCAAATACATACTGCAGGTAAAGGAAAGGCCGTGAGTAGAACAGGACATGCAGGAGAGTAGGGTGATGGGGTGTTAGAGGTCATCACATCTCTTTAAGACTATCCATGAGGGTTTCATGGAAGTCAGAACTTAGAAGCGGCTTGAATAATATATTAGAGATTATAGATGGGTTGATTCTAAGAGGGCAGAGAAAAAGAGTAACATGATATTCTGGGATGCACATGCTCCTAAAATATAGAGGAATTAGACAAGGAGAGGAGCCCTGGTGGCAGGGTGGTTAAAGCATGCGGCTGCTAACCAAAAAGTCAGTGGTTCGAACCCACCAGCGGCTCCGTGGAAGAAGGACGTGGCAGTCTACTTCCATAAGGATTACAGACTTGGAAACCCTTTGGGCAGTTTTACTCTTTCCTATAGGGTTGCTATGAGTCAGAATTGACTCTACGGCAACAAGTTTTCGGTTTTAGGACAAGGAGATAAAATATTGAGAAAGAAGATGGTGGCATGAAGATAATAAATACATAAATAAATAAAACAATTGGAAGAACCAACCTAAAACTTGAATATTTTTCTGAAGTAACCAAAACGTTTGGAATGGAGGTAAGATAATATCTATACTGGGAGAATACTTTTCAGAGCTACTAAAGAAGTAAATTTGCAGACTTAAGTGATCTTACATTTTAGATGGATGAGATTAGAGATTTACATCTAGATACAGCCTGGTGAAATTACAAGAATAAACTTAAAAATCCTGTTGGCATCATAGTCAATATCACTTAAATGTGTAAGTAAAAAGTTTTGAAATGGTGTTTAAATAAAATAAAAATAAATAAATAAATAAATAAACAAATGAGACTAAAGAGGTACAATAGTCCACTGACAAGGTCCAGAAGACAGAAGGGGACAAGGAAGCCCCCTGGTGATAGGGAACACAAGGTGGAGTAAGGATATTCTTGATGTGCTGTGAGATTGTTAACCATTGTCATAGGGCAACATGTGTAGTAACTGTTAAATGAAAAACTATTTTGTTCTGTAAGCCTTCATCTTAAGTGAGAATAACAGCACAGTTGGAAGAGCGTAGTCAATGTCACTGAACTGTGAATGTAGAAAATTTTGAAACGGTGTATCTTTGGCCATCTGTAATTTTCATCAAAAAAAAAGGTTGAGAATTTAGAGGCTTAATACGTTGTGGGGTTGTTAACCTATGTCAAAAAAAACAACATGTGTACTACTATTTCATGAGAAACTATTTGCTCTGTAAGCTTTCACCTGAAGTACAATAAAATATATATTAAAAAAAAAAAAAAATCCTGTTGGCATCAAGGCAGGAAAAACAAATTTACAAAGGAATATCAGTCAGGCTTATTCCAGCCTCCTCTGAAGCCCAGGAAGAACAGAGATTAATTACCCTAGCCATGATGTTTTGGGAGGAAGGATGGTGGCCTGAGAATGATAAACCAAGCCAAGTCCTCATTCACATGCAAAAGCAGTTTGAGAAATGCACACGCTCAGAGAACATACTGCCCAAATCCTTATGTCTTAGATGAGGTTCCCTGGAAAGCAGACTCCAAGACAGAGTCTACATGCAGGAGGTTTACTGAGTGTGTTCAGTCACAACACCTGGAGAGGGAGACGAGAGGGCAGCAGAGGGAGGAGGTGAGCTGTAGAAACAGAGGCCTCAGCCAACCCCACAGGGAGCTCTGGAGCTGGGGTAACCCTTTAGAGTTATCCGGAATTGAGGCAAGGTGGGCCTTATCCTCCTGTGAGCTGCCTCCAGAGCAAACATCACCTCTCTGCAGACTATGCATGAGGATTTCATGTAAGTCAGAACTTAGAAGCTGCTTGAATAACATATTAGAGATTACAGATGGGTTGATGCTGAGAAGGCAGAGAAAAAGAATAACATGATATTTTGGGAAGGGCATGCTCCTAAAACACAGACGAATCAGACCTTGGCCAAGGAAGCTCCCTTTAGTTGAAGGCAACTCTGAGCAGGGCTGAGCTGTGACATTTAGCAAGCAGCTGGGGGAATGAGTGCTAGCACCACCTTGCTTTAAAAAAAAATTTACCTGAAGGTGTACTCTGTCCAACTAAGGGATAAATGTTGTTGTCGTGTGCCATTGGGTCGATTTCAACTCATAGCAACCCTACAGGGCAGAGTAGAACTACCCCATAGGGTTTCCAAGGCTGTAGATTTTATGGGAGAAGATTGCCAGGTCTTTTTTCAGTTTGTAGCTGAGCACTTAATCACTGCACCACCAGAGCTCCTAGCAATACCGTCTTGTGTTGTTAGGTGCCATTGAGTCAGTTCCGACTCATAGAGATCCTATAGGACAGAGTAGAATGGCCCCGTAGGGTTTCCTAGGCAGGAAGCAGACCACCAGGTCTTTTCTCCTGAGGAGCTGCTGGTTGGTTCAAATCTCAGATCTTTCAGTTAGCAGCCTAATGCTTAACCATTTTACCACCAGGGCTCCTTAAGGGATGAATATGAAACTATAAAAAGACTGGAGAGTTTTCTTAATTCATTTTTAATCTCAAATACTGCTGGGTTATATATTTCAAAGGAGCTACAAGGCAAAGATCCGTCCCATGGTTTCCCCATCTCTTCTTTTCCTAGTTCCTAGAAATGCCTTCCACAGTCAGGTGGAATCTCTTACTGTATCTTATGGCCACTTGGAAGAGTAACTAGTATGTTTCCTTTCCATTTTTCTTAACAATGGCTAATCTATTTACAAGTTTGGACTATTGTGCTGGGAAGATGAACAAACAGAAAGACTTTCATTTCACTCCCAGAAGGCAAGATTAGATTGAACAAAATAATGGCCCCTCTGTAAGAAGGAACTTACTGATGGTTTTTAGAATCTTTAAAATTAGTGTTGAGACTAGCATAATTCCATTTTCACCAACGGGGTTATACTAGAAAATGCTAATCTGTAGGGGCTGTGAGGGAGCCCTGGTGGCACAGTGGTTAAGAGCTCAGCTGTTAACCAAAAGGTCAGCAGTTCGATTCTGCTAGGCACTCCTTGGAAACCCTATGCAGCAGTTCTGCCCTGTCCTATAGAGTCTCTATGAGTCAGAATAGACTAGACGGTAATTGGTTTGGTTTTTTGTTTAGGGATTGTGAGAGGTGAGAGAGTGAAGAAAAGTCTTGCTTTTTATCTCATACATTTCTTTTTGCAAAGAGCACATAAAGAATGTTAACTGTCAGGATCATTTATTTAAATGGATAGTCAAGTTGATCTAATTTATTTTTGTTCTTAATAAGGAGAGATTGATGAATCACTTAGAGGTAGATACTGCTTATCACCAAGTCCTTCTTCCTGATAACCTTTACCCAGGACTTGTAAATGTTTGCCTATTAACTAAATTTAAAATTTAGTATGTGCAGAGTGATTTCAACTGTGTGTGAAAATAAGTGGATAGAAAAAAAGACTGAACTCAAATTATCTCTTGAAGGTGAAAATTTGGGTGAATTAAACTTTTTGTTTATATTTTACTTTTTGCATATTCTAACTCTTCTTCAATGAGCATGCATTACTTTTTTATTACTTTCATAATTAAGCATAATAGATGCTATTACAAATCAATGTATTTGACTGTATATATACTACTTAAAAAAAAAAACTAAACCCACTGCCATCAAGTCGATTCCAGCTCCTAGCGACCCTATAGGAGAGAGTAGAACTGCCCCATAGGGTTTCCAAGCAGCACCTGGTACATTCGAACTGCCAACCTTTTGGTTAGAAACTGAGTTCTTAACCACTACACCATCAGGGCTAACCTCCTTCCCTGAACTTCTTAAAGAAAAAATAACTTTTTTTATTGCATTATAAGACACAAAAAATTTTGAGCAAAAATCTGCTCTCAATATTTATATCTGAAGGAAGAAAAAACATGACCCATTACCCTACTCCCCTTTTCTAGATAGAAAAATGGTTAATATTTTAGCTTACTTTAAATTTATTTGTGCTTCTATGGATCCCTGGTGGCACAGTGGTTAAGAGCTTGGCTGCTAACCAAAAGGTCAACAGTTCAAATTCACCAGGCGCTCCTTGGGAACCCTGTGGGGCAGTTCTACTCTGTTCTATAGGGTTGCTATGAGTCGGAATCGACTCCACGGCAATGGGCTTTTCCCTATGGCATATATCATACATATGATAATTATACCATATATATATACTTACAATGCAATAAAAAGGCTATTTTTTCTTTAAAAAGTTCAGAGAAGGAGGGTTTTTTGTCGTTGTTGTTATTGTTCAGTTTTTTTTGTTCCTTTTTTTGGGCTCATTTGGTTTTTAAATTAAGACTGCCCCTACCATCTCTCTACCCAGTTCAACAACTCCTTTGGAAAGTTCTCCTTCTTACTTAGACTAAATCCTTATTGCTGCTATGTAGGGCAGCACACCTGGTGGTCTTGCTGGTAATGTGGGTGCTCCTAAGATCATTCTGGGAGATGGGGGAAGGCCAGATCATGCAATTTCTAAATCATCTGTAGTGGGGTAAGGGTGGGGGAAAGAAAGTTGGGCATTTATAGCTGGAAACCTGTTTATGGACAGATCAGAGTTCCTTTCTTCATGCCAGCTAGGCCTCCCCAGGTGGTTCTGTCTGACCAGGGCCCCAGGGTGCAAGGCGTGGCCAATGTAGGCTTCCACCTAATTGACTAGCAGGACTGGTGGAGCAGGACAAAAACAAGGCAGAAGGCTGATCCATACAATGGGAATAAAATGGAAACCCTATTCCCAACATTAAGGAAGCCTGGTGGTGCAATGTTTAAATGCTCAGCTGCTAATTGAAAGGTTGGCTGTTTGATCAGCGATTTGAAACTACCAGCAGCTCCACAGGAGAAAAGACCTGGCAATCTGTTCCTGTAAAGATTGCAGCCTAGGAAACCCTATGGGGCAGTTTTACCCCATCCTATAGGGTTGCTATGAGTTGGAATCGACCAGATAGCACACAACAATAATACAACATCCGCATTATTGATCCCCCTTACCTAGCTTCACATGGGGTCACTATGAGTCAGAATCAGCTCGAGGGCACCCAAGAACAACCTTGCTCTACTTATTCTTTTTGCCATTGCACTTATCACCTTCTTACATACTATATAAAACAAACTAACAAACAGTTGCCATCAAGTTAACTCTGAGTCATGGCAACTCCGTCTGTGTCAGAGTAGAACTGTGCTCCATGCAGTTTTCAATGGCTGATTTTTGGGAAGTAGATTGTCAGGCCAGGCCTTTCTTCCAAGGCGCCACTGGGTGGACTCGAACCTCCAACCCTTCAGTTAGTGGTCGAGCGCGTTTACCATTTGCACCACTCAGGGACTCCACACGCTATACATAAAAAAAAAAACAAGCAAACAAACCCATTGCTGTTGAGTTGATTCCAACTCATGGAGATCCCATGTGTCAGTGCTCTTCCATAGAGTTCTCTTGTCTATAATCTTTACAGAAACAGATCACCAGTCCTTTCTTCTACAGGCTGCTGGATGAGTTCAAACCGCCAACCTTTAGGATAGCAGCCAATTTCAAACCACTTGCACCAGAGACCTTTGTTTATTATCTGTCTCGTTGACGCACCTACAAGAGTATGCTCCATGAGGGCAGGAATCTTTGTTTTGTTTGGTGATGTGTGCCAAGTGTCTAATAAGATCCTGACCATAGGAGGTGTTTAGTACATCTTTCGAATGAATATACTTATATTTAGTGTGATAAAAGGATTGTCAGGAAACATGAAGTGAAAAAAGGTTAACAAAGCAGCATGTTTAGCATAATTGTAATTAAACAGTACATTGTGTGAGAGAGAATGAGAGTCTGGAAGAAAACACAGCAGTTGTCAAGGTTGAGTATTTATGAGATTTTAGATTGTAGGTGAGTTTTACTTCTTCATGGGTTTTGTACTGTCTGAATCTTGGTGTGTGTGTTTTACCTCTATGACCGTATAAAATTTTTTTCTTTTAATTTAAAGAAGAAGAAGAGGAGGGATCCTGAACCAACCACAAGCGGCCAACAAGCTCTGGGTGTGGCTCCTTCTGGTGTCTTGGTGATGGAGGCAACCCTTGACTGTGGACCATCACTGCTTCCTGAATGTCAATGCCCACCCACAATGGGAGGAGTCTCTGAGAAACCCCCCTTTTGTGGCCTGGAATCTTCAAGCAAATGCCGCCTCAAAGTTAAATTTGTCTTCCTCTCCCCAAAGTAGCTGTAATGTTTTTATGCTACTCTAGTTTGAATCTACGCTCAAATGGTAAGTGTAAGTATTAAGGTTTGATGTCCTTAGAAGTAACTGCAGGATTACTTGTTACTTGTTAAGGGTTAATTGCATGAGTGGCTGGGGACATGGCTCTCTGATGCTCTACTAAGAGCTGTATCTATGCCCTATTGTCACCACAAAAGAAGCGACTGCTTTTTGGAGCAAGGGTTTACAGGCAGTGCAATCCTGCCAGATACCCAGGTTGTTGTTGATGTTTTGTGCCCTTGAGTCAATTCCGACTCATACCCAGGAGGAACCCAGAAACTACGGTGACCTGCACTGATGCCCAGCACAGCACTCACAGGTCCCCTGCATTGCCGGATGTGTTGAAACATCAAAACAACAGCTCTCACGTCTCCTGTGGAGCGGGACCCTCCTTGCAGCTTCCATTCAGGCATTAAGTTGGACTCTAGTCAGACTGACCTGTGAGGAAAGGGGACTGTGGAACTGGGTTCTGGGCAGTAGGTGAGGCTGAGGTGTGTGGAAGCCAGTCATGAATGATGCTTGGCCCTTGTTTCTAACTGTACTTGAATGTTTTCTCACCATAGAGCTCTGGGCAGTTGCTACCAATTGCTTATATGAGCATTGCAAAACGGAAGCTCTTCACCACTTGGATTTGTCATTAATTTTAATATAAAATGGTAAATCCCTCATATCCTGTACCCTCACACTTCCTGCCTTCGTTATCCTTCTTTGTATTTCTCCAAGACCCTTACCACTAAAAGACTACACATTTATTTGTTTATTGTCTGTCTCTCCCCAGAATGTAAGCTCCAAGAGGCAGGTATTTTGTCTGCTTTATCCTCTGCTGTATCTCTCGTTTGAGAACAATACCTGGCACATAGTAGGTACTCAATAAATATTGGTAGAAAAAGGTAGAGAGAGAGAAGAAAATAAAAGAAGGTACAAAAGACAAGGAGATGCATCTTTTATACAGACTGTTTCCGTTTATTTTATGATTTTAAATCTGAACCTGCATAAAATGACAGCTGCATTTAGCTCAAAGAGGCCCTGTGACATGAATGGAGACAAGCCCAGGTTGCACCTTTGCTACTTACGGGGCCAGCAGCCACTTAGTTTGCATCTGCTGAGGCTATGACAGCCCCGCTGCAAGTGACTCAGGGATATTCTCGGGGTGACGGTGGGAAAGGAGACAGGATCACTTATGATGGGTGAGGACAGGCCCTGGCTGCGCTTCTCCCCCAGCCTGGTGGTCCTCTGAAGCGATGATGAAGCATGAGAAGATGCCCCAGGGAGCATGGGAAAGGCTTATGGTGCCTGGGAAGTCCAGGGTGGAGAGGCCCCGATTGTTTCACTGATTGACTTAAAATGGGATGCCAACCTCCCAAAAGGATACAGCTCTAAAGAGAATCTAAAAGAAACTTAAGCTTGAAGTTTCTGAGAAGCAGCATGATTTTTCTTCCTTCCTGCACTCATTCTCTCTCTCAATTTCTTTCTCTCCCTCTCTTTTTACACATACTCCCTTTTCGAGGCCCCCTCAGGCCAGATCCAGGCGAGTGGACACCACACCCGCCCAGGTGTACAAACGTGTGCGTGCATGTGCGCGTGCGCATCACTCCTGTGGAGCCCTCTGCAGTGGGGCTGGCCACTCACACGTTGGTGTGCTGAGAACCAGCGGACGCTGTGCTGCCCAGCTGGCTGCGACCTGAGGGGGCTGAGCTGGCTGCCCGGCTCCGCCTGCTCCGATTCTCCCCTGCCTGGCTTCTTGGGGCTGGGTCATCCATCAGCTTCAGCTTCTCATGCTCCTCCTTCAGGAAGAAGTCCACCAACAAGCTCTTCTCTTTCTTGATCTGGTCGCTGATGTCCTTGGGGATATCTGGGATCATCCAGTCCACGAGAACACTCAGGAACATCACAAGGTTCTGTCAACAGCAAGGAAGCGAGGGGTTGAGTGGAGAAGTGCGGCCTGGAGGTTGGTGCTTTGTGGCATAGGTGGGACACTAATGCACTATCACCCACCACTGCCCTCGCAGAGTGACTGTCTTAGCTGTAGTGCTGGTGGTATGGTATAGTGGTGGAGAACATCACCCCAGAACAGACTGACTCCATGCAATCCTGCCTCTGCTACTTATTAGCCAAGTGACCTTCATCAGAATCATAACTGTACTTCAGTGTCATCATTTATAAAATGAGAATAATAACAGTACCTGCCTCATGGAGTTGTAATGATTAAATCAGTTAATACATGTACAGAATTTACAACAGTGCCTGGCACATAGCAAGGCTGACGAAGTGTTAGCTATTGCTTCTCCCTCACACAGGACTTATAGTTTCTCCTCCTCCACTTCTTCCTCAGACTCTTCTCACATGTCCTAGTCTTGCTTCTTGACTTCCAGGCCTCCAGCCTCTCCCTGCCCAGAGCTTCCTGAGAAATGGCCATGAAGCCAACTTGTCTCTCCAGGGCTTCCACTGTGCTGCTTGAGCCTCTCCTCCCTCTAGCTGGCTCTCTCGGTCCTTCACATCAGACATGGATTTCTGGGTTTTGCATTGAATTCTGGCTTCAGCTGACCCACCACTACTTACACTCTGTTCTCTATTCAATTGCAGCCGCTGTAGTAAACCCACCTGTCCGGGACCCCCTGCATCCAGCTCTCTTTTACCAGTTCTAAGCTTTTGGAATTGTCTTCTTTCTTCTGTTCTGCTAAGCCACATCCCTCCCCTCATGTACACTGGTAGGATAAGACCACATTTTCCTGGAAGCATTCTCTGATTACGTGAATGAGTATGTTGAAACAGTACCTGGCATGGCCCAATAAGTGCTAGCTATTTTTATAATCTGAGTTGCATTCATTTCCCAAGCCACCCTTCAGCTGCCTTCTACTCAGTAGCCTCCTCCAGTTGTGGTATTCCTCTCTAGTTGCCAATTATACGCTCACTGTCTTCTCCCCTCTGAGACTGGAGAACAATGACTGAGCCCAGAACTAGGTAATCAGAGCTCTGCTGTCTTTCATACTCAACCTATTCGCAGTTCCCATCCTTTACCTTAAACTCGATGTGATCCTAGGGGCTTAAGGAAAGACTTTGAAGACCCAAGGCCTCTTCCAGAGGCTCCTGGGAGCCTTAGATGCTGAAGCTGCTTCATCAAGTGCCACCCTCTTCCTTTAAACCAGCTCCTTACAGTGAAAGTGAAATGTTACATGTGACATAGGTAAAATGAGGAGACTTCTGTGGGTAGGGCAGTAGGGGGATGTCTGAGCAATTTTTCAAAGCTATCACCCCATCTTTCCAAGGGAAGAAAGGCTGTCTTCTTTAGGTGAAAGACTAGCCGATGGCTTCTCCACTTCCCGGGCTGGGGTCTAGGAGGCAGGATACTTTAGAGCCCTCCAGAGATCTGCCTTCAGGGAATACAAAAGCCTGAGGGAGCTGAAGAGAAAAGAATCTGTACCGTGCTCCAGCCCCACTTGAAGGCTGGCTGTACGGGAGTGGGAACTGGGGGGCCCTGGAGCTCAGAGAATCTCAGCGATGCAATTGGAGCTGTGGCTATTGTCCGAGATAGAAATCGCAAGGCTCGAGTTTGCTAATTATTCTGGGATGGCTAGATGGCTCTGGGGGCCCTTCCCACCAGATGTCTCAGTGGCTAAAACAATGCTAACAAAGGAGGTTGCTGAGAGTGACAGAAGAAAGGTTCAGAACTCGAGCCCTTTCTCAGCTGCAGAGATGAGGTGGGGCTCTTTGTCTGCATTAGGGCTGAGACTCTGGTTTCAGTGGCCCTTCCCACTTTGCTTCCTTTGTCTTAGGTTTAAGTGGGACTCCATCTCCACTCTGCAACTTATTCCACATCTGTCTTGTAACCTCATTCTGTGCTTTATTGTCTGCAAAGTCCGTCCATTAAAGGAGCCCTCTCTCTAGTCCTCCCTACCTCTCCCAGGGCAGGGAGGCTTCACATCTGCCTGCCACATGCAAAGACCCCTATGTCACAGAAGGCCACAAAAACCTGGAAAAGAGGGGCCAGCAGCAGGGCAGCACCATCTTTACCTTGCGGCCTGGATTCTAATTGACTAGTCCTTATTTAAACAACTCACCTGGAAGATTATGACAAAAGCCAGCCGGGCAGATAGAATGGACCAGTACTGTTTGGAAAACTCATATGGGTTCGGGGCCCATGGTGGCTCTCGGTAATCCTTAAACCTGACCAAAAAGAAAGGTGGTGTTAAGGTCAGGGCTTTGAACCATTTCATTCTGTTTCGAACCCCTGCTGAGAATTTGCATTTCCACCCCAGATATACTGAATCAGAATCTACAGTTTAACAAGATCCCCAGGTGATTCTTACATATAATAAATTTTGAGAACCACTGCTCAACCAGTGATTCTCAGAATTGGTCCCTAACAAGCAGCATTAGCAACACCTGGGAACTTGTTGGAAATGCAAATTCTCAGCAGGAGTTCAAACTGCAGTGAAGCTGTTTGAAGCCTGGTTAATATTGGGAGGAAATGAAGGGAAGGGTGGTACTTCTCTGGATTAAACCTCAAGATTCAAAGTAGCAGGCAAGCCCTTGGCTCTTAGAATTAAGAAGTGGGTGGGTGGGTGCATGTTGGGGGATCCATGGCCCAACCAACAAATGTCCATGGAATAAAATGACCAATGTCCAAAAAAACCAACGTCAGCCTAGAAATGCCCTTTCCGGATCTCCTTTCAGCATCCCCAAAAGCTTCATCTGGTGTCAGGATTCTCCTCCCAGGAGTCATGAGTAACGCAGGTCAGTGGATCATCTTGGCTCCCCACTAGCTTGTGGGCTCTGTGAGGGTAGGGAAGGCCCCCAGATGCTTCGTACAGTGCTCTATAGCCTGTGGACTCAAAGAAGATGCAGGCCCAGCCAACAGTCCCAGACTTCACTCACAGCCGGCTGCTTTGGGACTGCAGCCATGAGAGAGGGCCTGGGCTGGCTTGATGGCTGCATTCTTGAACTAAAAAGCAAGCTGATTCCAACCAAGCTGAAGGCTGAGTGAATTACGGTGGCAGAGGCAGTCATAGTCATGGTTGGTCAGTGTCCTGTCCATGCTCTGTGCATGCAGTTTAAGAAACAGAATGTCAATGCCTGGCATGAGCTCCTGCCTTTTTCTCAGACACGTTGAGAGGACCAGGGCTTTCTCTCAATTTTGCTGTTCACCCCCATTCTGGGATGACTTATGTTAAAGCCAACTCGTTTTCTCTGACTCATATTTTTCTAAGCCTTTTATTTGGAAAAATGACAAGAGCTGGTTCCAGAGGGGCTATGGCCATTCATGGAACTTTTCTCCATGGAATTCAACCAACGTTGATGCTCAGTAAAAGCAAAGCAAGCCCTGGGCTAAAGAAAGAGGTGGGGAAGCACATCAGGCCAGCCAGCAGCATGTACGGCTATTGAGTAAGGCAGGGGAGGGACTAGCCCAGAGAGGGGCTGGGAGGGAAACTAATACATATTGAATAGGTACTCTGTGCCAATCCCTGAGCAAGGAACTTTCTTGGAAGTTTCTCATTTGATCTTTACAACATCCTCAGCAGAACATTATGCCTGTATAACACATGAGGAAACTGAGGCTTGGAGAAGTTAAATTACTTGCACTAGGCCTCCTGGCCAGTAAGATGTAGAGTCAAGATAAGAATCCAGGTCTGGCCAAATTCAAGCTTTCCTTCCATTGTCATAGCACACCTTGCCAACAGATGCAGTGTGAGGGTGGCGGGATTCAGAAATGACTGCTCTTCTATCCCTTCCCTGTCCTGAATGAATGAGCTGCTCTAAAAGATCAATGGTATAGCGTGGTGGTTTCCAATTGCCCAAGGAGGAAGGAGGGAAAAAGAGGAGCCCAAGGAGGAAGGAGGAAAGAAGAGAGGAAAAAAGAGGAAGAGGAAAAGAGATGCACAAACAAAGATAGAAAAAGACACGGAACAGAGTCAGAAAGAGACAAACTGAGAGAGGGATACTAAGCATTTGACTGAGGCTTGGCAAGAGGCCAGAAGCTGCCCCCTCCACTCCCTACCCCCCTCTTCCAACAGCTGATCACAGCTGTTGAAGCTTGGTTTGACATCCGGATGAAAAGCAAAGCTAACTACAGCCCAGCAGAACACCACAGGATTCACCGCATCCACCCGTGGCTGAGGACAGAAGCACGGCCAGTTCCAGATTACCCTTGCTCATGGGAGAGAGGAAGAGCGTGGCTAAACAAATGAGGGCGTCTGGGGTGGAAAAACCTCAGATTCACCATCCTCCTGCTGCCCCAGCAAGAAGGGATGGCCAAAAGCAATTCATCCTACTCTTTTCAAGACTCAGAGGGTAGTGTACACACACAAACCCGCTCCCTACCATGTGGAAACACTTCCCCAGGTCTAGCTCAATCCCTCCTGCTGCCACAAAAGTCCACTTCTCCTGCTCTCTGTCTCCATCTATAAAGGAACAGCTGTTCACTGACCTCTAGATGAGAGCCACGGCTCTCCCTTCTTTTTCCAGTCTCAAAGAATCCATACATAACCAAATAATCTAATTCAGGTCCCACCTCTGTTACTAACTCACCATAGCTTTTGGAAATGTCGCTTTGCCCTCCCTGAGTGTCCAAAACGTATTTTTAATCTAACAGGCACATTCATCTAAGGGAGGCTCTGGGGAAAGATGTACACACAGATACGTCCAGAAATTTCTACTTGAAAATACCCCTGTGCCAGTGGGTTAAGGGTGGCTCTGTTAGTGGTTAAGAGCTCAGCTGCTAACCAAAACGTGGGCAATTCGAATCCACCAGCCACTCCTTAGAACTGCTCCTTATGGGGCAGTTCTAATCTGTCCTACAGGGTTGCTATGAGTTGGAATCGACTCAACAGCAACAGGTTTGGTTTTGGGTTCTGTTATGAACTAAAGGGCAAGCTATGCATGCTACAGGGAAAAAAATGATCAATTTAATTAATTATGCATTTGTTCATACTTTTCCTCCCAAAGCTAACAGTTTTTAAAAACTGCGGGCTAGAGTAAGAAGTGTGTTTTATATTTATGCACATATACATATATGTTACTGAAATAAAAATTATACAAAACATACTTATCCTTGTGTGTGCAGTGTACTGATACTTTTATCTTCTATTCGGTTCTAATCTACTCTGTTCTATCATATCCCATCCCATCCCATCCCATTTTATTTCTTAAAATGTTGGTTATGACCCACTAGAATGATCTCACAGCCCACTAATGAACCATGACTCATAGTTTAAAAAGCAGATTCCAGTAAGCCTCTGCCACCAGGTAAATAGATGGTGTTTACATTCCAAAGAATGCTCAAATGTCATCATTTTTGTTTTCATTTCACTCTAAGAAGTCAGGCTGATCAAATATTTTCAGAGTAACTAGAAGACACTAGTTATACAAAGAGATAATTAGCTCTAAAAATAGAAATGGTCACATAGGACAGAGTGGCTAATGAACTTAATTGTTTCCAATGGTGTGACCATATTATATTTTGTTTGTTTTGTTTCTAAGTTGACTGAATACATAGCATTGACAAAAGCAGGGGAAAGGGTCTGGTTTGTGAGAGCATTTGAGCTGATGTAGAACAGACCAGAAGTTCTACTTGCCAGGCTGACTGGTGGGGTCCCTGAGCCCTGGGAAGTAGAACTTGTAATCTATTCCCCATCAGCTCAAATGCCTTCAAAACTAGACACTTTCCCCTGATTTAGGGAGCTTCAGTCTCCCAAAGTCCCACTGAGTGGCCACAGCATTGGGTGAACCCCCAGCTCTGGTCAGCTGCCTGCGTCGGCTGGCTGTGACCCCAGAGGAAAGCAGAAATTTATCCTCAGGGATGTAATTTTAGGGATTGTTACTAGATCTCATCCTAACCCCTACAGCCCTGTTTTATTTTCTTTGCACCTTAACATTAATTTTGAGAGTCCTCCCAGATATTTGGATAAGGAGACTCTTTCAACAATGAATGAGACAGCTACAGTGAATGTCTGAGAAAGGCAGTCTGCCCTTGGAGTAGCTCTGCCAATCTGTAAGACACTGAGTATGTTGGTTCACATCACTAAACCTCACCACCCTAATTCATAAAGTGGAATGAACAAAGTAGGTATCACAGTGCTATGTCCATAGAAGGAGAACACTCCCAATCTCTCCCCCCATTAACCACAAATAAAAGAATACGTGTATGTGTGTGTGCTTGTGTTCACTGAGTGTTAAATGAAGGCACTGCAAGAGTTAAATAACACAATACATATGAATGTGATTTCTAGAGGCCTCAGTGGTTTCCACCGGGGGAGAATGACTGAGGTGGAGCTGAGAAGAGAGCCTTTTCTTTCCCTTTTGTTCACTTTACCTTTTGGGGATATATATATGTGTGTGTATATACATATATATTTTTAAATTACTTTTATAATTAAAAAGTTCATATTTTTAAAAGAAGAATATAATGGCAATATGTAGTTGACCAAAATATACTTTTATATCAAGCTTTCAGAAGCAAAATTAGAGTGTTAAATGAAATGGACTCATACATAATAAGTTAAACTGGAATAAAAGTTAACATTATATTTTAACTTTAAAATTATATGAATATTATATCTACAGTGTGCTAACTTTCTGAAAAACCACACTAATTGGCTTCAATTTATACATTACCTAAAGAAATAAAGTTTCCATTAACTCAGAAATACATTTCCTTATAATAAAGCAAATCCATGGAACAATACCTTAAAGGTTCTACAAGTTCATTTTATATTAATGTGTAGAAAAATATCTGGGAAAAATACACTCAAATTAATCACCCTGGTTCCTGCTGGGAAGATGCCTGGGGGCTGGGCAGGGGGTGGGGGTGGGACAGAATTGCAGTGGTCAAAGGGGTTTCAGATATATCTGTAATGTCGAAACATTTTATGAAAATATATTAATATATGTGTCCTTAAATATTAATTTTTCAAAATCAGAAAAGAACCTTTGAAGATTATCTCTTCTGAAGTTCCACTTTTTACAGATGCGGAAACTGAGAAGAGAGAGTACTGGTTCATATGTCCCCATTCAGTCCTCACTTGCAGTGGTTGAGAGGGGTATGGCGGGGGGTGGTGATCAGTGACCTCCTGCCACAATTCATCACAACACAAAATCACTGAAAGCAGTGAGGGGGATGAAGTAAGAAATTGAGGAACTGGTCATAAACAATCAGTAAAGCCTTTTTTTTTTTTTTTTTCAAATGAGGTTTTGGTTATATTGTGAAACAATTACTAAATGCCCTTCTCAACTCCAAACAGTGGTATCTTATATAAAAAAAAATTAAGTAGCCTCCATGGAAATTAACATCATCTTAATGCTGAACATAATTACATACAATATTTTCATACCATCTGAGCTACTTAAAACTGGCTTCTGAAATTGGCCTTTAACAAGGGAAAACAGTGCAGGCAATTAGGAGCTAATGAGAACCATGTCAATCCTGGGGTTGATACAGATCAGGAAAGGCAACATCCAGAAAAGCTGATTCTACCTCTGGTTTCAGCAAGGAGCAGATGTGAGGCCACCATGGGCTGTCAGGGAACCCGCCCCTTCAAAGACTTTTCACAGGACCTTGGAACTTGGAAGCGCTTTGGCTCCGAAGAAAAACTTGGCCGTGGTCACTCAAGGGTGCTGTTTCTGAAGGCGCAACACCTCCAAACAGACCCAATGGGTTGGCTGTGCCCAGGTTGGCTCCTTGAGCTCTGGGGCCCAGGTCACTGTCCCTGCCCTGCTGATTTCTCTGTCCCCTTCCAACTGAGCCAGCAGCCCAAGCCACCATCCATGCTCCAGGACGTGGTGGCCCTTCTACCCTGTCAAATGGTCACTAATCACAATCACGCCTGGAGATTGACGTCACGAGGCTGTTTATGGAGTGGCCCTGGCAGAGCAGTTAGATGGCTGCAGCCAACGTTGCTCCAAGAATGCTGGGAATGCATCTCAAATGGGCAGCCGGAGACTTTTGCTAACTTTTATTGCTATTTTTACGATACTTCTATCCCTGGCGAGGCTGGGTTTGAGCCGGGGACCTTGGTTTTATTTGACCATATTTATCTCCAGAGGTTACTGAAAGTTAAGAATATAAAGGGTCATCAAGTTCCCAACGCTATTTGCCAGAAAATCAGGGCAAACTCTTTATTTCCCACCACAGAAGCAGTTCCACACACTGACTCTGAGACTAGCTGTAGAATTCATGCCTGTTTCTGTCTTTGCGTCTGCTTCTTAACAACTCGTTGCTGTCGAGTAGATTCTGACTCATAGTGACTCTATAGGACAGAGTAGAACTGCCCTATAGAGTTTCCAAGGAATGGCTGGTGGATTCAAACTGCCGACTTTTGGTTAGCAGCTGTCTGAGTTACCTAGTGCTGCTATAACAGAAATACCACATGGGGATGGCTTTAACAAAGAGAAATTCATTGTCTCACAGTCTAGTAGGCTAGAAGTCCAAATTCAGGGTGCCAGCTCCAGGGGAAGGCTATCTCTCTCTGTCGGCTCTGGGAGAATGTCCTTGTCATCAATCTTCCCTGGTTGAGGAGCTTCTCAGCACACAGATCCCAGGTCCAAAGGATGTGCTGTTCTGGTTCTTCTTTCTTGGTGGTATGAGGTCCCCATGCCTCTGCTCGATTCTCTGTTTTAGATCTCAAAAGAGAGTGACTCGTATACAACCTAATCATGAAGATTGAGTCCTGCCTCATTAACATAGAGGTAGGATTTATAACACATAGGAAAATCACATCAGATTTGTGTGGTGGACAATCACACAATATTGGGAATCATGGTCTAGCCAAGTTGACACACATTTTGGGGGGATACAACTGAATTCATAACAGCAGACAAATGCTTAACCGCTTGTGCCACCAGGGCTCCATACACACAGTATCTCTCTATCACAGTCCCTCCCTCATTCTCAATCTCTCTCAAACTCTCTCTCAATTTTTTACAGCCACTGGCAGTTCCTGGCTTAAGAATACATCAGAGGTTGTGTCCTCACTTCCTAAATCCCCAGAGGATTTTGTGACTCAGACAAGTATGCAGTGATACTGCAAGGAGGTCCCACCTGAGGTAGAGATTTCTATCAACAATTCTTATTGATCTTGTAAGTGTCGTCTATTTAATATACCCATTTAATATGTTATATCTAGATTATATGCCAACCTTATTCTCTAGACATCTGCCTATGTGATAGAGTAGGGCATCTCTTTATTTTAAATGTAACCCTTAATTTTCCCTAGTCTTCACACTGTAATCAGAAAGGTCATGCCGAAGCAAATGTTTGATCTCATCATTGCTCTCTTAAACCCCTTCAGTGGTCTCCCACACACCTCAATATGACCAACATGCTCTTCTTGATCTGGCTTTTGCTTTTTCCTTTAGTCTCTTTTCATAGCTTACCTCTCTCACTCTAGCTCCAACTACCTATGGTTACTTCCAAGGAGTCGAACTTTCTTATTTGAAGGACCTAAGCACACAGTAGCCCCTCTGCCTGAAGCACCTTACTCTCCCTGGACCTCCTTTACCACCTGACACCCCTACCTCTCACCACCCTCTGCACCCCACTTACCACTCAGGTTGACTTGGTCATGTGAATGAGGAATTGCAACAAGATTAGCACTGTGGTCATTCATGTAGTGTTCATTCTTCAGGCCTCATCTCCCTTGATACTGCCCCTGAACACTTAGATCTCAGTTAGGTGCATGGCCCCCTCGAAGGGCTCTCAGCTCTCTGCAGTTACCCAACTGTAACTTAGTAAAACTGTATTTTAATTGCTCAGTTTTAATTACTCATCTTCTCCATCTGGACTCCTTGAGAGAAGCACCGTATCTTGGCCCTTATTATATGGTCCTTATTATATAACCAATGTCAAACATATAATAGAGCCTCAAAAATATTTACATAATGAACCTGTAATCTTCACTGATACTGAAAGTAATGAAAAATGGTGGCTATGGCAAAAGTCATTTCAGTTTGATCCTGAGACGACCTATTATCCTCAGATAAATTTTCTTGGCATAAAACAGAATTAAAGTGCACTTCCTGAGTGCCAATCTGTGGCAGAATTTTAAAACTGCGGGGGGGGGGATATTTGGGCATTGCATTCTTTTAAAGAATTATCAAGATGGGATCAAACTGACAACAGCAACTCAAAAAGTTAGATAGGAAGCTTAGGGAGCAGTGAGTTTACATTAATGGGGCAGGAACAATTTGGAAAAGGAGGGTGAGAATGGTTGAAGAATGCAATCAATGTCTGAATTGTACATGTAGAAGTTGTTGAATTGGTGTTTGTTATGCTGTGTATATTTTCAACAACAACAAAAAATAACTTATTTTTAAAAAGAAGGGCATAGAAAAGCCATGATCCCAACTCATTGCATGGAAACAATGGAGAGAAGACTACCAGAGTTTTAGAGCTGGCTGGGATATTCAGTGAGTCTGGAAGTAGATACAAGAAAGCTTACTCTGATCCACGTGTGGTATCCTGAACATTGGTTGTTTTGGCTGTGCAGTATCCATTCACTTTCATTTCCCACTACTCCAAGGTCATGTGCTTTAGATGGAGATGACTACCCACTGCCCCCATTCCCAGAGGATTCAGGCTTGGCCACTGAGAGCATCATAGTCCTCTGGCTACAGTGATTGATTCAAAGTAGGTGTATACTGATCCCGGCCAATAGGCAACAATGCAACAATGAGACTTTTGCTGGGGTCATTGGGAAAGGGGCCTGATCTTTTTTCCCTGCTAGACTTGAACCCAGTATGATACTGGCCTGTCATTGCTGGGAGTCTTACGGAGCTTTAAAATATAGTCAACATCAACTGGAGTAGAGTTGAGAGTTTAGACAACATTGATTGAATCATGCCTTGTCTAAAATTAGACCTACTCTCACCTTTCAACTATAGGGGCAATTAAATTCCTTTTTTGGTTAAACCAATTTAAGCAACTGTTGCTTCTGGAAAGCATATTCCAGATATATTATTATAAGTTACTAGAAGTTCTGAAGGTCAGGGGCAAGGTCAGAGACACTTGGTTCTCTGTTATGGACAGGTGCATCTAGATCAACTAAAGGAACAGATAATGTTATTCTTGTTCCCCACAAGACAAGTCACACCCATGTTGCGCCCCACTGCACACAGGGGTTGAAGCCTCAGTTCCGGATAGATCTGTGGTTTAGTTCGGGATCGTCTTCTTGGGAAGCTCTTCAGCTGTCTAAACCTCAGTTGTTGATTTTTTTTGTTTGTTTGTCTTTCACGTACAATGAGGAGTTTCAATAAAATAATATCTATGATCCCTTCCAGTTAAAAAAATAAATTTCTAATTCTTACTTTTCAGTATCTGCTTGTTTAATGCAAACCGTTCTACTGACTTTGTGGAATTTGCTGGAGCAGACCTAAATGCCACTGGAAAAGGTCAGGAGCTAGTACCATCCTCTAGAGACCAACATCCAGCACCATGGACAGTCTGACACCCCAGTCATACAGACAAGTGGCCACTGGGCAGTGCACAATCTAGTAGCAAATCTGCCTGCAATGCAACTTTAGTCCAAGTCAGTCTCTTTACAGCTCCACATGTCAATATATCTGTAACATCTAAGCTGATGCAAATGGGATGGGTCTGGTCCTGGATTTTGCATCTTTTCTTGGTTGGCTAGAGTTGAACCCTAAAGTTATTGCTCCTCATACCAGAATATCCTTCTATTTAACTCACAAATTGATAAGGTTGTTTAACTCAGCCATCAGCATTAGGACGAACAATTCATGTTCTCTCTATTGTAGTCTCAAACTGTGACTCCACACCTAAGCAGCTGTCTTGAAAATGGTTGACCTTGATTACCAAGGCGTCCCAGTTGGGAGAAACATGACAGAAATGCCCAAGATCATCACTGCTGCAAATACAACTGAAAACAATGTTTCCTGGGTGAGGGCATCAGCAGCTTCTACATCAGACACTAGTGGGGATGGTTGGAGAAAGCCCTAAATATCTAACAGTGGTCCACAATACTTTACCTGTTGTTGTTTTTGTTATAATACTTATTGTTTGTTTGTTTGTTTTTTTAGTAGATGAGGTGTGATTTTTGATCAAGTCCTGTATAGGGACTATCATTTAACTGAGGGCATAAAAGGGTTAAAGAGTTTATTCCCCTTGGCTCTTCTCTTTATTTTCCCTTCTTGGGTAAATAGTAGAGAGTTATCTATTTCTGGCTTCACTTATCTCTGTGCTGATAGATTTCAATCATGGCTACAAGCTGGAACTCTCTGGAATTCCAGTTTAGTGTGTCTGTGATTTAGGTGAAAATTGCCCCTTGTATTTCCTACCATTGCTTAAATTCATCGTTTAAATGCAACATGATTGAAATAAAAATCGTCATATATATCATGAAATGAGATTCTCTTATCTTCCCTGACTTTGTTAATGGAACCACCTTTCACCAGTCTTCTGACTTCAGTTCAAACTTTTTAGACATCATTAACTCAGCCTGTCTCCTATGTCTCTTGTCATCAACTTTGCAATGTATTACATGAAATAGCTCATCTTTTCCTTTCCTCTTAATTCTTTCTACCACCCTGGCCTATGCCCACCATGGTTTATGTTTGAATGATGCAGTTACTGAGTGTCTCTCCCTGAGTTCTCCAGGTTCTAGTCCATCTTCCTCAATTTTCTTAAACCCTGGACTTCCAGAAGAATGAACAAATCTGTCTTGAAAGAAGTATAGCCAGAATGCTCCTTAGAAGCAAGGATGGTGAGACTACATCTAACATACTGTGATGGTTAAGATTGTGTGTCAACTGGGCTGGGCCATGATTCTCAGTGTTTTAATGTAATCATTCTCATGATTGAATATACTGTGAGTAGCCAGTCAGATGAAAGACAGTCTCCTTGGGGGTGTGGCCTGCATCTGAATATAAGCAGACGTTCTGGCTTTTTGCTCTCTCTGGATCCTGCGGCTGCTTCCTGTCATCTCATCTCCCGTTCTTCGAACCTGAGCTGTTAGCTTATCTGCAGAACCTGGGATTCGTCAATCTGCACAGTCTGTGAGGGGGAGCCCTGCTCTCCGACCTGCTGATCTTGGGCTTGCCAGCTTCTGCGGCTGTGTGACTTGGGAGAGGCCTCCACCCTGATTCACGGACTTGGGACGTTTTAGCCTCTACAATCGTGTGAGTTGTTTCCTTGATATAATCTCTCTCTATATATATATTTATACACTTTACTGGTTTTGCTTCTCTAGAGAACCCAGCCTAAGACACATACTTTGAACATGTTATCAGGAGGGGCCAATCCCTAGAGAATGACATCATGCTTGGTAAAGTAGAGGGTCAGTGAAAAAGAGGAAGACCCTCAATGAGATGGATTGACACAGTGGCTACAACAAACGGGCTCAAACACAGCAACGATTGTGAGGATAGCACAGGAGCGAACAGTGATTCGTTCTATTGTACATAGCATTGCTATGAGCCAGAACGAACTCAACAACAGCACACCTAAGAACAACAAGAACAATGACCCTTTACCCTATCATCCCCTGGCACTGAAAAGGTCAGTATCTTCTTATTGTATCACATTAAAACTCCTGTCTGATTTCAGGGCCTACTCCTCCTACCTATTCAAATTCAACAACTGATTTGCTTATACTATTTTAGAAGTTTTACATAAGTTGTATTTTCAATATTATTTCCCAAGAACTCTCCTTGCTAACTACATTGTCTAGCCTCTAAGTGTTTATCTAAGACCCCAAATTCATCCCCACCCTAATGACTTTGCCCATGCTATCTCTCTATCTAGAATGCTCTTCCTTTCTGTCCTACAACTCTTACTGGCCCTCCTTTCTCTCCAAGCACCCACAATGCTCATGGTCCATGCTACACATGAACACTGAATGATCTTATACTTCCTATCTCTTCTGCTTATTCTCTTCCCAACCAGACCATAAATCCCTTGAGGGTGAGGACAAGGCTGTATGTATTTCTTTGTCTGCTCCATAGCGTCTAGTAAAAGGCACTTAATAAGTATTTGTTGATTTAACAAAGTTGGTTTTATAGTGATTCAGGGTGGAAGGTGGGAGAAAGAGGGAAAGGAGAATGACTGAATCCTACATCATCCAGAAAATTATTTGGTGGCCTCACAAGGCTGATTTGCTGCTGGTCTTCGACTGTGCTCCTCCTCCTGATTACTTTACCTGCAGAATTGAACCTCTTGGCCAAATTGTGAGTTTTCTGGCTGTGTTCCCTCCTTCAGCTGGCTGACATTGAAGAAGGAGAGGGTGTGGTTGACAAAGCCATGCAGAGTCCCGTTGTGACTATAGAAGTACTGGTACACAAGGCGGGGAATGAAGTCGGAGGTGACGGCGATGACAAAAGCCTGAGGGAAAGAACCACAAACACTTGAGGAGTGGTCAGGATGGATGCTGTCCAGGTCCTCAGAGTTCATCTGGCTCAGTGATTGTCCATGCTTGGATTCCCCATCCAGAGGTGCTACTCTGACGTGGGAGGACATGTGTCAGGCTTAGGACACTGGTCCCTGAGGCCATGCAGCTGACTTGCTCCTTTTCTATCTCTGATATGTCTAAGTAAATCCACCAGGCAATGGCTGTCACAACCACTGCAGTAAAGGATGCTAAACCAGTTTGGACCATTTGGTGTTGGAGAGATTATGCTACCTCTGAGATACTTGAATTGGCATTGGTATTGGCCAAGCGAAACACATAGGAAGAGTTTCTGAGAAACTCATCTATATTGGTGAGAGTGCCATTTACGTGCAATGGGCAAGGATATTATGTGGCAATGTACATCCACTCCTGAGTGACACCAGCAAGCCAGGAATGCCAATGATATGATTCCATAGTTCCCTCAATTTGACCATTATTTCTCAACCCTTTTTTGTATACCATCTTATGGAAGTACGTCATCTTTTATCCATTTTACTTAGGAAAAGTGAGACATAGAGAGGGAAGGAAAGGATCCTGCTAGATGAAACCCTACATACCCAGAATAACCTCTGGCCATATATATCTAAGTGACCTATAAATGTCTACAGAGCAAACCAAACAACAAATGAGTGATTGGATGTTTGAATATGGATGTACTTTCTGCAAAGAAAATCTTAAATCTTCTGGGCAGATGTTTATACTCTATTCTGTACCGACAGTTAAAGCCTTTTAAAAAATATGTAGGTCAGAAAATGTTTTCTAAATGTATATGTGAATATGGATGGTTATAACCATATTTGAGGATGGATAGCATATTTATGATAATTATAGCTATGGTTTACTTAGCACTTACATATGTCTGTTCATCATCTCATTTAATTTCCAGAATGATCCTATTTGGTAGGTGCTATTATTATCTCCCATTTTACAGAAAAGTAAACAAATCTTAGAGAGGCCAGGGAAGTAAAACTTGATGTCACTCTGTTCTATAGATGGCAAGTGGTTAAGACTCGGCATTTTTCTAGTAGACATAACTTCAAAGTAGCTACTGATCTATTTCCCAAATTGGACTTTATTTCTAAACCTCATGATGTGTGCTTCCTGTATCCAACGTATTTGTAGCCGAATTCAAAATGAAATGGGCTGGTTCTTTCTGTCTCCTCACACCTCTCCATCCATTTTATGGTTCTTAACAGGGAATCAGATTAGAGCCAGAATCAATGTTTCCCAAGGGAAAACACGCTGTGGCTTTCTTGGTGTGTACTGAGCTGGCTAATATTTCTTTGGGAGGTAGAGTGATAGGCCCTGCCTGGCCACCATGGGTACAGAATGCAAAAAAAAAAAAAAAAAAAAAATGGGGCTGTTGGCTTGGATCCAGCAAGATTTCCTCTGGAAATATGGATATGTCTGGAAAGGCAGTTAAGGAGGTTACAAAGGTACGACTCCTCTTCTTCCACATCCTATCTTAACCTACACAGTGCCAGAGTCCATGTGGATAATTAAGACTTCACACTGACAACTTGGAGGAACTGTACTTAGGAATTGCAGCCTGGGCGACGCTCCAAGTATTGTTTAGCTCAGGAGTAGAGAAAGAAAGAAAAGAGGAAAGGAAAGAGATGGATAGATATGTGGAATTCTTTCCTCATTATTCTTGGCTCTGAGGAAAGATCTGATTTTGGCTCTTAGGGCCAAGGTAAGCATTCTGATGGGTAATTGCCTTTCTTTCTCTTAGGGAAATATGAAAAATAATGGCACGGCTCTGGTGACAGCACAATGAGTTAGAAGGCATGTATGTACTACTAACCAGGGGACTGGCTTAAATGAGGCTCAAATTGGGGGTGGCTAGGAGGTAATAAGGGTCAGTGTCCTGCTTGGAACACTTCATCTCTGGAAAACTCTTCTCCACAGAGCTAGGGTGTCATGAATGTAAGCACTTACATTGATGATAACGGAGAACTTGCCAATTCCGGAAAGAATGTCAAACCAAATTCCTGTAAGACAGAAAGGAAGGCATCTGGCTCACTCCCACCCTTGGCCCAATGATGACAACGCTGCAGCTCAGGGTGACGTTTTGCAGGCAAATTTCCAGGGGAGGATTTCAGGGTCCCCTAGGAATGGACTTGTCTGGAACAGCTTAGGTGCACCCCTGTCTAGAAGCTGGGAGGATGCGTGCCGGTGGATAAAGAACCTGAGGATATGAGGATGAGGAACTCAGTGGGGTGAAGAGGCAAGGGCTTTCCCCAGTCTTCTTGATTCCTGACATAGTGTGGGGATAGTGGCAGGACACAAGGTAGAGGAGGGAGGGAGGAAATGGGAGACATACCGATATCTTTGGTTCTCACAGCATCTGGCCGTCTTAGCTCAGTAACAAATTTCTTTGCATCAAGCCGCACTTCGATGACGTTGTTAAGGAGGGCAAATACAGGAGCCAGAGGAAAGGAGGCCACAAAGAGCGTCACAAAACCAAACTGGATGACTAGGAGAGAGAACAGGACGAGCGGCTTCACCAGAGAGAAGTGGGACTTGGATCAATTCTGCATCGCAGTTCTGGCCTATTGTCTTTTCCAACTGGGGTCACTTTCTGTGTTTTTCTCTTGGGCTCCCTTTTCTCCTGCCCCACAGCCATGGGTATTTCTTTCTCAGTACATTCAGGCCCGTTGGTCAATGCCATCACTTGAGAGCTATGAAAAAAGAAAAAGTCTTGGCTATCTTTCTTCCTTCACATTTTACTTCTAGTCATTAATCCCATTCATCTAATTCAGGGGTTGGCAAACTTTTTCAGTGAAGGACCAGGTAGTAGATATTTTTGGATTTGCAGGCCATTTGGTATTGTTGCAACTATTCAACTCTGCCATTGCAGAGTGAAAGCAGCCATAGATAATATGTAAACAAATGGGCTTGGCTGTGTTCTAATAAAACTTTATCTACAAAACAGACAGCAGGCTGGATTTGGCCCCTGGGCTATGGTTCGCCAACCACTGATCTATCTAAAAAAACAGAAAAATCTCCCAAATTTGGTCTCTTCTTCCCATACCCATAATCACTGCCTTTAGGTAGAAAGTTTATTCATTCATCATACATTTACTGAGAGCTCAGTAAACATCAGGTAGTATGCCAAGTATTTAAGGAAGAAAAGGTTAAGTCTTGCCTTCAAGAAGCTGTGTTTTGAGGGGAAGGGGGAAATATACTCCAAGACGTGCAGCAAGGTCTGTGTGTTTCAAGAGAGAAAGAAGAATGTGCCAAAGACAGAGAAGGCCCAAAGGAGAAAGAGTTCAAGTCTATCCAGGATGGGGACACAGGGAAGTCTCCATATGAAACACCCAATTCAGTCTTGGAGGATGGGTCCAGTTCCCAGGAGACTGGGTTAGACAGAGCATCCCAAGCCAAGGAAGCAGTATGAGCCAAAGAGTGGAGGCATCCTGTGCCAGTCAGACAACTATAAGGAGTTCAGGCCCTCTTCATTTCCACCTGGATAACAGCAATACCCTCCTAATAACTGGTTTCCTTGTTACCAGTCTCCCCATGCCCCTGTGGTCTTGGAAACAAAGACCCCAGCAATCTGTTCCTGTCACTTACCTACTGTTATAGGTTGAATTGTACCCTTCTAAAAGGTATGTTGAAGTCTTAAATCCCAGTACCTGTGAGTGTTGACCTTGTTTGCAAATAAAGTCTTTGAAGATGTTATTAGTTAAGCTAACATAAGACTACACTGGAGTAGGGTGGATCCGAATCCAATATAACTGGGGTCCTTATAAAAAGAGGAGAAGAGACACAGACACACAGGGAAGACAATCATGTGAAGATGGAGGTAAAGATTGAAGTGATGCATCTAAAAGGCAAAGAACATCAATGATTGCCAGGAACCATCAGAAGCTGGAAAAGGCAAGAGAAGATCTTCCCTTAGAGCCTTCAGGAACAAAGACAGCCCTGCTGACACCCTGATTTTGGACTTTTAGCCTCCAGAACTGTGAAACAACAAATTTCTGTTGTTTTGTGATACTTTATTACAGCAGTTCTAAGAAACGAATATACCTACTCAAAAAATTTCTGTTGGTTCTCTTTGTTTACAGGTTGTAATCAAATTCTTTATCTTGAGATGCAGACACTTTACAGTCTCCTCCCAACCTGCCTTTCTAGCATCATCTCCACAAAATTTCGCCACAATCATCACGCGCCTACCATCATGCCCAGTGAACTTCTCATTCTTCTGATTTTTCCCTGACCCCAGAAGGTCTTTCCATCCTTTTGTGCGCAAACATCTATTCTCTAGCTGCCAAACTTCTATGCATCTTCAAGATCATTCAAATGCCACCTCATTGGTGAAGTCCATTACTCTCTTCTCTGAATCCCACCACTCTTATCTCCTGCCTCTGTTACAGCCATCACCCTGTGCTGCTGTGATCGATCTGCTCATGATCTAGCCCCCATTAGAAAGACAGGGGCTTCAAACACTCTAGAGGCTCAATACATGTTTGCTGATGGAAACACAGTCCTGAATCCCAGGGAAGTCACAGTCTAAAAGAACTTCCCTGCATGCTAAAAGCAAGTTATTTAACTTCTCTGTCCCTCAATTGCTTCAACTGGAAATTGAGAAAATAATCACAAACCCATTGCTGTAGAGTCAGTTCTGACTCATAGCAACCCTATAGGACAGAGCAGAACTGCCCCACAGGGTTTCTAAGGCTGTAAATCTTTACAGAAGCAGACTGCCACATCTTTCTCCCATGAAGCAGCTGGTGGGTTCAAACCACAGACTTTTCAGTTAGCAGCCTAGTGCAAATTGAGGAAATAATCACACCTACCTAATAAATTGTCAAATGATATTACATACATAAAGTTCTTAGGATAATGTCAGACACTTGATAATAAATGTCATCTATTATGTGTAATTTTATTCTTATTGGAATAAATATCACTATGTACAGATAGCTGCTATGTATACTGCATATATATGCGCTTGTTGTCAGCTGCTGTTGAGTCAGCCCGACTTATGGCGACCCCACGCACAATGGAATGAAACACTGCCTGGTCCTGCACCACCCCCATGATGGACTGTAGACGGAACCATTGTGATCCATAAGGTTATCATCGGTTAATTTTCTGAAGTAGATCACCCACTCTTTCTTCCCAATCTGTGTTAGTCTGGAAGCTTTGCTGAAACCTGTTCAGCATCATAGCAACATGCAGGCCTGCACTGACAGATGGATGGTAGCTGTGCATGAGGTGCATTGGCTGGCAGTTGAACCCAGGTCTCCCACATGGAATGCAGAACTCTAATTGAACTACCAGTATCTCATATCCTTACATTCTAAACAGACACACATTTAAATGAAAAAGAGAATTGGGTTTAAGCACTGAATGAGAGGAGACTTGACTTCTAGCTCTGAATATGTTTCTAACTAGCTGTATACCCTGAGGCAATCCTCTTTGTTTCAATGGGTATCAGCATCCTGGCTGAAAAACTGAAGGGCCTGGTTTAAATTCCCTTTAGGTCTGATTTGCTGTAATACAGAGATTTTCACTCTCTTGGACAAACTTCAAGATTCTAGGATATTCAAGTAAAGAATGAAAAAAACAAAGTGGAGGGGGGGTGGTCAGAACTATAAGTAAATAAATTTTCTCAGAGGGATAAGTCTAACTGCAGAAGTTTCAAGAAAGAGAACATGTATGGAACTTTACCCAGCGCAACTGCTTTAGATTGGCAGTTTGCTTAGGCCCACAGTTGTGGGTCACTGCTTTTGCTGATCCAACCCTGTTCAGTGCCATCATCTCTGATGCCCAATGGACTCGCAGCAGGCCCTAGGAGACTGGAAGGTGCCAGTTGATGGCAAAACACTTGCACCTGAAGGCAGAGCTCTGTCAAGGTTGAACCCTTGGAATGGCCTGCTGACTAGCTGGCTGAAAGGAATGGGTAGGGAAGGAAGAAATCTTCAAAAACAATCTCTGGAAGCCAGCTCAAAGGGCAGAGTTTATAAGCATTTTTTACTGAGGAATTCACTCTGCACGCTGGGGTAGGGGAATGGTGTAGGTATGGGGAAGGATGGGGAATTAACAAGGAAAGCAAAACAGATGTTAGAAAAGTTTTATAAAACCTGTAACATGATGTCTGTATTGAGGTATACTTATGAATGCATCTTTATTTGCAGAGTTCTAAGTCGGTCTTCTTAGTTCTAATGAGCACAGTTCTACTGGGCAAATGTTCTTCTATCACAAGTGACTTCTCCTAGAAGAGCTGTGTAAACTCCCCAAAGTCCCAGCAAGGGTTTGTCAAGGAGACCGATGAGGGAGAGAAAAGGGTAGACTCCTTCTGAGTGATTGCAAATGAATATAACATGCCCTCACCTCACTCGTGGAAATGGCACTTGGAAATCCCATGGCCTTCCAGAATTACAGAGAAAATGTGACTTTCCATTTACTCTTCTCTCTGTCCATGAACTCCAGAGACGGGCATGAATGCCTTCCCCTCTAGGGCTGGCCTGATGGTTTGCTCTCTTACCTTCACAAACTCTCCAGAAACAAGCTCTTTTTTGTCCCTTTTCCAGTGCTGGCTTGACACTCTGTAATACTTCCCATAAATTGTTCTGACCCCATAACAAAAGGTCTCTTCTCTTTCTCTTTTGCCATGCTAGGCCTGGAGTGACAGGACATTCCTATGGCCACCTCTGCTGTCACTCCTGGTTACCCTAGACAAAGAGAAGCCACTCTCTGCAGATGTTCCATTGCTGCAGGTGTTGCTTGCTTGGACTGGACACCCTGAGCATTCCCAGGGATCAACCCAAAGAGGCAGAACCAAATAGGAAGCTTTGCTAACTAAACCATAACCCTCTAGTATGCAAATGCCAAATACAAGACTTCCCTTTTCAGTCAAAGGTCTCTAATGCTGTATCAGATGGAAGTCCTTTGGAGCTTGCCTCATAGGACACAGTGAGCCTGGCCTTCACCAACACCAAGACTTCTAAAAACAGCAAGCCTCTATTAGTATAAGAATAACAGCGGAAATCCTCAGTGCGCTACATAATAGAAGCCAGCTTGCCTTGACCAGTAACAGATTAAACCTGGCCAAGTCAATTAGGGAGGAATCCATAAGCTGATTTTTAACTAAATCTTTCAAAGCCTGCCACCAATGCTCCAGAAATGCCAACCTAGAGGTACAAATACTGGAAATAATCCTAGACACAAACACCATTTGCTTCTCGCTCTCTAGCCCTGAGGGTCCCTTTAAAATAGCCACCAGCCCAACACTGTCTAATGCTGGAGACAATTAAATCATGGGCCTAATTACCTGGGCTCAGGTTAAAACAACAAGGAGGGGTGGGTTAAACTAAATAAGATGGCATCCCATAAGGATTTTCCAGGACAATCTGCTTAGAGAAGAAAAAAAGTATATCAGGGAGAATAGAACGGACGGGTCAGGATGGGTGGGAAAGCTCTCGATGGATACAACTCTTATTTTTCATTCATTTATCTAAAATTATTTAGTGAAATTATAACCAATTATAACCCTCCCCATGCCCCCCACCCCTCAACCCACACACACACACACACACACACACAGAAAGTCCCAGATCCTTGGCCTGGCATTCAAGGCTCTTTATGATCTGATCCTAGCTTATTTTGTGATTATCTGATCCCACGCTCTGTGCTCAGGGCTAATATTTAGCTGGCGAAGTGTTTGGCTGCTAACCAAAAGGTAAGCAGTTCGAATCCAGCATCCGCTCCTTGGAAACCCTGTGGGGCAGTTCTACTCTGTCCTATAGGGTCGCTGTGAGTCAGAATCAACTCGATGGCAACAGGTTTGTTTGGTTGGTTGGTTTTATGTTTGGATCTCAAGTTTTCCTGTTTTCCAACCATTCCAAACCCATTTGTACATTCCCAGACTCACCATACTTTTGTTCAAATTTCTGAGCCCTGAACATAAAATTATTGTCTATAATTTCCCTTCTCTTCTTGTCTGCTGAGCAAATTATTACTTATCTTTCAGGCTCAACTCAAACCTAACCTTCTCAGGAAGTCTTTCCTCCACCCTCCTCCACCCCCATCATCTTGCCCAGGCCAAATTGGGTGCTACAGGCATCTCTCCTCCTCACTCCCATAATGCCTTGCAAATGTCACTCTAGTCTTTATTTCACTTGTTCCCTAGACCATAAGTCCCTTAAGACCAGTGACTATATTTGATTCTTTTCTGAGTCCTCGCTATCTTGTATGGTACCTAACACATGCTCAAAGATGCTCAAAAGTTATCTGTTTAATAAATACATACTTATTTTCACCAACTGTAAAACCAAAACAGAAACAAACATAAAAAGAGGGGAAAACTAAAATGGGCAAATAGAAAGCATTATACTTAATGATGGTGAGGACAGGCTGGGACATGAAGTATTAACACCTCCACGTAGCAGTTTTCATTGCTGTAATTTGCACAGAAGACTTACAAGAAAGTTGGAGTAAAAATAGTCGGAGAGTCTAATTCCAGTGTAAATGATTGCCCTTTTTTTTTTTTTTTTCTTTTTTAGCTTTCTGTAGTTTAATAGTCCCTGGGTGGTGCAAACTATTAACTTGCTTGGTGCTAACTAAAAGATTGGAGGTTCGAGTCCACTCAGATACACCTCAGGAGAAAGGTCTGGCAATCTACTTCTGAAAAATTAGCCACTGAAAACCCTATAAAGCCCGGCCCTACTCTGAACCACCATGATGGCAACTGGTTTTGGTAGTTTAATAAAAGCAACATAGTCTGCTGAAAGGGATTGAAAACCAGGAGCTTAAGAATCCTGCCTTCATGAGCCATTGGTAAGCAATGCAAAGGAGTAATTGAGGGCCGCGTTGGTGTGAACTTGTCTTCTGTCACTCAAAAAACAAGTTATTGAAAAGAGTCAACTAGAAGCAATCCATTAATACAAACACTTATGTCAAAATGCAGCGAGGGAAGGTCATTGCTGTTTATTTTATTAGCCCATATTTCAAGGCTCTGCCCGGTGATATCCTTTTCCTACAGGCAAGGGAATCTCAGCACAGTCAAGAGAGTGCTTGGAGTAATAAAACAATGTGTTGATTGATCATGTAAACAGGATAAGATAGTGAGAAGAAAGGGCATGAGCTGGATCCTCAGCATGGGCCTCTGTAGCTTAAGACAACAGTAGAAGGCTTGACAGAAGTATAAGAGGGTCCTCATGTCCATCATTCATCATTCATTCATTCATTTGTAAAGCATTTATTGTGCACATTCTATATACTGAGCACCATGCTCATTGCTAGGGAACAAAGATGAATGGATTACTGCATCATTCTTTAAAGAGCTCAGAGTTCAGAGGGGAAGATGAACATGTAAACAAAACATGGCAGTGTCACATAATTAGAACTTAATGGCGGCATTAACGGAGTGCTAAAGAGCACTGGAGCAGGAGTAACTCACTCTCACCAGTGGACCTGTGCAGGCTTCATAGAGGTGTTGCCCACTGGGCTTGACTTGAAAAATGGACAAAAAAGCATTTGACTTGAAGAACAAGTAAAAGAGGTAAATGAAGGCTTATTATATGGTTGATAGTTAAGATCGTTCCTGAAAATCCACTGACCCAAACGCACAAACAAACACTTAGAAAATAAAGACAATGAGTGGAATTCCCTTTCAATCTGCATGGAGTCACCTGGGGTTTATACAATGGCTGGGCTCAATTCAGAAACCCTGGGAAGTCATAACAGGAAGGCACAGGCTTGAAGTAACAGCTAAAGCATTAGGAGTTTACTTCTTGCAAATCAATGAAACACAAATGAGCAAGGCACATTTGGCTGTTAATTTTCTTTGTTTCTTTGTGATTAAGAAGGCTCTGTCCCCACTTTTTCCCCATCCACATCAATGATAAAATTTTACTTTCTTCAGATGTAGGGAGAAGGACCAAAGACCTCTTGAGAGTCTGGCTACTCTAAGAACTCAAACTCTACTGGTAATAGTGGATCTTGGGTTGATGGTGTGATACAAACCAGTCTGTAATCAGCCCTATTCTCTGCCTTTGGAGCAGAGACCTCAGTCACGAAAACCTTCAGAGGTAAACCCTGCTGATGGCCAACAGAAAAGGGCAGGAGACTGTGATTCGCAGCCACAGGGAGGCTTAAAGCCTGGACACTATGGTCTCCTGGAAAGATCTTCCTATTGTTCCCTTTCCACATCCCCTGAGTAAAACCCCAAATGCTCAGAAGTCACAGAGCTTCACTTGACATTTCATAAACATCAACCATATCCAGGCACCATGCTCTCTGTTTTCCTACAATAATCTTCACCAATATGTGTTATTATATCCATTTTGCAGGAGAGAAAACTGAGTCTTAGGTGAAATGACTTTCCCAGAGTCACACAGCTAATAATTGATGAAGCTGGGAAGCAAAGGTAGGTACCAATGCCACCCAAGTTCAGCATCCTTTCACCACACAAAAAAGTAGTCAGCCCTTACTGCAACAGTGTTCCTTCCTGTGCCCTAGTTGCCCTCACACATCTGAGGTTTCCTTTATTGGAGCTTCTCCAACCTGGTCACCAATCTTCTTGTCAGAGAACTAACTCATACTGATACCATATCATCTGGAGTTTGTATAGATGCATTTACTCTCCGAAGTGCCTTCATTCATGTACACAAGTCCTCTGTGGCTGGCACACTACAGTTGTCCCTGTTGTTTTCTGGGTCATTGCTTCTGTCTGGCCTGCATTTGCGCCTCCTCAAAAGTCTTGCATCAGTGGACCTAGATTGGCTTCTTAAAACTAGAGAGACTAGAATTGGTGAGAGCTACTGATTCACTTCCTAAATGCAGGGATCAGCCTGGAGAATTCCCAGTAAATGTTTACTGAATGAATAAATTAATGACCTGGCTCACTCACTCTTGTTTACTTTATCCACCTGGGAGATGGAAGGTGAAGGCCAGTTATTTATCCATCCATTTTTTCATCCACCCATCCTCTAATCCACCCATTTGAGCTCTGGTAATGCAGACAGTGAGGTAGAAAGGCAATGAGACTAGCCATGATTGGAAAGACGTTCCCAATCAACAAATCATTACCAAGGACCTTTGTTTACTTTATTCCTTACTCCTACCTTTTCCCAAAAGGCTGGGAAAAGGTCAAAAAAAAAAAAAAAAGAAAATACGATTAGGTTTATGCAATAAAAATGGAGAGGGGGAGGATAAAGAGCACAGAAAGGAGGAAGAAACAAATATGCAAACTCGGATCCATAAAGTGCCTATGATTAGGTATCAAAGTTTACTCTGAGCATCCTAGCTGTTGGAATAAGAATAGAAATGGGTAAGTGATACAATTCTTAGCAAATTTTAAACTAAAAGACTATCCTTCATCTATTCATTCATTCATTTCTCAAGCATTGGCTAGGTGTCTCCTGGATGTCAGGAGCCTTCCAGTACACTGCAGGGTGTAGCATCCAGATATACTTTTGGCTTTTTTCTTTAGTATTTATAGGAGGAGGGCCTCTAGTATGGGTAATGCCAAGCAATGTATGTCTCAGAAGCAAAAGAAGAGAAATGAGCTGAACTCACCTTATTTCCCAGAAATACTGGAAAGAGGCCCTGGATGCAGCCCTGAACTGTGTTTAAATGCCTTTTGGAAAAGGTAGGTGCCTGATTATTCAGGGAGATGACTCACTTTGTATAAACAGGATGGCTCAGGAAAAGGAATTTCCTGGTTCTTTGGGCTATCAGCTTGTAGCTCACATGCTTGGAGTTCACTGGGATAGAATATGCAGCCTTCAATGCTGATGGTTTTGCAGATATTTTTTAATACTTCATCACTTACAACTAAGACACCCTTGGGACAAGTTTTATACATCTAGCCTCTTTTGGCAAGTTTGGAAATTACCTAGTGTGGTAATGTCTTCCATGACTGTCTTAGTCATCTAGTGCTGCTATGACAAAAATACCGCAAGTGGGTGATTTTAACAAACAGAAATTTATTTTCTCACAGGTTAGGAGACTAGAAGTCCAAATTCAGGGTACAGCTCTAGAGGAAGACTTTCTCTCTCTGTTGGCTCTGGAGGAAGGTCCTTGTCTCTTCTGGGCTTCTTCTGCTTCTGGGCAATCTTCATGTGGCTTGACATCTTGACATCTCTCTTCCCCCATCTCTACCAACTCGCTTGCTTATTTAATCTCTTCTATGTCTCAAAAGAGACTTTCTCAAGACACATCTACACTAATCCTGCCTCATTAAGATAACAAAGACAACCCATTCCCAAGTGGAATTATAATCAAATGTGTAAAACAAAATCTAAACCCATTGCCATTGAGTTGATTCCAACTCATAGTGACCCTATAGGATAGAGTAGAACTGCCCCATAGTGTTACCAAGGAGTGTCTGGTGGATTCAAACTGCTGACCTTTTGATCAGTAGCTGAGCTCTTTAACCACTGTGCCACCAGTGTTCCAAACCACAGGCATAGAGGTTAAGAATTACAAAACATATTTTTGGGGAACACAATTCAATCTATAACAATGACCAAAGAATATCGGCATTGAAAAAATCTTAGGTGGCGCCGAAGCCATCCCTAGGTCTGAAGCTTCAGTTCCTTCTACACTACTTTGACTAGTGGCCATTTTCACTTGATCATTTCCAGGACTGGGAACTCAATTATCTCCTGAGCCAGCTCTTTCTATTGCTCTTTATTCTGTTTCAGTTGTAAATCAGTGAGATGTTGGGGTATTTACTATAAAGCGTTATCATAGCAATAGCCAACAAATACATGGTGTATTTTGCTTGAACTAACCGTAGTTTTAATTTTACAGGTCTATTCATCTGTATTGCCACAGGAGACCCACACTTAGGAGCATACCAAAAACCTACTGCCACTAAGTCAGTTCTGACTCATAGCAACCCATAGGGTTTCCAAGGCTGTAAATCTTTACAGAAGCAGACTGCCACATCTTTCTCCCAAAGAGCTGATAGTGGTTTAGAACCACCAGCTTTTTGGTTAGCAGTCGAACGCTTTAACCGCTGTGACACCAGGACTCCTACTTTATGAAGACAGCATTATCTAATTACAAACCCTTCAAAATAAATAGTTCTGGCACCTCCTGGGGTGGGGTAGACTGTCCCAGCTAAATGAATAGGACATCTGGAGAGCTCTGATGAAAGACAATGTCTGTAGATTCCAGTTATCACTTTGTTTACAAGGTCCTCGTTATGGGATTACCTCATTCATTCTTTATTCTTCTTCCTCCCTTCTTCAGCAAACATTTATTGAGCATTTGCTGTATGCCAGGCCCTCACCATGAGTCGAGATCAACTCTACACAACTGGTTCATGGTTTAGGTGCTGTGAATAAATGACATAAATCTTGCCCTCATGATGCTCCCATCACAATTTAGTGACTATCACCAACCTAGGCCATTGGCCTCAGGTAAGAAACATAAATAATTGGGTCATTTATTTATCTGAACAAAATGGTAATAAAGCTTTATTAAGAGATCCTTTTGCAACCTGTCACTAAATTCCTCTCATAGGATTATGATTTTTATTTACATAGAATTTTTATTTCAAATTCTCCTCTGTAGGAAAAATCAAAGGGTTGCAAGGACCTAGAGAATTTAACTTGCAATTCTTAAAACAACTGAAGAATTTCCTCTCATCAGACCTTGAGGAAAACTCCAGTACTGGGCTGTGAGGGGCCTGTGTCAAAGAAGCTTTGAAGCACCTTTCTGGGGTCAGGGACAGTAATGATTAATGTACTGGTCAGCTCCAGGGCCAGCATTCTTTTCTCCCCTCAGAGAGGGGGAGGGGAGACTAATCTTCAAGTCCTTCTTAGTAAGCTCTTCAGGAAAAGGGTTTGATATTGGAGATTCCCTCGAAAGCGTCCTGCTCCCCTCACAGGTTTTTCCGCTTAATCTCACACAGGTTTCTCTTTGTCTGGAGCCAGCCCATCCCCACCACCAGTTGTGCCCAGAAGTAGCTGGCTACCCTCAAAGCCCCCTCCTCAGGCTGAATTCCAGCCTTGCCCCCACTCCCAGCTTCCCCTTCACCTTGTGCCCCTCCCCCATGCCTGCTAGGCCCTGGGCCCTAGTTCCACCTCAATTTAGAAAAATGTAAATATAATACATCTCTCCCTGCCGCCTCCCTTCGACTGATGACTGCCCTACCATTACAACTGACAGCCTTGGAGTGGGCTCAGCACACTTCCTGTCTGCATGGGTGGTCCTGGGGATCACCTAGAAGGAAGCTGACAGCTGAGAGCAGGGCCTGGGATCACCATGTCAGGCACACCAGAGGGAGCAGGCAGCTTTGGTTTCACTGCTCTCATTTTTGTTTAAAGCTCAAGACAAGGGACTTTCATTTCTGGAACTGAGAAGGTCTGGCCAGTTGGGAAGGAAGGAGAAAACCTCACGTTAAACCTCATCCCCCTACTGGAGCACAAGTTCCCATAGGTCCTGATAAATCCTCTTGTGGAAGGGTCTGGAGAGGGGCTTCGGCCTCAGTTCCACTAAAGACTCTTGGAGTGACTTAGGCAAGTCACATCACCCTCTGGGGTTCCTGACACTGAGGTGCATTGTTCAGCTGTTATATATGAACTAGGAAGCCAGCAGTAGAAGGGATCCTGGAGGTCACCTGGCACAATGGTTTGAAACTCTTTTTTCTCATCAAGACATTCAGTGAAAAATAATTATGTGTGCCACTCACTTCCATTGGTGTAGCCAGGTTTTGTGCATGTTGAAACTCCACTTGTTCTCTCACTTAAAGAAACATCTAGGAATGTGAGAAAGTAAAGGTGACATTGACTCTTTTTTACCTTTTATTTTAAGAACACTTTATTAGTAGTAATGCATTACTGTGACACATTACACAACTGGTTATGGCCAGAGGCCAGTGGGTTGTATAACTGCAGGGGAACAACTTGTGACCTGGTCCAATTCCCTATAATGATGAGGAAGAAAGTGAGGCCCAGAAAGATGAAGTGACTCACCCAAGGTCACACAGCTAGTTAGAGGCAAAGGTGGATTCACACCAAGTCTCTACTGATATCTTGGGAACAAGGGATGAGGAGACAGTGCTCATCCTTGCCCTACGGTGGTTGTCTGGAGATAAAAGAGATAGCCATGTGAAGAAGCTTTTCCTTCAGAGACAGGGGTCCAGAGAAATCAAAAGTAGTGGTATGCTCACTATCACCAAGTCCTACTTATCCATGGTAATGGCAGAAACTATTGCCTCCAATGAGGCTTTGACATTTTCTGTGGACTTCAGTCTTCTGTCCCATCAAGCTATTTCCCGGACGGCTATCTTTGAGCAGAGTGGATGGGCTCACATTTCGCCTTCTCTTATTTCCCTGGCTTACTCACTGGAAAGGAGTCCACAATGGGCCTGGGATGGGGGAGGGGAGAAGGGAGAGGGGAGACTAAATGAAGGGGAAGAAGGAGGGGGAGACTTGGTAGGTGAAGAAGGCAGAGAAAGAAAAACAAGGATAAGCACCACTCTTGATAATCCACTCACCGGATTATCAGCCTATATAAAGAAATGAGAATTGATGGAAGAATTCCTAGAAAGTCAGATTGTTTCAGCCTAGATCAGAGAAAGCTAAAGATAGATAAGCTGATGCCTTCATCTATTCAGTCACTGTTTGATAGATTTATCCACTATGTTTTTAGAGTTCTTGTGATGGGGACGTGCAAGGCCTCGCAATTCAAGGGGAACATGCCCTCTCAGGAAATTAGGTACCAACAGGCACTGTTATCTTACCAGGCAGCTTGTATAAAACCCTGTGGGGAAGGGGGATATACAAGAAGACATGGGGGATGCTTTGGGGTGGAGGTGGCACAAGAGTTGGGTTGGGACATGTGAATGAGAAAGCATAAGGAATTCCAGGGCAAGAGGAACACACAAGGTCAAGCTCAAAGGAGTAGAATGTAGGGTGTGGGGAAAATGGTCCAGTTCATTTTGGTTAGACTGCAGAGTTTGTAAAAGGGCCTGGGGTTAAATCAATTGAAAGTACAGCCCATAAAGGCCTCGTTAAGGAGTATTGAGACCCTGAAGATGTTTGAACAATAGAGTGGTTAGACCCAGTCCAAGACTACACTACATCTCGGAAAGAATAAATTGGGCATTAGTAAGAGGATGGCGCAGGAGCAGGCAGTTTCGTTCTGCTGTACATAGGGTCACTATGTGTCGGAACCCACTCAATGGCACTAACAACAACAACAAGATGGTGGTAAGTTGCGAGTGGCTATGATGAGGGTGTAGTAGGGTAAACACTAGGTACAGCAGGTAGTATTCCCACCCCATGCACCTCATGTGCAGCCACCACCCATCTGTCTGTGAAGGCTTGTGTGTTGCTATGATGCTGAATAGAGTTCAGCAGAGCATCCAGACTAAGACAAACTAGGAAGAAAAGCTAGTGATCTACTACTGAAAACCAGCTAATGAAAGCCCTATGAATCACAATGGTCCAATCAGTACCGATCATGGGGACGGTGCAGGACTGGGTAACATTTTGTTCTGTTGTGCATGGGGTTGCCATGAATCAGGGGCCAACTCAATGGCAGCTAACAACAACAACGTAGTAGACAGAGAGGATGAGTGGAAGGAGCAGCTTCCAAAGATGTTCCAAAGGAAAAATCATTGATGCTGCAAAACCCGTGGATTGGCGGTGAGTGGAGAGGAGAGTGAATTAAGGTGATGCTGGGGTTTGTCAGCTAGGGATCTGGAGCGTGGTGAGTCCATTACCGTGGTAGAAAACTCAGGAAAATAGTCAAGGGAACCATTGTCCCCCAAGCAGAATAGCTCAGAAATGTTTCCCCTGTAATGGACTATCTTCCTGTCCTTTCCTTGACTTGTCTGAAGTCTCAAAATAAGCCTGAGGTGGTGGCTGGGAGATAAGCCTCTTGTTTCCAGTCTAGAGTTTGTTCTGCCTCAGTAGGCAGTTTCTAAAACCCAAGGATGTTTGGTGAGTGGGCGATTACATGCTGAAAAGAAGAGGAAAATGGGCAATTATCTGTAACACATCACTGCTCAGACAAATGGAAGCTGCTGAGATCTAGCCGCCCTGAGGCAAGCATGGTGTGGTGGATTTTTTCTATGACAGGGAGGTCCCTTTCTTGTAACTGTTTGCCCATCTGTCTCTGCCATGAGACCCTGAGTTCCTGGAGAGCATGGGTATGTCTGTTCCTCTGTGTTCCCAGTGCCTAGCACAGGTCCTGACACAGCATTGCCTTCAGCCATGGTCAGGAGGGGGGCGCTGCAGACGGAAAGATGTGAAATTGGAGTTGAGGTTAAATCCAAGTCTGAGGGAGAGCATTCTGCTCAGTCCACTTCTACTAATGACTTGATCCCTGAAGGAAAAAGAGTAAATTAAAACCAGAAGCGACTTCTCTTTCAGGGAAACCCTGATAATAAACATGGTTCAATTTGGTCTTGGGAGACGAAAATTGCTGCTTATAAAGAAATATATAAGTACAACCATGGTGAAGAGGGAGGCCCAGATATCAGGGGCTAAAAAGAACTGAGGTCTCCATTTTTCTACTGGGAGAATTAAAGGAGAGTTAAAGAGCCATCCGTTCAAGAAATGTTTTCTAGAGCGCTTAATATGTGCTGGGAAGTGTACTAAGTGTTTAACCGGAGAGAGGAACAAGACACCATTGTTGCCCCAAAGCAGTCAGATTTTAGACACAGCCCAGGGTATTATGGGAGAAGAGAGGAGGAGAAAAGCTCAAAGGATGGGAGAATTAGAAAATGCTCCCAGGAGGAGATGTGTTTTAACTCAACAGGGATGTTTTGCAGGCAGATAGGAGAGCACAGGCAGACTCACAGGCGTGGAACAAAACAGCGGCCAAGTCATGAATGCCCTGGTGTCCCACACCGAATGGGTTTGAACTTCATCTTAAAGGAAGTCAGTAGCATTGAAGTCAGTAGATTTCAAGTAGAAAAAATAATATACTCCGGTTTGCATTTTAGAAAAGTTATTCTAAAAGCTGAGAAGGAATGATGGAAGGAGGCATGAAAAAGGAAGCAAGGAGACAAGTTAGGATGCATTTACGGTAATTCAAAGGAGAAATAATAAGGGCTTAAATGGGGCTAATGCTTTGCTCTTGGCTACTAGTGGAAGGTTGGTGATTTGAATCCACCCAGCAGGACCCAGGGAAAAAGGCCTGGTGATCTCCTTCCATAAAGATTACAGCCAAGAAAACCCTATGGAACAGTTCTACTCAGAAACACATGGAGTTACCGTGAGTGGAAATTGACTCAACAGTAAGGGGGTTGGTATTTTTTTGGTAAATAGGAATCTAAAATTCTTAGTAGATATTGGTCCCTACTTGTCCAAAGAAAAAGAAAAAGAAGGAAACCCAAGATTCAGAGAAGAAACTAGTCTATAGGATGAATTATCTACATGAACCACAGCCTCCTCTACCCTGAGACCAGAAGAACTAGATGGTGCTTGGGACCACTCTGATCAGGGCCACAATAGATGGATCCTGATAGAAAGGGCAAAAAATATGTAACAGGACTTCAAATTCTTAAAAATCCAGACTTACTGAACCAGTTGAGACTGGAGGAATCCTCGAGACTGTTGCCCTGAGATACTTTCTAAACCTTGAGCCGAAACTATCCCTGAAGTGACCTTTTAGCTAAATAGCAGGTTAGCTCATAAAATAAAGAACATCACCCATGAGTACTGTGCTCCTTTAAAAAATCATCTATATGAACTCAAACGGTAAACGATTACTTTAAAACAGAGACAAAAAGGTAAGTAGGCAGGGAAACTAGATTACTGGAAAGGGAACAACCAGAACAGAAATAATTAGAATGTTCACACATTGTGAAGAATGTAACCAATGTCACTGAAAAATTTGTGTAGAAATTGTTGAATGGGAACCTATTCTGCTATGTAAACTTTCACCAAAAACACAATAAAATATTATTAAAAAAAAAAATCATCTGTATGGGAACAAATGGTCAACAATCACTCTAAAGCAAAGATGAGAAAGTACAGGGGTAGAGAGACTAGGTTTTTTGAAACTGAACAACTAGAACAGAAATAATAATAATATTGATGCCATGTGAAGACTGTAACCAATGTCACTGAACAATATGTTTAGAAATTGTTGAATGGGAACCTTTTTTGCTGTGTATACTTTCACCAAAAGTACAATAAAATATTATTTAAAAAGATAAAATAAAATTCTTAGTAGAGGCAACAGTTAGAGCCATGAATAAATAGAGCTCGGGATCATCCTGAGTAGTCTTCTCCACAGTTATACCAGTACCAGTTGCCATTGAGTGGATTCCGACTCACAGCAACCATATAGGACAGAGCAGAGCTGCCCCACAGGGTTTCCAAGGAGTGGCTGGTGGATTTGAACTGCTCACCTTTTGGTTAGCGGCCAAATGCTTAACCATCATGCCATAGTGGATCCAAAATCAGAAAGAAGTCATGGAGAATAAGACAGGATCTATTCGTGGATGTACCTCCTGAAACTAGAATTCAGACTTAACATTTCATGAGACACCTCAGATGCAACTGTAAGGGCTCCAACGCCTTGCCTCTGAGATACACTGCCCCATGCGTGACCACTAATTGTCCTGGAGAGACCAGGGCCCTTGGCTCTTCAAAATAATTATCTGGTTTTCACTCTAAATGAATGAATATGTAAATATGCAATCATCTATGCACCTCCCTTTCTGCTAGGGTAGTTTGACAGGATATAAGCGCATGACTAAGAAAAATGAGATTTCCTCTGACTGTGTGAATGACAGAAGAAATTCATCTCATCACCCACATTAACGACCTGGGGCCCCCAGACTTGGTCTGTGTTTAAGAAGCTAGAGTAAGTCTCCAAGGGGGATAATTGACATACTGAGGCTGGAAGACAGTGGTGATTATTTTTTTGATGACCGAGGAACAAAAGCATGTGGGTTTTAGATAAACAGATGACAAAAAGAGCCCATTTGAGATTCCAGACTTGTCAAGTAGAGCTCTAAGGGCTTAGAGTTCTCTGAATGGACAAATATCTTAGAGTGTTTATGTCTCAGACTTCTGAGTGTGATTCTTAGATTTGCCTTGGAGACAGATATCCTCATTCTTTATACACACTGCCCAACCCTACAACAATGGGATGGGCAGAACCTCTAGGGGGTTTCAAATTGCTCTTAGTAAAAAAAAAATTCTAGATTCAAGAGAAAGATATCGGACTCCTGACAATAATAACAGCAGCTGAAACTCATTGAGAGTTTACTCAGTACCAGGCACTGTTTTTAAACTACTCGTTAGTCATCACCTCATTCTCAGAACAATGCTATGACGTAGGTGCTATTACCATCAAACCCATTTTATAGATGAGGAAACTGGGCTTGGCTGACTTTAAACATCAAGCCCAGAGTAACACAGCTAGCTCGCAGCAAGGTTAGGATTGGAAGCCTAGAGTGGGATTCTAGGGCCCACACCTAACACACTTAGCCTGTACTGCTTGATGAAGTTGTCCTTTGCAAAATTTACTCTGGAGCTCAGTCCTCAACAGGGGGACAAATACTCCCTTAAAGGGTGAAGAGTATAATCCAGAGATAAAAGGAGTGACAGGAACCTAACTCAGAAGGTTGTCCTCATATTTACATAAGATATGATATAATAGTTTCTCTCAAACTACTGAACGTCTTAGCAAAAATGGCCTAAAGAATTCTGTTAGTGAGATTCTGTGGAAGTCAGCTGGGAAAGCAGGTGTGTGATCCAGGCTTCCTTATCCTGACAAGATTGCATCGATGTCCACCTGAATTTTTGAGATGTCCTGGTCTTTGAACTTCTCCCTCCCTCTAGGTGCTTAATAAATATTTGATAAAAGAAAAAAAGAAAGAAAGGAAGTCCACCTGTCTTTGCTCACTCCTTGTTTAGTTCACATGTACTGAGTACCTCTTATATGCCAAGAAATGTACTAGGCCTTGGAGGATATGAAGATAAATTAGCCATGGTCCCTACTCACTGCTCTTTAGGAGCTAATAGACTGAATCTGATGAAGAAAAGATATGTGAGCAATATTACCGTATTCAGTAAGACACATCATAACATCAATGTATGTGCCAAATGCAATGCTGGGACAGAAAAGCAAATGGTTAGTTATTCCTCTCAGGAGGAACAGGGCCACAAAGGCTTCTCAGAGGAGTAACTGTGAAAAGCTAAGTCTTAAAGGATGACTCAGAAATATTCAGGTCAAGAAAGTGGAATGGGGTAGGCATACAGGACTGAGACTCTTAAGCTCACCGTACACTGATAATTCTTTCATATTACATGACTTCAGGATACTGAATAATTTGTACTCACTGAAAAGTCTTTTCATACATTGCCTGTGGCTAGGTAAATTGGTCCAATGCTGTCGGAAAACAATTTTGCAAAATGAATCAAGAACTATACAATGGCTATACCTTAGAACTAGTGATCACACCTGTGGGAATCTTAAGGAAATAATTCTGGATGTAGAAAAGATCGTATGCACAAAGATAGTGTATATTAGAGCATCAAAAAAGAGGGAGAATTGGAAAACAAATCTCCATGCCCTTTACTGGAAGATAGGTAAATAAACTATGGTATGTTTATTAGAGGGTCTATTATGCGGCTATTCATTTCCAATATCACTTAATAACTTAGAAATATTTATGGATATAGTGATAAATAAAAAAGGAGCAACAAATGGGTAAGTATGGTCATAACTTTATTCTTAAAATCACATGCATAGCAACAAAGGCTCTAAGAAATGATACCAAAAAATGTTAACAAAAGTTGACCTAGAAAAAGGGAAGTTTTGGGAGACTTTTTCCTTATTTTCAAATTTCCTGTTATATAGTTGTTTTATTCCCTTACAACCTACATGTAGTTTTAATCTATGGATTTCACAGTCTACCAACTTAGTGTGAATTTCTTCCAGAAGTCACCAAGTCTTCTAGTTCTTTTTTCTTTCTTTCTTTCTCTTTCTTCCTTCCTTCTTTCTTTCTTTCTTCTCATTACTTAATAAGTGCCCAAGTGTGGCTTATAGTGGGTGTCTATTGAACACACAGGACAGCTGACAAAGTGGAGCAGATTTCTCTATATTCTGCTTTCCTATGGCCTCAAGACCATTAAGAGAAGTAACAACTCTTGACACTTAAGATAGCTTTTATGTGTGCTAGACACTGTAGTAAGCACCTCACAGATATTAATTCATTAAATACAGCAGTCCTGTGTGACAGATATAAGAATTAACTTTTTTTTTTTTTTTTTTTTTAACATCTAATCAATTTAGGAAACACAAAAGCTAGCCACTTACCCAATGTTATCTAGTTAGTTGGTAAAAAGCCAGGGTTTGGAACCCAGGAGTATGGCTCAAAGGTCTCAGCTCTTAATCACTCCAAAGAGGAAGCTTTGAAATAGTCAGCTAGCCAGCCAGCCAGGCAAGCAGACATGTAAAACCTACAGGTAACTAGGTAGAAGAGATGGGGGACTGGGGCTGGAGGCGAATGGAGAAAGACAGAGCTCAAGGAAAATTAGAAAATGTAAACCCCTTCCCAAATAAAAGCCTCAATCTCTGGCAGCAATTTCTTTCTTTCTGAGTGGAGAGGATGGCAGACGTAGAAAGGCATTTGAAATATGAGAAATCACCTCTGAAGTAAATATCTGGCTCAGCATTGAAGACAGATTAGAGGTAGCACCTAGCTGAAGGTGAAAGATTTAAGAGAGCTATGTATTTCCATAAACAGGGTCTTGATATTTTCTTTGCCTATTAGTCCTGCAACAGACATAATGATTGTTTCTTCTCTGGTGAGTTTATTTAGATTACGAAGCTCAGGCTTTTTCTAGAATTTTTGATACATCAGGACTATATCAGACCTTCTGTGGCCATCTAATCTAGACCCTGCCCATCTTTTCATCCCTAGCATACATACACACCTTCAATAAACAGTATAGGATAAATAAACATCTATCAGAAAGAACAAGTGATGTACCTGGTGCATAGAGAGGCAAGGGTGACCCCCTATTAAAAGTGATTAATCAAAGTGGGTAGGGGCCATTATGCATATGCAATCATAGGTTCAAAGACATTAAGTATTGAAATAAGTATTCAGTGATTCTTTTATTGGATCTGCTGGATGTTTCTCCATGATCTCTAGATTGAGTAAAGGTTTAGATTATATATATCTGGCTGTTTGGTGAGGAGCCCTGGTGGCACAGTGGTTAAGCGCTCAGCTGCTAACTGAAAGATTGGTGGTTTGAACCCACCAACTGCTCTGCAGGAGAAAAATGTGGCAATCTGCTTCCATAGAGATGTACAGCCTTGGAAACTCTATGGGGGCAGTTCTACTCTGTCCTATACCATAGCTATGAGTTGAAATTGACTCAACAGCAATGGTTTGTCTTGGTCTATGTTACCCTATGCTTTTAATTCATTAGTCCCAAATCTTTAAAATAGGCTTCTAAAACATCCATCCAAAAATAAGATCAAGGTTGTTCACAAGTAGCCAAGAGCTCAAAGACAGCTGGTGTAAGTTGGGACACTTCCCATAATGGAGGGTCCAAGATGTGGATTCCAAGCTGCATCTAAAATGATTATGTTCTAGCAGCCTGTACTGACATGCACTCCTGCTTTCAGTCTTATCCAAGAACAACTGGACACTCTTTAACTAAAGCCTTTCCTCTCACCCCCTACATAAAAAAACCAAACCAAACCCATTGCCATCAAGTTGATTCCAACTCACAGCGACACTACAGAACAGAGTAGAACTGCCCTGCAGGGTTTTCAAGGAGCGGCTGGTGATTCAAACTGCTGACCTTTCGATTAGCAGCCAAACGCTTAACCACTGCACCACCAGGGCTCCCCTTACGTAGAGCATCCCATTTTTTTTGGAGAAGAGCTGACATCTTACCCAGCCCTACCTGATCAGAGTGAGGAATCTCCTTCATTCCCCATGTCAAAGACATATATATCCTTGGCCCAAGTGTCATAGTACTACTTTACTCTTCATCCATGGAAACTGTATTCTTAAATTTTAGATTTTGCTATTTGCCACTCAGCTTTATTAATGATGAAAACCATGGGAAGGGATGAGAGAGACCAAACTTCTGATTTCACAGATGAGGAGAGGAGGCCCAGGGATTAGAGAGCATAATCCTAGTATCATGCATCTAGTTGGTGGTTAAGATGCTTCTGGCTCTTATTCCAGGGTTCTTTCTGCCCTGCCCCGTTCAATTGGTCATGTGGCATTGAAGGGAACAATATGAAGCCTTGAAACTTAAGAAGAAGCAAAGGCTGCCCCAGTAATTTGTCCCAGCTGCTGCTCCACACACATATGTGTACACACACACAGACCCCTTGTCTGAACTTGCCCCCAGTGGAAGAAAAGATCATGGCTCTTACTCATTTCCATGTACTCTGGAGTGAGTCCAGTGTAAGGTTCCAAGCTGTAGTCTAGGTCCCACTGCTCTGGATGTTTTGAGTGGGCAGAGTCAGTTTCTTCAGGTTCTGTCTCATCTTTCAGCTTCCGAAAGAGTTTTTTTAACTTCCTGGAAGAGAAATGAACCAGTCACCAAAAGATTCTGGAGGACAGGGTTAGTTCTGCAGACAGAAATGAGGAAAACTAAGTTTTTAACCCTAAAGCCATCTCTGATCCAAGGATAGATAGAGAAACCACTAAAAGATTACTTTTCTCCTAGAGACAACCCAAGAGTTCCTTTATCAGGATAACAAAAGGCCCCACCCAACAAAGGAGCAGCTTTCTTCAAACCCAAAGAAACTTTGAATTCTTCCTAGTGTTTGATAAGCAACAATAGAGTTGGCCTTTCCCATCAAATGCTGAGATGGAGCTAGTCCTATAGTCTAACAGATGATCCAGCCATCCTCTTCATGGGGAGGGGAGAGAGTGTCAGAAAGTAGTGGAGAGATGCTCTCTTTCTAGTTCTCTCAGGTCAAACATTCTCAGGTCTTAATAACATAAATAACATCATCTTTCTAGTTAAAGCCAATGTAAGTCTTGTCCACCACATTCAGGAATTTCTTGGTTCAGAATAAGATAATAATGGCCCAGTTTCTTGGGTTTTGCATGAGGATTAAGTGAAATAATGTTTATACAGTATTTAGCACAATATCTGAACACAATAAGTATTCAAATACTTATTATTTTTAATATTAAATGCTAAAATATATGCACAATGAAAACAGGTGAAGAAGCAAGGCGTCAACTATGCTCATTGAAGAGATGGTTTCTAGGAAATAGCTGGGAAGAGAATGAACTGCAGAGCAGTCAGAATCATAGGCTCAAAGAACTCAAAGGAATTTTGAAGTCCACCCTCCACCACATTCCTGACACAGGATCATCCAACCCCTACATAGATATTTCCAGTGAAGCCCTACCAATATCATCAGGCATCTCAGTCTATTGTTAGAAAGTACTTCCTGGCAGTGGAAATATACTGATTCAAAATACTGTTCTGATTAGCATTCTGTCTAGTAGCATTTGCCATCAGGAGAATGTAGTACAGTGTAGTGGATGAAAGTCTAATCTTTAGTGTCAGAAGATAGTTGTTTAAAACACAGTTCCATAATTCTCCAGCTGTGTTTTCTTGGACAAGTTTTAAAACTCTGTTATCTTAAGTTTTCTTATCTATAAAATGAGAAAATAAATATTAACTAGCCTGTATAAAACTACTCATCATCGAGTTGATTCCAACTCATGGCAACCCCAAGTGTGTCAGAGTAAACTGTGCTCTGTGGATCACAGTGGCTTTTCAGTGGCTGATTTTTCAGAAGCATATGGTCACACCTTTGTTCTCAGGCACCACTGGGTAGACTCAAACCTCCAACATCTGTTAGTAGCCAAGTGTGTTTACACCACTCAGTGACTCAAATTAGCCCATCAAACCAAATAAACCAGTTGCCATTGAGTCAATTCCAGCTCATGGAGACCCCATGTATTTCACAGTAGAACTGCATTCCACAGGGTTTTCAAGGTTGTGACCTTTTGGAAGCAGATCGCCAGGCTTTTCTTCTGAGGTACCTCTGGATGGGTTTGAACCACCAACCGTTTGGTCAGTAGTCAAGTGCTTCAACTAGCTAAAAGGAGATGATCTATATAACATGTTAAATTTAGGGCATGGTATATGGTAAGAACTCAATAAATACATCTATCACTGTCTCTATCATCATCAGCATCAAAGGAGGACTTAAAAAAATGAGTTAAGAGATCCATAGATGCAGCAGTAACAAAATTTTCATAATAAAATTTCAAGCAATGATTATGTGATAATCAGAAACTGAGAAAAACTAGACAATGCCTAAAAATTGAAGTAAGATAGTATGGGCCGACTGAAACCCAACAAGTATACAGTGGGTCAGGACAGAAGGAGAGAGAAGATAAAAATAAAAGACAGAAAAGGAAGGGAAAGAGGGAAGGATAGTGGGAAGAAAGGAGGGAAGGTCTAGAACCAGAACTCAAACTGAAACTTTACCTCCAGGTACTAGTAATCAGACTACTTGGTCGAATCCTTAGTAAAGATTAGCAGTTTGAATTAAACAGGGATAGTTGAACACATTCATATATACCTTTCATATATGTCATTAAAATGACAGTGAAGGGATAAACAATATATGAAACCACAGGTTAAAAAAATAGTTATGAAGACAGTAGTGAATGAGAGATGTTAATGAATAACTTGGAAGACAGAGAGTGGATGAAGGAGTTAGCAAAGCTGTGTTGGCTGAATGCCAAGTGTCTACAGTGCAAGATGGTGGTGAGAAGCCAGCTAAATTATGGGGCAAAATCTCAGAAAGGCTCAGGAATTAGAAACACACCAAATCAAAAACAAACCAAACCCATTGCCATCAAGTTGATTCCAACTCATAGTGACCCTATAGGACAGAGTTAGAACTGCCCCAGAGCATTTCCAAGAAGCACCTGCTGGATTCGAACTGCTGACCTTTTGGTTAGCAGCCATAGCACTTAACCACTATGCCACCAGGGTTTCTGGAAACACACCCGGTATCTCCAAATGTAGGGGAGTAGTGATTGGTCAAAGCTGTCTTTAGGAACAGCAGACCCTAATGTCTCTGCCGATCCATGTTGCACAGGTGGCTACACTTCCCAACTCTGGTAGGATCAAAAAGCTTATTCTGAGGATCAAATGAACTAGGGAAACTAAAGATCTGAGATAAATTCAGCAGACTGACAGGAAGATAAAGTCAATAACTTTCTCCCCTCCACACACACACCAAATAGAACAAAAGACAAAGAAATGGACAATAGAAAAGCAAAGATAAGAACATTAGGAGAGCAATCTAGGAACTCCAACACTTAATCAAAAAGAGAGGACAGGTAAATAGAGGGGAGGAAATTTTTTTTAAAAAAAGAAGAAGAAGAAAAGAAAGAAAGAAAAAAAAATGTCCCAGAAGTGAAGGACATGCATTTTCTGATTGGAAGGACCCATTCAACATAATGATGAGAAAAAGACCTCCACCAAAACACATCACCATGAAATTTCTGAACTCTTAGAATAATGAAAGGGTTCTAAAACCTTCCAGATTCAGAGGGGAAACCATAGATCCTCTACAAATTACCGGGAATCAAAAAGATACTGGAATTCTCTACATCAGCCCTTAACACTAGAGTACTCTGTAGCAATGTATTTAACACTCAGAGGACAAATAATTTCAGCACAGAATTCTATACCCAGTCAAAGTATACATTAAGTGTGAAGACAGAATAAAAACATTTTCAAATATGCAAGATTTCACAAAAGTTAGCCTTCTATGCATCCATTCTCAGGAAGTTCCTGGAAGATGAATATCACCAACCAAGGATATAAATCAAGAAAGAAATAATATGGAATCCAGCAAACAGGAAATCCAATCGAAAAAGGAGATGTTGAATCTAACTCAGCTAGGTAGATGTATAGAAGGCTAGTGAACAAACAGTTCTTTTTGGAACAGGAGAATAAAGGGGTCCTAGGAGGCTGACTCCAGGAAAAAATAATTGTGACTGATATGTTTGATGATGTAGTCTAACTGGGAAAGTGGGCACTAAAACAAGTGTTGTGAACAATGTGTAATGAATGTTATGATGGGAAAAGTTTCGGTAATTATGAGAACAGAAAGCAGAAAAACCTAACCTGGCCTAAGGTAGAAGTTCTTTCTCAGGAAGACATGTGTAAGCCAAAATAAATGATCAGGAAAGATGAAGCGTGGAGTGAAAGGTGAAGGAGTGTTGTAGGCAAAGGGAACCATTTGTGCAACAGCCAAAGGCAAATGTGAGAATTGCTCATACAAAGGACTGAAGGAGTTCAAAATGCTTGGAGCATTATTTTATATATATGTAATAACTGTGGCTAGGTACCAGAGAGAAAATGATGAAAGATAAGACTTGAGAGGTTGAGTAAGCTCATGGCATCGGAGTCTTTGTAAGCCTTATTATTCAGTGGCTCAGAAGAAATGATGGTAGCAGAGTCTAAGGTCATAGTAGTGGACATTAAGAGATGTATTTGTGATATGCTCAGGAGGTAGAATTAAGAAGACAGAAGTGGACTGTAAATGGCAGGTGAAGGAGAATAAAGGATCAAGGATGCTTCCCAGAGTCTTTGGGCATGTGTATGGTTTTCTAAGATAGGAATCACTAGATAATAAACAATTTTAGTGATGAGGAAGAGTAGGAGAAGTTTTGGACACGTTGAGGTGGAAGAGCCTATGAGACAATAAGTAGAGATGTGTAGTAGGCAGTTGTGTATATGTGTCTAGAGCACTGAAAACAGGCCTGGGCTGGAGATAGAGATCTAAGAGTCATTATCATGACAGCAAATGAAGCCCTGGGAACCGACAAAATCACCTAGGATACTGCATAGAACAGAGGGTCAGGAAGGAGCTCTGATGAATATTGATAGTTAAGGGATAGGGTCGAGGGAAAGGGTCTCTAGGTGATGCAAATAATTAATGCACTTGGCTACTAACCAAAAGATTGGAGGTTTGAGTCCACTCAGAGATACCTTGAGGCCTGGTGATGTACTTTTGAAAAATCAACCATTGAAAACCTTATGGAGCACAGTTCTACTCTGACACATATTGGGTCTCCATGAGTCAGAGTCGACTCAGTGACAACAAGTAGAAGGAAAGGAGCCCTCAAAGGACAAGGAAGGAGCAGTCATAGGAACAGAAGGCCAACTGTGATACTGTGTGCCAAGAAAGCAAGGGAAGAAGGAGCTTCAGGTCCTTGTGGTCAACAGTGTAATATCCTGTGGCTGGGTAGAAAAAAGATAAGGGGGGAAAAAATCCACAAATAATGCTTATGAACCCCTCATTCCCAGAAGTTTCCCTCAGTGACCATTAAAAAAATTAATAATAAAGAAAATTCTCCTAGACCTGGATTTAACAGGAATCCCGTGAGTTGCATAACATACAGATGGGCCGTTTGGAAAACTTCAGATTATGATTCTAACCGTATGATGCACTCACTTGTTAAAACAACTCCTTTGATGTTACCCCTTGTCCTTTTCATCTGCTATTTTTCCCTCCCTTTTTAATGACAAGTCTCAGAAACTCTTCCTGGAAGGCTCAGAGCTTTGACTCATGGGCTTACACCAAGAACATAAGGATTGTCTGTAACACCTGGGGCTGTCCTGCTGCAGGAATCTGGGTCCCAGGCAGTTCCCTACAGACCTAGGCTCCAAACACTTCTAGATGCATTACAGAAGGCAGGACCAAGCCCTTACCCAGCCAAAGAAGCTCAATCTCTGAGCTATGTATTCCTTTTCTTGACACCTGACAATGTTCAAATTTGTTCCTTAAACTTCTGATTCACGGTCAATTCTGCCTTATTAAAGGAGAACACAGATCTCCTTTGCCTGTGATGGCTTTAAAGAGAAACTGTTATATGTCTTGAAGTGCAATATTTATCACATTTATGAAAAGGAAGCAGGAAGTTTATAAAATCTTACTAGCTGTGTTTAGGGGTGTTTTGCAGCTATTTAGGGATGTGACCTGCTATTGCTTTGAGTAGGAGTAGGGACAGGAGAACGAACAAATCTGTATTGGAAGAAGTACAGCCAGAATGCTCCTTAGAAGCAAGGATAGCAAGATTTCACCTCACATACTTTGGACATGTAATTAGGAGGGACCAGTGCCTGGAGGAAGACATCACGCTTGGTAAAGTGGAGGAAAAGCAAAAAAGAAGACTGTCAATGAGATGGATTGACACAGTGGCTGCAACAATGGGCTCAAGCATAGCAACAATTGTGAGGACGGCACAGGACCAGGCAGTGTTTCATTCTGTTATACACAGGGTCGCTAAGAGTCAGAACCGACTCGACGGCACCTAGTAACAACAACAACAGGGACAGGAGCCCATTTTACTAGTGGAAATATCGTTCTGTCTATCTGTTCTGTTCCTCCCAAAGTATGTCCAGGAGAAAATCTAGCGTGCGAAAAAAGTGACATTTACCCTTTCACCAAATATACAGCTCTCTGAATGATAAAAGGCCCATTTCCAATTTTGCTTGAACAAATGCTAGAGCTAAATTTGAGATAAAATTATAGGGAGAAGTTGGGATATAGTGTGACATGTTTTAGGGGCACCACACCATTTGGATCTAAAGTTTATTTTGCACAAACACATATGGAAAGGAGGGATGTGTGGTGGCTAAGGGACATCCTGCCAACAGACTCAGATAATAAATAGCACAAGATCAGATTCTGCCATGCCGCTCATCCTGCCTCAAGTTGTCTCAGAAGGAGATGCCCATAAGCATTATTCTGGGGCCAGCAATGTTTACAGCCATCCAGCTTCTCTCTGGAAAGCATCTGTCACAACAGTGTCAGGCCCCAGGAGCCTGGGGTTGCACGAGTGGGGCGAGTAACCAAGTTTTATCTATTACCATGTCCTCATTAGTCACAGAGCTGACTTTCAGGAGCTTAATGCCTTCAGTTTTACTGCCTCCCTTTGAAGCATTTTATTTTTCCATCCAGTCAAAAGTGTCGTCTGCCAGATCCAAAGTCTCTGAACCAGGCCTAGCAAGAGTGAGCTGTGCTGCTGTCTGGTGGAAGATGCCTGGAGGTAGAGTGGTGCTTCTGTAGTGGCCCTGTCTGAGGTTCTGACAGGATTTATGTGTAGGAGAGGTGTGAGGGAACTAATGAAACTTATCCAAGGTCCCAAAGGGAGGCTGTACAGCATTCTTGGACAGTGATGAAAGATAAGACTTGGCAATTTAGGGTAAGCGCATGGCATTGAAGGCCTCATAAGCTTTGTATGTCATATTATGCAGTGCTTCAGGCCAGAAATGATGGTAGCAGAGTCTAGGGTGATAGCAATGGACATGAAGAGATGTATTTAAGATATGATTCCAAAACAAAAAACAAACCCGTTGCCATCAAGCTAATTCCGATTCATAGCGACCCTATAGGACAGAGTAGAACGGCCCCATAGAGTTTCCAAGGAGCAGCTGGTTGATTTGAACTGCTGACCTTTTGGTTAGTGGCCAAGCTCTTAACCACAGTGCCACCAGGGCTCCATGATATGCTTAGGAGGTAGAATTAAGAAGATGGTGCTGGGTTATACATGGGAGGTGAAAGAGATTGTCCCCGACTTGCAGAGACCTGTGGGATTAGGAGATGATAATATTCCTCTGAATAATATTTCCTAAGCCAAGGAAACATTCCACAAGCAGTTCACATGACACCTTTAGAAGGTCTCTGCACTTGGCCTTACATATCATTAGGGCACCTGGGGAAAGAGTGATTTCCTTTTTTGTTCTCTCAGTCCCTCTGACTGCAGTCAAGGAGAAGACCCCAGTTTGCTGCTGGTACGCTTTTAACCACTCCCTGGTGCTTGCATGTCTCCCTTTTTAGCAAAGAGAATGCAGATCTTAGGTAAGTGCCTTGGGTAGGATATAAAGTCACTGATTACTTAATAATGTTTTGTGTTTGTTGTTGTCTTTTTATTTTACTGTTGTTTGCTGTTCATGGTAACCGATGCTATTAGTTTTCCATTTTCAGAAGTGTTATAAATTGAAGAAAAAAGTGAGTTGGCTTAGGGGAAATTAATATGCAAAGATGTTTAGTTAGATACAGGGAGGGGGAATAAAAAAGTTGGTTGACAATGACTGATGTTTGGGAAGTGATGTTCTAAGGCAAGATGCCTACTGGATTGTCAGGTTCTCAAGGGCATCAAAGTTGTGTTATGTGACCACTCCCTGTACACATACACATGTACTCAGAATCTAATAAGAATTCTGCACACTCAGGATGAGAGGTAAATTATAGCTACCTGGCTTACAAGGAGCCCTGGTGGCACAACAGTTAAGTGCTCGTCTGCTAACAGAAAGGTTGGTGGTTCGAACTCACCCAGGGTCTCTACAGGAGAAAGACCTGATGATCTACTTCCATAAAGATTACAGTCAAGGAAACCCTATGGGGCTGTTCTGCTCTGTCACACGGGGTCACTGCAAGTTGAAAATTGACTCGACAGCACTCAACAACAATCTAGCTTACTAATAAAGAGCAATTAGACAGTTTTTCAATTTTTTAAAATTTTCTTTAAAAGAATCTTAGAAAATTGCTTTTAGAGGTAGATGATGAGCCGAAGATGATCAACCTTACAACTGTATATTCTTATCATATTTTTTTTTACCCCGAACGTTCTTGTCCAGGGTGATTACCTATCTAACTCCTAAGACCTGCTTCTGTTTTTGAAAGTCAAATCTGGCCTCAAAAATTAGTGTTTATCTCCCTTAGGGAAAGAATTTGATGTAGTCTCTGAAAGTACATAAGAACGGTGCCGTGAACTAAAAGCCATCGGACACAAGATAGAAGCAAAAAATAGTGTTCCCAACTTGGTCTTCTCAGCCTCACTCCTTGGACTTGCAACACTTACAAAGTATCACTTGTAAATAGAAGAGCCAGTGACACTCGGTAAAACCCTTTCTACCTGGAACTCCCAGAGAATGGTTCTTCCTTTTCTCAGATTTCCATACTTTCTGGATAGTGGACCATTTATCCAAGCTGGTTTGCTACATAACTATGTTGGATGGAAATATTTCTAGAATAATTTTCCCAAGGTCACACAGTCAGTATATTATAAAGCTTGGTTTTAAACCCCAATCTGTTAGGCCACCAAATCTCTGCTGTACAGAAGAGTTAAAGACCACTGGGTCTGATTTTTATAATTTACGTGAGTCCTTCCTCACTGTCAGACACAACTGTCATTTCTCTGTTGACTACAGAAGACTTTTAAAAATTATCATTATTTTATTTATTTCATGTATCTCAACTGTGTCATGCATAAGGAGAATGGCAGGTGCTTGAACTCTGGATTGGAAAGGTCTAATTTATTGAGAGTGGGTTCTGAGTAGGGAGTGGGAAATCCAGTAATCATAAATATAGTGATTTCATATGACCAAACTCAAAATACTATCTGTAGAAGTATTTAGGACTTTGGAGAGAAAAGATCCCAGAATTTGGTAGAAGAATTTTTACTCTACATCTCTGAACTTAACTACGTTATTAGGTTGTATGTGTCCTCTAGCAGACTAGGAAATGAAAGGAGGAAAAATCTTTTGAGATAGAAATTAGTTGTATTTGGAATAGGCAGTGACCACCTTCATTCAACAGAGGAGAGGTTCATAGGCTGTTAGAGCTGAAAAGCACCTTAGAGATGATTATAATCTCATCATTTTCAAGAGATGAAGACAGACTTAGAGAAGTGACTGTCCACACTTTTATGAATTACTATGCAATTTCCATCAATTAAAGTGTGGCATATGAAACACACATCAAGCATAAACACGAAAATTTAGCCTTCAAGGCAAACAACCACGTGCTAGTTTCATCTGCTATGGAGCTGATGGAGTCGATGGGTGGGGAACATGCCAACACACTGTCCAGACATATGCCTGAGTTCTTGCCACTCTCATACTCTATAAAAAGCTTCTGAGTCCTGGATAAACAGGCTAAGTGGAAGACCAGATGTCCAGGGATGAAAAAATGGCCATCTTATGCCCACGAGCAATTCCATCCAGAGCAGAATGCTTGTAGAATAACAATGTTCTGAAGGACTGGTGTCCTTCCCAGATGTTTGAAGGGGAATGAGGACTGTCTTTTATAGCAGGAGTGCAGGGGCTGGTCTTATAGCTTCAAAAAGGCCAGATATGACTTTCATTCCATCTGTATATTCTCTGGAGGTTTGTCCATAGCAAAAGTTCTCTCTAAGATGGTAAGCTCCTAGAGAACAGGGACCATCTGTTTCACTAGTTTTGCTTAACTATCACTGAATGACTTAGTCAGCAAGCAGGGAGCAAGGTAAACTTTCAGAGGGTTGAGATTCTTAAGACTGATGATTTCTTGACGGATATCTAGAGATTGGTTTAATCTGAGAGGTAAAACAAGGGGCCCAGATACAAACTGTTATGGACTGAATTGTGTCCTCCCAAAATGTGCGTCAACTTGGCTAGGCTCTGATTCCCAGTATTGTGTGGTTGTTCTCCAATTTGTGTTCTGATGTGTTGTAAATCCTAACCTTTATGATGTTAATGAGGCAGGATTAGAGGCAGTTACGTTAATGAGGCAGGACACAATCTACAGGATTAGGTTGTATTTTGAGTCAATCTCTTGTGAGATATAAAAGAGAGAAGAGAGAAGAGAGGAGAGGGACCTCATACCACCAAGAAAGAAGAGCCAGGAGAAGAGTGCATCCTTTGGTCTTAGGGTCCCTGCACTGAGAAACTCCTACATCCAAGAGAAAATTTATGACAAGGACCTTCCCCCAGAGCTGACAGAGAGAGAAAGCCTTCCCCTGGAGCTGGTGCCCTGAATTCAGACTTCTAGCCTCCTAGACCATAAGAGAATAAATTTCTGTTTGTTAAAGTCATTCACTTGTGGTATTTCTGTTATAGCAGCACTAGATAACTAAGACACAAACATTCCTTCCAATCCTCCTCCAAGGAAAGCATAGACCACCTGAGGTTGTTCCAGTGTGTGGACAGAAAAAAAATCTAAGTATTCAGCTCAGTAAATGGTGGGTGACGGTGAGAGCTTTTCTGAGGACTGGGGTGACAAGCGTCCAGAGGGAATGTTGAGGATTCTCATTGCTTGAAGTAGGGCTCTCATTAAAAAGGGTTTTATCTCCAGGTAAACTAAACTGTCTACATAACTTCAGCCCTGTAAATGAGTTTCTGAGAAAGATCAAAGAATAGCTTTCCCTGGGGATCTTTCAGACAGTTAGGGCCCCTCCCCACCCCAGGAAGCGGGTATGAAGAAAAGAGTTGGACCACATATCCTTTAAGGACTCCATCCTGCCCAACGAACCTAGGACTCAGCAACCTACTCAGCAAATAGATTCAGAAGAGTTTTTGTCTTTGCCCTGTCCTTGACCTTCCCCAAGACCTTGGTCAGGGGACTGCCATCTCTTTGATCCTACCCTACCCTATCTGAAGCACCACCTGAGTCATGAGGTATTTGTTATAAGATCTGAGTCATTCTGTTGTTTGTTTAGAAAAGGAAAATGATTTCTTTAGACAAAATAATGGCAGACCATTTCATTAGATTTTGATGGTGGCATCTTTCTTTGAGGTCCTGGACATACTCTGGAAGAAACTCCTTTGCTTATGCATCCTTCATTGACTTCTCCAAAACTCCAGACCTTTACTTATTCTGAATTCAGGCAAAGTTTGAACTATGTAGAGAGTACCCAGTTTCATGAAGTCTATTTTGTCTCTCAAACTGAAAGTCTAAGCTTTGGGAAGACAAAAGCCATTTCATACTTTTTTATTTATTTAAAATTGCGTGTAAATCTTGCACATATGTTGAAAGCAAAGAACCAGAGATTGATTTTGCGTGGACTGCAAATATTGTGAGTATGGGTCTTTGGTGTATAATTCTCATCTTTTAACACCTGAGCCATTTGAGCCAAAAGGTAGAGGCTGTGATGTTCTCTGGAAGCCCTCCCACAGGGTACACAATGTTATTCCTGGTTATGTAGACTCATTAAACAATCTATGATGCGCAGATGGCACAACCTTGCTTGCTGAAAGTGAAGACTGGAAGCACTTACTGATGAAGATCCAAGACTACAGCCTTCAGTATGGACTACACCTCAACGTAAAGAAAACAAAAACCCTCACAACTGGACCAATAACCGAGATCATAATAAACAGGGAAAAGATTGAAGTTGTCAAGGATTTCATTTTACTTGGATCCACAATCAATGCCCATGGAATCAGCAGTCAAGAAATCAAACAACATATTGCACTGGGCAAATCTGCTGCAAATGGCCTCTTTAAAGTGTTAAAAAGTAAAGATGTCACTTTAAAGACTAAATTGTGCCTGACCCAAACCATGGTATTTTCAATCACCTTATATGCATGTAAAAGCTAGACAATGAATAAGGAAGAGTGAAGAAGAATTGATGCCTTTGAATCATGGTGTTGGCAAAGAATATTGAATATACCATGGACTGCCAGAAGAATGAACAAAGCTGTCTTGGAAGAAGTACCGACAGAATGCTCCTTAAAAGTATGGATGGTAAGACTTGTCTCACATTCTTTGGACATGTTATCAGGAGGGATCAGCCCCTGGAGAAGACATCATCCTTGGCAAAGTAGAGGGTTAGTGAAAGAGAGGAAGACCCTCAGTGAGATGGATTGACACAGTGGCTGCAACAATGGGCTCAAGCATAACAACGATTGTGAGGATGGCACAGGACTGGGCAGTGTTTTGTTCTGTTGCACATAGGGTCACTATGAGTTGGAACCGACTCGATGGTACCTAACAACAGCAACAACAGGTAGCTTCAGAGTCTAGCTCTCTGGCCCTTAAAGTATATTCTCTTAGCCACTTAATATTCTTAAAACACCTTTACTGCTTAATGAAGTTAGACTGGATTCTAATGTCTGCAGCTAAGACCCCTGGTCAATAACATGATCAAACATAGTTGGAAAGAAAGAGATTAACAAGTTTCTTTACTTCAGGACTAATCAGAACCATTAATAGTGTATGTATAGTGAATCTCCAAGAGGGAGATAGAGTGAGTGGTACTATCTTTGCCTAACTCTAAGGGGACTTACAATTGCATCCCCGAACGGTCTTTTTTTTTTTTTTTTTTTTGTACTTTAGATAAAGGTTTACAGAACAAACTAGCTTCTCATTAAACAGTACATATATTGTTTTGTAACACTGGTTACCAACCTCATGACATGTCAACACTCTCCCTTCTCGACTGTGGGTTCCCTATTACCAACTTTCCTGTCCTCTCCTGGCTTCTAGTCCTTTTCCCCTGGGCTGATGTGCTCCTTTAGTCTAATTTCAGAATGGTCATTCTTGCAAGGAGTTTGCAAACAACCCCAAGCCTGAAAGGAATTGTCCATCCTACCCTCCTAATTACAACTGTCCCAGCCTGTGAGAGGTACCTCTGATCATCTCTGCTGTTCCCCCTGGCTCACTGGGACTGGGCTGGCCAAAAGCAGCCCCTGAAACAGATTCTGCTTTAAAACCACAAAGTGATGGAAAGGAAAGGTAGAGGGAGCTACATTTTCCCTTTAACCTATTGGTAGAGTTTCACTTGTTCCATCCTCTTTTCTTTTAGGTCCAGTGCCTGTGAATCAACATTTATTTTGATGACTATCTCAATACAAAATCTGATGGAAAGAAGTCATTCTACAAAATAGTGTAAAACTATGGGGAAGGGAGGAAAGACAGAATCTACATGAAAACAACCCATTCTGTGTCTCATCAATGATTCATCCTTCCCCTCCAAAGATTGTATATTCCACCATTTATTCTCAGTTAATTTTCTAAATAATTCCGCTATCTTCAAAATTCAATATTCACCTATCCACTATATTGAAAGTCTTTCTTTTAGTTATCCATTGTGAGGACAAATAGCATTAAAAATATGCTCATTGAGCGGCCATCTAAGATACTCCAATGGTCTCATCCCTTCGGGAGCAAGGGAGAATGAAGAGAACAGGATTCAACGAAAAGATTAGTCCAAAGGACTAATTGTCCACAGCTACCAAGACCTCCACCGGACTGAGTCCAGTAGAGCTAGATGGTGTCCGGCTACCACCACTGACTGCTCTGACGAGGATCACAACAGAGGGTTCTGGGCAGAACTGGAGAAGGATGTAGAGCATAATTTTAACTCCCCCCCAAAAAAAAAAAAAAAAAAAAAAAAAAGACCAGATTTACTGGCCTAAAGAATACTAGAGAAACCTCAAGAGTGTGGCTCCCAGGCACCCTTTCAGCTCAGAGGTGAAGTTACCTTCGAGGTTCGATGTTAAGCCTGGGAATGGACAGCCCAGTAAAACTAAATGGGACTAACGAGGTACAGGAGTCCGGTGACAAGGGCCAGAAGGCAGAGGGGGAGTAGGAAACTGATGATAAGGAACACAAATTGAATAAGGACACTGTCGATGTATTGTGAGATTGTTGACCACTGCTATAGGGCAACATTTGTAGTAACTATTAAATGGGAGGCTGTTTTGTCCTGTAAGCCTTCATCTTGGGCGAGAATGGCAGCACAATTGGAAGAGCATAGTCAATATCACTTAAATGTGTAAGTAAAAAGTTTTGAAATGGTGTTAAAATAAAATAAAATAAAATAAATAAAAAAAAACCAAATGAGACTAAAGAGGTACAATAGTCCAGTGACAAGGTCCAGAAGACAGAAGGGGACAAGGAAGTCCCCTGGTGATAGGGAACACAAGGTGGAGTAAGGATATTCTTGATGTGCTGTGAGATTGTTAACCATTGTCATAGGGCAACATGTGTAGTAACTGTTAAATGAAAAACTATTTTGTTCTGTAAGCCTTCATCTTAAGTGAGAATAACAGCACAGTTGGAAGAGCATAGTCAATGTCACTGAACTGTGAATGTAGAAATTTTTGAAACGGTGTATCTTTGGCCATCTGTAATTTTCATAAAAAAAAAAAAGGTTGAGAATTTAGAGGCTTAATACGTTGTGGGGTTGTTAACCAATGTCATAGAACAACATGTGTACTACTATTTCATGAGAAACTATTTGCTCTGTAAGCTTTCACTTGAAGTACAATAAAATATATAAAAAAAAAAAATATGCTCATTGCGGTCAGAGATATCTGGCTCCTAGCTCTCCCAATTACTAACTATGTACACTTACAGAAGTGGTTAATCTTTCTGAGCCTCAAACATCTTCAATCAGATTAGCCAACAAGGACTGCAGGAGGAAGCCTGCCCCATGGGGAAAGTTATTGGCAAGTGGACAGAGGCGTGAGCAACAAAGATATCTTAGAAAAGTGGAGGCCATGGCAATCCTTCCAGAAGTCAGGCACTGCTGGGTTAAGTCCTGGCAGTAAGGAGAAAGACGAGAAGCGCTCACTACGTACGGGATTCCGATCTCAAAGATGTTGTTCTGGATCAGCTGCTTCCCCAACATGATGATGCTGAGCTGAATGCAGAGCTCCATGAGGCAGCCTCCGGGAGCACACTGAGGGGAGGGGGAGAAAAAGGAAGGGACAGTTAGACCAAGTGGAGCTCAGAGAAGCAAGGGCACAAATTAAGCCATGCTGCGATGGGGATAAGGAAGGGGAGCTGGAGGGTGAACCTATAAACCACTAGCCAGGCATGAAACACCAGTGGCTGTACTTACCTCTTCCATTCGGTAACCATTGAACACATAGACGTAGCTTCCAGGCCTGCCCACAAACCTGAAATCAAGAAGTGTGGGAAGAGTTAGGGAAGGAGAGAGAATGCCAGGGCTGCTTGAGACCAAACAACCTGAGTGGACTAGCCAGCCCCATATATCCTCCTTGGCATCATTGGCCAGGGTATGTGCCAAAGCACCCAGGGACAGGAGTTCACACCTTGACGTCAGCTAGCAATCACCTAGAACACTTAGAGTTCACCTCTTTACCTAGTCAAGTCCCAGGCAATAGGGACTGAGGCTGGGCAGAGACTGAGGCTGGGTTTGGTGTGGAGCTGGGAAGGACACAAGTGTATGGGTGTGCATATATGTGTGTGTGTGTGTGTGTGTGTGTGCTGTGTGTAGGTGTATGTGCATGCATGCACAGGTACATGACAACCTCTGAGCCTAAACACAAGGAAGTTTGAATTCTCTGTAAGTGTATTGTCTGTGCATCTTCTTCCCTCAACTAGTGTCAAGAACTGAATTCTGATCATAACTCTTTAGTGAGGGCTTCTGATTTCCCCAGAAATGACTGACTAAAGTTGACTAAGGTGGAGATTTCTGGGATCAGAAAATAAATAAGAAGTCGACTTCTTACTGGAAAAATTCAAAAGAATGGAAGAAGACTGCCACATTGCTCTTCTAAGTAGGATCTACTTTCTTGGCAGATAAGAAGACTGGGCAGGTAGGGGGAGCAGAGAGGTACAAGCCAATCATGGAACCAGCCAGGTAGTCAGAAGAACCCTACTTTCTTGATAGGTCATCACCTTGCTCACCTGTTGAAATGTACTCATTCATTTGAGACTTAGCTTAAATTTCTCCTTCTCTGTGAAGTCTTCTTGTTGTCTCTGTTCATAAGTAAGTGCGCCCCTGATGTTTTATTTATATGTCTTATCATGGCACTTACTACAGATTACATATGCTATTGCCGAGACTATCTCTTTCAACATACCACACATTTCTTTAAGGGATCGGACCCTGTTTTTTGCCTGGAATATCAAATGTGTATGATTTGCTATTGATATTATACCTTGACAGAAACCACCAGTGAAGTGTACACTCACTGATATGGGCAGTCTCTCTGCTACTATTATTTCATTATAGCAAGGGCAGAGGTCCTAGGAAGGGGGTTGTAGTTTGGGTCACAAACATGTCTATAGGAAATTATCAAGGGTGGACTATGACAGCCCTTGCTATAATGTCTGCCTGATGACCTTTTAGTTCCAGGGAAGCTTTCCTGGCATAGTTGGTTGCTGTCTACTGGGACATCTTCTTGCAGGTAGTCAACTGACCTCACCATAAAAAAATACTTAGCAGAAGTGATTTTACATCCATACATGAGAGCCACTGGTCAAACATGAAATTCCCTCCTGCCTCATCTACAAAATTGGGAGACACAAATTCTTCTCAGACTCTCTCTTCAGGGCCCAGAACAAAACTCCTGTAGAGTTTCCCTGGTTATCAGAATCTGCAGGTGGTAATTCAAAATGATTTGGTGCTAAATTCCCTGAGGGACTGAATTGCTGGGCGGAGGGCTGTGGGGACCGTGGTCTCAGGGAACATCTAGCTCAACTGGCATAACACAGTTTATAAAGACCATGTTCTACATTCTACCTTGGTGAGTAGCGTCTGGGGTCTTAAAAGCCTGTGAGCAGCCATCTAAGATACTCCACTGGTCTCACCTCTGTGGGAGCAGGGGAGAATGAAGAGAATGGGATACAAGGAAAAGATTAGTCCAAAGGACTAATGGACCACAGCTACCAAGGCCTCCACCAGACCGAGTCCAGTACAGCTAGATGGTGCCTGGCTACCACCACTGACTGCTCTGACCGGGATCACAACAGAGGGTTCTGGACAGAGCTGGAGAAGGATGTAGAACAAAATTCTAACACACACAAAAGAAGACCAGATTTACTGGCCTAAAGGAGACTGGAGAAACCCTGAGAGTATGGCCCCAGGACACCCTTTTAGCTCAGTGCTGAAGTCACTCCCGAGGTTCACTGTTCAGCTGGGGTTTGGACAGCCCCATAAAACAAAACGGGACTAATGAGGCACAGCAGTCCAGGGACAAGGACTAGAAGGCAGAAGGGGACAAGAAACCTGGTGATAGGGAACCCAAGGCTGAGTAAGGACAGTGTGGAAATGTAGTGGGGTTCTTAACCATTGTCATAGGACAATATGTGTACTGTTTAATGAGAAACTATTTTGTTCTGTAAACCTTCATCTAAAGTGAGAATAGCAGTACAACTGGAAGAACATAATCGACATAACTGAATTGTACATGTAGAAATTTTTGAAATGGTGTATCTTTGGCTATGAATATTTTCACCAAAAGAAAGGTCCTCCAAGGCCAAGAAGGGAGTGTGTTGACATGTCATGAGGTTGTTAATCAATGTCATAAAACAATATGTGTACTGACTGTTTAGTGAGAAAATATTTGTTCTGTAAACCTTCACCTAAAGTACAATAAAAAGAAAAATAAAAAAAAAAAATGATTTGGTGCTAATACCCTTGCTGGGGTGAGCAGCCAGTGGGAATGGGGCTGGGAAATGGGACTGAGGGTGTGAGTTGCCAACGGGGATGGGCTGACCCTACTTGTCCTGACAGTGGAGGACCCAGTCTCAGGGACATATTGGCCTTCCATGTATGATGCTGTGATACTCACCTCCCCTTGAAAAAGGCCACATAGAAGATGGGAGAGTAGGCATTGACAAACTTCAGCAAGAAAGCTTTGAGTATCAGGCGCTCCTCAAAAGTCTGTTCTGTTTTTGGAACCTCTGCAAGAGAAGAGTAAAGCTGATGAGACTGAGAGACAGAATTCTCACCTCTCCAGAGTTTGGACCTGTGACCTTGTGATATGAGTTACTATCTCTCAGTTTACTCCTTCAGAGCAGAAACCAAGAGATCATCTCTATGGTCCATTAGAACTGAATTCATCTGGAAGAACCCAAACTGTTCACCAGTTAATATGAGGCTATCTGATTATCACCTTCATCCTTCTAATTCCTTCCTCTATTTCTCAACATACTCCTCAGAGGGGTGCTCTGAGCAAGCAGAGCTTCCCAATACCACCCTTACTTCCTCTAGCGGAATTCAGTTTTTACTTGTATAACTTGCTACCACTTCCATAGGCTCTTACGTGAACAAAGGTCCCTGACTAAAAAGATTCACTAATCGCTGAACTTGTCAAGAGGCAGCAAAGATTTGTTTTGGGGACATGACATTGTTATTTCTCTTTCTCTCCTTCTTCATTTTTAGTGGAAAAACATTCATTCATATGTGCTCTGGGGGGGCTGTGACATCTTGCTTTCACTCACTCAAATGATGAAGGATGGTCAGATAAGATGAATGGAGCACAAACACAGCCTGAGCTGAATGCCTCAAACTCTGTGTGGGCTTTAGCCTCAGTGACCAGTAAGAGGAGCTGGCTGATGCTCTTAGAAAGACCCTGAGGAGCACTGGGCAGAGACCTCACAGGGGCCTTCAGAAGACTGGAGACACTGGGAAGCTCCAGGAGACCACTGTGAAGGGTGCCTAGTGGGATCCACAGACCGTGACAAATGGCTTGGAAAAGATAAGAGGTGACAGGACCACACTCTTCAGAGGCAGAAGGAAAGCACTGACATCACATCATGTGGATATTGGTACAGTCTGACAGTGTGCTGAGCACATGGACAAAGTGTCAAGGCCACGTCAGCCAAGCAGTGCTGGGTGCAGATAACACTGATGTGTGGACGTGTCCAACTTGCCTGCCCAATTGACTCACATGGCTTTTGTGGGAACCATCCAAAGAGTAAACAAAGGCCCTGTTCACTCCCCTGGGGTACCCTTCCCTGGCTCATCTCCTCATGTTCAAATCCTTCACATTCTTTAAGGTCCAGATCAACTGTTACCTATCATCTCCTTCCTGAAGTCTTCCCAGATTCCCTCAGCTGGTAGTAATCTTTTCCTTTTTCTTATGTAGTATTTTCTATCTCTGTGTATTAATTACTTACGGACATATAACAATAATAGGAACTCTCATTGACTGCTTGAGTGTTAGTTTGCCCTCTCCCCACCTCTCCCCCTCAGCAGACTCTAAGTCAAAGATTTGGGAGTAGGTAGTTTATTTGGGAATTGCTCCTAGGAAGCACAGTGAGAGAATGGGGTGGTGAGACAGAGAAAGGAGGGAAGACAAGACAGATGTGTCCATGAACAAGTTAATGCTACAGGCAACTGGGGCTCAACTCCACTGGGAACCTTTGGAGAGACTGTGTGACTCACACCTCAGAATTAGCACACTAACTCCTGTCCCTCATTGGCTGAAGGTTATGGCTGGGGTTAACTTCCTGGCATTTCCAGCCTGCCCTGTGTATGGCCTGAGCATACACCCACAGCCAGAGAGATGCAGAAAGCCCTTGGTGCAAACAAGAGTTATCTGCAGGTGACCTCCTGAGTGTGCCAAAGGTGTGGCTGGTGAACCAAAGCATCTGTGCCCAGTTGCTCTACGGAGGGCACTGCACTTAGGTATACGTGTTCCTTATCTCATCCAATATTCACCACAACCCTAAGACGGAGCTGTTATGTTTCACTTTTATAGATGAAGGGAACTGAGGCCCAGAGAGGTTAGTGCCATGCTCAAGATCACACAGCCAGTAAGTGACAGAGTTAAGATTTGAACCCAGATCTGCCTGTCTCTAAAAAGACTTTGTACTATACCACACTTGGAAATGAGGATCTTCGATGGAGTGATGTTTGCATCACACACCCTCCTTTACCTTCCCACCCTCCATCCCCAGCCTGACATCATGCACCTAAGAAATAGCTGTTGCTGTTCAGTTTACATTTATTGAGCACCTGCTGTGTGCTGGCACCATGCTGAGATGCATATGACTTCACTCCTTCCTTCAAGGGGCTTCATTTTGCAAGGGCCCTGTGGACGGCCCTTTGCAAACTGCCAAGTCTCTTCCAGATTCAATCTGTAAGCAGCAAGGTATCCTCTCCCCTTCTATCATGGCAGAAGGGGATCCCAGGGAGAAGAAAGCTGTATTTCTGTGACCTAGTTCCCCCCATAGCACAGTGAGCCTGGAATTCATTTTAAGTCTTAGAATACAGTCTCCAGTATGAGGAGATAAGGCTGCTGCTAGCGACAGCTGCTCTTACTGGTGCTTCACTGACAACCGTCCCCACACTGCACAGTTGCCTGTGTAAAGACCCTCTTTTGGTAAAAGACTGAAGCACCCCCTCAGCCTGGGAGAGCCTCTAAGGTGATCTTGGCATCTGGAGATTCAAGATCATCAAGATATAGGAGTCTCTGTGTGGGGATTATACTGCAGAGGAGCCTCAGCGGGGCTGAGAACTATAGTGAACACTATTGCTTTGTTGAGTATCTTCAACTACATAAGGCATTGTTTAGGAATAGGAATTATTGTGTTTGGTAAAAAAACATTTAAATAGATTTGGTAAATATGTATGTGTTGTTGTTGTTGTTAGGTGTCATCCAGTGAGTTCTGCCTCATAGCGACCATATGTACAACGGAACCAAACACTGCCCAGTCCTGCACCATTCTCGTGATCATTGTTATGCTTGAGCCCATTGTTGCAGCCACTGTGTCAATCCGTCTCATTGAGGGTTTTCCTATTATTTGCTGACCCTCCACTTTACCACACATGATGTCCTTCTCCAGGGACTGAGCCCTCCTGGTAACATGTCCAAAGTATGTGAGTCTAAGTCTCATCATGATTGATTGGCTGTATTTCTTCCAAGATAAACTTGTTCTTTCTTTTGGCAATCCATGGTATATTCAATATTCTTCCCCAACACTACAACTCAAAGGCATCAGTTCTTCTTCAATTTTTCTTATTCATTTCTCCAGCTTTCACATGCATATGAGGTGACTGAAAACACTATGGCTTGGGTCAGGCACACCTTAGTCATTAAAGTGACATCTTTGCTTTTTTAACACTTTAAAAAGGTCTTTTACAGCAGATTTGCCCAATGCAATGCATCTTTTGATTTCTTAACTGCTGCTTCCGTAGGTGTTGGTTGTGGATCCGAGTAAAATGAAATCCCTGATGACTTCAATTTTTTCCCCGTTTATCATAAAGTTGCTTATTGGTCCAGTTGTGAGGATTTTTTGTTTTGTTTATGTTGAGGTGTAATCCACACTGAAGGCTGTAGTCTTTGATCTTCATCAGTAAGTGCTTCAAGTCCTCGTCACTTTCAGCAAGCAAGGTTGTGTCATCTGCATAACGCAGGTTGTTAATGAGTCTTCCTTCCAATCCTGATGTCCTATTCTTCTTCATATAGTCCAGCTTCTTGGATTATTTGCTCAGCATACAGACTGAATAAATATGGTGAAAAGATACAATTTTCCTGACTTTAAACCACTCAGTATGTCTTTGTTTTGTTTGAACGATTTTCCCTTGATCTATGTACAGGTTCCTTACGAGCACAATTAAGAGTTCCGGAATTCCAATTCTTGGCAATGCTATCCATAATTTGTTATGATCCACACAGTTGAATGCCTTTGCATAGTCAATAAAACCCAGGTAAACATCTTTCTGGTATTCTCTGCTTTCAACCAGGATCCATCTGACATCTGCAATGATATCCCTCATTCCACATCCTCTTCTGAATCCAGCTTGAATTTCTGGCAGTTCTCTGTCAATGTACTGCTACAACTGCTTTTGAATGACCTTCAGCAAAATTTTTCTTGTGTATGATATTTATGATATTATTAGATAATTTCTGCATTCGGGTGGATCACCTTTCTTTGGAATAGGCATAACTATGGATCCATTCCAGTCGGTTGGCCAGGTAGCTGTCCTCCAAATTTCTTGGCATAGATGAGTGAGCACTACCAGTGCTGCATCTGTTTGTTGAAACATCTCAGTTGGTATTCCGTCAATTCCTGGAGCTTTGTTTTTCGCCAATGCCTTCATTGCAACTTCTTCCTTCAGTACCATCAATCGGTTCTTGATCATATGCTGTCTCCTGAAATGGCTGAACATTGACCAATTCTTTTTGGTAGAGTGACTCTGTGTATTCCTTCCATCTTCTTTCAGTGCTTCCTGTGTCATTCAGTATTTTACCCATAGAACCCTTCGCTATTGCAACTCAAGGCTTGAATTTTTTCTTCAGTTCTTTCAGCTTAAGAAATGCCAAGTGTGTTCTCCCCCTTTGGTTTTTTAACTCCAGGTCTTTGCACATTTCAGTATAATATGTATGTGTGTATATATGTGTGTGTGTGTATACATACACACATATATGCATATATATGTACATACACACTCACAGAATTTAATATTAAAAATTCATTGATAGCAAAGGCTGTGGTGCGGTGAAGAACCCTGCTAGGCCTTCTGGGAGAGGAGTGAGGCAGACATTGGCCAGATGCTAATCAAACTCATTTCCTTTTCTTGGACACACAGCTAGATGAGGGCAACATGCATGAGTTTTAGCCAATGAAGTGTGAGTGGAAGTGATGTCTGTCCCTTCCATGCCTTGCCTTTAAAATTTCCTGTGAGGTTTTCTTTTCCCTTCCATTCCCTTCCCTCCCCTCCCCATCTTGTCCTGTCCTGTCCTATCCTATCCTCTCTTTGTCTCCCTCCTATTCTCCTCTTCTTCTAGGGAGATGCAAAGGGTCCAGTGGAACACTTCAAGGCCCCAGAGGATAGTAGCACCATAAGCAGGAAGAAGCCTAGGTCACTGAATCATGGAGCAGAAGGCTGAACTGTGACAGGAGCAAGAAGTATATCTTTCTTTGAGGTTTCTAAATTTTTTACATTATTGTTACAGTAGCTAAAAAACAGAAAACCAAGCCTGTCAATTTCAACTCAACAGTAGCTAGACTTGCTTAAACTGACTAACACAGGTGTTGAAGAGATAGCCCTTGAGATACCAGTTATAACATTCCTGAAGAAAGAGAAAGGTTTCCCCCAACTTGGGCTCTTAGAGTGTAGGGAAAGTGTTTCTAAGCAACCAAGAAGTCACTGAGGGAGGCTGGAGCTGAAAGGCAAAGGCCTGTGCACCTGTGGAGCACACAGTTGATTGTTGGTGGGGAGAAAGCTGTTTGATAACGATGAGATGTAGTGGTTGAGTGTGACACTCTAACACCTTCTAGTATAAATCATTGGGAATTTATTTGAAGTTCTTAACACTTTGATGATCTGGGGGACATATAGCATCCTAAACACTTTTTATGCCTCTGAGGTTCTTTGTGAAGGGGGTAGCCCAATTTTAAAGGCTTTAGCCTCAAGGTGGGAGCCTTTTGAAATGCATAAAACTCAAGAATCCTGACTTAGAGCCTCATGTTTGTGTAAATTGAGTATTGTCTTAGGTGATGTCTCCTGGATGTATACATTTTCTAAACTTTTGACAGGTTTGCCTTTATTTCTGTGAGATAAGCCTTCTCACTATGCTTCCCAGTTATTATGTTCTTATGAGAATGTATTTATCACGATAATAAGCTATTCCTAGTCTTCATTCAGTCATAGCAGCCATTTTCTCCCTGACATCATTCATTGTTTCCAGGTGTTACTGTTACCTTGCTTTTCTAGCTTCTGAACAGTAAATAATGCCTCTGAGATAAATAATAATGCAATGCAGTAGTACTTTTCAAGAGACTTGAACTCCCATAAGTAATTCTTATCCTGCATTCAGTCTTAGGGCCCAATCATTGCTTCTAGGTGTAGCAGGTGGAATGCACCACTGTGAGCAGTTCTGCAGTATTCCAGGGCAGCTGTTTCTGCTTCTTAGCTGTTAGTACTGCTTTTATTATAATGAACAATACACAGTAATGGTAATTTTCCTGAGATTCAAATTCCTTTAGTTTTATTTATTTGGCCTGTCAGTACTGCTTTTGCAGTAATGAAGAATGCATTGCAGTGGTAATTTTCCTGAGATAAAAAATATCTTGGTTTTATTTATTTGAGCTGTAAGTACTGCTTTTCAGCCAAAGATTAGACAGGCCTATAAAACAAATAATAACGCACATGAGGAATGTGCTTCTTAGTTCAATCAAGTATACAAGACAAAATGGGCAACATCTGCCCAAAAGCAAAGATGAGAAGGCAGGAAGGGACAGGAAAACTGGACAACTGGACACTGGGAACCCAAGGTGGAAAGGGAAAAGGAGAGAGTGCTGACACAATGCAGGGATTGCATCCAATGTCACAAAACTATTTGTGTATAAATTTTTGAATGAGAAACTAACTTGCACTGTAAACTTTCCTGTAAAGCACAAAATAAAATTTAAAAAAGAAAAAAAATATGAAAAAGAGAAAAGAATGCATTGTAGTGGTAATTTTCCTGAGATAAAAAATCCCTTGGCTTTATTTATTTGGGCTGTAAATACTACTTATGCAGTAAGGAAGAGTTCATTGTACCATGTTTTGAAAAATTTCATGAAAAATAATATAAAAGGCTAAGAAGGACACTAGAATAAAATATATGTGCAGTCCTTGTCAGGTTCCTTCATGTTCTACCTCACGCTTTGCATATTTTCAAGAAATAACAAACAAACAAAAAAAAACAATTTTACCGTGAAACATCTCACAAGATGGATGAATCTGGAAGGCGTTATGCTGAGTGAAATTAGTCAGTCATAAAGGACAAATATTGTATGAGACCACTATTATAAGAACTCAAGAATAGGTTTCAACACAGAAGAAAACATTCTTTGATGGTTATGAGGGTGGGGAGGGAGGAAGAGGGGGATTCATTAACCAGTCAGTAGATAAGAATCAGGTGAAGGGAAGGACGACACACAGTACAGGAGAGGTCAACACACCTGCACTAAAGCAAAAGCTAAGAAGTTTCCTGAACACAACCAAACGCTTTGAGAGACAGAGTAGCTGGGGCTGGGGTCTGGGGAATGTGGTTTCAGGGGACATCTAGGTCAATTTGCATAACCAAGTTTATTAAGAAAATGTTCTGCATCCTACTTTGGTGAGTGGCGTCTGGGGTCTTAAAACCTTGCAAGTGGAGGTCTAAGATGCATCAGTTGGTCCCAACCACCTGGAGTAAACGAGAATGAAGAACACCAAAGACACAAGGAAAATATTAGACCAAGAGACAAAAGGGTCACATAAACTAGAGACTCCATCAGCCTGAGACCAGAAGAACTAGATGGTGCCAGGCTATCATCAATGACCACCCTGACAGGGAACACAACAGAGAGTCCCTGATGGAGCAGGAGAAAAGTGTGAAGCAGAACTCAAATTCATGTAAAAAGACCAGACTTAATGGTCTGACTGAGATGGGAGGAACCCCAGAAGCCATGGGCCCCAAACACTCGTTAACCCAGAACTAAAACCATTCCCAAAGCTAACTCTTCAGACAAAGACTAGGCTGGACTATAAAACATAAAATAATACTCGTAAAGAGCATGCTTCTTAGTTCAACTAGTTAAACGGGCAGCTCCTGTCCGGAGGTGGGATGAGAAGGCAGAAAGGGATAGGAGCTGGTGGAATGGGCATGGGAAATGCAGGGTGGAAAGGCGGAGTGTGCTGTCACCTTATAGGGATTGCAACAAGGGTCACATAACAATATGTGTATAAATTTTTGTATGAGAAATTCATTTGAGCTGTAAACTTTCACCTAAAGCACAATTTAAAAAAACAAACAAACTGATTTTATCAGTGACTCATATCAGTAAGATTTACTATGTCCAGGGTCTGCTGGGACAAACGGGGTCCCAGACAATGGGTATCAAAATCCATAAGCGTAACAAAAATTCTGAATTGGTCCTTTAATCAGCAGGCCTTCCATTAGTGAAAACACATGGTATCAATGAAAAATTCAAAGGAGAAAATAATTGGGTCGCCAGTCCTCCAAAACTGAAAGAAGTAAACCACCTTTCAGAGGCCTAAAAAAGATCTGCAATAATTTAGGGGGGAACCCTCTAGGCTGAAGAGATGCAGCAATAAAACACAGTATTAGCAGAGAACAGCAGCAAAATGTGGAAGGAGGCCTCTGGCATAAATCCCAATAGTATCACTGATGGTCCAAGTGGGAACAGAGGCTTACCAAGGAGACTGCCACAGGCAGAAGGGAACCCCCTGGGACCCATGGCCCTGGGAAGGGACTTGAGAATGGGAAAGCTTAGAGACTCCATAGTGCTACTATTAAGTCCCTGGGTGGTGCAAATGGTTTGCACTTGACTACTAACCTAAAGGTTGGCAGTTTGAACCCACCCAGCAGTATCAAGGAAGAAAAGCCTGGTGATCTGCTTCTGTAAGATTACAGCCAAGAAAACCCTATGGAGCAGTTCTGCTCTGTATCACACGGGATTGACATGAGTTGGAATTGACTTGATGGCAATGAGTTTGGTCTATTTTTGTTTAGTGCTACTGTTGCAAGTGTGATCCAGGCTTTGATTCTTCCCTAAGGCTTAAAGGGTCTGAGGAAATGAGAGCTACCAATTTATCCTAGGCCCTGGTGAATCCTAAAAAATATGGTATCACTCGAGCCAGGATTGCTAATAACTTTGATTCACTCTCAAAATTTCCCCTTTTTCCTGAAACTCACTTTACTTCCCTTACATTGTTGAAGAGACCTAGAAGCCCTGGCAGGCCATACTAAAACAACTCTGTCACTCTCTTTGTGGCTTAGGTTGTGTGTTGAGGGAGTGATTATTTGCTTGTTTGGTTTTGCTACAGAAGATAGCTGTAGGTTCAGACTTTAGCACAGACACATCTGAGTTCAAATACAGATCGTAATTAGAGGGGGGCATTTATACAAAAAGAGGATATTGGCACTGCATTGCAGGATTGTCTTGATGACAGGATGGGAATGCTTACAGAGCACTCAGCTTAGTGCTTGGCATATGATGGACCTCAGTAAATGCTAGCTTTTATTGTCATAGAGGGTATTGGTGGTTCAGTGGTAGAATTCCCACCTTCTATGCAGGAGACCAGGATTCGATTCCCAGCCAATGCACCTCATGCTCAGCCACCCCCATCTCATCTGTCAATGCAGCTTGCATGCTGCTATGATGTTGAACAGGTTTCAGTGGAGCTTCCAGCCTAAGACGGACTAGGAAGAAAAGCCTGATCTACTTCCCAAAATCAGCCAATGAAAATCCTATGGATCACAAATGATCATAGGCATGGCAAAGGACCAGGCAATATTTTCTTCTGTTGTGCATGGGGGTCACCATGAGTCAGGAGTCTACTCAATGGCAGTTAACAATTGTCATAACATCATCACAGTCATCACTGATGTCTAACAGCCTCACTTCCAACAACAGAGTTGGGCCTGTTTGTGTACATGTCTAGCCCTTGGAGGTTCCAAGCATCATTTCCTTGTTGACTACTGAAACCATGTCCTACCAATCAGTGGTGAGCATGGCTGATAGGTGACCTTGCTGGCACACAGCTCAGGAAGTTCAGTCAATACAGCCTTTATCCCCACCCCTGGAGGAACTCCACAGCCCAAGCTTCTTGAGTCATTCCAGGTAACTTTGGCAGTAGCATTGCCTGCTAGAGAATCTGGAGACACCATTGTAATTCTATGGAAAAGTCTACAGTGATCTCCCTCACCTGGTAGATGGCTTTGTGGTTTTTTCCTTCCTGACACACCTGGAGGGATGCACACACAACTCCATGACATAAAAGACCTGGGCAAACCCCAGAGTAGGGTAGACCGCAGTCCACTGCACTGCTTCTCCAGATAACCATTTGTACAACAATTTGTACTCACCATTTACAGTAAACACAGCCCCTTCTGTTACTTTTTCTTAGTTTCTTTATTTATGTCAGCAAAAGCCCCATAGATCATTAACCTCAAATGCCTTTTCCCTCCCTGCTGCAAATCTTGCCCCCAAAAAGAAGCTAGTGCCTCCCTTTCAGAGTGATTTACACCTATCAGGCCCTCACTGGGCTGAGGATTCCACAGCCCCGTCTTGTGCCTCAGTGTTATTCCCCTAGACTAAAGAAAACGATTCTGAGGCCCAGGTGGCAATGCCTGCCATTGATTTCTAAGGGCCTTTCAGTTTTAAGATCTCATAACTCTGAACCCCCATGTAGCTCTTAACCTTATCATTTTTCCTGCCCCCATCCCTGCCCTGCTGCTACCATGTACAGTTTGGCTGGATATTTTATAATGAGCAACTTCAGAGAGATACATCTTCCAGGCAAATCACAGCTGTTGCCAGATGCACTCCAGTCTGCACATTTGCTGAGTGAATGAAAGAAGGAATGATAGGAAAGAAACATTATTTGGAACAATGCTTATTTACTAATAACCCCCTGTCACTTTCCAAGGAGGACAAATCCTAAGGAGGGATCTTTTGCTGAACAGGATACTGAGTGTGAAGACACAAGAGAGGCGTATGCAAAAGAGAGTTAAATTTTTGGACGTAAGACAAGAGGAGGGGTGTTGGAGTTAGATACAGGACCCAGAAGAAGCTGGAGTCAGTGAGATGGGAGAAATGAGGTAGGTACAGCCAAAGAAGAAATGGAAGTAGCAGGTGTTGCAGGGGTAGGGTATAAAGATGCCCAGTGGAAATTTTCACCAATGTCTGCTGTGTAGTTTGTAGCATGATCCCTTCCTCTGACTCTTCACAGAATTTTCAGTAAAGATTCATTAAAACCTTTAAGTAGGAAGGAAGGGAGGGAAGGAACTGGGGGGAGGAAGGGAGGGAGAAAAGGGGGGAAGGAGGAAGGGAGGGAAAATTTTTCAATACGAATATGAGCCTCTGCACAGTGTCCCTGGACATCTAATTCAACAGTAACTTAGGTGCATCTCATCTGTTACCTTTAAATATCATTGGGGTAAGAAAAAAAGCAACAACAACAACAAAAATGTCACCTAAAAAAAGAGTAATCATGTATGAGTGTTCAAAAATTTGGAAAACTGATCTTGTAAATGTGGCTAGAAGGGGATTAAGGATGAGACATGGAGTAGCATCTGTCTTTAATTTTCTTTTTATAATCCCCTTTGAACTGCTTGTTCTCAAATCTCCCAGTCCGTATAGGAATTTCCTCAAAGTTCTCTGGAAAGAGAATCTGGTCCTTTCAGAGTTCTTTGCTCCAACTAGAAACAAGTGGTTCCCTTCCTCCATAATGATAAATCATTCGCCTGGTTGTTATTTATTAGTTTTATTTCTAAAAACAGACTGTACCTGTGCTTATGGGACCATGAGCTACCATAAATAATGGGCATTTCCAATAAACAATCCAAATCCACTTGCTAGGCCACTAAATCAGCTGGAGATGTTCTGTGGGCATGCTGCGTGTGCTTTGCTGAGCCTTCTGGAGAAGGAGGGCCTCAGGGAGCAACTCGAAGTGAGGGAGATACAGGGGTGTGTGAGGGAGGGATGAGCTCGGTCTCAGGAAAAGACAACTTTCAGTGCAGTCAGTGAGACAGAGGCATAATATGCCGACCATGCTATCTAATTTTAATCTGGATTTCTAGACTAACAGCTAAGCTTTTGAGAAAAACATGTTTTTCCTTGGTGGTCAAAACCAGGATGAGAAACCATATGCCACGAGGTATCTTAACCAAGTGACAATCTTCACCTCTCAGAATACACATACTCAGGAAGAGTACTGCCTGGGTGCTCTTGTCAACAAGATATTTTTGCAAGATAGACAAAGAAAATACATGTAAACATCTTGTGACCATGATGTAAGCATCCTGTGAAACTATCTGTAATCATTAACTATGCTATTAGTAATCAGTAACCAATCACAGTGTGATTATTACAATATTCATTGATTTTCCTGTAATTGCCCTCCCTATGGTTTGGTTCCTCTTTTCACCCTATAAGAATACTTGTATAATGAAACTTCCCCAGGACTACCTCATTCCATTTTCAATGGGCTACATAGTTCCCCAATTGCGATTGTTTTAAGTCCTTAATAAACGTCTCTGTTTTAACTTGAAACGGCATTCAAGTTTTTCTCTGCAACAGCTCCAAAGCCCTAGGGCTCCAGTTTGACTTTTTGGTCTCCCTCAACAGACAATACAGGAAGCCTCACCTGCCTATGGCATAGGCTCCTGGGACTGAAGAAATGATACAAGATCTTTCTGGTTCTCCCAGAGCCCACTTGGGGTGGGGCAATGTCTACAGGACAGGTAGGGTAATCTGAATTTCAGGCCACAAGGCAGGGCACTCTCATAAGACACAGATCTCTGGAATGGTCTGAATCTTATCCCCATAAGGAAATGGTAAAGTGCTTTTAGATTTCAATTGCTATTGGGATGCAAAGAAAAGTGGACTTGGAGAGAGTGTGAGCAGGTAGACAGGCAACTCCTTTCTCATCATTCATATGCTCCTGAAATCCCACCTACCCCAGAAGCCTTCTCAGCTTGATTAGAGGGCAAGTGAGGGTTTCTCCCACTCCCAATCCATTGGAACAGATTTCCAACCAAGGGCTGACACCATCTCTGGCTGGAAAAGACAATCAAATGGCGTTCCTATGCAGAGCCATTGCCCACCCCCACCTTCTTTTAAATTTTAAACCTCTGGTGCACTGTGTCGTGTAAAAATATGAGAGCAAATGACCCAGCTGTAAACTGCCTTGGGAAATAATTAGTGTGAAAGCCCACGTTAGTCCTGGGGGCCAGCTTAGGACTCAGAGTCCCCAGAGCTCCATCTTAATCATATGGAAGCAGCATGGCCAGCATGAGGTTGCCTGCTGCAGAATCTGGATTTTGGAGAGGCAGCTCCTCTTAACTGGTGTCCCTAACACCCCAGCCAAAAGCTACATAATGATGGCAACAAGACAAATGGGGAGATGCCCAAGTATGCATTTTCACTAGTACCAGCCCTGGACCTACTCAGGGCAGAAGGGCCCTTCAGGGCAGAGCAGAGGCAGGAGAGTCTGAACCTGTGTGGCTGAGTCAGTAAGCAAAGATGCCCTCCCCACCTCTCCCCCAGGGCAGATCAAGCCTTTGCAAACAGCAATGTTTTCTGAGAGCCTGACCATCTGCTCTTCCCTCCATTTGTGTTTGTGTGGGTGGGGACTGTCTCAGCCTCCAGTGCGGATGTTGTTGCCTTGTTTGTTCCATGGGGAGGGACTCACCAGCCAGCTGTGTAATTAGGCAGCCAGTGCACTGCCTGAGGGAGCTGAGAATGCCAGAACTGGAGATTAAGGATGGGTCTTCCTGAGATACTCCTGCGGCCCCAAAGAGTTTATTAGCAAAGAGACCCCGCCCCTAGAGTCAGGAAGATAACTCTTCTCTCCAGAAAAGGAGACATAAGTCCTTACTGTGTTGGATAACGGTCTAGCCCATGGTGACAGTGCCCTGGAGCACCTAATTTTAAGGAAAAAATTAAAAACAAACAAACAAAAAAGGCCTAAAAAGGAAGGAAGCACCGAGAGAGTGCAAAAGCAAGAGCTCAAACGTAGTGCTCTGTTAAGGGCCAGCAATGACAACCCCATAGCCAATGTGCACTACATACCAGGCACTATATACAGGCATGGTGCATGGATTTCCCCATTTACTTGTTATTTATGAGGATGTTCTCCCCCAACCCATGAGAAGGACAGGAGCAGGGAGAGAACAAGTAGGTGTCCCTGGCCACAGAGGCTGCCTGACACCAATGGGTCATCCAGACCAGCACACATAGGACACATACAAGCCCCCAGTGAGGAGGAATGGAGCCCCTCCAGCCTCATTCCTGGGACGACAACCCAAAAGGGATGCTCTTAGCTCGGTCTTACCTTTTCCATCCTTGTCTTACTTCATTAATTCAACAAATATCAATCAAGTGACTATCATATGCCACATGTAGGCACTGCCATTGTGATCTAGAAGGGGAAGGTGGACAAATAAGATCATTTCAGAGAGCAATGAGTATTAAAGCAATATGCAGCGATATGAGAAGGAGAAGACAAGGGTGTAGGAAGAATGTTTTAGAAAGAGTGGAGGAAAGGCCTCTGAGAAGGTGACCTCTAAGCTGACACCTAAAGGACAAGGAGGAGCCAGTACCAAGAGGAACTGGAGAGTATTCCAGATGGTGATGACAGCAAAGGCAAGGGCCTGGGGGCAGGAAAGACCTAGGGATGCACAAAAAATAGATAGGTCCAAGTGATGGGAGCATCTGAGTAAGGAGAAAGAATTACTCACCCATTTCTGTAGAGTCGATTCAGACTCATAGAGACCATATAAGACAGAGTAGAACTGCCCCACAGAGTTTCCAAAGCTGTAAATCTTTATAGAAGCAGACTGCCACATCTTTCTCCCACAGAGCAGCTTGTGGGTTTGAACCGCCAATCTTTTGGTTAGCAGCCAAGCGCCTAACCACTGTGCAACCAGGTCTCCTTGAGGAAAGAATTAGTGGGGTGAAATTGAGAGGAAGACTGGGGTCAGTTAATGTAGGCCACTGGAAGGACTTCAGATTTCATTGGAAGCTCATTGAGAAGCCACTTCAGGGTTTTGAGCAGGGAAGTGATATAGTGAAATTAAATTTTAAAGGATCACAGAGTATGAACTGTAGAGGGTGCAGAAGTGGAAGCAGAGAGACAAGTTAACAGTGTGTTGTAATTTTCCAGGCAAGAGATGATCATTCTTATAATGGAGCCTGTGAAAAGCGGTGAGAAGATTTGGAACGTGTTTGAACTTGGAATGGACAATAATTGCCAATAGACTGGGGTGAAAAAGAGTGAAAGCCAGGATAACACCTGGGTTTTGCTTTGAGCATTTGGATGGGTGGCGGTGCCATTTACTGAGATGAGAATAATGGGTAAATGATAATAAGTTTTAGGGGGAAAATTAAAAGCTCAATAAACAGCACAGTAAATCCTTAGCCCCTCTTGGCTTGTGTTCTCCCTGAGTTGTGCCCCAAAAGGTGTGAAGCATTACAGGAATTGAGAACCTCAGAGTACCTAGCCAGCTTCAAAGAATCAGAACCTCAAACAAGTCAATGTCTCAATGTCGAGGTTGGACTGTAGGATTTCCCAAGTTCTTCCCACTTCTGGCCTTCTGTGTCCTATAAAACAATTCACTAGACTATGACAGAAGTAGTGAGGAAGACTCAGGGCTGGCAGTCAGAAAATCCTTCTGTTTGAGTATCCCCAGATAAGTGAATTTTATCTCTTACAGTCTTGATGTCCTAATTCCTAAAATGGCACATTCCTATAAAATCTTCCTTGAACATTTGTTGTGAAGACCGAGTGAAATAATGCAGGGAAAGTGTCAAGCATAGTGTAAGGCCCCAAACACTTGTTTGTATCATTACAGTGTAGCAAAGTTCTCTTTTAGAGATTTAATTTGTGTATCTGTTTCCTCTTCTTTAGTGAGGGAGGTGCCAGCCAGTTACCTTAAAATCCTTGACGGAGTTCTCTTAGAAGGTCAGCAATGGGCACGTTGGCATTATCTGAGGAATCTCCTTTAAAAGGGTACTAAAACCAAAACCAAACTAAACCCATTGCCATCCACTCATGGTGGCCCTATAGGACAGAGTAGAACTGCCCCACAGGGTTTCCAAAGAGTGGCTGGTGGATTCGAACTGCTGACCTTTTGGTTAGCAGCCATAGCTCTTAACCACTGCTCCACCAGAACACCAAAAGCACAGTAAAGGCCCCTGGAATCACTGAAGGTGGTCTCCCTCAGAAGGGAGGTTAAGGAGGGTATAATCAGATCTGCCAAGTTTTGAAGGTTTAAAAAGAAAAGTCGTACGCCCCAGGGTGGATTTCTGGAGAAACAGCATCATTGGTTCTGGGTCAATGTGGTAGATGACATCCTGGTGAGGGGGGTGGATATGTATGTATCCTGAAAGAGGGGACCAGTACAGCTGCAGCCCCTAGATGGGGCTTAGCCTGAAGGAGAGAGGTGTCCTCCCTTGCAGAGCCCCCACGGCATGTGCAGGATCCGCAGTGTGGAGGTGCTATCTCAGCAGTGGTCCAGCCTCTCTGTCAGACAGGACAGGGCCCATCTCCAAGAGCAACACTGAGCAACAAAAAGACCCAAAGGAGTGATGGGCTGGTCATACTCCAGGTGTCTCCCTGTTTAAGTAAGTGTGGGTGTTGGCCTGACCTCTCTATCTGCCAGGATCCCAGGAGGAAACAGAATTCACCTCAGATGGCTCAAATGAAGCGATTTTTCTTCTTCTTTTTTCTTTTTTTCCCACTGTGTGAAAATATTTGCAGTCATACACCGTTTTAATGAAGGCACTACCTATAGTAGTGAAGAGACTGTAGGGATAAGAGAGGAACTGGTGTGACTGGAGTCCCATGAGGATCACGGAGGACTGGCCTTGTGAGAGCTATAGTGACAAAGGGACACAGTTTTGCCTGAGATGTGGGAGAATCAGGGAGGGGCAGAGAAGAAATGGCCCCAGTTCCCTCTCCTTCTGCCCTCTAATCTCCTGCCAATGCGTCCCATTAGCTGAACCCAACCAGAAGCCAGAGTGGAGGGAGCCTGAGTGATACAATCTACTGGTCTCATCCTCAGGGGCACAGAACAGAGCAGGGAAGTGTGGGGAAGAAATACGGAGAGAGGGGACGGCAAGTGAATAACCACTACACCCTCTTTCCTTTCCTCTTTTGGATGACTTAAGTTCCTGGTTTCTTAGAAAACTCGAAGAGAGGGAGAGGGATATGCTGGACATCTTGCTAATAGGAAAGATGGGTGCTTCAGTAATTAACTGGAAAAATACAAGAGATGTGATCATAGTTATGGCCCAAGTTTAGGATGTAGTTCACACCAGCTGTATGAAACTATTATAAGTAGCAGTATTACTAATAGCAGTTCATATAACTGGGATGAGCTGCTCCACAAACCTGGCCCACAACCATGATTTTGTCTCTCTCTCTTTTTTTTTTTTTTGGTTATTATTAGTAACAGACTCCGACCATCCTCTCTCTTTCTCAGACATTTACAATAATTTAAGCCAACATCACCAGAAGCGAGCGGTCCTCAGACAATGGTAGAATCTGTGCTTGCCACACCCTCTGTGGCCCTGACAGATTGGGCAGGCAGGGGGCTCTGCCTCCCCCACTGTCCAAGGCCAACCAGGGAGGCAGGAGCTGGTGGCAGAGCCGGGCATACAACCCAGGAGACCTGGCTCTCAGGCCAGGTTTCAATTTACTAGCATGAAAGTCTTCCCCCCAACAAGGCACAGACTCCACCTGGCCACGTCCAGCTCCACATGTGTCCGTGCTGTTGGACACACGCTTCTGATCAGGCTCCATCAGCAGAACTCAGACTCCTCACATCCAGTGTGTGGAGTCCAATAAAGCCAACACTTTCATTCTTCACTCTAAAAACACACTTTGTCCACATCAGATGGAAAATTACATCCATCTATATATACCCAAAATGTTCTTCTTGAAAATGCTTTTGATGCCACAGCAGCCATTTGCACCTTTGGTACTGATTTTCTCCCCCTTCCTTTTTCTTTTCTTCCCTCTTTTCTCTCCAGAGAAGTAATAGATTGCCTTTTGCTGAGATTAGCTTAGAAATAGATGCAAAATTTTGGACGGATGACTTCTTGGTGGCACTAACATTTTATTTTAATAAATTTTGTTTCTTTCTTTAATAATGCATGAGGGACCCTGGGGTCTGTAAACCTGCCAATGTCCCCTCATGCATCTAGGCCTACCAGACAGGTGTGTGTTGACAGGGGTACTCTGAGCTTGCTCCAGCTGCATCCTCCCTGCTTGGGGACATCTAACCCACTTGGTTGTCCCTGTTTCCAGAGATCCTCACCAATGGTCATTCACCTATGTGGATACATTACATATTAAAGCTTCTAGAGCCTTTATTATGTTTTCTTTTGCTTTCTCAACAAATTTAAATTTTCCTGAGGGAAAGGAAAGCTACATACTATGAGGCAGTAAAGTATCCTGGTCTCAGCATGGACACTGAAGCCAGATTCACCCCTTATTAGCTGTAAGACTTGGGCCTCTGTGTGTCTCAGTATTAAGACTACCTATCCCATTGGGGCTATTCTGGGGATTAAGTATGTTGATATAAATAAAGTGCTTAGAACGGTGCTTCACACAGGGTAAGCACTGTGTATATGTGTGTCCATATATAGGTGCACCACTATTAGTTGCATGCCTTGGTCAAGTTTCTAAACCTCTTCAGCCTTCTCATAAGTCAAGTGAAGAAAATGACCTATTCCCAGTGTTATTGTGAAAATTATGTGAGACCATATATACACAATGCCTGACACTGCCTGGTGGAATCCCTGGGCAACGCAAATAGCTAACGCTGACTCGGAAGACAGGTCTGGAGATCTACTTGTGTGAAATCATCCATTGAAAACTCTATGGAGCACAGTTCTACTCTGATCCATATGGGATTGCCATGAGTTGGGGTCAACTCGACAGCAACTGGCTACTGGTTAACAGTGCCTGGTACATGGCGGGTACTCCATAAAAATCAGGCTCCTTTCCTTACTCCTTCTTTTGCTCACTTACCTGCCCCCACTTCAGTAGCCTCTGGGGCCATGGCATTCAGTGAGTAGGCTATCAGCAATGTCTAAGCAGCTCATACACATAGCCAATTTTATAAGAATTGGTGAATTGATTTGACTCATACTTCATTTTTAAAGTATCTGCAGTAATCCCGACCCTGTACCTTGGAGATATCTCGTGGAGAGTGAAGGATAGTGCAGTTCCACACAACCCAGCATTTTGCACATTGTGTTGAAAGGAAGAGGAAGAAAAGAAGCAGGTGGGGAACTAGGACTTGGAGAATGATGCTGATAAAGGCAAAGCAATGACATCTTGATTATTCATCCTAGAAGTGGGTGTCAGCCCTGCCTCCTTCACTCTGGGACTACAAGAATCCCCCAAAGCTACAGTATGAACAGGCCCCTTATAGACCAAGCCTGAGACCTGCGCTTTGTCCATCATGTGTTTTTTCAGGAGCACTAGACATCCTGCTCCTAAATGATGGACTGAGAAGCCTGCCTGCTGCCTTAAAGGCACAGTCTATCTCTGTGGCCCAACCCAAGTAGGAGCCATGTCTTAACTGGTCAGCTTGTTACTCTACTGCCTTGCCTCATATCCTAGCCTTCATCCATGGGCCCTGTCCTGCTTGCCCGCTTGTCTGGGGTCCTGGTATCCTGCCCAGCTCTTGCAGACATCCCCTTCCAGGGACTGAATCCTCCTTCTGTAGCCACCATCTTAATCCCTCCAAGAATGAACACATCCTTTGGGACTGTTGTTAGGTACCACTGAGTCAGTTCCAACTCATAGTGACCCTATGTATAACAGAACAAAATGTTGGCCAGTCCTGCAGCATCCTCACAATCCTTGCTATGTCTGAGCCCATTGTTGCAGCTACTGTGTCAATCTGTCTTGTTAGGGTCTTTTTTTTTGCTGACCCTCTACTTTACCAAGCATGATGTCCTTCTCCAGGGATTGATCCCTGGTGATAATGTATCCAAAGTAAGGGAGACGAAGTCTCACCATCCTTGCTTCTAAGGAGCATTCTGGCTGTACTTCCTCCAAGACAGATTTGTTCATTCTCTGGCAGTCTGAGGAGCCCTGGTTGCACAGTGGTTAAGCACACTTGGCTGCTAAACCAAAGGTCAGTGGTTTGAACCCATCAACCACTTCATGGGAGAAATATATGGCAGTCTGCTTCTATAAATATTTACAGCCTTGAAAACCCTATGGGGCAGTTTTAAGTTTTACTCTGTCCTATAGGGTTGCTATGAGTTGGAATAGACTCAACACAATGGGTTTGGTTTTGGGTTTTCTGGCAGTCCATTGTATATTCAATATTCTTCACCAACACCACAATTCAAACGCATCCCTTCTTCTTTGGTCTTTCTTTTTCCATGTCCAGCTTTCACTTGAGGTGACTGAAAATACCATGACTTGGGTCAGGCGCGCCTTAGTCATCAAAACGACATCTTTGCTTTTTAAGATTTTAAAGAGGTCTTTTCCAGCAGATTTGCACAATGAGGACTAAGACAGTCCTTGTCCCACCCACTAATCAGAATCCTCACACCCATGCAAGTAAACTTCAATTATTTATGCTTGTTGAACCCGGCAACACACTTCATACACTATGCCTTGGCCTAATAGACTCCCTCATGGACCAGGCTTCAAAGCTTCTTTTCTTTCCCTAGCAACTCCACCCCACCACCTCAGGTTTCAGCTCAGTCCCTGCTTTGCCAGTGCCAGGTTGCCTCCAGATTATAGCATGCCTTGTGCCCAGGCCCATTACTATTATTATATGGCAGCTAGGGAGACAGTTACCTTCTTTATCTACCATTGCTGAGCCAATCAGTCTCAACGTATTTAACAAATTTTGTTTTTTGTTATAAATATTTGTGGCACGAATGGACCTTGGATAGGCCTGACACCTGGGCCTATTGAGAGATGCTTTTAGAAAATTGATCTTGCATCACCCAGCCATGCAGGAAACACTTGAGGACTTGGTGGGGTTGCTTACATCAGTTCCTTGCATTTGGTGATCAAAGCCCATCCTCACAGCCTCCTCACCAATCAGGAGATATGGGGGCAGGAAATCAGATGGGTACTAAATCTTGCAGGAGAATGGCAAGGGAAGCCTCACACTATTAGGTGGTATTGTCCATAGCTTTATGCCCCCATGGAGACCATGGGGACCCTCAAGTCATACCTATGCCTGCAAACATGTGGGTCATCTCCTTCTTTGTATGACTAGCTCTATTAGTATGTACATTCTTTGCCACTAAGGAAACTTCAAATTCTCTAATGTCTGTGTTGCATCTTTCAGTCCTCCCATCATGAGTACTTTGTATTTGCCTTATTCATCTTGATAGTTCCTCATGTCCTTTTGTAAGCAGGCAGAGTTGCAATAATGAATACATAAAGGATCACTGTAGCCTCTACTATGGCTTACAGGATACCTAGCCTACACGTATTCCTCAAAAAATTTTTGAATGAATAGAGAAATGTATTTCACCGATCACTGTACATATATGTGCTAAAAACTTACTACGAGTCAGGCTTTACGTAGGAGAAAAAAGGGACGTAAGGTAGAGTTCCTTCTTTCAAGGACCTTGTAGCCTAGTTGGAGAAGGGGGCAGAGAGATCTTTCCTGCTCATGGAATGACCTTGTGCTTCCACAAATTTTCCAGCTTCTTCATAATTAGGCTGGTTCTAGCCAGTGAGCTGTGAGCAGAAGTGATGGATGACACTTCCAGACTGAGGCATTTGATAGCCTCTAAGGAACCCTGGTGGTGTGGTGGTTAAAGTGTTCAGCTGCTAACCAAAAGATTGGTGGTTCGAACCTACCAGCTACTCCATAGGAGACAGATTTGGCAGTCTGCTTCTATAAAGATTATGGCTTTGGAAACTCTATGGGGCAGTTCTACTCTGTCCTATGGGGTCACTGAGTCAGAATCGACTTGATGGTAACGGGTTTGGTTTGGTTTGGGTTATGTGACCCTCCAGCTCTCTCTGAAACTTTCCCTGGCATAGTGTCCATGGAGGCCTCCATCAGCCTGAGTCCTTGAGCAACGGTGTGACGCAAAGACCTCTGCCAATTCACACTGGACACAGTGTGAACAAGGAAAAAAAAACTTTGTTATGCAACTAAGATTTTAAGGTTAATTTATTACCATATCACCATAGCACAGTCTAGTCTACTCTAATACTGGGAAGCATACATGAAAATACCAGCAATAATATAAGGCAGTACATGATACACAGCCAATGAGTGATGTAAATAATACACAGTAAGCTTACCTCCACCTCACAGCTTTGCCTTTGCTGTTATCTCTCCCTAGCATTTTTCCTCCAGATCTTTCCATGGCTGGTTTCATTCTCTCTTGTCATTCAAGTCTCAGCTATAATGTTTCCACACCAGATAGGCCTTTCCTGGCCACCTAACCCAAAGTGCACAACCCCAAACCACTTTTTAGCACATCACTCTGCTTTACTTTCTCACACTTTATGAAATTATCTTCTTTATTGTTCATCTTTCTTTCATTGCTCTCTAAGTATAGCGAGAACAGGGATCCTGTCTCTCTTGTTCATTGCTGTGTTCCCAAAATTGTGCCTGACTCAAAGCAGGCACTCAATAAACATCCGATAGATAAACAATTAAACGCATTTATGCCAGAGGAGTTCAGAAATGGGAGAAAAGTCATGGAGGGCTGAGTGTCCAGTACAGGCCTCTTGGAGGAACAGGTGTGGAGAGGACCGTTAAAGAGAGGGCTGCTGAGGGTCATACAGCAGCACCAGCAGGCACTGAGGTGAGAACACACAGGGGAATCTGGGTGACTGTGAGTTGAGTGAGTTGGCTAGGGCAGAGGAGGACAGTAGGAAACAGCTGGTTGAAATCCTAGAACGCTAGTTTATATCTGACCCTGGAGCAAAGGGGAGCTATCTGGGGAGATCGAATAGAAGTGCTGCCCCCAAACCTATTGTTGTAGAAAGGCTGACTGGATAGGGATTTCCAAGACAGAGGCCCATGGAAAGAGGCTGAAGGCAAGGGGCATAGTTATCAGACTGTGAAAACGGTCCAGATAGGGTGATGATCAGTGGAAAGGAAAGATGAAAATGATGAAGAATGGAACAATAAAACTTGGTCCAGAAAAGTTCACTGCTGCCTAATGCCACACAGCTGGGAGACAGACGAGTCAACAGAGAGGGAGCCGGATCTAAAACTCAAAGATTCCTTCCACTGGATTCTAGATTTCACTGGTCTTTCCACTACACCACAGTACCTCCCGGAGCCCTCTGGAACATACAGTCTAAGACAGAAGGGCAACTGCCCAGGAAAATGCCCACATGAGTTCCTGACTAAAGACCCAAAGCACCACTTTCATGCAGAGTAAGAAACTTACAGCAGAATTAAGGCACCACTTTCATGCAGACAGTAAAAAACTTAAAGCAGAATAGCTGTCCTGGATTGAATTGTGTCCCCCCAAAATATGTGTCAACTTGCTTAGGCCATGATCCAATGTAAAGGGAGTTTCCCTGGGATGTGGCCTGTACCACCTTTTATCTTACAAGAGATAAAAGGAAAGGGAAGCAAGCAGAGAGTTGGGGACCTCATACCACCAAGAAAGTAGTGCCGGGAGCACAGCACGTCCTTTGGACTCAGGGTTCCTGAGCAGAGAAGCTCATAGTCCAGGGGAAGATCTATGACAAGGACTTTCCTCCAGAGCCAACAGAGAGAGAAAGCCTTCCCTTAGAGCCAACGCCCTGAATTTGGACTTCTAGCCTACTAGGCTGTGAGAAAATAAATTTCTCTTTGTTAAAGCCATCCACTTGTGGTATTTGTTATAGCAGTACTAGATAACTAAGACAATAGCACAAAAGATATTTGCATTTTAGAGGTAGACTCTGAGTCTGAACCTCAGTAAAATGAGGATATAATACTTTCTTTGCTCATCACACGTAGTTTTTGTGAAGATGAAATGGGTTAACAGAATTTCTTTGAAGTTCAAAAACTTTAAGTATCACTATCACATAGAACGAAAGGTACTTGTTAGAACTTCTCCTCCTCTCCTCCTTTTCAGAGCACAGACTTTGTCGTGGAGTACTGGGCATTGGTTTACTAGCATGGGTTTGAACTTTTGGGTGAAGGGAGGAGTAGGTATGGCTTCACAATGTGGAAACTGTTTTATGGTTCAAAAGACAATCTAACCAGCATGACATATGGGAAGTGCTCACTAAATGCTTTTTAATGAATTTTTGACTGTTGGCCACTCCATTTAGCTTGTCTCTCTACTATCTGGAGTCATGTAAGAAAAGTGAAATAAAGTAACACAAATGGACAGCAAGAAGAAAGTTTTACATCATCATTGACTTCTTGTTCCTCCCTTCCCTACTTCCTACCCACACACTCAACAGCTTCCTTTCCATTAGATTTTCCTGCCACTCTCTACTCCGTTGCACGCTATATTCCTGCCTGAGTAATTTTGCAAATATACAGCTCCCATGATGTCACAGTCTTCAAAAATCCTCAATGGTTCTAGGGTGGGGGCAGAGGGTAGGGGACATTTCCATCCACTCCTGATGTTTATCTCATGTGGAGGGAGTTGATTAGTTGCACTACCCTGGCTTACCTTATCTCCCCACCTCACTGGCTTCTCTTGGGTGAGAGAAGGGGGAACAGCTTACCTCGCTGGTGAGTCTGGAAGGTGAAGCTGGCATTCCTCACTTACTGGCTTCCTCTGCCCTATCTTTGGGGGGCAAAGGACCTGTAGGAAGCAGGTGTTCTTCGTTGCTCCCCCATGTCCTATGTCTTACAGGCTGCCCTGTCCACTGGTGCTGTGATTGAGAGGGTAAATCTGTCTTGGATTCAGTATTAGGAAGCCTATTTGGCTTTCTTACTAAGCTATTTCTTCCCACGTAGCTGTTTTCACTAGTGAATGGATTTTTAAAATACTTTTTTGTTTTTCTCTTTTATTTTTCTACTGCTGTTCACATGAAACCCTTCTCCCCTTCAGCCTTCAAATTTCTCATTTGAATATTTGCTACTGCCGCTCAGATCTACACATGTAGTGGCTCCACCCAGGTCTGTACTCTAAGTTTCAAGGCTCACCACAGCAGCCTCCTAGTCATTGCAGCATAGGGTCCATGGGGTGGGGGATCCAGGCCCAAGTACCCTTCCAGCTCCTATCCCTCTTGCGTGCTTTCAGTCTGCCAGCAACAGCCAGGTATGCGCCATCCATTTTCATGCCTAGTAAATTCAGCAGGTGAGTTGTTACACACTCCTTAGCGGATTCCAACTTCCACAGCCATCATCCTGTTGTCTATATCAACCAATACCTTTTCTGGGGTCTGATAAGTAGTGGCTTTGGGCCCCTTAACCCGGCGTTTGGTTCATCCCACAGCACCAGTTCTGCTTTTATCAAAAGTGGCCCAGTAAACACTAGCATTCTATGCCTGGCTCCATGCCAGCAAGCCAAGCTTCTTATCCATTTAAAATTTGCGAATAGGTTGAGTGAGATCGTTTCAGCCCCAAGACTCTAGTTATTCACTTTACCAGATAAAACTGCGTAGGCTCGCATGCAAGAACACCAGCTACCCTAAGGAAAACTTTGGAGGGAACCAGCTACTGCATGGTTTGATTAGTATTTCACCCCTATACCCAGGTCAGATGACCAATTTGCAGGACCACTATGGACCTCTACCAGAGTTTCCTCTGGCTTCTCCCTGCCCAGGCATAGTTCACCATCTTTCAGGTCCTGACACATACACTTACGCTCCACTTCCCCCACACCGAGGGAGAGACAGGACAGTGCTGTGCCCTTGGTGGACTGGAGCGGTCTTGGGATCCCACCTTGGCTGGTGAGCCAGGCCGGCCTTTACCTTCATTGTGCCACAGTGTCTTTTGTATGAGCTCCTGACTTTTAAAGGTGGCATTTTGACTTTTGTCTACTTCTGCCTTTGTCTTAGAGTCCTGGCGACAGAGTAGTTAAGCGTTCGGCTGCTAACCAAAGGGTTGGCTGTTCAAACCCACCAGCTGCTCCACAGGAGAAAGATGTGGCAGTCTGCTTCTGTAAAGATTTACACCCTTGGAAACACCATGGGGCAGTTCTACTCTGTCCTATAGGGTCACTGTGAGTTGGAATTGACTTGACAGCAATGGGTTTGGCTTTGTCTTATTGCTCAGATGGTTCAGTGATTAGGCAAGGAAGATGAGTACTGGTTTTTGGGTGCCCCTTTGAACTCCAGTAAACACTTTTGCATTGTCTATGGAAATAAATACAGTCTTCAGCCTGGCATTCAAGGTCTTCCACCAAAAGAAACGTATTGACCAACTCTTCAAGCCCAGTTTCCTGCTACCTTGTGCGCTGGACATGCCATAAATCTTAGAGTAGCCACCAAGCTGGGTACCTCTGGCATTCCGGACATGCTCCTTGGATTTAGACCCACCAACTTTTTCCCATCGATCAGAGCCCAGCCCCTTCTCTGTGAGCCTTTCCTGACCCCAATGGATCTGATCTCTCTTCAATGCCTTAGTTCTCATTTTGTTTCTTCTGCCAGGAACTTTCTTCTCCTCCTGCTCCTTACCATACACATGGCTGTCTGACTACCACTTATCTCTGAGATCTCAGATTAGATGCCTTTACCTCCTAAGTGCTTCCATGTTGTTGTTTTTGGGTGCCTTCGAGTCAGTTTCAACACATAGTGACCTCATGTGACGGAGAAGTACAGCCCCATAGGGTTTTCTAGGCTGTAACCTTTACAGAAGCAGATTGACAGGTCTTTTCTCCCACGGAGACACTGGGTGAGTTCCAACCACCAACCTTCGGTTAACAGCCAAGCACTTAACCATTTCCCCACCTGAGCTCCTTAGTGCTTCCGTAGGATCCTGTATATCACTAAATACAATGAATTAAAATTGTCTGCTAATTTTTTTTCCAGGAGTTTAGGAGGTAACACAAATAGTACTAACACTAACCAATATGCACACACCCTAAAGAGAACAGAACTGCCACTATAGGTGGTAAACTGTCTATATAAGCATAGAGCTCAAAGGTAAGTGCCCATTATGTAGTCTAAGAGTAAGATCCAAGCTGGGGAAAGGCACTGAAAAAGTAACTAGTATTAGTGAAAGCTTTATGGAGTTCTTCCCATGGGAAGGCTATCTTGAAGAGGGGCTTATCCTATCAAGTGTCCAGTTTTTAGCTGTTCAGTGAATTAAAGACACCATATCATTAATTCACCCTCCCTTTGAAAACAGCCAGAAGCTGGGACTTCTATGCCTAAGTCTGGAAACTGAAATTTATACAGGGAAAGTGTCCATGCAGGCCACCCAGAATAAGTACGATGAAGAAAGGGTCTTGCCTCTCAGCCCTCCCCCAGCTATTAAGCACGACTGCCAAGACTGGTCCTCAGGCAACAGCAGGTTGCAGCTCAAATGACACGTCTGAATATTGAGGCCACTGCATTTTTCTCACTGACTTGAAGCTTGGGAAGTCTGATATGCTTCTTTGAAGGCTGCTCAGTGCATGGGGAATAGGTGGATTTTCTAGGGCCTCAGGCAATATGGGGATAGATAAGACCCTCTTGGGCTAGTGTGTCAAGAGGTTTTCCTAAACTTTATAAACGCTGCTGGGAAAATGAGCAGAGTTAAAACTCTCCAATGTTTAGGAGGAAGTGTTAAATCGGTCTTGCATCTAGGTTAGGCCAAAAAGAAGAGACTCCATGAATTATCCTTAGGGGATTTTGAGTTTCCTGTCTCATGAGGCAATCAACATGGGCAAGGGGACTATTTATCAAGAATATTATAGAAGGGACTCCTACCTTGAGGAAAGGCCCTTGACAGGTGCATAACTATTGTGTTTCCTCATTTCTCCAATTAAAATGTGCTATAAAAAGTATCCCTTTTTTCAGTTTGGGCCATTACCACCAACGACCTCACACACATTAAATTGACCACATTCAAAGGGGTCTAGGATAAACATGGGGCCCGAGGGCACAGTACCAATTTTGGTGAGCCACTTGGCCACAGTGCCATAGATCTCATCCAGGATGAGGATGACCACGAGGTTGATGATGACTGCTGTCGCTGTCACTGTCACCCGGGCATTGGAGCGTGTGGCCTTGTTGAGAGACAGAGCAGCTGCAGTTGTGATCCGATACACAATCACCCCAAAAACAATCGAGAATGTCAGGGAAATCTGTTCAGAAAAGACAGGGAGAGGCACACATCAGCAGACAATTTTTGAGCACCTATTATGTGCTCAGCCAACAGTACTGTTTGCTACATCAGGTGTTATTAATCTGAAGTCCATTGCTGGGCAACAAGGGAACACAAACCCTCTGAAATCTTAGGTGGAATTCTGAGTGTAGGTACACTTTCCAGGGGAAGAGGGTCTTTAGTTTTTATCAGATTCCATATGATCTATAACTCACAAAAAAATTAAGGATAAAAATCAGCATGTACAAACACACCTGATTTGATTCTTTTTGTTAGGGAGCTTTGGAGATAAGATAAGCTTCTATTAAACCAAAGTAAACAATGCATGAGAATGTATTATTAAATGCTAAATGCAGAGTATAGTTGTTGAAGGAACTGTACAGCGAACTGTGCTGGGGAGTGAGCAGATCTGAGGTGGTCAGGGAACACTTTGGGGAGGAAGTGGGATTTAAATTGGGCCCCCAGTGAGAGGAATTAGGGTGCTGAAGGTGTTTGAGCTGAGAAAGAATAAAGTTAGAGTTTGCTGGGGGAGGGAAGGAGAAAAATGGGAGAGAAATCAGGGGTGAGGCTTTCAAACTCCAATCCTCAGGCTAAACAAAAGATCACTCTAACATTTTTCTTCCAGGCTACTTAAAATGGAGGACTCAGATTTCTCATTTGGTACAGTAATCTCTTGTTGCTGTGTTTAAAAGGGAAGTTTATCAGTTGCTTGACTTCTAAGGGTCCCTTTATTTCTTCCTCCTAGAACTTAAGAATAATAACAGACTCTCCTAGACTGGCCCAACAGCCCCTCCTTTTTTCTATGTCCCCCATTTCTCCTCCTCTCCTTCAAGGATTGTTTCCATGAAGCACAAAGACATAAGAAGAAAGTGCCCTGAGTAAGCCTCTTAGAGGGGGCATAGGGTTGATTGGGAACTGCTAGGTGTGTGACTTGCTCCAAGCAAAATTCTAATTTGTTTCAGTCAAGCAAAGTCTTTTTTCTTAGGCCTCCTTTCTCCTGTGGGAGATGGAGGCTGGCTGTGGAGAGTTAACTGGAAAACATGGGGAGAGAAAACAAAAAATAACTAAACCTGTTGCCATAAAGTCAATTCCAACTCATGGCGACCCCATGTATTACAGAGTAGAACTGAGATCCATAGGGTTTTTTTGGCTGTAATCTTTACAGAAGCAGATTGCCCAGTCTTTCTTCCGCAGTGCCACTGGGTGGGTTGGATCTGCCAACCTTTCGGTTAGTAGCTGACAGTAAACCATTTGTGCCACCCAGAGGAGAGAAAAGGGCGGTGAAAATGTTCCTGAGAGGAAAAAAGAGGAAACATGAAAGAAGGGAGGTGGAGGAGAGTGAGGGGAGGTGGCTCAGGCTAGGGTAGTCCTTCCCAAGCAGTGGTGAATGACCCTGGGCTGTGACTAGGTTTCAGATATGTCAGACCCCTGGGGGGTGACTGGGGGTGCTGAAACTTGACGGTGTGCTGGTGGCAGCCTCACCCTTAGTGTGCCTTATTAACTTTAGTATTTGTTCTGTGGGCCATGGTGTGAAACAGAAGCACTCACTAAGGAAGGCAGGAAGGGGGCTTTCTCTAGGTGGAAGGACAATGTGTTGAGTGTGTGTGTGCAGGAAAGGTTAGATGGGAAAAACACTGTGTGGGAGGCCTCTCTTCTGATGCAGGGTGGGGGAGGGGGCAACAGAAACACCAGCCTCCAGGACTAAGGAAGAATGACTACCATGTAAGTTGGAAAACCTGGACATGACATCACCACTCTCCAACAATGTAGACATTTTCACTTCCCATTCCTTTGGGATTGTCACGGCCAGACAGTAAGGGCCTGGAAATGTTGTGTGAGATTCTTTTCCCCCAAAATCACTTTTGCAGTGAAGGCCAGCGATGGAAGTATTGATGAGGGGGGGAGGTCAAGGCGTTAAAGTACCTGTGTGCGCGAGCGCATGCGCGCGCATGTTTGGGACTAAGGACAGGGAAAGGAATGTGTAAAAAACAACAATGGCAAAAACATCCTTTACTTTGGGTCTTGGGGGTGGGACATGGAGGAAGGAGTAGGGAGGAGATCAGCTTCTATTCTCCATCTTTAACAGGGCCCACCTGTTAAACTGGGAAAAGAAGAACACTCTTCTTTGCCACCCAAAGTGTGGTCCAAGGACTGGCTGCATCCTCCTTTTCCCTTTTCATCCCTCCCCTCCCCTTTCCTCTCCAAAGCCTTTCACCTACCTTTTCTGTCACCTGGGTGGTGTAAATGGTTTTTACTCAGTTGCTAACTGAAGGGTTGACAGTTCAAACCTACCCAGAGGTGCCTAGGAAGAAAGGTCTGGGAGCTTGTTAAAAATGCAGAATCTCAGTCCCCTGAGACTTAGAGTCTGCATTTTTACAAGATTCCCAGTGAACTTTGAGAAGCACTGCTCTACTCACTTAGGAAAGCCCTTTTCCCATCCTCCCTTCTTCCCTGGCCCCACCTACAAAACCCCCTTTCCCAGCCCTCTGATGCTGTTCTTTGCAATATGACCTTCTCTGGTCTTTATTTCTATCCCATTATGGAAATCAAGGAGTCTCTGGGTGGTGCAAATGGTTAATACACTTGGGTGTAACTGAAAGGTTGGAGGCTCGAGTCCACCCAGATGCACCTCCAAAGAAAGGCCTGGTGATCTACTTCTGAAAAATCAGCTATTGAAAACTCTACTGAGCACAGTTCTACTCTGACACACTTAGGGTTACCATGAGTTGAAGCTGACTCAAAGGCAACTGCTACTGGATGGAAATCAGGTTCTGAACCTCTTCTTTTGTGTTTTCCACAAGCATTTCAAGACCCACAGAGTTTTCAAGCTGGAAGAGCTTGGAGAGCACCAACCCAGCACCACATTCATTTTGTATATGAGGAAACAGGTGTGGAAAGATGAGGTGATTTGCTTAAGCTCCCAAGGCATGAACGACAATCCTATTTAACTGGGTCATGGTAGGAATCAAAGAACTTCAGCATTTAGGGATCATTCACGTCCAGCCTTTGGTCTTAGACATAAGAAAACTGAGGCCCAAGAGGTAACAATTCAGTTGGTCCAATGTCTGGAGGACACATGGCAGAGCTGAGATAATGCTGGTAATAATATCATTACCAACACCTGACCGATCCATGTCTTCTCTAGGACATACAAATGCACAACTTCACTAGTTATAATCCTCATAGCAACCACATAAGATACTCACTTTGTAGATAAGGCTTAGTGCCTTCCTACAGTGAAGACCTGATATACTTTGCAGATCCAGGATTTGAACCTGTTCTATGGCTATAAGTCTACAATTCCTTACACTGACATTAAAACCCAGTTCTTCCTGCCCAAAATCCAGTACTATTTTCACCACTTGCTTCTGTAGTTTTTATTTTGTAATTCAACAAATACTTACTGACCACTTATTGTGCAAACCACTGGACTCGGTATATTTTGTGTTTGTGGTCAGTCTCTTCCAACTAAGCCAAAAGTAGGGGCTGGTCTTGCACCGCTTTGTACCCTCCTGCCATTTCATGGTGGTGTCTCAGTGTAGAACCAGCTCAATAAATATTTGCTGATGCCCAGCTCTAAGCAATTTAGCTTTCCTGCACAGGATCACATTATCATGGTCCTTGTTGTTTTTCACATTTGAATACCATAGCCTTACTTCTGGGACATAATCAAATTGCAATGTAAGCCACACTACAGAGTTCGGAGCATTATTTAACACTATGAGAAAGACAGGAAGGAAAGCCGGCCTGGGTCCCATCCTCCAGGACTTGCATTCTGACAGTGGAGTTCAGAAACACATCACACACAGGCAACAAGCATGGGCTAGTAGCAGCTGGATGGAGCCACAGGCCTCAGTTGTGAGCTTCTGGTATGATTTGAGCAGGGAGCAGGAGGATTAGTTAGAAAAAACTCTATGGAAGAAAGATTGGGAAGATTTCCTGTGGGAAAGGCTTGGAGGAAAAAATAAGGAGGAGGAAGAAATTTCCAGAAAAGAGAGGAGGAACGCATAGAAATCGATGAGGCAGAAGTAACCTCTGCAGAATGAGTGGGACAGTGTCCTGTATAGGACATGATACATAGCAGTAACTCAATTTAAAAAATAAAACAAAAAATTACATGCTAAAGACTATCATTGGCATAATAAGCTGTCTCTGGAATCTGTTTGATTAATATGTTTACTCATTCAGTCATTCATAAAGTGTGTCTTGAGCACCTACTATGTTCAAGTTACAGTTCTAGGTGTCAGGGATATAAACCCTTTGCCGTCAAGTCGATTTTGACTCATAGTGACACTATAGGACAGAGTAGAACCGCCCCATAGGGTTTCCAAAGAGTGGCTCATGGATTTGAATTGTCAACCTTTTGGTTAGCAGCTGAGTTCTTAACCACTGCACTACCAGGGCTCCAGTGTCAGGGATATAGCAGTGAATAAACAGATAGAAATTCCTGCTCTCAAAAAGGATTTTGACAAAGTCCAATATCCATTCATGATAAAAACTCTCAGCAAAATACAAATAGAAGGAAAATTCCTCAACATAATTAAGGGTGTTTATACAAAGCCAACAGCCAACATCATCCTAAATGGAAACAGCCTGAAAGCATTCCCCTTGAGAACGGGAACCAGACAAGGATGCCTTTTATCACCACTCTTATTCAACATTGTGCTGGAAGTCCTAGCCAGAGCAACAAGACAAGAAAAAGAAATAAAGGGCATCCAAATTGGTACAGGAGAAGTAAAAGTATCCCTATTTGCAGATGAGATGATCTTATACACAGAAAACCCCAAAGAATCCACAAGAAAACTACTGGAACTAATAGAAGATTTCGGCAAAGTATCAGGATACAAGATAAACATACAAAAATCAGTTGGATTCCTCTACACCAACAAAGAGAACTTGGAAAAGGAAATCACCAAATCAATACCATTCACAATAGCCCCCAAGAAGATGAAATACTTAGGAATAAACCTAACCAGAGATATAAAAGACCTATATAAAGAAAACTACAAGACACTACTGCAAGAAACCGAAAGAGACCTACATAAGTGGAAAAACCTACCTTGCTCGTGGATAGGAAGACACAACATTTGTGAAAATGTCAATTCTATCCAAAGTAATCTACAGATACAATGCAATCTGCATCCAAATTCCAACCATATTTTTTAAAGAGATGGAGAAACAAAACACTAACTTCACATGGAAAGGGAAGATAAGTAAAGCATTACTGAAGAAGAAGAACAAAGTGGGAGGCCTCACACTACCTGAGTTTAGAACCTATTATACTGCTATGGTAGTCAAAACAGACTGAAACTGGTACAACAACAGATACATAGACCAATGGAACAGAACTGAGAATCCAGATGTAAATGAGCAGCTGATATTTGACAAAGGCCCAAAGTCCATTAAATGGGGAAAAGACAGTCTCTTTAACAAATGGGGCTGGCATAAGTGGATATCCATCTGCAAAATATGAAGCAAGACCCATACCTCACACCATGCACAAAAACTAACTCAAAATGGATCAAAGACCTAAATATAAAATCTAAAATGATAAAGATCATAGAAGAAAAAATACAGACAAAACTAGAAGCCTTAATACATGGCATAAACAGAGTACAAACCATAGGTAACAATGCACAAACACCAGAAGAGAAACTAGGTAATTGGTAGCTCCTAAAAATCAAACACTCATGCTCATCAAAAGACTTGCCCAAAAGAGTAAAAAGACAACCTACATACTGGGAAAAAAATTTTGGCTATGACAAATCCAGTCAGCATCTAATCTCTAAAATCTACAAGACTGTGCAACACTTCAACAACAAAAGGAAAATTCATCCAATTTAAAAATAGGCAGAGGATATGAACAGACACTTCACCAAAGAAGACATTCAGGCAGCTAACAGACACATGAGGAAATGTTCACGATCATTAGCCATTAGAGAAATGCAAATCAAAAACTACAATGAGATACTATCTCACCTAACAAGGATAGCACTAATGCAAAAAACACAAAATAATAAACGTTGGAGAGGTTGTGGAGAGACTGGAACACTTATGCACTTCTGGTGGGAAAGAAAAATGGTACAACCACTTTGGAAATCAATTTGGTACTTCTTTAAAAAGCTAGAAATAGATGTACCATATGATCAAGCGATCCCACTCCTAGAAATATATCCGAGAGAAATAAGAGCCATCACACAAATAGATATCTGCACACCCGTGTTCATTGCAGCAAAGTTCACAATAGCAAAAAGACGGAAACAACCTAGTTGACCATCAATAGATGAATGGATAAACAAATTATGGTACATACACACAATGGAATACTACACAATGATAAAGAACAATGAGGAATCTGTGAAACATCTCACAACATGGATGAATCTGGAGGGCATTATGCTGAGTAAAATTAGTCAGTCGCAAAAGGACAAATATTGTATGAGATCACTATTATAAGAACTTAAGTAAAGGTTTAAACACAGAAGAATACATTCTTTGATGGTTATGAGGGTGGGGAGGGAGGGAGGGGGGATTCACCTACCAGATAGTAGACATGAATCATCTTAGGTGAAGGGAAAGACAATACACAGTACAGGAGAATTTAGCACAACTGGACTAAAACAAAAGCTAAGAAGTTTCCTGAACACAGCCAAACACTTTGAGGGACAGAGTAGCTGCGGCTGGGATCTGGGGATCATGGTTTTGGGGGACGTATAGGTCAACTGGCATAACAAAGTTTATTGAGAAAATGTTCTGTATCCCACTTTGGTGAGTGGCATCTGGGGTCTTAAAAGCTTGTGAGTGGCTATCTAAGATGCTTCAATTGGTCGCAGCCTACTTGGAGCCAAGGAGAATGAAGAACACCAAAGACACAAGGAAAATATTAGCGCAAGAGACAAAGGGCCACATAAACCAGAGACTCCATCAGCCTGAGACCAGAAGAACTAGACGGTGCCCAGCTACCATCAATGACCACCCTGACAGGGAACACAACAGAGAGTCTCTGACAGAATGGAAGAAGAATGTGGAGCAGAACTCAAATTCATGTAAAAAGACCAGACTTAATGGTCTGACTGAAACTGGAGTAACCCTTGAAACCACGGCCCCCAGATGCTCTGTTAACTCAGAACTAAGACCATTCCAGAAGCCCACACTTCAGACAAAGATTAGATTGGACTACAAAACATAAAATAATACTCATGAAGAGTGTGCTTCTTGATTCAAGCAGATATGTGAGACCAAATGGGAGGCTCCTGTTTGGAGGCAGGATGAGAAGGCAGGAAGGGACAGGAGCTGGTTAAATGGACATGGGAAATCCAAGGTGGAGAGGGTGTCACACAGTGGGGATTGCAACTATTGTCACATAACAATATATGTATAAATTTTTGTATGAGAAATTAACTTGGGCTGTAAACTTTCACCTAAAGCACAAAAAAAGAAAAAGAAAGAAGAAATCCCTGCTCTCATGATGTTAATCTTCTAGTGGGGTAATCTAGACAATAAATTAATGCACAGGTAAAAATATATAGCATGTCTGGTGTAATAAGTCCTATGACGACAAAAAAGGCAAAACGGGCCTATGGAGGCATATGCAATTTAAAATAGGGTAGTCAGGAAAGGCTTAGCCAAGGAGGTGACATTTCAGCAAGGACTTAAAGGAGGGAAACTGAGGAGAGAGTTTCGGGCAGGGGGAACTCCAAGTACAAAGGCCAGTGTGACTGAAGCAGAATGAGCAAGGGAGAACAACAGCAGATGAAATTGGAGCGTTGGGGAGAAAGAGAGACGGGTAGAGGAGAAGTGATTCAGCCCTGCCGTATAAGGATGTTGGCTTCTACACCTCATGAAGTGGAAAGCCAGTAGAAAATTTTCAGCAGAGGAGCAAAATGACTTAACGTACATTCTAAAAAGATCAATATGCTGACAATCTGTACGGACCAGTGTAAAACCTGGGAGATCGGTTAGGACAAGAACTCAGGCAAGAGATGATGGTGGCTAGGACCAGGGTGAAAGCAATGAAGAAGGTGAGAAGTGGTGGGATTCTGGATATATCCTGAAAGCAGAGTCAGTCAGACTTTCTAACAGATTGGCCTGGAATAGAAAAGAAAGAGAGGAGTCAGAGGTGACACCAAGATTTTTGGTCAGAAGACCTGGAAGGATACAGTTACCATCAACTGAGATAAGTAAGACTGTGGGAGGAGCAGGTTTAGAGGGACAATCAGGAATTCAGTTTTGGATGTGTTAAGTATGTGATGCCTGTTAGACATCCAAGCGGAGAGATGAAAAAGGCAGTTGGTTATATAAGTCTGGAGTGCAGGGGAGCAGTCTGAACTGGAGATAGAAATTTAGGAGTAATCAAAATACAAATGGTATTTAAAGCTATGAGGTTGGATGACATCACCAAGGGATTGAGGGTGATGGAGAAGACATGTGGTCTGAGTACTGAAACATGCATTATTCTGCTTGACAAATAGAAAGTGGGAATGACTTGACACCTAGCCAACTCCAGAGAAAGAGGAGAAGAGTGTTCAGGGATGTGATCCTATTTCACTTGAGGGCACCTGAGGTCACACACATGGAAACCGTCCAGGAGCCTGGCCCTCTGGCTAGCACACTCCTTGTTATTACATGTCAAAAACTAGTCGGAAGAAAAGTGAACGGGGAAGGATCCTGTCACACACGCTCATGGAAGTGGAAGGGGCAGGGGATTATATCGGCAGTCCATACCTTTGGTATTTGGGTGGATTAGCACCTCTGTTGGCAGGCTAAGATGGCCTCTAGAATCTGGCTGGGGGGTGGCGCATGGCCAGATGAGGAAGATTTCTGATGGCTGGTTACCAGTATACAAGTAAATGATTGTCTTGGGTAGGAGGGGAGAACTTTTGAATCTAGCCCTAGAGGAAGAACGCTGCCTCTGATAATCCCTTCCCTTAAAAAAGAAAACAAGAAGTGAGTTAATGCAAAAAAGGAAATAAACTTTAGCTCAACATACTGAGTTGAAGAAAAGAGAGAAAATTCCTTTGTGTCTATGCTGGTCTCTATCATAGGTGGGGCAGATGAACACAGTAGCAGGACGTTTCTGTGCTTTCATGAACCCATGATAAATATCCCCAACTGATCTAGCAGAGTGGTTTCCCTAGAATCCTCCTAATGCCTGTGGTCCTAGTGTCTTCTTCAGCCTGGGCTCAATCACAGTGGGTGGAGGAGAGAATGAGATGAGAGATACTTATTTTGTCACAGTAGGTCCTGCAATCTCTCTTATAAACACCACCCTGACACCTTCATCCTATGCTCCATGCCTTGTTCTAGGGTAATGGCAAGCCCTTTTCTTTAAAGGACTGGGATTTTTAAAAAGTGTACAAAAAAAGGGAAAAGGTTAGTGTAAAATAATGATTTTTAAAACTCTAAGAGGTAAAACCAAAAAAATCAAATCCATGGCTGTCGAGTCGATTCCTACTCACAGCGACCCTATAGGACAGAGTAGAACTGCCCCATAGGTGTGCCTGGTGGATTTGAACTGCCAGTCTTTTGGTTACCAGCAGTAGCTCTTAACAACTACACCACCAGTGTTTCCTAGAGGTAGGATGACCATATAATTTATTGTCCAACCTGGAATACTCAAGTGTAAAAAGTTGTGCTATTAATAATTACCCAAGGTCAACAAGCTTAAACCAGGGGTAGTCTAGAGAACCTGGTTGTATAATCACTCAAAGGGTGTTCCATCCCACTCTTACTACTCTACTCCCAGATCCCAATTCTCAAAACTTGCTGGTTACAGTCAGGGGACTCCAGACATAATGAGATACACCAATTAGTTTTTGTGCCTGCTATAGAATCTTGCATTTAAAGATTTGGAGAGGTGAGTGGTTGGAAAAGAGGAAAAAGAAAGATGATCACACGCTTATGAACAATGTTGCTGTTGTTAGGTGCCATCCAGTTGTAGTGACCCTATGTACAACAGAACCAAACACTGCCCAGTCCTGCGCCATCATCAAAATCATTGTTATGCTTGAGCCCATTGTTGCAGCCGCTGTGTCAGTCCATCTCGCTGAGGTTCGTCCTCTTCTTCACTGATCCTCTACTTTACCAAGCACGATGTTGTTTTCCAGAGACTGATCCCTCCTGATAAAATGTCCAGTATGTGAAACAAAGTCTCACCATCCTTGCTTCTAAGGAGCTTTCTGGCTGTGCTTCTTCCAGGACAGATTTGTTCATTCTTCTGGCAGTCCATGCTGTCTTCAATATTCTTCGCCAACACCATAATTCAAAGGCATCAATTCTTCTTTGGTCTTCCTTACTCATTGTCCAGCTTTCACATGCATTTGAGGTGATTGAAAACACCATGGCTTGGATCAGGCACAATTTAGTCCTTAAAGTGGCATATGTGCTTTTTAACACTTTAAAGAGGTCTTTTGCAGCAGATTTGCCCAATGCATTACATCCTTTGATTTCTTGACTGCTGCTTCCATGGGCACTGATTGTGGATCCAAATAAAATGAAATCCTTGACAACTTCAATGTTTTCTCTGTTTATTATGATGTAGCTTATTGGTCCAGTTGTGAGGATTTTCGTTTCCTTTATGTTGAGGTGTATCCATACTGAAGGCTGTGGTCTTTGATCTTCATCAGTAAGTGCTTCAAGTCCTCTTCACTTTCAGCAAGCAAGGTTGGGTCATCTGCATATTGCAGGTTGTTAACGAGTCTTCCTCCCATCCTGATGCCGTGTTCTTCTTCACACAGTCCAGTTTCTTATTTGCTCAGCATACAGATTGAATAAGTACGGTGAAAAGATACAACGCTGATGCACACCTTTCCTGACTCTAAACCATGCAGTATCCCCTTGTTCTGTTCAAATGGCTGCCTCTTGGTCTATGTACAGATTCCTCATGAACACAATTAAGTGTTCTGGAATTCCCATTCTTCACAATGTTACCCATAATTTGTTATGATCCACATAGTCGAATGCTTTTGCATAGTCAATTTATGAACAATACATAAATCTATTTCCCACCCTCCAGTCTAGTTTCAGGAGGTACCTAGGGAATTAAAAAACAACACAACACGAAACAAAACTTAGAACTCTGGCAACATGAGCATTGTGTCAGTTTTCAGCATATGTTCAATGGTCCAGTAATCTATTTGTTACTGACATTAATAATGGTGATGATGATGATATAAGTTCTCCTGTCAGATAGTAAATAAGCTTCGATTTCAGTCCTCAGCTCACCTGACCTATCAGTGGTATCTGACATAATTGATTGCTTTCCCCCTGGAAATACTTTGACTCTCAGGATCCCCCACTATCATCTTTTCTGGTTCCTCCTCATTCTCCCAAACTTTAACATTGTAGTATCCTGAGACTCCATCCTTGGATCTTTTCTCTATCTGCACTCACTCCCTTGGTGATCTCATGCAATCTTATGGCTTTAAATACCATCTAGAGCTGATTAGGTCTCCAGCCTGAACCTCTCCTCTGAACTCCAAACCCATACCCATCAACTCCAGAACTCCTCCCCATTTCAGTAAGTGATAATGTCAACCTTTTGGTCGCTTGAACTAAAAACTTTAGAGTCATCCTTGACTTCTCTCTGTTTTAAACCACATGACCAAATTCCTTCAGGTCCACCTTTAAAACAGAACCAACATCTGACCACTTTTCACTATTACCCTGCCCAAGCCACTGCTACTCCTCCTTTGTGTTACTGCAATAGCCTCCTACTCGATCTCCCTCTTCCCACCCTTGCCTTCCTACCAATATTTGCTCACCACAGCAGCCAGAGTGATCCCTTTGAAATGTGTATCAAATCATGTCACTCCTCTGCCAAATCTTCTACCGGGGGTTCTCAGCTCACATAGAGTAAGCTCAAATCCTTACGTTGGCCTATAAGGTCCTACCCAACTGGCTCCGCATTACCTCTCTGACGTCATCTCCTCCTACTCTCTGTCTCTCTGGTGTACTCAGCTACAGCCACATTGTAACTGTTGCTCACTGCTCCTCTAAACACCAAACAGGACCCACCTCAGGGTCTTTTTACTCGCTGTTCCCTCTGCCTGGAATGTCTCTCCTTTGAATACCCGCGTGGCTTGCTCTTTTGCCTCCTCCAGATCCTTGTTAAAATGTCATCTCCTTAACGACAATTTCCTTGATCAATCTATTTAATATATATGTATACAGTGTATTTCCCTATTTTATTATGAACGTAGAGAAAAATTACACACACACACACACACTCAATTTAATGAATAAAGCAAACAACAGTATAATCCAGTCAACACTGCCAGCATCTCTGAATGTCCCCCTCCCTCACCACTCCATACACAATCTCCATCCCTTCTCCCTCTCTAGATGTAACAACTATTTTGAATATTGTGATAATCATTTCCTTGCTTATCTTTATAGTTTTATCACTTAGGTATGCATCCTTAAGCAATACAGTTTAGTGTTGTCTCTTTCTGAACTTTATATGAGTGGAATCAAATTGTCAATATTCTTTTGTCTGGGTTTTTTCACCCATGATGTTGTATGAGGCTAGTGTGTGTTCATTTTCATGACTATGTAGCATTCAATTTTATAAATATATCTCAATTCATTTATTCATTCTAATGGAGATAGATTTGGCTTGTTTCCAGTTTTAGGTTATTATAAACAATGCTGCCACAGACATTCTTGCACATGCATTCTTCTGTACACATGCACAAGTTTCTCTAGGCATAAACCCAGGAATGGAATTTCTGGGGCCTAAGGTATACATGGAGCTCTGATGACATAGTGGTTAACAGCTCAGTTGTTAACCAAAAGGTTGGCAGTTCAAATTCACCAGCTGCTCCTTGGAAACCTTATGGGGCCGTTCTACTCTGTCCTATAGGGTCACTATGAGTTGGAACCAACTTGACGGCACCTAACAACAAAACAACAACCAGGGTATACATATTTTGAATTTTACTAGATAATGCCAAACTTTTTCCAAAGTGATTTTTTTCAATTTACACCCCCACAAGCACTGTATGAGTATTTCTTTTGATCTACATCTCTGCTAACACTTGGTATTGACAGACTTTTTTAATTACAGTGTATCTATTGGCTATATAATGATATTTCACTGTGGTTTAAATCAGAATTTCTCTAATTACTAGTGAGACTGAATTCTCTTTCATAGTTTTATTGGCCATTAGTAGTTCCTCTTTTGAGAAGTGCCTGTTTTGCCCATTTTTTATTGGGTTGCCTGTCTTTTTCCAATGATTTGTAGGAGTTCCATATATATTTTGTCACTAATTCTTTGTAAATTACAGATTTTGAAAATACATTCTCCCACTCTGATCTGTAGCCTTTCACATTTAATCTTTAAAATACACCTAGAATTGATGTTTTTGAATGACGCGAAGTAGGGTTCAGTTTCGTTTTTTTCTATATGGACACCCAACAGTCCCAGAAGCATTTACTGGGAAGTTTATCCTTTCCTCCACTTTTAAATGCAGTGTCCATTGCATGAATCTGATTCTTGGTTTTATATTTTATTCAATTGTTCTAATTATCTATTCTTACAATAATACACATTTTCCTGCTTATAGCTTTATAATAAGTCTATATTTGGTAGATCAAATTATCCCTCACTCTTCAAGAGTGTCTTGACTATTCTTAGCCTTTAAAACTTATCAAGTGGATAATATAGACACTTTAAATTCATTTATTGCCCACTCAATTTATTTGTTATTGTTGTATACATCTATCTTATTTTTAACCCATGAGATATTATCTTTATTGTTTTCTAAGTTAAGGTCATATAGATTTCCCCATATATTTACCACTTTAACTGATCTTTAGTCCTTCCTAAATCTATGACATTCCATGTGGGATCATTTCTAAAGTACATTCTTATAATTTCCTTTAATGAGAGATTCAGTTGGTGGCAAATTCTCTGTTTTGATTTTTTATTTAGTGTGTAAATATCTTTATTTTATTCTCATTCCTAGATGATATTTTTCTTGGATGTAGAATCCTGGGTTAGAAATTATTTTCTTTTAGCACATAAAGATAACATTTTACTATATTCTGATTTCCAATGTGCTATGAGAAATTAACAGTCAATATAACTGTCTCTCCATTGAAGGTAATCTTTTTATTTTTGACACTTTTGAGATTTTTCGTACTTCTTATATATTCTATAACTTTACTGTAATGAATCTAGTTGTAGACATCTTTTTCATTTTTACTGCCTGAGTCACCTTAATCTTTGGATTTGTATTCTGAAACAGGTTAGGAAATTATGTCATTATATCTCATTCACTACCTATTCTCTTTCCAATAATGCAATTAAACATACGTTAAATCTTATCTCTCTGTTTCCATATCTCATAACGTCTCTTCAGTAGTTTCCATCTTTTGACTCCCTATGCTGCATTATTAATAGTTTCTTTTAAGTTGTATTTCAGTCCACAGGTCTCTCTTCAGCTGTGTCTAATTTGTTCTTAAACTTATTCACAATCATGTGAACCAATACCTTGAAGTAAATTTTTGTCTGTCTGTCTATCTATCTATCTATCTATCTATCTATCTATCTACCTACCTACCTACCTGTCCATCTATCTACCTATCTATATTACTGGTTCTGTTTCTCTAGAGAGCTCTGACTAAGAGTCCCCTAAATGTGGAGGGGATGGATTTATGTTTCATTTTTTATTCTGAGAATATACCACTTTGGAGTTCCAACTGAATGTGGTGAAGACTTCCTGTTAGAATCCCCACCCAGAGTCAGCCATAATCCCTGATTTCTATCTTTCTTGTCCTCCTAAAACTTCCAAAACCAAAGTCCAAGTTTGCCTAGTTAAATGTCCCCAGGTAAAAGCAACATTAGTGCTTAGGCATTTATTTCCTAGGTTCCCACTTTACCTTAGATTTTAGGCTAGTATTCCTTACTATTTTCTCAGGTCTTCAAGGCTTTGAGAAGATTGAAAATACATATTTATTCAATATTTTTTGTTATTTTCAGTAAGATGGGAGGGTCCAAACGCCCTAACTTACCAATACTGGAGATGGAAGTCTATTTTATGTATTTATTTATTTATTGGTTGTTTGTAAATTCCTTGAGGAAAGGGATTATTTTATTTTGTTTTCTGCTGTATCCCCAGTTCCTAAGAATATTGTCAAGCACACAGCTGGCACTCACTAAATATTTCTTGAATAAATTAATTAATTTCCCGTTGGTCTTGAGGCAATAATATACACGTGGGAGGTTTTAAATCTAAATTAAACTGTATATCATTCTAGCTTACCACACTGCAAGTCACCATATATTCTTGAATAAATTCTCCATGCCTTGCATTTATTAAACAATAAGAAGAAAACAAATTTAGACTTCTAAACTTTGGCAAGGCACCCATCAATTCTGCACTTCATCTGCAAAATGAAGAGTTGAATTAGATGGTGTCTAAGCTTCTTTCAGTGTTAAAATTTCTAAGACTAGGGTGCAGTCCCTTTCCTTAGTGGTCACAATGACAATAATAACCTTAGGCCAGGGTCAGAGTTACCTCTGGCCAGTTGTTGTTAGTTGTCATCAAATTGATTCCAATTCATGGTGATCTCTTGTTAGAGTAGAACTGCTCCATAAAGTTTTCTTGGCTGTAATCTTTATGGAAGCAGATCACCAGACCTTTCTTCTGTGGTACCACTAGGTGAGTTTGAATCACCAACCTTTATGTTAGCAGTACAGTGCAAACCATTTGCACCACCTAGGGACCTCCTCACAGTAGCCCTGGTGGCACAAACAGTTAAGTGCTAGGCTACTAACTGAAAGGTTGGCAGTTCGAACCCATCCAATGGCTCCATGGGAGAAAGATCTGGCAATCTGCTTTCATAGAGATTACAGCCAAGAAAACCCTATGGAGCAGTTCTACTCTGTCACATGGGATCACTATGAGTCAAAACCAACTTGACGGCATCTAACAACTACAACAACAGGGATCTCCTCTGACCAGTAAGTGCAGAAAATTATGATTTCACCCCAAATTTTTGAATAAGCAACCCCCTCAACCAGTCTGTACGAACCCCGGGTGGTGCAGTGTTTAAGAGCTTGGCTGTTAACCAAAAGCAGCAGTTCAAATCCACCAGCTGCTCCTTGGAAACCCTATGGGGCAGTTCTACTTTGTCCTATAGGGTCACTAAGGGCTGGAATTGACTCGACAGCAACAGCTTTGGTTTTTTAACTAGTCTGTGGTCCTACTTAGAAATGTCTATTGCCCCTGAGTCTGAGTGTTCTAAGTTATAAGGACACAATTTTTTTCAGAACCTCCAATCTTGAATGCTTGGAGTCTTCCCATGAACAGGGGCAGATGTTTTAGTGACCATAACTCTGTCCTCTGATTTTCACATTACCTAAGGTCTCCTCACTTCAGTTACTGCTGTCTGTCTCAACCATCTGGCTCCCAAGAATTTCCTGCTCTCACTTTATTATTCCTACTCAAGTATGAACCACAGAGTTCTCCCTTAGCTTACTCAGGCACAAGCTGACTGTCTGGGCCTTTCAAAAAGACTCTACTGTACTCTACGACTCAAACGAAGAACAACAGGGACAGGATCTATATGCAGGCAGTCACAGGCAACTGCTGGTCACTCAAGGAAATTACCATGAACAAGATGGAGGCAAAGTTCATCAAGTAGCCTGGGAAACGATCCTTCCAGTCCAGCTTATCTTCATCGTTCTGGGGAGAAACAGGAAAGTAGACAATCAGAGGACACAAATAACAGATATTATTCTGCTCTCAATGTTGCATAATTTTGCATATTGTTGATAATTTGTCATTCTATATAGATTTTTTTTAGTCTCTGATGCCTGAACCTCCATATCAACACCACGCCTCTTAATTTTATGACTACTAGATGAGCTGACACAGCCTTGTAAAACTACAGTGAAAAGAGGACAAGATTTGAAGTCACACATACTAAGCTGAAGTTCTAGTTCGACCACTTAGCTGTTTGATCTTAGACATGTCTGTTAACATTTCAGACTCTCTGTTTCTTTCTCTGTAAAATGCGCCCAGTAGTGACACTTGCCCTGGCTACTACACAGGACAGTTTTGTTTATTTTGTTTTGTTTTAATGAGAAACATGTGAACATGGTAAAGCAATGGACAAATGACAGATGCAACCCAACCACAGGGCAGAATCCTATAAATAGAACATCTTTTAAATACACCATCAACCACTGACTTTAAACCCTAATAACTGTACAAATTACCTACAATTTTTCTTCTTTTTTTTTAATTGTACTTTAGGTGAAGGTTTACAGAACAAATAGTTTCTCATTAAACAGTCAGTACACATATTGTTTTATGACATTGGTTAACAACCCCACAACATGTCAACACACTCCCTTCTTGAACTTTTTTTTTTTTTTGGTGAAAATATACATTGCCAAAGATACACCATTTCAAAAATTTCTACATGTACAATTCAGTTACTTCGATTACATTCTTCCAGTTGTGCTGCTATTCTCACTTTAGATGAAGGTTTACAGAACAAAATAGTTTCTCATTAAACAGTTAGTACACATGTTGCCCTGTGTCAATGGATAACAACCCCACTACATGTAAACACTGTCCTTACTCAAACTTGGGTTCCCTATCACTAGCTTTCCTGTCCCCTTCTGCCTTCTAGTTCTTGTCCCTAGACTGCTGTGCCTCATTAGTCCCGTTTTGTTTTATGGGGCTGTCCAATCCCCCGCTGAACAGTGAACCTCAGGAGTGACTTCATGACTGAGCTAAAAGGCTGTCTGGGGGCCATACTCTCGAGGTTTCTCCAGTCTCTTTCAGGCCAGTAAATCTAGTCTTCTTGTGTGTGTGTGTTAGAATTTTGTTCTACATCCTTCTCCAGCTCTGTCCAGGACCCTCTGTTGTAATCGCGGGCAGTCAGTGGTAGTAGCCAGGCACCATCAAGCTGTACTGGACTCAGTCTGGTGAAGGCCTTGGTAGCTGTGGTCCCTTAGTCCTTTGGACTAATCTTTTCCTTGTATCCTGTTCTCTTCATTCTCCCTTGCTCCTGAAGGGATGAGACCAGTGGAGTGTTTTAGATGGCTGCTCACAGGCTTTTAAGACCCCAGATGCTACTCACCAAGGTAGAATGTAGAACATGGTCTTTATAAACTGTGTTATGCCAATTGAGCTAGATGTTTCCTGATACCATGGTCCCCACAGCCCTCCACCCAGCAATTCAGTCCCTCAGGGAGTTTGGATGTGTCTGTGGAGCGCCTATGATCTTTCCTTATACAAGTTGTGCTGGCTTCCCCAGTATTGTGTACTATCTCACCCTTTACCAAAGATACCACTTATCTATTGTCTATTTAGTATTTCCCCCCCCACCCCTACCATCCCTTGTAACCAACAAATATTGTTACTTATTGTGTACAAACTTTTTCATGAGTTTTTATGATAGAGGACTCATACAATATTTGTCCTTTTGTGATTGACTTATTTCACTCAGCATAATGCCCTCCAGTTTCATCCATGTTATGAGATGCTTCACAGATTCATCATTCTTCTTTCTCATTGCATAGCACTCCACTGTGTGTATGTGCCATAGTTTGCTTATCCATTCATCTGTTGATTGGCATCTAGGTTGCTTCCATCATTTTGCTATTGTGAACAATGCTGCCATGAACACGGGTGTGTGTATATCTGTGTGATGGCTCTTATTTCTCTAGGATATATTCCTAGGAGTGGGATTGCTGCATCGTATGGTATTTCTATTTCTAGCTTTCTAAGGAAGTGCCACATCATTTTCCAAAATGGTTGTATCGTTTGGCAATCCCACCAGCAGTGCATAAAAGTTCCCATCTCCCCGCAGCCTCTCCAATATTTGTTATTTCCAGTGTTTTTGATTCGTTCCAGTAAAGCTGGGGTGAGATGGTATCTCATTGTGGTTTTAATTTGCATTTCTCTAATGGCTAGTGATCGCGAGCATTTCCTCATGTGTCTGTTGGCCGCTTGAATATCTTCTTTGGTGAAGTGTCTGTTCATTTCCTTTGCTCATTTTGAATAGGATTATATGTCTTTTTGTTATAGAGGTGTTGGATTTTCCTTTAGATTACGGAGATTAGGCTTTTGTCCAAAATTTTTTCCCCAGTCTGTAGGTTCACTTTTACACTTTTGGTGAAGTCTTTTCAAGAGCATAGGTGTTTGATTTTTAGAAGATCCCAGTTATCAAGCTTATCTATTGGGGTTTGTGCATTGATGGTTATGATTTGTGTCCTGTTAATACCATGTATCAAGGCCTGAGGTGTTGGTCCTATTATTTCTTCTATTAACTTTATATTTTTAGGCTTTATATTCAGATCTTTGATCCATTTTGAAGTAATTTTTGTATACGGTGTGAGGTATGGGTCCTGTTTCATTTTTTTGCAGATGGATATCCAGTTTTGCTAGTACCATTTGTTAAAAAGACTGTCTTTTCCCCATTTGATGGACTTTGGGCCCTTGTTGAAGATCAGGTGACCATAGGTGGATGGATTTACATGTGGGTTCTCAATTCTGTTCCATTGGTCAATGTATCTGTCATTGTACCAGTACCAGGCTGTTCTGACTACGGTAGCTGTGTAGAAGGTTCTGAGGTCAGGTAGTGTGAGTCCTCCAACTTTATTCTTCTTCTTCAGTAGTGCTTTACTTATTCGGGGCTTCTTCCCTTTCCCTATAAAGTTAATGATTAGTTTTTCCATCTCTTTGGTATTTGGATTGGGATTGCATTATATTTGTAAATTGTTTTGCATAGAATTGTCATTTTCACAAAGTTGAGTCAGCCTATCCATGAGCATGGTATGTTTTTCCATTTATGTAGATCCCTTTGGGCCTCATGCAGTAGTGTTTTGTAGTTTTCTTTGTATAGGTCTTTTACATACCTGGTCAGATTTATTCCTAAGTATTTTACTTTTTTAGTTGCTATTATAAATGGTATTGTTTTCCTGATTTCCTTTCCGTCATTCTCTTTATTGGTGTATAGGAATCCAACTGACTTTTTATGTTTATCTTGTATCCTGCTACTCTCCTGAATCTTTCTATTAGTTCCAGTAGATTTCTCAGGGAGTCTTTAGGGTTTTCTATGTATAGTATCACATGATCCACAAACAGGGACAGTTTAACTTCTTCATTACCAATTTGGATGCCCTTTACTTCTTTTTCTTGCCTTATTGCTCTAGCTAGAATTTCCAGCACAAGGTTAAATAGGAGTGGTGATAAAGGGCATCCTTGTTTTGTTCCTGTTCTCAAGGGGAATGTTTTCAGCCTCTTTCCATTAAGAATGATGTTGGCCATTGGTTTTGCATAGACACCCTTTATTATGTTGAGAAATTTCCCCTCTATACTTATTTTATTGAGAGTTTTTATCAGGATAGGGTGTTGGACTTTGTCAAATGCCTTTTCTGTGTCAATTGAGAAAATCATGTGACTCTTTTCTTTCCTTTTATTTATGTGGTGGATTACGCTGATTGATTTTCTAATGCTGAACCATCCTTGCATACCTGGTATGATTCCTACTTGGTCGTGGTGTATTTCTTTTTGATATGATGCTGAATTCTTTTGGCTAGAATTTTGTTGAGAATTTTTGCATCTATACTCATGAGAGATATTGCTCTGTAATTTTCTTTTTTTGTGGCATCTTTGCCTGGTTTTGGTGTCAGTGTTATGCTGCCTCATAGAATGAATTCATAAGTGTTGTGTCCTTTTCTATGCTCTGAAATAGTTTGAGTAGTACTGGTACAAGCTCTTCTGTGAATGTTTTGTAGAATTCTCCAGTGAAGCTATCTGGGCCAGGGCTTTTTTTGGTTGGGAGTTTTTTTTATTACCTTTTCAATCTCTTCTCTTGTTATGGGTCTGTTCAGATTTTCAACATTACTTTGTTGTAGTTTGGGTAGGTAGTGTGTTTCTAGAAATTTATCCATTTCTTCGAGATTTTCAAATTTGTTGGAGTATATTTTTTCATAATATTCTCTTGTGATCTTTTTTATTTCTCTTGGGTCTGTTGTAATGTCACCCATTTCATTTCTAATTTGGGTTATTTGCGTCCTCTCCTGTTTTTCTTTTGTCAGTCTGGCCAGTTGTTTGTCAATTTTGTTGATTCTTTCAAAGAACCAACTTTTGGTCTTCTTGATTCTTTTTATTGTTTTTCTGTTCTCTATTTCATTTATTTGTGCTCTGATCTTTACTATTTCCTTTCTTCTGGTGTCTGTGGGCTTTTTTTTTTTTTTTTTTCCTGTTCTCTTTCTATTTGTTTGAGTTCTGTAGTTAATGTTTTGATTTTGTCCCTTTCTTCTTTTTTGATGTGTGCATCTATTGCTATAAATTGTCCTCTGAGGACTGTCTTTGCTGTGTCCCAAAGGTTTTGGTATGGTGTGTTTTCATTCTCGTTTGATTCTAGGAATTTTTTTATTGCATCTCTGATTTCTTCTATTACCCAGTGGTTTGTAAGCAGGGTGTTATTCAGTTTCCATGTAGTTGATTTTTTTCCTTGCTCTCTCTGTTATTAATTTCTACCTTGATGGCATTGTGGTCAGAGAAGATGGTTTGTATTATCTCAGTGTTTTGGATCTTGTTGAGGATTTCTCTGTGGCCTAAGATGTAGTTTATTCTGGAGAACATTCCATGTGCATTGGAAAAGAATGTGTACTTTGCAGGTGTTGGATGGAATGTTCTATATACGTCTATGAGGTCAAGTTGGCTGATTGTGCCCTTTAGGTCTTCTGTATCTTTGCTGAGTTTCTTCTTAGTTGTTCTGTCCTTTACTGAGAGTGGTGTATTGAAGTCTCCTACTATTATTGTGGAACTGTCCATTTCTCTTTTCAGTGTTGTTAGAGTTTGTTTTATGTATTTTGGAGCCCTGTCATTGGGTGCGTAGATGTTTATTATGGTTATGTCTTCATGATGGATCATCTCCTTAATCATTATATAGTGTCCTTCTTTGTTTTTTATGGTGGATTTTATTTTAAAGTCTATTTTATCTGTGATTAGTATTGCCACTGCTGCTCTTTTTTGGTAGTTGTTAGCTTGATATATTTTTGTCCAACCTTTGACTTTTAATAAATTCACATCTTTGTTTCTAAGGTGTGTCTCTTGTAGACAGTATATTGATGGATCCTGTTTTCTTATCCATTCTGTCACTCTCCATCTCTTTATGGGTGCACTGAGTCCATTTACATTCAGTGTAATTATTGATAGATGTGAGTTTATTGCTGTCATTTTGTGGTGCTTTTTTCTGAGGTGCTGATGTTTTCTTTGTTCTTCTTACTATCCTGTGCTGAATTCCTTTTGTTTGTGGATTTTTTTCATTTCTTTTGTTTTTGTAGGTTTTGTTTTTACTGAAACTTTATGTTTTTCCTCTTTATTTTTATGAGTAGGTTTGTTAACTTTCTTTGTGTTTACCATGAAACTCACCCTTATCTTTCTAAGTCTGAAGCAGTCTATTATTACTTGTTATTGCCTTGCCTTCCTCTCCATTAGAAGGTTCTATACCTACACTGTTTACTCCCTCTTTTATTGTTCTGATGTTGTTGTCATTTACAGATTAACTGCTCTGTTTCCCTTCTGTATTTCTTTTGGTTTTGGATAGTCCTTGAGAGTTCATTTCCTAGATTGGTATCTGGCTGGTATGATCTTACATCCTAGATTCAGCCTGAAAGCTGAAGTTGTTTGTTCTCAGATTGAAGGACTCCCTTTAATAAGTCTTGTAAGTTTGGTTTGGTTTTTACATAGTCCCTTAATTTCTGTTTATTGTAAAATGTCCTAATTTCACCATCACATTTGAACGAGAGTTTTGCCGGCTATATTATTCTTGCCTGGCAATTTTTTTCTTTCAAGGTTTTATATATGTCATCCCATTGCCTTCTTGCCTGCACGGTGTCTGCCGAATAATCTGAGTTTAGTCTTATTTTTTCTCCTCTCTACGTGACTTCTTGTTTTTCACAAGCTGCTCTCAGGATTCTTTGTTTGTCTTTAGTTTTGGTGAGTGTGATTATGATATGCGTTAGTGACTTTCTTTTGGAGTCTATCTTATATGGGGTTCTTTGAGCCTCTTAGATTAGAGGTTTCAATTCCCTATCAGGTACTTCTAGTGTCTTTTCTTCTACTGGAAAGTCATCTAGTGTTTTATTTTGGATGCCAACTGGAACCATCCTGTCCCAATTTTGGAAACGTTTTTATATTGTCTGCTGTCTTTGGGGCATTCTGTAGTTATTTTTCTCATTTATTGATTGTAGATTTGTTTTTTTTGTCCTTTTTTTAAAATTTGGCTATGTCTGAGTAGGCGGGCTGTGTGTTGTTTGTTGTTTGCTCATTTGTGGGCACGATACTTTTTACCTCCTTCTCTAACTGGCAGGGTCAGTCGCTTAGATGTGGTACAGCAGGACAGGTCTAGGTGAAGAGGAGTTGCTAGGATGGTTTGTTTGTGGCACTTACTACAGTCTCCAGGGTGGGTCAGTAATCAGTACAGGGCAGGTTCCAGTAGGCCATGCCTGAGCTGCTTGGTGGTGTGACTTTAGGTGCACGGTGCAGGTAGGCAGGATGGAGGGGGTAGATTGTGATGTGTGGCGCTAAGATGGGTATGAGAGAGAGGAGAGAGTAACAGGAGCCAAAAACATACAAACAAACAAAAAAGAGTGCTAGGGGAGCTTGCCATCAGAGTGGAGAGATGAGAGACTACAAAATGGAGAAAAACAAAAACAGGAAGTAGAGAAAAAAAGAAAAGAAAATACTGAATAAATAAAAATTAGAAAGGAAAAAGAAGAGCAAACTCCCAGGGACCCCAACAGTGAGGTTACAAGGTCTGGGGAAGTTGTCACCAGGTGTTGAAGTACAGCCCGGTTAGAAGGTGTAGAGATGTCACTCACTGCCAGGTATTCAGGGGAAAGGAAGAGAAGGAAGGTATAGAGATATGAGAAACTGAGTAATGAAGAAGACGAAAAGTGAAAAAGAGGGAAAAGAAAACAAGACAAATTTTTAAAAAAAGAACAAGAAACACCCCCAAAAACAGAAAAAGAAAAAAATCCCATGATAAAAGAAATGCACTCAGGGATCCCTCTGTGTGGCTGCACAAGCTGAGGGGGTAGGTCCCAAGCCTCACAGCTCTGCCCAGCCAGAAGGGGCTCCCAACTCAAGAAGAGAAAAAGAAAACAAACAAACAATTCAAAACAAACCAACAAAAATGCCTCAGGATCCCACCAGAGTGGCAGCACGGGCTGGGAAGAAGATTGACACTTGAGCGGAGCTCCACAGCCCCTCAAGAAGAAGCAAAGATGACACACGGAGCCAGGTATTTGAGCCAAAGGAGAGGCAGGTGGTGAGAGGTAAGGAAGAAATGAAAAGAAGTGGAAAAAAGCAACACCAGCAGCCAACAAATTGCACTCAGGGAGTCGGCCTGTGTGGGTGGGTAGAAACCAAGCAGCCAGTGCTTCCCGGCCAAGAGACTGTGGCCCCAGGAAGCAGAGGTGGCCAAGGTGGGGTGAAGAAGGGTTGGGGGGTGGGAAAGCGTATATCACTGTTTATCAGTTGTTCTGTCTCCTGATGGAAGCTCTGTGAAGCTGCTTTTTCTTACTGCCTGTTCGCTGGTCTCTGATAGGAGTCCAAGATGGTGGATCCGTGCTGTGTTAGCTGCTAGGGGACCTCTCCATGTATGTCTCCTCACTCTCTGTTCTCTGTCAGTTTCTTATTTCGTTTGGTGCTTGGCTGAGTTCTTTATCTCTTCATTTGATGTTTATGGTTTCAGGATTGCTGTTTTCTCTGTTTGGCTTACTTTTTCAGATCTTTGCTGTGGAGGGATGACTTGGTGCTTCTGCCTAGAGTGCCATGTAGCCAGAAGTCTCCCAATTTTTGTTCTTCAAAGAACATCCAAAATGACTGTGTTCTCCCCTTGTCACACAAGCAGACAGTTTCAGGCACAGGTTAAACTGATGCCATTCAGTCAGTCTGGTGGAGAACCTTACATTTTCTCCCCATAGACTAGATCCAGTTCACCCAGGCAGCTCTCCTGGGACAACCATATCACTGCTCCCACAGATTACGTCCAGTTTACCCAGTCACTGACCATAGACTTCCTTCAGCACACTCTCAGGATACTCCTTTGGTAGGGTGATGTCAACAAGGTATCATAGTAAAAAGTTCTGCTGATTAATTGCTTGTAATTTTAGTCCAGACACTTGATTTCTCTGAGTTGCAGCTTTATAAAATTAGAGTCCAGGAGGTGGGGCCAAGATCTCAGAGTAGTCAGATGCTTCCTGTGGTCCCTCTTACAACAAAGACCCCCAAAAACAAATGAATCAATTATATATGACAATCTAGGATCCCTGAACAACAAAGCCAAAGTTGAGGAATTGGACTGAGCTGCAGGGGGAAGGAGAGACGATTTGGAAGCAGCCAGGAATTGCCAGCCATGACCCAGCAGGAGATGATCAGGCCAGCTCAGCTGGCGTCCACAGTGAGGCAAGCAGTGGTGCTCAGGAGGCATTTTCCACATTGGCAGAGGCTGAGCAGCAGAGAGTCTCCTCAGGCCTCCATAAGCAGTGAAAAGCAGCACTAAATTGGCAAAAGATAAGTATGTGCATCTGACTTACCACGTAGTTCAAAAAACACCCTCTTTGGGAAAAACCTCTCTCCCATTTACCTCCCCTCTCTCCTCTCTGCACCAGGTCCCAGGCAGGCTTCAGGGACTGCTGCATCCCCTGGGCTCGAAGTAGGACCTGTCACATGCCCTGAGCCATTCTCCTGGCCTTGGAGAGGGAACAAACTAACAAACAGGAAAAAATAAACTGCCACCTCCTCTAAGCCCGGAACTCAGGGCAGGCACAGCTTCTTTGCCTAGGCACAGGCATAATGGGTCTAAGGACTTTGAATGCCTTTCACCCCTGCATAGAACTGTGTGGGCCCATTTCAACAGTGTAGGCCCTCATTAGCACAGTACAACAGGGTATATACCTGAAGCCTAACTTCTACCGTATCAGCTATATGGTGGAGTGGCAGGTTTGTGACATTTGACACTGCTAGGCCCATTAAGCAGGGTCCTCACCTACCCACATCAGGGGCCTGAAGACAGGTGGCTCCACCTATACCACCTAGCCACCCCCGACAGTGGTCCAAGAATAAGTAGTGCCTTCTAGTCCTTACAAACAACAGCACTGGGTGCCCGTAGCCCAGCTGCAAAACCCACCCACCTACATGCTCTAGGGAACAGGGATACACTTTCCTCCCAGACACTCAGGGGTAGCCGTCATCCCCCTGCCTTGCTTAGTGCATGACCCCCTACTGCAGCCAGATACCTGTATGTACACCTTTCACCCCTGCCATCTAGGACTGTAGGTGAGAGCCTGCACCACACAGTTGGTGATGGACTACGTCGACACCTGATCTGAATCCATACAAGACAAGTAACTGGACTCCTGGGCTCACATACCTAGTAACAGATTTAACCACCTGGTGACAGGACGTTAGAGCTTCAAAGGTGCCAATAATCAAACTAGCTCACACAAGCAGCCTATTTGGCCATATGAAAACAAAACAAGAAGCTACGACACAATAAGCAAACATAAAATAAATAAATATAATAACTTATTTTGATGGCTTGGAGACAACAATCAATATCAAATCACATAAAGAGGCAGACCATGGTGGCTTCAGCAAGCTCTCAAAACAAAGAAGCAAGAAATCTTCTGGAGGAAGAGAACTTTCTGGAATTAACAGATGTAGAATACAAAAGATTAATATACATAACTCTTCAAGAGATCAGGCAAAATGCAGGACAAGCCAAGGGACACACAGACAAAGCAATACAGGAACTTAAGAAGGTTTGAGAAGAGCATAATGACAAATTTAACAGGCTGCAAGAATCCACAGAGAGACAGCAAACAGAAATCCAGAAGATTAACAATAAAATTTCAGAATTAGACAACTCAATAGAAAGAGATAGGAGCAGAACTGAGGCAATGGAAGTCGGAATTAGTGAGATTGAAGATAAAGCACTTGACATCAACTTATTTGAGGAAAAATCAGATAAAAGAATTAAAAAAATGAAGAAACCCAAAGAGTGATGTGGGACTCCATCAAGAGGAATAACCTACGAGTGATTAGAATACCAGAACAGGGAGGGATAACAGAAAATACAGAGAATTTTTGAAGATTTGTTGGCAGAAAACTTCCTGGATATCATGATAAGTAAACCATTACTGATGAAGAAGAACAAAGTGGGAGGCCTCACACTACCTGATTTTAGAAACTATTATATTGCCATGGTAGTCAAGACAGTCTAGTACTGCTACAACAACAGACACATAGACCAATGGAACAGAATTGAGAATCCAGATATAAATTCATCCACATATGAGCTACTGATATTTGACAAAGGCCCAAAGTCCGTTAATTGGGGAAAAGACAGTCTCTTTAACAAATGGTGCTGGCATAACTGGATATCCATCTGCAAAAAACTGAAACAAGATGTATACTTCACACCATGCACAAAAACTAACTCAAAATGGATCAAAGACCTAAATATAAAATCTAAAACGATAAACATCATGGAAGAAAAAATAGGGACAACACTAGAAGTTGTAATACACGGCATAAACAGAATACAAACCATAACTAACAATGCACAAACACCAGAAGAGAAACTAGATAACTGGGAGCTCCTAAAAATCAAACACTTATGCTCATCAAAAGACTTCACCAAAAGAGTCAAAAGACAACCTACAGACTGGGAAAAAATTTTGGCTATGACAAATCCGATCAGCATCTAATCTCTAAAATCTACAAGATACTGCAAAACTTCAACAACAAAAAGACAAATAACCCAGTTAAAGAATGGGCAAAGGATATGAACAGGCACTTCACCAAAGAAGACATTCAGGCAGCTAACAGACACATAAGGAAGTGACCACGATCATTAGCCATTAGAGAAATGCAAATCAAAACTGCAATGAGATACCATCTCACCCCAACAAGGCTAGCATTAATCCAAAAAACACAAAATAATAAATGTTAGAGAGGTTGTGGAGAGACTGGAACACTTATGCACTGTTGGTGGGAATGTAAAATGGTACAACCACTTTGGAAATCGATTTGGCACTTCCTTAAAAAGCTAGAAATAAAAGTACCATACCAACCAGCAATCTCACTCCTTGAAATAAATCCTAGAGAAATAAGAGCCATCACAAAAATAGATATATGCATACCCATGTTCACTGCAGCACTGTTCACAACAGCAAGGAGATAGAAGCAACCAAGGTGTCCATCAAGGGATGAATGGATGAACAAATTGTGGTATATTCATACAGTGGAATACTACGCAATTATAAAGAACAATGATGAATCCATGAAACACTTCATAACATGGATGAATCTGGAAGGCATTATGCTGAGTGAATTTAGTCAGTCACAAAAAGGACAAATATTGTATAAAACCACTATTATAAGAACTCAAGAAAAGGTTTAAACACAGAAGAAAATGTTCTTTGATGGTTATGAGGGTGGGGAGGGAGAGTGGTATTCACTAACTAGACAGCAGACAAGAATTATCTTAGGTGAAGGGAAGGACAACACACAATACAGGGCAAGTCAGCACAGCTGGACTAAACCAAAAGTTAAGAAGTTTTCTGAACACAATGAAACACTTTGAGGGACAGAGTAGCAGGGGCAGGAGTCTGGAGACCATGGTTTCAGGGGACATCTAGGTCAATTGGCATAACAAAATTTATTAAGAAAAAGTTCTGTATCCCACTTTGGTGAGTGTCATCTGGGGTCTTAAAAACTAGCGAGTGGCCATCTAAGATGTATCAATTGGTCCCAGCCCACCTGGAGCAAAGGAGAATGAAGACCATCAAAGACACAAGGAAAATATTAGCCCAAGAGACAGAAAGGGCCACATAAACCAGACTCCATCAGCGTAGACCAGAAGAACTAGATGGTGCCCGGCTACCACCAATGACCACCCTGACAGGGAACACAACAGAGAATCCCTGATGGAGCAGGAGAAAAGTGGGGTGTAGAACTCAAATTCTAGTAAAAAGAGCAGACTTAGTGGTTTGACTGAGACTGGAGGGACCCCAGAAGACATGGCCCCTGGGGCCTCTGTTAGCCCAAAACTAAAACCATTCCCAAGGTCAATGCTTCAGACAAAGTTTAAAGTGGACTATGGGACACAAAATGATACTCATGAAGAGTGTGCTTCTTAGCTCAAGCAGATACACGAAACTAAATGGGCAGCCCCTGTCCAGAGGCAAGATGAGAAAGCAGAAAGGGACAGGGGCTGGTTGAATGGACACGGCAAATCCAGAGTGGAAAGGAGTGTGCAGTCACAATACAGGGGGAGCAACTAAGGTCACATAACAATGTGTGTATAAATTTTTGTGTGAGAAACTAACTTGAATTGTAAACTTTCACTTAAAGCACAATTAAAAAAAAAAATTAGGGTCCACACAGCTGTCCTGCCTACCTCGCAAAATTGTTGTAAAGACAATCTGATGCCAAGTTTGCAAAGGTAATGTGAAATGGCAAAGCATTCTGTGAAGGTAAGATAGGAGTCCTCCCATGTTCCTGCAATGCATTCGAATTGATACTCAGCAACTGGAACCTTCTTAGGGGCATCTGCTTTATGTTCCTTTCCCTCCTCATCCCTGAATTTCAGAACACGCCTGATCTGGCTCTAGCAACAGTGCCATCTAGCCTTTGAAAGTTTGTACTGTAGGCTAGGGGACATCTTGACCTGAAAGATTTCTTTCTAAAAACCGTTGTGCTACTACTGTGTACAGACTTTGGTGCCAGGCACAGTGCAGAGCCAGAAGAAAGTCCTATGATCACTGCAGCTGGGGTGGTGGGCTCCCAGTCTAGTGAGATGACACCCACATGCAATAAAGGTTTACGAATCATGTGCTAGTTTGAGAGTATTCTGTCTCCACCTCCAACCTGTGGGGAATGTGAGAAAAGGAACGATGCATCTTTCTCATTCCGTGCCTGGAGCTGAGCACAGGGCTGAGCTGGCTTAATAAATGGTGGTGGAATTGAGTGTTCAAGCTGAATTCATTTAGTAGTTTAATTTACAGATAATATAAACAAATGACCTACTTAGTTTTACAGTGACTTAATGGCAGAATCTGGTCTCTAGACTCCTAGCCCAGCAGACTTTCCTTCATGCAATGAGAATAAGGTAAACTACAGACTATGACCATTTTGAATTTTGGGAGCATGTAAAGCTATTTCTAACTGGATTAGCATAAGACTCATTCATAGTCTTTTAAATTAGGCCAAACATGAAGAGGGAGTAATGATTCTTTCCTTTTCCTTCAGTATAATTCTTGGTTTCACTCACACTAGTGGTATTTTCCTTGATGATTCTGATAAGGTAAACTGAAGATGAGTTGGTGGATGACAACCCTCAAATAGGGGTTTTGGAGAGAACTATGAGGGTATGTGGAAGGGCTCTTCCTGAGACTGCTCTAATTATGGTTAATGTGTTAATATTTCTTGGATTCTTTCCCTGCTCTCTGGCCCAGAGATGAGAGGCTCGGTCTTAAACTCCCGGAAATCAGGTGTGTTCTGAAATATCGGTGGTGAGTAGGGGAGAGAAAACTCCAGCTATATGTTCTGTGCTACCAGCTCCTTCCCAGTGGGGCTCCCTGGGTGGGGAGGAGGGCAAGGAGAGGCAAAAACACCCTGTGCTTGGTTCATGAGAGGAGGAGAGGGTGCGCAAAACATCAGTCAGTAAGGGTAAGACTGGGCTTGGGGTGGCCCTTTGGGTGGAGTTGGACAGTCCTGGGAGAACTGGGGGAAAAGGAAATATGAGCAGCAGCTCTTACATCCCAAGATGAAATTTGACTCAATGAAATAAGCACAATTGTATTACTAGTTGCCGTTGAGTCAACTCCTACTCATGGCGATTCCATGTGTGCCAGAGTGGAACTGTGCTTCACAGTTTTCAATGTCTGATTTTTTGGAAGTAGATCACCAGGCCTTTCTTCCAAGGTGCCTCTGGGTGGAATTTTTAGTTAGCAATGGAGTGTGTTAACCATTTTACCACCCAGGGACTCTGCAATTGTATAGGATGACTAATAAACATGTAGGGGAGTCGGGAGTCAGATAGCTTTGGCTGAAGTTTCCTGCCATGTCATTGTCTAGCTTCATCCAGCTAGGGACCAAGGGGGACAAGATCTCTTTGGACCAACCACTATCCTTCAGTGACAACTCTGTCTTGAGAATTGAGTTTCAGTTCAGTTCTACTCAACACACACAGTCTGAGCACCTGTGATGGGCTAGACTCTATGCCAGATGCTGGGGACACAGTGAGGAAAAGGCTCCACCTTGCCCAGACAGAGCTCCAAGGCCATCAGAGAAACAAGAAAAACTCTTTCAGAGAATAACCTGATAAGAAAAATGCCATTATAATTTGCATGAAAATGAAGCATAACTAAAAAGTAGTTGAATTGGATGTTCTCTCAAGGCAACAGTTATAAAGGAAAATACTCATTTTGATGTTGACATCCTAATGCTTGTTGAAAAATCACCCCCCTCTCATGTTTACACCAACGAGTCCTTTTTCTGGAAGCTGTAGCTCCCAACATACACACAGTTCTCATGCATTCAGTCACTGTCCAAACATAGGAGGCCAGTGAAGAAAGAAAGATTACTGATTACCTTCCAAGTTTCCAAGTTATAGTAAAGATGACAGTGACTAATGCAGCTTTTACTTATAATAATTTGGCTCTGATAATGGAAGCCAGTTAAGACTCTCTACTCACTAGTATGTTAAAGATGTAAAAATCCATGGCAAAATGTGATTAATTTAAATACATGGTGGATAAAAGTCACATAGCCAGCAAATGGAACGGTAGAAAGAGAAGCAGACTTGGGATCAAAACATCTGAGTTTAACTCTTGGCTCTAATATTTATTAGGCGAATGACCTTGAGAATTTTCCAGAGCCTCAGTTTCCTTGTATATAAAATAATTATATTCCTTATCTGTAAAGTAGTTCTACCTAGCACACCAAATGACCATGAGTATTAAATGAGCTGGCTTATGGAGAGCGCCAAGTAGGTTACTCTCACAGAGGTACTTAGAACTCTTAAAGTGTGTCTTAGTTATCTAGTGCTGCTATAACAGAAATACCACAAGTGGATAGCTTTCACAAAGAGAAATTTATTTCTAGAAGGTTAGAAGTCCGAATTCAGGGTGCCAGTTCCAGGGGAAGTTTTTCTCTTTCTGTCGACTCTGGGTGAAGGGCCCTATCATCAATCTTCCCCTGATCAAGGAGTTTCTCAGCGCAGAGGTCCCAGGTCCAAAGGATGCACTGTGCTCCCGGTGCTTCATTCTTGGTGGTATGAGCTCTCCCTGTCTCTCTGCTCAATTCTCTTATATCTCAAAAGAGGTTGGTTTAAGATACAACCTTATCTTGTAGATTGAGTCCTGCCTCATTAATGGAACTGCCGCTAATCCCACCTCATTAACATCATAGAGACAGGATTTACAACACAAAGGAAAATCACATCAGATGACAAAATGGTGGACAATCACACAACACTGGGAATCATGGCCTAGCCAAGCTGACAGACATTTTTGGGGGACACAGTTCAATCCATGACAGTCTCCCTCTCCTCTTAAAATGGAGATGACAACACATCCCACCTGCCTGGCAGAGGCATTGTGCAGATCACATGAGCTGAATGCATGTGAGAGAGCTTTGTAAATTGTAAGACATCATACGAAAGTAAGGTCTAATCAACTTCATGATTATATCAAAAGCAGGTGATTATGAGGCACTTAACTAATGTCACCATTGTTAAGACAAGAGCCCCGCTGTTGTCTGTGCTTGTTCCTTTGTCTCTGCTATCTTATGTCAATGTCCCTGGACTATGTACGGCTCACACTTCTGAGTCTCCGAACAGCAAGTGACACAAAGTACTCTTGAAAAGCTTTTTGGCAAACTGAAAACTTGGAAATGTAATCACTGAAAATGCAAAAGATGAGAATACTATGAATTTAACAAATCCTCTGGCGAACAGTTTTGAAAAGTGGCCAATCGTCCCACAGTTGTGCTGCTTTCTTTGTATATTTTTTCTTTTTTTTTAATTAAGGTATAATTTATATACAGTAAAATTTACTCTTATTGGTATACAATTCTGTGAGCTTATACAGTTGTGTAACCACCACCACAATCAAGATATAGAACTATTTCACCCCCCTCCCCAACACACACACATTTCCCCCATGCTCCATCCCCAGCTCCTGGCAAGATCTGTTTTCTGTCCCTCTATTAGAATGTTCGTACATTGAGTCTAGGGTCTTGCAAATATTTTGAGGGCATCATCAAAGACAGGAAACAACAATGGATTTGGATTCACAAGACCTGGGCTCATTCCCTATCTCTACCTCCCTATTGGCTGAGTAGCCTTGGACACGTTATTTCATTTCTGTCCTCTGATGCCTTCATCTCTAATGGGATTGGTAAATCTGCCCTACAGAGACTCAGTGAGTATATCACATACATGAAAGTAGTTGGGAAATTACAGTGACACTTGTCTCGCAAGTTTTCCGCCTTTGTCAGGGTGCAGCCTTAGCACTTTTCTATCATTCTCTATTAGTGGAAAATATTTGAGTTTTCCTTCTCTGACAGTTTTTCATCTTATACGTGTTCCAGCTTTCGCAGGTTTTACTGTATACAGTTCTGTGCGTTTGTGAGCTCTTATTACTCCTGCTTCTATACAGGAAACATTTACTGAACATGGAATGTGTGGTTGGCATTGTGCTAGCACTAGGTGCGGGAGATACATAGGAGAATAGCTCACACTCTTTGTCACTGAGGAACTCCTTATCTAGCAGAAGAAACTGAAACAGATGAACAGAAATTGTGATGTGGTACAATATGTGCAAAGTGTCAGAGGAGCATGGAGGAGGTAATGACTACCACCTAGGAGAATCAGGAAGATGTCAAAGACAAGGAGATGTTTTATTTGTGATTAAAGGATGATAATTTTCCAGGCTGAAAAGAGGGATGAGGATATTCCAGAGAAAGTTCCATGTGCAAAAGCTCAGATATCATTTTATATATATATATATAGAGAGAGAGAGAGAGAGAGAGAGCCCTGGTGGCACAATGGTTAAGAGCTCAGCTGCTAACCAAAAGGTCGGCAGTTCAAATCCACCAGTTGCTCCTTGGAAACCCTATGGGGCAGTTCTACTCTGTCCTATAGGGTTGCTATGAGTCGGAATTGACTCAATGACAATGGATTTTATATATACATACATATCTGTGTATACATATAGTACTCTGAAGTGGTTCAGTGTAGCAAGAAGGGGGGGTGTTTGTAGACAGCAGCAGGATTTGAGGCGGGACACCAAATCCCTGACGACATGGTGACTATGCATCTCTCACTATCCCATGAAAAACCAAAAACTCAGAATAGAACGACACATCCAGCAGGCAGATAATGGGTCATCTAAGACTAGGCTGTCAGGCGCTTTTGTTATTATTGTTAGTTGCCATCGAGTTAGCTCAACTCATGGAGACCTTATGTATAAGAGAATAAAACGTCACCTGGTCCTGCACCGTCTTATAATTATTAGTATGTTTGAGTCTACTTTTGCAGCCATTGCGTCAATCCATCTTACTGAAGGTTTCCCTCATTTTTGTTGACATTCCACTTTACCAAACATGAAAACCCTATACATCACAACAGAAGGGGCCTTAAAGAACAAATAATCCAGTCCCTCATTTTCCAGTTGGGGGCAACACCCTGGAGAACATGGGATGGAAAGGATTGACAGTGCCTATATGGGGTTTTTAAGGGAAACCACTTGAGGGAGCTACCTATTTTCAATAGTGACTTTGGTAAACCTGAACTGGTTAATTGTATGACAGATGTGGAGCTGGTCCCTGTCAAGGGGACCCATGGAAGGGTGGGATTAGGAGACTGACTTAAAAGGGGAGTGGGGCGGAGGACTAAAGAAAGTCTTGCGCCAAGTTCAACTGTGGCTGAAAATGGATCTAAGAGCAGTAGTTGGTCCCAGTGTCTGCATCAAGAATCCAAGCTCCCAAAGTTGATCAAGCACCACTCCTGAGTTCCTATGTGGGATGCCTCCAGATAAATCATGAATTGATGTGGCTGGCTGGAGGAGACATGAATGTCAGGAAAACCTGGAGGAAGGAGGGGTTGAGAAGGGGTAGAACACTGGGAAGAGAGTGGCAATGAGAAGAAGCACAAGATGTTTTTCCACTGGAGTGCCTTTGGGACTGCCGTATAGCAGAACTGAGGGAATCCCAGGAGCTCCTGGGCTCTGGGAGCAGTGAGGGGTGACAGCCTGGTCTCATGTGGCTGAAGTTCTCAGGGTTAATGAGCTTCGTGCAGTTGCATGAGCTGGTCCACCATGTGCATAAATTACCCTGGGTATGGGGGATACCTCAGCACAGTTTCAGGTGGGGATTAATAATTCAGGTGCTGCCACAAATTCAGCAACTCACATGATGGTATGTGTTAGGGGCAGAGATGGGAGGATTCAGGCTGCTTTCACTAAATGAATAAAAACCATAAACTGGTAACAGTTATGTTGTGAACTCCTGACCTATGACTTCAGGCCACCTTAGCTCTCCACATATATGTGGAGGAAGCAAAGGAGAAGGGGAGAGGGAAGTTCGGGTCTGGGGCCAGCAATCGGTGAAACAGTGCTATAAAGTTGCGTTTGAGCCTCTCTTTGCTCTTTTAGCTTCTTTCTCCTCATCTCATTGGCCTGGCTGAGAGAGCCAGTGGTGCCCTGGAGACATTGCGATGTAGTCTAGTCTGGAAGCAGCAGCTTGGGTTCTGTTCCCAGCTTGCATCTTTATTGATTGTGTGACCTCAGACATGTTACCAACTTCTCTACACCTCAGTTTCCTCACCTATAAAGAACGGATTGAAAACAGTGTCAACCTTACAAGATTGCAGCTGTGGAGATGTAATGAGGTAATACACGTAACGTTCACAGAAGTGTGCCTGGTACATAATTAGAATTCTGTACTTGATACCTAATATCATTATCATTGTTAGTAGTATTACTGCTTCATCCACTAGGGACCCTGACCCTAATTAGGACACTTTTCTGTGAACTTTCCTTGTAAAAGTGGCAAGGAAACCCAAGCTCACTCTGGGCATCAGCTCCTACAGCCAGACCCAGGGGCCACTCGCCCTGCTCCGTAGCCCATAAAGCCGTCCTGAGTGACCTCATTCCACCATTGTGGTCTGCTCTCCCTCAGACATGGCTGCTCCAACTCCCCCTTCTGGGTGAGCCCACTCCTGCGTTTAAGACTCCTCACCAATGAACAACACCTGTCTTAGGAGCAGGGATCCCCACCAACTTCATCTTCTTGCTGTCTTTAATTGTTTATCCTAAAATACCTCCACCTCCAGGAAGCCTTCATGGCCTGAGCAGATGAGTGACACCAGCAGTTGTTCTCATATCCCCATGTCTTTCATTGAGTTTATTCCTCCCATAGCTCCTGTTGCCATGACCTCAGCTCCCAGGATCGTCTTGGTCCCCACTGCCCAATCACACACAGCCTTTCCAAGGCTGAGACTTCAGGTCCTACCCCTCAGCCCTGTGGATTCACCCATGACTGACCTCTAGAGCCTTCCAGTGGTAAAGAAAGGCTTTTAGGGACAGGGTCTCAGCCCAGGAGGGGAATCTTGGGAAAAAGGCCCAGGCACTCACATGGCACAACACCTAATTCTACAGGCACGCCTGAAGGCCAGAACAGAATGCAGTATAATTTGCGGCTAAAATGGAAAACATTCTTTATTCCTCCCACTGTTTGGTTTTCCAAACAGACATAGAAAAACAAACTCTGTCTCCCTTACTCCCCTCCTGAGTCCCAGCCCCCTTACTCTGCTCCCTCAAGCTCCCAGACAGCTTGCTGCTGTACCTTCTCTGTTTCTCAGCTGTCTGCCTTGGCCTCCGTGGGTTCCAGTACAAAATGAGCTTCTCTCTCCTCTTTCCCACCCACCCCCATCCCAACTGCAGTATAGTGTGCCCTGCCGGGATCCCAGAGACAGCCTGCCCCCTCACTCTCTCCACTGGGAGACCCTTCTATACGGTGGTAGTGATGAAATGGGCTTTAGATGAGCTGCCTCTAACAAGGGGTGAGAGCTTGTCCCTTTCCAGTTCTCCTTATCTATAAAAGGAGGAGTCTGGGCTGAAGGACCCTGTGCACTCCTCCAGTACCACGTGTAGGAATCCCTGATACATAAATTTATCTAGATCCTTACACAAAGACCTTAAGCTGAATGACTGGACTTAAATACATATAAACTCCATGCTGTGGCCTCAAGGCTTGACATGATCTAGCTTCTGGTTTCTCTTTTTTTTTTTTTTTTAATTGTACTTCAGGTGAAGGCTTACAGAACAAATGTTTCTAATGAAACAGTAATACACATATTGTTTTAGGACATTGGTTAACAACCCCACAACATGTCAACCCTCTCCCTTCTAAACCTTTTTTTTTTTTGTGAAAATATACATAGCCAAAGGTACACCATTTCAAAACTTTCTACACGCACAGTTCAGTGACATCAACTACGCTCTTCCAATTGTGCTGCTATTCTCAGCTTAGATGAAGGCTTACAGAACAAAATAGTTTCTCATTTAACAGTACACATGTTGCCCTGTGACAATGGTTAACAATCTCACAACACATCAACACTATCCTTACTCAACCTTGGGTTCCCTATCACCAGCTTTCCTGTCCCCTTCTGTCTTCTAGTCCTTGTCCCTGGACTGCTGTGCTTCATTTGATTTTATGTGGCAGTCAACTCCCCAGCTGAACCGTGAACATCAGAAATGACTTCACCACTGAGCTAAAAGGGTGTCTGGGGGCCATACTCTCCAGGTTTCTCCAGTCTCCTTTTAGGCCAGTAAATCTGGTATTTTTTTCTGAGTTAGAATTTTGTTCTAAATCCTTCTCCAGCTCTGTCCAGGACCCTCTGTTGTGATCCTGGTCAGAGCTGTCAGTGGTGGTAGCCGGGCACCATCTAGCCATACTGGACTCAGTCTGGTGGAGGCCTTGGTAGCTGTGGTCCATTAGTCCTTCAGACTAATCTTTTCCTTGTATCCTGTTCTCTTCATTCTCCCTTGCTCCCGAAGGGATGAGACCAGTGGAGTACCTTCGATGGCCGCTCACAGGCTTTTAAGACCCCAGACACTACTCACCAAGATAGAATGTAGAACATGGTCTTTATAAACTGTGTTATGACAATTGACCTAGATGTTCCCCGAGACCATGGTCCCCACAGCCCTCCACCCAGCAATTCAGTCCCTCAGGGAGTTTGGATGTATCTATGGAGCTTCCATGACCTTTCCTTGTACAAGTTGTGCTGGTTTCCCCAGTATTGTGTACTGTCTTACCCTTCAACCAAGATACCACTTATCTATTGCCTATTTAGTATTTTCCCCCCACCCCTCCCACCCCTGGTAACCAACAAAGATGGTTTACATTTTGTGTGTGAACTTTTTCATGGGTTTTTACAATAGAGGTCTCATACAATATTTGCCCTTTTGTGACTGACTTATTTCACTCAGCATAATGTCCTCCAGTTTCATCCATGTTATGAGATGCTTCACAGATTCATTATATTTCTTTCTCATTGCATAATACTCCATTGCGTGTATGTACCATAGTTTGTTTATCCATTCATGTGTTGATGGGCATCTAGGTTGTTTCCATCATTTTGCTATTGTGAACAATGCTGTCATGAACATAGGTGTGCATATGTCTATTCGAGTGACGACTCTTAGTTCTCTAGGATATATTCCTAGGCATGGGATTGCTGGATCGAATGGTATGTCTATTTCTAGCTTTCTGAGGAAGTGCCATATCATTTTCCAAAATGGTTGTATCATTTTGCATTCCCACCAGCAGTGCATAAGAGTTCCCATCTACCTGCAGCCCCTCCAACATTTGTTAGTTCCAGGGTTTTTGATTCGTGCCAATAATGCCCGGTGAGATGGTATCTCATTGTGGTTTTAATTTGCATTTCTCTAATGGCTAGTGATCACAAGCATTTCCTCATGTGTCTGTTGGCCGCTTGAATATCTTCTTTGGTGAAGTGTCTGTTCATTTCCTTTGCCCATTTTTTAATAGGATTATTTGCCTTTTTGTTGTAGAGGTGTTGGATTATGGAGATTAGACCTTTTTCTGACTTGTACTGTCCAAAAATTTTTTCCCAGTCTGTAGGTTCTCTTTTTACTCTTTTGGTGAAGTCTTTTGAAGAGCATAGGTGTTTGATTTTTAGAAGATCCCAGTTACCTAGCTTATCTTTTGGGGTTTGTGCATTGATGGTTATGGTTTGTATCCTGTTAATGCTGTGTATTAAGGCTTGTAGTGTTGGTCCTATTTTTTCTTCTATGAACTTTATAGTTTCAGGCTTTATATTCAGGTCTTTGATTCTTTTGGAAGTAGTTTTTGTATACGGCATGAGGTACGGGTCTTGTTTCATTTTTTTGAAGATGGATATCCGGTATTGCCAGCACCATTTGTTAAAAAGACTGTCTCTTCCCCATTTGATGGACTTTGGGCCCTTGTTGAAGATCAGGTGACCGTAAATGGATGGATTTACCTCTGGGTTCTCAATTCTGTTCCATTGTACCAGTACCAGGCTGTTTTGACTACTGTAGCTGTATAGTAGGTTCTGAAGTCAGGTAGTGTGAGTCCTCCAACTTTATTCTTCTTCTTCAGTAGTGCTTTACTTATTTGGGGCTTCTTCCCTTTCCCTATAAAGTTAATGATTAGTTTTTCCATCTTTTTGAAGAATGTTGTTGGTATTTGGATTGGGATTGCGTTGTATTTGTAAATTGCTTTGCGTAGAATTGTCATTTTCACAATGTTGAGTCTACCTATCCATGAACATGGTATATTTTTGCATTTATGTAGATCCCTTTGGGTTTCTTGCAGTAGTGTTTTGTAGTTTTCTTTGTATAGGTCTTTTACATCCCTGGTTAGATTTATTCCTAAGTATTTTATCTTTTTAGGGGCTATTATAAATGGTATTGTTTTCCTGATTTCCTTTTCATCATTCTCTTTATTGGTGTATAGGAATCCAGCTGATTTTTGTATGTTTATTTTGTATCCTGCTACTCTGCTGAATCTTTCTATTAGTTCCAGTAGATTTCTCTTGGAGTCTTTAGGGTTTTCTATGTATAGTAACATATCATCTGCAAATACAGACAGTTTAACTTCTTCTTTACCAATTTGGATGCACTTTATTTCTTTTTCTTGCCTTACTGCTCTAGCTAGGACTTCCAGCACAATGTTAAATAGGAGTGGTGATAAAGGGCATCCTTGTCTTGTTCCTGTTTTCAAGGGGAATGTTTTCAGCCTCTCTCCATTAAGAATGATGTTGGCCATTGGTTTTGCATAGATGCCCTTTATTGTGTTGAGAAATTTCCCTTCTATACCTATTTTATTGAAAGTTTTTATCAGGAATGGGTGTTGGACTTTGTCAAATGCCTTTTCTGCATTGGTTGAGATGATCATCTGCTTCTTTTCTCTTCTTTTATTTATGTGGTGGATTAGGTTGATTGATTTTCTAATGCTGAACCATCCTTGCATACCTGGTATGATTCCTACTTGGTTGTGGTGTATCATTTTTCTTGATATGATGCTGAATTCTATTGGCTAGAATTTTGTTAAGAATTTTTGCATCTATATTCATGAGAGATATTGGTCTGTAATTTTCTTTTTTGTGACGTCTTTGCCTGGTTTTGGTATCAGCATTATGCTGGCTTCATAGAATGAATTTGGAAGTGTTACTTCCTTTTGTAAGCTCTGAAATAGCTTGAGTAGTGCTGGTACAAGCTCTTCTGTAAATGTTTTGTAGAATTCTCCAGTGAAGCCATCTGGGCTGAGACTTTTTTTGGTTGGGAATTTTTTTATTACCTTTCCAATCTCTTCTCTTGTTATAGGTCTGTTCTTATTTTCAGCATCACTTTGTTGCAGCTTGAGTAGGTTGTGTGTTTCTAGAAATTTATCCATTTCCTCTAGGTTTTCAAATTTGTTGGAGTATAGTTTTTCACAATATTCTGTTATAATCCTTCTTATTTCAGTTGGGTCTGTTGTAATGTCCCCCATTTCATTTCTTATTTGGGTTATTTGCGTCCTCTCCTGTTTTTCTTTGTCAGTCTGGCCAGCCGTTTGTCGATTTTGTTGATTCTTTCAAAGGACCAACTTTTGGTTTTGTTGATTCTTTCTATTGTTTTTCTCTGCTCTATTTAATTTATTTAGGTTCTGATCTTTACTATTTCCTTTCTTCCGGTGGCTGTGGACTCTTTTTCCTGTTCTCTTTCTATTTGTTTGAGTTCTGTAATTAATGTTTTGATTTTGTCCCTTTCTTCTTTTTTTGATGTGTGCATCTATTGCTATAAATTGTCCTCTGAGGACTGCTTTTGCTGTGTCCCAAAGGTTTTGGTATGATGTGTTTCCATTCACATTTGATTCTAGGAATTTTTTGATTCCATCTCTGATTTCTTCGATTACCCAGTGATGTGTAAGCAGGGTATTGTTCAGTTTCCATGTAATTGATTTTTTTTTTCTTGCTCTTTCTGTTGTTAATTTCTTGATGGCATTGTGGTCAGAGAAGATACTTTGAATTATCTCAACGTTTTGGATCTTGTTGAGGATTGCTCTGTGGCCTAAGATGTGGTCTATTCTGGAGAACGTTCCATGTGCATTGGAAAAGAATGTGTACTTTGCAGCAGTTGGATGGAGTGTTCTATATACGTCTATGAGGTCCAGTTGGCTGATTGTTCCCTTTAGGTCTTCTGTATCTTTGCTGAGTTTCTTCTTAGTTGTTCTGTCCTTTACTGAGAGTGGTGTGTTGAAGTCTCCTACTATTATTGTGGAACTGTCCATTTCTCTTTTCAGTGTTGTTAGAGTTTTATGTATTTTGGAGCCCTGTCATTGGGTGCGTAGATGTTTATTATGGTTATGTCTTCATGATGGATCATCTCCTTAATCATTATATAGTGTCCTTCTTTGTCTTTTATGGTGGATTTTATTTTAAAGTCTATTTTATCTGTGATTAGTATTGCCACTGCTGCTCTTTTTTGGTAGTTGTTAGCTTGATATATTTTTGTCCAACCTTTGACTTTTAATAAATTCACATCTTTGTTTCTAAGGTGTGTCTCTTGTAGACAGTATATTGATGGATCTTGTTTTCTTATCCATTCTGTCACTCTCCATCTCTTTATGGGTGCATTGAGTCCATTTACATTCAGTGCAATTATTGATAGATGTGAGTTTGTTGCTGTCATTTTGTAGTGCTTTTTTTTTTTTTTTTTTTTTTTGTGGTGCTGACGTTTTCTTTGTTCTCTTACTCTCCTGTGCTGAGTTACTTTTGTTTGTGGATTTTTTTTCATTTCTTTTCTTTTTGTAGGTTTTGTTTTTGCTGAGACTTTATATTTTTCCTGTTTATTTTTATGTCTGTTAACTTTCTTTGTGGTTACCATGAATTTTACCCTTATCTTTCTAACTTTGAAGCAGTCTACCATTACTTCGTATCCCCTTGCCTTCATCTCCATTAGAAAGTTCTATACCTATGCCGTTTATTCCCTCTTTTACTGTTTTGATGTTGTTGTCTTTCACTGATTAACTGCTCTGATTCCCTGTTGTATTTCTTTTGGTTTTGGATAGTCTTTGAGAGTTCATTTCCTAGATTGGTATCTGGCTGGTACGATCCTGCATCCTAGATTCTGCCTGTGAGCTGAAGCTGTTTGTTCTCAGATCAAAGAACTCCCTTTAATAATTCTTGTAAGTTTGGTTTGGCTTTTACTTATTCCCTTTATATCTGTTTATCTGGAAATGACCTAATTTAACCATCATATCTGAATGAGAGTTTTGCGGGATATATTATTCTTGGCTGGCAATTTTTTTCTTTCAAGGCTTTATATATGCCATCCCATTGCCTTCTTGCTTGCATGGTTTCTGCCGAACAAGCTGAGCTTAATCTTATTGTTTCTCCTCTGTATGTGACTTCTTGTTTCTCATGAGCTGCTCTCAGGATTCTTTGTTTGTCTTTGGTTTTGGCAAGTATGATTATGATATGCCTTGGTGATTTTCTTTTGGGGTCTCTTCTATATGGGGTTTGTTGAGCTTCTTGGATGGCCAGCTTTTCATCTTTCATTATATTGGGGAAGTTTTCTGTCAGCAGTTCTTCAATGATCCTCTCTGTGTTTTCTGTTTTCTCCCCTGTTCTGGAACTCCAATCACTCCCAAATTTTTGCTTTCGATTGTATCCCACATAACTCTCAGGGTCTCTTCATTTTTCTTTGTTCTTCTTTCTGAGTTTTCCTCAAACAGATTTGTATCCAAGAGTTTGTCTTCATTTCCACTGATCCTGTCTTCCACCATTTCAGATCTGCTTCTCAGCCCTTCTATGACACCGTCCATTTCTGAAATCTTGTTGTTTATCTTTTGGATGTCTAATTGTTGTTTTTGTATAATTTCTAGTTGTGAATTTATTTTGGCATTATGTTCCTGCATTATTTTCCTGAATTCTTCCAATTTTTTGTCTGTATTTTCCATGAATTTGTCTATTTTTTCCTCATTTTTGTCTGCTTTTTGCTGCAACTCTTGGAGAATTCTGAGTATTAGAGATTTGAATTCCCTATCAGGTAGTTCTAGTGCCTTTTATTCCACTGGAAAGTCATCTGGTGTTTTATTTTGGATGCCTACTGGAACCATCCTGTCCTGTTTTTGTAAATGTTTTGATATTTTCTGCAGTCTTTGGGGCATTCAGTAGTTATTTTTCTCATTTATTGATTGTAGATTTGTTTGTTTCATCCCTTTTTTTAAATTTGGCTACGTCTGAGCAGGCGGGCAGTGTGTTCTTTGTTGTTTGCTCTGCTGTGGGTACAATACTGTTTGCCTCCTCCAGTTGGCAGGGTCAGTCACTCAGATATGTACAGCAGGGCAGGTCTAGCTGAAGAGGAGTTACTGGAACAGGTTGTTTGTGGCACTTGCTATAGCCACCAGGGTGGGTTGGTAATCAGTGCAGGGCAGGTTCCAGTAGGCCATATCTGTGCTGCTTGGTGGGGTGATGTTAAGCACGTGGTGCAGGTAGGCAGGATGTAGCAGGGAGATTCTTATGTGTGGAGCTCAGATGGACATGGGAGAGAGGAGAGAGGAACAGGAGCCAAAAACATACAAAAAAACAAAAAAGAATGCTAGGGGAGCTTGCTGTTGGAGTGGAGAGATGAGAGAGTATGAAATGGAGAAACACAAAAAGGTGAACAGGAAGAAAAAAAAGAAAAGAATGAATAAATAAAAATCGGAAAGGGAAAAGAACAGCAAAGTTCCCAGGGATCCCACCGGTGTGGCTATGAGGTCTGGGGAAGTTGTTCTCAGGTGTTGCAGTACAGCCTGGCTAGAAGGTGTAGAGGTATACAACACCAGGTATTCAGGGAACAGAAAGAGAAAGAAGATATAGAGAGACAAGAAACTGAGTAATGAAGAAAGACAAAAAGGGAAAAAGAGGGAAAAGAAAACAAAACAAGTTTAAAGAAAAAAAAAAAAAGAACAAGAAAAGCCCCCCAAAAAACAGGAAAAAACAAAAAACAAAAAAAGAAATGCGCTTTGGGATCCCTCTGCATGTCTGTGCAAGCTGAGAGGGTAGGTTCCAAGCCACACAGCACCAGCTGGCCAGAATGGGCTCCCAACTTAAGAAAAGGAAAAGAAAACAAACAAACAATTCAAAACAAACAAACAAACAAAAGCCCAGGGATCCCACCAGCACGGCAGCCCAGACCGTGAAACAGAGCTCCGCAGCCTCTCAGGAAGAAGCAAAGATGGCACAGGGAGCCAGGTATTTGAGCGAAAGGAGGGGGAGGTGGTGCAAGGTAAGGAAGAAATCAAAAGAAGCGGAAAAAAGCAACACCAGCAGCCAACAAATGGCACTCAGAGAGCCGGCCCGTTCTGGTGGGTGGAATCCAAGCATCCGGTGCTTCCCAGACAAAAGATTGTGGCTGCCGGAAGCAGAGGAGACCGAGTGGGGGTGAAGAAGGGTGGGGGGTGGGAAAGCATATATTGCAAATTACCAGTTGTTTTGTCTCCTGCTGGAGGCTCCGTGAAGCTGCTTTCTTGTACCCCTTGTTTGCTGGTCTCCGATAGGAGTCCAAGATGGTGGATCTGCACTGCTTTAGCTGATTGGGGACCTCTGCATGAATCTCTCCTTGCTCTCCGTTCTCTGTCAGTTTTCTCACTCCATTTGGTGCTTGGCTGAGTTCTTTATCTCTTCATTTGATGTTTTAGGGTTTCAGGATTGTTGTTTTCTCTGTTTGGCTTAGTTTTTTGGATCTTTGCTTTGGAGGGATGGCATAGTGCTTCTGCCTAGAGTGCCATTTTTATATATGCCTCCTAGCTTCTTGTTTCTCTTGGACTTCATCTCCAACCATTCAGTCCCTTTCTTACTCCACTTCAACTGCATTGGCTTCCTTGCTGTTCTTCGAACACACCATGCTAGTTTCCATCTCAAGAACTTTGTATGACTCTTCCTCTACCTCTTTACCCAGTTGGGTTCTTTGCTCACCCTTCAGGTTTCAATTCAAACCCCCTCTAATAAGGTCTTTTCCAATCCCTCTGGATCATCACTTCGCCCCTAGTATTCTCTATCACAGCATTTATCACTATCTAAAATTATCTTATTTATTCATTTATTTATACTCTGTTTTCTTTAGGACTATGTAAGCTACATACATACTCTGGACATATTATTAAGAGGGATCAGTCCCTGGAGAAGGACATCATTCTTGGTAAAGCAGAGGGTCAGTGAAAAAGAGAAAGACTCTCAATGAGATGGATGGACACAGTGACTGCAACAATGGGCTTAAGCATAACAACAATTGTAAGGATGGCACAGGACTGGGCAGTGTTTCGTTCTGTTGTACGTAGGGTTGCTATGAGTCAGAAATGACTCGACGGCACCTAACAACAACAAGCTACATGAGGGCACGGAGTCTTTCTGTCCTGTTGGCCATTGGCCCTCCAGGGCTTAGAGCAGTCTGGCATTTAGAAACCTCACTTGCATGTATGACTTAATGGATGGATATGTATTTGGAAACAATAGCCTAGCTCATTTTGGTAATGATCAATGCTCATAAGGCGGGGATTGAGTATTTAGCCCCCGAGTGGGTCAAACCTAGTTTCACACAGGAAGAGCCCACAAATTAATTTTGAGTTATTGCCTCAGTTTACATGCCAGCACCAGTCTCTTAGAGAAATGAGGAAAACTGATATGGAAAATGCAAAATGTTCATGGGAACCCTTCAACACTTTAAGGACAAAAAAATTCAAGGGCATGTCCCACAAGCGTGTGACAGTAAGAACAGCTTTTCTCATGGATAGTAATACAGGGAAGAGTGTTAGCCTGTGAGTGATGTCTGGATGCCTTCTGATCTAGCCTCCTACCTCTAGGCAAGGAAGCCATGAACCATCCTGGACTAATTCTAAAGATTTTGCAACAGAGACCCTGTAACCACACTTCGTTAGCTCTTCCTAGTGTTTCTTGTCCCTTCAGGTCACATATCATTTCTTAGTCTAACTAACAGGCCTCCAGCTTCATTTTGGGGCCTTTTTCTTATGTTCTAGTCTGCAGAATGGAGAAATCCCCTGCAGTGCATTTACTTACAGACTTAATTTTCTTAATTAAATCCCCACTTATTCTTGTCTCCTTCAGGCTCAACACTCCTAAATCCTATCGCCTTTTCCTACTAAATACATATACAAGGAAAGCAGTGGCTCTGCTTGCCTGTTTGCATCTCTTCCCCTCTGGACCATGAGGACTCTTTAAGGGGGGGCCATGCCTTACTGTGCTTGGGGTAGGTGGGAGGATTGCAGAAGCAGGCCCTGAACCCTGAAGAATGGAAAGAAGAGAGTTGCAGGCTCAGCACCCACTAGATGTTAAGTCCAGAGAAAAGATAGGTTGCCATTGTGTAAGGCTGAGGTTGGAATGGGATATCCAGGGTAATGTCACTGGTCCCCACCTTAGCCGATCATCCGAATCACTTAAAAAAAAAAAAATTGCCATCGAGTTGATTCCAACTTGTAGCAACCCTACAGGACAGAGTAGAACTGCCCCATAGGGTTTCCAAGGCTATAATCTTTATGGAAGTGGACTGCCTCATCTTTCTCCCACAGAGCAGCTGGTGGGTTCGAATCACCAACCTTTCAGTTAGCAGCTGAGCACTTAACCACTGCACCACCAGGGCTCCTCCTGAATCACTTAGGGGCCTTTAAATAACCAAACAAACAAAACAAGCAAACACACGTTTCTGGCTCTGGCCCAGGTCTACTAGATCAGACTCGGGAGTGAAGGGATCTGTTTTGAAGAAGCTTCATAGGTGATGCTGAAAATCAACCCAATTTGGGAAACACTGTCTTTGGGCCTCACCCCTCCTTGCTGATTTGCTCCAGGGCATATGTTCCTGTGTGAACAGATTCTCTGAGAGGACCTCTCAGCATGGAAACAAGCTTGGAGATAATTCCCTCATGCATAGTTTCACACAGACTCCCTCACATCAGCGGCATCTCTCGCCTAGCCAACTTGCCATCTGGCTCCCATCCATGCCCCTCTCCCTGCCTCACCCACCCGCAAGCTGATTATAGGGCTAGAGGAGACACTGATTAAACTGACTCCAGGGAGAAACTCCAGATCCACACAGTCTCTCAGCAGCTCATGAGGTAAGAAGGGCTCACGCTGAAGGTGAGAGTGCTGCCTGGTCATCATCCACACTGGGACGCTTGTAGCCAGAGCACGACCGGATTTTCAAACCATTTGTCTGACGTGCCAGAGAAGGCCTGGGCATCACCTGATTATTTTACTTAATTGGTACAGCAGTTACTTTGCATTTCATGAATTTGACGGGCTTTCAAATCCCCCACTCTGAGCAAAGCACTATAACACGCACCATATTTAGATTTTAACCAGTTGCCATTGAGTCAATTCTGACTCATGGCGACCTCATGTGTGTCAGAGTAGAACTGTGCTCTATAAGGTTTTCAATAGCTGGTTTTTTGGAAGTAGAGCACCAGGCCTTTCTTCTGATGCACCTCCAATCTTTGAACTCAAACCTCCAAACTTTCGGTTAGCAGTGCGTTTGCACCACCCAGGGACTCCATTTAGATCTTACTCCTTAAGAGATGGTCACTGCCCTCCATCCAGAGGTGGCTCACTTCTTAGCTGAAAATAAAAAATGACATTCTGAAATGTGCTGGTAATGTTTACTTAAAGATTGTGCCCTTTGAAATAGATTTCATGTGCAAACGAATAAATAATGAAACTTGCCAACATCCATGTGTTCTAGCCAGAAGAGTAAGGGAACATCGTTCATGGCTTTGTTAACAACATCAATCAGTTCTGGCCTCAGCCACGGACAGAGTGGTCACTGTTGTGCCAGGGTGTAGACAACACACATCTAACAGAGTGTTTGTTTTTAACTAGGACTACACAAGAAACAATTTTCAGCAACTTGCAATAACAGTAAACTGGCAAAAAGACTCTGCAATTAGCCCTCATCATGGCATTTGGTAACACTGAGCTCCCTCAGCATACAATGTTTGTTTGCTGGTTTGCTTTCAGATTTTGTTAACTAATAAAGAATAGTGGCTAGTTGCTCTTCCTCTTCTTTAAAAACAAGGGGCTAAAACAAATGGGATAGAACCTCAGCAAGGAAAATCAGGTAAGACATGAGGAAGATCTTCCCTAGATCTCCCCCAAATCTGGAAATACGGGTCAAGGGAGGAGTTCTTGATTATGTTTCAGGAGAAGAGGATCGTTTCCAAAGCTGGGCCCTGGCACCTCCTGTAGACACACCCAGACACCCCATAACACAGACTGTTCAGTAACCAGTTCTGAAATCAACAGGTGAAATTATCCATAAAAGGGACCCCCCTCTTGTGTGGACTGTAGGTGAGGTGAGACCAAGCCCCAGCCTCTTGTGCCCTTTCTTTGATCTGGCACTCTCCATGACCAAGAGTCGTCTCTGTCCTGCTAGGTTGAGGGCATCCTGGACAGAGCCACAGGCAGGAGCAGAAGTCTGTGTCCTTGGCATGCTCAGCTTCAGCTGGGCATGAGCATCAGCTCACCAGGCCCTGCCACAGAGAGTGAAGTAGAGCTGAAAAGAAGAAGAAAAATCCAAGAAGAGGCAGAAAGGTTGCTCAGTGGTTGAATGTGCAGGTAGAGTCTCTGCCCAGCTTCCTCCTTTGTTGCTCCCACCCCAGAGGGCCCAGGATAAGGCTCTGAACACAGAGGATCAACTGAGCACATGCAGTGTGGCAGCTTCAAGCGTGGGAGTGTGGATGGGGCTAGCTCCATGAAGCCAACTCAGACCCACAGCAGCTGCTATGTGACTACCCAGCATCCATGTAAGAAGTCCCCAGCACACTTCTCAATCCCACTCCATATGTGGACCTTGTCATCAGCTCACTAGTTAGAGCTGAGTCCAGAGGGATTATTTTTAAACATTCAAAAGTGTTGTTATTGTTGTTAGTTGCTGTCAAGTTAACCCCCAACTCATGGCAACCCTAGGCACAATGGAACAAAATGCTGCCTGGTCCTGTGCCATCCTCATGATTGGTTGCAGATCAGACTGTTGTGATCCATAGGGTTTTCACTGACTGATTTTCAGCAGTAGATCACCAGGTCTTTCTTCCTAGTCTGTCTTAGTCTGGAAGTTCTGCTGAAACCTCTTCAGCATCATAGTAACACACAAGCCTCTACTGACAGATGGGTGGTAGCTGTGCATGATGTGCATTGGCCATGAATTGAACCCAGGTATCCCAAACAGAAGGTGAGAATTCTACCACTGAACCATCACTGCTTCCATCAAGAGGGGTTAAACCCATTGCCGTCAAGTTGATTCTGACTCACAGCGACTCTATAGAACAGAGTAGAACTGCCCCATAGGGTTTCCGAGGCTGACATCTCTACAGAAGGAGACGGCCATGTCTTTCTCCAGGGGAGCGGCTGGTGGTTTCGAATTGCCAACCTTTCAGTTAGCAGCTGTGCACTTAACTACTGTGTCACCTGGAGGGGTTAGGATACACTAATAGGCTGGATGAGGTCAGTCCTCTCAGATATTACTAGGGCTCCGTTTTACCTACAGTAGCCTTCCAGCCCAGACAATTGAGAAGAGGCATTGACAAGTCATTTTAAAAAGGATGCTTTCACCAATGATTTTATAAGCATCTACTGTGTTCTAGGGACTGTGCTGTGGCCTTTGTGCTCCAGGAATTCTCAGTGTCATGAGACACTGAGTAATTAAACTGTATAGTGCAGCTAAGTAATTGCTGCGATATAGTCATGCCCAGGGTGTTGTGGAGGAGCTCCTAACTTCTTTTTCTTTGGAAAAGATTCAGGAAAGTTCAGGCTTGAGTGTTTGCCTATGTATGCACACACACACACACACACACACACACACACACACACACACACACACACACACTCATGCTTGGTGGTCTGGGTGTGCCCCAGTACACTGATCCTGCCTAGCTCAGGTAGAGGTCCAGATTGATTGTTCCATCCATCCACCTACCCACCCACCTATCCATCCATTCTTTATGGTTTGCTCACTATGTTGCAGGCATTTCTCTGCATTCTTTATATATCTGATCTCATTTACTCCTCACTGTCATGGATTGAATTGTGTCCCCCCAAAATATCAGCTTGGCTAGGCCATGATTCCCAGTATTGTGTGATTGCCCACCATTTTGTCATCTGATGTGATTTTCCTATGTGTTGTAAATCCTATCTCTATGATGTTAATGAGATGGGATTAGTGGCAGGTATGTTAATGAGGCAGGACTCAATCTACAAGACCAGGTTGTGTCTTAAGCCAATCTCTTTTGAGAGATAAAAGAGAGAAGCAAGCAGAGAGACACAGGGACCTCATACTATCAAGAAACAAGAGCCAGGAGAATAGTGCATCCTTTCGACATGGCGTCCCTGTGCTGAGAAGCTCCTCAACCAGGGAAGATTGATGACGAGGACATTCCTCCAGAGCTGACAAAGAGAGAAAGGCTTCCCCTGGAGCTGCACCCTGAATTCAGACTTCTAGCCTCCTAGACTGTGAGAAAATAAATTTCTCTTCATTAAAGGCATCCACTTGTGGTATTTCTGTTATAGAAGCACTAGATAACTAAGACACTCGTGATAACTTTGTGAGATAGAAATTGTTAGATTCATTTTATACATGAAGAAATTGAGAAGAAGCTTAAGTTACCTGACCAGGGTTACACTAGTACACTGGTAAGTTGCTGAGCTGGGATTTTAATCTAGATCTAAATAATTCCAACCCTATGTTTTTGTTTTTTGTTTTTTATCTCTTCTGTGTTTCCCATAGTGTGTTCTTCAGAAAACTGGATATTCTAGGTACTCACAGATGTTACACACACAATACTTCTCTCTTAGGAAACTGTAGTGTATACTGGCATATTAAAGGCTCTGAGAAGTCCTGTAGTATCACAGTCTGATCCAGCATTCACAGCCTCATTTGATCATGGAAATTTTTTGGTAGCCAACTCCCCAGTTCCATGGCAGTTTGAGAACAGTTGCTTTATCCTGTCCTGCCTTATAGCTGACCAAGGACTGGGACCCAGGACTCCTGCCCCTTAAAAACTATTTTTTCTTCAGCCAGCAAATAATAATTTAAGTTTAAGCTGTTCAATAACCCATCCCCTTGCATCTCAGTGATGTTCTTTTCCCCCAGGCACTTCACCTCTGTTCTTGCCTTAAACTGTAGTGTGTCTCCATTAAACATGGAGGGTATAGGGATCATTAGGTCTCAGAGAGCTGGTGGATTCCATCTACAAGTTAGTGTTGATTGTAGACTGGAACCTTCTCATCCTGTTTCCGGGCTCTGAGTCTTAAACTGTTACCGGCCCAGGACAAGGACCTATCTTCATGGTTATTCTAGTTCCTTGCCATCTACCTCAGCCTCCGCCTCTGGGCTGTCAGGACAGTGGCCTTTTTTTCTACATTTAGTTCCTCAATCATCAGCTTCTGCATCAGGGTAGATAGCCATCTCTATTTATTTCTCTAGTTTCTCTCCCTTGCTCTCTCATAGCTATCTTCCCGAAAAAAGAGACAGACCAGCAGGACCAGCCCAGACACAAGTACCCCCGTGCCCAGAAGGGATTTGCTCAAAGCCTCAGAGAGTCTGGGTTCTGCCCATTCCCACCTAAGCCAGAAATCAGGAGCAGTGGTGCACGGTGACACATTTCCCCGGGGGAACCCCTCCACTCTGTAGCCTGCCCCTCATCTCACCCCCCACCCAGGGAGTCTGCACACATCATTGCCTTGCACTGACTCACTGCATTGTTAGGGAGTGACGGCTAGGGAATCCACAGGCTCATCTGCTCCAACCAGGCTCGCTGCTCTGCACCACAGTGTACCCAGCCACATCCTCTGTCGCCAGCTGGGAGATTTTTCCAATGAGCTCAAGTTATCCCAAACTCTTGACACCCAGGAGTGGCTGAAGCAGATCCCCAGAGCATGCACAAGGCCTCCCTTTACTCAGTAAATAAAGTACATAGTGTCACATAAGAGCTTGCCTTCCGTTAGTCTCATCACCATTTATCCATTTCTAGGTCCTGGGCAAAGGGCATCCAGGGCCCTCTGGGATTCCACACAAGCCAGGTCAGAATTTGCAGATGATGTGTTACATGTTGATCGTTTTATGATGTAGAAACAGAATAGTGAAGATGGAGGCTGGGAAGCAGAAGGGAAACTTAACTCCCTGAAAAGAGTAGCTGTGTGAGATCTGGGTTGGAAGCCCTTGTAGAGTGGGGTTAATAATCCCAGCCTAATCAGACTAGAAGTTCCTGGGTGGTGCAAACAGTTAACACGCTTGGCTGCTAACCAAAAGAGTAGAGGTCAAGTCCACCCAAAGCCTAGTGATCTACTTCCAAAAAATTGTCCATCAAAAACTCTATAGAGCACAGTTCTACTCTGACACACATGGGGTTGCAATGAGTTGGAGTCAACTCTAAAGTAACTGGTCAGCTGACCCTGGAAGAAAGCCACCAGGACAAGAAATGCCTAATAGAAATGAGGAGACTCCCCTCCTTCCCTCTCTTCTCTTCCCTTCTTCCTTCTTCTATCTTTAGTCACCACACAGTTAATAAATGTTGATGGAAGAGAAGACAGAGGGAAGGAAAGAGAGCTTCAAATTCTGCTTTTCCCAAAGGGGAGTGTCCTGGCTGTCCTTTTCTTTCAACTCTTATCATAGAAAAACATCAGCCAATTACTCGAGGTTGCCTAAGAGTCTGGGGCTCAGTCACCACTGATTTGTGTTAAGGAAGAACTCTCAAAACGGGATTCTACCCTCAGCTCCACAATTTCTTGCTGTGTGACTTTTCACAAGCCAGAAGACCATTTAAACTCCTCATGAACAGATTTTACCTCAAAAAAAACCTTAAAGGATTCTCAGAACTCTGCTCATCACTACTCACATCTCCTTTCTTCCCTGTGGCCTCCAAAAGCTGACCATTGATATATTTTCAGTGAAGACTCTTTGGTGGTTAATATTGACTAATAGGTCCATAGATGGTATCTCTGGTGGTGTGGCCAGTCTTAATCTACCAGTACCAGTACCAGTTGCCATTGAGTTGACTCCAACTCATGGCGACCCCATGTGTGTCAGAGTAGAACTGTGCTCCACAGTGTTTTCAATGGCAAAAATTTTTCAGAAGTAGATCTCCACACGTTTCTTCCAAGGTGCCTTTGGGTAGACTCGAACCTCCAAAATTCCATTTAGCATCTGGGCATGTTAACCATTTGCACCACCCAGAGGCCGTTAAGATGACCTAACAAGGACTCTTAGTTCATAAAAATATATACTTCAACCTAGCCATCAGCTTTTAGAATTATGTAAAAACAAACACAGTTTTTCACAGTTACAATGTTTGGAAACTTTGATAATTCTAACGAAGACAGCAGTTGGAGTCAAACAGCCTTCTTCCAAGCTGTCACCAAACACTCCATCCTTTCTGCTTAGGTTGGTTATTGACATGTCCTGGTGCCATAGGAGATTGTGAGCTCCCTCAGAGCAATGATCGCTTCTACTCATCTTCCACTCACCAGGTAAGAAAGTAGCTCAGTAAGTGTTGGATTAATTGAACTGGATTTGCTAATCCTTCACAGACTGTAAGCAGTTGTGTCCATGAATACATGGTTATTACAGCCCCATAAACAGGTTCTCTTTAAACTGTGAGCCCACATAAAATTTTACAAGTCTTCTGTTCCTCCCTAAGAAGATAGCCAAAAAGAAAAGTCAACACAGAGGCAACGGAGCATAGAGCCAAGAACACATGTGTGGGAATTGGGAGACCTGGGTTCTAGAGGACTCCACTCCTTGGTGGCTACATGTCCTTAGACAAGTCATTCAACCTGAGACTAGGTCTTATTATCAAAAGATAGAGAGAAATAATGTGCCTACTAGCCACCTCACAGACACATGAGTGGGTAGTGATTATAAAGCTCAGTATTATCATATGTTCAGATTCCACAGGCATTTTCTAAGTATCTGCTATGTGTTAGGTACTCTAGAGGGAACTTCCATAAAATTGCTTCATTCCATTATATCCTCATATTCTGGTGTTGGAGGGATTAATAATGGGGATGGGGAAGTGAGTGGGGGTATAGATGACACAAGACTGGTCTTGAGCGGATAATTATTCAAGTTTTAGGGAACATGAAGGCTCACTCTACAATTTTCTTTATTTTTGTGTATGTTTGAAACGTCCCATAATAAAAAATTTTATTTAAAACAATCTTCTTGGCCACTATGTGAGGTGAGTCTTACTAGTCCAGCATTACCAATGGGAAACTAAGACTCAGAGCTAAGGTCACTTGTGCATTCCACAGGGTGTTAGAGGCAGAGCTGGGTCTAGGATGCTGGTCTCCTACCTCCATGTAATTTCCCACATCCCCAGCTCTGCATCTCTGGGGAGATCACTGTCATTCTTGTTTGGTGCCAGCCTACTGAGAACCACACTTACACTCACAAAGGGGCTCTTTGAAGGTCTAGGTTTGCTTTAAGAAGAGACAGATCATTGCAAGAAAGTGAAGAGATGAGGGCAAACAGCTTTCCCCCCTTTCTTTCTTCTCCAGGGACCCCTCTCCAGACCTTATCATGAAAAGTTCAAATGTGCAGGCTCCGCAAAGTCACTATCATCTGCAAACATCTGCTGAGTCCCTCACTGGGCACGCATTGCTGGAGGATGCAAAGGTGTATAATATACAGCTTTGCCCATTGGCAATGTCCTCAAACCTGCTTATGATGATATTTTAAAATTTATTAACAAACTGTACAAAGGGACAAAAAGATCATTAAGGCAGACTTTCCCTTCAAAGGGGCTTGCTCTACAGTTGAGAGAAAAGTTTGCCCATCTGTCCTTCAAAGAAAGAAATAGCGCATGAGTATGAGGGAGTGTGTTCACGTGAGTGTGTGAATGTGTATCCACGTGAGTGTATGTGAGAGTGTGCATGGGAGTGTGTGTGTGCACGAGTGTGTGCATCTGTGTGACTATGTGTGAGAGTGTGGATGGTAGTGTGTATGTGTATGCAGGTGCAAGTGTGTGTGTGAGAGAGATTCACACTTCTTAAAGTCTACCCTAGGGACACACTCATGTGCAGCTCTGAAGCTGGCTATAGCTTGCATTTGCCTGGAAGTTCAGCTCTGGGATATATACAATCTTCCCCAAGAAATCCCTTGAAGGGAAGAATATCAGAGCGCAAACGACACCAACAATACTCAAAAGCATGGAGACATATTCAACCATTCTCATTACCATGACCATATTTTGCCAAAGCCCTTGTCCTGGATCTCTCCGCCTCTACCCCTCTTATTGCTCCAAGCCTGTTTATTCAGGGTAGGTCACCAAACGTATCCTTTTCTCTCCTCCCGTGCATTGACTTTATCTCAAGCTCTTGCAGCAACACACTGGTTGGCCAAACCAGAATGCTATACCAAGGATCTTGGACAGCATTGCCCGTCATCACTCCAACCTCAGAACCTTCCACTGGGCCTGTCATGTAACACACCGCATCCACACACATCACCGTGCATGGCACCCCTGAGTGTCTCATCCTGGCTGGGGGCGGGAAGGGAATGCCCCTAAAGTCTTTGTCAAACCTTCCACCTTCCACCCATCATGACTGCCGAGTCCCACTGCACTGCACTAAATGCTTGGTGGCATTTCTGGGTTTTTCATGAAGCTGAGAGGCAATCAGCAGAGCAAAAGTTAAACCCATAACCATGCCCCCCACCCTCCAACCCAAGGATATGTAAAAATATATCAGCTTTAAGACACTGGAAAAAAAGAGTCAAGCCTGAGCTCTATAATTGTGGTCTATTTACAAAGCATGTTGTATCGTCAGTGCATTCTCGGGGAGGCTGCTCATGCGGTGCTTGGCGAGGACTATGCTAATGATAACAGAGGTTGTGTAGCTTTCTGCAGTCTGTGCTTTTCTGAACTTTTTTAATTTGAAAAGTAGAGTCCTTGGGTTCAAGAATCAAGTTCTCAGAACAAATGCTGCCTTAGGCACACTTTCTTTCAGGTTAAGTTTAGGCCTAGCGTGGAGGACCCCTGGATGTCAGCTTCTTGGTTTAAGAGAGATTCAGCTTTTAACTACGTAGGCATTGGGGGATGCGTCACACACAAGAGTTCAGAAGTGAGGGAGTAGAGAAAGCAGTAGAGAACTATTTCATCAAAAATCTCTGCCCAGTGACCTGGCACTGAGGAATCACATCCACCTTGACGAGTCTAGAATGAACAAGTTAAGATAATTTGGGAGTACTTAGAGAAATAATGATCAAAAAGACCCGACGTTGGTATCTTAGAATAGAGAATGCCAACGTAATTTCCCTTTGGTTTAGAAGTGCTGCGTGCTTTTATGTCTGGATTTCAGCAAGGCTTTCTTATGAATTTAATTTTTAAATAAGTAATATATGCACAACTCTCCCCGCCCCCCCCCAAAAAAAACCATTGCCATCGAGTTGATTCCAATTCATAGCAACCCTATAGGACAGAGTAGAACTGCCCCATAGGGTTTCCAAGGAGTCGCTGGTGGATTTGAACTGCCAACCTTTTGGTTAGCATGGTCCAAAATAACACTATACCCGTGGTAAGGAGTTTTCCTCCCATCTGTGTCCTCCTCAACTTCCCAGTTCTTACTCTTACCTCCCCAGTTCCCATAGGTAACCACTATTATCAATTTCTTGAATAATTTTATAAAGTGTCTTTATGAATATAGAAGCAAATATAAATATGGAAATTTATTCTTATTTTCTCCCTTTTGTAACACAGTTCTAGTCTTGACACTCATGGGGTTGCCATGAGTCTGAAATCAACTTGACAGCAACTGGTTTGGTTTGGTCTTGGTACAGTAAAGGACAGACGCTATATATCTTGTTCTGCATCTTCAGCAAGACTTTTGGTGAGGCTTGTGCTATCTTTGTGGACAAGGTGGAGAACTGGGGTCTGGATGGTAATGTGGTGGCAAGGACACAGCTAGTTTGGTGCAGAACTAGAATGGAATAGAGTTCCATTGACTTTTTGTCCTGGGTCCTTTCCACTTTATTGCCTTGTCTCTTGGATCAGCTGCTTGCCCACGTAAGGGAGTATTTCTGAAGTACTGGCAGGGTTCTCGAAAGCAGTGTGTCCTCTCAAGTGCTTTAAAATCTCCCCTGGCAATCTTGTACACACCGTTTATTTGCTTAGTAAACCTTTTCCTCATAGATCATACAAAGGTAAACTCTAGGGTAAATGACTAAATGACCTAACTATGCAAAAGCCCAGTCCAGTGCTTGGCTCATAGTAGCCACTTCATAAAATAAATATTAGTTGAATCTGAATGATCATTAAATTCCAGTCTAATGGAACCTGAATTAAAGAGATTAATGGTTTAAAAAAAAAAAAAAGTGGGAATTGGTCCATTTTAGAGCTAACACAGCAATGGTTTACTTTGGTAGCACAAGTCATTCTTAAATCAGTGGTTACTTCCTACTCTCCCAAAAGAGAAGCATAAATGATACTTTTCTTTGTGTTCAATATTAATTTTGTGGATCATACAGGTTATTATGTTCAAAAAAAACACAGTTGCTGTAGAGTCAACTCCTACTCATGGTGCCCCCATGTGTGTCAGAGTAGAGCTGCTACAAAGAGCTTTCAATGGCTAATTTTTTAGAAGTAGAACACCAGGCCTTTCTTCTGGGATGCCACTGGATAGAACAACAACTTTTCACCTAGCAGCTGAGTTGCACCACCCAGGAACTCCTCTAATGGTTACCTGCTGACAATATTCAGGTTGCCCTTTTCAGAGCTGAGCTGAAAGGCCTAGCAGGGTGAAGGTCAAATGCTAGAGCAAGGTTTGGGGAAGGAATGAGAAATTCTCCCCCAGGGTTGCACTCACTGTCCCTCTCCTGTCTTCTTCAGGGACAGCAGTCCTCCCCTACTCTCTCCTGCAGTGTCCTCACCAACCAGAGCTGCTCTGGTCTGCGATCAGACCGGCCTAAGCAAACTCACATTTCTTTATTAACACTTGCCTCAAACATAAAAGAAGCCCTTGTGGTGCAGTGGCTAAAGTGCTTAGAAGATAACCAGAAGGTCAGAGGTTCAAACCCTCTAGCCACTCCAAGGAGAAAGATGTGACAGTCTGCTTCCATAAAGATGACAGCCTTGGAAACCCTACGGGGAAGTTCTACTCTGTCTTATGAGACTACCATGAGTTAGAATCAACTTGATGGCAACAGGTTTTTGATTTTTGTTTTGAGTCATTCAAGAAAGGGTGACCCCCTGGAGAAAAAAAATATTTAAACAGAGTTTCCAAAAGTGAAGGAGAACTCCCTGGGAATCCGTTGTTTTGAATGGAGACTACTATCACTCTCCACTCCCTGGTGGCTATAGCTAATGGGCAAAGAAAAGGAGAGCAAAACAAAACTGCCATGGGCTGGTAATCTTCTGAATTAATCTGCAAGGTATGCATCTTTTCCAAGCCTCGAGAGGATCTGAGTTCAAGTCCCCAAACGGTGAACTGGGCTCTCATCCTAATCTTTCCTTAGGAAATCAACACGGTCATTACTTCCATATAAACATGTCAACCCTCTCCGCATACAACCATGGGAAGTCTCTCTCAGCCAGCCAGAATTGATGGAACTTAACAGCTTCTGGCAAGCAGCACTGTCTCAAATACAGAAGATGGCTGGCATGCGGTTCCCTTCACAAGTCACAGCCTGCAGTTAACTGTGGTGGCCACCTCCACCTAGAAGAAGCTGTCCCTGGGAAGAGTACAGAGCTCTGTTGACACACGGAGCCTCCCCTGTTGTCAGCTACCTCCATCACACTTCAGGGAGGTCACCTTGAACGTGGTGGTTATGAGGGCTGGGTTTGAATCCTGATTCTGGGTCAATTACTTCAGTTTTCTATGCCTCCTTTTCCTCATCTGTAAAACAGAAATGGTAACAACACCTGCCTCCTAGGGTAGTTATGAGGAATAAATGAAATTATTTTTGCAAAATGCTTAGCAGAATATCTGGTACGTTGTTCAAAACCAAAAAAAAAAACCAAGCTCATTGCCATTGAATCAATTCCAACACATAGTGACCCTATAGGACAGAGTAGAACTGCCCCATAGATTTCCAAGGAGTGGTTGGTGGATTCAAACTGTCCACCTTTTGGTTAGCAGCCAAGCTCTTAACCACTGTACCACCAAGGTAGGCTGTTAGTACTGGATAAATATTACTTATTTTATCATCATTATTATGGGTCTTAGGAACCCAATGCCTCTGTTCAGAAATCCATAATTAAACCGCTACCCTGACCGCCTCCACTGCCTACTGCATGGGGCTTGAACGCTACTCACTGGCTTTTCACTCTCTCCCTCCAGGCTTTCTCCCTGCATGGTATGCCAGACCTTCTTTCCCACTGTTCTCAACCAGCCATCTTCCACCCCCAGATTCTGGTGAGCATTGACCTTTTAACCCTTGTGCTCTAATAATATTATTTTTACAAAAACAAAAACAATAGGGACAGTCTGTAGGTGACATTTATATGTGCTGGGTACTATGAAGGGCTTTACGTATGCTATCTCATTCAATGTTTTTCATACTTATCTCACTTGTAACAACCATGTGAGGTAGGAGTCAGTACTCTGGCCTTAAAGGTGAGGGACAAAAGGTTGCAGTTGCCCAAGGTCATGGTGCATCCTTACTAGAATTTAAGTTCTAGAGAACACAGGGTTTTGTTGTGTCCACTCTTGTATTCCCAATACCTAGAACAGTTCCCAGAGTCCCTGGGTGGTACATTCAAGGAGTGCATTAAACAGTTAATGCAGTTGACTGCTAACCAAAAGATTGGTAGTTTGAGCCCACCCAGAGGTGCCTTGGAAAAAAAACCTGGCAATCTACTTCCAAAAATTCAGCCACTGAAAACCCTACGGAGATTAGTTCTGCTCTGACACATATAGCGTTGTTGTGAGTCAGAATTGACTCAACAGCAACTGGTAACTTGGACATTTCCCAGCCCTCAGTAAATATTAGTTTAATGAATAAATGAGTGAATGAATGCAATTGAGAAGCTGGAATTTGAGAGTAAGTTTTCCACTACCTTTCTACATATACAAATCTTATCCAACCTTTTAAGACCAATTTATTCCAAAAGTTTTCTACCAGCTGCATTTCATTATTACACAGCTCCTTCCTCTCCACTTCCATAACACGCAAAGTCTCCATTGCATAATTTAACATTAAATTAGATCTTCAGCAAGGCAGGGACTACATTTTAGTTCCTGGACTTGTTAGACTTAGTGTCAACTTAAATCAGGCACTTAACACTTCCTGGTTGACTGACTTGTTTTAGGGGAAGAACACCTGTCATCACCTCCTGTAGGTCCTCATGCCCCAGCCATTAGCCTATCCTACAGGAAAGAGGAAGTGAATTGAGCCATACGCTTCATGTTTGTGAAGAGCCCACACTCTCCGTTGGACACCTGACCCAATGCCCCACCACCCTATCAGATCTGCTTTAACTCTGGGCTGGAACAATAACTCTGCCCTGGGAGTCAAGAGTCCTGGTCCCAAGTCCCAGTTCTGCTTTTACTTGCTTTAACAACTTCCTCATTCTGGGACTCAGGTTTCCAGTCTGTAAAATAAAGGTCTTGATGACCTCTACATTTCCATCTGCCTCTGCCTTTCCTGCGGTCATGTGCTTGCCCTATCCTGAAGGAAATGGAGAAAAGGACACACCAACTTCCAGCTGAACAATCTTCCAAAGGCTGGGAGGTCTATTCCACCTCAGCCTCCTCTTTTCCTCCTGTTATTCTGTGATTTGTCTCCAGATCCTTCCTAGACAAAGAGCTTCTGAACGTGGGGCCACATCCCATCTTCCAGGATGGCCTTTTTGTGCACCATTTTGCTCTCCTTCCTCTTTTGTGCCTCTATCTCTTCAGCAGGGACCAGACATGCTGCTCTTCCAAGATGCAGGAGCAAAAGTGGGGCAAGAAGGGACAGAGTTCTTAGCAAGAGCCACTAGCAACCTCTCCTGAAGGAGAAGACAGTATCTGAGCACATGGATATCACAGATAGAAGTAAAGTCTGGAAAGGCATCAGCCACAGAAAGAAGATCTATGGACATATGGAGAGAAATGAGAAGAACACTCAGTCATGGCTTGACTAAGGGAAAAACATGCTGGGCACCAGGCTTTTGCAGACAGAGGATGAACAATACAACGATGCCATTCGGTTGGTTTCAGAAGCAACATGCCAAAAAGCAAGGCAGAGCACAGTTCCCTGTTAGCAATAATTATTGAATGAAAAACTCCAGTCACAAAATGTACAGTACATTCCCCTTTATTACACACAGAGACATACAAATGCACACAAAGATTAGAAGGAAATAGACCAAAATGTTCACAGTGATCAGATTATGAATGATCATTCTTTGCTTTCGAGAATGTATCTGTAGCTTCAGATTTTTCTGTGACAAACATGGATTATTTTCCAGAGAGAAAAAAGATAGTAAGTTGTTTTTAAATGCCCTTCATCCTGAGATTTTGAAAATAAAAATGCTGAAAATAAAAGTGTTTTTCCTTTAAAAATTTATTGCAAAGTGATACTAAACCAAAAAGAAGGAAACATGAGCTGCAGTAGGGGCAGATTAACCAGCAAGCAAGGTATGCACAGGCTTACAGTAAGCTAGGTACACACGGGCTTACTTTTACTTAACTAATCTGTAGTGCACAATTTCACATGGGTTTCACCACATCAAAATGGGCTTACTTGTGCTTACTTACTAATCTTTTATGTGTTGAAACCCATGTGCAATTGTGCGCTACAGATTAGTAAGTAAGCACAAGTAAACCGTGCCTACCTTGATTATTAGGTAATCTGTCCCTGGCTGCAGGCACAAAAGAAGAGAAGGAGCACCTCAGGATTGAGAAGGGGGATGATGTAGGCAAAGGAAGACACTCCAGGAGACATTTAGGGAACAGTGGGATGGTGCTGGAAAGGAGAATAAGGCATGGAGGACAGATTGCTATTCATATAAAAGTTATACCTACATGAGACAAATGGGAAACACAAGCAGATATGCCCCCAGAAGGCTTGTTTCAGAATATAAGCAAAGGTAACATTTGTCTATCCCTTTGAGTCTGAAGATTCATAAAGGTACAGAGGTGTTATTACCCATGTGGAGTTGGGATTCTCCTTAAGGAAGAAGAAACTCACAGCATCCATTATCATCCCTTCTCACCCCTCTTCTACCTCCCCTTCAGCAATGGGCAACTTTGCAGAAAGGGGAGCAATAGATGTTCCAATTCTGCTTGGGCTGGTTAAGTGCCCTGGGTGAGCTGGGGAACTATTTATGTTGTGTACTGTCCCCTGAAGAGCAGAATTCACGAGAGTCCCACCCAACTTCATCCCTCACCACACCACTGGGCCACCCATATGATCCTGTGGGAGGCCTTCTCCTAGCATTGGGAGCAGGGGAATTCTCAGCTACCCTAACCAAAGACACTGACCACCCATGAGGATTTACACTTTCAATAGGCACATCACTTCTGGGAAAGATTAAAGGAACACTTGTCCTATCTTTTCTTTAATGGAAAATAGGGTCCTCTTCTCTGGAGTCCTCCTTCCAAGTTGGCAGCAATATCTCTAGATGGTTCCCATTCTCCCATAGTCCACACCCTCTTGGAATGTAATGGAGGGCTGACCAGTGTAGAAAGTAGAGTGTCATTTCAGAATGATGAAGGGAAATGTTGTGAAAACAAATGTACAGAGTTTAGACAAGATAAGCAGGAGGCAAGATCAGAGAGAAGGAGGGAAGGAAATTCACCCCAGGGAAACAGTGAGAATGTGGACACACTGTTTCTCTTCCCTAAGCAATCAAAGCCCTTGAGCCCTAGTGGGGACTCGGCTCCTTTCTGAGAAGCTTCACTTTTCAGTCTCAGTTTTGAGATAGTGGCTTCCTGAATAATTGAAGCTGGCAGATTTTGACATGTAGTTTCCTGAGGTGGCTTTGAAGATGTCCTGATGCTAATTTAGAAAGACTCTCAGTTTGGAGCACTAGCTGCATAGCTTGATCCCTATACATCCACCCTCCACCAGATGTGACAGCATAATTTATGTTAGGAATTCTGAAGGGCTGTCCAACCAAAGCTCTGGATGGGTGTCTGGGAGTTGGCTCTAAGCCTCCCCATGCTTCAGCCCAAATAGTCAGGGCACCAACAGGGTGGTGGGGGTATCTTTGGGCTCTAGGTCAGGAAGCCAGATCATCAGCTCCGTCTGTCAAAGGAAAGGCTGATACATCTGGGCAGGATGGACCACAGTCTCTGTGTAAAGAGACATCTCAAGATAAACACTGCAGATTGAGGTTAGAATTTTCCAAGGGATTTACTGGAACACATTGCTGAGGTGGGCTGAATGTCATTTTCTATGTAGCCATCTTCTGTACCACATGGAATTAGACGGACTTGTAATTGGTTGAGTAAATATATCCAGGGGGTATTGATTAATGAAACAATAAAGGAAGGTTTCTGATAGTATGTCACAGGGTACTGTCCTTTGCCTTTTCCTGGTCAATATTTTTACTGATGATTTGGATAAAGGCAGAGAAAGCAAGCTTATAAAATTTGCAGATATAACCAAGCTGGAAAGAGCAGATAACACACTGGTTGGCAGTAGGAATATCCATTAAGATCTCAGTTACCTAGCAAGATTGGCTGACAAACAAAGTGGGTTTGAATGGGACAAATGTAAGGACCTACATTTAGGTTCAGAAAAGCATGTAGGGGTGAGAACAGTCATGCCAATAACAGCTCATGTGAACAAGACTTAGGGGTTTCTGTTGAATCTGAACTCAACACAAGGCAAAAAAGTGATGTGGCCTCTAAAACTATGATTGCATTGATAGATGTGTCATATTTGGAACAAATAAAGTAAGAGTCCCACTGTACCCAGCCCTGGTCAGACCACTTCTGGAGTTTTTCTCTGCAACCCTCTAATAAAGAGGGAATTGACAAAGGAGAGAAGAAGACCAGTATACCATGGGTCTGGAGACATTGTCAAGTAAAGAATGGCTGAAAGAAATGGAGATGCTTTGCTAAGAGTGGAAAATGCTCAGGTAAAGCAGGAGCTCAAACACCAGAAGAATTGTCTTATGAATAGCAGGTCTGCCTCTTCTGTGTGGCTCAGAGAGCAGTGCTAGGACCCATTGGGGGAAATCCTGGATTACTGTTCAAAAGTGGGAACAGGGTGAATTATAAAGTAGTGAATTCTCCATCCCTAAAAGCATTCAAGCAGAGGCTAAATGACCATCTGACAGAAATATGGTAGAAATATTATAGGAACCCCTCTAATTTCCCTTCTAACCCTGGGATCCTATCATTCAGGGCCATGTAATGGTGAGAGAAAAGAGCCCAGAGAGCGATCCCAGGTAGGGATAAGTGGCAGCTAGCACCTGCTGGAATTCTGGTCATTCTGGATTAATGGAAGGTTACTCACAGGTGATCTCAGGGTAAAGGAGGGAGACGAGGTTAATCTGTTTTAAGCACAGAGTTCTGACTTCTGTCTTTAATTGTGGGGTTAAGTAGATAGAAGGAAATGAGAAAGTTTATAATGATAATAGGGCATAGAGCATATAATGACAGAAATGCTTGGCAAGGAAGAGCGGAAGAGATTTTTGCCCAAGGCTCACAGCAAGACAAGCCCAGAAGGGAAGAAGACATGCATAAGTTGTCTCTTTCCAAGGCACTGGTGGCAGCAGAATCTTCTCTCACTCCCTGCCACTGGCACCTGCCACAGAACTTGCCCAAATGACTTTGCACCAGGGCACTGCCTTGTGCTCCATGTGGAAAGGTGATTGCTAAGCAGGAAAGAGACCTCAGATAAATTCAGAATAACGGGCAGCATCCCAGTTAAAAGACTTGGGATAGAGTCAGCTTGTGAGCCATGTGACTTTAAGGAAGTCACTTGCTTTGTTTGGCCCCCATGATCTCATATATAAAGTGAAGGGAATACTAGCAATGGGTAAGGTCAGTTCCTTCTATCTCTCACATTTTCTATGAGCTTTATGAATTTTGTCACTTTTGTTTCAGTGACATCAAGGTCACTGGACAAAAGAATCGGAGTGAAGCACGGTGCCCAAGGGGTAGTCAACTTCCCACAAGGATGAGACCAAAGCATGGGGTCCCCAGAGAAAAGTTCCTTAAGGACAGTTTTTGATGTTGGGCCAGGCATAGACTCAGTGGCTGAGAAGTCTGGCTCCATTGGTTTTCCCACTCACATCCCTGGGAATAATGCTAAAAATCCAAGTCCCATGGAACGTTAATGAACAAATTTTCTACTGCTCTTGGGGTCGCTTCCACCTGGGAGGAAATTTACACTCATCCTCTAACGTTTTCCTTCCTTATTCAGCTTCATATCCTTTTTCTACTCCCTGGAGCCCATGAGTACTTGTAGGCCCATGTGGCTATTTTTTGAGTCAATGGGCTATTTATTAAGTTCTTAAGTCTATTCCTTGACAGCACTTCTCCCCTCTCATTTCCCTATTTGGTGTACAAACCTACCCTTCCTTTTGACAAAGCCCCAAGAAAGCAGAAGGGTCAATATTGGAAAGTTGTCTTCATGGATCCACAGGACAAGAATAGAAAACAGAGGGGTACAAGGCATAACTGGAGAAAATTACGGAAAAAGAGTTCCCTTCCTTTACTTATTAACTTATTTAAAATGGTCTCAGTTCTTTCTGTTCAATCAAGTTTGCTTTTTTCCGAGGAAGAAGGGAGAGAACAGATGCATATAGGTAAGTTTAGAACAATGGATCTTGAACTTCTTTATCCTAATACCTGTCCTTCCTTTTCTAGGTTTTTTATCTCACAGCTTTGGGTTCTTAAATTTTCAGTTCCTACATTCATCAAAACCAAAAAGTGGGCTGGGAATTCTGATCTTCAGAGATTTTCAGAAATAAGTGAATATTTCAGTTAAGGTAATATTTAGGCTCTTGATTGAGTTATGGGCTGTATTCTTTCTTCTCTTATTCTTTCCTCTCTTCTCTCTCAAGCTGGGGCAAAGCAAAGGGGAGGAATGTGGGAGGTCAGTGGTGATGATGAGGGCTGGAGGGCTGGAGTGAAGAGAGCAGTGCTTATAGCAGCTCCAGGTACAGACTGGAGACAGGGCTAACAGCTCAGGCATTCCATGTTGTACAGTCCCAGTGTCCTGGGAACTTCTTGCCCCAGCTCAGGTCATGTCCTGAAGGCCAAGAAATGCTGCCTTAGGCATAGGGAGAGCCCTGTATTGGGAAAGGTAGTTAGACACAGAGCAGGTGACAGAGAAGAGCTAGCCCATCTCTTTTCTTATGTATTAAGGATTTATTGAGTTGCTGCTGTGTCTAACACCATGTCAAGAACGGTGAGATTTAAATGATAAACTAAGGTTCTCCATTTTCAAGGAGCTAAACAGCTAGTAGAGGCCTGGTGGCCCAGTGGTTAAGAGGTCGGCTGCTAACCAAAAAGTAGGCAGTTCAAATCCACCAGCTGCTCCTTGGAAACCCTATGGGGCAGTTTTACTCTGTCCTATAGGGTCCCTATGAGTCAGAATCAACTCAGCAGCAATGGGTTTACAGGTTAAACATCTAGTTGGTATCTCTTTGACCATATGAAAAAGACACTTATCTGGATGGAATGAGTGAAGAAGTTTGGTCTTATTTGGAGGAAGCAGAGGGACAAGAGAGCAATGAGCTTTTCTTTTCCATGCTGAGGTGTCTATTCTTATCAGGAAAAAGCAGAGAGGAATGATGACTTACAGGGCCCTGTGAGAACCAGGGGTTGTGATGATGTCACCGGTACCCCCAGGGCTGTCGCCTCTCTGATGCTGTCTTGCCCCAGGCCTCTACCCCCGTGTTATTCTAAACTATATTCCAATCCTGGACTGTGAGGCATACCACCTCCAGCTCTATGCCCTATTCTCATCATGTTGTTGTTATTGTGTGCTGTCAAGTCAATTCCCACTCACAGTGACCATATAGGACAGAGTAGAACTGCCCCATAGGGTTTCCAAGGCTGTAGCCTTTACGGAAGCAGAATGCCACATCTTCCTCCTATGGAGCAGCTGGTGGGTTCAAACTGCCGACCTTTCAATTAGCAGTAGAGCACTAAACCACTGCGCCACTAGGGATCCTTATTATCATTATAAGCCTTCTCCTTTTCTTCTCTCTACTTAACTCTCTGGGCAGTGAAAACCGTTAACGTGCTCTGCTTTACCCATAGGTGGCACAGGAGAAAGGCCCACTGATCTATTTCTGAAAAATCATTCAAAAATAAGTTCTACTCTGACATACATGAGGTCACCATGAGTCGGAATCGACTCAGTGGCAACTTGTTGTTTACTTATCTCCACAATTAAAGACTCAAAACAGAGATAAGAATAGAACCTGAATTGCCTGATTTGGGGGAAGAAGATCAAGAAACAAACGAAAGATGCAAATATCTCTCGCCTACCCTCAAAAGCATGCGTGAACTGGCAGAGATCTTTAGGTGATTCAAATATATCAAGGAAATGCAATGTACACCCTGATCCCTTATGGAACATTTAATCCAATTGAGGACATAAGGCTTAGACAAGTTAGAACTTCAAAAACAAGCAACAACAGGTTGAAATAAGCTAATCAGACTCTGAATGGTGGCCATGATTATCTTTGTTGAATGGAGAGAGGACATATACACTGGGTTTTCCCAGACAACCTCAGTGTTAACATTCAGTCTCATTTTTAGATCACATGTGCTGATTTTTAGCTTAGAAAATGGAGCCACCATAGTTGCATGCCAATGGGTTAACAGGGACCATAAGTGTAAGAGATCTTCAGAGGAGGAAGAGCTCAGGGGGTGGGGAGGGTCCAAAAGGGCTTCTTGGAGGAGACCATGACAGGACCTTGAAGGATGGGCACAGTGAACACACTGGCCTCACCTGCTAGTCTGGCTCCTCCCAGGCTCAGTCCCCCAGCTGTCTTGCCTTCATCATCTGCTTTCATCATCTCTCTTGAATCTGTTCCATATGGGACTTCCCTCTGCCCATGTAGCATAGTGTCCAAACATCTAGAATTCACTATGGCAGATGTGGGCAGGAGGGAATGGAGAGGGGAGACTGTAAACAACCCCCTCCCCACCCTGGCCACACTCAAAGCACAGGTAGGCTCAGCCTTTGCCGTGGGGCCTTCATGCCAGGTGTGTCACCCACACCTCCACCAAACCCTGGGGCTCTTTGGCTCATGATGTGTGTGGCACCAAGATCTGGCAGCAAGCAGCCCTGCCAGAGATGTCAGCTGCTCTAGTTTCCAGCAGCCTGGGCCACTGCCAACAGTGGGACCACTGTTCCTCTGAGGAATAAGAGCATCAATTCAACAAATTTCCATTGAGTTCCTGCAATAGGTCAGACACTGGTGGAACAATAATGAACCAGAGACGGTCTTGACCATCAAGGAGCTGATAGTCCAGTAGGGGAAACAGATGAGTGGCAGACAGTGAGTGTACAGAGCCTGCACATTGTGAAGGGAGTCGCCAGTCTCTAACGGCCACAGGAGAGCGAGTAGTCTTGGTTGAAATTGAGCTGGCTTCCTGCCTGGGAACGTCACTTCTCTACAGAGCACAAGTTCTTCCCAACAACTTTAGTCATCTTTAAACCAACCTCCAAAGTCTTACTCAAAAAAATCACTTCTAGAAACCTACCCTGACTAATCATATTCTACTCTAATCCCCTATGTCCCTCTGAGCATGTGGGACGTGGCACTGCCACACCAATCGGCAGATATTTTTGGCGCCTCCTTCCCAAGCATTCAGACCATTATTCACTTGAGAAAGAGGCCCATATTAATTACTACACTACTACTATATTAATTATCTACACTATGGAAACCCCAGAGAGGCTGGTGCTGAAACAGTGGTTCAAAGCACAGGCTCGGGAATCAGGTGGCCTCAGGTGCAAATTCTGGCTCCAGTGCTTATTAACCTAGGGAATTTAGGCACACTACCTATTTTGGAGCACCTCATTTCCCCCTCTATACGATGTCTGTCATTAACTTACCTTCTGGAAACAGTATAATGGGGATTAACAGATCATAGAAGTAAAAGGTCTAGTAGGTTCTCAAGAAGCCACATAGTACGTTCTCAAGAAGTCACACAGAACTGCACACAGTGGAGACCTGGTGTGACCAGGTGACTGCCTGTGCACATCTGGGCCTGGTTATGAGGAATAAGCCCTCTCCACTCCTGGACTGGCCAGTGGAAGGAGAGGCAAAGATGCTCAGAGTACCTGCTAAGCTACCCTGGAGGAGGGCATGGCTCTCAGGGTAGTCAGACTCGGGGGCTGTTTTCCAACTTGGACACTAAGCAGTGGGAAAGCTGAGGGACTCACAGGGTACCAGCAAGATTCTCAGCACTGTCCCAAGGGTCTGTGAACTCGGGGAAGGATGGGAGGAACAAGATCCAGTGACAGCCCACCCCTCCTGGTCAGGTCAAGTCTTTTCCTTCACTCCTGTCCCTTTCCTCACCATTCCACCTCCACCTAACAAGAACAGAGAAGAGAGGCCATGAGGCAGTGCCGAGGGCTGGACAGGACGACTGCCTACTTGGTCCAGCAGGCTTTGTTTGCCAGCCTGGCTCTCTGGAAATAACTGCTCTGCCCACAGAGCCGTCAGCTGGAGCAGCACTCCCCTCAAGTGGCAGAAGAGATAAATCTATTGAGATAGCCTTTTTCCCATCCTGAAAAGGGACAGCTTTGATAACAGGCAGTAGAGACAGATTGACCCCATGCTAAGGTGGGACAACCTCTACATAGCAAGCAGATCCTGGGGCAGCTCCCTGGGAGAGCAGGACCACCACTTCCCTGCCTTTGCAGAGACCCCCACCACCTTCCCCACATCACCCTCAAGAAATGAAAAGCACAGTTGCAACATCATAGGCCATCAGTGACACCTGTAGACCCCTAAAGGACTACTACCTATATTGTTTGCACCAAAAAACATCTTTCATAAACACCCAACTCCTTGTGGGGCTAAGTAGGTACAAGGAATTTCCAGAGTTTCCCCTCTGGACTTCAGCGTATAAAATTCCTATGTTCCTTCCTTCCTTTGCGAACATTTATCAAGCACTTACGATGTACAGGTTTGAGGAGCCCTGGTGGTGCAGCGGTTAAGTGCTCAGATGCTACCCAAAAGGTCAGTGGTTTGAACCCTCTAGCAGCTCCGTGGGAGAAAGATGTGGCAGTCTGCTTCCATAAAGATTACAGCCTTGGACACCCTACGGGGCAGTTCTACTCTGTCGTATTAGGGTTGCTATGAGTTGAAACTGACTCAGCAACAATGGGTTTGGTTCTCAGTTTATGGTCAGGATTAATGGAGAGACAAAGACAAATTAAACACAGTTCCTTCCCTCATGTAGCAAATGGTCAAGAAGGGGAAACAGACTCATAGCATTAAACAGTGCCACAGACTATGGTCAATTGTTACCAGTAATAAAATAGAAATACACTTAAGTAGAGTGGAAGCATAAAGGGAGAGCAACTAATTCTGTTGAAGGGCTAGGAACATTTCAAGGGAAGGCTGGGGGCTTTTATCCCAGAGGGGCCACCCATCCCTCCCTCAGGCCCTAGGACCCCTTATCTCATGACAGCCATGATTCTGGGAAGCTAGCAGGTGGCACCAAAACCCAGCAGCAAGCAGCCCAACCAAGAGTGCCAGCTGCTCTGACTTTCCACAGGCTGGGTCATTATCAGTGGTAGGAACACTGTTTTCCCGAGGGTTTATTTCTTCAGTGAATATGCTTTGAGCATCGTCTTTGTGTACCCATTACCGTCAAGTAGATTCCTTGTATAGACGCTGGAAATACGATGAGATGAGCCCATCTTGCTAACTTGGCCTCCATTACACCCATCAAGTCTCACCTAGCGTTTCCGGAAATTTTGGTATTTTGCAAAAATACTCTTTTTTGTTGTTGTTGTTGTTTATTGTGGTATATATATGTGTAACAAAACCTTTGCCATTTCAACATTCTTATGTACAGTTCAGAGACATTAAGATCTTCTTGACAGTAAGGGGGAAATATCCAATATATAGGAGGCTTGAGGAATGTGTGAGTGTGTGCACACAGCCCAAGTGGGTGGAGGGAAAAGGTTATGGATGCGCAGCTGTTTGGAGCAGAGAGTTAAGAAAAATAAATAAAAGAAAGAAAGAGCAAGACCACTTAGAAAAAATGGAAAAACATCATTTTAACCAACTGAGTTACTAAACATCTGGCGTGTCTTGGACTGAGAATAGTTGAGAAACATTGTTTTAACCAACTGAGGTAAGCCAGGTTGCTAAATAATTAGACAAGGCACTGCCTCCACCTATTACGTACAACTCCTATTAAGAAAAAAAACCTGTTGCCATCAAGTCAATTCCGGCTCATGGCAATCCTATGTGTTACAGAGTAAAACTGCCCCATAGGGTTTTCTTGGCTGTAATCTTTATGGAAGATTGCCAGGCCTTTCTTCCATGGGACCAGAGGGTGCGTTCTAACCTCCAACCTTTAAGTTACTAGATGAATGCAAACCGTTTGTGCCAGCCAGGGATCCTATGACTCCTATTAGACTCTCTTCAATTACTTGCCTTTTCCACTAGGCCTTCATCTCTGTAAGGGGTTGTCCTAGTCACCACGTAATCCTGACCCTGGCTGAGAATAGCTGCTCAATTAACAGAATGAATGGCCTTCAGTTCTTTCATCCCACTGAATATGAAACAAAAGGAAGTGAGAGAAGTTAGTTTAGCTCTACAGTGAGAAGACTTCCCTAAAGTGGAATTTTGTAGCCCTGGGATACACTTCCTATGAACTTGTGCAATTTCCTTGCTTAAGAAACTCTACGGATAGGGTTGGCATCCATCAGTCTAGCTGGTCAGGTGGGATTGTGCGTGAGGCCAGGGATACTCAGTTGCCCTTGCATGCTGTGGATGCTGTGGCTCTCAACCGAATGCTAGCAGCCTGCAAGGTGTCCTCTGCAAGAGGCCCCATTTTCCAAGAACTTGGAGTGCTGCACAAATACCCCACATCTGTGAATTTCCATAGTACCTTTCTCCAAGGGATTCAACACACTTACAGACATGATCTCATTCATCCTCTCCTTCCCTCTGAGGCAGGGAGGGGACCAGCATGATTACCTCTGTGAAACTTGTGGGGGAACAAGGCACAGAGAAGGAGAGAAACTTTCCCAAGATGACACAGCAAAAACAGGATTGCTGAAGAGAATGCCAGGAGGTCTGGCCCAATGCCCCTCGCTGGTTTCCTCTCTTGACTTTGCTTTGACATTGCTTTGAGAGTTCAATGCATTACATGAATGTATATAATATGAGTTCCAGTAAGAACTGACAAGATCACTAAAATATAGTACTAATCATCACTCCAAGCTCTCATCTTCTTCCAGGTTCTTACTTCAATGGTTAGGACCTTGTTGGGGGAACAGAAATAAAGAATAAAGTGAAACTCAGGAACAACTGTGGTGAGGAAGATGCCAAAACTCTACCTGAATCAGGGTAGAGTGAGCAGTACGGCTGAGCCTATCTGTTCCCTTCGGGAGTGGGGATGGCTTTGGATTGTGCATGCTTTGGGAAATTAGTAAGGGAAGGAAGCCTAACCTGAAAGGGAGCTCAAGAGGCAAAGACCAGCTGACAGCTACAAGAGGCCTGAAGCAAGGACAAACCTCACAAAGATGGCCAGACCAGTCGCCCTTCTCTGCAGTAATCAGTGCGCTCTCTTAATTAACCCAGAGCCTGGCTACAACCATCACAAAAGAGTTTATTCCACTGAATCCTTAAAGCCCCTGTTGCCTCCAAACAAAGACTTGACTCATGTCTTTGTTTTGAGGGAGGTTTAAAGTACTGACTAATCCCATCTGCATTTACTGAAATCCTTGGAAACCTGGATCTAAAGGGCTGAAATCCAAAAGGTGAAAATCTCAATTAGTCATGCTGTTTAATCCAAACCCAAGGGACAATGGCACACAGCTTAACTCAGATTTGCCTATTACTCTGCAAATAGGTCAAAGTGTCATAGAGCTTGGGCTGCACTGGGTTCATCCAAGTCTGGCATGCTTCTTCTCAGTCTTTCTTGTTCCTTCGTTTTAGAGCTTCTCGGCTGCCAAGGAGGACTCTCTGTTTCCCAGTGATCACATTTCAGGATGATCAGCTTGTCAGTCTCCTGACTCCCTATCCTGCTGCCCCGCACAAGAAATGCAAGTCTTTCCTATGACCTCAAACAGAGGTGATTTGATCTCGCTAGGTGTGAAATAGAGAGGTATACAGGAAAGAAGAAAGAGAAAGTGAAGGCCACAGGATGTATTGATTATAAAGGTAGCTAACGATCTTTAGGAGCCCTGGTGGCACAGTGATTAAGCATTCAGCTGCTAACCAAAAGGTTGGCAGTTCAAATCCACCAGCTGCTTCTTGGAAAACCTTTGAGGCAGTGCTACTCTGTCCTATAGGGTCATGATGAGTTGGAATCGACTAGATGGCAACGAGTTTGGTTTTTGGTTTGATGATCTTTAGAGAGACTGGTTTCAAGAAGATCTGGAGAGGAAAACAAGGTTATGAAAGGGGCAAATGCGATGCAAGAAAACCAAGGTAGGAATTTCAAGAAGAATGGTAGTGTGAAAAGGCAAGACATTGGTGCCAAAGGCAAGATAACTTGAGGAGGATACATATTTGAGGGGGAGTTTAATTATGATTAGAGTCCCCAGGTGGTGCAAATGGTCAATGCACTCAACTGCTTAACAGAAAAGTTGGAAGCTTGAGTCAACTCCAAGGCACCTCAAAAGAGAGTCCCAGCAATCTACTTCTGAAAACTCAGCTGCTAAAAACCCTATGGAGCACAGTTCTTCTCTGACACACATTGGGCCAGCGTGAGTCAGAACTGACTTGACAGCAACTGTTTTCTGTTTGTTGGTTTTAATTAGGATAGTGGAATATTTTTTTACCTGATTTTGGAGAGAGAACAGGAGATATTGAGGAGGTAGAACTTTTAAATACAAAATAAAAGGAACAATTTTAGAGAAAGAGCCCATGAGTTGGTAGGAAGAGATGGGGTCATGAGCAGAAGGAGAGGCTTTCTGTAGGAGGTAGGGATTGACACATTTCAACACCTCCATGGTAGAACCTAGAACCTGCTGTTCTGAATGCATCCTGGCCTCTCCTACACTCCTCACTAGATGTGACCTCCAGGGCCTGGCTCCCTGGCTCACTGATGGTGGCTGAAATCCTGTTTCTAAACTCACTGACTCTGTCTGGCCTACTCCTATGGCTGGCTCTTACCTTTCCTTTCAAACTCACCTGGGATTCTGAGTTTGGCTGGCCCACCCACCTCTGAGACATGCTCCCCTTCAACTCCAGTGTAACACACAAGCAGGTGAATTTAGACTCCTGCATGGGGTCCCAATGGCAATGGGCAGGTTCAAAGAGAGGCACCTGCCCCATCATGGTCTTTTATCTTCCCTGTGGCCTGGGTTAGGCAATGACCTTGTTGAGGCCCCAGCCTAGTGTCTGTCATGTAGTAAGCACTCAAGAAATAGCTGTTGAACTTAAGCCTATTTTTCATTCTTCTTCCCTTCTTTGAATCTTCTAGTGGAAAATGATTTTCCTAGAGCAAGGCAGCTAAAATGCTTCTTGTGTGAGATGCTGACATAAAACAGATTCCTACTGTGACTGCTCAGCTTGGGCAGTGTGAGTTTAGCTGTGACATGTTTAAGTCTCAGACCACTTGCAGAAACCAGCTCTGCATAGATCCTGCACAACCAGACTCAGCAGGGGCAAAGTCAATTCTAAAGCTACTCATCGCAGTCAAGTGGATTTTTTCTCTGAGAATCGACTGACTGACAGGCTGTACTTAATGATGAAGTCACTCTCTAGCATAGGCTTTCTCAACAGAACTCATGGGATTGAGGAAGACACTGAGACACTGAAGGGAAGGTGACAGGGGTCACAAAACCACTCGGAATCCAGTCCTGAAGTCAGGGTCAAGCCCATAGCCTTGGAACTGCCCACCTCTGAGCCTCATTATTCTCTCACTTAGGATTCCCCTAAAACAACAAATGGGTAGTCGCTGACTTACATGGGGTTTCATTCCAACGACTCCATGGTAAGTTTGTTCTGATGTAAGCCGAATATCTCATTATATTTTTTTAGTTTTCATTATTATTGCCTTTTATTATCAATATCTTTATAAATCATAACATTGAACATCTACGAGTGAACATCTGAGACTAACAACGTTAGCAAATTATGCACCGAAACACTGTATGTGGTACATATTACCAACAATAAGATGTACAAAAAACAGACAGTTGTAAGTGTGGTTCATCTTAACTCTAATATGTTGTAAGTCAGGGTCTACCTGTACTCTAAAAAACAGAGCCAAACAGAGTGGGTGCTCTGAAAACAGAGAAGTTTCTGTTGCTACTGACTTTGGATCTCCAGGAGGAAAAGGAACCAGCCAAAGCTCTTGGCCAGCTTCCTGTTAACATAACTTGGCCAGCTCTGTGAGTTCCAGAAAGTCTACATTCTCAGCAGGGTGAAATTCTCCTTTCCTCTGTGCCTGGCCTCTAATAGCTCAAGCTGGGGTATGGGCCAAGTCACCCTGGGGCAGGAGTCCCAAAGAGCAGCTGTCCCAGATCTCCTCCTGTCCCAGGTAGACTTTAAGCATCCCAAGTACCACCTCCCTTGTGGTACTGGTTGGTGAGAACACATAGGCTGGGAGTGGAGGTGGGGCACACCCCTTGACTCTTACCTTGGGAAAGAGGGTTCCTCACCTGAGGCCTTAACTGACACAAAGGCTCATGCAGAATCACCTCCTTTTATTACACTTGGTACAAACCACCCCAACCTGGACATAAAAGTAAAGCTAGAAACCTAATGAAAATTAGGAAGTAGACCTAAAATAAATTTTGTTAAATTCAGCTTGTTCAGTCAGCAGACACTCACTGAACACCTACTAAATGCTACAAACTATCCCAGACATGGAGCATAGAGCAGTGACAAGTCCAATAGGGTCTCTGTCTTAAAGGAGCTTACATACTAGAGGAAGTAGACAGCCAGCAAAGAGGTAAGCAAATAAATAAGACCGTCTCAGGTCATAGTAGACGCTGTGGAGGAAATTACACATGCTAAGGCAGAAGGGCCACTGTAGCCAAGGCTGGGAAAGATCCCCCTGAGAGGGTGATGAGTTGAGAGCAGAATGAGGAGAAGCAACAGCCAAAGGGTTACTGAGAAAGAACCTTCCAGAAGAAGAAACAGCAAATCAAAGGTCCTGGCATAGAAATGAACTAATGTATTTGAGAGACAGATAAAAGAAAGAATACAGCTCAAGTATGGTGAATAAGGTGAAGTGTGGAAGTAGAGAGGGAGATTGGGGCCAGATACGATGGGGTCTTATAGACCAAGCCTGATAGAAGCTTCTGGAGCATTTTATGTGGGTGAATGACACAACCTGATTTACACTTTGGAAAGCTCACTAGGCTTCTGTGTGGAGAATAAACTGTAAGGGAATAAGGCTGCAAGACAGAGCAGCAATACCTGGGAAAGACATAATGGGGTTTGGACCAGGTTTGCAGTAGTCCAATGGAGATGGTGTAAGGTGTTCAGATTAGGGATGTATTTTAGTGGTAGAGCCAATGGAGCTTATCGGTGGATTAAATATGGGTTATGAGGGAACAAGAGGAATCAAGGGTGACTCCTAAGATTTGTAACCTTTTTTTTTTTTTTTTTGTATTTTCTTTATGTGAGGTATTCAAGGAAGACATGTACTGAAGCTGGAGATGTGTGATATAAGATAAGATACTTATGTTCTTTAGATGGTTGCTATTAGGTTAGTAGTGAAAGCTAAATCGAAAGATATGTATATAGTGTTTGGAATCCTACTCTTGAATTTATGTTGCCATAAATTACTGGGTTCATTTAAGCTCAGCCCCTCTAACATGGACTCCAAGACTTAGGTTCAGGCCTGGATTTAGGCCATGTTCAGGCTCAAATAATTGTCATGTTCCTCCCTAAAATGTTACCGTGGTATTCCAGCATCAAGAACTAGCCTGAATTTGGAGTGAGATGCCAATAGTCTTGATGGACTAGGTGTGTTGGCAGGAGGTCATCCTCTGTATACATTCCCTGACCAGAGGTCATGAAGCAGACTGTGTGACGGAATAACACAGCAGGTAAAGGAGCAGACAGACTGAGAAAGAGGGAAAGTAAAATGACATTTCTGAGCAGGATCCCATTGTAAAATTCTTGTCAAATCACAACAATGGGCAGTTAATGACTTCTCTTTCTTGAGGCATTTTCTTCACTTGAACCTTTGGGAATCTACTTTTTCTTGGCTCTTTCACTGGATGCTTCTTCTCAGTTATTTTGGCTGCTTCCTCATCATCTTTTCAGTCTCCCAACTTTGGATTGGCCTAGCCTTAGTTCTCAAACATCTGTCTTCTCTATCTATACTCACCCCCTTGGTGAGTTAAAACAATCTCATGGATGAAACATCATCTATATCCTGATAACTCTCCAGCCTGGACATGACCGTGAACTACAGATCCGCATACCCAACAGCCTTTTCTTCATCTCCACTTGGATGTCTAACAACATCACAAAAATAACATGCTCACAACAAAATACTTGATTTCCTCCCTAAACCTGCTCCCCACCCTATGCCAACTCTTCCCTTTGTCAATATTCTTCCAACTGCCAGGCCAGAATCTTGGAGTAATCATTAACTTTCTTTCTCTCACACCTCACACTCTATCAACAAATCTTGAGACTTTCCTTTAAAATATACCCAGAATTTGAATGTGTCTCACAATATCCATGGTAACCCTACAGAACAGAGCAGAACTGCCCCATAGGATTTCCTAGGCTGTAATCTTTATGGCTTGAATGTACTGTAATCTTGAAAGTCCTGTGGACTGCCAGAAGAACGAACAAATCTGTGTTGGAATAAGTGCTTCCAGAATGTTCATGAGAAGTGAGGATGGTGAGACTTCATCTCACTTACTTTGGACACGTTATCAGGAGGGACCAGTCCCTGAAGAAGGACATCATGCTTCGTAGAGTAGAGGGTCAGCAACAAAGAGGAAGATCCTCAGTGAAATGGATTGACACAGTGGGGCTGCAACAACAGCCTCAAGCATAACAACAATTAAGAGGATGGTGCAGGACTGGGCAGTGTTTCGTTCTATTGTACATAGGGTCGCTGTGAGTTAGACCGACGACACTCAACAACAACAACAATCTTTATGTGAGCAGATCACGTCTTTTCTCCTGTGGGGTGGCTTGTGGGTTCAAACCACTGACCTTTCAGGTGACAGTCAAGCACTTAACCATCGTGCCACCAGTGCTCCTTCATACTTACTAGTAACCCAGAAAATGCAAAATAAAATCATCATACAGAAAACAATAAAAAATAATTCCTACTGTACTTCATGCACAAGAATAAATTTTAGGCAGTTAAAAAATCTAAAAGTAAAAAAGCAATCCTTTAACAAATTTTAGAGGGAAAATCTAGGGGGATATTTTTATGATCTTAGGCAGAAAGGGATTTCTTAAACAAGACAAAAAAAGTATAAATCAAAAAGACTGAGTGTCTTCAACAAATGGTGCTGGGACAACTGGATTGCAGCATGCAAAAAAATGAAGCTGGACCCCTAGTTCACACCCTGTACAAAAAACTATCACAAATTTAATCAAAGACCTAAATATAAGAGCTAAAACTATAAAACTCTTAGAAGGAAATACAGGGGTAAGTCTTCCTGACCTTGGATTTGACACTGGATTCTTAGATATAAGACCAAAAATACAAGCAACAAAAGAAAAAATAGATAAGTTGGATTTCATCAAAATTAAAAACTTGTGTGCATCAAAGGACGTATCAGAATTGGAGAAAAATTTGCAAATCATGTATCTGATAAGGTTTTAATATCCAGAATATACAAAGAACTACTAAAATTTGACAACACATAGATAAGCAATCCAGTTAAAAAAATGGGCAAAGGACTTGAACAGACATTTCTCCAAAGAAGTTATACAAATGGCCAATAAGCACATGAAAAAAAGTTCAACATCATTAGTCGTTAGGGAAATGCAAATCCAAATCACAATGAGATACCACTTTATACCCACTAGGATGTCTATGATCAAAAAATGGAAAATAAACTTTGGTGAGGCTATGGAGAAAATGGAACTCTCATCTACTGCCGTGGGGAACGTAAAATGGTGCAGCCACTGAGGAAGACAGTTTCACAGTTCCTCAGAAAGTTAATCACAGAATTACCATATGACCCAGCAATTCCACTCCTGTGTATCTACCCCAAAGAACTGAAAGCAGAGACTCAGATACTTGTATACAAATGTTCACAGCAGCATTATTCACAATAGCTAAAAGGTGAAAACAACCCAAGCGTCCATCAGCAGATGAATAGATAAAGTATGATATATGCATGCAATGGAATATTATTCAGCCATAAAAAGAATGAAGTTCTAATACTTTCACAACATGGGTGAACATTGAAAACCATGCTAAGTGAAATAAGCCATACACAAAAGGACAAATATTGTATGATTTTACTTATATGAAATATCTAAAATAGGCAAACTCATAGAGACAGAAGATAGATTAGAGGTTATCAGGAGCTAGTAGGAGTGGTGAGTGGGAAGTTATTGCTAAGTGGGTACAGAATTTCTGTTTGGTGTGATGAAAAAGTTTTGGAAATAGTGGTAATGACTGCACAACACCGTGAATGTAATTAATGTCACTGTGTTGTACACTTAAAAATGATTAAAATGGCAAACTTTGTTATTAATATGCATAAAAAAATTGAAAAAATAAAAGATTGATACATTTGTCTATATTTAAGTTTAAAACTATGATGAAATACCATTTCATAATCATCAATTGGCAAAAATGAAACTGATACTATCAAGAGTTTGTAGGGATGTGAAACAATAGTAATTTTCTTAGAGTACTTGTGGGAGGATAAATTAGTTTAATTATTTTAGAGTTTGCTTATATCCTACAAAGATGTATATATCTAAGATCAAGCAATTCCATTCGTAGAGCAATTCTTACATAAATGCCTCCCAAACACGTGTATAAAAGGGTTCATAACTGCATCACTAGTAGGAGAAGATACAGAATCAATCTCAATTCCCTTCAACAGAACAATGGATAGACAATTGACGGTATATGTAATCTATGGAATACGGCGATTCATTTTTAATAAATGCACTGTGGTTGTTATTGTTATTACATGCCCTATAGGGTTTCCAAGGAGCAGCTGGTGGATCTGAACTGCAGCTCTTTTAGTTAGCAGCCGAGGTCTTAATCACCATGCCACGAGGGCTCCAAAATAAATGCACTAGAGCTACATATATCAAAATGAATAAGTCTCAAAAACAAGGCTGATCAAAAAAGCAAGTTGCAAAATAATATGTATAGTATGATACCATTTAGACAAAGTTCACAAGCATGCAAAAATACTATATCGTATTTATGGATACATGTATGTGCAGCAAAACTACGAAAATACCCAGGGGAATGGTAGACTCTAAATTCTGAATATTGGTAACCTCTAGGAAGAGGAGCAGGGGTGTGAAAGGAAGGAAGGTGTACACACATGCTTCAAATGTATTTGTAATGACATTTTTTTTTTTAATGACCTGAAGCAAATATGACACAATATAGTCTATGGAAAAGCTGTGTCATGACTACATGGGCATCCATTAGACTATTGGATTGACTTTTTTGTATGCTCAAACTATTTCACATCTTTAAGTGCATGTTATACTGCAGAATTATATTTCACCCAATGCAGAAATCTCTCATTTAATGTTTTTGGTAATAGCCATTTAGCTTCTATTTGATCACTCCTGGAGCCCTGGTGGCGTAGTGGTTAAGAGCTTGGCTGCTAACCAAAAGGTCAGCAGTTCAAATCCACCAGTCGCTCCTTGGAAACCCTATGGGGCAGTTCTACACTGTCCTACAGGGTTGCTATGAGCCAGCATTGACTCAAATGACAACGGGTTTGGTTTTTGGTTTTAGTTTTGATCACTTCCAGAAGTGGGGAGCTCACTACAATAGATTATTTATTCAGAATTCCCAGTATCTGATCTGAAAAGGATGAGTGCTATATTCTGGAGGTTTGTTTGTTTGTTTGTTTTTGTCTTACATTCAAAAGAGCACAAGGATTTAAAAAAAGCGGGGGGGTTGGGGGAGGACTCTAGCATATACATTTGCAGAATTGCAACTGACTATTTCAAAACGTTTACTACCTGCCGAAATGCATAAATGTCTGAGACCCCTCATGACACCAATGTTGCCATCAAGACTGTCATACTCATCTATTCCAATCTGTGCCTGCCCCCATCCATGTGGCTTCTGTGGTATCACCAACCTGTCATTCACAGCTCAGCAGGGCGCAATTTCACCGCATGCTGTGAGAGCAATTTCTTCTGTAGTTTTTACAATAGCATGGTTTTTAAATGAGCAGGCGTAAAAGAATGCTCTTTTTATAACAACCCTGTCTTTGGAAGCTTCTGGAATTTACAAAGTTCTGGGGGAAAAGAAAACAAAAAACAAAAAAACAGCCTTTTACTGAACTTTCTGATGCAGCCAATTCTGTTGTTTGGCAAATTTGACATTAAAAAAATTCTTCCCCAAGGAATCTGAACTCTGTCTTCCCTGAAAGTTCCACCACTTGGACCTGACTCTGCCCTCAGGAAGTAACCTCAGAGTGAGCATCACTAGCACAAGTAAGTGCACAGTGTGTGTGTCCCATGTTTTCTGTGCTTTTCGAGGAGATCTTTTAATATGAGTCTGGCAGGATTCAGCGATGAAGGAAACCACATTCAAGGAAACCTTCGATTATAACAAGAATTATCAGAAAAATGCATAGATCTTAAAGTGGTTATGGTTTAAAACTTATTTACTTAAAGTAATTGGGATATCAATTGCTTGTCAATTCTAGGAAAATCATATCTTTGGTTAAGAAGCATAATTTCACTAACAGATTGTACATCATTATGGTTTTTATACAGTTGGAATCCAACAACGTTTCACTGAAAAAAAATTATGACACTTTATTTTCTTAAGAGCTAGTGATTTATAAGGACCATTTAGTAGGTGTACAGAATATATTTTATTGGGAATGGAGATGCCCTGACATTTTCTTCTAGGAATATGCAATACGTAGGTAGTTATCTTATGAATAATAAATTTAATAGAGGGCAAAACAAACATTGGTTAATGTCCTCTGCTCATAGTAAGAAAGGAAAGGAAAAAAAGAAAAAAACAGAAAGAGAAAGAAGACAAAGGAGGGCAGAGGAAAAGAGAGAACCAAACTCACTTAAACAAACAGCAAAGATTCAAGGGTGCCAGATCTCCATCCCTGGGCTCCCTGGCCAAGGACCACAGTTTGTTTCCCCTCCTTACCGACTGCAGTCACATGACTTATCCGCACCAAGGGAGGCAGAAGTATTATCTGTATGAACTGGTCCTCTGGAGGGCTGTATGCCACAAGGGGTCTTCTGGGTAGCCCAATTCATGCACTATTACATCATCTTAATCCCTGCCTAATACTACGTAAACAACTATGACTTCTTACAAATTCTGACCCTGTTGTTTTTGGCCACTCTGTGGCTTCTTAAATAGATATTAATGGAGTTCTCCAAAACCTATCATAACTCTTTAGTCCTGTTGTTTAAGATTTCCTCATCCAGTTCTGAGCAGAGATGGTCTGTGTTTAATTTATGACAATCTCTCTTCTCCATACTCAAACTGCCTTGGACTGTTCCACCTCTCTTTTCTCTACCTATTTAAGATCATAAGCCCCTGTACCACCTTCCAAAAGTCTAATGCTGCAAGGTCAATGAGGTTTACAAAGCCTTTTGACTTGGAAACGAGGGAGTATTTGTTTACTTTGCTTAAGGGTTCAACCTGGTCCCAGACTGACACTGTCCCTTTGCTTTCTGGGGGAGATTCAGGAAGTCATGGAAAGATGGGTGACCTGGGTGTCAGAGGTACTATGTCTGAGTATGGCTCTGCAACCTACTAGCGAGCTACAGGACTCTGAAAATATTCTTTACTTAACTTCCCGGTTCCTAACGCATTGTTCTTTCTGATCCTCTCACGCTGGCTTCCCTCCTAGCTGTTCCTCAAACACATCAAGTAGATTCCTGCCTTGTGGCCTTTACACCACTTTCTGCCTGTTATGCCCTTTCTCCAGATATCCACATTACCAGCTTTCTTACTTCATGATGGTGTCTGTGCAGATGTTATAAGAGATCTTTTCTTTTCACCCTATTAAAAAATAGTATCTTTCTTTCCAAAGGGAAGGGAGGGCATCTCTCTCCGTCCCTTTACCCTGCTTTGTCTTTCTTCAGTGCACTTATCACTCTCTGATATGCTATATATTTGTTTATTTTTAATTTCAACACCTTCCAAATATTTACACCTCCCTTCTGTTACAACCAGAGAGAGATCAAATTCTGGGCCAGACGCGTGTGTTATTCAGCCCAGGGTTTGGCAACCAACCAGAAGCCTTCCAGGCAAGCTGTGAAGGGGCATGACCCTTCTCCCCAGCATTCTCACCCATTAGGCTTATCCCAGCTTCTTTAGTCACCATGCATGGCTCCGCCATTCACTCATAATTTGGCCAATCCCTTTCAGAATCCATATTTTCTGTATTTTCTGTGAGCAATACTTTTGGGTCAAACGGCTTCCTTATTTTGCAGGGAAAACTTAAAGTCATACTAATCCCAGATACCCAACTCAAGTAACTCGACACAACAGATGTTGGTTAGATGCGAGCCCATTACCAACATCACTGCCATTTTTCTTACTCTCACCTCTCTAGCAGTATGATCTGACCATGAGAAATTCTGGGGATGCCCAAACCTCAGTAATGTGGTGGGGGTGCAGCTCCATTGAATTCTGCTGGTAGTCATAACCCATGCCCCAACCCAACTGTTTTGTAAGGACAAGAAGCATGTTGGGCCAAAAGGGTATGAGACCATGGATGAAACTGCAGAAGAAAAAGGAATGTGGGTACAGTGAGGATCCAGTGTCCAGTACAATGGCAGGAATTCGAAAAGTTATGAAACACAGGTGGGAGTGGAGCTAAATGGCAGGGTGTTGAGGAGGAGGAGGGAACTTATATCTGTTATATTGAGTTAGTTGAGTTGCAAAGCTGAGATTGAGGATTCAATAACAGAGGACAAATAATGGCCAGGAGGCTGGGAGTGAGGCTTGGGAGTGAGGGAAAGCTATTAAGAAGGGCTGAGAAGTTGAAAATGAGATTAGCGCAGTATATTTTCCCTGAAAAGTAGGAAGACCTCCTTGAAAGCCCAAGGTTATAAATGCTTTGCTTCCAGAAAGTTGGGCCAATTGGTAACAGGTGACTGCCATGGAGAGGCTCCTGGAAGAGCTTCTCGGAGAGATTAATGGTGTGGTCAACTCCCCAGAGAGAAGGAGGCCTGGCACTCAGATCTCTTTCTGTCAGTGAGGCAGGGCAGAGATGACCAAGAACGCTTAAGTTTTCTGTAAATAGTTTACCCAGCATTAAGAATTAGTTTGCGTCCTCCCTTTTCTGAAATAAGAGCTTGAATTTATAGGTTCTTTCACGTAAACACTGGAGCCCTGTTAGTGTAGTGGTTAAGAGGTATGGCTGCTAACCAAAAGATTAGCAGTTTGAATCCACTAGCCACTCCTTGGAAACGCTATGGGGCAATTCTCCTCTGTCCTATGGGGTTGCTGAGAGTCAGAATCAGCTCAATAGCAATGGGTTTTCACATAACAGGTTGTCAATGTGGGTTGGGGTGGGGAGGCCTCAAAGAAGGAGGCAACGGTTAAACAGGGGCTGAAAGTCTCTTGCCAAATTCTTTTCACATTCTTCTTCTGTAACCAAAATTCCCTGAATAATGTAAGCGTCATGTTTCCAAAATACTGTGAAATCTTTAAAGGATGTCTTTACTTATCTAAACCTATTTTATGTATATTAGCACATAGTAGGTCCACATTAATCGTTTGAGGACTGATTGGTAGATGAGACTGATGACTCTTAGGGCAAATTCCAAACACAAGTTGATGGGGGAAATCAGGAAGTTGGAAGCCAATCCCGTTTAAAGAAAATAAATAAATAAATGGAGGACAGAAAATTAAAGTTGCAGGTCTTATAAATGCAAGAAACTTTAATTTACTGACCAGTTCCCCAAGATCTGCTTCTCACCTGAAAGTAGCTCTCATCTGAAACATGAGGAATGCAGGCAATGCCCATACATGCTTAAAAATGCTAACTTTCTCCTTTTCCGCCATTTGGTGACCTTAAAAAAAGTGTGCGTAATCATAATACATTAGATAATACACATTAGAATGTAGATTAAACTAGTGTGGGCTCTTCCTGCAGTTTAGAATACTCAAAGGCCTTCCTCTGGATAGTCCTTGAAGTCAATTAGTCTAAAAATATACTTCCATCCCAAAAGAAACTACAGAAACAGTTCCTTGAGCTGGATAGGCTTTCCAAAAGTCAAGTGACCCAATCTCCTGCATCCAAGCACGCCTATGTCGGCTCAAGCTAATAATAATGAAATTCAGTCACTGAAAACTCGATGGAGCACAGCTCTACTCTGACACACCAGAAGCCCACCATGAGTAGGAATTGACTTGACAGCAACTGGTTTTTTAACAGTCCTTAAGTAGTTGTTTCTTACATTTAATGAAAATGTCTTGCTGAGATAGAGCCAGGACCTGTGCTAGAAGCCAAGATACACAAGATCTAACAAGATAGAAGACCTTCCCCTGAAGAGATTTCATCTTGAGGGAAAAGTGGGAATATGAATGAATACATAAAAGTAACTATGGAAAACTCCCTGCTAAAAGAAATATACAGGATCCTACAGAGCCAACAGCTAAATCAGGCTGGGGAATGAGAGACAGCCTCCCAGAGAGATGACATTAGCCCTAAATTTTCTAGGACAAGGAGTGTGCTGGATAAAAAGGGGGAAGCATATTCCAAGCAAAGAGACTATCATTTACAGAGCCACCGAGGCATGACACAGCAAGATGTACTCAGAGAATTGCAAGTAGTTTGGAAATGTTTGGAAGAGAGGTTTCATGTCGGGGAGTGAAGATGAAGTTGGAGAAGTGGGACATTAGGGTTGTGGGTAAAGCTAAGAATTTTCAAAATAATCCCAAACACTCTGAAAAGCATTAAAGGATTTTAAGCAAGACAGCATCATACGTTCTGGATGGATCCCTCTGACACAGGGTGGTAAATAGGCTAGAGGGAGGCCAGACAAAAGGCAGGGAGACCAGGTAGGCGGTTACTGAGGTAGTGTAAGCAAGAGGTGATCAGGGCCTAAACTCAAGGGATGAAGAGGGAGGGGTAAGTACAAGAGATGTTAAGTAGGTAGACTCCAAAGGACGAGGGGCTCATTAGATGTGGAGAGTGAGAGGAAGGGAGCAGTTTAGGATGACTCCAAAGTTTCTGGCGTAGACAACTGAGTCTTTCAAAAGTGATTTAAGAAGAATAAATGAAACACATGTATTTCTTCCTGTTTTAGTTTTTTCTTCATTTTTTTTAACCCAAGGATATAAATATTAGATTAACTTTAGTGTTTTGACATCTCAAAATGCTTTAAACATTTCCATCCAGAAAGCAGAAGGTCAAATAATGATTCCCATTTGGGAAAACTTTGGCAGGTGGCTAAGGAGACTGCTAAAATCCCCTTAGCCCTCTGTACCAACATTATTATCAGTTGTGACAACACATGAATTAAATATCCTAGAAGGGTAAGAGAAAAGAAAAACAGGTTTATGGAGCTTCCTGGAAGAAAGATGGAAAATGACACATGGTGGGCTCTGGGGAGTTGGGAACTCCTAGCTTGTTTATGGAACTGTTGTACCAAGCCCCCTGTGGTGTGACTCACACTGACAACCCAACCGCCTTCCAGATTTCAAGTCACCAAACTCCTCTGCTGGGTCCAGAACAAGGAAAACTCACGCTGAACCCTGAATCCTTCTTCTACCTTCAACCTTCCATGGTATAGGCTGAAAAAGACCAGGCTACTCTCCACCCTTCCCCTCAGGGCTCAGCTGGCCCAAAGACACTGATCTCATTTTCTTGGGGACCCACCTAGGCCCTCCTTGTGTCTGCCAGCTCCCCAGTTCTGCCAGAGAAAAGAGACCGGAGCGGGGGGGGGGATGTTAAAACTGGAAGAAACAAGATCCATTATCAGGATCTGGCCCAGCGCCTGCTAACTTTGAGCAACCTCCCTGCTTCTCCTAGGGCTGCCGATATTCTCTTAATACTGCCAACTGCTAAAACTTCTGGCCTATTCTTTTCAGTCTCCCACATGTAGATTATTGACCACTCAACCGGATCACTCCAGAGTGACCTTTGTTTGGCAAAAGCTCAAAGGACACGGAATCATTTTAACCAAATTCATACTAATCCCCAATCTCTGCTTACGTGTCCAATCTCTGAGTCGAAAGAAAGGTCAAGAAGGAACCTCAAGTACTCACTCCCCTTGCTGCTATCCCAACGTTGATTTGAGAAGGATGGAGAAGACAGGGAGCAGGATCCAGGGCCTCCAGCCAGAGCAAAGGCCAGAGAAGATTATATATCATATCCAAGAAACACCAGCCAAGCACCAGGTCTGACAAGACTACAAGTGCTACTGCCAGCTTTGATTTTTTTCTTGGGCCTCCGGAGAGCTAGAAATAGCCTGGAACACTCCATTTATGGGATAAAGGCTAAAAAAATGGGTTATAATATGGCATCCATTGTTAGCCATGAATAGTAGTAGTTGTTGTTCTCCTCCTCCTCCCCCTTCTTCCCCTCCTCCTTCTCTCCTTCCTCCTCTTTCTCTTCATCTTCCTCCTCCTTCTTCTTTTTCCTTACCATCCTCCTTTCTCTTCTTTTTTATTGAGGTCTGCTTATTTTAGCTCCAATTAAGAATGAGTATTTTCAGAATTTGAAGGGCGACCTGTTTAGAATACAGTATGAGATAGCTGGGAACAGCTATTCTAGACTATATATGACTGGAAAAGCAAAGATAAGGAAAAGAGTACAATGCACTCCAAATCAAAGAGCCCTATTTGACCAGTTTTGGGACTGATACTGCATTTTTGTGATTCATCAAAAGGCTGTGAAGGCGTACCCTCAGTACTATGGGAAGATAAAGTGGCTATCGATGGAAAGTTGACAGTTAAGTGAAAAATGGCACTAAAGAACATCATATTAAAGCATTTGTCAAGCGTTCATTTGTGGATTAATAATACTTTCTGTAGGTCAACTCTGCGTGTACCTGTGGTAAAGCTGAAAAAAGATCGCCATCCCAACCACAAGAAAATCTTACCCTTTCTTGGAAGTCAGACTGACCCTACTTGCCCTGTAAATCTTTTCCAGGAGTTAAAGTTATCAAAAGCGGTTTCATAATTTTTTGGTTGCTCATTCACCAACCAGGACACGTTTCCTCTTGGAGCTAAAACCACAGCTCACGATTTGTCCCACTGATTCCCCTGCCAAAACATGGCCTTAGTTCAACTGATGAATTATCTTCATTGGAGAAGCATTTGTGATCCCTCCATTGCCCTAGAATCATTTTTCCACATTAGTGATGGAGCTGAAAGACGTAGACAGCTCCAGAATTTGATACAAGTCACCCACCCATTCCCACGATGAGTTAAATGGCTCCGTGGTTAGAACTGAATCCTGTGCCTGAGAAAACCATCCACTTATGCTCCAGAACATCTTCTGCTCTTCCCATCACAGACGCAAGCAGAGCAAAAGTCTCCTGCTCTCCTGGGAGGGGCACCCAAGTCAATGGGTGGGTTCTCAGACATAGATTAAGTGACTTGACCTTAATCCATTCTTTCAGAGTGAGTGATTGAGCAGCAACAAGAGAGGCAATTACACTAGAGCTACCTCTGTGTGCCGTGGCAAGAGCAGTACCGGTGTCGTCCCTTCACCAAACACAGAAGCATGTGCAATTAGCAACCCAGTAGCTAAATAAAGAGGAGTCCCTGAGTGGTGCAAATAGTTAACACACTCAGCTGCTAACCTAAAGGTTGTAGGTTGGAGCCCACCCAGAAGTGCCTGGAAAGAAAGGTCTGTCCATCTACTTCCGAAAAATTAGCCATTGAAAACCCTATGGAGCACAGTTCTACTCTGACACACATGAGGTTACCGTGAGTAAAGTTGACACAATGGCAACTGGTTTAACTAAATATCTTGAGCTTCCAGCAATCTATCCTCCTACAGAAAACCAAACCAAATCCATGGCTGTCGAGTCAATTCTGACTCATAGCAACCATATAGGACAGAGTAGAACTGCCCCATAGGGTTTTCAAGGCTGAAATCTTTACGGAAGCAGACTGCCACATATTTCTCCCATGGAGTGGCTGGTGGGTTCGAACCGCCTACCTTTCAGTTAGCAGCCTATCACTTTAACCACTGCGCAGCCAGGGCTCCTATCCTGCAGAAATAACCCAAAATTCCGGAAAAAAAATTACAAGTATGTTCATCGTATGTTAAACAATTGGGGGAAGAGCTAAGAAAACTATAATACACCTGTATGATGAAATACTATGTACCTATTAAAATGATGCTTACAAATGCTATTTAATAAGATTCCTTGTATTCTAACCCAAAAAAACAAAACAAATCCATTGTCATCGAGTCGATTCTGACTCATAGCGACCCTATAGGACAGAGTAGAACTGCCCCATAGAGTTTCCGAGGAGCACCTGGTGGATTTGAACTGACGACCTTTTGGTTAGCAGACATAGCTCTTAACACTACTCCATCTTATGTCCTAAGCTAAGTGAAAAAAGTAGGATACAAAACTAAATATATAGTATGATTTTTTTCAACGATGTGACAATATACACTAAAAAGGCATTTACTGGGAGATGAAATAATGGATGATTTTACTTTTCTTCTTTCTACTTTGCTGCCCTTTTTAGATTTTCTACACTTAGCACATAATACTTTTATAGTCTGAAAAAAATAAAAGTTACCTAATTTGATTAAATCATTGTTTTAAGGGGTGGTGATGAAGACATTCAAGGAAGATGCATTCATTCAGAAGGTGGTTGGGCATTCCCTGGGTTTTTGTGCTAGTTGCTGACCTCCCTTCTGACTCTAGAAGTACCAGGGATGGAAAAGTTCAGAGTGGTCCCCAGTTCCATCCAGGGTCCAGCAGTCTGAACTCTCTGGTTGTAAGTACACTCGTTCATGACTTACCATAGGTCCCTGGGCTGGTCACTCCACATCCGACCCTTAAAATATTCCAGCAGGCAAAAAGCACACAGTGGTGTTGGGAGGATTAATTTCACTCATGTTTATAGACAAGCTCACTGAAATGAGCCGCTCCACGCTAAGGAGTGCAAGTATTCGGCTGAGTACACTTCCAGGGCAAACTTCCTGCTGCAAATTCTCTAAACTCGATGCAGATGCCCAAATTCGGGATAAAATCTATGTAAGCTGGCTGGTAGACTGTGCACTATTATCATAAAAATGAATTGGATGTCAGATGGCTACAGCCAGCTGAACACCATCATGCCTGGCCTTCTTGAGGAATCAAGAGGCTGGGTGCAACAGGCCCAGATGTAGACAAACTCCGGGCCATTGATGAGCAGAATTGCTTGACCCTGGGTGGGTATTAACCCTTCCAAGGTTATGTATATCGCCCACTATATTAAAAGTCATGTAAATGGTCCAAAGGTGCCATGGAAATCAGCACAGGTCCACAGGCCCTGGATTCAGCATAAACATAATCATGATGCAGGAAAGTATGGATGCGACATCAGAATGCTGAAAAGGCATGAGAAGTATTTTTGTAGAAAAAACAACAGCACCAGCTGCCCAGACAAGGAGTTGACTTTGCTTTTTATTTTATTGTTGTTGTAAAAATATAGATAACACAACATTTGCCAATTTAACATTTTCTACTAGTACAATTCAGTGGGACCAATTACATCAACCATGTTGTGCAACAATTGACTTTGGACAGCTATGGAGTGAGCTGTCCCTTTGCAAAGGCCAGCACTTGGTTAAGGCCGTGCTGCCCCCGACAATGTGGCTAGCTCTGGGAAATGTCCTGTGTGATTAATATGTGGGAACTGCACAGAGGCTCGGGCACTCCTCAAGGCCTGGGGACACTGTTTTTCCTTCTCCAGATCTCCAACCACCAGGAGGACTAGCCAGTGCTCATTTGTCAGAGAAAACGGAATGCTTGAGTTAGCCCAGAGGATACAGGACTGCATTTCAGAGGTTCTCTTCTAACCATGCCTCAGGTATTTCGGCCAAAAGTCAAGATAACAGAAATACAAAAAGCCTCAAGGGAACTGGACATCTTCTTTCAAAGAGGTTTGATTTACAAATGCGGCAACCTGTGATTTACAGATCTAGAGATTACAGCTGTGGAAAGTTAGTTAAATCACAGATCTCTTCCCTCTCCACATCACCCTGTTCCAGTCCCCTACACTTGAGACAGTGTAAGACATGTGAGACATATAAGACATTCTCTGCTCAACTGTACCCTGAAGGAACTTAATTCCTTTTGCCTCTAGGGTTAGCACCTCCATAAGATCCATTTCCAGTGTATATTTTACCTTGGGCTCCAGTTCTGGAATGCTTAAAATAGCAGTACCTCATTCTTATAGTAGGTAGTAGCCTGTGAATATGAAACACACCTCTTGATCTGACCTTGGATACTCAAAACAACAACCACAAAAGATAAGAATAGAAATATGGATCACCATGATCTTGGGCTTATTATGGATTAAGTCAACTCTTAAGTGAACCTAACTCAAAAAAAGTAAAACCAAGGGAAGTGGAGACTGGCATCAGCTTTGTGCACAATTAGTCATGAAAACCTTCTGACATTGGCTTCCCAATCTGAAATAACAGGAGATTACATGGACATACATTTTTCCAGGTAGGTTGGGAAGATAAACGAGATAACCACTGAAAGTATGGGGGAGGATGCTCGGGGGAGCCCAAGGATAGCATGGATTCAGATTGCTATTTTTAGTAATGTTGACATTTGGGTTTATGGAACAGATAAAAGCCAACATGTCTAAATGGCAATAACTTGGGAGGGAGAAAGAAGACAAGTGTGCTCCAGGTTCTGAAACTTATTCTTCAAAATACAAGGAAATCTACCTCATTGAGAGAGAGAGACAAAAACACCAAATCTTGGCAAGCCCTAAGTAAGGGTAAAACAATCAAAAGATGTATTTAAGATGTGGTATTTTCTCAATGACCCTATACATTCAAGTGAGGGAACCAAACATCCTTCTTTTGCTAAACAGGAGAAAAGCACGAGGCCCAGGAACAGTCCCTAAGATACTTCAGAACAGGAGGTGAACAAGGGAGGGAAGTACGTTCCCCATCCTATCAACTGTGTTGTTGCTGTTAGCTGCCACCGAGTCGGCCCCCGACTAATGGTGATCCCATGCATAACAGGATTGGACTGTTGTGATCCATAGGGTTTCCACCGGCTGATTTTTTGGAGGTAGAGTGCCAGGTCTTTCTCCCCGGTTCCCAAAATCTAGTTCATCCAGATTCCTTAGAAATCCCCAGTTTTGGAGATGATAAACCCAAAACTACCATGTAGTAGAAAGACCTACAGTACCGGAGGTGGGAGTTATGTGGGTCAAATCAGGTCAAGGATTCCGATTATTAAAATTTACCTGCTAGTCCTGTTTGTTTTCTCTCAGATCTGACCCTTGTTTGGTCTCATATGTGATGTAGAGAGTTGCTATATGAAGATACATTTCCCAGGCTCCCTTGACAACTGGCTTCTGGCTAGATTCAGCCAATGGGAGGTAGTGAGTGGGTGGAAAGAAAGAAGAATCCAGAGTATTTCTCCCCCCTCTATCTCTTCTTCACGCAGTGATTGCAGCTCCCCCATACTTCCATTTCCTGCTGGGCTGTCCTTCCGTTGATGGCCCCAGCTTCCACCATGGTTCCAATTCCCACCAGGTGACCCTGGCTCTAGGCTCTGGTAACATCACCTCCAACTTTGGTTTCCCAGCTCAAGAGGTGGTAGCAGCTTTCTGCTGCTGCTAATCTCCGATAGTTTCACTATCCCTGTACGGCTTTTCATGTCTTCTGATACCTTTTTAATTAGTTCTCTGTATTAACTCCCCTGTGGTGCAAACAGTTAATGTGCTTGACTGCTAACTGAAAGGTTGGTAGTTCAAGTCCACCAGAGGTGCCTCAGAATAAAGGCCTGGTAATCTACTTGGAAAAAAATTAGCTGTTGAAAACCCTATGGAGAACAGCTTTACTCTTACACACTTGGGGTTGCCATGAGTCAGAATCAACTCAGTGGCAACTGGAACTGAATTACTAGGGCTCTGATTTTTTATTGGATCTTGATTAAGGAACTTTAAAATTTAGGGCACCCTGATACTGTGAGTATCTAACCCAAATCTCCTCAGGACTTAACATTATACTATAGAGGCCCAACTTCAAGTGCCAGCATCTACATCTCATTGCTTGAAGGCTCTTTTTGGTGGCCTGAGCCTTCTCTGTTCATGTGCATGTTGAAGGCAGGCCAGAGTGCAAGAGAATTCACACACACACACACTTGGAGCAGCCTGTAAGGGAGGACTGATGGGAGCTGGTGTATACCCAGCTTCTTCACCCCTCAGGCAAGAAAACTATGAAGTATCTGATCCATATCCCAGAATTTCCCAGTAGACCAAAGCTCCAGTTGCCTACAGTAGTACCTTGCTTAGTAATACACCCTTCCCTTCACGCCCACTCCTCCACTGGTATCTCGTCACCTCCTCCCAAACAAATCCTTGCACTTGAATCACTGACTCAGGGTCTGCTTCTGGGAAACCCAAACTAAAGCAAGGAGCTTTTTTTTCTTTTCCTCCTAAGTTTTCATTCTTCATGAACCTTGAGAAAGCAATGTCCAGAAATACACAGGTCCAGACAGTGATGGGCTACAGATGCTGTGGGTGCTAAGCCCTTTCTCACCAGCTGGAGCATGGCTGGGCAGCAGGAATGGATGGAGAAGAGGTTCCTGGAACCTCCTCGAGCTTGGGCAATGATTGTCAGAAGGACATAGTCTTGAAGTCTCTCTTTTGCCATCCACAGAAGGGCAATCTCTCCCACGTTCTCTGAAAGCTCCTTGGGACCATCACGTCAAAAGAATCACAGGGAGCCAGGACACCTTTTGATCCCTAAGGAATTTTTTAAACCAACACTTTTGAATTTCTGGCACATTAAGAGGGAGAGAGAGAGAGAGCAAAGGAACCCGACGGGCTTGTGTGTGCTTTCAGTGAATTCTAGGGAAGTGAAATAATGACTTTGGCCCAGACAGCAAAACACAAATTTAATTTACACGCTTTAAACCAAATATGGAAAAATCATTTAAACTGAGAGAAGAAAAGTCCAAACTGCAAGTCAATAGTGGCAAACATCACACATCCCAATGGTATGTGCTGGCCTCTATTAGCAGCACTGCTATTCCAACATGCTCAATCATTGTACATATTTGGGCCTTGAGTTTTGTGAGAAGCAGTGAGGGTCTTGTCTGAAATACCATCCTGAATTTGCCCAGCCTTAGCTCTGAGGTTAGATCCCTGCCTCTCCCCTTCCCTCCCCCACCTTCGGCAGTTTTATTTCACAGGCTGCCCCTTCTCAAGCTTCTCTTCCTTAAGCCAGGCCTCAGGACTCTCCTTATTTGTAACTTTTTAATTTAGATCCAGACCAGTAGAAATGTATACAGTAAGTAGTCAGAACCTGTGATGTTGAGAACAGGCTGTCAGTTGAAGAGGACCAGAGCCCCCATCTGATGGCCCGGGCCACCCCAGCGAGTCTCTACTTGGGATGAATAATTCGCATGCTCCATGCAGCAAGATGTTTATGGACACATTCTACACTTCTCTGGCACCCTTCTCCGTGAAGTCCAGCCTTGGAGACTGTAAGTAAAGCAATGTCTTCTGAGTTAGAAATCTTCACATTTATTTTTAAATCCTAAGTGTTTAAAAGGATCTCCACGATTAGAAACTCTCGGTCCCCTCCTAACACACACACACGTACACACACATGCGCGCCTGCCCGCACTGATACACATACAGGGAGAGATGATAGAGACAGACAGTGCAAAAGGGAATGAATGAATGAATGAATGAATCCGGGGACAGATTTACTTTACAGCTAAAAAGAGAAGTCACTGGGAAAGTCCAACAGCAAGTATCAAGGAAGCCCACCCACACGGCACTTTCCTAGCCCACAGAGTGCCACAGACTGTTGCCTCCCCCAAATAAATCCCTGCAACTTTCAAACTCTCACAATATATCTTTTAAAACATTTCTGAACTTAGCTGTCTGCTTTAGTCTTGAATCTCTGTAGAACTTAGGAAGTTCTTTATGCAATAGTTCCCAAGCTTTCTTGGTTCATGGGACCGTTAATATCTCAATTTCTACACAGTGCCCCTAGGCCAAAAGAAGTAATTAACAGTCCCATTTATTAAGTTAGTTAAGTCTAAATAATTTAATATGTATTTACACTCTAACAACTTCATAACCTTTTCTTTAAATATGCATAAATTGAAAGAAAAATAATATTTGCATTTCATTCTTTAATAACCACAATTACTATTAGAAACTATGCACCTGTTGGGCACTATACAACTTCTGAAACCTTGGAATCAGATTGGACACAAGCACTCTCATTTCTTGTTCCACCTTGATTTTCTGCAGTACTTGCACTGTACCAGCTAAAAGCCTAGCTTATACAGATACTGATACAGATACTGTGCTACAGATAGCACAATCTAATGTTGAAACTGTTGAGGTAGTAGTTTGTGCGGTATATGACAGAGGTCAAGTAATGTGCTTTCCTGAAAATTTTTTTAAAATTCCCTAGTAGCTCTGTGAGCTCGCTGTGGCACCCTGGGGGTGGCTTGGGGCATAGTTTGGGAACCAAGGTTATAATGCCTTAATAAGCTTTCTCTACAAAATAAAAGCATTTTTTCATGATTGTCTCCTTTGTATGTGTGTCTGTGTATGTGTGTGGATATGTAAATAAACCCATAACCAAAGCAAATATGAATTCTTACACAAATACAAATGCGTAATAAAGGATTTGGAAGGATACAAACCAACCTAGTCACTGTGGTTACCTCTAGGGAAACAAAGAGCATTGGGAGACAATGCGATGAAGGTAGAACTTGCTTTATCTGTACGTCAGAATGTTTCTTGAGGAGAATGTTTTCATGTATAATTTATATAATTCTAAATTAAAAAAAAACTTGTAATGCACCCATACACAAAAACCTTACCACTTAAGATAGTGCTAAATCCTGTTCAGAGAGGGTCAGTCCCAAACTCCAGTGAAAAGGACTTATTTACTAGAGTACCCACCTGGGGTACTGTGGCTACACCAAGAGGTGAGTGTTCCTTACTCACTGCTTCCTCACAGCATTTCCTTTTTTAAGAATCTTCCTTCTTTTCTCACTTCCTGTAAGAGGGATTCTCAAGAGGTGGCAACCAGTGCCAGTTGCAGAAGAGTTGACTCTGACTCATGGTGACCCCATGTGTGTCAGAGTAGAACTGTGCTCCATAGAGTTTTCAATGGTGAATTTTTCAGAAATAGATCTCCAGGATTTTCTTCCAAGGTGCCTCTGGGTGAGCTCAAACCTCCAACCTATTAGTTAGCAGTTGAGCCCGTTGACCATTTGCACAACCCAGAATCACACAGGCTTTTCCAAACTATACCCCTCCCACCACCTGCCAAGATTCTAACTGGTCACACTCCACTCACATTACAATCTGTTGCTGTGGCAGAAGAGGCTAACGGTCCACCAAAATCCGTACACACTCCTCGGTAGTTTGGAGCTGTTGCTTGGAAGTTGCTAGCCAAGAGCTATCTTTTTCAGCCTTCCTTTTATCTAGGTGGAGCCAGCCATGCAGTGGATCCCACAAATGAGTGAAAGTGATGCATAACCCAATTCCAAATTTAAGTCCTTAACTACTCCTATGAAGACATTCCCATCCTATAGTCAAACACAATTGACCCTTTCTACATCCATTCTCTGCTCCTTTGTTCCCCCATTTCCCTTGGCTGGAATGCCCTTAGGAAGATGGGACAACAGGTGAGAAATGGGAGCCCCTCCAAGGGAGAGGAGGAGGCAGGGAGCAGAACCAGAAGCAGTGAGCACACAAAATTGTCAGGGGTGGACTTCAGTAACAGTTCTACTTTATATGATGTGTTTCACTCAGGGAGCAACACTGTGCAAAGTGGCTTGTTGAACTGTCCTTATCACCAAATATAAGAAATTCAAAGGGAGCAGGGATAAAGGATTTAGGACTACAGAATTTCAGAGCTGAACCAGCCCTCAACCTGCCAGTCATCATCAGACAGGCTAAGGGACTGGTCCAAGAATCAAGAGGCCTGACTCCTCCTAGAGTGTCCTTTAGCTTAGGGTATAACCCAGGCCTCTTACCCAGCAGTTATTCCTCAGTTCTCACAGTAGTGTAAGAGAGAATGAAGGTCAAAAATATGCCAAACAACTCAGAAACCAGCCCTTAATAGCAACACTCCATGAAACACTCTGATAATAAAGATGCTTAGAGCCCTCAAAGGTTCCAGTGCAAATAAAAAGATTTAAAAATGGGACCAGCTTCTCACTTACTATGTAAATCTTTGGCAAATCACTTCCCTTTCTATGCCCCATTTTTCCCTTTGTCAAAGACAGGCCTTCTTAATCCCTAAGAAGAGTCTGAGAGAATTACTTATATTCTTTATATTTTTGATCCTTAAGTGATTATTAATATAATGCCTCCAAAATGGGGTCCAAGGGACCTTTATTCAGTTCACGGAACATTCTGATAAACCACCGAGGGCCTTCGTGGAAAGCCTGTACCGTGTCCTCCTTGGCCCAGAGTGAGAGACTCAGACAGATCCTCCATCTCCTCTCCTGGGCCTCCTCTCTCTCTTGCTCTCTCTGACAGTCTCCCAGCTTCCTGTTGCTGTTGTCTCAGCCCCGTCAAAGGCATACAATTATGAATAATTTATTCTGTATGTTTGTTTGTTGCACCTGCCAGAGGCATCTGTCCTAAATCTTTCAATGCTTTGACTTTAGATGAGTTTTCTTTTGAAATAATTGCCCCCAGGGTGGTGCACTAACAGTAAATTAACACCCATCTATCCACAGGCCTCTTCTTGGCAAATGTTCTCCTAGCTTCAATGTTCCCCATAAAATATTCATTAAACATAGCGTCATGGCAGCACCAGGCAGTGACAGGAAGACAGGTGCCTGCATCCACACTGGATAAATATTTGGGTGACAACAAGCCCGATGAGGTAAACTCCTGGGACTAGTTCAATTGCATTTTGTTTTAAACTCCTTTTCGTGATCATGTTTTATAGGGGAAGACTATTTTAAGACCCACACTTGCTATTCCCACAGCTTGCTATATGTTCCTTGATCCTTACTGCAAACATATGCTTTCCATCCTCTTGGAAGCCTTTGGTTATCTGATCTCACCTGTGCCAATCCAATGACACCATCACATACTCTTACTCTCCCTTTCTCTCTCTCTCTGTCACACACACACACACACACACACTCTCTCTTATACACATGCTCACACACATTACCATACTCACATGCATCCCTACACTCTCAACAGCTCAAGAATGGTCTGAATAACTGATCATTTGTTTGTTCAATCAGTCATCCAGTCAGTGATGAGCATGATTGTGCTTTTTGTCAAATTTTTATCTCTATTCCCCAATAAGGAACCCTGGTGGTACAACCGTTAAGTGCTTGGCTGCTATTCAAAAGGTTGGTGGTTTGAACCTACCCAGAGGCTCCATGGCAGAAAGACCTGGTGATCTGCTCCTATAAAGATTACAGCCAAGAAAACCTTATGGGGAAGTTTTGCTCTATCACATGGGGACTTGAACGCACACAGCAACATTCCCCGATAGCCTTTTAACTTCCAAAGCAAGGACCCAGCTTATAAGTGCTCTGTGACCAGTTAGTTCTGAAGTTATTTTGACTTAGTGATTGGACTTTTGTGCCAGTCATTTGCCAGCTGCTCTCAGATCTACTCTCTGCCATTCTCTCTTCTGCTCAGTGTCAGAGGTACTGACCCCTGAACAAAACATTTCCTAGAATCACTTATCAACTGATTTTTGGTTATATTTGGCCAGTAAGGGAGCCCCAGTGGTGGAGTGGATAACAGCTTGGCTGCTAACCAGAAGGTTGGCAGTTCAAATCCACCAGCCACTCCTTGGAAATCCTATGGGGCAGTTCTACTCTGTTGTATAGGGTCGGTATGAATCAGAATTGACTCAGTGTCAACAGGTTTGATTTGGTTTGGTTGGGTTAATAAGAGGCATAGGTGGGAGACTGGAGATTGGGCTGGGTGGGGGAAGTCGGTGTATTTTTTTCTCCCCCACTCTATCTGTTTCAGATGACATCTCCAGAAGTGGCTGCATCTTCTCCAGGGTTCTGGCCCTCATTGGGTGGTCCAAGCTCCTGGGTTCTGGGTAATACCATCTCTCTCCTTGGTCCTTCCAGTCCTAAGCATGATAGCAACTTCCTGCTGTTGCTAATCTTTGGATTGTCTCACCATCCTCTGTTTGCCTTTCCTTCTCTTCTAACATCTTTGTAATTAGTTCCCTGTAGTATATTCCCTCTATTGAACTACCTGGCATGAGGTCTTTCTTCTGACTTTACCCTAACTAATACAATGTATATTTGAAAGAAAAGGAGGTATGGGCTGGAATTTGAAGGGGGCTGAGTCAATGGTCAGAAGGACAAGAGGCAAAGACCCAGGCTCCCTGACTCCACCACCTATAGTACCCTGCCATCTATACTCAGCTTAGAGTTTTATCATCTGGTATGAACCTGGAAAAACCTGGCCCTTCAGCAAAACTTAAGGAAAGCTTTAAATCTGTCCAGGACAGATCACTCCAGAAAAGATGCAAACTGATCCAGGAAAAAAATAAAAAAGCCTGTTCTTTTATTAAAAGTTCCAGATTCCATATTCTCCCTTGGAAATACAACATAAAATTGTGCTTATATTTTTGAATTCTGCCTACTGTCTACTGAATCTCTTGCTGTAAACTGAGCCAGTTCAACCCACTGTTGTCCTCAGTGGAAACAGAGCATCACTCCACCAAAATTTACTCAAAACAACTAAGTAAAAAGTAGGGTAGCATGTTTGTCTTTTACCCATCTTTCCAACAAATACCAGTTCTTCCTGTCTCTAGTATAGGAAATAAAAACCTAGCATGACTTTTTTGGGAGAGTTTGAAGATCCGTTGAGGAAAACCCCTGGAGAAGCAGAGGAGCATAGAGGTCAAGAGCCTTACTCTTGAGTCAGATCTCAGGGCTCACACTTGGGCTCTGCCACATATTAGCTGTGTGCCCTAGTTATTTATCTCTCTACACCTCAGTTTTCTCATCCAGAAATTGGGAATAACAATGGTTTTGAAGATTAAATGAAATACCTGTACAGCCTTGCACATAGAGTACTCCATATATGTTACTTGCAATTTTATCATTATCAACATCCCTGCTGTGCCCACACCTTTGACTAACAACAATAGTAGAAATAAAAATAGTTAAATTATCACCATTTAAGATAAATAAGGGACAGTTAAAGATCCAACCCCCAAAGAGATGGGCTGATGTTCAACATTATCTCTGTGGCTCTAGACATCAGCAAAGAAATCTCTGAATCTCAGAACTGCAGAGACTATAGAATCCAATGTCCCCATGTGACAGCCGAGGCAGCAGAGATTCAGAAAAGGTAAAAGCACCAAATGACTATCCCAGGGTTCTGACTCCTAGCTTGCCACCTCTAGGCCTCACCATGTTACCCATCCCTGATGTGGATACAGAGTTATCACCCCACCAAGTGCAGAACATTTGACTCCAGATCGGCATCATGTTGATGTGATGGGAATTGTTCTCAGGGAAGCCTTGTAAAAAGAGTTAAAGGGCACAGCTTTTAACTCTCTTTATACAGATCACAGCTAACATCATTCTTAATGGCAACAGACCAAATGCTTTCCCCCTAAGATCAAGAACAAGGTAAGGATATCCGCTCTCACCACTTCTGTTCATCACTGTACAGGGGGGTCTAGTCAGGGCATTTAGGCATCCAAACAGAAAGGAAGAAGTAAAACTATCTCTATTTGCAGATGACATGATCTCATATATAGAAAACAGTAAGGAATCCTCTAAAAAACTATTAGAAGTAATAAATTAATTCAGCAAAGTTACAGAATACAAGATTAATATACAAAAATCAATTGTATTTCTATACAGCTTCTACATAATCCTAGCAATGAACGGTCCAAAAATGAAATTAAAAAATAATTACATTTACAATAGCATAAAAAATAATAAAATACTATCCAGTACAACTAGATGGTGCCCAGCTACCACCACCGACTGCTCTAATAGGGATCACAACAGAGCGTCCCGGACAGAGCTGGAGAAAAATATAGAACAAAATTCTAACTCACAAAAAAAGACCAGACTTACTGGCCTGACAGAGACTGAAGAAATCCCAAGAGTATGGCCCCCATATACCCTTTCAGCTCGGTAATGAAGTCACTCCCGAGGTTCACCCTTCAGCCAAAGATTAAACAGCCCCATAAAACAAAATGAGACTAATGGGGCACAACAGTCCAGGGTCAAGGACTAGAAGGCAGGAGGGGACAGGAAAGCTGGTAATAGGGAACTCAAGGTCAAGAAGAGACTGTGTTGACATGTAGTGGGGTTGTTAACCATTGTCATAAAACAATCTGTGTACTAACTGTTTAATAAGAAACTATTCGTTCCGTAAACTTTCCTCTAAAGTACAATAAAAAAATTAAAAAATAATTAAATTTTTAAAAAAAGGTGCAAAATTCAGAACACTTAAAGCTACAAAAAAGTTTGAAGATCTAAATAAATATAAAGACATACCACGTTTATGGATCACAAGACTTAATATTGTTAAGATAGCAATACTCCTCAAATCCAGTCTACAGATTCAACATAATCCCTATAAAAATCCCAGCTAGTTTTTTTTTTTTTTTGTAGAAATTGACAAACTGGTCATGAAATTCATATGGAAATGAAAGGACCAGAATAGTAGAAACAATTCTGTAAAAGAAATACAAAGTCAGAGGACTCACGCTTCCCAATTTTAAAACTTACTACTCAGTTACAGTAATCAATACAGTGTGGTACTGGCATAAGGATAGACATATAGGTCAACGGAATAAAATTGAGGTTCCAGAAATAAACCCTTAAATTTATGGTCATTTGATCTTTGACAAGGGTGTCAAGACAATTCAACAGGGGAAAAAATAGTCTTTTCAACAAATAATAGTAGGATAACTGGATATCCACAAGTAAGACAAAGAAATTTGACCCTTTCTTTATACTACACAGAAAAATTAACCCCAAATGGATCATAGGCCTAAATGTAAGAACTAAAACAATAAAATTCTTAGAAGAAAACTTAGGAGTATATTTTTCATAACATTGGATTAGGCAATGATTTCTTAGCTATGACGTCAAAAGCACATGGACAAAAGGAAAGACAGATAAAGTGAACTACAGCAAAATTTAAAACTTCTGTACTTCAAATGATGTCATCAACAAAGTGAAAATTTAAGTGAAAGAATCTAGTCATAAAAGACCACATATTATATGATTCCATAGACATGAAATGTCCAGAATAAGCAAATCTATAGAGACAGAAAGTAGATTAGCGTTTGCCCAGGGCTCTAGGGTGGAGTTAGGAAATGGCGAGTGACTGCTTAATGGGTATGGGGTTTCTTTTTGGGATAAAAAAAATGTTTTAAACTTAGTTTGTGGAAGTTATTGCACAAGTCTATGAGTATACTAAAAATCATTGAATTGTACACTTTAAATGGGTGAATTTTATAGCATGAGAGTTATATCTCAATAAAAATGTTTTTAAAAAATAGACTCAATATCTTTAAAATTTAAAAAAAAAAATGCAATAGGGCTTGAGGATTAGGCAGAGTTGGGTTTGATTACCAGCTCCACCACAACTAGCTATGTGGTCTTGGGCAAGTTACTGTACCACGCTGGGCCTCAGTAAATGGCAACTTTTTATCATTCAATAGGAAGGAGAGTAAGAAGAGGTGGGGATATTGCAGCCTTAGGGTAACAGTGAAGGCAGAACCAAGGTGATCCTCTGGGCTGAAAGGAGCACATCCAAGACGACCAGCTAGACTTAGTCTCTGTCTATCCCCAGAAGAAGGTGCCTTCCCTAAATATCACACCCATAATGGTGCCACAGGCAGTACTACAGTGAATGGAGCCCCCAGAGCCATGCAGTGCGGTAGGCATTGGGCACAACTCTTCCCACAGGCAAAAGCAGCATCCCTCCTATCAGACAATAACACATGCTCCGTCCTTTATCTCTGACCTATGGCTAAATCTGCAGCAAGAAAGAAGCATGTAGGATTCTGTCAATCAAATTTCAGGCCAGTTTGATCTTACTCTACTCATTTGGGAAGGTCATTTCCCCCCAGTGCTCATAAGGCATTAAATGCTTTGAGCTTTGCATTCTCAACAGTGTAATGAAAATAGATGTTGAATGCTAACACATAAACATATATATCATTCATAATGCAGTCAGATTTTTTTTAATTATTCATGGTTCCTGAAAGTTACTTGACCTACCATGCATATATAGCCAAGCAATGTTTATATTAGAACCACAGCCTCAACGTACACAATTCCAGCTCCTTGTCATTCCCGTCTATGGAATTAAAATTAAATGAGTCAGTGGTCAATAAAAGTTCCATGTGATTTCCATAAAATTATCCATTGTATATTGCTCGGGTGGAGAAAGAAGGTTGCGTGGAGTTGCTGAAGCTGACAGTACATAGAATGCTTGCTTTCTGATGAGGGTGGTGGTGATGATTAGTCTTTCCTAAGAGTAAATTCATTATTTCCCTGAATAATTGGTGGTCTTGGACTTGCTCTGGCTAGGAAAAAAATAACTCTGAAGACCACCCTTTCTCTCTCTCTTCTGTTTAAGTCCTGTTCAAAATAAAATGCCAGTATTTTGAGCTCAAAAACACCACATTCTTCTGCTTTGGTGCTGGCACAAATTTGCATGTTAACATGAATGGTTCCAACTTAACGTAAAATGAAATGAAATTTGAATTCAGATCCAAGATTGAGAAAAGATTCATGTAAAAAGAACAGATTTTCAATCTTATTGATTTTTTTCTAGAACCAGATTAAAACCAAAACCAAACCCATTGCCATCAAGTCTATTCTGACTCATAGCGACCCTATAGGACAGAGTAGAACTGCCCCATAGGGTTTCCAGGGAGAGCCTGGTGGATTCGAACTGCCGCCCTTTTGGTTAGCAGCCATAGCTCTTAACCACTACACCACCAGAACCAGATTAGGAAAGACATATAAACACACACACACACGCACAGACACTCGCACACACACACTTTTAGTTTCAAAGGGTGGCGCTCAGAGACAGGGACAGTCAAAGAGGAAACCTTCACCCCACCCCCACCACGCCCCACCCCCACATACACACACAGTATTTACAGTTCACAGCATGGATTCTGAAGCTCTCTTTCAATATCTGAATGGCACCATAGAACTCAGAAATATCACTCGGAAGACATGTTCACCGTCACGTTCCTACTTTCAGAGGCCCACTTAGATAAACTGAAGTGTAAGGAATATTATATGAGTAGCTCAAGCAAATATAGGCATGGATTTGCCTCTGCCACCCCCTTAGGCTCATTTCTTGCTTTCTCATTTGACTTCCTTATTGCACTTAAAAGGCAGTATTGGATAGTGGTTAGGAGCACAGACTCTGTAATAAACAGAACTGGGTTGGAATTCTGGATCCACCCATTATTTAACTGTGTGACTTCTGGTAAATGGCTTAATCTCTGGACAAATTTTTTCATGGTTACAATATAAACAACAGTAGTGCCAGCCTCATCAATTTATTGTGAAGACTGAATGAGATAATATAAAGCACTTTGCACAGTGCCTAGCATAGAACAAGCCTTTGATAAGGGTTAGCTGCTGTTATTGTGGTGGTTGATATGGTTGTTGTTGTTAGGAATTTAGGTGATGGAGTCTGGAGGAACCAGGCCTGAACTGTCTTTCTTCTCCAATCTGCTCTCCTATTTCATCCAGACAGTACCATCCAGAAAAGAGATGCTGATCAAGTCATAGCTAAAGCCTGTCACCCAAGAGTTCTGAGGGCAGGGAAGTGGGAGATGCCATGCTCTCATTCTATCCTGCCCCACATCAACCCCTTCTGGCAGCCCAGTCCTCCATTCACTATGGTGTTCCAGATACAATGAGAACAGAGTCTTCAGAAATAAAGAGGACAAAGAGCAACAAGCATCAGTGTCTTACCTCATCATTGCTCTCAGTCCTCTCTGTTTCCAACATCTGGACAACTGACTTGTCACTCTCCTTTAGCATTTTCTCTCGAACCTTGGTTTCATACTCAGGCCGGGAGTGCTCCTAAAATCCAAAGAGTCCAAGAGTGGTTAGAAAACAGGAGGAAGGGTGACCTTGGCCTACAGGTTATAACCAGAAATCACAAGTACATTGAAGTCAGGGTTTAGGATTGGGCACTATGGACATGAATTGCCACATCACACACAATCACAGGGAGTCTAGACCAAGAACACAATGTAAGGGAAAGAGAGGGAACACAGGACACTTGCTCACACTGAAAACCAAACCTGGGCACGCTCCTGGGGACAGCACCGGAGTTGAGAAAGGAGAGAGGAAATGTTAACTGCACAGCTGATACAAAGAGAAGCCATATGCTTTGCTCAGCAGTTTGACCAAAGGTGGAAGGATACATCTGGTCATCCAGCCAAATATCCTCACACCCCAAACTTAAGTTTCAATGAGCCAAATCACAGCTGGAGAAACAGATGTGCCCCACATCTGGAAGTTGGGGCAAGGACAAAACTTCTTCCTCGCTCTATTATACTGCAAGCAAAATGGCGACCAATAAACATCAAAGTCAAAGGCGGCCATAGGGAATCTTAAAATTCACTTGCCTGGACCTGTTTCCTGTACAGCCCAGATAAATAACTCATTGGCAAGTACACCAATGCTCAGGAGATATCACTGGACCATTCAGCACTACAAACCTGAAGAGTGAGTTACAGGCATGGGAAGAGCACCTAAACTCAACAAGAGGACCAGTGTCAAATCAGTGCAGTTGTAGAGACAAAGAGAATTTAACAGTGTACATCTGGCCTCATTGGCAGGTCTTCCCTGCAGCTTTCTGCTCAAGACTGAATATCTACAGGGGTGAGGGCTTCACGTTCTTGCATCATTTACTGATAACTCCTAGGCAAGGACTGGGTGCTGGCTCACAGTGGATTCCACTGTTCAGAGAATATGCGTTTCCTTACCACTGGCCACATTTCAGAGATCCCAAAGGCCAGCAAGGTAGGCTAAAATGGTTGGAGAGCAGAAGCCATACAAGTGACTAATAAGCATAACCAATACAACAGGAGGTGATGCTGTTCACTACGGTGCTCCATCATCACTCCAATCTCCATGACTACTACATCCACCCACCCTTTCCAGGAGGACTTCTGTGACTGTGCTAGCACAAGTAGGGGAGGGGAGGAATGGGAGGGCTCCTCTCTCTTGGAATTCCTAGAGTTCTTAAGGCTTATACCACACATTCTAACTCTTGATTATGTATTTTTCTTTTATTATTTCTTATTGTTTTTGTTCTTAGTTGCTGTCGAGGCGACTCTGCCTCATGGCAACTTTATGTATAACAAAACAAAATGTTACCTGGTCCTGTGCCATCTTCATGATCATTGGTATGTTTCAGTCTATTGTTGTGGCTATTGTGTAGTGCCTTCCAGCCTAGAAGCTCATCTTCCAGCACTGTATCAGGTAATATTTTGCTGTGATCCATAACGTTTTCACTGGTTAATTTTCAGAAGTAGATCACCAGGCCTTTCTTCCTAGTCTGTCTTAATCCGGAAGCCCCATGGAAACCTGTCCACCACAGGTGACCCTACTGATATTTAAAATGCCAGTGGCATAGCTTCCAGCATCATAGTAACATGCAAGTCACTACTGTATGACACACTGGCAGATGAGTGGTGGATTATTTTCTAGCTGTTTTACATGTGACTGTCTTCTTATCTTAACACAATGATTAGTTACCTGCTCTGTATTACTTTGTGTTTGTCACAGTAATTGACACCATGCTGAGCACACAGAAATCTCCAAATGTTTGTGAAGTTCACTTGATTTTGTCTTTCACCTTCATCCATTTTCTAACACAGCGTTTCCTAAGGTGTGTGCCAAGAAATTTTTAGCTAAAAAAGGATTCCAGGTCCAAAGGATTGGAAAATACCACATAATATATCACCTTTATGAGTCACAATGAGCATATTAAAAGCTCTAAAGAGCCCTACTGGAAAGACACTTGCTTGATTTTCTTAAACCCATCTTTTACCACAGAACAATTGCTGTCCTGCAGGAACACTTTCAGAAATGCAGTTTGAAGTTTTTCTTCATGGCCTCTGTAGTTGGTTGCTTATCCTCTACAGTATTCCAATAGAAGACTTCACTTATAAGTTGTAACAGTATCTTTTGGTGAGTGCCATAATATATGTTCTAAACCTCGTCTAGCTAGTGGAGCTTCTTACCGTCTCATAACCTGCAAAAGAGCTGGAAAAGAATTTCCTGACTGACCGGCAGGGTGCTCCGGACCTGCCTCTGGTTTTCCAAAGACACCCCATGAGGCCACACAGAAGCGTTTCCTCACATGCCTGTAGTTGTGGCTGTGACCCACCTCCCCCACACTGGGCTCCAGTTCAGACTCCCTCATCTGTTTCCAACAAGCCCAGCTCTCTTGGCACACAGACAGGAGACTGAGACACTCGAAGCAGAGTCTTAGGCCGTTCCGCATTCTGGCTAAAACAGATCACACAAGAACCTCCCCATTCGATCAAGCAGATTGGGCAAGGCTATAGAATTCCTGAAAGGCAGGGATCTGGACAATTTAGCTCCTGACCAGAGTGGAATCTAGACCCTGTGACAGTTGCCTCAGCATGCTCAGCCAAGGGCAGGCCAGTCTTATTCCCGATGGCCCCCAAACATGACCTCCTGGATGGGTGGTCTGATGCCAAAATCAGCACAAATACATAATCCCTCCCGCCAAGACTCTGGAAACTTTTTCTCAAAGCTACTTTCACCTGGTCAGTCTCTTCAGGAAGGACCCAGGTCAGCTCAGGACCAGCCTTCACTGATCTAAAGAGGTAAATCCAGAGAGACACTTCACAGATGTCTCCGGCAAAGAGCTACCAAGCCCCTACTACTCTCCAAGCTCTTTCCTGGGACTCCAGCACTTGTCCTATGGACAAGTTCCTTTCGTGAAGCTTATCTTCAAGTGGAGGAAGGTAAATAGTAAGCAAGCAAACACACAAATAAGAAGTTAGCAGATGGGGATAAAAACAACAGAGAAAATAAATCAGGGTGGTTTCTTCCCATTGGGAAGTCAAGGAAGGCCAATGTGAGGAAGGTAACATTTCAAATGAAATGGGAAAGCCAAGAAAAAGCAGGCTATGTGGAGACCACTGGGGAGGAGCATTCTAGGCAGAGGGAACAGCCAGTGCAAAGGCTTGGACTAGACCAAGCTGGGCATGTTAGAGGGACAGAAGGAAGACCTAGGTGGCTAGGAGGTCTGAGCAAGGAGGAGAAAGATACGAGTTGAGGTCACAGGTAGGCAAGGGATTTGGTCTCCTTTGTGCTAGGAAGCCACTGTTGTTAGGTGCCATCGAGTAGATTCCGACATATAGTGACTCCATGGGACAGAGTAGAACTGCCCCATAGAGCTTCCTAGGCTGTAATCTTTCGGGAGCAGATAACCAAGTCTTTCCTCCTGTGGAGCCTCTGAGTGGGTTCCAAAAGCCAACCTTGCACTTAGGAGCCACCAGAGCTCCTTAGGAAGCCATTAAGAATGTTTAAATCCAGTCTGATAGGTGAGGGATGGGAGCGAGATGGAGAGGCAGGATGTCTGTGTTCAGATAAAGCCACACTCTCCAAGAAGTCCCAGGAGTACCTGGGGTCTGATGTGACAAAAACTAACTGGGCAAGAGAGGCCCACTGAGTGGAGGGTACTCCACTTCAGAGAGAAGACTTTTGAGGCCTGGCAGGTCTCCCGGTATCAAGTATAGACTGGACCTAAAGGAGTCTTTCAATAAGTCCCACCCAGGTATCCCAGCTGGTTCCACAGGGGCCCCTATGCAGGGGCTGCACAGACATAGTGTGGGGGAGGTCTCCTGGGTTTGGCTGCTCACTCCTCCTCTGTCCTGGTAAGAAGGTGGTCTCCAGTCTTTTTCCACCCTTTCCCTGGTTTACAACCTGGACTTGAGACACCTGCTTATCCCACGCCTTCTGGGGTGGTGTTGTTGTTGCTGGGTGCCATTGAGTCGATTTTGTCAGCCCTGTGTTACAGAGTAGAACTGTCCCATAGAGTTTTGCAGGCTGTAATCTTTAAGGGACTGCTAGGTCTTTTCTCCCACGGAGCCACTTGGTAGGTTCTAACCATCAACCTTTCCGATAGCAGCCAAGTGTTTAACCACTGTGTCAGCAGGGCTCCTCCTCCTGGGGTGGGCTGTGTGTTAGGGGACACCCCAGGTGGGAGGGACAGAGGGTGAGTGCGCTTGGGTCTAGATGTTAGGCAGAACCCTCCCTCCCTCTGAGGAGGTAAGTAAAGACCACAGGGAAGAATGATTTCTTGGGTTACAACAGCTGACCTCGGGGGTAACCCTGGAAAAGATGTCTGGTTAAAATAGAAAAGAATTTCAGTCTCAACCGTCAAGCACCCCTGCCTTTCTCTTCCCAACCCTCAAGTAATATCTGTCATCCTCCTGCCCCTCACTTTAAGAGCGTAAGTTAAAACTGCCCACAACACTTCATATAAGTCATAGTGCTCTTATACAAGTCACACCTGCCTCCTGCATAGCCTCCAGGAGACCCAAACTAGCAATCATTACCCACCCATATCTGGCCACCAGCCTACACTTGCTGCTTTGTCCTCCACTGCATTCCAACTCCTGTCCCCTGCAACCAACTAGATTTCCTGGACATTTCGCATTTCTTATCCATACCCCGAGCTTCCCCAGCCCAAGGTTTCTGCTTGTTGTTTCCTCCCTGGGGGCCCTTTCTTCCTGCTGCTGCTCATTGAAATTTACCCAGCCTTCAAACCCTGATTTAAAAAAATGCATTTCCTCTTCCTACGTTTGGCCAGAGGAATTTCTCTCACATACTCTCCATTGTATTCTAAATATTTAGAGACCAAACAACGCTCCTTTGAATGTAACCCTTTGAAAGTCAGAGACTATGCCTGCATTAGTGCAATATTTGTCACCCCCAACCAAAAAATGAAAAAAAAAAAAACAAGTTGCCATCCAGTCACACTCATGGCAACCCTATGTGTTTCAGAGTAGAACTGTACTCCATAAAGTTTTTATGGCTGTGATTTTTTGGAAGCAGATTGCAGGTGAGGTGCCTCTGGGTGAGTTCAAACCACCAGTCTTTTGGTTAGTAGCCCAGTGCTTAACTGTTTGTGCTACCAGGGACTTCACCATCCCACCATGCCCCAAAAACCTGGTACATAGTAGTAGGTATTTAATGACTATGTTCAGAATTGAACTGAATCCCAAGTATGTTTGATGTACGAGTCTGAAATATAAATGCATGAAAGAAAAAGACATGTCTGGCTGCCCTTCCTCTCAGCCAAGCCTGGCCCTGGGAGGGGCACAGGATGGCACACCAGCCGTGGCCTAGAACTGATGGGCCTTGCAGAAACCTCACCCAGAGCCCATCAGGAATGGCTCCTTGTGCCAGGGGTAAGCCCAGTCTTGGCCAGGCCACTCTTAGACTGCACATGATTTCCTCAAACCATGTACCTCCCAGGAGATTACCAGGCATGGTTCACTGGGTTAAACAGAAAACAGGAAATCTGCTTACAGAATGAGAAATGGATTATAATCCCACTCATGCCAGGGGCCTGTTCCTGAGATTTCTAGGGCATTGAGTCATAATTGAAGCCTTTATGTACGTGTGTTTATACTTCCTCTCTAACAGAGAGACCTTCTAACTTTCTCAGCTCAGCAGATGCACTTAGCCTGTCTCCAGCCCCAGGCAAGCTTAGATGCCACGATGTCTCTTCTTCTCTTTGGAACTATCCTTGCCTTCTGCATTAGGAAAGTAGGAACTGCATCCCCCTCCCACCTCCCCACACCCAGCCACAACTGTCTGTCTCTTAGTCAATCTCTTTTTTCTCTCTCTCTGACATATTTCAGCTAAATCAAATGAGACCGACAGGACAAAGATGTTCCGACTACATCACCCACACAGTCAAACTGCTGTAGCTCTTACTATTGTAAAGTGCTAGTTTGGACATCTTCCCTCCCAGAAATGAAATTGTCTTTATTACTCTCTGCTGTTATCTTCCTAACTAATTTGTATCTTCTCTGAAGATAGAATCTGTATGTACATTCTCTTATTTGCCACAGAATCCTTGATGGTGTTAGTTTCCAGGTATATGGTCAACACATTGGAATAGAATAGAGTGGTACACGCACTCATTACCCAGGAATACCATGGGGTGGAGTGGGATGGAATTACATGAAAACCCAAGGTAGGTAGGAAGAAGCCACACTACTACACCTCTGCTTCTAACACTTTGAGGCAACACAACTTGGATTAGTAGATTCTATTCCATGAGGCTTCTCTGTAGACTCCATTGCTTCTCAACCCCTCTGCTCAAAGGTGAGCTGACTAATTAAAGCATTAAGGAGGAGAAATGATGTCACACCACAGACATAGGGAGCCACAGAGGCTTCAAAACAAGGCTAAATTTGGAATTTCACCTGCTTCTTCATAAAACATCAGGGCCACAAAGCCAGACATCCTGAGTTCAAGCCAAGGCTCATCAATTACTGTTTAGAGTAAAGAAAAAGCCTGCTGTCCATGTAATTGTCGTAATGTTTGTGGTCAGTCTTTGCAAGCGGGTCCTCAGGCAACTAAGAGAGCCTCCTGGTCCTTCTAGACACTGTCCTCAACCCCCCATTTACAAAGGTTAGCTGGTGGGGGTTCCTACCCCATATTCACACTTGCTGTTCCATCAATGATGACATATGGTGCAAGTAGCCCTTGGAAGTTTTAGTGGTCTAAACAGAGTGGGCTAGCTAAGGTTCGAAGTGCAATAAGAGGGGATAAAGGGTTGAGTGGGAATGCAGCTGCTGTCTGGAAAAGGAGGGGTTAGAGTAGAAATAGATAACTGTGAGCAACCATGCACACACTTCTCACAGTCAACTCATCGACATCAAGACTGGAGACCTCGTTCTCAAAAGAGCCCGGAGGGAAGGCTGGTTTGTTTTCACTCTTGAAACATCATCTGTCCAGAAAACTACACCCTAGAAGAACTTACTCCTTCCACTTGGCTCACATTCCATTTTCACACCACACACTGACTTACACTACAGTGGTTTGATGGTTTTTTGCTTTTCTACCGGCATCAAAGGCAAGCAGTATCTAGCATCCATGCTTCTCCCTTATACCTAGGTAGGGTCACTGAGGCATTTTGACACATATATGCCCTGGGTCATGTTGGAGTGATTCCTATGCGTGAATGATACGGAAAGTAGAAGCATATTGACCTAAACCTCAAGGCTACTGCAAAGCTTGCCTCTTGTGCGATCTCTTTGCCCAGGGTAGGACACTGGGACATCTGGCTATCCTTCAGGTCAAATGTCTTACACTCAAAGGAAGAGAGAGGATTTGAACTTGCCTAAGTGCAAGTCAACCATGGCTTATTTCATGAAGCCAAACTTTTAAAAAAGCAGCCACAGTGAGACTCAGCTCAGTGAGTGGGCTGATGTGACAGCAAACAAAAGTGGCTATCTCACTCAAGACAGTCTATTTCTGGGGTCAAAGCAAAGCAAGGACCCAGGGAAGGATGCAAGAGAACTCACTTCTTCCTCTTCTATACCGGTCAGGTCCCAGAAGTAGCCCAGTCGCATCTGTAGTCTCTTCCAATTCTCCAGAAACATGGTAGCTTAAAAAAAAAAAAAAAGAAGAAAAGAAAAATCTCTGTTATTTTTTTTTGAAGAGAGGATTCTGAGTATGCTTTGGGTTCACCAGTGGAGGTGAAGGATAAATTTATAGACTTCAAATTTAAGGGCTCTCTTTAAAGCATTCAACCCCTTCCTCCTGCATCTAGCTGGAACTGCTTGAAATATTCCACATCCTTGAAAGCTAATAAATATACTAAGTTATGCATACACATGCACACCTTTCCCCATTTCTATGTTATGAGAAGAGGGTGATCGCTGAGTCCAGGAAATGAAGGAAGGATAGAAGGATAAAGAAAATAAGAATAGAAGACTTCGAATTTTTTTTGACAAACCTCATCTTGCCTATACATGCATTGTTTCTGTCCTCAGCACCCCTTCCATTTTCTGGCCCTTAACCATCTCATTCTGAGATACACGAAAGTCTCCTAACAGTTCTGACTCCAGAGTCCCAGCCTTCTAACCCATTCTGCATGCAGTTTGTAGAATAATTTCCCTTAAGTAGCATTCATTCATTCTTCCATTTGTTTAGCAAATATTTGATGAATCCCTATCATACCTACACATCAGTCAGTTTGCCCTCCCCAGACACAGCCCCTTGAATGACAAACCCAACATGCTCTAGAGGACCTGACACCCCCTACCCTACAGCCATGGCTTATTATGTTAGGTTGGAACACCAGACCCAGAACCTGCTGATGAGCCAGCCAGATTGTCTCTTTTGAAACTGAAACTAAGAGATGCCAAGAGAAGAAGAGGTAGGAGAAATCATGCAGCACTGGAAAGAAGGAGAGATGAGAGCACTTTGGTTTCTGGTAGCCCCTCCAGCTCCAGTTCCCAAGAGGCATGCCTATATTTCATTTCCTACATTCAGGAGCCTGTCTCTTGCTTTCTTATAATTTGAGCTTTCCCATTTGAGCAAGCTGGAGTGAATTTGTAATGTTGAAAAAAATTAACGCCAACTAAGGTATCTACAATGTGCAAAAAACTGTTTTAGGCATGGTGGAGGAGATCAGGTGAATCTGATGTGGATTTTGCTCTCAAGTGGTTTACAATCTATACAGACAGATCATAAATAACTACAATACAAGGAACAAGGTGATCAGGACATTCAGAATGACACAGATAAAAAGCTGTGGGCATGCAGAAGAGAGAGTGCTAGCTGCCAGAGAAGGGATCTGAGCTGATTGTTGAAGAACAAGGGAACTTGGGCAGTGAAGAAGCATGAGGAAAGGGAGGATGACAACACTCATCTGCATAAACTTTCATTGACTCCTTAAGGTCTAAGTTCTTCACTCTGGATATCAGGACTGTCTTAGTTATCCAGTGTTGCTATAACAGCAATACCAAAAGTGGTTGTCTTTAATAAAGAGAAACTTATTCTCTCACAGTCTAGGAAGTTAGATGTCCGAATTTAGGGTGCCAGCTCCTGTGGAAGGCTTTCTCTCCCTGTCAGCTCTAGGGGAAAGTCCTTGTCCTCAATTTTCTCCTCATCTAGGAGCTTCTCAGCACAGGGACCCCAGGTCCAAAGGACACATGCTTCTGGGTCTACTTTCTTGCTGGTTTTAGGTCCCCAGCTCTCTCTACTCCGGTCTTTTACGTCTCAAAAGAGATTGACTTAAAATACAACCTAATCTTGTTGACTGAGTCCTAACTCATTAGCATAACTGCCACTAATCCCACCTTATTAACATCATAAAGGTAGGATTTACTACACATAGGAAATCACATCAGATGACAAAATGGTGGACAATCATACAATACTGGGAATCACGGACTAGCCAAGTTGACACACATTTTGGGGGGGGGGGGGGCTCAATTCAATCCATGACACGGACCTTGTATATCTGACCTGACCCATCTACTCCCATCTTTTGTCAACACACACCTCACACTTGCTTTGCTGCTGAGGTCATCTCCTCACTGTCCTCTCTATCTCCAACTTGTGCAATTGTCCTCCTCTTTTATCCCATCCACCAACTGCTACCCTCATCCTTTCCTGACTCAGCTCAAGTCCCAGCTCTTCATAAAATCGGACCTCAGGGGCACCCTCTCCTCTGCACTCCTACTGTCCTTCCTGGGAAGGGATGGAACCTGAAAGGCCCTGAGGCCACACCTCCACCCCTACACTACCCCTGACAAGAGCCTGGACAGGAACTGGAGCACTTCACTGCAAATGGTGCTTGACTGTTGGCTGCCATTTGGGGTCTGCAATATAGTGAAAGGAGTTTAATCCCTTACAAGGCCACAGCGAGGCTTTTAATTGTCTTTGTTTACCTTGGGAGCAGTACGAGGCTGAGTATAACAAATATCTGTGGAGTGGTTGAATATGCAGTTACTGAACGAATCATTTGTGTTACTTGGAGCCATAGCATGGTGCACAGATTTGTATGTTTTTCTTCCTTGGATTTTGAGCCTTTTTCATTTGCATGCATCCTGACCTTCTGACACTGGCATTGGCCTGGGGATGCTCTGAGAACAGGAGGAAAGTTCCTCCTTTTCCTGTGGCTCTTCACAGTGCCTGAGGAGGGCTCTGAGTCCAGAAGGGCTCCAAGAGTGCTTACTGGCTGGGTTCTCCATGAAGGAAAAAAGTCAGATGATGGGAACAGATGAGAGAGGCAAAGAGTAGCTAGAGAAGAGTCATGAGGGCAAACGAGCCCTGTCCTAATAATAAAGAGCAGCACACAGTTCCTGGGTGCATACTACATGCCAGGCACTATGCTAAGTTCTTTGCACACATATTGTTTCACTCATTTTACAGATGAGGACAACAATGCTCAAAGAGTAGGTAACATGCCCAAGGCAGCTTGTTGCCTTGGCTAAGAACATTGGCTTTGGTGACCAGAGCTAGGTTCATACTTACTTGCTATGTGACCCACAGCTGGTAAGGGTCAGGACTGAGACACACTTAGCACTGCCTCGCCCCTAAGTCAATGTCCTTAACTTCTATTCAGAAAAGAGTTCAGAAACTCTACCTCTTCTGTTTTCAATAGGGCTTCACTCTCTCAGCCCCAAACTTCTCTGGAATTTGAAGCCAGAACTCCAAGGAAGCTGGGTCTGAAGACTCCAACAGACTTAAGTCTTCCTGACTAACATCCTCTATGCACTCTACCACCCCTAACCACCACTCCCGCTGCCACCAACAGGCTGAATCTGTCTCTACATAGAGTTACTTTGCTTCTTCCAGGCCTTATTCCTTGCAGGCCTGGGCCAGGGCCACCCAGCACATCACTAATCATAATAATCCTAGTAATGAGAGGCATTCCTATTATTTTTTATTGTAGTTTGTAGGTAATCATGCCTAGGGGCTTTTGGCTGCTGTAACCAAATACACAATCACATAAAACATACCAAGTCTGTTAAAAAAAAACAAAACCGAACTGTACCCTATGCAAGGAAGCCCTGACACAATCCCAACTCTTTGTACTTTCTCTGCACTGCTATATGAGAGGAAGAGACAAGCTGGGTGGTGGTGGGGCAGCAGGGGGAGTAAATTATGGGGGATCTCAGAAGGGGTGGGAAGTGTCTGCTCATTATAGTTATAAAGGAAAGAGAAGAGGCAGTTGTTGGGGCTTGGAAATGGGAAAGCATAATTGAAAATCAAGCCCTTTGTAATAAGGGATTATATGTTTCAGGAAAGTTCTTAAGGGATCATGGACCCATTAAGCTTCAGCTAACTCAATGGTGGTAATACCTGCAAGACAAATGAACGGGAATTAGAACTGTTATATATATATATATATATATATAAAAGATGTGTATTCTGGGTTCCAAATCAGTTCAAGTGGATTTTGGGGGTAATTACACGACGCCCCTGCTTAACAAGGAGACACAGAGCTGCCTCTAACTTCCCAGGCAACAAGCCCCAACTTCAGTTTGTTCTACCAATCCTTCCTGTGAACAATTCCAGAGCTATATGGTCACAAGCTCCATTTCTTCCTACTCCCTGACCCAACTTTTGATGGGCTGACCCCTGCCACATGCCTCTTGAGAGTGGCTGCTCTCCTTGAGAATAGAGGGTACCCTGAAATTTTTATTTATTTATTTATTTATTTATTGTTGTAGTTTAAATGAAGTTTACATTTCAAGTTAGTCTCCCATACAAAAATTTATACACACATTGTTATGTGACCCTAATTGCTCTCCCCATACTGTGACAGCACACTCCTCCTTTCCACCCCTGATTCCCCATTGTCCATTCAACCACCTCTTAACCCTCTCTGCCTTCCCATCTCACCTCCGGACAGAAGCTGCCCGTTTAGTCTCTTGTATCTATTTGAGCTAAAAGGCACACTCCTCAAGAGTATCACTTTATGTCCCACAGTCCAGTCCAATCCCTGTCTGAAGAGTTGGCCTCAGAAATTGTTTTAGTTCTGGGCTGATAGAGAATCCAGGGGTCATGATTTCCGGGGATCCTCCAATCTCAGTCAGACCATTAAGTCTGGTCTTCTTACTAGAATTTGAATTCTGCACCCTACCTTTCTCCTGCTCCATCTGGGACTCTCTGTTGTGTTCCCTGTCAGGGGGGTCATTGGTGGTAGCCAGGCACCATCTAGTTCTTCTGGTCTTAGGCTGATGAAGTCTCTGGTTTATGTGGCCCTTTCTGTTTCCTGAGCTAATATTTTCCTTGTGTCTTTGGTGTTCTTCATTCTCCTTTACTCCAGGTGGTTGGGACCAATTGATGTATCTTAGATGGCTGCTTGCAAGCTTTTAAAACTCCACTCACCAAAGTAGGAGGCAGAACATTTTCTTAATAAGCTTTGTTATGCCAATTGACCTAGAGGTCCCCTGAAAGCATGGTCCCCAGACCCCTATCCATGCTACTCTGTCTCTCAGAGTATTTGACTGTATTGAGGAAACTTCTTAGCTTTGGTTTAGTCCAGTTGTGCTGACTTCCCCTGTAGTGTGTACTGTCCTTCCCTTCAACTGAGATAATTCTTACCTACTATCTACTTAGTAAATAACCCTCACCCTCCCTCCCCACCCTCACCCTCCCTTCCCACCCTCGTAACCATCAAAGAATATTTTCTCCTATGATTAAACCTTTTCTTGAATTCTTATAATAGCGCTCTTATATAATATTTGTCAGTGACTGACTAAAATTCACTCAGCATAATGACCTCCAGATTCCTCCATGTTATACAATGTTTCACAGCTTCATCGTTGTTCTTTATTGTTGTGTAATATTCCATTGTGTGCATATACCATAATTTGTTTATCCACTCATACATTGATGGGCACCTAGGTTGTTTCCTTCTTTTTGCTATTGTGAACAGTGCTGCAATGAACATGGGTGTGCATATATCTATTTGTGTGACGGCTCTTATTTCTCTAGGATATAGTCCAAGGAGTGGGATAGCTGGATCATATAGTACTCCTGTTTCTAGCTTTCTAAGGAAGCACCAATCGATTTCCACAGTGGTTGTACCATTTTACATTCCCACCAACGTGTATAAGTGTTCCAGTCTCTCCACAACCTCTCCAGCGTTTGTTATTTTGTGTTTTTTGGATTAATGCTAGCCTTGTTGGGTTGAGATGATATCTCATTGTAGTTTTGATCTGCATTTCTCTAATGGCTAATGATCGTGAACATTTCTTCATGTCTGTTAGCCACCTGAATATCTTCTTTGGTGAAGTGCCTGTTCATATCATTTGCCCATTTTTTAATTGGGTTATTTGTCTTTTAGTTGTTGAGATTTTGCAGTGTCTTGTAGATATTAGAGATTAGACGCTGACCGGATTTGTCGTAGCCAAAAATTTTTTTCCCAGTCTGTAGGTTGTCTTTTTACACTTTTGATGATGTGTTTCGATGAGCATAAGTGTTTGATTTTTAGGAGCTCCAATTTATCTGGTCTCTCTTCTGGTGCTTGTGCATTGTTACCTATGGTTTGTATTGTGTTTATGCCACGTATGTATTAGGACTCCTAGCATTGTCTCTATTTTTTCTTCCATGATCTTTATCATTTTTGATTATATATTTAAGTCTTTGATCCATTTTGAGTTAGTTTTTGTACATTGTGTGAGATACGGGTCTTGTTTCAGTTTTTTGCATATAGATATCCAGTTATGCCAGAACCTTTTATTAAAGAGACTGTCTTTCCCCCAGTTAATGGACTTTGGGCCTTTGCCAAATATTAGCTGCTCATAGGTGAATAAGCTTATATCTGGATTCTCAACTCTGTTCCATTGGTCTATGTATCTGTTGTTGTACCAGTACCAGGCTGTCTTGACTACCGTGGCAGTATAATAGGTCTTAAAATCAGGTAGTGTAAGGCCTCCCACCTTGTTCTTCTTCTTGAGTAGTGCTTTATTTATTCAGGGCCTCTTCCCTTTCCGTATGAAGTTGGTGATTTGTTTCTCCATCTCATTAAAAAATACTGATGGAATTTGGATCAGGATTGCATTGTATCTGTAGATTGCTTTGGGCAGAATTGACATTTTCACTATGTTGAGTCTACCTATCCATGAGCAAGGTATATTTTTCCATTTATGCAGGTCTCTTTCAGTTTCTTGCAGTAGTGTCTTGTAGTTTTCTCTGTAAAGATCTTTTACATCTCTGGATAGATTTATTCCTAAGTATTTTATCTTCTTGGGTCTATTGTAAATGGTATTGATTTGGTGATTTCCTCTTCAAGGCTCTCTTTGTTGGTGTAAAGGAATCCAACTGATTTTTGTATGCTTATCTTATATCCTGAAACTTTGCTGAAATCTTCTATTAGTTCCAGTAGTTTTCTTGTGGATTCTTTGGGGTTTTCTGTGTATGAGATCATATCATCTGCAAATAGAGATACTTTGACTTCTTCTCTACTTATTCAGATGCCCTTTATTTCTTTCTCTAGCCTAACTCCTCTAGCTATAACCTCCAGCACAATGTTGGAAAATAGTGGTGATAGAGGAAATCCTTGTCTGGTTCCTGTTCTCAAGGAGAATGCTTTCAAAGTCTCTTCATTTAGGATGATGTTGGCTTTTGGTTTTGTATGACTGCCCTTAATTATGTTGAGGAATTTCCCTTCTATTCCTATTTTATTGAGAGTTTTTATCATGAATGGGTGTTGGACTTTGTTGAATGCCTTTTCTGCATCGATTGATAAGATCATGTGGTTCTTGTCTTTTGTTTTACTTATGTGATGGATTACATTGATTGTTTTTCTAATGTTGAACCATCCTTGCATACCTGGTATAAATCCCACTTGGTCATGGTGAATTATTTTTTTGATATGTTGCTGAATTCTATTGGCTAAAATTTTGTTGAGGATTTTTGCATCAATGTTCATGAGGGATATTGTTCTGTAATTATCTTTTCTTTTTTTCTGGTGTCTTTAACTGGTTTTGGTATCAGGGTTATGCTGGCTTCATAGAATGAGTTTGGGAGTATTCTCTCCTTTTCTATGCTCCGAAATACCTTTAGTAGAAGCGGTGTTATCTCTTCTCTGAAAGTTTGGTAGAATTCTCCAGTGAAGCCATCTGGGCCAGGGCTTTTTTTTGTTGTTGGCAGTTTTTTAATAACCTTTTCAATCTCTTCGTTTGTTATGGGTTTATTTAGTTGTTCTACTTCTGTTTGTGTTAATTTAAGTAGGTAGTGTGTTTCTAGAAATTTGTCCATTTCCTCTAGGTTTTCAAATTTGTCAGAGTACAATTTTTCATAGTAATCTGTTATGATTCTTTTAATTTCAGTTGGGCCTGTTGTGATATCACCCATCTCATTTGTTATATGGGTTATCAGCTTCCTCTCCTGTTTTTTTCTTTTTTTTCTTTTTTTGTCATTTTGCCCAGTGGTTTATCAATTTTGTTGATCTTTTCAAAGAACCAGCTTTTGGACTTGTTAACTCTTGTAATTGTTTTTCTATTCTCTATTTCATTTAATTCTGCTCTAATTCTTATTATTTCCTTCCTTCTGGTGCCTGTGGGCTTCTTTTGCTGCTCTCTTTCTACTTGTTCCAGTTGTAGGGTTAATGCTTTCATTATAACCCTTTCTTCTTTTTGGATGTGTGCATTTATTGCTATAAACTGACCTCTGAGCACTGTTTTTGCTGTGTCCCAGAGGTTCTGGTAGGATGTGTTTTCATTCTCATTTGATTCTATGAATTTCTTTATTCCATCCTTAATTTCTTCTATAACCCAGTAGTTTTTGAGCAAGGTGTTGTTCAGTTTCTATGCATTTGTTTTGTTTTGTTTTTTTTCCCTTGCTTTTTGTGTCTTTTATTTCAACGTTTATGGATTTATGGTCAGAAAAGATGCTTTGTAATATTTCAATGTTTTGGCTTTTGTTAAGGCTTGCTTTATGGCCTAATATGTGGTCTATTCTGGAGAATGTACCATGTGCGTTGGAAAAGAAAGTATACTTGGTTGCTGTTGGGTGGAGTGTTCACTATATGTCTATGAGATCAAGTTGGTTCATTGCAGCATTTAGCTCTTCCATGTCTTTGTTGAGCTTCTTTCTGGATGTTCTGTCCTTCACTGAAAGTGGCATGTTGAAATCTCCTGCTACTATTGTGGAGCTGTCCATCTCTCTCTTCAGAGCTGTTAGAGTTTGTTTTACGTATTTTGGAGCCCTGTTGTTGGGTGCGTAAATATTTATTAGAGTTCTGTCCTCCTGCTGTATTCACCCTTTAATCATTATATAGTACTCTTCCTTATCCTTTGTGGTGGATTTTACTTTAAATTCTATTTTGTCAGAGATTAATACTGCCACTCCTGCTCTTTTTTGAGTGTTGTTTGCTTCATATATTTTTTTCCATCCTTTGAGTTTTACCCTGTTTGTGTTTTTAAGTATAAGGCGCATCTCTTGTAGGCAGCATATAGACAGATCATGCTTTTTTATCCAATCTGCCACTCTCTGTCTCTTTATTGGTTCATTAAGTCCGTTTACATTCAGCATAATTATTGACAGGTAGGAGTTTAGTGTTGTCATCCTGATATCTCTTTTTGTGTGTTGTTCACAGTTTCTTTGTTCTCCTCAATTTTCTGTGCTGGGTTGTCTTTATGTATTTTTTTTTTTTTCATCTTTTTCTTTGCTGTAGATTTTGTGTTTGCTGGGTCTTTATGTTTTTCTACTTTTTTATTTTGATTTGCAGGATTGTTAGATTCCTTTGTGGTTACCTTAATATTTACCCATATTTTTCTAAGTTTATACCAGTCTTTTATTTCTTTATATTGCCTTAACTTCCCCTCCATATGAAAAATCAATGTCTCCATTTTTTAAGTCCCTCTTTTTTTGTTTTAATGTTGTCCTTTTTTACATATTGATATCTGTTTCCCTATTTTCAATGTTTTAGCTCTGATATATTTTTTATTTCTGTATCTGAGTCAATATCTGGTTGCTCTGTCCTGTGTTCTAGTCTTGCGTTGTTATCTGGTGTTATTATCTAACCGTAGGTCTCCCTTTAGTATTTCTTATAATTTTGGTTTGGTTTCTGCAAATTCCCTAAACTTCTTTTTATCTGGCAATGCCCTAATTTCACCATCATATTTGAGAGATAGTTTGCTGGATATATAATTCTTGGCTGGCAGTTTTTTTCCTTCAAGGCTTTATATATGTCATCCCATTGCCTTCCTGCCTGCATGGTTTCTGCTGAGTAGTCCAAGCTTATTCTTATTGACTCTCCTTTGTATAATAATTTTTCATTTATCCCTAGCTGCTCTTAAAATTCTCTGTTTATCTCTGGTTTTGGCAAGTTTGAATATAATATGTCTTGGTGACTTTCTTTTGGGATCTACCTTATGTGGGGTTCAATGAGCTTCTTGGAAATTATCTTGTCATCTTTCACGATATCAGGGAAGTTTTCTGCCAACAAATCTTCAACAATTCCCTCTGTATTTTCTGTTATCCCCCCCTGTTCTGGTACTCCAATCACTCATAGGTTATTCCTTTTTATAGAGTCCCACATAATTCTTAGGGTTTCTTCATTTTTTAAAATCCCTTTATCTGATTTTTCCTCAAATAAGTTCATGTCAATTGCTTTATCTTCAATCTCACTAATTCTGACTTCCATTGCCTCAATTCTGCTCCTATGACTTTCTATTGAGTGGTCTAATTCTGAAATTTTATTGTTAATCTTCTGAATTTCTGATTGCTGTCTCTCTAAGAATTCTTGCAGCCTGTTAAATTTGTCATTATGCTCTTCTCTAATCTTTTCAATTTCCTCTATTGCGTGTTCTGCATTTTGCTTAATTTCCTTCCTAATCCTTAAAGAGTTCTGTAAGTTAATCTCTTGTATTCTGTTTCCAGTAATTCCAAGAGATTTTCCTCCTCTGGAAAATGTCTAGATTCTTTATTTTGGGAGCTTGCTGAAGCCATCATGGGTTGCCTCTTTATGTGATTTGATATTGACTGTTGTCTCTGAGCCTTCAATAAGTTATTATATTTATTTATTTTATGTTTGCTTACTATGTCCTAGCTTCTTGTTTTGTTTTGATATGCCCAAATAGGCTGCTCGTATGAGCTAGTTTGATTATTGGCACCTTTGAAGCTCTAATGTCCTGTCACCAGATAGTTAGCTCTGTTACTAGGTATGTGAGCTGAGGAGTCTGCCCACTCCTCCTGTATGGATTCAGCTCAGGAGCCCAGGTAGATAGCCACCAAGTGTGTGGTGTATGTGCTCACTTACAGTCCTAGACAGGTGTGGGTGATTTGGCATAGGCACAGGCATCTGGCTGCAACAGAAGGACACACTCTGAGCAAGGCAGAGGGCTGAGGGCTGCTCCCAAGTATCCAGGAGGAAGGCTTGTCCCTGTTCCCTAGAGCGCATAGGTGGGTTTTGCAGCCAGACTATGAGCATCTAATGCTGTTGGCTGTAAGGACTGGGGGGCACCTCTTATTCATGGGCCACTCTTGCAGGTGGCTAGGGGGTGTGGGTTGAGCCACCAGTACTCAGGCCCCTGATGTGGGTATGTGAAGACCCTGTTTAATGGGCAGAGCAGTGTCAAATATCAAGAACCTGCCACTTCACAGCTGAAACAGTTGAAGTTAGACTTCCGGTATATACCCTGTTGTACTATGGTAATGAGGGCCTACCCTGTTGAAATGGGCCCACACAAGTCTATGCAAGGTGAAAGGCACTCAAAGTCCATGGATCCCTTATGCTTGTGCCTAGGCAAAGGAGCTGTGCCTACCCTGGGTTCCTGGCTTAGGGGAGCTGGCAGTTTATTTTTTTCTCCCGTTTGTTAATTTTCTCACTATCCAAGCCAAGGAGAATGGCTCCGGACATGTGATGGATCCTGCTTCCAGCCCAGGGGACTCGGCAATTGCTGAAGCCAATCTGGGACCCAGTGCAGAGCAGGGAGTGGGAAGGTAAATGGGAGAGAGGTTTTTCCCTAAGAGGGGTGTTTTTGATCTACATGGTAGGCTGTATGCAAGTACTTATCTTTTGCCAATCCAGGGCTGCTTCTCACTGGTTCTGGGTGGCCACGCAGACTCTCTGGTGTTGGATCTCTCTCAGTGTAGAAAACGCACCTCCTGAGGACTGCTGCTTGCCTGCCTCAGCATTCACCTCCGAGCTGAACAAGCCTGAAGGGCTCAGGCTCTCGCCGGGTCAGGACTGGCAACTCCTCACTGCTTCCAAACTGTCTCTCACTCCTCCTGCCACTCAGTCCGGTTCCTCAACTCTGCCTTTGATGTTCAGGGCTTCCAGATCACCATATATAATCAATTCACTTGTTTTTTTGGGTCTTTGTTGTAAGAGGGTCCACCAGAAGCATCTGACTACTCCGTCATCTTGGTCCCACCTCCCCAATTTTTTTCTTTTTTAATGGCCTAGCAATTTGGAAATTTTTCCAGTATAGTTTGTCCTCCACCCAAGTTGAGGGCCCTACAGGGAATGGAGAAAAGTTATGTTCCTGTTCTCCCAGCACTGCTGAGAACAGACCTCTCCCTCTCTCCTCCATCTTCCCACACTGGCAGGGATGTGTGACTCATGGCCCCATCCTGGCATGTCCACTGGACACCATGGAGTCAGTGATAAATCAAGCCACCCCTGCACCAGGACAGTGGTTCTCACGGGCTGTGATCTAGTGGGGAAGTGAAGGGCCTGCACCCCAGCAATGAGGAAATTGGAGCAGTAAAATGCAGTGGCTTCTCAAGATGGGCTGAAGCATGTTGACCTGATCCTTTTGTTAATACAGGTGGGTGGTTTTTTTTTTTTGTTGTTTGTTTGTTTGTTTTTTAGAAATATTCAGTTATCACCGAGTTGTTATTCTTGTTTTATAGGAGTAAATGTGTGTGTGTGTGTGTGTGTGTGTGGTCACATAGATGGTTCAGAGAAAGTTTTATTACTCAGATACTCTGCAGGAGAGGGGGAGGAGGAATAAAATGAATGGAACTATTTGTTCTTTCCTTCAGAAATCCCTTTTGTAGGAATATTGAAAAAAATCACTATGGCACTAAAGAAAACCACTACAGTCTATACTCATGTTGTCCTGGAAATAGCACCAAACCTACAGCAAGAGACCAGGTTTCATCCCACATTTACCACTAGCCAACTCTGTGACCACAGCAGTCACCTCATTAGTCTGAGTCTTGTGCTGGGTGATATCTATGATTCTACACGACTACATACCTGTAGCTGGAGGTCTTACGCATGTGCTAGAGATTTTCAAAACATGCATTGGTTCAAATTCTCAATAAACTGAACATTAGGCTAGTACATGTTAACCATCTATATCTAGGAGAAAAAAGCTAAAACCTTGGAGGCTGTTCTTATTTCTGTTCACATGAGTAAATATGAGTAAAGAAAAGAACTCTATTGTCCCTAAAATACTTCTTGGGAGATAAGGACAAAATACTAAAAGAAGTCATCAGAAGGATAGGGGTTTTAGAACTTGGTCACTGTATCCATTTAAAGGCATCTCCCACATAAGCAAGCTACACAGTGATCACTTACCCCATAGAGCCATGAAGATGGAGAAGAAGACCGTGGCTGGGTTGTCAAACAGGTGGCTGGCCTGCGCTGTACCACAGGCTGAGCTGAGATTCCAGTAGTCACAGGACTTGTCACACAGGGGACACATGGTGAAGGCATTCTGCTGGTCACACATCTCTTTGCTGCAGTAGACAGAGGCTATTAGGTTAGGGAAAACTGAAGCAGGGCCCACCCCAAGCACTTTACCCCCAAAACATCTCCCGCCTCCAAATCCATGGCTGAGCTTATCAACTCCATGAGTGAGAAAGAAGTTAAAATTAATCTTCACCTTGAGAGTATTACTCATATTTTCTCCAAAAAAAAAACAGGATGTGTCACCTTCTGAGTTATGGAACTCCCTGTCACTCGAAACGTCCAAACAGAAAGTTAGTGACCATCTGTTGGAGATGTTCTGGACTGAATGATGCCTTATAAAGTCCCTTCAAAATATCTTGAGTATATGAGGTTATGGGAACATCAACAGTAGCAACTAAATCACCAGTTTTACAATAGATCTCATCATCCATTCTTCAGGCACAGGCTGTCTTCTTAAACCCTACTAGTTGTCTCACAAATATGAATACTGGTCACTAAGGAAAAACAAATATGAGTGTGTGGTTGGGCCAGCACAAGCTCTCACCTCTAGAAGGAAAAGCCAGGCGAGGGAAAAATGGAGCTAGATCTGGGTTGGAAGCCCTTGTAGAACAGGGATGAATAACCCCAACCTAATCAGAATTGAGTCCCTTGGTGGTGTAAATGGTTAATGCACTTTGCTGCTAATTGAAAGGCTGGAGGTTCGAGTCCACCCAGAGGTACCTCAGGAGAAAGGCTTGGTGAGCCACTTCCAAAAAATCAGCTGTTGTCAACTCTATGAAGCACAGTTCTACTCTGATACGTGTGGGATCACCACAAGTCAGAGTCCACTCAGCAGCAACTGTTTTTTTTGTCTTAATCAGAATTATCGTAACCATAAAATGGGATTAAGGAGAATAAAAGAGTAAAACAAATTCTTCCAAGGCCTAGGTTCTACGACACCTGGAAAGAGAAGCAGGAGCGAAATAACATCTGATGGTCTATATTCCAACTGGTTCTCAATTTCCATTTAACAGACTGGTGAATATGTTTAGGCTTATTTTTATGTTTACAAATAAGAACCAAAGAATTACCAGCCCTAAATGCCTTCCCTAATATCCCTCCATGCCATATACTGGTAGGAAAACAAATGAAATCATCACTCTGGTGTGTAATATTCCCCCAGGTGAATGGGTGGATGGTTAAGCTCTTGGTTCTAAGGGAAACAGTGGAGAAACTCAAGATTTCACAAAAAGGAAGCATTGCTGTTCTCACGGAGCAGCTGCAGATCCAGTGATGGGGAGGCAGGGGATCCTATGCTGAAAGCACAGCTGTGTTTTCTACTGAAAGAGTCAGCAGAGGGTGCCCCAGAGCATGACTGGCAAGTGAGATTCCCCTGCCCAGGGCTAGGAAGCTGGTACCCTGGGTCCTAAAGCAAGTGTTGAGATGAAACCTATGAAGCTAAGGGGATACCTGGTTTTATTCATTAAGAAGTCGAAGGTTGGGAGATTTACTGAGGACTGTCATTGGCCGTCACGTCCCAGCTTTCAGGCTTCTGTTTTTAATGAGCTATGAAGCCTACATCAGGGAAACGCCTTCTGTGTGAAAGAATGGAAACTCTAGGTTTCTGAGGATGAATCTTAGTTTCTCCACTGACTCACCACTATGCTCTCCATTGCGAGTGTCAATAAAAATGACTCATTCACATCAAAAATGTTAAATAGTAATATCTTAACAAATTCAGTTGTGCTATTTTCACCTGGGCATGTTCTCATTGGTAGCTGGAGAACATGACTTATTTTAAGTCCTATGGGGTCAAATAAGCGTTCACTGTGTAGATAAGAAAGTATTACCACGTTCAGAGAGAGTACCCTCTTTAAAAACAGATTCATACAGAAAATGATTGAATGCATTCTAGTAAAGAGGCCTTGCTTTTAAGCTGAGTCTGAGTACATATGAGTTCCTCAGTGCCACCTTTCAAAAGGACTTCATTTTGTTGTTCAGGTTTTGGTTGTTTATTCTTAAAACGTGTAGACTAGGGAAACGGATAATTTTAGTCAGTCTAATCCTAGCCAAGCCTAGTGAATGCTAAAAGGTCAGAAATGAAGAAATTATTAGCAACTAACTTGGTGCAAAGCACTTTGAAACATAAGTGCTGTGTAAATTATTGGTTTCTAAATTATAGCACAGTCAACCATCAATCGTTTGTACAAAACGGCAGCCATTCTAGCTTGGATAGCCCTCAAATCATTTCAATTTGAAGTCAGAATGCTATATATGCATTGGAGACCTTGGGTTTATTTTCTCTTAATTGATGCAAGAAATTTTAACTTCCTGGAAAAATTCTGCCTCAAGATCATGTTAAAATGACTTTGTATTTCCTGGGGGAGGCAGCCTCTAAATAAGATGAGGGAAGCCCGTCTACAATAGAAATCATGTCGAAGTTATTCACTAGCTGCATAATCCACAGATTTCTAGTTAGAAGTAACTATGGCTATAAATCTAATGGTATATTTCTTCAGCTCATCATTTCTTCTAAAAAGTATAAGAGGCTTCATAAATAACCTGATGAATCAGTTGAACTGAGACTCTAAAGTCAGTGGTGTTCTTAATCAGTGAATTATTGCTCAAAATTTGATGATACAGGGCTTTGCTAACACGAAGGAGAGAAGGTACAATGAGGCAATTATTCAAAATATTATTTTAGAAAATAACATTTGCTATTAAGGTCCCAGGCCTAAAGTAATCAATTTCTTTTCAGTATGGTGTAGATTCATCAGCTTTTTTTTTTTTTTTTCTTTAATCTTTTCCTCTTCCTTACCCATGCAAGCAGGTACCTAACAAACGAAACCAATCCCTTGGTAAATAGAGAAACGTTCTATAGATACATCATGCACACATGGAATTATTATAAACAATGCTTATATCTCACATATCAAAGTTACTGGTAAAAAGTTAGTATTTAAAATTCCATATAAACAATTTCCTGGGTTTAATAGTGTACAATGGTTCTGTAAGATGTAACTATTGCGGGAAGCTGGATGAAGGGTATACTAGGTCTCTCTGCACTATCTTTGTAACTTCCTGTGAATCTATATCTCAAAATAAAATGCTTTTTAAAGTGTATATGCATAGGAAATTCCAGGTCTGATGTCAAGATTAGCAACTCTAAGATAACATTAAAAATAGTGCAAGTTTTTAATCATGCTTAAGAGTGGGTGATAGACACTTGTTGTGTGCCGTTGAGTGGATTCCGACACATAGCGACCACATATGACAGAGGAGAACAGTCCTATAGGGTTTTCTAGGCTGTAATCTTTATGGGAGCAGATCACCAGGGCTCCCAATAGACACTTAAAGGGCATGAATTTGCTTAGACTCTCAGTATTGGGATTTAGAGAATATTCCTTTGTTGATGAGGAGTGATGTTTTGTGAGCTTCTCATTAGACCTATAGAACTTGTAATTTTGATGGATGTGTGACTATGATTAAAAATTAGTTCTTTTTTAAAAAATTCCACATAATATGTTTAACCTTTTTCTATTATTTACACCTTTCTGATTTGTTATATCCGTCTCCGAGTCTGACAATCAGAATTTCAGTTTTAAAGCAGTCGATTTCAAGCTTTTTAAACTTGACCCACATTAAAATAATAATAATAATATATCACATTCTAGTATGTAAACTTGTACACGTTCACTTCCCAAACACATCTCTATAACTGAAATAAAGTTTCACGAAACAATACTTCTCCTTCCTACCTGTGATGAATAGTAATATTTTATTTCGTTCTATCCTGTCCTATCTTCTTCTGTTGCTGTTGTTGTTAGTTGCCATCGAGTCGATTCTGACTCATGGCAACCCCATGTGTACAGCGTAGAACTGCTCCACAAGGTTTTCAAGGCCCTGGCCTTTCAGAAGTAGATGGCTAAGGCTGTCTCCCAAGGTGCCTCTGGGTGGATTCGAACCACCAAACTTTTGGCTAGTAGTCTAGTGCTTAACCTTTTGCACCACCCAGGGACTCTTGTCTTACTTTAGCTCATTAAAAAAAAAAAAAAAAAAAAAAAACCTATTAAATTGATCCCACAACCCACTGAAGGGTCACTAGCCATAGTTTGTAAAATACCATGTACCCTGACAGGCAATATGATACATCTGCAATGTTAATGACTACAGTTTACATGTATATATACCTATACATATATGAGTGTGTGTGAATGTTTGGTGCGTGTGCCTGTGTGCAGACAAACATCTCTGCAGTATGTGTAGGCCATGTTAACATCCAGCTGCAGTGGCTGCTGTCACATGTTTTCCCATGTGGGGAACCAGGGCACAAGTTCTAAGTCCTGATGGAAACAGCACACTGACACCCCACCCATTCCACTAGCAGCTGTCTGTACACAGTATGGAGTTTTCCACTGTTTCCATAAACCCAAGGCCCCAGTCTCTAAAGATCACAACTGGGCAAGGAAAACACTGGAATTATGTTTTTTAGAAAGCACCCAGTCAAGCCCAGTTGAAGCTACTGGGCTGTTAAGGATAGGAGTCCCCTGGAAGACTTCACACCTTCTTGGAAAAAGTGAAGACTTTCTAGCAAGAGGCAATAGGGTACAAATCCCAGCCCTGGCAATGATTAATTGTGTGAACTTGGGCAAGTTATGTGATCACAGTTAGTTTCTCCATCTTTGCTAAGTGGGGATAATAATATCTATCTTACGGAGTTTACAACTTTGATCCCTTACAGGATCAAAGAAACTAGTATACAAAAACTACCTATCACCATGCTGGCACAAGGTAGCATTGGATAAGTACTAGTTCTTCCCTCTTGCAAGAGGCCCTGGGGAAGGCAGAACCCTGACAGTCTGTCTCCTGTGATAAAGGTCCCAGAACTCACAGTCAACATTACTTGACAGATGATAATGGAGTTTTAATACACAAAAATAGCTAAACCTTTGTATCTTACACCAAGATATTTAACTTTTTTCTAAAGATTAGCAGAAGACAATGCCATCTCCAGTTTTTCTAATTTGCAAGACCACTTCTATAGCTTAACATGGTGGCAGAAAGAGTCACGTGATTCCTGTCCACTGGTGGACACACTTACCTCAAAAAAAAAACCACAGCCCTTCAGGATGGCTATTACTTTCCCCATTACTATCCCCAACTACAGTGGGTACCCATAGTCTGTCCAGTATCCTCATCCACATGGTGATGAAACACTATGTTGCCACAGTGTAATCTTGTCCCACAGCTACAGCTGACTGGTCCAAGGCATCCACCAAAGCCAAGCTGAGCCAATAGGACTTTTTCACTTGGGATCAATAAAGCGTATTGTTGACTTCTGGTGACACCATGAATAAAACACTGTCTAATCCTGAATCATCCTTATGATCAGGTATGAACGGAACCATTGTGAGCCACAGGTTTTCAATGAATGATTTTCAGAGCAGATCACCAGGCCTTTCTTCCTAATTTGGCTTAGTCTGGAAGCTCTGCTGAAATCTGCTCAGCATCACAGCAACATGCAAGCCTCCAATGACAGACGAGTGGCGGCTGCGCTGAAGGTGCATTGGCTGGAAATTGAACCCAGGTCTCTCACATGGAAGGCAAGAATTATACCACTGAATGACTACTACCCTCCAATCAAGTATAAAGCTCTAAAATATAACACCCATAAGCTACTGGCAGCAATGTTTATATCCAAATGGAGAAAATCTGCAGTGAAGCCAGTAAATACTAGAAAGAATCAGAGAGAGGAAATAAAAAGGAGTCCCTCCTTCCAGTGTTCCTTAGGCCAATCACATGCCTGCCATTGGATTACTTGAATCACCCTAGAACACTTATAATAAATTCCTTCTTTTTTGCTTAAGCTACAAACTTACCGTGTTTCAGTTTGCTAGGACAGTTCTGAAGATGGCAAGACATTTAAATTCTAAATATTAATTGTCTTTTTTGTGCCTTGTACTCTAACTCTACATATATTGATTCATTCAATAATTATTTATTAATCTCCTGCTACATGTGGCATACTGGTTAAGAGCTCAGGCTGCTAACCAGAAGGCCAGTGGTTCAAATCCACCAGCTGCTCCCTGGAAACCCTATGAGGCAGTGCTACTCTGTCCTATACGTTCGCTATGAGTCAGAATTGACTAGATGGCAGTGGGTGTTTTGGTTGTTGTTTTTGTTTATGTGCCAGACATTGTATCCTTAAATCTTCACAATAATACCGTGAAGTAGGTGTTGTTATTACTACCATTTTACAGCTGAAGAAACTAAGACACAGGGAGGAAACTGTGCAGTCACTCAGCTAATATGTAACACTGTCAATCCTAAAGGATGCTATTTTAATTGCTTACTTTCTTCTTAGTCTCTCTATCCCCTACTGACCAATCTCTGTTCTATCTCTTGGCTCTCCAAGAGCCTCACCATGGGGCCTGTCACTTCCTGCTGTTTCTGACTTCCTCAGTTCCACAGCTTCCTGCTTCTACAGACAGCCTCACAGCATTTTATTCCAGCAGTGTTTGAGCATATACAAACCAACCAAACCCGTTGCCATCGAGTCGATTCCGACTCACAGCCACCCTATAGGACAGAGTGGAACTGCCCCATAGAGTTTCCAAGGAGCACCTGGCGGATTTGAACTGCCGACCTTTAAGGTTAGCGGCCGTAGCACTTAACCACTATGCCATCAGGGTTTCCATTATAGACATACGCTTTCTACGCAACCCTGCTCTACCGAATATCTTGGGTCTTATGAAAAACCTGAGAACAGTCATGAAGTTGAGGGGAAAAAAAAAAAAAGCATTTCTCAGACATTATTTTCCAACAGCTATTATCTACCTGCCCACATCAGATCCTGGCCCTGGATAACAGCTGGACCAGGAAATTATGTGGCCCATGCCCAGCATGGCTCTGAAGCCATTCCCAGATTCTGTAGTTCCCACACCTATATCTGCAGGGAAGTTGTGTGTGTGGTAAAGGACAGAGAAAGACAGAGGGTGAGGATTTTGGAAGGAGACATGTGAAATGTACTTGCAACTGTGATGAAACTCCGAATTACTCACATATGGAAATCGAGCCTTTTTCTTTAAAACTGACTTGCCTGGGAATATCTTCTTCGATTGTTGCACATCCATAAAGAAACACGATCACTCCAATTACAGAAGATGGGATAAGGAATGAAGTGTATAATCCCAGCCAGGCAAAATACAATCCAATTTTTTCTCCAAAATACTTTCTGGAAAAGAAAGAAATAAAACAAGACATATCTTAAGGATGTCATATACTTTCCTCATTTCTGTTTGTTCTAAACCCAACCATGGGTCAGCATAAATAAAAAGGGATGGAAGTTGCATGGGTGAGGAGGGACCTTAGCTGACGGAATCAACAAGTGGTCTTTCTGCAATGAAGTGCATTCCATTGGAATCACATATACACACCTGTCTTGGCTGTTCATATGAAATAGATAGTTGTGAGAAGGAATCCAGCCCCAAGAGCAAACTGAAACTATACCACAAATTTTGGCATCTTTACCAGTAACAAACACGAAGAACACATCATCATTTTATGAGTGCCATAGTATTCCACCCACAGAAAAGCACACTTTTTTTTAACTAGCTTATTTAAAGAGAGGACTCAAACATATATTTGGCCATGTATACATGTATACAAAAACAAACATACACACATTCATAGAAAAAGACTAGAGATAACGCAATGACATATTAGTAATGGTTTCTTTGGATGACGGTATTATGAGTGGTTTTTATTTATTTCTTTACTTTTATCTTTGGTATTTTTCAAAATCTCTACTTTGTTAATGAATTACTTTTACAATAAAAGAACTTCTTTTAGAAAGAAAATTCACCAACCCATATGTTTTTTATTCCCAGTTCATAAATTCAGTAAATTATCACACCAAGTCTCTAAAATGAGATTTTCCCTTAGATAAATATTGATTATAGATTTCTGATGAGAAATATGCAGTCTTCAAAGGAGCAGTCTACTTCATTCACTTCTCAAGAGTCTCTCACATAAAACACAGTAGGGAAGTAGGAGCTCATTCTACTCTTGATGGAACTACAAAAGAGTTAGAAGAACATGGAATAGAATCCATTTATCCACAACTAGAGGTTCTGCTTCCACTTAGGATGTAGAAAGCAGCAAGAGAACATTGCTTCCACTCCAACAATAAGAAAAATCTGGGTAATCTATGAAATCATAAATTTTCTTGAGTCCATCAGAGATCTGGAGCCTAGGTTGCACAGTGGTTAAGAGCTCGGCTCCTAACCAAAAGCCTGGCACTTCAAATCCACCAGCTGCTCCTTGGAAACCCTATGGGGCAGTGCTACTTTGTCCTATAGGGTCGCTATGGGTCGGAATCGACTCGACGGAAATGGGTTTGGTTTACTACTTTGGTTTATCAGACAGCTGAGGTTGTAAGGCAATCAGGTGAACTAAAATCCAAAAAATGACAAACTCCTTCAAGGAAAGATGGGACACAAGAACAGTTTTATCTTTGATAGAGCCTGGGAAGAAAAGGTAGTCACCAAAAAAGTGGATAAGAAGGATAAGAAGAAAATAGCTACTTTTTCTTTAAGTTCCAAGAGGCCAAGAGTGGGCTAACATACAGTTAGTTGAGCATAACTGGAGGCTCCAGACACAAGAGGAGTTTGCCCTCATTCACAAGCTGTTTTCCTTTAGCCTCTATCTGGGGCTCATGAGAAAGATAATGGGCAAGACCAGAGAAAGTCCCTTTAGTAGCACATGGGTATGATAGCCCACCCATTTCCCAGGCCCTTGTCTCATTCAGATTAAAAGCCTTAAGCAAATGGTAGAAGAGTCTCAAACCTAGGACCTAGGTAAAGATCCACTACTTCTGGAACCAGAGGAGAGGTTGAATCTGCCCTGGAGGAGAGTCCCTGTGTAGTGCAAACAGTAAAGAGCTCAGCTGCTAACTAAAAGGTTGGTGGTTTGAGTTCACCAGAGGCACCTTGGGAGAAAGCTCTGGTGATCTACTTCCAAAAAATCAACCACTAAAAACCTTATGGAGCACAGTTCTACTCTGACACACATGGGGTCACCATGAGGCTGAATCACCTAGACAGAAAATGGTATATATATATATATATATATATATATATAATAAATGGTATATATATATAATAAATGGTATATATATATATACATTTCCCTAGTGGATGGGCAAGAAACCCTCTTGGACCCAAGATCCTGCAAAATTACAAATTAGAAGTCTGTCACCACTGGGGAAAACAGAAAGCGTTCATCCACCCAAAAAGTCCCATAAATAAAATAAAAGGCAGAGTTGACTCCAGGGTGTGAGGGGAAGTCAGGAATGCTGATAAAGCCCCATCCCTGAGGCCCAGGAGCACAGGGCCTGCTAAGACTGAGGATGGACAAGAGAACCAAAGTCCCTTCCCCTCCAGTCCCAACTCAAGCCCAGCACCTAGTAACATGGAACAGCAGGTGGCTGCTGGGAAGGGCAGGATCATGGAGACACACTTCTTTTTTTGGCACAGGCATGCAAGGACTGCTAAAAGCAAAGGTGAAACAGGAACAATGGCAACAAATTTTCAGCACTAAAGAGCCCACATGAAGCACAAGGTAATGGCAGCCCACTGCTGAAGGAATCTGAAGTCTGTGGTACACTGAAGGTGACTCTAGTAACAACAAAATACCAACCCAGCTTAATATCTGACAAGAATGATCCAACCCCCCACATGAATGGCCTGACAGAAGAAGAGGCATGCTTATTTCCAGGTAGCAATACTATTTACCCCAGTTTCTACTGTCCTTTCACACATAATGTCTGGCATTCAATAAAAAAATATGATGCCAAAAAAAAAAAAAAAAAGCCTATCATACATGTAATTGGAGTTTCAGACGGATAGGAGAAATAGAACAGGACAGAAGAAACATTTGAGTTGAGTACGGCTAAGATTTTTTTCCAAAATTAATGACAAACAACAAACCATAGTTCCAAGAAGCTCAGAGAACCCTGAGCAAAATAAGCACAAAAACAAAAGTAAAAACCCACATACCTAGACACAGCATAATCAAACTTCTGAAAACCAAAGACTGAATTAGAAAATCTTAAAATTAGCCGGAGGAAAAAGAAATATTACATACAGAGGAACAAAGATAAGATTTACAGCCAATTTATTAACAGAAACTATGGAAGCCAAAAGACAGTAGAGTGACATCTTGAAAGTATGGAAAGGAAAAGGAAAAAAGAAAAAAAAACCTGTCAACTCAGAAAATTATATGCAGCAAGAATATCTTTCAGAAATGAAAGTGAAATAAAGACTATTTCAGCAAACAAAAGCTGAGAGAATTCATTGCCAGCAAATCTGCACTACAAGAAATGTTAAACGAAGTTCTAGCAAAAGGACTATGATCCCAGATAGAAATAAGGATCCACATAAAGGAATAAAAAGCACCAGAAATGGTAAAAAATGATGGCAAATATAAAGAACACTTTTCTTATTTTTAATCTCTTTAAAAAATAAATGACTATCTAAAGCATGCATTCTCAATGAGGGCAATGTTGCTTCCAAGGGAGTCTAAGGTTCTTTGTGAGCCAAAAATTATGTAGATAAAACAATGATTTTGGGCCCTCCAAAGGGCCACGATACATAAACAGATATATCTATGGTGTTAACATTTCATTGGGAAGAGGGGATGATTAGGGAAAAAATGTCTGAAAAAGGCTCCTTAGGCAAGCAATAATGAAAAAAAGATTGAGAAAACACTGGTCTAAAGCAAAAATAGCAGCACTGTATTGTAGGTTTATAACATATGTGCAGGTAAAATATATGACAATAATGGTACAAAGATAGGAGAAAGGAAATTGAAGTATACTGTTGTAAGGTTCTTATCCTGTATTGGAAGTGGTATAATATTATTTGAAAGTAGAATGTGATGTTACAGATGTATTTTTTAAACCTTTATTATTAAAATAATTCTAAAATAAGTATAACAAATAAGCCAATAATAGAGATAAAATGGAATCATAAAATATACTTAATTCAAAAATGACAGGAAATGAGTAAAAACAAGAACAAAAAACAAATAGAACACAAATAATAAGACCAAAGATTTAAAACACAAATATATCGATAACTACATTAAATGTAAATGATCAAAATGTCCCAATTAAAAGGGAGACATGGTCAGGTTGGAAAAAAAAGCAAGATCCAACCATATGCTGTTTACAAGAAACTCATTTTAAATATAAATATAAAGACATATATAGAATAAAAGTAAAGGGTTGGAAAAACATATCATGCAAATACTAATCAGAGAAAGGTGGGACAAAGCAGACTTCAGAACAAAGAATACTATCAGACATAAAGAGAGATATTACATAATGATAAAAAGCTCAATTCATCAAGATCTAATAATCCTAAATGTATATTCACCTAGTAGCATCAGGACACATAAAGAAAAAACCGATAGAACTGAAATAAAAAATAGACAAGTCTACAAGGTAAATTAGATACTTCCACATTTCTCTCTCAGTAATTGTGAAAACAAGTAGACATAAAATCAGTGAGGACAAAGAAGTCACTATCAACCAAACTGAACTAATCGACATTTATAGAACACTCCACTGAACATGAGCAGAAAGCATATTTTTTCAATACACATTCACCAAAATAGACCATATTCTGAGCCATAAAACAAATCTCAACAAATTTAAAAGGGTTGAAATAATTTAAAAAATATATTTATTCTCTGACTACAATCGAAGTAAACTAGAAATCAACAGCAGAAAGAAATCTGGAAAAAATCCCTTTGGATTTTTAACAACTATCTGGAAATTAAACAACACCCTTCTAAGTAACCCATGGGTCAAAGAAAAAAATCACAACAGAAATGAGAAAATGTTTTCATTTGAATGCAAATGAAAACACAACATATTAAAATTTGTGGGATGCTATTAAAGCAATGCTTAGAGGAAATTTATAGCACTGAATGCTTGTATTACCAAACAAGGAAAAAGTTGGGAGTGGATAGTGGTGATGGTTGCACATTATGGTGAACATAATTAATATCACTGAATTATACACATAAAAATGGTTGAAATGGCAAATGTTCTGTTATATATATTTTGCCACAATAAAAAAAAATAAACTCTGCATCAATAATTTAATCTCGCACTTGATGTAACTACAAAAAAAAAAGAGCAAACAACGCAAGCAGAAGTAACCCAAAGTAAACATAATAAATATGAGAGCAGGAATCAAAAAAATTGAAAACAGAAAATCAATAGAAAGAAGAGTTTTAAAAAATGATAAACTTTTGGTGAGACTAATCAAGAAAATACAAGACACAAGCTACCAACATCAGGAATGAAAGAAGGGACTTCATTACAGTTCCTATTTATCCATTTGCTAGTTTGCATTACTTACGTCAGAAGAAAAGGGAAAGAAAGAAGGCAAGAGAGAAATGAAATGTAGTAAACAAAAGCTGCAGGCCAAGCACTGCCCTAGTGCTTTCACCTTGACTGTTTTGCTTAACCACACTTCTAATCCTCACAACACCTTTTCCAGAGGAGAAAACCGGCACCCCATGGCTAGACTTTTCCAAGGTTACATGACTAGGGCAGAGCAAGAATTTGATGCCTTGTTGTCTGACCCTCTACATGTCTAATGTTTTTGCCAGTATAACAGCACCAATAAACAATTGTTACTTATTGAGAGAGTATTGTTTGTCAGGTTCTGTTCTAAGAACATTAAAAATATCTCATGTTTTAGTCCTCACAACTTTATGAGATACTAAGGTTATTATACTCAAATTATAGATGAGGAAACTGAGGTACAAAACGATAAACTAACCCAAGGTCACACACTTGTAAGCAGAAGAGACAACATTCAAATCCAGGGGGTCTAACTTGAGAGTCCAGCCCTTAACCTTCTACATTATATACTGAGTTCTGTTGTTGTTGTTGTTGTGTGCCATCAAGTCAATTCTGACTTATAGCGACACTATAGGACGGAGTAGAACTGCCCCACCAGGTTTCCTAGGCTGTAATCTTTACTGGAGCAGATCACTAGGTCTTTTCTCCCATGGAGCTGCTGCTGTGTTTGAACCACTAATCTTTCCATTAGCAGCCAAGCAGTTAATCATTGCGCCACCAGGGTTCTTATATTGACTTCTAAGGGGGGTTTAGAGGAGGAAAGGGAAATGGTAGGGCAAGGGACACACCCAGGGAAAATTTGTTGAGTTGGAGAATGACCACACATGGCTACCCACCCACACCTTGTTTGTTGTTGTTGTTAGGCGTCATCAAGTCCATTCTGACTCATAGCAACCTTTTATGTACAACAGAACAAAACACTGCCCGGTCCTGGACCATCCTCACAATCTTTGCTGTGTTTGAGCCCACTGTTGTAGCCACTGTATCAGTCCATCTTGTTAAGGGTGTTCCTCTTTTTAGCTTACCCTCTACTTTACCAAGCATGATGTCTTTCTCTTTGGACTGACCCCTCCTGATAACATGTCCAAAGTACATGAGATGACATCTCCCCGCCCTCACTTCTAATGAACATTCTGGCTGTACTTCTTCCAAGACAGATTTGTTCATTCTTCTGGCAGTTCAAATCCATCAATTCTTCATCAGTCTTCCTTATTCATTGTCCAGCTTCTGCCTGTATATGAGGCGACTAAATCATGGTCTAATCAAGTTGACACATATTTTAGGGGGAGACAATTCAATCTATAACACCTGGCTTGGGTCAGGCACACCTTAGTCCTCAAAGTGACATCTTCGCTTTTTAACACTTTAAAGAGGCTTTTGCAGTAGATTTGCCCAATGCGATATGTCATATGATTTCTTGACTGCTGTTTTCATGGGTGTTGATTATGGATTCAAGTAAAATGAAATCCTTGACAACTTCAATATTTTCTCCGTTTATCATGATGTTGCTTATTGGTCCAGTTGTGAGGATTTTTGTTTTCTTATTTGTGCTCATGCAGAACCTGTACATAGACCAAGAGACAGTCATTTGAACAGAAAATGGGGACACTGTGTGGTTTAAAATCAGGAAAGGTGATGTGTCAGGACTGTATCCTTTCATCATATGTATTCAGTCTAGATGTTGAGCAAATGATCTGAGAAGCTGGACTATATGAAGAAGAAAGCAGTATCAGGATTGGAGGAAGACTCACTCATTAATAACCTGTGATATGCAGATGACACAACCTTGCTTGCTGAAAGCAAAGAGGATTTGAAGCACTTACTGATGAAGATCAAAGCCTTCAGCATGGATTATACCTCAGCATAAAGAAAACACCCCTCATGCCCTGCCCTATTGTGCTTTTTTCCGGCTGCACCACCATAGTATCCTAGCTGAGGCACTCAGCTAGAGATACAAGGTTTTCTAACTACTTTCTACACCCATAGAACTGACAAAACTTTTCTCCCATTGTCCCATAGGCTTGTGCTTGGGAAACCAACCTAATAAAATAAACCTTAAACCTAACCCACTGCTGTCACGTCAATTCTAGCTCATACAGACCCTATAGCACAGAGCAGAACTGCCTACCCCATAGGGTTTCCAAGGCTGTAAATCTTTACAGAAGCAGACTGCCACATCTTTTTCCCGTGGTGTAGCTGGTGGATTTGACTGATGACCTTTCATTTAGGAGCCAAGTGCTTTAACCACTACACCACCACAGCTCCTGTAATTAAACCTTACTGGTCACAAAACAGAGTATGTATTTTGTCACTTCTTCCAGGAAAACGTTTGCATTCCAGCAAGAATCTTACAGAGCGGAGCTACAATGCCTCCACCTTTTAAAGGAAAGGGTAGAATATTTTGAGGGGCTCTTATAACTACCCTACATAAGCAATTGACTACTCTGCTACCAGTAAAAATACTGCTAGACAGAGAGGTGGACAAGGGGCCTGAGCAAGGGCCTGTTGTTTCTGTTAGCTGCCATCAAGTCGGCCCCGACTCATGCTGATCCCACACACAGTGGAATGAAATGCTTTCTGGAACAATAGCCTAGGTACATGGGAAAGGGAGGCAGAGAGTTCAGAATTCATTTAGGTAAGAAATGATGGAACATAGAAGGGAAAAAAATCAGTGTTGCTATTTAAGGAAAACAATGTAGCAGAGTTGAAAATTCAGATGCCCACAGGACCCAGGTAACAATGACTCAAGCAGGCCAGAGGTAACCAACTATAGCATCTCCCATGGAAACCTACAGAGCTCAGGCCCATCTACAGGGAGCAGTAACTACTTGGCTCCACCAGCTCCAGGTGGCATGTGGGAAAAGGAGACCAGTGTGGTGAAATTGGACAATTTTTCAAGAAAAGTTTGAAATCTATATTTTCATGTTAATCTCCTTATTTTTTAAATGTTGGCAACTAATTCAATTGAAAAAATTGTGCAAGTCAAACAAAAGACATCGAGGACCAGATACTGTCCACAGGATATTAACTGATATCCTCTGCAGTAAAACAGAGATCACAGAACCCAGGCTCTGGAGTAGGAAGAGCTTGGTTTGAATCTTGCCTCTGCTGTTATCTAACTTGGGAAAGTCTTTGAATTTCTCTAAGCTTCATTTTTCCCATTTAAAAATATGTTGATGTGAGAATTGAGTGAACAAGGCTGAGGAGGACATAGTAATATGCTAAGTGTTGTTGATATTATTCTGAAAAATCCATGCGATCTACTACTTTAAAATAAAGAGCTTCTCTTCATCAAAAGACACCACTGAGTGAGGAAATAGACTAGTCACAGATGGGAAAAGACATTTGTATGCATATATCCAACAATGGACTTGTATCCAGAATATATAAAGAACTCCTACAAATCAATAAGAAATAGGCAGACAATCCAATTTCTAAAAAACGAGCAAAAGACTTGAACAGATACTTCATAAAAGAGGATAGCCAAGTGATCAATGAATATATGAAAAGGTGTTCTATTTCCTTAATCGTTAAGGAAATGCAAATTAAACCTTAATGCAATACTTTTAAACACCCATCAGACTTGCAAAAATGAAATGGAGGAAAAATACCAAGCATTGGCCAAATTGTGGAGAATCTAGAACTCTCACATAGTGGTGCTGGCACAGTCACTTTGGCATAACTGCTCAGCAGATCTACTAGAGCTGGGCGTAGGCACCCCGTATGGTCCAGCCACTCTACTCTTAAGTATATGCCAACAGAAATACATATGTATTCACACACACACACACAAAATGCAAGAATGTTCATAGCAGCACTCCATATAATTGCCCCAAACTGGAAACAATCCAAATGCCTACACATAATACTTTGCATAAGTACACTGTGGTATATTCACCCAATGGAATACTGAATGTTATACAGCAATAAGAATAAACAAACTACAATTACACACAACAATATGGACAAATCTTACAAACATAACGTTGAACAAAAGAAGTCAGACACAAAAGGATATATACTGTACTATTCCACTTATACAAAGTTCGAAAGCAAAATAATTGTCTTTAGAAGTCAGGACAGTAGCTAATAGTAGTGACTAGAAGGAAGCACGGTGGGGGGCTTCCAGTGCTGACCATGTTTTTCTCTTGATCTGGGTGCTGATTGCATGGATGTATCAGTTTGTAAAAATTCAGTAAGCTGAATGTTTATGACATATAAACCTTTTTATATGTATACTATATCTCACTAACAAAGGGTTTAAAAAGGTACCACATGCCTGCACACCAATGTTTATAGCATCTTTATTCATAACTGCCAAAAATCAGAAGCAACCAAGATGTTATCCAATGGGTGAATGGATAGCACAAACCGTGATACATCCATACAACGGAGTCGTAATTCAACAATAAAAAGAAATGAGCTATCAAGCCACGAAAAGACATGGATGAATCTTAAATGCATATTGCTAAGTGAAAGAAGGGAATCTGAAAAAACTACACACTATATGATTCCAACTATATGGCATTCTGGAAAAGGCAGAACTAGAGACGGAGAAAAGATCGGCAGTTGCCAGGGGCTCAGGGGGAGGAGGGGAAGAATGAATAGGTGGAACACAGGGCATTTCTAGGACAGCGAGACTATTCTATAGGACACTGCAATGGTAAACATATGACATTAAGCATTTGTCAAAACTCATAAGACTGTACAACACAAAGAGGGAACTCTAATATAAATTATGGACTTTAGTTAATAATAATGTATCAGTATTGGCTTATCAGTTGTAAAAACACGCCACAGGAACGCAAGATGTTGATAATAAATAGGGGGAGCTGCGGAGATAGAAGAAAGGGGTAAATGAGAATGTGCTGTGCTTTCTGTGCAATTTTTCTTAAACCTGAAACTGCTCTAAAAAATATAGTCTTTAAAAAAAAAAAGATATCACGTATATTATAATCTGTAGGCCAACAGGATTCCCTAGAGGTCATCTTGTACATGCCCCTGCTTTCAGGACAGACTGCATTTAATCCATGTCAGACATCCGCACCATTCCAGCTCAGTCTGTCATCAGACCTGAAAGCAGAGTTTTCACCTGAGTGAAGCACAATGAAGCAGGTTAACAGAAGACCCAGGAGCTGGTAGCCAACACTGAAATGCAAGGTCTGTGTTGGGTAGGGGAGCCCAAGGCATTGACGGAGACAAATGAAACCTGTGCCATTCTCAGGCGATCAGAAGGAGAGCAGGAGATGATTATCATGGAGCAGACATGCCAGGAGGGAGTGTTTCTGGAAGCCTGTGCTGTCATCCAGAGGAGGTGACTTCTGCTCTCAACTCCTGCCAGTCCCACATCAGCCTGACAGGAGGGCAGGCCTAGCACCTTTCTTCCTGGTCTTACAGAAAGCTCTTAGGTTTTCCCGGCCCCTTGGAGATGGATTAAAGGTAAATAGATTAAGGAGCCCTCAGTAACATTGTGGGCAGATGCAGAGATGCCGGAGAGAAGGTTCTGAGCCTTTAATTAAAGTGCACAATACTTGGTTCTCTAGAAGACAGCTGGAAATTCCCAATGACAGAAGTCAGGCAAGTCAGCAAAGGTCTCTCCTTGGTGAAAATGTGAGACAGGGCCAATGTGGATTTTACATTCACCATCAGAAATGTCCTTTTCCTGTACCTCAGCCCTTTGAGGTCATGTAATTGAACTACAGTTGATGAAGACCCAGCATTGGAGAAATAGGGGAGAAATGTAACACTTATTCAGCATGTGGAATCCCTAGGTGGCACAAATGGTTAGGCACTTAGCTACTAACTGAAAGGTTGGCAATTCAGATTTACCCACAGGTGCCTCGAAAGAAAGGTCCGGTGATCTGCTTCCAAAAAATCACAATCATTGAAAATCCTGTTGGGCACAGTTATACTATGACACACATGGGGTTGCCATTCATCAGAATCGACTCAATAGCAACTGGTTTGTTTGTTTTATTCAGCATGTACCACATGCCAAGCCCTAGGTTAAGTGCCTTGTGATCATTTAATGCTTGCGAAACCTTACAAGACATGTTAAAAGTTAGCATTAGGATTAAGGTTAGATTCAAATGGGCAAAACAGTTGAAGTGAACTCAATCTCTTTAGGATCAATATTCATCAATTCAAGGTTCAAGCTCCCTATCAGAATGGTCTTTGCTTTGTCAAGGAGTCTCCCTCTCATCCCCTTTAGAAGGTAGTATTTAGGGGCTTCCATAACATTTTCATCTTCTACTTTTCAGAAGTATATTTACAGACCTTTCCTCCTAGAAACCTGTCCACCATGGGTGACCCTGCTGGTATTTGAAATACCAGTAGCATAGCTTCCAGCATCATAGCAACATGCAAACCACCACAGTACAACAAACTGACAGACGGGTGGTGGGCATCAGGAAAGGCCAGTTGCTAGAAAAGGACATCATGTTTGGTAGTGACTCCTCAATAAAATGGATTGGCGCAATAGCTGCAACAATGGGTTCAACCATCCCAATGGTGGTAAATATGGTACAGAACCAAGCAACGTTTCGTTCTGTTGTACGTGGGGTCACCACGAGTCAGAGTGGACTCAACTGCAGGTAACAACAACATGCAAGTGCAGTGGAAGTGAATGAAACCTTACGATGGTGGAGGGAAGGGAGCTTCTGCCTACAGGCTGTCCCCCAGGAATTTCCTGGTCTAGACCTTGGAGCCCTGCACTTGTCTCTGCTGATGAGGAGCTGAGCTGGGCTGGGTTGGTCTCCAGTATTATGCAGGCAGCCACCAAGGTGCAGCCAGGCCAGCAGGGTCCTATTAGGCATCTTGCCAGCACCTGCAGCACATGCTGCCTCTTCCTAGTCTTGGTCCCGCCTCTTCAGGTCCATGGTTCATGAGAACCTGTGGATCCTCCAAACCCAACACAGGGGCTGTGGGGGCACAGAGAGCACTATTTCAGGTCCATAGACCTAGATGCCTCCTGCAGCCATTCCTAGTCAGCTGCCTGGTAGTACCATGTTACTTTGGTGTCATGCCAGACACGAGGCTTCTCTAACAGACCTATAATTCTCTAACGCTACACTGGAAGATGTGAGGTACACGCCCTCTGCACTAGGATTCACCCAAAATGGCTAAGTATATCCCTGAGGTAGGGAAGAGCTGGAATAATCACATTTCTTCTCTTACCCTTCTATTACTCTCTCCTTATAGCTAATCTTCTCTCACAGCAAAAGCCCTTCCTGGTTAATGGGACTTTCTCCATGTCTTATATCTTCCACCACCTACCCTCCACTCCACTCCTAAGGACTATTTACCTTCCCCTGCCTTTCCCTAGGGTGAAAAAAGAAAAAAGAGAGAGAGAGACAGAAGGTTTGTTGGAAAAGAAACCTAAAAAGGGAGTCTATAAACGTAGTATGTGCAAAGATACTTTATATTCATTAAATAACAGTCCTAATAAGTTTCTTTTCTTGGGACCAACAGTGAGTACAGACATACACAACAGAACTATAAGGTAGCTACTAGGCTTATCCCTGTTATGTACGTGAAGCAAGGGCAACTTAGAGCAATTGGGTAACATGAGGCGGCATAAGAGAAGAACTCAGACTCCAACTTAGGGCTGCCTGATTTCAAGTCCATATTTTACCCACTACACATGCCTCTTAAGCAACAGGGTAGATGACCATGTAGAATTGAGCCTCCCAGATTATATTATCATTTATTTTCTTTTTTAATAATAAACTGGAAGGAACCCTAAAGATCACCTAAAACAGAATTCTCCATTCAATGGTTTACAAAATCCTATGATCTCCAGAAGGAGATTCACATCAGAAAATAAAGTGATGGTATCTGTCCCAATTTCTCTTTGCAAAAATGCAATAAATGAAACAATCATTTAAACACTGTCTGTTTGTTAACAAGCAGTGTGAGAGCTTCCAAGAATGCATCAAGTATTGATGAGAGACATATGCCTGTGCCTACTCCCCTAATCATTTATCACTTAGTGGTTTTGACAATGTTACATAATTTTTATTCTCATTCTTAAATATTGTTTACTTTTTGTGCCTGACCCAAGCCATGGTCTTTTCAGTCACCTCACATGCATGTAAAAGCTGGACAATGAAAAACAAAAAAGACAGAAGAAGAATTGATGCATTTGAATTGTGGAGTTAGTGAAAAATATTGAATACACTATAGACTGCCAAAAGAATGAACAAATCAGTCTTAGAAGAACTACAGCTAGAATGCTCCTTAGGAACGAAGATGGCAAGACTCTGACACGCTTACTTTGGACATATAAGGAAAGACCAGTTGCTAGAAAAAGACATCTTATTTGGAAAAGGATGAAATTGCCTTTATGTGTAATGAATGTTATAAAAGATTGTATGCAAATAAATTTTGTAGTGAAATATCCAATAACATGTATATACATATATATAACAATATATTTACATAAAATCATTTCTTAATCATATGCTACATAATATTGACTTAAAACCCTAATTCCAAGAGTTTGGGTGATTAAACATGTGTTATTGTGAGAGTGATTTGAGTGGAGCTTCAGACCCACTCTCCACCCTCCTCCACCTTTTCTGTGCCCCAGGAGGCTAACTCTGTGGTTTGCATCAACCAGGCTCCCTGGATCTCTGGCCTCTGGGTTGGCCAATGGGAAGCACCAGCAGGAAATCAATGGGTGGGACTTCTCCTACACTAGTGCTTCAGCCACAGCTCTCTCTGGGTTGGTTATGGAACCACTCCTTCCTCCTGTCCCTTTGGGCCTAGAGGTGCTAACAATTCCCCCACTGTTGCTGATCCCTGGGGTGCTTTCCCATCCCTTGTGGATTTCCCTTAATCTTCAATTACTCATTTGAGTGTGGTACCTCTTTCCTGCCAGGACCCTAAATGATAAAAGGTTCAAAAGTCAAAAAAGAGGGTGAGGGGAGTTACTGGTCTGTTATAAATCAGTAACTTCTACAGATTAGGGAACTGAGGTTGACGGACCTTACATGACTTATTAAAAATCACTATCAATAACCAGATGCTAACATGGGAATAATGTTAGACCGTACATTATAAGATTGTTAGGAGACATATATGAGTTAATACTTATAAAATGCCTGAAAGAGCGTTTGACACATTGTTGCTGTTGTTAGGTGCCATTGAGTTGGTTCCGACTCATGGTGACCCCATGTACAACAGAACGAAATACTGCCCGGTCCTGCGCCATCCTCACAATTGTTGTTATGCTTAAGCCCATTGTTGCAGCCACTGTGTCAATCCATCTCATTGAGGGTCTTTCTCTTTTTCACTGGCCATCCACTTTTCCAAGCATGATGTCGTTCTCCAGAGACTGAACCCTCCTGACAACATGTTCAAAGTATGTGAGACGTAGTCTCACCATCCTTGCTTCTAAGGAGCATTCTGGTTGTACTTCTTCCAAGATAGATTTGTTCATTCTTTTGGCAGTCCATGGTATATTCAATATTCTTCTCCAACACCACAATTCAAGGGTGTGAATTCTTCTTCAGTCTTCTTTATTCATCATCCAGCTTTCACATGCATAGGAGGCGATTGAAAACACCATGGCTTGGGTCAGGCGCCCCTTAGCCTTCAAGGTGACATCTTTGCTTTTCAACACTTTAAAGAGGTCTTTTGCAGCAGATTTGCCCAATGCAATGAGTCTTTTGACTTCTTTACTGCTGCTTCCATGGGTGTTGATTATGGATCCAAGTAAAATGAAACCCTTGACAACTTCAATCTTTTCCCAGTTTATCAGCATCACAACAACATGCAAGCCCCCACAGTATGACAAACTGACAGACACATGGGGAGTTTGACACATAGTAAATTCTAAAAAAATATATTAGCTATCGGGACATGATAAATGCAATCAATGTCACTGAATTGTACCTGTAAAAACTGTTGAATTGGCAAATGCTGTTATATTTTACCATAATTTAAAAAAAAAGTTAGCTATCATCATCATCTCCTAATTCCCAATCCAGTTGAGAAAAAAGAGGGAATGGGTTTGAAAATATGCAATACTTCTAGCATAAAGATTCTAAAATTAGTACTATTTGGACAGAAAATTTCTGTCTAAGGCAGGGTCACCGTTAGCGCTACAGTGCAAATTGGAAAGAGGCATCAGGATTCATGGCTTGGTGATGAATTCCAGCCCCCACACCCCTGTGGTTAGGTGCCCTGTGCAATGAACAACCTTCCCAGTTGTCACACAGTAGCCCTGGCCTAAGATCCCCCAGCAAGTTGGTGTCACTGTTACATAAACATGACCTTCATTTCACTGAGTTGTTGTAAATATTCACTAAGATATGAAAAGTGCTTTCAAAGCTCTTAGAAACCCTGATGGCGTAGTGATTAAGAGCTATGGCTGCTAACCAAAAGCTCTGCAGTTCGAATCCACCAGGCACTCCTTGGAAACTCCATGGAACAGTTCTACTCTGTTTTATAGGGTCACTATGAGTTGAAATAGACTCCATGACAATGGGTTTGGTTTTTTTTGGTTTTCAAAACTCTCAGGCAAAGCATTCAGGCATGAATTACTGCTGCCTTCCTTACTCCAAATTCTTACAAACAGAAAATAGGACACAGACTAGAATAAAAAGATGGTGAAGAACATTTTTGAGTTTGCTGTTCAGTAATGTGCAGAAAAATATATATAAAGTTTTCCCTCATTTTGTGACCATGACCAAAAAAACTCTTCTTCAATGTTCTTCAATTTTCTCAATGCTCTTCAGTGTTTTCCAATGTTCTTCAATGTTCTCAATGTCCTTCAATGTTTTCAGTGGGAAAGAAAGACAGCATGATGATGTGTAATGATCATGCAGAGGGAAGAGTTATACGAAATGTCTATGAAAAAATGACAATACAAAGCATGGCTTTTACTGAAAGCTCATGGGCAATGTTGGTGTTGGGGATTTCAAAAAACATCAGATATCTGTTGGAACCTCTGAGGATGCTAAACCAGACAGAGGGATGCTCTTCACTGAGACACAGGCAGTGCCCATCCCAAGCTCTGGAGCCCCGGTCTCTACCGTCAGTGTTCATCCATGTGGAATTCCAAGTGGGCTCTGGTTGTTCCTCTTTCAAATGCAAGGTGCATTTCTCAGCTTAAAAATAACCCTGTGTGTTCAGTCCCTGGGCATTGCAACTCTTTTTGATCACTTCTCTTTTTACAAATATGCTGCCCTCTTCTCCACCAAGGGAAGGGAAGGGAAGGGAAAGAGCATTCATTGAGTATCTCCACAGCTTTTTACGTACATTGACAGTTTAATCCCTACCCTATGAGGTAGAAATCGTTGCTCCAAATTGCTATCAATGATACTGAAAATTTGCACAGTACTTTATAGTTTATGAGATACCTTCACATATTCTATCACATGCAATTCTCTCAACTCCTTGGAAAAGAAACTGAAGGTCACAGTGATTAAATGGCTGGTTCAAAGTCAAATATTCTCAATGTTCTCCAATGTTCTTCAATGTTCTCAATGTTCTCAGTGGGAAGGAAAGGCAGCATGATGATGTGTAACAATCATGCCAAGGGAATATTTTTATGAAATGTTGATGAAAAAAGTGTCTTGAGCTATGACAGGAGAAGCTGGAACTTATACCATGTCTTCTGCCTCCATCACCTGAGCTCTTTCAACTCTACTGTTTTCTTATTATTTAACTGGTATGTCTTGTCTCCCCAACCTTACTGCAGGCACTTCAAGTGCTTCTACCATGAAATCTGTGAGAGCCAGAACTCAACAGGACTGCCTTGTTTTTCTGGGTCTCACAAGTTTTCTGCCTTTGACAGGGTGCAGTCACCACTTTTCTATTACTATCTATTTAGTGGAAAATATTTGAGTTTTCCTTCTCTGATAGGTTTCTGCCTTACACAGATTCCAGCTTTCTCAGGTTTTACTGTATATCTTTGTCTTCCCCCACAGAGCACTATACAAGCACCTGCCCTTCCAAGCATTTGATAAAATCCCTGTTGAATGCATGAATGGATAAACAAGTGAACCAAGCACCTTTAGTGTGTCTAGAAACAGCAAGTAGAAGAAAGTTCCAGGTGATTCATATGGGAGACATCTAGGGATAAAATCATTCACAGACAGCCCCAGTTTCTATCACCAGGCTTGTGGTTCTCTGAAAGAATCTACATGTGCATAACCTTTGACCCTTCTGAGCTTTATTTCAGCATTTTTGAACTTAAGAACTAGAGAATGATTTTCTATGCAGTCTTGGTCCCCACTGCCATCTTCTCATTGGTATACAATTATAGAACTTTAATAGAACATACAAAATATGCTACTTAAATCAAAAGTTACATGCTTTCAGATCCTTAGCATGGTTGTTGAGGTGTCTGGATAATACCATATCCTGGAGGGCCACTCCAAAGTTTGAAAAGAGGAGCTGCTGAACTTGGCAAGCCCCAAAGAACTCAGCTCCCTGCTCTTAGAGAAATTTCATAAATACCTTATTCAAACCTCCCCAAAGTTCTTTCAGAACCACCGACACATGACAGTTTGTGTGCAAATGTATGAAGAATAAGTATCTCTAAAAAGCCAAAAAAGTCAAACCTATTGCCATCTAAAAAATATACAAAAAAGACTGGGGTAAGGGGATGGGCTTCGAAAGAATCAAACAGAAAACCAGGTTCTTACATGAGCTTGGAGTGGAGAAAAAAGAAACACCAACATTGAAGTCAGGCTCACAGAGGCCAGTTAGCCTAGTAGCTTGCAGCACTAACATTAACCAAGAGTATTCAGCATTGCAGATAAACAAAAGCAATAGTATCTAGGTAAGGCATTGAGGTCACTGGCTGGCAATAATCAGCTATGGCCTCAGTGAGGCTCTGAAGAGAAATGAAGATTTAATTGTTTGTCCTTTACCTCCAGTTGAAAATACAGAGAAGACAAGGTCTTGGGGATGAAGCAGGAAGAAACAAGAGAAGAGAAGAGAGCAGTGTCCCCATGTGAACTTGAGCCTCTTAAAGCCTGGCAAGAGGCAGCGTGAGCTGAGGAGATGAAAAGGCCAGTGTAGGGCTTGTAAAAGGGACTCCTAGGACACCCAAAGTCTCCTTCCCAACAACGCTTTCTTATTATTTCAGGGCAAATGCATCAATAACATATGGATTCTATTCCACTCCCCCACCCCCAACTTCCTTTCTTCATGCCATAAAAACACATACAGATCTCAAAATGAAAAGGAAAAAAAAAAAGAAAAGAAGGGCCAGGGACCAAAATGCTTAGTATGGTTTTAAGCAAACTTGGAGCATGCTAGGAAAGTAATTGTAACTGGTCAACAAATCCAAGTGGCAGTGGCACTTGCAATTGCAATTAGGTGGGAGCAGACATTTGGACTGCCAGGGGGGACTAGAGAGAAATGACCCCCAAATGTCTAGCACTTAGATGGGTAAGGTGACGCATCATCCTCCTACAATTTCAGGGTTAATTTGGAGGGATGGCTCTACCTCTGTCCTCAAACTTTATTACAGGGATGGTGCCCAGCTGTTCTCCATCTCCACTGGAAATGCAACAAAATGGCTTCCATTAGACTGTAGGGAATGCAATTTAGACATCAAAAGGAATGCCCAGTTTTAATATGTTCTTAAAACAAAGCATATTAATTGCATGCCTATAAATCAATCTTTACAGATATTTATTGAGTGCCTACTCTAATCATAATGGTATTCTGTGTCAGATATGAAGCTAGATGATTTTCAAATATTATTTTCAATCCTCACAACAGCATTACAAGATGGGTATTATTAACCCCATTTTGTAGATAAAGACTGACAAGTCTTTCATGACTTGTGGAACATGTGATATCCCAATAAGTTTTTATAACTCTGGAGTTCTTTGGGAAGGAGGTAGCCCAATTTTAAAGCCTTTAGCCTCAAGGTGGGAGCCTTTTGAAATGTATGAAACTCAGGAATCCTGAGTTGAATCCTCATTTTTGTGTAGATTGAGCATTGTCTTAGCTGATGCCTCCTGGATGTATAAATTTTCTAAACTTGTGACAGGTTTGCCTTTATTTCTGTGAGATAAGCCTCCTCACTAAGTTTCCCAGTTATTATGTTCTTGTGAGAATGTATTTATCATGATAATAAGCTATTCCCAGTCTTCATTCAGTCATACTGACCATTTTCTCCCTGATGCCACTGTTTCCAGGTGTTACTGGCTTCCTGCTCTTCTAGCTTCTGAACAGTAAATAATGCCTCTGCAATAAGGGCTAATGCAATGCAGTGGTACTTTTCAAGAGACTCAAACTCCTGTAAGTTATTCTTTCCCTGCATTCAATCTTAGGGTTCAATCATTGCTTCCACGAGTAGCAGGTGGAATGCACCACTGTGAGCAGTTCTGCAGTACTTGAGTGCACCTGTTTCTGCTTCTTAGCTGTTAGTACTGCTTTTGTTATAATAAAGAACACATAGTAGTGATAATTTTCCTGGGATTCAAATTCCTTTAGTTTTATTTATCTGGCCTGTCAGTATTACTTTTGCAGTAACGAAAAATGCACCGTAGTGGTAATTTTCCTGATTTAAAAAAAGAAAAATCCTTTGGCTTTATTTATTTGGGCTGTAAGTACTGCCTTTGCAGTAAGAAAGAATGCATTGCACCATGTTTTGGAAAAGTTTTATGAAAAATAATAAAAAGGCTAAGAAGAAGGAGACTAGAATAAAATATATGTGCAGTCATTGCCAGGGGTCTTCATGTTTTACCTCATGTTGCACAAATTTTCAAGAAATAAAATTTAAAAAAATTTAAAACCCAATTTTATCATTGATTCATATCAGCAGGATCTGTGACATCCAGCATCTGCTGGGATGCATGTGATCCCAGGTAATGGGCATCAAAATCCAGAAATCAAAACAAAAATTCTAAATTGGTCCTTTAATCAGCATGCCTTCCATTAGTGAAAATACATGGTATCAACAAAAAATTCAAAGGAGAAAATGATTAAGTCTTGAAGGGGTTTTTAAATGAGTTTCCCAAGTTCATAAAGCTAGGAAGTGGTAGAGCTAAGATTGAAACTCAAGTTTATCTAGGTGCTGAAGGGAATTCTTTGCACACAAACTCCCCAAAACTAGCACATCATTTTATGTTTAATAAATGTTGAACGAATGAATAAAGAAGCACAAATGATGGGTTCCGCCACTGATGTTCTTATACCATATTTCATCAATTTTAAAGTACTCTTTCTTCTACATTGTAACATCTCTGAAATAAGAATGCAACTAGAATAGATAGTATGGCATAATTTAATTGGCAGATTTTTTTTTAGTATTACATGAAATAAATGTGCATCTGACAGTCAGTAGACTCCTAGAATCGAGGAAATATGGATATCTAGAACGAAGACCATTTCCATGTGGAAACATAAAGAACAACATGGGGCAGCAAATGTTAACTAACAAATAACGAAAGTATCATAGGAGACCAAGGGAAAGGAAAAACATGCAGGGCACAGAGAAGTCCAAACACAGTATGATCCATTTTAGAGTTAAAGGATGGTAGGGTTTTGATGGGAATGGGGGCAGTATGAGTTTCTTAAAGGTAGGGACATTGACTGGCTTTTGTTTTTGCCTCCAACCCCCTAGTTCTGCATTAGAACTGCATTAGTGTCACACTTATGAAAAAGGCTGGTGTCTCCCTTCCGGAAGTACCTAAAAGTAAAGCCCAACCTGCTTGACATTTCTGGTGATTCTTGCCCAGAGGCAAAGAGTCCTTCTAGATCCAAGCTTCTTTATCTAAATGGGAAGCCTGACAGGCTGCTCATCTGATTAATTAGGAAGCTCACAGTACACTGACAGAATCAAAGCAAGAGCTCACTCAACAAGGAGATTTTGTTTACTCTCATCTACCTAGTCAAGCTTCCTTCTCTCATTTCCACATTTTTGCTCACTGCCCCTGCCCGTCATACACTGACATTTAAAAGTAAATTAATCTCCCTTCTCTACCTCAGCGTTAATCATTCAGAAAGTGTGCTTTCTTCAGGAAGTATTCCATGGTTTTAGGGAACCAGGATAAAAAATGATCACATGCCAGGGCCTTTAATAAAGTGTTCCTCCAAACTCTCTTCAAGATGCCGTTCCAAAAGATGTAAGAGGTAATCCAAAAAACAATTCCTGCATGCTAAAAATAGCGAATGAAAATAATGATGAGGAACAGTATATTTACATAGTCTCAAACAATCTTCTCATTAAAGTACTTAACAATTACAAAGGAAGAAACAGTAACTTCACGGTAGACAAACCCGGCAGACACCACCACCCATGATCAAGTGATCAAAGCTAACGTTGCCATAAATGAGACACACTGGCATCATGTGTCTCCTAGTGGGATGCATTGAAAAAGACACACATCATTTATGCTAAAAAGCATAATCTGATTCCAATCATGAGAAAACGCAGACAAACTCAAACTGGGAGACCGTCTATAAAATAACTGGCCTTTATTCTTCAAAAATATCCATGTCGTGAAAGACAAAGAAAGGATTCCAGATTAAAGGACACTAAAGAGATGTAAAGGAGCCCTGGTGGTGCAGTGGTTAGGCATTGGGCTGCTAACCAAAAGGTAAGTAGTTCTAACCCACCAGCTGCTCTGTGGGAGAAAGATGTGGCAGTCTGCTTCTGTAAAGATTTACAGCCTTAGAAACCCTGTGGGGCAGTTCTACTTTGTCCTGTAGAGTTACTAGGAGTCGGAATCAACTGGACAGCAGTGGGTTTGGTTGGTTCTTTTAAAGAAATATACCAACTAAATAGATCTTGGACTGGAAGAATAAATTGTTATACAGGACATTATTGAGACGATTGAAATTTGAATATGGATTGTAAAATAGATAATAATGTTGTTGTTAGGTACTGTCGAATCAGTTCTGATTCATAGCGACCCCATGTATATAGTTGTAGTGATGTTAAATTTTCTGATTTTCAAAATCACACTGTAAGAAAATGCCCTTATTTTTAGAAAATACACACTGAAGTATTCTGGGGGTGAAAGAGCGTAATGTCTGCCACATACTCTTTACAGTTCAATAATAATAACTTGTTTATAGAGAGAAAGGAAAAGAATCATAGACCAATTGTGGCAAAATGTGGACAACTGATGAATCTGAGTGCAGATGAGAGGGAGTTCTTTGTACTATTTTTGAAATTTTTCTGTAAGTTTGAAATTACTTCAAAATATAAACATATTAATTTACTTAATGAATAAGATAAAATCAAATATCATATTCCTAAAACCACCAATATCAACATGAGGAGTGCTCTGGAAACGCTTAGTGGAGAAATGTCTCCTCATTTATAGGAGTCACTTAGCCCACGTGCTGGCCTCTAAGCCGCAGTGTCTGATCTCTTAGGCTCCTAAGACCCTCACGCAAGAAATCGGAGAAACTTCCACTAGCACGTCCTAGCTCTTAACATGTGCAGCCCTTCCTTTGATTTCAGTAGTGACTGCAAGCCAAAGTGATAGTTGGAAACAATTATCTGAGCATAAAACAATTAGCACGGCAACCACAGAGAGAAAGTTAATAGCCATTTACATGGCTGCAGGATGATCCTTCACTTCTAAACACACCAACTGTGAAACTCGGCCAAACCCGCTATCTGTCCTCAGGAGTTACAAGTCTTAAATCAAAGTTACAAGGCAGAGGAGGCTGTAGGGGCTGTGCACATTCTGAAAGGGGCTCTGAAAACAAGAATAAATGTGTTCCTGGAAGCAGTTTTGGAAGGGGAAAAAGGAAACCTTGATGACTTTGTGAGATACTGGAATAGACTGCAGGGGGAGGCCAATGGGCATCCTTTCCTGGACATCCTTAAAAGAAAAGGAGAACTGTCTAGGAAAATGTTACAAGGTGTAGAATTTTCTTTAAAATGCTTCAACATATAAACTGTGAGAGTATGTGTCTTACTTGGCTGAGACTGTGACTCAGGTGCCAATCAAGAAGGCCCAGGCCCAGGCCCAGGTGGTCAGTGGGGCTGTAATCAGAAAGCCCAAGCTCAGAGGTGGCTTTTCCAAGCATTTCTACTCTTTGTCTTGCTATCACAACCAAAGCTTTATTAATTAGTATGTGAAAGGTCAGAAATGGATTTTCACTAGCAAAACTAGCACCCTGTTGACTAGCACAATGAATGCTAGAAAAAGGCTCTCATCTGGTGAAATTGGAGGTATTCGAGTAATGTCAACTGGCTGGACATAGTTCAGACATATTCCTAAGACTGGCATGAACAGATTATAAATATCTATAAAGGCTGATATCCTTTATCCTAAGAGACGATGCCTTAGTCTAAACCCCCAAATAGTCCTATGTCTAATAGAGTCTCTGGATTCTGTTTCCCTGACAAATGCTATGAGGGTGACCAAGTTCTGTCTCTAGAATTGAAGTGTTTGCCTGGAGTAAACTTTTCACGCAAAGTGATGGCCAGAGAATAGAATACAGCGATAAGTTGGGACTTTCTCAAGGCAATGAACAGGTTGTACAAACTATTTCTTTGTTTGCATTTGTTAATAAATGTTTGGTTAATACACGTCACTTATTTTAAAACTTACTCAGAAGCTGCCATTTTTTATCCAAAATAAATAAATTGTGCATGACCAACCTGGCTTAGGTCAGCCTGCACTAGATGAGTGAGGTGTGGTGCTGTATAAATGAAGGGGCAGGAGGTAAAATGAGATGTTAGGCCCTTTTGTTAATGATCTCAGATTTAATTTCACTCTGGTCTGAGGCTATATTCTGTATGACCTCAATTCTTTTAAATCATTGGAAATTGTTTTACAGGCTAGAATATGGTCTATCTTGGTAAGTGGTCCATTGGTCCATGAGCACAAGAAAATAATGTGTCCTCTGCATTTTGAGGCTAGTGTTCTAATAAATAGCAATTAAGACAAGCTCATTCACAGTGCTGCCCAAGTCTTCTCTATCTTTACTGATTGTCCACTTGTTCTATTAATTACTGAGAGAGCTGAAATCACCAACTATAATTATGGATGTGTCTATTTGTACTTTCTGTTTTGTCAATTACTTCATGTGTTTTGAAATTCTGTTATGTGCATACACATTTATAATTGTTATGTCTTCCTAATAAATTGACTCCTTTATCAATATAAATATTATCCACATTTAGGATAATATTCCTTGTCCTGAAGCCTACTTTATCTGATATTAACACAGCTACTTCAATCTTCTTGTGATTAGTGTTTACATGATATATCTTTATTCATCCTCTTACTTTTAACTCATCTGTACCTTTATATTTAAAGTGTGTCCCTAGTAGGCAACATACAGTTGAGTATTGCTTTTTTATTCAATCTGACAATTTCTACCATTTAATTTTCATGTTTAAGCCATTTAATGTAATTGTCAATATGGTAGGGTTTAAGTCTAGCATTTTGTATTTGTTCAGAGCAACTGTAGGGCTCACCTTGTTCTTTCAGGGATTACCCGATCACTGTCTGAAAATAGTTATTTCATACATTTTAACCCGGTTTCTATTTACTTACAGCAGAAATGTCAGTCCTGTGCCAGTTACCCCATCATGGCCAAAAGTAGAAGTAGGGAGCCTGTATTTAAAAGGTTTCTCAGATGATTCTGATATGCTGCTAGAGTTGGGAACCATTGCTTTAACCCAAGGGTCACAAGTTTAAGCAGGTAAAGACACGTAATGGAAATTAGAGCTGCTGGCTATGGCAATAAGGAATGTGGGGGATTATAGAGCATAGGCTATGACTGAAAATATTCACATATATTATTTTTGAAACAACTTTTCAGCCAAATAAAAAAAAATGTCTACTGGTTGAAATCTTCCCTTAGGCCCCAATTTGAATATTTGTGAATCTTCTCTAGTGTCATTATACCTCTTAAAATGGGGTGCCCAGAATTGAACACTATCCTCCACAGTAGACTGACAGCTCAAGAGTGGTGATACCATAATTACCTACAATCTGTACCCCATGAGTTCATTAATTCAGTGTAAGACAAGTTCATGTTTTGGCAACAAACTGAGAGCTCATGTTTAGCTGTGGTTACCTCACTACCAACCCTTCATCTCTCTCACACAAATTCCTGCCAAACCAGGTCTCTCTGCCCTGCACTGTGTTAACTGACTGTACATTTATCACTATTAAATCTCACCTTGTTGATTTTGGCTCAAGGTTCCATCCTGTCAAGAACATTTTGAATCTTGAGTCTGTTATCTTTTAAGGTAACTACTCTACCCAGATGTGTATCAACTGAAAATTTGATAAGTATACTTTCAATTATCAAGGACCCAGTGCTAGTGACTGGACCTCATGATATGCCCCCTCAGTTGATGCTGGCCAATCAGTCCTGCCTTTGCTTTTTATAAGCTCTATCCCCAGGGGAAAATGGAACAGACGGAGATGAAACACAAGCAAGTAAACCCAGCTCTTAGAAAGTATCGTGGCAAAACGCCAGGGTGATGGTGAATTTGTGGTGTGGATATGGGTTTTGTATAAACATTCCCATGAATATGCCTGCCACTCATTTCCACAGGTAACAGGTAATGCTGAAACTGGAGAAGACAGCGCCACCCTTGAGCGAGGCTGTGAGGTCATCATTTCTGTCTGGCTTTCACTCACAAGTCCCAACTCTGCCACTAATTAGCTGTGTGGCCTTGGGCTGCTGAGTTTTCTTTCCTGAGCCTCAGTTTCCTCATTTGGGGTTTCCCTCTCGAGAAGCTATTATTCTTCTCCTACCCTGGTGCCCTCTCTCCTACCAGCTCCATTTTCACAAGGTCTTACTTTGCCCTGGCTGTAACATACTTCTGGGAGGAGTTAGGAGGGAATATTTTCTATCCCTCAAATAATATTATTAAAGTCTATCTTGCCAGTTGATCTGTTACCTGCCACCTTTCCTGCCTTACATCCTATCCACTTTTACGTATACTCTTCATTCCAGCCATACTCAGCTATTTGCCAACCCCTGAATGATTGCGCTTTTTCACCCCTTGATGACCCAGGTTCAAATCCTAGCCAATGCACTTTATGCGCAGCCACCACCCATCTGTCAATGGAAGCTTGTGTGTTGCTATGATGCTGAACAGGTTTCAGCAGAGCTTCCAGACTAAGACAGATTAGGAAGAAAGGCCTGGTGATCCACTTTCAAAGAATCAGCCAATGAAAGCCCTATGGATCACAACAGTCTGATCCTCAACCAATCATTGGGATGACACAGGACCAGGCAGCGTTTCATTCCCTTGCACATGGGGTTGCTGTGAGTTGGGGCCAACTTGATAGCAAGTAACAACAGCAACTTGCCTTAATCCATCCTGGTCTCCCTGCCTGGAATACGCATCCCATGCTTCTCTTCCCCTAACTGATATCAACTCATTTTTCAAATCTCAGCTCAGGCTTTACATCTTCTGGGAGGCCTCCATATTCAGTAGCTGCTCTTTTGTAGAGCCCATGGCACATATTCTTTCTCAGCATCCATCACTCATCTGCAGGCCTTAGCTGACTTACCTTTTTCTTCCATTAGACTCTAAGCTCTTTGAGAGCCAGGGCTTTTCATTACCACTGCCTGGGACGATTCCTGCCATAACACAGCTGCTTTGTTGAATAACTGAGTAGATTGAATGACTGAGTGAATGAGTGAGCAAGTCACACCACACAGGTGGCTGCCTACTTCCTGCACTGGAGGTACCAAGCCTGGCCAGCTTGGGCCCTTATCATACTATCCTGAGCTGAGGCCCAGCCTCCTTGACTCTGCCTTTACTTAAGCTGTCAAAGCAGGAATCCCAATGTCAGGCATGGCCCTGATGTGAGTCCCCATTCCATTCACTCAGCTCTCCAGAATCTTTCTAAGTCCCCCCGCCTTTGAACAGGGCAAATGAAATGGATGAATAACTGGTAAATCTCCTCTTCTCTCTCCCCACACTGCCTCACAACCAAGGAGGAGCCATACTCCCAGATGTGCTGCCCAAGAGTGGTACTCTGTCCCCTGGAATCCAAGAAGTCGAGGAGGCCTCCTGGAAAAATATCAGTTAGAAAAATCCTTCACTGGCCAACCCTCTAACGGCCTCTCCTCTGCAGAGTTTGCTCATTGCTTAAAGTCTACAACCCACCAGTTGTTTACATCCTAACTCTGAGTACAGGGGCATCTACAGTTTAATTTGAGTCTTGGATAGACAGGGCTATTCTCTGTCTGAGTGGCAAGAGCATCAACAACGTTCCAGGATGAACTCTGTGTGGCATTCCCCAGTCCTACCTAGACCCTGGGCCTGTAAAAGCTTTCTGTCACTTTCCAAGATCACTTTGGGCAGGGCTAGACCATGGTAACTTGTCCCCAAGGCCAGAAGATGTCACCAGGAGTGAACGGATACAGAGTAGCTGGGATGGACTGTTAAGGACAGGTGACGGAAGGAAAAAGGGATAAAGGCTGAGGGTTATTGGAAGAGGGAGGAGAAAGTTCAAGGAGACCAGAGAGAGACTTAGAGGGAAACACACACAGCTGGGATGCCTGGAGATATTTCAGGCCCAGAGGGATGTGGGAAGGGCTGAGGAGAAAGCCTCAGGGGAGCCATGATAAGCTCTGAAACACCCTGCCAGGTGTCAGGCTCCAAAGGAATGGTAAACAGAGTAAGGCTGGGACTACTGCCCCCACCCCACCAATAAAAAGGAGAGAGAAAAGGAAAATTACAGCAACTGTGACCTCAGACTTTCAGAAGCACTCTCACAGTCCATCAGCTTCTATCACCACCACCCTTCCTGCCAAAAGCGTCTTTACCTACATAGAGTCATCCAGGCTCCATCCTGTCCATCTCCAGGGGCTCTGAGGATTAAGGGCCAACACTGACGAAAGGGGTACTGGGAGATAGCACAATAGGATTTTGATCAGGGGTATAGGGCTGGGCTGTTTCCAGCTCTTCAGTTGTGGAAGCCCACTTTGCATCCTTCCATCCTCACCTCTCTCTGGTCCTGCCTGCAGACTCCATGAAAATTGTTCTGTCACCTTTCAGACAGAGCACCCTCTGCCCCTCTGCCTACATTACATTCTTCACCCACTGTCCACCTGTAGATGATACACCATTGGTTTATGTCACTGGACATACCGACGAGGGCCCCAGTTTCCATGGAGAGCAAATCCCTGAAGGCAACAAGGCAGTATACCCTTCCAGTCTATCCTCACTCACACACACACACACACACACACACACACAGAGAGAGAGAGAGAGAGAGATTTCTCCTGCACCAACCCCACCCAGACAACTCAAAGCCATTTGGAGCAGCAGTCCCCAGGCTGGGCCTCTGGGCATTCCTGGGGAGTCAGTCCAGCCCTTATGCCAGGTCCCCTGCCATGCAGCTGCCATCTACCCTCCAGGCCTGCAGCCCTTGAGATGCCACGCAGACTTTTCCACTCGTCCAGAGCTTCTTAAGTGCCTCTGATATACTCCATGTGTCCCAACAGGAAAACACACACTCATCAACTCTACAAAATGCTCCAGATGTGATCAAAGCCAGAGAGGCAAAAGAAAACAGAGATGGGGGTGTTCATGAATGGGGAGAGATTGGGCAAGAGGAAGAGAAAAATCCAGGGATGTGAGGGTAGGGAGACCCCCTGGGCAGCAGTGAGTCCAATGGAGGGAGTCCAGAACTGGGGTTCAGACTCCTGGGTTCCAGATCCTAGTTCAATGTGGTCCCCTGTGAGACCTTGGGACTTGCCCCCAGACCAGCTCCAGGATCAGGTTTCTATCTCTGAAGAGCCATAGAAATTTAGACCTAGAGAGATGTTATAGATCACCTGGCCGAACCCTCTTATCTTTAGATGAGGAAGGTAATGTGCAAATCATCCTGCCTGGAGCATCACCCACCACCTCTAATCCCACATACCTCTCTACCTCCCAGTAACTGCTGCCTGTATTAAATTTCAGCAGGTGATAGTGGCACAGATTAAAGATTCCTCATGTGAAGGTGGCCTCAGACATGATTTCCCTGTCCCCCTGTCTCATTAATTCCGTGGTTAGAGGATCTCAGTTCCTCTTTCATAAAGTGAGGGAACCAGTCTGGGTGGCTTTCAAGGGTACTTCCAGACCGAAAAATTCCTAAGACCCCATCATCTATGGCAATACCCCCTTAGGGAACCAGGTCAGTTTTACTCTAAAAGATCGTAGTGCCCCATTACAATCTCCTCTGAACGTCTGACCAGATCCTTCCAATACCCCCACAGATCACCTTAGGATCCTTTCCTGGAAACATCTTTGTGTCTCACCAACACAGGTTTCCTCCCTAAAAAGGTAGCAAACCAGTTAAGATAATGCACTCTAGAGTCGTACTGCTTGTGGCTTTAAGGCAACAGCCTTATTTACTCTGTGCTTCAGTGTACTCATCTTGAAAATGAGGAGGATTGTGCCAACCTCATAAGGTTACAATAAAAATTCATGAGATAATGCATATAAAGGGTATGTGAAGATGACTGCATGTTAGTGATGGTTATTATCACTCCCATTACATACAACCACCACTGGTAAACACCCACTGGATCACAGCCTAGAGAAATCTGTGGGTTTGTTAGGATGTGAAGGGGTGAGGATAAGAAGGGAAAAAAAAAACAAAAAACATCTGTACAGAGTCATGCTATACAGACTGCCTATAAGTCCTCTCAGAGGACATCCAGAAGAGAAGCCTTTCTTCTCTTCAGACCCCCACCCCCACCTCTCTACCCTGTTTGATACAAACAGTGCAATCCCGTGCCCCAAACAGAAAAGCCTCAAGTTCTTTAAAAGTAAAAGCAAACCTATCATGCCAGCTCCACCCACACATATGCACCCACATACACTGAACCCTTCAAGGACTTGCTCTTCTTCTTAGGATAAAGTCCAAAGTCCTTAATCGGCCTACAAGATGCTTAATGACCTGGACCCTGCTTCCCTCCCCAACCTTGTCTTCCATCTCTACCCCCCACCACAAAACTAATGCTCCTGTACCTGAGGTTTCCTCTACCAGAAGCAGGGCACCATAGCACCATAGTAAGAGATCTGACTCAGGAGCTAGACTTAGAAGTTCAGATCTTACCTCTATTACTTACTAGCTGTGTGAACTTGGGCAACTTAATAACCTCTCTGTGTCTCAATTTCCTCAGCAGTACAATGAAGATAATAGTATCTATCTTAAAGGGTTGTAGTGAGTTAGCAAATGCAAAGGTTTAGAACAGTGCCTGGCACATGGTAAACATCATGTAAGTGTTAGCTATTGTCATTCTCTCGTCTTTGCCTGGCTAGCTTGGACTCATTCATCAAATCTTAGTTTAAATGTCACTTCTTCACAGAGGCCTTCTCCAACTAGGTTGGGTCTCCCTATACCTATAGTCCTACTAATCCTCACATTTCCCCCATAATAACCCTTGTCACTCTTACAATTAACTATGTGGTATGTGTGCTCCCTGCAAACCTGTATGCTCCTTGAGGTCAGACTAGGGAGGACCATAGCTCCAGATTTGCTTGGGACAGTCCTAGTTTATATCTGCTGTCTCAGCATGGTAGATTGTATTATTGTTTAACAAATGTTATTTCCTCTCCCCTTGGGAAAGAGTATACTCCCCAGCTCCATGGATTTGTGGTTGGCCATGTGACTTGCATTGGCCAAGGGAACGTTAGCAGATGTGATGTGAAATGCCTTAAAAGGGATTTAATGTTTCCAATTCTTTTCTTGTGCTCCTGTGATCCACCATGAGAGGGACATGCCCCAGCTAGCTGCTCATCTAAGGAAATGTGGATACCTGCAGAGAAATGGGGCCAAGCCTAGCCAACCGTCAGCATGAAGAAGAGTTTTCCCAGTTAACCCAGAGACACATGAACAAGAAAAATAAATGATTGCTGTAAGTCACTGAGTTTGGAGTGCTTTGATATGTAGCATTATTGTAGAAATAGCTGACTAGTACACTCAGCATAATTATGAATAGCACTCACTTTTACTTTCAAAAGTGTCCCAGCTTAGAAGATAAATCATATGATCACTCAAGGTTAGTCCATATCTATCTTGTCCACCACTTTAACTCCAGCACCTAAAATTGTGCCTGGAAAAGAGAAGTTACTCAATAAATATCTTGGATTATATTGAACTAAAGTACATGTTCTCTTAAGTCTCATTCTTAGAGCAATAAATCTTCTTCTCTACTGAATGGGCAAAGGTCTGAGTCTGGGGGCTCTGCCTTCTCTACTTCTTTTACCATGTCTCCATAGAGATGCTTCTGGCTAGCTGACAGATCATCAGAGGGCTTAACCTCACCATTCACAGCAGTCAAACCCTCAGAGAAGGGCTAATCTATCCACATGGGGATACAGTCTTACCGGATTTGATAGGAAGGGGAAATAGATCCTCATAAGCAGAATATCCCACTGAAGAATGAGCAAGAAGGAACAGGCACGAGCCACAGAAAGAAGAATGTGCATGAGGCATCAGGTGGGTTTTCAGATGACTTAGTGCTCCTGAGTGGGGCAAAGAGACACCCTTAGTATATAGCAAATTCACTTCTCTCTGCTGAACACCTTGCCTTCCTGCCCAAAGGTGGAGGACAAGGCACACTATCCACCTAAGGAATTGCTTATATTTTGTTAGAATTGATAACAGCTGGAAACTAAGCCATCACCCTTGCTCTCTTCCTGACTAACATACCCAACTGAAAAGTTTGAAATCCCAGTCCTCCAATCCCTTCTGTGTCTCTCCTGGCCATGCTCAGTGGAATACGGATTCTATGAAAGAAACCAAGAAGGTCGAGCCAACCACTCTGAGGACTAAGCCCCCTAGAAGTATTTTCTGAGTCCCTTCTACAGGTAGTGTGGCCCAGGCTGAGTACCACTACCTCTTCACTGTCTGAATCAACCAGTATGCCAGAGGCAGACAGCAAGCCCTGGCAGTTACCCAACTACCAATGTCTTTGAATACCTTGAGACAATCCCAAGAAAGGTACCAGAGGGCAGCTGTCTTCCAGGCAGGGAACTTGAAGGGTTGTTTTTCTTTTTTCCCCCTTTGCTTACGTCTGTGACTTCCAGACCCACAAAATACTGTGGTTTTCCATTTCTAAAACAGAGGCATGTGCCTGTGTGAAAAGCCTGGGCGTGCTGGGCTAATTATATTTAACTATCTTGCGGTTGTTGTTATAACGTGTGTTCCGCTGATGTTATTCAATGTGTTAGGATGCTTTCTGTTTATGTTGGTTACATACCCATGTGGTGTGGGTGGAGAACATCACTCAAGGGAATATCATTAGCAGGAATGGGGAGCTCAGGGGCTCCAGAGATACGTGGCAGAACAGTGGCTAATGGGATCAAATAATTGGGCTGTGTCCATGGTAACTCATCCAGATGCTAGTCCCCTCCATCCTTTTAAGGTAAAATCAGTCCCTAAGATCTACCTGAAGTCCCTGACTCCCACAGAAAGGGTTGCACCTGCCATCACACAGCCTACAGGTTTTGTGGAAGAGACACAAAGATTCTTTTTGCTATATCAAGGTGGAGGTGGGGTGAGTGTGTCAGGTCCAAAGGGGCTGAATGACTTGTCCAAAGTTTCCCTAGGAGAGAAGGTGAGAGAATAACTGAACCTTGATGTGCTCACTCTCACGTCACAGCCAGGAGCACAATAATCCCTTTAACCTTTCTAAGCTCTGCTTTGCTACTTGCCTAAATTCTAGAGAAACCACTTGCTAAGAACAAAGACCAACCAGTTGCTGTGGAGTCAATTCCGATACACGTCGACCCAATGTGTGTCAGAGTAAAACTGTGCTCTGTAGGGTTTTCGACGGCTGATTTTTTTGGAAGTAGACTGCCAAGCCTTTCTTCCAAAGAACAAAGAAGTATGTTCATAGTAATGATCCTATCATTAAGCAGAAGCTGACTATGGTCAGTGTGCTCTGCTTACCAGCAGACTTCACAGTGTTCCTTCCAAGATGGGTAGTTGAAGGGATTAACATTAGACAGCTAGAAACCCAGCTCTCCTGATAATCAGGTGGATGAAGCTCTAGACCACCTTCTGCCACATGGTACAATGGAAAAAAACATAGTTTCTGGAGTCAGACAGGTGTGGGTTTAAATCTCAGATGAGAAAGCTCTGTGGCTTTAGGAAGCCCTTTACCTTACTGAGCTCAGTATCCTCATATGTGAGCTGGAGGTAATAATACCCACCTTTTAGAGTTGCTGTGCAGCGTAGAGATCATACATGTAAAGTGTACAGGTACAGTTCGTTGATTCACAATAAAAACGAACTTTGTCTTATGATTATACTATATTTGTCAAAACCCTTGAGCTGAAGAACTGTATAAAATTTGCTACTTTGAATATTATAAATTTTCCCCAGTGAGGAGATAAATAATAGCTTTATTTAACCAGACCTGTGCCCATCCACCATAGTATTTGGCCAATACTTAACCCTCACAATAATATTGAGGGGCAGGCAGGACAAGCATTATGGTCCCTATTTTATAGCTAAGGAAACCGAAGCTCAGAGAGAGAATGGCTTGCCCAAATACTACATCAATGGGACTAAAGGTGGGCTTAAAACTGAGTTCTTTTTATTCTTAACCCACCGCTCCTAGTCTGAACGAATGTCCCTAGGCCAGTACTTCAAGATTGGATAAGAACATGTGTGTTAATTCTATACATCTTTTTAATTTAGTAAGTGGTCTCCTCCATTTTCTTTGTAGCGAAGGGAGTTCCTATTTGTTTAAGTCTGTCTCCATATCTTCATATGTATGCCTCTCCAAATCTTTGATCACATGACTTTTCCTTCTCTGAAATATTTCCAGCCCGGGTGAGTTTTTCTTTAGGTAGGATGACCTGAGCTGGACACGTGAGGCTTTGCCATGATTTGGTAAATCACTAAGAGATACAGTCCTGGTTTGGATCTAAAATGTTTTCTGAGAATTTTCAGGATCAGAGGGTGCTGCAATACATCATGTGGATGTTTCTAGAAAGAGTACCAGTCACCCCCAACAATCTTTGCCTAGCGTATGGCTGGCAGCCCTGAGCCCATCATCACAGACATCTAGTTAAGGGGTCAATTCTCCCCAAGATCTTTTCCAAATGCTGTTTTCTTACACACTCACACTTACTTTTTTGTAAATTTTCTCCACCTATTTATCCCCTCATTTCTCAGAGAAGCCCAGTGGTCATCTACAAACTTGGAGATTTCACCTTGAACATAGGGTCCTTGAGACTAGGGTATGTTAATTCATGTCCATATCCCCAGAACCAGTATTTGATATACAGTCAGTGCAAAATATATGTTGACTTAAATACTATATTGGGTGAGGTGGGTGTAAAGGTCCACCTCTGAGTTTCCCAGGCCAGTGAGTCCCAAGGAGGGAGATCATGTTGATGAGGCTGTTTGAATACCCCATATCATATGAGGATGTGTATAAAGGACTGGGAGTGTTTCGTGTGAAGAAAAGAAAACTTGTGTGTATGAGAATTGTTATGGACACAATAGCTATTTTTATATACTTAAAGGGCTGTCCTACAAAGAGGTGCATTCTCGTTCCATGTGGCTCCAGGGAGCAGAACTGGAAGCAAAAGGGGAAATCAGCAGAGTTCTCACTTGGCTCCATGACCTCCTAATGGCTAGAAGTGTCCAACAGAGAAACAAGCTGCCCCGGAGGCAGGGTGCTCCTGATCATAAGAAAAATCAAGCAGAGGCTGGCCAACTGTTAGATGAATATTCTATGAAAAGAACTCTTCATTACTGCATTCTGGGGTCAAGTGCTGAACTGGATGACCTCTGTGCTTCCTTCTACTGCTAGGATGCTATGGTTTCTCCCCAGAAGTTTGGATAACTGAGAGTTTATTGTACACAGTGCCAAAAAAAAACAAAAACAAAAACCCAGTTGCTGTCGAGTCAATTCCAACTCATGGCAACCCCATGTGTACAGAGTAGAACTGCTCCACAGGGTTTTCAAGGCTGTGGTCTTTCAGAAGTAGATAGCCACACCTTTCTTCTGAAGTGCCTTTAGGTGGTTCGAACGGCCAAACTTCCAATTAATAGTTGAGTGCTTAACCATTTGTACCATCCAGTGACTCCACACAAGGGTCAAGGGAATCCTAAATATATAGCTTTGTCATACTTTTTGCAGAATAATATCAGCTTCTCTACCTCCCTGGGATATAGGACATGACATAGGGGGTCAGAGAGGCAAAGGAGGCAACCATACCATGAAATTCTGGGTGGCTATGGGGAACAGAACAAGGCAATACTGTGTGGTTTAAAGCCAAGAAGGGTGTGTATTAGGGTTGTATCCTTTCACCATATTTATTCAATCTGTATGCTGAGCAAATAATCCGAGAAGCTGGGCTATTTGAAGAAGAATGGGGCATCAGGATTGGAAGAAGACTCATTAACAACCTGCTTTATGCAGATGACACAACCTTGCTTGCTGAAAGTGAAGAGGACTTGAAGCACTTACTGAAGATTAAAGACCATAGCCTTCAGTATAGATTACACCTCAAAATAAAGAAAACAAAAATCCTCACAACCGGACCAGTAAGTAACATCATGATAAATGGAGAAAAGATTGAAGCTGTCAAGAATTTCACTTTACTCAGATCCACAATCAACGCCCATGGAAGCAAGAGTCAAGAAATCAAACTACGTATTGCATTGGGCAAATCTACTGCAAAAGACCTCTTTAAAGTGTTAAAAAGCAAAGATGCCACTTTAAGGACTAAGGTGCACCTGACCCAAGCCATGATGTTTTCAATCACCTCATGCATGTAAAAGCTGGACAATGGATAAGGAAGACCAAAGAAGAATTGATGACTTTGAATTATGGTGTTGGTGAAGAATACTGAATATGCCATGGACTGCCAGAAGAACCAACAAATTTGTCTTGGAAGAAGTACAGCCAGAATGCTCATTAGAAGCAAGAATGGCAGGACTTCATCTCATATACTTTGGACATGTTATCAGGAGGGACCAATACCTAGAGAAAGACATCATGCTTGGTAATGTAGAGGGTCATCGAAAAAGAGGAAGACCCTCAATGAGATGGACTGACACAGTGGCTGCAACAATGGGCTCAAGCATAACAACGTTTGTGAGGATGGCACAGGACTGGGCAGTGTTTCCACTATGAGTTGGAACCAATGTGATGGCCCCAAACAACAACAATGGATGGTGGCTGTATTTGATCAAACTTCCTTCCTGTAGTCTCCACCAAATGGTACTGATGAGTACCATGAGATGTGGGAGTCTACCCTCAGGAGACTGAGACAGTCTTTGGCTGCAGTCTTGATCCAGAGCTGAGAGTCTCATACTCCAACCCCTATTATCATGAGTCAATCAAAAGACCAGCAACTTCTCTGGAAGTTACAAACTGGACTGGAGTGGCACTCAGTAGAGGGAGAGGACAAAAGAAGACTAGGATAGAGCTTTTTTACAGCTAGATTTAATTAGCAGCCTGACTTATTTCAGTTGGAGTCCTGGTGGTAAAGTGGTTAAATCGCTCATTCAGCTGCTAACCAGCAGGTCTGTGGTTTGAACCCACCAGCTGCTCCATGGGAGAAAGATGTGGCAATCTGCACTCGTAAAGGTTTATAGCCTTGAAAACCCGATGAGGCAGTTATACTCTGGCCTATAGGGTCACGATAAGTTGGAAATCTACTCGGTGGCAGAGGGTTTGGTATTGGTTTTGGACTTGTTTCATAATCTATTAAACAGACCAGAATATAACAGCACGAAGCATTATCATCCTCCTTTCTGCTCTGCCTCAACCAGCAACTGCCTGTTTTCCTCTGTCTACTCTACTCTCATACCTTCAGAGATACAAGAAAAACATTTTTCAGGCCCATGAGATATTCTTTCCTTCTAGCTTGCAAAATGTTTCCCAGCTAAATCCAGTACTTCAAATGCTGAGACCTGTACAAATACCAAGGTGCTGGTCCCAACTTCATCTCTACTCAGCCTCCTCTCTTAGATCCAGCCTCACTTCTTTCTAGCCTTGGATTCCTGGCTAACTTACAGAGCAGAGCAAGGGACACAGGCCACGCTGGCACAGTAATCCTTACAGATGAGGTCTGCAAATCTAGTTCTTGATCTAACCACTCCAATCAGTAGTGAGGAAGGATCTGACTGAATGAATGTGATTTTCAGCCATCCGTAACAGGCTAAGCAATAAATCCATATACAAGGCGGTCCAGACTGGAGATGAAGACACATTCAGGACATTTAACCTCTGTCCTTCAGAAAGCAACGTTTCCAATTCCAGTGCCACTCTTCTATGAAGTCTTCCCTTATTCTGCTAATAGCAATCGCTCCTCATCTGCTGTCTCCTACGATTGTGTTTGTACTTACATTATAGTTCTTACAGCCCTCACTTCCTCCTGCCTTGTACATGTCTGTCTCTCTGCTTAACCGCTAGATCCTTAATGGCACAAAGTCATTTTTGCGCCTCCCCATGTTGCCAAGCACAGAGACTTGTTCATTGTTATTGTTCATAAATGTTTATTGCATTGGGCTGAATTACCTTTATAAATCCCAGGGAAGGATCAACAGGAGCAGTAGGACTCAGGAAATTAATCATGGATTGATCAATGTTTCTCTCTCTCCCTCCCTTTCCTCCCCGAAATGAGCTGTGGCCAGTCCTTCCCAAGCCTGGCCTGCTGAGAAGCCTCCTAAGAAAGAATGTGGCCCTCTCTATCTCTCCCTTGGAGGGATTTGGATGGGTCACATTTCAGGAGGATAGAAGTGGGGCCCAGAGACAGGGAGAGAAGGATCAAATCACACAGCTTGCTGGTGGCAGTCCTGGAGAACACTGGCAAGGACAATGGCCTCTGTTTTGGGCCATTGTTGTTGTTGTTAGCTGCCTTCCAGTCAGCCCCCGACTCATGGCAATCCAATGCACAATGGAAGGAAATACTGCCCAGTCCACCGTCATCCCCATAATCAGTTTTGGATCAGACCATTGTGATCCATGAGGTTTTCATTAACTGATTTTCAGAAGTATATTGCCAGGCCTTTCTTCCTAACCTGTCTTAGTCTGGAAACTCTGCTAAAACCTGTTTAGCATCATAGCAACATGCAAACTTCCACTGTCAGATGGGTGGTGGCTGTGCATGAGGAGCATTGGTGAGAAATCAAACTCGGGTCTCTCATGTGGAAGGCAAGAATTCTACCACTGAACCACCATTACCCCCTATCTTGAGGTAGGAGGAGGGAAAGCAAATTCCTGTGATACCAGGTTCTCAACCGGTGAGACTTGAGAGGACTGGGATTCTAAGATGGTAGAGATGTGTTGCAAGGTAGGTGCACAGTGTTACCCCAGCTGTCCACCAGGAAAAGAAGCCACAGATGAATAACCAAAGGCTCTTTAGATGATATAATGCCCCTGACATCACTCTAAGATAATTGTGGAAGCTGTTCCATTTTCCAGGCTTCAAGAGAATCCCAGGACTGCCACATGGATGGGCTTCATGCCTAGGCCTGATGTAAGTGCAGGAAGCTTCACTTGTGGAGAGGGGCATCCTTGAAAGAGATGGAATGAAGATAGGCCATTTGCCCCTCTCCAGACTGTAATCCTGATTTGGTGTAGTGAATGCTGCCTGTGTTATCCCCTTGGCAGATTATCCAAGGTCAGCAGGTTGCAATCTTCCAGCCCTAGCAGACTTCTGCACCCCTATCTTCCTCATTCTACCATGGGCAGGCAGTGGCAGACGCTTAGAAAATGCAATGATTTTTGTACATCAGCTTCAGCAATGTTCAGTCAGAAGCTAAATCAAACTCAGATGATGTTTAGAGACTATTGTTTTATCTCATCTATATCAAAACCTACAAGCGAAAAAAACTGGCCTGTGAGCAGACATTAATTTTAGGGAAAAAATAAGCTATGGCCCTGACTAATTTTGGATCAGACCTGTACAAATCAAAAGGCCCAGGTCCCCAAGGTCCCCCAGAAAACAAAAGCAGCTTCCCTCCTGGGGTCTTGGGGTGTTAAACCAGAGCCCAGAGGGCAGATATCTACTCTTCTTGCTATAAGGACCCTATTATTGATGCCTAAGAGGAGTCAAGAGGCTAGAAGAGCCATTTCCCTCCAGCTCAGGCAACATTTCCCTCTATTTTCTTAGTCACAAACTTTGTTTCTCTCTTGGTACAAAAGCCACTGCCTGGAGGTTTCCAGAAGAATCTTCTGTGAGCTGGGCTGCACTCACCCACCCAGGACCCTAGTGAATACCTCCCTGGCAAACTTTTCAGACAACTCTTAAACACACGCACACACAGGCACACAGATTAGGTCTGCAGGCTCAAAGGTTTCCAGAGCAAAGGTAAGATCCAGGGTAGAGAGGCCATTGGGCTGGGAGAGGTCCATCAGCAGTCTCACAGTACAGCCTGCTGGGCGCGAGCGATGGTGCAGCCAGGTGAGAAGAGGGGACAGGGGTGCAGGAAGGGCAACATGCCTCGCCTATGTCCACTTTTAACATCCAGAAAGGAGCCTCAAACCCCAAGCCTCAAGTTTAGTCTTTAAGCCCTGTGGTGGGAAGGGGAAGGATGGCTAGTCCTGGGGCTTTTAAAAAGCAGATTTCTCACCCCCACCAAGCTTTCAACTGCTCAATGGAAAGTGTTTTTTAATTGCTTTTAGGTGCCACTGAGTTGATTTTCAACTCATAGTAACCCCATGTGACATAGTAAAACTGTCCCATTGGAATTTCTTGACTGTAATCTTTATGGGAGCAGATCACCAGGTTTTTCTCCCACAGAGCCACTGGGTGGGTTAAAACTGCCAACCTTCTGGTTAGCAGCCAAGCACTTAACCATTGTACCACCAGGGTTTCTTGGAAAGTGTTTTAGAATGCTCCAGAGGACTGGTATTGGGAGGAGCATTAGGGCTTCATAGGAGGAAAAGAAGCTCAGTGCTGAAAATGCAGAGGTGAGCTCCCAAGCAAGTAGGAGGGAGATGCTTCAGCTAGACCTTTGTATGAATTATCATAATCAACTTACATAAGACTCTCCTGCTTCTCCCCATCTTTCAGCACAGACCACATTGTTCAACTTCTGCTTGAGGACACCAAAACCAAACCCATTGCTGTTGAGTTGATTCTGACTCACAGCAACCCTATAGGACAGAGTAGAACTGTCCCATAGGGTTTCCAAGGAGCAGCTGGTGGGTTCAAACGGCTGACTTTTTCGGTTAGCCCCCAAGCTCTTAACCACTAAGCCACCAGGGCTCACAAGGTAGGTACAGTTCACATTAGAAATTAGTCATGGAATAAAACCTATCACACAGTGGGGGCCATTGATGACTCAGGGAAGGAGCCACCGTGGCAGTGTCCAAGATGGGAGACACTGGGCTCTGTAGGCAGAACAGGTCCCAACAGGCTTTGGCAGCAAAGATGGAGAAGAAGTGGCAGGAGAGAGAAATTGTGCTGAAGAGGCACCAACAGGTCTTGGTGTCAGACTGGGGAGTAGAGGTGTACCCAGGGACCGCTGAGGTCCCAAGCTTGTAGGATGAAGAGGAGGAAAGAGATGTCTTTGACAGAATCAGAGATCAAGAGAGGACCATTTGGGAAAGGCGTGCGAGTGATGATTTAGGGTGGGGCCTGCTGAGTGAGAGTAGTTCTTGCCTCTTCTCATACCCTCCACCCCAGTTTCCTCTTTATGAGCTCTCCAGGTGCCTTCTCCTGGCTTCCCTGCCTCTATTTGCCCACCCATATGCCTAATCCCTCTGCGCCCTCCCTCTTTCCTTCCACTTTCCCATTGCTATCACTTTTTCTCTTTCCAGCAGCACCTTGAGGTCAGGTCCTCATGCCACTGGGTAGACAATGAAAACCCTCACTTTACTCTCCACACTACCCTGTATCCCTTCTTGTCTCACCTGCCCTTCCCCTCCAGCCGGTGCTGGTGCTGGGAGGCCCTCGAGGCTCCAATCTTCCCCTCCCTGTCAGCTGAGCTGCTGGGCTTGAGAGCTACCTGAGTAATCTGATCTGCGAGGAGCGGGGTACAGCCTCCAGCCCCACTCCAGCATACCATGCCCTGTCTAGACAGATTTGAGCTCTATCAGGTTTCTAGAGTCCTCAGGAAACGCTAGGCCCCAGAGAAGGGCTCGGCTCCAAAGGCAATTCTTCCCCTGCAGGTGAGGCTGCTTTGGTGGCCAAAAATGAATGCATATTGGAGCCATTTCCTACTTAGCTGGCAGTGAGTCACCTGAAGCCTCGGGGGACAAGACAGGGCTCTGTGAAATGGGAGAATATTTTTTATTTTTTAATCAACTTTAAAAAACGGATGGGTAGTTGGAGGAAAACAGGCGACAGAGTGGGTGGCCACTTGAGATCCAGAGAGAAAGATCAAAGCCCACCAAGAAAGGAGGAAGCAGCCTTGGTGTGGCCCAGAGAACAGTCTAGGTGGCCCATGCCGCCTAAGAGGCAGCCAGGGAATGGGAGGTGCTCGGTGAGGGGCCTCGGTCACAAGCACCCGAGGCCCTTGCTCCCTGACCCGAGTGCTTTGGTTAACAGTCTTCAGCTGGAACAAACACCTGGTGTCAGGAGACGTCCAACCCAGCTCCCGGATTCCTGGGAGGCCTGTTACATCTCTGTGTCTGTGCAGGAGGTGAACCTGCCCAAACCCTGGCCCCCATGCTGCTTTCTTTTTCCAAGAAGAAGCTGGAATTCCTCTCTCTGGACTCAATCCTTCTGGCTGCTGCCCCTCTCACAGTCCCAGCTGGGGCAATCAGCCAAGAATACTCTCTGTATTTGCAGGCTGATTAATTAGCTCATTAGAAGAGCCACAAGTGACTGTGTGGCAGTGAGTCCATCAGGTCAGCCATGGGGCCTCCCTCTGAAAGTTCAAGTCCCCCTTCTTTTCCAAATGAGCATGCTCTACCAAATTACCTCTCAGATTCCTCAGTTCAACCTCCCAGTTTAGGACAACCAGGATCCTGAAGACCAAAGAGGGAATGTGACTTGTCCAAAGAGACAATAGGATGTAGTGGCAGGAGCTGGACGAGAGCCCTCAGCACAGTGAGTTCCCACTTCACTGCATGGCCTCCCAACATTGCAGCCAGGAAGGAGGTTGGGTTCTAAGAGCCTATCGAGTTTCTAGAGCCCTTAGCCCATTTTAGGCTAGTCAGACCTACTGCATTCCAGTAAAGTTCTTTCAAAGGGCTTTTCACCAATGTTCTATAGAAACTGAAGAAATTCCCAAGTTGCCAGGCACTGCACATCATTCCTAGGAACAGCACTGAAGGGAGAAATTCCAAGACCAATCTCACCTCCTTTATAATCTGGAGAAGGCATAAAAAGTCCATATTCCCTCTCAGGCCAACCAGCTTATTCCCCATGTGATTTGCCATATCTTCCCTTCCTCTGGCCAACACTGTGACCACCTGGACATAACCCAAGAGTTTGCTTAACCCAGAGTTTGCTTCCCTAGGACAATCAGATGAGTTTGAAGGAAAAGAGTAAGAGAGATCGCTCCATTCACCCCTCCGAAAGAGCAGGCAGGGAAAGATCACAGTGCTGAAAACTCAAGACAACATCCAAGGTGTATCAATCCACATTATCTGCTGCTCCCCACAGATCCATTCTGCAACTCTATCCTCCAGCTCCTTCCCCACCCATAAGGCATGGAGCAGGTTATCATAGAAAGCAAACACCTCTGCTTGACCAACAGACTTCTAGGGGCCAAGCGAGTTGATAATAGATCTTTCAGGATTTGCATCTTCCCAAGAGTCCCCTTCCACATCTTACCTGATGAGGTCAATAGGTTGAAACTTATAAAACACTCCATAACGTGCCCATTCTTGGTACAGCAGCTAAACAAGAAAAATAAGAAAACAGATTAGTGGTAGAGGGGGGCAAATGTTCACCTTATTTGGTCTGTCCCACCAAATCAAAATTTTATCCCCTAAGCCCAGCTTCTAGGAAAATGCTCATGAGACACCCACAGGTAAGATGTCCAAAGGCAGTAGGCTACAGAAACTGGCTTATTATTCCCCAAATAATAAAGGTGATCTTTATCGTACTCCAGAGAAGTCCTACACCTAATATGCATAACCCCTCCTTCTTTCTTCCCTTGCTTTGCCTAGTCCAGCAAAATGAGTCCCGGCATTCATTGATTCACTCACTTAACATTTCTTGAACATCTATTATGTGCCAGGCATTTTCCAGACTCTGGACACAGCAAAAAATAAAACAAAGTCACTACTGTCACAGAGCTTACACCTTGGTATGGGGAAACAAATACTAAACAAATAAATATATAATATTTATAAATACCATGAAGCAAAATAAATAAAGATAAATTAAGGTAAGGAATGGGGAGGGTGAAATTTAGATAGAGTTGTCAGGGAAGGCCTCTCTGAGGACCTCCTCAGAGTTTAAGGAGGACAGGACATTTGAGTTGAAACCCAAGGAAGTTGAGGAGTGAGCCCTGAGGAGGAAGAAGAGCATTCCAGGAACAAGAGCACTCCTCCCACGCAAAGGCCTTGAGGCAAGTAAGTGTATGTCTTCGGAAGAGCAGGGTAGTAGTAGTGTGGCTGGGGCAGAGTGAGTATGGGGAGACTAATGGGAGTTAATGTCAGAGAATCCTGGGGTAACCAGATCGTCAGGACCTGTAGGCCATTCTAAGAACTTTGGACTTTGCTCTTAAGGAAGTCATTTTGAGAGGTTTGCAGCAGAAGAGAGAAACTATCTGACTTAGCTAGTAGAATGCTCACTCTGACTACTGTGTGGCAAATAGACTGAAAGCAAGGGTAGAAGCAAGGAAGCTACTGTAACAGTCCAGGAAAAAAATGATGGTGGCTTGAGCCATGGTTGTAGTGGGAGAAGTATTGGGAAGTGGTTGGTTCTGCTTATATTTTAAACGTCAAGTCAACAGGATTTATAGTTGGATTGAATGTGGGGTAAAAGAAAATGAGAACTTTGCCTGAGCGATTGAGTTAATGGTGATTTCATTTACTAAAATGGGGATGACTGCCTGAGAAGAGGCTAGGAGGGGTGACCCAAGTGTTCGGTTCTGGATGTGTTAATTTGAGATGCCCTTTAGGCATCTGCATGGAGATGCAGAATAAACAGACGGACATAAATGTCTGGAGTGTGAAGAAGAGTCCACACTGAAGATGAAAATTTGGAAATTATCAGAAAAGAGATGATTTTTAAAGTCCTTAGCCTATGGATTCAATTGCCAAGGAAGAGAGAGTAGATTGAGAAGAATTCTGAAATCTGGGCCTTGGATCATGCCAGCATTTAAAGATCTGGGAGATGATGAAGAACCAGAAAAGGAGACAGAAGCAGTAGCCAGTGATGTGGAAGAGAACCATAAGTGTGTATGTCCTGGAAGCCAAGGGAAGAACAGGTTTCAAAGAGGAGAAAATGATTAGCAGTGTCAAATGCTGCAGATAGGTCAGGTCAGACAAAAATTGAGAACTGGCTATTGGATTCACTGACTTAAAGGTCCCTAATGACCTTGACAAGAGTGGTGCAGTGGAGGGGTGGGGGGAATAACTTGAGAGTAGCACATTCAAGTGCTTAAGGGCAGAAACAATGCATCAAACACACAACACAATGCCATCTTGTGGTGTTTTCATAGCAACTTTGGCAAAACTGGCCCATGGACACAACTTGTATATCAATCCCAGGGGCAAATCACCCCTCTCAATATTTTAGTGTCTGTTATGGTTTGAATTGTGTCCCTTAAAATGTGTGTCAACTTGGTTAGGCCATGATTCCCAGTATTGTGTGATTGTTCACCATTTTGTCATCTGTTGTGATTTTCCTATGTGTTGTAAATCCTATCTCTATGATGTTAATGAGGCAGGATTGCAGACAGTTATGTTAATGAGGCAGAACTCAATCTACAAGATTAGATTGTATATTGAGTCAATCTCTTTCGATATATAAAAGAGAGAAGCAAGCAGAGACAGGGAGACCTCACAGCACCAAGAAACAAGAGCCAGGAGAAAAGCTCTGGACTCGGGGTCCCTGTGCTGAGAAGCTCCTCAGCTGGGGAAGATTGATGACAAGGATCTCCCCCGAGAGCTGACAGACAGAGAGAGGCTTCCCCTAGTGCTGGCACCCTGAATTCGGACTTCTAGCCTCCTAGACTGTGAGAGAATAAATTTCTCTTTGTTAAAGCCATCCATTTGTGGTATTTCTGTGATAACAGCACTTGATAGCAAATACAGTATCAAACATTTAGCCAGCAAGGTTCATAGATCTTCCATTCGTTAATAAAGTAATTGAATAATGAACTATCAGTTGGACATGATCTAATTATCCATGCTGAATAGATATTGACACATAATCATATGTCTATAAATGACAGATTATTATAATAGCATTGCTGTCTTGTTGTGGTCTTTATTCTCCTTACACATCACATCTCCTCATACATCACACAGAATTCACAAGGAATTCTGTTAATGAGAACCTATGCTGACCAGATATTTAGTTGAACATCAGCCTTAGAGAACATCATCCTTTTTGCATAAGAATCTTTAAAGGCATTATATTAACTGAAATGAGAATTAGTGTTGCTACTCAATGGGTATAGACTTTTGTTGTCATAGCATTTCCCAACAACTGGAAAATAAAACTAGAAACTACACAAATCCCGACAGAGCAAACTGCATCCACAGTTACCACCATTTGTGAAGGAGGAAACCCAGAAACAAAATGAGGTCACACAGGGCATGATGAGAAGTGGACAGTCTGAGTTCATGAGTTTTGATGCTGCTCATTCCCAGTAGGTGGCTCTTAACCTGATCTTATTGTTATTATTCTATCTCCTCCATCACCCCACCACGGCCGCCCCACCCCCACCCCCCGCATCTTGGGTGCATCTACTGCGCTGGGTTTTGAGTCCCTCTCCTGAGTGCAAACCCTGGGCTCACCAGCACCTGGTTGTCACAGTGACATCATTTATGTCCCCAAGGGAGGCCAGCTTGTGTCAGGAGATACAGACTGGGTCCCCCTCGAGGGCTGCAGGACGTCACTGCCAACCCCCTAGGCTCTGATATCCAGAGGAAATTCCTCCAAGTCACATGTTCAGCCAAAACTGGGGTCTGGGAACACATACTGCCACCACCCTAAAGGGGAAAATTAACAAAGCTCCAAAAAGCCAGGATGGCCCAGTTGGCTCAGACCTAAACTGAGATCCAGGTTCATAAGCCTTAACCCTGGCTGGATCCCAGAACTACTGTGAGAAACCTCCAGAATGTCCCTTTTTCAGTGTAGTGCCCTCTCAGCACAAAGTAAAATCTCCCTGCTCCTTTTTGCAGCTTGCAGGTATAGACAGGAGGAGCCAAGACAGCTGTTTGAGCTTGATACAGAGGGCCTGCATGGACACTAAGGAGGGGATCACGAGAAAGCCCCCAAAAAAGAGTTGGAGCCACAAACCACCAAATCCAGAATGTGATGCAGCAATTATGCCTGGATTCCCACTTGCCTCTGCCCAGACTAGCTCATACATCCTTCTATCACTTGCCCCTGGGAGGCAGTGAGGGAGGTGAAGAGTGCTATAGATCCTCTCCTAGCTCAATGAAGTTTAATCACACATGGCTAGAGACCAAGAGGATTATGCTGAACTCCAGGTTCCAGGATCCCAGAACAGACTGAAGTCAAGGTGAAGGGAGGCTTGCTCTGGAGTCTCTGCCCCATGATAATGAACACGGTGTGAATAAAGTGCAGGGGGATGGCCATGGTAACTTGTAACAGTGCCTTTAAACTCTCAGAATCTAGGACCTTCTAATGCAGCTCTTATCAAATCCACTTTTGTCCTTACAGCTACACCGTGTTCTCTCTTCACTGACTGGCCAAGCCTGAAAATTGAGCAGGGAGGGTCTACAGGTCCTGCTTAATGGGAAGCCCCTTATTTCAGAGTATATAATTCCAGACATGCCTGTATTACCCCAGATTTTTATAGCAGGAAGCAACAACCCATAGGGACCACCCCATTTAATGAACTTGGAGCATACAAGCAGAAAGTTCAGCTCCCTAGGGATCCCGTTTGACACTGGAATAGTTGATAAAGGAAGCCAAGTGTTAAAACTCTTTGCAATGACCAGTGTCCAAAACAGCAAGGTATATGTGGTTCCTGGTCCTCTCTTAGGTCACAAGGTCCTCAGAAAGCAGGTGGAGCCGAGGTAAGTGACAAGATGCCAGCTGTAGCCAACCCAGAGGCACTCCTGGGGGCAGGAAGTGGGCCTGGATTGAAAAGACTTGGATCCTGTTGTAACCTTTGGCAAGTCACTTGCACTATCTAGGTCTCAACTTCTCTGCTAGTAAAATGGGAGCTGTGAAAGTGGAAAAATTAATCCTCCAAGTAGATCCAAGAAGAAAAGTATCTTTCTTGTCAGAAATGCAGGCTTTTAAAATGCTAGGACTCTTTGCACTCCATCATTTAGTGGGTCACTTGATAGCCATCCCCTAGAGAATGCAGGAGCCCTAGTGGTGCAGTGGTTAAAAGCTCGGCTGCTAACCAAAAGGTCAGCAGTTCGAATCCACCAGCCATTCCTTGGAAACCCTATGGGGCAGTTCTACTCTGTCCTATAGGGTCGCTATGAGTCAGAATTGACTTGACCGCAATGGGCTTATTTTTTTGTTGTTGTTGTTTTTGTTGTTTTGTAAAAGAAGGCAATCACCTGCAAAAGTTGGAAAATCCATGACCAAGAGTTTAAACAATGCTAAAGAAAATCACATTGCAATGTTGTGCCTTGTGTTCTCCCCTGTAAGCAGGTGAGAACACCACGGGAACCAGCACTGCTCAGGCAGACCACAAAAGATGGTGAGAGCTCACTTCTCTGGGATCCTCGAGAAACCAGGCAGGTTTGGCAAATGTGGAGCTAGGTGGCTGCTGGAAGCCAGGAGGGACCCATCCACACCCAGGCTGCTCTCTCTTCCTGAAACCCTAGCTTCGAGGAAGGCGGAAAAGCCCTGTTCTCCAGAGGGAGGGAACTTCTTCTTAATTGCCTTCCAGGGAGGGAGAGAGAGAGACTTCCTGCCTCTAGATGGGGCTGAGTCACCAAGGTTGCACAACTTCGCTAGGCAAGCTGGAGTGGAAGGTTGCCATTCTCCAGGGCCTTCAGGCTTGCCTTGGATGCACCTAAGATGAGCCTGGGCCTTCGAGAACTCATGGGAACAGCCACAGATGTTACATAAGAGTGAAGGAGAACATCCAGGTGATGGAGGAAGGGTGACTAGCTTGGGAGACCCTTGCAAGCCATTCCTAAAGGTCCCCTGGGAGGCAATCCCACACTACTGCTCAATGATCCTTCTCTACATCCTCCAACTCTGAACGCAGAAAATTCTCCCTTGTGTCTAACCAAAATTCTTCCTGCAGTTATCTCTAAGAACTCTAAATTATTATAATGTAATAAAAGCAAATCAATATGCTGCACATACTCAGAGATTTTACTCTTTCTTCTTTAGGATATGTTTTAGGCACCACCCATACATTACCAAAACCACATAAATGAATCCAGCACTGTTAAGGAGAATCCCTACCGCTGTTCACAAGAAGCTATGTCCACATGGCTGTGAGCATTGGCTGGGATTTTGACTTGGGGGTCTGTCTTAGTCCTGACTTGACCATTGATTATAGACATTCCAGTCAGTCTCCTCTCCTATAAGGGCATCAGTTCCCCATCAAGATGGACAGAAAAAAGCTTCCACTTCTCACTCATGGCTTCTCTTATTCCCCATGGCAACAAAGCTTATTTCCTTAACCATGACCCTGGCAGAGTAAAAAGGACACCAAAACTGGCCAGCAAACCTAAGGATAAGTCACAAGAAAGGGGGCCTCTGCCTTTCAAAGACACTTGTTCATCTTCACTGTGCATCCTTCTGACACTGACTTTAGGAATTATCTACCAGCTGGTCTCTCCCTGCCTCCCAGATTCAACCCATTCTACCAGCTGTGGTGTGCTCAGGGCATGATTACACTGGCTTAAGCAAATCATTTTCTAGAAGGAAAGTATTTTGGTAAAAGGTATTGTTGTTGTTAATAATGATCATATTTCATTCTAAAGACAAATACATATCTATTTTGGATTGTCTATAATTTGCCTCTTTCCATTAGTGCAGAACACAAAGGGCTGACTGATTTCTCCCATAAGTTCCTGGTCCCTGGAATGTTTCTGCAATGCTCTACCTTGACTGGCTGGGGTGACCACCACCCAGCAGGGGGTTTCCTAGGTGGGCAGTGGATGATGATTACCATTTAAAGGGGAGGACTGTGAGACTCGAGAGTAGGTGGACAGAAAATGTTTGGGGTGAGAGAGGTGAGATGTGGACAGAAATGCTTCCTCCTTTTCCTTTAAATCTGATCTGGGACTTTTCAGGAAATTAAACACCGAGACTATTAGCATCGTATAGAAAACAGATGAGATTAAGACATCGAACTACTACCGCAATTTCCTTGGGCAGGCAACGAGGGGACATGTGTAAGCAATCACAGCAGTATTTCTGGAAAAGACCTTTTATGTTTTTAATACTTAACACTTCATAACAAGGACTAATAGGCAGGATAAAAAGAAGGCTGCTCAAAAGGCAACTTGGGGGATGAACGATTTTCCAGACAAGAATTGGGGGAGAGGGAAATGTCTTGGGCTTCAATTCCTCATCCCTCCCACCCTCGCCCACCCTTCTCTGTTCATCAGAGTTGCCAAAGGTTTGGGGAAGCTGAGCAGGAGGATGGCATGAGGAGGATGACAGTCGGATAGATGGGGAAGTCCCTCCTAAAGAGGTTGAGGTGGCCCTTAGAGTGCCAGGCCATGGCAGTGAGGAGGATACGCCCGTGTTACCAGTGTATGAGCAAACAGAAGGAACTAGATCCAGGTGGACAGCTGGGACCAGAGCTGTACAGGAGCTGTGACTGTCTTTGGAGGGATCCTTCTAAAGGAACCCTTCTCCCTCTACTAGATGTAATATCTACTTCATAGCTGCCCAGAATATGCAGCATGACTAATCCCCCATCTCTCTCAGAGTTCTCATCTATAATTTGGGCTATACTCCATTTGCTTGCCCAGAGGGTGAGAAGAATAACTTAGAGATGACCCAAAAAAGCCATAGTGGCATGGATAATAATAAATTTTTAGCAGGAACACTGAGTTTAAGGGTCAGAGGTATTCCAAGTCCCTTCTCTGTTTATTGTGGCAGTGTGATCTTGGGCAAGGTGCTCCATCTTTCTGTGCCTCAGTTTCCTGTCTATAAAATAAGGAGTTTGGGTATCAGTGTTTCTCAATAGTGCCTCTCATGTCAACTGGGGATAGGATAATGCTTCTGTGTGGAACTGCTGGATATATCTTAGGACAGTTCGTATTGCTGCCCCACCCCAGGCACTAAATGCCAGCAACACTCCCCTAACCCCAAACCTACAGTCATTGTGATGATCGGAAATGCCTCTTACATTTCCAAATGCTTCCTTGGGGTGGGGGGGAAGTGGGGGGTAAGAACGGCTGAAATAGATAAGCAGGTAGATAGAAAAATAAGGATACTTCTACCCAGTTCCACATCCACCCTTGGTCTTCTGTGCCTAAAACAATTGGTCTCCCTCTGCTCTGTGCCATACAAGGCAGGCTTACCTTTCTGTCATTCGTGTCATCACCTGGACGGTCATATTCGCCCTGTAGGAGAGAAAGAGACCCTGGGTAAAGCCAAGGAATTATAAAAAACAGATGCCAAATGAGAAAGAGTTTTCTTTTTTATTCTGTAACATCATCTTCTCTTTCATTCCCATTTAACGAAGGTGGAAGGCATGGCATGGTAAGGAGGCCAGTGTTCCATTTTCTTGGTCATCAGTACTTGCAAGGTTGACTATGGATAAAGATGCTCACCTTCATATCCTTCAGAGATCAGCCCAGACCTCCTCACAGCAAATGCAGTGGCAGAGCCTGTGCCTGGAACGGGCTAACACTTCATCCGAAAATCACCCCAAGGTTCACATCATACTCACCCTTCAATAACGGGCAGAACTTAACATCATACATTCCCAGAGCAAAAAGGTCAGCGAGGAGAAGATTGCCATCTGGAAAATTCCCACTGGGGTGGTCAGGGCTGCCACCTTAGCAGCCTCATATGCATCACTGTGTGACAGATGCTTAGCCATGACCAGTCAGGTCAACTGTGAACCCATGAGGGCATTTAGTTCAAGGACCAGGTAAGTCCTTCATGAATCACCTTGGAGAAGATCATTGTATTATATTACAGGGTGTTCAAAACATTACTTCCAGTCGGAAAGCTTTAATTATTGTCATTCTTTTTTTTATTTTTTAACTTAATCAAACAATTGTATAAGGAATTTTGAGAAATTTTCTTCAAAAATGTTAAAATAAAAAAAAGACTTCTGGCCTGCAGAGTGACAAGGAATTTCACATTAGCACAAAATTATCGCATAGAAAATATCTCTTGCAGTCATTTATGGGTCTGAAATGACTGAAATGAGGTTGTGTATTAGCCAGGCCTTTGACTTCCCTTCCACCACCACCCACCCATCTGCACCACCATCTCCTCCCTTTAATCATCTACATGCGCATCTGCATTTTCACAATTTCACCCACAACAGAGTCAGGGAGTATAGGGAAAGCTCAAACCAAAACCAGTTCATGTCACCATCTGGGGAAATAATTGGAGAGACAGAGTATGAGATGATTGGCGAAACTCAAATGAGGGATTATTGTCAGCAACGACTAGTCCAGAATTGGCCAAGGTATTTGAATGTTCATGAGTCACGCTAGCTCGCCTTGCATATATTCACCCACTGTGCTGCCCAAGATTTTCAACTTTGTGAAGAATACAAGGAGCAAGTAGATTAAAAAGGTACTTACATCATGAAGAGGGTAGGCAGCCTCATAGATATGGTTTGCGATCAGAGAGTTAATACCTACAGAAAAAAGGAAGATGGAAATAGTAATTGTAGGCCAGGGACTTCTCAACTTAACCCTTGTTTTGATAAATATCCCACTCACCCCTCAGGTGAGAATCACTGGGTTCTCCTCTATGTCCTCCCAGCCTAGAAACTTTGGTCAAGCCTCAGTTCTTATTAAAAAAACAATACTTTTTCATTTCCCAAACACAAAGTTATATTTCAACTTCAAATATGCTCTCTCAAAGTTCGCATTCCGCCTGTCCTCAAAGATTCAGAGAGCTCCAGTCTAGTGACCCTCCAGCAGCAGCACCACCATCACCGTGGCCACAGCCAGCAGGGGAGAATGTTTATGGGTTACTGTAATGACAATCAATAAAAGCATGTGTCAGAGTATCCCACAGAATTTTATCTGAACTCTTTTCTGGCACTTTCCTGATCTTTCACAGGGCAGTGCCTACTTAGTGTCTTTGACTTATCTGCCAACCTCGACCATAAAATATCTGAGGTAGGGCAGTAGGGCAACAGTTTTCACAGTGTGGTCTGGGGAGTCCTGAGAGTCCCCAAGCCCCTTTCAGGGATTCTGTGAGGTCAATACTATTTTTATAATCATACTAAACGTTATTTGCTTTTTCACTCTTATTCTCTAACAAGCGTACAGTGGAATTTGCCGGAGGCTACACGGTGGCGTGACAGTTAAGCACTCAGCTGCTAACCAAAAAGTTGGTGGCTCTGAGGCAGAAAGACCTGGCGATCTGTTTCCATAAAGATTACAGCCTAGGAAACCCTATGGGGAAGTTCTACTGTGTCACATGGGGTCACTATGGGTCAAAAATCAACTTGATGGCACCCAACAATACAATGACAACAACACTTGACGTGTATGTGATGATATCATCATTCTGCTGTATTTGTGCTTTAGCATTTTGCTCAGTTTTATTCTCTAATGTAATAAATATCAATAGCTGTAACCTACCTACACAAAGGCCCTTTACGTGTGCTCAATAATTTTTAGGAGTTTAAAGAGGTCCTAAAACCAAAAGTTTGAAAACCACACAGTAGGGGATTCGTTTTTTAATCCCTCTCACAGATAGATGACCAAATTGCACATAGCAGACCCTACTAAACATATGTTAACTGAACAAATGGCCCTGTCCCTATAACTTCAATATACTCACGACAGAGAACCTTCTGCATACCATAAAGTCCTTGTTATTTACTTGTTTCATTCATGGTTTTATTCAGAGACTATAAAGTGGTCTGTATATTCTGTCCGAGTCAGGCTAATCTGTTCTGAGTTGCTGGCTTCCAGATGAGAGGGATTATATCTCTGCAACTCCCAGTACCAAGGATGCTTCCTTGTGAGGATCCACATTTAATCATGGAGAGGGAGGAGGGGGAAGTTTCTGGGGCACAGTGATTTCCCTTGTCTGGCACACAGTCTCTGCCCTGAACCATTCTTCCCAGAGAGACTGTAGACAGTAGTGAGATGAGGAGATAATTGGTTTTGGAGGGAAACCCACATGATGCCCAAATGCTAAGTAATCTGCTTTTGCACTGGTGTGGATAACAAGAAGATTGGATAACAAATCTCGACAACATTTACTTATTAAAATTCATGGTATTTCCACCTCCTGCTCCCATCCAGTGCCCCACCCACATGCTCAGAGACCACAGAGCCTCTCAGACAACCCTCTCTTCTCCATCAGCCTCCTCTTCCTCAAGGCTCGCCTGCCTCATCATGGCTCCAGGATGTAGGATGCCAGCATGAGCACCAGGACCCCATGTGGGAGTGGAGCTCTAGGAAAGGTGCCGGAGTGGCCGCTCTCCCAGTGAATTGAAAGCTGAGCATTTTGGTGCTGCCAAGTCACCAAGGGGCCAGTCCTTTCCTGATTTGAAGTTTCCTCCTCAGCTTGAACATAAAACATCAGAAATGACTTTGGGGAGCGTGGGAGGAGCAAAGAGTGAATAAAGGGAGTGCGAGTCAGGGGAGGGTCTTACTCACAAGATTACAATTTCACTCTGAGCATCATTAATCAGTTCAAGAGCTATAACCACAGCAATGTGAAGCCACCCTACAATAATCAAGGGGAGGAGTCCCACATCGGGACAGGGCAGTGGAGGGGGGGGACATAGTTCAAAGCTACAAAAGGGCTGTCAACATGGATAGAGGCTGAAGCATCACAGGCAGGCAGGGCCTCCACTAGACCGCACCTAGCGAACTACCCCACCCAGCCCCTGCGCTCACACCCCATGGTTGCCACAGCAGCAAACCTGAAGACAGCCCCGAAACCGCATAGAGAAAGCTAAACAGGTGTTTTACCTGCTTACTCTTCTACTAATTCTCAGCTTTGCTCAGCACAGTAGCCGCCTTGCTGTGCTTACTGAGTACTAGTCTGACAGTCTGAACTCCTGGGTCCTGCTGCCAGATCCTCAAAAAGATCTCAAATCATTGAGGGTCCACAGCCACACCTACTACCCCTGTCTCAAATAAAGCTTCCTTTGCTCTGCATGGTCTAATAGGGTGGCTCACTTCACTTCTAGGGTGTCATTTTGCCCATTGTTTTGCATCCCCCCAAATCCTTCAAGGTACCTGAGGTCAGAGAACACTTCTCTTTCACTTGTGACCCTCATGGAACCTAGCTCAATGCCAGGAATACAGTGAGGGATGATGGTCTTTAACAGTAAACCAGTCCTGTGGCTAAAGTTATCTGAGTATCTCTTCTCCTTTATCCCAGGCACCCACCTTCCCCAGTTCTCCAATTTTCTTTGACACCCTATGCTTGCTAATGCAGAGGTGGAAAATTTAAACACTTGTTGATTAGTCTACTTCCTAATGGAGGAAGCCCAGACAAATGGTTCTCTGCCTTGGAAGCAGTATGATTGAGGTTGTCAAACCCAAGTTGCCATACTCATATGATAACCAGAGTTCCCAAATGCTTTAACTCAATGTTTCTCTGTCGCTCATGGCTATGTACTTCCTTATTTTCAGGTGGTACCATATGGGCAGTTCCCATCAGTGGCTGCTGGGGTAAGGGACCAAGTCAGTGGCCATCATAACAACTCCAACTCACAATGACCCCATGTGACTCAGAATATAACTGTGCTCCATAGGGTTTTCAATGGCTGATTTTTCAGAAGTAGATCACCAGGCCTTTCTTCTTAGGCACCTCTCAGTGGATGTGAACCACCAAACTTTCAGTTAGCAGCTGAGCATGTTAACCATTTGTACCACCGAGGGACTCCTACATGAAAGAAGGAGGAATGGGGACAGGGGCAGCAAGTTGAAAAGCAACTATTTACCAACCATTTCACCCAAGAATGAGGATTGCTTTGGCCTCTTGTTTCACCCACAGACTTCAGAAACCTAGATTCTACACCCAAACAAGCATGGAAATCAGTTTGAAAGAAGAAGAATTAAACATTTTTTGAAAAAGAGTCCCCGCTTTGAAAATTGAAATTCTGTATCTTTTCCTTTCTTTTCAGCAAAAATGGGTTAATTGGTTCCATAATGCATGATCCATCTGGCCATAATGGCAAAGTTTTCTTCTCCATGATCACATCTATATACTTGTCTCTCTGCTGTAGATCCGAGGAGAGAGAAAGAGAGACCCAATTGTTTGTCCTTATGCTCCCAAAAGAGGGGCAGAGAGAAGGAGAAACCCAGAGGACATCCTCCTTTCCTGTACCCCTAACACGAGGCAGTGCCTCAGCTCAGAGTGTAACGCCCTGAGGACCACTGATCCCCAACCTCTCCATGGCTTTCTCTCCTCCAAATCACCAGGTAATTCATACTTGCTACTTAGGACTACAGTGCCAAAGGGAAAAAGCCCCTTCCTCATTTGATCCAGCTAGGCCTTGCAACAGGCTTAGCTGTCCCTCTGCATCCATAGGGATCATGGCAAAGAAACATGATCTAGGTGGGCACAAACCCCAGGACTGATACCTGAAAACACACACTCAAAATACAAAACCAGAAGCCTAGCATTTAGCTTCAGAGACAGCTCTGGTTTTCCGGACACAAAGGAACAACTAACGCACAGGAGTTTAAGGTCTGCCTCCCAAAGAGTCTCATTAAACCTGCAAGTGCTGCTGGGTGACGAGGACCACAGCTCTATTCCCTCCAGGCCACACTCAAAGGAAACTTTTATCCAGTGGGACAGGTACTTAGAGGAATGATGCTGAACTCCTGAAAACCCATTTGGTTTTGATTCCCCCCAGAACAAGGCCTAGTCCACCCGGCATTCTGCTTTCATCCCTGCACTCCAGCGAGACGCAAATCTAAACCAGAGCCCCCACACTGTGCATTTAACAGAGACTATATTTACCCATCATCAAATTGTCTCGGTGTGTGCTTAATTACTTAAATGCCTTTAATCCAAAGCCTTTTCTTCTAACAAAATATAAACTAGTTCAGCTGGATGAATGATAAACCAGATGTTTACAACACACAACATGGTCTGGCTTTGGTCAAAATAATTAAGACATCATCTCCTGAGTGGGGAGGGAAGATGCCCAAAGCATACATTTGTTTAAATGCTCTGACACCAAAACGTCCATGAAAATGCAGCTCCATCAATGTGTAATTCTCTGTCCACGAAAAGGCAACAATATCTTCCATATGAAGGGCCAGCAAAGGCGTTTGCCCTCCTCTGATATGGTCAAGGATGCTTCGGTTTCTTTCCACGGTAAAGCGCGCACTTTAAAGTCATTGAATAATGGGGTAAACTTCAGGGCCCTGAAAGCTGACCTTCAATGCTGTGATGTTGACTAAGGAGTCCTGGGCCACATAAACCAGAGACTTTATCAGCCTGAGACCAGAAGAACTAGATGGTGGCTGGCTACCACCAATGACCACCCTGACAGGGAACACAACAGAGAGTCCTGGATGGAGCAGGAGAAAGGTGGGGTGCAGAACTCAAATTCTAGTAAGAAGACCAGACTTAATGGTCTGACTGAGACTGGAGGAACCCCAGAAAGTATGGCCCCTGGATTCTCTATCAGCCCAGAACTAGAACAATTTCTGAGGCCAACTCTTCAGACAGGGATTGGACTGGACTGTTGGACATAAAGTGATACTCGTGACAAGTGTGCCTCTCAGCTCAAGTAGATATAAGAGACTAAACGGGCAGCTTCAGTCCAGAGGTGAGATAGGAGGGCAGAGAGGGTTAGGAGCTGGTTGAATGGACATGGGAAATCAGGAGTGGAAAGGAGGAGTGTGCTGTCACGGTATGGGGAGAGCAATTAGAGTCACATAAGAATGTACGTATAAATTTTTGTATGGGACAAAATAAAAAAATTAAAAAAAAAAAAAAAGGAGTCCTCATGGAGCTGGGCCAAGTTTCTGACCACTCACATGCTTCCACTACCAGGCAGAACCCTAAATCACAAGTATATTCAGTATCTGAACATAGTTTGTGCATTTATAGTGAATCCCTCACTTCTGGGGGTAAATAAGAGGGAATAGTTGAGTTGTCTCTTAGGCAGATTATAGACGAAATCCAAAAAAGTCATAAATTAGACAATCAATCACCAAATGCCAATCCTACCATATTTTTTCAAGGTCAGCTCCCCTTGCTTCGCCTTCTGATACTAATTTTTAACAGAATAAAGAAATAAAGAAAAGAAAAAAGAAGACAAAGATAATTCAAGAATCCCAACTGCTGGCGAGAGCATAAAAAGGAACTGAATGTGTTAGAAATAGTACGAATGTATGAAATAGAGAAATAACAATAACAACAACAAGGATAAACTAGGCCCTTCACAGACATGCTAGACTTGGTTATCCTTGGGTACTTTGGAAAACCAGTGGTCAAGTGACTTTAAAGTGCATTTCACCGTGGAAAGAAGGCACCGTTGTTCATATTCCTAAATGTAAGTTGGTCAAAAAGCACCTGTGACAGCCCACCCTGTCTAAAACTTTGGAGTTCCTAAGAATTACCTGGGTAGCTTGTTACAAAAGCAGATATTTGGTCATTCCCCCTACAGAATCTGATTGAGTAAATTGGGTGTGGGACCTGGGCACCCACGGTTTTAACAAATGCACCAGGTAATCTGATGCAGGTGGATGTGACCACGCCTGAGAAATGTTGCCCATGGTTATGAGCAAGCAACTGATTTAGGAGTACAATCTTTTCTTCCAACCAATCTCAACAACAGCACCAAATCCTTCCTATTCCCATTTACCCTTGCACTGTAACTGTCTATCCCCATCCTCTCAGAGGTCCATGAGTATTAGGCAACCCCAAGTCATGGCCATGACCCTGGGACCTGCTCTCTATGAACTTAGAGGAAAGCTAGTCCCTTCTCTGAGCCTCATTGGCCCATATGTAAAAAAAAAAACAAAAACAAAAACACATGGTTCCATTGAATCAGGAGTCTAGGAAATGTTAGAGCCACAGAGGAGCTTAGGGAGCATTGAGTGACCCCACCCCCACCTTTATTTTACAGGGAAGAAACAGATCCAGAGAGGGAAAGTGACTTATCTGAAGTTTCACAATTTATTCACCCCAAATCTGAGACTGCTACTTATTCCTCCAGCCTTGCTGGGTGTGTGCCTGATATCTTCCATTTGCCCCTTCTAGACACTCTCTCTCGACTTCTCTGTCTTATGTGAGCAGGCTCCCGTGCTCTCTCGCTTCTCACTGGGTTCAGCAGGTCAGAGGGTGAGAGGAGAAAGTCAGTCCCCCAGTCTCCTGCCTGAACTGGGCTGGCTGTGTAAGTGCTCCTCTCAAGGCTGCCTCCACTATCTGCCTCTGTCCTTCTGTGTTTCAGTAACCTCTCACTTTCTCTCTCTCTCTCTCTCTCTCTCTCTATCTCTCGTAGGTCTAGGGACGGTAACAGCTCTACTGCTGCTAACTCCAGGTTACTATACTGTCCTTTGCATTCCCCTACTTCCTGCCCACACCTTTGCAAAATGTTTCTTTTATAAACACCCTGCCTTGAATTATCCTAATTTGAGTGTGCCACTTTTTCCTGTTGGGACCCCAACTGATTGAAGTTGCTCCCATTATGTTCTTTTGTACTCTTTGCTTTCCTTCCCAGACAGCCACAAGGATTGCTCCCTCTTCTCCTCAAATGTCACCTCATCACTGAGGCCTTCCCTGACCACCCTATTTAAAATACCACTCCTACCCCATCCCTCTGCCTCATCCCTACCTTCTTACCTTGCTTGAGTTTTTCCTTCTAACACTTATCCCTAATGACATACTATACATTTACTTATTTATTGGTTTATTTTCTGTTTCCCACCACTAGAATGTAAAGCCAATAATGGCGAGGATTTGTATCAGATTGTTTCACTACTCTATTCCCTAGTTCTAGACTACGAATGATACATTGTTGTTGCCAGTTGCCCATCAAGTTGATTCTGACTCATGGCCACCCCATGTGCGCAGACTAGAACTGCTCCATAGGGTTTTCAAAGCTGTGACCCTTCGGAAGCGGATCCCCCGGCCTGTCTTCCAAGGTACCTCTGGGTGGGTTCAAACCACCAATCTTTCAGCTACTAGTCAAGCACTTAATCATTTGCACCATCCAGGGACACACAGTAGGAACTTAATAAATGTTTGTTGAATGAATGTGTGAATATTACTTTGGGAACAGCTTAGTTTTCACCTCCTCTAGGAAGCCTTCCCCAAAGACTTCACTTATTTATTATCTGATTAATTTAAAGAACACTGAAGAAAAGTCAAGAAACCTGGACTCTAAATCTTGCTGTGCCACCAGTTTACTGTAATCTTGGGCAAGCCAGTTAATCTCTCTGTTGTGAAATTAGGTTAACATCTATTGAACCTAATTTACATGGTAGTTTAAAGGCTCAAATGAAATAATGAATGCGAAAGTGCTTTAAAAAGCAAAGAACTACACACACGTAAGGGGTCCTCATTATTTTGGTTACACTCATACCTTATTTGACAGAGATCGCTTATCTGGTTGCCTCGGCTATAACAACAGAGAACCCAGAAGAAAGAAAAACTATCTATGAAGAGCTAGATTAGATCTCATAAAAGCCACTCCGTAATTGTGTGTACTTTATCTGCAGCAGAATCCTTCAGACCCTTGCTCAATGCATTTCAGTCTCTCTTTACTCAAAATTCTAGTGAGCTTATTTTTCTGGCTTGCAAACAGCAAAGCAAAAATTCAGGAGGGGAGGAGGGTGGCCAGAGTCAAGAATTCAAGAAATCAGAACAGTGTGGGGCAAACAATCCTAATAATACTACGATAATCCTTGAGGAAACAAAAAATCTTATGTTCTTAACAAGAATCCTGAATCATCCAGAAAAGGTTACATATGCATTGATATATAGAATATATGTTGGTATGTTCTATGTAAGAAAGCAAGGAACTGTGCAATTGACTTTAGCAATATATTCTATACTAAAAGATGTTGCTGTAGACAGTAAGAACCACACCACTGGTCATATCCCCCCTTCACTTTGGTTCGAGGTCAAATGTGCAGCCCAGCTACAGCAACTTAGGGAACTTATGGTTTGAATATTTGCATTCTATTTTTTCCCCTCTTGGTTTTGACATTCTATTTTAATTTGTGTTTTTCCTGGTTCTTATTTTTTAATTTATTATTTATATTATGTTGTTTTATTGTTTTTCTTATAAGCCACCTCAGAATTTTTGTGGAACAGAGCAAGAATATAAATAAATTGATACATGCAACTTGTATGTAGCTCAATGCTTTGCAAATGTAAGCATTCAACAAAAATGTATTGTCTACAAAGAAAAAAGTGATAATACTAGATAAATAGGAGGTATTTTTGAATTATTATTATCTTTATCTTTTTTTGTCTTCTAATTTTTTCCTTGGGTACAATGGGAAAGGGAATAAAGCTTTGTAAGTTGGTTACAAGGGTAGTAACCACACGAAAGGCAGTTGTAATTTCAAGGATAAAGCATCAATGAAAATATCGACAATTCCAAGCACAGTTCTGGTCCCCCTTTTTCTCTTTTTATGAGGCAACAACCTTCTAGAGGAATCTAAGCCAATTCTGGCCATTCTTGCTTCCAGTCTACATTTCTAAATCCAGCAACAAGGGCAATAAAACCAAAATTGACTCCGTGGTTCCAAGGTCTATATTATCTTGAGTCCTCACAGTGTTAAGCATTCTTCATTCTTTTTGCTCTTCTAGATAAGATAGTAAATAGGCCAAAGAGCTTAGAGAGTACTTGATTTTGCTAGGCAAAAGTCACAGCACCTGAAAACTGGCTTTTAGGGTTCTCCTCTGCTGAGAACCAGAGAAGTTCAGTCACATGTCCTTTGTTACAAAGCTTTGAAGTCTGGGATCAACAGATTTTAAAGACCCAACCTAACTCCACCCCTAGTTAATGGTATCCTGAAGTTAGGGAAAATAGGACTAGAACCAGGGAACCCTAATTCTAGATCCAATTCTGTCAGTGACTCAGTGTATGATCGTGGACAAGTCATTTATTTTCCCTGTACCCATTAGTAATTGTATGTGATAATTCTTGACATACCTACTGTCATGGATTGAATTGTGTTCCCCCAAAATATCTGTCAAGTGAGCGGCCATCTAAGATACTCCACTGGTCTCATCCCTTCAGGAGCAAGGGAGAATGAAGAGAACAGGATACAAGGAAAAGATTAGTCTGAAGGACTAATTGTCCACAGCTACCAAGGCCTCCACTGGACTGAGTCCAGTACAGCTAGATGGTGCCCAGCTACCACCACTGACTGCTCTGACCAGGATCACAACAGAGGGTTCTGGACAGAGCTGGAGAAGGATGTAGAGCATAATTCTAACTCATAAAAAAAGACCAGATATACTGTCCTAAAGGAGACTGGAGAAACCTAGAGAGTATGGCCCCCAGACACCCTTTTAGCTCAGTGGTGAAGTTACCTCTGAGGTTCACGGTTCAGCCTGGGAGTGGACAGCCCCGTAAAACCAAATGAGACTAATGAGGTACAGGAGTCCAGCGACAAGGGCCAGAAAGCAGAAGGGGACAAGGAAGCTGGTGATAGGGAACCCAAGGTTGAGTAAGGATACTGTTGATGTGTCGTGAGATTGTTAACCATTGTCATAGGGCAACATTTGTAGCAACTGTTAAATGAGAAACTATTTTGTTCTGTAAGCCTTCATCTTAAGTGAGAATAACAGCACAGTTCGAAGAGCGTAGTCAATGTCACTGAACTGTGCATGTAGACATTTTTGAAATGGTGTATCTTTGGCTATGTGTATTTTCACCAAAAAAAAAAGAGTTTGAGAAGTTAGAGGGTTGATATGTTGTGGGGTTGTTAACCAATGTTATAAAACAACATGTGTGCTTCTGTTTCATGAGAAACTATTTGTTCTGTAAGCCTTCACCTGAATTACAATAAAAAAAAAAAAAAGAAAAGAAAAAAAAAAATCTGTCAACTTGGCTGGGTCATGGTTCCCAGAATTGTATGATTGTGTGCCATTTTGTAATCTGATGTGATTTCTTTATGTGTTGTAAATTCAATCACTATGATCTAATAAGATGGATTAGCAGCAGTTATACTAATGAGGTATACAAGATTGGATAGTGTCTTAAGCCAATCTCTTTTGAGATATAAAAGAGAGAAGTGAACAAAGACACATGGGAATCTCCTATCACCAAGAAAGCAGTGCCGGGAGCAGAGCATGTCCTTTGGACCTGAGGTTGCTGCACAGAGACGCTCCCAGACCAAGGGAAGACTGATGCATCACAAGATCCTTCCTTCAGAGCCGACAGAGAGAGAAAGCCTTCTCGTGGAGCTGATGTCCTGAATTTTGACTTGTAGCCTACTGGACTGTGAGAGAGTAAATTTTTCTTTGTTAAAGTCATCCACTTGTGGCATTTCTGTTATAGCAGCACTAGATGACTAAGACACCTACTTTCCCGGGGAGCTATGAAACTAATATTAGATAACTTATGTTGATACTTAGAAGCATACATAGATATTAATTGCTACCTCCTCTGTGTTTTCATTGTACTCTGTAGGTCTCTACCACATTATCTCAAAATTATCTGTTTAGATGTCTGTCTGCATGGCTAACTATAAGCTCCTCAAGGGTAGAAACTAGACTGAATTCATCTTGGCATCCCTTGGTTTCTATAACATTGTTTAAGATGAAGCAGGTCCTCAATGTTTTTGGAAAGACAAAAAGAAAAGACAATTTTTTGAAAACTATTCAAAAATAACAACAAAATCCTTATGACTTTTGACCTTGAGACATCATAAAAAATTCAGTTCCTTAAAGAAAATAACTTTCAGTGTTAGAGGGTGTCTAGTGAGCTTTCAACAATCTGGAGATTGTTTTCTACACACACACAAACACACACACACACCAACTTTTGTTTTTATAGGACTTTACAAAATAAACTAACAGCATTCTATTTAATATTTACAAAAACTCTGTAAGAGCAATATTATTATCCCCACTTTGCATAAACAGAAACTGAGTTATGGAGAAGCTAAGTCATTTGTCCATGGACACACACATTCAAGAACTCACCAGCAACTGAGGTGGAGTAGCAGCTGGGCATTTTTAAATTAATTCACTGAACAAAATTGACTAAGTAGAATGTTTAAGGCAGACAGCTAGATGCATTGGGCATACAAAGATAATTGAGACATACTTCAAGAACTGTCTTGGGATTCTAAGCTATGGGCGTAGATAATCAGCAAAAAAAAGACTGAGTTGATGGGCCTTCCAAGGAGAAAGAATTAAGGAGAATCTGTAGGAAAATGATGTTTAATCTGGGGATAGGGTTGGGCGAGATGGGGGGAAGGACATAGGTAGGACTTTCAGACAAAGAGAACAGCATGAGAGAAAAGAGGGAGGATAATGGTCACATCAATAGGAAGAGAAGTAGTTGAGAGATATAGAGAAGTGGACATCATAATGATTTTCAGGGTGGTGAACATCCAAGTGGAGGTGTCCATCCAGCAGATGGAAATGGAAATCCTGGGCTGGAATTAGTGAAAGAAGCAGGAATAGAAATAGATGATTGCAAGTCACCTGTATAGAGGTAACAAGAGAAAAGAGACCAAAGAAACTTGGAAAAGACACTATCTAAACTTTGGGAGAAGGAAGAGGATCCGAGGAAAGTGTAGTCCATGAGGTGGAAAAAGAACAATAAAAGTTTGGTAAATCAGCAACACTTGCTAGATATCAACTATAAGAAAACCAAAAACCAAACCTGTTGCTGTCGAGTCAATTCTGACTCATAGTGATCCTATAGAAGATGAAGATTAAATAAAGAAGGTTGGAGAAGATGTAGAAAGTTAAGGTAGAGAAGACTGAGAAGAAGTAATAAAATGTGGGAACTAAGATTTGATGCATTGAACACTAACGACCAAAGACCAGACAAGTTGTGGAATGACATCAAAGATATCATACTGAAGAAAGCAAAAGGTCATTAAAAAGATAGGAAAGAAAGAAAAGACCACACTGGATGTCAGAAGAGACTCTGACACTTGCTCTTGAACATAGAGTAGTTGAAGCGAATGGAAGAAATGATGAACTAAAAGAGCTGAACAGAAGATTTCAAAGGGCAGCTCAAGAAGACAAACTCAGAGCAGCCATATTGCTCTTGGTTACAAGGGCAGCTAAGTACTGATAATAACAAACCTTCTCAGTGTATTCTGAGTGTATTCTCTTTCTTTTAAAAACAACTAAACAAAAAGAACCCTCTTTTGACCATAAGTCCAAAACTGTTCTCGCCCATGCCAGCAATGATCTATAAGTGTTAAATCAAAGTGGTATGAGAAGGTTCATTATTAGCAATACTTGGCTGTCCTTGTAACCAAGAACAAAATGGCTGCTCCAAGTGAGGAACTGAGCTGGGCTAATTGCCTCACTCACGCATGCTCTTGCCTCATCATCACTATGCTCCAGACAAATTACATAATATGGAAGATTTGATTTTTAAAAACTGGAGTGTTTTTTTTAATTTTATAGCAAAAGTGAATCCATCAAAATAGACATAGTCCCACATAATTATCCCTTTGAGAGGTTATGCACTATTCTAAAAATAATGTTGTTGTTAGGTGCCATTGAGTCAGTTTCAATTCATAGTGACCCTATATACAACAGAATGAAACAGTGCCTGGTCCTGTGTCATCCTCACAACTGTTGTTATTCTTGAGCCCATCGTTGCAGCCACTGTGTCAATCCATCTCATTGAGGGTCTTCCTCTCTTTCAATAACCCTCTACTTTACCACGTATGATGTCTTTCTGGGCCCTCCTAATAACATGTCCAAAGTACACGAGACAAAGTCTTGCCATTCTTGCTTCTAATGAGCATTCTGGCTGTATTTCTTCCAAGATAAACTTATTCATTCTTCTGACAGTCCATGGTATATTCAATATTCTTTGCCAACACTATAATTCAAAGTCATCAATTCTTCTTTGGTCTTCCTTATTCATTGTCCAGCTTATTCACTGTTCAGGTTTTACACAAGTATGAGGTAACTGAAAATCCATGGCTTTGGTCAGGCACACTTTAGTCTAAAATACTACCACTGTATAAAACCTGTTCTGATTCCTTCTTCACTACTCCTTCCTTGGCACTAAGGAGGCTTATGAATCCTACAATAAATTCTCAAATATTAGCTGTTATTATTATCACCATTGTTATTATTCCTCAGCTTGACTGCCTACTTTATTCACTAGACTTGACTCTAAATGACTTTGGACTCTTTTCAATACCACACTTCCCTCAGAATCCAGAGATTTGCCACCACAGAGTATGACTGAAAGACTATTTGATAGGCAGTTCCCCCAAAGGTTTCAAAAGCCATTTTGAGTGATAGCACAGCTTTGGAATGAGAGTTCCACCTGCTGAAGTGATTAACGTAGAAAGGACAACTGTTTGTGTGGGTAAGCTCTGGAACGTGTTTCCGAAGAAAGCCTCACACTTATACCTCTGCCATCATGTGTGTCTTCTGCACGACCTGTCAGCATTCAGACTGCCTGCCCTATACTGCAAGCTCTCAAATGCTGAGGTTCCTGCTTCAAAAACAAATACTCTCATATTTTAAAAACAAACCACAAGGCAAACAGATTCAGCCAGATATTGTGACAAGAATGCTGAACTTAGAAGAGACACACTCAGACTCTACCATCACTCACTGTGTGGCCTCAGACAAGCCATTCACCCTCTCTGGGTGTCAGTTTCTTCACACATAAAGTTGAAGGGGTTGGATTAAAGGACCTCTAAGGTGCCTCCCTTAAAAAATAAAATAAAAACCTACCATGTTTTAGGCATCTATTAAAAAGTTTTGGAGATTCTGAGGAGAGGTGCTGCTGAACTATCAGGGTGGGGTAAAGTATGTAGGTAGCTTGAGGAAGTGAGGGAAAAGGCAAGAGGCCTGGGATGAAGGTGAAGAGAAGTTGCAGAAGCCTGGGGAGCAGCCCCCACCACAGACACCCAGGAAAGGGGCGCCCCCTCCTCTTGGAGGACAAGGCAGCCTTTCTCAGCCTAAGCTAAAGCAGCCGCCACCATGTGGGGTGTTTGTTTTGTTCCTTGCTGCCCACCAAGTGAGCTGTTGAAAGGACAGCCCTGGCTCCCTTGGTGGTCCATCAGCACTTGGCCCGCAGGTAGGAGAAGAGGTCCTTACCCATCGTGTAGTTGGCTCGGGAACAGGTCGTGCGCTTCAGAATCTCGTGCACCTAAAATGGGATGACAGCAGAGCTGTGAACGCCATGACCACCGTGCGTCACCACAGCCTGTGAGGCAGTGGGCAGTGGACGGACGAGGTGTCTGGACCCATTTTGAGGGAGGGGGAAGCCAAGCATGTGCCGAGCTCATGTACTGCATGTCAGACTCATTCAAACTTGAGTACTATGAGGAAACAAAGAATTTAACTCCCTCTCACACATTCCCCTCCTTCACCCGCCCTGGAAAATAAATAAATAAAAGACTATAAATTGACTGCAGTTAAAAGAAGGAAAACATACCAGGCAGTCCCAGACCCACTTAGCCCTCTTGAGGGCTAGGGTGGAAGCGCCTTGGTTGGGGCAGGGAACAGCGTCTGCCTCCTGCTTGGGGAACCTCAGGGAAGGCAGAGCCCTCCTCAGCAAGGTGCTTGGGATAGGGCTAGAAGGAGGCATGCTGTCTCCACCAGTCTGGATTCCTGCTGATGGGAGAGCCCTGTGGCAGCAGGGAAAGCCTAAGATGTGGAATCAGACATTTCCAGTGCTAGTCCTGGTTCCTAGCAGAGGGGCCCTGTACGAGCTCTCTGTGGGTCCGTTCCCTCGTCTGTAATAGAACTGGCACAGGGCTGCTTTCCAGAACCAATAAGACAATGCACATGACAGTTTTTGTAACTGGAAAAGGACTGTCTACATGTTCATTATTGGTATTATTATTTCTCTGTTCTTTTCTGACTCCCAATCTTGCCTCCCCAATCAGAGCATGTCATATGCTTCGTCTGAGACTCCTGGCTTGGAGCGCACTACTGGGTACAAGGTGGGTTCAGTGACTACTGCATGCCTACAGGCCCACGTGCCTGAAGAGGCCTCCAGACCGACTCCTCGTCTCCACCCCTGTGGGTTTTCAGGGTACTCCACCTCTCACATGGGAAAGAGGGATGCTGAGAGCACTCCTTGCAGAAGTGATAGGGACATAGGTGGTTCAGTGTAAACCTGCTGGTCAGCTGCTGACTTCCTGGTGGGTCCCAAGGAGGTTTACATCTTGTGCCAAGAGGCAAGGAAGTCTGCTCTGGACACACAGCTGGGCTGCTCAGATGCCCACAAAGCATGGGGCACAGGGAGCACATTTACAGACGTAGGCAAGGTTCTTGGACAAAAGCCCAGGGCGGAGTAGACCCCAGGGCAAAACTCACAGTGGGGGGTAGGCTGGGAAAAGGGCACCAGAGGAAGGAAAAAGCTTCCATAAGGAGAGCTGAATGAGATAAGGTGTTATTCAATCATCATTCACACTCCCATATTACAGCCACAGACCTAAAGGGAGTGGTGAATAAATAACTTCCAGCAGAATGGGGCCCAAGAGTGTTCAATTCTGCTTATAATACAGTGCAGTAATTCAACAGCTATAATAATTAGAAACAGCATTTATATGGCATTGTATTATTTTACAAGCACTTTGCAATTATCAGTTAATCTCCACAACACCCTATAACTCCCCCACAGACATGGGACGCAAGCCACGGCAAGATTTAAATGGCTTCTAATAGCATCAACCAAGAAAATGGGAAGTTTATGCTCTTTTTTTCATAGGAAGGAAAAATAAATCATATGCCTATTTAAAACCTTCCTAAAATGCTAGGCTAAGGGACTTGGGAAGTCTTTTTGTCCATTCTGCAAGCAAAGAGTCAAGGCCATGTTTTTAGTGTGCCTGGGAAATGTTCTGTAGCTTCCTTTAGTCACCCATCCCTTGTTAATTATTCTTCTTATCCTTTCTTATCGCCTTCTTGGCTTGGAAGTCCTTCTAGTTATCAAACCCTTATTCTTCCTCCTGGTGAAATGTAATTCTTTCCTAGAAATCAGTGGAAACACTCTGCCATGCTTCCCACTGAGAGCATGAGTAATTATCTAACATTCCTTGGGCCCCTCTTTCTCTCCTCTTCCCATAGGTGGAATGACCTCTAGGATAGTAGAAAATAAACTGATCCATGAAGAGAGACACCCTACCGCTCAGGTTGGGGCCATAGAGGCACAGGCCAAATACAGATTTTCATTAGAATCAATCACCCCACAAAATTAAAAAACTCGAAGTCATTAGTTAAGATTTTGGAGAAGAAAGGCGACAGTCATGAATTTTGACTTTCTGTTGAATGGGCCAGTCTTTTTTACTGTTGGAGAAATTGGTGAGCTCTAGTACTCACTGTGATATAAATGCACATGACTCTTTTGGGGGTGAAAGAAAAAATGCATAAAGAATCCCAGTAGCCCGGGGGTGAAAGAAAAAATGCATAAAGAATCCCAGTAGCCCAGCAATCAGCAGGACTGGTTCTAGTACTCATTCGGACACTAACAATCTACATGAATGTTGTCAATTCATTGCTTCTCAGAGCCTCAGTTTCCTCTACTGTAAACCAAGGGTGGTTACCTGTTGGGTTTAAAGTCCCCACCAGTTTTGACATTCCTTCTTTTTGTGATTCTAAGAAGGGCTTTAATGGGGAACCCATAAAGAGAAGACACTCCCCTCCATCCCTGAGTGAGGGCTGATTGTTTGCTGTTTCTTTTGCTACTGGGATCAGGCAGCTCTTGGATACTTCTCTCAGTTGCTGGGAAACTCCAAGCAAATAGTGATGGGAGGTAGCAAGGAGGGCCAAGAGAATGCTTTGCCAAACTGGGTGCTCAGATTTTCCCCACCATCCTTCCCTAGCCCCCCACACCTGTTTACTTACAATGCGGCTACGAGTGGCATTATCAAAGAAGGTATCCTTATCCTGGATGTTGTACCTAGAGACATCAAGAAAGCAGATGGTAAACTCTTTTCATTACCCTTCTCCGAGACCACTATTACATGCCCACATCAAACCAAGATCCTTCTATCTGGAGCCCAACAGACCATGAAGAAGTGCTTCCATGACACCAAAAATCTGTGCTTAGAGTTCACTATAATTGTCAAGAAGGTAGAGAGCTCTTTTGAAGAATCCTGTTTCAGGATGGAACAATCTCAGAACGCAATTAGATATTCAATTGTCTATGGAAGCCCAAGGACTTTTGAACTTTTTTGGAATGTTTGGAATGAGAATTTTTTTAAGAAATGCAATGGCTAAATGTCCCTTGAGTTTCATTCAATTCTTAGTTTCATGAGAACTTATCCACAACACTTTAAAGAGAATGCCTCAGGAAAATCCTGTACTAACCACCAAACAAACTAAGAATGAATGTAGGCAAAGCCTCAACATGATAAACATCATTACTCTTACCCCTGGGTCCCTGGGGAAAATTTCTGCCTACTGGAGCTAGACTTTTATTTAAAAACCACAGCAGAAAAATTATAATACCCAATGCTGGTAAAGTTCTGGGGAATTTCACAGAAACACCACTGATGATTGTGTAAATTGGTACAAACTTTTAGAAAGGAACATAGCAAGATGTATAAGATATACACACATTCACAATGTTTATACTCTTTGACCCAATAATTCTGAGAATTTACCACAGAAATTTATCATTGGGAATAAATAACAGAAGGAAAATTTACACAAATAAAAACATTCATTACAAAGTCATTTATAATAAAGATTATGGAGATACACTGCATTTCCAAAATCTATATGATAGGTTAACATGTAACCCCTGTTAATTATAATTATGAAAACTTTATAGACATATAGAGAAATATATTACAATGATGTTAACTTTTAAATATGAAAGTATGCACAGAAAAAAAAATGATGCCTGTGCATGGACAAAGAAGGGAAAAACAAAAAGTTCCAAGGTGTTGGGATTATAACTTTTTTTTCAAAATTTTACTTAATGTTGTCATGTCAGTTAGATACTGTAGTCCTACTTCTGCAAGATCCATGTATGCTCTAAACTTCATACATTGATCTTTCACTAAAAAAAAATCACACTTGTGGCATGTTTACTGTGCTTAGGTCACTGTGCTAGAATGTACACAGATGAATAAAATGTGCTCCCAGCTCTCTCAGGAGCCACCAGTCACTGAGGTATGTGTGTCTTCAGGTAACTAATTCAGAGTAGAATATGGTAATGTGAAGACTATTGCTATGAATACTCAGAGGACGGAGAGCATATTTTTGGTTGGGAAGAATGAAAGATTCTTCCAGACTTCTGGCAAAATTGTGTTCTAGGCAGAAGCACCACTCCGTCCCTCTACAGCAAAGATCTGAATACCTGGCGCTGAATATCTCTACACCTTCTAGCTAGGCTGTACTGCAACACCTGAGAACAACTTCCCCAGACCTCATAGCTGTGCCAGTGGGATCCCTGGGAGCTTTGCTGTTCTTTTTCCTTTCTGATTGTTACTTATTCATTCTTTTCTTTTTTTTTCTTCTTCTTCTTCCCCTTTTTGTTTTTCTCCATTCATAGTCCTTCATCTCTCCACTCCAACAGCAAGTTCCCATAGCATTCTTTTTTGTTTGTTTGTCTATTTTTGGCTCTTGTTCCTCTCTCTTCTGTCCCATATCCATTTTAGCTCCACACATAACAATCTCCCCGCTACATCCTGCCTACCTGCACCATGCCCTTAACATCACACCAACATGCAGCACAAGCACGGTCTACTGGAACCTGCCCTGCACTGATTAACGACCTGCCCTGGTGGCTGTAGTGAGTGCCACAAACAAACTGTCCCAGTAACTCCTCTTCAGCTAGACCTGCCTTGCTATACCATATCTGAGCGGCTGACCCTGCCAACTGAAGAAGGAGGCAAAAAGTATCATGCCCACAGACGAGCAAACAACAAAGAACACACAGCCTGCCTGCTCAGACAAAGCCAAATAAAAAAAACAAAAGGATGAAACAAACATATCTACAATCAATAAAAGAGAAAAATAACTACTGAATGCCCCGAAGACAGCAGACAATACCAAAACATTTACAAAAACAGGACAGGATGTTTCAAGTAGACATCCAAAATAAAACACGAGATGACCTTACAGTAGAAGAAAAGGCACAAGAACTACCTGATAGGGAATTCAAATCTCTAAGACTCAGAATTCTACAAGAGTTGAAGCAAAAAGCAGACAAAAATGAGGAAAAAATAGACAAATTCATGGAAAATACAAACAAAAAATCAGAAGACTTCAGGAAAATAATGCAAGAACAAAATATGAAAACAAATTCACAACTAGGAATTATACAAAAACAACAATTAGAAATATAAAAGATAAACAACAAGATTTCAGAAATGGACGGTGTCATAGAAGGGCTGAGAAGCAGATCTGAAACGGTGGAAGACAGAATCAGTGGAATTGGAGACAAACACTTAGATACAACTCTGTTTGAGGAAAATTCAGAAAAAAAAAACAAAGACAAATGAAGTGACCCTGAGAGTTATGTGGGATACAATCAACGGCAAAAATTTGTGAGTGATTGGAGTTCCAGAACAGGGAGAAAACAGAAAACGCAGAGAGGATCATTGAGGAACTGCTGACAGAAAACTTCCCCAATATCATGAAAGATGAAAAGCTGGCCATCCAAGAAGCTCAAAGAACCCCATATAGGAGAGACCCCAAAAGAAAATCACCAAGGCATATCATAATTACACTCGCCAAAATCAAAGACAAACAAAGAATACTGAGAGCAGCTCGAAAAAACAAGAAGTCACATACAGAGGAGAAACAATAAGATTAAGCTCAGATTATTCAGCAGAAACCATGCAGGCAAGAAGGCAATGGGATGACATATATAAAACCTTGAAAGAAAAAAATTGCCAGCCAAGAAAAATATACCCTGCAAAACTCTTGTTCAAATATGATGGTGAAATTAGGACATTTCCAGATGAACAGAAATTAAGGGAATATGTGAAAACCAAACCGAACTTACAAGAATTATTAAAGGGAGTTCTTCGATCTGAGAACAAACAACGTCAGCTCACAGACAGAATCTAGGACGCAGGATCCTACCAACCAGATACCAGTCTAGGAAATGAACTCACAAGAACTATCCAAAACCAAAAATACAAGAGGTAATCAGAGCAGTTAATCAGTAAATGACAACAACATCAGAACAATAAAAGAGGGGATAAACGAGATAGGTATCGATCCTTCTAATGGAGAGGAAGGCAAGGCGATACCAAGTAATAATGGACTGCTTCAAACTTAGAAAGACAAGGGTAAATTTCGTGGTAACCAAAAAGAAAGTTAATAAACATACTCATAAAAATAAAGAGAAAAAACATAAAGTCTCAGAAAAAACAAAACCTACAATAACAAAAGAAATGAAAAAAAAAATCCACAAACAAAAGTAACTCAGCACAGGAGAGTAGGAAGAACAAAGAAAACGTCAGCACCACAAAAAAGAGCACTACAAAATGACAGCAACAAAGTCACACCTATCAATAATTACACTGAATGTAAATGGACTCAATGCACCCAGAAAGAGACAGAGAGTGACAGGATCCATCAATTTGCTGTCTACAGGAGACACACCTTAGTAACAAAGATGTGACTTTATTAAAAGTCAAAGGTTGGAAAAAATATATCAAGCTAACAACTACCAAAAAAGAGCAGGAGTAGCAATACTAATCTCAGATAAAATAGACTTAAAAACAAAATCCATCATAAAAGACAAAGAAGGACACTATATAATGATTAAGGGGATGATCCATCATGAAGACATAACCATAATAAACATCTACACACCCAATGACAGGGCTCCAAAATACATAAAACAAACTCTAACAACACTGAAAAGAGAAATTGACAGTTCCACAATAATAGTAAAAGACTTCAACACACCACTCTCAGTAAAGGACAGCACAACTAAGAAGAAACTCAGCAAAGATACAGAAGACCTAAAGGGCACAATCAGCAAACTTGACCTCATAGACATATATAGAACACTCCATCCAACTACTGCAAAGTACACATTCTTTTCCAACGCACATGGAACTTTCTCTAGAACAGACCACATCTTCAGCCACAGAGCAATCCTCAACAAGATCTAAAACACTGAGATAATTCAAAAATTCCATCAAGGTAGAAATTAACAACAGAAAGAGCAAGGGAAAAAAATAGATTACATGGAAACTGACTAATACCCTGCTTACACATCACTGGGTAACAGAGGAAATCAGAGATGGAGTCAAAAAATTCCTAGAATCAAATGAGAATGAAAACACACAATACCACAACCTTTGGGACACAGCAAAGGCAGTCCTCAGAGGACAATTTATAGCAATAGATGCACACATCAAAAAGGAAGAAAGGGACAAAATCAAAACATTAACTACGCAACTCAAACAAAAAGAAAGAGAACAGCCAAAAAAAAGCCCACAACCACCAGAAGAAAGGAAATAATAAAGATCACAGCAGAAATAAATGAAATAGAGAACAGAAAAGCAATAGAAAGAATCAACAAAACCAAAAGTTGGTTCTTTGAAAGAATCAACAAAATCGACAAACCACTGGCCAGACTGACAAAAGAAAAACAGGAGAGGTTGCAAAGAACCCAAATAAGAAATGAAATGGGCGACATTACAACAGACCCAACTGAAATAAAAGGATCATAACAGAATATTATGAAAAGCTATACTCCAACTAATTTGAAAACCTAGAGGAAATGGATAGATTTCTGGAAGCACACTGCCTACCCACACTACAACAAAGTGATGTTGAAAATATGAACAGACCCATAACAAGAGAAGAAATTGAAAAGGTAATGAAACACTTCAAACAAAAAAAAGCCCTGGCCCAGATGGCTTCACTGGAGTATTCTACAAAACATTCACAGAGAGCTTGTACCGGTACTACTCAAGTTATTTCAGAGCATAGAAAAGGAAGCAACACTTCCAAATTCATTCTATGAAGCCAGCATAACACTGATACCAAAACCAGGCAAAGACACCACAAGAAAGAAAATTATAGACCAATATCTCCCATGAATATAGATGCAAAAATTCTCAACAAAATTCTGCCAATAGAATTCAGCATCATATCAAAAAAATAATACACCACAGCCAAGTAGTATTCATACCAGGTATGCAAGGATGGTTCAACGTTAAAAGCTCAATCAATGTAATCCGCCACATAAATAAAAGGAAAGAAAAGAATCTCATGATCATCTCAATTGACGTAGAAAAGGCATTCGACAAAGTCCAACACCCATTCCTGATAAAAACTCTCAATAAAATAGGTATAGAAGGGAAATTTCTCAACATAATAAAGGGCATCTATGCCAAACCAAAGGCCAGCATCTTTCTTAATGGACAGAGGCTGAAAACATTCCCCTTGAGAACAGGAACAAGAAAAGGATGCCCTTTATCACCACCCCTATTTGACATTGTGCTGGAAGTTCTAGCTAGAGCAATAAGGCAAGAAAAAGAAATAAAGGGCATCCAAATTTGTAATGAAGAAGTTAAACTGTCCCTGTTTGTGGATGATATGATACTATACCTAGAAAACCCTAAAGACTCCACAAGAAATCTACTGGAACTAATAGAAAGATTCAGCAGAGTAGCAGGATACAAGAAAAACACACAAAAATCAGTTGGATTCCTATACACCAATAAAGACAAAGATGAAAAGGAAATCAGGAAAACAATACCATTTATAATAGCCCCTAAAAAAAAAATACTTAGGAATAAATCTAACCAGGGATGTAAAAGACCTATACAAAGAAAACTACAAAACACTACTGCAAGAAACCCAAAGGGATCTACATAAATGCAAAAACATTCCATTCTCATGGATAGGTAGACTCAACATTGTGAAAATGACAATTCTACGCAAAGCAATTTACAAATACAATGCAATCCTGATCCAAATACCAACAACAGTCTTCAAAGAGATGGAAAAACTAATCATTAACTTTATATGGAAAGGGAAGAAGCCCCGAAGAAGTAAAGCACTACTGAAGAAGAAGAATAAAGTTGGAGGACTCACACTACCTGACTTCAGAACCTACTATACAGCTACAGTAGTCAAAATAGCCTGGTACTGGTAGAATGACAGACACATTGACCAATGGAACCGAATTGAGAACCCAGATGTAAATCCATCCACCTACAGTCACCTGATCTTCGACAAGGGCCCAAAGTCCATCAAATGTGGAAAAGACAGTCTTTTTAATAAATGGTGCTGGCAAAACTGGATGTCCATTTGCAAAAAAATGAAACAGGACCCATACCTCACACCGTATACAAAAAATACTTCAAAATGGATCAAAGACCTGAATAGAAAGCCTAAAACTATAAAGTTCATAGACGAATAAATAGGACCAACACTTCAGACCTTACTACATGGCATTAACAGGATACAAACCATAACCATCAACGCACAAAACCCAATAGATAAGCTAGATAACTGGGATCTTCTAAAAAGCAACGCCAATGCTCTTCAAAAGACTACACCAAAAGATTAAAAAGAGAACCTCCAGAAGGGGAAGAAACTTTGGGGCATTACAAGTCAGGCAAAGGTCTAATCTCCATAATCTACAAGAAATTCCAGCACCTCTACAACAAAAAGACAAATAATCCTATTAAAAAATGGGCAAAGGAAATGAACAGACACTTCACCAAAGAAGACATTCAAGTAGCCAACAGACACATGAGGAAATGCTCGCGATCACTAGCCATGAGAGAAATGCAAATTAAAACCACAATGAGATACCATCTTACCCCGGCATTACTGGCACGAATCAAAAACACTAGAAATAACAAATGTTGGAGGGGCTGCGGGGAGATCGGAACGCTTATGCACTGCTGGTGGGAATGCAAAATGATACAACCATATTGAAAAATGATATGGCACTTCCTTACAAAGCTAGAAACAGAAATACCATACAATCCAGCAATCCCACTCCTAGGAATATATCCTAGAGAAGTAAGAGTCATCACTCGAATAGACATATGCACACCTATGTTCATGGCAGCATTGTTCACAATAGCAAAACGATGGAAACAACCTAGATGCCCATCAACACATGAATGGATAAACAAACTATGGTACATACACACAGTGGAGTACTATGCAATGAGAAAGAACAAGGATGAATCTGTGAAGCATCTCATAACATGGATGAAACTGGAGGACGTTATGCTGAGTGAAATAAGTCAGTCACAAAAGGACAAATATTGTATGAGACCTCTATTATAAAAACCCACGAAAATGTTCACACACAAAATGTAACAATCTTTGTTGGTTACCAGGTATGGGAGAGGTGGGGGGGGAAATACTAAATAGGCAATAGATAAGTGGTATCTTGGGTGAAGGGTGAGACAGTATGCAATACAGGAGAAACCAGCACGACTTGTACAAGGAAAGGTCATGGAAGCTCCATAGACACATCCAAACTCCCTGAGGGACTGAATTGCTGGGCAAAGGGCTGTGGTGTGGGATATATGCCATTTAAACATGGCTGCACTATTGACAACTGCAGCCCCCACAGGCCTCTCTGCTGTATACGACATGTTGGAGACTTGTCAGCGATAAGAATGAGATTAGGCACAACTTGTTTTCCCAAACCTAGTGCCCTGTTACTGATTGGCTTGTTTACCTGAATTCCTTCTCCCTTGCCCAAAACTTATTGTTACTCACCCAAAGCCCATTGTTCTGTCATTTGCTTCACTGCTTGCTGTATTGACTATAAATAAACTCCTGAGACTGAAGCCGGGGGTCGACTCCTCAGAGTGACCCTCCTGGCCCCACTTCACTGCAAGAGTTGTGTTTGGTTACTGTCTCCGCCACCCCGACATTCGCCGCCTCTGAGACAGATGGTGCCCCGTGTGAGGGCAGACCGCCATTTGGCTGCATAGGCGCCCTCGCACTCAATCCCTTTAGGTGGTGAGTATCGGACGTCCATTTCAGGCTGTTTAAAGGCACAGCCCGAGAGCGGCAGGGTTTTTCTGCGGGCGGAATTTTCCCGAACGCTCTCAAATCAGGCTGCTTTAGCCCCAGAGCGGCAGGTCTTTCCTGACCACTCCCAAGGGGTTTCAGGCTTCAGGCCAGGAGCTTTCCTATCACTCTTTCCTTCATTTTCCTATTCCTCCTCACTATGGGGAATTCTGTTTCTCCTGAGCAGCGTCAACACAAAACCCAGTTGTTGGGATTGTTAAAGGCCTCTAAGCTTAAGGTGTCAGAAGAAGCTTTTACCCAACTTCTGCTTTTAATTGAGTCTGCCTGTCCTTGGTATCCCTTGCAGGGAAACCTTGATGTAGAAGCATGGGAACGTATCGGTAACATCATTCGTGACATGAACATCCCAGCTTCAGTTCTTATTGCTTGGCATCACTGCCGCCTCGCTTTACAGCCCCTACAGGCAGCTCCTTCTGCTCCCTCCCCTAGTAAAGAAAATGTTTATGACCTTCCTCTTTCCACACCTCCCAAGGCTGATTTCTCTCAACATGAGTCTCTTATGGAAAGATGTTTGCGGGAGGGCCGTGAGAAAGAGGGGTTTTCTGCTTATCCTGTCATTCGGGGATCAGGACGTCCCCATCACGATGGCCTTGACTTTCAAGTTTTTAAAGAACTCCATGAAAGCATGATAGAGAATGGTTTACAGTGTTCCTTTACAAAAGGAATTGTAGAAGCTATAGGACAAAACTATGAGATGACCCCATGGGATTGGAACGTTTTAATGCGAACAGTCTTAACCTCTGCTCAATTTAGCGTATGGAGTCAAGAATACAAGGAACATTGTAACCTTTATGCCGTAGACAATCTTAATCATAATATCCCTGTTAGTCTTGACATGCTCCTGGGTGTTGGGAATCATTCCACCCCCAAGGCCCAGAGCCAGATGAATAGGCAAGCATTCAGTCAAGCCTCCGACGCTGCCACCAAAGCCTGGAGTAAAATCCCTGATTCCAGAATGCCCACCAGCTAATTTGCCACTATTCGCCAAGCGGCAAATGAGCCTTACACTGATTTTATCCACCCGCCTCCAAACGGCCATTTCCTGACAGGTAGATAATCAACAAGCGGCTGAAGTTCTTTGTCTCCAGCTTGCCTACGAAAATGCTAATGCTGACTATCGAGCTGTTTTAGCTCCCTTAAAAGCACAGAATCTTAATTTAGCTGAAATGATTAGAGCATGTCAAAATGTTGGCACAGAAACTCATAAGGCACAAGTATTAGCGGCTGCCTTCCGTCCATCCACTGCCACCTGTTTTGGGTGTGGTAAACCTGGACATTTTAAAAAGGACTGTCATAGGTCAAAAAACAAAAATGTCAACACTAAACTTCCAACCCGAAAGTGTCCCCGCTGTGGTAAAGGCTTTCATTGGGCTAATCAGTGCAGGTCTCAACTTAACAATCAAGGCAGCCCTATGTCGGGAAACGGGAAGAGGGGCGAGAGCTCTTGCGCCCTGAAAAATCCAGAGAGCCCCTGAGTGTGGAGTGTGGAGACCACAGCATAGACTCCAAACAGCAACGTTTGCGAGTCAATGATTTAAAAGCAGCCACGGAAGGGAGTGCAGGTCTAGATTTACCCTTAGCAGAAGGGGCTATAATAGATGAGGCAGGAAAAGTTTTTCTTATAGCAACACAGGTTTGGGGACCCCTGCCTCGAGGATATTTAGGCTCCTAATGGGTCGCTCTAGTATTACATCTCAAGGTCTGACTGTTCATCCTGGTGTAAAAGACTCTGATTACGAAGGTCAAATTAAAATTATGGTTTCCAGTCTCTCTTATTGGAACATTATCCCCTCTGATAAAATAGCATAGCTAATTTTACCCCCCTTTGTAGTCCCCTCAGCTCGTACTACCCCAAGACAAGCTGGGGGTTTTGGCAGTACTGATGCTTTTTGGGTTACTAAGTTACAGTCTTCCCAACCATATCTTACTGTTCATGTCAATGATCACATGTTTAAAGGGCTCGTAGATTCTGGGGCAGATGTAACTATCTTCTCCTGTGATTCCTGGACCTCTTCATGGCCCAAGAAGCAAACCGCTGAAACCCTCACAAGAGTTGGAGGAACACAGTGTCCTTTTCAAAGTACACTTCCCATTGTTTGCTATAGCCCTGATGGAGAGCCCACTTCTATCTGTCCCTTTATCCTTCCTTTGTCTACTATATTATGGGGACGAGATTTACTCTCCCACTGGAATGTTCAAATTGGCACCCCTCAGGATTTTTCATAGGGGCCACTGCTCAAACAGACCCTCTGTTAAAATTAACCTGGATACCTGGCCCTCCTGTTTGGGTTGAGCAGTGGCCCATTAAAGAAGAGAAATTAGAACCCCTTAAAAGACTTGTCCAGGAACAGTTAGAGGCCGGACACATCCGGCCTTCCTACCGCCCTTGGAATACACCTATTTTCTGTGTCCCTAAAAAATCCAAAAAATGGAGGCTCCTTCATGACTTATGGGCTGTTAATCAGCGTCTTGTCCCTATGGGACCTCTCCAACCAGGAATTCCCAATCCGGCCTGTATTCCTCAAACATACAATATTATTATTATTTATCTTAAAGATTGTTTTTTTACAATCCCACTCCATCCCGATGATTGTGCTAAATTTGTCTTCTCAGTTCCTTCTATAAATAATTGTCGTCCTATGCAGCATTATGAGTGGACTGTTCTCCCACAGGGCATGGTCAATAGTCCAACTATCTGTCAATATTATGTTGATAAGGCTCATAAGCCAGTCCGAAGAGCCTTTCCCTCATGTCTTATATATCATTATATGGACGACGTTCTCCTAGCCCATCCCAAACCAGAACAACTTGATTCACTTCTTGTCTCTGTTCAACAAGCGTTACAAAGTTTTGGCTTACAAGTAGCCCCTGAAAAAGTTCAGTCTTTCACCCCGTGGCAGTTTCTGGGATACTATCTTGACACCCATATCGTTTGCCCTAGAACACCAGAAATTATAATTCCCAAGGCCTTAACTCTAAATGACCTCCAAAAGATCCTTGGTCGTATTAATTGGCTGCGACCTTCACTCGGCATAACAACCTCTCAACTAGCCCAATTATTTGAGACCTTTAAGGGTGACCCTGCTCTAACCTCTATGAGGACGCTCTCTCCCCAATCACGCCATGAATTATTACTTATTTACCAAGCCATTAAAGAAAAATTTTTAACTCGTTTACAGATAAATCATCCTGTTTACTTTCTCCTATTTAAATATTCCTCATAGTCTTACAGGCGTGCTCTGTCAATTTGCTCCTGACTTCGGAGCACTTGAGTGGCTTTTTCTTCCTTATCGCCCTCCGCAACAGTTGTTTACACGCTTCTGTCAGCGCATTAACTTATTAATGCAAGGATGCACCTGCACTCAACAGCTTTTGGGTTCTGACCCTCATTTTATCTACTTTGGGGTAACGAAAACAGCTTTTGATCATGCTCTTCTTAATTCTGAAGAGCTCCAGATCGCTTTGGCTGATTTTACTGGGCAAATAATTTATTCTTATCCCACTTCAAAGCCACTCTCTACCCTGCAACTTCTTCCTTTACAACTTTCCACCATGCTCTCTCCTTCACCCCTTGCTAATGCTCCTACCACCTTTATAGATGGATAAGAAAAAACTGGAAAAGGAGCGGTCACTTGGCAGATGGACAGTGCCTGGCAACATTTCATTATACAAAAGGTTTCCACTACACAGCATGCTGAGCTGTCAGCAGCTGTTGCTGCCTTTGAAATTTTTAAATCAATGCCGTTCAATTTAATTGCTGATTCTGCTTATGTTGTTCACACTATTGAACTTATTAGTGATGTAACTCTTCAATTTAGTCCCGATTATGAGTTATTTACTTTATTTAAAAGGCTCCAAACCCTGCTTAATAGCCATAACTCTCCCTTTTTTGTGGTACATGTGCGCTCCCATACACCCTTGCCGGGGCCCCTTTCTGATGGCAATTCTCGCACCGATTTACTTGCTGGCTCTGCCTTTTCTGATGCTCGAACTTCTCATAATTTCTTTCATCAAAATGCGCGCGGACTTCAAAAACAATTTTCTATCTCTCTTACTGAAGCACAACAAATTGTTCGCACCTGTCCTGACTGCCAACGCTTTTCTCCCACGTCCTTTGCTGCTGGCGTCAACCCACATGGTCTAGTAGCCAATCAATTATGGCAAATGGACGTAACACACTGTCCTCCCTTTGGGAAACTTAAATATCTCCATGTGTCCATAGATACATGTTCTGGGTTTCTTTATGCTACAGCCCTTTCTGGTGAATGTTCTACTCATGCCTGTCGTCACTTTACCCAAGCCATTGCAACTATGGGATGTCCCCGGGCTCTTAAAACTGATAATGGGCCTGCATACACTTCTGCTAAATTTCAACAATTTTGTGTCACTTGGAATATTCTTCATTCCACTGGCATTCCTTATAACCCTCAAGGGCAAGCCATAATTGAACGTGCCCATCATATTCTCAAACAGCTCTTAAATAAACAAAGAGGGAGATGATGGGTCTAGAGTATGTGACCAGAAAGAAAGACTTGCCAAAACTCTCTTTACTTTTAACTTTTTGTTGGTTGCCAAAGATGGTCGTACCGCTGCAGAACGACATTTTATCCGCACTGACACCCAACCTCGCCCACATGTCCTCTATAAAGATCCTGAAAATCCCTCTGTCTGGCAAGGACCTGTAGAATTATTAACCTGGGGGCGAGGGTATGCCGCTGTTTTGTCTCCTGCAGGTCCGCTTTGGATTCCTGCTCGACTAGTAAAACCATATCATGTTCCGGCGACAGCCACCCCCCTACCGCTGGGACCCGCCATATCCACTGACACTACCGGGGCCACCAGCCACTCCAACTCCAGAGCCACAGCCGACACCAACGCCCCCTCCTCCAGAGAAGAAAACTGAACAACAAGGCTCTGCTGTGCCAATAACATGGAGAGGTTTGAAAGCCCTCTCCTCTAAAGCTGGTAATATTCTCTCAGCCACCGGTGCCCCACTTACACCTGAAAACCTGTTTCTAGCCATGGTCTCTCTCATGACTTTTAACTCTCAACAGGTCTGTATTCTTCTTCTTCTCTTTTTTCAAGTTTTTACAACCTCTGCCTCTACCACCTATACCTATAGGGCTCATCATGTTCTTAGCCCCCCTGTCTTCCACCCAGTTACTTGGGAAGAACCAGAGCCCCCTCTTTCCTCTAATGATACTGGGGGACAATATTTGGCCTATTCCAAACCACTTACTAACTCCCCTGAAGAGGGATGGTTTGTACTGTCTACAAATTGGACACTCTATGCTGACCCCCTTCCTTTGTGTTTCACTAGCCAGCCACGCACTGCTTCTGCGTGTGTGCCTATACAAGAACAATGGTATATGAATTACATTTACTACAATGACACCTATTAGCAACCAGCCTATTCTAAGCAATTTTTCGTTAAAGCCATAGGCATTAACGGCACGTTCAGTGCCTATATTACTCACTCACCCCCTTCCATCCCGGTATGTCAACACCCACAGCTATCTGTTACAGACCCTATTGATAATACTTGGGTTACTTGTCGAACTACTAACTTTTCTTCATACTCTCTCCCTTTCAACATTTCCCTAGAAAATTGGGGCCCTCAAGGTTTAATTTTATTACCAAATAGCTCCACCTGGCAGTGGGCAACCCCATACCATTACCTAGGACATTCTAAGTCCTGGAACCCTGGCCTAGCCAGACCCATTCTTCACTTACGTTATTCAACTACTCATTTTTCCCCATTAAAAATCCTTTCTTGGCGATTAGGTCTCCCTTTTTATGAAAGAACTCTCTGTTCAGGAACCTTTCTGAGGGGGACAAAGGATGCCAAGAACCCACTCCCCAAATTACAATGGACCGTCTATGACCATAATGATTTTGTGCTTATATGCACGTCTCGACCATACATTTTTGCTATAACTTCTAGTCCTCCGGATATCATTAAAATAAATGCCTCTTTTCAATTAACATTATCCAGTGGCTCTACTTGGATTACTCCATGTCTGTCCAGACAAAATGTCTCCACTCTTAACATCAATTCTGTATTTGTTCTTCGACAAAAAAGCCACCTTTGGCTGCCCGTTAACCTTACACGCCCTTGGCAAGATATATCCCCCCTCGCTCAGGTTGTTAATGCATTACAGAAAATACGAACTAAAAGGTTTCTTGGAATTCTCATAGCCTCTTTTATCACACCCACTGCTATTGCTGCTATGGCAGCTACCACCGCCGTAGCTCTCTCCCAATCTATTCAGACTGCCCAGCAGTTTAACACTTACATACAAAATGTTACTTCTGAAATGCGAACTATGGCACATATTGATCAAGAGATCCTCAAGCATCTGGGTGCTTTAGAAACCTCAGTCCTTTGGCTTGGAGAACGACAAGAAGCCCTATGGGAACATTCTCAATTAACCTGTGATGCTGAATACACTCGCTTCTGTGTTACAGCCCTTCCATATAATGAGTCCTGGAAGGATGTTAAAAATAATCTTCTGGCTAGCTTCGCTTCTCTGTTGAAAAGTGATATTCAGAAACTACAATTTCAATTACAAGAACAGCTCTTGAGATTACAATCAGAGTCTAATAAGGGCTACACTTAATACACTTAATGATTTTGCCTACTGGCTCAATCCCACACATTGGTTCTCTGGACTCAATCTCAGTGTCTGGATCCTTTTTGCTATAGGATGTTTAATAGTCTTGTGCCTTCTTACAGTTATCCGATGTCTCTACTCCCTGAAGATCTTCCATCACCAAGAGAAGTCAGCCTTCTACGCCTAGACCATTCACTACCAGTTAACTAAACAGGAGACTGGAAAAATAAAGACCTCCTCTTAAGAAGGCCCTTCCTATGCTATTATTTTGATAATCAGTAATTACCTGTATTTGGTTAATCAGTAAGTTCCCAATGAAAATTTGTTATGTGTAAACTCCTCTATATTTTCTGCTTCTCCTAGTTAGATGCTTCTATATAAATAGATTTCTAAGTTAGATGATTCTTTTCCAATTGCTAGTAAATTTGTATAAATCAATGTTTGTTTGATTGTTAATGAATCTTTGAGCCTTTATAAATCTTTAAGCCTTTAAGAATAATAATTTCAGTGGATGTTAAAAGTTAGTGTTTACCTGACAAAATGAGAGTCAGAGGAAACCCATGGGTCAAACAATCAGGATATTACTAGTGCAGAGGATTATATTATCCTCATAAGATCATCCTCTATTGTCTTACACACCTGAAAGGCACATTGAGTCCACTCACTCTGGCTATGCAATTGATAAGAGCATCGCTCTTACTTAGTAACCTGGTGAAGAGCCAGATGGTATCCGGTGGAAAACCAGCACCGTGAGTTTAAAGAGCTTGCCATAGCCGCCATCTAGGCGACTAAGTCCAGGTGTTACTCGTAGCTATGCTACTTCTCCTCCTTAAACATATGGAGTGTGCCCCAGCCGTAGCTGGGCTCACAAGGACTCACTAAGTCCCCAGGCCCTGAGGTGTCGAGACAGTAGCTGAGATAATCTTAGACTTTATCTCATAAACAAAATTTTACTTTGTCCTACCGGACACTTGTTAGACCAGTGAAAACCCTCTTGATTCTTATTTCATTAACTAAACAAAAGGGCGGAGATGTGGGATATATGCCATTTAAACATGGCTGCACTATTGACAACTGCAGCCCACACAGGCCTCTATGCTGTATACGACATGTTGGAGACTTGTCAGTGGTAAGAAAGAGATTAGGCACAACTTGTTTTCCCAAACCTAGTGCCCTGTTACTGATTGGCTTGTTTACCTGAATTCCTTCTCCCTTGCCCGAAACTTATGGTTACTCACCCAAAGCCCATTGTTCTGTTATTTGCTTCACTGCTTGCTGTATTGACTATAAATAAACTCCTGAGACTGAAGCCGGGGGTCGACTCCTCAGAGTGACCCTCCTGGCCCCACTTCTCTGTAAGAGTTGTCTTTGGTTACTGTCTCTGCTACCCCGACATTTGCCGCCACTGCGACACCGTGGGAACCATGGTCTCAGGGAACATCTAGCTCAATTGGCTTCACACAGTTTATAAAGACAATGTTCTACATTCTACCTTGGTGAGTAGCATCTGGGTCTTAAAAGCCTGTGAGCAGCCATCTAAGATACTGCACTGGTCTCATCCCTTCGGGAGCAAGGGAGAATGAAGAGAACGGGATACAAGGAAAAGACTAGTCCGAAGGACTAACGGATCACAGCTACCAAGGCCTCCACCAGACTGAGTCCAGTACAGATAGATGGTGCCCGGCTACCACCACTGACTGTTCTGACCAGGATCACAAAAGAGGGTTCTGGACAGAGCTCGAGAAGGATGTAGAACAAAATTCTAACTCACAAAAAAAGACCAGATTTATTGGCCTAAAGGAGACTGGAGAAACCCCGAGAGTATGGCCCCCAAGACACCCTTTTAGCTCAGTAGTGAAGTCCCTTCCAAGGTTCACCATTCAGCCAGGGAGTGGACAGCCCCATAAAACCAAATGGGAGTAATGAGGCACAGCAGTCCGGGGACAAGGACTAGAAGGCAGAGGGGAACAGGAAAGCTGGTGATAGGGAACCCAAGGTTGAGTAAGAATAGTGTTGATGTGTTGTGAGGTTGTTAACCATTGTCATAGGACAACATGTGTACTGTTTAATGAGAAACTATTTTGTTCTGTAAACCTTCATCTAAAGTGAGAATAGCAGCACAATCAGAAGAGCGTAGTTGATGTCACTGAACTGTGCATGTAGAAATTTTTGAAATGGTGTATCCTTGGGAAAAAAAAAAAGAAGGTCGAGAAGGGAGAGGGTTGACATGTCACGGGGTTGTTAACCAATGTCATAAAACAATATGTGTACTACTATGTCATGAAATAATATGTGTACTACTGTTTCATGAGAAACTATTTGTTCTGTAAACCTTCACCTGAAGTACAATTTAAAAAAAAATAAATTATTTAAAAAAAAATAAAAGAAAGATTCTTCCAAAAGGTGTTTATGAGCTGGACCTGAAGGACAGCAAAAGCTACATGAATGGAGATATTTGGGAGGTGGCAGCTCAGATACCAGCACTGGCATGAATGAAGGCTCAGGGAAAGGAAGAAGCATAGAGTAGCAGAAAGTACAGGAAACCAGAGGTTAACATGCCAGTCCCATGCCAGACCCAGGACCTTGGTTTCCTGTCTATAATAGAGGGATAGTTACAGTTGGCGGGCCACCTCACAAGGTCTGAGGGTGTAAAGATTCAATAGGGACTATAGGCAAAAGGAATGGCATGTATATGTGTGTATAGAATTACTGTCTAACATGGCAAAGATATATATACCTATACCCCTTGTCGTCGAGTTGATTCCACTATGCCACCAGGGTTTCCATAGTGGTTAAGAGCTACTACAGCTGCTAACCAAAAGGTCGGCAGTTTGAATCCACTAGATGCTTCTTGGAAACCCTATAGGGCAGCTCTACTCTGTTCTGTAGGGTCACTATGAGTAGCTATGGCAAAAGATGGGTATGAGATATTCTCAAATAAACAGCAGAAATACTACGTGGACGCCATGTCCCAAAGGGACATATCCTTATATCTTCTCTGCCTTTCCATGTCCTATTCTTTCCCTGCCTGTCTCAATTCTCTTATCACTCCTGATAGTTACTTATTTTCTCATTAGGCCTTAAAGCAGAATTACATAATGCTCAGTCTCTGCATCTCCCAAATTCCCAACCATGGCTCCCTTGTCCGCATGTTTCCCAAGTGGTCATTCCTTGTGAAGAGCTTGTATTCCCTCTTCCCCGGGAAGAGAGAGATGGGAGGGTTTGTGTGAGTAAGCAGCTGAGACTACAGAAACACAGAAGCTTCATCCACCTTCTCTCTGGTTTATCACACTATGTTGGAGCCCTATTAGACTGGTAACTGGGCTGAATGCTACCCCTATAGAAGATTTTCTTATAGAGTATTAAATTTTATGGTTGGCTGCTCCCTGATTCTCCATCCACGATAAAAAATGGTCAAAGTTACAGGTTTTCCCATAAGCTACTGGATAAATGCCTGAAGGGGAGGGGAAATCACAAAGCAGGCACAGGGAATATTTCATCATAAGAGCATATTTAGTTCTCCCTTTCCAGGGCATTGGGACACCCACTTGTGAGTCCCAGGGCTGAGGTACTGAATGATTCTCTGATTTTTTTCTACAGATCCCTTCTCATGTCCCTACCCCAGCAGGTTCAATACTCACAGGTACATTTTCTCCCTGGAGAATGGGTAGGAGAGGTTTTTCATCCTGTTGTTGCTGTGCTCTGGGACTCTGGGCTGCAGGGGCGAGCTCAGCTTCTGCAGAATCTCATTGAACTTCTTTGCAATGCTGCCATCTGCTTTGATCTCGTACATCTATGAAAGCAAAGCCACAGGTCTGACAAGGAGGCCACATTCAACACCCAGGGAAAAATGACTTCCCAACCCATGCTGTAAGGGGCACAGAGCCTCTGGAAAGGGGACACTCTGGAGAGAGGAGAAGATCTGAAGAAACAAGAAGTAGAGGCCTTCCCTTTCCCCCATTGTTTTCACAAAGACATGGGTTGTAAACCCTCTTTCAATTACTTATGCTAATCGATGTGACCTGTGAAGAGAAACAAGCAAGGAATCCAAACTTTCCATACGACTTTGTTATATCATCTTAAGAGAAGCTGAAGATCTATTATGTACCAGTTACTATGCCAAGAGCTTTACACATATTACCTGTAATGCTCACAGCAAAGCAGCTGGGTAGGTAATATTTTGACCATGTTATGAGGAATTTAAGGTTCAGAAAGGTGAAGTGGGTCAACAGAGGTTACACAGAGAGTAACTGGGTAGCAAAGGTTGGGATTTAACTCATGTCAACCTAATCCAGTGTCTGTACTCTACAACTCCACCATGCTCTATGTACATCCAGCATCACTTTCCTGGAGTGTTTCTCTTAGGAAATATCTGTGTTTTAATGAGTTTTCTTTCAAAGTATTAAATATTTAATGAGTATCTGTCTGAGGTAAGGAGTTTCTGGGTGGTGCAAATGGTTAACACGCTTGGTTGCTGTCTTTGTTATATTAATGAGATTTAAAAGAGATTAAACAAGCAAGTGAGCTAGCAGAGATGGGGGGAGAGAGATGCCCAGCCACATGAATATTGCCCAGGAGCAGAGGCTGAAGAGACTGGACCTTACTCCAGTGCCAACAGAGAGAAAGCTTTCCCCTATAGCCAGCACCCAGAATTCAGCCTTCTAGCCTCCTAAACTGTGAGAAAATAAATTTGTTTGTTAAAGCCACCCACTTCTGTTATTGCTGTTATAGCAGTACTAGACAGCTAAGACAGCTGCTAACAAAAAGGCTTAAGGTTCGAGTCCACCCAGAGGTGTGTAAGAAAAATGGCCTGGTGACTTACTTCCAAAATTTCAGCCATTGAAAACTTTATGGAGCTCAGTTCTACTCTGATACACATAGAGTCACCATGAGTCAAAATCAACTCAACAGCAATTGGTAGTGGTGGTGCCTTGAGTAAGCCATGGAGCTGGCAACAAGACAATAATTAACATTTATTAAGGCATGAAGTTGTACTTTGTAATAGCAAAGCTGTGGTGGATTAAAGAATGGCACAATTTTTTTGACAAAAATTCTCCTCTCAAGTGGTGGCATCTCTGTCCCCTCCCTTTGAGGGTGGGTGTGCTTGACCAGTATAGTACAGTGGAAGCGATGCTATGCCAGTTCTAGCCCTAGATTTTAAGAGGATGGGCACAGAGGCGGGGCCAAGACAGCAGCGGAGTCAGACACTTCGAGTGATCCCTCTTACAACAAAGACATGAAAAAACAAGTGAATAGATTATATATGACAATCTACGAGCCCTGAATATCAAAGAGAAAGTTGAGGAATCAGACAGGGCAGCAGGAGGAGAGAGAGATGGTTCAGAAGCAGCAAAGAGTTGCCAGGCTTGACCTCGTGGGAGCCAGTGCCCTGGGGGCCAGATCGGTTGGGGTAAGTGGTGAGATAACCAGTGGCACTTGGGGCCCATTTTCCATGTCTAGAGAGACCAAGTGGTGGAGAATCTGTTCAGGCCTCTAGAGCCAGTGAAAAGTGGCAGTCAATGGGCAAAAGATAAGTATGTGCATTTGACTTACTGCCCAGATCAAACACCCCATTTGGGGTCTGTCTTAGTCATCTAGTGCTGCGCTAACAGAAATACCACAAGTGGATGGCTTTAGCAAAGAGAAGTTTATTCTCTCACAGTCCAGTAGGATACAAGTCCAAATTCAGGGCATCAGCTCCAGGGGAACGCTTTCTCTGTCGGCTCTGGTGGAAGGTCCACGTCATCAATCTTCCCTTCTTCTGGGAGACTCTCTGTGCAGGAACCTCAGGTCCAAAGGACGCACTGTGCTCCCAGCACTGCTTTCTTGGTGGTATGAGGTCCCCATGTGTCTCTGCTTGCTTCTCTCTTTTATATCTCAAAAGAGATTGGATTAAGACACTATCCATTCTTGCAGGCCTCATCAACATAACCTCACTACAGTGATAGAGTTTACAGCACATAAGGAAATCACATCAGATTACACAATCATACAATACTGGGAATCATGGTCCAACCAAGTTGACAGATATTTTGGGGGGACACAATTCAATCCATGACAAGGTCTTAAAAACCTGTGAGTAGCCATCTAAGATACTCCACTGGTCTCCACCCCTTCAGGAACAAGGGAGAATGAAGAAAACAAGATACAAGGAAAAGATTAGTCCAAAGGACTAATAGACCATCACTACCATTGCCTCCACCAGACTGAGTCTAGTACAACTAGATGGTGCCCAGCTACCACCACCGACTGCTCTGTCAGGGATCACAACAGAGAGTCCCAGAGCTGGAGAAAAATGTAGAACACAATTCTAACTCACAAAAAATGACCAGACTTACTGGCCTGACAGAGACTGGAGAAACCCCAAGAGTATGCCCCCTGGACACCCTTTTAGCTCAGTAATGAAGTCACGCCCAAGGTTCACCGTTCAGCCAAAGATTAGATAGCCCCATAAAACAAAATGAGACTAATAGGGCACAACAGTCCAGGGACAAGGACTAGAAGACAGGAGGGGACAGGAAAGTTGGTAATAGGGAACCCAAGGTTGAGAAGAGACAGTGTTGACATGTGGTGGGGTTGTTAACCATTGTCATAAAACAATCTGTGTACTAACTGTTTAATAAGAAACTATTTGTTCTGTAAACCTTCATCTAAAGTATAATAAAAAAATTGATTAATTTTAAAAAAATACTGGAAACAACCTCAATATCCTATAAAAGGGGAATGTTTAAACAAAAACCACCCCATTTGGGAAGAACCTCTCTCCCATTTACCTGCTCCCTCCCTGATCTGCACCAGGTCCCAAGCTGGCTTCAGCGATTGCCTCCTCCCCTGGGACAGAAGTAGGATTCGTCAAGTGCCCTGAGCCATTTTCCTGGCCTTGGAGAGGGAACAAATTAACAAACAGGAAAAAATAATCTTCCAGCTCCCCTAAACCAGGAACTCAGGGCAGGCACAGCTCATTTGCCTAGGCAAAGGCATAAGGGGTCCACAGATTTTGATTGCCTTTCACCCCCGCATAGACCTGTGAGGGCGCATTTCAACAGCATAGGCCCTCATTACCACAGTACAACAGGGTACGTACCTGAAGCCTAACTTCACTGTATCAGCTACATGGTGGAGTGGCAGATTTGTCACATTTGACACTGCTCTGCCCATTATGCAGTGTCCTCACCTACCTACATCAGGGGACTGAGGACTGGTGGCTCCACCCATACCAGCTAGCCACACACAACAGAGGTCCAAGAATAAGTGGTGCCTCCCAGTCCTTACAGCCAACAGCACTGGGTGCTCATAGTCTGGCTGCAAAATTCACTCACCTACACACTGTAGGGAAGAGGGACACACGTTCCTCCCAGACACTCAGGAGAAGCCATCAGCCCCCTTCCTTGCTCAGCACATGATCCTCTACTGCAGCCAGATACCTGTGTCTACTCCAATCACCCTTTCCCATCTAGGACTGTAGGTGAGAGCCTGCACCACACACTTGGTGACTAACTATGCGGACACCTGAGCTGAATCCATACAAGAAAAGTAAACGGACTCCTGGGCTCACATACCCAGTAACAGATCTAACCACCAGTTGACAGGACATTACAGCTTCAAAGGCATCAACAATCAAACTAGCTCACACAAGCAGCCTATTAGGCATGTCAAAACAAAACAAGAAGCTAAGACACAGTAAGCAAAAATAAAATAAATAAATTATAATTACTTATTGATGGCTTGGAGATAACAGTCAATATCAAACAACATAAAGAGGCAGACCATGATGGCTTCAGCAAGCTCCCAAAATAAAGAATCGATAAATTTTCTGGGGGAAGAAAATTCCTTGGAATTACTGGAGGTAGAATAAAAGATTAATATAGAGAACTCTTCAAGATATCAGGAAGGAGATCATGCAAAATTCAGAAAAAGCCAAAGAACACACAGACAAAAGAACAGAGGAACTTAAGATGGCTATTCAAGAGCATAATGAAAAATTTAAAAGGCTGCAAGAATCCATAGAGAGTAATCAGAAATCCAGCAGATTAACAACAGAATTTCAGAATTAGACAACTCAATAAAAAGTCGTAGGAGGATAATTGAGTAACAGAAGTCAGAATTAGTGAGACTGAAGAAAAAAACACTTGACACCAACTTCTTTGAGGAAAAACCAGATAAAAGAATTTTAAAAAATGAAGAAACTCAAAGAATTATGTGGGACTCTATCAAGACAAATAACCTACAAGTGATTGGAGTACCAGAACAGGTGGGGCATAACAGAAAATATGGAGAAAATTGTTGAAGATTTGTTGACAGAAAACATCCCTGATATCATGAAAGATGAGAAGATATCTATCCAAGATGCTCATCAAACCCCACATAAGGTAGATCCCAAAAGGAAGTCACCAAGACATATTATAATCAAACTTCCCAAAACCAAAGATAAAGAGAGAATTTTAAGAGCAACTAGGGATAAATGAAAAATCATCTACAAAGGAGAATCAAGAATAAGCTCAGACTACTCAGCAGAAACCATGCAGGCAAGAAGGCAATGGGATGACATATATAACGCCTTGAAGGAAAAAAATTACCAGCCAAGAAATATATATATCCAGCAAAACAGTCTCTCAAATATGATGGCAAAAGTAGGGCATTGCCAGATAGAAAGAGGTTTGGGGAATTTGCAGAAAATCAAACCAAAATTACAAGAAATACTAAAGGGAGTCCTCCAGTTAGAAAATCAATAACATCAGATAACAACCCAAGACCAGAACACAGGACAGAACAACTAGATATCAACCCAGATAGGGAAGTCACAAATATAAATCAAAGCTAAGATGCCGAAAATAGGGAAAAGAGATGCCATATATGTAAAAGATAGCAACATTAAAACAAAAAAGTGGAACTAAAAAATGTAGTCACAGATCTTTCATATGGAGAAGAACTCAAGGTAATATCAAGAAATAAAAGATTGGTTTAAACATAGAAAAACAGGGGTAAATATTAAGGAAACCACAAAGGAAACTAATAATCTTACACATTAAAATAAAAAACAAGAAAAAGATAAGCTCAGCAAACACAAAATCAACAATGATGAAAAGAAAATACGTAAAGAAAAATGATTCAGCACAGAAATGTAAGTGGAACAAAGAAACTTAACAACACACAAAAAAGTATCAAAATAACGGCACTAACTTGATAACTAATAATAATTACACTGAATGTGAATGGACTAAATGCTCCAATAAAGAGACAGAGAGTGACAGAATGGATTAAAACACACAATCCATCTACATGCTGCCTACAAGAGACACATCTTAGACTTAAAGACAAACAAATGAAAACTCAAAGGATGGAAAAAAATATATCAGGCAAACAACACTCAAAAAACAGCAATAATGGCAATATTAATCTCTGACAAAATGGACTTTAAAGGAAAATCCAGTCCTAGCCAGAGCAATTAGGATAGAAAAAGAAATAAAGGACATCCAAACTGGTAGGGAAGACGTCAAAGTATTTCTATTTTGCAGATGATATGATCTTATACACAGAAAACCCCAAAGAATCTACAAGAAAACTATTGGAACTAACAGAAGATTTCAGCAAAGTATCAGGATACAAGATAAACATAAAAAAATCAGTTGGATTCCTCTCCACCAAAAAAGAGAACTTCCAGGAGGAAATCACCAAATCAATACCATTTACAATAGCCCCCAAGAAGATAAAATACTTAGGAATAAATCTAACCAGAAATGTAAAAGACCTATACAATGAAAACTACAAGACTCTACAGCAAGAAAACAAAAAAGACCTGCATAAGTGGAAAAACATACCTTGCTCATGGATAGGAAAAGACTCATCACTATGAAAATGTCAATTCTACCCAAAGCAATCTACAGATACAATGCAATCGCCATCCAAATTCCAATGACATTTTTTCAATGAGATGGAGAAACAAATCACCAACTTCACATGGAAAGAGAAGAGGCAATGGATAAGTAAAGCCTTACTGAAGAAGAACAAAGTGGGAGGTCTCAAACTACCTGATTTTAGAACCTATTATACTGCCACAGTAGTCAAAACAGCCTGGTACTGGTACAACAACAGATACATAGACCAATGGAACAGAATTGAGAATCCAGATGTAAATTCATCCACCTATGAGCAGCTGATATTTGACAAAGGTCCAAAGTCCATTAAATGCGGAAAAGACAATCTCTGTAACAAATGGTGCTGGCATAACTGGTATCCATCTACAAAAAAATGAAGCAAGACCCATACTTCACACCATGCACAAAAACCAGAACACAGGACAGAGCAACTAGATATCAACCCAGATAGGGAAGTCACAAATATAAATCAAAGCTAAGATGCTGAAAATAGGGAAAAGAGATGCCAATATGTAAAAGATAGCAACATTAAAACAAAAAAGTGGATCAAAGACCTAAATATAAAATCGAAAACGATAAAGATCATGGAAGAAAAAATAGGGACAATGCTAGGACCCCTAAAATATGGCATAAACAGAATACAAAACATTACTAACATTGCACAAACACCAGAAGAGAAACTAGATAACTGGGAGCTCCTAAAAATCAAACACTGATGCTTATCAAAAGACTTCACCAAAAGAGTAAAAAGACAACCTACAGACTGGGGAAAAAAAATTGGCCACAACAAATCCAATCAGCATCTAATATCTAAAATCTACAAGATACTGCAAAACCTCAACAACAAAAAGACAAATAACCCAATTAAAAAATGGGCAAAAGATATGAACAGGCACTTGACCAAAGAAGACATTCAGGTGGCTAACAGACACATGAAGAAACACTCACGATCATTAGCCATTAGAGAAATGCAAATCAAAACTACAATGAGATACCATCTGTCTTAGGCTGGGTTCTCTAGAGAAGCAAAACCAATGAAGTGTATAAATATATATATAGAGAGAGATTATATCAAGGAAACAGCTCACGCGATTGTAGAGGCTAGAACATCCCAAGTCCATGGATCAAGGTAGAGGCCTCTCCCAAGTCACAAATCTGCAGAAGCTGGCAAGCCCAAGATCAGAACGTAGGAGAGCAGGGCTCCCACCCACAGGCTGTGCAGATCAATGAATCCCCGGTTCGGCAGATAAGCTGACAGCTCAAGTCCCAAAAACGGGAGATGAGACGACAGGAAGCAGCCGCAGGATCCAGAGAGAGCAAAAAGCCAGAACGTCTGCTTATATACAGCTGCGGGTCACACTCCCAAGGAGACTCCCTTTCATCTGATTGGCTACTCACAGTATATTCAATCATGGGAGTAATTACATTAAAACACAGAGAATCATGGCCCAGCCAAGTTGACACAGAATCTTAACCATCACACCGTCTCACCCCAACAAGGTTAGCATTAATCCAAAAAACACAAAATACTAAACGTTGGAGATGTGGTAGAGAGACTGGAACACTTATACACTGCTGATGGGAATGTAAAATGGTACAACCACTTTGGAAATTGATTTGGCATTTGCTTAAAAAGCTAGAAATAGAAGTACCATATGATCCAGCAATCCCACTCCTTGGAATATATCCTAGAGAAATAAGAGCTGTCACACGAACGGATATATGCACACCCAAGTTCATTGCAGCACTGTTCACAATAGCAAAAAGATGAATGGATAAACAAATTACGGTATATTTATACAATGGAATACTATGCAATGATAAACAACAATGATGAATCTGCAAAAGATCTCATAACATGGATGAATCTGGAATTCATTATGCTGAGTGAAATTAGTCAGTCACAAAAGGACAAATATTGTATAAGACCACTCTTATCAGAACACAAGAAATGGTTTAAACACAGAAGAAAACATTCTTTGATGGTTACGAGGGTAGGGAGGGAGTGACAGGGGTATTCACTAACTAGATAGTAGATAGAATTATCTTAGGCAAAGGCAAGGATAACACACAATACAGGGGAAGACAGCACAACTGGACTAAACCAAAAGCTAAGAAGTTTCCTGAATACAAGCAAACACTTCAAGGGACAGAGTAGCCGGGGCAGGGGTCTGGGGATCATGGCTTCAGGGGACATTTAGGTCAATTGGCATAACAAATTTTATTAATAAAATGTTCTGCATCCCACTTTGGTGAGTGGCGTCTGGAGTTTTGGGGGCTGGTGAGCAACCATCTAGGATGCATGAACTGGTCCCAGCCCACCTAAAGCGGGGGAGAATGAGGAACACCAAAGACACAGGGAAGATGTTAGCCCAGGAGACAGAAAAGGCCATGCAGAAAAGAGACTCCATCAACCTGGGACCAGAAGAATTGTATGGTGTCCAGCTGCCACCAGTGACTGCCCTGACGGGAAGCACAGCAGAGTCCCTGAAAGAGTGGGAGATGTGTGGGGTGTAGACTCAGGTTCTAGTAAGAAGACCAGACTTGGTGGTCTGAATGGGGCTGGTGGGACCCTAGGGGACATAGCCTCTGGGTTCTTCATTGACCCAGAGCTGGATCCATTCCTGGGGCTGGCTCTTCAGACAAAGATTAGATTGGACTATAGAACATGGAATAATACTCCTGAAGACAGTGCTTCTTGACTCAGGTGGACGCATGAGACTGAATGGGTGGCCCTTGTCTGGAGACTAGATGGGAAAGCAGGGAGGGACAGGAGCTTGCTGAGTGGAAGAGGGTGGACTGGGGTGGAGGGGAGGAGAGTGCTGTCGCATTGTGGGGAGGGATGCTGGGGTCACATGGCAATGGGTGTGTAGATTTTTGTATAGAAGACTGACCTGAACTGTGAACTTTCACTTGAAGCATAATTTTAAAAAAAATTACTAAAAAAAGAAAAGGGGAGGCTTCTCACAAAATGGTGCTTGAGGCAGAAACACCACTCTGTCCCTCCACAGCAAAGATCTGAAAAACTAAGCCAAACAGGAAAAACAGCAATCCTGAAACCCTAAAACATCAAATGAAGAGACAAAGAACTCAGCCAAGCACCAATGCAGTGAGAAAACTGACAGAGAACGGAGAACGAGGAGAGATTCATGCAGAGGTCCCCTGTCAGCTAATGCAGCCTGGATCTGCCATCTTGGACTCCTATCAAAGACCAGCAAATAGGGGTTATGAGAAAGCAGCTTCATGGAGCTTCCAGCAGGAGACAGAACAACTGGTAATTTGAGATATATGCTTTCCCACCCCCCACCCTTCTTCACCCCCACTCAGCCTCCTCTGTTTCCTAAGGCCACAGTCTCTTGTCCGGGAAGCACCGGCTGCTTGGATTCCACCCACCCACACTGGCTGGCTCTCTAAGTGCCATTAGTTGGCTGCTGGTGTTGCTTTTTATCCACTTCTTTTGATTTCTTCCTTACCTCTCACCACCTCCCCCTCCTTTCGCTCAAATACCTGGCTCCGTGCGCCATCTTTGCTTCTTCCTAAGGGGCTGTGGACCTCCGTTCGAGTGTGGAGGTGCTTCCTGGTCTAGGCTGCCCCGCTGGTGGGATCCCTGGGCTATTGTTTGTTTGTTTGTTTTGGGTTACTTGTTCGTTTTCTTTTCCTTTTCTTGAGTTGGGAGCCCATTCTGGCTGGGCAGTGCTGTGCGGCTTGGAGCCTACCCCCTCTGCTTGCACAGACGCACAGAAGGATCCCTGAGAGCATTCCTATTTTTGTGGGTTTTTTCTATTAATGTTTTTTGGTGGGCTTCTCTTGTTCTTTTTCTTTTTTAATTTGTTTTGTTTTCTTTTCTCTCTTTTTCCCTTTTTGTCTTTCTCATTACCCAGTTTCTCGTCTCTCTATACCTTCCTTCTCTTTCTGTTCCCTCAATACCTGGTGCTGAATACCTCTACGCCTTCTAGCCAGGCTGTACTGCAACAACTGAGAACAACTTCCCCAGACCTCATAGCTGTGCCTGTGGTATCCCTGGGAGCTTTGCTGTTCTTTTTCCTTTCTGATTGTTACTTATTCATTCTTTTCTTTTTTTTTTCTTCTTCTTCCCTTTTTGTTTTTCTCCATTTCATAGTCTCTCATCTCTCCACTCCAACAGCAATCTCCACAAGCACTCTTTTTTGTTTGTTTGTAAGTTTTTGGCTCCTGTTCCTCTCTCCTCTCTCCTACATCCAACTTAGTTAAACACATAACAATCTCCCCACTACATCCTGCCTACCTGCACTGTGCCCTTAACATCACATCACCAAGCAGCACAGGCACGGCCTACTGGAACCTGCCCTGCACTGATTACCGACCCTCACTGGTGGCTGTAGTTAGTGTTATAAACAACCTGTCCCAGTAACTCCTCTTCAGCTAGACCTGCCCTGCTGTACCATAACTGAACGACTGACCCTGCCGATTGGAGAAGGAGGCAAAAAGTATCGTGCCCACAGATGAACAAACAACAAAGAACACACAGCCTGCCTGCTCAGACATAGCCAAAAAAAAAGAAAGATGAAACAAACAAATCTACAGTCAATAAACGAGAAAAATAACTACTGAATGCCCCCGAAGACAGCAGACAATATCAAAACGTTTACAAAAACAGGACACGATGTTTCCAGTAGGCATCCAAAATAAAATACCAGATGACTTTCCAGTGATAAACAAGGCACTAGAACCAGCTGATAGGGAATTCAAATCTCTAATACTCAGATTTATCCAAGAGTTGAAGCAAAAAGCAGACAAAAATGAGGAAAAAATAGACAAATTCATGGAAAATACAGACAAAAAATTGGAAGAATTCAGGAAAATAATGCAGGAACAAAAAGTCAAAATAAATTCACAACTAAAAATTATACAAAAACAACAATTAGAAATCCTAAAGATAAACAACAAGATTTCAGAAATGGACAGTGTCATAGAAAGGTTGAGGAGCAGATTTGAAATGGAGGAAGACAGAATCAGTGGAATTGAAGACAAAAACAGGGATACTACTCCGTTTAAAGAAAACTTGGAAAAAGAACAAAGAAAAATGAAGACAGCCTGAGAGTTATGTGGGATACAATCAAAAGCAAAAATTTGCAACTGATTGGAGTTCCAGAACAGGGGGAGAAAAGAGAAAACACAGAGAGGGTCATTGAGGAACTGCTGACAGAAAACTTCCCCAATATCATGAAAGATGAAAAGCTGGCCATCCAAGAAGCTCAACAAACCCCATATAGGATAGACCCTAAAAGAAAATCACCAAGGCATATCATAATCACACTTGCCAAAACCAAAGACAAACAAAGAATCCTGAGAGAAGCTCGTGAAAAACAAGAAGTCACATACAGAGGAGAAACAATAAGACTAGGCTCAGATTATTTGGCAGAAACCATGCAGGCAAGAAAGCAATGGGATGACATACAAAAAACTATGAAAGAAAAAATTGCCAGCCAAGAATAACATATCCTACATAACTCTTGTTCAAATGTGATGGTGAAATTAGGACACTTCCAGATAAACAGAAATTAAGGGAATATGTAAAAACCAAACCACACTTACAAGAATTATTAAAGGGATCCACAGGTTTTCTAAGGAGCAGCTGTTGGATTCGAACTGCAGACCTTTTGGTTAGCAGCCTAATGCTTAACCACTGTACCACAAGGGCTCTAGAGCTACAGGTGTTAATAATAACAGCTAATATTGATTGAATACTGTCCCTGGGCCAAACACCCCAATAAAAACTCCTTAAGTGTGCAATTTGTATTTACTATAACTTATGGTTGCTACCCTAGTTTTATAGATGAGAAAACGAACCCACTGTGAGGTTAAGCAGGTTGCCCAGCACCTCCCAGTTCACGAGTGGTGAGTTGGATTTGAAACCACTGCCTGGCTCTATAACCTGAACTCTAAAACTCTGGGCTAAGTGGAAACTCTTGATCCCGAAGAATGTGGCCTTAGTGAACTAAGAAATGTGCAACAAATGGAATTATAACCCAGTTTTACGTAACAAACAAATAAAAAACAAAGTGGTGAGGCCCCAAAAAAAAAGAAGAAGAATTAAAGGGAGTTCTTCGATCTGAGAACAAACAACTTCAGCTCACATACAGAATCTAGGACTCAGGATGCTACCAACCAGGTACCAGTCTAGGAAATGAACTCACAAGAACTATCCAAAACCAAAAGAAATACAGGAGGGAATCAGAGCAGGTAATCAGTAAATGACAACAACATCAGAACAATAAAAAGGGGGATAAACGGGAAAGGTATTGATCCTTCTAATGAAGAGGAAGGCAAGGCCATAACAAGTAATAATGGACTGCTTCAAACTTAGAAAGATGAAGGTAAATTTCATGGTATCCAAAAAGAAAGTTAATAAACATACTCATAAAAATAAAGAGGAAAAACATAAAGTCTCAGAAAAAACAAAACCTACAAAAACAAAAGAAATTAAAAAAAAAATCCACAAACACAAGTAACTCAGCACAGGAGAGTAGGAAGAACAAAGAAAACATCAGCACCACAAAAAAGAGCACTACAAAATGACAGCAACAAAGTCACACCTATCAATAATTACACTGAATGTAAACGGACTCAATGCACCCGTAAAGAGACGGAGAGTGACAGAATGGATAAGAAAACAGGATCCATCAATATGCTGTCTACAGGAGACACACCTTAGAAACAAAGATGTGAATTTATTAAAAGTCAAAGGTTGGAAAAAAATATATCAAGCTAACAACTACGAAAAAAGAGCAGGAGTGGCAATTCTAATGTCAGATAAAATAGACTTTAAAAAGAAATCTACCATAAAAGACAAAGAAGGACACTATATAATGATTAAGGGGACGATCCATCATGGAGACATAACCATAATAAACATCTACGCACCCAATGACAGGCTCCAAGATACAAAAAACAAACTCTAACAACACTGAAAAGAGAAACTGACAGTTCCACAATAATAGTAGGAGACTTCAACACACCACTCTCAGTAAAGGACAGGACAACTAAAAAGAAACTCAGAAACGATACAGAAGCCCTAAAGGGCACAATCAGCCAACTTGACCTCACAGCTGCAAAGTACACATTCTTTTCCAATGCACATGGAACATTCTCCAGAACAGACCACATCTTAGGCCACAGAGCAATCCTCAACAAGATCTGAAACACTGAGGTAAGTCAAAGTATCTTAGCTGACTACAATGCCATCAAGGTAGAAATTAACAACAGAAAGAGCAAGGAAAAAAAATCAATTACATGGAAACTGACTAATACCTTGCTTACACATCATTGGGTAATAGAAAAAATCAGAGATGGAATCAAAAAATTCCTAGAATCAAATGAGAATGAAAACACATCATACCTAAACCTTTGGGACACAGCAAAGGCAGTCCTCAGAGGACAATTTATAGCAATAGATGCACATATCAAAAAGGAAGAAAGGGACAAAATCAAAACATTAACTACACAACTCAAACAAACAGAAAGAGAACAGCCAAAAAAAATCCCACAACCACCAGAAGAAAGGAAATAATAAAGATCACAGCAGAAATAAATGAAATAGAGAACAGAAAAACAACAGAAAGAATCAACAAAACCAAAAGTTGGTTCTTTGAAAGAATCAGCAAAATCGACAAACCACTGGCCAGACTGACAAAAGAAAAACAGGAGAGGACACAAAGAACCCAAATAAGAAATGAAATGGGGGACATTACAACAGACCCAACTGAAATAAAAGGATCATAACAGAATATTATGAAAAACTATATTCCAACAAATTTGAAAACCTAGAGGAAATGGATAAATTTCTAGAAACACACTACCTACCCACACTACAACAAAGTGATGTTGAAAATCTGAACAGACCCATAACAAGAGAAGAGATTGAAAAGGTAATAAAACACTTCCAACAAAAAACAAGCCCTGGCCCAGATGGCTTCACTGGAGTATTCTACAAAACATTCACAGAGAGCTTGTACCAGTACTACTCAAGTTATTTCAGAGCATAGAAAAGGAAGCAAAACTTCCAAATACTTTCTATGAAGCCACCATAATGCTGATACCAAAACCAGGCAAAGATGCCACAAAAAAAGAAAATTACAGACCAGTATCTCTCATGAATATAGATGCAAAAATTCTGAACAAAATTCTAGCCAATAGAATTCAGCATCATATCAAAAATTAATACACCATGACCAAGTAGGATTCATACCAGCTATGCAAGGAAGGTTCAGAGTTAGAAAATCAATCAGTGTAATCCACCACATAAATAAAAGGAAAGAAAACAATCACATGACCATTTCAATTGATGCAGAAAAGGCATTCGACAAAGTCCAACACCCATTCTTGATAAAAACTCTCAATAAAATAGGTATTGAAGCGAAATTTCTCAACATAATAAAGGGCATCTATGCAAAACCAACGGCCAACATCATTCTTAATGGAGAGAGGCTGAAAACATTCCCCTTGAAAACAGGAACAAGACAAGGATGCCCTTTATCATCACTCCTATTTAACATTGTGCTGGAAGTTCTAGCTAGAGCAATATGGCAAGAAAAAGAATGAAAGGGCATCCAAATTGGTAATGAAGAAGCTAAACTCTCCCTGTTTGTGGATGTTATGATACTATACCTAGAAAACCCTAAAGACTCCATGAGAAATCTACTGACACTAATAGAAGGATTCAGCAGAGTAGCAGGATACAAGATAAACATACAAAATCAATTGGATTCCTATACACCAATAAGCAGAATGATGAAAAGGAAATCAGGAAAACAATACCATTTATAATAGCCCCTAAAAAAATAAAATACTTAGGAATAAATCTAACCAGGGATGGAAAAGACCTATACAAAGAAAACTACAAAACACTACTGCAAGAAACCCAAAGGGATCCACATAAATGGAAAAACATACCATGCTCATGGATAGGTAGACTCAACATTGTGAAAATGACAATTCTACCCAAAGCAATTTACAAATACAATGCAATCCCGATCCAAATACCAACAACAGTCTTCAAAGAGATGGAAAAACTAATTATTAGCTTTATATGGAAAGGGAAGAAGCCCCGAAGAAGTAAAGCACTACTGAAGAAGAAGAATAAAGTTGGAGGACTCACACTGCCTGACCTCAGAACCTACTATACAGCTACGGTAGTCAAAACAGCATGGTACTGGTACAACGACAGATACATTGACCAATGGAGCAGAATTGAGAACCCAGATGTAAATCTATCCACCTATGGTCACCTGATATTCAACAATGGCCCAAAGTCCATCAACTGGGAAAAAACAATCTTTTTAGCAAATGGTGCTGGCAAAACTGGATATCCATCTCAAAACAATGAAACAGGACCCATACCTCATGCCATATAAAAAAACTAATTCAAAATGGATCAAAGACCTAAATATAAAGTCTAAAACTATAAAGTTCATAGAAGAAAAAATAGCACCAACGCTACAGGCCTTAACACATGGCATTAACAGGATACAAACCATAACCATCAACACACAAACCCAAGAAGACAAGCTAGATAACTGGGATCTTCTAAAAATCAAACACCTGTGCTCTTCAAAAGACTTCACCAAAAGAGTCAAAAGAGAACCTACAGGATGGGAAAAAAAAATTGGACAGTACAAGTCAGACAAAGGTCTAATCTCCAGAATCTACAAGAAAATCCAAAACCTCTACAACAAAAAGACAAATAATCCTATTTAAAAATGGGCAAAGGAAATGAACAGACACTTCAACTAGAAGATGTTCAAGTGGCCAACAGGCACATGAGGAAATGCTCGCGTTCACTAGCCATTAGAGAAATGCAAATTAAAACCGCAATGAGATACCATCTCACCCCGACATTACTGGCACGAATCAAAAACCCTGGAAATAGCAAATGTTGGAGGGACTGCGGAGAGATCGGAACTCTTATGCACTGCTGGTGGGAATGCAAAATGACACAACCATTTTGGAAAATGATATGGTGCTTCCTTAGAAAGCTAGAAATAGACATACCATTCGATCCAGCAATCCCACCCCAAGGAATATATCCTAGAGAAATAAAAGTCGTCACTCGAATAGACATATGCACACCTATGTTCATGGCAGCATTGTTCACAGTAGCAATAAAATGGAAACAACCTAGATGTCCATCAACAGATGAATGGATAAACAAACTACGGTGCATACACACAATGGAGTACTATGCAACGAAAAAGAACAATGATGAATCTGTGAAGCATCTTATAACATGGATCAAACTGGAGGACATTATGCTGAGTGAAATAAGTCAATTAGAAAAGGACAAATACTGTATGAGACCTCTATTGTAAAAACCCATGAAAAAGTTCACACACAAAATGTAACAATCTTTGTTTGTTACCAGGGATGGGAAGGGTGCGGGGAGAATACTAAATAGGCAATAGATAAGTGGTATCTTGGATGAAGGGTAAGACAGTACACAATACTGGGGAAACCAGCACAACTTGTACAAGGAAAGGTCATGGAAGCTCCATAGACACATCCAAACTCCCTGAGGGACTGAATTGCTGGGTAGAGGGCTGTGGGGTCTATGGTCTCGGGGGACATCTAACTCAATTGGCATAACACAGTTTATAAAGTTAATGTTCTACCTTCTAACTTGGTAAGTCGTGTCTGGGGTCTTAAAAGCCTGTGAGCAGCCATCTAAGTTACTCCACTGGTCTCATCCCTTCGGGAGCAAGGGAGAATGAAGAGAACAGGATACAAGGAAAAGATTAGTCCGAAGGACTAATGGATCACAGTACCAAGGCCTCCACCAGACTGAGTCCAGTACAACAAGATGGTGCCCAGCTACCACCACTGACTGCTCTGACCAGGATCACAACAAAGGGTTCTGGACAGAGCTGGAGAAGGATGTAGAACAAAATTCTAACTCACAAAAATTGACCAGATTTACTGGCCTAAAGGAGACTGGAGAAACCCCAAGAGTATGGCCCCCAGACACCCTTTTAGCTCAGTGGTGAAGTCCCTTCTGAGGTTCACCATTCAGGCGGGGAGTGGACAGCCCCATAAAACCAAATGGGAGTAATGAGGCACAGCAGTTCTGGAACAAGGACTAGAAGGCAGAAGGGGACAGGAAAGCTGGTGATAGGGAACCCAAGGTTGAGTAAGGGTAGTGTTGATGTGTGTGAGGTTGTTAACCATTGCCATAGGGCAACATGTGTACTAACTGTTTATTGAGAATCTATTTTGTTCTGTAAACCTTCATCTAAAGTGAGAATAGCAGCACAATCGGAAGAGCGTAGCTGATGTCACTGAACTGTGCATGTAGAAATTTTTTAAATGGTGTATCTTTGGCTATGTATATTTTCATCAAAAAAAAAAAGTTCAAGAAGGGAGAGGGTTGACATGTCATGGGGTTGTTAACCAATGTCATAAAACAATGTGTGTAGTACTGTCTCATGAGAAACTATTTGTTCTGTAAACGTGAAGTACAATTAAAAAAAAAAAAAGAGGATGGGCACAGCTTCTGCCTTGGTCTCTTGGAGCCCTGAGGCACTCTGTAGAAGAAGTCCACAGAGAGCTCCTGAGAATACTCAAGAGAAGGAAAGGGGCTTAGCTGAGCCCAGCCTCCCAGCTGCCTGCCAACTGTCAGGCATGGAGTGAAGCCTCCTTAGACCTTCCTGACCAGCCCAGCTACAAACTAAATATCACCAAGAGATCCCAGTCAACGCCACATTGAGCAGAAAATTCATCCAGCCCAGCTCTGCTCAAATTCATAAGCAATAAATCATGAGATATAATAAAATGATTGTTGTTTTAAGCGACTATGTTTGGGGCAATATGTCACACTGCGAAAGATAACCAGGACAAGAGCCAACATCCAGATCTTCTGACTCAAAAGCCTATTTTTGTCTCTATCATGATACCTGCAAGTTGCTTTAATCTAGAAGGGTAATAAGGCATGTACAAAAATACTAATAAAATTGACTGGGATAAATGCTGCAAAAGATATACAAAGTGCTTTGAGAGTTCAAAGAAAAGAAGACAGCACCTCCAGCTGCAGAATAAGAACAAAGTTTTATACAAGGAGCAGCAGGTCGGCTGGACTTTAAAGAAAAGGTAACTTTTTTTTTTTTAATTAAATATTTTATTGTACTTCAGGTGAAGGCTTACAGAACAAACAGTTTCTCATGTAACAGTAGTACACATGCTTTATGACTTTGGTTAACAACCCCACAACATTTTAACCCTCTGAATTCTCAGCTTTTTTTTTTTTTTTTTTGGTGAAAATACACATAGCCAAAGATACACCATTTCAAAACTTTTTTCTTACACATTTAAGTGACATTGACTATGCTCTTCCAATTGTTCTGCCATTCTCACCCAAGATGAAGGCTTACAGGACAAAATAGCCCCCCATTTAACAGTTACTACAAATGTTGCCCTATAACAGTGGTTAACAATCTCACAACACATCAGCAGTATCCTTACTCAACTTGTGTTCCTTATCATCAGCTTCCTACTCCCCCTCTGCCTTCTGGCCCTTTTCACTGGACTCCTGTACCTCGTTAGTCTCATTTAGTTTTACTGGGCTGTCCACTCCCAGGCTGAACAGTGAACCTTGAAGGTAACTTCACCTCTGAGCTGAAAGGGTGTCTGGGGGCCACATTCTTGAGGTTTCTCCAGTCTCCTTTAGGCCAGTAAATCTGGTCTTTTTTTTGGCGGGGGGGGGGGAGTTAGAATTATGCTCTACATCCTTCCCCAGCTCTGTCCAGAACCCTCTGTTGTGATCCTGGTCAGAGCAGTCAGCTGTGGTAGCCGGGCACCATCTAGCTGTACTGGACTCAGTCTGGTGGAGGTCTTGGTAGCTGTGGTCAATTAGTCCTTCAGACTAATCTTTTCGTTGTATCCTGTTCTCTTCATTCTCCCTTGCTCCCGAAGGGATGAGACCAGTGTAGTATCTTAGATGGCCGCTCACAGGCTTTTAAGACCCCAGACACTACTCACCAAGGTAGAATGTAGAGCATTATCTTTATAAGTAGTGTCATGCCAATTGAGCTAGATGTTCCCCAAGACCATGGTCCCCAGAGCCCTCCGTCCAACAACTGAGTCCCTCGGAGAGTTGGATGTGTCCATGGGGCCTCCATGACCTTTCCTTGTGCAGGTTGTGTTAGTTTCCCTTGTACTGTGTACTGTCTCACCTCTCACCCAAGATACCACTTATCTATTGCCTATTTAGTATTTTCCCCACCCTCCCCTCCCATCCCTGGTAACCAACAAGGATTGTTACATTTTGCATGTGAATTTTTTCATGGGTTTTTACAATGGAGGTCTCATACAATATTTGTCCTTTTGTGATTGACTTATTTCACTCAGCATAATGTCCTCCAGTTTCATCCACGTTGTGAGATGGTTCACAGATTCATTGTTGTTCTTTCTCGTTGCATAGTACTCCATTGTGTGTATGTACCATAGTTTGTGTATCCATTCATCTGTTGATGGGCACCTACGTTGTTTCCATCGTTTTGCTATTGTGAATAATGCTGCCATGAACATAGGTGTGCATGTGTCTATTCGAGTGACGACCCTTATTTCTCTAGGATATATTCCTAGGAGTGGGATTGCTGGATCAAATGGTATGTCTATTTCTAGCTTTCTGAGGAAACGCCATATCATTTTCCAAAATGGTTGTATCATTTTGCATTCCCACCAGCAGTGTATAAGAGTTCCCATCTCCCCACAGCCCCTCCAACATTTGTTATTTCCAGTGTTTTTGATTCGTGCCAGTAATGCCGGGGTGAGATGGTATCTCATTGTGGTTTTAATTTGCATTTCTCTAATGGCTAGTGAACGCGAGCATTTCCTCATGTGTCTGTTGCCCATTTGAATGTCTTCTTTGGTGAAGTGTCTGTTCATTTCCTTTGCCCATTTTTTGATAGGATTGGTTGTCTTTTTGTTGTAGAGGTGTTGGATTTTCTTGGAGATTATGGAGATTAGGCCTTTGTCTGACTTGTACTGTCCAAAAATTTTGTCCCAGTCTGTAGGTTCTCTTTTGACTCTTTTGGTGAAGTCTTTTGAAGAGCATAGGTGTTTGATTTTTAGAAGATCCCAGTTATCTAGTTTATCTGTTGGGTCTTTTGTGTTGATGTTTATGGTTTGTATACTGTTAATGCCATGTATTAAGGCCTGAAGTGTTGGTCCTATTTTTTCTTCTATGAACTTTATAGTTTTAGGCTTTCTATTCAGGTCTTTGATCCATTTTGAAGTAGTTTTTGTATATGGTGTGAGGTATGGGTCCTGTTTCATTTTTCTGCGAATGAATATCCAGTTTTGCCAGCACCATTTGTTAAAAAGACTGTCTTTTCCCCATTTGATGGACTTTGGGCCATTGTCGAAAATCAGGTGACTGTAGGTGGATGGATTTACATCTGGGTTCTCAATTCGGTTCCATTGGTCAATGTCTCTGTTGTTGTACCAGTACCAGGCTGTTTTGACTACTGTAGCTGTATAGTAGGTTCTCAAGTCAGATAGTGTGAGTCTTCCAACTTTATTCTTCTTCTTCAGTAGTGCTTTACTTATTCAGGGCTTCTTCCCTTTCCATATAAAGTTAATGATTAGTTTTTCCATCTCTTTGAAGAATGTTGTTGGTATTTGGATCGGGATTGCATTGTATTTGTAAATTGCTTTAGGTAGAATTGCCATTTTCACAATGTTGAATCTGCCTATCCATGAGCATGGTATGTTTTTCCATTTATGTAGATCCCTTTGGGTTTCATGCAGCAGTGTTTTGTAGTTTTCTTTGTATAGGTCTTTTACATTCCTGGTCAGATTTATTCCTAAGTATTTTATCTTTTTAGGGGCTATTGAAAATGGTATTGAATTCCTGATCTCCTTTTCATAGTTCTCTTTACTGGTGTATAGGAATCCAACTGATTTTTGAATGTTTATCTTGTATCCTGCTACTCTGCTCAATCTTTCTATTAGTTCCAGTAGATTTCTCATGGAGTCTTTACGCTTTTCTATGTATAGTATCATATCATCTGCAAACAGGGAGAGTTTAACTTCTTCATTACCAATTGGGATGCCCTTTATTTCTTTCTCTTGCCTTATTGCTCTAGCTAGAACTTCCAGCACAATGTTAAATAGAAGTTGTGATAAAGGCCATCCTTGTCTTGTTCCTGTTTTCAAGGGGAATGTTTTCAGCCTCTCTCCATTAAGAATGATGTTGGCTGTTGGTTTTGCATAGATGCCCTTTATTATGTTGAGAAATTTCCCTTCTATACCTATTTTATTGAGAGTTTTTATCAGGAATGGGTGTTGGACTTTGTCAAATGCCTTTTCTGCATCAATTGAGATGATCATATGATTTTTTCTTTCCTTTTATTTATGTGGTGAATTACGTTGATGGATTTTCTAATGTTAAACCATCCTTGCACACCTGGTATGAATCCTACTTGGTCGTGGTGTATTATTTTTTTGATATGATACTGAATTCTATTGGCTAGAATTCTGTTCATAATTTTTGCGTCTATATTCATGAGAGATATTGGTCTGTAATTTTTTTTTTTGTGATGTCTTTGCCTGGTTTTGGTATCAACGTTATGCTGGCTTCATAGAATGAATTTGGAAGTGTTGCTTCCTCTTTTATGCTCTGAAATAGCTTGAGTAGAACTGGTACAAGCTCTTCTGTAAATGTTTTGTAGAATTCTCCAGTGAAGCCAACTGGTCCAGGGCTTTTTTTGGTTGGGAGTTTTTTTATTACCTAAGAAAAGGTAACTTTTGTTGTTGCTGTTGTCACTTTGTTCTTTAATAAAATAATAAGTAGGAGGAAAATAAAGAACCTCCCCAAAATAACAACTGAAACATAACCAACTTATTTCTTCTAATCATTTTCCTTGCATGTTAATTTAACTTCTAATTACAAAATTAACACAGTTCTACTTAACTATCAAACCAAAACCATTTAAGTGTATTAACTAAATTAAGAATTTCTTCTTCCAACCTGATCCAACTCTCCTCTCCAAAGGAAACCTCTATTAATAGTTTGGAGTGTATTTTATCCTGACTCTTTTCATACTGTATAACTCAATCACTTTTTAAACTATAATTTGTTTTTTTTCACTTAGCAATGTATCATAGATATCTTTCCAGGTCAGTTCACATAGAGCAACTTAATGGATGCATAGTATTACACAGTACACACGGATCCTAATTTGTTTAGCCATTTCAGTAGAGATGGGCATTTATTTTGTTTTCTATGCAAGTTTTATCTTGTTTTGAACATATGATATATACAATTTTGCATACCACTTTTTTCTCTTAACATTGCTTCATAAATATTTTTAATGAATTATATGTCAACAGATACTGACAAAGAACTCCCAGACAACAAAAAAGTAGAAAAGTTCAGGCTGAGTTTAAGGAAGGTTAAGAGATGAGGTTTCTGTGGAGCTCAGAGTTCTAATGGGGGAGTAGTGACAGATATGGCAGAAACGCAGACTAAGACCAGGCAGGCATGGAGATCCTGCTGCACAAGCAGCGGGAAGTCAGGGAACAGTTTGGACAATGACAAAACCAAAGGTATGAATCAAGAAGATAACTAAGTGAGGTTGTGTAAGAAGAAGAATGAGCTAGCTTTCCGAAATAAGGGGATTGTTATTTCTAGTAGAATATACGTTTAATAAGCGTTTACTACATGCCTGGCTCTTGGTGTTTATCAGTGCTAATCTTAAAGATACAATGCAGATGCCATGAGTCTTCCTACAACCTCCTTTAGAAAAGGTCTAATTGATTCTTGTTTTTCCTTCGAGGTACTAGTAATTAATGTAACAGTGCCTAATTTTCTTCTGCTTTTTTTTTTTTTTTTGCATTTCTTTTTTTATATTATTAATATATTTTTTATTGCGCTTTAGGTGAAACTTTACTGCTCAAGTTAATTTCTCATTCAAAAATGTATATACATATTGTTTTGTGACATTAGTTGCAATCCCCGCAATGTGACAGCATGCTCCCCCTTCCATCTCCGTTCCCTGTGTCCATTTGACCAGATCCTGTTCCTTCTCTGCCTTCTCATCCTGCTTTTGGACAGGAGCTGCCCATTTAGTCTGATTGAACTAAGAAGCACATTCCTCATGTGTATTACTTTCTGTTTTATAGTCCTGTCTAATCTTTGTCTGAAGAGTGGGCTTCAGGAATGGTTTCATTTCTGGGTTAACAGTGCATCCAGGGGCTATAGTTTCTGTTTTTCCTCCAGTCTTTGTCTAATTGATTCTTCCATATTTAACAAGTTAGGATATTTCCACCCCGGATAATCTACCTGCTCCCCAAACATCTGATATTTTCAGTAACCTCAAAGGTTATGAATTCAGTCTAGTCATGGACCTTGATACAATACTGGATACTTTTGGGAAAGACTGAATATGAATACAAGTATGATATTTGAAGATAATGAGGAATTATTTTTCATTTTATTGGGTATGAGAACGGTATTCGGGATTTTCCAGAAAATGTTCTTAATTTTAGAAATGTATATGAAAATATAAGGGATAAAATGGCATACTGTTCTCTTTGTTATACTCTAACACATTTCAGCAAAAATCAGATAAATGAAATATGGCAAAATGTTAATAATTATAAAGTGTGGCTGATGATTATATAGATGTTGGTTATACTATCCTCTCTAATTTTCTCTATGTGGGGAAGAAACAAAATAAAATAAAAAAAAAAAAAGATATGCTGTAGAACCAAGAGGAGTTAAGTATCTCAGGCAAGATCACACAGAGTGTAGACCCAGCTAATGATTGATGGTATTTGAACCCTCAGACAAAGTCCGTGTCTTTGACTGCCTTATTCTATTGCTTCATTTGCTAAGACACGCCTTATCATAGGAAAAAACAACGTGCAACTTACAATAATGCCTCTATTATCAAAAGGCTCTTGACTATCCTCTCTTTCACACACATTAGTCATTGCAATACAGAGTTCACCTCTCAGGCATCTCTGGGCCTGGAGGGCAGGGCAAAAAGGTGACCCCTCACACTGCCCCAGCAGCCACGTCTCATACTTCATCTATTGCAGGCTTTGACCAGGCACGTGCCCTGCACTGTACTCATAACCATGTGTCTTTAAATGTGCACATGCATGGAAATTAAAGCTTCCGAGCAGGAGAGAAGCTGATAGATACTGTCCTCCAGACACCTTGGAATGGTGGACTTGGAAAGACCAAGGGGTATTTCTTCTTGGTCCACTCCTGTCCATCTCCACCTCTGGCACCCTCATCTAAGGAACCTTCAACTACAGTAATAACTGGTATCCCTGTGTCTTGTCTTGCTTAGGGTTGCCAGATTTAACAAATAAAAATATAGCGTGTCCAGTTAAAGTGAATTTCAGATAAACAACAAGCAATTTGTTTAGTATAATTATTTATGTCCCATGCAATATTTCGGACATGCTCACACTAAAAAATTATACTAAAAGAAAATAATAATTTTTAGTATAGTTATGTCCCATGCAGTATTTGGGACACATTTACACTAAGTGTACATTCAGTAGGTGCAGATTTATAACCCTGCAATAGTCTCAGGGCCTTGTCCTGGCAGAAGATTAGCGAAAACCTCCAGGCAGCTCCTGAATCCCATTTTGGCAATGCATCTGGTAGGGTTCACTTAGAGAATGGGCTAAAAGGAGTGTGCTCCCATGTCAGTTTGTTGTACTATGGGGGCTTGCATGTTGCTGTGATGCGGGAGCTATGCCACCAGTATTCAGATATTAGCATCGTTACTCATGGCAGACAGTTTCAGCTGAGCTACCAGACTAAGACAGACTAGGAAGAAGAACCAGCAGTCTACTTTTGAAAAGAATTAGACAGTGAAAATCTTATGAATAGCAGTGGAACACTGTCTGATACAGTGCCGGAAGATGAGTCCCCCAGGTTGGAAGTCACTCAAAGACGACTAGGGAAGAGCTGCCTCCTCAAAGTAGAGTTGACCTTAATGACATGGATGGAGTCAAGCTCTCAGGACCTTCATTTGCTGATGTGGCACGACTCAAAATGAGGAAAAACAGCCGCAAACATCCATTAATAATAGGAACATGGAATGTATGAAGTATGAATCTAGGAAAATTGGAAATCATCAAAAATGAGATAGAATGCATAAACATCAATATCCTAGGCATTAGTGAGCTGAGATGGAGTGGTATTGACCATTTTGAATTCGACAACCATATGTTCTACTATGCCGGGAATGACAATTTGATGAGGAATGGAGTTGCATTCATTGTCAAAAAGAACATTTCAAGATCTATCCTGAAGTACAAAGCTGTCAGTGATAGGATAATACCTATATGTCTATAAGGAAGACCAGTTAATACGACTATTATTCAAATGTACACACCAACCACTAAGGCCAAAGACAGAGAAATTGAAGATTTTTACCAGTTTCTACAGTCTGAAATTGATCGAACATGCAATCCGGATGCATTGATAATTACTGGTGATTGGAATGCAAAAGCTGGAAACAAAGACGAAGGATCAGTAGTTGGAAAATATGGCCTTGATGGTAGAAGCGATGCTGGAGATTGAATGACGGAATTTTGCAAGACCACTGACTTCTTCATTGCAAATACCTTTTTTCAACAACATAAACTGCAACTATAGACATAGACCTCACCAGATGGAATACACAAGAATCAAATCGACTACATCTGTGGAAAGGGATAACGGAAAAGCTCAATATCATCAGTCAGAACAAGTCCAGGGGCCAAGTGTGGAACAGACAATCAATTGTTCATATGCAAGTTCAAGAAGAAACTGAAGAAAATTAGAACAACTCCACAAGAGCCAAAGTACCACCTTGAGTATATCCCACCTGAATTTAGAGACCATCTCAAAAATAGATTTGATGCATTGAACACTAATGACCAAAGACCAGACGAGTTGTGGAATGACATCAACGACATCATACATGAAGAAAGCAAGAGGTCATTAAAAAGACAGGAAAGGAAGAAAAGACCAAAATGAATGTCAGAAGAGACTCTGAAACTTGCTCTTGAATGTGAAGTAGCTAAAGAAAAGGAAGAAATGATGAAGTAAAAGAACTGAACAGAATATTTCAAAGGGCAGCTCTACAAGACAAAGTAAAGTATTATAATGACATGTGTAAAGAGCTGGAGATAGAAAATCAAAAGGGAAAAACACACTCAACATTTCTCAAGCTGAGAGAACTGAAGAAAAAATTCAAGCCTCGAACTGCAATAGCGAAGGATTCTACGGGGAAAATATTAAACGACACAGGATGCAACAAAAGAAGATGGAAGGAATACACAGAGTCATTATACCAAAAGGAATTGGTCGACCTTCAATCATTTCAAGAGGTAGCATATGATAAGGAACTGATGGTACTGAAGGAAGAAGGCCAAGCTGCACTGAAGGCATTAGCAAAAAACAAGGCTCCATGAATTGAAGGAATATCAATTGAGATGTTTCAACAAACTGATGCAGCTCTGGAAGTGCTTACTTGTCTATGCCAAGAAATTTGGAAGACAGCTATCTGGCCAACCAACTGGAAGAGATCCAAATCTGTCCTGGAAGACGCACAACCAGAATGCTCCTTAGAAACAAGGATGGCGAGACTACGTCTTACATACTTCAGACATGCTGTCAAGAGGGATCAGTCCCTGGAGAAGGACATCATGCTTGGTAAAGTACATGGTCAGCGAAAAAAAGGAAGACCCTCGATGAGATGGATTGACACAGTGGCTGCAACAATGGGCTCAAGCCTAACAACAATTGTGAGCATGGCTACTGGGCAGTATTTCGTTCTGTGGTACATAGGGTCACTGTGAGTCAGAATCCACTCAACAGCGCCTAAAAATAACAACAACAACCCATGGTATGTCTTTAGAGGGACCAGGAATGGGACTGGGGTAAATTTTGACTATTGAGAGAGAAGGTCCAAATCACTGAAAGTAATCTGCATCAACTTCCTCCAGGAAAAATGTAAAAGTTATGGAAGACCAGAGTCCCAGCAGAAACCTCATGGTAACATCCAGCTCCACAGCCCTAAGCAAGACCCTACACGAAGGTTCTCAGGCTGAAACAGTATGGACTTACACTGGAAAGAGATTTCCCATGAAGAGCCCCAGACTTCAGAGACTCTATGGGGCATGGAGGCAGACATGTACCCACAAAAACATGTGTGGGTGGGCCTCTTGTACAATTCCACAGGCGCTAGGCTTGGAAGGCAAAGGATCTGCTTCCTACCTCCATGTCTTTGCACGTGCTATACCTGCCTTTGAAACTTCCCCCTCCTTTTTCACCTGGATGCCTAGGTGAAAAATATTTGAGCACTGGGCTCAAATATCAATTTTCCCAGGAAAACTTCCTTGTCCATTCCCTTCCTGTGGTGCTTCCTGAGTACCTGTGAATATCTGTGTCATAAAATTTATCATATTCTTCTCTAATTCTTTGTTTAATTATCTGTTCCCCCGCAAGACTGTGGACTTCTGGGGAGCAGGAACCACGTCCTGTTCACCTCTATAGACACAGGACCTAGAACACAGTAGAAACACAATAATGTTTGCTTAATGAATGGTCCTTGTCCTTGCTGACACGAACACGTTGTGTGACCTTGGGGAACAAATCACTCCCCCTCTCAGTTTCCTCATCACTAAAGATGGGGAACTGCTGCCTTCCAGGCAACATGGCACTATAGACAGAAGCACCACACCGTCCCTCCACAACAAAGGTCCAAAAAACTAAGTCAAACAGAGACACACGTCAATCCTGAAACCCTAAGCATCAAATGAAGAGATAAAGAACTCAGCCAAGCACTGAATGGAATAAGTAACTGACTGAGAACAGAGAGTGAGGAGAGACACATGCAGAGGTCCCCCTATCATCTACCACAGCATGGATCCACCATCTTGGACTCCTATCAGAGATCAGTGAACAAGGGGTATGAGAAAGCAGCTTTACAGAACTTCCAGCAGGAGACAGAACAACTGGTAACCAGCGATATACACTTTCCCACCTCTCCACCCTTCTTCACACCCACTTAGCCTCCTCTGCTTCCTGCAGCCACAGTCTCTTTGCTGGGAAGCACTGGCTTCACCCTGGTGTCTCTTGGATTCCACCTGCCCACACTGGCTGGCTCCCTGAGTGCCATTTGTTGGCTGCAGGTGTTGCTTTTTTCCACTTCTTTAGATTTCTTACTTATCTCTCACCAGCTCCCCCTCCTTTGTCTCAAATACCTGGCTCCATGGACCATCTTTGCTTCTTCCTGAAAGGCTATGAAACACCGCTCGACTGTGAAACTGCTTCCTGACCCATGCCACCATGCTGGTGGGACTCCCGGGGCTTTTTTTTTGTTTCTTCTGATTAGTTCTGTTTTGATTTGTTTGTCTTTTTTTTTTTTTTTTTCTTTTCTTGGTTTGGGAGCCCCTTCTAGCCAGACAGTACTGCATGGCTTAGGAGCTACTACCTTACTTTGTGCAGACGCAGAGTGACATCACAGGAGGCATTTCTTTTTTCTTCTTCTTCTTCTTCTTCTTCTTCTTCTTTTTTTTTTGTTTTTTTGTTTTTTTGTTTCGTTTGTTTCTTTGTTTTGTTTTCTTCTCTCTCTTTTTTCCTTTTTGTCTTTCTTCATTTCCAGTTTCTCATCTCTCTATACTTACCTTCTCTTTCTGTCCCCTGAACACCTGGCACTGTGTGACACATCTAACCCTTCTAGCCAAGCTGTACTTCATGGCCTAAATCCTAGCAACTGTACTGGTGGGATCCCTAGAAGCTTTTCTCTTTTTTTTTTTCCTCTCTAATTTTTATTTATTCATTTTTTTCTTTTACCCTTCTTCTTTTCTTTTTTTCTTTTTTCCATTTATCAGTCCCTCATCTCTTCACTCCAGCAGCCAGCTCTCTTAGCACTCATTTTGTTTATTTGTGTGTATGTTTTTGGCTCCTGTTTGTCTCTCCGCTTTCTCCTCTTTCCCATACCCATCTTAGCTCCACACATCACAATATCCCCCCTCCTTCCTGCCTACCTGCACCTTGCACTGAACATCACACTCCCAAGCAGCACAGGCATGGCCTACTGGAACCTGCCCTGCACTGATTCCCTGCTGGCCCGGTCAGCCCTAGTACATGCCACAAACACCCATCTCAGAAACTCCCCTTCTGCTGGACCTGCCCTGCTGTGCCATACCTGAGTGACTGACCCTGCCCATTGGAGAAGGAGGTGAAAAGCATGCCCACAGACGAGCAAACAACAAAGAACGCACAGATCGCCTGTTCAGATATAACCAAATAAAACAAAAAACAGCAGGATGAAACAAACAAATCTACAATCAATAAACGAGGAAAATAACTACTGAATGCCCAAACACAGCAGATAATATCAAAACATATACAAAAAAAAAAGGACAGAATGGTTCCAGTAGGCATCCAAAATAAAACATCAGATGACTTTTCAGTAGAAAAAAAGGCACTAGAACTACCTGAGAGGGAATTCAAATCACTAATATTCAGAATTATCCAAGGGTTGAAGCAAAAAGCAGGTAAAAATGAGGAAAAAATGGACAAATTCATGGAAGATATAGACAAAAAAATGGAAGAATTACAGAAAATAATACAGGGACAAAATGCTAAAATAAGTTCACAACTAGAAATCATACAAAAACAATAATTAGAAATCCAAAAGATAAACATCAAGATTTCAGAAATGGATAGTGTCACAAAAGGGCTGAGGAGCAGGTTTCAAACGATGGAAGACAGGATCAGTGAAATTGATGACAAACACGTGGCTACAACTCTGCTCAAGGAAAATTCAGAAAAAAGAACAAAGGAAAAAGAAGAGACCCTGAGAATTATGTGGGATACAATTAAAAAAAAAAAAATCTACGAGTGATCAGAGTTCCAGAACAGGGGGAGAAAACAGAAAACGCAGAGATGATCATTGAAGAACTGCTGACAGAAAACTTCCCCAATATCATGAAAGATGAAAAGCTGGCCATCCACGAAGCTCAATGAACCCCATATAGACTCCAAAAGAAAATCACCAAGGCATATCATAATCACACTCGCCAAAACCAAAGACAAAGAATCCTGAGAGAAGCTCATGAAAAACAAGACATCACATACAGAGGAGAAACAATAAGAGCTTATACCAGTACTCAAACTGTTTCAGAAAATAGAAAAGGATAGGATACTTCTGAATTCATTTTATGAAGCCAGCATAACCCTGATATCAAAACCAGGCAAAGATGCCACAAAAAAAGAAAATTACAGACCAATATCTCTCATGAATATAGCTGCAAAAATTCTCAGCAAAATTCTAACCAATAGAATTCAGCATCATATCAAAAAATAATACACCATGACCAAGTAGGATTCATACCAGCTATGCAAAGATGTTCAGCTTTAGAAAATCAATCAATGTAATCCACCACATAAATAAAAGAAAAGAAAAGAATCACACGATCATCTCAATTGATGCAGAAAAGGCATTTAACAAAGTCCAACACCCATTCCTGATAAAAACTCTCAATAAAATAGGTATAGAGGGGAGATTTCTTAACATAATAAAGGGCATGTATGCAAAACCAACAGCCAACATCATTCTTAATGGAGAGAGGCTGAAAACATTCCCCTTGAGAACAGGAACAAAACAAGGATGCCCTGTATCTCCACTCCTATTCAACATTGTGCTGGAAGTCCTAGCTAGAGCAATAAGGTAAGAAAAAGAAATAAAGGGCATTCGAATTGGTAATGAAGAAGTTAAACTCTCCCTGTTTGCAGATGATATGATACTATACATAGAAAACCCTAAAGACTCCACGAGGAAACTACTTAAAGTAATAGATTCAGCAGAGTAGCAGGATACAAGATAAACATACAAAAATCAGTTAGATTCCTATACACCAATAAAGAGAACGATGAAAAGGAAATCAGGAAAACAATACCATTTATAATAGCCCTTAAAAAAATAAAATATTTAGGAATAAATCTAACCAGGGCTGTATAAGACCTATACAAAGAAAACTGCAAAACACTACTGCAAGAAACCCAAAAGGACATACATAAATGGAAAAACATACCATGCTCATGGATAGGTAGACTCAACACTGTGAAAATGTCAATTCTACCCAAAGCAATTTACAAATACAATGCAATCCTGATCCAAAACAAACAACATTCTTTAAAGAGATGGAAGAAATAATCATTAACTTTATATGGAAATAGAAGAAGCCCTGGATAAGTAAACCTCTACTGAAGAAGAAGAATAAAGTAGGAGGACTCACACTACCTGACCTCAGAACCTGCTACACAGCTATGGTAGTCAAAGCAGCCTGGTAATGATATAATGACAGATACATTGACCAATGGAGCAGAATTGAGAACCCAGATGTAAATCCATCCACCTATGGTCACCTGATCTTCAACAAGGGCCCAATGGGGAAAAGACAGTCTTTTTAACAAATGGTGCTGACAAAATTGGATGTCCATCTGCAAAAAAATGAAACAGTATCCATACCTCACACCATACACCAAAATTACTTCAAAATGGATCAAAGACCTAAATATAAAGCTAAAAACTATAAAGTTCATAGAAGAAAAAGTAGGATCAATGCTAGAGGCCCTAATGCACAGCATTAACAGGATACAAACCATAATCAACAACACACAAAGTCCAGAAGATAAGCTAGATAACCGAGATCTTCTAAAAAATTAAATACTTACGTTCATTAAAAGACTTCACCAAAAGAGTAGAAAGAGAACCTACAGACTGGGAAAAAATTTTTGGGCATTACAAGTCAGACAAAGGTCTAATCTCTAAAATCTACCAGAAAATCCAACACCTCTACAACAAAAAGACAAATAATCCTATTAAAAAATGGGCAAAGGAAATCAACAGACACTTCACCAAAGAAGACATTCAAGCAGCCAACAGACACATGAGGAAATGCTCACGATCACTAACCATTAGAGAAATGCAAATTAAAGCCACAGTGAGATACCATCTCACCCCGGCATCACTGGCACGAATCAAAAACACTGGAATTAACAAATGTTGGAGAGGCTGCGGGTAGATCAGAACTCTTATGTGCTGCTGGTGGGAATGTATAATGATACAACCATTTTGGAAAATGATATGGCGCTTCCTTAGAAAGTTATAAATAGAAGTACCATCCGATCCAGCAATTCCATTCCTAGGAATATATCTTAGAGAAATAAGAGCAGTCACATGAATAGACATATGCACACCCATGTTCATGGCAGCATTGTTCACAATAGTAAAACGATGGAAACAACCTAGATGCCCATCAACACATGAATGGATAAACAAACTATGGTACATACACACAGTGGAGTACTATGCAATGAGAAAGAACAAGGATGAATCTGTGAAGCATCTCATAACATGGATGAAACTGGAGGACGTTATGCTGAGTGAAATAAGTCAATCACAAAAGGACAAATATTGTATGAGACCTCTATTATAAAAACCCACAAAAAAGTTCACACACAAAATGTAACAATCTTTGTTGGTTACCAGGTATGGGAGGGGTGGGGGGGGAATACTAAATAGGCAATAGATAAGTGGTATCTTGGGTGAAGGGTGAGACAGTAAACAATACTGGGGAAACCAGCACAAACTTGTACAAGGAAAGGGCATGGATACTCCATAGACACATCCAAACTCCCTGAGGGACTGAATTGCTGGATGGAGGGCTGTGGGGACCATGGTCTCGGGGAACATCTAGTTCAATAGACATAACACAGTTTATAAAGACAATGTTCTACATTCTACCTTGGTGAGTAGTGTCTGGAGTCTTGAAAGCCTATGAGCAGCTATCTAAGATACTCCACTAGTCTCACCCCTTTCAGAGCAAGGGAAAATGAAGAGATCAGGATAAGAGGAAAAGATTAGTCCGAAGGACTAATGGACCACAGCTACCAAGGCCTCCACCAGACTGAGTCCATTACAGCTAGTTGGTGCCCGGCTACCACCACTGACTGCTCCGGCCAGGAGCACAACAGAGGGTCCTGGACAGAGCTGGAATAGGATGTGGAACAAAATTCTAACTCACAAAGAAAGACAAGATTTACTGGCCTGACTGGAGAAACCCCGAGAGTATGGCCCCCGGACACCCTTTTAGCTCAGTGGTGAAGTCACTCCGGAGGTTCACTATTCAGTCGGGGATTGGACAGCCCCATAAAACAAAACGGGACTAATGAGGCACAGCAGTCTAGGGGCAAGGACTAGAAGGCAGGAGGGGACAGGAAAGCTGGTGCTAAGGAACCCAAGGTTGAGAAGGGGCAGTGTTGACATGTCATGGGGTTGTTAACCATTGTCAAAGGACAATATGTGTACTGAATTGTACATGTAGAAATTTTTGAAATGGTGTATCTTTCACTATGTATATTTTCACCAAAAAAAAAAAAGAAGTTCCTCCAAGGTCAATAAGGAAGAGTGTTCACGTCACGGGATTGTTAACCAATGTCATGAAACAATATGTATACTGACTTTTTAATGAGAAACTATTTGTTCTGTAAACCTTCATCTAAAGTACAATAAAAAAAATAAACTTTAAAAAAAAGATGGGGAACTGCTACTACCCATTATTATGAAGTAACAGGAACCAGATTTATCCTCTCACATGAAACAACAAAAACACCCAAACAAAATACCTAAAACAATGGTCAAGACACCAGTTTTCAAGCGAGTGATCCCTGAGGGACTAAGTCCTACCGTTGCCCCTGCTTACTGCCTCGAGATGTTCCAAGCAACAGTGCAGGAAGGGTGAAGGGGAAGCCAGGTAGACTCCCTGAGTCAAGGAGACAGAGTCGAAGGTCTGGGCAGACCAAGGCAGCTAGAGTTCCTAGGACAGAGTACCTGAGAGGAGAGATGCACACAACCCCAGAGATCTGCAGAAGGTTCCCCCTGAGTATTTAGCAGCTTATGTGTGAAGAAACTAGAGAAAGAACCATTTGAAAGGATTGGAAATAGCACCTATTCCCACCAGCCAGACTGGACAATCACATACTTCACAGGGTGTTGGATAGAGTATTCAAGAAGGTCTTGACTCAGTAATGGAGGATAATTAGCCTTAGACTGAATACTGTTCCAGACTCACCTAACAAATCATAAACGACTGAACGGCTTTTAAGGTATTGTCCAAGTGTAACATTCTATGGCTTTAAACATTTAATGAGAAAAAAGCATACATTCATGGCACAAACATTTCTAGGCACCTTCTAGATGCCAGATCCTGAGCTTGGTGGTCCATTGTGCCAAGTCCTGGAGAAGTACAAAGGTGATAATGACCCCTACCCTTAAGAGAATGCTTTACAATGTATCCAGCCCTTCCACGGGCATCGTTTCATCTGGAATCCATGTGAGCCTACCAGACAGTATTGTTGTTGCTATTAGCTGCTGTGGTGTTGGGTCTCGACTCGTGGTGACTCACTGCACAATGGGATCAGACCGTTGTGATCCATAGGGTTTTCATTGGCTGATTTTCAGAAATAGGTCACCAGGCCTTTCTTCCTAGTCTCTCTTAGTCTGGAAGCTCCACTGAAACCTGGTCAGTATGACAGCAACACATAAGCCTCCACTGACAGACAGGTGGTGGCTGGCCAGCAATCGAACCCAGGTCTCCTGCATGGAAGGGCAAGAATTCTACCACTGGACCACCCCTGTCCTGGTAATATTAGCATTTCTATTTTACAGATGAGAAAACTGAGACTTTGAGAGGTGAGGGAATTTCTAGAGTCAGTGTTAAAACCAGACCTGACCCAGGTTTCCTGACTCCTCACCCAGGGTTCAATCTTTGCTGGGGCTCTATGATCTGCCCCTCGGAAGGGAGTGGGCTAGAGCTCCCCTTTCAGCCCCCATCAACATCCAGCAGTCTGAGTTCCCTCATGCTCAACAGGATTCAGGAAGGTACCCCTATCCTCTTTATTATTACTAATACAATCATCAATGGCATCGTTATTGCTGTTATTCTTGGACATCAGAGAATTAGGAACATCCCCAGAAATGGTGAGACACATGTTAGCCAGCTGTTCCCCATTATGCCCTCCCTGGGTACACGATATGCCTTTCATGTGCTTAAAATCATAAATAATTTTTAAAGAATGCTGCCCTTATTTTTTATTCCAAGGCTCAAATGTGGTTCTCATAAAGGCTCTCTTGGCCTAGTTGTCACAGTCTAAGGAGCTTATTGAGATTCCTTCTTTTCTTACTCCTTTTTCCTCCCTTGTCTCCCTGAGTCTCTCTCCTCCAGAGGGGCACAGCAGTGTGGTCTGAGGGCTCGTTTGTTTCCTTCCTGCATTGAAATCATGTGCCTTCCTGGACTGCGGGAAACCAAGGCAATAGTGATGTCTAATGTGGACAGCATATGTATCACTGTTCCCATTTTACAAATAAAGAAACAGAGGCACAGAAAGTTTTACTAACACATTTATAAAATTATAAACAATATAATCTTGATTATCCATGAGTCATTTATCAAGAGGACCTCTCTCAGCAGTTGGCAGGAAAGGCCAGCCAGGAAGAGTCGGACCAGGCATAGAGATGGAGCACATGCCTCAGCTATGAGCCTGAGTCCCTGGTTACACCCCACAGCTAAGCAGAAACTAATTCAGATTACCTGCCTTTTTAAATTTATTCATATTCTTCTCTGCTCCTTCTGCAGTCACAGTGGATACTTGAAGTTCAGCTGTTATTATTCATGGCATCTCTTTCATCTTGAGGTAGGGCTGGGCTGAGGATTAGCATTACACTCTTCTTTTGTTGTCTTTGTTAGCTGCTGTTGAGTCAGTCCCCGACCCATGGCACAAAGGTACAAAACACTGCTCCATCCTGTGCCATCGCCATGATCAGTTGCAGAGCTCACCATTGTGATCTATACAGTTTTAATGTGGACAGATTTGCAGAAGCAGTAGATAGCCAGGCCTTCACACCCTTCTACTAATTGCCGTTGGCTCAATTCCAACTCATGGCAACCCCATGTATTGCAGAGTAGAACTGTGCTCCATAGAGTTTTCAAGGCTATGACAGTTTGGAAGCAGATCCCCAGACTTGTCTTCTGAGGTGCCTCTGGGTGAGTTCAAACTGCCAGCCTTTCAGCTAGTAGTCGAGCACTTAACCTCGTGCCCAACCAGGGACTCCTCACACCCTTCTAGTCACCTTTAATTTCAAAAGGCTCAGATACACAGAGAAGTCTAACAGTGTGGAAAGTGGCACCAGAAGTCACTGGCTGGACAAGGGTGGAAGCCTCTGGAGCTAAACAAGTGATCAGAAAGAGATGATAAAGAGGCAGTTGAATCCATTCCACTGTTCTCATCCCCAGCTGGGACAGCCCTCAGGAGAGTCCTGAGAGAGCAGAGAGGGACACACGCACCATCCACATTGAGCCAGGACCTGAGGCAGTCTACACTGCTGCACATTTATCCTCATTCACAGCCCATAAGTATATTTACCCTTCAGTGTCAAGCCATTTACCAATTAAAATGGAAACATCACTGGGAGTTGCTAAGATCTACTGCAACCTAGAGCCAAAAGGGAAACTTTGTGTGTGCACATCAAGAAAAGGAGCTAACCAAGAGGTTAGAGTGACGTGAGGAAGGGATCAGGAGCCACGGAAACCAAAGAATGTAGGTGTCTACTAGAAGCTGAAAACAAGGCAAGCAGATTCTTCCTTGAGAGCCTCCAGAAGGAACCAGCCCTGCTGATGCCTTGACTTGAACTCAGTGATAATGATTTTGGACTTCTAACTTCCAGGAATAACATAAGAAAATAAATTTGTGTTGTTTTAAGACATTAAAAAAATAAAGAAAAGGAGCTAACTAGTCTTGTCATTCCTCTTCATGCCTACACGTAAATTGCCTATCAGTAGCAACACTGAATGTGGACAGTCCTTTATTTACAGAATATAAGTTCTCTACTGTCTAATTCTATATTCCTTTATGGTTTTTAATTCTTTTTTTAAATTTTTTTCTGTTGTACTTTAGATGAAGGTTTACAGAACAAAAAGTCAGTACACATATTGTTGTATGACATTGGTTAACAACCCCACAACATGTCAACACTCTCCCTTCTTGACCTTGGAGAACTTTTTTTGGTGAAAATATACATAACCGAAGTTAAACCATTTCAAAAGTTTCTACATATACAATTCAGTGACATTGATTACATTCTTCCAGTTGCGCTGCTATTCTCACTATTCTTTTCCAAATTATTCCATCACCATTATCTTCAACTCAATGCCCCCTAGGCTTCCCATCAAGCCTTTTTAGTTGTTGTTGTCAATTTGATCTCACATAGATAATTCTTTTTTTTTTTTTTTTTTTATACCTTAGATGAAGATTTGGAGAACAAATAGTTTCTCATTAAACTGTTAGTACACATATTGCTCTATGACAATGGTTAACAACCCCACATGTCAACACTGTCCCTTCTCAACCTTGGGTTCCGTAGCACCAGATTTCCTGTCCCCTTCTGCCCTCTAGTCCTTGTCCCTAGACTGCTGTGCCTCTTTAGTCCCGTTTTGTTTTATGGGGCTGTCCAATCCCTGACTAAACAGTGAACTTCAGGAATGACTTCACCACTGAGCTAAAAGGGTGTGCGGGGGCCATACTCTTGGGGTTTCTCCAGTCTGTCAGGCCAGTAAAATCTGGTCTTTTTTTGTGAGTTAGAATTTTGTTCTACATCCTTTACCAGCTCTGTCCAGGACCCTCTGTTGTGATCCTGGCCAGAGCAGTCAGTGGTGGTAGCTGGGCACCATCTAGCTTTAATGGACTCAGTCTGGTGGAGACCTTGGTAGCTGTGGTCCATTAGTCCTTTGGACTAATCTTTTCCTCTTATCCTGATCTCTTCATTCTCCCTTGCTCCTGAAAGGGGTGAGACCAGTGGAGTATCTCAGATAGCTGCTCATAAGCTTTCAAGACCCCAGACCCTACTCACCAAGGTAGAATGTAGAACATTGTCTTTATAAACTGTGTTATGTCAATTGAACTAGATGTTCCCCGAGACCATGGTCCCCACAGCCCTCCGCCCAGCAATTCAGTCCCTCAGGGAGTTCGGATGTGTCTATGGAGCTTCCATGACTTTTCCTTGTACAAGTTGTGCTGGCTTCCCCAGTAATGTGTACTGTCTTACCCTTCACCAAAGTTACCACATACCTATTGTCTATTTAGTTCCCCCCGCCACCCCTCCTATTCCTGGTAACCAACAAAGATTGTTTCTTTTTGTGTGTAAATTTTTACATGAGTTATACAGTAGAGGTTTCATACAATATTTGTCCTTTTGTGATTGACTTATTTCACTCAGCGTAATGTCTTCCAGTTTCATCCATGTTATAGATGCTTCACAGATTCATCATTGTTCTTTATCTTTGCATAATACTCCATTGTGTGTATGTACCATAGTTTGCTTATCCATTCTTCTGTTGATGGGCATCTAGGTTGTTTCCATCTTTTTGCTATTGTGAACAGTGCTGCACTAAATATGGGTGTGCATATGTCTATTCATGTGATGGCTCTTATTTCTCTAGGATATGTTCCTAGGAGTGGGATTGCATTTTGTAGTGCTTTTATTTGTGGTGCTGACATTTTCTTTGTTCCTCTTACTCTCCTGTGCTGAGTTCCTTTTGTTTGTGGATTTTTTTTCTTTTGTTTTTGTATGTTTTATTTTTACTGAGACTTTATGTTTTTCTTCTTTATTTTGATGAGTAAGTTTGTTAACTTTCTTTGTGATTACCTTGAAATTTACCTTTATCTTCCTAGATTTGAACCAGTCTATTATGACTTGGTGTTGCCTTGCCTTCCTCTCCATTAGAAGGTTCTATACCTACACTGTTTATTCCCTCTTTTATTGTTCTGATGTTGTTGTCATTTACAGATTAACCTCTCTGATTCCCTGTTGTAATTCTTTTGATTTTGTATAGTCCTTGAGAGTTCATTTCCTAGGTTGGTATCTGGCTGGTACAATCCTGTGTCCTATATTCAGCCTGTGGTCTGACGTGGTTTGTTCTCTGTTCAAAGGACTCCCTTTAATAAGTCTTGTAAGTTTGGTTTGGTTTTTACATATTCCCTTAATTTCTGTTGATCTGGAAATGATCTAATTTCACCATCATATTTCAACAATACCTTGCAGGATATATTATTTTTGGCTGGCAATTTTTTTCTTTCAAGGTTTTGTATATGTCATCCCATTGCATTCTTGCTTGCATAGTTTCTGCCAAATAATCCAAGCTTAGTCTTATTGTTTCTCCTCTGCATGTGACTTTTGTTCTTCTCTAGCTGCTCTCAGGATTTTTTGTTTGTCTTTGGTTTTATCGAGTGTGATTATGATATGCCTTGGTGATTTTTCTTTTAAGGTCTATCCTTTATGGGGTTCAATGAGCTTCTTAAATGGTCAGCTTTTCATCTTTCATGATATTGGGGAAGTTTTCTGTAAGCAGTTCTTCAATGCTTCTGTATTTTCTGTTTTCTCCCCCTGTTCTGGAACTCCGATCACTCGAAGATTTTTGCTTTTGATTTTATCCCACATAATTCTCAGGGTTTCTTCAGTTTTCTACCTTCTTTTTACTGATTTTTCCTCAAACAGAGTTGTATCTAGGTGTTTGTCTTCAATTTCACTAATCCTGTCTTCCATTGTTGCAAACCTGCTCCTCAGCCCTTCTATGACACTGTCCATTTCTGAAATCTTGCTGTTTATCTTTTGGATTTCTAATTGTTGTTATTGTGTGATTTCTAGTTGTGAATGTATTTTAGCATTTTGTTCCTGTATTATTTTCTTGAATTCTTCCATTTTTTTCCTGTGTTTTCATGAATTTGTCTATTTTTTTCTTCATTTTTGTCTGATTTTTGCTTCAACTCTTGGATAATTCTGAATTTTAGAGATCTGAATTTCCTATCAGTTAGGTCTAGTGCCTTTTCTTCTACTGGAAGGTCATCTGGTGTTTTATTTTGGACGCCTACTAGAACCATCCTGTCCTGTTTTTGTAAATGTTTTGATATTGTCTACTGTCTTCCAGGCATTCCTTGGTTATTTTCCTCATTTATTGATTGTAGATTTGTTTGTTTCATCCTGCTTTTTTGTTTTATTTGGTTATATCTGAACAGGCGATCTGTGCATTCTTTGTTGTTTGCTCATCTGTGGGCATGATACTTCTCACCTCCTCCAATGGCAGGGTCAGTCACTCAGGTATGGTACAGCAGGGCAGGTCCAGCTGAAGGGGAGTTGCTGGGATGGGTTGTTTGTGGCACTTACCAGGGCTGATGGTGTGGACTGGGAATCGGTGCAGGAAATGTTCCAGTAGGCCATGCCTTTGCTGCTTAGGAGTGTGATGTTCAGCACACAGTGCAGGTAAGCAGGAAGGAGGGAGGAGATTGTGATGTGTGGAGCTAAGATGGATATGGGAAAGATGAGAGAGAGGAGAAAGGAACAAGAGCCAAAAACATACACACAAACAAAAAAGAGTGCTAAGGGAGCTGACTATTGGAGTGGAGAGATCAGACTGAGAAATAGAAGAAAAAAAATTAAAAAAAAAAAAAGAAAAATGGTAAAAGAAAAAAATGAACATATCGAGAAACTGGAAATGAAGAAAGACAAAAAGGGAATAAGAGAGAGAAGGAAACAAAACAAAGAAACAGAAAAACAAACAAACCAAAAACAAGAAAAAAGAAATGCCCCTAGGGATGTCCCTGTGCATCTGTGCAGAGTAAGGGAGTAGCTTCCAAGCCACATGGTACTGCCTGGCTAGAAGGGGCTCCCAAGCTGAGAAAAGAAAAAGAAAACAAACAAATCAGAGCAAACAAACATACAAAAAGGCCCCAGGGGTCCCACCAGTGTGGCAGCACGGGCCAGGAGGCAATTTCACTGTCAAGCGGTGTTTTGCAGCCTTTCAGGAAGAACAAAGATGGTGCACGGAGCCAGGTATTTGAAAGAAAGGAGGGGGAGGTGGTAAGAGGTAAGGAAGAAATCTAAAGAAGCAGAAAATAACAATACCAGCAGCCAACAAAAGGCACTCAGGGAGCTGGAAAGTGCAGGTGGGTGGAATCCAAGCAACACCAGGGTGAAGCTTGTGCTTCCCCACCAAGAGACTGTGGCCACAGGAAGCAGAGGAGGCTAAGTGGGGGTGAAGAAGGGTGGGGAGTGGGAAAGCATATATTGCTGATTACCGGTTGTTCTGTCTCCTGCTGGAAGTTCCGTGAAGCTGCTTTCTCATACCCCCTGTTTACTGATCTCTGATAGGAGTCCAAGATGGCGGATCTGCGCTGTGGTAGCTGATAGGGAGACCTCTGTGGGTATCTCTCCTCACTCTCTGTTCTCTGTCAGTTTCTTATGCCATTTGGTGCTTGGCTGAGTTCTTTATCTCTTCATTTGATACTTAGGGTTTCAGGATTGACATGTGACTCTGTTTGACTTGGTTTTTCTGATCTTTGCTGCGGAGGGACGGTATGGTTCTTCTGACTATAGCGCCATGTTGCCCTGAAGTCCGTATGGTTTTTAATTCTGTTCTCAGTATGATCTCTACACATGAATGAATGTTTACTGACTTTTAAAACTTGGGATAACATTGAAAATACTGACTTGGCTGACAAGGTCCTGAATGAGCCGTGTCTCCCGCCTCAGCCTCTGTCCCCTCGGCCCAAGTCCCTGTGCTGCAGTCACACTGGCCTCCTCTCAGTCCCTGCACTGGCCAGGACTTTCTCACCTTGGGGCTTGAGAACCTGTCCTTACCTCTGCCAGGACGTACTCATCTCCCTTTGCTTCCTGGCAAACTGCTACCCAGCCTTTAGTTCTTAACTCAAATGGCACCTTCCCTGACCACCCCACCCCCTCATCTAAATTAGTTTACTCTGCTTGGCTTCTCTCTTCAATGCACCTGATCTTTTTTCTTCCATGGGTGCCTCCCAGTTCATAACCATCCATATAATATCTGAATCCTCACCACACTGACCGCCACATGAAGCCAGGGAACAGCTGTATGCACCACTAAGATACCAGTCAGCAAAGTATCTTCTTTATAGAGATGCTCAATAAATATATAGTGAATAATAAATATTGAGTGAAGGAATGAATAAATGAATGAAAAATGTAAACTTTCAAAGGGCTAGGAGATCTTATACCGAACATAGCCACATTCTATGTACAATTAGACATTTCCTAAATTTTTTTTAGTAACTAAAAAGGCTATTGATGACCTAGATCAGAGATGGCTAGTAATGTTCTCTATAAATAGTATTCCTTACTACTGTGCTTGGATGAAGCCACCATGCAACACCTACACACCCACCTCCCCACCCCCACCTTGCAGGCAGCATTCCTTCCTACTGTCCTTCGATGGGGCCCCAGAACCAATCTCATCATTCTCTAGGAAGCTACCACCAATGGATTGGATTTGGCAGGTGTGACACATTCTTTCATTCATTAACAAGTATTTATGTAGTGCCTGCTACATACCAGGCACTGTTCTAGCTGCTGCTATACAGCAAATCAAAGTTCCTGTCCTCATGGAGCTTCAATCTAGTGGGGATACAGACAGTTAAAAAAAAGAAACAAATACGTGATTTAATATCAGGTAGTGCTAAGGGTTGTAAAGAAAAAACAAGATGGGGGAATGGAGAGTGGCAGGGGGACGGACTTTAGATAGGGAGGCCAGGGAAGGCTTGTCTGTGGAGGGGGCATCTGAGCAGACACCCAGTAGAAAGATGGAGGGAGTGCTGCAGTTGTCTGCAAGAGGTCTTCCAGGCAGAGGGAACATTAAGCAAAAAGTCCCTGAGATGGAAAGTGCTTGGCATTGTGGAGGAACAGAAAGGAGGCAAGTATGGCTGGAGCAGAGTGAGCAAGCGTGGTGGGAAATTAATTCCTGTATCAGAGATGGAAGATATGGAAATCATTTAGTCCCTCACATAGACACTGTCATTCCTGACCCCTCACTTTTAATGCCCACAGTGGGAACCACTTAACATCCTCACGTTCAACTTTGCTCCAACTGTGGGACAGATTTAGCCCAAGGTCCCACTCTTACTTTGCTCCCAGTTCCCCTCTTAGTAGTGTGCTGGTAAATGGATAACAACCATGGGGGTAGGGATGGGCAGAGGGGCTAATCTGTAGCCTGACTGCCATGGTGCGAATACTGCCACCTTGGCCAATTTCAAGCTATCAATGGTATAAAAACGGGCTTGTGAAATTCCTGAAAATTTAACCATCAGGTAGGTCTCAGGAGCTACTACGAGCCAGCACACCACTGATCCCAGCTGTTACTGGGTCAGAGCTCTGCCCTTGAGGCCTGGGGCCAGAAGCTGACCACCTTTGCCTGCTTCTTTGCCTCCCATCTACTGCCAAACCCCTGCCCATTACCTCCACAGGGGCAGCCATGGCCTCCTGCCCCCACGTCTCCTATGGGGAGGGCGACCACATGCCCCAGTGACTCCTGCTGTCCTGGCACGTCTATTATGAATAACTCTTTCACTCTCAGAAGTGTCCCACTTTAGATGATAAAGGAGATGGTCAGACTATCCATTGTTCTCTGCTCTCAACCCCACCAGATTGGGCCTAGGGTCCGGGTCTTAGCCAGCCCCAGTCTGCGATGTGCCACCCCAGTTCAGACAGACATTTCTTAAAAGGGTTAAAAAAGAAAACTACCAGTTATATTTCTTTTTTTTTTTTAATTGTGAGTTTAAAAACAAGTTAATAAAAAAGTTTAAATTCATTTTCTATAATGTTTTCATACTTTTAGCTTCAGGCCTCTCTGCTAAGCGGTCTGCAGCTGGGTCTGCAGGGCCTCTGGTCTTACCAGACCAATATGCACATCTAGAACACAACCATGTGTCATCTTGGGCTCCTCACTGACACCACAGCACTTAGGTGCCACAGATTTTTTTTTTTTTTTTTTTGCCTAATTTTTGAACACAAGAAGCATTACAGAAAACAAAAAGACTAAAATGTCAAAGCATTCTGTACTCTTTCCAGCCGATTTAAATAGCAATCAAAGCGCATGCACCAAGAAACCTGTAAAGATATCAAATATAAACCCTGCCCTTTCAGCTGCACCTCTATTAAAAACAAATGTTTGCGAACAGGCAATGACAACAAGGGGGAGGCCCCCAGCTACAGCCAGCCTTACGTAAACAGTACCAATTCTATTTCACTTAAAAGTTATTGATAATAATGAATGAATCTGTCCAGAAAGGCATCTTGAGAACTGAGTAGACAGTGAGCCTTCTCCCGACGACCAAGGATCCATAAGTTCTCCATCCTCAGTGAAATGCAGGAAGTTTCTCCTGCATTTTATTTTCTGGTTATCAGAAAGGTTCACTACCTATCAAAATAGCCCCAATAAGTAAGTAAATCACCATCTGATGAAGGAAGGAATTGGTCAGGGTGAGGACAGAAAAGGGGTGACTCCTGATCCTGAGTTTTGCATGGACTATATACAGCTGTGGTGGCGCAGTGGTTAAGCACTAGGCTGCTAACCAAAATGTTGGCAGTTTGAACCCACTGACCACTCCGCAGGAGAAAGATGTGGCAGTCTGCTTCCATAAAGATTACAGCCTCGGAAACCCTATAGGGCAGTTCTACTCTGTTCTATAGGGTCACTATGAATCAGAATAGACTTGACAGAAATGGGTTTGGTTTGGTTTACACACAGCTGTGAGCTGAAAACACCCACTATTATGCTGAGGACCTCGGCTGAGGATCACAGCTACAAAATGGGCTTGGGGAGCAAAAATTGTTTGGCAACAACTGACCAATCAATCTAGTACTTATTGAGTATCTATTATGGAGTCTTTTGGTGGTGCGAACGGTTAATGCACTCAGCTGCTAACTGCAAGGTTGGAGGTTCGAGTCCACCCAGAGGCATCTTGAAAGAAAGGCTGGGGTGTCTATCTCAGAAAAATCAGTTATTGAAAACCGTATGGAGCACAGTTCTACTCTGACACACATAAGTCACCATGAGTTGGAGTTCACTCAAAGGGCAACTGGATTTTTATTATTATTATGTAAGGTCCCGGGATGGCGCAAACAGTTTGTGCTCCACTACTAACCTGAAGGTTGGCGGTTCAGACCCACTCAGTGGTGCCATGGAAGAAAGGCCTGGGGAACTGCTTCTGTAAAGATTACAGCCAAGAAAACTATGGAACAGTTCCACTCTGTAACACATAGTGTTGCCATTAGTAGGAATCAACTCAACAGCAATGCGTCTGGTTTTTGGTTTTTATATAGCACCCTACTAGAGTCTTCAGTATGGTTGCTTCCTGTGAAGAAGCATAAAATATAGTTTCTGCTCTCAGGAGGCTTATGGGACATTTGGAGACAAAAGAGTAAAGCACCCAAAGCAGTTAGAAAAAAACTAAAGGGCAAGATACATGCTGGTTCTAGGCTGACTAAGAGAACAGAAAAGGTGAATCAGTCCAGGCTGAAGGAGTAAAGGAAAGCTTACGAGGGAAGCTAGATTTGGGCTGGACGCAAAAAATATGTAGGATTTGTTTATGCAGTAAAGATTGGAAGATCATTCTAGGACCTGGGGGAGAAATTTAAAATGTTTGAAAAGGTCCAGACCCTGGAAGACAGAGTAAAGTACTCTGCTTTCAAGTAGAGTCTAAATCAGGCAATTTCACAGAGGGGTTAGGAGGAGATTAGTTCAACATGGGCAGAAAGACTCAGAGAAAACCAGGGATGATACCAGGCTCAGGGATACAGCCCAGCCCCAGATGAGGAAAAGGCAGGCATAGGGTAAGTGTTGTTGTTAGGTGCCATTGAGATGATATAGACTGTTATGAGTAGAACTGCCCCATAGGGTTTCCTAGGCTGTTATCTTTATGGAAGCAGATCACCAGGTCTTTTCTCCTTCAGAGTGGCTGGGGGGGTTCAAACTGCCAACTTTTTGGTTAGCAGCTGAGCGCCTAACCGTTGCACCACCAGGGCTCCTTAAGGTAAATGTAGAACCTCTTTTAAGGGCAGCTTAAGTAGATGGCAGGATTAGGACGTTTTTACTGTTATTTGTACACAGTCGGATTGTGAATAACCTCAAAGCATATCTGTCCTCAGGCCCCTCAGCTAACATCAACCACAGAGGGGAAGATTAACAAATAGTCTTTTGGCTTACCTGCAAACCATAGCATTTTACAGCTATCACAGAGAATTTGTGCTCCAACCTCCTTACTTTACAGATAAGGAATCCAGGAATGTTGAGTAACTCACTGAGCTAGTCCATGGCAACCACAACAAAAATTTAAATTAATTAACTATACCAGTTCAGAATTATTTAATCTAGGGCAGAATTCCCCAGAATATATTCTGCAGAACATTGTTTCTCCCTTATGTTAATATGAACAAGAATATATTAACACTAAAAGGGTTAAACAAAATTGGAACCATTTTCCTTACTGTAAGACTTCTCTTAACTTTTAATTGGTCAGGTAAATTGTCATAATTCTTGAGTTTGTTTGACTTGGAATTTTTTTTTTTAATATTATATTTAAAGAAAAAGACTATCATTCTACAGAATATACTTTGAGAAATACTATTCAAGGTCACCTTACCTCAAGTCCAGTTGTGGGTTCTTCAGTGAAATGAGAAGTAGGAGTAGTTTTTGGTTTTGGAATCAGACAGACATAGGTTCGAGTCCTGGTTCTATCCCTGTCAAGCTGTGTGACCTTGGTCAAGTTTCTTAACTTTTCATATCCACCATTTCCTCATCTATAAATGGGGCTAAAGCTACTTGTTGTTGTTGGGTGTCATAAAGTCGGTTCCAACTCATAGCAACCCTATACACCACAGAACCAAACACTGCCCGGCTGTGCCATGCTCACGGTTGTTGTTATGCTTGAGCCCACTGTTGCAGCCACTGTGTCAATCCATCTCTTTGAGGGTCTTCTTCTTTTTCGCTGACCCTGTATTTTACCAAGCATGATGTCCTTCTCCAGGGACTGAACCCTCCTGACAATATGTTCAAAGTATATAAGACGTAGTCTGGCCATCCTTCCTTCTAAGGAGCGTTTTTGTCGTACTTCTTCTGAGACAGATCTGTTCTTTCTTTTGGCAGTCCATGGTATAGTCAATATTCTTTGCCAGCACCACAATTCAAAGGCATCAATTCTTCAGTCTTCCTTATTCATTGTCCAGCTTTCCCATGCATATGATGCGATTGAAAATACCATGGCTTGGGTCAGGCGCACCTTAGTCTTCAAGGTGACATCTTTGCTTTTCAAAACTTTAAAGAGGTCTTTTGCAGCAGATTTGCCCAGTGCAATGCGTCTTTTGATTTCCTAACTCCTGCTTCCATGGGTGTTGATTGTGGATCCAAGTAAAATGAAATCCTTGACAACTTCAATCTTTCTCCATTTATCATGATGTTGCTTATTGGTCTGGTTGTGAGGATTTTTGTTTTCTTTATGTTGAGGTGTAATCCCTACTGAAGGCTGTGGTCTTTGATCTTCACCAGTAAGTGCTTCAAGTCCTCTTCACTTTCAGCAAGCAAGGTTGTGTCATCTACATATCACAGGTTGTTAATGAGTCTTCCTCCAATCTTGATGCCCCTTTCTTCTTCATATAGTCCAGCTTCTCGGATTATTTGCTCAGCATACACACTGACTAGGTATGGTGAAAAGATGACCCTGACACACACCTTTCCTGACTGTAAGCCACGCAGTATCCCCTTGTTCTGTCTGAACAACTGCCTCTTGAGCTGTGTACAGGTTCCTCAAGAGCACAATTAAGTGTTCTGGAATTCCCATTCTTCGCAAAGTTATCCATAATTTGTTATGATCCACACAATTGAATGCCTTTGCATAGTCAATAAAACACAGGTAAACATCTTTCTGGTATTCTCTGCTTTCAGCCAGGATCCATCTGACATCAGCAATGATATCCCTGATTCCACGTCCTCTTCTGAATCTGGCCTAAATTTCTGGCAGTTCCCTGTGGACATATTGCTGCAGCCGCTTTTGAATGATCTTTAGCAAAATTTTACTTGTGTGTGATATTAATGATATTGTTCAATAATTTCCACATTCGGTTGGACCACCTTTCTTGGGAATAGACATAAATGTGAATCTCTTCCAGTCAGTTAGCCAGGTAGCTGTCTTCCAAATTTGTTGGCATAGATGAGTTAGCACTTCCAGCGCTGCATCCGTTTGTTGAAACATCTCAATTGATATTCTGTCAATTCCTGGAGCCTTGTTTCTCACCAGTGCCTTCAGTGCAGCTTGGACTTCTTCCTTCAGTACCATCAGTCCCTCATCATATGCTACCTCTTGAAATGGTTGAACATCAACCAATTCTTTTTGGTATAATGACTCTATATTCCTTCCATCTTCTTTTGCTGCTTCCTGCATCATTTAATATTTTCCCCATAGAATCCTTCACTATTGCAACTCGAGGCTTGAATTTTTTCTTCAGTTCTTTCAGCTTGAAGAATGCCAAATGTGTTTTTCCCTTTTGGTTTTCTATCTCCAGCTCTTTGCACATGTCATTATAATACTTTATTTTGTCTTCTAGAGCTGCCCTTTGAAATCTAGTACCTACCTCATATTACTGTTGAGGAGATAAAAACAAACTAATGCACATAGGCTCTTAGCACACGGGTAACTATATTTATGAAAGAATTCATTTAATTATCTATTTATCCACTTATGCCTATGACTACAAACTTTTTGATTTTAAGGTCTTTTTTGTTTTGCTTAGCATTGTCAAGAATGGTTTTATGATCCTTTCTCCTCAAAGTCAAGTGTAAGAATTATGAAATTTGAACAGAGTTTAAAAAATGTTAACATCGTTATTTACAGATACGTTTTACCAAGGCAGAAGCTATTATGTAATCAAACCAACAACTGTCTTTGGAAAGAGAAGTATAAATGGGTATAAATGGGAAAACAGTTGTTGAATTAAATAGGTAGCTCTTCCCAACATTAGCCATCACCTGATCTTCTCCCCTCTTCTATGCAAGATGAACCACTCCCAGGCCTTTCTATCTCCTGAAAATAGAAACTGAATGTGAAGAAGTAGACACAGACAGGCGAAGGTCACCCAGGAGGACTCTGTCCCTACTTAACCTTGCATAAAGACAGCTCCGAACAACCCCCCAACCCAATATCAAGAAGTGAACAAGTCTAGTCCAAGCAATCATAGAAGACACCAAGTGGATTCTTGGGATACAGAGCAAGCCCATGAGCCTGTCAGAGACCCAAGTCTTGAACTGACTGCCGACTGCTTCCTGTCAGACACCCAAAGGAAGAAGATCCTGGACTTCAAAAGCACAAGCCTCAGTTCTGGTAACTGAGAAGTAAGAGGTACCACGGTCCTGGCTGGGCAGAGCCCCTGAGGCTGGGTGGGCAACAGGAGCAGGGAGGCCCTCCTATGGAACTTTTCCAAAAGCCATGGCTACCAAATTGGAATCTTTAGAGAGGCAGTAACAGATATCTGTGCACAATTTTAACTGCTTACAAAGCTTAATGGAATTAATGTATTCCTCCTAAGGGGCCACTCAAGGAATCCCTTGGTGGCACAAACAGTTAAGTGCTGGATTGCTAACAGAAAGGCTGGTGGTTCAAATCCACCCAGAGTCTCAGAAGACAGGCCTGATGATTCTGCTTCCACAAGGTCACAGCCTTGAAAACCCTACAGAGCAGTTCTACTCTGTACACATGGGTCACAAAGAGTCAGAATTGACTTCACAGCAATAACAACAACAACAAAGGGGCCACTCAGGCTAACTAAAATTCAAGTTTGTATGCTTTTTAATTGGAATTATATTACCTCAATATGGTAAGACTGGTTTTCTCACTCTGGTCAGAAAATTCTTAATGACAGTTATATATTTTCAGTGAATGAAAATTAAAAGATGAGTTATTCTTTAATATATCCAGTTTAGTAGATAAAAATCTTTCAAAACATAGGTGCCATGTTGAGAATTAAAGTATTAGTGGCATTTCTGCTGTATCCTTTATCTTTGAATCAAGCTGGCTCATCAGAAATGAATATACATTACTTTGTATTACGACCCTACCTGAACTACAGTTTAACATTACATCCTCAGTTTTTGTCCAGAATCCATTTAAGAAATGGCCATACAAAGAACATTCCAACACTTTATATGAGTTCATTACTGAAAATATGGTCCTTATATTGTCCATGGCCTTTATATAGCAACTGGACTTTAGCAACAGGAAAAAGGCATACTAGAAGCTCAGAATGAAATTCTGTCTCACATATATCAACCACCCTTATTTTTTATTTCTCCTATTGTTACTTCCCCTGTACAACCTTAGATAGATAGCTGCCATCAAGCTGACTCTGACTCACGGTGACCTTACATTCAACAGAACGAAACATTACCTGGTCTTGCATCATCCTCACAATCACCAGAATATTCAAGTCCTTCATTGTGGCTATTGTGGAAAAACCATCTCACCCTCATTGGTCCTCTACTTCATCAAACAAGATGTCCTCCTCTAGTGATTAATCCCTCCTGATGTCAGGTCCAAAGCAAGTAAGTCAGACAATGCCTTGTTGTGATCCATAAGGTTCTCATTGGCTAATTTTCAGAAGTAGATCTCCAGGCCTGTCTTCCAAGTCTGAATCTGGAAGCTCCACTGAAACTTGGTCACCACTGGTGACCCTGCTGGTATTATAAATACTGGTGGCATAGCTTCCAGCATCATAGCAACACACCAGCCACCACAGTATGACAAACTGAGAGATGGGTTGTGGGTACAGTCCTACTTCCTTCACCCTAATTACATGCTTCTTTTTTATATGTTCTTTTTAAAATGATCCTTTTGTATTCATGCCTTTGGTTGTAATCCACCTCAAGTTCTGTTTTTGGGAATAGGCTAAAATATCAATCAAATAATCCCAAGTTCATGGGGCAGAACCAGTAATGGGAGTCATGGCCTCTCTTTGTCACACCTGCTGTGTATCCCTTGACAGGGTGCCCTTCCAGCCCTCCCTCCTGCTCGTGCTGTCTTCCTGCTGGTTTTCCCAGTGACTATATCACAGACCTCTCACATGGAGTTATCACGTTTGCAGATGCCCCAAGGGCCCGTGCTCTAGGAAACAGAAATCCCTCAGCAAGTAGTCCAAAGGCCATCTGTTCCCATCTCTCCATTGATTGCACGTCTGGGCTTCTGGCTGCCTTGGCAGGTTTAAGGGACTGGGCCTGTTCCCACCCACCTACTCCCAATGCCACGGATACTGGCTGTGAAGAGGGAAGAAGGAGAAAGAGTAAGAAGAGGTAGCCCCCATCTGGTGCCAACTCTGGGCCCTACACACATCAAGTATAAATAACAATACCAACAACAGTAATAATAACAGCTATTATTATTATTATATATTATATTCTATAAATAATATATTATTATTATTACTGTATGTGCCTCTATGCTAGGAAGGAGCCCTGGTGGTGCAGTTGTTAAGCATTCAACTGCTAACCGAAAGCAGTGCAAACCCACCGGCCGCTCGTGGGAAGAAAGATGCAGCAATCTGCTTCCATAAAGATTACAGCCTTGGAAACCCTATGGGGCAGTTCTGCTCTGTCCTATAGGGTTGCTGTGAGTCAGGATCAACCCAATAGCAACAAGTGTGTGTATCTATGCTAGGCGTTCTACATACATCATCACTACTCCTACAATAGCCCTTTAAGACATTTATGATTCCTGTTCAGAAGATGAGCAGAGCTCTGAGCCTGCTTTCCTAAAAAGGTATAATTTCTGCAAGTTAACAGCATCTATTTGCATGCAAAGGACTCATAAGCTAAAGTCCTTCCAGGATCCTAGAGACAACCACCATGACCCTATTAATGATAGCTACAAAAGCCTTGACAGATTGGACAAAAGTGATTTTTCACCCATCCCAGGCATGCCACTTCAAAGTTTCATGGAATCTGGCTGGACTAAGGTGATTTCCCTGACAAGGAAGTCCTCCTTCGTGGACTCTGTTATCTTCCCCTTGTCCATTCCCCTGCCTTGTCTCTGCTAAAGGCAGAACTTGGGAAGCAATTGAATGTAAGAGGGGAGAAAAGAAGTGTACATATATAAAAATGAATGAAAAAGAAACATGGATGTTCACCACAATCTCAAGTAGTAGAAGAGCCATTCTTGTAACAAGCATACTTGAGAAAGCCACCTCTCCCCAGACACCCATTTCCAACCTTCCCTGGCTGCTCAGGCCTTCCCACCTCCTTCCTGTGCATGGATGTTGAGTGTCCTTCACAAAATACTGGCTCCTCTATTGTTTTTTGGAAAACAAATGCTTCCTCCCAAGATTCTCCCCCCCCCCCCCATTAATATCTGTGCTCGGGACACCGAGTCCCTGGGTGCATTACTATAGATTTGTCCAGTTTGAGACCTGGATTTTGTGATTTCCTCTCTGTCTTCCCTGTCTCTCTGGAGCTCACTGAGTTATGATCCAGGCCTCCACTGGCCTGAAGGATGCTTAACTGATCCCACATGATGCCCATTCTTCCTCCATGTTCCCCTCCCCAGGACGTGGCTGTCTGCAAATGTGTCTCATTCTCATTTTAGTCACTCTCCTAACCCATATAATAAAGAGAGAAATGCCACTAGACCTAGGGCTAGTCCTCCACAGACTGCCCTATCTCATCCTCCCTTCTTCATGGTCCTTTCCCACCTCAGGAACTAGGTTTAATATGCCCCCTGGGGATCATGTTCTCAGATTAATTTTTTCAAATATGCACCTACCCAGCATACCAATTTGTACGCCCTCTTGCTTATGACAATCCTTATGAGGTAAACTACAAGCCACTGCATTCTGAGAACACAAAGAGGATCCAGGACCATGTGGCTGAAGCCTAGATGGACGCCAGAACAAACCACCCATGTCCAGCATGGGACCCATAAATTTTGGGAAAAGATGTGTCTGTTGTGTCTCTAGACACAACCTTCTAGAAGCAACTACCTGCTCTGCCTCTCCTCAGACTCACTACCCCACCACGTTTACAGGCAGAATCTGTGCTGAGCTAATCATTTGCTATTTGACAGTATTTAGTTAGTGCTTTGGTGTCTGGGCAAGTGCAGTCTTCCTGTTGTGCCCTTTGATTGTAAGCTCCCTGAGGGCATGGTTGTTTCTTTGCCCTTCAGTGCTTCTCCAAAGACTCTCTTACCAATCCCATCAGAGTGGCTGGCTATTCAGTCAGAAAGGAAATTGGCTGGAGGACTAGGAATTGAGAATACACATTAAAAAATTGAGAACCGACATAATAAACTCCTGTACTCCCATAACAGTGACTAAGAATTGAATCCTTATGAAACCCTTCTGAAAAAAATAGGGTAGGTATTGTTGCGCCCATATTATAGATGAGGAAACTGAGACTCTGAAAGATTAGATGGTGTCCCCAAATCACACAGCAAATAAGTGCAGAACCAAGTCTAGAAGTCTGGTCTTCTGAAGACTAGTTTAGTGCAGTCTACCATCCTGTGTTACCAAAACAAAAGTGGAGGGAAACCCAGATATAGTTGCTTTATAATATGCCCTTGCCCTAATCATCACATCTACAGATTCAAGTGTAGGTTCCACCTAAACTACAGATTGTAAATTCCAAAAGGCTACATGTATGGTGGCACTTAAACTCTGAGGGCAGATATGTCATTTAAGCAGAACTGTACTTTCAGAGTTATGAGTTTGAGGACACCAGAGGAACCAGAGGCAGACACTACTTGGGGGTTGAGCCTGGGAATGAGGAGTAGAAGAAGGTGGCAGAAAATAAGAGGTGTGGTGAGTGCTGAAAGAACAGAGAGGGAGGATAGGAGAAGGCATCAGGAGAAGGAGGTGGAAGGAAGAGAGAAGAAGGGAAGGAACAGCATGAGAGTGAAAGGAGGATGGGAAAGAGAACAAAGAAGAGACGCAACAAGGGAAGATAGAAGAAGGATATACGTTTCTATGCCTCTAGGTTTCCTGCTAAATGGATCACCCTGTGGGGGTGGATACAGTGGCATGGACATTATTTTGCTCAGTTTCTTTCCAAGGATCAGCCAGCAGAGACACAAACATAGGAAATAAGATACAAATGGAATGAGATTGAGAGACTGTTAGATATTCAGATAAACCAAAGAAAAAAGAGAAGAATATATTGAAGTTAGAAGGAAGACAGAAGGAAGAAAAGGGAAAGGGTCGACCAAGTAAGAACACCACCAAAGGGAAGCAGAAGCCTCCATCTAAGCCTAAGACTTGGATCATGCTGCCAAGAGATCAGGGAAACATCAGTTGAGTAGGAGACGAGGTCTAGAGCTAAGATAGTGCCTGCATTTGAGTACACTGATATTAGGAGTGAGAGAACTAAGAGACAAACATCACAGCAGTTCAGCTGAAAGAGAAAAGCACAGTGTGGTTCTTTTATGCCTTCCTATGTGAAACAAGGCACTTCAGGCCTGGGACCCAAAATAAATTTACCTTTTATCAGTAAAATATGTTTGGAGCTAATATTCATGTCTGTCTTTGTGTTTAATAGTGATTGGTCCACCTGCCATGTCCCTCTTAATACATCTCTAAGGACAGAACTCATAGACTTTAGTCTTCTTGACTAGGAGAGTCATGATGGCATCAGTCACATGCAGGTATTTGATTAGTGGGTTTTATTTTTTTTATATTTTATTGTGTTTTAGGTCAAAGTTTACACAGCAGATTAGATTCCCATTCAACCATTCATAGACGAATTGTTCTGTGATACCGGTTACAGTCCTCATAAAGTGTCAGCACTCTCACAATTTCCACTCCACCTGCCCTTTTCCATCCATCCAATTTCCCTGCCCCTTCTTGCCTTCTCTTCTTTGCTTTTGTGTAAATGTTGACTGTTTGGTCTCATATAGCTGATTGTTTAACGGAGTACATTCCTCATGGCTGTTATTGTTTATTTCATAGCCCAATCTATCATTTGGCTGAAAGGTGAGAATTAGTGGGTTTTGATGGAGACAGTAGATCTGTTGGTAGTGAAGATGGTGTTAACATGGCTAACGACATAAATCAAAGTGGTGAAGTTGACTCTAACAATGCTACTGATAGCGGGGATGGGATGAGGAGAAGTGTAGTGCAGAAGGCAATGACTATGGAATCCCGTTAATGGTGGGGAGGGTGAAAATTATGATAGCGGTAGTTAGAATGATGGAGAGGAACTCTGCAAAGCTGGGTCACTACTTGTGAAATAATATTCTCTGTGTGTGTGTATGTGTGTGTGTTTTCACCCATGGTTACATTACAGCATTATCTGCCCCAGGACCATTCTTAGAGACATCTTAAAGTCAGTGGTCACTCTTTCCCCTGTAATGCCTAATAAGAGAGTGGGGAATCTGTGGGCACATATTTCTTTCTCTTTGGAGCTGTTTGCTGGGTTTTGTTTTACAAGGAAACACGTCATCTAGGAATTCCCTGGAGCATATTTTAAATCATACATAGACTGTTATAGCTGAAAAGCCCCTCAGAAATCATGTAAACTATGTGGTTCTCAACCCAGATGGGCATCAGACTCTCCTGGTTTTTTTGTTTTTGTTTTTGTTTTTTTTCTCCACAATACTGATGCCAGGACTTCATTCCATACCAAGCAACTGAATCAAATATAGAGATGGGACACTGGCATGAACATTTTGAAAACACTTCCAGGATGATTTGGATGAATTCACCAGATTAAGAACTTTCTGTTTTACAGAAGAGATAACTGAAACCCATTGCCAGACGATACTTAGTGGCAGATCAGAACCAGAAGAGATGTCTTCACAAGTTCGCTGTTATGAACATGGCTTGCTGTCTGCTCTCATTGCTACATTCACTCTCAAGAAATGCCTGGCAGTGTGGGGAGCCCAAGGAGGAAGGAAAAAGAAGGTATAACAGAGAAATTAAGAAGGCTGATCAGAGCGATTTGTTGCGTCTCGTGGAGCACAATCCAGGTGGTGCTCTGTAGTGAAAGAACCTCTCCCACACCCAGCCCCTCTCCCCACCCCAGCACTCCTCCCTGTCCCACCCACACCATGGCCACATACTTAGGCTCCCTGGGGATGCAAGTGTGATTTCAGTTCTGCAAAACCCACATCCCACCTGGCCCTGTTCCCAAACTGTATTAGCATCCATCCAACCCTCGTGAGACCCCAGAGCTCAGGAGAAACATGCTCATACTTTCTTGGTGGGAACTTTGATCTTCAAGAATTCTGCTTCTCTGGCCAGCACCTGCCACGGGGCATGTATTCGGACAAAGATGGATCCCTGGCTTTTACTCTGCAAGGTATAAAGGAAGAAAATGGAAACACTTATAAGGACATAGCTTAAATTCCTGGCTCCCCAACTCTCCCCAGCCAGAAGCCCTAAAGGACCTGCTATTCCTTTATTTTCTGCTTTTCGGTCTCTTTAAACTCCAGCAGGGACCAGTCCCTCCAAGCCATACCTCATCCACCAGTTCTGTTCCAGAAATGTTCTCATCAAAAACTGTAGGGTAGTGTTCTCAAAGAGTGGTGCCTCGAAGTTTGGTGGATTCAGAGCAAAGAAGAGTTAAAACAATTGTGTTCACAGACTTCAAATGTAAATAATTAAAATTCTCACAGAAAGCCCATTACTCTCGTAGTAACAGTTAGTTTACTTCACTAGAATTAAGTGAACAGCTTGCAACTCATCTCTGTTCACATAGTTTCATTGTTTATCGTGAAGTTTGTAGTTTTATTCTACTATTGTGTTGTGCTGTAGCCCCAAATCACAAAAGTGAAGCCTAAAAGTAGTGATATAAGTAATAATATAAATAGTATAAGGCAAATAATATCATAAACATAAATCCTGAACAGGGCTCCTGTATAAATACAGAATATGAATCTATGTCTCAGAACAAGTGATTTGGTGAGTGTGCTGACTTCAGTCTACAGTCAAAAATAAAGAAAGAAGAAAGGAAATGCAGTGATAAAGTATTTGAAAATTAGATTTTATTGGCTCAGCAAGCCATTTGGCCCTCGTCACGGTGCATTGTCTCTTACAAAAATTTGTCAGATTATAACATGGAGCCGTCAGAGTTTTTGCCTCATCTTCAAATAAAGTATAAAAACCAGTTGTCATAGAGTTGATTCCAACTCATGACAATCCCACGTGTGTCAGAAAGAACTACACTCCATAGGGTTTTAAATGGCTCATTTTTCAGAAGTACATCACTAGTTCTTTCTTCTGAGGTGCCTCTGGGTAGATTCAAACTGCCAATCGTTTGGTTAGTACCCAATGTCTTAATCATTTGTGCCACCCGAGTATGACCTCAAAGTTTTTCACAACAAGTACACACAGAAAAATACTTAACGGCATTAACTTAATTTTGTTATAGAGAATTAAAAGAGATCAAAACCAAGTAGGAAAAAAAAAAAAGGTAGAAGTCCCATTCTTAGTGAGAAGCTTATAAAACTACCTGTAAAATCAATCACAAACATTATGTCCAGAGAGAAAGTAAAATAAGCTGATAGCAAAATTCCTTCATCAAATGACTGTTGGAAACCACAGACAGTCTGCAGACCACATTCCATTTTTATTTGGATAAAACCTCCGAGGGCAGAGTGTGGGTCAGGTCCTAGCAAGAATACTATACAGAGAGAAGTGCTCACAGCTTTTTGTTCCATTTACCCACCGATAGCCCATGCTACAGGAGAAAGTATGTTTTTGTTTAATTAGTCTGTGTTTTGTGAAGCAGGACACATGGAGATCAGTACAGAAAAGGCACCCACTCAGTGTGCAACAAAGGTGTTACTGTCCTCTTAAAAGCAGTGGTCCCTTTTGAAACTCATTCCCCAGCTTCATTTGCAAAGAACAGTTTTTGTTCAACAATAAGCCCTCTGGCCTTGGTTTAGGGTTGAAGATAATGGTGAAAACCACCAGCTCACACCTGACTATCTGCCTTTCTGTGTGCTGAGCAGAGAAATAAATAGCATGTGGCAGATGGCTTATCCCCACTGAAGTACACCGACTGATTTTTGAGATAATAAATGAGATAAAAAGATTTTTTACAATGTTTACAAAGCAAACCAAAACCAAACCAAACTGGGGGCTGCTGAGTCCACTGCGACTCAGGGTGACCCCATGTGTGTCAGAATAGAACTGTGCCCTGCGGGGGTTTCAGTGGCTGATTTTTCAGAAGTATATTGCCAGACCTTGCTTCCAAGGTGCCTCTGGGTGGACTTGAACCCCCAACCTTTCAGTTAACAGCTGAGCATTTAACCATTTGTGTCACCCAAGGACGCTTACAAAAGCATGCAAAGGCTATTTCTATGATATCAAATGGTTGCTCCACAATGTACTCAGTAATTCAAACATCTGGAATCTGCTCCCATTTCAGGGATAAAATATCATGCTTTATATGGTAGAAAAATGAATCAGTTTCACAATAGCTTTTCTGGAGAATTCTACCAAACATTTGGAGAAGAGATGACACGATTCTACTCAAACTGTTCCAGAACATATAAAAAGGAAGGAATGCTCCCTAATTCATCCTATGAAGCCAGCATAACCCTGATACCTAAGCCAGGCAAAAATGCCACTAAAAAAGAAAATTACAAACCAATATCCCTCATGAATATAGGCATAAAAATTCTCAACAAAATTCTAGCCAACAGAATTCAACAGCATATACAAAAAAAAAAAAAAAATACATTATGATCAAGTGGAATTTATACCAGGGGCACAAGCATGGCTCAGCATTAGAAAATCAATCAACGTAATTCACCACATAAATAAAATAAAGGAAAAGAATCACATGATCATCTCAATCAACACAGAAAAAGCATTTAATAAAATTCTACACCTTTTCCTGATAAAAACTCTTAACAAAATATGAATAGAAGGGAAATTCCTCAACATAATTAAAGGCATATTGCAAAACCAACATCCAACATTATTCTCAATGGAGAAAGACTGTGAGCTTTCCCTTTCAGATCAGGAACTAGACAAGCATGCCCTTTATCATCACTCTTATTCAATACTGTACTGGAAGTTCTAGCTAGAGCAATAAGGCAAGAAAGGGAAATAAAAGGTATCCAAATCAGAAAGGAAGAAGTAAAACTATTCTTATTCACAGATGACATGATCCTATACATAGAAAATCCCAGAGACTCCACAACAGTTACTGGAACTAATAGAAGGATTCAGCAAAGTGTCAGGGTACAAAGTCAACACACAAAAATCAGCTGGATTCCTCTACTATAACAAGGAGGACTCTGAAAAGAAAATCAAGAAATCAATACCATTTACCGTAGCCCCCAAAAGGATAAAATACCTAGGAATAAACCTAACCAGGGACATAAAAGATTTATACCAGGAAAACTGTAAAACACTATTGCAAGAAACTAAGGAATCCTGGTGGTGCAGTGGTTAAGAGCTCAGCTGCTAACCAAAAGGTCAGCCATTCAAATACACCAGGCGCTTCTTGTAAATCCTACGGGGCAGTTCTATTCTGACCTATAGGGTAGCTATGAGTCAGAATCAAAAAAAACAAACAGCAAGCAGGTTTGGTTTTGGGGTTTGCAAGAAACTAAAAGAGATCTACATAAATGGAAAAAAATTCCATGTTCATGGATTGGAAGACTTAACATTGTGAAAATGTCAATACAACCCAAAGTAATCTAAAGATATGATGAAATCCCGATCCAAATCCCAACAGCATTCTTCAATGAAACAGAAAAACTAATCTCCAACTTTATAGGAAAAGGAAGGAGGCCCTGAATAGCAAAAGCAATACTGAAGAAGAACAAAGTAGTAAGCCTCTCACTTCCTCATCTCAAAACTTATTATACAGCCACAGTAATCAAAACAGACTGGTACTGGTTCAATGACAGGGACACATATACCAATGGAATAGAACTGAGAAACTAGAAGTAAATCCATCCGTCTACGGGCAGCTGATCTTCAACAAAGAGTCAAAGGCCACTCCATGGAGAAGAAACAGTCTCTTTAACAAATGGTGCTGACAAAACTGGATATCCATATGCAGAAAAATGAATCAGGATCCATATCTCACACCATGCACAGAAACTAACTCAAAATGTATCAAAGACCTAAATGTTAAAGCTAAAACTATAAAGTTCCCAGAAGGTAACATAGGGTCAAAATTAAGTGACCTAATTTTTGGCATAAATAATCTATCAAACAAAACTAAAAATACATGAACGACAGAAGGTAAGATAGATAACTGGGACCTCCTAAAAATTAAACACTTATGCCATCAAAAGACTTTACCAAGAAAGTGAAAAGAGAACAACAGACTGAGAAAGAATCTTTGGCAATGACTTACCTGATAAGATCTAATCTCTAAAATATACAGAAAACTTCAACAACTCAGCAACAAAAAGACAATCAAATAAAAAAAAAACGGGCAAAGGGCATGAACAGACACTTCACCAAAGAAGACATTCAGGTGGCAAAAAAAATGCATGAAAAGATGCTTGCAATCATTAGCCATTAAAAACCCTTTGCCATAGACTCGATTCTGACACATAGTGACCCTATAGGACAAGGTAGAATTGTACCATAGTGTTTCCAAGGAGTGCCTGGTGGATTCGAACTGCTTATCTTTTGTTTAGCAGCCATGACTCTTAACCACTACACCACCAGCATTTCCAAATTTAAAGAATGCCTAGACAGGGACTTGAACCCTGGATCCTCAGATTAAAATTCTGTTACTGTACCATTTGAGCTACCCAGGCCATTAGCCATTAAAGAGATGCAAAACAAAACTATAATGAGATACCATCTCACCCCTGCAAAAATGGCAATGACTTAAAAAACAAAACAAAACAGAAAACAACAAATGCTGGTGATGTTGTGGAAGGATTGGAGCTCTTATACATTGCTAGTGGGATTGTAAAATGGTACAACCACTATAGAAAACAGTATGGCACTTCCTCAAAAAGCTAGAAATAGAAATACCATAAGATCCAGAAATCCCACTCCTAGTTATATATCCTAGAGAAATTAGAGCAGTGACATGAATAGACACATGCACACCTATGTTCACTGCAGTGTTATTCACAATAGCAAAAAGATGGAAACAACCTGAATGCCCATCAGCAGATGAACAGATAAACAAATTGTGGTACATATATACAATGGAATACTATTAACTATAAAGAATAATTAGGAATACACAATAAATCTGGAGGACATTATGCTGAATGAAATCAGTCAACCACAAAAGGACAAATATTGTATGATCTCACTTTTATAAAAAGTCAGTAGGTATACAAACACAAAGAAATGTTCTTTGATGGCTACCAGGGATGGGAGGGGGAGGGAGAGAGAATCACTTTCCAGATAGTAGACTCTTGTTATTTTTGGTAGTGGGAAAGGCAATACCGAATATGGGTGAAGTCTGCACAAGCTCTTCAAGGTAAACGAAGACACTAAGAAGTATGCAAGGAAAGCATAAAGTAGGAGGCCCCACACTACCTGATTTTAGAAACTATTATACTGCCACGGTAGTCAAAACAACTCGGTACTGATACAATAACAGATACGTAGACCAATCAAACAGAATTGAGAATCCAGACATAAATTCATCCCTCTATGAGCAGCTGATATTTGACAAAGGCCCAAAGTCCGTTAATTGGGGAAAAGACAGTCTCTTTAACAAATGGTGCTGGCATAACTGGATGTCCATCTGCAAAAAAATTGAAACAAGACCCATACCTTACAAGACGCACAAAAACTAACTCAAAATGGATCAAAGACCTAAATATAAAATCTAAAACGATAAAGATCATGGAAGAAAAAATAGGAACAACACTAGGAGCCCTAATACATGGCATAAACAAATGCAAAACATTACTAATAATGCACAAACACCAGAAGAGAAACTAGATAACTGGGAGCTCCTAAAAATTAAATGCTTATGCTCTTCAAAAGACTTCACCAAAAGAGTAAAAAGACAATCAACAGACTGGGTATAAATTTTTGGCTATGATAAATCCCAACAGCGTCTAATCTTTAAAATCTAAAAGGTACTGCAAAATCTCAACAAAAAAAGACAAACAGCCCAATTAAAAAATGGGCAAAGGACTTGAACAGGCACCTCACCAAAGAAGACATTCAGGTGGTGAACAGATACATGAGGAAATGCTCACGATCATTAGCCATTAGAGAAATGCAAATTGAAATGATAATGAGATACCATCTCACCTCAACAAGACTAGCATTAATCCAAAAAAACACAAAATAATAAATGTTGGAGAGGTGGTGGAGAGACTGGAACACTTAAACACTGTTGGCGGGAAAGTAAAGTAGTACAACCACTTTGGAAATCGATTTGGTGCTTCCTTAAAAAGCTAGAAACAGAAGTACCATATGACCCAGCAATCCTACCCCTTAGAATATATCCTAGAGAAATAAGAACAATCACACAAATAGATATCTGCACACTCATGTCCATTGCAGCACTGTTCATGATAGCAAAAAAATGGAAACAACCTAGATGCCCATCAACAGATGAATGGATAAACAAATTATGGTATATTCACACAATGGAATACTATGCAGTGATAAAGAATAACGATGAATCCATGAAACATCTCATAACATGGATGAATCTGGAAGGCATTATGCTGAGTGAAATTCGTCAGTTACAGAAGGACAAATATTGTATAAGACCACTATTATAAGAACTCAAGAAAAGGTTTAAACACAGAAGAAAACATTCTTTGATGGTTACAAGGGAGGGGAGGGAAGGACAGGGGTATTCACTGACTAGATAGTAGATAAGAATTATCTTAGGTGAAGGGAAGGACAACACACAATACAGGGGAAGTCAGCACAACTGGACTAAACCAAAAGCTAAGAAGTTTCCTGAACACAACCAAACACTTCGAGGGAGAGAGTAGCAGGTGCAGGGGTGGGACCATGGTTTCAGTGGATATCTAGGTCAACTGGCAAAACAAAGTTTATTAAGAAAATGTTCTGCATCCCACTTTGTGAGTGACATCTGAGGTCTTAAGAGCCATTAAGCGGCCATCTAAGATGCATCAATTGGTCCCAACTCACCTGGAGCAAAGAAGAATGAAGAACACCAAAGACACAAGGAAAATATGAGCCCAAGAGAGAAAAGGGTCACATAAATCAGAGACTCCATCACCCTGAGACAAGAAGAACTAGATGGTGCCCAGCTACCACCAATGACTGCCCTGACAGGGAACACAACAGAGAGTCCCTGATGGACCAGGAGAAAAGTGGGATGCAGAACTCAAATTCCAGTAAAAAGACCTGACTTAATGGTCTAAATGAGACTGGAGGGACCCCAGAAGGCATGGCCCCTGGACTCTCTGTTAGCCCAAAACTTAAACCATTCCCAAAGCCAACTCTTCAGACAAAGATTAGACTGGACTATAAGACATAAAATGATACTGGTGAAGAGTGTGCATCTTAGTTCAAGTAGACATATGAATCTAATTGGGCAGCTCCTGCCTGGAGGCGAGATGAAAAGGCAGAAAGGGACAGGACCTGGCTGAATGGACATGGGAAATCCAGAGTGGAAAGGAGGAGTGTGCTGTCGCAGTATGGGGAGTGCAACTAGGGTCACATAGCAGTGTGTGTATAAAGTTTTGTATGAGAAACTAACTTGAACTGTAAACTTTCGCTTAAAGCACAAAAAAATTTTTCAAAAATTAAATAAATAAAAGAAGTAAGCGAGAATAAAGGACAATTTTGATAAACAATACAGTATACAATTTTGCAGCAACAGTAATAACAACCAAAAAAATGTGTGGTTACATAGGTAGACATGTATACATATATGTGTGTAGGAAGGTACATATGAGTATATTGGTGTGCATGTACAGATGTATCTGTAGGCATATGTATATACATGTTTATGTGCATTGCATATATAGTCACATATAAAATAAACCACATAGGGGGCACAGTTACACATACTTCCTAGACATAATGAAACACTTTCAGGATTGGATTACTGGGCTTGAAGTCTTGGGACCATAGTCTCATGGGACAACTTGGTCAATTGGCATAACATAGTTCATAAAGATAATGTTCTACTTCCTAGTTTGGTGAGTAGTGTCTGGGGTCTTAAAAGATTGCAAGCAGCCATCTAAGATACAACTGTTGATCTCTAACTTGTCTGAAACAAAAGAGAATGAAGGAAACCAAAGACTCAAAAAGAAACTGGTCCACAGGACTAATAATCCATAGGACCATGGCCTCATCTAGCCCAACACCAGAACTACGTGGTGCCTGGCTACCACTACCAACCATTCTGATCAAGGACACAATAGAAGGTCCCAGACAGAAAAGGAGAAAAAAGGAGAACAAAACTCAAATTCCTGGAGGCGGTGCCAAGATGGTGGAGTAGTTAGATGCTTCCTGTGGTCCTTCGTACAACAAAGACCCGAAAAAACAAGTGAATTGGTTGTATATGACAATCTAGGGGCCCTGGACATCAAAGGTAAAGTTGAGGAATTGGACTGAGAGGTGATCGGAGGGAGAGATGGTTCAGAAGCAGTGAGGAGTTGCCAGACCTGACCCGGTGGAAGCTGGGGCCCTTCAGGCAGGATTGGGTCCAGTGCAGTAAAGCAAGCAGTGGCACTCAGGAGGTGTTTTCCACATCAGGAGAGACCCAGCAGCAGAGACTCTACTCAGCAATCTAGAACCAGTGAAAAGCAGCACTCAAGTGGCTAAAGATAAGTACTTATATCTGGCCTACCACAAAGATAAAAAAAAACCCATTTGGGAAAAACCTCTCTCCCATATATCTCCCCCCTTCCTGCTCTGCACTGGGTCCTGGGCCAGCTTCAGCAATTGTCGAGTCCCTTGGGCCAGAAGTAGGACCTGTCACATGCCCTGAGCCATTCTGCCAGCCTTGGAGAAGGAACAAATTAACAAATGGGGAAAAAATAAGCTGCTGGCTCCCCTAAGCAAGGAAATCAGGGTTGGTACAGCTCCTTTGCCTAGGCACAGGCATATGGGGTCCAGGGACTTCAAATGCCTTTCACCCCTGTGTAGACTTGTGTGGGCCCATTTCAACAGCATAGGCTCTGATTACCACAGTACAACAGGGTATATACTTGAAGTCTAACTTCAACTGTTTCAGCTATGAAGTGGCAGTTTTGTGACATTTGACACTGCTCTGCCCATTAAGCAGGTTCCTCACCTGCCCACATGAAGGGCCAGAGGACTGGTGGCTCCACCCACACCACCTAGCCACCCAAAACAGGGCTCCAAGAATAAGTGGTTCCCCCTAGTCCCTACAGCCAACAGCATTGGGTGCTCATAGTTCATCTGCAAAACCACTCGCCTATGTGCTCTAGGTAACAGGGAAACACTTTCCTCCCAGACACTCATAGGCAGCCTTCAGCCACCTGCCTTACTCAGCACATGACCCCCTACTACAGCCAGATACCTGTGTCTACACAAATCACCCATGCCTGTCTAGGACTGTAGGTGAGAGCCTGCACCACACACTTGGTGACTGACTACCTGGACACCAGAGCTGAATTCATACAAGAAAAGTTAACAGACTCCTGGGCTCATATACTTAGTAACAGATCTAACCTGGTGACAGGATGTTAGAGCTTCAAAGGCCCCAATAATCAAAATAGCTTACATTAGCAGCCTATTTGGGCTTGTCAAAACAAAACAAAACAAGAAGCTAGGCCACAGTAAGCGAACATAAAATAAATACATTATACTAACTTATTGATGGCTTGGAGACAACAGTCAATATCAAATCACATAAAGAAGCAGACCAGGACGGCTTCAGCAAGCTCCCAAAATAAAGAATCAAATTTGCCAGAGGAAGAGAACTTCTTGGAATTACCAGAGACAGAATACAAATAGAGAACTCTTCAAGAGATCAGGAAGGAGATCATTCAAAATGTAGAAAAATCCTAAGAACACACAAAGAAAGCAACAGAGGAACTTAAGAAGGTTATTCAAGAGCATAATGACAAATTTAATAGGCAGCAAGAATCCACAGAAAGACAGCAATCAGAAATCCAGAAGATTAACATTAAAATTTCAGAATTAGACAATAGAAAATCATAGGAGCAGAACTGAGGCAAAGGAACTCAGAATTGGTGAGATTGAAGATAAAGCACTTGATACCAACTTCTTTGAGGAAAAATCAGATAAAAGGATTTTAAAAAATGAAGAAACTCTAAAATTATGTGGGACTCAAGAGAAATAACCCACCAGTGATTGGAGTACCAGAACAAGGGGAATAACAGAAAATACAGAGAAAATTGTTGAAGATTTGTTGGCAGAAATCTTCCCTGATATCAAGAAAGATGAGATGATATCTATCCAGGACGCTCATCAAACCCCACATAAGATATATCCCAAAAGAAATTCACCAAGACATACTATAATCAAACTTGCCAAAACCAGAGATAAAGAGAAAATTTTAAGAGCAGCTAGGGATAAATGAAAAGTCATCTACAAAGGAGAGTCAATAAGAATAAGATCGGACTACTCAACAGAAACCATGCAGGCAAGAAGGCAATGGGATTACATATATAAAGCCTTAAAGGAAAAACACTGCCAGCCAAGAATTACATATCCAGCAAAACTGTCTCTCAAATATGATGGTGAAATTAGGGCATTTCCAGATAAACAGAAGTTTAGGGAATTTTCAAAAACCAAACCAAAATTACAAGAAATACTAAAGGGAGTCATCCAGTTAGAAAATCAATAACATCAGATAACAACCTAAGACTAGAACACAGGACAGAGCAACCAGATATCAACCAAGATATGGAAGTCACAAAAATAAATCAAAGCTAAAACACTGAATATAGCGAAACAGAGATGTCAACATGTAAAAGATGACAACATTAAAACAAAAAGAAGGACAAAAAATGTAGACATCAATTTTTGGTATGGACAGGAAGTCAAGGCAATATAAAGAAATAAAAGACTGGTTTAAACTTAGAAAAATAGGGGTGAATATGAAGGTAACCACAAAGGAAACTAACAATCCTAAGAGTCAAAATAAAAAACAAGAAAAACATAAAGACTCAGCAAACACAAAATCAACAACAATGAAAAAGATGAAAAGAAAATACATAAAGAAAAACGACTCAGCACAGAATATTAAATGGAACAAAGAAACTGTCAACAACACACAAAAACAGACATCAAAATGTGACAGCACTAAACTCATACCTATGAATAATTACGCTGAATGTAAATGGACTAAATGCACCAATAAAGAGACAGACAGTGGCAGAATGGATTAAAAAAAACATGATCCAGCTATATGCTGCCTACAAGAGACACACCTTAGACTTAAAAGACACAAACAAACTAAGACTCAAAGGATGAAAAAAATATATCAAGCAAACAACACTCAAAAAAGAGCAGGAGTGACAATATTAATCCCTGGTAAAATAGACTTTAAAGTAAAATCCACCACAAAGCATAAGGAAGGACACTATATAATGATTACAGGGTCAATACACCAGGAAGACACAACTATAACATGTATTTATGTTCCAAAATATATAAAACAAACTCTAACAGCACTGGAAAAAGAGATAGACAGCTCACAATAATAGTACAAGACTTCAACACTCCACTTTCAGTGAAGGACAGAACATCCGGAAAGAAGCTCAATAATGACACAGAAGATTTAAATGCTACAATCAACCAACTTGATTTCATGGATGTATACCAAACACTTCACACAACAGCAGCCATGTATACTTTCTTTTCTAATGCACTTGGAACATTCTCCAGAATAGACCACATATTAGGCCATAAAGCAAGCCTTAAGAAAATCCAAAGCATCAAAATATTACAAAGCATCTTTTCTGAGCATAAAGCCATAAAAGTAGAAATCAATAACAGAAAAAAAAAATCAAACACATTGAAAGTGAACAACACCACGCTCAAAAACTACTGGGTTATAGAAGAGATAAAGGATGGAATAAAGAAATTCATAGAATCAAATAAGAGTGAAAACACATCCTGCCAGAACCTTTGGGACACAGCAAAAGCAGTGCTCTGAGGTCAGGTTATAGCAATAAATGTACACATCCAAAAAGAAGAAAGGGGAACACACAAAACATTAACCCTCTACAACCAGAACAAGTAGAAAGAGAGCAGCAAAAGAAGCCTTTAGGTACCAGAAGAAAGGAAATAATGAGAGAAGAATTGAATGAAATAGAAAATAGAAAAACAATTGAAAGAGTTAAGACCAAAAACTGGTTCTTTGAAAAGATCAACAAAATTAATAAACCATTGGCCAAACTGACAAAACAAAAACAGGAGAGGAAGCAAATAAACCGAATAAGAAATGAGATGCGTGATATCATAGCAGACCCAACAGAAATTAAAAGAATCATAACAGAATAATATGAAAAATTGTACTCTAACAAATTTGAAAACCTAGAGGAAATGGAAAAATTTCTTGAAACACACTACCTACCTAAGCTAACACAATCAAAGTTAGAACAACTAAATTAACCTATAACAAAAGAAGAGATTAAAAAGGTAATTTAAAAACTCCCAACAAAAAAAGGCCCCGGCCTGGATGGTTTCACTGGAGAATTCTACCAAATTTTCAGAGAAGAGTTAACACCACTGCTACTAAAGGTATTTCAGAGCATAGAAAAGGATGGAATACTCCCAAACTCATTCTATGAAGCCAGCATAACCCTGATACCAAAACTAGGTAAAGACACAATAAAAAAAGAAAATTACAGACCAATATCCCTCATGAACATAGACGTAAAAATCCTCAACAAAATTCTAGCCGATAGAATTCAGCAACATATCAAAAAAAAATTCACCATGATCATGTGGGATTTCTACCAGGTATGCAGGGATGGTTCAACATTAGAAAAACAATCAATGTAATCCATCACATAAATAAAACAAAAGACAAAAACCACATGATCTCATTAATCAGTGCAGAAAAGGCATTTGACAAAGTCCAACACCCATTCATGAGAAAAACTCTCAGTAAAATAGAAATACAATGGAAATTCCTCAACATAATTAAGGGTATTTATATAAAGTCAACAGCCAATATCATTCTAAATGGAGAGACTTTGAAAGCATTCCGCTTGAGAACAGGAACCAGACAAGGATGCCCTTTATCACCACTCTTATTCAACATTGTGCTAGAGGTCCTAGCCTGAACAATTAGGCTAGAAAAAGAAATAAAGGGAATCCAAATTGGTAAGAAGAAGTCATATATCTCTATTTGCAGATAATATGATCTTATCACAGAAAACCCCAAAGAATCCACAAGAAAACTACTGGAACTAATAGAAGATTTCAGCAAAGTATTAGGATACAAGATAAACATACAAAAATCAGTTGGATTCCTCTACACCAACAAAGAAAACTTTGAAGAGGAAATCACCAAATCAATACCATTTACAATAGCCCCCAAGAAGATAAAATACTTAGGAACAAATCTAACCAGAGATGTAAAAAACCTATACAATGAAAACTACAAGACACTACAGCAAGAAACCAAAAGACGCCTGCATAAGTGGAAAAACATACCTTCCTCATGGATAGAAAGACTCAACATTGTGAAAACGTCAATTCTACCTAACGTGATCTACAGATACAATGCAATCCTGATCCAAATTCCAATGGCATTTTTTAATGAGATGGAGAAACAAATCACCAACTTCATATGGAAAGGGAAGAGGCCCCGGGTAAGTGAAGCATTACTGAAGAAGAACAAAGAGGAAGGCCTCACACTACCTGATTTTAGAACCTGTTATCCATCAAGGTAGTCAAAACAGCCTGGTACTGGTACAGCAACAGATACATAGACCAATGGAGCAGAATTGAGAATCCAGACATAAATTCATCCACCTGTGAGCAGCTGATATTTAACAAAGGTCTAAAGTCCATTAATTGGGAAAAGACAGTCTCTTTAACAAATGGTGCTGGCATAACTGGATATCAATTTGCAAAAAATTGAAACAAGACCCATACCTTACACCATGCACAAAAACTAACTCAAAATGGATCAAAGACCTGAACATAAAAGCTAAAACGATAAAGATCATGGAAGAAAAAATAGGGACAATGCTAGGAACCCTAATACATGGCATAAATAGAATACAAATCATTACTAACAATGCACAAACACCAGAAGAGAAACTAGATAACTGGGAGCTCCTAAAAATCAAACACTTATGCTCATCAAAAGACTACACCGAAAGAGTAAAAAGACAACCTACAGACTGGGAACAAATTTTTGGCTACAACAAATCCCATCAGCGTCTAATCCCTAAAATCTACAAGATACTACAAAACTTCTACAACAAAAAGACAAACAGCCCAATTAAAAAATGGGCAAAGGATACGAACAGGCACTTCACCAAAGAAGACATTCAGGCAGCAAACAGACACATGAGGACATGCTCATGATAATTAGCAACTAGAGAAATGCAAATCAAAACTACAACGAGATACCCTCACCCCAGTAAGGCTAGCATTAATCCAAAAAACACAAAATAATAAATGTTGGAGAGGTTGTGAAGAGACTGGAACACTTAGACACTGTTGGTGGGAATGTAAAATGGTATAACCACTTTGGAAATCAATTTGGCGCTTCCTTAAAAAGCTAGATTAATTATCTTAGGTAAAGGGAAGGACAGCATATACTACAGGGAAGTCAGCACGACTGGACTAAACCAAAGTTAAGAAGGTTCCTGAACACAACCAAACACTTCGAGGGACAGAGTAGCAGGGGCGAGGGTCTGGGGACCATGGTTTCAGGGGACATCTCAGTCAATTGGTGTAACAAAGTTTTTTAAGAAAGTGTTCTGCATCCCATCTTGGTGAGTGGCATCTGGGGTCTTAAAAGCAAGCGAGCAGTCATCTAAGATGTGTCAACACAGCTGGAGTAAAGGAGAATGAAGAACACCAAAGACAAAAGGAAACTATTAGCCCAAGAGACAGAAAGGGCCACATAAACCAGAGACTCCATCAGTCTGAGACCAGAACTAGATGATGCCGGGCTACTACAATGACTTCCCTGACAGGGAACACGACAGAGAGTCCCTGACAGAGCAGGAGAAAAGTAGAGTGCAGAACTCAAATTCTAGTAAAAAGACCAGACTTAATGGTTTCATTGAGACTGGAGGTACCTCGGAAGACTGGCCCTTAGACTCTCTGTTAGCCCAAAACTAAAACCATTCCCGAGGCCAACTCTTCAGACAAGGATTAGACTGGACTGTGAGATATAAAATGATACTTGTAAAGAGTGTGCTTCTCAGCTCAAGTAGATACATGAGACTAAATGGGCAGCTCCTGTCCAGAGGCGAGATGAGAAGGCAGAAAGGGTCAGGAGCTGGTTGAATGGACACAGGAAATCTGGGGTGGAAAGGAAGACTGTGCTGTCACAGTGTAGGGAGAGCAAATAGGGTCACAAAACAATGTATGTATAAATTTTTATATGACAGACTAACTTGAATTGTAAACTTTCACTTAAAGCACAACAATTAAAAAAAAACCCTCAAATTCCTAAAAAAAAAAAAAAAGACCAGACTTACTGGACCTATACAGACTAGAGGAACCCCTGAGACTATCCCCCTAAGATACCCTTTGAACTTACAACTGAAGCCACTCCCAGTGGTCACCTTTCATCCAAACAATAGATTGGCTTATAAAATAAACAATATCGCTTGTAAATACTGTGCTCCCTTAAATAATCAACTACATGAGACCAAAGGGTCAACATTTACCCTAAAGCAAAGATGAGAAGCTACGGAGGGGCAGGGAAGCTAGATTAATGGAAACAGAACAAATAGAATGGAAATAAGGAGAATGTTGACACATTGTGAAAAATGTAACCAATGTCATGGAACGAGTTGCATAAAAATTGTTAAATGAGAACTTAATTTGCTATGTAAACTTTTCACCTAAAACACAATAAAATATTTTTAAAAAGAAGAAGAAGAAGAGTGAACTGTAGTATAAAAGCCTTGGGTAGCCTAGAATTTGCAAACACTTGAAAATAATAACAGTAACAATAGCCACTATACATAACTATTGAGTGTTTATTATGTGCCAGGACTGAGCTAAGTGGTTACATGCTTTAGCTCATATAATATCCACAGCCATGTTCTAAGGTTGGTACTATCACTATCTCTGTTTTACAGTTGAGGAAACCAGGGAGAGAGAATTTAAATAATTTTTCCAGAGTTATACAATAGCATGGTAAAAATAGTATTCAAACCTAGGTAGTCTATGCTCTACCTGCTGATTTTTCTTCTCTTACTGGAGACAGAAATGACATGTTACTAGGTATATTTAAAAGCTACATCCAAGGGCTGCAACAGAACATGAAGATACCCTTTCTAGACTAAAATAGAACCAAATAGTGAAGAAGGAATTGATGTGACAGTTCTAAGATAAAATACTCAACCTCCCAGCTTCCAAGTGTGACAAAGTTCTGACGAAGTCTGGAAAGTGGCCTTTAGTGACAAATCTCTCTCATTTTCATCTTTGGTTGGAATATCCAGAACTATTAGAGTCATCAATCACTTGCTCCTATTTTTAAGCATAATTTAAGCTTTTCTAATTTTGTGAAAATAAAGGGTAAGAAAGGCAACCATTTGTGAACCTGACCTGCAGCCCAAGCTCCTCATCATGGAGAAAGATGGCAAACAGCATTATCTCCCTCACAAATACGAAATCATGACTTTGTTGTTTTTATATGTTTTTTTCTTTATTTTTAAATTGTGATGAATCACTTTCAACTTTATAGAATCAGTGGCTCAGGTGTATACCAAATATCCATTAAGTGACTACAGATGTTCATAGTTTGAGGAAGAGCTGGGAGGGCAAGAATCAAATCTCATGGCCTTGGTGGCAGACAGCTAGCTCTCCCCGATAGTCATTCTCACTTTCTTCAGTTTTGACTGAGCACATGGCCATACAGAATCAAGTCTACATCTCCCAGCCTCACTGGAAGTTAGGTGTAACCATTAACACTAATTTCTGGCCAACGTGATGTAGGTGGAAGTTTTGACCAACAACCTCAGTAACCTTCTTAAGGAACAGCAAGTGGGTACCTTTGCCCCTTCCTCTTCTTCCCTTTCTCCAATCGGCTGCTTCCGTCATGAATACAAACATCTTAGATCATGAGGTCAAAGTCAAGGCCAGAAACAGCAAAGTATCCAGTGAGAGTCTGGGTCCTAATTCTATGCATAGCAGCCCTGGACCATCTCCTGGGTTTTCACATGACAGAAACATACAATCCTGCCTTGTTTAGCGACTAAGATTTTAGAGTCTCTATCAATTGCAAGCTAATGTTATACTAACTAAAGCAAAAATTTTTCCCACAGTGGGGAGGTTAATTCCCTCCAGCAAGGCATGCCTCTCCTCTATTCTCCTCAAATGGAACCTGTTTTAAATGAAAATAAAAGGTGGAATGCAGTTTTGTGGCGCTAACACCTAGTCATCATGTTCCTTTCATGCCATACAATATTGTTACCTACTCATAAAAAGAAATACATACGAGCTGATGTGAAATATTAGCCAGTGTGACTGGCGATGTCCCCTGAAGAGAAAACAAATACTTGAAGACCTCTAAGCAAGGCCATCACCAAACGCAGAAGCTCTTTTTACTAACCCTAGAAATCTAAAAAGCAGCCCTGGTGGCATAGTGGTTAAGTGCTTGGCTGCTCACCAAAAGTTTGCTGGGCTCCGTGTGAAAAAGATATGGCAGTCTGCTTCTGTAAAGATGCACAGCCTTGGAAACCCTATGGGGCAGTTTTATTCTGTCCTATAGGGTCACTGTGAGTCAGAATCGATTCGATGGCAGTAGGTTTGGTTGGTTTGGGGAATCTCTAAGGAAGCAGATCTCTAGGTCTTTCCTTCCACAGTGAGCTGGGTGGGTTCGAACCGCCAACCTCTGTTACCAGTCACACACAAACCATTTGTAGAGGAGTGGAAAGAGTTTAGGCTTCAGATCCAGGCAGATTAAGATTTGAATTCTGAATTTTACAGCTGTGGGACCTTGGACAAGTTACTTATCCAAATGAGCCTCAGCTTTTTTATCAGCATAAAAGGATGAGAAAAACTTGCAGGACTGTTGAAAGAATTAGAGACAAAGTATGTAAAGCCTCTGATCTAGAGCCTGAGACATGGAATGTTCAATAAATGGCACCCATTACTATGATGATGAACTCCACACAGCTAAGATAATGCTTCTTCACTGCCTCCCTGACACATCTTTTGCATCCTTGGAACACCTAGTACTGGGCTGGCCACACAATAGCTCCTCAGTAAATACCTGCAATTGATGGAAAGGACTTTGGAAAAACCAGCTCCTGCTAGATTAAAATTGTGAATAATTTATCCTGATTTACTTACTGCCTTGCACTTTTAAAATCATTTACAGGATTTTTTAAATGCCCTGTGTAATCTAGAGGAATTCACAGGTTCAAAATACAGGGCATCTTACTTTCTGAAACTGACACAAGTAAGATTTAACACAAAGAGTAAGAGATTAGCCATCAGAGGACAGAACCCCTCCCAAAAATGGAGTCTATAAATGAGTAGTCAACACAACTAGAGGGGCTCCCAAATTTCATCAGGTAACTAAGATTTAAGTTCATTAAAATGAGCTGTAATATAATTTTGTTCTAGTCATCAGAGAAAGAAGAACCAGTGCGCAAAGATTTCTCCAGGAAAACCCAAGTGGCAAGAAATGTGAGACACACGATACAGCAGATAATGTTCTCTAGCTCTGTTGAAATGTTCCACAAAACTATCCAACTCCTTTCACTATAGTTCCATTTTCATAAAACAGCCTGCAAATTCTGTTTCTCCAGTTCTTTGGCATCAGGAAGACGTACCCAAGAAGAGGGTGTGAGTACTCTGGTCAAAGGACATTAATATTCCTCAATCATGACCTGACTCTCAGGTTTATCAGTCTCTTTCAACTTGTGTTATTGTCATATGATTTCCCAGATCTGTTCACCACTATGTAAACTGATCTTGAATCTGTACCCTGTGTAATCAGCCAGTCTCTCTCAGTCCCCCCTTCCCTTCCTATCCAAAGCTGACTTAACAGAAGGGCTGATAATATGCACAATCTGTAAAAGGCACTGGAGTCCCTGGGTGGTGAAAACAATTAATGTACTCGGTTGCTAACCTAAAGGTTGGAGGTTCAAGTCCATCCAGAAGTGCCCCAGAAGAAAGGCCTGGCAATCAACTTCCAAAAAATCAGCCATTGGAAACTGTATGTAGCACAGTTCTATTCTGACACACATGGGTTCGCCATGAGTCTGAATCGACTCAGTGGCATCTGGTAAAAGCACCAGCACCTCTTCCCTTCTTCCCCAGGCTCAGTCATACAACCCTTCTCACCGGCTTCCAACTGCTCCAGCCAGCTTCCCCCATCTTGGAGCCTCCTCATCCAACCACCTTCCCACCTCAGAACCTCCTCACACTCTATCTCCTCCCTCACAAAGTTCTCCCCACTCCTAGTCCAGCCAACTCCTATTCAAGTCTCAGCTTAAACTTTACTTCCTCAGGGAGGTCTTTCCTGAACCCCTGGATTATGCTCGGTCCCTGCTCTTGCTTACATAGCTCCCTGTCCTCCTTCTTAGCACTTTCCACTATTGCAATCATTGTGTAATTAGGTGTTTAATGCCTGTCTTCCTGGCGAGACCTTAAACTCCATGAGGGCAAGGAACGTGCCTGTCTTCATTGCATTGACCTCAGCAGCCACCACAGTTCCTGGCAAATAGTAAGTGCTTAGTAAATATTTATTGAATAAAAGAAGTTTATTGCAAATTCAATATACATTCAGACCCAGTGGCTCCCATTTTAGATCTTGTAAACAATTTCTAAAAATGGCTACCATGATCCAGAAAGTAAATGGTAACCTCTGCCAATAGAATTTAAATTTATTTCAGTTTCAAGAAAATAATTCAAATTACCCCCAAATGTCACTTCTGAATGTTTCTCTAATTCCCACTACTAAAGTTATTGAAGTGCCCAGGTAACCAGGGATCTTATAAAGACCTGGCAGAAGGGCTTCTCCATTCTATTGGTAGCCCAGGTCCTCGAGGTGTGTGCAGATCACTGTTCCCTTTCCTAGAGGCTTAACGCATAGGCACAAACTCACTCTGGTGCTCACTAAACACTACCTGAACTGAAAGGAAACTGGATATACCTGGAACTTCTCTGCCTTAGGCGATGCGGGGTGAGGTGAACAGTTTCTGTGCTGAACTGCTAACTTAAAGATTGGGGGTTCAAGTCCAACCAGAAGCACCTCAGAAGAAAGGCCTAGAGATCCACTTCTGAAAAATCAGCCACTGAAAACCCTGTGGAGCACAGTTCTACTTTGACCCACATGGAGTCGCCATGAGTTAGAGTCAACTCAATGGCAACTGGTTTTCTCTGCCTTATAGGTTTAAAGTGGTGTCATAGCATTAAGGAGGAGAAGAATCAGGGATACCCTGGAAAATAAAACACCTTTCAAATGTAAAGGTCTTTGGTAGCTTTACCTGCCAAGCATCAGACTTCCATGGTGCCCAAAGGCCCCTCATTCCACTCCATTCAGCATTTCCATGCTGGCAGCTCAAAGCAGAGCCTACGACGGACATGGTGAAATTTCAGAAGAGTGAACTGATTTGGCCACAGGACTCTGGAGTCAGAGGACGTTTCTAAGACATCTAACATCTTTCTCAAGAAGACCTGAAGCCCAAGAGGCTGAGTTGCTTGGGCATGGATATACAACTGATTAGTAGCAGAGCCAGGAATAGAATCCAGTCTCCTAACTCCGTGGTTGATCCCACACTGCCTGTGACGTACAGCATTACTCATTCCTGAGGGTTCCCAAACCCTCCCAGGGGCAATCTTGCAGCTCCTTCCTTCATGAGAGATTAGGTAGATGGGGGATGGAGAAACAGAGGGGGGACTTGCACCCCCAGCCACCTCTCTACAGCACTGAAGCTGCTGCTCAAGGCCCTCAGCAGGGACTGGAGGCCATGCACTCCTACTGAGATTATCCGTATTGTTTATGTCCTGTTGTTATTATCCAAAGATTGCATGTAGCTTCACAAGACCACCTCCACCCTCTAGAGAAACAAGAGCGAATGGGAGGCAGCCTCAGCCAAATGCTGGAAACCGATACTCCACAAGCCTCCTTCCCACACAGTCCTGCCAAGCCACCTCAATGCTGACCCCAGAAGCCTGTGTGTTCTCCAGTCCTGGGCCCTGCTGTGAGCCGAGAACATCAGCTGCAGTACATCGTGGCCCGGAGGAAGTGTGAGGATATGAGCCTGTAGGCAATGGACAGGGAGGAGAAGGGGAGACAGACTCCCTGAACCTCTAAGATATCACCATCCTAGGTCATCTTGGATCACCAAGGCCCAAAGGCATATGGTACCACAGTGGAGGTGAGAGAACTCCCGGGAAGTCCTGAGTTCTCAGAGTATCATGGGTGGCACCCACACCAACCCTGCTGTGCTAAGAATGTGGCCAGGGCAGCCATCACCACAGACTAAGGAGGAGTGTGAGGTGCAGTCTTGAGACAGAGGACTTTCTTATTTATTTTTTTTCTGCTGCAAGAGACCTCTTTATTTATTTTTTTATTTTTATTGTTATGCTTTAAGTGAAAGTTTACAATTCAAGTTAGTCTCCCATACAAAAATTTAAACATACATTGTTATGTGATCCTAGTTGCTCTCCCTATACTGTGACAGCACACTCCTCCTTTCCACCCCAGATTTCCCTTGTCCATTCAACCAGCTCCTGATCCTCTCTGCCTTCTCATCTTGCATCTGGACAGGAGCTACCCATTTAGACTCATGTATCTACTTGAACTGAGAAGCACACCCTTTACAAGTATCATTTTATATCCCATAGTTCAGTCTAATCTTTGTCTGAAGAGTTGGCCTCGGGAATGGTTTTAGTTTTGGGCTAACAGAGAGTCCAGGGGCCATGTCTTCCGGGGTCCCTCCAGTCTCAATGAAACCATTAAGTCTAGTCTTTTTACTAGAATTTGAGTTCTGCACCCCACCTTTCTCCTGCTCTGTCAGGGACTCTCTGTTGTGTTCCCTGTCAGGATGATCATTGGTGGTAGCTGGGCACCATCTAGTTCTTCTGGTCTCAGGCTGATGAAGTCTCTGGTTTATGTGGCCCTTTTGTCTCTTGGGCTAATACTTTCCTTGTGTCTTTACTGTTCTTCATTCTCCTTTGCTCCAGGTGGGTTGGGACCAACTGATGAATCTTAGACGGCTGCTTGCTAGCTTTTAAGACCCCAGACACCACTCACCAAAGTGGGATGCAGAACATTTTCTTAATAAACTTTGTTATGCCAATTGACCTAGATGTACCCTGAAACCATGGTCCCCAGACCCCCACCCCTGCTACTCTGTCCCTCAAAGTGTTTGGCTGTATTCAGGAAACTGAGAGAGAGGACTTTTGAAATGAGAGTAGGGACTCATCTGGGCTAGGACTCACAACTGCTCCATTTGAGGAACACCATGGCTGATATGTGTCATCATGAAGACCAAAGTCATAAATCTTCAGCAATCAGGAACTTCCAACCTATGGTCAGGGAGCAGTCCCTGCCTAACCTCCCAGGGACACAGTGAGTTAGAATTAAGCACAAGGAAGAACTCCCAGACTTGGGGAGGAAAGATGAATACTCGCTGTCCTGGGAGTCCCTCTAACCTTGTCCTCACCTGGCCAAGGCGAGGATGGGTCAATGATCACCAAAGGGAGGGGGCAGGACCAAATGTCCACTGAACACTCTTCCAGAGACCTAAAAAGACCAGTAGCAGTAACCCTCTTCTAAGAAAGAGTTCACCTAGTCCCCCGCCAAAGACGGGGGACAACTCAGCCAGAGTCTGGAAAACGAAAACTCAGCCCATCTTGTCATTGCCAAAAGTTCCTGGAAGAGCAGGGCATTCCTGGTTGGAGGATCCTTTGGGTCAGCCACCAAAATGGACAGTCACCAAGAAGAGATTATCTCTGTACCTGCTACCACAGTTTCTACTCTGCCCATCACACATCATTGTACTCCAGACAGGAGCCACCCAGGAAACCACTGCTCAAAGCACAGGCAGAGGTGAAGCAGCAAGGGAATCCCAGGAAAGCTGAAGAGTCAGATCCTCTTACACACCAAGGCCTGAGAAAACCTACTCCCCACCCAGTCCCTGAGCTGCAGAGGCCCCTCTAAAATAGCTAAGCTTTGTTCTACTTGAAAAATTCAAAAGTGGGATGAAATAGAAAATGGACTTCCCTACATAGTTCATGAAAAGACCATGGGCATTAGAGCCCAAGGAACTGGTCTGGCCCCAGCTCTGTTACTTACCAATTGCATCCTTTTTGACAAGCCCCCAAAGCTCTCTGAGACATAGAGGCAATGTTAAAATAATAGTAATGATTAATACTAATACCACTTGGAGGAGAGAAGGATGGATTACAAATGGATATAAGAAAAATTTGGGGTATGATACATATGTTCATTATCTTGATTATGGTCATGGTTTCATGAGTATATACATATGGGGTGTGTACATATGTAAAAAAACAGATTAGATACTTTAAATATATGCAGTTGATTATATATCAACTATATCTCAATAAATGTGGGGAAAAAAGATTTGCAAAAATTTAAAGCAATGCCATGCTTCTCACAATGTTTTTTTTGAAAAATACCATTATTTTTCATTAAAAGATGTTATTTATGTTAATATGTAATGGTTTTTAAATTGTTGCCTTTTAAATTAATTAATAAATGTTTTTAAAATAATAATAATTCCACGGTATCTCTGGATCATATGACATAATACACCAGTTGCCATTGAATCAGCTCCAACTCATGGCAACCCATGTGTCTCAGAATAGAACTGCTCCATACAGTTTTCAATGACTGTGACCTTTCAGAAGTAGATCACCAGGCTTTTTTTACCAAGGCAACTCTGGGTGGATTAGAACCACCAACCTTCCAGTTACGAGCCAAGCACTTAACCATATGTGCCACCCAGGGACTTCTATGAGATAACATACATGCAAGTATTTTGCAAACTATAAAATATATATTTAAAAATATTTTTTAAAGAGCTAATTCTTACGAGGCCAAGCTCAGGCAAAAAAAAAAAAAAAGAACTCAAAGCCATCAAGTCGATTCCAACTCATAACAACCCTATAGGACAGAGTAGAACTGCCCCATATTGTTTCCAAGGAGCGACTTGTGGATTTGAACTGCCAACTTTTGGGTTAGCAGCCAAACACTTAACCACTGCACCACCAGGGCTCAGGCAGCCACTGCCAAATCACTGCCTTGTTACTCAAAGTGCGCAGCATAGCCATGCCGCTCTGGCCACTGAGCATATGCCCCTTGACTTCTGCAGGGATCACACCATGCTTCTTGGATCCCCCATAAGGAAAATCATAACTGAGCCCACCATAGCAACAGCCCCTGGCATCTACCAGAACACCACCATGTGAGGCTGAAAATAAAAGATCGCATTCGTCTTGGGAGTTTACAGAGCAGAAAGTAACAGGCTGAACAGAATGCAGGAGCCAGAGACCAAATTTCTACCAAAAAAGAAGATGAAATCCACAAACCCTTGAAGATGCATGCTGGTGGAGAGGACAAGGCCTTTCCCAAAATAAAGGCACACCAGGGGGCTGACAACTGGCCTTCAGATGCACAGGCCCAGCCCCAAACAGAGGGGAAAAGCTCACAGATAAACCATGAGGAAAGACCAGAAGAAAATGCTGCCCTTTCCTGTTTGTCACAGCAAAACTATTTTGGACAGTGGCTGTCCCGCAAGTGGAATCAGATGCTGCAGAATCCTAACCCTCAGCAACATGTGTGCTTCACACTCGCCCTCTTCAGGACACCAAGAGCATTTCCATGCCCGGAGGAAAAAAAGGAACAGAGAGTGGTGGGCAGAGAGTCGCCTAGTTGGTAGTGGGTAGATACTCAGACCCAAAATTATCAATAAGTCTAGGTTGGCGTGGGACAGTCCCAGTTTATTTCTCTTTCCTCAGCATCCCACCTAGTTCAGCATTTTAGTATTCTCAAAAATGTTCCAGTTTGGACAATTTATCATCGGGTCACCCTATGGATCAGCAATGAGCACTGCTAAATTCAATGGTCATCAAACCTTTGGGCAGGACTTCCCAGTATCTTCTTCCTGACATTCTTTTCTTTTGGCCCATGTAATAAATAACCCACTCAGAGAGTAGTATTTTCAGGCATATAAAAGCTCATCATATTACCTCTAAACTTACCACTATCTCTAATGTCCCTCCTAACTCAAAACTTATGTGAGTCCCTAATTTTGATATTTTTCTTCCCTCTGCAAGACATGTCTACAAAGCATTCATGTTATCAGTTATTAGCCCTCCCCTCCCACAAAGACATGCCCCTGTCTGTTCTCAGTGATAACTTGCCTCTCCCTTAAGGAATACTTTCACTATTTCCTATGCTTCCGTCAGCCCAACATATTTCAATTCAACAGCTATTTATTAGGCAACAACTATGTGCTTAGCGATGTGCTAAGAGTTAAGGGCATACAAAAGAAATTTAAGCCATCATACCATCACATGGCTTTCAGTCTCTTTGGAAACCAGATAAATGATATCTAACACATGGGACAGATGAATAACATCATGACTGAGGTGATTAATGTCCAAAAGGACAAGGCGACTAATGAATGCTCATTTGTGTTGTCTCCCCTTTTGCTCATCAGTAGTTGCCAGATTTTGTCTCAGAGAAACAGTCCTGTGGATTCTTAGCCATATATTTTTAGTAGGATTGACCAACCCTACCACCAACTCTAGGGATAAGCCCAATTAGTAAGCCAACCAATCTATTCATACTCCTAGCCACAACGGTTGGTTCTGGTATGTGTTTATGATATAATAGAACCAATAGGATGGGAGAAGGTGTTGGCCAGAGTTTCTGGGGAACACAGCTTTCTTTTTCTTCCAGAACTCTAGGGAGAATAAACCCATTGCTGTCAGGTCGATTCTGACTCATAGTAATCCTATAGGACAGAGCAGAACTGCCCCATAGGGTTTCCAAGGAGTGGCTGGTGGATTCAAACTACCGACCTTCTGGTTAGCAGCCAAGCTCTTAACCACTGTGCCACCAGGGCTCCCTGGGGAGAATAGTGGCAGTCAATTTGCTCCATAAAGGGAAGACTTGGGTCAGCCAAGGGGCCATCGAGTAAACAGAGGGTGAAGTGGACCCTGCATAAGTTCCAGCAGAAAGAGAAATATTGGACATCATCTGAGCTGCTGGACCAAGTCTCACCAGACCTACGTATGGACTTTCTGATTACATGAGCTTATAATTCCCTTGGTTAAGTCAGTTTGAGTTGGGTTTTCTGTCAAAGAAACCAAGAGGTCTTACTGGTATAAGTTGGTAGAAGAGCTAACTCTGGGCTAGAGAAACCAAAGAAGCTATTATGAAGGAGAAGGAACTTGAGTTGTACTTTGAAAGTCATGGTAGAATTTGCATATGCAAAGATCATTGTGGGGGGCATGGAGGAGAAGGAACAGGATGAGCAAAGGCACAGCGAAGAATGAGTGTAGCATATGGAGACTGGCCTGCCCAAGGAGAGTAGAAGCAGGGGAGCCAGAGGGTGGAGATGTGACCTGTGCTGGTCACACTGTCCAATATGCTGCTGTTGCCCATGAACTTCACTATAGTGATCTTGATGGACTGACCCAATCCATCCTTCACCCAGATCCATTATATAAAAGGATAAAGAATGATAAAGAGTCCCCCTCATCATGAAGTCCTTGAGAGAATGTCTTCCTCCTTTCTCGATGGAGCCAATATTAATTTCCTAGTGATGCTATAACAAATTGCCACAAATTTGTTGACTGAAAACAAGAGACATTTATTCTCTAACAGTTCTGGAGGCCAAAATCCTGAAATCAAGGTGTCAGCAGGGTCATGTTCCTTCTGAAGGCTCTAGGCAGCTTCCAGCTTCTGGTGGCTGCTAGCATTCCTTGGCTTGTGGCAGCACCACTTCAATCTCTTCTTTCATATTCACATGGCCTTTTTGTCTCTCTGTGTTCCCTCCTCTTCTTGTAAGGATAACAGTCATTGAATTTAGGGACAACCGTATGTTAAGGATGATTTCTTCTCAAGATCCTTAACTAATTACATCTGCAAAGACCCTATTTCCAAATAAGGTCACATTTTGAAGTTCCAGGTAGATATGGATTTTGGAAGGCACTGTTCCCTAAATGGAGAACTTCTTCCCCATTCTCCAGAGAGACAAAAAAATGCAACAGATGGGCAGACACTGTCCATCTACTCTGAGGTTGATCTAAGCTATGGTCAAACAGAATGAAAGATCAAGCTTCCCATATGTCACAGATCCAGACTGTGACATTTTCCTGGTCAGAAGAGGCATGTTTCTGGAAGGCAGGGCCCTGGATCCTTCTTCTAGGGACCATTAATGCTTCATAACAGAGATCTCGCATACAAAGACAGGGTAGACTTTGAACATGAACAAAGAAACTGTAGAATCTCCTATAACACAGGTTGCATGCTCTCTTCAACTAAAGAACCCTTTCTTCAAACCAAATGCTTCAAGGGGCTACCCTAGTTGAGCTTTGGAGAGCCACAGCCCCTCCTGTTCAGTCTCCCTTTGACCCTGGGATGGCCCTTGTGGCACCTCTAAGTAAACCCCAAGAGCTGCACCATCCCACTTGGAAACAGTGACTGGAGTGAACCACTGACATTTAGCGGATATGGGGAGGGACACCAAACATGCTTCAATGCACTGGAAAGTCACACACAAGGAAAAATGATCCTGGCTGAGGCATATAGTGCTCTATTGTGAATCACTGCCCTAGGACTCAGGGAATTGGATTTGAAAACCATTGTCCTGCCCTACAGATCTTTCAGACATGAAAGATCTCCACCGCCAGACTCAGACTTGAGAGATATTAAGGTAGAACTTAAAGAAATTGAGTTATGAACATAAAGTCTAATAAAACTCGCTAAATTCTAGATCATGGATCTGATATTGATCAGTGACACTCAGGAAAAGAACCATCACTACTATGGGGAATGAAAAAAAAAGCAGTGAAGTTGATTATTTCGTGGGCTGTCAAAAATATCCAGAAATAGCCCGTCTTCCGAGAGTACTATGAATAAATCCATTGGCCTAGGGTGGTTTGGGGGCAAGGGGTGAAGTAGAAGTCTCTGAGAAGCAAGGTATATTAAAGGAAGAGCTCAGAACTCAGAGATATCTGGCTTAAAATCCCAGGTCTGTCATGTATTCCCTGTATGACCATGGATATGCTATATAGTCTCTAGGCCTCAGTTTCCTCTTCAGTAAAACAAAGAGATAATATAGAAACAATAGTGACCTCACAGGGTGTTTATAAGGATCAGCAATAATACAGGAAAGGCACCTAGTACAATGCCTGGCACACAATAGATGCTAATAATAACTAGATTCTGCAGACAGTGTCTTCTGGCCAGAAGAATTTGAATTGAGGAGATTTGTGCAATCCAGTTTCCAGCATCCTCCCTTTTTTCCCAGAAAAACCTGGCTCTTGGGGCATTTTTCCCCCAGTAAGGGGCGAGAGCCCAGTTTGGAACATGTCCCCTCTACACAGCCAAAACAGGCTTTCCCACAGCCGTGACCCTGCACGCATACACCTCTGTTGAACTGGCCCTGAGACGCCAGTCCCCCCTCTCAGCCTCCAGTCTGGAAGAGAAGGGGTCATCAGCCACGCTAATTAAATCTGCAGATGATAACAAACTGGGCGGTGCTGCAAACAGCACCAGAGAGGATGGGGAAATAAATGAGAAGGGACCTGGGGAGTTTAGAAAATATAGGACAGGAAATAACAAAATGAGATTCAATGCAGAAAAATGCAAGTAACTCCAACTGGGGGGAATAATCAGAAACATAGACACTGGAAGGGAAGGGGAAGCTGGGAACAGGCCGAGGAGATGAGGACTTGTGGTGGGGCAAATGACAGGTGGCAAGAGGTGAGCAAAAAGCAGGGGTGGAGAAACCACAAGGGGAGACCAAACAGAGAACATGCTGGCCATGGCTGAGCTGATCAACAAGGGTTCCATCCAGCCAATGCCATTTAGCATTCTCCCAGGCTCATTTCCAAAGACAAACCTCCATTCAAGCTCTAGCTCAAGTCCCACCTTGTCCAAAAAAGCCTTTCTGGACTCCTAAGGCAAGTTCTACAAGTCTCCTCACCTATCACTCATCTATGATATGCAGAACTGTGTTCAACCATGGGCATCGTTCCATGCCTGGCTCTCTTATCTCCAACAAAACTCTATGCTCCAGGAGAAGAAAGACCTAGCTCTATAGCTTTTTGTGTCCCTCCTAGTATCTGTCTCAGTTTCCTAGGGCTGCCGTAACAAAAAATAGCACAAGTTGGTGGCCTTAAAGAACAGGAATTTATTGTCTCACAGTTTTGGAGGTTATGAGTCCAAATTCAGAGCCTCAGTAGGCTAATCTTTCTCTCTCCTCTCCTTGCTTTTCCTTCTCCCCTCCTCTTTCTCCCCATCTGTGGGCTCTCGAGGAAATCTTTGTCTCTCTCCCCTTCTGTAGACCTGGACATTTTCTTGGCATTTCTTGGCTGCTTCTAGATGTATCTTCACCTGACATTTATCTTTCCTTATGTGTGGTGTGTGTGTGTGTGTGTCTATTCCACTCTTCTTATAAGACACCACTCAGAAATGATCAGGCTTAGGACCCACCCTACATGGTATGGCCTCATTAACATAACAAAAGAAAACACCTATTTCTAAACAAGGTCATATTCACAGGTACAGAGGTTAGGACTTCAACAGAACTTTTTGGGAGACACAATTCAATCCATAACGGTATCCAACACAGAGCTAAGCCCAAGTTAGTTTTCAGTAAAAGTGATGGTTGACTTATCATCTCAAACAACATGACGTAGAGAAAAATTTCTCTCTCCAACCCCTCATGGTCAAAACTGTGCCTGAAGCTTCTCTGTCTTTATCCTATGCACTCAATGCTAGTGCAATGCCAGTACACTGTAGCCCCGAATCAAATACATGCTGTCTATTTAACCCTTTATCAGACCAGAACACAAACCAGAGGTCACTTGGGCCCAGGAGAAAAGAGAATACCTTGAATGACGATGAGTCTGGAAAGAATAATGAGGCAGATGCATCCCTCCTATGACGAGGACTCTTTTGACTTAGCCATGATGCAGGTAGTGGCTTCTCCACTAACACAGTGGTCCCCTGAGGCATCTGTCCTCTTTCAGCTGAAAACTTCATAATCAATAATCATATCAATAATAACGCGGAGAATGCCATATAACTCCTTCTCGGGGAACTTGATTAAGGCTCTCTGGCCCTGGAGAGAACTCTAACGGCTACCTTGAGTCATTGTGAAATCAAGTCCCTGTGGAGGAAGGCAGGAACCCCTCATAAATCCAAGAACACTATAGTTCTCACTAACCACATGAGTTTCAAGGGGTAAAGGAAGTAAATACTAAAAACTTGGTCAGCCCACTTTGGCATTCAGGGTGACAAGAGAAGAAGGTAAAAGGTCAAATGTGCTGAAAATTTCCCTCAGAAAAGCCTAGAGACAAAGGTATCTTTAGAGTTACCTTCTATGCAAGCAGGTTCATTGCATCCAAAGCTAACAGGATACTCTAACACCTTGAGAGATCTCTGGAGAAAGAAAGCCCATAGTCTTTCCTGCTCATTCAAGCCCACACTACTTCAGAATTGCTAGAGCTAGGGCAGTGGGAGAGATAAGAGACAAGTGATGGGACAAGAGACCCAGGTTGCGGAGCTGGTTCTGCCATTTACTATCTGTGGGACCTTAGGAAGTCACACCTGAGCCTCTAGGCCTCTGCTTTCTGCTACCTATAAAATGATAGGGTTGAACTCTGAAGGTCCTCTCCCACTGAAAGATCCTCTGATTTCATGAAGAAGGAGAATTCTATCAGCACCTTAGCCTGAAGAACTGGTCTTTAAGTCATTCTACTGCAAATGTAATTTAATGGACTGTAAATACTCCCAGACTCCTGGGAGAACCTAGGTGTGAGCTGGAACACAGAGTCCCAATCTAGATAGAATTAATTGAATTTCTTCTTGTTTCCCCCCACCCCCCCCCAACCCCAAGTGTCCTTTCCCTGTTCTCACATTTTAATCCATGAAACGATCAAAGGATCTACTCAAAGTGAAGCACCTCTCTGCCAGATAATAAATGTAACAGATACCAGCTAAACAAGGGTATTATTGAACTCTGGTATTTGTTTTCCTAACCAGGGGGGCCACATGCAGTTATGCACGTTGTACACTGTACAAGGTGCTACATTAAGTGGACACCAATGATATAGAAGATATCACAGATTTGCCAATTTTCTGGCAGACGGTCATAAAGTATCTTGTTCTAACAAAATCAGCATATCATGGCAATTTTCAAAAAAGGGAAGTGAAGTACCTTGAGGAAGGCACAGTTTTTTCTAATTGGCACAAAGGCACCATATGGGCTAGCCGTGGCCCCAGTCTTAACCAACTGGATGCTGACCCACTGGAAAACAACAGGAGAGAGATGATAGGAGCACTCAGCGTTCTTTCCACTGTCTCAGAGCAAAACCTACACTCCAGAATATAATCTGAAAAAGTCATCTACACAGGCTGTAAATGACTAGTAGGCCAAAGCAGAACCCTTCCCAGAGATATTTATATTTTTAAAAGGACTTAATAAAATAATGATTTCTTAAGGACTCAGTCTTTGTCGGGCTCATCATCAAATCGCAGGGCTGAGAGTAGGGTAAGCACTCCAAACAGTTCCCCGGACCAACAGAGCCAGTAGAGGGATTCCAGAAACCCACCAATGAGTAGCAGAGGCATCCAGGTTCTTTAAATCACAGGACATAAGGAGGCGCATACTGACTCTTCCTGGAAAGCCAAGCATAAACTACTTAGAATCATTCACAGGCCCTGTACGTGAGGCATGCTCAAGGAATTTCATGAATGTTTTTGAGACCAGAGAAAGCTGGAGAGATGTATAATCTTCTAAGCTCGTTTCATTTATTCTACAACCAATAGAATCAGATAAGCAATACAAAAACTGGTGCCAGGACTTCAGACAGCTTTTACCATGTCCAGGTAAATGAGACAGGAATAAATATGTTTTCAATTATCCTATTGCTCCTTCTCAGGGCCCCCAGCTGCTTCCCAGAGCTCTCCATAGGAGCCCCACCTGTGTCTAGTATTGCTCTGAAGGACCCATGCCCTGGGCATTCCCTCATCTGAGTTTACCCAACATTCAACCCATATCCTGTCCACACACAGGCAGGAAGATCTGGGGATGTCCTCAATGAGCTCATAGTCTAACCCAGGTCCCCTCATTCAGAGCCCGCCAAGTGACTGGTTCGTTAATCTATAACACAGAAACTCTTTGGAGGCATTGGAGACTGATGAAGATCAGACCCCACCCAGCTGTACTGCGACAGGAGCATTGAATACTGTCTTAGTTACCTAGTGCCACTGTAACAAATACCCCATGTGGGCAGCTTTAAAGAAAAGAAATTTATTTTCTAACAGTTCTGGAGGTTAAAAGTCCAAATCAGGATCTCAGCTGTGTCCATTCCTTCCTGCGCATTTCTTGGCTTGTAGAAGATCCTCACATGGTATCCGCCATTGACTCTGTGCCTAATCTGCTCTTTTCATAACTCAGAATTAATTAGGTTTAGGACATACCCTACACTGATATGCCCTTATTAACATAACAGAGAAAACCCTACTCCCAAACAGGATTATAGTCACAGGTTTAGTATCATATCCACAGGGTTAGGATTCCAACACATAGTTTGGGGGGACACAATTCAATCCACAACAAATGCTTTAACTCAAACCAATGACTAAGAGCAGACACTCAGGCCCACTTGGAGGCTGGCAGGGGGATGTGCAGGTCCAGGGGCCTTTCTGAAGAGGCTCAAATTATACCACCAAGGTGATGGCTCCACTACTTTGTGCATATACTAAAAGCCACGGAATTGAACCTTTAGAGGGGTGAGGTTATGATATGAGAATTACATCTCAATTAAAAAAAAAATCATGCCACCTAGACTTCCACTTCTCCTGCCCACAAACAGGGTCAGTCCTGTCAGGGGTCTGGACAAACTACCAAACAGTCCTTCCCAAGGAAAGGATGGCCACAGGGTCCTGGGAGGAGGTATGGTGTAAAGAAAAGAAACAAGTTTTGGGATCTGATGGCCCTATCGTTCATTGTCTGTGTGCCCTTGGCAGTTACTTAAAGTCTCTGAGCCTTGATCCATAAAATGGGGAAAATACCTTCCTTCCCAGGATCATTATAAAGATTAAGTGGAAGGAGGTGTGGGCAACATTCATGCTGTGCAGTGAATTACTTAATATGGCTGTCATAAATTGAATTGTATCCCCCCAAAATATGTATCAAGTTGGTTAGGCCATGATTCCCAGTACTGTGTGGTTGTCCTCCATTTTGTGATTGACGTAATTTTCCTATGTGTTGTAAATCCTAATCTCTGCCTGTGGTTAATGAGGCAAGATTAGATTATGTTAAAGAAGATTAGGTGGGATTGTAACACCACCCTTACCCAGGTCACATCCCTGTTCCAATGTAAAAGGAGTTCCCCTGGGGTGTGGCCTGCACCTCCTTTTATCTTACAAGAGATAAAAGGAAAGGGAAGCAAGCAGAGTTGGGGTGGGGGGGACTCATACTACCAAGAAAGCAGTGCCAGGAGCAGAGTGTGTCCTTTGGACCTGAGGTTCCTGGGCTGAGAAGCTCTGAGACCGAGGAAGATTGATGATAAGGACTTTCCTTCAGAGCCAACAGAGAGAGAAAGCCTTCCCTTGGAGGTGACACCTTGAATTCGGACTTGTAGCCTAATGTCTCTTTGTTAAAGCCATCCACTTGTGGTATTTCTGTTATAGCAGCACTACATAATCAAGACAAAGGCCCTTCTAGCCATTGTCTTTGTGACTCCCACACAATGATTGAGTGCGACTGTGCAAATAAGGTGCTTGTGGCCCACCAAGGGGATTGGAGAGCTTGTTGCTAATGCAAATAAGATGTATGGAACCTGTGATGGTTTAGGTTGTGTGTCAACTTGGCTGGGCCATGATTTTCAGTGATTTGGCAGTTATATAATAATGTAATGTGGCAATTATGTAATGATGTAGTCATCCTCCATCTTGTGGTCTGATGTAATTGTCCTCCGTTTTGTGATGTGTTGTACATCTTAGCCTCTATGCCTGTGATTATGGTCTCAGTGGGATTGAGTTGTCCATTATGTTACTGAAGCAGGATTAGGGTGGGTTGTATCTTGAGTCACCACCTTACTAGAGGGTGTGACTCAAGTCACCACCTTTATCCCGTTCACCACCCTTATCACTCTTATTCAAGTCACACTCTTGCACTGCCTCGCTCAAGTAAGAGAGTTTCCTTGAGGGTATGGTCTACATCCAATATACATATATGAATGCTCTGGCAAAGCTCTCTCTTTTGATCTGGATCCTGCAGCCAGCTCGTCATCATCTGACCTCCAGTTCTTGGAACTTGAGTCAGCAGCCTGTCATCTGACCTGATTCACCAACTTCCTCAGCCTTGTGAGCCAGAAGCCTGTTGTCTGATCTGCCAATTTGGGTTCATCAGCCTCTGTGACCATGTGAGTCAGGAGAAGCCTCCAGCCTGAAGCCTGACTCACTGATTTGGGAACTGTCAGCCTCCACAACCATGTGAGCCATTTTCTTGATGGTTCATGAGTCCTGTGAGACGTTGTAGTGAATTACGGAGCCCAAAGACAGGAAGGAGAGTACTGAGGGGAGTAGTAGCTGATGTTAGAGATGATGGAGTGGTACAGCAGTTTGGAAAAGTTTGACATTTGGGACATCTTTAACCTCTACCTCATAAGAACCAGTTTTGTGCTGATCCTTCTAAAAGAAACTATTCTTTCAACCACTCCCAAGTATGTACACAGTACATGTTAATTTCATTTGGTCATTGGGTAGTTTGTACTTGAGGCTCTTTCTCCCCCCCCCCCCCCCCCCAGTATATGGTGACCTGGCCTGGACAGGACCCTATCATTATTTGCAAGGCTACTATAAATGAGTGACTTCTATATTGCTGTAAGTCAGACCCGATCAGGGGATGAAAGAAAGGGGGTGAGGACTGAGAACTTATAGCCCTGCCAGGGTCAGAATTGTGTGATTTTGCCTGAAAGTGACTAAGGCAGCTTTCTTTCTCTCTCTCTCTCTACCTGGTGTCCCTGGGTTCTTGAATTTTGGCCCCATGCTGGTCTCTGGTCCTACTGCTGGGCCAGTTAAGCCGCTGGCTCTGGGCCTTTGGCATTGCCACACAGATGACAAATACATCTGGGACTCCAGAGCAAATACTGTCGAACTCGCTTTGCACCATATACCCCAGTGCACTCCCTTCCCATCCAGTTCCCAGCCCATCCCAGTCTCACTGGAAGAATTTAGGCTGAGGCTCGGCCAGCCTGTTAGCCTGCTAGAGGAAGCCAAGGAGAGTCTGCTCAAAGCTTGAAGGAGGCTGGGCGGAGCATGCCCTGTCAATTAGGGCTGGGCTGGGCTGGGCTGGAGAGTCATCTCTGGCTGCTGTTCTAGCCTTCCCATCAACACATCAGGAAAAATGAGGTGTTTCTGTCAATCACCAAAGACACATGGCATCCCGGCTGAATCCTCCCTGAGCTAATGGGACTGCAGGGAAGTCATTCAGCATTTGCAGAAGCTCCTTGATCAGCGGCAGTGAGGCATTTGGGAGGAAAGCCTCTACAGGTAGCCAGAAAGTATATGACAAATTGTATGGGGAGCTGCAATGCCAGTCCAGGGCCCAGTGGCAGTCACACAGCCTTGCTAGAGGAGCCTCTCAGCTGCAGGGACACCAGACAGAGCTGCACAGCTGTAACATCACCCTACCCTCACCCCAACCAAGGGATACCCATAAGAGCCCAGACTGGCCATCTCTGAAGTCTGCATGTTTAGGGATATCTGCATAGAGGTCTCAAAGCTTAGTGCTTTTGCAATGATGTAATGATGTAGTCATCTTCCATTTTGTGACCTGATGTAGTTATCCCCCATTTTGTGATCTGTTGTAAAGCCTAGCCTCTATGTCAGTGATTATGGTCCCATTTGGGAGTGAGTTGTCTGTTATGTTAATGAGGCAGGATAAGAGTAGGGTGTATCTTGAGTCACCCCTTACTTACATGTAGTCCTCGATAAGAAGAAAGAGGAACTCATAATAATGAATCAGACACAGACTCTGGCCTCAAGGAGCCTGCAGGTTATGGAAGCATATAAAAGATTAGCGAAAAAAAGGCCAGAGTGTGGAGGCTGCAGAAAATTTAAAAGAGAGGGGCTGATGGGGATGGAGCTAGGCTGCCAGCCCTTTCTCCCTAATGAGCTAGGTCACAAAGTCAGTGTCCAAGGGCTTGATTCACAACTGGGGAAGAGAGCCCTGGGCTAGGTCAGGACAGGGTTGAGACCTAATCTGCCTTTCACTTCCCCAGATAAGACACTTCCCTTCACTTCACTTCTCTTCACTTATGCATTGAAGGGGTTGGGCAAGATGATCTCTGAGGACTCTTCCAACTCTAGAATTGTGTGGTTCCTTGAGGCTTTATATTGAAATACCTTTAGTAAGATATTAACATAGTCTTAAATCCACACAATCTCCTCTGTTGTCACAGCCTCCTATACCCCTGCCCTCCCCACTCCTGCACCTATTTAAATGTACCTACGGGCTCACAGCTTCTTCCCCAAGTCCCATCTGCCATGCTAACATCCACCTCCCCCATAAAAAACTTCACACACACCTCCAAAGCTATCCCCCAGCCAACTCCTGCAGTTCATCTTTCTCTGAATTCTATGCATGAGTTGCACATACAGAAATCCAGGAAGCTCCCCTAGAAAAGGGTGTATGTCTATTTTTTATTCTGAACTCCCAGTCTGCTAACGCATTATCTAGGACAGAGGACAGACATTAGAAAACTTTTTCTGTAAAAAGGCCAAGACCCGTTGCCATAGAGTCAATTCTGACTCATATCTACTCCATGGGACAGAACAGAACTGCCTCACAGGGTTTCTAAGGCTGTAATCTTTACGGAAACAGACTGCCACATCTTTCTCTCACAGAGCTGCTGGGGGTTCCAACTGCCGACCTTTCGGTTAGCAGCCGAGTGCTTAACTATTGCGCCACCAGGGCTCCCTGTAAAATGGCAGACAGCAAATAATTTAGGCTTTAGGCCATATGACCTCCGTCACAACTACTCAACTCTGCTGCTGAATGCAAAAGTAGCCGTAAACAACACACAGATGAATGAGTGTAGCCAAATTCCAATAAAATTTTATTTACAAAAATTGGTGATGGGTTAGATTTGCCCCCCCCCCCAACTCCGCTGGGCAGCAGTTTGCCAGTCTTGATGTAGGAGAGGTCTTACTGATAGACATACCTCCACCTGGCCCTTCTCTCATCACTATGATTGTTCACATGTCAGTCTGCCATACTGGACTGGGAGTTTCTTGAAGGCTAGCTCTGTGTCTTTCAACTCTTGAACCTCAGGGTCCAATGCTGCGCCTTGTATGTCTTAAGCATCTAGTAAATGCTTGTTCTATTAATGCTCTGATCTGATGATACATGTTTCACATTTCATAATCTAAGGAGATCATCACCAAGACAACCCATGAGATATCAGGCAAGCAGACAGGCCCCGATGGGAGGGTGGCACAGGGCTGAAACCCAGACACACAAGTTTGCGCCACGTCTTTCAGAAAATGCAGGGGAAGGCAAACTGGCTGGCTGGCCTCAGCACCGCTCTTGGAGGAAACTCCATCCTGCTACATCAAAGGGCGCGTGTTCTGATCAAAAGTTTGGACCAAACACTCCACCTTTTGGACCCATTCCTCCACCCCCTCCCACACTAACCATCACCGACTCATAGCCCTCCAGGGACTGGGATCAACCAAGGGACGCAGACATCTGTGGGAGTGTCCAGTCCCTTTCATCTGAACCCATAGCAGATGCCTCCTATCTACAGCTAACACATTCATTCTGCTTTGCAGGTAACAGAGACCAAATAAACACATCAGGCTACTTGATTCCCTCGATGCTTTTGTGATTAAGTGCAATGGTACCCATTCTACAGAAGAGCAGATTGAGTTCAGAAAGGCTATGACTTGCTCAAATCATAGCAGTGAGCAGCAGATCCAGGCCTAGGGCTTTTGTATGACGTGGGCACTATAAAAAGCTGATGTGGCCTAAGCTGCATCTTGAATGACAGAGAGGAAGATCCCTTCTCTGACGGTTGAGAGAAAGTGATATGATGAAAGACTGCCTGGGTTCAAACCCCAGCCAGCCATTCACCAGCTATCTGATTTCGTGCAAGTTATTTCACTTTCCTATACCTCACTCCCTGCTCTATAAAATAATAATGGTATATCTACCTCACAAGATTACTGTAAGGATTAAATGAGTTAATGTATGTAAACCACTCAAATGCTGTAAGTTTTAGTCTTATTGTCATTGAAAGCAAACCAAATGATGCATTTTAAGGCATCAGACAAATCAGAGACCATTCAGAGGAGAGAGGTAAGAAGAATAAAAGAACTCAAGGCCACATTTCATGAGAAGTGGATGAAGGAAGCTGAGCTATTTATTACAGAGACGTCAAGGGCAGGGGTGTGGGTGAGGCAGGATGCTGATCTTTAGCTTCAAACCACCTCTGCAGACACGGATCAGACTTATGATAATGGTGCCAAGGTGCAGGGCAAGGGTCAGCTGAGGAGAAAGGAAGTGTCCCACCTAGTCCACTGTTCTGAACATGGCTCCTAAAGACCCAGTAAGAATCATGTTCTAAAATATGATTAGGATGTTGGAGCATTATTTTAACTACTTTACTGGTCTTTATGAAATAAGACAGTAAATAAACATTCTTTCATTAATTCCCACTTTAACATAAAGAGCTAATGGTTATTAACTTAGATACATTATTAGGCTGGGTGTTTTATGGGCAGGCAGTAAAATATGATGGTTAAGAGAGAGTAATATGACACAAGACTGCCTGGGTTCAAATCCTTAGCCAGCCATTTACGAGCTGTGTGACTTCATGCAAATTATTTCACTTTCCTATGCCTCGCTCCCCCCTCTATAAAATAATAATGGTATCTACCTCACAAGATTGTTTTAAGGATTAAATGAGTTAATATGTGTAAATCAGTAAGACACTGTAAGTTTTACCTGTTATTGTCATTGAAAGCGGACCCAAGTTTTGGTTTTGTATTTTAGTGCAATCCCTACAGTAATAGTGAACAATTACTATGACTCTCTAAATGTGTATTAAGTGTGAGGCACTGTATCAACCAGATTATGTCTGATATATTTTCTCTCTAATTCTTACCATAACACTATAGGGGAAGTAGAATAATCCTCATTTTAGAGATGAAGAAATTGAAGCTCAGAAAGGTTGAGTAGCTTGCTCAGGACCACACAGCAAGAAGTGGTAGAATCAAGATTTATATTCAAATCTGTCTATTTGAATGCCTTTCCATAATTCCATTCTGCCAATCAGGAGGGACCAACTCTGTGCACCCCTCTAGTCCCAGACCTAGCACAATGCCTGGCTAAGAGTAGGTGTGTCTCAAATATTTGATAATTATAATAATGCCACAGACATTAGCATTATTGACTTCCTCTTAAACTGGGCCCACACAGCATAAGAACAAGTGCCCAACACCAACAAAGCTAGAGATCTCTGAATAAGCCAACAGAATAATGGGAACATCACATTCCCACAGTGATGCACATAGCATCCTTTGTGCAAGTACGAGCTTTCTGGAAATGGGATATTTTGTTACTTAGAGAAGTTAGGAGGGGCGGCACTAAGATTTAGCACTCCAGTGAAGGAATGTGGAGTCCGTAGGTGGTGCAAACAGTTAACATGCCCATCCTCTAACCCAAAAGGTGGAGGTTCGGGTCCACCCACAGGTACCTCTGAAAAAAGGCCTGGCAATACTTCCAAAAAAATTAGCATTGAAAATCCTATGAAGCACAGTTCTATGCTTGACACACATGCGGTCCCTATGAGTTGGGATCAACTCGATGGCAACTGGTTTTTTTTGTTTAAGGAACACGCTGTCCAGTAGCTTCATTAAGAATTGGATTTTTAATGGGAAATGGAGCAGGAAGCTAAGGGATACTTTCTATAATGTTATTTTGAAGGTGATCACTAATCATGTCCTGGCCCAGCCTGACATTTGTTATGAGAAAAGAAAGTGGGGTTGACCACTGGAAAAAATTAAAAGTGGGATGGCTGTTGCATCCACAAGCATGGAAGGCCTGCAAAAACATAACTGTGTGCTCTTCACTCTTCTCCACTTGAAACACGGCCTGATAATAAAGCTGCCTGCATGTCCTCCTCCCCAGGTAGGAGGATGGGGACAAAAGGAAGGGAAGCAGTGCCAGAGTCAGGGCTAAGGAGCCAAGTGAAGGAGACAAGTGAAGCCGAGTGAGTCCATATTAGCAACTTTTCTTCAAATAAAACAGCAGACGAAGCTGCAGGTAGGTACCTCATACACAAGAAACAAAGCCAATGTCAAAAGTCCACATGTTTTCTGGTGGATTTCCAAAGTGGTAAGATAGAAGAAAAAGTTGAAGCAGGTAAGGTACTAAGCATCTGTAGTTCAGATACAGATTAAAAGACAAAAATTAATCTTAGGAGGCTGCATAGCCACAAACATTTACTAAGCACTCTCCATTTGCATTGGGCAAATCTGCTGCAAAAGACCTCTTTAAAGTGTTGAAAAGCAAAGATGTCACTTTAAGGATTAAGGTGTGCCTGACCCAAGCTATGGTGTTTTCAATCGCCTCATACTCATGCAAAAGCTAGACAATGAATAAGGAAGACCGAAGAAGAATTGATGCCCTTAAATTATGGTTTTGGCAAAGAATATTGAATATAGCATGGACTGCCAAAAGAATGAACAAATCTATCTTGGAAGACGTATGGCCAGAACGCTCCTTAGAAGCAGGGATGGTGAGACTTTGTCTCACATACTTTGGACATGTTATCAGGAGGGATCAGTCCCTGAAGAAGGACATCATGCTTGGTAAAGTAGAGAGTCAGTGAAAAATAGGAAGATCCTAAACAAGATGGATTGACACAGTGACTGCAACAATGGGCTTAAGCATAAAAATGATTGTGAGGATGGCACAGGACTGGGCAGTGTTTTGTTCTATTGCACATATGGTCACTATGAGTCAGAACCAACTCAACTGCACCTAACAACAACAATAACTCTATGTACAAGACCTTGGGAGAAGCACCAGGTTTACAGGGATAAAAGACACCATCCCCACCCTCAAGGAGCTCACTATACAGAAGGGAAACAGGCCTGAAAATACATTATAACGACATCTGCAGGGTTCAATGGAGTTAGGGAGGAGGACACCTAAAGGGTCAAGGGAGACTTCAGAGAAGAGACAATACTTTAGCTGAGACCAATACTTTAAGGGAGGAAAGAGCATCCCAGATGGAGGGAAGAGTCTGGGCAAAGGACTGGAGGCAAAAAGCAGCTTAGCAATGGTTTGCTATAACTGGAGTCCAGCATGTGTCTTTGGTGTCAAGTTAGAGACTGGAGAGATTTGTTGGAGATAAAGCTAAAAAGGTGGCCAAGAAGCAAATCATGGAAACCTGGTACAACATGCTTAAGGAGTTTGAACTTGATCTTAATAGATGTTTAGAAGCCATCAGACTTTAAATAAGGAAATTGCTTAATCAGATCTGCATTTTAGAAAGACCACTCTGATACACCATAAAGATGGTTTGGATAGGGCAAATCCAGAGAACACTTAAAAGATATTGCAGTCATGCAAGCAAACAATGAGTGCTGGAATTAGGATCATAGCAATGGGGAAGGTAACTGGGAGATAGATGTAGGAAATGCAACTGCCACGCCTTGGTGTCCAACTGGATGTGAGAGGAGGAAGAAATCTAGAGAGGCTTCCAGATTTTTGGCTGGGGTCACTGGAAGAATGGTTAGGACAGCCACCAAGACAGGGAATAAAGAAGATGCGGATTTGACAAAGAAGATGCTGAGTACATTTATAAACACGCTGAGTTTGAGATGTCTTTGGATGTCTATGCATTTATGTTCAGGAGGCAGATAACAAGAGCCTGGAGCCCAAGAGATATGTGCAGTTTAATTAAGAGTATTTGGGAGTCATCCTATGTAGGTAGATAATAACTTAAACCATACTAAATCAAACCTGTTGCCATCAATTCCGACTCATAGCAATCCTATAGGACAGAGTAGAACTGCCCCATAGAGTTTCCAAAGAGCAGCTGGTGGATTCAAATTGCCAATCTTTCGGTTAGCAGCCATAGCTCTTAATGACTGTGCCACCAGAGCTCCAACTTAAGCCATAGTCATTGATAAAATTGCCTTCAGAAAAAGTACATAAGAAAAGTAAGGGAAAGGGAAAAGAAGAGAAGAAAGCTTGAGATAGAACTCTGAGAACACTGGTATTTCAATGGTAGATGGAGGACAGTAACACATGAAAGAGAATGAGAAGAATGCCCAGAGATACAGAGGAAACCCAGGGAAGAATCATGTTACAGACTCTGGAAACTTTAGGAAGAGAAAATATCAAGTGGGAAGAAGTAGTCAGCTTTGTCAAATGCAATGGAAAGATCAAGTAAAACAAGCATTGAAATGGTCTTCTATTCTCACGGAATAGAAATACAAAAATAATAATAATAAATGATAGAGATGCAGATTAGGGTAGTTCCTAGAACTTAGCAGGTATTTTGTAAATGCTGGATAAATGGATGGATGGATGGATGGATGGTTGGAAGCATTTCCGTATTTACAACCCCATTTGAACTGTCTACGTCATGGATTGGATTTGTGGTGATTCTATTCAGAGCCAGAGAGATGGACAAATGTGACTTCAGGGCATTCCTTCCAGGCTAAATTTTCTGGTATTCTACATATAGCTACAGAAAGAAGAAATGTACAATCCATAGAATAACAAGGAAAAAATTCTTTGCTATTCTACTGAGAAGGGTCTTCCAAAGGTCATTCCATCTATCCCCCTGCCTCTGGCAGAAAGTCAAGAGCAATCTTAAAACACATGATCAGTATTCTAAAGAAGTCCATATATGCGTGTATCCAAATCAGACTTTCCAGAAGGAAGGGAGGAGTAAGTGTGTGTCTACCCTACCACCTCTTGCCTTCTGGCCGGGGGAACGGAAAAACTCGTCATCAGCATAGCTGCTGCCCCTGGAGCCAACAGCACAGCTGCAGGAGCCAAGTCTCTGTGAAATGCATCAGATCAAATTCAATGATCAATAATAAAATCAACAGCCTTCGCAAAGCCAAAGGGGTTGAAATTCAGAAGGGTAATCCTGTAATTTCTCCTGGGGCCATACAGCACACTCATTTTTGTGAGATTTACAGCTTTAACCAATTCTCCGGATGCAGGCACAATGTTACAGAAGTCAAAGCTTTTAGTTAGGTAAAAGACCAAGGTCAGGGAATTATTGATATAACAATTAGAGATCTTGGACCCCTGAACCCCCAACTCCACCAACACTAACAAGAGAAATCTGAACCACTTAGAAAGGCTAACCAATCAAACCAGAAACTCCAACAGCCATAGAGTTCAGCTGGAAGAATTTTCCTTTATTAAACAATGTGTCTGGAACATTTTTGGTCTCATTGTTCCATTCCAGGCTGGAGACTGAAGCTATAGAAATAAATTAGCAATTTCAGTAATGCTCATCTTAGGCTGAGTCTACTGGCAAATAGAGACTTCCTGGCTAGGGCTGAGAAGTGGATTAACTCTTTCAGGCTATGGTTGGAAGTGGGGGGAAGTGGAGCTGGTGGCTAGGGAAGTCAGTGAAAAAGATTTAGAAATGTAAACAACTATTTAGAGAGGAAGGCAAAGGCTGAATGTCACTGAGAACAAATGTGGAGTCTTTTTTTTCAAAGATCTTAAGAATGGGAAGGAAAGGAATAGGCAGAAAAGTTTCTTGGTTTATATTGGGATTTTATGATGGTGGTATTAGTGGACTCATATCTGGATCAACTCAGTTGCTGTAGTCCATTACCTCTCTTCAGCTCAAGGTCCCATCGGATCCCAGATATACCAGGAGGAGATGAATATAGAACATTAGATTTGTGGGCTCCATTTTACAAATGGGAAGCCCACATTTGAAGTGATTTTTGGGGATGGAGCCCCATTCCTGTTCACTTCAGAACCTTCTACTTCACTCTGCCTTCCTGAGGAAGGGAACTTTGAGAGCCATGGACCTTAATGATGCCTTCAGGCAGAAAGGCTGGGATCTGCACTCCTCCTCACAGGCAAGAAATAGGGACTGAGCCAGCTCCAGGTCCTGGCCTGCTGGCTGGACAGAGGACATTCACAACTTGGTCAGACATCAGAGGGACTAGTGGCCAAAAGACCAAAGCCATGTGACACGTCTTCTTTTCCAAGGTTTGGAGGAAACCGACATCAAAGACGGGAGAGGTGTTAGCTGGGTGGTCTGAGAGAACAATTAGGGAGGAGCAAAGGAATAGAGAAAAGGACATCGCCCAGTCGCCCACACCTCCAAACAAAGCTGTCTTTGTTTTCCTGACTCAAAGTCCAGCAGCAGCCGACTAAGGCCCCAAGAGAAAAGGCAGAGGGACCCTGATCAAACTGGGGCCAAGAGGCACTGCCTAGGCCACTCTGCTTTCCTCGGAGCCACACAATGCTGTCCAGGGGAGAGATGACGGACATGGCGATGGAAGAAGAGGAGACAAAGGGAGAAATCTAAAGAAGAAGATGAAATTAAGAGCCAATGGGGAGATATAAGAGCAAAGAAGCATGGCATGCGAGCAGAGACACCTTTCTGTGGCTTTCCTGCAGGGACTCCACATAAGGCCCCTTATTGCTAGGGAGGTTTAACTGCTCAAAGCATGCCCTGGTGGAAACTCCTTAAGCCCACTAACGTGGACAGCTTGTGTCAGCCTAAAATCTCATTAGTGGTTTAGAGGTGGTGCTCAGTTGTCCCTTCCTCAACTTCCTGACAACCCCCACCTAGAATGCTGAAAACTGAGACTAATTAATATCTGAGGCTCAAGTGCAGAACCTTATACACACTCCAGTAGAACTCTGGTTGACCCAAGGTAGAAGACACACATCCCTCAGGGGCAGGTCCACCTAGTCTGACTGTTGCTGAATCAAAGCTGGAAATACCTTCTGCCCCAGTGTCTGACTTAAATAGCTTGAGCTGACTCCGTCCTGATCCTCTCCAGCTTGCTTATAAATTTACAACCACTGTGTATACACATTCATAAAAATGTCACCTTGCTGTCTGTTTAATATGCATCCTGAGTCACTTTCTCTTAGTCACTTATCCATCAATGGGAAATAACACCAACAAGTGGGTGAGTGTGCATGAGTATGTGTTTGAGGTCTGCTCAGCTGTCTGGGTCTCTAGACGTTCTGCACATCAAGGCTGAAGAAGACCCATGGTGATGCACCGGATGGGGAATCCAAGTCTTCACTTCAAGTCCCTGCTCCTCTACTGCCTGGAATGGGGGTCTCGGCAAGACATGTTATTTTTCTGGGCCTCGGTTTCTCTATCTATGGAGGAGATGACTGATCTCATAGGTCATTTCTAGCTCGACATTTTCTGGTTTTATTTAATTTAAACAGTGTCATATTTATAATTAATAATAATGGTACAGCTAACATTGATTGGTTAATTGATTACTGTGTGGCAGGTACTTCTCTAAATCCTTTTCACACGTTATCTAATTTAATCCTAAAACTAGCCTTGTGAGACATATATTATTATCCCCGTTTTACAGATAAAGACACTGAGGCACAAAAGAAGTTTACAATGTGGACCAAGATGGCACAACCAGCAAATAACAGAGAGAGGAGGCCCAGGTGGTCTATCTCCAGACTCTGCACACTTAACGTTTTATGGGCCCTCTAACAATAAATAAAGGGAAGGACATTTTGAAATCTCGGCCTCTCACCAGGTAAGGTGCCAGGCAATATCAGGTAACACCCAGTGTGGGCAGTGATTCTAGCTGCTTCCTTAAGGGTCTTGTAAAACTCATGAGTGAAGGGGATGAAATTACTAGTATCCCTTCAAAGCACAAGGGCAGCTTCAGTTTCAAAGGTGTGATTCTCATCCTGCCTCATGTGCAGACTGATGAGAATGCCACATGCAGATCTGAAAGCCTGTCCTTGTGCCCCCTTGCCCACCATTGCTTCCCCCTGCTATACCTGCTGGCCCCACGGAACAAATATCTCATGATGATGTGTAATCACTGCATGAAGGGAAGATGTCCTGAAGGCAAGAGCAGATCAGTAGCACCCAGAGGCCACCCTTGTACTAGCCCAGGGACAGTCTGGACTTTCTGCATATTTCAGAGGTAGTGAATAGGCAACAACAACTTGAACCCTAGAAGACTCTTCCTGGTGCCCAAGTGAAGGTGCCCAGCCTGCCCTATGAAGGTGGTTCCACCTTGCCTTAAAGTGTGCATTGGAAGAAAACAACAGCCACTGAGGTCCAGGACCTAAGACAACATGCTAAGCCTACAGATTGTGCTAGGTCATCCAGACAAAAAATGGACAAAAACGAAAAGAAGCCAGCAAGCTGTCCCACAAACCCACTCTCTTCTCCCAGCATAGTGAAGAAGGGTGAACACAGCCCCAGGGCATGGCTGCTAATGGAGAGCAGAGGGAACCCCAAGGCACAAACACCACCTTCCCATCAACCGCCATAGAACCATGTTCAAAAATCTGGTTCTGATTTGCTGCAGCCATCCTTTGCCTGATTCCACCAGAGCTCGAAAGCACTACATTCTTGCTCTAATATTTCATCTCCCTCTGGTCCAGCCTGCTCTGGCCTCATGTCAGATTAATATTCCTATTCAGTGGAAGCCAGACGAAATTTCCTTCAGTGGGGCTGACCTCTCCAGTTGGCTGCCTAGAAGCTTACAAAGCCAGTGGCAGCCACCACCCCTTCCCCACTCCTGGGGTCCGGAAGTGTAAACACTCAGGGTGGCCCCTGACTCATATAGAAAGTTATTAGGAAGGAGTGAGGCTTTACAAGGTGTCAGAGCTTTCACCAAGCCTTCTGGTTGATTGAACTGGTCTCAGGGTTTTGCAGAAGGAGAGTTACTGAATGGAAAATGCACCAAAGGCACAGAGCAAGCTATGTCTGAGGTCCTTGTGTACTAATGACCAAGGCTGAACAAAGGGAGGTGGCTGTAAGAATAAAAGCAGATGATACTAAAAATAATAACAACTAATATTTAATGAGCAACTTACAATATGTTAGGCACTTTACTAACAACTTTTAATGCATTATCTTATTTAATTCTTTCAACAAACCTACCAGGTAAACGCTATTATTTTTCCCAATATACAGATTTTTTTAAAAAAAGTAACCTAAGAAAGGTTTGGTAAATTGCCAAATCTTTCCGGGTTATCAGTAAGGTATCAGTAAGTGACAGAGCCAAGATCTGGGCCGAGGCAGTCTAACTCCAGAGTCTAAGCCCTTAACCACTAAGCAACACTACTAGCATGCCCTGAGTTCTTTGGAACAACTCTTAAACCATGTAATCTTTAATGAGCCACAATGGGGATGATTTGAGGACTGTTCATGGCTAATTAAGACCCTCACACTGATACTGTCATGACTTCATCTGGATTATAGACCTTGACCACAAATCCACACATACTCAAGAAATGGCACATTAGACCATCAACACAAACTCCAGCCAAAGCCAAAGCCAAAGCAAATGGTTCCCCTCGTCTGTCTTTCCAGATATCTGTGCCACTTACCCCTCCATCAGCAGGGATAACCAGAACCGACTGCAGGTCCTATCACCAATGGTGCCCAGTAGGTGGCCAGGGTGGGTAAAGAGGAATCCAAATGGAGTCCTGACCTCGGACTTAGGACCTGCATTTTAGGAAAAGAGGTCCCAGGCCTGGAGTTGGGCCATGGACAAACAACCTTTCTCTGGTCCTTTACAAATCCAAGCTGCCTTGACCCTCCCAAGCAAGATTAAAAGCAAGAGTAGAATCAGATATTAATGAAATCCACAGAGCTGCATTTACTAGCCTCAAACCCCAACGAAATGTAATGATGGATTCACCGAAATGTGGGAAACTGGAAGTTAAATCTTCCAATATTAAATTATTTATGTAAGTAACCCTACCTGACACAGAAGTACCCTCACTAAAAATGTATGATTCAAGCAGATCACTCACGAAGGGGCCCGAGAACGACCCTGAGAACTCACTCGTTCCACGATGGGGAGTTTGACCCCCAGCTGCCCACCTTCCTCTGCTTCACAGAAGAGCCGTGCCAACAGTGTCCAAGCAAATGAGGAATGACTGTCCCCAGGAGGCTTGGCCAGCCACAGTGCTAGGTCACAGTTTGCTTTCTCTCTTCACTCGTTTTCTTAGTCATTCAACTAATTGTTTTTGTTTTGCTTTGTTTTTAAAATAAAGTGAAAAATTAGAAATAGCCTTTGTGTGTAACTATAGGATATTGGTTAAATATGCAATGAAACAAATAGAATATGATGTAGTCATTCAAGAAAAAACAGTATATTTGTCAATATGAAAAGCCGTTTATTATCAAGCAAAAAAGTAAAAAAAAAGGCAGATTATAAAACATTATTTCTATATTAAAAAATATATACATATATGTTAGAAAACCTGGAAGCTAATACACCCAAAAGCTAAGACTGGTTATCTATGAGTGATTTTTCTATTCTTTTTGTTTTTAAGCAATAGCTTCTACTTCTCCTCCCCACTGCCCCAGCTCCTGGTAATCATGAGTCTATTTTGTCTCTACACATTTAACTAACATTTTTTGAGCATCTTCTCTGTGCCAAGCACTGTGTGAGGCTCTGAAAATAAAGAAGAAGGAGTAGAAAGAAGAACGGAGAGACTTGAGGAAGGAAGCAGAAGAACTAACTGTTTCTGAGCACTCAAAATATACCAACCACAGTTCTAAGCTCTTTATAAGCATTATCTTCTGTAACCCCATCTACCTCTAAGGGGTAGGTACTACAGAATCGCCCCCTTCCCCTCATTTCTTAAATAAAAATGCAACTTTTAGCCAGAGGTAAAGAAAGCTTTTGATGATTGCACAAAGACTTGAATCCAGGTTTGTTGTTCCCAAAGTATGAGTGCTTATGCGCTGTTATACACAGTTCACCCTAGAAGTGCACAGAAAAATTCCACACGACCCTTGCCCTCAAAGAGCTTACAGTCTGCTGGGGAACAGTTGGGCAAAAAAGCAATCACAGTGTAGAAAGAGACTTGCCCAATGTGTAATGCGTGCCCAGGAGCCCAGTCAAGAGAAGGGGCATCCTCTCCCACTAGTGGGAGGAGTCAGGACAGCTCCACTAGGAGGGGATTCTGGAGCCATTGGAGCCCTGGTAGCATAGTGGTTAAGAAAAGATCCACAGTTCGAATCCACCAGCTGCTCCTTGGAAACCCCATGGGGCAGTTCTACTCTGTCCTATATGCTGAACCAACTTGATGGCAATGGGTTTTTCTCCACCCCCAGACTGTGACTTTCTTGGGAGCTGGGATTATGTCTCCTCTTCTTCTCTACACAGCCCTGTGTGCCACACTGAGAGGGCTGAGTTTGGGATGTGCTAGCCACCAGAGGGACAATTAACCCAAGAATGTTAGAGTTCCAAGGATCGGGGGAAACGAAGCATTTTAGATCAGTGCCTGACTGAAAAGTAAAAATTTCAAAAATAAATAAATAAAATGGACCCCAACTTGAGGCACCACCACGTGTGTCAAAGGTTTTCAATAGCTGATTTTTCAGAGGTAGATCATCAGGCCTTTCTTATAAGGTGCCTCCAGGTAGACTGGAAACTCCAACCCTTCTTAAAAGGGGGCATTAACTCATTAAGGCTTGCGGAGTCCCACTTAGCAAAGGACCTCTCCAAGGCCCTTGACCACTTCCTAGTGGCTTGAGGGACTCACGGCAGTTGTGCAAATAATGCAGGCTCTCAGGGCTAAGAGTTCAGAAATTAAAGACAGAGGCAATGTGTCTGTGGACAAGCAAGAGGAGGCACGCAGAAGGAAAATAGAACTCATCAGGTCTGTGCCTCTCTGGTTTGTGGCCACTGGGGCTTAAAAGTTTCACTTTTTTTTTTTTTTCCTTTACTGCCCTGTCATGTGTTTGGGGAAACCTTCTTCCCAGAGGTGATAAGCCAAACTCTAATTCCCACCAGTAGTGAATCATTGGCAGCATGAAAAATTTCCACCGGGGATCTGAGAAAGGTGGCAAGGTCCCTTGTGGCCACAGAGCTCATTCCTCTAGTAGGACAGCTGCTCTAAAATGCGAGTAGCCCCAATGTCAGTCCACAGGCCAGAGAAGAAGGTGGCCTTAAGCTTGTCACTCCCACTGGGAAATGGAACAAGACTCTATCTTAAGCCTTTTAGGGTCCAATCAAAAGAGGTCCCTTAGAAAGATGCCCTGAGTAAGTAAAGTATTACCCAAGAAGAAGAACAAAGTGGGAAGCCTCACACTACCTGATTTTAGAACCTATTATACCACCACAGTGGTCAAAACAGCCTGGTCCTGGTACAGCAACAGATACATAGACCAATGGAACAGAATTGAGAATCCAGACGTAAATTCATCCACCTATGAGCAGCTGATATTTGACAAAGCCCAAAGTCCATTAACTGGGGGGAAGACAGTCTCTTTAACAAATGGTGCTGGCATAACTGATACCCATCTGCAAAAAACTGAAACAAGACTCATACCTCACACCACACACAAAAACTAACTCAAGATGGATCAAAGACAAATATAAAATCAGAAACAATCAAGATCATGGAAGAAAAAATAGGGACAATGCTAGGAGCCCTAATACATGGCATAAACACAATATGAACCATAAGTAACAATGCATAAGCACCAGAAGAAAGACTAGATAAGAGCTACTAAAAATCAAACACTTATGCTCATTAAAAGCCTTCACCAAAAGAGTCAAAAGACAGCCTACAGACTGGGAAAAAATTTTGGCTACGACAAATCCATCAGCATCTAATCTCTAAAATCTACAAGATACTGCAAAACCTCAACAACAAAAAGACAACTAATCCAGTTAAAAAACGGGCAAAGGATATGAACAGGCACTTCACCAAAGAAGATATTCAGGCGACTAACAGACACATGAAGAAACGCTCATGATCATTAGCCATTAGAGAAGCGCAGATCAAAACTACAATGAGATCTCATCTCACCCCAACAAGGCTAGCATTAATCCAAAAAACACAAAATAATAAATGCTGAAGAGGTTGTGGAGAGACTGGGACTCTTATACACTGTTGGTGGGAATGTAAAATGGTATGACCACTTTGGAAATCGATTTGGTGCTTCCTTAAAAAGCTGGAAATAGAAGTACCATATGATCCAGCTATCCTGCTGCTTGGAATATATCCTAGAGAAATAAGAGCTGTCACACGAACAGATATATGCACACCCATGTTCATTGCAGCCCTGTTCACAATAGCAAAAAGATGGAAACAACCTAGGTGCCCATCAACAGACAAATGGATAAACAAATCTTGGTATATCCACACAATGGAATACTACGCAACAATAAAGAACAACAATGAAGCCACGAAACACCTTATAACATGGAGGAATCTGGAGGGCATTATGCTGAGTGAATTTAGTCAGTCATAGAAGGACAAATATTGTAAAAGACCACTATTATAAGAACTCAGGAAAAGGTTTAAACACAGAAGAAAACATTCTTTGATGGTTATGAGGGTGGGGAGGGAGGGTGAAGGTTATTTACTAACTAGATAGTAGATAAGAATTATTTTAGGTGAAGGGAAGGACAGCACACGCTACAGGGGAAGTCAGCATAACTGGACTAAACCAAAGCTAAGAAGTTTCCTGAACACAATCAAACACTTTGAGGGACAGAGTAGCAGGGGTAGGGGTCTGGGAACCATGCTTTTGGGGAGACCTAGGTCAATTGGCATAACAAAGATTATTAAGAAAATGTTCTGCATCCCATTTTGGTGAGTGGCGTCCAGGATCTTAAAATCTTGCAAGCGGACATCTAAGATGCATCAATTGGTCCTAACCACCTGGAGTAAAGGAGAATGAAGAACAATAAAGACACAAGGAAAGTAGTAGCCCAAGAGACAGAAAGGGCCACATAAACCAGAGACTTCATCAGCTTGAGACTAGAAGAACTAGATGGTGCCCAGCTACCACCAATGACCGCCCTCACAGGGAACACAGCACAGAGTCTCTGATGGAGCAGGAGAAAAGTGGGGTGCAGAACTCAAATTCTAGTAAGAAGACCAGACTTAATGGTCTGACTGAGACTGGAGGAACCCTGGAAAGCATGACCCCTGGAGTCTCTATCAGCCCAGAACTAAAACAATTTCCAAGGCCAACTCTTCAGACAGGGATTGAACTGGACTGTGGGACATAAAGTGTTATTTGTGAGGTGTGTGCCTCTTAGCTCAAAAAGATACAAGAGAGTAAACGGGCGGCTTCTGTCCAGAGGTGAGATGGGAAGGCAGAGAGGGTTAGGAGCTGGTTGAATGGACATGGTGAATCAGGGGTGGAAAGGAAGAATGTGCTGTCACAGTATGGGGAGAGCAATTAGGGACACATAACAATGTATGTATAAATTTTTGTATGGGAGACTAACGTGAGATGTAAACTTCATTTAAACTACAACAACAAAAAAAAATACAGTGTTATGCTCTTAGAAGAATTACTGTATCAGGGCTAAGTGAGTAAAAGTTTCTTCATTTTGTTTAAAAAAAAACAAGAGGTCTTTTAATCCACATCCCTGGGTAGAGGTACACATGTCAGAATAGATCAACGTACTGCTCTGTCTTTATAAGTACCTTACTCTGAAGTTTATTTTTCCTGAGCACACCCTATTTTCTAGGACTTTCCTAAAGGAACACATCAAAGTGTGAGATAGAAAGACTTAAACTCAGTAATTATTTACCAAGTCCTGTATTAGGGACTAGGGGTTGTTATGGAAAAAGACACAGCCCCTGTCCTCAAGGAGCCCACTATCTCAAAGTGGAGGTGAACTTGCAGTTTAATTATAGTGCAATTCAATGATGCTCATAGTAAAGTTATGTATAGGAAACAGGGGCATTTCAGAGGAGGCAAGTAGGGGACAATTCACAAAGGAGCAACATCTGAATTGGCACGCAACTGATTCGCAGTTACTGCAGGATGAATATCTTGCACTACCTCATACACAAACCTGGATTCAGTGACTCTCTTTCTTCAGCACAATGGAGTATCTAGCTATCCATTCACAGGCTTGATCACCTGTCATCTTCCTTTTGCGGTGACAAAAAACACTGTTTGCCTTTACCACGTTTCACAAGTTGCATCTCATACAGGACTTGGGCCTCCCTAACTCACTTCATATAACTGTTTGCCTTTTCATTAGTATTCAGACCTCATCATATTGCACTCTTTCCATCATTTGGGCATGTCCATTTATAATCCTGATATGCTGCATAGAGCCACACATTTCTCTTCAAATATCTCCTCTTTCTATGCCACCTAGAAATCATCTACCATTGCCTCAATTTTTTTCTAAAATTCTGATTCCTGTGATCCACATTCAGATAATATTTACCTTTTATCTGATTTAAAGAAAAAAGAATCTACTCAAAAACCCTGGGACGTATATCTGCCCATGCTTCACATTCTATGCTTTCATCCTTGCCAAGATGACATGGGCTCTGGGGTTCTCCTTTTGCCAACCATCTCTTCCTTTTTGTTTAGAATTAAGACCAAAATGTAGTTGTTCTTATTGTCTCTCCTATATTCAAGGACATAGGCTAGAAACAAAGCAGTTCAAAAGTTGCTAGATGTTCCATGATATTTAGCGTTAAAGCAGATATCTTGATAATGGAAATTCCCCATTGCAGCAACCTCTTTTATTTCTTCCAATTTTGATTTCTATATTAGGTAAGCATTATCCATGACTCCTGTTTGGCCAAGCAATCTGTAGTATACTCCACAATGTTTTGATTCTTTTAATCTCTTCAAGTGCTCAACCAAAGGATTTCCATTGTCTTTTCGCCCTTAGCTTATTAAATGGTAGACTGTAAGGCACTCACTGCTATTAAAACTAAGGAACTTGACTTATATTCTATCCTGGATGAAGAGTTTTCCTATCTCTGTTTAAAGACAGACTACACCAGTGGTTCTTCAAAATGTGGTTCCAGAACAAGCAGCATCAGCAGCATCTGGGAACTTCTTAGAATTTACAAATTCTCAGGCCCTACTCCAGACTTACTGAATCAGAAACTCTCAGGGTAGGGTCCACAAAGCCGTGTTTTAAAAAGCTCTATCTAGTTCCAGGCAAGATAGAGTAAGAACATGTTTCTTCTACTAAAAAGACTGTCTCTTCCACTAAATGCAAATGTAAAGCTTGAACAGAATACATGAAGCAGCTATCTGAGGACTCTGAAAAGTAAACAGTAACAGACAGATTGGGGTAGAATAACATAATCTGAAGTACCACCAAACTATTAATGAATATGGCATTTTTCCCTACAGTATCCCTCAGTTTAGACTCAGGACAGCCCAAAACAGATAAGTGGTTATCAGCATTGACCGAGCGAGCCCCAAGACAAACCCTCTCATTACGGCTTGAGAAATAAGAAAGGGGCTTAACACTCAGACAGAGTGAAGTAAATCCTCTCATTTTTTTCTCCATCCTCTTGCACCCCAGCCAACAGGCACTAAAACTCTGAGACTGGGGAACCTTCCTCTATGAACAGAGGAGCTGTGCTCGCAAGAGGGTGTGGTGAACCCCTGTTGCTTTTAGTCCCTCTCTGTCTTTCCACCACTTGTCCCCTAGACATGGGTTCAGTTGTGGGTAGATGTGGCAAGGAGGACAATTAAAGTCCCAAGTTTCTTGATGGAGAATGGAAAACAGTATCTCAGAAAACTGGAAGGTACTGGGAAGATAATGGAGGAGGAGCTCAGCAAAGTGACCCCATAAAGTTGTTCATGAACTTCTCTGCTTACTTCCAACCTGCATTTGCATGGATCTGATATTAAACAGTGTACCATATATTTTGAGGACTGGACTATATTATACCCTGGATGAAGAATTTTCTTATCTCTATTAAAAGACAGACTATACCAGTGGTTCTCAAAATGTAGTTCCATACCACTGCCCAGACCATTTCCTAGGTCCCAAACTGGTCACTGGGTAGCACCTACAAGATAGATCCAAATAGCACAAGGCTTTGAAAATGAAACTGATACTGAAACCACAACCCATAGAAAGCTGGTCAGAAGTTGCGGCCTGTAACCTACCACATCAATTACCTACTAAAACACAAGTAGGATTTAAATAAGACCCAGAATCACATAACATAATATCCAAAATGTTCAGGATACAATCTAGAATTACTCAGCATACAAAGAATCAGGATATGTTTTTATGGGAAAACACAATCAACAGATGCCAAAGTCAAGATGGTAAAGATACTGGCATTATATAATAAAGGCTTTAAAGTGTCTATTATAAAAATGCTCCAAGAAGTAAGGGCAAACACTCTTGAAATGAATGGAAAAATATAAACTTTCAACAAAGAAATATAAAATATAAGGATGAACCAAATGGAAATTTTAAAACTGAAAAATACAATAACCAAAAATAAAAAGCTTACTCAATGGACTCAATAGCAGAATAAAGATGAAAGTGGAAAAAGTCATTGCACTTGAGGAAATCAATAGAAATTATCCAATCTGAACAAACAGAAAGAAGAAAAGATTGAAAACAATGAACATAACATAACCTCAGGAACCTTTGGGATAATACCAGAAAGATTTAACATTAATGTCCTTAAAGCTCCGGAAGGGGAGAAGAATGCAGTGCAGAAAAATATATCTATATATTTTTTTAAGTAATAGCTAAAGCTTTCCAATTTTGATAAAAGAAATAAAGAGCTCAGCAAATTCCAAATAGGATTAGCTCAATGAAATCCACATCCCGACACATCATAATCAAACTGCTGAAAAGTAAAGACAAAGAAAAAATCTTGAGAGCAGTCAGAGATAAACAGAACATTACTTATAGAAAAACAATTATTTCGATTACTGTAGATTTGTCATTAGGAACTATGGATGCCAGAAGGAAGTGGAACAATACTTTTTAAATGCCAAAAGAAAACAATTGTCGACCCAGAATTCTATATCCTGTGAAAATATCATTCAAGTAAGAAGGTAAAATAGAGACTTCTCAGACAAAGGAAAACTAAGATAATTCATTAACAGTAGACTTGTTCTAAAATCATTGGTACAGAAAGCTCTTCAGACAGAAGGGAAATGATACCAAAAGGAAAAAATAGAACATCAGGAATGAAGAAAGAGGAATTTATACAATAAATATCTGCGTAAATAAAAAAGACTAGCTTTCTCTTCCTGAGTTGTTTAAAATATGTTTGATGGTTAAAGGCAAAAATTATAACATTGCCTTATGAGGTTTTCAATTTATGTAGCTGTAATACATAAGGTAACTACTGTATAAACGAGTGGAGGGCAAAAGGACTAATAATATGGTAAAGTTTCTACATTTCACTTGAGGTGATAAAATATTGATTCTAAATAGACTGTGAAAAGTTAAGTGTATCTATTGTAATTTGTAGAGTAACCACTAATAAAACTATATGAAAAGAATATAGTCATAAACAAGCTTTCCAGGTGATTCTGATGATACTCAGGTTTGAGAACCACTGGACTAAAAGAAAGAACATTAAATATAGTTAAAGTTTGATTAGAATTCACTTAAGACAAAAAACTTCAGCTTTAAGAGATACAGTGAATGATTTGTGCCTACAAAGAGTCTAAAGTGATTACAATAAGAAACAGGGGAAATCATGGCACCAAAGCAATGAACATGTAAATGAAAAGTCCCCGTTCTGGTGAACGTGAGAAAAGGGGAGGACACCTGAGTTCCATCTGTTCCTCGTTCCCACGGTAAAGTGAAAAAGTAGGTTTTGCACTTCTCTTTCCCTCCCCTGGACTAGTAGTCAAGACTGGAAATTGGACATTTGTACTGTTGGGTTTCTGAGGATTACCAACATACTTTTTGAGGTGACTTTCATGAAAGAAACTGGAAGACTTGTTGCTTGGTCTGACCACTTATTACGGTGAAATGAGTACACTTGGTATTTTTGTGTCTTCATTTTCCCTTCCTTTTAAGCCTCACCACTTTAGACAGAATGAAGATAAAAAAGTAACACTGACAATGAGGGGTGCATATACAAACTTAAGTGGAATGATAACTACATTTTGTAGGGATATTATCTGTACCTAAACAAAGCAAATAAATTTACAGAAATAACTCAATTTATTCTCTCAACTTCCTTGTGATGGAGAGACCTTATTCTCCCAACTAATCATTTTTGACAATTGAATCCCTTGTCTGAAGCCCCACTGCCTGGGGTATGAGTTCAGGGAGAAGAGGTAAAGATAAAAAATTTTGGATCAAAAATAATTCAGAAAGAGATTCTCTGAGGAAAAGATTCTGATTGAGATAACCCATGGTTTCAAGCTCTGAAGAACATTCTGAACTGGAGATAAATATTTGGGAACTCTCTTACTGTAATGATTGCAACAGAAGTGTTAGAAATAAAATAAATGACCAAGGAAGTGGCTGTAAAATGAGAAGAGAGCCTAGCAACGAGCTTTGAAGAAACCCAACATTTCAAAATCAGATAGAGAAGAATAACCCAATGCAGAAGACTTAGAGGAAGTGTTTGGAGAACTAGGAGGAAAACCAGGAAAGGACGGCATCAGGAAAGATAGTGCTTCAAACAAGAATAAATAGCCAGCTATCCTGAATCTTGCTAAAAGGTCAAGGAAGCTGAGAACTAAAAGATTTCTGTTGGGTTTAGCACTTATTGGAGGTCCTTGGTGATCTGGAGAAAAGAATTTTGAGCAGAGTGTGGGAAAATGAAAGCAGAATGAAGAAGGTAGAGTGAGAGGTGAAGAAATGGTAATAATAAGTAGAAATACCTGTGAAAAAGTCATACTTTTCAAATACTTTTGAAAAAGAGATTTTAATATTTATTATAAAATATGGAAATTAAGATAATGAGGTATTAACACAAGGATAGTCAAACAGACCAACAGAATAAAACAGAGAGTAAAGAAATAGGCTCACACATATGTGGACACTTGATTTATGACACAGGTAACACTGCAGAGCCATGGAGAAGGATGGTTCCTTCAATAAAAAATACTGAGTCAATTGGATATTCACGTGGGGAAAGAAATTGCTGTTTACTCACACGATATACCATAAAAAAAAAGAAAAAGAAAAAACAATTCTATGTGGATTGTAGATCTAAACATGAAATGTTAATAAAGGTTCAGAAATGAAGCATTAAAGAATATATTAATGATTCAGATAGGTGGTGATTTCTTAAACAGATACTAGAAGAAATAGGTTAATAAATTAGACTAAAATAAAGTTAAGAACTTCTGTTCACCAAAAGACATCATGAAAGAGTGAAAAGGAAAACCACAGCATAGGAAGAAGACATTTGTAAAACATACATTCAACAAAAAAATTTTATCAAGAATATATGAAGAACTCCTTCAAATCATTTAAAGAGAAGGCAAATAACACATTAAAAAAAAAAAAAAAAGACTAGCACTTCCAGAAAGAAGATATCCAAATGGTTAAAAAAATATATGAAGTTTTTCACCTCATTAGTCATCAGAAAATAAAAACTAAAACCACAATAAGATACTACTATACATGTACCAGAATGACTAAAACTAAAATGACTGACAATCCCAAGTGTTGCAAGGGTGTGGAAAAACTGGAACTCTCATAAACTGCTCCTGAGGAATATAAATTGGTACAAACGTTTTGGAAACTGTTTGGTAGTATTTACTAAATCTCAACATACACATACCATATAACTCAGGAATTCCACTCAGAGGTACATACCCATCAGAAATGCGTTCACCAGAAGACATGTAAAAGAATAATCATAACAACAGTATTTGTAATAGCCTAAAACAGGAAACAACTCTAAAGTCCATCAAATGAAGAATGAATGGGTAAGTAAATTGTGGTTTATTCAAACAATGGAATACTATACAGTAATGAATAAATCATGCTACACTCAAAGATACAGATGAATCTCACACACTTCATGTTGAGCAAAAAGATTCAGACACAAAATATGTACCATATGATTCCATTAATATAAGGTTCAAAATAGGCAAAAGTAATCTGTGATGCCAGAAGTCAGAATAGTCATTATCTTTGGGGCGACTCAAAGACAGTTTTTGGGAGGCTGGATGTTCTATTTCTTTTTTTTAATTTATTTTTATTGTACTTCAGGTGAAGGCTTACAGAACAAATAGTTTCTCATGAAACAGAAGTACACATGTTGTTTTATGACATTGGTTAACAACCCCACAACATATCAACCCTCTAACTTATCAAACTCTTTTTTTTTTTTTTTTTTTTTTTTTTGTGGTGAAAATACACATAGCCAAAGATACACCATTTCAAAAATTTCTACATGCAAAGTTCAATGACATTGACTACGGTCTTGCAATTGTACTGTTATTCTCGCTTAAGATGAAGGCTTACAGAACAAAATAGTTTCACATTTAACAGTTACTACAAATGCTGCCCTATGACAATGGTTAACAATCTCACAACACATCAACAATATCCTTACTCAACCTTGGGTTCCCTATCACCAGCTTCCTTGTCCCCTTCTGCTTTCTGGCCATTGTCACTGGACTCCTGTACCTCGTTAGTCTCATTTGGTTTTACAGGGCTGTCCATTCCCAGGCTGAACAGTGAACCTCGGAGGTAACTTCACCACTGAGCTGAAAGGGTGTCTGGGGGCCATACTCTCAGGCTTTCCCCAGTCTCCTTTAGGACAGTATATCTGGTCTTTTTTTGTGAGTTAGAATTATGCTTTACATCCTTCTCCAGCTCTGTCCAGAACCCTCTGTTGTGATCCTGGTCAGAGCAGTCAGTGGTGGTAGCCGGGCACCCTCTAGCTGTGCTGGACTCAGTCCGGTGGAGGCCTTGGTAGCTGTGGACAATTACTCCTTCAGACTAATCTTTTCCTTGTATCCTGTTCTCTTCATTCTCCCTTGCTTCCGAAGGGATGAGACCAGTGGAGTATCTTAGATGGCCGCTCACAGGCTTTTAAGACCCCAGACACTACTCACCAAGGTAGAATGTAGAGCATTGTCTTTATAAGCTGTGTCATGCCAATTGAGCTAGATGTTCCCCTAGACCATGGTCCCCAGAGCCCTCCGCCCAGCAATTCAGTCCCTCAGGGAGTCTGGATGTGTCTATGAAGCTTCCATGACCTTTCCTTGTTAAAGTTGTGCTAGTTTCTCCTGTATTGTGTACTGTCTCACCCTTCACCCAAGATACCACTTATCTATTATCTATTTAATATTTCTCCCCCCCACCCCTCCCATCCCTGGTAACCAACAAATATTGTTACATTTTGTGTGTGAACTTTTTCATGGGTTTTTACAATAGAGGGCTCATACAATCTTTGTCCTTTTGTGATTGACTTATTTCACACAGCATAACGTCCTCCGGTTTCATCCATGTTATGAGATGGTTCACAGATTCATTGTTGTTCTTTCTCGTTGCATAGTACTCCATTGTGTGTATGTACCATAGTTTGTTTATCCATTCATCTGTTGATGGGCATCTAGGTTGTTTCCATCGTTTTGCTATTGTGAACAATGCTGCCATTAACATAGGTGTGCATATGTCTATTCGAGTGACAACTCTTATTTCTCTAGGATATATTCCTAGGAGTGGGATTGCTGGATCGAATGGTATGTCTATTTCTAGCTTTCTGAGGAAGCGCCATATCATTTTCCAAAATGGTTGTATCATTTTGCATTCCCACCAGCAGTGCATAAGTGTTCTGATCTCCCTGCAGCCTCTCCAGCATTTGTTATTTCCAGTGTTTTTGATTCATGCCAGTAATGCCGGTGTGAGATGGTATCTCACTGTGGTTTTAATTTGCATTTCTCTCATGGCTAGTGACCGCGAGCATTTCCTCATGTGTCTGTTGGCCATTTGAATGTCTTCTTTGCTGAAGCGTCTATTCATTTCCTTTGCCTATTTTTCAATAGGATTATTTGTCTTTTTGTTGCAGAGGTGTTGGATTTTCTTGTAGATAATAATATTGAGGTTAGACCTTTGTCTGACTTGTACTGCCCAAAAATTTTTTACCAGTCTGTAGGTTTTCTTTTTACTCTTTTGGTGAAGTTTTTTGAAGAGCACAGGTGTTTGATTTTTAGAAGATCCCAGTTATCTAGCTTATCTATTGGGTTTTGTGCATTGATGGTTATGGTTTGTATCCTGTTAATGCCATGTATTAAGGCATGAAGTGTTGGTCCTATTTTTTCTTCTATGAACTTTATAGTTTTAGGCTTTATATTCAGGTCTTTGATCCATTTTGAAGTAGTTTTTGCATACGGTGTGAGGTATGGGTCCTGTTTCATTTTTTTGCAGATGGATATCCAGTTTGGCCAGCACTATTTGTTAAAAAGACTGTCTTTTCCCCACCTGATGGACTTTGGGCCATTGTCGAAGATCAGGTGACTGTAGGTGGATGGATTTACATCTGGGTTCTCAATTCTGTTCCATTGGTCAATGTATCTCTTGTTGTACCAGTACCAGGCTGTTTTGACTACTGTAGCTGTATAGTAGGTTCTGAAGTCAGGTAGTGTGAGTCCTCCAACTTTATTCTTCTTCTTCAGTAGTGCTTTACTTCTTCGGGGCTTCTTCCCTTTCCATATAAAGTTAATAATTAGTTTTTCCATCTCTTTGAAGAATGAGTTGGCATTTGGATCGGGATTGCGTTGTATTTGTAAATTGCTTTGGGTAGAATTGTCATTTTCACAATGTTGAGTCTGCCTATCCAAGAGCATGGTATGTTTTTCCATTTATGTAGATCCCTTTGGGTTTCTTGCAGTAGTGTTTTGTAGTTTTCTTTGTATAGGTCTTTTACATTCCTGGTCAGATTTATTCCTAAGTATTTTATCTTTTTAGGGGCTACTGAAAATGGTATTGTTTTCCTGATTTCCTTTTCATCGTTCTCCTTATTGGTGTATAGGAATCCAACTGATTTTTGTATGTTTTTCTTGTATCCTGCTACTCTGCTGAATCTTTCTATTAGTTCCAGTAGATTTCTCGAGGAGTCGTTAGGGTTTTCTGTGTATAGTATCATATCACCTGCAAACAGAGACAGTTTAACTTCTTCATTACCAATTTGGATGCCCTTTATTTCTTTTTCTTGCCTTATTGCTCTAGCTAGAACTTCCAGCACAATGTTAAATAGGAGTGATGATAAAGGCCATCCTTGTCTTGTTCCTGTTTTCAAGGGGAATGTTTTCAGCCCCTCTCCATTAAGAATGATGTTGGCCATTGGTTTTGCATAGATGCCCTTTATTATGTTGAGAAATTTCCCTTCTATACCTATTTTATTGAGAGTTTTTATCAAGAATGGGTGTTGGACTTTGTCAAATGCCTTTTCTGAGTCAATTGAGATGATCATGTGATTCTTTTCTTTCCTTTTATTTATGTGGTGGATTACATTGATTGATTTCCTAATGTTGAGCCATCCTTGCATACCTTGTATGAATCCTACTTGGTCGTAGTGTATTATTTTTTTGATATGATGCTGAATTCTATTGGCTAGAATTTTGTTGAGAATTTTTGCATCTATATTCATGACAGATATTGGTCTGTAATTTTCTTTTTTGGTGACGTCTTTTTCCTGGTTTTGGTATCAGTGTTATGGTGGCTTCATAGAATGAATTTGGAAGTGTTGCTTCCTCTTCTATGCTCGGAACTAGCTTGAGTAGTACTGGTACAAGCTCTTCTGTAAATGTTTTGTAGAATTCTCCAGTGAAGCCATCTGGGTCAGGGCTTTTTTTGGTTGGGAGTTTTTTTATTACCTTTTCAATCTCTTCTCTTGTTATGGGTCTGTTCAGATTTTCAACATCACTTTGTTGTAGTTTGGGTAGGCTGTGTGTTTCTAGAAATTTACCCATTTCCTCTAGGTTTTCGAATTTGTTGGAGTATAGTTTTTCATAGTATTCTGTTATAATCCTTTTTATTTCAGTTGGGTCTGTTGTAATGTCCCCCATTTCATTTCTTATTTGGGTTCTTTGTGTCCTCTCCTGTTTTTCTTTTGTCACTCTGGCCAGTGGTTTGTCGATTCTGTTGATTCTTTCAAAGAACCAACTTTTGGTTTTGTTGATTCTTTCTGTTGTTTTTCTGTTCTCTATTTCATTTATTTCTGCTCTGATCTTTACTATTTCCTTTCTTCTAGTGGTTGTGGGCTTTTTTTTGCTGTTCTCTTTCTATTTGTTTGAGTTCTGTAGTTAATGTTTTGATTTTGTCCCTTTCTTCCTTTTTGATATGTGCATCTATTGCTATAAATTGTCCTCTGAGGACTGCCTTTGCTGTGTCCCAAAGGTTGTGGTATTGTGTGTTTTCATTCTTATTTGATTCTAGGAATTTTTTGATTCCATCTCTGATTTCTTCTATTACCCAGTGATGTGTAAGCAGGGTATTATTCAGTCTCCATGTAGCTGATTTTTTTTTTCCTTGCTCTTTCTATTGTTAATTTCTACCTTGATGGCATTGTGGTCAGAGAAGATACTTTGAATTATCTCAGCGTTATGGATCTTGTTGAGGATTGCTCTGTGGCCTAAGAGGTGGTCTATTCTGGAGAATGTTCCATGTGCATTGGATAAGAATGTGTACTTTGCAGCTGTTGGATGGAGTGTTCTATATATGTCTATGAGATCAAGTTGGCTGATTGTGCCCTATAGGTCTTCTGTATCTTTGCGGAGTTTCTTCTTAGTTGTTCTGTCCTTTACTGAGAGTGTTGTGTTGAAGTCTCCTACTATTATTGTGGACCTGTCAATTTCTCTTTTCAGTGTTGTTAGAGTTTGTTTTATGTATTTTGGAGCCCTGTCATTGGGTGCGTAGATGTTTATTATGGTTATGTCTCCATGATGGATCGTCCCCTTAATCATTATATAGTGTCTTTCTTTGTCTTTTATGGTAGATTTCTTTTTAAAGTCTATTTTATCTGACATTAGAATTGCCACTCCTGCTCTTTTTTCGTAGTTGTTAGCTTGATATATTTTTTTCCAACCTTTGACTTTTAATAAATTCACATCTTTGTTTCTAAGGTGTGTCTCCTGTAGACAGCATATTGATGGATCCTGTTTTCTTATCCATTCTGTCACTCTCCGTCTCTTTATGGGTGCATTGAGTCCATTTACATTCAGTGTAATTATTGATAGATGTGGGTTTGTTGCTGTCATTTTGTAGTGCTCTTTTTTGTGGTGCTGACATTTTCTTTGTTCTTCTTACTCTCTTGTGCTGAGTTACTTTTGTTTGTGGATTTTTTCTTTTTTTCATTTCTTTTGTGTGTGTAGGTTTTGTTTTTTCTGAGACTTTATGGTTTTCTTCTTTTTTTTTATGGGTATGTTTGTTAACTTTCTTTGTGGTTACCATAAATTTTACCCTTATCTTTCTAAGTTTGAAGCAGTCTACTATTACTTGGTATCGCCTTGCCTTCCTCTCCATTACAAGATTCTATACCTATGCCATTTATTCCCTCTTTTATTGTTTTGATGTTGTTGTCATTTACTGATTAACTGCTCTGATTCCCTGTTGTATTTCTTTTGGTTTTGGATAGTCCTTGAGAGTTCATTGCCTAGATTGGTATCTGGCTGGTATGATCCTGCGTCCTAGGTTCTGCCTGTGAGCTGAAGCTGTTTGTCCTCAGATAGAAGAACTCGATTTAATAATTCTTGTCAGTTTGGTTTGACTCTTACATATTCCCTTAATTTCTGTTTATCTGGAAATGACCTAATTTCACCATCACATTTGAACAAGAGTTTTGTAGGATATGTTATTCTTGGCTGGCAATTTTTTTCTTTCATAGTTTTTTGTATGTCATCCCATTGCTTTCTTGCCTGCATGGTTTCTGCCAAATAATCTGAGCTTAGTCTTATTGTTTCTCCTCTGTATGTGACTTCTTGTTTTTCATGAGCTGCTCTCAGGATTCTTTGTTTGTCTTTGGTTTTGGCGAGTGTGAATATGATATGCCTTGGTGATTTTCTTTTGGGGTCTCTTCTATATGGGGTTCGTTGAGCTTCTTGGATGGCCAGCTTTTCATCTTTCATGATATTGGGGAAGTTTTCTGTCAGAAGTTCCTCAATGATCTTCTCTGTGTTTTCTCTTTTCTCCCCCTGTTCTGGAATTCCTATTACTTGCAGAGTTTTGCTTTTGATTGTGTCCCACATAACTCTCAGGGTCTCTTCATTTTTCTTTGTTCTTTTTTCTGAGTTTTCCTCAAACAGAATTGTATCTAAGTGTTTGTCTTCAATTCCACTGATCCTGTCTTCCATCGTTTCAAATCTGCTTCTCAGCCCTTCTATGACATCATCCATTTCTGAAATCTTGTTGCTTATCTTTTGGATTTCTAATTGTTGTCTTTGTATAATTTCTAGTTGTGAATTTATTTTGGCATTTTGTTCCTGCATTATTTTCCTGAATTCTTCCAATTTTTTGTCCCTATTATCCATGAATTTGTCTATTTTTTCCTCATGTTTGTCAGCTTTTTGCCTCAGTTCTTAGAGAATTCCGAGTATTGGAGATTTGAATTCCCTATCAGGTAGTTCTAGTACATTTTCTTCCAAAGGAGAGTCATCTGGTGTTTTGTTTTGGATGCCTACTGGAACCATCCTGTCCTGTTTTTGTAAATGTTTTGTTATTGTCTGCTGTCTTCGGGGCATTCAGTAATTATTTTTCTCATTTATTGATTGTAGATTTGTTTGTTTTGTCTCTTTTTTAAAAAAACTTTGACTATGTCTGAGCAGGTGAACTGTGTGTTCTTTGTTGTTTTCTCGTCTGTGGGCACAATACTTTTTGCCTCCTTCTTCAACTGGCAGGGTCAGTCACTCAGATATGGTATAGCAGGGCAGGTCTAGCTGAAGAGGAGTTACTGGGATGGGTTGTTTGTGGCACTTACTACAGCCACCAGAGCAGGTCGGTAATCAGTGCAGGGCAGGTTCCAGTAGGCCGTGCCTGTGCTGCTTGGTGGTGTGATGTCAAGCACACGGTTGTTTTGTCTCCTGCTGGAAGCTCCTTAAGGCTGCTTTCTCATACCCCCTATTTGCTGGTCTCCGATAGTAGTCCAAGAAGCCAGATCTGTGCTGCGTTAGCTGGTAGGGGACCTCTGCATGAATCTCTCCTAGCTCTCTGTTTTCTGTCAGTTTTCTCACTCCATTTGGTGCTTGGCTGAATTCTTTCTCTCTTCATTTGATGCTGTAGGGTTTCAGGATTGTTATATTCTCTGTTCAGCTTAGTTTTTAGGATCTTTGCTGTGGAGGGACGGTGTGGTGCTTCTGCCTAGAGCACCATTTTTGTATTTTTGTCTCTCTATTCTGAAGCCGATAGCACGCCCACCATCTTGAATCTGGATGTTCTATTTCTTGATCTAGGTGGTGGTTACATAACATGTCTACTTTGTGATAATCATCAAGTTGTACACTTACAATTTGTGCACTTTTATGTATATGTGTCATATTTCCATTTTAAAAGTTTATTTTTTAAAGCCTGGTTATGAAGGGGAGGAGAGTGAGCAGGTCATAGTTAGTGGAGGTAACAGGGTTGAAAGAGGAGCTTTTTAATGTGCAAAAAAGAGCTAAGACTGCGAGACAAAGCTGCGGTCCTAGAAACTTGCCCTGTCTCCCTTAGGTGGAAGAGATGCCCCGCTGTTTGCCTGAGCTGGGACCCTGCAGTTGTGCCCAGCATAGTGTCCACACATAGCAGGTGCATAGTAGACTCTGATTGAAAGGATCATCTCTGGATGATGTTTCCAGCTTAGAGGGCCTGCAAATATCTCTTTTTATAAGTCATTTCTTATGACAGCTCAGAGGACTGCAAAGTTCATGTTATTTAGAATTTTGACAAATCAGCCAAATTGCTTAATTTCCATTTTCAGAAGAGGAAACAGAGGCACTTAGTGGGTTAGCAGCTGCCCCCCAAAATCACATGGCCCCCCAGAGACCATGGATTCTGAGATCATCAGTTGGTTAGTTCTATAGCACTCAGGGGAAAGAAGAGGCAGCTCAGTGTTGTGGAAGGTGGAAATGGAATCCCAGCTTAATCTCCGGAAGCCTCAGTTTCTTTACAATGGGGAGAATAACCTAATAGTAACTATGACTTCACAATAATTTTGTTAAGAGTATCAGTTTGGTCTGTACTTGGGTGACAAACATATGTTTTGTTCCCTTCCTCCTCCCCCTTCCCTAAGGGCTCTTAGAAGGGAGGAGCAGCTCTGTTTTGTGAAGAGCTCTGCAAACCAGGGGTGCAATGGTCCTAGGAGTCCAGACAAGCAAGCTTAGGACCATTCAGCCTCCTGGCACTGTATTTGCCAGGCTGCAGGACAGCTAATCCCTTTTCCTTTGCTCAGTGGTCCTTTCAGATCATTCACATGGGTTTCTGTGTTTCCACATGGGTTAGGTGTGTGCACTTTTCCTAGACTGCGGGGGGGGGGGGGACACAGCAACACAGTGTGTGTGTTTGAAGCTGCAGCTGTTTATTTCCCCAGATGAATTTTAAAATCACTCCAAATTCATCAGCATCTTCTGAAGGACTCTCCTAACTAGCAACATGTTCAATACTCAGAAACTATAGTGGAATAGGGAGGAAGAGAGTTGGGAAGCGGGGCAGGATGCATGGATTTAGTTTTTAAAGCACAATCTCTCAGGAGCAGGGTGCAACTCGCCCCATATCACACTCCTGGATTTCAATTCAATCACAATGAACCAAGAGCCCTGGGAGGCTGGAGAAGTACCACTGCACCCAGCTCCACCTTCTAGCTCTGGTTCAAACGAGTGAGGAAAGAGCAGGGATGGCTTACCCAATAAGCAGGGGCAGATTATCCAATGAAACACATGTGAAATTGTGCGCTACAGACTAGTAAGTAAATACAAGTAAGCCCGTGCATACTTTGCTTACTGGTTAACCCACCCCTTAGAAAGAGGCACGCCAGCTGAGACTCAGCCCCTTGAAGTCAGATTAATTTGGATTAGGAATCCTTTTCTGCCCCTCCTAGTCACAGAGAGTTAACTTTCCACGCTCAATACTTAACACCCATCTCAAGGGCAGATGGCAACTTAAAATGCTTTTTTTGAATTTGAGTAAGTAACTGAACTTCACTAGGCCTCTATCTGTAAAATAAGAGACGTAGGTTTAAGACTCTCAAAGGACCCTTCCAACTCTGACTTTCTGAGTCATCAAGTGCTTTCAATAAAATAAATAAGAAAAAACAAAATAAAATAAACTCTCCGTTTTTAAAAAAAAATGGAGGGGAGTCACTCTATCTCTACATGGAACTGGTGGCCCCTGCCATCCCAGCATAGCCTCCTTCCCAAAGGATAGAGCCTGGACAGGAAATGGCCAAGCACACAGCATAGTCCCAACTCTCCCATCTGGCGCTTGTTCAATTCATCTGCTGAGTATTTAATTAGAACGGTGATGGCTGTTTGGAACAAGCCAAGGCCAAGAGGGCAGGAAGATGTCTCCTTGTTCTTGGCTCAGGAGACTAAGAGAAAGCTGCCGAACAGCTGGGACAGGTCTCAGTCTAGGTCATTCCCCCACTGGTAGCACTTTGATGGTTTTTGTATCCTCTCCTGGGGAAGGCTTGATTTCAGGCTGGGTGGAGCCCCACTCAGCAGGGTCACTGGCTCTCCCCATCCTATTCACTACATGGTTCGCTTTCTGAACCCTGGAAATCCTCATTTCCCTGCTAAGTAAGCATGCAGCCACGGCTGCAAAAGGGACCTGGAGATGTTAGCAAACCCAGGCAGGAAATAACAACGAGCAGATTCAACCTGGAAAAATGTGGCCCGTGCATCTGGGGATAAATAATCAGAAACACAAATACTCAGGTGGGAGGGAGATGCCTGGAACAGGAAGCAGCCAGACAGCATTTGGACAGGAGCTTGCAATGCGATCTGGTGACAAGGAAATTGCTGGGGGATTCACGGGCTGGATGCACAGAGGTGATACCCCAACGAGAACAAGGAAGGAATAGGGGTGAGGCCACACAGCTGCTCTTTGCCTCGCTGGAAGCCAAGACTAAATGGACCAAGGGGTTGAGGTGGCAGCAAGAGAGGTTAGGTTCAGACTCTATGAAGAAACTTGTCACTATGAAGCATGGGGACATATCAACTGAGAAGATGGAGAAGGACTGGACATGGGTAGCCTGCTCCAGAAGCAAGGCGTGGGCAAGACAAGCTTCAGACATTGTATGCAGCCCACCCAGGAATGTGTGGTTCAGCAGAACACTGTGAGTTGCAGATGCCATAGAAGTCAGGAGGTGGAGGAGCCCAAACACTGAAATTCAAGAACTGGGACAGTCACAGGACCTGTCCTAAGTCACAAACCCAAAAAACCCATTGCCGTCAAGTTGATTCCAACTCATAGTGACCCTATAGGACACAGTAGAACTGTCCCACAGGGTTTCTAAGGTTGTAATCCTTACGGATGTATGCTGTCACATCTTTCTCCCTTGGAGAAGCTGGTGAGTTCGAACTTCTGAGCTCTTGATTAGCAACCGAGAGCTTAACCACTGACCCACCAGGGCTCCTTTGAGTCAGAGACAGAGCTGGAAAAAACAGCTCCAATCTGCAGATGGCCAAACTCCCTCCATCTTCTCAGGCACTCAAGGAGGATATTTTCCAATCCTCCCATTGGCTCCACTGCCTAGGACATGGGAGCCTCAAAATGAGGCTCCCGAGACAAATCCACATGCACATTGGACCCAGCGGGACCAATTAAATGCACGCCATTTGACCAGTTCTTTAACCAACATAAGGTTGCTCTGGAGGGATTTAGGCTAGACCTCAAGAAGAACTTCCCTCCTGAATTTTGAGATACTGAACAAGCAAGTAAAAGAGGTAATTTATATGTTCTCTTTCTGCAGTAGGTTCATAGGCTACATTGTGCTTAGAATCTCTTCAATTAAAGCATAGTGAGAAAGTTGCGGGGGCACCTCCAAACACATTTGATATTTGAAAGTCCAGGTTCATAAAGCAGATAGATTACAGCTCATTATTCACTTTACCAAAGGACTCACTGTAATAAGCTACAGCAATACACTTAAAAAAAATTTTTTGTGGTCTTTTTATTTTTTATTTACTTTTTTAAATTTTATTGATTTTGTTATTATTGTTGTTGAGAATATACATAGCAAAACATACACCAATTCAACAGTTCCTACATGTACAATTCAGTGACACTGACTACATTCTTTTAGTTGTGCAACAATTCTCACCCTCCTTTTCTGAGTGGTTCCCCCCCATTAACATAAACTCACTACCCCCCAAGGTTCCTATCTAATCTTTCAAGTTGCTGTTGTCAATTTGATCCCATATAGAAAGTTCTTGACAGAGCATAAAGCTCAAGGCAGACAGTTTTTACTGGTTAAGCTAAACTATTAATACACTTAAAATTTGATGTGAATTTTAAAAATGGATTTTCAATGTATCAAACTATACTTCTAGCTCAAACCAGAGTACAAAGGTGACCTATTCATGGGCCCAGGAATATAAAGGTCTCTGTGATTCCAGCTGAGTCTTCCTGGGGACCATTCAGCCTCCTGGTCAGGTATGTACTATGGTGTCTTTGCTCTTAGAGTGTTTTCCAGGGACTCCAGAAAGAAGAAAGGAAAAAAGCAGCTTTCTGAAGTGGTCTCCCATGGAATCTGAACCATCAGGAGGGTGTTAGGGTTTTACCCTGGCCCATAAGGCCAGGTCAGAAGAGGAATGGGAAATAATTAGGATAGAAGCTTAATTTATGGCAGGTCAGCCCAGAGGCAGGAAAAAGACAAAAATACTTTAGGGATCGCTGAATCTGAGAGTAAGGAAATAGAAATTAATACAAAGCTTTTGATATATGCTGGGCCCTGCACTGGGCACTTTGGCATACATTCTCTCATTTAATCATTTGTTTCCTTGTCAAATATTAAGTACCTATTATGCGCCAGCCTTCTTCAAAATAATCCAACCAGATAATTTTTACAGATGAGAAAACTTCAGTGATACCATATGATTTGCCCAAGGTTATACATTACTGAGCGGCAATGGCGGTTCAGTGGTAGAATTCTCACCTTCCATGTCTGAGACCTGGATTTGATTCCTGGCCAATGCACCTCATGCACAGCCACCACCTGTCTGTCTGTCAGTGGAGGCTTTTGTGTTGCTATGATGCTGAACAGGTTTCAGAGAGCTTCCAGACTAAGACAGACTAGGAAGAAAGGCCTGGTGATCTTCGTCTGAAGATTAGCCAGTGAAAACCTTCTGAATCGCAATGATTCAATCCTCATCAGATCACGGGGATGATGCAGGACTAGGCAGCATTTTGTTCTGATGTGCACAGGGTCACCACAAGTCAGGGGCCGACTCAGCTGCAGCCAGCAACAGCAACATACATTACTGAGTGCCTGAGCCGGGTTTCAGATTCAGTCTGGCATTTAGACTTTGCTTTATACCATAAGTTGCTCCTTCAGGAAACCTTCCCAGTCCTGCCCCTCTTGGCTCCAGTCATTATAGCAAGCCGGTTATATACGTAGACAGCAATGTCTGTGCAGACGATCTGCAATTACCCAAACTAGTGAAGGTGAGCGGTAGCACAGGTAAACCACAGCCCTTTGGTTCTGGAAGAAATTGCACTCTGCATTTGGGGGAGAAAGATCGCAGCCTCTCTGTCTAATTCCTTTTGGCTTAGGCTGAGATTAATGACTGAATTAGCTTCCATTTCCTGAGCATCCTAACAGCAGAAGGGAATGACCCAGAATGCAAGAGGCAGTGAGCAGATTAACCACTCACCCTCCATAAGTAGCCCACTCATGGAATAAACTTGCACATTTACAAGGGTCATCCTGCATGGCCCTGGGCCACTTTTGCCTTCTGTTTCTTTCATTAAATCCTGACATCCCTAAACGTGTGGACCGTGTCATTGTCCTCCTCCTTCATCCCAGGCCAGTAGAGGCCTCTGCACTTAAAGGGTGCTCCACCCTGAAAGTCGCCTGGTTGACACAGCATTAGGCTCCCATGTAAGCAGCTTATGAAAGCTGTGGTAAAAGAAGGAGAAAGTCCCATCTGGGTCCACAGTCCCTGATGAAGGAAAAAGCCAAGATGGTGTGATCTTCAGAGCCTTTCCCCACCAGCTGGTGCCTAGTACATCACCAGTAGCCAAAGATTTGATCCCTATTAAAGATGCTTCAGCTGCTGCAATGAGGGTCCGAATGAGGGACCACAGAGTGGATTTGAAAAAGGTAGCATGGTGGGAACCTGCATAGATGGGGAAGCCACAGAAGAGGAAGGTTGAGGATACCCAAGGAAAACTCGCCCTGGTCCCACCATCATGTCTCCTGATGCCCGTCATCAGGAGCGAGCAGTACACACACTTCTGGGTCATCCCAGCCCTGCTTCACACTGGCTCCACTGTCCTCCCTGCCAGAGGCTTCAGACAGCTCCAGACACCTGGCTGCTCAGAGGCTGCACAGCTTCCCTGTGCACTCTTCAGTCTTGCACTATCATTACCCCAGCCACTCCCTCTTGGGAACCCTTGCTGTCTCTCACTGCTGCCTGCTGGCTCCAGATCCACCCAACAGTCTCAGAGGTCTTCCTGAGCAGACTGAAGCCTGCCACAAGCACTGCTGTGAGTAATTAAAAGGAGGCAGTGGTGGCTCAGTGGTAGAATTCTCACCTTCCATGTGGGAGACCCAGTTAGATTCCCAGCCAATGCACCTCATGCACAGCTACCACCCAACTGTCAGTGGAGGCTTGCATGTTGCTATGACACTGAACAGGTTTCAGCGAGCTTCCAGACTATGACAGACAAGGAAGAAAGGCTTAGAAATCTACTTCCGAAAATCAGCCAGTGAAAACCCAATGAATCTCACTGGTCTGGTCCACAACTGATCATGAGGATGACGCAGGAACAGGCAACATTTCATTCTGTTGTGCATGGGGTCATCACGAGTCAGGGGCCAACTTGCAGCAGCTAACGTCAAGCAGGGATCCAGCTGTTCACCCAACCCATGCCCTCCCACCTAGGCTGATAGGAGGAAAGACAGCAGTGGGCAGAACTGAGGGAGCGGGGAACAGAGTGGTAAGCAGTGCCCTCAGGAAAGTATGCTCAAGTTCAGAGGCTTCCTTCTCCACCCTTGAGCCTTCCCCCAATGGTGGGAGCAAGGACACCCCCTTCCCACATCAAGCCAAGAGCAGGAGCATTCTCCCCGGAGAGATGGGAGCCTGCAGAGATTGACAGCATAGGATCTGGGTCTCTTACTGGCTGTTTGACCTTGAGCAAGTTATGTAACCTCAGTTTTCTCACCTGTAAAATAGGGACAAGAACAATAAATGCTCTATAAAACCAGTAAAACCAGTTGCCGCTGAGTTGGCTCTGACTTATGGGGACCCCATGTGTGTCAGAGTAGAACTGCACTCCATAGGGCTTTTCAGTGGCTGATTTCTTGGAAGTAGATCACCAGGCCTTTCTTCCAAAGTGCCTCTGAGCGGACTCAAACCTCCAACCTTTTGGTTAGTAGCCAAGTGCCTTAACTGTTTGCACCACCCAGGGACTCCAAATACTCTGTAGGGTTGTTATAAGAATTAAATGAGTTACTTTATGGACCTAGCACAACAGAAGTATTTCTTATCATGACTAATAACTTCAGAAGCAGCAGCAAGATGATCAGAGAGGGAAAGATCTGGGAGTCCTGAGACCCCAATGGCAGGAAGGAGAGAATGGGTATTCCTGGCAATGATGAGGAGATTTCTGGTGACTAGATGAAAGTCAGGCCTACTGCCAGAGAGGCCTTCAAGACCTAGCTCATGGGTCAAGCAGATAGTTCATGAATATCATCCACAGGAAATAGTGTGTGTGATTTTTTTCTGAAGAATTTTATAATTAATCATGGAGAGTAAATTGACATAAACACAAACATTACCAAGTCCATGACAGCAGTAATCACCATGGCTATGGAATTTGCCAAATGGTTCAGAGCTACCGGGTGCTGAAAGAAGAGGGGGAGATAAAGCTAAAGAGAGGAAGAAAGGATAGAAAGAAAAAATTTGCTAGCAATCCCAAGGCTCAACTTCTTCCCCCAGCAGGTCAACAAAATACTTGCAACATTGAGCCAGGGGGTAGTCTGTTCAGGGGCTCAGTTTACCTCACAGGCCTCCTGAGACAAATCCCTCTCCCTCTTCTTTCTCTCCCTCTCTCTCCTCCTGCCTTTCTTCCTTCCTTACTTCTAGTTTTTGCTCCCCTGAGCTCTCTCCTCAGGGTAGCTGGCTCTGAGGGTCTGGGGATTGCCATAATTTTTTTTCTCCTTGCTTGGGGGAAGATTAGAGAACCAAAAGCAAAAGTGTTACAGAATGAGAAATTGATAGGAATCAGAGAGGATCCTCCAGTGGAGAGAAGGAAGAGCAACTACTGAGCAAGGACTCCAGGGGTAGGCTAGGAGAAAGGGAGAATGGTTCTATCTCCTTTGTAAAGCCTTCCCTGCCAACCCTAGCCCTTGGGGATCTCCTCCTTCCCTGAACAACTCTACAACACTTTGGATCAACTCAACAAACATCAATGACTATCTACTATGTGTCAGACAATCCCTGTTCTCAAAGAGTTCGATCTATCCAGGGACAGGTGTAGCTCTAGATGGAGCACTATGTGTTTTGGTCATGTTGCCCAAGTACAGAACAAGGGGTATTAGATTATGGACAGATACAACATGGCATCAAATACCATTTTTTAAATGAGAAAGTTAGTCCCTTTTCCATTATCCTGTAAAGATAATCTCAGTTTGATACCAATACATCTTTAACACCTCTGTAGAATTAGCTAAGCTTCCCCTTTTAAAGAGTGAGCAGACTCCAGCCTCAGAACTTCTGCAGCCAACGGTATCTAGCTAGAAGTTGATAATATCGTTTTGTTTCTGTTGTATTTATTTTTGCAGTTAGTGTCTATTTATGCACAGTAATTTTGGTTCTCCATTTCTGATAATGATACAATATTTCCTTTTAAAATAAATTTAAGTTTCAAAAATGAGTCCACTTCACCAAAATATTCAGCAAGTAACAGCATAGATATGCCTAAAATCATGAAACTGGTAAGCAGTGGTATTCAAATCATGATCACGATATTCAAATAACGAATTTGTGATCCTTCTTGCTTGGGGAGCCCAGAAAAGAAGTAATCAGCATATAATGCCTTGAATTGTTAGCTCTCTGCTCAAGAATGTTCTCTTGTTTCCCAACTAGACAGTAAACTCCCTGCACCTCCTCGTTTTGTGGATACTTAATCCACATGTTAGGCATTTTCATTCATTCTGGAAGTTCAGCTCAGCTCAGAAGGTTGGCAGAAAAATGGGAAAATTCAAGCACAAACACAGAGCCAACTTGGGTGCACTGGCAAAAGGAAAAGCCTAGGACAAGAAGAAACCACACACCATTCAAACAAAGAACTGTGAAAATCATGACACTTTTACTTTATGGCTTTCTATAATTTACAAACCAGCATGTTCTTTAGAAGCAAGAATGGCGAGACTTCAACTTGATTACTTTGGGCATGCCACCAGTAAAGGCCAATTACTAGAAAAGGACTTCATGTTTGGGAAAGTAGACATTCAGCGAAAACAGGGGAAACCTTCATGAGATGGATTGACATAATAGCCATAACAATGGGTCCAAACACACCAACGATCAATGAAGGTGGAGCAGGACTGGGCAATATTTTGTTGTGATATATTAGGGTCACCATGAGTCAGAGCCAACTCAATGGCAACTGTGATGGTTAAGATTGCATGTCAACTTGGCTGATCCATGATTCTCAGTGTTTATATGTAACCACCCCCATGATGGAATCTGCTGTGAGTAGCCAATCAGTTAAAAGGGAGTTTCCTTGGGTGTGTGCCTGAATCCAAATATAAGTGGACATCCTGGCTTTTGCCTGCTCTGGATCCTGCAGCCACCTCCTGTTCGTCTGACCTCCAGTTGTTGGGACTTGAGCTAGCTTCTTATCTGCCAGTCTTGGAATTTGTCAATCTTCACAGCCTGTGAGCAAGAGCCCTGCTCTCCAACCTACTGATCTTGGGTTCACCAGCCCCTACAGTTATGTGAATCAGGAGAAGCCTTGTGGTCTTGCCTGCCAATGTTGGGATTCGTCGATCTTCACAGCCTGTGAAGAAGAGCCCTGTTCTCTGACCTGCCGATCTTGGGTTTGCCTGTCCCTGCGGCTACATGAATCAGGAGAAGCCTCTATCATGACCCACAGACTTGGGACATTCCAGTCTCTACAACTGCATGAACCATTTCCTTGATATAAATCTATATATATATATTTATACACTTCACTGATTTTGCTTCTCTAGAGAACCTGGCCTAAGCGAGCAACTAACAACAACAACATAATTTATGAGGTATTATCATCAATGGAAGGTGTTCGCCACAGATGTCAGATGAGAAAATAGACCCAGCATGGCTAGGAAACTTGCACAAAGTGACAAGTAACTGAACCCCACTCTTTGGCCTCTATGCCCAAAGATTCTCCCACTATAGCATAATGTTGGGGAGGTCCAGGTGGAGAAGGACAGAAGATAAATCCCAAAAGGAATTACTGATTTTCTAAAAAGTTCAGCCAGTAGAGCAGGGAACCCCAGGTTCCATTCACAGGCAGAGGCCTGAGTTGGTCTGAAGGAGGCCTCTCCAGCTCCACAGTGCATAATGAGAACAGTACATAGCAACACACACAACACTGTAACCAGGGGTGGGTAGTGAGTGCAGGGAGCCTGCAGCAAACCCACGCAAATCCGAGGGCCCTGGGGCTTCGACTCTGAAGCCTTTGGGGGTTCCTATGTCTGCACTTGACAAAGAAGAAAACACAACATAACCACACACCTGCCCCATCAAATCCCACTGCTTCTGACTTCTTATTCCTAAAAAGGTGCTAAACCCACAGGCCCTCTCCAAGGTCTGGGAAGCCTCGACCCTCCAATGGCCTGTGGATGAGCTAAGTGTAAGTTCCCCGGGCTGGAAGAGCTCAGAGAGAAGGGAGAAGCATGGCTTTGACTAAAACATCAACAGCCAGATATACCCCAGCCCTCAACACCTGACAGTAAGAGATTCCTAAGAGGAAACTCAACAAGGCAGTTATAAGAATACCAGTATCCCCTAGTCCAGGCCCACACCTCAGTCTCCTGGGCAGCTGACTTGGACATAGAGTGTGGTCGCTGGCCCAGTGGATGCAGCAGGTGAAACTCCCAAACCAGCAAGGAATGGTAAACACATTCTGGAAGACATCAGAATCAACCCAGGGCTCCCCAGGAGCCCTCAGGCTATAAATGGCAATCTCCATGACTCTTGTTGGGGAGATTCATCGATGGCCAACTCTCTGGCCTTAGCTGAGCTAAGAGGAACAGAGGAACGGGGAAGTTGGGGTCACACAGTGCATCTGTCCAGCTCAGTAGACAGTAACACAGCTAACCACCCTACCAGCTGTTCTTCCTGTCGCTGCCATTGTAACTGTTGGTTTGCTCTCCCTTACAAGCATGGTGCACAGAACAAGGAAGGCTAGAGTCAGGTGCACCATTGCTTTTGTCTGTGGCACGGATGTCAACAGGACCATTGTCTCCTCTGGAGAAAGACCATCATCCCACACAGACTCCCAAGTCCACTCACCCCTTTGCTTGCCCAGAACAAAAGTCAATCTTCATAGCAGGGTGCATTTTTAGGCACTGTAGGTTCACCGAATGTCAGAGCAGGAAGAGGCCTTGGAGATCCATGAAGGCCAGCAGAACACACCCAGGGCATAGTGTACTTTGCAGAACTCCTTGCTTGTTGTTGTTGGGCACCCTCGAGTTGATTCCAACTCATAGTGACCCCATGTGACAGAGTAGAACCACCCCGTGGGGTTTTCTTGGCTGTAATCTTTACGGAGGCAGATCACCAGGTTTTTCTCCCGCGGACCCGCTCGGTAGGTTCAAACTGCCAATCTTTCGGTTAGCAGCCGAGTCCTTAACCATTTGCACCATCAGGGCTCCTTAGAACCCCTTACAAAGCCCTTAAAGTATTGATATGCTTATTTCAACATTCACACTAAGAACAATTTTAGTAGAAGAACCCATAAGGATATGCAACAGAGAATCACAACCAAAACTAAGTGTGAAATTAAACATGATTGGTCAATTCTACATTTTGCCGTCAATATTCTTTTACTTCTAATCCATTCCTTTTGCCTTCTATAAGCACTTACTGGCAGACAAGGCGTAACAGACTCCAAAGATTTAAGGAAAAGATACGTAAGAACAATTTTAAATTCAGAAAATTCTCTTTATTAATGTAATTTTTTAGTAAATTGGAAAAACTGCATCAATTTTTATTTTAGCATAGGCTACAGTGGTGGTTCAGTGGTAGAATTCTCACCTTCCATGAAAGAGACCTGGGTTCAATTCCCAGCCAATGTACCTCAAGCACAGCCACCATTAGTCTGTTACTGGAGCTTGTGTGTGGCTATGATGCTGAACAGGTTTCAGCAGAGTTTCCAGACTAAGACAGACTAGGGAGAAAGGCCTGGAGATCTACTTCCAGAAATTAGCCTATGAAAAGCCTATGGATCACAATGGTCTTCAGTGTTTCATTCTGTTGTATTGTGGGGTCTCCATGAGTTAGGGGCTGACTCAGTGGTAGCTAACAACAACACCACCACCTTGGTCTAAGTCATAGAAAGCTAGTCTTTTCAGGAACACACCTTGAGAGTCCCTGATTATGCCCCCACCTTCTCCTTTGTCAGATGAGGAAGTTGAGGTCCATAGAGAAACTAATGAGTGGCAGGGCAGGATCTAGAACCCAGGTCTTCTGGTGCTTGGCCCAGTCCTCTTTCCACTCCATTTCCTTTTTGGATTTAGACGTACCATGGACTAAAGTGCATGCCTCCAAAACACAGTTAGCTGTGCAGGCTCCAAGCAGCAGCAGCATATAGTAGCTCTGCCGATGTCACAGGTGGGCTCAGTGGACACACCCACAAATCACACCCCTGCACTAGGACTCCACAGGAACCTTCTCAGAACTAGTCAGTCCTCAGAGAGCAGCTGGTGGGTTTTGCCATCTGATGTCCCTTCTCACTGCAGCCAGGCAGGACTGCTGCTCACTGCCCAGGTCTTCTCCTAGGTTCTCGAGGGTATGGTCAGGGGTTCCTCACCATTTTTGGGCAATGGACCCCTAGGGCAGTCTGAAGAAGTGTACAGGCCCATTCTCTGAATTTTTAAACGCATAAAATAATTACACAGGGTATTAAGGAGAGCAAGTACATAGGAATGTAGCTATCAAAATATTTAAACGTAAGTATGCAATATGGTAATATACTTGCTTCTTTATTAGCACATGAAAGAAGAAGATCTAGAAGCACATCTTAAAATTGCCAAAATTTAAGAGTAATGATAAGCGTAAATGCTTTTGGAGATCTGTGCAATCCCTATCACGTAATATGAGTACATGTGTGATTTCCATTGGTGACAAAGTCGCAGGAACTCATAGTACTGTAGGTTTTTGCCTATATCCTTAATTCAGGTAAATGCTATATTTCAATTAAATTTTAGTAGAAGTAAAAATGTAATTTTCTCCCACCCAAGTTTATGAATTCTGTCCTTGAATTATATCCATGAGAACCCCTGATGCTGCCACATAACCCCAGGGGCCATGAGGTATACGGTACCAGCAGCACCCAAATGAGTTGACCAGGGATACCAGGGAGATCCTGTCTACAGTGAAGAGAAGGGGATACTCAAGGGTGAAATTGCCCCAAGACCCACCCTGCCATTTAACAAGAACTAGACATAACCACTGGGTTCATCTCCAGATCTCCAATGCCCAAAGACAGGCCTGCCACATACAGCATCCACTTCGTCTAAGCCTTCTAAATTTGGCAGTTCTCCCCAGCATCTAAACTTGCTGAGAATGCATCTTTCCTGAGGATGTGATAAGGGTAGGAGACACAGTACACTCATTTCTTCTGGAGCCCTAAGCATCTGGGGGCAGGGAGAGGGAAGGTGATTTAGCCAAGAGCTTTAAGGCAGAAGTACTCACGCAGTACTATGTTCACACCCCTGTTACTGCACTTCCATGCTCATTGTGTGATTCTCTGTTGTCAGGTCTGCTGTTTTCTAGTAGACGCTAAGGGGAAAAATGGACTGTGACCAAAGTCAGCAGACTGTGAAATCCGGGACCACGTCGGATTTGCCTTGTGTCCTCAGCTTCCAGCCCAAGACTGACACCTAGCAAGTGCTCAGTAAATGTGTGCTAAATGATACAGGAGACAGGCAGCCAGAGACTGAGTCAGGCAGATCACCTTTACCAGCTACTCCCCTTTCAAGTGTTCTTGTGGATAGAGTGACTGCCCAGGCAGCCTCTGGCTCACAAAGACCTTGAACTTGTCAAATGACAAATGGAGAAAAGCCTTCTCTCAACGTTTGTCTCAGAGCTCAAAACATCTAGCACTGCCATGAAGAAGAATAGTTAGCAGGATAGACTAGCTGGTCCCTGGCCCTGTCTCCACCAAATACAGAGACTGACATAAAATGATAGTAGGAAGCAAGAGTGATATTCAAAATATTTAACAATCAGAATGGTATATTGTTAAATTAGACCAGCCAACTTCCATAAACTCCCAGTACAGCCTCACCAGGAACACTACTCAGGAATCAGCCCATAGGAATATAGTAATTTAGCTCCAAGGAAGATCTAACAGAAGGAAGTTAGAGCCTCTTGACTTATTTGTTTGCACAGACTATATAATCACTAATTTGCTTAAGGTATTAACTAGCAGTGTGGCCTTGTGCAAGTCATATCCTCTCTCTGGACTTCAGTTCCCGCTCTCTGATGGAATTGGAAGAAATGATCTCAAGGTCTCTTCCAGCTCTAATATTCTATGACTCCAATTTCTTGTATATCACATAGCATCTGGTAACAATAGGGAAAGCACACACAGTTAAGGTGGTGCACACGCCAGAAGCCTTTATTGTTAGTTACCGTTGAGTCAGTTCTGACTCATGGTTACCCCATACACAAAAGAACAAAATGTTGCCCAGTTCTGTGCCATCATCATGATCACTGGTACACTCAAGGCCATTGTTGCAGCTTCTGTGTGTTTTGAATGTCTTCCAACCCAGGGGGCTCATCTTCCAGCACAATATCAGACAATATATGAAAACCCAGAAGCCCTTTGCAAGGCCAATCGTGCCATTTGCTGATCTTTGCCCTCTGGTGCTGTAGGGTGAGCTCTGGCAAATGAAAGCCTGGAACATCTCCTTCCAGCCTCTTTGGAGGAATCGTAGAGACCACAAGAAGCCCCATGTTGAGAGATGAAAGACATCAGACATAAAAGATGAGAAAGGGCACAGCTCATCTCTCCTCCACCTCTATTTAAACACTCCATCTGCTTTTCACTAGACCCACTGGGCAACGTTTATCTTTATGGACGGGTGACTGTGTATACCAGACACCATCCCTGGAGAGTAATTTTAAGAGAACAAGAACAGGAATTAGGAGACCTGGTTTCATGTCAGAGCCCTGCTACCTACCAGCTTACAAGGCACCTTACATTCCAGCAACTCAGTGTCTTAGTCTGAGTTGGGTGGTGCAAATTGTTAAGCACTTGACTACTAGCCAAAACGTTGACAGTTTGAACCTGAACCCAGCCAGAGGTGCCATGGAAGACAGGCCTGGTGATCTGCTTCTGAAAGGACACAGCCTTGAAAACGCTATGGAGCAGTTTCATTCTGCACACATGGGGAATCAACTTGATGGCAACTAACAACATCAACAAGGGGTAGCAAGGAGAACCTGCTCAACTCACCTCAGTGGAGCTGCTGTGGGCATCAAATGAGAATACTGAAGGTTAATTTTTTAATTATAAGGTCTTTGAAAAAGGAAGTGGATATTTTTCTGGGTGTATGTGGGGGGCGGGAGGACTTGGTTTCCTTTCCTTGCTTTCTCTCTGTATCCCCACTCCAGGCTGTCCAGAGGCCTCCCCTCTGAGATCCAACCCAATCTGCCCTGCTGTGGCTCTGCTCAGCTGTAGAGTCCCAGGGGCAGGGGCTGCTGAGCTGTCTTTTTTGTGTTCCCTGAAGATCCCTTGGGGTAGGAAAGAGAGGCAGGTGAGATGCTCAAGACTCCAGTATGCTGCTTCAGAATGGGGCAAGTGGGACAGGAACACAGCCAAGGCCAGGGGGAAATCATCACTTTTTCCCCAGTCATTAGTACAAGTCAAAAGCAGTGTGACTGCTACCCACACTTACAAGTGCTTAGCAGCCATCACCAAGAAACAGTACAGATCAGGGCTTCATTAAAATACACCCTAGTATTTTATCTGCATTTGCTATAGTCCTTCCTAAGAATGTGAACTCCCACCCCACACCTGAGGAGTAAATAGGCTAATTCTATAATAGAGTCTGGGGGATCACAATACCATAGAAATCCACCACTCCCCTCACTCCAGCCCTCTGTCAATGCCCAAGGCAGAGCAATGAACTGGAAGACCTCCAGGGACAGTGTCACCCTAGAAAACCAAGCAGCAGATTTTCCTAAGGATTCTAATTCCTAGTTCCCAAGTAAAGCAAAGCCAAAGCAAGATTCAAGAGCTACAAAAGGAGAAGCTGGTTCAACATGAGCTCTGCAGGCTAAGAGAGAGAAAGACAGAGGCAAGTCTAAGTTGTTTAGTCTGTGGGGTGGTAGACTGATACCATGAAATGAGAAATGGTTACCCAGGGCTAGCCTGGAACTTCAGAGAGGAGCAAAAAGCCCAGAGTCCAGGATGGTGCTCATTGTTCCAATATCCACATGCTCCTTCTTTAAAGGGAGGACCAGGTACCTCCTAAACCAGTCCTCCTTGGAGTTCCTGGGTGGTGCAAGCAGTTAACGCACTTGGCTACTAACCAAAAGGTTGGGGGGTTGAGTCCACCCAGAGGTGCCTCAGAAGAAAGGGTCAGTGACCTGCTCGCGAAAAAATCAACCATTGAAAACCCTATGGAGCACATTTCCACTCTGACAAACATGGGGTTGCCATGAGTTGGAGTCAACTCAACAGCAATTGGTTGTTTGGTTGGTTGAATGATTGTAGGTTGGTTGGTTGGCTTGAGTAAACAACTCCGATCCTCTGCAAAGAATCTCCATGAACTCTGGAAAGGGAGGAATAGGAAACTACCATAAAGTGCTTAGCAGTTCCCCCTGGGATGTCAAAGACCCCGAAGGTCTCAAGCTCAGACAAGGTTCAAATCCAAGCTGGGTCACTTACAAGCACTGTTACCTCAGCTGAGTCATTTAGCCTCTCTGAGCCTGTTTCCTCATCTCCTTAAAACAACGGGAATAACCCCCACCTTGCACAGCATTCCTGAAGACTAAATGAGGAAGCACAAGTACCAGCAGTACTGCATGCTGTGCAGCATACAGAAGGCACTCTGTAAAGTTTGTTTCCTTCCTTAAAACCAAACATAAACCAAAAAAAAAAAAAACAATTAAAAAAAAACCTGTTGCCAACTCATAGCAACCCTACAGGACAGAGCAGAACTGCCCCATAGGGTTTCCAAGGAGTGGCTGGTGGATTCAAACTGCTGACCTTTTGGTTAGCAACTAAGCTCTTAACCACTGTGCCACCAAGGGCTCCAAAACCACACTTCAAAGACAAAGGAATTTCCCAAAGTCATCCTCAACTCCTTCCAAGATTCCCTCCACTCCAATCCTAAAGGGCTAGGAAGATGGGCAGTCTTGACAGCCACTCAATCCAATGTATAAAAACTCTTCCTGAAAAAGAGGTGGGAAAAGGGGGTGCTAACAAAGGTCAAGAGACCTTTGGGTCTAAGAAAGTGAGAAGACATTCTGATTTTCCTGGCCTTCAACTCTCGCCCCTACATGAGCCCTACACAAACAGCTATTGGGAGGTCATGATGTCACGCACCTATGTCCCCTAGCCTATTCCTCTGGTGTTGCAGGAACCTGGATTGAGACATCAGACTTCCAGCTCTGCCTGACCTACCAGGTAAAGAGTCAGGGATCAGAACATCTTGTGGCTTGGGGAGCAGGTCTCTTCTCTGCATAGAGAGGATTCTGGTCATTCTTAGGTTCCTACCTGACACCAGGTCCAGGAGGAGAGCACTACCTCCTGAATGAAACATGGGCCTCTGGGGTCTCCCCATGGGTACTCTGACCCTTCCATGCCTGACTCTACCAAAAACAGCCCATGGACCTACTGGAGTTGGCAGATCACACTGGATAAAACCAGCTCCTGATCTCAGTTCTCTGGTGCCCTCACCCCAGGGAAGCTAGTTCTGAGCAAGGAGGCACCTGATCTCCCTGTCCATGCTCCCTCCTCTACTCCTAGATTGGAAGATCTAGATGCCACAGAGATGAAGTTCTGGGCCATGCCTGCTGGAATTTCAGGGCCTGCAGGGTAGACGAAGGTCCATAAACATGGCCTCCAAGCCCGCCAAGTACTTATCCTCCCCACTCCTACCCCTGATGCACTCCTGGTGGCACCCCGGCATCTCAGTCTCTGCCTCTGTGCTTCTGGCTTTTTGGGCCAAGGCAGAGAGTTTGGGAGAGAGTGGGAGGAGGTGGGCAGAGACATATCACAGGAGGCCTTGTTCAGCTAAGCCCCTCTACAGCCCCATCAGGACAAGTGTAAACTAACTCTGGAGGCTCAAGTCTGGGTGAGTTTCCTGAACTGCTTAAATCAACCTTTGCCTCTCCAAACAGGAGACCCTCATTTATGTGAACCAGCAGTGAGGGTGCAGGTGTCTCTGTCACCCATAAGCATCCCCAGGGATGTCTCTAAATGAAATCCTAATCAAATGGTCAAACAGAAGAAAACATATAGGCCAACTATTGTATAGTCATCAGTAAAATACTGCATAGTCTATCAAATATGAACATCGGCAATTTCAAAACTTGGAATTATGCACATAAAGTAAAAAATTGAATACCAAATGGAAGGTACATGCCAATTATAATCCTGTCAAAAGCATGCCCAGATATCAACCAGGATCGGAAATGAATTCTAAGATATTCAATCAGAGTTTGGTGTATGCAAAAAGTTCTTTTGATCAGTAAGGCTAAGTGAATAATTTTCATTGGGCCTCTAATAGAAACTCATTTCCTCTCCATTTATCTTAAAGACAAAGTGAAGCCAGAGACTAAAAGGCAGTCCAGACTAGAAGCGTGGGGGCAGTTGAGCAGGTGGACCCACCACACCTGCTCTCTTAACTGCCACCAGGTGCAGTCAGGTGATGTACCCTCTCCTGTAAAGTGTCAGTTCCAGGTGCTGGAGGCCAAAGGCTAAGTATCCTGACACAGAGCAGAGTTGTTCAGACCCCAACAGGCCTCCAGGAGGACACTCACAGGAGATCCAGCTGGTGAATCTCCAACCAGTGTTTAGCACTTACATGGCATAGGTGGCGAGGTGGGCCTGAGGAAACAGACAGAGAAGACCATGGAATGTCAGTCCCAGAGGAGATGGTAGTTCATTCTCAACCTTGTTTGGGGGGGCACAGAGGTGGAGGCAACCTGGGTGTCCATTATAAGGGGAGTGACTAGGTAAATTGGTGGCTGCAAACTCCTCATCCATTAGAATTAATGGATTCAACATACGTATAGCACATAAACGGTCTGAAAAATGCAGTGCTGAGAAGAAAAAGGTAAGAAACAGAATGGGCTATCAGGCACAATGCCTTTTATGTAAGTTAAAAATGCACACAGCTCTGAGAGACTGTCACAGCCATGAGGAGCTGAAGGACTAACAATTAAGTGTAAAAGCAGTGTCCTGGATAGGGTATTGGAGCAGATAAAGAACATTAGGTTAAAAAACTAAAGAAATCTGAATGAAGTATGGATTTTAGTTAATCATGCATCAATATTGGTTCATTAATCGCAACAAATATGTCATGCTAATATGTCAGTAATGGGTTCAGGGTGCATGGGAACTGTCTGTAGTATCTTCTCAATTTTTCTCAGTCTAAAACTGTTCTAATCAATAAAGTCTATTTAAAAATGAAAAAAAAATACATACAGCCAAAAACACTACTATACATTTTCCAGAAACACAACACATTGCCTGTGGAGGGGGAAGGCATTGGAGAGCCCTGGTGGCTCAGTGGTTAAGAGCTATGGCTGCTAACCAAAAGGATGGCAGTTCGAATCCACCAGTCACTCCTCAGAAACCCTACTGGGGCAGTTCTACTCTGTCCTATAGGGTTGCTATGAGTTGGAATCGACTCAATGGCATAAAACTACAACAAACAAAGGGTTCTTGTGCAGACCAGTAATAATAATGTGCCATGAACTGAGAAGCATGATTAACTCTACTCTTTGCATCAGAGATCTCAAACTCTAGAAAAGTGAGAGGGAGCGTGAACACCACACAACAGTAAGTCTGGACAGATAAATGAGTGGTGGAGGTTCTGATGACGGAAGGTTGACAGGACACACTTCACACCCCCATCTCCCCATCTAACCACTGGTCAGTCCCAAGAGCCATCTCTTGCCCTCCTAATTCCTTGTAGCCAAAGCCCAGAAAATCCAATAGCAACCAAAGTGAACAGCAAAGATGGGCAGCAATGCTAGGAACAGTACCAAGGGTTGCCAGGACAGGTAAATTTGAATTGCAGATCAACAGTGAATTTTTTTTTTTTTTTAGTATAAGTATGTCCCCTATATTGCATGGGACATACTTACATTAAAAAATTACTCGCTGTTGATTTGAAATTCAAATTTAACGAGGCGTCCTATATTTTTTTTTGCTAAATCTGGCAACCTTACATAAGGTTATATACAACCTTAGTGTTACTATTCTAGGTACTTCATATAGGTTGTGTGGTTTCTTCTTCAAAACAACCCAGTGAACAATGTACTGTTATTTCCATTTTACAGGCAAGGAAACAGACGAGCTTGCCCAATGTCCTGAGGCTAGTAGATGGTAGGGCTAGGATGTGAACATATGTAGTTGGATTCCGGAGCTCACCCACTTCGACGTAACGTATACTATTTCCTGACGAGCAGCTGAACAAGTCCAAGCCTCTGTTCCCTGAGAACCAGAGACAGGAGTGAGAACTGCAGTCTCCCACAGTGTTAAATGCCAAGAGCTCCTTGTGTGACATTCAAAACACACCCCTACCTTGAAGAGATCTTCCCACCAGACCCTAATCACAGGATCAAGTGAATTTGGGTTTCAAAAAGTAGTCCTAAAAGAGTATAGTCTCTCCACCTTGGTGGGAAGAATAACTGGAGGAGCTTCTCCTGCCTTAAGGGCCTAGATGGACAGCACAACAAGGGTGTGAGCCAGGCCATGTGTCATCCTGCCTGAGGACAGAGGGATAGATGAGTGGCCTGTGTGGTCCCTTCCAGTTTGGGGAAAGTATTAACTTAAATTTTACAAAGCAAGTCCCTAATGAGAATAATACTCCAATCCTCGGCATAACACCTTTTATAATAATTATAATAAGCATTTATTGAGCACCTGCTGTGCACCAGACATTGTGCTAAATGTTTTACACACCCCGTCATTACAAGCCAGCAAAACAGATACTATTTTGCAGATGTGGAACCTGAGACTTAGGGAAAACCAATTGCCATCAATTCTGACTCATAATGATCCTATAGACTCAGGGAGGTAACCTATTTATTCAACTAGTCCTTACTGAACACCTACTATGTGCCAGGCTCTGTCCTCGGTGCTGGGCATAGAGCAGGGAAGCAAACAAGATCCTTGCCTTCATGGAGCTAGCGGGAGGCACAGACAATAAATAAATCTATCACGTTATTTCAGGTAGCAGTGCCAAGTGTGGTGAAGAAAAATAAGAGAGGGCCAAGTGATACAGAGATAAGAGAGTGACAGGGGTGGGGATATTAGCTAGAATAGTCAGGGAAGACTTCTGGTAGGAGGTAACATTTGAGCAGAGGTCTAAAGTGAGGGAGTGAGCATGCACAGGTCTGGGGAAGAATGCCTTAGGCAGAGGGGCAACCAGCACTAAGGCCCTGGGGTGAGAGTGACCCACAAATAAGGTAAGGCCAGTGGCCTGTAGCATGGTGTGGGAGGATGAGAGGGACAAGAAATGAGTTTGGAGAAGATGGCAGAGATCAGGTCATTTTTAAAGAATCACTGAGGTGAAGAAATGGATAGATAAGTAAATGAATAAATGGATGGATGCATGGATGCATGGATGGACAATAGACGTATGGACGGACAGATGGACAGACAAATGGATTTCCAGAGACTCCCTTAGTCTAACCACTAATCAGGGCTGAAGGAATATACAGCTCACAAGTTGATCAAACATGTCTGATGTATATTCTAATTCAATGCCCAAATAATCAGCTCTACAAGGAGCCCTAGGCAAGCACATTCCTTAGTGAACTAGATCCCCTGCATAGGAATTTTGATCTAAACTCAGTCTTCACCTCAAGGAAACCATTATGGAGGGGGCCACAGGATGGGCCCTGAAAAAGCCAGAAAGAAAGGTTTTGTCTTCGATTTCTGATTAGCCCACTGCCACAGAACATACTGGTACCTCACTGCCCACCCCCACTATCCAGAATCCCCTAGGCAGAGGCACTAGCAATACCAAGACTCTACCTCAGGTCCTTGGGCAAGAAAATATGTTTTCCCCACCAGAAGACAATGCCCCTGCAGAACAAAGCCGAGGCTCCCTGCAGGATGGCAGAGATCTGCAGGAACCCAGCTCTGCGGCACCATCCCACCCCTGCCGGCCCTGCCACCTGCCCTATCTTACTTCCACGTCCTTCTCGAGCTCCAGCCCAGCCTCCATCAGGTTGTGCTCAAACTCCTTCCGCTGCTCCTTCCTCTCCTCCTCCAGGGCATTGAGCGGCCCCAGCTCAATGTCACCGGGGCCCCCAGCACAGGGATCCTTGCCCGTCTCCCCATTGGAGATGATAGCCAGCGAGTGGCCAGGAGAACCATGGCCAGGGTGTGCCCCACGTTTTCGGTAGTGGTAGGCGAGCACATAGTCAACCTTCCTCTGGTTGTCACGGAAGTGCGTGCGGCTCAGACAGGCCTCCAAAGACACTGGCTCATTGGCATCCAGGTAGTTGTTGATGACCTGGGCAGAGAGAATAGGACAGGGATGGTGAGGCCTGGTGAGTAAAAGGTGAGAGAGACAGGAGGCTGACCCCATGCTCTGAGCTCAGGGTAGTGACCTAGGAAGGAAGCCCCTCAGGCCCAGAGGTCCTAGCTGCCCCTGAGAAATGACAAACTGCCCTAAGTTTACCTGCCACACGCAGCCCACACAGACCTCCACCCCTTTGTCCACGGCCCAGGCCTCGGAACTTTTACACGTGATGTGGCATCCATGCACGCACATATATTCACATACACAGACTGTGCACACAGCAGTCAACCCTGCACATCCACAGAACCACACACCCACTTCTACACGTGCACACACACGAGCACTTACAAATGTATCCACAGCCACATACACTCATGTCTTCTGCACTGGCACTCCCGCACATGTGAGTGTGTCTGTGCATTCACGTACATACCCAAGGGTGCTCTAACACACACACAGCCCTCCATGTGCACTGTGACACACCATACATACCACCTCCTTGCATGACTGCAGACAAGCCTGCAAATACTCCACATGTACACACAGAACAATACTTACTGGCAGGTTCTCTGGATCCATTGGAACAAAGGCCAAATCCTAGTCACCCAGCCCCCCACCCTCCCACCCCACAGGAATTCACTATACACTGAGCCCCTCGCAGCCCCTTCCTCTTCCTCTTCCTCTCTAGCCACTGGTGAGGACCCAGTCAAAAGTGACAGTAGGGAAAACTGCCTGCTGCTGTCTTCACTCCCAGGGATGGGGCAGTTGCAAGGAGAGGAAGAGAAAGCACAAGGCAGGAGTAGGTGAGGGACCTGCCTCCCTCCCTCTGGGAGTTTCCCTGTTTATTACTGGTTTGATACCCAGCTGCCTCTGCAGCCACCTGAGAAGGTCACCAGGGCAACCAGATGAAGCTCCAGGCACAGGGGAGACACTCAGAGCCACCACAGCAGAGGTGAATGGCTTCTCAGACCTGTGAGCAGAGAGGTAGGGAGCCTGAAGACCAACAAGTGGGATCACCTGGCCACTCACACCTTCTCCTTTCCTGACCCTCCTCTGACCAGAAGACACCAGTGTTGCTGGAAAATCATGCCCAACTTGGAGAGAGAGAAGAAAAAAGGCCCTAACAGAAACCCAGGGTGTCTTGCACATGCACACACACACACAAGTCCCCCAACCTAGAGGCTCCCTTGTGCCCTCCACCAGGGCAGCCCCTCCACCCTGTCCCCCCAGTACTCACGGAGCTGCTGCGGGAGCTCTCAGCACTGGAGGGGAGGTCAGTGTCTCGCTGGAAACGGCCCCGCTGACCCAGGGCTCGGGGACCCAGCACCAGGAGGTATTGCTGTTCATGCTTGGTCCCCAGGTCACTTCTGGCCCCTGCCCGAGGGTTCAGCCGGCGTGGGGAGCCAGGGAGCAGGGGGATATCTGTGAGAGAGACAAGAGAAGCAAAACAACATCAGGTTGTGGGGAATCCTGGGCAGGAGGCACTGAGGGAGGAGAAGCTCAGTGGCCCCAGTCTCCTCTTCCAGCCTCAGTCAGCCAGGTTCACACTGGCTGCAGGACAGGGGAGAGTTTCAAAGGAAGCAAGGGTGGAGGGTCCTGCCCAGCCTCCCCCAACACCCAGGGCCTAGAGCCTCTGGCAGAGCTCCTTTAGAACACGACTGTCATAATCTCTCATAATTCCCAGACAAGAGGAGAAGGGTGGCATCAGGTGAGCCGGGGCTGGTAGGGCACTGCCTAGAGAGACACTTTGAACTAATGCTAATGGTTCAGGCTTTAGGGCCTCTCCCAGGCCAGCCCGCTGGCCAGCCCCAAAACATTCCAGCTTAGCCAGGCTCCTCCAGGAGATAGCAAGAGACAGACCAACAGTGGGCCTACTGAGGTTAGGGGCATCCTTTGAACAGAGGGCTGTCCTCTGATGCCCTTGAGGGGTCCCCACTCACTTGCTGCCTCCACCAAGGTGTCAGTGCTCCACAGCCCTCTCTCACCTGCCCCAAGCAGCCCATCTGACAACCTACAGCAGAAGGGCAGTACTATTCAGAAGAATTCTGGCATCACTCCCTAGAGAGGAAGAACCCCTGGTTGATGATGGAATTGCAGAGTGTTAGAATTAGAGGGGACTGAGAGATTAAACAGGAGTCCTGGTGGCACAGTGGTTAAAGCACTCAACTGCTAACTGAAAGATCTGCAGTTCAAACCCATCAGCCATCCACAGGAGAAAGATGGAGCAGTCTGCTTCCATAAAGATTAGTCTTAGAAACCCTAAGGGCAGTCTATTCTGTCCTACAGGGTCGCTATGAATCAGAATCAACTCAACAGCAGTGGTTTTTTGGTCTGAGAGATTAAACACTACCAGACAGGGCCCATGACTTGTCAAGGTCTCACAACTAATCAGATTTAATCTATTCCCACATTTGAGAAACAGCCCAGTGCACCTGGGCTTAACCTCAGCTCTGCCACTTGCTAGCTCTGTGCCCTCTTTCTTCAACTGTAAAATGAGAATTCCAAACTTGCAGGATAAAAAGAGAATGAAAATAAGAATGAGAGACAATGCATAAAAAGCATCTAGAACAGTAATTAGCATATGGGTGTGCAATCAACAATGGTTATTATAATGTTATTGTTTTCATTAAAATATAAACTCTATGTGAGCAGAAATCACACCTTACACAGTAAGCTCAGCCCTGAGAACCTGATGGATGGATGAACGGATGGATGGATGGATGGATGGATAGACGGATGGATGGATGAGTGTGCAAAAGGCAGCTGTTCCAGGCCTAAACTCAAAACAGAGCCCCAGTCAGTTACCGAGTTGTTGAGCAGACCCTTACGTGCTCAGCTTTGAGTGCCAGTTTCAGGAGGCCTAGAACATTCGCTTCCTGTGCTTGAGAAATGTATAATCTATTTATAAAATGGAGCTGACATGCAGGAAGCACAATTTTAACAGCAGAAGAGAGCTTTCCTAATTCATTTCTATATTGTGGGCTCTAGTCTGTAGATGTCAGGAGAGGGCACAGGGAAGGGAGACCAGAAAGACCAGGAAGTCAAAGTAGGCTTCCAGGAGGAATTGAGCCTGGAGCTGGGTCCTGAAGGGTGAGCAGCTTCTGAAAGGCAGGGGAGGCTGTGGAGGCACTCCCTGGAAGGAAAATACAGAAGATCAGTAGTGTGGCAGGGGGGGCCTCCAGCTCAGCATGCTAAGGGAGGGGCTTCTTTCCTTGGTCCCTGTTCTTGGGATCATCTCCTCTTGTCTCTTTCTGCATACTTGCCCCCCAACTGACCCAGGGCAGAACTTGGAACAGAAGGACTTTCTTCCCCAGTAAAGGCCTCAAAGCTTCTGGATGCATGCCTAAGAAGCCCAAGGCCATCCTGATACATAACTAGGGCGGGGGATGAAGATGACATTCACCCAAGGACTACTCTTCCTTGGCAGCTATATTCATACTCACAACTATGACTCGGGGCAGCTCAGACTCAGAGTCAGCCCAAAGCTTTAGTCAAATACTGTCCAGGAGCCACCACTCCCTAAAGGTGCCGCCTCCAGCCTCCCCCCGACCCCCCACCGCCCACAAGGAATTCTGACTGTTCTCTCTGCTTGCTCTCTGACAAGTGGATCACAGCTGACTGGGGGCCTTGCTTTCATGCTCCCCACCCCCTGCCCCCAATGACTACAACACAGTATATGTTCAATCATCCCAGTTCCAGAAAGATATGTTGCTATTATTAGTTGCTGTCAAGTTGATTCTGACTCATGGTGACCCCATGTGTGCAGAGTAGAACTGTTCCACAGAGTTTTTAAGGCTGTGATCTTTTGTAAGCAGATCACCAGGCCTGTCTTCTGAATCACCTCTGGGTAGGTTCAAACTGCCAACCTTTCAGCTAGTAGTCAAATGCTTACTTGTTTGCACCACCCAGGGACTCCCCAGAAAGACATATCAGGCAGTAATGACACAGATATGGAGAGCCACAGAGAGCTGGCTTAAGAGAGGAGAGATGAATGCTGAGGGGGTGGGAGGAAGTGAGTGAAGCCTGGCCATCAGGGAGGATGAGGCAGGTGAACACAATTCTAGGGAATTCCTTAAGACACTTAGAAGAGGTAAATTGAGGCCAAACAGAACTAAAAGGCAATCATATGCAGCCTATGGGATGTGGCCCCATTTGGAAATAGTCTTTCGTTCATTCCTTATTTGCTTGGTTTTCAGTACATGCTGCCTTGAACAACATATTCCTGGTGTGTCCACGACTGTCATGGTTTGAATTATGTCCCCCAAAAAGCATATGTAGCAATTTGGCTGGGCCATGATTCCCAGAATTTGGGGTTGGCCTCCATTCTGTGATCATAATTTTATGTTAAAGAGGATTAGGGTGGGATTGTAACACCACCCTTACCCAGGTCACATCCCTGATCCAATGTAAAGGGAATTTCCCTAGGGTGTGGCCTGCACCACCTTTTACCTTACAAGAGATAAAAAGAAAGGGAAGCAAGCAGAGAATGGGGGACCTCATACCACCAAAAAAGCCATGCCAGGAGCAGAGCGTGTCCTTTGGGCCTGGGGTCCTTGTGTGGACAAGCTCCTAGTCCGGGGGAACATTGATGAGAAGGCCGACAGAAAGAGAAAGCCTTCCCCTGGAGCTGATGCCCTGAATTTGGACTTTCAGCCTACTTTACTGTGAGGAAATAAACTCTTTGTTAAAACCATCCACTTGTGGTATTTCTGTTAGAGCAACACTAGATGACTAAGACAACGACTTACCTGCCCTTCCAGGCTATGGGTGCCGTGAGGGTAGGGGCCATGGTTCACTCACCTCTAGATCAGTTACATGGGTTTTCACAAGGCTTGGACCTGGGGCCTCTTCCCTACACTCTCTTTCCCTAGACACTCTCAGCCACTCCTGAGGCTTAATTATCACCTACATGCTGATGACCCCCAAAGTTTTACCTTTAGTCCTTATTCTCTAAGCACCAAGTCCATACATTCCCCCGCCTACTTGGCATCTTCACTTTGGATGACCCCTGAAAGTCAGTATGTCCTTGAGGTGTGGTCAACATGGTGGACTAGTTAGACGCTTCCTATATCCCTCTTACAACAAAGACCTGGAAAAACAAGTGATTTGATTCTATGTGAACATCTGGCAGCCGTGAACAAGGCAAGGTTAAGAAATCCATCTGAGTCATACCGGAGAGGAAGACCGTTTGGAAGAGGTGAGGAGCGCTAGAGCTATGGTGGCAACACAGCAGAGACACAGCCACACCGGGCCGCGGTGAAGCAGGCAAACAGCTGTGCTGTGCACGTGCTCAAGAAGCAGTTTCCACATCCAGAGATACCCGGCAGCAGAGATTCTGCTTGGACACTCTGAACCAGTGAAGAGCAACTCCCAAGAGGCTAGGATAAGTACATGTGCGCACCCTTTCCTGGCGAGTTAAAAAAAAAAAAGCCCATTTGGGAGAAACCTCTCTCCCTTTTAGCTCCTACCTCTGCACTCTGCACTGGATTTGGGAAAAACCTCTCTCCCTTTTACCTCCTATTTCTGCGCTCTCCACCAGATTTGGGAAAAACCTCTCTTCCTTTTACCGCTTCCCTCCCTGCTCTGCACCAGGAGTCTACTGGGACGGAAATAGATCCCAAAAGGAGCCCTGACCCATTCTCCTGGCCTTGGAGAGAGAACAAATAAGCTGCTGGCTCCACTAGGCCAGGAACACAGGGTCTGCACAAATCCTTTGCTGGCCATAGAAATCAGGGGTCTGCAGACTCTGAGTGCCATACACCCCTGTATAGACTTGTGGGGACCCATCTCAACAGCGTTAGCCCTCACTACCACAGTACAACAGGGCAAACATCTAAAGTTTAACTTCAACTGCTTCAGCTGTGAACGGGCAGATTTGTGATCCTTGAAACAGCCCTGCCCCTCAAGTAGGCACTTTTATCGATCTGCAGCAGGGTCTTGAGGACTGATGATAGTTCCTAAAGTGCCTAGTCACCTGCTTCAGGAGTTCAAGAAAAAATGGTGCCCTTGAGTCTTTGCAGCCAACATAGTGGGGTGCTCTTAGGCCAGCTGCAAAACTCACCTACCTATTCACCCTAGAGAATAGGGACACGCTTTTCTTTCAGACTCTCAGGGGCAGTGGTCGGCCCTCTGCCTGGCTTAGCATGTGATCCCCTACCATAGCCAGAGTCCAGTGCCTGTACCAATCAGCCATGCCTCCCTAGGACTGGGGGTGAGAGCCTGCATCACACACTTGGAGATCGACTGCCTGCACACCCAAGCTGATCCCATATAGGAAATTTTAACAAACTCCGGTATTCACATAGTTAGTTACAGAACCAACTACCTGGTGACAGGACATTAGAGATCAAAAAGTGTCAAAAATCAAACTAGTGCACATGAGCAGCCTATTTGGGCATATCAAAAGAAAACAAAATAAGAAGGTAGGTCTCACTAAGCAAACAGAAAATAAATTATAATAAATTATTGATGGCTTGGAGACAACAGTCAATATCAAGTCACATAAAGAAGCAGTCCATGATGGCTTCAGCAAGCTCCCAAAATAAAGAATCAATAAATTCTCTGGAGGAAGAGAACTTCTGGGAATTACCAGAGACAGAATACAAAAGATTAATGTACAGAATTCTTCTAGAAATAAGAAAGGAAATTCGACAGAGCACAGAAACAGCCAGGCAACATACAGACACAGTAGTAGCGGAACTTAAAAAAGTTATTCAAGAACATAATGCCAAATTTAATGGGCTGCAAGAATCCATAGAGAGACAGCAATCAGAAACCCAGAAGATTAACAATAAAATTTCAGAATTAGACAACTCAATAGAAAGTCATAGGAGCAGAATTGAGGCAGTAGAAGTTAGAATTAGTGACATTGAAGATAAAGCTCTTGACACCAACTTATTTGAGGAAAAATCAGATAAAAGAATTAAAAAGAATGAAGAAACTCTAAGAGTCATGTGGGACTCTATCAAGAGAAATAACCTACAAGTGATTGGAGTACCAGAACAGGGGGGGATAACATAAAATACAGAGAAAATTGTTGAAGATTTGTTGACAGAAAACGCCCCTGATGTCATGAAAGATGAGAAGATATCTATCCAAGATGCTCATAGAACCCCACATAAGGTAGATCCCAAAAGAAAGTCACCAAGACATATTATAATCGAAGTCAGTATGTCCAAAACCAAACTTATGGTGTTCCCCACAACATGATTCCTTTTCAGTACTCCCTATCCCTACCAATGGTGCCACCATCCACTCAGTCCACAAGCCAGAAATCTAGAGACAGCCTTAATAGCCTTCTTCCATAATCACCTACTTCTAATTTATACCAATTCTATGAATTTTACTCCTTAAAGATCTCCCAGATCTATCTGTTTTTTCACCACCTCCATGACTACCACCCTAGGCCAAGCTCTCATCCTCACTCACCTGAATTACTATGATAGCCTCCTGACAAGTCTCTCTGCTTCCACCCTTGCTCCCCTTCATTGTTCTCCACATGACAGCCAGAGTGTCCTTTCAAATGCAGATCGGGCCATGACACCCTCATGTACCTCATGCATAGAACCTTCCAGTGCTTCTGTAGCTGTTGGGCTGTGAGATACTGTATAGTCTGGCCCCGCCCACATCTCCATGTGTCTCTCACCGTGTCCTGCTGGCTCTGTGTTCTTGCCAGGCTGTCCTGCTTACAGTCTCTTTAATACACCATGCTGTTTCCCAGCCCGGAATCTACTTGTGTTCTTCCCTCTGCCTAGATCATGCTTCCCTCCCATTCTTCATCTACTTGGGCTACTTACTATTTTGGTCATTGTTGTGTTAGTTGCCATCAAGTCAGCTCCAACTCATGGAGACCTTATGCATAACAGAGCAAAACGCTACCTGGTCCTGTGTTGTCTTCATGATCATTGGTATGTTTGAGTCCATTGTTGTAACTATTGTGTCAGTCCATCTCATTGAGGGTTTCCCTCATTTTTGCTCATCCTCTACTTTACCAAACATGGTGTCTTTTTCTAGAAATTTGTCTTTCCTTATGTGTCCAAATAAATGAGCCAAAGTCTCAACATCCTTGCTTCCAAAAAAAGCATTCTGGTTGTATTTCTTTCTTTCTTTTTCTAATAATATTGTACTGTGTTTTCAGTGAAAGATTACATGGCAAATCAAGTTCCCATTTGACAATTTCTACACAAATCGTTCAGCAACCTTAGTTACATTTTTCACAATGTGTCAACATTTTCTTTATTTGCTTTCTGGTTGTCCCATTTCCAGTGCTCTAGTTTCCCTGTCTGGTTGTATTTCCTCTAAGCCTGATTTGTTCATTCTTCTGGCAGTCCATGGTATATTTAATATGTGTTACCAACACTACAATTCAAATGCATCAATTTTTCTGTCTTCCCTTTTCATTGTCCAGCTTTCGTATGCATATGAGGCAATTGAAAAGATCGTGGTTTGGGTCAGGCACACCTTAGTCATAAAAGTGACATGTTTGCTTTTTAAAACCTTAAGGAGGCCCTGTAAACAAGGAAAAAGGGTAGGGGCAGAATCTGGAGAGCTAATGAGAAGCAGAAAACCTCATGAAACAGTTGATGGTGAAAAAACAAAGCAAAGGAAACCAGGAGACACGGTCAAGAGCAAGGCAGGGCCAGGCTGGACAGAGAAGGAGCAGGAAATGGATTCACCAGGCACCAAGGGTGAGGTGAGTCATCAGGCCCTAGAAGGTTTCCAGAGCCTTAAAGAGAGAACAGCAGGAGGAAAAGTTTTCCTGGGGGAGCTGGACTTCCAGACAGCAGGTCTTTTCCTTCAGGTTTCCCTCTTGGCGTCATTACTGTCTCATTATCAACCACTGGCTGGTGAAGTGTGAAACTTCCTGAAAAACAGGGCTGCCTCTACCACCAGCTTCTCAAGGCCACTGCTTCCGGTAAAACTGGCCAGAACTAGGGCTGCCACAAGGGGAGATAGAGAGCCCATTCTCTCCCAGGGATGAGGGCAGGGCTAAGAATGAGAACTCCAGGCAGGAATGGCCTGTTGACAGGCAGGCCTTCTTGGGAGCTTCAGAGAGACCTGGACGCTTTCAGATTTTGAAAGCCTTCACCCTGGACCTCTCCTCAAGCATCCTGGGATGGATGCATTTCAGTTAGGATCAACCCTTATGCCAAGATCTCACCCTGCTTTCCTGCATGAATTTGACCCAGGAGAGCAGCCAAAAGTTGAGCCTCCAGGTTTCAATTCTGAACCAAATGGCCCTGCTGATCACACCACCCTTCACCCCATAGGTCCTGATGAAAAGCACCTATCTCTGTCTCTGTATGTGGTCAAGGTTTCAGAAGGATGACCTTCCAGTTCCCAGCACATGAAAAGAACAATTTGCCAATCCATCCCCTCAGCTCAGCTTGCATTGTAGCGTTGGCTTAACAACAGCCTTCTCTCCCCAGTGCCCAACTGTACCCTGCCTGATGGTGACATGGCCACAGTTTGCATCCTTACCTTATACCCGGCTAAGAGCCAACTGGTCTTCCAGCCACTAATCTTAAACGCCTCTCCAATCTTCAGCTCACACTGCAGTTAGAATTGCCATTTTGAAACAATCTGGCCAAGTTACTTTCCATTCAGTGGCTTCCCCCTGTTCTGAGGATGAAGACCAAATTGTCTAGTATGGTATATAGGGCCTTTCATGATGTGGCCCCTTCATACCTGTCTTAACTGCTTCATCTCCCAACATCTATCTACAGCTTACCTTACCCCTCCTCCTCCCCACACATGCCATCACACCGTGCTAGCCATATAAATCCATACATATATACATATATAAGGGTGTGTGTATATGTGTGTGTTTGTGTATATATATCTAACATATATATACATATATGATACATATGTACATGTATATGTGATGTATATTAGAGACAGAGAGAGAGAGCATGTTCGGCTGCTAACTGAAAGGTTGGCATTTCGAACCCGCCCAGCAGCTCCTTGGGAGAAAAGATCTGGCAATCTGCTCCCATAAAGATTCCCTAGAAAACTCTATGGAGCATTTCTACTTTTGTCATGTGGAATCACTATGAGTCAGAATCAACTCGATGGCACACAACAACAATATATATATATATTGACTTATAGCGACCCTATAGGACAGAGTAGAACTGCCCCATAGTGTTTCCAAGGAGCAGCTGCTAGATTCGAACTGCCATCTTTTTGGTTAGCAGCCTAAGCTCTTAAGCAGTTCGCCACCAGGTTTCCATAAACACACACACACACACACACACACACACACACACACACACAAAACCACACCAAACCTATTGCCGTCAAGTAGATTTCGACTCATAGCAACCCTATAGGACAGTATAACTGCCCCCTAGAGTTTCCAGGGAGCGGCTGGTGGATTCAAACTGCTGACCTTCTGGTCAGCAGCATAGCTTGCTGTGGCTCTTAACCACTGAGCCACCAGGGCTCCATATATACACACACACATACACACACACAGACATTTATGTATTTATTTATATATATATACACAAACACACATATATATAGATACATATGGGAGGATAAGTCAAAAAGTATTGCTACTAGGGTTCCAGTTCATACATGCACGGGTTTACTGCAAACAAAACATGTTTATGTTTTGACCAGTGGAGGGCTGCAAACAAGTTCTGTCAGTAATACACTTGTCTTAGTCTTGTTAGAGTGCCTTCAAAAACAAAAGGATACTTTTTGTGCCATGGAAAAAATGATTTTGGGGTCAAGGCTAATATCAAACTTTTTGTTTGTTTGTTTATTGTAGTTTAAGTGAAAGTTTACATTTCAAGTGAGTCTCTTATACAAAAATGTATACATACATTGTTATGTGACCCTAATTGCTCTCCCTATACTCTGACAGCGCACTCCTCCTTTCCACCCCTGATTTCCCATGTCCATTCAACCAGCTCCTGACCTCTCTGCCTTCTCATCTCACCTCCAGACAAGAGCTGCTCATTTAGTCTCATGTATCTACTTGAGTTAAAAGCACACTCTTCACGAGTATCATTTTATGTCCCACAGTCCAGTCCAATCTTCGTCTGAAGAGTTGGCCTCAGAAAATGCTTTAGTTCTGGGCTGACAGAAAATCTGGGGGCCATGCTTTCCAGGGTTCTTCCAGTCTTAGTCAGACCATTAAATCTGGTCTTTTTACTAGAATTTGAGTTCTGCACCCCACCTTTCTCCTACTCCATCAGGGACTCTGTGTTGTGTTCCCCGTCACGGCGGTCATTGGTGGTAACCGGGCACCATCTAGTTCTTCTGGTCTCAGGCTGATGAAGTCTCTGGTTTATGTGGCCCTTTCTGTCTCTTGGGCTAATACTTTCCTTGTGTCTTTGGTGTTCTTCATTCTCCTTTACTCCAGGTGGTTGGGACCAATTGATGCATGTTAGATGGCTGCTTGCAAGCTTTTAAAACCCCAGATGCCACTCACCAAAGTGGGATGCAGAACATTTTCTTAATAAGCTTTGTTATGCCAATTGACCCAGATGTCCTCTGAAAGCATGGTCCCCAGACCCCCACCCCTGCTACTCTGTCCCTCCAAGTGTTTGACTGTATTCAGGAAACTTCTTAGCTTTGGTTTTAGTCCAGTTGTGCTGACATCCCCTGTAGTGTGTGCTGTCTTTCCCTTCACCTAAGATAACTCTTGACTACCATCTAGTTAGTAAATAACCCTCTCCCTCCCTCGCCACCCTCGTAACCATCAAAGAATGTTTTCTTCTCTGTTTAAACTTTTTCTTGAGTTCTTATAATAGTGGTCTTCTACAATATTTGTCCTTCTATGACTGACTAAATTCACTCAGCATAATGCCCTCCAGATTCCTCCATGTTATGTTTCACAGCTCCATCATTGTAGTATTCCATTGTGTGGATATACCATAATATACTTGTCCATTCGTCCGTTGATGGTACCTAGGTTGTTTCCATCTTTTTGCTATTGTGAACACTGCTGCAATGAACATGAGTGTGCATGTATCTATTCGTGTGACGGCTCTTATTTCTCTAGGATATATTCCAAAGAGCGGGATTGCTGGATCATACGGTACTTCTATTTCTAGCTTTTCAAGGAAGCGCCAAATCAATTTCCAAAGTGGTTGCACCATTTTACATTCCCACCAACAGTGTGTAAGTGTTTCAGTCTCTCCACAACCTCTCCAGCATTTATTAGTTTGTGGTTTTTGGATTAATGCTAACCTTGTTAGGAGGAGATGATATCTCATTGTAATTTGATCTGCATTTCTCTAATGACTAATTATCATAAGCATTTCTTCAGTTTCTGTTAGCTGCCTGAATATCTTCTTTGGTGAAGTGCCTGTTCATATCTTTTCCCCTTTTTTTTAATCGGGTTATTTGTCTTTTTGTTGTTGAGGTTTTGCAGTATCTTGTAGATTTTAGAGATTAGATGCTGATAGATTTGTCGTAGCCAAAATTTTTTTCCCAGTCTGTAGGTTGCCTTTTGACTCTTGATGAAGTGTTTTGATGAGCATAAGTGTTTGATTTTTAGGAGCTCCCAGTTAACTAGTCTCTCTTCTGGTGCTTGTGCATTGTTACTTATGGTTCATATTGTGTTTATGCCATGTATCAGGGCTCCTGGCATTGTCCCTTTTTTTCTTCCAAGATCTTTATCATTTTAGATTTTATATTTAGGTCTTTGATTCATTGTGAGTTAGTTTTTGTGCATGGTGTGAGGTATAGGTCTCATTTGAGTTTTTTGCAGATGGATATCCAATTATGCCAGCACCATTTGTTAAAGAGACTGTCTTTTCCCCAGTTAACAGACTTTGGGCCTTTGTCAAATACCAGCTGCTCATAAGTGGATGAATTTACATCTGGATTCTCAATTCTGTTCCACTGGTCTGGCTATCTTTTGTTGTACCAGTACCAGGCTGTTTTGACTACCGTAGTGGTAAAATACATTCTAAAATCAGGTCGTGTGAGGCCTCTCACTTTGTTCTTCTTCTTGAGTAATGCTTTACTTATCCAGGGCCTCTTCCCTTTCCATAGGAAGTTGGCGATTTGTTTCACCATCTCATTAAAAAATGCCATTGGAATCTGGAATCGGGATTGCACTGTATCTGTAGATCGTTTTGGGTACAATTGACATTTTCATTATGTTGAGTCCTCTTATCCATGAGCAAGGAATGTTTTTCCACTTATGCAGGTCTCTTTTGGTTTCTTGCAGTAATGTCTTGTAGTTTTCATTGTATAGGTCATTTACATCTCTGGTTAGATTTATTCCTAAGTATTTTATCTTCTTGGGGGCTATTGAAAATGGTATTGATTTGGTTATTTCCTCTTTGAGGTTCTCTTTGTTGGTGTAAAGGAATTCAACTGATTTTTGTATGTTTAGCTTGTATCCTGAAACTTTGCGGAAATCTTCTACTAGTTTCGGTAGTTTTCCTGTGGATTCTTTGGGGTTTTCTGTGTATAAGATCATATTATCTGCAAATAGAGATACTTTTAATTCTTCCCTACCAATTTGGATGCCCTTTATTTCTTTTTCAAGCCTATTTGCTCTGGCTAGGACCTCCAGCACAATGAAATAAGAGTGGTGATAAAGGGCATCCTTGTCTGGTTCCCGTTCTCAAGGGGAATGCTTTCAGGCTGTTTCCATTTAGGATGATGTTGGCTGCTGGCTTTGTATAAATGCCCTTAATTATATTGAGGAATTTCCCTTCTATTCCTATTTTGTTGAGAGTTTGTATCATGAATGGGTGTTGGACTTTGTTAAATGACTTTTGTGGATCAATTGATAAGATCATGTGGTTCTTGTCTTTTGTTTTATTAATGTGATGGATTACAGTGATTGTTTTTCTAATGTTGAACCATCCCTGCATACCTAGTATGAATCCCACTTGGTCAAGGTGAATTATTTTTTTGATATGTTGCTGAATTCTATTGGCTAGAATTTTGTTGAGAATTTTTCCATCAGTGTTCATGAGGGATGTTGGTCTGTAATTTTCTTTTTTTGTGTGTGGTGTCTTTACCTGGTTTTGGTATCAGAGTTATGGTGGCTTCATAGAATGAGTTTGGCAGTATTCCATCCTTTTCTATGCTCTGAAATACCTTTAATAGCAGTGGTGTTAACTCTTCTCTGAAAATTTGGTAGAATTCTCCAGTGAAACTGTCCAGGCCAGGGCTTTATTTGTTGGGAGTTTCTTAATGATCTTTTCAACCTCTTCTTTTGTTATAAGTTTATTCAGTTGTTCTACCTCTGATTGTGTTAATTTAGGTAGGTAGTGAGTTTCTAGAAATTTGTCCATTTCCTGTAGGTTTTCAAATTTGTTAGAGTACAATTTTTCATAGTATTCTGTTATAATTCTTTTAATTTCAGTTGCATTTGTTGTGATATCATCCATTTCATTTCTTATACAAGTTATTTGCTTCCTCTCCTGTTTTTCTTTTGTCAGTTTGGCCAGTGGTTTATCGATTTTGTTGATCTTTCGAAGAACCAGCTTTTGGTCTTATTAACTCTTTAAATTGTTTTTCTACTTTCTATTTCATTTAATTCTTCTCTAATTCTTATTATTTCCTTTCTTCTGGCACCTGAGGGCTTCTTTTGCTACTCTGTTTCTACTTGTTCCACTTGTAGGGCTAATGGTTTGATTTTGTCCCTTTCTTCTTTTTGGCTGTGTGCATTTATGGCTATAAACTGACCACTGAGCACTGCTTTTGCTGTGTCCCAAAGGTTCTGGTAGGATGTGTTTCCACTGACGTTTGATTCTATGAATTTCTTTATTCCATCTTTAATTTCTTCTATAATCTAGTAGTTTTTAAGCATGGTGTTGTTCAGTTTCCATGTGTTTGATTTTTTTTTTCCTTGCTTTTTCTGTTATTAATTTCTACTTCTATGACTTTATGGTCAGAAAAGATGCTTCGTAATATTTCAATGCTTTGGATTATGTTAAGGCTTGCTTTATGGCCTAATATGTGGTCTGCTCTGGAGAATGTTCCATGTACATTGGAAAAGAAAGTATACTTGGCTGCTGTTGGGTGGAGTGTTCAGTATATGTCTATGAGATCCAGTTGGTTGATTGTAGCATTTAGCTCTTCCATGTCTTTGTTGAGCTTCCTTCTGGATGTTCTGTCCTTCACCAAAAGTGGTGTGTTGAAGTCTCCTACTACTATTGTGGAGGTGTCTGGCTCTCTTTCCAATGCTGTTAGAGTTTGTTTTATGTATTTTGGAGCCCTGTCATTGGGTGTGTAAATATTTATTATAATTATGTTCTCCTGGTGTATTGACCCTTTAATCATTATACAGTGTCCTTCCTTGTTCTTTGTGGTGGATTTTACTTTAAAGTCTATTTTGTCAGAGATTAATATTGCCACTCCTGCTCTTTTTGAGTGTTGTTTGCTTGATATATTTTTTTCCATCCTTTGTGTTTTAGTTTATTTGTGTCTTTAAGACTAAGGTGTGTCTCTTGCAGGCATCATAAAGATGGATCGTGTTTTTTATCCTATCTGCCACTCTGTCCCTTTATTGGTGCATTTAGTCCATTTACATTCAGCCTAATTATTGATAGGTATGAGTTTAGTGCTATCATTTTGATGTCTTTTTTTGTGTGTTGTTCACAGTTTCTTTGTTCCACTTAACGTTCTGTGCTGAGTCATTTTTCTTTATATATTGTCTTTTCATCTTTTTCATTGTTGTTGATTTTGTATTTGCCGAGTCTTTATATTTTTCCAGTTTTTTATTTTGACTCTTAGGATTGTTAGTTTCCTTTGTGGTTACCTTAATATTTACCCCTATTTTTCAAGTTTATACCAGTCTTTTCTTTATATCGCCTTGACTTTCTCTCCATATGAAAAATCTATGTCTACATTTTCAAAGTCCCTCTTTTTTGTTTTAATGTTGTCTCTTTTACACATTGACATCTGTTACCCTATTTTCAGAGTTTTAGCTTTGATTTATTTTTATGACTTCCATATCTTGGTTGATATCAGGTTGCTCTGTCTTGTGTTCTAGTCTTGGGTCGTTCTCTGATGTTATTGATTTTCTAACTGGAGGACTCCCTTTAGTATTTCTTGTAATTTTGGTTTGGTTTTTGCAAATTCTCTAAACTTCTGTTTATCTGGAAACGTACTAATTTCGCCATCATATTTGAGAGACAGTTTTGCTGGATATGTAATTCTTGGCTGGCAGTGTTTTTCCTTCAAGGCTTTATATGTGTCATCCATTGCCTTCTCGCCTGCATGGTTTCTGCTGAGTAGTACGAGCTTATTCTTATTGACTCTCCTTTGTAGATTACTTTTGGTTTATCCCTAGCCTCTCTTAAAATTCTCTCTTTATCTTTGGTTTTGGCAAGTTTGATTATAATATGTCTTTGTAACTTTCTTTTGGAATCTACCTTATGTGGGGTTCAATGAGCATCTTCAATGGATATATTCTCATCTTTCATGATATCAGGGAAGTTCTCTGCCAACAAATCTTCAACAGTTCTCTCTGTATTTTCTGTTATCCTCCCCCGTTCTGGTACTCCAATCACTGGTAGGTTATTCGTCTTGATAGAATCCCACATAATTCTTAGGGTTTCTTCATTTTTTTATAATCCTTTTATCTGATTTTTCCTCAAATAAGTTGATGTCAAGTGCTTTATCTTCAATCTCACTAATTCCGACTTCCATTAACTCAATTCTGCTCCTATGATTTTCTATTGTGTTGTCTAATTCTGAAATTTCATTGTTAATCTTCTGGATTTCTGATTGTTGTCTCTCTAAGGATTCTTGCATCCTGTTAAATTTGTCATTATGCTCTTCTCTAATCTTTTTAATTTCCTCTATTGCATGTTCTGCATTTTGCTTAATTTCCTTCCTAATCCTTAAAGAGTTTTGTATATTACTCTCTTGTATTCTGTTTCCAGTAATTCCAAGAAATTTTCCTCCTCTGGAAAATTTCTAGATTCTTTATTTTGGGAGCTTGCTGAAGCCATCATGGATTGCCTCTTTATGTGATTTGATATTGACTGTTGTCTCTGAGCCTTCAATAAGTTATTATATTTATTTATTTTATGTTTCCTTACTGTGTCCTAGCTTTTTGTTTTATTTTGATATGCCCAAATAGGCTGCTCATATGAGGTAGTTTGATTATTGGCGTCTTCGAAGCTCTAATGTCCTGTCACCAGGTGGTTAGTTCTATTACTAGGTATGTGAGCTCAGGAGTCCGCCCACTCCTCCTGTATAAATTTAGCTCAGGTGCCCAGGTAGATAGCCACCAAGTATGTAGTATAATCTCTCACTTACAGGCCTAGACAGGCATGGGTGATTGGTGTAGGCACAAGCATCTGGTTGCAGCAGGGGGACACACTCTGAGCAAGGCAGGGGACTAATGGCCACCCCCGAGTGTCCAGGGGAAGGGCGTGTCCCTGTTCCCTAGAGCAAGTAGTTGGGTGGGTTTTGCAGCTGGACTATGAGCACCTAATGCTGTTGGCTGTAAGGACTGGGGGGCACCTCTTATTCATGGGCCCCTCTCACAGGTGGCTAGGTGGTGTGGGTGGAGCCACCAGTCCTCAGGCCCTTGCTAATATCAAATTTTTAACAAAACTCAAGTGGACATCTTCCCAAATCCCTGAAGATTTGCAACAAATTTGTAGGAATGCTGCCCCACATAAAACAACAGTTTTTAGATGCATCAAGCATTTTAAGGAAGGTCAGAAGACCTCAAAGATGAGCTAAGAGAGGGAAGACCGCTTAGAAGGTTATGGATTCTGTTTTTTGGGATTCCAAAGGGGTAATCTTCATAGATTTTCTCAAAGGACACAGGACAGTCACAGTGGCTTATTACGAAGAAGTTTTAAGAAAACTGAAAATTGCATTCATTGGTGAGAAAAAGGCCAGGAAATTTGCACCAAGGAATTTTTTTCCATCACAGCATGCACCTGCTCATTGTTCAAGGGTAGCAAGGGCTGACCTGCAAGAATTTTGTTGGAGGACTTTTTTCCATCCACCCTACAGCCCTGATCTTGCCCCTTCAGACATCTTTTTGTTCACAAAACTCAAAGAATATTTAAAAGGAACATGATTTGAGTCCTTCAAGGATGCCAAAACTGCCACTTTGATGTGGTGTATATCAAAGAGTGCAGAATTCTTCAGGGAAGGGTTAGAGAGATGGGAGCACCACCTTCAGAAATGTATAGACCTAGATGGAGGATATGTCTAGAAACAATAGCTTCTCATTTTGATATTTTTGTTTAATAAAGGTTTCTTTGATTTTGTAGCAATACTTTTTGACTTACCCTCCTATATACATACATATATATGTATATATAGATACATAAAATCTTTCACATTTATATTCATTCATTCCAAAACAGTTATTAATTATTTATTAATTTGCAAGCATTGTATAATACGTTGGAAATATAAAGCTAAACAGAACATGGCCCTTTTCTCCAACCCGTAGGTGCTCAGTCTAGTAAGGAAGTTAGACTAATAAGGAGAAAATTTCAGGAACAGGAGAGGAGCTAAAGTTGGAGTATGAACAAGGGCCTCTTGCTCTGCCTAGAGCTGTCAGGAAAAGCCTCTTGAAGACATGACTTCTGAGGTACATCTACAAAAGATGAGTAGGATTCTGCCAAATGGGCAAGGGAGGAAAGGCATTTCCAGAGAGAAAGGCAATTATATTTGTAGGGTCCTTTGCAATCCATGGCCTGGCTTGACTATTTCAGATGTCAGTTTGCTGAGGGCAAGGAGTGCCTCCTTCCTCCTGCTCCTTTTGCCATCCACATAGTCCTAGTAGATGGCTAACTATGTGATGGACTTGCAGGGCCCAGAAAGGACTCTTCTGGTTTATGGTGCATATTCATTAACATGGCCTGCAAGGCCCTTTGCCAGTCTTTCCTGTCAACCTTCCCAGTATCATCTCCTCTATTCACTCCCCACTCACACTCACAGACACACACAGTCCAGAAGGGATGAACTACTTGCAACTTCCAGAAGACAACCTGCTTTTTCTTATCCTTGGTCTTTGAAATGTTCTTCCCTTCTACCCTGAAATATCTCTCCCCAACCCTATAACCACCTCATATCCCACTGTATTAATATGCAGAGTTCACAAGATTTAATAACATTGAAGGATTTTAAGTAGGGGAGCAACATGATTAGAATTATGTTAGAAAGATCACCCTGGCTACAGCAGGGTGGCAGATGAAGGAAGGAAGGAAAAATGGGTGCATGGATGGATGGATGGATAGGTGGATGGACAGATTCTTAACTCCTTTGCTACTACAGGTTACCCTTCATAAAATGTTTATTCCACTGGTCACCCTGCTACTCAAAAACCTCCATTATCTTGAGAATAAATTACAAACAGCTTGGCATTCAAAGACTTCCATATGTGGCTGTTACGTATCTCTGCTACCTAATCCTTCTATCAGGTTTTTTTTTACCCAAACCCATCCTCAAATTGATTCTCATTTCTGTGCCTCTGCTGGTGCAGTTATCCCTGCTCAGGATGTTCTCTCAACTTGTCTAAGTCCCACAAAGCTTAAGTCTGACTCCTGCGCCAACTCTTCCCTGACTGGTTAGTGAAGTCCTCAAGAACTTGTGTTCTATACCTTTTTATTCCTAGCGCAGGACAGTGGTGCAATAGGTACTTGATAAATGTTTGGAGGTAATAAGGTAAGGAATTACAGAATCCATTCTTATAAGTGAATTCGGAAACAGGATGGATTCCCCTGTGCTGAACTGAACACAGACCTGCCTCATCATCATAACATCAGCAATACCAACAATGACAACACTAAAACCTAACACCTTACATGTTCCAGGTACTGTTCAAAGCACTTTACATATATCAACTCATTTTATCTTCATAGTAACTCTATAAGTACTAGTGTTGTCCCATTTTACTAATGAGTCACCAGCTAGTAAGTGACATACTCACAATTCACACTTATAATCACTAAGCTTTATTGCACAAAAGGAAGGGGTGCAGCAAAGACAACATGATCGGTCCCTTCATAACTGGACTTTCTTAACAACCTTCACCCCTTAATATAGGTCTTTTTATAAATAGCATTTACAGTCAATGTTCAGGCCTGTGATTGTTAAGGTTGTGTGTCAGTTTGGCTGGGCCATGGTTCTCGGTGGTTTGGCAGTTAAGATGTAGTTTTGCAGTCATCTAGTTATGAATCACCTCCATGATGAGATTTGATATGTGTGATCACCTCCATGATGGGATCTACTGTGAGTAGCCAATCAGTTGAAAGGGTGTTTCCTCGGGGGCGTGGCCTACAACCAAAACACGTAGACTTTCTTGCAAAGCTCACTGGCTTTTGCTCTGCTCTGGCTCCTGCATTCAGCTTGTCAGCATCTGACCTCCAGTTCTTGGGACTTGGGCCAGCAGCCTGCCATTTTACTAGTCGATCTTGGATTCATCCGCCTTCACAGCCGTGAGCCAGCTGTCTGACCTGTGGCTCTTGGGTTGATCAGCCCCTGCAGCTACATGAGTCAGGAGAAGCCTTCAGCCTTCAACCTGACCCACGGACTTGGGACTTGCCAGCCTCTACAACCACATGAGCCATTTCCTTGAGATAAATATCTCTCTCTCTCTCTCTCTCTCTCTCTCTCTCTCTCTCTATATATATATATATATATATATATATATGTATACACACACATATACATTTCACTGATTTTGCTTCTCTAGAGAACCCAGCCCAAGACAAGGCCCCAAATCCTAAAACTTAGGATCAAGGACAAGAAATTAATAAGAAATTCATTTCAGGAAGTGCTTCACTTCTTGATGAAATTGACAGATTAGAACTTCAATGAGTTGCCCAAACGAAACCTACTCATTGGCAACCCATCCTACACTATGGTCTGGAGTGTGGCTAATGAGATTAAGGTATAAATGTACCTTCCTGTATGTCATAAAGAAGTAACATAACAACATAATTGGTCAAAACTGTTCCGTTAGGTAGTTAATTACAACCTGTTTTGCAAGAATGTTGACATGAAAGAGCAAACAAAATGTAATCCTGCCCTCAGTCCCTCTACACACACACACACACACACACACACCCCTCTTAAAGGAGGATGACTGACTTCTCTACTGGGTGTATTTGGTGGGTTTCCTCAATGTCCCTCATACCCCTCCCCGACCTCAAATATCTCCATCTCTGATCCATGTCTTCTTCCTAGGTAACCAAGATTAAGGATCTCTTTCTTATTCCCACCTCTTCATAGAAAGTGAAACAAGTTTTTGTTGCCCAAAGTGGACTTGGTCTAAGGTTAAATCCTGAGGTGGCTCTTCTAATCATAATTTCCATTCTTAGGCCACTGAGGCCCTGGGTCTGGGTGAGATGCTGGGGTCATAAAAAAATTTAGCAGATGTGAGGGACACCAATGAACCTGAGAATTTTATGACAAATTCTAAATACATTTTATGGACTGTAAATATTACTCAGAAATTTTCCCTATGTTATGCCTTTGTTAACTGATATGAGTAAATTTATATGGTATAGAAAGTAAGCTTCATCTGCTAGATTGTACTCTCCTTAACTACAGGTACAGTGTCTCTCTTGTTCACCATTGGATCCTTAACTCCTAGTCCAGGGCCTAGCACATAATCTGTTTTAGGGGCACGGCAAATGCTCTTGCACAATTCTGAGAAGAGGTAAGTGTCAACAGTAAGCATCAACTACAATGGTAAAACCACGTAGAAGCTAGGAGAATTGTTCATGAGCACACTTGAGACACCCCTGGGGCTCCCAGAATTACTGGGCCAGATTTTGAGTGTTCAGCTACTAACCAAAAGGTCGGCAGTTTGAATCCACCAACCAGTCCTTGGAAACCCTATGGGGCAGTTCTACTCTGTCCCATAGGGTTGCTATGAGTCGGAATAGACTCGATGACAATGGGTTTGGTTTTTTGGTTTTTGGAGACCCTGTAATAACCAGTAGGGGCAAAGCTTGACAGACACTTTGTGTTTCCTCATAACTCAACCTCTACTAGGCTGCTGTGTCCTGGCCCCAAAACAGATTGCTTTCACTTAAAATTATGATATCTCCTTGCTTGACTATCAGTGAAGCTCTGATCACCACATCACAAGGACAGAAGTAGAAGTAGTCTCGGAGAAGGGAAAACGTAAGCATACGAGAACTACTCTGTGGGTGAGTGGGAGTCTGCCAGGGGAACTCAGACTTAAAATATTAGGATTCAGCTATTGGGAAAGGTAAGGGCAAATAGAGACACAGAGTAGTTCTCAACCTTGGGTCCACATTGGAATCACCTAATCTTATGTTATTGATGCCCGGGTTCTGTTTCTACAGATTTGAACTTGATTTGTCTGGGTGATTCAATTGTGCAGCCAGATTGAGATCATTGGTCCACAGAATCACTAACAGTGTCAAAAAGATGAGAACAGATCTAGTCACAAGATCCTAAAATATCAGAAGGAAGAGTCTCCCCTAGAACTTGAATGAGATAATCTTAGGGCAAATAAAATGAAGTGCCACTTAGCACAGCAGGGATGAAAATTTACAACTGGAGAACCACCTTGGCCTAGGTGTTAAAAATGTGGGTGCCAAAACTTAACAACAAAAAGACAAATAACCCAATCAAAAAAATGGGCAGAGGACTTGAACAAACATTTCACTAAAGAATATATTCAAATGGCCAACAAGCACATGAAAAGATGCTCAAAGTCATTAGCCATTCAAAAAAAACCCATTGCCATCTAGTCGATTCTGACTCATAGTGACTCTATAGCCATTAGGGAGATGCAAATGAAAACCACAGTGAGATACCACCTCACCCCCATAAGAATGGCAATGATCAAAAAAAAAAAAAAAACAGAAAACAACTTGTTGGCAAGGTTGTGGAGAAACCGGAGCCCTCATCTATTGCTGTGTAAAATGATATAGCCACTGTGGAAAACAGTTTGGTGGTTCCTCAGAAAGTTGAACACAGAAGTCCAGCACAACTAGATGGTGCTCGGCTACCACCACTGACTGCTCTGAAAGGAATCACAATAGAGGATCCTGGACAGAGCTGGAGAAAAATGTAGAACAAAATTCTAACTCACAAAAAAAAGACCAGACTTAACTAGTCTGACAGAGACTAAAGAAACCCTGAGAGTATGGCCCCCATACACCCTTTAAACTCAGTACTGAAGTCACTCCTGAGGTTTACCCTTCAGCCAAAGATTAGACAGGCCTGTAAAACAAACAATATCGCACGTAGTTCAATCATGTATATAAGAACTAAATGTGCTCACCAGCCCAGGGGCAAGGACAAGAAGGCAGGAGGCAACAGGAAAGCTGGATGAATGGAAACTGGGAACCCAAGATCCAGAAGTGGAGAGTGTTGACATTGGCAACCAACGTCACAAAACAATATTTGTATTAATTATTCAATGAGGAACGAATTTGCTCTGTAAACTTTCACCTAAAGCACAATAAAAAGAAAAAATTAAAAAAGTTGCACATGGAACTACCACATGACCCAGCAATACTAATCCCAAGTATATGCCTAGAAGAAGTGAAAGGAGGAACGCAAACAGAAACCTGTACACCAATGTTTATTGCAGCACTTCACTGTAGCCAAAATGTGGAAACAACCAAAGTGTCCATCAACGAATAAACCAATAAACAAAAAAGTAGCACATATGTACCTTTACCCATTGCCGTCGAGCCGATTTCAACTCATAGTGACCCTGTAGGACAGAGTAGAACTTCCCCATAGCATGTCCAAGGAGTGCCTGGTGGATTCGAACTGCCGACCTTTTGGTTAGCAGCTATAGCACTTAACCACTACACCACCAGGGTTTGCACATATACATACAATGGAATATTACTCAGTCTTAAAGAAAAATGAAGTCTTGATGCATGCCACAACATGGATGAACCTTGAAAACATTATGCTGAGCAAAATAAGTCAGTCACTAAAGTACAAATACTGTATGATCCCACTTATATGAAATAAGCAAATATATACAAAGATTATTAGGTGTTACTTGGGATGGGAAGGGGGAAAGAGGAGAGTTTTTGCTTAGGAGGCATTGAGTTTTTGTTAATGGTGGTGAATAATTTGGAAAATGATAGAGAGAACGATTGCATGACATGAAGAATATAATCAGTGTCATTGAATTATGTTATTGTTGTTGTTAGGTGCTGTTTAGTCAGTTCTGACTTACAGTGACCTTATGAACAACAAAACAAAACATTGCCTTGTCCTGTGCCATCCTCAGCAATTGTTGCTATGTTTGAGCCGATTGTTGCAGCCACTGTGTCAATCCATCTCATTGAGGATCTTGCTGTTTTTCGCTCACACTCTACTTTACCAAGCATGATGTCCTTCTCCAGGGACCGATCCTCCTGACAATATGTCCAAAGTATGTAAGGCGAAGTCTCGCCATCCTCATGTCTAAGAAACATTCCAGTTGTACCTCCCCCAAGACAGATTTGTTCATCTGAATTATACATGTAGAAATTGTTGAATTGGTGAATGATTTGTTGTGTATTTTTCACCATGATTTAAAAAAAAGAATAAAAAATCTGGATGCTCCATGAACCCCAGTAGCAAAGGAAGCCTGGCAACCCATGTGCATGCTTTGGCCCATGGTCTAAGGAAGTGACATGTGCCTCAACCAGAGGTAGGTTCAGCTTCATTTTGGCTCCCTGACTTCTGAAACATCTGTTAGAGCCTTGATCATAATACCAGCTTGAGAATCAGAGGGAGTAGGAGTAGATTCTACACACTCCAAGTAAATTCAAGTGCTGAATGCCATTAAGTGTACTTAATTGTGCCTAAATGGTTTATTACATTTTATAGATTGACTAGAGGCACATCTACCTGCCATAACAAACAGGAAGGCAAGCATCATTCTCTAAGCTGACCTCATAGATATGTGACATTCCAGGAGCAGTCTCAAGAAGTAACTGAAACTGTTGGCCTACTACTATCACACCAGCTCACTATTAATGTGTGCGCATTCATTCAAAAACCATTTAATTAGCATTTAACATATACCCTGCCTTGTCCTGGATGCTGAGTGTTGGAGATATAAAGAAGAATGAAGACCTCAGAGCCCATTTGGGAAGGCAAAGGTGTAAACTTGAATTTTAATATAGTTTAGTAAGTGTGAATATGCCAAACCAAACTTATTTTTGATAGGCCCCTATGACAGAAACTACTAGCTGTGCACCAAAATCCATGTTCTCCTCTTCTTCCCAAACACACAGCTTTCCTAGCCTCCCTTGTATTTAGAGATGGCCATGAGACTGAATTCTAGCCAAAGGAATGTGAGCAGAAGTAACATGTGCTCCTGCTAGGCCTGTTCCATAGAAACCTCCCATGCATGCTCCTCCACGCTCTTTTCCTCTTTCAGATAACTTGAATGGCAACTCTCAAGCCCACCTTGGAAGTCATAGTTAAAGTCTGCAGAGCCTCCATTGCCCTGGGTCCCTGAATAGCAGTATGGAAAGGAACCACCCCACCAACCTGTTTACCCACCCAGGACTGTTACTATCACTTAGCAAGAAGTGAACTGTTGTGTTTTACTCACTTTTCAGTCTATTTGTTACAGCAGCTAGCTGAGCACTACCCTAACTAATATAGTGCTCTTAACTATCAAAGTGGATAATAATAAATAACTACTGACAAGTGTAATAACTCAGTCCACTGAGATACCATCCACTTTAAATACTCATACTTCAAAGTATTCCTCAACAGAGCCTTCGCAAACTTCTCTGACAGATTTAACCTGACAGATTTAACAATCCCCTCACACTTCTGCACACCAGAGGTGGGAAAGATACTCAAAGGCAGGGACTGGATATCACTTTGACCCTTCTTTGACCCTTAGCACAGCCTGGCACATAATAGGGGTTCAATGAAAGAGTAGATGGAAAAACTGAAATGGAGAAAAGATGAGCAGAGATGAATTTCTGAGAAAAGTCACCTCTTCTATGCTTCATGGTTTAGAATTCTAGAGCTTTGCAAAGCAAACACGAATTTGTTTTTAAAGAAAAGTTTTGGCTTTGCCTGAAGGTACTTCCATAGACCAATTCTCCCTCAGAACAAGAGTTAAGATTGAGATCTTAGATTCCCATTGTAAATAAGCAAATAAAACAACACTCTTTTCTAAAATACGAGGATCACTTTTGAATTAATGTTAGAGAGTTCTGTTATTTCAGCCCTTGTCAATGGCCTACATCTGAAACTATTTGCAAACAAAATATTTTTTAATTAAAAGCCTGGCTGACAAGAACTTCTGCTCCCAGTAATGACAGAATAACTGGTACTGGAGTAGACCTTGTACCATAAACAACAATAAGACTGGACAAAATATACGACTCAACCATTTTCAGGTATTGAACAACCAGGAGCACAAGAGTGCAATCCCTGAAAGGAACCTCACAAATTTAGCCCCATGAGGCCAAGTTCTTGTCTGGGGCGCAGGAAGCTGGAGTCCAAGCAGAGCAAGGATATTTCACTGAACTGAAGAGGCAGAGATCAAAGCTTGGAATGGCTAAAGTGCTGGAAATTATGAGGCAGAGCACAAGAGAGAAGGAGTGTGTGCAAATGAAGGGCCACTCAGGTCTGTGTGGGGAGCCTTCGTCCCTCATGAGTTCTTAACTGAGAGCTAAGCTTCACATGCACAGAGTGAGATATAGTGTATATATATCTATATGTGTGTATATATATATATATATATATATAAAGAGAGAGAGAGATACCAGAGAAAGGCTGCTACAAAATTGAGATAAGAACAGAAATACTAGAGGTCAAACAGTACTGGGAGATGTTGAAGCTAAAGTTCCATCCCAGCCAGGGTAACAAGACTTCGTTAACATATCCTACCACTTCATGTATCCAGCTGACACACCAGGGGCTTCACTTTAGAAGTAAGAACCATAAATAAAGGCTCAATCCAGACCTCCCCTAACAAAGCAAAAAAAAAAACAAGTCCTGAAAAGATCACTAGGGGAGAAAGAGTTTAAAGGTTGACTCCTACTAAGTTAGAGAGTTTGGGAAATACCTTGGAATTTTTACAAGCCCTACAAAGTAGAAAATCAAGCCTAGATAAGTTCAAAGTGATAAGCCAGTAATTAAACTGCCTATAGTGGGGGGGGGGGGGACTCTTCTGAGGAAGATAACAGAATTTAATGTACCAAAATATCATGCACAATGTCCAGTATACCATCAAAACTTACTAGACACGGAATGAAACAGGAAAATGTGACCAACAGTAAAAAGAAAAAGCAGGAAATAAAAATCCATCTCAAGATAGACTCAATTTTGGATTTAACAAAGAATTTAAAATATCTAATATAAATATTTTATAATAATTAATGATAAATATGACCTTAATAAGAGAAAAGATAGGGAAACTCTGCACAGAAATGAAAACTACAAACTATAACAAAAAGAAATGCAATTAGACTCACACTTCTTGACTTCAAAACTTGCAACAAAGCTACAATAATCAATACAGTGTGGTATTGTATAGAGATAGACAAATAGATCAATGAGTAGAATTGGGAGTCCAGAAATAAACCTTTGAATTTTGACAAGGGTACCAATAAATGGGGAAAGGATAGTCTTTTCAACATTTGCATGTGAATATCCACATGGAAAGAATGAAGTTGGACTCTTTCCCCACACTATACACAAAACTTAACTCAAAATGGATCACAGAACTAATTGTAATAAATAAAACTATAAAACTCTTAGGAGAAAACATAGCAAATCTATATGGCCATAGATTAAACAATGGTTTCTTAAATACGACACTAAAGGTACAAAAGACAAAAGAAAAAATATGTAAATTGGACTTCATCAAAGCTCCTTTGCTTCAAATGATACCATGAAGAAAGTGAAAACACAACCCATAAATTGGGAGAAAATATTTGTAAATCACATATAAGATAAGGATTTGATATCCAGAATATATAAAGAATGCCTACAACTCAAAAATAAAAAGAAAATCTAATTAAAAAATGAGCAAATGTTCTGAATAGACAAGTCTCCAAAGAAGATATACAAATAGCCAATGAGCACATGTAGAGATGCTCAACATCATTAGAAATTAGGAAAATGCAAACCAAACCACAGTGACATACCATTTCACATCCACTAGGATGGCTATAATAAAAAAATTGTAGACAATAACAAGTGTTGCTGAGGATACGGAGAAATTGGAACCCTTGTGCATTGCTGGTGGGAATGTAATATGGAGCAGCCACTTTAGAAAACAGTCTGTAGTTCCCCAAAAATTCAAACATAGAGTTGCCATATGACCCAGCAATAGCACTCCTAGATGTACACCCAAGAGAATTAAAAACATATGCATGCCCACAATAACACTTGTACGTGAATGTCCATAGCTGTATTATTCATAACAGCCAAAAGTGGGAACAACTCAAATGAATGGGTAAATAAAATAGTGGTGTCCCCATATAATGGAAAATTATTCAGTCATAAAGATAGATGAAGTACTGATACATGCTACAACACGGATGAACCTTAAAAATATTAGGCTGAATGGACACCAGGAACCTGAGGTGGAAAGGGAGAGGGGAAGAGTACTGACACATTGCGGGGATTGCAACCAATGCCACAAAACAATTTGTGTATCAATTTTTGAATAAGAAACTAATTTGCACTGTAAACTTTCACCTGAAAACAATAAAGTTTAAAAAAAAATTATGCTAAGTGAAAGAAGCCAGACAAGAAGACCACATAATGTGTATGAAATGTCCAGAATAGGCTAATCCATAAGACAGAAAGTAGATTAGTGGTTTCCAGGTACTAGAAAGAAGGAGGAATAGAGAATGACTGCCAATGGGCCTGAGGTCTCTTTTTAGGGTGATTAAAAGAACTTCTAAAATGAGATAGTAGTGAAGGTTGCACAGCTGTGTGAATATATTAAAAACCACTGAATTGAACACTTTAAAAGAATGAATTTTATGTTACATAAATTATCACTCAATAAAGCTTCTATTTTCAAATAATGAAATTCCTAGAAATGAAAAGTACAAAAACCTAAAGAAAAATACACTTGATAGACTTAACAGCAAACTGGAAAGAGCAGAAGAAAGGGTCAGTGAACTTAAAGACCAAATCCACTGCCATTGAGTCAGTTCCAACACACAGTAACCGTACAGGACAAAGCAGAGCTGCTCTATAGGGTGTCCAAAGCTGTAATCTTTACGGAAGCAGACTGCCACATCTTTCTCCCACAGAGCGGCTGGTGGGCTTGTACCACTGATCTTTCTGTTAGCAGCCAAGCACTTAACCACTGCATCACCAGGGCTCCTTAACTTAAAGACAGATCAATACAAAGTATCAAATCTGAAGAACAGAAGACCGAAGATTGGAAAAAGTTTGACAGAGCCTCAGGAACAAGTGGGCCAATATCAAATAGTCAACCAGACATGTGATTGGAGTTCCAGAAAAAGAAGAGAATGAAAATAGGGTAGAAAAGAATATCTGAAGAAATGGTGACTAGAATCATCCCATATTTTAATAAAATACAACAATTTTCAGATTCAAGAACTTCAACAAACTCAAGGAAAATACAAAGAAAACCACACTTATAGTCAAACTACTGAAAACCAAAAATAAAAATAAACTCATGAAAGCTATCAGATTAAGAACTATATTATAAATGAAGAAAATAATGAATAAAAAAAATTAACTAAGGCTGACTTTTCATCAAAACAATGGGAACTAAAAGACAATAGTGACATCTGGAATGCCCAAGACACACCATGTTAAGATTGGAAATCTCAATATTGTTGAAATGCCCATTGATCTAAAGATTCAAAAACTTTTTGATCTAAAGATTCAAAGTAGTCCTAATCAAATTGATTAAAAGATTAAAATAGTCCCAAACAAAATTCTATCAGGCTTTTTTGAAAAAATTAGTAAGCTGATCATAAAATTTATATAATAATGCAAAGGACCTAAAATAGCCAAAGCCATTTTGAAAAAAAAGGACAAGGTTGGAGGACTTATACTCTCTGATTTCAAGACTGATTTCAGAACATACATTCCCTGATTTCAGTAATCAAGTCAGTATGGTATTGATATAAAGACAGACATACAGGTCAATGCAACAGAATAGAGAGTCCAGAAACAGACCCAGGCACATTATCAATTTATTTATGACAGAGGTACTAATGTGAATCAATAGGGAAAGAATAGTCTTCCCAACTAATACTGCTGAAACAACTAGGTGTCCGTGTAGGAAAAAAAAAAAAAAAGAACCCCAAAATACCACCTCTTACCATACACAACAATTAACTCAAATAGAATATAAACATAAACATACAAGCTAAAACTACAAAACTTCTTTTAAAAAAAGGAAGAAAGAAAAGAAAATGTTCACCACCTTGGAGTAGGCAAAAATTTCTTACAAAATAGAAAACACTACCATAAAAGAAGAAATATATTAAAACTTTTTGCTCTTCAAATAAGAACATTAGAAAAATGAAAATGTAAGCCATAGACTGGAAGAAAAAATTGAAGTACATCTATCTGAAAAAGGACTTATGTCCCTAATATACAAAGAACTCTCACAACTCAACAATAAGAAGACAAAAAATTAAAAATTAGAAAAAGACTTGATTATAGATTTCACAAGAACAGAAATTTATTTTCTCACAGTTCAGGAAGCTAATAAGTATGAATTCAGAGGGTCGCTCTAAGGAGAGGTCCTTCCTTGTCTGTAGGCCTTTGAGTTCCTTGGCGTTCCTTGGTGTCTGTCTTTCCCCTGTATGTATCTCTGTCTATTCTGCTCTTTTTATAAATCAGAGGTAATTAGGTTTAGGACCCACCCTACTCTGGTATGATCTCATTAATATAATAAAGAAAAACACTATTGTCAAACAGGATCACATTTACAGGCACGAGGGCCAGGACTTATGTTCAGTACATATTTTGGGGGGACACAATTCACTCCATAACAAGTACAGTGTTTCAAAGCTTTTGATCACAACCATGATAAGGAATACATTTTACATAGCAACTCAACACACATACACACACAATGGAAACAAAAGTTTTATCAAACAATACTTTACTAAAGGCAATGTATTTTCTCTTCAATTCAATTTTATTGTTTTCGGGTCTGTTCTACCCTACTATATTTTTAAAAATGCTGTTTACAATCCACTGAATTCATATCCTAACCAACTAATGGGTCAAGCCTCTAAATAAAAAGTAATGGTTTATAGCATATAGAAAATTCAGTAGTTAAAAATCCATTTAATCCAGTGGCTGTCAATCTTTTGTCCTTTTCTACATATGAAAGGGATACAAAACACTTCTGTCAGGAATAGTTCTTAGCATGGCAATCCTTTTCAATGTTTGGGGGAAGGAGAGGTGAGGAACATTTCTCTGAGAGATACATCTAAATGTTGATGGTGTTTGTATAATTTCCGAAGATTCCTTCGTGATTTTGCATGTCTCCCTAGAGATTATGCTGTGTTTTGTTTCTTTCTTTGTCTCTTTCCTTGTTTCTTTGTTTCTTCTTTTACTTTTTTCTGAGAATCTTCATGTCAAATGTCTCTCTGGAATGTCAGTCAGGCCTTTTTTAAATTTATATAAATAAACTGCTCTGTTATATGAATATGGAGTAGTGGTTAACAGCTCAGACTGCTAATCAAAATGGCGGCAGTTCGAGTCCACCAGTTCCCTCCTTGGAAACTGTATGGGACAGTTCTACTCTGTCCTATAGGGTTGCTATGAGTCGGCAACGGGTTTTTTTGTTTTGGTTTGGTTTTGGGTTTTGGTTTGGTATTCTTTTTCAAAAAACAGTTAACGAAACTACAACTCATGATGTTGGGCAGCATTTTACATAAAGATCACCATGACATTCTTCTTAAAGTTTAATGTTGATGAACTATTCTCCTTTTATTAGACAGTGAGAGCCATGTAACTTACTGTTTCTTTTCTTGACCTGGTTGTCAGGAAACTCACAGATAAATTTTTGTTCAGTTATAGTAGCTATTCTTAGTCTAGGTTTTCTGATCTAATACTATGCTCCCACCCCTTCATTATCTGGCCTTTGTTCGTTTATCATTGTTTTAAGTGTTATTGTATCTAGGTTGGTTTTTTGGAGGGAAGAATTTTTGAGAATAAATAGAAATATTTATCCATATTTATAGGCAAAAATAAAAATGAATTAAAAAAGAATTTAGGTGAAGAATACTGAATATTCTTTAGATACCAAAATATTAAAAATAGTTACCTCTAAGTAGAAGATTACAGGTAACTTTTCTTTTTTTCTTATTTATCTATATTTTAAATTATTTCCCGATGGGAATGTATCATTACTTTTGAATTAAAAAAAAAAAAACACTATTTTTAATTAGCCTATGATGAATAACAGTTATCGATGACTGCTCAAACATGGAAATTATCCCTTTGTCAGAGAACAAGTCAGAAGAGATGAGGGTGGTGTGCTTTATACTTGTGTTTGCTAAACAAAGGTAGAATCCAGCACCAGCTAGCTGTGAGAATTGCAATCCTTTAATAGTTTCAGCAGAGGTTAAACAAGATGGAGAGCAGTCAGACACACAAACTTAAAAGTTATTTCCCAGAAATTTCCATCAAGATGGGTGAAGGAAGGGGGCAGGGTAGTCAGTCAGAGACACAGAGGGGACCTTTTGTACACCTTAAAAAACCTAAAGTATAGACAGGCTAATTTCATTGGCGTATCTGAACAAAGAGTCCCTGGGTGGTGCAAATGTTTAATACACTTGGCTGCTAACCAAAGGTTGGAAGTTTGAGTCCACCCAGAGGCACCTTGGAAGAAAGATCCGGCAATCTACTTCTGAAAAATCAGCCATTGAAAACCCTATGGAGCAATTCTACTCTGACACATATGGAGTCACCATGAATTGGAATTGACTCAACGGCAACTGGTTTTACTCTGAACAAGCCTACACTTGATCCTGCCACCTCCTCTGTCTCATGTTCAATAACAGGGGCAGGTGGCTACTAAATCTTAGGGTACCAAGATTCTAGAATGTGAGGTCTTGACAGGTAAGTGTGCCTTTATTGATCTCTGTAACTCTAGCACTGAGCGCAGTATTTTGCATATAAAAAGAAGAAGAAGAAAGAAAAGAAACCCTAACACAACCCCATAACTGCACTCTGTAGTTTTCAAGGCTGTGACCTTTTGGAAGCAGATCGCCAAGCCTTTCTTCTGAAGTGCCTCTGGGTGGGTTCAAACTACCAAACTTCCAGTTAGTAGTAAAGTGGTCAACCATTTGCGCCACCCAGGCAGGGACTCCAGTCAGACTTGGCATGCCTTTGGGCTCAATAGGTTTCCTCTGAACTGATTTGAGCAGAATTATAGGTGCATAGCATGCAGATAAATAGAAATATTAGAGTAAGCCAGGTTTCTTGGAGCCCATCAGGATACTGGGAAAGTCTTTTATCCCCAGTGTCACTAGGCCAGTTTCCCATGTGTCTCTGAACCCTCAGTGTGGAACTCAATAATCTGTTCTCCTTAAGGCATGTCCCCAATGCATATTAAGGTGGCACATTTTCTTAGGAGTTTGGGTGATGACGACCAGCCTTCTCCAGCTTACCTTCCTCCCCAAATAAACAGATGATTCCAGAGAAGAAATAGTGTGAAGGCACAGTCTTACCTGGAATATGACTACAGCATTTGCCTAACAGCCTTGTAAAATTAATGATCTTCCTTAAGGCCCAGTTCCACCCATTCCCATCCCTACTTGCCAACATCTACACTTCCTCCTAACAACCTCTTATCAACAGAACAAAAGTGACAAGGTGAGGTTGTAGGGAGAGTATAAGCATGGAGTCAGACCTAAATTTGAGTTCTGGCTTCATCCCTCCATGATAATTCAGTATTTAACACAATATAACAGGCATTATTTCTTAACCTTTTTAAACCTCAAGTTCCTCTTCTATGAAATGAGCTTAATATCAATGCTCAAAGTTGTTGTGAGGCAAAGTGCTTAGCACAGCATCTGGAATATAGTAGATGCTCCATAAATGTTAGTTTTCCCCTTCTCTTTGAGTGCTAAGAATATATGGCCTGAGCTACAAGGCTCTAGCTCATTCTTCCCACTCTTACTCTTGAGTTTTCTGCTCCAGCCACTAGGCTTCCTTGCTGTTCCTTGAACAGCGCAAGCACATTCCTGCCTCTGGATCTTTTCAACTGAAATTCCTTACCTGGAATCTTCTCCAGATATCTGCATGGCTTGTTCCTTCATTTAATGCAATCTCTGTTCAAACAATCTCCTCAGAAAGGCCTTCTCTAACTACCTCATCACAAACAGAGATTGATTCTATTTTACAATAGAGGCAAGATTCTCATCTTCAACAGCCAAATTTCTGTTCTCCATGTGCTCTAGGAACCCCATGCACAGGGTAGGACAGGCTTCCCTCAGCCAGCAGAAGGGGTCCACAAAGTGTTTTCCATTGGGAGAATTTCCAGAAAATTAGGTGCTTGCTAGAGAAAAATGGTCCTCTTCATCCCCCAAAAAACACAGACAAGCCACTTTAGGCCCAAATGTGTCTCACCCTCTAGCCTCGCCCCACAATGGAAGATGGCAGAGAAGGCACACATAAGAACTGGGCCAGAACTGGAGTTTGGTGTTTGGAACTGAGCCCTACCCCTCACACAACCTCTTCAATCAGCCAGGAAAGTGGCCCGAGTACCCATAGAGAAGTAACTAAGAGAACAGAAGAAGGTGCTGAAAACGACCTCACCAGGCCCTTTGCTCCCAAAATGATAACCACACTGCAAGGCACAGTGAGAGAACAAATGGGCCCTGGATGTCCAGCAGCTGATCCAGAGTGACAGACAGACAGCTGGGCAAGGGCTCTGACATTAGGTCACAAGGACAAAGTCCAGGAAAGCGGAGGGACCAAGAGTACCATAGTCCTCTGAAAGAACCCCCACCTTGTCCTCTCTCTACCTGCAGCTTGCCTTTGGGCTCAGATATAACCTTACTCAATGGGACCTTCCACCCTGGACCAGGGTCCACATGGTCCCTGAGGTTATCTTCCACATCTGCTCACAAAGTATCAGGACCATGACCGAAACTTGCCTCTCAGTCCCCTCAACTCATTTTTCATGCCAAAGAAACCCATTGCCATAGAGTGGATTCCGACTATAGCGACCCTATAGGACGCAGAAGAACTGCCCCACAGATTCTCCAAGGCTGACAACTGTACGGAAGTAGACTGCCATATCTTTCTCCCGTGGAGAGGCTGGTGGGTTCGAACAGCCAACACTTCTGTTAGCAGTCAAGTGCTTTAGCCACTGTGCCACCAGGGCTTCTTTTCACCCCATAGAAGTGGGAACCTCCCCCCACCTAATGTGCCTCTCAATAACTACCAGAAACAAGATATCCAACAAAATCTCTCTCCCAGGCAAAGTCAGCCCTGCCCTGCCCAAACATCTATCAGTATAATTTGGGAGGTCCTGCAGAATAATATCCTCCTCCCCAAACTCCACCTCAATTTGCTTTTCTCCTAAAAGCTGGGGGAAAAGGCACATCTGCGCGTTCCAGCGCCTGAGGTGTAAATGGCTTAGCCTTCCGAAGGGCGGGTTTGGGAAAGGGCTGCAAGAGACTTTCTGAAACTACGTGGATAGTCCAGGGACACCAAAGTAAAATTTGCTAGCGTGAAACTGAACACCTCAGTGGACTCTGAATCAAACAACGCTAGTTGTTTGCTTACCTCAGATAGAGTCTAAACATTCAGTGACTTGTAACCAGGAGGGACGAAATCGCAGGAGAAGGAATTGTTAACCCTCCACCAAAAAGCAGCTGCACGAATCCTCTGCCTCTTGTTCTACCTTCCCTCTCCTTGATTTAAAAAAAAAAAAAAAAAAAAAGACCCGAAAATTGCAAAGATGTCCCTGAGCTTCCCTACCCTGGGGCAAAGGGGTCAGTGACAAGAGGCAAGCTCCCCGTACCAACCTCTCCACTCTCCAGATTTACTTGGAGTCACCAATTCTGAAAGCCAGGAGTTAGGCTGCTGTCTCCTTCACCCCCAGCCCCTGTCCCTCATACAACTTGCCGGATGCCCAGGGTCCCTTGGCAGGGGAGACTCACCGCGCAGCGCCGGGTTGGCCATGGCGCGGGCAAATGGGACCTGAAACCCGGACTCGCCCGCGTCTGCGCTCGCGCCTGGACCGGCTTATTCTGCCGCAGGGCTAATTCCATCGCGGCTCAGCTGGATCTGATGCGCCCGCCCCTCGCCTGCCACCGCCTCCTCCCCCATCGCTGCCCAGGCCACCGGCCCCCGGCTGTCCCGCCGGCGCCCTGGGCGCACTGGCACTGGCAGCGGGGCGTAGAGAAAGGGGCGCGTTCCCGTGATCGGGTCAAGTACAGGACTTGCTCGGGTTAATGGAGCTGAGGGGGGAAACAGAAAATGCGACTGCTCTCCTGGACCCTCGGAGGCGCCTCACAGACTGGTTGCAGCGTGAATATTTCAATCGGATTATCTCGGGAGTCCTGTGGCTGATTAGTTTCCAATCCTGCCAGCAAAGTCCTGCGGCCCCCAAAGGGCTGTCCACTGTTCAAGGGATAGCCTCCCTCCTACACCTGCTTTCACTCCCCCTCATCACCAGCTGCCCTCACCTTTCTCTGGATAAAGCAGGAAGAACAGGAGCAGGAGTTGGGAGTAGGTGCATCAGGGACTGGTAGGGCTGAAAGAGGAAGGCAAAAGGCAGGAGGAGGGGTAGGTACTATAAGAGCTTCCCTATGAGACAACAGGAGTGCGGTTAAGGATGGTTGAGGAAGTAGTTAAAGCAAGCTCCATCCCGGGAAAAGGAGGAGCACTGTCTCTCTGGAACCTTTTGGATAGCTAGCCAGAGAGAGATGGAACAGAAGACCTCCAAACGCCCATTGTGGATGCTGGGATTTACAATTCCAAGATGCCCCGAAGTTAAGTAAGTTCATTAATAACCAGGCCACAGGAAATGAAAAAGTATTATGTTGAGGTCAAGCTCATACAATTATCATCACTGACCTTTAAGTTGGAAGAATGTTATCTCCTATACTAATACTCCTATACTAATGGTGGCATAGTGGTTAAGTGCTACAGCTGCTAACCAAAAGATCAGCAGTTCAAGTCCTCTGTGGGGCAGTTCTACTCTGTCCTATAGGGTCTCTACGAGTTGGAATCCACTTGACGACAATGGGTTTGGTTTTATTTTATACCAATAAGGTAGTCTGCAGATGATTTCTGCCCATTTTATAGACAAAGAACCTGAGGCAGTAAAGAGGAGTAAGTGTATGGCATCACATAATGAGTCAAGGGCAGAGCCAGAAGGAAAACCAGTATTGTGTCCCAACCCAGGGCTTTATTCTAGCTACTAAGAGTAATAATGACTAATGTTTAGACAGGACTTGCTCTTCATCAGGCACTCTTCTCAGTGCTTTACCCTAGTAATTACTTTAATCCTAACAATCATTCTGTGAGGTAATTACTGTTAGTATGCCCATTTTACAGATGAGAAGACTGCAATGTAAAAGATCAAGTAACCTGCCTCTAAGAGGTGGAAGCAGGATCCCAAAGCAGGTAGCCGGCTCCAGAGACTGTGCTCAAAACCCTTTACCATAGGCCTCTTTCTCTCCCAAACAATGCCTGTCTCCTCATTTACTTCCAGGAATCTTTCTCCATGTCTTTTCAGTTTCCACGTCTTTTCAAAATTTCCACCATGGTGCCTTTATTCATTCCATGTTTTCCTCACCCTCCAACACCTTCTCAGTCCCTGTGTACTCCTCATCTCTGACTCCCCCTAAAACACTTGGCTTTGGGCAACTCTGTCTCATCTGGTCTGAGGGAGAACAAAGAAAGGGTCCCTGAGACCAGAGCCAGACCCTGCCCTTAAAATAGCTCTAAAGTAAGGGAAGGCTGCTAAGACACACCTCCCCACCAGTGTCTTTTTCTGCAAGCTTTTTTGCTCCCTCCCAATTTCTTTTTAATCAAAACATGCAATTTTCTTGATTCAGCTTTTTTCTTGACAGTAAAATCAGTAAATGTAACAAGAAAGTCAGGCTATCAAGGTACAGGCCGCTGGAAAATTGACAACTGATGATGAAGAGGTAGCCTCCCTGCTGAGTTGTTCTGTGGTCCTTGCCTCCAATAACACCTTGTCCCCAGGTAGAGTGTTAGGCAATCAGTCAGAAGAGCGGCAGTTAATTCCCTGTCCCTGGATCTGGCTTCTGCCTGCAGAGACCTTAGAGGCTACTCCAAGTTGGAGGCAGGGTGATGGATGGAGAGATGACAAGCTTTGAATTATTGAGCAGTTATATAAAACGTCTATCCATTCTTTCTTCTCTCTACCCCACAAAACTCTGCACCAAATCTATTCAATATAATCCAGGCCATTTTCCTGTAATGTATCTTCTCTTGAGGCTAATCCCAGACAGTAACAGAAATGGGTGAGACCTAGAAATGCAGCAGTCACCAGGCTCCATGGTAGCAAGGAAAGAATCTATAAGCAACAGAGATCATGCGGCTCTAGTGGAGTGGCCTGGGAGTTCCGGTCTAGGAGTCAAAGCACCTGGATTCTGAACCTGGCCCTGCCACACAGCAGCTGTGTGACCCTCTCAAGCCACTTGAGCTCTCTGAGCTGCTTTCATCATCTGTGAAGTGGTGGGGGATGGATGGGCAATGGATTAAATGATGTCTCAATCCTTTCCAGCTCCATAGTCCGATACTGTTGATGAGCTGAATCTCTCCTGTGTTAGAAGAGTTTGGAATGAAAATCTCCATCAAATTCTCACAGCACATCCACAACGTTCTCTTCCTTCTCACGGGTGTTCTCTGTCACGCTACAAGTCTCCACCATCTTGCCAGCATACACACGTAAATATTTTTCATAAATTTTAAGGAAGGACAATTTCTAGTGGAGAGGGACAGCACCAGTTAGTGATTTGAGGACTAGGTGATGTTTGCTGTTACCTGCACCTCTTCCACTTTCACTGAAGGATGTCTAGGGTAGATAGGACCTTGGCATCCCCATAAAGCCCGTAATAAAATCAGCTCTTTCACCCCGTCAGGATGAAGGAAATCCCTAAGCTCTGCCCATGACTTTAGAGTCACTTATTTCTACATCTGAGCCTTGATTTCCCCATTTTTATTCTTATCACTTCTTACATTTATAGAGCAATTTACAGTTTCCCAAGAACTTTCAGGTTTTATATTATCCTCAAAACCTCATGAGTGACCACATGGTTTGTTGTGAAGAGCATGTGAAATCATGTATGTAAATGCCTGCCACAGTGTCTGGCCCCTATTAAGTGCTCAATAAATACCAGTGAAACAAATACAAACCAACAGAATAAAGGGCAATTACAGTAAATACTATAGCATATACAATCCTGCAACAACAGTAATAACAAACAATGATTTACGAGTGGATATATAGGTAGGTATGTATGCTAAATAGGTGTGGGAGGTCATATGGGAGTACACCCACACGAATACATAGGTATGGTTGTGGATATTTCTACATATGTTTTATTTATATGTGCTACATATATATTCATACATATAATAGAGCACATAGGGGGCACAATTATGGAAACTTTTAAGACATAACCAAACACCTCATGGGGCTGAGATACTGGGCTTGAAGGCTAAGGACCACAGTCTCGGGAGACATCTAAGTCAACTGGTGCAATGTGATGAATTACTTAGTACGGCCTTTCTCGCCATGGTCTTGTTACGCCCACCCAGGTGACCAGGTGGGGCTGTGCAAATAAGATAATTATGACCCACCAAGAGGACTGATCAGTTTTGCCTTAAAAGAGAGCCAATTCCAGAGCAGAAAGAGGCCCACCACTACCAAGGAAGGAGAGACCAGCAGGAGAGACCCACAGGAAAGACCCACAGGAGATAGCGCAGTGGGCTTCTGGGCCGATGGAGCAAGAAAGCTGACTGCCTTTAGGCAGAGACTGAGGGCCAGGGAGAAGCCTATGCCTGACCCATGAATCTGAACTTGCCAGCCTTCACAACTGTGTGAGCCATTTCCTTTATATGGTTAGTGAGTTCTGTGAGGCACTGCCGCAAATTAGGGAACCCAAAGAAACGAGGGAGGGCACTGAGGGGAGAGGAAGTGGTTGATGTTAGAGATGATGGAGTGGTACAGCAACTTGGAAAAGTTGGACATTTGGGACATCTCCACCTCATAGGAACTAGCTTTGTGCTGATCCTTATAAAAGAAATTAATCATTTAAATGGCATAACATAGCCCATAAAAATAATGTTCTACATCCTACTGTGGTGAGCAACGTCTGGAGTCTTAAAAGCTTGCCAGCGGCCATCTAAGATACAACTGTTGGTCTCTTCTTGTCTGGAGCAAAGGAGAGTGAAGAAAACCAAAGACTCAAGGAAGCAGTTAGTCCAAAGGACTAATGGCCCACATGAACCACAGCCTCCACTAAACTGAGGCCAGAAGAACTAGACAGTGTCTGGCTACCACTACTGACCACTCTGACCAGAACACAATAGAAGGTCCTGGTTAGAGTGGGAGAAAAGTGTAGAACGAAATCCAAATTCATCAAAAAGAGCAGAATTACTGATCTGATAGAGACCAGAAGAACCACTGAGACTATAACCCTAAGACACCCTTCTAACGTGGAACTGAAGTCACTCCCAGAGATCACCTTTCAGCCAAATAACAGACCAAAACCAAACCAAGCCCATTGCCATCAAGTTGATTCCGACTCATAGCGACCCTCTGAGACAGAGCAGAACTGCTCCATAGGATTTCCAAGGAGAGGCTGGTGGATTCAAACTGCGGACCTTTTGATTAGCAGCTGTAGCTCTTAGCCACTATACCACCAGGTCTCCAAATAATAGACAGGCCTATAAAATAAACAATAACACCCGTGAGGAAGGTGTTTCTTAGAACAGTCAACTGTACGAGACCAAAAGGGCAACAACTGCCCGAAAGCAAAGATGAGAAGCCAGGAAAGGGCAGGGAAACCGGATGATTGGAAACAGGGAACCCAGCGTGGAAATGGGGAGAGTGCTGACACATTGCAGGGATTACGACCAATGTCACAGCACAATTTGTGTATGAATTATTGAATGGGAAACTAATTTACTACATAAACTTTCACCTAAAGAGCAATAAAATATTAAAAAAAAAAAAAAAACCTCATGAGTGAGGCTGGCATTCCTGTTTTTCCAGATGAGGAAACTGAGTCTTGGACCCATTAAGGGGCTTGTCTGAGGCCACACAATTGAGCAAGGGCCATGTGTAGAGTCCGGTCTGTCTTCAAGTCTGGCGCTCACAGCACCATGGCTGAGTCTGTGAAGGACCACATTCCTGCCCCTGCCAACACCAATTTCCAGTTCCCCCTTAGTCCTCAGACCCCTCTCCCCACAACCCCCACCGAGGCCACTGACGGGATACAGGAACTGTGTCAGTCAAGGCTCAGAGAAATCCTTGCACATCTCATCAAACCCCTTCTCCACAATGCCAGCCACAATGACAATAGCCGTATCTATACTGGCAGGAGTCAGGCTCCTGGGCCTACCCTTCTGCTATGCTTAGAAGCCCCTGATTCAGAGATTTGAGGACCTGGTGTTCCTGAGCAAGTCTCTCTCATTTCAGGCCACCAGGCTGTTTCCTGAGGAGACCTGCTCCACACTATCCCCTCTCTATCCCTGGGGCACTAGAAACAAACAAACAAACAAAAATAGAGGCAAGACATTACTTTTTCCCAGAAGTCAGCAATGCCTGCCCACAGACACTAGGGTTGGAATGTGTTCTCCCTCCCAACTTCCCCCAGCCTACAGTTGCCATCTCGGCTTGTAAGACTCAATGAACCATCAGTCTTTTGCGAGATGAGAGATTAGCCTTTATTGTGTGCCCAGCAGGGCACAAGAGCAGCACATGTAGAGGACTGAGCAGCGCGCTGGCCACTGGCTGGTCCGGTCAAAGCGGTGGCAGCTGCCCGGCCTCACTTGGTGCATTTCCTGGGAGAGCACTTGCACTGCATGGCGTTGAGGACCTCATGGTACACCACGGAGCCATTAATGCAGTGCAGGGGCACCCGCATGGGCTCTATCCGCGTTGGCGAGCAGCAGGAGCACTGGTCCTGTATATCCTCGGTGTCGATGGAGTACATAGCTTTGCTGGTGCACTTACCCTGCAACAGAGCAGAGGAAGGCGGGCATCACGATGACAAGAATCCTCGGTGCCAAAGGCTCTGGGGCAGCCAGCTTCCTCCCCCGACCTCCAGGCAAGGCCGCCCTTGCCTGGACCATAGAAACCCAAGAGGGCTAGGCAATGCATAAAGGTAGATCTCTCGGGGAATTCTAAAATTTCCCCTCACTCTATGTTTATCTGTCCTTATGGTAATATCCGGAGTCCCTGGGTGGTGCATGCTTGACTACTAGCTGAACCCACCCAGAGGCACCTCAGAAGACAGGCCTGGCGATCTGCTTCCAAAAGTTCAAAGCTTGAAAACACTATGGAGCAGCTCTACTCTGTACACATGGGCTCTCACTGAGTCTGAATGGACTCAACAGCAACTGACAACAACATGGTAATACCCTACACAAATCCCTCTAGGTGCAATTTCTATGCACGTTTGATTGACCTTCAGGAAATGTAGCCCCATCTTTCATAAATAACACCCCATTCTCTTTATGGGACTTGTCGAGCCATTCCTCAGTTTTTTCCTTCTGGGACCTAAAGTTTTCAGTCATTTCAATAAAACATATACTCAAAAAAATGCTTCCAGTTCCTTTCACCACTCACTTTCCAGACCATCTTAGAGTATAACCAAAGAGCTGTGTCCAAACAAGGAGGCTGAGTCCATTCCACCTCAGGCCTCACTGAAGTCAGGGACTCCTTACCTGGCAGTAATGAATGTCCAGCTCCTCTTCGGACTTACAGTCTCCCACTTTGACATACCGCAACCTGGCAGTGTTATCTTTGCATTCAGGCTCCCCACCTATGGGACAGGTGAGAGATGGGACTTGGGACCTGGCTGGGGTTCTACAGAACACTCTTCAGCCCCAGGCCCCTCACTTGGCTAGAAATAGGTCAGTTTCACAGTAAACTAATAAAGGCGGCCAGCCACAGGGAGGGGAATTAACTTATTTATCCTGGTTCACTTCAGCTGCTCCTGGTCTTTCATATTCAGGGTTTAACTTGCTTAACAGTATAATTTTAATTGAAGGAAGAATCTAGATTCTGTGTTTTGGTAATGTAGATGCATGAGACTTGCTCTTACATAATTATAGACTCTAAAAACCATAATGGCTAGGGCAATCCTCTCGTGCTTCTAGCTATATCCAGAAACTAACGGGCAATGAAGTAGCCAACAAATATAATTAATATCTATCTACCCCTGACTTAAGTAAGAGGCAAGGCAAAAGCCATGGCTACATAAGGGCACTCACTGCCTCTGTGGGGGTCAAGACGATCCCTAAGAGTTCTCATGGAGTCATTTCCTTGGGTATTGCTGTCTCCAAATAACTGACATGGGTTTCCTTACATGCAAGGGCTGGTGGCATTCAGATCTGAATCTCTACTTGCCTCACTGAGAATCCTAAGATTTAAAAGCAGCTTACCATTCCCATTTTGAACACTGAGAATTTTCCATTCTTAGCTGGCTCCAAATCTAAATCAATCCCAACTATATATTAGCCTGCCTCCCAACTTTCAAATAATTTCACTTTAAAGGGAAAGCCTGCCAATTACACTTCAAGGATGAAGGAAAACATATTTAGGCTAACATACTATATATTTTTTTCTGTAGATTTAAATCCCTGAGCCTAGTTTATTTTCCTGACAAAGGGTCCCAAAGCCTCCTGAATGCACTAATCAACAAAAGCCCCTTGTTGCTGGTTTTGCAGATAACAGCCTCTACCAAATTCCACATGAAGTGCACCTAGAGAGAATTCATCTTCTCTGATGGTTTCCTGACTTCACATTCTTAAACCATTCAGATGGGGATAACAGAAAGAGATGCTTTCAGAGTGTGTTTCTTCAGTCTGAGATTTGGTTACGGCAGTTACAGGGGCTGTCAGAGTAAGTCATCAAGAAAAGAATGAATGACTGAACACTGCAGGTATTCATGTTTTCAACCCTTCCCTTCCCTACATGAATCCAACACCAAAATTTTTTTAAAATAAGAAAAAATTAGTCCACATAAGTAATTCTATATTCAGAAAATATAGCAGTAGCACTGATATTCTAAAGGTACTTGTGCTCATGATCGCAAGAATGTGTGGTAGGAATATTGTCTGATGGGCAAACCTGTTGAGCCCCATCTCCAAAGATGACGTGAGCTATTAGTACCAACCAGTATAACATAAATGCAACTTCAGGAAGGGCCGAGAGTGAAGAAGGGGACGTTAATAAACTTGGACCAGCCTTATGAGCCCTTGAGAGGGGACTCTGTGTTCTCTGAAGCCCTCACAGTGCACAGTGGGGTTAAATATGAACCAGCTGATGGCTTCTCTTTCTCTCCAAGAGAGCAGTATGACCCTCAATGAACAGATGTGTGCTGAGTGTCTCTTCTGTCAAGATCATGGATCAAGGATGCCTGTCCTTAAGGAGCCTACACTCAGGTTGGAGAGAGAAGACATTCTCTCACTATATGACTAGGAGTAATGGAAGGTTCTATGAGGGAAAAGGCATATAAGAGGCTAGAGACAGTAAGGAGTTTGGAAGAAAGTGAAGGGGTGGCATGAAGGGATTGCTTCACAGGCATCTGTAAGAGGATTTGAGCAGAGGGCACAGTCTGGGAGGGGAGGCTGTTCTCCACAGGCTTGAACACAGTGATTGGCCTGTAAACAAGAAGTCATCTTTCTGGAATAAAGCTTATTCCAAAAAACAGCCCCTGGACTTGGTTTGATGGGTTTCAAGGGACAGGCTATTGATAATGTACTCACATGTGTCACAGCAGGTGCCTGGAATTTTCATGATTTTCCCCTAAAAAAAATAGTAAAGTCTCAGATTAGGCACAAAAGTACACAGTGGACAGCTTTCAGATCATTATGGGCCAATTCCTGGCTCTGGACTCGCTGCCTTGAGCTTAATTTGTCAGATACAAACTGTGCTTTCCCATCACAAATGTAAGCAGATTGACAACCTTACATGGCCACGCTGAAATAATTTTGATTATTCTGAATTCTCTCCCAACTGAGTTATCAGGATCATCATTCCCAGTGGAATCTGAAAATCAGTGTGATCTCTCATCTTTCTACTCAAGGATCACAGATCCGGTCTCCCCAAGAAAAAGACCTTTTAAAGATCCTATATATACTGCAGAGAGTCTTGTGTCTCCACCAGACTTTGATTTTGCAATTCCAACAGTTCTCAAACTGAGTCACTGATCTCCCTTGGACACTGGGAAATCACAGTAGAGATAGGCTTCTTGATGTTCAGGAGAAGAGAAGGACTCTGTTCATAGAGACAAAGACAGAGACACTCAAAAAGAAAGCAGAGCCTGAACTTGACTACTTACTCCCTCAGCCAGACATTTGTGCTTATCAAAGGGTAGGCAGCTAGTGACCGTCTTCTCCCAGATGTACTGTCCTCTCTCATTGACCTTGCAGAAGTGACTATCACAGCCATCCTGGATTGTCTCATCACGCTGAAAGGAAAGAAGGGAAGTGGGCAGAGCAAATCTGAAGACCGTGTTTGGGTCACAAAGCTACTTCAAACCATGGCCTTGACTCCTGGTCCTCTGGGGGATTATAGAACAGGAATGAGACAGCATACATAAAGTTTCAAAGCCTAGAATACATAAAGGAGGTGGAGACCCAGTTTTATAACCTATTTACTATGAGCCAAAACTAACCAGTAGCTGTGGAGTTGACTCCAACTCATGGAACCTCATGTGTGTCAGAGTAGAACTGTGTTCCATAGTGGCTGATTTTTTAGAAGTAGATCACCAGGCTTTTCTTCTGAGGTGCCTCTAAGTGGATTCAAACCTCCAACCTTTCAGTTAGCAGCCGAGCACGTTAACCACCTGTACCATCTAGGACTCCTTACTACGAGCAGGGCTGCATACGTGTAGAGAATCCCCAGATTGTTCAGATTGAGATATAGCAAAAGTAAGATGGCTAATTGATAACTGAACTACAGATGAGCCAGGGGCACCACCTCCCAGCCCCACCAGCTAATTCTGCCTTTCATAGATTAGACTTTGTTTCACCCTAATTTCCTGTCCAATCTCATAGACCCATAGACTCTCAAGGCTGGAGAAATTCTTAAACCAACTCCAAATTATGAGGCCATACACCAACTACACACTTGTCAAAAAGAACAACAAAACAGCTACATCAAAGAAAAAACTCTGGGCCTTCTGTAAGACATTAATCTTTTCTTTATAAGATCAGAGAAAAAATATCAGAAAAAGAAGCCAGTATTAAGCCAAGCTTAGTCCCCATTCCTTGAAAACAAAATCCCAAAATAAGAAAGCGGACTGGTGAGATGAGGAGGAACTCTTGAGTTCAGCTTGTTCCCACCTGCAGAGTCATGATTTGTCCTCCTCTTAGCTGAATGGTGCAAGCCATAGCCAGACATCTTCCGCAGCATTCACCTTGGATCTTCTCTTCCTTGTAACCCTGTATTCAGGAGGAAAAGCAGTCATAGCTGACCTCCCCAGAACATCCCAATTATAAGCAGGCTTACTTTGCTGGCTTCTCATCTCTCCTATGCAGCAGTTTCACCTAGAGTTCAGAAAGTCAACATCCAATTCTAACTAACTTTTGTTAGCTCTCAATTCCTAGGTAGCATTACTTCCCTTCACATAGGTACATCTCACTTAAGTTCTAGCAGCCACACCTATTAGAGCTCTCCCGAGCTCCATACTTATAAATTCAATTGTTTGCATAGAAATTGTTTATCTTTTTGTCATTTTAAAACTTAACATATCCAAAATGAAACTTGATGTTTGCCCCAAATCTCATCCTTCTCTAGTCTCTCTTATCTGAGTAAATTGTGTCATCACCCAGTTGCTCAAACGAGAAATCTGGGAGTCATCCTTGACTCCTTTCTTTTGCTCATCCCCTCGACTCATCACCAAATCTTGCCAAAAATAGATCTCAAACTCACTGCTTGTCCTGACTAGTGTCCTCTGCCATCACCTAGCTGGACACTAAGAATAGTCTTGATTTGTCTTCCTACCTACATTCTTGCCCCCCTACTATGGGTCTCCCCACAGCTGCTAGAATGACTTTCTTAAAATATAAGTCTAGTCATGTCACTTACCTGCTTAAAAATCTTCAATGGAATCCCAGTTCTGGTGTTAGCAAAATAGCTTATATTGGAATGACAATTATAAACACTTGACAAAATATTTAAAACAGTTGTTTAAAGGCATGGGAGGATGACCAAAACTAGGGATAAGCTGTAGGGTATTAAATCCTTGAAAGAGAGAACCACAATGAACAAGATTTGCATTTAAATAGCTTTTTCCACAAGGGCAGTCTGTATGACACTGGGCAGCTGGAACTCAAGCAGAAAGTTGCAGTCACAGAGGACAGAGTTTAGGATTGCTAGAAGAGCTTCCTTGGTGGTACAGTGGTTTAAGCATTTGACTACTAACCAAAAGGTCAGCAGTTTGAATCCACCAGCTGCTCTTTGGAAACCCTGTGGGGCAGTTCTACTCTGTTCTATAGGGTCACTATGAATCAGAATCGACTTGACAGCAATGGGTTTGGTGTTTTGTTTTGTTTTTAAGAGGAGCGGGAATTAAAGAGAAAATCCCAGACAGAGGGAAGCCTCTCAAATCTTTGGTTGATCTTTGAACTACATATTTACAGACAAGTTGCAAAAGAGCCCAGGAACAAAACAACATCTAGAAGGCTGAAAAGCAGAGCAGAAATTTCAGCTGCTGCACACCACAGGGGAGACAGAGTTTAGAGTACCAATCGCACCAAGTTAGAGGGACTAGGTAAAAACCTCAGGTATTTTTTTTTTTTAAATACATAATAAAAAATTGTAGACATGCGAAGAAATGGAACAATTTGGTCAACACTCAAAAAAAAAATCACTCAACAGAAACAGACATACAAATGATCAAGGTATTGGAATAGCAGGGAGAGAGTTTAAAATAACTATGGTAAATATGTAAAGGAGTCTACAGGAAAAGATGGACATAATGGAAAAAGGAAAAGAGATGAGGATTTTCAAAAGAGATCTGAAGATTTTTTAAAAAAGGAAAGGAAATCCTAGAACTAGAAAACACGATTTAAAAAATAAAAAATTGTCTAGATGAGACTAACTGCAGATAACCAAAAAAAAACCAAACCTGTTGCCGTCGAGTTGATTCTGACTCATAGCCAACTGCAGATAGGATACAAGAAAAGAAAGCATCAATAATCTTTAAGACTGATCAATAGGAATTACCTAAACTAAAGCACAGAGAGAGAAAAGATCAGAAAAAATATATATATACAGAGCCCCAATGACCAGAGGAACAGTATCAAGTGGTCCAATATACATGTAATTTGAATCCCAGAAAGAGGGAAGAGAAAAAAATAGGGCAGAAAAAAACTGAAGTAATAGCTGAAATTTTTCCTAATTGGATGAAAAAAAAAATTAACCCACAGACCCAGGAAGCTCCATGAATCCCAAGTAGGAAAAGTATAAAGAAAATTTGTCGTTAGCTGCTGTAGAGTCAGTTCCAACTCATAGCGATCTTATGTACAACACAAAGAAACACTGCCCGGTCCTATGTCATCCTCACAATTGTTGCTATGTTTGAGCCCATTGCTGCAGCTACTGTGTGAATCCATCTCATTGAGGGTGTTTCTCTCTTTCACTGACCCTCTACTTTACCAAGCATGATGTCCCTCTCGAAGGACTGGTCCCTCCTGATAAAATGACCAAACTACATGAGTGAGACGAAGTCTCGCCATCCTTCCTTCTAAGGAGCATTCTGGTTGTACTTCTTCCAAGACAGATTTGTTCATTCTTCTGGAAGTCCGTGGTATATTCAATATTTTTTTAACACCATAGTTCAGAGGCATCAATTCTTCTTCAGTCTTCTGATTTTTAACACTTTAAAGAGGTCTTGAGGTCTTTTGCAGCAGATTTGCCCAATGTGTCAGTTGATTTTTTTTTTTATTGTGCTTTAAGTGAAAGTTTACAGTTCGAGTTAGTTTCTCATACAAGAACTTATACACACATTGTTATGTGACCCTAGCTGCTCTCCGTGTTATGTGACAGCACACTCTTCCTTTCCACCCAGGACTTTCTGTGTCCATTCAACCAGCTCCTGTCCCTTTTTGCCTCTCATCTCGCCTCCAGACAGAAGATGCCCATTTAGTCTCATGTATCTACTTCAGCTAAGAAGCACTCTCTCTTCATGAGTATCATTTTATGTCTTACGATACAGTCAAATCCTTGTCTGAAGAGTTGGCTTCTGGAATGGTTTCGGTTTTGGGCTAACAGAGCATCCAAAAGCCATGTCTTCCAGGGTCCCTCCAGTCCCATTCAGACCATTAAGTCTGGTCTTTTTACTAGAATTTGAGTTCTGCACCCCACTCTTCTATTGTGTTCCCTGTCAGGGTGGTCATTGGTGGGGCACCATCTAGTTCTTCTGGTCTCAAGCTAATGAAGTCTCTGGTTTATGTGGCCCTTTCTGTCTCTTGGGCCAATACTGTCCTTGTGTCTTTGTTGTTGTTCATTCTCCTTTACTCCAGGTGGTTGGAACCAATAGATGCATCTTAGATAGCTGCTTGCAAGCTTTTAAGACCCCAGATGCCACTCACCAAAGTAGGATGCAGAACATTTTATTGATAAATTTTGTTATGCCAATTGACTTAGAGTCCCCTGAAAGCATGGTCCAGGACCCCCACCGCTGCTCCTCTGTCCCTCAAAGTGTCTGGTTGTATTCAGGAAATTTCTTAGCTTTTGGTTTAGTCCAGTTGTGCTGACTTCCCCCGTAGCGTGTGCTGTCCTTCCCTTCACCTAAGATAATTTTTGTCTACTATCTAGTTAGTGAATAACCCTCACCCTCCCTCCCCATCCTCGTAACCAACAAAGAATGTTTTCTTCTGTGTTTAATCCTTTTCTTGAATTCTTATAATAGTGGTCTTATACAATATTTGTCCTTCTGTGACTGACTAAATTCACTCAGCATAATGCCCTCCAGACTCCTCCATGTTATGTTTCACAGCTTCATCATTGTTCTTTATGGTTGCATAGTTGGTGAAGTCTTTTGATGAGCATAAGTATTTGATTTTTAGGAGCTCCCAGTTACCTATTTTCTCTTCTGGTGTTTGTGCACTGTTACTTATGGTTTGTATTCTGTTCATGCCATGCGTTAGGGCTCCTAGCATTGTCACTATTTTTTCTTCAATGATCTTTATTGTTTTAGACTTTATATTTAGCTCTTTGATCCATTTTCAGTAAGTTTTTGTGCATGGTGTGAGGTATAGGTCTCGTTTCAGTGTTTTGCAGATGGATATCCAGTACGCCAGCACCATTTGTTAAACAGACTGTCTTTTCCCTATTAACAGACTTTGGGCCTTTGTCAAATATCAGCTGCTCATAGGTGGATGAATTTATGTCTGGATTCTCAATTCTGTTCCATTCATCTATGAATCTGTTGTTGCACCAGTACCAGGCTGTTTTGACTACTGTGGTGGTATAACAGGTTCTACAATCAGGTACTGTAAGGCCTCTCACTTTGTTCTTCTTTAGTAATGTTTTACTAATCTGGGTCCTCATTCCTTTCCATATGAAGTTGGTGATTTGTTTCTCCATCTCATTAAAAAATGCCATTGAAATTTGGATAGGGATTGCACTACATCTGTAGATTGCTTTGGGTAGAATTGACATTTTCACAATGTTGAGTCTTCCTATCCATGAGCAAGATATGTTTTTCCACTTATGTAGGTCTCTTTTCGTTTCTTGCAGTAGTGTCTTGTAGTTTTCTTTGTATAGGTCTTTTACATCTCTGGTTAGATTTATTCCCGAGTATTTTATCTACTTGGGGGCTATTGTGAATGGTAGTGATTTGGTTATTTCCTTTTTGAAGTTCTCTTTGTTGGTGTAAAGGAATCCAACTGATTTTTGTATGTTTATCTTGTATCCTGAAACTTTGCAGAAATTTATTAGTTCTAGTAGTTATCTTGTGGATTCTTTGGGGTTTTCTGTGTATAAGATCATCTCATCTGCAAATAGGGATGCTTTTACTTTGCCCTTACCAATCTGGATGCCCTCTATTTCTTTTTCTTGCCTAATTGCTCTGGCTAGGACCTCCAGCACAATGTTGAGTAAAAGTGGTGATAAAGGGCATCCTTGTCTGTTTCCTGTTCTCAAGGGGAATGCTTTCAGACTCTCTCCATTTAGGATGATGTTGGCCCTTGACTTTGTATAAATGCCCTTTATTGTGTTGAGGAATTTCCCTTGTATTCCTATTTCACTGAGAGTTTTTATCATGAATGGGTGTTGGACTTTGTCAAATGCCTTTTCTGCATCAATTGATAAGATCATGTGGTTTTTGTCTCTTGTTTTATTTATGCGATGGATTCCATTGATTGTTTTTCTAATGTTGAACCATCCCTGCATACCTGGCATGAATCCCACTTGGTCATGGTGAATTATTTTTTTGATATGTTGTTGAATTCTATTGCTAGATTCGTTAAGGATTTTTACGTCTATGTTCATGGGGGATATTGGTCTATAATTTTCTTTTTTTGTGGTGTCTACCTGGTTTTGGTATCAGGGTTATGCTGGCTTCACAGAATGAGTTTGGCAGTATTCCATCCTTTTCTATGCTGTGAAATACCTTTAGTAGCAGTACTGTTAACTCTTTTCTGAAAGTTTGGTAGAATTCTCCAGTGAAACCGTCCAGGCCAGGGCTTTTTTTGTTGGGAGTTTTTTAATTACCTTTTCAATATCTTCTTTTGTTATAGGTTTATTTAGTTGTTCTACCTCTGTTTGTATTAGTTTAGGTAGGTAGTGCGTTTCTAGAAATTTGTCCATTTCCTCTAGGTTTTCAAATTTGTTAGAGTACAATTTTTCATGGTATTCTGTTAAGATTCCTTTCATTTCAGTTTGGTGTGTTCTGATATCACCCATCTCATTTCTTATTTGTGTTATTTGCTTCCTCTCCTATTTTTCATTTGTCAGTCTGGCCAACAGTTTATCGATTTTGTTGATCTTTTCAAAGAACCAGCTTTTGGTCTTGTTAACTCTTTCAATTGCGTTTCTATTTTTTAATTTCATTTAATTCTGCTCTAATGTTTATTATGTGTTTTCTTCTAGTGCCCAAGTGCTTCTTTTGCTGCTCTCTTTCTATTTACTTTAGTTGTAGGGTTAATGTTTGATTTTTGGCCCTTTCTTCTTTTTGGATGTGTGCATTTATTGCTATAACCTGACCTCTGAGCACTGCTTTGCTGTGTCCCAAAGAGTCTGGGTAGGATGTGTTTTCATTCTCATTTGATTCTACGAATTTCTTTATTCCATCCTTAATTTCTTCTAAAACCCAGCAGTTTTTGAGCAAGGTGTTGTTCAGTTTCCATGTGTTTGATTTTTTTTCCCTTGCTTTTTATGTTATTGATTTCTACTTTTATGGCTTTATGGTGAGAAAAGATGCTTTGTAATATTTCAGTGCTTTGGATTTTGTGAAGGCTTGCTCTATGGCCTAACATGTGGTCTGTTCTTGAAAATGTTCCATGTGTGTTGGAAAACAAAGTATACTTGTCTGCTGTTGGGTGGAGTGTTTGGTATAAGTCTATGAGATCAAGTTGGTTGACTGTAGCATTTAGCTCTTCCACATCTTTGTTGAACTTCTTTCTGGATGTTCTGTCCTCCACCAAAAGTGGTGTGTTGAAGAATCCTACTACTATTGTGGAGGTATCTCTCTTTCCAATGCTGTTAGAGTTTGTTTTATGTATTTTGGAGCCCTGTCGTTGGGTGTGTAAATATTTATTGTCATTATGTCCTTCTGGTGTATTGACCCTTTAATCGTTATATAGTGTCCTTCCTGATTCTTTGTGGTGTATTTTACTTTAAAGTCTCTTTTGTCAGAGATTAATATCACCAATCCTGCTCTTTTTTGAGTGTTGTTTGCTTGATATATATTTTTTTCATCCTTTGAGTTTCAGTTTGTGTCTTTAAGTCTCTTGTAGGCAGCATATAGACGGATCGTGTTTTTTAATCCATTCTGCCACTCTCTGTCTCTTTATTGGAGCATTTAGTCAATTTACATTTAGCATAATTATTGGAGGTAACAATTTAGTGCTGTCATTTTGATGTCTTTTTTTGTGTTTTTGGCAGTTTCTTTGTTTCACTTAATTTTCTGTACTGAGTCATTTTTCTTTATGTATTTTCTTTTCATCTTTTTCATTGTTGTTGATTTTGTATTTATATTTTATATTTTATATTTTTTCTAGTTTTTTAGTTTGAATCTTAGGATTGTTAGTTTCCTTTGTGGTTACCTTACTATTTACCCCTATTTTTCTAAGTTTAAACCAATCTTTTATTTCTTTGTATCTCCTTGACTTCCTCTCCATATGAAAGATCTATAACTACATTTTTTAGTCCTTTTTTGTTTTAATGTTGTCATCTTTTACATACTGACATCTCTGTTTCCCTATTTACAGAGCTTTAGCTTTGATTTATTTTTGTTACTTCCCTACTGGGTTTGTATCTAGTTGCTCTGTCCTGTGTTCTAGTCTTGGGTTGTTATCTGTTGCTATTGATTTTCTAACCAGAAGACTCCATTTAGTATTTCTTGTAATTTTGGTTTGGTTTCTGCAAATTCCCTAAACTTCTGTTTATCTGGAAATGCCCTAATTTCACTATCATATGTGAGAGACGGTTTTGCTGGATATATAATTCTTAGCTGGCAAGTTTTTTCCTTCAAGGCTTTATATATGTCATACCGTTGCCTTCTTGCCTGCATGGTTTCTGCTAAGTAGTCTGAGCTTATTTTTATTGACTCTCCTTTGTAGATGACTTTTCGTTTATCCCTAGCTGCTCTTAAAATTATCTCTTCATGGTTTTGGCAAGTTTGATTATACTATGTCTTGGTGATTTTCTTTTGGGATCTACCTTGTGTGGGGTTCAATGACCATCTTGGATATATATCTTCTCATCTTTCACCACAACAGGGAAGTTTTCTGCCAACAAATCTTTAACAATTCTCTCTTATTTTCTGTTATCCACCTCCTGTTCTGGTACTCCAATCACTCGTAGGTTATTCCTCTTGATAGAGTCCCATATAATTCATAGAGTTTCTTCATCTTTTTTTTTAATGCTTTTATCTGATTTTTCCTCAAGTAAGTTGGTGGCAAGTGCTTTATCTTCAGGCTCACTAATTCTGACTTCCATAACCTCAGTTCTGCTCCTATGACCTTCTATTGAGTTGTTTAAGTCTGACATTTTACTGTTAATCTTCTAGATTTCTGATTGCTGTCTCTCTATGGATTCTTGCAGCCTGTTAAATTTCTCATTGTGCTCTTCTGTAATCTTCTTAAGTTCCTCTATTGATTTGTCTGTGTGTTCTTTGGCTTGTTCTGCATTTTGAATGATCTTCTTCCTGATCTCTTGAACAGTTCTATACATTAATCTTTTGTATTCTATCTCCGGTACTTCGAAGAAATTCTCTTCCTTGGAAAGATTTCTTTTTTTATTATTATTACTGTTTAAATTTTTTAAATTGTATTTTAGATGAAGGTTTACAGAACAAATAGTTTCTCATTAAACAGTTAGTACACATAGGTGTCTTATGACATTGGTTAACAACCCCATGACATGTCAACACTCTCCCTTCTTGACCTTGGGTTCCCTATTACCAGCTTTCCTGTCTCCTCCTGCCTTCTATTCCTTGTCACTGGCCTGTTGTGCCTCATTAGTCTCGTTTTGTTTTATGGGGTTGTCTAATCTTTGGCTGAAGGGTGAACCTCGGGAGTGACTTCATTACTGAGCTAAAAGGGTGTCTGGGGGCCATACTCTCAGGGTTTCTCTAGTCTGTTAGGCCAGTAAGTCTGGTCATTGTTTGTGAGTTAGAATTTTGTTCTACGTTTTTCTCCAGCTCTGTCTACGACCCTCTGTTGTGATCCCTGTTAGAGCAGTCAGTGGTGGTAGCCAGGCACCATCTAGTTGCACTGGACTCAGTATGGTGGAGGCAGTGGTAGGTGTGGTCCATTAGTCCTTTGGACTAATCTTTCCCTTGTATCTTGTTTACTTCATTCTCCCTTGCTTCTGAAGGGGTGAGACCAGTGGAGTATCTTAGATGGCTGCTAAGACACTTTTAGACCCCAGACACTACTCACCAAGGTAGCCTATAGAATATTTTCTTTATAAACTATGTTATGCCAATTGAGCTAGATGTTCCCCAAGACCATGGTCCCCACAGCCCTCTGCCCAGCAATTGGGTCCCTCAGGAAGTTTGGATGTGTCTATGGAGCTTCCATGACCTTGCCTTACACAAGTTGTGCTGGCTTCTCCAATATTGTGTTCTGTCTTACCCTTCATCAACGTTACCACCTATCTATTGTCTATTTAGTATCCCCCCTCACCCCTCCCACTCCTCATAACCATCAAAAGATTGTTTTTGTGTGTAAACCTTTACATGAGTTTTTACAGTAGCAGTCTCATACAATATTTGTCCCTCTGTGATTGACTTATTTCACTTAGCGTAATGCCCTCCAGTTTCATCCATGTTATTAGATGCTTCACAGATTCATCATTGTTCTTTACCATTGTGTAATACTCCATTGTGTGTATATACCATAGTTTGTTTATTCATTCATCTGTTGATGGGCATCTAGGTTGTTTCCCTCTTTTCGCTATTCTGAACAATGCTGCAATGAATATGGGTATGCATGTCTATTCATGTGACGGCTCTTATTTCTCTAGGATATATTCCTAGGAGTGGGATTACTGGATCGTATGGTATTTCTGTCTCTAGCTTTCTAAGGAAGTGCCATAGCACTTTCCAAAATGGTTGTATCATTTTGCATACCCACCAGCAGTGCATAAGAGTTCTGATCTCCCTGCAGCCTCTCCAATATTTGTTATTTCCAGTTGTTTTGATTTGTGCCAGCAATGCTAGGGGTGAGACGGTATCTCATTGTGGTTTTGATTTGCATTTCTCTAATGGCTAGTGATTGTGAGCACCTCCTCATGTGTCTGTTGGCCACCTGAATGTCTTGTTTGGTGAAGTGTCTGTTCATTTCCTTTGCCCTTTTTTTAATTGGATTATTTGTAGAGGTGTTGGATTTTCTCATAGATTTTAGAGATTAGACCTTTGACTTGCAATGTCCAAAATTTTTTTCCCAGTCTGTAGGTTCTCTTTGTACTCTTTTGGTGAAGTCTTTTGATGGGCACAAGTGTTTAATTTTTAGAGGATCCCAGTTATATAGCTTAACTTCTGGAGTTTGTGTGTTGTTGGTTATGTTATATCTTGTTAATGCCATGTATTAGGGCCTCTAGCACTGATCCTATTTTTTCTTCTGTGAACTTCATAGTTTTTGGCTTTATATTTAGGTCTTTGATCCATTTTGGATTAGTTTTTGTATATGGTGTGAGGTATGGGTCCTGTTTCCTTTTTTTGCAGATGGATATTCAGTTTTGCCAGCACCATTTGTTAAAAACACTGTCTATTTGCCATTTGATGGCTTTTGGGCCCTTGTTGAAGAGCAAGTGACCGCAGGTGGATGAATTTACATCTGGGTTCTCAATTCTGTTCCGTTGGTCAATGTATCTGTCGTTGCACCAGTCCCAGGCTATTTTGACTACCACAGCTGTATAGTAGGGTCTGAGGTCAGGAAGTGTGAGTCCTCCTACTTTATTTTTCTTCTTCAATAGTGCTTTACTTATCTGGGGTTCATCCCTTTCCATGTAAAGTTAATGACTAGTTTTTCCATCTCTTTAAACAATGTTGTTGATTTTGGATCAGGATTGCATTGTATTTGAAAATTGCTTTTGGTAGAATTGTCATTTTCACAATGTTGAGTCTACCTATCCATGGGCATGGTATGTTTTTCCATTTATGTAGATCTCTTTTGGTTTCTCTCAGTAGTGTTTTGTAGTTTTCTTTGTATAGGTCTTTTACATCCCTGGTTAGATTTATTCCTAAGTATTTTATTTTTCAGGGGCTATTATAAATGGTATTATTTTCCTAATTTCCTTTTCATCATTCTTTTTATTGGTGTACAGAAATCCAACTAATTTTTGTACATTTATCTTGTATCCTGCCACTCTGCTGAATCTTTCTATTAGTTCCAGTAGTTTTCTCATAGAGTCTTTTGGGTTTTCTATGTACAGTATCATATTACTTGCAAATAGGGACAGTTTAACTTCTTCATTACCAATTTGGATGCCTTTTATTTCTTTTTCTTGCCTCACTGCTCTAGCTAGGACTTCCAGCACAATGCTAAACAGGAGTGGTGATAAAGGGCATCCTTGTCTTGTTCTTGTTCTCAAGGGGAAATTTTTCAGTCTCTCTCCATTAAGAATGATGCTGGTCGTTGGTTTTGCATAGATGGCCTTTACTATGTTGAGAAATTTCCCTTCTATATCTATTTTATTGAGAGTTTTTATCAGGAATGGGTATTGGACTTTATCAAATGCCTTTTCTGCATCAATTGAGATGATCATGTAATTCTTTTCTTTCCTTTTATTTAAGCGGTGCATTACACTAATTAATTTTCTAATGTTGAACCATCCTTGCATACCTAGTATGAATCCTACTTGGTCGTGGTGTATTATTTTTTGATATGATGCTGAATTCTATTGGCTAAAATTTTGTTGAGAATTTTTGCATCTATATTCATGAGAGATATTGGTCTGTAATTTTCTTTTTTGTGGTGTCTTTGCCTGGTTTTGGTATCAGGGTTATGCTTGCTTCATAGAATGAATTCAGAAGCTTCCTTTTCTATGTGCTAAAATAGTTTGAGTAGTACTGGTATAAGCTCTTCTCTGAATGTTTTGTAGAATTCTCCAGTGAAGCCATCTAGGTCAGGGCTTTTTTTTTTGTTGGGAGTTTTTTTTATTACCTTTTCAATCTCTTCTCTTATTATGGGTCTGTTCAGATTTTCAACATCACTTTGTTGTAGTTTGGGTAGGTAGTGTGTTTCTAGAAATTTATCCATTTCCTCTAGGTTTTCAGATTTGTTGGAGTATAGTTTTTCATAATATTCTGTTATGATCCTTTTATTTCAGTTGGGTCTGTTGTAATATCTACCATTTCATTTCTTATTTGGGTTATTTGCATCCACTCCTGTTTTTCTTTTGTCAGTCTGGCCAGTCGTTTGTTGATTTTGTTGATCCTTTCAAAGAACCAACTTTTGGTTTTGTTGATTCTTTCTATTTTTTCTCTATTCTCTATTTCATTTATTTCTTCTCTGATATTTATTATTTCTTTTCTTCTGGCGGCTGGAGGCATTTTTTGCTGTTCTCTTTCTATTTGTTTGAGTTGTGTACTTAATGTTTTGATTTTGTTCCTTTCTTCTTTTTTGATGTGCATTTATTGCTATAAATTGTCCTCTGAGGACTGCCTCCACTGTGTCCCAAAGGTTTTGGTATGTTGTGTTTTCATTCTCATCTGATTCTAGGAATTTTTTTTATTCCATCTCTGATTTCTTCTATTACCCAGTGGTTTTTAAGCAGGGTGTTATTCAGTTTCCATGTAATTGATTTTTTTCCTTGCTCTTCCTGTTGTTAATTTCTACCTTGATTGCATTGTGGTCAGAGATAATACTTTGTATTATCTCAATGTTTTGGATTTCGTTGAGGGTTGCTCTGTGGCATAAGACATGATCTATTCTGGAGACTGCTCAATATGCATTGGAAAAGAATGTGTACTTTGCAGCTCTTGGGTGGAGTGTTCTATATATGTCTATGAGGTCAAGTTGGCTGATTGTGCCCTTTAGGTCTTCCATATCTTTGATGAGTTCCTTTCTAGATGTTCTGTCCTCTAACAAAAGTGGTGTGTTGAAGTCTCCTATTATTATCGTGGAACTGTTCATTTCTCTTTTCAGTGCTGCGAGAGTTTGTTTTACGTATTTTGGAGCCCTGTCATTGGGTGCATAGATGTTTATTATGGTTATGTCTTCATGATGGATTTTCCCCTTTATCATTATATAGTGTCTTTCTTTGTTTTTTTATGGTGGATTTTGTTTCAAAGTATATTTTATCTGAGAATAGTATTGCCACTCCTGCTCTTTTTTGGTAGCTGTTTGCTTGATATTTTTTTTCCATCCTTTGATTTTTAATAAATTACATCTTTGTTTATAAGGTGTTTCTCTTGTAGATGGCATATTGATGGATCATTTTTTTAATCCATTCTGTCACTCTCTGTCTCTTTATGGGTGCATTTAGGCCATTTACATTCAGTGTAATTACTGATAGGTGTGAGTCTATTGCTGTCATTTTGTAGTGCTCTTTTTTGTAATGCAGATGTTTTCTTTGTTCTTACTCTCCTGTGTTGAATTCTTTTTGTTTGTGGGTTGTTTTTTTTTTTTTTTTTTCCATTTCTTTTGTTTTTGTAGATTTTGTTTTTACTGAGACTTTATGTTTTTCTTCTTTATTTTGATGAGTAGATTTCTTAACTTTCTTTGTGGTTACCTTGAAATTTACCCATAGCTTCCTAGGTTTGAACCAGTCTATTATTACTTGGTATTGCCTTGCCTTCCTCTCCATTAGAAGGTTCCATAATTACATAATTACACCGTTTATTCCCTCTTTTATTGTTCTGAGGTTGTTGTCATTTACAGATTAACCTCTCTGGTTCCCTCTTGTAATTCTTTTGGTTTTGGATAGTCCTTGAGAGTTCTTTCCTAGGTTGGTTTCTGGCTAGTACAGTCTTGGGTCCTAGATTCAGCCTGTGGTCTGATGTGGTTTGTTCTCTGATTGAAGAACTCCCTTTAATAATTCTTATAAGTTTGGTTTGGTTTTTACATAGCCCCTTAATTTCTGTTTATGTGGAAATGATCTAATTTCACCATCATATTTGAATGAGAGTTTTGCAGGATATATTATTCTTGGCTGGCAACCTTTTTCTTTCAAGGTTTTATATATGTCATCCCATTGCCTTCTTGCCTGTATGGCTTCTGCTGAATAATCTGAGCTTAGTCTTATTGTTTCTCCTTTGTATGTGACTTTCTGTTTTTCTCAAGCTGCTCTGAGGGTTCATTCTTTGGTTTTGGTTAGTGTGATTATGATATGCCTTGGTAATTTTCTTTTGGGATCTATCCTATATGGGATTCGTTGAGCTTCTGGAATGGTCAGCTTTTCATCGTTCATGATATTGGGGAAGTTTTCTGTCAGCAGTTCTTCAGCGATCCTCTGTGTGTTTTCTGTTTTCTCCCCCTGTTCTGGAACTCCAATTACTCAAAAAATTTTGCTTTTGATTGTATCCCACATAATTCTCAGGGTTTCTTCATTTTTCTTCATTCTTTTTTCTTATCTTACCTCAGAGTGGTATCCAAGTGTTTGTCTTCAATTTTGCTGATCCTGTCTTCCATTGTTTCAAACATGCTTCTCAGCCCTTCTATGACACTGTCCATTTCTTAAGCCTTGTTGTTTATCTTTTGGCTTTCTAACTGTTGTTTTTGTATGATTTCTGGTTGTGGATTTATTTTTGCATTTTGTTCCTGTATCATTTTCCTGAATTCTTCCTTTTTTGTCTGTATTTTCCATGAATTTGTCTGCTGTTTCCATGAATTTGTCTATTTTTTCCTCATTTTTGTCTGCTTTTTGCTTTCACTTTTGGATAGCTCTGAATATTAAGAGATTTTAAATCCCTATAAAGTAGTTCTAGTGCCTTTTCTTCTACTGGAAAACCCATCTGGTGTTTTATCTTGGATGCCTACTGGAACCATCCTGTCCTGTTTTTTTTTTTTATGTTTTGATATTGTCTGCTGTCTTCGGGACGTTCAGTAGTTATTTTCTTTGTTTATTTATTGTAGATTTGTTTGTTTTGGCCCTGCTTTTTTGTTTAATTTGGTTATGTCTGAGCAGGCGGGCTGTGCATTCTTTGTTGTTTGTCATCTGTGGGCACAATACTTTTTGCCTTCTTGTCCACGGGCATCATCAATCACTCAGGTATGGTACAGCAGGGCAGGTCCAACTGAAGCAGAGTTGCTGGGATGGGTTGCTTGTGGCACGTACTAGGGCTGACAGGGCGGGCCGGAAATCAGTGCAGGGCAGGTTCTGGTAGGCCATGTCTGTGCTGCTCAGGGGTGTGATGTTCAGTGCACAGTGCAGTTAGGCAGAAAGGAAGGCAGAGATTGTGATGTGTAGAGCTAAGATGGGTATGGGAAACAGTAGAGAGAAGAGAGAGAAACAGGAGCCAAAAACATACAAACAAACAAAAAAAAGTGCTAAGGAAGCTTGCCATTGGAGTGGAGAGATGAGAGATTGAGAAATGGAGAGAAACAAAAAGAGAAAGTCTAAAAGAAAAATAAATAAATAAAAATTGGGAAAAAAAGAAAAGAAAAGCCCCCAGGGATCCCACCCGTGTGGCTGAGAAGACTGGGGAAACTGCTCCCAGGCCGTGAAGTACAGCCTAGTTAGAAGGGGTTAGAGGCGTCACACAACGCCAGGTATTCAGGAGACAGGAAGAGAAGGTAAGTATAGAGCGATGAGAAACTCATAAATGAAGAAAGGGAAAAAGAGAGAGAAGAAAACAAAACAAAACCAAAAAAGAAACAAAAAGAATAAAGAAATGCCCACAGAGATCCCACTGTGCAGCTGTGCAGACTGAGGGAGTAACTCCTAAGCCGCATAGTACTGCCCGGCTAGAAGGGGCTCCCAGGCCAAGAAAAGAAAAAGAAAACAAACAAACAGAAAAAAGCCCCAGGGATCCCACCAGCATGGTGTTGTGGGTTGGGAAGCAGTTCCACAGTCGAGCAGTGTTTCACAACCTTTCTTGAAGAAGCAAAGATGGCACATGGAGCCAGGTATTTGATAGAAAGGAGGAGGAGGTGATGAGAGGTATGGAAAAAATCAAAAGAAGCAGAAAAAAGCAACACTAACAACAAACAAATGGCACTCAGGGAGCCGTCCAGTGTGGGCAGGTGGAATCCAAGCGGCACAGGTTTGAAGCCAGTGCCTCCTGGCCAAAGGACTGTGGCCACAGGAAGCAGAGGAGGCTAAGTGGGGGGTGAAGAAGGGTGGGGGGTGGGAAAGCATATATCACTGGTTACTGGTTGTTCTGTCTCCTGCTGGGAACCCCGTGAAGCTGCTTTCCTGTACTCCCTCTTTGCCAATCTCTAACAGGAGTCCAAGATGTTGAATCCATGATGAGTTAGCTGATAGGGACCTCTGCATGTATCTCTCCTCACTCTCTGTTGTCTATCAGTTTCTTATTCCATTTGGTGCTTGGCTGAGTTCTTTATCTCTTCATTTGATGCTTAGGGTTTCAGGATTGATGTTTGTCTCTCTTTGACTTGGTTTTTTGGGTCTTTGCCGTGGAGGTATGGTGTGGTGATTTTGTCTATAGAACCATGTTGCCTGGAAGTCCCTCCAGAAGATTTCTTGATTCTTTGTTTGGGGAGCTTGCTGAAGCCATCATGGTCTGCCTTTTTATGTGACTGGATATTGACTGTCATCTCCAAGTCATCAATAAGTTATTATATTTATTTATTTTATGTTTGCTTACTGTGTCCTAGCTCCTTGTTTTGTTTTGATATGCCCAAATAGGCTGGTCGTGTGAGCTAGTTTGATTATTGGTGCCTTTAAAGGTCTAACATCTTGTCACCAGGTGGTTGGATCTGTTACTAGGTATGTGAGCCCAGGAGTCTGTTTACTTTTCTTGTATGGATTCAGCCCAGGTGTCCAGATAATCAATCCCCAAGTGTGTGGTACAGGCTCTCACCTACAGTCCTAGATGGGCAGGGGTGACTGCAGTAGGCGCAGGTATCTTGCTGCAGTAGGAGGTCATGCACTGAGCAAGGCAGGGGCCTGACGGTTACCCGAGTGTCTGGGAGGAAAACATGTCCCTGTTCCCTAAAGTGCATAGATAGGTGGGTTTTGCAGCTGGACTATGGGCACCCAATGCTGTTGGCTGTAAGGACTGGGAGGCACCACTTATTCTTGGACCCCTGTCGCAGGTGGCCAGGTGGCGTGGGTGGAGCCACCAGTCTCAGGCCTCTGATGTGGGTAGGTGAGGACCCTATTTAATGGGCAGAGCGATGTCAAATGTCACAAACCTGCCACTCCACCATATATCTGATACAGTGAAGTTAGGCTTCAGGTATATACCCTGTCATACTGGGCTAATGAGGGCTTACGCTGTTGAAATGGGACCACACGGCTCTATGCAGGGGTGAAAGGCATTCAAAGTCCTCGGACCCCTTATGCCTGTGCCCAGGCAAAGGAGCTGTGCATGCCCTGAGTTCCTGATTTAGGGGAGCTGGCAGATTATTTTTTCCCTGTTTGTTAATTTGTTCCCTCTCTAAGGCCAGAAGAATGGCTCAGGGTGGGTGACCGGTCCTACTTCCGGCCCAGGGGAAGCAGCAATCACTGAAGCTGGCTCAGGACCCAGTGGAGAGCAGGGAGAGAGCAGGTAAATGGGAAAGAGGTTCTTCTCAAATGGGGTATTTTTTTGATCCTCGTGGTAGGTTAGACACACATACTTATCTTTTGCCGACTGAGCATCGCTTGTCACTGGTTCTGGACGCTTCATTAGACTCTTCACTGCTCAGTCTCTCCTGATGTAGAAAACGCATCCTGAGCACCACTGCTTGCCTCACCACTTGCACTAGCCAATCTGGCCTGCAGGGTGCTGGTTCCCACTGGGTCAGGTCTGGTAACTCCTCGCTGCTTCTGAACTGTCTCTCCCTCTCCTGCCACTCAGTCTAATTCCTCAGCTTTGCCTTTGATGTCCAGGGCTCTTAGCTTGTCATATATAATCCATTCACTTGTTTTTTTCGGGTCTTTGTTGTAAGAGGGACCACCAGAAGCATCTGACTACTCCGCCATCTTGGTCCCATCTCTCATTTGATTTCTTGACTGCTGCATCCATGGGCGTTGATTGCAGATCCAAGTAAAATGAAATTTTTTACAACGTCAATATTTTCTCCATTTATCATGATGTTACTTATTGGTCCAGTTGTGAGAACTCTGGTTTTCTTTATGTTGAGGTGTAATCCGTACTGAAGGCTGTGGTCTTTGATCTTCATCAGTAAGTGCTGTAAGTCCTCTTCACTTTCAGCAAGCAAGGCTGTGTCATCTGCATATTGCAGGTTGTTAATGAGTCTTCCTCCAATCCTGACAGCACATTCTTCAGATAGTCCAGCTTCTTAGATTATTTGCTCAGCACACAGATTGAATAAGTACGGTGAAAGAATACAACCCTGATGTGCACCTTTTGTTTTTAAACCATGCAGTATCCTCCTTGTTCTGTTCAACAACTGCCTCTTGGCCTATGTACAGGTTCCATATATGAGCATAATTAAAAATAAAGAATAGAATAGAAAACAATTAAGAATATAGAATAGAATATAAAACTACTCATAAGCATATACTCAAACTTCCAAAAACCAAAGATAAAGAAAAAACTCCTAAAGGCAGCCAGCCAGAAAAGAGGGTGTGGGAGGGAAGCACATACAGGGAAACAAAAAAAAAAGTGGCATCTGACTTCTCATCAGAAGCAAAATAAGCTTGTATTCAAAGTGATGAAAGAAAAACCTGTCAACCTGGAGCTCTGTATCCAGTGTTGTTAGGTGCCACCCTCATCGGTTCTGACTCATACTGAGGAGCATTTTGGCTTCATAAGGAGCATTTGCTTCCAAGATAGATTTAAGGCAAAATAAAAACATTTTCAGATAGATGAAATCTGAGAGAATTTATTGCCATGTGGCCCACACTAAAAGAAATGCTAAAAGAAGTTCTTTGGGTTGAAGGGAAATGATATAACAGTTCTTCATGCTGAAAGGAAATGATATTCAGATATACAAGAAGGTAGAACACTGGAAATGATAAATGTGTAGGTAAATATAAAATATCATTTTTAGTTCTTTTCTTGAATTCTATAAAAGACAATTGACTGTGTAAAACAAATATACGACAACAAAAACAATGTATTGTGGGGCTTTTATCTAGAAGTAAAGTATATGACAACAATAGCACAAAGTATAGGAGAATATTACATTATACACGAAATGGTATAATATTAAATCAAAGTAGACTGCACTAGGCCAAGGATGTATACTGTAATCTCCACAATAGCCACTAAAATAATAGTGTAAAGGAATACAGTTAAAAGGCTGATAAACCAAAAAAAAGAAAAAAAAAAAACAAACCTGTTGTCATTGAGTCAATTCCGACTCATAGTGACCCTATGGGAGAGAGTAGAACTGCCACATAGGGTTTCCAAGGCTGACAGAGGAGCCAAAATGAAATACAGGCAGTCCTCGGATCACAAACAAGTTCCTTTCCTAAGCCTGTCTTTAAGTTGAATTTGTACATAAGTCAGAACAGTTAGGTATGGTTCATATATAATGTCAGTCTAATGTTTGTCTTAGTATTACCTTTCTATGCATAAAAAATATTAAAGAAACACCTCAAGAACATTAAAACATTTAACATAATAATATAGTAATAATCATGTTTTAATGCAAGTCACAAAGTAGTTCCTGTTTGTTATTACAAACCATTGTATGTACCTTCAATTTTTAATGTAATAGGCTTTACAGGGTTGGTTTGTAACTACGGGTTGTAGGTAAGTCCAACATTCATAAGCCGGGGACTACCTGTACTACAAAAAAACCTCAATTAAACCAAAAGAAGACAGGAAAAAAGAAACAATAGAACAGAGATGACATATATAAAATGAATAGAAAAAAATGGTATATTTAAACCCAAACATATCATTAAATTGAATGTAAATGGGGGGGTCCTAATTAAAAATGGAGATTGTCAGACCTATATAAAAAAGCAAGACCCAACTACATGTTGTTTACAAGAGATGCACTTTCAATACAAAGAGACAAGTTGAAAATAAAAAGATGGAAAAAGATTCACCACGTAAACACTAAGAATAAGAAAGTCACTGATAACGGCCATATTAATACTAAACAAAGTAAGACTTTAAGACAAGGAAAGTACCAAAAAATAAAGGAGATTATTTCAAAATGATAAAAGAGGATATTTGTCAAGAAGACAAAAAAATCCTAATTATGTATACATCCAATGACAGCTTTATAATACATGAAGCAAAACTTGACAGAACTAAAGGTGGTGATTCACACATTTATACATTTATCAAAACTCATCGAACTATACTCAATATCTGTATTTTACTGTAGGTAAATTATACATCAGTTTGGTTAAGAGTTCAGCTGCTAACCAAATGGTAAGCAGTTCGAATCCACCAGCCACTCCTTGGAAACCCTATGGGGCAGTTCTACTCTGCCCTATAGGGTTGCTATGAGTAGGAATCAACTCAAAAGCACAGGTTTTTTTTTAATAAATAAATACACAATTTTTTTTTTTTAAAACTTTCTATAGCTTCCCATTGCATTTAAAGCAAAATTCAACCTCCTTACCATGTCCTACAAGGTCCAACAAGATCTGGCTGTTTCCTAATTTTCAAACCTAATCTTATACCACCACTCTTTCGCTCTCGGCAATCCATCTCCATGCATCTTCTATGACTGTGAACATGCCAAGTTCTTTCCCACCTTGGGGCCTTTGTGTATGCTGTTCCCTCTACCTGGAATGCACTTCCCCCCACTCTTTTGAAAATAGCTCTTTCTAATCCTTTAGTCATCCTTTTAAATATCTTCTGATCAAGGAGGTCTTCCAAGACCACTGACACTACACACACACACACACACACACACACACACACACACACACACACACACACACACTTTACAACACTCACACAACTTGTAATTTTTAAAAATGCATCTTAGATTTTTTTCTTTTCTCTGCTTGATAAGCATGGACGTTCCAAACTATGTCTATGCTGTTCACTACTGTATCCCCAGCACTCACCATGGAAGTTCCAAACTATGTCTATGCTGTTCATTATTGTATCCCCAGCACTCACCACTTCCAAGGCACTCCTACATTCACTGACAGGTGAGTTCAGATGAGTTCAGCTAGGAGCTCACTAGTAGTGACTTAAGGTGAGAGTCTTTCATTTACATCTGCATTTTAAAAAAGCAGCAGCTTCCAGACTGCTGACTTTTACTATCTTATAAAAATGCCCCCAAATCTGGGAGACAACACTGGGTTAAAAACCAAACCTGTTACCATAGAGTCGACCCTACAGGACACAGTAGAACTGCCCCATAGGGAGCAGCTGGTGGATTCGAACTGCCAACCTTTTGGTTAGCAGCCAAACACTTAACCACTTCCCCACCAGGGCCGTTCAACACAGGGTTACCAACTTTTATTTTGCAAAGTAAGAGTATTTTAAATAATTTTAATAAAACAAATACTAAAAAGCCACCATCAACTGTCTCACCATTTCATAAAAATTGAAGCTTTAACTCTCTCCGTGGTCCCGAGAAAAGGAATGTAATTTCAAAATTTTAAGAAAGACACATTTCCTTATATGAGAAATTAAATACATTGTCACTCCTTTTCTCATTTTCCACATTTAGTAATCAACACTCTGAGATTCATTCACCGGGGTCCTGAAAGGTTTTCCAGGATGAATCTCTAACAGGAAAATTTAGAGCAACCAGACAGAAGACCTGTCCCTCCACATTGTTTCTCTCATTCAGCGCACATGGACTGAGGGCTCCTAACCAGTAGGCTAGGCTAGGAGTCAGTAAGCCTGCGCATAAGTGAATTTAAACAGTTTGCTACCCATAAATCAAGCTATGACCTCAATGTGTCCTCGGGGAGGAGGCAGTAGAGAAAGCAGTGAGGACAGAGCTCAGCACAGAAACAGGGAGATTGGGCCCAGGCCAAAAACACCACTTCCAAATGACACTGCTGCAGTTTGAGGGCCATTAGGCAGGGTTTCGGTTGTGAACTTAAACCTGCATTTTTAAAAATGCACAATTCCTGGAAGGTACGTGACCGAGGTACATGGGAGAGGAAGAAAAGAGATGGAATAAACATTATGAGGGAATGTGAGTGGTTAAGACTCAGAAGGAGGAAACAAAATAAGGCTTAAGTCAGGCTGGATTTCATGGGAGCTTGGACTTGGGCATTTTTTAGTGAGTGTTGGAAGAAGAGACTAGGAAATGCCCTCCTTCAGTGAGACTGAGGAGAAGAAAATGGACAAAACCTTTCTAAAATAAGGGCAGGAGACAAGCAGAGGAGGGGGCTGCAAAGCGAAGGGGAAGGGGCCTGGAAGGCAAAATCCAGATACCAGAGAGGCAGAGGGCAAAGTTAAGCAAAGAATGGGAAAACGTAGAGGGGGAGTTAGAGGAGGTGAAAGAAAAAGAAGGAAAGGAAAGGGGGGTGGAAAGTAACAAGGAGAGGGGCAATTATTTTAAGGATGTGGTGAGACTTGGGGAAGAGGGAGGGAGGAGAAGAGGGAGTACAGGAGAACCACGTGCAAGACTGAATAAGGAAAACAGACCCTCCTGTGTGTCTGCTGCCCTGCACAGCAAGACAGACCACAGCTGCACATGATGACGAGGGCTTGTGTCAGCCCTGCAGGACTTTCCGGCTGCTGCTGACAGGGGATATGTGTTCCACATGACACCATGCATGTAGAAGGGCAGGGCTGAATGGGCTTGTGATAGAACATTCCATCACTGCTAGAAATGTCCTCTCACTCCTCTCACTTCCTCTACCTGCTGAGCCAAGTTCTCTTGTTTAGCTCTGAGCAACCAATCAGTCGTACTCCCCCTGCTCCATCATCCCCCAAAATGCTGCTTTGCACATGTCTCAGAGCTTCTTTCCATAAATGTCATGGGCTGTTCAAAGCTCCCCAGTCTTATCTCTCCCCGTTTCCTTATTCTAACCCTTGCTACCATCTGCCAGTCTGCCCCTTCCTGGAAGGTCCTCTATTCTACATTCTACCCACTGCTCAAGGGCAGCTCAGGTTTCTCCTCCTCTGGGATGCTTTCTCAGTGCACCATGTCAGGATGACCTCCCATCCTCATGCTTTCCTTGACAGCTCATGTGTCAAGCTTCAGCGCTACCATTCAGCAGCACAAACAGCCTTCCGCTCGTGTCCTGTTAGGTGTTAGCACTGTCTTCCCTGGACTTCCATTTCTTTGGTGACATTAACAGTTTAGTCTAGTCTAGACCTGCCTGGACATAATTCACCACCAACACCCCAGCTCCAGGGTGCCTCACTGAGGCTCTGCATGGCGGAGGAGAATAATAAAACCAGTTAAGGATGCTGACCTAGAATGAAGTCACCTGGGCAGGTTTCAGCCAAAGTTGAGAGATACGCCCTCAGGAAGAAGCAAAGATGGCACACGGAGCCAGGTATATCACTCAGATTATTCCCTTGACTAATCCTATCTATGAAACCTTAGAATTGGAAGGAGCAAACAGTAATCCTGGAAATTTTGTCCTGGATATTAACAGAAGATTACCACTGATCGTCCATCCTCACTCCACCACAGAAGTATGCTGCCTACAAGACACACACCATAGACTTAAAAACACATACAAATTAAAACTCAAAGGATGGGAAAAAAATATATTAAGCAAACAACACTCAAAAAAGAGCGGGAGTGGCAATATTAATCTCTGACAAAGCAGACTTTAAAGTAAAATCTATCACAAAGGATAAGGAAGGACACTATATAGTAATTGAAGGGTCAATACACCAGGAGGACATAACCATAATAAATATTTATGCACCCAACAACAGGGCTGCAAAATACGTAAAGCAAACTCTAACAGCATTGAAAAGAGAGATAGACAGTTTCACAATAATAGCAGGTGATTCAACACACCACTTTCAGTGACGGACAGAACATGCAGAAAGAAGCTCAATAAAGACATGGAGGATCTGAGTGCTACAATCAACCAACTTGATCTTATAGACATACAGAACACTACACCCAACAGTAGCCAAGTATCCTTTCTTTTCCAGTGCACTTGGAACATTCTCCAGAATAGACTATGTATTAGGCCATAAAGCAAGCCTTAACAAAATCCAAAGCATCAAAATATTACAAAGCACCTTTTCTAACCATAAAGCCATAAAAGTAGAAATCAATAACAGGAAAAGCAAGGAAAAAAATCAAACACATGGAAACTAAACAACACCTTGCTCAAAAACTACTGGGTTATAGAAGAAATTAAGGATGGAATAAAGAAATTCATAGACTCAAATGAGAATGGAAACACATCCTACCAGAACCTTTGAGACACAGCAAAAACAGTGCTCAGAGGTCAGTTTATAGCAACAGATGCACATATTCAAAAAGAAGAAAGGGCCCAAATCAAAACATTAACCCTACAACTGGAACAAGTAGAAAGAGAGCCGCAAAAGAAGCCTTCTGCCCCAGACACCCTTTCAGCTCAGAGGTGAGGTTACCTTCGAGGTTCACTGTTCAGCCTGGGAGTAGACAGCCCAGTAAAACTAAATGAGACTAACGAGGTACAGGAGTCCAGTGACAAGGGCCAGAAGGCAGAGGGGGTGTAGGAAGCTGATGATAAGGAACACAAGTTGAGTAAGGATACTGTTGATGTGTTGTGAGATTGCTAACCATTGTTATAGGGCAACATTTGTAGTAACTGTTAAATGGGAGGCTATTTTGTAAGCCTTCATCTTGGGTGAGAATGGCAGCACAATTGGAAGAGCATAGTCAATGTCACTTAAATGTGCACGTAAAAAGTTTTGAAATGGTGTATCTTTGGCTATGTGTATTTTCACCAAAAAAAAAGCTGAGAATTCAGAGGGTTAAAATGTTGTGGGGTTGTTAACCAAAGTCATAAAACAGCATGTGTACTACTGTTACATGAGAAACTGTTCTGTAAGCCTTCACCTGAAGTACAATAAAATATTTAAAAAAAAAAAAAAGCCCTCCAGCAACAGAAAAAAGGAAATAATAAGAATTAGAGCAGAATTAAATGAAATAGAGAATAGAAAAACAATTGAAAGAGTTAACAACAGCAAAAGCTGGTACTTTGAAAAGATCAACAAAATCGATAAACCACTGGCCAAACTGACAAAAGAAAAACAGGACAGGAAGTAAATAACCCAAATAAGAAATGAGATGAGTGATATAACAGCAGACCCAACTGAAATTGAAAGAAATGGAATACTATGAAAAATTGTACTCAACAAATTTGAAAACCTAGAGGAAATGGACAAATTTCTAGAAGCTCACTACCCACCTAAACTAACACAAACAGAGCTAGAACAACTAAATAAACCTATGACAAAAGAAGAGATTGAAAAGATAATTAAAAAACTCCCAACAACAACAACAATAAAAAAATCCTGGCCTGGACGGTTTCACTAGAGAATTCTACCAAACTTTCAGAGAAGAGTTAACACCACTACTACTAAAGGTTATTTCAGAGCGTAGAAAAGGATGGAATACTCCCAAACTCATTCTATGAAGCCAGCATAACCCTGATACCAAAATGAGGTAAAGACACCACAAAAAAAGAATATTACAGACCAGTATCCCTCATGAACATTGACACAAAAATTCTCAACAAAATTCTAGCCAACAGAATTCAACAACGTATCAAAATATTAACTCACCATGATCAAGTGGGATTTACACCAGGTATGCAAGGATGGTTCAACATTAGAAAAATAATCAATGTAGTCTGTCACATAAATAAAACAAAAGAACTACATGATCTTATCAAATGATGCATACAAGGCATTTGACAAAGTCCAACACCCACTGATGATAAAAACTTTCAGCAAAATAGGAATACAAGGGAAATTCCCCAACATAATAAAGGGTATTAATACAAAGCCAACAGCCAACATCATCCTAAATGGAGAAAGTCTGAAAGCATTCCCTTTGAGAACAAAAACCAGACAAAGATGCCCTTTATCACCACTCTTATTCAACATACTGCTGGAGGTCCTAGAAAGAGCAATTAGGCTAGAAAAAGAAACAAAGGGCATCCAGATTGGTAGGGAAGAAGTAAATTTATCTCTACTTGCCGATGATATGATCTTATACACAGAAAACCCCAAAGAATCCTCAAGAAAACTACTGGAACTAACAGAAGATTTCCGCAAAGTATCAGGATACAAGATAAATGTACAAAAATTAGTTGGATTCCTTTACACCAATGAAGAGAACCTTGAAGAGGAAACCACCAAATCAATATCATTTACAATAGCCCCCAAGTAGATACAATACTTAGGAATAAATCTAACCAGAGATGTAAAAGACCTATACAATGAAAACTACAAGACACTACTGCAAGAAACCAAAAGAGACCTGCATAAGTGGAAAAACATATCTTGCTCATGGATAGGAAGACTCAGTATTGTGAAAATGTCAGTTCTATGCAAAGCAATCTACAGGTACAATGCAATCCCAATCAAAATTCCAATGGCATTTTTAAATGAGATGGAGAAACAAATCACCAACTTCATATGGAAAGGGAAGAGGCCCCGAATAAGTAAAGCATTACTCAAGAAGAAAAACAAAGTGGGAGGCCTCACACTACTTGATTTTAGAACCTGCTATATTGCCATGGTAGTCAAAACAGCTTGGTACTGGCACTACAACAGATGTATAGACCAATGGAACAGAATTGAGAATCCAGACTTAAATTCATCCAACTGGTATTTGACAAAGGCCCAAAGTCAGTTAATTGGGGAAAGGACAGTCTCTTTAACAAATGATGCTGGCATAACTGGATATCCATCTGCAAAAAAATGAAACAAGACTCGTACTTCTCACCATGCACATAAACTAAGACAAAATGGATCAAAAACCTAAATATAAGATCGAAAACGATAAAGATCATGGAAGAAAAATAGGGACAACGCCAGGAGCCTTAATACATGGCATAAAAGAATACAAACCATATGTAACAATGCACACACACCAGAAGAGAAACTAGATAAGCGGGAGCTCCTAAAAATCAAACACTTATGCTCATCAAAAGACTTAGCCAAAAGAGTAAAAAGACAACCTACACACTGGGAAAAAACTTTTGGCTGTGACAAATCCAATCAGTGTATAATCTCTAAAATCTACAAGATACTTGAAAACCTCAACAACAAAAAGACAAATAACCCAATTAAAAAATGGGCAAAGGATATGAACTGGCACTTCACCAAAAGAAGTCACTCAGGCGGCTAACAGATACAGGAGAAAATGCTCACGATTATTAGCCATTAGAGAAATGCAAATCAAAACTACAATGAAATACCATCTCACCACAACAAGGCTAGCATTAATCCAAAAAAACACAAAATAATAAATGTCGGAGAGGTTGTGGAGAGACTGGAACACTTATACACTGTTGGTGGGAATGTAAAATGGTACAACCACTTTGGAAATCGATTTGATGCTTCCTTGAAAAGCTAGAAATATAAGTACCATATAATCCAGCAAACCCATTCCTTGGAATATATCCTAGAGAAACAAGAGCCATCACACAAATAGATATATGTACACCCATGTTCACTGCAGCACTATTCACTATAGCAGATGGAAACAACCTAGGTACCCATCAAAGGACAAATGGATAAACAAATTATGGTATATTCACACAGTGGAATACTATGCAACTATAAAGAACAATGAGGAATCCCTGAAACATCTTATAACATGGAGGAATCTGGAAGGCGTTATGCTAAGTGAATTTAGTCAGTTGCAAACGGACAAATATTTTATAAGACCACTATTATAAGAACTCAATAAAAGGTTTAAACACAGAAGAAAACACTCTTTGATGGTTATGAGGGTGGGGAGGGAGAGAGAGGATTATTCACTAACTAGATAGTAGACAAGAATTATCTTAGATGAAGGGAAGGACAGCACACCCTACAGGGGACGTCAGCACAACTGGACTAAACGAAAGCTAAGAATTTTCCTGAATACAGCCAAACACTTTGAGGGACAGAGTAGCAGGCGCAGGGGTCTGGGGATGATGGTTTCAGGGAACATCTAGGTCAACTGGCATAACAAAGTTTATTAAGGAAATATTCTGCATCATACTTTGGTGACTGATGTCTGGGGTCTTAAAAGCTAGCGAGCGACCATCTAAGATGCATCAATTGGTCCCAACCCACCTGGAGTAAAGGAGAATGAAGAACACTATAGACACAAGGAAAGTATTAGCCCAAGAGACAGAAAGGGCCACATAAACCTGAGACTGCATTTGCCTGAGACCAGAAGAACTAGATGTTGCCTGGCTACCACCAATGACCGCCCTGACAGAAAACACAACAGAGAGTCCATGACGGAGTAGGAGAAAAGTGGGGTGCAGAACTCAAATTCTGTAAAAAGACCTGACTTAATGGTTTGATTGAGACTGGAGGGACCCTGGAAGACATGGCCCCCAGACTCTCTGTTAGCCTAAAAGTAAAACCTTTCCTGAGGCCAACTCTTCAGACAAAGATTAGACTGGACTGTGGGACATAAAATGATACTCATGAAGAGTGTGCTTCTTAGCTCAAGCAGATACATGACACTAAATGGGCAGCTCCTGTCCAGACATGAGATGAGAAGGCAGAGAGGGTCAGGAGCTGGTTGAATGCATAGGGGAAATCTGGGGTGAAAAGGAGGAGCGTGATGTCACAGTATAGGGAGAGCAACTAGGGCCACATAACAATATATGTATAAATTTTTCTATGAGAGACTAACTTGAATTGTAAACTTTCACTTAAAGCACAACAATTAAATAAAATAACCAAAAAAAAAAAAAAAAAGTTCAGCTGCTAAACCAAGGGTCGCTAGATCAAATCCACCAGGCACTCCTTGGAAACCCTATGGGGCAGTTCTACTCTGTCCTACAGGGTTGGTATGAGTCAGAATCAACTCGACGGCAACAGGGTTTTTTTTATATTAAATAAACTTCAATCAATTTAAGAAAAAAAAAAAGTTGAGAGATGCATAGGAGAGTTAATGTAGCACTTCTTAAGAGGGAGGAGATGAGGACATTGCCCTGAGGAGACTTCAGAATTTCAGAGGGAAGGAGGAAAAATACAAAAGCTGAAAGGGATTTAAGTATAATATTTAGAAAATATTTTGAAACCTACATCTAGACTGGAAGAAGGATTTCTCAGGATGTAGAGGAGGCTACTATGCTGCCTTCTGACCACCAGAGAGTGCCTTTGGGGAGTCAGCAGGCTTACCCTGTAGAAAGCAAGCTATGGCCTACCTCTCTTTCCATCACTGCCTAGATGGCAGTTCAATGAACATTCATAGAAAGGGGGTGCCACATAACCCCAGACAGCATTATCTTACTCCATGTTCAAGCCAAATGTATTCTAGGGAGTTAGCTACACACACACACAAACTGCACCAAAACTCTAAAACATCAACTGAGATTAAAAACAAAAAACGAAAGCACATGCTTCGCTGGCTTTCTTCTACTCAAGGCAGGAATGTTCTCTCTGCACCAATCTATCAGAAATAGCTGTGTCTCCTATAGAACCATTTGCTCCACATATATTTTATTAAGCCCTTATTTGAACATGACACTGTAAGTGTCATACAGAACATACATGTAGAACACTTGGCCCTTGTCCTCAAGAGCATACAAAGTATCTGCCTGACCAACCAGTTCCCACCCTGTTTCTGTTTCAGTCCCCATCCTCTCCCTATACCCCTGCCCCCTCTGGACTACGCTACTCTGCCTATAATGGACCCCCCTCCTCACCCTCTACTCCCCAGTGGCTGCAGCCTCCTGTGTCACAAAGATGAGGGGAAAAGCCCTCCCCTTTTGCCATCTAAAAGAGCTATTACTATACTTTGCGCATCTGATTCACAAGAAACTCATTGAACCAATTGTATTTCCTACAACAGCAGAAGCCCTGAACTCAGAGGGGAGTTTGAGGAAGAATCTAAGGTCTCCTCCAGAGCTTCAGGTCCTATTCTGACACCCAGCTTTACCTACACGGGAATCATAAAATCCCAGTGAAGTGGGACTAAACGACATAATTAAAACAAGAAATTGTCGTTTTTCATCCACCAACTTAGAAAGGATGACTGACCTTCCCAGAATCCATTCTGAGGAAGCATTCATTCAGAGCAAACACAGTCATCCTGACCTGGCAAAATCAGGGTAAAATAAACCATCTCACTGTCTCAATAATAAAATGTGTATGTTGAGACACTTCCATCCAAATAAATATTATATAGTCATGTAGCCTTGCACATAAAACCAAAAAACCAAACCCGTTGCTGTCGAGTCGATTCCGACTCACAGCAACCTTATAGAACAGAGTAGAACTGCCCCACAGGCTTTCCAAAGAGACACTGGTGGATTCGAACTGCCGACCTTTCAGTTAGCAGCCAAGCTCTTAACCACTGTGCCACCAGGGCTCCAGTCTTGCACATAGTGTCTGACAAATATTTCTTATTAATTGTTCATGTTTTCAAAAAATGTTAGTGGTGTTTCTTATAATGTTGTTGTAAGTATAAATATATATATGCTGTAAACTGTAAACATAGTATTATGTTGTTGTTGGGTGCAGTTGAGTCAATTCCCAATCATAGCAACCCTACAGAAGAGAGTAGAACTGCCCATTGGGTATCCAAGGCTGTAATCTTTACAGGGGCAGATCGCCAGGTCTTTTCTCCCAGGGAGCTGCTGGGTGAGTTCAAATCACTGACCTTTCAGTTAGTAGCCAAGCACTTAACCATGGCACCACCAGGGTACCTTATAGTATCATAAGCATTGTAAATATTATGTTCATTAAAAAACACAGGAGGAAAATGTTTAAAATTTACAAAACAAAATTATAATTATTTCTGAGGGGCATGGTTTGATAGGTAACTTCTAGTCTCTTCTTTATACTTGTCAAGTATTTTCCATAATCAGAAAGTAATGAAAGGTTTATTTAAAGACCCGAGGGAGGTCCCATTGCTTGGGTCACACAAGTGTTGGGTCTGTATGTCCCCTCCCTCTGGGGATCCCCTCAGTCCCGGCTGACCCTGTCTTACCAGTGGGCAGGCCTCGCAGGTGGTGTTCCTGCATTCCAGCTTGAACCCCGAGATGACCCCCACCTGGACGGTGCAGTGACAAGTTGTACACTCATCGATCATCAGACTCTTCCCGGGCTGGAACCAAAGGCACCAGGGTCAGGTTTCCCTGGCCTCCCCGGATCCCCTAACCCTCCCACTCACCTCATCCACTCATCCACTTGCCCACCTGTAGCTGCCATGAACCATCACCTGATGCTCCTCCTGTCTCCTGTCCTGCCCTCCCACCTCAAGTATGGCAATGATAAGAGGGCTTCAAGCCAGTGGGAGTGGGAGATGGATTGGAATGTGCACAATGACTTCTGGGTGCTTCTCTGTATGCAGAGGAATGGCCATGTGGCAGGGATGAGTGCCAAGAAGTGAGTGCTAGATAGCAGGGCCTAAGGCCTAAAGAGAAGACTGTCCTAGCCTAGGCTCCTGGACGCTTCAGAGGCTCTGCCAGTGATGGGAAGTGTGCTGGAGGCAGGTCTCCCAGGTTCCTTTCATTCCACTTTAGAATGGCAGACTGGCCCGGGCTGCCCCACTCTTCACACAGCACCCTGCTCCTGTCCCACCACTCACCCCAATGATGGTGCCATTGAGCACACAGGCCTCCATGGGCTCTGAGGAAGAGAGAGAAGTGCAGAGCGTGAATGTGCAGAACACAGCCTGGCAAGAACAGGTGTGTGGACTGGAGCAGGGCCCAGTGGCTTCCCTTAAGGGCCTTCTTCTCCCCTTCTGGGTCTCTCTCTTCCATCTGCTGGTCCTCTCCCAGCCCTCCCTCCAGAGCTTATGGATCCCGCTGCCAGAGTCCCTGGGGCCCTCCTCCCCCAGACCTGCTGAGGGAGGGTCTCCACACCAACCAGCTTGCAGTGAGACGATCTCTGTCCACTCTCAAGAGGACAGCACTGTTCAAGTGAATTCACAGGATGTGATGAGTGAGAGGATGTTTGAGTTTATGACAGAATAAATTTCTACCCTTAAAATTTAAGTCCCAAGATAAAGTCACACAAGGAATACAGGGAAGGGTAGTGGAGAAAGCTGTCTTTGGTTTTTGTTTCTGTTTATTTGTTTGCTTGTGGGCAGGAGTTATTGTTAGTGCCATTAAGTCGATTCCCACTCATGGTGACCCCATGTGTGCAGAGTAGAACTGCACGCCACAGGGTTTTCAAGGCCGTATCCTTTCAGAAGTAGATCGCCAGGCCTGTCCTCCAAGGTGCCCCTGGGTGGGTTCAAACTACCAACCTTTCGGCTAGTAGTCAGGCACTTAACCCTTTGCGCAACCCAGGGAATGCCTTCCCCTATCAGAAGTGATACAGCATATGACTGAGAAGGTAGTCTCTAGAATCAGAGAAGGGAAGCCTGGCATTAAATCCCAGCTCTACCACTCACTAACTTCACCTGCACAAATGGAGGTAGTAACAGCTCCCACCGCACAGGATCACATGAGATAATGGTATAATGCCCTCACTGAACGCAGTGCTGGGCATAGGGTGGCCCTCAGGAAATTGTTATATTTTTCTCATCTTATTTGCTTTCTCACAGAAGCATTAGGCACAGATGAGAAGCTTTTGATCCTTCCCATTTCCCTGACTACGAAAAGGGGAAAGAACTCAGGAGCCAGTAGGTGAAGACAGGCTTGAAGGTGGGGCCGCAGGCCCAGCCCAGCCCCTGGCCAGCATGCCTTACCGCAGCGACAGGTGGGGCAACACTCGGAGGTCTTGCAGCTTAACTGGAAGCCCATGGGGCAGGTGGGGATGTCCAGCTGAGGACAGGAGACGTTTCTCTGTTGCACAAACACCTCCTCCTTCACTCGCACACACTCGTTGAGGAGACAGGGATTCTCTGGGGAGACCCAGTGAGAGCCAACCTGTGGAGCACCTGAGTTAGTCACACATGCTGCAGCAGATCGGCGCCCAAGGTTAGAATGAGAGTGCTGTGTTCTCTCAAGGGGCTCGTTTGGGTCCTGGAGGTGGGCCCCAGCTTCATGCCCAAATCCCACCAGGCAGCAACTCTGGGTAAGAGGCAGGTAAGGCCCACAGAGGGAATGAGTAGAGTTCACTGCAGGTTCTTCAGTTAGTCAGGGTCAAAGCCACCAGGACCAAGAGCCTAGCTGAGTCACTTGTTCTCCGACAGCCACCATCTTCAATCACCTGAGTGAGCCCCTTAGGAAAGCCAGGAAACCCTCCCTTCTAGCCTCAACATTGCTTGTGCTGAGCTCAGCGACTCAAGGGCACTCTGACCAAGAAGTGACAGCACAGGCTGGCATAAAGGAGGTGCAGAGAGGGAGTCAACCATTTCAACAGCCAGGCTCCATGTCCCACTCCTATGAGGAGGTAGCAAGAGGCTATAGAGCTGGCCTCTGACCCTTACAGCTCTGCCATATGTCCCTGAGGTATCCAGGGGTGTGGATGAGTGGCCTGGTCTCAAGGGCTTGCTCCACAGATGTAAAGCACTGAAAGTGGCCAAGAACATGGTTCAGAAAGTCACCAGAGAGATTCTGCCTGGAAAGTGTGTTACAATGAGTGCTGTCTGTTAGACCAGGATCAAAATGTGTAAACAGGTGCACACTGCCCACCCATTTCAGGCCCTGACCTCTTCTCTCAGCTCCTGCTCACTTTCTTCTCTTTCCAGATGAGGAGGAGCAGAAAATGTCAGATACTTGCAGCTTCTCTTTTCACTCCCACTCTGGATCACCACGACCAGGCCTTCCCACTGCAGGAGACCAACCTCTGACCTATCCCTCCTCTGATTACTTACTTGATGAGCTTGGCCATGGGATCCATTAAGATGATCCATAAGAGTATCCATTCCCACAACCCCCTCTGAATCCTTAACATGTTCCCAGCAGCAGTAGCAGCATCAGAACCATTGCTGACACCCAAGTCTTGCAGGTAAGATGGAGACTTGAGTTGGGAGAGAGAAGCTCAGTCTCACATTATGTTTTATAAACACTTGTGTTGGGATAAAAGCTGTGTGGGGTAGGGCTGTGTGAGCCCCAAAGTGGGATGAGAGACCATGGGAGCAGGAATACTGAGCCTCAAAGGGACCAGCTCTCAGACCCCACCAGGACAGATCAGCTTCTGGTCTGAGCTGGGCTCTGGCCCTGGGGAGGAGGGACAAAACCTGCCTCAGTCCAGGATGAGGGGAGCAGGCAAACTGAAGCAGGGGCACATATGGAAGGGAAATCCACACAAAACTCAGATTAGAAGTGGGGAGGTGGAAACCCCTCTGGAAAAAGCTAAATGAGTCATTCTGTTATCACTAAAGAGAAAGGCAACTGGCCTGGGTAAAGGAATGGGACAGGTTCAAAGGCAAGACAGTTAACCCTTTGTCTTCCTCTCTTATCAAAGTATATTTCAGTCTTACTGAAAGGAGACAGAAGAGGAAGGCCCATGTGTGCACCTCCCATTCTTCCAGCACCCATCTCCTGAGGCTTCCAGAACTTAGCACTACCCGCTTCATTCTTATGAATCAGAGCAAAAGAACTGTTATTATCCCAGCATCTGGACCAATATTCCCAAGGAGGGAATCCTCTGTGTTCAGGAAAATGGCTTGGTGAGCAACCTGAGTTAATATGAGCACCTGTGAGCAGGAGGGCAGGAGCAGAGCCCACAAAAGAGAAAGCTAAGCCATTCTACACTAGCAAATGAGTTGGGATCTGGCTGTGATGGGATGCTGGCCAAGAGAAGACAGGAGTGGGGAGATAGGGCAACATGGCAAGACACTACAGCCAGAGTTGCAGAAATAGCTGAGGGCCTTTTTAGTAACAGAAATATTGTTTGCCTCTCTCGGTTATAAATATTTCCACCTCCCTAAAACCATCAGGGAAGTTTTGATGGAAATCAGTGGAAAGTCTGAGGACCATGCCTGGGTCAACTGTGGTACAGAATAGTACTTGCAGCCTATGAGGCTATGGAGGGTGATGGTTGTCCCAGGAGCCAAGCACATGCAGGAGGGTGAGGCCTCCCCAAACCAGTCACTCAGTGGAAGCAGGCCTCAGATTCAGATGACCAGAGACCATCAATCCCCTGGGACTTCACAGAAATCTTTGGGAGGGAATTGAACTTTTCCTAAAATCCACAAAATGGGAAGTCAGAGGCAATCTTATCTAGTTCCTAAGGGGCAAAGTAATCCTAGCTGACATCTGGATTTCACCAACAGCTGGATTAAACTCCCCATGGGGTAAACAAAGGACAGGGAACACGCTCCTATGTAGAGATGAGTCAAGGTCAATGCTGGACATGGATTCCTAGGCTGGTGACGTCACTGCCCTCTTTCCCACCTGCCCCTGCGCCCAGACCTACACTCTTCCAGGAAATCTGGGAGTCCCCCCGCGGTGAGCCAGTCACCACTTCACAGGCAGATGGCAGGCACCTTCCACAGCACTCGCCTTCATGGAGGACGTAAGTGGAGCCCTGGTTAGACAAAAAGAACAGAGAGTGAGGACAGGCCAGTAGCAAAGACATGTGTACTGTGCACAGGGGTTTTGCAGAGGAGGGACTGGACTAGGCATTTTCATCTTTGTCATCAACCAGTCTCAGGACCATGCCAAAAAGCAATTAGAAAGCATCAACCACTGAGTCACCAAGCTAGGACTTACACCAGCATAAGAAATATAACCCTGCCCTCTGAAAGCTTCCACTTTAACACCAAGATCCAGTCCATCAGAGTACTTAGGGCATTCCAGCATTCACTTAGCAGAAGCTAACTGACCTGACCTTTATCATGGCCATATCTAGAACACCTCATTGACTGGGGGAGAACATTCAGCATGAATTAGAGCAAAAAAATTGTTATTATCTTAGCATCTGGACACAATGTCTGCTCTAACAGGGCTAACTACCTATACTAGGTAAGTACCTGATCCCAGTACCTCTCAGCAAAGTGCAAAGATGGGCTCCCTACTAGTTTATGGGGCACAGTATTCTTTACATAGGAAAAGTGAGATGAGAGTGCAGCAGAGACCAACCTTCCCGAGGAAGCCTGCCAGGAGGATCGGCAACCTGGCGTTTGCCAGCCCATCTCACCTCTTGGAGGTCCTCCAATCTGGCCAGAGCATTAGGGACTTGGATTAAAACCCTCTACTGAAAAGTCTGAAGCAATGTACAAAGAGTAGGCAAAACAATGACGCATGTGGTTTCCCAGGAGCCAAGGAGAAAGAACCCAAGACTATGCTTCATCTTGGAGCTGTGTCCTTAAGAGAGAAGGCGTAGCTGCAGCTGTTGAGAATGGGTGTGGATGCCAAGCCTGTTCTGCTCCCCAAGTACACTCACAACCAGGGCCAAATCAGAAGATGCATACAACACTCAATCTTGGTCTGGTTGGTGCCTCTCTCTGGGGTGGCACAAGAGCTCTAGGGACTTGACTCAACTTCACCCCACCTCCATGGGACCTACTGATATCCCTACCCACGTCATAGTGGTACACAGTGAGCTGTCCCCAACCACTTTTAGCTGGGATTCTAGGTCATTTACTGTGCACCCATGATGTATTAGGTACTATGTAGGAGCCAACAAATTAGGGTAATACAATCTATACACCCTACACTATAAAACAGAATATACAAAATGCCATAAAAGAAATGAAGTCTCATGGGAGTCAGAAGCAAAGACTCAAGGGAACACAGAAGAGAGTAACTAATACCTTTAGGATTCTAGTGTCACTCTTGCACGTCTCTCTGAAAGTGCTGAGTGATCTGGATTTGTGAATTCTTTGTGTCTTCTGCTGCCTCCTAGCATAGGCAACTACACTGTTGATATGGATTACTCCCAGGCCAGATGCCTTGTTCCTCAAAGCCCCAAACTTCTCATGCTCAGATACCCCTAGTCGTGCCACCAAATTTCCAGCTGCCATCTTTCTAAGATTCTCTCCCACACCCCGAGCATTCCCATTTGCTTGCTGCACACCAAGGTTCCATTCTACTTTTTCATGTCTCTTTCTTTTCCCTGACTCCTGCCAATCCTCTAGCCTGTAACTGTCTGAAATATATTTTTCAGACCCTTCTCCTTACCCATTCTCTGTAGTCACTGATTTCACAGTTAAGAATGGATCTAAGCAGGTCTAATAGCCACCCAACCTGAAGACATATGCCACTGAAAAGTAAATTCCTTATTTATTTAGTGTCACAATCCTTTAAGCATAGTTGACACAGCTGAAGTGGAGGTGGGAGGCATGGAGCTCCAGTCTCTTGTCACCTGCTGAGGAGGACAGTTTGAAGTCCTCTTCCCTGGATCACACTGGATTTTGCAATACTGGTGTTGCCAGTTGCCTAAAAGAACATGTCCTGTGCTAGGAGTCAGGACACTCCAATCTCTATTGGCTTCAGATAAGCTGTAGAGCTGTGGTCAACTTCATTTCCTGTGCTAGTCCTTTGTTATTCTATCTTATAAGTAAGAATAGTCCTACCTCTTCTTCCTTCTGGAGGAATATCATGAGAATGAATAAAATATAATGAACTACATTCAGTCATTGAAAACATAGTCCATAAAGCCATGATTTAGTCTGATGCTGGGGTCTAAGAGTTGGGAGTTAGGTGGTCATATGCCCTCAAAGGAAAATTTTTCTAAGGTTTATACAAAGGTGCAGGAATTCCTCTTACTGTCAACATGGAAGCAAAGCCATAGGCATGTAGCCCCACCTATAAAACTTTAGGAAACCAGCAATGCCCCTTGCTCACTTTACATCATTTTTCTGATATAAGAAGCAGAAAATTGTGGAGGAGGTTAGGAAAGGTGTGTTTTTGCAGACTGTGGCTTCAGAAAGGAAAAATCAGAAGATAACGTGGGTATGTCTTTTTGTCAAAACCTAGACTACAAATGAATTCAGGTGATGGGCCCAAATGTCTCTAGCAGGAAAACCAGAGCTGATGTTACCCTTTTTGAAGAATGAAGCCTTTAGTTATCTCTAATTTACTGAATCCCCCACCTCAACTCAACACTTAGTACAGATCAAAGTCTAGCCTTCCTCGTCCCCTCAGCTTTAACTAAACCATGAGGCCTTCTTCTTCTCTTCTCCCCAGAGATCTGAACATTCAGCCTCTAAAACAGGGAATTCAATTCCCTAGAGCAATCATTTGGTCAAGAATGCTAGACATGTTGCCTCCTCCATTCATTCCCCTGACCTCCATTCACATCTCCTTTTTAGCCTCCATCCCCACAGCCTCTGTATAAGACACCCATCTAGACAGCCAGGTTTATAGATATGACCATACACTCTCCCCAACAGTTGACTAGACCATAATGAGAACAAGACAGAGGACCCAATCCATGGGCTAAGCTATGCCCATCAATTCTTTTCTTGAGAATGTAATCTATGAAACATAAAGATTAAATAAATCAGATTGGACAAGGATGAACTAATCAGTCTATGTTCATTTGAGGCCAGATTTGATAAAGCTATGTGCAAATGAAATTTATGAGAAAGGAAAACTTCCTCAGAGAGGAAGCTGGCTTGCAGTGAGGAGCTGGGGCAGATGAGCATAAAGATGCAGAGACAAGAGGTCACGAGACAAATGGAGAGAAATGCTGTCTGACCACCATCCACTTTCTGTGATTGTTGTTGTTGTTAGCTTCTGTCGGGTCAGCCTCTAACTCATGGCAATCCCACGCACCATGGAATGAAACACTGCCCAGTCCCGTACCATTCCCATGATCAGCTGGGGATCAAACTGTTATGATTCATAGAGTTTTCACTGGCTGATTTTCAGAAGTAGATCACTAAGCCTATCTTCCTAGTCTGTCTTAGTCTGGAAGCTCCACTGAAACCTGTTCAGCATCATAGCAAAACACAAGCCTCCACTGACAGATGGGTGGTAGCTGTGCATGAGGAGTATTGGCCAGGAGCTGAACCTGGTGTCCTGCATAGAAGGCAAGAATTCTACCACTGAACCACCACTGCCCTTTCTATCCATAATACTTACCTACATTTCCTGCACTTGATTTGTGGGGTATTCCCCTGTATGCTTTCCATAAATCCCCTTATTATTTAGCTAGCTTGAGTAGGTTCTGTTCGTGGCAATCAAAATGCCCTACTGAAACACAAGACATACTGGGTGCCAATTTTATAAAAATGACCTCTAAACAGCACTGTTTTTATTTGATAGCAAGTTATTTCCATTGCCTTCCATAGCCTGTGTGAGGAGATAGAGACCAATGGGTCTCCAAAACTTAATGTTCCCAAAAGGCATACCTGGATACCACAGAATCATGCTCTTCCAAAGGTGCCTAGCAACTCCCATTCATCCTCAGTACCAGCAGTGCAGGCAAAAAAGCAGGTGAAATGAATGGACTCTCCCATTTCTGGATTCTCTCTGAGGCCCTCCCTTCCACCATCAAACTATACACCTTGGAAACAGCACCAACAGCATTTATCTCCACTGCTTTTAACATTTACAAAGCAACCATAAGATGTATGTGCTTGCCTGCCCTGGAAACACTTCTTTTAACGTTATTATCTACTGACAGAGAACAAAATTAAACCCATAAGCAGAATTTGACCCACAAATCTCCCTGCAGCCATTGCTCCCTTTTTCTAGAGTCTGATCAGTCTTAAACGTGCAAGAATGGGGTGCCCCAGAACACATGCGAGCCTTCGGGGCAAACCACCACAACAGGAATTCGAAACAGAATTCAGGGAACAATGGTCATGTGTTCTGTACCTCAATCGATAAACATGGTTTGAAAATCACCAATCTACGTGGAAACACTCTAGTGCATTGAAACTGGGACAATATCAGAAAATTCAGGACCTATGTCTGCTCCAGGAATAGGCTAAGTTATGTCTAAAGGTGGAAGACAGAGGAGAAAACATCAAGTCCTCTTTTCTATGCCTTTAATCCTCTCCCCATCTTTGCTCAAACCAACTCCACAGCCCTCTGGAGCTTATAACAGACATGACAACAAGCCAAGGACTGAATCACAGAAGGATAACATAGCAATCCTTTCCTCAAGCTTCTTTCTCTTTACCCAGCCCAATCCCCTTCTCTCCCCTCACCTCTGGCCTTGAACCAGAGATTAGCAAAGGAACTTTCTTGTCCCCTCCTGAGGCCCCCATCCCCTACCGCCTGCCTTGGCTGCTCTGCAGTACCAGCCTGTCTGCCCCACTTACCAACGTACAGCTGTCTTCACAGGGCTTCTGGGAGCACTGGGCCACACGCAGGCCCATCACAGCATCCTCCATGTCGGTGCAGGTGCACATGTCACAGCCCTCCTCCCAGAACTGGCCCACAGGGTAGATGGTACCTCGGTGGACACACACCTGCAGACACAAAGATTTCCGTGAGTGAACTCATTCAGTTCATTTAAACAGTTAGTAAGTGACTACTATATGTTGGAAGGGGCCCTGGTGGCGCAGCAGTTAAGCATTTGGCTGCTAACCAAAAAGTCAGCAGTTCGAATCCACCAGCTGCTCCTTGGAAACCCTGTGGGGCAGTTATTACTCTGTCCTGTAGATAAGTGCACTAGGTGCTGAGAATACAGAAATAAATAAAACCAACATGGTCTTTGCCTACATGGGGAGATGTTTCTAAAGTAGATTTTGTCCTTTTCCATTCCCTGCCCACTAGCCTTAGAAGAGCCATCTCTGGTCTACCCTGGGAGTGGTCTCTTATGAGACTTTCATGGTCCACAGGCCCAAGTATAACACACTGGCTGCCTCAGCCTAGTTTCACCACTGCCTTGACTGAATTTAACTCCTTCCTATTTACAAAGAAAGCTCCACCCTAATTCTCAGATCCAGTAATGTCCTAGAACTTAGAACCCATCTACATGGGCATTGGGCAGGGGCTGTGAATGAGTGTCCCCTCCAGATGTGCACAGGTGACAGGGAATATGATAGGCCAGGTTCTGAGGCACACAGATAGGGTGTGTTTGAGGGAAAAGGGATCCTATTTGGAAGGACTACAGGCTATGGAAAGGATGTGGGGAAAAGGACTGCAAAGGCTGATTGGGGTCAGAATATGAAAAGCCTGGGATGCCTGCCATATTCGGTGTTTAGACTTTACTGTGTAGGAATGAGCTGGTAGGGAAGCTGTTTGACCAGAGACTTAATGACAGTTTTTAAATTAGTCCCAAGTCTGCTCTCCAAAATCACAAAGAGCAGATCTCCACCCTCATTCACATAAGAGCAGTATAAATATTTTTAAACCGTTATCATATATTTGATCAGTCTTCTAGCTTCTGTATAATGAACTTATTGAGTGAGACTTATTAAGAAGCCTGTTTGAAAATGTTACCAACCTTACAGAGGGGAATTTGGCAGTATCTAGCAGAAGTATATGTGCATTTACTATTGGACCCAGTATCTTACTTCTAAGAATCTATCCCCAGACACATTGGCAAAAACACATGACCGATGCACAAGGTTATTTGTTACGGCATCATTAGTAACAGCAAAAGATTGAAACAACCCAAATGTCCATTAGTAGGGGAATGGTTGAATAAACTAGGATGTATCAGTGCAATAGAGAACTATGTAGCTGTAAAAAAAATAGGGAAGATCTGTATATACTGACACAGAATAATCTCCAGCATATATGGTTAAAAGAAAAAAAGAAAAGTTCAGGGCAGAATTTGTAATACGTTACCTTTTCTGAGATAAATGGGAGGAAATACAAAGATAAAAATTTTTCTTACATTTTCAAAAAGAACCAATAGAAGGACATGCCAAAAATTAATAAATGGTAAATCATAGGAAAGAGGGAAGGAACAAGGTAGAAGAGACTGGGATAGAAGTAAGACTTTTAGGAATGTACTTTGCTTTATAATTTGCCTTTGGAATAATTTAAGTGTTTTACATAATAAAAATTAAATTAAAAAATACAGTAAGAAGCAACCCTTAAAAATTCAGACATCTGAGTAACAGGATATCAAGTCACTGGCAGAACCATACAGAGCAAACAATTATTTCAAGTGGTATTGAAATCAAGTATTTTGACTGCACAGCTCTAATAGGTTATATTCTTGGGACAAAAAGAACTGCAAAGAAATCTTCACTGCTTTCAACAGTCTTAAATTGTTAGCAGTAATATTGGCACTGTTATTTTTGAAACTGTCATAGACATATTAAGATAAAGCCAATAAGTAATTATGTTTTGAACCAAGATTTTCAACTTAGAAGTGATACAAGTATAAAATCGAAGAAGTTAAGTAAAATCCTATAGTCTGAAACTTTAATTGGAAATATCACTATGAACTTGTGAACTTTTTTTTTTCTCTTTAAATATAATGTATTTCTAGGCTCTGTCCACCAAAAAAACCTAGAGACTGAAAGCCCAGGGATAATAGCATTCTGACATCCCATCTATAGTGTCTAAATATCTTTTCCATTAAAAGGTACCAAGATGCCTTAGGGAAATGTCTGCTTTTAGGTCTGGGACAGGAAATGTCCCAAGATGAGCCTGGTGCATACCTTGTTTTGGAAAGCAAGAAAGCTATCAAAGACTAAGGAGGCTATGTCAAAGGACTCCAGAACCAATTTGAAAGGGCGCCCTTTGTATCAGAGAAAATAATTTGAGTATCAAAAAGAATAAAGATTACAATGAATTCAAACTAATCAAACACATAACCCACTGCGGTAGTCGATTCCAACACATAGCAACCTCATAGGATTTCCGAGGCTGTAAATCTCTACGGAAGCAGACTGCCACGTCTTTCTTCTGAGGAGCTGCCTGTGGTTTCTAACCACTGACCTTTCAGTTAGCAGTTGACTGCTTTAACCACTGTGCCACCAGGGATCCTTAATCAGATGCATAAGTACTTATGATTCATAATGTTACAAAGCACACACACAAAAAAAACTCTCTGGTCATCATTTAGAAGTTGCTAGGGCACCAACTTATTACTCTGAAAATTGATAAAGAAAAAAGAATCAAGCATTTGTCCTACTTTTCCCAAAGCACTCACTCCTCTATGCCAAGAAATTTGGAAAACAGCAACTGGGCCAACTGACTGGAAGATATCCATATATGTGCCTATTCCAAAGAAAGATGATCCAACAGAATGCAGAAATTATCAAACAATATCATTAATATCACATGCAAGTAAAATTATGTTGCAGATAATTCAAAAATAGACAGGGAACTTCCAGAAATTCAAGCCGGATTCAGAAGAGGACACGGAACAAGGGACTTCATTGTTGATGTCAGATGGAGCTTGGCTGAAAGCAGAGAATACCAGAAGGATGTTTACCTGTGTTTTGTTGACTATGCAAAGGCTTTCAACTGGATCGTAACAAATTATGGCTAACACTGCGAAGAATGGGAATTCCAGAAAATTTAATTGTGCTCATACAGAACACGTACATAGACCAGGAGGCAGTTGTTCAAACAGAACAAGGGGATACTGCATGGTTTAAAATTAGGAAAGGTGTGAATCAGGGTTGTATCCTTCCACCATACTTATTCAGTCTGTATGCTAAGCAAATAATCTGAGAAGCCAGACTATATGAAGAATGCAGCATCGGGATTGGAAGAAGACTGACTAACACCCTGCAATATGCAGATGACACAACCTTGCTTGCTGAAAGTGAAGAGGACTTTAAGTATTTACTAATGAAGATCAACGACTACAGCCTTCAGTATGGATTACACCTCAACACAAAGAAAACAAAAATCCTCACAACTGGACCAATAAGCAACATCATGATAAATGGAGAAAATACTGAAGTTGTCAAAAATTTCATTTTAATTGTATCCACAATCAACACCCACGGAAGCAGCAGTCAAGAAATCAAATGATGTATTGCATTGGGCAAATCTGCTGCAAAAGACCTCTTTAACGTGTTAAAAAGCAAAGATGTCACCTTGAGGACTAAGGTGCATCAGACCCAAGCCATAGTATTTTCAGTCACCTCACACGCATGGGAAAGCTGGACGATGAATAAGGAAGACTGAAGAAGCATTGATGCCTTTGAATTATGGTGCTGGTGAAGAATATTGAATATACCATGGACTGCCAGAAGAATGAACAAATCTGTCTTGGAAGAAGTACAACCAGAATGCTCCTTAGAAGCAAGGACAGCAAGACTTCATCTTACATACTTTAGACATGTTATCGGGAGGGACCAGCCCCTAAAGAAGGGCATCACACTTGATAAAGTAGAGGGTCAGTGAAAAAGAGGAAGACCCATGACGAGATAGGCTGACACAGTGGCTGCAACAATGGGCTCAAACACAGCAATGATTGTGAGGATGGCGCAGGACCAGGCAGTGTTTCATTCTGTTATACATAGGGTCACTGTGAGTCAGAACCTACTTGACCACACCTAACAATGACATTCCCAAAGGAACTCCACTGGGGGTAACCAAAAAGTGGTTGAGGGAAAGTTATTCCTTATAGAAAAATTCCTGATAATAAATGCAGAAGAATGACAGACTTAGAAAAAAGTCTCAAATTTTCAACCCTTAATACAATAATGAATCTTAGGCAACAATTATCAATGGATATTAAAACTATTCGTTAAAATGCTGATGGGGGAAACTTTATGTTGGAGAAAAGGCTGATATCACCTGAACCCAGTCATCGTATCTTTAAAAGTGGGACCACTGAACATTATGGGCCTCCTGGTATGATACAATAGGAAACACACAGCACTGCCTATGATGTATTTTTGCCACCACCACCACCACCACCACCACCCTCCAAAATTGAACTTGAATGTAATTAATCCCCTAGGTCTAACTTCTAGTTTACTAGAAATATAAAAGATGGAAAAACACATCAAGCAATACCATGAGGAAGCTGTCAGCCAAATCCAGAATGTATAACATTCTATAGGACAAATGATCCAGCTTCTCCAATGAATCAAGGTATAAAAAATGGGGAGCTACTATAAATTAAAGAGACATAAGAAATATTAGTAGGAAAAAAACAGCAAAGGAGGAAGAGGAGCAAGAGAATAGAGACGAAAGAAGCAGCAGCAGACACCAGCTCTTAGACCTACTCCTGCTCCTCTAGAACTCGGACACTTAAGACACCTTGAGCTGTTACTGCACCCAGAGGGAACCAGAGGTCTAGCGCATTCAGGTAAATGAGTGTCTGTTCTTACCCTAACAGGCTCCAGGGAAAGATAACTGCAGCCTCCCTTGGTCATTCATTTCAGGACTTGTCCTCAATAACCCAACAAGCTGTGACTATCCACGCAATCATACTATTTCCTTGTCTAGCCTACAAACAAGTTCTTTGAATGTAGGGACTATGTCTTATACATTGTAACTCAGCACCTAGCCATGCTGAGCACACGGTAGGTTCTCTACACCGCCTGAATTAACTAAATTTTCATTTCGGCTGAAGATGGAATCCTGATTGCCTGCCCACCAAGCCGTGAAATGCAAGGTCTGGGCAGGAGGGGAAGGTTGGGTAGAGATGAATCTTCCATGAGAAGTACATGTTTGGCCATCAAGCCTGCCAGAGCCAGCAGCACTTACCTTGTCAGGGAGGCAGGTGGTTGTGGTGCAGCCACAGTCGTTGATGATGACTGAGGCCAGGTACCCCAGAGGGCAGCTCACCGTAGAGTTGACACAGTTGCAAGCACATTCATACTCATCACAGCACTGGGTCTTCCGAAGGGTCAGCGTTCGGTGTGGGGGGCACGAGGGCGGGGACTCCCTTCTGCACTCCTCCTTCCTGCAGGCTGAGGTGCAGCACAAAGAGATGCCCTTTGTTCTGCCACATGAGCACTGCACCCAGCCAGGGTTCACGAATATTCAGCTATAATGCAAGGTCTAGATCCAGAATATTAAAGCAGTAATGAACGTTAGCCCAGTTCAGGGGCTATAGGACATTCAATTATACCTAAAAGCTGTTAGACTGCAGAAGAATAAAAAAATTAATCAAAAGGAGCAATGTGAAGCTAGGAATTCTCATGGAGAAGTGAAGGCTGCTCAGCACCTGCCCTATAACCTTCCCATTTATATCTAGAAGAGGTAGGGTTCTTTCAGCAATTGATTCCCAGGAACCCCAGATATAGAATATCTAAGACCCAGGTAACTGTAGGAAGCTTGGGCATGCCATGAGCTGGTAAGCACTTTTATATGCTGGCAGCTTATTTGATCCTATATGCAGGGCTATCCCCACTTCAGTACCTAGAACAATACACTGCAGTTGTAGGTCCTCCAACAATGTTGAATAAGAGAATGCCAGCCTTCCTGTCAAGTCCTCAATCACATGTTAAAAATGCCAAATCCTATCCCTGTGTCCTTTGTCTATTCCCAGCTTCCATCATATGTAATGTCTTATCCTCCCACCCTCAAGGTCTTACATCTAGGAACTCAAGTGAAGGCAGATGCTAAATCAACAGGACAAGAACTCACTTCTCTTAGAGTAGGTATTCTCAATAGCTAAATACAGAATTTAGTTTCTTCACATTTTTTACTTTAATTTAATCCTATTCTTAAATTATAGCATTAAGTGATTAAATATGTAAGCTTACAGAGGAAAAAAAAAACTATAAATTTGTTTGAGAATAAGATCCAGCGATGAGGATAAGCCAAGGTGACATTCCCTCCTTTCCATGGGATATGGGAGGGTGGAGGTAGGGGAAAATGAGGGCAAATAAGGATTGGTTTCTGGAGTCTTCCCCATCTCAAGCTCAACTGCCTCTTTAATATGACCCAAGAGGGAAGTGCCTGGGCTGTGTCCATCTCCAGCACATCTTCAGCAGCAAACAGCTAGAAGGATTTTTTACAGGATTCAGTCCAGGTGTGACTTTAACCTCTCTGTTCTAGACATACCCTGAACCCAGGTTCAGCTAACTAGAATATATAAAATGACATGATCTTGGAACAGGTCCCCAAGAAGGAGGATACCTTCCCCAGCCCAGGCAAGAGTGACACCCCAACCCCTTCTCATCCTCAGAGACTTTACCACAGATGAAGTTGGGTCTGCACTCGCCAGGATTGGTCAGGGTTGGCTGGAGGCCGCCTTCACAGTGAGGCACTGGAGTCAAGTCACAGCTCACCAGGCCACACACTGAGGGCAGGAAAGACAGACATCCACTGAGAGTTCAGTGAGGTTATTCTTTTATTACCTGTGAGTGGGATCCTACATTCTTACACATGCAGACTTTAACTGTGGTACACAGACGATGATGATGATATGACAGATTGATGGATGGATGGATGGGTAGATGTACAGATAATAGATAGACTGATTAATTGGTAGATCCAAGTCATATGATAAGCTCATATTGATTACTCTTGTCATCTGCTAGGACTTCCAAATCTTAGCCACATCACTTGAACCCTGCATGCCTCAGTTTCCTCTTTCATAGGTGGGAACTCTACCTTATAAGGCTAGTCTGACAATTTCAGGAAATAATGTAGACAAGGTACCTAGCACATTGTAGGAGCTTAATAATGTCCATAAAATGAGGGACTTGAACTAAATGACCCCTCCAGTTCTCTCTACCATTAACATTCTAAGACCCATTTTACACAAATTTTTCTAAGTGAGATCTCCCTCCTCTACAGGACTTCTATTTATCCCTGATAAATTTCATCAGCATAAATAGATTTCTCACATTATTTTATTCTTCTTAGATCCTTGGACTGTCCCTTGATCTATTTGCTCTCCCTGGAAGATCTGCATCACTGCCAGTGTTACAAGCTGTGCTTTATGTCTTTACCCATATAATTAATAAAAGCATTGGACAGGACAGGGACAACGGCATTGGAGATCTCCTATCATATTAGCTTTAATTCCATCAGCTCTGAATTCATTTAATTATACCATTATTCAGCCCACTATTCACAATTCAGTGTGCAAAACTATGATGAAACCCTTTGACAAATAACTTGCTGAATCAAGGTGCCCTGTGTGTGGTCCTCTCCAGATCTAGTATCCTCAGAATCTTTATTGAGAAGGAAACTGAATTACTTTGGCATGACTGTTTCTTAAGTAAATCTCTGTGGCCCCTCACCCCAGTTAGCATGCTATTCTTTTCTAAATACTTTCAATTCTTATATTTAATATCCCACTGCAGAATGTTTCTAGCAAACAAATTCTATTTTCCAGAGGTTACTCTTTCCACTTTTTGGAAAATCCAATCAGCCCTTATCCACTTCCAGTCTCCCAGGACCTTTCAACTCTCTGTGCCTGGGACTACATCCACCTTTCAGCACCCACGACATGGTTCACCTGGGGCTGGGGCTTGGACCCTGGAGAAATGTCCAAGGTAGAACACATACCACACTCATACTCTGGGCAGCACTGGTTTGGATTCTGGTGGAGGCGGGCCACTTCACATGGGCCACATGTGGGCACTGGAAGGAAAGAACAGCCATTAAGTCAGAGGGAAGTAAAGAGTGGTACAACCTGGAGAAAGGTTAAAAATGTTGCAGACTCTCATTCACTGAAAACCAGCCTGGAGTCTGTATGGGAGGCCCATGAGGAATCAAGCATTGGAACTCTGATAAAATGAATCTCCCTCTGTGTGTCCTGTTGATACCTTCAAATTTACCCTCCATGGGGCTATGAATCTGAGGGCCAAGGCAGTGACAGGACAGCAGAATTAAACTCTGAGAAGGTCCACTCTAGGCTCAGAATGGAGATACCCGAGCCTAGCAAGGTAAAGAACGGTAGAGTTGTCATGGCGGATGTAGGCTGGGTCAAGGAAATCAATCTAGGGGCCAAAGGTTTGGATCTGGTCTACCAGGTATGAAGACAGGGTAGCTGGATGGCCTTGGAAGCTCTTTTTTCTCCAAAGCCCTACGGAGAGCTGGACTCACTCACCTCTGGCTGTGGGGCAGGGCTGCGAGGTGCAGTTGACCTTCTGCTCACTAAGGCACATGCAGATCTGACAGGGTTGGTGGTCTGGGACCCAGGTTTCCAGAAACTGAGAGGAAAACAAGGGTCAGAGAGGTCCCAGGACACTCCTGGGCACAAAGCCCCGCAGTCCATGGAATTCAGTTCTCCCCTACCTCTGGATTGGTTTCCCCCTCAGCGAGGGCCAGTGCCTGGGCCTTCCCTTTCAGAACCCCAAATATGAATAAAAGCAGATTGAAAGGAGATTGTAAGGTACTGAGAGGAAAAAGCTGTAGAAGCATCAGGGTCTCTTAGAAAGGCCATCTCCATCCTGCTAGGGTCCAGTCACTAACTACATATTTAGAAAGCTTAGGAACATTCATTACAGTCTTCTCTGGTGGTGGTACTATAATAGCAAAGCAAGAAAACGACGGTTCTTGTATCACACTGAAGTCCATGGGTGGTACAAATGGTTAACACTCTTGGCTGCTAACCCAGAAGCACCTTGGAAGAAAGGCTAGTGATCTACTTCTGAAATATCAGCCTCTGAAAGGACAAATATTGTATGATCTCACCTATAGGAAATACCATATCTTTACACAAATAACACACACCTTCTAGGTTTGTTTGCCATCTGTGCCCTCCCCCCGCAAGGTATTTTCATAAGTGCTGCTATGTTAATTTTTTTCATATTGCTGTAAAAAAATGCACTTATGAAAATATCTCAAGGGGAGAGCACAGTTGGCAAACAAACATAGAAGTGCATGTTATTTGCATAAAAATACAGTAATTAGAATAGGCATATGTATAGAGATCAAAATTCATTAGTGGTTACCAGGGCAGGGAGAGAAGGGGGAAGTCATAGCCATTGTTTAGGAAGCAGTGAGTTTCTGCATATGGTGATGGAAAATTTGGCAATGATTATGGGTGATGGCTGCACAACATGAGTAATGTAATTGATATCACTAAAATGTACCCCTGAAAAACATTAAACTGGTAAATGTTGTGTTATATATATTTCTACAACAATAAAAAAAAAAAAATCAGCCATTGAAAACCCTATGCATCCCAGTTAATTGGCCTAACGTTGTGTTTGGTGCTTCTGTTCTCCTGCCTAGTTCATCACATACAGTCCAGGGTCTTCACAGCTTGCAGCAGCCACCCAAGGTACAACAATTGGTCTCTATTCACCTGGAGCAACAGAGGAATAGGAGGAGGAAATGGAATACATGACTAATTGCCTCCATGAACAACTGCCTCCTTTGCCATGAGACCAGAGGAACTAGATGGTGCCCAGCTACCCTTACTGGATGTTTTGATCAAAGATTCTATAGAATAATTCTGATCAAAAGGGTGGAAATGCAGAACAGATTTTCAAATTCTCACAGAATCCAGACTTTCTGGAGTCATTGAAGCTGGATAAAGCCCCAAACTACTGCCCTGAGATAATCTTTAAACCTTAAACCAAAAATATCCCCTGAAGAAATCAGCACAACTTGACCAAGGCAAAGTCATAGAAGCTTCCTAGACACATCCAAATATCCTGAGGGACCAAGTTACTGGGGCTGAGAGCTGGGCACCATATTCTCAGGGAACATCTAGGTCAATTGGCATAACATAGTTCATAATGAAAATATTCTACATCCTACTTTGGTGAGTAGCGTCTGGGGACTCAAAAGCTTGCAAGCAGCCATCTAAGATACATCTATTTGTCCCATCAGGTTTGCAGCAAAAGAGAATAAAGGAAACCAAAAACACACGGAAAATTTTAGTCAAAAGGACTAATAGACCACATGAACCACAGCCCCTACCAGCCTGAGCTCAGAATAATTAGATGGTGTCTGGCTACCATAACCAACCTCTCTGACAGGGATCACAATAGAGGGTCCAGGACAGAGCAGGAGGAAAATGCAGAACAAAATTCAAATTCACAAAAAAAAGATCAGACTTACTGGTCTGACAGAGACTGGAGGAACCCCCAAGACTATGGCCCCCAGATATCATGCTAACTCAGAATTGAAGTCACTCCCAAAGTCCACCTTTCAGTCAAAGATTAGACAGGTCTATAAAACAAACAATAACACAAGTGAAGAATGTGCTTCTTAGTTCAATCAAGTATACAAGACCCAATGGGCAACACCTGCCCAAAACCAAAAAATGAGAAGGCAGGAAGGGACAGGAAAACTGAAAAAACGGACATGGAGAACCCAGGGTGTAAAGGGAAAGGGGGAGAGTGCTGACACATTACAGGGATTACAACTAATGTCACAAAACAATTTGTGTATAAAGTTTTTTAATGAAAAACTAATTTGCCCTGTAAACTTTCACCTAAAACAAAATAAAAATTTAAAAAGAAAAATCCCCTGAAGTCTCCTTTAAACCAAACAATAGTTTAGCTTAATTAGTAAAGAAATGTCTGCCCTGAGCATTGTGCTCTTTTAAAGAACTATCTATATGGGATCAAATTGACAACAGCAACTTAAAAGGTTAGATAGGAAGCTTAGGGGGCAATGAGTTTATGTAAATGGGGGAGGAACAACGTGGAAAAGGAGGGTAAGAATGGTGGCATGGCTTAAAGAGTATAATCAGTGTCACTGAATTGTACATGCAGAATTGTTGAACTGGTGTATGTTCTGCTGTGTATACTTTCAACAACAAAAAAAAAAAATTATTTAAAAAAAAAGAAGAAAGAAAGAAAAGCCTATTGAGCACAGTTCTACTCTGACACACATGGGGTCAACCATGAGTCAAAACTGACTCAACAGAAAATGGTGGTTTTGTATCATTGCTAGTCATTTCTCAAGCAAAAGGAAAACTTAGGATGTAGTTTGAAAAAGTAATTCCATTTATTCCTGGAACTGACTTAAGACATGCGGTAGAAAAACTGAGGGCAGGACAGCAAAACTCTTAGGATTGCCCCAGTGCTGAGGTTGGAAGCAATGTTAGAGACCAGAGTACAGCTCTCTGCTTTTTCAGATGAGGGCCCACCCAAGGGGTAAATCAAATTTCTCCAAGTTGCATATAGCCCTGCAGCCGGAGGAAGGGCTCTGAAGTCCTCAACTCCAGTGTCAGCTTCACTCCTCCATGCCTCAGTTTCCTTGCCTGTAAGATGAAGATACTTAAACCTGTCTCACAGGACTGTTGTAAGGAGTGGGAGCCTGTGGTTAGCACAGTGCTTGGCTCACAGCTACATGCTCAACAGATGGGACCAGCAGAACCAGAACTAGGTTTCTCTATAGACTCAGACATCACGTTAAACTTAAAGGGTCCCCTTGCCCCTGGATAAACATATTCTTATCCAGTTGCTCAAAGGACTCTAAAAAGTTCCAGGGTCAAGAAGGTCTTACTTCTTCCTTCTGCTTCCACGGTCAGCACTGGGAAGCTCAGAAGAAAGAAGATCAGAACTCTGCAAGTAAAACACCCTTACCCCAAGGTGCCCTGTCCTCCTTTAGAATTAAAACCTCTGGTCCTGCCTTTGCCATCTTTCACTTACTAATAAACAGTAACAGCTAACATTTGAATAGAATCTGCTATGAGCTAAGCCACTGTTTTAAGGACTTCTTATAAATTAACTCATTTAAATAAACCTCACCACAACATGACAGTGAAGATTTTTCATTACCCATGATTTTTATTATTCCTACTTTTCAGATGAGAAAGCTGAGGCACTTAGCTAAAGTCACCCAGTAATAATGGTAGAGCTAGGATTTGAACCCAGACCATTTGGCTCCAAAATCCACATTTTTAACCACCATGCTCTGCTGACACCCACACGTCTGTTGAGTTATGGTGTTGGCGAAGAATACTGAATATACCATGGACTGCCAAAATAATGAACAAATCTGTCTTGAAAGAAGTACAGCCAGAATGCGCCTTAGAAGCGAGGATGGTGAGACTTCATCTCACATACTTTGGACACGTTATCAGGAGGGATCAGTCCCTGGTAAAGGATATCATGTTTGGTAAAGTAAAGCGTCAGTGAGAAAGAGGCAGACTCTCAATGAGATGGACTGACGCAGTGGCCGCAACAATGGGCTCAAGCATAACTGCAATTGTGAGGATGGCACAAGACTGGGCAGTGTTTCATTCTGTTGTACACAGGGTCACTATGAGTTGGAACCCACTCAACGGCACCTAACAACAACATGCTCTGCTGCCTCCCAGTAATAACTAACAGTTACCATGTTTGAGACATTTTTTTTCTAAGGGTTTTACATTTATTTACTTTATTATCCTTATAATAACCCCACCAGGTAAGCACTATTATTATCTACACTTACTAATGATAAAATTGAAGCACAGAGAAGTAACTTGGCTAGGTGGCACATCCAGGATTTAAACCTGGTATTCTGGTCCCAGACACGATGTTTATAATGTCCGTAGTATTCTCCTATGAACAGTCACAGTGCCTACCATGAGCAGGTCCCCCTGCCAGGGACATGGGGGTGACAGGTACTGAACGCATTGTCCCTACCCTCAAACAGCTGACAGTCAAGTGGAGGAAATAAAACACGCCCATGAAAAGTTGAATAACCAAATAACAATTGAATTAGATGAATAAATTGTGATACATCCATACCGTAGAATACATGCAACAACATGGAAGAATCTCAAAAGCATTAGGCTACATGAAAGACGCCAGACCAAAAGGAGGACATACTGCTTGATTCCATGTATGTAAAATTCCAGAAAATGTAAACTCATCTATAGTGACAGAAAGCAGACCAGTGTTTGCCAGGGGATGAGAGATGGAGGCAGGGGGGGTGTTATTAAAAGGGGCACAAAGAAACTTCTGGGGGTAATGGAAATATTTATTATCTTGATTGTGATGATAGTTTTACAGGTGTATACATATAAAGTACATGAGCAGTTTATTGTACATAAAGTACACCTCAATAAAGATGTTTTTAAAAATAAAAGAGCCACAGGAGTACAAGAGAAGAGCTCACCAGTGTCGAGATGCTGCTCCAGAAAGGTCTTGGGAAGGAGCACCTATGGAAGATGGGAAGGATTTGGGCAAAGAGAAAGGAGAAGGAAGTCCAGGTGGGGAACAGAGCCAACAGAGGCACGGAGGAAGGCACGTTCAGGTGGGCATGTGGGGATGGGGTAGGGTAGCCAGGGCATAGTGGGAGGTGAGGCAGGTAGGGTGCAGACAATTGCAGAGGCCTTCCAAACTTTTAGGAATTTGTACTTAAATTAGCAGACAAAGTGCAGCCCTGAAGGTTGGTAAGCAGGGCCCTGCCTCAAAGACAGAGAGGTGGCAGCAAGAGGGATGGAGAAGGGAAGGACTAGGAATAAAACCAAAACCAAACTTGTTGCCATCTAGTTGATTCTGACTCATAGTGACCCTACAGGACAGAGTAGAGCTGTCCCATAGGGTTTCCAAGGAGCAGCCAGTGGATTCGAACCGCCAATCTTTTGGTTAGCAGGTAAGCTCTTAACTACTCTTCTATCAGGGCTCCAGTCTTGGAGTGCGAAACCAAATAAGAAGCTGCAGTAGCTGCTATGCCAGTGTTTCTCCAAGGGGCTGGGAAGATCCAGGAGCAACAAGCACAGGCACTGGCCACAGAGGGCTGTATGAGGTGGTGGGGGGTGGGGAGCACTGGGGAGAGAACACGTCTTCATTTCCTCAGGCTTCTCTTTCCCTGCATTTCCCCTGATCTTTTACACTGATGGTGATGCCAAGAACATGGCAGATCGAAGCATCTATATTTAGATCTTTAAATGGCAAAAGTGATGAGATGAGAAAGGAGAGGGTCATATTTTTATTTTTAGGGTGTTTTTTTTTTTCCTCTTTTTAAATGTGAACCTCAGATGACTAAACTCAAGAATGAATAATACAACTCTCTAACTATCTTAAGAGTGGGCAACACCCAAACAGATGACCAAAAGAAGATGCTAAACCTCCTTCTCCAGGGATTTTCATTTTTCCAGGAAGCTTTAATGAGGCCAGCTTCAGGAAGGCGACAGAATTAAAGGCTCCTGAAAAAGATCCTTACAGCTGCACTTCTAAATGCACCACCAATGGCTGCCCATCTGGCCTTGGCCAGGTTATGCAGCAAACAGGCCAGCAGATGGCACTCCTGTATCAGCCACAGACCAAATCCATGCGGGCCCATCACATCCACCAGGGTCCAGGGCAGGAGTGTGACTGAGTCATACCAAGACAAGACAGATATGCAAGCGAGCTGGAGTCAAAGATTTAATAAAGGATACACAAGAACAGCCTACTGAGAATATGGTAAGGGAAAAACTGAAGTTTTCAAAGCCCAAACACAGAAAAGGAACACAAGTTAGTTAGCCACCACCACCAGTAGTAGGATTTGATGAAAGGTGTAATTAAGAAGCACAGAGCTGTGCTAAAGGAGGCCTCATGGCACTGTGGTTAAGTGCTTGGCTGCTAACCAAAAGGTCAGCGATTTGAACCCACCAGCTGCTCTATGGGAGAAGACGTGGCAATCGGCTTGGCTTCTGTAGAGATTACAGCCTTAGAAACCCAAAAGGGCAGTTGTATTCTGTCCTGTAGGGTTAGAATGGACTTGGTGGCAATGTTTTTTGTTTTTCTGGAGCTGGGCTAGGGAATACCAGAGACCAAAAGAGAGGAAAGGGAGGCTCTGGGCAATAAGCTTCTGGATACTGGCTGTGGTTCTTGCTGAACCCAGTCAGTGCCTGCCCAGTGCAGAGCACCCTCCCGCTCCCATCACCACCAGCAACGCTGAGAGAAGGACAGAGTGTGCACAGCTCTGGATTCCTTCTGAGCCTGCTACAAATGCTCACATCTTCAGAGTGCACTGTGTAAAATAAACAAGAGCTATGGAAACTGGTAAATATTTTGCCCTTCAAAGTTACCACAACAGATTTATACTCTGGTTTATTTCCCTGAAGGAAGGTTTTCTAAGCTTTGTTCTGAGTTAAAAGAAACAAATTCTTTTAAATGGAAATGTTCTTTAAGTTACAATTTTATTCTTTCTCTGCTGTGAAAGTAAAAAGCTGGAAATGCAGGTGGCTGGACAAGATGTTTGTTTTCATCCTTTTAAACTATACCTTCTGAAATAATAAAAACTGGCTGGGGTCCCTTCAAAGTTTATGATTGAGTAATTTTATATTGCTTAATTTAAAAAATATGTATTAATATAACTGTTTCTATGTCCACAATATTGCACTATTTGGATGCATTTATGTAATTTTTCATACAACCTGAATGTATACTCTAATATGTTAGACTGAAGGGGAAAGGAGCAGTGAAAATAGGAAACTGGGTCAGTGAGAAGGAAGGCTGCTTTCAGGCCCTAATGCCATCTGACACTCAGGGAACCAGAAACACTTTGCACACTTGAGCATACTTCTCATTACAGCATGCCAAGGAAGAGGACAGAGACCATTTCCACCTCCCTCTGAGCACACCTTACCACTACCAGCAAAACCCGTCTGAAATTACCACGATGCTAGCACCATATGTGGAGTCCCTGGGTGGTGCAAATAGTTAAAGCACTTGGATGCTAACCAAAAGGTTGGTGGTTTGAGCTTACCCCGAGTTGCCTCAGAAGAAAGGCCTGGTGATCTACTTCTGCAAAATGAAACCCACTGCCGTGGAGTCACCTCCGACTCATAGCAACCCTATAGGACAGAGTATAGCTGCCCCGTAGGATTTCCAAGGAGCAACTGGTGGATTTGAACTGCTGACCTTTTGGCTAGCAGGCAAACGCTTAACTGCTGTGCTACCAGGGCTGAAAAATAAGCCTTTGAAAATTCTTTGGAGCACAGTTCTACTCTGACATCCATGGGATCTCCGTGAGTTGGAATCAACTCAACAGCAATTGGTAAGCACAATGCAAGGTCCATAATATACTTTAATAATGGTAGACATTGCCACAAAATATTCTTTTCCCACCCTCTTCTGGGTTCCTATAGCACTCTATTTACATGAATATAATAATAATAATGTAGTAATTTTAACACTTTGGTGTTTGGTCACACAGCTAATGCATGAGAGACCCAAAATTTGAACAAAGATCTGTCTGACTCCAAAATCACCATGCAGTATTGCTTTCCTGTCCCGCGATGATCCCTTAAAGAGCTGACCCCTGCTGCCAAAGCTGAAGGTGCCAATCACTAGTGAACACTTCACCCCAGTGACCCCAAGGAAAGTAGCCCTGGGCAAAAGGTGAGAGGCCAGGGCTTCTACCTGGTGCCGGACTCCATCCTCACTGACACACTGGGTGCACGCCTCCTTGGGGACACAGCTGCCTTCCAGCAGGACTTGGTCTGGGGGGCAGAAGCAGCCTTCTGAGGGATGGTCCCCACAGGAGCTCGTATTGCCCTCACAGTTCTGGGAGCAGCCGTGCGCACAGTGGTTGTACACCAGCGAGGGTGGACATGACATACCTGCAAACAGAGAAGGAGGCCATTGCAATGGTGCACACCAGCCAGAGAACAGAGGCACAGCTGATGGGATGGTCAAGCATCAGACACACTTGCTGGGGCAGAGACACCAATTTCTATTCTCCCCGTCTTGAAGTGAAACTTTTAGCTGGACACATGACCACCCAAAATAAAAACTACATTTCCCAACTTCCCTTGCAACTAAGCATGGCCATGTGACTAAGTTCTGGGCAATGAACTGGAAGTGGAAGTGCAGTACTTATGGCAGCTTCAGGGAATCTTTTTTAAAAGACAGCTATGTGTGCCCTTTGCCCTTTTCTCCTCCTTGCCCCAACCTGCTGCTTGGAACATGGATGTGATAGCTAGAGCTCCATCTTAAACCATGAGGAAAAGGTCCACCCAAGTAAGGGCAGAGCAAAAAGCCGGAATCAAGTTGGAGAGACATAAAAAGCTGGAGCCGCTTCCCTCTGATCCGCCACTTCCCTCTGATCAGCTACTTGCAGCTAAATCTAATCCTAACTGATTACGTGAACCTGCGCGGTCTTAGGAAGTTTTGTGATCCTTTCATTTGAATGAAAGGATTTTTTCCTCATTTGAAAAAGAGGATTTTTTTTTAATCCTCTTAAAATTAAATAAGGAATCCACAGTTATGAATAGTTGCTTTGGGAAAGAAGCTACAAAGTGATTCACTTCTTCTACTCTGTCCCTGCTCAACCCCTTCCTCACATTCTCACGGTGCCAAGGCAGGTAGTGGAAAAGGTTTTAAAGGATGTGGAACAACAAGAGTTTTCCTTTATATGCATAATAAACAGCCAGGAATTACACAAAGAAATTAGAAACAAAGAAGGTGCTGTAACTCAGACACTAACACTTGCCCCTTGATCTGCAGGCAGGTTGAAAGGAGGCAGTATTGTCCCCATAGACTCAGAAAATCAGAGCTAGAAGGAACCTAGGAAGTCATACAGTCTAACTTTCTCATTCTGAGAGGCAGAAACATAGGTCCACAAAGGCTAAGAGAACAGCCAATCACCAGCTGAGCTAGGACTAGGATGCCCAGGTCCTCCAGCCCCAGGTTAGAGCTGCAACAGCTCTAGGATAATAAACTCCAAGAACTCCAAGATTCTTGTACATATTGATTTCCCTCAAAAAACTCAAGGATTCTATGTGATAACTGAGGAGGTTGAAATTTAGTGTTCTTTCTACTCCAGCACCCCTTGAGGGCAGGATCCATATCTGACTCATTTTGGTAACCCCTATACATTGAATAATGAAGAAATGCAAAGTCCAAGTAAGAAGCTGACCTTGAGGGGAAAAGACTGACACTACCCATCCAGTGCTATCTGTAACTAAGAAGACTCTTGGTATTTAAGAAGAGAATTACACTCATACTTCAAAATCCTGCTCAGGCATGGCCTACTCTGTGAGCCTTTGCTAAAACTTGGTGGAATTTCAAATTCAATAGGGACTGATGATATTGTACTTTGCTGGTGCCTCTACATTTCTAATTAAAATCACATTAGTCACAACTACAGAAATACTAATAGAAAGAAATATGCTTTGATTTACATAGAAATTTTGTATTTGAATTATTTACACATCTACCATTTTATTTGATCCTAACTGGAATCCTAGGCAATAGGAAATACAAGGATTCTGAACTTCATTACTCAAAGAATCTGAGGCCCGGAGAGGTTAAATGAGCCCACAGCTAGTTGGTCTTGAGAATTCTGAAGGGTACATATGGAAACTTACCACAGAAATCAGTTGTCCTCCAGTCAACACAGACCCCATTGGTCCGACAGAGGTGGGCATACGAGGCAATCACCTCACACACTTGATCCCGGTGGCAACTGTTCTGCTGGCAGATGGCATAAAATGTGTCTGGAGCAAGGACTTTGTGGCACTCAGCGAACAGGGCTGAAAGGAGGACCTGGCAGTGGGACCTGCTGGAGACAGGGCAGTGCTCCTCAGGAATGGGCTGGCACATCTGCCCCGGCTGCTGCATGGTCCACTCCTGGATGAATGTCCTCTGGTCTGTGGTGACTGTGCCATCCCTCAGCATGAAGTCATTGGCCCCATTCTCATCACAGATTCCTAAGGAAACAAGGAAAGGGAAGATTGGAAGCCTTGAGTGCCAACACATTGATGCCAGAGACCTGGCTGCTCTCTATCCCTACCAGGGTCTGAACCATAGTCCTTCTTACAGGACCCAGATATGTAAGCATCCAAGAGTCCTGAGAGTACAGCAAGTAAGGGAGGAATGGAGAAAATGTTCTTACCACAGAGACCATACATCTTTGAAGAAAAGGTCTTGGGGCTAAGCTGCAACTGGAACTCATTGTTTTGTGGAGTGAATGTGAAGATGTGGCCAAGATGGTTGAATCTGATCTCGTGCATGATGGTACCATAAACACTGACTTCCATGTTCCCACCCGTGTAAGGGACAGACACCAGTCTCCCATTAACAGTCACCTGCCCAAAGAAGAAAATGAGCTCATCAGTAGTCATAACAATAAGGAATCCTTGAACTCCAGTATTTGTTTCTTACTGAAGTTACTGATAGTCCCTGCATGTTAATCACTCTCAATTCCAGTGTTATCTACAAACCCACATATTTGTCAGCAGCTCTTGTTGAAAAGGGGCTTTATACAGCTTGACAGAAGAGCAGACTATTATAATACTGTACAGAGGGCCATGGATGTTAAAAAAGTGAACCCTGAGTCTATGTGCTCTCAACAGAGAATACCATCCCCTTAAAGACAGGTTAGGAAAGTTGCCATTGTACAAAGTCACCAGGGAATTATCTCTAGAAGTGTCTAACAGGACTATTTTAAGTCTTTTTTTTCTTGGTCACTAGAAACTCTTACTTTGGAGGCTTTACCCCACATCATAGCAAACGTATTCAGATATAATCACATGCCATAATAAATGTAGTTTTGCTGTAAATATTTTAGGATGGTTTTTACCATTCTGATTTTAAATTTTTTGGTCATGAGTTACTCATGTATTATACAACTAGCTATGATTTTTCAGCAATTGTTGTGCATATTCTGAAATGTCTGCAAAGTGAGAAATCTAACCTACAAATTGTTTTCAAATGTGTAATGAAATATTTATGACTTCTAAATTAAACAAGTAATGAAGCTGGCATAATGTAACCTTTTGCAAACATTTAATTAAACATTTATTTATATCATTTTTGCAGTTTTATTTTCAAATTTTGGCACCATAAATTTTGTATAGGCCCTAAATAATTTCAAACATCACTGAAAAGCCTGCAGGCCCTACGCACTGGGCCCGTAAAGCCTAGTGGATAAACAGCCCTGACGTCAACCTCGATTCTCTTCCAGTGCCAGAAACTGACACTGAATTCACAGTTTAACGCTGTCTAAAACTGATTCTTTCTTCCAAATCTGGGCCCAGAACAACATGAAATCGCACCAAGACAAGGGAGACGGTTATAAGCCCCTCCTAAGGAGGTGGTGCTCTGCCAGTTAACAGGAGCACCAGCTAAAACCAGCTCCCATCAGGTCCCTGTGGCTTCCCAGAGGTTCTGCAGCTGTCTTGCCACAGGACCCACAGAAAGTACCTCTCACCTCCATGTCACTGTAGAGCTCAATTGAGAGGCCATCATGCTTCACCTCAATGGATTTCATGCACGTCTGCTGTGGGCTGCAGGCACCATTATGTAGAATCACCTCCACATCCTGTTCCTTGTTTTGAAATAGGACATAGGAACAGCTGCCAGTCAGCTTGAAATTCTCTCCATCAAAGGTCACAATGTGCCGGGTAGAGCTGCCCATGCACACACCTAGACAGGGGAGAGCAAAGGATGGGTGTGACATTATTCAAATTCCCATACCTGCTACATGCAAAGAAGGTGTTGCCAAGTTGCACAAAGATAGCGTTGAGAACAAAAAGGGCCCTTTGAGATCATAAAATCCAATTTCCTCATTTTACAGATTTAGGAAACTGAAACCATGAGACATAGAGTTGCTTAGGTATGTCACACTTGGCCATCAAATATTTTCCTGGATAAAGTTTAGAAAGATAAGTATTACATGAAAACGTGGCAAATTACAGAACCATACTTCCAAAAAACTGAAATGCACTTAGTGAACAATCCACTCTACCAGGATGCTTTGGCCCAGGAAACAAAGTTAAGTTCCAGGGGTGTTATGACTCGTTGAAATCACAAGGAGCTAAGCAAGCCATAAGCTCATGATCTCACTGTAAAGAGAGTTCACCTAAAGACACATGTGTCCTTTCAGCTGCCAATGACTAATGGTACAAGTGGCCATGTTGACTGTATCCCTTAAGAGATCACACAAGAGAAATATTTCCAGAGCCAAAACAAATGGTTGAGTCTCAGTACTCCCTCATCTGCCACTCATTCTTTCACATAATCAGCAAATTCTCAAGGTTCCTATTAAAACTGCATTTGCAAATACTAACCATCTTGCCTCTACCTAAGATGCTTCAGTAAAAATCCTTACATGGAAGGCACCACTTCCATGAACCATTTGAAAGCAAATCTTGGACCCAAATGAAGTTGGAGATGAGCTTTCCAGACAAACCGCAACCACATCTACAGTGGTAAGTGAATGAAAGTCCAAGAACTGAGGCAGATTCAGTGGAACAGCAAGGCTGCGCCAATATCCCTCACTCACAGCTGGGCCTGGGCAACCTCCACCTACATGGCAGCACATTCACTAACAAATGATGGGTCTGGATGCACCATTTGTCTGAGCTAAGCAGCCTCCCTAGGAGCCCATAAACTGACAATCCCTTAATAAAAGTCCTTGCATAGTCAGTAATTTTCAAGTGACAGCCCTGACTGCTACTGGCCTACTGGCATGCATGCTGCAAGTGACCCCAAATACTCCAGCTGTGGACATTGTCAAGTCTTAAGGAGTCTATCCTCAGCTACTATAAGAATGTGACAAATCACGAAGCAAAGAAATGGTTTTTGCTCACATTTGGCAGGTTAATGAAAATGGCTCTGCCCATCATAAGACAAACCATTACAGTGGAATGGACACTTTAGAGCTAGAAAACGCACAATTGACTTCTGTTCCACCACTTGTTTGCACTGTGAACTTGGACAAATTACTTAACTGCTGTGATCCTCTCCTAGCTCCACTGCATGACAGGATTATTATGAGAATTAGTTGCAATGTAGATAAAATGCCTGAGACACACCAGGCGTGTGTTCAATAAATAGAGCTACAAATCTTATGAACAAACCAATGCCACAAAGGAAATCCAGTAGTTTGTAGTCACAGGAAGATTTCTGGGTTGTAGGTATGTTAGAAAGTGAGATCCCTTCATCTCTGAAATACTGAACCAAACTGCATCCCAGCAAACCATCACATCATACTCCAGTTTACTGATCAGTTTAAATCAACCACATATATTAACATATTTCAATGTTCAGGATATAGAAAAAGTTATATTGAACCAATTAAAAAATAACATATGAGACAAAAACAGCAGTTCATTACAGAGTAAAGTATACCTGGTATTAAAAAAAAAAAAAAAAACCGTTGCCGTCAAGTTGATTCCGACTCCTGGTGACCCTATAGGACAGAGTAGAACTGCCCCATAGAGTTTCCAAGGAGCACTTGGTGGATCTGAACCGTCAACCTTTTGGTTAGCAGCCTTAGAACTTAACCACTATGCCACCAGGGTTTCCTACCTGGTATAAGTACCCCTGAAATTCTTTTGTCTATACCTCTCCTTTTATTCAACATCTTCCTAGTCATTCTTTCTGAGTGACAACACAAGTATCTGTGACAGATTATAGTAAAACTTTTGACTAAAGTGTCCAAATATGATGAATACCAGATACTGAAGTGAATTGTTAGACAGACCAAAATGCAACTTTTCAAAAAGACATCCATAGCTTATTAAGAAAAAGTTCTGTATCCTTCTTTGGTGAGTGGTGTCTGGGGTCTTAAAAGCTTGCAAGCAGCCATCTAAGATGCATCAATTGGTCCCAACCACCTGCAGTAAAGAAGAACGAAGAACACCAAAGACACAAGGAAAGTATTAGCCCAAGAGACAGAAAGGGCCACATAAACCAGAGACTTCATCAGCTTGAGACTAGAAGAACTAGATGGCGACCGGCTACCACCAATGACCACCCTGACAGGGAACACAACAGAGAGTCCCAGATGGAGCAGCAGAAAGATGGGGTGCAGAACTCAAATTCTAGTAAGAAGACCAGACTTAATGGTCTGACTGAGACTGGAGGAACCCCAGAAAGCATGGCCCCTGGATTCTCTAACAGCCCAGAACTAGAACAATTTCCAAGGCCAACTCTTCAGACAGGGATTGGACGGAACTGTGGGGCATAAAGTGATACTCATGAGGAGTGTGCCTCTTAGCTCAAGTAGATACAAGAGACTAAACAGGCAGCTTCTGTCCAGAGGTGAGATGGGAAGGCAGAGAAGGTTAGGAGCTGGTTGAATGGACATGGGGAATCAGGGGTGGAAAGGATCAGTGTGCTGTCACAGTATGGGGAGAGCAATTAGAGTCACATAACAATGTATGTATAAATTTTTGTATGGAAAAACATAAAAATAAATTCTTAAATTAAAAAAAAATAAGACATCCAGGTAACCAAAGACAATGACAACTGCCTAGGTCTGCATGCCATATATCCTCCAAAAACAATACAGAACAAATTAAACTACACAAAAATCATGCCTCCGACATAACTAGAAGATAGAGAATACCCAAACTTTAAATAACATTAAGTAAAATAGGAAAAATAACACTAAATCCCAGCAAACAATCTCTCATGTTCACACCACCAGCCTTTGTCATCAGCAAGAACAATCCAAGAAAAGCTATAAGGAAGGTAAAGAAGGGAGCTAGCAGCAAGTATAAAAGTCTCTAAAACCATTACCAGAAACAGAAGTTCACACTAAGTATGAAAAAATGTTAAACATGTCCTGGTAGATCAGGGCAGGAACTTAAAATACACACAATGTGAAGTGACAATCTTTGAAACACATAGCTTTGGGGGGAGAAAACAACAAAATGGAATGGCAAAGTGTATTTGGCAACTGGGTTGTGTTGGAAAAAAAGAAGCAAAAGGGAAAAATTAATGTTCTGGAAGACAGAAAAATAAACAAAAAATCAGAGGGCATTTAACTCCTCAACACACCAAAAACAAACAAAAAACACAAAAATCTAAAGCAACAACTTTGCTACACTGACAGAATAGAGTATCACTGAACTAGAAATCTTACAAAACCTCAAATCCACAAAACGAATAGAAGTAAACTAAGCAAATTTACATACAAAGTTACTTCAAAAATATCAGAAAATGAGAATCAACACTCCTTAGATAATGAAAATTCCACTTCCAAAAGAGTCAATCATGACACAGAAGAAAACTAAGCCAACACTCCAAACTAAATTAAATATACACAAATAAACATTTGTGAAAATGAAAACCACCTTGAATCAGAATTTCAAAAACTAAGAAATGGACATAAAAGAGGAATAAATAAAAACAGAGTTAATTGAACTCATGGAAAAAAATGGAAGAAGAAAGGTAAAATCAACACATAAAAGTCCTATGGAGAACACACTAAAATAAAAATTTAATAGGGAGCATTGAAGAAAAGCAAGAAACCAAGCAAGAGAATGAAGATGAGTTATTGAAAGAAGTAAGAGTCAGAGAGAAAGTGATGAAAATGTAAAACAAGAAAAAAAAATGGGCTCCCTGAAGAAGAAAAACAGTGGGACAAAACTAAAGTTTAAAACTATAATCCATGAAAAATTTCTGGAAATCAAAACGACACAATTCTACATATTGAAAACACATGCCAGATGCCAGAAAAATTAACCCAGAACAATCTACTCTGAGACATATTACAGTGAAACTATTAGACTTCAAAGATAAAGAAAAAAAAAATCCTTCAGATCTCCAAGCAAAAAGATCAAATAATGTACAAGGGCAAAAGAATCAGACTGGTATCAGAATTCTCAAAAAAACATACAAAGCAAGGGAAAAATGGACCAGCATTTTGCAGAAATTCAATGAGTGAAAGTATGAATCAAGAATTTTATATCCAATTATTCTGAGTGAAATAAGTCAATCACAAAAGGGCAAACATTGTATGAGACCACTATTATAAAAAGTCAAGAATAGGTTTACACACAGAAAGAAGCATTCTTTGATGGTTACCAGGAATGGGATGGAAAGGGAGGAAGACTCACTAAATAGATAGTAGACACATGTTAATTCTGGTGAAAGGAAAGGCAATGCACAGTACAGAAGAAGTCAGCACAACGTGACCAACGCAAAGGAAGACATCAAAAGGTATGCAAGAATAAAGGGCAACTATGGTAAATACTATAACATGTACAATCCTGCAACAACAGTAATAACAAACAATTTGTAAGTGGATACGTGGGTAGATATGTATGCTAAATTGGTGTGGGAGGACGTACGGGAGTACACCCGCATGCATATACAGGTATGGTTGTGGATATTTCTACATACATATTTGCATATGCTGCATGTATATTCACATATATAATAGAGCACATAGGGGCCCAGTTATAGGAACTTCTTAGACATATCCAAAAACCTCGAGGGAGTGAGCTACTGGGCTTGAAGGCTAAGGACCATAGTCTCTGGGGACATCTTGGTCAATTGGCATAACATAGTTCATAAAGATAATGTTCTACATCCTAGGTTGGTGAGTAGTGTCTGGGGTCTTAAAAGCTTGCAAGTGGGCATCTAAGATACAACTATTGGTCTCTTCCCATCTAAAGCAAAAGAGAGCAAAGGAAACCAAAGACTCAAGGAAGTAGTTAGTCCAAAGGAATAATGGACACATGAACCACAGCCTCCTTAGCCTGAGACCAGAAGACCCAGCTGCCACTACTGACTGCTCTGACTAGGAGCACAATAGAAGGTCCCAGTTAGAATGGGTGAAAAATGTAGAACAAAATTCAAATTCATAAAAAAGACAAAACTTACTGGTTTGATAGAGACTAGAGGAACACTTGAGACTATTTCCCTAAGACACCCATCAAACATGGAACTGAAACCACTCCTGGAGGCCACCCTGCTGCCAAATAAATAGACTGGCGTATAAAATAAACAATAATTTCCATGAGTGATGTGCTCCATAGAACAATCAACTATAAGACCAAAAGGGCAACATCTGCCCAAAAGTAAAGGTGAGAAGGCAGGGAGAGGCAGGGAATCCAGACGAATAAAAGTGGGGAAGCTAGGTTGGAAATGGGGAGAGTGCTGACAAATTGCAGGCACTGCAAGCAATGTCACAGAACAATCTGTGTATGAATTATTGAGTGGAAAACTAATTTGCTGAGTAAACTTTCACTTAAAGCACAATTAAATGTTCCAAAAAAAAAATTTTTTTTATATCCAGCCAAGCTGTCCTTCTACTTCAAGTACTGTCCTTGATACTTCAAGATTTATAAAAAACAAGTGTTGAGTATACAAGAATTTAGGGAATTCTTTACCCATGAGAAATTCTTGTGGAATCTACTAGAGGATAAACTTCCTTCAACTAAGAGATGACTGGGAAATAACAAAACAAGTGAAGGCAAGCATTTTTATATTGGTAATCACATATCTAAAAGTAAAACTAAAACAAAGGAAGAGTGGAAGGCTAATGTACAAATGTCATAGGCTGTGACAAGCAGAAATAATGCAACTAAAAATGGCCTCCTCTGCTTCCCGCGGCCACAGTCTCTTGGCCGGGAAGCATCAGCTGCTTGGATTCCACCCGCCCACACTGGTCGGCTCCCTGAGTGCCATTGGCTGGCTGCTGGTGTTGCTTTTTTCCACTTTTTTTGATTTCTTCCTTACCTCTCACCACCTCCCTCTCCTTTCGCTCAAATACCTGGCTCCGTGCACCATCTTTGCTACTTCCTAGGAGGCTGGGGAGCTCCATTTGAGTGTGGCACTGCTTCCCGGTCTGGGCTGCCATGCTGGTGGGATCCCGGGGCTTTTGTTTGTTTGTTTGTTTTGAATTGTTTGTTTGTTTTCTCTTCCTTTTCTCGAGTTGGGAGTCCATTCTGGCTGGGCAGAGCTACATGGTTTGGGACCTACCCCCTCAGCTTGCGCAGACATGCAGAGGGATCCCTGAGAGCATTTCTTTTTTCATGGTTTTTTTTTTTTTCTGTTTTTTGGGGGATTTTCTTGTTTGTTTGTTTTTTTAATTTGTTTTGTTTTCCTTTCCCTCTCTTTCCCTTTTTTCTTTCTTCATTACTCAGTTTCTAATCTCTCTATATCTTCTTTCTCTTCCTATTCCCTGAATACCTGGCACTGAATACCTCTATGCCTTCTAGCCCGGCTGTACTGCAACAGCTGGGAACAACTTCCCCACACCTCGAAGCCACACTAGTGGGATCCCTGGGAGCTTTGCTGTTCTTTTTTCTTTCTAATTTTTATTTATTCATTCTTTTCTTTTCTTTTTTTTCTTCTTCTCCCCTTTTAGTTTTTCTCCATTTCATAGTCTCTCATCTCTCCACTCCAATGGCAAGCTCCCCTAGCACTCTTTTTTGTTTGTATGTTTTTGGCTCCTGTTCCTCTCTCCTCTCTCCCATATCCATATTAGCTCCACACATAACAATCTCCCCCCTACATCCTGCCTACCTGCACCATGCGCTTAACATCACACCACCAAGCAGCACAGGCACGGCCTACCGAAACCTACCCTGAACTGATTACTGACCTGCCCTGGTGGCTGTTGTGAGTGTCACAACCCATCCCCGCAACTCCTCTTCAGCTAGACCTGCCCTGCTATACCATATCTGAGCAACTGACCCTGACAATTGGAGAAGGAGGCAAAAAGTATTGTGCCCACAGATGAGCAAACAACAAAGAACACACTGCCCGCCTGTTCAGACATAGCCAAATTAAAAAAAAGGACAAAACAAACAAATCTACAATCAATAAACAAGACAAATAACTACTGAATGTCTCAAAGACAGCAGACAATATCAAAACATTTACAAAAACACGACAGGATGTTTCCAGTAGGTGTCCAAAATAAAGAACCAAATGACTTTCCAGTGGAAGAAGACGCACAAGAACTACCTGATAGGGAATTCAAATCTCTAATACTCAGAATTATCCAAGAGTTGAAGTAAAAAGAAGACAAAAATGAGGAAAAATAGACAAATTCATGGAACATAGAGACAAAAAATGGAAGAATTCAGGAAAATAATGCAGAAGCAAAATGTCAAAATAAATTCACAACTAGAAATTACACAAAAACAACAATTAGAAATCCAAAAGATAAACAACAAGATCTCAGAAATGGACAGTGTCATAGAAGGGCTGAGGAGCAGATTCGAAACGGTGGAAGACAGGATCAGTGGAATGAAAGACAAACACTCGGATACAACTCTGTTCAAGGAAAACTCAGAAAAAAGAACAAAGAAAAATGAAGAGACCCTGAGAGTTATGTGGGATACAATAAAAAGCAAAAATTTGCAAGTGATCCAAGTTCCAGAACAGGGGAAGAAAACAGAAAACACAGAGAGGATCATTGAAGAACTGCTGATGGAAAACTTCCCCAATATCATGAAAGATGAAAAGCTGACCATCCAAGAAGCTCACTGAACCCCATATAGGACAGACCTCAGAAGAAAATCACCAAGGCATATCGTAATCACACTCGTCAAAACCAAATACAAACAAAGAATCCTGAGAGCAGCTCGTGAAAAACAAGAAGTCACATACAAAGGAGAAACAAGAAGACTAAGCTCAGATTATTCGGCAGAAACCATGCAGGCAAGAAGGCAACGGGATGACGTATATAAACCCTTGAAAGAAAAAATTTGCCAGACAAGAATAATATATCCTGTAAAACTCTCATTCAAATATGATGGTGAAATCAGGACATTTCCAGATAAACAGAAATTAAGGGCCTATATAAAAACAAAACCAAACTTACAAGAATTATTAAAGGGAGTTCTTTGATCTGAGAACAAACAACTTCAACTCACAGGCTAAGTCTAGGACACAGGATGGTACCGGCCAGATACCAACCTAGGAAATGAACTCTCAACGACTACCCAAAAGCAAAAAAAAAAAAAAAAAATGCAACAGGGAATCAGAGCAGTTAATCTGTAAATAACAACAACATCAGAACAATAAAAGAGGGAATAAACGGTGCAGGTATAGCACCTTCTAATGAAGTGGAAGCCAAGGTGATACCAAGTAATAATAGACTGCTTCAAACTTAGAAAGACAAGTAATTTCACGGTAACCACAAAGAAAGTTAACAAACAGACTCATAAAAATGAAGAGGAAAAACATAAAGTCTCAGCAAAAACAAAACCTACAAAAACAAAAGAAATGAAAAAAAAAAATCCACAAACAAAAGTAACTCAGCACAGGAGAGTAAAAACAAAGAAAACATCAGCACCACAAAAAAAAAAGCACTACAAAATGACAGCAACAAACCCACATCTATCAATAATTACACTGAATGTAAATGGACTCAATGCACCCATAAAGAGATGAAGAGTAACAGACTGAAAAAAAAACAGGATCCATCAATACGCCGTCTACAAGAGATACACCTTAGAAACAAAGACGGGAATTTATTAAAAGTCAAAGGTTGGAAAAAAATATATCAAGCTAAAAACAACCAAAAAAAGAGTAGGAGTGGCAATATTAATCTCAGATAAAATAGACTTGAAAACAAAATCCACCATAAAAGACAAAGAAGGACACTATATAATGATTAAGGGGACGATCCATCATGAAGACATAACCATAATAAACATCTACACACCCAATGACAGGGCTCCAAAATACATAAAACAAACTCTAACAACACTGAAAAGAGAAACTGACTGTTCCACAATAATAGTAGGAGACTTCAACACACCACTCTCAGTAAAGGACAGAACAACTAAAAAGAAACTCAGCAAAGCTACAGAAGACCTAAAGGGCACAATCAGCCAACTTGACCTCATAGACATATACAGAACACTCCATCCAACAGCTGCAAAGTACACATTCTTTTCCAATGCACATGGAATGTTCTACAGAATAGACCACATCTTAGGCCACAGAGGAATCCTCAACAAGATCCAAAACGGTGAGATAATTCAAAGTATCTTCTCTGACCACAATGCCATCAAGGCAGAAATTAACAACAGAAAGAGCAAGGAAAAAAATCAATTACATGGAAACTGACTAATACCCTGCTTACACATCACTGGGTAATAGAAGAAATCAGAGATGGGATAAAAAAAATTCCTAGAATCAAATGAGAATGAAAACACATCATACCAGAACCTTTGGGACACAGCAAAGGCAGTCCTCAGAGGACAATTTATAGCAATAGATGCACATATCAAAAAAGAAGAAAGGGACAAAATCAAAACATTAACTACATAACTCAAACAAATAGAAAGAGAACAGCAAAAAAAGCACACAGCCACCAGAAGAAATAGTAAAGATCAGAGCAGAAATAAATGAAATAGAGAACAGAAAAACAATAGAAAGAATCAACAAAACCAAAAGTTGGTTCTTTGAAAGAATCGACAAACCACTAGCCAGACTAACGAAAGAAAAACAGGAAAGGATGCAAATAACCCAAATAAGAAATGAAATGGGTGACATTACAACAGACCCAAATGAAATAAAAAGGATCATAACAGAATATTATGAAAAACTATACTCCAACAAATTTGAAAACCTAGAGGAAATGGATAAATTTCTAGAAACACACTACCTACCCAAACTACAACAAAGCGATGTTGAAAATCTGAACAGACCCATAACAAGAGAAGAGATTTGAAAAGGTAATTAAAAAAAAAAAAAAAAAAAAAAACTCCCAACAAAAAAAAAATCCCTGGCCAGATGGCTTCCCTGGAAAATTCTACAAAACATTCACAGAAGAGCTTGTACCAGTACTACTCAAGCTATTTCAGAGCATAGAAAAGGAAGCAAAAATTCCAGATTCATTCTATGAAGCCAGCATAACCCTGATACCAAAACCAGGCAAAGATGCCAGGGAAAAAGAAAATTACAGACCAAATCTCTCATGAATATAGATGCAAAAATTCTAGCCAATAGATTTCAGCATCATAACAAAAAATAGTACACCACAACCAAGCAGGATTCATACCAGGTATGCAAGGATGGTTCAACATTAGAAAATCAAACAACATAAACCACCACATAAATAAAGGAAAGAAAAGAATCACATGATCATCTCAAGTGACTCAGAAAAGGCATTCGACAAAGTCCAACACCCATTCCTCACAAAAACTCTCAATAAAATAGGTATAGAAGGGAAATTTCTCAACATAATAAAGGGCATCAATGCAAAACCAATAGCCAACATCATTCTTAATGGAGAGAGGCTGAAAACATTCCCCTTGAAAACAGGAACAAGAAAACGATGCCCTTTATCACCACTCCTATTGAACATTGTGCTGGAAGTTCTAGCTAGAGCAATAAGGCAAGAAAAGGAAATAAAGGGCATCCAAATTGGTAATGAAGAAGTTAAACTGTCCCTGTTTGCAGATGATATGATACTATACCTAGAAAACCCTAAAGACTCCATGAGAAATCTACTGGAACTAATAGAAAGATGCAGCAGAGTAGCAGGATACAAGATAAACATACAAAAATCAGCTGGATTCCTATACACCAATAAAGAGAATGATGAATAGGAAATCAGGAAAACAATACCATTTATAATAGCCCCTAAAAAAACAAAATACTTAGGAATAAACCTAACCAGGGATGTAAAAGACCTATACAAAGAAAACTACAAAACACTACTGCAAGAAACCCAAAGGGATCTACATAAATGGAAAAACATACCATGCTCACGGATAGGTAGACTCAACATTGTGAAAATGATAATTCTACCCAAAACAATTTACAAATATAATGTAATCCCAATCCAAATACCAATAACATTCTTCAAAGAGATGGAAAAACTAATCATTAATTTTATATGGAAAGAGAAGAAGCCCCGAATAAGTAAAGCACTACTGAAGAAGCAGAATAAAGTTGGAGGACTCACACTACCTGACCTCAGACCCTACTATACAGCTATGGTAGTCAAAACAGCCTGGTACTGGTACAATGACGGATACATTGACCAGAGGAACAGAATTGAGAACCCAGACGTAAGTTAATCCACCTACGGTCACCTGATCTTTGACAACGACCCAAAGTCCATCAAATGTGGAAAAGACAGTCTTTTTAACAAATGGTACTGGCAAAACTGAACGTCCAATCTACAAGAAAATGAAACAGGCTCACACCATATACAAAAACCAATTCAAAATGGATCAAAGACCTAAATATAAAGCCAAAAACTATAAAGTTCATAGAAGAAAAAAATAGATCAACATTAGAGGCCCTAATACACGGCATTAACAGGATACAAACCATAGCCAACAACACACAAACTCCAGAAGATAACTGGGATCTTCTAAAAATTAAATACTTATACTCTTCAAAAGATTTCACCAAAAGAGTAAAAAGAGAACCTACAGACTGGGAAAAAATTTTTGGACAGTACAAGTCAGACAAAGGTCTAATCTCCATAATCTACAAGGAAATCCAGCACCTCTACAACAAAAAAACAAATAATCCTATTAAAAAATGGGCAAAGGAAATGAACAGACACTTCACCAAAGAAGACATTCAAGTGGCCAACAGACATATGAGGAAATGCTCACAATCACTAGCCATTAGAGAAATGCAAATTAAAACCACAATAAGATACCACCTCACCCCAGCATTACTGGCACAAACCAAAAATACTGGAAATTACAAACGTTGGAGGGGCTGTGGGGAGATCGGAACTCTTATGCACTGCTGGTGGGAATGCAAAACGATACAACCATCTTGGAAAACGATATGGCACTTCCTTAGAAAGCTAGAAATAGAAATACCATACAATCCAGCAATCCCACTCCTAGGAATATATCCTAGAGAACTAAGAGTTGTCACTCGAATAGACATATGCACACCTATGTTCACGGCAGCATTGTCCACAATAGCAAAAAGATGGAAACAACCTAGATGCCCATCAACAGATGAATGGATAAACAAACTATGGTACATACACACAATGGAGTACTATGCAACGAGAAAGAACAACAATGAATCTGTGAAGCATCTCATAACATGGATGAAACTGGAGGACATTATGCTGAGTGAAATAAGTCAATCACAAAAGGACAAATATTGTATGAGACCACTATTGTAAAAACCCTTGAAAAAGTTTACACACAAAGATAACAATCTTTGTTGGTTACCAGGGAAGGGAGGGGTGGGAGGGAAATACTGAACAGGCAATAGAAAAGTGGTATCTTTGGTGAAGGGTTAGACAGGACACAATACTGGGGAAACCAGCACAACTTGTACAAGGAAAGGTCATGGAAGCTTCATAGACACATCCAAACTCCCTGAGGGACTGAACTGCTGGGCAGAGGGCTGTGGGGACCATGGTCTCGGGGAACATCTAGCTCAATTGGCATAACACAGTTTATAAAGGCAATGTTCTACATTCTACCTTGGTGAGTAGCATCTGGGGTCTTAAAAGCCTGTGAGCAGCCATCTAAGATACTCCACTGGTCTCATCCCTTCGGGAGCAAGGGAGAGTGAAGAGAACAGGATACAAGGAAAGCATTACTTCAAAGGACTAATGGACCATAGCTACAAAGGCCTCCACCAGACTGAGTCCAGTACAGCAAGATGGTGCCCAGCTACCAGCATTGACTGCTCCAGCCAGGATCACAATAGAGGGTTCTGGACAGAGCTGGAGAAGGATGTAGAACAAAATTCTAACTCACAAAAAAAAGACCAGATTTACTGGCCTAAAGGAGACTGGAGAAACCCCAAGAGTATGGACCCCAGACACCCTTTTAGCTCAGTGGTGAAGTCACTTCCGAGGTTCATCGTTCAGCCGGGGATTGGACAGCCCCATAAAACAAAATGGGACTAATGAGGCACAGAAGTCCAGGGACAAGGGCTAGAAGGCAGAAGGGGACAGGAAAGATGGTGATAGGTAATCCGAGGCTGAGTAAGGATAGTGTTGACATGTAGTGGGGTTGTTAACCATTGTCATAGGGCAACATGTGTACTAACTGTTTAATGAGAAACTATTTTGTTCTGTAAACTTTCATCTAAAGTGAGAATAGCAGCACAATTGGAAGAGCGTAGTTGATGTCACTGAACTGTGCATGTTGAAATTTTTGAAATGGTGTATCTTTGGCTATTTATATTTTCACCAAAAAAAAAAAAAAAAAAAAAAGGTCGAGAAGGGAACGGGTTGACATGTTGTGGGGTTGTTAACCAATGTCATAAAACAATATGTGTACTACTGTTTAATGAGAAACTATTTGTTCTGTTAACCTTCACCTGAAGTACAATTAAAAAATAAAAATAAATTAAAATAAAAAGCCAAAGAATACACATCACATAGAGAAATAATTGTAACAAAACATACATCATTACAAAATATTAAGACAGTGAGACTAAACATATTCATGGCAATAAATAAGAATAAGCTTAACTCGACTCACCTACTATAAAAAAAAATTTTTTTCAATTTGGCTCAAAAGAAATATACAACTATATGCCTTATACAAGAGACAGACCTAAAATTTAGAAAGGCCAAAATAAGGTAATGGACAAGCAAACATGAAAGAATAGCCAGCAAAACGCTGAAAAAGAAAAGCTATGCAAAGGTAGTAGTCCTGCCAGATATCAAAACATACTACAAATCTTCTATAATTAAGACAGTGTGGTACTGGCAGATGCATGGACTAACAGACCAGTGGATTAGAACAAAAAATCCAGAAAGAAACCCAAGCACATTTGTACATTTAAAGGTGTCAAATTTAAAGCATATATGTAAAATAATAAAAATGTCATCTTACATCACTGATGTAAAGATGGACATTTCAATAAATGGTACTGGGACAACTGGGTAGCTATTTGGAAAAGATAAAATTAGATCTATACTTTATACTATATACCAGAATAAACTCCAAGTGAATCAGGTATCTAAACGTAAAAATAAAATTATACGTTTACTACTTAGTAGACTTGTTTTTCATAAAAGCATGAGTTAGTAAACCTGAAACTTTAGGTGCATTCCGAGATTAAGTAAATATACAAATATATTGTGGAAATGAGAGACATGTTTCTCACTGTCAGAGAAAGCACAGGGTAAAGGCTAGAATGGACTCTGTCAGATTAGAATTGGAGGTGTCAGTATAAACTCATGCTTTAGACAGATAGATGAGACAGACAGTGAGTGATAGAAATGAGAGAGAGAGAGAATGTCCCTATACATACGTATGCTGCCTAGCTCTGTCTGCTGAGACAGTAATGACACTCCAGTATCATTGAACACAACTGGCACTCAGATCTTTGTTTCTAAATACCATTCTCTAATAAAAAGAACCAGGATTATTTCGAGAAATAGCTGACTTCAGGAAGGACACAAGAAAACTATGAGTCTAGAACACTTTATGGTACTAGAAAGTAAAGAAGAATTCAAAACATGATAAGGAATAGTATTTTTTAATTAAAATCAAGGGGAAAAAAAGATATTAAAAGGACACAGAAGCGAAATTGAAAGGACCCTCAATGGTCAAATATGGAACAACATGAGCAATAAAATAAATAATGCTACTAATTGATTATACCCCATAGAATAAAATAAGAATCCATGAATCCATACGGATATAAATAATTAATTGAATCAATAATCAGGGGATAAGGGAAACCTCTTTTAGTAGAACTCCAACGAATAAATGTGGAGGGAATAATGGAAATCAGAAATCACCATCTGGCAAACACTATGTAAAAATTGTTTCACGCAAGAGTCATCAACGGATGCTAAAATTAGTGGGCAAAAGTATGATCAACACCAGAATATTTCCATAGTTCCAAAGTATCTCCAAGATAGTTATTATGTGCAAAGAGAAAAACAGTAACTTTACAGTACAGAAACCTGGCAGATACCACCTTAACCAAGTGATCCAAGTTAACATCACCAGTAAGGGCACAAAACGACATCATGAGCCTCTTGATATTATGGACTAAGAAGGACAAAAATGTATAACCTGAATTTAACCTAAATTAATGACCAGTTTTCTTCAAAAGTGTCAAGATCATAAAAATCAAAGAAAAACTAACAAATTATTCCAGATTTACAAAGTCTAAGGAGACATGACAATTAAATGTAAGGTGTGATTCTGAATTGGATTCCAGATCAGAAAACAGACATTACTGAGACAACTGGCAAAATCTGACTGTGGTATCAATATTAATTTCCCAGATTTGATCCTTATACTGTAGTTATATAAGATGTAACATTTGGAGAATCTGAGAGAAGAATATACGGGAATTCTTTGTGCTATTTTTGCAACTTTTTGTTAAGTCTGTAGTTATTTCAAAAAAAAAAAAAAAAAAAAGAAAGAAGCAGCCAGCCAAAGGAGATGAACTGCTTCTCACAGGATTGGGTAGCAGAACAGCAGCAGCAGGGATACCTCTGAGGAAGCCTCAAGCGAGCTAGCAAAAAAAAGAGGCTGCTTTAAACACCTGCCAGGCCAGAGTGCAGAGCCATCTCAAAGCAGTGCCAGTCACACAAGAACTTTTCTGAACTTCCTTCCAACTCCTTTCCATGCTCCAAGCTGGGAAAGGAGCTAACCACACCCCTTTCCCAGGGGGCAGGCAGTCCAAGCCAGGGTTGGCAAGAAGTTTTAATCAAGTTCAAAGTGTTGATTATTACATTGGAGTGGACATTCTAATTACCAAACTGAGACTTTGTTTTATGAGTTAAAGTGACCATAGAATTGTTTATGAATAAGCAGAAATGTATTGAGGTCTGCTAGACTTTCCTAGTTTCTCCTTGGCCAGGGAGAAAACTTGCCCCACTAAATACGTTCTAAAGGGAGAGTGGGATATAAAATACGGTTTTGATTATATCCCACAAGTTGCATCTACTCAACATGATTATGAACTATCCACTGGTGAGTAGGGACTATAGTAATCAACCAGTTTCTCCCAACCATGAGACAGAAGGCTAACACACCCCCATGGATGAATGCTCTCCACTGGCTTACATGAGATGGAAGAGCTGAATATGTCTTCCTCTCAAACCAGACTACCGTGATGATCTACTGTTATACTCAGCCCCCACAGAGCTGTGGGTGTGAATGGAGAGTTTTGGGGAGGTGTCTGTATCACTGCTGGATTTCCACTGCTACACCCCAAGCTCCTAGATCCCCTAAGGTTGACCTGCCAACAGCCAAGCTGAACACTGACATCAGAAAAACAATTCTTCCTTCTGGTGATGCATAATCTGAGAAAATGCCTTCCAAAAGCAAAGGAAGAGAACAATGATCCCTGAGATTGGATGAAAGTACATCCAAGGAGCATGGGAAGGAGGGAACACAGATGAAAGTACTACTGTGTGTACGTGGTGAGGAGGGAAAGGGTGCTTCAGGCTGGTAGGCTTCTGGTCTACCTTTCTGCAAAGCCAACCTGAACGCACTGCCCCTTTAACACTGTTCAGGCTAATGAAGCAAAGGACTCACAGGGGCAGGTCCAGTGGCAACCACAGGTCTCTTCCACCCTAACAGGGGACTGGCTGTTGGTGCACGAAGGCTTTGGTCCCCGGTCACAGTTGACCCGATGACTCTTCAGCAAGGTCTGGCCATCTGGCAGGCAGGTCACTGTGTGGCACTGATCTGGCAAGGTCCAGCTGTCCCCAGGCTGCTCAGAAAAAAGAACAAGATTCAGGCAAGGAATATGCCAGGTCACTGACCAACTCTGAGGACATACAGACTAGGATTTGGATATAGGCCTAAATGGCAAGAAGGCTGTACATGAGATAGGGTGCAGAACACAAACATACAGATGGTCTCCAAAAGCAGGATACATAATAAGAGGGAGACATGGACTGAGAACAAAGGAGGAAAAGTTAGCCAGTGAGAACAATGACCCCTAACATATCTAACATATATTTATGATCTTTCTTTCAAAGTCAACAGAAGGAAACTTACCCTTTTCTCATTCCCATCCTCATCCACGCAAACTCTAACGAACCCTGAAAGAGAAACAAGTAAGACCTTACCTCCCACCCATCACCCAGAAATTCTAAACCATTCACAACGACTGCTTGGACTACCTGGGCTAGTCCTGGAAGTCAAAATAACTCTTTAACAGTGAGGATACAGGTGCACAAGGTTAGGAGGTGGTCATCCTGTGGTTCTTCAAACATGCTTTGCAGTTATTAATAATAATGATGATAATAACAACACTGATAATATGGCAACAACTAGTTTACAAAGTATTTTCACCAACATTATCTCCTTTTCCTCTTTCATGGGTAGATCAGTGCCTCCTGAATTGTGAGGCCAGATCCTAAAAATCTGAAAGAGATCTACTTGAAGATTCCTACCAGGAGAGCTATCATCTAGCAAGAAAGGGCAATAACTCTGTAGTGGTTTTGACTGACAGCTAATTACATTAGGAAAATATATAAAACCAGGCAAAAAAACCCAAACACCGTTAAAAAAAAATAGTTTCTAACCGTTAATTCACAAACTATGGGATGTTGATTTTAGACTCTATGTTATTGTATTTCTAAAGTCCTTTGTACACAAGCTGAGGTTAGATACACAGCCATGGGAAGACCATGATCTGCACAATGTTGGGGTTCCCTGCTTATATCTTCCATTTTTTCTCTTTAATTAAGGTCCCTCTGCACAAATAGGTGTGGGCTTTCTCTCCTAAAGCTTGGATGGACAGTAGGATGGAAGAACTATACACAGAGAACCTGCTGGTGACTCCTTGAAAGTTTATAGTACAAACCTACGAAGAGCAGAAACTTGAAGTTCCTGGTCTATCTAGCAATCTTCTTTCAAGACCAAACCCTGTGAATGGGCACCCTTGGATCTCTAGAATGGATTTTTTTTGGGGAGAGGGGAATAAATAATGATCTTATAAGCCTCACCAGAGCACAGCTTGTTGAAGAAAGAATTGTCCAGGGTGACCATGGTGGGGAGGTCTTCGATCCGCTGGAGCTCTACCACGTTGGAGCTGGAATCTGGGCCAGCCAAGATCCTCAGCTGGGACACATCATACCGATCCCCAATTCCAATAGGGAACACTGCCACTCCTAGAAGAAGCAGAGGAACAAGAAAGGGTCTGTGTCAACCTGCTTTCGTCAGGTGTGCTCAAATCAGACTGGCCTGAAGCTACACCTAGCACTTGTATAGAGATTCTTGTATTACAGACTGGCCCCACACACCATTGTGTTCTCTTAGCACAACCCTGTAAGGGAGATGTTCAATCATTCCACAAATATTAACAAGCACCTACTATGTGTCAGGTACTATTTTAAGTAATGGGGACACAGCAGTGAACCAAGCAGATAAAGTCATCATGGATCTTACATTGGGGAGAGACAGGCAATAAACACACAAATAATATATAGTATTTCAGATGTGGATCAGTGCTATGGAAAAAACAAAACAGGGTAAGGGGAATGAGGAATGCCCAGGGGTAGATGTTATTGTTTCATATAAGGTGTTTGGGGAAGGGCTCAGTGTAAAGGTGACATTTGAGCAGAGACTTGAAGTAAAGATGGAAGATATCTAAGAGGATATCTGGTGGAAGAACATTCTAAGCAGAGAGAGCAGGAAGTGCAAAGGCCCAGAGCAGAAGTACGCTTGCATACTCCAGGGTGGCTGGAGCAGAACGAGCAGGAAAGGGTGTGGGGCTCAGACCATGCAAAACTGTGTAGGCCACAATAAGGACTCAGCGTGTCCGCTGAATGAAACAGAAAGCCAGCCCAAAGTTTGGAGCAAAGGAGTGACATGAGCTGACTTCAATTTTTAAAGGATCACTACAACGTCTATGTTGAGAAGGACCTGCAGGGGACAAGGGTGGAAACAGGGGTTCCAGTCAGAAAGCTGTTACAACAATCCAGGTAAGAAATGATGGGGGCTTGGAGTGGGGAGTCAGTGGTGGTGTGCTGGGAAGTAGTGTGATGCTCAATATATTTTGAAGATGGAGTTACAGTTTTTTAATGAATTGCATGTAGGGTATGAGGGAAAAGTGGAGTCAAGTTTTTCAACCTGAGCAACCAGAAGGATGGAATTTCCATTTTCTAAGATGGGAAAGACTGTCAGAGGAGGAGAATTGGTGGTGAGAGTCAGGAGTTCAGCTTAAATCAAATTGCCTATAAGAATATCTAGGTAGAATTGAGAGGAGAAATCTAGGTTGGAGATAAGGATTTCGAAGTCTTTGGTGTATAAATGTATTTAGACCTGTGACACTGAATAAGATAATCAAGGGGGTGAGGGTAAGAGGAGAAGAGAAGATGTCACAGGGCCGAGCCGGGAGTGTGTACACTCCCATTTGCATTGTGAAACTGAGGCTTTGAATGGTTAAATGACTTGCCCAAGCTCACATCTGTTCCCTCTAGACCGTAACTGCTTCCTTTCCAGATGAAAGTATTTCTTTGGAGTTATGATGATAAAGGAGAAACGTCTCCATCCTGAAATTCTCTGATTCCATTTTCTAGAAAGTTCTAGGTATTTGCAATTTGTTTAAGGTTACAGTTGGTTTTCTGCAGCAACTTTTTAGGTGTCGTAAGCTCAACGTGCATCATCTAAATATATATTGCTGATCTTTTAGTGTCCTCTTTCCTAAAATAATAAATTTCATAAACATGTCACATTCATTCATTCAGCAAACATTACATGAGCACCTATTTGTATGCACAGATGATACAAAAACAAGCAAGATTTTTCCCTTGGCTGCAAAGAACTCCCAGTTTGTGCAAGAGATAGATATGTAACAAATAAAGGCAATCCAATGTGATCTACGCATTTTGAGTAGTTCAGACATGGTACAGAGAAGGGAGTGAATGATACTCTCAGGGACAAGGTCAGGAAGATTTCAGAGAAAAGCAGGGTTTTCAAAGAACAGTCTTCTAGGTGGTCAGAAGGAGACTTAACATCACACCCTGTGATGGTTAAGATTGTGTGTCTATTTGGCTGGGCCATGGTTCTCTGTGTTTTAATGTAATCACTCCCATGACTGACTATACTGTGAGTAGCCAATGAGATGAAAGGGAGTCTTCTTGCAGGTGTGGCCCGCATCTGTATATAAGCAGACGTTCTGGCTTTTTGCTCTCTCTGGATCCTGCGGCTGCTTTCTGTCATTTCATCTCTCGTACTTGGGACTTTAGCTGTCAGCTTATCTGCGGAACCTGGGATTCGTCAATCTGCACAGCCTGTGAGTGGGAGCCCTGCTCTCTGACCTTCCGATCTTGGGCTTGCCAGCTTCTGCAGCTGTGTGACTTGGGAGAGGCCTCTACCCTGATCCACGGACTTGGGATGTTCTAGCCTCTACAATCACGTGAGCTGTTTCCTTGATATAATCTCTCTATATATATATTTATACACTTTACTGGTTTTGCTTCTCTAGAAAACCCAGCCTAAGACACTCCCTCACCCAGCCCTCCCTCGGCACTACGCCACCTGTCCTGGCTCACATTCTGTTGATATTCATAGCACAAGTTCTTGTGGGGCACAAGGTTGGGACAGGTCTGCATCTTTCTGAAAGTGTGTCCTTGTCTACTGTCCATCCATCCTCCCCTCCCCTCAGCCCATTAGGCTGGTATTGGTATTGACCGTTCTCAGTACCCCATAATGAATCCCTCTGACCTCAGACACGGCATTTTAGTGAGAGACCAAAATTTAAAGGATACCACTTTAAAAATGAAAAGTTTAGAGGTGTGACCCACTCCTAAGCATGGATGGCAAATGTGGAGGAACGAAAGGTTGCCACCTAAAGCATGCAGACAAGTGAAGGATAAACAGACCTCTCTTGCTGTTTGGTTTCTAAGTAACACAATGGTTGGACAATTTCCTGCTGTTGGAAAACAGGCCACATGTGACTATTGAGCACTTAAAGTCACCCAGGATATCCGAAACTAACCCATGTCTACTTCCAGTCCTCTAGCACTCTAAGAGAGTAGCCGGATGGTACATTGGACACTTACGGTTGGACCTGGCAGCATCAGCTGCTGCATCCACTGAATCCACGGAGACATCCACCACTAGGATGACCACCACCTTGGCGGCTCCAGGCCTGGCACCACGGACTTCTGAAGTTATATATCGCACAGCAAAGCCCAAAGCATCCCCTGGGAATAGAGAACAGACCACCATCCCAAGTCAGTACTGTGACAAATGGGGTTTCTAAGCCAGCTGGCATCTTGTCTCACAGTGGATCTTTAAGTCATTCAAAAGCTAGACTCAGAAACTCAGCAAAACATACAATTTAGATCTTGAAGAGACCTGGAGGAGCATCAGTCCCTCACTTTAGAGGAAACTAAGGCCCAAAGAGCAAAGTGACTAGCTGAGGTCACTCAATCACTTATACCAAAAATTAGGACCAGAAGATAGGTCCTGCATCCCAGTCTGTGGCCACACGTTACCAATTTGGCTGGGTCCACTCTTTCGCTGCATGAGGTCCACGAGGCTCATTAAGTGGGCATGCTCCTGGGCCACATTCCATGGCACATCGATGGTGGTGATGTTCCCATACTGGAGCACTGACACCTGAGTGCCATGGGGCTCTGAGAAGAAAGAGAAAAACAGGAATTACACTTTGAAACAGGTAGAACCCCAAAAGGAGCCTCCTCTTAACCTGTCTCTTCAGGCACATCACTCACCTATATTGGCTTTGGAGATGAAAGCCTTGGTGAAGCTTTTCATTTCCTCAAAGTAAGAAACTGGAAAGCTGGAGGAGCCGTCCAGGAGAAGAACCACATCCAGGGGCTGACTGCAGTCTGCAAAGGGACCAGGAAGGTTAGCACACAGGTGCCAACAGGGAAAGGGAGACTCAGCCACCAGGTCCACAGCAAGATGCCCACCTCAGTGGGTTCTACAGGGTACTGTCTACCATGTGGCACCATGGGGGGGGGTGCCTCCATTAGTCCTGTGTGATGGCAACATGGGCCAGGGAGAAGGGAAAGAGGGAGATGGAGTTCCCGGGCCCAGGTTTGGAGATACTGGGAAGACTCCAACTCCACCCAAAGTTACTTTGAAAATCCTACAAAGGAAAGTAGGAGTCATCAGCTCCCTCAGTAACAAGAGTCTGCAACTCTTCTAGAACTGAGTGAAATATTGGAGTGGAAAAACAGAGAGATGGCCAAAGGAAATGAGACAGCAGCATATCCCTGGAAAACAAGCTCATGGATTCTCAGGTCTTATGTGATAGGTTAGAGTACTATTACCAGTTACCAGTTTCTGTTGAGTGGATTCTGACTCATGGCAATACCGTGCGTGTCACAGTAGAACTGTGCTCCATACAGTTTTCAATGGCTGATTTTTCAGAAGTAAATCTCCAGGCCTTTCTTTTAAGGTGCCTCTGGGTAGACTCGGACTGCCAACCTTTTGGTTAGCAGCCGAGCACATTAACCTTTGCACCACTCAGTCACTATAAGGTATTCTAATGATAAATGCCCACCGCTCATTTTAATGTTTGGGGATAAAGCCATGATCACAGTAAGGAAACACACGCTGGTCTAAATATCATTCTGAGATTTGATAAGATAATGTCCTTACTGTTCTCCTCAACAGAAATATCACAAGAATCTAAATAAATCTGTGGCTCTGATTAAAAAAAAAAAAAAGGCATTGATAACAAGTGTGAGGATCAAGAGACATGAAAAGAAAGCTAGTTATCCTGGCAAGGCCCCAAACATACCAAATAAAGGCATGCAAGAATAGGAATTGATTAGACACCAGTATTGATTCAGAAGGCAATTATAGTTGTGGTAGTAAGTTTTGGTTTTTTTTCTTTTAGCACTTGCTATGTGCTAGGTACTGTTCTAAGCATTTTACAAGTATGTGCTATCACTATCCCCATTTTACAGGTGAGGAGCCTGACGTCCAGAGAGGTTACATACTTGCCCCAAATCACATCGCTAGTGAGTAGCAGAGGTGAGATTCAAACTCAGGCAGCCTGGCTGCAGAGTCTGAGGACTTACCCTGCTACCTAACATCTGACTTCCCTAACATATGCATCTCTAGGGCTTTCCTTCAAAGAATGTCGGCTACTTGGAATAATTTCATCCATCCAGTGTGGTCAAAAGGAGCTGATAGTCACCAAATTTAACCAGGGTTACCTCTGAGGCAGGGAGTGGGACTGGATGAGGATAAGGCTTTGTGATAAAGTAAGACTTACACTTTATACCCCATACTTAGTATTGATTAAATTTCAACAGTAACCATGAATTACCTTTGAATTTAAAAGCACACACAAAAATAAAAGATCCTTCCCCAAAAAGCATCATAAAACTATCTCCTTGCCTGGGAGGTGAGGAAACACAGGCAGCTGAAGGCAGGGATTGGACCAGGGGCACAGAGCAGGGAAGCCAGGATTAGAGTCCGAGAACCCCACCTTGATGGATGACGCAGCCCCATGGCCATGCCCGGGCCCTGTTGCAGCCCTCCTACCTGGACAAAAAGGCACCTGCATTACCTGGGGCTGGGGAGAGGGTGGGGATCCTCAGCCCCTCCCCAGAGCAGCACCTCTGTAGCACCAGGTCTGGAGCCTCTCGAGGGAGAGTCTCAAAGTCCTGGATGAGAATGGGGGCATTGGGCCAGCTGATCCTCTCCAGCTCCTGCTTGTTCGCATGCGGGCCCACTCCAATGGGCACCACTTGGATGTCTCCAGGCAGCCGCTTGATCTCATCAGAGGCAGGGTTTCCTGTGATCATGTAGACCAGGTTAGGTGCCTGCTCACGGTCCCCCTGGCTGGTGGAGAAGCTGTGCTCAGAGACGTACTGTAGGGCCAGCCCAGTGTTGGTCCTGTTGCCACCCTGGTAGCGGATCTCTCGCACATGCTGCAGAATGTCTCCCTTGGACTGTGTCTCACTGAAGGTGTACTCCACCGTAACCATGTATGAGTACTGCAGCACGGTGATGTGGATGCTGTCCTGGCCCACGTCCATCTGCTGGATCACCTCCTCCATGAACTCCTTGCTCCGGTTGAAGTTGGCTTCGCCAACCTTGTCTGACCCCTCCACGAGAAACACCACATCCAGGACCATGGAGCTCCCAGTGGGCCCCAAAGAAGAAACCCCCAAGAGGCCAGGACCCACTGTGACTTGTGCCATGCTGGGAGGCTGAGTTCGGGCTGGCACTTCAGGGGCCAGGTCACAGAGGAAGTTGACAATCTCATCCCTTCTCTGCTCTAGCTCGTCCACACTGCTAAGCACAAAGGCCTTGTTCTCAGGGGACTGCTTCTCGATAAGACGGATTTGCTTGATGTTGGCATGGGGCCCAATGCCCACCGGGATCACAATGACCTTCTTCTTCTTCAGGCCCTGCACATAGCGGACCAAGTTCCGGGCCATCCGTGGGGGCTCCTGGCTAGCTGTCAGGAGCAGGGCAATGCGGGAGGCTTCGGGGCGGTCAGCCTTGCCAAAGATTTGGAACAGCGTGTACTTCAAGACCTCACTGGTGGAGGCCACCTGGCTTCCCACATACTTCACCTGACCAGCAATGCGTCGAAGCTCTGAGGGCCGCTTCCGGTCCCTGAGGTCAATGTAGGAGTGGGAGCCGTCATGGTACTCCACCACGGCCACACGGATCCGCTTCTGGGAGATGTGTAGCCGCTCCATCATGTCCACCACAAAGACCTTTAGCATGTCAAACTCAGCCTCTGACAGCTTGGAGGAGCCGTCCAGCAGGAAAGCCAGGTCCAGCAGCTTGCTACAGTAGAGGTCGTGCAGGGGCAGCTCTGGGATGTCCTCCACATATGGCGTGGTGGCACTGACTGGGGCTACTGTTGGGGGAAGCGCAAGGCCTCCTGGCTCCTGGCAGGCTTCACAGGTCAAGTTAACACCATCACAGTGACTGCAGCACAAGGGAGAAACAAAATGGTTCAGGAAGAACCTATGGGCATGTCTCAGCGCTATTCAGAACTGTCATGGTTAATTTTATGTCTCAGCTTGGTCAGGCTATGGTTCCCAGCTGTTTGGCCAAATACTAGTCTAGTTGATGTTCCATAACGTAATCTAATACAAATTATAACGTAATTACCTTCCATAATGTAATCTAATGTAATACTGTCAATCAATAAGTTGAAAAGAGTTTCCCTAGGGTATGTTCCGCCTCCAGACTATAAACAGATATTTTGACAGAACTTTACTCTAAACTCCTTGCCACCTGACATACAGATCTTGGGATGCAAGCTCGCAGGAATCTCCAGCCTGTCACCTGACCTACAGATTTTGGACTTGCCAGCCCCTATAATCACATGACCCAATTCCTTGAAGTAAATCAATCTGTGGGGGGGGGGGGGGGGGTTGTGGGTGTGTGTACACATATATATGTATATATGTATACATATACATATATTTATATATATCTCACTGGTTCTGTTTCTCTAGAGAACCCTATGACAAGAACCTTTGTACATAGAACTGCCTGCTTGGTCCACCTGAATCTGAGCTCCCATGGAACATTCCTCAGCCAAGTGAGACTTGTTTCTTTAGAGGGGTCCCCTCCTCTGGCTAAAGCCTGTTCCCCTTAGCACCTTCAGGTATGGTCCACTCCACCTCTTCCAAATACACAGAGCTTCTAAGTCTTTGGCCCTGAATACTGCTTTATCCTCATCTCCCACTCTTCCCAGCACTCCAGCTATGCCAGGCTACAGGCAGCTTGCAAAGCTCGTCGCACTGCTCCATAGCTCCATGGCTTTGCACATGCTGCTCCTGCTTCTGGAGATGCACTCCATACCATCTTTGTCTTCTGCAAATTCCACCTTCCACAGGTGAGACATCATTTTTAACACATGTCTCCAAATAGCACCACCCCCTCTGAAGTAGAGGTTCCCCTTGACTCTAGAAGCCTAAGCTTCAATCCATTCTTGGTGGCATAAAGACTCTTTTTTGCTTCTGGACCATGCTCTACAACCTACACAGTTATTCAAAATTTCTTTTCAACCTAAGGCTCTAGCAACATAGATATTTAATTATAATCCAAACCTTATTGCAAGTATCTGTAAGGACAAATATTGCTATAAAAAGTTGACACTAATCAGGACTTGTAAATGTTCTATTGACAGTAAATGCTTTGTAATACTTATTATAATAGAATTTTACCTGTTTAACATGGTATTTTGAATCATGTTTAATATGTTGGGCCTTAAGGAAGAGAGGAAAAACAGGAATAAAAAAGTTTTTGAAAGATGGACACAGATTCAAACTTCCAGCTTTATCTAGCAGGATAAAGTACTTGGGAGGAGTCTACGGGGCTCTCCAAGGTGTTAGACATAGGAAAAGAGAATAGCTCATTCATTCATTCTCCCAATGGACATGTATGTAGCACTGATTATGTACCAGGTGCTGGCTAGGCCCTGCACCCAGCCACAAGGACATGCCACAAACCCATAGCAGAGCAGTTGTCCCACACATAAATTCCTACATTACCAGGCCAAATTTTCAGGCTCTTCTGGTCATATCACCCTTTCACCAATGTCCTGGAAAGTGGCAGGGAGTACCAGACCAACAAAAAACAAAAAACCAAGCCAGTTGCCATCAAGTCAATTCTGGTCTACCATATGTTAAACACAGTAGAAGTGTGCCCCATAGGGTTTTCAAGGCTGTGACATTTCAGAAGCAGATTGCCAGGCCTGTCTTTCAAGGTGCCTCTGGGTAGGTTTGAACCTCCAACCAAGTGTTTAACTGTTTGTGCCACCCAGGGATGCCTGTGCATGACCACAAGTGAAATCAACTTACCCTGAGGTGGAGACCACCAGGCTAGGACCTTCTCCCTCAGCCTTTGAGGCCACTTGTCTTCAGCACTCCCAGAAGAGTGGAGAAGGCAGCTGTGCCCTTGGCTCTGGGAAGCCTGACCGGTGGCTTGACTCCCAGGCAATGTCCCCAGCCTGCTCTGGAGTGACTGTCCACACCCTGTTTGAAGCCACAGAGTGTTCCCTGGTGGCTGCCCCTCCCCATGTGCCAGTGGAAGAAGATGGGGAGAGGACTCGAAGCTCTCATGCCCTATGGCTCAGATTCCCAAGCTAGCATTGGACTCACCCCTCCTTTCTTCTTTACAGTCTCCATTTCACCGTAAGGAGGATAGGCAGTTAATTCCTCCTTCCTCATGGCCCACACAATTCATTGCTTTAATCCTTGGCTAACAGTGCATGAGTAACATACGCTCTAGTTTCCTGTGTTTGCTAGAATACTCACCCTGGGCAGTGTTTGCTCTTGTTTGCACAGATGGTGGCAGCAGGATCTGACTCTGGCAGCTGTGGCCGCAGCACCCTCCCCAGCAAATTTAAGTTCTCAAGTTTAAGTTCCCATAAGGCTTGATCAGTGTCAGGGAGTGGTGTTGAATTTATCAACATTTTAATAAATGTTCCCTACTTATGCACAAGATATCAGAAAGCTCAGAGCTCACCCGAGGACTTCTGCTCACCTCCCCAGAGGCCAGTTTCCCAGGGGCAACCCTCTCCAGGGACAGCCTAGAGTCAGAGACATGGGTGTTTTCCCTCCAGTTATGGAAGTCATGTCCGGTGACCTTGGCTATGCTCCCCAAGGTGTCTACGTTACACTGAGGGGTGAGGGGCTCCATCTTGCTTTCCTCTCCAGCACATCTACCTCCAGTAAAAGAGAAATCCGACTTGCATAGACACCTGTCCTTGGACTAAACACGACCTCTGGGGACAATAAGAAACCATGCCCTGTCTTCAGAGAGAAAGGTATATGTAAAAGCCTTTTAAGAAATATATTTGGGGGAAGAGATGTAGCCTGTCTTTAAAGAAAGAGAACCAAATTCTACAGACTAAATAAAAAACTCCATCTCTCAACTCACTAGCTAGTTTTAACCAAAATCTAAGTCTCTGAACAAGCCCCAGAAACATGGTAAGACTCATCACTTCAAACATCCAGGAAGTCTGTTTTACCAGATCTGGCAGTGCTTAGGGTCGCTGGGGTTCAAGGTGACTTTCTCTCCCTGGGGTAAGCGCCGGCCGGCCACCTCACACAGGGGGCAGTCTTCAAGGTCGATGCAGGTCTGCAAAAGCTCATCCAGGATCTTCCCTGCACAACAAACTCTCATCAGGAGACAAAACTCCCACCCTGCCCACAAGGAAGATCCTCTGTTAACTAAAGGGGCCTGTCCTATACGCCAGCTCAGGGTTCACTCCTGCCTCCCCCAGTGGTCACCTCGGCACCTAGGGATGATCCCCTTCTTTCTTTGTGCCTTGATATATCCCTCTGTAAAATTGGGAAGCATGTACTACTTCACCCTACCTCACCTCCCCCAAGCCTAGGATAAATGAAATCTTATCTGCAAGGGTCTTTTCGCTCCACAGAAGAATATATTCAATAGCTCTAGATCTGTGCTGTGCAATACAATAGCCATCAGCCATATGTGGCTATTTAAATTTAAATAAAATCAAAAATTAATTCCTCAGTCACACAAGTCACATTTGAATAGAGTATTTCCATCATTGCATCTGAAAGTGCTGCTTTAGATGATAAACCCATAAACCAATAACTACTTGCCATCAAGTGAATTTTGACTCATGGCAACCCCATTTGTGTCAGGATAGAATTGTGATCCATGGTGCTTTCAATAGCTGACTTTTCAGAAGCAGATCACCAGGACTTTCTTCCAAGGTGCCTCTGAGTATATTCGAACCTCCAACCTTTCAGTTAGCAGCTGACTGCTTAATCATTTGTGCCCCTCAGGGACTCCAAACCCATAAAGAGTCACACAAAATCATTTTATAGGAGTTCAACTTGACAAAAATTATAGCTGGCCTGGCTTTGATGAAAAGGTCCATGAAAACAGAACCTAGGGCTGTAGGGCTGGGGATAAGACACTCCTGAGTAAAGGTTGAAAAGAGGCAGGACAGGGAAATACCTTTCCTAACAATTTACACCCTCCCTCCAGCCTGAGACCCAGCCAGGAACTGAGTGTTCCACCTGCCTCACTGAGGCCTTACCTGGAGGGCAGTATGCATAGCAGCCCTCCACACACTGCACGGGACATGCCAGTGGCTCAGGGTGCTGGCAAGTGATGGGACAGGCGGGAGCACAGCTGTTATAGCGCCACTCGCACTCATACCCATTTTCCCGCAGATTCCTCTCCTCGCAGCTTTGGGCTGTTGAGACAGAAGAAACGGGCCATGACTATTCAAGCACCAGGAAGTCCTGTGCAACCCAAGAAGCCAGGACTGCACAGAAGGCCCAGAATAGACGGGGGTGATACTAATGGTGGTGATGGCTTTGGGAGAGGTGATGATCACACTGAAGAACTAAGAGCAATAGGACTTTACTGGCACTGAGAGTCACCAATATTAGAGACTTCTGGATTTCTAAAGCACTTAAACCAGGAGCCAAGTGGCCCTGAGTTGGTTTTCCATACCAAAAAAAAACCCATTGCTGTCAAGTCGATTCTGACTCATAGCAACCCTATAGGACAGAGTAGAGCTACCCCCACAGAGTCTCTAAGGAGCGCCTGGTGGATCTGAACTGCCAACCTTTTGGTTAGCAGACGTAGCTCTTAACCGCTATGCCACCAGGGTTTTACACAGGTGTATGAAAAAGATTAGCCACTTGCACCTGAGGAAGGAAGGCTCTACATAAATGTATGAGCTGATTAGTCATACTGACAAATATGATAGTGACTAATTAAAGACATATATTGATGTCCTTCTTCTTTTCATCAGTGTTCCCTCTTCCAGAATTTCTCTGGAAGAAAAGTCTCCACATATTAATGTTTTGAATCTCTGACTCTTCTCTCCCCATTATACGAACTCTTTACACCCATCAATCTCTTTAAGCACTCTTCAGCCCTTGTCCATCCATCCCCATACTAGGACTCTATCTTTTCTCCCATGATGGTGTCCTCCTGCACCCTACAAGTCCTCAAGTCTAATACATGTAGGGCAAGGGAAGGGGCATCTGAGGGTCATGAGGAACATAAGGACTCACGGCACAGTGTGGCCGTCCTCCAGGTCACCACCTTGCCATGCTGGGCACACACGTGGGCATAGGCAGCAATGGTGTCACAGAAGCAGGCGCAGTCCCCAATGGACTCACAGGAGCAGGTATCGTAAATGCAGGCATCCACGTATGGCTCAGGGTCCACCTGCAAAGGGAGCCTCAGGGTGGCCTAGGCCTGGAGCCAGGGCTTAGGAACTCTGACTCTTGGTCTGGGTGAGAATGTTCTGGCAGTCAGAGTAAGGGAAAGGAGGCTCCAGGGTACAGGGAGAAATGTAGTTCAATAGTCCCAAACAGGGAATGGGTAAAAAGCAGGATTCCTAGGTTCTAATCTGGATTCCAGCAAGAAACGTTGGATAAAGCATTGTCAGCGTTTCGTAGAATATGAGGTGCCTGAGAATTGTTCAAAGGAACATTCCCATCTATCTATCTGTCTGCCTACCAGTCATCTATCCCTTCCCTTAACCCACTCCCAACCTCATGGGTGTTTGAGTGTTTTTACATAAACACAAAACACACATACTGGTCACTCTCTTTCCTTGTTTCAATTCAGCAAAGAGAATGAAAAAATACATCAAGACCCTCTAACGCTCGTTCACTGAGGTGCTGTGGGGCTAGTATGCTGACTAGTGTGACAGCACTGAGTACTCCGCGACCCTGACCCCAAATCCACTTGGAGGGGTAGCCCACCTGCCGTCTATGCACAATTAAAGTAATCACTCATCACTTTGCCTGGCTCCCAAAACATACCACTACACACAACAGCATTTTTTAGGGAAGTTCTGTTAGAAATTAATTCAGAAATTAAATGGGGTCACTGTTTCAAGAGGCTCCAACAGCTCTGATTTCCCTGGCTCCTCTCACTGTCTTCCCCCTTCCAGTTTAGATGTCCATTGTTTCCACCAAGTCAGGGAATCCTAAGTATCCTTTGGAGCTCTCAGGGACTAAAAATCATTGGAAGGATATAAAGAGAGCTGAGATACGTGTATTCAACCAGTCACTCCCATGGTGGCCAAGCTACACAGCAGCATGTGTAGGTACATGATTGTCTATGTGTGTGTACATCCATGTGTGTGGGTATGTGTCTGTATGTGTACAGATACATACAGAAAGAGAGAGCACTGCATTCAACTTTGTATTGGGAATTCCTTACCACCAGCTGAGATAAAGACACAAAAAGGAGTCAAAAATGAAAACTCGAGGTAAGGCCAGAAAAGAGTTTCTGTGGAAGAAGAACTGAGGACTGAAGGGTTTTGTGAGGGGACGTGCTTAGGTCTGGAAACATAGAGGGGTGACAGGAAAAGGAAATCCTGGCTCAAATTTGAGACAAGATGATTCAATGGACGAACAAGTCAAAATGAGAAGTGTTGGCAGATGCCAAGAAAAGCTGCACACTATGTAGAAGGAAAATGTTTTTTCAGGCATTGCTTTCCTCAGAAACTGTCCATTACCCCTTTTGTTTACCAGGCTGAAGCCAAGAAAGGGACTAAAGCGTTGCCTGTTGTTGTATACCCTCAAGTTGATTTTAACTCATAGTGACCCCATGTGCACAGTAGAACTGCCCCATAGGGTTTTCTTGGCTGTAATCTTTACAAGAGCAGATTGCCAGGTCTTTCTCCCACAGAGCTTTCAGGCAGAAGCCAAGTACTTAACCATTGCACCACCAGGGCTCCTTAAAAAGGTGCAGGTTATTTCAAAGACTTCCATATTAGAAGCTCGAGCTCTGAGTGCCCTTAGCACTACTCTGCCTCCAGTAAACCCCAAGGCCCTCACCAGCTTGTTGCAGTCCTGGAAAAGGTCACTGGTCAGGATCCCACAGGAAGAATCCACCATCGTCTGCTTCATGATGTTATTGTGGCAAGAGGCAGGGGAGGAGTCCAGCGGCACCTGGGGAGCAGGGCAGGAGCACACAGATAGACCAGCCAACAGTCAGACAGTCAGAGTGGGTGTGCTCAAGCCACAAGGATGCAGAGGTCCTCTTCCCTAGCCACCACCAGCAGTTCATACCCCCACACCCCAATGAGAATGGGGGATACATTCAGGAAGCAGGCCTCTCAGGCTCAGTCCACACAGACCCAAACATACTTTCTTGGTATCAGCACACTGTGGGTTCACTTTCCAGGAATTCCCAAAGTCCACAGGGTCTTCTTCCACTTGGAGGTTGCTGCTGGTGAAGTCATTGTTCTGGATGCCATCAAAATTCCCACACAGGCCACATACTTGTTCCTTGACAGACAAGTAGAGAGGATGAGCATTGTAAACCTCAGGGGCACACTCTCTGAAGGGGAAGGAGAAAGTTCCAGGCAGCAAAGACGGCAGGGGTCGTCTGAGGAAGAGAGGGATGGATAGAGGGATGGATGGATGGAGACCCAGAGGGGGAACCAGGGTGATCAGCAGAGCCTTGCCCTGGGCTTTCTCACTGGCCCCATTTTAAAGTTAAGGAAACTAAGGTGATTCACAAGGAGACCATCAGATAGTGATGCTCACATAGTGAGCCAAGGGCAGAAGTGGAAATAAGGCAGCCTTGGCCCTGGAACCCTCGGTTTGAACCATCCCCTTCCCCAATAAGAGTATGAGCAGAGAGAGGTGCTGGTTCAATGTTACGTCAGTAAGAGCACAGAGATCCAAGGAGGGAATATTACAGACCAGTCCCTGGAGAAGGACATCATACTTGGTAAAGTAGAGGTTCAGCGAAGAAGAGAAAGACACTTAACGAGATGGATTGACATCGTGGCTGCAAAAATGGGCTCAAACATAGCAACGATTGTGAGGATGGCACAGGGCCGGACAGTGCTTCATTCTGTTGTACACAGGGTCACTATGAGTCAGAACTGACTCAATGGGATCTAACAACAATAACAAAAACTTTACCATGGGCAGGTGAGCCCCCTTACCTGGAGAACTGCAGCCTGGCTGCTCTATAACAAAGACCACTAGGGAAGATATGATACCTTATTCAACTCCATGTTCACCTATCACCATGTGCAGTATGCAGCACATCCTCAACAAGTAATTACTGAACAAATCAAAGCCATCAAATAAAAACTACAAAAAGAACTGAAGTTGTTTGGCCTGGAAAAGATGATCTATTCTCACAACATATTCAGAACCCTCTCTTGGGACAAAATACGTGATTTATTCTATTTTATGCTGATAAACAGAAATCAGCTTGGTACAATGAATGTAAATTGCTGGGAAACATGTAAGAAGAATGTTTTCACAGTTGGACAATAGGCCAAAGATCTTTACATAGTCTAACAGCCCCCTCCCCATGGTATGGTCCCTGCCCTCATTTCCTACCATTCACCCTGAGTCTCTCCTCTCTAACTGCACTGGCCTCCTTGCTCAAACACTCCAAGCATCTTTCCACCTCAGGGCCTTTGCACTTGCAGTCTGTCTGCACCCATGTCTCTTCCCCCAGATATTGACATGGCTCACTCCATCCCCTCCCTGAAGACTCTGCTCACATGTAACCTCTTCAGACAGGGCTCATCAGACCATCCTACCCAAAATAATATCCCTGCCAAAACATCATCTTCACAGGGTTGTGGTATGCAGAATAATGGCCCCTAAAGATGCTCACATCTTAATCCCCAGAATCTGTGAATATGTTACCTCACATGGTGTTATGGTTTGAATTGTGTCCCCCAAAAATATGTATTGTAAATCCTAACCCCTATATCTGTGATTATAATCCCATTTGGAAACAAGTTTTCTTTGTTATGTCAATGAGACAGTATTAGTGTACGGTGCGTCTTGAGTCCATCTCTTTTGAGATATAAAAAGATCAGACTAAGAAGCAAGCAGAGATGGGAGAAGAGAGAGCCAAGCCACATGAAGATCATCGCGGAGCAGAAGCTCAAAGAGACAAGGACCTTCCACAAAGCCGACAGAGAGAGAAAGTCGTCCCCTAGAGTTGGCACCCTGAATTTGGACTTCCAGCCTCCTAAACTGTGAGAAAATAAATTTCTGTTTATTAAAGCCACCCACTTGTGATATTTCTGTTATAGCAGCACTAGATAACTAAGACACATGGCAAAAGGGACTTCGCAGATATGACTGAGTTAAGGATCTTGAGATGGGGAGATTCTCCTGGATTATACAGGCGAGCCCAATGCAATCACAGGGTCCTCATAAGAGAGAGAGTCAGGAGGGTCAGAGTGAGAAAAATTAATGTGACAAATGGAAGCAGAGAGAGAGAGATTTGAAGATGTAGTATGGGGGCCGTAAGCCAAGGAATGGAGGCAACCTATAAGAGCTAGAAACAGCAAGGAAACAGATCCTCCTCTAGACCTTCCAGAAGGAATGTAGTCCTACTGACCAATTTTAGACTTCTGTCCTCCAGAACTGTAAGATAATAAATTTATGTCGTTTTAAGCCACTAAGTTTGTGGTAATTTGTTACAGCAGCAATAGAAAATAATATATAGGTTAAAAAAAAAGGTCTGTTTTTTTCCCCTGCTGTATCTACAGTGCCTGGAACAGTGTCTGACACATAAAAAAAAAAAAAAAAAAGGCTGCCATCAAGTTGACTCTGGCTCATGGCAACCCCATGTGTGTCAGAGCAGAACTGTGCTCCATGGAGTTTTCAATGGCTGAGTTTTTGGAAGCAGATCACCACACCTTTCTTCCAAAGTACTGATGGGTAGGCTCAAATTTCAACCTTTCAGTTAGCGGTTAAGTGTGTTAACCATTTGCACCACCCAGGGATTTCCTGATACGTACTAGGAACTCAATAATTATTTGCTGAATGAATGAATGAGTGAATTGTTAATGCTTTACAGGAAAGGAATGGGCTGCCCTATGAAGAAGTAAGGAGAATGCACCCCTCACTTGTGTGCACAAGCTGAAAATGGATGGCGCTATCAGAGATGCTCTGAACATCATTCCTGCAAAGACTAAATCAGCCACCACAGTAGACAGAGCTGCTTATCACATGCATGCCAGTTAAAGAAAAAGTTAAAGTCCCAACAAACAGTTAGATATTGGACAAATACTGTAAGCTTTCTCAAAAGTAGGTTATCAGCAATTTTACAAATAGCTCTCAAAATTGGCTGACCTTTGGCTCAACGGTAAGTCAACAAGCCAGAATACTTTGCAGTGTTTATAATAATGTTTTGCATGATCAGTTTGCCTCTTGAATTAACATATCAACTGCATGCCTGGCAAAACCAGTCAATGAACTGTTTCTGTATGGGGCAACCCTCAATCCTTCCCACATGCAGGCAGACTCAGAGCGACCCAGCCACAGCTAACTCTAAACCTTGAGTCAAGGAGGCTGGACTAGATGACCACCTCCTCTAGAAACAGGGGGGAGGAGCAGTGGGCAGCCACTCAGGAAGCTGAAGGAAGTCCAAGTCATGGACAAGCTGAAGAGTAAGGTGAGAAGGGCCACTGACCCGGTATGTCTGCTTCAGGATCACCGAGACGGACAGGTGGTGGTCCCAGACCACAGAGAGTGCTTTGCCCAGCAGCAGAATGACATATCGGCCAGACTCCACCACCTCAAAGTGAGTCTCATCCTTCATGGACCTCTTCACATTCACCTGAAGGAAGACAAGGTGTGAAAGCAGGGAGGAGGAAGGAGGGACATGATTTTTCAGACCATCCCTCTACCCCACACCCACCCTATCTGTCTCTACTGCCCTCCAGAGTCACACCTGTCATCTGCCCCACTAAGTCAGGGCTCACTCACCCTGTCAGGGCCAGGACTGTGCCTGGACATGCCTGCATCCATCTCACCTGCCACCATCCAAGAAATGTATGACTAAGGGACAATTATAGGAGTAGCAGCCAAATCATAATCATAAGATTAAAAATACAACCAGACCAATCAGCAGAAGATTTTCCATCACTTCACAAAAAGTAGTTTTACTGGCACTTGGTCTTTAAATACATGTGGTCTCCTAAATGGGTTTTAGATGTGGCAATAATTTTAAGCGCCTCTAGCCAACTGATTAAAAAATCTATCCCTTAATAAAAATGGGCACCATACTCCAACCTTACCTGTGTCTTCCCACCTCCCACTCCCCAGAGTCATTGTGATCAGGGATCAGGGCTGAAGGAGAACAGAGAGACTGAGGAGCACAGCTCTATGCCAGGAATCACACATTTTGGTTTTCCAGAAGGACCCTGGCCTGAGCCCTTGACTTGGCCAAATCATTGCCAGTGCCTTCCTCAAAGCCGATCTCAGCGTGCTTGGCTGACTATCGAATCCATAAAATTGAGGCTGATACTGAAAACCTGTCACGCCCTTGCAAAGGTCCTCTTCTGGTGGAATACAACATGGAGAGCTAATCATATGTGCAAATTTATGGCTTGTATGTTTGCACACGTGTTCAATATCACCACTGCCACCTGTCCTAAATTAAGTGTCCTTTGAAATGGAGTTGACACTGCTGACCCACAGTCAATGGTGATGCTAGCTAAAGAGTTTTCTTCCATAATGGTGAAGAAGTCACCCTCCATTCCCCGAGCTCAATGACGTGTATTTGCAAAAAGGTGAGGCTACAGTCTGAGGCCGTGGAATAAAGTGCAGGTAACTGCCCAAGACAGGTTTGGTCCCAGAGCCTGGATCTTCCCAGGATTATACTGAGTCAGATTGGCTGAACCCACTAGATTTTCCCAAAAGTGAGGTCTAGGGACCACCTGCTTTAGAATCTCTGCCACTTTAAATGCAGATTCCTGGGCCCCACCCCAGACCTACTGAGTCAGAATCTCAGGGTGGAGATTTAAAATGAGATCTCCTGGGTGATTCCTCTGTACTCTTCTGAGAACTACTTCCTAAGCACTTAGCACACAGGGACTGGATCTGTTTACTTCTATTTTGAGGACCTTACACAGAGAGCTCTGAAAAAGATTATCTAAAAACGTAAAAGAAAGTAACCCCCCCATAAGCCCAGCACTCCTCACCCCACCCTATCACACCTACGCCCCCCCCCCAACAAAAAAAAAAAAAATATATATATATATATATATATATATGATTGCTGGCCTTATGGGGGATTTTATATATAATAATATACTATAAAATACTACACATATATATATAATAAAGAAAAGCCCCTTGTCACCCATTTCCCACTCCACTCTCCAGAGGTAGGTGCTGATTCTTCTTATACTTAAGCAGATATAGTTACATATCTTTCTCCACACATGTATCTATACTTTACATTACTAAGATGGGATCATGCTATCTATATTGGTCAGCAACTTGTTTTCACAGAATAATATGTCGAGATCAGATGATATATTTCTACATCATTCTCTTAATGGCTGCCCATTATTTCATTCATACCAGTTCTAAGTTAATGCTTGATACGTGCTCTTAATAAGCTAACAGAGAACAAAGCAGGAAATGAGGGAGGAAAGGATGAGGCTGGCACTTACCTCCCCATCAAACAGTTCAATCTCTCCTCCATCAAGCAGGATAGTGACCCGCTTTTTGCACTTCACTGAGGGGTAGCTGCACCCCTCATTCCCCACCAGGATGCGAAAGGTCCCAGGGTTGCCACCACAGTAATCCTGGGGAAAGAGAGGTTCCAAGAGAGAAACGTTATGCCTGCTACCTCTACCCAGATCAGAAGACTGGCATCTCGTCACCTCAGGCCTTTGAATATGTATTACAGGGTGTCACCATATCCGTGTGTGTGTGTGTGTGTGTGTGTGTGTGTGTGTGTGAGAAAGAGAAAGAGAGGAGAGACAGGCACAGGTTAGCTCCCTCAGGTGTGTCATTCTCAGCTACTACATACTGCAGATGTCTTCAGTCAGTGGTGGGAGGGAAAGAGTGGTAAGGAGCACAAGGTGGAGAAGGAGGGGAGAAGAAGAGAGAAAAGTGACATGTGGCATGCTTTTATGGTATATCAGGCTAAAACCCTTACTTACAGCCCACTGGATCTCGGTCCTGCCCAGGTAACTAGGACAGTTTGACCACGCAGCATCTATTGTTCTAAATTCTGGCTGGATCCCTCTGGACTGCTAGCCCAGAAATGTAACCAAAGGCCATCTGAGGGAGCTTCACGCCTCCTGAGCTACCATTTCTAGTTGGGAGGAGAGGATGAGGGATCACTGGTCCTTTTTGGTAAATTGTATAGAAGTTGAACAAAAGGGGATTATGTTCCAGAAAATACCTTCCCATAGTGGCTATGATTATTAATTACTGTGGTGTGAAGGGACAAAATACAACACTCAACTTAGAAAAACTAGGTGTGGGCCTTAGTTCTACCACTTATTGTGGAACCTTGAATAAGTCATTCACTCTCTGATACCCCCACACACACATACACACACACACTCCACCTGCCCTGTGATAAGATGAGGATCAGCCAACTTCATGGGACTGTTGTGAAGGTTAAAAGAAGGAACAAGTGTACAAGTGCTTCACAAACTGCCAGTGTGTTCATGTTACCAGCTGAGATTTTTCTGAAGGAGGAAGAGTTGAGTCCTGATATCTCCCAAAGAAGAAAAGGAGAGAGGGAAGGCAGACCCAGGACAAGTAGCAGAAGGGGACAAGAGAACTGCTTGCAGAGAAGGAAAGCAAGCAACAAGCACCAGTTGCCACTGAGTCGATTCCAACTCATGGCGACCCCATGCGTGCAGAGTAGAACTGCTCCATAGAGTTTTATTTAGTTATATATATATATAAAACCCACTGCCACTGAATCGATTCCAACTCATAGCAACCTTATGGACAGAGTAGAATTGCCCCATAGGGTTTCCAAGGCTTTAACTTTACAGAAGCAGACTACCACATCTTTCTCCCACGGAGTCACTGGTAGGTTCAAACTGTCAGCCTTTCAGTTAGCAGCCGAGCTCTTAACCACTACACCAGCAGGGCTCCTATACATATATAGTTTATTTTATTCCACATGGCTGTGACCTTTCAAAAACAGATTGCCAGGCCTGTCCTCCAAGGCATCTATGGGTGGGGTCGAACTGCTAACCTTTCGGTTAGTAGCCGAGTGCTTAACGGTTTAAGCCACCCAGAGACTCCCAGCAACCCATAAGGGGGCACACACTGAAAAGGGACTCTAAAACTGCTGGTAAAGCTTTGCCTGGCAGGGGACGAGTTGGAAGCAGTGGGTGCTGATCCAGCTGCTTCTAGTTGCACTGAGTTAGTTGTCTTTTTTATGATGCTCTGATTTGAAACTGGCTCAGCAGTTGAGCCCCAAAACTGGTGTCACCTTTTGCTACCAAGGATGAGAGGCAGGAAAATATCAAAAGAAAGGTTTGCATATATAATCTGCGGAAAGCTCTGGAATGGAAAATACCCCAAGGTCACAGTGTCTGTAGGACGATTTCTGTCTCACCAGCACACAGTAAGCCTCTCTGAGCCAAGCTCTGGGGTATGTGAGGTAAAGGCGCTCCTAGATGGAGCTGCTGCTGCTGCTTTTGCCCCATTCCCAGCATGCTCTGCATGTGCAGCACCCAGTTACCAGGGCCTCTGACTCACAGGGTCTGCAGCTCAGTCTCTGGGGCTAAGACTCCTATGGCTTGTGGTCCTTCCTTCAGACCATGCCAAACCCCCTCCTGGGAATGGAGACAGAGAGACCACATTTGTTTAAAACTTCACCTCCTTGGTTACCCATTTGGTGTCAACCAGCAAGAGAAATGTACAGGAATCCACGCACTGGGCAGGGGGAGGCAGAGGATTCCCTGGGCTCTTTCTCATCTTGTTGGGTGATACGACTTTCTGTGCCTAAGCCCCCACTGCCTCCCCATTCTGAATTGTGCTGGTTTAGAAACGAAAATGGCAGAGAATGCAATAGGATTATAGGGTTGGAAGCAAATCCCAGGGGTCATCTCAACCATCCCCCTGTTCAGAGCTGCTGCAGATGGTCATGTAGACTGTTCACTGCACAAAGGTGCTAGCAGGGAGGGTGGGTGGGGACTGGAATCCAGCCTGGGCTCCACCTGCCAAACTGTGCGTCCTGATTGAGGCTGGGTCTACCCAAAGGAATGGATGCCTTTTCCTAATTCCACATTGGTGCTAATATGGGCTGATGGCAGCCTTGTAAACACCAATGCTGATCAACAAATGAGCTTATGCTCTGTTCTTACAAGTCTCCAGGGAGCTGGAGGGAAATGGACAAGCACTTTGAGTCTCAGATCCCTTACCTCTTCAGACACTTCTTTTAGGGGTTGGAAATTTACTCCAGTAGAAACCAACCCCCAGAGTTTCTAGAGACAGAACCCACGTAGAACCCCACCCCTGAATTGCAGCAGTACCTCCCATCCCCTCTAGAAACAGACAGCACCCTCCCCTCCTCTCCCTCATCTCACCTGCAGCAGGACGTACTGGCACTCCCCGGGGAACATGTACTTGAGCCCGTCGAAGGTGAGATAGTGTGCCATCCCCACCATGGAGCATGTGGCATCACACACTTTGTCCGTGCAGTTCCACTTCCGGTCCTGACAGACACTAGGAAAAGTAATGGCAAGGATGACCAATTGGGCACCCATATGTTAGGAGTTCATCTGGACATTAGGGATGAGAGAGAGGAAAACGTAAATTCCTCCAGGGTACTACCCAGGAAGCCCTTGAAGAGGGAGGGTACCAGCAGCCTGCGGACCATGGAGCTCATAGAGGGCTTTGCTGGCATGTGCTTATGCATTTTCAGAGCATGGGACCCAGCAGGAGAGTGGGAAGCCACCAAGCGGGGAACTGAGGCACACAGAAGGGAAGGAGCTGTTGAAGGTGCTCCACATAGCCAGAGAAGAAGCCTGGATTCTCTTTGGATCACCTACTATAGATTTTCTAAAGCTTATCCTCTCCCTGAAAGCTGCCTGAGAGTAGCCACGGGGTCTCCAAGAAAGAGAAACATGGAGATTAAAATCCTTCTGAGGCTAATAAGGAAAAACCAAGACAGAACAGCAGGAAAGTTGAGTCTGGAAAATAGTGATTGGCCGTGAACTTCAGCCAAGAGAAGTTTTATGTGTACATAGCTATATGTTTAAATCTATGGTGATCTGTCAACTGCCACACGCCCCAACCCACCACCACCCTGTAACCAGAGATGACATCAGGACACCCACCCTGTGCGTCAGAGGTGGTAAGTTCAGACCTCAGGCCCCAGAGACAGCTAAGCCCCTTCGGGGTCCCAGCCCTTCCTGCCTCTGTCTGCACAGGCCTCTCCTGAAAGCTGAGAATAGCCCAGAAGTCAAAGGCTGAGGCTGAGCGGTGTGAGGGAGGTGAAAGAAAGAGAAGGAAAACCAGCTACCCTCACCAAGTTCCCTTCTCAAACTACCATTACAAACACTCGGAACTGGCTTACGATGCAGTATAAGGGACCTTTGCCAGATTGGTGACATATGCAATGACTGATATGGGACAAGGCTCTTATCTTCCCCGGATCCCATCTCCCTGTGTGAAAATAATAATCTCTAGGATAGTGTCCATGCAGGGTGAGTAGAGGTGATGATAAAGATTCTCCCCCTTTTACAGATAGATGGAGAAACAGAAGCACAGAGAAAAGAAGAAGAGTAACCAGGGTTCCACAGGGTGCTGGAAGCAAGTTCCAAAGGCCCTGTGGCCATGACTTTCCCCATGGCTTCTTGATCTGCACCTCCCTTATGGCTGTGTCCCCAGGAAAGCCTCTCTCAGGGCCTCACCAAGTGTTGCAGTCAATCTTCACCGTCTCTCCTGGAGCGTATTCTTTGCCCTGATGGAAGCAGGGACATCTTTCTAGGGCCACACATCTGTTTTCATGTCGGACCTAAGGGAAAAGAACCCAGAACCATGGGAGCCATAGTGACTGATCTAAAGCCCCTCTGGGGATGCATCGTCTGTGGCTTGAGCTCACCAATGGGGCCAGCCCCAGGACCGGGACTGAGCGAAGGGGGCAGCCTTGGCCACAGTCCAGTCCCAGACAGGGAGACCATGCCCAGGCTGTGGTTTGGCGAGCATGGGCTCCCATCTACACTGAAATTCTGACCGCCCTCTGCCCTCTCAGCCCCTGCTGGAAGCATTGGAACCTGGCACACCTTTGTGAAAATACTTCAGCAACGTGTGTCAGAAGCCCTTGAAATGTGCATATCCTTGTTGTTGAGTGCTATCTAGTCCATTCCAACTCATAGCGACAGAGCAGAACTGCTGCATAGGGTTTTCCAGGCTGCAATCTTTACAGGAACAGATCGCCAAATCTTTTCTCCCATGGAGCCACTGAGTGGATTCGAATCACCAACCTTTTGGTTAGCAGCTAAGCGCTTAACCGTTGTGTCACCAGGGATCCTTGTGCATATCCTTAGACTGAGTAACTCCACTTAGAGGATTTCTCCAAGGGAAATAATTAGAGTTATGGACAAAGATTAATGTAGAATTATTTATCATTACAAAAAAATGGAAACAACCAAGTGTCCAACAATAGAAAAATGATTAAATTCATTAAGGAATCTCAATGTGATGGTATCCTATGGAGTTATTAGAATGGCTCTTTGGAGGAATTATAAATGATGTAGGAAATATTTGTGCTATTAATCTGCCAGAGGAGAAAACTGTATATACGTATGGTCCCAATTGTGAAACACTATATATATATATGTCTATATATATATATATATATGTATGTCTATATATATATACGTCTATATATATGTCTATATATATATACGTCTATATATATATATGTCTACATATATATATATCTATATATATATGTCTATATATATATATATATATATTTTTTTTTTTTTTTTTAATTAGAAGAAAATACAGACGTTGCCTCCAACTGACATGCTGGGATAGGGAAGGGAGGCATTTTCTTCTTTTTTTTTTTTCACTTTTAAAATTTTCCACATGTTCCTCAGTGAGGATGTATTATGTTTATAATTGAATAAAATGAACAAGATACTTAATAAAATTAATATGCACTTAATACCCTGGGGTGAAAGCTGAATACTGGCATTAGGCAAAGATGCTGGGTGGTACAAATGGTTAACGTGCTTGGCCGCTAACCAAAAGCTTAGCAGTTCGAGTCTACTCAGAGGCAACGTGGAAGAAAGGTCTGGTGATCTACTTCCAAAAAAATCAGCCAGGGAAAACGCTATGGAGCACAGTCTACTCTGACACACATGAGGTCACCACGAGTTGGGATCAACTCAATAGCAACTGGTTTACTGGTACCAAAACCAGTGTCTGCGGCTTTTTCAAGTCACACATGCCCCCTCCTCACCCAATCCCCTGATACTCTAATACACCCTCCATGGGGGCCTGCTCTGCTTCCCTGTTCCTCCATCCATTAAAAGATTTCTTACGTGAGCATGTTATGCTCCTCAGTCTGTTGGGGTTGGGGCAGGGGTGGAAGGGATAAGAACAAAGAACTACTGGCTTCACTGGACTCAGGAACAGCTGTCCCTCTTCTGACCCCAAGATGTAGATCTGCTCTGTCCCAGCTTCAGAAGGCAAGCTCTGTCTTGGCCTAACCTTGGGTGGTCTAAAAGAGACCTGGGTCACCCCCAGATGAGAGGACCCTGCCACTTTGGCTCTAGAGTTAACCTGTGGGGCAAGGGCTCCTGGTTTGGATAGCTCAGGACCAATGTGATCCAGTCACTCCCCAGACAAGCCTGAGTTCCCAGGGCTTGGAATTACACAAAGCCCTAGGAACAGAGAGGTCTTGGACTGAGCAAAGGCTCATGTGTCAAGGATGATAGGCTAAAATCCAATGTGTATGCGTATATGTATGTATGTGTGTGTGTGTGTGTGTATGTGTGTGTGTGTGTGTGTGTGTGTGGTGTGTTGGGGGAGCTGGGAGTAAGAAGAAGAACCTCCACAACTTAAATACCACCTTCACCCAACCTCAGACGGCAACCCCAAGTCCCTTAAAGTCTAAGTGATAATGCAGTATTGAAGTTCTGGGAGCAAGGAAAATGCAGGCGACCACATTCTCGGTGGCCCTTGCCTCCTACCAACACTATTCTTGGTAAACAATGAGCTTAGGTGCCCAGTAGGGGGAGATAGCAGCTTGACAGGAACTGGGAAGGGCTGAAAAATATCTCTCTCCCAAGTCTTCAAAGGCTCTGTCAGAATTAGTGTTCATTCCCCACATTCCCCCAAGCTTTGTCAGCTCGGACTTAAGTCTGAGGCCTGCTACCTGGTGGCTACCATAAGAATGAATGACACATCCAGCTGGGGGGCCTTGCCGTGTGCTCTCCACCACTCACTCACTCCTATGGTTAATGGAAATCATTCCAACAATAAGCATTACCCGAGACAAAATGATACCTAGGGTGGATTCCAGGAAACGGAGCCCACCTACCTCACCTCAGAGAAGATGTGCTCCTCTCTCGCATTCAACCAGGATGGGTTGAGGGCTCTCAGACCTCTCCACAGGATATTCAACCCACTAACAAAAAGTCCCCTACATCCATGGCCCGGGCAGCTCTTCCTCTCACCCAGATGTGAGTCCAAGGAAACCCAGGCCTTCTCAGACAGGCATAAAACTCAGACCCCCACTTGGCCATGAGGTAACACTGCCACCACGGCCACTGCCATGCCCTCCTCTCCCTCCTGCTGAGCTCTCACTGAAAAACCACTAAGTTTGACTAATTTGACTAATTTGCCCTGACTAATTTTAGTAAAAGGAGATTATTAATTGATGGATTACAATATTAAATTAAGACTTTGATATTAAATGAGGACTACTATAAAGGCACCAGTGGCGTGGGTTAGATCCATTAAGTTAGAGCTGGAAAGGAGGCAAAACATAACCTTAAAAGGAGAGGAAAGGGTTTCCAGCCCACACTTCAGCATGAGGCGTCCTGACCTGGGAGAGAAGATCAAATAACACCAGCCCAGCCATAAACACCCAGAGAATCCCAAAGCATTAACAAATTCATGGAGATAGAAAGATAAAGCCACAGTGCAAGGAATGACAAGAGCTGGTCAGGTACAGAGCCTAAGACAGTGTAGCAATACCCAACTGAATTTTGTAGCAAGTCACTTAAGCTTCATGTTTAAAATGAAGAGAATCATCTCTGCCTACTGTTTTTCTATTTGGAACACCGGAAGGATAAAAAGATAAAGTTTGTGATGGACTTCAGATACACCTAATACTGATGAAGACTTCAGAAAACACGGCAGAAATATTTGTCACTACTGTTCATTAACTCATGACATCTTGAGCAAGAAGGGCTCAACCTGAGACCATGGTGCTGGGTCATGATCACCCCACGAAAAATTACAAAGTGGGGAAAAAAACTGTTACCTCTTGGAGGAGGTAGTCCCCACTCTTTCCCCAATCCCATACACAGACTCTAAACTGACCCATTCTCCAAAATCTTTTTGCCTTCTAACTGCCCTTGTTTTTCCCCCTACCCCATCAATACTTCCAGCTCACAGCTGATGTCAACTACATAGGTGCTAGAAAAAAAGGAATCTGATTAAATAACTCACACTCTATGGTGTGAACGACTCTCCCTCCGAGGATTTACGAGGTTGTAAGCTTTGGGAGTCCCTGGGTCAGTGCAAATGGTTAATGCTCTTGGCTGCCAGCCAAAATGTTGGAGGTTTGACTCCACCAAAGGTGCCTCGGAAGAACGGCCTGATGCTCTACTTCTGAAAAACAGGCCACTGAAAACCCAGAGTCGACTCAACGGTAACAGATTTTTTTAAGCTCTTGCTTATTAACCAAAATGAATTTATGGTTATTGTATTTCAGTAAGTCTGATTAGGGGACAAATTGTGGGAAGTACAGGAGATATTTTGAAGCAGGAGTGCTTTCCTGGGTCTCTTAAAACTACATTCATAGGATTTACAATGCCCACATGTGAAGGCCACTCTGGATGGACCCCTGAGCCCACGCTCTAGGTTAAAAAACAATGCCAAGTCTCTCCAGTCTTCTTATTGGGCCGGTGAAAAAACTGGGCACCAAAAGGACCACAGACATGAACACACTTCCTTCCCAGCCACCACGAGGAATCCTGAAACCAGCAGAACTGTGTACCACTAGCTTCCAGAGGGGAAATGAGTGTCTCCCAGACAGCCATACTACACTTTCCCCAAAGGCCTAAGTATTTGAGTATCTAGTGGCCTGGTCTCCCAAACGGAGGCAGACAGTAGAGATGAAGTAGTCTTGGTCTAGGATAGGAAGACCAGAGTTCCCACTAAATAACTATGCATTCTTGAGCTGGTTCTGTTTCCTGTCTTTCCTCAGTCTCCTCACATGTGATGTAATGGGTTCAAAGAGTGGACCCCAAAGGTTCCTTCTAAGTTCTAGCTCTGCACTCTATGATGCTCCTGGAAAGAATGACAACCCTGGGCCTCCACACCACATTCAAGTGAAACCCATGTGAAACTGTTCACTACAGGTCAGTAAGTAAGCACAAGTAAGCCCGTGCTTACCTTGCTCATTGGATAATCGGCCCCTGACTACGAATGGAATCTGGAGGGACAGATGGTGCAGTGGGTTGTGCTTTGCTGCCACCTAGTGGAAACCGGTAATATTCTAACTTAAAGGAGTGGCACTTCAGGCAAGTTCACTCAAGACTTAGAACAATTAAAAAGACTTGAGAAATCCTCTAGTCCAACCCCCTCATTTTAATGATCCAGTGGGTCTCTGAATGTGAACACTGGCGTTTGCAAAGTTGCTCCCAGTGCATGCTAACTTCCTATAGCTTCTCTGTTCGTAAATGTCTCATGGTTTTCCTCCACGAACTTATTAGAATTAAAAAGAAAAAATTTTTAACCCATTGCCATTGAGTTGATTCTGACTCATAGCAACCCTATAGTACACAGTAGAACTGCCCCATAGGGTTTCCAAGGAGAAAAGTGGTTACTAAAAACAAAAACTTGTTGAGATCAAGTTGATTCTGACTTGTAGCAACCCCATGTATTACAGAGTATAATTAATCTATATAGTTTTCTTAGCTATAATTTTTATGGACACATTTCACCATGTCTTTTTTCCGTGGCTCCTCTGCTGGGTGGGTTTGAACCACCAACCTTTAGGTTAGTAGTCAAGCACAAACTGTGCCACCAAAGGACCTACAGCTACTAAATCTCCACTTACTAAGCACCTTCCATGTGCCGACTCTGTCATCTTCAGTCTTCACAACAACCCTTCTGATCCAGTTTTACAGGTGAAAAAATGACAACACAATGGTTTTCGGTTTTTAGGTAAACCTCAGGAGCCAGGATTCAAATCTAGAAGTATGTGGCACCAATTCCATGCCTCGTCCACACAGCATCTCAACCAGCCATTTATCATGCTACTGACCACTTTTAAAAAGCAGCCCTGTTCTCCCCATCCCATGCAGGGAGGCCCTTGCAGCTGTGGCAGAAGCAGACAGGGTCTGCGACTTGTGGAATGGACCAGAAACCTCTGCTCTGAGCAGGTGCCAGGGCTGGGGCAAATCACAAACAGGTGCTGCTGAGCTTTAAATGAACATTTGAGAGTTGCCTTGAAGGAAGTAGAGGCAATCTTAAACCTAGAGAAGTGCTGTTCAAAGTGTGGGCCATGAATCCAGGCTAGTCCATGATGACAGAACATAAAATCTGAGATTGTTTGAGAATTGTGATGGCAATCTGACAGAGTAATACCATATATGTTGTATCTAATAACAAAAATCGGGGGGACTAATAGTTTACATATCATTGCTTTCTGTTTCATTTTTCTGACAATTCATTTTACTGTATTTACAAAAGCACTGGTCCACAATAGATTGGAAACAAGAAAATCTGTCCTTCACCAGCCTATTATGTGGACAGGAGGGGGCGCTGACTGGTGAAGCCTAAGTCTCAGCTTTGGTTCTAATGATCAAAGCACAGCGATTTCTTTTGATTCTATAGCACTTCCTGATTTTAAAAGTGCCTTCACATTAATCTCCTTTGTGCCGACAGCCAACGTGGACTGAAGGCAGAACAGGAATGATGCATCCATGTTACAGATGAGGTGACCGAGGTTTGGAGAAAGAATGAATGATTGTGCAAGGTTGCATAGCCAGAAAGTCGGGAAACCTAGACTGACAGCTCAGCCCTCCAACTCTGACTCCTACTTGGGGGCTCTTTTTGCTCTCAGCAGAGCTGTCCCCAGGAAAGAGCTATTTGCCTCCCCTTTATAATCCTCAGTATGAAGAATTCCTGACACCTTCCCCCCACGCCCTCAGTGACAGGCCACAGCCTTACTGTCTTACCCATGGGACAAACGGAACTGAGAGAAACCACCGGGTATAATGTCTGCACCATCAGATGGGCCCAAAAGCAGTGCTTCCAGCCCCATTTTCTTTGCATTGTAGCCGAGAACACGTGTCCTGCACTGCAGCCAGAATACTGCAAGCACTTAATAAATTATACGGCCTTTTCTGTGCTGCCAAATCTGGCCTCAACAATTTGCACATTAGTTGGCATCACAATGAAGCAGTTGTGAAGATAACGCAATCTCATATAATACCAGCTTTTGAGTTTATTCTAATTCCCTGCTGTTGAGGTGAATGTCACCTTGTTCTGTGACAGGTATCCAAATACTGTCTTCAGAATGCAGCCGGAGGTCTTCAGGAATGCCAAATGAGCAACTCACAACAGGGCTACATCTGGACTTGAGGGCTAGCTCTCCTCTTGGGATGTGGGACAATAATGCAATTATTGCGGTTAGTAATATTTATGTCTTTGTTTTTTCCTTCATTAAAAGAAAAATTCATTTAAAAGGGTCCCTGATGCTGACATAATCTCCTGAGTGAATGTCTCTTTCCTTGCCTAAGTCTTCTCTGCTGTCAGGAGACTTTCTCCTCTAGATACGGTGAAGGGGCAGTGAGCCATGTCCCCCAAAATCTGTGAGACACTCAAAATAAGAGGCCTGGGGATAAAAAGAACAATAAGGAAGCTTCTCCCTCCCCTCACCGATTTCTTGTCCCTGCCCAGGTCTGAGTTCCCCTCCTTAGAGACCCTCCTTGAATATCCACCTTCTGCTAAGGTACCAAGCAAGGCCTTCAGGTTTAGGGGTGCTCGCTGGCCGATCTCTAGCTCCCCTATTAACAAAAACATTTCCAGAATCCTCAAAGGCCACAGCAGAGGGGAACACTCAGGGGAGAATTAATACAAGCTAGTTTCTCTGTTTTAGAAGAGAAAGGGTTGGAGGGAAAGTAGGTAGACCATCCGCCCTGCACAAACCACAATCCCAGCCCTCCTAAGGGACACTGGTGATGAGCCAAACTTCTCTCTACAGAACATGCGCAGTTCCCAAGACCCGGGCCACTGCCCCTGAAGTCGAGGCCTGGGCATCATTAATGCCCTTCCACAGCCATGTGAGAGCCATCCTGGCCTGTCCCATCCTGGCCTCTACCACCCCCACCCCAACCCCTCACCGCTCACTTTGAGATGGGGAACTGGAGTCAGGGGAAGCAAGAAGACAGGAAGCATTTGAAAGGGAAAAATCCAGAAGTTGCATCCTTCTGGGTGACAAGTAGAACATGTTTAATATAAAACCAGCCTAAGATTAGACTTTGGAGAAAGGTAAGGAGACTGTGCATGCTCGGACCCTCATCCCAGCAGCAGCTGTGGAGGATGCATGAAGAAGCCAGGTGGATGCAAACCAGCATGGCCATGGGCTGTACATAGCTCTGAGGAATGGAACTGCTGGTCACAGTCTGTGAGAGAGCAGCCCCCCAGCCCCAGAACCATGGAATGCTCACACCTGCCCAGGACCTCACAACTCACTTTACAGATCAGAACAACAAGGCTTAGTGTGGAGAAGGGACTTGTTGGGCCTGTGGCTTGTTAGTAGTGTGGCTGGGACATCATTGTCTTCTCTTGAAATAGAAAGTTATAAGCATATGGCAGCCCTTGGGAAAATTCTAGTGGAAACATCTGTTCTTACTTGTAAGTATTTTCTGGAAATACTTTCATGGCTTCTTATAGCACCCCTGTGAGCTAAGTTCTTACATATGTCAGATCTCATCAGGATCAACTTCGGACATTTTCCTGCCAGCTCCCTTCCTGACTTTGGCAGCTGACCGGGCCACAGAGGACTCTCTCCGATCCCTTCCCTCTTTACCACTGCCACCCCCATTGCTTTTTTTAGCTTGTTCCTTCCTCTCTCTGGCTCCACAGCCCACTTCACTCATACCAGCCTGCAGGAAAATGGAAGGGAAGGCTGCCAACCTTTGTGGCTGTGGGGTGGCTACCATCTTACCATGCCATGGGGGCAGAGGCAGCCGGAGACGCAGCCTGTGCTCATGCACTCCAGGTCATAGTTCTGGCAGGTTTTGGCACACTCAAGCCCTTCAGCCCGTGGGTTGTCAGCAGGACACACCAACTTGACCATGGGGGGCCGGCAGGATAGGCTCCTTTTGCCTTGGAGGTAGGAAAACCAAAGAGATGATGAGTGAAGGAGTGAATAGATCTACCTTCGACACTGTCCTTTGGTCCCCTTGGTGCAGTCACTTGGTGCAGAGACTCTAAGCTGCCCACTCCCTGGTATTAGGTGCTGCCCAAGCTTTGGTCAGGTCTAGCCCTGAGCCGTGTCCCTTGAGTGGGATGGGGATGGCAGCCTCTTCTACTCATCTGAGCCTCTGACCTTTGGTCTATACTGATGGTGGCCTTTCCAATCCCAGCCCATTTGTCTGATGGCCCCACTTCTCATCCCCTTTGATCCTTCTGTAGCAGGATACATTGCAGAAATTTTCAGACCTATGCTAAAAAGGATCCTCAGCAGGACCCAATGAAACCATTCCTAAAATGTTTACAACTAATCTCACACAACATGAGAAAGAGAACATTATTCGGCTACAAAGACTTTAAGGGGTCTTTGCTCAAATTTCATCCTCTCTGGGAGGCCATCCACAGCCACTCTATTTAAAATTGCAACATCCCATCCACTATCTGACACTCTATTTACCCTCTCTCTTTGTTTTTCTCTGGGACACATATCACCATCTGACATACTATATGTTTTACTTACTCATTTGTTGATTATCCATCTCTCTCCTCCCCACCAGAAATATGCTCCATGAAAACAGGGATTTTTGTCTACTTTCCTCATTGATTGATCACATTTCCTGACAATTAGTAGGTATCAACAGTGGACTGAATAAATGATGATGGGGAAGACTGAGACAGCACCCTTCTTTCAAAACCCTGGAGTGCTTAGCATCATTTAGATCACTTACTACCTCCTGTGGGCAAGGAAGCCAGAATTTCTAAACTTACAAAAGTTAGGGAGCTGGAACTCCAAAACACTAAGTGGTTTTTCCAAATCTTCACAGAATTCTAGAAGCTTCCTCATTTTGAAAAAGATAATATCTTCCAAGGACTAGACTGGAAGACTTTCAGCAAGACAGGCAGAAAGCATTAAAGACAGGTCTATACAGGGAGTGCGAGGAAGAGGGTGCAACAAGAGAGAAAGCAAGAGGCAGAAGAATTTGGTGATCATGGGGTCACAAGTCCTGATTTCAACTTGTGAGCCACCCACATGCTTGGGATCTTGCCCCAAGCATAGGCTGAGAGATGCTCCCCAACAGTCATCCAGGAAAGCAAACCTCTCACCCAGGCCAACTTGGGAAATAAGCAGCATGGCACAGAGAGCTGGTCACTTGGAGAGAGGGTGTGTTATGGAAAGTGAGAAGCAGAGAGAGATGAGGTCAAGCTGGTAGCTGAAAATAGCCCAACTATCTGCCTAACAGAACCACTCTCCCTCTTTGCGGAAGAGTCCTCTCTAAGCAAGGAACATCCTTCTGGAAGCAAATAAGGCCCCCATGATCCATAAACATGAATACGGTCCTACCAGCACCGGGTCAGCCTTTCCCTTCTCCTTTCTGTGCCTTGTCCTTAACCAGTATAGCAACCATTAGGACCTTCAAGCTAAAAACAATTGGCACAAACCCTCCTCTTCCAAATCCATTTGAAAAGCTTTCTAAAGAGCTATCCTCATCAGCATGTCCATAGAAAAAAAGATCCAGGCCATCGAAGGAGGGTGATTTCTGTCATAATCAAGGCAACTCAGAGTTGTTCAGTGGATTAGGTCACCTTTCCCCTTCCCCAAAATAAAATACTTCTTGTTCAATAGTTTGAATTTACAAGCGCAAAGACATGCCTAGGCCTGAACGTCACTCACACACAAACAGAAACTGAGACGTAAACCTAGACAAAGCCAGACTCACACCTGAATGCTCATGCACACAGACAGTGCAGCCCTGCTCTCCCCCTACTGTATGAGTTTGAAGTCTGAGCAGAGGGAGGCAAGGAGACCTGCCAGGGGTACAATACTCACTGCGGTGAGACAGGGGACTGCTGAGGACAATGTCTGGCAAGAGGCTTCCCAGCATTCCACTCATGGTACAGTGCATGAAGCCGTCTTCACAATAGCTGCAAAGAGGAAAATCTCAGCCCAGCTTTGCAAGAGGTGTCTACATCCGCTGCCTCCATTTCCTCACCTCCCCCTCACTCTCCATCCTCTCTAATCGGACTCCAGGCCCCATAACTCCACTGAAACACATCTTGCCAAGGTCACCAATGACCTTCATGTCACTAAAACTAATGGAATTTTTTTCAGTTCTTTTCACTCTTGATCCCCTTCAATATTATTCATCACTGTTGACCACTTCATTCTTCTAGCTCTCCTGGTTTTCCTTCTACTTCCCTGGTTGCTCCTTCTCAGCTTCAACTGTAGTTCACCCCCCTCCACCTGGCCTTTAAATGTCAGCTTCCCCTAGGTCCATCCTGTTTCCCTCTCTTCTTCTCACACCACACTGTCATCCACACCCCCCAGCTTCAATTATAGAAATGATTCACAAATTTACATCAGCAGCTCCGACCTCTCCTTTGGACCCCCAACCCATATAGTCAAAGGCTTACATGATAGCCACCTTTGGTGTCTCAAAGACATCTCAAACTTGGCATGTCCAAAACTGAACTCATGATCTCCCACACAATGTCAGTCTTCTTCCAGGGCTCGGATTCACTGAATAGTATCACCATCCATCCAGTTTCACAAACCAGAAACCCAGGAATCATTTCTGGCACTTCCTCTCCCTCACCCCCTATATATGATACATCACCAAGACCTGTGGACTTTCCTTCTCTAAATATCTCTGGAATTCATATCCACATCTCTCTATCTGTGAGAGCCATGAACAATGCAAGATGGGTCCTGCCCATATAGGACTCTGGAAGAGAACCAAAGTACCTTATTGAGTAGTGACCTGGACCAAAAAAAAAAAAAAAAAAAAAAACCCAAACACCTGACTTAATGGTAACTTCAACTGAAATACATTAATCGTACAAAAACAACCCCATACAACATAGATTAAACATGTTTTTTTCTTCCCAGGCTCCCCTGCACGTATTCTTGCACATAAACACTAAGTATAGAAACAACACCCTGCATCGCCCTGCACGGACCTCTACCCAGGTGACTCTTGGCACTTCGCTGTCCATACTGAGAATCTTGGCATCAGCTTCTGTTTGTAAGTTCCCTAATAAAGCTAGATCTGATCAACTTGGCTTTTTCCACCTCTTTTTTCAGAATCCAACTTGTTCCCCTTGGAACCACTCCTGCCACTGGTCTGGTGGGGTGCAACACTATCTTCACTGCCATGAGTCGCCATCACCTCTCACCTGGGCAACGCAAGAGTCTCCTAACAGATGTCCCTGCACCCATTCTTGCTTCTCTCCAAAACACACTCACCTTGGTAGCCCAAGTATCTTTTCAAAATCTAAATTTGTTTACGTTACATCCCTGCTTGAGACCCTTCAGTAGCTTCCCTCCTAAAGGCCTTAGGATAAAGATCAAGCCCCAAACATGGCCCACGAGGTTCCTAAGTGATCTAGCCCCTACCTTTTCCCCCTCTAACCCACTGGCCTTCTTCTAATCTTGAAGGTGCCATGCTCCCATCAAACACAAGGCCTTCTGCACGTACTGTTTCCTCTGATCTAATGTGACTTTCTCCCACCGTACACACGCATAACCTTCTTTGTTCCCCCACCCCATTTCTCAAGCTTTCACGGACAATGTAATTCTCTTCCTAGAACTTATCACGCTTGTAACCTTACATGTAGTTATTATTGTTAACATCTGTCTCTCCCACTGGACTACGCGATCCATGAGGTCAGAAATAATGACTTGTCTTGCTCACCATTATATCTCTAGCTTTGGACTTAGCATAAAGTACTCAATACACTGGGTTTTTATGGTTTGTTTGGTTTTTTTGTTTGTTTGTTTGTTTGTTTCTTTTATCCCCATCCTCCTATCCCAATCCCCTCCCCTAACATGGGCAACTATTTTTGTAGTAGCCAGCCTCCAAGATGGCCCTCAGTGATCCCCATCTCCTGGTATTCATACCCGTGTATAGTCTCCTTCCACACTGCACCACGGTCTGTCTGTGTGACCAATAGAATAGGGCAGAAGAGATGCTATATCACTTCTAATGTTAGTTATAAAAGACTGTGGCTCCCATCCTGGCGCGCTCTCTTGGATCACTCACTCTGGGAGAAGTCATATTATGAGCCACCCTATGGAAAAGCCCACATGGCAAGGAACTGAAACCTCCTGCCAACAGCCACGTGAGTAAGCTTGGAGTGGATCCTCCAACCCCAGTCAAGTCTTCAGGGACTACAGCCCTGGCCAACAGTTTGACTGCAACCTTCTGAGACCGAGTCAAAACCACCCAACTAAACTGCTCCTGGATTCCCGATCTTCAGAAACTATACGAGATAATACGTTTGTTGTTTTAAGCTGTTAAGATTGTGTATTATTCATTATGAAACAATAGATACCTAATGTGATTTTATTCTATTTAATGTATATCTGATTATTTGAATATATTTTTATAAAATGTGTAGTTGTTTTATGTGCAAGGATGTTTAATTTATGAGGCATTGGTGGTTCAGTGGTAGAATTCTCCCCTTTCATTCAGGAGACCCAGGTTTGATTTTCAGCCAATACACTTCATATGCAACCGCCACCCGTCGTCAGTGCAGGCTTGTGTGTTGCTATGATGCTGAACAGATTCAGCAGAGCTTCCAGACTAAGACAGACTAGGAAGAAAGGCCTGGTGACCTAATTTCTAAAATCAACCAATGAAAACCCTATGGATCACAACAGTCTGATCTGCAACTGATCATGGGGATGGCACAGGACCAGGCAGAGTTTCATTCCATTGTGCTTGGGGTGGCCATGAGTCAGAGGCCCTCTCAACAACAGCTAACAATAATCAAAAACCATCAACCCTGTTGCTGTTGAGTCAATTCCAGCTCTAGTGACCCCATAGGACACAGAAAAACTTACCCATAGGGTTTCCAAGGCTGAAATCTTTATGGAAGCAGACTGCCACACCTTTCTCCCTCAGAGCGACCGGCGCGTTTAAATCACCAACCTTCCAATTAGCAGCCGAGCTCTTAACCATTGAGCCACCAGGACTCCTTCTAACAACAACGTTTAACTTATATAAATGGTATTATCTTAAATATCGCCCTGTGTCTTGCTGTTTTCATTGAGATTTTAAGTTTCATCCATGTGAATACATGTACTTGGCTGGTGCTAATGGTTGCACAATACTCTACAGTGGGCACCCACCCCATGTTACCTATTCACTCTCCCAGTGATGGGTACAGGCAGTCCTCTATCCTTGCCACCACAAGCAAGGCTGTGATGAACATTCTCATATAGGAACCCTAAGGTGTGAGAATTTCCTTAGTATATGTGTGAGGAGCAGAACTATAGGGCCATCAGGCATGGATACATGTACATTCTGAATGTGTTGCTGCTGCTGTTGTTATCAGGTGCTGACAAGTCAATTTCTATTCACAGTGACCCACATGACAGAGTAGAACTAACTGCCCCATAGGGTTTTCTTGGCTGTAATCTTTACGGAAGCAGATCACCAGGTCTTTCTCCCGCAGAGCTACTGGGTGGGTTTGAACTACCAACCTTTCGGTTAGCAGCTGAGTGCTTAACCATTGCACCACCAAGCCTCCTTTCATCATACATATATGTTACGTATATCTGCATATGCAGTGCTAGTTGTTCTCCAGGGTGGCTGGACCAGTCTGTGCCCAACGGTAGCACCAGTAGCATTATCCAGATTTCGAATTCTTCTAGTCTATTAGATATAATATCTTCTTCTTGTTTTAAGTTGCACTTCTCTGATTATAATGATTTTGAACATTTTTTATATCTGCTGTTCAGTAAATATTTGTTGAATGAACAAAAGAATCAGCTCATCCCTCTTTGGGCAAGTGCAGAACCTGTGCATTTTGGTTTTTAACTAAGACCTGGTTTTAAAAAAAAAAAATCCTCTCCCAAATGTCATGTTCTATCTGTCATTTGGACAGCCATGACCCAAAAGCTTAATTTTTTAAGAAGCCTTGCAGATACTTTAAAAATCAACTCCTGGCCCAGGACCTGGCCAGTAGTAGACAAAGTCCTCTGCTGTGTGATGGCTATTTGGATGACCGAACGAGTGGTCTGAAAAGCCTCCAGGCCACATGTGTTACCACCTTACCACCTTAGGTGTCACAAAAGGTGGTTACTCTTGGTTACTAACCAAAAGTTTGGCAGTTCAAATCTACCCAGGAGCACCACAGAAGAAAGGCCTGGTGATCTACTTCCATAAGATCACAGCCATTGAAAACCCAGAGTAAAATACAGTTCTACTCTGACACATATGAGTCAGAATCAACTTGACGGCAACAAGTTACTGCCTTTTCATGGGCATCATCAGAATTTGCCCCAGTAGGGCTCATTCTTTGGTGAATTATTTAAAGAATTAAAAATAAAGACAAGCCCTGAGTTCCCTCTGGTATACGTTGTCCAGGAAATCTTATCTTCTAAATGATGGGGAGAGACGGGATGGTCAATCATTTCCAGCCCTGGTACAGGAAGCGGAGACCGGGGAAGAGGACATAATCATGTGAAGTTCACCAATGAGCAAACTATGAAAAGAGCCTGAGGCCACAGCCATCACCCCAGTCCCGCCCACCCAGAAGTTGCTGCCCCCTATTTCCCATCTTCCCTGTGCCACTGATACGGTAAAATAACCAGTGACACTTGCTGCCCTCCAAGTCATCCTAGCTTCCTACAGTCTGCCTTCTTTCCTCACCACAGTGCTGAAACGTGGGGGCCACCATGACCTTCTGATCCCTAAATTCAACAGCCTGTTCTCAATGAAGAGAACACTGGTTCAAGAGTCTCTGGGTTCCAGTCACTTGCTGGATGGCTTTGGGAAAGTGATAATCTCTCTAAGCCTCAAATTCCTTGCTAAAAATGCAGGCCCTGCCTGCCTAACAGTGTTGTTTTAGGATCCCAGAGAGAAACGCTTTGAAAAACATAGCCAGACAACTGTAATAAAACAACCACTGGGTGAAGATCAAAAGATTAAACCAACAAAAGATGTGACTGTACCTTTCTTGCCTTAACTTCCATTATGACACTGTCCTAGTTCTGCCCTTTTCACTGGCTTTTTCTTTTGGCCTCTCTCACAAGATCCTCCTTCTCCTCCTTTTACCCTCTGAACATTCCCAAAAGTTCTGGATTCAGTCTTCTTTTCTGCTCTTCATTTCACTCCCCTTAGCAAACCTAGCTACTCCCCTGGCTATTACTGTTATCTCCATACAAACTTTTCACCCCAATCTCTCACTCAAGTTCCAAACCCGTAATTCAAGCTATTGGTTCCATTCATTCACCAAGATGCCCTCTTGGTAACTCAAAGTCATTAAGGCCAAAACCAAATTCTGTATCATCCCTCTTCAAAACCTGCTCTGCCTCCAGAGAGCCTTCTTGCTGCTCTTGACATCACTGCCTTCCCAGGCATTCAAGTTCAAGATCAAGATCAAGATGAAAAGCAATCTTCAATAATACCTCTTCCTCCCAAACATCCCAGGAGTCTGTTTACTTCCCCAGTGTCTCTAGCTTCTTTGCCCCACTCTCCATTGCCATTACTATTACTTGGTCCAGGGCCCTCCTACCTTTTGACCAGTCTGGTTCAACATCTTCCTGACTGGTCTCCCTGCCTCCACACTGCATTCAGAGTCCAGAGTCCACTCTCTAAAGCTACACTTTGTTCCTGTTTGCTTCCTGCCCAAAACCTTCCATGGACTCCCACCGCCTACTGCTCAAGCATCAGTCCCCACCTTACCTTTCAAAGACCCCCTGAACCTGGTCCCAGCTTCCCTCCAATCTTATCTTTCCTTCATACAACATATGTTCCCACCAGAGGACTTATGTTGCTGAGTGCTGAGCACTCCTTGTGCGTTTTAGCCTCTGGGCCTCTGTTCCTCCTCCCATCATCCCACCCACCTCTGCTGCTGGAATCCTCCCAGAGCTTAGAAGCTACCCTTCCATGGGAATTCTTCCCCTAAGTCCTCCCAAATGGAAGCAATGCTCCCCTTTTCTGAATGAGTAGGGATTTTTATGATATAGTAAGTATCACAGATGTTATAGTTATTTCATCTCATAAACATTTATTGAGTTCCTACTTTGTACCAGACCTGTGTTAGGTGCTGGAGATCAGGACCTATGCTATAATCTCCACTCCTGGGGAGCTCACAGTCTAGAGAGGAGATACCAATACGGTTTACTGAAATTCAAGTCCATCAGAGATAATCATTTGAATAGGAATGTAAACCACCTGCTTTGTGTACGTGTGGTTGGAAGGCTAAGAATTAATCTCACTGGTGTGCTTACAAAAAGCTTCATACCAAACGCAATGTGCAGATCTTGTTTGGATCTTGATTTGATCAAACCAATTATAAAAAGACATTTGGAGACAATCAGGAGAAAAGGAACATGCATCGAATATTAGATGCTGTTTAAAAATTACTGTTAATTTTTAGGGTAATAATAGTTTTATGGCTATAAATTGTTTATCAGTTACAAATGCATACTGAAGTGTTTACAGGTAAAAGATATAATATCTGAGGTTTTCTCCAAACTATCCCAGCCAAAAACAGGAGGAAGTAGTAGACAAAATAAGAATGGCAAAGTGCTGGTAATCATTGAAGCTGGTGATGGGAACATTGGGGTACCTTATACTACTCTCTCTACTTTAATGTACGTTTAAAATTCTCCATAATAAGGATATTTTAACTGATTTCCCCTAGTAGACTGTCAGGGGAGTGTGTCACCAATCCCTAGCCCAGAACCTGGAACAGAACAGGTGCCAGGTAAGTGATTGCCCAACAAATGTTCTGTTGCAAATTGCTTTTGTGACCATGACAGCCCTGCTGAAAATGAAACTGACCATCATAGAGGGCTTAGGCAACGAGCTTCAAGAATCAGCTATGATTTGGAACTATTTTGCATGCCTGACGTACACGAAGTAAGTCAGGGTGGTAATGCATCATTGAACCAATGTTGCTATGGCATATTTTCACCTGGCTCAAAGTGCTTCAGCCTCTGAACACAGACAGGAATCTGAAGAGTATGGAGGCCAGATCTTCCATTTCCTGTTCCAGAATAAGGAAACTGAGTCCTAGAGCAAGGAAATGGGGCCCAACACATGCTAGTAGCAATGAAGTTCAATAATCCCTACTGCCAGCCTGAAGTTCTAGTTCCCTGCACAGCAAGGAAGTCAGAAGACATGAGCAAAAGCCCAGCTCTGCTCCTCTGGACAAGTCATTTCCTTCGTTGGGTCTCAGTGTACCCACCCATAAAATGAAGGATTTAAAAGACCATTTTCCTTTCTATCTCTGCCATCCCAGAGGTCTCTGGCCCTGCTGCTGGCACTCACCACATGGTGTGATGGTCTGAGAAGACATCTTCGGGCTGGAAGATCTCACCATCATAGTAGCAGGGGCACTGGGCCTTGGGCACACAGTCCCCCGTGTCATCCAGGTAGAGTCCTGGGGGGCAGAAGCAGCCCTCAATGCAGACCTCATTGCATTCTTCTTCCGGGTAAGAGAGGGAGCGGCAGGTCAGGTTGCAGGGGATCCCACACTGCAGGTACACCTGGCCCTGGGGGCAGCTCAGCGCTGGGAGAGATGGAAGGAGGACAGTTTCAGTAGGGGCATTGAGAAGACAAGGGCTGTGGGCCTCAGGACTTGGGATGCCACCTTTTGCAGATGTGACCCCCCAATCACATCTGTATGGTCACTGCCTTCCTTTCCCACTATGAACAGCAGTATATTTTGTATATCATAATTATGATGCACACATTTTCTCTCTCCTTAACCACAGGGACCATGCTTGAGTCACCTCTGAATTCTCATAGCCTGGGATGTAGTAGAAATTCTGGAGGATTTTGAAGCTGTGAATAATAAAAACAACTGAAAGTAATAGGCAACAGGCATCTCCCGTGACAATAATAACAATGATGGCTACTATTTACTAAGCACGTACTGAATGCCCTGCTCTTCACATGGGTTTTATGCCTTTTACACCTCCCTCAGGAGCCCTGGTGGTGCAGTGGTTGAAGTGCTCAGCTGCTAATCAAAAGGTCAGCGGTTCAAACCTACCTCAGGAGAAAGATGTGGCAGTCTGCTTCCGTAAAGATTTACAGGCTTGGAAACCCTATGCGGCAGTTCTACTCTGTCCTGTAGGGTTGCTATGAGTTGGAATCAACTCAAAGGCAGTGGCTTTGGTTTTGGTTTCAGTGAATTAGATTTTATCGCTCCTTTTCTACGGATAAGAAAACTGAAAGTTACACTAAGTGACTTGTCAGGGTCATACCTCCCAGGAAGAAGCAGAGGCAGAATTTGAACCCAGATCTCTGTGACCCTAAAGCTTACGCTCTTAACTATCATGCTCTAAAAAGGAAGCGGTCACTTAGGAGCCACACTTTTGAGGACACACTGGTCACAAAGGACAGAGACACTCTTACCTCAGCAAAGGGGGCCACACCCATCAACCCACAGTCCCGCTCACCCTGGACTCCCACATAGAAACACAACAGACAGAAGACAGGAGGAAGTGTGACGACGTGGCAAATCAGCTACGGGAATGGGCTCTGGATCCCACTACCTGACTGCAAGTCCCAGTTCCTCCGTTAGCTCACTATGTGATCCAGATCAGGTGGCTCCGTTTCCTTATTGGACTATAATAATAGTATCCACCTCCTAGGATGTTTTGAGGACTAAATGAAGTAACATGTTTAGAGTAATGCCCAGCATGTGATAAACGTTCACTGCTATTATTATCATTATTATTACATTATCATTATTAATAATTAACAATATTCGTTATCATTATTATTACCCAACCCCAAGTCAGCCGGCTCCAGATGGGAGGGGATAGTTCAGAGAAAAGTCTAGACCTAAGAAGACCTAATACTTCTTGATTCTTGCTAACACATAGCCCACTTTCTGGGCTAACAGTAGTCTTGTGAACACTCCTGATGAAATTCTTCACTGGGAGAGTGGGGGAGGTGAGGGGAGCACTTTACTCTTTCAAAATGCTTTCCCGTTGCTGATCAGCTATTGTCCAAGAAATCAGAACCTTGCTGTGGACATACTCCTCCTGAGACCATTAGAATCCTTCCCCTTTGTGTCATAAACCATTCCTACAGCAGAAACTCCCTGGCAGAACATTTCATAGTAGCCATGAAGGGAAGCCCTGGCCACAAGCCTCAAAAACGGGGGCAGGGAGACTTCTAGAGAGACCTTGCAATCTCTCCCTCCTACATCTGCCTTGGGCTTGGTGTTTGAGGGTAGCTAGAATCGATTGTTGAAGTTAGTAGGGTATCTGAATCGATTCCAACTCACGGCAATCCCACGCATGTCAGAGTAGAACTGTGCTCCAAAGGGTTTTCAATGGCTGGTTTCTCAGAAGTAGATCTCTGGGTAGATTTGAGCAGCCAACTTTCCAGTTAGCAGCTGAGTGCTTAGCCATTTGCATCACCCAGGGATACCTCTGAGCTAATCAGACAGTGATTTTCTCTGAACCAGTGGGGAGGTTGGGTCACTGGATGAATATTTAGAGGGTGGGCAGGTTGAATTGGGGAGTGTTGGGCAACAAAGATGGAGATCCCTCCCAATCCAATAAACCCAAGATGATAAGGGCACATTTTACCCATTAAAGATCAGTGAAAGCTGAAAGCTCTTCTTTCTCTAACAGACTGTCTCTAGAGCTGGCTTGGAGCCTTATTAAATTTCTCCTTCAGCTTCTTCCCCAGAAGAAATCATGAACATCTCAGTCTAACAGACATTTATTTATCTATCCAGTGTGGGCAGGGGCTGTGCTAGGCTTGGGATGCAGTCAGTGATGGTGAGACTTGGTCCCTGCCTTCAAGGAGTCCAGGTCTTGTCTTCCTAAAGGAAACATAACCAATTTACAAGAAAATCAAGCATGTGCTTCTCCTGAATCTCCTCACAGCATCCCACAAGTATCTGTACAATAAACCCTTGCTCCATGAGTGTTCCCAATTGGTGCGACCTCTTCTCATAGCTCCTATAGGAGTAGGTGGTTTAGAGAGCTCTTTTCATTCCTCAGGGAGCAAAAATGAGGTCAAAGAGACAGCTGAGCCTGAGCCCCTCTCTGAGTTGAGAAAGAATGGAGGCAAGAATCCAGAAGTCCTGCCCACCCTCCTTGGGTTCACTAAAGCAGCCCAAGGCCATCTGGCCAGCCTTGTCTCTGGTTCCCCTCCACATAAACCCAAGGAGACAGATGCCTGCTTGTCCTTAAAAATCTCCAGGGAAAGGTCCTTCCCACTGCCCAGCACTTTCTGCCCTATCATAAAGCCTCAGGAGACAGGAAATTCTTTAATTTGATCTCAGACCCTGCTACCGCAACAACAGTCACTTCCTCTTTTTCTGCTCTCTGTGGAGTTTGAAAACAGCTGCTCAAAAGAGATTAAAGATTATTTCGATAGGCCGTTAGTATTCTGGGAGAATGTCCTAAATTGGGAAATCTTTCTGATGCTGTAGCAAACTGATAATGCATAATTTCTAATACTGGTGGACAAACAAAGCACATTCATAAACATCACATCATTTAATCCCCATTGCTCTTCCCAATTTCTAAACAGCAAACACTGATGAGGAAACTGAAGTTTGAAGGGGTCAAGTGAAGGGCTTAAGGTCATGTAGCTAATAAGTCACAAGCACATTACTAGTGAGGACTCAGACTCAGTTCTTCCAGCTTTAGCCAGGACTCTCGGTGACACCCCAGAGCTGGAGGGAGAGGGAGGGCACAATGCAGGCATTTATGTACTTGCTCCCTTCGTCCTTACTTTTTTCTCTGCTCCTCTTTTTTATGAGATTACTTAGACTCAAAACATGAGCTGGCTCATAAGACCCCAAATAGTGACACCTCTAGATCCCCCGAACCTAAACTTCTCTTCAAATATATATTAACTCCTTCCACCTTTCCTCACAGCTCCTATTTTCCAACATCCATTAGGACCACCTACATTTTAGTTTCCAAACACATCTACTGCCCCCCTAAAAATCAAAATATCCACTACGTCTTATCTATAACTTACTCTTCCCCACACCTGTGCCTCACCACTATTCTACCATGGAAACAATGCCTTTCTGTCGAGAAGGCACTTTTTTAAAACCATGGTCAAGTACACCTCCTCCAGAAAGCCTTCCTTGGTTGTCCTAGCCCTAATTTAACCATCTTTTTAGTCAGTGTGATAAGCACCTAGTAGGGAGGCAGTTTCCTTTTGTGCCTCAAAAAGGAAAGTTCCCCTCAGATACCGTACTAACTCAGAACTGAAGCCATTCCTGAAATCTACCTCTCAGCCAAAGATTAGACAGGCCTATAAAACAAATAATAACACACGTGAGGAACGTGCTTCTTAGTTCAATCAAGTATACAAGACCCAATGGGCAACACCTGCCCAAAAGCAAGATGTGAAGGCAGGAACGGACAGGAAAACTGGACAAATGGACAGAGAGAACCCAGGGTGGAAAGGGAAAGGGGGAGGGCGCTGACACATCATGGGGATTGCAACTAGTGTCACCAAACAATCTGTGTATAAGTTTTTGAATGAGAAACTAATTTGTGCAATAAACTTCCACTTAAAACCATAAAATTTTAAAAAATAATAAAGGAAAGTTCAAGCTTTACATCATGGCTCTTGCCTGACCACACTGGGCACTCAGCAAACATCCCCACAGCAACAACAACAATCTAGCCATTCAAGGGACCAGAGTGTAGGGGTAGATACCAACTCTGGCGGCAGGAAACCAACAGTGCAGAGTGAGAATCTAAAGTCAACTGGGGACAATGACGATATTCAACTTTATACCACATTATACAATGCCAGAGATTCTGGCTGGGAGTTCACAGATGGTTTTCCTGAAGTTACATGCAAGGATTCATATGTGCATTTCCCAGTGTCCTCATCAGACCCTCAAGGGATGCAGGGACCCCTTGGGATCTAGGAACAACTCACTGCACAACCTGATCGTACACATCTGGAACACTAAGTGGCCGCAGCCATAGGAAATCTCTGCTTAGCAGAGACCTCAAGGCTCTAGGTCTCCAGGTAGTGGGTTTAGATTTGCCCTCCAGGAGCAGTCAGAGTAGCCAGACTGTCCTGTAACACAGCCAGTCCCCACCATCCTGTGCTGCTGGGGATTGGAAGGGAAACGTGGCGGAAAATGAACTGTTGGCACACCCCAGGCTCTGTCAAAATGCCCCGGGCCGGCTTCCAAATGAAACAATGCCAAGAAAGTGCTTTGAAAAGGACAAGTGGGCTAGACAGCAGGGCAGCAGCAGCTCATCCGGCTCAGTGGCCTCAAGGGGGAGCACACAGGGAAGGTACCCACCACAGAAGCTGGGCTCCCGCCATGCGATGCTCACGCCTTTCTGGGCACAGGCGGAGGCGTAGCTGGCCACAGCGTTGCAGAGGCAGTCTCTGCCATCTGAGCAGGAGCAGACGTCATAGTGGCAATTTTGCAGGTACGGCTGGAGGCTAACAGCGTGGTGACAGGCCTTGAACTTGGAGGACGTCAGAACAGCACAGGCCTCTTCTGCAAACTTGGCTGTGTGGGAAGAGAAAGGAGCGAGCCTGGGATGGTCAAGTCCTGCTGATGCCCATGCCCCAGAGAGTAGCAACAAGGGCTCCTGCTTTGAAACTCTCCACTCCAGTTTCTCCATCAGCAGCAGAGACTGCAAAAACTACTTCTGCTGGCTCCGGGAGTCATTGCGATTTTTCTTCCATAGCCAATTTACTTTCTTACTTATATTTGCCTTAAATAAATACTAAACTGCATCCCCAGAGCCCACACCCACTGACAAAAGGGGAGACAGTCCAGTGATCCCTTGCTAAGAGAGGAAGCTAATGTAGGGCTGAAACGGTGCCGCAGATGAATCTGCAAACGGCCACCTCGGTCACTTCTCTGACAATAATTTCACTGTTGGTGTGCCTGCTGTTCCAATAGACTGAGAAAGCCCCGAGGCAGGAACCACATTCTGTTTTTCTTTCTCTCCCAGGGTTTGGCCCACAAACTGTGCTCAGTAAGGAAACTTTGAAGAACAAATGATCCAGATGCAGCTAATCAAATGCTGATGATATAAACAAAGGTCCACCCAGTCCCCCAGCTCCATGCCGCCCAAGCCACGGTGGGGACACTGTCCGTGGAATGTACTGGAATAGAGAAGACCTCAAGGCTCTGTGGAGCACCATCTTTCCCAACAGGCTCACATACTTAGGCGCGGGTTGAGGTTACAGGGGTCGCTGTCCTGCTTCTGCAGGTCTTGGCAGTCCCCGTGCAGCTTCCAGGAGTTCCCGAAGTCCTCCACCAGGGGCTCCACCAGGCCTGAAGGAGTGAGGAAGTCGTCCCCCTTGTTGCCATTGTAATTCCCGCACAGGCCACAGGTCTTCCCAGCGTAGACAGGGGACAACTGTAGAGAGAGGGAGGCCACCTTACAGCAGCTGCTGCCAAAGCAGCAACAGTTTCATTTCAGTAATGAGATGGTTTTAACCAAAAAGCTCCCCTGGGTGGAGGATAAATATGAATTTAATAAACTGCAGCTATGCCATAGGCTGCAGGAGGAAAAATAAAGGTGACTGCAGTATAAACTTACCAGTTCCATCCCAGCTTGTAATCACTGGGAGTCAGAAAGCTGTCATGCAGGGAGGGATTTTAGAGATCGTCTAGTGATTAAAGATGGGAAAATCAACGCCCAGAAGGGGTAAGTGACTTGCCTGGTCACAGGCAGTGCAGAGCTGGGACAAATAACCAGGCTGAACTCTCTGCCATCCACGCTTGTGAGTTGAGATGGTCTAAGGCAACGGGCTGTGCCACCCATGGGAGTCAAATTCAAACTGAACATCCCATTACTGAACACTTACATTGATATCACGTGTGGGCGAAGCAGAGCTGAACTTGTTATGGCCCGAGCCCCCCTGGAGCTCACATAACTTTCTGTATTTAACTCAGCCATTGAGTGTCATTGAAGAGAAAAGGCCACAAGCCAAAGAGGCCTCTGGAGGTTGTGATAGGAGAAGGTGGGGTCAGTGAGGAGTCTGGGGCAGCCTGTCACAGGGCGACAAGGAGGAGTCCAGGGTTCAAAGTCCAGGCCATCAGCATGTGGTTCATTCTCCATTCATGGGGCCAGAGTGCTGAATCCAAAATGCACATTCAGGAATGATTTGGGAAGTCAAACCTACCTTTCACACAGTATAGCTGGCCCATCTGCTGGTGTTTACAAAGAAGGCCCTGGCTCAAAGAGGGAGCAGTGTCTGGGAACCAGGCTGTGGGCATGCAATTGATGAGGCCATACATAGAGGGTTAAAGTGCGTCCCCCAAAAAGATATGTACACATCCTAACCCCCAGGACCTCAGAATGTGACTTTATTCAGAAAAAAGGTCTTTGCAGATGTAATCAAAGTAAGAATCTCGAGATGAGCTCATTCTGGATCAAGGTAAGCCCTAAATTCAATGACTAGTAGTCTTTTTAAGAGACAGAAAAGGAGAAGACACCAAGACACACAGAGAAGAAGGCAATGTGAAGGCAGAGATCAGAGTGATGAGTCTACAAACCAAGGGACACCAAGGGCTGCTATCTGCCACCAGCAGCCGAGAGAGGCTTAGAATGGATTCCCCCTCAGAGATCCAGAAGGAACCAACCCTGCCGACACCCTGATTTCAGGCTTCTGGCCTCCAGAACTGTGAGAGAATAAATATCTGTTGTTTTAAGCCAAGAAGTATGCGGTAATTTGTTATGGCAGACCTGTGTTCCAAAACCCTCAAGCCCAATATGCTCATCTCTTAGAGTTCCATGCAGTTTCCAACTCTAACTTTAAGATGCAGGATGAATGATCCAGTGGAGGGTTGCTGGACCCATATAAAATGTTATTGTTGTAACTGGATGCCATCGAATTGATTCTGACTCATAGTGACCCCATGTGACACAGTTAAACTGCCCCATAAAGTTTTCTTGGCTATAATCTTTCCAGAAGCAAATCACCAGGTCTTTCTCCTGCAGAGCCACTGCGTGAGTTCAAACCGTCAGCCTTTCAGTTAACAGCCAAGCACTTAACCATTGCATCACGGGCTACTATACAAAATGTACCCAAGGAAATATCGTTAATAATAAAGTGGACAGAGTGACATTTCCTTCTTTACTTTACAAATACCAACTGTTGCCACGTTAGGCACCAAGGCCTTTCATGACCTCCTTATTTAAAATGAAAATCCTCCCTCCCACACCCTGGCATTTCCTGCTCCCTTCTCTGCTTTATTCATCTCCCAAGGATTTATCACTTTCTAATCTATAATAAGAAGGCCCTGGGTGGTGCAAATGGGTAATGTGCTCTTCTGCAAACTAAATGGCTGCTAACTGAGTCTGCCCAGGGGCACTTCAAAAGAAAAGACTGGCCTTCAATATTGTACTGGGAGTCTTAGCCAGAGCAATAAATAAGTCAAGAAAGGGAAATAAAGGGTATCCGAATTTGAAAGGAAGAAGTAAAACTACCCCCATTAACAGATGACATGATCCTATACATAGAAAATCCTAGTGTTTCCACAAGAAAGTTATTGGACTAATAGAAGGATTCAGCAAACTGGCAGGGTACAAGATCAACACACAAAAATCAGCTGGGTTCCTCTACACTAACAAGGAGAAAAGGAAATCAAGAAAATAATAGTATTTACAATAGCCCCCAAAAAGATAAAATATCTAGGAATAAATCTAACTAGGGATGTTGTCTTAGTTAGCTAGTGCTGCTATAACAGAAATACCACAAATAGGTGGCTTTAATAAACAAAACTTTATTTTCTCACAGTTTAAGAGGCTAGAAGATCGAATTCAGGGTGCTGGCTTTAGAGGAAAGCTTTCCCTCTGTCAGCTCCAGAGGAAGGTCCTTATCTCTTTGAACTTCTGCTCCTGGGCAATCTTCATGTAGCTTGGCATCTCTCTTCCCCTGTCTCTACTTACTCGCTTGTTTAATCTCTTTTATATCTCAGAAGAGACTGACTCAAGACACAACCGTCACCAATCTTGTCTCATTAACACAACAAGACAACCCATTCCCAAGTGGGATATAAGCACAGGCATAGAGGTTAGGATTTACAACACATATTTTTGGGGGACACAATTCAATCCATAACATTCCATACCTTGGCCTCCCAAAACTTTCATGTTCCCCCCAAAAAATTCATGTTCTTGCCACATGCAAAACACATTCACCCCATCACATCATCTCACAAGTTTTAAATCAATTCCAAGTCCAAAATCTCATCTTCTGAATCATCTAAATCAAATATGGGTGAGACTTTAGGCATACTCCTCCCTGGGGCAAAATTCCTCTCCATCTGTGAACCTGCGAAATCTAGACTGTAAGTTATCTGTACATCTGTACAGTGGTGGAACAGGGACATACATTTCCATTACAAATGGGAGAAATTGGAGGGAAAGAAGGGATAATGGGCACCAAGCAAGTCCAAAACCCAGCAGAACAATTTACATTAGCTCTCAAAGCTTGAAAATAATCCTCTGTTCTCTGAAACCATCTGGGCAATGGCCTTGATCTCCAGACTCTGGGTATTGGCCATGCTCTCTGGATTCTGAGTGGAGGCCACTCAGCCCTGGACTTTAGCTCTGCCTTCCAGGCGCAATGGGATGGCAACTCTGCTCCCTCGGCTTTGAGCGGCCCCATTCTCCTAGTCCATCTGAGTGGCAACCCCACCTCCTCGGCCCTGGAAGTCCCCATTCTTCTGCCCCTTGGCATAGCAGCCCCACCCCCTTAGCTTTGGGCAGTGGCCCCATCCTCTCGGCCAAAATGAATGGCATTTCCACACTCCGGAACCGAGTTGATGAAAATCTGACTCTTTGAAACCTAGGAGGCCACAGATGTACCCACTGAGACCCCAGAGGCCATGACCCTACCCTTTGAGACCTCAGAGGCTGTGGCCCCACCCTTCGAGACTGAGGCAGCTCTGCTTCCCATGCTCCTTTCAACAGTTCTGCTGATCTCCGAGCTGCTTCAGGGATGGTTTATTCTTTTCTTGGAGGACAACAGATGTAGCTCCTTTGGCCTTGTTTCCTGCCTGTAGAATTCCAAGAGGCAGACGGCATTCTTTCCTTTCATTCTTTTCTCTGCCCCCTTCCGTCTAAACTGATGGGTTTTCTGCTGTGGTAGCTGGTTAGATCCATCAGTCACAAGCTTAATCTTTTCAACAAAATATTGTGTACCTGCATCCTTGGTGAACATTCTAGGGCACATGTCCTTAGTCTGTATGATTGAATTTTCCAAATTTTTAAATTTTGTTTTCACTTTGCACAGTTCATTTTTAAGTCCATCTCTTTCCTCTCGAATTTTACTATAAGTGGCAAAGAGAAACCACGTGGCCCCTTTAAGATCTTCCTTAGAAACCTCCTTAGCCAAATATCCAAGTTCATCACTTACAAGTTCTACCTTCCACCAAACATTTGAAAATAATTCAGACAAGTTCTTTGCCACTGTATGAAAAGCATCACGCTTTCTCCTCTGTCCAATCACATGTTCATTATTTTCTTTTAAAGCCTCACCAGAAGCACATTTCTAGCAACATTCTGTTGTCCTTGCCATATGTATTCCCTAAGACGATAGAAACGTTCTCTATAACTCTCCTCACTTCTTTATGAGCCCTCACCAGAACTGCCTTTGACATCCGTAATTCTACCAACAGTCTCTTCAAAGCAATCTAGACTTTTATTATTAGGCACCTTAAAACTCTTCTAGCCTCCACCTATTACCTAATTCTAAAACCACTTCCACACTGTAGGTATTTGTTAGAGAAGCACCCCCAATTCTTGATGCCAAATTCTGTCTTAGTTATGTAATACTGCTATAATAGAAATAACATAAATAGGTGGCTTTAATAGACAGAAATTTATTTTCTCAGAGTTTACGAGGATAAAAGTCCAAATTCAAGGTGCCAGCTCTATGGGAAGGCTTTCTTTCTTTGTCAGCTCTAGAGGAAGGTCCTTGTCTCTTTGCGCTTCTGTTCCTGGGTGATCTTCATGTAGCTTGGTATCTCTCTTCCCCTGTCTCTACTTATTCACTTGCTTGCTTAATCTCTTTTATATCTCAAAAGAGATGCACTTAACACACATCCTTCACTAAACCTGTCTCATTAACATAACAATACAACCTATTCCCAACTGGGATTATAACCACAGGCATAGAGGTTAGAATTTACATATATTTTGAGGGAGACACAATTCAATCCATAATAGATATAAAGATTTATACAAGAAAAACTACAAAACACTACTGCAAGAAACCAAAAGAGACCTACATAAATGGAAAAACATTCCATGCTCATGGATTGGAAGACTTAACGTTGTGAAAATGTCAATACCACCAAAAATGATCTATAGATACAATGCAATCCAAATCCCAACAACAATCTTTAATGAAATGCAAAAACTTATCTCTAACTTTATATTGAAATGAAATAAGCAATGAATAGCTAAGCAATATTGAAGAAGAACAAAGTAGGAGGTCTTACACGTATGGATCTCAAAACTTACTATACAGCCACAGTAATCAAAACAGCCTGCTACTGGTTCAACAACAGACACGTAGGCCAATGGAACAGAATTAAGAACTCAGAAGTAAACCCATCCATCTGTGGGCAGCTGATCTTCAACAAAGGGTCAAAGTCCATTCAATGGGGAAGAAACAGTCTCTTTAACAAATGGTGCTGGCAAAACTGGATATCCATTTGCTCAAAAATGAAACAGGATCCACACCTCACACCGTACGCAAAAACTAACTCAAAATGGATCAAAGACCTAAATGTTAAAACTAAAACTATAAAGTTCCTGGAAAATAATAATAAATAGGGACAAAACTAGGGGGTCCTAATTTTCCACATAAATACACTACCAAACACAACTAAAAATACACAAACAACAGACAATAATTAGACAACTGGGATCTTTTAAAAATTAAATATTTGTGCTCATCAAAAGACTTTACCAAAAGAATAAAAAGAGAACCTAAACAGACTGGGAAAAAATCTTTGGCAACAACATATCCGACAAGGGTATAATATCTAAAATACATAGAAAACTTCAACAACTCAACAACAAAAAGACAAACAATCCAATTAAAAAATGAGTAAAGGACATGAACCGACACTTCAACAAAGAGAACATTCAGGCAGCTAACAAACACATGAAGAGATGCTCGCAATCATTAGCCATTAAACAAAAAAAAAAACAAAAAAACAAAAAAACCCACCGCCATCAAGTCAATTCCGACTCATAGCAACCCTCTAGGACAAAGTAGAGCTGTCCCATAGGGTTTCCAGGAGCAGCTGGTGGATGTGAACTGCAGACCTTTTGGTAAGCAGCCGGGATTAGCCATTAGAGAGATTCAAATCAAAACTACAATGAGATACCATTGCCAAAAACAGCAATGATCAAAAAAACAGAAAACAACAAATGCTGGCAAGGTTGTGGGGAAACTGGAACACTAATACACTGCTGGTGGGACTGTAAAATGGTACAACCACTATGGAAAACAGTATGGTGCTTCCTCAAAAAGCTAGAAATAGAAATACTTTATGATCCAGCAATCCCACTCCTAAGTATACATTCTAGAGCTATAAGCACAGTTACACGAATATGCAGACCCATGTTCATTGCACATTATTCACACTAGTAAAAAGATGGAAACAACCAAAGTGCCCGTAAGCAGATGAATGCATAAACAAATTGTGGGACATACATACAATGAAGTGCTATGCAACTATAAAGAATAATGAGGAGTCCGTGAAACATCTTATAACATGGATGAAACTGGAGGACATTATGCTGAGTGAAATAATTCAATCACAAAAGGACAAATATTGTATGGTCCCACTATTATAAAAAGTCAAGAATAAGTATACACACAGAAAGCAACATTCTTTGATGGTTACCAAGGACAGGACAGGGAGGGAAGAGGAATCACTTGCTAGATAGTAGACACTTGTTTTTTCTGAGGATGGGAAGGGCAATACACAATATGGGGAAGTCAGCACAACACGACCAAAGTAAATGAAGACTGAGAGGTACGCAAGAAAAAAGGACAATTACAATAAATGTTATATAAAATTTTTCAACAACTGGTAACAATGAAAAAATATGTGTGTATGTGTGTATAGGAAGATACATGTGAGTACATGCACATGCATATATAGGTATACTTGTAGGTATAAAGATATACATGTTTGGATGTGCTACATATGTTGTTGTTGTTAGGTCCGTTGTGTCAGTTCCAACTCATAGCAACCTATGTACAACAGAACAAAACCCTGCCTGGTCCTGCACCATCCTCACAATTGTTGCTATGCTTGAGTCCACTGTTGCAGCCACTGTGTCAATCCATTTCGTTGAGGGTCTTCCTCTTTTTCACTGATCCTCTACTTTACCAAGCATGATGCCCTTCTCCAAGGACTGATCCCTCCTGATAACATGTCCAAAGTATGTGAGACGAAGTCTCACCATCCTTGCTTCTAAGGAGCACTCTGGCTGTACTTCTTCCAGGACAGACTTGTTCATTCTTCTGGCAGTCCGTGATATATTTAATATTCTTTGCCAACACCATAATTCAAAGGCATCCATTCTTCTTCAGTCTTCCTTATTCATTGTCTAGTTTTCACATGCATATGAGGCAATTGAAAACACCATGGCTTAGGTCCGGCGCACCTTAGTCCTTAAAGTGACATCTTTGCTTTTTAACACTTTAAGGAGGTCTTCTGCAGCAGATTTGTCCAATACAGCATTTGATTTCTGGACTGCTGCTTCCATGGGCTGGTGGCACAGGGATTAAGAGCTACAACTGCTAACCAAAAGGTCAGCAGTTCAAATCCACCAGCCACTCCTTGGAAACCCTATGGGGAAGTTCTACTCTGTCCTATAGGGTCGCCATAAGTCAGAATTGACTCGACGGCAACAGGTTTCGTATTTTTCTTTTGGCTTCCATGGGCATTGATTGTGGGTCTAAGTAAAATGAAATCTGTGCTACATATATATTCATATATATAATAAAGCACATAGGGGGTACAGTTACAGAGACCTCCTAGACATAGCTAAACACCTCGTGGGATTGGTTCACTGGGTTTAAGGGTTTGGGACCATAGTCTTGTGGGACAACTCAGTCAATTGGCATAACATAGTTCATAAAGACAATGTTCTACATCCTAGCTTAGTGAGTAGCATCTAGGGTCTTAAACGCTTGTGAGCAGGTATCTAAGATACAAGCATTGGTCTCTTCTTGTATAGAGCAAAAAGAATGAAGGAAACCAAAAACTCAAAGAAGAAACTAGTCCTCAGGACTAACAGCTCACACAAACCACAGCCTCTTCTACCTGAGACCGGAAGAACTAGACAGTGCCCGGCTACCACTACCTACAGTTCTGACCAGGGACACAAAAGAAGGTCCTGGATAGAATGCGATAAAAATGTAGAACAAAACTCAAATTCCTAAAAAACACTAGAGTTACTAGACTGATAGAGACTAGAGGAACCCCCAAGACTATCACCCTAAGATACCCTTTTAACTTGCAACTGAAGCCACTCCCAGAGGTTATGTTTCAGCCAAACAATAGATTGGCTTATAAAATAAACAATACCACCTGGGAGGAATGTGCTCCCTTAAACAATCAACTATATGAGACCAAACAGTCAACATTTACCTAAAAGGAAAGATGAGAAAGCAAGGAGGGGCAGGGAAGATAGATAAATGTAAACAGAACAAACCAGGACTTTGAACTGGTGGTTTGTTCAAGTTCAAACCCCTGCTGATAATTTGCATTTCTAACAGGTGATGCTAGTGCTGCTGCTTAGGGACCAATTCTGAGAACCACTCGTAAAGCCAAACCAAAAACCAAACCCACTGCCACTGAGTCAATTCCAACTCATAGCGACCCTATAGAATGGAGTAGAACTGACTCAGAGTTTCCAAGGCTGTAAATCTTTACAGAAGCAGACTGCCACATCTTTCTCCCATGGAGCAGCTTTTCGGTTAGCAGCCAAGCACTTTAACCACTGTACCACCAGGGCTCCTACTAGTAGAGCACTGGGTCTCAAAATTTATTATACAAAAAAATCACCTGGGGATCTTGTGAAAATGTAGATTCTGATTCAGTATATCTGGGGTACAAATGCAAATTCTCAGCAGGGGTTCAAACCAGAATGAAACTGTTCAAAGCCCTAGGACAAACAGAATGGAAATAATGAGAATGCTGACACATGGTGAAAATTGTAACCAGTGTCACAGAACAATTAGTATAAAAATTGTTAAATGGGAAACTAATTTTCTGGGTAAACTTTCACATAAAACACAATAAAAATATTCAAAAATAATAAAAACGGTTTAAAAAATAACAGTAAATGGTTAACACACTCAGCTGCTAACCAAAAGATTGACAGTTCAAATCCACCCAAAGGCACCTCGGAAGAAAGGCCTGGTGATCTACTTCTGAAAAATCAGCCACTGAAAACCCTATGGAGGACAGTCCTATTCTGACACACATAGGGTCACGCTGAGTCAGAGCTGATTTGACAGCAACTGGTATCCAAACGTTCTCCAAGGACAACAGAGAATGAGAGAACTGTTGAGGCCCAGTGACAGGGTGAGAAATTGGGAGTTCCCTGTGCACCCCTTTCACAGGCAGCAGGAAGGCTTTCTTCACAAGGGTGCACAACACAGGGTCTTGGCTGTGAGTTTTAATCTGGCTCTTCCCAGAGTGGGCACCCTGGGAAACACACCCTGCTTCCAGGCCTTGTTACAGCCAGGAGGTTGGACAGAAAAATCTGCCAACTCTCCTCCCCCACAATAGCCCATTCCAACCTGGAGACCCCTGGGATCCCCGAGTCCCAGAAACGAGAATCCCCAGGGTGAATGAGGGACATCCGGAAAACAAACGCCAGCTTCTCAAAAACAAGAGAGGCCTGTTCCTCGCTCTGAGGGTGTACAGATGAAGGAGAAAGGAATTCTCCCACAACACAAAGCCATTCTGCCCAAGGACAAGGGGCACTTTGTCAGGGTCAGGCCACAGGAGGCAGAGACTCAAGAGGGGACCCACCTTCACCAACAGCCTCCCGCGGCCATCCCAGTCCATCTGCAGGTCCTCCCTGTAGCTGAGGCTTACAGAAGCCATCACGGTGGGCTGGATGCGGAGGTCACCTGGAAGCAAGAAGGGACAGGATATAAGCTGAGGTAGGGAGCAGGCAGGGTGATGGCAGGCAGATGTATTGTGGGGTGGGCACAGATGGGGGTGTCTACAAGGCTTAAAAAGGTCTCAGGAGGAAGAGTGAGTAGGTTGGATGTAGGGTAAACAGGGTTGCCTACAGAAGCCTCAGCAACCATGCTGTAGCATGCTATTCCTCCTGCTGCCACAAGAGCGAAGCAGAGACTCTTGCATCCGTGGCTTTAGCACATGCCCTAAAGGGATCTGTGCCTACCGTCGAACCCATGACACATGAGCATGGCTGGGCCCCTATGCCATTGCACACCACTTCCAGGCTGAGTTATTCAGTCCTCATGTCTGCGTGCACACGACTGTGTGCAAAGCTGAATATCGCAGTTCTCGTTGCTGTGGGAAGGTGGAGAAGAGACAGGAGGCATACCCCTTGCCCTGGAGGAAGGTACCATCTCATAGGGAGACACACACAGCATTAAACACACATGGACATGCTCTGTGCCCAGCCCAAGTTCGTCAGCTGTGTGAAATGCTATGAGAATTGGCCATGGAGTGGCTAGACCAGCTGGAAAGTAATCATGGAGAAGAAGAGAGGAGGCATTTGAGAGAGAGCCACTAGGAAGGTGAAGGTTGGGAGTTGTGCTGTGCAAAAGTGGTTTTGTTTTGACAGGGCATAGTGCAACCCATGCAGAGTCACTGGACAAGCAGGTTTTCCACAGGTCGCAGGGTTGCTTGGCCCTGCCCTGAGTGTCATCCTCTGCTCTGACTCATCACTAGTCACCCCCTGAAACTCAGTCTCTCCTTCTTTTCCACCTCAAAATAGAACCACCCTGCCCAACCCTCTACTGGCCCCGTTGGCTCAAGTCAAGTGAAAATCTTCTTGGCTCCCTTTTCCCCTCTACATTCTCTCTCAAGCCTGGAGCAGCCTCCTCATCTCCAAGCATTCAGACACCTCCCTCCTCTCATCCTCTTCCTGCAGGACACCTTCCTGTCTTGCAGAGGTGCAGGCCAAGGATAGCCACCCTCCCCTCCAACAGTAACTCTACATCACGTTCACACAGAAGTAGAGGGCAAGCCGTCAGGGGATGGATGAAGCTGAGCAGAGGGGCGCTGTGGATGAGCTGATGGAGGAGGAGGGAGCTCACCTTGCAGGAAGGGGAGCTGGACGTCCTGGCCAGTTATGGTGACGCCTCCCCCATGCTTCAGCTTCACAAGGCTGTTGTGCAAGAGGGGCAGCCGGACAGTGACTGAGCGGGTGCAGACAGCGTCAGGGTCATAGGCACACTGCCAAGGGGGGCATGCAAGAGTGTCATCACCACACCCTGCCATCTCAGAAAGCCTCTGAGAGCCTTCTCACATTGTGTAACTCCATTCTCACAGAACAAACGGGGCTCCTAGAGTTATACAACAAGAATGCCCTAAGCCCAAGCCTCCCACACCCTTTTCCTTCCTGGCCTGATCTTTTATAAGAACTCTAGGCCTCTGGCTCATCCTTTTGCTTCTTGGGTATATTGTTTCAAAGATAATCAGGGTCTTTGATCTCAGGGTGAGCCCTATATGCTCTGTCTTCATCTTTGCTTCCTCATCTGGAGAAATATATATATACATACACACACACATATACGTACTTATATATGTACATATAATATGTATGTATATGTATGTATATATGTATATGTGTATAAAAACCCATTGCTGTTGAGTGGATTCCAACTCATAGCAACTCTATAGGGGGTCCTGGTGGCACAGTGGTTAAGAGCTCAGCTGTTAATCAAAGGTTTCACAGTTCGAATCCACCAGCCACTCCTTGGAAACCCCATGGGGCAGTTCTACTCTGTCCTACAAGGTCGCTATAGTTGAAGTGGACTCGACATCAATGGGTTTTTATATGTATATATGTGTGTATACACGCACATACACACACACACACATACATGTACCATAGAGCTCAGTGAAGGAGATGGGCCCACCTTGTCCCCACCCTCATCATCTCCCAACCCCAAACAGCAGAGGTGCAGCCATGCGGGCAGCAGACCAGGCCTAAAGGTGATTCTTGGCTGTCAAGCTGAGCTGCCCTGAGGAAGTTCTGTTGGAAGTACCTCCCTGTATCTAGAGAGAGGGCTGGGCTGGGCTTCTGAAAGAATGAGAGGCTAACTATAGTCTGGAAGAAAGGGCCTCCCTCCTGCACAGAAGTTACTGCCCATGTACCCCCCAGAGAGCTGCCCTATTACCCTGGCAGCTATTCCAGCCACCTTGGGCTGCCCCCTGGCCGGCTGGGCTGGCAAAGCTCACCTGGACGGTTTCTATGACAATGGAAAAGGAGTGATCCTCGCAGTCCCGGGCCAGCAGGTACTGGCAGACCCCACTGAAGGTGAAGTACCTGTTGTCAAAGCTCTTGAAGTGAGATTGTCCTGTGACCAGACACTCACCTGGAGAAATGCAGAGAAAAGGAGGAAGAATGGGAGGAGAAGGGAAACCCTCCTGGTGGGGGCAAAAGTGGAATGCACATACAAGCAGGGAGCCCTCACACCAAAACTCCATGGACGTGTTCTACACTAGTTCTAACCAGCGGACTCCAAATCAGTTCCAACTCCTACAACCATAAGATGTCAGCAGGATCACTGCTCATTTTATAGATGGGGAAGCTAAGGGAAGTGACTTACTCAAAGTCACACTTGGTCAGTGGCAGATCTTAGACTAGAACCCACACCTCCTGACCCTGTGTCTACAGCTGCTGCCCCTCCTGCCAGGTTCTGTGCTTCCCACTGGGGTCAGGGGCCAGCCCAGGTACAGGAGACAGCCTGGGAGCTGCAGAGTGCTCAGCTGGGGAGGGGCCTGTCAAAATGTACCACCTTCTCTGAATTGGGACTGTGATACAACCCTACCCCATCCAACCCTACTGTGGAGAGCTCTCTAAGACAGTCCCTAAAGGCAAGCAGGGGGGTAGGGGGGAGACACTCTCAGAGCTCAGCAGTGACGAGTGAAGGATTCCATCCTCGACACCCCAGCTGAGGGGCGGCTCTAAGCCCTCCTCACAGGCTAGTCCATCTGTGACTTCAGCCAGGGCCAATGGGGGCCCAGGAGGCCAACTGCCCATGATCTCACCACTGCCCTGGCAGTACTGAGTTCTGCAGAGCCAGCTCCCAGCCCAGGCTGACACGTCTGTGGGTGGGGACGAGGACTCCCCTCCTTCACCCTGCAACTCAGAGCACTGAACTTGCCCCCAACCCAACCACCATCATCCTCCCCCATAGCCCATCCCCGGTCCTATACCTCTGGCCCAATACACCTCAGACCAGAGATACCACATCTGGGAAAGCTGCCCTCCCGGAGGAGGTCTCTGCAATGCCTCCAGTGATTCCCATCAGCCCCACCCCAGCTCAGGGCAACCCCATCCCCGGGGCCACAGTGGACCCATGGAAGCTGAACCAGCCATCTGGAGCCCTTCCCAACCTCCTTTATGTATTTCCTCTCTCTGTTCTCATCTTTGCCTTCTACTCCATAGGAAAAGAAGTAGACATGCATACCATGGCAGTTCCATAAACGAGAGGCCCTCTTTCCCTCCCACCCACTCTCGCCCTCCAAACAGCAGAGACTTGGTTCTCCATAGCACTGATCCAGCCTAAACCTAAAGTTCTCCCGGGAGAGTCCTACAGCCAATCCCATCTGGGCCTATCTCTAGCGGCTGGGGCTGGGCCCTGTCACACAGCCAGGGGCTGCCCAGAGCCACAGGGGAGATTCCAACTGCCCTCCTATCAATGAGGGGCTACACAGACCCCCACCGCGTGCTGCCTTTATGCCCATCTTTGTGCTGACAGGCATGGTCGGGGCAGGGCTAGACCGCACAGCTTTGGTCTAGGGGTGGTCCTGTCTGTTTGGTAGTGTTTGGAGGAAAGGGTAGGGGAGTAGCCCTAGGCTGCTGGTAAGTATCCCTCTGCCTGGTCCCCAGAAAGGCTGATCCACTCCAGGATGGCATGGGCCAGGAGAGGAACTTAGAGGTAAGCAGGGAGGCCCGAGATCCTTCTCCTCAGTATCACCTTTCCACCTCATTGCCCCTCAAGAAAGGACAGAATGGGAATCATTGCTGGTGGAATTCAGGGCAGAATACACAACAAGAAGAAAGGTGCAGAGGTCATCCCAGCTGATTGTATGTGGGCTGGAATTCCAAACCCAGTGATGTCAGAGGAAAGCCTTTTATAAAACGGTTATTTTTCAGAAATCACCACCATTCTACAGTTACCGTCACTGGTGTCAAATGTCTCGACTCTGCTGCAGTAGTAAACTGGGTGGGAATTCTTCCCCCAACCTTTCTCTGTTTTCTCAGAAGCACTCTTATCTGAGTAAGAAATTGGACCCCTATTATCTTTGACAATGCCCAGGAAAAGGGGGGTTCAGTGAGAAAATGTGCAAATATCCAAAAGCAAAATTGTCAGCTCTGGAATCTAATCCTCTAACCTGATTTCCTGCTCTGACTCCCACTGATTTGTGTTTCCAAGTTTCTCAAGAATCAGAAGCCTAAACATTACGTTGTGCTTCTTATCTCCTTGGTGCAATCGATAGACAGAGCTGCAGGCACAGGAAACCCAGGAACTCGGAGGATGAGCTGCTGGGTGGCAGCTGGTCACGGAGCTGGTACATCAGCCAGAACTACAGGCCACACGGCAATGCTGACCAACCCTCTGCCCGGAGAGGACACCAAAGACAGCCCCAGTCCATCAGTCAGCAAAAGGTAGTCATCGGTGGGCAATGAGTCATTGGTGAATGAATGAAAAGCAGGTGACCCTTAGAATAGCATTCAAAGTAGAACATCCAGCAATTAAAGCAGATCCACTCCTACAAGCATAAAGATCCTCCCTCATGAAAAAAATAAATCTCTCATCTGATGGAGGCCTACTACCGCTTCTAATCACACCACCAGCACCTCCCTTTTTTTTTCCCCCACAGTAAGTGAGTCCTTTACAAGTGGCTGCTCTGTTCAGATCACTGTCTTCCACTCTTTCCCATGCAGCATACACAAATACCAGCCCACAGGCTTTTAGCAAAGCAGCTCAGACTTCCTCCTGATGTAAATTTTCACCAAAGCCTGCCTCTAAATCACAAGATAACCTCAACCAAGTTTACAAAGTATATTTCTAAGTGCCCTGTGGCTACCATCTCCTTTGTTGTTCCTGTAAGGTGCTCATTCTTATTCTCCATTTTACAAATGAGGAAACTAAGGCAGAGGAGTTAAAGAACTCACCCAAGGTCCCAAAACAGTCAGCAGGGATTTAAACCTGAGGAGCCTTGGTGGTACAACAGTTGAGTGCTTGGCTGCTAACTGAAAGCCTGGAGGTTCAAATCTACCCAGTGGCTCTGTGGGAGAAAGACCTGACAATCTGCTTCTGTAAAGATTACACTAGTAAACTCTATGGGGCAGTTCTACTCTGTCCCGTGGAGTCACTATGAATCAAAATCAACTTGACAGCACCCAACTACAACAAGAAATCTGGCTCCAGAGCCCAAAGCACTTGACACCACCCATACTGCCTCACAATGGGCTCCTACCTCTGCTCAGACGCCTGATTTCTTCAGGGCCATGCCTGATGTCATTCTGACCCTGGGCACACATGGGCACATGCCAAGGGACAGAGACACAATGGGTCTGCATATAGAGACTGGGGGAGGAACATGTTGGATGTAAAAGGAGATCCCTTGCCCCGGCCTGAAGGGAGTCTGGTATGACACCAGAAGACCCAACATGGGCCAAGGCAAGCCATGGGATACTTCCCATGAACCTGGGGAGTCAGAACCCCCATTCAAACCCTGGGTACCTGGGAACACACACTCAGATGGGAGAGGCACCTGCCCTGATTCACTCATCACTGCATCTGTTGACCAAGGATGCAGGTTTATCTTCCTCCCTGTGAGCTTCAGAACAGAGCTTGGATTCCAAAGCTGAATTACAGGGCCGTTTTAGAATCCATCAGAAAGTATCTGAACAGCGAGAGACAGCTCTATTCCAAAGCCTTCCCTCCAACCAACCCGGGCAGGTCGACAAGCTCCCACACCACCAAGCTCCAGCACTGTCTTACTCTCCTGCTCCACCTGCCCGAGCCACACCCCTGCCTCATACCACCCCTCCCACTCCCTGCTCCTTTGGACATATGCCTGTGTCTCCATCGTTCTCCAACCCTGCTTAACCAAACAGCTGCCTCTGTGGTCTACAAAGACGGTAACAGTTGATATTTACTGAATGTTTACTGTGTGTCAAGTAACAACAGCCACGTGATGAAACTCCTGTTATTAGCCCTACTTTACAGATTAGGAAACTGAGGTTTCAAATGATTAAACACTTTGCCAAAAGTCACACGGCTGGTAGGCAGGCTGAGTTCTGAGTTCAGAGCTCATGTTCAGAATCCCCATACCATGCCACCTTTATAGGCTCATAGGATTGGGGCCACAAATGAAAAGCCCTCCACTCACATCTTCTCAGCTCTAGAAAAGTACTTTCCACACTCTTCCACTAGGAGTTTGAAATTCTTTAACAAGAGATTTATTTGTTTGAGCAGAAGTCCCTATTAACAGGCACACTCCTTTCACAGTAACCCTAACCAAACATTTATAGTTCAATGGGAACTAAATTACAGAGCTTCTCTGTGCAGTGCTTTTACAGAGGAGGGGAAAAGGTGCTTGGGGTTACAGAAACGGAAGTCTGCAGGCTATGAGGAAACCACAATTTTGCCTGAGGCTTCCCTAATTCCTAGCCAGTGAGTAGAGGTGTAGCAGTCCCCTGTGTGGTGCAAACAGTTAACAGAAATGTTGGCAGTTCAAATTCACCCAGAGATACCTCGGAGGAAATACCTGTTGATCCATTAGCAAAAGATCACGGCCATTGAATACCCTGTGGAGCACAGCTCTACTCTGAAACACATGAGGTCACCATGAGTGGAAGTGGACTCAACAGCAACTGGTTGGTTGGTTGGTTGGCTGGTTGGTTGGCTGGTTAAGTAGAGGTATGCAGGAAGCAAAGGAGGCCTAACAGAGCACATCACAGTAAGCTCCAGCCCCTCCTTAAATAGACTACTGCTCTCCTGGGCTCTTCCTCCTCCCTCCCACTACCCACACACTACACTGTCTGTGCTAGGCAGCCTCTAAGATGGCCCTGATGGTCCCTACCTCCTGTATGCAAGTCTTCATGTACTTCCCTCCCCTTGAGTGTGGATTGGACTTGTTCGCTTGTGTTACCTCAGAGATTGGGTTTTTAAAAGACGGTGGCTCCTATCTTGGGTGCCCCCTCTCATTTTAGATCACTTGCCCTAGAGGAAGCCATCTCATGTTAAGGAGGCAGGCCTGTGGAGAGGACCACATGGTGAGGGACCAAGGCCTACTAACAGCCACATGAGTGAGCTTGGAAGTAGATGGCCTTCATTCCCAGTAGAGCCTTCAGATAAGGCCACAGCCCCAGCCAACAGCTTGACTGCAACTTCTTAAGAGATTTTGGGCCAGAGGCAGCCAGCTAAGGCACATCCAGATCCCAATGCACAGAAACTGCAGTATAATAAATGTTTGTTGTTTAAATTGCTAAGTTTTGGGAGTAATCTGTTAAATAGCAGTAGATAACCAATACACTCCCATCTTGTTCCAGAGAATCAAAACCCAGCTCTGTATTTCTAAGACTCAAAATGTCAGCTCCTCCAGGGGCTGCAGAGAACCCTAGACAGCTCTCTGCCTTACTAGAAAAGCCAAACATATCCCCTTCCAGAACCTTCCTGTCCACTCTTCCCACCAGAAGTGCTATCTGCAATTATCACAGTGGGGGCATCAGACAGCCCCACTGGCAGCTGAACCATGGCAAGTTGTAGAAATATGCCCATGTGTCATGACAGAAATGGACTGGGAGGCAACAATCAACTAAACTGCAGAATTAAAGAAAGAGGGTCACAGCCAAGGCTTTGAGAACGCAGAGCAAGAGGTTAGTGGTTTCACTGGCAAAATATCAACCCACTCAGTAGACCACAGAGTTGAAATTGATTACCTCCCATCAGGACATCAGGAGAATGTCTTGCATTCTCAATGAGGCTGTCTTCTAGATTTTGAATAGAAGGTCAGGGATCATATTGTCTGTTCCAGACTAAGCATTCCACCATGTACACAGCGGGTATTCAAATAGCTGTTGGATGAGTGGACAGATGGATGGATGGATGGGTGGGTGAGTGGATGGATGGAGGCGGGAAGAATGGATGGATGGATGGATGGCCCTCCTTACCATAAGTGGTTGTTAAGAATCCCTAATCTGGTAGTCAATCTGACAAAACACAATAAACCAAGTTCCCAATTCCATCAACTGTGGACCATAGATTTTATACAATGAACAGTGATGTATTTAGATATTAAAAGTTTTTTTACAGACTGATTGCAGCAACCTCTTACGTCTTTCAGAGGGTTCTTTAGGTCTTTCACAGGGTATGATTATGCTAAATTGAAGCATGGATATCCCTTACAAGGGCAATCTTTATCCTTCATGTTTCCTTCAAGGATTGCACAGAAGATAAACTGGCTGGTTGGTCCATCCCTGGGACAGACTAATTGACTTAGCCCTATTGCCCACTTCCCATCTACTTCCAGATTTTTCCCAGTGTAGGGAGCACAGGAGAAGGTCCTGAGTGACTCTAAAGGCTTTAATCTACAGACCCCAAATATGATCCCAGGTAGCCAAGTCTAACCCCCACCAAAGCCAATGTGGCCTCTTCAGACCAAGAGGGGAGCCCCTCATCTAGGTGTTTGTCCTCCAGTTTTGTACTGCACTCTGTAAGCACGGGGGCCCACAAAGTTTTATCTAAGCTGAAGCTGAGCTGGGCTTTAACTAAGTGGGGGAGCCTCTCCTGAGCTCATGAAAAGATGGCAAAGATCCTCTTGAAAACAAATGGATCAAGGATTAGGAAAAACAGGAAAAATAAGGGCAAAGGTAGGAATAAGGCAGTTGTATGTTTGAGTCCAAGCTCGGCCTCTTAGCAGCTGTGTGACTTATGGCAAGTTATTTAGCCTCTCTGGGTCTTTTTCCTCTTCTGTCAACTGAGAATAAATAGCACCTGCCTCACAGGTTGTTATGATGAGGTAACACAGATAAAGTGCTTAGCACAGAGTCCAGCATATAGTAAATACCATGTTAGTTACCATAAAGGGGAAAAGCCATCAGGAGAAGAGCTAGGGTCACTGGGGAGTGAGGCAAAAGGGGACTTAGAATGAGCAAAGTTTTCAGTAAATAGAATAGGGTTGGCACCAAACAGAGGGGAAAGGGAAGGACAGAGATTTTAAGACAATTTTTCTAAACACATTTCCCAGGGCAGGGACAGGGCTGGGAGAATCCTTTGGTGACCTGGTTTTCTTAGTTCTTGGAATATGCTAAAGCCTTCATATCAGGCATTCCAGAAAGTTCCATTAAAACTCACTTCAGGCGTAGAAACTTACCAACCCCTTCTTCCTCTTAATTTTCCAAAGAATTTGAGTCCCCTTTACTTAGTCAGTCATGACCTTACAGGCCTTGCAGCTCATTCAGCCTTGATCTTTAAGCAAACAGCTGATGAGAAAAGAACAAAACCTGAGCCCAGGTGCATTCTCCCCTTTCCTCTACTGCAGGGCTCCCCTCCTCTGGCCCCTGAGCAAGTTAGCACAACTGCTGTCTGAAACCCGGGCTATGATCAGGTGGTTGCAATGGGGCCTTCTTCCCCCTGCCTTGATGTGTGGCCTCTCTGTCTAGTAAGGGAGGACACACCTCTCCATTCAGAGAAGAGATGGAAGAAGCAGAAAGTCACCTACCTGGGCATTCTTCATTGCTGCAGATCCACAGGCTATTTCGGCAAATGCTGTTGAAAAGAGAAGCACGTGTCATTGGTAGAGCTGCAAACAGAGTTGTTTCCATTGCTGTCAGGTCGATTCGAACTCACAGCAACGCCATGTGTTACAGAGTAAAACTACCCCATATTGTTGTCTGGGCTGTAGTCTTTACAGAAGCAGATCACCAGGCCTTTCTTTCATGGCACCACTGGGTGAATCTGAACTGCCAACCTTTAGGTTAGCAGTTGAGTACAAACCATTTCCGCCACCTGGGAACCTAAATCCAGGCTACATGAATGGATTTAAAGCTCACAACAGATACCACAGCGCCCAAAGGAAAGGACTTGGGAAAAGAAAGGAGCTGATGCTAGAGCGCTCTTTATGAGGCTAAAGTTGTACAGCACAGAGCTTTGGCTGCAAAGGAATCTTAGAGACATTGCCAAGGGGAAGAAACCCTGACAGAGAAGCAGAAGAAGAAAGAATACTTAGGAGATAATAACATCTCTGAAAAATCTACCCAGGCACTAAGAACTCAAATTTCTATCCCCACAGTCAGCCAGTGGAATAGAACAAGGGAGAGCTGCTGAAAGGGGAAATGCCAAGAACCATGTTGGGCAGCTGACTGAGACTCAATGCAGGCTGAGTAGTGCTGAAGCCTACCCAGCAGGGAAAGACAGCAAAGGGAAGAGGCCTGGAAATGAAACCAGAAGTTATTTTCCCGGGTGCACAGAGGGCAGGCAAACCTAGCCACAGCAAACATTCAAGGGGGCTTCTTGAGAAGATGACTTGAGCTAAGCAGAGATAGGGGTGCAGGCTCCTAGTCAATCTGCATGTCTTCCCACTAGGCACTGCTGCTTTCTAAAAAAAAAACAAGTTGCTATTGAGTAGATTCTGACTCATGGCAACCCCACATGTGTCAGACTAGAACTGTGCTCCACAGGGTTTTCAATGTCTGATTTTTTTGGAAATAGGTTGCTAGACCTTTCTTCCAAGGGACCTCTGGGTGGATTGAACCTCCATCATTTCATTTAGCAGCTGAGCACATTAACCATTTGCACCAAGGCACTCCCTGTTGTTGTTGTTGTTGTTAGATGCCATTGAGTGGATCCCCAACTTATGGCGACTCTATGTAAAATGTAATCAGACCATTGTGATACATAGGGTTTTCACTGGATGATTTTTTGAAGTAGATCGCCAGGCCTTTCTTCCTACTCTGTCTTAGTCTGGAAGCTCCACTGAACCTGCATCATAGCAACACAAAAGCCTCCACTGACAGATGCCTAGTGGCTATGATTGAGGAGAACTGGCTAGGAATCTAACCCTGATCTCCCGAATAGAAGGCAAGGATTCTGCCACTGAACCACTAGTGCCCTCTAAGGACCCTCTGTTGTTGTTGTTGGGTGCCATAGAGTCAATTCCAACAACTCACAGCAACCCCATGTGACAGAGCAGAACTGTCCTATAGGGTTTTCTTGGCTGTAATCTTTACGGGAGCAGATCACCTGGTCTTTTCCCCTCGAAGCGGATGGGTGGGTTAGAACCACCAACCTTTCGGTTAGCAGCTGAGCCCTTAACCACCGTGCCACGACCACCTATTAAAAGATTTCGAGTAGAGAAGGAAACGCATGCTGCTTGGTGACTGTTGTAAAGTCCGTCTTCAGGGAGAGAAAATCATGTTTTACAATATAGTTTGTGGAGAAAGCTAGAGCTGTGGTTTGCATGTAAATGATCTTCACTTCTTGACCGCCCCCATCCTCCAGGCATAGCTGTAATATAATCCTTACTCTTCATTGCTGACTTCAATGCCCTTTACCAACCCCAAATCTCAGTCTATTCTCCCTCAGCCCAGGCCAGGCCCTGTCCCACCTGCAGCTGTCCCTATTGCACCAGCGTACCCAAAGCCCCTGGCCTGCTCTCAGCCCACACTGTGCAGTCCCAATTACCAGGTGTTGCAGTCTTGCGAGAGGGAGGATCCTGGAGGGTACCACTTCCCAGCATGCACACAGGAACACTCAGCACGCTCCACACAGTGACCTTCATCAAGCAGCTGCCCCTCTGGGTTCAAGGGCACCAAAGCAAAGGTCTTAACATTGTCATCATCATTACTCATCTCACAAGTATATAATCCCCACAGGCAGTCAGTTTAGGGCTTCTTCCAGAAAACTCAAAGAAGTTCTGTGATATTTACTTTTCACATTAATCAATATGAGGGAAAGGGAATATTCATGCCCATTCTACAGATAAAGAAATTCAGAAAAGAGTTTTGTTCGAGGTCATCTAGTAGGGAAGTCATGAGTCTAGGCTTAGGGTTTCTTCCAGGACACTCAAAGAACTTTCACACTAATGCAGTGTGGGGAAGTGGGAGAGGATTAGAAATCTCCATTCTTCAGATGAGTGAGTCCAAACACACAGGACTCACTCTCAGTAATTAAACAGGGTTTTCCACCAAAGCTCACAAAGTCTCTCTTGAAAAAGACTTCCTAGTGCACAGCTCTTTTTCAGTTGAGTTCATATGGAAAACTCAGGAAGCATTTTTAAATATCTCTCCCAGACTGGTTCCCTGCCACCTAACTGGGAAAACAAAATTGCAGCTCAGATTGGGCCATGTGCTGCCCAAACAAAGTCACCACTGGACCCCAGATCATCCTTCTAGTTCCCTAGACAGAAGTGCTTTCAGGGACACAGTACAACAGGAAAACATAAATTAAAAACAAATACCAGCTCAATCCCGATCACTCTGCACAAAGACTTTCAAAAAATAAATAGAAGGCCTCTGATTTCAGCAGTGGGGAACAAACACAAGTGGCCTTCATGTTGCCTCCCAAAGTCAAGGGCACTGGCAAGGTCTCAGGTTTGTAAATAAAGTGGTAAGTTTATTACCAGGGCAGCTGCAGCCGTCCACGCATTGCTCCTGACACACTTCATTGATGTGCAGGCTCTGGCAAGTTCTGGTGCAAGGTGACACACACTCCTTATACTCCATGCCGGCAGGGCATGCTGGTCCTAAAACAAAAAGCCAAAGTCATTTCCCCAAGAGCAGTTCCCCTCAAGTGCAGCATCCTACAAAACACACCATATTTGGAGCCTCCTTGCCCCCTTTGGCTGCTTTAGAGGCCATCTCTACCCGAATGGCCAACACGCCCCATTGAGGCCTCCCCACTGCCCAACCACCCCTAATCTGAAGGAACACCTTCCCTATCATGAGGTCCTCACTAGGACTTACCAGGGTCACAGAGGATCACCACCTATGTCCTTGGTCATCTGTCCCCCATGAACAATGTGGCATTGCTTTTCTCCTCTATGCTCTGCCCCTTTCAACTAAAACCCTTTCAGGGTGAGACCAAACCCTTTTACACTGAAAAAAAAAAAAGCCTTCCTGGGACCAAGCAATCCTCCATCACATCCCCCCTCTGAAAGTTCCTCTTCCCCATGAAATCGACCCTAATTCAATGCCCTACCTAGTAGGGGCAAGCTCTGTTCACACTCACTTTCTCTGCATGGGTGATATTCATTCCGTATTTGTTTCCACTTTGCTGCAGGACTACTTTCAGGGTCCTATCACCTAAGCATCTCACTGTTCTCCCCCACTGGAACCAGCTCCTTTGGACCAAGGATTGGGTCTCCTTATTTCTTTCCACCTCATGGCTAACTGATGCTCTGGCATACTGAAAGAGCAGGCCACACCAAAGCTCTTTTTCTGGACTTCATGACACCAAACAATTGACCCAAGCACCTTCTCCTCCAAGATACGTCAAGTATTTCCCCTATCCAACCTTCAAAGACCAAAAAAAACCTGCCAATCCACCAAGTTTTTCCTTATAAAGGAGAAACCAGCTGCTAATGTCCACCTTTCTCACACCCCCACAGCAAAGAAGAAAAGCTTTCATTTCTAAGCTGTTTGCTGCAAACTGAAAAACATGTGTGCAGTGTAAATATTTTGCCTGCTCCTCTATCTCCATCAGTCTGTACTGTCTGTGTAATTGCAAGTCCATCTGCATGGCTTTTGATCAGTGAAAGGTCTTGAGTTAGAGGAGGTTTCTTGCAAGGTGACCAGAGAAGGCTCCACTTAATCATAATAATTTGGGGATGGTGACAATGATTAGGCATCCAACGAGATTAGAAGATCAAAATCACAGGAGCCGTGAGGTGAGGTAGAAAGAATGTGTTCAGCCTGGAGGAGAGAAGGCTGACTTAATAAAAGGGAAGAACTTAATAAAAGCCTTCCAGCCGCTGAAAGATCATCACGTGGACACTTGGGACAACTCCCTGTACCTTGTCAATTCAGACAGGCAGAGGGTGAAGGCATCAATTAAAATGGCAACTGCTGAGATTTTGTCAGAAGCAGAGAATATTTTGCGAGTCAGGGAACGGATTTCCTGAGGGACGTCACGGAGAACATGTGATGGGTGATGAGAAAACGGAGGCAGGAGAAAGGACACTGGAAGGCCTCTCAAACTTGGCGGCTGCCTTTTGGGAACGGGAGGCCCTCTGCGGGCCAGGTGGGACTCCACCAGGGAGCCGTGGGAAGTAACCTTTCAGGACCCGGGCCCAGGAACATGGCGGCTTTGCACGCACGGACTGCGAAGGGGTGTGGCAATCCTACGACAGCCCTTCAGCCTCAGGAGTGACACCACCCCAGGACGGGCAGTAGTCACCATCACCAAAGCGCCTTCCCCAGCCAGGGAGCAGCCCAGGAGGGGCGGGCGGCAGTGACTTACGGCAAGTGCTGTGGTGAGTCCAGCCGTCCAGTTTGACGCCCTGGTGCGCGCAGGCACGGGCGTACTCCAGGAGGGCAGGGCAGGGGCAGTCTCGGCCCTGCGCGCACCTGCACAGAGTACTCTCACACAGGGCCACGAAAGGCTCGGGATCCACCGAGGGGTGGCAGCGGGCGAACACCGAGGCACTCTTCAGAAGCTGGCACTGCTCCCACAGGTCCTGCGGAACAAGATGGCCTGCTGAGCGGGGTCGGTGTCATGTGGCCCCAGCAGCTTTTCATGGCCAGTTAGTGCCTCCCTAAGCTTGTTGCAGCTGGGGATGACTTAACTCTGCTGGGATAACCACGGAAGCGCCCTCAGGATGGAGACTGGCTTTTTTATTCACCATTGTCCTCCCAGCACCTGGCAGAGTGCCTGGCACCCAGTAAGTGCTTATAAACATTTGTTAAATTAATCAACCTAAAAATCAAAGGAAAGATATTGTAGTCATGTTGTGTGAAGTAGACGAAGACTAAGGTTACATCCTGGACTGAGCCCTGGAAGTGCAGAGCCTCAGGCCCTTGTACTGTTCTGGCAGGCAGCGACCTGTGAAGAGCACTGGACTTGGCATTGGCCATCTGATTTGATTTCAGAGTCCAGTAATGCTGTTCACCATCAGTTTTGCATTGACATAGTCCCCTGCCCTTCCTGACCTTGATCTTCTCACTGTAAATAAGAGGGTGGGACAAGGGTTTTATAAAGTAGAGATTCATGGGCCTTCCCCCCAGTGGTTTAAATTCAGTAGGTTGGGGGTGTAGGTTCAGCAGTATGGTTTTTCAGGCTTTCCCCAGGCGATTCCAGTGCTCACCCAGTTTCCGTCAGCAAAAGCATGCTAAGATTCTACAAGATGTCCCAGAGCTACTCTGCAAGGCAACAGCTATTCTTAGGTTTTATCACTTTGTTGGCACTCTCAACCTGGTAACATAAGGCAGGTTTGCAATTTTTGTCATTTATTACTCCTGCTAACTCTTCAGTATAAATACCCCTGTATGTTTTGTTTATAAACATCTCTACATTCTGGGTTTTAATGATTCTCAGTGCACTTTTTTATTCACAATTTAACATCTCTGAAGTTGGGGTGCATCTTATAATTAATAGCATCATAACTTTTTTAATAATTTATTTTTGTTGTTGAGAATATACATAGCAGAACATAATACTGATTCAACAATTTTTACATGTACAATTCAGTGACATTGATAGCATTCTTCGAGTTGTACAACTATTCTCACCCTCCTTTTCTGAGTTGTTCCTCCTCCATTAACCTAAACTCTAAGTTTCCTGATAGCATCATAACTTAATGGACGGCTTTTTCTTTGTTAGTGGTACAGAGACTAATGACATGTCTTAAAATCAATGATGTCTTAAATTTGACACAGCACAGTATTACTGATAGAAATGATGGGAGGGAGGTTGCACAATTTCTTTCATGCATATGCATGCTCTCCTGGAATCCAGCAATTAGTGAAGACATAACCTGCAGCTAAAAAGAAAGAAGTATCTAAACGGAAAAGCTAAGTCCTGAAGGGTAAACCAGAGCAAATTAGTGTTCCTAAAGGGAGAATAAAAAGAGGAAAGAAATTAACCAGCTTTGAGAAAAGAGAAATCCACTCTTCTCCAACTGTACAAAGAATCTCCAGAGCAAGTCCACATAAATTGAAAACCAATCTCACGAACCAGTCCCGTGGGCCTCTTGTTTTGTCGCACCATGGAAAGCATGGAGGAATAGAAATCTCACTGTCTGCAAAAACCACCCAGCAGCACTAGAGAGCCCTGTTCTACCCACAGTGCCACTATGTGGGGGCCTTGAATCTACATAAGAACCAGGCAAGCAGGGCACACTGTCACTGCTGCTCCCAAATCACAGCAGACCCTGGGGCGCCCAGGAGGGACGCCAGGGCTGTGGCCCTGACAGACTGGACGTGGCTGGTTCTCTCCTCACCTGAGAAAAGCAGCAGCAGGCAAGGGCTGCTGAGCTGCAAAACTGCAGCAGGCCAGCTTGTGGATGAGGGTAATTAGCAGCTCTTCCTCTTGGGAGCCATTGCTGACCTCAGCACTCCCTCTGTGACCTGCCCTCTGAGTGACATCTGGTCAGGTTGGAGACTATGCACCCACTGAGGATTCCTGGGTGGGAAAAGCATAGGCTTAAAGCCTAGCTCAGCTACTTCCTAGTGATGGGGACTGAGGCAAATCCCCTCACTTCTCTGGACAGGGGTGTCCTTGCATTAAATAGGAACAATAATGATATTCACACTGTCTCATGCAGTTGCCTGGCACATAGCAGGCAATCAATAAATGAAGACTACTGTTAATAGTTCTGTGACCACTTAGGTCTCTCGTGATTTCATTTATCCTTCCACTTGCACCATGAGCATTTTGCACAAGGGAAAACGGAGTTTTCTAAAGACAACAACCAGGAAGATGACAAAGGTAGTAGGCAGGCTTGCCTTGGCCTTGGTATGACTCTAACAGCCCTAGAGTCAAGTTCAGTGTCTTCCACCTGCTAACTGTGTGACCTTGGGCCGTTTACTTAACACTTCCTCCTCAGCAAAATGGGGATGATGATAATAGGCCCTCACTAATAAGACTGTAATGAAGATGGAAGGGAATATTGCATTGCCCAATAAATGGTGACCCCATATTTTCATCATCGCCACTGGTATCCTGGCCACCAGAGAGATTGCTTCCACCTTCCCTCTTGCCATTAGGCTTATCCTCCAGAATAGTGAGCAGATCACCAGCAGGACAGAAGGACACCTTTGTCCTTTTTCCCCTGTCTCCATCTCCTTGGGCTGTACAGGGATGAATGGTTGCCATGGAAACATTATCATATCTGTCAAATCTTGGGTTCTCTGTGGTCTGCAGAGGGACTGCTTTTGTTAAACTTATTTGGAAGGTTCACACTCCTCCAGAACAAAGTGGGTTTCTTTCTAGTATAGATGAGGGGAATCTCTCTTCCTTGTAAAAAGTCTGAGAGCCTCCATTCTCACTGGCAATTTGAGGCTAAGAGAAGGAGGCTGAGGCCTGTGGCTATTCCTTTCTGTTCTGCTACATCCCCTGCCCCAACAGAAATGCCACTCAGGAAGTGAGGTCACTGAACCCTCAAAGAGCAGGTGAGGGTGTCTGAGAGAGAGGACCAGATGCCCAGGCTCTTGCCTACCTCCTTCCCCACCCACAACTTGGAACTAAAGAAAAGCTTGACAAGTCAACTCTGTGGGGTTTTTCTAGTAATCTGTACCATCCCCTGGGCAGGGACTTGGAGTAGTCCCCACACCACAGGGCAACTCCTGTAGGGACAGGGACCAGGAGGCTGGCAAATCTGACCTGGCAGGACACAGAATCAGCTAGAGGAAAGAAGGGACCCCAGGAGGCCAGGCAACCCCACCCCTTTCAGAGACCTGGTGGGCAGAGCCAGCATGGCCTATCTCTAGCTGGCCCCAGTCAGTCTCACCACCGTCACCACCACCCACTCAAAGGAAAACGAGAACAGTACTCCTGCACATTTCCTGGGAAGTCCCTTGAGGTATTAAATGGTTTACAGAAAGCCTAGGCAAGAAGGGTGCATTCTGATTATTTGCCTGCAGGATGGGAGTAGATTTCTGCAGAAATAGCCAGCTCCCTCTTAGAATAATTCCTTTGACCTCCCACATGTACCTGAAAGCTGACAAGATTCCTTTCTCATCAGAAACAAGAGGAAAAGTCTGTCATCACACCTTGTCTTCCAGTCTTCCTCTGGTCAGCCTGGCCTGGACTCCATCTCCTAAAGTGAGAACAGTCTGACAGCCAGGCAGGACTTCCAGACATCACCCCAGAACCTGTAGCAGATCTGCCATCACCCAGCACTCCCACCACAGTGACTTATCTCTCTTACTGTCTCGCAGTTCTGCACAGGTAGCCCTGCCAGGCCAGGTCCTGAGGTAGGACTTCTCTACCAAGTCTAAGATGGCGTCTATATCTTGTGCTCTCAGGCTCACGGTAGAGACATTGGCAGGTGGGCAGTAACCAAAACATTCACTCAACAAGCATTTACTGAGTGGCTTCTAGGTCCCAGCAGTGTGTGCAAGTGAATTTAAAATACAAAACTGACTATGTCCCCACTCTGCTTTTAGGGCAATGTCTACGCTCATTAGGAAGACAGACCAGACCCTTCCTGATCTGACCTCAGCCGACCTCTCTAATCCCATGCCTTCCACTCCCCATCTCATACTTTACTGATGGTTTCGAGAACATATCTTCACATTTCATTCAATAAATAGTTATTACACACCTACTATGTACCAGGCACAAGGAATACAATAAAAAGCAAACAGGCTTGGTCTTGGTCGTCATAAAGCCTATCCCTCAGCCCATCCCCTCTGCCCTCCAGTATGTCCCCTCCTTCTGCCCAGGTAACTCCTGCTCCACACCTCTGGTCAGGAACCACCTTTTCCATAAAGGTTTCTCTGACCAGGTCCCCTTCTTCCACTCCGCTGGGTTAGATGCTTCCACAGCACCCTGGGCACATCTGCTCTTGTACTGAAATTATCCATTTCTGTAGCTGTCTCCCCCATTTCCCTGCAAGCTTTTCAAAGAGAGGAGCTGTATTCCCAGGGCATGCAGAGAAAGCAATAAGAAAGTGCTGAATCAATCCTAACAGTAAAGAGCACAACAGTGAATAAGTTACATTCTCCAATTCTTAAGGAGCTTCCGTCCACTTGGACCAGGTATTAGCAAAGGGAAAGTTTACATAACGGTCTAAAGACTGTGTCCTGCTTTAGGGGTGTCTCACCAATGATGTGGCCAATCAGAGCTGGAAGAAACCTACAGCTGACATGCTGGGGAAGACTTCCTAAGAAGGAGGCAAAGTCTGAATGGGGCCCTGGACAATGTATAAGACTTATGTTGCAGGGCAGGAGGGAGGCTGTGCCAGGCAATGCCAACAGCATAACTTCAGGCAGAAGGAGAAACGGAATAATTTCCACTGAGCCAATCCCCAAGACTCCAGCTCAGTGTTGCCCACAGACATCCCAGGTAAGACCCGCTGCCCTCTGGGACATTGTTCTAATAGGTTAGCAGCCTAAGCTTCTCTTAACAGATAGCTATGGGCCCTATCATACTAAAAACCTAACCAAACTTCCCTTGAATACTTTTATATTTTCTGCCTATCCCACATCTTTCAACCCTTCAGTTTGTTACTCCTTGTGTGAGGTACTCATAGATGTCTTTCTCTACTTCAACCCGGTTCACTCCATCCACACAGCACTTTAGGATTTGGTGAACAGGATTTTGTTGGCTTCATCCCAGCCATGCATGATTTAGGACTGTCTCCCATGCACCCTCTTTTTTCCTGCAGGAGTTGGACATAGTTGGGTGTCAGTGTTTGGGGGTACACACACCAGCAGGAGACAAGCTTCTGGATACCCAAGTCGGTCATTGCCGGCTGCTCACCACTCACTCAGTCATGAGAGGATGTAGACTTAGAGAAGTTACAGGCCACCAAACACTCCACAAACCCTCTGCCCATCTCCCTACTTTAAGGAAAGACTGACTGAAACCACCTCCCCAGCCCTACACAGTTGACTACACTCTCTCCTAAACCAAAAACAAACCAGTTACCATTGAGTCAACTCAGACTCATGGCAACCCCATGTGTGTCACAATAGAACTGTGCTCCATAGGGTTTTCAACGGCTGATTTTTCAACAGTAGATAGCCAGGCCTCTCTTTCAAGGTGCCTGTGGGTAGACTTAAACCTCCAACCTTTCAGTTAATAGTAGAGCACATAAACATTTGCACCACCCAGGGAGCCCACTCCCTCTTACCCACCAAAATAAAGTTATGTTTTCAGATCCACTTAAGTCCGAATGAACTCGACAGCAGTGGGAATAGTCCCCCACTACCACAAACCAGCCCCTCAGAGACCTGAAGACACCTTCAAAGAACACAAATCTCCTCAGAGAACAGCTGGCTAAATACAGCCTTTCAGACTTGGAAACCTTGTAAAGTATTTACAAGGTCAATAAGTGTGGTCCAAGGACCCCACAGAGACTCTTGAGATCCTTTTGTGAGTATGCAAGGTCAAAACAATTTTAGTAACACTGTGAAATCTGTGAGAGCTGGAACTCAATGAGACTGCCTTTTCCAGGTCTTGGAAGTTTTCCACCTTTGACAGGATGCAGTCTTACCACTTTTCTATCATTGGTTTTAATGGAAAATATATGAGTTTTCCTTCACTGTCAGGTTTCTGCGTTACATAGGTCCCAGCTTTTGCAGGTTTTACTGTACTATACAAGTCTGTCAGTTTGTTGTATTGTGGGGGCTTGCATGTTGCTCTGACGCTAGAAGCTATGCCACTGGTATTCAAATACCAGCAGGGTCACCCATGGCGGACAGGTTTCAGCTGAGCTTCCAGTCTAAGACAGACTAGGAAGAAGGACCTGGCAGTCTACTTCTGAAAAGAGTTAGTCAGTGAAAACCTTAGGAATAGCAGTGGAACATTGTCTGATATAGTGCCAGAAAATGAGCCCCTCAGGTTGGAAGACACTCAAAAGACGACTGGGGAAGAGCTGCCTCCTCAAAGTAGAGTCGACCTTAATGATGTGAATGGAGTCACGCTTTTGAGACCTTCATTTGCTGATGTGGCACGACTCAAAATGAGAAGAAACAGCTGCAAACATTCATTAATAATCAAAATGTGGAATGTATGAAGTATGAATCTAGGAAAATTGGAAGTCGTCAAAAATGAAATGGAATGCATAAACATTGATATCCTACGCATTAGTGAGCTGCAATGGACTGGTATTTGCCGTTTTGATTGGGACAATCATATGGTCTACTTTGCCGGGAATGACAACTTGAAGAGGAATGGCGTTGCTTTCATCGTCAAAAAGAACATTTCAAGATCTATTCTGAAGTACAGCGCTGTCCGTGATAGGATAATATCCATATGTTTACAAGGGAGACCAGTTAATACGACCATTATTCAAATTTACACACCAACCACTAAGGCCAAAGATGAAGAAACTGAAGACTTTTAGCAACTTCTGCAGTCTGAAATTGATCTAACATGCAATCCAGACGCATTGATAATTACTGGTGATTGGAATGCAAACGTTGGAAACAAAGAAGGATCAGTAGTTGGAAAATATGGCCTTGGTGATAGAAACGGCGCTGGAGATCGCATGACAGAATTTTGCAAGACCAACGACTTTTTCATTTCAAATACCTTTTCTCAACAACATAAACAGGGACTATACACAGGAATCAAATCGACTACCTCTGTGGAAAGGGATGATGGAAAAGCTCAATATCATCTGTCAGAACAAGGCCAGGGGCCCACTGCAGAACAGACCATCAATTGGTCATATGCAAGTTCAAGTGGAAGCTGAAGAAAATTAGAACAAGCCCGCAAGAGCCAAAGTATGGCCTTGTGTATATCCCACTTGAATTTAAAGACCATCTCAAGAATAGATTTGACACATTGAACACTAATGACCAAAGACCAGATGAGTTGTGGAACAACATCAGGAAATCATATATGAAGAAAGCAAGAGGTCATTTAAAATATAGGAAAGAAAGAAAGGACCAAAATGGATGTCAGAAGAGACTCTGAAACTTGCCCTTGAACGTCAAGTAGCTAAAGCAAATGGAAGAAATGATGAAGTAAAAGAGATAAACAGAAGATTTCAAAGGGCAGTTCGAGAAGACAAATTAAAGTATTATAATGACATGTGCAAAGACCTGGAGTTTGAAAACCAAAATGGAAGAATACGCTTGGCATTTCTCAAGCTAAAATAACTAAAGAAAAAATTCAAGCATCGAGTTGCAAGACTGAAGGATTCTACAGGGAAAATATTAAATGATGCAGGAAGCATCAAAAGAAGATGGAAGGAATACACAGAGTCACTGTACCAAAAAGAATTGGTCGATGTTCAACCATTTCAGGAGGTAGCCTTTGATCAGGAACCAATGGTACTGAAGGAAGATGTCCAAGCTGGGCTGAAGGCATTGGTGAAAAAAAAAGGCTTCAGGAATTGACAGAATACCAACTGAGGTGTCTCAGCAAATGAAGGTAGCTCTGGAGTGCTCACCCATCTATGCCAAGAAATTTGGAAGACAGTGACCTGGCCAACTGACTGGCAGAGATCCATATGTATGCCTATTCCAAAGAAAGGTGATCCAACCAAATGTGGAAATTATCAAACAATATCATTAATATCATATGCAAGTAAAATTTTGCTGAAGATCATTCAAAAGCAGCTGCAGCAGTACATCGACAGGAAACTGCCAAAAATCCAAGCTGGATTCAGAAGAGGACATGGAACTATGGTTATCATTGCTGATGTCAGATGGATCCTGGCTGAAAGCAGAGAATACCAGAAAGATGTTTACCTGTGTTTTATTGATTATGCAAAGGCTTTCGACTGTGTGGATCATAACAAGTTATTGATAACATTGGGAAGGATAGGAATTCCAGAACATTTAAATCTATGAGATTCCAGCTATCTTCTATTAAGCCAGACAGACATTAAAGAGACCTGCAAAACTATCAAACAATGTCATTCTTCTCACTAAATTTTTTGTTTGGAATATATAGTTATTTTCAATTGAAAATATGTTATTTATGTTCATGTATATTGGGTTTATTATTTTTTGATGAGTAAATATGTTTTTAATTTCTCTGTTTTAATATCTGACATGGTCAATATCGATAGATAAATTCACATAAACAAAATCTCTTTGGGGTCCTCAGTAATTATTAAAAGCATAAAGGGACCCTGAGACTGCACAGTTTGAGAACCACTGTACTAATGAAGGAGTGACTGAGCAGGGGCTGATTCCATTCCACAGCCCAGCCACCTATCAACAAACCACAAATTACATGGTTTTCTACTATGCACCCCACCCCTCCTCGCCTTGTTTCCTAAAGTTCAGATTAGACAACAGTGTAGCACAGTGGATATAGCACAGGTTTTAGAAGCATGGTTGGGTTAGAGTCTCAGCCCTATCGCTTTCAAACTGTGTAACCTTGAGAAAATTATCTCGCCTCTCTGCACCTGTTTCCTCACCTGTAAAAGAGACTGAACGTTGCCCCGCAGTACATAGTCTTTCCTTCTTTCTTAGTCATGTTGGTGGTGGTGGTAGCTGCCATCGAGTCAGTCCCCCATTCATGGCAACCCCATGCACAATGGAATGAAACACAGCCTGGTCCTGCGCCATCCCCGTGACTGGTTGCACACCAGACCATTGTGATCCATGGAGTTTTCATTCGCTGATTTTCAGAATTAGAAACCTCAATTCTTACCTGGGCCCAGAGTCACTTGGAATAATGATTACATCTCTCAGACTCCCTTGCAGCTAGCTGTAGTCATATGACTAAGCTTCGCCCAGTAGGATACAAGCAGAAATGTTGCGTGCAACTTCCAGAAAATGTCCTCCAAAGGAGGGCATGTTTCCTTCTTAGTCCCTCTCCAGCGGTGGTTGTGATGACTAAAGCTTGAGAGGCCATCTTAGACCATGAGGTGGAAGCCCCATGCTGAGGACAAGGATGGAAGGACCTTGGATCCCTGACACCATGGATCCTGTGCTGGCCCTGGATGTCCTACCCCTGAGCTTCTTCACATGACAGAGAATAATCCTCCGTGTTGTTTAAGCCAGTCTTACTTTATGTTTCCTGTCACAGCTGAACCTGCTCCTAACACAGATAACAATACTTACCTTAGATGGTTGCTGCAAAATAAAATTAGATTACACCAAGAAGTCAATCAATTGTTTACAATTACTATCTTTTGCCTGCTGTCAATACTAGACAAACAGCCAGAAGAAGGCTTCACCTCAGCTCTCTGCTAAACTTATCTGGCAGGGACACAAAATGAGGGTCAGCTAATTTGCCACTTCCAGCATCTCCCTGGCTCCCATGCCTGGCGTCAGCTCTTCTGTCTTTCTTCAGCTCCTGTCTGTGATGCCAGAGACTGGTGAGAGAGCTCCAGCCCAGCTCCATCAATCCATGACCTCACCCTGCCACGGCAGGTGTGCAGACCCAATCATGGCCCATCTTAATCACATTTTCCGTTCATTAAAGAAGACCAGGCCTCTTCCCCAGAGATGAAGGCTGGTTCAGGGGAGGGGGAGAGAAAGCAAGCATACCTCCCCAGTGGCAGCAGGGGGAAGAGAGAAAGCAGTAGCAAGAGATCTGAAACTTAGCTATTGTGTTTGTCCCCAAACAGCTGACGCAGGAGAAGAGAGGGAGGCATTCCCAGGACTGAAGTGAACAAAGAAAGAAGAGTCTAATATATAAAGTGCAAGGTTATTCAGCCAGGCCCTGCTCTTTCCAGCTCTGGGATGGGTGCCCCATGACCTGGAGGAAATGTGGAGGTGCCAGAAGCCTGAACTGGACCAAGGTAGTGGGTTCAAAAATTAAGCCCACAGCTGGGGGTAGTTTTTCATTGGTCAGCCTGAAGAGATGGTTGGGGGAGGGTTGCTGACCCTATTTGTAACTTCTGGCTGGCTTGGAATTCCCACCCACATTCCAAGATCTGGCCGACAAAGCTCCGGGGAAGATGATTGATAGATTTCCATCAAAGGTGTGGCTTTTATGGAGTTGGACATTCCTTTCTCTGAGATAGTTGGGGGACAGCTCCCAGAGCCAGGGAGAGATGGCCAGGGAGCCCTCCAAAGGACTCTTCCCATCCTCTGCCCCGGTGTTCCTGGGAGGCATCTGAGCGATTCTCAGGGTTCAGGGGCAGGGGTCAGCTGGCTGGAAGGACAAGAGCCACCATGCCCTGGTTCTTGGTTTGGGGTCGGCCCTATCTCTGGGAGTGGAAAATATCCCAGTCTGAACCACTCCACCTATCCCTCTCCCAGAAAGGAAAGACCCTCTGTGATAAGAGCTGAGTCCCCAGAGCTCCCATATCATTTACTATTGCCTAATCACTCTTCTGGCAGTTTGTCATTTACTGACCCACGGTAGCATCTGTGTTGGTACTTTCATGTTTATTTAACTTCTCATATGTGTCTGTTCCCTGAAGTAGATTGCAAGTCTACATGGTATGTTTTTTAGTGTTGCCCAAACCACACAGAACATCTCAATAAATATGTACTGACCAGTGCCATCAGATTCTGGCTCATTCTGGTCCTCATAGGGGAAAGGAGTGGAAAGGAAGCCACCTAAGAGATATTTTGTTAAAGGATTTTGAGGTTGTTAAGTTAGGGAGACATTGGAACTGAAAGCTTTGGCCTTACCTAACCCTCCTCGAGGGTTATCAAATAAGGTCTCTAAAAGGCCAAGTTCTGTTTAACTTGAGAGAAATCTTGGAAACCTAGTGGTAGCCCCTAATCCCTGCCATAAGGCTAGAACGCAAAGGAGCAGTGGTCAGGGTCACCACTGCCCCACCACAGCCACATAGATCATCACCCCTCGTTCTGCTCTGCACTGAGGGGAATGAGTTTGCTCTAAAGGAAGAGGGTGCTCATTTTTGGAGTCCAATGTTGGAGTCCCTGGGTAGTGCAAACAGTTAACTTGTTCGGCAGCTAACTGAAAGGTTGGAAGTTTGCTTCCACCCAGAAGTGCCTTCAAAGAAACGCCTGGTGATCTACTTTCAAAACATCAGCCATTGAAAACGCTATGGAGCAGAGTTCTATTCTGACACACATGGGGTCGACATGACTCAGAGTCAACTCGACGGCAACTGGTCAGTCAGGGATTAGTAGAGCTCTGCTTATGTTGGAATGGGAAAACAGAAATTCAGAGCAGGAAAGTAACTTACATGAGAACACACAGAGAATCAAGCAAAACCAAGGACTGCACCCTGATCTCTTGGATCTCGGTAAAGCATACAAAATAAATCCTCTTCCCTTAGGCCAGTCTCACTCTGCAAAAGAGAAAAAGGTGTGTGTGTGTGTGTGTATGTGTGTGTGTGTGTGTGCGTGCGTATGCATACTTGTGTTCAAACCCTAACTCTGAGGTAAGCATCACTTGAGCATCCTTTCTGTAAAACCAGGTTACAGCTCTATTACCTGACAACTAACTTCTTAGGAGATCCTGGATGACAAGCATCTTTCCTTGAGATTTACTGACCTTCCTTGGGCCAGACTCTCCCAACACAGTTGGTCCCTCTCTGAATCATAATTATTCTTCCAAGCAAACGACTGTAACAGAATTCTCCCCAATCTCCAAGATAAGCCTATTCCCAGCCAAATCACCCAATTAAGTGAATGGAAAAGGCAGAGCAAGGAAGCAGGGATGCCAGAAGTAGACTTGGCTGGCAAGTCTCCCAGCTCTGCCAGGATGCTTAGTCAGATCCTCTGTATTTAAAGTACCTCACTCTGTGTCCATGAGCTCTCATTTTAGCACAACTGTGACAGAAATGGTAGAAAGAGCAGAGTACGTCCTTTGCAAATATGCTTGGGCAATCCTTAATGAGAACATGAAGAGTGAATTGCCTTGTCCCCAGCAGAATGGGTATTTTATAAGCCTCTTTGGGCCATTGAGGAGACATGTTATGGTTATTTAAAGTGAACATGAGTGTTTACAAATGTTAGCTTGTAAGGGACAGGTGATTTCCTGGGAGGATGAGGAAATACCGGTGAACAGCATACTGTTTCAGAGGAGGGGGAGAGGGTTCTCCAGGACAAGGGGAAGGGGCGAAAATATGAAGACATGAACAGAAAAAAAAAAGAAATAAAGATTGTATTGAGCAAATAAACTCCAATTTTGGAGGCCAGTAGAGAACAGGAAATGTGGGGCTGTTAAATGACAGATGAGGATACAATTGGACTTAAACTCCTGAATAAGACCTGGAGAAATCAGACTGAAAAGACCTTGCTTCTCCAGTATTCAGGGGCACTGAGGGGCAATGCCCTGAGTAGTTGAAATGGGGATAAAATGAAAGGAGAGACTTATCAGGGAACTAGGAAGGGCTGAATAGGGCTGAATTCCACAAGATGGCTAGAAAGATCCCAGTAAGGATGTCTCCAAGACATGATCCTTCAGCTGGGCCGAGGTTACAGCATAATTGGTCTATCTGGGTACAGTTTGTGGATACCATTGGTGCAATGGTTTGGAAGTTGAACTAGATATCTTCTAGAATCTGAGTTTCTACGAGTCTAAGATTTCTAACATTGATGAAAAGTCACCTGCCTGAAGTTGATGCACCAGTCACTTGCCTGAAGTTGATGCTGCTGATAGATGATTCCCCCTGAGAGGTAGAGCAGTAACTGGTAAACTCAGTTTTCTCAACAAAGACTAGCAGTCTTGAGGACCAACTCTGAGGAGGTATGTTGGAGAGGACCTTGGGGGCCAGAGGCAAGAAAGTATCCTTGTACTCAGATTGCAGCAGCAAAAGCAGAGGACAGTCTTCCCACTTTGGGGGAGGTGATGCTGAGGATAAGGGATGATTGCAGCAACTACATCTCCCAGTGGAGGGGGCAGTGGTGGTTCAGATGGTAGAATTCGCACCCTCCATACAGGAGACCCAGGTTCGATTCCAGGCCAGTTTGTCTCATGTGCAGGCACCACCAATCCGTCTGTCCGTGGAGACTTGCGTATTGCTGTGATGCTGACCAGATTTCAGCAGAGTTTCCAGACTAAGACAGACTAGGAAGAAAGGCCTGGCGATCTCCTTCCAAAAATCAGCCAATGAAAACCAGCATTTTGTTTCCACCCACAGTGCGTGGACTCACCAGGAGTCAGGGGCGGACTCAGTGGCAACTAACAACAACAACAACAGTTCTGCAGGTTACAGTGCACAGTGGCAACACACCCAAGGGGCTATTGCTCACATCATAGACATTTATACGTTTAGTAAGGAGCACTGATGGTGCAATGGTTACGTACTCGGCTGCTAACTGAAAGGTTGGTAGTTCAAACCCACCAGCAGCTCCACGGGAGAAAAAATTGATGAACTCCTCAGTGGCCTTACTAGGGTTGGTGTCACCCAGTGCAGTAGCTCATGGTGTCACCTGCCCTCCGTGGACCTCCTCCCGTACCAGACCATACAAAATCCGTAGTAATGATTTTTGTATTAATGTTACTCGTAAATCCTAATTCCCATATATCACTCCTTCTTTTCGTTTAATTACTACTTCACTCTCAAAGAAAGTTATTGATACAGGTTCACAAACACTAATTACCACAATATTGCAACTAAAATACCAGAAAATTTGGCAAAATCAGCTGCTGTAAAAACACCAGAATACAACAGCACGCGCTTGTAGCACGTGCAGCCAAAACCACGTGATTTAAAGAGTTGTAATTGGGTAATAATGACAGCTCTGACTAGAGCACGTTAGAAAGTTCAAAAAGTAAATTCATACAGTGTTTTAGCCTTGCAGGTATATTGATACATGTAAGCTGGGCGTACAAAAAATGTTTCGGTTGTCATAACTAACTACAGGGATAAACTTATAGACGGTCATTTTGGTGTCATCCCAGAGGCATGGGGCAGGGGTTAGGGTTAGGGTTAGGGCTGCAAGTCCAAGGAGGCACCAAACCAGGCACAGAATGATATTCCAAGGTATGACAAATACAAAAGGTGCCTGACTGAGGCAGCTAAATGAGAGGGGAAAGCTTTTCTGCTGACTCGCCACTGCTATCAACATCTATTCATCTTGAAATTGGGGAGGGGGGAGCAACTTAGAGGTTGCCCCTGGGTGCTCAGATTGGGAGGGGGTGCAATTTAGAGATTGCCCCTGGGTGCTCATTACCCTCACTAAGCCTCTGTGTCGCCCCTTCCTACAGTGTCACCCAGTGTGGTCTGCACCCCCCACACCCCTCTAGTGACACCACTGGATCTCCTCCTGTAATGAATACAGCCTAGGGAACCCTGTTTGGAAGTTCTCCTCTGTCCTCTGGGGTCACCATGAGTCTGAATAGACTTGGCAGCACACAACATTACGTTTAGTATGGCAGTTTTCTAGCAGAGAGTTGTAAAGTGTCATAGAGAAAGGTGATTTTTCTAACGAGCAAGAGCACAGTGTGGGCTAGCTGCAGGCCAAGTCCAGTCTTCTGAAACTTTGGGCTTCATGCTGCAGACTGGACTGTAGGATGAACCCAAGTCCCCTTTATAAGGTCAGCCCTTGCTAACATTCTCAAGTTTTTTTAAAAAAAGGCAACCTAAACCTAAATGTGTCCTGTGTGGTAGAATTACCTGCAAATTAACATCAATTACTTGAACATTCATAGCTTGGGGCTTCTTATTTCTAGGTCTGCAACCCTTAGCTATAGACTCCAGCAGCTCTGCCCTCTGTTTGAAAAGCTGAAAAAACTGTACATCTGCATGCATCCAACAAGCCATTATCAGTCCCAGTAGAAAGAGGCCTGGGGTTTTGTTGGAATAACAAGGAAACAGCCATCCGCTAGGTATAAGTAATATGACCTGGCTCTCAGCATAAACTAACTCCTAGCTATAACCCTGGAAAGATGAAAGCTCCAGAGAAGTGGGAGAAAAGATTCCAGCTACTGTCCAGGGCCATACATTCTCCACAGAACACCTTGCCACTCCAAATGGTTCTTGGAGCCACAGACTCCATGGAAAACACCTGTAAATGATGCTCCGTTTACCAGACCTAACTAATAAATCTGGTTGCCCAGTGGGACTAAGCAGGCTGAGAACAATTTGAAAGACCACAGTAATTACCTCCAGGAGATGAGTCATTGTGCTTCCCAGCCAATAAGAGAGCCCCAGTCATGGGCAAACACAGCCTGATTGGCTGAGACAACACCAGGCATCTCTTCTCAGGTAAACAACCTGAAACCAAGAGTTCTCTGCTTAGCTTGTCCCTCTGGGAGGTCTGGAGTGTTTGGGGGCCTCAGCCCAGCACTAAGAACTTAGTACCCAATTTCTTAAGCTGCTCCCAGTACACTGGTTAGTGAGGACTTCAGTGCACCCAGGAGACAAAGTGAGTAGCAAGCATGCAGCTGCAGTCTCAAAAGGTACCAGGGAAGGCAAGCAAGGCTGCTGTTGTGTCCTGCCTCCCTCCCGTTTGTCTCCAGGAGGCAGTGCCCAGTCTCCCTCCTCAACATATTCTTGGTTATCTTGGTATCAGGTTCTTCACTTGAAAATCTGTCTTCACCTCCCACTTCTTACAGACAAATTAAATGATTCTTTTATACTCTGAAGATGGGGAGAACATGAGTCATGCACTTAACTCTGCACTGGTCTGTGTTTGCAGAGTAAAATAAGGCAAGGTCCATGCCCTCAAAGAGATGTTTCTGTATTAGAGGTACATATGTGGCCGCTCATACCACACTGTCTTAGTTATCTAGTGCAGCTATAACAGAAATATCACAGTGGGTGGCTTTAACAAATTTATTTTCTCACAGTTTAGGAGGCTAGAAGTACGAATTCAGGGTGCTGGCTCTCAGGCAAGACTCTCTCCCTCTCCCGGCTCTGGAGGAAGGTCCTTGTCTCTTTGAGCTTCTGCTGCTGGACAGTCTTCATGTGGGTTGGCATATCTCTTCCCCCATCTCTGCTTGCTTGTTTAATCTCTTTTATATCTCAAAAGAGACTGACTCAAGAACACCCTACAACAGTACTGTCTTATCAACATAACAAAGACAATCCATTCCCAAATGGGATTAAAACCACAGGAATAGAGGTTAGGGTTTACAACATATATTTTTGGGGGACACAATTCAATCCATAACACCCACCTCACCAACTGAGGCACACTCCATTATTCTCACTCCTGCTTACAGAATATTGAAGGGCAATGAAGGAGGAGAGAGGGTGAACAACCAGGCAGCAATAAAACTGTAGGTTTGGAAATAAAAGAAAGAAAGGAATTATAAAATCCCTACTTCTCCTCACTACATAATACCTCAAACATTCCCAATTTGAAATCCGTCTGGGTTAATAAGCAGCTCTAAAAGAAGTTGGCTTCTATCACTTATCCACTCCCTTGGTGTAAATGTGTTTAACCAGTTGTCGTCCAGTCAGCTCAAGACTCGTGGCGACCTTAAATGTGTCAGAGTAGAACTGTGCTCCATAGGGTTTTCAGTGGCTGATTCTTCAGAAGCAGATCACCAGGGCTTTCTTCCAAGGCACCTCTGGGTGGACTTGAACCGCCAGTCTTTCGGTTAGCAGCTGTAAGTGTGTCAGCCATTTGCACCGCCCAGAGACTCCTGAATGTGTTTAGGCACCTTTCTTTCCTTCAAACCTCAGGCTATGCTCAACTACCCAAAAGGAATGGAAGCTATAATTGGGAGAAAAAAGGAAGAGGTTAAGAGGAAAAGAATGAATTTTGGAGCTTGTGTTTAAAGCCCTGTGTGTGCTTGGCCCGCTTCTCCCCACCCCACTCGCAAAGCAAGGCCACTCCAGTGAGAAACAAAGGACAGCAGGAGGACACTGGGATTCCATTCATAATAATAATATAAATGGCTCATACAATTGAGTCTCCCTAAGCACTCCACACATACTACCTCTTTCTTATCCTCACAACTGCCCTCTGTAGCAGGTGCTACTATTAGGCCCATTTTACACATGTGGAAACTGAGGTTTGGAGAAGACAAATGTCTTTCTCAGGATTATGAAGCTAGTAAGTGGCCTGACCCCAAGTCGTGTGGACTTATCACAATGCCAAGGCCCAGAGGTGAGAGAAACTCAAGGGGCTGCACGGGCAAGCTTCAGACATTTCTCCTGGAGAGGAAACTACCCATTCCTCTGGCACCCCAGTACCCTCCTCTTGGTGTTACAAATCAGTCTGTCTTTGTCAGTGCTATTCTTCAGCTCAAGGAGCCCTGGTGGTGCAATGGTTAAGCGCTCGGCTGCTAACCAGAAAGTTGGCAGTTCGATCCCATCTAGGCACCCTGCAGAAGAAAGATCTGGCGATCTGCTTCTTTAAAGATTACAACCTAGAAAACCCTATGGGACAGTTCTACTCTGTCACATGGGGTCACTATGAGTCGGAATCAACTCAGTGGCATCCAACAACAACAACATTCTTCAGCTCCATTCTAGGTGATAAGACTTTTATGGACTAACCGGAGGACCTAGAATCATTGAAACACTAGAAACCCAAGGGACAAAAAAAGTCTTCTGGAATTTACTTGTTTATGTGTTTACGATTTAGGCACCTGGATTTTGAGTCAACCCAGAATGTTTTCCTGAAACTGACATACTCTGTGGTTCAGAAGGTCAAATTTTTCCACGTCTATGGAAAAGAATTGTTGAACGAGTAACCAGGTAATAATGAGGCTTTCTCATGCAAAGGCTTGTGTGTGTGTGTGTGCGTGTGAGAGAGAGAGAGAGAGAGAGAGAGAGAGAGAAAGAGATTTGTTTCTGGAGTAGGAGAGAGCTGGCGTTTCTCCACCTGCTTACAGATTGAATAAATCAGATTGCTACAAGTGAAGCATTCTGGATTATTATTGTGGATGTAGACACAAATCCTTAGCTAAATAATACCACCTAATTTTCATTCATCCATTCATAGGATATTTATTGAGAACTGTTATATACTGGAGCCCCAGTGGCGTAGTGGTTAAGTGTTATGGCTGCTAATCAAAAGGTAGGCGGTTTGAATCTACCAGCTGCTCCTTGGAAACCCTATGGAGCAGCTCTACACTGTCCTATGGGGTCACTCTGAGTCGGAATCAACTTGATGGCAACAGGTTTTTGGTTTTATTATATACCGTCTCTCCAGCCTAATACACAGAAGAAGTACATAATCAAAGAGTTTTGAAATAGAAAGGAACTTAAGAATCATCAAGCCCAGTTCCTGAGGAAAAAGGCAGGGGCCCACAAGTAGAAATAACTTCAGAAGCCTGAGGCAAGGCAACAAAGTGAGGGGAGCCAGGCAGGTTTGAATCCTGCCTGCAACTTACTAAACCCATTGCCATCGAGTCGCTTCTGACTCACAGCGACCCTATAGGACAGAGTGGAACCATAGGATTTCCAAGGACTGGCTGGTGGATTCGAACTGCTGACCTTTTTGTTAGCAGCCGAGCTCTTAACCACTGTGCCACCAGAGCAACTTTGGGCAGCCACGTAACTCTTACGGCTTTGGTTTCCTCATCTATGAAGAAAATTATAAACCAGGGTCTGCTCACCTGCCCTCCTGAGAGGCTGTACTGCTCGGTGACTGCTGTATGTATGAACACTCACTAGAACTGTACATGCCCAGACAAAGGCTTTAATAAGGTCTGGAAAGTCCCATCATGGTGGCCGTCCTGGGGCTAAGCAGGCTCCTGCATATATTATAGGTTTTAACAGCATGGTTGTTATCTGGATGAAGGGCAAGGAGGGTGATGCTGTTAAGTAGAGCAACTCTGCAGTGGATGCCCCATCAGAGCCAAAAGACTCAATCCATTAGCTGCCAAGAGTCTTGGCTGCTGAGGGCTCATAGCTGAGTTGCTCCCCAGGAATTGTCTTCAGCCAAAGGGAGCTGTCTCTTAGGGGCAGCCTGCATCCATCCAATGCCTGAGTGGTCAGTGTGGACACCCTTGCCCCAAGTTGGGACATCTCTGAAGGGCCATCTCAGCTTTTAGAGCTCCTGGAAGGATCGGCTGAGGCCTGGGTTGTGACTACATCATGGTTCAACTCCACCCATGCCCAACCCTGCTTCTCTCATTTACTCACAGGGGCTGCTCCTGAGAGACTCTCCAATGACCATTGGCTTCGAGAAAACCTGATTTACAACATGCAAAGGAACCTTGTTCCTCAGACTTTGAGTCTCTGAATGCAGCTTCAAAACAGTAATCTGCATTGCAGACAAGGGTCCAGCTTCATATCAGAGCCATGCTCCATCCCTCAGCCCAGGTTAGTCCATCCAGGGGAGGTCATCCCTCCCAGCAGCCACACCCAAAGAGACACAAAAGTCCATCTGCTAATGGAGGAGGCAGGATGCAGTTTTGACTATTCCTTCCCACTTCCACTCCCTCTATCTAGGTGGGAGGTTCTAGTTAGTGAGATCATGAAGGGCATTTGAAGAGGGAAAGAGCTGCTAAAGAGCTTCTGTGTCCATAGAAATAGAGCTTTGTAGAAAGGGGCGGGGCAATTTTTCTAGCCCTGGCCAATGTTGGAGGTGCCAGCTCTGTCTGTACCAGTCTAAGGATGAAGCAGAGGTCCATGGAGCTGCTGCTTCTTCCCCCAGAGCAACAACCCCCACCCCCAGGCACCACCCAGAGCCAAGAGAACTTTTACCCACATCCATGTGGATCCCATCCCCCATACTCACATGGAGGAAAGAATAATATTAGAGATATAGGTGATCAAACTCTAACCACAGTTGGTTTTCAGATAGTAAGGGGCCCATGGGAACTCTGCGTTGAACAGCCAGAGGGACCCACAGAGGTAAGTCTATTCCTCCCACGGATGGAAGGCCTGAGACCAGATGTCTTCTGCCTCTAAATTCCAGAAGTCACACACGCATCCAGACCACTTCCAGGCTTAGCTGCACCTACCTTCTGCATTTCCCCGGAGGAGATGTTGCAGGGGCTGCTGGGAGGGGATGCCCGCTTACACCGCTGTTGACTGCTCAGGGCCCAGGAGTTGGCAAAGTCATAGGGGTCCGAGGTCAAGGTCCCTGTGGATCAAAGTTTCAGGAAAATGAAGTCACAATTATACCTGTCCCAGAACGTCTGAGTGAAAACTCTAAGTTCTGTTATTACCTAAGTCAACCTCCCATTAGATTAGAGCATACACATTTGCGTGAGGAGTACCTTTTGTGCAGTGCTCAGCATAAACACCACAAGGGCATGAGTATTAGAGCTCAGCAAATATTTGGTGAATGGTGGCTGAATGAATGGGGACAATGAGGAAGGTGACATGAAAAGTGATGAGGAAGATGCCTATCCACTCTCACTTCTCCATGCTTTGCGTACCTTTCTATCGCCGTGGGCAACATTCTCCCAACATTCTCCACCTCTCTTACTGCCTTGGCTGTCTCCACTCTCTCCAAAAATGCAGAGACCCACTTCCTCAAGGAAGCCTATCTGGGCCAGCTATAAAGTTAGTCCCCAATTACGTATTTGAATTATGACTAACCAGCACTTACAACTGTCTGGTTGGTTGGTTTGTTTTTGGTTTATATGATGTGCGTATAAGAGAAGCAGGAAGCACCAGTGTTGAAGCTGTATGTTTATATATAATGTTTCCAACCCCCAAAGACAAACAAAGATTGGATTTGTAAAGATAGTGATAATAAAGGCAATAATAACAAAAACTAAAAAAAGAGGTATTCGACATATGTCAGAATCAACATAAGACGGAGTCATCCCTGTCATAAGTCAGAGACTACCCGTACTCCCTTTCCCCCAGCCCAGTCTGGGTTGGGTGTGCCCTTTCCGTGTGCTCCCTTGGCCTCCTGGGCATACCTCTATCAAAGCTTTCATCACACTTTGTGCTAATGCTCTTTTGCTTATCTTCAACCCCCATTCTACTGTGAGCTCCTAATTAAGGGCTCAGGTTTTGTTTCTTATCTCTAAATTCCTGGTGGGTGGTAGATGCTCAAAAGATTTTTGTGGAATGAAGGTAAGGATGTGACATGGAAGTTATATCCCCAATCATTGCATTCTCCAAGTTCTCACGGCATCTGTGCTTTAGTATTCAAAGCATTCATGCTATTTTCACCTACCCACAACCTCATGGCCCTACATAAACCAAAACACCAGTTGCTGCTGAGTTGATTCCAACTAATGGTGATCTCATGTGTGTCAGAGTAGAACTGTGCTCCATAGGGTTTTCAATGGCTGGTTTTTTACAAATGGACCACTGGGACAAGCACTCCTTTTGCATAGTCAGGCCTGGAAGAGTGAAGTATATTTCAAGGTAAAATGATACATTTGGCCATAGGAAATCAGCTGTCCCTGGGGGAAAGAAAAGAAAAGCAAAGCTTCGGAAGTATAGTCAGCTGGCATCTGGGGTGTGGTAGGCAGAAAAAAAAACTCCCCCATCCCCACCCCTATAAACTTATATTTACCTCCTAATCCCCAGAACCTGTGAATATTATTTTACATGACAAAAGATATGATTAAGTTAAGGATCTTGAGAGGAAGCGCTTATCCTAGATTATCTGAGTAGGCCCTAAATGCAACCACATATATCCTTATAGAGCAAGGCAGAGGGAGATTAGACACACAGAGGAGAAGGTGATATGATGATAGAAGCAGAGACTGAAGTGATACAGCCACAAGCCAAGGGGTGCTGGCAGAAGCTGTAAGAAGCAAGCAATAGATTCTCTCCTAGAGCCTCTGGAAGGAGTTCAACCCTACTGACACCTTGATTTCGAACTTCTGGCTTCCAGAACTGTGATCAAATATATTTCTGTCATTTTAAGACACTAAATTTGTGGTAATTTGTTATGGCAGCCTCAGGAAACTAATACATGAGAGAAGCCAAACGGGAGGGGGCCTAAATTTGTGGAGTTTCTACTGTGCACCAAGCATTGTGATCATTGCTCTATAGGTAGTCACTCCATGCAACACAGACTTGTATACTTTCTAAGAAACCACACTAAGGAACTGAGAGGCAGGCCGAGGTGAGACTTCGTGTTGAGTAGGGAAAGCCGTAGAGAGAATTAAGACACCTGGGGTCTGGTCTCAGTTCTCCCTCAGTCACCCTATTTAATCTTGGGTTGATCCCATCATTTGTCTGAGCCCATATGTAAAATGAAGGGTTAGACTAGATGACCTTTAAGATCTCTTCCAGTTCTGAACTTCTGTGAAGTGAAACTCTTTGGGGTAAATCTGAAATGAGGCATAAGAATGTTCAATAGATGGAATTACAAACACTCTTGCTTAGAGAAAACACTCTGAAAGCCAGAGTTAAAGCCAAGCTGGGCAGACTCCTGGGATGTCAAGAAAGAAAGTTAACCATCTGGTGATAAAAACCGTTGAGTCCTTACCAACCAAAGAGAACTAAACTCACAGTCCTCTGAGGATGATACCCAAAATATCACCAGTACCCTGACCTCTAGCTGACAGATACCACCTGCTCCCTCGTAGAGTAGATCCCATTTTTAGTTTTTTAAACCTTAGAGCCTAGAATAAGAAAGAAAGATAATTTAGCTCTGAGACTTTTATTTCTGTCGATGTGGCAAACTAGAAAAATTTGGAAACTGTGCCACTACAAAGGACATGGAAACTTTATGTAAAATATGACGAATATCCTTTTAAATCTCTGACTGATCTCAGAACAAAACAGAGGGGATTCTGAGAAACAAAAAGTACAAGGGGGGAAGAAAGGAAGGAAAAGGACAGAAAATTGAAAAATAATACTGGCAAGTGTGACCTGATGCTCTGGCTATAGTGTTAGAGTGAGGGTGGCAATCTTGCCAATCATGGGACCTGGGTTCTAAAAGTTCCATGGAAATGGAAATGAGTCTTGGGTCTTGTGAAGAGTGGTGCAGCTGCATCAGACGTCCTCTATCAACTTCACAAGGGGGCGGAAAGAGAATCAAAATCAACATCAGCCCAAGGCTGATTCCTATGAGGTGGAGGTCAAACATACCGCCACTCTCCAACCTTTTTACCAATTATGACACCAGCTGTCCCTCCCACGGCACTCACTACTTCTCCACTGGATTCAATAATTCTTTGCATGGCCACAGAGAACTCACAGACAATACTCACAATTATAGGGTTTCTTAGGGAAGTAACAGGTTACAATTCAGGATTAGGAACGTCTCAGGATACGGTCTTTCAGTAAGGACAGCTTCTTCTCAGCCATGCCCACTGGCCCTTGGCCTCTCGGCCTCTCAGCTTTTCCTCTGCCCTGCTAGGGCAAGTGTTACCAAGCTCTTCAGCTCTGCCAATAAGTGCCCAGAGGCACCCCACTCCGCCAGTAAGACTCAGCTCAAAGGCGCTCAGCTGTCTCGCTCTGTGGGTCAGCATACCCACTGTAGCCACCTCACTCCATGGACTGGGCAGCCCACTGCACCATCTCACACTGGTCTCCTGATTCTGCTGCCACTGTTTCTCTGCTGCTGCATCTTGTCATCTCATGCCGTCTCCAGTGTTACAACTGTTGTGGGTCTAGGAGGTTCTCAGCAAAGGGACTCCAGGTCCAAAGGATGCACTCCACAGCTGGCTCTTCTTTCTTGGTGGTAGTAAGGTCCCCCCCTCGCCTCTGGGATGAGCTCATTTTAAGCCTAGCAGGATGGCAAAACTGACCAATCCCATCATTAGGGTTTCATATGCCTTATTTTCATGGCCCCACCCCTACAGGGGTTCAATGTACCTTACTTGCATTATTATCAGGCTGTCCAATCCCCTTGGTGGGCCACAAACACCTTATCTGCATAGTCCCATCTAATAATTTTATGGGAGTCACAAGACCATACATGGCTAGAAGGGCCATATAAAAATGACTCATCACACCACAGGTCTGCATAATGTGGGGAGTTGGACCTAAGAGTTCTTTGTGAAGCTGAGACCCTTGGAAGGGCTATACCCTCTGTGAAAAAGTAAATGAGAAAAAAATCCACTCTGAGGAACAGGGAAACAATAACGACGTTTGTTTCCTTGGTCTGTACTCTGGATAGGAAAGGTTAAAAAAAGTCTCCCCTGCTGTGTATGTAGAAATTTTTGAAACGGTGTATCTTTGGCTATCTGTATTTTCATCAAAAAAAAAAGAAAAAGGTTGAGAATTTAGAGGCTTAATATGTTGTGGGGTTGTTAACCAATGTCATAAAGCAACATGCGTACTACTGTTTCATGAGAAACTATTTGTTCTGTAAGCCTTCACCTGAAGTACAATAAAATATAAAAAAATAATAATAATAATAATAATAAAAAAGTCTCCCCTGAGACTTTGTAGCAGTGGGAACACCCTTATGTAGGATTGAGATTCCAATTTATACTTCCTGTGAGATTCAGTAACTTCATATTGGAAAATCAATATAAAAACCCTACTAAAACATCTACACAAATGTTCATTTCACCACTATTCACAATAGCCTAAAGGTGGAAACAACAGAAATGTCCGTCAACTGATAAATGGGTAAATAAAATGTGGTATGTACCGAAACCCAAAACCACACTCACTGCCATCAAATTGATCCCGACTCATAGTGACCCTATAGGACAGGGTAGAACTGCCCCATAGGGTCTCCAAGGCTGTAATCTCTGCGGCCACATCTTTCTTCTATGTGTGGTATATATATACAATGAAATATTACTCAACCATAAAAGAGGAATGAAATCATGATGCATGCCACAACATGGATGAATCTAGAAATCATTGTGATGAACGAATGTTAGTCACAAAAGGACACATACTGTATGATCTCACTCATATGAAATAAACAAATATATAGAAACCAAAAATTATTAGTGGTTACCAAGGGTGAGATGGAGGGGGAAGGAGGTATTTCTTTTTTGCTTAGGGTGCATTGAGTGTATGTTAATGGTGATGGAAAAATTTGGAAAAGGATAGCAAGAATGGTTGCACAACTTGAAGAATATAATCAGTGTCACTGAATTATACATGTAAAATTGTTGAATTGGTATATGTTTTGTAGTGTACATGTTCATCACAATAAAAAAAATTTACTAAAGATGAAGTCATAATCCAAAATTATCAAATATACAAGGAAACAATCCAATATGAGTAGACACAGAAAGAACAAGATTAGATGCAAAAAAAAATCCGATAATAAAATTTTTGTATAGAGGCTATAAAACAAATATATTTAAAATTATTGATATAAAGAAAAAATTGAAAGCTTGATAAAAGAATAAGACACTAATTAAAAATAAAGTTGAAAAAGAACAAAATTGACCTTCTAAAAATTACAAATATAGTCAGTGGGGGGAAAAAATTTAACTGATGAGTGTTATGAATTGAATTGTGTCCCCAAAAAATGTGTGTTAACTTGGCGAGGCCATGATTCCCAGTATTGTGTGGTTTTCCTCCACTTTGTGATCCCATGTATTTATCCTATGTGTTGTAAATTCTAACCTCTATGATGTTAATGAGGCAGGATTAGAGGCAGTTATGTTAATGAGGCAGGATGCAATCTACAGAATTAGACTGTATCTTGAGTCAACCTCTTTTGAAATATAAAAGAGAATTTCAAGCAGAGAGGAGCAGGACCTCATTACCACCAAGCAAGAAGAACCAGGAGCAGAGTGCATCCTCTGGACTCATGGTCCCTGCACTGAGAAGCTCCTAGACTAGGGGAAGATTAATGTCAAGGACCTTCCCCCCCAGCAAACAGAGAGAAGTCCTTCCCCTGGAGCTGGCCCCCTGAATTCAGACTTCCAGCCTCCTAAACAGTGAGAGAATAAACTTCCGTTTGTTAAAGCCACCCATTTGTGGTATTTCTGTCATAGTAGCACTAGATAACTAAGACAATGGAGTAGACAGCAGATTAGGCAGAGTTGAAAAAGAATTAGTGACCTTGAAGATATATATAAGCAGTGATGTGCTGGTAAGCCAGCTCCCTAGAGGAGGAAAAAAGCCCTAATTGATAGCATTTGCTGATTTCCATGGCATGAATAATTCCCACCATGACCATTTCATGCTATGAGTGTGATGTAGCACAGATGGGAAGAGATGCACACAATCTGTTATCACCAGCTGGAATAAGCACACCACTTGAAGTAAGCAAACTGCCCAAAAAAACAACATAGAGGGATAAAGAGAAAAATGGAGGTGAAGAGAAAAAATGATGAAATAAAAATATCCATAAAGTCCTCAGGGAACATCTAGCTCAACTGGCATAACACAGTTTATAAAGACAATGTTCTACATTCTACCTTGGTGAGTAGCATCTGGGGTCTTAAAAGCCTGTGAGCAGCCATCTAAGATATTCCACTGGTCTCATCCCTTTGGCAGCAAGGGAGAATGAAGAGAACAGGATACAAGGAAAGGATTAGTCCAAAGGACTAATGGACCATAGCTTCAAAGGCCTCCACCAGACTGAGTCCAGTACAGCAAGATGGTGCCCGGCTACCAGCATTGACTGCTCCAGCCAGGATCACAATAGAGGGTTCTGGACAGAGCTGGAGAAGGATGTAGAACAAAATTCTAACTCACAAAAAAAAGACCAGATCTACTGGCCTGAAAGAAACTGGAGAAACCCCAAGAGTATGGCCCCCAAACACCCTTTTAGTTCAGTGGTGAAATCACTTTCAAGGTTCACCGTTCGGCCAGGGATTGGACAGCCACATAAAACAAAATGGGACTAATGAGGCACAGCAGTCCAGGGACAAGGGCTAGAAGGCATAAGGGGACAGGAAAGCTGGTGCTAGGGAACCCAAGGTTGAGTAAGCACAGTGTAGACATGTAGTGGGGTTGTTAACCATTGTCATAGGGCAATATGTGTACTAACTGTTTAATGAGAAACTATTTTGTTCTGTAAACCTTCATCTTAAGTGAGAATAGCAGCACAACTGGAAGAACGTAGTCACTGAACTGTGGATGTAGAAATTTTTGAAACGGTGTATCTTTGGCTATGTATATTTTCACCAAAAAAAAATAATAATAAAGGTCAAGAAGGGAGAGGGTTGACATGTCATAGAGTTATTAACCAATGTCATAAAACAATATGTGTACTGACTGTTTAATGAGAAACAATTTGTTCTGTAAACCTTCACCTGAAGTACAATAAAAAAATAAAACAATCCATAAAGTCTATCAAATAAAGCAAAACACCCAACACCAGTCTAATAGTTGTAGAAGAGAGTACAAGAAATTCAAGAATATAAGAAATGTACAGAGAAATAAGGAAAGTTGATATTCAAAAAGAAAATGATTGAATTTTTTCTAGATCTAATGAAAGATATGATCAAAAGATTTAGGAATTGCATTAAGTCCCAAGCAAGGTATTTAAAAATACAATCTACACCTAGACACAACATACTGAAATTTCAGAATACCAAAAACAAAAGATAACTTATAAACAAAGAGAAAAGACATAATCTGCACAGAAATAGCAATTAGACTAATAGAATACTTCTCAACAATGACAGTGAAATAGTATCTTCAAAGTACTTGAGAAATAACTATCATCCTAGAACTCTCTAACCAGCTAAAGTGTCATATAACAATGTGGGAGTGTTTGCTTCAGTTCACTACCAGACCCTGAATAAAGGAATTACTAATGGATGTTTTCCAGGAAAATAGATATTGAATCCAGGAGAAAGGAGTCAGATGCAAGAAGAAATTAGGAGCAAAGAATCTGTTAAACATGAAGGCATATCTAAACAAGCACTGATTATTTAAAACTATAATAATAATTATAATAGTAATAATAACAACAATAATGCAACAATAACAACAATATTTAAACAAAAAATAAGGGCAAGAATGTAATTTAAGATGATAACAAATGACTGAAATAGCCTTTGTACTGGGAGGAGGGTAGAAAACTTAGACTTTGTTAAGTCAAGAATGCAGTTTAAAATTTTAAGAGAAAACAATAAAAATACAAATAGAATGTAAAATTTTCATGTCAATTGAAGGAGAAAGAAACTCACTTAGTCCGAATGAAAGGAGAACAATAGGGGTGGGGTGTAGATAAGGGCAGTAAAGCATAGAAAAAGCAGTCATAGTAGAAAGCACAAAATACAATGATAAATATAAATCCAAACGTATCAACAGCACATTTAATGTAAAATAAATGAAAAGAGGCAAAACTTTCCAATGAGAAGGCAGAAAATACCTGGGTAGATTAAAATACTGGTAGTGAGATATAATAGATACAACTGCATACCTATAAAATCACTGAAATTTTAAAAAATGACAGTACCAATGGCTGATGAGGATGCAGAGCAACTGGAAGTTTCATAAATTGCTGGTTGAAATGGAAAATGGGGCAGCCACTTTGGAAAGCAAGTTTCTTACAAAGTTAAACATATACTTGCCTATGTAAACATACAACCCAGCAATCCCACTCCTTGATAATTACCCAGAGAAATTAATATGTCTACACAGAAATCTATACATGAATGTTTATAGCAGCTTTATTCATAATTGCAAAAATACTGGGGACAACCAAGTGTGAATGGATAAACAAACTGTGGAACTCTTCAGCAGTAAATAGGAATGAAGTTTTGATACATGCAATAACACAGATGAATCTCAAATGGATTAGGCTAAGTGAAAGAAACCAGACTCAAACAGCTAATTACTGTATGATTACATTTATATGAATTTTGGAAAAGGCAAAGCTATAAGGACAGAAAAAAGATCAGTGGCTACTATCGGTTAGGAGTCTGGGTAAGGGTTGACTACAAAGAGACAGGAGGAATTTGGGGGCTGATGAAACTCTTCTATAATTTGATTGCGGTGGTGGTTACATGACTCTATACTTTTATGAAAACTCATAGAACTATACCCTAAAAAGGTAAATTTTAATGTTTGTAAACTATACCAATTAATCTGACTTAAAAAAAACAATCAAATCCTGCTATGTGCTGTTTCATGGGACACATGTAAAACAAAACTTCACAGAAATGTTGAAAGTATGGAAAAAGCTTTATCAGGCAAACACTACTCAAAAGAAATGTAGAAGACCTATATTAATATTAGACAGATTTTAAGGCAAAAAGCATTACTAAAAATTATGATAGTCGTTACATAAAAGGAATAATTCATCAGAAAGATTCAACATTTCCAAAATCATATGCATCTAATAACAAAGGTTCAAATATACAAAGCAAAACTTACTAGAACATGAAGAAATTGACACATTCACTACCACTGTGGAAAATTTTAACATAACTCTTAATTAGAGGGTAGCTGGGTCATGAGGAAGAAGGCTATTTTACATTCAAATGTCCGGTTTTTGCAAGGGAACATCACTAATTAAATGTTTATGTGACTAAAATTATCAAAAGAGGATTAAATATTAGTAGTGACTTTCAAATTATCCATATTATCTTCTATTACTTATCAACACACACATATAAACTGGTCTCTTTGGAGATAGTTAAGGACCACTTTCTATAGATTTCATCCATTCCATTGTAGTGGGCTACAGAGGGTCTGTTCAAACCATCAAGCATTTACCAACCATCTACCATGTGTAAGTTGCTATGGGGGATTCAAAGGTGAACAAAGTTAGGCTTGAGTAGCTCCAAGATCTGGTTTGACCAAAAGTTAAGGCAATGAAGTGAATGCTAAAAGATAAGGTTGGCAAGATAAATAGAGATGAGGTCATGGGAGGTTCAAATGCCAGGGGAGGAATGTTAGTGAAAGTTTAGGAGCAGGGAAGTAACAAGCATAACCACGCTTTAGGGAAATGGTATGTCAGAGACGCTTACCTTCCTGGGTCACAAAGTCATCTTCAGCAAACCTATTGAAGTTGCCACACAGCCCACAAGTCTTATCGAAGTATCGTTCTGACAGCAGGATTTGGAAGTTGCCACTGCCATCGATCCTGGCCACAAAGCCATAGGTCTCACTGGACAGCTTGTAGTACCCAGCCTCAGTTTCCAGATACAGCCCATAAGATGCATAGGGCATGGAGACACTGCAGGAGAAAGGATTCACTCAGGAAGTGGGCTTCTCATAGATTTTCTGGATGTCCTCCCACCCTCCAACCCCAGTTCCAGGCTGCAGGGTTCAGGTTACGGTGGAACATGGCTGATGGTCAAGACCAGTAACAGGAGGCTGGTTCTCACCCAGCCTGGCTACTCACTTTCTCTGGGTACATTTACTTCCTCTCTGAGCCCCAGCTCCTTTATCTGAAAAATGAGGGGGATGTGCAAGGGGACCCCCAGGGTTCTTTCTAATTCAGACAGTCTGGGCTTCTGACTTACCTTTGTTCCCCCTGCATCACAGTACCATTGACAAACACATGAATGTCAAAAAACTCCCCGAGATACACAGAGAGGCTCACTCTCTTGCCGTTTTGGAAGTCTCCTGAAAGAGAAAAAAGTCAGTAGTGGTGATTATTTAAAAAATAATAATAATTGTCAGTATTATTTATTTATTCATAATCATTATCTCTATAATTTTATCTCAGCAGAAAACTCCCCCAAAAAGCTTAATAAATGGGCAACAAAAATCTCCCTAAAAATCTCATTTACTCACTCATCCTTCCATCATCTAAAAATATTTATTGAGTGCCTTCTGGGTATATAGCCCTCTGGCGGGCCCTTACATTTCACAAAAGAATTATGTAAAAGCATGACATCTTCCCTCTGGGAGTTTACAATCTAAGTATAAAGATAAGACAGGCTTGCAGCAATTGAATACATTCTAAGGCAGCAAATAAAAGCAACAGTAAGAGTTACTGGTAACAGGTATTTTGTTGTTGTTAGGTTTCGACTCACGGTGACCCCATGTGACAGAGTAGAACTGCCCCATTGGGGTTTTCTTGGCTGTAATCTTTATGGGAGCAGATTGCCAGGTCTTTCTCCAGTGGAGCCGCTGGGTGGGTTTGAACCGCCAACCTTTTGGTTAGCAGCCAAGCACTTAACCACTGCACCACCAGGTTCCTCAAGAAGTACTCTAGGATAGTGTTATTTAAAATGTGATCTTAAGATAACCCAAATCAGAACTCAGGGCTGTTTGTTTAAGACAGAAATTCATGAATCCTGCCTTAGTGTACTGAATTTGAATCTCTGGGAGTTTAGGGATATTGCACACAGTGCATGGAACTCAATAAGGACTCAATGAATGATCGATATTGCCATTAGACCACCACCCGTTTGTCAGTTTGTCATATTGTGGTGGCTTGCATATTGTTCTGATGCTGGAAGCTATGCCACTGGTATTTCAAATACTAGCAGAGTCATCTGTGGTGGATAGGTTTCCACAGAGCTTCCACACTAAGACAAGCTACGAAGACTTGGAAATCTACTTCCAAAAATTTAAAGTTTTCCAATGAAAGCCTTATGGATCACAACAGAATAGGTTGGTACGTACTACTCAATAGTCACAACAATGGATTCAAACATACCAGTGATTACATGAAGATGGCTCAGACCAGGCAATGTTTCATTCTGTTATACATAAGATCGCCACGAGTTAGAGTCTCCGATAATGGTCTGGTTGTGAAGGGTAAACATCAAGATGAGGGTGATGGCAGTTGGCATGCAGGAGGAGAACAGGCAAGAAACACATTTTCTACAGTGCTAACAAGATCTAACAATTTCACAGCTAGTCACTAAGAACTGGCATTTGTGCTGGGCCCTCAGTATTCAAAGAGAACTGTAGGAAATGAAGGGACTACAAGGAACAATATAGAGACTGAGTCTCCAAGACTTGGAGACTAAGAAATTGATGGAAATAGGGAAGATGAAGAGCAACCAGTAAAGACAGAGAGATGGAAGATGTTAGAGAAAAAGGGTCAAATGATGGAGCGTAGAACCTAGGTTGGAAGGTTAGCCTTGGGAACGCAGAAATGTGTCTTCTGCTAGGAGGGACAGGGAAGTGTGGGCTTCAGCTCCTCAGCAAAAGAGGGGACAAGGAGGTCTGTGAGCTAAGTCCAGGAAACTTGGGAAGGCTCATTGACTTGAAGCGGTGCTGTCATGGCCAAGGCCACCAGTAAAGAGAGCAAGGAAGGGGTCTCCTCACTCACTCAGATCTCACAGAGCAGAGGTCTGAGAGGAGGAGTTCCTCAGTAGGGGTCTGATCACACATAGATACACATGCACTCAAACACACAAAAACTTCCAACCAATCAGGATGAGCCAGAAACTATACTTGCTTCTGGTGAGATTACAGTGAGGGCTGTCACATGTAAATAAGGAGCCCATTCTAAGAACAGAGTCTTAAATGATACACCATTAGCAGCTCAGAGACCTCCAGGAAGGGCTCCGAGACCACTCACAGCCTGCAAACCACATTCCACAGAGCTGCAGACCAGGAGAAAAGGAGTCACCAACCAAGTCAGAGTTTTTCTCCTGTTTGAGCTGGCGGGTCTTGCTCGCTCTGCATTTTGACCAGAACAGTTTTTGCAGCAAGCCAATCTTTAAATGTTGAGCATAGTTTCTGAGAGCAAGAAATTAGCCAAAGAAAAGCAAACAGAACTGGATAAATAATGGATAGGATAAATTTAGCAAAACCTTAATGATAGAAGCTGTGTAGGGTGTATGGGTGTTCACTCTTATAAACTTTCCATTTTTCTGTACATTTGAAAATTTCCATAGTAAAATGTTAAAAAGCAAACAAACAAACAAATGGGACAGCTTGGCAGCAATCTCTGGTTTACAATCCCTCCCAGGAGCACTCTGGCCCCTGGGTATTCACATGGGCCCAAGCCCAAATCCTTTCCTCAGTCTCTCCTGAGACTAACACCCTGAACACCACACATCAGCTTGGGGTGAACCCATGCAACAGTGCACAACCCATTCATAACCTCCTCACTGGATATGGCGAGAGCAGGAGGTGCCCCTGTCTGCTAGAGGGGGATGTACAAAGCAGCCCAGAGGTCTGAGTCTCTGATCCCTTATGACCACAGAACCCTCTCATCATCAGTATGATACTCCCTTTTCACCCCCAATCTGACAGGGCAGTGGAACAGGTGGTTCTGCCCTTGCTTCCCTGAGTAACTGGACCAGTATCTCATTTCTCAGCCAAAGGTCTCTCCTTCCTAGAAACAGGAAAGGAATCCCAGTGCACCTCTCCTTCTTACAGACACTGTCTCTCCCGAGGATTCAGAAAGGGCTAACGAGAACAAGTCCACCAGGAAGTATGAAGCAGAAGCGTGGGTAGAAACACTTTGGATGCAACAAGGCACCTCGGGGTCAGTCACTGGCCTGCAGCTACAGATTGATAGTTCTTCAAGATCTTCAAAGATGTACAGTCCTAAGGAATGGATTCCACAGACGGTGAGGTGACACACCCAAGCTATGCCCTGAAATGAGCTTTAAGCTTTGAGCCTTGAGAGAACTGATCTCCTAAAAGTCTAAATCAAACAACGTTCTTGTTGTTGTGTGCTGTCGAGTCAATTCCAACTCTTCGTGTCTCTATATGACAGAGTAGAACCGTCCCATAGGATTTCCTAGGCTGTAATCTTTACAGGAGCAGATCACCAGGTCTTTTCTCCCATGGAGCCTCTGGTAGATTCGAACCTCTAGCCTTTCGGTTAGCAACCAGGCACAAGTCAAACAATAAAATCAAAACCAAGCCGGTAGCCATTGAGTCAATTCCAACTCATAGCGACCCTATAGGACAGAGTGTAACTGCCCGATAGAGTTTCCAAGGAGGATTTGAACTGCCAACCTTTTGGTTAGCAGCTGTAGCTCTGAACCACTACGCCACCAGGGCTTCAAACAATAGTCCAGCTTAATTGGCAAAGAACATTTTGCCTTGGACAATGTGCACTTTTAAAGAATTATCTATGTGCAGTTTTGTCAACAGAAACTCCAAAGGTCAGACTAGAGCTATGTTTTAGGGTAAGTCAGTAATTATCTGAATTGTTCTTCAGGAAAATGTTGCATGTCCAGACCTGGCAATCTGCTCCCATAAAGATTATATCCAAGAAAACCCCACAGGGCAGTTCTATTTTGTCATATGGGGTCCTTATGAGTTGAAATTGACTTAACGGCACCTAATAACGACAACAGGGTCAGAGGTAGGGCAGGAGAGGGCTGAGATTGTGAGGGTTGATGGGGACTGAACTGCACACTCCCAGGAGCCTGTGGGACTCCTGACCCAGGAGGGCAGAGGGGGGCTGTAAGAGCAGTCAGTCTACACCCAACGCAAGGGGGAGCAAAGGGAGTTTTGAAAGTGTGCCCTGGTGAAGGGAAACATACTGTGGCAGCTGAAAGGATCTTGGAGATCATCTAAACTAGTAGCTTTCAGACTTTTTGGCCCAGAATTCAGAGTTAAAAACACATTTTACTTCATGATCCAACACACATACACATACATGTCACATAATAACACTTACCCTTACCACATGCCATGTACTTTGATATTTTCTGTTCTATTCCATTTAATTTTTTTAAATGCTTGTTGTTGTTGCCGTTAGGTGCTGTCGAGCCAGTTCCGACTCATAGCGACCCTATGTTCAACAGAACGAAACACTGCCCGGTCCTGCGCCATCCTCACAATCTTGTTGCGCTTGACCCACTGTTGCAGCCACTGTGTCAATCCATCTCCTTGAGGGTCTTCCTCTTTTTCGCTCACCCTCTACTTTACCAAGCACGAAGTCCTTCTCCAGGGATTGATCCCTCCTGATAACATGTCCAAACTATGTGAGATGTACTCTCCCCATCCTTGCTTCTAAGGAGCATTCTGGTTGTACTTCTTCCAACAGATTTGTTCATTCTTTTGGTAGTCCATGGTATATTCAATATTCTTTGCCAACACCACAATTCAAAGGCATCAATTCTTCTTGGGTCTTCCTTGTTCATTGTCCAGCTTTCACGTGCATATGAGGCGACTGAAAACACCATGGCTTGGGTCAGACGCACTTTAGTCTTCAAGGTGACATCTTTGCTTTTCAACACTTAAAAGAGGTATTTTGCAGCAGATTTGCCCAGTGTAATGTGTCTTTTGATTTCTTGACTGCTGCTTGCATGGGTGTTGACTGTGGATCCAAGTAAAATGAAATCCTTGACAATTTCAATCTTTTCTCCATTAATCATGATGTTGCTTATTGGTCCGGTTGTGAGGATTTTAGTTTTCTTTATGTTGAGGTGTAATCCATACTGAAGGCTGTGGTCTTTGATCTTCATCAGTAAGTGCTTCAAGTCATCTTCGCTTTCAGCAAGCAAGGCTGTGTCATCTGCATAACACAGGTTGTTAATGCAATCTTGATGCCCGTTCTTCTTCATAGAGTCCAGCTTCTCTGATTATTTGCTCACCATACAGATTGAATAGGTATGGTGAAAGAATACAACCCTGACGCACACCTTTCCTGATTTTAAAACATGAAGTATCCGCTTGTTCTGTTCGAACGACTGCCTCTTGATCTACATACAGTTTTCTCATGAGCACTAAGTGTTCTGGAATTCCCTTTCTTCGCAATGTTATCCACAATTTGTTATGATCCACACAGTCAAATGCCTTTGCATAGTCAATAAAACACAGGTAAACATCTTTCTCGTGTTCTCTGCTTTCTACCAGGATTCATCTGACATCAGCAATGATATCCCTGGTTCTACATCCTCTTCTGAATCTAGCTTGAATTTCTGGCAGTTCCCTGTTTTCATACTACTGCAGCCGCTTTTGAATAATCTTCAGCAGAATTTTACTTGTATGTGATATTAATGATATTGTTCAATAATTTCTGCATTCTGTTGGATTACCTTTCTTGGGAATAGGCATAAACATAGATTTCTTCTAGTCAGATGGCCAGGTAGCTGTCTTTCAAATTTCTTGGCATAGACGAGTGAGCACTTCCAGCGCTGCATCTGTTTGTTGAAACATCTCAATTGATATTCTGTCAATTCCTGGAGCCTTGTTTTCCGCCAATGCCCTCAGTGCAGCTTGGACTTCTTCCTTCAGTACCGTTGGTTCCTGATCATATGCTACCTCCTGAAATGGTTGAACGTCGACCAGTTCTGTTTGGTATAATGACTCTGTGTATTCCTTCTATCGTTTTTTGATGTTTCCTGCATCGTTTAATCTCTTCCCTGTAGAATCCTTCAATATTGCAACTTGATGCTTGAATTTTTTTCTTTAGTTTTTTCAGCTTGAGAAATGCCAAGCATGTTCTTCCCTTTTGGTTTTTTATCTCCAGGTCTTTGCACATGTCATTATAATACTTTACTTTGTCTTCTCTAACTGCCCTTTGAAATCTTCGTTTAGGTCTTTCACTTCATCATTTCTTCCATTTGCTTTAGCTACTTGACGTTCAAGAGCAAGTTTCAGAGTCTCTTCTGACATCCATTTTGGTCTTTTCTTTCTTTCCTATCTTTTAAATGACCTCTTGCTTTCTTCATGTATGATGTTCTTGATGTCTTTCCACAATTCATCTGGTCTTTGGTCATTAGTGTTCAAAGCATCAAATCTATTCTTGAGATGGTCTCTAAATTCAGGTGGGATATACCCAAGGTCGTGCTTTGGCTCTTGCGGGCTTGTTCTAATTTTCTTCAGCTTCCACTTGAACTTGCATATGAGCAATTGATGGTCTGTTCCACGTGGACCCCTGGCCTTGTTCTGACTGATGATATTGAGATTTTCCATTGTTTCTTTCCACAGACATAGTCGATTTGATTCCTATGTATTTCATCTAGTGAGATCCATGTGTATAGTGACTGTTTATGTCGGTGAGAAAAAGTATTTGCAGTGAAGAAGTCATTGGTCTTGCAAAATTCTATCATGCCATCTCCGGCATCGTTTCTGTCACCAAGGCCATATTTTCCAACTACCAATCCTTCTTTTTTGTTTCCAACTTTTGCATTCCAATCACCAGTAATTATCAATGCATCCTAATTGCATGTTCGGTTAATTTCAGACTACAGAAGTTGGTAAAAGTCTTCAATTTCTTCATCTTTGGCCTTAGTGGTTGGTGCATAAATTTGAATAATAGTCATACTGACTGGTCTTCCTTGTTACAACCCTTAAATTAATTTTATGACACATGGGTTGTGACTCAGTTTGAAAAGCACTGATTTAGACTGACTCCATTTTATAGATGGAGAAACTGAGGCCTAAGTTTACAACAGGGTTTCTCTACTTCAGCACTATTGGCTTCTGGGGCTGGGTAATTCTTTGTGGTGGGGGCTGTCCTGTGCATTGCAGATGCTTAGCAGATCTACCCATTAGATGCCAGTAGCAAACCACTATCACCACCCCATCCACCTGCCCACAGTTGTGACAACCATGATTTTATGTCTTCAGACATTGCCAAATGTCCTCTGCGGGGAAAAAATCACCCCTGATTTAAATGTGTTGGTTTACACTGGTAATGGGGCAGAGCCTGCACACAGGTCTTCTGACTCCAGATCTAAAGCTCCCTCACAGGGCACATGAGTGCTCTAGATTCAATTAACCACTGACCCAGAAAACTCTAAATTAGCATTGTATCTTGTTTGGGTGAGGGTGGGGGGGGGGGGAATGCGATGATGCACAGCCATTAGGAAAGTAAGCCATTAGAAAGTGCCAGTGGGCCCAGGAGGGACTTCCACACTCACTGACTTCCATGTTAGCACTTCCTGTAATTCTAGGAAAAGGGGGGGCAGGGGGCTGGATGTCCACCCCAAGAGACCAGAGACCCCCATGAAGCTCTCCCTGTGCCTCCTGTCTGGTCCCTTGAACTCATTGACTGAGGCCCAAACTGAAGGGCAAGGCCTCCCAGTGTGTTGGAGAGAGAGGCATCCAAGGCCCTTTAGGAGCAGGCAGGCAGCTGGAACCAGAGTCAGATCTGGGCGCTTTCTTGAACCTTAGCGTAGCACTCATTAATCTGCATTTCTAACAAACTCCCCACCCTCCACCCCATGATTCTAACACAGGAGATCCTCCATCCAAACTCTGAGAAACAGTGATCTCACCTGAACACACCTCATTTTACTGATGCGGAAAGGAAGGCTCTGCTGGGGAAGTGACTCAGCATGTTGGTGGTTGTTTCTCGTTCTCTCTCTGGGTTAGTTTGGGAGTCAGATCCTGCAGCTCTGGCTTAGGAAGAGCAGAGTCTACAGAGCAAGAGGAACCAGAACTCCTGCAGTCTCCTCCTGGCCCCTCTGCTGACTGCCAGGAAACCGGTAGCTTTGGCCTCAGCACCTGAAGCCTGGTTGACCAGGAGCCAGGATCAGGAAAAGGACCTTCTCTTTGCACCAGGTGGCCCTTCTATAGGGATATAAACACTTTACCCAGGAAGTGAACAAGGTTCCCTGGCATTCAGACAGGAATGTGAATTTGCAGTTCAAACTCAAGGAAACAGGACGTCATTGGAGAACAATGGAGCAGAAGGTGTGCGGGACAGAGTCAACATGGCACGCGGACTGAAACTGGATGGTCCAGTGTTCTGGGGCCCCTGTCCCCCCTCAGGCACCAACGCTAGCCCAACATTCCCAGGTCCAGCCTCCTCTGGATTATTCCTTTCCTCCTAACACCCCATCCTCACACACACACACCCCAACACCACCACCAAAAAAAAAAAGGACTACCCCTTCTCTCTGATGGTAGTAGCACAATTTTTGGTGGAAATCAAACGAATCTACATTAAAGTGTAATTTGTCTATGGCCTAGTATAGGTCAATACCTACTAGAAAATTGACACTTGATGAGAACAAGTTGTTACAAGAAAAGCATAACTCCTCAGTGGGGAATCTCACTGAGATATTTTGAGATAGAGAGCTCATCCACAGTGCTTCACCTGATCCTCACAGCATCTCCCTTTCAGAGATGAGAAGATGAATGCTGAGAGACATTGGGTGGCTTTCCTACAGACACAGTGAAGTGGGAGAATAGAGATGAGAATGCAAGTTTTCTGGCCCAGCAATGGCTCTTTCCATGCTTCTGTTTCCTGCTAGAGGCAGGGCCACCAAGTCCCAACCCCATTAAAAAAAAGAAAAAAACCCCGTTGCCCTTGAGTCAATTCTGACTCACAGCGACCCTATACCAGTTGCCATCAAGTTAACTCCAACTCATGATGACCCCATGTATGTCATAGTAGAACTGTGCACCACAGGGTTTTCAGGCTGGTTTTTCAGAAATAGATCACCAGGCCTTTCTTCTGAGTCACCTCTGGGTGAACTCAAGCCTCCAACCTTTCAGTTAGCAGTCAAGTGCATTAACCATTTGCATCATCTAGGGACTCCACCAGGTCCCAAGAAATGGAAAATAATTGTCAGCACAAGTTGAGTGAGTCAGTACTGGAAAGGGCCAGAGTAGTCGGGGGGTCCAAGAGGAGGGGACAGTTATAACCCAGAAGCACAGCACAGCCCAGTTTCCCTGGCCTGTGAGGGCTACCCTTAATGGGGGGAGGGGTCTGTAGTTCTCCTTAAGCATGAGGAAGGGACTTTTCCAACATGCCAACTTGGCTCCCTGAGCCGAGAATCTGCACTCTGTTCCTGGGACTAACATTTCACTGGGTGTTATTTACAAGCCTCTGGGGTAGGAAGTCCACCACAGAGTTGAGCTAACCAGACCCTTGTGTTAGGCCAACAACCCCCCTCGAGGGCACCACAATGTCTCCATATGGTTCCCCTCCCCTGGAACTCCACGGTCATAGAGTGGATAGGATGTCACTTACTATTTCTCCCTTCAAAATCTTCCTCCTGAGAGTCCTAACCCTCCATTCTGACTGACACTCCTACAACCATCTCAGATAGGGGATCTGTATCAGCTCCACTAGGACTTTTTTCAATTGTGGTAAAAATATATGTAACAAAACATTTGTCAGTTCAACACATTTTACACGTAAAACTCCATGACGTTGATTGCATTCATCATGTTGTGCCACCATCACCATTATTCCACTAGGATTTTTATGGTGGAGAAATCCAGTGAAAATAAACATTGGGGTCACCTGAGGTGGAAGGACCTGAGCCTTCAGCTTCCCAAGGAAGGTGAGGGGGCACTTTTTCTCTCCAGCTGCTCTCCCAAGACTTGCTGCCTCTGAAGCAAGGTGGGGCTTGAAGCTCAGTGTTCAGGATGGCTCCCTTGACTTGTGACACCCAAGGATGTCTCTGGCCCTTTCTACCTCTCACCTGGTCACCATAGCCAAGACCGACTTGCCTCCTTCCTCTTTCCCTCTCAGAACTATCTCAGCAAAGAGCAAATTGACCCTTCCCTGCTGCACAACACTCCTTCCAAGGAGCCCCTGGGTGGACTCGAATCTCCAGCCTTTCAGTTAGCAGTTGAGCACATTGACTGTTTGCACCATCCAGAGACTCCTACACATCACACACATCTGATTCTTTGAGTGTGGAGGTCACCAAACCACAATCCTCCATCACAGCCTCCAGCCCTGCCTTCCTGCCTTGGGAAAACTCCCTCTCTGCTTAGCACAGAGGAAAGTTCCTTCAACCTGAAAGACACGAGATTAAAATTCAGCTCCTTCATTTATTATCTGTCAAGACTTAGGAGGATTATTGCAAAACAGAGATGACTATGCCTGCATCTCAGAGTTGCTGTGGGATGCAGAGATAACACTGTAAAGTACCAGCACTTTCCAGGAACATAGGAAGTGCTAAAAATAAGATATAGGTCAGCTGCTGTTCAATCGATTCCAACTCATGGTAACCCCATGTGTGTCAGAGTAGAACTGTGCTCCATAGTTTTCAATGGTTGATTTTTTAGTAGATCACCAGACCATTCTTCCAAGGCACCTCTGGGTGGACTCAAATCAACAACCTTTCAGTTAGCAGCTGAGGACATTAACCATTTCCACCACCCAGGGACTCCCAATATAAAAGAGGTAATCTGAATTACACAGGCCACCAAGAAAATAACAATTCGTCCATTTTGCAAAGAGCTTTATGTGTTACAATGCACCTTCTGGTTCATCCTTTCTCTTGATGCTTCAGAGCTCCCAGAGCATTGTCTGGACCGAGAGCAACAGACATACAACCACTGGAGGAGCATGGGAATGCACCTCATTCCACCAGACTCCCGTGGGGAGAAGACAAATGGGAAAGGCCATTCCCTGCCATGTTTTCAGCAGCAATCTGCAATCTCAGGCACTGCCATGCAATTAGAAATTCTCCTCACCTCCCCAGTTCCCCCACACACAACAGGGCTGAGCTCAGCTGCCCCCTCTCTGGATTGTTCCTTCAGTGCCCTGGACTCACCGAGAATCGAGAAGGAGTGTTTCTGGCAGTCCCCAGCCAGGAGGTAACTGCAGTCTCCAGCAAAGCTGAACATGCTCTCATCAAAGGTATTGATGAAATCATCTCCAAAGAGGCTGCATCGGGCTGTGGACAGCCTGCCATGAGTCCCTTCTGTGCAAAGCGTCCCTGGAGGGAGAGACAGAAGGTGAGCAACACTAGGACCACCAGCCCAAACCACTCTGTCTTTGTAGAATTGAGGCTGGGCCTGATAGAAATTAGGCTGTGAGGAAGTATTTTCCATCCTAAATGAGACTAAAGCTGTTTCTTTCAACCCCCAGATATGACACAGGACTCATAGTAATAATGGAGGAACATTTTTTCCTCCATTTACTGGTTTTAATGACATTTATTTACTGATTTATAAAGTAATGCATACTCATTATAGAAAATTTGGAGAATGCAGGAAAAAAAATGCAAAGAAGACATTAAAATCATCTGTAACCCATCATTCAGTGATAACTAGAGTTAACATTTTAGTGTTTACCTTTCCATTCTATTTCACACCATGTATACAGTTGTGGATTTTTTACCAACTTGCAATCATAACTGTACAAACTTTATGATCCCCCTTTTTTTCTATATATATATTGTAAAGAATTTATCATGCCATTTTCTAGACTTCTGAAACATGATTTTAATGGCTGTGTTATATTTGGCATTTAAATGTATATAGTATAACATTCTTTTGTTAGGTTCTTCGCATTTTTCTGAATTTTCTGGTATGGTAGGTAGATCGCAGTGAGCACTGTTGTACATAAATCTACCTGCATATCTTGAACAGATTAAATTATAACAGATTAGCCTGTGTGCCTGATGCATAGAAGGGATCTACTTATGAACTGTGAACTCCCCTGGGATCATATGTTAACTCCCAAGAGATTCTCCTGCCACTCTTATTCAGTGTGTGTGTGTGTGTGTGTGTGTGTGTGTTGGCAGGTAGAGAACAGCACTAAATCTCTAAGTGTTCTGGGCCTCCAGCACAGGACCCACCTGGTAGGAAGATGCAGACGAGGTGACAAATGTACACTTTGCCCCAGACCAACCTGTGGGTGGCAGGCTGGATGCTGCTGGCCCAAGTGGTCTAACTGGAGACAGGCCAATCATCAGAAAATTTCCCCTCCTGCCCAGGATAGATGCAGAATTTCAGCAAGGGGAGAAAGGCTATGCAGTGCAGTGGAAAGATCACGGGCCTGGGACGCAGGAGGTGATCACTGATCTTGGCCTCCCTGACCCTCAGTTTCTTCTTCTGTACCATGAGAGGGTCAACTAGATGACTTCCACAATCCTTACTAAAACTAATACTCTATTCAAGCCTCGAATTCCCGCTCCCTGCCCCGTTTCTACCCCCATCATATAGGACAGTCTAGCGTAGCTTTGTGCTTCTTAGTTCCCCAATAGGAGGAAAAGACATATGCAGGCATCTTCTCCCTGGGGAATACAAGGCCAGAGGCAGGAGCCTCTGCAGAACCGTCATGGTGGAATCAACCCAGCAACAAGTGACTCTGGCGGTCCCATAGCTGCTGACTCCTGGAATGGGGGCTGTTCTGAATGACCCAGGGGAGAGAGTGAGGAGTGGAAACACCTTGGTACCTACCTGGCAAGGTGAGTACCAGCACAAGCAACACCCTCGCAAGTTGGGCAGGAATCATCTGCAGAAAAGCAAGAGAAATAAGCTGGTCGTTACTCCCCAGAAAGATGGCTGCTGGTATGTGCTTTTGTCAGTGCATGAAATGGGAAAAACACTTTTTTTAAAGAAGAGAAAAGATTGATCCTCATTGTACCCCATTTTTACCTTGAACATGGGTTAAACCAAGATTGTTGGTCCCAAAAAACCTCCTGGCCAGGACCAAGCACAAGAGTAACAACGGTTGTGAGCCAGGACTCCTGGGCACCCTTCCCCAAACAACAGACTGAGGAAGGAAGCTCTTCCTTCTCCTCTGTATTCCTCCAGTCACCCTGCCTCTCCCTGTTCCCAGCACTCTTACAGCAGCTAGGAGCTAATGAGTACCTAATTCCTTCCTGCCTCTTCATCCTCCTTCCACACTTGCAGCAAAATTTGGGGAGTAGGAACTGTCTTACGCTTTTGTTCCAACCACAGGCACCCAGACTTACAGAAGGCTGAGGAACCACTGACTGGACAGTTTGCTTGTTGTTTACTGCCTGTACCTTGACAGCTTCCAGAGCAGGGGCTGCCTCACCCATCTCCATCGCCAGCACCTAGCATGGTGCCCAGCACCCAGTAAATGTTTGCTGAGTTGATCTGATAAATGGGCAGGAGTCCAGGACAGCAGCCCAGGGCCTGGTCAACTTTCACCACTGCATGGCCCTCCCTGACAAAAGCCCATTGCCATCAAGACAATTCCAACTCATAGCGACCCTATAAGACAAAGTAGAACTGCCCCACAGAGTTTCCAAGGAGCAGCTGGTGGATTTGAACTGCTGACCTTTTGGTTAGCAGCCAAGCTCTTAACCACTGCACCAGCAGGACTCAGTGGCCCTCCCAGAGACGGACAATTTTTCCTGGATGAAAGCACATACCCCCAAGACAGTTCCTACTCCCCAAATTTTGCTGCAAGTGTGGAAGGAGGATGAAGAGGCAGGAAGGAATTAGGTGCTCATTAGCTCCTAGCTGCTGTAAGAGTGCAGGGAACAGGGAGAGGCAGGGTGGCTGGAGGAATATAGAGAAGGAAGAGCTTCCCTCCACAGTCTGTTGTTTGGGGAAGAGTGCCCAGGAGTCCTGGCTCACAGCCACTGTTACTCTTGTGCTTATGCTCCTTGCCATAACCCCTCTCCTCTAGAAAAGTTTGTTAAACTAATGCAGAATCTGTCATCTGGGATTCACTGGGATGACTCCTTTCCTACCTAATGCTCCATCCAGCCAAACAAAGGAGAGATGTGCCCAATCTATTATATCTCAGTGGAAGGAACACTTTAATAATCAGGTATGATCAAGACTTTGTCTGGTGATCTACCTCCAAAAATTTAGCATTGAAAACCCTATGGATGTGAGTACTGTGCTCCTTTATAAAATCGTCTATAAGAGACCAAATGGTCAACAATTACGTAAAGTAAAGATGGAAAGGTAAGAGGACAGGGAAACTAGATTACTGGAAACAACCAGAACAGAATTAATGTTGACACATTGTGAAACAATGTAACCAATATCACTGAATAATTTGCATAGAAATTGTTAAATGGGAACCTAATTTGCTGTGTAAACTCTCACCAAAAACACAATAAAATATTATTTAAAAAAAAACCCTATGGAACGGTTCTACTCTGACACACATGGGGTCTCCATGAGTCAGAGTCAACTCAACAGCAACTGGTTTGGGTTTCTTTCTTCGTTTGGGTCTCAAACCAGGTGCCCCTCTCCCACCCCTTGCAACATACAGGTACATCAGGCTGCTCCCAGAAGGTACACAGAGGTGAAGGTGAAGCTCGTTCCAGCTTCATCTGAGCCAAGTATTGCCAAGCAGTAAAACCCACCACATGAACAGAAGCAGCCACAGGACCCCCAGAGCCAACTGAGGAAGAGGACATTAGAATTGTCCCTGGCTTTGAATCTCCCTCTCCAAATAAAGCCCTCGTAGTCCAAGGGATGGAGAGTCCCAGCTCTCTAGGGTAGGGTTCAGTCCTGCATCTTCCTCCCACACCTGAGCCAGCTTTCCTCCCAGAAGACCATACCTTTCCCGGCAATCAGGAGCTCCAAATTCTCTTGGGAAATTCAGCCTCACGATGGTGCCACAGCCTGTGTAGGTCCCTAGGCCATGGTCCCCAGCCACTGCTGAGGCTGGGTCTGAACTGTGGAAGCTCTGAAATGTCTTGCTGTTAAGTAGCCCAGGGGCTTCAAAGTCCCTGCAGCCAGAGGAGATAAAGGGCAAGTTGTGACGTCCACCAACCCAACCCTCCCCTTTCCCCACCACAATAGCTGTGAGCTGCCACAACAGAGGATTAGCCTTCTCTTAATTGCCAAAAGGAAACAATGAAAGGAAATGGTATTAGAAACACCTCCAAACTGATAAGGCTTTAAACAGTTTAGTGGGAGACCTCCTGGCAGCAGTCTTAATGAACTGCCGTGAACCCCCATCCACTCCCACACTCCTACAATGCCAACACCTAGTCCCTGGCCCTCCTTGAGTGCCCCATACAGAGAGGCATAACCAGGAATTCTGGCCATCCCAGGGTAGGCTTCTCTGTCCCAGAGCAGAACCCAGGGCAGATCCGCACAGCTTCTGGATCCAGATTCCAGGGCTGAGCTCTGGGAAAGCTTGGAAAAACACCTCAGCCTGAGCCAATTTAGCACTGTGTTTGGAGGGAAACAAACACTGAGCCTTCCTGCCCATAGTAGGTATAAATGATCCAGTCCTGGCCCCTAACAAAAAAAGTCAATTTGGGTCTTGGCCAAGGTTGTTGGACAGGTTAAAGATGAGGGCCCTGGTCACAAGCCTAGGCCTTTGTCACATGATGGTATGGTATGGTTTGATTCTGATATCTCTTCCAAAGGCTCTTCTACTCCATTTCTGGTGCATTGATTCCTCACCTGACATTACACTCAGACACACACACACACACACACTCACCAGTCCTTCTTCCCAACCCCTCATTCCCAAGAGCCTAATTCTCAGCATCATCTGCTAAACTAATCTCTGCTAAAAGAGGTAGCTGATAAGAAAGAAAAAAAATTACTTATTTGTGGTGAGACTCCAGGCACTATGACAGGCAGCCTGAGAAATGTTTAGAGGTAGGAGCCCATCTCGTTGCCTTTCACATCATACCACTTACCTTAAGATTTTGGGAAAACTTTATGTCCCCAGCCTGCTCCCTTTCGCATATACATCCCTTACCCTCCACCACTCCATTTACCACCCCAGGAAGAGATAAAAGTTCCCGAGGAAGAAAGTGGTCAAATGTTAGAAGAGTAGAAGAGGCAGAATTAGCACAATATAGTAGAAAAGGCATTTAAGAATTTCCGTTTTCAGCATTTTTTTTTTTTTTTTTTTTTTTTTTAGTAACTGAAAATTCTCCCACTACAAAGTACCTGGAAATGCTGTGTTAAATGTAACAAATGCACAGGTGAGCTGGGAGGAAAGTAAGGGATATCTCCAAGGGTCAGCAGTGAAGAGAAAACCCAATGAGTATGAAGCAGTGCAGGCCTAAGGGGGTTAGCCAGCCTGGGTACCCTCCAGGCTTGAGGCTGAACATTGCAAGAACAAGACAGAAGACTTTGGGCCTGCACCAGAGGCCAAGAACAGGAATGGAGACCCCTACATAAAGCTGAAAATTATTGGAGGGAAAAACATCTTCCACAAAAGGGTCGATCAGGAGAGAAAAATCCACCCACCAACATAAAACTTTATCTGTCTCCATCTGTTCTTAGGGTAGGAAAATTATGATTTTTTTCAGAATTTGTAGCCATGGGCCGGCACTCATGCAGGTTTGAGGTTCAAATTTACATAATCCACAAGGTCCAGGAATTCCCAAGCTAAGAAATTGACACAGACATTAGTCTTAGGCCAGGACCTGGATCTCCTAGCATCCTGGCAGAAACAACACAAATCTATCTAAAAAGATAAACTTTCTTCCCAGGCTGCATATAAGTCCCACAAATAAAGCTCTCCTAAAGATGAATTCAAAATCATTAATTAAAAAACATTTGAGAAAACAATCTACCGTAAGCAAGAACAAACAGTCACAACAAAAAGCAGGATTAGACCCTCCCCCAAAAACTTCAGAAAATAGAATGATCAGAGAAGAAAAAATAAAAATATTTAAAATTATAATAGACAAAGAAGCAAGAACTGAAATCATAAAAGAAAAAGATATAATGAGAAAAAAGAGAGAAAAACTTGAGAAAGATCTGTTAGAAATGAAAATATACAGCAAATTAATTTAAAAACTTAAATAAAAACACCAAACATTTCTGAAGAAAAATTTACTAGAAAATAGATCTGAGGAAATTACTCTGAATGAAGCACACAGAGATAATGGGATTTTAAAAAATGAGAGAGGGGTTAAGAAACATAATAGAATGAGAAGATCCAAAGAGAAACACAGCGCCACACTCTGAATGCCCCCGGAAGCAGACCCTGAGAATTTTTGTGCAGATAGTTTGTTTAGGAGGGCAGGAAATATCGGCAGGGAAGTAGGGAACGACATGGGAAAAGGAAAGCAGCCAATAAAGGATGTTTGTTAAGCCAGCACCATAGTGGGCAACTATAGCTTAATCCCATGAGGAAACTCTAGGAAACAGTGTATAACACATGACTCAGAATTATCCCACTCTTGGGTCAAGAGAGCAGGGGTATTTATAGACTGACTTCTGTCAGTTAGGGTTAAGGGTTGCTCCCTGGGGACATTGATTCCCCAACAATTCAGCTCCTCAGGCAAAGAAGTGCAGATTCTGGCAGTCTAGAAGAGGCACATGAAAAGTTAAGGTCAGAGGGGTATGGGAAGAAGGGACTGTAGCATCTGCTCTACCTAGCTAAACTGTCATTCAAAATTAAGGGATAACAGAGAAATTTTTTTCAGAAAAGCAAACAATGGGTTTAACATTAACAGTATTTTTCTGAAAGAACTACTAAAGGAGGCACTTCAGAAAAAAGGAACTAAACCCAGAAAAAAGGTACCAAAAGAAATAGTAATCCAAGAAATTGGTAAATACAAGATGGTGGGGCAGGGATTAAATGCTCAGCTGCTGACCAAAAGGTCGGTGGTTCAAACCCATCAGCCACTCAGTGGGAGGAAGACATGGCAGTCTCTTTCCATAAAGATTACAGCCTAAGAAACCCTATCAGGCAGTTCTGCTCTGTCCTATAGGGTCACTATGAGTTGGAATCAACTTGACGGCAATGGGTTGGGTTTGGATTTATGAACATGCAGTGACTGTATAAAACAATAACAATGATAATGATAAATTGGAGAATTTTAAAAATAAGAATGAACCAAAATACCAAACAGTAATAGTACATGAGATGGGGAAGGGAAGTAGGAGTGAAAATATATTACAGTCCTTATAGCCCTGGTGGCGCAATGGTTAAGCGGTTGGCCCATCTGAAAGGTTGGTGGTTCAAACTCACACAACAGCTCCAGGGGAGAAAAAGTGCCAGTCTGCTTCTGTAAAGATCACAGCCTAGAAACCCTATGGGGCAGTTCTACTCTGTCATATGTGGTCGTTTTGAGTCGCAATTGACTCAACAGCACCTAACAACAACAACATTGTGCAGAAGAAATTAAGAGATAATAACTTTAGACTTTGTGAAGGATAGAATGCATAGTAAAGTTTTAAGGGAACTACTAAAAGAATAGAATTGAATGTATGTTTTCCAAACCAGTAGAAAGAAAATAGGAAATAAAGAAAACTGGATTAATCTAGGATGAAAAAAAAAATACAAAAAGCAGGACAAATAGCATAAAATAAGAAAGTACAAAAAATTCAAACAGATCAATAATCAAGAGTAAAAAGAGAGATTTTCAGATTGGATTTCTTTAAAAAGAAATACAATCCAGCTATGTCCAAGAGACAGGCGTAAAACATAAGAACACAGAAAGACTGAAAGTAAAAGGAAGAAAAAAGCAAACAGAATAGACTTTAAGATTTAAGTCATTATTAGGGATAAAGAGATAAAGAGGGTCACTGTATCAGATATGAAGGTCAGTGCACCAGGAAGACATTTATGTGTACTTAATAATATGGTTTTAAACTATGTAAAGACATATTTAAACTGTATGAGAAATTATTCAATTATAAAGCTAAGCAGAAGAAGTTTTGGATAAAAGTCGACAATACCCACTTATGGAAAACAAGCAAACTTAAACATCTTAGTTACCTAAAAAAAAAAAAAAAAGGAAGTACTTGACCTGAGAAAGAACATCTAACAAGGAATAGAGCAAATTTCACACTTGATGGTAAAATGTTAGCCACTTTCCCTTTAAATACTGGAACAAGACAAGGATGCCCAGTGTCATTGTTGCTAGTAAACATTGGGTCAGATGTCCAGGCCAGCGAATAAAAAAAAAGAAAAAGAAATAAAGGGTATAAGGCTTAGAAAGTAAAAAGCAAAATAGTCATTATTTGAAGATATGACTGTCTACATAGAAAAATTCAAGAGAATCTACATAAGAGAATTTAAGAGTTCATGAGTTTGCTAAAACAAGATTAATTTTAAAATTCTATAATGTCATTATATACACTGTAATCAGAAAATGCAGTCTTTAAAATTGTCCTATTAGTAGAACAATACAGACTGTAAAATATTTAAGAATAAATATAATAAAATCTGTGCAATAACATTATGCAGAAAATCATAAATTTTGTTGCAAGACATAAAAGACAATCCAATGGAGACACACACTGTGTTCGTGCATAGTAAGTCACAGTATTGTAAAGGTGCCAAAGATCCACAAATCAGTCTATAGATTAAATGCAATTCTAATCCCAATCGAACAGAGTTTTTCATGGAGTTGGACAGGGTGATCCTTAAATCCATGTGGAAAGCAAAAGATCAAGAATAGTCAAGAAAATTTCAAATTTAAAAATTGTCAGTAAGGAACAAACAATCCAGTGGAAATGGGTAAGTGATATGAAAAGGCAATTCACAGAAGAGGAAGACACTCAATTGGCCAGTAAACATACAAAAAACCATTCAACCCCACTTGCCCTCAGTGAAATGTAAAACAAAACCATAATTAGTAATCCACTCATCCGATTGGCAAGGATGTGAGGCTACTGGAACTCCTATATGCTATTGTTAGAAGGGCAAATGGTCTATCACTTTGGAGAAAAATCTGGAAATATCTATTAATTTCAAAGGTGCTCTTCCTCACATCCCAGCAATTGCACTCCCCTAGAGAAATTTTCATCTACGTACACAAAGCAACGTGCACAGAATGCTTATTCCAGTGATGTCCGTAGTCCCCAAAATGTGTAAACAATCTGAGTATGCTTCAACAGGGAAGTGGATAAATAACTCATGGTACATTCACCTATGAAATACCAAACAGCAATTAAAAATTATCTAAACTACATACCAACATGGATAAATCCCAAAAATAATGCCGAGCAAAAAGAAAGCAAATATCAGAGGACATGTACAGTATGATACCATTCATATACAGTTAAACAGCATTTAAAATGAAACTATATATTATTATTTATAAATATGTTTAACTGCAGTAAAAGTATGAAAACAAGTTAAAAATAGTGACTATTTCTGGGGAGGAAGAGAGAAGATGGGATCCATAGGGAGGTTCATAGGGGGCTATATCCCTACATATACCAGTTAGCAGTTGCCATTGAGGCGATTCCCACTCATGGCGACACCCTGTGTGTCAGAGCAGAACTGTGCTCCACTGGGTTTTCAATGACTGATTTTTTGGAAGTAGATTACCACCTCTTTCTTCCAAGGTGCCTCTGGGTGGACTCGAACCTCCAACCTTTTGGTTAGCAGCTAAGGGTATTAACCATTTGCACCACCCAGGGACTCCATCTCTATACATACACTTTGTTTATTTAATAATTTCAAAAATATGAAGCATGTATGGAAAAATGGTAAGATGGGACCAAGCTGGGTGGAACACAAGTATTTTTATATTATCCTCTCTAGTTTTCCGTACAGCTGAAATTTTCATTTAAAAAAATCAATCCCTGAAGCAAGTGACACAGTGACCTTCGAGTGTTGGCTTTGCCCTTGCAAACAGCAGAGTGACCAGCTCCCTTGTCCATGCATCTTCCCACACACGGCCTATTTCCTTAAAACAAACTCCTAGAAGCAAAAGAAATTGCTGGGTCAAAGGGCACAAAAAGACTTTTTGTATTTTCTTGCCAAAAATTTTATCAATTTACCCTCCATAGCATGTTTTTTTTTTATTATTTGGTAATTTAACTGGTAAAAAACGGACATAATATTATTGTTTTAATATTCATTCCTTTAATTATTGGGTGGCCATTTTCTAATATTGTCCATCTGAATTCTTCTTTCGTGACTTTCTTCCTCAGCTCTTTTAGCTCATTTTTTACTGAAATGCTTGTCTTTTCCTATTGACTTGTAACAGCTCTTTTTAGACTAAGAGTATTATTCTTTTTTCTCACTTCAATATGTGAATGTTTTTCTGAGTTCTTCACTTACCTTTATTTTTATCTATGGGTTTTTGTTGTTGCTGTTGTCATTTTGATGTACAAGAGTTTGGGGAATGGTTTGATGTTCTTTTTTTAGAGGGCTAGGTAATACAGGTGCCAGGTAAAAATACAAATGCAAAGTATACAAAACAATACACAGTGAAAAGTCCAGTCCTCCTTCCTGTCAGTTGGATAACCAACTATCCCAGTTTGCCCTGAACTGGTGGAGTTTGGGGATGTGGGATTTTCAGTACTAAGACTGGGACAGTTGGACCCCTGCTAGCCTCCTAATTCCCATCCTCAAAGGCAACCACAGTTACCAGTTTCTTGGTGCATTGCAATGGGTTTCTCTTTATATATGGCCTTTCTGGCCTTGGGTTTATAATTCTGCCAAAAATAATTGGTTGGGCCACAGTCTGCTCTATGATTTGTCTATTTTATGCACCTTGCAGTGATTGGTCAGTTTACTATGCAAATAGGGTGTATAAAACCACCCAATAGGATTAAGTGACCTTGTGGGGATTGGTTGGTTTGTGGCCCAGCTGGGAGAGCCATGCCTTGAAATTGAATATAAGGGCCAGTCCCACAGAGTTTAAGCAGGGACCTCACTACCATCAAAAAGAGTCTGGAGTGGAGCATGTCCTTTGAACCCGGGTTCCCTGCACTGAGACCCTTCTAGACCCAGAAGAGAGTTGTAACGCTGAAGACAGCAAGAAGAGGCGGCAAGCACAGCAGAGCCCAGTGACAGAGAAATGGCTGCAGCAGTCTGAGCAGTGGGAACCAGGATACCGGTACAAGATGGCACAGCGGGCTTGCCAGCCCAGGAGAGAGAGAGGTGGCTGTGATGGGTTTGCCGGCCCACGGAGAGAGAGAGAGATGAGTGCCTTCAGGCAGGAGTCTTGCTGGCAGAGCTAAAGAGCTGTAACATTTGCCTGAGCAGGGCAGGGGCCAAGAGAACCCTGGCAGCAGAGGCTGTCAGCTGGCACGGCCAAGAGAAGGCTCACCAGCTGGCACTGCAGAGAGAAGGGCCTGCCTGTGGGCACAGCTGAGAAGAAGCTAAGAGCTGTGGTGGTTGGAAGCTGTCCTGATTGATGAACTGTATTCTCTCTTCTGAATTGTATTCTGTTACTTCCAACTTGATCCTGATCCCGAGCTGTAGCCTCTTACTTCCCTAATAAACTACATAATCGTAAGTATGGTCTGTGAGTTCTGTGTGGCCATTGCAACGAATTATTGGGCCCAGCGGAGAAGTAGAGAGTGCTGTCGGGGGGACGGCTGATGTCAGAAATGGTGAAAGTTGGAGAGCAGAGGTATGTCTGACCTCCACCTCATAGAACCAGGTTTATGCTGATCCTGATTCTCATCCCTCCTCCTGAATGTAGACAGGCCCTGATGCTAAATTACACTTGGCTCTCCTTCCAAAGATATTCCACAAGTGTTAAAAAAAAAAAAAAATTTATCTTGAAATCTATTGCTGGTAATATGAATCTTAGTCCACAAACTTGCATTTGCAAGATAGGTCACATCACTTTATTATTATTTTTTTTAATCAAGTTAAATCTACCTTTCGTCGTAGTCAAGAAGCCAGGTGGGTTTTCAGAGTGCTCAGGAAACAAGGTTAAGGTCCTCAGACTCCTTTAGAGACCAGCAGTCCAGACTCCCAGACCTCTGGGCATGACCTTTGGTCCCAGTAGCCTCTGGCTCCATTTGGAACACCATGAAAAGCATAGGCAGGGCAGGAGCAGCCAGAGGGAGGCATCAGGGTGAGCCCTGGAACCCTCTATCTGACACCTCACCCTCTTCCCCTTTCTGTGGAGCCCTTCTTCTTCTTCTTGGGCTCATGTCCAACATCAGCAAGCTTTGACTTCCTCTTGTCCTGCTCCCCTCTCCATTGTGGACCATGCCCACCTTGATACACTCACTGGGAACCTCAGAATGTCTGTTTGTTGCTCAACAGTGCTGCTCCCTAAACATATGGTGCTCAGCTTATGGTTCCGCTGTCCGAAATGGCCTCCCTCTCCTCCCCATTTATCCTCTCTTCTATTCATCTTTCCATGCCCCTCTCCTGGTAGAGAAAGGATTTCTCATTTAGTGAACACTTTCTAAGTGCCAGGCACTCTGCTAGCTGCTTTATGTACATTGTTTTACTTAATCCCCCTGTATTAATCTCCTAGGACTGCTGCAACAAATTACCGCAATCATGATGGCTTAAAACAATGGAAATTTATTCCTTCATAGTTCTGGAGGGAAGGAGTGTGAAACCAAGATGGCAGCAGGGCCATGCTTACTCTGACGGCTCTAAAGGGGAATCCTTCCTTGCCACTTCCAGGTGGCTCCAAGTGTTCCTTGGCTTGTGGGTGCATCACTCCAATCTCTGCCCCTATCTTCACATGGTCTTCTCCTCTTCTCTTCTCCCTGTGTCTATCCCCTTACAGGAACTCTTGTGATTGTACTTAAAGCCCAGCCAGGTGATCCAAGATGATGTCATCTTGAGATCCTTAACTTAATTACATCTGCAAAGACCCTTTTCCCAAATAAAGTCACATTCACAGGTTCCAGGAGTTAGGATGTGGACATATCTCTTGGGAGAGCCACTATTTAACCCAGTACACATCCTAACAACCATTTTCGGTAAATATATCATTACCGTCATTTTACAGATGAGGATGCTGAGGCTCAGAAAGGCTAAATAAGTTGCATAGGATCACATTGCTAGGAAAAGGCAGCCAGCATCAGAACATACTTTCGTCTGGTTGACAATCCATGTTCTTTCCACTACACTTGTAACTCTTCCCTAAGCCTCTCCTCCTTTCTTCTCTGCATTCATGGCCACCCAACTTTCCTGATAAGAAACCAACTTTCCTGCCTTTGAGCCACCTCTGCATGTCTCTAGTGGAACCCATATTTCTGTGCATTGTTTTGTCTAAATCTTACCTTCTCTAGTCTGAGCTCTCCTAGAACAAGGACCAGACCTTATTCATCTCTGTATCTTCCAAAGTGCTAGCCATGGATCATGGCACATAATAAGTGCTCAATAAATGCTTGTTGAACACCCTACTAATATAACAATTCAGTCACCGTTGAATCAATTCTGACTCATTGCAAACCTGTGTGTGTCCAAGTAGAACTGTGCTCTACAGAGTTTTCAATGGCTAATTTTTCAGAAGTAGATCACCAGGACCTTCTTCTGAGGTGGCTCTGGGTGGACTCGAACCTCCAATCTTTCAGTTAGCAGCTGAGCATATTATCTATTGGCATACCTAGGGACTGATTAAATAATTAGCATATAATGTTAAAATGAAGCAACAAGGCTGAAACTGTAGAGAAAGAATTGATCAGCACCTGAGGAAGTTGTCAGCTGCTGTCGAATTCATCAGCACAGAAGTAAAAAAGAGCAAAACTCACCACCGTGTTCAGCAGAAACTTGGACAGGGAAGGTCACAGGACTGCTCTGCTAAGGGGCAGTGACATCACACCAGGGTCATGTTTCCATTTGACATTCTGTGACCTAAACTGTTATTACACTCCGGACTGGGTATTTTGATTTCTACTTCATCATAGAATAACACATTTGACTGGAATATTAAAGTCTATTTTCTCTAAATACAAGTCCCTGGGTGGTGTAAAGGCTTAACATACTCAGCTACTAACTGAAAGTTTGGAGGTGAGAGTCCACCCAGAGGCACCTCAGAAGAAAGGCCTGGAGATCTCCTTCCAAAAAATCATCCATTGAAAATCCTGTGGAGTGCAGTTCTACTCTAACACACAGGCTCTTCACGAGTCAGGGTCAACTCAATGGCAACTGTTTGTTTTTTTGTTTTTTGTTTTCCTCTCTAAATACAGAGGAACAGAGAATGCAGCTTAGACTCTGTTCTCAAAGGACTCCCGATCGGTGGTGAAGTGTGCAACTGGGGGCTAGGGGTACAGGGAGCAAGGTGACCAACTCTCCAACCCCTTAACATCACTTAACACTGCTAGAATCATGCTGTCACCACAGGACCATTTTCTTAAGGAAAACCAAAGTCAAAGATCAAGCTATTGAGTCTCACATTCAACAGTTGAAACTTAGTGATCTTAAAAGGTATTTAGACACATACAATGCAACTAATCATTTAGTAAATATGAAAATCTACCAGGGAGTCTTTTCAGAATGAATATTTTCACTGAGGTTGTTGATATTCTTGGGATTATCTAAAAGTCTTTATATATAACAGCATGCTATTTGAAATGAAAGCCTTAGCCACGTGACCCTGAGCTCCCTAAGGGTGTTGTTGTTGTTGTTGTTGTTAGGTGCCATCAAGTCAGTGCTGACTCATAGCTACACTATGTACAACAGAACAAAACACTGCCCAGTCCCACGCCATCCTCACAGTTGTTGCTGTATTTGAGCTCATTGTTGCAGCCACAGTGTCCGTCCATCTCCTTGAGGGTCTTCCTCTTTTTCACTGACCTCTGCTTTACCAAGCATAATGTCCTTCTCCAGGGTCTGGTCCCTCCTGATAACATGTCCAAAGGACGTGAGATGAAGCCTTGCCATCCTTGCTTCTAAGGAGCATTCTAGCTGTGTTTCTTCCAAGACAGATGTGTTCATTCTTCTGGCAGTGCATGGTATATTCAATATTCTTCACCAACACCATAATTCAAAGGCATCAGTTCTTCAGTCTTCCTTATTCATTGTCCAGATTTCACGTGCATATGGGGTGGTTGAAAATTCCATGACTTGGTTCAGGCACACCTTAGTCCTCAAAGTGACATGTTTGCTTTGTAACACTTTAAAGAGGTCTTTGGTGCTAAGAAGTTTCCTGGACACATCCAAACACTTTGAGAAACAGAGTAGCTGAGACTGGGGCCCGGGGACCATAGTTTCAGGGGATCTCTAGGTCAATTAGCTTAACAAAGTTTATTAAGACAATGTTCTGCAACCCACTTTGGTGAGTGGTGTCTGGGGTCTTAAAAGCTTTCAAGTGGCCATTTAAGATGCATCAATTGGTCCCATCCCACTTGGAGCAAAGGAGAATGCAAAACACCAAAGACACAAGGAAAATATTAGCCCAAGAGACTAAAGGTCCACACAAACCAGAAACTCCACCAGCCTGAGACCAGAAGAACTAGATGGTGCCTGTCTACCACCAATGACCTCCCTGTCAGGGAACACAACAGAGAGTCCCAGATGGGGCAGGAGAAAAGTGTAGAGCAGAACTCAAATCCATGTAAAAAGACCAGACTTAACGGTCTGACAGAGGCTGGAGGAACCCCCAAAACTATGGCCAGAACTGAAACCATTCCCAAAGCCCACTCTTCAGACAAAGATTAGACAGGACTATAAAACAAAAAATAATACACATGAGTGTGTGCTTCTTAGTTCTATCATATACATGAGACCAAATGGGTGGCTCCTGTCTGGAGGCAGAAGGAGAAGGCAGGAAGAGACAGAAACTGGTTGAATGGACACAGAACCCAGGGTAGAAAGGGGGAGTGTGCTGTCACATTGTGGGGATTGCAACTAAAGTCACAAAACAACATGTGTATAAATTTTTGTATGAGAAATTAACTTGAGCTGTGAATTTTCACTTAATGCACAAGAAATGGAAAAAAAAAAAAAAAACAGAGGTCTTTTGCAGCAGATTTGCCCAATGCAATATGTTGTTTGATTTCTGGACTGATGGGTCCATGGGCATTGATTGTGGATCCAAGTAAAATTACATCCTTGACAACATTATCATGATGTTGCTTATTGGTTACTTATTGGTCCAGTTGTGAGGATTTTTGATTTCTTTATATTGACGTGTAATCCATACTGAAAGCTGTGGTCTTTGATCTTCATCAGTAAATGCTTCAAGACCTCTTCACTTTAAGCAAGCAAGGTTGCATCACCTACATATTGCAGGTTGTTACTGTGTCTTCCTCCAATCCTAATATCTCCTTCTTCTTCATATAGACCAGCTTTTTGGATTATTTGCTCAGCATACAGATTAAATAAGTATGGTGAAAGGATACAACCCTGACACACACCTTTCCTGATTTTAAATCATGAAGTTATCTCCTCATTCTGTTTGAAAGACTGCCTCTTGGTCTGTGTACAGGTTCCTCATAAGCACAAGTAAGTGTTCTGGAATTCCCATCCTTCCCAGTGTTATCTGTAACTTGTTATGACCCGCACAGTCGAATGCCTTTGCATAGTCAATAAAGCACAGGTAAACATCTTTCTGGTATCCTCTGCTTTCAGCCAAGATCCATCTGAATCAACAATGATATCCCTTGTTCTACATCCTCTTCTGAATCCAGCTTGAATTTCTGGCAGCTCGATGTTGATGTACTGCTGCAATTGCTTTTGAATGATCTTCAGCAAAATTTTACTTGTGTGTGATATTAATGATATTGTTCGATAATTTCTGCTTCTGTTGGATCACCTTTCTTTGAATGGACACAGATGTGGATCTCTTCCAGGCGACTGGCCAGGTAGCTGTCTTCCAAATTTCTTGGCATAGATGAGTGAGCACTTTCAGCATTGCATCCATTTGTTGAAACATTTCAATTCGTATTCCATCAATTCTTGGAGTCTCATTTTTTGACAATGCCTTCAGCACAGCTTGGACTTCTTGCTTCAGTACCGCTGGTTCTTGATCATATACTACCCCCTGAAATGGTTGGATGTTGTCCAATTCTTTTTGGTATGGTGACTCTGTATTTTTACATCTTCTTTAGATGCTTCCTGAGTCATTCAATAGTTTGCCCATAGAATCCTTCAATATTGCAACTCGAGGGTAGAATTTTTTCTTCAGTTCTTTCAGCTTGAGAAATGCTGAGCGTGTTCTTCCCTTTTGGTTTTCTAACTCCAGGTCTTTGCACGTTTCATTGTAATACTTTACTTTGTCTTCTCAAGCTGCCCCTTGGAATCTCTTTTACGTCATCATTTCTTCCATTTGCTTTAGCTACTCGATGTTCCAGAGCAAGTTTCAGAGTCTCTTCTGACATCCATTTTGGTCTTCTCTTCTTTTCCTGTTTTTTTAATGACCTCTTGCTTTCTTCATGTATGATGTCCTTGATGTCAACCTACAACTAATCTGGTGTTCAGTGCGTCACATCTATTCTTGAGATGGTCTCTAAATTCAGGTGGGATATACTCAAGGTCATACTTTGGCTCTTGTGGACTTGTTTTAATTTTCTTCAGCTTCAATTTGAACTTGCATATGAGCAATTGATGGTCTGTTTTGCAGTCAGCCCCCAGCCTTGTTCTGACTGATGATATTGATCTTCTCCATAGTTTCTTTCCACAGATGTAGTCAATTTGATTCCTATGTATTCCATCTGGCAAGGTCCACCTGTATAGTCACCATTTATGTTGTTGAAAAAAGGCATTTGCAATGAATAAGTAATTGGTCTTGCAAAATTCCATCATGCAATCTCCTGCATCATTTTTATCACGAAGGCTATATTTTCCAACTATCGATCCTTCTTCTTTGTTTCCAACTTCCTCATTCCAATCACCAATAATTATTAACGCATCTTAAGTGCATGTTTGATCAATTTCAGACTGCAAAAGTTGGTAAAAATCTTTAATTTCTTCATCTTTAGCCTTAGTGATTGTTGCATAAATTTGAATAATAGACATATTAACTAGTCTCCCTTATAGGTGTATGGATATTATCCTATCACTGACAGTGTTGTACTTCAGGATAGATCTTGAAATGTTCTTTTTGATGATGAATTCAGTGCCATTCCTCTTCAATTTGTCATTCCTGGCATACTAGACCATATGATTGTCTGATTCAAAATGACCCATACCAGTCCATTTCAGCTCACTAATGCCTAGGATATCAATCTTTATGCGTTTCATTTCATTTTTGACTGATTTCCAATTTTCCTAGATTCATACTTCACACATTCCAAGTTCCGATTATTAATGGATGTTTGCAACTGTTTCTTCTTATTTTGAGTCATGCCCCATCAGCAAATGAAGGTTTCAAAAGCTTGACTCCATCCACGTCTTCAAGGTCAACTCTACTTTGAGGAGGCAGCTCTTCCCCAGTCATATTTTGAGTGCCTTCCGACCTGAAGGGCTCGTCTTCTGGCACTATATGAGACAATGTTCAGCTGCTATTTATAAGGTTTTCACTGCCCAGTTTTTTCAGAAGCAGATCAGATCACCAGGCCCTTCTTCCTAATTTGTCTTAGTCTGGAAGCTTTGCTGAAACCTGTCCACCATGGGTGACCCTTGTGGTATTTGAAATACTGGTGGCATAGCTTCTGGCATCACAGCAACATGCAAGCCACCACTGTACGACAAACTGACAGACCAGTGGTAAGATGTTAGAGCTGCATTTATACATGTCCAGCCTGGGGGCCTAATTGCATTGGCCTGAGGCTTCAAACCCCCAGAACATGTCTCCCCTGCTGTGGCCGGTGGTGACCTCTCCCGGCTCTGACCTCATACTATTTGTTTGGCAAAGACTGGCAAGATATCTTTTGGCAATTTTTCGTATTATTTTATAAACAATCGATGTGCTGATGCTTATGTCCCTTATCAGACCACCAGTTCCATGACAACAGGAATAGAATTTTGAAAGCAGTCTGCCTTACCAGACCACACCCCACATCCGGCACAGGGCAGAAGGCTAACCAAAGTTACCCTCCAAATCAGCACACCTCGGCACCAGGCTAGGACCCAGCAGGTCTGTGCTCAGCCCTCCAGTCACCCCTGCCTTGCACTCAGGGCTTCCTACTGCAAATGGTGCTGTGCAGAACGTATGAGCACTCCCCTCTACAGTGAGTACTCCCCGAGGGCAGAGAGGAGCCCTGTACCCTGCACCCAGATAGAGTGCTACACCTAGAAGTTGCTCTGTAACAATTAATTAAATAAAAAAATCAATGAGGTGCAATAAGAGCTGTCTCCTCATAAGGACAGTGGTAGTTTAGTGGTAGAATTCTCACCTTCCATGCAGAATACCTAGGTACCTTTTCTGGCCAATACGTCTCATGCACAGCCACCACCCATCTGTCAGTGGAGGCTTGTGTGTTGCTATGATGCTGAACAGGTTTCAGCAGAACTTTCAGGCTAAGGCAGACTAGGAAGAAAGGCCTGGTGAGCTATTTCGTAAAATCAGCCAATGAAAACCCTGTGGATCACAACCAGTCATGGGGATGGCACAGGACTGGGCAATGTTTTGTTCCATTGTGCATGAGTCTCCACAAGTCGGGGGTCACCAGGAGTCGGGGCTGACTCGACAGCAATTAACAGCAACAAGAGCTGTTCAAACAGTATTGACAGAATTCACCTTCATCCAGACTGACGGATAGTAGAGGCTTCCAAAAAAGGGCAGTGTTTGAATTGGCCTGGGTAGCATGGGTAAATTTTTTTTTTTAATAATTTTAATTACTTTATTATCAAAGTAACATGTGGCCATTGTAAAAAAAGGAAAAATAAGAAAATAAAAACTACTCATAGTTCTATTACCCAAAGACAACCACCATTAACAGTTTGGCATATTACTTTTCTTTTTCAAAAAAAAAGTATGTGTATACATAATTTTTAACATCACTTTCCTACACAGTTTTTTTAATCTGCTTTTTTGGATTAAAAATATATAATAAATATCTTTCAATTAATTAAAGCTTTTTCTACACAGTACTTTTGTTTGCTGTATAATATTTCTCTTATTGATATTCCACAGTTTATTTAACTAGTTCCATACTGTTGGATATTTATTTAGATTGATTCTACTTTTTTGTTTTACTAAAAATGCTGCAATGAACAGCTCTGAAGCTCTATCGATGTACAACCATCAGGATTATTTCCATAGGATGAAATTCCCACACATAGAATTTCTGAGTCAACAGTTATGAACATTTTAAGAACTTTGATCATAAGGTAAACTAGCTCTCCCAAGAAATTATAATGGTTTACACTTCTGCTACCCATTTGCTGGGTAGGATTTTGACAAGTAAAAATGGAGGGCGAAGGGCATTTCAGATGCCAGGAAAGAAGTAGACAGAGAGAGAAAGAAATCGGTAGCTAAAGCATGTAAAGAAGCTGGTGGAAAGAGTAGTAAGAGACCATCAAGGACCTTGAACCAGGTGAAAGGGTTTTTTGTTTATCCTGTAGACACCAGGGAACCTGAGAGCAGCCGCCCAGCTGAGAACCCTCTGGGAACAGTGGACGTAGATTATACTGGGGTCAGATGGAGAAGGAAAGACCAATCAGGTGGTTGATGGACTTTTCCAGAAGAGGGAAAATGAGAGCCTGAAGAGGGCCATGGGACTTGAGAAGAAAAGAACAGATACAACCAACCGTATGATGGTGGTGTGTTTGGCGGAATAATGGTCCCCAAAGATGTCTACCTCCTAATTCCTGAAACCTGTGAGTATGTTACCTGACGTGGCAAAAAAAGATTTTGCAGATAAGGTTAAATTAAAGATTTTGAGATGGGGAGATTAAGCTGGATTATCCACATGGGCCCAGTCTAATCTCAAGGGTCCTTATAAAAGGAGGCAAGAGGAGATATAATGACAGAAGCAGAGGTTGGAGTGATGTGGGGCCATGAGCCAGGGAATGTGGGAAGCACCTAGAAGCTGGGAAAAGCAAAGAACAGATTCTCCCCTAGAACCTCTAGAAGTAACACAGCTCTGCCAACACCTTGATTTTGACCCATTTTCAGCTTCTGTCTTCCAGAATTATAAGATAATAAATTTGTGTTGTTTTAAGCCACTAAATTTGTGGCAATTTGTTACAGCAACAATAGGAAACTAATCTAGGTGGAGACCACATGGCACTCAGCCCTGCTCTCATGGAGGGTGTCCCAGGGCAGCATTGCTACGTAAGTGTTGAGAAGACAGTAAGTGCTATGAGACCCAAGAAAGAAGGATCCCTGAGGGCCGGAGCGTATAGGCCACTTGCTTATAATCCCAAAAGATTATATACTATATGATTTAATTTATATGATATTCCAGAAATGATAAGGTATCTTGAGCTGGGCCTGAAAGATGGACCTTTGGACCGATGCAAGCAGGGAATAAGCACACAGTGGGAAGGATGTGTGACTGTTGGAGGCACTTAGTGTAATGCCGCCAGAGGCACGGGAGTTGACCTCTGCCTGCCTGAGGCACAAGTTATTCGGGGCATAACTAATGCCGTTGCAAAAGAACCTCAGGGGAGTAAAGATTTCCTACAAGAGCCCCATCTCTGCCTTTTCCTTTTACCTTTGTAGCATCTCTTCTCCTGTGTAAACCCCACAGGGAAAACAAAGTTCTAGGCATTTCACTTCAAGTAAACAGCACTGCAGTATGTATTTCTCAGGCCAGGCTATCAGCTCTCAGCACAGACTCATAGCACTTCAGCTGAGGGGAAGCCATCCTCCTCCACTTCCTCTCTTCTAGGTACGCAGACACCTGTGGGCAAAATTGGATGCTCACTTCCTTCCCTCCCAGTCATCATCGTAGTGGTGACATCCCTGTGGTACAATATCAGAAGAATGGTACAACTTCAGACTAATCTCCTCATGTTCACGGTAACTATGAAACCACACAATTACTGCCAGAGAGTTGAAGAGAGCTCAAATGTTATGCCTTGTGAAATTTCTGGAACTAATTGCACAGTAGAATTCCTGGCCCCAGAACCACCACCTCAGCACCTGGGGTTCTAATTTTATTGAGGAGAGTTATAACAATTCTAAGTTTATATGTGTCTAACAAAATAGCTTCAACGTACATAAACTGGCAAGTCTACCTCCAAATTTTTCTCAGTTATTCATAGTTCAAGTAGATAATATCAATGAACATACAGATTTCTGAAACAATTGTTAAGCCCAGTCATTCCATTCCTGGGCATATATCCCAGAGAAAAGAAAAATTACGTTCACACAAAAACCTATACACAAATATTTACAGCAACTTTATTCATAATTGCCAAAAAGTAGAAACAACCCAGACATCCTTCAGCAGGTGAATGATTAAACAAACTATGGTACACCCGTACCATGGAATAGTACTCAAAAATTCAAAGGAATAAACTATTAATGCACGCAACAACTTGGATGAATCTCCAGAGAATTATGCTGAGTGAAAAGCCAATCCCAAAATGTTGTATACTGTATGATTCCATTTATATGACATTCCTGAAATGATAAAATGATAAAAATGAGAAAGAGATTAGCAGTTGTCAGAGGTTAGGGACAGGAATAGGTGATGGAGAAAGGTGGACAGGGAGTGAGGTGCTTGTGATTATAAAAGGGCAATATGAGTGATATTTGTGAGGATGGCTGTATCGTGACAGTGGCGGTGAATACACAAACCTACACGTGTGGTAAGCTTGTATAGAACTGAATACACACATACACACTCACATACAGATGAGTACGAGTAAAACTGGGAAGATTGATGGATTTTATTAATGTCGGTATCCTGATTGTGATATTGTACTATAGTTTTGCAAGATGTCACCATTGATGGAAAGTTGGTAACGTGTACACAGGACCTCTCTGTACTATTTCTTACAACTGCAGGTGAATCTTCCAAGTATCTCTAAATAGAAATTTTAATTTTTAAAAAATGTCAAAAAAAAGAACCAATAAATGAGCTTGATCTAGTGTATATATTTAGAATTCTGCACCCAACAATTAGAGAATCCACATTATTTTCAGGCACACATAGGGTGACCAACTCATCCCAGCTTACCCAAGACTTTTCTAGTTTTAACACTGAAAGTCTCTCAGCCCAGGAAACCTCGTCCTAAACAAAGTTGGATGGTTGGTCATCCTAACTTTTACAAAAACTGGTTGTGCACAATTCTCAACATAAAGCAATTCTCAACACATTTCAAAAAATAGGGAGCGTATGGGCGGAGGGCTGTGGGGACCATGGTCTCGGGGAACATCTAGCTCAGCTGGCATGACACAGCTTATAAAGACAATGCTCTACATTCTACCTTGGTGAGTAGTGTCTGGGGTCTTAAAAGCCTGTGAGCGGCCATCTAAGATACTCCACTGGTCTCATCCCTTTGGGAGCAAGGGAGAATTAAGAGAACAGGATACAAGGAAAAGATTAGTCCGAAGGACTAATTGTCCACAGCTACCAAGGCCTCCACCGGACTGAGTCCAGTACAGCTAGATGGTGCCCGGCTACCACCACTGACTGCTCTGACCAGGATCACAACAGAGGGTTCTGGACAGAGCTGGAAAAGGATGTAGAGCATAATTCTAACTCACAAAAAAAAGACCAGATTTACTGGCCTAAAGGAGACTGGAGAAACCTCGAGAGTATGGCCCCCAGACACCCTTTTAGCTCAGTGGTGAAGTTATCTCCGAGGTTCACTGTTCAGCCTGGGAGTGGACAGCCCCGTAAAACCAAATGAGACTAACGAGGTACAGGAGTCCAGTGACAAGGGCCAGAAGGCAGAAGGGGACAAGGAGGCTGGTGATAGGGAACCCAAGGTTGAGTAAGGATATTGTTGATGTGTTGTGAGATTGTTAACCATTGTCATAGGGCAACATTTGTAGTAACTGTTAACTGAGAAACTATTTTGTTCTGTAAGCCTTCATCTTAAGCGAGAATAACAGCACAATTCGAAGAGCGTAGTTAATGTCACTGAACTGTGTATGTAGAAATTTTTGAAGCGGTGTATCTTTGGCTATGTGTATTTTCACCAAAAAAAAAAAAAAGGTTGAGAAGTTAGACGGTTAATATGTTGTGGGGTTGTTGACCAATGTCATAAAACAACATGTGTACTACTGTTTCATGAGAAACTATTTGTTCTGTAAGCCGTCACCTGAAGTACAATAAAATATTAAAAAAAAAATTTTTTTTAAATAAGTAGCATATACACCATATTCTCTAACCAAAATGCAATTAAATTAAAAATCTATTTAAAAGATTTTAAAATCCCCATACATTTGAAAACTTTTAAACCAACTTTGAAATAACTCATGGGTCAAAAAAGAAAACATAAGAGAAACTTTAAAATACCTAAAACCAAGCAATATGAAAATACCCCATATGAAACTTGTGGTTTTACAGCAAAGTGTTGCTTAGAGAAAAATGTATAGGCTTAGATTTTTACATTAGAAAAGAAAAGAAGTCTGAAAATAAATAGCTGAGTGTCCAAGTTAAGAAGTTAGAAAAAGACAACACGATTTAAAAAATAAAAGGGGAGGGGGGGAGGGGAGAAAAACAAAGATAAGAGCAGAAACCTAAGAAAAGTAATTAAAGATACAATAACCTGTTGCCATCGAGTAGATTCCAACTCATGGCAACCCCATGTGCCTCAGAGTAGAACTGCACTTCATAGGGTTTTCTTGGTTATAAACTTAATGGAAGCAGATCCCCAGACCTTTCTTCCGTGGCGCTGCTCAGTAGGTTCTAACCGCCAACCTTTTGGTTAGTAGTCGAGCACAAACCATTTATGACACCCAGGGACCTTAAACGTACAATAGAGAAGGTTGGTCATTTGAAAAATCTGGTGATGCTTTTCCTTTATCTACCAATTTCACCTATCAAGATAACAAGGGTTTGAGGATTAACAATATTCAATGTATGTGAAGATCCACTCATGATCAGGCAGCTATTAAAGCTGGAAGTATAAAAATGGCACCTTTCTGTAAATCAGCTTGGCAATGTGTACTATATCAAGCTCTTTAAAAGTATTCATACTCTTGATCCAGAAAATTCCACTTCTAGGAATCACTCTTGAGAAAATAATCTACAACGAGGACAAAGATCTACATATAAGATAATTGCTGTGGCATTGTTTCCAATTGTCAAAAGAAAAGTGAAAGCATCCTAGATGTCCCAGTTTAGGAGGTTAGTTAAATAACTTTTGGCATACACATGAGATGGATTATCACGTAGCCATGGAAAACAATGATGAAGAGCACTTACCAACCACATGGGGAAATAATTATGATATAATGTTAAGTGAAAGAATATATGAATATGTATATACTATGTAAAATATATAGAGAAGAAAGTACTGGAAAGAAATATGGTACTATATTTGTACTGTTGTCTCTGGATTGGCAAGGAGTTGTCATTTTCTTATTTAAACATCTTTGTATTTTTTTAATTTTTTTTAACAATGTGCTTATAATACTACATTAAAATGTCATTAAAATGATGTTTACTTTTCTAATATATTAAAAAATGGGGAGAGAGGGGAATTAAGCACAGAAAGTTTTCAAATCTTCAACTATACAAGGCAAAGTTGCAAATAAGAGAAGGGGGAAGTGGCTACTTGTGAATTCTAAAGAGAAAGGATAAGGTCTTTCTTGATCCAATCAGATTCTGCCTTCCCTTGGTAGGGGAAGGGAGTAGAAAAAAAAACAACAACAGCAAATACTAAGAGTACAGTAAACCACATACACACACATACACCATGATTTACTTTTTAATACCTACTTAAGATGAGCCAGACTTACTGTTGCCTCTATTTATAATAGCCAAAAACTGGAAACTACTCAATGTTCATCAACCATAGAGTGGATAAATTGTCGTTTAAGAGCTGTCACATGAATAGAAAGTGCACACCCATGTTCGTTGCAGCACTGTTCACAATAGCAAAAAGATGGAAACAACCTAGGTGCCCATCAACGGGCGAATGGATGAACAAATTGTGGTATATCCACACTGTGGAATACTATGCAACAATGAAGAACAATGATGAAGCCATGAAACATCTTATAACATGGAGGAATCTGGAGAGCATTACGCTGAGTGAATTTAGTCAGTCACAGAAGGACAAATATTGTATAAGACCACTATTATAAGAACTCAAGAAAAGGTTTAAACACAAAAGAAAACATTCTTTAATGGTTACGAGCATGGGGAGGGAGGGTGAGGGTTATTTACTAACTAGATAGTAGATAAGAATTATCTTAGGTGAAGGGAAGGACAGCACACGCTACAGGGGAAATCAGCACAACTGGACTAAACCAAAGCTAAGAAGTTTCCTGAATACAATCAAACACTTTGAGGGACAGAGTAGCAGGGGTAGGGGTCTGGGAACCATGCTTTCAGGGGACATCTAGGTCAATTGGCATAACAAAGCTTATTAAGAAAATGTTCTGCGTCCTACTTTGGTGAGTGGCATCTGGGGTCTTAAAAGCTTGCAAGCGGCCATCTAAAATGCATCAGTTGGTCCCAACCACCTGGAGTGAAGGAGAATGAAGAACAGCAAAGACACAAGGATAGTATTAGCCCAAGAGACAGAAAGGGCCGCATAAACCAGAAACTCTACCAGCCTGAGACCAGAAGAACTAGACCACCCTGACAGTACCAGATGGAGCAGGAGAAAGGTGGGCTGCAGAACTCAAATTCTAGTAAGAAGACCAGACTTAATGGTCTGAATGAGACTAGAAGAACTCTAGAAATCATGGCCCCCGAATTCTCTATCAGCCCAGAACTAAAACAATTTCCGAGGCCAACTCTTCAGACAGGGATTGGACTGGACCGTGGGACATAAAGTGATACTCATGAGAAGTGTGCCTCTTAGCGCAAGTAGATACAAGAGACTAAATAGGCAGCTTCTGTCCGGAGGTGAGATGGGAAGGCAGAGAGGGTTAGGAGCTGGCTGAATGGACATGGGCAATCAAGGGTAGAAAGAAGACGTGTGCTGTCACAGTATGGGGAGAGCAATTAGGGTCACATAGCAGTGTGTGTATAAATTTTTGTATGGGAGACTAACTTGAAATGTAAACTTCATTTAAACTACAACAATAAACCAAAATTAAAAATAAAAAATAAATTGTGGTTTATTCATACAATGGAATGTTATATAGCAATGAGAATTATCTACAACCACACACAATAATATGGATGAATCTCACAAATAAAATGTTGAGTGAAAGAAGATAGACTTTTAAAAACGTACTTAGTGTATTGTTCCATTTACATAAAATACAAAAATTGACAGAACTAAACTAATTATGCTGTCAGAAGTCAGGTGAGTGGTTACCCTTGGGGTGCAAGTGACTAGACAGGAGAATGAGGGGGGCTTCTAGGGTGCTGATAATGTTCTATTTCTTAGCCTGGGTATTGGTGACAAGAGGGGGCACTTAATTTGTGAAGATATATTGAACTGTATGCATATAATCTGTGTACTTTTCTGTATGAAGATTATACAGCAATATAAAGTTTTCAAAAAAAAAAAATTAATGGGACTTGGAAGCACAGTTGGAATTTATTTTCCCTTAATTGGATAAAGGTTTCTGAAAAGCTACTGGGCTTCCTAGAATTTTTATTAATAATTCAATCTCCCAAGCAGTGTTCCAGGCAGGGCAGCAGCTGCTAACACATATTGTGCCTCTTGTTCTGAAGCCCACTTCCTGCTCTGGCTGGCTGCCCTCTGGACCCAAAGCTGTGGGCCTCTCCTGATGGACACAGGGAGCCATCCCCTGCCTACCACTAACAACTAATCACCATAATTTTATGTGTACACTATATACTGACATCACAACTTGGCTTAAAGCAGGGGGAAGAAAGGCATAAGCAGTGGGCTTGTTCAGAGAGGAGACTTTCCTTACTGGATTTCCTCATTCTGGGGGTCCCAATCCAGGCACCTAAATCCAAAATCTCTGCCACCCTACCTCCTGAACCTACTCTGCAATAGCTAATATCTATCTTGGGTAGGCACTGGGGATACAAAAGTGAGTAAAAATGCATCATTCAATGCCCTCTTTAAGCTTATGGTATAGTGACAATGACCAACATAAATCCAAACAACTTATAACTGTGATAATGGTGCTAAGAGATATGTCGGTAAGGTGCTATGGAAACATACATGTAATAGAGGATTCTGACCTAAACTGATAGGTTCAGGGGTCTGTGGTTACAGAAGGCTCCCCTAGAAAGGGGTCCAACCGAACTGAGTTCTATGAGATGAATAGGAACCAAGCAAAGAAGAGAGGAGCACTTCAGGCTATGGGAACAGCATGTGCAAAGGCCCAGTGGCAGGAGGAAGCTACCTACAAAGAAACTGAAAGATGGTCTGCATGGCTGATGGGTGATAGGGCTGGAGAGGCAGGAAGGTGCCGGATACAGAGCTAATCCTTTCTACAGTGCTTTTCAGTTTTCAGGGCACTTTCATAGACATGACCTCATCTGAGACTTACGCCACCACCATCAGTTAGCAAAAGTATGTAGTATTGTTCTCAATTTGCAGAAGAAGTGAACACTCAGTAAAGTAACTTACCAGAGGCCACACGGTTAAGGAGTAGGGAAGTCCATACTCACCCCTAATCTTCTTTCTCCTGGTCCAGGTAGGGTAACAGATTTAGGTGCCTGGATTGGGATCTTCAGAATGAGGAAATCCAGTAAGGAAAGTCTCCTCTCTGAACAAGCTCACTGCTTATACCTTTCTTTCCCCTGCTTTTCCCTACCCTGCCACTACCTTCTCCCTCCACCCAGTCCAAGGTGAGCCTTTGTTATTACCCAAATCCCAAAGTGGAGGTATGTCTCATACCTGAAAGGGACTTTAGTGACGGGTTCTTTCTCTAGGATCTTCCCAGTTTGGTTTCTGACAGAGCAGGGGGTTCCCAGAACTCCATCAGAGCTCTCCCTGGTTGACTCTGAAGCGCTGGCTGGAATCCCTTTAGCTCGGACTTCATTGGTAGGGAAAGGCTTGGGATGATATGATTTGGACTAAGCAATCCCTGCTTTTAATTCAGTTAGCCCACATTTCCAGGCTTCTACCTTGAGACACAGAAAATGCCTCTATGAACCAGGCGACACTCTATCATAGGAGGCTTTTGTCCACATATTCATGAACTACAGGAAATTTCCCCTTAACTCTGTGCTTTCTTGGTTGTCTATTTGAAATGGCCCCTCCCATACTACAAATTTCTTGTTGGTTTGAAAAATAATACAGCCATGCACAGCATAAAGTCCATTTGGACAATGTCCAACTGCATATACTTCCATGGTCCCATAAGGTTATAAGTCCAGTTTCTCCGGAAGCTGGACTGTATGAAGAAGAACAGGGAACCAGGATTGGAGGAAGACTCATTAATACCTGCGTTATGCAGATGACACAACGCTGCTTGCTGAAAGTGAAGATGACTTGAAGCACTTACTGATGAAGATCAAAGACCACAGCCTTCAGTATGGATTACACCTCAACATAAAGAAAACAAAAATCTTCACAACTGGACCAATAAGCAACATCATGATAAATGGGGAAAATATTGAAGTTGTCAAGGATTTCATTTTACTTGAGTTCACAATCAACACTCATGGAAACAGCAGCCAAGAAATCAAAAGATGGTTTGCACTGGGCAAATCTGCTGAAAAAGATTTCTTTAAAGGGTTAAAAAGCAAAGACGTCACCTTGAAGACTAACGTGTGCCTGACCCAAGCCATGATATTTTCAATCGCATCATATGCATACAAAAGCTGGACAATGAATAAGGAAGACTGAAAAAGAATTAATGCCTTTGAATTGTGGTGTTGGCAAAGAATATTGAATATACCATGGACTGCCAAAAGAATGAACAAATCTGTCTTGGAAGAAGTACAACCAGAATGCTCCTTAGAAGTGAGGATGGAGAGACTACATCTTACATACTTTGGACATGTTGACAGGAGGAATCAGTCCCTGGAGAAGGACATCATGCTTGGTAAAGTACAGGGTCAATGAAAAAGAGGAAGACCCTCAACGAGATGGATTGACACAGTGGCTGCAACAATGCGCTCAAGCATAACAAGGACTGTGAGGATGGCGCAGGACCACACAGTGTTTCGTTCTGTTGTACATGGGGTCGCTATGAGTCGGAACTGACTTGACAGCACCTAACAACAACAACATGAGGTTATAACAGAGTTCAGAAATCCCCATCGGAGAATGGGACATAGCAGATTTAGGCACGATGATTCTCAAAAACAGAGAAAAATTTCTCCAAGCTGTTAAAGGATCTGCTCCACTGAAAGCTACAAGGCTAACAAAAATGCAAGAGGGAAATATATCAAATATGGAGAAATTGCTACTGATGTGGATTGAGGACCAAACACAAAAGTGAATCCCCCTCCATGGTCTCGGGGAACATCTAGCTCAATTGGCATAACACAGTTTATAAAGACAATGTTCTACATTCTACCTTGATGAGTAGTGTCTGGGGTCTTAAAAGCCTGTGAGCGGCCGTCTGAGATACTCCACTGGTCTCATCCCTTTGGGAGCAAGGGAGAATGAAGAGAACAGGATACAAGGAAAAGATTAGTCTGAAGGACTAATGGACCACAGCTACCAAGGCCTCCTCCAGACTGAGTCCAGTACAGCTAGATGGTGCCCGGCTACCACCACTGACTGCTCTGACCAGGATCACAACAGAGGGTTCTGGACAGACCTGGAGAAGGATGTAGAACATAATTCTAACTCACAAAATAAAGACCAGATTTACTGGCCTAAAAAAGACTGGAAAAACCCAAAGAGTATGGCCCCCAGGAACCCTTTCAGCTCAGTGGTGAAGTTATCTCCGAGGTTCACTCAGCCTGGGAGTGGACAGCCCCGTAAAGCCAAATGGGACTAATGAGGTACAGTAGTCCTGTGACAAGGGCCAGAAGGCAGAAGGGGACAAGGAAGCTGGTGATAGGGAAGCCAAGGTTGAGTAAGGATATTGTTGATGTGTTGTGAGATTGTTAACTATTGTCATAGGGCAACATGTGTAGTAACTGTTAAATGAGAAACTGTTTTGTTCTGTAAGCCTTCATCTTAAGTGAGAATAGAAGCACAATTGGAAGAGCGTAGTCAATGTCACTGAACTGTGCATGTAGAAATTTTTGAAATGGTGTATCTTTGGCTATGTGTATTTTCACCAAAAAAAAAAGGTTGAGAAGTTAGAGGGTTGACATGTGGGGTTGTTAACCAATGTCATAAAACAATATGTATTACTACTGTTTCATGAGAAACTATTTGTTCTGTAAGCCTTCACCTGAAGTACAATAAAAAAATAAATAAATAAAAGTGAATCCCTCTCAGCACATTGACAATCACTGCTAAGGCATAAAGCTTGTTTGATATGCTTAAAGAAAAAGCAGGACCAGACTATGATATCCAGTTTAGTGTAAGCTCTGAGTGGTTCAAGCGCTACAAACGTTTTTCACTGCATAATGAAAGTAAGTGGTGAGTCTGTGAGTGTTGATGCAAAGGCAGCAGAAGAATATGTTGAAATTTTAGAGGAACTAATTGTAAAGGAAGGTTATTTGCCCCAGCAAATTTTTAATATGAATGAAATCCTCTTATTCTGGAAGCGAACGCCTACAAGGACCTTCATACAAATATGGTGTTCACATGATGTCCAAATCACATAACGTCCTATTTCACAGAACGTATTGTGGATGATAAATGATGCATAACTGTACTTACCTCTTTCTTCTTCCTCAAATACTTTATGTCCTAAATTTTCTGCCTCTCTGTTTGTGTGAAGCTGAATTACCTGCTATAATTTGCACTGAAAACTTAATGCATCCTCAACTGCGGGCATTGGGCAAGCTGCCACTGTCCCCATCTCATGTCATTCACCAAAGGTGGGACTTCTTGCTAAAGAAGAAAGCCAGGGGCATTTAGGAACTACCCTTGAGGCAAGCAAACAGAGGAATATAGTCACAGCCTTGATTTGTATCAATGTTGTTGTTGTTGGGTGCCATCGAGTCAATTTCCAATTACTACTCATGGCAACACCACATATTACAGAGTAGACCTGCCCCATAGGGTTTTATTGACTGTAATCTTTATGGAAGTAGATCACCAGGTGTTTCTCCCACAGGGAGACCGGGTGGATTTGAACCACCAATCTTATGGTTAGTAGCTGAGCAAGTAACCGTTGCACTGTCAGGGCTCCTTTTTGTGTTAATAGCTATATATATTTAATCACAGAATCTCAGAAACAGAAGAAACCTCGAAGTCAGAGTCCTGGGGGTCAGACCTTCCACCTGCTTCCTCCTGCACCTGAAGAAAATGACCTAACCTCTCTGGTCCTCACTTTCCCCTAAAGTAGTCAGAAATGTGTGTGTGTGTGTGTGTGTGTGTGTGTGTGTGTGTGTGTGTGTGTGTGTGTGTGTACGCAGGCACGCACAGTCCTGTGTGTTGAATGCCTGTCTGTGTTTTTAAATTTTGAGCCAACATTAAAAACTTGGAATCTTTTACACTAAAATGTAGATTTCTGGCTTCACTTGGAAGACTGTAAGGTCTAGCATCCCTGGGCCATGGTCCTATGAAGGAACAATCAGCTAGAGATGGGGGTCTTCTCTTTTTCCATGGGCATGTCCTCTCCAATTCCACACACTATAATACCTGCAACAATGAGATCCAGCGCCACTTACCATTTATCATTGCACTTGCCTTGTCATTTTTTTTTTTTTAGAGTAGAGAAACAGTTTTTCGTAGCCACTTCTCTATCAAACGTGAAAAAAATAAAACACACGAGAGAGCTGAGAGTTTCAACAAAAATGAGAGACCATATTTCTTTGTAGAAGCTGAAAATTATTTCTCTGTGTTTGGTTAGCAAAGGCCTAGCCTGTTTCACTCAATTACAACCCCTCCCTATGCTCAGAAGTCATGTGGGTTTGCACCTGAAATGGAGCCTTGAAGGCTATGGTCAAGGTTTCAGTGTATTCTAAATTCAGTGGGAGCCACTGAAGGATTTTACAGAGGAGTAACATGATCTGATTGTTTTAGAGTGGTGAGTATGACTGCTTTGTGGGAAGCAGATTATGATGGGGTATAAGCAGAAAGTAGGAATACCAGTTGAGGTTACTGCAATAGTGGAGACATGAGATGGATCTGTGGATGCAGTTCTGTTTGAGAAATACAGGAAAGGAAAAGCCAAAACCCTTAAGTGGTCACAGACACAGGCTGCAAGAAAGAGAAAAAACAAAGAAAAAGAAAAGCAAATTTGATGGCCTAGAGTAGGAATCAATGCCACGGCACTGGGTTTGGTTTATTTTGGAAGTAAGTTAGAGTGATGAAATGCTAACAGCCTACTAACTAGGAAAGAGGAAGAGGAGGCAAATTTAACTCTATCAGACCTACTCTAAAGGAGTTTAGATGATATACTTTAGAAGAAAAAGGAAAATTATCTCAGAATGATCTGAGAGTGAAGAAGAAATGATGAGCAAAGTAATTTGAAAAAAAACATAAATAAACCTAAACAAATATACTCTGTAAATAATAAATGATAATGTCTAATTTGCATCAGTGAAGAAAATACCAGGCAACAGCATGTGAGTCAGAGGAAATCGATTGGGGTTAACGTGTTCCAAGGTCTTAAAACATTCAGAAAGAGGTTTAAGACACTAACTTTAAGACTTTGTTAAAATAAGTATGCATTGTAAAATTTCAAACTAGCCATCAAAAAATAGAGTGTACAACTTCCAAACCAGTAAGGGGGAGAAATGGAATATTAAAAAAAAATGCAAAAACACCTACCTTATTAAAGCAAACAATAAGGGGAAAACTGGGGGAAAATAGGACAAATAGAAAGAAGTAAAGTGGGACAAACAAGTCTACATATCACTAATTGTAATAAATTTAAATGTACTAAAATCATTATTTAGATACTTTGAAATTGGATTTTTAAAGTTCTGGTTTGTGTTAGTTATCTATTGCTGAATAACAAATTCCCCTAAAACATAGCAGCTTAAAACAACAATAAATATTTATTATCCTTCAGTTTCTTTGGGTCAGGAAATCAGGAGTGACTTCTCTGGCTGGTTCAGGGTCGAGGTCTCTCAAACATTGGCTAGGGCCCCAGTCATCTGAAGGGTCGACTGAGGTTAGAGGATCTGCTTCCAAGATAGCTCACTCAAAATGCTGGTAAGTTGATGTTGTTTGTTGGCAGGAGGCCTCGGTTCCTTGCAACGTGGACCTCTCTATAAAACTCACTGCCATTGAGTCGATTCCAATTCATAGTAACCCTATAGGACAGAGTAGAGCAGCCCCACAGGGCTTCCAAGCTTGTAAATCTTGACGGAAGCAGACTGCCATATCTTTCTCCTGCAGAGCAGCTGATGAGTTGGAACCGATGACCTTTTGGTTAGCAGCCAAGCACTTAACCACTACATCACCAGGGGTCCTGACCTCTCCACAGGGCTGCTGAATGTCTTCATGACATGGTGGCTGGTTTCCACCAGAGCAAGTGATCCAGGAGAGAGCCTCAGAAGTCACAATGTCATTTCCACAATATCATATTGGTTACACAGATCAGTCCTATTCAATGTGGGAAGAGACTACAAGGGTGTGAATACCAGGAGGCAAGACTCACTGGGGACAATCTTGGAAACTAGATACTTCATAATTCTATGATGTTTATCAGAGACATACCTAAAATACAAGGACATGAAAAGGTTGGAAGTAAAGCTGGAGTAGTTGCAATAACATCAGACAAAATAGACTTTCATATAAAGCATTATTATGGATAAAGAATGAGATTAAATAATGATAAAGAAATTCAATTTACTAATGATTGCAAACCTAATAAAATAGACTTAATAAAATAGGCTCAAAATATATTAAGCAAAAATTAATAGAACTCAGAGAAATTGACAAATTTGCCATCACAGTGAGGGATGTCAACATACCTCTATTACTGTTAGATGGAGAAAAAAAAAATTAGAAAAGACATAGAAAATTTGAACAATACAATCAATAAGCTTGTTTTATTGGGCATACATAGAATTCTTTACTCAACAATTAGAATGACACAATTGGAACATTTACAAAAACTGACCAACTGTAAAACCACAAAGCAAGTCTAAATAAATTTCAAAGAATCTATACCAATGTGTTTCTTAGCATAATGCAATTTATTCAAAGTAAATAACAAGATATAATTAGTTTTAACTATATATGTTTGGAAAAATTTAAACACACTACTAACTAACTCATGGGTCAAAGAATAAATCGTCATGAAAAGTTTAAAATTCAGTCTATTCTGCTATATGGAGTATTATCAGTTTAGTATGGAAGTTGTGTTGGTTGATGCTTGCTTAGGAGCAAACTTTCTTACAATTAAAGAATAAATCTTACCTTTCAGCCAAAGATTAGACAGGCCCATAAAACAAAATGAGACTAAAGTGGCCCACCAGCCCAGGGGCAAGGACTAGAAGGTAGGAGGGGGCAGGAAAGCTGGTAATAGGGAACACAAGGTTGAGAAGGGAGAGTGCTGACATGTCGTGGGATTGTTAATCAATGTTTTAAAACAATATGTGTGCTGACTGTTTAATGAGAAGCTAGTTCGTTCTGTAAAACTTCATCTAAAGTACAATAATAAAAAATAAAAATAAAAAAAGATTTGAACGCCCACTTCACCAAAGTGGATAACAAATGAGTACTTGAAAAGATGCTTAACATCATAAATCATTAGGGAAATTCAAATTAAAACCACAATGAGATGCAACTACACACTCTCTAAATGGCTAAAATCAAAAAGGTTTACCATACTCACTGTTGGGGAGGATGTAGAGGAACAGGAAATCTCATTTACTGCTGGATGATATATGGTACAATCATTTTAGAGGATGTGTCACTACTTCTAAAAATGTTAAACATACAGCTATCATATGACCCAGCCATTCCACACTTAGACATTTTTTGAAGAGAAATGAAAGCATATGTCCACACAGACTTGTACACTGATGTTCGTAACGGCTTTATTTGTAATAGCACCAAAAGTGGAAACAAGCAAATTTCTATTAACAGTGACTGGAAAAATAAATTGTGGTTATTTCCATACAATGGAATATTACTCATCAATAAAAAGGAATGAACTATTAAAAAATATGTAAATAAAAATAAATCTTTAAAGGCCTTAAGAAGAAAGTTGACAATCTTTCATGACTCCCTTCTTTTCAAGAAAATAGTGGACAATTTAGTGGCTTCAAGAACTGCTACTCTTAGCATCTGGGGTCTTAAAAGCTTCTTAGTGGCCATCTGAGACATTCCACTGGTCTCATGCAATCTGGAGCAAGGGAGAATGAAGAAAACCAAAGACACAAGGGAAAGATTAGTCCAAAGGACTAGTGGACCACAACTACCATGGCCTCCACCAGACTGAGTCCAGTACAGCTAGATGGTGCCCAGCTACCACCACTGACTGCTCTGACATGGATCACAATAGAGAGTCCTGGACAGAGCTGGAGAAAAATGTAGAACAAAATTCTAACTCACAAAAAAAGACTTCCTAGCCTGACAGAAACTGGAGAAATCCTGAGAGTATGGCCCCCGGACACCCTTTTAGCTCAGTAATGAAGTCACTCCTGAGGTTCATCTTAGGCAAAGATTAAACAGCCCCATAAAACAAAATGAGACTAAAGGGGCACACTAGCCCAGGGGCAAGGACTAGAAGGCAGGAGGGACTGGAAAGCTGGTAATAAGGAATCCAAGGTCGAGAAGGGAGAGTGTTGACATGTGGGGCTGGTAACCAATGTCACAAAACATTATGTGTGCTAATTTTAATGAGAAACTAGTTTGTTCTGTAAATCTTCATTTAAAGTACAAATAACAAAAAAAAAGAAATGCTACTCTTTCCACTATACTAAAGTTTCTACAGAAGCTGCAAGTGTAAATCAAGAAGCAATCAAGATATTTCTCCAATTCTACTCCAATGTAAGAAAAAAATTGAGAAGTCTACACACGAGGTTATATTGTAAGTATTAATGAAACTAGTGGCTATTAGAAACAAATGCTCCCAATGACCTATTTCTGAAAAAAGGAGTCATAAACCTCAGGGCTCATGGCTACAAAGAACTGACTTGCTATAAAGCTAAGCGGAAATGTCAGCTGAGATTCAATAAACTATCGTTGCTTTTGTTGGTGTGCTAGTTACAAAGTACCATAGATTTGAATGATCTGCCCCCTTCTCAGTTTTTCTCATACACCCTGGTATTTTTTGTGGGTGATTTTTCAGAAAGCTAAGTTTTTCAGGAAAACCTCATCATGGTATCATAACAGAAAGATATGTGCATAGAATTGAGATTAAAATACATTTTCCATATTAAGATATCTAAGCTGGAACAAAAGTAGTAATTGAGACAAATGTATAGCCACTGATGCTCATACAGGAGGAAAACCATGAGTTAAGCATCTGTATTAGTCAGAGCTTGCTGCAGTAGCAAACAACCCCTAAAATCTCAGTGGCTTACAGCAAAGATTTCTTTCTTGCTCATATTACATGTAGGTTGAGGGTTAGCATGGCTCTTCTCCATGTGTACTCTCCATTCTGGGATCCAAATTAAAGGAGCAGTCCCTCTTAGAACATGCCAACTTGTGTCAGGGAGAAAAGACTGGTAGTGAAGCTACACAGTAGTTCTTAAATCTTCTGCTCAGAAGTGGCCTATGACACTTCCATTCACATTTCATTGGCTAAAGCAAGTCACATGACCAAGCTTGATGTCTAAGAGGCAGGAAAATATATTCCTATTACAGAAAACAGCAGTGAAAAATTGGGAACAATAATACAATCTACGATAGTATCCAACTTCAGTTAAACAAAAGAACACAGATCAAACCTAAAAAAATTAGAAGAAAAAATATAATAAGCCTTTCTTTACTGGATAAAATATAAAACAAATAGCAAAAAAAAAGGAATAAACTGCGATACATGCACCAACAGAAATGAATCCCATGGACATTAGGCTGAGTGAAAGGAACCAGATCCAAAACATTACATACTGGAAGAGTCGGTTTATAGGAAAATCTGGAGTTGGGAAAATTAACCTACAGTAAGAGGGATCAGATCAGGTGTTGCCTGAAGTGGGGGGATGTAGAAGGAGACTATACACAGGGAATTTTCTGGGGAGATGGAAGTGATTTATATCTTGATTAGGGTGGTAGTTACATGACGTGTACCTTTGTTTAAATGAGTGAATTTTTATTGTATATAAATTATACCTCAATAAAATTGATATTAAAATATACAAAACAAAGGTAATATAGAATCAACCAAGTTGAAATTTCTTTGAAAAGATCAATAAAATTCACCAACTTTAATGACATGGATCAGAGAAAAAGAGAACATACAATCAAATAATATTGGGAATAGGAAGGAACACATAAACCAAAGATAGCAAGAATTAAATAGATAAGAAAATAATAACTTTATTTTTTTTTTTTTTTATTCTACTTCAGGTGAAGGCTTACAGAACAAATAGTTTCCCATGGAACAGAAGTACACATGTTGTTTTATGACATTGGTTAACAACCCCACAACATATCAACCCTTTCAACTTCTCAAACTCTTTTTTTTTTTTTTTTTTTTTGGTGAAAATACACATAGCCAAAGATACACCATTTCAAAAATGTCTACATGCACAGTTCAGTGACATTGACTATGCTCTTCCAATTGTGCTGCTATTCTCACTTAAGATGAAGGCTTACAGAACAAAATAGTTTCTCATTTAACAGTTACTACAAATGTTGCCCTATGACAATGGTTAACAATCTCACAACACATCAACAATATCCTTACTCAACCTTGGGTTCCCTATCACCAGCTTCCTTGTCCCCTTCTGCCTTCTGGCCCTTGTCACTGGACTCCTGTACCTCGTTAGTCTCATTTGGTTTTACGGGGCTGTCCACTCCCAGGCTGAACAGTGAACCTCGGAGGTAATTTCACCACTGAGCTAAAAGGGTGTCTTGGGGCCATACTGTCGGGGTTTCTCCAGTCTCCTTTAGGCCAGTAAATCTGGTCTTTCTTTCGTGAGTTAGAATTATGCTCTACATCCTTCTCCAGCTCTGTCCAGAACCCTCTGTTGTGATCCTGGTCAGAGCAGTCGGTAGTGGTAGCCAGGCACCATCTAGCTGTACTGGGCTCAGTCCGGTGGAGGCCTTGGTAGCCGTGGACAATTAGTCCTTTGGACTAATCTTTTCCTTGTATCCTGTTCTCTTCATTCTCCCTTGCTTCCGAAGGGATGAGACCAGTGGAGTATCTTAGATGGCTGCTCACAGGCTTTTAAGACCCCAGACACTACTCACCAAGGTAGAATGTAGAGCATTGTCTTTATAAGCTGTGTCATGCCAATTGAGCTAGATGTTCCTGGAGACCATGGTCCCCAGAGCCCTCCGCCCAGCAATTCAGTCCCTCAGGGAGTTTGGATGCGTCTGTGGGTCTTCCATGACCTTTCCTTGTACAAGTTGTGCTACTTTCTCCTGTATTGTGTACTGTCTCACCCTTCACCCAAGATACCACTTATCTATTGTCTATTTAATATTCCCCCCCCCAATCCCTGGTTACCAACAAAGATTGTTACATTTTGTGTGTGAACTTTTTCATGGGTTTTTACGATAGAGGTCTCATACAATATTTGTCCTTTTGTGATTGACTTATTTCACTCAGCATAATGTCCTCCAGTTTCATCCATGTTATGAGATGCTTCACAGATTCATTGTTGTTCTTTCGCGTTGCATAGTACTCCATTGTGTGTATGTACCACAGTTTGTTTATCCATTCATCTGCTGATGGGCATCTAGGTTGTTTCCATCGTTTTGCTATTGTGAACAATGCTGCCATCAACATAGGTGTGCATATGTCTATTCGAGCGACGACTCTTATTTCTCTAGGATATATTCCTAGGAGTGGGATTGCTGGATCGAATGGTATGTCTATTTCTAGCTTTCTGAGGAAGCACCATATCATTTTCCAAAATGGTTGTATCATTTTGCATTCCCACCAGCAGTGCATAAGAGTTCGGATCTCCCCGCAGCCCCTCCAGCATTTGTTATTTCCAGTGTTTTTGATTCATGCCAGTAATGCCGGGGTGAGATGGTATCTCATTGTGATTTTAATTTGCATTTCTCTAATGGCTAGTGATCGCGAGCATTTCCTCATGTGTCTGTTGGCCACTTGAATGTCTTCTTTGGTGAAGTGTCTGTTCATTTCCTTTGCCCATTTTTTAATAGGATTATTTGTCTTTTTGTTGTAGAGGTGTTGGATTTTCTTGTAGATTATGGAGATTAGACCTTTGTCTGACTTGTACTGACCAAAAATTTTTTCCCAGTATGTAGGTTCTCATTTTACTCTTTTGGTGAAGTCTTTTGAAGAGCATAGGTGTTTGATTTTTAGAAGATCCCAGTTATCTAGCTTATCTATTGGGTTTTGTGCGTTGATGGTTATGGTTTGTATCCTGTTAATGCCATGTGTTAAGGTCTGAAGTGTTGGTCCTATTTATTCATCTATGAACTTTATAGTTTTAGGCTTTATATTCAGGTCTTTGATCCATTTTGAAGTATTTTTTGTGTAAGGTGTGAGGTATGGGTCCTGTTTCATTTTTTTGCAAATGGACATCCAGTTTTGCCAGCACCATTTATTAAAAAGACTGTCTTTTCCCCATTTGATGGACTTTGGGCCCTTCTCGAAGATCCGGTGACCGTAGGTGGATGGGTTTACATCTGGGTTCTCAATTCTGTTCCATTGGTTGATGTGTCTGTTGTTGTACCAGTACCAGGCTGTTCTGACTACTGTAGCTGTATAGTAGGTTCTGAAGTCAGGTAGTGTGAGTCCTCCAACTTTATTCTTCTTCTTCAGTAGTGCTTTACTTATTCGGGGATTCTTCCCTTTCCATATAAAGTTAATGATTAGTTTTTCCATCTCTTTGAAGAATGTTGTTGGTATTTGAATCGGGATTGCATTGTATCTGTAAATTGCTTTGGGTAGAATTGTCATTTTCACAATGTTGAGTCTGCCTAACCATGAGCATGGTATGTTTTTCCATTTATGTAGATCCCTTTGGGTTTCTTGCAGGAGTGTTGTATAGTTTTCTTTGTATAGGTCTTTTATATCCCTGGTCAGATTTATTCCTAAGTATTTTATCTTTTTAGGGGCTATTGAAAATGGTATTGTTTTCTTGATTTCCTTTTCATCATTCTCCTTATTGCTGTATAGGAATCCAACTGATTTTTGAATGTTTATCTTGTATCCTGCTACTCTGCTGCATCTTTCTATTAGTTCCAGGAAATTTCTCACGGAGTCTTTAGGGTTTTCTATGTGCAGTATCATATCATCTGCAAACAGGGACAGTTTAACTTCTTCATTACCAATGTGGATGCCTTTTATTTCTTTTTCTTGCCTTATTGCTCTAGCTAGAACTTCCAGCACAATGTTAAATAGGAGTGGTGATAAAGGCCATCCTTGTCTTGTTCCTGTTTTCAAGGGGAATGTTTTAAGCCTCTCTCCATTAAGAATGATGTTGGCCATTGGTTTTGCATAGGTGCCCTTTATCATGTTGAGAAATTTCCATTCTATACCTATTTTATTGAGAGCTTTTATCAGGAATGGGTGTTGGACTTTGTCAAATGCCTTTTCTGCATCAGTTGAGATGATCATGTGATTCTTTTCTTTCCTTTATTTATGTGGTGGATTACGTTGATTGATTTTCTAATGTTGAACCATCCTTGCATACCTGGTATGAATCCTACTTGGTCGTGGTGTATTAGTTTTTTGATATGATGCTGAATTCTATTGGCTAGAATTTTGTTGAGAATTTTTGCATCTATATTCATGAGAGATATTGGTCTGTAATTTTCTTTTTTTGTGACATCTTTGCCTGGTTTTGGTATTAGCATTATGCTGGCTTCATAGAATGAATTTGGAAGTGTTGCTTGCTCTTCTATGCTCTGAAATAGCTTGAGTAGAACTGGTACAAGCTCTTCTGTAAATGTTTTGTAGATTTCTCCAGTGAAGCCATCTGGGCCAGGGCTTTCTTTGGTTGGGAGTTTTTTTATTACCTTTTCAATCTCTTCTCTTGTTATGGGTCTGTTCAGATTTTCAACATCACTTGTTGTAGTTTGAGTAGGCCATGTGTTTCTAGAAATTTATCCATTTCCTCTAGGTTTTCAAATTTGTTGGAGTATAGTTTTTCATAATATTCTGTTATAATCCTTTTTATTTCAGTTGGGTCTGTTGTAATGTCCCCCATTTCATTTCTTATTTGGCTTATTTGTGTTCTCTCCTGTTTTTCTTTTGTCAGTCTGGCCAGTGGTTTGTCGATTTTGCTGATTCTTTCAAAGAACCAACTTTTGGTTTTGTTGATTCTTTCTATTGTTTTTCTGTTCTCTATTTCATTTATTTCTGCTCTGATCTTTACTATTTCCTTTCTTCCGGTGGTTGTGGGCTTTTTTTGGCTGTTCTCTTTCTATTTGTTTGAGTTCTGTAGTTAATGTTTTTATTTTGTCCCTTTCCTCTTTTTTGATATGTGCATCTATTGCTATAAATTGTCCTCTGAGGACTGCCTTTGCTGTGTCCCAAAGGTTTTGGTATGGTGGGTTTTCATTCTCATTTGATTCTAGGAATTTTTGATTCCATCTCTGATTTCTTCTATTACCCAGTGATGTGTAAGCAGGGTATTATTCAGTTTCCATGTAGTTGATTTTTTTCCTTGCTCTTTCTATTGTTAATTTCTACCTTGATGGCATTGTGGTGAGAGAAGATACTTTGAATTATCTCAGCGTTTTGGATCTTGTTGAGGATTGCTCTGTGGCCTCAGATGTGGTCTCTTCTGGAGAACGTTCCATGTGCATTGGAAAAGAATGTGTACTTTGCAGCAGTTGGATGGAGTGTTTTATATATGTCTATGAGGTCAAGTTGGCTGATTGTGCCCTTTAGGTCTTCTGTATCTTTGCTGAGTTTCTTCTTAGTTGTTCTGTCCTTTACTGAGAGTGGTATGTTGAAGTCTCCTACTGTTATTGTGGAACTGTCAATTTCTCTTTTCAGTGTTGTTAGAGTTTGTTTCATGTATTTTGGAGCCCTGTCATTGGGTGCGTAGATGTTTATTATGGTTATGTTTTCATAATGGATCATCCCCTTAATCATTATATAGTGTCCTTCTTTGTCTTTTATGGTAGATTTCATTTTAAAGTCTATTTTATCTGAGATTAGAATTGCCACTCCTGCGCTTTTTTGGTAGTTGTTAGCTTGATATATTTTTTTCCAACCCTTGACTTTTAATAAATTCACATCTTTGTTTCTAAGGTGTGTCTCCTGTAGACAGAATATTGATGGATCCTGTTTTCTTATCCATTCTGTCCTCTCCGTCTCTTTATGGGTGCATTGAGTCCATTTACTTTCAGTGTAATTATTGATAGATGTGGGTTTGTTGCTGTCATTTTGTAGTGCTCTTTTTTGTGGTGCTGATGTTTTCTTTGTTCTTCTTGCTCTCTTGTGCTGAGTTACTTTTGTTTGTGGATTTTTTTTTTTTCATTTCTTTTGTTTTTGTAGGTTTTGTTTTTGCTGAGACTTTATGTTATTCCTCTTCTTTTTTATGAGTATGTTTATTAACTTTCTTTGTAGTTACCATTCATTTTACCCTTATCTTTCTACGTTTGAAGCAGTCTACCATTACTTGGTATCGCCTTGCCTTCCTCTCCATCAGAAGGTTCTGTACCTATGCCATTTATTCCCTCTTTTATTGTTTTGATGTTGTTGTCATTTACTGATTAACTGCTCTGACTCCCTGTTGTATTTCTTTTGGTTCTGGATAGTCCTCGAGAGTTCATTGCCTAGATTGGTATCTGGCTGGTATGATCCTGCGTCCTAGATTACGCCTGTGAGCCAAAGCTGTTTGTCCTCAGATCGAAGAACTCCTTTTAATAATTCTTGTAAGTTTGGTTTGACTTTTACATAATCACTTAATTTCTGTTCATCTGGAAATGACCTAATTTCACCATCAAATTTGAACAAGAGTTTTGCAGGATATATTATTCTTGCCTGGCAATTTTTTTTCTTTCAGGATTTTATATATGTCATACCATTGCCTTCTTGCCTGCATGGTTTCTGCCGAATAATCTGAGCTTAGTCTTATTGTTTCTCCTCTGTATGTGACTTCTTGTTTTTCACGAACTGCTCTCAGGATTCTTTGTTTGTCTTTGGTTTTGGCGAGTGTGAATATGATACGCCTTGGTGATTTTCTTTTGGGGTCTCTTCTATATGGGGTTCATTGAGCTTCTTGGATGGCCAGCTTTTCATCTTTCATGATATTGGGGAACTTTTCTGTCGGCAGTTCCTCAATATCCTCTGTGTGTTTTCTGTTTTCTCCCCCTGTTCTGGAATTCCAATCACTCAAAAATTTTTGCTTTTGATTGTGTCCCACATAACTCTCACGGTCTCTTCATTTTTCTTTGTTCTTTTTTCTGAGTTTTCCTGAAACCGAGTTGTATCTAAGTGTTTGTCTTCAATTCCATTGATCCTGTCTTCCACCATTTCAAATCTGCTTCTCAGCCCTTCTATGACATCGTCCATTTCTGAAATCTTATTGTTTATCTTTTGGATTTCTAATTGTTGTCTTTGTATAATTTCTAGTTGTGAATTTATTTTGGCATTTTGTTCCTGCATTATTTTCCTGAATTCTTCCAATGTTTAGTCTGTATTTTCCATGAATTTGTCTATTTTTTTCTCATGTTTGTCAGCTTTTTGCCTCAGCTCTTGGAGAATTCTGAGTATTAGAGATTTGAATTCCCTATCAGGTAGTTCTAGTGCATTTTCCTCCAGAGGAGAGTCATCTCCTGTTTTATTTTGGACACCTACTGGAACCATCCTGTCCTATTTTTGTAAATGTTTTGTTATTGTCTGCTGTCTTCGGGGCATTCAGTAGTTACTTTTCTTGTTTATTGATTGTAGATTTGTTTGTTTCGTCCCTTTTTTTAAAAAAATTTGACTATGTCTGAGCAGGCAGACTATGTGTTCTTTGTTGTTTGCTCGTCTGTGGGCACAATACTTTTCGCCTCCTTCTTCAACTGGCAAGTTCAGTCACTCTGATATGGTACAGCAGGGCAGGTCTAGCTGAAGAGGAGTTACTGGGGTGGGTTGTTTTTGTCACTTACTACAGCCACCAGAGTGGGTCGGTAATCAGTGCAGGGCAGGTTCCGGTAGGCTTTGCCTGTGCTGCTTGGTGGTGTGATGTCAAGCAGATGGTGCAGGTAGGCAGGATGCAGCGGGGAGATTGTTATGTGTGGAGCTAAGATGGATATGGGACAGAGAGGAGAGGAACAGGAGCCAAAAACATACAAACAAACAAAAAAGAATGCTAGGGGAGCTTGCCATTGGAGTGGAGAGATAAGAGACTATGAAATGGAGAAAAACAGAAAGGGGAGGAGGAAGAAAAGAAAAGAATGAATAAATAAGAATCATAAAGGTTAAAGAACCACAGAGTTCCCAGGGATCCCACCAGTGCAGCTATGAGGTCTGGGGAAGTCGCTCTTAGGTGTTGCAGTACAGCCTGGCTAGAAGGCACAGAGGTATACAATGCCAGGTATTCAGGGAACAGAAAGAGAAGGAAGCTATAGAGAGACGAGGAACTGAGCAATGAAGAAAGCCAAAAAGGGAAAAAGAGGAAAAAGAAAACAAAACAAATTAAAAAAAGAAAGGCCCCCAAAGAAACAGAAGAAAAAAAAAACCCCAATGTAAAAAGAAATGCTCTCAGGGATCCCTCTGCACATCTGTGGAAGCCAAAGGGGAGTCTCCCTGCCAAGCTGCTCAGCCTGGCCAGAAAGGGCTCCCAACTCAAGAAAAGGAAACTAAAACAAACAAACAATTCAAAACAAACAAACAAACAAAAGCCCCGGGATCCCACCAGCACAGCAGCCCAAACCGGGAAGCAACTCCACACTCGAACGGAGCTCCACAGCCCCTCAGGAAGAAGCAAAGATGGCAAATGGACCCAAGTACTTGAGCGAAGGGAGGGGGAGGTGGCGAGAGGCAAGTAAGAAATCAAAAGAAGCAGGAAAAAAAGCAACACTAGCAGCCAACAAATGGCACTCAGAGAGCCAGCTGGTGCAGGCTGGTGTTTCTGGACAAGAGACTGTGTCCATGGGAAGCAGAGGGGTCTGAGTGTGGGTGAAGAAGGGTAGAGAGTGGGAAAGCGTATTTCACAAATTACCGGATCTCTGCAGCCCCTCAGGAAGAAGCAAAGATGGTGCACGGAGCGAGGTACTCGAGCGAAAGGAGGGGGAAGTGGGGAGATGCAAGGAAGAAATAAAAAGAAGCATAAAAAAAGCAACACCAGCAGCCAACAAATGGCACTCAGAAAGCCACCCATTCGGGTGTGTGATATCCAAGCAGCCGCTGTTTTCCGGTCAAGAGACTGGCCGCGGGAAGCAGAGGAGGCCGAGTCGGGGTGAAGAAGGGTCGGGGGTGGGAAAGCATATATCACCAATTACCGGTTGTTTTGTCTCCCTCTGGACGCTCCGTGAGGCTGCTTTCTCATACCCTGTTTGCTGGTCTCCGATAGGAGTCCAAGATGGTGGATCCGCACTGTGTTAGCTGGTAGGGGACCTCTGCATGAATCTCTCCTCACTCTCCTTTCTCTGTCAGTTTTCTCACTCCATTTGGTGCTTGCCTGAGTTCTTTATCTCTTCATTTGATGTTTTAGGGTTTCAGGATTGTTGTATTCTCTGTTCAGCTTAGTTTTTCAGATCTTTGCTGTGGAGGGACAGCATGGTGCTTCTGCCTAGAGCGCCATTTTGCCAGAACTCCAGAAAATAATAATTTTATACCAAAAAATTTGAAAATTTAGATGAAATAGATAAATATCTAGAAAATACAGTTTAAAAAGAAATAGAAAGCCTGAATAGTGTTATAACCACTAAAGAAACTGAACAGGTTATTTAAAATATCCACATAAAGGCAACACCAGGTTCAAATGGTTTTATAGGCAAGTTCTATCAAACTTTCAAGGAAGAATATTCCAGAGAATAGACAATAGGCTCAGGTCTCTACCAAAGATCAAGTTACAGTGGTTTAAACAAGATGGAATTTTATTTCTCTTTCATGTAACAGATCAAGTATAAATAGTTCAGGGTTGGTGTGATGTCTCTATCACGTTGGGAATATAGACTCCTATCTTACACCTATCTATAGGTTTAAGATGTCATTGTGTGCTATCAAGTAGATTCCGACTCATAGTGACTCTATAGGACAGAGTAAAACTGCCCTGTAGGGTTTCCAAGGAGCAGCTGGTGGATTCGAACTGCCTACCTTTTGGTTAGCAGCCTGAGCACTTAACCACTGCACCACCAGGGCTCCAAATTCTGCCATTGTGTCTCCATTCCATCCAGTGTAGAGGGTGTAAAGGTAGAGAAATGAAGATACATTCCTTTCCTTTGAAGAACACAACCTGGTAGTTGCACTCATCACTCTTGATGAAGGAATACTGGCCAAAATTTAATCACATGGCCATACCTAACTATCAGGAAAGGAGGCATGGTGGCTTAATGGTTAAGTGCTTGGCTGCTAACCAAAAGGTTGGCAGTTCAAACCCACCCCACAGCTCTGCAGGAGAAAGAACTGGCAATCTGCTTCCATAAAGATTACAGTCAAGACAACCCAATGGGAAAGTTCTACTCTGTCACGTGTGGTCACTATGCGTCAAAATTGATTGGATGGTATACAACAACAACAGCAACAGCTATCAGGGAAGCTGGGGAAATAAAGTCTTTCACTATGTGTCCAGGTAAAAACTAGGTTTCTGTTTTTAAAGTAAAAATGCCAGAATGACTATCAGAGAATCATCACAGACTCTGCCACAAAGGAAATTATCTGTGAAACCAATTCAGACTGTGAAACCAATATAACCTTGATGCCAAAACCAGACATGAATAGTACAAGAAAAGAAAATTATAAGCCAGACTTACTCGTGGACATAAACACAAAAGTTAGAAACAAAATATTAGCAACTGAATCCAACAGTATATAAAAAAGATAATACATTATGACCAATTTTTATTTATTCCAGAAATTTAAGGGTGGTTTAACATTAGAAAATCTGTCATTATCATACACCACATTAACAAATTAAAGGATTAAAAAATACAATCATCTCAACAGATTAGAAAAATCGTTTGACAAATTCATTCATTCATCATAAAAGCACTTAGCAAATTGGGAATATGAGAAAACATTCTCAACCTAATTAAGATTAACCAACAAAAACCCATGGTAAGCATCATTCTAGATGAGGAAATGTCAGAGCAGCCCTTTTCCAATAAAAATCAAGACAAGGATGCATACTGTCATGGATTGAATTGTGTCTCCCCAAAAATGTGTGTATCAATTTGGCTAGGCCATGATCCCCAGTGTTGTGTGGTTATCCTCTATTTTGTGATTGTAATTTTATGTTAAAAAGGATTAGGGTGGAATTGTAACACCACCCTTACCTAGGTCACATCCCTGATCCAATGTAAAGGAAGTTTCCCTCGGGTGTGGCCTGCACCACCTTTTATCTCTCAAGAGATGAAAGGAAAGGGAAGCAAGCAGAGAATTGGGGACCTCGTACCACCAAGAAAGCAGTGCCAGGAGTAGTGTGTTCTTTGGACGCAGGGTCCCTCCACGGAGAAGCTCCTAGTCCAAGGGAACATTGATGAGAAGGCCAACAGAGAGAGAAAGCCTTCCCCTGGAGTTGATGCCCTGAATTTGGACTTGAAGGCTGCTAGACTGTGAGAAAATAAATTTCTCTTTGTTAAAGCCATCCACTGGTGGTATTTCTGTTAGAGCAGCACTAGATGACTAAGACACATACTCTTACCACTTCTGTTCAAATTACATTGAAAGTCCTGCCAATGCAATTAGATAAGAAAAGCATATTAAAGTCATAAAGATCAGAAATGAAGAAATGAAACAATCACTACTATGCATGATATAATTGTCCCAAAAGAATCTACAGACAAAATACTGAAAATCAATAGAAAGTTTGGCAAAATAGCCAAAGATAAAATCAGTATTAGAAAATCTACTGCATTCAGGTACACCAGCAACAGTTAGAAATTATAATTGTAAAAAAAAAAAAAAAGAAACTCATTTAACATAACTCAAAACTATAATGTATATAAGAACATATCTAACAAAATATGTTGAAGACATAAAAGGAAAATAATAAAATATTACTAGAATACATTAATTAAGACCTAAATAGATTGAGAGATATATCATGGATGTTTAGACTCAATACCATAACAATGTCAGTTCTCCCCATGTCATGGATTGAATTGTTTCCCCAAAAAATGTGTGTCAACTTGGTTAGGCCGTGATTCCTAATATTGTGTGGTTGTCCTCCATTTTGTGATTTTCCTATGTGTTATAAATCATAATCTTTGTCTGTGGTTAAAGAAGATTTAGGGTGGGATATATCACCCTTGCTCAGGTCACATTCCTGATCCAATGTAAAGGGAGTTTCCCTGGGGTGTAGTCTGCACCACCTTTTATCTTACAAAAGATAAAAGGAAAAAGAGGCAAGCAGAGAGCTGGGGACCTCATACCACCAAGAAAGCAGTGCTGGGAGCAAAGTGTGTCCTTTAAATCCTGGGTTCCTGCGCAGAGAAGCTCCTAGTCCAGGGGAAGATTGATGACAAGGACCTTCCTTCACAGCTGACAGATAGAGAAAGTCTTCCCCTGGAGGTGACGCCCTTAATTTGGACTTCTGGCCTACTAGACTGTGAGAAAATAAATTTCTGTTTGTTAAAGCCATCCACTTGTGTTATTTCTGTTATAGCAGCACTAGATGACTAAGACACTCCACTCTGACATACAGATCCAATACAATATCAACCAAAATTCCAACAGGCTTTTTGAAGATCTTCACCATTTTCATAAAGCTCAAAAACAAAAGTACAGTCAGACCTTGGTATCCACAGTGGATTTGTTCTAGGACCACTTCCCCCCGCCCCATACCAAAATCCGAGGATGCTCAAGTCCCTTATATAAAATGATGTAGTATTTGCATATAAGCTACACACATCCTCCCATATACTTTAAATCATCGCTAGATTATTTATAATACCTAATACAATGTAAATGCTATATAAATAGTTGTTATATCATTTTGTTTAGGGAATAATGACAAGAAAAAAAGTATAGGTCTAATTGCATAGCACATCAGATACAAGGCAAACAACCCTCAACCAGTGCTGGAGAGAGACTCAATGGCAGGAGGCTGCAGCAGAGTACACCTACACAGCAATTTTTTTTCCCAAATATTTTCCATCCACGATTGGTTGAATCCGTGGATGCAGAACCTGCGGATGCAGAAGGCCAACAGTAAATAGTAAGTAAAATTTACTATTTGTGATGAAGATACTTTTTTAAAGCAGGGAAATAATAAACACAAAATTCAGAGATAGTGGCTATCTCTTACGGGGAGGCAAGTGTATGGAACAGGTAAAAAGCACACTGGGAGCTGCAACCATATTGAATGTTCTGATTCTCAGATGGGGTAGTATGTTCACAGCTGTTCGTTTTGTTAGAATGTCTTATAACGTATATAGTTTACAATTATTATTTTATGCATAAAATTTTAAAAGAAAAAAATATCTTCCTCAAAGAGAACAGCCACAACTTAAGAACAGGCAAGGCCTTAGTTACAGAAGGTGAAAGACAAGTTCTTGCAGCAGCCAGTTTCCAGACACATTTGATACAGGCTGCTAGATTCAGCTGGAAACTTGGTCTGGCAAGACATGAAGGCGAATCAAGTCAGAGGGCAGAAAGACACCCTGCACACTGGGACATAGAGAAGGGCGTGGCCTGCCCAGTGCCACACAGCTCACATCAGGGGACTCAGGGTTCATGGACTGTCTGACAACATGCAAGGAGCCAAGAGGGAAGACGTGAGGGTGATGTGTGGTATCAAGGCCGGCCAGACAGGAGAGGCGTGAGACTGCAGCCAGCTCTGGACTGGATCTCAAGACTGATCACAATTGAGTTCCCACCAGAGCAGGGGAAGAGGGACTGTCAGAGCCTCCCAAGCCTGGACTGCAAGCCTCAGTAGGAACCAGCTACAACTTCTGTCATCTTTGGGGATCAGGGTTCCTGGAGAAAATGGAGCCAGACACTAGATCTAGAGAAAAAGGATGGAGAAAAAAAATCTCACTTTAGGGTGGTTGTAAAGAAAAGGGTAAAAATATTTCCCGGCCTCTGGTGCTCTCTTCTGACCCCACCCCCACCTCCACCAACCATGAGCCTAATACTGACAGGATTATCCTAGCTGTCTAATGCTGAAGTTTGAGGACCCTGGACAAGTGGACAAGAGGACCCAATTGCTGGTTAATGCCTCCAATGCTACCATTAGCTCATCATTTCTTCATTAAGGATTTTCCCTGCTCCCTTCTCCTATGTTCTTACGACACAGGAGTTTGTAACTATCCAGTATCATCATATGCTCCGCCTCATTTTATGATGATTTTGTCCACGGATTATAGTCCTTTGCTGGGCTGTCAGCATTTTAGGGGCAGGGCTATACCTTATCTTCTTCATGTTCCTTACCAGTTTCGTTAGAACCTTGTGCATACTGTATCTCAATAAACGTATTGGTAAAATTCAATTAAACTTTTTAAATCCAGGGAAGAATGGGCAAACCATAAACGATTATTGTCGGTCACTAACCCCTTAGTATAAACTAGTTTTCAGGATTTTTTTTTTTTTTTTAGGTAGATTTTGATAAAGAAATTGAAAGAAGTTTGAGGGGAAAATTTTTTACCTAGGAGATTTCTTGAAACATTTGGAGAGAGATAATATTTTTAAAAATAATGATTCATCCATACCCTAAAGTACTATGGCGATATTAAAAATAACTACATCTACATAGACTGACACAGAAAGATATCAGACATATTAAGTGGGAAAAAACTTGCAAAATACTTACAGTGTGACCCTATTTTTATTAAAAAAAGAGAAACAAAAAAACATATACTATGCCTCTGTGTTGCGGAGAAGGTCAAAGAAGATATAAACAAAGTCACAAACAATGGTTACCTTTAGGGCTACATTTCTTAAACCTTAGCATGTACACAAATTACCTGAGGATATTGTCAAAAGTGTTAAATTCAGATACTCATTCAGTAGGTCTGGAATGGGGCCTGAGATTTTGCATTTCTGAAAAACTCCTAGGCAGTGATGTGCTGGAGCCAGCTCATACCAGCTTATGAAAGCCAAATACTACATTTTCAGAAACTAAATGAGTCAGTTATTAAATATAGTCATTATTAAAAATTAAATTATATAAAAGTACAATTTAATTATATTTAAAGCAGAGGTAATAAATATTCAAAACTCATCACCTCCTAATTATTTTACTGCGTAGGTAACTTCACTGTTATCTATACTCTTAAGGTTATACACGCAGACTGCTGTATCTGCATGGTGGAAATACTATATAATGATGCACTGCTGTGCAACTCTTTCCAACTTTGCATTCAGTGACGTCACATTGGTAACCTGAAATATGCCACGGCAGGAGTATTTATACCACGGAGATTAGCAAGCACTATAAATCATGATTTTTTTCCCAGAGAGTGGGTAAGAATTTACTAGGGCACCACTCCTCCAGGTGAATAGCACAGGTCTAGGGCATAGGATTGAAAGAGAGAAAGCCTTTAGGGGTAACAGGAAAAAAGGGTACAGAACAAGGGGGTTATGAATATTGAATACAAATTTTGCTGCACTAAGCTTTTCTGTATTCCTAGCTCATTAGTGGCACGTAGTGCTGAACAAATGTTTACCAACTCTGCGAATGAATGGACGCTGTGAAGAAGAAGCGAGAAGGGTTCTCATGTTCCCCGGGAAAACACAGGGGCTGGAACTGAATGAAAGAGCTGGGGTGAGCTCCTGGCAGGGTGAGCCCAGGACTGGCCCTCACACGCCTGACCCCTTCCGCATTTCCTGTGCCTCTTTGATTCCCGGATCTGGGAGCCAGTATTTACTTAACTCCTCCCAGAGCTTCTGTTCAGCAAGCAAAGCCCAAGGCTGCCCAAACCATGGGCCAGGTAAACAAACAGCCAGGCCTGGACACAAACAGTGGGGGCCCAGCAGACTCTAGGAGTGCAGAAGCAGCCACGAAGTCTGGAAAAGACTGAGCCTGGCCAGGTGGAGCCAGCCCCTCGACCCCCCCTACCCCCACCTCTCCACCCTCCAGCCCTTCCCCTGCCACCAGAACCCTCTCTCTAATCCTGTCTCTCCCTCTAACCCCTACCTCACTCCTGTGATCACCCTGGGCAAAGTTCCAAAATCAATGGAGCCATCCATTTCTCCAGCTCCTGCCTGCCTTCTCCTTTGCCACCAACCTACACTCTCCAAGAAAGAGGTCAGAGTAGTGACCTGGCTGGCCTGGTGGGCCATCTGAGCAGACCCAGGCTGAGCACTCCCTGCCTCTCATCCTTCAAGTCTCAGGTCCAGCCTCACCTTCCCTTTACCTCAAGCAGGGACAGTTCTACTTCAACAGCACTGTTAAGCAATTTGCCTAACACTCACAGTTCACCACCCAGCAAGGGTCTACTGAGCGCAAAAGCAGGCTAGCACTGCTGGAGGCAACGGAGATCCAGGGTGCCAGACACTCCCTCCAAGAGCTTACAGTTAGTGGAGGGAGGAAGCAATAAACCAGGAAACAAGTTTAAGTTAGGTGGTGATAAGTACTAGAAAGAGAATACTCTAGATTGAGGGGGATAACAATGGACAGGGAGAGTGAGATTTATATAGGGTTGTTGAGGAGGGCCACTATGATAAGGGGACACTTGAGCAGAGGCCTGATATGAGGGAATAAGCCTTGGAAATATCTAGGGAAGGGCTGATGGCTTGCCTGGTCTTTTCCAGAGTATTCTCAAATCCACCTGCCCTCCCCACTTCCCAGCTCCACCTCCCATCCCTGAACAAAAGTAATGCAAATTGGTAACCAGCTGGGTGTGAAGTAGTTTACCACTTTTACCTCACCATCAAGTTCACCATGATATGATTAGTTAGGCTATATATAGGTTTGACTACTGTATCAGGCCCCTCAAATAATCATGGTGTAAATAAGATAGAAAACACTTCTCCTCATATAAGACTCTGTACATAAGTAGTCCAGGACTGCTACAGTAGCTCCACATGGAGAAGACCAAGCACCATCTATTTTTGCTCTGCCATCCCAGGGGGTTGGGGGGATGCCCTCATGGCATGGTCCTGGACAACTTATCGCTCATCTGCACTCCGGACAGCCAGAAGGAGGAAGGAAGATTGGAACCAAGGCAATAGAGGGGGCACTGGAAGAGTGTGGAAACTGGGGAGTCCTCTGCCCTTTAAGGACATGCCTAGAAATTCTACCCACCACTTCTGTTCACACTCCATTGGACAGAACTTGGTCATGTGGCCACCCCTGGCTGCAAAGGAAGAATAGGAGGAGAATTTGGGGGGACAACTAGGAGCTCTGCCACAACATGGGTATTCAGACCAGTTCTGCCTGACTTAAATTTTAAGTTCCTACTCACTGTGTGAGCCTCTCAGGATGGGGCCCCACTCCATCCCATTCATTTCATGCACAGCATTTTTCAGTATGAAACATGTTCACCCATATTATTGTACTTGATCTTCACAATACCCCATGAGGTAGGTAGACTTATCAGACTTTACTCATGAGAAAACTGGGGTTTAGAAAGGTGGGAGGATATGCACAGATGAATGTCTGGGATTTGAACTCAGATCTTTTCTTCAGATTCCTTAATCTCACTTAACGGATAATTACTGTGACGTGAGGGAGAGAGAGAGATACAGTCTGACTCTGGCCACCAACACCACCACTAGAATTTCTCAGGAAAGTGGCCAGCTGCTAAAGAGAGATGTGACTTGATGGAGCACATATAATCCCATCATTCTTGTTGAAGTAGAAAAGTCCACCCCATTCTTGCAAATCTGTGTGGGTGGTACTGAGGCGAAAAAGGCAGAATTAAGCAGCCAGGACAGACCCCGGTAGCAAGCCTGGCTCAGCTAGCATCTCCCAGGGCGGATGGCCTCCTTGTTTACCACCCCATCTGTCATGATTGGTTGGTGTCTGTGCCACACGAGTTGTTAAATATTTTTAATATCACCCCTCGTAGGATCTGTTCTTGGGCAGTCCCAAAGTGGCCTGTTATCTTGGAGAAGCTATCTAAGCTTCAAGTTCCACATCTACAAAAAAGAACAGGCTAGTCCTACCCCTCCCAGCTGCCCCTAACTGGTGAAGAGGCTCTTACATTGGTACAACCACGAGAGGTAACACTCAAGGCCCCCCAACCCCGGCTCCCGCAGACACACCCCCTGAGCCATTAGAGTCTCTCACCTCAGTATCCTCCTTTCTGTCTCCCACAGCCTCTCTGCCCCAATTTCCACTCCTGAAGCTACACCTCCCCACCCTCCCAGCCTGTAGACCCAGAACACTTCTACAGGGCAAGGCAGGCTTGAAAAAGCTGGCAGAAATTACAGGGCCTTAGACTATCTGAGGGGAAGGGACCTCAGGCACCATCTAATCCAGTGGCCTCAGTGACCATTTGTGTGGTCACAAAAAGTGCCAGCACGCTCTAACGCTTTCTGCACTCAGCATTATCTATGATATTTTTATCCAAATAACGCATGCCTTCTATGTTTGTTTTGCCAACCACGCCCTTCCCCCAACAAGGTATTGTCATAAGCACTGTTATGCCAATTTTATTTTTCACATGTTGCTGTACAAAAATAATTGGCACAGTGGTACGTACAAAAATACCTTGCAAAATGGGCAGCTTCTGTCCGCAGGTGAGATGAGAAGGCAGAGAGGGTTAGGAGCTGGTTGAATGGACATGGGAAATCCAGGATAGAAAGGAAGAGTGTGCTGTCACAGTGTGGGGAGAGCAATTGGGGTCACATAACAATGTATGTATAAATTTTTGTATGAGAGACTAGCTTGAAATGTAGACTTTCACTTAAACTATAACAATAAACAAACAAAATACCTTGTAAGGGGAAGGCACAGTTGGCAAACAAACGTAGAAGGTGTTTGTTATTTGTGGAAAAATATGCAACCCTGTCGGGGTGGGACCATGCACATAAGGTGTATGGAACCCTAACAAGGGGATTGGTCAGTTTTGTCATCCCACTAGGCTTAAAAGAGAGCCATCCTAGAGCAGACGGAGACCTTACTACCACCAAGAAAGAAGAGCCAGGAGCAGAATACATCCTTTGGACCCAGGTTCCACGCACTGAGAACCTCCTAGATTCAGGAGACAGAGAGAGAGATCTGTAACACCAGAGATGGTGAGAGATGGCAAGAAGCAGAGAAATGGCAGCAGCAGAAGCAGCAGAACCAGGAACCCAGCAGGAGACTGCACAGTGGGGCTGGCCAACTCATGGAACAAGAGATCTGAGTACCTTTGGGCAGGAGGCTGGTGGAGTAAGGTGCCTCCAGGCACTTGGCAGAGCTAAGATCACTGACCCACAGAGCAAGAACTGAGCACCTTTGGGCCATGGCTTACTGGTGGAGTGGGGTGCCTCTGGGCACCTACTGAGGAAGCTAAAGAGCTTTGTAACACTTACCTGAACAGGGCAGGGGCCAGGGGCTGAGATGCCAAGGGGCTGAAGGCCAAAGAGAGGCCTGCCTGTGGGCAAGGCCAAAAAGAAGCTGTCCTGAATCATTTCTGATCCTGAAGTGTAACCTGTTACTTCTCTAATAAACCCCCTAACTGTGAGTATGAGTATGGTCTGTGAGTTCTGTGTGAACATTGCCACAAATTTTCGAACTTAGCAGAGGAGTACAGACTGCCATGGGAGGTGTCAGAATTTGAAAAAAAGGTTGGAGGGAGGAGGCATGTGTGGCCTCCACCTCATAGAAATCAGCTTTGGGCTGTTAATCTTGATTCTCCTTCTCCCTCATGAAGTTAGAGGAGGGTCAGACACCACCCCACGCCAATTTTACAGTGCATCAGGGCCCGATGGCCGAAAGCCCCCAGCAGGGCCAGGTGGCAGAGGGTGAGAAAAAGCTGTCCTGATCGAGGCTGTGTTCTGAGTTGTTCCTGTTACTTCCAAGTTGATTCTCATCCCAGGTTGTACCCTATTACTTCCCTAATAAACCACTTAACTGTAAGTACGGTTTGTGAGTGCTGTGAAACGTTGCAATGAATTACCAAATCCAAAGATAGGAGGGAGAGTACTGAGGGGAGAGGAGGAGTTGATGTTAGAGATGGTGGAGTGGTACAGCAGTTTGGAAGAGTTGGACATTTGGGACATCTTTAACCTCCACCTCATAGAAACCAGCTTTGTGCTGATCCTTACAAAAGAAATTATTCATTTAGTTGGAGCTAGAGAGCTGAGCAACTTTGGGCCAAGCCTTAATGGCCAAGTGGGGTGCCTCTGGGTACCTACTGGCAGAACTAAAGAGATTTGTAACGCTTGCCCAAGCAGGGCAGGGGCTGTAGGGGCCGAGAAGCCGAGATTGAGAGAGAGACTTGCCTGAGGCCACGGCTGAGAAGCAGCTGTCCTGATGGAAGAACTGTGTCCTGAGTCCTTCCTGATCCTGAATTGTAACCTGTTACTTCTCTAACAAACTCCACAATTGTCAGTATTGTCTGTGAATTCTGTGTGGCCGTTGCAACGAATTATCAAACTCAGTAGAGAATGTCATGGGAGGGACATTTGGTATCAGAATTAGTAGAAGGTTGGAGAGAGGAGGTATGTCTGATCTCCACCTCATAGGAATCAGTCTTGGGCTGTTGATCTTGATTCTCCTTCCCCCTTGTGAAGAAAGAGGAGGTCAGATGCCTCCTGCCACGCCATTCTTAGTTACAATCCAGGATCAGGATACAGTTCTTCAGTCAGGACAGCTTCTTGGTTGTGTCCACAGGCAGGCCTCTCTCTGGGCCCCCAGCCCTTCAGTCCCTTGGCCTCTGCCCTGCTTGGGCAAGTGTTAACAAGCTTTTTAGCTCCACCAAGAAGAGACAGGGGGCATCCCACTCCACCAGTAAGCCTCAGCTGAAAGCACCCAGCTATCTAGCTCTGGTGGGTTGACAAGCCTAGCTCCTCCAAGTGCCCAGAGGCACACCATTCCACCAGCAAGCCTCCTGCCTGAAGGTGCTCATCTCTCTCACTCCATGGGTCAGCAAGCCCACGTGGGTCTCCTGGTACTGCTGCCTCTGCTGCCACCATATCTCTGCTGCCGCTTCTCACCATCTCTCGCCGTCTCCAGTGTTACAGCTCTCTCTGTCTCCTGCGTCTAGGAGGTTCTTGGTGCAGGGATCCTGATCCCGGGTCCAAAGGACTCACTCCACTCCCATCAGTTCTGCTTTGTGGTAGTGAAGTCCCCCTGTCCTCTGGGATTAGCTCTCTTCTAAGCCTAGCAGGATGGCAAAACTGTCCAATCCCCTCGTAAGAGTTCCATACACCTTATTTGCATGGTCCCATTCCTGCAGGGTTCCATGCACCTTATTTTGCATTCTAAGTAAGCTGTCCAATCCTCTTGGTGGGCCACAAACATCATATTTGCGTAGTCCCACCCAGTCATTATGTGGGAGTCACAAAGACTATGGCATCAACTATGGAACAACCGTAAAAACGGCATGGTGGCAGCGTCTGACCTCCTCTAACTTACAAGGGGGAGGGAGAATCAAGATTAACAGCCCAAGGCTTATTCCTATGAGGTGGAGGTCACACATGCCTCTACCCTCCAATCTTTTTACCAAGTCTGACACCAGCCATCCCTCCCCACTGGGTTCGATAATTCATTGCAATAGTCACACAGAACTCACGGACAATACTCACAATTATGCTGTTTATTAGGGAAGTAACAGGTTACAACTCAGAATATAGTTCTTCGATCAGGACAGCCTCTTTTCAGCCATACCCACAGGCAGGCCTCTCTCTGGCCCTTGGCCCCTTGGCCTAGCCTCTGCCCTGCTCAGACAAGTGTTACAAAGCTCTTTAGCTCTGCAAAATAAGCACTCAGGGGCAGCCTACTCTGCCAGTAAGCCTCCTTCCTGAAGGCGCTCAGCTCTCTCACTCCATGGGTTGGCAAGCCCAGCGTGCCATCTCCTGCAGTTCTGATTCTGCTGCCTCTGCTGCCACTGTTTCTCTGCCACTGCTTCTCGTCTCTCACAGCCTCCAGTGTTACTTACACTCAGCAAAGCCCCAGGTCCCATGCAGCCCATCTGGGGGTACTCATTCTGACTGCTCCTTCTACCTGCTTGAGACTGGGACCTGCAGCCCCCTTTGACGCTCTTCCCACCCACCCCTGCAGTCCCCTCTGAGGATCTATATTTTGTCCTTCATACCCTGGCCAGCTGGGGTCCAGGTCTTCCCTCCTCTTCCCCTCAAACTCGCCCCCGCTGACTTCCTGAGAATGTCAGTGCCTGGCTCCCTATCTCTCTCCCACTCAACTCCTGTCGAGTTTGGGAGGTTCAATATCCCCTGGGATATCTCTCCCATGGCCCTGGCCTCTCGGTTCTCAGACCACCTCACCTCCTTTTTCAAGCTTAGTTAAACATCCTTCAACATTTAAAATTGCATGTCTAAACTAGAGTGTTCAGTTTCCTTCTTAAGCATTTCAAATGCCAAACCAGGAAAGCTGTATTTGTTTCTATTGCTGCCATCATAAACGACCACAAACTGAGAGGCTGAAAACAACACAGGCTTAGTATCTGAAAGTTCTGGAGTCAGACATCCGGATGGGTCTCACAGGACTGAAGGCATGAGGTCAGCAGGCTGGGCTCCTTCCAGAGGCTCTGGGAGGAGTCATTTCCTGCTCACTCACGTCCATGCAGTTGTAGCACCGAGGTCTCTGTTTTGTTGCCAGCAACAAACTAAGGTCTGCCCCCACCTTCTAGAGGCCACCCATATCCCTAGGCTCATGGCCCTTCCTCCATCTTCAAAGCCAACAACAGCAGCTAAGTCTTTCTAACAAACCACCTCTCTGGTTCTCTACAGCTAAGAAAGGTTCTCCCTTTTTTAAGGACTCATGTGATTAGGTTGGGTCTGCCTGGATAATCCAGGATCATCTCCCCATCTCTAGGTTTTTAACCTTAATCACCTCTGCAAAGTCCCTTTTGCCATGTAAAGTAACATATTCACAGGTTCCAGGGATTCGAGTGTGGACATCTTTGAGGGCCATTATTCTGCCTACCACACCAACATAACCATAAAAGAAAAAAAATCAGCAGTACAGCAGCTAAGGTGTGGTCTCAAGGCCAGACTGCCTGGCTTTGATCCCAGCTCTGCCACTTAGAGCTGCAGGATAAATTAGACCACCTCTCTGTGCCTCAGTGTCCTCATCAATAGGACACAGATGACAATGAGAGCACTTACCTGATAGGGTGGTAATGACAATGAAATGAGTTCATATGTAGAAAGCCCTTAGAAGAGTGCCTGGTGTGTAAGAAGCATTCAGTAAATATTAAGTGTTATGTCTGGCTGCTAATCAAAGGGTCGGCAGTTCGAATCCACCAGCTGCTCCTTGGAAACTTTATGGGGCAGTTCTACCCTGTCCTATAGGGTCGATATGAGTCAGAATCGACTTGATGGCAAGAGGTTTTAGTGTTATGGGTTGATTTGTGGCCCCCTCAAAAGATATATTCAAGCTTGTTGGCAGTTTGAATCCACCAGCCTGTGGATATGACCTTGTTTGGAAATAGTATTTTTGCAGATGCAAAAGGTCATACTGGAATAGAGTGAGCCCTAACCCAATATGACTGGTGTCCTTATAAAAAGAGGAGAGACACAGAGACAGAGAGGGAAGATGGTCATGTGATGGAAGTTATGCTGCCACAACCAAAGAATGCCTGGGGCCACCAGAAGCTGGGAGAAAGGCATGGAACAGACTTTCCCTCAGAGCCTTCAGAAGGAAACAACCCTGCACTGTTCACAATAGCTAAAAGATGGAAACAACCCAGGTGCCCATCAACAGACAAATGGATAAACAAATTATGGTATATTCACACAATGGAATACTACACAACGATAAAGAACAATGATAAATCCATGAAAGCTTAAAAGCTTGCAAGCGGCCATCTAAGATGCATCAATTTGGTCCCAGCCCACCTAGAGCAAAGGAGAATGAAGAACACCAAAGACACAAGGAAAATATTAGCCCAAGAGACAAAAAGGCCACATAAACCAGAAACTCCATCAGCCTGAGACCAGAAGAACTAGATGGTGCCTGGCTACCACCGATGACAGCCCTAACAGGAAACACAACAGAGAGTCCATGACAGCACAGGAGAAAAGTGTGGTGCAGAACTCAAATTCATGTAAAAAGACCAGACTTAATGGTCTGACTGAGACTAGAGGAACCCCAGAAGACATGACCCCCAAACTCTCTGTTAACCCAGAACTAAAACCATTCCCAAAGCCAACTCTTCAAAGATTAGACTGGACTATAAAACATAAAATAATACTTGTCAAGAATATGCTTCTTAGTTCAAGTAGATACATGAGACTAAATGGGCAGCTTCTGTCTAGAGGCAAGATTAGAAGGCAGAAAAGGATAGGAGGTGGTTGAATGGACATGGAAACCTGGGGTGGAAAGGGGGAGTGTGTTGTCACATTATAGGAATCGCAACTAGGGTCACATAACAATATGTGTATACATTTTTGTACAAGACATTAACTTGAGCTGTAAACTTTCACCTAAAGCACAATAGAAAAAAAGAAGAAGAAGAAACCAACCCTGCAGACACTTTGATTTCGGACTTGTAGCCTCCAGAACTGCAAAGAGAATAAATTTTTGTTGTTTAAGCCACCAAGTTGGTTGTACTTTGTTTTGGGCGCCCTAGGAAGCTAATATACTTTGTAAGCTTTATAATAACCTGCTGAGACAGATATTGCTATTCTCATTTCACCGATGAGGAAAGGGAGTGTCCAAGAGGTTAAATAACTGAACCAAGGTGGCAGAGTTGGTCAGTGGGGTGCCATTACTTTAACCTAGGTGTAGTCCTGGCTTAATTATTTTCTACATCACTCAGAACCCGGGACCCCTGCTCCTTCCATGCTGCCTCCCTGCAGCACACATGCCTGGCTGTGCCAACACACACAAACAGAATTCCCCATGTTTACACAAGCGCTTCCTTTCTCAAACCTCCTTAATTCTGTGGCGCCTTAAGAACAAAGAGGTTTCCCACCTCCCTGTTCCTCACCCCAGGTCTTGGAATTCCTCCCTTCAGGGTCCTGAGCTCCCATCCTTTCTCCCCCTTCTGCCACAGCACCATCGCACCCTACTCTGGCCACCAAGGCAGCCTGGTAAAAGTGTTGGAAATCGTCTCAGCTTCATCAGCTGCTCAGCCAGGGGCCTCAGCCGGAGGGACCAGCCTTGCTGACCTAGAACAGAAATCCCAAGGGAAAGGAAATTGAGACCAGGATAGTGAGGAGGGAGCCAAGCTGGGCCTGAGAGAGCCCCACTAGCTCAGAGCAAGGCTCTCCTCAGAGGGTAGAGGAGCAGAGGGAGGCCGATCAGACAGCAGGGATGGCGTGAGGGGCAGTGACTAGCCCACTGGAATAGGTACTGAAGGAGGCTGTGGTGCCCACACCCCACTAGGGCCTCAGCAAAACCAGGAGAGGCCAGGTTCTGACCCCGCCACCTTCCAGGCTCAGGAGTTTGTGAGTGGGTTTTAGATCCCCTCTGAAATCTGGGAAGGTGTACCATTCTGCAGCAATTTGCTTCTTTTTTTGGTTGTTTCAACCTGTCTTAGGGGTAGGCAAACTACAGCCGACAGGCTAAATCCAGTCAGCTATCTGTGTGTATAAGCTCATTAACTAAGAAGTGGTGGGGTTGGGAGGGGACACAGAGGCCGTATGTGACTCACAAAGCCTAAAATATTTACTTTATGCAGAAGTTTACCAGTCCCTCACCCAAACTGATCTAGCTGTGGAGCCCTGGCCAACCATCGTGTGGCTGCATCCATCCACCCACCACTGGCATATGACATCTGGTGTGTGATTTAACCTGTAAAAGGTTGTTTCCCTGTATCTGTACCCCTTCGTCTGTAAAGGGGAGACAGTTAACAGTATCTCTCTCCCAGGACTGTGAGAATTAAATTAGGTACGCTCCACTTCGAGCCCTCAGCCCAGGGCTTGTACCTCAGTGTATGTCACCTGATGGAGGCAGTTGTGGTGGTGGTAACAGAGGCACAGATTGTGGAGTGGGAAGACGAGAGAAGGGCAATGGCGTCACTAGAGCTAGTGTCACCTAGTGTTGTAAATCACAGCTTCACACCCTCCCCGTAGGCCGGGCCAGCTGGGGAACCACGCCACTGTGGGCGGAGCAGCCCCACCCCCGAGCAGGGGCACTGCGCAGGGCCCTCCCAATCCCATCCCCCCATGGGTACCCCCCCAGCCCCTCCCCTCTTCTACAGGCCGAGGCAGAGACTATCGTCTCTGCCCAATGGTGGGCGCCATAGCTCGGCCACAGGCACCCTGACTGGCAGGTGAGGGAGGATGAGTTACCATACTGGGTGACAGGTGACACCAACCCTAGTGATACTACTGCCTTGGCAGCCCCTCCCCTGGCAGCGCCGGTGCGGACTCTGGGGTCATTTTGGTGTCACCTCCTCCGACAGTGTCAGGGGGGCGCAATCCACACCCCCATACCCCTCTAGTGACGCCACTGGGGAGAGGGTCCCGTCCTGACTCACTGGTCTTCTCCGTGTTTCAGAGAAGTGGGGAAACTCAATCATAGTTGGGGGCATGCATGGGAGTAACTCACCTGAGGTCTCCTGGCTATAGATAGAATGTCGCCAGGGCATATTTCCAAAGACTCATGAAGGCCTGTGAGTAGGTCCTTGGGACCCTCCCTTCCAGTCACCCTTTCAGTGTCCCCCCTCCTGCTCTTCCCAGTGCTGCTCACAGCCCTTCACCAGACTTCTATCTTGGGCCCCATTCTCACCAGGTTTTGTTCTTTACAAGAAACCAACTGATCCCCTCTGTTGTATTAGTTGCCAACAGCTAATTTCATATCCTACGGGTATTTTCATTTTAATATCCAAAGCTATTTATTTCTACCTCTAATTGTGTAATGTAAGGCACAATAGCAGGAGGTCGGGGCTGTGCTGAAAATTACAGGTGCCACTTTAAACCAAAAAAATAAATAAACTAGTTACCACCGAGTTGACTCTAAATCATGGAAACCCTGTGTGTGTGTCAGAGTAGAAATGCACTCCATAGGGTTTTCAATGGCTGATTTTTCGAAAGTATATCACCAGACCTTCCTTCTGTGGCACTTCAGGGTGTACTCAAAAACCCTATGGAGCACAGTCCTACTCTGACACACATGAAGTTGCCGTGAGTCAGAGTCAACTCAACAACAACTGATTGGTTAATACTTAAATAAACTTGAAGATCTATCACAAATATTAACTTATCCTCATCTGTTATGCAAATTGGTCCAGTAGTGGGATATGAGTTTAAAGTTGAACCACATTTCAGTTCTGTCTGTGTGTCTCTGTGACTGATTACAACATCACTTTATTGGGAGATGAAGTCTGTGAAAATGAGACCCAAGCCAAGTAGTGAAGCACTCCTGCCTGACTCTCCAGGGAATTCCTAGCCAGCTCTCCTCCTGCTGAGCCTATTGCTGTGGCCACCTCAGGGTCAAGACCAAAATCCTAGCCCCAGACTGTTTTCTTTTGCATTAACCCAGCCTCAAAGGCCACCAGGTTCTCCTCTAAGTCAGGTGCAAATTCTTTTCCTACTCTAGAGAGACCCACTATCAACTACTCCTAGAGAATTTCCCCTTCCTTTTCCCTTCCTGCCCCCTTCCTGCTTCAAGGAAGTCATCAGCCTCTCTTCTTAGCGCTCAGCAATGACTCTTGAGTACAAGTATAGAAAGGGAGAAAGAAAAGAGTAGCAGAGAAGCCTGACAAACACAACCTCAACCAGGTGATCAAGGTCAACATCAACAGTGGTAAATCCCACTGATAGTATATACCATTAATATGATGTAATGAGAATGGCACTTTACCTCTGTTGTCTTCCTCCCAAAAACACATAACTCCAGTCTAATCTTAAAAAAAAGATCAGACAAACCCCAATTGAAGGGCATTCTACAACATACATGACAAGTACTCCTCAAAACAGTCAAGGTCATCAAAAATAAGGAAAGTCTGAGAAACTGTCACAGTCAAGAGGAACTGAAGGAAATATGACAGCTAAATATAAGGTGATATCCTGGGGCAGAAAAAAGGACATTAGAGAAAGACTGAGCAAATCTGAATAAAGTATGGACTTAGTTAATAACAATATATCAATGTTGCCTCATTAATTGTGACAAACGTACCATACTAATGCAAGATGTTAATAACAGAGGAAACTGAGCATGGGGTATACAGAAACTCTCTGTACTATCTCTGCAATAATTTTGTAAATCTAAAATCTTTCTAAAATAAAAGTTTATTATTGAAAAAATGACTCTTGAATGAATGGCTGTGACGGTTAAGGTTGTGTGTCAACTTGGCTGGGCAATGATTGTCAGTGGTTTGGCAGTTATGATGCAGTTTGGTAGCTATGGAATGATGTAATCACCTCCATGATGCTATTTGTTATGAGCAGCCAATGAGTTGAAAGGGAGTTTCCTTGGGGGTATGGCCTGCATCCAATGTAAGTGGACTTTCTGGCAAAACTCATTGGCTTTTGCTTGCTCTGGATCCTGCAGCTGGCTCCTGTTCATCTGACCTACTGTTCTTGGGACTTAAGCTAGCAGCTTACTTGCCAATCTTAGGATTCGTCAGCCTCCATCCACAACGTGTGAGCCAGAGGCCTGCTTTTTGACCTGATGATCTTGGGTTCACCAGCCCCTGCAGCAACATTTGAGTCAGGAGAAGCTTCCAACCTGACCCACGGACGTGGAACATTCCAGCCTCTACAACCACATGAGCCATTTCCTTGATATATATATATATTTATACACTTCACAGTTTTTCTTCTCTAGAGAACCCAGCGTAAGACATTTGGTACTGAGAGTGGTTCTAGAGAAACAAAATCGTAAGGATGAGTTTTCTAAATTGGTTCTCAAGTCTGATTAGTCTTAAAGATATTCATGACTCTGCTTCCATTGGTAAAGAGGGCACTGCTAACCCATGGTGTGAAGTGGCAATAGAAATATGCAAAATATCACCACAATAGATTAGGTATTGGTGAGAGGCGAGGCTCTGGGTTATCACATGTTTGATACATTTCTACAATTTTGTCAGAATGAGAAGTATAAGAAAGCCGGTTGGTTCATCTTACTTTTGCTAGACAAAGTGGTGAAAGAAAGAGATGAGCTCAAGGCTTCAGAGTCACAACTCAAGCGCCACATAAATGACCTCAAAGTTTCCACTTGTACATTGAAAGAAAGCCTTATTTCTTGTAGTAACAAAGCTGATATTGCCAAAAACCAAACCCAGAGTCTTATCATAAGAGTGGCTGAATTACAACACCAATTGAATTCCCAACCTCAAGTGGTGTCTGAAGTTAAAGTGAGGGCATTGATTGAAAAGAAATGGGATCCTGAAACTTGGGATGGGGCCATATGGGCAGATAATCAGGAAGCTGGGGACACTGAGCCCCTAAATCCCACTGAATCACTCCGGCCAACAGAACAAGCCCTCTCACTCCCATTTAAAGAGATTACTCTATATTTGTCTGCTAAACCACCCTCCCCAGTAAAACTATTAGATCCTCCACTCCCATATGATGAGATTAACTCTGCTGTGTTTGAAGAGCCTTTGTCTGAGTCATTGCCTGGGGCATCGCCTGAGGCAGATGCCTTAGAAGACTTTGCTGAATGTTCTCAGAACCCCACCATGCATTTTGACTTCTAGACCTATAACTAGACTTAAGTCCCAGTGAGCCCCAAAAGATGAAGTACAGAGCGTGACCCAGGAGGAGGTATGCTATACTCCAAAAGAACTGCTTGAGTTTTCTAATACGTACAAACAGAAAACTGGGGCATATGTGTGGGAATAGATATTAAGGGTGTGGGATAATGGTGCAAGGAACATAAAGTTGGATCAGTCTGAATTTATTGACATGGGCCCACTAAGCACAGATACTTCATTCAGTGTTTCAGCTCAAGAGGTTAGGAAAGGATCTAATAGTTTCTTTGGTTGGTTCACTGAAGCATGGATTATGCGGTGGCCTTCACGAAATCAAGTTAAAGTAACTTGGCATGCTGTAGAAGAAGGGAAATTGGCATTTTAGAGTGTATTTATCAGATAAGACCCACAGACCCACACATGGGATGCCCAGAGGACACAGCTTTTACCACAATGGTAAGGAATAAATTTGTGAAGGGAGCCCCAGCATCCTTGAAGACTGCTGCGATTGCTATTTTATGTAAGTCAGATTTGACAGTAGAAACTGCCCTAACTGAATTAAGACACTTAACTACAATGGGGCTGATTGGACCCCCTGGTGGTAAGGGCCAAGTGGTGGCATTTGATCAACAAAGACAAGGTGGGCATGGTTACCACAATGGACAGCAGAGTCAAAGCAATAACCAGAATAGTCTGACTCATATTGACTTATGGCACTGGCTACTTAGTCATGGTGTCCCAAGGAGTGAAATAGATTAGAAATTTACTAAATATTTAGTAGATATTGCACAAGCTGAAGAATTCTAGGTCAAATGATGGAACTGTAACTTGAGTGGCACTCTAACTCTACCAGAATAGAGAGTCACTGTCCCTCAATCAAATCCCAGATTTGAGCCAGTTTACGGACCTACAACCCCTTGAATGAAGAGGAGACCAGGTCCTCTTGAGGAGGGACCCCACTACACTGCCAAACATTTATACCATTAATCTTTCTCCCAAACTTCCCCAAAGGGATCTACCACCTTTTACAAGAGTGACTGTTCATTAGGGAAAAGGGAATAATCAGACTTTTCAGGGATTACTGGATACTGGCTCTGGACTGACACTAATTCCAGGAGACCCAAAACATCACTGTGGCCCACCAGTCTGAGTAGGGTCATATGGAGTCAGGTTATTAATGGAGTCTTAGCTCAAGTTAGGCTCACAGTGGGTCCAGGGGGTTCCCGAACTCATCCTATAGTGATTTCCCTGGTTCCAGAATGCATAATTGGAGTAGATATACTCAGCAACAGTCAGAACACCCACCTTGGGTACCTGAAAAGTGGAGAAAAGGCTATTATGGTAGGAAAAGCCATAAGTGGAAACCATTAGAACTGCCCCTACCTAGGAAAATGGTAAACCAAAAGCAATACTGCAATCCTGGAGGGATTGCAGAGATTACTGCCACCATCAAGGACTTGAGGAATGCAGGGGTGGTGTTTCCCACCACATCCCCATTCAACTCACCTATTTGACCTGTGCAAAAAAACAGATGGATCTTGGAGAATGATCGTGGATTATCAAAAACTTAACCAGGTGGTGACTCCAATTACAGCTGCTATTCCAGATGTGGTTTCATTGCTAGAGCAAATTAATACATCTCCTGGTACCTGGCATGCAGCTACTGATCTTGTTAATGCCTCTTTCTCCATACCTTTTTCAAAGGACCACCAGAAGTAGTTTGCCTTCAGCTAGCAAGGCCAGCAATACACCTTCACTGTCTTATCTCAAGGGTATATCAACTCTCCACCCTGTGTCATAATTTACTCTGAGAGAGCTTGATTGCCTTTCCCTTCCACAAGATGTCACACTGGTCCATTACATTGATAACATTATGTTGATTGGACCTAGTAAGGAAGAAGTGTCAATGACTCTGGACCAAAAGGTAAGACATTTGTGTGCTAAACCAAAACCAAACCAAACCCACTGCAGTCGGTGGATTCTGACTCATAGCAACCCTATGGGACAGAGTAGAATTTCCCCACAGGGTTTCCAAGGAGCAGCTGGTGGATCCAAACTGCTGACATTTTGTTAGCAGCTGAGCTCTTAACCACTGCACCACCAGTCCCTGCAGCTATATGAGTCAGGAGAAGCCTCCCACCTGATCCACTGTCTTAGGTTGGGTTCTCTAGAGAAGCAAAATCAGTAAAGCTTATAAATATAGAGAGAGAAAGATTTATATCAAGGAAATGGCTCATGTAGTTGTAGAGGCTGGAACGTCCCAAGTCCATGGGTCAGGATAGAGACTTCTCCTGATTCACGTAGCTGCAGGGGCTGGCAAACCCAAGATTGGCATGTCAGAGAGCAGGGCTCTTGCTCATAGGCTGCAAAGATCCACGAATTCCAAGACTGGCAGGCAAGACCTCAGGTAAGCTGTTAGCTCAATTCCAAGAACTGGAGGTCAGACGAACAGGAGCCAGCTGCAGGATCCAGAGTAAGCAAAAGCCCATGAGCCTTGCCAGAATGTCTACTTATATTTGATGCAGGCCACACATCCAAGGAAACTCACTTTCAACTGATTGGCTACTCACAGCAGATCCCATCACAGAGGTGATCATATTATATCAAATCTCATCATGGAAGCAATAACAACATCATACGATTGCCAAACCACTGAGAATCGTGGCCCAGCCAAGCGACACACAATCTTAACTATCACGACTTTGGACTTCCCAGCCTCTACAACCACATGTGAAAGCTGGACAATGAATGAGAAAGACTGAAGAATTGATGCCTTTGAATTATTGTGTTGGCGAAGAATATCGAATATACCATGGACTGTTAGAAGAATGAACAAATCTGTCTTGGAAGAAGTACAGCCAGAATGCTGCTTAAAGCGAGGATGGCAAGACTTCATCTCACATACTTTGGACATATTATCAGGAGGGACCAGTCCCTGGAGAAGGACATCATGCTGGATAGATGTCTTAGTTTTCTACTGCTGCTATAACAAATACCACAAGTGGATGCCTTTAAGGAAGACCAATTTATTCTCTCACAGTCTAGGAGGCTAAAAGTATGAATTCAGGGTGCCAGCTCCAGGGGAAGGTTTTCTCTCTTTGTGAGCTCTCGAGGAAGATCTTTGTCATCAATCTTCCCCTGGTCAAGGAGCTTCTCAGCACAGGGACCCTGGGTCCAAAAGGTGTGCTATTCTCCTGACTCTTGTTTCTTGGTGATAGGAGGTCTCTCTGACTCTCTGCTTGCTTCTCTCTTTTATATCTCAAAAGAGTTTGACTTAATACACAATCTAATCTTGTAGATTGAGTCCTGCCTTATTAACATAACTGCCACTAATTCTGCCTCATCAACATCATAGAGATAGGATTTACAACACACAGGAAAATCACATCATATGACAAAATGATGGACAATCACACAATACTGGGAATCATGGCTAAGTTGACACATATTTATTGGGGACACAATTCAATCCATGACAGTAGAGTAGAGGGTCAGCAAAAAAGAGGAAGACCCTCAACAAGATAGATTGACACAATGGCTGCAACAATGAGCTCAAGCATAACAACTGTTGTGAGGATGGCCCAGGACTGGGCAGTATTTCATTCTGTTGTACATAGGGTCACTATGAGTCAGAACCGACTCGACAGCAACTAACGACAACAACAACACACCTGCGTGATCCATTTTCTTGATGTAAATCTTTCTATATATATATTTATCTGCTTTATTTGTTTTGCATCTCTAGAGAACCCAGCCTAAGATAATGGCTTTGTTTATCCTTACTCATCTCCAAAGTACCAAGTACCATGCTTAGTTAAGAGAGTAGTGTGCCAGGGTGGTTAAGAACCACTCCAGCCTCAGATACATGAGGCTTGAGACCCGGCTCTACCATTTACTGCTGATGTGTGTCTGGGTGAGTTACTAGAACCCTCTAAGCTTCAGTTTCCTTTACATTAATGGAGTGAAGGGAGTGTCAACAATAGCATCTAGTTCATGGAACTGTTGAGATGATAAATTTGTACAGCTCTGAATGCAGTGCCTACATCAGAAAATATTAGCTGTGACCTCTGTGACCAAGATAAGAATATCTGGAAAGAGGACTGCCCATCGCGGTAGATATCTGTGGTCAAAGGCTCTCCAGGCCCCACAAATCACGCCATTTAGATGGCTGTCTCCTACTAAAGAGGATGGAGTCCAGGAGGAAAAGGAGGAAGGAGATGTCTGGGAGAGCTCCCATAATTGACCATAGCCAGGATTCCAAGGATGGAATGCCAGGGGAAGTACAGAGTATTGTTGTTGTGATTACTACAAAGACATCCTGGTCTCTGTGCTCATAACCGGGACATGCTGGTGAGCACAATGCCCGGAAGTGCTACTCTCGGCCTAGCAAAACAGACTGTGTCCGCTGCCTCCCCTCAGCGTCCAAGAGTTATTCACCAAATCATTTAGAAGTTTCCCTACCTTCACCAGGAATTCTGATGCACCACCCAAAATCAAGCCCTGGGTAACCTGGGCTTCCAGCGCCCCCACCAGCCAGGTCTTGGCAAGGGGGCCATCTCAGACAAAGTGGCCAGGCCAGCCAGTGTCGGACCTGGGACAACCGAGTCCTCTATGAGCAAGTCCCTGAGGGGCGCCTTGCTTTCCTGATAGTGGAGTGGAGGCCTGTGACAGCCCTGAGTTGGAAGTCATAAAACTTGGATGTGAGTGTGGCTCAGTCTCTAATTAGCTGGATGGCCTAAGCAAGTTACTCAACTTCTCCATGCCTTAGCTTCCTCATCCATCACCTGGGAGAAGTAGCACCTGTCTGAAATATCTCACAGCCTGGGGAAAATCAAAGAAACCATCTGGATGAAAATACTTGGTGAGCTGTAAAGTACCACAGCTTCATTACTCATCCAGCACCTTCCAAACAGGTCTTGCAAGGCAGCCTTACAGCTTTGAATCTATGTGTGTGATGTACTTTTCAAAGATTCTCACTTAGAACCCACTGATACTTACAGGTGAGGACTAACTCTCTTTGAAAGAGGAGGAAACCGAGGCCCAGAGGGTTGAAGTGATTTGCCCAAAGTCAGCGGGTTAGTGACAAACCTGGCTCTTGAGCCAGACACCTCCACTATCTCACCACCATCTCAGAGGGATGGAACTTGACTGTTGGATTCAACATGAATCTGGGGACAGAATTCTTGAGTCTGTTTCTGGCCTGTGGCTAGATCCTGCATCTCTCTGTGACTCCATTTTCCTTATCTGTAATATGGACAGAATAATCACAAAGGGCATTCAGTTTGATTCAAATTAAATTACTACATGTTTTATTTCTTGTTGTAAGGCTATTCACCAGTCTCTGTGATGTATACAAAACATACACACTGTCTCTGCCCTGAAGGAGTGTATAATCACAGTAACTAAAATTTGAAGAGTACTTTACAGTTTACCTTTCTTTTTCTCAGTTGTTCTTTGAAATAACAGGCAGGTATTGTTGGCACTATTTTACAAATGAGGACTCTGAGATGGAACTAGCTAGGGTAGGGAGAGAACTGTGGAATTCTGACCTAACCCCACTACACTTCCCATCTGGAGGCACCATCTCTGAAAAATCCAAGAATATAAGACAATATTTGATGATGACTGTTATTTCATTTGGAGCCCTGGTGGCACGGTGGTTAAGAGCTTGGCTGCTAACCAAAACACTGGCACTTCAAATCCACCAGCCGCTCCTTGGAAGCCCTGTGAGTCAGTTCTGCTCTGTCCTATACGGTTGCTATGAGTAGGAATCAACTTGATGGCATCAGGTTTGGTTTTTGGAGGTTTTTTTAATTGTTTCATTTAATAAGCCTTGGTGGCACAGTGGTTAAAGCACTTGGCTGCTAACTGAAAGGTCAGTGGTTGGAACCCACCAGCAGCTCTGTGGGATAAAGATGGTAGCAATCTGCTTCCATAAAGATGTACATACAGCCTTGGAAACCCTATAGGTCTCAGTTCTACTCTGTCCCACAGGGTCACTATGAGTCGGAATGGACTCAACGGCAGTGGGTTTTTTTGTTTGTTTGCTTATTGTTTCATTTAGGACTGTCTCAGTAACAAGTAACAAAAAAGCTGAAACCAAACTAGCTTCAGGAAAGGGGCCTTTATTAGCTCATGTAACCGAAAAGTCCACGGTAGGACTGGGCTGCCTTCAGGTACAGCCTGCCTAGGGCTTGTGATGTTACAGACCTAGTTTCTCTTCATTTCTCAGCTCAGCTTTGATCTCCTCCCTGAGTTGGTGCCTTCTCAGGCCATCTGTGACAACAATATGGTGGCAGTAGCTTTTATGCCTCCAGGTTCATGTCCATCAGGGAAGAGCTTTTGCCTCTTTTCCCAGTGATACAGAACCCCCACAGTGCAGTATTCCTTACCTGGCTAACTCCCTTACAGGGTTGTGTTGAAAAATCATTCCTTTTGCTGGGCTCCACCACACCCACCCCAGCTTTGCGTTTGAATCCGCTTTTGCTTGGAGGTTATATGTGAACCCCATTGTGCCGGTGTAGTATGTTTAAGAATGTTGCTGATGTAGCTTGTATAAACTCCCTACCTGTAAACCCCTTTAAAAGGAACTTGTCTGCCTGCCCTTGGGGAACAGTCTTGGCGGCAGCAGCTCCAACTGACTCCATTTCCTTGCACAATGAAATAAAAGTGCCTTTCCTGTTCTCCCACGTTGATCTTTCGTTTATTGGCCAGTAAGAGTCTTGCCAAGCAAGAACCTGGGGTTTCCACCCAGTAACACCAGAAACCTCGGTTAAAGTCTAATTGGCTGGTTGGAGCACAAGTCCATCCCTGAACTGATAATTGTTGCCTTGTAGATGGAATGTGGCTTTGGCTTGTCAGGGCCAACTCATAGAGTCATAGTCATAGGGCCAAGTATGGGGAGGCATGGGTTCTGAAAGGAAATTTGGGGTCATGTTTTACCCAAAAGGTGAATGGATACTGGATGGTCCAATTCTGCATATGTACAGATGCCCACTGCAGCTATGCACATAGCCGCTTAATAAATATTTGTTCATTTACCAGCTGATTCACTAGCAAAATGAATAAAAAATATCTGGGCTACCTGAAAGAAATCATAATAAGAGATATAAAAATGAGTTAAAACTGTAATATGCCTCATTTTGATTCAGTGGCTTTGCCTGTGATTCTCGGAACCTCCTCTCATTGATTAACAAATTCATCCTATTAGCATCTAAATCACAACCTCAGAGGATACCTATCAGAGTCAGATAGTTGGATAGCCATATGGAAAAAATGCTTCTTCACACCATACACCACAATAAATTCCAAATGCATCATGGATTTAAATATCAAAAAAAATAAAATTATATAAATACTAGAAGGAACATGGGTGAATTCCTATGTAATCTGGGACTGGGAAAAGATATATACATTTAATTACAAGGAAAAAACAAAAGTAGCAAAAGATACCATAAGCAAACTAAAAATACAAATGGGATATTGGGAGAAATATTTGTAACCAATATCACAAAGAATGGTCATTGTCCCTGATATTAATGAACTTCTAAAACTAGAGAACAGTACCAACAATCCTGTAGAAAAAAGAGGCTGACAACATGAACAATTTACAGATAAAGAAATGCAAATTGTTCTTGATTTTATGAAAAGATGCTCAAACTTGGTCATAGCAGGAAATTCCAAATTAGAAGTACACAGATACTATCTTAGTTATCTAGTGACGCTATAACAGAAATACCACAAGCGGATGGCTTTAACAAAGAGAAATTTATTCTCTCACCGTCCAGGAGGCTAGAAGTCCCAATTCAGGGTGCCAACTCCAGGGGCAGTCTTCCTCCCTCTTTTGGCTCTGGGGGAAGGTCCTTGCCATCAATCTTCCCCGGTCTAGGAAGGTCTCAGTGAAGGGACCCCAGGTCCAAAGGACATGCTCCACTCCCAGCTCTACTTTCTTGGTGGTAGGAGGTCACCCTGTCTTTCTGCTCACTTCTCTCTTTTATAGCTCAAAAGAGATTGACTCAAGATACAGCCTAATCTTGTAGATTGAGTCCCACCTCATTAACATAACTGCCTTTAATCCTGTCTCATTACCATCACAGAGGCAGAATTTACAACATGTAGGAAAATTACATCAGATGACAAAATGGTGGACAGTCACACAATACTCGGAATCATAACCTAGCCAAGTTAACACACATTTTGGGGGGACACAATTCAATCCATAACAGATACATTTTAGATTGGCAAAAATCTGAAAGTTTGGCAATATACTCTTTTGGCAAGGCTACAGGGAAATGGGAGCTCTCATACATTCCTGGAGGAAACACAAAACAATATAACTCTTACGGGAATTTAGCAATACTTAGTAAAATTACATATGCATTTAACTTTTGACCCAGAATTTATCTAAGATTTATCCCAAAGATTGTCTGTTAAAAAAAGAAGAACAGAAAACCATACAAACAAGACAGGATTATTTGTTCATAATAAGGCAAGAAATAAGCCAAATATCCTTAAGTGGGAAACTGGTTGAATAAATTACACAACAGAGTACTATGCAACTGAATAAAAAAATGAGGGCTATCTTCTATCACTGTTGTTGTTAGGTGCCATCGAGTTGGTTCTGACTCATAGTGACCCTGTGTATAACAGAACGAAACACTGCCCGGTTCTGGACCATCCTCACAATCATTGCTATGCTTGAGCCCATTGTTGCAGCGATTGTGTCAGTCCGTCTTGTTGAGGGTCTTCCTGTTTTTCATTGACCCACTACGAAAGGGTCAATGGGTAGAGGCAGAGGTTTATATCACGACTGTGGAGTATCTCCAGGATATATTATTAAGTGGAAAAAGCAAGGTGGAAGAAAGTACGCACAGAATGCTTCTGTTTAGCTAAGAAAGGAGAATGAAGAAGAATGTGGGTATTTCATATTTTATAAAATAATAAACCATAAAATCATTTTAGTGGTTACATATAAGGGGAGGGAGGAAATAATAAAGAGAGTTGAATATATTCTTTAAATATGTTAGTATTTTGTTTTGTAGGTTTGACTTTGGAACCATTACATATTTTATATAATTATAAAATAAAATTTTAAGTTTTTTAAAAGCAGTCTTTGAAAATTGAAAATGAAATAAAACAAGTGAACCTAACTGTGCATCCAGTTTATGGCACAATCACTCAAAGAAGAGCTATCTAAGGGACTTTGAAGTACAAAACTTGAGTGTACATCCCTAGTTGAATCTATTCTAAGAACCAAATGAATTGGAAAAAAAAATAACTATTTTAGACAATCATATTGTTGGAGATAATGTTGGTATTGTTATTCTGAGACTGCTGCGTATTTAATGTGGGCTAAAGCAAATTAGTAATTTTGTGATATCCTAATTCTATCATCCCTAGTGGACTTAAGAATTGAAATGCTTGGAATGGAAGAAAGGAGACACAAATTTAAGATAGACAGGATTAAGTAAAAACTTTGTAGTCCTGAATTTGAATTGGAAGTATCAGATTTTATGGCTGTTTGTTATGTCCAGGAGAGTGGAGCCAAGGGAGAGAGACTCATTCCTTCCTTCCTTCACGTACTCATTCATTTACAAATCCGTACTGAGTGCCTCCGATGTGCCAAGCACAGAGACACAATGTTAAATGAGCACAAAAAGCCCCTGGCTTCCTGGACTTACAGTCCAGTGGGAGAGACAGACATCAAACAAGTAATAATGAGTGTGATGAGATGGTAGGAAGCAGAGAAGAGAAAGGAGGTGAAGGGAGGAAAGGAGCAATGAAGAGAAGAAATGGATGGGAGAAAGCCAAAGCTTTCCTCTTTTTTTTTTTTTTTTCCTTTTCTAGGGAATCCCAGAAATCAAGGGCCCTGGAAAGGAAGCATTCATGAGCCACAGAGAGGTGCACACTGGTCCAGACAGAGATGGAAGTTACAGGAAAGCAACTGATGGGTAGAGTGGGAGGGTGGGATGAGCAAGTCATTGTTTTGTTGACCCTTAACCACCCTCCCTGTACTCCTGACTGAGGTCACTTTCCTGGCTGGTGGTTCATTTCCCCCAGCCTGGCTGACTCACTGAACAGGAAAGGAAGTACAGGAAGCCCCAGCTGATGAGCCAGTGGCCTACCACTTCTGGCCAGGCCTCCTAGGGAACCCTGCACACCAGCCTGCCCTACATGCCCTCCCTGCACCACTCAGAGTGTCCTGCCAGCCACCGGGCCCTTAGAGGGTCTGCCAAGTGGGCCTCTCCCTCCCCCAACAATGCCCACTTATCCAGCGACCTATCTGTTCTGGCTCCAGAAGCTTCCACTGCAAGTCACTCATCCATCCATACATATTGAGCAATCACTTCCCTCATTCAACAAATACAGATTAATACCTATGATGGTCCAGGTCCTGTTCTAGGTCCTGGAGATACAGCAGCAACAAAAGGAATAGCTCTGCCCTCATGAGGCTTCCAGTTAAGTGGAAGGAGACAGACAAAAGACCAAAACCTCAAATGCACAGGTGGTGATAAGGGTGGAGGGAACAAAGCAGAGGGAGAGGATAGAGGATGCATGGGCTGGGCTGTTTTATAGGTGAAGACAGAAAAGCCATATCTGATGAGGGCACACTGGAGCAGAGACCTGAGGAAGGGGGGATCTGGCCATGAGAGTCCTAGGGGAGAGGGATCCAGGCTGAGGGACACACTTGCCCAGGCCAGAGGGGTGTGTGCCTGTAGTTTTCAAGAAGCATTAGAGTCCAGGGTGTGTGTGTTGGGGAGGGTGTCCCAGATGCACCACATGGTGTAGGGGCTAGTATGGTAGGTCCTAAGGAATTGGGGAAGGAGCTCTGGTGGCAAGTGATTAATCGCTTGCCTGCTAACCACAAGGTCTGTGCTTTGAACCCACCAGCCACTCGATGGGAGAAAGGTGTGGCTGTCTGCTTCCTTAGAATCCAGCCTTGGAAGCCATATGTGGCAGTTCTACTCTGTCCTATAGGATCATTATGAGTTGGAATCGACTTGATGAAAATGGATAAGGAATTGAGTTTTATTCTGAGGAACTGGAGATAAAAAGAGGAGTGAGAACAAAATTGCCCTTGCCCTCAAGGAACTTCCAATGTAAGATCAAAACTAAAACATTCCCCAGAATGAGTTATAAGCAGAATTCATCATAAAGACTGGTGGAACTGAGCAGGCCTCCAGAGAGATGAACGCACTCCACCAGGCCAGACAAAATGTGTTGTCAAAAACCTAAATCCTTAGAGGGCTGGGAACCATGGTCTCAGGGGACATCTAGCTCAACTGGCATTACATAGTTTATAAAGAAACTGTTCTACATTTGACTGTGGTGAGTAGCAACTGGGGTCTTAAAAGCCTGCAAGCAGCCATCTAAAATACATCTATTGGTCCCATCCCAGCTACAGGGAAGGAGAATGAAGAAGACCAAAGACACAAGGAAAAGATTAGTCGAAAGGACTAATGGACCACAACTACCACAACCTCCACCAGACTGAGCCCAGAAGAAGTAGATGGTGCCTGGTTACTACCACCGACTGCTCTAGCAGGGATCACAATAGAGGGTCCAGGACTGAGGGGGAGAAAAATGTAGAATAAAATTCAAATTAAAAAAAAAAAAAAAGACCAGGGTTGCTGGTCTGACAGAGACTGGAGAAACCCTGAGAGTATGGCCCCCAGGCACCCTTTTAACTCAGTACTGAAGTCAATCCCGAGGTTCACCCTTCAGCCAAAGATTAGCTAGGTCTGTAGGGTCAACAATAACGCATAAGGGACATGCTTCATAGTTCAATCATGGATACAAGATTGATGGGCACACCAGCCCAAAAGCAAAGTCGAGAAGGCAGGAAGGGACAGGAAAACTGTACGAATGGTAACAGGGAACCTGGGGTGGAGAAGGGAAGAGTGTTGACACGTTGTGGGGTTGACAACCAATGTCACAAAACAATTTGTGTAGTAACTGTTTAATGAGAAAACAATTGCTATGTAACTTTCACCTAAATGACAACTTAGAGAAAAAAAAATGCTTAAACACCAAAAATTAGTGTAACAGAATTTATTTATTGTGAGTAGATACATTTATTAGAGCCCTGATGATGCGGTGGTTAAGAGCTTGTCTGCTAATAGAAAGTCAGCAGTGCAAATCTACCAGCTGCTCCTTGGAAACTTTATGAGGCAGTTCTACTCTGTCCTATAGGGTCACTATGAGTCGGAATCAACTTTATGGCAAGGGTTTTTATTTTTAGATACAATTTGAGTTAGGCATCGTCACCTGAACATGTTGGGAAGGCACTCCTCTGAAGAGGGAACAGTGAAACTGGGTTATATAAGTCATTATTATGTTAATTTCTCAGAAGATAACATCGAAACACAGGGCAGGTTACAGAAACAGTCACCAAGGACATGCTATCCATCCTAAAACAGCCTCTAGTCAGACCCTGGAGTTCCTGCTTCTCAAAGCTCGCTGCACATAAGTAATTTTCCAAAAAAACCCAATGCCTAAGGCAAAACACTTATCACTAAGCTGTTTACTAAGCTATTTTTTGACCTGAAGCTGACTCCAAGGAACCAGTTCCTTCAATGTTTAGAAGGACATCTAAGGGTGGATGGCTTGGATGGGTCACCCCAACTTCCGTGAAAGCCAGAAATCTGGATTCCAGGAGAACTAAAACTCTTTTGTCAATGTTTCAGTTTAGAAACCTGGACTTTCTGTGTTAGAGCTGGTCCCAAAAAGAGTCTCTTGTTTTTTCACTTATTTTAAGTTTAAAGGGAGAGGGAAGTGCGGTCATCTCTGGGTTAACCACTCTGCTGATCAAGCCACAGCCAATCCCATGGAAGACAGGACATAGTGGGCGGTGGAGGGGTACATAAACACACTTCCCCAGACAACCTCAGAGGCCAAGAAGCAAAAAAAGTCTCCCTCCTATCATCTTCCTTTGTCGTCACCAGCTTGGTTTTCCTGGGGCTGTTCCTCTCTTCTGGGAGGAGGGATGGGTGGCGGGTACAGGCGATGGAAGAGTTGGGGAGATGTTTTGGAGAATGTTGTGGTGGAAACAGATGTGTACAAGCTGTCCAGGAAGCCACAGAAGCAAACGAGGGTGACTAAGAGGAGCAAAATGTGGGCAGAGCCTGTGTAAATGTGAACCAAGCGTACTCCTATGACTTTAAACGTTTGAGAGAACTACTTGCAGATCTGGACAAGTTCACACAGAGAAGGTGCAGTGCGGTGAGTGGAGGCCAGAGCTAAAAATTAGACAGTATTTCTGTGAAAATAAGACATCAGCATCTGTGGGATTTGTGTGGTGGGGAAAGGAAACCAGAGAAGCTGGGAGGTGGTGGTCAGGGTCTGCGCTCTGCATTCCCAGAGCAGCAGAGAGGGGGTGGGGCAAACCTCCTCCCCAAGGAGTAGTTAAGGAACCCAGAAGGAGTCGCCTGGAGTGGGAGAGAAGGGAAGCAGCAGTTGGTGTTCTATACTCATGAGATGCCTTCCTTCGGGTCCCATAGTGATCCAGAAAAGTAGGTGTTATCATTCCTTTTTTACAGATTATGAAAATGGTGTTCAAAAAAGAATCACTTAAGCCCAAGGCCACCCGGCAAGTAAGTGGCAGAGCTGGAACTGGAACCAGGTCTCTGCTTCCCAAGTCTCTTCTACCATCCCACACCCTTCTAAAAGGCTGAAGAGCTTCATTTGGAAGGGAAAGGCCAACTCACTGAGGTAGCCCTAGAGGGTAGACCAAGGATGGAGTTATAGGCTACAAGGAGGGAATATCCAATAGTAGGGGGGCTTGCCTCAGGAGGTAGTGAGCTCAAGCGAAAGTTGGATGGGGAACTACTGGGGACATTGAAAGGGACCCCGAAAGTCCCCACCACTCTGAGAGTCTATGCCACGTGGGAGCAACATGGAAGCCTGCCAGAGCCCAACTATGACCTTGAGATGCCCTTAGCAAGGGAAGGAACCTCAACTTTGGAAAACGTTGGGAAAATGGGAAAGCAGTGTATTGCACAGCCTTCCAACCCCCACCTTGACTGCCTAATCAGAAGCCTTGGGCCCTGATAATGGAGTCCGGAAAAACAGCCTCTCTCTCTCTCCCAGTTTTTACTTTGTCAGGAAAACCTCCTCCCTGTCACTGTAAACGTTCTCTCTGCTCTGCACATGTGTGTGTTATATGGTGCCTGGCCAACCCCACTCCATTTTCAGTGGGGTGGGAATGAGGTCCCTCACTTGCAGCACAAGAGGGGTGTATGCAGAACACCAGCTGGGCACTGGTGGTGGGAATAGAACCTGATGGCCATGGGGGACCACCGACCGGCACCATAAGTGAAGCTGAGCTTGCTCTGTCTCTTCTCTACGTAAGTAAGGCATTGTTCCACTGCCTGTGTAAGTTGTGCTTTTTGTTGGCAACCCTAGACCTTGGCTCAACAGAAAGACTGAGAGAGAATAGTCGTGGTCAGCCACTCACTGAAACTGCCTAAATTTTCCTAATTGTCTCCAAAACTCTAACAGTTGGTCTGTTTGAATCAGGAGCTAATTAAGGCCCACACATTGCATTTGGTTGATCCAACTCCTAATTCTCAATCTATAACAGTTTTCAGGAGGGACAGTTCTCACTCTCAACCTTTTTATATTTTTATTTTTTATATCATGTAAATGAACTATCTGTTTAAAAATCAAAGGTATAGGAAAAGACCAATCTAATGCTTCCGTGGGCCTCATGAAGGGCCTCACAGGTGGTGGGTGAGGGAAAGCAGGCCAAGCAGTGGGGACTCAGGTAGCAGAGAGGACAGAAAGGGTGGCAGAAGGGCCCCACTAAAGCCCCAGGGGGGTGGACGGAATTGGAGGGCCTAGAGGCCTGGCATTCTAGGGCATTTCCTGGCCTGCTTGGCAGAAGCAGGTGGAAAGGGGTGGGGACGCAGCCTGAGGAAAGTCCACAAAACCAAGGATGACATGATTGTTCTAAATGTGTAGGGTGGTGGGAACCCACAGGAAACCCACCAGCTACCAAGCTGAGCTGTACAACTCTTCTAGACCCAAGTGTTAAACCAAAGCACACCTCAGTTTGGACAATAGAGGAAACTGGAGAAGAAGAATGAAGTGTGAAGGGCAGAGGGAACAGATTAAAGCGGACATCAGGAGACCTGAGTTCTAGTTCCAGTCACCTGCACTGTCCTGTGAAAGTCACCTGTAGACACATTCCCTTGAGTAACCATGGATAGAAGACCTGGAGGGGGAAGTGTCCATTCTTCCCACATAATATAACTGACAGTCAGATCCCACAACTCTACCAAGTTCCCAACATTAACTCTGACCTCAAAAGAGGGGTTGCTGCAGGATGAATAGGAATTTGCTGGGAACAGGAAAGTTACTGTAGACATAAGGAATGACAGGGTCAAAGGGAGAGAGGCCGGAATAAGCCCAGCGATTTCAGGGAATTAAAAAGAATGCAAAATACTAAATGCAGTGTGATATCCTGGATTGGATTCTGGAACAGAAAAAGGACGTTAGTGAAAAATTAATCTGGTGAAATCCAAATAAAATCTGCAGTATTATACCAATGTTAAATTCTTCATTTTGACAAATATACCATGGCTATATAATCTGTTGGAGCTCTGGTGGTGAAGTGGTTAAGAACTCAGCTGCTAACCAAAAGGTTGGCAGCTTGAATTCACCAGGCACTCCTTGGAAACCCTATGGGGCAGTTCCACTCTGTCCTATAGGGTCGTTATTGAGTCAGAATCAACACAATGGAAATGGGTTTGGGGTTTTTTTGTTTTGTTTAACATAATCTGTTAACTTTAGGGAAAGCTGTACTATCTTTGCAACTTTTTTGTAAGTCTAAAATTATTCCAAAATAAAAAGTTTGTTAAGAAAGACAAATAAGGGAAGGAAGCAGGCAGGCAGGGAGGGAGGGAGGGAGGCAAGGAAAGCAGTGTAAAATGGCTGGAGCATCTATAGTGCAGAAGCAGGAACTGTGTGACAAATACCAGCAGAGGCCAGATTACCAAGGACCCCGTGTGCCACGCTATTGGGTTCAGACTTCATTTATCTGCAGGTCATGACTCCACAGCAGCAATTCTCTGTCTCTCTGAGCCCATCCCACAGGCCACAGGTGGACATTAGTGACAGCTTCTTACCTTCAAGTTCATCTTAACTATATTTCACTCTAAGGTCCCAGGTCTCACACAGATGTGCACACTTGTACACACACACATCTACACACACGTGTACACATATATCGCCCTTCTAGAACGAGCCTGTGTCCAGTCCACTGCAGACACTGCTGGGGGACATGAGGGAGAGAACAGACACAGACCCTGCCTCAATGAGCTTACCGTCTCTTTATGAGGCACCAAGAAATCATCAGCAAAACATCTTCAGTTACATTGTTTGCCCTTTGATAGAACCTTCTGGAACACAACAGGACATTAGGGACCAGCTCAGACTACCTGTGAAGTAGGTAGAGAGCTAAGCCCCTTGGCCCACTGCTCCCATTTCCCAGCACCTCTCTCATCCCACAGGTCTGTGGCTGCAGCCGGTCCAAGGTCAGCCCAGATGTGCCTCCATGTTTCTGAACCCCTGCAGCCCTCACTCGTCCAATCCTTACCTCTCTATTTGGCAGCCCAGTGATTGGTGACCATCACATCTTATGTCCCCAGTTAGGAGGTGAGCTCCCTGCAAGCAGGACCAGGGTCTGGTTTGTCCTAGCAGCCACACAGGGCCTGGTTCAGAAAATGTGTGGTGAGAAATGAATAAAAAAGCAGGACACAGCACACTGGGCAAAGACCCTCAGAAGACAGAGAACTTACTCTTCAGAGAACAAGCAACGCTTGTCATACCAAAAACTCCCCAGGATTCCAAGGCCCAAGGCCACTTAGCATTTTATAACAACCAAGCCCACTGCCCCCATCTTCTGAGATTAAAATGAAAAACCAGGCTTGGAAGTGCCATTACAGTTTACAAAGCACTTCCACACCCAAGATCTCATTTGACTTTCTTAACAATAGTGAGGTAGGAGTTTTTATTAAGCCCATTTTATGGACGAAGAAACTGAGTCTCAGAGCAGTAAAGCGACTTGCCCAAGTTGTCACTGCTTCCAGGTGAATGAATATACATTGGGGCTTGGACCACTAACTTCTAATTCCAAACCTCCATGCTATTTTCTCATTGCTTCTCCATTCTTACATGCAGGAAACACCACACACATAAGCATATATAATATATACAATAATCAGACATAATTATTAAGGTTTTTCACAAACATAACCACCATGCTATCGTTACACCTCATAAAATTAACAATATTTCCTTAATATTATCTAATATTTAGTCCATACTTAAATTTTCCTACTTGTCAGAGACCTGAGGAAGGGGAGAACTGGCCATGAGGGTCCTGGGGGAGAGGAATCCAGGCTGAGTGACAGCACATGCCTCACCGGACAGGAAGGGAAGTGCAGGAAGCAGTAACTTAACGCACAGTAGGTACATTTATTTTATGTCATTTTCAGTTTTCAGAGATCACTTTTTAAAATATATATTTTATGGGACATACCAGTTAATTGGCCTAATAACGTGTTCAGTGCTTCTATTCTACCTCCTAGTTCATTACATAGTACCTGAGGTCTTAAAAGCTTGCAAGCGACCATTCAAGAATAACAATTGGTCTGTATTCACCTGGAGCAACAAAGGAAGAAAGAGAGTCAGGCATAGGAGGAGGAAATGAAATATGTGGCTAATCGCCTCCATGAACAACTGCCTCCTTTGCCATGAGACTAGAAGAACTGGATGGTGCCCAGCTACCATTACTGAACATTTTGATCAAACACTCCATAGAAGAATCTTGATCAAAAGGGGAAAAATGTAGACTAGAATTTCAAATTCTCATGGAATCCAGACTTTCTGGATCCATGGTGACTGGATGAACCCCTGAAACTATTGCCCTGAGATAATCTTTAAACCTTAAACCAAAAATATCCCCTGAAGTCTTCTTTAAACCAAATAATAGTTTAGCTTAACTAGTAAAAATGTCTGCCTTGAGCATTATGCTCTTTTAAGAACTAGCTATATAGGATCAAACTGACAAGAGTAACTTGAAAGATTAGAGTTAGGGGGCAGCGAGTTTATGTTAATGGAGGAGGAACAACTCAGAAAAGGAAGGTGAGAATGGTTGCGCAACTCAAAGAATGTAATCAATGTCACTGAATTGTACATGTAGAAACTGTTGAATTGGTGTATGTTTTGCTGGGTACATTCTCAACAATGGCAACAACAAAATATATTAAAATATTTAAAAAAAAGATACTGTGAAGAAAATGAAAAGACAGACTGGGAGAAAATAATTGCAAAACACATATCTGATCAAGATTTATATCCAAAATGTACAAAGAATTCTTCAAACTCGACAATAAGAAAAAAAAATCCAATAAAAAATATAAAGATTGTCAGAGTGGATAAAATTTTCTTTATTTTATTTTATAATTATATAAATTTAATGCACACACACACACACACACACCCCAGAGCCTCTGATCCACTTCCTAAATCCATAACTGCCACTCAGAAAAGCTAAAGAGTGGAGAGAAGCTGCAACTGCTACCCAAGAGCTGGTATCACCTACCACTGTGCAAAGGACAGGCCCACAAAGGGCACACACCCCACCGATCTCCACCCTGTGTGGTGAAGAAAAAGCAGTATTTCTCCCCACTCTGCAGCTGTGGAAAGCAAGGCTCAGAAACAGGCAGACACTAGCAGAGGCAGGGCCAAGGTGCAAACTCATCATGTGTTGTCAGCCCCTAAGACTCAGAGAGTCAACTTGCTGGGGGCACCTTCAAGATGCACAACCCCTGAGGGGTCATCTGTAGCCCCTTCACCCACTCCACAATCAAAGGGCTAAAAAGGCCAACAGTAGTGCTAATAACACATCCACTTACCTCATGAAGAGGTAGCTTCGCACCTGAGCTCTGGAGCCAGACCAGCTGAGTTCAAATTCTGGGTCTGCTGCTTCACAGCAAGTTACTTAACCCACTTGTGCCTCAGTTTCCCCATTTGTAAAATGGATACAATAAGGCTACCACCCTCATAAGGTTGTTTGAGGATTAAATAAGATTATACTTAGCAGTTAGAACAGCAGCTAACACATCATATGCGCCCAACCAAGTGTTAGTTCTTGGATTTATTTTTTTTCATTCAGTGTTTGGAAAGTATCTACTGTGGGTACAACTGGAGTTGGTAACCTAGTTGAAGATTTTAAAAAAAGAAAAAAAAGATGCATGAAACCTGAAATTACTATCCAGGACAATAACTAATAAGACTCTAATGGGTGATTCAGAAAGAAATTGCTACAAGAGTGCTGAGAGAAAGGACCAGAGTAGTCTGCTTGTCTTAGTGTTCTCTACAGAAACAGAATTAGTGAGACGTATATATAGAGAGAGAGAGGGAGAGAGAGAGATACTTCAAGGGATTGGCTCACACAGTTGTGGAGGCTGGACAGTCTAAAATTTGTAGGTCAGGCTACAGGAAGAGTGCAGAGTTGAGAGAGAGAGAGTCCTGCCAAAATATCTATTTATAATCTGAAGGCAGACCATACTCAGCTGAAGGAACTCCCCTTTCAACTGATTGATTGATTATATTACATTAGATAGCATTATGGAAGGTGATTTCAGTACATTACATTGCATTAGATTACATTATGGAGCAACAACTAATGCTTGGCAAAACCACTGGGAACCATAGCCTAGCCAAGCTGACACATAAAATTAACCATCGCAACTGGGATGACCAAGGATGCTAGGAAAGGCAAGGGTTAGACTGATCTCATAAAGATGTTGTTGTTGTTAGGTGTTGTCAAGTCTGTTCCAACTCATAGCAACCCTATGTACAACAGAAGAAAACATTGCCCGGTCCTGCACCATCCTTGCAATCGTCGTTATGCTTGAGCCCATTGTTGCAGCCACTGTGTCAATCCATCTCCTTGAGGGTCTTCCTCTTTTTCACTGACTCTACTTTACCAAGCATGATGTCCTTCTCCAGGGACTGGACCCTCCTGATAACATGTCCAAAGTATGTGAGATGTAGTCTTGCCATCCTCACTTCTAAGGATCATTCCAGCTGTACTTCTTCCAAGACAGATTTGTTTGTTCTTTTGGCAGTCCATGGTATATTCAATATTCTTCACCAACACCACAATTCAAAGGCATCGATTCTTCTTAGGTCTTCCTTATTCATCATCCAGCTTTCACATGCATATAAGGCAAATGAAAACACCATGGCTTGGGTCAGGTGCACCTTAGACTTCAAGGTGACATCTTTGCTTCTTAACACTTTAAAGAGGTCTTTCGCAGCAGATTTGCCCAATGCAACGCATCATTTGATTTCTTGACTGCTGCTTCCATGCATGTTGATTGTGGATTCAAGTAAAATGAAATCCTCGAAGATACAAAGGCTTTACCCAGGGACTGAAGATATGAGGAGGGCTTGGAGCTAGAGCCAAGGAAGGGGAGAAGAAAGAGGAGATAGGGAACCCAGGCACAGATATGGGAATGCACATGGTATCTCAAGGGAGAGAAACAAAAGGGAAATATAGATGAAAACTAGAGAGCAGAAGGTCTTTATGATGATCTTAGAATTGGGACATTAGTTTCTCAACATTCAACAAATAGATATTGTGCATCTACTTTATTTTGGGCACATTTTGGGGCACTTGGGACACATCAGAGAACAGAAGTCAAAACTCCTGGATCTCATGAAGCTTGCATTCTAGAGGGACGAGGCAAGTGAAAAACAATTCACATACTAAGAATGAATACTCTCCATTCTGATAGAAGGTGATGAGTGCTGTGTTGCTTGGCTTACAGCTGCATCACTCCAATCTCTGCCTCTGAGGTCATATGGCCTTCTTTCCTGTGTCTATCTCTCAGTGTGTCCTCTCTTTTTCTTATAAGGACACCAGTCAGATTGGATTTAGGGTCCACCCTAATCCAGAATGACCTCACGTTAACCTAACTAATTACATTTGCAAAGACCCTATTTCCAAATAAGATCATATTCTGAGATTTCAAGTGGATATGAATTTTGGAGATACTGTTCAACCCAGTACACTGTGGATGAAAGTACAGCATCCCAAAACAGCCCAATCCCAATGAGACTGCAAAACAATTGGCCCCATGATGTGTGCAGTTTGGTGAAGGACAGGGTGAAGGACAGGGAGGCAGCAAGGAGGATAGACAGTTGTTTGGGCTGACGATGAGTTGCAAGGATATAGTCCCTGTCTTAGTTTCTCAGTGCTGCTATAACAGGTGGTTTTAATGAACAGAAATTTATTTTCTCTAAGTTTAGGAGGTTAGAAGCCCAAATTCGGGGCACCTGCTCTAGGGGAAGGCTTTATCTGTTGGCTCTGGGGAAACGTGCTTGTCTCTTTTCAGCTTCTGTTCCTCAGTTCTTTGTGATCTTCATGTGGTCTAGCATCTATCTTCCCCCATCTGCATCTGTGCTTCCTTTCTTCAGTGCCTAATCTGCTCTTTTATATCTCAAAAGTGATTGGTTTAGAATACACCCTACACTGATAATGGTCTTATTAACATAACAAAGAAAACCCTATTCCCAAATGGGATTACATCCACAGGTATATGGGTTAGGATTAGAATTAGAATTTTGAGGGAACACAATTCAGTCCATAACACTCCACCCCTTGGCTCTCCAAAATTCTTATCCTTCCCACATGCAAAATGAATTCATCCCATCATGTCATCCCAAAAGTCTTATCCCATACCAGCATCAACTCTAAATCCAAAATCTCATTTTCTGGTTAATCTAAATCAAGTATGGGCAATACCTTGGGTGTGTTCCATCCTGGGGCAAAATTCCTCTCCATCAGTGGACCTGTGAAACCTAGAATACAAGTTATCTGCCTACAAAGTACAATGGTGGAGCAGGCTGGAGGTAGACATTTCTGTTACAAATGGGAGGAGACCATGGTGGTCTCAGGGGATAGCTAGCTCAATTGGCATAACATAGTTTATAAAGAAAATGTTCTACATCCTACTTTAGTGAGTAGCTACTGGGGTCTTAAAAGCTTGTGAGCAGCCATCTAAGATACATCTACTGGTCCCACCCCATCTGCAGCAAAGGAGAATGAAGAAAACAAAAGACACAAGGAAAAGATTAGTCCAAAGGACTAATGGACCACAACTACCACAGCCTCCACTAGACCGAGTCCAGAACAACTAGATGGTGCCCAGCTACCACCACTGACTGCTCTGACAGGAATCACAATAGAAGGTCCCAGACAGAGCAGGAGAAAAATGTAGAACAAAATTCAAACTCACAAAAAAAGACCAGACTTATTGGTCTGACAGAGACTGGAGAAATCTCAAGAGTATGGCCCCCCAGACATCCTTTTAACTCAGTAGTGAAGCCACTCCTGAAGTTGACCCTTCAGCCAATTATTAGCCAAGTCTCTAAAACAATAACACACGTAGTTCAACCATATATATGAGACAAATGGGCACACCAGCCCAAAAGCAAATATGAGAAGGCAGGAAGCAACAGGAAAACTGGACAAATGGAAATGGAGAATCCAAGGCTGAGAAGGGGAGAGTGTTGACACATCATGTGTTGGCAACCAATGTCACAAAACAATCTGTATATTAATTGTTAAATGAGAAACTAATTTGCTCTGTAAACTTTCACCTAAAGCACAATAAAATAAATACATAAAAATAAATGGAAGACATTGGAAGGAAAGAAGGATTCCCAGGCACCAACCAAGTCCAAAACCCAGCAGAACAAATCGCATTCGCTCTCAGGGCTTGAAAAGAATCCTCTGTTCTACTTATGCTCATCAAAATACTTCACCAAAAGAGTAAAAAGAGAACCTACAGACTGGGAAAAATTTTTTGGCTATGACAAATCCAATAAAGGTCTAATCTCTAAAATCTACAGGAAAATCCAACACCTCTAGAACAAAAAGACAAATAATCCTGTCAAAAAATGGGCAAAGGAAATGAACAGACACTTCACCAAAGAAGACATTCAAGTGGATAACAGACACTTGAGGAAATGCTCACGATCACTAGCCATTAGAGAAATGCAAATCACAACCACAATGAGATACCATCTCACCCCAGCAAGGTTAGCATTAACCCAAAAAACACAAAATAATAAATGTTGAAGAGGCTGCAGGGAAATTGGAACCCTTATGCCCTCCTGGTGGGAATGCAAAATGATACAACCATTTTGGAAAACAATTTGGTGCTTCCTTAGAATGTTAGAAATAGAAATACCATATGATCCAGCAATCCCACTTCTAGGAATATATCCTGGAGAAATAAGAGCCATCACATGAATAGACATATACACACCCATGTTCATTGCAGCATTGTTCACAAAAGCAAAAAGGATGGAAACAACCTAGATGCCCATCAACAGATGAATGGATAAATAAACCACCACTGACTGCTCTGACAGAGTTCACAATAAGGGTCCTGGAGAGAGCTGGAGAAAAATGTAGAACAAAATTCTAACTCACAAAAAAAGACCAGACTTAACTAGCCTGACAGAGACTGGAGAAACCCCGAGAGCATGGCCCCCAGACACCCTTATAGCTCAGTAATGAAGTCACTCCTGAGGTTTACCCTTCACCCAAAGATTAGGCAGGCCCATAAAACAAAATGAGACTAAAGGAACACAACAGTCCAGGGTCAAGGACTAGAAGGCAGAAGGGGACAGGAAAGCTGGTAATAGGGAACCCAAGTTCGAGAAGGGAGAGTGTTGACATGTGGAGTTGGTAACCAATGTCACAGAACAATATGTGTACTAATTGTTTCATGAGAAACTAGTTTGTTCTATAAAAGCTCATCTAAAGTACAATAATAATAAAATAAAAAATTAAAAAATGAGAGGCTAGTTTGTTCTGTAAACCTTCATCTAAAGCACAATAAAACAATTTAAAAAAAAATAAAAAAAGAATCTTCTGTTCTCTGGGACCATCTGGGCAAGGGCCCTGCCCTCCAGACTCTGGGCATTTGCCATGCTGTCCAAATTCTGGGTGGAGATCCCTCAGCCATGGGCATCAGCCCCACCTTCCAGGCCCACTGGGATGGTGTGATGGTTAAGGTTGTGTGTCAACTTGGCTGGGCCATGATTCTCAGTCATTTGGCAGTTATGATGTAGTTTGGCAGTCATATAATGATGTAATCTCCTCCACAATGAGATCTGATATAATGTGATCACCTCCATGATGGGATCTGCTATGAGTAGCCAGTCAGTGGAAAGGGAGTTTCCTTGGGGATATGGCTTGCATCCAATATATGTGGACTTTCTGCAAAGCTTGCTGGCTTTTGCTCGCTCTGGATTCACAGCTGGCTCCTGTTCATCTGACCTCCAGTTCTTGGAACCTGAGCTAGCAGCTTGCCTGCTGATCTTGGGATCCGTCAGCCTCCATGGTCTGTATCTTAGGTTCACCAGCCCCTGCAGCTACATGAGTTCCGAGAAGCCTCCAGCCTGACCCACGGATTTGGGACTTCCCAGCCTCTACAATCAGTGAGCCATTTCCTTGATCTCTCACTCTCTCTCTCTCTCTCTCTGTGTATATATATATACATATATATACATATATATATACACACAAGAGAGAGAGAAGCTTCACTAGTTTTGCTTCTCTGGAGAACTCAGCCTAAGACAGATGACAACCTTGCCCCCTTGACTTTGAGTAGCCCCTTTCCCCTAGTCCACTTGAGTGGTGACCCCAGCCCCTTGGCCCTGGGCAGCTTCATTCTCCTGGCCCTTGGGCATGGAAGCCCCACACCCTCAGTTTTAGGCAAAGACCCCGTTCTCCTGGCCCTTGAGCATGGCAGCCCCATCCTCTTGGCCGACCCCTTGGCGTACTCAAGGTGGTAGAGATCTGACTCTTTGAAACCTAAACCAAAAACATCCATTGCTGTTGAGTCGATTCAGACTCTTAGTGACCCTATAGGGCCCCATATGAATTCAGCAGTGGTTAAGAGCTTGGCTGCTAAGCAAAGGGCTGGCAGTTTGAATCCACCAGCTGCTCCTTGGAAACCCAATGAGGGCAGTTCTACTCTGTCCTATAGGGTGGCTATGAGTTGGAATCGACTCAACAGCAACAGGTTTGATTTATAGGGTTTCCAAGGCTGTAATCTTTATGAAAGCAGACTGCTACATCTTTATCCCACCAAGGGCTGGTGGGTTCAGACCACTGACATTTTGGTTGCCAGCCGAGCACTTAACCACTGCAACACCAGGCCTTTTTCTTTGAAACCTAGGTGGTTTTCCACCCTTTGAAATTGAGGCAGTCCTGCCTGCCTCGGTCCCTCCAACAGTTCTGCTGATCTCTGAACTATTCCCAGGATGGTGACCTCCTTTTCTTGGAGGACATCAGATGTTTGCAACCAAGTCGCTCCGTTGGCCCATTTCTTGCCTGTAGAATTCCAGGAGGCAGGCAGCTTTCCTGCATTTCGTATTGTCTCTGTCCCTTTCTGCTGCAGTGGTTGAATAGATCCATCAATCACAGGCTTAATCTCTCTAACAAAAGACTAAATAGGCACACCCTTGGTGAAAGTTTTTCCAGGACGCATTTCCTTAGTTTGTACCACAGAATTTTCCAATTCTCTAAGTTCTGTTTTTATTTTGCACAATTCATTTTTAAGTCCATCTCTTTCCTTTCGCATTTTACTATAAGTGGCAAGGAGAAACCAAGAGGCCCCTTTAAGATCTTGCTTAGAAATCTCCTCAGCCAAATACCCAAGTTCATCACTTCAAAGTTCTACCTTCTGCAGGAGGGGACAGGAAAGCTGGTGATAGGGAACCCAAGGTTGAGAAGGGACAATGTTGACATGTCATGGGGTTGTTAACCATTGTCATAGGGCAATATGTGTACCAACTGTTTAATGGGAAACTATTTGTTCTGCAAACCTTCATCTAAGGTACCAAAAAAAAAAAAAAAAGAATTATCTATGTGAGATCAAATTGACAACAGCAATTCAAAAGGTTTGATGGGAAGCCTAAGAGACAGTGAGTTGAAAATAATGGTGATGGAATAATTTGTAAAAGGATAGTGAGAATAGCAGCACAACTGGAAGAATGTAATGGATGTCACTGCATGTTGAAACTTTCAAAATGGTGTAACTTTGGCTATGTATATTTTCATCAAAAAAAAAAGTCCTCAGGGTTGAAAAGAGAGAGTGTTGACATGTCGTGGGGTTGTTAACCAATGTCATAAAACAATATGTGTACTGACTGTTTAATGAGAAACTATTTGTGTAAACCTTCATCTAAAGTACAATAAAAAAATTTTTAAAAAAAAATAGTTCTACCTTCCACCAAACATTTGAACATAATTCAGACAAGTTCTTTGCCACTGCATAAAAATCATCACTTCCCTCCAGTGTTCAATCACATGTTCATAATTTCCTTTTAAATCCTCACCAGAAGCACATTTAATGTCCACATTTCTAGCAACATTCAGTTCATGACAATAGAAGTTTTCATCACAAATTTCAATTCTTTCTGAGCCGTCATCAGAATCGCCCTTAATGTCCATAATTCTTACCAAAAGCTTATCCAAGGTAAACTAGGGCCTTACTATGAAGTACATCAAAATTCCTCCAGCCTCTACCCATTACCCAATCCCAAAACCACTACCATATTTTAGGTATTTGTTAGAGTAGCACCCCGTTCCTGGTACCAAATTCTTAGTTTCATTGTTGTTGTTGTTAGTTGCATGGGTCAGAGGCCCCTTCCTATGAGCTCACTTAGCGCCTAAACCTATCTCTATGACTCCACATATCACCTTTAATCTCACATATGCAGAGTAGAACTGCTCCATAGGGTTTTCAAGGTTGTGACCTTTCAGAAGCAGATCTCTGGGCCTGTCTTCCTGGGCACCTCAGGGTGTGTTTGAACTGCCAACTTTTTGGCTAGTAGTCAAGAACTTAACTGTCTGCACCACCCAGGGACTCTTCTTAGTTTCTTAGTGCTGCTATAACAGAAATACCATAAGTGGGTGGCTTTAACAAACAGAATTTACTAGAAGTCTGAATTCAGGCCTCTGGCTCTAGGGGAAGTTTTTGCTCTCTGTCAGCTCTGGGGAAACATCCTTGTCTCTTTTCAGCTTCTATTCCTTGGCAATCCTTAAGTGGCATTGCCTCTGTCTTTCCCTGTTTGTCCTTGCTTGCTTTTCTGCCTAATTTACTCTTTTATATCTCTATCAAAGTGATTGGCTTAAGATACACCCTACATTGATAATGGTCTCATTATCATAACAGAGAAAACCTTATTCCCAAATGAGATTACATTCATAGCTATAGCAGTTAGGATTACAACACATATTTTAGAGAGACATAATTCAGTCCATAACAGTCCCCATTATGGGTGGTGGTATGAGGATGAAAAATGAGAAACCAACACAGGGCTTGGAATCAAAAGACCAGGGGTCTTATCTTTGCCACCAAATCACTATATCCTGCCATGGGCTTGGTTCCTTATCTTTAAATTGGACTACCTCAGTGGTGCCTCACAGCAATGAATGATCTGGATCCTAGGAAACAGAATCATATTCACTAAGCAGGTGTGAGACTAGAGGAAGAACGTTATGGATTGAATTGTGCCTCCCAAAAATGTGTATCAACTTGGCTAGGCCATGATTCCCAGTATTGTGTGGTTATACCATTTTGTCATTTGATGTAATTATACTATGAGTTGTAAACCCTAATCTCTATGACGTTTAATGAGGCAGGATTTAGAGGCAGTTATGTTAATGAGGCAAGACTCAATCTACAGGATTAGGTTGTATTTTCAGACAATCTCTTTTGAGATATAAAAGAAAGAATTGAGCAGAGAGGAGAAGGACCTCATACTACCAAGAAAGAAGTACCAGGAGCAGACTGCATCCTTTGGACCCAGGGTCCCTGCACTGAGAAGCTCCTAAATCAGGGGAAGATTGATGACAAGGACCTTCCCTAGAGCCAACAGAGAGAGGAAGTCTTCCCTTGGATCTGGCACCCTGAATTCAGACTTCTATCCTCCTAAACTGTGAGAAAATAAATTTGTGTTTGTTAAAGCTATCCACTTGTGGTATTTCTGTTATAGCAGCACTACGTAACTGAGAGAGGAAGGAGTCACAGGTGCTGATAAGAGAATGGAATGGAATTGGAAGCTAAAGAAAAAAGAAGTCAGTCTAAGGTGTAGGGAGACCCCTCACCCCCCAGAGATTATGGATTCTGACCTCAATGTTTATTTTGACATAACTATATTAGTTTTCTATGTTGCTTCTTTAACAAATCACCACAAACTTAGTGGCTTAAAACAACGCAAATTTATTACCTTTTAGTCAGAAGTATAAAATGAGTGGCAGGGCTGGATTCCTTCTTGCAGCTCTAGGGGTGAATTCTTTCTTTGCCTTGCCTTCTCCAGCTTCTAGAGGCTGCCTTCCTTCCTTGGTGTGTGGCCCCACATGACTCTTCTGCATCCATTGTTACATCTTCTCTGACTCTGACCCTCCTGCCTCCCTCTTATAGGGACTCTTCTGATTACATTGGACTTTTCAGGATGATCTTCCCATCTCAATATCCTTAACTTAATCGCATCAGGAAAATCCCTTTTGCCGTGTAAGGTAACATATTCACGGGTTTCAAGGGTTAGGACATGGACATATTTGAAGGGCCATTGTTCGGCCTACCACAGTAACGGTAGGGCATTGAAGTAGAAATGCCCAACAGACCCTCAGATATCATGACTTGAATTTAGGGAGAGGTCAGCTAAAAAGAGAAAACGGTGGGATGCATGAGAGATGAGTGTTCAATGAGCAAGCTGAGCAAGAGGAGCAGCAGGCTGAGGACTAGCCCCTGAGAAAGGACAATCACTTTGCAGTTATTCCACAAATGTCTACAGAGGGCCTGCTCTAAGCCAGCAAGGGACTAGGTGCTATGCGGAACACAGAAATTAATCAAATGGGAGCGAACTTTGGAGGAGCTAACCACCAAAGTATTTACACACAAAAGAACATGATGAAGGCCAGTGAGTGGCCCTTGAGGGGAATCCAAACAAGGAAATCCATGGAGAGAAAGACTTAAGTGTTCAAGCCTTCATGAGGAGTTGGCGCTTGAGCTCACTAAAAGGAAAAAGCATCAAAGAAGTTTCTAGAAATGAAGGCAGTGAACCAAGTTGGTGTAGCACAAGGGACAAGGAGGAAAGAAGGAATGGTCAGGAGAGTCAAATGCTGCCATTGGGTGTGGTGCTGGAGGGCTTTGGTGGCCTGTGAGAGAGTGGGTCCTGTCTATTGCCTCATAAAGCCATCTCCCACCCCTGGGAGATGGGTGTGGCTGGTCATCACCAAGTCCAGCCACTGCATGTTCAAATCTTACCACCAGGGGTTGCAAAGAGCCAAAGTGGACCCTCAGCCTGATTCTGGGGTTTTCCAAAAGCAAGATGCCCTGAGAGAAGGAAAGAAGTTTTCCTGCTCCAGCACCACAAAGCCTGGAAGGCCTTACTGCTTCCATGTGATCGCTGACTCAGGGGCTTACCCAGATTTTCCTCTTCCAGTAAAGCAAGCCCAGTTATTTCCATCTCTCCGTTTCCTGGTTGCCCATAGCACTAAGTGCCTATAACAAATAAATTTTGGCCTGGAGGTTTCCTACACGGTAGAATGTCAGAATGGAGGGGACCTTCAACATCTCCTAATCCAGACGCTCATATGACAGGAGATTGAGGCCCAGAGAGAGAAGTGACTTTCCTAAAATAAACCAAAGGGTTGGAGCCAAGAACACAATTCAGATCTTCCCACTCTAAATACAATATTCTTATCACATTATAAGGACCCTCTGGATTATATGAAATTTGGCACTTAATTATAAACCCTCTATTTGTTCCTAAAGGAGCCCTGGTGGCACAATGGTTAAGCGCTTGGCTGCTAACCAAAAAATCAGCAGTTCGAACCCACCAGCCACTCTGCAAGAGAAAAGACCTAGCAATCTGCTCCCATAAATATTTCAGCCTAGGAAATCCTATGGGGCCATTCTATTCTGTCCTATAGGGTCACTATGACACACAACAACAACAACACTTGTTTCTTGGGAGCCCCTGGGTGCCGCAAACAGTTAAGCACTCGACTACTAGCTGAGACGTAGGCAGTTCAAACCTACCCAGAGGAACCTCAAAAGGCAGGCTTAGTGATCTACTTACAAAAGATCATAGCCTTGACAATCCTATGGAATGATTCTACTCTGCATACATGGAGTCACCAGGAGTCAGAACTGACTTGAAGACAATTAACAATGTGGACCTAGAGATATCATTCTTTACCTGTGTTTTATTAACTACACAAAGGCATTCAATTTTGTGGATCATGACAAATTATGGATAACATTTCGAAGAATGGGAATTCCAGAACATCTAATTGTGCTCTTGCCAAACCTGTACATAGACCAAGAGCAGTCTTTGGAATAGAACAAGGAGATACTGCAAGGTTTAAAATCAGAAAAGGTGTGCATCACAGTTGTATCCTTTCACCATACTTACTCAGTCAGTATGTTGAGCAAATAATCTGAGAAGCTAGACTTACAAACATGAAGAAAAACTTGGCATCAGGATTGGAGGAAGGCTCATTAACAACCTGCGTTATGTAGATGACACAACCTTGCTTGCTGAAAGTGAAGAGGACTTGAAGCACTTACTGAAGATCAAAGACTACAGCCTTTAGTATGGATTACAGCTCAACATAAAGAAAACAAAAATCCGCACAACTGGTCCAATAAGCAACATCATCATAAATGGAGAAAATATTGAAGTTGTCAGGGATTTCATTTTACTTGTATTAACAATCAACACCCATGGAAGCAACAGTCAAGAAATCAAATGACATATTACATTGGGCAAATCTGCTACAAAAGACCTGTTTAAAGTGTTAAAAAGCAAAGATGTCACTTTGAGGACTAAGGTGCACCTGACCCAAGCCACAGTATTTTCAATCACCTCATATGCATGCAAAAGCTGGGCAATGAATAGGGAAGACTGAAGAAGAATTGATGTCTCTGGATGATGGTATCGGTGAAGAATACTGAATATACCATGAGCTGCCAGAAGAACGAACAAATCTGTCTTGGAAGAAGTACAACCAGAATGCTCCTTAGAAGCAAGGATGGCGAGACTTCATCTCACAGACTTTGGACGTGTTATCAGGAGGGACCAGTTTTTGGTAAAGGACATCATGCTTGGTAAAGTAGAGGGTGAGCGAAAAGGAGGAAGACCTTTAAGGAGATGGACTGACACAGTGGGTGCAACAATGGGATCAAACATAGCAACGATTGTGAGGATGACACAGGACTGGGGAACATTGCGTTCTGTTGTACATAGTGTCCCTGTGAGTTGGAACCAACTGGACAGCACCAAACAACACCACTTGTTTCTTGAGCAACAGTAACAATAACCAACACTTCTTGAGCACTTTTGTGGCAGGCACTGTAGAAAGCACTTCATGTGGATTATCTCATTTAACACTCACAATTACCCTAAGAAATTGTTTCTGTTATAAATATTAACTGAACTCCCACCTGGAGAATTGTAGAGATAAAATCTTTTCTTTCCTTTGACCTGTCTCCCTAGGTAGGTTGGGCTCTGGCTGAAAGCAGCACAACGGGACATTGTTTTTCTATCTCCCCCTCAGGGCCTCAAATACTGCTGGGCAGGAACCATCTCGAGTGGACACTGGATTAGGGTGAATAACTGAATTAAAACATTACCAAAATTCCTCTGCTTAGCCACTAGTGGCATTAGGCTCAATTTAAGGGAACCCTTTTTTCTCTGCTTCTCCTTCCTTGTCCTCCCTTCCTTCCCTTGCTCCCCCTATTGGTAGTTTTCCCCGAGCAGCCTGCCAGCCAGCCAGTATGTGGTTTCATGTTTCTGGGCCTTTGCGCAAACAGTTCCCTGTGTCTGGAATTCCCTCCTCCACCTTGCACACTGACCCACCCTCACAGTCAGCATAGTGCCCTCTGCTCTGGGGAGCCTCCTCGGACTCAGCAGACTTGGGGCCTGTGCCCCACTTGTTCCTGGACCACATCTACCCCAGAGAAAAGATCACATGCATTTGTCCTTGTCTGTTAATGGGTCTCTCTCCCCTACCCTGAGATTCTTCCATATGCAGGATAGAGATTGTTTCGTCTCCATAGCCACAGCATCTGGCCTGGTACGTGACACACAGAAGGTTCTCTCAATAAATGTTTAAAGAAGAAAAATTAATGAAGCCCTCCATAATCTGGCTTCTGCCATTCTGTCTCTGCTGTCTCTCTCTTACCTTCTCCCCCTCCCACCTCGTCCCTCCATCAGGTTTTGCAGTACCTTCTCCAGCCTCCATCCCTTCGCCCCACCTTAGTTCAGTCCTCTCCATCCCTCACCAGGACTGTGAAGCAGCCTCCTAACTGATCTTCCTCCTTCAGCATCTCCCCACCCCTCACAGCACACACACAACCAACTAACCCTATCCATCCAATTCAGGTCCTCTGTCACCCTCTCCTCAGCAGCCCTTAATGGCTCCCCACTTGATCCTGAACAACTGAGGAGGGCGGCCTCTCTACTCTGTCCTCAGCTCACCATTCATCTCCCACTGCTCCCCTCATATTACCCCCTTGCAGACCCCCTGATACAACACCTCGTAACTTTCTATCCAATCTCTGAAAGGTCTGGAGATACAATGTCCTTTATCCTTACGGAGTTTACTGCTTGCCCCTCCTACCCTCCACCAGCCACCTACCTAACATACAGGTAGGAATCTACCTAACACCCATAGCTCATCAAACCACTCCCCACTCGAACCCTGCAGTGACCCCTCACTCTCAAGCGCAAAGTCCAGGACCCAGAGACTCTTCCTCACCTCACCCCTACCTCGGTCCCCACCTTTACCTCCCACTACTCCTACCCCGATTGGGAGCTCAGTTTTCTCCCTGGCTTGTAAGAACTTTCCCTGTGGCTCCATAGCCTCACTTCCCAATCTGGGTCAGAGGCCTCTCCTATGAGCTCACTTAGCCCCTAAGGCTATCTCTATGACTCCACATGATCACCCTCATCCCATTGTTTGGCTGAGTATCTGCTTCCCCCACAGGACTCTGACCCCCAGGAGGGCAGAAACAGGATCTACTTCATTTTTTTCAGCCCCTGCACCTTACAAAATATCCTTCATAGGATAGATCATGAAAACTTTTTTTGAATGAATCTATCCATGAATGAATCAATGAGAAATTTTTTTAATGATAATAAACAGCAAAGTAAGAGCTACAAAGTGCTAACGGTGGCTGTTTCTGGTGGGTGAAATCTTGAATTATGTTCTTTTTGCTTGTTGATATTTCCTGATGTTTCTGTAATGAGTATGTTTTGCTTTCATAATAAGAAAGAACACCAAAGGAAACTTCATTTTGAAAAAAAAAACAAGAATTTTGGACCTTCAAAAGAAGGGGAATTTCCTCATCCAGTCGTCAGAATCAGAGGAGTGTTTAAGGAGCCATAGAATTTCTACAATGGAAGGGGGTGGGCCAGCCAGCCAGAGAGAGCCCCTAGTGCAGAGCTGTGCTGTATGATGGTAGGGCTACAGGTGTTATGAACAGGGCCTTGAATGCCAGGATGAGGAATTTCGACTGCCATCGTTGAACGTGGGGAACGTTTTTTTAGCAGAGGAGAAACCTGCCCGGTGCTTGGTATCTGGAGCACTAAAGCGGCATCAATGGCAGAAATCAGGACAAGACAGCGGACGGAAGATGGGGTGGCGGAGTCCTGGCAAGAACTGGCTACAAACTTTGTTCCCCTCTGGGGCATCTAAAACACACCTCAAGGAAGCGCTCCTGGACTGCCCCAACCGTCAGTCATATTACTATTCGGTGATTGCTATTTGATAATTGCTTCCATACGCCCCCATCTGTCTTCTCACCTGGACTGCAAGCTTATAATTCCTCCTACTCCGCAAGACGTGCCAAAAAAAAAAAACCAGCGTGCTCAATGAGTGAAGGGTTGCAAGGAGCCGCCCAGGGGAGAAAAAAAGCCAGGGAGCTGCCCTTCAAAATGAGGCGAAAGCAAAAAGAGCCCTCGTTCACCTGGCAGATGGCCTTGGCTAAGGGGCCTTTAGCCCAAACGAGCCGAGGAGGATCTTCCAAAGTAGAGGGTTCGGCGGGAAGCCCTGAATCAACCAGGGGAGAACCGGGAGAGGCCTCCTGGAAACTCCTTGGTAAAAGTGGCAGGGGATGGCGGTCTGGAAAATCTCCAGGGTAGTCGGGAGGAAAGAGGAGAAAGCAGGGCTTGGCCAAGTCGGTGTGGAGAGGGCTGGGCGGGAGGAAGGAGGAAAGAGTTCAAGCAGGGTTCCGAGCGCCGGCTACGTCCAGAGTCTGTCGGATTCTGGGTGGGGCTGGCCGCACGGCATGGGCGGGGCAGGTGGGTGGGCGGGGCAGGTGGGGCCTGTAGGCGGGGTCGACGGGGCGGCACCATTGCACATGCGCACCGCACCGGCCGCGCTCCGTAAGGAGTGGCACTTTTTAAAAGTGTAGCCCGGAGTAGGACTCACAGTCTACCGCATCTCTGGCCGACGCCTGGTCCTGCCTGTCCCAGTCCAGTCTAGTCCCTCAGCCGTCCAGCCCAGTCCAGTCTAGTTGGCACCATGCCGGTCAAAGGAGGCACCAAGTGCATCAAATACCTGCTCTTCGGATTTAACTTCATCTTCTGGGTGAGTGAGCGCGACTGCCGCGCGCTCCTCCCCGGGGCCACCTGTTCCCGGGCCGGAGGCCGCGCACATGGGGACACTGTCCGCGTCCGGGGGTGCCAGGCGGCTGGGGGCGCCGAAGGCTGGCACTGCCCGCGCTGGGCAGACACTGAACGGGAAGAGAAATGGCACTGCGGCCGCCAGCTGGCTTTCGTCCGGGTCTGGAGACGGGCGGGGTGGGCACTTTGGTTGGGGGCTCATGCGAAGCCAGCAGCCTGGGAGAAGGTGGGGGTCTCTAGTGGGCTGGGACTCTGGAGACTGTCCTGGCCTTCTTCTTTGCCGAGGGATTTGGACTGGAGTTTGTCTGCACCCACCCAAGACCCTCCGAGTGCAGGAAGGGAAGACGACAGGGACAAACGGAGCACCCCTCTTCCGGGAGCTCAAGGCCCCAGCCAAGGAGGACTGGAGGGGTGCAGTTCGTGACCGGGATGGGGTTTCACAAGTGGTCTGGGCGCCCGGAGAGGACAGTCTGGGCGCTCTGCGGGACTTGGTGGCGCTGGGAGGGCTCAGTGAAGACCTGTTGGCACTTTTACACTGGAGGGGAAGGGGCGGCCGGCCGGCCGCGGGTGTCTGCCCTCCAAGGCTCGCTCGCGGGGTGAAAGTAGGGCACAAGGTGTTCTTCCGACTACTCCTAGGTGGGCAACAAAGTGGAGACCCAGCCCTTCCACTCCCGAGGGGGAACCTGGCAGGCCTATTCTCTCAGACTTTGATTCTGAGTCGCTGTGACAAAGTCCGAGCTCCCTCGAAGCTACCTGAAAGACTAGTTTGTCTTGATTTTCTTTCTCAAGGGCGATAAGTATCTTAACTGGAGAGAACTCTGGGAAAGTTGGGCAGAGGAGAGGCCTGTCAGCACATCCAGTGGGATGAGTCCTGTGTTTCTCCATTTCCGGGAGGGATCAGGTGGGGAGCCTCCTGCTGCCCACCCAGGAGGGCCTCTGGCCTCGCCCCCTCCCCTCTAGCCCACCCAGCAGCAAGGTGGGGCCACAGAGAGGAGCATACCTGGGCAGCCACAGGGACACCTACAACCAGCCACAGACAGCATTTCTGCGAATGAGAAGGCCACAGAAAAGGAGAGTGTCCACTCCACGCCTTCCCTTGGGGGATTAAGGGACTACCCAAGGACAGAAGCAAGGAATAGGTCTCCTTTGTGTCCTGGTTCTGAGGCCAATTCCTCTGCACACAGGTGGAAACATTTGACCCTCTGGAGCAGGAAGGGCTTTGGAAAGGCAGCCCTGGTGACACTCTCAAGGGAGATGGCCAAAGAACCTAGTGCATGGATGCAGACCTTGCCACCAAAGGCTTGTCACAAAAAAATGTGCTTGTTCTTCTAGTGCTGGTCACTGGGGTCTCCAGGAACCTTGGGATGAATCTAAGATTTAGTCCTCTCCCCAGAGCTGACGGAGTGGTAGGAGAGCAATTCTCCAGCCTGCAGAAACTGGCTTGCGCCTGCAAGTCTTCACACCCAACACACACCCTAGTGAGAATGGCACATAGATGTGGCCCTACCTAGCCCTTGATTTGCTTTAGGGAGACCCTGACTGCAGTGGGCACCCCCACTTCCTGGTGTTCCCACCAGGACCCAGCCAGCTGCCAGGCTGGGCAACCTTTTCTCACCAAACCCCTGGCAGCAAAAAACAATGTTGGAAGACTGGCTGGCCCTATGCCATCCCACCCCACCCTTGTCATTTGGGGAGTTTTCTTCTCACCTCCCTAGCACAGTCTGTCCCCAGCTAGGCTAGTCTGTTGCATGTTAGTCAGTCCTCAGCTATCAGCCCGTGTTGCATCAGGGTTTGAGGGTACGGGGATACCATTATGTGTGCTACAGTGTGCCTCCACGTCTGCCCCATGACATAGGCAGGAGCCTGATGGAAGCCTTCCAGGGCCACTCCTATATCCGCTAAGTTTTTTGCCTAAAACCAGTTGCCGTCAAGTCAACTCTGACTCATGGTGACCCTATGTGTGTCAGAGTAGAACTGTACTCCATAGGGTTTTGAATGGCTTATTTTTCAGAAGTAGATCCCCAGGCCTTTCTTCTGCTCTGGGTGGACTTGAACCTCCAACCTTTCGGTTAGCAACCAATCATGTTAACTATTTATACCACTCAGAGACTCTTAGTCTTTTGCCTGCTGGCTTGCAGTCTGTCAATACTATCCCCAACCTGCCCCTCCACTCGTGTTCAGAGCTGCCTTGCCTGGGCTAGGTGCTGCTGGTCAGCTATGTAGTCTGAAACAGAATGATTCAGTCTTGGATCGTTTGGGTTTAGAGTTGGGGAGGACATTAGAGATCATCCACTCCCGCCCACTTATTCACAGTAAGGACGCTGAGAGCGGAGAGGAGGGTGATTTGCCCAGGATCACACAGCTAGTCAGAGACCAAGCCAAGACTATGATTCCTCGGTCCCTTACTTCAGTTCTGTCTTCTTGATCTCCATCACAAAATCATTAAGGGATCTGGTAATGGATTGGTATAGGCAGGTGAGCAGTTGCTATGATTTCTGAATTAATTATTGTTCTGCCACCACATAGTAGAGCCTGTAGACATGAAGCCCCATCTCCCAGGAGATAATGGGATAAAGGAATATTGTGATCCATTGTATACAGAGTTTTACAATTTGCAAAGTCCTTTCTTGTCCAAGACCTTGCATATGACCCATGATATAGCCAGAGCTGGAAGCATTATCCCCATTTTACTGATGATCAAGAAATTAGTCCCCAGAGAGGTTAAGTGACTTATCCAGGGTCACACACGTAGCAGGATGGTCTCAGAAGTCTGCCTGAATTCAGGTCAGGCTGGTTTCAAGTCCAGCATACTTTCCATCGAGCATGCTGCCTGACCCAGTTGGGTTTGGATGCTGGGTGGAAATGGAAAAAGGATGGGAACAAGCTCTCAAAAAAATATCTATTAAGGGAAACTATGGTCTAAGGCAACTACTTGCACAATTATAAAGTCACCACTACCCTTTTTCTCTTGAGACCAGGAAGTTATAAACTTGGCATTTAGGACCTGATATGGGCCTTGGAAAGTAGCTGTGGGGTCAGGGGCCAGCAGTGCCCTGTGAGCAGAGGACCCCAGTCTGGCAGAGAAGGAGCCAGCCTTGGCAGAGGTGGGAGCATCGAGTGGGTACCGCTTTCCTGGCCCTTATCCCTGTGGGACACTCGGTGACAGCCAAGCCTGGGCCACCTGCCTTCCCCTAGTAGGGCTTCTGATCCCCACAACCAAACTAGCGGTCTCTTCCTCCAACGCCCCCGTAACCAAACCTCCCAGCTCTATTTCAGTTGTTTCTGCATTTCCTTCAGACCTCCCTATCCACCCCTCACCCCCCCCCCAAAAAAAAAAGGTTCAAAGGAAAAACATCCTACTGATGTCAGAGTGACAAACAACACAACTATTTCAAGGACACCTGGGCTAAGGCAGGGCCAGGAACGTGTCTTTCCTGTCTACCCCTGCCTATCACCTCAAATCCTAGGCCTGCACCTAGAGGGCTTCCTTGACATGGTCAGGCAGGGAGATGAGCTCCAGGCAGAGGAGGGACAGGGCTGGCTGTATTTAAAGAGCCCAGTCCCTACCCCACTTCCCTCTGCCCCTTTGCTCACTGACTTTCATCCCATACCCTCCCTCACTGATGGAAATAGCAGGTGGTGCCTCTTTCCCAAAAAATGGTGTCTCCTGGCCCCAACAGAGGCTGCTTGGAAACACGAACAGAGAGCCCTGGACTGGGAATTTAGAGACCTGGGTGTTGGTCCAGTTCTGCCCCCAACTCACTTTGAAACCTTGGGCAGGTCATGTTTGTGCTGCAGACCTCAGTTTCCTCATCTGTAAAACCATTGAGTTGGAGCAAATGGTCTCAAAAGGTCCCTTCAAGCTTAGCCTATGAAGCCAGCCATCATCGCCCCCACCCCCACCGCCTACAGCAGTAGGACTTTCCCACACCATCCAGAATAGGAGTCAGGAGATGGAAGTGTGTGGTGGACACCAAGGTTGTCCTCTGAACTTGGCTTCATTTCATAAGCCTCTTGACCTTTACTTCTGGAGTCTAATTCTTGCCCCTCTTAACCTCACAGTTCCCTCTACCAACCCTGTGTCCTAGTCATCTAGTGCCGCTTTAACAGAAATACCACACGTGGATGGCTTTAACAAAGAGAAGTTTATTTCCTCACAGTAAAGGAGGCTAAAAGTCCTAATTCAGGGCGTCAGCTCCAGGGAAAGGCTTTTTCTGTCGGCCTTCTCATCAGTCTTACCCCGGACTAGGAGTTTCTCTGCGCAGGGACCCCAGGTCCAAAGGACGCACTCTGCTCCTGGCACTGCTTTCTTGGTGGTATGAGGTCCCCCTGTCTCTCTGCTCACTTCTCTCTTTTATATCTCATGACATAGCCTCAGGACACAATCCAATCTTGTAGATTAAGTCCTCCCTCATTAACATCATAGAGGCAGGATTTACAACATACAGGAAAATCACACAATACCAGGAATCATGGGCCAGCCAAATTGATACACACATTTTTGGGGGGAAATAATTCAATCCATGGCACCCTATGGAAGGGTGGTCTCTCTGCTTGGGGGTTCTCTGTTGAGAGACACTTTTTCATTGCCCATGAACCTTAGCTGTTTGTGGTTGTGCAGTCTAGTGGTTAAAGCCTCGGCTCTGGAATTGATTTCCCCATCACCAGGTGGGGCTAATGTCTACCCAACAGGGTTGCTGAGAGAGTTAAATGAAAGAATGTATATACAATAATGCAATGAGCAGAGTAGCATAGTACTAGATGCATAATAAGTTTCCAGCTGACAGTAGTTATTGTTATTTATTAGTAGAAAATAGATTGTGGCAGTTAGGGAGGGTGGGAGCAATTCCCTAAGAGGGGTGGAAGTTTAAACCACAGATGTACCAGGAGCAAACTCCGAATCTGCACACATTCCTCTCTTTTTTTTCCTTCTTTTCCTGCACCCATGCCAACCTCATTTATGCCACCCCCATCTCTGCAAGTCCTGCATCAAAACACTGACTCCATTTTATATGTTGCTATTCATTTGACTTTGAGGCGGCCCTGCTTCTAAAAAAAACTACATGGCAGAGAAACCCTAAGACATCAGGTTTCTGGGTCTGGGCAGAGAATGGACCAGGTGGGGTGGTGGTGGCAAAAGCCCATGCCACACAACTTGCTGCTTCACCCAAAAGCTGTTTGACTTCACTGTTGGGGCTGAGCAAGGAGTTGTGAGACTGTGGCATAAAATGGCTTCCCACCTCCGGCATCCCGACATCCTGAGCGGTCGGTGAAGCTGGCTGTGTGTGTATTGAAGCTGGCAGGTCTGGGGAAAGGTGAGGCGAGGCCAGGTGTCTGTATCTGTTAAGGAAAATAGGACTTCTCCCCTGCTCAGAATCTTGATGAGTTTTTTCACACATACACACACACACACACCACCCTTTTCTTTACAGAGTGGCCAACAACACCATTCGAGACCCTGTTCTTTTGTGCCTGTTTAAGAAGCGGCCACTGGTTAAGACCCAGATTTGGAACTGCTTAGATAAGCAGCCTAAAGGAGGGGCGTCCTCTCCAGAGCACTGTCTATTCTAAATGAGTTTTCCTGTGGTTTCAGACTTCACACTGCATGTCCTTACATCTTCCTTTTGAGAGGAGTGTTGGCTGTGGGTCGTCCCTCTCACACACACAGCCGATGCCCTGTGTTTGTCTCCTCTGTTTGTTTTCCTGTTCAGTTCAATTTTATAAGGAGGTGTGACTTCTGGAATTGGTCACACGGTTTGGAACTTAATCATACCTTGTATTTATGAAAGCACCTTTTCTTCTAAAGAACACCAACCGTGACAGTTCTTCCCCGGGTGCATCTAGCTGTAAGGGTAAAACAGCCCAAAGTCACCAGGTTACCTTGGATTCCATGATCCCACTGCTGCCTTCTTGGCGGTGGGTTCTAGATGGACCTGTGTTGAGTTGGGGAAAAGAGGGTGGAGAAGAAGTTTGAGAGATGTGCATATTTATGTTTGGTGTTCCTCCCTCCTCCCAGTTGAAGTCAATGGGACTTTATTTGGACACGCCACAGGTCTTTTCTGCCAAAACTTGCAGAAACACTTACTGAAGTACCTCTTACACACAGAAGAGCAATGACTTCATAGTTTCAGGGTTTGAGAGTCTGGGTAAGAGCCTATCAGACCCATGCCCTCAATTGTTATTTTTGTTAGTTGCCATGGAGTCAGTTCTGACTCATGGAGACACCATGTGTGCAGAGTAGAACTGTTCCATAGGGTTTTCAAGGCTGTGACTTTTCAGAAGCAGATTGCCAGGCTTGTCTTCCAAGGCTCCTCTGGTTAGGGTTCAAACCACTAACCTTTTGGCTAGTAGTCGAGCACTTAACTGTTTGTGCCATCCGGGGACAACTACAAGGAGAAATCCTCTTACAACTGAAGGAATTCAGAAGACCAAATAGCTAATCTTAATACTTTTTTTTTTTTTTTTTTTAATTTTTGTTTTGGAGGTCTGACTGCAGATCACTTGCCTGTTTTCATTCGTGGAAAAAGTAATGCTGGTCCAGGGACATTTTCATTTTCCATCAAGTGATGGCATGCAGCTGTGGAAAGCAGCATCCTGCCCTTAGATGAGATAATGTTATAATAATTACATCCATCCAGTAGTTTCCTCCCTGCTCCAAAAAAGAAAAAAAATAATTGGGGATAGTTTTAAAGTACTGTATGCTATCATCCAGGACGAGTGAATCATAACCTTTTGGGGGAAATTCCATAAAATCAGTGGGACCTACCTCCAGAAGAATGTTATGTTCACTTATTTGCCCTTTTTCTGGAGGTCTATGGACCTCAGGTTATGAACCCCGCACCAGTGTTGTTTTTTCTCCCTCAGTTTCCAGGCAGCGCCTGCTCTGTCCTAAATCCCATGTTTCTGCCATGAGAGAAGCAGGCTGCCTCACCACTCCCTGAGGATGGAATGGGGGAATAATAGGGGAACTTTGAGAAAAGCATTAGAGAACTGTACACTTCTGTGATGATTGAGAGCAGCCCAGACTGGAGAGCCACCTCCCCACTCAGCCTCGCTCTGATGCTCAGCTTAATCATTGCCCAAAGAGTGGCTTTGAACTCTCGATTAATTTAATGAGTGTTGTTCAGTATTTCTAGTCTACGTGAAGATTCCAACTTTATGAGCTTCCAGCCAAGTTTTGCCTCTTGAGTTAGATTTTCCCATAGCTTGGGTGATTTGTCTTTGTTCACGAACAGCAGAGTTCTGTTTCTCTCTTCTCCTTCCCACCAAATTGAGACTAGAAGGCTTGGCCCAACCTTCTATGGTCTTGTCCCTGATGGCGATGAGAAGGGAGAAATGTCTCATGGGAGATCACTTGAGGCTTTGGACTCTTGAGGAGATGATAAGCAGCTTGGTTAAGTAACAGGGAAAAATGAAGCAGTCTAACTTGGAGAGGGGCCCGGATTAATTTGAGTCCAGAGAAGATCCCTTGGTGGAGAGGTTTGGGGACTGTTGACTTGGAGGATAATCAGAAATCTGAGTTTTAGGAGCCTTCTTGTTGAATCCTCTTGCCAAGTATTGTGTAAAAACCAAAACCAAACCAGTTGCTGTCAAGTCAGTCCCAACTCATAGTGACCCTATAGGACAGAGTAGAACTGCGCCATAGGGTTTCCAAGGAGCAGCTGATAGATTAAACTGCCAACCTTTTAGTTAGCAGCCGAGCTCTTAATCACTGTGCCACCAGGGCTCCAGCATTGTGCAGGGAAGCTGAAACGGAAGCTCTTGCTGGCTCCATTAGGAAAGTGACCCTTCAGAGCTTACCCAGTGCACATTCAGAGTTCCACCTCTCATACCTAGGCAGGCCACTGGCCCACAACTTCTCTGAAGCCCCCACCTCCACACTGAAGTTCTCAGCTTCTAAGAGGAGGGAGGCCTTGCTTATACCCCCAATCTGAGCTATGTTAATGCCCAGCTGCAGGAATAACACAACACACGGGTCATAGGAGAAAATCCTTGACTTGGGGTTAAAAGTAAATTGAATAGTTACATTGAATTCAAAACATTTGATGCCCTGTAGCATTTTAGTTTTAATTTATTTTTAAATCTACATTGATTTGAGTCAATGATAAAATTGATTTATTAAAACCTTAATTGAAGATAGCAAAACTGTTTTTATACCTATGTGTGTACTCATACCTATGTGTGAACTCGTCGATTTTTATTCAGATCAACAGAAGTTTGGTGTTTCTAAAAGAAAATTATTTACAGATTTAAATGAAATCACCTTTAACCTCCATGTGAGTAATTCCAGTGTGCCTCAGATCAATGCCCTGCCTCTGAGGGGTGTCTTAGGAGTAGGAAGCCACCCAAATCCCCTCACCCACCCCCACTCCTCAAGAGGAATGTGCACTCCAGAGACAAGAGATCTCACTAAAATGTCTCCTTCCTGCTCCCCCAACACAATGTGAAAACCTTTCTTGTGATGTGGGACTGTGGGTTAAAAGCTTCCTTCCTGATGCACAGGGCTATCACACAGAAGCCTGTGGTGATGTCATCATCTTTGCCATCTTTGACAGGTTGAAGCTTTGGGCAAAGGGGAGAGGCTCTGGCCAGCACTTTGGGGCCATAGCTGTAGGAGATGCAAGAACAAGGGCCACTAGATGGACCATGGCCCCATCTATGGACACTTAGCCAATGGTAGCAACAGCAGCATCTGCACTGGCCAAACTTACAGCATAGCAAAGCTAGGATGGGAAGAAAACATGCAAAGTGACTCTGGGGAACCTGTTTCCCGGAGCAGTGCTAATGTCCACACTGACTTTCTGGCCCGCAGAGCAAGGGCATGGATGAAGCTCTCGGGCCAGTGGCCAGCAAGAGGAGTGCAGACTCTTTCTGTAGACCCTGTGTATCAGCAGCTCCCTCAAAGAGAGGCCAGGTTCAGGTGGCACCTCCAGCCCCAGTGGTCATTGCAGGTGCCTTCCTGTTAGGGAGGAGGTAGAGACCTTTCTCCTTGCACATGGGCTCTCTGGGGCCTAAAAGGATAGAAGATGCCACTTGAAATAGGATCAGGTATTGCTGTTGCAGCGGGAGGTAGGTGGGTGCAGGTAGTGGCAGTTTATTGGTAGAATTCTCTCCTTGTGTATGAGAGTCCCAGGTTTAATTTCCAGCCAGTGTACCTCAGGCACAGCCACCTGTCAGTGGAGGCTTGGGGTTGCTATGATGCTGAACAGGTTTCAGCAGAGCTTCCAGACTAAGATGGACTAGGAAGAAAGGCCTGGTGATCTACTTCCAAAAATCAACCAATGGAAACCCTGTGGATCCACAACCAATCTTGGAGATGGCACAGGACCAGGCAGCATTTCACTCTGTTATGCATGGAGTCACCATGATTAAGATCCACTTGAAAGTTGCTAAAAACAACAACATTACTATAAGAGAGAAACGACAAAAGGGAAGAACACTGGCTCTGGGATCCAAGAAACAGATCAAAAGATAGTTTAGCAGAATGACTGAGAATGTGGGCTTTGCAGTCAGGTGGCTCTGGGTTCAAGTTCCAACTCTGCACTTAATTTGCTGTGTGATCAGAGACAAGCTCCTTCTGTGCCCAAGTTTTCTGACTAAAAAAATGCAAGATAGGCACTTCACCAAAGAAGACATTCAGGTGGCTAACAGATACTTGAGGAAATGCTCACGATCATTAGCCATTAGAGAAATGCAAATTAAAACTATAATGAGATACCATCTCACCCCAACAAGGCTAGGATTAATCCAAAAAACACAAAATAATAAATGTTGGAGAGGTGGTGGAGAGACTGGAACACTTATACACTGCCAGTGGGGATGTAAAATGGTACAACCACTTTGGAAATTGATTTGGCAGTTCCTTAAAAAGCTAGAAATAGAAGTACCATACAATCCAGCAGTCCCACTCCTTGGAATATATCCTAGAGATATATTCCACACGAGTAGATATATGCACACCCAGATTCACTGCAGCACTGCTCACATAGCAAAAACATGGAAACAACCTAGGTGCCCATCAACAGATGAATGGATAAACAAATTATGGTATATTCACACAGTGGAATATTACACAATGATGAATCCATGAAACATAACATGGAGGAATCTGGAGGGCATTGTGCTGAGTGAATTTAGTCAGTCACAGAAGGAAAAATATTGTATAAGACCACTATTATAAGAACTCAAGAAAAGGTTTAAACACAGAAGAAAACATTCTTTGATGATTACGAGGGTGGAAAGGGAGGGGAGAGTGTTATTCACTAACTAGCTAGTAGACAAGATTTATCTTAGGTGAAGGGAAGGACAATATACAATACAGGGAAAGTCAGCACAACTGGATTAAACCAAAAGCTAAGAAGTTTCCTGAACACAACCAAATACTTCAAGGGACACTGTAGCAGGTGCAGGGGCCTGGGGACCGTGGTTTCAGGGGACATATAGCTCAATTGGCATAACAAAGTTTATTAAGAAAATATTCTGCATCCCGCTTTGGTGCGTGGTGTCTGGTGTCTTAAAAGCTAGCGAGCGGCCATCTAAGATGCATCAACTGGTCCCAACCCACCTGGAGTAAAGGAGAATGAAGAATACCAAAGACACAAAGAAAATATTAGCCCGAGAGACAAAAGGGGCCACATAAACCAGTGACTCCATCAGCCTGAGACCAGAAGAACTAGATGGTGCTGGCTACCACCGATGACGGCCTTGACTGGGTACACAACAGACAGTCCCTCATGGCACAGGATAAAAGTGTAGTGCAGAACTCAAATTCTAGTAAAAAGACCAGACTGAATGGTCTGACTGAGACTAGCGGAACCACAGAAGACATGGCCCCCGGACTCTCTGTTAACCCAGAACTAAAACCATTCCCGAAGCCAACTCTTCAGACAAAGAATAGACTGGACTATAAGACCTAAAATGACACTCGTGAAGAGTATGCTTCTTAGTTTAAGTAGATACACGGAGACTAACGGGCAGCTCCTGTCCGGAGGTAAGATCAGAATAGAAGGCAGAAAGGGTCAAGAGCTCATTGAATGGACATGGGAAATCCGGGGTGGAAAGGAGGAACGTGCAGTTACATTATAGGGATAGCCGCTAAGGTCACATAACAATGTGTGTATAAATTTTTGTATGAGAAACTAACTTGAACTATAAACTTTCACCTAAAGCGCAATTTAAAAAAAAGCAAGATAATATTACCTACCTTATGGGCCGATTGTGAAAATTAAATAATTCAAATGAGGTGCTTAGGGCAGAGTACGGGACAGATAGTAAATATTTGAGTGCTTAAACCAGTAAACCAATCGCCACCCAGTCAACTCCAACTCATGGGAACCCCATGTGTGTCACAGTAGAACTGTGCTCCACAGGGTTTTCAGTGACTGATTTTCAGAAGTAGGCGCCTAGTAGCACCTAGTAGATTTTTCTTCCGAGGCACCTCTGGATGGACGCAAACTTTCAGCCTTTCGGTTTTAACCATTTTTACCACCCAAAGACTCCTTTGAGTGCTTGCTATCTAATAATTAAGAGACCAGAAATGAAGGTGGGGATCACAGCAGAGGGATGTAGGCAGGCGATGGATTAGACACAGCAGTTTGGGAACCTTGACTCTTACCCCCCTTGCTGGCTTGATGCTCTGAATGTCCCATGATGGGGAGAAGGGCCATTCAGCTGAACAGTGCCAGGTTGGCTTTTGCTTACACTGCCAGTCCGCACACCACATGGCATTGTTTGAAAGCTCTGTGAAAGAAGAGTTCTCCCACCACTCAGGGCATGCAGACAAGTGGTAACTAGCTCCCCAGATGGAACAAGCACTAACTGATCTACACAGCTAAAGTGTGTGTGTTTGAGAGAGAGAGAGAGTGATGGTCAGACATCTTAATTAGACATACACAATGGAAAACTGATGTGTGGTGTTTTGAAATTTAAAGCAAAACAGCTCCCAAAACAATCTCCCACATCAGATGATTTTGGTTAAGATCAGAACGCCTGCTTTCAGCAGAACAGGGATTTGTGGGTTGGCCGGTGTGTGCTACATGTCTGGCAAGCAGGCGGAGGAAACTTGAAATGAGATTTCTTGTTTAGAAAGAGGTTAGCTTGGTAGGGGTTGAGGGGGGCCCTACCTCCCACCCCCTGAGCCTCAAATGACTTATACCAGCAAACCGTGTTAGCTGAACCTTTGTTCCTAAAGCAGAATAAGGGCTGTGGTTTTTAAATGATGCTGACTTTGTCACTGGGAGGAAGGTTTTCTCAACTCATGAACTTGTTCATACCAGGTGTCCACCCAATTTCCATAAAACAGTGCTGAGAAAAAAGCTTACGGGGCACTTCATCCTGTGCCACACCCCAGAGAGGGGACAGAGCCACCTCCCTTCCACCAGGGTGAGACAGGCAGAGGAGAAGCTGTGTCTTTGTGTGGTATATGTTGTACATGTGACAGAGGTGAGGGGCCCATAGCCCTCGGTTTGAATCGTGGTGTCACTCCATACCTGCTCTGTGACCGTGGGCAAGTTACTTTACCTTTCTGAACCTGTTATCTAAACTGGGATGATAATTACTACCTCACAAAGTGTAAGGCAGCCCCAACACCATTAGAATCAAATCCAGTTCCCTAAGGAAGGCAGCGAGGGAGGCTGTCCCCGTGAGGAGGGGTTGCGGGGCCTTACATTATAACCCTGGCCTCGCAATATTCAGCACTGTTATCCCTACGAAGCATCATCCCCTGTTAATGTAACACCTTGTACCAGCCTGAAGCCAGGCTTGAAATACAGTTGCCAAAAAAAGCAGGGCATAGCTAGATAATGGCACCCCCACACTATAGCTGCCTTGAGCCACCTTTGTCCCTCCATCCTGGGTGCCCCTAGGTTTACTAGAATCCCCAGAAAGGGAGGCCACAAGGTCATACTCTCCTTAGGGCACCAGCAGTGCAATTAAGTCCAAGTAATCATGGGCAAATAAGCACTTTCTTGAACTTCTTTTTACTTACTTCACAATTTTTTTTATGTTGGATTATATGAGTGGTTGAGTGGGTACCATAATCTCAGTGTTTAGGGCATTAAATGGCCACAAGAGGCAGAAGGCTCCTCCCCCAGCCCAAGGCTACCCACAACATTCAGGTTTCCCCCGAGGACCTGGCTTCTTATGGATGGTTGTGATTTTTTGTTTGTTTGATTTTAATATCCATGCCCAAGCCTTCCCCTGATGCTGTAAGAGAGCAGTAGATAATAGCAGGGGCTCATTTATGACACTTTAAATAATTGTAGGGATTAAGGGCCTACACTGTGTTCCCCTCCATGTGGTCTTGATCCGCCATTGGCATCAGAATCATGGAGGGGAAGGGGATTGCTGGTTAGAAGTGCAGCTTCCCGTGCAGAGGCAACAAATGAGTCACTCTCCTTAAGCCTCACTTTCCTTATCCGCATAATAAAGGTAATCATACAACATTTTAGGGTTGTTATAAGGAATAATGAGATAGTTGAGCTATTATCAGAGTGCCTGGCTCCTGGAGCTCAGATGTTTGTTAGCTGCCGCACTGTTGCTGTAGTTATTACTACTACTCTTAAATTTTTTCATGGGTTGAGGTTGTCCTCAACTTTCACATTCATTATCTTACTGCTTCCATCTGTAAAGCCACATCACACAGGATTGCTCAAAGGTGAAATTTTGCCTCTTGTCTTCTAGTTTCATTCCTTCCAGAACATGAATTGGGAGGCCTTCTCTTTCTATCGATCTACACAAAACACTCCTCTTAGAGATACCCCTTTGGGGAAGGTTGGTGGAGAGAGGGCCAGTTTTGTTCTTTGCTAGAAATGGTCCTGTAATGATGCTCAGTTGGTAGGGGCTTGCCTGTGGAGCCCAACTTGGAGTTTAATTTACCAAAAGGAATCGAAAGAAAAAAACCCACTTTGCTCCAGACCAGAAAGGGTAGCCTCAGCACCTCTCCTTCCATTCACTCCCTGTGCCTCCCAAAAGAGCATTTATTCCTTTTACCTAGAGCTTTCTAGACAACTAGAACCTCCAAGACCAGGTCCCAGAGAGGGGCAGAGCCAGAGTCTCCATTGCTTCTGTACCAGCAGGACACTGCAGAGGAAAAAGGAGTGGAAGGTAGAGATAGCCCTGAAGGGTGCATCCCCCTGGGATCCGATCACTGGAGGGGCTTGAGACCACCACCTTTCTCTGATCTCTCCCAGCAGTATCTACCCTCCCTTGGCCTCAACAGAGAAGGGAGGGAGGGAAGGAAGGAGAGAACAAAGCCAAGAGATACATGGTCAGGTGCCCTCACCCAGGTTAAGGTTCAGGTCAAGGCATTTTGCCAAATCCACCATGCCCAGACCACTCTTCTGCCCCCCAAGAGAAGTTATTGGAGGCCCTCATTCTTCCGACACACACCTTGGGCAGTAAGAGAGTGCAGTGCATTGGGGACAGTAGCTTTGAGTTGTCTTCAAGGATCTTTGAGTTGTCAGTTTAAACTCTGCCTCTTACTAGCGGCGTCTTTTTGGGTACGTTGCTTAACATCTCTGAGCCTGTTTCATCTGAAAAATAAGGGTGACTAGAGGATTAAATGAGATGATGTTTGTAAACCACTTCCTATGTTTAACCCCTAGTGGGTACTCAGGAAATAATATCTGCTTTGATTATCATACTGTTGTTTCTGTTATTATTTTATTTTCCCTTCCCCAGTCTCTAGAGGAGTTGCTAATGAACAGAAAAGCCTGCAAGAAGTCAAGTTAACCCTAAGGCTAGATAACTACAACTTGACCATCAGCCTCTGCATGTATTCTTAAAAATAAAAATTTTTTTTTTTCCTGGAGTATGGATTGGTTTGGGAAGAGTCCACTCTCTCATACATAATAAATAGCAGCCTGGACGAGGGAGAAAGGCAGGCTGCAGAAACCAGATGGGAAGTTTTTGCCAAGTGGGCCCTGCTCTGGAGGTCGGATGAGGTATGCCCACTGAGTCATTATGGCTCCTTGTGGAAGGAGAGGTCGCCTGGGCTGAAGCCTGCGTGATGTATGCACATTTGGGAGTCAAATGCAGGTTCCAACTTGAACCATTTCCTATGACTTCCCGGGCTGAGTGGGTTCAATATGGAGTGGTCCAGCGAGTTCTCTCTTCTTACCTCCTGCTTCCTTCCACTTACCTCTCTCTATATCCTTACCCTTAACTGTCACCAGGCAGCAGGCCCAAAGTGGTCCCAGGCCTGCTCCCGATGGCTTCATTTACAGTAGCATTTAGGGCATTTGACCCCACCCTCTACAGATCTTACTGTGGAGTGACAGGGTAAGATGCTGCTCCCCTTGTGGGCTCTCTGAGAGGCTGTGAGCGCCACCTTGCATGAACACGAAACTTGAACTCAGAGAAAGCTCACGCCTCCAATCCGTGGCTTCATGCTTTTCAGCACTGGCATTTTAGAAAGCTATTCTCTATTCTCTGGGGTCAGAACCCCAAGAGAGAACTTTTTCATGTCTTTTCTAATGGGTTCATTTTTAAATGAAGCCCAGAGCAGTGGTTCTCAAGCTTGAGCAGACATCAGAATCACCTGATTGCTGGGCCCCACCCCACCCCCAACCCCACCCAGAGTTTCTAATTTAGTAAATCTAGGATGGAATCACCTTGATTCTGAACAACAGCAACAGGATCGGGTCTGCAGATTTGCATGTCTAACAAATTCCCAGATGCTGCAGCTGCTGCTGCTGCTGGTCTGGGGACCATGCTTTGAGCATCACTGGCCTAGAGATAAGTTTCCCAGGTTGTCTTTGAGGATATAGACTTCTGAAGATTTGAGAACTGCGCTAAGGTGGTAGCTCGTTAGAAGCCCCAAGAGCAGAATGTATCTAGAGATAAGAGCTGGCTCCCTGGTCTGTGTCTGCCCAACCAGTCCCCAGGACAATCACACTCACTAGGGGTGCCTTTTGTTCTCTAGGCACAGGTGGATTATCCAATAGGCAAGGTAAGCATGGTGCTTACCTTGCTTGCCAGGTCATCTGTAGTGAACAATTTCACATTTTTTCACCACTTCAAAGATTCTGCTTCTGGGTATGGCTGGCATTTGTCGCTCTCCCAACCCCACAGCACCTTCCTACAGAATCAAAGACTCTTTGCAAATTTACAATCCCTAACAGGCGTAGATGACCCAATAAGCAAGGTAAGCACGGACTTACTTGTGCTTACTTACTAATCTGTAATGAACAGTTTCACTATAGATGATCTGGTAAGCAAGGTAAGCATCATGCTTACCTTGCCTACTGGGTAATCCGCCCGTATCTCTAGGGCTGTGGCCTCTGGGGCTTTCCAACTCATCTCTAATAAAACTAAGGTTAGTGCTGTGCTCTTGTTGGTATCTTTAAATTCTGCCGGAAAATAATAGCTTATTTGTGATCCTTAATGAAAGCAAGTCATGGCAATTTTTTCTGCTGATTAGAGTGGAGGTTGTTGGTTTTTTTACTGTTGTTTTACTGTGTGAAGGGATTGGATAAGGGAGGGATACCATAAGACAGCTAGTCCTGCCCAAGTGGGTTTATACTTCCAAACAAAACAGCTCCAGCCTTAATTTGGAACTGGGGGAGGAGGATGCAGGGAGAGGATTAGAAGAAGAGGCTGTGGGGACTGGGATCCTGTTAGTTCTTGCTGCTGGGTCCAGCCCAGCCTCCTGACTAGTGTGAATCATCCCATCGCTGGCTTGGCATTCACTGGCAGCAGAGGTTGCCATGGAGATGGGTAAGGCCCAGAGCCCACAGGTCTGGATAGCCTGACTTGTTTTTAAATGTTGAAGCCTGTATGAACACTGTAGTTGTTAGATGCCGTCGAGTCAGTTCCAACTCACAGCGACCCTATGTACAACAGAACGAAATACTGGCCGATCCTGTTCCATCCTCACAATCATTGCTGTGTTTGAGCCCATTGTCGCAGCCACTGTGTCAATCCATTTTGTTGAGGGACTTCCTCTTTTTCACCTACCCTCTGCTTTACCAAGCATGATGTCCTTCTCCAGGAACTGGTCCCTCCTGGTAACATGTCCCTTATCTCCATCTCTGAGGCTTTTTGCATGACTGATGCATGCTTTGGGGCTTGGAAAAGGCTGGCAGGGGAAATTCGGTCTGTTACTGACTTCCTGGGCGTTGGGGGCAACTACGCCTATGGGCATACTACTATTACTACACCTACTTCAGGAGTCCCTGAGTGATGCAAGCATTTAAACGCTTTACTACTAGCCTAGCCTAAAGGTTGATGATTCAGATTCACCAAGAGGCACCTTGGAAGACAAGCCAGGTGATCTGCTTCTGAAAGGTCACAGCCAAGAAAACCCTATGGAGCACAGTTCTACTCTGCACACACAGGGTCACCATAAGTCAGAATTGAGTCCTTGGTAACTAACAACAACAACACACCTAGTCCAGTACATTAAAAAAAAAAAAGGGGGCTAATGTGACACATCTGACTGAAGGAGGAAAGAGGTCAAGGTTTCCTTTCCTGCCCAACCCAGGAAAATCTCTCCCTCTGTTATCTGCTGTTTTAATAATTCCTTTCAGCATAGTTAATTCACCCACAGAAGCCATCTGTGATCCAAGGAAGGACAGAGACCTAAAGTCTGAACAGTCTTCCTTTACCCTTCCTTCCCCACTTTGCTTTTGCCATTCCCATCTGATCTTGATGGAGCTCTGGGAGGCAGTGTATGGGTATGAAGAGGGTAAATTTATCCATCTTCCTCCATCACACAACACTCACACTCTCACAGAAACAGACAGCAGAGCCTCAGTGTCTGAAATTACCTGCTTCCATCCAGTCAAGGCCTGCTCAGATGATAGCAGGACATACACGGGCATCCGCAGAATGCCCGTGAATCGCCCCACTGTCGTCTTGTGTCTTTCTCAGAGTATATTAATTATGGTTGTGACTATCATTTTTTTCCCCTACAGAATCTGGCCTGAGCATAGCACTTCACAGTTTCCAGAGTGTTTTCCATGCATCACTTCATTTAATCCTCATCTTCGACTTAGATCAAAGGCAGGGCGGGTATCATAATTTTTTTTTTTTTTACACATGAGAACTCGGAGGTTCAGAGAAGCTAAATAAATTGCTTACACAGCTCAGAAGTGGCAGCACCAGAATTAGAGCCCAGAGTACACGCCCTCCATTCTAGACCAGTCATTTTCAAAGAGAGATAGGCAGGAAAATCACCTGGGAGCTCTCGATTCCCCTGGGATGGAGCTGAGGCAGGCGATGTGTAGAAGCCCCCAGGTGATTCCAACATCCCCCATGTGTAGAATCAGGCCCTGGACTGTGTGGCCGTGCGATTGACCAGAGACAGAGCCAGGGCTTCAACTCCTGGTGCATGTTCTTTCTCTGATGCCACCTGGCCCCTCCTGAAAAGCTTGCCACATCTTTCTGATCATGGGCCCAGCAGAGTAAGCAAATAGTCCTTGCTCTTCCAGAAGGACAATGGGAAGTAAGAAAGAAAGCACCCACGTCTTCCTGGCCCCACCCACTCACCACTTCCCACCTCAACCCCTCCCAAAATGGCAGATGTAACTACTTCAAGTCTAAGGCCGGCCTCAAAGACAAACCACTCCTGGATAATCACCTGCTCTCTACCTTTCTAGACGTTCTAAGATAAAGAAAGGATAACGAGTATTTTGTCCTTTTAAAACATAAGTGTTCCCGTCAGTAGGGCCACCACCAGTGCATAGATACTTTCTCATGTTCTAACTGAAACTGGTTTTGCAAACTTGGCATAGGGGCCAGAAAGCAGCCAGAGGCCCTAAGCTCCATTACATTTTGGTTTTTGTTTTTTGTTTTTAATTCTCCTTTAGAATTGGAAACATTTCTTTTCACTCTACGTGTGTATTTCAGTGTAAGATTTCTAGATCAGTTCCTGTAGCAAGGTTTGTGGTGCAACTCAACAGAAATCCTGAGCTTTTTTTGAGTGTCTGTCGAGGCTGAGCTTTCAGTGGTAGGTGAATGTGGTAAGAGAGGAGATGAGCCGGAAACCATGTTCCTTGTGGGCCTGAGTTTGGGGCAATGCTGGGTTTTCATGTCTCCTGAAGCTCTGGCATCAGCCCCAAGGGACTAGGTTACCAGTGTGTTCATCAAAATATAGAGGGCTTAGGTGGAGTTTTTGGGGGGAGGGGGGAGGTGCTGGTAGAATTGCCACTAAAGAGTGGGGAGAGCAATGCACAGGATTTTCATCAACTTTCATTTCCAAAAGACTTAAAATGGATTTGCCCCTAAATCTCATGGTGACTTTCATCAAATACTGAAAGAGAAATCTTTGCATACACTAAATATTCCCCAACCAGGCCTTATGGATCTTCTCAGTATTTTCTCTGGGCAAGTAATTATACATTGTAGTTTGTGACTTTTGGTATGAGGTATTAGAATGAGAACTGTGGGTGGGAAAGGAGTCTTGTCCAGAGGGAGACGAAATTTGAGTGGATTCCAGAAGTTCTTTTCTGCTGAGGATTCATTCATTTAGTCGAGAATTATTTACTGATGACTATTCTGTTAAAAGTCTGGGTGGGGCAGGGGAAATACACAGATTACTGAGAGGTAGCCCCGACCTCAAAGAGTTTATGCCCACAGATCAGAGCAAGGGCAGAATGGGAGAATGTTGGCGAGAAGAGCAAAGGCAGAGCCTGGGAGTCTGGGAAAGGGAGATTGCATTCCCTTGGGAGGAGACTGGGGAAATCTTGGGAAGGAAGCAGACAGAGGTCTAGGTGTTGGGGGCGGCATTCCAGGAAGGACTTGGCATGAACAGAGGCAGGAATGTACATAGCTTTTGGGGAGGAGACGAGGGAGAGGCAGCGTACAATGATGTTGTGCTGCTGAGAGATAAAAGAATGTGAGGGTTGCATGAAAAAGTTCACACACAAAATGTAACAATCTTTGTTGGTTACCAGGAATGGGGGGGTGGGGGGGAGATACTAAATAGGCAATAGATAAGTGGTATCTTGGGTGAAGGATGAAACAGTACACAATACAGGGGAAACTAGCACAACTTATACAAGGAAAGGTCATGGAAGCCCCATAGACACATCCAAACTCCCTGAGGGACTGAATTTCTGGGCGGAGGGCTGTGGGGACCATGGTCTCGGGGAACATCTAGCTCAATTGGCATAACACAGTTTATAAAGACAATGTTCTACATTCTACCTTGGTGAGTAGCGTCTGGGGTCTTAAAAGCTTGTGAGCGGCCATCTAAGATACTCCACTGGTCTCATCCCTTCGGGAGCAAGGGAGAATGAAGAGAACAGGATACAAGGAAAAGATTAGTCCAAAGGACTAATGGACCACTGCTACAAGGCCTCCACCAGACTGAGTCCAGTACAGCTAGATGGTGCCCGGCTACCACCACTGACTGCTCTGACCAGGATCACAACAGAGGGTTCTGGACAGAGCTGGAGAAGGATGTAGAACATAATTCTAACTCACAAAAAAAGACCAGATTTACTGGTCTAAAGGAGACTGGAGAAACCCTGAGAGTATGGCCCCCAGACACCCTTTTAGCTCAGTGGTGACGTTATCTCCGAGGTTCACCGTTCAGCCTGCGAGTGGACAGCTCTGTAAAACCAAACGGGACTAATGAGGTACAGTAGTCCAGTGACAAGGGCCAGAAGGCAGAAGGGGACAAGGAAGCTGGTGATAGGGAACCCAAGGTTGAGTAAGGATATTGTTGATGTGTTGTAAGATTGTTAACCATTGTCATAGGGCAACATGTGTAGTAACTGTTAATTGAGAAACTATTTTGTTCTGTAAGCCTTCATCTTAAGTGAGAAAAGCAGCACAATTGGAAGAGCGTAGTCAATGTCACTGAACTGTGCATGTAGAAATTTTTGAAATCGTGTATCTTTGGCTATGTGTATTTTCACCAAAAAATAGGTTGAGAAGTTAGAGGGTTGACATGTTGTGGGGTTGTTAACCAGTGTCATAAAACAATGTGTGTACTACTGTTTCATGAGAAACTATTTGTTCTGTAAGCCTTCACCTGAAGTACAATAAAATAAATAAATAAATAAAAGAATGTGAAGGTTGGAAAAAAGCTGTAGAACTCGGCCACTGACCACGGCTGTCTGCCACCTTTCAGAGAGGAGCTGCTGCCCTAGATCAGGGAGAGTTGAGCAGTCCTGGTTAGTGAGGACGTAGAGGTGGTGAGTGACAACCTCCTGGAGCAAGGGAAAATGCAGAGCATCCAGAAGGTTGAAGAGAGAGATGATTTTGTTTCTATGTTTGTTCTGGTTGGTTTTTTAGGATAGGGAGAGCTGCCCAGCCAGGTTTGTTGGCAAAAGTGAAAAGGTGGCAGAGAACAGATGCAGAGGCAGGAAAGAGCTTTAATAGAGCAAGTTCTTGAAGGAGACAGGAAGCTTTGGAAGAGAGAGAAGCCCATCTTCTTTATATATTTATGTACACTTTTTATTTTAGAATAGTTTTAGATTTGCAGAAAAGTTGCAAAGATAGGATACTTTCCATATACCCCTCACCCAATTTCACCTGTTGTTAACATCTTGTCATGTTACATTTTTCACAACTAAGAAATTTACACTGGTACATCACTGTTAACTAAACTCCAGGCTTTATTTGGATTTCACCAGTTTTTCCACTAATGTCCTCTTTCTGCTCCAGGATCCCGTCCAGGACACCACATGACAGCTAGTTGTCATGTCGTCTTAGTCTCCTCTGGGCGGTGACAGTTTCTGTCTTTCCTTGTTTTTCATGACCTTGACAGTTTTGAGAAGTAGAATGTCCTCAGTCTGGTTTGTCTGATGGTTTTCTCATGGCCCATCTTCTAAGAAGAAAATGAATGTGAGTGAAGAGGTGGAAAAATTTCCAACAATAGCGGGGTAGGGGGAATCCTTTTTCTTCCTGCACTATCAAGTGGATGGAACCATTTTTGGCCTGGTCACAAAGAAGCTTTTCCCAGCAAAGCCAGAATGTTTCCAGTTAACATTAGTTAGAAACAAAAAAGGAACTGGGCCAACTGGTGGCAGGACCTCAGGCTGGGAGTAGAGGTTCTGGCCTTTCTACCAGGACAGTTGGTGATCTTGGGCAGGTTGCTGTCTTCTTTCTAGGGCCCTGTGAGCAAGGTTGAATCCCTGGGTGGTGCAAACAGTTAAGCACTCAACTACTAACCAAAAGACTGGCAGTTCCAACCCAGCCACAGGCACCCCGGAAGAAAGTCCTGACAATTTCCTTCCAAAAAGTCACAGCCTGGAAAACCCTGTGGAGCACAGGTCTACTCTGCACACATGGGGTCGCCATGAGTCGGAATCAACTTTACAGCAACAGGTTGAGTGTGGTTTGGTGAGCGAGGTGTCATCTAACTAAGCACCCAACTGCATCCATCAAATCTGCTCAGATCTTGAGGACAGGAGTGAAACAGCTGTGGAGCACTTGTACGGCCAACATTGTTGCCAATATGTCAGTTAATTAACCTGGGAGCAAATCATCAACTTCTTGGCCTCTGTCATGATTTGAATTGTGTCCCTCAAAAATACAGGTCAGTTTGGCTAGGCCATGATTCCCAGTATTGTATGATTGTCCACTATTTTGTCATCTGATGTGATTTTCCTATGTGTTGTAAATCCTATCTCTATGATGTTAATGGGGCAGAACTCAATCTACAATATTGTTGCTTCTTAAGCCAATCTCTTTTGAGATATAAAAGAAAGAAATGAGGAGAGAAACATGGGGACCTCATACCACCAAGAAAGCAGCACCGGGATCAGAGCGCGTCCTTCGGACCCAGGGTTCCTGCGTAGATAAGCTCGTAGACAAGGGGAAGCTTGATGACATAGACCTTCCCCCAGAACCGACAGAGAAAGAGAAAGCCTTCACCTAGAGCTGGCACCCTGAATTCGGACTTGTAGCCTAGACTGTGAGAGAAAAATTTGTTTGCTAAAGCCATCCACCTGTGGTATTTCTGTTATAGCAGCACTAGGTAACTAAGACAGCCTCCCAGAGCCCTATTTTATTTTATGGAGTCCCTTTATAATTGATTTGGTGCCCTTTGTTAAAAGTTAAAGCTCTCTTTGGTGCTTGCTGCTGGTCCCTTCCCATTTCTGTAACCTGTTATAAAAAGGGGGGAGGTGTTGGAGGGAGAGTCCCTGTATGCCTCACCAAACAGTGAGAAGTTGTCCTGGGAGGTACTTTCAGCTCCTTAGATAGTGCTGCCTGAACAGCCATTACTAGGTGGCACTGGTTTCATGGCCCCGTGACTCCAAGCCTTTATAATTCAGCCATCTAAAGCAATCTCTCCAATAGTATTACAGAAAATGGGACAAATAATGGCTTACTTAGCACCTCCTCAGGCCAGTTAACTCTGTAATTCAGTCAGAAAAGGCAGGAGGGTTCATTTGTCTGTGATTTTGCAAACCAAGTGCTACCAGTCCTGCCCCTGGACTTTCCTTCCTATGGGTTCTTGAACTTCTCTCCTCTCTTATGGTGAATTTTGGGCATAAGAGACTGAAATCTATTGCAGCTTTTTTTTGTTTCTCCAGAACCAGCTGCTTTTCCTTCCTCATTTTAGCAAAGTGTCATGGCTTTGATGACCAAGCAACATGACATTAGATTTGGGGCTCCTGGCTGTGTCCTTGGCTAGAGTGAGACATGAAGTCCTTCCTTTCCCTTTCTGGCTCCAGTTTTCTAGCCCAATATCTTTCTTGCTACCTGTTCTTGTAGACCAGATAAATGACTGGACTTCTACAGATTGGCTCAGGATCCTTAAAAGTAAGGCTTTCTCTTAAGTGGAAGGGGGCATTACCCTTAAAGAAGTCTTTTTTATCTTTGATCACCAGGCTTTCTTCCAAGGCACCGCTGGGTGGACTCAAACTTCCAGCTTTTTGGTTAACAGCTGAGTGCATTAACCGTCGGCGTGGAATCATTTCCAAGTGACCCAACTCCTTCCCATGAGAAGCTTCTGTGCAGAGTGAAGCTTTACATCATCATCTGTAGCATAGTTATTATGGATGGGATTGTTTTTATTCTTTTCAAGGCGACTTGTTTAGGAGTTTCCCTGGCAGAGTAAGGGGTGAGTGACTAACTTTACCCAACATGAGGAATAAAATGACTCAAGGATAATTCTAAGCACAAGCCTAGAAAACAGGAAAGAAAGCCGGCCTCTCTCAGGTCACAGGTGCTTTTCAGCAACAGCATCACCAAGACTGGCAAGAGGGAGGACCAGACTGAGAGAAAATTTGTGGCTAATCATTAACCAAACTTAAAACTACCAGTCCACCTCCAGATGTGTTGGAAACACCATCCCTACAGGGTTTTCAGGTCAACTCTTCATGTCCAAAAGGCCAGGTAGCCTCAGTCTTCCAAATCCCAGGGGTCTGATTGGACCTCTGTGTGTTGCAGAGGGGGGAAAGCATCACCTCTTTTCTTTTAATTCTTTAGGACCCCAGGTGAGCTAGGCCCAGCCAGGGCCTGCCCACCAGTGGAGTCAAGACCCACTTGGTGGGTGCTTATTCAGTACCCAGTGTATGTGGGCCTAAGCCACACCTGTTTTCTAGCCTGAAATGTCCCCAGCTGGGCCCCACCATCCCCTGTAGGAGAGCAGGGGAACCTACAGTCTGAACGAGAAACAGATAAACCTGGCTAGGCACAGGGTGGGAGAGACTCATGCTTCTCCTCCATGAGGTTCTGCTATCCTATTTTTGGATTGGCCAGGGGACTCTTGCTCACCTGCATGCCTTTTAATTAATGAGAAGGAAAACCTGACCCAAGTGCCTGAACCCAAAGCTCTTACATTCATATTAACTCTCACATTCCTATGCCTTCAGGCCTGGAGTCCATGAGTTTTTCTTTTCTCAATTGTCCAGTCACGGGACACTTCACATTGTGCGGGTCTTACTGATGTTTGGTGTTGCCTCACCTAACTGGAGGACTGAGAGGTGTGGGAAGCTGCACACAGCGGGTGGGAGTGGAACACTGGTTGACCTTAGTGCTGATGAAGTTACTCTCACAAAGTACATCTTTTAATACAATCGTTTTTACTCTTTAACCATACTTAAAAGGCAAGGAGTGGGGGGCGGTGGTGGCTTAGTAGTAGAATTCTCACCTTCCATGTGGGAGACCTGAGTTCGATTCCAGGCCAGTGCACCTCAAGTGCAGTCACCACCCGTCTGTCAGAGGAGGCTTGCGTGTTGTTATGGAACTGAACTTAGCTTCCAGACTAAGACAGACTAGAAAGAAGGGCCTGGCAATCTACTTCCCAAAAGTTAGCCAAGGAAAACTCTGTGGATCACAATGGCCCAATCCTGTTGTGCGTGGAGTTGCCATGAGACCAACTCGAGGGCAGCCAGCAATAACAACAACAAAAGACAAGGAGTGGCCAAATCTTGTCCTTGTTTTACAATTGAGAAAACTGAACCAATAGGCCTCTAAGCCAGGAATTCCAGACCCTCATTGCTTCCGTACTTGTGGAAACACACGTATGTGATACAACCAAACCAGCATGCACCACCTGGGGGTATAACCAAGGTTTTGATTACACTGCAAGCCTCTAGTTGCCCTTTCCATTGTTCCCCTCTCCCCTCTCCACCCAAAGCATCCGGACGCACAGCCAAGTCATGGGGAAAAGGAGAAGAGAAAAGAAGGGAAGAAAGAGAGGCCTGTCCAGACCCACGGGCTGTCGCCAGCTCCTGGGACAAAGAACCAAGGCTGCCTGAAGAGCAGGACTCTGGCATAAGGGTGCCTCTGTTGAGGGGGGCAGGGCACAGAAACCTGGGGCCTGGGCATTGGCCCAGAGCCCACCCACTCATGCATCCAGCCGGCCACTACACTGGAGGCCTATGACTCACTGCCCTGGCAAGCCCTGGTACGAGCACCAGAGAAGCTCAGCTGGCTCTGAGGGTGGGGTGGGGGAGGTGGGGGTGGGGCCCTGGCAGGAGGCTGTCCTTCCCAGACATCCAGTTCAAGAGGGCCAGGCCAGGATTCAGTCACCTCAGGTCTGCGCCTTATTGAGAAAGTCTGCTCATTTTGCTTCAGTATCTCAACTTTCCCACCTTTGAAATGGAATGAAATTTTAGGATCAGAAGATTACTTAGAGGTTTGTTGTCTGACGTTTATAAGGATCACTCACAAGGAAGCATGTGCCCTGGGGTTGGGTTGGTCAGCTTGTAAAGTCTCATTGTGTAAAGAGGGAAGGAGCCAAATGCACGCAAGTGAGGGGAGGCTCTGATATGTCATTTACCAATCAGTGTGGTTTGCAAAGTACATCTCAACTGCCTTCATCAGTACGTGGGTGTGTCCTTTGTGTGAGGGTTTCTTTTTTTACTGTGTGATTATATATACAGAGTGTTCATAAAACATTTGAACAGCTTAAAGAATAACTGGGAAGTGACTATCCCTTGTAACCACCACCCAAGTCAAAAGCTAGAATACTACCAGCACCCTAGAACCTCCCTTTCTCCCGTAGTCCTCCCTGGTCATCAATCCCTCCTCCCCAAGAGGTCACCCTTCACTTGACACTATGATCATTTTCTTGTTTTTCCATTATCATTTCTATGTACCTAGCCAAGAGATGGGCAGTTCGAATCCATCAGTCACTCCTTAGAAACCCTTTAGGGCAGTTCTACTTTGTCCTATAGGGTGTCTGTGAGTCAGAATTAACTTGACAGCAATGGGTTTGGGTTTTTTTTGTTTGTTTTTGTGGTTTGATGTACCTATAAATGTACACATATGTGTGCATCCCTAAAAAGTATAGTAATCATTTTAACTGTACGGAATCATATCATATGTGTTCTGGTGGAGCTTGCTTCTTCAGCATTGCGAGATGCGTGTAGCTATCACTGGTTCATCTTCATTGCCGTATACTATTCTCTTGTTCTTAAAGTATACATTCTACTGTTGATAGGTAATTGTTTATTCTCAACTTGATGATGATGTTTTTAGCAAATGGAGTAATTTTTTCCCGCTCACTGGCTGCTGCCACCACCAGGTGCTTGGTGAGGGGTTCAGACCAAAGGTAGTCCTGGGTTCCTTTGTAAATTGGACATTCAGCACTCAAGGATTGTGTTATCCCTGGCAGCCAGAATTCATGCCAATATCCTATATGTCTTACAGCTTGCTGGGATCGCAGTCCTTGCCATTGGACTATGGCTCCGATTCGATTCTCAGACCAAGAGTATCTTCGAGCAAGAAAGTAATAATTCCAGCTTCTACACAGGTGAGGGAGGAAGACTTGGTGCTTCGTGCAACTGTGGAAATTCAGTGTCAATGCAGGGACTTGGGCTTGGGAAAGACTTTTGCTCTTGCCATATTGGCCAGTCCTGTCCCTTTCAAGCCATGTCTTTGTGTAGTTGCGCCCATGAATTTTCATTTGACTGATGTGGTTTCTTTTCATGCTGGCTAAGTCTGGCGTGTTAACCATTCTCGGATGTGAACTTGGTTCTGCCCAAGTTGCTGCCACCCTTGAGGGTTTAAGAACCTGTGTTCTTGTCCATGATCCTCTCTCCTCATTACATGTCTTCTAAGGCTTTGTCATTTCCCTAATTCAAAAGACTTTGTCCTGAGGGTCGATAGTGTCAAGGAAGAGGATAGGTCACTATTCTCCTCACTGTTGAGATATGATCTCTGAGACACAGAATAAGACCCACTTCCTGGAAAATACAGTAACAACCATGGGAGGGACTTACAGAGACCCAGCCCTTTCCACCCTCGTGCTGCCATGGATGGTTTGTTTTGTTTTCTGTACTGCTTGTTTTTGCTTTAGGGGGACAGCCTCCAGTTTAAACACACCTGGGATCCTCTGAAAGAGTCCCTGCGTGGTGCAAACGGTTAAGCACTTGGCTACGAACCAAAAGGTTGGTCGTTTGAGCCCACTCAGAGGCGCCTGAGAAGAAAGGCCTGGCGATTTGCTTCCAAAAGGTCACAACCATGAAAACTCTACAGAGCACAGTTCTTCTCTGCAACACATAGGGTCACCATGAGTTGAAATCAGCTTGACACCAACTGGGTTTGTTTTTGGAGCCCTGGTGGTGCAGTAATAAGAGCCCTCAACCGCTAACCAAAAGGTCAGCGGTTCGAATCCACCAGCCGCTCCTCGGGAGAAAGATGTAGCAGTCTGCTTCCGTAAAGATTTACAGCCCTGGAAAACCTATGGGACAGTTTTATTCATCCTGTAGGGTTGCTATGAGTCAGAACCAGCTTGACGGCACTGGGTTTTTTTTTAATTTGGTTTGATTTTTTAGGGGGGATACTCTGAACTCGAATAGACTTAGCAGGTTACTTTCTACACACGGGCTCCTTGGCATCTTTTTCCCATCATCCACACATAAATAGCCTCCCTAAGAGGAGTTGGAGTTCTAATGCCTGTCAAATGCCATTTCCCAGTTTCCAAGTAAACTAACAGTATCTGTGGCTTTACTTTCTGACTAGTCTAGGTGTAGGAAACATTTCATTTGCGAGAAACAAAAGAAGCCCCCTATTTTTAGGGTGACACTGGCATGTCATCACGCTCTAAGTGTTTAAGTTAGGTCATTTCCTTCCCACCCACCAAAGAAGTTATTTTTATAAAAGGCGGAGAAAACAGTCTGAAAAGGGTTATCTCCCATGCCCACTGGAAGACAAGGCTGCGGGCCATGCCATCTTCCATCTCACTCCTTCCAGAAGCCGGGCTTAAAACCGACTGGGGGACTCTTTAAAAACAGGCCGTTTGGTTGCGTAGCACCTGAGCCTTGTAAATCATTTTCCTGGTTTTATTGCTTTTGTTGTTGCTAGTAAAAGTTTCTTCAGGGTGTGTCTCCCTATTGTCAGAAAGAAAAGCACAATGTGTGTTTTTTAAAAAACTACACATAGTTTTTCAGGAGCAGGTTTCATAGTGCTGACTTGCTTTAGCAACAGAGCTTTTTTTTTTTTTTGTGACTATGGCAGGGCTGGAATGCTGCCCTGTAGAGCTGGAGCAGTGGGGGCAGGGAAGGCTGTTTAGCATAAGGAGTAATGGGGCACGGTGTTGAGGGGAGATCTTTAAAGTCCTATGTCCCTACATAGCACTCCACATCACGAGGAAGCTGTGAACTCCCTCTCTGAGGAGAGCAGATCTGCTGGCAGGAATATGTAGACAGGTAGCATGCATTTCCAGAGGGTTTTTCTAAACGAGTACCCCACAGGAAGAGGTGCTCTGTCAGCCCATTGTTCGCTGCAGGGTGCGTGGCTCAACACACTCTGGTCGTTCCTAACAGCAAGGTTTTTATTTTTTGTTATCTAGGACTCGTTGGCTAGTTTTATGTATTTTTAGCCATGGGAGGTAAGGATCTCATTGGTAAGGCAATGGAATCAGGAAGACAAAACTAACATTCTTGAACGCCTTCTTGGTGTGTCAAGCTCTGTGTTGTGTACATTGTTGTAGATTTAAACCTTATAACTCTGTAAGGTGCGTGGAATGAAGCCCATCTCATAGGGGAAGAAACCAAGGCTCGGGAGATTAGATAACTTGCCCAAGCTCATGCCCTCAAGAGGCAGGCTAGGATTTGAACCCAGGTTGTGCAAATCTCTTGGATTATCTGTGCTAGGTTATAGGGAGACTCCCTACGTAGGAAAAGAAAAAATTGTTCCCCATTTGTAGCAGTGGGTAGAGGCTGTCTTGGCATTGTGACTTCACTCAAACTGTAGACCTCGGAGAGAAGCCCTCAGCCCCAGGGGCCCTAATAAGCAGGTGACAGGTGGGAAAGGCTCACGGGGCAGGAGAGTGAGTGAGCACACAAATGGAGGAGCCTGGGCCTGCCTCTGGGAACCTCATTGAATTCGAGTCCCCCAGGTCATTGCAGCCCCCCCATCCCCACCCAGTGGCCAGTGTTCCTGCCTGAAGTGACCAGGAGGATGACTCAAAGGCACAATACCAAAGAGACATAGTAATCCCTAGATAGGAGTTAGTGGCCACTGCCTCCTTAACTCTGCCAGAAGAATAGGGTCCCTTGAGGCTGGGAGCCCACGAACAGAGAGTGGCATTAGAACATCAACAAGCTGAGCAGCTGTTTGTGTCTGACTGGGCCCTGTGCCTCACCCAGTGCTTTGGGAAATGGAATCCTTGTAGCTTGTGGGCAAAGGGCCAAGGAGGCTTCACTCCGTCTGCTTGCCCCTGGGACTGAGACCAGCCTCTTCTAGCAGATGAGCTTAGAGTGCCAGCTGTACCCCAGCACTGTCCCCACATCATAGAGGGACCATCCCTTGGCACTGGGCACTAACTGTCTACAGGCATCCCACAGGCTGGCCTGACCACACAGCTGAAAACCTGAAAAATCCAGGGGCATCTTTTCTCCAGCAAGTCTGCAACTTTCAAAGTAGGGAAAGACTGTATAACCAGGCAGAGAAGCAAGTGAAAACAGAAACGTTTCCAATGTTTAGAACAGTCTATAGTGAGTCCAGAACAGATGACAGCCTTATATGGGCCTTCTCTCCAATTCAGGCCCTGGGAGATTCAGCCTGTCAGCAGGATCTGTAATCCCAGGCTACAAACATGTTGGGGAACTGCGTTTTCTTGTTGCCGGGCCAACAGCCCTTCTTAACTCCTTGGTGTCCTTCCAGAACCACAGCCACTGAACAAAGGCATCTGGGGGCTCCACCCAGCAGCCGTGGCTACCCACCCCCCCCAGGACCATTCCCCTTCTTATGACAAGTGCCAGGTGACTTCTAGAATACAGGCGCTTGCCCTTAGCACGCTGGTGTCCCACTGCTGGCTCATGGTCTAGGCTGGGCCAGTTTGTTTGGTTGCTCTGTGCCTTATTTTCCCCATCCTGAGACTGGCATAGTTTCCACACTCACACCTCTCTGAGGCTGAGAATTTCCCTGCTGGCAAATGATGGTCCACTGCAGTGTTTATTCATGAGAACAGCCATCCATGGGAGGGAGAAGAACCAAAGGAGAGCCCTTGGGGGTTGGAGTTAGGGCTCCTTGGAACCCCTGGCTGAGGTTTTTTAAGATAATAGACTGTCCTGAGCAAGTAGAGCCCAGGGGCTCTGCTGGGTTTTGTTTTCCTCCATATAAATGGGTGGTGCTGTTTGGAGTTGGGGTAGGGGTGGTGACAGGAAACTAATGTGTCCACTCTCTCGCCAGAACCGAGAGTCGTGCTCAACCAGTGAGGGAGAATACTCCACTTCTGGTGTAAAGGACACCCTGGCATATGCTACTGCTACACCAAAGTCTGTGTTGTTTTTTTAACTAGGCTTATCATGTCAGTCTGAAAAAAGGAGAATAAACAGCCCTTAAGCAGATTAATACAGTAACCCTAGAGAAGGCTCTGTGATGGATAACTTTTTCCATGAGTCACACAGAAAGCTAACATTCATTTGTTTAATAGGGGGAACACTTTGTCATTTGTCACTGCCAGCATTTCTAACAAGCTTGGGGTGTAGGCCCCAAGTGGCCTTTCCAAGGAGAAGCCCTAGATGGCCCTTTTAAGAGGCAGCCCATGCCCAGCAGTAGCACCAAGACTTCCAGTGGGCTGCTTTCAGATGAGTCACCCTTAGCTGGACGTTTGCTACTAAAATCCCCGTAAGCAGCTGCCAGAAAACTTGTCTTCAGCGCTGACTGGAGAGGGCAGAGATGTGCCCTCCAAATCTGCAGCTGTCTGTGCAATATTTAAAGGCAACAAGACCTTTTATCTTAAAATCTTACTCTGCTGAGCCATAGGAGAACTATTTGATACTAGCCGAGAGACCCATTAGGAAAATGTTCTCTCTCTCTCTGCATGGGAAATGCCTTTTCCTTTAGTAACCCACCACTGCTGCTGGTCCAACTCCCCTGGCTTTTGCCAGGGCCACCTGTACTTACAAACTGGACCTGGACTTGGAGAAAACACGTCTGTCTGCTCAATTCCCGCTCAACTGTACTTCCTGTGCTTATAAAACCCCTTGATCTCTTAATGCTTCCTACATATTCAGCCCTGCTATAGGGCTCAAGGAAGTGGCTTTATCCTCCATTGTCTTGCCCTGATGAGATGGGGGGAGACTGGGCCCCTTTTCCTGCCTCCGCTCACTAGTTTCCCCATGTTAGAGCCAAAACCCAAGGGTGGCCACCCCTCCATCCACATGCATGGTGTGAGGGGCTGCACTGCCTTCCCAAGCCCAGTCTGGCTCCACGGGCTGTGACTGCACAGGAGGATGGGACTGGACTGCATTTGTCACCTTGCCCAATCTAGGCCGGGCATGCGTGGGAACAATGCCCATATTCACATACCACACAGGGGTTTGCCAGGAAGTCCACGTGACTTGACATCACAACAGATGTTGGGGAAGAGGGAGGAGGCACAAATGCTCCCTTGTGTTGCGTTCTGCTCTGTCGCCCAGGACTCTCCGCTGCAGGCGGATTACACGGCTGGTAGCCTGCAGAGCCATGGCCCCACACCAAGGGTACAGATGGGAGACAGTGAGGTCACTGTGTCACTACAGAGGGTTCTCATTGCAGTATCCTGTTGTGTATTGTGGGGCAACATCACAGACGCTCTGATTTTCAGCCCCTACTTCAGGGAAGCCTCCGTGGTCCCAGTTCCAGGATAGTAGGGAGGGAGTAGCAAGTGTATAAGCATTCATCCCTGTGGCTGTTAGTAATTATCACCTATCCTTTGTATTATTAAGGTTAACAATTGTTGTTAGGTGCTGTCAAGTAGATTCGGACTCACGGCAACCTCATGTGTGCAGAGTAGAACTATGCTCCGTAGAGTTTTTAAGGCTCTGACCTTTCAGAAGCAGATCACCAGGCCTGTCTCCTGAGGCACCTCTGGGTTCAAACCTCAAACCTTCTGGCTAGTAGTTGAGCTCTTAGCCTTTGCACCACCCAGGGACTAGCCAGGGTTAACAACAGCTAGCATTTATTGTACACTTGAGGATTATATCATTTAATCCTCACAACACCCCTTAGGTCAGGTAGGCATTCCTACCATCCCCATTTTGCAGATAGAAAACTGTTGTACAGAGAGGTGAAGTGGCTTGCCCAGATTCACAGAGCTGGCCTTCAAGCCTTCAGAGCTGGTGTTCTCAACATGTGACAGTTGCCTTTCCCAAAGCTGGATAAAACATACCTGCAAGACAGGGAGGCCCTGGGACTTCTCTGCCAATTTTCCTGCAGAGCCTGCTGGGGAGGAGGACATGGGGGCGAAGGGGTGGTCCCTGCAGGGTGGGCCGCCCTGGGCTTCCCTTGGAGGGGTCATGGAATAAACAGGGCCAAGGCTGCTGGCTGTGATCCCCTGTCCCAGGACCCTGCATGGTGTTGGGTCAAAGGCAGGGGTTATGGAAATCACCGCCCTTCTCACTGCCTCCTCCCCGGATCAGTCATTAAATTTGAGGACTTGGTAATGGTGTCACTCAACCTTCAGCTTAGCAAGAAGGATCCTTTTCACCCTTAATTTAGAGGAACTGAATTGCAACTTTAAGACTTCCTTAGTGTGCTGTAAGGCATCCTTTGAAATTTTCTAGCAACCAACCTCTTCAATTTTACCAATAAGGCATCTTATCTAAGATCACACAGCAGTGCCCTTGGGCGTGGCTGCGCATGTCTAACTGCGCAGTAGGGTGACAAGGCATACCTTCTGGGAACGAGACAGAGCTGGCCAACCCACCTGAGAGCGTGATGTCTGAGTGTGCAGCCCCTTCCTGTGAAAGCCCGCCTGGCAGCCTCTCCTGTGAAGCAGAGGCCAGCGGGAAACTTGGCAGAGTCCAAGAAGGGAGCCCAAGTGTGGAGAGTCTGTTGTAACTAACTTGAGTTGCATTCATCTTGCTGGAAACAGCTGATGGACTAGACCAGTTTGTGTCCTGAATAGAATCTGGGGGTTCTCATGGATATTTTGTGTCCTAAAGTGGGGGGTAGTAGCGACCTTCCAGAAAAGCTGAGGGAGAGGTAGGGGCAAAGGCTTGATGGGGCAGGGGCCTAGGGGAGAGACTGGTGGGAAGGGGACCAAGAGCAGAGGTGGAGGGGGCTATTTTTTTAAGGAAGGGCACTTCCCTGAGACCGCAGCAACAAGAAGTGGGAAGACACAGAGTCACGTGGAGGGAAAAAGGGATTACAGGAAATGTCTGGGTCCCCAGACTATGTCTCCATGTGTGTCCTTTTCCTGTCCTCTCCCCTCAGGAGTTTATATTCTGATTGGAGCCGGGGCCCTCATGATGCTAGTGGGTTTCTTGGGCTGCTGTGGCGCTGTCCAAGAGTCCCAGTGCATGCTGGGATTGGTGAGTATCCCTTTTGATTCTGGCTAGCCACTCTGACTCCTACCTCCCCCAACCCAATCTCAGTAGGCCCAGAGCCATAGAACAGATGGGAGGAGTGGGAAAGGACAGGATAGGGTGAAGAGGGTACCTAAAGGACATGAGCTATCCTCAGTCTCCCTAGTGTTCTCCACTCTAGGCTCTGCCCAGCCCCCTAGCTAGGCAGCCATCTTGTCCTCCACCCTGGTTCCCCTCCCCTGTTTTGATGCATCACTCCTCTACCTTTCTGGAGCCTCTCTTATCACTTCCCTTAGGCAACTGTATGCCAGGACTTTGTTTTTCCCTTTCTCGAGGACCACATTTGCTTTTTCACTCTGAATCCACAGGTACCTTTGCCCTCTCTCTTTTTTGTTTCAAAATTTGTTCCAGTTTCCCCCACACTCCACAGGATGTGTTCACTTCCTTTCTTTCCCCAAATCTTTATGGTTTTTGTGAGTGAACAATGGTATTTTATTGCTCTTAACTAACACCTTATAAATACCAGTTTTGGGGGTTGGCTGTGTCCAGTTCTTTCCTCCTGAATGGGTATCCTTTCCTGCTACAACTTTCAATTTCCTTGCTTTGGCTTAACCCTTCCTGTTCTGTAAACTTTCCCTGCCCCTTCTAGGTTGTTCCTTTGTGCCCCAGAGATTTGCCATTCTTCCTTGTTCCAAAATACCATCTGACTGAACAGCCCCCTTTGAAATCCTGGAGCCTGACTTTCCAGTTGTTTGGCTGTGATTTTTCCTCACTCTTGTCACCTCTTTGCCTTCTAGTTCTTTTGCTTCCTCTTGGTGATATTTGCCATTGAAATAGCTGCGGCCATCTGGGGATATTCAAACAAAGATAAGGTAGGTTTTTCCCATAGGTCTCTTGGGTCCTGCAATGATTTGGGGTTGGGGGATGATGAGGGTAGAAGGGTGATCAGGTCGGTCAGTTTGATCAGCTTTCAACCCTCGAATGTGCCTATTGTTTGCCACATTCCCACGTGCCATGAGAGCACGTGCTTCCTGTGGGCAGGGAATGTGAGCATTTACCACTCTGTGTGGGTATTATGCCAACCGCTATGCATCCAGTTCCCAGAATGGTGCCTGGCACATAGTAGATATTCAGGAAATATTTGTTGATTTTGTGTGTGTGTGTGTGCGTGCATGTGAACACTTCCAGTGTAGTAAGAAGGCATGCATCTGAAAAGTATCCAAGTGATTTGTATCCAGAAGTACCATGGGATTTGAAAAGACCTGGGCAGGAGGATCTCTTCTGGCTTCATGGAGAAGTGGGCATTGGCCTAAACTTTGACTAAGAGACAATATTTTAGGAGGAGAGCTGGTGGGAGGAGGGACTTCAAGGCAAAGGTAAAAGAAGAAGAAAAGATTTAATAATCTAAGCATTAAAAGCTAGAGCCACCTCACGGACTCTAGACTTACCGGAGCCATGGAGAGTGGATGAACCCCTGAATCTCTTGCCGTGAGATAATCTTTAAACCTTAAACCAAAAATATCCCCTAAAGTCTTCTTAAAACCCAGCAGTGGTTTAGCTTAACTAGTGAAAAAAGGCCTGCCTTGAGCATTACACTCTTTTAAGAACTATCCATATGAGATCAAACTGACAACAGTAATTTGAAAGATTAGATAGGAACCTTAGGGGGGCAGTGAGTTTATGTTAATGAGGGAGGAACAACTCAGAAAAGGAGGGTGAGAATGTTGTACAACTTGAAGAATGTAATTAATGTCACTAAATTGTACATGTAGAAACGAATTGGTGTAGTTTTGCTGTGTATATTCTCAGCAACAACAACAATAAAATAAATAAAATTTAGGAAAAAAGAAAAAAAAAGCTGCAGCCACCATAGAAATAGGAAGGGATAATTACAAAAGATGCTAAAGGGAAGTTGCTGGATGTTGATCAGTTAATAGGATGTGGAGGTCAGGGGAACAGGCATGCATTCAACTGGGATGCACCTAAGTGTAAGAGGATAATAATTGCAATTAATAGCTCACTCTTATTCCAAATTTACTCTGTAGTAAACATAGAGTAATATGCTAAAGACTTAATGTGCAATATCTCGTTTAATCCTCACAGTAATTTAGGAGGTAGAGATTGTTATAATCTCCATCTATATATGCAGAAACTGATCTACAGAGAGGTTTAGTAATTTGCCAAACATCACACAGCTTCTAAGCGTAAAGGAGAAAGAAGGAAACTATAGACTCAGTGAAAAAACTAATCTACAGGACTAACAGTCTACACGAACCACAGCCTCATCTACCTTGAAACCAGCAAAACTAGATGGCACCCGGCTACCACAAACAACTGTTCTGATCAGGGCCACAATAGATAGATCCTGATAGAATGGGAGAAAAATGTGGAACAGAATTCATTCTTTAAAAGTCCAGACTTACTGGACTGGTTGAGACTAGAGGACTCCCTGAGAATATTGCCATGAGATATTCCATAAACCTTGAACTGAAACTACTCCCTGAGGTCACCTTTTAGCTAAATAACAGATTGGCTCAGAAAATAAAGAATATTACCAGTGAATACTGTGCACATTTAAAATTTTATCTATATGAGACCAAATGGTCAACAATTACTCTAAAGCAAAGATGAAAGGGTAATGGGACAGGGAAACCAGATTACTGGAAGCGAAACATCCAGAAGGGAATTAATGAGAATGTTAACACATTGTGACTGATGTCTCTGAATAATTTATGTAGAAATCGTTAAATAGGAACCTAATTTACTGTGTAAACTTTCACCGAAAACAGAATAAAACGTTATTTTTTAAAAAAGAAAAAAGGAGGCCTGAGGTAATAGCCAGGTCAGAAGATTCAATCTTGTTGTTAGGTAGAAGGTAGAAGGGAAGGAACCAAGTAGAACTGAAGGGACCAACCAGAGGTACAAAAGAAAAAGGAAAACTGCTGAAGCAAGTTCCTAGAGGGTGTGGGAGGAGGTGGGGTCCACAGCGGAGGAGATGGGAGGTGCCACAGAGGCACTTAGAAGGAACCAGTGGCTTCAGTCTTCTCAGTGACTGAAGTCTTCTCTGAGCCCCGACATTGCTGACAGAACTTGAAGAGAAGGAACAAGATGGAGCAGATGACATCTGTTCGTTATGAAGTATATGCAAAAGCTGTCTCTGATACTCTGTCCATTCATTGTAGGTGATTGAGGAAATCCAGAAATTTTACAAGGACACCTACGAAAAGCTGAAAGTAAAGGAAGAACCTCAGCGGGAGACGCTAAAAGCCATCCACTATGCGGTATGTCATCTAGTCTGCAAAGATTCCAACCCTTCTTCTGACCTTTCTTCAGAATACACCTGCACACAGGGTACCTGCTGTGCCAGACCAGTTTTTAATCATCTTTTTATTTTATTTGTTCTTCTCATCCACATCCCCATCCCTGTTTCTGCAGTTGAACTGCTGTGGTATGCATGGAGGTGCAGAACAATTTATTGTAGACATTTGCCCCAAAAAGGAGCTGATCGCAACCATCACAATAAAGGTAAACTTAAGAACAAGACTCTTGTCCCCTGCCCAGTTGCTCTGGGCAAATCCTACGAGAGTGGATGGGAAATCAGCCATCTCTTTCTAGAAGGATGGGTGTCCTGGCACTTCATAGAGACCTTTTCCTCCTGTGAAAGAGCCCCAGGGTGGCTATCTCATTTCTCCCCTACTGTGGGGGCTCTGTTCCCTTGAGGGCAGCAAAACAAAGGCCAGACCAGGGAAAGAGCAAAGCGTTCTAGCTCCCAGGTGGGCTTTGACACCTGGGGTTTCCTACTGCTGCTCCACCTTCTAGTCCCCAGCCCTGAAGCTATTGAGGACAGGTCTGCTCCTGAGCCCTGACTCCTGCAACGGCCTAACACTACTGTTTTGACTTTGTAAGTGGCTCATGATTGTATAGATAGATCTAAGTCCAAGCTCTGGAATAATAAGAAGTGACCCTAAAACCAGATCAGAAATAGACCCCAAAGCAGGGGCTTAACCCTTTTCCTTCCCTGGTTTCTTGCTCAAGTTTTAGGGACCCACCTCATACCTCTCTTGATTTCCCTTTCCATCCACCAGCCAGGACATCTCTTCTCCCTGCTTTTGTCTCCACCCATTCCCTGGGACCACCAGTGCTCCCTGTGTGACGCAGGTGCTGTGGGGGCGGGGGGAGGGAGGTTGTACCTGGAGCTGGGATGGTGTGTGACCAGCTCTTGCTTTGCCTCCTAGCCCTGCCCTGAGGCCATCGAAGAGGTCTTCACCAACAAGTTTCACATCATCGGCGCAGTGGGCATTGGGATCGCCGTGGTGATGGTGAGTGTGGGGAGCCTCCATGGAGGGAATGGTACTTTTAGTGGTTACCATTTACTAAGCACGTGCTCTATGCCTGGCACTGCTGTAAGTGTAGTATGCCCATCAACTAATCGAATCCTTGCAATCCCTACAAGGTAGGTACTAGTAGTATTTGCATTCTACATACCAGGAACCAAGAGACAGGGAGGTTTGGTAAGTTGATCAAAGTCTCTCAGCTCATTAGTGAAGTTTCTGGGATTTGAACTCCCATGTGTCTCCAGAATCCATTAAGGTAAAGTGATACCAGAGCTGCTGGTCCATGTACCATAATCTGAGTAGCAAGGAGGTAGATCACTCAGATAGTCTGGGGAAATCTTCAGAACATGTTCTCATCATGCATCTGCTTTTCTTTTCCCAAGAAAACAGTTGACTAGAAGCTTCATGAATTGGCACTGTTTCACCTCCCCCCATAGTCTGAAAGGTGTCAAAGGTGGCCAGTCAGAAGAGAAGACAGAAAGCTGTAAATAACCCACTCTCTTGCTAATCAGCCTCTGGGAACCATCCAGGGCCAATCAGACTCCCCAGTGTCACCCCTTACCTCTCCATGATAGAGTGATGAGAAACCCATAGGGGACACAGCCCTCAGGTGGGGCAGCCTGGCTCACCAAAAACCCTAGAATCTTACCAGCTCTCCTCTGTCCCTAGTAAGACTGCCTCAAAAGAGAGAATTGCCTCCTTTTTTATTGGTTATTTATGCCCCAATATCTACATCCAAGAAATAGCTTGAAGCAACTTTCAGTAAAAGACATAACACCTGTTAAAGTAGAATATAACCCCCCCTCCAAAAAAAGAAGCTAAGTATGGACTATTGGTATATCTGAAATTAGAGCATTAAATTTAGCTCTGGGCTTATTTGACTCGCCCTGAAAGTTGTCCAGGGAAGGTATTTGTATCCAATAGCAACACTGCTGACTCGGAATCCCAGAAGTCCAGCAATCCTTCCCATTATCTAGCCTACTTCTCTCCTGCTTCAATACCCTTTAAGTTGTTTGGCCTCGTGGACACATTCCCCTTGTTGTCTTTTGTCTTGGACTGAACAGCTTGTGTTTTTCCCTTCCCCTCGCCTTCCTTCAGACGAAGCCACCCTGTTTCTCATGTTCCTTTCTGTCTTCCAGATATTCGGCATGATCTTCAGCATGATCCTGTGCTGTGCTATCCGCAGGAGCCGTGAAATGGTCTAGAGTCGCTTTCACCCTGAGCAGGAAAATTTGCCCTAGCAGAGTTTGTCATTTTTTTTTATTTTGCCACTAACTTTAGTATTCATTCTGCATTTCTAAACAAAAAGTTATTCCGTATTTGTCTTTTTAATGCTTTATTTGATATTGGCATTTGTAGTTGAGGGATTTGGGGATTTGATTTGCTTCGATTTATTTTTGTTTTGTATTTTTTATCGTCCATTTTTGCTTGTTATATCAAGCAGAAATCCTGCAATGAAAGGTACTATAGATGCTAGACTCTAGACAAAAGATACTGTACATAAAGAGAATTTTTTTGTCATTAAATAGATAAAAATGTCTATCATGTTTAATCAGGTTATAACTTATGTTGAAGACAATTTGATACATAATAAAAGATTACAACAACATCCTAGACTGTTGTTTGTTTTTTGAAATGGCCTTGGTCTCTTCTAGTAAAAGGAAAATCTTGCTATTTTCTTGGTGACTTAAATCTTTTTATATACATGTGGATGATTCATAGAGAATGTGTAATTCCATATTATACACAGGAAGCTGATGTGAGAGAAGGGAGACATCAGAGTCATCTCAAGGAATGATAATTTATTTAATTTATAGCTATTTAGTTTTCAACTGTCTTTCAACTGCTGTTTGCTCTAACACTTCTTCTATGTGTGAGAGAGTTTAGGAGGCCTATCTCCCTAATTTACTAATGAAGAAATTGAGACACGGAGAGATTAAGGAATTTTGATCCAAGGACACATAACTGTTAATAGAAGAAACAAAACTGGAGCCTAGTCTCTGGACTCTTTCATTCAGCAGTGTGTTGTATCTTGAGGATACAACAGTATACAGGAGTTCCGTAGGGGTGGGACTTTGTTTTACTCACTGCTGTAGTACCAGCAGAGCCCTGGTGGCACAGTGGTTAAGAGCTCAGCTGCTAAACAAAAAGTTGGTAGTTTGAATCCACCAGCTGCTCCTTGGAAACCGTATGGGGCAATTCTACTCAGTCCTTTAGGGTCACTATGAGTCAGAATCGACTTGATGGCAACGAGTTGGTTGATACCCCCAGCACCTAGAACCTAGTGTCTGGTACATAGTAGGTGCTCAATTAATATTTGTTGGTTGAATGAATAAATGTGTATTCATCAGGGTTTACTCAGAGAAGCAGAAACACTAAGAGATAGATATGGCTAACAGGATTTGACCTTAAAATCATAGGCACCTTATAAAAAGCAGTCTTTATAGGACTATCGTCTTTTTGCCTGATGAAGCCCACGGGGCAGTCAGGAAGGAAGGAAAGAAGGATGTAAAGCCGGGGGAAGCAAGAACAAGATGGGGCTGGTGAGGACAGACCCAATTCCATGTCTGTTCTTGTTGCCTCTGGCCTTGGTGTGTGGATCCTGCAGAGGCTGGGCCCTTCATAATGGAGCTAAACACACATAGCTCAGAAGTTGGAGAAGCTGAGGTGGATAAGGGACAATTTGTGTGAGCTACAAAATGCTGCTTCGTTTTCATCCTCCAGGCCTCCGATAAGAATCTTCTTTGTGCTTCACCCCTAACTGGAAACACAGAGAAGAGAATTCTGGGAAGTACAGTTCAGCTGAACCAAGTAGACAGATTACAAAGTCACCACAGTGTGGGAGATGAGTTCCTGCTTCCAATGTCTGTAATCTAGTGGGCCATTCAGAGTGGGAAGCTGGCAATTATGACAGCGAGGTAAACACTGAGAGAAGTATAGAGTCATAAGAAACCTATTTTTATTTTCCAGTCCTTGATTCAAGTTTGGTTCTTTTATAACTTAAAAAAAAAAAAAAAATCAAAATGACCCTGAATGCCAATACATTAAAAAATCAGGCCAGCTAGGTTAGCACCCTTGAGTCTCATGGCTACTCTGTGATCCCAAGTTCCTTTTTTAGTTTGAGCATTTGAGGATGAACTACTATTCCAGTTGTGGAAATAGCAGGTCAACCATTCATTATAAAGTGATGGATAAGAGTGGATGGACTGTCTTAACTCCTGGCATCACAATTCCTGATTACTTTTAATGCCCACCCTGCTTGTGAGTGTAGCTACCTCTGGGAAAAGCCAGCCCATGTATATACTTTCTACTCTACTTCTTTGCTGAAGAGTGGGTGGAGTTAGTTGTATAAAAAGCAGATAGCCACTACTTCAAAATCCACAACAACTCATCATTATACCCTGTCTTTCTGTTGTCATAAATAACAGACCAACTTAGGCTACAAAAGTAAGGAATCTATTATGAACACAGGTGATACCTGTCTTAGGCTGGGTTCTCTAGAGAAGAAAAACTAGGGAAGCATGAATATAGAGAGTGAGAGAGAGATTTATATCAAGGAAATGGCTCATGAGATTGTTGAGGCTGGAAAATCCCATGTCGGTGGGTCAGGCTGGAAGCTTCTCCTGACTCAAATGTTGCTGCAGGAGCTGGCAAACACAAGATCGGTAGGTCAGACAGCAGGCCTCTGATTCACAGGCTGTGAAGGCTGACAAATCCCAAGACTGGCAGGTAAACTGCTAGCTCAAGTCTCAAGAACCAGAGGTCAGATGAGGATCCAGAGCAAACAAAGCCGGCGAGCTTTGCCAGAAAGTCCACCTATATTGGATACAGACCACACCCCCAAGGAAACTCCCTTTCAACTCATTGGCTACTCATAGCAGATCTCATCATGGAGCTGATTACATTATATCAGATATCATTATGGAGGCAATTACATCATTACATAGCTGCCAAACTACATCATAACTCCAAACCACTGAGAACCATGGCCCAGCCAAGTTGACACACAACCTTAACCAACACAGTATCTTATGGAACCCAAGAGCGGAAACACAGCAGAGCCTTAGGAAGCTTTTGCGACTATAGATTAGAAACACTGAAATTCTTCACTCCTATGTGCTGTATTTTGCTTTCCAAAGAGACCAATTTTCTCTGCACAGGGTGGAAAAAGGGTTGCCCCTCAACTCCTAAATTTGCAGAGACAGACAACCTCTGTGAGCCCTATTTGAAGTTTTAGGAGAAATAATCTGATCCAGTTTCAGTCAAGTATCTACCCTGCCCGATCAGCTGGTAGGTGAAGGCGTGGGGGGGTGGTATATGTAGTAAAGACTCAGGCACCCTCTGTGGCCTGTGTACTGGGCCCAATACCAGAAGAGAAGAGATCATTGAGAGCTGGCAGATACCCCAAAAGGAGCCAAGTCATTCACACTGCCCTCAGCCAGGCTGAACCAGCTTCCCTGACCTGATGGGTAGGTCCCAGGGAAGTTAAGGGGACACTAAAATGGCCTGCAGCTCTCAGAATCTAAAGGGCTTCTGGAGCCAAGGCCTTTAGGAAATTTTGGGTCATGGAAAGACAACAGACTCTGCCAATAGCAACAATAGCTGTGAGTCCAGGAAGAGTCTCCTTTAGCATAAGAAGAACAAGCATCTGGGCATGTTGACCTTTTGGCTCAACTGTGAAAAGTAGCTCCAGGCATTCAGTTTGAATAGGAATAGCTGCGTGGTGGCGTAGTGGTTAAGAGCTAGGCCGCTAACCAAAAGGTGGGCGGTTCTAATCCACCAGCCACTCCTTGGAAACCCTATGGAGCAGTTCTACTCTGTCCTATAGGGTCGCTAGGTGTCAGAATCACCTCGATGGCAATGAGTTAGCTGTGTTGTTGTTGTTGGCTGCCGTCGAATTGGTTCTGACTCATAGTGATCCTATGTACTACAGAACAAAACACTGCCCAGTCCTGCGCCACCCTCACGATCGTTACGCTTGACCCATTGTTGCAGCCACTGTGTAAATCCATCTCATGGAGGGTCTTCCTCTTTTTCACCTACCCTCTACTTTACCAAGCATGATGTTCTTCTCCAGGGACTGATCCCTCCTGATAACATGTCCAAAGTATGTGAGACGTAGTCTCGCCATCCTTGCTTCTAAGGAGCATTCTGGTTGTACTTCTTCCAAGACAGATTTGTTCATTCTTTTGGCCGTCTGGGGTGTATTCAATATTCTTCGCCAACACCATAATTTAAAGGCGTCAATTCTTCTTTGGTCTTCATTATTCATCGTCCAGCTTTTACATGCATATGAGGTGACTGAAAACACCATGGCTTGGGTCAGGCACACCTTAGTCTTCAAGGTGACATCTTTGCTTTTTAACAATTTAAAGAAGTCTTTTGCAGCAGGTTTGCCCGGTGCAATGTGTCTTTTCATTTCTTGTTTGCTGCCTCCGTGGGTGTTGATTGCGGATCCAAGTAAAATGAAATTCTTGGCAACTTCAATCTTTTCTCCATTTATCATGATGTTGCTTATTGATCCAGTTGTGAGGATTTTTGTTTTCTTTATGTTGAAGTGCAGTCCATACTGAAGGCTGTGGTCTTTGATTTTCATCAGTAAGTACTTCAAGTCCTCTTCACTTTCAGCAAGCAAAAGTTGTCATCTGAATAATGCAGGTTGTTAATGAGTCTTCTTCCAATCCTGATGCCCTGTTCTTCTTATAGTCCAGCTTCTTGGATTATTTGCTCAGTATACAAACTGAATAAGTATGGTGAAAGATACAACCCTGACCACAAGACTTTCCTGACTTTAAACCAAACAGTATCCCCTTGTTCTGTTCGAACAACTGATCTATGTACGGTATCTTCATGAGCACAATTAAGTGTTCTGGAATTCCCATTCTTTGCAATGTTATCCATAATTTGTTATGATCCACACAATCGAATGCCTTTGCATGGTCAATAAAACACAGGTAAACATCTTTCTGGTATTCTCTGCTTTCAGCCAGGATCCATCCGACATCGGCAATGATATCCCTTGTTCCACATCCTCTTCCGAATCTGGCTTGAATTTCTGGCAGTTCCCTGTCGATGCACTGCTGCAGCCACTTTTGAATGATCTTCAGCAAAATTTTACCTGTGTGTGATGTTCATGATATTGTTCAATAATTTCCTCATTCAGTTGAATCACCTTTCTTTGGAATAGGCATAAATATGGATCTCTCCCAGTCGGTTGGCCAAGTAGCTGTCTTCCAAATTTCTTGGCATAGACTGAGTGAGCACTTCCAGGGCTGCATCCATTTGTTGAAATATCTCAATTGGTATTCGGTCAATTCCTGGAGGCTTGTTCCTCCCCAGTGCCTTCAGTGCAGCTTGGACTTCTTCCTTCAGTGCCATCATTCCTGATCATATGGTACCTCCTGAAATGGCTGAACGTCAACCAATTCTTTTTGGTACAGTGACTCTGTGTATTCCTTCCAAATTCTTTTGATGCTTCCTACACCATTTAATATTTTCCCCATAGAATCCTTCAATATTGCAACTCAAGGCTTGAATTTTTTCTTCAGTTCTTTCAGCTTGAGAAATGCCAAGCATGTTCTTCTCTTTTGGTTTTCTAACTCCAGGGCTTTGCACATGTCATTATAATACTTTACTTTGTCTTCTTGAGGCACACTTTGAAATCTTTTGTTTAGCTACTTTACTTCATCATTTCTTCCATTTGTATGGAAGCAGGTTAGCTGTGTAGTAAAATGTTATTATTTCACCGAGCACCCTTCAAGGACTGCAAGTGCTTTAAAATCCATAAACTCCCTGGACCTTCTTCACAAGGGCTTATCTCATCACATCCTGTGTCCTCCCGAATGGAGTCAAGTGACACAAGGGTAGAGCCAAGCTTCCACATTTACCCCAGTGCTTATTCCATGATGCTGTCATTTCTTTTGGTGGTTGCGGGGGGCGGGGTGGGGGGCAGACAGGGAAGGGGTTAAACTAGTGCATAAGGACACTCCATGGGTACGTTGATTTTTTTTTTTTTTTTACATTTTTAAAAAATATTTTATTGGGCTTTGGTGAACATTTACATTGTAAATTAGGTTCTCATTTAACAATTTCTACATATTGTTCAGCGACATTGGTTACATTTTTCACAGCATATCAGCATTCTCATTACTTCCATTTTGGTTGTTCTGTTTCTATTAATCTAGCTTCTCTGTCCCCCCTAACCTTCTCATCTTTGGTCTAGGGTAAACGTTAACCAGTTGGTTTCTTCTAGACAATTATTTTGAGGAGCACTGTACTCACGGATGGTATTTATTTTATGGGCCAATCTGTCATTTGGCTGAAAGGTGACCTCTGGGAGTGGTTTGAGTTCCAAGTTTAAACAGTATCTGAGGTTGATAGTCTTGGGGGTTCATCTAGTCTCTGCCGGTCCACTAAGTCCGATCTCTTTCTGAGGAATTTGAGTTTTGTTCAACATTTTTCTCCATTTTATCCAGGACCATCTATTGAGTCCCTGGTCAGAACAGTCAATGCTGGTAGCCAGGCACCATCCAGTTCTTCTGATCTCAAGGTAGGTGATGTCATTGTTCAGGTAGACTGTTGGTTCTATAGACTAGTTTCTTCCTTGAGCTTGCTTTCCTTCTTTCTCTAGCTCTGGAAGAGTACAGACCAATAGTTGTATCTTAGATGGCCACTTGGAAGCTTTTAAGACCCCAGACACTACTCACCAAACTAAGATGTAAAACATTGTCTTTATGGACTATATCATGCCAGTTGACTGAGCTGCCTCATGAGACTATGGTTCTAAGCCCTCAAACCCAGTAGACCAATCCCATGGGGTTTTTGGTTGTGTCTAGGAAGTATCCATAACTGTGCCCCCTATTGCTTTGTTTTATACTTGAAAATACATGCAGCACACATAAACAAGTATATACATATACATACAGTTGTTCATATATGCCTTCCTATACATATTTATGCATACTTATATAACTACGTAACCAAACACATATTTTTAGTTGTTATTACTGTTGTTGCAAAATTATATATCCCCCAATGAATTTTTTTTTTTACAAATTTCCAGATAAATTGTTCACTGACATTAGTTAAATTTATCACAATCTGTCGGCCTTCTCTTTAATTGTGTCTATACCCTTTTATTGGTGCTGAAACACTCATCTTTACTATGGTTTTGCTGTGCTCACTACTTCCACAGTGAGAGTCACATTTCCCATCACCAAAAGTAACAAGTCTCTAAATTCTAAAGCATACTGACCCCTCCCCCTCGTTCCTTCCTGACAACCACCAGTGAATATTGGTCTCTCTATATTTATCTGTTCTTGTCTTATAAAAGAGGGATCATACAATATTTGTCCTTATATGCTTCACTTATTTTACTTAGCATTATGCCCTCTGGGTCCATCCATGCTACACTATGTTTTGAGGACTCATCATTGTTCTTTATGGTTGTACAGTATTCTGTCGTGTGTACGTACCACAATTTGCATATCCATTCATCGGTTGATGCGTACCTCAGTTGTTTCCATTGTTTTGCTATTGTGAATAAAGCCACAGTGAACATAGGAGTGCATATGTCTGATCGTTTCAGTAGTTTTAGGTCTCGCGGGGATATTCCTAGGAGTGGGGTTGCTGGATTGTAAGGCAGCTCTTTTTCTAGTTTTTTGAGGAAGCGCCAAAACATTTTCCATAGTGGTTGTACCATTTTACAGTCCCACCAGCAATGAATAAGAGTTACAATTGCCCCACATCCTCACCAACGTTAGTCGTTTTCCATTTTTTTAATCAGGGTACAGTAAATTTTTATTTCAGTGAAAGGCTAGAGCATCTCATGAGCTTCTTGGGCACAAGATAGAGACATATGAGTGGAATCACAGCTTAATCAGGTATATCCATAGCTGGGTGAACATCCCCATACGAGAAGAAAGGTCTCCACTGGTGGGCTATAGGGCCCTGCTTTGCCATATCCTAGTCAATGTTTTAAATAATATGGAATATTATTAAATATTACAGCTCTCATAAAGCTCTGAGAAACATCCAGTAATTTGAGTAACAGAATTATAATACAAAGAAATCTCAGAGACTGGGATAATGAGCTGTTACAACCAAAGGATGTATCGTAACAGAAATGAATAATAAGTAAACGAAACCAGCGAATCCGTATATGTTTAGCGTAGTCCCTGATCCTTACCACAACACTTCAAGTTAGCTGAATTAGTTAAGCATACATTTGGCTGATTAAATAATAGGGTATTTCCCCTTGTGTAATAATAAGGAGCCCTGGTGGTGCAACAGATAAAATGCTTAACTGCTAACTGAAAGGTTGGCTGTTTGAACCCATCCAGTAGCTCCATAGGAGAAAGACCTGGCTCTCTGTTCCCATAAAGATTCCAAAATCAAAAAACCAAAGCCACCGCTGTCAAGTCCATTCCAACTCATAGCCACCCTAAAGGACAGAGTAGAAGTGCCCCATAGGGTTTCCAAGGCTGTAATCTTCACAGAAGCAGACTGCCACATCTTTCTCCCGTGGAACAGGTGGTGGGTTCAAACCACCGACCGTTTGGTTAGCAGAAAAGTACTTTAACCACTGCACCACCAGGACTCCTTCCTGTAAAGATTACAGCCTAGAAAACCCTATGGAGCACTTCTACTCTGTCACATGAGGTCAATATGAGTCAAAAATTAACTCAACAACAACAATAATAACATCTGGAGGCAACCACAGGCACTGATTCAGCAGCTCTACACTGTCGAGGATGGCATCTCTATAATACTATTGGCTTGTCCCCCATGATCACTAGATAGCTGCTGCAGCTCCAGCCATTTCATCTGCATTCACAGCATTAAATAGGGGAGAATGGCAAGTGTTAACCACTACTACCCCTTTTATCTAAATAAAGAAGTATCTCCAGAAATCTCCAGCAGACTTCATTTGTGCATCACTGACCAGGTAAAACTGACACTTGGCCACCTTAGCTTTAAGGGGTTGCTGAGAACATGAGAATTTAGTTTTTTCAATCTATAATGAAGATGGGAAAAAGACAAGTGGGTTATGAGTATTTTATTTCATTTTACAGTTGGAGAACTCAAGGTTCAGAGAAGTTAAATCTTTGCCTCAAAATCATACAGTTAATATGATGGATATAGATCTGAATCCAAGTCTGTCTTTCTCAAAATCCTTATTGCGTGTTTCACATAGTACTGCCTTCCAGGATTAACCTAGGAAGAAATTTAACAGGAACATACTAGAACACCTTTTGATTGAAAGAATCCGTTATATAAATACAAGCTGGAGAGACTATCTTATTTGAAAAAAACATCTGGAAATTTAGCTTACCACAAGCTTAAAAGAGTGGTGGGTGTCCAGATGTAGACCATATAGCCACAGCTGTGGTGGTCAGGCCCCAAGTGAGTGTGGTGCTCTGTTCTGGGACCACCCCACAAGAAGGATGGGGACAAACTGAAGAGAGCAGAGGGGTAAACCTTACCAAGGAAGAGGCCTAAAAACCATGTCATCCTTGAAGAGAGCAAAGGAACAGGATTCTAACCCAGAAGGGGGAAAACAATCTCTGTTTTCAAATATATAAGCAGCTGTAAGGGGGTCTGGGTATACATGTTGTCCCAGAGGCCAGAACAAGAGCTGATAGCTAAAACTTACAGAGAACAGATTTTGCCTAATGCAAGGAAAACGCCTTAAAACCAGGGCTGTCCAACAGAGGAGAGGCTCCCAAGAGTTGTTGTTAGTTGCCATAGGGTTTTCAAGGCTATGACCTTTCAGAAGCAGATCACCGGGCCTGTCTTCCAAGGCCTCTAGTGAGTTCAAACCACCAACCTTTCAGCTCATAGTTGAGCACTTAACTGTTCGTGCCATCCAGAGATTCCTCCAGGAATAGTTGACCCCAGGATAAGAAGGGGGCTCCAGGAGAGGCTAAAGATGAGGTGGTGCCGATCTTTGCCCCGATGGGGACTTGAGGAGCTCCTACATCCCTTCCAACTCTAAGATCTTATAAAATGTAGGTCTTTAAGCAAATACCCAGGAAACCAGCTCTGTCCCTGTGTATATTCATTATGGGGGGCCAAAACTCGTTGCTGTCAAGTAGATTCCGACTCATAGTGACCCTGGTGACCCTGGGGGTGGGGGCTGGGGAGACTGGTAAAGGTTAAAGTAATAAGAATAGTGAATATTTTTATGGGAAACCCAAAAATTCTTCAAAATAATGTTTTATCTCTGAAATTGTTGCATTTTTCTCACTCCATGCCATTGTTAGGTTCTTCAAGATAAAAGGAAGAGAGCACCCAAACCCTTAAATAATGGGGTTTATTTTAAGGATATTCAGCACCTCAGTAGCCACACTTTGACTTCTGAGTTACTGCACTTTCTAGCCTGGGTTGTGGAATGGGCTTAGCAGAGCCCCAGACCACGGCTCATCCCAGCTCTGCACACGGAACCTGCCTCCAGCGTCTCTGATTCTCTCTGTGCAACTCACATTCAAAGCTCCCCTAGCAGAAGGGATGTAAACAGGATGTTTGGCACCACCCAGTAAGAAGCAGCCCTACTGGCATCCCTTGGCAGGACACCTATCCCTGGCCCAGTCACTGTGGCCAGGGAAGTGTTGGTGGCTTTCAGGATGCTTCATGGGCTTCTAACCATGGACAACTAGGCAGAAAGAACTTCCTGGGACACCTTTCCTGGTAAGAGTACCTGACTCAAGGCCTGCTGGGCCTGCCACCCTAGATGAGCTCCACACCATAATTTTTACACCCCAGGGGGCCTGCAGTGGTATTCTAGGACACTTTTCACAGAACCTGTTGAAGAGCGTTCTCCTTAAATTAAGTGTGACCATATTTCAAGAGCAGTATTGGTATTACATTTGTGGGTCTTTGACAAAGAGCAGTTAAGGAGAGGGTCTGTGAACCACACAACATCAAATAGCAGAGTCAGCTGCAGGTTCATGGGTCTCAAACCAGGGATCATTAGAGTCTAAGAACTTTAGTCCACCAAGCTAAGTTCTCTCCTCTCCCCTCAGCCATGGATGTAAACTTATCTAGGGAAAGTGACTCTACAGCAGCTTCCACCTACACAACCTCACCCGTCTTGCTGGCTTGGTGAGGACTAAGCAGCCAATGTAATTGTTTTCACTCAAAGCCTTGGCCAGCAGGCCTCTGGAGAGCTAATTCCATTTCTTTCTTTCATGTTAAATTGGATTTCCCCAAACCATCTGCTTTCCCTGGGGAAATTCAGGCAGGAGCAAATCTTATTCAAGTGTACAATCGCTACTATTTGCAAGGTACAGTGCCCCTTGGCTGGCCTCTGAGGAACCAGAGCTGACTTTCTGGGCCATTATAGCACACCCTGCAAAGACAGTCACCCATAACTATAGATCTCATAGCGTAGTTTGGGCTGCCCAACTGATCCTCAGTACTATGCCAGGAGTTGGGGCGGGGGGCGGGGGGACATACAGATTATTGTCTATTCTTATCAGATGGGACACTTAAGGGTCAAAGAAAAGAGGCAGTGACTTGGCACTACCCCAAAGCTCAAGTAAGCCTAGAGAAGCAGCATCACTACGGCAGAAAGAACACAGACACTGGGTAGAGTTACATTCAAATTATGTCTCTGACATTCAGCCAGCATGATCTTGGGCCTCAGTTTCTTCATGTTGGAGCTAATAAAACATACTTCGCAGAGTACTTTTGAAAATTGAAAGTGTTAATATATATGTAATGGGATGGTAACATGGAAGTTTCAACTTAGACATCAAAGTACAGTAGCTATAATATTCCAGCATGGGGTGCCAGGTACAAATTTTCTACGGATTCATACGAAAATGAGTTACACAACTCTTGGAACTTCTTGCCATGGCGTTGCTGGGTGGCAGCAACTTCCATGAACTTCTACGAGGAGTCAGGATTGCTCAACAGGGTGCAGGCCAGAGTAACATGTGGGATGATCAACTTTGATTAAGGTTTACGGTAAGCCATAGCTTCATTTAAGAATGTACTGAATAAAAAGAGAACTACAGACTGGGAAAAAGAAATGGCTATAACAAATCCAACAAAGTCCTAATCTCTAAAATCTACAGGAAAATCCAACACCTCTGCAACAAAAAGACAAATAATCCAATTAAGAAATGGGCAAAGGATATGAGCAGACACTTCACCAAAGAAGACATTCAAATGGCCAACAGACACATGAGGAAATGCTTGTGATCATTAGTCATTAGAGAAATGCAAATCAAAACCACAATGAGTAACCATCTCACCCTGATATTACTGGCACAAATCAGAAAAACAGAAAATAACAAATGTTGGAGAGGCTACAGGGAGGTTGGAAGTCTTAAGAACTGCTGGTGGGAATGCAAAATGGTACAACCATTTTGGAAAATGATATGGCACTTCTTTAAAAAACTAGAAATAGAAATACCACATGATCCAGCAATCCCTCTTCTAGGAATATATCCTAGAGAAATAAGAGCCATCACACGAGTAGACGTATGCACACTCACGTTCATCGCAGCATTGTTCACAATAGCAAAATATGGAAACGATCTAGATGCCCATCAACAGATGAATGGATAAAAAAAACTATGGTACATACGCACAACGGAGAATTATGCAAAGACAAAGAACAATGATGAATCTGCGAGGCATCTCAAAACATGGATGAATCCGGAAGGCATTATGCTGAGTGAAATAAGTCAATCACAAAAGGACAAATATTGTATGAGACCATTACTATAAAAACTCATGAAAAAGTTTACACACAAAAAGAAACAATCTCTGATGGTTACAAGAGAGGGGAGGGGTAGGGGTGGAAAAACACTAAATAGATAATAGATAAGTGGTAACTTTGGTAAAGGGTAAACAGTACATAGTACTGGGGAAGCCAGCACAACTTGTCCAAGGCAAGGTCATGGAAGCTCTGTTGACACATCCAAACTCCCTGAGGGACCGAATTACTGGACTGAGGGCTCTGAGGACCATGGTCTCGGGGAATATCTAGCTCAATTGGCATAACATAGTTTACAAAGAAAATGTTCTACATTCTACTTTGGTGAGTAGCATCTGGGGTCTTAAAAGCTTGTGAGAGACCATCTAAATACTCCACTGATCTCACCCCATCTGGAGCAAGGGAGAAAGAAGAAAACCAAAGATACAAGGGAAAGATTAGTCCAAAGGACTAATAGACCACAACTACCACAGTCTCCACCAGACTGAGTCCAGCACAACTAAATGGTGCCCAGCTACCACCACCGACTGCTCTGACAGGAATCACAACAGAGGGTCCCAACAGAGCTGGAGAAAAATGTAAAACAAAATTCTAACTAACCAAAAAAGAAAAAAAAAACAGACTTATTGGTCTGACAGACTGGAGAAAGCCCAAGAGTATGGCCCCCGGACACCCTCATAGCTCAGTAATGAAGCCTTGCTCCTGAGGTTCACCCTTCAGCCTTCAGACCCTTCAGACAGGCCCATAAAACAAAATGAGACTAAAATGGGCACACCTGCCCAGGGGCAAGGGCAAGAAGGTAGGAGACAGGAAAGTTGGTAATGGGGACCCCAAGGTCGAGAAGGGGAGAACGTTGACAGGTCGTGGGGTTGACAACCAATGTCACAAAACAATATGCGTATTAATTGTTTAATGAGATACTTGTTTGCTCTGCAAACCTTCATCTAAAGTACAATTAAAAAAAAAAAAGAGCTCAGCTGGCTGCTAACCAAAAAGTCGTCAGTTCGAATCCACTAGCCACTCTTTGGAAACCCTGTGGGGCAGCTCTACCCTGTCCTAAACGGTTGCTATGAGTTGGAATCAACTGGACAGCAACGAGATTTTTTTTTTTTTTAATGTACATTTGGGTCTAGAGATGATGGCAGACAATTTTGAGTGTACTACTTACATCTAAAATTTAGATGGCAAGTTTCCAATCATAATATGGGTGCCCAGGCATTTGAAAATATGATTATGATTTATCTTCTCTTCTCTTCTCTTCTCTTCTCTTCTCTTAGATGAAACAATGTTCCAAGCAAACAGTCTCAAGGTTCCTGTGCTTCAAGTTGCCATTCCTTCTACCCCACTCCATTACTCATTATAGGAGTAGTAGTTACAGTTTCTTTACCACCAAGAGAATACTGACCAATCTATTCAAATCGTGGAGCCCTGGTGGCACAGTGGTTAAGAGATACTGCTGCTAACCAAAAGGTCGGCAGTTCCAATCCACCAACCACTCCCTGGAAACACTATGGTGCAGGTCTACAATGTCCTATAGGGCCGCTGTGAGTTGGAACAGACTTGACAGCAACAGGGATTCAAATCATAAGTAGCTGTTATTCTGGAAGCTGACTCTCATACAACTTATCACGATTATTCCATTTATGTGTAATTTTTATGTGGAATGACTAGCGCAAGTAGAATAAGTTTCTAATTAATGAAAAACTAAAGTTTAAGTTAACGTGATAGAAAATATTCTGTCAACATTATAGCTACAAAATTATACTATCAAAATACTTAAAGACTACATTATCCATCACGAAAAATAAAAGTGTGTAGTGGGTCTTAGTACCTGAGTTCAAATCATGACTCTACCAATTACTAGCTTTATGACCATAGTTCAGTTTTCTAACCTCTTAAAATGTAGTCAATAACAGTACGTAACTGACAAAGTTGCCAACAGGATTGAATGAGTTTATACACTTAAAGCACTAAGAACATGCAGAATAGAATTTCAAATTCTCATGAACTCCAGACTTTCTGGAAACATGGAGTCTAGATGAACCCCTGAAACTATCACTCTGAGATAATCTTTAAACCTTAAACCAAAAATATCCCCTGAAGTCATCCTAAAACCAAACAGTAGTTTAGCTTCACTAGTAAAAAATGTCTGCCTTGAGCGTTATGCTCTTTTAAGATCTATATGGGATCAAAGTGACAGCAGCAACTCAAAAGATTAGATAGAAACCTTAGGGGTGAGTGAGTTTATGTCAATGGAAAAGAACATCTCAGAAAAGGAGGGTGAGAATTGTCGCACAACTCGAAGAATGTAATCAATGTAACTGAATTATACATGTAGAAATGGTTGAATTGGTGTATGTTTTGCTGTGTATATCTTCAACAATAACAAAATAATTAAAGCACTAAAAAAAAAGAATGCACTAAAAAATAGTGACATTTCTGAAGCTTCTGACAAAAATGTGGAACACATAAAAATAAAGTCTGTTAAGAAGCATTAGAGAAAAAAGAAGAACCATACAACTCCACGGAAACAGGTAGCAACAACTGAGAATTGTTCTGTCCTTTGGACAGAAGGCAAAGGCATTTACCTAGCTACCATTGCTTTGCTTTGGAAATAAAGGGGAGCAAAATCTGTCAGATTCACTTTCCTTAATCTTTGAAGGGTTACCAGTGATGTAGAAAATGCTCAGGAGAATGAAGATGAAATGCAAAGATGGTATTCAGCAAATTAAAGTCAATAATCCTCTGGCTCAGGCTAAAATGTTGAGTGCATTGAGTCTGCTCACTCCAGCAATGTGATTGATGAAAACGTCGCTCTTACTTAATAACCTGGTGAAGAACCAGACTGTATCCAGTGGAAAACCAGCACCATGAGTTTAAAGAGCCTGAAATGGCCGCCATCTAGGAGCTCAACTAAATCTGCATATTGATCATCGATGTGTTATCTCCAGTCTCGGATCAAAAGGAGAGAATGATTTAGGAAATAATATTGGAGTTATTATTCCCTGTCCTTGAGCATAGAGAATGTGACCCATGTGGAGCTGGGCTCACAAGGGCTCACAAGGACATATCAACTGGGCCCTGAGGCATAAAGAATAGCTAAGATAATCTTGGAAAATATCTTTCACGTAAAGTCAATCAAACAGAACACAAAAGGCTTTCTACACTTTTTCTATTAGCATTTAGTGAATAGAAATTTGTTGGACCAATGAATACTCTCCTGACTCTTGTTACTGAAACCCGTACCAATGATTGTTAAGAAAGACAATTCAAAATGTAGGATCACAGTTTCTAGCCAATCTGAAAAGGTTAAGCTTTTAATAGCTTTGCCCATTTGTAATGCCAATATATACTGATGATTCTGTAATGGTCTTTGGATTCGGGCAGACATGGCTGTGGCAGCATGCTTGTCCGTTTTCCCATTCTTGCCTATTCTGTAATACTCTTTGGACTCAGGCAGACATGGCTCTGGCAGCATGGTAGTCTGTTTCCCACTTTAGCCTTTTTGAATATACACTGAATAAAACTTTCTTTTTGCTTTAAAAAAAAAGAAGAAGAATCCTCTGCATTGCTCAGAAACAAACACAATCCCATGATGTCAAAGGAGACGCAGGAAGCCTTTTCTACCTCTTCCACCATGCCCCTGACCTAGGAAAACCTGGACTGGAATTCAGCAGCCACCTCCCTTCCTATCGGGCTGCCTTCCCATTTCCTTCTGGACAAGCATGGGGTCCCCCCATCACTTCCCACACTACCAGGTCCTCCTGAAGATGCTGACACTTGAAAGTGAGAAACCATTTTTAATTCTCCTAGAATCCAGGTTTCTGGGGTCCATGAAGTTGGAGTGACCCACACAAGCCATTGTCCCGAGATCTTCTTTTGAACCTTGAGCCTTGACCAAACCAGTCTCCTAAAAGTCACCTTTAAGTCAAACAACAGTCTTGCTAATTAGTCAAGACTATTTGCCTTGGGCCTTGTGCTCCTTTGAGGAATTATCTGGGTGCGGTTAGTTTCAAGAAACAGAAACTCCAGGGTCTGACTCTGATTTAGGGTAAATTGTTATTATGTAAACACTGTTCAATGGCCCTTTTCCATGGCAATGTCTATAAGATGAGGTGTAAGAATCTTTAGAAGTTCTTTTCTCTTTGGAACGCTGACTCTCTAGTCAGAAGTGTTGCCCAGTTTGCAATTGTATATTAAATAAACTTCAAATCAACTTATATTATTGGCTTAATACAATTTTTGTTTTAACAGAAGGTATATTAGTAGTTTGGTCCAGGAATGACATATTGGCCACCCTTCAGGTTTAAACAAAAGGCAAAGAAAAGGAAGGTCATATCACTTAATTTCAGTACAAGTGTCTCTCTCCCAGGAAGAGTAGTATTTTATCAGTCCCTGACTGACATGAGCAAATGTTTCATGATTTCCTCCATAAACAGTTGGCTGGATAGTATAATTTACTGCATCTTCTTTCAGTTGTGGTAGGTTGGAAATTGTTAAATAATCAATGTATATCAGGTTCTAGTCAGGAAAACAGAATCCAAAGTAGATAATTCATGAGAGAGAGCGAGCATAATATTGTAATAAAAGGAATTGATTAAACGAGTGTTGGAGGACTGAAAAATCCAAAATAGAGCAGCTAGAAAGAAAAACAGCCACAGGAAACAGCTAAGTCCCCTAGGGCTGGGGAGCAAAGGGAACAGGTGCGATTATGAGATCCTAAGAAACTCATCAGATTGTGGTTCAGCGGTAGAACCCTCACCTACCATGCAGGAGACACAGGTTTGATTCCCAGCCAATGCCCTTCGTGCACAGCCACCACCACCACCTCCCCATGTGTTAGTGGAGGTTTTCACTGCTATGATGTTGAACAGGTTTCAGTGCAGCTTCCAGGGTAAGACAGACTAGGAAGAAAGGCCTGGTGATCTACTTCTGAAAATCAGCCAGTGAAAACCCTATGGATCACAACGGTCCCATCATGGGGATGGTAAAGACTGGGCACCGTTTCATTGCATTGTGCATGGGGTAGCCATCAAGGCCCACTCGACGGCAGCTACAGCAACAACAGAAACTGAGAGGAGGGGCCTTGCAGAGCTGGGATTCAGACCTCTGAGGAGCGGACATGTGCCAGCTGCTGCAGGGACCTCTGAGGGGTGTGGGAAGGCTGTTTCTGAAAGTACCAGATTCTATGCCTCTGAACCACTAGCCTTCTTACTGGGTGGAAACCCCAGGTTCTTTCTCGACATGACTTGTTTCAACCAATAAACGAGGACCGAGGTGGGAGAACAGGAAAGTCGCCTTTATTTCATTGCACAAGGAAAAGGAGTCATTCAGAGCTGCTGCTGCCAAGACTGCTCCCCAAGGGCAAGGAGACAAGTTACTTTAAGGGGTTTACAAGTAGGGAGTTCATACAAGTTCATACAAGTCTCTCATTCTTAATCACACTACGCAGGTACAATGGGGTTTACATATAACTTCCAAGCAAAAGCAAGATTCGAATGCAAAGTTGCTGGGGGAGGAAGCCCAGCAAAGGAAACAGGATTTTTAATGCAACACTGGGGGATGCTGTTGCATTCCTTCCACTTCTTTTTGGACGTTGGTCATTTTGGACCAGTGTCCGTTTTGAACTATAGCCCAGCTCAGAATTTTTCAGCCATGCATTCACCAGTAATCTAAACAGGAGATTGCCCATGTAAACTCGCTGTCAGTTGGAAAGGGATCATTTAAACTAGTATAGTTGGGTCCACCACACAAAAACAAATATCCATAAGAAGCACACAAAATTTGTCTAGAGGAAACAGAAGGTATAGAAAAATTTACATGTGACAACTAGATTTTCATTAGAGAATACACGATTAACGAGATAATGTAAAATGGACCTCTCCTGTTGGAGGTCTTCAGTTAATCTGTTTAGAGCATACTAAGTGTTCATCTCAAGGGCAAGTGCCCCTCCCTGGTTTACCTATTAACAGTCATGGGTCACTTTCTCAAAAGCAGAATTGTCACAAAACTGTTTTTTGAGAGAACTAATAGGAAATTTAAAAATTTTTTAAATCATAACTTGAATGAATTTCAGACAATTCTCTGGTTGATATTTACAACATTTACAAAATTTAACAGTCAGAACTTTTAATTCAAGAGTTACAATGTCTAAACCCATTAGTTAAATAATTTAGGAGAAAGGAAAATGGTTTCTTATATCCAGAAAGTAGGACCTTAACACATCAGCAATATTCCCACATAAAACCCATATTATTCCTTTACTAGGTCTTATGTAGTTAATGGAACCCTGGTGGCACAGAGGGGAAAGAGTTACGACTGTTAACCAAAAAGGTCTGCAGTTCGAATCCACCAGTGGCTCCTTGGAAATCCTATGGGGCAGTTCTACTCTGTTCTATGAACCCATGTCTATGAACCCATCAGCTTCTACATAAGAGTTCTGGAAATCTAGATTCAGTATAGTCACTGAATCAAGATTCAGTCTTTTCATAAGTCTAATATAGTTGGGGGCTCTTCCGGTGAGTTTAAAGAGCCTACCATGGCCGCCATCTAGGGGCTCGACTAAGTCCAGCTATTAATCATCAATGTGTTATCTCCAATCTCTGATCAAATGAAAAAAATGATTTAGGAGATAATGTTGGAGCCATTATTCCCTATCCTTGAGCATAAAGAATGTGACTTAGCTGGACCTGGACTCACAAAGACTCATAAAGTCACATCAACCGGACCCTGAGGTATGAAGACAATAGGTAGGACAGTCTTAAAAATATGTATCTTTTAAGGAAATAGTCACATAAACAGGGCATAAAACCCACTCTTACCTTTATCTTTTAATAGTTAGTAAATAGTTGTAAACCAACAGGAGGTCAGTGACCACAATGAAAGGCCTAGGTCCAATATTTGCCCCTCCCCGAGAATATGCCAAACAATTCCGAGCTGGGCTATAGTTCAAAATGGACCAAAAAAAAACAAAAATGGAACCTGTTGCCACTGAGGCGATTTTGACTCATAGCAACCCTATAGGACAGGGTAGAACTGCCCCACAGGGTTTCCAAGGAGCGACTGGTGGATTTGAATTGCAAACCTTTTCATTAGCAGCCGAGCTCTTAACCACTGTGCCACCAGGGCTCCAAAATGGGCACTGGTCCTAAAAGACCAATACCCAAAAAGAAATGGAAGGAATGAGTCAGCCACCCCCACAGTGTTGCATTAAAAGCCCTGCTTCCTTTGCTGGGCTTCCTCCCCTGCAATTTTGCATTTGAATTCTGCTTTTGCTGGGAAGTTATATATAAACCCCATTGTACCTGCATAGTGTGATTAAAAATGTTGCTGACGTAGCTAGTATGAACTCCCTACTTGTAAACTCCTTAAAAGCAACTTGTCTCCTTGCCCTTGGGGAGCAGTCTTGGCAGCCGCAGCTCCGACTGACTCCTTTTTCTTGTACGATGAAATAAAGGTGACTTTCCTGTTCTCCCATCTCGGTCTCTCATTTATTGGCCGATACCACTCATGCTAAGCAAGAACCGGGGGTTTCCACCCAGTAACAGCCTGAGATTCGTAAGATCTCCCTTGACTGATGAGTTCAGAAAACGCAGTTAGGTGAGCAAGCAGGAAAGGTAAAAAAGCTGGCCCGACCCCTTTCCTCAGCAGCAGGCCCCTCCTGGCAGAGGGGAAGTGGTCATAACTTTGAATGTATTGGAAACTCAGACTATTACCTGCAATGCAACATTGTAATTCCAGAATTGAAATTGTGTTTTGCAAGTGGAAGTCACTATAGGACTGTAAACTATAAGTGGTCAGAAAAGTTGTGAACTGCCACGTATATATCCTGGGGCAAGAAAAGAACTACTGTAAGGGCAAATAAAAACTAAAGATAAGGAAGAGACACCCTCTTCCCTTTACTTTCAGCAATTACTTTAAAAAAACTTGTAGTTGTAAATTCTTTCTTTGTCTCTTTGAAAATAATGTACATCAATCCTGTTTCCTCAAGAACCTGGGAGCCATCTTTTTTGAAATGTAATCAAGGAAGATCTCACCCTTACCTCTCAGTTTCCTGGAAGGAAATTAGCATAACCTCAGGTGGCTTTGAGGCCATGAAGATACTAGAAAGGTGGTTGAACAACATGATGAATGTCATTAACATCACTGAATTGTACACGTGTAAAATGTTAAAATGGCATACATATTTGAGTGTGCTACACATATATTCATATATATAATAAAATACTTAGGGGGCACAGTTACCAAGATATCCTAGACATATCCAAACATCTCATAGGATTGGTTTACTGGGTTAAAGGGCTTGGGACCATAGTGGGTCAACTCAGTCAAATGGCATAATATAGTTTATAAAAACGTGGGAGAAAGATGTGGCAGCCAGCTTTGCTTTAGGAAATAACATTGGAGTCATTATTCCCTGTCCTTGAGCAGAGAGAATGTGACCCAGCTGGAGGTGGGCTCACAAGGACTCACAAAGACTCACAAGGATACATCAACTGGGCCCTGAGGTATAAAGACAATACCTAAAATAATCTTGGAAAATATCTTTTAGGGAAACTTTCACATAAAGCCAACCTAACAGAACACAAATGACTTTTCACTCTTATCTTTCTCTATTAACATTTAGTGAATAGAAATTTGTTGGACCAATGAAAACCCTCCTGACTCTTGTTACTGAAACCTGTACCAATGATTGTTAAGAAACATGATTCAAAATGTAGGATCACAGTTTCTAGCCAATCTGAAAAGGCTAAGCTCTCAATGGTTTTGCCCATTTGTAATGTTAATATATACTGATGATTCTGTAATGGTCTTTGGACTCAGCAGACATGGCTCTAGCAGCATGCTTGTCTACTTCCCACATCTGCCCTTTTGAATATATGCCAAATAAAACTTTCTTTTTGCTTTTCTAGACTTAGTGATGTTTTTCCCCTACAACAGCTTCCAAAAAGATTACAGCCTTGGAAACCCTATGGGGCAGGTCTACTCTGTCCTATAGAGAGTTCATGAAGATAATGTTCTACATCCTAGTTTGGTGATAGTGGATGGGACCTTAGAAGCTTGCAAGTAGCCATTTAAGATACAAACATTGGTCTCTTCCCATCTGGCACAAAACAGAATGAAAGAAACCAAAGGCTCAAAGAAGAAACTAGTCCACAAAACTGAAAGCCCACATGAACCACAGCCTCTACTAGCCTGAGACTAGAAGAACTAGATGATGTCCGGCTACCACCACTACCAACGTTCTGACCAAGGACACAATAAGAAGGTCTTGAACAGCAGAAAAATGTAGAACAAAACTAAAATTCCTAAAAATGACCAGATTTACTGGATTGATAGAGACTACAGGAACCCCCGAGACTATTGCTTTAAGATACTCTTTGAACTTGGAACTGAAGCCACTTCCAGAGGTCACCTTTCATCCAAATAATAGATTGACTTACAAAATAAACAATATCACTCGTGAGAAATGTGCTCCCTTAAACAATCAACTATACGAGACCAAACGGTCAACGTTTACCCAAAAGCAAAGATGAGAAGGCAAGGAGGAGCAGGGAAGCTAGACAAATGGAAACAGAATAAACAGAATGGAAATAATGAGAATGCTGACACGTTGGGAAAATTGTACCCAATGTCACAGAACAATTTGTGTAAAAATTGTTAAATGGGAACCTAATTTGCTGTATAAACTTCCACCTAAAACACAATCAAATATTCTAAAAAAAATTTTTTTTTAATGTTAAAGGACAGATATTATATAAGACCACAATTATAAGAACTCAGGAAAAGGTTTAAACACAGAAGAAAACATTCTTTGATGGTTACGTGGGTGGAGAGGGAGGGAGAGGGGTATTCACTAGCTAGATAGTAGGCAAGAATTACCTCAGGTAAAGGGAAGGACAACACACAATACAGGGGAAGTCAGCACAACTGGATTAAACCAAAGCTAAGAAGTCTCCTGAACACTACCAAACACTTTGAGGGACAGAGTAGCAGGGGCGGGGGTCTGGGGACCATGGTTTCAGGGGATATCTGGGTCAATTGGTATAACAAAGTTTATTAAGAAAATGTTCTGCATCCTACTTTGGTGAGTGACATCTGGGGTCTTAGAAGCTAGCGAGCAGCCATCTAAGATGCATCAACTGGTCCCAACCCACCTGGAGCAAAGAAGAATGAAGAACACCAAAGACACAAGGAAAATATTAGCCCAAGAGACAAAAGGGTCCACATTAACCACATTAACCAGAGAATATTTGATTGTGTTTTAGGTGGAAGTTTATACAGCAAAGAGACTAGAGACTAGAGACTAGAAGAACTAGATGGTTCCTAGCTACCACCAATGACTGCCCTGACAGGGAACACAACAGAGGGTCCATGATGGAGCAGGAGGAAAGTAAGGTGCAGAACTCAAATTCTAGTAAAAAGACTAGACTTAATGGTTTGATTGAGGCTGGAGGGACCCTGGAAGACATGGCCCCTGGATTCTCTGTTAGCCCAGAACTAAAACATTTTCTGAGGCCAACTCTTCAGACAAAGATTAGACTGGACTACGGAACGTAAAATGATACTCGTGAGAAGTGTGCTCTTAGCTCAGGTAGATACGTGAGACTAAATGGGAAGCTCCTGTCTGGAGGTGAGATGAGAAGGCAGAGAGGGTCAGGAGCTGGTTGAATGGACACGGGAAATGCGGGATGGAAGGGAGAAGTGTGCTGTCACAGTATGGGGAGAGCAACTAGGGTCACATAACAACGTGTGTATAAATTTTTGTATGAGAGACTAACTTGAATTGTAAACTTTCACTTAAAGCACAATAATTTAAAGAAAGGCAAATGTTTTGTTACATATACATTTACCACGATTAAAAAGATACTAGGAAGTGAGCTATTTTATCCTGAAAATATGAACGTAATGGATTATATCCACTTAGCTATATAAGAGAGCAAGCTTTCTGTCTTTGCAGTCTCTTTAGCAGATTGCCTGTGATGCATCACATTCTGGTTTAATGCCTATTCACTAATAAAACTTTCTTTCTCTTCTATTTTTGTGGAGAGGTTTTCTGGATTGAGAGTCGATTTTGTTTTTAATTTTATTTCCCCAACAGTACCCACTGAACACAATCTAGGGACAGTGAGAGACAAAGGTAAGTTGCTTTAAGACTGTAACCCGTGATGTCGCAGTGGCGACGGTTGTCGGGACGGCGAAGACAGTAACCAACTGCACAACTCATACAGAGAAGTTGGGCCAGGAGGGTCTCTCTGAGGAGTCGACCCCCGGCTTCAGTCTCAGGAGTTTATTTATGGTCAATACAGCAAGCAGTGAAGCAAATAACAGAACAATGGGCTTTGGGTGAGTAACAATAAGTTTCGGGCAAGGGAGAAGGAATTCAGATAAACAAGCCAATCAGTAACAGGGCACCAGGTTTGGGAAAACAAGTCGTGCCTAATCTCATTCTTGTCACTGACAAGTCTCCAACATGTCGTACACAGCAGAGAGGCCTGTGGGGGTTGCAGTTGTCAATAGTGCAGCCATGTTTAAATGGCATATATCCCACACCATGAGCCCTGCTTGTTTGGTCTATGTGTGCAAATATAAAATTCCTGGCACACAGTAGACACACAATAAATGGCACTGTTATTATTGAATCCCAGGGTTCTCCCCCCTCCCACAATGCTGCACTGACTGTAATGTAAGAATCTTTGAACTCCACCTCAAAGAAAGATTACAAAATCCTCAGGTCCCAGTTGTACCAGAGCAGGATTGTCTACAACTGACCCTGAGAGCACACTGTGGGGTTGCATGGACAAAAACTCATTGAGATCAGAGATTCTCCTTCTCCAAGTGGGAAGGGCTGCCCCAAGCTAAGCTTCTCCCTCTGTAGGGGAGGTGGCAGCATCTCCTGGGCCCAACAGTGTCAGGTGCTGGGTAGCTGGCTTTCCTAACTGCTATCAACATCTGGCACCCAAATCCAGATTGCCTGGTCCCAAGCAGTCTATGGGTCCCTTCACTGATAAGGTTGCTTTTGTGTTTGCCCTATAAAAAGGGGCAGATTCCCTTTCCGGGAACATGCCAACTTTCTCTTGCCAACTTTGGGCTTGTAAGTTTTTCCTCTCCTCTCACCTCCACCCCAAAATAAATAAAGCTTATTCCTTACCTATGCCATGGGACACTGTGGGATTCATCCAGAACCCCGGTGCTTAACTCAAATGGAACCCGTCTTGTACAACAGTTCCAAATTAGCTCTGGGAAAAATAAAGCAAAAGTAGATTGAAACAAACATTCAAGGTCCTCTATTCTGGTCTCGTTCTACCCAAATTTATATACCTCTCCACCCCAAATGCAGGCCCTACCCCAATCTGGTCTCTCCAAATCAGTAATTTACCTTAATATACACTGTTCCCAACACCACACACTTAAAGCGCCTTCATCTCTTCTCACTAGGGCCTTCCTCCCCTTTAAGGCCCAGCTCGGATCCTCACCACCACTGTGAGACAAAGAACTTGGTTTGGCCCTTTGACTCTGATTTCTGAAAATAACCCCAGCAATCAAGATGCCTTTGTTTTCCCAGTAGTCAAAACAGCCTGGTACTGCTACAACAACAGAGACATAGATCAATGGAACAGAATTGAGAATCCAGACATAAATTCATTCACCTATGAGTGGCTGATATTTGACAAAGGCCCAAAGTCCATCAACTGGGGAAGACATTCTGTTTAACAAATGGTGCTGGCAGAATGGGATATCCATTTGCAAAGAACTGAAACAAGACCCATACCTCACACCATGCACAAAAACTAACTCAAAATGGATCAAAGACCTAAATATAAAATCAAAAACAATAAAGATAATGGAAGAAAAAATAGGGACAACGCTAGGAGCCCTAATACACGGCATAAATACAATACGAACTTTAAGTAACAATGTGCAAGCACCAGAAGAGAGACTAGATAACTGGGAGCTCCTAAAAATCAAACACTTATGCTCATCAAAAGACTTCACCACAAGAGTCAAGACAACCTACAGACTGGGAAAAACAACAAATCAGATCAGCGTCTAATCTCTAAAATCTACAAGATACTGCAAAACCTCAACAATAAAAAGACAAATAACCCAATTAAAAAATGGGCAAAGGATACGAACAGGCACTTAGCCAAAGAAGATATTCAGGAGGCTAACAGACACATGAAGAAATGCTCACGATTATAAGCCATTGCAGATGCAGATCAAAACTACAAAGAGGTATCATCTCACCCCAACAAGGCTAGCAGTAATCCAAAAACCACAAAATAATAAATGCTGGAGAGGTGGTGGAGAGACTGGAACGCTTATACACTGTTGGTGGGAAAGTAAAATGGTACAACCACTGTAGAAATCCATTTGGCACTTCCTTAAAAAGTTAGAAATAGAAGTACCATACTATCCAGCAATTCCACTGCTTGGAATATATCCTAGAGAAATAAGAGCCATCACACGAATAGATATATGCACACTCACGTTCATTGCAGCACTGTTCACAATAGCAAAAAGATGGAAACAACCTAGGTGCCCATCAGTGGATGAATGAATAAACAAATTATGGTATATTTACACAGTGGAATACTATGCCATAATAAAGAACAATGATGAAGCCGTGAAACATCTTATAACGTGGAAGAATCTGGAGGGCATTATGCTGAGTGAATTTAGTCAGTCTCAGAGGGACAAATATTGCATAAGACCAGTACTATAAGAACTCAAGAAAAGGTTTAAACACAGAAAAAAACATTCTTTGATGGTTACGAGGGTGGGGAGGGAGGGTGAGTCTTATTCACTAACTAGATAGTAGACAAGAATCATCTTAGGTGAAGGGAAGGACAACACACACTACAGGGGAAGTTAGCACAACTGGACTAAATCAAAGCTAGGAAGTTTTTTGAATACAGTCAAACACTTTGAGGGAAAGAGTAGCAGGGGCAGGGGACTGGGGATCATGCTTTCAGGGCATAAAAAAGTTTATTAAGAAAGTGTTCTGCGTCCTACTTTGGTGAGTGGCATCTGGGGTCTTAAAAGCTTGCAAGCAGCCATCTAAGATGCATCAATTGGTCCCAACCACCTGGAGTAAAGGAGAATGAAGAACACCAAAGACACAAGGAAAGTAATAGCCCAAGAGACAGAAAGGGCCACATAAACTAGAGACTTCATCAGCCTGAGACCAGAAGAACTAGACAGTGCCTGGCTACCACCAATGACCGCCCTGACAGGGAATGCAACAGAGAGTCCCTGATGGAGCAGGAGAAAGGTGGAGTGCAGAACTCAAATTCTAGTGAGAAGAGCAGACTTAATCGTTTGATTGAGACTGGAGGGACCCTGGAAGACATGGCCCCAGGACTCTCTGTTAGCCCAAAACTAAAACCATTCCTGAGGCCAACTCTTCAGACAAAGATTGAACTGGACTACGGAACGTAAAATGATACTCGTGAGGAGTGTGCTTCTTAGCTCAAGTAGATACATGAGACTAAATCAGCAGTTTCTGTCCAGAGGTGAGATGAGAAGGCAGAGAGGCTGAATGGTCATGGGAAATCAGGGATGGAAAGGAGGAGTGTGCTGTCACAGTATAGGGAGAGCAATTAGAGCCACTTAACAATGTACATATAAATTTTTGTATAAGAGACTAACTTGAAATGTAAACTTTCACTTAAAATTCAACAATAAAAAAAAAAAAAAAGATGCCTTTGTTTTCCAAAACAACTGAGCAAGTAGTGGCTACACTTGTCCCACACCTGGCAAACTAACTTCAGGAAGGGGAGGGGCTAATGAAGTCATGCATATTTATTGAATGGATTGATCATAACTATGTCTTAAGGCCCAAGTCATGCATACTCATTGAGGTCCTAATGAATTAGGGGACCCAGGACGTGGGATTGTCTTTGGTGCCTCCTGGATCTGTGAGAATGTCCCTGGGGACAATGGAGTTCCCATGCCAGGAACTCTCCCAGACCTTATTTATCTCCTTTCTGGTTATAATAAATGGGTAACTATAAGTATGAGTAACAGTCTCCATGAATTTCGTGAGTTATTATAGAAAACTAATGAACCCACAGGGGCAATGAAGCAGCAGGGGCTGGCAGACAGAGTCAGTTTGTGTAGACCCAGCTCTGGGTGGCTGGGTGATAGAGAAAGGATAGAGTCCTTCTAACTTGTAACCTAGTGCCAGAGGACTAGAGAGAGAAAGGGAGGCCAGCTGGTCTGAAGTGCAGGAAGTTGTGCAGACTCCTGAGCCTACAGCTACTCAGGGGCCAGGGATATTTTGACCTGGTTCAGGATAGCCGGGGATGATGTCTGATCTAACTCCAGGTGGTTAAGGTCAGAGAGAAGAATCACCATGAAAGTGGCTGGCGATGAGGAGTGGAAATGTGGGAAGGTGAGGCCTGGATCCACTTCCAGCAGGAAATTGGATTCATGCTGATCCTTGCTACAGTTAGTGACAAAGGTGGGGTTTATCCACCTTGCCCCTTTTATAGTACAGTTAGTAGCAACAGTGTTCTCCTCGAAACCTCACATAACAGCTTCTGCAGAGTCAGCCACCTGACTATCAAAGATTCCTGCTCCCTTATGTAGCATGCAGGTGTTGCTGGAAGTGGTGCCCAGCCAGTCTCCTTGCATTCTGAAGGAATATGTCCTGCTTCTTGCCATGGAAAGAAAGTCAAAGTGATGAGTGTAATTTCCAGACCAGAGTGCTTAAGAAGCATGTGCCTTCCCCACACTCTCCCCATTCACTGGCTAAATGGAGACAATTCTGAGGGACTAGAGGAAGAAAGAACCACAAAATAGAAGAATCTTGCAACCCTGAATGACCACACGAAAGGCCACCTCACCAGGACTGACTGCCCTGACTGTGACATGAGCGAGAAATATTTTGTGTTGAACACTGAGATGCCTGGGTTCTCTGTTGCAGCAACTAGCATTACAGCTCTAGCTGCCATGACTACTCTTTGCTTGACCTTCTGCAGTCCCTAAAGTCAATGCCGTTTGTTGCTGCACTTTATCTTATTGGAATGCTTTGGGCTACAAGTATCAGAAGCCCCTATTCAAATCTTTTCAAGCAAGAAGGAATTTATCTCACATACGGGAAGCTCAGGGGTAGGGCAGTTCCTTGGTTGACCATTGTTGTGAATTAGTGTGTCCCCCGAAAAGATATATTGAAGTCCTAGCCCTCGGAATCGACTGAATGGCAATAGGTTAATCCTCAGTACCTATGAATGTGACCTTATGTGGAAATAGGGCTTTTGCAGATGCAATCAAGTTAAGGTAAGGTTATATTGGACTAGGGCAGGCCCTAAATCCGATGGCTGGTGTCCCTATAAGGAGAAGGAGATTTGGAGACACACAGAAGCAGATACACACAGAGGGAAGATGGCTATGTGAAGATAGAGGCAGAGATTGGAGGGATGCAGCTACAAGCCAAGGCTTGCCAGCAATCACCAGAGGCAAGGAAGGATCCTCCCTTAGAACCTCAGAGGGAGCATGGCCCTGCCAACAACTTGATTTTGGACTTCTAGCCTCCTTAATGGTGAGAAAGTAAATTTCTGTTGTTTTAAGCTACCCAGTTAGTGGTAATTTCTTACAGCGGCCACAGGAAATCAGTACAACCATCATCGGCAGGCTAGCTTTTGCCCTTGTGTTTGTCCCTTCATGGTCACAACGTGGCTGCAACAACTCTAGGTTTCATCTCCTCTTACAACATCTATGTCTAAAGGCTGGGAGAGAAAATGTTCCTTTTTTAAGAATATGAAAGTCATTCCCAGAATTCCCTCAGAACAGACTTGCCCATCTTTAAACAATGACCAAAAAAAAAAAAGAAAAACCATTGCCATCAAGTCGATTCCAACTCCTGAAGATCCCATGTGTTACAGAATAGAACTGCTCCATAGGGTTTTCTTGGCTGTAATCTTTATGGAAGGAGCCCTGGTGGCTCAACTGTTAAGTGCTCAGCTGTTACCAAAAGATTGGTGGTTCAAACACATCCAGTGGCTCTACGGGAAAAAGACCTGGTGACCTGCTCCCATAAAGTTTACAGCCTAGAAAACTCTATCAGGCAGTTCTACTCTGTCATATGGGGTAGCTATGAGTGGAAATCAACTCAACGGCACCTTACAACAACAATCTTAATGGAAGCAGATTACTAGGCCTTTCTTCAATAGTGCTGAAGGGTGGGTTTGAACCACCAACCTTTAGGTTAGTGGTCAAGCGTAAACTGTTTGCTTCACCCAGGGACCTATAAACCAAGTCAAAAAAACCGAACCAAACCTGTTGCCATCAAGTCAATTCTGAATCATAAGCCACACTCATGGCTGCACGCCCAGCGTGCACAGAGTCCCAGCCTCCAGGCACCTGGAGTGGTGTGGGGCATGGCTGCTGGGTAGTTCCTGATATGTAAGTCAGATTCACATATTGTCCTCTTCTCTTCTCAACCCTTCCAAGGGCATAAACTGCTAGGCAGGAGACCTGCATTGTGAAATCACCAAGATTTTACGGATGTAATGATGGGAGAGACACTTCACAGGGTACTGCAGTCTTCAAGGAGCCCATGGGTAGTTCAAACAGTTAACACACTTGGCTGGTAGCAAAAGATTGGAGATTCAAGTCCATCCAGAGGTGCCTTGGAAGAAAGGCCTAGTGATCTACTTCCAAAAAATCAGCTATTGAAAACCCTGTGGAGCACACAGACACACACGGGGTCACTGGTTTACAATCTTCAAGAAATGACAGGGAATGACGCAGGAGTCTATAAATGATTACAGTGAGATGATACTTACTCTTTGCTCCAAGACTGCTAATTCTTTCCTGCCCTGTTACACGAGCCTCAGTTTTGTCATTTGTTAATATGGATAATCTCTAAGGCCCCAGGACTTCTGATTGTAAACTCCTGAGGTCAAGGGTCAAGTCTTCATTTTTTCTCTATATCCCCAAGACATGGCACAGCTCTGGATACCGGGTTGGCATTCAGTGGGGACACTAGCCATATAAGAATTTTAACTCTGACACTTTGATTCTGGGAGAGAACCTGACATCCGTGAAATGGAGCGATTTGGAGTGGTAGTTAAGCATGAAATCTAAATCTCATGCTGTGAGGATGGCCTACAGGAGTGAATCAATTAGCTGATGGGAGAGGCTGTGGGGTGCATTGCAAAGGCCTCACTGAGGGCCAGACAGACTTGAGTTCAAATTCTGGCTCTGCCACTTACTGTGTGATCTTGGACAAGTCCTTAACCTCTGAACTCCTGGCTTTCCTGTATAAAATGAGGAGTAATTTCTACCTTACAGGGATGTGCAATAGAGCACAGAGAGGGGCTAGTTACTGGCCTTGGTAGGCATTGCTAGTATCGCTGGTGAAGTCCCTGGGTGGCACAAACAGTTAACCACTCAGCTACTAACTGAAAGGTTGGCAGTTTGAGTCCACCCAGAGGTGCCTTGGAAGAAAGGCCTGGCAATCTCTTCTGAAAAATCAGCCATTGGAAGCCCTACGGAGCATAGTTCTACTCTGACATACATGGGGTTGCCATGAGTAGGAATCGACTCAACGGCATCTGGGTTTTTTGTTTGTTTGTTTGTTTTTTCCCCCACTGATGAGCGGGAGAGGCATAAATGAGGACATGTGGGCCTGGACTATGATCCTGCAGGTTGAAGGCAGGTTGCTAGGGCTGCTAAGGCAGGTTGGAATGTGCTGGTGAGGAAAGAGCCAGCAGCAGGCTCGGGTCTGGGGAAAGGCAGGGAGAGGTTAGAATTAGAAGTCTCGGAACATGAAATAAGGATCGTTTCTTTGCAATCACCTGCAAACTCCACTTCTTGAGGATATTTGTACCTGGTAAAATATCTTTCTCTCCAATATCACCCCTATAAAATGTTGGTGATTTCAGAATTCCCAGTAAAACCTTTCCACTAATCTGGCCACTCAGTTCTTCAACCTCCTCACACAATCTCATGGCCAGTGGCTTTCAAACTTGTTTGGTCATCACTCAAGTATATGTGTAACTCAGTAGACATATGCACCATACCTAAATACACACATCTACATACGTAAGTGAAATAAATTTTTATAATACAATGCTTACCCTTCCTACATGCAGCTGGCTCTGCTATTTCCTGTTCTATTCTATTTCATTTTGATAAAGCTGGTTACAACCCACTAACTTAATTTTAGACTCTGCTAATGGCCTATGTCTCTCGATTTGAAAAACACTGCCCTAGACTTTGTCATTACTTCACTCCAGTTTTAGAGATCAAAACGTTGAGGTGGAACCAGCAAAGGATACTGAGACAGAGTAGCCAATGAAGGAGGAGAACAAAGAGACCCTTCCTTAGCTCAGTCCAGGTATGACACTCTATTATCACTTTCTGTCATTCAAACTCGCTCCTTCTAATACTCCAAATCCAAGCACTTTTCACCCTACCTGGGACCTCTAATCCATTGACCTTACCATCTTCTCATTGCCTCTCACCCCCTTGTGATGCTACTTTCTCCTTATCTGGTTTAGATTCCATAACTAATTTAATTTAAAAAAAAAAAAAAAGTTGCCATCAAGTCACTTTCAACTCATCACGTCCCCATGTGTTTCAGAGTAGAACTGTGCTCTGGAGGGTTTTCAGTGGCTGTGACCATTCAGAAGTAGATCACCAGACCTCTCCTCCAAGGTGCTCCTGGGTGGATTCCAACCGCCAACTTTTTGGTTAGTAGCTGAGAGCTTAACTGTTTGCACCACATAGGGACTCTTCTGAGACATGTTGTTGTTGTTAGGTGCCATTGAGTGGATTCTGACTCATGGAAACCCTGCATACAACAGAACAAAATACTGCCCAGTCTGGTGCCATCCTCACAATCATTGCTATGTTAAAGCCCACTGTTGCAGGCACTGTGTCAATCCGTCTCATCGAGGGTCTTCCTCTTTTTCGCTGACCCTCTACTTTAAGAGGGGCCCTGGTGGAGCAGTGGTTAAGCGTTTGGCTGCTAACCAAAAAGTCGGCAGTTCGAATCTATCAGCCACTCCTTAGAAACTCTATGGAGCAGTTCTACTCTGTCCTACAGGGTTGCTATGAGTCTGAATCACCTCAAGAGCAATGAGTTTTTCTACTTTACCAAGCATGATGTCCCGTCCCTCCTGGTAATATGTCCAAAGTAAGTGAGACAAAGTTCTCCATCCTCGCTTCTAAGGAGCATTCTGGTTGTATTTCTTCCAAGACAGATTTGTTTGTTCTTCTGGTATATTCACTATACAGCTCAATAAAAGTTAGATTAAAAAATATGATGGGTGGAGGTGAATAAGTACTTAGAGTAAACTAATCTCTCAAGAAGTTCAGCTGTCAAGTAGAAGAGAAAGACAATAGCTGAAGGCAATGTAGGGTCAAGGGACGGTTTGCTTTTTAAGACGGGAAAAAGCTGAACATGTTTAAATGCTGACTGGAAAGTGGTTGTTGCTAACTGGAAGGAGCCAGTGAAGAAGGAGAGGCTGAAGTTTGGGTGGGGGCTGGCTTGCATAAACAGTAGAGCTGTCTGAAGGAGGCTGAGGGTGATTGCAGGTGGTTTTGGGTGTCCCAAAGAGGGAGGGAGTGGTGTGACGTGGGTCAGATGCCACTAAATGAGTAGGCTGGGGTGGGGAGAGACTGGGGGATCCATCTTTCGTTTACTGCATGAGGTAGAGATGACAGCATCAGCTGGGAATGAGGAGGTGGGCGGGAGGTAAGAGGAAAAGATCGGCAATAACCTTGATGGGAAACAGAGGAGAAAACTTGCTAGCTGTCACACTGGTAATGGCCCCCTGCATAGGACTTGAGGGTTCACAAGGCAATTTCTCAACTCTCCTCATTCAATCCTCTCAGCAATCCCAGGGAATATTCTTGTCATTCCTTTTTGTGGGGAGGAAACTGAGATGGAGGGGGTTAAGGCCCCAGGCTTCTTGGTGGGACTCCAGACCTAGTACCAGGTCTTCCTCATGGGGGCTCTGCACCAGGGCTCTTCTCTGGGTCTTCCTGGAAGCTCACATGCATGCACACACACACACACACACACACACACATAAACACACTCCTAAGGAACACACATACACACATTCCTAAGGGACACACATACACACACACACACTCTTAAGGGACACGCACACACACCCACACTTCTAAGGGATGCATACACACTCTTAAGGGACACACATACACACACACTCCTAAGGGACACACATACACTCCTAAGGGACATACACACACACTTCTAAGGGACACATACACGATCCTAAGGGACATACACACACACACACACACTTCTAAGGGACACACACACTCCTAAGGGACATACATACACACTTCTAAGGGACACAGACACATGCACACACTCCTAAGGGCCCTGGTCGAGCCCCAGGCTGCTGCCAACCACTCCCCTTCTCTCTCTTACATGAAGCCACATTGGAATGCAATTGAGAGTACCTTGTTAGCTCCGATTAGTGGTAAAAGCTATTCACAAATTTAGAAAAATAAAACACAATAAAGTGCAGCACAATGGAAATAGTATGTTAATATTTCTATAATAAATGGGAAAAAAAGAATGTGCATGAGACTATATTTGCCTGTATGTGCATAAAACATTTCCGGAAGCAAACTAAAGAAACTGGTAGCAGTGGTTGCCCCCGGGGGAGGGGAGCTGGAATGGGAGGAAAGGAGTCTTTTCAGTGTATAAACTTCTGTGCCTTTTGAATTTTGAAATATTTAAATAAATATTGTTTTAAAATACTCCCCAACAAGTACTTTGACTATTACGAGTAACAAACTACTTGAAACCCATCCGACAACTGAGGTATGTTTGTAATGTCATGTTGTGATGATTGTGATGTCATGAGTAAGAACCCACTTTTCTATCCATGGTCCCCTCTGGCCTTTCCTCTCTGCTCCCCTTGGCTTCTAGCCCAAACCCTTGCCCCTGCATCAGGCTCTGGCCCTGATGCGTTCCTAGGAACCACAGGAACCAGAGGCCCTAGACCCAAGTGTGGGACATCTCAGGCCCCACAGCCCCAGCCCTTGGAGATGCGGCAGGACAGGCCACAGCAAGCCCTGCAATCTCTAACTGTCCTCATCCACCTCTTTTGGATGCCACAATCACTCTCTCTCAAGTTAAGTCTAGAAATGGGATTCTTGTAAGGATTTCGCAGCAACAAGAGCCCGAGAATTTCATGGGAAGCCAGGGACAGAAGTACTGGCAAGCCTCATAACTCAGGACCCAGACAGAGCTGGGAACCCAGGGCACTTCATAACCAGTTAACCAGTTGCCGTTGAGTCGACTCTGACTCATGGCGACCCCCTGGTAGAACTGTGCTCCATAGGGTTTTCAACGGCTGATTTTTTGAAAGCAGATCCCCGGATCTTTCATTCTGAGGCACCTCCGGGTGGACTCGAACCTCCAACTTTTTGATAAGCAGCTGAGCACCTGTTTGCCCACCCAGGGACTCTAAGGCACTCCAGAGAATGGGTTTTCTCTCTGGCGAGCTGCCTTCTTTTCTTTTCTTTTCTTTCCTATTTATTTTATTGTACTTTAGATGAAGGTTTACATAACAAATAGTTTCTCATTAAACAGTTAGTACACTTGTTGTTTTATGACAATGGTTAACAACCTCACAACATGTCAACACCGTCCCTTCTCAACCTTGGGTTCCCTATTACCAGCTTTCCTGTCCCCTCTTGCCTTCTAGTCCTTGTCCCTGGACTGTTGTGCCCCATTAGTCTCCTTCTGTTTTATGGGCCTGTCTAATCTTTGGCTGAAGGGCGAGCCTCGGGAGTGACTTCATTACTGAGCTAAAAGGGTGTCCGGAGGCCCTACTCTCAGGGTTTCTGTAGTCTCTGTCTGGCCAGTAAATCTGGTCTTTTTTTTTATGAGTTAGAATTTTGTTCTACATTTTTCTCCAGCTATGTCTGGGACCCTAGCTGCCTTCTTTTCTGCCTTTCCTTAGAGTCTTCCTGCTTCTGTTTCCTCTGCGAGGAGGCCTAGCTCAAGGCTCCTCCTATCAAGGCACAGCCTTTACACCAGAGTTGGTACAATTTGGAACCAACGAGCTATAGCCAAAACAGGCAGAGCTGTGTGGTTCAGGACAAAAAAACCTATGCCTTAGCAACTGTTGGGCAGTGGCCTGGGAAAAGCTCTGTTTCTCCCAGAAGGGGCTGTAGGCAGGGCAGTCACCTTCAGTCAGGAGACTTAATTCACCTCTCCACACCCATTGTCCTCACCTGACCTGAAGCACTGCCTCTCCTGGATGTGTTCCTGTGAACAGAGGCCAGGCAACTTCCCTGAGTCCAAGAGCTAGAAGAAATATCTCTCATACTTGTTACAAGGGAGAAGGCCCAGATTTATGAGTACCTGACTACAAAAGGCCCCCACAGGGATAGTCCACCCTCTGCTCTCCTCTGCTCCAGCCTCTGCAGCCACTCCCTTTGCTGCCTTTGCCAGGACTCCAGCAGTGGTAAAAATATTTGGAGATTTTGGACAACTCATGGGCACAAAAATAGAAGAAAATAAACCACGGAGAGAGCATGGGATTTTAAATCGGAAAGATCTGAAATTTTCTCTAGAACCACTCCCAGTACCAAATGTCTTATGCTGTGTTCTCTACAGAAGGAAAACCAGTAAAGTGTATAAATGTATATATCGAGAGAGATTTACATCAAAGAAATGGCTCATGCAGTTGTAGAGGCTGGAACATCCCAAGTCCATGGGTCAGGATAGAGGCTTCTGCTTATTCACATAGCCACAGGGGCTGACAAACTCAAGATTGGTAAGTCAGAGAGCAAGGCTCTTGCTCACAGGCTGTGAAGATCAATGAATCCCGAGGTCGGCAGGCAAGACTGCAGCTAAGCAGCTAACTCAAGTCCCAAGAACCGGAAGTCAGACAAACCGGAGCCAGCTGCAGGATCCAGTGGGAGCAAAAAGTCTATGAGCCTTGCCAGGATGTCTGCTTATATTCGATGCAGGCCACGCACCCAAGAACACTCCCTTTCAACTGATTGGCTACTCACAGCAGAACCCATCATGGGAGTGATCACCTACCAAATCTCAACGGGGAAGTGATCACGACTGCCAAAACACTGAGAATCATGGCCCAGCCAAGTTGACACACAATCTTAATCATCACAGGTGGTGCCCAATATAAGGTTTAAGAAGTTGTGCAGAGCCCAGTAGGCCCACAAATCCCATTTGTGAGTAATTACAGGTATTGAAGAATGAAACAAAAATATTTTCTTTCGATTTATGTATGTTATTTTTTTCAAATGGCTATTAAATTGTTCGGACATGAATACTGCTTAAGTGGTAAGACCTAACTATTTGCAAACAGAACTTTTGGCCTGGGACCCCATGAAAAATTTAGCAGTGTTATGAATCGAAGACGACTTGAAACACTTACTGATGAAGGTCAAAGACTACAGCCTTCAGTATGGATTACACCTCAACATAAAGAAAACAAAAATCCTAACAACCAGACAAAGAAGCAACATCATGATAAAAGGTAAAAATATGAAGTTGTCAAGGATTTCATTATACTTAGATCCACAATCCATGCCTATGAAGGCAGCAGTCAAGAAATCAAAAGACACATTGCATTGGGCAAGTCTGCTTCAAAAGACCTCTTTAAAGTGTTCAAAAGCAAGATGTCAACTTGAGGACAAAGGTGCACCTGACCCAAGCCATTGTGTTTCAATGACCTCATATGCATGCAAAAGCTGGATGATGCATAAGAAAGAACAAAGAAGAAGTGATGCCTTTGAATTATGGTGTTAGTGAAGAATATTGAATGTATCATGGACTGCCAGAAGAATGGACAAATCTGTCTTAGAGGAAGTACAGCCAGAATGTTCCTCAGAAGCAAGGATGGTGAGACTTCATCTCTCATACTTCGAACATGTTATCAGAAGGGACCAGTTCCTGGAGAAGGAAATCATGTTTCGTAAGGTAGAGTGGTCATTGGAAAAGAGGAAGACCCTCAAAGAGGTGGATTGACACAGTAGCTGCAACAATGGGCTCAAGTATAGCAATGAATGTGAGGATGGCGCAGGACCGGGCAACTCTTTTTCTGTTATATAGGGTTGCTATGAGTCAGAACCGACTCTAAGTCGTCTAACAACAACAATGAACTGAGAACGTTTGGGAACTTCTGCACTAAGATATGCATCGCTTTGTGGTCTCTATCACACCCTCAAACTGGAAATAACCTGGATTCCCACCAATAAGAGATGGTTTAGTGAATTTAGTAAGTTACATCAGCAGCGTTAAAAATGATTATACCTTAAGATGTTGTTGTTGTTGGCTGTTGTTGAGTTGGCCCCTGACTTGTGGCGACTCCATGCCCAGTGGGGTCAGGTCGTTGTGATCCATAGGGTTTTCACTGGCTGATTTTTTGGAAGCAGATCATCAGGCCTTTCTTGCTAGTCTGTCTAAGTCTAGAAGCTCTGCTGATACATAAAATAATTTTAGAAATACTAAGTGAAAAACAAAAACTAGACACAACTGGATATTGTGATGGTCACAACAAAAAAATATATCTATGACTATCGAAAAGACTGGAAGAAAAAAAAATTTTTTTAGTGGAACTACTAGATGCAATGTGGTTTCCTAGATTAGATCCTGGATCAGAAAAAAGAAATTAAAGGAAAAGCAGGTGAAATCTAAGTAACATCTGTAGTTTAATTAATAGCAATGTACCACTGTTAATTTCTTAGTTTTGATAAATGTACCAGAATCATGTAAGATGTCAGCATTAGGGGAAGCTGGGTGAAGAGTGTTCAGGATCTCTCTCTATTATCTTTGTAACTTTTCTGTATATCTAAAATTATTCCAAAATAAAAGTTTACTTCTTAAAAAAAAAATTAGAAAGATCTGGATTTTATTCCAACCTCTACCACTTACTAGCTGTATGACTTTAGGCAAGTCACTTAACCTCATTGAACTTCAGTCTCTTCATCTGTGAAGTGGGAGTAATGATACCCAATTCACAGGGTTGTCATGAGAAGTGAAAGAAACAGTGTGTGTGACAAACCCGGCCCACTACTTGGCACATAATAGCCACTCTGCAGAAGAAAAGACCTGGCAATCTGCTCCCATAAAGATTACAGCCTAGGAAACCTTGTGGGACATTTTACTCTGCCATATAGGGTCACTGTATTAGTTATCTAGAGCTGCTATATCAAAAATACTACAAGTGGGTGGCTTTAACAAACAAATTTATTTTCTCACAGTTTAGGAGACTAGAAGTCTGAATTCAGAGTGCTGGCTCTAGGGGAAGGCTTTCTCTGTCGACTCTGGGGGAGGATCCTTGTTGCTTGGCTCCTTGGTGATCTTCGTGTTGAGTGGCATCTATCTTCCCCATCTCTGCTTGTCTGCTTGCTTGCACTTAATCTACTCTTCTTATATCTCAAAAGAGATATATTTAAGACATACCGTATACTAATATTGTCTCATTAACATAACAAAGAAAATCCATTCCCAAATGGGATTGTAACCACAGGGATAGGGGTTAGGATTTACAACACATATTTTGGGGGACACAATTCAATCCGTAACAATTGCTATGAGTTGGAATCAGCTCAACAGCACCTAACAACAACAACGTGCTCCCCACACCTTCTTCCTCCCTGCTTTTTCCTCTGTTGTCTGAAGGTTGGTGGTTCAAACCCACCAAGTGGTACCTCAGAAGAAAAGGCCTGGCAATCTGCTTTTAAGATTAACCTGAAACCAAAAACCTGTTGCCTTCGAGTCAATCCCAACTCATAGCAACCCTATAGGACAGAGCAGACCTGCCCAAGTGTTTCCAAGGCTATACTCTTTATGGAAGCTGACTACCATATCTTTCCCTTGAGGATGGCTGTTGGCTTTGAACTGCCAACCTTTCGGTTAGCACTTAACCACTTTGCCACCAGGGCTCCTTTCCATTAAGATTACAGCCAAGAAAACCCTATGGAGAAGTTCTACTCTGACACACATAGGGTCGCCATGAGTCGTAACGGACTCAACAGCAATGGGCTTGGGTTTTTTGTTTGTTTGGTTGTTTGTTTTTGGTCTGGCCTTCCCCAGGGTCACAGCCACACCACACTCCTCATTAATCCTGTAAATTACTCAGGACTTTGGGTTACAAGTGACAATTAACCTTATTCAGATTTACTACTCCATAAAAGGAGAGTCACTGGCTTTCTATAACTGGCACATCCACGAATGAAGCCTGGCACAGCTGGCCCTAACATACAAGTGGGACCACCAGTAGCTGGTCTAGCTTTGTTCATTTCTCCACTCTCTTTCCTCAGTGTTGGCTTCATTTTTAGGTGTATTCTTCATTCATTCAGCAAATATTTAGTGAGCACCTACAGTGTCTCAGGCACTGTGTTAGGTGCTTGGGACACATTAGTGAACAAAACTAACAAACTCCCTGACATGTAGGCTTTACATGCTAGCAATGAGAGACAGCAAACCAAAAAAACGTAACAAACAAACAAATCACATAATATGTTAGAAGGCCGTAGGTGCTATAAGAAAACAAACAGAGCAAAGAGCCAAATAAAGAGGATCAAAGGTGCCTGTGGTGGCAACACATTGTACTTTCAAATAAACCAAGAAATCAAACCCGCTCCCATCAAGTCAATTCCAACTCATGGCAACCCGTGTGTTGCAGAGTAGAACTGCTCCATAGGGTTTCTTTTTACAGAAGCAAATAGCCAGGTCTTTCTTCCGCAGACCTGATGAATAGGTTCAAACCACCAACCTTTAGTTTAGTAGATGAGTGCAAATCGTTTGCGCCACCCAGGGATATTTTACCTTCAAATAGAGCAGTCAAAGTAGGTCTCAATGAGAAGGTAATAAAGGAGGAGACGGGTCAGCCCGGCAGATACCTGGTGGAAAGGTGTTCCAGACAGAGAGAAGAGCAAGTGCAAAGACCTTAATGAGCGAGGTTGCTGGTGTGTTCAAGGAAACAAAAGGGGGCCAATATGGGTGGAGCAGAGCAACTGGGGTAAGGAGTAGAAGGTGAGGTTATAAAGTTATGCAGGGACAGAAATGACACACAGTGAGTGGAGTTTTAGAGGCTTCTTAGTTCTCTATTGCTGTGTAATAAACAACCCCAAAACTTAGCAGTTTAAAAGAAAAACAACATTTATTATCTCGTAATTTCTGTAGGTCAGGAATCTGGGGATGGCTTAGGTGGGTTGTCTGCTTTAGGGTCTCTCACAGGCTAAAAACAAGGTGTTGGTCAGGGCTGTGGTTATCTCAAGGCCAACTGGAGAAGGGTACACTTCCAAGCTCAGACACATAATTGTTGGCAGGATTCGGTTGTTCACTAGTTATTGGACTGAGGGTCTCAGATCCTCTCTGGCTGTTGGCCAGAGGCCATCCCCAGTTCCTTGCCTCACGGGCCTCTCCAACATGGCAGCTTGCTTCACAAAGCCAAGCAGGCAAGAAAGAGAAAGAGTCCCTGCAAGATGACACTCAGTCTTTTATAACCTAATCTCAGAAATGACATCTTATCACTTTGACATATTCTATTGGATATATATATATATATATATGTCAGAGCCCTGACCTCAGAAAAAGGAGTCCTGAGTCAACTGCCTTCCTTCTTTCCTCATTGTTAAGACATTCTCCATATCAGTCAGGGTCACAGGACCAAACATAGAGAAAGTACCCATAAGGGCTGACTGAGAAGAGTTTAATGATCATAGAGAGGTGGGCAGGGATGAGGGAAACCAGATAGAGATGGTGATGCACCCCAGGGCTAGCAGTAGCTGGAAGCCACTGCCACTCTGAGGGTCGATGAAGCAAGGGGAAGAGATCAGTTTGCAGACCCCAGCGAGAGCTGGAGCTGTAGGAGAGGGCTACCTGACAGGAGCTGTGGGCTCTGAGTGGGCCTTCAGAGGAGTGCAGCCACTGCCAACCAGTAGCCCAGCAGGGAGCGAGCCCATCCCATTCTTCTCTCACCCTCAGATTCCTGCTGGCACCTCCCACCGGCTAACGGGAAGCCAGAGGGCAAGGAGCCCGGATGAAGCAGCCCACAGAGGTCAGGCTGCTGGGCACAGAGCAGGTGGGGCAGCAGGGTGGAGAGCAGGTCTGGAGGGGCCAACAGGGAACATCCAGACCACTCTATCACAGTAACTAACCCCGGCTTCCTTTGGTCACATTGGGAAACCGAGGCAAGAGTGGCTAAGCCTGGAGAATCTGCACTAGACACCAGGCAGAGGCCTGACAATTGAAGTAGGAAGAAGAAGGCACAACAACCATTATTCAGTTCTCAGGGAAGGAGGAAGACAGTGTGTTTTTCTGGTCAACACCATGGCAACCACTTGGAGCAGCCATCCAAGCCCAAGTCCAGGGAATAGCTAGAAGTCACTTTTTCCATCACTCACCCATTCCATTCCTATCCTCTTTCCTTCCTACTTGGCCCCGAACAGCAATTTGCCATGTTGTATTCACTCCCAAGTAGAGTTTTTATGAGAAGTATGGATGGAGCTCTGGGTGGAGGGTGGAGGCTTGGAAGGGATAGAAGATGTGATGTTGGGAAGGGAGTGAGTGGGGAGGAAGTAACAGAATGAGGTGGTACAGGTGTTTCCATAGAACCCAGAGTGAAGGAGAGAGGACTATGGGGAAGGGCAGCTATCTGTGAGGTGTGGCCTGGCAACCTAAGGCTGTTAAACTATTGTTAACAAGCAGCCTTTGTGGTGTTGGCACCATGAGGATAATTAAGCTTTGGCTGCCCCTGCTTATGCTCCTGCCACTGGGAGGAAGGAGAGGCCCCGGATTAAAGGGGCTTTTTATTCATCCTTTCTTGTAAACGCACGAAAATGGCTGCCAGTGAGCTGCAGATTCTAGAGCAGAGGGCACTAGATCTCACTTCAGTGGGATGAATGGAAGAAGGATGGATGATCCTTTTCCCTTAGAAAAGCAAAGGCAAGGAAGGGACAGGGCCACAGCCTCATTTGGGGACTGCTGTATGACACCTTTTTTTTTCTGTCACATTGATTCATTTATTTTTTTCATTCAACCACCAACATATATTTATTGAGCATATATACTATGTGCCAACATTGTTCTAGCTTCTGAGGACATGGCTGTGAACAAAATGTACCAACAACCATGCCCTAATGACTCTTACTTTCTGGATTGGCACAAATTAAAAATATCAAGTACTGGCTAGGATACAGAACAATGGGACTTCTCACTCACTGCTGGTGTGATGCCTATGATACAACCATTTTAGAGAGCCATTTGAGAAGATCACACAGACAGGAAGCTGTGTGTACCCTGTGATCCTGCCATCCAGCTTCTCAGTACTTGCCCCAGAAAAAACATTCCACGTGCACACGAGGGGTCATGTGAGAGAACATTTACTTCAGCCTCATGTGTCAAAAGTGTCCAGGGTCTGAGATTTTACCCTCTTTGCAAGACAACAAGTTAGCCTGTCACAGTTCCATGAGTTCCAGAAGAAGACATAAAGCTCCTGGGTATGGCAGATGCACCTTGGAATCAATCACCTGAGAATTTTGTTAAATCACCTATTGCCCAGGTTGAACCCCAGACATACTGAAGCAAAATCTCTGGAGGATGGGACCCAGACATCAGTGGTTTCTTTAAGCCCACTGGGTATCGATGTACAAACAAAGTTGAGAATTGTTGCTCTAGAATGGGCTGGGGATCTGTGTGTTTAATATGCTCCCAGTCTTAGTTTCCCAGGGCTGCCATAACAAGATGTCACGAAGTGGATGGCTTTAAAGAAGAGAAATTTACTTTCTCAGAGTTCTGGAGGATAGAAGTCCAAATCAGGGTATCGGCCATGTCAACTCCTTCTAAGAGCTTTGGGAGACAAACTGTCACATGCTCTCTCCTAGCTTCTGACAGTTGCCGACAATCTTTGGCATTCCTCTGCTTGAAGATTGATCCTCACATGGTGTCTTTTCTTTGTGTGTGACTCTTTTTATAATAAGACACCACTCAGAAGGGAGTAGGATTAGGACCCACCCTACTCTGGTATGACTTCGTTTAATTTAACTGATAACCAAAGAAAAACCCTACTTCCAAACAAAGTCACATTCATAGATACAGGGGTTAGAACTTCAACATATCTTTTTACAGGACACAATTCAACCTATAACACTCCCCACGCGATTCTAACAAACCACAATCTGCCCCACTCTGTTGACAGGTATTTGGGAAACCCTGCTAAAGGTAACTCTCCAAATAACAGGAAGTGTGGTCTACAAAGTCAACTGGGGGGTGAGGGGGTGGGGAAGGGTGGAAACGAGAGGCCAGGTCCTGGGGTGATAGGGGACAAGGTAACAACAGTGACACAGCAATTCTCTTCTGGCTCTGTGTCACGTTGGAAAAACTGCAGCTTAGGTTGCTGATGGAGGGTCAGAGGGCTTCTGTGAGGGAAATGGCTCCTCCTCTCAGGGCTGAGTTTAACCCTGTGCTCTTCAGACACTCTGAAGGCGGATACCATTTTTACTAACTTAATATATTAAGTCAGTCTGTGCGGTAGGTAAGTACACAGCCTCTAAAGTCAAGGGTTCTGGATTTAAAGCCTATACTACAGTTCCTAGCTGTATGATCTTGGGCAAGTTACTTAACTTCTCTGAGCTTCTGTTTCTTCAGATGCCATGTGGAGATAATAATAGGACTTACATCTTAGTGTAGCTGTGAGAATCAAATGAGGTAATTAATACATGAAGAACACTTGGAACAATGCCTGGCACACAGAAAGTACCCTATAAATGTTAGCTATTAGCATATATGTATATACACACATACACATATGTCCACCACCGGTCTGTCAGTTTGTCATACTGTGGTGAACTGCATGTTGTTCTGATGCTGGAAGCTATGCCACCAGTATTTCAAAAACCAGCAGGGTCATCCATGGTGAACAGGTTTCAGCAGAGCCTCCTGACCGACAGAGTAGGAAGAAAAGCCTGACAATCTACTTCCTAAAATTAGCCAATGAAAATCCTATGGGCCACAATAGAATATTGTCCAAAATAGCGCTGGAAGATGAGCCACCTGGGTTGGAAGGCACTCAAAATACACAGTGACTGTAACAATGAACTCAAGTATATCAACCGTCATGAAGATGGTACAGATCTGAGCATCATTTTGGTCCATTGTACCATGAGTTGGCGCCAACTCAAGGGCAACTAACAGCAATATGTATTTGTAGAAGTTGCATGTTGTTGTTGTTAGATGCCGTTGAGTCAATTCCGACTCATACTGACACCATGTATAACAGAATGAAACACTACCCAGTCCTGTGCCATTCCCACAATAGTATCTTTGAGTCTACCGTTGCAGCCACTGTGTCAATCCATTTCATTGACAGGGGCGGATTACCCAGTAAACCAGGTACACACGGGTTTACAGTAAATTGCTTATTGGGTAATCTGTCCCTGCTTGTTGAGGATTTTCCTCTTTTTCACTGACCCTCTACTTTACCAAGCATGATATTCTTCTCCAGGGGTTGGTCCCTCCTGATAATGTGTCCAAACTAAACAAGATGATGCTCCTTCTAAGAAGCATACTGGCTGTACTTCTTCCAAGACAGATTTGGTCATTCTTCTGGCAGTCCATGGTATATTCAATATTCTTTACTGACACCATAATTCAAAGGCATCAGTTCTTCTTCGGTTTTCCTTTTTCATTATCCAGCTTTCACATGCATATAAGACAATTTAAAATGCCATGGCTTTCACACCTTGGTCATCAAAGTGATGTCTTTGCTTTTTAACACTTCAGAGAGATCTTTTGCAGCAGATTTTCCCAATGCGATAATATATTGTTTGATTTCTTGACTGCTGCTTTCACGGGCATTGATTTTGGATCCAAGTAAAATGAAATCCTTGACAACTTCAGCTTTTTTTCTCTGTTTATCATGATGTTGCTTCTTGGTCCAGTTGTGAGGATTTTTTGTTTTCTTTATGTTGAGGTGTAATCCATACTGAAGGCTGTAGTCTTTGATCTTTATCAGTAAGCACTTCAAGTCCTCTTCAAAAATGGCTGCAACAAAATGGCTGCACTAACAGGGTACTGCCAGAAATTCAAGACAGATTCAGAAGAGGCTGTGGAATGAGGGATGTCATCGCTAATATCAGATGAATCTTGGCTGAAGGCAGAGAATACCAGAAAGATGTTTACCTGTGTTTTATTGACTATGCAAAGGCGTTCAACTGTGTGGCTCATAACAAATTAGGGATAACAATGCAAAGAATGAGAATTTCAGAACACTTAATTGTGCCCATGAGGAACCTGTACTTAGACCAAGAGGCAGTCATTTGAACAGAACAAGGGGATACTGCGTAGTTTAAAATCAGGATTGGAGATGTAGCATAAGACATACAATATTTATCAAGGACTGACTGTGTGCCAGACACAGTGGTTAAGAGTTCAGCTGCCAACGGAAAGGTAAGGCTGTAGGAGAAAGATGTGGCAGTTTGCTTCTGTAAAGATTACAGCCTTGGAAACACTTTGGGGTAGGTCTACTCTGTCCAGTATGGTCACTATGAGTCCAGTCGACTGGAAGGCAACAGTTTTTTTTTGTTTTGTTTTGTTCATTTGTTTGTTTGTTTTGGGTGTAGGAGGCACAATCTTAGGCACTTGGCGTGCACCTTGTGAGTGGAGGCCCAGACCCAGGAGTTCTGGGCTCAGCTCTGGGGTCCTTTGGACTAGTAACTTCCTTCCTGGGTGGGTCGCCAAAGTGATTCAGGTTCTGCGAGGTCTCTTGCAGCTTTACCTTCCTAAGGTTCTGAGCCCGAGCCTCTCCAGGCACCTTCTTCAACCTGCAAACAGGACCCAGGGGTTCCTAATCCTTCTGATTTACTCTTCGAAGAGGCAGAAACACCCTGGCATGCCCAAGGAACAGACCAGACATTTTTGTGTGTGTGGTTTTGGCAGGGGGTATGTTTCCCTCTGTGGCCACTGGCCACAGCCCAGCCTTGGCACACACAGAGATGTCCCGCGGATCCTGGTCCGGGACAAGGCGGGGCCCTGAACCCCGCTTTTGAAGGAAGGGGCTGCGCAGCGATTCTCGGCCTAAGGGAAGGCAAGACAGAGGGGTGAGGGACACCTGCCCAGGAGGAAATGTCACCTGAGCTCAGCCCCAGAGCCTCCCCAGCTCCCTGCCCTCCCCGCGAGACAGCACCTCCCCACCGGCAGCGGGCGTGCACACGCTGCCCTTTAATCTCGCACAGAAAGGACGCCTGTCTCCTGGAAGAAAGGGAACCCCGGAAAAGGGGAGGGGGGAAGAGGCGTAGCCCTAGGAATCCCCGGGGAGCGCCAAGGGCCCCAGTCACCACAAAGCGTCTTCCTGAAGCCCTGGCCCCAGAAAACAGAACATGTAAACAGCTGGAGCGAGCGGGAACTGGGGAGGAGCCGCGGGACGCTCCGAGCAGGGCTGTGGCGAGGCCCGAGCTTCGGGGAAGGCTTGGGTCTCTCGGCCGGCGCTGGGGGCCGAAGACGAGGCCCCAAGAGGTCAGGGCCGAGGAAAGCTGGCACACAGACAGGGTCGCACCCCTAAGGGGCAGCCCTCTCCCAAGGGCCAGCTTGGAGCGGGCGCAGCCGTGGGGTGGGGACGGAAGGGGCGTTGGAAGCCCAAGGGGCGCTAACTCATTCTCCCAAAGTCGCAGTGAGTCACCAGCAAGAGTATCCGCCTCCCAAAACGGATTCTGTCCCGGTCGGGCCGTTCTGGCGGCGCCCCCTCGTGGCCACACCCGGACGCGCAACAGGGGTCTCCAGCGCTTGCTCACTTCGGCCCGGCCCCGCGCGCCACTGTCTCCCACCCCAAGCCCTCCCTGCCCTACCTGGCCTCTGCAGCCCGTCTCCGGACCCCTCTCTCTCCCACCCTCTACCAGCATCTGAGCCCTGGCAAAATGCTGACAATTAGGGAATCTAAGGGAAGAATATATAGTGTTCATTGTAGTACTTTTTTCAGTTTTCTTGTGGATATGAACGTCTTCCAAATAAAAAGCTGGAGGAGAGAGATCCCTCGCTCCCTCCCTCTGTGTCTCTCTACCCCTCTCCCCTCTCCTTCCCCACCCCCGCACCACCACCACCACCACCACCACCACCCCCACCCCGCTTTCCGCTTTCTCTCCTCGTTAGTTGCCATGGAGTCAATTCTGACTCTTGGTGACCCCATGTGTGCAGAGTAGAAGTTTTCAGGTAGGTTTTCAGGGCTGTGAACTTTCAAAAGCAGATCCCCAGGCCATTCTCCCAAATCCTCTCTGGGTGTATTCAAACTGCCAACCTTTTTCGGCTCATAGTTGAGTGCTTAAAGTTTGCACCACCCAGGGACTCCTTCTCAAACCATACAATTCTACTTTTCAAAGGTAAGCTTCTGGGCTTTTCCTGGGGATCCCAAGCCAAGTACACATCGGGACTGGAAACTGGGACAACCTTCCTAACAGCCCACCACCACCACAACCCCTCCCACGAGGAAAGACCAGACACAGCTTCTAGGAAGAAGATGAGCAATCAGGCCAACCACCTACCCACCCATCCACCTCTGGAATGTAGGTCCTTGAGACCAGTGACCTCGACTTCATGTTCTCCACTCCATCCCCACAGTATCTTCTTCACATAGTAGGTCCTCAGTAACCAAATGAATGGATAAACCAGGGGCTTTGGGGTGCAGGGGGAAAGAAGCAGGTAAAAAGAATGCAGGGGTCCCAGCCACTCCTCCTCCAGCTACTAAAAAAACCATTGCCTTCAAGTTGACTCTGACTCACAGTGACCCTACAGGACAGAGTAGAACTGCCCCATAGGGTTTCCAAGGAGCGGCTGGTGGATTCCACCTGCTGACGTTTTGGTTAGCAGCTGAGTTCTTAACCACTGTGCCACCAGGGTGCCCCTCCAGCTACACGCACCCTAAAAATCTCACAGGAATTCCTCATCAGTGCCTTCTTTCTCCTCCTTCTCCTCCTCCAAGAAACTAAGGCTCTGATAGTGAGCCCCCAGCCTGCTCGCCATGTCAGGCCAAGCAGATTCCATGCCTGACCCCAAGCACCCTGATTCGCAGCCTAAAGCTCTGCCTAACCCCAACCCTCAGTCTGGGACAGTTAGCTATTTCCTGTTTCAGGTGGAACTTGGCCTTGAGACAACAAAGAATTCACTGGGGATGACTGAACTAATGATAGTGGTCAACATTTACACCGTACCGTCTGGTATTTTATACGTATTATTTTATTTAACACTCACGAACACCCCCAAGGAGGTAGGTGCTATTATTATGCCCATATTCAGAGAAGGAAATAAAGATTTAAGTAATGACATAATGATCATTTGTGTAATATCTACGTATTTAGGTAACGCTTTCATTTCATTCCACAACAGCTCAAGGACTCCAGGATTCTTCCCCACTTTACTGATCAGCTAGCTAACAGTCGCAGGAAAAGTAAATGATTTGTTCAATGTTGCACAGTCCAAGGCCTTCAGACGCCAACTCCAGCACTCTTTCCATTTTCCTCCACTGTCCCTCCCCCTCTTCCTACCCCCAGGCAACAAAAGTGACTCACTCTCTTAACTCACTTCATATCCAGATTCCAGCACCTGTGAGTAACCTTCCCTTCTGGTAGCTTTTGCATCAAGAACATAGCAAAACAAAGCCCCCTGCCTGAATGTGAGCCCCATGGAGGCAGGGGTTTCTTTTTCTCTGCTTTGTTCACTGCAAGGTCTGTCTTCCGCGCCTAGAACAGTGAGTGCCCGCCTGTCTTGGGGCTCAGTGAATTTGTGTTGAATGAATGAAACCTCCACACCAGACAGTCCCTATTAAGTCTCAAAAAGCTTGAAAGAGTGGGAAACGAAGGATGAAGTAGGATTTTGTTTGGGTCCTAAACCTCTCCAGGAAAGAAAGGTAGCTCCTAGGGCTCCTTTACTTGCCAGTTTTCATGTGTCATATCCTGACAGGATCATGAAATGCTTCCTCTAATCTAGCCTTGATCTTATTCTCACATTCCACACATACCTTAGGGCCAGGAAGTAAGCTTGGAGTCCTCCTGGCTCCCCATGGCTGCTTCCAGAAGTAATTACTCACCCTGCACTCCTGAAACCCCTTGGAAACCGCTGGGGAAAAATTACTAAAAAAACGAAAACTACTCCCAAACCAAAAAACCTCTTCACAAAATTAGAAGAAAAAGAAAAGTTGTATTATTGAATAAGTGGTTAAGAGCTCGGCTACTTACCAAAAGGTCAGCAGTTCGAATCTACCCTTTGCTCCTTGGAAACCCTGTGGGGCAGTTCTACTCTGTCCTATAGGATCTCAGAGTTGCAACTGACTCGATGGCAATGGGTTTTGGTTTTTTTAAGCATTAAATCAGAATGTGGTGCTAAGAGATTACAAAGACAGAAAGGAATCTTAACCATTATATACGTAAGGGAGTACAACCGTTACATTCGTATCTTAGAGATACGTGTTAATTTTCTAATCCTTCTGGCCAGGGATAGAGCTGGGTCACCTGAGTTTATGCTAATCTCCTTCCAGGAAAAATAGGCAGATAGAGGAGACTTTGTCTTACATACTTTGGACATGCTACCTGGAGGGACCAGTCATCAAGAAAGAAGAAGACCCTCAATGAGATGGATTAACACAGTGGCTGCAACAATGGGCTTGTCATGGATTGAAGTGTGTCCCCCAACAATATCTGTCAATTTGGCTGGGTCATGATTCCCAGTATTGTATGATTGTGTACCATTCTGTAATCTGATGTGATTTCCTTATGTGCTGTAAACTCAATCACTATGTGTAACAAGATGGCGTCTTAGTCATCTCGTGCTGCTATAACAGAAATACCACAAGTGTATGGCTTTAACAAAGAGAAGTTTATTTCCTCACAGTAAAGTAGGCTAAAAATCCAAATTCAGGGTGTCAGCTCCAGGGGAAGGCTTTCTCTCTCCGTCAGCCTTCTCATCGATGTTCCCTTGGACTAGGAGCTTCTCCGCACAGGGACCCCGGGTCCAAAGGAGGTCTTCTGCTCCTGGCACTGCTTTCTTGGTGATATGAGGTCCCCCTGCCTCTCAGCTCACTTCTCTCTTTTATATCTCAAGAGATTGCCTCAGGACACAATCCAATCCTGTAGATTGAGTCCTGCTTTACTAACACAACTGCCACCCATCCTCCCTCATTAACATCATAGAAGCAGGATTTACAACATATAGAAAAATCACACAATACCAGGAATCATGGCCCAGCCAAACTGACACACACATTTTTGGGGGACATAATTCAATCCACGACAGATGGCTTAGCAGCAGTTATACTAATTAGGTATACAAGATTGTATAAAGTCTTAAGCCAATCTCTTCTGAGATATAAGAGAAGGGAGCAGAGACACAAAGAAACCTCATACCACCAAGAAAGCAGTGTCGGGAGCAGAGCGAGTCCTTTGGACCTGAGGTTCCTGCGCAGAGAAGCTCCCAGACCAAGGCAAGATTGATGACGCGGACCTCCCTCCAGGGCTGACGAAGAAAGCGTTCCCCTGGAGTCGAAGCCCTGAATTTGGACTTGTAGCCTACTGGACTGTGAGAGAATAAACATCTTGACCGGACCAGAATCTAACAACTGAGGAGAATTACTTGAAGTTACATTTACATACTCTTTAGAAAGACAAAGAATTTACAATTACAAGTTATCTAAAGTAAACTCTAAAGAAAAGCAACAGAGTAGAGGAGCTCCTTCCTCTATTTTCACCAGAGGAGTTCACCTGTTAATCTTCCATTTGTGCTTGTCCATACAGTCTATTCGTTAAGAACGAAGGCGTACAGTTTACCACTCTCACCTCGTTCTTGCTGTCATCTTCTCACTTCCTGATCACTCTCCCTCATTCCCTGAAGACTGAGCTCCAGGCTCCATCTTCCTCTCCACTCCTACCAGTCTCATTTTCTCAGCACCTTCAGCAGTGTCATGGTTTGAATTATGTCCCCCAAAAAAGTGTGTATCAATTTGGCTGGGCCATGATTCCCAGAATTGTGTGGTTGTCCTCCATTTTGTGATTGTAATTTTACGTTAAAGAGGATTAGGGTGGGATTGTAACACCACCCTTACCCAGGTCACATCCCTGATCCAATGTAAAGGGAGCTTCCCTGGGGTGTGGCCTGCACCACCTTTTATCTCTCAAGAGATAAAAGGAAAGGGAAGCAAGCAGAGAAATGGGGACCTCATACCATCAAGAAAGCAGTGCCAGGAGCAGAGCGCGTCCTTTGGACCGGGGTCCCTGTGCAGAGAAGCTCCTAGTCCAGGGGAACACCAAAGAGAAGAAAGCTGATGGAAAGAAAAAGCCTTGCCCTGGAGCTGATGCCCTGAATTTGGACTTTTAGCCTACTTTAACTGTGAGGAAATAAACTTCTCTTCGTTAAAATCATCCACGTGTGGTATTTCTGTTATAGCAGCATTAGATGACTAAGACAAGCACCCATATGGATGTCCCATCCATCACCATGGCCTCTCTTTTCCTTGTCCTCTTCGTTTCTGATGACCATTTCCTCCAACTCATCCTCCTATTCCCAGAGCCACACCTGAATCTTGTTCACCTGAAACTGAACTGCCTTCCCAGACACCGATTCCGTCATCTCCCTCTCTGACCACCTGCACAAGGACCTCCTTTAAACCAGTTCTTTGGTGTCACAGAGACCTCCCGCCCATCATTCCTCTCTGGCTTGTCCTGTCTCTTCATCCAGCAGAGAGTCAGTGGAGCCTCATTAGATACAGTCCCTTGCACGAGTCCCCAGTTCCTCTCCCTCTCTCTCCCTCCCATCATGCTCTGCTGACAAAACCTCAGTCTTAGATGAGCTCCTCCAGGCTGCAAGGATGGCACCAAGCATTGCTGGAGAAACACAACCAGCCAGGCAGATAGGGGTACTATAATTTTGCGTTCACCAAACCCCAGGGCCCCAACAGCATCCAATAATCCTCACATCTCCCTTTCCCCCTCTCCACAGGGCTACCCCACACATCCATTGTTCCTCAGAACTGCCCCACCCCTCTCCCCCTCCCAAATTTCTCCTGATGGTTTTCTTCTCACATCACTGGGAAGGCAGAGTCATAGATAAGAGCTTGCTCAACTTCCCATGACCACATTTACCTGCCTGCATCAGAACCCAGATCCTTTTCCTCTCCTGATACTGCAGAGGAAGGGTCCCTTCTCCAAACACCAGCGTCCCCATGTGCCTCAAGTCCATCCTCTCACTTTCTCTTCTGTTATCCCCCACACTGCTTGCTACATCTTCACTCTGTCTCCTCACTCCCATTCCCTTCAGGATCGAAACATGTTCTTGTAAGAAATGTTTTTTTTTTTTTAAAAGAAGGACAACTCGAAACTCTTCTCTTTCCCTTGCGCCCTCCCCCAGCTCAGGGCTGCCCCATTTCTCTGCGGGCCTTCAGAGCCCAGCTTCTTGATAGAGCTGTCTGCTCACACTGTCTCCACTTTCTCGTCTCCATCCTCTCTTCTGCCCACTCCGTCCAGCCTCTACCCCTTCCACTCTGCTGGAACTGCCCTTGTCCAGGTCCCCCAGCAGCCCCCTTGGACACTTTTGTCCTCAGCCCATCAGTGTTCCTGCTTTTCCTCCCACTCTCCTGTCTCCTTTTCAGCTTCCACCTCCTCCACCCAACTCTAACCATCAGTGTCTGGTTCTAGGCTCCCGTTTTCCCCCTTTACACTCTGCCTGGCCTTCTCAGCCATCCCCAGGATCTTAGATACCATCTGTATGCTGGTGACGCCTAAAGACTCTCTCCCGTCCAGACCTCTTTTCTGAGCTCAAGACTCATATCCGACTGCCTAACTGATACCTCCACTTGAATGTCTCCCAGGTCCTTAAAAATGGAACAAGACTGTCCACTCGTCTGCACCAGCAGGCCCACCACCACAGGACAGACCACTCATCCCTTACCTGAACCAGGTAACATCCTTGCACTTTTGTTGACTGCTCCCAATCTCTTCTCCACCCCAATCAGAGCAATTTTGTACCTTTTGAAATTTGTACCAGTATCATAATTTCAAACATTAATTAAAAGGAACAAAAAAACATAAATTAGATCATGTTTCTCCCCTGTTTTAAACCCTGCGATGGATTCCCATTTCACATAGAATAAAACTGAATTATTTACCTGGCCAAGAAAGCCCTGATAACTTCTGTTCCCTGTCAACCTCTTCTCCGGTTGGGTCCCTGCTCTAGCCGCCTCCTAGATACCTACACAGTTGGACTCTTCCCTCCTCTTGAAATGCTGTCTCCACCTCTTCTCAGGCAGGCTCCTTCTCATCCTTTGTTGTTGTTGTCACCGTGGTTGTGGTGGTCAGACCACCCCAATGCACAATGGAAAGAAAAGCTGCCCTGTCCTGCGCCAACCCCACGATGGGATGTGGATCAGACAGTGTTCTCTTGTAATTCATAGGGTTTTCATTGGCTGATTTTTGGAAGTAGATTGCCAGGCCTTTCTTCCTAGTTCATCCTAGTCTGGAAGCTCCAAAGAAACCTGTTCCATAAACCTCCACTGACAGACGGATCATGGCAGTGCATGAGGTGCATTGGCCTGGAATTGAATCCGGGTCTCCTGCATGGAAGGCAAGAACTCTACCACTGAACCACGAGTGCCTCGCTCTCATCCTGTAGTCTGAGATAATATGCTATTTCTCCAGACAGCCCTTCACTGGCCAACCTATCTAAGTAATTTCCCCATTTTTCTATATTGCTACCCCAGTTTATTTTTTCAGACCCCTTTTCTCACTTTATAATTGCATGTTATTTGTTTATTGTCTGCCTCCCACTAACATGACCACCACCACAACCTCCAGGCACTAAGCTCCATGAAGGCAGGAGGCATGCCTGTTTTGTTCCCCACTCCATCCCTAGCACCCAGCACAGTGCTAGACACACATGCAGTATCTCACACATATTTGTTGATGAATGAACGAGTTGCTTGCTTTTTTTCTCAAAGTAGCAAGAGCACAGATGCGAGTCCAACGTTCCTGAAATTGAATCCCAGCTTCACCACTGACTAGGTGTGTGACTTGGGGCAAAGCAATTTAACCTCTTCGAACTTCAGGTTCTTTATTTGTAAAATGGGGATATCTTGCAAGATAGTTTTGATTATTATGCTACATAATATATATAAACTGCTTACCACTTGGTAGATAGTCAACGAATTAGTACCTAATACCGTTGTATTCTACACATTCAAGGAGATACAGGGGGCTTGGGCAATAGTTCTTAACTTTTGGTGAGGGGGAGGGGGCAGGTCACAAATGCCTTTGAGAGTCTGATTAAAACTATAAAACTTCTTTCCAGATTGAAAAATGCACATGATCACTGGCACATATATTTTACATATAAATTCTAGATGTTCACGGACCATCAGGAACTCAACCATGGTCATCAGGTTAAAAAAAAAAATCATTGCCATAGAGTTGATTCCAACTCATAGCAACCAATAGGACAGAGTAGAACAGCCCGCATAGGGTTTCCAAGGTAGTAAATCCTTACAGAAGCAAAATGCCACATCTTTCTCCTAAGGAGCGGCTGGTGGGTTTGAAGCACCGACCTTTCAGTTAGCAGCCGAGCACTCAACACTGCGACACCAGGTCTTGTCACCAGGTTATGAACCCTAAATATAGGAGGTAAAACAAAATCAATATAGTTAAAGAGCTGAGGAGTGGGTAGCACTGAAGAATGCCTAAAAAATAAGGAGTCTAAACAGACTCACCTAGTTCAAGGCTAGAGTCCCTGGATGGTGCAAATGGTTAAGTACTCCACTGCTAACCGAAAGGGTAGAGGTTCATTTCCACCCAGAGGCACCTTGGAAGAAAGGCCTGGAGATCTTCTTCTGAAAAATCAGCCACTGACAACCCTGTGGATCACCATCTACTCTGACACACGTGGAGTCGCCAGGAGTCAGTATCAAATTGAAGGCTACAGGTTTCTGGTGGCACAGTGGTTAAGAATTCGACTCCTAACCAAAAGGTTGGCAGTTTTAATCCACCAGCCACTCCCTGGAAACCCTATGGGGCAGTTCTGCTCTGTCTTACAGGGTCGCTAAGAGTCGGAATCTGGCAACGGGTTTTTTTGGTCTCTGGGCTGAGGTTGGCATCCCTAGTTCTACCGTGCCCTCTGGTGGTGGGCTTTGGCTATTGTAAAGGGGTCCCAGGCCAGAGGAAGAAATGAAGGACTCTGAGAAAGTGCTCCTGTCCAATCTCCCTGTCTCCCTTCAACACTTCAGATGGTCTCCGTCCACCTATCTACCCTTCAACCATCTTCCTCGAACCCCATGTCTTGGGAATTTCAAATATGTCGGAGCGGTGAAATGTTTCAACAGGTCATCAGGTGGCCTAGGAGTTTCAGGGGAAAAAGTGATAAGCAATTTTGCTCCCCTACCTTTCACAACTTTGAAATATGGCATTGATTGTGTTTGTCACAGAAATCTCATTCTGTTCTCAATAATTATTACAATCCTAAAGGCTGTAGATGGCTTTCCAGGATAGCTTTTGTTAACAAGGGCAGTTTACCCTCATGGTGTAGTGGTTAAGTGCTACGGCTGCTAACCAGAAGGTTGGCAGTTTGAATCCACCACGCATTCCTTGGAAACTCTATGGGGCAGTTCTACTCTGTCCTGTAGGGTTGCTGTGAGTCAGAATCAACTCGACAAAAACGAGAGTTTTTAATCTTTTCTTGTTGCATGTTTTTTTTTTTTTTTATGTTCATGTACATATATCTTAAATAATGAAGGAATTACCTTTTCCTTTTTTTGCAACCATCACCACTATTTATTTTCAAACCTTTTTCATCATCCCAAACAGTAACCCTATATCTATTAAGCAATAATTCCCCATTCCTTCCATCCCCTTAAAACGAAAAACCAAACCTGTCTCTGTTGAGTCAGTTTCAACTCATAGCAACTCTCCCTCTAGCTCCTAGTAAACTCTAATCTGCTTTCTATCTCTGTGCATTTGCCTGTTCTAAATATTTCATGTATGTGAGTCATACAATATGTATCATTTTGTGTCTGGTTGATCTCACTCAGTATAGTGTTTTCAAGGTTCATCCATGTTGTAGCATGGATCAGAACTTCATTCATCTTTATGACTGAATAGTATTCTACTGTAGCATATAGCATATTTTGTTTGTCTGTGCTTTTAAAAGTGCTTTATGTGTTCATGCAGTTGTGCTATGTTACATCCCTGAATTACAAAAAGTCATCAATGGCTCACCAACTCACAAAAGTAGCAATGAAGATAATAATATAGATCTGACAACTCAGAACAATGTCATTTATACAGTGAACAGGATTTCAGTGGGAATATACACTGTCTGTATGTGCTGGCACAAGGGAAAATGTAAGAATAATTATTTTGCACAAGCAGCCAGAAAGAAACTTCAGATAGGAACTACCACAAACATAATCTGGCAACTAGGTTTTATTGACTGGTCACCATTTGCCCCCAATGCATTATCTGCTGCTAAATGTTATCAAATCATGGTTCAAAGTCATTGAAACTTTTATATCAGTTGCACTCAGAGCCTATTGATTTTTTCCAGAATAAGCACAAAATAACATTTCTCAGAATACAAATTTAATTTTGTGCTATGGGTGGAAAAAGACACTGTTATTCAACGTTGCCTTCTCTCACTCCTCAGAGCAAATACAGGTACAAGCCACACATAAGAGAGAAGCCAGAATGGTTGCATGATGTGATTGATATAATTGGTCTCACTGAATAGTGCACGTGAAAACTGTTGAATTGGCACATGTGTATTATCTATATTTGTACCACAGTAAAAAAAATACATAAAAATAAGTAGAAAGAGAGAGAGAAGCCAAACAAGCCAGCTGTGGAGTTAATGACATAAATACTTAGAGAGAAAGCAGTTTGATCAAGTGTCACTGTTGGATGCCCTATAACAATAGCAAACCACGTGGAGGAGCAATCCCTATCAAGTTTGCATGCTAGTATATAATTCTGTGTATTGTTTGGCCAAAATCATTGATGTACAGACTATGAAATAGTTTTCAGAATGGGGAAAACGTATATGATGGAAAAGTACAAGAAATACAAGGGAAAGTGTTTTGTTTTACTGGATATTACTTTGTGAGTCACAGAGGCACACTGGAATCAGTACAGATGGAGTATTAGCTTTGGGAACAACAAGGGAGAGAGCTGAAATTCTAATAAAAGAGGTTATACCTTTCTATTATGGATTGAATTGTGTCCCCCCAAAAAATATGTGTTAGAATCCTGGAGCCCTGGTAACGTAGTTGGAGCCCTGGTGGCACAGTGGTTAAGAACTTGGCTGCTAACTAAAAGGTCAGCTAACTAAAAGGTTAGTGAATTCACCAGCCTCTCCTTGGAAACCCTATGGGGCAGTTCTACTCTGTCCTATAACATTGCTGTAAGTTGGAATCAACTCAACGGCAACGGGTTGGTTTGGTTTGTTATACCTGTGGATGTAATTTTGTTTGGAAATAAGGTTTTCTTTGTTATGTTAATGAAGCCATATCAGTGCAGGGTGTGTTCTAAACTTAATCATCTCTGAATTATAAAATGAGCAGATTAGACACAGAAGCAAGCACAAATGGGAAGAAGATAGACGCCACATGAAGATCATCAAGGAACCGAGACGCCAGGTCTACAGAAGCTGAAAGAGACAAGCTTCTTCCCCCAGAGCAGGCAGAGAGAAAGCCTTCCCCTTATGCCCTGAATCCAGACTTCTAGCCTCCTAAAAAATGAGAAAATAAATGTGTGTTCCTTAAAGCCACCCACTTGTAGTATTTCTGTTACAGCAGCACTAGGAAACTAAGATAGTCTCTGTGCTTCAGTATTTCCCTCTGAAAATTGGAACTGATGATGATAATAATAGTAATAACACTAATACCTATTTCATACAGTTGTGGTAAACAGTAAGTAAAGAAATACATATAAAGTGCTTAGGACAATGTCTAATATATAGAAAGTACTCAGTAAAGGTTAGCTGTTATTATTATCAAGGTCCCTGTGGTACAAATGGTTACCACGTTCAGCTGCTAACCAAAAGTTTGGTGCCCGTTCAAGTCCACCCAGAGGTACCTTGGAAGAAAGGCCTGGTGATCTACTTCTAAAAGATCAGCCATTGAAAACCCAGTGCAGTTCTATTCTAACACACATGAATTGGAATTGACTCCACGGCAACTAGTTTGGTTTTTTTTTTTTAAGTGAAGGTTACAAATAATACCATCCTCCTCACTGTTTTAAAACAAAGCTGTTGTTATTAATTTTTAAATGTTTTATTTATTACCTATTTTAAAATCTGTGACAATTTTTTACACTGGTGCTTTGTATGTGTAACAGACATCCATTAAAGCGGTCCATGCATGCCAAAATTTGAGAAACACTGACCTAGTAGAGAGAGCACTGTACTATGAGCCAGGAGGTCTAGATTCTACTCCTGTTTTTGTTTGATTTTATTGTGCTTTTGGTGAAAGTTTACACAAATTAGTTTTTCATTCAAACATTTGTACACAAATTGTTTTGTGACATTGACTGCAATCCCCACAATGTGTCAGCATGTTCCCCCTTTCCACCCCGGGTTCCCCATGTCCATTCGTCCAGTTCTGTCTCTTCTTGCCTTCTCATCTTTGCAGGTGTTGTCCATTTGGTCTCATATACTTGACTGAAATAAGAAGCACATTCCTCATGTGTTATTGTTTGCTTTATAGACCTGTCTAATGTTTGGCTGAAAGGCGGACTTTGGGAGTGGCTTCAGTTCTGAGTTAGTAGGGTGTCTGGGGCCATAGTTTCAGGGGTTCCTCCAGTCTCTGTCAAACCAGTAAGTCTGGTCTTTTTTGTGTGAATTTCAATTTTGTTCTACATTTTTCTCCCCCTCTGTCCGGGAGCCTCTACTTTGATCCCTGCCAGAGCGGTCTGTGGTGGTAGCTGGGCACCATCTAGTTTCTGGGCTCAGGCTGATGGAGGCTGTAGTTCATGTGGTCCATTAGTCCTTTGGACTAATACGTTCCTTGTGTCTTTGGTTTTTTTCATTTTCCTTTGCTCTGAGTGGGATGGGGCCAATAGATATGTCTTAGATGGCTGCTATCTACTCCTGTTTTTTACCTTGGTTATGTTAATCAACTTCTGTAAACCTTAGTTTCCTCATTTTGGAATGGGGTGGTATTTTCTACTCTGGCTCCCTCACAGGGCTTCTATGAAGAGCAAATGAGAAAAAGGATGTACATGTGCATTGTACTTGTAAGACTTATAATAATCTTTTAAAAGTCCATCTGTCTTGAGTAGCAGGGGCAGGGGCCTGGGGACCGTGCTTTTGAGGGACATCTAGGTCAACTTGTATAACAAAGTTTATTAAGAAAATGTTCTGCATCCTACTTTAGTGAGTGGTGTATGGGGTCTTAAAAGCTAGCAAGCAGTCATCTAAGATGCATCAATTGGTCCCAACCCACCTGGAGTAAAGAGAATGTAGAACACCAAAGTCACAAGGGAAGTATTATCCCAGAGACAGAAAGGGCCACACAAACCAGAGACTTCATCAGCCTGAGACCAGAAGAACTAGATGGTGCCTGACTACCACCGATGACTGCCCTGACAGGGAACACAACGGAGAATCCTTGATAGAGCAGGAGAAAAGAGGGGTGCAGAACTCAAATTCTAATAAAAAGACCAGACTTAATGGTCTCACTGAGACTGGAGGAACCCCAAAAAGTATGGAGCCCGGACTCTCTGTCAACCCAGAACTAAAACCATTCCCAAGGCCAACTCTTCAAACAAAGATTAGACTGGACTATGGGACATAAAATGATACTCGTGAAGAGTATGCATCTTAGCTCAAGTAGATATATGAGACTAAATGGGCAGCTCCTGTCCGGAGGTGAGATGAGAAGGCAGAGACAGTCAGGAGCTGGTTGAATAGACACGGGAAATCACGGGTGGAGGGGAGGAGTACGCTGTCACAGTATAGGGAGAGCAATTAGGGTCACGTAACAGTGTATGTATAAATTTTTGTATGAGAGACTAACTTGAATTGTAAACTTTCACTTAAAGTACAATAAAAAAAAAAAAAAAAAGTCCATCTGTCCCTCTGGCTTCTCTTTCTTTGGTCCCTTTGTGTCATCCTCCCTGTGGCTTTGCATTCATACATCTGGCCTGTCTGTCCCTACCACCACCTGGGGGGACAAGGCCTACTCATGTTGGGGAAATGTAACTAGAAACAAAATCTCCTACCAACCTAGAAAACCTGTCCTCAAAAGTGGAAGACAAAGAAAACAGTTTTATTATTGAATAAGCACTAAACCAAAATGCGATGCATCACAGGTAATCTACTAAAGAGCTTCTAAAGACAGAAAGAAACCTAACCCTTTAATAGTCAAGCAGAAGCAGCCCATTTCATTCATGTTCTCAAGATCAACAATAACTTGTCCTAAATAAGATAATTTGACCCCACTATTTGTCACATATACCAGTTGCCATCAAGTCAACTCCAACTCATGGTGACCCCATGTGTGTCAGAGTAGAACTGTGCTCTGCAAGGTTCTCAATAGCTGATTTTTCAGAAGTAGATCTCTAGGCCTTTCTTTCAAGGACTATGAATGGACTTGAACCTCCAATCTTCTGGTTAGCAGCTGAGTGTGTTTACATTTTGCACCATGCAGGGACTCCTTGTCATAAAGAAAACTAAAACCAGTTGCCCTCAAGTCATTTCTGACTCATGGTGACCCCATGTGTGTGTCACATGTACCAGTACCAGTTGTACCAGTTGCATCAAGACGATTTTGGCTCATGGTGACTCCACATGTGTCATAGTAGAACTGTGCTCTAGAGGGTTTTCAATGGCTGATTTTTCAGAAGTAGACCACCAGGCCTTTCTTCCGAGATGCCCCTGGGTGGACTCAAACCTCCACCCTTTCAGCTGGCAACCTAGACAACCATTTGTACCATCCTAAATTCGCCTGATAATTGGAGTAGCCACTTGTGTTTGCTACTTGCCCTTATCCAACGGAAAAATACATTTCTCATATCTTTATGACCAGAGATAGGTTTGCAACTTGGAACCAGGTGCCAGCTGAAGTTCCTATCCTCCCAGGAAACTGGGAGCTAAGGGTGATATCTTCCTTGATTATTTACACTTCAAAGAGATGGCCGCCTGGTCTTGAGGCTATCCTCAGTTATAAATCTGGTAAAAGGCTTATTTTAATTTTAAAAAGATTTACCTACACCTCAAAGAGGCAGAGAAAGAAGTCACAGTTACAAGTTTTCTAAAGTCAATACTCTAAGAAAAGGAGAGGTGTCTCTTCCCTTTTTGTATGAGGGAAAATCAATTTTTTTTCTTTTTCTATTTGTATTTACTCTTACACTTGTCCCAGATGAAGAAAGTGGCCAGGTCTCCTGAAATCTTTTGTTGTTTTGTTTTTGTTGTTGATCTGTGACTTAGGAGACCCCATGTGTTACAGAGTAGAACTACTCCATAGGATTTTCTTGGCGTTAATCTTTACAGAGGCAGATCACCAGGCCTTTCTTCCATGGAGCCACTGGGTGAGTTCAAACCGCCAACCTTTTGGTTACCAGTCAAGTACAAACCATTTGTTCCACCCAGGGACCTTTCTCCTGAAATCTTGTTCTAACTCTTCCGTTCCCTAAGTTTCTCTGTTTCTCTCCATCTCCTGGGACTCCTCCCATAATTGTTTGGAAGGAGTACGGCTCCTGATCAGCTTGGAGAGGCGCAGTTCTCTCTCACACACTGCACACCTCCCGGCCCTGACTGAAGATATCTGTCCCTTAACCCCACTCATCTCCTTGCCCAGCCTCTCTCCCGTCCCCTCCCAAGGAAATCCTTGCCCAAGATTCTCATAGACCAGGACACTCAGTCGCCCACTCTAGGCTGGAAAGCTCTGCTGGATTCTGAGCCAGAAGAGGGAGAGGACAGCCCCACCCTCCAGACCCCACCCTCTAGGAATGGATTTATGTTTCACCACTGGTGGAAACCATAGAAACCACAGGTGCCTGTGAGTCAGATGGTCATAAACAGGATTCTTTACTAACAGTTGCCTGGAGCAACCCTCGGAGGGCTGGGCCCTGGATTTCTTGATTTGGCCTCTGAGAACCTTCAGGACATCAGAGCTCCTTTGGGATATTAGGCAATGTCAGTGGGCACAGATAAATCGTTTGCTGTTCTCCTGGGGTTCTTCTCAAGACCCCCTCCTTGAGCTCTGAGTCCCCCAGCCTGAGCTTCTTTCTGTTTCTCAAACCCACCACATTGTCTCTTGCCTCCTGACTTTCCTGCCTGAGGCTCCCCACTCACTGATATTCTCTTCCCTCTTCTTTTTACTCAGATTATACCTATTCATCCTTTCAAACTCAGCTTAAAAGTCAGGACCTTCCCTGACCCCTAGAAATGCCAGGAATCTGGTAAAAAATGGAATTTTTCTTCTCTCGCACACTAAGTCTGGAGATAAGGGGCCCTTCTCTGTGGAGTCTCCAGGGTCCCAGGCTCCTGTTCTGCCATCTCTGTGGTGAGTCCCTCAGCCTCATGGTCCATGACGGCAGCATCTGCATTCCAGACAGCAGGATGAAGAAAGGACCAAAGTAGAAGAGGGGCCAAGGGTTTGTGCTGGCTGCCATATAAAACCAGCTCCGACTCATGGTGACCCAAAGAGTGCCAGAGTAGAACTGTGCTCCATAGGGTTTTCAATTACTGAATTTTTAGAAGTAGATGTCCAGGCCTTTCCTCCGAGGCATATCTGGGTGGACTTGAGCCTCCAACCTTTTAGCAGCTGAGTTCCCTGTTTGCACCACCCAGGGACTCCACTACATAAAACAGAGGTCTTTAAATCCACCAGAAAGTACTCAGCACAGAGTTTTAAGCCAATTAATTTCCACCAACTCAAAGTCCATATCACTTCCTTTCTAAAATATTTCTGCCTGGGAATATACCTGCAATCAAGGCATCTGCCAGTTCTCCCGTCCCTCCAGCCTTTTGACATGAGTCACCCTTTTGCCGCTTTATAAAAGAAAGGGAGGCCTCTAACCAGTGGCTCACAAGAGCAGGGCAGTGGTAACTGCCCCCCAAGGCAGGCAATAAGTGTGCATTATGTATAAACCAGTTGCTGTCAGAGTTAATTCCTACTCATGGCGACCCCATGTGTGTCAGAGTAGAACTGTGCTCCATAGGGTTTTCAATGGCTGATTTTTCAGAAGTAGATCACCAGGTCTTTCTTCCAAGGAGTCTCTGGGTGGACTCAAACTTCCAACTTTTTGGTTAACAGCTGAGCATGTTAACCATTTGTACCACCCATGGACTCTGCATTGTCTATAGAGAATCTTAAAACAATAATAAACTAACCAAAAGCCTGCTGCTTTGTATTATCCCCTTAGCCAACAGTTCTGAACAACGTCAGTGATAAAATATTCCTCCTGAAAAAATATTTTGTTGGTCTAAATTCTAAATTTAAAAGATTACTATAGTTACTGTTGAGTTTTAATAACATACATAAACTTCAAATTAGTAGTTTTTCACAACTTATCCTTTAGTAAACATTGCATTCTACACAGAAATTAATTTGGAGCCCTCTGGTTATGCAGTGGGCCCCTGACACCTGCAGACTCACTGGCATACGCTTTTTTCCAGAATAAGTTTATAATGGTTCCTTCCAAATCATCCCAGCTCCCTTCAGGCTGGTCTGCACCTCCATCCCTGTGGAACTATGTATCCCTTAGTCTAAACAGTAGATTCAAAAGAAACAATGATAGATATCACAGTGATTGTAAAGACAAAGAAATAACTAGTTATTTCACATCTGCCTACTCGGACTTTTTATACTTGTTTAAAATTTAAAACAGTGACTGCTGTGAACACTGTGCTCTTTTAAAGAACTGTCTATATGGGATCAAACTGATAACAGCAACTTGAAAGATTAAGATAGGAACCTAAGGGGAAAGTGAGTTTATGTCGGTAGGGGAGGAACAAATCGGAAAAGAAGGGTGTTATGGATTGAAATGTGTCCTCCAAAAATGTGTGTTCAAAATCCTAACTCCTATACCTGCGGTTATAATCCCATTTGAGAATGGGTTTTCTTTGTTATTTTAATGAGGCCATGTTAGTGTAGGGTGTGTCTTAAGTGAATCTTCTTTTTTCTATTTAAAAAAAATTTTATTTATTTTGTTGTTGTTATTGAGGATATATACAGCAAAACATACACCAGTTCAACAGTTTCTACACATGCAATTCAGTGACACTATTACATTCTTCAAGTTGTGCAACTGTTCTCACCCTCCTTTTCTGAGTTATTCCTCCTCCATTAACATAAACTTGTTTTCCCCTAAACGTCCTATCTAATATTTTGAATTGTTGTTGTCAGTTTGGTCCTGCATAGATAGTTCTTAAAAGAGCATAATGCTCAAGGTAGACATTTTTTATTGCTTAAGCTAAACTATCGTTTGTTGTTTGTTTTTTTATTGCGTTTTGGTGAAAGTTTACAGAGCAAATTTAGTTTCTCATTCAAAAATTTATAGACAAATTGTTTTATGACATTGGTTGCAACCTCTGCAGTGTGTCAGCACTCTCCTGCTTTCTACCCCAGTTTCCCTGTTTCCATTCGTCCAGTTTTCCTATCCCTTCCTGCCTTCTCGTCTTTGCTTTGGGGCAGGTGTTACCCATTTAGCCTCGTGTATTTGATTGATCTAAGAAGCACACTCCTCACATGTGTTTTTGTTTGTTTTATAGGCCTGTCTAATCTTGGGCTGAAAGGTGAACTTTGGGACTGGCTTCAGTTCTGAGTCAGAAGAGTGTCTGGAGCCATAGTTTCAGGGGTTCCTCCAGTCTCTGTCAGACCAGTAAGTCTACCTTTTTTTGTGACTTTGAATTTTGTTCTACATTTTTCTCCCACTCTGTCCAGGACCCTCTGTTGTGATCCCTGTCAGAACAGTCGGTGGTGGTAGTCACGCACCATCTAGTTGTTCTGGGCTCAGGTTGGTTGAGGCCGTGGTTCATGTAATCCATTAGTCCTGTGGACTAATAACTTTCCTTGTGTCTTTGGTTTTCTTCATTCTCTTTTGCTCTGGACAGGATGGGACCAATAGGTGTATCTTAGATGGCCACTCACAAGCTTTTAAGACCCCATATGCTACTCACCAAAGTAGGATGTAGAACATTTTCTTTATGAACTATGTTATGCCAGTTGACCTAGATGTCCCCTGAGACCGTGGTCCCCAGCACTCAGCCCCAGTAATTTGGTCCTTCAAGGTGTTTGGATGTGTCTAGGAAGCTTTTATGACTATGCCCCCTTTGTGCTCTATTATATATATGAACATACATGCTGTACAAATATGTATGTAAAAATATCCACAGCCTAGTGGGGACCATGATCTCGGGGAACATCTAGCTCAATTGGCATAACACAGTTTATAAAGACATTGTTCTACATTCTACCTTGGTGAGTAGCATCTGGGGTCTTAAAAGCCTGTGAGCTGCCATCTAAGATACTCCACTGGTCTCATCCTTTCGGAAGCAAGGGAGAATGAAGAGAACAGGATGCAAGGAAAAGACTAGTCCAAAGGACTAATGGACCACAGCTACCAAGGCCTCCACCAGACTGAGTCCAGTACAGCTAGATGGTGCCCAGCTACCACCACTGACTACTCTGACCGGGATCACAACAGAGGGTTCTGGACAGAGCTGGAGAAGGATGTAGAACAAAATTCTAACACAAAAAAGAAGACCAGACTTACTGGCCTGACAGAGACTGGAGAAACCCCAAGAGTATGGCCCCCAGACACCCTTTTAGTTCAGTGATAAAGTCACTTCCGAGGTCACCGTTCAGCCAGGGATTGGACAGCCCCATAAAACAAAATGGGACTAATGAGGCACAGCAGTCCAGGGACAAGGACTAGAAGGCAGAACGGGACAGGAAAGCTGGTGATAGAGAACCTAAGATTGAGTAAGGACAGTGTTGACATGTAGTGGGGTTCTTAACCATTGTCATAGGGCAATATGTGTACTAACTGTTTAATAAGAAACTATTTTGTTCTATAAACCTTCATCTAAAATGAGAATAGCAGCACAACAGGAAGAACGTAATCGAAGTAACTGAATTGTACATGTAGAAATTTTTGAAATGGTGTATCTTTGGCTATGTATATTTTCACTAAAATAAAAGGGTCCTCCAAGGCCGAGAAGGGAGCATGTTGACATGTCGTGGGGTTGTTAACCCATGTCATAAAACAGTATGTGTAGTGACGATTTAATGAGAAAATATTTGCTCTGTAAAACTTCACCTAAAGTACAATAAAAAAAAAAAAAATCCCCAGCCTAACCTAAATATATACATGGGTATACTCCTATACGCCCTCCTTCCCCTATTCAGCATATGTGTATCTGCTTGTAAGTTATTGTTTTTACTGTTGTTGTAGAGTTGTATATGCTATAGTATTTACTGTGGTTGCCTTTTTTTTTTTTTTTTTTTTTTCTTTTATTCCTCTAAGTGTCTTCCTTTGTCTTGGTCAAGTTGTGCTGACTTCCTTTATACTCTGTATTGTCTTTCCCTTCACCAAAGTTAACACTTGTCTACTATCTAATTAGTGATTTTCCCTTCCCTCTCTCATAACCATTAAAGATTGTGTCTTTCTGTGCATAAACCTTTTCTTGAGTTTTTATAATAGTGGTCTCATACAATATTTGTCCTTCTGTGATTGACTTATTGAGCTATAAAAAGAGCTGACCAAGCAAGCAACCAAGCAAGCAGGCAGAGATGGAAGAAGATAGATGCCAAGCCTCATGAAGATCACCGAGGAAAAGAAGCTGAAAAGACACAAGGACCTTCTTCCAGAGCCAACAGAGAGAGAAAGTCTTCCCCCAGAGCCAGCATCCTGAATTCAGACTTCTAGCCTCCTAAACTGTGAGCAAATAAATTTCTGTTTGTAAAAACCACCCACTTGTGGCATTTCTGTTATAGCAGCACTAGGTAACTAAGACAGAGAGTGAGAATGGCTGCACAATTCGAAGAATGTAATCTATGTCACTGAATTATACACATAGAAATTGTTGAATCAGTCTGTTTTGCTGTGTATACTTTCAACAACAATAAAAAAATTTAAAAGAATGAAACAGACTGCAAATTGCAAGTTGTACTATTTTTATTTGGTGAGGGAAAACTTTAGTTTATGCATGAGATATGATCATTTCATTTCATGATTACCACTGAAAATAATTTTGTCTCATAGAGGAGGGAGGTGTTAAAAATAATCCACACCAAGTGTCAAATACTTTAGGTATGCCCCAACCTCTCACTCCTCACAAATTTTATTAAGATCTAGTGCTTAAAGTGTGAATGCTCCACGATCCCAAACAAAAAGATACTTCAAAATATCAGTTTGGGTGAAGCCTCTTTTAATCAAGTTCCCACAAATCTGTGGTAGGTCTTCATGTCTTCTCTGTCATATGTATATTTTGTTAAGGGCAAAATGTGGAATTAGAAACAGAATGTTGAGATGTTTTGGATCCAGACGTTTTGGGCATCGGGAATGATGACAGTCATTTCTATCCTCCCAAAATTGTCCAAGAATGCCTGACTCTGAGAAAGTCCCTTGAGCACAAAGCAAAGAGAGTGATGGTAGGAAATATTGAAGGTTATCGTGCCTTATATCAGCCAGGTGACAAACACAAGGCAGAGCTCCATGCCTTACTGTCTGTTATGGATTAAATTCTGTCCCCCAAAATTATGTGTTGGAATTCTAACCTCCATACCCAAGAATAAGGAGTCCCTAATAATAACAGTAAACCATTGCCGTCCAGTCGCTTCTGTCTCACAGAGACCCTACAGGACAGAGTAGAACTGCCCTATAGGGTTTCCAAGGAGCAGCTGGTGGATTCAAACTGCCGACCTTTTGGTTAGCAGCCTGAGCTCTTAACTACTGTGCCACCAGGGCTCCAAGGAGTCCCTTGGTGGCACAAATGGTTAATCACTCAACTAGTAACCTAAAAATTAGCAGTTCAAACCCACCCAGACGAACCTGAAAGAAACGCCTAACGATCTGCTTTTGAAAGATGATGCCCTTAAAAACCCGGTGGAGCAGTTCTACTCTGCACACATGGGGTTGCCATGAGTTGGAATTGCCTCGCAGGTAACTGGTATACCTGTGGAGGTACTCCTATTTGAAAATACCGTTTTCTTTGTTATGTTAATTAGATACACCTGAGTAGATAAGTTCTTTTTTAAAAAAAATTTTTTATTTTGCATTAGGTGAAAGTTTACAGAGCAAATTAGTTTCCCATCTGATAGTTTGTATATAAAGTGTTCCATGACATTGGTTTCATTCCCCACAATGTGTTGCACTCTCTGCATTTCCGTCCTAGGTTCCCCATTTCCTTTTATCCTGATTCTCTACCCCTTCCTGCCTTCTCATCTTTGCTTTTGGGCAAATGTTGCCCTTTTGATCTCGTGTAATTGATTGCTCTAAGCAGCACATTCCTCTCAGATGTTATTGTCTATTTTATAGACCTGTCTATGGTTTGGCTGAAAGGTGGTCTCCGGGAATGGCTTCAGGTCCAGGTCAGAAGGGTGTCTTAGCGCCATAGTCTCAAGGGTTCCTCTAGTCTCTGTCAGACCAATAAGTCTGGTCTTTTTTGTGAATTTGATTTTTTGTTCTACAATTTTTCTCCTGCTCTGTCCAGGACCCTCTATTGTGATCCCAGTCAGAGTGGTTAGTATTGGTAGTCGGGACAATCTAGTTCTTCTGGTCTCTGGGTCGTGTACACTGTGACTCAGGAAGAGACCAACAGTTGTGTCTTTAGATGGTCGCTCAAAAGTTTTTAAGACCCCAGACGCTACTCACCTAAGTAGGATGCAGAACTTTGTCTTTATGAACTATATTGTGCCAATTGATGTAGATGACCCCTGAGTCTATGGTCCTTCACCTTTGAGCCTAGGAACTTAGTCCTGCAAGGTGTTTGGTTATGTCTAATAAGGTTGCCTTGACTGGCCTTTGTGTGCTTTATTGCCTATATTAATATATAAGCAGCACCACAGTTATGTATGTAGAAATATTCACCACCAAACCTATATCTGCAAGTGGGTGTGTTCCATTACATCTTCACACCTCTTGGTGTACTTATCTACCTGTGTCTCCATTCGTAAATTAGTGTTTGTTAATACTATTGTTGCAGAATTGTCTATGCTATAGTAATTACACCGTTGTTGCCCGTTGTTCTTCCATTCCTCTCAGTGTCCTCCCATGCTTTGGTTATGTTTTGCTGACCTCCCCCATATTGTGTAATGCCGTTCCCTTCACCAATATTAACACGTGTCTTCTATTTGGTAATTTTCCCTCCCTCCCCATCCCATCCCTGGTGACCATCAAAGAATTTTTTTTCCATGTGTAAAGCTTTTCTTGTTTCTTTATAATAGCGGTCTCATACAATATTTGTCCTTTTGTGATTGACTTATTTCACTCAGCATAATGTCTTACAAATTCATCCATGTTGTGAGATGATGTTTTACAGATTCATTATTCTTTATCACTGCGTACTATTCCATTGCGTGTATATACCACAGTTTGTTAATCCATTCCTCTGTTGATGGGCACCTAGGTTGTTTCCATCTTTTTGCTATTGTGAATAACACCGCATTGAACATAGGTGTGCATATATCTATTTGTGTCACTGCTCTTACTTCTTTAGGGTACCTACCTAGGAATGGAATTGCTGGGTCATATGGTATTTCTATTTCTAGCTTTTTAAGGAAGCACCATACAGTTTTCCGTAGTGGTTGTACCATTTTACATTCCCACCAGCCCTGTAGAAGAGTTCCAATCTCCCCATGACCTCTCCAGCATTTGTTATTTTCTGTTGTTTTTTTTTTTTTTTTTATTAGTGCTAGTAATGTCGGGGTGCAATGGCAGCTCATTGTAGTTTTGATTTGCATCTCTCTGATGGCTAATTATCACGAGCATTTCCTCATGTGTTTGTTAGCTGCCTGAATGTCCTCTCTGGTGAAGTGTATGTTCATGTCCTTTGCCTATTTTTTAAATCAGATTGCTTGTCTTTTTGTTGTTGAGGTGTTGAAGTTTTATGTACATTTTAGAGATTAGACCCTTGTCAGAGATGTTGTAGTCAAAATTTTGTTCCCAGTCTGTAGGTTCTCTTTTTAGTCTCTTGGAGAAATCTTTTAATAAGCATTAAGTGTTTAATTTTTAGGAGGCCCTATTTATCTAATTCAGCTTCTGCTGTTTGTGCATTTTTAGTTAGGTTTGGTATTCTATTTAGGCCATATATTAGGGCCCCTAGCATTGTCCCTATTTTTCCTTCCATGATCTTCATAGTTTTAGGTTTTATATTTAAGTCTTTGATCCATTTTGAGTTATTTTTGTGTATGGTGTGAGATATAGGTCCTGTTTAATTTTTGTTACAAACGGACATTCAGTTTTGCCAGCACCATTTGTTAAAAAGACTGTCTTTTCCCCCATTTAATGGACTTTGGCCCTTTGTCAAAGGTCAGCTGTCCATTGGTGGATGGATTTACATCTGTGGTCTCAATTCTGTTCCATTGGTCTATGTGTCTGTCACTGTACCAGCACCAGGCTGTTTTGACTTCTGTGGCTGTATAGTAGGTTCTGAGATCGGGTAGTGTGAAGCCTCCTACTTTGCTCTTCTTCAATAATGCTTTACTTATCCAGGGCCTCTTTCCTTTCCATGTAAAGTTGATGATTAGTTTTTCCATCTTATTAAAGAATGCTGTTGGAATTTGGACTGCATTATATCCGTAGATCACTTTGGGTACTACTGGCATTTTCACCGTGTTGAGTCTTCCTATCCATGAGCATGGTATGTTTTTCCATTTATGTTGGTCTCTTCTGGTTTTTTGCATTAGTGTTTTGTAGAGTTCTTTGTATAGGTCTTCTATGTACCTGGTTAGATTTACTCCTAATTATTTTATCTTTGTGGGGGGGCTACTGTAAATGACATTGTTTTCCTGATTTCCTTTTCTAAGTTCTCTTTGTCAGTGTAGAGAAAGTCATCTGATTTTTGTATGATGATCTTGTATCCTGCAACTTTGCTGAATTCTTCTATTAATTCCAGTAGCTTTCTTGTGGAATCTTTGGATTTTCTATGTATAGGAGCATATCATCTGTGATTAAAGATAGTTTTACTTCTTCCTTACCAATTTGGATGTTCTTTATTTCTTTTTCTTACCTTATTGCTCTAGCTAGGAGTTCCAGCACAGTGCTGAATAAGAGTGAAGATAAAGGGCATAGGATGAGTTCTAAATCTAATCTCTTCTGAGGTGTAAAAAAAAAAGCAGATTAGGCACTGAGGCACCAATACACTGGGGAAGACAGATGCCATGTGAGGATCATCTACAAGCCAAGGAAACAAGGAACACCCAAGACTACCTACAAGGAAAGGATCAACATGGCTGAGCCCCTGATTTGGACTTTCAGCCTCCAGAACTATAAGAAAATAAATTTCTGTTCTTTACAGCCATGTGCCTGTGGTATTTGTGTTACAGCAGCAATAGGAAACTAAGACACTATCTGTCTTAAAAACAGAATCCTCATGATTCTTCAAAAGCTCCTGGGCAAAGCCAGTTTGCTTTGCTGTGCACTCCCTGCCCCCGCACTGTTCTTGGGGTAAGAAACAGCTTGGCAAGCACGCTCTGCTATCCTGTCTGGGTTTGTTCTCCTTTGCATGTTTTGCATGATTTCAAAGAGGAGGAAGCAAAGAGTTTCACATTTACTTTCAAAAGATTAACAATTCAAAACCAAACCCATTGCCATCAAGTCAATTCTGACTCATAGTGACCCTATGGGACAGAGCAGAACTGCCCCATAAGGTTTCAAAGGCTGTAAATCTTCACGGAGCAGGCTGCCACATCTCTCTCCCAGATTAACATTACATCTTCAAATAGAAAGAACACATATCAGAGACACTTTAGTGTTTTATATTTTCATAAACATATATTTAGACTTGTAGAAGAAATAATTTCATTAACTTTGCCCCCTAATCATTGGATAATTGTAAGCCACATTCTTTTTATTTTTAAATTTGGATGCATGGTTCCTATTTGCTGTCACCCATCAATCACTTCTTTGAGCGTTTATTTATTCTTAAAACCAGTTGCTGTGAACTCAGCTTCAACTCATGGTGATTCCATGTGTATCACAGAACTGTGCTCATTTGGGCTCTCAGTGACTGATTTTTTTGGAAGTAGATCACCAGGACGTTTTCCTGAGGCACCTCTTGATGGACTCAAACCTCTAACCTTTTGGTGAGCAGCCGAATGTGTTAACTGTTTGAGCCATCTAAGGACTCCTTGTTTACTCTTACCATGTTCATATTAGATTAACTTAACAAGACTGATTTGCCTCAAGAGTAAGTAATACACTTAACAACAATCGTTAACACATCTTTCACAAGCTTCAAACTTACTAGTGATTGCTCTGAACCCTAACTTACTCTAGCAATAAATAATTTTCATTCATTGATGTACTTTATTTATATCATAAATACAAATTGTGCTTACAATAGGTCAGCTAGAATAGAATTGCTCGTTAAGATTTTCTTGGCTATAATCTTTATAGAAGCAGATTGCCAGGCCTTTCTTCCACTGTGCTGCTGGGTGGGTTAGAACTGCCAACCTTTGGGTTAGTAGTCCAATGAAAATCATTTGTGCCACCTAGGATTCAAATCAAGACTGTCCGACTCCATACATGATCTAAACCGCTGTGCTATGCTGCCTCTCTGTAAAAAAAAAAAAAAAAAATTGGAGGTGGAGGGGAAGCTCTATCTATCTTATTGGGAAGTACAATTCCAATAAAATTTTTCTTTTTAGATTTAATATGTACTTGAAATATATTCCTGTTGTTTTGATCAGTTATGGAGCAAGAAAAAAAGAGAGAACAAATGGGGCAAAAATGTTATTAATTAAGTCTAGGTGAAGAATATATAGAAGGTCTGTTATGGTTTGAATTGTGTCCCCCAAAAAATGTGTGTCAATTTGCCTAGTCCATGTGACAGCGTGGTGCTTCTGCCTAGAGCACCATTTTGCCCTCAACCATTTTTCCCATGTACAATTCAGTGACAGTAATTATGTTCACCATGTTGCATCCTTGTACATTTTTGAGATCTAAAATTTTTCTTTAAGCACATTAGCAACACTAACATTTTAAAATAAAACAAGTCACTTTAATTTTAACTTTAAAAAAATTCAAAAAGAATTTCAAATTTACAAAAAAGCTGCAAGAATAATATATCTACCACCACCACCCATAACTGTCTAGTCAATTCTGACTCACAGTGACCCTACAGGACAGAGTAGAATTGCTCCATATTGTTTCCAAGGCTGTAATCTTTACAGAAGTAGACTTCCACATCTTCCTCCTGTAGATTGGCTGATGGGTTCAAACACCACCCTTTCTGTTAGCAGCTGAACGTTTTACCACTGTGCCACCAGGGCTCCTGAGAGCAATATAAGGACTTCGTCTTAGTCATCTAGTCCTGCTATAACAGAAATACCACAAGATGGCTTTAACAAAGAGAAATTTATTCTCTCACAGTCTAGGAGGCCAGAAGTCCGAATTCAGGGTGCCAGCTCCAGGGGAAGTCTTTCTCTCTCTGTTGGCTCTGAGGGAAAGTACTTGTCATCAATCTTCCCCCGTCAAGGAGCTTCTCAGTGCAGGGACCCCGGTTCCAAAGGACGCACTATCCTCCTGGCTCTTGTTTTTTGGTGGTATGAGATCCCCATGTCTCTCTGCTTACTTCTCTCTTTTATATCTCAAAAGAGATTGACTTAAGATACAACCTAATCTTGTAGATAGAGTTCTGCCTCATTAATATTACTGCCACTAATCCCACCTTATTAACATCATAGAGGTAGGATTTACAACACATAGGAAAATCACATCAGATAACAAAATGGTGGACAATCACATTTTTTTAAAGTATGTTTTTAGTAGTTATTCTGGCAATTACAACTGTTGTTGTTGTTGTTAGGTGCCGTTGAGTCAGTTCTGACTCATAACGACCCTATGTACAACAGAATGAAATACTGCCCAGTCCTGGGCCATCCTCACAACTGTTGTTATGCTTGAGCTCATTGTTGCAGCCATTGTGTCAATCTATCTTGTTGAGGGTCTTCCTCTTTTTCGCTGACCCTCTACTCTACTGTCATGGATTGAATTGTGTCCCCAATAAATATGTGTCAACTTAGCCATGATTCCCAGTATTGTGTGATTGTCCACCATTTTGTCACCTGATGTGATTTTCCTACGTGTTGTAAATCCTACCTCTATGATGTTAATAAGGTGGGATTAGTGGCAGTAATATTAATGAGGCAGAACTCTATCTACAAGATTAGGTTGTATCTTAAGTCAATCTCTTTTGAGATATAAAAGAGAGAAGTAAGCAGAGAGACATGGGGATCTCATACCACCAAAAAACAAGAGCCAGGAGGATAGTGCGTCCTTTGGAACCGGGGTCCCTGCACTGAGAAGCTCCTTGACCGGGGAAGATTGATGACAAGTACTTTCCCTCAGAGCCAACAGAGAGAGAAAGACTTCCCCTGGAGCTGGCACCCTGAATTCGGACTTCTGGCCTCCTAGACTGTGAGAGAATAAATTTCTCTTTGTTAAAGCCATCTTGTGGTATTTCTGTTATAGCAGCACTAGATGACTAAGACGAAGTCCTTATATTGCTCTCAGGAGCCCTGGTGGCACAGTGGTAAAACGTTCAGCTGCTAACAGAAAGGGTGGCGTTTGAACCCACCAGCCAATCTACAGGAGGAAGATGTGGAAGTCTACTTCTGTAAAGATTACAGCCTTGGAAACAATATGGAGCAATTCTACTCTGTCCTGTAGGGTCACTGTGAGTCAGAATTGACTAGACAGTTATGGGTGGTGGTGGTAGATATATTATTTTTGCAACTTTTTTGTAAATTTGAAATTCTTTTTGAATTTTTTTTTAAGTTAAAATTAAAGTGACTTGTTTTATTTTAAAATGTTAGTGTTGCTAATGTGCTTAAAGAAAAATTTTAGATCTCAAAAATGTACAAGGATGCAGCATGGTGAACATAATTACTGTCACTATATTGTACATGGGAAAAATGGTTGAGGGCAAAATGGTGCTCTAGGCAGAAGCACCACGCTGTCCCTCCACAGCAACGATCTGAAAAACTAAGCCAAACAGAGAATACAACAATCCTGAAACCCTAAAACATCAAATGAAGAGATAAAGAACTCAGCCAAGCACCAAATGGAGTGAGAAAACTGACAGAGAATGGAGAGCGAGGAGAGATTCATGCAGAGGTCCCCTACCAGCTAACACAGAGTGGATCCGCCATCTCGGAATCCTATCGGAGACCAGCAAACGGGGTACAAGAAAGCAGCGTCATGGAGTGCCCAGTGGGAAACAAAACAACCCATAATTTGCAATATATGCTTTCCCACCCACCACACTTCTTCACTCTGACTCAGCCTCCTCTGCTTTCCACAGCCACAATCTCTTGACCGGGAAACACCGGCTGCTTGGATTCCACACACCTGAATGGGCCGGCTCTCTGAGTGCCATTTGTTGGCTGCTGGTGTTGCTTTTCTCCACTTCTTTTGATTTCTTCTTTACCTCTCACCACCTCCCCCTCCTTTTGCTCAAATACCTGGTTCCTTGTGCCATCTTTGCTTCTTCCTGAGGGGCTGTGGAGCTCCGTTCGAGTGTGGAGCCTCTGCCCAGTCTGGGCTGCCGTGCTGGTGGGATCCCGGGGCTTTTGTTCATTTGTTTTGAATTGTTTGTTTGTTTTCTTTTCCTTTTCTTGAGTTGGGAGCCCTTTCTGGCCAGGCAGTGCTGCGTGGCAAGGAGACCTCCCCCCTGGCTTGCACAGATGTGCAGAGGGATCCCTGAGGGTATTTCTTTTTTTGGTGTTGTTTTTATTTTTCTGTTTTTTGGGGGGCCTTTCTTGTTCTTTTTTTGTTTGTTTGTTTCTTTTCTTTTCCCTCTTTTTCCCTTTTTGTCTTTCTTCATTGCTCAATTTCTCATCTCTCTCTATCTTCCTTCTCTTTCTGTTCCCTGAATGCCTGTTGTTGTATACCTGTATGCCTTCTAGCCAGGCTGTACTGCAACACGTGAGAGTGATGTCCCCAGACTTCATAGCTGCACCGGTGGAATCCCTGGGAAATTTGCGGTTCTTTAACCTTTCTGATTTTTATTTATTCATTCTTTTCTTTTTTTCCTCTTCCCCTTTCTGTTTTTCTCCATTTCATAGTCTCTCATCGCTCTACTCCAACGGCAAGCTCCCCTAGCATTCTTTTTTGTTTGTTTCTATGTTTTTGGCTGCTGTTCCTCTCTCCTCTCTCCCATATCCATCTTAGCTCCACACATAACAATCTCCCTGCTACATCCTGCTTACCTGCACCGTACGCTTGACATCACACCACCAAGCAGCACAGGCACAGCCTACTGGAACCTGCCCTGCACTGATTACTGACCTGCCCTGGTGGCTGTAGTAAGTGCCACGAAAAACCTGTCCCAGTAACTCCTCTTCAGCTAGACCTGCCCTGCCGTACCATATCTGAGTGACTGACCCTGCCAATTGGAGAAGGAGGTGAAAAGTATTGTGCCTACAGACAAGCAAGCACAAAGAACACGCAGTCCGCCTGCTCAGACAGTCAAATTTAAAAAAAAAAAAAAAGGATTGAAACAAACAAATCTACAATCAATAAACGAGAAAAATAACTACTGAATGCCCTGAAGACAACAGACAATATCAAAACATTTACAAAAACAGGACAGGATGGTTCCAGTAGGCATCAAAAATAAAACACCAGATGACTTTCCAGTGCAAGAAAAGGCACTAGAACTACCTGATAGGGAATTCAGATCTCTAATACTCAGAATTCTCCAAGAGCTGAGGCAAAAAGCTGACAAACGTGAGGAAAAAATAGACAAATTCATGGAAAATATGGACAAAAAATTGGAAGAATTCAGGAAAATAATGCAGGAACAAAATGCCAAAATAAATTCACAACTAGAAATTATACAAAGACAACAATTAGAAATCCAAAAGATAAACAACAAGATTTCAGAAATGGATGGTGTCATAGAAGGGCTGAGAGGCAGATTTCAAACAATGGAAGACAGGATCAGTGGAATTGAAGACAAACACTTGGATACAACTCTGTTTGAGGAAAACTCAGAAAAAAGAACAAAGAAAAATGAAGATACCTGAGAGTTATGTGGGATACAATAGAAAGCAAAAATTTTCGAGTGGTTGGAATTCCAGAACAGGGGGAGAAAACAGAAAACACAGAGAGGATCATTGAGGAACTGCTGACAGAAAACTTCCCCAGTATCATGAAAGATGAAAAGCTGGCCATCCAAGAAGCTCAACGAACCATATAGGAGAGACCCCCAAAAGAAAATCACCAAGGCATATCATAATCACACTTGCCAAAACCAAAGACAAACAAAGAATCCTGAGAGCAGCTCATGAAAAACAAGAAGTCACATACAGAGGAGAAACAGTAAGACTAAGCTCAGATTATTCGGCAGAAACCATGCAGGCAAGAAGGCAATGGGATGACATTTATAAAATCTTGAAAGAAAAAAATTGCCAGCCAAGAATAATATATCCTGCAAAACCCTCATTCAAATTTGATGGTGAAATTAGGTCATTTCCAGATAAACAGAAATTAAGCAATTATGTAAAAGTCAAACCAAACTTACAAGAATTATTAAAGGGAGTTTTTCAATCTGAGGACAAACAGCTTCAGCTCACAGGCAGAATCTAGGACGCAGGATCGTACCAGCCAGATACCAATCTAGGAAATGAACTCTCAAGGACTATCCAAAACCAAAAGAAATAGAACACGGAATCAGAGAAGTTAATCAGTAAATGACAGGATCAAAACAATGAAAGAGGGAATAAACGGCACAGGTATAGAACCTTCTAATGGAGAGGAAGGCAAGGTGATACCAAGTAATGGTAGACTGCTTCAAACTTAGAAAGATATGGGTAAAATTCATGGTGACCACAAAGAAAGTTAACAAACACACTCATAAAAAAAAGAGGAAAAACATAAAGTCTCAGCAAAAACAAAACCTACAAAAACAAAAGAAATGAAAAAAAATCCACAAACAAAAGTAACTCAGCACAAGAGAGTAAGAAGAACAAAGAAAGCTTAAGCACCACAAAAAAAAGCACTACAAAATGACAGCAACAAACTCACATCTATCAATAATTACACTGAATGTAAATGGACTCAATGCACCCATAAAGAGATGGAGAGTGACAGAATGGATAAGAAAACAGGATCCATCAATATGCTGTCTACAAGAAACAAAGATGTGAATTTACTAAAAGTCAAAGGTTGGAAAAAAATATATCAAGGTAACAACTACGAAAAAAGAGCAGGAGTGGCAATTCTAATCTCAGATAAAATAGATTTTAAAACAAAATCTACCATAAAAGACAAAGAAGAACACTATATAATGATTAAGGGGACGATCCATCATGGAGACATAACCATAATAAACATCTACACACCCAATGACAGGGCTCCAAAATACATAAAACAAACTCTAACAACACTGAAAAGAGAAACTGACAGTTCCACAATAATAGTAGGAGACTTCAACATACCACTCTCAGTAAAGGACAGAACAACTAAGAAGAAACTCAGCAAAGATACAGAAGACCTAAAGGGCACAATCAGCCAACTTGACCTCATAGACATATATAGAACACTCCATCCAACTGCTGCAAAGTACACTTTCTTTTCCAATGCACATGGAACGTTCTCCAGAAGAGACCACATATGAGGCCACAGAGTAATCCTCAACAAGATCCAAAACACTGAGATAATTCAAAGTATCTTCTCTGACCACAATGCCATCAAGGTAGAAATTAACAATAGAAAGAGCAAGGGAAAAAAATCAACTACATGGAAACTGAATAATACCCTGCTTACACATCAGTGGGTAATAGAAGAAATCAGACCTGGAATCAAAAAATTCCTGGAATCAAATGAGAATGAAAACACATCATACCAAAACCTTTGGGACACAGCAAAGGCAGTCCTCAGAGGACAATTTATAGCAATAGACGCACATATCAAAAAAGAAGAAAGGGACAAAATCAAAACATTAACTACATAACTCAAACAAATAGAAAGAGAACAGCAAAAAAAAGCCCACAACCACCAGAAGAAAGGAAATAGTAAAGATCAGAGCAGAAATAAATGAAATAGAGAACAGAAAAACAACAGAAAGAATCAACAAAACCAAAAGTTGGTTCTTTGAAAGGATCAACAAAATCGACAAACCACTGGCCAGACTGACAAAAGAAAAACAGGAGAGGACACAAATAACCCAAATAAGAAATGAAATTGGGGACATTACAACAGACCCAACTGAAATAAAAAGGATTATATCAGAATATTATGAAAAACTATACTCCAACAAATTTGAAAACCTAGAGGAAATGGATAAATTTCTAGAAACACACTACCTACCCAAACTACAACAAAGTGATGTTGAAAATCTGAACAGACCCATAACAAGAGAAGAGATTGAAAAGGTAATAAAAAAAAACTCCCAACCAAAACAAATCCTGGCCCAGTTGGCTTCACTGGAGAATTCTACAAAACATTTACAGAAGAGCTTGTACCAGTACTACTCAAGCTGTTTCAGAGCATAGAAGAGGAAGCAACACTTCCAAATTCATTCTATGAAGCCAGCATAATGCTGATACCAAAACCAGGAAAAGACGTCACAAAAAAAGAAAATTACAGACCAAAGTCTCTCATGAATATAGATGCAAAAATTCTCAACAAAATTCTAGCCAATAGAATTCAGCATCATATCAAAAAAATAATATACCACGACCAAGTAGGATTCATACCAGGTATGCAAGGATGGTTCAACATTAGAAAATCAATCAACATAATCCACCACATAAATAAAAGGAAAGAAAAGAATCACATGATCATTTCAACTGATGCAGAAAAGGCATTTGTCAAAGTCCAACACCCATTCCTCATAAAAACTCTCAATAAAATAGGTATAGAAGGGAAATTTCTCAACATAATAAAGGGCATCTATGCAAAACCAACAGCCAACATCATTCTTAATGGAGAGAGGCTTAAAGCATTCCCTTTGAAAACAGGAACAAGACAAGGATGGCCTTTATCACCACTCCTATTTAACATTGTGCTGGAAGTTCTAGCTAGAGCAATCAGGCAAGAAAACAATAAAGGGCATCCAAATTGGTAATGAAGAAGTTAAACTGTCCCTGTTTGCAGATGATATGATACTGTACATAGAAAACCCTAAAGACTCCATGAGAAATTTCCTGGAACTAATAGAAAGATTCAGCAGAGTAGCAGGATACAAGATAAACATTCAAAAATCAGTTGGATTCCTATACAGCAATAAGGAGAAAGATGAAAAGGAAATCAGGAAAACAATACCATTTTCAATAGCCCCTAAAAAGATAAAATACTTAGGAATAAATCTGACCAGGGATGTAAAAGACCTATACAAAGAAAACTACACAACACTCCTGCAAGAAACCCAAAGGGATCTACATAAATGGAAAAACATACCATGCTCATGGATAGGCAGACTCAACGTTGTGAAAATGAGAATTCTACCTAAAGCTATTTACAAATACAAGGCAATCTCAATCCAAATACCAACAACATTCTTCAAAGGGATGGAAAAACTAATCATTAACTTTATATGGAAAGGGAAGAAGCCCCAAAGAAGTAAAGCACTACTGAAGAAGAAGAATAAAGTTGGAGGACTCACACTACCTGACTTCAGAACCTACTATACAGCTACAGTAGTCAAAACAGCCTGGTACTGGTACAACGACAGATACATTGACCAACGGAACAGAATTGAGAACCCAGATGTAAATCCATTCACCTACGGTCACCTGATCTTCGACAAGGGCCCAAAGTCCATCAAATGGGGAAAAGACAGTCTTTTTAACAAATGGTGCTGGCAAAACTGGATATCCATCTGCAAAAAAATGAAACAGGACCCATACCTCATGCCATATACAAAAACTACTTCAAAATGGATCAAAGACCCGAATATAAAGCCTGAAACTATAAAGTTCATAGAAGAAAAAATAGGACCAACACTTCAGACCTTAATACATGGCATTAACAGGGTACAAACCATAACCATCAATGCACAAAACCCAATAGATAAGCTAGATAACTGGGATCTTCTAAAAATCAAACACCTATGCTCTTCAAAAGTCTTCACCAAAAGAGTAAAATGAGAACCTACAGGATGGGAAAAAAAAATTGGACAGTACAAGTCAGACAAAGGTCTAATCTCCATAATCTACAAGAAAATCCAACACCTCTACAACAAAAAGACAAATAATCCAATTAAAAAATGGGCAAAGGAAATGAACAGTCACTTCACCAAAGAAGACATTCAAATGGCCAACAGACACATGAGGAAATGCTCCTGATCACTAGCCATTAGAGAAATGCAAATCAAAACTACAATGAGATACCATCTTACCCCAGCATTACTGGCATGAATCAAAAACACTAGAAAAAACAAATGTTGGAGGGGCTGCGGGGAGATCCGAACCCTTATGCACTGCTGGTGGGAATGCAAAATGATACAAGCATTTTGGAAAATGAGATGGCACTTCCTCAGAAAGCTAGAAATAGACATACCATTCGATCCAGCAATTCCACTCCTGGGAATATATCCTAGAGAAATGAGTCATCACTCGAATAGACATATGCACACCTATGTTCATGGCAGCATTGTTCACAATAGTAAAACGATGGAAACAACCTAGATGCCCATCAACAGATGAATGGATAAACAAACTATGGTACATACACACAATGGAGTACTATGCAACGAGAAAGAACAACAATGAATCTGTGAACCATCTCATAACATGGATGAAACTGGAGGACATTATGCTGAGTGAAATAAGTCAACCACAAAAGGATAAATATTGTATGAGACCTCTATTGTAAAAACCCATGAAAGTGTTCACACACAAAATGTAACAATCTTTGTTGGTTACCAGAGATGGGAGGGGTGGGGGGAAATACTAAATAGATAATAGATAAGTGGTATCTTGGGTGAAGGGTGAGACAGTACACAATACAGGGGAAACTAGCACAACTTGTACAAGGAAAGGTCATGGAAGACCCACAGACACATCCAAACTCCCTGAGGGACTGAATTCCTGGGCGGAGGGCTGTGGGGACCATGGTCTCCAGGAACATCTAGCTCAATTGGCATGGCACAGCTTATTAAGACAATGCTCTGCATTCTACCTTAGTGAATAGTGTCTGGGGTCTTAAAAGCCTGTGAGCGGCCATCTAAGATACTCCACATTCTCATCCCTTCGGGAGCAAGGGAGAATGAAGAGATCAGGATACAAGGAAAAGATTAGTCCGAAGGACTAATTGTCCACAGCTACCAAGGCGTCCACCGGACTGAGTCCAGTACAGCTAGATGGTGCCCGGCTACCACCACTGACTGCTCTGACCAGGATCATAACAGAGGGTTCTGGACAGAGCTGGAGAAGGATGTAGAACATAATTCTAACTCAGAAAAAAAAAGACCAGATTTACTGGCCTAAAGGAGACTGGAGAAACCCCAAGAGTATGGCCCCCAGACACCCCTTTAGCTCAGTGGTGAAGTTCTCGCCGAGGTTCACCTTTCAGCCTGGGAGTGGACAGCCCGGTAAAACCAAATGGGACTAATGAGGTACAGTAGTCCAGCGACAAGGGCCAGAAAGCAGAAGGGGACAAGGAAGCTGGTGATAGGAAACCCAAGGTTGAGTAAGGATATTGTTGATGTGTTGTGAGATTGTTAACCATTGTCAGAGGGCAACATTTGTAGTAACTGTTAACTGAGAAACTATTTTGTTCTGTAAGCCTTCATCTTAAGTGAGAATAACAGCACAATTGGAAGAGCGTAGTCAATGTCACTGAACTGTGCATGTAGAAATTTTTGAAATGCTGTATCTTTGGCTATGTGTATTTTCACTGAAAAAAAAAGGTTGAGAAGTTAGAGGGTTGACATGTTGTGGGGTTGTTAACCAATGTCATAAAACAATATGTGTACTACTGTTACATGAGAAACTATTTCTTCTTTAAGCCTTCACCTGAGTACAATAAAAAAAAAAAAAAGGCTGCAATGGCAAATGTTTTGTTATATATATTCTACCTCTATAAAGTACAAAAAAAGAAAAAGTCTATATAGTTTCCCAAAATTCATCTGGTAGTGGTAACAAGTACTAACCTTCCAGGAAACTGCCTTGTGACAGTTTTGTGTCCCATTGGCCAGAATTTGCCACACGATCACTTGTATCCCCTCTCACAGGTTAATTCCAGGAAATCAGACTCTAAGATGGAGATTTGAATTTAAGAAGTTAATTGGGATATACTCTTGGATTCAACTCCTGTGGAGGAGAAAATGAAGCAGGGCTAGGCAGAAGGAGAAGACAGACTATGAAGCAGTCACAACAAAGGACTTAGCTGATCCCACAGGCAGCTCTGGAGTTAGGATGGCCCTGCAGAGTTGTCCCAGACTGGAACAAAGGGCCAGATGCTTACTTTTCCACATCAGCCAGTCACTGGATGCAAGATGCCCAGGGGAAGAGGCAGAACCCCCCAGAGGAAGCAATCCCTGGGAGGGGAGACTCAGCTGCAAGCCATCAACAATGTCTGCTACATCCCCGTTCTACAGACAAGGAAGATGAGGTAGGCAGGGGTTAAATAACTTGCCCGAGGCCACAGAGCTGGTAAATGGTCATATCAGTAACCTACCTGCACATTAATGCCTCATAACAATCATCCACAGAACCTCACTGGCTAGTAACAATAAACATTTACTTTTGCTCATGAGTCTATAGGGTGGCTAGGTGATTCTTCTGATCTGAAACAGACTAGGCTGATTTCTGAGTTCCTGGGTGGCGCAAACAGTTAAGCGCTCAACTACTAGCCAAAAGGTTGGCGGTTTGAACGCACCCAAAGGCACCTGGGAAGACCCTGCACACATGGAGTTGTCATGAGTCTGAATTGAAACAACTTCACAGCAACTAACAACAACAGACTGATTTCAGCTGGCTTCGCTCATGCATTAGTTGTTGTGGGTCAGCCATATTCTGGCTGGTCTAGGATGGTCTCATCCTCCAGAAGGCTATCCTGGGCTTCTTCCACAGTGATGGAGCCAGAATGCAAACCTCAGAGACCTCACTCTCAGACATTAGTCCACAGCCATCTCCCTCTCAAATCTTCTATTAGTAGCTATTCAAAGTTCCATCAATTCATTTACCCAGCACCTCAATGGGCACCATGGAAGAACAAAGTCCTACTTTTAAAGAGCTTACACTCCAGTTAAGGAGATGAGACACCCACTATAGATAACAACAAAGGCAAGACAAATGATGCAGGTGGCAAAAGCAACAGGAATCAGCAGTAAGAGAGGGTACTGTGGACTGGAGTCGCCTGGGAGAGTCTGAGCAGGGACTGATCTGGGTCTTGAAGAATGCACAGAATTGAGTCAGATGGTAAGTAAAGGAAGGACAAATAACCTCACCTCTTCCTCCCTCCCCCAGGTACCAATGCCGGGGGAAGAAAAAGAGAGAGGGAACGTGGGACTCATGAGGAAAGTGCTTTTCTAAATCCCCTCTATGTCATACCCCCAGCCCCTTAGGGTTTCCTTTTATCTGCTTCAGACATGCATTGAGTTCCAGGCATGCCAGGGACAATAACATGTCATTGTTATACTAGTTTACTATCCCCCTTTTTGAGGATTGTGGGTTCCCAGAAAAATCTTTGGTTTTACTGAGCATAAGGAAGGACAAGTTTGCCAAAGGGAAGGTAAGAGTGGATGGCTCTATAGAGGAAATGGAATGGAGCTATGGGCAGGGAAAGTTTGGGAAGAGGGTTGGAAGGAGACAGAAAGAAGAGAGAATGGGAGAGATCTGAACAGATGCTGTGAGGCATGACATTTTAGGGAGAGAAAGAGATGTGTGAAGGCGCTTTTTAGGAAATGTTGCTGTGTGGTAAGCGGCAGGACCCTGTGGTCAGGGTCAACAGCCTTTACCAAGACCCATCAACACTGAATTACACATGTAGAAACTGTTGAATTGACAAATGTTTTGTTATGTATATTTCCACATTAAAAAAAAAATCATCATTACTTCTCAAGGCTTTGGGAGTGAGATGTCTGCTTCTTTGAAAGCTGAGATGACAAAGTAGCCCAGTTATATTTGGTTTCCTTGCCCTATGGCAGGCTTACACACAATAACTTACTTATTTACTGTAGAATAGTGGTTAAAGATGCAAGCTTTGGAGTCAGAGATATGAATTCAAATCCTGGCTTTTCTTACTTACTTTGTAACCTTGAACATGTTATGTAATTCTCTGAGCCTGTTTTCTCTTCTGTTGTTGGAGGATAATAATACCTCCCTCACGGTGTTTTTGTGAGAATTAAATGAGATAAGCCATGTAAGGTACTTAATTATGCCTTGTTGTTGGTTGTTAGGTGCCATCGAGTTGGTTCCGACTCATAGCGAACCTATGTACAACAGAACAAAACACTGCCTGGTCCTGCACCATCCTCACGATCATTTCTATGCTTGAGCCCATTGTTGCAGCCACTGTGTCAGTTCATCTCCTTGAGGGTCTTTCTCTTTTTCCCCGACCCTGTACTTTACCAAGCATGATGTCCTTCTCCAGGGACTGGTCCCTCCTGATAACATGCCTGAAGTATGTGAGACGTAGTTGTGCCATCCTTGCTTCTAAGGAGCGTTCTGGTTGTACTTCTTCCAAGACAGATTTGTTCGTTCTTTTGGCAGTCCATGGTATATTCAATACACTTCACAAACACCACAATTCAAAGGCATCAATTCTTCAGTCTTCCTTATTCATTGTCCAGATTTCGCATGCATATGAGGCGATTGAAAACACCATAGCTTGGGTCAGGCACACCTTAGTCTTCAAGGTGACATCTTTGCTTTTTAACATTTTAAAGAGGTCTTTTGCAGCAGATTTGCCCAATGCAATGCGTCTTTTGATTTCTTGACTGCTGCTTCCATGAGTGTTGATTGTGGATCCAAGTAGAATGAAATCCTTGACAACTTCAATCTTTTCTCCATTCATCATGATGTTGCTTTATTGGTCCAATTGTGAAGATTTTTGTTTTCTTTATGTTGAGGTGTAATCCATACTGAAGGCTGTGGTCTTTGATCTTCATCAGTAAGTGCTTCAAGTCCTCTTCACTTTCAGCAAGCAAGGTTGTTTCATCTGCATAACGCAGGTTGTTAATGAGTCTTCCTCCAGTCCTGATGTTGAGTTCTTCATATATAATGGCTTTTTAAAAAAAAAAAGTTAAATGCTATTATTATAACAATCCTAAACTCTAGTTATTATCCTCATTTTACATACTACGAAAAGGAGACTTAAAGAAGCCCAATATTGTCCAAGAACCTACGGCTATCAACTACTGGGGCTGGGACAGGAACCCAAAGCCACCTGCCCCAAAAGCCTGTGTGAAGGGCTTCCCTGTGAGCAAAGACATATTCAGGAACAGAGAGATGGCTCTGGCCTCTGAAGGTTGTCCCTGAGGGCTTCACACAACACACAACACATCTGTCGTCTAAAACCTATAAACCCAAGTGTCTTAGGCTGGGTTCTCTAGAGAAGCAAAACCAGTAAAGTGTATAAATAGAGAGAAATATTTATATCAAGGAATATAATTTAACTCAGAGAGATCAGGGTTTAGGAGCCTATCTACTGCTCACCCCACCCCCCAAAAAAAACAGTTGCCATTAAGTCGACTCCAACTCATGACAACCCCATGTGTGTCAGAGTAGAACTGTGCTCCATAAGGAGCACAGGGACTGGCAAACCCAAGATTGGCAGGTCAGAGAACAGGGCTCTTGCTCACAGGCTGTGAAGATGGACGAATCCCAAGATTGACAAGCAAGAATGCAGGTAAACTGCTAGCTCAAGTTCCAAGAACCTGAGGTCAGACGAACAAGAGCCAGAGCAAGCAAAAGCCCACGAGCCTTGACAGAATGTCCACTTATATCCGATGCAGGCCACACACCCAAGGAAACTCCCTTTCGACTGATTGGCTAATCACAGCAGATCCCATCATGGAGGTGATCACATTATATCAGTTTTCATCATGGAAATGATCACAACGTCGTAAGACTGCCAAACCATTGAGAATCATGGCCCAGCCAAGTTAACACACAATCTTAACCATCACACCAGGTATGCATGAGCAGTGAGGGACGTGACCATACATAACTGAAGGTCATTTAGCCAGATGGAAGGGATTAATGCCCAATTAGGGTGGAGAGCAGTGTAAAATGGGAGCAAGGTCAGAGGAAGCTATCTGTCCCAAATGTTCTCATTGGTCTCCGGTTTAGAGGCTGGTGGTTGAACAAAACGTCTGCTCTAAAATCTTTCTAGACTTAGAGATTAGATCCCAGCTTTTTCACATACTGACTTTGTGAGCTTAGTCAAGTTATTCTACCTCTGAGACTCAGCTTGTCATCTCTGAAATGAGTTAATACCAGTAGTACCTGGCTCATTAGGTTGCTTTAGGGAGAAAATTGAATAGTCAATGCTGAATGCCCAACAAAGTGCTCACACACAGGAGGGTCCCTTAAAGCCTAATTGCCGGCCCATAGGAAGCCAAACTGAGAACTTGGGTTCCGAAGGAAGGTGAAAGGATCCAGGGCTTCTGAATCTGCTAAAATGACCTCAGTCATGGTTCAGTTATGCAAAGGGGGGTTCAAGATACAGGGAAGGATGTTCCTCAGAGCATGAGGAAATTAACATTAAGCTTGAGCTGGAGGTATTTAGGTCAAAGATGAGAAAGAACTTCCTGAAAGTCAGGGTTGTCAATTTAAATTAGAAATAATGATTTAAGACTGTACTCTAAGAAGGAAACATCTGCCCATCTTCCTGTGCTGGGCAAGGTGTGTCATAATGAGATGGGCCAAGACAGTCAACTACCCTGGGCAAATGAGCCTCGAAATCCACGTGCCACGAGCGAGGGCTGACTGTGACCCTGTTCTCAGTGATAAGGACCACAGAGCCAGGAGTTATTCTAGCTTTAAAAACATTTGCAAGGACTGATCCAGAGCTTTAAACTGCCTAATTACATGCACTTTTGAGTCACCCTCAAGCTGAAGCGGTGGAACTCAGTGTCAGTATAAACCTGAGGAAGGAAATCAAATGACTGCTTGGAAGAAGGATTTTAAAGGAAGTAACTACATTCTTACTTATCTGAACCACATGAACAAAGACGCAGATGCTGGGAGAATCATTGCTGGGGGTTTTTGGTCAGAGGCCAGGGACCATGTGCCAAGAACATTAGGCCAGCGCTCCCACGTGGGGAGGAATGTTGGACTACAATACCATATGGTTCCCATTTAACTCAGAGAGGCCAGGGTTTAGGGGCCTATCTACTCCTGACTCCCCCCCAAAAAAAGTTGCCATCAAGCCGACTCCAACTCATGGCGACCTCATGCGTGTCAGAGTAGAACAGTGCTCTGTAAGGTTTTCAATTGCTGATTTTTCAGAAGCAGATGGCCAGGGCTTTCTTCCGAGGCACCACTGAGTGGCCTCTAATCTCCAACCTTTTGATTAGCAGCCAAGTGCGTTAACTGTTTGCACCACCCAGGGACATCCTCCTGGTCCCAAAGACCAAGTCAAATCTAATCACATTTCCAGGAAATGCCACTAGGGGAGACCATGGCTCCCAGGCGCGAAGAGACAAAGATAGAAAGCTATGAAATAAAAATCTTCTAGAATCTATTCACTTTGGATGCATTGCTGTCATACTTGAAGGCCTGAGCTGCCTGGGAGAAGAGAGGTGCAAACGGGGAACCCAGCATTGCCTTCACCTCATGACCCCACACTGCTGGGGTTCCTGAGCCAGGAAGGCCCTGTCGGTCTGGTTAAGGCCCTGTGGGGCTGATGATGCCAAGAACAGAAGGGGGTGTGGACAGAGCACAGAGCTGAATATTCAGACATCTGACTTCAAGGTCTGCCGCAGGAAAACCCCCCAGCTCCCCTTCGGCTCACTTTCCCCCAACAGCTTCCACCAAAGACGAAGGCTCCATGTAGTGTCCCAGTGTTGGCTCAATGCAAGAAAAGTGTGTGATGAACTAACTGAGGCCGGTGGGCGGAGCTCCTGTCCTCAAGGTCTACATTGCTGAGCCATTTTAGCACACAGCACAGCACACTTTCTGCTGGGCCCACATTATCCCAGAATCCTTCTTCTTAACACAATATTCTAGGAAGCCACTACCAATCTACCATAACTGGCCTGCAAGGTAATGTGACATGTTTGTCCTAAGGGGTCAGGAATTTTAGAAAGAGCACAGAGGAAAGGTTGAAACTAGAGTAATGAAGGAAGAATACCAGATTGAGATTATGAAAGAATTCCAGGTATTTACAAAAAAAAGTAGTTCCTTTGGGAAGGGGTAGAGAGAAGACAAAGCAGGTAAGCCTACCTACAAGTCTCTTCTGTCTGTCAGCTTATCATACTGTGGTGGCTTGCACGTTGCTGTGATGCTGGAAGCTGTGTTATTGGTATTTTAAATATCAGCAGTGTCACCCATGGTGGACAAATTTCAGTGGAGCCTGCAGACTAAGACAGACTAGGAAGAAAGGCCTGGTGATCTACTTCTGAAAATTAACCAGTGAAAACGTTATGAATCTCAACAGAACATTGTCTGACTCACTTGTTTTGAACACGTCCTCAGGAGGGATCAATTGCTGAAGGAGGACATCATGTTTGGTGAAATAGTGGGCCAGCGAGGGTGAGGGAGACCCTCGGTGAGATGGATTGGCACAATAACCACAACAATGGGCTCAAACATGCTGGTGATTGTAAGGATGATGCACACCCAGCAACGTTCCATTCTGTTGTGGGTAAGGTTGCCATGAGTCAGAGTCGACTGGACGGCCTATATCTATCTATCTAGTGTCCAGTTTATCTATTGTCTGGTTCCTCTAACAAGTCAATTCAGTTCCATTACACAAACATTAGACACCAGTCCTAAGCCAGGCCCTATGCTAGGAGCTGGTCCTTCCCCTCAGGGAATCCATTGTCTAGTGAGGGACATGGGCATATATGCAAATAGCAACAATAGTAGGCAGAGTAAGGGTAGTGCCTTTTAAAGAAACACAGTGGCTAGGGCCATTGAAAGCAAAGAGGAAAGTGATCACCCTGGATGTGGGGATTGTCAGGAAAAGTTTCCTGAAGGACGCAGCCCTTGGGAAAGAACTTGAAGGAGGTGTAAGAGGAGGCAGGGGGACAAGGGCCCCAAAACACGATGCTAGCTGTGGGAACCACGTGAGCAAAGTCAAGAAATGAGGATAGTGGAAGCAGATTCAGGAAACAGGGTCACATCCAGAGATGGTGTAAAAGAGTAGCAAGTGAAAGGCAGGAAGTATAATTCGGGTCATGTTGTAGAGATCCTTGAATGCTAGGAAGTTTATCCTTCTAAGCTACCACCCAGGGACCACAGCTGAAAGGATGAGATGCCCCCAGGGCACCATCAGGTCAGACTCTGGAGGGGCCTTTGGGAAAGCCTATCCTTTCCTGCTTTCTTTTTTAAACATGCTCTTCCACATCTTTGTATCTTAGCTTATGCTGTTCCCTGTTCCAGAAATACCCTTCCCCCTTCTCTGCCCAGCAGACTCCTACTCACCCTTAAAGTCCCAGCACAAAGTTCACCTCCTCTATGAAGCCTTCCCTGGCTCCCCTGAGCAGTTACTAGTCCCCCAAAGTGCTCCCACAGATCTTGGTTCATTCTTTTTAGTATACTTATACATTAATTTTCCATTACCAGCCTGTCGCTCCATTAGTCTGTAGGCTCCTTGAGGTCAGGGACTGTCTCTTATTCACTTACATGTCCCTGTACCTTGCACAGGTAAACACTGCCAGTGGATGTGGAAGGAACAAATGGAGGGAGGGAAGAAGGAAATTTCTGGTCTGAGGACCTGGCAACTGTACTCAGTGGTATTTATCTGCCTCACATGTCCCGGTGCCTCCCGGCTCAAGTCTTCAGTTTCCGGTCCTCTCCCTGACTCTAGGGCAAGGAGAACACAAGCTCCCATTAGCTGCTTCCTACTGCTGGTCACTGCTAGCACCTCATTAACCCAGGTGGTCCCCACCCTGTCCTGAGAGGTGTGGGCTGGACAGAACTCAAGGCTCAGTGGTTCCAACTGCTCAAGTGAGTATCCCTGCCCTTCCTGCCTGTTGAGGATGGACAGAAGGGGACGGGAGCCTTCTATACTAGCCCCAGAAAGTCATCCTTATGCCACCATTGGACAGAGGCTTTTGATCTTCAGAGCTCCAGTCCTGGACAGACAAACATCCTCTCATCAGCTGTGGAGTCAAGCTGGGGGCTGATGAAAGTTACTATACTAGGGGAGAAACTGAGGCATGGAGGAGGGCTATGACTCAAGTCAGGTATGTGAGAAAGTCAGGGGCATAGCCAGGAAGAAAGACAAGTATCCAAGTGTCCTACTCTGGTCCAGGGCCAGGTGCCCCCCAAGCCCTCAACTCTTTAGACTTCATTAAGCTCCCTGCGCTGTGTTCCCTCTCAGCCCATCAGAGGAGTCTTCTCTCCACAGCACAGAGGAAGTTAGGGAAAATGAAGATTGTAAAAAAAAACGATCTGGCAACAAGCCCAGAACAGAATTAATAGAACACGAGAGCCCCACCTCCCAGCCCACAGCCTGTGCAGAGCCACTACACCTCCTGTACCTTGAGTCCAACTTTCCCTGGTAACCTGTCCTCCCAGAGAGGCTGAAGACAGGCCCTGGGGCAATGGCGGGCGGAGATTGGACCTCAGCCTTGCAGGAAGTGAAAGGGTTAACTTCCTGTGTGTCCATTGGGCCGGTTTCAGCCAGTTCACCCCAGAGGGCTGTAAGTCCAGGCTTGTCTCTGGTGCTCTCTCAATTCCAATTTCCCTCTTACTCCTCTTTCCACCTCCTTCTGGGACACATGGGGAAGAGAAGCGCTAGGGGCCCTTGGCATCGGCTCTCTGTGGGGTGTCATTTAGTACTGTCAGTAATTACCACCTCCTCGGTGGTGATTTCCCTTGTGGCTACTCTTGGCATGCCCGATATGTCCGTCTCTCTGTCTCTCTCTCTGTCTCTGTCTCTCTCTCTCTCACACACTCACACAATGAATGGGAAGAGGAAAGAGACAAACAGTTTTCTCACCCCTACGGTTTCTGCCCCACCCCACTTCTCTTCCTAAAACTGATTACACTGGAATACTAGGAAGCAGGAGGCAGGATGCAGAGTTAGAGGTGCAGGAGACTCTTCTGAACCACCAGAGCAATCACAAAACAGTAAGGCCACAAAAAGAGAATATTGGAAGGCAAATATGAGGATGGGGACAGGGGAGGCAAAATCAGAAACCATCAAATGACTTAAAAAAAAAAAAAAAACTCCTTTCCTGAACAAAATAGAGTCATCAGGTGCAGAGTGAAGACTAGAGCCCTTCAGATCATTTGTGCATTTAATATGCTAAACAGGTGAAGAGAATGGAGACACTTCCCCTAGGAATCAAATGAGATGATGTTTTTGAAAGTGTTTCATAAGCTTCAGAGTGCTCTACAAAACTGAAGTGTTGTATCAATCTCTTCACGGCCCATTCCAGGAGGTAGACCTGCCCCCAGGCCCACTACAGGGTCTTTGGCTTCATGATTGTAAGATTATAATGACCACGCATCCATGGCATGGAGATATATATAACAAAGCATTTGCCATTTCAGCATTTTAAATGCACCATTTAGTGACATTAATTACTTTCATCATGTTGTACAACCATCAGCACCATCCATTTCCAAATTTTCCCGTCACCCTTACAGAAGCTCAGTGCCCCCTAAGCAATGACATCCCCTCATGGGACACTTGTGATTTCAAATATCCCACACTTTTGTCAGACGGGTGTCAGACAATGTGTCATGATTTGGGGATATGAAAATGTGATCCTTTCATGTAATTCCCAGCTAAGCACCTTTCCTTGAACAATGTTAATTTTAGCAGCCACCACAGATACTTAAGGAGCCCTGGTGGCCTAGTGATTAGAGCAATCAGTTGCTAACCAAAAGGTCCATAATTCGAGCCCATCAGCTGTTCTGCAGGAGAAAAGATCTGGTGATCTGCTGCCATAAAGATTACAGCCTTGGAAACTCTATGGCGCAGTTCTATCTACTCTGTCCTATAGGGTCGCTATTAGTAGGAATCTACTCGACGGGCCACGGGGTGGATGCAGAGGTGCTGGGGGCCGGGGAAGAGGTGGCCCTTGTGAAGCCTGGAGTAGACTCATTTGCCAGTGAAGTATGAGGGTTCCCCATCTGATAGCCTTCCCCTCCACCCCAGTCCAGATAATGGGAGAAGTGGTGGGCCAGGACTCAGCCTGGCACGCGGCTCCATCCCTGGAGCAAAGGTAAAGTCCAGAAGAAGTCGGGAAGCGGGGCCTACTGAGAGATAAGAGTCACACTTTGGACTCTACAGCCAGAGTGCAGCGTGAGGGCGGCCAGGGTTCCCGGTCCCCAGGACCCTGCCGCTGGCCGCGGGGTTCCCATGCTTGGTTAATGGAAGAAGATGAGGGAGGAAGAGGAGAGGGATGGCCGGCCACTCACTGCACCCGGAAAGGGTGGGCACCCGCCACAAATCGCCTGGTCGCTACTCGCCCTCGCTGCCTCCTCCCGAGGCGCCCTGCCTCGTCTTTACCTCCCATTACTCCAGCGCCTACCCGGGGTCTGGCCAGGAGGCGAGGGTAGAAGAGTGGCGCACGGCTCAAACCCTCCCACCAGGACCCGGTGGGTGGTAAATTCAGGTGCGAGGGAAAAACAGGAAGAGGGCAATGTGAAGTGAGCGCTCATTGCCGGGGGAGGGTGCTGGCTGCGTCCCGGGGCCCCACTGGCGCCCGCACTGCGCTACCCGGCCGGTGTCCGCGGTGACGGGGCGGTACCAACCCGCGTCCCCGCCCCTCTCCCGGCACCTTCCCCTCCCGGCGCGGCTCTGCGCCGCCCGGGTCCCGCCGGCGGCTCGGTCCCAGTCCCAAGTCGGACAGCAGGGCTGGCATCGCAGGGGGAGCGGTCAGTGACCGGGAGCCCCGTGAGCTGGGGCCGGCAGAGCTGGGAGCGGGTGCTGGAACACCTGAGAGGACAGGTGAGCCGCTTGAGCAATGGGCGCGCGGGGGGCGGAGCGGGCAGCAGCCAGGACCCTGGAAACCCGGGGCGCGGGGCAAAGGCCTGGCCTCCCCAGGGAGAGAGGAAGAGAAATGGGACAAAGCTGTAAAAGGACCATGGGTAGCGAGGAGTGAGAGGGAGACAGAACCCTTCAAAGGAAGATTATCTATCGGGAGGGGACCGGAGAGACTTAGCATGATTTTTCCTCCTGCTCATAAAAAGAGCTGAATCAGAGAAAAAGTAAAGGAGAGTTCTCGGGCATTCCTGGTGGGGGGACCAACACCAGCACAGCGTCACTGAACCTACGCCCCTTTAGGCCCTGCCCACTCGGAGGAGGGGGTCCTCTCTCCAGGTTTAGGGGAAAGGAATGGAGCCCCGTACCTAGCTCCCAGCTCCGTAGACGTGTTCTCCCAGGCAGTGGAAAACCAGGGGTAGCCCAAGACCAGAAACCCTGCTCCCACCTGATTGATCTCCAAGGCTAGGGCCTGATAGCTGTCCCTACCTCACCTTCCTGCTGAGGCCAGGAGGGTCCAGGTAAGGAAAGGGCGAACGTTTCTGTATAGTACCAGATAGTAAATATTTTAGACTTTATATGATCTCTGTCGCAACTAGCTCAGAAGCAGCCACGGGCAATATGTAAATGAAGAAGTGTGGCTGTGTTCCAATAAAACTTTATTTATGGACACTGAAATTTGAATTTTGTATAATTTTCACATGTCATGAAATATGCTTCTTTTGGTTTTTTTCAGCCACTTAAAAATGTAAAAACCATTCTAGCTTCGGGGCTGTACAAAAACAGAAGTTGGGTTGGGCAGTCAGTCACCAATCCTCCCTCCCACCCCCTGACTTTTCTTCAGGCTGCATATGAGGGGTGGGTACAAGGGGAATCCTCCCACCTGAGAGCATCCTGAAAGCCAGGACCCTTGCTCCCAGCTACTCTCAGGACCACAGCATCCTTTGAGGCCAGTGTAGTAGCTTGTACCCCAGATGTGTGCACTTGTGAAGGAGGAGATATATCTCCAAGGGGTTTTCTACCCAGCATGTGTGGACATCCCCCACCCTCACCAAGTCATAGATGAGACAGCCATGCTCCCCCACAGACACAGTGACCACGCCCTTGGCCTTCTCCTTCCCATCCTGCTTCCCTCCTTCCAGTCCTTAGTCTACAGGCTGGTGCCACCCACTGATCTAAGCTTAGTGTCACCCACTGACCTAACCCTTCAATTCCTTTCTTTTCTCTCTTGCAGGCTCAGGGGACCCCTTTCTCCTGAACATTGGAGCTATGGCCCTTTGGAAGTGACCCATGAGAGAAAGGATGCCGACCTTTGGTCGTCCAGGTGAAGGTCCCCTCCGAGGCCTTGTGGCCTCCCGCATCGAGACTTACGGGGGCCGGCATCGGGCCTCTGCCCAGAGCACTGCTGGCAGTCTCTGTCCCCGAGGAGGTGCCGTGCGGGTGAGTCCAGTCTGCTGCCTACGCTGTGCCCCAAAAGTGACCTGGGTGGGGCAGGAGGGAGGGCACCCAGGCTCTCAGGTCTGTGTCCCTGTACAAGTTCATGGGCTGCTCTATTCCTGTCCCTTACCCCTACTCTTATTTTCTGGGTTGTGAGGGAGAGAAGGGCAGTGCCTGGGCCAGGCTCCCAGGGCTCAGAACCCCAGTGCCAGACAGCCTGGGCAGGTGCCAGACAGGTCTCAGGCACAGAGCTGGGGCGTAAGGTCACCAAAACCCAGGGTTGGCACCTCCCAGGTTCCCGCCTCTACTTGGGAGGAGCCTGTGGACTCCCTGAGATCTGCTCGCTCTGAGTCAGAGCTGGAGGAAGAGCAAAGGTTCAGGGTGCCCCTACATTATAAGTGGTGGGTGTGGGGGGCCTGCCCTGGCTCCACACCTGGCCCCACCTCCTGGCCCACCTCCAATCCTGACCAAGGAAAAGGGTGTGAAAGCAGGCAGAAGCTCCGGTCTTTCCCTCAGCCTCCAGGCTTTCCCTCCACCTTGAGAACAGTTCTTCCGGCTGGGGTATCCCCTGCCTCACTGCAGGAGGACTTGGCCCTCAGAGACGGAGAACAGCAGGGGAGATTCCCCAGGCTGAGGGTGGGAAGGGAGACTAGGAAGTATGTGGGGTAATTCAGGCCACAGGCAGATTGAGGAATGTGACCAGGCCTGCCTGGGAGGGGACTCGGCCATGGCCTCCCCCTCACACAGAAGAGCAGCTGCTCCCAACTGGATGAGAGGCCAACTGACACCCCAGGGGAAGAGGCCGCACATGTGTGTGCCCTCATCCCCACGTGTGAGGGAGGCTGGCCACTGACAGAGGAAGTAGAGTGGGACCTACATGCAGTGTGCCCCTTGCGCTGTCCATGCATGCCCATGGTGCAGAGAGCACACGTGTACAGGGCAGGCACTGTTAGCATGTACCTGCGTGTGCTCCAACTCTGGGGGAGCCACTTGGGAAGCCAGGTCGACATGTCCCTGCCCAGCTCAGCTTAGCCTCGCTGGCAGCAGTGGCCATGACTCAGGGCAGGAGCATCTACAGCAAACTAGTTTGAGGGGAGAGGTGAGCCAACCCAACTTCAGAGGAAAACCATGTCTGGAGCCAAGCCTGGCCTCCCACTATCTGTCTGGGACTTCTGAGGGAAGGGAGGGACCCCTCACCACTTGCCCTGCTCCTTCCCAGGATCCCAGTCGCCGCCACCTCCAGAACTATGTCCCTTTCACCAAGAGCTCTGGCCAGGTCCAGGGCCTGGCTCCCATACGGCTGCGAGAACCAGGGCCTCAGAAGCGGCATGGGGGCCATTTGGGGGCTGGGCCATCTTATTGGCCCAAACTCAAGGTAAGAAGTCCCACTTCTCCCACCCCCATGTTCACCCAGATCAGGCCTAGTGAACCCCAGGGGCTGAGAGCACAGGGTAAGGAGGCTGTCTCTGCCTGGAGCCCCTCCAAGAAGTCAGATACAGCTCTGCCTAGAGACGCCCAGGGATCTGTCTCTACCCTACTTGATCCATGCCATTGAACCAGTGACTTGGACTGAGGACATTTTGATGTAGTTTAAAGGATAAACTGTTAATATTAAACTTCTAGCTTTTTAAAACTGCCAACTATCTTGAGAACCAAATATACTTACTCTACCCTAAGCCTCACTTCATCCTTCACGCCAACTGTGAGCCTCACCCCTTCTCCTCCCTAGCCAAATTGAGGATGGAGTGAAGGTCAGGAATATTTTTGTCCACATTACTTGGTAACCAAAAAAAAAAAATTTAAGCCATGTTGCCACAGAAAAAATGTCCACATGAAAATGTTGACTGAGACCACTGGTTCCCTAAGTCCTGCTGTGGTCTCCACCAGAAGGTCCCTCTGAAGGGTCTGATTCTGCACCCCGCTCCCAGGGTTCCATCTCAGGAAACTCCTGGAAGAAATGTTTCTGGCCAGAGAACCCAAATCAGGCCCCTGCAGAAAAGGCCTTCTTTCTGCAGGCCAAGGTGTCTTTCTGTCCATGTTCCAACAGTGCCCTTTCCTCTGCTGTTCCAAGTGGAAATGATCCCTGTCTTCAAGGCCACCATGCCCCTACTCGTTCTCAGTGCTGCTTACCACCTCCCATTGTTTCCCAGATATGAACACGCACAAACACACACACACATACATGCACACACGAAGCTCTCCCCAAGCCAGGTGGGCTGGGCACCAGGGCTGTGGTCAGAACTAATCCCTTTCTCGACTCCCCTAGGAGGTCACTAAGGCCCACGAGCTGGAGATGCGGCTGCAGGCGTTCAGCATGTTTGGGATGCCTCGCCTGCCCCCTGAGGACCGGCGGCACTGGGAGATAAGAGACGGCAGTGACAGCAGTCTGGCCATCGAGAAGTCCTGGAGGGAGCTGGTGCCTAGGCACAAGGTGGGTCTGTAACAGTGTCTGTCCCCACCTTGTTAGAGACACACGTCTCAGCTCTGCACTGGGAGGAGCGAAAGGCCTCAGGAAGTGGGGCCATGTGGAAAAGCATGTGGAGACAGTCATATCTAGGTTCAAATCCTGGTTCTACCTCTTACTAGTGAGACCTTGGTCAAGATAGTGAACCTCTCCGAGCCTCAGTCACCTCCTGTAAAATGGAATAATACCACCTACATACTGGAGGATTGGTTTGAGGATTAAAAGATCATGTACAGTATTTAAAATGTCTACCAGAGTACTCGAAGGTCCCTAGGTGGCACAAATTCTTTGTGTTCAATTGCTAACCTAAAGGTTGGTGGTTCAAACCCACCTAGTGGTACCATGGAAGAAAAGGCCGAGTTATCTTCTGTTAAGACTATAACCAAGGAAATCCTATAGAGCAGTTCTACTCTGACACACATGGGATTGCTATGAGTTGGAATCAACTCGACAGCACTGTTAACAACCATGGTACCCAGAACTTATTAAGTAGGTTCCAGTAGCACTTAATAAAATGTAGCAGCTGTTGTTTTGGAGCGCTGGTGGCACGGTGGTTAAGAGTTCGGCTGCTAACAGAAAGGTTGGCAGTTCAAATCTACCAGCTGCTCCTTAGGAACCCTGTGGGGCAGTTCTGCTTTGTCCTATCGGGTCACTTTGAGTCGGAATCAACTCGACGGCAACAGGTTTGGGTTTTTTTGGCTGTTGTTTTTGTCATCATTCCAAGTGTACCATCACTATCCCCACTCCAGGAGATGAGCCGGGAGCTTTGCCACCAACAGGAAGCGCTATGGGAGCTACTGACCACTGAGGTGATCTATGTGACAAAGCTCAAGATCATGACTGATGTGAGCCTCCCTCAAGCCCAGCCCTGGCCCCATCCTCAGCTATTTACCCATCTCTCTTGCATTATCCCCCCTTCTCCCAGGCCAGAAGGGTGGGGCAGAATACCAAACAAGTCCCCTGATTTCAGACCTGCCTGGGGTGTGGGGAGAGTGGTTGGCAGTACTGAAGATGGGGATGGAGGACACTGAAGAGGTCAGCTGGAGGCCTGAGAGGAGTGAAGTCACACTCTGAGACCCTCACTTCTCTCCCCGTGTCTAGCTCCTAGCTGCCGGATTGCTGAACTTGCAGCGAGTGGGACTGCTGACAGAAGTGAGTGGGGGGCCTGCTCATCCTAAGCTCTGAGCCCAGGGAGTCAGGGATGGGTTCACAGGGAGCCCTCCAGGCTGCCCAGTCTGATTTCTCACCGCCCATTTTCTGGGACACCTCCTGCACATCTACACCTCTTCTTGCTCTAGACCCCAAGCAGGCCCCAGGTCCCCCAGTACTCAGCCCACTGAAGTAACAGAGGTGGAAGAGCAAGCTAGAGCCCTTAGATTCTTCAGGCCCACTCTCAGACTCAAGCCTCCCTCCACCCCACCCCTTCCACCTCCCCCCCACCCAGATCTGAGCTTAGGGGTCCCCCGTGTCCATAGCCAGTGCTGGCTGATGATCAGCCTACTGAAGGCATGTTTCTAAGCTCTATTCCCTCCTCCAGGTGTCTGTTGAGACCCTGTTTGGAAATGTCCCCAGCCTGATTCGAGCCCACCAGAGCTTTTGGGAGGAGGTGCTGGGACCCATCCTGGAGGAGACTCGAGCCTCAGGCCAGCCTCTGAACCCTGTCAGCCTGCAAAACGGCTTCCTGATGGTGAGGCATGAGGAACGGCTACATCTGGATGGGGCAGGACCAGGTGACCCCAGAGGGATCCTGCTGCTAGAGCTTGCTGTGTGACTCAATTTCCTCCATGATCTGAGGGTGCTACAGGGCACAGCCCCTAGCCTAAAATACCACCTCATCCCCTGCCCTTCATTCTCCCAGCATGACCTCTGTCTTAAAAGTTCTTTGGTATTCTGGAGACCATTACGAAACGAAATGTAGCTATTTCAGGGGAGGGTCACACTTAAGCTCTTACCAACTATAAAATCTTAGTCTTGTACAGACTCTCATTGACAAACAGCTGGGAGCAAGAATGGGGCCCAATGGAGATGCTCTTTAGGATGACTGAGGGCAGGGGCACTAGGAGCATGGAGAAGAGTGATAAGAGAAACAAGAGGGCCTAGGATCAAACTTTCCTCCACAAGTTTACCCAGTGAGGAAACGATGGGCCCTGCTGAGTTGGGATGGGGTGGAGAGGTGAGGGAACAGTCTCCTGGAAGCCTTAGGCACCCCTTCCACAGGACTAGGTCTTCTGGACAACCCTCAGGTTGCCACCCCCTCCAGGGGTGAAATAGGATCTGCAGTGGCCTGAAAACGTTCTGGCTGAATTATTGATGAGGGGAGAGTGGGCAGTAAGGCCAGAGAAGCAAGCCATGGCCAGGGCTATGGATGGAAGGAGCTCAAAAAGCAGCGGTGGGTCTACCTCTCAGGACCTCCTTGGAATCCAGAGACAGGCGCCTGGCTGTAAACACAATTGTGGGATGTAGGGATTGGCAGGAGCTGGACGGAGGGTCTGTGTGAGGCCATCTCCCCACCATGCTCCCATGCTCTGAAGTCAGAGTCTCTATTTCATGACCTTCTTCCTCTTCCTGTCCCCTGCCCCCTATTTCTGTCTCTCCAGTTTAGCCAGCGGTTCCAGCCCTATGTCCAGTACTGCCTGCAAGTGAAACAGACCATGGCTTATGCCCGGGAACAGCAAGACAACAACCCTCTCTTCCAGGCCTTCATACAGGTGGGAGAGGGGATGCCTAGGGAAGGGGGGTGGGGGGTGGGGTGGATCACAGACAGCCAGGTCATCCCAGTCTGCAGTTTATCACTAGGCTGAGTTTATCACTAGATGGGGCAGGAGGGAGCATGCAGCCTCCTGACCCCTGGCCGCCTCCCCTGGTAGTGGTGTGAGAAGCACAAACGCTCGGGGAGGCAGATGCTGGGTGACTTGCTCATCAAGCCCCACCAGCGCATCACCAAGTACCCACTGCTGCTCCAGGCTGTGCTTAAGAGGAGCCCTGAGGCCCGAGCCCAAGAGGCCCTGAACGCCATGGTAGGTACCCTGGCTAGGCCGGGACCCTTGGGAGTTGGGGGCTGGTAGTTGGAAACTGATCAGGATCTGATGAGGGTGTTCTCTTTTCTCGTCTGTGTGTGGCGGTAGGCCCTGACAGGCTCAGCCTGTTTAAGGTGCTGTGGTTTTAGTTAGTTGGATAGTGTGTATACAGGGTGCAGAGCTGAGCTGTGCCTCCTCCCATGTCCTGCCTCACCTCCTAGATTGTATCTGTGGAGTTGTTCTTGCGACACATCAACGGGCAGGTCCGACAGGGTGAGGAGCACGAAAGTTTGGTGGCTGTGGCCCAACGTATTGGGCCCTACGAGGTGCTGGAGCCGTCCAGTGAGGAGGTAGAGAAGGTGAGAGAGGGCAGAGGGCTCAGAAAAAGCAAGGCCCAGGAAAATGGATGGAGTAGAGGCCTGGAGGTAAAGGGTGTACTTGGGTGCCATAGAGGGGGCATGCCCCTTTTCCTCTGGGTGGTAAGAGTCCAAGGGGCGGAGTTCAAAAGACTAAGAAGGAAGTTGGACGCTTGCTCTCCCTCCAAGAAGGGGAAGAGTGGACAGAGAAGGTGCTGGTGGTAGAATAGAGGCCACCCTCAGCTGGGATTTGGGTACAAGCCCTGTCCATCCCCTGATCCTCTCCCCTCTGTGTCCTTCAGAACCTGCGTCCCTTCTCCACCCTGAACCTGACTTCCCCCATGTTAGGGGTTGCCCCTGAGCACACTAGGCAGCTGCTGCTGGAGGGACCCGTGCGAGTGAAGGTGGGAAGAGAAGCCAAGGTGAGGAAGATGTGGTGAGGAGATGAAATGAAGAGAAAGGAGGGAGGGATAATGGAACCCAGGAGGCAGAAAAGCTGGAAATGGAACAAGGGTGTGTGTGTGTGTTTGTGTGCGTGAGCATGCACACGTGCGTGTGTGTGTGTGTGTGTGTGTGTGTGTGTGTTGAGAAGCGGATATGGTTCCAGCTAAGCTCTGTTTATTTGTATGACCCTGAGCCAGCCACTTTCCCAGCCTATGAAGCAAGAGGTTGGGTCAAGCTCTAGCATCCCATGGTTCATCACTTGTCCGGTGTGTATACGTGCACCCATGCATGTACACCTGTGTAGGAGCTCCATCCCTGGCCAGCCCCTCCCCCTGCTCCAGCTGACCCCTGTCTCTATGCCCTGCCCTCTCAGCTGGACGTGTACCTGTTCCTTTTCTCTGATGTGCTCCTGGTGACCAAGCCCCAACGCAAGGCAGACAAAGCCAAGGTCATCCGCCCCCCACTCATGCTGGAGAAGCTTCTGTGCCGGCCACTCCGAGACCCCAGTATGTCTTCTCATTGGGGGCCTTTTTTAGGGGCATTTTCCTTCTCCCTTCCTCTCAGCAAGGGAGGAAGGAGGAGACAGGATGGGGATCCAGTAAGGCCCAGGCCTTGAAGCAGACCCTCTCCTCCAACCAGGCAGCTTCCTGCTGATCAACCTCACTGAATTCCAGTGCGTCTCTAGTGCCCTCGTTGTGCACTGTCCCAGTTCCACAGACTGTGCCCGGTGGCTGGAGAAGACCCAGACGGCCCAGGTATGTGAGCATGGGGTTTGGGGAGGGGTGTGCAGAGGCCCCAGTGCTCAGAAATGGACTACAAGGGGGTAGGAGGAGGAGGGAGAAGCTCAGGTAGATGCAGAGTCCAGCTGGACTGTCAGCCTCTCAGGCTTTCCCTCAAGGGAGACACAACCTTGACTGTCTGTAAGAAGATGGAAGACAGCCATTGGCAGCTACTGTGCTAGTCTTTGGGAGAACCCAAGACATACCAAACATCTCCTAAAAGTTCCTCTACCTTGAAACATTGACCTCCTAAACTTCATCTTCCATTCAACAGACATTTATGGGTACTTGCTATGTGCAGGTACTGCTTTGGGTGCTACAGAATTAGAAAGGAATAAAGCAGCATTCCTGCCCTCAAGGAATATATGCTGCCGTCTAACTAGACAAATCAGTATACAAGTAATAGAAACATGTACACAGAATGGAACTAGCCCAGAGAAGGGAGTAATGCATTCAGCATGGGGGGACAGTACAGAGGGAGGTAAGTTAAGTCTTCAGAGAGGAGCTGATGTCTGAGCACTGTTTGGAGGGATGTCTAGGAGTATGTTGAGGGAGAAGGGTAGGGAGGAAGGGTATTCAAAATGATGAAGCAGAATGTAAAAAGGCCTGAATTATGAAGCAGTTGTGTGTGTTGAGAGAATCACCGACGCAGTGGTTTGGTACTGCTAGGACATGAAGGTAGGTGCAGGAGGAGAGAGGCTGGGGAGGTAGGCTCATCCAGATCTTGCCCATCCCTGGAAGCCATACTAAGGAACTAGAACTTTGTCCTATAGATGACATGGAGCCAATAAAAGTGTTAAGCAACAGAGCAATGTGACCAGATTTATGTGATAGAAGCTAGAGTTCAGAAGAGGAGACCTCCATATTGGGCAAGATGGCCAGAGAATGGAGAAGATTTGAGTTGGACTTTTAAGGATGAGTTAGATGGAGCAGAAGAATCAGGGGAGCAATGGGGCCAGATTACTCTGAGGACAGTGACTGGGTCTGTCTGGAGTCTGGAGCAAAGTGTTTGTGTGAGACAGGGTTGAGAGGCCAGGTTCTACAGGCCTTGAGAACTATAGAAGAGTGTGGACTGGGCAAGAGTGGGTTGAGCTGGATTGACAAGAGAAGACCACCATTAATTCTTGAGCAAGGGAAAGACATAGTGAAATCAATGTGTTTTGTTTTGATTTTTTTTTTTTAATCAAGGAAGCAGTGTGGCTAGATGGGCTGGAGGAAGGAGAAACTGGTGGCAGGAGATGTACTGTACTAGTTGGGTATAAAGCATTGAAACTTTAGTACCCTGGCTTTAGGGAGACATTGCCAAAAAACAAAATCTAAAGAAGAGACAGGTGAATCTTAGAGAGACTGTGGTTGAAAGCCTAGACTGAACTCAGAAAAATCTAAGTTCAGACATCAGTTCTACCACTTAGTAGCTGTGTGACCTTGGCTAAGTTACATGGTCTTCTAGAGCTTCAATTTCTTCAGCTGCAAAATGGAGATGAATAAAAACAGTACTTGTCTCCTAAGGAAGATTCAAAGAAATCATTCAGGTTAAGCAGGCAGCATGGTGCCAGCACTAGGTAAATCCTCAGTAAATCAAGTTACTCAAGGACAAAGAGGCTGATTCGCCTCCTGAGGTTTCTGCTTGAAAGACTGGATTGGAAACGGTATCCCGGAGAGAAATGAAATAATTAGAAAGGGAAGCCTATTTGTTTAGGTGTCGCTTCCTGGGCGGGGTGAGGCTAGGTTGTAATATTTAGTTTTAAACAGAAACCACAAAACACCAAACCCGTTGCCATCAAGTTGGTTCCAACTCATAGCGACTCTATAGGACAGAGTAGAACTGCCCCGTAGGGTTTTCAAAGCTGTAAATCTTTACGGAAGCTGACTGCCACATCTTTCTCCCACAGAGTGGCTGGTTGGTTCAAATCGCTGAGCTTTCAGTTAGCAGCCGAGCATTTTAACCACTGCACCACCAGGGGTCCTTAAGCACTTTGAAATTGCAGTAGTAGGAGATAGCAAGTAGAGCTATCTCAGGGCCTTTGTAAACGTGGAAACATGGACTTAGAGCTCAGGTGAGAAATTAGGATGAAAGATGGAACCTCAAGAGTGTGTGTCCTCCAGCCCTGTGGGGCTACCACTTCCTTGGATATCTAAAAAAGATGGCGGCAGTCCCCAGGAAGCCCAGGCTGGTCCATCCAGCCTGAAGTTTCTGAGATCTTCTGGGGCAAAGGCAAGGGACTAGAGTGGAGGTGGTAAGCACAGTTTATGTGGTGAAGGTGGTCTCCAGTCTGGCCTAGCCCCTGCTCTAGGCTCAGCTCACACTCCTTTTTCTTTGCTTGTCAGCCACCTTCTCTCCACACTACTTCTCCCTGAGCCTAAACACAGCTCTCCCTTGTAGAAACAAGGCTGGACTGACCGGCAACTGTCGCCATTCTAGAGGCTAATCAGATGTTACTGAAGGGTAGGGGTAGAGGGAAACTAGAGAACAAAACCACAAACTAGCGTCAGTGTTCCTAGAGCCCCCTGTCTCCCCAGGACAGCAAGTGGGGGTGGCCATTACTGGCAGGCAGCCTCCTTTCTTTACCATCTCCACCCCCAGAACTTTCTCCGCTTGCCTCAGTTCCTAGTACCGTAATACCACCACCCTTCACCTTCTCCCTTTAGAAGCCCCCAAAACAAAAACAAAACTCATTGCTGTTCAGTCAGTTCTAACTCATGGCAACCGCAAGTGTGTCAGAGTAGAACTGTGCTCCATAGGTTTCCAAGGCTGTGACATTTCGGAAGCAGATTGCCAAATCTTTCTTCTGAGGTTCATCTGGGTGGGTTTGAATGGCCAAGCTTTCAGTTAGTAGTCACCTTAATAGTTTGCATCACCCAGGGACTCCTTAGAATCCCCATGGGGCCACTAAAAATTTCTAGTATTTTATTATGCAGATTAATTTACTCCCCAGTAGTCTCACCTTGGAAACCCTGTTGGCGTAGTGGTTAAGTGTTATATCTGCTAACCAAAAGGTCAGCAGTTTAAATCCACCAGGTGCTCCTTGGAAACTCTATGGGGCAGTTCTACTCTGTCCTATAGGGTCACTCTGTGTCAGAATCGACTTGACAGCAACAAGTTTGGTTTTTTTTTTAGAGTCTCACCTCTCCATTCCAGGCTAGTGGGGGTAGGGAGGTCATTTTTTATACCAAACCCAGCAGTCCACTGAAGCTTCTGGGCCTCCACTATTAGCAAAACAAAGAACCCTGAAACTTTGAAATCAGTTTTCTTTACTTGTCTCATGCTAAATTCTTAAGTAACCCTTCCCTCTATTACCCTCGGTCTTTGCAAACTGAAGAGGGCAGTAGATTATCTATTGTCAGATTGGATAATAAAGCATGATCCATCTATATGCTGCCTACAAGAGACGCACCTTAGACTTAAAGACACAAACAAGCTAAAACTCAAAGGATGGAAAAAAAGTATATCAAGCAAACAACACTCAAAAAAGAGCAGGAGTGGCAATATTAATCTCTGACAAAATTGGCTTTAAAGTAAAATCCACCACAAAGGATAAGGAAGGTCACTATATAATGATTAAAGGGTCAACTCACCAGGACATAACTATAATAAATATTTACACACCCAACAACAGGGCTCCAAAATACATAAAACAAACTCTAACAGCTCTGGAGAGAGAGATAGACAGCTCCACAATAGTAGTAGGAGACTTCAACACGCCACTTTTGGTGAAGGACAGAACATCCAGAAAGAAGCTCAACAAAGACACGGAAGAGCTAAATGCTACAATCAACCAACTTGATCTCATAGACATATACCAAACACTGCACCCAACAGCAGCCAAGTATACCTTCTTTTCCAATGCACATAGATTATCTATTGTCTCCCTTGATAGAGCAATCCCCAAGGATCAGACTATTTTTTTTCTCCCCCTTACAGAAATGTGGATGTAGATTTACTCATAGCAGGCCTAGAAGTGGTGGCTTAAGCCTTTAGAGAAAGTGAGTTTCTCTAGGAAGAGAAAGATGAATTTTGGCTCCCCCTACTTAGCGGGTGGGTAGAGGAAAAGAAACTAGTGAGAGGAACAGAGAAAGAGCTGTCAGAGACAGAGGCCAAGAAATTAAAGGAGGAGAGACTGAAGAAGGCAGTCAAGAGTGAGAGCCATGGTCTGAAGGAGAGTCCGGAGCCAGTTCTCTTATTTATCTGTGTTCTTGGGCAAGTTACTTCACGTCTCCAAGCTTGGTCCCCCATCTGGGAAACTGCAGTAATAATGGTAACCACCAGGCAGGGAAAACAGGAGATTACGTCTGCAAACTGCTTGGCACAAGGCCCAGCACTTAATGAGCTCTCAATATGTGTTATGGTCATCATCGGAGTCCCAGAGTGGTGCAGAGAAAGACATGGCAATCTGCTTCTGAAAATTTATCCATTCCAAACCCTATGGAGCACAGTTCTACTCTGACACACATGGGGTCACCATGAGTTGAAATCTACTCAACAGCAACTGATGGTTATTGTCATCACTAGAAGAAAGGAGTAGTCAGTGTTGCCTGGACAAGGCCAGATGCTGAGTGGAGAGAAGCCTTGACATCTGTCACTCAGGAAGTAGGTGAGAATTGTCAGGAGGTCAGTTCTAGTCCAGTGTTGGGGAACTTTGGTTGAGAAGTAGGTGAATCTGGGAGTTGCTCCAGAGGCAGTAGGGAGAGGAGGCATTTCCTTTCAAGGCTCAGTTCCCCAGGAAGACAAAAGGAAGAATAGTCCTGTTCTTGGGCAGCCCTTCCTTCCTTTTCCTGGCTTTGTGGGGGGGTCACATTCTTGCTCAGGTACCAATTTCCTCTTCCTTTCCAGCCCTACCTTTCATGTCTCCTCTTACCCACGCCACAAGAATGGCCAAGAAAATCCTCACAGGGTTGCTGGAGAGGCTTTGGGGTAGCAGAGGGGCACTTCAGACAGCCCCTTTCCCCCAGCCCACCTCCTCACCTCCTGCTTCTTCTCAGGGTAGGACAAGGGACAAATTTCGGGAAATAGGGAACAGTAGAAATGCTGTCATTGGATGTTCCTCACAGATACTCAACCCTTCCTTCCAGTTTTTTTCTTCCACACACCATCCCTATCCTGGACATCCTAGACACAAAACTGAATTTGGGTCATATGGGGCAAAAGGGCCTGGCTCCCCAGCAGGACGACAGCTCTGACCCCAGCTCTGGCCCCAAGTACAGCCCCTTCCACACTCCCAGATGGAACCTCCTTTGTAGTTGTTCGTCCCCACCCTCCATGCTGAGGTGGGAGATGAGGCCTGGAGGAGGCAGGTGAGCACAGGGCCTGGCTCAGGTGTGCTGGTGGCCCCCGGATGGCCCCACCCCTGCTCTGGCCATCAGACCAAACCTTATGAGACTGCTAAGGATCCTCGCACTTCTTTGTCACTCACAGGGAACGAGTGACTGGAGAGGTGGGGAGAGAAGAATTAGAAATATAAGCCTGATGTCATTTTCCGATTCCTATTCATCCATGTCCCCAGCATATCTCTTGGTCTGACCCAGCTGCCCCCAGTGTTTCTGGGAGGCTTTGGAAAAGTCCGTGTACCTCAAGCTGGGAGATATTCAAAATATTTAATGATCACTGTGGCATGGACATCAACCAATCAGAATGGAGAATTACAGCAGGGTCCTGGAGGACCCCTGCTATGTCACTCGCTGTGTCACCTTTGGTTGCTGGACCATGGGGTAGGGAGGGTAAGTTCTGAGGAAGGAAGGTGGATGAATCAGGCAGCAACCAGAATGGAAGTATTTAAATATTTTAACAACTATATGGCCATACCAGCAAGTACTGATATCAACACTGCCCACAAGCAGCCACCACTCCCTGTCCCTTTGCCACACCTCTATCCATTGTCTACCTATCCTCCTGTTCTGCTGCCTTCCTTCCTCCTCCCAAGGGAATGCTGCCCTTTAGTAGCCCTTTGCCCTTCAAGGCTGCAACTTGAAAAGCAGTGCAATTACTGAACGAGGATTCAAAGAGTAAGGCCATCCCAGCTCTACTTTTCCCCAGCTATGTGACCTTGAGTAAGTCACTCCATTTCTCTAAGTCTAGTTTTCATCTGTAAAATAAGCTAATATCCGTGTAGGATGGAAACTCCTGCAGGGTGATGGTGTGTCCCAGATGATCGCATGCACAGGAAGGTGCTTTGTAACCTGCTTCTCGGATGTCACTGTTTTATTCTAACAGCACCTGGATGAAAATGTTGAGAGAGGAAAACAGAAAATATAATGTGCCCTCTCCTCATGCCTCTAGGGACAACCCTGCTTTCATCCCTCTGAAGGACAGCAGAGCCCTTAGCCCAGGGCAAAGCCTGTCCCTGCCCACCCTCTGCCCTCCTACTCCTCCAGCTTCAGGGCAGAGGCCCAGCGGAGGGGAGAGAGATGTCCTTGAAGGAGCAACCTGAGGGCCCAGCACCATTCAGAGCATTTATACCATCATTGCCACCAATCAGGGTAGGCTTCCCAAGGGAGGTGGCAGACCTGATGGAGGGCTTGCCAAGAGGACATGAGAAGTTGGAAGAACTGTGCAAGTAGGAAAGGGGGCATTCTGTTCACCCCACCTTGCCTCTGCGCTAGCTCTACAGTTCCATGGCCAACTGGAGCTCAAATCCTGGCTCCATCCACTTTCTAACTGCGTGATCTTGGGCAAGTTATTTCACCTTTGAGTGTCTATTTCTCAGTAGTAAAGTAGGAGTAAAAAAATAATATCTGCTGCATAAGGTTATTGTGAAGATTAATGATAATGTATAAATGATAAAACACTTAGCACATTGCCTAGCATATAGCAAGCCCTCAATTCTTGATAGCTCTTAATAATAAAAGCATCCTTGCCCCAGGCCACCCTGCAGAAACTGAAGGCAGAAGAGTATGTTCAGCAGAAGAGGGACCCCCTGGCCCTCTATCAGGACCAGGACCAGGAGTCCCTGTGCACCAGACCCTCCACTCCTTCCCCAGAGGGCTCTCAGAGCAGCGCAGAGGGGAGGTAAGTAGGGAGGCTACAGGTTAGGGAGGGGGAGAGAAGGAACTCATGAGGCTGAGAAATGGTATTCCAGCTTTTGGGGAAGTTGGGACTAGATCGGGGAACCCAGGCTACAGGTTGGGGTTGAATAGGTTGGCACCAGCCATGTGAAGGGTCGCATGGGGCAGCCTATGGGGCTAGCCAGGAAGGAAATGTATGAGACACGAAGTCCTTGAGAGGAGCAGGCTCCCAGACCAGGGAGGAGAGTGAAGGAGAGTATAGACTTGCAGAATACTAGAGCTGCAGGGATGCGGCCAGTCCAAATCCACTGAGGCCCAGAGAGGGTAAGGGGGTCACTCAGTGACCCAGGATTACATAGTTGCTCAGCAGCATGGTTGATATGGAGAAAAAAGAATCCATAGCTGGGGTTGGGGGGTGGGCAGGGGCGGTAATCTCAGGTGAGCTCTGAACAGCTACGTGATGCAAGGTCCTGGCCCAGGTGCTGTGGCTAAAATGGCTTAGAGGCAGTCCATGCCTTTAAGGAGTTTACCATCTAGCCCAGGGCTTCAAACTGGTTCAAAGCATTTCCACCCCAGATATACTGAATCACAATCTACAGTTGAATAAGATTCCCAGGTAATTCTTATGTATAATAAATTTTGAGACCCACTGCTCTACTAATGGTTTTCGGAATTGGTCCCTAACCAGCAGTATTAGCATTGCCTGGGAACCTGTTAGAAATGCAATTCTCAGCATGGGTTCAAAGCCCTGGTCTAGCCAGGGAATGAGAAAAATAATCACATGGTGCTGTGTAAAGGTGATACTGAAATGGGTCCAGAGGGGCCATTTCTAGAAGGAGTGGTCAAGGGAGACGGCCTAGACTTGAACTTGACCCCCTAGGACTCTGGCCCCTGACTCTGACAATTTGCTATTAATTGTAGGGTTCCTGAGTTCTCAACCATCATCCCCCACCTCGTGGTGACGGAAGACACAGATGAAGACACTCCCTCAGTGCCAGACGATACCTCAGACTCTGGCTACAGCACTTTGATCCCAGGCTCCCCAACGGGGCCCCACTCCCCACTGAGCCGTCTACACCAGCGAGCTTTTCGGCGGGACCCTCGCCTCACCTTCTCTACCCTGGACCTCCGAAATGTTCCTTTGCGCACCCAGTCCACTAACTCCCAAGTGCCCCAGCGCCGAAGTGCCCCTGACCTGCCAGAGGAATGCATCCAAAGAGGAAGCAGTCTTCCCAGGGGAGAACCTCCCACCTGGTCTGAGGAAGAAGATGGGACCTCAGCAGGAGGGAATGTGGTGGTGGAAACCTTGCACAGGGCCCAACTTCGGGGGCAGGTCTCCCGCTCCCTAACCCATGTCGAATCTGCTGGGGAAAGCCCCTGGTACTCCTCAGGGGATGAAGATGAGGAGTCCGTCTTCCTGAGATCCAGCCACATCCCCTCTCCATGCCCCCTCCAGGCTGAGGACATGCTCAGAGAGATCCAGGAGGAACTGGCCACCCAGAGGATCGAGGATGCCCCAGAGCCACAGAGCAACAGACCTCGGAAGCTGACACGGATGCAACTGCAGAGGATGCGAGGGCCCCACATCATACAGCTGGACACACCCCTGTCCACATCGTAAGTGCAGAAGGGAAGCTGGCATGGAGGGGCAGAGCGGAGACCAGAGCAGGAGCTGTGGGATGCAAGGGTCCTTAGCCCCACTCTTCACCCACGTCTGACCCTCATGTTCTCACTGCCACTTTTACCTAACAGCTACCTCCTTTCTTTTCAGAGAGGTGTGAGGGACACCGAGGACCTTTGGCATTTCTCCCAGAGGAAATTTCACCCCAAGAGTGCTGGTCACCACCCTGCCCCTGGACTCTACCTCAAGGACCATACCTCCTGCTAAGAAGCCTGGCCCAGGCACCCTGCTTTCCCTACTCTGTGGGCTTTGGGATCAATAACTGTAAATTTATGTATCATAGACACCTGATTCCCACATAAAGTTGTGCATAAAAACGACTGCCCAGTGCTAAATGGGAAGGAGAACCTGAGTGGGGGTGTCACAGAGTGAACACTGTCTGCTCCTCTGACAGTGGTTTTGAGAGGTGATAGGGTCTCTGGCGCTGGTGTTGTGAGCCATCAAGTCAATTCTGACTCATAGCAACCCTACAGGACAGAATAGAACTGCCCAGTGGGTTTCCCTAGATTGTAATCTTTACGGGAACAGAACACCAGAGGTCTTTTCTCCTGCAGAGCCACTGATAGGTTGGCACCACCAACCTTTCAGTTAGCAGCCAAAGGTTCAAGCATTGCGCCACTAGGGCTCCTTTCTCTAGCCCTAACCCAGGGCTTTTCCCATCCTACCCACCAGGATCTGGGTCTCTGCCCAGGCCTCCCACACCAGCCCTGAAGACAGACCACTCCCTCCAGGAGCAGAGTTTTAATTCAGAGTTTTAGTGTATTTACAAAAGTCCATAGCTCCAGCACATTGTTCTGTGCTTGTCCTGCCTTGAGACAGTTCAGCTTACTCTGTGCTTGTCCAGGCAGGGGGCAAGGGGTGCCAAGTTTCTATTAGTGCAACATAACCGATACAAAATTGCTTATCTACTGTGAAAAAGGCTCAGGGACCAACCAGGGGCCCCTAAGCAGCCATGCTGGGTCCTCCACACCCAAAATGGGTTTGAAGTATGGCGCCCCTTATCCCTGCAACCAACCACTTGGGTTCACGCACACTCACCCTCACGATCACACACGCCGCTGAGAAAAACTATATACACAAAGGGGGTAGCACCGAGTTAAGTGGCTGCCAGCTCATGGCTGCTCCTCCACGACCCTTCCTCTCCAGAAAAAAAAAAGGGGGGAGGGGATCGGGAGGCCATCTCCCAGAATGGTCCTTCCTGCAGGATCGTTTCCAGGCCATCCTGCGGCGGGAAGCAGCTGTCACAAGGGCAGGCCCCGCCCAGGAGACAGTGGGCGTGGCCTCATCGGGGGATTCGGGGAGCGGGGCCCTGCAGCGCCTCCTCAATGTCCTCCAGGCAGCCACGCAGGTCCATATCACAGAGCACGCGGCCCAGCAGCTCCAGCGTGGCCTCGCGTCGTGGCATCCGCTGTCTCCAGGCTGCCAGCATGCTGTACTGCGCCTCGCGCAGGCAACGTCCATTCTGCAGCTCCATCCGCTCGATCTCGTGCTCGCTCAGCCCTAGGCGCCGCACGAACTCCCTCCACCGAGACGGGGGCACACCGTCCACCACAGCATACAGCATTGCTGGGTCAGCTGCGGGGGGGAAGCAAACCCGTGAGCCTCCAGCCAGTTGGTAACCCTGCCTAAGGCTCCGGCTGCTTGAGCCCTCTAGAAGCTCCGCCCCTGAGCCCTCAGCTGGGATCCCGCTAGGAACTCACCATCTGCGAGCAGCGTGTGCGAGCGCTCCTCCCCCTTCTGAGGAGGTGCCGGGATCTGGGTGGAGGCAGCAGCCGCGGTGAGGATGGGGCCAGCCTCCTGGTAGGGTGGGGCCACCTCTCTGGGAGGTGATGCATTTGTTAAGTTGGACCACTCACTGGGGGAGAAGTTGGAGCTGGGGGTGGGTCTGGAGCTGGGGGTGGGTCTGAAGCCTGGGGTGGGTCTGAAGCTCAAAGAGGGGCTGAAGGCTGGGGCTAGGGGCTTGGCAATAACTCCTTCAAACTCCCCCTGAAAGAGAGAAGGCACAGCGTTAGTGGGAGGGAGGAGGCACAACCCGGCCCTCTTTGGATGCACGGTGGGACTAAAGGGAATTAGGGGAGCCCCGTGTTAATACCAGGTAATTTGGCTACTTTAAGTAGTCCCCGATTTCATCTCACCTCTTTTACAGGTGCCGGTTTCCCACAAACTGAGAGGAAAAAAAAAAGAAACAAAACGTCACAAATTTCACTTCCCCTCACATCTCATCACCTCCCACCCCGCCACCACCAATAATCTCTACTGGGGATGGCTATGGAGACTTGTGGTGACATGCTTCAGGGCCTGTGTAGCCCCTGGGACCAGAGAACTACTGATGCAGCATGACCTCTCACCAGCCATCTAGGGTCACCACCTCCTGCAGGGAGTCCTCAGCAGGGAACCTCTCATTTCTCTCCATGTTTTTCATCTAGCCACCAAAGCCTCTCCCACATCTCCACCAGGACTCTTTTCCCTCCCAAAGTCCCCACTCACCAATGGAGTAGAGCTTGGGCTTCCACCGTTGGTAGCGGCACATTATACCGATAAAGAGGGATAAAAGGCAAAGACCAAACAGGATCACCAGGGGCAACAGCACTGTGGTGCCTGGAGGCAAAGTAGATCGTGGTCAGAGATGGGACAGAAGAAGACAGCAAGGATGGGTAGACGGGTGGAGGGTCAAGGATTAGGGAGAAGGCAGGTGAGCGTGGGCTATTTCTCCTCACCTGTGTCCTGAGGGCCCTTAACTGTTCCAGTCGTGGGCAGGCACAGCTTTGTGCACTCTGGGTCATTTCTACAGCTAAAACAGCAGATGACATTAGTGAGCAGGGTCCTACCACAGGAGGAACATGGGGGGGAAAAGCCACAAATTGTTGGGGAGTCTTTGCTTTACGAATATTTTAGCTGTCTCTTGATACAATGGAATTTAATGATATCCTTGGGAATCGATGCAGAGGGATGAAACATAGTTAATCATAGAATCACTTAATTTTAGAACTGGAAGGGATCTTGAAAAGACTGCGTAGAAAAGGAGTCAAAAGCAGTTAGGTCAGAAATACATTTCAGCTCATTCATTGACTAGCAGTGTGACTCTAAGCAAGTCATGTAACATTTAAGCCTCAGTTTCCTCATCAGTAAAATAGGGATCATACCCACTTCTCTGGATTGAAGAGTAAATGAGATTAAGTATGCCCAACATAGAGTAACCAGAAGCCAGTTGCTGTTGAGTCAATTCCAACTCATGGCAGCCCCATGTATGTCAGAGTAGAACTGTGCTCCATAGGGTTTTGAATGGCTGGTTTTTCAGAAGTAGACTGCCAGGTCTTTCTTCTGAGATGCCTCTGGGCCAACTCAAACCTCCAGTCTTTCAGTTAGCAGCTGAGTACGTAAACCATTACACCACCCAGGGACTCCAACATAGAATACAAAAAAAAAAAAAAAAACCCACTGCCATGGAGTCAATTCCAACTCATAGCGACATACAGTAAGTACCCCATAAGTAGTAGCTGTTATTGTATTGTTATTTTATTATCGTTTTACACCCTGAGAATCCTGTGACAGAAAGAGGTTAAAGGGCTTTTTCTCAAGATGGCACTACTAAGTACAATGCCTGACTGGAAGAGGGATCAAATGTGCATGTGAAAATTTTTAAAAATACCTATGGCTAATGGCAGCCAGAGAGCACTCTAGAGCAAGCACATCTTCTCATGTGTGGGGAGCTGTCATTGGGCAGCATGGGGTGATGAGTGATGAGGCAGGCCTGGAAGGACCTTGAGAAGGTGAGTCCCCCACAGAAGTCTAAAAGCAGGAAGAAGCATTTCACGCCCACCTCACAGCGCCATGGTGAGAACCACAGGGAATGGGTACAAAAGCTTTTTCAAGAAGAGACAAAACTTGGTGGGAAAAATTGGAAAATAAATAATTTTTTGTCAGCATTTTATAGGTATTTTTTGTGGTTCTCACAGCTTCTCAAAGTAGGTGTCATTATCCTTACTTTAAAGGTAAGAAAACTAAGGCTCAGACATTAAGTAACTTACTCAAGTTCACATAGCCATTAAGTGGCTAAGCTCAGGTTTGAACCCAAGTCATTTAACTCCAGAGGCCTCAGAGTTTCTTATCTGTCCCACATTGGGTTGTCCCTCCAAAAGCCGAGTGTAATACGGCAGAGTGCAGGGGAGGGAAATGGGGAGGTCATTTATATGTGCACAAGGTAGGCACAGGATCACCTCTTGGGAAGGTCTTTTTAAAACACCAGCCAGAGGTGCTCTAAATGCAGCATCCTTATAAATAGGAGCGTCCTTATAAAATGGGACTTGTGGGGGTAGTCTGTGTAAAGGGAAAAAGTGAAATGGAATAAATTAGCTCTTGCTGTGTTGCTGTGTTGCTGTGTTTCTGTGGTTTGGCTGTATTTATCCTAGTTGTATATCAGACATCATGCTGCTTTAAATGGGAGGTTGCTGACAGTGAGAACTAAGGGAACTGCGAGAAGCCAAAGTCATTTCTGTAAAAAGCGGCTCAGATGGCTACCCGAGGGGACAGCATCGTTTACTGGAGGAGCACTGGATTTGGAGTGAGTGAAAAGACATGGGTATAGGCCCAGGATCTTGCCAAGTGATCTTGATCTTGTCACTTAACCTATCCGAGACCCAATTTCTGCATGTGTTAAATAAAACTAGAAATAAGAACTGCCTGACCTCTGTCTGGAGCAGTGGCTAAGAGCTCAGGCTGCTAACGAAAATGTACTCTGTTACAGGTTTGCTCAGATGATCAGATATGAGAATGCGTGTAAAAGCATGTTGTAAACCGTAAAAAAACAAACAAACAAAAAAAAACCAAACTCGTTGCTGTCGAGTTGATTCTGACTCATAGCAACCCTATAGGACAGAGTAGAACTGCCCCATAGAGTTTCCAAGGAGCACCTGGTAGATCTGCACTGCTGACCTTTTGGTTAGCAGCCATAGCATTTAACCATACTCCACCAAGGTTTTCGTAAACTGTAAAGGGCTGTGCATTTGTAGAGCATTACTAAGTACTAGGTGTTGGTTAGCGAGCCCTGGTGATGCAATGGTTAAGCACTTGGCTGCTAACTGAAAGGCTGGCAGTTTGAACCCACCCAGCGCCTCCTTGGGCAAAAGACCTGGCGATCTGCTCCTGTAAAGATTACAGCCTAGAAAACCCTATGAGGCAGTTGCTATGAGTCAAAAATCAGCTGAACAGCACCCAACAACTACAACAACCAGCAAGAAGGTGTTGGTTACAGATCTAAGTGGGGTCAGGGACAGGTATGCTAAGGTTCATTATTCTGTCGTCATAGCGTGCAGGTCCTCAAACACAGCCTGGGCACCTGGACCCAGTGAGTGTGCAGGGGCGGCCTCTGTGGGGCCAGAGGGAGTGTGATGGTCCAGCCAAAGAGGCCATCTTGCGTCAAACCTAAGATGCCATCAAAAGTAGTAAGAGGCACCACTACTTACGTACCATACACATAACATAAATCTATCAATTAAACCATGATATGTCATCAGTTGTGACATGTATCCCAATTTCAGAAATATGAACTTCTATCACCAAAGACTTCTTAAGATATGAGGGACAAGTTGGGCAGGGAGGACTGTTTGGTGTCTTGACACAAGGTGTCTCCCGTTCAGACAGCCAGAAGGAGCCAGAGCACCCTCGGGTGTCTCCCTTGCCCTGCTAGTGGCTCTCCCCCACAGCCGTCCCACCCCACCCCATGCTCCCCACCTCATGCCCAGCAGCCAGCAGGGATACTCACTTGCTACAGGTGATACACTTATTTCCCCTTAGAAAGAACCCTGCATGGCAGGTGCACACAGTGTCATGTCTCTCTTGGCCTGTGGGAAGAAGTGCAGCACAGCTAAAGGAGGGCAGCCCTGCACCCTGAGGCAGGAGGAAGAGCAAGGAGGGGCAGAAGATGGAGGGCCAAAGGAGAATGGTGCTCAGATTCAGGAACTGTGGGAGAGAGGACAAGAAATGCTTCCTCATGGGGGACAGGGTGTAGAAAGGTGGAGACTTTCCCCCTGAGGGACTAGGCCAACCCCTGAGGTGAAGAAGGGGCTTGGGGATGGGAGACCCATGCTCACAGTGGATATGCACAGTGCCGTTGAAGCAAAGGCTACAGTTAAGGCACCGGAAAAGGGAGGGACTCCAATAATGCCGATACTGGTTCTTCCTGCAGCCGCACACGGTGTCCTGGTACACTGTACAAGGAAGAAGCTCCACCTGGTCCATTTCTAGGGAGGGGAAGAGATAGCATGAGTCCTGTGTCCCCCTGTCCAGATTAATTCCACTTGTCCTTTCCCTGCACCCTTTCTTGACCCTACAGTGTCACTCTAACACATGCTGACACCATGCACACTCACATATGCACACATATTCCCACCCACACCCACCAGCACGTTTCTACAGCCTCACACATAGACATGCACCATATACCTGTTAATGTCCATCTGACTCTCCAGACACACACGCTCCTTTTAGAGCCCCTGCCCTCTCCTAAGACATACCTTTCCGGCACTTGGAGCAGCTGAAGCATTGTCCTACATGGTTCTCCGAAGCAGTGAAAGTGCCAGTTTCACACTCCCTGCAGTCCGTGTCCAGCCCTGGGCCTGGGCAGTCATTGTACCGGTAGGTCCCTGTGTTAAGGTATCAGGGTCAGGCTGCAGATGAGTGCTCAAGGAAGGAGCCCCATCCTAGGGAACATGACCAGGGCCACTTCCCTGAAGTCTCTAGGAGAAGAAAGGGGGGAGAAAATCCCAGCCCAGGAAAGGCGGCAAAGTTAGGGGACTTGCAGGGAGGGACCCCAGGTTTTAGAATATCTGGAAAAAGCAAAGGAAGAAGCAGAGCCCCATAACTGAGGGGATTCATGGTTACTAGTTTCTCCTACCTTTGTGGCACTTGGTACAGCAAATGGAATTATTTTGAGGGTGGTTGTATTTCCCCTGGGGACACAGATTATCTCTCTTCTCTCGGTCCCCAAGGTGGGGGACCAGTCCAATAACCCCTGAGGGATATATTCCCACCAACAGAGCAAGAAGCACCTAGGAAAGAATCAGATCGTCCATTAGGAGAGGCAGGGGTGGGAATCTTAGAGGCTACAAGTCAAAACCCTCCCCAGCTCGTGGCTTCTCCAGTCAGTGGAACATTCTCCCCAGGCCACCCAGCTCACACACAATGTTCTTCCTCTAAACCTAGACAGTTGGCACAGTGTACAATCTAGTGCATAACTGTTCTCTAGTTGTCCTGGGTGCTAATTTTTTTAATAATTTATTTGTTGTTGTTGAGAATATACACAGCATAACATATACCAGTTCAACAGTTTCTACATGTACAATTCAGTGACATTGATTACATTCTTCTAGTTGTATAACCATTCTCACTCCCCTTTTCTGAGTTGTTCCTACTCCATTAACATAAACTCACTGCCCCCTAAGTTTCCTATCTAATCTTCCTAGTTGCTGTTGTCAATTTGATCCCATATAGACAGATCTTATAAGAGCACAATGCTCAAGGCAGACATTCTTCACTAGTTAAGCTAAACTATTGTTTGGTTTTAAGAAGACTTTGGGATATTTTTGGTTTAAGGTTTAAAAACGATATCAGGGCAATAATTTCAGGGGTTCATCCAGCCTCCATGGCTCCAGAAAAACTGGATTCTATGAGACATCTCACATGCTTTGGACACCTTATCAGAAGGGATCAGTCCCTGGAGAAGGACATCATGCCTGGAAAAATGGAGGGTCAACGAAAAAGAGGAAGACCCTCAACAAGATGGATTGACACAGTGGCTGCAACAATGGGCTCAAGCATAGCAACAATTGTGAGGATGGCACAGGACCGGGCAATGGTTCGTTCTGCTGTGCACAGGGTCGCTATGAGTCGGAACCGACTCAATGGCACCTAACAACGTGAGAATTTTAAATTCTGTTCTCCATTTTCCCCCTTTTGACTAGGACTCTTCTATAGAATCTTTGATCAAAATGTTCAGTAATGGTAGCCAGGCACCATCCAATTCTTCTGGTCTCATGGCAAAGGAGGCACTTGTTCATGGAGGCAATTAGCCACACTTTCCATATCCTTCTTCTATTGCTAACTCTCCTTCTTCCTCTGTTGCTCCAGGTAAATAGAGACCAATTGTTTTCTGGATGCTAGTTTTGTTCCTCCAACTCAAGAATAGTAGGCTTCAGACCTGGACTCTATTTGACCCTTATTCTGAGTTCCTCCATAGCAAACAGTGCTGACACAGAGCAGATGCTCAAGAAAAAAAAATATTTCTGGATTAGGACCTGGCAGGTTGCCTCAGTGATAGCCCTTCCTTCCAACAACCAGCCCCAAAGACTGGGGACATGCTTCCCTACCTGGGTGCTAGGTTCACAGTGTGTTCACTTGGTGAAGATTCACTGAGCTAAATAATTAGGATCTGTGTACTTGCCTGTTTGTGTTATATCAGTAAAAAAATAAATAAATTTAAATCAGATTAGGGTGGAGGCGAGTGATGTTCTGGTGGGCACCATTCCTGGTGAGTGGGCAGAAACAAAAGGATAGTTTCTTTATAAATTTGTATCAAAACTTTACTCAGGATCCTGCCCTCACACCCCATTTTCCATCCCTTTCCACCACTAAATTTACACAAACACTCCAGGTTGGCAAAGACATACGGGGATGGGAGTAAAAGGGAAAGTTCAGGGGTCAAGGATGGAGTAGGTGGGTGTTATGGATTGACTTTGTCCCCTCAAAATATGTGTCGGAATCCTAACCCCTATACCTGTGGATGCAGTCTAATCTAATGCAATGCAATCCCCTTCCATAATGCAATGTAATCAGTTAGTTGAGATTGTGCCAGTGTAGGGTGGGTCCTAAATTTAATCGCTTCTGAGTTATATAAAGAACAGCATAAACACAGACACATGCACGCATAAACAGGGGGAAGACAGATGCTGTCTGACTTTGAAGGAGGTAGATGAATCTACAGGCCCAGGAACTCTAAGGATTGCCAGCTACTAGAAGCTGAAATAGACAAAGAAAAACCTCCCTCTAGAGTCACACCCTAGATTTGGACTTCTGGCACTCCATGGACTGCCAGAAAAATGAACAAGTCAGTCTTGGAGGAAGTACAGCCAGAATGCTCCTTAGAAGGATGGTGAGACTTCATCTTGCTTACTTTGGACATGTTATCAAGAAAGACCAATCCCACTAATGGACCACAACTACCAAGGCCCTCACCAGACTGAGTCCAGTACAACTAGATGGTGCCCGGCTACCACCACTGACTGCTATGACAGGGATCACAACAGAGGGTCCCGGACAGAGTTGGAGAAAAACGTAGAACAAAATTCTAACTCACAAAAAAGACCAGACTTACTGGCCTGACACGGACCGGAGAAACCCAAGAGTATGGCTCCCGGACACCCTTTTAGCTCAGTAATGAAGTCACTCCCGAGGTTCACCTTTCAGTTGAAGATTAGACAGAGCCATGAAATAAAACAAGACTAATGGGACACAACAGCCTAGGGACAAGGACTAAAAGGCAGGAGGGGGCAGGAAAACTGGTAATAGGAAACCTAAGGTCGAGAAGGGAGAGTGTGGACATGTCGTGGGGTTGTTAACCAATGTCATAAAACAGTATGTGTACTAATTGTTTAATGAGAAATTATTTGTTCTGTAAACCTTCATCTAAAGTACAATTAAAAAAAGAAAAAAAGACCAATCCCTAGAAAAGCACATCATGCTTGGTAAAGTAGAGAGTCAGTGAAAATGAGGGAAACCCTTCATGAGATGGATTGACACAATAACTGCAACAATGGGCTCAAATATACCAGCAATTATGAAGATGGCACAGAACCAGACAGTGTTTTCTTCTGTTATACATACGCTGGCCATGAGTCAGAGCCAACTTAATGGCAACTAACAATAACCACCACCACCAACAGCCTCGTGAACTGTAAGAAAAGAAATTTCTGTTCTTCAAAGCCACCCACTTTCAGTATTTCTGTTACAACAGCACTAGGTAAGTAAGACAATGGATCACAAAGCTTCGGTGGGGACAGAGAGCGGAGAGGGATGTAAGTCACACGCAGCTAGAGCTGAGGGTGTGCCCTGAGAGGCCTGCGGCCCTTTGCACGCCAGGACATTCTGGAAGGCAAGTTTTACAACCTCAGGCCAAGCACACAGCAGCTGAATCACTTGCTCGTGCTGGCTTCAATTCCAGGAAAGCAAAGCCAGGAATCAGTGTTTAGCTCCAACTCAGACTTTGTTCTTTGACCTCTGACTAGCTTCTGGCTTTCCCCAGGACGTTTTTTTTTTCTGCTGTAAGAGCCACCTTATATAAAGACAAAAGGATGTTCTTTAAGTATGTTAAATACTGGGGAGCACCAGACTAATCAGATCACAGAAACCCCAGCCTGGGAAAGTAGGGCCTGGCAGCCCACAGCCAGCCCAGCAACAGCCCTACAGCCTGAGCAGCCTCCCATTTTGGAGCAGGTCGCATCCTGAGTCACCCACTGGGAGACGCTGCGGCTGTACACACCCCCGGAAGCCAGAGTCTCAGCCACAAAGTGGGGAAGCCACACTCAGAAATCCCAGCAGGGGCACGCTCCCCCACTCAGAGGGCAGCAGCCTTTGCTAGCCAGCCCATATGCTGGGCCATCTCTCCAGAGAACAGAACTGGAGCCACCAGGGCAACAGGAAGAGTCCGGTGGTTAGGAGAACTTCCCAATCCTGAAAGTCCTGAAAGTTGTGGTTCCTTTCCCAGAAGACAAAAAAGTTCTGAGTACCTGAGGTCACTGGCACTTTGAATCCCATCAGGGGGCTTGAAGCAAAGCCAAACAGTAGACGGAGTCAGGAAGAGCTGGGAGGCTCCAGTCCCCGCACAGCCTTTGGAGGAGTTTTTCAGGGGTCTCTGGCCTGTGGGGAATGGACCTCCACGAAAGGGAGGTGGGGAGCCTGGCTTTCTCAGGCCAAGTGTTCCCCTCCCTCTCCAGCACTTGGAGGGTTAAGTCAGATCCGGGAAAGGGAGATCTTTTCCCAGCAGCCCCGCCCCAGTGACTCACGCCAGAAGGAGGGAGGGGGCAGAAAGAAGGGAGAGGGAACTAACTGCTTCCCCAGCTCCTCAAGGGTCGTGAGTCAGCAGAAAGACAGAGGGACTAGCCAGAAATGGGGACCCCATCTGATTCCTTCCTCCTGTGGGCCAGTCTCTCCCTCTCACCCCTATTCAGAGCGCCCCTTTGTCCTTCTCTCCCCAAAAGAGCCAAGCAATGGACCTTTGTACCACTTGGCCCCCATATTTCAGGAAATAGCTCTCCCTCCCCATTTCATCCCAACGGGAAGTCTCCCTCCGACCCCTGGCTTCCTCCCATCAGATCACTACCCACCCCTCCCAGAGCTGACCCTCAGCATCCTTCCTTTAGACTTGGCCCCACCCACCTCATTCCTCCTCCAGGTCTCTTTCTGATAAACTCATTCCCTGGGCTCTTGCACCAGCCCCCTGACACTCCCCAGTTCAAGCAGGAAGCACACTAAGGCTGCCCTCCCACCCTGGGTTCACCACATTCCCATAGCCTGGCTGGCTCCGGCCAGTTGTGTTGGGTTTGGGGGCCTCCCTGGAGTCCCCAGACAATCCTGAGGAAATAAGGCCAGTTCTAAGTCCCCACAGCCCCTCCCCCAAGCCCACTGGCCACACAAGAAAAACTCCAGCACCCTGAACATCCACTTCCAGGGGTGAGCAAGCAGGAAGGGACATACTGCAAAACCAGCACTGTTGCCCACGTCTCTCCAGGCAGGACAGTAGCCATCCCTGGGCCATCCCACTCTGACCCTTAGTAGCCAGGGCCTTGAGGCTTCCCACCAAGGCATCATTTGTTGGCACCAGCTGGCTCCAGTGAGCCCAGTCCTTAGTAATTGTTGAGGAGGCACCATCTTGAAGCAAAACAGCAGAAGCAGGAGGTAAGCTCCGAGCAACCAGACTCCAGTTTGGCAAGGTGCGTAGAGGAAGGGCAGGACGCAGGCGGGGGCTGGTGGAGAGACAGTTGAGGAGGTGGCCCCAGCACCCCACCAACTCCCCCACAACTTCCGCCTGAGGAGGCTTTAAAATGTGACTTCCTGTGCTGTGGCTGCAGAGTGGGGCTAAGAAGCTAAGATCGACCCTGTGGTCTAACTCTGACCCAGCCACCTCACGTAGACCGGCTTAGTTATACCCTCTCCCCACGTTAATCTGCTCATTAAATTAAAATCTGTTTGTTCATTTAATGTCAATGTGTTTGGGAGCGCATGACAGTGCCTCCTCCAAAGTTCCATCTCCCTCCCATGAAGCCCTCCAACATGAAACTTCCACCACCCAAGCTCCTTAGTTCAGCCCCATGAACCTTAATCACATGAATTAACTAAATCTGCTGTTTGGTTTTCATAATATGATTATCTTGTGTGCACAGATATGATCTCCCCAAATAGACCATAGCACTGTGAGATAAGAGATCAGAGAGTCTCCCTCCTTCCCCTGATGGTCAGAGAGAGTCTTATCATCCTTGGTTTCCCTTCAGCACCCAGAACCAGGCCTCAAGAACTGGCGGAGCAAAATAAACATAACTAATTGATCTAATGGTCTGTCCCTAAATCCAGTTAACCAGTGATTCCCAGGGGGAGAGTATTCCAAACGCACGCACACACACACACACACACACACACACACACATGTGCACACACGCACGCACACACACGGGCGCACACACACGCACACGACGCCGTTACTGGAGATTCTGCCCACGCTCCTCCCCTTTTGAGAATCACTGAGGAGTATACGCAGCACATATGAGTGCTTCTTGTTAGGTGCCATCGAGTCGATTCTCAACTCAAAGCAACCCATGTGACAGTACAGAACTGCCCCATAGGGTTTCCTAGGTTGTAATTTTTATGGGAGGAGATCGCCAGGCCTTTTCTCCCTCGGAGCCACTGGGTGGGTTCAAACCACCAACCTTTGGTTAGCAGCCAAGCGCTTAACCGTTGCACCTCCAGGGCTCCTATATGAGTGCTATGAAGGTAGAAGAAAGTTTGGGAACCTCTGCTCTAGCCTGTCAGGTACACATTTCCGCTTGGTTATTCCCCTGACCTTTAACATGCCCCAAACTGAATTCATCAATCTCCTCACCTAGGCAAATGTCATGCCACCAACTTCTTGATATGAGGGCACCAATGCCAAGAGCTTTTTTACACCTCTCTCTCTGGGTCTCCCTCCCTCCCCTGATGCCATTCAGTATGTCAGGTCACCTCACCAGTCCCTCTTCTGTCTCTCAGTCCTCTCCACATCCACGGGTTGCCTCCCACCTAGATTATTGCCAACTATCTTCCAGCGACTGCCCAGCCACCAGCTTCCTCCCTGCTCCAAGCCATCCCACACACTTTCTTATCTGCTTTCAGGCTTCAACTCGCCCCCACCTGTGTGTGAATCTTCCTCTCCAGGGCCTGATCTGAAACATGACTTTCATTGGATCACTCTCCCCCTGCTTAAGTTCTTACTTCACTTTTATTCTGAGCACAGTCCCGGGCAGTGGGCCCTCAAAGATTATATTCTGAATGAATGAATGAATAAGCAAATGAATGAATTCTTCCACCTGAGATCATATTCAAAATTCTTTTTTCATTCCCTCACCCTTTACTCCAATGCTGCCATTCTTTTCCACATGGTCCTTCCACTCCAAAGAAGGTGTTCAGCTTCCTGCCACCACCACTGCCCCCAACACAAAATCCCATCTCTCCATTCCTCCATTCTCCTCAAACCAGTCTCCCCACTCCTCTGCATCCCTCCTTTCTAGCCATCCTGCCAGTCAGTGACTTCAAATGACAGCTCCAAACCCACTTTTCTTTGAGGCTTTCCCTCCCTCATTCCATCCCTTGTCCCTTAATTCACTCAACAGATATTTAAGGGGCACTGTGTGCCCTGGGGGGCCCTTGTGGTGGAGTGGTTAAGCATTTGGCTGTTAACCAAAAGGTCAGCAGTTCAAATCCATCATCAGCCACTCCTTAGAAACCCTATGGGGCCGTTCTACTCTGTCCTATAGGGTCACTATAAGTCGGAATCTACTCGACAGCAACTGGTTTGGTTTGGTGCACCCTGGGAGGAGCCCTGGTGGCACAGTGGCTAAAGCACTTAGCTTGCTAACCAAAAGGTCAGCAGTTCAAACCCACCAGCCACACCATGGGGGAAAGATGGGAGAAAGATGTGACATAAACATGTACAGCCTTGGAAACCCAATGGGACAGTTCTACTCTGTCCTATAGGGTTGCTATGAGTCGGAAATGACTCATCCAGGGGTGGGGGGGATGTGCCCTGGTGGAGCAATGGTTAAGTGCTCAGCTGTTAACCCAAAGGTTCAAACCCACTCAGTGGCTCTGCTCCCGTAAAGATTGTTGTTGTTGTTGTTAGGTGCCGTTAAGTTGATTCCAACTTGTAGTGACCTTCGGGACAACAGAAAGAAACACTGTCCTGTGCCATCCTCACAATTGTTGTAATCCTGTAAAGATTACAGCCTAGAAAACCCTATGGGGCAGTTCTATTCTGTCACATGGGGTTGACTCGATGGCACCTAACAACAACAACTGTGTGCCTGACCCCTGGCCCCATGCTGGGTGCCAGGGAGGCAGAGATGGATAATACACAGTTCACACACTCAAGAGCTCTCAACTGGTCAGAGACAAGTGGATTGTAGGCCCCTGATCTATGTAGGAGAATGGTGAAGGGCACTTGAATCAGCCTGGATAAGCTCATGGGTTTCCTGGAGCAGAGCACTAAAGCTGAGATCTGCTAAAAATTCAAAGGCAGCTGCACTGAGGTTCGTCTTCCTCCTGGTTCTGCCTCCCTCAGTGCTCCAGGGCGCTCATTACAATGCTTTTGTGGATATTTTCTCCCAGAGTGTTCTGAAATCATTTTTTGCTGTAAGCTGTCTTGGCTCCTAGACTGTAAGCTCTGTGAAAGCAGGTATCAGTCTACTGTTTGCTTTGTCACACTCTCCGCTTTCCTCCTCCACACCTACCTGCAGGTGCATGCACTCCCCAGGCCCACTCATTTTCACACACACACATGCACACATGCACACAAGCAGACACTGGGTGCTGTGTGGGCCACTGAATGATGACACACTGCAAAGCTCATGGACAGCCTAATGCAGCCTTAAATACCTCCCTTCATTTCCCACTCCTTCCAGCTCCAACCTGGGCTCCTTTCCAGTAAGAGTCCTTCCCTGGCCTGGGCTGGATTAGCCCCAGCCCCTAGGCACTTTTCTTTATCTGTTCAGGCTAACTGTACCCGCTGTTTTCCAAACACAAATGTTCACTTTACCAGTAATACTAATAATATGAAAGCTAATGTTAAAAAAAAAAGCTAAGGTTTATTGCGTACTTTCCATTTGCTACACCCTAGTGGGCATTAGAGTCGCTATGAGTTGGAATTGACTCGACGGCCACAGATTTGATTTGGTTTTAGTGGGCATTAGAAGCCCTGGTGGCAGTGGTTAAAGAGCTCAGCTGCTAACCAAAAGGTCAGCAGTTCGAACCCACCAGTTGCTATACATGAGAAAGATGTGGCAGCCTGTTTCCATAAAGATTTACAGCCTTGGAAACCCTACAGGGCAGTTATATACTCTGTCCTGTGGGGTCACTATGAGTCAGAATCGACTTGATGGTTGAGGGTTTGGTTTTTTGGCTTAGTGGACATTGGTGGTCCAGTGGTAGAATTCTCACCTTCCATGTGGAAGACCTGGGTTTGATTTCCAGCCAATGTACCTCAAAAGCAGCCACCACCCCTCTGTCAGTGGAGACTTGCATGTTGCTAAGACACTGAAAGGTTTCAGCAGAGCTTCCAGACTTAGATGGACTAGGAAGAAGGACCTGGCGATCTACTTCTGAAAATCAGCCAGTGAAAACCCTATGGATCACAATGTTCTGATCTGCAAATGATCATGGGGATGGCATAGGGCCAGACAGCGTTTCCTTCCTTTTTATATGTTTCCCAACTCATGGCAACTGACTAGATGGCAGCTACAAAAACAACATTCCTCTACTAGTACTGAAACTCCATCAGGGCAGAAATTTTGTTCACTTCTGTAATCCCAGCACCTAAAACAGCGCCTAATGAAGAGTATCAACAACCAGTTGCCATCAAGTCAATCCCAACTCAGGGAGGCCCCATGTGTATCGGAGTAGAACCATGCTTCATAGGGTTTTCAATGGCTGGTTTTTCAGAAGTAGATCACCAGGCCTTTCTTCTGAAGTGCCTCTGAGTGGACTCAAATCTCCAGTTAGCAGCCCAGCACATTAACCGCTTGCATCACCCAGGCACTTAATAAAATGAATGAGTACTTAACATACATTAATCCATTTAATCTTCAAAACAACACTGTGAGCTAGTAACTATTATATCCATTTTACAGATAAAGAAACTAAGAGGTTAAGTAACTCGCTTAGCTATTATATGGTACAGCCAGGTGATCTACCCCAAAGAGAGAAGAGAAGTAAGATGACAGGGCAGTTGGTTCGGGGAAAGATCCTGAGGATGAAAAGATCCTGGAGGCAGGACAGCTGTGAAAGAAAGGAAGAGAGGATGGGACTGGGGAGACAGGAGGTGGGTGAATGAGAAGAACAGTGAGACCATGATAGAGAGGTGTTTGGGGGAACCAGGGTGTAGAAACATGGGACTAGAGCACAGAAGAGGGGCAGCAGGAAAGAATTAGAGAGAAAAGGGTTTCAAAAAGGAGACTCTGAGAAGGGGAGAGTGATAGAAAAGGAAGGAATGAATGGGAGAGAAAGTATAAAATGCCAATGATAGGGGAGATGGGAGGGGCAAGCAGTGGGCCAGGGAAGGGCAGGGACCCATGAGAAAGAGACCTGGTCAGCACAGGCAGGGATAATCTACCCAACTAGACGGGGGAGCTGGGGGCTCAGGTCATTTGGACAAGGTGAGTTCAGGACAAGGATACACTGAAACAAGGCGGAGGGAAGAGAAAGGGACATTTTCCAGTGACGAAAACAACTTTCTACCAACTTCCCCAAACTGAGCTGAAGGAGAAACCAAAGGATTGTTGTTTAGTTCTACAGGGAGGGGGCTGGGAGGGCAGGGGCAGGGACACTGACTGGGTGGAGGTGGTACTAGCTACCTGGGGGGAGGTGAGGGGGTCAGTCAATATAGGCCACTCTGCCTGGGAGCTGAGCCACAAGCAGAAGGGCCAAGAATGCCCCAAGTGGGAGACCTGGGAGGGCACTGGGGTGCTCTGCACTTAGTTGTCCTTCCCCCTTCTAGTTTCCCATTCTACTCCCAAAGATTTTCCCACTATATAGTATCCCAAACCTACCCCACAATTCATCTCCTCTCCTGGACTCAGTTTCCCCACTTCACTAGCCATGCAACTCCAGCCATCTAACAGGGTTTGCTCAACCAGGTTCCATAGACAGCCTCACCTCCCCACAGCCCAACACAGGCCGCAGGGCCAGCCAGCTGACCAAAACGAAAACCAAACCTATTGCCTTCCAGTCAATTTCTACTCATAGCGACCCTATAGGGCAGAGTAGAACTGTCCCTTTGGTTTCCAAGGCTGTAAGTCTTTGCGAAGCTGACTGCCCTCCCCCAGCGGCCGGTGGATTTGAACCGCCGGACCTTTGGCTTAGCAGCCCAGCGCTTTAACCGCCGCATCACTAGGGCTCCTTGCCAGCTGACCAGAGGGGCAGAATTCTGAATCCTGAATGTTATGGACTGATAGAATGGGTCTTCCTTCTCCCACTCTTTCTTTTCCCCGCCAAATCTGCCCCAACCTTGGCCAATCGCCGGCCCCACATTCCCGGACGCCCCCTGACCCCATCAAACCTCTTTGGCTACCAAGTGCCAGGGCTCCCTTTCTCTCCCTTTCAAACATTTCCTCCATTTCCCCCAAATCATCGGCCTCACCGACCCTCTCCCCTCACAGGCAGATGAATGGAGAAACCAGAACGGTGTTTGGCGTTGAGCAGGCCTGAGGCTGGGGCCAGCGGATCTCGCCCCTTTCTGCCTGGCAGCGGCTACCCACTCCTTGATCCCTAGTCTCACCAACGGCGGCAGCAGGCCAGGGACGGTGGGGAGGCCCATGTCCGGCCAGGGTGGCCTCTCACTCCCCCATCAGGGCTCAGGGCAGTGGCGGCGACGGTGGCAGTGTCCTGGGGTCCGTGGGGTCGGTCCCGAGTGGGGCCTAGGCCTCGGGGCGGGGGACTTTGAGAGCTGAGGCGCGGGTGGAGATCACGTCCTCGTCCGGGGACCTCGGACCCCGAAGGCCTGAGTCGGAAGAGCTCGGAGAAAATTAGAAAGAAGAGAAGAGGTGGGAGGGGAAGGGAGAGAGGCGGTGTTGCAACATCCGCAAGACAGGAAGAGCCTAGAGAAGAGGCGGCGAGGGCAGGGGGTGGGGGGCGGGAGGCGGTAAAGGCTCTTAACTCTTTGTAGTCCCCGTCAGAGAGCTAGGAGTTCCCAATCCAGATGCCTTGTGCCCCAAACTGCCAATTTTACACTCCCAGCTGGTCACCAAGGTGCAGTAAGCTCCCTCCCTCCCGACCCCAAGCTGACCTTTCCCATATGGAACTGCCAAGGAAAGACCGGGGCTTTGGAGGTTCCACTACAGAATCCTCCACTTTTTATTTCTTCCCCCTCATAGCTACATAACTATAGTTTGCACTTCTTTTTTTTTTTTAATGTTTTTATTTTGATGAAAGTATACACAACCAAAGATACACTATTTCAACAATTTCTACATGTACAACTCAGTGATACTGGTTATATTCTTCCAGAATCTGCCACTTTTTAGCTCAGTGGTCTTGGACACATAACCTAACCTCTCTGAGCCTGTTTCCCAACTGGTAAAATGGAGATAATCTATCTCATAGAGGTGGCTGTAAGGATTTATTAAGGAAGGACAAAGTCAGCACCTGGCACATGGTAAATACTCAGTTCTCTTAGGAAACCTCCCCTTTTACCCAGAGTTCCCCCTGACACCTTCCCACTTTCTTAGGAATTAACCCCTCCAGCTCAAACCTCAGAGTAAGTCCTCCTCTAGTTTTATGCCCTGCCCGGAGCCCTGACACCCCCATTCTGGCCAAGTCCCCAACTGCTGGTCCTGGCTCTGCCACTAGCCAATAGTATGACCTCAGGCATGACCTGTACTGAGCCTCGGCTCCTCATTTATTAAATGGGGTAACAATGACTGGCCCACCTATCTGAGGATTAATGAGACCACATCCATGAAAAAGCTTTGGAAATTATAGATATGTTTACAAAGCCCCTGGGTAGCACAAACGGTTTGCACTCGTCTGCTAATATAAAGGTTGGCAATTTGAACCCACCCAGCGGCACAGCAGAAGAAAGGCATGGCAATCTGTTTCTGTAAAGATTACAGCCAAGAAAATCCTATGGGGCAGTTCTACTCTGTCACATGGGGTCGCTATGATTCAAAATTGACTTGATGGCAACAGGTTTGGGATTTTTTTGTCCAGTGAGTATTACTAATATAATAACAATGCTCTTCTCAGGAGTATTCTGATGTTATCAATCAGAATGGACCTTAGAAATATCTACTACAACTGCCTTGTTTTATAGATGAGACGACTGAGGCCTGGAGACACAATGTTCCTGCAGAGCCAGCAGGGAACCAGGGACTCTTGGCTTCCAATCCAGGGGCTTGTTCACTGTAACAGACACATTCATTACCACTTTTCTCTCTGTCCCTTTCAGTCAGACCCACAGCCTGACTCTTTGGGTATTTTATGCCCCTCTCATTTATGCAGGACATCTCCTAAAAGAATCCCACCACCGGGGCACAACATTTGCCCAAATACCCTCTGGGTACAATGACCTTGCCTAGGAGCCCTGGTGGTGTAATGGTTAAGCACTAGGCTGCTAACCGAAAGGTCAGTGGTTCGAACCCACCAGCTGCTCTGCAGGTGAATGATGTGGCAACCTGCTTCCGTAAAGATTACGGCTTAGGAAACCCTAAGGTGCAGTTCTACTGGGTCATACAGGGTCGTTATGAGTCAGAATTGACTCAACAGCACACAACAACAACAATGCCCAGCCCAAGCCAAAAGTCCTCCCCCTGTTAAAGCTGCTAGACATGCAGGGAGACCAGAGAGGACTGAGGTCCTAGGGCTTTGTGACTTGGAATCAGAGCTCCTAGCCTCTTCTCCCTTTGATCCACAAGCTGACCACCTACCCCAGAGTCTGCTTTCCCTGGCCCTCCCTTGCTTCCCATCTGTGATACGGAGATCTACATGATAAATGGAGCTCGGGTGCTCCCCGCCCCCGGCGGGGGGCGGGGAGCCATCTTCACTCCACCCCACCCTCCTGCTTTTGGAGAAGTGAGGGTTGAAGCTGGACTCACAGAGGAAAGAGCTCACCTCCACCAACACGCAGTGAGGACCAAAGTACAGTACAAGTGGACCGGAAGCAGAGCTCTTGAAGAAGCAGGGTTATTAGAATAAAGTGCTAGAGTCAGATTGCCCAGTTTCCAATGTGAAGAAGAGAGGAGAGCCTCAGCTTCCTCATCTAAAAAATGAGAATCATACCAGTAGCCCTCACAGAGCTGGTTTCATGATTAAATGCATGTAAAGGGTTTAGCAGTGTTGGCCATGTAGTAAGCATTCAGTAAATTATAACAATATTAGTACTTTGTATTAGTAATTATTAATATTACAAAGGATTTTTAATAGTCTGTGCAAGCTGGCAAGGCCATTACACATAGCCTGGCACAAATGGAGAATTTCATTGTTTAGGAGAAATGTTTATTTACTCAATAAGTTTAAAACTTTGAGAAATTTGGTATTAAATTATTCAGTACAATTCTGTTTAAAAAAAAAAAAAAGGATGGTGAAAGGTGGGTGGATCTAGGAGTATGAAAAGCTAACTAGTCTCATGGAGGAAGTGAGAATGTAAGACCCTACTTCCCCCAGGGAAGAAGAAATTATGGTGAAGGAGAGATAGAGAAATAGGAAAAGGAACCAAGGATGACAGAATTGACTGTTAAGGTTTGTGCAGGGTAATGATGGCATGCAACAATAACAACAACAAAGGGATGAAGAGAAAAGAACTTCAGATAGCAGAGACACCCTCTTCCCTATGTCACACACACACACACACACACACACACACACACACACACACACACACACACACACACACACTTCACTCACAGCAACACCAAGTGATCAAAAGGGCATTTCCAAGTCCAGGTCATGTGGTGTCTAGCCTCAACCTTGCCATTCAGATTCTGTGACAGAAATGCAGGGTGGGTCATAGGAGGAGACCTGGATTCTAGGCTTTGTAAGAAATCTGCTGTAAAAACTTGGGCAAGTCACTTCACCTACTAAGCCCCAGATAGAAGATGAGGCAGTTGAACTGGGCCAACTTAAACCTTTTCTTCTCTAATGCTGGGATTCTAACTCCTAACCCTAGGGTCCCAAGGTAGCCCATAGCTGAGGGACAGAGATAAGAGAACATCTCAGGGTGGAAATGAAGGCAGATAAGGAGAAATTCGAGCATCGGGAGAGGCGAAACAGTAGCTGTTTGCAGTCCGTAAGAGAGCCAGCTTTATCCAGCAGGTGCTGCCCATCCCAGCAAAGGATAGGGAGCTGGGAAAAGAGCATGAGGTAGGGGTGGGGCAAGGGCAAGGCCAAGGCTGTGGCAGAGAGCAGTGGAAGGCAGGCTGAGCCTGAGGGCTCTAGCACAAGAGACTGTTATGACACCACCATTTCCCCCCTCATCAGCTTGAATCTGGGAAAGGGAAGTCAAAAGTCGTCATATCAGTTCCTGGTCATGACCCTATCTACCTCACTACTCCCTTCTCCCCTCCCCCAAGATTCACTCTCCCCTTTGGCTCCTCAGGGCAGAGAGATTGTAATTAAGAGGAATAAGATCAAGACAGCAGCGGAGGTATCCCCAAAGATGATGAGGAGGGTGACTTCCGGGTCTCAGGACTAATGCTGTTGTGGGGGTGGGGAACTGGGGGGTCAGAAAACCAGAGTTTCCATACAGATGTCTCTTATCCTCTCCCTGAACCTCAATTTCTCCTTTAATAAAGCTGAAAGGATCCCGTCTGCTCCTCCCTCTGTAATGACATAAGAATGAGAATATACAGGTTTTGAGGTCCCGGAAGACACTGGCCTGAGTCTCACCCTCCTCCACCAGTACCTGGAAGTTGATAGGGAGATGGGGAAGTAGGCAGGTGAGCATATCATATTGCTGCTGGGTGGTGGGCATAACTCAGCAAATGGGACTCAGAGGATTAATGATGATGGTAAGGAAGTTGGGAAAGGGAGGTTCAGATGTTGGATGGGCGAGAGTCTTCCCAACCACTGCGTGGTATGTCCCCCAAAGGGAGGCACTCTGCCTTCCCACTTCTACTCAAACATGGTGATGAGCACAAAGCAGATACGCAACAATTCCCTTAGAGGAAGGGCCCTCCGAGCCAGCAGGACAGCCCAACTCTCCTTCAGGCCCCTGAAGAATTGTCACTTCCATGATGAAGCCAAGGAACATGGAAGTCTGTCCCCTCCCCCTTTAGGACCTCCCAGGAATATAGGCTCCCGGGGATTTACATCAACCCTCTCCCGCCTTCGTGGTGTCCCTATCCAACCATCTAGCCATTTCTTTATGCAACAAACATTTACTGAGCGTCTACCTACTTGCTCCAAGTGGGATATTGGGCTAGGCCCTGAGCATACATATATGAGCAAGACTCAGTCCCCAACCACAGGGAGCTCATTCCCAGTCTGGTATACAAGAAAGTATAATTCAACATCAGCACTCCAATATATGGTACAGTATGCCATGGGAGCCCAGGGGAGAGGGAAGTGATTAATTCTAGGGAAGGCAAGATGGAGCAGTTTTCACAGAAGTGCTGGCATCTGAGCAAGGTCCTAAGGGATGTGTAGGAGTTCACTATCAGAAGGTTGGAGAAACTTCCAGGCTGAGGAAATAGCTTAAGCAAATGTGCTGAGGTGTGAAGGACACCGGGCAGAGGCACAGGACTGCAGCTCCATGGGGGCATAGGGTAGATGAGGCTGGACAAGTCCTAGGGCCAACTGGGAATGGCCAAGCCATCACTGCATTGGTCTGCTCCAGCCCCTGCCCTGGGGAATCGGGGAGGGGAATTGCCCAAGAATAAATTAAGGGGGCTTTCGGGTGGGGTTCCCCACCCAAGTTCAACAAGAGGAGCAGCTGTCTGTTGTCACAGGAAAGCAGTGTGGCCAGGCCAGTCCAGAGCTGGCTTCAGTCGTCTTCGGGTAGGAAACCTGTGCATGCCTTTGTGTGCCCTTGTTTGTGTTTTGTTCTGGCCATCAGTCGTTGCCTAGGAAAGTTCCTTGCCAAATCTCCAAGTTTGACTTGGCTGATCCAAGGGAAAAGGAGACTTGCTGCACTTCAGTGGGGAAATCAAAGTGCTCTAGAGACAGGGGCAGAGGGAACAGGGCAGGAGCTGGGGCAATTCTGGGCCACTTCATTGAACCCTGTTCTCTAGGGCAACTTTCTGAGCCCCTTACCTATCCTGTTTCCCTCCCCGACACCAAAGGCAATTGGGCAGCTCTGAGAGGAAGCCCAAAACACCCTTTCATCCCACCAAGGGTGGCCCCCTCCCACCAAGGGAAGCACGTGCCTGGGTTGGGGGACACTCCTGCTCCCTCAGAGCTCCCCTGCAGTACAAGCAGAGGAGCTGGGCTCTGCCGAGCCTAATGGAGATGGGCAGGGGCCTAGGGTGGCATAGGCAGGTGGAGGGGCTGTCAAGGCTAGGGAGGCAGCAGGACCAGGCTGAGACAGGGAGGGGGATGTGGGGTAGGGATAGAAACGGGAGGGAAGGGAGGAAGGTGGAGTGGATGCCACCTCCTGGGCACCCCTGTTCCCTCGGCCTGGAGACCAGTATCGGCTTCGGAACCTCCGGAGCAGCATCAGGAATGTGATGACTAGGAGGTCAAAGATGAACTCGGCCATCTCCACCACAGACAGTACTGAAGAGCCGAACCACAAGCTCCACTGGCTGCCCAAGTTGGACAAGAGGGTGACCATCTGTAAGGGGGTAGAGGCACACTGACCACTGGGGCAGAGGGACTGTACTCCAGCCCTGCAGCCCCCTATCCCTAACCAAGACATTGTCATTTATTCCTAGGATTCTGCCCACCCTACTCAGTCTCTCAGTAGCCCCCTGGACCCCTTGCTTCTGCTCCTCTCCCTTGGGAGCACATAGCTTCTGGTTGGTGCCATCAGTCCAGTTGGGGCCACAGTTCAAGACAGCTGAAACTGAGACATGTCTCAAGGGCCTTCTCTCCATCATCTGGCATCCCCGTCCCTCCCACTACCCCAGAAACCTCACCCCCACCACCAGCTCCCCTTCTTCCAACCCTCTCAACCTCACCCTTGACCCCTTGCCCCTTTTCCTTGGTCCCCTACCTTAGAGACTCAAACCCTTCTGGCCCCCCAGAGGCAACCCTTGTTTTCTGACAGCCACCCTGCTCAGACCCCTGAGAGAATCACAGACTCAGTGAGGCAGGACATACCGTGACAGAAGGAGACTCAGAGTTGGTTTTATACTTCAGCTCCTTAAAGAAGACGTTGAGTTTAGCAACTCCATTTCTTTGGAGTCAAGGAGAGGGTGGGAAAAAATGACAGAGGATTAACTTCTCAGATCCTCACAAACACCTTCCTCCAATCAAGTGTATTAATTCCTCTTCCTTGATCTATTCCCTCCCAAGGATTGCTTTCAAGGGTGGGACCAGGCTAGGACTGACCTTTTGTTGTTGATAGTGTAATTGTTCTGTCGGGATAGCATCTGGTAGACCCATTCCTGAGAAAGAAAGGGGGCATCAGTGAGGTCAATCTTATATTCTTTAGACTTACGGGGTTAGGGAGTGGGGTCAAACATACCCTACACACATATGCCCAGAGAGGACCACAGCATTACACACACATACTCACACATATTCCCATATCTCTCCCTTTCCCACTTTACCTGGGATGTCACTGAGGGCCACCGTGAGTAACCAGCAGAAAGCTGGTAGCTGGTCACACTGGAGATGAAGAAAGGTGCTCAGTGATACAGGGTAGGGCTCTCCTACTCAAACACTTAGCTAGGTTCCCTGTATTCCACCCAGCCAAGCAGCCAGCTGCCCAGCTTATGACCTGGGAGAAGGGACACTCACCTGCATGGCTTCCGGCATTTGGTGAAACAGCCTAGTCTGTCCAAGGAAAAGGCAAACTGGAGCTTATAGTAGCAATAGCCTGTGGATGCAGAGAGGTGCTCATTTCCCTAGGACACCACAAACCTTCTCCACCCCACATCTAAGAGTTCTCTTATCTTAAAGATCCCTGGGCATCCACTTCACAAGAGCATCATATAGCATTACAATGATCCCTGTGAGTATTCATGCAGCATCAAAAAACATATAAGCAATTAAGCTAAGACAGAAAAACAAAAACAGGTGACACCTATGTAAAGATGTGTGGGATATGGACAAAAATTAAAAAGTCAAAAAGAAAAACAGGAACAACTGTTGTATAAGAATAATGGGATTAAACCACAATGAGATACCACTTCACACCCACTAGGATGGCTAACATCAAAAAGACAGACAATGACACTTGCCGGCAAAAACATAGAGAAATTGGAACCCTTATATGTTGCTGGGAATCTAAAAGGGTGCAGCCACTTTGGACAACAGTCTGGCAGTTCCTAAAAAGTTTAAACATAGAGCTACCATATGACCCAGAAATTCTGCTTCTAAGTATATAAACGAATTGCAAATATATGCCCACACAGAAATTTGTACAAACTTTTATAGCAGCATTATTCATAATAGCCAAGAAGTGAAAACAACCCAAATGTCCATCAATGGATAAATAAAATGTTATTCAGCCATGAAAAAGAATGAAGTACTGATACATGCTACAACATGGATGAACCTTGAAAACACTGTGCTAAGTGAAAGAAGCCAGCCACAAAGGACCATATATATGAAATGTCCAGAACTGGCAAATCCATAGAGACAGAAAGTAGATTAGTGCTTCCCAGAGTCTGGGGGTAGAGTGGGTAGGGTGGAGGGACTGGGGAGAGACTAGTGGGTATGGGGTTTCTTTTCAGGATGATGAAAATGTGCTAAATTTTATTGTGGTTATGGTTGCACAACTCTGTGAATATACTGAAAAACCATTGAATTGTACACTTTAAATGGGTGAATTGTATGGAACATAAATCTCAATAAAGCTTACCAAAAAAAGACTATATTGCTTAAGAGGCACTAGGTTTCTTTTAAGGGTGATGAAAAAATTTGGAAATGGATAGTGGTGATGGTGAACATAATTAATGTCACTGAACTGTACATGAAAAATGGTTGAAATGGCAAATGTTTTATTACATATATTCCACCACAATTTAAAAAAAAAACCCTCAATGAGATACCACTGCACACCTACCAGAATGGCATTAAAAAAAAAAAAAAAAAAAGACTGACAATACCAGTTTTGATGAGAATTTTGATATGGAACTCATATACTGCTGGTGTGATTGTAAAATGTTATAATCTCTTTGGAAAAGACGCAGCAGTTTCTCGTGAAGTCAAACATACACCCTACCCTCAACACAACTATTCCTCTACAAGGTATTTACCAAAACATATGGAAGCATAAACAATAGAAAAAAATAATGGGATTATGGATTCCCCATTTCTCAAATTCTAAGTAAGATTATTTCATCATTCTTGCTACTTTTAGTCACTCAGACCTCCCTCTTACGTCTCTCCCAATCTGGGGGATCCATTTTCTGACCCAAATCCCTACATCTACCAGTGCTGGGGATCTAAAATTAGGAAGAATGACTGGGGAAGCCAGCAAAACTTGTATAAGAAAAAGTCATGGAAGATCCATAGGCACATCCAAACTCCCTAAGGGACTGAATTGCTGGGCGGAGGGCTGTGGGGATCATGGTTTCAGGGAACATCTAGCTCAACTGGCATAACACAGTTTATAAAGACAATGTTCTACATTCTACCTTGGTGAGTAGCATCTGGGGTCTTAAAAGCCTGTGAGCAGCCATCTAAGATACTCCACTGGTCTCATCCCTTTGGGAGCAAGGGAGAATTAAGAGAACAGGATACAAGGAAAAGATTAGTCCGAAGGACTAATTGTCCACAGCTACCAAGGCCTCCTCCGGACTGAGTCCAGTACAGCTAGATGGTGCCCGGCTACCACCACTGACTGCTCTGACCAGGATCACAACAGAGGGTTCTGGACAGAGCTGGAGAGGAATGTAGAACAAAATTCTAACTCACAAAAAAAAGACCAGATTTACTTCCCTAAAGGAGACTGAAGAAACCCCGAGAGTACGGCCCCCAGACACCCTTTTATCTCAGTGGTGAAGTCATTTCCGAGGTTCACCGTTCAGCCGGGGATTGGACAGCCCCATAAAACCAAATGGGACTAATGAGGCACAGCAGTCCAGGGACAAGGTCCAGAAGGCAGAAGGGGACAGGAAAGCTGGTGATAGGGTACCCAAGTTTGAGTAAGGATAGTGTTGATGTACTGTGAGGTTGTTAACCATTGTCATAGGGCAACATGTGTACTAACTGTTAAATGAGAAACTATTTTGTTCTGTAAGCCTTCATCTAAAGTGAGAATAGCAGCACAATTAGAAGAGCGTAGTCGATGTCACTGAACTGTGCATGTAGAAATTTTTGAAATGGTGTATCTTTGGCTATGGATATTTTCACCAAAAAACAAAAAAGGTTGAGAAGGGAGAGAGGGTTGACATGTTGTGGGTTTGTTAACCAATGTCATAAAACAGTACGTGTACCACTGTTTCATGAGAAACTATTTGTTCTGTAAGCCTTCACCTAAAGTACAATTAAAAAAAAAAAAAAAAAAAGATCAGATTTACTGGCCTAACAGAGACTGGAGACACCCCGAGAGTATGGCTCCCAGACACCTTTTTAGCTCAGTGGTGAAGTCACTCCCGAGGTTTACCGTTCAGCCAGGGATTAGACAGCTCCATAAAACAAAACGGGACTAATGAGGCACAGCAGTCCAGGGACAAGGACTAAAAGGCAGAAGGGGACAAGAAAGCTGGTGATAGGGAGCCCAAGGTTGAGTAAGGACAGTGTTGGCATGTAGTGGGGTTCTTAACCATTGTCATAGGGCAATATGTGTACTAACTGTTTAATGAGAAACTATTTTGTTCTGGAAACCTTCATCTGAAGTGAGAATAGCAGCACAACTGGAAGAACGTAATCGACGTAACTGAATTGTACATGTAGAAATTTTTGAAATGTTGTATCTTTGGCTATGTTTATTTTCACCAAAAAAAAAAAGGGTCCTCCAACGCCGAGAAGGGAGCATGTTGACATGTCGTGGGGTTGTTAACCAATGTCATAAAACAATATGTGTACTGACTGTTTAATGAGAAAATATTTGTCCTGTAAACCTTCACCAAAGTACAATAAAAAAAATGAAAATAAAATTAGGAAGAATGAGAAGCAGCTGGGTCTTTTTCTCTGGGGAGTAAGCAGTATGTAGAAAACTCAAAAGACCTTGTCTTTAGCCTTAGTTCCTCATCCTAATCCTCACAATTTCCCAGGAATGAATATTGTTATTTTTCACTCATACATCTTCTTCCAACTCACAACAACTTAGAAGTAATTTTTTTTGAGGGTAGGGGTTGTGGGGTAGGAGTCCTGGCTCTGCCTGTTCTGGGATGTGTCACGTCCCCGCTCTGGGCCTCAGTTTGCTCATCTACAAAAGGAGAAGGTGAGGCGAGATGGCCTCCGAATTTCCCTCCAGTTCTGTTGTGCCATAATCCTCTAAGTTCAGAGAGAGAGGAAGTGGGAGGCAGCAGGAGACAGGAAGTACAGGCAGGGGGAGCAAATGGGGCCTGAGCGGACCCATGGGAAGAAATGAGGCAGAAAGAAAGATAAACAGACAGAACCAAGATGGGGAAGTTCACTAAACTCTGGGGTGAAACAATCCTTCAGGAGGAAGGAAGAAGAAATGCCTCTATGTCTGCAGTGTCCATGGCTATGTTTCCTGAGGAGTGTGAAGGCTCCCTCTCCCCCAGCATGGGCTGCCCACTTACTCCCTCACCACCCTATGGGAGGAAGAGGAGGAGGAGCTATGGGACGCCTGGTCAGCTGTGCCAGCCAAGGCTACCTCTGGCTAGATAAGAATGTGTGCACCAGGAATACAAACACCTTCTATATTTTCTTGTTTGGGATTGGTTTTTTGCTCAGCTTCCTAGTACACAGCTTCCCTGCTGAATAACTCAGCTAAAGTGGAAAGAAAAAGGGATTTGTCTCCCATAGACCAAGATAAGGAGATTCCAGTGCTCACCAAACTTTTTGGATTGTGTCCTCCTATGGGTAAAAAAATTTTACACAAGCACCTCCAATATATGTATTTAATTTATAAATTACATACCTGTACTTTATAAAACATACATAAAATGGAAAATGTTAAGGAATGAGATCAATACATGTAACTTCTAATATTTTCTTTCTGTACCCTAGTGAGTTGTCTTGTGCCCCCCAGCACTCCGTTTTGGAGACTAGCACCCTAGTGGCTGGGTAAGGTGTTGGCAATAGCCATCCCTGCTAAGTAGCCCAAGGGCTGAGCTGGGGGAGCGGTGGGCAGAGCGTTGGCTGAAATCTCAGTGGGCAGAGCACAGAACCACTGGAATGACTGGCCCCTTCCTGCTTGAGATTTCCCTCATGTGCTCTTTCTTCCTTATGCTGCAGGTTATTTTTAAATGGGGCAGTTCTTTGACAAACACACAGAAGCCAAAACAAAGAAAGAGAAACTGTCAAGGAGGAAAAGAGAGAGAAGAGAGACAGAGAGAGAGGAAAACAGAGAGAGCAAGGCTAAGGGCTAAAAAAGAAGCATGAGAGGGAGAATTCTTCAGGGCTGGTGGGAGCCAGAGGCCATCCCCGCAGAGAGAGGAGAGAGCTCATGGGAAAGTCCTGGGGTCAGGTGGGAAAGAGCAGGGGGCTCCCTGGATTCTCACCCCAGGAGGTATGCTTCCAGTAGTCACAATACTCCACACCCTCGGACTTTGGGTAGTAGATGTAGGCACAGCCACACTCCTTGATCATGCGCTCCTGGAAGCAGGAATGAATACACATCTGGAAGAGAGGGGAATGAAGAGGAAAGGGAGTTCAGACCTGACAGACCCCCTCCCCCTTCCCCTACACAGCCCAGAAGGGGTAGGGCAGGGAAGGACAAAAATTTTCTGCACAGCATCTCCAGCCCTCTTTCCACAAGCCTCCCCACCATGCCCCACCCTCGGCCCCTCTCCCCCACAACCTTGATTGACTGACAGGTGGGACCTCACCTGCTGAGTGTACTTGGAATGGTAAAAGTTCTTGACAGGGACTTCGCTGCCATTCTCAGTGCAGTCACCATAGTTGCCCCCAAGTCTGTCCAGGGCTTCCTATGAATCCCCACACCAGCAGGTAAGAAATCAGAGCAAGCAGCCCAGGCTACTGCCTGGATTCTTTCTTCCCTCATTCCCCGGGGTATCTCACACCCTGCGAGCTTCTTCTATCAGCTCACCATCTAAAAACATGTATCTCCAGCAGTCCCCGATAACCATCCCGATAACCATTCCGTGCTACTTCCAAGGACACTGGGCCCAGAGAGCCATTCCTAAGCATCCTCTGACCCCTTTCTCAGCACCTTCCCACCCAAAGCCCACTTCCCAGGGTCCTACTTCCGAATGTCCATTCTGCCAGCCCCCTAGCCCCTCATTTCTGCTCCTGAAGACCTTCACAAGCTCAATGCCCATCCTACATGATCTTCCTCCACAGTCTTCTGGATGCCAAGTTCACCTCCCAGAGCCTCTCCAATCTGGGGCTCTCCTCCCAGGTTTCCCAGTCAGCATCCTTGCCTTCTTCATGCTGATGGACGTCTCTACGCCAGGCCGCAAGTTAAAGCCACCATCATCCATGAAGGCAGGTTCATCTTGCCCATGCACCAGGACCCTGGCCCCCGTCACCGTGGACAGCAGTGGGATGAAGTCATTCTGCTCTGTGCGTAGCACCAGGGACAGGCCTGGGAGCATGGGGGGTGGGGGGTGGAGAGGAAGAAAGAAATAATTGTGGAGGAGTTAGAGATGGAAACCCACCCATCCACCCTGCCTAGTCTTTAATGCTCTGAGGAGATGAAGGCCAGGAAGACCTACAAATGGATTTGGCAACCCCTGTGCTGGAGTCCAAGGAGCCCTGGTGGTGCAATGGGTTAAAGCGCTTGGCTGCTAATCGAAACAGCAGTGGTTCGAACCCACCAGCCACTTCGCAGGAAAAAAGACCTGGAAATTTTCTTCCATAAAGATTATAGCCTGGGAAACCCTACGGGGCAGTTCTACTCTGTCATATAGGGTCACTATGAGTCAGAATCGACTCAGTGGCACACAACAACAACAACAGTGCTGGAGTATGGGGGCAGGCAGGAAGGCCTGGGCCAGGATTCCTATCACGCCTGGAATGGACCATGTGGTGCCCACAGGGAAAAAGAACAGAAAGGACTCCTTCCAGGATAGAGGTGGGCATGTGGTGGTGAGGCCCAGAAGGCACACAATATCTCTATTTATGGGGACGTAAACTCAACGCCAATAAATGTAGGCCAGGTGGTGGAAAGGGCAGCGAGGTCAAGGTCTGGGATTGAGGGAAGGGGAAGGTGCTCACCATTGTTGATTCCAGGCAGGGAAGACATCCAGAGGTTGGAGTTGTTCTTGTGATTGAAGGTGTAGCAGTTCCCATACATCGGATGGTGGAAACGAGAATAATTCCTTATCAGGAGAGAGGGAGTACAGTCAGAGGGGAAAGTGTAGGGGATAAGACAGAGCAGGAAGGTGAGGCAGAGTAAAATCTCCACTCCCTCAAACTCCTGCTGCACAAATGCCTTTCAGAGCCAACTGTTTCCTGATCACCTATTATGTGCCACACAATGCTGGGAGCTTTATACAAGCTCCCTCAGTCGTTCTCCCAAAGGTCTGTGAGGGTATCGTCCCTACGTCACAGAAGAAGACGCTAAAGCTCAGAAAGGTCAAGTAGCTGGCCCAAGGACACACAATCAGTGATGATGAACCTGGGACTCAAACCCAGGTCATCTACCTTCTAGCCCAGTGCTCTTCCCACCAGGCAACCCAGCCTCACTAGCCTTGACTTATGTGCTGCCTTGTGATGTCTCTTGTGTTGCCGTGTTGCATTATGAAAACTCTTGCAGTAACTTCTTACATGTCTGGATTGTAAGCCCCTTGAGGACTGGAGACATAACTCGCTTATCCCTATATCCTCTTAACACCCTCCCGGCTAACTGCACAGTTCTTGCCACATAAAACCAAACCAAACCCATTGCCGCTGAGGCAATTCTGACTCATAGTCACCCCGTAGGACAGAGTTGAACTGCCCTATAGGGTTTCTAAGGAGCAGCTAGTGGATTCAAACTGCTGATCTTTTTTGGTTAGCAGCCGAGCTCTTAACTGCTGCACGACCAGGGCTCCTCTTGCCACACAGGAGATAGTTAATAAATATTTGTTAGATGAATGAATGAAATGGAGAGACAGAAGGGAATAGGGTTGGAGGAAAGAATGAGACCAGTGGGGAGCATAGAGCTGAGGGGAGCAGGATCAGACCCCAGAGCAACAATGAGGCCAAGTGTTTTCCTGAGGCCTCTTGCATCAGCATCTCTTGCACCGTAGAGCCAAAGCCGGGCTGTAACAAGTTTGAAAAGAAAGGGAAAAGAATCACAGTGGCAACACTGCTGCAAGAGGAATAGGATTTGCACAGCAAATCACAGATTCCGAAACAGGGAGGCTGTGTTGGGTTGCAGCAAGAGCCTGCAAGGGGACAGAGGGGATCTGTGTTCTAACTACACTGATATCTTAGAGCTGGTGATGGGAGCAGGGGAGAAGGAAGTGGGGCTTTTGTCTGTGAGAGGCAGGGGAGGAATGAAGAGGGAGGAAGAGGGAGGAGAAGGCTGACATGGATAAGGAGTGGGGATGCTGGGTTCCAGTTCTTTAAACTTGAGCAAGTCATTTTTTCTAAGCCATTCTCTTCATCTGTAAAATGAGATTGGAACTAGATGATCTAGAACATCCATTGGCCTTGAAGAACAAAGGCACAGAAATAATTATTAGCTATTGTTGTTGTTGTTAGTTGAAACACTGTGGCACCTCTAGGAAGTGCTAGGAGGTCAGCACTTCCAGAGCATAGGCTGGGTTCAGGGAGTGGTGGAAGAAGACACTACTGAGTAAGCAGAGGCAAGACTTGAAGGCCTGAGAGCCCAGCTCCCTGGGAGAACAGACAGATACAATGTGGTGAGTGCCCATCATGGTCAGTATTTGACAGCTGGAAGCAACAGATTCGATGGAGCAATATGGATGGATCTTAAAAAACAGGGCTTAGTGAAAAAAGTAAGGGGAAAAGAGATATGTAGCACAATACCATTTGTGTAAATTAAATACACATTTTACAAAACACATACAAAAAGATACACACTAAGCATATTAATATCGTTGTTTATGAGAGGCAATATAAGATGATGGTTAGAGCACAGACTCTGGAACTAAACTACTTATTATTTGAATCCCAGCTTTAACAAGTATTGACTGTGGCGCCAAATTACTTAATCTCTCAGTACCTCAGTTTCCTCATCTGTAAAATGGGGATAATAGAAGTACCTACTTCACAGGGATGTTGTGAGATTTAAATTATACTTAGAATGGTGCCTAGTAAATAGTAAGAGCTATGTAAGTTGCAATTAAGATTTAGGAAGATAGAATGGATAAAATGAAAAAGACAGACAATAACAAATGTTGGGGAGGATGTAGAGAAACTGGAATACTCATACATTGCTGTTGGGATTATAAAATAATGCCACCACTTTGGAAAACAGTTTGGCAGTTCCTGGAATGGTTAAACATAGAGTTACCATGTTATCATTGTTAGGTGCCGTGGAGATTATTTCAACTCACTGAGACACCATGTGACAGAGTAGAACTGCCCCATAGGGTTTTCTACGTTGTAATCTTTACAGGAGCAGATCACCAGGTCTTTCTCCAGTGGAAGAGCCACTGGGTGGGCTTGAACCGCCAACCTTTCCATTAGCAGCCGAGTGCTTAACTGTTGCACCACCAGCAACTCCACTCATAGTTATATGCTCAAGAGAATTGAAAACATATGTCCACACAACAACTTGTACATGAATGTTCATAGAAGCCTTATTCATATCAGTCAAAGAATGGAAACAACCTAAATATCTTATCAACACATGAATAGGTAAACAAAACATGGTATAGTCATACAAAGAAATGTTATTTAACCATAAAAAGGAACGAAGTTATGATACATGCTACAACACAGATGCATGCTATGACATATTGAAAACATTGTTAAGTGAAAGAAGCCAGCCACAAAAGGCTACATATTGTATGATTCCATTTATATGAAATGTCCAGAACAGGCAAATGCATAGAGATCCAGAATGTATATTAATGGTTGCCATGGCTGAGGGAGGGGGGATGAGGACCGGTTGCTAATGTGTGTATGTTTCTTTTTGGGGTGACGAAAGTGTTCTAAAATTAGATGGTGGTGATGGTTACATAACTGTGAATATAGTAAAAACCACTGAATTGTACACATTAAAAGGGTGAATTTTATGATATGTGAATTATATCTCAATAAAGTGGCTGTTAAAAAAAAGACTATACTTAAACCAAGAACATCCCCTGAAGTCTTCTTTAAACCAAACAATAGTTTAGCTTAACTAGTAAAGAATGTCTGCCTTGAGCATTGTGCTCTTTTAAGATCTATCTATATGGGATCAAACTGACAACAGCAACTCAAAAAATTAGATAGGAACCTTAGGGGCCACAAGTTTATGTTAGCCAGGGAGGAACAACTCGGAAACGGAAGGTGAGAATGGTGGCACAACTTGAAGACTGTAATCAATGTCACTGAACTGTACATTAGAAATTGTTGAATTGGTATAAGTTTTGCTGTGCATTTTCTCAGCAACAACAATAACAAAAATAAGCTGAATTAGATATATATAAGATTTATGGGGTGGGGGGAGGATGTAGGATGGGAGGGTGGAACGAGAAAACCACGCTAAAGAGCTTCAGCTTGATTCTGACAGCTGTGAGAGACACTGAAGGATTCTGATTCTAACTGAATCAGAATAGTGAAGTATAAAGCTTCCTGTGGTTGCAGAGTGAAGGAAGGATTTAGAGACAGGAAGGCAAATTAGGAGGTGATTACAACAATCTGGGTGAGAAATGGTGAGACTCTGAGCTAAGGTGATCTAAGTACCAAGACAAAGATGAACTGTAGACTTTCTGTTAATGAGGAAGTTGGGAGCATATGGAATGCAGAGTCAGAGGACCAGGATGAAAACTACAGATGGGAAGGTAAGAAGGTAACAGAGCAACTGCCACATTTCCCAGCTGGCAGCTTCTATCCTCAAACAAACACAAAGAATAGAGACAGGAACAAAATTGTGTGCTGGGCAGAATGAGTGTGTGAGGGGCGGGGGCAGAAGCAGGTGACACCTGGCCCTGCTGCCATTCTCCAGTGACACAGGAGGGGAGAGCTCCTTGTGGAGTGCTGCATCAAGACCCTTCCTCAGGCAGGCAGAGGCAGAGAGATGGCCCCCATGAAGTGAGGAGCAGAAGTAGGAGGGGAAGGTAAGTGTAGGAAGGGGCCAGACGCTACAGAAGGGGACTTAGCCTCTCCCAGGCCTCAAGAGCTGGCACACTGTGACCTCTCTGCAAGGATATATGACAAGGGGTGGTAACAGAAAGAAGCCTGACAGGCATTACAACAGAGTAGGAAGAATCCTTAGGTAGGGCTGCCTGTGACCTTGGACAAGACACTTCACTTCTTTGAGTACAAAAGTAATGAGACTCAACTTTCCCAAAACACCGTGTGGCTTAGAAAGAGCCCTCACATTTGTTATCTATGCAGTTGGTGTAACTCTCAAGGTGGGTATTATCATCTTCATCACTTGAGTCCAAGTGCAAAGATGGCAAGGATTATATATTTTTTTCTTTGACGTACTCCAAGTCCGAAAACAGTGACTGTCACATAATCCTGACATTCAAAAATATTTGTTAAATGAACATCGAATGAATCTCCTCCCCACCCCCCGCCCCATTTTATAAACAAAGAAAACTGAGGCTCTGAGGAGTGATGTGAAATGCTCAAAGCCACCTAGCCAGGAAGTAACAGAGCCAACAATTTGGGTGTGGTCCCTCAATCCAGGGCTATTTCATCACACCACTACTGCCTGCCTCATCTGAGAAAGGGGAGTATGGCACAAGGTGACCTCCGAGGCCCTTCTGAGCTTTGCCGCTACCGAGAAAGAGGCGTCAGAAACAAACAGGCTTCCAGCCTTTGGTTTCTCAAAGCCATAACTCAAGGCCCAAGTTTCCCAGGGCATCCATATGGTGCTGCCAAAGAAGAGCAGGGAGAGGTAAAATTCTGCAGGGTGATCTAATGGGGCAGAGGTGTGCACCTGAGATCAAGGCTTCCCCCTTCCCAGCTGGCAGGTACTTATTTAATCAACGAGTATTTCCTGATTTCTGTCCAGGCTGGGCCTCAGGCTGGCCCAGGAAAGGGGGCTCTATGGGGAGCACAGAGCCAGGCAGGAAGGACTCACGCCTGGTTGCAGGAGTCCTGGTTAAAGCGGCAGGTGAAGATGAAGTTGTCCAGTGCATCCTCCTTGAGGGATGGTGAGCTGTTCGTCAGGTGCGACAGAATGTTGATGTAGTGGAAGCGGTACCACTCCCTCACTGCATCCACCCCCGATGAGTAAGTCTGGTAGAAGCAGTCCGATCGGTTCTCGTTGCACTAAACAAAGAACCCAAAGGGTCAGAGGGCCAGCAGCAGGAGATAGGCAGCAGGGCAGAGCCACAGTCAAGGAATGAAAGGTCTGGGGTCCTGAGGACTGCTAGAAAGGGGTGGAGAGCCAGGGGTGGGGAAGAAAGAGGAAACAGAGGTGGAGAGAAGCAGAAATCCAGAGGGAGAGAATGGATCAGGAAAGCATGGGATTAACGGAGTGATGGGCAAAGGGGAGGTGGCGCAAATGGTTACAGTAAGCATTCAACTACTAAAAATTGGTGGTTTGTACTATGCAATGACAAAGAACAATGATGAATCTGCAAAACATCTCACAACATGGTTGAATCTGGAGGGCATTATGTTGAGTGAAATAAGTTAATCACAAAGGACAAATACTGTATGAGACCACTATTATAAAAACCTAAGAAAAAGTTTACACACAGAAAAAAACAGTCTTTGATGGTTATGAGGGAGAGGAGGAATGTGGAGGGGAAATCACTAACCAGATAGTAGACAAGTGTTAATTTTGGTGAAGGGAAAGATAACACCCAATACAGGGGAAGTCAGCACAATTTGACCAAGGCAAAGTCATAGAAGCTTCCTAGACACATCCAAACTCCTTGAGGGACTGACTTACTAGGGCTGAGGGCTGGGGACCATGGTCTCAGGGGACATCTAGGTCAAATAGCATAACATGGATCATAAAGAAAATGTTCTGTTTGGGGTCTTAAAAGCAGTCATCTAAGGTACATCTATTGGTCCCATCCCATTTGGAGCAAAGGAGAATGAAGAAAATCAAAGGCACAAGCAAAATATTAGTCCAAAGAAGTAAGAGACCACATGAACCACAGCCTCCACCAGACTGAGCCCAGAACAATTAGAGGGTGCCCAGCTACCACCATTGACAGGGATCACAATAGAGAGTCCCAGTCCGAGCAGGAGAAAAATATAGAACAAAATTCAAATTCACAAAAAAAGACCAGACTTACTGGTCTGATAGAGACTGGAGGGGCCCCTGGACACCCTGCTAACTCAGAACTGAAGCCACTCCTAAAGTCTACCCTTCAGCCAAAGATTAGACAGGCCTATACAACAAACATTAACACACGTGAGGACCGTGCCTCTTAATTCAATCAAGTATATGAGACCAAATGGGCAACACCTGCCCAAAAGCAAAGGCAGGAAGGGACAGGAAAACTAGATGAATGGACATGGGGAACCCAGGGTGGAAAGGGCAGGAATGTTGTCACATTGCGGGGATTGCAACCAATGTCACAAAACAATTTGTATATAATTTTTTTTAATGAGAAACTGACTTGTGCTGTAAACTTTCACCTGAAGCATAATAAAATTATAATTAAAAAAAGAAAGAAAGATGAGCACAGCTAACTCCCAACAGAACCCAGCCCACTTGGGAAGCTCTCTGTGCTTCGGAAGGGTGAATGGTTTGGGCTTGCAGATGAGCAGAAACCATCTCATTCATAAAGTTGCTCACATTATACCCACATCATTTGTAAGGCAAATAAAAACGTCATCTTCAAAAAACAAAAAGAAGAAAAGCAACTAAACAGAAAAAAAAAAAAAAAAAATGGTGGTTTGTACCCACCCAGAGGCATCTTGATCTATTTCCAAAAGGTCACAGCCACCAGGGCCTTTAAAACTACACATCCCAGTTCTACTTTGAAACACATGAGGTCGCCATAAGTCAGAACAGACTCAAGGGTAACTAGTTTGGTTTTGAGATACAGCCTCCAAAGGAGGATGGGGCAAGGGATTTTCCCCCACTTCACTGATGGGAAGACTGAGGGATCAAGCTGTTTGTTCTAGCAGTAGGAGCTGGGACTAGAACTCAGGTTTCCTGGTAGAATGGCTCACTCACACTAGAGGGAGCCTCCCTCTCTTATTCCCTCTCCTCCTCTCCCATTTCCTCTTATTCTCTCTTGCATTTTTTAAGTTTTTCTTTCCCTTAATTCTCCTTCTTTGCTATTTCCTTACTCTCGTCTTAGGCCGTCAGCCCCGGTTCCCCACCACACTGGAGGGCCCCACGGAAGGCGAGGGGTGGGGGGCGGGAGATGAGGTGGGAGCACGCCTGGAATTCTAAAAGGTGCATTTTCCACAGCAGATTTGACTCCCTGCTTCATAAACGCTCCACGTAGGCCTCCAGCCAGGAGACCCCACAGGCCGCCGGACAGAGAGATATTGTTTATTCATTCATTCTTCATTGCCAGTAAGCCTACGAGGGCCTGCATCATAAGATTAAGCAACTGAGGCAGGATCAGGAAAGGGAGCGGAGCTCAGGAGTGGTCGAACCAGAAGGGGCAGGGGGCGGGTGAGTGGGGCTTCCCTCCTTGGTTGGTGGGCGTGGCCGTTTGGGGGCGGGGCCTTACCAGTTGGAAGCCGATCTTCCAGTCTTTCCTGTTCACCCGGGGGTTGTTATCCCGCACGCTGGAGGCCGTGCTGCGGACCTTGCGGGCTTTATGGGGTGGGGGCGGCACCTGCAGGCGCTGCAGGGGGTGCGGCAGTTTCCCCCGGAGGCCGCGGCGGCTGCGGTGATGGACCTTGAGGGTGTTAGAGGAGTTGTATTTATACAGGTCGAAGAGTGTCTTTTCTGTAATGTGGTCCAGCTCCTCCAGCTCCTCTTTAATTTCAGTATACCTGGAGGGGGCGACGAGAAAAGGGCTGGACTAGGGGGCGGCCTCGCGCAAATCCCTGGCCCCTCTGGGCCTTCCTCCTCTGTAATCGGTAAAGTCTGTTCATCCCGGAGAGCAGGTGAGAGCGCTGAAGCCTACCGGGGCGTGCTCAGGTGTTCCCAGGGCTATCCTGGCGGGGGGGGGGGGGGGGGAGGGAGGAGGTAAAAACCGGTGTGTCTGAGGGAGGACGTGGAGGCGACAGCGAGCCCCGGCGGAGACAGCATTTACTGCCGCCTGTTTACTGAAAGAAGGAGGCGGGAGTCGCCTGTCCATGGAGCGCCCTCCTCCCATTCGCCCGGACCTGGAGAAGGAAACCCGGAACTTGTCTGCCCTTTCTCCTAAGGCAGAAGAGGAGTGAGCCCTAGCCTGGGTCCAGACTCTCCCACGGACCCGCGTGCGCTGGCTATTCTGCCCTTCACCCCCTCAGGCAAAGGTGACCTTTGGACCTGTGCCGCCTGCCCCCAGGCACCTTCCAAATCAGGGCTTCTCAACTGCACGTTTAGAATCCCCTGAGGAACTTGTAAAAATACCGGATACCACACTCCCCTCCCAGAGATTCAGTTTAGTGAGTTTCAGGTAGGGCTCAAACATCCTAAGTTAAACACTGTCTAGTACAAATCCTCACGTTCCTTCTTCTTAATACACGCCCATCTCCACCTTAAAGTTCAGAATGGCAGGGCCTTAGGGACAGACTCTACCAAAAACCAAACAAACACCTATAATTAAGAGGTGAAGTAAGCAAGGTCTCAGGATACAGAACTTTCTGTATACTAGCAACAAAAAGTTGGAAAATGACATTGCAAAACCAATACCATTTAAAATAGCATAAACAACATCAAATACTTAGGAATAAATCTAACAAAAGATATGCAAGACTTCTACACTGTAAACTACAAAACCCTGCTGAAAGAAAGACCAAAATAAACAGATATTCATGTTCATGGATCAAAAGACTCATTATTGTTAAGTGGTCTCCCCAAACTGATCTTTAGCTTCAACACAATCCCCGTCAAAACTTCAGCAGACAATTTTGAGGAAATTGACAGGCTGACTCTAAGATTTAAATGGAAATGCAAAGGATCTAGAATGGTCAAAACAATTTTGGAAAAGAAGAGCAAAGCTGGAGGACTTACTTTACCTGACTTTAAGACTTACTGTAAAGCCACAGTAATCAGAACAGTGTGGTGCTTGCATAAGGAAAGACAATAGATCAACAGAATAGAGTCCAGAAATAAACTCACACATATATGGTCAACTAATTTTTGACCAAAGCACCAATTCAATTCAATGGGGAAAATAATTTTTCTTTTAACAAATTGTATTGGAACAACTGGATATTGTATGGGTGAAAAAAATAAACCTAGACCTCTACCTTACTAGGAGCCCTGGTGGCACAGTGGTTAAGAGCTCTTAACCACAAGGTCAGCAGTTCAAATCCACCAGCTGCTCGTTGGAAACCCTATGGGGCAGTTCTACTCTGTCCTATAGGGTAGCTATGAGTCAGAATCAACTTGATGGCAATGGTTTGTTTTGTTTTTACTAAACCTGTCGCCACTGAGTCAATTCTGACTCACAGCAACACTACAGGACAGAGTAGAACTGTCCCATAGTTTCCAAAGCTGCAATCTCTACAGAAGCAGACTGCCACATCTTTCCCCCTCGGAAGGGCTGGTGGATTTGAACTGCCCACCTCTAGGTTAGCAGCCAAGCACTTAATTAACTACTGCACCACCAGGGCTCCTTTCCACCTTACTACATACACAAAAATTAATTCAAGATGGATCATAGACCTAAAATAAAACTCAGAATCATACAGACTCAAAAAAAATAGGCAACATCTTCGTCACCACGGAGTAGGCATAAAAATCTTGGACAAAACACTAAAAGCACAAACCATAAAAGAAAAAATTGATAAACTAAACTTCATAAAAATTAAAGATTTTTGCTCATCAAGATAGCATTTAGAAAATGATTAGGCAAGCCATAGACTAAGAAAAGAATATTTAACAAAGGACTCATCCTGAAATATAAAGAACTCTTACGAATCAACAATTTAAAAAAAAAAAAAATTTTTTTTAAATGGCCAAGGAAGAAGTTCTAAGGTGTGTGCTTGGTATTCTGAAAGACATGCTTGCTATTTGTAATTAAAAGAATGGCAATAATGACTAGTATGTATTAAGCAAGGAGGCCTGGTTGTGCAATGGTTAAGTGTTCAGCTGCTAACTGAAAGGTCAGTGGTTCAAATCCACCAGGGGTTCCTTGGGAGAAAAGACCTGGCGATCTGCTCTCATAAAGATTACAGCCTAGGAAACCCTATGGGGAATTCTACTCTGTCCTATAGGGTCACTGTGAGTTGAAATTGACTGGATGGCACACAACAACAACATGCATTAGCCTTTTCATGACCAGTGGGATAGACAGTTGCCCACCAACATTTTCTGCCTCTCAGACTCATTGGGAAGCTGCTTTCTCACGGACAGTGCAGGCTGCCGAAAGGCAGGAGCCTTTATGATTGTTTGACACAGAAAAAAATGGGCATGTGTTGCAAATTACTGTTTCTACAGGGTGTTGTATGAGGTGTGTGCATTTTGTGTAGGAAAAAGAGAAATTTTGAAAAAAAATTAGGGGCATATATGTCCCAGTGGACTTGGGAAGACTCTGGGGGTAAAATTAATGGAACATTATATCCCTCTGGATTCTAACAGTAGGCTTGTGGGAGGGGGCAAGAAAAAAAAATCCATACTACCTACCAAAAAATTCAGCAACACTCAATGATTCAGCATGCTTCCATTAATGAAAACACATAGTATCAACAAAAAATTCAAAGCAAAAAATAATTGGGTCTTGAAAGGGTTAGGCACTTACTATGAGCCAAGCACTTTGGTATTAGAATGCCTGTTATTTAATTTAATCCTCAGTGTAACTGTTATGTAACCATTAGCCTCTGTTAGCTACTATTGTCATTCCCTTCTACAGGTGAAAAACCTGAGGCATGGTCACATGGCCAGGAAATGGGTCAGAAAGCACTCTAACCATCACACTACCCCCAATTCTGACCTTGCTACTTCCAACTATTTTAGGAGGGCTGCAAGGTGCTCAAGGAGCTCTAGTGGCACAGTGGTTAAGTGCCTGGCTGCTAACAGAAAGGTTGATGGTTGGAACTCACCAGTCGTTCCGCAGGACAAAAATGTGGCGGTCTGCTTCCGTAAAGATTTACAGCACTGAAAACCCTATGGGGCAGTTTTACTCTGTCCTATCAGGTTGCTATGAGTCGGAATCAACTCAATGGCAATGGGTTTGGTTTTGGTTTTGGTTTGGGCATGGTGTTCAGAAACAACATCAGAGCCAGAGCTGGCCAGATACTATGTTCTAGCTGTGTAATGTTGGATAAGTAACCCAACATTTCTGAATCTCAACCTTGGTTTCTTCAGCAGTAAAATGAGCATGACAGCAGATCCATCTACCACATGAGGTTCTTGGAAGGTTAAACGAGAAAATATTAAAACTGAAGAGGTCATAGAATATCAGGAAGACACTGATCCTGAAGCCCAGGAAAGAAAATGACGTGTCTTTCTCAAGGTCATACAGAAAGAATCCACATCTCCCAACTTAGGTGGAGTTGTTTCTACCACATCTCTGGCTGGGCCTCCCTTCCCATCCTGCTCCCCCTATCTCCCACCCCTCAGTTTGCTCATGTCCCTCTGTGCCTCTCTTCTGCCTCCTACACCTTCCTCATACTCATCACCAACTCCAAGCTGTCTATCCCTTCTCTGGCCACATCACAACTCCACACTGAGACCCAGGCTGCCCTTTTCCCAGTGCCCCTCATCATATTCAGCTCCTCCTGGCTCTTCCAGAGAGGCCTCTGATGACCCACCCCCCAACCTGGTCTTCCAGCCTTTGATTTTCCTAACTTCCTCCAGCCCCCAAACACACACCTGTGACAAGGCCTCCAGAAGAAGAGAGGTCGGGCTCCACACAGAACCCTTTCATTCTCCAAGGTCCATTTCTCTCCTTTTTATTGGCTTAATTCAGGAAGAAGTACTCCCATATCACTCCCTCAAAAAAGAAATCCCTCTCTCACCAACTTCCTGATATTTGAAATTCCTGTAACAGGAGGCAGAGCCTTTCAGTTGATACCTAGAGCTAAGAAAATTGATTCCTGGGTAAAACACACCTACCTGCTCTAAGCAATGGGTTGTTGTTGTAGGAGCCCTGGTGGTGCAGTGGTTAAGAGCTCAGCTGCTAACCAAAAGGTTGGCAGTTCGAATCCACCAGTTGGTCCTTGGAAACCCTACTATTACTACTCTTGTCCTGTAGGGTCACTATGAGTCAGAATCAACTCGATGGCAATGGGTTTGGTTTTCTTGGTTTTATATTTCATGTAAGTAGGGTCATACATGCAGGTGCACCTTGAAAATCCTGTGGGGCAGCTCTACTCTGTTCTATAGGGTCGCTATGAGTCAGCATTGATTCGACGGCAATGGGTTTGGTTTTTTTGGGTTTTTTTCAACTCATAGTGACCCCATGTGACAAAGCAGAACTGCCCCATAGGGTCTCCTAGGCTGTACTCTTCACACAAGCAGATCGCCAGGTCTTTCTCCTGAGGAGCTGCTGGGTAAGTTTGAATTACTACCCTTTTGGTTAGCAGCTGAGTGCTTAACCATTGCACCAAATCCCACCTTCGTCACTAACTTCATGGTAAGGATCAACACGAATCCAATTCTCCAAGTGTGGAAACGGGTCCAGTCTTCACCTTCCCACTTCTCCGTCCTCATCAACAGCTGCCCAAGCAGCCACACTCTCCCGGACCCTATCCACCAGGAGTTGATCAGAGCTCACAAACTAGGACACCTTCCTTCAGACTGCCAAATAGGCAGACACCAGCTCCTTCTGGCTTTCACTGCCCCTGTAGGTTCCTTAACTCACTGGAATGACTCATAGAATTCATGGAGAGTATACAATACTTGTTGTTGGACTCATGACAACCCCATGTGTTACAGAGTAAACTGCTCCATAGGGTTTTGTTGTCTTTAATCTTTACTGAAGCAGATTACTGAGGTTTTCTTCCATGGAGACCTTGGATGGATTCAAACCACCAACATTTCAGTTAGCAGCTGATCACAAACTGCTTATGTCACCCAGCCTCCTTAGATTTATTATAACCAAAAAGGATACAAATGAAGAGAAACATAGGGTGAGGCCTGGGAGGAGTTCCCAAGTGATGGTTCCATGTCCAAAAGAGAGATGAGTTACCTTCTCCTTTGCATAGTCACCAACCAGGAAGCTCCTCTGAGCCTCAGGGTTCAGAGCTCTTATTGGCCTCTCCACATAGCCATCATAGATTATATCTTGCCTCTTTAGGATTAGTCTGCATCGGACCCCCAGGTGGTCTCTCTTGATCTGGTGAGCCCCCACTCATTAGCCTCAGGTGTGGTCTGGCTCTCAGGCACCAAGAACAAAGGCCAAATTGCATTCTGCAAGTTGCTTCCACACCTCACAATACTAATGACATCAGACATTGTCCTACAAGCAGAAAGGTCCTGGCAAGAGGATACCAGATATAAGAGAGAAGGGACAAAGAACACCTAGAAGGGGCTTCAGCAAGGTAGTCCAGCCCTTCTACCCAGGTCATGGTCACTCCCAGGGGGCTGTGAACACACACAATCCCAATGAAGTCTCTCCGTACACGGCCCCTGTGAACTCAGCCCATACTACAACATGTTCACAGGCAGGTTCTGAGCTCTCAGACCACATGTGGAGCTCAGTCCTGACTTTTTAAGAACAAAAGATGTTCACAAGCCAAAGACTGTTCAAAGGAGTATGGACAGCAAGGATGCTAAGAAGTCTAGAAACCCATTTAATGCAAGGAAAAGTTGAAGGAACTAAGTTCTAATCAGCTTCCCAAGCTCACAGCCTAAACTTGCCACTTACTAGATGGTTAGCCCTGGACAAGTTACTTATTTTCTCTTGCCTGTTTCATCATCTGTAAAAAGGGACTAATAATAGTACCTGCTCCATAGGGTAGTTATGAGGATTAAATCAGTTAACATATAAAAAGCACTGAGAACAGTACCTGGCAGAGTACCAATAAACCAGGTGCCATTGGGTTGACTCAGCTGTGCTCTACAAGGTTTTCAATGACTGATTTTTTGGAAGTAGATCTCCAGGCCTTTCTTCCAAGGCACTTCTGGGTGGATTTGAACCTCCAACCTTTCAGTTAGCTGCTGAGCACATTAACCATTTGTACCAGCCAGGGACTCCTAGCAGACTAAGTATGGTATAACTGCTGCTGTTGTTTTTATTATTATTACTGTAATTATTACTGCCATGGATTGAATTGTGTCTCCTAAAAATATGTGTTATCAATTTGGCTAGGCCACGATTCCCAGTATTGTGTGATTGTCCACCATTATGTTATCTGACATCATTTTCCTATGTGTTGTAAACCCTACCTCTATGATGTTAATGAGGTGGGATAGGCAGCAGTTATGTTAATGAGGTAAGACTCAATCTACAAGATTGGATTGTGTCTTGAGCCAATCTCTTTTGAGATATAAAAGAGAGAAGTGAGCAGAAAGACAGGGGGACCTCATACCACCAAGAAAGCAGTGCCAGGAGCTGAGCACAGGAACCCCAGGAGAAGTTCCTAGTCCAGGGGAAGACTGATGACAAGGACCTCCCTCCGGAGCTGACAGAGAAAGCTTTCCCCTAGAGCTGATGCCCTGAATTTAGACTGCTAGCTTACTAGACTATGAGAGAATAAACTTCTATTTATTTGTTAAAGCCATCCACTTGTAGTATTTGTTACAGCAGCAGTAGATGACTAAGACAATTACTATTAGCAGTATGTTCAGCTTGGAGAAAAGAAGGCTAAGGAGATACAGGAGAACTGCCTGCCACTTAGCTACTGTGTGACTTTTTGTGGTCTTAAGAAAATGGAGCCCAAGACCTGGATTCCAATTCTGATTCCTCCACTAACAGCTGGGCAACCTTTGCAAAGCCTTTAGGTGGTAACCCACCAGCCGCTCCGTGGGAGAAAAATGTGACAGTCTGCTTTCGTAAAGATTTACAGCCTGGGAAACCCTATGGGGCAGTTCTACTCTCTCCTATAGGGTGGCTATGAGTTGGAACTGATTCAACGGCAATAGGTTGTTCTTTTTTTTTTAGGTTCTCAGGGCCTGTTTTCTCATCTGACTATGGGGAGGGGGGATGATCCTTGCCTTCCTCCTTCCCTAACAAGCTTGCTATGAGGATCAGAATGTGATGGTGGACTTTGCAAACTGCAGTACAGTTATTGATATCATAGCTGCATCAGAACTGATAGCTGTTGGGTAAGAAAGGAGGAGACATCTTCAGGGTTGCTTCAATGACAAAACCAGGACCAGAGGGTAGAAATTATCATGAAGTAAACTGCAGTTTTACCCAAGAAAGAACTTTCTAACAGCTGATGCAGAGGTAGTGAGGTTCCTGACATCAGAAGGAGTCAATCGTTATGTCAGGATTGGGAAGTCAGCTCTAAGATTCTGGGCTTTCTTTCCCTGCCCCACAGAGCCTGGTTTCCAGATTGTACGGGAGTGCAGTTCTCCCCACCACGGTTAGGGACAGACTCCCCAATTCAAAGCCTATCTCTCATTCCCCCCGGCCCACTCCCTGCAGCTTCTCTCTCTGAAGCATTGCCCCTCCTTGCCTGTCCCTGCTGCTATGTCCCCTGCTCTGCCATCTCCAGAAAGAAGATTCCATGACCTCCTTCATTGTTCAAAAAGCTGAAGTTTGTCCCTAAGTCCAACTTAAATCCCTCCCAGGACTGAATGAAAACTATTTTCTTGGGCTCTGTTTTCAAAGGATGTGGCTGTGACTGGCTTGGCTGCCTTGTGTGAAAAAAACTCTCTGTTAGCCAGAAAGAAAGGGACTGCAAAGGCTGACCCTTATGGTTAGATGCTTAGAACTTCCTTGCTGAGTCAGAAAGGTCTTCAGTCCTTTCCCCCTTCCTGGAAGGTACAAAGCAGCATAAGGCCCCACACCTTCATCTTCTTCTCCCTGTCTGCTGGCTCCAGCCCTCTGCTGTCTGTGCTCAGGTGCCAGCAGATGGGTACCCCTGGACTGACTTTGCCTCACTCCAATTAGCTCATGTGCTCCTCTCACCATTGATTTCCACCTCCTCACTGCTTCCTCTCAAAGCAAGCACTCATCTCAGTCACTGCCTCCCCCACCTACCACCATTAGCCTTGATTCAGACTCAAGTCATCACCCACGGCATTAACCTGTCCACTCCACCCTTGCCTCTCTCCTTGAACAGGAACCAAAAACCTGTAGATCTTCCTTCCTGCACTGATGACAAATGCTCACCCCTCCTACTGCTGCTGCTTCCCACCAGCTGCTCCCAGCCCTGGGCTGCCTCTGTCCTGGCTCTTCCTTAAGCTGCAATAGGAGAAAGAGCTTTGAAATCAAACACACTTGGTTTGTGACTCAGCTACTAACTTGAGACCACTGGCTCCTAGGTGTGGGGGTTTGATTTTTGAATCCCAGTTTCACCACTTGCAACCTATCTAAACTTGGGCAAATTATTTAACTTCTCTGGGCCTCAGTTTCTTCATCTATAAAATGGGAGTAACTGTGATACCTACTTCAAGAGATGTGTTATGAATTGAGAACCCAGGAGTAAATCCATCCACCTATTGTCAGTTCATCTTTGACAAAGGCCCAAAATCCATTAAATGGGGAAAAGACAGTCTCTTTAACAAATGGTGCTGGCATATTTGGATGTCCATCTGTAAAAAAATGAAACACGACCCACCTCACACCATATACAAAAACTAACTCAAAATGGAGCAAATACCTAAATATAAAACCTAAAACTATAAAGATCATGGCAGAAAAAACAGGGATAACGATAGGTGCCCTAATATACAGCATAAATAAGATACAAACCGTAACTAGCAATGCCCAAGCACCAGAAGACAAACTAAATAACTGGGAGCTCCTAAAAAGTAAACACTTACACTCATTGAAAGACTTCACCAAAAGAGTAAAAAGAGAACCTACAGACTGGGAGAAAAATTTTGGCTATGACATATCCGACAAGGGTCTCATCTCTAAAATCTACAAGATACTGTAACACCTCAAGAACAAAAAGACAAATAATCCAATTAAAAAATGGGCAAAGGATATGAATAGACACTTCACCAAAGAAGACATTCAGGTGGCTAAAAGACACATGAGAAAATGCTCACGATCATCAGCCATTAGAGAAATGCAAATCAAAACTACATTGAGATACCATGTCACCCCAACATTACTGGTACTAATCAAAAAAAGAGAAAATAACAAGTGTTGGAGAGGTTGCGGGGAGATTGGAACTCCTATGCACTGCTGGTGGGAATGTAAAATGGTCCAACCAATATGGAAAACAACATGGCACTTCCTTAAAAAACTAGAAATAGAAATACCATACGATCCAGAAATCCCACTCTTAGGAATATATCCTAGAGAAATAAGAGCTGTCACACAAATAGACATATGCACACCCATGTTGATTGCAGCATTATTCACAATAGCAAAAAGATGGAAACAATCTAAGCTCCCATCAACAGATGGAGAAACAAATTATGGTACATACACACAATAGAATACTATGCAGTGATAAAGAATAATGATGAATCTGAAAAATATTTCACAACATGGATGAATCTGGAGGGCATTATGCTCAGTGAAATAAGTCAATCACAAAAGGACAAATACTGTATGAGACCACTATTATAAAAACTCAAGAAAGGGTTTACACACAGAAAGAAACAATCTGATGTTTACGGGGCGGGGTGGTGGTTGGGAAGGGGAAATCATTAACTAGATAGTAGCTAAGTTTTAACTTTCGTGAAGGGAAAGACAGTGCACAATATAGGGGAAGTTAGCACAACTTGACCAAGGCAAAGCCATAAAAGTTTCAAAGATGCATCAAAACACCCTGAGGGACTGAGTTACTGGGGCTGAGGGCTGGGGACCATTGCCACAGGGGTTATCTAGGTCAACTGGCATAACATAGTTCATAAAGAAAATGTTTTACATCCAACTTTGGTGAGTAATGCCTGAGGTCTTAAAAGCTTGTGAGCGGCCATCTAAGATACATCTACTGGTCCCATCCTATTTGTGCAAAGGAGAATGAAGAAAACCAAAGATACAAGGGAAAGATTAGTCCGGAGGACTAATGGACCACAACTACCACAGCCTCCACCAGACTGAGTCCAGCACAACGAGATGACGCCCAGCTACCACCACCGACTGCTCTGACAGGGATCACAAAACAGAGTCCCAGACAGAGTGGGAGAAAAATACAGAACAAAATTCAAATTCACAAAAAAAAGACCAGACTTACTGGTCTGACAGAGACTGAGGGACCCCTGAGGCTATGGCCCCTAGACACCCTTTTAACTCAGAACAGAAGCCATTCCTGAAGTTCACCCTTCAGTCAAAGACAGACAGGTCTATAAAACAAACAATAACACACGTGAGGAATGTATTTCTTACTTCGATCATGTATATGAGGCCAAAGGGCAACACCTGCCCAAAAGCAATGATGAGAAGGCAGGAAGGGACAGAAATAATGGATGGATGGAAATGGGGAATTGTGGTGTGGACAGGGAGAGTGTTGAGACATCATGGGGATTGCAACCAATGTCACAAAATAATTTGTGTATAAATTGTTGAGTGAGAAACTAATTTGCTCTGTAAAGTTTCACCTAAAGCACAAAAAAAGGGGAAAAAAGGATCTGTTCTTGAGGACTAAATAATTTAATCACTGTAATAACTTCATTTATATTTATATTAATTTGTAAAAGAGCCTGGCACATATTAAGTACTATATAAATGTCAACTATTATTGTTGTTCTTATTATTAGCTGTCCTTGATCAAATTCTTTCACCTTGCTGAGCCTCAATTTCCTCATCTGCAAAATGGAAATAATAATACCTACTTGCATGGACTTGTCAGAATTAAATGAGATAAGGGTTATATAGCACCCAGCACAGGGTCCACCACATAGTAGGTGCTCAAATCTCCTTCCCCTGGGCTAGAAAGCCTTCCCTGATCCCCTCTCTTCCTGGGTGTTTACTCCCTCCTAACTCCTGCAGCAGCCCTTTGCACAGCCCAGGGACTCCAGCCCTTCACGTGTAAGTGGGATTATTTCCGTGTGGGTGTGGGTGTCCCCAGCCTGCAAGTCCCTGGAGGCAGAGGCTAAAGCGTCCACTCCCTGGGGCTCTTTCCTGGACTGTCCAGGGCCTGCACCCAGCAGAACCTTAGAAAATATGCCAGCCTCAGCAGATTCACCCTGGCCCTCTCCATCTCTCATGAACATCTCTTCAATCAGAAATATTTATTGAGTGCCTGCTAAACTGCCTGATGTCCCCTGCCTCTATCCTGCCCCAGTTCCTGCTGGCTCAGGCCAGCCTGGTAGCCCACCATGGCCTCAGGGGATCAGGGATGGGGAAGGGAGAAGGTTAGGGCAGGTGGGCTACAAAGGGTCAGAAAAGAGGATCAAAGCCTGAGGGCACCAGGGGAACAGAAACGAGGCTGAGGGGAGGAAGCAAAGACAGCCTGAAATAAGATATAACCAAGATCTGATTGGAAATTTTGTTTATTCCATGTCCCACGTCTGTCTTGGTATAAAAAAGAGGCAGGGTTTGGGGATTAGGCAAACAGAGAATGAGTCACAGCTAGATCACTTACTACCTCTGTGACGTTGTGGCTTGTCTCTCTTTGCTGTGAAATAAGTATAATAATATACCTGCCTCGTAGGATTGTTGTGAGAATTAAATGAGATGCCTGTAGAGCACTTAGCAGTGTCTGGTGCACAGAGTAGTTTTTTAGTAAATGGCCCCTTCCCTGGACATTATATGGTAGTTAATCAATGAAATGGCCCAGCAGTTTTTTCTCTCCAGGATAAGACATCCCAACCCTTATTAGTCCATGACACACCTTTGAACACACATATATGTGGGTCTCCACCCACAACATTTGACCAATCTCAATTATCCATAATCATAGACATATCCAATACGTGTGGCCGCACACACAGACACCCCAACACACATACTCACCCATTCACACACACAAGCACTCATAAAGGATTTTACACTCCTTGAAGGCAAAGGTTATAGCTCACACTATTTCTGTTATACTTATTACAGTGTGCTGCACTGTGCAGCTATGCCTGTCTTCCCGTCTTATTTTATCTTTCTGTCCCCAGTGTCTAGCAGAGTACCCCAGCCTCTAATAAAGACGTTGTTGTTGTTAGCTGCCATCGAGTCAGCCACGACTCACAGCGACTCCATGTGTTACAGAGTAGAACTGAGCTCCACAGAGTTTTCTTGGCTGTCATCTTTACAGAAGCAGATCGCCAGGCCTTCTCTTCCAAGGAGCTGCTGGGTGAGTTCGAACCGCCAACCTTTCGGTTGGTAGCCAAGCGCAAGCAGTTGTGCCACCCAGCGACCTTTCAACAAAGATAGTATGAATTATTAATGAATCTATTTTGCCAGGTGCCTAGTACTGTGTGTCTGGCTTGATGCAAGTGTTCCCAAGGTGTGGCATGACTGAGTGAATACAAATAAAAGGTACATAGAAATACCCAGCCCTGCCCTCCTCTCTTTTCCATGGCTACCACCCTCTTTGGCTTCTAGACCAAAAACTGGCAAAGTGCAGTTATGAAACCCAAAACTTCAGGACACACCCAAGCAGTTAAAGGTCAGGTACCTGGGCAAGTGAACAGTGCATCCCAGCAGGGATCACCTCCATGACATCTTAGCCTGGGTCTTTAGGAGCAGCTTGACAAGGGGCTGCTTTCCATCCTGTCCCCTTCTCCTTCTGGCTCTTAAATCCCCCGCCCCCAGCTTCAGGCCTCTCAGATTGCTTTGCAGCTCTGACCACTACCACAATACTTTGCTTTCTCCAAAACAACCTCCTCTTTTAAACAAAGACTGACCCGCTCCCACCATCCACCACACAGCACCTATCACGACCTCACCTCACCTCACCTCTCCATCAGATTCTTCTGTTGAGGTTGAGAAGGCTTTGTTCTTTGCTCTCATTTGGCTCCAGGGAAGGGATGGGACTGATCTCTACCCTGCCCTTTTGGAAGTTATCAGCATCTTGACCTCATCAGTACTCCCTCCCACTTGCTGGAGGAGAAGGGAAGGGAAGAGGAGTGCACTGTTGGACCAACAGCCACCCTCTGGAGAAACCCTGAGCACTCAGATGGTTCCACTGGGCAGAGGCGCCAGTCCATCAGGCCAGGGGTTCCCAGAGGTCTACCTAGGGACATTGGCTCCCACCTGGGGTCTAAGGATCTGCCTACCCAGTGAGCACCCCTGTACCCTAATAGGAAAGCCAGGCCACCCTTCAAGGTGCCAGGGAGGTGGCAGAGGGGCCAACTGACCTGTAGGGATTGATGGTACAGACAGTAACAGCTGGGAAGACAAGCTTATCTGAGTTGAGGTTGATGTTAAGGCTGACGGGATAGCTGAAGTACTCTCCAAACAGCAGGCCAAATTGCCAGTACATCATACCGAAGGTGCAGAGCCAGAGCACAGCCCAGAAGGCTGTCTTCATGCGGTTGTGCTGGGAGCACACCAGCCGGATGGCACCGTGGATGGTGGTGTTGCTGCAGAAGAACTGGAAGAGCTCTCGATAAGAGCGGTGAAATTCGATCAGAGCCTCCTCCTCCTCCGTGGGCTGGTTTGATGCTGCAGGTTCAGGGCCCAGCCCCTGCTCCTCACGCTTTTCCCCCTTCATGAGCCTTTGGGTGAGACGGGGAGGGCGAGGGTAAGGATCAGGGCTGAGCTCTGGGCTCTGGATCCCCACCCCCATCACCACCTTGAACTCAAAGTGAAGCTGCCCCTAGCCATGCCCACCCCACTTCCCACCTGAGCCTGCTTTCTCCCACCCTTCCCTCCCTCCATCTTCCCAGGAGCCAGATGACCTGCTGAAGTCGGGGCCAGAAGGGCTGGAGCTGGGCTTCCCTGAAGTGGCCTCTCCTCTGCTTCCCTGATAAGGCCACCGTTTTGGTTTCTGTCCTAGCACCTCCCTCTCTGTCTCCACAATAGTCCGTCTCTGCCCTTCTTAGTCACTTTCTTTGGTCTTCTTCCCTCCAGGGTCTCTGGGACGTAGCTCCTCTCTCTCTATCTCTATCTCTCTGCCTTCTGGTTCTCTTTGGGTGTCTTTCTCAGCTCTCTTCTTCTTTGTCTAGTCTCCTCTCAGTGTGCTCTCTGATCCTGCCCCTCTTCCTTTTCCTCCCCGTCTTTCCCCTCTTAGTCTGGGCTCTGTCCTATTGTCTCTGGCCCTGTCCCCAGGGCTGTGTCCTGACTCCCTCTCCACCCAGGGACACAGAGCTCCAGGAGGCCTGGGCTGTCTCCTGTTCTGCATTCCCAGGTTGTGACTGGAACTGGGACTGGTTTCTTTCCAGTTGAATCTGGCAGCCGAGCCTCTCCTCCCCCTCACCTGACAGGTGCAGTGGCCTGGCCTGGGAGCCCGCCCACCGGCCCGCCCACCCACCGACCAGGGATGGAAGTGACAGAAGCCTCATTAGCATCTCAAGTAAGTGAGCAGGGCAGAGGGAGGGGCCAAGGAGAAGTCTGGGCTGGCAGTTCTCCAAAGGGAGGAGGGCCCCGAGGGCAGGTGAGCCAGGGAGCACTAGGCAGGTGGGAGAGGGTCCTGAGAAAGAGTCCGGACTGGGTGGGGGTTGATGGGGAGCTGACAGTAAGGAGACTGGGAGACAGAATGGCAGGTGAGGGTCAGAGATCTTGAACAAGGAGAAAGACCCTGAACACAAAGCCAGAAGGGCAAATCAAGGGAAAGGATGAACCAGGATGAGTGAGAGGAGGGTGGGAAACCAGCAGAACAGGGAAGGCAGAAAAGGGGAGACAGATGGAGGTGGAGGCGGTGAGGACTGAGGGAGAGGGATGTAGGAGGGGCACATGGGGAACAGAGTCAGATAGGAGGGTGAGAGAAGGGAGCCAGGCAGGAAAGCAAGGGAAGGGAGTCCTGGTGGGCTTCCAGAATCCCCTCCCAAGGGAATCTCTCCAAGGGCACCCCTGGGTTAGCCACACCTCCTCCGGGTCTGGAAGAAGAAGGAGAAGAGGGTTCTGCACGGGTTCCTCCCTGCTCAAGAGTAGGAACACCTCCTGGCTCCGCCCGGCACTCAGGCTCAGTGGGAGCACCCCTCTGCCTCTTCCTCCTGGTCCATCCTCTTCCTTCCTGACTCCTCACACCACTCCTCCTTGTCCAAGCCAGGGAGGGGCCCAGGTGAAGCTGGGGGCTGGGTGGGGCCCAGGGACATTCTGTTCTTTTTTATACCATTGGCTGCCAGGCCAGGAATGTGTAATGTCCCCTGTTGTGGTCACAGGGTTGTAGGAATGTGGGCACTGAGAGGCAGCTCAGGGGCCAGGCAGGGCGCTGTGGGCACAGGCTACAGCCCAGGGAGGGGAAGGACCAGCAGGCACTGACAGGCGGTAGGGATGTGGGCAGTGCTGAGTGACAGAGGGAGGTGGTGGGCATGGCTGAAGTCTCCACCAGCCCTGGAAGGAAGGAGAAGCTAATTGGTAGAGGCTGTGTTTTTCCTCCAAAATCTCTGCCCCAAACTTCATCCAGCAAGAGGATACCAAGTGAAGTGCCAAAGGGGTGAGCAAGTAGATAGGGAAGGGTCAGAGAATCAGGCCCCAAAAGAGGGCCCAAGGAGACACAGGCCCTGCATGTGACAGCGGGGTTCCACCACGTGTGGACGCCACCTCAGAGCAGCAGGCCTGGGCGTCCCTACGCAGACGTGCACACACAGGCCGACTGATACAGACTCTTGGAAGGAGACAGATCTGTAAATGTGCAGCTGCACTGTAATAAGATAGATAAGGACCTTGGTGGCAAAGATAAGAACAAAGTGCTTATAGGAGCATGGGGGAGGGGAGGAAGGGCTCACTCTGAGGAGACTCAGGAAGACTTCCCAGGGAAAAGCAGCAACTCAGCTGGATCTTGAAGAACAAGAGGCAGTTTACCAGGCCAAGAAGAGGGAAGAGGGTACTCCCGGCTCAGGGTACATACAACCAGATCTTGTGGCTTTTTAAAGTGAAAGCTGATGTTAACCATGATTTCAAGCTTGGTCCAGTGCTTACCTTGCTTGACACCTTCTTATGTTACTGCCTCTGGGGAGCGAAAGGCTGGCTTTTTCTTCATTTTCCAGAGGAAGAAACGGATCCTCAGGAAGGATAAGCTGGTTCTACTGAGGTCACAAAACAAAATAGCAACAGAATTAAAAACAGAATTCAGAATTCCTCTTCTCCATCTGGGGTTATCTACTTCATCCTTTTGCCATTTATTTCCTAGACTTACGGTGAATTGGGGCACCTGGTTTTGAGTGCCAGGAAAGGTCCACACATACTCACAGAGTCCATGGATTTATCAGCTCTCTGGGTCCTGATTATCTCCCTGGCTCTGTGAAAAGCTCTCTACACTGCCCCCACCTTCCCCACAGGACCCAGATACCCTAGAAGCTCCCATCTCCCTTGAATCAGGCCCTTACACTAGGAAAGACCTACTTACAGACAGGGTTTGTAGCTCCCTGCCTGTTTGATCACAAAGGTTCTGAGAAGCACCTCCCTGACTTTTCTATTTGCTAGCTGGTGCTTGAAACCCAACCACGGGCTTAAAGCTCATGACAAATAGTTTTCATCTCAAGGGCTCTGTGAGAAGAACTGTAAGGCCTGGTGTGGGCTCCGCTGGAGGATGCGTGGTGACCTGGCTCTGCCTTCAGGGGGACAAGAGTGGCAGCTTGGTCTTAAGACACCACAGATCTGGAATGGGCCTGAACAAGCTGGTTGTCATGAGAAAAACAGGAGTCAGAGATCTACACTTTTGTCACAGCTCCATTTTAAATATTATCTTTTAAAGTACGGAAATAATGCCCAAATACCTTTCTGTTGCAGTACAATTTCTCAACAATACAGAGGTATATAGAAGCTCCCTTTGTTCCACTCCATTCCCACTCCTGTGCCCAAGGGGAATCACTGTGATTTGTGTACCCATCTACATATTTTTGTGTGCCTTTATATACTTACACACATTTTTTAAAATAATATTTTATTGCATTTTCGGTGGAAGTTTACATAGCAGTTTAGGTTTCCATTCAACAATTTCTACACAAGTTGTTCAGTGACACTGGTTACATTCTTCACAATGGATGAACAGTCTCATTATTTCCATTCTGGTTGTTCCATTTCCATTAATCTAGTTTCCCTGCCTCCTTACATTCTCATCCTTGTTTTAAAGTAATTGTTGACCATTTTTCTTATATAGATGATTTTTTTAAAGGAGCACAGTATTTATGGGTGATATTCAATATTTTTTTAGCCAATTTGTTATTTAGCTATAAGGTGACCTCAAGGATTAGTTTCAGTTCAAGGTTTGAAGAGTATCTCAGGGCAGTAGTCTCAGGGAGTCCTCTAGTCTCAACCAGTGCAGTAAGTCTGGTTTTTTTGTTTTTGTTTTTTTTTAGGAATCGATTTTCTGTTCCACATTTTTCTACCATTCTATCAGGGTCCATCTATCGTGACCCTGATTAAAATGGTCCGTAGTAGTAGCCAGGCACCATCTAGTTCTTCTGGTCTCAGGGTAGATGAGGCGATGGTTCGTGTTGACTATTTGTCCTGGAAACTAGTTTCTTATTTGAGTCTTTGGTTTCCTTCTTTCTCTTTTGCTCCAGACAAGTACAGACCAATAACTGTATCTTAGATTACATATATTTTTTAAAAACAAAATACATAGTTTACCCCCCTCCCACATAAGTGGGACCATGTATAGTTATTATTCAATGGCTTACATTTTTACTTTTAAACTATATGACTTTGGAAAAGGCAGTTTACCTCTCTGGGCCTTAGTCCTCTCATAGAAAAAATAAAATGGTAGGAGGGGGTGGATAGGACAGTCCAGATGTCTTAAAGGGCCTTCCCAGCTTTCAGAGTCACCCAGGAGTTAGGGATGGGGCCCGACTGAGAACTGAGCCTCCCCTTTCCAAGCTCATTGCCACTTCTATGACTTCCAGAGAAGTCCAGTCTTGTTCTGTGGGGGCCAGGGCCTTGTAGACCTTGCCTCAAAAGGATACTCTTCCCCAGGGCTCCCCTCAGCCTCTCCCAGAGCCTCAGCTCTTCCTCACAACCCAGGGCTGCCTTCTCCCTCCCAACGTCAGCCATTCTCAAGCCCTGTGGTATGACTATGAAATGCACAAGGGCTACAGAGAGAAAAGTGAAACAAGAGGGTCTGCTGTGGATGAGAGCTATGAGTTTCTGCCCCTTGCTCTCCTGGGAACAGGAGATGATAGAATTCATCACTTTCTTCTCCATGCTCCCATAGAGAGAGCCTTGTTTATAACTCTGTCTCAGCACTTATTGTTGTTTCCAATTATTATCCTGGGTTGTGTTTACATATGTATGGATCACATTATAAGTTCCCTGAGAACAGGGACCAGGCTTATTCATCTGGGTGACCCCAGTGTCTAGTGTTCACTATTTGTTGATCCATTCTACAGAAGACAGCAGAATTAGCATCTGGGATGTGCTATTAGGAAGCATCTCCCAAACATCAAATGTCCTAATTTCCTCTGCTGTTGTTGTTGTTAGGTGCCATCAAGTCGGGGTTGTGTGACAGAGTAGAACTATCCCATAAGGTTTTCTTGGCTGTAATCTTTACAGAAGCAGATCACCAGGTCTTTCTCCCAGGAGCCACTGGATGGGTTCAAACTACCAATCTTTTGGTTAACAGTCAAGCGCTTAACCATTTGCGCCACCAGGGCTCCTTTAATTCCATCTAATAATCCATTAATTTGTGGTCCATTAGTTTATCTAAACATCCTTCAAACTTTTTCCTTTTCAGCCTTTATCTCCTCTAGGGTAAAAATGAGTTAGTCAATTAAATGCAGTTCTTTATACTCATTACTTCAAGCTAGCGAGGCTCTCTATACTGGGCTTCCCATTGTGAAAAATAGTGGTCCATTTATCTGCACTTACGTAGTATGAATTTATCTTTAATCTGAAATGATGTACCAGAAAATTCTTCCCGGCCACTCTTAGTCCAGTCACCTGGCAGGATGCTTAGAAGTTCACTATTAAAAGCTTATTCCTTTGGGTTAAAACAGGGTTTATCAACTTTGGCACTATTAACATTTTGGGCCAGATAATTTTTTGCTTTTGGGGGCTGTCCTGTGCATTGCAGGATGTTTAGCAGCATCCCTAGCCCCTACCTACTAGATGCCATTAGCATCACTCCTCTGTCAGTTGTCCAGTCGTGTCAATGAAAAATGTCTCCAGACATTGACAAATGTCTTTTGGGAGACAAAATCGCCCCCAGTTAAGAACAACTAGGTTGAGAAATTGTCCCCAGTGAAAATGCAAACACCCCTAAGAAGGGCAACCCTCATCAGTCAGTACTTCTTCATGTTTTCCAGACCCTTCCCAAGGGTACCACTTGGCTGAGAGCAGTTTGGAGAAGAGGAAAGAAAGAAAGAGTATTTAGAAGAATCCATTCCTGCTGACCATTCCCTTTGTGGATTATTCATGCACCTGTGAGAAGAATGATATGTCAGCAATCCCTTCTGAAGAAGACCTGGAAGAAAAGTCCCCTCTCACATTCTAGGATTCTCTGCAGCACTCTGTCTGGGTCTTGTGTTGCCCAGTGGAACTCAATAAAACTTCAAGGTGGTGAAGGACACAGAAGGAAAGAAGCAAAAACAATGCCCTGCCCACAAAGAATTTGTAGACTTCTCACCCATGTCAGTCTCTCTTCATCATCCTGGAAAAAACTGGGTAGGCATTATAATAACCAATTATTGATAGCACTTATCAATCATGGTCCAGCCAGGAAATAGGAAACACTCTAAGTCATTCAAATAAAAGAAATTTAACACAGGGTATTGGTACATGAGTGATGGAAAAGCTGAGAAGCCAACAGGGGAAGGTGAGGCTACCATCTCTAAGGCTGGAGAGACAAGCCTCCAGAAACTATTTGGCAGAAACTAAATAGTGGGGGCTGCTTGATAGGAGATGGGATCATGGAGAGAGAAGGAAACACAATCTCTGCAAGAGATGCCAGAAAGCAAACAGTTGTTATTGTTAGCTGCCGTCGAGTCTCATAGCGACCCCACGTGAACTGCTCCATAGTGTTTTCAAGGCTGTGACCTTTCAGTAGCAGATCACCAGGCCTCTCTTCTGAGGCACCTCTGGATGGGTTCAAACCACCAACATTTTGGCTGGTAGTCAAGAGCTTAACCATTTTCATGTCCCAGAGACTCCATAGCAAACGAGATGGGAAGAAATAGCCGGGCTTCTTCCCTCCTCTCACCTGCCTGCCTGTCTTCTACCAGTGCCTCCTATTGGCTGAACCTACCCAGATGCCACAGGGAAAAGGAGTCTGGGAAATGTAGTTTCCAGTGATACAGGAACGAGCAGGGGAAGGGCAGAGAATGGATCTCCGAGAAAACCAGCAGTTGACTGCACAAAACAGTGTAGTGGCCAGGATTAAAACTCAGATCTTAGGGTTCTTTCCTTAGAACCTAGAGACTCCTTGAGGGCTGAAGAGACAGCATGGGACTGGCAGCAGAAAGAAGAATATAGTTCAGCTAGCTAGGGTTAAAAAGAATCTGAGACACTGGTTACCTGTGAAATAGGTAACTGGGAAGAGCATGAAGGAATTTCTTGGGATGCAGGAAATGTTCTGAGTGGGATACATGGTATTATGGATTGAATCATGTTGCCAAAAGATACGTATTAAAAATCTAACCCCTATTCAAGCTGGATTCAGAAGAGGACATGGAACGAGGGGTATCATTGCTGATGTCAGATGGACCTTGGCTGAAAGCAGAGAATATCAGAAAGATATTTACCTGTGTTTTATTGACTATGCAAAGGCATTCAACTATGTGGATCATAACAAATTATGGATAACATTTTGAAGAATGGTAATTTCAGAACACTTAATTGTGCTCATGAGGAATCTGTACATAGACCAAGAGGCAATTGTTTGAACAGAACAAGGGGATACTGAGTGGTTTAAAATCAGGAAAGGTATGCGTCAGGGTTGTAGCCTTTCACCGTACTTATTCGATTTGTATGCTGAGCAAATAACCCAAGAAGCCGGACATATGAAGAACACAGCATCAGGATTGGAGGAAGATTCATTAACAACCTACGATATGCAGATGACACAACCTTCCTTACTGAAAGCAAAGAGGACTTTAAGTACTTACTGATGAAGATCAAAGACTACAGCCTTCAGTATGGATTACACCTCAACATAAAGAAAAAGAAAATCCTCATAACTGGACCAATAAGCAACATCATGATAAATGGAGAAAATATTGACGTTGTCAAGCATTTCATTTTACTTGGATTCACAATCAACACCCATGGAAGCAGCAGTCAAGAAATCAAACGATGTATTGCATTGGGCAAATCTGCTGCAAAAGACATCTTTATTAATTTTTTTATTTTATTTTTATTTTTTTTTAATTGTTGTAATTAAATGAAGTTTACATTTCAAGTTAGTCTCCCATACAAATTTTTTTTTTTACATACATTGTTATGAGACCCCAACCGCTCACCCCATTCTGCAACAGCACACTCCTCCCCTCTGCACGATTCCCCATGAACATTCAACCAGCTCCTAACTCTCTCTGCCTTCCCATCTCACCTCTGGACAGACACTGCCCCTCTGGTCTCTTGTATCTACTTGACTAAGAGGCACATTCTTCACGAGTATCACTTTATGTCCCACAGTCCAGTCCAATCCCTGTCTGAAGAGTTGGCCTCAGAAATTGTTTTTATTCTGGGGTGATAGAGAGTCCAGGAGCCATTCTTTCTGGGGTGCCTCCAGTCTCAGTCAGACCATTAAGTCTGGTCTTCCTACCAGAATTTGAGTTCTGCATCCCATCACTCTACTGCTTCATCAGGGACCCTCTGTTGTGTTCCCTGTCAGGACGTTCATTGGTGGTAGCCGAGCACCATCTAGTTCTTCTGGTCTCAGGCTGATGAAGTCTCTGGTTTATGCAAAAGACATCTTTAAAGTGTTCAAAAGCAAAGATGTCACTTTGAGGACAAAGGTGAGCCTGACCCAAGCCATGGTATTTTCAATCACCTCATATGCATGTGAAAGCTGGACAATCAATAAGGAAGACCAAAGAAGAATTGATGCCTTTGAATTATGGTGTTGGCAAAGAATATTAAATACACCATGGACTACCAGAAGAACAAACAAATCTGTCTTAGAGAAAGTACAGCCAGAATGTTCCTTAGAAGTGAGGATGGTGTGACTATGTATCACGTACTTTGGACACGTTATTAGGAAGGACCAGCCCCTGGAGAAGGACATCATGCTTGGTAAAGTAGAGGGTGAGCGAAAAAGAGGAAGACCCTCAACGAGATGGATTGACACAGTGGCTGCAACAATGGGCTCAAACTTAGCAACAATTGTGAGGATGGCGCAGCACCAGGCAGTGTTTTGTTCTGTTCTGCAAAGGGTCGCTAAGAGTCAGAACCGACTTGACCGCACCTAACAACAATACTTGTGAATAAAGAGCCCTGGTGGTGCATTGGTTATGCGCTCGGCTGCTATCTGAAAGATCAGCAGTTAGAATTCACCAGCTGCTCTGCAGACGAAAGATGTGGCAGTCTGCTTCTGTAAAGATTACAGCCTTGGAAACCCTATGGGGCAGTTCTACTTTGTCCTATAGGGTCGCTATGAGTCGGAATTGACAGCAATGGGTTTGGTTTTTGGTTTTTACACCTATGGATGTAATCCTATTTGGAAATAGGGTTTTCTTTGCTACATTAACAAAGCCCTATCAGTGTAGGATGTGTCTTACACCTAATAAATTTTGAACTATAAAAAGAGTAGATTAGGCACAGAAAGAAGCAAGCACAAAAGAGAGAAAGATAGATGCAATGTGGAGATCGCCAAGGAACCAAGGAACGCTGGGTAGAGAGAAGCTGAGACAAGGATTTCGCCCCAGAATGCACAGAGAGTGAGCCTTCCCCTAGAGCCAGTGCCCTGAATTCGGACTTCCAGCCTCCTAAACTGTGAGAAAATATTTCCGTTCATTAAAGCCTTCTACTTGGGGTATTTCTGTAACAGCAGCACTTGGAAACTAAGACACATGGGAACACACAAAAGTGAAAATTTATTGATCTGTGCACATAAGATTAATAAGCTTTATGCATTTCACTGTATATACGTTATACTTCAATTATTCGAGGTTTAAGGGAAAAAAAGTCCCTGTCTTTTAAAGAAAAATCCTGAAATATTTTCAAACGAAATGATATGGTATCTGGAATATACTTCAAAATAATGGAGGGGGGGCTAAGGAAAGGAGATGAGATATGGAGGAAATAAGGATGAATGCCGAACAAAGTCCTACAGGGAGGGGGTTTAGTGCCCAGGTGACCTATCTTAAGAGGATATTTTAGCCCCCTTATCCCAAGGGAGACACATGGGTCACAGAGAGGCAGCTAGAATGAGCTGGGAACCAGAAATCAGGAGACCTGGACTCTAGGCTTGTTCTGCCATGGCTTTGGGACCTGGACTAAACATGATTCATGCATCCATCTATTCCACAAATATGTATTGAGTGCCTGGTATGTGCGATCCTCTGTGCTAAGCACTGGGAACCCTGATGTAAAGATTCAGTCCAGGCTTTGCAGAGCTCCCAGCCTGGTGGGAAGGTGAACAACAAGCAGCAGGTTACAGAGAACAGTCTGCGTGAAGGCTGGGCTGGCTAGGGGAGGGGACGTTTCCCAGAGCCCAAGTGAATCCTCAGGACAGGTGGGAGTGAGCCAGGAGTGCAGAACCTCAGAGACCAGAGAAACAGGCAGAAGGAGAACAACTGCAAAGAGCTCCATGGGGCTGTTCACAGATTGAAAGGAAATGGTAGGAAGAAAGAGGGCAAGCACCTGACTAAGCCACTCTGGAATCCTGGTCTCCTCTACATGGCACCCTGGGCCTCAGTCTTCTCATCCTTAAGATGAGTGGCTGGACTTCTCAGGTCCTTTCCAGTTCAAAGTAATTTAAAGGCTCATTGTTGAGGAAGCTGGGACTGAAGTTTTCAGCTACCCACCTCCAGCCCAGGTGGCTCCTACTCACAGGGAACTTGGTCTACACATCCTCCCCATTATCTCATTGGAAGTGAGGGCCCCTGTGGACAGGGGAGCAGCAACTTGTGCCCACCAATGTGTGGATGGGTTGGTTCCAGGCAGGGCGGAGGGCTGGGAAATAAGGCCTGGCCTGACTGGCTTGTTATCTATCCCGTGCTTGCCTTCACAGGAGAAAGATAGCCTCCCAGGCTGCCAACTGGGATTTCTGGTTCCCAGAAGCAGTCTGAATGTCTGTCTATGGGTGTCTGTTTGGTGCACTGTTCGTGTTTGTCAGTCCCAGGCCCATCTTTTTCGGATCTGGCCCTTTGCACCCAGGTGTCCACTGCTCTATCTCCAATTCTATTTGTTCCCTGGTCAGCTCTGCTCCAGCTGCCCTCTCTGAGGCCTGTCTAATGGCTGTCCTCTCCCTCTGCTGCCCCTTTCCCACCAGCTGCGCCTGGCCTGTCTAATGGCTGTCCTCTCCCTCTGCTGCCCCTTTCCCACCAGCTGCGCCTGGCCTGTCCCTGCAGCCTCCTCTTCGGGTCAGGCTTCCGAAGAAGGGAGGAGGCCCCGGTTCCGGAGACGCTGCCCTCACATGCTTTCCCGGCTGCCCCTCCTCCGGGCCCGCGTCGATGCAGCCAAGTCTGTTCCTCTTCCCGATTGCGACAGGCCAGACTCAGCTCCCAGCGCTCCCTGTCCCCGCCCCGCGGCCGGCTCACTCCACTCCCACTTCCTGAGCCCAGCGGCGGAGCCCTGGAGCCCAGGCCCGGCCGCTCCCGGCCCCCGGGGGCACGTCAGCCCCGTGTCCGGAGTCCCGTCCCGGCCCCTGGGCTCAGGAAGCTGCCGCCACCGCTGCCCAGGGCATCCTGGCCTCCCACCTTCCTCCCAGGCCTCCCTGTCTGGCTGATCGACCAACTGGCCGCCATGCGCCTGCCTTGGGCCGCCTCCCCCCGTGGCCTGGCCTGGGGGCCACTCTTGCTGGGACTCTGCCGGCTCCTGGCTGCGTCCCAGCCCCAACTGGTGAGGGGGCCTTTCAGGTGGGGTGGGGGCGGATGAGGGTAAGCAAGAGGGGTCTTGGCTGCCCTTCTCTAATTCCTCTGCCTTCCCAAACTGGTCTGTAAGTTTCTTCCCCCACCTCCACCGCCCCTCTTGAAGGTACCCCCGTACCACTCGGAGAACCAGACCTGCCAGGACCAGGAAAAGGAGTTCTACCAGCCCAATCATCGGATCTGCTGCTCTGGCTGCCCCCCAGGTGAGATGCAATGGCTGGAGGAAGCCTGGAATAGGGAGATGGGTTTCAGGGGGCTCCAGCCCCTTTGCTGCCTGTCTCCCCAGGAACACTATCTGGCAGAGATAGTGAGAATCACTGGCCATCCCTCATATGTAGGCACCGAGATTTGCCATCTTCACCCAGCCCCTCACGGAGTGTTTATCTCAATGAGTGTAGCTGGAAGGCTATCAGGAGGAGGCCCAGAGAGGCTAAGGGACAACTCAGAAGTCACACAGCAAGTGGTAGAGGTGAAAGTTGAATCCTGGTCTCCTGACACTCCTGCTGCCCCACTTGTATCCTAGGCACCTTTGTCACAACTCAGTGTAGCCGCACCCAGGACACAGCTTGCTCCCCATGCGCCAAGAATTCCTACAACGAGCACTGGAACTACCTCACCAAATGCCAGCTGTGCCGCCCCTGTGACGCAGGTAAGTGGGATGTGCCTGGGGAGGGCTGGAATCTCCTGGAGTACAGCCCCTCCACTGAGCTCTCCTGTCTCCCCACCAGTGATGGGCTTTGAGGAGATCGTGCCTTGCACTAGGATACAGGAGACTCAGTGCCGCTGTCAGCCAGGAATGTTCTGTGCCCACCGGGATTCCGAGTGTACACACTGTGAGCCACTCTCTAACTGCCCGCCTGGCACTGAAGCTGAGCTCAAAGGTCAGAGGTCACTGAGGGCATAGGGCAAGAAGGAAGCTATCTTGAGTGGGAGCAGGGAGCATGGTACTATGCCCATGGTGATGCCCCAAGTAGTTCTCTTTGGCATAAAATGCTTCTTCTTACTCCATGGGAGAGGCTCACAGAGGGGTTTTGCAGAGAAATGGAACTGGGACAGGTGCAGCAGCCTCAGGAGGGGCAAGCTTGGGCAAATGGTAGGCATTTCCGGATGGGTCAAAGATCGGGGTGGGTGAGAGCTACAGAACAGGGTGGATGGGCAAGAAGGAGGCCATCCAATGGGCATAAAGGAAGATTCCCTTCTGCCCGCTCACTCTGGCCGCCCCTGCCTTTCTCTTGCCAGGTGAAGACAGGGAGACTGACAACAACTGTGTTCCCTGCAAGGCAGGGCACTTCCAGAGCACCTCCTCCCCCAGCGCCCGCTGCCAGCCCCACACGAGGTTGAGTATGCCCTGCCCCTTCTCCCTTACCACCCCTGACCCCCAAGAAGCCCCACCTGCTTACCCCTCCCCCCTCAACGCTTGACTCCTCACCTCACCTTACTACTTCCAGTCCCCTATGTCCACTTGAGTTGAGTCCCTATGTCCATTGGTGGACAGGAGCATGAAGAGGTCATGGGTCTCTCTCCCCTCCACAGGTGTGAGGACCAGGGCCTGGTGGAGGCAGCTCCAGGCACTGCTCAGAATGACACTAGCTGCAGGAATCCATCAAAGCCACTGCCAGGTGAGGGGCCAGGGCTGAGGGGCACAAGGGCTGTCTGGTCTGGGAAAATACTTCTACTTCTTTCAGGCCTGAACTCTCCCCATATAAAAAAACGAGGAAAAGATGAATCCCTTCCCTCCCAGGATTGGGGGCAAGAAGAAAAGTTCCTTAAAGAGAAATTGTGGAGAATGTCTAAGCTAATTTACATACACACACATATACACACATGCACATATATATACACACTTTTAAAGTTATATATTATACATATAACTTATAAACTACATATAATATTATGCCAAAGGATACTCTCACACTGAGATATAATTATAACTGATTACTTTCATCATTTTGGACATGACACCATCATATATAATCCATTCACTACCTTGAATACCTCTTTATTAAATTGCACACTATCATCATTATAGAGATGATCTCACCTTTGACTCTGTCTTGGTTATTTCTGTGGACTGACTGGTTTCCTAGTCAAGTAGATGATCTCAGGATGTTTCTAATCTAATGACTGTAATCGTTATTAATTGGGCAGAGTTTACTTTATTAACTTTTTTAACTTGCCAAATATTTATAATTGCAGCTTCCATTTATGGAGAGCTAATGTGTCAGGCACTCTGTGAAACACTTTACATTCACTAACTCTTCTCTTACTGATCCTGTAAAGTGGGTCCTATTATTATCCTCATTGACCAGATGAGGAAACGAACTCAGAGGTTAAGTGACTTGCCCAAGATCACCCAGGTGGTAACCGGTGTTTCTAAGACTGTACTCAGGTCTTTCTTACTCCAAGCCCATACTATAATGCCTGCTCACTGTAGAAAAGTAGAAAATTCAGATAAGCAACATTAAAAGTCACCACAGTACCACCACCTAGGGTATGCACTCTTAACATTTTGCTATATATCTTCCCAGACATTATTCTGTGCATGTCAACACATCTTTTTTTTTTTTTTTTCTCCTCTAAAAGTGGGGTCATTTTAGTGCTTTGTAACCTGATTTTTCATTCAACACTATATCATAAATATTTCTTCACGTCCTCTTATTACTGTTTAACTACCTATCAGATACTACCAGCATTTTAGACCCAGAATTCTAGAGAATATGTAAGCTAATCCCTCATTTTGTATATGAAAAACCTGATGCCTAGAGAAGTGAAGTGACAAAAAGTTACACAGCTTGGCAGGAACCCAGGAGTCCTAACTCCTACTCCAATTTCTTCCTGTGCCTCCCATTCTGTTCCCCTTTGGGCCACGGATTTAGGTGGATCAGAAAGGGCACAACTCCTAGTATGCCAATGTCCAAGTCCTCCTGACTTCCCCAGGGTGGCTGAGGGGCATTATTGACTCCATGCTATAGATGTGGCAGTGCTGACACCCACAGAAGAACAGAAATTATCCAGGGCCTGAGAAATTGAACTCTCAGCCTCCCCCTCTCAGCTCCTCCTGGAGCCTGCCCTGAGCAAGGGGATGAAACTCTTGCAACCCCAACTCTCCCAGGCAGAGTTCAGGAGCAAGGCGCCCCCATGCTCCCACCCCTGTAAACACTCCGACAGGGAGAGAAGGGCAACCCCAAATCTTTCTACAGTAGCCCCTCTGGAAAATAACAAATCCACAGACAAGCTGCTCTACTCCATAGACTGAGTCTGTTCACAATCCCGAGCTCCACCCTTCCTATACTGCCTCCTGCCCCCATTTCCAGCCCTTCAAAACTAGCCGCACAATCTCTTGTCCCTCACCCACAAGACTGCCCCAGTCCCTGGTCCCCAGGCAGGAGGGCACCTGCACCACCCCAAATGTCTCCAGGATGGAATCTCTTCTGGTTGTCAGATGGTCTCTCCAAGTCCAGTTAGTTCGCCTTATCTGTAATTTAAGGGAGGTTTCTCTAATTCTGCCTCTAGGAACAGTAGTGGGGCTAGAAGAAAAAAAAAACTGCTCACCCTTTCTGTGTCTCGGTTGTCCAGAGAACTGGAAAACTCTTCCTTAACTCCTTTCCTGCCTTTCTTGGGGTTATCATCCCCTCTCCTGTCTGCATCCCCACAGGAACTATGTTGGTGCTGGCCGTCCTGCTGCCACTCGTCTCCCTCCTGCTCCTCACCACCGTCCTCGCCTGCACCTGGAAGAGCCACCCCTCTCTCTGCAGAAAGCTGGGTAGGAAGCAGCCAGTTGCAGGCAGGGGGCAGGCTGGGCCCTCTGTCCCCATATGGATGGGATGGGAGAAAGGAGGGAATAGTCAACTTCCTTGGTGCCAACTCTTCTGCCCTTCCCATACCCTCAAGACTCCCAGTGCCTGCCCCCAACACAGACATTATCATCATCTTCATGCTGCCCCTCATTCTGGGGCTAAAGATAAGGGTAATGATGGCCTGTTCCTTCTGGGACCCCAGGGTAGGGGTGGAGTGTGTAGAGTGAAAGGCTGGAATCCGAGGCTTACCGGAAGTCCTATACCCATTTCATTTTCTATTGCAGGATTCCTGCTCAAGAGGCATCCAGAGGTAATGGGGGCAGCTGAGAAGGCAGCAAAGAGGGGCAGAGGGTGATGGGGGAGCAAGGTGGAGGAAGGCAGGTGAACAGAGTGCAGACTTCATCTGTTTAACATTCATTCATTCAACTAATAATTTATTGAGTACACCATGTGCCAGGCACTGTTCTAGGCACTGGGGATACAGCAGGGAGCAAAACAAACTACTTGCCCTCCTGGAGTTTACATTATAGTGGAACAAGAATAAAGTTAAACAAATAAATAAATATATATATATATATCAATCAGGTGGTGGTAATTGCTAAATAAAGCAAGGTAGAGGATGGGGAGTGACTGTGGCAGAGGATAGGGTATGTTGTTTTAGACAAAGTGGACACAGAAGGCCTCTCTGATAAGCTGATATTTAAGCACAGACCTGAAGAAGTGAGGGAGCCAGCCATGAGGTTATCTGGGGGAAAAGTGCAAAGGCCCTGAGGCAGAGAGCACAGTGAGGGCCAGAGGAGAGCAATGAGCTGCCTAAGCATGGGGTGGGGTGTGGGAATTAAAGAAAAATCCCATCTGGGACCCATGTCATTCGTTGGTTTTCTGCCTCTCTCCTGCAGGGAGGGGACTCCAATGCTGATGCAAGCTGGGAGCCTCAGAGAACCAACCCACATTTCCCTGACCTGGTAGAGCCACTTCTGCCCAACTCTGGAGACTTGCCACCAGCCTCTGCCAGGCACCCAACAACTCCAGGGTTGGAGGAGGAGGTGCTACAACAGCGGAGTCCTCCGGGTCAAGCCAGGGAGCTTGAGGCTGAGCTCGGGGAGCAGGGCCCAGTGGCCCATGGTGAGCCTGGGGCAGGCTGGCAGTGAGAAGGGGGTGTGTGGAAGGATGGGGAGGGAGGGATGGGTGGCAGGGAGAGTATGGAGCAAACAGAAAAGACTAAAACAGGCAAGACAGAGACCCCGACCACCAGCCAGAGTGTCACAGCTAGAGAGAAGGGAAGAGACCCAAAAACCCAGAAACAGAGAAATAAATATGGAGCTCAAGAAAACAATAGCAATGGCAGAGAGCACAGGGAAGGAGGGGGAGAAGGCTGAAGAATAAGGGCATGCAGGACACTGGGGGCCTTATGCTGGGAGCACACAGGCCTTTCTTCCTCAGCGAGCTGTCAGCCTCTCTCACTCTGCCTCTGTTCCCACAGGTACCAATGGTATTCATGTTACCGGCGGGTCTATGACTGTCACTGGCAATATCTACATCTACAATGGGCCAGTACTTGGGGGAGCACGGGGCCCTGGAGACCCTCCAGTTCCCCCAGAGCCTCCATATCCCATCCCAGAAGAAGGTGCCCCTGGCCTTCCTGGCCTCTCTACCCCCCACCAGGAAGATGGTAAAGCTTGGCACCTGGCTGAGACGGAGACACTGGGGTGCCATGCCCTCTGATGGGGTCAAGGAGCCAATTTGTCACTCACGCTTGTTGGTGTCTTGGAAAAGAAGAAGAAAGGAGGCACAGGGCACCTTATCCCCTGAGGCTGGCCACCCCATACAGGATTCACAGGGGTCCTGCATAGGGCCGCTGAGAGGCAGAGTCCTGCGGGGCCAGGCCTCAGACACTCTTGAGAGCAGTGTCAGACACTGGCTGGGAGCAGTGCCCTGCACAGGACTAGCACCCTGCACAGGACTCTCACCACCACTTGGCAGACCTGAGCCCTCACTGCAGACCCACATGCCCACTGGGCTGCACCAGCTCAGCTTCAGGCCCCGACAGGGCAGATGTGCCAACTGCTGCCACATGGCACTCTACACCCTAAGCACAGAGGCCAGAGCATGGTCACTTGCAAGGACATCACCAGGACCTCTAAAGGATTTGTGGTGCTCATCCCTAAGCTTCAGAGTCCCCGTGAGGGCCCACACTGTGCGTGGACTGAGGTACCCCTGATATGCAGGGGTGGGTATATGGAGGACCTCCATTGCTGGACTCCTGGAGGGGAGGAAAGGGAGTCATTAAGAAACTGGGGGTTTGGGTAGGTTTACTCTGGGAGAGTTTTGTAGGGGGAGGAAATGGCAAGTGTATTTATAAATTGTAACTACATGCAAATAAAGAGAAGCTTGTGACCCAGATAATTTATTTTCTTGGGATTTATATACAAACACTGTTCCATTGGGACAATGTCAAAGGCAAAGGTCAAGACGTTAAAATATAATCCAACAAAGGCATTTCTATGAGGGACTGGTATATGTAGTTCAGGTAATAATATTGGCTGTTGATAACTGGCAATGTGCCAGGCAGTGCTTTAAGTGCTTTACAATATTAATTTATTTAATCTTCACAACAACACCATTTTATAGATGAGGAAACTGAGGCACAGGGAGAGTAAGTAACTTGCCCAATTCAGCTGCAAATGGTAAAGCTGGGATATGACTCCAGAGGCCTCTTGGATTAAAAAGCTTCATATGCCATGCCCTTCAGAATGTCTTTGAATAGGCAGAATGGGCTGACTTTCTCTAATAATCAGATCTCTTGCGTGTTCCACAGGCCTTAAGTCTCAGTCAGTTCTTAAACCTCCAGCCACAATGCAGAAGACGTGCAATTCAGACATAAAATGCAGAGGCCAAAGTTCAACATTGTATTGGTGAAGTTTAAAATCTAGACCAGCCTCCGTCACCTCAGAAGGCATGCTTATGATTTTTCCTCTTTTTGTTTTTTCCCCAAAAAGAACTTTTTCTCTCTCCAAGCTCTCCTATTGGTAAATGTTTGAGCCCCCTGGAGTTGATCTATTGTGCAACCTGGTAGAGATGATCTTTGCTTGACAGATTGTTAGAGGAGCTGCTGCCTGCTGATCGCTCCTTCCATAAAAGGCCACTGTTGTGGGTCTGATTTTAAGACCTCTGCTGCTGGGGCTCATCAAGATGGTGTGGCTGCAAAACACATACCCCAGGCTTTGTCTGATCCAACTGAGTAGACAGGTTATTTAAGATTGACCATGAAAGTATTTGATCCAGCTTCCTTTTGAGACTAAATAATGCTGAGCTATATCTTTGGGGAGAGTTAAATCCTCCTGCCCCTGCAGTATGCTAGAGCCAGACAACATGAATCCTTAATAATTGTTCCAATGTGCTCAGATAAAAAAACAAATCTTATATATCTTTCAATGAAATAAAAGGAGGAAAAACATTTTAAACAGTGCTTAACGCACAGCCCTATGGGACACCATTTAAATTTCAGACTATACCTGCCCTTGCTTATTTTCCCAGGGCTGAGTTAATACAGCTACAAGACACATTAACAGAGCACACTCTATACTGAGGGGAGCATCTGTCTAGAAGGAAAAGATAGAAAATCAGTGAAGACTGCAAACAGCCTCTTGACTGTTGTCTTCAAAAGATGGAAGAGGATACAATAGTAGTTAATAATGGGTAATTAAGTCTGAATCCAGGTAGTCCCTATATTATGTTTGAGAACCAGTGTTGTACCATACATATGGAGGAGAAAGCCAACACTGAGTCCAACCAAATCAACATGGATGTGGGGACAGTAGTGAGAAGGCTAAGGTTCAGTCCAGGAGAGAGATGGCCGCGATTGGGTGTACCGTGGTGGCAGTGGCAGGTGGGGGGTGGGTATGTAGTCCTGGAGAACATTCAGAATGTTCTCTTTCAAAAGACGGAGTGATTTACACTGACAGCTGTGACAGACCCTTTCTCCTGAGTACCCAATAGAAGTCCTCATCTTTCGTAGGAACAGAAGCCGATTTCTGTACTAGGGCATTAAAAAAAAAAAAAAACTAAACCCATTGTCATTGAGTCAATTCCGACTCATAGCAGCCCTATAGGACAGAGTAGAACTGCCCTATATAGTTTCCAAGGATCGGCTGGTTGATTTGAAATGCCAACCTTTTGGTTAGCAGCCATAGCTCTTAACCACTACACCACCAGGGTTTCCTACTAGGGCATAGATTCCATGGTATCAGGAGGGGAGACCCCACCCCAGTCCCAGGGGCCAGTAAATCCATCCCCCTTTGCCAGGAATTGGTTTAGGATGGCCACGGGATCCATTTCTGGCCACTGAAATGTACAGGGAGGTATTCCTTCCCAGGATAACAAAGAGTGTCACTAAGAGAAAGTTTTTGCCCTTCTTTCTTGTTTGCGGGATATTTGTGTGAGGGCATGATGCCTGAGCTGTGGCAGCTATTTTGCCATCATGAAGGAATAAAAAGCCAATCTTCTGAGTATAGAGGACCTGGAAAAAGAGGAAGAACTTACTTATGGGATTCTTTTCACCAGGAAAAAACAATTTGGCATTTGTATAAATGACAGTAAGTCAGGTTTTCTTTTTCCTTTTTAGCTTTAATTTTGTTTCCTCTTTTGGGATAGGTAGTTTATTCACATGGTTCAAAATTCAAAAAATATCAGAAATGAACAGTGAAATGTCTCTCTTCCACTTCTGTCTCTCAGGCACTAGGTCCCCCCCAGAAGTAACCAATGTTACTGTTTCTGGAATTTTGCCAGAGATAATTTATATGTATTCAAGCAAATATACATATATATATATTCTTTTCCTTTTTTCCACAAATGGTAGCACACTCTAAATATATCCTTCCCCTTGCCTTTTTCATTTGTCAAAATAGCTTGGCCATAATTCTTATCATATAAAAAAATTAAATAAAACCTTCCTCATTAATTTTTATATCTACATAGTATTCCATTATATGGCTGTACCATTTAACTTGATCCCTTCTGAGGATTTTTAATTCATTTCTAATCTTTAATATTACAAACAATTCTTCAACAATAACCTATGTCATTTTGCATATGTAGGAGTATAACTATAGAAAAATTTGCTAGAAATAAAATAGCTGGGTCAAAGAGTACATATATTTTATGTTTTGATAAATATTGCCAATTGCCCTCCATAGAGATTATCAGCAGTTTTTTTGAGTGCCCATTTCCATACACAAACACCAAAATTTGTGTGTTATCAAACATTTTGATCTTTGCCAATCTGAAAGATCAAAAATGTTATCTCAGTGTAATTTTTATTTGCATTTCTTATTGTGAGTGAAGTTAAGCTAATTTTCATTTTTGAGTCATTTGTAATTCATTTATGTCTTTTCATAACTTCCTATTTTTCTATCAAACAATTTCCAAATGTAATCCTGTTATCTCAAAGTCATTTACTGAGTAATTCTTTTCTTCACTGATTTTAAACACTACTATTATCATAAACCAAATTTGCATATGAATTTGAGTATGTTCCCAGACCTTCTGTCCCTTTCCATTGGTCTATCTTTTCAACTTGCCAGCATCACAGTCTTGTTTTTGCGTTATATTTTAATATCTACTAGGACTAGAAACTCCTTTTACTCTTCTTTTTCCAAATTGTCTGAGCTAAATTTTCTTCTTTTTTCCACATGAATTTTAGAATCATCTTGTCTAGTCTCCAAAAAAAAAAAAAAAAAAAAACTCTTACTGGCATTTGTATTGAATTTATAGATGAGTTAGGGAGAATTGACATCTTGCATTGTCTTCCTTTCAAGAACATGGTATACTCTACAATTGTTTATTGTTTCTGTGTCCCTCAAGGTTCCTCAATGGCACAGTTTGTGCTCAGCAGCTAACCTAAAGGTTGGTGGTTCAAACCCACCCAGTGATACCACAGAAGATAGGGCTGGTGATCTGCTTCCATTAAGATTACAACCAAGAAAACCCTATGGAGCTTAGTTCTACTCTGTAATATGTGGGGTCACCATGAGTCAGAATTGATTCGACAGTGACTAACAACAACTTTATGTCCCTTAATAGCATTTTAAGGTTTTCTTCATATAGACATTGGGCATTTCTTGTTAAGTTTATTCCTTGGGTGTTTTGTCTTTGTAAGTGTTATAGAAATGGAATCTTTTCTATCTTATGATTTTTTCACTCAGCTACCTACGACATTCTTATCTGTAGTAGTTTTTCAATTGATTCTCTTAGGTTGTCACCTATAAATAATGTAAAATCTATCTCTGTTGTCTAATGTTTATACTTCTAATTTTTTAGTCTCGTCTAAATAGATTGCCTAGTACCACCAGAACAATGTTAAATAGTAATGCCATTAATATACATCTCTATCTTGATGATCCTGGTCTTAATGGAAATGCATTTAGTGTTTCCTCATTAAACAGGAGTTGAAATAGATATATTTCTTTTATTGTGCTAAGGAAGTATCCATCTCTTACTATTTCATTGAGTTTCATAATCAACAGTGGAGACTGCATTTTTTTTTTTATTGTACTTCAGGTGAAGGTTTACAGAACAAATAGTTTCTTATTAAACAGTAGTACACATATTGTTTTATGACATTTGTTAACAACCCCATGACATGTCAACCCTCTTCCTTCTCGACCTTTTTTTTTGGGGGGGGTGAAAATATCCATAGCCAAAGATACACCATTTCAAAAATTTCTACATGCACAGTTCAGTGACATCAACTACACTCTTCCAATTGTGCTGCTATTCTCACTTTAGATGAAGGTTTACAGAACAAAATAGTTTCTCATTGTACAGTTAGTACACATGTTGCCCTATGACAATGGTTAACAACCTCACTACACATCAACACTGTCCTTACTCAACCTTGGGTTCCCTATCACCAGCTTTCCTGTCCCTTCTGCCTTCTAGCCCTTGTCCCTGGACTGCTATGCCTCATTAGTCCCGTTTTGTTTTACGGGGCTGTCCAATCCCCGGCTGACTGGTGAACCTCGAAAGTGACTTCATCACTGAGCTAAAAGGGTGTCTGGGGGCCATACTCTCGGGGTTTCTCCAGAGGAGACTGCATTTTTATGAGAGAAAAACAAATGTCTTTTAAGCATCTATAGAGATTATTATACTACTTTTTTCCTTAAATCTATCAATATGATTAATTACATACATCAGTCTTCTAATACTGAACTATCCTTACCTTCCAGGAATAAACCCCACTTAATCTTGGTTTGGGAGTCCCTGGGTGGAGAAAATTGTTAAGCACTTGACTGCTAGCTGAAAGGCTGGAGGTTCAAACCCACTAAGCAGCTCCTCAGGAAACAGTCCTGGCGATCTGTTTCTAAAAGGTCACAGCCTTGAAAACCCTATGGAGCAGTTCTACTCTACACACATGGGGCGCTATGAATCAGAATCGACTCAACAGCAACAACAATCTTGGCTTATTTTTCTTTTAATACACCTCTGGGATTCTATTTGCTAATATTTTATTTCATATTTTTGCACTGATATTCATAAGAGAGCTTAGTCTATAATATTGGTCTGCCTTATGTTTCATATAGCTGAAAGTATTTCTGATACAACAGTCCATCCTAAAGGGATTATACTTTAGAGTTAATTTAGTTGAATATCCAGGACTCCCAACCTCTCACCCTCCCCTGTCTCATTGTGAACAATGTCCGCCACACACACCCCCCCACACACACTTTTGCTTAGCACAAAGTTGTATGGTTCTATGTTAAGAGCGAGGAGGCATTTGTTCACTTTTAAGTAATTATCATGGAAATAGTCACTTGTTCCAAGCAGTATAGCTCTGAAATCCTCAAATTACAAAGTGACCCTCAAAACATCTGTTTGATAAAGTGGCTTGTTCAGTCATCTAGGATGATTTGTGTAGAAGCCATTCCAGAGCAACAAGACCCCTAAAGGCACTTATTATCATACTTGAGGGCTAAGCCTAAAGCCTCCCTTTAGGATCAGTCCTATTTGTAAAGGCTTTATCAGCATTATCCAATAGAACTTTCTGTAGCAGTAGAAATGTTCTATATGTATGTGCTGTCCAATATGGTAGCCACCAGCCACATGTCTGTTGAGCACTTGAAATGTGGTTAGTGCAACTGAATAACTGAATTTTTAATTTAGTTTAGTCTTAATTTATATTTAAATAACTACATGTGACTAGTGGCTACTGTACTAAGCAGCACATTTCTAAGTGGGTTATGCAGAAACCTGATTAAATGAGCCTGTGGCTGCCAATGGGAAACCTCGTGGTGTAGTGGTTAAGAGCTCAGCTGTTTAACCAAAAGGTCAGCAGTTTGAATCCACCAGCCACTCCCTGGAAACCCTATGGGGCAGTTCCACTCTGTCCTATCGGGTCACTATGAGTTGGAATCAACTCAATGGCAACAGGTTTGTTTGGTTATGGGTTGCCAATGGTTGGGAAGGCAACTGTGGTGGCAGAAAGGGCTCAGGCTTTGATATTGTATTCATTCATTCACTCATTAAATCTCAAATATTTACTGAGCTCTTACTATGTGCTAAGCACTGTTTTAGGAACTGGGGATACAGAGCTGAACACACAAAGTTCTTACTCTCATGAGATGAGGCAAGTAATGAAAAAATAAGCAATAATAAGTACTATGTTGACAACTGAAATAGGAAAAGTGATAGTAACTAGGTAGCTACTTGAGACTGAGTGGTCATGGAAGCCTTTCTTGAGGAGGTGACATCTGAGCTGAATAACCAGAAGGGACCAGCCAAGACCAGGAAGAAGAGTGTTCCAGACAGAGGGAATGTCTAGTGCAAAGGCCCAAAGAGCTTGGAACATCAGAGGAACTAGAAGTCTTTGAGTCTAGGCTAGAATCTTGTAGGTGAGGAGGAGAACAGTTCTAGATAGAATCAGAAATCAGACCACATAGGGCACCATAAGCCAAGGTAAGGAGTTGGTTGTATTCTAAGTGCAGTGGGACCATTAGAAGGTTTTAATCAAGGGAGAGGCGTAATCTCTTTTCATGTTAAAAAGATCCATCTGATTGCTATATGGAGACTATACAATGGTATATTATTAGCCATAATAATCCAAGGGCTAGTGAATGAAGTGTGGAAGCAGAGAGACCAGGCAGAAGGCTACTGCAATAAGGAGATGAAGAAAGATGGATGGTTTTGGAACATACCTTGGAAGTAGTGTCAACACGATTTATTGATGGGCTCGGGTTCCAATTCATATCTGTAGTGCTGGACTACTAGTTTGTTAAACTAATCTAAGCCTCGCTTTAAAAATTAATATTCAATAAATATTACCTCAGTATTTACTATGTACCAGGCATTTGGGGATACAACACCAAACAAGATAGATCTGATCCTTAACCTTCTGGAGCATGTACAATAATTATAGTGAGATAAGTGCTACCAAGGAGAAACATAGAATCAAGGACCTAATCTAGGCTTGGGGATCAGGGAATGTCTCCTTGAGTAAACTGAAGATGAGACCTGAAGAATAATTAAGAATTAGCTAAGTGAAAGGGGATGGAGGGAAGAGTTAGCCTAGTAGAGTGAATGGCAAGTGCAAAGGCCCTGTGATGGGAAGAATGCTTTGGCTGGAATGAGGAACAGAGAGATGAAGCTAGAGAAGTAGGCAGGAGCCAGATCATTCAGACCTATAAGCCACAATAAGGATTTTGGACTTTAACAGCAATAGGAAACCACTAAAGTTGTTTTTGTTTTGTTATTTTTTTACTGTAGTTTTTATCTCACATAACATACATATAGTAACATGTATAAACTAATCTTAAGTGTACAGCTTAAAGAATTGTGACATATAGAGAGAGAGAGAGACAGCCATGTAATCCAGAACATTTCAGTACCCTAGAAGATGACTTCATGCCCTGTCCCATTCAATAATCCTTATTACAGAAACAACCACTATTTTGACTTCTATCCCCATCAATTTTGCCTATATTTGAAATACGTATAAATGGAACCATATAGTATTAACTCTTTTGTGTCTAGCTTCTTTTGATCACTGTCGTATTTTTGAGATCCATCCTTGTCGCTAGTGTATCAGTATTGTTGTTTGTTTGGTTGATTTTTTTGTTTTGTTTTTTTTTAATAATTCATTCTATTTTTTGTTGTTGAGAATATACATCAATTCAATAATTTCTATATGTACAATTCAGTGACATTGATTACTTCCTCAAATTGTGTAATCATTCTCACCCTCCTTTGCTGAATTGTTCCTCCCCTATTAACATAAACTCACTGCCCCCTAACTTTCCCATCTAATCTTTTGAGTTGCTGTTGTCAGTGTGATCCCATATACATAGATCTTAAAGAGCACAATGCTCAAGGCAGAGGTTCTTTTTTTTTTTTTTTAAATTGTGCTTGGTGAAAGTTTACAGCTCAAATTAATTTCTCATACAAAAATTCATACACATACTGTTATGTGACACTAGTTGCAATCCCTATAATGTGACAGCACACTCCCCCTTTCCACCTCGAGCGTCTTGTGTCCATCCAACCAGCTCCTGACCCTTCTTGCCTTCTCAACCTGCCTCCAGACACGAGCTGCCCTTTTGGTCTCATGTATCTGCTTGAACTAAGAAGCACACTCTTCACAAGTATTATTTTATGTTTTATACCCAGTCTAATCTTTGTCTAAAGAGCGGGCTTCAAGAATGATTTTAATTCTGGGTTAACATGGCATCCAGGGGCCATGGCTTTAAGGGTACCTCTGGTGTCAGTCAGACCAGTAAGTCTGGTCTTTTTACATGAATTTGATATTTGCTCCATACTTTTCTCCCACTCCATCAGGGACTCTCTGCTGTGTTCCCTGTCAGGGCGGTCACTGGTGGTGGCCGGGAACTATCTAGTTCTTCTGGTCTCAGGCTGATGGAGTGTCTGGTTTATGTGGCCCTATTGCTCTTGGGCTAATATTTTCCTTGTATCTTTGGTGTTCTTCATTCTCCTTTGCTCCAAGTGCACTGGGACCAACTGATGCATCTTAGACGGCTGCTCGCAAGCTTTTGAGACCCCAGATGCCACTCACCAAAGTGGGATGCAGAACATTTTCTTAATAAACTGTTATGCCAATTGACCTAGATGTCCCCTGAAACCATGGTCCCCAGCCCCCAGCCCCAGATACTCTGTCCCTCAAAGTGTTTGGTTGCGTTCTGGAAACTTCTTAGCTTTTGGTTTAATCCAGTTGTGCGGACTTCCACTGAACTGTGTATTGTCCTTCTCTTCACCTAAGATGATTCTTGTCTACTATCTAGTTAGTAAATTCCCCTCTTCCTCCCTCCCCACCTTCGTAACCATCAAATAATATTTTCTTCTGTGTTTAAACCTTTTCTTGAGTTCTTACGATAGTGGTCTCATCTTGTGACTCAGCATAATGCCCTCCAGACTCATCCATGTTGTGAGATGTTTTGCTCTTTATTGTTGCATAGTATTCCATTGTGTGTGTGTACATAATTTGTTTATCCATTCATCTGTTAATGGGCACCTAGGTTGTTTCCATCTTTTTGCTATAATGTAGACATTCTTTAATAGTTAAGCTAAACTATTTTTTGGTTTTAAGAAGACTTCAGGGAATATTTTTGGTTTAAGGTTTAAAGACTCTCAGGGCAATAGTTTGGGGGTTCATCCAGCTTCCATGGATCCAGAAAATCTGGATTCCATAAGAGTTTGAAATTCTGTTCTGCATTTTCCCCCTTTTGATTAGGATTCTTCTATAGAATCTTTGATCAAAATGTTCAGTAATGGTAGTCAGGCACCATCCAGTTCTTCTGGTCTCATGGCAAAGGAGGCAGCTGTTCCTGGAAGCAATTAGCCACACATTCCTTTCTTTTTTTTTCCTCCTATTCCTGACTCTCCTTCTTTCTCTGTTGTTCCAGGCAAATACAGACTTTTTGTTTTGTTTCTGCTATGTAGTGTTCTGCTATATGAATACACCCAAATTCACTTATCCATTCTTCTGATTGTTTTCAGTTTGAGGTTTCAATTTTTTTGGCAATTATGAATAAAGCTACTATAAACATTATCATACATTTTTGCCTTTTTATAGATATACATACTCAGTTCTCTTGAATATATGCCTAGAAGCGGAACTACTAAATCATAAGGCAGACATATGTGTAGTTTTAGTAAATACTGCCAAAAAGTCTTCCAAAGTGAGGGAAGTAATTTACCATCCCACCCATATCTTCACCAGAACTTGGTACTGTTAGCCTTTTTAATATTAGTCACTCTAATTGATGTGTTCCTCATTATGGGGTTTCTTTTAATAAGCTATTTATTTTAGAATAATTTTAGAATAACAGAAAAGTTGCAAAGATAGTACAAAGAGTTTCTGTATAGTCCATACTAGGCCTTCACTATTTTTTAAAATTTTTTTAGTTTAATCTTCTTACTCAAAAAAGCAAAGGTCCTATTTCTTGCCACAGGTACCTGTCTCTCTCTAGATTACAGGTTGATTGTTTGCCCTGTGACCTCAACTCTCTGATGCATTCAGAAAAAGTCATTAATTTGCAGTTTTTAAAAATATATTCTTACTTTACAAGTGGAAGCAACACTCTTTCAAGCTCTCTACACCTCTAAGATAAAACCACAAGTCCACTAACAGGTTTTAAGCAAAGGAATGAAATGATCAGATGTGTGACTTTAATGCTACTCCAGCTGCAGTGGAGAGAACTGATCAGGTGGTAGCAAGAGGGGAAGGGTGGAAGAGCTCAGTTAGCAGGAGCCCTTGCAATCATTCATGAAGAAGACAATGGTGGCGTGAATGAAGTTGGTGACAGCGGGCATAAAAAGAAGAGGTTAGATTCTAGAGCTATTTGTTGTTGCTGTTGTGTGCTGTCGAGTCAATTCCAACTCATAGTGACCCTATATAATGGAGTAGAACTGCCCCACAGGGTTTCCTAGGCTGTAATCTTTTCAGAAGCAGATTGTCAGGACTTTTCTCCCATGGATGCGCAGGGTGGTTTCGAACTGCCAACCTTTCGATTAGCAGCCAAGTGCTTAACCACTGCACCACCAGGGCTCCTCAGAGATATTTAGGAAATAGAATAAATAGAACTTGCCAATTGATTGGATGAGGGAAGTGAGGGAGAGGGACGAGACGAGAATGACTTCCAGATCTCTGCTTAAGCAACTGAGTAGGTGGTGACCTCATTTATTGAGCTAGAAGGACCAACAAAATTGATTATATTAAAATGTAAAACTTCTGTCCATTGGAAGATGCCATAAACAAAGTGAAAAAGGTAAGTCATTTAGTGGGAGAACATATTCACAACTCAAAGAACTGACAAAAGTTTACTATCCAGAATGTTAAAAAACAAAAACACTACATATCAACCCCAACAAGGGTAGCATTAATCCAAAAAACACAAAGTGATAAATGTTGGAGAGGTGGTGGAGAGACTGGAACACTTAGACACTGTTGGTGGGAATGTACAATGGTACAACCACTTTGGAAATTGATTTGGCGCTTCCTTAAAAAACTAGAAATAGAAGTACCATACGATCCAGCTATCCCACTCCTAAGAGCTGTCACCCGAATAGATATATGCACACCCACGTTCACTCTCCATGATAGCAAAAAGATGGAAACAACCCACGGGCCCATCAACGGACAAATGGTGTCTTAGTTATCTAGTGCTGCTGTAACAGAAATACCACAAGTGGATGGCATTAACAAAGAGAAATTTATTTTCTCACAGTCTAGTAGGCTAGAAGTCCAAATTCAGGGCATCAGCTCCAGGGGAAGGCTTTCTCTGTGGGCTCTAGAGGAAGGTCCTTGTCATCAATCTTCCCCTGGACTATAAGCTTCTCCGGGCAGGAACCCCAGGTCCAAAGGACACGCTCTGCTCCCAGCCCTGTCTTCTTGGTGGTATGAGGTCCCCCTGTCTCTCTGCTCGCTTCTCTCTTTTATATCTCAAGATATTGCCTCAAGAGACACAATCCAATCTTGTAGATTGAGTCCTGCCTCACTGACACAACTGCTGCCCATCCTCCCTCATTAACATCATAGAGGCAGGATTTACAACATATAGGAAAATCACAATACTGGGAATCATGATCCAGCCAAATTGATACACACATTTTTGGGAGGACATAATTCAATCCATGCCAAATGGATAAACAAATTATGGTATATTCACACAATGGAATACTATGCAATGATAAAGAACAACAATGAATCCATGAAACATAACATGGATCTGGAGGGCATTATGCTGAGTGAATTTAGTCAGTCGCAAAAGGACAAATATTGTGTGAGACCAATATTATAAGAACTCAAGAAAAGGTATAACACAGAAGAAAACATTCTATGATGGTTACGAGGGTGGGAAGGGAGGTAGAGGGCTATTCACTAACTAGATAGTAGACAAGAATCATCTTAGGTGAAGGGAAGGACAACACACACTACAGGGGAAGTCAGCACAACTTGACTAAACCAAAAGCTAAGAAGTTTCCCAAATACAACCAAACACTTCAAGGGACAGAGTAGCAGGGGCAGGGGTCTGGGACCATGGTTTCAGGGGACATCTAGGTCAATTGGCATAACAAAGTTTATTAAAAAAATGTTCTGCATCCCACTTTGGTGAGTGGCATCTGGGGTCTTAAAAGGTAGTGAGTGGCCATCTAAGATGCATCAATTGGTCCCAACTCACCTGGAGCAAAGGAGAATGAAGAACACCAAAGATACAAGGAAAATATTAGCCCAAGAGACAGAAGGGCCACATAAACCAGAGACTTCATCAACTTGAGATCAGAAGAACTAGTTGGTGACCGGCTACCACCAATGACCGCCCTAACAGGGAACACAATAGAGTCCCTGATAGAGCAGGAGAAAAATGGGTTGCAGAACTCAAATTCTAATAAAAAGACCAGACTTAATTGTTTGATTGAGACTGGAAGACATGGCCCTCAGACTCTCTGTTAGCCCAAAACTAAAACCATTCCCGAGGCCAACTCTTCAGACAAAGATTAGACTGGACTATAGGACATAAAACAATACTCGTGAAGAGAATATTTCTTAGCTCAAGTAGATACATGAGACTAAATAGGCAGCTCCTGTCCAAAGGCAAGATGAGAAGACATAGAGGGTCGGGAGCTAGTTGAGTGGACACGGGAAATCCAGGATGGAAAGGAGGAGTGTGCTGTCACAGTATAGGGAGAGCAACTAGGGTCACATAGCAATGTGTGTGTAAATTTTGTATGAGAAACTAACTTGAATTGTAAACTTCCACTTAAAGCACAATTAAAAAAAATAAAAAACCTACACATCAGTAAGAAAAAGACAAAACAACCCAACAGAAAAACAGGGAAAGAATATGAAACCCACTGCCAAAAAAATATTTTTAAAACATACTCAACCTCACCAGTAGTAGGAAAGTACATATGAGGACAAGATACATGGAAATAGCCTAAATGTCCATCAACAGATGAATGGATAAACAAAATGTGTTATATACATACAATATAACATTACTCAGACATAGACAGAAATGAAGTCGTGATACATGCTACAACATGGATGAACCTCGAAAACACCATGCTGAGTGACATAAGTCAGACACAAAAGGACAAATATTGTATGACTCCACTTATATAAAATATCTAAAACAGCCAAGTGTCTAGAAACCTAAGTTTATTAGTGGTTACCAGGGGTAAGAGGGAGGAAGAAGGAAAGGAGGACTTGTTGTTTAGAGGACACTGAGCTACTACTGTTAAGAGTGATGGAAAAATTTGGAAATGGATAGTGGTGATTGTTGAACAAGATGAACATGATTTATGTCACTGAATTGCACATGTAAAAAATGTTGAAATGTCAAATGTTTTGTTACATATATATCTACCAAAAGGAAAAATTTTTAAAAAGATACTATTTCATACACACCAGATTTAGCAAAAATTAAGAAATATGATGATACCAAGAAATATAATGATGGCAAGGATCTGGAGCAACTGAACTCTCATGCATTGCTAAGGGGAATGTCAAAGTACAAAATAATTTTGGAAGCAACTGGCCATATCTTCAAAAACAGAAGATACACATCCCTATTTATGATGTACACTTTTTTCCTAGATACATAATCTAGAGGAACTCTTGCTCATGTGCACAAAGAAACATACTGCAAGAATGTTCATTTGAGCATTGTTTTATAATAGTGAAAAACGTACAAACATCCATCAATAGAAGAAAGAGTATTACATTTGGTATATTCATACAAGGTATGAATATTCATACAAGGTAATACAAATATGATACAACAGAAAAATGAAAGAACTAAAGTTACATGTAAGGAGCCCTGCTGGTGCAACAGTTAAGCGCTCGGCTGTTAACCAAAACCCACATAGCAATCTGCTTCCGTAAAGATTACAGCCTAGAAAACCCTATGGGGCAGTTCTACTCTGTCACATTGGGTCGTTATGAGTTGAAATCAACTCGATGGCACCTAACAACAAAGCTACATGTATCAACATATATAAACAAAATAGAGAAGAAAAAAAAAAGCCAGCTGGTAAAAAGATACATGCAATTTAATATAATTTATATGAAATTAAGAAATAGACAATATATAAATTATGGAGATACTTCTAGAAAAAGTATTAAAGATTCATGGAAATGAAAAAACAAAATTCAAGATATTGGCTACTTCTATGGAGAAAAAGAGGGGAAAGGGAAATAAGACGGGAAAGTGTATAAATGTTACCTATAACGTTTCATTTTTTAAGGTGAGTTATAGTTACATGTGTGATTAGTTATATTATTATATATACTTTTTTGTATGCCAGAAATATTTCATTAAAAAATACTTTTAAAAAGAAAACAGTAGGTAAGGGGTAGTGAGTTCACATTAATGGCAGAGGAATAACTCAGAAAAACAAGAGTGAGAATGGTTGAACAACTTGAAGAATGTAATCAATGTCACTGAATTGTACATGCAGAAATTGTTGAATTGGTGTATATTTTGCTGTGTACATTTTCAAAAATAACAAAAGAAAATAATACAAATTTAAAAAAAAAAAAAAGTAGAGAATTTTCAGTTTTCAGTAATAAAAGACTTTGTTTTTCAGTCCAAATCTCCTGCTGAAAGTGACTAAAAATAACTGATAATTTTTTTAAATAATGGAAAATGCATCAAAAAGATGACAAGACAGTAAGGAATTACCCAGGTAAAACCTAAATGAGAATCCACACATGTAGGTGACAAAAAAAGAATTGGTTGATGTTCAACCATTTCAGGAGGTAGCATATGATCAAGAACCAATGGTATTGAAGGAAGACATCCAAGCTGTACTGAAGGCATTGGTGAAAAACAAGGCTCCAGGAATTGATGGAATACCAATTGAGATGTTTCAACAAATGGATGCAGTGCTGCAGATGCTCACTCGTCTATGCCGAGAAATTTGGAAGACAGTCTCCTGGCCAGCTGACTGGAAGAGATCCGTATTTGTGTCCATTCCAAAGAAAGGTGATCCAACAGAATGTGGAAATTATCAAACAATATCATTAATATCACACACATGTAAAATTTTGCTGAAGATCATTGAAGAGCAGTTGCAGCAGTACATCCACAGAGAAGTACCAGAAATTCAAGCCAGATTCAGAAGAGGATGTGGAACAAGCAATATCATTGCTGATGTCAGATGGATCTTGGCTGAAAACAGAGAATACCATAAAGACGTTTACCTGTGTTTTACTGACTATGCAAGGGCATTCGACTGTGTGGATCATAACAAATTATGGATAACATTGTGAAGAATGGGAATTCCAGAACACTTAATTGCGCTCATGAGGAACCTGTACTTAGACCAAGAGGCAGTCGTTCAAACAGAACAAGGGGATACTGTGCGGTTTAAAGTCAGGAAAGGTGTGCATCAGGGTTGTATCCTTTCAGCATACCTATTCAATCTGTATGCTGAGCAAATAATCCAAGAAGCAGAACTATATGAAGAAGAACATGGCATCAGGATTGGAGGAAGACTCATTAACAACTTGTGATATGCAGATGACACAACCTTGCTTGCTGAAAGTGAAGAGGACTTGAAGCACTTACTGATGAAGATCAAAGACCACAGCCTTCAGTATGTGTATTAGTCATCTAGTGCTACTATAACAGAAATACTACAAGTGGATCACTTTAACAAAGAGAAGTTTATTCTCTCACAGTCCAGTAGGCTAGAAGTCCAAATTCAGGGCGCTGGCTCCAGAGGAAGGCTTTCTCTCTCTGTCAGCTCTGGAGGAAGGTCCTTGTCATCAGTCTTCCCTTGGTCTGGGAGCATCTCAGCACAGGAACTTCAGATCCAAAGGACATGCTCTGCCCCCAGCACTGCTCTCTTGGTGGTATGAGTTTCCCCTGTGTTTCTGCTCGCTTCTCTCTTTTATTTCTCAAAAGAGATTGGCTTAAGATACTATCTAATCTCACAGATCTCATCAATGTAACTGCTGCTAATCCATCTTATTACATCATAGTGATAGAATTTACAACATGCAGAGAAATCACATCAGAAAATAAAATGGTAGACAATCATACAATACTGGGAATCATGACCTAGCTAAGTTGACAGATATTTTTTGGGGACACCATTCAATCCATGACAGTATGGATTACACTTCAACATAAAGAAAAAAAAATCCTCACAACTGGACCAAGAAGCAACATCATGATAAACAGAGAAAGGACTGAAATTGTCAAGGTTTTCATTTTACTTGGATCCAAAATCAATGCCCATTGAAGTAGCAGTCAAGAAATCAAATGACGCATTGCATTGGGCAAATGTGCTGCAAAAGATCTCTTTAGAGTGTTAAAGAGCAAAGATGTCACCCTGAAGTCTAAGGTGTGCCTGACCCAAGCCATGGTATTTTCAATCACCTCATATGCATGTGAAAGCTGGACAACAAATAAGGAAGACCGAAGAAGAATTGATGCCTTTGAACTATGGTGTTGGTGAAGAATATTGTATATACTATAGACTGCCAAAAGAATGAATAAATCTGTCTTGGAAGAAGTACAGCCAGAACGCTCATTAGAAGCGAGGATGGCGAGACTTCATTTCAGTAATTTGGGCATGTTATCAGGAGGGACCAGTCCCTGGAAAAGTCAGTTCAGTTGTTCCTCTAGAAAAGAGGAAATCGGTTAGGACTGGGGAGGGGCACATCATGGATGACTTCTGAGCTTCCAATAATGTTCCATATCTTGATCTAGGTATTAACTACATAGTCATTTCACTTTAACATTATTCATTAAACCATACATAGACATTTATGCAACTTTCTGCTAGGATGTATATCTCATCATAAAGTAAAATAAAAGGGAACAGTTTTTAGTTGAGTATGGCAAAGGACTTGAAGGATTCAGTTTTGAGCATTTTGAGTATGAGATGCCTATGAGACAATCAGACGTTGATGTAGAATAGACTACAGACATAAATTTGGGAGTCCTGGACATACAGATGATATCTAAAGCATTAGAGTAGATAAGATATATGAAATTTATGTTATATATTATATGATAGATACTACATATCTATATATACACGTGTGTGTGTATATATATGTATGTGTATATGTGTATATATGTGTGTGTGTGTGTGTGTGTATAAAGGAGCCCTGGTATATGATAGATAAGATACATAGAGTGAACGGAGGTACAGTGCAATGAATTGCTTTAATATGGCCCTTCTGCCATGGTCCTATAACTACCACAAAATGATTGGGTAGGGATATGCAAATAAGGTGCTTATGGTCCATCATGGAGATTGGACAGTTTTGCAAATGCCAATAAGGTGAATGGAACACTTGTGGGGGTGGGACCATGCAAATATGGTGCATGGAACCCTTGTAGGGGATTGGTCAGTTTTGCCATCCCACTAGGCTTAAAGGGAGCCAATCCCAGAGGTGAGGGGGGACCTCATTACCAACAAGAAGAAGAGTCAGGAACACAGCATGTCCTCTGGACCCAGAATCCTGCACTGAGAACATCCTAGACCCAGGAAACAGAGATAGCTGTAACACTGCAGACAGCTCAAAATGGTGAGCAGCGGCAGCAAGCATGGCAGAGTACAGTGGCAGAGAAACAGCAGCAGCAGAACTAGACTGGCATGAGACAGCGTGATGGGCTTCCCAGCCTATGGAGCAAGGCAACTACAGTGGGCTTGCCGACCCACAGAGCAAGAGAGCTGAGCGCCTTCAGGCAGGAGGCTTCTTAGCAGAGTGGGGTATCTCTGAGCACTTATCAGCAGAGCTAAAGAGCTTTGTAACACTTGCCCAAGCGGGGCAGAGGCCAGGTCGAGGGCCAAGAGAGAAGAGCAAGGCCTGCCTGTGGGCATGGCCAAGAAGAAGCTGTCCTGGTCGAAGAACTGTATCCTGAGTTATCCGTTACCTCCAAGTTGATCTCAATCTTGAATTGTCACCTGTTACTTCCATAATAAACCCCATAATTGTGAGTACGGTGTGTGAGTTCTGTGTGGTTACTGCAATGAATTATCAAACCCAGCAGAGAAATAGTGTTGTGGGAGGAACGGCTGGTGTCAGAATTGGTAAAAAGGTTGGAGAGTGAAAGTATGTCTTACCTCCACTTCACAGGCATTAGCTTTGGGCCGATGCTGTTCTTGATTCTCTATCCTCCCCTTGAAGTTAGAGGACCTCTGATGCCACACCATTTTTACAGAGGATGAAAAGAGAAGAGGGCCTAAGACAAGACTCTGCAGCAGAACTGCCACATTTAATGGTCAGATAGAGGAGAATGATTGCAGTATGGTGAAAGGATACAACCCTGATGCATTCCTTTCCTGACTTTAAATCACACAGTATCCCCTTGTTCTGTTTGAACGACTGCCTCTTGATCTATGTACAGGTTCCTCACAAGTACAATTATGTGTTCTGGAATTCCCACTCTACGCAATGTTATTCATAATTTGTTATGATTCACACAGTCGAATGCCTTTGCATAGTCAATAAAACACAAGTAAACATCTTTCTGGTATTCTCTGCTTTCAGCCATGATCCATCTGACATCAGCAAACAATCTGAGAAGCTGTACTATATGAAGAAGAATGGGACATCAGAATTGGAGGAAGACTCATTAACAACCTGCATTATGCAGATGACATAACCTTGCTTGCTGAAAGTGAAGAGGACTTGAAGCACTTACTGATGAAAATCAAAGACCACAGCCTTCAGTATGGATTACACCTCAACATAAAGAAAACAAAAATCCTCACAACTGGACCAATAAGCAACATTATGACAAGCGGAGAAAAGACTGAAGTTGTCAAGGATTTCATTTTACTTGGATCCAAAATCAATGCCCATGGAACCAGCAGTCAAGAAATCAAACGAGGTATTGCAATGGGAAAATCTGCTGCAAAAGACATCTTTAAAGTGTTAAAAAGCAAAGATGTCACCTTGAAGACTAAGGTGGACCTAACCCAAGCCATAGTGCTGAACAGTGAATAAGGAAGACCGAAGAAGAATTGATGCCTTTGAGTTATGGTGTTGGTGAAGAATATTGAATATACTATGGACTGCTAAAATAATGAACGAATCTGTTTTGGAAGAAGTACAGCCAAAACGCTCCTTAGAAGCAAGTATGGCAAGACTATGTCTGACATACTTTGGACATATTATCAAGAGGGACCAGTCCCTGGAGAAGGACATCATGCTTGGTAAAGTAGAAGGTCATTGAAAAAGAGGAAGACCCTCAACGAGATGGACTGACACAGTGGCTGCAACAATGGACTAAGTATAACAACATTGTGAGGATGGCGCAGGACCGGGCAGTGTTTTATTCTATTGTACACAGGGTTGGTATGAGTCAGAACCAACTAGACAGCACCTAACAACAACAGAGGAGGAAGAGCTGGCAAAGGAAACTGAGAAGGAATAGACAACAGAATAGTAAGAAAAACAAGAAAATATGATGCCAGGATAGAATGTTTTAAGAAGAAAGTGATCAACTCTGTCAATATCACTGAGGTCAAATAGGATGAGGACTGAAAAGTGTCCACTGGATTTAGTAAAATGTAGCCATTGACCTTAGCAAGAGCCAATGAAGAGATGGGGATGGAGTGAGATAAAGGCTAGGTGGGAGGTAAAGTAAGGCTACTACAAAGCACAACTTGAGGAGACACCTTTCAAATTGTGCTCCAGGACGCACCATTTGTATAGACTACAGTATAATGGTGTCCCCTAGAGCTGTGCAATGCAGAAACCCTGGTGAGGAAATAGCACCCTTGAGTAAAGTGATTAAGAGTACTAGCTCTCAGGCCCAACTGTGGGTCCTCAAACACTGGCTCCTCCACTTACTAACAATGTGAACTTGGCCAAATCACTTTTTAAGCCTCAAGGTCCAAATTGGTAAAAATAATACCAATGCAATAGGACTGTTGTGAGGAGTAAATTAATCTACATAAAGTGTTTGTTACAATGCCTAGCACATAGTAAGATTTCAATGAGTGCAAGTTATTATTTTCTGTATTACTTAGACAACTGTTTCAAGAAGCTTGGCTACAAAGGGAGGAGAGAAATAAGACTATACTTGGAGGATGGTATGGAATTGAGGGAAAGCTTTTTCTAAGATGGAAAGAAACTTGAGCATATTTAGAAGTTTTGAAAGAAAAGGTTGAAGACTCAGAAGGGAGGGCATAATCAATAGCAAAAGACCCCTGAGCAGACAACAAGGAATGGGGTTCAGAGCACAGGTGGGGGAATGGGCCTTTGACAGGAGGAGGGACCTCTGTTCATTGTAAATGAGGGAAGGGGGTAAGGAGGGTACAAACGCAGGTATAATTTGTAAATTTGTTGGCTTTTAATTTTTGGTGAAGATGTATGCCAAGTCACCTGGTGACGGTGAGAGGATAGATAGGACTTGGAAGACTGAGTAAAGTAGAGGAGGTCTGAATGGTCATTGCATGAAGGGGAAGAGTAGGCTGACTAGAAGGATGTAGCAGGATCACCAGGCAGTGCTGAAGGTCCAGTGGGTGACCATGAACTTGAAGTGGTACCATCTATGCTGAATGTGAGATTACCCAGTGGTGCTCAGGGTCCTAGTTGCACACATGGAGAAGGAAATATAAATAGTTCAGTTCATCCACAGTTGGAGTGTTGCCACAAAGGTGAAATTCAAGATCAGAGAGGCAAAGGAGTTTATAGTATTAATAAGAGAGTGGCAAATATGGTAGACTGTAGGATCTAAGACGGATAGAAAGGGAAGTGAAAATCAAAGAAGCTGACGGCTGAAAATCAAGTAAGGCAGTCAGTGGGCTCACAGTCGCAAGTGAAGAACAGGCATAGCAGGAGTGGTTGAGCAAGAACTGGGGACTGGTCAGAGTTTCCACATTAGTACAATGGGGGATACTAGAGTTGTGATGAGGGTTAAATAAGACAGAAGATGTGCTTGTTTGTTCACTAGACTGTAAGCTTCTTGCAGGCAGGAATCATGTCTCAGATATTCCTGCCCCCAGCATAGTGCCAGATGCCTAATAGGTATGTTAGAAGGATGGATGAATTATTGAATGAATGAACTGATTTCCCTTAACAAATTTTCTGGACTTTCTAGTAAAAGACCCATTGCCATCGAGTCAATTCCAACTCACAGTGACCCTCTAGTACAGAGTAGAACTGCCCCCATAGGATTTCCAAGGCTGTAATCTTTACAGAAGCAGATTGCCACATCTTTCTCCCACAGAGCAGCTGGTGGGTTTGAATCACCAACCTCTCAGCAGCTGAACGTTTAACCACCGCACCACCAGGGCTCTTTGACTTTCTGGTAGCCTCTATCAAATCCAGGCGGAATACTGACCATTTTCTTTCCTGGATAAGTCTACTGTCTACTGGCCCATAGTTAAAGCAGAAACTCTCTCCCAGAAGTAATGGGAATGATGTGCTTAGTTTAAGGAATTAGACATTGCCTTACTCCACCGTGTATCAGACAGGAAGAATTCTTTGTCTTCAAACGTAGACAAAAGGAGGATTCATAGAAAGGTACTGGATACTTCATAAAACTTTGGAAAGGGTTTGGGAATGGATGGGTCTTGAGGGCAACGAGGCAAAGGAATTCCAATGGCAAGACTCTCGATTTTTCAACTCTGGCTTTCCGTGTGATGTAGGGAGCATAGTCACTTGCTTCACCAGGAAGAGGGATGGCCCCTCTTCTCTTAATCCACTTTGAAAAACCTTGTGGAAGGATTCTAATTGATCCATGGACTAACCAAATACAACTTGGCAAGGTACAATCGACATCTTCTTCCACCAGCCAATATCATGGGGTTAGAGGAGAAAAGGGCAGATCCCCCAAACAAGAGATATATTTTGTCTAGAAAGGAAGGGTACTAGACAGACTGTCCTCCATACAATTTAACCTATTTATCTCAACTTTCCAATTAGTTAGACCACAGGCTCAGGGAAAATAAGAGTCAAGATTTATTCACTCTATCAATAAGTACTGAGTGATTAATACATGTCAGGCATTGTTCTAAGTACTAGGGATACTGGCACCAGACGTCTAGGGATACAGCAGTGAACCAAAAAAGAGTTAAGAGGAAATTATCACTTACAGCATAGTCCAAAGCTGTCCCCTCCGGATAAGCATAGTCAATTCAACAGTAAACCAACAAATATTATTGAATACTTTTTGTTTGTCAAATACCATGACAGGTGCTGGAGATATAGTCCTTGGAGCCCTCAACGAACGCACAAAAAATTTCAAGATCCTAGGATGGTTATACATCTGTGTGTATATGTAGGTGTGTGTGTGTGTGTGTGTGTGTATGCATACATATATATACACACATGTACAACAGAACGAAACACTGCCCAGTCCTATGCCATCCTCACAATCATTGTTATACTTGAGCCCATTGTTGCAGCCACTGTGTAAATCCATCTCGTTGAGGGTCTTCCTCTTTTTTGGTGACCCTCTACTTTACCAAGCATGATGTTCTTCTCCAGGGACCAGTCCCTCCTGATAACATGTCCAAAGCACCTGAAACGAAACCTCACCATCTTTGCTTCTAAGGAACATTCTGGTTATACTCCTTCCAAGACAGGTTTGTTTGTTCCTCTGGCAGTTCATGACGTATTCAATATTCTTCACCAACACCATAATTCAAAGGCATCAATTCTTCTTCGATCTTCTTTATTCACTGTCCAGCTTTCTAATGTATATGAGGCGACTGAAAATACCACGGCTTGGGTCATGTGCACCTTAGTCCTCAAAGTGACGTCTTTGTTTTTTAACACTTTAAAAAGGTTTTTTGCAGCAGATTTGCCCAGTGCAGTGCATCATTTGATTTCCTAACTGCTGCTTCCGTGGGCATTGATTGTGGATCCAAGTAAAATGAAAGCCTTGACAACTTGAGTTTTTTCTCTGTTTATCATGACGTTGTTTATTGGTCCAGTTATGAGGGTTTTTTTTTTTTTTTTCTTTTTATGTTGAGGTGTAATCCATACTGAAGGCTGTGGTCTTTGATCTTCATCAGTAAGTGCTTCAAGTCCTCTTCACTTTCAGCAAGCAAGGTTGTGTCATCTGCATATTACAAGTTGTTAATGAGTCTTCCTCCAATCCTGATGCCGTGTTCTTCTTCACATAGTCCCGCTTCTTGGATTATTTGCTCAGCATACAGTTTGAATAAGTATGCTGGAAGGATACAACCCTGATGCACAACTTTCCTGACTTAAAACCACACAGTATCCCCTTGTTCTGTTCGAACGACTGCCTCTTGGTCTACGTACAGGTTCCTCATGAGCGCAATTAAGTGTTCTGGAATTCCCATTCTTCACAATGTTATCCATAATTTGTATGATCCACATAGTCAAACTCCTTTGCATAGTCAATAAAACACAGGTAAACATCTTCCTGGTATTCTCTGTTTTCAGCCAAGATCCATCTGACATCAGCAATGACATCCTTTGTCCACGTCCTCTTCTGAATCTGGCTTGAATTTCTGGTACTTCTCTGTCCATGTACTGCCACAACTGCTCTTCAATGATCTTCAGCAAAATTTTACTTGTATGTGATATTAATGATATTGTTCGATAATTTCCACATTCTGTTGGATCACTTTTCTTTGGAATGGATTTTTTCCGTTGGTTGGCCAGGTAGCTGTCTTCCAAATTTTTTGACATAGACGAGTGAGTGCCTCCAGCGCTGCATTCATTGTTGAAACACATCTCAATTGGTATTTTATCAATTCCTGAAGCCTTGTTTTTCATCAATGCCTTTGGTGCAGCTTGGACTTCTTCCTTCAGTACCATCGGTGATCATATACTACCTCCTGAAATGGTTGAATGACAACCAATTCTTTTTGGTACAGTTACTCTGTGTATTCCTTCCATCTTCTTTTTTTTAATTGTCACGCTTTAAGTGAAAGATTACAATTCAAGTTAGTTTCTCATACAAAAATTTATATATACATTGTTATGTGACCCTAATTGCTCTCCCTATACTGTGACAGCACATTCTTCCTTTCCACCCCAGATTTCCTGTGTCCACTCAACCAGCTCCTGACCCTCTCTGCCTTCTCATCTCACCTCCGGACAGGAGCTGCCCATTTAGTCTCATGCACCTACTTGAGCTAAGAAGCACACTCTTCACGAGTATCATTTTATGTCCCATAGTAAGAAGCACACTCTTCACGAGTATCATTTTATGTCCCATAGTCCAGTCTAATCTTTGTCTGAAGAGTTGGCCTCAGGAATGGTTTTAGTTTTGGGCTAACAGAGAGTCCAGGGGCCATGTCTTCCGGGTCCCTCCAGTCTCAATCAAACCATTAAGTCTGGTCTTTTTACGAGAATTTGAGTCCTGCACCTCACTTTTCTCCTGCTCCATAAGGGACTCTCTGTTGTGTTCCCCGTCAGGGTGGTCACTGCTGGTAGCTGGGCACCATCTAGTTCTTCAGGTCTCAGGATGATGTGTCTCTGGCTTATGTGGCCCCTTCTGTCTCCCGGGCTAATACTTTCCTTGTGTCTATCCTTCCAACTCTTTTGATGCTTCCTGCATCCTTCAATTTTTTGCCCATGGAATCCTTCAATATTGCAACTCAAGGCTTGAATTGTTTCTTATATATAGATACATAAACACACAATTTTCTCTAGATTCTCAGTGGTAGCTGAAGCAGGTGACTTCTTTGATTTGAGAAGTTGTCCCTTAGAGATAACACAGAAATGGTTTTTCCAATCTTAGAGTCCTATATGATAACCTGGGATAAGCATTTACAAATTTCCATTCATTCTTCTCAGAGTTATTGGATAAACTGATAAATACTTTAAGGCTACACTAATTACAAGACTTTCAAAGGGAATCCATCATCTAAGGCAGCACTATCCAACAGATACATAATGTGAATCATATATGTAATTTAAAATGTTCTAATAGTCACGTTTTAAAAAAAAAGGTGAAATTAATTTTAATAATATACTTTATTTAATTCAGTGAATATTATCATTTCAACATGAAATCAATATAAAATAACTTTGGTAAGATAATTCACTTTTTTTTTTTAACAAAGTCTTTGAAATCCAGCACATCTCAGTTTGGACTAGCCACATCTCAAGTGCTCAATAGCCATATGTAACTGGTAGCTATTATATTGGGCAGTGCAGTTCTAAGAAATGGTAGCATATTTTCACTTGGCTAACTGTGATGGTAAATCCAATTAAAACATGAGTAAAATATCTGAATAGATATTTCACCAAAAAAGGTACGCACATAGCCAATAAGCACATGAAAAGATGCTCAATAGCACTAGTCGTTACGAAAATACTAATCAAAACGACAATGAGATACCACTTCACACTCACTAGGAAGGTTTTAGGGAGCAGTAGTAGTTCAGTGGTAGAATTCTTGCCTCCCATGTGGAAGATCCGTGTTTGATTCCAGGCTAATGCACCACAAGTACTGTCTGTCAGTGGAGGCTTGTGTATTGCTATGATGCTGAACAGGTTTCAGCAGAGCTTCGAGACTAAGATGGACTACGAAGAAAGGCCTGATGATCTACTTCCGAAAATCATCCAGTAAACACCTTATGGATCACAACAGTCTAATCCACAACCAATCATGGGGATGACACTGGACTGAGAAACATTTTGTTCAGTTGTGCACGGGGTCACCATGAGTTGGGGCCCACTTGATGGCAGCTAACAACATCATTTGGCTACTTAATACATTCTCCTCTGTTATCACTCTTTGTACACAGGTCCAGGTCTTAACACTCCTACCTAAATGTAAGACCCCTGAGGGCAAGGCCTGTGCACATTCCTCATTGTATCCTCACCAGCACCCAGCACAGAACTCAGCGTCTATGAGAGGCAGTTTGGTGCAGCCGAAAGGGTAATAGTTTGGAAGGAAAGCAGCCAGGTTCTATTCCCAACATTACCTACTAGCATTCTGGTCATAGGAAAAGCCATTAATGACCTGGCCCTACTTCCTGTCCAGACTCATCACTTCTCACTCTGGCCTTTTACACTAGCAATTCTGGACTAACAGTTCTCAGAACACACCTTGCTCTTTTATATTTCCATGCCTTTGCCCACATCTCAGGATTGGTAGCCCATACAGTGCCTTTGTGTACTCCACAAGTATTTCAGCCCCACTCACCCCCTGGCACAGCACCATAGTTCCTTGATCAACCTGCATACTATTTCTGTAGCCCAGAACAAACATGGCTTGCCCACCTAGCAAACCACAACATATCTGTCAAGCCACAGCTCAAATGCTACCTCCTCTATGAAGTCATCTTCAGATGCCCTTGGAGATTTAGTTGGTTTTTCTGCTAAGCTCCCTCTTCTTTTTGAATAGCCTCCATTAAAGCAATTATCTTTATTGAATTTTGGTTGTTTGCCAATACATCCCTCTTCCCCACTAGATTATTCTCAATGACTTTTCCTCTTTTATTCCTCACACAAAGCCCAGTTCCTGACACACAGGAGGTGATCAATAATATTTGCTGAGTGAATGAATGAATGACATTCTAACTCTCTGGTCTGAGAACAAAGGAATCAAAATAAGGTCTCTGAAATTCCCGCCAGCTCTAAAATTCTCTTTTCCAATATGCACTAAGTAAATATTTGTTGAATAAATGAATAGTACCCAACCAAAAGAAAACATCTTTAAAGGTGTGTCTTAAAGAGACATGGATCAAATTGTTTGGGTTCTCTTCTAGAAGCAGGCCAACATGAGTTTTTGAAATGTTTTGCCTTGCTTCTAGAAACCTTCCAAGAGACATTTCAGATCATCTGAGATCAACTAAAGTTAGAGTTTTAGAGGAATTGCTTTAGGAAATCCTTTCTGAGAGTGGCTTGTCTTTCATCTCATTTGGATCCCTCCAATTTGGTGGTTTGGAGACTTTGTCTGTGTTGAGATTATGTGAATCACCTATCTCTGTCATTTGTCTTTCTCAGATATTTTCACAAAAGGAACATCTGTTTCTCCACACAAGGAAACTCTCGGCAGATTTTTGAGGCAAACGTTGCTTCTCTCATGAGAAGAAACTTTATCCTATATCTTTCCTCCTTCTCCAGGAATCTTATTCGTAAGTGGACATTGACAGCCTCTTCAGAAGGGCAGCAAATCCATCTGAGGGTGTCAAGACTCTGAGTAGCTACTAGGAGCAGGGATCTAGAATAGAAGTTTTTAGAAACCCTAGGGGTTTCTGAGTGCTCAAGAAGTCCACAAACTCCCTGAAATTCTATTCACAATATTGTATCTGTGTGCATTTTCTAAAGGGAAGGTCAACATCTTTCATCAGACTCTCAAAGGAGCCCCTTGATCCCAAAAAGGTTAAGTAAGAACCACTGGTCTAGAGTCTGGGCTAAAACAAGCTAGAAAATGCAGAGGCTTCCAGAGCAGATAATGCTCTGGAGCATTCTTTTGAGTTATATTAAACTGAGAAGTATAAGAGTTAACTCAACAGCCACAAACAGGAACTCTTCAGACTGAGACTTCCCTGGGACTCACTGAACTCCAGCCTGTTCTACAGACACAGAAAAGCCCTGGAGGCTGGGGGTGTCAGATACCTGGCACTTGTGCTTTGAAGCCATAATTAGGTTCCTGAGAGCCAGTAGGATGCTCTGAAGAGCTGAATCCCTCTTCTGCCACAAGGGGGTACCCAAAGCCCAGACAGGTGGGACAGCAAGCATTCGCCTCCAAACAAATCAAGCTGCATGACTCTGGAGAGCAGAGAAGATCCACTGGCAATAAACCAAAGCCTGAAGCTCCTGGTTATATAACTGGCCCACAAGGGCCCTTCAACCCACTCCCAGCATACCCAGGCAGCCTTGTCTGCTCCTTTTGGCCAAGGTCTCTGGTACAAAGTTTGAGACTTCAGTATGGTTCTTACTGGCTTCCCTATAGGTGTCCCTAGACCCCCTACTCTTCCCTGGGGAGAATCTCTGCCCTGGATGTGTAATTTTGAATTGTAAATATCATAACCCAGTGTGAAGGTGGTGCACACGCGCGCGCACACACAGACACACACACACACACACACAGAGTCTGCTCTCCACTCCCCAGAGTGAGGCCCTGCAGGGTACTTGTCAAATGCTCAGGGTCAGTAACATGATTGCAGGGTTGTGAGCAAAGGTATGCAGATGCCCATGGGATGTCATTAAAATATCTACAGAGTTGTGATCCACTCAGATGGGAAGAAAAAGGAAAGGCTCCAGTATTCAGTCAGGCTAAAGGAAGCATTTCCAAGAATAGTTGCAGCTTGGGTGGGAACCTCAGACTACCATCTACACTAGTGAGAGTGCAGTTTGGACTCAGATGGCAGACTGCAAATCCAAACTCATCAGAAAGGTACAGACTTAAACAAAATAAAAATATTAACTTTATAAATGCAGTTTAAAAGTTCTTTAAAGGAAACTTAGTAGACTAAGTTTGTAAACGGAACTGATTGTTTAAAGGGATTTAAGCTGCTCAACTTGAGTTGATAAAATTTCAATCAAAGGCTAAATATCACTCTCCACTAAAAGGAAGCAGGACTCCTTGGAGAAATGACTAATTCCAAGACTATGGTAGGGAAATACAAAGTGAGCCTAGGACTTCTTGTAGTGCCAGAGTGTAGAAAGACTGATGGGATTATGTCAAAAGGACTCAGGAAATAAAAAGGCACAAATAACCCAATTTTAAAATGGGCAAAATGTTTGAATAGATTTTTCTCCAAAGAAGATATACAAGTGACCAATAAACACATGAAAACATACTTAACATCATTAGCCTTACCAGTTGCCATTGAGTCAATTCCAACTGATGAGGACTTCATATGTTGCAGAGTACAGCTGAGCTCCATAGGGTTTTCAAGGCTGTGACCTCTTGGAAGATTACCAGGCCTTTCTTCCAAGGCACCTCTGGTGGGTTCGAACTGACTTTTCAGTAACTGTTTTTGCCACGCAGGGACTCCTCATTAGCCTTAAATTAAAAAAAAAAAAAAAAAGAAACCTGTTGCCATTCAGTCAGTTCCAACTCATAGCGACTCTATAGGACAGAGCAGAACTGCCCCACAAGGTTTCCAAGGAGTGGCTGTGGATTGGAACTGCTGACCTTTTGGTTAGAAGCTGAGCTGCCACCAGAGCTCCTCATTAGCCTTAGGGAAACACAAATCAAAACCACAGAGAGATACCACTTCACAACCACTAGGATGGCTATAATCAAAAAGGGAGATAAGAAGTGTTATGGAGGATGCCGAATGTCTTAGTTATGTAGTACTGCTGTAACAAAAATACCACAAGTGGGTGGCTTTAAAGAATAAAATTTTTATTTTCTTAAAGTTCAAGACGCTAAAAGTCTGAATTCAGGGTGTGGCTCTAAGGGGAGGTCCTTCTTTGTCTATTTCAGTTTCTAATAGGTACCAGCAACCCTTGGTGTTGTAGTTTGTAGTTTCACCTGCCATGTGTGCCTTCATATGGTATCTCCCTGCTGTGTGTGTCTCTGTGTCTACTCTGCTCTATTTATAACTCGGAAGTGATTTGGTTTAGAACCCATCATACATTGGTATGACCTCATTAACACAGACACCATTAACACCAGCTCCCACAACTGCATAAGGTCTAATTCCTATAATAAGTTCCTTATTCCTTGTCACTCATAGTGGTTTTGCTTCTCTGATCAAATCCTTTTTTTTTTTTTTAATTTTATCATGGTAAAATACATATAACATAAAATTTGCCACTGTAACCACCTCTAAGTGTACAATTCAGTGGCATTAATTACATTCATAACGTTATACAACCATCACCGCTATCTCTTTCCAAAACTTTTTCATCACCCCACACAAACTCTGTACCCATTAAGCAATAACTCCTCATTCCTCCCCTTGTAAATTCTAATCTACTTTCTATCTATGAATTTGCCTATTCTAGATATTCCATATAAGTGGAGTGATACAATATCTGGACTTTTGGGGCCAGCTTATTTCACTTAGCATAATATTTTCAAGGTTCATCCATGTTGTAGCATGTATCAGACCTTCATTCCATTTTATGGCTGAGTAATATTTCACTGTATTGGATATTCCATATTTTGTTTATCCCTTCTGATCAAACCTGAACTGATACAAATCAAAAGTAACTCAAACTTATGCTAAGTTTCAAATAAGTTTTCAGCATCAGGACCAAATGTGTGTATTTGGTATTCAAAGTTTTTGTAATGCTTAAAAGAATTTAGCATAGTAGAGTAACTGAGGGATTATTCTTGTTATTCTATTAAAAATCTATCATTGATTTTCAGTTAATGATTCTAAGTTGAAGGGTATAAAAGGTGTTGACTCTAAATAGAATTATAATATTTGGGGGAGCTAAAGACTCACTATATCTACACACTTACTAGACTTATAAAAATTGTTTAAGTATTTAGGAAAGTTTTTATTTTTAGGGTCACACACCTGTTCAGTCACACATCTAACTACTTAAAAGGAAAATCAAACATGTTAAATTTATACATGCAGTTTAAAATATTTAAGGGAGTTCAGTGGCCTATAGTTGTAAATAGAATTGATAATAGAATTTAGATTGTTCAACTCTGAGTTAATCAACTTTTAATAAAAAGAAAAGATGGTTCTCTCTATTTTACTCTATTATAAATAATAAAACAAAATCTGCAGCTTGAAATTAAAGAAAACCAAAAAGTAAGGTGTCATGGATTGAATTATGCCCCCCAAAACTGTGTGTATCAATTTGGCTGAGCCATGATTTCTGGTATTGCGTGATTTTCCTATATGTTGTAAATCCTGCCTCTATGATGTTAATGAGGGAGGATGGGTGGCAGTTGTGTTAGTGAGGCAGGACTCAATCTGTAAGACTGGATTATGTCCTGAGGCAATCTCTTCAGATATAAAAGAGAAAAGTGAGCAGAGAGACAGGAGAACCTCATACCATCAAGAAAGCAGTGCCGGGAGCAGAGCGCACCCTTTGGACCAGGGTGCCTGCAGAGAGAAGCTTCTAGTCTGGGGAACATTGATGAGAAGGCCGATAGAGAGAGAAAGCCTTCCCTTGAGCTGACACCCTGAATTTGGACTTTTAGCCTACTTTACTGTAAAGAAATAAACTTCTCTCTGTTAAAACCAGCCACTTGTAGTATTTCTGTTATAGCAGCACTAGATAACTAAGACATAAGGTTTAAGATTTTTGCCAAGTTAATAATAAAACAACGAAATTTCTAATTTGAACTTAAAAGATACAGGTTTTAAAATTGATTAATAAACTAGTATTTATTTCCCATAACTGTACATAGACTTTTCTTTTGTGCCTTCAAATATCAAAACACAGACTCACAACATCCTGCTTCCTGGAGCTGTCCCTGGCCAGCCTGTCCTACTCCCAGCCTCAGCTTTCCAGTCCCTGGTGCTCCTTCTCCCCAGTCTTGTGAAGCTCCCAGTAGCTCCTCTGACATGAAGATGTGATGGGGTCTCCTCAGCCCCAGAAGCCTCCACACTCCCCATCCTGACTGGAAACTCTAGTGAAGGTGAGATCTGTCCACTATGCTTTCCATGGACCTCCTCCTGCTTCACTCTTTCCCTGCCATTCCAAGCTCTGCCCCCACTGCAGGGATCCTGAACTCTCACATTGCCCCGACCCCTGGTCAAGAAGGAAAGGACCTGATGATCAACTCATACTCCAAGGAACATTTACTGTCATCGATCCTGCATCAAGCCCTGTGCAGGACGTCCACCTATGTTACCATATTTGATTGCTCACATCCACCCAGTAAGGCAAGCATCAGCATTCCCTTGTTATGGTGGAAACAGACTCATTAAGCTTGAGCATCTGACCCAGCTAGCAAGTGACTGAGCACAGACATGACCTTGGACGTGGCCCAGGTGGCATGGTCAGCCAGTGGGGATTTACCTTCCATGGTCCTCCACTCCTTCAGATGTTCGCTATCTGATTGATCCTTATACCCCCTCTCCAGACTCCTCTGACCTTACCAGCCTCAGGGTCCTGACTGTGCCTGTCACCCTCAGGGCAAGATGCCCATCAGAAGAGAAGCACTGATTCTGGCCAGATTTGGGGTAAGAGAGAAGGCTACCACAGCCCTTGCCCTTCAGGAATGCCTACCCTGTCAGGAGGCACTCCAAAAACTTAGAAGGAGAAAAGGGTAAAAAGAAACTGCTATGAGAGATTCAGAGGCCCCTGCACCAACTCACTCTCTTCCTCTCTCACTCTCCCAGCTGAGGGAGCTGTCAGAAGCAAAGGGAGTGTGGGAAACGTGAGTCAGACACTTTTATTTCCCTTTGCGTCACAGAATCAACCTCTCCATCTGTAACTTCAGATAAGTCAGAGGAGAGCCCCAGCAATAGCCCACAGGATGTCATGGCAACACACCCACACCTCAAAGCATCACCTTCCAACTCCATGAAGAAAAGAATCGCCTCCTTCAAAAGTCAACGTAATACACTAGCAATGAACAATTTGAAAATGAAAGAGAACAATTCCATGTACAATAGCATCAAAAAGAGTAAAATACATCACAACAGAGGGTTCTGGACAGAGCTGGAGAAGGATGTAGAACATAATTCTAACTCACAAAAAAAAGACCAGATTTACTGGCCTAAAGGAGACTGGAGAAACCCCAAGAGTATGGCCCCCAGACACCCCCTTAGCTCAGTGGTGAAGTTATCTCCGAGGTTCACCATTCACCCTGGGAGTGGACAGCCCCATAAAACAAAATGGGACTAATGAGGTACAGTAGTCCAGCGACAAGGGCCAGAAGGCAGAAGGGGACAAGGAGGCTGGTGATAGGGAACGCAAGGTAGAGTAAGGATATTGTTGATGTGCTGTGAAATTGTTAACCATTGTCATAGGGCAACATGTGTAGTAACTGTTAAATGAGAAACTATTTTGTTCTGTAAGCCTTCATTTTAAGTGAGAATAGCAGCACAACTGGAATATCGTAGTCAATGTCACTGAACTGTGCATGTAGAAATTTTTGAAACGGTGTATCTTTGGTTATGTGTATTTTCACCAAAAAAAAAAAAAGGTTGAGAAGTTAGAGGGTTGACATGTTGTGGGGTTGTTAACCAATGTCATAAAACAATATGTGTACTACTGTTTCATGAGAAACTATTTGTTCTGTAAGCCTTCACCTGAAGTACAATGAAAAAAATAAAATAAAATAAAAATAAAAGTGGGCACACCCTGCTAACTGTAAAAAAAAAAAAAGAGTAAAATACTTAAGAATAGATTTAACCAAGAAAGTAAAAGACTTGTGCACTAAAAACTACAAAACACTGTTGAAAGAAATTAAAGAACTAAATAAATGGAAAGACTTCCTGTGTTCATGGATTGGAAGACTTAATATTGTTAAAATGGCAGTACTCCCCAAATTGATCTACAGATCCAATGCAATATCTACCAAAACTCCAAATGCCTTTTTGCATAAATGAACAAGCTAATCCTAAAATTCATATGGAAATGTAACAGACACATAACAGCCAAAAAATCTTGAAAATGAAGAACAAAGTTGGAGGATTCACAATTTGCGATTTCAAAATGTACTACAAAGCTACAGTAACAAAAACAGTGTGGTACTGGCATAAGAACAGACATGTAGATCAATTGAATGGAATCAAGAGTCCAGAAATAAACCCCTACATCTATGGTAAATTGATTTTGATAAGGTTGCCAAGCCGATTCAATGTGGGAAGGAATAGTTTCTTCAACAAATGGTGCTGGGCAACTAAATATCCACATACAAAACAATTAACTCAGACCCTTATACCAGATATAAAAATTAATTCAAAATGAATCAAAAACCTAAATGTTATGATTAAAACTATAAAATTCTTAGAAGATAACACAGGTATAAACCTTCATGATCTTGGATTAGGCAATGAATTCTTAGATATGATACCAAAAGCACAAGCAAAAAAAGAGCAAACAGATCTTAGATTTAATTAGAATTTAAAACTTTTGTGCTTCAAAGGACACCATCAAGAAAGTGAAAAGACTACCCACAGAATGGGAGAAAATATTGCAAATCACATATATAATAATGGTCTAGTATCCAGAAAGGTATATGACTATGCAAAGGCATTGACTATGTGGATCATAACAAATCATGGATAACACTGCAAAGAACGGGAATTCCAGAACACTTAATTGTGATCATGAGGAATCTGTACATAGACCAAGAGCAGTTGTTTGAACAGAACAAGTGGATGCTGCATGGTTTAAAATCAGGAAAGGTATGCATCAGGGTTATATCCTTTCAGCATACTTATTCAATCTGTATGCTGAGCAAATAATCTGAGAAGCTGGACTATATGAAGAACACGGCATTAGGATTGGAGGAAGACCTGTGATATTCAGATGACCTTGCTTGCTGAAAGTGAAGAGGACTTGAAGTACTTACTGATGAAGATCAAAGACTACAGCCTTCAGTATGGATTACACCTCAACATAAAGAAAACAAAAATCCTCACAACTGGACCAATAAGCAACATCATGATAAACAGAGAAAAAGCTGAAGTTGTCAAGGATTTCATTTTACTTGGATCCAAAATCAACACCCATGGAAGCAGCAGTCAAGAAATCAAATGATGTATTGCATTGGGCAAATGTGCTGCAAAAGACCTCTTCAAAATGTTCAAAAGCAAAGATGTCACTTCGAGGACTAAGGTGCACATGACCCAAGCCATGGTATTTTCAATTGCCTCATATGCGTGAAAAAGCTGGACAATGAATAAGGAAGACCAAAGAAGAATTGCTGCCTTTGAATTATGGTGCTGGCGAAGATACTGAACATGGACTGCCAAAAGAATGAACAAATCTGTCTTGGAAGAAGTATAGCCAGAATGAGCCTTAGAAGCAAGGATGGTGAGACTTTGTCTTACATACTTTGGACATGTTATCAGAAGGAATCAGTCCCTGGATAAGGACATCATGCTTGGTAAAGTAAAGGGTGAGTGAAAAAGAGGAAGACACTCAACGAGATAGATTGACACAGTGGCTGCAACAATGGGCTCAAGCATAAAAATGACCGTGAGGGTGGTGCAGGACAGGGCAGTGTTTTGTTCCATTGCACATAGGGTCACTACAAGCCCAAACTGACTCGACAACACCTAACAACATAACAAGTATCAAAAATATATAAAGAACTCTTATAACTTAACATTCAAACGACAACTCATTTTTAAAAATAAGTAAAGGATTTGTACAGACATTTCTCCAAGGAAGACATACAAATGCCCAATAAACACAAGAAAAGATGTTCAACATCACTAGCCTGAGGGAAATGCCAATCTACACCACAGTGAGATACCACTTCACATCCTCAAGGATGGCTATAATTTAAAAAAACAGGCAAACAGAAAATAACATGTGTTGGCAAGAATGTAGAGAAATTGGAACCCTCATACATTTCTGGTGGGAATGTAAGATGGTGCAATTGCTGTGGAAAACAGTTCGGCAAGTTCTCAAAAAGTTTAAATGTAGAGTTACCATATCATCCAGCAATTCCACTTCTACTTATATACTCAAGAAGAATAAAAACATATTTTCATACAAAAACTTGCACACAAATGTTCATAGCAGCATTATTCTTAATAGCCCAAAAGTGAAGATAACCCAAATGGCCATCAACTGATGAATGGATAAACAAAATGTGGTATATCCATATAATGGAATATTATTCTCCCAAACAAAGGAACAAAATAGTGATACATGCTACCACATGGATGAACCTTGAAAGTATTATGCTAAGTGGAAGAAGCCAGACACAAAATGCCACATATTGTATGATTCCATTTATATGAAATATCTAGAATAGGCAAATTCACAGAGATAGACAGTAGATTAGTGGTTGCCAGAGGATGGCAGAAGGGGAATTGGGAGCAACTGCTAATGGATATGGATTGGATTTTTTTTTTTTTTTGACGGGGGTGGAGGTGATGTAAATGTTCTGGGAATAGATAGTGATAATGGTTGCACAACTCTGTGAACATACTAAAATACACAGAATTGTACACTTTAAAATAATTAAAATGGCAAATTTTATGTTATGTGAATTTTACCTAAATTAAAAAAAAGTCAGTGTGCACCAAGGGGCCCTCAGGCCAGACTGGACATTAGTACACTCTTAGGGAGGCATCAAGTGCTGGACCAGACGAAGTCTAGGGGTCACCCAAGTCCCAGCTGACATCTTATGGATGAGGTACAAGGTACACCCTTCATGCAGGCCTGAAGTCTGTGGGACAGGGACTAGAAAGGAGGCTTTTCTCAGCCCTCAAAACAGATGGTAAACATCTGAGGGGATCCACATGATTGGCAGAGATCCTGCAGACTGAGCCAGGAAAACTGAGGATGTGGGGAAGCGCCAAGAGTGGGCTTCAGAACACTGCTGGTGACACAAGGATAAAAAGACGTTAGTCACAAAAGAGGAAATACAAACAGCCAGTGAGTATGGAAATAAGAATGGAAAGGTGCTCAGCCTCCCAGTAATAGAGGAATGCCCCAAAACAACAATGAGACAGCATCTTCCCCCCAATTAGGCTCTTAAAAGAGGTTAGCTAATATGAAATGTTGGCAGGATGCGAGGAAATATGTACTCACATTCCACTGCTGGTGAGAGTGTGAACTGGTACAGCCACCTAGGAAGGCAACTTGCCAGTGTTGCTTAAAATGAAAAACGTGCATACCCTGTGACTCAGCGATTCCAACGCCCAGTATTCTTTCTAGAGAGGCACTCCCACATGCACAGGGAAGCACATATAAGATGCTTATGTGACACCGTTTGCAATGGTGAAAAGCTGGAAACAACTTCAGTATTCATGAATAGAAGAATGGCTAAAAAGACCGTGTACTTCCTTTCTCTATTTAACAAAATGAGTAGTTCTATATGTATAAAATAAAAGGATCCCTGTGACATTTTATTGAATTAAAAAAAAGTAAATTCTAGGAGGATACCAACTGGATATCATTTATGGAAAAAAACAAAACAAAACATAAGTGTACTGCGCCCTTGGAGAATTCCGGTCAGCAGACTGAGACACGAGACCAATTAACAATTCTTTCCTCATGTGGAAACAGATGGACTTTAAAAGGGAACACAAGAACATGGAACTGCCAGGCTTGGACTCTTTCATTTTTGAGAGATAATTTTGTGATGAGTGCACTGATGCACGATTTCCTTAGGGATTACTTCTTGCTCTGTGTTAGAAGAAGTATTTCAGGCTGTATATTATTTCCTTTAGAGAATAAGATAACCTACCAAGCCCCAAATAAGAAAGGAAAACTTAAAATTAGGTGTCATCGTTATCAATCATCTCAGGTATAAAAGAGGGGCAAGTCGCCCTGCCAGGGAGAAGTGACCAGATGTTATATAAGGGGCTTTTCGCCCACCTCTTCTAAGGTAGAGGGTCTTCCCTGTTCTGAAAAACTCAAGGAGACAAGCCTAAGTGGGAGAGGGGTGAGAAATCAGTGTAAGGAATATTTAATTATTGATTAATAATATTTTAAGTAGAAAATAAAGGGACTTAGCTGGAAAAATCTGTTTGACAGATGCCTGTGTCTGGGGGTGATGAATTTTCATTCCCTGTTTTATTTAAAACAAAATACACCTGTTTATTAATGTACATTCCAACAAAGAGAAAGGGTCTACCCTCACTTTTAGCTATGAATGCCCCTAAAACAATTTGCTTGTTTTACACACACACACACACATGCACATATTTGGTTAGAAACAGTTCTAGAAAAATACTCACTAATCTGAAATAGTGCTTATCTCTGAGGAATCAGAGAGGGTCAGGGCTGGGGGAGGAGATTGATCAACAGGAACTTGAGTCTTAATCTATAACTGTGCAATTTTTTTTCTCATTTTCACTTCTAATTTTTTAAAATATAATTCTTTTCAACATAAAAAAATTGTATTGTGGTAAAATAGATATAACAAAAAGTTTGCAATTTAATCATTTTTGTGTACGATTCACTGACATTAATTCCACTCATCATGTTGTGCTACCATCATCACAATGTATTTCCAAAACTTTTCCAACATCCCAAACAGAAACTCTGTACCCCTTCAGCAATAACTACCCATTCCTCTTTCCCCTCAGACCTCTAATCTACTTTCGGCCCCTATGTATTTGCCTACTCTAGATATTTCATATAAGTGGGACCATGTATTTGTCCTTTTGTGTCTGATTTATTTCACTTAGCATTTTTTAAAATAGTATTTTATTGTGTTTTAGGTGAAAGTTTACACAGCAAATTAGTTTCCCATTTAACAATTTTTACACAAATTGTTCCATGACATTGGTTATGTTTTTCACAGTGTCAGTATTCTCATTATTTCCATTTTGTTTGTTCTGTTTCCATTAGTCTAGCTTCCCTGCCCCTCCTTAGCTACCCTCTCTGTTTTAGGGTAAAAGTTGACCGTTTGGTTTCATATATTTGATTACTTAAGGAAGCACAGTTCTCAGGGGTGATGCTGTTTATTTTATAAGCCAATCTATTATTTGGATGAAAGGTGACCTCCAGCACTGGCTTCAATTCCAAGTTCAAAGAGTATCTTAGGCGATTGTCTCAGGGGTTCCTCTGGTCTCTATCAGTCCAGTAAGTCTGGCCTTTTTTAGGAATTTGAGTTTTGTTCTACATTTTTCTCCCACTCTATCTGGGACCTTCTATTGTCTCCCTGATCAGAATGGTCATAGTGGTAGCTGGGCACCATCTAGTTCTTTTAGCCTCAGGCTAGATGAGGCTGTGGTTTATGTGGGCTATTAGTCCTGTAGACTAGTCTCTTCTTTGAGTCTTTGGTTTCCTTCATTCTCTTTTACTCCAGTCGAGTAGAGATAAATAGTTGTATCTTAGATGGCTGCTCACAAGCTTTTATGACCCCAGATGCTACTCACCAAACTAGGGTGTAGATCATTATCTTTATAAACTATGTTGTGCCAATTGACTGAGTTGTCCCATGAGACTATGGTCCTAAGCCTTTTAATCTAGTAAACCAGTTCTGTGAGTTGTTTGGATCTGTTTAGGAAGTTTCTGTAACTGTGCCCCCTATGTGCTTTATTATATAAATATACATGCAGCACACACAAACATGAATATACATATGCCCACAGATACACCTATATATGCACGTGCCTGTCTTCACTTACCTCAATCAAGTTGTGCAGACTTCACCCATATTGCATACTGCCTCTTCCATCACCAAAAATAACAAGTGTCTACTATGTAGAAAGTGATTCCCCCTCCTCTTCTGTCATGGATTGAATTGTGCCTCCCAAAAACATGTGTATCAGTTTGCCTAGGCCATGATTGCCAATATTGTGTGATTGTCCACCATTTTGTAATCTGATGTGATTTTCCTATCTGTTGTAAAACCTATCACTATGATGTTAATGAGATGGATTAGTGGTAGTTATGTTGATGAGACCTATAGGATTAGATTGTGTCTTAAGCTAATCTCTTTTGAGATATAAAAGACAGAATCAAGCAGAGAGACATGGGGACCTCATACCACCAAGAAACAAGAGCCACGAGAACAGCACATCCTTTGGACCTGGGGTCCCTGTGCTAAGAAACTCTTCGACTGGGGAAGATTGATGACAAGGATCTTCCTCCAGAGCTGACAGAGACAGAAAGCTTTCCCCTGGAGCTGACGCCCTGAATTTGGGCTTGTAGCCTATTAGACTATGAGAGAATAAATTTCTCTTTGTTAAAGCCATCCACTTTTGGTAATTCTGTGACAGCAGCACTAGAAGACTAAAACACCCTCCCACTCGTAGTAACCATCAAAGAATGTTGCTTTCTGTGTGTATACCTATTCTTGACATTTTATAAAAGTTGAGATCATATAATATTTGTCCTTTTGTGATTGACTTATTTCAGTCAGTATAATGTCCTCCAGATTCATCCATGTTATAAGATGTTCCGTGGACTTATTGTTATTCTTTACAGTTGCACAGTATTCCATTGTATATATGTACAATTTGTTTATCCATTCATTCATTGATGGGCACATAGGTTGTTTCCATCATTTTGCTATTGTGAATAATGCTGCAATAAACATAGGTGTGCATATATCTAGTCACATCGCTGCTCTTATATCTCTAGGACATATACCAAGGAGTGGGACTGCTGGATCATAAGCTATTTCTATTTCTAGTTTTCCGAGGTAGCATCATACCATCTTCCTTAGTTGTACCTTTTTACAATCCCACTAGCAATGTATAAGATTTCCAATCTCCCCACAACTTTGCTTTAAAATATAATTTAAAATTTTATTGTGAACCATATCAAATATACAAAATTTATAAAAAATACTTTTAAAAATGGTATATGGGAAGACTAGACTTTCAGGGATCATTTCTACAGTTCGTTACTAGAGACGTTTCTCTGATCGTGTAGAGCACCAAAGGGGTAAATATTAAGGTAACCACAAAGGAAACTAACAAGCCTACAATTCAAAATAAAAAACAAGAAAAATATAAAGACTTAACAAATACAAAATCAACAATGAAAAAGATGAAAATACATAAAGAAAAATGACTCAGCACAGAAAATTAAGTGGAACAAAGAAACTGTGAACAACACACAAAAAAAGACATTCAAATGACAACACTAAACTCATACCTATCAATAATTACGCTAAATGTAAATGGACTAAATGCACCAATAAAGAGACAGAGTGGCAGATTGGATAAAAAAGAAAACACGATCCGTCTATATGCTGCCTACAAGAGACACACCTTAGACTTAAAGACACAAACAAACTAAAACTCAAAGGATGGGAAAAAAATATATATCAAGCAAACAACACTCAAAAAGAGCAGGAGTAGAAATATCAATCTCTGACAAAAAGACTTTAAAGTAAAATCTACCACAAAGGATAAGGAAGGACACTATATAATGACTGAAGGGTCAATATACCAGAAGGACATAACTATAATAATATTTATGCACCCAATGACAGGGCCTCAAAATACATAAAACAAACTCTAACAACACCGAAAAGAGAGATAGATAGACAGCTTCACAATAGTAGTATGAGACTTCAACACACCACTTTCGGTGAAGGACAGAACATCCAGAAAGAAGCTCAACAAAGACACGGAAGATCTAAATGCTACAATCAACCAACCTTGAACTCACAGAAATATACCGAACACTCCACCCAACAGCTGCCAAGCATACTTTCTTTTCCAATGCACATGGAATATTCTCCAGAATAGACCACATATTAGGACATAAAGCAAGCCTTAACAAAATCCAAAGCATCGAGATATTACAAAGCATCTTTTCTGACCATAGAGCCATTAAAGTAGAAATTAACAACAGAAAAAGCAAGAAAAAAAAAAATCAAGCACAAGGAAACTGAACAACACCTTGCTCAAAAACTACCGGGTTATAGAAGAAATTAAGGATAGAATAAAGAAATTCATAGACTAAAACAAGAATGAAAATACACCCTACCAGAACCTCTGGGACACAGCAAAAGCAGTGCTCAGAGGTCAGTTTATAGCAATAAATGCACACATCCAAAAAGAAGAAAGGGCCATAATCAAAATATTAACCCTGCAACAGGAACAAGTAGAAAGAGAGCAGCAGAAGAAGCCCTCAGGTACCAGAAGAAAGGAAATAATAAGAATTAGAGCAGAATTAAATGAAATAGAGAATAGAAAAACAATTGAAAGAGTTAACAAGACCAAAAGCTGGTTCTTTGAAAAGATCAACAAACTTGATAAACCATTGGCCAAACTGACAAAAGAAAAACAGGAGAGGAGGCAAATAACCCATATAAGAAATGAGATGGGTGATATCACAACAGACCCAACTGAAATTAAAAGAATCATAACAGAATACTATGAAAAATTGTATTCCAACAAATTTGAAAACCTAGAAGAAATGCACAAATTTCTAGAAACTCACTACCTACCTAAACTAACACAAACAGAGGTGGAACAACTAAATAAACCCGTAACAAAACAAGAGATTGAAAAGGTAATTAAAAAACTCCCAACAAAAAAGAAGCCCTGGCCCAGATGGCTTCCCTGGAGAATTCTACCAAACTTTCAGAGAAGAGTTAACACCACTACTACTAAAGGTGTTTCAAAGCATAGAGAAAGATGGAATACTCCCAAACTCATTCTATGAAGCCAGCATAACCCTGATACCAAAACCAGGTAACGACACCACAAAAAAAGAAAATTACAAACTAATATCCCTCATGAACATTGACGCAAAAATCCTCAACAAAATTCTAGCCAATAGAATTCAGCAACATATCAAAAAAATAATTCACTATGATCAAGTGGGATTCATACCAGGTATACAGGGATGGTTCAGCATTAGAAAAACAATCAATGTAATCCATTACATAAATAAAATAAAAGACAAGAACCATACGATGTTATCAATCAATGCAGAAAAGGCATTTGACAAAGTCCAACACCCATTCATGATAAAAAAAACTTTCAACAAAATAGGAACAGAAGGGAAATTCCTCAGTATAATTAAGGGCATTTATACAAAGCCAACAGCCAACATCATCCTAAACAGAGAGACTTTGAAAGCATTCTCCTTGAGAACAGGAAGCAGATAAGGATGCCATTTATCATCACTCTTATTCAACATTGTGCTGGAGGTCTTAGCCAGAGCAATTAGGCTAGAAAAAGAAATAAAGGGCATCCAAATTGGTAGGGAAGAAGTAAAAGTATCTCTATTTGCAGATGATATGATCTTATACACAGAAAACCCCAAAGAATCCACAAGAAAACTACTGCAACTAATAGAAGATTTCAGCAAAGTTTCAGGACACAAGCTAAACATACAAAAATCAGTTGGATTCCTCTATACCAACAAAAAGAACTTCCAAGAGGAAATCACCAAGTCAGTACCATTTACAATAGCCCCCAAGAAGATGAAATACTTAGGAATAAATCTAACCAGAGATGTAAAAGATCTATACAATGAAAACTACAAGACACTACTGCAAGAAACCAAAAGAAACCCGCATAAGTGGAAAAACATACCTTGCTCCTGGATAGGAAGACTCAACATTGTGAAAATGTCAATTCTACCCAAAGTGATTTACAGATACAATGCAATCCTGATCCAAATTCCAACAGCATTTTTTAATGAGATGGAGAAACAAATCACCAACTTCATATGGAAAGGGAAGAGGCCTCGGATAAGTAAAGCATTACTCAAGAAGAACAAAGTGGGAGGCCTCACACTACCTGATTTTAGAACCTATTATACCGCCACAGTAGTCAAAACAGTCTGGTACTGATACAAACAACAGATACATAGACCAATGGAACAGAATTGAGAATCCAGACATAAATTCATCCACCTATGAGCAGCTGATATTTGACAAAGGCCCAAAGTCCATTAACTGGGGAAAAGACAGTCTCTTTAACAAATGGTGCAGGCAGAACAGGAAATAAATCTGCAAAAAAACTGAAACAAGACCCATACTTCACACCATGCCCAAAAACTAACTCAAAATGGATCAAAGACTTAAATATAAAATTGAAAACCATAAAGATCATGGAAGAAAAAATAGGGACAATGCTAGGAGCCCTAATACATGGCATAAACACAATAAGAACCGTAAGTAACAATGCACAAGCACCAGAAGAGAGACCAGATAACTGGGAGCTCCTAAAAATCAAACATTTATGCTTATCAAAAGACTTCACCAAAAGAATAAAAAGACAACCTACAGACTGGGAAAAAATTTTTGGCTATGACAAATCCAATCAGCATCTAATCTCTAAAATCTACAAGATACTGCAAACCTCGACAACAAAAAGGCAACTAACCCAATTAATAAATGGGCAAAGGATATGAACAGGCACTTCACCAAAGAAGATATTCAGGGAGCTAACAGACACATGAAGAAATGCTCATGATCATTAGCCATTAGAGAAATGCAAATCAAAACTACAATGCGATATCATCTCACCCCAACAAGGCTACCATTAATCCAAAAAACACAAAATAATAAATGCTGGAGAGGCTGTGGAGAGACTGGAACACTTATACACTGTTGGTGGGAATGTAAAATGGTACAACCACTTTGGAAATTGATTTGGCACCTCCTTAAAAAGCTAGAAATAGAAGTACCATACGATCCAGCTATCCCGCTCCTTGAAATATATCCTAGAGAAATAAGAGCCGTCACAAGAATAGATACATGCACACCCATGTTCATTGTAGCACTGTTCACAATAGCAAAAAGATGGAAACAACCTAGGTGCCCATCAGTGGATGAATGAATAAACAAATTATGGTATATTTAGACAGTGGAATACTATGCCATAATAAAGAACAATGATGAAGCCGTGAAACATCTTACAACATGGAGAAATCTGGAGGGCGTTATACTGAGTGAATTTAGTCAGTCACAGAAGAACATATATTGTATAAGACCACTATTATAAGAACTCAAGAAAAGGTTTAAACACAGAAGAAAACATTCTTTGATGGTTACAAGGGTGGGGAGGCAAGGTGAGAGTTATTTACTAACTGGATAGTAGATAAGAATTATCTTAGGTGAAGGGAAGGACAGCACACACTACAGGGGAAGTCAGCACAACTGGACTAAACCAAAGCTACGAAGTTTCCTGAATACAATCAAACACTTTGAGGGACAGAGTAGCACGGGTAGGGGTCTGGGGATCATGCTTTCAGGGGACATCTAGGTCAATTGGCATAACAGCTTATTAAGAAAATGTTCTGTATCCCACTTTGGTGAGCGGCATCTGGGGTCTTAAAAGCTTGCAAGCAGCCATCTAAGACGCATCAATTGGTCCCAACCACCTGGAGTAAAGGAGAATGAAGAACACCAAAGACACAAGGAAAGTATTAGCCCAAGAGACAGAAAGGGCCACATAAACCAGAGACTTCATCAGCCTGAGACCAGAAGAACTACATGGTGCCCAGTTACCACCAATGGCCGCCCTGACAGGGAACACAACAGAGAGTCCTGGATGGAGCAGGAGAAAGGTGGGGTGCAGAACTCAAATTCTAGTAAGAAGAACAGACTTACAGTCTGAATGAGACTGGAGGAATCCCGGAAAGCATGGCCCCTGGATTCTCTATCAGCTCAGAACTAAAAAAATTTCCAAGGCCAACTCTTCAGACAGGGATTGGACTGGACTGTGGGACATAAAGTGATACTCATGAGAAGTGTGCCTCTTAGCTCAAGTAGATACAAGAGACTAAATAGGCAGCTTCTGTCTGGAGGTGAGATGGGAAGGCAGAGAGGGTTAGGAGCTGGCTGAATGGACATGGGCAATCAGGGGTAGAAAGAAGACGTGTGCTGTCACAGTATGGGGAGAGCAATTAGGGTCACATAGCAATGTGTGTATAAATTTTTGTATGGGAGACTAACTTGAAATGTAAACTTCATTTAAACTACAACAATAAAAAAAAAATGGTATATGGAAACTCATGTTAAGATCAGACCATTTATCAGAACCTTTGAAGTTCCTGTGTGCTCCTCCCTGATCACACCCTTCTCTCCCTGTGATGGTTAAGGTCAACTTGGCTGGTCTGTGATTCTCAGTGGTTTGGCAGTTACGCAGTGATATAACTTGGCATTTATGTAATGATATAGTCATCCTCCATGATATGATCTGATGTGATCAGCCGATGAACTATAAGGTGAGTTTCCTCGGGGGTGTGGCCTACATCTAATATATACACGGACGTTCTGGCAAAGCTCACTCGTTTGCTCTGGATCCTGGATCTGGCTCGTCATCATCTGACCTCCAGTTCTTAGGACTTGAGCCAGTGGTCTACCACACTGCCTGCCGATATTGGGTTCATCAGCCCCTGCAGCTATGTAAGTCAGGAGAAGCCTCCAGCCTGAAGCCTAACCCATGGACTTGGGACTTGCCAGCCTCTACAACCATGTGAGCTGTTTCCTTGAGATAAGTCTCTCTATATAAATACATATGCTTCACTGGTTTTGCTTCTCTCGAGAACCCAGCCTAAGATACTCCCCAACCAGTTCCTGGGTTGTGTCCAGCATTCCCTTACTTACAACAAACTGTTTAGTTTTAACTGTTTTTGAACTTATATATATGGACTCTTACTCATGTACTTTTCTGTGACTTATTCTTTCACCAACATTGATTTTGAGACTCATTATATTAATGTATGTGGTTCGTTTGTTACTGTCGAGTTGATTCCGACTCATGGCAAACCCATGTGTGCAGAATAGAACTGCTCCATAGGGTTTTCATGGCTGTGACCTTTCGGAAGCAGATCACCAGGCCTCTCTTCTGAGGTACCTGGGTGGGTTCGAACTGCCTACCTTTCAGCTAGTAGTCAAGTGCTTAACCATTTGCATCTCCCAAGGACTCCCATATGTGGCTGTAGGTCATTAATTTTCACTCCTCTAAAGTGTGAATATTCCATTGGGTGAATATACTACAATTTATTATTCAGTCTACTGTTTATGGACATGTGAATTGTTTCTCTCCTTCCCTTCCTTCCTTCCTTTCTTTTTCCTATTACAAACAGCAGTGCTATGAATGTTCTTACAAATAGCAGTATTATGAACATTCTTGATACATGTCTCCCGGGGCATGTGTGTAAGAATTCTCAGTATAGATACCTAGTGGTGGAACTGATGGACTGTAATGGCTTAATTTTCTATAGGGAGATTATGTGACTGTATTACTTACATAATTAAAAAAAGAAAGAATAGAAAGGTGGGATGGCTTCATAAGAGTGAAAGGGCAGGGGCTGGGTTTTCTCTCAACTCTGCCACAAAAAGCAAGTCACTTCAGATCCCTGGCCAGCGGTTCTGACATCTGTAAAGTGAGGGGGTAGATACATGGGATCAGAACTGTTCCTTTTAGCTCTGCTAGTCTGGGATTCTAAGCTGGCTGCAGTAGTTAGACAGGTGACTTCCTGAAAGTAGTTCTATCCAGAAGCCAGAAGGAGAGTGCCTGGGGTCCACATAGGGAAGAACTCTGCCTTTCTAACCAACCAGTCTTCCGTTGAGCCATTCTGACTCACGGTGACCCCATGTGTGTCAGAGCAGAACAAGGTTTTCAATGGCTGGTTTTTCAGAAGTAGATCATCGGGCCTTTCTTCCAAGGCACCTATGGGTGGATTCAAACCTTCAACCTTTCCATTAGCAGCCGAGCGTCTTAACTGTTTGCACAGTCCAGGGACTCCTCTGCGTCTCCAGAAACCAAAAACAGACTAAAGGCAATTAACTAAAAGTCATCAGTAGTGATATGGTAAATGTTAAACAACTGGCTGTCTGTGGCCGGGTGCCCTTGATTCGTAGCATTTGATGATTTATGTGGTGTAAATACTCCCACCATAGCCAATTTCAAGCTACCAAGATGTAACCAGCTCGTAAAATTCCTGATAATTCAACAATCTGGCTTTGGCTAGACAGTAGCAGCTGGCTCCTGCATACTACTGGGAGTGAGCTGGCCCTGAGAGGGAAGGTTACAGGCTAGAAGGGAAAATGAAGGCAGCAGTTACTTATAGAAACTCATGGTGTTTGAGACTCAAATGAGAGTTGTGGGAAGTCACAGGTAATTGACATGGGCCCCAGCATCGCTTACTTTCACTGCAGAGAAGATTACTGTACTGGTTGTGTGTGCAGTCGACACCCATCTGGGTGGGCAAAAGGAACTGCTCAGAAAAAAAGGGAGTAGAAAATGCCAGGTGACCGGGAGCCCATTGTGAGGGGAACAGCCCCCCCACCTCCTTGCAAAATCTTTTTTGGCCTTATGAAGAAATCTCTTCATATGAATAATACATGGAGCAGATACATTGCACATGCACAGCTTGTTCAATGTAGCGAATTGTTCTGCCTCTTTCACACATCTTTGGTTTAGTTTCCAGGTTAACTGGCTCTTTTAACCCCATTTCTTGGGGGCTTGCTGCCTCAAACACCCAGGAAAGAAGGGAAGGAATTAACATTTATTAAATACCCAAGCTAGGCAAGGCATTCCATTTGTATTATTATACTTAATTCTCCCAACATGGTGCATGGTATGTGACACTGTCTCCAAGTAGCTGAAGATTCAATTCAGAGATTTCTGGACCGTGCCCAAGGTGAGCCTGGTAATAACTGGCACAGATGCATATGGACCACCAATCTGTCTGATTCTGAAGGTCGTGCTCTCTCTCCCTCCACACCAGGATCCTCTTGTCTCAGGGGGGTTTGGGCCCCAAGCACACCCTCAGTTCCAGATCAAGACTGGTCCCTTTACAGCCACGTCCTCCCCTTGCCTGGTGTCTTTGAGACTTTCCTTTCACTAGTCTTGCTCTTCCCTGACTACACAGACTGCCAGTCAGAAAACCTCAAGTCAGCACTTCAAACTTTACCCAGACCAACTTATATATTTGATTTCAGAAATTAGCTGACCTTAAACTGCATTTAATTCCCTAAGCCTTAATATCACATAAAATCATGAGAGTCTGTGAGCCCCAAGAAAGAGTACTCAGGGAAGAAAGGGCCGTAACAGCACCTTTTAAAGAAGATGTGGCTCTCAGCACCTACAACAAACACCTTGAGATGCTACATAACAATATTCTTTTACATGAGGATCTCTCAAGTCCCCAGGTGCCAGAGAGGCAGGGGGAATTGAAAACTGTTGGGTTGAGTACTTGAGCCACCATTGAGGGGTTGTCAGTACCAGACACCTCGGGGCTGAGGTTTTAATGCCCACATGAGTCTAGAAGATAAGATGTTGGCCCCACCAGACAGGGAATTGGAAAAGACACCCTCCCACATGAAGTTAGAGACCACTGATGGAAGTCTAGAAGAATGCACTCACCAACACACAGCCTCAACTGCTAAGCTTGTCTTTCTGTGCCTTCTGGGTGGGGGAAATTTGTCTTGAAAATTTGTAACTACAGGCCTAGGATTCAAGTTTATATTGCTAGCATGGTTTGGAAACCTCTGCCCCCAAGAAAATAACGTAGAAATTGGTCTCAAGCCAGTAATATCCCTGGAGTGTCTGACAAAAACTACTCTGAAGAAACAGGTCTTCAATCTAGTCCACCAAGTATTCCTACTAAAATAGGTTTACTGAAGATACGCTCACAGTTCAAAATTAGAAAACACACATGAAACAGACCTAGAACATCTTTTTCATCTAAGTCAGTCACTAAAACCAAGTATTCGAACTTAAACCCAGATCTACTAGTCATTACGTATAAATTATTGAAGCAAGAATTTTAAAAACAATGAAATCTTAAATCACATTGCTCTTACTAAATATATTATTGTTAATGTTTTGTTATGTTGTAAAAAATTATATATTAATATCTTAGTGAGAACAAAAAGGTTTTTAAGCTGTGAATAAGTAAAAATACTATCTTTAAGAACTGTTTTTCCCATCTTTATCTCTTCACACTGATCCTGAGGTTTAAGGATTCAGTGAAGATATTCACCATAACCTAGGAATAGGGCAGGACTGTAAGTGACAGAAAAGTCCTCAGATCCCAAAGGAAACCCTCCCTGAGGGGGGAATTCAGGGACCCTGCCTGACAGATAGTGAAAAAGGTGGTTTTGCAGAAGTTCTTCAAATCACACCCATATGTGGTTTTCACTTCAGCAGACCCTGATGAGGAGCTGCAGAGGGGGCTGGGGAAAGGCAGGGGGATGGAAAAAATGAAGAGAAAGGAAACCAAAGTGAGACACAGAGAGCACAGATCTAACAGATCTAACAGGCAAGAACATAGGGGGTGCGACATTTTATGAGCAGTGTGGAAACAACTGCAAACCCCCTCTATGAAAAATGTCCTGAAGAGAGAGAAATAAGCCACCTCACACCTCAGTCACTGGGGAAATGAGGAGGGGTTTCTGATCCATGTGTTGCCAGGGCTCAAAGAGGGCAAAGTCCAGCTACTTCCAATATCCCCAAATCAGTCTTTCCAGGAGAACCAGAGAAACAGGGAAGAGATGACCCACATAGGAAGTTAGTTACCTTTAACCCCAAATACCCAAGGCTGGGAGAGGAGATGCCCCCGGTGCTCCAGGACACCAATGACTGACACAGCTAGAGGTGAGGAGGGAGGAGGTAGAGAAAGTTCAGTGAGGCAAGTGAGCAGGGGTCTGAGGGAAGGAGGCAACTGGCAGTGGGCAATACCTCTATCACAGGCTGGCATGAAGACAAAATGAGATTGCCTGTGATTTCTACAAGAGAAGAGAAACAGGTCTGCAGCCCCTTGCTGCAATTCTGAATAATTCTGTAGCAAATTCTTTTGGCCATAAAATCAGATCTCAATGGATGCAAAGCTAGTTATAATCATTATTCATCCCACTTAGTGTAAATACTCAACTGTTTCACTACAGAAATATTGTGTTTGATTATAAGTGTTGCACCAGCTCCAAGAGGGTGTTTTGTAATATGTGGTGCTAGTTTCTTTCTAAAACCTGAAAAAGTCTGAATTCCAAAACATATCTGATCCCAAGAGTTCCAGATAAAAGGCTGTGAACCTATACTCACTTCTGGTTCCCCTTCCTTCTTTAAGCTGGTTATCTTTGTGAAAGAAGAGACGTGGGGAGGGGAGACGGGACATCAGACTAGCTTGTGAGCTGTGAACAGGGATGTGTTTGGGTATCTTTGTGTACCAGTACGTGAAGAGAAGAAGTGGGCAACTGTAGAACTAACATTTGGTAAAAGAGGCAGGCACAGATAGGTTAAATTCTTCATGAGCGTGAGAGGGACGGAAACCAAGGGGAGGCTGGTGTGTTGGACGGGCATCTTTGAAGAGCAGCAGGTCTGATAGGGTTTTCTCTTTAATACCCTCCCAGCACACAGAAAGCAGAAGAGGGCGGAGGTTGCTGCTGTGAGAGAAAAAACAACTACAACAGATGTTCTAGGATCACAACTGCCATCAAAGGTTGACTTGCCACCTGAAGCAGGGCAACTCGGTGAGGAACCTCGGCCACTGCCAAGGAGGTGACAAGAAAGAGGCAGCAGCGCCCAGCTGGGGAGTGCCAGCCCAGAGAGGCCAGCAGTCAGTCAACAGGGCAAAGAGCTCCCTGGGCAGGAGCCATGGCCTGGCCACCCCCCTGCTGGCTGTGGGTTCTGGGGACCCTGGTGGGGCTCTCAGCTGCCCCAGGCCCCAAGGGCTGTCCAGAGAGGCACTACTGGGCTCAGGGAAACTTGTGCTGCCAGATGTGTGAGCCAGGTAAGAAAGCGGGCCTGGGCAGGAGCTGAAGCAGAATGAGGGAGAGAGCACCTGGTTAAGGTAAAGGGAAGCAGAGGGTGAGACAGCTCAAGCAAGAAGAGGAATCCTGCAGCAGCTGGGAGGTACCGCCTTGAAGAGGCAAAGAAGGGGAAGCGGCCTTCCATGGCCTTGACGCTGGATCCTGTCCCACAGGAACGTTCCTAGTGAAGGACTGTGACAGGCATGGAAAGGCCACTCAATGTGAGCCATGCGTACCAGGGGTCTCCTTCTCGCCAGACCACCACACCCAGCCCCACTGTGAGAGTTGTCGACACTGTAATTTTGGTGAGATGGGCAAGGGGACCAAAGGGCTTGGGGTGTGTGGGTGGTGACACTGGAGAGCATTTGGGGAGCAAGGCTGGAGAGCTGGGTGTGAAGAAGCAGAAAGGATGGGGAGTAGAGGCTTCAGTCTTCCAGGCTGATGGCAAGTGCGGCCCACGCCACGGTTGTGGGAGGTAGGGGTGTATTGATATGGGGAGAAATCTAGTATTTCAGGGAAGGGGATGAGCAGAATTTGAGGGATTGGTCAGAGTGTATCGTGGACAGGATTAAGCCGATAAGAGCGGGAAGAGACTCTAAGACCTCACATTTCAGACAAGCAACTCCCGACTGATGAACTGGTTGTGTTCCCAGAGTGCATGTTGGTAGACTGGCCGTTTGAAACTTAGAATACATGTTTCTACGGAAATAACACTGTAAGGCAGTGGAGAGCAACCCTTTTTGTACAAAAGCCAATTTAGGAAAACGAAAATGTATGTGACCTGTGTTTTTCGTATTTCCTTTGTAATTACATCTTTCTTAAAAAATTAAGAAGTGTAATATCTGCAGCTGTGCTGATGATTTCGTTTATTTCTCCATTTTGCTCAGAATTTCAGAAACTACACACCAGTATACACTAAAGTACAGATTTTAAAGCAGCCCCTTCGAACAAATGTTCTTCAGAGACAGGATTGAGAATCGTAAACTACTTAACTGTAAAACATGTTTGGTCTCACTAGGCTTTTTAACACTGCATTCTTAAAAGAAAATTTTTTTTTTCCATTGCAAATGAGTCAAACAGCAACATCTTTAATACAAAAGACATATTCCTCAGTCCACTTATTTCACAAGTAAGATTGTTAACGGATAATTTTCTCTTCTTGGCAGCCCCAGCAGGGTTGAAATGTTTTATGTCAAGGCCTCCACCACTCACTTAGAGGGGGGGCCCACCAGAAGGCCTTTTTCCCAGGACTGAGCCCGTCATCATTCCCTCCACTGTGTTCCAAACCAGCCCAGTCTATGATCTTTCTTTGTAAGACCCAGCCAATAGATTCCCAAAGCACACAGGCAGCACCAGGTTGCAGAAGGCCCCAGGGTATTGCAGGGAGGAAGGAGATGGGGAGAAGGCTGAAGGCATTTGGCCCTCTCTGGACCTCAGTATTCCCATCTGTTTAAGATACAGAAGTGCCTGAAATTAGATCACAGGTTGTACACGGTGAACGGAATGCCCAGGTCTCTGGATACTCATGCCACTTCATCCATTTAAGCCACCCCGGCCTCTTCTTTAACTATTCCCTTTTCCCTTTAGGAGACACCCTCATGACCATCCCTCCCCAATCTTCTCCACCTTTGCCAATCTATCTCTTCCCTTCCCCCACTCCCCAAACTGTCCACTCCTCCCATCACTTTTCCAGGCTCTTCTCACTCTTCCCTTGCAGCTCCTTGTCCAGACTTGCTTACAATTCCTGGTAACCACAAAGAAACTCATCTCTAGTAGGAACCTGAGTCAGAATTCATGAGAAAGAGCCCACAGGGGCATAAGGATGAGAAGATGGAAACTGTCCCTCTCCCTTACCTGGCAAAAGGCACACCCTAAGGGAAACTGTTTGAGTTGACAGCAGTCTTTGGCATCCTCTAACCTTCCTTCTGGCACCCCTCTTCCACCTGTCAGGGTTCCTCTCCCTGGGTCCCCATGTGTGCACTGCCCTAAGGTCCTACCAGGCTCTACTCAAGCTGGCCCACCTCCAGATGCTGCTGCTTGCCCCAGAATCACCCTTCTCTCAACCCCAACCACCTGCGAGCCCAGCCCAGCCCAGCCAGGAGCAGGCCAGTCCCCAGTGTAGCTGATTGATAGCCAACCAGCACCCAACCCCTACACTTGAGCAAAATATATATTTTAATAGCAAAGGATGTCAGTAATCAAATAACTCTCTAGTAAAGTTAAAAACATATCAGGAGTCATAGCAACACTATTCCTATTGGTGAAAACTGGAAATTACCCAAATGCCTATTAATAGTAGAATGAATAAATTGTGGTATATTCATACAATGGAATACCATACAGCAATGAGAATTAACAATCTGTAATTGCACTCAACAATATGGATGAATCTCACAGAATCGAGGAGAAGAAGCCAGACACAAATTAGTACATGCTGCATGATTCCATCTCTATAGTACACAAATAGGCAAAACTAATTTGTGGTGTTAGAAGTCAGGATAGTGGCTACTCTTGAGGGGTTAGTGACTAAAAGAGAACATCAGGGATCTTTCAGGGTGCTGGTCATCTTCTGTTTCTTAACCTGGGTGCTGGCTACACGTGCATCTAACGTACATATTCATCAAGCTTTACATTTACATGTATATCATACTTCCCTACAAGCATACATACATATTATACTTCAATAAAAAGTCGTATCAGTGAGTTTAAGAGAGAAAATCATGTAAGCTGTATCTATTTTTCATTGTTTCTATTTCTGAACCTATGAATTTTCTAAAATGTTCAGGTTTTTTCCATAATAATAGCAAAAATAGCTCCCTGGACAAAGACACTGGTGGACAGTGAGGGAGAGCAGGCTTTGTGGGGTGGGGAGGTGGGAATAGAAAGGGAAGCCTGTCCTACAGGTGGACCTAGGATGGGGGTATGGGGAGAGGAAGAAGCAGGTAGACCTTGCAGGTTTCTGAAGGCCTGAGTGCCTATGCTTCTCTGGCCCTCCTCTTTCTCCAGGTCTCCGCATCCGCAACTGCACCATTACCGCCAATGCCGAGTGTGCCTGCCCCAATGGCTGGCAGTGCCGGGACAAAGAGTGTACCGAGTGTGATCAACTCCCAAACACCTTGTTGACTCGTCTGCCTCAAGCCCCAGGCCCACATCCACAATCCACCAGCTTACCTTACGCTGAAAGTAAGTTTCAGGCAACCCTTTGTCCAGTCATTTGAGGTAAGGTTGAGATGCCATCCAGCACTCCCCACTACCACACCCACTCCACTCTCCCACACCTGAGCTGCCTGGTCAGCCTATCTCTGCCTTCCCAACTCATCCAGTGCCCTTAGGCCCCATGAAGCTGCCTGCTTACTCATCCTGCCTGTTTTTCCAGAGATGGCAGAGGCCAGAAGCATCAGGCCCATGCAGACTCTGGCTCATTCCAGGTGGCTGCCTGCCCCTGCACGCTCTACCCACTGGCCATGTGAGTGTCCTCCCCAACCCCCACCTCAGAGAACACACACAGGAGAGGCCAGGAGGGAAACCAGACAGAAAGCTCCTAGGAGTAGGCGTAAGAGGAGCCGGGAAAAGCAAAATCTAGCCATCAGGAGAGGACTTGGTCCAATGGTGAGGGTGGGGAGGTGGGCGAAAGGAGACAGGCAGGGGGACGGGAGGGCTAGGCTGAGGGGAGTCAAGGGTTAGGCCCTCCTCCAAACTCCCATGCGTCCCCTACCTCTCACAGCCCAAAGGTCCCTGTGTAGCTCAGACTGTATCCGCATCTTTGTGGTCCTCTCTGGAATGCTACTTGTTTTCACCCTGGGCGGAGTCCTGTTCCTCCACCAACAAAGAAAATATGGATCAAGTAAGAGACAAAATATAGGTGTGCAGTCCTGTTGCTGCACCCTACCCCACCATCTCAGCCCCACCGCCCCTGCCTCCAACCTCACTGAAGCTCCCCCAGCTCCATCTGTGCCAACCCTGCATCCCTCCTACTCTTCTCTTTAGCTGTCAGTCCTCCCCCAATCTTCCCCACCTTTGCTCATCTGTCTCCCTTCACCCCCTCCCTACTGCTGTCCGAGACTCATCTGCCTCCCTTTCTGTAGACAAAAGAGAAAGCCCAATGGAGCCTGCAGAGCCCTGTGCTTACAGCTGCCCCAGAGAAGAGGAGGGCGGCGCCATTCCCATCCAGGAGGATTACCGCAAACCAGAGCCCGTTATCTACCCGTGAGCCAGCCGGGGCAAGGGTGGGGGTCATGCGAAAAGCCCTAGCCTCTACTCCAGCCCACCTGGCCATTCAGAGGGAACTGGACCTGGCACCCCAACTTCAATACCATCCTCTCATCAGGACCCTTTTCTGTGTACAGGCTTGAAAAAGTGGCTTTATGAGACTGGCAATGACGAGGGCAAGTGGGAATGAGCTGCGAGTGGGAAGCAGGAGTCCCCGCGTTTCCTGGCCCAGCCACCTTCTTCTCTGGGCTGCAAGAGGGGTGGAGCTCTGGTTGTAAAACACACTTCCGGCTACAAAAGCCCCACACGCTGTATCGCTGACCTAGAAAATCGGCAAAATAAAGTGACAGACTACCACACGCTGCAGCTGTCCGGCTCTTTGAAATTCCAGTTCTAAAACCCAGGCCGCTCCCGGGCTCTCTGACTGGGGATCTGCAGGAGGTGCTTTCTCCCTGCAGATTTGTGTTGGAGCCTTTTGGAGGGGGGTGGGGATGAGGACAAGGTGAGGCACTAACAGAAAATGAGGAAAGGTCCCCAGGCCACCGGCAATCCTGCTTCTAGCTGCCAGTCTCCCCACCCCACCTCCACCTTCCCACACTTATATTCCCACTTTCTTGGTGCTGGTGGGGAACAAAAGGGTGCACTAAAGTCGGGTCTTGAAATCGTGTGTGTGTGTGTGTGTGTGTGTGTGTGTGTGTGTGAGTGTGTGTGTATAGAGAAGGGAGAACAGTGAGCAGGACTCTGGCAGCTGCTACAAAGAGCCTCACCCAGAGGCAGTCACAGAAAGACTTCCTTAAGTGAAAGCGAAAGTAGGCTGAGAGAACAGAAAAGAAACTGACAGGCTGCTGTTGGCCAGCAAGGGGTATTCGGAGAGCCAGCCTGCTCTTCTCCAGCCGAGGACCTTGCAAACATTGGGATCCTGGAGAAGGGAGTGGGTGCGGGGGGCCCAGAGCAGCCTCCATGGGCACCGAGGAAGCATGGTGCCTGCTGCTCTGCTTGGCTCTGTCCCGAGCAGCAGAAGCCAGTAAGTGCGTGTCTTGGGGGAGGGGTTAATGTAAGCACCTGGTAGCCACTCTCTCTTAAATTCCAGAAGGGCAAAGGGGTCAGGGACAGCTTCCAATAGCCTTCCAAGCCCAACAGGCAAAAGGTTCAGGAGCTAGCAAGTAAGGACTAAACACTGTTTTGGGAGAGAAAAAATAAACAGGGGCCTCCTCTGTGGATATTGCGGGGGAGTCACTGTCCGTCATTGTCCTACAAAAGAGGACACCAGCCTGGGAGCGGACACCTTCAGAAGAGGACGACGGCATGGCGTTCCCCAGGAGTTCCTCTGCCCCCTCCAGAGGTGGGGGAGGGGAAGGCTACCTGTAATGGCAGAAAGTGAAACTGATTCCGTGGGGTGGTTAGGAAAATCTAAGATGGCTGCCAGGGCCTTTAGCATCAGCAGTCTCCTCTCCCCATGGCCACTGCCCCAATATTTGCCAATCTATTTGCTTCTGCTGAGAATTCCTTTGACTGAGAAGATGGTCTTTCATTCAAAAATTGGAAATGAGTAAAAACTGAGCAAGGCAAATCCAGGACATGAAATATGTCACATCAAGAAGTATTTTCCTGGAGTAGCAGGTGAATTCCAGAAGGCAGGTTTTGGGGATGACAAGGGAGAAGGACACAGAGACAGCTGGGATCCTGGAAGGCAACTTTTACCCCTGGATGGCATCACAGTTTCGGAGAGTAAGGTGTGAAGCAAGTACAGGAGTAATTTCTGGGCAAGAGGGTGCTCACTCAGTCTTCTCCCTACAGAGCCCCCTCTGACAGAAAGGCAGTGGCGGGCAGTGGATGTGGTCTTGGATTGCTTCTTGGTGAAGGATGGTGGGCACCACGAAACTTCGGCCAGTAATGAGAACAAAGCCAAGGCCTTGCTCGTGCTGAGGCAGGTACCGGTACTGGATGATGGCTCCTTAGAAGGCTTCACGGATTTCCAAGGGGGCACCCTGGCCAAAGATGACCCACCTGTTGTTATCTTTGAGGCCTCAGGTAAGAGCCTTCCACTCTGTCTTTAGCCCTTTTGAGCTCCCTCCACGGGGACAGCCCTGCTTCTTAACCAGTTCCTGAGTAAACACATCCACCTGCTTCCCATCAGCCCCGTGTTCTCAGTCCAACTTGACCTGTGTGCTACCCTTCTTCTCCAGTGGACCTGGTACAGATTCCCCAGGCCGAGGCCTTGCTCCATGCTGACTGCAGTGGGAAGGAGGTGACCTGTGAGATGTCACGCTATTTTCTCCAGGCCAGACAAGATGCCACTCTTGAGACAGCAGCTTGGTTCATCACCAACGTACAAGTGTCTGGAGGGGGACCTAGTATCTCCATGGTGATGAAGACCTTTGGGGATGCTAAGACGGGGGCTGTATGGCACCCCACGCTGAACTTGCCCCTGAGCCCCCAGGGCACTGTGCAGACTGCAGGTGAGAAAATGAAAAGCAGGTAGCAGGAAAGAAGTTTTATTTTTTTAAAAGAGAGCAGAGATGGGGGAGAAGGAAGAGAACAAGTCCACTTCCATCCACCACATAGGTCATCTCAGGGTGTCCCTAGACCTCAGTGCTCCTGCTTCCTGAAGACCCAAGTACAGAAAAAGAGAATACTGAGGGTCCAAACACAAAGTCAACCTACGTATCATCTCTGAAGTGGGGATAATTTCACCTCACTGGGGGACTACGAGGAAATAAGGCACATGATGCTGTTTATGTGTGTTGTCTGCAATAGTCTTATTGAGCCAAACACCAGTTTTCTCCCACTGAAAAGTTAGCGTGGTCTGGTACTTCAAGATAATCAGAGCAGAGCATCAGGATGGATTCAAATAGATACATTTTACACAGAGATAAATCAGAATATGTTCATGGTATCTTATTAGCAAAGCCCAAGTCCTTGGCCTTTCTAATTCAGTACTCCTAGAGGGCACGGGAAATTGAGATCACGATGAAAGGATCCTCCAGAGTCCATCTAATTCAATATTTTGCCTCCAAGAAGATACACTCAAGCCCAGACAGGATGAGGGGGCTACCCTTCTATCTGTGGAAAGGACCAAAACATGCTATCCTTTGTTGTCTAACCTAAATTTATCCTGCTGCATCAGAAAAGAGGGGTCCTCACAATTGTGCAGCGTCTACCATAGTCCTAGCACTGTTAGGCATCTTCTCCCTTTTTATTTTGGGCTATTTCCAACCTACAGAAAAGGTAAAATAATAATAATACAATGAACACCATATACTCTTTACGGCGATTCACCAGTTGTTAACATTTTGCCTCTTTCTCTCTTTCCTGCTCCATCTGATGAGAAATGAGCTCAACTGGCCTCCTTGTCCAGGGGAGGAAGCAGGGGCAAGTATGTGCTCACAACCTGCCATACTCCCCTCAAGCATACCCACAGCTCAGCAATCAGGTAACCTCAAGGAGAAAGAAGTACTCATCTTGCTTTTTCTCACCACAGTGGAGTTCCAGGTGACAACACAGACGCCATCCCTGAATTTCCTGCTGGGGGCCTCAGCCTCCCTGCACTGTGTCTTCTCCATGGCACCAGGCTTGGACCTCATCAGTGTGGAGTGGCGGCTGCAACATAAGGGCAGTGGCCAGCAGGTGTACAGTTGGACCAAAGGGCAGGTGCAGGCCAAGCGGGAGGGTGCTACCCTGGAGCCTCAGCAGCTCCACGTGGCTGGGGACGCCTCACTCACCCTACCCAGCTTCACTCCAAAGGACGAGGGGGCCTACATTTGCCAGATCACCACCTCTCTGTACCGAGCTCAACAAATCATCCAGTTCAACGTCCGAGGTGAGGCCAGGACTCAGTTATCCCGGAGACGGGGGAAGGATAAGTCTATTGGGAGTGTTTTCCAGATTGGGGTCCAAACACAAGGACAATTTTCAGAGTGGCAGACTGACTTCCCACAACCTAAATGCCTTCTCCATCCCAGAAGTATAGATGGCATCAGATAAGGTGTCCCGTTGGATTCCAGGATAATCCCATTGAGAATCTCCCAGCCCAGGATCCTGCTGCCCTGCCCTGGCTGGATGGTTCCCATCACATGTCCTTTTGGGCAGGATGCTGGGTGCAGTTCTGATCTAGAAGAGTACTTGTTCACTGATATCCTTTAAAACTGCTGTCTTGTCATGATATTAAAGGGCAAGGCAACCTTTCGTTGGCTTTACTATTGTTTTTAAATTATCTATGGAAATTGTACTGCTTGTTGCCTGCATCCAGGGTGGACCCCTCACACCCAACTCCTTGGTACACCACTGAGGAGGAAACTTTAGCCTCCACAACCTACTCTCACTCACAGCAGGAAGGGAAGGCTTTAGGCTCCTCTGCTGTTCCCAGCTGGATCTCTCTGAAATCTTATTCCTCACTCTTCCAGCTTCCCCTAACATTCGACTGAACTTGGTAAATGAAGCTCAGCCACCCACCCTCATCTGCAACATTGCTGGCTATTATCCTCTGGATGTGGCTGTGACCTGGACCCGAGAGGAGCTGGGCAGCACCCCAGTCCAAGTGTCCGGGGCCTCCTTCTCTAGCCTCAGGCAAAGCACAGCAGGCACCTACAGCATCTCTTCCTCCCTGACAACAGACCCTGGCTCTGCAGGCGCCACTTACACCTGCCAGATCACCCACATCTCCCTGGAGGAGCCCCTTGGGGCTAGCACCTGGGTTGCCCCACCAGGTACTAGGCTGCCCTCCTTTCCCCACCTCCAGACTTGGGCTCCTGGCTCTCCTGCCCCCAAAACTTCTTTGGCCTTGTTTTGCTTCCCACGGCTTTGTTCGCAGTCCCAGCTTCTTCATGTCCTGCTTCTGCTGCTAGATTTATCTTTCCCGAGGTGGCAGCCTCCACAGCTCCCACTACACATCCTTTGAGACTTCATTATGGCCCCACTCCAGTGTGTCGGGTATTGTGCTGCAGGCTGGAGATCAAGGCTGAACAATTCCTGATCCTGCCCTTAAGAAGCTTAGTCCAGTTGGGAGACAAACTAGGAGTCAGGGAAGATGACTTACAAGAGACATTTGAGTCTAGTTAGCTAGCTTAGGGGGAAGGGGACACTCAAGACAGAAAGAACAGCACATGTGATGGCCAAATTATAAAGCAGCCTAAGACTTGGGGAACTGCAAAAAAGGTCAGCACAGCTAGAGCTAAGGTATATGGACAAAAGGGGAAGTGGAAGGCAATGAAGCTTGAGGAGGTCATTATATTTATTGAGCATTTATGGGAGTCAAGCACCGTACTAAGCCCTTTAGATGTGTTATCTAATGTATTATCATGATTCCACTTTATAGATGAGTAAAAGTAACTGGTCAAACAGAAAATGTGAAAAACAGACAGCCTGCCTCCCCTTCAGGTTTAAACCCTCTACTGCTGTTAGTGGCCAGACCATGATGGGCCTTCAAGCTTGAACTTCATCCTGAAAGCCACAGAATGTCGGTGGAAGGTTTTAAACAAAAGAGTGACAGGAAAGAATTTGCACTTAGAAATACAAACACAGCAGCATTAGACATGATTTGGTTGCACACTAGACTGTGAGCTTCCTGAGAACAGGGGTTTTGTGTCAGCTCCCATTCTTCCCCAGCTATCTACAAAATCCCAGTTTAATTGTTCCATAACTAATCTAATCTAAATCTCTCTTGCAAATCAATTTAAAAAAAAAAAAATTGTCCTGAGGTGGGAAGAGGTAGAGAATCGTATGGTATGGAGTAACACACAAACATCCAACCACATTCAACAAGTATAAATGCTCCAATGTGCCCTGGGTGAGGGCAGGATATGTGACATGAGCTCCTCCACCAGTGACTCAGAAACACGAACTCCTCCTCATTCCTCCTCCCCGGAGTGGACACTGGGGGTGAGGGCTCAGTCGATGATTCCACCCTGTGTTGCTCTAACCTACAGAGAAGAGAATGTCCTTTGGAATCATCTTTGCCAGTGGCCTCTTCCTTCTTGCACTGTTGTTCCTGGGGCTTCAGAGGCGGTAAGGTAAGAGCCTGGTTGTTCTGGCCCCTAACCTCCCCACTCCCCCCCCACCCCCTGCCACAGATCAGGCCACTGTAACCACCTCCCCATCCCAACCAAGGATGAAGCCCAAGCACCCCAACTCCCAGCCAGCCCAGCCACCACAGCCCCCTGCTCTTGGAGTTACCCCACCTAAAATTAATCTCATTTCCTCTTGTCTCCTCCTAGCCACCTCGCCAAGGTTTGTCAAGATTCTGAGGACCTCTGGGTAGCCACTCTCCTGCCTCAGAGTAGAGGAGTCGCATTCTCCCAGAGGAACTCTGAAGAGATCCTCCTAAGCCCTAGAGCTCACAAAGCCCCAAGAAAGGCATGAAGAAACCACCAGATCTCTGGGACACTGATTCTGGCTCTGGATATGCAGTCTCTACCTTCCTTCATTGTGGGCCCTGGGCAGAAACACCAAGGGAGAAAATGTAAGAAGGTGAGAGGGCATCAGGAAAGCAGAATGTCTGGGTGGAGGTTAAAACATAAGAGCCAGATTTGGGATGAAATGGTGGGGAAAGAAAACAGGAATAAATTAAGAAAGTGAGGGACAATAGGGCAAAGGTGTGGGGTTTGGGCCACCACTCACAAACACTGGATTCTGTCAAAATAAAAGCCCCTTGTATCCTCTGAGGAAAAGCTTCTCCACTTCCCTGTCTGTCCCCACACTGGACCCAATTGAGCCTTGTCCCCAAGACTAGTTGCTCCAACTTGCAAAGTGTTCAAGGTATGAAACAAAGGGGCTCAGAAGCAGCCCTGTGCTCCATCTCAGTTGCTCTGCAAAACTTTCCTTCAGCTCCTTCAGATAGTAGCCAGGTACTTCAGGATACCTACAAACTCCTTGCCCCCTCAGCTGCAGGGGAGAGGTTTTTCCTTTAATTCATTTCTAAAATGTACATGGTCAAAATAGGGGAACTCAGCAAAAGAAAACTTCATGTGAGGGTGATGGGGAACAGTGGGTGTTCACTGAAGGCCTCATCTGGGCAGGTCCCCTGGGACAGGCAGAGCAGGCCGAGGACCTAGGAAGGACGTAAATGGGAGATGCCTGAGAAAACCTGCAGTTGTTTGCCAGTGTGAGAAGCCCACTCAACTTCCTGTCATCACTTCCTCTCACTAGCACCTGCAAGAGTCGGGCTGCTTCAGGTACGAACGCTGAAAGCGGAGACCACTTCCTCTGCCAAAACACAGATCTTTAATCTCTTGAACACCATACAGCACACACAAGCCAGCCCTTCCGGCCCAAGGCAACATCAGACTACTAGAAAGAACCAGTACTCCCTTCCTTCCCCTCCCCAGTTCCTCCAACCCAAACAACAACCAAGTCGGTTTAGTGGTAGGAATTTGTATTTTTTGCCTTTGTTCAGAATACATGAAATTGGTAAATATGCCACATGCCTTTGGTGGAAGTACAACTGTTATTACTCTATACAAGGATGAGATCGGGGTTAGGAAAAAAGACAAAGAGGTGATGACAGACACACAGTGGAAACCCCACACTGGCTCATGGCAAACCGAAGATGAAGGGGATGTGGGAAGCTCGGCTCCATTTGACTGCAAAGTCCCAGAGTTTAGCTGCATATTTGCTCATGCACATGGGTGGGGGGAGGGAGGGGGGAGAGCAAAGACACAGAAGAGTGTACACGGTGGGGTGAGAAAAAAAGTAGAAGGGCTAACATCCCCAAAAAAACAAAGCCAACTGCTTGTGGTGAGCCTCAGAGGGACAGAAACTCAGGAAATAATTCCTGTGACAGGGCTGGGTGGGCCAAGAGGGCAGATTTGCTCCCGGCTTGGGATACATCGAGGACAGAAGTGTTTCTTCTCCAGCGGTGACCCCTGCGTTAGACAAGGAGGAGCCCAGGGGAGACTGGAGACCTTCGAGGGGGGCCGGTGGGAGGGTACAATGACTGCTTTCTTCCAGCTCTTCAGTCCTGCCCAGGGCAGGACGAAGGGAATGTGGGAAACAGGGGCAAAGGGAGAGGAAGGATGGTTTTGCACAATGAAATGCTGCTGCATGGAAAGTGAGCATCCAGACCCAGCCCAGCACGGCCTCGGCCTCTCCTTACCTGTGTGCTGGAGGATGGAAGACATAAAGGGCTGCGGGTGTTCTTCCTCTGTTCCCAGCCTGCCCTACTCCCCTCACCCTTTCAGTGAGGCCCTTGGTCTATCCTATGCAACATCCTATCCTGAAGGCAAGCAGTAGCCCCCAAGACAGGCTGAGCAGCTCCCATCCTCAGGTGCCACTGTCTGCACCCATATACCAGGCAAAGAGGAGAAAAAAAGAAAGGAGACAAAGTAGAATTCAGATGGATAAGGCAAGGAGTTTTGAAGGGGAACATACAGCAGGAAGAACAGAGGCGGCTCTAGCTGAGACGGCCCCATGACAACGCAGCAAGCTCACTTGTCTACTGACTGTCATGCCTCCCACCCAAAGGCCGAGTTGCTGGGTACACCGGCCTTCTCTAAACACTCAGATCGGCCAGACCCCAGAAAGGACCTCTTGCCTTATCCCTGGCTTTGGCAAGTACACAGGGGTGATGCCGAAGGATTCCCTAGACCCTCATATTCCTTTATCAACAGGTAGGAACAGAACTCTCCTCAGTGAGAGGACAAGAAATAGCTTCCTCTAAGCCTTTTTTCCCCCTTCCAAGCTTATCTTTAAGTCAGGCCCTTGACTCAGTTTCTCTATAACTAACAGGCATTCTCTCTTTATGTCAACAATTAAAATGAACTGAGAGTCCAAAACTTTGGCTATATGAAACTATTTGGTGCCCTTCACAAACAACTGAGTGCTGCAGAGACTGTGAAGAAAAGACAGCCCCTTCCAGTTAGAAGCTTATGGGACTGTTTCTAGGATGGAAATGGAAGTCCCAGTATTTCCTCAATTAATAAGCAATTGTTCTCCAGGCCCATAGAAAACAAACTAAAAGGTTGTAAAATCCCTGAAGATATAGAAAATCCTGAACTAACAGATTAGAAACAACTACAAAAAAACAAAACAAAACAGATTTTACTTTCTAAAAGAGTATTTCACCAGGACCAAGTTGGACGGTGGGCCCATCCACAGGATCCTCCTCCAGGGCTGGCAGAGGAGGAGAGTTCCAGGTGAAGTAGCCAAGGCAGCAATGTGTGAGTCACCATTTTTCTAACTGTATCCAGCTTCCTCCTGCCAGCTGCCTGGCGTTTCCTGAAGACACTGTGAGCATCGATACCCTTCTCCTCTCCCAATGTTGGCAGCTTCTTGAGCATATCACCTCAGCTACTCCCCTTTCCCTCCCCCTTCCCGTGGCCTCCAACTCTTTTTGGCTTTGGGAGAACTTGAGAGTACATAAGAAGAGGGAGTAGGGAGGCGGCGCTAGCTGTTGCTCTTCAGGTAGTTACTTCAAGACTGTGCCACGAGCAGCATTTCTAGTGTTGAGGGATATAGTGCAAATGAAAGCAACAAAAAAAGGAGGAATGGGTGGCAGAGAAGCCTGGGCTGGGATGTAAGAAGGCAGACGGGGAAGTTCGTTGAGAGAGCAAACAGAGGGCAAGAAGCATGAGTCTAGATGGCAATGGAGAACAGGGGAGGGGTGGCACATTCTCAAGTAAAAAAGTAGACTGGACACAGGAATCAGGAAGTCCCAGATGGAAAAGAGAAACAGGAGAAAACAAGAGGGCAAATTACATCAAGTTATAGATATTAAGGTCTTTCAGTTGTAGGTGTCCCATTCCCATAGTCTCCCTCTGACCCACGCCAGTGATAAACAATATCTTGCAGAAGGAAGGCTTGTCCATCAAGGAAGTCCCTTGACTTTGCCAGCATACCTGCCCTTGCTCCCTCCCAAACCAGGTGATGGTCCCACAGCAGCAGTCTCCATACCTCAGTCAGAGCAGCCCCACTCCCCAGGCAGGCAGGCAGGCAGGGCTGGGAGAAGACTCCGGGACCTTCCCACCTCGTCACCCCACCAGCAACTTCAGCGATACTTACTTACAATAACTACCACGATGATGGCACAGATGGCTCCCAGCATGATCATCATCTGAAGAAACATTGACAAAAAAAATGAGCCCTTGGATTTGAGAAGGAGGAAAGGAGCCAGGACAAGAGATGTGGGGACAGAACTTCTTCCATCTTTAAGACAGTGGAAGAAAACACACATCACTCAGGAGATTGGCAAGCCTCTCAGGGAGGGCCAAACCCTCCTGCTTCTCAACAAAGAATAATTCCTGGACCACAGCAGTAGCTCCTCAGAAACACCAGAGCACCTGCAGTTTGCTCCTTTTTGCTGAGTTCCTCTTGCCTTAGGCTTTAAAAGGAACTCTAATAGAGGAGCAGACTTTGGATCTTTAGCTAACTGGTTCATTTTTCACTGTGAAGTGTTCAACTCATTCCTAAAAGTTGCAGAAATTTAAAAAAATATCTGAGCCGTTGTGCTGATATTGGGTGTGTCTGAGGAAGGGCCAAGTGAGAATTTTTTATAGGAGAATCACTTAGGGGAAGCTACTTGGCTAATCATTTCCAAACTTCTCAGGATATCTTTTTCTCCCAGTGGTTCTGAATACTCTAGCCTCCCCTGGTGGCCAATGTCGGGTAATGCATCTCATGAAGGAGGCTTTCAGGCTTTCCTCAAACAGTTCTGCAGGGAAGAGATCCTGTGCCATTACAGGGAAGAAATGTAGAACCTGAGGTGTTTTCTTGCCTTCTATGAGTTGGGGTCCAGGAAAAGAAGGGGGAGAAGCAAAGAAAACTCACTTTGCAGTTTTTCCACCAATACTTCCTCTTTAGCTTGGCAGCACTGCTCTCAAACTGTGATGCTCCCGCCTGCAAGGCGTCAGCTCGGTCATCCAGCTCTGACAGCTTCTGATCCCTCTCCAGGACCTTGTCCACATTCACACGCATGATGTCCACTACCTGAGGGGGACACAGAAACAAAGCTGCCAAGCTCTCTACTAGAGACGGGAGAGATCACAGACCAGGGAATCACGAGTCTGGCCCTGCTTAACTCTAAGGGCCGCTTTGCCCCCCAACCCAGAGCCTCTGGCTACCCCTCTATAAAAAAGAGAAAAATAGACAAGATGTTTCCTTCTGTTTCTAAACGTCTATGATTCAGAAAACAGCTATCCACCTACCTCCTCCACCTGTGCCTGGGTTTGCTGTAGTCGTCTGTTACTGGTCATGTTAGGAGGAGCGCCGGGAGGACCCCCACCCGGGGCAGCCCCTTCTTCCCCTTGGGCGAATGACTGAGCTGGAGTAGACCTGTGGAGAGAAGTAGGCAGAGTACAAAAAGTAACCCAGACAAGAAAGGAACCCTCCCACTGGGGCATTTCTCACCCCTGATCACCAAAGCAATTATGATTAGGTTATATGCAAATAGAAGGGATGCTAGCTTCTTGGCAACCCCAAGCAGGGAGCTGCAGCATAGCCCCAAGAAGTAAAAGATGAAAAATCCTGTAACAACATTCAGATGGGGCTCAGAGACATCCAGGTGGCATGAGATTTTGTTTTGGACTATCTTCTGATGTTAGACCCAACTCAAATACACCCTCTGGAACAGAGGATATAGGGACAAATGTGCCAGCCTTGGCCGAAACGGCATTTCCCTGACTGTTAGAGCCTTTCACATGAAGTCAAATTGGAAACCCCCAATCACAGCTAGGAGAATTCACAGAGAAAAGAATAAACCTTCACAACAAGTCTATGGACTGAACTGTTCCTTTTTTTTTTGCAAAGCCTGAACATAAAAGGGAATGGCAAACTGACAGACTCTGCTGATGGAGATCAAGTTATTGGTTATGTTTCACAGGATGACTGGTAGTATATCGGGGCTTCTGAATGAAGACAACGTGGATAATCACCAAAAGCAAAGCCTATATAGGTGGAATGAGTCAGGGCTGTTGACTTACTTTGTTTTTGGCAGAGAAGATAGGGGTTTCGCTTAGACAGAATCCGGGGCCCAAGGCAATTGCATTAGTTATGGACTCTGTTCCAAGAGTACAGACAGGAAGCAAAAATGCTAAAAATGGTCCTCAGTGTACATCCATCATAAACATTCTGTCTCTTCCTTTTCTAGACTTGGCATGAAGTCCAGGAGACTTCCCTAGTTCCTTATCTCCCAAACAGAAACCTTTGTTTACACTCCTACACACATGCAGACTGTTCTTTTAGTACCACCTAAGACTAAGGGATCCGTACAAGACGGGAATAATCTAGTGTGTGTTCTTGGAAGAATAATCTAGTACGTGTACACAGAAGCTAAATTCACCTCTTAAAGAATTCCCAGAAGTCTAAGCTAAGGTGTGAAATTTTCTTTGCAAAGGAAGAACCCATAGCCAGGAGGGAATTCTCTCAAAGTTGATGGAGAATAGAAATTACAAAAGAACTCCTCATCAAACAGAAGCAGAACCTCACAAAACATACCTCACAGGAGCAGCCGAGAGTAAATGCACTGGGCGAGAGTAAATGCACTAGGCGTTAAACTATCAAGAAAGTCAACAAAAAGGAAATTCCTTGACTAATCACAATAGAACTAATACCCAGAAGCTCTTCTTCCCTAAGTGAATTTCTTTCAGTCTAAAACGATAGAGAATAATCCTTCAGAGAGGCTATACCAGCAGGTTACACCTGACTCATCCACATTTAAGGAATCGCTTTTTCAACTCCCTCTAAAGCACAAGCGAGGCAGAGGAACAAAAGATAACAACGCTATGCAAGCCACAAGACTCTTGTGCTGCTACAGAGCTAAGCAATCTAGTTCTTAACTAAAGGCGGAAAATTCATTGAGCATGTAGCAGCCCGTGTTTGGTCTTGGAAGCAGTCCAGGATGGTGGCACCAATGACAAGATTAAGGTCAGAAACTTCGTGATGCCCTGCTAGCCACCATGCATTCTCCATCTCCCTCCTTCCATCCCACATGGCTGCTATTGGGAACCAGTCGGCTGAAAGGGATCCCCCACCCCAAAATGAAAACAACTGGAATCCTAGGACTTGACCAGAATGCTTGGGCTACCATATACAGCTAAAAGCACAAATACCAAATCAGAAATAAAGGAAAAAAGTGAAATAGCTATAAAGCATTCCATTTGGGGGGCCCATTTCACTTACTACTTTGTTGGGCGTTGGAAACAGCTGTAAAATACCTAGGGATGCTTATAACCCTTATGTAACACAAGTAAAGCCTTTCCCTTTTTTGTTACTAAGAGAAGCAACACAAATACATCTAGGACCAGGGCTTCAGGTGGTAAACGGAAAGAAAAGCCTCTACTACACATATTGTGGTCCTGACAGGGAAGTAATTCATTTGTCTAGCCATAGTTCTCCTTCAGGATCTTGGGATAGGGGAGATGTTGAAGATGGCAGAGACGAATTTGAGACAGTTAGGGGGAGGGGAGGATGCTCAGCTTTCCCTATTTCTCTTCCAAATACTTGGCTAAGACTCCGTGACAGGAGAAAACACCTTCTATACAGTGGCCTTGGGATGAATGGCTGCGTGGAATCACATGCCACTGTCCCTTGAGTCTTTCTGAGCTGCCCACCTGGCGCCAGAGAACTGGCGGATAAGTTTCTGGAGCTTTGCTCGCTGCCATTACGGGGGCACACATCACACTTTGAGGGTGAGGGGCATATACAACTGCAGAGGTTGTAGAGCAACACAAGTTACTAACTGGCAGGTGCACCCATGACTGTCTTTCCAAAGTCCTAAGTGCACACTCAGTCAGACACAAGAAAGAGCCTCGAGCCCCTCACCCTGATGTCTCCAAGCCCCCGTTCGCCCTCTCCCGGGTTCCACTAACCCAAGACCGGGAATGAAGCGCCCCACAGGCGAGAAGAGAGGGTGCAATGAATGTGGGACCCCCGCACTCCTAACCCGCCCGCGGGGTGCTGTCTGTGGCTCATGTGGGAATGGGGTGTTGGCCCCCTCCCCGGGGATGGCCGGGTCTAGAAGGGGCGTAGGGCAGTGGTTCCCCGCATCGCCGCAGCTGCTGCAATGCGCCATTTTCCGTCCTGCAGAGTCGGCGCTGGGGGTGAGAGTTGGTAAGGAGGTGCCGAGTCCCCAACACCAGAGTCAACTCACATTTTTCTGATTGAGGGAGTATGAGTCCGTCTCCTCTGGAAGCTGCTGCGAGATAGCCGGCGAAGGGGGGAACGCTGCGGCTAAGTCGACGGAACTTCCGAACTCCGCCTCTAGATCACCAGCCGGAGATCTAGCTGCGGTGGAACTTAATGCAGCTGCCGCGTTGGTCCCTATCTTTATTAGTGCTGGCCACGCCTCCGTGGTAACGATCACAATCCCGCCGCCCAATCCACGTACAGGACAGGCGCCAAGTTCCTAGGCGAAGCCCGGCTAATGCCTAGCCCGCCCCGCCCCTGCAAGTTTGCCAATCACAGCTCTTCTCTCATCCCGACTCCAGAAAGGAGCTGTTGCTGTTAGGAAAATTCACTGACCAATACATCTAGAGTTTGCTTACCTATCTGGCTAAGCAACTGGGCGGGGTGGAAATACCGGCCAGCACTATGGAAGGGCGGCTTCCACAGTTTGAGTTAGGCCTTGTTAGTACCTGCCAACCAATCGCTGAGCAGTCCCTGGTGTCTGGGCCTGCCCGCGAGCGGCACTGATGTCTGCAGCCAGTCATAACACTTCCGCCGACGGCCGCGGGAGGGTCCCGGAGGGACCGAGGTTCCGTAGTCTGTGCACTGCAGCGCTGCCAGCCCTAGTCGGAGCTCTTTCCCTTCTCTTTTCCTCTAGCTAACAGCTCTGAGAATGCAGAACCCGAGGCAGAGCCGCAGGCTCCCAATGCCAAGTACCGTGGGGTTCGGTCCCACCAAAGCAAATGGGAAAACCTTGTTGAATCATTTTCTTCAACACAGCGAAGCGCCTTACGCAGCATATCCTAAATTAACACCTCCCCCCCCGACCCCTCCTATCCTCAGGTAGGCTACCACATCGACTCAGTTACCCAAACCAGAAACCTGGAAGCCATTCTAGATTTCTTTCCCTTTCATCTTTACCCTCACCTCCAGTAGTTCACCAAATTAAGTCAATTTTGCCGTCTTAGTATTTCAGGGATTCCCTCCTCTCGTCTCATGGTCTTGCTTGACTTTTATCTCTTGGCTGGACGCCATCAGTTGTAAAACTCATCGTTTTATTTCCCGCGAAGAAAAATGGTTGCAAATAAACTTTCATACAATGCTTTATCACTTAGAAATTTATTTTACACTTACTGAAGGTGTAGGTTGAGAGTTTTTTTTATATCGCTCTTGTGCATACATAAAAAGGAAAACAAATGAAATAACATGGTAACACTATTCCTAAACCTTCACACTCAGAGGCTCTTATAATTCATCCTTTGACTCCGTCTTGGATGTCCACGATTTTCCACACAATGTAGTCCTCTGTGCGTGCCATCAAGGGTTTTGGTGATGTAGCATTTCTTAAAAGAGCGTTCCTCTTCTTTCTCTGGAACGTTTTTCCAAACGTCAGACATGCAATTTGCAAATTCTGATGCTCATGAGCAGGTAATGACAAATACAGTATGACTACTATCTAACTAATAGCTATACATCCTAATTTAGGAGATGTTAAAATGCGAAAAATGTATTTCTTAAGAGTCAAGGGAATATAGTATTTTTCTGCTTCTAATCTTGCCCTCCCTCATATCCACGCTTTAAGAAGCCACCAGGGTGATCTATCTAAATGGCACAACCCTGCTTAAAACCCTTAAACAATCGCTTTTAAAAACATAATGCACTGATTATGTATTTATCCCATCCCCCTCCTAAACCCACATCAAAATGACAATTTTTAAAAATTAAAAACAAATTATAAGCCCACTAAGACAAAAAGAATGGGAAAAATTCTGTTTCGGGCAGTATGGATGCTGAAGTCCTTGACCAATTTTCCTTCTGAAAAAAATTTAACTCTCTAGATTAAAAAAAAAAATTTAAGGCATTTAAATAAAAATAATTATAGATTTACAGGAGGTGGCAAAAAATTTGTAAGGAGGAGGTTCCCTGAACCCCTTTACCCAGTTTCCCCAAACGGTAACATTTTGTATAACTATAAACCAAAACCTATTGCTGTCCAGTCGATTTGGATTCATAGTGACCATATAGGATAGAGTAAAACTGCTCCATAGAGTTTCCAAGGAGCGGATGGTAGATACAAACTGCCAACCTTTTGGCTAGCAGCCGTAGCTCTTAACCACTGTGCCAGCAGGGCTCCTGTATTACTATAGGACAATATTAAACCCAGGAAATTGACATTGGTAAAATCCATGGAGTTTATTCAGATTTTGCCAGTTTTACATGCACTAATTTGTGTGTGTCTCTATGCAATTTAACACATGTAGATTCATGTAATCAACACCACAATCAAAATACAGAAATTACCACAAGGTTCCCTTGTACTACCCCTGTATAGACGAACCCACGCAACCATCCCTAACTCTTGGCAACCACTAAGCTGTTCTCCATGTCTCTAACATTATTCAGGAATGTGATATAAATGGAACTATACGGTATGAGATTGGTTTTCTTCACTCAGCATAATACTCTTGAGATCCATTCCAGTTGTTATGTGGATTGATATATAAACAAAAAAAAAAAACCAAACCTATTGCTGTGGAGTCGATTCTGACTCATAGTGACCCTATAGGACAGAGTAGAACTACTCCATAGAGCTTCCAAGGATGTAGTCTTTATGGAAGCAAACTGCCATATCTTCCTCCTGCAGAGTGGCTACTGGTTTTGAACCACTGACCTTTCAGTTAGTAGCCGAGCACCAAGAGGACTCCTTTTAGATAGACATGTAGATAACCAAAAAACATTTTTTTAAAAAAGCCATTGCTATCGAGTTGATTCCAACTCACAGTGACTCTACAGGACAGAGTAGAACTGCCTCATAGGGTTTCCAAGGAGTGCCTGATGGATTCGAACTGCTGACTTTTTGGTTAGCAGCCGTAGCTCTCAACCACTACACCACCAGGGTTTTTGAGCACCAGTAGGGCTCCTTTTAGATAGACATATAGATAACAAAAAACAAAAAAACCGATTGCCATCAAGTTGATTCCTACTCATAGAAACTCTTTAGGACAGAGTAGAACTGCCCCACAGAGTTTCCAAGGCTGTAAATCTTTAAGCTAACAGACAGCCACATCTTTCTCCAGCAGAATGGCTAGTGGAGTTCAAACCACCAACCTTTCAGTGGGTAGCTGCTGTCAAATTGACTCTTGACACCTGGTGACCTTATGTACAACAGAATGGAATGTTGCCCAGTCCTGGATCATCTTCAAAATAACCAGCATGTTTGAGTCCATTGTTGCAATTATTGTGCCAATCCATCTCACCAAGGATCTCCCTCACCCATGTTGGCCCTCTCCTTCACCAAACATGATGTCTTCCTTTGGCAATTGATTCCTCGTGATGACGTGTCCAAAGCAAGCAAGCTAGACAATGTTCTGTTGTGATCCATAAGGTTTTCAGGGGCTAATTTTTGGAAGTAGATCACCAGGCCTTTCTTCTTAGTCTGTCTTAATCTGGAAGCTTCGCTGACACCTCTCCATCTGGATAACTCTACTAGTATTTGAAATACAGGTTGCATGGCTTCCAGCATCATAGCAACATGGAAGCCATAGATAGATGGGAGGCGGTGTGTGTATCAATAGTTAATTCCTTTTCACTGCTGAGTAGTATTCCATGATATAAATACACCACACTTTAACCATTTATCTGCTGAAGGACATTTTGGTTGATGCCAGTTTTGGGCTATTGCGGATAAAGCTGCTAGTAACATTCATGTAGAGGTTTTGTGTAAACATGATAGGATAAATGCTCAAGAGTGCAACTGCTGGGTAGTATGGTAATTACATATTTATAAAAAACTGCCAAACTGTTTTCCAGAGTGACTGTACCTTTTACATTCTCACCAGCAAGGTATGAGTGATCCAGTTTCTCCAATCTTCACCAGTATTTGGTGTTGTTACTCTGTTATTTTAGCCATTGTGATAGATACATATTGATATCTCATTGTGGTTTTAATTTGCATTTCCCTGATGACTAATGATGTTGCCATCTTTTCATGTCTCACATGCAGTTTGTATATCCTCTTTGGTGAAATGTCTGTTCATGGCTTTTGCCCATTTTCTAACTGGATTGTTTTTAACTATTGAGTTTTGAGAGTTCTTTAAATATTCTAGCTACAAGTCCTTTGTGAAATATGTGGCTTGCGTATTTATCACTTCTCTTTTTATCCTGTTAACCGTGTCTTTCATGCAGTAAAAGTTTTCAATTTTGATAAGGTCTAATTTATCATCTGTCCTTTTATGAATCACACTTTTGGTGTCAAATCTAAGAATATTTGCCTACCCCTAGATCCTGATGATTTTCTCCTATTTTATTTGCTAAGAGTTTTATTTTTTAAATGTAAGTCCATGATTAATTTTAGTTAATTTTTCTATAAGGTATGAGGTTTAGGTCATGGTTCATTTTTTGTCTATGGATGTTGTCTTAGTCATCTAGTACTGCTCTAACAGAAATACCACAAGTAGATGGCTTTAACAAAAAGAAGTTTATTCTCTTACAGTCTAGTAGGCTATAAGTCCAAATGCAGGATATCAGCTCCAGGGGAACACTTTCTCCGTTGGCTCTGGAGGAAGGTCCGTATTATCAATCTTCCCTTGGTCTGGGAGCTTCTCTGCACAGGAAACTCAGGTCCAAACCATGCTCTCTGCTACCAGCACTGCTTTCTTCGTGGTATGAGCCTCCCATGTCTCTCTGCTCACTTCTCTCTTTTATATCTCAAAAGAGATTGGCTTAAGACATTACCTAATCTGGTAGACCTCATCAGTATAACTGCCGCTAATCCATCTTATTACATCATAGTGATAGAGTTTACAACACATAAGGAAATCACATCAGCTTACAAAATGGTACACAATTATACAATACTGGGAATCATGACCTAGCCAAGTTTAAAGATATTTTTGGGGTACACAATTCAATCCATGACAGATGCCTAATTACTCCAGTGTCATTTGTTGAAAAGGCTACCTTCCTCCACTGAGTTGCTTTTGAACTTTCGTCAAAAGTTAGGCATATTCATGTGGGTCTATTTTTGGTTTCTTCTATTTAGTTCCTTGATCTATATGTCTATCTTTCTGCCAGTACCACACTGTCTTGATTACTGTAGCTGTATAGTAAGCCTTAACATATGGTAGAGAGATTCTTAACCACTTCATTCTTTTTCAAAATTGTTTCAGCTACTCTAGGTACTTTGTCTAAAAAAGCACTTTTAAAATGTATTTAGAAGCTGACAAGAAAGTAAAGACTACGTAAAGATCAAAAACTAAGTGAAAGCTGGTACCCAGAGAGGTAAGCTGAGCACTGAAACCTCTTCTGCCTAGACAGCATTTGCTAACAAGTTGAATTTGAGCATGGTGGCTTCACAGGGTGCCACTATGGCACAGGAAACAAAGCCCAGTGTCTTTCCAAAGATGGAAATCTAATAGAAGGCCCCAACCATAAAGCTGGGACTCCAAAGGACTACATCCTCAAGTAAGAGGAGATTACAAACATGCTAGCATCATAGACAAATGAATGAATGAATAACAAAAACATGCTAGCACCCAAATTACCCCCAGAGGACTGTATAAAAAATTGCTTGTCTGGAACCTCAATGTCTACAGGAGATTTTATTTTTCTATTAAATATTTGCAGAGAATTTATAACCACAAGCTAATCATCCTGTGTTTTTTCTACCTGAATTCCTTGTTGATCCTAAAAACAAAATGATTAAGAATTTAACGTGGTTCTGGGCTGACAGTGCCACTAAGCACAGGGCAGAAGCAGTGCAAATCCTCTCTGGATGAACTCGTCTTCAATCTGTACCTTAGGAAATTTCCACAGACACAGTTCCAAGAAACATAAATTTATGGTCAAAAATTGAAAACAAATAAGGAACAAGTTGCCAGAAGCAAAAGCCAACAGAAATAAATATAGGAAATAAGAAAGAAAATCAGAACATCAAGCCATGTAGTCCAATATCTGATTAATAGCTCTAAAAAGAGAAAACAGGATGTATGAGAGGGGACAAGTGAATGTGTGTATGTAAGACTGATCATAAAAAAAGCACAAGAAAAATTTTCTGAAATGAATCTTTGCCTTTTAAAAAGTATACTATGTACCCAGCACAGTGAAAGAAAATGAATCACATCAAGACATATCTTAGTAATATCTGAGACAGTAGTGAAAAAGAGAAGATCCTAAAAGCTTTCAAAAAGAGAATTAAAAAAAAAAAAAAGAACAGGAATCAGAATGGCATCTGACTTCTCAATACAGTACTGGAAGATAGAAGACAATGTGGCAGTACCTTTAAAATTCTGAAGAAAAATTATCATTAACCTAGAATTCTATACCAGACAAACTATCGATAAAGGATAAGGTAGAATAAAGACATTTTTCAGATATGTAAGGAGTCAAGAATTTTAGCTTCCTTTCTAAGTAGACTAATAGAAGATGTGCTCTGGCAAATAGGAAACAGGAAAACAATTTAAAATGATTCCAACTCAAAGCAATCCCATGTGACAGAGCAGAACTGCCCCATAGGGTTTTCTCGGTGGTAATCTTTAAAGGGGCAGATTGCCAGGCCTTTCTTCCATGGTGCTGCTGGGTAGATTCAAAAGGTTGGGAGCCAACTAGAAACCATTTGCTACACGCAGTGACCTGCAAGGAAGACAACAGATCTAGGAAATGGTGTTCTGGACCCTATACATACAATTTCTTTCACCAAGCTGATGAAAAAAAATCCCTGGGATGGAAGCTACGAAGCAGACTCTGAAACAACCTGTCCTGACTGAAGTAGGAGGGTGGAAGGCACTGCAGGCCAATCTCCAGGGTGGGGGGGTGGGGGGTAGGGGCGGATGGGGGGAGAGGCGGGGGCAGGGAGAGCGGGGAGGGACTCATAAAGATCTGACATGTCGAAGCATTTGAAAAATAAATATGAACAACTATTTTACAGATCTGATGAGTCATGTGGAAAAAATTAGGGCTAGATACATAGAAAATTATGTGAAAGAAAAGGAGGCAATTATTAACTTAAGGAAAAACAAAAAGTTGAATAAGAAACAGAAATTACTTCACATTTATGATCAGTTGATTTTTGATAAGGATACCAAGGCAATTAAATGGGGGAAAAATAGTTTTCAACCAATCGTGCTAGAACAACTAGATATTCACATGCAAAAGAATGAAGTTGGATCCCCTACCTCATACCACATACAAAAATTAACTCAAAATGGATCAAAGAGCTAAATGTAAAAGCCAAAACTATTTAAAAAAAAAAAACTCTTAAAATATAAGTATGAATCTTTATAAACATGCATTAGGCAATAGGTTTCTTAAGATACGACAACAAAAGTATAAGCAATACGAGAAAAAATAAAACGAACATCATCAAAATTTAAAACTTTTGTGTGTCAAAGAACACTATCAAAAAGTCACAAGCAATTGGCATAACAAAGTTTATTAAGAAAATGTTCTGCATTCCACTTTGGTGAGGGTCATCTGGGGTCTTAAAAGCTAGCAAGCAGCCATCTAAGATGCATCAATTGGTCCCAACCCACCTGGAGTAAAGAATGAAGAACACCAAAGACACAAGGAAAGTATTAGCCCAAGAGACAGAAAGGCCACATAAACCAGAAACTTCATCAGCCTGAGACCAGAAGAACTAGATGGTGCCTGGCTACCACCAATGACCACCCTGACAGGGAACACAACAGAGAGTCCCTGATGGAGCAGGAGAAAGGTGGGGGGCAGAACCCAAATTCTAGTAAAAAGACCAGACTTAATGGTCTGAATGAGACTGGAGGAACACCAGAAAGCATGGCCCCCAGACTCTCTGTCAACCCAGAATTACAATTCCTGAGGCCAACTCTTCAGACAAAGATTGGACTGGACTGTGAGACATAAAATGATACTTGTGAAGAGTGTGCCTCTTAGCTCAAGTAGATACATGAGACTAAATGTGCAGCTTCTGTCCGGAGGTGAGATGAGAAGTCAGACAGGGTCAGAGCTTGTTGAATGGACATGGGAAATCAGGGGTGGAAAGGAGGAGTGTGCTGTCACAGTATAGGGAGGGCAATTAGGGTCACATAACAATGTATGTATAAATTTTTGTATGAGAAACTAACTTGAAATGTAAGCTTTCACTTAAACTACAACAATAAAAAAAAGTCATAAGACAACACACAGAATGAGAAAAAATACTTGGAAATCATATATCTGATAAGGGACTTGTATCTAGAATATATAAAGAACTCATAACTCAGTAATAACAAGACAGTGTCAGTAAATGGTACATGTAAAAACAAGTTGAAATGGTAAATGTTTTGTATACAAATTTTGCACACATTTGTACACAAATGTTTGGAGCAGCATTATTCATAATAGCCAAAAAATGGAAACAACCCAAATGTCTATCAACCGATGAATAGATAAATAAAATGTGGACTATCCATACAATGGAATATTATTTAACAAAAATAAGAAATGAAGTACTGATACGTGCTAAAATGTGAAAGAACCTTGAAAGCACTATGCTAATTGAAAGAGGACAGCCACAAAGGACCACATATTGTATGATTCCGTTTAAATGAAACATCCAAAATAGGCAAATCTATAGAGACAGAAACTGGATTAGTGGTTGCCTAGGACTGGGGAGGAGAAGAGAGGAGAAATTGGGGGTAGTGTAGGGTTTCTTTCTGGGGTAATCAAAATGCCCTAAAATTGATTGTGGTGATGTTTGCACAACTCTATATATATACTGAAAGCCGTATCATACAATTCATCTGTTTAGTGTACAATCCAATGGCTTTTAGTATATTCACAAGGTTCTGCATCCATCACCACCAATTCCAGAACATTTTTCATTACCCCAAAAAGAAAAGTTATATGCATTAGCAGTCATTCCCTATACCCCACCCCCAACCTGATCCCCTGAAAACTACTAATCTACCTTCTGTGTGTATGGATTTGCCTGTTCTGGACATTTTATATAAATGCCTTTTGTGACTGGCTTCTTTCATTTAGCATAATGTTTTCAGGGTTCATTCAAGTTATAGCATATACTTCCTTCTTTAATGGCTGAGTAATTGTATGATATACCATATTTTGTTATCCATTCATCAGTTGATGGACATTTAGATTATTTTCCCTTTTTGGCTATTATGAATAAGGCTGCTATGAACATTCATGTACAAGTTTTGGTGTGAATGTATGTTTTCAATTCTCTTGGATATATAGGGCCCTGGTGGAACAACAATTACAAGCTTGGCTGCTAACCAAAAGGTCTGCAGTTCAGATCCACCAGACACTCCTGGGAAACCCTATGGGGTGGTTCTACTCTGTCCCATAGGGTTGCTATGAGTTGAAATCAACTCGACAGGAACAGGCTGGGTATACACCTAAGAATGGAATCCCTGGGTCATATGGTAACTCTATGTTTAACCATTTGAGCAACTGCCAAACTGTCTTCCAAAGAGGCTGCATCATTTTACTAAAGGCTAAGACTTAACACTTCTTTATAGTCCTCTTCATGATCTGACTGCTGCCTCCATCACCAGTCCCATCTTTTGCCATACACATTAGCTCTACCAATAAATACTACTCATAGCTTTCCCATGTACACCATGTTGTTTCTCACCTCTGGGACTTTGTTTTTGCTTCATCTACCTGGAAAGTTTGCTAGCTTCCCCTCCTTTAAGACAACTCGGTGATCATCTCTTCCAAGAAGCTTTCCCTGTCCCTACTCCTGCTCCCCTAGGATGATCTATTCATATTAACAAGCTTTAAAAATGCCCAGATATAATTGATTTTATAACTATGCTTCTGTGACTACCTCCTGCACTACATGGAATTCTTTAAATGGAGGTTTGATATCTTTTTCATCTTTGTATCCCTAGAACCTACTATACTATCTGGTAACCAGAGATCTTCAATAAATGGCTGTTAAATGAATGACTTCAACAGATATTTATCAAGGGCTTATTAAGAGATAAAGAGACCAGTTACTAAACTACTGCAGTAATCAAATATAAGACATAGTCTCTGCCCTGAATAGGGGAAAATGGCCTAGCTAATGAGGAAAACAGACACAGAGACACATATAATCAAGCAAAAGTGCAAAGCAAAAATAGTATGAGTTCATAGGCTTAGACAGATCAAAGGGACCTTAAAACAATACATTCCCTCTCCTTCCTTCATTTTCTAAAGCAGTGATACTTAATCCTAGCTGAATTAGAATCTCTTGGGGAGCTTTTAAAAATGCCATGCCTGGGACACCAGCTCAGAGATTGATTTAATTGTTCTGGGATAGGGTCCTAGGCTTTTTTATTATTATTATTATTTCAGACTTTCAGAAGAATTCTAACATGCCAGGATTGACCAGCTCTGGTCTACTGGAAAAAAAAAGAAAAATCTAAATTCTTCATCCCGGCTGGCGTTCAAGACTCTTAGTTATTAGGCACTAGATTTGCTATCCGAACTTCCATACTACTATCAGAGAAAGCCTAACTGCTGTATTCACGATCATGAACTTAGTCCTACAGACCTGTGCCAGTCATTCCCACCTTTGCTCACATGTCTAGGTCCCCATGACAAGGATTGCCTCTCCTTATTCCCCTTACCCAACTGAACGCTTTCTTATCCTTCAAAGCTCCTCCCAATAGATGTTATGGTCTATACTTAACATTGACTTCTCATTTCTGTCAGCTGACATTTTCTAAGATCTTTGGAGCCCTGGTGGTGCAGTGGCTAAGAGCCTGGCAGTTTGAAGCCACCAGACATTCCTCGGAAACCCTATGGGGCAGTTCTACTCTGTCCTATAGCGTCGCTATGAGTCGGAATCAACTTGACGGCAACGGGTTTGGTTTGGTTTAGTTCAAGTGCCATCTCTTCAACAAATACCTTTTCTGACTTCCCTAACCAAAAAAGAACTCTCATAGAACTCTCTAATTTTTCTATGCAATTATCATATGCAAACTCATATTCTTTTTACATACACATCTCTTAAGCAGAATGGAAGCTACTCAGAAGCAGGAACCAATTCTGCCTTAATGATTTATGTCCCTTTAGATATTTTTATACATAATGGTTCAGTGCTTATTGAATGAAAATGTGACATACTGCTTCATATGGAAAACAAGACCGTTCTGTCCCTGAAAACAAGACATTTTGAATCCTCACACCAAGAAGTATTCCATAAACGTCAGTGGAATTGAACTACCTATTCATTTCCTCTTTACCAACAATCGAATTTTACTAAAATATGTTGATTCTTCAGAACACTTTGCACTTAGCAGAGACTCAAGTACTTGATTTTCCTCATTCCAAACCAAAACCAAACCAACTGACGTCGAGTTGATTCCAACTCACAGCAACCCTATACGATAGAGTACAACTGTCCCATAGGGTTTTCAAGGCTGTAAATCTTCGTGAAGGCAGACTACCACATCTTTCTCCCATGGAGTGGCTGGTAGGTTCGAACTACTGACCTTTTGGTTAGCAACTGACTGCTTAACCACTGTGCCACCAGGGCTTCTTCTTCATTCCAGTCCCATAAAATCATGTAAAGTATCACAAAGCCACTGATACTTCATATCTCTCCATTCTTATACACAGCTCCTTTCCCCCATTAAAATAGCAGAGTGCCTTCTCTCACTCTCATGAGTCTGGGTTGACCTGACTTACTCTGACCAAAGGAAAGCAGTGCCAGTAACACCACATAACTTCTTGGCCTAGGTCTTAGCAAGCCTTGCAACTTCCATTTCTGCCCTTTGGGATCTAGCCTCCATGTAAAGAAGCTTCAGCTAGATTACCAAATAGACCGTGTGGAGAATCTCAGCCACCACAACTGAGCACCAATCTTGAACACTCTAACCCTGTCCAAGCTCCCAGCTGAATACAAACACATGCTTGACTCTAACCCTCACCAAATGGAGAAGAAACACTTAGCTGAGTGCAGAGAACCCAGAGAATAAAAGGACTAATAAACTGTCATTTTTAAGCCACTAACTTTTGGGGTGCCTTGTTACATAGCAATAAATAAGCAATAGATAAAGGTACTTACTTTAGAGGATTTGGATCAAAAGACCTAATCAACCTAGTTTCTCTACATCCAAATCTCAACTTGTATCTACAAATAATTTACATTTTATTTAGTTTGCAACATTATTTTTACAAATGAAAAGCTGAAACAATTTAAAAATATATCTTCATTCATCTCTTCAGGTTTTTGATTCTTGGCTACACACACTCTAAAGGAATGTCATTACCATTTAGATTTGCCAAACTCTGTACTATTTTAATGCATACATTTCATTTATTCCTCACATAACCCTATGAGGAAAGTACTGTATTATTCCTCCATGACAGGTTAAACAAAACTAAGTGTGATGGTTAAGATTGTGTGTCACCTTGACTGGGCCATGATTCTCAGTGTTTATGTGTGATCACCCCGATGATGGGATTTGCTGTGAATAGCCAATCTGTTGAAAGGTAGTTTCCTTGGGCATGTGGTCTCCATCCAAATATAAGTGGATGTTCTGGCTTTTGCCTGCTTTGGATCCTGAAGCTGCCTCCTGTTCATCTGACCGCTGGTTCTTAGGACTCGAGCTAGCAGCTTACTTGCCGATCTTGGGATTCATTGAACTTCACAGCCTGTGGGCAAGAGCCCTGCTCTCCAACCTGCCAATCTTGGGCTTGCCAGCCCCTGCAGCTACGTGAATCAGAAGCCTCTATCCTGATTCACGGAGTTGGGACATTCCAGCCTCTACAATTGCGTGAGCCGTTACCTCGATATAAATCTCTTATATTTATACACTTTACTGGTTTTGCTTCTCTAGAGGACCCAGTTTAAGACACTAAGTCTCATAGAAATTAACTATTTTGCCTAGGTAGATAGTTGCCATCAAGTGTACTCCGACTCATGTACAATAGAATGAAATGTTGCCTGGTCCAGCATCATCCTCATGATAGCCAGCAGGTTCGAATCTACTGTTGTGGTTATTGTGCCAATTCATCTCACCAACGGTCTCCCTAGCCCTCTTTGGCTCTACTTCACCAAACATGATGTCCTCTACTAGCTACTGATCTTACCTGATGATGTGTCCAAAGCAAGAGAATCTAACAATGTTCTGTTGCGGCCTATAAGGTTTTCATGGGCTAATTTTTGGAAGTGGATTGCCAGGCCTTTCTTCCTAGTCTGTCTTAGTCCAGAAGCTCTGCTGAAACCTGTCCACCACAAGTGACCCTGCTGGTATTTGAAATACTAATGCCATAGCTTCCAGCGTCACAGCAACATGCAAGCCACCACAGTATGACAAACTGACAGTTTTGTAGGTTTTCCCTAGGGTCACATAGAGTGATAGAGCTTAAATTTAAACCTAGATCTGTCTGCCTCCAAAGCCCATGTTCTTAATCACTAGTTTATACCAGAGACCCATATTAACCTAAAAAGCCCACCCAAGGAAAACAAATAGAACTTTTAATTCACATAAGATTGCTTTAAAAGCAAGACATCAAATACGTTTCTTATTTCATTCAGCAAACATTTGTTGAGAGCCTCACTATTCTACGCTCAGGAGGTATACCAACAATTTAACCATAATTGACACACCATTCTAGAGATTGTAGCAACGTCTGTCTCCTCTCCATTGAGTAATATCAACATTATTTAACTTGATTTACAGCCAAGTAATTATTAAAACAATAGAAAGGCAGACAGTGTCATACTATGCTTCAGTCCAACCAGACTCACCTAATCATCCCCAACACATTTTGTGTTCTCCACTCTCCCCGCCACCCCGCCACCATGCACCACTGATCTTTCTTCTCTTCCCCACTGGAAATGTTCTGCCACCCTCCTCTGCTTACCAAAATTCAACCTCTTCTGTGAAGCTTCTCCTGATTAGGCCAGTCGGATACATTCTCTTATCTAGGATATTTATTGTCCATATCAGTGGCCTCCAAATATGGCCAATTAAAATCACCTAATACTAAAAAAAACAAAAAAACACTGTCATCTATTCTGACTCACGATGATCCCACGTTTCAGAGTAGAACTGTCCACCATAGGATTTTCAATGGCTGTAATCTTACAGAAGTAAATCATCAGGACTTTCTTCTATGGTTCTGCTGGGTGAATTCAAATCACTAACCTTTCAGTTAGTAGTCCAGTGCAAACCTTTTGCATCACCCAGGGACCCAAAATCACCTAAGGGGCTTTCAAAATTAGAATTACTAAAAAATTAGTGGCGCCATACTTTGAAAGAGCAAGATTGCAAACAATTTAAATGTCCATCAAAATGATGCTGGTTAAATCATTATGGTATTTGAGGATATGAAACTATTTACAAGTTGTATTAATTCAAAAAGTAAAGTACAGAACAATGTGCCTGGAATGTTACTTTGTAAAAAAAATATATATGTGTGTGTAGGTGTGTGTATACATATATACGTCTACACACACACCCACACATACATAAGCTTGTACCTGCACAGAATATACACAACTCAAAGAAACTCATAACAATGGTTGCCTCTGAGGAGGAAAAAAAACAAGCTGTGAGAAACTTTTCATCTGATTACCATTTTGTAAGTTTTTAATTTTACATTGTATCAATAATTTAAAAAAAATTTTTTAAAACCACATAGATGCTCAAGACTCGGTTCAGCTCTACTGATGACAATCTTTGAGGGTTGGGACCAGTCTTTGAAATGTTTAACTGATGATCAGTCAGGTTTAGGAACCATCTACCTATAACATTCATATGCTTTGTTCTGCCTCATTAAAGTATACACGACAATATAACTTTTATATTCCTAATTAGAGAAGTATACAGTAGGGTGGGATAGCTTATACTTTTGTTTTCCCTACAGTTTCCAGTCCAGACAAGGTGCCCAATAAATATGCTGATAAAAGTAGTGCAGAAGTACAATTGCATTTTTCTATAGTATTTCATTCCAGTGTGAAAGGTTCTTTAGAAATATATTTAACTTAACAGGATTACGGGGTAATTAAAAATTACCACTTTCAATATATGAAGGGTCAAATGTTGACAAGTGCCAATAATTAGGTACTCTTACAAACTTTATCTCTTTTTTTTCTTTTAATTGTGTTTTAGGTGAAACTTCACAGTGCAAGTTAAGTTTTTTGTCCAAAAATTTATATACAAATTGTTTTGTCACATTGGTTGCAATCCCTGCAATATGTCAGCACTCTCCCCCTTTGCCTTTGCACCCTGGGTTCTCTGTGTCTATTCATCCCAGTTTTCCTGTCCCTTCCTGCCTTCTCATCTTTGCTTTTGAGCAGATGTTGCCCATTTGGCCTCATATACTTGACTGAACTAAGAAGCACGTTCTTCACGTGTGTTACTGTTTGCTTCATAAGCCTTCTAATCTTTGGCTGAAAGGTGGACTTCAGGAGTGGCTTCAGTTCTCAGTTAGCAGGGTGAAAACATTTCTTTTTTAAAGGCTATACGTATGGCTAGACTGCAAAGGGCAAGTAATGAAGTCTAAGCCTAAGACCAAAAGACTTAGGGATACGTCAGATTTCATATTTTACACGAATAAATAGAAGGAACATCTAAAAGAAATTAAAGTGTGTGGACAGCAGATTCCAAAAAACCCCATTTTATTACAGAAAACATAGAAAGCCCTTTCCTCATAAGGAGATGTACTGTTCCCCTTATTCAGGGTGATAGACGTACCACTTCCACAATTTTCAATCTTCTCTTCTACCGGTACTTTCCATGTCGATTAAAGTGTTTGTAAAGATAGCTGATACGTTTGTTAAGGTTGTGCAAGTCATCAAGGAACATTCGATTCCCAACCATTTTCTTCTTTCTGATACAACGCTGTAATTCATTCCCCTTCCAACCTCGAAGCCATTTGGGACCCTTGATCAGTTCTTTGGGGTGCTTTTCAAAGTTACCTGTGTAACGTGAGAGAACATATCAGTTCCAAGACAAGAGAACTCAGCCTAGACCAACTAAGCTTTCAACAGACAGTTGCATCTTCCTGAGCAGCACCTGTACTCAAGAGACATTACAGTACAGTGTAAAGAGAAGACTCTGCAGCCAGACTGCTTGGGGTTCAGATTCTGGCACTATCATTTACTAGCTTTGAAAATTACTTAACCTCTCTGTTCCTCAGTTTCTTCATCTGTACAGTGAAAGGGCTATTATGAGGATTAAACTAGTTAATATACGTTGTGCACTCAGAACAGTGCTGAAGACAATATAAATAGCCACATAAGTGGTTGCTCTTACTATTGAGAACGACACACAGGTGAAAAAAAAAGATAGTCCTTATGGCCTAACTGCCATTTGGAATTCTGTACTATGTAGAGGATAAAGTCTTACCCAGGATCCCAATGTTGTCATACACCCCGAACATGGCTCTCTTCTCGTTCCAACGATCAACCACTTTAGGGGGTGGGAGGGTAAGCCTTACACGGGACAATCCAGGAACGCCTAGGAATGAGGGGAAAAACAGAATGAGTCTGAGACACCTACTGAAAGCAGTTCTCAGGACGTCCTTCTACATCAGTTACTTACCCAGAGAGAAGCTTCTGCAGGCCAGGGGCACCCAGCCCCACAGGACCCTACCTGCCCCCCAGGAGAGGCTCCCTGCCATTGCCCTCGTCTATCCTACAACGGCACACGGTACGATTCCAAACGTGAGGGCCAGACGTGTTCCTCAGGGAGATAACGACGAGAACTGTCACTGCCGGCCTCACACCTTGACTAGGATGGAGGCAGACATCTTGGGCCTTTCCCAGGGAGCTCTAGGCGCAGGACTCGCCCCGCCCACCAGGTTCCGGCACGCGAAAGCCTGGGCACACCCCCACCTCCCACCCCCACCCCAGCGCTACGAGGCGTTTCGGGTCTCTCTGCCGGAGTTTCCGATCTCCGGAATAGGTGAGGGAACCGCCTGGTCACCATGTAGGGCTCCCTCAAACTGAAATCTCAAGAAAAGTTCGCCCTTTCCTGATTTCTTGGGCGTTCTTCAACTGTGAAGGGCCTGAAAGTCTGGAACCTGGAGCTTCGGGGTGTTCAAAGACGAAGCCCTTTCCTTTCAGCCTCACAACAGTCTTGGCACTTCAGCTGTTTTAGTACCCCATTTTACAGGGGAAGAAATTTGAGGCTCAGAGAGTGAAGTGACTTGCACAGGAGATGGTGGAAGTTGGATTAGAGCCCAAGCCTTCTAACTCCCGGCCTGGACTTGCCTCCCGTCCTGGGGGTGACTGAGTGGGTCACTATCGCAGGGAACTAGCGGTGCCTAGCTAGAAACGCGGCATTCCTGGCAGGCACTGCCAAAACCTCCCCACCTTCCGTAGAAAAATGAACCCTGCTGCCACATGGCTAAGCCGTGGCTGCTGGTGGAGGAACCTGGTGCACTGGAACCCAGGCCCCGCCCCTCAGCGGAGCGGTCCGGCCCTCTGGCTCTTCTACTGTGATTGGCCAGTCTCTCCAGCGAGCATCACGATTGGCCTCCTTGTAGCCGTTGAGATTTTGAACTGTTGTGGCTTCGGCTGCGTGGCGCCTGATCCAGAGGCGGGTTTTTGCCTCTGCCTCGTCGGGATTGGCTAGTTTCTCGGCCCGCTGAAAAGCCGCCTCGCTGATTGGCGTGTATTATGCAGTTCGTGTTTTTTCTGTCTTGTGCGGTCAGTGTTTTTTCCTTCCGTTTAGGTCGGACAACCTGAGACGGAGGAGCGGCGGGTGAGGGGCTTGACTAAGGTGTGTTATCAATGGGGAGCGGGAAATGGAAGGCTGGGAAATGGAGCGCGGACAGTATGACTCGGTATTAGGAAGCGTACGAGAGGCAGGGAGGTCTACTGGGGATATCCTTGCGGTGCGATGTGGTAGAAAGCCAGACAGATCCGCAACGGAATCATGTAATTTGGGCAAATCACTTAACTTTTCTTAACCTAAATTTTCTCATCTGTAAATTGGGTTCACGTAGGCACTCCGTGGGTTTGGGATTGGGGAGATTAAATCAGATATGATGTTTTTAAGTAGCATAGCAGCCCGGTACAGAGTAAACAAGTAATGTTATGTTTTCCCATTCTGGAGCCAGAAAACCCACTGCCTCATCCTGGGCCACTGCTCGGCCTCAGGTGAGAAATCTATACTTGAGGAGTTTGCCCATAAAAATGGAACTGATAATGATAATTTTATACATGGATATGTCACTTTACAGTTATTTGAACAGTTTCATACCCTTTGACTCATTTGATCCTCAGAGCAACATTGTGAAGTAATCACAGATTAGTAATCCCATTTTACAGATGAGGCCCAGGGAGTTAAGTGACATGACCAGGTGGCAGAGTCACAACTAGAATTAGATTCTAATCTAGGGTCGATCTTGTGTCTCACATCCTCTAAGATAACGGTATCAGTTTGTTGTGAGACTAAAAAGCATTATTATATATTGGAGATGGGGAAAATAATTGTTGTTAGGTGCCATCGAGTCGATTCCGACTCGTAGCGACCCTGTGTACAACAAAACCAAGCACTGTCCAGTTCTGCACCATCCTCACAGTTGTTGATATGTTTGCGTCCATTGTTGCGGCCACTGTGTCAGTCTATCTTGTTGAGGGTCTTCTTGTTTTTCGCTGACCCTCCACCAAGCATGATGTCCTTCTCCAGGGACTGGTCCCTCCTGATAACATGTCCAAAGTATGTGAGACAAAGTCTCGCTGTCCTTGCTTCTAAGGAGCATTCTGGCTGTACTTCTGAGATGGATTTGTTCATTCTTCTGGCAGTCCATGATATATTCAGTATTCTTCACCAACATCATGATTGAAAGACATCAGTTTTCTTCTGTCTTCCTAATTCATTGTCCAGCTTTCACATGCATGTGAGGTGATTGAAAATACCATGGCTGGGATCAGGCGCACCTTAGCCCTCAAAGTGACATCTTTGCTTCTCAACATTTTAAAGAGGTCTTTTGCAGCAGATTTGCCCAGTGCAGTGCCTCATTTGATTTCTTGACTGCTACTTCCATGGGCGTTGACTGTGGATCCAAGCAAAATGAAATCCTTTAAAACTTCAATCTTTTCTCTGTTTATCATGATGTTGCTTATTGGTCCAGTTGTGAGGACTTTTGTTTTCTCTATGTTGAGGTGCAATCCATACCGAAGGCTGTGGTCTTTGAGCTTCATCAGTAAGTGCTTCAGGTCCTCTTTCAGCAAGCAAGATTGTGTCATCTGCATATCACAGGTTGTTAATGAGTCTTCCACCGACCCTAATGTCGTGTTCTTCTTCATATAGTCCAGCTTCTCGGATTATTTGCTCAGCATACAGATTGAATAAGTATGCTGAAAGGATACAACCCTGACGCACACGTTTCCTGCCTTTAAACCATGCAGTATTCCCTTATTCTGATCGAACAACTGCCTCTTATTCTGTGTACAGGTTCCCCATGAGCACAATTAAGTGTTCTAGAATTCCCATTCTTTCACACTGTTATCCGTAATTTGTTATGATCCACACAGTCATGCCTTTGCATAGCCAATAAGACACAGGTAGACATCTTTCTGGTATTCTCTGCTTTCAGCCGTGATCCATCACACATCAGCAATGATATCCCTTGTTCCATGTCCTCTTCTGAATCTGGCTTGAATTTCTGGTACTTCTCTGTCGGTGTACTGCTGCAGCTGCTTGTGAATGATATTCAGCAAAATTTTACTTGTATGTGATATTAATGATATTGTTTAATAATTTCCACATTCTCTTGCATCACCTTTCTTTGGAATGGGTACAAATATGGATCTCTTCCAGTTGGTTGGTCAGGTAGCTGTCCTCCAAATTTCTTGGCATGGACGAGTGAGCACCTCCAGTGCTGCTTCCATTTGTTGAAACATCTCAGTTGGTATTCCATCAATTCCTGGAGCCTCGTTTTTCACCAATGCCTTCAGTGCAGCTTAGATTTCTTCCTTCAGTACCATCGGCTCTTGATCATATGCTGCCTCCTGAAAAGGATGAACATTGACCAATTCTTTTTTGGTATAGTGACTCTGTGTATTCCTTCCATCTTCTTTTGATGCTTCCTGTGTTGTTTAATATTTTTTCCATAGAATCCTTCAGTATTGCAACTTGACGTTAGAATTTTCAATTCTTTGAGCTTGAGAAGTGCTGAGCATGTTCTTCCCTTTTGGTTTTCTAACTCCAGATTTTTGCACATTTCATTATAATACTTTACTTTGTCTTCTCGAGCCACCCTTTGAAATCTTCTGTTTAGCTCTTGTACTTCATCATTTTTTCCTTTTGCTTTAGCTACTCTTTTTTTTTCAAAAGCAAGTTTCAGAGTCTCTTCTGACATCCATTTTGGTCTTTTCTTTCCTGTCTCTTGTTTTCTTCACGCATAGATATCCTTGATGTCATTCACAACTCATCTGGTCTTAGGTCGTTAGTGTTCAATGCGTCAAATATGTTTTTGAGATGATGTCTAAATTCAGGTGGGATATACTCAAGGTAGTACTTTGACTCTTGTGAACTTGTTCTAATTTTCTTCAACTTCAGCTTGAACTTGCGTATGAGCAATTGATGGTCTTTTCCACAGTCAACTCTTGGCCTTGTTCTGACTGATGATATGGAGCTTTTCCATCATCTCTTTCCACAGGTGTAGTCGATTTTATTACTGTGTATTCCATCTGGCAGTGTCCACATGTATAGTTGCCATTTACATTGTTGAAAAAGGTATTTGTGATGAAGAAGTCCTTGGTCTTGCAAAATTCTATCATGCAGTCTCCAGCGTCACTTCTATCACCAAGGCCATGTTTTCCAAGTACCAATCCCGTCTTTGTTTCCAACTTTAACATTCCAATTACCAGTAATTATCAGTATATTGTGATTGCCATGTTTGATCAATTTCAGACTGCAGAAGTTGGTAAAAATCTTCAAATTCTTCATCTTTGGCCTTAGTGGTTGGTGTGTAAATTTGAATAATAGTCATATTAGCAGGTCTTCCTTGTAGGCGTATGGATGTTATCCTATCACTGACAGCATTGTACTTCAGGATAGATCTTGAAATGTTCTTTTTGACAAGGAATGGGACGCCATTTCTCTTCAAGTTGTCATTTCCAGCCTAGTAGACGGTACGATTATCTGATTCAGAATGGCCAATACCAGTCCGTTTCAGCTCACTAATGCCTAAGATATCGATGTTTATGCATTCCATTTCATTTTTGACGTTTTCCAATTTTCCTAGATTCATACTTTGTACATTCCGTGTTCAAATTATTAATGGATATTTACAGCTGTTTTTTCTCATTTTGCGTTGTGCCGTATCAGCAAATGAGGGTCCCAAAAGCTTGACTCCATCCATCCACGACATTAAGGTCGACTCTACTTTGAGGAGGCAGCTCTTCCTCAGTTTTATTTTGAGTGCCTTCCAACCTTAGGGGCTCATCTTCCAACACTGTATCAGACAGTGTTCCTCTGCTATTCATAAGGTTTTCACTGGCCAGTTTTTTCAGAAGTAGACCGCCATGACCTTCTTCCTAGTTTATGCTAGTCTGGAAGCTCAGCAGAAACCTGTCCAACATAGGTGACCCTGCTGGTATTTGAAATCCCAGTAACATAGCTTGCAGCATCACAGCAACACGCAAGCCACCACTGTACGACAAACTGGCAAGATGCTTGGGAAGGTGTGGAGAATAATAGTACCAGATAAAAAGACAGAGCTTAGATACAGATCCTGACATTTCTGCCGTTTGGTTTCTAGCCCTGTGAGCCAGTGGGAGAAAGAATGTCTCCCCAGCTGTATGAGTTCCATCTGCCCTTATCCCCAGAGGAGTTGTTGAAAAGTGGAGGGGTGAATCAGTATGTTGTGCAAGAGGTGCTATCCATCAGACATCTTCCATCACAGCTTAAAGGTAAGACTATATAGCTGCTACTGTGCTTAGCACTTTGAAACAACCATCTCACATGTAGTTATGTTGCCTGTCTGTTCTACTACACCATTAAGCTCCATGAGGGCTAGGAGCATGTTTTTCCTATTTCCTACTCTTTACTCCCTAGCATTGCATAGTTATGTGACATGAAGAATACACTCATTAACTGCCTTCTCTGGGTTATGTAGTAAATAATCTTGTATGTGGTTACTCTTTTGGTGTCTTAGGCTGGGTTCCTTAGGGAAGCAAGACCAGTGAAGCTCTCTCTCTCCATATATGTAGAGAGAGATTGAGATTTATCCCAAGGAAATGGCTCATACGGTTGTAGAGGCTGGCAAGTCCCAAATCTATGGGTCAGGTGTCAAGCTGGAGGCTTCTCCTGACTCACGTAGCTGCAGAGGCTGATGAACCCAAGTTTGGCAGGTGATACTGCAAGCTCCTGGCTCAAATCCCAAGAACTGGAAGTCACATGATAAGTGGTTGCAGGATCCAGAGGAAGCCAGTGAGCTTTGCCAGAACATCCATATATATTGGGTGCACACATCACAGAGAATGGCTACATCATTACATAACTTCCAAACCACTGAGAATCGTGGCCCACCGAAGTTAACACACAACCTTAACCATCACACAGGGGGAAAAAATTACTTTAGATCTTTACCCGTTACCATACACCCGAATAAAGTCCTTATGGATTTAATAGTTATAGGAGAAGGTAGCGTGTTCAGAATGTCTGGGACTTGACCTAATATTTCAGCTTAATGCTTTTTTGACGTCAAGATACCTTGTTTCTAAGAGTGTTCAACAATGGAAAGAAAACGTACGTATAGCTGCTGTATTAGTAGTTATCTAGTGCTTCTATAACAAATACCACAAGTGGATGTCTTTAACCAACAGAAATTTATTTTCTCACAGTTTTGGAGGCTATAAGTCCAAATTCAGAGCACTGGCTCCTGGGAAGGCTTTCTCTCTGTTGGCTCTGGAGGAAGGTCCTTTTCTCTTCAGCTTCGGCTTCCTGGTTCCTTGGAGATCTCCATGTGTCTTGGCATCTATCTTACCCCATCTCTCTATCAGCTCCCTTGTTTAATCTCTTTTTGTATCTTCAAAAGGGATTGACTCAAGATACACCTACTCTAATCCTGCCTCATTAATATAACAAAGACAGTCCATTACCAATTGGCACAGAGGTTAGGATATACAACACATGTTTTGGGGAACACAATTTAATCCGTAACAACTGCAAACAATTGTTGTCTACTGAAACCTATAAATAACCAAGAACAACTCATGCATTACCAGCAAGACCCCATAATGTCACTGTGCTTGTTGGAAATGGTCTTGTATCAGGTTGCTTTGGAAGCATATATGCAGTAAAGATTAAGACTCAGGAGCCAGACTGCCTGGATTTGAATCCTGGCTCTAACCATTTTGACCTTGGACAAAGTTACTTATTCTCTCTGTGCCTTGGTTTCCTCATTTATAAAGATAAGTATAATAACTACTTCGTTTGTCATCTCCAACAAGAAGAAGGGTTGGTTCATATAGTAGATTAATGATACAACTCCAGCTTATTGCCTCTTAGAGTCCCTGGGTAGTCTAAATGGTTAAAATACTCAGCTGCTAACTAAAAGGTTGGAGGTTTGAGTCCACCCAGAGTCTCCACAGAAGAGAGGCCTGGCAATCTCCTTCCGAAAAATCAGCCACTGTAAGCCCTGTGGAGCACAGTTCTACTCTGACACATTTGGGGTTGTCATGAGTCAGAGTCCACTTGATGGAGATTAGTACTGGTACTGTCTCCTCTTGGCCTTCCTGTCATGGTTACCAGAAGGCAGCTCCTTGCTCTGGTGTCTCAATGTCCAGAGGTGGGAAAGGGGATTCCCTATCTTGTGTTTTTTCTTTTCTTTTTTTAAAAATGTTACCAGAGCCCCCCAACAGACTTACCCAGAATTGGATCACATGCCCATTTCTGTAACCAGTTACTGGTAAGAGAAATAAAATTACCCAAATTGGTTAAAACTGATCAAGATAACCACCTATGGGCCTCCCTAAACCTGAACTTAGCACCATTTGGTAAGCAAGGAGGAGGCATGGTGTGGAGGTTGACTGATGTGTGGCCAACCCTCAGTGTCCACAGAGATACCTTTTTGTCTATACTGCGTGGACCAACTGCACATGCTGCACATGATAACAAATTGTTCTTCAGTAATTACAATGCCTCTTTTTTTGTGTGTATGTGCTTTAGGTGAAAGTTTACAGCTCAAGTTAGTTTCTCATACGAACATTTATACATACATTGTTATGTGACCCTAGTTGCTATCCCTATAATGAGACCACACATTCCTCCTTTTCACTCCACATTTCCCATGTCCATTCAACAAGCTCCTGTCCCTTTCTGCCTTCTTATCTCATCTACGGACAAGAGCTGCCCATTTAGTCTCGTGTATCTACCTGAACTAAGAAGCACACTCTTCATGAGTATCACTATGTATCATTTTTTAAAATCCATGATCACTTTTTTTTAAAGTCCTTTTATAACGGTTACATTGCTTTGATGATTTTGATGTTTAGAATCTTAAATACAAGTTCTACTATAAATATACAAGGTTAAATCACTTAATTTATTGAGCAAGTGTTTAGTGATCATATGCTATGCGCCAGGCACTGTTCTGGGCACTGGGAATACAACACTAAACAAAACAGACAAAAGGACGAAGTTCTTTCTCTCAAGGCACTCACAAATAAGTAAATATGGAGTATGTCAGATGGTTTTAAGTGCCAAGGAGAAAAGTAATGCGAGGTAAGGGAGGTAGGATGTGCCGGGGGCTCAGGGGGAGGAGTGCGGGGGTGTCATTTTATGTTGGATGATCCGAGAAGGTTTGCTGATATGTGACATTTGAGCAGGGACCTTGAGGAAGTGAACTGTATAGGTTCTTGGGTAAGGGCATTCCAGGCAGACAGAAAAGCCAGTGCAAATGCTCTAAGGTGAGAAATGCCAATGCGGTTGGAGTGGAATAAGCTTGGAAAAGAGGTCAGCTAGGAAGTGGTACAGATCATTCTAGAGTCTTGCTCCTCAAAGTGTGGTCCTCAGACCAGCAGCATTAATACCATGATCTGGGAGCTAGCTTATTAGGGTCCCTGGTGGTGAAGTGGTTAAGAGCTTGGCTGATAACCAAGAGGTCAGCAGTTCAAATCCACCAGCTGCTCCTTGGAAACCCTCTGGGGGTGTTCTACTCTGTCCTGTAGGGTCGCTGTGAGTAGGAATTGACTTGATGGCAAGAAGTTTGGTTTTTTTTTTTGTTTGTTTGTTTTTTGGTTGGGAGCTTATTAGAAATACAAGGCCCACCCCAGACCTACTAAATTTAAAAAACTGTATTTTAGGAAGCTCCCTGAGTAATTTAGATGCACATTTAAGTTGGAGAAGCACTGATTTAGAGGCTTGTAAGTCATGGTAAGGACTTCAGCTTCAAATGAGTGCACTTGGAAGTTACTGAATTTTGAGCACACAAATGACACCGTCTGATGTTTTAAAAGTATCACTGTCTGACAGCTAGATGGTGCCTGACTACCACCACTGACTGCTCTGACCGGGATCACAGTAGAGGGTCTTGGACAGAGCTGGAAAAGGATGTCGAACAAAATTCTAACTCACAAAAAACAAGATCAGATTTACTGGCCTGACAGAATGGAGAAACCCCGAGAGTATGGCCCCCGGACACCCTTTTTAGCTCAGTGGTGAAGTCACTCCCGAAGTTCACCATTCGGCTGGTGATTGGACAGCCTCATAAAACAAAACAGGACTAATGAGGCACAGCAGTCCAAGGACAAGGACGAGAAGGCAGGAGGGGACAGGAAAGCTGGTGATAGGGAGCCCAAGGTTGAGAAGGGACAGTGTTGACATGTCATGGGGTTGTTAACCATTGTCATAGGACAATATGTGTACTAACTGTTTAAGAGAAACTATTTGTTCTGCAAATCTGAATCTAAAGTACAAAAAAAAGAACTATCTATGTGAGATCAAATTGACAACAGCAACTCGAAAGGTTTGATGGAAAGCCTGGCGGCAGTGAGTTGAAGATAATGGTGATGGAATAATTTGGAAAAGGATAGTGAGAATAGCAGCACAACTCGAAGAATGTAATCAATGTCACTGAATTGTACATGTAGAAACTTTTGAAATGGTGTGACTTTGGCTATGTATATTTTCACCAAAAAAAAAGGTCCTCAGAGGTCGAGAAGGGAGAGTATTGTGGAGAGTGTTGTTGACATGTCATGGGGTTGTTAACCAACGTGATAAAACAATATGTGTACTGACTGTTTAATAAGAAACTATTTGTTCTGTAAACCTTTGTCTAAAGTACAGTAAAAAAAAAAAAAAAAAAGTATCACTGCTATGTTGAGCATAGACTGTAGGGGGCAGGCAAAAAAGCAGGACTCTAGTTAAGAGGCTAATACAACAATACTAGGTTGCTTGGACTGGAGTGATAGCACTGGAGGTTGGTGATAAAAGGTAAGATTCTCAATATATTCTAAAAGTAGAACCAACAAGCTTGCTGACTGATTGGATTTATAGGGTTAGATAAAGAAGAATCTGGAGTGATTACAGGGTTTTCTGACCTAGGCAGCTAGAAGAATGGAGTTGCCATTTACTGAGAGGGGGAAAAATATGAGAGGTGCAGGTTTAGATTGTGGGTTATATGAATGTGGAGTTCAGGGGAGAGGTGCCAGCTAAAGAGACATATTTGGGATTTAATACTCAGTGTGTAGACGGTATTTAAAACCATGAGATTAGAGTGATGGAGAAGATGAGCAGTTTGAAGACTAAGACTTGAGGCACTCCAACATTTAAAGGCTGAGAAGATGAGGAAGAACCAGTAAAAGAAGCTGAGGGGCTAATTGGAAGCTAAATAAAGAGAACACTTCAGAAAGGAGAGGTCAACTGTCAGTATTGCTAATAGGTCAAGTAAAATGAGGGCTGTGAATTAACTGCTGCATTTAGCCACGTGACTGTTGTTGGTTACCTTGACAACAGCTGTTTCAGAGGAGTGATGGAGGCAGAAACCTGACTGGAGTAGGTTTATGAGAAAGTGAGAGGAGAGAAATTGGAGACGGTGAATTTCGATAACTCTTTCCATTTGTTTTCTTATAAGGAATAGCAGAGAAATGGGATGGTAACTTGAGAGGGTTGTTGGGGCAAGGGAGGATTTTGTTGTTTTAAGATGGGTGGTATTACATGTGTATATCCTGAATGAGAATGAGCCAAGAGAAGGAAAAGCTGGTGATGCAGGAGGAAGAGGGAGCAACTGTTGGAGCAATATCCTTTAGTAGGTAAGAGAGTACATGTATGATCTGATGCACAAGTGGAAGAGATGGCTTTATTAGAGCATGGACAACTTATGCATCGTAGCGAGAAGACAGAGTGTATGGATGTGGTAAATATAGAGCGAGGGACAATGGGAAGTTCTCTTCTGTCTGCTTTTATTTTCTCAGTGCAATAGGAAGCAAAATGTTTAACTGAGAATTATTTAGGAAAAGAAGGTCTTGAAGTTATTAGCAGAGGAAAGTAAATAGACCGGGGAATTTGTGATAAGCTTACCAGGAAATACTAAGGACCCACTTGAGGTTATACCATACCAGTTGCCTTTGAGTTGATTCTGACTCATAGCGACCCTCTAGGACAGAGTAGAACTGCCCCGTAGAGTTTCCAAGGAACGCCTGGTGGGTACAAACTGCCCACCTTTTGGTTAGCAGCCGAATTCTTTTTTTTTTTTTTAATTGTGCTCAGTGGTGTTCTTTAAGTGGAAGTTTATAGTTCAAGTCAGTTTCTCATACAAAAATTATACGCAATTGCTATGTGACCCTAGCTGCTCTCCCTGTAATATGACAGCACACTTCTCCTTTCCACCCCGGATTTCCTGTGTCCATTCAGCAGCTCCTGTCCTTTTTTGCTTTCTCATCTCACCTCCGGACAGGAACTGTCCATTTAGTCTCATGTATCCACTTGAGCTAAGAAGCAGTCTCTTCACGAGAATCATTTTATGTCCCATAGTCCAGTCTAATCTTTGAAGAGTTGGCTTCGGGAGTGGTTTCAGTTCTGGTCTAACAGAGAGTCCGGGGGCCATGTCTTCTGGGGTCCCTCCAGTCTCAGTCAGACCGTTAAGTCTGGTCTTTTTACTAGAATTTGAGTTCTGCACCCCACTTTTCATCTGCTCCATCAGGGACTCTGTGTTCCTTGTCAGGGCAGTCATTGGTGGTAGCCGGGCACCATCTAGTTCTGGTCTCAGGCTGGTGGAGTCTCTGGTTTATGTGGCCCTTCTGTCTCTTGAGATAATACTTTCCTTGTGTCTTTGGTGTTCTTCGTTCTCCTTTGCTCCAGGTGAGTTGGGACCAATTGATGTATCTTAGATGGCCGCTTATAGCAGCTGAATTCTTGTCCACTGTGCCCCCAGGGCTCCAACTTCAGGTTAGTGGTCATGAATTTAAAGTGAGAATAGTCAGCATGGTTATGTTTTTTTCAGGTCACTTTTATTCATATGGTTGCATGAATGGAGTAAACAGAGAGTTGAATTTAGCCCAAATTTACCAGGGGAGTAAATGTGTTGTTAATTAGTGGAAAGAATTAGAAATATCATAATGCCTAACAGTAAGGGAATTGTAAGTTAATTAAAATATATACACTCAATAGAATATTATGCAGCCATTAAAAATTGTATAAAAGTTTTCATGGTCTTGGGGAGCATCTAGCTCAATTGGCATTACACAGTTTATAAAGACAATGTTCTACATTCTACCTTGGTGAGTAGCATCTGGGGTCTTAAAAGCCTATGAGCAGCCATCTGAGATACTCCACTGGTCTCATCCCTTCGGGAGCAAGGGAGAATGAAGAGAACAGGATACAAGGAAAAGATTAGTCCAAAGGACTAATGGATCACAGCTACCAAGGCCTCCACCAGCCTGAGTCCAGTACAGCTAGATGGTGCCCGGCTACCACCGACTGCTCTGATTGGGATTACAACAGAGGGTTCTGGACAGAGCTGGAGAAGGATGTAGAATAAAATTCTAACTCACAAAAAAGAAAGACCAGATATACTGGCCTAAAGGAGACTGGAGAAACCCTGAGAGTATGGCCCCCAGACACCCTTTTAGCTCAGTGGTGAAGTCACTTCCAAGGTTCACTGTTCAGCTGGGGAGTGGACAGCCCCATAAAACCAAATGGGACTAATGAGGCACAGCACTCCAGGGACATGGTCTAGAAGACAGAAGGGGACAGGAAAGCTGGTGATAGGGAACCCAAGGTTGAGTAAGGATAGTGTTGATGTGTAGTGAGGTTGTTAACCATTGTCATAGGGCAACATGTGTGCTAACTGTTTAATGAGAAACTATTTTGATCTGTAAACCTTCATCTAAAGTGAGAATAGCAGCACAATTGGAAGAGCGTAGTCGATGTCACTGAACTGTGCATGTAGAAATTTTTGAAGTGGTGTATCTTTGGCTATGTATATTTTCACCAAAAAAAAGGTGGAGAAGGGAGAGGGTTGACATGTCATGGGGTTGTTAACCAATGTCATAAAACAATATGTGTACTACTGTTTAACGAGAAACTATTTGTTCTGTAAACCTTCACCTGAAGTACAATTTAAAAAAAAAAAGAGTAAAAAAAAATTGTGTAAAGGTTTTATAATAAGGTTGGGGAAATGATTATTGTAATAATAAATTTTAAAAAGCAGAACAGAAAAGTTGAATATGTGATGTCAACTCAACAACGGAAAACCTATGATTGTAGACTGAAAAAAAACTTAACCAAATTTTAATAGCACTTGTTCTTTCTCTTTTCCATATTCCTTTACAAAAACATTTCTGTTCTGAGGTTCTGTAATTACTCCCAGTTTACCGAAGAGGAAACTGAGGCTTAGTAAGCTAAGTAAGTTGGCCTACAGCCAGTAAACCAGTTGCTGTTGAGTCGATTCTGACTCATGGAATCCCCATGTGTGTCAGATTAGAACTGTGCTTCTAGAGTTTTCAGTGGCTGCTTTTTCAGAAGCAGATTGCCAGGCCTTTATTCTGAGGCACCTCTGGGTAGACAGAAACCTCCAACCTTTGGGTTAGCAGCCAAGTGCCTTAACTGCTTGTACCACCTAGGGTCTTAAGCCAGAATGTAAACCTAAAGCAGTATGACTAGTAGGTAGTGCTTTAGGGAAGTAAAGAATGATATGGACTGAATGGAGAGTCTCATTGGATATAATAAAAATAAGTAATTAGTAATCTTTGAGAGAATGGTTTTTAGACTGGTAAATCTCAGAAACTAGATTTCACGAAATTGAGAGATTAGACAAAATTTTAAAAGGGTATGATAGCAAGGTCAAATGAAAGGCATTAGGGGTTGTGTTGATTTGTTTATTTGTTTTAAAAAAGAAGGAAGTCCTGATCATGTTGGCTAGATAAGAACAGTCCCTGGAGAGGATAAAACCAAAGACTTTAGGTAGGAGAGAAGTCTTGGTGGTAGTTGGACAGGTTAGCTTTAGAAGAGAAAACTTTGTCTCTTGAGGCTGAAGCAAAGAATGGGAAGATGTTGGCAGAATGATTTGCTGGTGGGGCGGCAGGATTATGTGAGGGTCTCATTCTTTTTGGTAAAGTAGAAAGCAATCATCTGTTAATGAAAAAGAGGCAAAAGTTAAGAAAATAAAAATATAAAGAACAAGGAGAACATCTAGAATAGTTGCTATGATGAGAATGCTAGAGAGTCAGTAGGAAATGGAGGAAAAAAGCTTGTTAAAAACCACAGTGGACCAGGTTGTAGTTGAACAACATAGCTCTGTAATGAGACAGTAATATAGGAGTACATACAAGAGTCTGCCTTTACTTTCTAGGCAAACGAGTTTGGGCTTGCAGAAAAGAATTTGGTGGAATTCTTTCCCTCCACAGCCACAGAGAGGGCTAGATGTACAACTTGGTTCAAAAATTATCTAGCCCCTACACTGCTTTGGAACTCTTGAAGCTTGTAAGACTTAATTAAACTCTTTTATCTTAAAGTTTGTATATAAAAGCAGTACAGTCTTATAGTGAAAAGAGCACTGAGTTTAGAGGTCAAAAGATCCTACCATTTTCGCATTTTTTCAAAATGTAAGTAGTAACAAATGAACCTACCTGTATTACAATTGATACAACCATTCTAAAGGGAGTAAGGAAGAAAAGAACTAATCTAAGTAACTTTGAAAAACTAGTTTGACTATATACTGTATACAAAATAACTTTACACATATATTGTAAGCTAGTTAGTAAATTTGTTTTTCTTAGGGCTATGGGTTAACAATTTTGAAACTGCTTTGTGTGTATACTCCAAACTCGTTGCCATAGAATTGATTCCAACTCATAGGGACAATATAGGACAGAGGAGAACTACCCCACAGAGTTTCCAAGGAGCACCTGGTGAATTCGAACTGCCAACCTTTGGTTAGCAGGTGTAGCTCTTAACCATTATGCCACCAGGGTTTCCATGTGTATACTAGGATTAAGCAAATAGTATCTAAATATGTTGCAGATAATGAGAGCTAGGTTTTTCGCTATCTGAGAAAGGAGTTACAAATAAGAAATTGGGGGGGAGGTGTCAGAATGAATCCTGGGGTTTGGATCAGAATTGGAGGTATCAGCATGAACTCATGTTTTTAATGTATATACAGAGATAGAAATAGATATATAGGGGTGTGTGTCTGTTTATCCTACTTCTATCTACTGAGAAGGCCTGAAAGCAATGATAACCCAATAGCAGTGAGCCTAACTAGTGCCTAGAGTTTGGTTTCTAAGTAGTATTCTCCCAGGAATCTGTTGAGAATGGCTGATTCCAGGGCTGGGTCAGGGAAAGTACAAGATGAGCCTGGAACACCTTGTGTTGTCAGAAGGTAAGGAAGGAGTCAAAAAGTAAAGGGAGCATGTCAGAAGGACGCAGGCCAGATTGAAGGAGTTCCCAACGGTCGAATCTGGAACAGTTTGAGCAACAAAATAAATAATAACAGTAATAGATTAAAACACACAAAATAAAAGAAATAATCTGATGCAAATAAATGAATAAATGGGGGGAAAGGGAAAGTTCATCCTTCTAGGAGCATTCCCATTAGTAACTGTAGAAGGAGTGATGGAAATTGAAAATCACCATTTGGTAAACACCACAATAAAAATTGTGGGAGGCAAGAACCATTGATGGATGCTAAAATTAGTGGGCAAAAATGTGATGAGAAATGGGATATTCGCATAGTTTCAAAGCATCTCACAAAATACTTATTAATTAATTAAAACTTATTAATTGTAAAATACTAACTTTACAGTGGAGAATCCTGGAAAACACAACCTTAACTAAGTGATCAAAGTTAACATCACTAGTAATAGGACACTGACAGACTGAGAAGAACCCAACCTCCATTCTGTGGTAATCTTGCCAAAATGGCGTACCCTCAATCTAATCATGAGAAAACATTAGACAAGTCCAAATTGAGGGATATTCATCAAAATAACTGGCCAGTACTCTTAAAAAGTGTCAAGATCATGAAAGGCAAAGACTGGGGAACTGGCCCAGATTGGAGGAGACAGGACAATTAAACGCATTGTGGGATTCTGGATTGGCTCCTGGAGCAGAAAAAGGACATAAGTAGGACACTTGGCAAAATTCAAATAATGTCTGTAGATGTGTTGCTGCTGTTGTTAGCTGCCCTCGAGTTGGCCCCCAACTCATGGCGACCTTGCGCGCAACAGAAGAAAACGCTACCCAGTCCTGCGCCATCCCCATGTTTGTTTGCAGATTGGACCAGTGTGATCCATAGGACTTTCATTAGCTGATTTTCAGAAGTAGATCACCAAGCCTTTCTTCCTAATCTGTTTTAGTCTGGAAACTCAGCTGAAACTTCTTCAACATCTGTTATGTATTGAATTATATCCCCCCCAAAATGTGTCAACTTGGCTAGGCTATGATTCCCAGTATTGTATAGTTGCCCTCCATTTTGTGATGTGATGTATTTATTCTAGGTGTTGTAAATCCTACTTCTGTGATATTAGTGAGACAGATTAGAGGCAGTTATGTTAATGAGGCAGGGCACACACAATCTACAGGATTAGGTTGTATCTTGAGTCAATCTCTTGAAATATAAAAGAGAGAAGCGAGCAGAGAGGAGAAGGACCTCCTACAACCAGACAGAAGAGCCCAGAGTGGAGTGCATCCCTTGGACTTGGGTTCCCTGCACGGGAAGATTGATGCAATGGCTTTCCTCTGGAGCCGACAGAGAGAGAGAAATCCTTCCCCTGGAGCTGGCACCCTGAATTTAGACTTCCAGCCTCCTAAACTGTGAGAGAATAAATTTCTCTTTGTTAAAGCCATCCACTTGTGGTACTTCTGTTATAACAGCACTAGATAACTATCATGGATTGAATTATGTCCCCCAAAAAAATGTGTGTATCAATTTGGCTAGGCCATGATTCCCGGTATTGTGTGATTGTCCTCCATTTTGTGATTGTAATTTTATGTTAAAGAGGATTAGGGTGGGATTGTAACAGCACCCTTACCCAGGTCACATCCCTGATCCAATGGAAAGGGAGTTTCCCTGGGGTGTGGACTGTACCACTTTTTATCTTTCAAGAGATAAAAAGAAGCAAGCAGACAGTTGACAACCTCATACCACCAAGAAAGCAGCACCAGGAGCAGAGCGCATCCTTTGGACCTGGGGTCCCTGCGCCTAAGAAGCTCCTCGACCAGGGGAAGATTAATGAGAAGGACAGAGAGAGAGCCTTCCCCTAGAGCTGACATCCTGAATTTGGACTTCTAGCCTACTAGACTGTGAGAAAATAAATTTCTCTTTGTTGAAGCCATCCACTTGTGGTATTTCTGTTATAGCAGCACTAGATGACTAAGACAATAACTAAGACAGTATCATAGCAACATGCAAGCATCCACTGACAGGCGGTGCCTGTGCATGATGTGCATTGACTGGGAATTGAACCAGGGTCTCCCACATGGAAGGTGAGAATTCTGCCACTGAATTAGTTAATAGTATTTAATTAATGTTAATTTTTTGGTTTAGAATAGATCATTATACTATGGTTATATGTAAGCTGTTAACATTATCTAGGTGAAAGGTGTAAGAAGTCAGTACTATATCTCCAACTTTTTTGTAAATATAAAAAATTTTTTAAAAAAAGATCCTGGTTTTAGATTTACTACTAACTACTGTAAGTCACATACACATAACCACTCTGAGACTTAATTTCTTTTCCCGTGAAGTAGGCATAACAATGTCTGCTTTATCTAGCTCAGAGACATGATAAAGTTCAAGTGAGACTTTGTTAATTGTAAGACAGGACACAAATATAAGGTATCATTGTGTTTATAATAGGTGACATTGAAATAAGCTGGCTGTCCTTGTGATTCTACCAATAAAACCAATTAACCTGATTTTCTGTCATGGATAAAATTTACCAAAAAGGGCTCTTCCCTCTGTATTGATCAGTTTCTTTCATCTTTATAGCATTTCAGGCTGCCTTCCGAGCCCAGGGGCCTCTGGCTATGCTGGAGCACTTTGATACTATCTACAGCATTTTACAGTAAGTAAAGTATCCAGCTGGTATTTTAAAAGGAACCCATGGTTCTTTGTCTTAATTTTGCATGTTAGTGCTGAAATTCCAAATTGTAGGTTCACTGATGTATGGTTCTTGGTGCTGATATCTCTACTGATGACCATTTATCCCAACTTGCCACCATATTTATTCAGTTAAGCAATTTCACATGTGTTTGTAAATATTAGATTGCTCAGGTTAGATCTGTTAGAATGGACTCTGCAGGTTCCTGTCTCACTCCTGCACTTTCTTTCCCTCATAGTCACTTTCGAAGTATAGATCCTGGCCTCAAAGAAGATACTCTGGAATTCCTGATAAAAGGTGTTTATGGGTCCGGGGTAGGGGATGGAAGGTGGGTTTTGGTTGTTGTTCTTATTTGTTTACTATTTCCTATATTTTGTTAGCCACATGATGATATCAAGGCTGTTGTGATTCAGTTGGTTTGGCTAAGTCCCGGGACCTTTGACCTTCTATTAAGGTCTGTAATCTTGGTGGATGATACAGAGTTGTGTGCTTTCGCTGTAAGGGCAGACCAACAGGAAGTTTGTCCTACTTTTGAACTACCACTGTAACAGGGGTGATTATCCAGTTGCCAGAAAGAAACCGTGGTAGCTGGAGTGAGAGAGTAGGGACAGGGTATGTGCAGGGTACCGGGGTCATAGGTCCTAAAGGACTTAGCTTGTATTGTGACCACTGAGAGATGAGACACAGATCTTTGGTAATCTGATGGCTGCAAATGCTGGATGTTTTAAGGCTGGAGTATATGGGGAAAGTGAGTGAAACTGACTCCCAGATTCTGCCCCTCACAGTGGTATCCCGCCATTCCCAAGAACTTCCAGCTATCCTGGATGATGCAGCTTTGAGTGTGTCAGATAGAAGCGCCCACCTAAATGCCCTCAAAATGAACTGCTATGCTCTGATCCGCCTTTTGGAAGCCTTCGAGACCATAACCAGCCAGACAAGCCTCACGGACCTGGACCTTGGTGGGAAGGTAATTTGGAGTTCCTGGCTCACTTGATTTGGGATGTGGTAGGGTAAGGGAATTGATGAGAAAGAAGGGAATCCAAGGATCCGAGAATCCTCTGTCCTCATTTCAGGTTTATGAGGAAATACTCAAAACATCACAGCATATCCTTCCCTGATAAGCAGCTCTTCTGTGTTTTGGAACTTGTAGTGCCTCTTCTGTATTACCTTCTATCTTGTCTTGATCCTGGATAGTTTGGGCACTCAAAGACCAGTGGATCTTTACCCTCTGTGTTTCCTTATTTTTTTCATAAGTGTGTACATGATCCTTTCCAGGGTAAGAAAGCCCGGGCCAAGGCAGCCCATGGCTTTGACTGGGAAGAAGAGAGGCAACCAGTTCTTCGGCTTTTAACACAGCTGCTGCAGCTGGACATTCGTCACCTTTGGAACCACTCAATAATTGAAGAGGAATTTGTCAGGTAGGTAATTAAAATGGCTACAGATAATACTGAGCTGTGAAGAGTGAGGGTTCTGTTCCTAGATAGGCCCTTTAAATACTTCATTTCATGCCTCAGCTCTATCTGTAATACATACATGTATAGCCATATCATGGAGTTGTTAGAAAGTAGTTAATGGAATTTGAGAAACTGCTGTGAATTTATCATCTCTAATGCCTGTTTATCCATTAATAAAACATATTTACTGAGAATCTCCTAGGTTCATGGCAGGCATCATTATAGGCACTGGAAATAGTAGTTTCTGCCCTCTTGGAGTTTATACAATAGGAAGGAAGGCAATTTTTAAAATAGTTAAAATATATAGTATATTTTATGGTTTATTACTCTGGAGAAAAATAAATTAGGGGGGTGGGAAGATGGAGGATTACAGTTTTAAATCAGCTGTTCTAGCAAAAGACTTCTTTGAGACAGTGACATTTGAGCAAAGACTGAGAAGAGATGAATGAGAGCTATGAGAATGTTTGGAGGAAGAACATTCCAGGAAAGGTAACAAATGAGTGCAAAGACCCCTGAGGAGGGAGAGTGTCCAGTGTGTACAAGTAATGGCAGTGAAGCTAGAGAAACAGCAGCTGAACAAGGGCAAGAGAGATGGGCTATGAGCTCAGGGGAATAGTAGGAAGCCAAACTGCTGAGCCTGTAGGCCTCCATGATGACTTTGGCATTTTCTTAGAGATGAGGCGGCTGGAGGGTTCTGAGCAGAGCAGTGAGGTGTTCTGACTTGCCCTTTAGTGATGTGTTGAAACAGACTGTGGTGGGAAAGGGGAGAAGCTGGTGGCCAGTTAGGAGGCTATTGAAGTAACTCAGGCAAAAGATGGTGGCTTACACCAAGGAGTAGCAGTGGAGATGGGGAAAAGTGGTTGGATTCCATCCTTGTTTTCTTAGGTACAGCTTAGGGGATTTACTGGCCGGTTGGATGTGAGGTATGAGGGAAAGTGGATAACTGAGAGGGACTGAGAGTGGAACCTGTGAGGATGACTCTTCCAGAGTTTTGGCCTGAGCATCTGGAAGAATGAGATATAGGGGAGGCTGTGGGGAAAGATCAGAAGCTCTGTTTTGGAAATACAAAGTTTGAGGTGCTTATTAGACACCTAAGTAGAGATGGCAATTTTGGCTGTTGCATGTACAAATCTGGAGGTCAGGAGAGTGGTCTGGGCTAGAGATTACACATTTGGGAATACAGTGGTATTTATATAAATGATATTTAAAGCCATGAAACAGAATGAGATCACAAAATTAGTACGTGTAGCTAGGACAGAGCAGAAATCCGAGGACTATACCCTAGGGCACTCGGGCACTCCAGCATTCATGGGATGGAGGAGCCAGCCAAAGAAACTGAGAAGGGAATCTGACATCCTGGAAGCCATTTAAGCATATATTTCAAGGAGAAAGGAGTGACCAACTGTGTCTAAATGCAGCTGAAACTTTAAATGAGGACTGGATGGACCATTATATTTAGCAGTGAGAAGTAATTGGTGACTTTGTCCTATCTTTTATTATGTATTTAGGTACTGTGTGACCATCATAACTAGTTGAAAGTTGGTAATCCTGGAAGGAGTACCTATCTGGGGTCAACTCAACAAAACAACTTGGTATAGAAGATGGTAGATAGAATGAAAAAAACTAGAAGACCCTGTTAGGGCAATAGGGATAAAATATGAATGAGGCAGGACCCTGATAGGATTGAGTCTAGACAGCTGATGCCATCATCTCGCTCTCTTCCTTCAGTTTGGTTACTGGTTGCTGCTACCGCCTCCTGGAGAACCCTACCATTAGTCACCAGAAGAACCGCCCCACCCGGGAAGCCATAACACATCTGCTGGGTGTGGCCCTGACACGCTACAACCATATGCTCAGTAAGTTATCCCTTTGCTCTGCACCACCCTTCTCATGTTGCCTATAATTTCTCATGGTCAGTACTTCCATAGGTGCCGCTGTGAAGATTATCCAGATGCTGCAGCACTTTGAACACCTGGCATCTGTACTGGTGACAGCTGTGAGTCTTTGGGCAACAGATTATGGAATGAAGAGCATAGTCGGAGAGATTGTTAGGTGATTCTTCTCACTTAGAGTTTCTAATTCTTATATCCTTGGGGAGAAGATAAAGATTGGAAATATAGTCTCTGTATAACGTTAGATCCCTTCAGATATTAGACACCAGTCTTACTTCCCCCTACTGGGAACTGAGTAACTGAGTTATCTTGCTATGGCTGTGTTTTCTCCCCTGTGTAGGGAGATTGGACAGAAGTGTCCCCAGGAGCTGAGTCGGGACCCTTCAGGGGCAAAGGGCTTTGCAGCTTTCCTGACAGAACTAGCAGAACGTGTCCCAGCTATCCTGATGTCCAACATGTGCGTTTTGCTAGATCACCTGGATGGAGAGGTAGGTGATCCCCTGGGGACCTCTGAGGCTTTTCTGGTAAGTTTAAAGTCCTTTGTTGACAGGCTGTTTCTTTTTTGTTTGTTTATTTATTTATTTTATTGTGCTTTCGGTGAAAGTTTACAGCTCAAGTTTGTTTCTCATACACACATTGTTATGTGACCCTAGTTGCTATCCCTATAACATGACAGCACATTCCTCCTTTCCTCCCTGGATTTCCTGTGTCCATTCAGCCAGCTCCTGTCCCTTTCTGCCTTCTCGTCTCACCTCTGGACAGGAGCTGCCCATTTAGTCTTGTGTATCTTCTTGAAATAAGAAGCACACTCTTCATGAGTATCATTTTATTTCTTATAGTCCAGTCTGTTCTTTGTCTGAAGAGTTGGCTTCGGGAATGGTTTTAGTTCTGGGTTAACAGAGAGTCCGGGGGCCATGTCTTCTGGGGTTCCTCTAGTCTCAGTCGGAACATTAAGTCTGGTCTTTTTACTAGAATTTGAGTTCTGCACCCCACTTTTCTACTGCACCGCATCAGGGACTCTATTGTTTTTCCTGTCAGGGCAGTCACTGGTGGTAGCCAGGCACCTTCTAGTTCTTCTGGTCTCAGGCTGATGGAGTCTCCGGTTTATGTGGCACTTTTTGTCTCTTGGGCTAATATTTTCCTTGTGTCTTTAGTGTTCTTCATTCATCTTTACTCCAGGTGGGTTGGGACCAATTGATGCATCTTAGATGGCCACTTGCTAGCTTTTAAGACCCCAGATGCCACTCACCAAAGTGGGATGCAGAACAGTTTCTTAATAAACCTTATTATGCTAATTGACCTAGATATCCCCCGAAACCATGGTCCCCAGACCCCTGCCCCTGCTATACTGTCCCTCAAAGTGATTGTGTTCAGGAAACCTCTTAGCTTTTGGTTTAGTCCAGTTTTGCTGACTTTTCCCTGTATTGTGTATTGTCCTTCCCTTCACTTAAGATAATTCTTGTCTGCTATCTAGTTAGTGAACTCCCCTCTTCCTCCCTCCCCGTATGTTTAAACCTTTTCTTGAGTTCTTATAGTAGTGGTCTCACACAATATTAGTCCATTTGCGGTTGACTAATTTCACTCAGCATAATGCTTTCCAGATTCATCCATGTTATGAGATGTTTTGCAGATTCATCATTGTTCTTTATCATTGCGTAGTATTCCATTGTGTGAATATACCGTAATTTGTTTGTCCATTCATCTGTTGATAGGCATCTAGGTTGTTTCCATCTTATTGCTATTGTGAACATTGCTGCAGTGAACATGGGTGTGCATGTATCTATTTGTGTGACAGCTCTTATTTCTCTAGGATATATTCCAAGAAGTGGGATTGCTAGATTATATGGTGCTTCTGTTTCTAGTTTTTTAAGGAAGTGCCAAATCAATTTCCAAAGTGGTTGTACCATTTTATTTTCCCACCATCAGCATATAAGTCTTCCAGTCTCTCCACAACCTCCAACATTTATTATTTTGTGTTTTTTGGGATTAATGCTAGCCTTGTTGGGGTGAGACGGTATCTTATTGTAGTTTTGATCTGCATTTCTCTAATGGCTAATGATCGTGAACATTTCCTCATGTATCTGTTAGGCTGTTTCTTAACAGACAAAGAAGATAGCTTTCCACATGAAATCAACATGTCTAAGCTTATCAATGTGGCAATTCCTTCCTGTAGAGAAGCAGATCAAGTTTATTAAATAAGGAGCCTTTATTACTTCTATTTCATGATCACATTGGTTTTATCCAAGTCTGTAGGGGAATATGACAGTTCCTTCTCTGCTTATAAGTATAGTGAGAGTGACAGCTTTGATTCTGAGTTCCATCCATTCCATCAGGAAGAGGCCTCTTGCTACCATCTGATTCACCTTGCTTTCTCCAAACAATGAGCTTTCTCAAATCAGCTCGTATCATCTCTCCATTCTCTGTTATTCTTGGATGCTAACCTGGCTCCTTCCCAGGCTGATGCTGGGCACTCCTAGATGAACATCAAGGACAAAGACAGTTGTCTTAGTCATCTAATGCTGCTATAACAGAAACACCACAAGTGGATGGCTTTAACAAAGAGAAATTTATTCTCTCACAGTCTAGTAGGCTACAAGTCCAAATTCAAGGTGTCAGCTCCAAGGGAAGGCTTTCTTTGTCGGCTGTGGAGGAAGATCCGTGTCATCAATCCTCCCTTGGTCTAGGAGCTTCTCAGCACAGGAACCTCAGATCCAAAGGACATGTTCTGCTTCCAGTACTGCTTTCTTGGTGGTATGAGGTTCCCCAATCTCTGCTTGCTTCCCTTTCCTTTTATCTCTTGTAAGATAAAAGGGGGTGCAGGCCACACCCCAGGGAAAGTTCCTTTACATTGGATCAAGGATGTGACCTCAGGGTGTTATAATCCCACCCTAATCCTCTTTAATGTAAAATTACAATCACAAAATGGAGGACAACCACACAATACTGGGAATCATGTCCCAGCCAAATTGATACACAAATTTTGAGGGAGACATAATTCATGACAACAGTCTACTCGTTCATTGATTTATTTTAACTTCTTGTTCAAGACCCTGTTGTCTGGCTCTTGGCCTGGCAAAAACCCCTTACTCTGTTTACCACCGTATTCTGTAATGGACTTGTTTGGCCCCCTAGGGCTAAATTTTGCTTTTCTGTATCTCATTCTGTTAGTATGATATGGGAAGGGGATTGGGAGGGAAAGGCGATGTTTATTATTAAGGATCAAAGACCTTGAGACCTCAGATGAAAGATAATAATGCTTTTTAAATGTGTTGGTAGATGGATGTGATTTCATATTCAGCTGCCACCATGGTTACCTGGGTGAGCCTTGCAGGGAAAATTGTTTTTAGCTTTTGTTTATTTTGTACCTACATTCTCCTCTGAGCAAACCAGGACTCTCCGCAATTCCACTTTTCCCTGTAACCCCAGAGGTGAATACCTAGGCAATTGACCAGAAAAGTCATAGCTAAGTATAAGCAAGATTAACTTGACTAAAAGCCTTCCCCTCTTTGTACCTGGAAAAGCATGAGAGATTAGGGAAAGGAGAGTTAGCGTTAGAGTGGAGAGCCTGGTGCCAGCTTTACTTTCTCTGTCTTAGAATTACATGATGCGCAATGCTGTGCTTGCGGCCATGGCAGAGATGGTACTGCAGGTTCTCAATAGTGATCAGCTGGAGGAAACAGCCCGAGACACCAGAGACCAGTTCTTGGACACCTTGCAAGCCCATGGCCATGATGTCAACTCTTTTGTGCGGAGCCGTGTTTTGCAGCTCTTCACCCGAATCGTCCAGCAGAAGGTGAGCAACCTTCTACAGCGTAAAGGTAGATGGTACCCACACAAGCCAAAGAAAGATGAAACCGATATTTGAAGATAAATATCTGTTCAAAGAATAGTTCGGCATTCGAATCTTTACTATCAGTAACAAAGGTCTTCCTCTACCAAGGACAAGGATTCCTGGCTCCATTTAAGGACAATAATCTTTCTTACCCACTACAAAGAATACTCCTCAACTGTTTTAAATCTCATAGGAAAGTTTCTTTAGAATGAATGGGTAGCTTAATTAAGAGTAGACTTCAAATCACCTTGAGCAGAATGGATTATGTGGGGTGTGAACTGATCCTTCTTTTCCTGCTCCACGTAGGCTCTCCCCCTGACCCGTTTCCAGACAGTGGTGGCTTTAGCAGTGGGACGTCTGGCAGACAAATCGGTGCTAGTGTGTAAAAATGCCATCCAGCTGCTGGCCAGTTTTCTAGCCAATAATCCCTTCTCCTGCAAGGTAAGTAGAGTTGATCTACCCAAAAGAGAAGGAAAGCAATAGAAACGGGGATGAAATTACCATATTTTCATGCAAACAAGACGTGCAATATATGTTTTTTTTTACCAACCGCACAACCCCCTTTCACAATATTACATGTGTCATGTGTGTGCATGTGTGCGTGTTATTTACATGGGTGTGTTATTTGTGAAAAATACGGTATGTGACTTAGTGACCCTGGTATTCATTTTACCTTGGTAGCTTAGTGATACTGATCTTGCTGGACCACTGCAGAAGGAGACCCAGAAATTACAAGAGATGAGGGCCCAGAGGCAAGCTGCAGTTGCTTGTGAGTAATTAGTTACTGTCAAGGAGCCCTCACCCCTGACTGCCTCCTCCCTACAGTCAGTACACACCAAGGAAAGGGACTCTAAACAAGACTCTCCCATTCAGCCGCAGTGCTGGACCCAGAGGAGGAGTGGGAAGCCATGCTGCCAGAGTTGACATGTACCCTGCAGCTGCTTCTAAAGCTTCCCCAGGAAGAAGAGGAGATTTCTGAGGAAATTGCTAATACGGAAACTGCTGAAGAGGTGAAAGGACGGATCCGTCAGCTGCTTGCCAAAGCTAGTTACAAGTATGTGAAAAAATGAGGTACTTTCTAGTGACCAAAAAATCTTCAGCAATAGATGCTAGGTTACTTCTTAATATCTAGGTTATTTCTTAATATCTGAGGTTTTTGCTCTCTGCTTTCCTGTCTAGTCTAAGTTTATAACTTTTTATGGTTTCTCACCACAACCTTTTGGGTAGTTGGTGTTATCAGATTGTCTTCCCATTTTGCAGATAAGAGAACAGGCTAAGGTTAGATGACTTGGCCGTCACACAGCTAATAAGTAGCAGATCTTGGCCTGAGTCTTCTGATTACAAATGCAGAGTTGTTTTGCTTCCAATCGCAAGTTCAAACATATGTCAGAACAAACTTTTAAAAATACCTTTTTTTTTAAAATACAAATCTACTCTTTAAAACTTAGACAATACCTTCACAGGGTAAAAAATTTAAAATTACAAAAGAACATGCCATGAAAAATCCCCCTTCCAAACCTGTTTCCCAGCCACCTAGTTTCCCTTCTCACAGGGAAGCAATGTTGCTAGTTTATTGATCATCCCTCTAGAGATAACTTATAGAAATACAGTCAAGTTTATGTTCTGTTTTCCCCCTTTTGGCACACGTGATAGAATTCTATACCTATTGGTCTACTACCTTGCTTTATTTCACATAACTATCTTGGTGATGTTTTCATATTTGTATGCTAATGGTTATCCCATTATTTTTTATGGCTATATAGAATTCTTTTGTATGTGTGCCATAAGTTAATTAACCAGTTCCTTATTGAAAGTTTATATTTTGCAAACTTCTTTTAGCAAAGTTTTTAAACAGATGTTTGGAGTAGATTTGTGATTTTAAAAGTTTTAAAAACCTCATTTGAGTTCTTTTAAGATAGCAGTAAAGCCTTATCACTTCAGATGTAAGAATAGAAGAATATTCTGAGCCCCACCACTTAGTATGTGCTTCTCAACTTTTTAAGCATGGAACACTCTTTTGCTTTGGAGTAGCAGGTTTAGGGTTTTGGTGGATTCGTGAGGTAGCCTCCCTTCCAGAAGGTTGCAGGGACACGCTTCTGGGTCCTGACCTAATGGCTGGTTGGTTTATTCTTTCAGGCAGGCCATCATTCTCACCCAGGAAGCTACAAGCCACTTCCAGGAGTCTGAACCCTTCAATCATATGGACTCAGGGGAGTCAGATGAGACCAGGTTGTTGAATCTCTTAGGAAATATCTTCAAAGGTAATTCCTTTTCCTGTAGTCAACAAACTGAACTTTTCAATTAGTATTTATTGAGCATTTACTTTATGCCAGACACTGGGCCTGGCTAACAGCCTGCTGCTGAAAGAGGCCAGAGGGGAGTTGGCAGTATATCTGCTCTGGAGTGGAAGCAGCCCAAGGGCCTAAAATTGATAGTCACATAGTGTAACAGGGTATTTCCAAACCATAGAGAACTTTAGGAATCTTTTTTTTTTTTTTTTTTTTAATTGTACTTTAGCTGAAGGTTTACAGAACAAATAGTTTCTCATTAAACTGTTGGTACACATATTGTTTTATGGCATTGGTTAACAACCCCACGATATGTCAGCACTCTCTCTTCTTGACCTTTGAGGACCTTTTTTTTTTGTGAAAATATACGTAGCCAAAGTTACACCATTTCAAAAGTTTCTGTGTGGATAATTCAGTGACATCGATTGCATTCTTCCAGTTGTACTGCTATTCTTACTACCTTTTTCCAAATTTTTCCATCACCATTATCTTCAACTCACTGCCCCGTAGGCTTCCCATCAAATCTTTTGAGTTGCTGTTGTCAATTTGATCTCACATAGATAATTCTTTTTTTTTTTTTTTTTTTTTGTACCTTAGCTGAAGGTTTGCAGAACAAATAGTTTCTCATTAAACAGTTAGTACACATATTGCCCTATGACAAAGGTTAACAACCCCACGACATGTCAACACTGTCTCTTCTCAACCTTGGGTTCCCAGCTTTCATGTCTCCTCCTGCCTTCTGCTGTGCCTCATTAGTCCCGTTTTGTTTTATGAGGCTGTCCAATCCCCAGCTGAATGGTCAACTTCAGGAGTGACTTCACCACTGAGCTAAAAGGGTGTCCAGGGGCCATACTCTTGGGATTTCTCCAATCTGTCAGGCCAGTAAATCTGGTCTTTTTTTGGTGAGTTAGAATTTTGTTCGACATCCTTTTCCAGCTCTGCCCAGGACCGTCTATTGTGATCCTGGTCAGAGCAGTCAGTGGTGGTAACCGGGCACCATCTAGCTCTACTGGACTCAGTCTGGTGGAGGCTGTGATAACTGTGGTCCATTAGTCCTTTGGACTAATCTTTTCCTTATATCTTGTTGTCTTCATTCTCCCTTGCTCCCAAAGGGGTGAGACCAGTGGAGTATCTTAGATGGCTGCTCACAGGCTTCTAAGACCCCAGACGCTACTCACCAAGGTAGAATGTAGAACATTGTCTTTATAAACTGTGCTGTGCCAATTGAGCTAGATATTCCCCAAGACCATGGTCCCCGCAGCCTTCTGCTCAGCAATTCAGTCCCTCAGGGAGTTTGGAGGTGTCTGTGGAGCTTCCATGACCTTTCCTTGTACAAGTTGTGCTGGCTTCCCCAGTATTGTATACTGTTGTACCCCTCACCAAAGTTACCACTTATGCAGTGTCTATTTAGTTCACCCCCACCCCCACCCCTCACATCCCTCATAACCAACAAAGATTGTTTCTTTTTGTGTGTAAACTTTTACATGAGTTTTTACAGTAGAGGTCTCATATAATATTTGTCCTTTGTGATTGACTTGTTTCACTCAGCATAATGTCCTCCAGTTTCATCCATGTTATGGAGATGCTTCACAGATTCATCATTGTTCTTTATTGGTTCATAATACTCCATTGTGTGTATGTACCATAGTTTGTTTATCCATTCATCTGTTGATGGGCATCTAGGTTGTTTCCATCTTTTTGCTATTGTGAACCGTGCTGCAGTGAATATGGGTGTGCATGTGTCTATTCGTGTGACCGCTCTTCTTTCTCTAGGATGTATTCCTAGGAGTGGGATTGCATTTTGTAGTGCTTTTTTTTTTTTTTTTTTTTTTTGTGTGTGTGGTGCTGACGTTTTCTTTGTTTCTCTTACTCTCCTGTGCTGACTTCCTTTTGTTTGTGGATTTTTTTTTTTTTTTCATTTCTTCTCTTTTTGTAGGTTTTGTTTTTACTGAGACTTTATGTTTTTCCTCTTTATTTTGATGAGTATGTTTGTTAACTTTCTTTGTGGGTACCTTGGAATTTACCCTTATCTTCCTAGATTTGAACCAGTCTATTACTACTTGGTATCACCTTGCATTCCTCTCCATTAGAAGGTTCTATACCTACACCACTTATTCCCTCTTTTATTGTTCTTATGTTGTTGTCACTTACAGAATAACCTCTCTGGTTCCCTGTTGTAATTCTTTTGGTTTTGCGTAGTCCTTAAGAGTTCATTTCCTAGGTTGGTATCTGGCTAGTACAATCCTGTGTCCTATATTCAGCCTGTGGTCTGATGTTGTTTGTTCTCAGATCGAAGGACTCCCTTTAATAAGTCTTGTAAGTTTGGTTTGGTTTTTACATAGTCCTTTAATTTCTGTTTATCTGGAAATGACCTAATTTCAACATCATATCTGAAAGAGAGTTTTGCAGGATATATTATTCTTGGCTGGCAGTTTTTTTCTTTCAAGGTTTTATATATATGCATCTCATTGCCTTCTTGCCTGCATGGTTTCTGCTGAATAATCCAAGCTTAGTCTTATTGTTTCTCCTCTGTATGTGACTTTTTTTTTTCTCGAGCTGCTCTCAGGATTCTTTGTTTGTCTTTGGTTTTAGTGAGTGTGATTATGATGTGCCTTGGTGATTTTCTTTTGGGGTCTATCCTATATGGTTCGTTGAGCTTCTTGGATGGCCAGCTTTTCATCTTTCATGATATTCGGGAAGTTTTCTGTCAGCAATTCTTCAGTGATCCTCTCTGTGTTTTCTGTTTTTTCCCCCTGTTCTGGAACTCTGATCGCTTGAAGATTTTTGCGTTTGATTGTATCCCACATAATTCTCAGGGTTTCTTCATTTTTCTTCATTCTTTTTTCTGGTTTTTCCTCAAACAGAGTTGTATCCAAGTGTTGGTCTTCAATTTCACTGATCCTATCTTTCATCGCTTCAAACCTGCTCTTCAGCCCTTCTATGACACTGTCCATTTATAAAATCTTGTTGTTTATCTTTTGGATGTCTAATTGTTGTTTTTGTATGATTTCTAGTTGTGAATTTATTTTAGCATTTTGTTCTTGTATTATTTTCTTGAATTCTTCCATTTTTTTGTCTGTATTTTCCATGAATTTGTCTGCCTTTTCCATGAATTTGCCTATGTTTTCATCATTTTTGTCTGCTTTTTGCTTCAACTCTTGGATAATTCTGAACATTAGAGATTTGAATTCCCTATCAGTTAGGTCTAGTGCCTTTTCTTCTACTGGAAGGTCATCTGGTGTTTTATTTTGGATGCCTACCGGAACCACCATGTCCTGTTTTTATAAATGTTTTGATATTGTCTGCTGTCTTCAGGGCATTCAGTGGTTATTTTCCTCGTTTATTGATTGTAGATTTGTTTGTTTGGTCCTGCTTTTTTGTTTTATTGGTTGTGTCTGAGAGGGGGGCTGTGCCTTCTTTGTTGTTTGCTCATCTGTGGGCACGATACTTTTCACCTCCTTCTCCAATGGGCAGGGTCAGTCACTCAGGTATGGTACAGCAGGGCAGATCCCTCTGACTGGGAGTTGCTGGGATGGGTTGTTTCTGGCACGTACCAGGGCTGACAGTGCTGACCGGGAATCAGTGGAGAGCATGTTCCAGTAGGCCATGCCTGTGCTGCTTGGGAGTGTGATGTTCAGCACATGGTGCAGGTAGGCAGGTAGGCAGAAAGGAGGGGTAGATTGTGATGTATGGAGCTAAGTTGGGTATGGGAAAGATGAGAGAGAGGAGAGAGGAACAGAGGCCAAAAACATACACGCAAACAAAAAAGAGTGCTAAGGGAGCTTGCTATTGGAGTGGAGAGATAAGAGTCTGAGAAATGAAGAAAAACAAAAATGAAAAATAAAGAAAAAGAGTGAAAGAAAAAATGAATAAACCAAGAAACTGGAAATGAAGAAAGACAAAAAGGGAATAAGAGAGAGAAGAAAACAAAACAAAGAAACAAAAAAAAAACACCAAAAAACAAGAGAAAAGAAATGCCACCAGGGATGTCCCTGTGCATCTGCACAGAGTAAGGGAGTAGCTTCCAAGCCGCACGGTACTGCCCGGCTAGAAGGGGCTCCCAAGCCAAGAAAAGAAAAAGAAAACAAACAAACAAATCAAAACAGAACAAATGAGAGCAAACAAAGAAACAAACAAAAAAGCCCCGGGGGTCCCACCAGCGAGGCGGCATAGGCCATGAAGCGGTTTCCCAGTCAAGCGGTGTTTTGCAGCCTTTCCGGAAGAGGCAGAGATGGCACATGGAGCCAGGTATTTGAGGGAAAGGAGGGGGAGGTGGTGAGAGGTAAGGAAGAAACTAAAGAAGCAGAAAAAAGCAACACTAGCAGCCAACAAAAGGCACTCAGGGAGTTGGCCATTGCAGGCGGGTGGAATCCGAGCAACTCCCAGGGTGCTTCCCTGCCCAGAGACTGTGGCTTCAGGAAGCAGAGGAGGCCGAGTGCAGGTGAAGAAGGGTGGGGGTCGGAAAGCCTATATCACTGATTACCAGTTGTTCTGTCTCTTGCTGGAAGCTCCATGAAGTTGCTTTCTTGTACCCCCTGTTCACTGATCTCCGATAGGAGTCCAAGATGGTGGATCCATGCTGCGGTAGCTGATAGGGGACCTCTACATGTATCTCTCCTCGCTCTCTGTTCTCAGTCAGTTTCTTATTCCATTCAGTGCTCGGCTGAGTTCTTATCTCTTCATTTGATGCTTAGGGTTTCAGGATTGATGTGTGACTCTGTTTAACTTAGTTTTTCTGATCTTTGCTGCTGAGGGACGGCGTGGTGCTTCTGACTATGGTTCCATGTTGCCTGGAAGTCTCCAAAATCTAGGAATCTTTTGAGGAATGGACCAAGATATTTTAAAATAGGTTCTAACTCCATACCTTCCTATTGTGGAAGGAAATACCCAAAGGTGTTTATAGTTGTTGTATTCCCCCATATATCCGTGAACAAAAACCATCCTGTAATTCTCTAACTCCTAGGCACAACAGTTTCCACACAGGAGAAGAATCCCCAGGGGTCTGCAGGGAGCATGGGTCCAGAACAGAGTATCTGTAAGGACACGCCCAATATGTTAGAGCCTGAGAAATCCAGGGAAAATGATGAACTGGTGAAGCAAGAGATGCTAGTGCAGTATCTGCAGGACGCCTACAACTTCTCTCTGAAGATTACAGAGGCCATTGGCATCATCAGCACGATGATGTATGAAAGCACAACTACAGGTATGCCTGGTTCCTTTCTATAAGGAGTGGGTCTTGGGGTTGGTAAAACCAGCCTCATCCAGATTTTATTGATATCTCTCTTCTTAAAAAGGCAGCAATTCTTTCTTTTTGTTTGCTTTGTATAACCCCATGGAGCTTATGTTTTAATACATATAGCATTTTATGGTAAGGACGTATAGGACAAGTCAGCATTTTTAGGGAAAATGAGGAAAGACTCCACTTGAATGTTGCCACATTAAGTAAAGTTCTGTTTTTAAGTATCGGGGGAGTTGTACTGAGCAAATGGGTGACGTTTGTGTCTGTCCTCTCAGTGGTACAGGAGGTGATTGAGTTCTTTGTGATGGTGTCTCAGTTTGGGGTACCCCAGGCCCTGTTTGGGGTACGCCGCATGCTGCCTCTCATCTGGTCTAAGGAGCCTGGTGTCCGGGAAGCTGTGCTTAATGCCTACCGCCAACTTTACCTCAACCCCAAAGGGGACTCTGCCAGGTATATGGAGTACTTTTGCCTTTGCTGACTTTTTTGAGGTCAGTTTCTCACAGGACTTTTCTATTTCTAGTCTTCTGAAGGAGGGCAGGCACCCTTCTAGAGGAGTTAAGAATCCATAGGCAGTAGGTCTGTAATGGGGCTTAGAGTAGGGCTGAACTTCCAGAGATGCCCGTCCTATGCTGTTATTTGACACTGTGATGGGATTGCCTAGTTACCTGTTTGCCACACTCAACTTGTAGTCTTTATCAGTCCGTCTCTAGCTTCCTGGAATGCTGTGAAATGTGGGAGAGCTGGGGAAAGTGTTCATGTTCCCGACCTCTGCTATTCCCACAGAGCCAAGGCCCAGGCTTTGATCCAGAATCTCTCTTTGTTGCTAGTGGATGCCTCAGTTGGGACCATTCAATGTCTTGAGGAAATTGTAAGTCTCCTCAATTCCCCTTTCTTAATTCATTCAATGAGTATTAGTGATTACTGTGTGTTCAGCAATTTACTCAGCCTCATGAAGAAGTATAAGACTATTTGCTTTCAAGTTCCCAACCTTAAAGGAACCAACAGTCTAGTTAGTAGTTAAAAAACACAAAACATTTATAGGACAATGCAGCAGATATATAGTTCAGTGCCAGGATAAGTGGCACAGGTAATGCTTGTAGTAGCATTAGTAAGACAATAATGGCACAACTTACGTGGCATTTAACATATGCCGGGTACTATTCTTAGCACTGTACTAATGTTAAATTGTTTAATCCTCACAACAACCCTAGGAAATGGTATTATTTCCATTTTACAGTGAGAAAGCTGAGGCACAGAGAAGTTAAGAAACTTGCTTAGTTACAACTAGTTAGTGGCAAAGTTGAGGTTCAAACTCAAGGAATAAATGCTCCAGAAAACATTCCATTTCTGTGTCTACTAAGGAGCACAGAGAAGGGAAGAAAGCAGTGAGGTAGAATGGCCAAGGGAAACTTCCTGAAGGCGTTTAGACTTGAATTGGGTCTTGAAGGGCAAGTAGGATTTGGAGAGTTAAAGAAAGAAGGAAAAGCATTTCTGGCAGAAAGCGGAGAAAGAGCATGGCCCACATTGGGGAATGCGGAAAATTGTGTTCTGGCTCAAGATCGTTACCTGGAAATGATAACAGAGTTGGGGATGTAGGTTAGAACTAAACTGTAAAGGTCCCTAAATGCCTTCAAGAGTATAGAACTTTAACCTTATTAGCCAGGGACCCCAGCATTGTAGTGAGACGAATCTGCTTTGAAGCGTTTGGATCATGGGGACGAAAGGTGGAGATGATGCTAGCCACCAGCCTCCACTGGGAGGAGCACTACTGCCAGCCACATTTTCCTCTTCACTGGGGAAAAGGAAAGGGCCTGGGGGTGACAACCAGCCTGAGATCTCATAGACTGTCTACTGGTCAGGAGTCCCTACAATGGACAAAGGAGAGGGATTTCAAAATGACCAGCAGGGGTCTGACCTGATAAAATAGATCCTTGGGGAGATTGATCCAGCAGTAGCACTGGAGACAAGAGGTGAGGGATAGGAAGGTCACTGCAAGATGCTTGTAGGTGTGCAATGACAGGGGCTGGACTCGGGGCTGGGGGAATAGCTGTAGAATTGGATTTGATGGAAGACAAATTTTGAAGGAAGAATAAGCAGGATTAAGTGACTGGTTCATAAAAAATTAGGTGACTGAAGTTTTAAGCATATGTGACTTAAGATGGTACCATTGGCAAAATGAAGAGACAAGGAAGGATGATAGCTTCTATTTTAGACATCTGAGTTGTGCTGACAGCAAGAAAATCTAGGAATATCTAGGATGTAGTCAGAACAATAGCTCCAGATGGAACTCAAAAAGATCAGTCTCACTGTGTCATCTTCATAGAAGTAGTTTTGAAGGCATGAAAGTAGAAAAGTAGTAGATAATGGAGAGAAAAGTACCTCCCCAAGCCCTCACTTTACATTTTGAGCCTCATTTCTCCTTTTTCTTTTCCTAAGTATTGCCTTCACTCAGTTTAGGTTCTCAAAATTCTCTCCAGACACGTGGGCCAAGTGTAGGGGGAATTATTGTTTTTGAAATTAAAATTGGCCTGAGCTCTTTTTCTTTTCTCGTCAGCTCTGTGAATTTGTGCAGAAGGATGAGTTGAAACCAGCAGTGACCCAGCTGCTATGGGAGCATGCAACTGAGAAGATCCCCCGCTCTCCTCTGGAGCGCTGTTCCTCTGTCATGCTTCTGGGGATGATGGCACGGTAAGGCTCAGATCCAGGCAGGCAGTAGGATAGGAGAGGAAAGGAAGGTCTGGGAAGGTTCCTTTTCCTTCAGTAATAGCAGTCAGGCCAGCTGAGCAGTATGTGAGTTGGCTACCTAAAAGGAAAATAAAATAGTGAAAAGTACCAGTCCCCGCCAAATAGAAATAGCAAGAGTCAGTAGAGCTGGAGGGATTCAGAGGGGCTGGCCCTGTGTCAGAGCCTCAGTGTAGTGTTGTGAGGCTCTAGAAGCCCTGCATTGGATGCTGGTGCCTACCCACATTACCGTTGTCCCCCACTCAGGGTCCTGTCTATTGGTTCCATGACTGGCTTTAACTCTATGTCCTCTTTCTTCTAGAGGAAAACCAGAAATTGTGGGAAGCAACTTAGACACACTGGTAAGCATAGGGCTGGATGAGAAGTTTCCACAGGATTATCGGCTGGCCCAACAGGTATGCCATGCCATTGCCAACATCTCTGACAGGAGAAAGGTATGTGGGTGGTTATGTCCAAACTAAGGAGAATAGAGATCCTTTTATCCACCCTCTACACCCACCCATATCCTGTCTTACTTTCTTATTCTCTCCAGCCCTCTCTGGAGAAACGTCGCCCTCCCTTCCGGCTGCCTCAGGAGCACAGGTTGTTTAATCGACTGCAGGAGATGATCACAAAAGGTGAGCTATCAAGAAAGGCCTTGGGCAGAACCAGGTCCTTTCTCTGCAGTGGACAACTTCTCCCTTCTCCTGTACAGGCTTTGTCCACCCAGACCCACTCTGGATCCCATTCAAAGAGGTGGCAGTGACCCTCATTTACCATCTAGCAGAGGGTCCTGAGGTGATCTCTGCCCAGATATTACAGGACTGTGCAAAGCAGGCCCTGGAGAAGCTGGAGAAGAGCCCCTCCCAGGAGGACCTGAGTAAGTGGGGCAAGAGGGGTAATGGGCCCAGCAGGAGGCAGCCAGTTTCATCACTTCCTGCTGTGTAGGAAGCCACACTGCCACCACCACTTTCTACAGCAGCCCGTTTCTCCCTCAGCCCACACTATCTCATTTGCCAAGAAGGAAGAGCAGAAAGGACTTCCATTTTTGTGACTGAAATTGCGTTAGTTACCACCCCCATCTCCCTACTCCCCACCCCCATCTTTTGCTTCCACACGAGTTTCAGTGGCACATGAGCAAGGGGAGGATCAGTAAAAACAGGATTCAGGGGCCTGCAAGATTTACTCATGTCTTGTTCTCCCTGTCTTCCCTCTCCCTCTCCTCTAGAGGAGACCCCCATGCTCCCCACTTACCTGCTGATGAACCTGCTGTCCTTGGCTGGGGATGTGGCTCTGCAGCAGCTGGTCCATTTGGAGCAGGCGGTGAGTGGAGAGCTGTATCGGCGCCGAGTTCTTCGGGAAGAACAGGAGCACAAGACTAAAGGTCCAAAGGAGAAGGTGAGTGAAGCAAGCACCTGGACATTTGGATCCATGTTCCAAGTATTTCCCAGTTTTATCTCGGGGCATTCACGTTTCCTTCTGGGGATCTCAGCTTCTCTGTTAAATGGAGTGAAGAATCTCTGCCTCCTTGCTGCTACTATCTGGGGAAAGATTGGTGCCAACAAAGATAGAACAGTCTATCCATATTCACCCAGGAGGGAAAGTTTTAGGTAAATACAGAGTATCAAGTTAGAAACCTCAGCATAAAGTGGAGGCTGTATCCCAGGCAGTGTTTATTAAAAAATACACACACCAACCCCTCTTTCCTGCCAGCCTTGGTTACTGGGCCTGGCACCTGATGAGAACCTTGTATGCTCTCCACTATAGGCAGTGATGTCTTGCAGACAAATAAGGCACAGAGCCTTGCAGAATGGGATGTCTGACCTTTTCTGTGACCTTGAACCATTATCTGGCATAATCTTGTCTGTTTACTCCATACAGGAGGTTATATATCTTCTATGAGAAAAAGTTCAATAAGAAATGTAGAAGCATGTTTTGACAACTTAAAAACAAATGTAGGGGACCTAGTTCTCTTCCTGTTTAACTCAGGAGTCTTTTCTCTTTATAGACACATTTGGCAATTCTATGAATGGTTTTGCAGAATTTGCCTTTAGCCAGATCCATTCATGTTGGGCAAAATGAAGTACTGGCTGGATTCAGAAATGCTGTCTTTGCTTACCCATGGTTCCCTGCTTCTTTCCCTTTAGAATATAAACTCTGACACCACCATTGAGGAGGAGCTGGGGCTGGTTGGGGCTACTGCAGATGACACGGAGGCAGAACTAATCCGTAGCATCTGCGAGGTGGAACTGTTGGATGGTAAGAATAATTGCTGAGTGACCTTCTCCCCAACTGAGATAACCTGTCGCAAACCCAGAGCTGTTACTCCAACAGGCAAACACGTCCTGGCTGCCTTTGTTCCACTTCTGCTTAAAGTCTGCAATAACCCTGGTCTCTATAGTAACCCAGACCTTTCTGCAGCTGCTTCACTCGCCCTTGGCAAGTTCTGCATGATCAGGTAGGCCCTGGGTTTGGCATTGCCTTCTCAAGGAGGACAGAGGTGATATGGTTTTCCTGATGATCCTCTCCTTGCCCCTAGTGCCACTTTCTGTGACTCCCAGCTTCGTCTTCTGTTCACCATGCTTAAAAAGTCCCCACTTCCCATTGTCCGGTCTAACCTCATGGTTGCCACTGGGGATCTGGCCGTCCGCTTCCCCAACCTGGTGGACCCCTGGACACCTCATCTGTATGCTCGGTAAGAGACCCCTGAGAGCTCTGAGAGTCCATAGTTAAATCAGTATGAGAATTACTAAGACTATTCCCCTAGTCTTTGGTGTTACCTTAAACATCTGCTTGATACTTGGCCTGTACAGGTCTCTGGCTGACTATGACCCTAAATGGAGTAAGCCCTTGTCTGAAGTCTTGGCTGGAAGTTTTGCCTCTTTCCCCAACTCTAGTTTTCAACTCTAGCTAGCTTTCTGTTTCTTGAATGGTACATTATAGGGTAATAGATTCCTGCTGTGGGTCTTCCCTCCCAACTGTTAGGGTGTATGCTACAAGTGTTGTTCCCAATGACTTGGAATTTTTTTCCTAGCCTTCGAGACCCGGCTCAGCAAGTGCGTAAGACAGCAGGGCAGGTGATGACCCACTTGATCCTGAAGGACATGGTGAAAGTGAAGGGGCAAGTGAGCGAGATGGCGGTGCTGCTCATTGACCCCGAGCCTCCCATTGCAGCCCTGGCCAAGAACTTCTTCAATGAGCTTTCTCACAAGGTGAAAAGGCAGGGAGGCAGTTTAGGGCTTGCTGCAGAAGGAATATGTAGGTGACCTCATCTCTTTAACCAGATTCTGTCTCTTCCAGGGCAATGCGATCTATAATCTCCTTCCAGATATCATCAGCCGCCTGTCAGACCCTGAGGGTGGAGTGGAGGAAGAGCCTTTCCACACCATCATGAAGTACAGTTCCCTGGGCCTTGGGGCACATTTTTCATGTAGCACAGTGGGAAAGCACAGGGTTAGGAATTAGATAAACCTGTGTTTTACTTCTAGCTCTACTACTTTTTAGCTGTATGGCCTTCAGCAATAACTTAACGTCTATGCTTCTTTACTCCTCTATAAAATGAGGCTAACAATAACTGCCCCTTGGTTTTCTTGAGAAGATTAAATAAGGTAAAGTTCCTAAAGTTGTGGCAGGCACATAGTAGTGTTCACTAAATGGCAGCTGTTTTTGTTAGTTAATTTCCATTCGAGATAAAAATTGCTCCGGGGTGGGGAGGAGCGTGGAACCTTCTCTGGGGTGTGGGAGAGGGTAAGGGGAGCAGGGATGCAGGCAGGGGCCATGGCAGAGAAGATTCTTGAACTAAGTGGTGCTCGGTGAGGCCGGTCTGAACAGGTCAGTCTGAGCGGATGAGGATGGGCTGCCCTTGGACGATCACACTTTCTCCTCTTTCCTGTGCAGGCAGATCCTCTCCTACATCACCAAGGACAAGCAGACTGAGAGCCTGGTGGAGAAGCTGTGTCAGCGCTTCCGCACAGCCCGGTATGTTGCCCACTCAAGTTCTTTGTGCTGCCAGGGGCCCTGCAGGACAAAGAGACTTCCCTGGCCCAGTGGCATCCCTGGGACTGTGGGAGACTAAGGAGGAAGGGTGAGCCTTTACTCCCTGGATGTCCCTGCTCCTCACAAAGCCCTTTTCATGTGCAGAACCGAGCGGCAGTACCGGGACCTGGCCTACTGTGTGTCCCAGCTGCCCCTCACAGAGCGAGGCCTCGGAAAGATGCTTGATAATTTTGATTGCTTTGGAGACAAGCTGTCAGATTCGGCCATCTTCAGTGCTTTTTTGTTGATTGTGGGCAGGCTGCGGCGTGGAGCCAAGCCTGAGGGCAAGGTGAGCCGCCTGCTCTTCCTAAGCAGGAATCTGAGGCACCTACATTACTGTCTTTCTTGTCCCCAGCTTGATTGCAACCAAGTTACCAGAGTGACCTGAAATAGATCTCTCTGTCTCCAATTCCTGTTTTCTGTTTTAATTATAGAGATAACTCTTTCTAAGCCTGCTTTTAATCTCCCTTTTTCCCTTCAGGCTATAATAGATGAATTTGAGCAGAAGCTTCGGGCCTGTCACACTAGAGGGGGGGATGCGCTAGAGGAGCTTGAGATTGGCCAAGGGGGAAGCCAGAGAGCCCCGTCAGGCACCAAGAAACAGTCCGCTGGTATGTGAGGCAGCCTGGTGGGTGGAGAGACCCAAGGTCTGCATTCTGCTATTCTTTCCTTTTTTTTTTTCTGGACTCCTGTGACCCTGCCTTTTTAGTTTCTAGGCACCAGCACGTGGCTTCTGCTGCCTCCGACGATGACTTTGTGACACCTGAGCCCCGCCGTACTGCCCGTCGGCATCCAGATACCCAGCAGCAAGCTTCTAAAAAGAAACTCAAAATTGTCTTCTCAAGTGATGAGTCCAGTGAGGAAGGTATGATACTCCCTCCTGGACTTGGCCAGAAGGAACATAGCTTGCGGGGTGAGGCTGGTTTGATCATGTCCTACTGTGGTGGTCCGGGACCTGATTAAGTATAGATTCTCTTAACCCCAGACCTCTAGGTTGTCTTCCTCCAGTGCAGTTTGGGTTATATTTCTATAATTGATCTGGGGTTGTCCCATTTGCTCTTCGAGATCTATTTTTCACCATCTTTGTGACTCAGCTTTTTTTCACTCCTCCAATTCTTTCCATAGAGCTTTCAGCAGAGATGACAGAAGAGGAGACACCCAAGAAAACAACCCCCCTCCGCCGAGCGTCCACTCGCAGACACAGGTCCTGAGAGGTCATCTCGCTTGTTCCCATCCCTGCTATGCAGGGGTTCTGTGAGGCCACCTGAATCCTGTTCTCCTTGTAAAATATTTGTTTGCCTGTCTCCTTGTTTTTTAATACGTAGATGATCTTTATAACGGAAGGCATTTCTCTTAAACTAGCCTAACTGAACTGAGTTGAACTGCTTTCACTTTGGAGTATGTTTGCCAATCTCCTTGTTTTCTAATGAATAAATGTTTTTATGTACTTTTATTTTTTTTAAACAATATTTTATCGTATTTTCGGTGAGCATTTACACAGCAAACTAGGTTTTCATTTAACAATTTCTACACAAATTATTCAGTGATATTGGTTACATTTTTCACAATGTGTCAGTCATTCTGGTTGTTGCATTTCTAGTAATCCAGTTTCCCTGCCCCCTTACCTTCTCATCTTTGCTTTAGAGTAATTGTTGACCATTTAGTCTCATATAGATGATTTTTTAAAGAAGCACAGTACTTACAGGTTATATTCTTTATCTTATGAGCCACTCTGTTGTTTAGCTAAAAGGTAACCTCAGGGGATAGTTTTAGTTCAAGGTTTGAAGAGTATCTCAGGGCGATATTCCAGGGGACTCCTCCAGTCTCAGTGGATCCAGCAAGCCTCGGCTCTTTAAGAATTTAAGTTCTGTTCCACATTTTTCTTCCATTCTATCAGGGTCCGTATATTGTGGCCCTGATCAGAATGGCTGTTAGTAGTAGCTGGTAGTCAACAGTAATCGGCACCATCTAGTTCTTCTGGTCTCAGGGTAGATGAGGCCATGGTTCATGTTGACTATTAGTCCCGTAGACTAGTTTCTTCTCTGAGCCTTTGGTTTCCTTCTTTCTCTTTTGCTGTGTACAAGTAGAGACCGGTAGTTGTATCCTAGATGGCCATGGCCGCTCGCAGACTTAAAGCCCCAGATACTACTCACCAAAATAGGATGTAGAACATAAACTTTATGAACTATTATTATCCCAATTGACCAAGTTGTCCCATGCCATGAGATTATGGTCCTAAACCTTCAAACCCATAAAACCAGATTCACAAGGTGTTTGGTTATGTCTAAGAAGTATCTGCAACTGTGCCCCACTGTGGTTTATATATATGAATATATGTGTTTGCATACACATGCCTGTGTATACATACGCATATAATTATGTCTATTTAAAAAAAAAACCCGTTGCAGTTGAGTCAGTACCAACTCATAGTGACCCTATAGGACAGGGTAGAACTGTCCCATAGGGTTTCCAAGGAGTGGCTGGTGGATTCAAACTGCCAACCTTTTGGTTAGCAGCTGAGCTCTTAACCACTGTACCACCAGGGCTCCAGTTACATCTATACATGTATACATATGTATATACATATACAGTCATGCATCACTTAACATCCACAGTAAGTTCTGTGAAATAGGAAGTTATGTGATTTGGACATTGTGCAAACACCATATTATTATATACAGGTAGTCCCCAGATTACGAATTAGTTCTAAGTCTGTCTTCAAGTCGAATCTGTCCGTAGGTCGGAAGTTAGGTACGGTTCATATCTAACGTTAGTGAAATGTTTGTCTTAGTGTATAATGTACCTTCCTATACACAAAAAACATAAAAGAAACACTTCCAGATACACTAAAACATCTTTAACATAGTAATACAGTGCACATCACAAACTAGTGCACATTTGTTATTACAAACCATTATATGTACCTTGAATTTTTAGTATGATTATGGGCGTTGGTTCATAACTACAGGTACGTACATTGGACATTCGTAACCCAGGAACTGCCTATATAACATAGGACCACAGACATATATGCAGTCCGACGTATATGGAGTTGTTGCCAAAAGGGTGTTAAGCGGCACATGAACTGTATATAGCCGTACACATATATGCATACATACATAACCACACACATTTTTTTTTTGGTTGTTAGTGGTGTTGCAAAATTATATGTGTCTTACCCTTTACCAAAAATGTCCTTTTCTCTTGTGTATTTCTTAGTAGCATCCTTTAACTTGGTCAAGCTGTGTGTACTTCACCCACATTCAGTGCTACATTTCCTATTACCTAAAATAACAAGTGTCTACTATCTATAGAGTGGTTCCCCTCTGCCCCCATCCCCAGTGAACGTTGATCTCTGTATATATACCTATTCTTGTGTTATAAAAAGTTAAATCATACAATAGTTGTCCTTTTGTGACTTATTTCACTCAGCATAATGTCCTCCATATTCATCCATGTTATGTTTCAAGAACTTATTATTCTTTATGGCTGTGTAGTATTCCACTGTATGTACCACATTTTTTAATCCATTCATCTGTTGATGGGCGCTTAGGTTGTTTCTATCTTTTTGCTATTATGAATAGTGCTGCAGTGAATATAGTTGTGCATATGTCTGTTGGTGTCTCTTTTATTCGATATCTGGGGTATATACCTAGGAGTGGGATTGCTGGATTATAAGGTAGGTCTATTTCTAGTTTTTTTAGGAAGTACCATACCATTTTCCATAGTGGTTGTACCATTTTACAATCCTACCAGCAGTGGATAAGGGTTTATGTATTTTTAGATGTTTTTCCTAAACTTGTCATTGTTTCATCTTTCTCACTAAGCCCAGATTCAGGCAGCAGATAAGAGGGTTGTCAGTCCAGAAAGAGGGCGGGCCCAGGAGCCCTCCTGGGGCCTGTCTCAAGATCTGCCAAGCTTCATGCTCCCTCAGTGTTTCATCTTGCCCTTCTCAGCCTCCCCAACCCACACACGTGACAAGATGGCTCCACTCAGGAGAATTATGCCAGTGCCTACATTCTAGATCAGCAATTCTTAACCTGGGGGCGGTTTTACCCCTTAGGGGACATTTAACAATGTCTGGAGCAGTCTAAATCCACCAGCCGCTCCTTGGAAACACCATGGGGCAGTTCTGCTCTATCCTGTAGGGTCACTATGAGTTGAAAGCGACTCGATGGCAACGAGTTGGAGATATTTTTTTATTGTACAGTTGGGGGTGGGGCTGCTACTAACATCTAGTGGGTGGAGGCCAGGGAATCTGTTAAACATTCTGCAGTGCACAAGTCAGCCCCCCACAACAATCTGTGCCAGAAACCCTGCTCTAGACCACAGGCTGGTTTGCTGTCTGCCCTCCCCACCCAACCCCAACTATGTTCCCTAATCCCGTATCTGAATACGGGTGAATGACCTGGCTGGGCTGATGGAAGGTCAGATCATGATCCCCTCCAGCTCTAGAGGGAGACAAGTTCTGTCTACCAGGGATTCCTCACTATGTGGAAGGTCTGTAGGCAGTCAAGCCCCTCAGGTGCAGGCCATACTGCTAAGCCTGCCTCCCTAAAGACTGTCCAACCCTATCCAACACCCCAAGTCTGGTCTCTGGTGAATCACCTGGAACAGGAGGCAGTGAGTCTGCTGTCTGTCATGACGGCACTGGTGGCTTTGCTGTCATGACAACAGCAGATTGCGTCAGTAGTATTTCCTGGGCACTGAGCTCCATCTTTTTTTTTTTTTGGCAGAGAACAATAATGAAAAATGACAAGCAAAAAGCAAAGGGGAAGATGGTGCTTCAGAATCGTGCTTTAGGCAGCCCAGGAGCATGGACGGGCTCTAAGGCCCTTTGTGGGTAAAGGGTAATGGACCTGGTCAAGCCTCAGCAAGATTGGAACTCACGTCTGCCAGTGCAGGCGCCTCCTCCGCTTCCCCCACCACACTCAAGCTCTAGAAAGCTCCCTCTGCAGCTGGCGCTTCCCACCCTCTCTCCCCATCATACCCTCTTGCCCCGCTCTTGATCTTCGTGAAAAGCCTGGCACCAGCCACGCAGATGACTGCCAGGTGTGGACACAGCCTTGGCTCTGGGGCCCCAAAGAGGGAGGGCAATCCCAGAAAGGGAGACTGCGGCTGGAGTGTGGGGTGCAGGACAGCATGCTCCCTGACTTTTAAGCAAAGGTCGGCTAAACTTAGCCACAGGCTTTCAGCTAGAAGGGCAGGGGGCTGGTCTCAGGTTACACTGAACCAGCAAAAAGGCTCCTGGATCCCCCTCCCCTGCACCTGCTGATGGGCAATGTCCATTCCCCCACTCACCTCAGAGCCCTCGTTCAAGTGCTCAGAACCCCAGCCCTCCTTTCCCTCCTGTGTGTGGTGTGAGCATGAGGGGCTGCTCCCACGAGATGTCCAAAAAAGACCTTCTTCCCCCTATTTTTCCCTTTTCTGGGCGCCTCACCCTGCCCCCAGCATCCGCTGGGCGAGCAACCAGTGAAGGAGAGTCCCTGGCTCCTAGGCTTGCCTGCACGTCCCAGGTTGGGGAGGGACTTCCGCCCTCACGTCCGCTTTCGGCTCTGGGCTGGAGGGAGTGAAAGGGGCACTGTGTCCCACCCTGGGCGGCACAGCCCTCAGGTTCCGAGGAGTGACTTTGGGGGAGGCCTCTGTCCCTGCACCAGCCCAGTCCCCCTGGGGCCGCAGCCCGGGGCCGGGAGAGCAGCTGATGCACACAGGGTCTGGTTTGTCCGCCCCAATTATCAGGCCTCCGAGCTACCCGAGCTACAGGACACGGTGACCTTCAGTGCAGAAACCTCCCCCTCAAGCCCTCTGTTGAGCCTCCTTCTCTTCAGGCGCCAATGCCCAGCGCCCAGCCCAGGCCCCCGACCCCGAGAGGCCGGGAGCCAGGGGACGAGGAGGAGGAGGAGGAGGAGGAGGTGGGGGTTGGGAAGGGCTCCGCTTGAGGAGGCACCACCCCTCCCCCCGGGCCTTTTCCTCAGCTCTTCCTATGTCACTACCGAAGAGTCTCGAGGAGAGGTTCCTCTCCTTTCCCACCTCTCTGCCTTTGAAAAAAGGCGGAGAGGGTAGTAGCGTGCAGCTGTAAACCGCCCCGGGCTCCTACTCCAAATCTCGATCCCACCAGCTCCCAAAGTCCTCTCGTTTCATTCACGCAGCAACTTCAACGTCTGTGGCTCCCTGATTTCCTCATTTCTCATCAGGGCCCCCATCCTCGAGCTATAGTCCTACAGCAAGGTCCTGGGCTCCAACACTGTCCCCCTACCCCATCGGGTCAATCTCAGCCCCCTCCCGGTGTCCGTCCCGGAGCCCACACGCCAGGTGCGTGCGCATTTGAAGCGCAAGGCAGGGCCGGGGAAGAAGCGGGGGAGGCCCCGCTACTCGCAGTTTTACGGGCGCACGTAGCTCAGGCCTCAGCGCCCTTGGGCTGGGACTGAGCGAGCTGGGCGGGGGGCGGAGCCTCCGTCACTGGCTCCCGCTACTCCCGACCCTATAAATTGAGGCGGCAGCGTTACCCCGTGTTCTCTGCTCCTTGTGGCCGCGGGTAGTTACTCCCTTTTGTGCAGTGTCAGGTAACCTAGGGAAAGCGGAGCAACAAAAGGCTATTGGGAAGGGACTGGGAGGGCAGGGGGCGTGGGCGGGCCACGCGCTTGGCTGGACTACTAGTGGGTCTGGGACGTGCCTGGGTCCGGCCTCCGCATTGCAGGGGTGGGAGGACGTGATGCAGCGCTGTGTGGGAATGGAGGCGGTCGCTGGGAGGGTGGGGAGGAAGGCGTGGGCCTGGGCTTCATGCGCCCTTCGCCGCGGACCTCGTGGGTGGGGCTGGGGTGCGATCCTGCTCGGATGCTCATCTTCCTTTTCTCCCGCAGCCGCATCCCTGAGACACGATGGTGAAGGTCGGAATAAACGGGTGAGTTAGGGGGGTAGGGTGGGGCATTAAGTTCTTCGGGCAAGGGCTGCGGGCAGCCCCCACCAAATTGCGTTAGCGGGTTTCTACCACGGTGTGGGGAGGTGGGTGGGGTGGCCGTGCCGTCCTCCCCAAGGAGAACTCAAGGTCAGCGCCCCGATCTGGCGGAAGTTCCCCCTTAAAAGGGTCCAGTGTCTCCCACCATCTGCTCTAGTGCCTCGGGTAGCTCCGCCCCTGCGGGCATGAGCTGTCTGGAGCGTTACATTCCACCGCCTCAGATAAAACAGGAGAGTTCCCAATTGTCGCTTTGGATCCATCCCCCTAATCCCCTAGCTGGGTCTCCTTTCTTTCCTTTCGCGCCCTGCGGGGTCACGTGCCTGGGGAGGCGCCCCTCCTCCACGGGCCTCCTTCCTACCGGGCACTGCACGGGTTTGCAAAATGCACAGCGCGGTGCATACCCGGCTGGGAGGTTTTACCTGCGGTTACCGCCATGTTGCAGCTTGGGAGGAAATGAGTGAACCACCTTTAGGAACCTTCCTGAGTTCCAGTCTTCCTCTTTTCTTGCCTATGACTAACTCCACTCCTGCCTCAGTAGGGTGGAGTCTCTTTATCCGGTAAACCAGCTTGCCAGTTCTTCCTCTCAAAAGAGCTGGACCTCAGTACTAAATCCTTTGACGTATTAGCCCAAGACCATCCCTTAAGCCTCCAGCCAAATGTTTTTCTCAGAAATGATGCTTCTCCTAGGTTTGTGGGGAGTGCTCCCTCGTTTTGTTTTGAGGTATGGTAGCTGTGGCTCAGTGTGAAGCTGAGGGAGCTGAGTCATGGGCAGGAAAAAAAAAATTACCATGTAAAATGGCTCCTGTGACAGAAGCTTCTTCCTCATGCTAGCTCGCCTCATACCTCCTCATCCATGCCTAGGCCTGACCCAACCTTAAAGGGCAGCAATGGGAGGGTTAGGTGTTGGAGCCTTGGGAATCCTGCCCTTCTCCTCATTCCATCTTCTAGAAACCAGATCTCCCCACTCCAAAGGTTAAATATAGCTGCCTGACCTTTCTGTAGATGGGGGCCTGGGCTTCTCTCCTCTCTTCCATTCATTACCACCACCCACCACACACACACACACACACACACACACACACACACACACACACACACACACACACACACACACACACACACACACACACACTTGTTGCTGCTACTGCTGGTATTTGGAAAAGAGCTAGGAAGGACAGTAGTTCAGCAAATTAGAGCTCTAGGGTTAGGGGGTTGAAATGAAAGCAGGGCTTTGAACCAAAACCAGTTCATTCCTGGTCAACCCCCTGCTAAGAATTTTCATATCCACTCTGGATATACTGAATCAGTCTACAGTTTAACAAGATCCCTAAGTGATTCTTAATGTATATATCAGAGTCACCCGGGGAGCATCTTAAAATGTAGATTCTGATTTAGTATATCTGGGGTGGAAATATTCTTCGTAGGGGAATGAACCAGTTCAAATCCCTGGCTGTAAGGCCACTCCTTTCTCAGTCTTTCCCTTTAGTAGGAGGGACTTGGAGCTGGGGTGGGTTTACCCTGCCCAGTTGATTTCTAATCTTCACTCCTGCCCTTTGAGCTTGATGATGCTGAGTGCACAAGTCTCTGCTCCCTAGAGCATGTGGCCTGAAGCTGGGCTAGACAAGAACAAGCACTCCCAGGGCACAGATAGTGGATGGCTGACATGTGCTAGGCATGTGTCCAGACTGGGTGGCAGCGGCAGTGCCCTGCACCACCACTTATCCTTGAAGGACTTTGAATGGTTGGGGGAGATGGGGAAGCCTTTGAGCCTAATCACTTCTTGAACCAGGGTAGGAGCCTTCACTTTATGGTAGTGCAGTAAAGCCAGGCCGGCCTGGCAGGATTGTCTGATGTAAATAAAATCAGATCTTTTAGGACTTTCTGGAGATTGCAAATGCTATGTTCTGTTCTCTTTAACTGGATGAGTTGGGCTAGAGCTGTTTACCTACCCAGGGAAATACTCTCTACTCTCCTACTCACACCTTCTCTCACCTCGTTAACTAACCTCAGATTTGGCCGTATTGGACGCCTGGTCACCAGGGCTGCATTTCACTCCGGCAAAGTGGACATTGTTGCCATCAATGACCCCTTCATTGACCTCCAATACATGGTGAGTGCTGCCCATGCAGCTGGTGGAGAGGCAGAACCTGGCTGAGGGGCAGCCCCCTGATGCCTTCACTTGCTCCCCCCAGGTCTACATGTTCAAGTATGATTCCACCCATGGCAAGTTCCATGGCACCGTCAAGGCTGAGAACGGAAAGCTTGTCATCAATGGGAAGCCCATCACTATCTTCCAGGAGTAAGTGTGGAAGTCAGGACAGGAAGAAATTTGCTTTGCGGGAGGTAGTGGGATAGGGTGACCACCTTGGGTACATGGTACCTCACGTCCCTTAATTTGGTCCTGTTCCTACCTTGTAGGCGAGATCCCGCCAACATCAAGTGGAGTGATGCTGGTGCTGAGTATGTTGTAGAGTCCACCGGTGTCTTCACAACCTTGGAGAAAGCTGGGGTGAGTGGTAGGGAGGCTAAGTATGAGGGGGACTGGTCCTGGGATATGGTGCAACAGGAAGAATAGGAGAAGCTGACAGACCCCGAAAGGTAGAACCTGGGTTTGTAACTGCTTCTCTACTCTACCACAGGCTCACTTGAAGGGTGGCGCCAAAAGGGTAATCATCTCTGCCCCTTCTGCCGATGCCCCCATGTTTGTAATGGGCGTAAACCACGAGAAGTATGACAACTCCCTCAAGATTGTCAGGTGAGGATGGCAGGGGGAGTGGAGAAGTGGTTAGACAGTGCTGTGTGTCACAAGGTGGACATGCTTTTCCCTGACGTGCCTCCCTCTTTTCAGCAATGCTTCCTGCACCACCAACTGTTTGGCCCCCCTGGCCAAGGTCATCCATGACAACTTTGGCATTGTGGAGGGACTCATGGTATGAGAGTGAAGGGGAAAGTGACCAGAGCTTAAATTTATTTCTTACCCAGGATTCTCCTTAGAGCCTGGGCCATGGGGCACTGGGGACTCCAAGGGAGTTGGCTCAGGTCACTATCCCTTAATTTCTTCTAAAGGTGAGGGAGGGGGGTGGTGTGGTGAAGGCTCTGCAGGGCCTTCACTCCCTCCGTGTTTCCAGACCACAGTCCATGCCATCACTGCCACCCAGAAGACTGTGGATGGTCCCTCTGGGAAAATGTGGCGTGATGGCCGTGGGGCTGCCCAGAACATCATCCCTGCATCTACTGGTGCTGCCAAGGCTGTGGGCAAGGTCATCCCTGAGCTGAATGGGTAAGGTTTTCTGCCTTGGTATCTAGGGGACTGAGAGGGAGGGAGGACAGAGAGCCAGGGGGTGCAGGTGCTGATTCAGTTTCCCTGTGTCTACAGGAAGCTCACTGGCATGGCCTTCCGTGTCCCCACCCACAATGTGTCAGTCGTGGATTTGACCTGCCGTCTGGAGAAAGCTGTAAGTTTGGGTTGGGCTTTGGTGGGCTGGAGGTTTGTGTCTGGTAAAGCTGTGAGGCTGGAACTTGAATAACCATCTTATTTTTACTGTATCAGGCCAAATACGATGACATCAAGAAGGTGGTGAAGCAGGCATCAGAGGGTCCCCTAAAGGGCATCCTCGGCTACACTGAAGACCAGGTACAGAGAGGACAGGGAGCTGGATTCCCATGTGGCCCGACTTAGCAAGACTGGGTTCCCACTCTTGGCCCTCTCCCTTTTCCCAGGTTGTCTCCTGCGACTTTAACAGTGACACCCACTCTTCCACCTTTGATGCTGGGGCTGGCATTTCCCTCAACGACCACTTTGTCAAGCTCGTTTCCTGGTAAGTGGCAGGGAAAGAGAAAGTGCTTAAGGGTTTGGCGCCCTCTGGTGGCTAGCTCAGAAAAATAGCCCTTACCTACTTTTGTTCTTCTTTCAGGTATGACAATGAATTTGGCTACAGCAACAGGGTGGTGGACCTTCTGGTCCACATGGCCTCTAAGGAGTAAGAGCCCCCTGGACCACCAGCCCCAGCAACAGCACTAGAGGAAGAGAGAGGCCCTCTCAGCTGCTGGGGAGTCCTTGCCCCAACTCTGTCCAACACACTGAGAATCTCCCATCCTCTACACAGTTTCCATCCATACCCCCTGAAGAAGGGGTGAGGGGCTTAGAGAGCCCAACCTTGTCATGTACCATCAATAAAGTATACTGTACCCAGCCACCTCTTTGTTGATTTCATCTTTTCCAAGGGTCTGGGATAGAGAGAAGGGAAGCTGGGCTAATGCTAAGGTGAAATGTATCTTGCTAAGGGTACAAAGGAGCCCTGGTGGCACAGTGGTTAAGAGCTTGGCTGCTAACCAAACGGTCAGCATCTCCTTGGAAATCCTATGGGACAATTCTGTGCTATAGGGTCACTATGAGTTGACTCCACCGTAATGGGTAAAGGTACCAACAAGGGAGTTAGCGTGCCACAACCAAGCACAAACTAAGGTTTACAGCTCAGCTATGCCCGCCCTTGGCACCTCTCCTCAGGTAGAAGCTGTCTGGGTTTACTCTAGAGCAGGAAGCCAACACAACCAGTTAAGAGGTCAAGGCTGTTGTCTCCAAGAGCTCCAGCCCCAGGTTACTAGCTGTTGGCTAAGCTCCCATGGTCCTATCACCTGACCTCTCCTCTGAAGGCTGTTCGCCCCTTTTCTGTCTAGCAGATCCCTGGAAGGTAACGGCACTGAAAGTGTATGCTTTGGAATCTGGCACCTAAGTCCATGTAACTAGCAGGTTATGTGACCTCTGAAGTGAAGAGTAGTTTGACTGCTAGAGTTCAAACTACTTCCGCTCTGCCATGTACAACTGAAATCACCAGTGAGTTGTTTACCTTTCTGTGCCCTAGTTACTTCACCTACAAAGTTAGGCTATGACAGTACCCAACACCTAAGGTCTTTAGATAGAAGGATTAAAGTGGGTAAAACATAAAACACCTAGAACCAGGCCTAATAACACAGGAAGTACTAATAAGCTAATGCCTGCTTCCTGTAGTGTGGGGGAGGATGAACTGAGACATGGTGAATGTCGGGACAGAATAGGCCCACAATGTGTCTATTACTGTCCTTGGGTGAGGCACAGGGCCTTAACTGGGGAAGAGCACAGGGAGGTGACCTGGGTTCAAATCTTGGCTCTGCCACTTTCATTTCGGGCAAGTTACTTAGAACGCCCCTGTGCCTCACTGTGCCCATGCACATTTATAAAATGGAGATAATGAAGACAATAGTGGATACTGCACAGAGTCAGGAGGATTGTGTAGCTAATACCAGAAAGCACTTGAAACAGTGACACAAACGTGCTCAGTAATTGCCAGTTTCAATATTATTAAAGATTCCATTCAAATGTCAGTACAGCCTCCCTAGGCAGTTATACTAAGTTACCATTCTCAATCACATCTCCCCAGTTTCTCCAAGCTTTTGCAAATCAGGGATGTCCTCTTACTCAGCCTGTTGGTCTCACGTGTAACAGACACAGAGGAGGCACATCTTCAGCTGATGAAGACCCTGAGTCCCTGAGCACACGCACATACCCACACATGCACAGTGCCTATGTGAACACACACAAGTAGCTTCACCTTTTTCTCTATCACTCAGCACTGACTGGGAGCCGAGCAAAAGCTTGCATCTCCCTCCAGGATACTGCACCAGTCAGATCCAGAAGCCACCTACACCAGGGCACTATGGCCCCTTTAATACGTGGCACTTCCCAGAAGAAGGGAGCCACATCCATCATGTGGGCAGCCATGAGCATTGGGACGGCACCCTGCTGAGCCCTGCTTCCTTCTGTCTATAACAGGGAGGGAACCCCACCAAACTGCAGGTGTTGTCCACTGAACGTCCAGCTTAATCCGCTTCATACCAGTGCCCAGGCCAGTTAGCACCAGTATGGAATCAAAGACAATGAGCTGGCACGAGGCCACAGGATGGAAGGAAGAGCCAACACATTCCTTATACACAGGTCAGGGACCACATTGCAGTCTGGCAGCGTTCTAAGGTGGGAAAGCAGCAGACAGCCACGCATGGAGGCAGGAGAGTCCGGACTGTGGTGGGAGTCACCCAGGAAGGGCAGGGCCAAGCCTAGCTCCAGACCCCACAACCCTGGAGATGCCAAGGAGGAAGCCAAGAAAGGGGCGCCCAGGCCCTGTGGCCAGGCTTGGTGTGGTGGGACAAGTGCCGTTCCCCTCTGTGAGCCTCCTCCCACCACCATCTGCAGCGGTGAGTCCCCAGCAGGGTGGGGCCACAGGGGGAGCCAAGGTGGAGGCAGGTCCCTATCTCATGGAGCTATCAGATGAGACATCGCGATCGGAGTCCTCAGCCTCACTTGGCGGTGGCGGCGGGTCGCTAAGTGGGACCGCAGTGAAAGCAGGAGACTTTCTAGAAAAAAACGCCAGTTGTCACCTTGGGGCAGGAAGGAATCCTGATGAGACGTTCCTCTCCCTGTGCCCTTATTGTCTGGCAGGTAAGTAAATGGCAGCTTAGGCAGGGGCTGGCTGGGAGACCACGGGGTGAAGGAGAGCAGAGGGTAAGGGAGGTGGTGAGAAAAGGAACCCTCTCGTGCCACACCTGGTGGGAGAAATGGCCCCCACCATCTTGGGGACTCTGAGAGGCTCAGAGGTCAGAAATCTTTCCAAGAGGCGCTGCCCGAGCCAAGTGCACTGACACTATGGTCCTGGCTTTATTTGCTATTGTGACATTTTTGTTGTTCTTTTAAACTTTTTGGTTGGGGTATAACTTACACAGGGCCAAATGCACAAATCATGGCCCTGACTTTAGATAAAAATCTGCCCCCGCACCCCTTCTGTTCCTGCCTCCCAGGAGACCACTAGAATTGGTGGCATTGGAGTTTCAACTGTTCAGCCACAGATGGACATACATATCATCCAACTGTCATTTGGGCTGGACTAAAGGGCAGCCCCGCATTGACATATGACTGAGTCACTGCCACAGGCTCTTCTGGGCTGGCCAGCCAGCAGCTCTGCTCTCGGCCCCGTGTATGCCCGCCCCAGAAGAGCCCCTTACCGGTCTCCAGACTGGGTGATGAGCCGGCGGCAAGTCTCCATCTGCACGTCCAGGCCCCGCTTCATGCTGCACATCTCCATGTACTCATGCAGGTGCCGGTTCATGTCGTTTTTGGCTGTCGCCAGCTCCAGCTGTGACGGGGCGGCAGGGCCATCAGGTCAGCACAGCATCCCTGCTCCTGACTGCCAGAGGCTAACACACCAAGTACACTCGCTGGGCAGAGGCGCCCAGGCAGCCATGGTGGGGAGCTTGGGTTTACAAATAAATTGGACTGAAACAGAAGGCCATGAATATACTATCTTTCCCGAGTGTTCTGGGGATCTCTGTCTACAAAGGAACGCAAAGGTGTCTGCTACAAGCCTGTGTTCTTGTAACAGAGTGAAAAGAGAAATGAAGAAAGGAATGTTAACTGTGGGCAGAAGGGAGAGGACCAGCACTCTTACTACAGCACAGGGTGTGCCATTTGTGGTCTGGCTTGCCTCCCCTCCGCCCATGGGGTTCCTTCAGGGCTTGGCTCATCCCGCAGTCCCTGTATAACGCTGCATCCACCTCTGTCTCTCGGCTCAACTGTGAGCTCCTTTAACGGTTGGCAACAGGTCTCATTCATCTCTGCATGCCTAATGCCTTGATGCAAATTAATTAATTTTGTGAAGTATCGACAAGACTCATGGCACCAAGGAAAGCTGTCTGCACTGATGAAAGGGGCTCAATTCTCTTCCCATTTTCTCCTCATTACTTTATTGTTGTGGACTGAATGGTGCCCCCCCCCCCAAAAAAAAAGATGCTGAAGCCCTAACTCCCAGTATCTATGAACGTGACTTGTTTGGAAATAGGGTCTTTGAAGATGTTATCAGTTAAGTCGGCATGAGTACTGGAGTAGTATGGGTCCTAATCCAACATAAGTGGCGTCCTTATAAAAGAAAAGAGACATAGGGGAAACAGCCATGTGAAGACAGAGGCAAAGACTGGAGAGATCTACGAGCCAAGGAATGCCAAAGATCGCTGGCTGTCACCAGAAGCTAGGAGAATGGCATCGAGCAGATTGTCCCTCAGAGCCCTCCAGAAAGAAACAATCCTACTGACTCCCAGCCTCCAGAACTATGATATATAAATTTCTGTTCTTACAAGCCACCCAATTTGTGGTACTTCATTACGGCAGCCCTAGGAAGCTAATACATTTATTTCCTCGCTTATAAGCCATTTTCAGAGACTAAAAGAAAGACTGCCATACTGAATGCCCTATCGATTGCCATACTGAACGCCCTATCGATTCTAAGATGTATCTCAATTTCAGAAATGTTATATGTGAAAAAATGTGGTGCTCAGAGTCAAGGAAGCATGGTCTCCCTCCCAGGAGAGCCCGATTCTGCAGCAAGCAGGCTGTGAGGTAGAGCTGAGAGGTAGAGGCAAAGGCAGTAAAAGATCTGGGCCAGAGACAATGCGCTGCCTCCCTTTGTTTGGGGTACAAAGGACAGGGGCCAAAAGGGGAAACAAAATAAAACCACTTGAGGTAATCTGCTTGAATGCCTGAAAACAGGGAAAGGGTAGGAAACTACCCGTGAGTAATCTGAATCTGACAAAGAGAGGTGGGTACTTGGAGAAAGAAGTAAATGGGTCATAGGGTGAGACAAGAGAGATGGTCAGGACAGTGACAGTTATGATGAGATGGTGCCTAGGGGGTCAGAAGCCCTAGTGAGCATGGCTCAAACGGCAGGCTTGGCTCCAGTGCTGGGAAGCTGCAAGGAAGAGGAACAGGACATGTTGGCTGTCCAAACTAGGAGGTGAATATGATGCCACTAGCTCTTGTTCAGATCAGCTGCCACCTACCCCGCAATTTCTCCAACTCAGGAGAGCCAGAGTGAAGGGAACTGGGTTCTGGAACCCATCTTCAGGGGTCAGGAAGAAGGAAATGAACCAAGTACATTTCTATCAAGTTCCAAGACTAGTACAGACACCAGGCAACTCTACTTATTTGTCTGTAGCCCCTCAATTCAAACAGTTAAAGCAGGGATGAGGTGAGGAGATGACCACAGAAGTCAGGAGATATCCTCAGCAACCTATGCTGTGTGACTCGTGGGGTGGGGCAAGGATGGGAACAGACAAGGAGACGAGGGGAGAAGCGGGGAAAGAAGCCCTTCCCACTCACCACCTTGGGCCTTGGCTTTACCCTCTGATAATGGGAAATGGCCCTTGCCTCCATCACAGTGACCCTAGAGATCAAAGGTCACAAGGATGTAGGCGCCTTGGATGCTCCAGATGGGTCATCAGGAGCAACCTGAAGCCAAAGCCCCCTGGTTAGTGTTCCTAATATTTCTCCTCATATCACCTTACTGTGAGAGCAAGGAGTCAAGACGACTGGAAAAGATCTTCAAGACTTGTTTCCAATTAGGATTTTCTCTTGTTCCAGGTCATGTTTTAACCTGGCTGCTTTTGGCCCAGGAGAAGACCCAGGCAGAGACAGCGGCCCCACATCTCTTGCTCTAAGGCCCCCGCATGGTTGGAAGTATAGTGGAAACATGAAACCCTGACTCCACCATCCGGAAGAGACAGGTAAGGGAGGAGGGAGAGAGGAGACAGCGAGACTGGTATAAACGGGAGAGTGAAGACCAGTTCTCCCTTCCCATCCCCTTAGCTAGGAGACAAGTCTGGCCGTGCCTTTAAACTTTAGCATTTGTCTGCCTGGGCAGAGAAAAAGCAGGTTTTGCTTAAAGGAGCAGAACAATTCCATGTGTGTTGGGAGAGTGGATATATAGGAAGGTAATTCCTCAACTTTCTTCTCAAAATGTAGGCAGCGTGAGGGCAATAGAGTATAACTCTAGACCTTCAGGGGCTACAGGCAGTGAGCTGTGGGAGGAAAGTTGGCCGTGGCTCCTTGTCAGCCCTTTCTGTGTGTGAGGTGACCCTGTCCTGTGCACTCTGACTTGGGGAGGAGGCAGGTGGACTTCTCAGCCTCCCCGCAAAGGAAACAGAAGGCCTCTAGGGTCCCACAGTGATGAGGCTCTGGAGCTGCGGCCCCTTCACGACCTGCTGGGTGACTGGGCCCCTTGGCTCCAACCCATGCCCTTACCTCTATCTGGTCAATGGTTTCCTGATATTCCTTCTCCCGGGTTTTGAACAGGGACTCGGTATCTTTAATCACCTTCTCCAAACTGTCTTCCTGTTGCTGGAGTAGAAAGGGAAGCGAGGGCAGGCCAACCAGGGAAGGTGGGGACGGAGGCATTCCACAGGGCCAAGGCAGGGAGGAGAGAGAGAGTCAGGTTAAAGGACACTGGAGAGAGAAAAGACAAAGGACAAAGGAGGAGGGGAGAAGCAGGTAAAGGATGATGGCCACATAGGAGGACCAGAACGAGGGGTGGGGGAAGGGACAAGGAAGGGCACCAAGCTGGAAAGGTGACCCTGGAGGGGCCCTGAGGCTGGAAGGGGCAGTTACCTCTCCCTGGGCCTCTGCTGCTGCCATGGCATAGCCTGAGAAATCCTCCCATAGCAGCAGGGTCTCCTCAGTCTCCTCCCAAGTCAGGCTGTCACAGTCGTCCTCAAAATCATACTCCCTCCTAGAGACAGGGAACCCAGGTGTCAAGGGGGGCTACTCCTGGAGGGGGCGCTGCTGGGGAGCTCCGGCCTCTGGCAGGGTCTCCTGCGGGGCTGTTGTGGGCAGGACTATGGGACTCACAGCTGGTTGAGCATGCGCTGCATCTCCTCGTTGATGCTGAGGGCTGTGCTCTCCTCCTCATCCCCATCGGGCTGGCGGGGCCCGTCACTCTCCGACAGGGAGGGGTCCTCCTCGCTGGCAGCCTTGCGCTCCCGCTTCCGCCCCCCCATGGATGGGACCTTAATGGGAGACAAGTGTAGAGACTACAGAGACGAGGCCGGGTGCATGAGGAGAAAGGGTCACGGGGCGGGGAGTTGGGGAGGAGGCCGGGTGCATGAGGACAAAGGGCAGGTGGAGGGGACAGAGGGAGCAGGATGGGGGAAGAAGCATGAACCAGCAGGAAGGGTGAGGCAGACAGAGAGAAAAGACACAGTTACCACAACAGGAACAGAAACATGGAGAGTTACCAAAGACAGACAGACACAGGTGGGGACAAGGCTGCAGACTGAGAAGGAAGAAAAAGAAATAGAAAAAATAGAGCAGTAAGATAAGGGGAGAAATGGCTTATTACGACCACATTAAGATGTGTATAATGGCTAAAGAGGGTTTTTTTTCCCCCCTAAAAAAAGTCTTTCTAATGAAATGATGGAACTAAAAAGAAAGTTTTAGGACTTCAAGGAAGAGGAGGATACAGTGTTTGCAAAGGAGAACTTGAATCACATCCAGATCTGGAAAGCCAGAGGGAGAAGGGATAGGAAGAAATGAAGAAAAGAGATAAAAAGAAGAGGGAAAAAAGCAAAGAAAATAGGGAAAGAGGAAGAAATTGGTGCTGAAAAGCCCAGTGGGTCAAAACTGATAGCCAAAAGGCCTGGGTAGTTTAGAAACTGGGGCTGGGACATTAATAAGCTTGCATGAGATCAAAACTAACCAGCTTCTTCTGTGGAGAAAAGCAAGAGAGAAGATGAGAGGAAGAGAGAGAGGACAAGAAGCAGACAGAGGAGAGAAAGGGGAGGGAGAGATGGTGTTAGAGACAGCTTCCAAACCTTCTCTCCAGAGGCTGCTCCTCGCCCCCCAGCCTAGGCCCAGTCGGGTCCCCAGCTGCCAGGATAAGGTCCCCCAAGACGGAGGAGGGCAGGGCCTATGCCCCAGGCCAGCAGTGGTGACGTTTCTTCACCTGCCCAACCCTTCTCTGGGCTCAGGCACTGGGACATGTGGACTGGAGGGTGCTAGGACTCCGCCTGTCTCCACCCAGGGGCCTGAGGGCACCCAGGCCTCTCACCTGGAACATTTTGATCATATCCTCGCAGTTGCGCTGCTGAGCCACGTCACACAGTTTGGCTGTGATATCAATGCGGCGGCAGATGTCCATGTCCACCTTCATGGCCTTCTCCTGGATCTTTGTGTCCAGCTCTGACAGGTTCTGTCCGGGGAGGACAGGGAAGAATGAGGAGGCACCCGCACTCCAGACAGGGACCAATACAATGCTGGCAGGATCCTCCTGCTCCTCCAGTAACATGCGCCTGTCACTTCCTCCATGAAGATGTCCCTCAGAGCAGAGTGCAGCACTTCCCACAGCACTTTACTCAGACTTTGGCTGCTCCTGCATCAGCTCCCTGGCCAGATGGATAGGTGCCCCTGGGGGTGTGGCCCAGTGCCTGGGACATGCAGGTACTCCCTAGAACTGGGCACTCCAACCAACAGAGCAGCAGTCCTTACCCGCCAGGAACTTATGTTCTCTGGGAAAAAGAGAGACCACTGGGAATTACAAGACTGGGGAAAGTACTGTGATGATGATAATAATAATCATTAACACTTACTAGCACTAACTGTGTGCTAGGCAATGTTCCAAGCACATTATAGTCCTCATAATCATTCTGCAAAGTGCGTGCCTTGATTATCCCCATTCCACACATGAGGATACAGAGGTACAGGGAAGCTGAGGAACTTGCCCCAAGGCCATACTGCTAGCCAGTTGCAGAGCTGGGATCTGGACCTAGGCAGCCTGGCTCTAAAATCTATGCTTTTACTAACCACTTAAGAACCTCTAGTCATGATGGAGACTACACTGTCTCTCTGACACACACCAGGACTTTTAATTTCTTTTTTCTTGAATTCTAAACCAAACCAAACCCACTGCCGTCGAGCTGATTCCAACTTATAGCAACCCCATGGGGTTTCCAAAGCTGTATCTCCACGGAAGCAAACTGCCACATCTTTGTCCCTCGGAGCCGCTAGTGGTTTCGAACTGCTGATCTTTCAGTTAGCAGTCAATTGCTTTAACCACTGCACCACCAGGGCTCCTGTTTATTGAATTAGGAGATGGTAAAGGAAAAAATGGAGCCCTGCTGGCACAGTGGTTAAGAGCTCAGCTGCTAACCAAAAGGTCGGCAGTTCAAATCTACCAGCTGCTCCTTGGAAACCCTATGGGGCAGTTCTACTCTGTCCTATGGGGTCACTATAAGTCGGAATTCACTGAAGGCAACAGTTTGGCTTTTTTTTTTTTAAAGGAAGATACTGGAAGGACAGGGAAGAGGAAGGTGGGAAGGGCGGGACAAGAAATCAACTGGCCAAGATTAGACTGGCCAGTCTTGCTTGTTTCTCGGGCGGATCTAACGGTGACCCCCGCCATGGGGAAGACTGGAGGTGGCAGCACTCACATTGCTCATGAGCCCCTTGAAGACCACTAGCTCGGCTTTCAGCTGCTCCACCTTCATCGCCAGCTCCTCCTGGCAGGCATCTGCCTCTTGGGCTTCCTAAAGTCAGGGCGCAAACCCTCACGTCAGGGGCACTGCCAATGCGGGGAGGTAAAGAAGGCTAAGAGGGGCAGGGACAGCCCCAGAGCTGAGGGGCAAGTGGGGGATCGTGAGGAAGCACAGGCAGAGGCGGCCACCCTCACCTCCTGGAGCTCGTTCACTCGCTCTTGCAGCTGTATGCGAACTGTGTACTCCTCTTCCCACCTGGCAGACATGGGGAGAACAAGAGAACATGGGTACAGAGCCCTGCCCCGCCCTACAGCTCCCTGCTTCCCACCTCTCCAGCTCAGGCACAAGCCCCCAGGTCTGGTTCCCTAAATGGGGAGGTGCTTGGACAGGCCTGTCTGGTGGGCCAGCTGGTGGCCAGCGCAGCTGCTGGGCTTGGCCTTGGCCCATGGCTCCACACGTCCTGGCAAGTGCCGAGCTCACCAGCTGCCTTCCCGTAACCTCGGGCCACGCACCAGAAACTATATTTAAGAGCAACTGCTGCAGCTCTTGTCCCTTCCTTTGCCCATCCCACTCAGGCCCCAGTTCCAACCAGCTGTCAAGCTAGCCTCATCACCCCCTCCTACCCACGCCAGACCACCAGGCCCACCCGGCCCAGTCTCCCACCTTCAGTCGCACAGCTCCGGTCTCCCGCCTCCTGCCCGCACCAGAACAGAGCTCCTCTAGCCTGTTGCCCTGCCTCCTGTGGTACCATTTAACCCTGTAAAAGCAGCTGCAGGACACAGACCGCATCAACAGAGTTTGTCAAGAGCCCAAGAAGAGATGCTCAAAGTCCATCCCCACACACTCCAGAAACTGCCCACCCAGAGCCCCCCTTAGTGAGCCATGGAGAGGTGACAGGGCTGGCCCTATAGCCAGAAGCCCCCAGCAGCATTAAAGCAATGGACAACAGGAGCCTGGCATTTCTGAGCACTCAAACCCAGAGGTGGTCCATGGATCCTAAACCAGGAAGGAAAATGAGAGTATGACAAGGTGCCTCACTGATACAGTAGATGAGAACTAGAAGCAATACCTCCTGGGATCCCTGGGACTCAGCATCCAGAATGCAGACACTAAGACTACAAGTAGACTAGAAGGTACTCTTGGCGCCAGGGCAGGATGAGTAGGATCTATTTCCCTGGACTAAGATTTTTAAATATTACAGTCCACAGTAAGCCAGCGCATATTCTATTACATTACAGAGATGAAAGTGTGGGGGTAGGGCTAATGCCACTGCTACAGATCGGGCCCTGTCATTTCAGGACCCTACAAGGTCAGCTGGGATGGCAGAACTTCTCATACCCTACTCATATAAGCCCAGTACTCTGGCCACATGCTGGAAAGCCCTTCTTCCAGTCTGAGAAAAAGAGGGCAACTGCACCAAGACAGAAACTTCAATATAAGAAAGGTGGTTAGGAAGCAGGAAAGAGGACAGCAAGAAAATTAAAACCCAAGAGAACAGATTCTGTGGGCCTAGGATTAAATTCTTTTCTTCCCCTTCCCTCCGTTTTCCTATCTCGCTCTCTCCTCTCTTCCCTGGGCGCTCCCTCTGGTCCCATCTCTCCTCAGTCTTCTGGGCTCCTCACCGCATCTGCACTGCAGTATTCCTAATAATAACTCCTCCACATCACCTTGGCTGCCCCTCCTGCACTGGCAGGGAGGGTGGAGGAAGCGGCCTGGCCACCACCCTGATGGCTGTTCCTGCAGTCCAGCTCCCCCCCTTCCTCACCCCCTGCCCACCCTCCTCCTCTGGACCCCACATGTCCTCCTCCCTTTTGCTCTGGCATTCTCCTTCAGATGGTCAAGACCAATGAAGGGCCCTAGTGACATCCAGTTATTTATTTTCTCAGCTATAAGACCCTTATCTTTTCTGGGCCTTGGTTTCTTCATCTACAAAATGAAGGCATGGGATGCTGTACCCTCGTGCCCGCTGGAGTCTATGAGTTTCCGGATGTAAAAAGCAAGGCTGACAAGGGGACAATGACCCTGGACAAGATGCAGGGCAGGCAGTGCTGTTTGACAGTGGAACCCAACAAAATCAGATCGAAACTTAGGTAAGGAAGTTAGTTAAGGTTTAAGATTTAAAAAATCGTACAGGGCAAAAATCTGAAGATAAACTGTCTTATACTCATAGGGTGTGTCCATATTCCCAACTATTTGCTGTACAGCCAGACTTTCACACAGTAGGTTCATTTGGACCTCCATTCAAATCTGGTCTCACAAGGTTCCCTTAACATGGGCAGAATTTGAAAGACTTCTGTGTATTCTGCACTTCCCAAACACCCCTCTTCTAAGTAAACTGTATCCTTGAGCTGAAGAAAGAAAGCAGGGGCCAATCCTATCCTGGAAAAACTGAGGCTCAGGAAAAAGAGACCCATCCCAGGTCACACAAGGTAGGGAAGCTGAAAATAGAACGCAGGAGGCCTCAGCTCCCCCCTAGTTTAGTGCTCTAGCTATCTCCAGGTCTTCCAGGCTAAAGATGGGAAGGAGGGATGGTGCTGCTATAAAGAGAACAGAATGAGGGCAGGGGATCTGGGGTGGAAGCCTGAGTAAGTGCCCGCATCACGTACCACACAGTTCTAGCTACAGGGCCCTCTGCACAGCAACATGCTGCAGAGCGATGAGCTAATCATCCCCCAAGGAATAATTCTTTGCTGCCCTGGACAGCTGGACCAAAGACACTCTTTCAGTTTATTTAAAAAAAAAAAAAAAAAAAAGCCCCTGAGAACAGCAGTTGTTCCTGTGGTTAGGGGGTGTGTTTCTGAACTGTCCATGTTCTGTTGCTGACTGCATTAATCAACCCCTGCAGAAGCAGGCTGGTTCTGGGTGGATCTGAATGGTGGTTTTAGGACAACTGAGACCTGTAAGGATACTCTTCCCATGGACAACTAAGGAAGCCAGCGTGAGGACAGAACTCAATCTCAGAAAGCCCTCTGACCTCTGACCTGACAGACTCCAGCAGGTCAAAGATCGCTGAAGGTTGCACCTCCAGACCCAGCAGTCATTTCCCAGAACATTCAGCCAATCCCCACCAGCTCTAAACCAGACACCAAGCTCGGCTACACTGGGCTGCAAAGGTAGTTCCTAGGCCTGCCACAAGGGGTCACAGTAGCTGATATGAGTGACTGCCAGGGTTAACCTGAAGGTCCCCCAAACCAAAGTCTCCTGTCATCTTCCTCCTCCTCAACCAGGGCACTGATCACGGAGTCTACAAAGTGCTGGCTTGCTCAGGGCTGCTGCCGTTAATGGCCTGCTCTCAGCCATCCTCAGGCATCCGTTTTGGTGCACAGCCGTCACTTTGGCATCACATCTATGCCCCTCACCCTCTGCGTCATCCCGCTGGGTTCCCATGAGAAAGTCAAATCTTCATCCTCAGAGTGTGATGGGCCCATCCCCAGCTGTCTTATACTCATAGGGTGTGTCTATATTCCCAACTTTTTCCTGCTCAGTCTCCACCTTTGGCTCTTTACCTTTTCAGATTCCCCCAGCTTCCACTAGCCCTATGACAACCACCAGCCCCTTTCCCTTTCCCTAGGAAATTCCCTTTATTCTTTGTTCCCACTCTTCTGACCTACACCAAATGCCTTCAGGTCCCCAGAGCCTTTCATGTGGAACCAGGGCAGGGACCTGGTTTCCACTGACATTGCTGTGGGACATCCCGGGCTGTGGTAGGGCCACCCTCTACAGTGTGCAGTCCCCACTTCATCACCCCCTCCCAATGTCACTTAATTGAGTCCCCCAAGTTAAAGTTATATCCTTTGCTTCTTATTTCTGGTCGGTATGTGCAGCTTATATCCCCAGATTGCTCTGAGGGATAAGACTGGCGGGGTTAAGCAGTACCCCAGATGGTACCTCTAAGACTGTGTCCCTTTCACAAAAGTCCACGGTGAACACTGCAGACTCGATGAGAGAGAAAGCAAAGCCAGGAGAAAAACAGAAACTCCCCACAATATTTGCTCCTGGCATCCTTCTTCCTGTCACGAGTCTTACTTCTGCATTCCCTGTGGATTCCAGTCTGCCAGGATTCAATTCCATCTACTTCCAAGTCCCTCATTCTACAGCACCAACTTGTACTCTTAGTTCATTCACCTGTCATCCTTGGGCCCCAACTGCTCCCCGCTCTTGAACCCACACCAACCCCCGCCCTGCTGGATGTGGCAGGGCACTGACCCTACTCCCTCCTTCCTGAGCCACTGCTACAGTCCTCCGGGCCCCGCTGTCTCCTCCTTAGGGCCTCAACCCCTACCTCCGCTTGTACTCGTCCCGCTCCCGCTTCACTTTGGCCAGCACGTTGTACAGGGCGCGGATCTCCGGGGTGATGGTGTCGATCTGGACGCCCACCCCGTCGGGGTGCACCCACGATAGGCCAGGCCCTTGCACCAGGGTGGGCTCCAGTCCCGGCCCGAGGCGGCGGGCGTGAGAGAAGGACCAGATGGTACCCGGCATGAAGCGAGCGGACGAGGAGTAGGCGGAGGTTGCGGTGGCGAGGGCGGTGGAGGACGACGCGTGGCCGGCCGCAGACGGCGTGAGGGGGCCGGCTGGCGAGCGCGCAGGTGAGCCCAGCGCCCGCGCCGACGGGGTGCAGACGGCAGCCGGCCGGGCGCCCAGGGGCAGCCCCAGGGGTCGGATGGGGCTGACAAAGCCGGTCTGCACGGCCTGGTCGCGGCGCCCAAGGCCCCAACGGCCCTGCTTACCCTCCTCCAGCGCCTGCTGCAGCTGCTTCTCCAGCAGCCGGTTCCGCCGCTCCAGCTCGTGCACCTTGGCCAGGAAGCAGCGGAACCGGAGGTTCAGGGTCTTGAGCACATTGATGTTGGAGCCCAGGTCGTTGCGGAGTGCCATGGCGGCGGGGGGCGCCGTTCCCGGCCCGGGCGGCGAGAAGGCAGCGGGGCCCGCCGGGGCGAGCGGCGCCGGGGCCAAGTCCCCTCCCCCACAGAAGTGGTCGCCTCCTAAAGGGTCTCCCAGAGGCCCGGGCAGGCCCTGCTGCTCCTGCTGTAGGAGGAAGAGGTTAGGGCCGAATAACGGATTCATGGCTGCGCCTTCTGCTGGGAGATGGAGACTGGTGCAGGAGCAGGGATACGGAGCGAGGAAGAAGAGCCAATGAGGCGGCCGGGGAACACGAGGCAACCAATCAGACGGCTCGGCAAGACGGGCAGAGGTCAGGGGGGCGGAAGAGGGCAGAGAAGGAGCTAATGAAAGGCTCTAATTGGAGGCTGAGACCTGAACCTTTCCGGGTCTGAGGAAGAGCCCAGGGCGGAGAGGAGCCCCAGCAGCCTTCTCCGGTCTGACTGGAACGCAAGTCCTGCTGGAATTCAGCCAGAGAGCTGGCATTAGAACCGAGGGCCTCCAGTACCCCATGGGCTTCGGTGGCAGGAAGCCCATCCTCCCCCTGCATCCCGTATTGCCCTCCTCTTCTCATAGCCCAAACACCCTAGCTCTGACTGGCAACTCTCCCCTCTTCCTGGGTCCCTGAGGAAATGGATCTTATCAGTAGTACCAAACTGTTCCTTCTCTTTAGAGGGTCCTAGTGCCACCCTCCACCCTAGGCAGCAAAGCCAGTACCCTACTGCCTCCTCCTCACTCCCCCAAAACAAAAACACAGTGGCCAGAGGTTGTAAAATGTGTATTAAATTTCATGTGAATACACAGTGGGGAAACCATCTTCGCAGAGCTAAGAGTTCCAACCCAACGATAATGGCAATGAGCCACCCCAGTCTACTTTTCAACCATCCATCTAAGACAGTGGTGCCTGGCTATTGCCTCTGGATTGAGATTTCCTCCTCTTTGCTGGTGGAGGCCGGCTGGGACTGTGGGAGTACATGGTGGAACGCTTGGGGGTGCCATTCTGTTTCTGGAAGGCAGCTTTCTCGAAAGGCAGCTCTGGCAAATGCTGCTTTACCTTCTCAGCCCCTTTGGCTTTCCCAAGGGGCTGACCCTGGTCCTCAGGCTTGGACGTGGTGGGCTGGATCTTGGAGAGGGATAGCGCAGCAGGCGTTCCTGAGTCTGTGCCCTTGGGAGGGGCATTTTGCTTCAGAAAGACAACTTTCTTGGGAGACTGCAGTTTAGGTAATCGTTGCTTTAGCGTCCCAGTCGCCTTTGGTTCCCTGAGGACTTCAGCTTTTTCAGCTAGTGGATTGCTCTCCTGAACCTTGGAGGATGATTGAGCCTTTGTGACAGAAGGCACAGTGGACAATTCTGAGTCTGTCCTTTTGGAGATGTCATTCTGCTTCTGGAAGGAGGCCTTCTTGAGATGTTTTTGTTTCTGCAACTTCTGCTTTGCCTTCCCAGCCCCTTTGGCTTTCTTGGTTGGCTGGCTGCTGTTCTCAGGCTTGGGAGCGACCTGACCCTTCAGGTCAGGTAAATCTGGGTTTGTAGGGATGACTGTTGCAGAATCTCCTGCAGTTAAAATTAAACAGATGGTATGAAAAAATGGGCCTTATCACTAAACGGTCTTCATCATTAGTGGAGACAAGCAGAGGTATTAAAATATAGGAACTTCCTGGTTATTGTCTCTTGACCAAGTATCCTACGTAATTAGGACAGCACCTAAGAGCAGATCACCTAGATTCCTATCACTTAGTACCACCTGGCCTTTATTCAAGTCCTATTTGAACAGACCAACCTTGCATTAAGAGAAGGGATCATTACTCACCCTCAGGCAAAAAGGTATCAAAAGGAAGCTGCGCCCCCTTGAGGACAGCAGGTAACAAGACACTAACCAGGGAGGTGACTAAATCTAAAGCACAGACTGAGCTTTATTTGCTTTTTTAATCAAGGAAGGCAATTGCAACTGGAAACAAACTAATAAGACATAAATGAGTACTGACATACTAAATATGTACTTTTGGATTACAGCAAATTTTGCTATTATTAAGATTTTTATTCTCTGTTTACATTCAGATGTGACTCTTGTAAAGACCATTATTTAATATGAAAAAAAAAAATCAACTCAATAAATCATGCAGTTTGTATTCAGAAGCTCTCCCGTCCCTCCTCCAACTAAACCCAGGGTTATATATCCCAGCATGCAGAGCTCTTAAGCCTGTTTCAAAAAACCCCACCCTTCCCCTGGAGATCCAGGCCAGACTCCTCAAGATGGCTGAGAAAATGATCTGCAATTAGTGTGAAGGGCTCTGAGGACTGCTGAGAGCTCCGAGGAGCCCTATGCCAACCCGGTGCAAAGAATGCTGGCCCGGCAGAGGACACCACCACTAAATCAACGCTGGCCACGAAGGAAAAGAAACCACAGCCCTCATCTGGAATGTATTTTATGCTGAACAACTGCAGCCACTTGGCAGGACAAAAGGCCCCTATCCATTATGAACACTTTAATATACTCCAATGGGGTCCCAGGGCTCAGGAACAATTGTAATTGGGATGAAAGGGATCTTTCATCCAAGCATACAAAGGTAGTGATGAAAGGTGGAAAGATCACTTACCTGTCTGGGACTGGGGGACAGAATTGGAGAACTTCTTGAACTTGGCAATAAAGAAACCATCCATATTGTGGGTATGAGGATAGAAGCGGCGGGTGGAACGCAGAGTGGGGTGGAAGCGCCTTTCTCGAAAACGGGTAAAACCTTCCTGGCCGAAGTCTAGACCCGTGGGCACCAGGCGCACATTCCTCTTTTTCAGAGCGTAGTCTACCACCCACTCATTCTCTTCCACCTGGATATGGCGGGGAGAGACACAGATGGAAAAAAGGGAACCACAGCCAGAGCTGAAGGGAGCTCTAAAGGGCAGACAGCCTCCAGCCCTGCCCTCCCACAGCAAAGGCCTCACCATGATAGAACAGGTGCAGTAGACGAGGTAGCCTCCTGTCTTGGAGGTGGCATTGACAGAGTCAATAGCACTCAGGAGTAACTCCTTCTGAAGGTGAGCACAGCGCTGGATGTCCTTCTCATCCTGTGCCAAGGAGAGACCCAGGAGTTTCAGAAATTCAAAAGCCACCCTCAGGAGGAGAGGGATGAACTACTGACTGCTCACAGTGCTCCTCTACCTCACCCTCTTGCTCTGCAAGGCTGGTCCCACTGCCTGACTCCTCACCTTGTTAGTCTTCACAGCTGGGTCCTTGGAGATGACCCCAGTGCCACTGCAGGGGGCATCCAGTAGTACTCGGTCAAAGCCCCCCACCACCTGGGGAAAAGTATAGGTTAATCAGATGTTTTCTACAACCTGCACAGCATCATTCATTTCCCAGAGGCAGGTAAAGTGAAAAAGTCACAGGAAGGAAACACAGAGGACAGTCCCAAATCCCACCTTAGGGAACTGGCGCCCATCGTAGTGGCTGATGATGGTGTTGGTGACTCCCAAGCGATGCAGGTTGCCCACCACGCTCTTGAGCCGCTCAGCATTGGCATCATTGGCAAGGATCACACCTGTGTTCTTCATCAGCTGGGCTGCAGGGAGGAAGGGAGGGCCACAGTACTGACCAGTCAGCTCGTCTGCGTCCACACTTGCTACCCACCCTCCAGCCCAGGAGTCCATAAGTGAAGTCTGATCACTTCAAAGCAAAACTTCACTTCCAATAAGCCCCACTCCTCACTGCCTACTACACACGTCTACACAGATCGCACTGGCCCCCCAGTGATAAGCAAGCCTGCTGATGTGATTTTACCATTTTCAGTGAGCTTCTTTCTTTCTTTCTGTGGACTAAACTACTTCTTTTAAGCGACAATAGCTTAAAAAAATGGTTATGATTACTTACCACGTGCTGAGCACTACATCCAAAAAACCCAAAACCCATTGCCCTTGAGTCAATTCCGACTCACAGCGACCTGTAAGTCAGAGTACAACTACCTCACAGTGTTTCCAAGGAGTGGCTGGCGGATTCGAACTGACCTTTTGGTTAGTAGCCATAGCTACTGCTGCACCACCAGGGCGCGGAGCACTACGCCAAGGCCTTTTAAATGTATTAATTACTTCAATCCTCACAACCCAAACAATTACTACCCCATCTTACAGATGACGAAAGAGGATCAGGGGCTTGCCCAAGGTTATATGGGTAAAAAGTGGCACACGTGGGATCTGAACCCAGGAGATTCCAAAGCACGTGCTCCTTACCACTTCACTAGCTGCACCAACCCCTCCACTCTCAAAAGCGGTGAGCCAGATGAATCCCCACCCCCACCTGCCCTTCTCATACCTATGTAGCTGGTCTTCCCTCCAGGAGCACAACACATGTCCAGGATCCGCTCATGTTCCTGGGGTGCCAAGGCCATGACAGGCAGCATGCTGGAGGCTCCCTGCAGCATGTAGTGCCCAGCCAGGTACTCGGGAGTAGCACCTGTGGAGGAGGACCCACCTGTGACATGCTGGGACAGGGGCCAGGGCAGGAGGGCTAATGAACAGGGGACTTACCAATGGGCACCGAAGAATCATATACCACTAGTCCAGTCTTTGACCACTTGCCCAGGGGATCCAGGTTAACCCCACGATTGATTAGAGCCTGAAGATTAGGAAGATAAAGAATTTAAAACCTCATAGGCTGCTATGCCCAGAAAGAGACATGAAAACATGCTCCTACTAGCAGGTCTGAGACACCACAACTCTTGGAGACCTTACGCAGAACACAATCATTCCAGACTCACCCAGTTTCTCTCCGTCCCATCCCATCCCATGGTGTACTTTTTCTTAACCTCAGACTCCTAACTTGAAGTCTTAACCCTACCACAGTGAGCAGACTATCAGCTCCTACCTTTTATTTCCTCGAAATGGCCTCTGATTTTACAATAAGCTCAGTGCCCTAACCATCCTAAAATTTAATGTTATTGGTTAAGGAATATTAACGATAATCATTGGGTAATCTTCACACCAGGAGATACACTAACACATGACCACACTAATGGCTTTACACCAGAGGTCTTTAACCTTGGCCCCTGAACACTTTGAAATAATCAGGCTAAAATATCGTTTATGAATATGGGTATTTTTCTGGGGGCAGGAATACATAGCTTTCACCAGTTTCTCAATGATTTAGAAGGCAGACAACTCTCTCCAGTTTACTTCTGAGGCTGCACTACCCTGATTTCAACCCAGTCACAAGCAACAGAGAGTTTGGAAGGATGGGATTACCCGTGCCACAGAGGCTCTAAGCCATGAGCCTGTAAGACAGACAGACCCAGCATGACACCAGGCCACTCTGGCTTTGCCTCCTGTGATCATGCTTTACCAAGAAATGCTTAGGTACTAAGACCCCATCTAGTCAGGGTTGGGCAGGGGAATCCAAGCCTCAAAACCCACCCCTCACCTGAGCAACGTCCCGGCGCCGGGTTTTCAAGGTATTGGTTCGGAGGGTGATGGGCCGAGGCACTTCATTAGCTTCTAAGAACTCTACCAACTGGGGAAACAAGATGGCAGGTTGGCCAAGAAACAGTCAGAACAGAAGACAGCAAGGGCCCGGCTGCCTTCCTTACACAGTGTAAGAAGAGACATTAGAAAAGAAATGCAGAAAAGGAGTTAGAATGGCAATCCAGTACCTCAGACAGAGGGAAGAGATCCATGAGCTTGCCAAGCAGGAAGTCTCCATAGGAGTAATAAGTGGCCAGATCCTTCTGAAGCCGGTTCACATATTCAGAACGAGACAGACCTTCCTGCCGCTGAGTGCTAAAATCCCGCAGCACTGCCACTATATCGTGGATCCGCTTGTGAACTCGTTGAAGGTCTGGAGCCTGGGCACGTAGGCCTGCTAAGGAACTGTTTCATACTGCTCTAAGGCCTGGAAATCCCCATCCAAAGCACCTTCTCCCTACCCTTCACCCTGCAGTGGAAGGATATCCTGCTCCATCTCCCCAGCAGGGGGCAGCACAAAAAGGTCCTCCTCATCCACATTGATTTGTAGGCTCCCATCCACTTCATCATTTTTCGTGGGGCCTGACTCAGAAGACACTTTCTCCTTTTCCTCCTCTTCATCAGTTTCCTCCTCACTCCACTGGCCCCTAGAAGCAGGTCCAGAAACAGACGATTCACAGATCAAAACAGACCCCTCCTCTATCCTCACAGCTTCCCCCATCCCAGCTACTGCTCATTTTCTACCCTAAGTTTACAAAACTCACCCCACATCAGCTTCCTGGGCCTTCTGCTTCCGAGCAGCCCTTTCAATGGGCAGCAACTGAAAAGAGACAAAAACCACTGGCCATCAAGTCAATACCAACTCAGGGAGACCTCATGTGTGTCAGAGTAGAACTGGGCTCCATAGTGTTTCCAGTGGCTGAATTTTTCAGAAGTAGATCGCTAGGCCTTTCTTCTGAGGTGTCTCTGGGTAGATAAGAACCACTAACCTTTTGGTTAGCAGCTGAGTGCATTAACCTTTTGCACCACCCAGGGATGCCAAAAAGAGACTAGGAGTATCCCATGGAGTACTTTCTACCCCTGTATTTTATTATTTTCTAGATACAAATGTAACACTTGCTCTCAAAAGGAAATAAGGGTGCTGGAAGAAATGAATATAAAACTGACACAATGTTGAAACTAAGTGACGGGGACTGGAGGAGTTCATTATACTGTTCTTCTCCCCTATGCATTTTCCTTTTCAATAACAAAAAGCTTAAATCCTAAACACACATCTATTTGTATGCAAGGATGATAAAAATTACCCTTTGGTATCCATTTTATTGTATTTTCTTCTAGACTTAGGCTATATATTTTCCACATGATTAGAATTACAAGTTTGTTTCTTGCCTTTTTTTTTTTTTTTGGGTTCACAGATCATAAGAATTTTCATGAACATGATAAAATGACCAAATGTTAATTCACAATATGCATGAACCATAACTTACTTAAGTATATTGAGTATTATGGAAGTTCTCTGATTTTTTGGCACTATCATCCATATGGTGCCTACAAAACTGATAGGGGTAACTCTGTAGACAGAGGGGGTTGTGGAAGAGGAATGTAAATAGGGGCTTTCTCTTCTAGGAACTACATATTATTTGAATTTCTCTAATAATACACCCATGTACTAACTGTATAATAAATAACTTCTTGCACCTCAGTAAATAAAACCTTCGTCCACATTTTGGATTATCTTCGTAAACAGGGAATTACTAGACCAAAAGGAAGAAACTGTTCTTAGATACAAAATACTTCATAAAAAATATGTATGCACTTCCATTTCCGTCAAGTATCTACCTTACCACATCCTCAATGGCATTACTGAATTCTATAGCTGAGAGAGAACATGAGGCAGCTGAAAAACAGTGATGGAGCAGTAAATCCCTTTTCTCTAGTTAGGCTTATCTTTGCCACTGAGGCATAGTCTCAGGAATCCAGATAAAAAACTAAAAGGCAAGTATCTATTTCTGAATACCCACTCAATCTCACCTCTTCATCTTCGTTCTCATCTCCCTCCTCTGAGTCAGAGTCGGCTCCATAGTCATCCACCACATCAGCATCACTGTCCTCAGAGCCCCAGAGATCCCCCTGGTTCACCACACCATCTTCAGAGTCTTCCTCAGTCTCTTCTTCATCACAGCTATGGGGTGGCGCTGGGCTCTTCCTGCTTTTAGCAGCATTATATAAAGACGGGGCTCCCTTCTTACCAGATGTCTGGGCAGCTCCTACAGAGATAATATCTAAGACTCTGAAGAATCCTGGACTGATGGCAGCCACACATCCCTGGAACCTGCACTTTTTACTCTTAAAAAATGTCTTCTGGTTGTTCTTTTCACCTCAAACGTCAGCAATTCCTTCCCTGCCCTGGACCCAGAGAACTCAAGTAGCACCCAGCTATTTTCACTGACCTTTTGGTAGCTTTCCAGGCAATGGTTTAGCACCAGGAGACTTCTTTGATTTAGGGGCTTCAGCAAAGCCCAACCTCCTCTTGGCTGCCCTGAAAAGATGTAAGGGGTGAGGAAATGAGAACGTATCTCCAGGCTCTGCCATTTCCCATCATGCTCAGAAGCAGTGAGAATCCCAAATGAGCCCTCTCCAAGAACCTACATCATATGGCTCAAGACAAGCAGTATGAATTTAATCTATGTGAAGTCTGGACACCTACACTCACCTCTTTCTAGCCCGACTAGACAGCCTCTTGGAATTTTCATCACCGTCTGTTTAAAAAAAAAAAAGGAGCAGCAGAATGGGTTACAGGAGAAATGAGAAAGAAAAATGGACGAGGAAGTAAGGTGGGAAAACAATAGTACACCACTTAAAAGGAGTAGATTGTAACTCACTCCACAGTATTTTGCCAGGAACTGGATAAAAGATGCAAAGGAGATGAAGAACTCAACTGATGGTTCATCAACCAAATCCAAACTCCGTCTCCCTCTAAACTTTACATTCCAATAGCATCAACAATCTGATAACAACTCAGATTCAAAGCATCTTTTCTTCTGCCTTTTCCTTTACTCAATTTAATCAGTTACCAACTGCCCTAGATTTTACTTCCACAATTGACGTTTTTCAAACATTCTCCAGCAAATAAGAAGTTCAATCTCAGATCTATCATTTAATAACTCTATGCAAGTTACTTAGCCTCTCAGTTTTTCTTTCCTCAACTGTAAATCACGACCACCATGCCTCCCTCACAGGGCTCTAAGATGATGTGATGTGTCCCAAGGGTTCAGTACAGTGCCTGGCAGTTGCTAAAACCTCAGTAAACCACGTTTCATCCAAAGCCCAATAAAAACTACCTCTCCAGTCCTCTCTCTCACCAGTCTGCCACACTGCGGTCAAAGAGACTACACACCACTGTGAGAAACAGAGATATTTTTCCATCTCCATCCCTTCCACAATGCAGCTGTGATTGGCCTGTCCCTTTCCCAACTTCCACTTGCCAAAATGCTTCTCTTTTTCAAAAGCCATCTCTCTAACAAAATCTTTTTTCTCTTAACTTCGTGCCCTGCCCCCGTCCTCTGAAATTCCACAAGATTAAACTGCACCTCCTGTTGCATAGGTCCTTCTGTCCCTGTCCCATCTTTCCTAAGTTCTAAACTTAGATAACACTGACAGTGTTTCATTCATTCGTATTTCCTAATAACTCATACACAGAACGTTCCACTGGAGCCTCTGAAGACAGAGACTTAAAAAGAAAGGGAGCATTATGATGCAGATGAAAAAATGGCTCAAAAGCTGGGGGGCCAGGAACCCACGACTGACCGTTACCTGCAGGTAAGAATCTGGCGAGCTCTGTCTCGGCACCCTTCTGTTTGCGGGCTTTTCGGCCTGGCCCACGTTTTTCTTTCTTCGTAGGATCCAACTTACGCCCCATGGTACTGAGAAAAAGAAAAATCGGAGAAAGTACAGTCGCATGTGTTGGAAGAAGCAGCGCAGAACGCAGACTTACTAAATGTATTAAAGTGGCACAGTGCACCGCCTCGACCAGAATCTCGGCTCAGCAGCCGCGACAGCCCTTCGAGGCCCGACCAATACCCGCCCTGAGACCCCGGGTCCTAACACCCCACGCCATTTGTACTGACTCCCTTCCTTATGCCCCAAGCCTGGTCGATGCAGTCGCCCTTCTTTCCTCCAGACCCACCCGAAGCCTTCGCTCACCCGAAAGCGGGGTCAAGCCGGAGACAGCCCCTCGGTAGCAGGCGCAGCACTCCACGTGCAGTCCGGTGCCAATGATCGGACCCCACACTCCACGAAAACGCTTCACGCAGGCGCAGAGCTAGCTCGCTTCCGCCCCGCCTTTTCCGGTTGCCTTCTCTCCGCCCATGGACGCAGAACGTACGCGCACCGTGAGAACGCGAACTGGGCGGGCCGCGGCGTTGCGGGGGAGAAGTTGGAAGGTGGATGTAGTGCTAAGGCCCGCCGAGAATAAATACTGACCGAACCATTCTCACTTCCCCCGCCTTTCTCTCTCGGCGTTGGCTTTTTGCTTCACGCAAATTTAAAGTCGAGAAAAACTGGTGCCTGTAAGCCTCTCCCCCTCTCCTCTAACTGGGGCGTAACAGCGGGAACATTTTCCTGGCGTCCAAGCATACTACGTCCAGTCTATAGATCATGGAACCCTCATGTTACTAACTTCCTGCCCCCAACTCTTTGATTAGGAAACCCACTTTTTTGTTACTCCATAGGCCGCTGCTTGGCCTCACTCGGATAAGGTTCCCCTCTGCCTACGTTCACTTTTGGAGGACAGTAGGGCGACATCTCCCATCTTGGTTCCACACAAGTTAACCACAAAAATCTACTTTAGCCTTCCTTCAAATACACACCAATGTAGCGCTTATTCGGTCCCCGAAACTGTTCCAAGCATTTCACTTTCACAAAACTGAGAAAGAATTCTTATACATGTTGGAAGAAAGGCCTTGACATCTTCCAAAAGATCACAGCCATTAAAAATCCCATGGAGTGGCAATTCTACTCTGAAACCCATGGGGTCGCCATGAGTCAGAACGGACTGGGCAAATGGTTTTTGGTTTTATATTACACATGAAAAATCTGCAGCCCAGAGAAGTTGAGCAACTCTCTCAAGGTCACAGCACTATTAAATGGTGGTGCAGGGTATGAACCCAGACAGTTTTGGAGCCTCTCATTTCACACTGGGCACCTCCGGCATACACAGACATAACATGGCTCTTTCATGGAACATCAGAACACAGGGTAGCTCCTAGTTTTCAATTACATTTCCCAGGGATCCTGTCATACACACTTATCCACCTGCACCTATACCCACACTGAACCAGAGCACTAAAATACAAGGAAACTTTTATTTTCAATTTTCATCAAGAAATTTGCTGTGGTTTTTTATGCTTTTGGTTCTTTTCCTTTTTTTTTTTTTTTTTCCTTCTTCTTCACTTTATTTCATTCTAGCCGCTCAGTGGCTGGAGCCGCTGGGTTCCTGGTATTAAAAAGATGCCAACAGAGGTAGCTGTGTCTTGCCCAGGGGCCCGGCCCACTCTGAATATCCCAAAAAAGGAATAAAAGAAAACACAAAATAAACCCAACAAAATAAAACCAAAAGGAGGAAGAAATTCAGATCATTTTCTTCAAGCCTGGCGGGAACCCACAACAGTTTGTGTGTAACAGACGTTACAGTGGGGAGAAGCCAGGGCCCAGACAAGGGCCAGCCCGCCAGCTCCCTGCAGATGGCGCCGGCGCTACTGCTGCATCTCTCTCCAGCAGGAAGGGCACCGCTGCCCCTCACTCCCTCCCCTCCCCCAATGCACAGGGGGCTGTTCCTTTACAACATGGAAGATGGGGCAGAAAGTAGGAGTCTCTCAGGCCCCCAGGGGAGAAGCTGGGACAAGGGAAAGAGGAAGGTCACTGTTCAGAGGTGGAGGTGGTATCATCAATCTGGATCTTCACTGCTGCTGGGCTACCTATAAGGAAAGAGAACAAAGAGTCAGAATTCCAGACCACAAGAATCCACCAAGGAAACTCACTGATAAAATAGCCCCACCTGCTTCAGAATGTAAAGCTAGGGACACAAAGTAAAGTTACAAGTTCCAGAGTTGCTCTGCAGGAAGAGTCAGCCAGAAGAAAATCACCCTACCTGCTGTGGAGTAGGTTCAGGTGCCCGGTTTGCCAGGCGGCTGAGAATGTTACGCTCTGACATCTGTAACCTCACAGCAACCGGGGGAATTCGGGCAATGGTAGCTGGGAGTCGAGTCACATCAGCTTTCATATCACTCAGCAGTTCTTCCAGCTGTTTCAGAACTGCAGGAGGGCAAAAAAAAGATGGTAAGCGATGGTGGTCGGGACTGAGATCCTTCTACTACAGTCAGCCAGCCCATCACTTCTAATGACCAAGTGACTCCAATATGCTAGAGTGTTAAGTGTTGTCTTCTGTCACTGAGTCACTTGACCTGGCCCTCCACCATGCTCAAATTCCTATTTCTCGTATTTCATTTCCAAGTGTCCATGATTCTATGCTTTTTAAAGTCACCTAACTCTCATTCTCCCTGACTCTCTATTTCTCCCACTTCTCAAGAGCAGCTTATTTCTGTTGTTTCCTTTTCTTGCTTTTGTCTTTCCTCTCCACCTTCTGGATTTATCTCCTACTCCCTGTGTAACAACCTCATTTCACCCTCCACCTTCCTTGCAATGTTTTACCTTAATTAGGAACAAAACGTTGAAAAAGGTCTAGAATTTGAAGGAATCTTAAATAACCTGACATTACCTCTAAAGTGTCCCAAATGACACTATATTATTCTGCTTTGCTTTCCACCTCCAAGAACCTGAATATATTAAGAGTTAAAAGAGGAAAAGAACTGCTGTCCTCGATTGCCTCTAAGATATTAAGTTCCCAACAAAGAAGGCAAAGGTTCCCAGCATATCCCAAACTCCCAAAGGGGCACTGAAAAACGTTTGAAAACAAGTATGTGTGTGTTGGGGAAATGGTAGGGGGAAGGAGGCTGAACCAGCAGGAGGCAGGGGAGCCACTGGCTACCTTTGTGCAGGACTGCATTGGCTGGCTTGTTTCCTGCCATCGACTCCTTGGACAGGTGCTGATGACTCTCCGCCAAACACTCCACCTCAGCAAAGCGGGTGTTTAGGGCCATGGAAGGGTGAGAGGGGTCCTCTGACATGTTCAGGTAAGCTGCCCGACGCAGTTGTTCCTCAATTACCAGGGCTTGCTCCAAGAGCTGGGCAAGGATGAAAAGGAGAAGGGAGTTGAGACTGACACTATTTCTGATGGGCCTCTCCGCCTCATCCAGTGGGTTTGCCCTTCCTCCAGGTAATGAGAACCTGTAAAGAACTTTATGGATGGCCTCCCACACCCAAACAGTTCAACAATGCATTGTTTTTTTTGGATTGGGGTCCATCATGATTTTAAAAACGCTTTATTGATTCTTACATATAAATGATAAAAATTCTATTTATAAAATACAGAATGCATAAAGAATTAAAATCATACATAATCTCACCTCCGACAGATACTGTTAACATTCTGATGTTTTTTCCCTCAGGTTTTTTATGCATATTTTTTACATAATTGAGATCATAACTGTATACATATCCATATTATGTTTTCACCTTCAAAACATGTTTTTGAATGGTTGCATGGTAGTCTGAGTCCATGATTTCTCAGATTAGAATATACCTACCAACCATGTCATTTAGGCTGTTTTATTCTTTAAAAATATTTTTATTTTCTTTTATCTCCTTATCTCATTCCCACTCTCCTTCCTCCCTTAATATGCAACTATCCTAATATACTTAACTGTGTGTCTTTGTGTGTTCGTGGGTGTTCTGGAAGATTTCAGTATTATTGCTCCAGATGCATGTTTTTAATTTACAGAAGATTGTTACATATATAAAATGCTATTTCTTACTTTTTCCACTACACATTCTTTTTAAAAGGTCCATCTATGTCGTTATTTGCACATATATTTTGTTGAATTCACATTTTACCTATCCATTCTCCCAACATCAGACATCTGGTTGGCTTCCTGGCCACCACCCCCAAAAACCATACTGTAATGAACATTCTTGCACGTCACCTGATGCACTGTGTAAGGGGCTCTTTGAAATGTATTTCAAGGAGCAGAATTGCTGGTTCATAAATTATGAGAAGAGTTAATTTGACCAAGTATCCATTGGTTCTTAAAGAGAATGAATCCATTAGGAGCCAGGAAAAAGGATGGTACGAGAATAATTGGCTCTTGTTTCTTCCATAAGACCTGGCCCTGTTAGGGCCTACTAACTCCCACCCAGACAGACCAAGCATCTCCTTTCAATCAATATACTCTTGCCTCCTTCACTAACTCCTCCCTCCTTCCTGCCCTGAACTATGAGGTTCCATAAAAGGAACCAGGTTCTGCCATTGGCTGTTGTTCTTTTACAGCATTCTCAAGAAATCTCTCCTCTCCTAGCTTCAGCCAGCACCTCTATGCAGGTAACTGATGCTTCTCAAATTTGCATCTCATGCTCCATTACTTGGATCCCATTCATTCATGGTGGTGGGGAGGGAGTGTTTACTTGTGAGAAACACTAAACAACTTGTCTAAACTGAACTCATCATTCTTTTCTACAGACTTCTGCTGACTTACCTACATCTGCCAATGATAATTTTCTCAGTGACTGTTATGGATTAAATTCTGTCCTCCAAAAACATGTGTTGTAAATCCTAACTCCTACACCTATGGATGGAAACCCTGGTAGCGTAGTGGTTAAGTGCTACGGCTGCTAACCAAAAGTTGGCAGTTTGAATCCACCAGGAGCTCCTTCAAAATTCTATGAGGCAGTTCTACTCTGTCCTATAGGGTCGCTATGAGTCAGAATCAACTCAACAGCAACGTGTTTTTTAACAGGTATACCTATGGATATAACCCCATTTGGGAACAGGGTTTTCTTTGTTATGTTAATGAGGCCGTATCTGTGTAGGGTTATGTCTCACACCAAACGCTTTTGAGATACAAAAGAGCAGATTAGGCACAGAAGCACAAATGAGAGCAGACTGATGCCAGGCCACATGAAGACACCAAGGAATCGAGAAAAGGAGGTGAAAAGAGACAAGGACCTTCCCCCAGAGCTGACAGAGAGAGAAGGCCTTCCCTTAGAGCCGGTACCCTGAATTCAGACTTCTATCTTCCTTAACTGTGAGAAAATAAATTTCTGTTCATTCATTAAAACTACCCACTTGTGGTATTTCTGTTACAGCAACACTACAGCAGCAACAAAGACAGTGACAGGCTTAAAACATAACGTGGAGTCTCACTCCCTTACACCTAAAATCTAGTAAGTCAAGAGTCAGCAAATTATATTGCCCATGGGTCAAATCTAGTCTGCCACCTGATTTTATATGGTCCAAGAGCTAAGAGTGGTTTTTACATCTTTAAATCGTTGAAAAAAAAAAGTTCATGACACTTTGTGAATGTTATATGAAATTCAAATTTTAGACTCTATGAAGTTTTTTTGGAATGCATCCAATGCTTATTCATATATGTATCAGTTATGGCTGCTTTCACATTACAATGGCAAAGTTGAGTATTTACAACAGAGACTGTATGGCCCACAAGGTCTAAAATATATACTGTCTGGCCCTATGTAGAAAACGTTTGCCAACCTCTACAGTAAATCCTGTAAAGTTCTTTAGTATTTGGTTTCCTTCATCCCTATCTTTTTCCTTTCCCACAACTAGCATGACAGCACAAGCCCTTGATACCTCATGACTATATCACAGTTCTATAGTCTCATGAATGCTGTTCCACTTCCCGTGGTCGTATTAAAACTGTTCACAAACCTTCAGTGGTTGCCCATTAACTATAGGGTAAAGTCCATACTCTCTAATTTGGTGCCAAAACCCACCTACTAACCTCTAGCCCTTACCCCTTTCCAACCTACCTCTGACCATCACCCAACACAAATGTTTTCTACAGCCCAAAAGAACTATTTGCTATTTCCAAATACCCTAAGCCTCTATGTCTTTGCTCAATCTAATCCTTTTGGTTCAAACACGTTTCTGTTTCTACCCAACAATCTCTATCCCACCCATCAACGCTTAAGTCCAATGTTGTCATCTCCATGAAGCCGACTGTGAGCTCCCTTTCCACTCCCCATGTTCCTCTGGAGGATGTTCTTAAGACACTCAGTAGTCTCCCTCCAAACACGCAGAATGGCATTCACCTGGTCACACGTGTCTCTATTGTATTAAAGTGAAAGTTTGTCCAGAACAGGCACCACGCTGTATTTATCTTTTCATCCTTTGTCAAGTGGTAACTTGGCACATAATGCTTGAAGGTTTATTAGTGTACATTTCTCCCCACACACACCTCTATTATTCTTAGCCTAACAGCCATGTCTTATCTTCTTTGTATCCCATTTGGTGGTCTGCACATAAAGTGCCTTCAACAAACATTTGCTGAATTACTGAATGAAACTCCCTTCAGTCCTAGGCTTAACCCTAGTGATTCTGAAAACACAGCTTTGCCTTCACATCTCCTTTCTGCAACCATTCCCACCCGTTCTCCATACTTATCTCTTAGACCCAGAAAAAAAGTACCACAAGCCCAGTAACAGCCCTGCCTCCTCAGAGATCTAATTCAATTCCACCTCTGTATAGCTTTCCTGAACACTCCAACCTACAGTGTTCCCCAACAAACCCACTGCACTAGTCTGTATCATTCATGAGGCACACAGTTATCTACAGTTCTTGTACAGCTAGTTACTTTTCAAGTCTGTGTGTCTTTATCCCAAATGCTTAAGTTACTTGGGAGTAAAGCCCTTCATAGGATAAAAAAGTAGGAGCGGTTAAGTAGCTGAAGTACACAGAACACAATAAACAGTATGGCTGAATGAACGAACAGATGAATAGACTCCCTCCCTTTGCAGTCCCTTCTGCACTTTATAAAGTTGGATTCCTCCCCATCCTGCTCACCTTGAACCTTCGGGCTAAAAACTTATTTTTGATCTCTAAGAAATTGCCACGATTCATTTCACCCTTGAAAGGCTCGTTCAGGATGGCATAGCGAGGGTCATTCTGGATGTCTTGCCACCGGGCATAGCCATGACTATTGGAAAAGTGCTCAGGAAAAACAAAACAAGGGAAGTAAGAACCTCAGAGGAGACCTTCAGAGCCCTTCACCAAGGACCTTAGCCCAGACTTAGGCAAAGGATACTTTATGATGCCAGCCAGCAGCCAGTAGTCATGTCGTCGATGCCAGATCTCATAAGTCTTCTTGGTGACTGTGGCTGCCCGCTCCTCATTCTGCCAAAGGGAGTGCAACTCTAAGGAGGAATTTATGGAAGGTTGAGGAGAAAAAGACAAACAACTGTGAGAATTCAAAAAGCTACTAGTTCCTGCTCCCAGGCACCATCTTAATAGTATGCCTCTGGCTCGTAACCTAGAACCCAGGGGAGTATACCCTCAGCCTGACATTCCCTAATCTAACAGGGGTCCTGCCTCTGAACGGTGGTTTCTGACAAGAACCTCAATTTCACCTGAGATCCTTCTAGCCCCAGTGGTGCCTTCATTTCCATACCAGTAAAACCACCATCTGCAATGTTGAACATGAAACGCTGTTTGATATTTTTCTTCTGCTTTTCATCATTCAGGTCCTTCGGTGTCTCTCCATTCTGAAGCATCACTTCTTTTTTCTCTTCTTCTTCTTTCTTCTCTTCTACAGAATATGGACAAGAAAAATGTCAACTGCAGAGAAGCCTAGCACCACAGCCCTTACACCAACAGCACTATATGCTGCAAGATATCCATTCATCTCCACCCCTTCTCCACAGAGGTTTCTCTCAGACCCAGGAAAAAGGTGCCACCAGCACTCTGACAACTTAATGTGGGAACAAATTAGAGTCTTTTAACCTGAGATGAAATGACTACGAGTGTGGCTGGGGACGCAGGGGGGAAAATGAAGTCCTGACTTCTGGTTTAGAGTCTTTCTAAACGACAATTAGCTTCTCCAAACACCCACCTTTATCCTCTACTATAATGGGGGTCAGATCTATTGCTGATTTCTCCTCCATCTTCTCCACATCAGCAACACCTGGGGGCAACAGTTGGCATTACAAGACTATCTAAAGAATGTTCTTCTCTGTTCCACACTACTATCCAATTGGAATAATCCTAAAAATTGCTAGAACTAAAGTCCAGGGAAATTCAGGCAATTGTAGCTCGGAGTCAAGTCACATCAGCTTTAATGTCATTTAAAAAAAAAACACACACACACACAAAAAAAACCAAACCCGCTGCTGTCAAGTCGATTCTGACTCACAGCAACCCTATAGGACAGAGTGGTACTGCCCTATAGGGTTTCCAAGGAGCGGCTGGTGGATTCAAACTGCTGAACTTTTGGTTAGCTGCCAAGCTTAGCCACTGCACCAGAAAAAAAAAGACCCAAAATTTATAATCAAGGGTTCAGGCCTCTTCAGTCTGTCACTTCCTCCTTGTATCCACAGACTGGCTGGATATGGAGCTACTATAGTTCACACAGGGACCTCGGTGCTTAAAAAACGTGGATACCTTTGGACTCAGTCTCCATAGGTTCCTCTGTTCTCTCCTTCACCTCAGTCTTTTCCACTTTCTCCTCTCCCTCAGGAGGGTCAACAAGGACTTTTTCATCCTCTGAGGCAGGGGCAGGGGGCTGCGTACACTTCAAAGGATAAAAAGAAGATGAAGCAGACAGCACCAAAACAGAAGAGTGGGCTTACTCATTTCCCTTTGATATGGCATCCAGTTAATCATCCCCATGCTCTTACTTCAACAGTGGCCTCAGGGACTGCAGATTTAACCTCCTTTTCTCCTTCTGTGTTCTCTTCTTCTTTGAGGCTATTTTCCTCTATTTTTATCCCATCCTCTACAGACCAATAGAAGGCAATCAATTAGGAAGAAAGCCCTAGATAAGAGAGAAGGTCATGCCTTCCCAGTCTGTCTCATCTTAAATTGTCCTCTCGTGCCTTTAAGAGCCAGCCCTATTCTTAGGACAGCCCTCCTAAACTGAGAGGGAGATTGCTGTATGTCCTGCCACAGACCCCCCGGTTAGAGCTGAGAACAGGGGAGTAGGAATGCACAGGCCAGGACAAGAAGAGCAGGACAGAAAATGGCAGTACAGGGAGACTAACCAGTGGGTGGGGCAGGTGCAGGAGTATTAGGTTGCGTGTCCCCTGGAGTGGAGGGTGTAGGAGTCTTTGGGGAAGGTGACCCTGGTTGGGACATTTTCTTGTTTTCCTCTACTTCAGCCAGTTCAGGCATGCTCCAGCGCCCATTCACATGTTCAAACTCCTGAACCTATAGCAACAGCAGTTGAAGTCTCAGTTTCAGCTCTTTCCCATTGGCCCTCCACCTTCCCCTAGAAACCTTGAACAATGGGAGAGGGTCAGGGTTCACCTTCTTGCGAATCAAGGACATGACACCAATCCTAGTAAGAACATGCTGGCGAGACAGGCCTTCTCGGGGGACCCCATCGGCAAAGGTCTCAGCCCCATCTGCTCCCGGCTCACATAAATGCCGCATAAAAAGAGAAACATAGGCCCTGTAGTAAAGTAGTAGAGAAATGAGTAAAACAAGGCCTCATGCCAACTCCCAGATCAGATTCTTTCCCACCTCCAGTTAGGCATTATCCCAGGCAAAGACAAGGCTCCATCTTGAGGTGAAGCCCACCATCGCACTGGAAGACTGATGACCCCACACCATGCCCCAGGTTCACCCCCAGGGGAGCTAGGAACACAAAGAACTCTATTACTAACAGTGTCACCTGCCAACTTCAGCAGAGGTAACAGCCAATTTCCCTGCACAGCCTAGACCAGAACTGTGGAATGACTGGATAGAAACCTTTGCTCTATATCAGTTGCTCCAGCTCTCAACTTACTTGAACTCTTTCTCTGATTTGCCTCGCAGATCTCTCACAAGCCACTGGGTGGTAAAAGCATCCTGAGGGGGCATCCCGTATCGCATAATTGCATTAAGAAAAGCTTTTCGCTGACGAGCATTAAAACCAAGTACCTAAGGGGAGAAGGACTCCAGGTTAAAGGGGAGCAGGTCTTACTCCACCTAAGACCCAATATCTGGCCCTCACCCACTCCTCCTTAGAATCTTATGGTACTTACTTCAATATTCCCACCAACACGAGCCAACAGAGGAGGCAATGGCTTATCTTTGTCATTCCGCAGGCCCTTACGACTGGGCCTGCGGGGAGCTGCAAGAAAAAGATGTATGAATGACAATGGCAAATACATAAGACAAAGCAGTACTTAGAAAACCAGCAGAAAGGTACAGGTCTCACCTTCTGAACGTTCATCAAAGTCTTCATCACCTTCCTCTGAGGCCACTGAGTAATCGGACTGGTTGTCGGACTGGTCGTCCTGCCAATCTGGAGGGAGAGAGGGCAGATGAGCGGGGCCGACTGCTCTAGTAGAACGGCCCATGAGTGGGGGGCGGGGCCGGCCACACACACCTCGGTCCTCCTGGGAGCCATCATTGTAGTTGACCTGTTTACGGATTCTTTTTCCTTTGCCCAGATTTCGGGCAAGATCTTCTTGCTGCTGCTCATAATGGTGCCGCAGCAATTTCTCCCAGTAGTCAGGGTCCACACTTTCTTCCTGTTTTATGATTTCCCGTTCTACCTCCTCTTCCTCCTGGGACAGAGGGAGGGCCTGGACTCAGAGGTGCTGAAATCGGTACCACTAACCACCCCTGGTCCTCACCGTTCCCATTCTGCTAGCTCCTTTCATGACTGGACTCTTAATACTTAGTGTACCTGCTCAGATCTAACATAGAAGAAATTTAACTGGCAGGACATGGTTCCTTTCGATCTGTATAGATTAGCAGTCAGTCACTATAACTGAAGAAAAACACAGGATGGAGCTGTTTGCACAAGAATCAGGAAGAGACAGTACGCTTTTTCTCTCTCTTTTACGGATGGAAATATAGTTTGGGAGACAGGAAAAAGTGTAAGTTAGAGCCTTAGCCCATGGTGACCCCATGTGTTGCAGAGTAGAACTGCATTCCATAGGGTTTGCAAGGCTGTGACCTTTCAGAAGCAGATCACCAGACTTTTCTTCCAAGGTATCTCTGGGTGGGTTCTAACCGCCAATCTTTCTGTCACCATGGGGTCACCATAAGTTGGAACTGACCTGACGGCAACTGGTTTTAGAGCCTTAACAAGGCAGAATAGAGAGGCTTATGAAACAGTGTAAGAGATTTTTGTAAGAGATAAAATAGAAGGGCCATAAACCTCTATACATAAAAGTTTACAAACTGTCTGCAAAAAAAACAAAAAAAAAAACCATGGTCCAATGTTTATGTTCCTCTGAAGGTCTTGTATTTTTTGTCAGACACTCAAGGATCACTGATTCCAAATCCCTTACATTATAATTAAACTACTGCTAATAATATAAGATTAGAGGCAACCTGAAAGTCCACCATTATGGACCTGTAGTACTCCCAAACAAGGGCAGGCTATGTAACCGAAAACAAAAAAAGACAGAAAAAGGAGAACGCTCTTTATGTCTTTATATACTGATTCAGACTATATTTCCAGGATACATTAAGTGGACAAAAACAAGGTAGAGAATATTATGTACAATACACTACTTTTATGGTAAGAAAAGAAGTATATGCATGTGTGTGTACGTATACATATATATACACGTGTAATCTGTATACATGTAAAATATTTTTATAATGATATACAAGAAACTGAAAACATTGACTGTCCCCAGGGAAGGAGCTGGGTAGCCAGAGATAGAGGTGGAAAAGAGATATTTTTTTTATGTCTTGAATTGTTGAACCTTGTGAATTGTTACACATCACTTACTAAAGTTCAAAAAATAAACTTTAAAAATATTTTAAAGAAGTACAATTACTCTAAAACAAAGATGAGACGATAAGGAGGCAGGGAAACTAGAGTACTGGAAATGAAACAACCAAAACACAAAGAGAATGCTGACACATTGTAAAAATTAACTAACATTACTGAACAATTTGTGTAGAAATTGTCAAATGGGAACCTAATTTGCTGTGTAAACGTTCACCAAAAACACAATAAAATATTATTAAAAATACATACATGTACTTTTTTAAAGAAGTAAACAGCAGTTGCGGTCACTAATCAGAGGGCAATTCGTATGGTTTATAGTCATTAGCAGATATTGTCAACTGGGTGGCGGGGGCCCCCACCCTAACTTCCCAACCACTTAGGGCACATGCTGCCCTACCACTTCTTTGTAGTCACTGCTACTGACAGGAATAGAAAGCATATGATCGGTAGAGTAGTGTTTGGCTAAAAATTACTAGCCTATAGATCTATGTCAGACTTTTTAGCCACAGCAACACATAAACTGCATTATTACTAGCACCACCTTCCTAAACAAAGATAATAGGTATATATCAGAAAAACACAGCAAAAGGAAAGGTTACCAGAGCCAAAAGAATGAGAAGATGGCAAAAACCACCAGAAATCTATGCCAATTCAAAGAACCTAGAGATAAGTGGTTTAAAGGGGACCAGGAGAGAGAATGGATTTTATTTTTCATTTTATATCTTTCTATGTATCATTTGGGGGAAAAAAAATTTTATGATAAGCCATATATTTCTCAGTGTTCTAGTTTTCTTTTTTATACTATAAAAGATGAAGACAAGGGGGAAACAAACAACAATTCTCATCTTTTAAAAAGCACAGTGATATGTTGCCTAGGTCTGTATTTATCTTGACTTATCTCCTGCCTTTTCTCAAAAGATACTGATGTAGCAAACAAAAACTTATTTGTAGGGTTAACAGAACACGTAAGAGAAAAATGAGATTCTCGTAAAGGGTAAATACGGCTGATAGGAGTCTGAAATCTGGCCATGGGCTTTCTGACAGTCAAGGCAAAGATGAGAAGGTGGTTAGTCATGTTAAGTCTTTGTATCCAGGGGAAGAGGTATTATCAATTCATCAAGGTGCTAACTTGCCTACAGATGTTTTCCTCCTATCTCAAATACCATTTTGGTGTCAATCCCAATTTGCACACCAATCACCATAGACAGCATTGTCTTGGACTCATACTCACCCCCATTTCTTCTTCCCGCACCACATACTGGGCTACTTTAAATGAGCTCAAATATTCATTCATGCCCTGCAATTCTGTGTCTTCAGTCTCATCCTGGTTACGGTCCAGTAATCGCTCAATGGCCTTATCATCATAATGGATAACACTGCTATCTTCTCCCTCTTTGTTGTCACCTCCTACAAAGAATCAAGAAAGGGTCCATACCGTAAAGTTAGCTTCAGCAGCTGCAGTGCAAAAAGCAAGTTTCACAGGACACTAGGTCCAAGTCCCAGAACCCTAAGGATCAAAGATACTCCCTACCCTCTAGAAGGCCAAGCCCCACACCAAAATTTAAGTTTCTGACCAGCTCACCTCCATCTGTGGCTTCATCCTTGAATAGTTCCTCAGTGCCAAACTTGAGGATATCATCAAGCTCCTGTTTGGACATGGATCCAGTCTTGGAACCTAGCCCAGGCCGCACCACTAGATGTGTCAGCATCATTTTCTTCTTTGCCACCTGCGTGATGCGCTCCTCTACTGACGCACGGGTCACAAACCGATAGATCATCACCTTCTTATTTTGGCCAATACGGTGAGCTCTGCTAAAGGCCTGGAGTTGAGCAGCAAAGTCAGAAAATGAAGTAATCATATTTTCCTGCTTCTGCTCTTGCCTTGAATTCCACGTAATAGCTAAATCCAGTACAAGGTAAGGGCTGCAGCTTGCCGTCATATAAAACTTCCTTTTGCACTGTCATGTTACCCAAAATAGCACCATAGCTAACCCAATCTCTCTGGCTCACAATAAGGTAAAAGACAAAAAGAAAATCTAATGTTTCTGACTTAAACAACTAATTCCAGTTGGTGGAGCCCTCACAGAGAACACTGTGTATTTCCAGTGAGTTACTGTACACCGAGACTGCCACTTCTGCTCACCTGGATGTCATTATGGGGGTTCCAGTCAGAGTCATAAATGATAACTGTGTCAGCTGTGGCCAGATTGATTCCAAGGCCCCCAGCTCGAGTGGAAAGCAAGAAGCAGAACTGCTGAGCACCTGGGGCTAAGAAAGGAACCCAAAACACCATTAGAAGTGTCTCTTGAATTCCATTTAATAAATGTAGAAGAAATGACAGAAACATAAAACCCCATTAAGCAAACCACAGTAATAATCATGACAAGCAAGGTCCATCAATGGGTTCTAAAATTAGTGCATGAAAGTTTAAGAAAAACAGGATATTAGCATAGTCTCAAAGTATTTCTCAAGGTATTTATCAACTATAATCGGAAAAATAGTAACTTTACAGTGGAGAAACTCAGCAGACACCACCTTAATCAAGTGATCAAAGCTAACATCATCAGCAATGGGACATATCAACATCATGTTGCCCCGGCCCAATATGATGCACTGAAAAGGACACAGCATCACTTCTGTTGCATTTTTTTCCAAAATGTATAATCTCAACGTCATCACGAGAAAACATCTGACAAACTCAAATTAAGAGACATTCTACAAAATAACTGACCAGTACGCATCAAAAGTATCAAGGTCATGAAAGAAAAGGGAAGAATGAAGTGTCACAGATAGGCGGAGACAAAGAAGACACAACAGCTAAATGCAAGGTGGGATCCAAGACTGGCTCCCGAAACAGAAGAACATTAGGGGAAATCTTGGTAAAATTGAAATAAGTCTGTAGTTAGTTAATAACATTATACCCATGTCAATTAATTTCCTGGTTTTGATAGTTGTTCTGTGGTTATGTAAGCTGTATTATTAAGAGAAGCTGGGTAAAGGGTATACACAGAACTCTCTGTACTATTCTTGCAAGTTTTAAGTCCAAAGATATTTCAAAATAAAAAGTTTAAAAAAAAAAAAAAATAAGGTAGTATCTCCTGAGACAAGTCTGCCACTAACTTGTTGTCTGAGCTTGGGCAAGTTCTGATCCCTCTCTGGGCCTCAAGATACAAGCAGGAAGGCTAGACAAAATGGTCTCTCCTTTCTAGCAGAAAGAAACTCCAAAGGGAAAAAAAAATCTCCTAGGAATAGTCCAATACATTCTTCCAATCAGGACATTCAGAAGCTTTACTCTTCTGTGTCAAATGATAAAGAACCAAAAGAACTATACAGAAAAACAGATGCATGAGAAGAACAAGTTATCATTCCAAAGATACAACAAGTGAATAAGGATGCCAGGAAATAAACCACTCCTTCCCTCTTACCATTGAAGCGGTCAATGGCCTCTTGACGCATGTTCCCAGTGATTCCACCATCAATACGTTCATATTTATAACCTTCATGTTCCAAGAAATCCTCTAGCAGGTCCAGCATCTTGGTCATCTGAAAAAGAAGCACAGTTTAATTATGGAGAAGTAAGATGATAATCCCTTCCCTCATATCACTGAGGGCTGTCTACTATTGTCTCCTGAAGCTCCCAGCCGAGTTCACATATTACCTGGGAGAAAATGAGTACACGGTGCCCACCCTCCTTAAGGTTCTTGAGCATCTTCTGTAGCAGCAATAATTTCCCAGATGCTCTGATTAGGGCACTGCCATCATACATCCCATTAGGCATCTTAGGGGCTTCCTGAAAAAAGAAAGAAAAAAAAAATATTTAAAGCCCAAATGGAGAGGTTCCAACCCAGGGAGGAATGAAAGGTGTATAACACAACGTACCATTGCAGCCACAGGGAAGAGATACGGATGGTTGCAGCACTTCTTAAGATCCATCACTACATTCAGCAGGGAGACCTGGTTACCACCACCTCGAGCATTGAGTGCTTCAAAATTTCGAGTGAGGATGTACTTGTAGTATTTCCTGCATGTTAGAAAGGCAGGTCAGAGTGCCTTTAAATGATTACTAATCCACTCACAAGGTCTGGAATTTTCTTTCCAACACATCCCACTTTGGAACTAAGGAAACTTAACAAGCAGCTCAAGCTTAAAAGTGGATTACCCACCACCACCAGTGTCATCATCATCATTATTTTAAATAAGTTAAGGTATAACGAAGTAAGAGTTCAACCAAAGTTGAACTATGTGCTCTAGCTCCCTGGCATCAGGCTTCTTTAGGCCTTGCTTCCTCTTGGCCCCAGAAGTCTTGAAACTAACTCAGTGTTGGGAGGAATAAGAAACACTTTGCAGGTCAGCAGATGTGTGTGTGTGCAAAATGAAGTCGCTGCTTCTGTCCCTTCCAACTCACTTCTGCATAGGACTCAGCTCCACACGCACAATCAGCTCTGTCTTGGATGGCATGTTCTTGAACACATCAGCTTTGAGCCGCCGCAACATGTGAGGTCCCAACATGTCATGCAGTTTTTTAATCTGGTCCTCCTTGGCAATATCAGCAAACTCCTCCAAGAAGCCTTCCAAATTGCTTTAGAAAAAGAAAAGGTTGTTAGAGAGGGAGAAAGGAAGAAAGGAAAGTGATGTTAGGAAATGGGCAACCAAGAATTAGAAGAGTTAGCACTATGAGCCAATTATGGATAAACACACACTTACTGAAACCTTTCTGGAGTGAGAAAGTTGAGCAGATGAAACAATTCTTCTAGATTGTTTTGTAATGGAGTCCCCGTCAGCAGTAGTTTGTGCTGCAGTGAGTAGCCATTCAGGACCCGGAAGAACTGGTGAAGCAGATGGAGAGGTAAAATGCAATGAAAAAAAATGGCTCTAGTATATCTCAACAAAACTCCAAGCTGTTTCACTGTTAATTACTAAGACTCGCCCACCTCCATCCCCTTGATAAGGTTTCCCGTCCTGGCCCCCAAAGCTATCATGAATGAGGAAGGGAGGCTGAGACCATTGTTTCCCTTTCCCTCTTCTCCTAGAAGGGTTCCTCTTAATGAGTGGGTGGTACAAGGGAACTAGAACTGAAGGCCATAGAACTGTGTCCCTACCCTCTCACCTTGGATTGGTTGTTCTTGAGCCGGTGGGCTTCGTCCACGATGAGGCAGGCCCAATCGATAGAACCCAAGATGGCCATGTCAATGGTAATCAACTCATAGGACGTCAGTAACACATGGAATTTCACAGATGCCTCTTTCTGCACATAAAGGCAACCTGGTTACTACTGTTCAACCCCCCTGCTGTAAGCAAAACCAGGGGACTTATGGGGCTTCCCCACCTCCCAGCTATTATCCTGCGAACCAGCCCATAGCAGGCCTCTCTAGCGGATCTCCCTCCTACTGAGATACCTTCATTCGGGAGGCCTTCTTGCCACCACGAATGGCATTGTCTTCAAAGGAGAACTCGTTCTCCCGGATAATGGCACGGCTGTCCTTGTCACCTACGTAGGTGACCACATACATATCTGGAGCCCACATTTCAAACTCCCGCTCCCAGTTGATGATGGTAGAAAGGGGGGCACTGACTAGGAAGGGGCCTTTGGAATGACCCTTTGAGGAAGAAGAGAAAAAGCAGAGTAAGGACTGAGCTCCCATCACATTAAAACCCCAGCTTCCTTCTCTACCTCTCTTCTAAGAGCTGTTGGCACCTGCACCGCTGCTTCTATGCTCACCTTTCTCTATGAAAACGCCCCACCCACTCGTCTCCACCAAGCCATGACCCACCTTTACATAGAGCTTAAAATCCTATCTCCTCCATTAAGTTTACCCATACTAATTCCACCCACAATTCTGATTACCTCAAAACATAGTCATTCCTCCCATACTGAGGCTCTGTGCACCCACCACTAATTCTATCCATGGCTCCATTCCCTCAAATCTTTGTGTGTCTGTCTGTCTGTCTTACTATTATTCAAGTGTTCTTCAAGATCAACAACCCTTTTTTTTCTTCCATTTACTCTCCTCAGAGGGAAAGAGAAGACTATGAACACAAAGTACCCCACAAGAGACCACAAAACTAATGACCCCAGCTTTTCTTACCTCTTTATAGAGGGAATAGAGGAAGACTGCTGTCTGTACGGTCTTCCCAAGGCCCATCTCATCAGCCAAAATAGTATCCGTGCCCTGGGCCCAGGAGAAGCGCAGCCAGTTCAAGCCCTCCATCTGATAGGGGTGCAGGGTTCCACCTGTGGCATCCAGGTACTCTGGCTGTCGCTCATACTTCACCGTTGGCTGAAGAATAAAACAGAGAAGTCAAGAGCTAGCAAAGAATTCCTTCTTTCCGCAAGGCAGCAGCTGCCTCCTCGTATGTTCTCACTACATCCTCCTTGACAGCCACAAAAAATTCTCGGGAAAAGATTCTCTTTGGTTGTAATGTTGTGTTGATTTAGGATCCTCCAGGAAGCAACGCAACTAATCTATCAGGCAGACAAAGATCTTGGTACTACAGATCTCTGAGGAAAGACACATCATAGACTCCATATTGTTATTGTTGGTTGCCACCAATTTAGTTCCAACTCATGACGACCTTACGCTGGCACTTATGCCTGGTCTTGTGCCATCTTCATGATCTTTGGTATGTTTGGGTCCATTGTTAAGGCTATTGTGTCAGTCCATCTCATTGAGGGTTTTCCCCATTTTTGCTGACCCTCTTCTTTACCAAACATGATGTCCTTTTCTAGCAATTTGGTCTTTCCTCAGCAGTACAATAATTCTGACAGTTAAGATCACTGAGATAAATATAATCATACATTCCTACTAGCACAATCATTTTCACCTTAACCCTCCTCACGTTATATTACATAACCAAAACCCAGAGGAACTGAGCCATGAATTAAGAGTCAAAGACCCAGGTTCCAACATAAGTTTCACGAAAGCCTGGTTGTGTGATTCCCCACTAGACAACACTTCCTCAATCATATAAAACACCACCTCCTATGTTTTTATTTTTCTGGTGATGAAACAATCCTAGTATTTTCTCTGGTTTACAGAGATACAGAGAAATAGAGGAGCAGCATTCATGAAGCATTCTCAGCTATGAAGTTTTTTGCACATCATTACCTACAGCACCATCATTAGTCAGGAGCAGACAAGATACAGCTTCTCACCCACCAACCACAAAATCATGCCCTCCCTCTTCTGCCCCAACTCACATCAACTGTTGGTGTTTCAGGAGGCCTCTCCAGCTTCCTCAGCTTCACTTTCTTGAGCTTCTTGCCTGGCCGTCCTTCCTCACCCCTCATTAGCTCCCTTAAAGAAGAAGGACATCAAACAGCTGCCCAGAGCCTTTCCCAGCAAGAAACAACTCTACTCCTCACCCAAAGTCACCCACCTGTGATTCCAATAGCTCTGCTTGAACAGGTCGTAGTCCTGTATCTCCACATCCTCACTCTCCCAGGATGCCTGATCATAGGGTAAGTCCCGCCACTTGATCAGGTAGTGGACATGGCCCTTCTTGTCCACACTGCAAGGTCAAGGAGAGAAAACCCTCAGAGCCAGAGAGCAACTCTCCTTTCCTCCTAAGTTAGCCTTGCTCTCAGGAACTGGCAACAGTGTATGTTCCAAACTAGATCTCTAGGTATGCCACAGATCTTGCATGCATTTACAGCCTCTATTATACCAGTCTTTGGACCAAATGTTGTCTCTAATCTATACTCCCCTATGGCTCAAAAACCAAGATTCAGTCCATTTATAATAATACACTAAGTGCCTTCCAAACGTAACTTACTGATGACTCATATTTTCTTAATCCCTTTGCCAAAGGAGTCTCCCAATGGCTGTGCTGCCCACCACCAGTGTGCCCAAGACAATCACTACCCTTGCCTGGTGTCTCTGGTACCTGTGGTTGAGGATTCGGTGAATCATCATCCACTCAGGTTTTATCCCATAGCGATAGAAACGTTCCTCCATCTCTGCAAATTTAGGGTCCTTGTTCTTTCGTTTCCGGCTCTTCTCTTCATCACCACCAAAGTCTCCAGAAGGTGGCTCATCCATATCATTCTTCCGCTGATAGTTTCGGAACATCACCTGACAGTGCAACTCCAACTGCGAGCAAAAAGAGAGAATAAGTCAACAGGAACTGTGTTCACTCCTACCCACAAGGCTGTTTTTTTCTCACTACCCTCTTCACTGTAGCCCCTATCTCTAGCCTTATCTCAGGCTTACCTGCAGTTCAGACACCCAGGAGCAATGCCAATAAGACATGCCTTGCCATTTCACAAAGAACTGCCGCTCTGGTCGCCCCTCCAAGGGCTTGGGAGAGGGAGTATTGGGATCGGCATCTGGAGGCCGAGGCACAGGTGTGGGAGATGGTGGCTGACCCCATTTCCAGATTAGGATCTTCTGAACTTTGCCCTTCAGAGCTGGACACTGAGAGAAAAAGAGATGATCCAACAACAAATCACAACCATGGGGAGGAGATGGTATAGCCCACAGCATCAGCCTTGTCAAAGGATTATTAAAACTCTATTTCAAGTAAGAAGATCCTTCTAGGGAGAGAGTAATAGAATTCCCTTTCCATTTCTGAACTTCTTCCATGATTTGTCTGACACTATCACTCCTACCTGCTTAACAAAGCCAACAGCTAGACTTCAGTAAGAGCCCAGAACAATTCGGCATAGTAAACATACCTAGAGCGCAGAATTCCTCTCTTGAGCAATCCCAAAACAGTAAGTGACCCCTTTAAGCTACTAAGATCTTGAGACAGGATGTCAAGACAGGGATGGAGACAGAATGTGCTGGGCTAGAACAGTGCTCCATCCCTCTTAAACAAGCTGGCAAAACATCGACTCCTCTGTTCAAAGTCAGTCCTACATTTTCCCAAGACAAAGTTATGCCAAGACTACATGAGGGAGGAAAAATATCTGTCACCGGGGTAAAAGGTCTATAGTTTTCCAATAACCTCGCCTGCACCTCAGGCTCATGATGCCTACATATTAAAGTGGTATGCACCTCAACTAGGTGGTACATGTTCACATCCCCCACCCTGCCTGGGGTCAGTCACTCACCGTACAACGTGGACAGAGCCATTCGCCGTTGGGGATCTCTGGGAGTGGGGGGTTCAGGCAGTGGATGTGGTAGGAAGAAGGACAAGTATCACAGCAGAGCAGCTCCCCACCATCCTTGCAGACCCGGCAGAATTCCATATGGTGGTCATCCTCCTCTTCAGGGTCTCCCCCAACCTCTTCCAGGATCTCCTCACCCTCTGAATTGTCCTCTTTAGCCTCCCACTGGATGCCCTCCTTCTCCTGCGGTAAAGAACCAGAGATTCAGATTATTACTACCCCCCACCACCACCCAAGTCTGAAACCACTACCCATCCTTCCTCTGAAAGCTTTCCCGAAGCTCACAACCAGCAACACCACCACTTCGACTCCCACCCAATCCCAAAAAAGGTTTATCATCCCACCCTCCCCTTCGTGGGTCCCAAGGGGCCACAATGGCCAGGTACTCACACAGTGTGGGCAGCTCCACTTGCCCTCAGGAGCCTTCTCCATGTCGGGATCCAGGCAGACCATGTGGTATGCTCGGGGACAGGTATCACAGAGGATGATCTCACCGCCTTGCTGGCACACCTCGCAATAGTCCTGGTGGTCTGTCTCATAACCATCCACAGCAGTCACCTCCTCCTCGCCTGGGCAAGGAAGAGGGAAAGCCCAGTTATTAGAACAAACCTACCTCCCCCCACACCCCCCACCCCAGAAAAAAAAAACCCACCCACCTCCATCTCCTTAGGGAGATTCCTCCCCAATCATTCTGAACCCATCCCATCACATATAGATACAAAAAAGAAACACACCTTTCTTTTTCTTTTTAGTGGTTCGGAGCTTCTTGCGGCTGCGGCTACTGCGGCTGGTGGAACCATCAGAAACAGAATAGCTATTGATACTGGCATCATCAAAGTCAGATTCCACATCCAAGTCGTCATCTTCACTCTAGCAGAATGAAAAGGGTAGGGTTAGAGATTCAAGCTAAGGGGAAGGAGAAGAGTGACAGAGAGAGGATCACTCTCTCACTGGGAGTACTAGAATTCAGCAACCACTGTTACATACTGAGCCTATTCACACCTTGTTCTGTGGCCAACTCCCCACATTCTTATGCACCTACTGTGAAGGACAGATCCTGCCATAGGCAACATCCTTTTTGTTAAGATATGGAGTCCCCACCAAAGGGGTGGGCTGGGCTCTCACCGAGGATCTCTTACGCTTGGAACCAAAACCTCCCAGCTTGATTTTCAGGGGAGCTACTTTCTTGGGTTTAGGCTTCTTGGCATCAGGTACACGAGGGCTGCCCTTGGGCTTCCTCCGTGCATTAGGACCTAAAATCAGGACACAGCAAGTAAGATCAGACAATCCAAATATACATCAAAAAAATAGAAGGAAAAATAAAATCCCCACCTAAGCTGGCTTCAGTAAATTTGTATAGCACCCCAAATCCCCCTCCTAAATCCAAGACTCAGTCCTCCCTCCCATCTTCTACCTTAAGGCTGGTAAAACAGCACTCCCGTGCCTTCTCTGTCTTTGCCATCTTAAGACTATACTAGTTCTCGCACTGCGTCTCATTTCACCTTTGCCCTCCTTGGTCTTGGCCTTGCGGATAGGCACCTCCACAGGGGGAGGTGGTGGTGCAACCTCAGTGACAGTCACCATGCTCTCCACCACAGCCACTGCTGCTGCTGCTGCTGCTGCCACTGAGGCCCCAGAACTGCCTTTGAAGGGGTTGTTGGTACTGAACTCCCGCCACTTTGCACCCAAAACCATCATCATCTTGGAGACAGCAATCTTGGGGTTTTTGGCAGCAATGAGGGGTCTGGTGTAGAAACAGACAAGAAAAGAGAAGAGGAAAAAGTTTAATAGTAGAAAAAAGGAAAGAGAAGCAAGAAGAGATTACAGAAGCACTCTCCTCCCCCAGTCCCCAAGACCCTCCTGTTTACCGGACAAACTGGCTGAAGGCCTTGTAGTTGGTAAGAGTGCGATAATCCTCCTCTGAGAACACGTGGTCAATGTCTTCCATGCCCCAGTCTTCCAAGAGCTGAGCAGACGATTTAGGCTCCTGCACAGAGAGAAAAGTCAAAAGACCTGGACCAAGCCCCTACACTGGCTAAGGGGATTTGAGTTGAAATGAAGGCTTGCACGACCAGGGTAAAAGAGCTAAGAGGAAATAATTAGAAATAGTTGGAGAGAGAATGTTCTAAGGTGCAGTAGAGTGTCTGGGAAACAGAAATGACTGAAGTTTAACAGTAGATAACACCATTCCCAAAGCCAACTCTTCAGACAAAGATTTGACTGGACTATAAGACATAAAATGATACTTGTGAAGAATGTTTCTTAGCTCAAGTAGATACATGAGACTAAATAGGCAGCTCCTGTCTGGAAGTGAGATGAGAAGGCAAAAAGGGACAAGAGCTGCTTGAATGGACACAGGAAATCCAGGGTGGAAAGGAGGAGCGTGCTGTCACACTACATGGAGAGCAACTAGAATCACGTAACAATGTGTATATAAATTTTTGTATGAGAAACTAACTTGAATTGTAAACTTTCACTTAAAGCACAATTAAAAAAAAAGTTAACAGTACAGAGAAGAGGATGGAGATCCAGGCACCTTTGAATCATCATCATCATCATCCTCCTCCTCCTCTTCCTTTCGCTTGGATTTGCTCTTCTTTTCTTTCTTAGGCCCAAGCTTCTTCTTCTTCTTCTTGCCAGGGGTATAGTCGCTGCCCTCACTGTCTGAGCGCAGAGCCACCTCTTCCTCCTCCTCCACAAATTCTGGCCCCTCCCCAGAGCTGTCTCCCAGCTGCCGGCATAAGAGCATACGCTGGAGCAGGGGAGGGGAGGAGAGGGAGACAGACACACACATGCTACACACATGCTCACCTCAGGACAGCCCTGAGGCTCATCCCCAAGACCTGGCCCGCCACTCCAGGGGTAGAAGAAAAAGCCCCAAGTCTTTCTCAGAGCTCCTCCCTTTTCCCTCTCGTTCCCTATAACATTCCAGTCACCCACTCACCTCCTTTTTTTGGCGTTTGCTCTTAGGGATTTTGGGGTCCCGAGGTTTTTTAGGCTTTTTCTTCTTCTTGAGCTTTGGGGTTTCTGCTTCTGATAAATCTTCTTCTGGGTCCTCCTCGTTTTCTATATGTATGTGGCAAAGAGAGGTAGGCAAGGAAAAGATCAATAGCAAAAGGTTAGGGCCTAATCCGGAGGCTTTAGACTTTATTCCCCCACCTCTTGTCCCAGATTCCACTGAAGAGAACTGCTATACTCCCCACAGAAGGAAGCCGATACCCAAGACAAAAACAGACAAAGAAAGAGCTGTATATACCCGAAATAGGACTGCAAGCCAGACCAGGCCCACCTCGGGCAGCTGTCCAGACTCCAGCCTCCTAGCCCCATTCCTAACAGCAGTCCTCTATATGTTCACCAGTGCAGATGAATCAAGCTGCTCAGAGTTAACAAATAAGAGAACTAGGTCTACGCCTCTAATGACCTTGTGCTGCAACTAGCCACCAAGTATTCTATAAATGAAGGAATGAAAATGAAGGTCTCATCCAGAAGATAAGAACTACAGACTTCCTTACAACATTCCCAGAATAACAGTTATAGGGGTCCCAGAAGTCACACTCTTCAACAACCCCTTTGGGTATCACTGCTCAAAACAACCAGAATCGCCAGGTCCTGGGTTCAGTTGCCAGCCCAACCTCCTGCCTACTCCCAAACATAATTTCCTTTCCCCCATCTCCAGCCCTGCTGTTTCCTCCTCAGCTTCTCCTGGGTCAGTAGCCTTGCCTCCCCAGGGGCCCAAATCAGCCCAGCTGTCACCATCCCCCCACCCCCACCTCAACCAATCCTCCTCCCATCTGGCTCCACCTCCTCCCCTGGCTGGGAGCACACACAAAGCCTGGGTAATACTGAGAGCTCCTGGGCAGGGATAGGTGGAAAGGGGCACAGAGGGGGGAAGAGAAGGCCAGAAGGCAGCTTTCTTTGTAATAGACATTCACACCAGCACACCAGCTCCCTCCTCCCTCCTTCTCTCTCCCTCTTCCCAAGCCACCCCCGCCCAAGGATGGGGGGAGAGTGGAGAAGGGAGTGGAAAGAAGGAGGGAGTGCCTCACCCACTGAGGAGAGGGAAAATGGCTACTGACCGCAGAAGCCAGCCCAGGGCACCCAGCTGCCAACATAGGACAGACAGGAAGTGGCACAGGAGGGGGGTGGGGAAGAGAGGTAGTCAAGGAAAGACTGCTCTCACAGAAGACTTCCCAAATTATACCTGACCCTAGGCCCAAATGTCACCTATCTCTGTCACCTACTCTGAGATAACATAGTTCCCAAGAGGCCACACTCATGTCCTAGGCAAGGAAACCAAGACAAATAAAAAGGGTTCTACTGGTTGTGTGAGGGACTAGGTTACTCCCTCAATTATACTTATTTTTTTAATCATCAGAGCTTAAGATTTAACAAAGGCTCACTGGAGCTGTGGTCAGAGCAAATAACCTTCTCCCTAAGTCTCTGATACCTAAAAGATTTAGCTTGAGGAGTAGAAATCCACAAGAAATCTCTGAAGCTCAGCAACCTCATCTTCCCCACCCAGAATCCAGGCCACAAGATCCTAAACCGCCTCTTATAGATCCAACATATGGGATTCATATCCACACCAATAAAAAAGTAGCAGCACCTAGAGAATGGTGGGGAACAATATGCTTCCTTCAATCCACACATGCTCTTAGATCCTGATCCCCAGAAGTGGCCCTAAAACGTCTCTGGCCCTGCCCATCCTGCGCTAGACAGATATGAGGAAACATGAGACACTAGACTGGACAAAGCGCCATCAGCCTCCCCTCTTCCCACTCAGCCCAGGATCAGGCCAGGCACAAGAATGCCCCTCCCATTCCCTTGGGAATGGAACACCAGCCTGGATCTCACCAGGAAGAATCATTTTCTTAAAGGCTTCTCCCCAGCAATCCCCGTGTCACCCCTCCAATTAGCTATGGTTCCATTCTTTCCCTTTGCCACCTCCATAAACACTGGAAGTGAAGACAGGGCAAACCCACAGAAGCAAAGGAGACACCCTTTCATCCACCTACAACCCCCAAACTTTTCAGGCAGGTAATGAGCTGATGTGGCAAATAGCAAACTAGCTAAGATATAGAGGCAGATTTGGGAAAGGGGCAGGAATGGGGTGTGGCAAGTAGAAAAACTGGGCCAGGCTACAGCTTGGGGTAGAGTTCACCCCGGGAGTCTGCACAGCTCCCAGTCAACACAGGTCAGCCCCATACCAAGGGGCCACTGGGAGGCCAAGATGTGGAACCAACAAAGCTCAACAGCACTACGAATTCTCATGCCCCTCGCAGGAAGGACAAGATCATCTACCACCATCACCAACTCACAACCCTCCTTGGGCAACGGCAAAGAAATCTGCCACCCAACCCTACACACTGATGAGACTCAAGTCTAAGTTTTCTATCCCAACTGCTGAAAACTCAGTAACACGAGAAGAGGACACCAAGACTGACTCCTCTCCTAAGTAGCCTCAAGTTAAAGAGAAAGCTTCCAACTTAGAAAATGCCAAATGTAGAAGCATCTCTCCCAGACCACCTCAACTTCCAGCTGGAGCTAAGAAGAGGCAAGGTAGAAGTGAAAGACATTTGATGGGAAACAAAAACAGGACCAGCAGGCTCCAGAATAAGGAGAAAAATATAAGCAAGGAAGATAAAGAACCGGCAGGTAGGAAAAACAAAGCTAGAAAAAAAGGTCAAGGGAACAAGTAGGTGACTTAGCCAGGGGCTCTGAACAAGGAAAGACAAATGAGAAAGACATCAGCTTAGGAGCATGACATCAATCATCATCTGAGAATAGACAAGGGCTACTCCAATCAGGCAGGGTGGTTATAACTATACGGGTTTGGCCAGTCCAAGGAGACACCTTAAAACACAGATAGCACAACCCTTAACACCTTCACAAATACTACATACCACTACCCTGAACCCCAGGCTACTGGCACAGAGGCAGAAGCTTCTGTGGAAAAAGCCAGGATTATGTCCACTTACCAGGGGAGGAGGAGTGCCCAGAGGGTCACCTCCCTTCTTTTGCCTTTCCTAGCATAACCTTCAGGCTATTACATACTCCTCTATTCCCTATTTCTCCACTCAAAACATTCCAGCAATCTGCCTGGCTAAAAGTGCTCTAGATTCCGGCTGAGGAGCGCAATTCAAACTTCACAGGGTTGGAACACAGAAAACCAGTAACTGATCAGAAGCTAAAAATAATCAGATAGAGAGTAAAAAGCACTTTCTTTTCTACAGTGGCAACTACAGTATCCTACTAACACAGATGCCTAGCTGGGTTCCTCAAACATAAGCCCTCAACACCCCATCCCACTAGCCTCCAGGAGTCCCAGCTACATGCACTCCTCCAAGGACCCACATATGGTAATGCCTGCCAGTCAAGAGTGCTCCCTCATCTGGGAACTGCAGAGCATTCCTCCAGAGGAGTGCAGCAAGCAGGCATCTCAGTCCAGGTGCCCAGAGGCACATGGCTTCCACCCTCCTCACACAACAGCTCTGCAGGAAGGAACCACTCCATTAGGATGCCCTCCACCTGAGACTGCAGAGAGACAAGAAACCCAACTCTGCCTCACCAGAGTCACTAGGGAAGACCCAAATGCCTCATTCCTGCCCTGGGCCCTTGGGGAAGATGTTACCTGGGTGGGGTGGGGGCAGGCTGTTGTTCAAAAGTGCATCCATATCCTCCTCCTCACTGCCCGCTGAGCAGGGGGACGGGGAGCCCAGGCCCGACGCCATCCCCTTCCGCTCTTGGCCAGGGAATTGGCCCAGCTGCTCCTGCCTGCGGCCTGGGGCCCTCTACACTGGCCCGAGTCACTGTGCGGGGGAGGGGGGAGAGAAAGAGAGAACAGTCAGTGACGCGCAGTCCCCCTCCCCCACACCCACCCGCTCTTTCCGCCCACCACTACCACCACCCCCCCACCCCCCACCCAGCCACCCTAGCAGGGCACCCGAACCACTCAGGCTGAACTTAGTTCCACACTCTTCGGGGGCAGCCCGGAAGCCAACTCCCCAACAGGAGCCCCTAGATGAGAAGGAGCAACACCCCCCGAGGGCAGGCTGGTGCAGGCGTGGAGAGGGGAGAAGCCTGCTGGACAGAGCAGGGTGTGACGGGGCAGGGGGTGGGGGGCGTCCTAGTGGCCGCGGCGCGGAGGAGCCAAGAGAAGAGGCGGGCGGCGAGGCGCTCGGGGACACAAGGTCACTTGGGGGTGGGGGGGCGCCTCCCTGCGCCCAGGGAGGGGCCAGTCCCCAGAGAGGGCAGCTCTCCAAAGGCTGTCCTCTGGGACAACTCAGGTTCTCCTCAGGAGCCGCGGAAACGAGGGGGCGTGGAGGTCGGGCGCTCCGGGGGTCCGGAGGCAGGGACTACGGGCAAGGGAGCCCCCATCGGGAAGGGGTAGGGCCACGTGTCCCGGGGGGCAAGAGAGCAAAGGGCGAGGGGGCAGACGCCGGGCATTGTGGGAGACCAAGCCTCGGGTTGGGGGTGCAGGGGGCGAGACTCGGGCCCGGTTGGGGTAAGGGAAGGAGGGTGCTGGGCACCCTGCAGAGACGGGAGAGGAAGGGTTGGCTCCTCCGGATAGAAAGCAGTCGGCGGGTCTGGGGGCGCCTGAGGAAGTAGTGGGTGAAGGAACGACCCTCGGGGCTTGTCGAACTGTGAGGGACGTCTCTCTGGGAACCCCGCGCTCTCCTCACCCCGGAGCCGCCGCAGGTCGCGCAGAGTCTGGCCCGGTGTCACTCCCGCTCCGGCTCCTCCTCGCCGCGGCCGAAGGGGGGAAAATGGCTCCGGCTCCGGCGTCGCCTCTTAAAGGGCCCGAAACACCGGCCGGGAAATCCCACCGCACAGGCCCCGCCCCCCCGCGGACAGCCCATAATAACCTCAACCAACTCCAACCCCCCCCCCAACCTCCGCCCTCCTCCCTAGGTCTCCCGGGCAACCCCCGCCCCCTCGTCGCTCAGGCAACCATTGGCCACGCCCCTTCGAGCGCGCGCGCGCGTGTCACCCGGGCAACCGCCCACCTCCTGGCCATCCCATAATACACATGGACTCCCCCCACCACACACACACACACCCCTACACACACTCCATACACGTATGTGTCAGGGCTGCTGACATCCCATAATATTGCAGACCTTTGCAACTAACCCTTTGCAGCATCCCATAATAGCCATCCTTCTGCCAACTTCTTCACTCTTCGCCCTAATGCTCACATCCCATAATAATTCATCACCCCTCCCTTCCCATGGCCATCCCATAATAAGCACCCCTCCCAGCACTCCAGCCTCACATCCCATAATACTCATCCCATCCCCCACAGACATCCCATAATAACCACTCTTCATCCACCCCCAGATTGATATCCCATAATAGTCAGAAACTAACCCCCCCCCCCACTACAACAGCGGACACTTGGCCTCCTCCCACACACATCTCGTAATAATCAGTCTCCCACTTTCCATACTGACATCCCATAATAACTAACCCCCTGGAGCTGCCCTCAGCCCCCACAGGCTAGGGTCTAGATCCTCACACCACCCCTAGGCTTCACATTCTCATTCTAGCTCCTCAGCCCATAACAGCCACTCTTTCCCTATCAAAAAGATATACCATAATGATCAGCACCAGTCCTAGTGCCAACCCACAGATGGACATCTAATCACCTTTTCCCTTAACACTGGAAATATATCCCATAATACTTTTACTTCCCCACCCACACCCTGACGTCCCATAATAATTGCAAGGGAGCCATGGTCAACCAGACATACCATAATATCCTCAGCACAACCCAGCCTCATGTCCCATAATGCTTCAACTCCACCCCACCACCCTTATACAGTAGTCTTCCAGCCAGGCATCCCATAATATACATATACCTCCCCCATGTCCAAATGCTGTAAGCCTACTCTAACACCCAGAGCAGGCAGGGCGGGCAGGCTACCCACACTGCCTTGTCACAGCCCCCACTTAAATACACCTTCATCCCTTTCTGGGCCAAAGCAGTACCCTGGCATACAGCCTCTTAAGGTGTAAGACCCTAGCTTCCATCATCCCATAATTTCCAGACACTCAGGAGCTGAGAGCTAACCTAGGGCCCCACCCAATCACACTAAATCCAGGAGTTCTCCAGATGCTTATCTCCTGCCCTTAAGTTTTGAGTAAGACCAACCAAATACCATGCAGGCCAGATGAACCATTTATATAAACTTTAATTCACCCCAGAGCATCCCATAATAATCACAAACTCCCATCCAAAGACTATTTCTCAATATTCCAGCAGTCCTCTCCCCATCCCCTAGCCCCCATCTCAGGGACCATGCATCAACACCCCTAGGCCACTCCCATAGATGGACATCCCATTATGATGTGAACTGACAGCCCCTCAGCATATACACACACGAAGAGCCAGAACCTTCTCCTCCTCTACTTACTATTCACTACTACTCACGTTCATTCCGTTCATTCCGCAGATGTTGACAGAGCACCTAGCAAGGCACAGAGCTAGGCAACATGGGGAATGTAAAGACCATGGTACCTACCTTAAAGAAGCATATGCAACTAAACAACCTGTGACACAAAATAGAAATGTCTGGTGTCAAGGGAGAACTACCAAGTGCTATTTCCTAATTTCTTGTTACAGAGAATAAAACAAAGCACAACTGGTCTCATCATATACTAGTAGAGGTTTTTGGTGGTCCTTCTAGAGGCTGGAAGGTATTCCAAAAGGGTTTATACTATAGATGGATAGTCAAGATAATCTATCTGATCCCTACATACTAAGGGACTTTGATAGGAAGCCAATGTTCATCCACTCAGCATTCCTAATAATGAAATCCTATAATTTTATTATGTGCTCCCTCCTTGAGAGGCTCATCAACATGCCAGAATCGTTACCCTCATTCTTGAACATCAAAATCCTGCTTACCCTCCACGTCCTTATTTTTTTTAACTACTTACTCATTCTATATCCTGAAGTCTCATAATAGCCCAAATCTCCATCTTGTTGAGGCCCCATTCGCCACCCAAAAAAACCTTAGTTGCATAATGTTCACCATCTTCCCCTCCCCACGTACAATTTCTGCATACCTACTAACACAATGCCTTCCACATTCAACTATGCTGCAAGGTAAAATAAATAAAAAACCACCAAACCCATTGTCTTAGTCATCTAGTGCTGCCATAACAGAAATACCACAAGTGGATGGTTTTAACGAAGAGAAATTTATTTCCTCGCAGTCAAAGTAGGCTAAAAGTCCAAATTCAGGGCGTCAGCTCCAGGGGAAGCCTTTTTCTCTCTCTGTCGGCCTTCTCATCAATGTTCCCCCGGACTAGGAGCTTCTTGGCGCAGGGACCCCAGTCCAAACGACGCGCTCCGCTCCCAGTACTGCTTTCTTGATGGTATGGGGTCCCCCTGTCCCACTGCTCACTTCTGTCTTTTGTATCTCAAGAGATTGCCTCAGGACACAATGCAGTCTTGTAGATCAGGTCCTGCCTTACTAACACAACTGCTACCCATCCTCCCTCATTAACATCATAGAGGCAGGTTTACAACATACAGAAAAATCACACAGTACCAGGAATCATGGCCTAGCCAAACTGATACACACATTTTTGGGGGGACATAATTCAAACCATGACACCCATTGCCATTTAGTCAATTCTGACTCATAGCGACCCTATAGGATACAGTAGAACTGTCCCATAGGGTTTCCAAGGAACAGCTGGTGGAGTCAAACTGCCAACCTTTTGGTTAGCAGCTGAGCTCTTAACCACTGCACCACCAACCTCCCAATATAAACTATCCTCTTCGCTAACTGTGCCTACCCTCTAGCCACCCTGGGGAACCAGCCCTAAGAAAGCCAGGAGAGCCCAACCTTAAAACCCTTTGGCCCTCAGAGAATCTGAGCCCACAAGCCTGTCACTTTTCCCTTTTCCTGGCCCCAAAGAGAAGCAGGACCTGAGAACAATATCCTCACTGCTTCACTGCCTCTCTTCCTCAAGCCAGAGATGATGTCTACTTCTGCTACCATCTGCCTTTTTCACACAGGTCAAGACCTATGGAGGTGGGACAGGTTGAAGAAAAACAGGAATTCCCACCTAAGAGGGGCTCTTCCTTACCACATTCAAGTGAGCAGGGATGACCCTCACTCCATATCTTCATTGTTCTTCTAAGTTGATTTCCCTAGAGAAAGGGCCGGACCAGATGATTCTCCCCTTCTCTGGGAACTAAAGGACTGGGAGAAGTGGCAAGGAGAAATGAATTCAGGAGAAGAGAGAGCTTGTTTCTTCGGGAATTTACAATCCCTTCGCTTCTGAGCAGAGCACCAGTGATGCTAAGTCTTTCCACAGTTGCTGCCTGACTTTGTCTAACACTAACATTCTACATTTAACTCTCTTCTTATCTTAGGTCTGAAGTTTTCAACATCAAAGACTTCAGGTCTTGCCAAGGACTCTCACTGCTACCTCTGCAGTTTATATATTCTTTTCCCAATTTTCACTCCAATTTCCTGGACCACCTTTTTGCCACACTCATGTGGCATGACGGCCATTTCCCCCATTCTGCTAGGCTGTCTGTAGTCTTCCTCATTAAATTTTCTTGACTTTAGGATTGAGCCCCATTCATTTGTCCAAACCCTCCCCCATGCTTATTCTGGGCACTGAGAATGAACTTTGTACTCCTCCCTGCGGGGAGAGGGGCAGCTCTTTTAAGATGCCATAATGTGGGTATACCTCCCTTTAAAGAAGTTTCTTCTTTGTATATAGAGCTGCCAGATACCTATTATGCTCTCCTTATCACCATTTCCCTAGAGGACTCAGCCTGTCTCTGGGCCTCAAATTCCCTTCTGTAATATCTCCCTCTGCCCCATACTCTTTTCCTCTCATACATATACACCGCATTACCACAGTGACTCATAAATCAGTAAGAGAGTTTTACAACTGAATACTCACAGCCCTCTTGCCTGTGATTAAAAATACTGGTACCCTTTGCCCACCACAATCCCTCTTTCCCTAATCCCGCAGGTCCCACCCACTTATTCCTTTCTTCCCCATCTCTTCACACCTCTCTGATACCACAAGGAGATGGTTAAAATTCCTTCCTCTCTTCTTGAGTTCCAGAGAGGACTAGGATATGGGTGCTTGTGTGTTGTTCTTGTGGTGTTTATGCTTCTCCCTCCTTACCCTGGCCTCATGCTACCCTTCTAGATAAATTATAAACAAACTACTAGCTTGATTGGCCCACAGAGACCAGGGTGGGATAATCTCCTGATTAATGCACCCAGGAGGACAGCCTCTCTAGTCAGTTACCTTAGAGTTCTATTTCCATCCCATGGTACAGAAGAACCTAGAATAACACTCAGAGTGAGTTGTCCATTAAGTGTTCAGCATATGCTCTCTATTTCCTCTCCCTACTACTCTAGTCTATGTGAAACCAAGAAACTCTGCTCTGAAGAGGTCTACGGGCCCTCAGTATTCTCCTGCTTCATCAGGAAAGGGAGTTTGGGAAGACAGCATAGGGGAGAAGAAGCCACAGTGACAGTGCACTCTGATGGCAAGACAGGATGCAGGTCATGCGGTGCTTGAAGGGTGGCAGGTCAGGCACTAGTCTTTCAGGAGCCACCCCAGTCTCTGTTCCTTGGGTATGAGTGCACACAGTGGTAAAGTTCCCCATTCACAGCCCTCCTACGTGAGCTTTGGTCCCAAGGCAAAGAAGAAGGGGAGTACTTGGGTATTGTGGTCACCCCAGAACCGGCCTCCTTTTGGTGGTGTGCCTCATGGCCAGAACCCAGGAGTCCTCACTTCCAGCCCAGCATTGCAGACCCAGGACTCAGCAGTCTTTTTGCCTACAAGCTGTGAATGTACCCAGTTGTCCAGGGTTCAGATTCAGCTAGCTTGAGCCTGCCTCAGAGGGCCCTTCAAACAGCTGTCACCGAAGAAACCTCTCCAGCCAGTTACTCCTGTCAGGCCTCAGGTCTGGCTCCAGGGCTCACCCCACCCTCCCCAGCTCCTTCCTCCCTCTTCCTTCCTTTCTTTCCCCCTCCCCCCCCAGAGTTTTACCTACGCAGGGCAGCCCCACCCAGCTGTGCAGGGCACATCCCATAATAATCCTCCTCACTAGCCCCCACCCTCCCCAAAAAAGAGAGGCGGCCATCCCATAATAGCCACCCACAGGAGACATTCCGCTGTGACCGCCCCCTCCCTGCAGTGCTGCCGGGAGCAGCCATCCCATAATAGCTGGCCGCCTGTTTTACTGGTTACGGCTGTGGAGGGAGCTGGAGAGGAAATGGAGGGGGGAGGGGAGGAGGATCGAGGGCCCCCCCCACCTTATGGAAGTGGGGGAAGGTGGTATAAGATATAAGAAACAAAAGGGGACGCTATGCAGGTGGAAGGTGTGATCCACTGACTACCACATTCCTGCTTTGGGTCTTTCTCCCCGTTCTCCAGAGGCTACCTTTCCCCCTCAGCACCTTGGAGGTGACTGCTAGTGAGAGAGGATGCCTAGGATGGATTGAGGTGCCCAAAGTGTGTGTGTAAGGAGATGGGTTTCAGGTGTTCCCCTTGAGCCGTCTGAGAGAGGGGGCTGACCTTAGAAGGAGTAAGGGGTTGGGGGGGGCTGGAGAAGAGCTCCTCAGACCCTCCCCATTTTACACCACCATCCCATAATAATCCCCTAGCCCTACTCCCCCCTCCCACACACGACATCCCATAATATCTTCTGGAGAAGCAGTCCCCGCAGTAGGTACAAAGAGCTATCCCATAATAAGCTCCCCCACCCCCACTCACCACCCCCCCAACTTGGCCCCCCCTCAGTCACATGCAGCCGGTGCCATCCCCCGCTACTCCCCCCTCTGGCCACCGAAGGCCTTGCCAACCCATAATACTCTTGCCTCTGGTCGCAGGAGGCCTCCAGCCCATAATACTCCCTTCCACCACCAGCCCCCCCTTCCCGCCCCGCACCCCTTCCTCCCGCCTCCAGTTGGAGCCGGGCCTCACCAGCCCATAATATTCCCCAATCTCCTAAGACTGTTCCAGCCCATAATACTCTCACTGTCTCCTAAGGCCTCTCCATCCCATAATACTGCCAGACGCCTGACCTGTGGGCCAAACCCCAGCCCGTTCCACACATCGAGGCTGTGTCAGCGCCGCCGGTCTCTCTCCCTGTCCCTCCCTCCCTCAGTCGTTTCTTCTCTTCCAGGCTCTCTCCCGCCCTCCTGCCCTGGGCCCCTCTCCTAGCCCCACCCTGTGCCTCCCTGGGCCCTTACTTCCCCTCCAGCCTCCTCCCTTGCCCTTTCTCCTTTACTTGGTTCTCCTTCCTATGTCCCCTCTCCTCTTCCTTTAATGCACTTTTCCACCTACTCCTCAGTCTCTGTGGGATGGACATCAGCGTAGCAGGGAGAGAGTGCCCCCAGAGGGCTACAGGCCAGTCACTACCCCTGAAAACTGTCTTCTTGACCTAGCACTGTAGAAACTTACCCAGCTTGCTTTGCTCACCCCATTCCCCTTGCCCTAGTTCTGATTGCTGGCAGAGTCCTGTCTTGGTGAGGATTCACCTGGAGCCCTTGGTGTCTTCCAGAAATGCTCTCCTTGGGCATCACAAAGAGACTTTACCAATAGCATCCCCTCCCCATACTGTTGTTGGAAAGAGAGCTCCCATTTACAGGATGCCTCTAGGTTACCTTTCAGAGGTGGTCTCATTGACCCTCCCAACAACCCCAAAAGTACATATTATGATCCCCATTTCACAGAGGAGAAAAAAAGAAGCTCAGAGAGGCTAAGTAAGTTGCCTAAAGTCACATTTCCAAGAAGTGGCAGAGCTGAAATTATTATCCAGGTTTGTTTGACCCCAAAGTTCTGGGAACCTTTGGGATTCCCCAAACTCTATGTGAGAAACTTCCTTTTTCAGTGCTTCAATGCTCTGAAAAGTATAGTATGGTGAGAATTACTGCCAGCCTCTCTTTGTCTCCAAGACCTCCTGAAAGAATGAAGAAGGGAGGATCGGTGTGAAATTAACTGCCCCCCGCCCTTTGCTCATTTCTTCCAGGGAACCTCAGGTAGCAGCCCAGCAGGGATTTCCCTCAGGATGATTCAAGGCTAAGAGGGAGGCATCTCTGTCCTCCTTTAGGATCCCTCACCTCTCCCCTGGTTCCCCTGAATTTATTTCAAAACCAAGTGATTGTCACTCTCCCCACCCCCACCCCCACTCCCACCATGTGAGGGAATCCTCCTACAGAGGAGACAGACCTTGAGAAATGGAGATCCAAGGTGAGGTCCCCTCATCAGTTTAGGTGGTAGACAATAAAGAGTGCTACATAAGAGATGTTGAGTACATTCCAGATTGGGGGGGGAGGGGGTGGTATCAGGACCAACTGCATGAAGGCTGATCCATCCTGCCTGAGTGTGCCACCTCCACCACAAAGCTTCTCCTTCCTGAGCCCTTTAATGGGTTTTGTTTCAGGGCCCAATGCAACTGGAACCCTGAGTGAGGACAGTTCTCAGTCCTCACAGTCACACTGTGTTGAGCACAGGGGGCTGGAACATGTGGAGTGGGAAGGGGTGGGTGTGCTATAGGGTAAGTGGATAATAAGCATGGAGGAAGACCTGGGGAAAGAGGGATAGAAAATGTAACAGCAGATTCATTGTGGAGGAAAGGGGAAGGTGAGGGAGGTGGTCTACCTGAGGACGGAAGGAAAAGGAAGGAAGGGGGTGGATATAATAGAGGCTGGAATAGGACGGTTGGAGGTAACTGTAAGGGGGTGGAAAGAGTAGGAATTTGGAAACCTAATAGATACACACAAGGTCACTTGTGTGACCTTGAGACCTCAGCTTCTCTAGGGTGTTTAGACTGTAAAATGGGGATAAAAATTGTACCTAACTCAGAGGGTTATTATAATAATTAAACAAGATAATACATTTTGCTCACTATATTGAAATCCTGGCAGACACAGAGTATTAAACACACACAAAAAAAACAAGCAAACAAATAAAAATCGTTAATGTTCTTCCCTCTCTAAGACTTTCTCCTTTTCCTCTCTTTCCTAGACCTCAAATGGAGTAACGTCAGGGCATGCAGTGAGATCTCTGGACATCATAGAGCTTGCCTCCATGATACTGCCCACTCTGTAATTGGGAATCCTATGAAAATGGCAGTGGTGATAGGTTTTCTTAAACTTCCACAGTCTGTTATTTGTTAGGTTCTGCTTATTACTCCTCTGCCCTGCCATGTCTCTTTAATCTATTATTGTCTCTATTCTGGTGATGGAAACCTTTAGAATATAATGAATGTGGGTAAGTGTCCCCCCAGATCTTGAACACCAGAGATTTCAACACTGGAGACCAACCATTTCCATTTACTTCCACAGGTCACAGTCACACTTCTACTGGATAATTTTTAATAGCTCCCTTGCCAGTTTTTCTTCCCCTTAGACTCTTCCCATCTTATTTCCCTACAGTTTATCCTACACAGTATGTCAAGGTTAGCAAAACCTCACTTGAGAACCTTCAGGGGCTTCACATTGCCCACTAAATCAACTGCCAACAGTTACCCTGCATTCTTGTATCTTCTGTCTTGCATTATAGTTATTGTTTACTTGTTCTATGGCCCTCACTAGATAGTAAACTACTTCACGGCAAGATTCAATCATTCATTCATTCAACAAATATTTACTGAGCACTTCTTCTGTGCCAGGCACTGTTCTAGATGCGGGGTATACATCAGAAAACCAGACAAACAAAAATCCCTGCCCCCAAGGAGCTTACATTCTACTTGGGTGGCAGGGGAAGAGACAGATAATAAACTATAAAAATTATAATAAATAAGTAAATTATATAGTATGTTAGAAGGTGATATGTGCTGTGTGAGTTTTAGTTACTTTGGAATTCACTCACATATCTGCATGTAAAAGTACTCAAGTAATTTTTTAAAATTTAACTGTTCAATTCAGTTCTGTTGGGTAGGGCAAAGTGCTGAGGCTTTGGAAAAAAGGTTAGGTGCTGCTGGCACTCCCAGGACAGGAAGGGCACGGGTCCTGAACCCAGGGGCTGAAGAGGAGATAAGCAGGCATGGAGTAAGGACCTGGCCGATGAGAGACCTCTAACCTACCGAAGAAGGCCCGGACTTGATGGCTATCACTCAGGAATCTGGGTCAGTTCTCTAGTTTGGCCACCAGGGGTCATTTTACCCCTGTAAATCGCCGTCTGGAGCCATCGCATGAAGACACACACAAAAGGTTTACTTACTTCAACTACAACACAAGGAGACATACACACAGGAAAACCCTGACATTGCCCCTCTCTTACATACACACACAGAGGAACGTACAATATTGAGAGACAGGAAACATGCATGGTGATAATTCCCTCACTAATGTTGGGGTCTGAAGATGTCATAGTATCAACTCTGCAGACCCTCCTGCCCAACCCCCAGCAACTTGGCTAAAGAGTGAAACAGTAGGTGGCACATGAACCAGCCTTCCATTTCCCTTGCCCCCAGCTTGCTAAGAACAGAATGCCTGTCCTCCGATCTCACTCTTAAAAAAACCAAACCCATTGCTGTTGAGTCAATTTTGACTCATAGACACCAGACAGGACAGAGTAGAACTGCCCCCTACAGTTTCCAAGGGGCACCTGGTGGATTCAAACTGCTGACCCTTTGGTTAGCACTTAACCACTATGCCATCAGGGTTTCCATATCACTGCCCTATTATGAATTCTTGTATGGCACAGCTCCTTTCCCTCCTCTTGAGAGTTTGTGTGATTAGTTCCATCCCCACCTCAAGGCTGCTGCACAATAAGCTCAATGCAGTGTTCCATTTGGTGTGCTGCTCCTATTTTGCCCCTCCCCAGCAAAAAATTAAAATTAAAAAAAACCACTGTATATAAATGTATAATGCCCTGGGAAAAAGTTACACATGAACTTTAATACTTTACTACCGGTATGGTTCTTAAAGTATGATGCAGGGATCGAGCCTTTAAGGAAGTCTATGAGGTCAAAATTATTTTTGTAATGCTACTACTAAGATGCCACTTGCACTTTTTACTCTCATTATCTCACAAGTATATAGTGGAGTTTTCCCAGAGGCTTCATGATGTGTGATGGCATTATTGCTCTCACAGTTGATGGAATATGTGCTTGTGTACTCCTGTGCTTTAAAAACTTACTGGTTTTAATATCTAATACGGCAAATGTCAATACAACAAAGTATAAACAAAAGCTCTTTGGCATCCTCAATTTTTAAGCATAATGGGGTCCCAGGCCCCTTTAGTACACAGAATTTCTCCTTACTCTCACCCCAGGCAGAGACAGAGAGAGAAAAATTAAGGATCTAGAACGGAGGAGGCCCTGAAAGGGGAGTGACATGGAGGGAGAAAGGATGATCTAGAAAGGGGAACAGGGATCCGGATCTCTAGGGGGAAGGGGGAAACGGACAGGACTTCTCTAACTCACAGTTTTGCCCTGTCCCCAACTACCCATGTTGGATGTTGGGTATAAATTGTTGCAAGTCACTTAAACAAGAAGGAAATCAATCCTGTCCATATTAAATGAACTCTTGTTTTCCTGTATCTTTATTACACCTCAATGCTGAGCAGAGGATGTCCAGGTTGAGACAAGAGGGGAAGGCTTCCATCACCCTAAACTCCACAGAGAAGTTAGCAGTTGAACTTCTCAGTAGCTTGGTCCACCAAGGCCTGAGACTCTTCAGCTTTCAGACTGCTGTGGTGGGTCTAAATCCAGGATACTCATTTTCTCCTCCATCTACCAGCTCTTACTCCTGCCAAGGTCATCTCATTCAGTCTTGTGCCTCTGCAAGGGCAGGCTCACTGCATCACTTCCCACCACTAGGGAAGAGGACCTCTGTGCTCACCATCACCACCAATTAAAAAAATGTCTACCAGCACGCTTCCTTCCCTGTGCCCCTTGCTTCCACATTTTGTTCTTTTCTGCATTTATGAGCTTGGACTGCCATCCAGAAGTACAGGTGCTCACTCCACCTCATGCGCACACCCTGCAGCCTCCAAGACAGAAAGGTGATGAGGGGGCATGGGTGGGTTGATGGCGCTATGGCGCCATGGCGCCGCGTACATTCAGAGTGCTGAATCCTGGGGGCACTGGATGAAGGGTATCTGGGGGTAGGAGGGCCCGAGCAGCGCCTGGCTGGTGGCATCCGGAATGGTGTTGTGGGTTGTCTCAGCGGGCCGTTCAGCCAGCGTCTTCCGAGCCCCGTTGGTGGCCAAGGTCCTAGTCCGGAGTGGAGTGCCCAGGCCCCTCAGGGTGTTTCGGAAACCCTCGGCGCTGAAGTAGTACACCAGCGGGTCCAGCACACAGTTGGCGCCGGCCAACAGCACCATTACCATCAGCACCCCGCGCACCTGGTCGCGGGCCACCTCGCTGGCCACCACCAGCTGGCCCCGCAGTAGCCCATAGACAGCCAGGGTGGAGTTGTAGGGCAAGAAACACATCAGGAAGATGACGAGGTTGACCAGCAGGAGGCGCACCGTCTTCCGCCGCCGATGGCTCCGCGTGGCGTCGGGTCGCGCCAGCGTCCAGAAGACCCGGACCGACGAGTAGACCATAGCCACCAGGGGCAGCAGGAAGCCCAGCGCCTCGGCCAGCAGCACGAGTGGCAGTAGTCGGTCCTTCCACAGCTCGTTGCTGAAGCTCTCGAAGCACAGGCGCACCTCCCAGTCGTCGTATCTGCAACGCGAGGGCCTGTGCACGCGGGCAGCGGGCACGGCGAACACCAGGATGAGCGCCCACACGCCAAGGCAGAGGCGCCGCGCCACGCGGGGCCGCCGCAGGTGGCGCAGCCGCAGCGGGTGCACGATGGCGGTGTAGCGGTCCACGTTGATGAGCGCGAGGAAAATGCAGCTGCCATACATGTTCATCTGGAAGATGGCGCCTGCTATCTGGCACAGAAGGTCTGGAAAGGGCCAGTAGTGCAGTGCATAGTAGGAGAGGCGTACGGGCAGCGAGAGGCTAAAGAGCAGGTCGCTGGCTGCCAGGTTACACATGTACACGCTCACCACAGAGTGCACACGCAGTGCACGCAGGAAGACCCAGAGGGCCAACACGTTGAGGGGGAGCCCAGCGGCCAGCACCAGGCTGTAGACGACCATGTGCAGATGGTGGGTGTGCCGGTAGTCTGGACATGGAACAGAGTTGTTGGTAATATTGGTGTTGGCTGTGGAGTTGGTCAACATCATGCCAAAGTAGGAGGGGGAGCTAGGCTGGGGTCATCACAGGACACACCAGGGTTCTGGCATGGTGTTCATCCCCAGGATGGGGGCCTGGAGGCTGCACAGAGGGTTCCAAAGCAAGCAGAGGCAGATCAGCAAGGGCAGATGGCTGCCAGTGGTTGGATGCATTTGGTCACAGCTTCATCAGTAGCGGAAACCTGGAATAGGAAGGTGAGCCAAAGTCAAAGTAATGCAGGGATAGGGCCAGTCACAAACGTTTATTTGTCTAAACTAGCTGGCCTCCTTTTCTCAGCCTCAAATCCTTCCCCTACCTTCCATCTGGCCAGAATAGCTTTTACAGCAGGGATGTAGCAGTGTTACATGCCCAGGCTCTGGACTCAGACTGCTTGGGTTTAAATCCAGGCTTTGCCAACATGCCTATCTGTGTGACCTCAGAAAAATTACTTGATCTCTCAACCTCGTTTTCCTTATCCAGACAAAAAAGCTTTAATAGTTCCTACTTCATGAGGTTATTATGAAGTTAAATGAGATGATGTATGTAAAGCACTTAGGTTGCTATTATCTAATATCTCTCCCTTCCTTTCTTTCTTCCACAAACATTTACTGAGCCTTTAGAAAATACCGAGCATGTTCACAGTAGTGAACAAAACAAAGGCTTTGCCCCACTGAGTTTACATTCCATTGGAGGGAGATAGATAATAAAGCGCAAGTAAATAGGTAGTATGTCGGGTGGTGAGAAGTACTTGGAGCACCTCCCCTGGGCCAGATACTGTGCTGGCTCCCCATTTTCTAAAGAATAAAGTTCAAACTCCTTTGTACATTTATCACATCCACCATTGCTCCTGTGTAGACTAGGTTTGGGGTCAGAGCAACCTGGGATGAGCTTGTTTCATCTGTCTCACGCTGCATCTTCATCTGTCAAGTGGAAACAATACAATGGGGCTCTCTTAAGCAGGGCTTTGAACCGGTTAGTTCCGGTTTGAACCCCTGCTGATAATTTGTATTTCCACCCCAGATATACTGAATCAGAATCTAGATTTTAACAAGATTCTCAGGTAATTCTTATGTAAATAAATTGTGAGAACCACTGCTCTACTAAGCAAAAAAAAAAAAAAAAAACCAACCAAACCCGTTGCCATCGAGTCGATTCTGACTTATAGTGACCCTATAGGACAGAGTAGAACTGCCCCATAGGGTTTCCATGGAGTGACCTTTTGGTTAGCAGCAATGCTCTTAACCACTGCACCACCAGGGCTTCACTACTCTACTCGTGGTTCTCAAAATTGGTCCCTAACCAGCAGTATTAGCATAACCTGGGAACTTGTTAGAAATACAGAGGTCATTAGCTGTCTGCACACCAACCTTGGGCAGAGCCACATCATCATAAGCTTGGCAGCACAGTCTTGCCAGGCATAGGAAGTTTGCGCTTTTCCAGATGCTGCCCTGGACTAAGAAGTTTTCCAGATGGGGTTGCTGTGATAAAAGGGAGATGGTAGCTTGGTAGACAGGGTTCATTAGGAACCCCCTAAATGCAGATCTCAGAGGGAACCCTAAGCCCAGAGCGTGTGGCAGTGAGATAAGGAAGTATCACTTACACTGACCAGCTTGCAGAGAGGCAGACCACAGCAGCAGTCCTCAGGAAAAGCTGGCAGACAGAGGACATTGCTAAGCGGCAGAGGAACCAGACAACAGGAAGTGGTCTGAAGGTCCCAGCTACCTCAATGCCGTAAGGCAAGAGAAGCTAGCTACCCCTCCACCACAAACCCAGAAACCATCTTAGGGATAAGTTGTCTGAGACCCTGAGCGATTCTCCCAAGACACTGAGCTTATTCCTTTCAAAAGGAAGTGTTAAAATTCCTACATGGAACTAAATTGTAAACCTGACTCAAACATGTTTTCTTGTGGGTTTTTTGTTTGTTTGTTCTCCCTCCAACCACCATCATCAGCAGTTTGATACTTGTAAGAGGTAGAGTGGTTATAGGGAATAAAGAAGCATATCCTCTGGAAAATAACAATTTTAACATTGACAGTACAGGCAGTCTCTGGGTTACAAACATCCAATTTATGTACAACCTGTAGTTAGGAACCAATCCATGTAAAGCCTATTGTATTAAATATTCGAGGTAATAACAAACAATAGTTCCTAATAACAAATGGGAGCTAATTTATGACATACCTCAAAACATTATTATTATTACTGTATTATGTTAGAGATGTTTTAGTGTACCTGGAAGTGTTTATTCAATGTTTTTTTTAATGCATAGAAATGTATACTATATACTAAGACAAACATTTGACTAACTGACATTAGGTACAAACTGTACCTAACTATTCTGACTTACGTACAAATCTGACTTAAAGACGGATTTAGGAAGGGAACTCAATTGTAATCCGGGGACTGGGGACTGCCTGTACTACTAAATGGGGCTTAAATGTGCCAAAAAACAAATAAACCCAGGCTCATTTCCGGGCACACCACACCCCACCCTCGTTCCTTTGCTCCAGTCACACCTAACTAATAACAATTTTGGACATACCTTACTGTTTTCAGGACTCTGCCTTTGCAAGTGCTGTGTTGTCAACTTGGAATGCCCTTCCTCCCATTCTCCAACTGACAAACTGAGCCATTTCTAATGATTCTGTGACGCTTTGCTTTTCCTCCCCAACAAGGCAGACGCCGTCCCTGTACTTGTGCTTCCATGACACTTTGTACAGAGCGTTATCATAGCTGTTACCACATGTACTGTAATTAGATGTTCTTAGTCAGCCCCTCCCACTAGACTGTGAGCTACCTTGAGGGAGGGGCTGTGGACTATGGTTTATTCGGCTCTGTATCTCCAGCACCTATGTCAGTAAATATTGAGTGAAAAATAGCTCCAATTTACTGATCGCTCACCATATCCCAGGGTATTCTATGTACATAATCTCTACTCCTTCTAACAGCCCTTTGAGGTAGGTGTTTATTCTCACTTTTACAAGAAAGGAGACAGAAGTTCAAGAGGTCAGTCAATGAGGAGTAAAATCAGGATTCAAACCTAGGGCTACCTGGCTCCAAAGTCCAAGCTGTCCCCTGCTGGTTTCCAGCAAAAGAGTGGACAGTTGAATATGTGGATGGGTGCTGGACAGGACACCTGACTTTTTTTCAGCTGCCTACGTGAAATCTGTGCCCATAGATAATTATTATACTTCCCTTTTTGTCCAGTTGAAATATATGTGTTTTAATAACCCACTTCCTTCTTTCTCTCACTTCAAGCACTGGTAACACAAACTCATCTCTCTTACACACGTACACACACTAGCACACACATACACACAAAAATAAGTCCCTCCTCAATGATTTCCTCTTAAGCACTTAAGCACTTAAGTTTGCTGCTTTGAACCCCTCAGGTTGTTTTATGTGTATTTCTTCCATTTACCCAACTAGATGGTAAGGTCCTGTGGGGACCACATCTTCCACTGCTGTTCCTCCAAAGCCCTTACCCACGCTCTACCAAAAGTCTCTGTACTTGTGTTTTTGTTGTTAGGTGCTGTCAAGTCAGTTCTGACTCACAGTGACCCTATGTACAACAGAACTGTCCTGTGCCACCCTCACGATCATTGTTATGTTTGAGATCATTGTAGCAGCCATTGTGTCAGTCCATCTCGTTGAGGGTCTTTCTCTTTATCGATGACCCTCCACTTTAGCCAGCATGATGTCCTTCTCTAGGTACTGGTCCTCCCGATAACATGTCCAAAGTACATGAGACAAAGTCTCACCATCCTCCCTTCTAAGGAGCATTCTGGCTGTACTTGTTCCAAAACAGATTTGTACTTAGCAGGCTTCACTGGCTGCCAGCAGAAAACCACCCCTTCCCACTATTCACCCACCCTGTAATCCTGTTTCAGTGGCTCCTGTATCAATCCCATCACCTATCCACTTCTTGTCATACTCCAGGCTATCTTGTATAATTCACTTAGTAAAAGACCAAGTCCCTTGAAAGGCCTGTTTGGAAAATGGCTTGCATTAAAATTTCAATAGCAGCTTACATTATAGTTTCAGCAACACTTGATCACACTTAACCATTACTTGGAGAACCGATAACTCCTAACAATTATGAGGTGCATACTAGACACTGAATGAGTGAATGAATGATTATTTTCCAAGAATCCCAAGACTTTCTGTCAAAAAAGTTACAATGTTAAGCAGGCCAAAACGTATTAGGTTAGCTATTATTTAAAGTTTGGAATCCTTTAGTAAAGCAAATGGAGATGCTCTCACTACTCTTTTCCGAGGGGAGAAATCTAGGGGCTTCTTTATAGTGGAGCCTATTTGTCAGAGAGCCACCCCTTTCTGAGAGTCTCACAGAACAGCCCAAGCTGAGCACTGAGAGCTGCCAGGCCCCTGCCCTGGCCCCCACCCCATCCCCCTGCTTCCCTGAACTCCAGGGCTGGGGCCCCCGACAGTGGAACTGAGACAGCACGGTGCCAGGCCAGATGGCAAAGATGGAGAAAGCAGCCAAAGAGGAGGCAAACAGGAAATGGAAGGAAGGCTCTAGATGCGGGGGAGGGGTGGCCCAGACCTTCTCCCCCAGTCCTGCCTTGAGGAGGAGTTCACATTGTGGGGGAAATGTAAGAAGCAAACAGCAGCTGCCCCAGGAAAGAACCAACACCGGGGTTTAATTTCACCGAGGAAGAAGGGGCACATAGAGGCCCACATAGGCTGAGTAACATCACCACACACTGATGTGGTAACATAAGCATACCAGTACACGCATGTGCACACACAAAGACATGCAGAAGTATACGTGCACTAAGAGAGACATGCACATGTGCACATACAAATCCATAGTGACATGCAAATCAACGTATATACACACCTGGTAATACACTAACGTGCACACACACAGGAACAGACAACTGGGCCTAAGGTGGAAGAGAAGGCACAGCCCCTGCCTTAAGGACAATATCCTTACGTAGACAGACATATAGAATCAGACTGTTCCATAAGCACATACCAACGCAGATGTGCACAAACAGATCTCAGCCCTAGGTACTAAGGGGCAAAGAAGCCAACATACACACAGAGGCACTTGGGGATGGCCATTTCACCTCACTACCACCACACCACTCACACCCCAGAGCATACGCAGCCGCTCACTTTCCTCCTCCCTGTATCTCTGCTTCAGCTTGCACATGCGCATCCAGAGCCCAGGTTCCTCAGGCCCTCCCTGTCTTCTGAGCTGGGCTAGGCACTTTGCTAAGATAAGCCAGTGTGCAGGAAGTGAGAGCAAACGCATATAAAAGCAGGCAGGAGGCCCTATCATGGTCATTCCCTCACTTTCCTGCACAGAACCTGCCCTTGGTTTCCACCTCTCTGGCGGCTGACCAATGATGCAGAGGGGAGTTGAAGAGAAAGGAATAGGTGATTTGGGACAGTGATGGGGCCAGGGAGGAGGTGTGGGAAGAGGGAGAGAAATACCTCCTCTTTATCCAACTTCTTCCTGTCTGCCACCCTCTCCATCTTCTCACCCCTCCACCCCACCACACACATTCACCAAATGCCTTGTTCTCTCCTTGCCTCCTCTTTTTCATAATTCACAGCCTGTTTTCTCTGACCCAGATTCCCCACAGTCAGAAGTTTGAAAAGAAGGATTCTCAGATCTCCCCATTCTCCTTGCTCTGCCCCAACCCCATTCTCGATGCTAGAGGCCACATGACCAGTCAGCACCTCACCACCCCCACCACAGGAAATACCCCTTTAGTTTGTGCTCTGTTGCTGTTGTTGGTTGCCATCAAGTGGATTCCGACTGATGGCGATCCAATATGTTACAGAGTAGAACTGCTCCATAGGGTTTTCAAGGCTGTGACCTTTCAGAAGCAGATTGCCAGGCCTGTCTTCCAAGGTGCCTCTGGGTGGGTTGGAACCACCAACCTTTCGGCTACTTGTCAAGTGCTGAACCATCTTTTACTCCACCTGTCTAAAGAGCCCTCAATATTCATGTTTTCAGATTCCCCAAAATAATCGAAATTGCTGAGGCTCCAGCAGAAGCTTAACATGGAAAGCTGTGTCCCAGAGCTTCTTTGAGGGCACAAATGAATCCTGCCTATCAGCTAAGCCTGGGCTTGAGGGGCAGGGAAGAGATCGGAAGGTCTGTGGTGTGGAGATAGTTTGAGGTCATCAGAGTGAGGGAGGTGGCCTCCTCCTGCCCCAGGGGCCGTGTTCTTCCAGAGAGGAGGCTCTTTGGCACAGGCCTCAGGGTGTCATGTCTTATTATCATCCTCCCTTCTCTCTGGTTCAGGCTCCCTCTGTTCTCTCCAGCCAAAATTCCTGCTCCAGCCTCTCCCCTACCCTTCCCTACCTGAGCCTCTCCCTTCCTGCATTTCCAACATCATCCTCAGAGAAGTCTTTTCCCACCCTGGGTACTCAGACCTCACCCCGCCCAACAGTTTTCTGGGAAAACGCAAAAAGCAAAGGTGACCTTACTGCTCAGTAATTGGTCCCCGTTCCCCCTCCCCCATGTGCATATGTCACCTCACCACCTGCATATCTTCCTCCACCCTGATTTCAAGAGCTGGAAAAACATGAAATAAAGTCCTAACCAAGAGAAGTAATTCAGACAGGATCAGCTCTCCACAGACCTGTGCTCTCTGTTGTTCCGCATGCATCTGGAGTCTTACTCTTGCTGTTGGGCCTGGCCGGAGGCCACCTCCTCAACGAAATCTCCCTGAGCCTTCTTCCCACCTCAGTCTGAACTCAGGCAGCACTTAGTCTGCACCACCCACTTCAGCCCTTATCCTATCTGCAGTGTCTTTCCCCTTGGGTCTGGGCATATAAGGTTTCTGGGTAGATGGGGTCTATGCTGGGGAGAGGGGCTAGGGTAGGGCAAGCCAGAGGCATCAGACAGACAGAGTTGGGCTGTAGTGTCTGAGTGGCCAGGAGGTGAGGCTTACAAGTATGAGTTTCTATCTCCCCTTCAGTCCTTACCTGCATCTCTCCTTGGGGCTACAACTTTAGCTCACCCCAAAAGGAGGAATTCTGGTGATACAATCTGGTGGGAAAACCCCCTCTTGTCATGGAAGCCCCCATAAACATAGGTAATAGGTAGGCAGCTATCCTTATTGGTGTGATACAAAGGTATCAGAAGGTCCTGCCGGTCCCCAATTATTTCCCCCACTTGAGCACAATAGCTGAAATTTTCCATCCCTCTCATGAACCACAGACTGTCAGAGCTATAGGGACATCAGAGACCATCTAGTTGAATCCCTTGATATAGATGAACCCTTTGAGTTAAGGCAGTGTTTCCAGAAGACTCCATTAAAATACACCTTGGTTAGCTGGGAAGGATAACGATATGATCACATCTGTGCCAGCGAACCTATAAGTGGAGTTTAAACAGATAGCTAATTGTCATCTAGCAAAGGGCCTGGCCCCAAAGGATGAGTGAGTGCAGGGGTTAAGTTTTAACTGAGGAGGGGGGTGGAAAGCTAGAACAGTCCCCAGAGAGTACTCTTAAGTGGCCTGGGGCAGCCCAAAGTTCAGCATGGCACTAGGGGCCTGAAGGGTGATGGGGAAGACACAGCCTTCCCAAGATGTCTCTAGAATGGGGGCTTCCAACTTCAGAGGCACCCAGGGGTGTGTCAAGCATGTTGGCTGCCTCCTTTAGCTCCGTCTACTGAGAAGGTCTGTTTGCTTCAGGCAGCACCTTTTAAGTTTTCTACTCTACTCAAAAAGGTTTTCCAGGGCCTATGACCCACCCTCATCTCCATCCCACCCATGTCACCATTTCTAAGGGAGGGGTGATGCCCTTGTGCCCCCTGTGAGGTTCAGCCCCCACTTGTGATGCCCACATACCTGTACTCCCTGTTGCTCTGCTGCTGTCTCAAGCCTGCTTCCACAGCCTGCTTGGCTCTAGCCTGGGCTTGGCTGGTAGGAGCTGCTTCTGGGGTGGGTAGGGACACACCCACTTTGGAAGATCAGAGCAAATCCCTCCCAGCTCCTGGAACTAACCCAACCCCACACGGGGCAGTGAAAGTGAGAGGAGGAAGCAGTGCCCTCATAGACCTTTACAACTGGCCAGCGAAGTAACCCAGCAAGTTTCTTCATTACCAGCAGGTAATGACACTTAACTCAGTCCCCAACTCTTGCCAAATAACAACTCCCCCCACCCATCACTCACGCTCAGACACTCACCACAGAGTTTCTGAGAAGTCTTGCTGGCACGCTCACCCCACTGATGCCAGATGACTAACCAACCAACCTCTTGCTTGCCTCATCCAGTTCCCCCTAGTTATCTCCCTTTCTTGGATCTGTCAGGTGGTTTAGCCTATGCTGCTTTTAGCTTGTACCTCACACGCTGCCTCTGCCTGCTGGTGTTCTGCTGGGCCCTCCCTCACTGTGGTGCTCACAGAGCTCTCCCATCACACCCGTTACCAGGCTGGATTGTTCCTCTTTGTTTATGTCTATTTCCCCCAGGCTGTGAGCTCTGGGAGGGAAGGCAACTCCATTGACAGCCCTTTGTCCCTGTATCTTGTGGCTGAGCACAGGGCTGGGCATGTTGTTGATGTTAAGTAAACAAAAATGTTAAAGTATTGGGTGGTAGATGAAAAAGTGTGTTGTGGATTGAACTGTGTCCCCCTAAAATAACTGTCAACTTGGCTGGGTCATGATTCCCAGTATTATATAGTTGTGTACCATTTTGTAATCTGATTGATTTCCTTATGTGTGGTAAATTCAATCACTATGATCTAATAAAATGGATTAGCGGCAGTTATACTGATGAGGTATACAAGATTGGATACTGTCTTAAGCCAATCTCTTTTGAGATATAAAAGACAGAAGCGAGCAGAGATACATGAGAACCTCATACCACCAAGAAAGCAGTGCCAGGAACAGAGCAGGTCCTTTGGACCTGAGGTTCCTGCGCTGAGATGCTCCCAGACCAAAGGAAGACTGATGCATCACAAGGACGTTCCTCCAGAGGCGACAGAGAGAGAAAGCCTTCTCCTGGAGCTGATGCCTTGAATTTGGACTTGTAGCCTACTGGACTGTGAGAGAATAAACTTCTCTTTGTTAAAGCCATTCACTTGTGGTATTTCTGTTACAGCAGCACTAGATGACTAAGACAAAGTGTATTGTGGTCAAATGCGTTTGGAACACACAAAATATGTTTCTCTATTACAGGGCTTCTCAGAGCTTTTAATATGCTGTTAAAAGATTGACCATATGTTGATAACTGAATCTGGGTGAAGGGCACATGGGGGTGCATTGGACCATTCTAGTTTTGTGCATGTTTCAACTTTCTTGTAATAAGTCTTTTAAAATGCTGTGAACTTCTAGAAGGGGGAGTAATTGTATAGTTTACCAAATGTATGTGTCCCCAGAACACACTTTGGGAAATTCCAAGTTATTAAAGGCCAACGCTGGAGTCACATCTCATATATATTGTCAAGAAACAATCACGTCCACATTCAGATAATCAGGCAAATTCTTGGATGTCAAATCAAGAGTTTCCTGGGCTCTAGGCTGCAGCTGTTTCCTCCCTCCTAATAAAGTGCAAGTTTTCCACACTTCCCTGGTGTTGATCCCCCCCAGACACAATCCCAGTCAGGCTCTGGCTGTTATCCTACAGAGGGACAATCTGACACTCACATCTGAGATTATGGGGCCCAGGGCTTCAAAAATGGAGACACACATACACTTCATGACCTACGTGATCCCCAAGACCCCAGCTATGGTCTTCTTCAATTGCAACTCCTGATTTCTTAGGCCTTCTGCTTCTGTGCAGATGGCTGCTTCCATGAATACCATTCCCATGAGAGTCTCTTGCCTGCAGATCTATCCATAAACTTGGGGGACTAGAGGGGTTGATTCCCATGGGGCAGGGTGGCATTGTTACGGATAGGGATCATCATGAACAGAGGCCACACAGGTTAAAAATAAATTCTTTATGTAAAGACATCCTTTAGAGCAGATGGAGCTCCCATGATGGGCCTCTCTGGGACTGCTGCCCCAACCCAAGGAAAGCGTGAGGAGGGGTCAGATAAGAGACCTGTGGATTAGCCTGGAAACAGATTGACAGATGGGGCATTTAGGAGTGATGAAGAATTTGAAAGGTTGGGCTTCAGGGTGGGGGCAGGATGGGCCCCAGCTCATCCAGCTTGGCCTAGAGTCAAGGTGCTAAATTCCTGGCTCCAGCGAAGCACAATATCCTCACTTTTGGCCTGGGTCATCACATTGTAAGTCTCGTTCTGCAGACATCTCATACGGGATATCTACAGGGGTATGGAGGGGGGTGTGTGTGTTAGTAGCCCCACAAGAACCAAAGGATGAAGGCACAGGCACAAGGCCATAGAGGGAAGGAAGAAGCTTGGATGTGGGTTTTTAAAAAGCTGAAAGAGACACCAAGTAGCCCAACCCCCTTCTTTCAGAAATGAGGAGGCTGAGTCTCAGAGGGGGAAGTGACTTATCCCAAGTTATTTGGTGAGTAAGAATGGGAGGCAGGACTTGGACAACATCCAGTTCTCAACCTAGCTGAGGGTTCTTCTGGCGGTGCCTTCAGGACCTCACTTCTTACCTGCAGCATCCCTCCTGGCCCCCCTCCTGGCTTGGGTAGGCTTGCTTACTCCAAGACTGGAGTGCAGGAGAGAGCTCTGGTGGAGGCTTCTTCCCCACAGATGCAGGTAGAGAACTGTTCTCCACTCCTGGCTGTACTTAGAGGGCTCCAAGTAGAACAAGCTTGGTGACTGAGAGGCTGGTGGGAGGAGGAAGGGGTGGGAGGTGGCTCACCTTCCGATCTTGGTTTCTCAGCAGACACTGCTGGCTTTTGAAGGCACAGTAGTTCGGGTACTGCACATAGTCTGTGTCACAAATCTAAGGCAGAAGTGAGGGATGGGGAGGCGGGGAGGTATCAGAAGCCCCACAGGACATAGGCCTTGAGGGAATACCCACAATGGCAGAACCAGGAGTAGGGCTTCCATATACAGGGTGCTCCCTCCCTGGGCCTCCTCTGCAAGGAAAAGGCTTCTTTTTCCCTTCCGCTCCTCTCCCAGTCTCAGTCACAGTTAAGTTGCTGGGAAGGAGCCAGGAGTCTGGGAGAATGAGAACTGGCTGTCCTGCTGGTCAGCTTGCTGGGAAAATGACTAAGGAAAGGGAGGTTAAGGAAGCAGAACACGGGAAGGGGGCCCAATTAGTGGTCCAATATCAGGCTCCTTCTGGTGATGTAAGTGAGGGAGAGGGTAGAAGAATCTCTAATGTATGACCTTGGGTGAATCACTTCCTTCTTTAGCCCTTGCCCTCCCATCTATAAATCCAGGGGCATAGCTGGGATGGTCTCTGAGACCCCTTCCAAATCTAGGAGTCTAGGGAGAAGATCTGGGCATGGGCCCCTCAGCTCAGCTACCGGCCTGCCTTAAGCTGCCCCTAGGTTTCCTCGCCTTGATTTTCCTGCTAAACCATAGGAGGGAGGAGCCTGGTTCTCAAAAACAACGGGTAGTTCCACAGGGGTGGTAACTTTGAGGAGATGGGGAAGCAAGGTTGATTTCATTGAGCGGGGAAAGCTCTGGAAGAGTTGGGGAAGAAGCCTGACAGACTGAGGTCAGGAAGCTCTGGATCACAGGGTTGGGCAACACCTTATGTACTATCTAGTCATTTATTGCAGCAGATGAGTAACTTTGAACCAGAGTGCGAAGTGACTTGACCAAAGCCACTCAACAGCTAACTGGCAGAGCTGGGACTAGAATTTTGATCTCCTGCCTTCCAGTTCTGTGCATCCCACCTTTCTGGGTTTCTACCCCTTTGCCAAACACAGTCCTGCTCAATGGGGGTGGGGGACTGTCACTGTAGTGGAGAAAGGCAGGAGGCATAGTGGAGGACTGGTTCTCAGAAACCAGGGTCCAAGCCTCATTTCAGCTCCTAAGGCTATCTAGAGCAGTAACAGGTAGAGTGGGGCTGCGCCGTGGGGAAAGTCTCTGACCTTGGTGGGGAAATCTCCATCCTGGAAGCTGAGGAACTCAGTCTGCAACCAGCCGGCGACTCGAGAATCTTCACAGCCCTTTGTGGCAAGTCGGCCACACCAGAAGTCCATGCGGAGCCCACCATACAAATCCAGCCCATAAAAGCGGCCTGCTTGTTTGGGCCCTGCCTGCAGCACAGGGAACAGCAGAAAGATGCAGGCCCCTGTCCCCCTGCAGTCCTCCCTTCCCACTGTCCCATTCTACCTGGAGCCTATGACATCCCCCACAGGAGGGTGCCCTGCTAGGTACCTGGGTGCCAATGGATACGCTTTGGGATGAGAGCAAGGGGCTGATGAAGGCCGTTTTGTGGGAGCTGTCGCACAGCTGTCGCTGCAGGTTGGCCTCCGAGTGGCACTGCTCCAGCTTCAAGGAGCAGAAGTCACAGAGGGCACAGGTAGGTGTGTGTCGCCGCCCAAGATTGTCACAGACCTGGGGTGGGAGTGTGGGAGAGAGGCTGAGGCTGAGACTTGGCAGCCTGCCCTATCCCATCCCTCAGCCCTCACAGCACCCTGGCCCGGAGAATGTCTTTGCATTAAGCTCTTCAGAAAGCTTCTCTAGCTCTTCTCCCTGCTCTCCTCAACCAAGGGTTCCTCAAGGATCTCGTCTCAGCTCACTATTTCAGCACTCTCTTCTTGGGTGACTTATTTATTTCCAGGTAAACTTCATCTCTCTGCAGGTGACATCCAAATCTTTATCACCAGCTCTGATCACTTTCCCAAACCCCAAATTCTCATTGCCAAGTGCCTGATATATGTCTACCATTGGGTGACCTACAATCACCCCTAACTTAGCCTATTTGAAAAGAACTCATACTCTCTCCTTCTCTAACTCTGATAATAATGCTAATGTTTATAAAGAAGTGACATAGTGCTGGGTACTATGGCTATAAATGCCATTCGGTCCTCACAAAAACCCTGTAACAGACTCATAGTGATCCTACAGGACAGAGTAGAACTGCCTCATAGGGTTTCCAAGGAGTGGCTGGTGTACTCAAATTGCCGACATTTTGGTTAGTGGCCGAGCTCTTAACCACTGAGACACCAGTGCTCCTATAATAACATAGATACTAATAATATCCCCATTTGACTGATGAGGAAGCTGAGGCCCAATGAGGTTAAGTAACTTGCTCAAAGCCATATATTTAACATACGGTGGAACTGGGACATGGAGCCAGGTCTTTCTAATTCTAAAACCTATGCTCTACCCAGTCATCCATGTTCAAAACCTCCAAGTTCTTGGAAGATATTCTAGAGTTACCCATCTCATAGCTGGACTCTCTGCCCTAATTTAGCTTCTCCAGCACTATCAGGAGGATCTTTCTAAGAAGCATCTCCAGTCAAGCCCATCATTCTCCTTCCTCACCAATGGGCACAGCACATCACAGTGAACAGAACATCTTACATCACCTTGTGTACTCCTCATAGCAGCAGAAGTAGCATGTCCCTGTACAAAAACTGTATTGAATTCCCCTTTCCTACCAAATTAAAAACAAATGCTTCAGACTTCCATTCAAGATTTTTCACATTATGAACCTGAATGACCCTGTCTCATTGACTCTGTCTCCTGCTGCTCTGCTCCAGGTAAAATGGACTCTTTTTTAAATCTCTCTTCAACACCTACCACACACCTTTTACTACCGTGTCCATATTAATCCCCTTAATGGGCTTTCGGCCCTTTAAGAGCAGGGTAAGTATAGTTATTCTTGGTCCCTCATGAAATCTCCATTCTTTCTTGCCCCGGAGCCTTTGCACATATGATTTCCTCTAGCAGGAACCTTCTACCAGGCCCCTTCTTTTGCCAAATTTCTTTTCATCTTCAGGTCTAAGTATAAACATTGGTTCCTCTAAGAAGTATTCTTTGACCTTCCGAAACATGGGAGAATTGTCCCCCCATCTTCTCTCTCTGCACTTTGTACTTGTCTCTATCCCAGCATTTATCTCATTATGCTGTGCTGTCCATTTCCTTGTCTGTCTATCCCACTAGCCTACAAGAAGACTGAAGACTAGCTCAGTTGTACTCACTGCTAAGATCTCAAACATCTAATATAGAGTTGGTGCCCAACCAACATTTGTTGAACAAATTGATGAATGGATGGCATAGTAGCACTCCATAAATGTTTGCTAAGTTATATGAATTGAAAACCTAAGGTGTATTTTCCTGGGAATAGACTTTCCTGGGTGCTGAGGACACATTAAAATTAGACTCTCTTTACAAGTTCCCTGGAATGGACTCTATGAACTCTCTGGAAAGAAGGAGAACTGAATCTAAGGCAATGCCAGGTATTAACAACAGTAAACAAGTTCAAAAGGTAACGCAAGGCCTAACAACTCAGAGAGCTGAAGAATGAATTCCAGACTGGAATGTATTCTTGACAGGGACTTGAGCCTTCCACCTTTAAGGTGGCTTGGAGAAGATGTCTTTCCAGAGATAGGATTCCTGCTGGGAGAGAATCTCTCTCCGACCGTGTTGCATGCTTTCTGTATAACTGCCCATCCCCCACATCCAGAGGATGCCCAGTGAGCATGTATCCATTAAACAGCATGAAGGGCGTACCGGCTTCCCAAAACCAAGGATTTCCTCCTCCATGAACTGCCAGGCCTTGGCAGTGGGGGTCGTGATGCAGGGGCTCTCCACAATCGAATAGCAAAGCACCAGCATGGCCTCCACGTGGGGCAGCTGCAGGAGGCTGTAAGAAAACAGCACTGGCTGGTGGAGAATGGCCCAGAGGGCTGGGGGCAGAGAGCCACATCCACTCTCTTTCCCTCCCCTTAGCATCTGGTCTTGGTCATACATATTGAGCATGCTGGATGGGGCCTTAGAGGCTTTTGGACCAACTGACTCCTTTTACAAATGAGGAACTGAGGTCCAGAAAGGGGAAGTGACTTTCTCAAGGCTGCAGAGTTAATAAGTGCCAGAGACAAGAACATAACCCAGGCCTGAGAGCTCCAAGTATAGGGCTCATTCCACTGCATCACATAGAGAATAAGCACCAAGCATAGTTCTTAAAAGCCAATGATGGGCACAGAATGGGTGAGGCAGGCAGTTGCTAGGTGTGCCTGAAGCCCAAGCAGGTCTGAGTGGGTCTGGAGGCTGAAGCTGGGAAGGTGGGCATCTTATTCCCAGAGAAGGCAGCAGAGAGGGCAGGGCTAATGAGGGAGTCAGAACATCCTTTACCTGCCACGGTTTGCATTTTTCCAGGAGTCCTCATCATATGCTTCATTCATTTCATCCATTTCCTGGGCTGATCGAATGAGCTCCTGGATATTCTCCATCATCATAGGAGTAGATTCCACTTCCCGCACCCGAGGAGTGAAGGAGGAAGGGTTGGAAGGTAAAGATTCAGGCTGAAACTTGGACTCTGGGTCTGTCTGCAGTCCAGACACTGTCTCCAGTCCCTCCTCTGTCCCCTGTCCTTCCTCCTGCTTTGCCTCCTCTTCTTGTTCCTCCTGTTGCTCTTCTTGTTCCTGCCCTTCCTCCTGCTTGTGCTCTTGCCCTTGTTCCTGCTTGTGCTCCTGCCCTTGCTCCTGCTTGCGATCAGACACTTGCTCTTGACCTCCCAGGGACAAGGAGGACTGTAGCAGCTCCTCCACATTGTTGCTAAGCCGCTCGGGCCAGGGCTGGAAGGCCTGTCGTTCTGTGGCTATAGCAGTGTTTGGGAGCAACCAAGAGAAGGGAAAGGGACAGTCAGGCTCATAGCCCTTGAGTATCTTTGTTCACAGAGGGACACACACATAAACACACAGGCAAAGGAAAGCAGACCAAATCACGCTTATGCTCACAGTCAAGTATGAAAAACACAGAAAAGAATGAGTATTAAAATGAAAGAATAACACCATGGCAAAATTGTGGTTTTGGTGGTATGTGCCACTTTCCTACCTCCCTCACAAGTGACCCTGTTCCCTAACTCCCACCTCAAATGCCACCTTTTGTCCCTCTCACTTCAACTTTTTCTAAAGTAAGATGTCAGGTTAAAAATCCCAGAGGACTTCCAAGCGCAAGACTATCTTTGGGACTTAGAAAAAAATGGATTTGGGGCAGAATTGTAAGAAATGGTGGGAGAGATTCTGGGATAGAAAAGCCCTAACTTGTATTCATACAAAACAGGCTTTCTCTTATGTAAATAGCTGTTTGCCTGCTCCTCTCCTTCCCCCTCTCAACCCCATTGCCACCAGGTCGGCTTATGGTGAGCCTATAGTACAGAATAGAACTGCCACATAGGGTTTCCAAGGAGTGGCTGGTGGATTCGAACTGCTGACCTTTTGGTTAGTAGCAGTAGCTCTTAACCACTGCGTCAACCTCTCTCTCAGCAGCCTTCCCATTTCCCTACCACTGATGCCTTAAACCCTGACCTCTGGGACTTGTGCAAGGAGTTTCTGGTAGTCAGACAGGCGCGCCCGGAGGATCTCACCTGTGACGTGTGATGAGATAGGGGAGGTCATTGTGGTGGGCGGGACTTCGGCTGGAGTGTCAATCTCCTTGAGAGTGTTAGGTGAGAGAATGGAGACAGGCTGGGAGCACCGGACTCTCTGCAAGGAGAGAAGGAAAGTGGGAATGTCTTTCCCAAAGGGTGCATTTCTCACAGTTCCTGGGCAGGGATGAAAGGACATGATTCCTGCTAGAAGCCTCTAGACTTGAGAAAGGGACCCCCTGTAAGATAAAACTCAGCTTTTCTGGGCCACACATGTACCTTCACTCTTCTGCAATTGAATTAAATGAAATCATTAATCTCTTAGAAGAAATGGAAGGGCTTATCTCTTTCCCTCTTCTCATTTCTCGTCCCTACTTTTCTGACAATGACAGGATTGTTTAGATAGTTTGAATGCCCAAGGTGAGACTGTATTTATACGTAAGTTGGGTAAATGATTGGCACAATGGCAAGGAGGGAGGACCATAAGGATGGACTTCCTGGAGCTCTTCAATCCCCTCTTTGCTCTGGGACACCAGATCTAATCTTTGCCTTGGTCCTCACCTTGGCATAGTAGACATGGTTGGAGCAACGATACTGAGTAAACTGGCAGAAGGACTCAAACCAGGAGGCAAAAGGGAGGTCGGAGCAGACAGCACCTGAGAAAGGGCAGAGGAGAAGGTAAACACCCAAGGAAACCTTTCCCAAGAAGGAATTCTGACTCCTTGGTGCTTGGAGAGTGGAGGAAGATACAGGTTCAAGGTAAGGTGTCAGCCATACCCTTCCCTTGTCTCAGGTGAGCACAGGGCTTTTGCCCTGAGCTTTGGGTGAACTCTAGGTGCCTCCATTTCTCCACTAGTCCGGCCCTTACCGTCAGGTACTAAGCCGTGGTTTTCATACTGGTCCAGCTGGATGAGTGTGGGGTTCCGGCAGCCGTGGGTTGCACGGAGACGGCAGGTAGTCTCTGCCTTCCAGGTTGGGGTCAGCAGTGAGAAGAAGCGATCATACTCAGTGGGAGAGAGAGGGCTGCCTGGAGTGGAGCTGGAAGTCGGATCCTGGGCTGGGGCAGGTGCTGGATTCAAGAGCAGCACTGCAGGGTAGGGGACAGACGGATGGATGGACTGAGACCCAAAATCCATTCAGGGCAAAGGACAGACCCAGACTAGCAGCTGGGGCCCCGTGTGAAAAAGGAACTGGGGGTCCTGGGCGGATGATCTCTGATGACCAGTGGTGAGGGGATTCTAGGGGTAGAGAGGCAAAGTGTAGACCCCAGGGGGGAGGATTTGGGGAGGATCTCAGAAGCTAGAGAGCAGATCCAACGTGACCACCAAGAGAAAGCGTTTCAGAAACTGTAGAAGAGGGGAGTATAGGGCTGAACGCGGGGAGAAAGAGACCGCCGGAGCGCGCGGGAACCTCTCACCCTTCAGGAATGAGAGAAGGAACCTAGCAGCTAGCTTCCTCATGGCCCCAGAAGATGTGCCCGCGTTTCCCAGACCAAAGTAGCCTCCAACGGGCCCGAAGCTACCGAGAGAGTCGGCGGGCGCGGGCTAGAGCGCGGGGAATAAGAAGATGCGACCCATACGTCACAAACGCAGGGGGCGGGGCCTCAGGAAACTGACGCGGGCCCTGTGGGACCCAACGGGGCACTGGGACGTGTGGGTGTTGATGGGCTACGACCCCACTCAAAATGATAATGACGGCAAAAGCCATCATTTGCTTAGTATTGTGAAGTAAAATTGTTTTGCTTTATGAAAACAAGAGTCCTCTTATCCACACCAAAGGGTATCTTATGTTAGAAACCTATGTACTTTTATAATCGTATTTATGTATATATGTGTACACATATATATGTAATCTTCAATGCATGCAGTTATGCTAGCTATGCCTTGGACTGTAACTTTTAAAAGTAGCTTGTTTCATGTAATTGTATTTAGGTGATCAATTTCACAACTTGAAACTCATTAAGATAACAATAAACATGTCCTGTTTCCAAGACTACAGAGGTCTTCTTGTACTCATGGCTTACTTATCTTGTGATTGTCTCTGTAAAGTTTCTATTTCAGCTTTGACGTTTGAGCATATCTTAAAGATTTATGTATTCTGGCATAATCATCAACCAAAAATTTTTTGTTCAAAATTCCTGCTGAAATTACATATTGTAAAGATTTATGTATTCTGGCATAATCATCAACCAAAAATTTTTTGTTCAAAGTTCCTGGTGAAATTATATATTGTTGGGTACCCAGTTAATTCTGACTCAGTGCAACCCTATAGGATAGTGTAAAACTGCCCCATAGGGTTTCCTAGGCTGTAATCTTTACCGGATCGGATTGCCAGGTCCTTTCTCTAGTGGAGTGGCTGGTGGGTTCGAACCGCCGAAGTTTTGGTTAGCAGCTGGGCACTTACCCACACCGTATATAAGCACCATGAAAATGTTAATTGGAGCACTGATTTATTTGGTATGATGTGCTGCTGAATTTGCAAACTGACTGTTAAACCTACATAAAAACCAAAAACCAAACCCGTTCCATTTGGTCAATTTCAACTCACAGCAACCCTACAGGACTGAGTAGAACTGCCCCATAGGGTTTCCAAGAAGCAGGTGGTGGATCTGAACTGCTGACCTTTTGGCTAGCAGCTGAGTTCTTAACCACTGTGCACCAGGGCACTAGGGTTTTTTTAAAAACCTACATAGCAATCTGTTAATACTGTTCTATTTTTAAATCTTCAGTGGAGTAGGTCCTAAGTTGTTCTTTATGTGTATTACTTTATTTAATTTCCACAGTAATCCCATGAGGTGGAAAGCATCATCATCCCTATTTTACAGATGATGACAATAGAGCTTAGAGAAGCCATTTGCCCAATAGGTGGTAAGGCTCAGATGTAAGCATTGGCAAGGTTCTGGGGCAGGCAGAGACGGAATGTATGAAACAAGGTCAGGGCCTACCTGGGCAGGAACTAGAGAGAAACCTCTATGTAATAAATGCACCAAAAGGGGGAAAACAAGAGCAGGGTTCAGATCAACAGAGCTCAGTTATAAGGATGGCTCAGTGGTCTAAGCAAGTAGTTTCCAAGTGGGAGGTGAGCAAGACAATCCACTGGGGTATGGGAAGAAAGTATTTACCTATTTTGTGTTTAAAATAAGACATCGGGCTAATATTTAGTATAGTAGTACATGTACATAGCGCAAACATGTATTTATTGTAAATTAAGTGAAAAATGTTTAATGGAGAAATAGCGCACAATTTAAAAAGGTTTGGAGACTCCTGATCTAAGGCACCACCCTTCAGCTTTCTTTCCCAAGCTGAGAAGTTGTGAGTTCTGGTGTAGAGGTACCACTTCTGGTTCCACGACTTGTCCTACTTCCTGTATGTCATCCTCCTGACTCTTACCCACCACAGAAGATGCAAAAAGAATGCTTAGAACATTACACTAAAATAGTGAATGTATATTAAACACAGCAGGTCAACATATATAGCTTTTATTCACCTACCCAAATTCCTTTACACTTGTTATCTGCATATCACCTGCCCTCCCCCATTCATAAGGCCAGGATGAATCCCCTTGGCATGGAGAAAGGGGTGTCCTTTCGAATAGGGCCACAACCCAGATGATCTGGGGAGCCTGCACCATGGAAAAAGCAGGAAGAGAATGGAGAAGAAAGTTTATCACACCGTAGCCCCCTCATTGTTGGGGGAGGAAGCTAGAGGGCCGGTGGAATGCCCCCATGCTACTGCTCCAGTCCTTAAATACAAAGCAAGGAGAATAAAGACAACCACCCCTCTGAAATACAGCACCAACCTCAGCATGGAGGCAAAAGAGAGTGGGCAAGACCACTTTCCCCTGAAGGGGGAGGGTTGAATGAGAGCACATACCGTTAGTGGCAGGAGCACCCCTCCCTACCAGGGTATGGATGCAGCCTCAGCACCAGGAGTGGGGGGAGGGGTGGAGAAAGGATGACAATACTGTACCATCCACTTCTCTCTGAACCCCATGACCCCAGCACAGGCATTCCTCTCCCCACTAGCCCAGGTCAAGGGACATGGAAGAAACTGTGTTGGAATCCAAGGCCTTATCTATTTCTTCTTCCGTTCTTGGGAGCAGCGTGGGCAAAACCTAGAGAGGAACATGGAAGAGAAGGGAAGGGAGAACGTGAGTGAAAAGTAAATACTCTCCACCACTCAGCTTAGGGGCAGTCCAGTTCCTACCACAAATCTCTCACTCACCATTTCCCTCGAGGCTTGGTTGTCAGCCCCACGCACGCAAAGTGGAACCACTCGATGGAACACTGGAAAAGTTAGATGATAGAAGTGTAAGGCAAGGGGCCAGGGAAGGGCAGAGGACGCAAAGGAGGCCCTCACACAGATTCCTCAGGAGTGTGCCTTTATTCCCTCCCTTTGGAGAATTCCTGCAGGTCCCAAGGCCAACCAGCACCAACCACCTGCTTCCTATCATGAAGTCCCACTGTTCAACCATGTTCTTTCCCCGTCTTGTGCCCACACCCTTACATCCCCTCCAGAGCCCTCCTTCCTGAGACAAACTGGTTCTCACATCAGGGTTGTCACAGCCAATCATTTCTCCATAGGAAACCTGGTGACAAAGGCAGTAGGTGGGTTCATTGGGATCCACAGGCATATCCAACACATCAGAGGGGTGGACACTGCCAAAGGTCACTGAGGGCATCCCATACTCAGGACTTCTGCAGGCCAAGAGGAAGAGAAAGTGTCATCTGCAGGAAGGAGAGATATAACCTGAGACTCTCAGAGGTGGTAGGAGATCCTGGTGGACAAGTAATTGTGGTTTCTCCTCTCTATCCAGCAGGTACCAAACTAGCAAGTGAGGAGAAGAGTTACTGACACAGAAGACAGAGGAAAGTGGCCAGGAGCAGTGCGGGTGGGAGTGGGGGTAGATGGGAAAGAAAAGTACATCATTTGGCAAAGTCCTTCCTGATGCACTCACGTGCGCACAAGCTTTAATTTCTTCTGGGCAGCCTTGGGGGCTTCTTCATCTGAGTTTTTCCCTTTGGAGCGAGCACGTGCAGCCTTTTTCTCCTTTTGAGTCCGACCTTCTAGGGAAGGGGGGAAAGCCAGAAGGCAGGGAGATAGAAAGATGGGTTAAGTCCTCTTTCTTCTCCCATTTCCAACCTGGTGCCCCACCCTGACAGGTGAAGAGCCTGCTGCTTCTCCCTCTGAATCCTTGCCCCACCTCTCACAGCCCCACCCTCCTCCTCCTCACTCTTTTTGCCTTTGCTGGAGGAGCTGTCATAGTCACTTGACTCAATCTGTTTCTCCTTCAGATCAGCCTCAAAACGTGCCAGGTCTGTGTCTAGCCGCCGTATGTGTTTGTCCACCTGGGTGAGAAGGAAGGAGAAGCGACGGGTACAAGGCCGGATCCAGCTAAGATAGATGCTATGGATCTACCAGACCCAAAACAGATCCCAACACAGCTGAAGGAGAGGTCTAGGACCCTGAGGATTAGATGGGAGGTAGGTGGGGAGCCATGAACAGGGCCATACCATCTCATAGGTCTGCATGGCAAGCTGCACCTTGTCGTCACCAAATTCCTTGCACTTGCCATAGGCTTCCTGGATCTGTTTCAGAAGGGCCAATTTTTCCTCGGAGCTCAGGCTGCGGGCGCTACTCATATACTCAGTGGCCAACTTGTCAATTTCAGCCTTCAGGTCTACAACAGAGACAGAGGCCTGGTCACAATGGCCCCTGAGTGGCTAGGTGAAACATACTTCTTCCTCTTGTTCCTCAGGCCTTTTCCATTCACCAGCATAACCTTCAAACTAAAATGTATCGAACGTTCATAGGTTCATAGGTGTAGTGCCTGCCACGTACTCAAGTAATGCAACATACTGACAACATTTGTTTTAAAGGTGCCTTCAAGGTGCTGAAAACACTGCTATCATAGTTGAAACTTAAATGATTAAAACATGAGGGATTCTTTGCACACTGCACTAATATGTAGATTATTTCTGTTTATGTCTGAAGATGCTCCTTTGCAGGGCTTCATGTTGCTTGAACCTTGAATTCTGTCTCAAAAGCTGCCTGACTTCTCTTCTCCAAAACATTCCACAGCAGCTCTGAATGCTGCAAACCAGGCTGGGTTATCTGCTGCCGCTGGCTTGCAGGTCTCTACATCTATAGCTCATCATTTAAAATTAGACCCTAGTTCACCCATATAGCAGTTTCGCCTACCTTATTTTCCACCCTAGTTTGCTTATCATTTGCAACTTACACTCCATCACCTTTTTTTTCTGTTTATTCATCTGACATATTGCTGCAAACATTTCAGTACTGGAAGACTGGTGATATCTCAGAACCTGAGACTGTAGATGTGTACTGCCTAATATTTGGTAGGGCTCATCAACAATGCTGACGAAAGTAGACAAGAGTCTGGCTGTAGCACAGTGCAGCAACAGATTAACAGGGAGAATCTGCAGACACATGATACTCGTGCCCCACTTCATTCCAGGCCTTTGGAGGAAGCTGAGAAAGCATATAGTTCCATAATCTCCAACTGGTGTTTCTGTGCACAAACTCAAGAGTTGGAATTATTTTACAAAGAAAGCAAGCTGGTCCTCAGCATTTGGCAGGCAAGTTCTCAGAGGTCTACATCCAGAATTTTACATGATGTTCACCTCTTCCCGAGTAAACTTGCCTACAGTAACATAAAAGTCACCAGTTTCAGGTATCCTAACACCAGCTTGTTACATCCTTGAGCACGACTACATAAGGATGTAAGGTAAGACCTATATATCCTTCAGTCGGTATGGGGAATAGCTCCAACAGGTATCTTTGACCCTGAAGAGACCAACTGAATCATCACAGTGTAGCCTCAGGCTACAAGAAAAAGCCTCAATGCAGCCAAACCTGCTCAACGATTTCTAGAGTTCAAGAGAATACAGTGTGGAGATCCTGATATGAATTGCTGCTTTCCTTTCTTTCTAGAATTTGTCATACAGCAAAATTCCTGTCTATCAACATGAGTTGCAGACTAAAGCCACACGTGAATTTTGTGATATTATTAATACTGTAATACTAACAATGCAGTGAAGTAGAAAAATTCTAGTCTTCCTATAAATGTACTGAATATAGACAGCAGAAATGATTCTAGAGTTGACTTAGGTTTTTTGAATTCTTCTTGAGGAATTTATAAAGAACATAGTATCTGATTCTTCAGGCATTGTCTCAGTACTCCGTTTGTTATAAAAAAGCTGATACAGAAATGAGGATCACCATTACCCCCATTTAAGAATTGCAAGGGAGTAAAAAAGAGAGAGAGAGAGAAGTCACAGTTCTCCAGATCATACCAGATGATACACAAAACCAAGCAGGAAACCAAATGATCATGCACATTCATTATTACTTACCCTCTGTTCTTTGGTCTAGGTCCCTCATGAGCTGAAAGTTTCTCTGCAACTCAAAGGGGAGGTTTTCAATACCTAAGAAGAACAGGAGAAACTAAGAATTACTGGATTTCACAGGTCTTATAGCTCTTTTTAAAGGGTAGTTTCAAAACAGGATCCAAACGTTCTCAGTTCTCCCTCCTTTGAACCTTTAGATTGATCTGTGATATCATTCATCCTTTCTTTCTCACAGAAAGTCCCGTCCATCTCTCTCCCCACAACTAACCTCTTCGTCTCTGCACAGCTATTCCATCCTTACTTTACAAATCAGCCCTTCCCTTTCTTTTATTTCCAGTCTCTGCCTCCAAACTCCTCGCCCTCAACTTCGAAATACCCTCCTGGTATCCGCTACTACTCATCATACACAATCTACTCTCCATAATTAGCATGTTATTTTAAAAAATGCAAATCTGATCAGGTCACTTTCCTGCTTATAATCCTCTAATAACTTCTTACTGTTCTTGGATGCTGTACACTTTCTGGCCCTTGCTTACCTCACATTTCCTTAACTCTTGCCAGCCCCACTGTGCGTTCTCTCTGCTCTAACTTGCCAGTGCTCTTCCTGCCACTTGCCTTTTGACATGCTGTTCTCTCTGCCTGGAATGTACTGCCTGGTCTTCCTCACCCCATCCTCACCATACCTCTGACCTTACTAAACTCCTGTTTCTTTTTCAAAGTTCAGCTCAAACATGACTTCCCCAGACTCTGACAAGTGCCCTGGACATATGCTGTCATGTATTCTATTGTCTAACCTTTCAAGTACTTATCTAACTGTTAATCAAATAATTAGTTGTGTAGTTAGTTACTAAATATCTGTCTTCCCAGACCTCCAACAGGGCTGGAACATGTCTGTCTCGTACTCTGTTATTTCCCCCAGGGTTTAGGATTATGACTTGGGTACAGAAAATACTCAGTAAATACTTGAATAAACACATGAATACTTAAGTCTTCCCCATGCAAGGACAATATCTTCCCGTGATTCCACCTCAAACTTTTTAAATGCTTCCACTTCTTTAACCTACAACCTCAGGTCTGCCACCACCAGTTTACTGATGCTACTTTAAGTCAACAATGACTTATCAAATGGTCTTTTATTAGTCCTATCCTAAAAAAATACCTCTGCAGAAGTTGACACCGTCTTCTCTCCTTCGAGTAACTTTCTTCCTCTTAGGATTCCAAATCTTGTCATATACCTTCCGGTAATTCCAACATTGACGTCTCCTTAGCCTGTCCCTTAAATGGTAACGTTTTCTTGAGATTACACTTTAATCCTCTGATTTTCTCACTCTACTTGTTTCCCCTGAATTATCTCATTCACTCTCATAGATACAATATATTATCTACCTCACTTCCCAAACAAGAACTCTAGAAGTTACCTTAGATTCTTCCCTTGCCCTCAACCACTCAGATATCCCATCGATTCAGTTATATTAAATCCTAGATACTCTGTCACTTCCTGAGATCAGGTTCTCATCTCTGGCCTAGATTGTTATCACTAACTGACCTCCCTGTTACCAATGTGATCACCCTTCATTTACGATATCAGTTATTTTACTTTATAAAGATCATACCCTACTTTAAAAATCTGTTGGTTCCCCACTAATTAAAATGCAAACTTCTCAGGCAGCTAACAGACACGAGGAAATGCTGGTGATCATTAGCCATTAGAGAAATGCAAATCAAAACTACACTGAGATACTATCTCACCCTGACAATACTGGCACTAATCAAAAAAACCCACAAAATAACAAATGTTGGCGAGGTTGTGGGGAGACTGGAACTGTGATGCACTGCTGGTGGGAATGCAAAATGGTATAATAACTTTGGAAAACAATATGGCACTTTCTTAAAAAGCCAGAAATAGAAATACCCTACGATCCAGCAATCCCACTCCTTGGGATATACCCTAGAGAAATAAGAGCTGTCACACAGATAGATATATGCACATCCATGTTCACTGCAGCACTGTTCACAAAAGCAAAAAGATGGAAACAACCTAGGTGCCCATCAACAGACGAATGGATAAACAAATTATGGTAAATTCACACAATGGAATACTACACAACAGCGAAGAACAATGATGAATCCGAGAAACATCTCACAACATGGATGAATCCGAGAAACATCTCACAACATGGATGAATCTGGAAGGCATTATGCTGAGTGAAATTAGTCACAAAAGGACAAATATTGTATGACACCACTATTATAAGAAATCAAGAAAAGGTTTAAACACAGAAGAAACATTCTTTGATGGTTACAAGGGTGGGGAGGGAGGCAGAGGGGAATTCACTAACTAGATAGTAGACAAGAATTATCTTAGGTGAAGGGAAGGGAAACACACAATACAGGGGAGGTCAGCACAACTGGACTAAACCAAAAGCTAAGAAGTTTCCTGAACACAACCAAACACTTCAAGGGACAGAGTAGCAGGGGCAGGGGTCTAGAGACCATAGTTTTGGGGGACACCTAGGTCAACTGGCATAACAAAGTTTATTAAGAAACTGTTCTGCATCCCACTTTAGTGACTGGCATCCGAGGTTTTAAAAGCTTGCGAGCAGCTATCTAAGATACATCGATTAGTCTCAACCCACCTAGAGCAAAGGAGACTGAAGAACACCAAAGACACAAGGAAAATATAAGCCCAAGAGACAAAAGGGCCACATAAACCAGAGACTCCATCACCCTGAGACCAGAAGAACTAGATGGTGCCCGAATACCACCAATGACTGCCCTAACAGGGAACACAAAAGAGAGTCCCTGATGGAGCAGGAGAGAAGTGTGGTGCAGAACTCAAATTCACATAAGAAGACCAGACTTAATGGTCTGACTAAGACTAGAGGAACCCCTGAAGACATGGCCCCTGGACTTTCTGTTAACCCAGAACTGAAGCCAGCTCTTCAGACAGATTAGACTGGACTATAAAACAAAAAATGATACTCATGAAGAGTGTGCTTCTTAGTTCAAGTAGATACATGAGACTAAATGGGCAGGTGCTGGCCAGAGGCAGGATGAGAATGCAGAAAGTGACAGGAGCTGGTTGAATGGGCATGGGAAATGCGGGGTGGAAAGCGGGAGTGTGCTGTCACATTATAGGGATTGCAACTAGGGTCACATAACAATATGTGTATAAGTTTTTGTATGAGAAATTAACTTGAGCTGTAAACTTTCACCTCAAGCACACACACAAAAAATCTGTTGGTTCGTCATTATTTAAAATGCAAACTTATCAGGAGGCTGACACACACATGACGAAATGCTGGTGATTATTAGCCCTTAGAGAAATGCAAATCAAAACTACACTGAGATACCATCTCACCCTGACAATACTGGCACTGATCCAAAAAAAAACCCCACAAAGTAACAATGTTGGAGAGGGTGTGGGGAGACTGGAACTGTTATGCACTGCTGGTGGGAATGCAAAATGGTACAATCACTTTGGAAAACGATATGGTGCTTCCTTAAACAGCTAGAAATAGAAATACCATACGATCCAGCAATCCCACTCCTAGGAAGAGACCCTGCAGAAATAAGAGCCATCACATGAATAGACATATGCACACCCATGGTCATTCAGCATTATTCACAACAGCAAAAAGATGGAAACAATCTAAATGCCCATCAACGTATGAAAGGATAAATTATGGTACATACATACAATGGAATACGATGTAACAATAAACAACCACAATGAATCCGTGAAACATCTCACAACACGGATGAATCTGGAGAGTATTATGCTGAGTGAAATAAGTCAGTCACAAAAGGACAAATATTGTATGAGACCACTATTACAAGAACTCAAGAAAAGGTGTACACACAGAAAAAAAGCATTCTTTGATGATTACAAGGGTAGGGAGGGCAATGGAGGGGAAGTCACTAACTAGAGAGTAGATGTTATAGATTGAATTGTGTCCCCCCAAAATGTGCGTCAACTTGTCTAGGCCATGATTCCCAGTATTGTGTGACTGTCCACCATTTTGTCATCTGATGTGATTTTCCTATGTGTTGGAAGTCCTACCTCTATGATATTAATGAGGCAGGATTAGAAGCAGTTATTTAATGAGGCAGGACTCAATCTACAAGATTAGGTTGTGTCTTAAACCAATCTCTTCTGAGATATAAAAGAGAGAAACAAGCAGAGAGACATGGGGACTCATACCACCAAGAAACAAGAGCCAGGAGAACAGGGCATCCTTTGGACCTGGGGTCTTTGTGCTGAGAAGCTCCTCGACTGGGGAAGATTGATGACAAGGACCTTTCCCCAGAATCGACAGAGAGAGAAAGCCTTCCTCTGGAGCTGGCACCCTGCATTTAGACTTCTAGCATCCTAGATTGTGAGAGAATAACTTTCTCTTTGTTAAAACTATCCATTTGTGGTATTTATGCTATAGCAGCACTCGATAACTAAAAAAGTAGACAAGTGTCAACTTCAGTGAAGGGAAGGACAATATACAGTATAGGGAAAGTTAGCACAACTGGACCAAAGCAAAAGCATAGACGTTTCCTAGACACATCAAAAAACACTTTGAGGGACTAAGTAGCTGGGGACTGGGGACCATAGTCTTGGGAGACATCTAGGTCAACTGGCACAACATAGCTCATAAAGAAAATTTTCTACATCCCACTTTGGTAAGTAGTGTCTAGGGTCTTAAAAGCTTGCAAGCAGCCATCTAAGATACATCTATTGGTCCCATCTTGTCTGCAGCAAATGGGAATAAAGAAAACCAACTACACAAAGAAAATACTAGCCCACATGAACCAGAGACTCCACCAGCCTGAGACAAGAAGAACTATATGGCGTCTGGCTACTACCAATGACAGGGATCACAACAGACAGTCCCAGACAGAGTGGGAGAAAAATGTAGAACAGAATTCAAGTTCATGAAAAAAGACCAGACTTACTGGTCTGACAAAGACTGGAGGAACCCCCAAAACTATGGCCCTGGACACTCTGCTAACCCACAACTGAAACCATTCCTGAAGCGCACTTTTCAGACAAAGATTAGACAGGCCTGTAAAACAGAAAATAACACACATGAAGAACATGCTTCTTAGTACAACCAAATATACGAGACCAAATGGGCAACTCCTGTCCAAAAGCAAGACGAGAAGGCAGAAAGTGACAGGAAATGGACGAAAGGACACAGGGAACCCGGGGTGTAAAAGGGGGAGTGTGTTGTCACATTGTGGGGATTGCAACCAATGTCACAAAATAATACGTGTATAAATTTTTGAATGAAAAATTAACTTGAGCTGTAAACTTTCACCTAAAGCACAATTAAAAAATATAAAAGCAAACTTCTTAGCTTGGCTTAAAAAATTGTGCACAGTCTAGCCATAGCCTCTTTCTCCAGTCTCATTTCCCAATCTTCCACCTTAAAGTCCTATATATCAAACATTCTGACCTCACTTTTCCCTGATCTTACCACAAACCTATCACCGTATCTTTGCTGATGCTTTCCCCCAACCTGGAATTCCTTTTCCCTTTTCATTCTGGCAAATAAACGCTCAAACTTCAAGACCTTACTCAAACACCACCTCCTCTATAAAGCTTTTCCTACCTCCCCAGACAATTATCTTTCTCCGGCGTCACGAACTATCCTTTTAATATATTGCTATTATTTCTCTTCTCACACCGTTTTACAATCATTTATTTGCAGAATCTGTTTCCTACTAGACTGTGAGCTTCTTGAGGGCACGGGCTGTGTCCTATTCATTTCTGTGTATCTCCAGGGACTGCCATTATGTCTGACTCATCGCAGTATCTCAATAAATATTTATTGACACCCGTGCGCACACGGTGATAAGCTTTGTGAAGGGGTGCATTATACAAATGGCATAAACGTAACATCAGATTTCCAGCTTACTGAATTGGATTTTTGCTCCAGGAAGAGAGGTGTTCCAGTTCAGAATCTGACAGGGGTCACTCATCACCCCCCCATCCCTATGAAGAGCTGCTTCTTAGAGAGAAACAGAGAGGAGCCGCAAGCAGGTCTTTGCCGCTGCTCCAAATGGCAGCAGGTGATACAGTGGAAAGACCAATTTTGAACGACTTTAAGGTAAAGCTATCTTGAGGATGAAGACCCTGAAGAGTGGGGACAGCAAACATCTTCCCAGCTATGTCAGCCTTCAAAAGACAGATCTTTCAGCCCCACTGCGCACCCCCTCCCACGTCTACACCCAACAGCGAGGCCTCGACCCTGCTGCCCCGCCCCCTCTTTCTCCACATCCTCTAGTATTTTCTCCCACGGAACCCCTTCACAATTGTGACCATCTTATCGCCAGGACTTCCAGGCCATAGATCCTCTCATCCCCAATACCCCCACCACTCTATGACCCCTGACCCCCTCCTCCAGCCTGCTCTTACTGTCCAGGTAATGTTCCAAATACATCCCCGCAGCCATCTTGAAGCAAAACAAAGCAACTTCCGATACACCTCGGAAGTGACTGAAACGCAATCGGCCCTGAAGCAATCCTTGAGTTAGAACCCTTCCGCCCTTAAGAGGAGAACTTCCGCCCTTAAGAGGAGAACTTCCGGCCTTAGGCAGTTGTCCGCCGGGACGCATCCGCCCGATGTTGAACCTTTTTTCTTTGGCGTGGGTAGCCGCCACAGCCCGTTATGAGGCGGCTTTAGCCTGCTTCCGCCCTTACTTAGACCGTAGTATGCGACTGTGGCAAGCATGACGTCACTGGAGGTAGCCATTTTGAATTCTCTACGAAACTTTTTCCCTCCAAAACGGGAACGTATGGTGGTGGTGTAAATATTGCTCTCAAATACCCCTTTTCAGGACCTGGGGATCTAACGTTTCCTTTTACAGAATTTGAAATCTGCAGGACTTTCTCCAGGGCAGCTAAGTTTCCTAAGGAAGTTGGAGAAAAGTAGCTGGATTGCGAGAATTAACCCTCCATATTTCTCTTCACTCACATCAACATCTCTCCAGGATTATTTAACATGAGAAAAGTCACTACTTATAAATTCAAAGTAGAGTTACACAGTAAAGCTGTAATTCTCCACCCCTTTTGTCAAGGGTCCTGTCCTTACAAATATATTTTCACGTTTAAAATAACAGTACTTCTGACCTTGCCCTCTTGCAACTCTGTTGAGGAAAATCTCATGTATTTTCTCTTCCTTCTTATTGAAGCGTTAATATCTGATATTAATCAGCATCGATTCTGTATAGAATGGTTCATGGAGCTCCTTAACCAGCTGGGCCGACAATCATTCTAGACAGCTATCGTGAAAACTTTTTCATCAGAACAGAAAGCAATCAAGTGCATGACAGGGTACCACCACGCTAGGGAACAGAACTTAGTCCATAGTCTAATAAGTATTTTGGATATAGTTATCACCCCTAACTCACATCCTTGACAATAATTATGAATGATAACAGTGGGTTTTAATACGACAGATTTTCAGCCATATAACTTAAATTAGACCGAGTATATGAAGGCAGGTAGGGCGAAACCCAGGTTTACTAATGTATAGGTGACATTATCCAGCAATACAGAATACCCCTCACTCTAATTACAAGTGTGTCGTCCCCTTGGGTAATTTAATCTGTGCCTGTTTCCTGCTTTATGAGCGTACCTACCTCATAGGAGTGCTGCACTGATCAGTGTGTATGCGTACATACACACTTAAAAAGAGTAGACTCTGGTTCTAATACTGCTGCTAAAGATAGGGCTGTCAGGGCCTTTCAACAGTTGGTGAGAATAGGGGGAGAAAGCAGTAAATATTCAGGAAGCTAACAAACATCGGCACATTTGGTTGTATGTTACATTCATTAGTGTCACACCACATACTGAAACACTATCTTAAGATACCTAGCCCTAAATTAAATGAAGACGGCATTATTTGATTAACGACCTACACCCCACTAGGTAACAAGCACTGTTGGCCAGCAGTCTGACAGAGGATAGCCACCAGTTCTCAGATGTGAGAGCTTTGTTAGACAACCTTTTCAGTGCTTAAAGGTTTTAAGTTCTCAGAAAAGAATCTTGGAGGTGATTTAGTCCAATTGCTTCATTTAAGAGCTGAGGAAGAAGCAAGCTGGCCAACACTATGAGCTGGCTGATGGCAGAACCCAGAGCTGAAGTCCAGGCTTCCTGACCCATTTTCTCCTAAGAACTGTAACTGTCCTGCATAGTTATTCAGTTCCGCACCCATTTATTGGTGACTGTTCCCACCACTGGAAACCTCTAATTTTAGGTGCCATGGGTAGCGAATATATGCATGTACATATACTACCAACTGAAATTAGCATGGAATCCTTCAATTTCTTTGATAAGGAGCCTTATTATTATTTTTTAAATAACTGAAACTTTGTTCTCACATATTTTGGCAATGTAGCCCCCATGACAACACTTTTATGTAGAAATCCCCATAAATTAGGATTTCAATTAAATATCAAACCTGTACCCTTTTATGGCTTGGGAATTACACACATGGGGCTCCTTTACACAAGCATTCGTTCTCAAACACACTTTGGCGTAAATCCTTAGTACTGTCCTTGAACATTTCCCCAAACAGCTTTACCCCATGTTCGCTCACATCAGTAGCTCCACTGCCTCTGATCCTTTTACATGAATTTATTTCTATACAATGTTCTAAAAACACCCCTTGTTTTGTACATGTTTTTTTCTTTTTGTCATTTGTAAATTGCTTTATAACAACTGGTTTCCTGATTTTTTGGTTTTTCTTCATTTTCTCTGAAATCTGCCATGATTTAAAAAAAAAAAAAAAGACAAAAGGAAATAATGCTATAGCCAGAGAGACAGGGTGGAAAAGAAAAACAAAGACAAAAAAATAAAAATCAAATATGAAAATTCTCAGAGATAATGCATTTATAAACACAGAAATGGTTACAACAAAGATGGCTGTGATGAGTGGGTATATATATATTTATATATATATATATATATATATTTATATATAAATCCGTGTCCGGCAACTGACCGTGGCACCTAGGGAGTTAAGTCCAGTCCTTGTGTTTGCCCTGAACTCTCCCTTCTCTGCAACACCCCTGCTTTTGGGGTTTCATAGAGAACACAAAGCTCCCACAACTCCTTGAGGTCTGGGATGGGGAGCCTGAGGGTACACAGCCTTGGTTGACAGAGAAGGGGGAGGCAGGCTCCAAGGAAAACCATAACCCACACTTCTAAGCCACCCTTGACCACCTTGGGAATCTCTGGCCCCTTGGGGACCACATCTCAGCCCTTGCCCTCTTATAAATAAAGGGAGGTCTGATCCCCACCCAAAGCTCCTTCCTCCAGTATTAGGTAGGAAGTGAAGTGAGACCATTTAGGGGAAGAAATGGCTCCCAAGGGTAGGGGCATGTGAGAAACCTCTGTTCTTCTGCAAGCAAGAACAGAACAGGAGGCTGGTTGGATTTAGGGCTCCCTTCTCTCTGATATCCGGGAGGGCCAGCCTCTAGCCTTCTAACAGCCCAAACTTTTTTGAGGATGAGGAGGGTTAAGGAGAGGGTAAGTGCCTACAATGGACAAGTTTCTATGAGGTCATAGTAAATCCCTCCCTTGAGCACCAAACCCCAATTTTAAAAAGCTATGCTTGGGAGGGGAGGCTGCTGGATTATACTACCAGCTCAGTATTCCTTTGCCAGTCAGGAGGGCTGATGTTCCTTTTGAAGAGTCAGGAATAAAGATGGCATCTTGTGACAGAAGGCCATGCCTGAGGCCTAAGGAGTTGGAGCCAAGGCCTGTCAAGGAGAACAGGACTTTTCCCACCAAGAGGAGTTGGAGAAAGAAGGGACCAGAACTTCTTTCCCCTCTTCCCAGTGGGTGGCAGCACAGGTCTCTAAGAGGTGGCCAGGTGCTCCACCTGGATGGTGCTGGTGGTGACAGTGAGGCAGATGTCCTTATGATGCTCCGCCGTCTTATAGGGGGTCAGGTCAAAGGAACACTGAGGTGGAGGGTTGGGATTACTGTCCCCACCACCCCCACCTTGGGGGGCTGCTCCAGGGGCCTGGAAGTGTGGTGGCTGTGGCTGCTGCTGCTGCGATGCCTGGGAGGCCTGGGCCTGGGCTTGAGCTTGAGCTTGAGCTTGAGCTTGAGCCTGGGCCTGGGCCTGAGCCTGCGCCTGGGCCACTGCCGCTGCCGCTGCTGCCGCCTGCACTTGTTGCTGGAGATCAGGAGGGTTGTGTTTGCGCATATGTTTCATAAGGTATGTTTCCTGAAAGAGAAAATAAAAACGAGTTGAGGGATGAAAGAGAAGGAAAGAAGCGACTTATAATTAGCATCCTGGGCTCTTACTCTGCTTTAAATAGAGCATTATTTATACAGAGGTGTTCTAAAGCCCTGGGTAAGTTGTCCCAAGTAGCCATTTTCAGTGTTCACTATTGGGTAGAATATGCAGAGGGGCTTTTAGAAGTCCGCATGGGCATTCCATTGGCAGAGGAAAAAGCCGTCATTTTCTCAAAGATCTCTGAATGAAGTAACTTTACAACCTCTTTCTGGAGTCTAGTAGAAAACATCTGAAATCTTCCTCCCCAAAAAAATCTCACATTGATTTAACAGAAAATCTTTTTTTTGTAAATTAATCTCTATGGACTTAGGGGATCAGGCATCCTCTAAATTCCTCAGATGTGGGTCTACTTAATTTCTGTTCTCTTTACTAATTCTGATAAGTTGGAGCTAGGAAAGTGTGGTATTCACTGCAATAGATATGGCCTTTACCCAGAACATTGAGGTAAAGTGGACTGAAGTCTAACAAGGCTGTAGGGAAGGAAAGAGAAGAAACTGAGCACTCACCGATGTATATGCCCGACTACAGATAGTGCAGGTGTACACCTTGGCATGCTTCACTGTATGTGTAGAGAGGTGCACCTCTAGTGAAGCTGCGTCTGTGTACGCCCGATGACAGTTGTGGCACTTGTAGGGTTTATCTTTGTTGTGCTGCCGCCTGTGGGACTGAGAAGATTGGAAGAAAATAAGATAAGTGCATTGTACTTTTCCTTCCAGCCTCCCTGACTTTTATGGAAAGGTCTGAGCTGGGTGTCAGGCCTCCTAGGTTCTCTTTCCATCTGAAACTAGTAGAAATTGCTTCAAATGGAACTTCAGGAGCTAGAGGCTAAGGGAGGAAGTATACCTCATGCAGCACATACCAAGATTCTAAAGGTTACAATGATGGCCTATGCCTGGTCCCACAGTCTAATGGTTCTCCAAGTGAGGTATGGGGATCTCTAGAGAACCCCAAGGCCTTTTCAGGGGGCCAACAAGGTCTAAATTATTTTCAAAATAATAGTAAGACAGTGTTTGCCCTTTTAACACATTTCAGAGATTACATGATATGTAATATTACAATAGACTGAATATAGCAGATTTAAAAATCTAGCCATCTTCTATTAAACCAGACATTAATAGTTTTATTATTATTTTAAAATGAATAAATATTTTTCAAGCTTCTCAGTTTCAGTCTCTCTGTGGAAAGATATTACCTACATGAACAAAAGCTCTTTGGGTTCCTCAGTAATTTGTAAGAGTATAAAGGAGTCCTGAGAAAGTTTCAGATGTGGAGTACTAGTCAAATGGCACTCTGATCCCAAGCCTCAGACTCAAGGTTGTATGTGAAGGGTGGAGTATTTACCTGCAGATTGGAGAGCTGTGTGAAGGCTTTTTCACAGCCTGGATGTGCACATTTGTATGGTCTATCACCGGTATGGATTCTGCACAGGATGAGAAAAGAAGAAAGGGAAAGGAGTCAGCAATGACACTCAGAGATGAGCTCCTTCACACACTTCCTCAAGGCCAATCCTGTCCTCCTAAGGGAGTACATCAGGTGGGTCTCCAAGAGGCACCAGCCTTAGATCCTCTCTGACATGGATCAGGCTGTAATGCCTGATTTCTGGTCACTACCTATACCACTTAGCTCAAGCTGGGCCTCCTTTTTGCTGGGGGGCAGGGGAAATGGTGGCTCAACACCAAAGTGACAGGCACCCCATGATTTGGCATAGAAGTCAAGTTCTACAGCAACTGTCCCTCATCAGTGTTCAAAGTCAAGGTAAACACAATGGTAAGGAAAAAGAAAATCACAACACTTCTTCCTTGATCCCCACCCTGCAGCCAAAAACCATCCTCTCAGCCTTGAGCATCACCAAGAGAAAGTTCTCATGTCAAAGAAAAGCAGAGTAACAGTGTTATTAACACTCATGGAAACTATGAGGATTTTCCCAGTCCAGCCCCCACCAATGGCAGGAAATGCCTAGTTTGGTACCAATTTGACTTCTATCCCCAACACTACTGGGCCCTCCACTGAGATAAGGACTTGAGGGTGTCTCACATCTGCTCATCAGGGACTTCAGAACCATCTTGGTGATCAGGGGCTTTCCCAGACCTCTGATCTGAAATCTTGAAAACATCGTAGGGCATATCTCCTCCTTGTGAGGAAAGCCTGACTCCTCTTCTCAAGGCAAGACATCTGACCACATGGAAGTGGGATCATCACATCCACAAGAAGCCAGGTAAGAAGGCCTATGTATGGTGCAACTTGAGATACTGTCAAAGATCATCACTCTTCTAGCTGGCAGGTTCATTTCCTCCTAACCACTCCAGATTCATGGGACAAACAATGGGCATCCTGAAGAAGTATGAGCCTTTTCATTTTCTGTTTGCCGGTTTCCTGCGAATATTTAGTACACTTTCTCCCTCTACTCCTGGTATCCCTTGGAGGCTTGCTTGTTGGTTGTGGGTGTTACCAGGCTGGTATACAGCTAGTGTCTGATTGTATCTCCCATTCATAGTTGGTCCCCTAAGGGCTGGAGGCATGATCTTCTCCAATCAAATGCCTCTGCTTTGGCATCAAGGAGGAATTCTTGTGAGACATGTGCTTGAGTGTTTTCAGAGAGGGAAATGAGGGAAAGAGTTGTCTCTGCTCCAGGTATATCTGCCTCCTATGTATCAGGGACTATTACAGTCATTTTATCTTCCCAGTGTAGCTCTCGCCCCACAAAGGCTCTCTCTTGGCATCCACTTGTGCCTCCATCGATGCTGCTTCATCTTCTTTCTCCCAGAGGCCAGTGATGTTCTCCTCCAGCCAGGTCTCTCCTCCAGCCAGTCTCTCCCCCGCCCCCCGCATGCGGGTTGTTGTATGTGTCCAGGGCGGGGGTGGGAAGGGCATGCCAGCGGGGCGGGGGCAGTAGCCTGCCACTCTCCCTTACCGTGTGTGCTGCTGGAGGTGGGAGAGCTGGCGGAAGGCCTTCTGGCAGTAGGAACAGTTGTAAGGCTTGGCCCCCGAGTGGATACGGAGGTGCTGGGCCAGGTAGGAGGTGTTGGCGAAGGTCTTGGAGCAATGCGGGCACTTGTGGGGCTTGATGGTCTCCGTATGCATCTTGGAGTGGATCCTGCCGGAGAGGAGAGGAAGGAAGGGGGGAGGAGGAAGCAGTTCGACACCACGGGCTCAGCTCTCTGCTGGGTGAAATGATGTTGCTTGACGGATGGAAGCACCCCCTCCTCCCTCCTCCCAAAGACTCTCCTGCCTGGATAGGCTAATGAAGAGGACACCCAGATCTAGGCTGTTGCTCGTTTTTAGTCGGTGGCTAGAATGGCAGTGAGATGATGAATTGCTGCTACCCATGGCTCCTGGTAACCTTATTCAGTCTCAACCCTGGTTTTTTTTTTCCTAAGGTTATACACTCACCACAGATACCCTGCTTCCAAATAGTAATTTGAACAAAGACAAATACCGACTGTTCCCCATGGACCTGAAGTTGAATGCACACCTTGGCTCTGAACTGAAGCATATAGTAAAAGCAGGGCCTGCTCTGCAGAAGATTTCCAAACACAGACACAGAGAGAAACCACAACAATTGTTCCAGACTTTGGGAGTGGAGACCAGAATTTTCCAGGCCCTTCAAACTGCTAGGATATAGTTTATTTTTCAAGGTTAGTAATGGGAGAGAATTGAGGCTCCCTTCCAGAGGGCAAAGTTGAAAGAGAAAAGAGAAAAGAAGACATGTGGAGAGATGAGTAGGCATTGGCAACATGGCCCTGGGGGGACAAGGAGGGCACAGCCAGGTAGTGGGGTAAAACTGAAAGCAGCCTTACCGGGTGTGCTGCTGAAGGTGGGAGAGCTGGCGGAAGGATTTCTCACAGAAGTTACAACTGTAGGGTTTAGCCCCTGAGTGTATTCGGATGTGCTGGGCCAGGTAGGAGCTGTTGGCGAAGGTCTTGGAACAATGTGGGCACTTGTGGGGCTTGGTCTCGGTGTGTGACTTGGAGTGGATCTGCATCTCCGACTTTGAGTAGAATGTCAGTGAGCACATCCGGCACCTGGCCAAGTGAGGGCAAGTGGTTAGAACCCTTCCCAGCAAGGCAGCACTGCAGAACCCTCCCCTCCACTTCCAAAAGAAGCCAACCTATCTGATCTCTCTCCTACTCCAACTACATTGTGAGGCCCTTGAGAAAAGGATCTCTATTGTATTCATCCTTATAGCCTATACTTGTAACACAGTGTCCAGTACATTATAAATACTCAATAAATGTTTGCCGAATGACTGAACCCCTAAATATGCAAAAAACAAGAATTCAACCATGTAAAACAGGAAAACCTTATTATGGGCTCTGGGCTGATGTAGATTTCACTGGTCTGAGAATATCTCCTAACTTTTATTATTATTTATCTTCTGCCTATAACTTGATTTTAAACTTTTAAAGAACTCCTTTCTCATGTATAAAGTATATCCCTCAAGTATTCCTCAAGGCCCCAAGCTGGTACTGGGGAACAACTGACGAGATTCCCTGGAAGGGCTTCTCTCCTGCCTCTAGATAATTTTCTTCTGTCAGATTTTCCCCAACTTCCTTTCTGGCAGTAATTCTTAGAGGGCCAGAGACTCGGGGTGTGTGTGTGGGTGGGGGGGTGGATGTCACAATTCTTTGGAGGGGCTGTTCCAAACCACATATGTCTGGCCTCCACTCTGTATCTGGTATCTTCCATCCACCAGCCCTGCCCGCCTGCAACCTCCACCCCCTCCTTTGCAATCAAGTGAGAATCACTTTTGAGTGAGCCAAGGTTACTGCTAGGAGTGGGTTGTGTCCCTCAAGTATTTAGGAGAAAGGTTTGAGAAACATTATCTTCCATGCTAAACCTTTCTTCTTTCCGAGCACACGGAGCCAATGCCAGCACTTTGGGTCGACAACAAGAGCATCTGAATGTACTTTCACTCATCACCCAAGTTGGTAAACTTTCTTCCTGCTCTGCCGCTGTCCAACAATGTCAAATAAGTACGCCTCTGAGCAAGTTAAGCCACAACGATTCAGACTTTATCAGGTAAAAGCTATCTATATATGAGTGGAACCTTGTCATTTTCCTAAACAACTCACCAGTGCACAACATGGGCTCGCAGAAAGGCAGCAGCCTGCAAACCAGGCAACTGAGGCAGGTCCCTCCTCTTTGGGTTCTCCCCAACTTATCTCTGTAAGAGGGGCTTGAGGAGGTATGGGGTGATGATTTGACTTTTTTTTCTGATCTCATGAGAATTCTTAAGAGAATAACTGAGATCATGACTAAAACACACAGAGCTCCTCAGGAAAAAAAGATATCACTGTTAGTTGAGATATGGTCCCCATATTAATGTGTTTACTGAAATTCCAATAAGTAATGCCGATTTCCATTTCTCTATTCACTTGATATGCTGAAGGAAATCTGACTGCCAGTTTACTAATTCTGACAGTTGTCTAGGATGCTCAATCATTGTATAGGAGGAGAGGAGATTCTGTTTATAGTTAGCATGGTCCCAAGGACACAGCCAATAGGGGTCTGGACACCGAGGTTCTACTCAGGGTTCAGTTACAGTCTTGTTATCAATCTAGACCTCAAACTTCTGGTCTGTAAAATGGAGAGAAACATCTGCCCCCTAAAAGGGCTAGCAAACACCCAGGACTGTCAGGTAACATTAAGTGTTCTCTAATAATATACTTGTGTTAATGTCAACAGCATCAGTGCTGATATGAAAGCTCATGCTACTATATATTTCACTAGAAACTGGACACATTGTCACTTGGAGGGCAACTGCAGTAATACTGCAAAATAATTTCACTTGGTTGTTAAAATTTCTCCAAGAGGTAGAAGACAACATTCGTTTGAACTCAAACAAAATCTCGTCAGTGCGGGTGAGGTGTTTTTAAAGCGCAAACACACAAGTGCACCTTTAACATTAAAGTTAATTTTAAAAAGAAAATAATCCTCTTCATCGAAGTTTCCAATTAGAGAAGGATCTGAGAAACTTAAATTTATTAATTATGGACTGGCCACGAAATGGGCAGTCTCAAGAGGTACTAGGTACAGTCCTAATAATAATGATAAAAATAATTGCCATTTGTTGTTGCCTGCTCTTGCCAGACCCTTGTTAGGAACTTTACACTGTTTCTACTTCTCACAACAATGTGGCAACTATTATCTGTTTTACAGAAAGGCTTAGAAAGGTTAAGTAATATGCCAAAGGGCGGTTATTTATCAATGCCATGATTCTAACCTAATTTAAGATTCCTGACACTGGAAGTATTCAGCAGAGAATGGACAAACACCTGCCAGGAAAGTCTAAAAGACTAAAGCTACAGAGAAGGGACTGGCTAGATGACCATCAAAGTGTTTCCAATTCTGAAATTCCATGAAGCCAAACAAAAAAGTTTTCTAATGTGAGATCTCAGATGGTTAGGAAGAAACTCAATTTAGGAGAAAGTTGTAGCACTAGCAGTCAGCAGGAGACAGAAAAGTCAGCACCTGGTATCACTTGGTACACAACTCCAGAGGGCACTGTTCACATTAAACACAAGAACGGTACCTTGGAGGCATGCAATGCAATGGCCTTGGTTATATTTACTTTGAATTATCATTCAATTTTTTTTTTTCTAAGATGCTCAAAACAATTTCAAGTACTTTTATTTTTCCCTCAAAACATTTCCACAAGATACAAGAGGGCTGTGATTGATCTTCCCATTTTACAGATGGGAACAAAGAGCTAGAGGGTATTAAGTTTACTTTCCCAGAGTAAAAGAACCCAATTTCCCCATACCCAGACAAATGCCACTGACCACAGGCATGGATATGCTTTACTTATACGTGAATTGAAATAGGGATTCTCTGTGATTAAAAAGATTCTTTTGGAACTTCAGTGTTCTGAATTTCTGAAGAAGTTCCATCTGTTCACCTAGAATATAATTTGTCCCACTTAAATTTCAGAGTTCTCTTTAGTCACCTGGGTGTGGGGCCTATCAAGGATTCCTAAAACATCGAGGGTAGAAAGAATCCTATCAGGGCTTCCTCCCAGCTGTATTTTCACATTTCTTTCCACACACACAGTTTGGGAAGTCCAGAGAGAGGTTCAACGGAGGTCCAAAAGTTAAAAAATAAAACCCTGGCAGAGTCAGAGGACCCTGAACCACTGGAAGGGCTCCAGAGAATGTTAGAGAACCTTCCCACTATTCCTACAACAAACTTTATATAAGTGAATCTCCACGTCACAGTGACCTCACTTGAAGCAAATACATAAAAATCCAGATTTCTACACAATAAATCAAAAAAGAATTTTCAGTTATGAAATAACACATAAAATAATGCCTTTACATGAATCAAACTTATCAAGTACCTTTACAATATGATACGATGTAAACATTTTCCAGGAACACTTTTATTGTATAAAGTGCGTAAGGTGAAACCCAAAACAACCAAACCCGTTGCCATTGAGTCGATTCCGACTCATAGCGACCCTATAGGACAGAGTAGAACTGCCCCATAGGGCTTCCAAGGAGCAGCTGCTGGATTCAATCTGCCAACCTTTTGGTTACCAGCCGAGCTCTTAACCACTGCGCCACCGTAAAGTGGGTATGCCTATAATAATAAAGCTGCAATGAACTTTCAGCTTATGAGATGGAATTCTGCAGTGTTCAATACTTTCTGCATAGCAATGCTACACTCATTTTCATGTACAAAGAGGGATTTAAACAGTCTGTAGTCGTGGCTACCTTCCACAGTAGAACTGTACAATGTCAATAAAAATAAATGCTTATGATGACTATTTCTTATTTTTTTCTTTTAAAGTTCTCAACATTTCAAATCTTATCTGATATATACTCCCAACAAATGGGAGGCATCAACAGAATTCTCCCCATTTTACAGATGAGGAAGCTGAGGCCCAGAGAGGGGAAAAGGACTTGCCCAGGGTCACACAGCAAGTTCGTGGTGGAGCCGGGAACTGAATCCATGAGCCCAAGGCTCTGTCCATTTCCTGTGCCGCAGTTCCCTTCGCTCCTAAAATGGGAACAACATTGCCCATCTCGGTACACTAAGGACAGACCCAGTCTCCCAGCCATGCACATCTGCCCATCTGCATCAAAGCTGTGACAGCGGTTATCCCACTCTGTACACTGGGGGCAAACTCCCCAAACCCACTAGGGCCCTTGACAGGTCTCAAGGTGATTAAAAGATTTTCAACTTTCAAAGGGCAGGGAGTGTACTTATGTAATTACTTTTGTATAGTACCACATGCAAACAGACATATAATACTTTTTGGTAATGGACAACTTGGACGAAGTAAAGGATCAAAAGGACTTCCATGAATTAGAAAGTGAACAAACAGCCATTTTATCAATATGTATCCCAAAGGAAATAGGGGGGAGGCATCCTATTCCTCCCACCTCTTTATGTAGACCCCTCCCATCATCCCAACCATGCAGGATCTGGCACGCTCAGCACTCAAATATGGCCCAAGAACCAGTAGATGGCACACAGGTTAAGGTTAGGTGCTTACCAGAAAGGTTTCTCAGAAAAATAGGAATGGAAAATGTAGAAAGCAAAAAAGAGCCGGACACAAACTCTCAAACCAAGTCTAAAGCCTTATTACAAGACAGAAACTCCACTCTGTCACTCAAAAATAAGTCAATGCTGATGACCCCCAAAACTGGGGTAAAAAAGGAAGGGTGAAATGGGTCTGCATCTTGGGGAAAGAGGCACCAGAAAGTGCTAGAAGCTCGGCCCTCCTATCCCATGACAGAACACCTGACATGCAAGTGGACCTGAGGTGGAAGGTGGTCAGAGTACGGAGCCTGATCTGGGGCAGGACGCAAAGGGGTAGGGGAAGCTGAGGCAGTGATCCTCACCCCATCCTGCCCCCTGGCTCTGGCTCCTACCTGTAGGTCTTGCCGTCTTTCTGATGGTCATCATCATCCTCAGGGGAGAGTATATAAGGGTCATTCATCTCAGGAAGCCCTGATTCCATCATCCGCTTCTTCTTTCGGCCTCGGGGGGCCTTAGGAGCCACACTGCCACCTCCACCACCACCTCCACCTCCTTCCTCTGTTAGGGTTGATGCTACCTTCTTGGAGAGGTCAGGGACCACCTGCAGGGCTTGTGAGCCAGGGGGAAGAGCGGAGACAATCATGGGAGCCGAAATGGGGAAGGTCTGAGCTGATGAGGCTGTGGTCACAAGAGAGCCTGAGGGGGACGTGATTACCAAACCTGGACCTAGGATTGGGAGAAAAAGGAGATGGTGTTATGTTGCCCAGTCCTGATCGTGACCCTTATTTCATTTCACTTCCCCCAGACTATTGTCTAATTAACCCCTCACCACCACCCCACAGCCCAGAGTATATAGGAAAGCCCAAACCCTGTAAAAAATAATGGTCTCCTAGCCCTTGTCCCCACCCCCCGGTAACAGTGAGATTTACCCCTTGATTGACTCCCTTCTCTTCTCCACCTCTGAGAACAGGAGACTCCTTGATTCAGAGAAGGAAAGAATGTCACCTCCTCAAAGGCAGGGACCGCATCTTCTACTTCTTTGTATCCCCCACAATGCCTAGCACATTGCTAGGCACACAGTAGGCACTTAATAAAAATCTGATTGAGTAATCAAACACATATCCCACTCCCCATGTCCTTGGAGCCCTCCAGCCTGGGGTACTGATCACTGAAGATCAACACCTCAGATTGGAGAAGAGCAGAGTTGCTCACCAGCAGTCATCAGTCCTGTAGACGGCACAGGGACGACCGTGATATTCTGGGTAACGGACGCCTGGCTGTGTGGGGTCAGCTGGTCTGACTTGGATTCTGTGTCCATACTGATGCCTGAGGGCAGGGACACTGAGGCAGGCACTGTCAGCAAGGTGGGGTAGTGAGGTGGAGCCAGTCCACAGCCCTTCTCTGGCAACAGCTGATCTTTCATCTTATTGATGAACATTGTGTTCTCAATCTAAAAAAAAAGGAAGGGGGGGAGCACCATCTTCAGATTAGGATAGAGTCTGATTTTGTCTGTTCCCTAAGCATTTCTCATTGTTTGTTCTTCTCCTTAGAAATCAAGGAACTCAGAGTTAATTTCTTTGTGCTTCCACAGAAGCCAAGGCAGAAACACTATATAATTCTCAGTGATGTGGGACTCATGAAGCAGCATGTGGTTTATCTTGCTTCAGTCTCCACAGTAATAGAACCTACTACTCAGAGCTGGAAAAATACACAATGGGGGAGGAGCAACAAAGTCAGCAAACACCACCTACCTGTCCCGAGACTGTGGGGATAGAAGGCCAGAAGTACGGGTTAGAATTGAAGTGAGATTCTTCCATTCTACCTGAAGGAAGAAACAGAGACCATAAAACACTCAGGAAGAAATCTGAAAAAGCTTAGCAATGGAGAAAAGAGCGGTGAGGGGTTCTAGGTCTCTTCTCTGGCACCTGACCACAAGGCTGGGAATTAGCAGTCGAGATCTTAGGATCTAGCATATCATTAGTACCCTTAATCAAAGCCGCTCAGCACTATATCCTTCTCCATCCAGCAGATGCGGTACTAGTTAATGTCTGTGAAAGAACTTACACATATCTCATGTACCCACAGAATGTTTCCCATGCCCCAGAGATGCAGAATCGGTATTACTTTCCTTTGCTGACAGAGAGAAAATGAGACCATGAGAGGGGAAGGGATGTGCCCGAGGTCACACAAAGCAAAATTACTGACTTATCACTGTTCTGCTTTTCCTTAACCCCTCAAATCCATCTTCCTTGAAATAAAAATTTCAAGTGCTCCAAGCAACATGTCTGTAGTTCTACACAGCTTGACAAAGTTCTAGGCCAGAGCACAAAAGCCTTAAGGGAATTAAAGAATGAAGTTGGTAGGAATCAGAATCAAGGTGTTTTTTAAGAACCAGCTGGTATCTGGTGAGTGTGCCCCACCAATCCCACCAAGGTCTAAGAACATCCATGGTGCTGTGTTGGGTCCGACACAAGCAAGGCGAGCAGTGAGAACCTAGGAGTTACCAGTTTAGAAAAGGATTCTGGCACCAACAGTGGCAGCAGCAGCATCCCAGACATCCACCTAAAGGGATTCAGAATAGGGACAACTGTGTATTCTCAAACACTATGCTTCCAAGAACTCCATTTTTTTTTCTGTATGTGGATAATTAAGCTTAAAACTTTGGGAGATAACATACAAGAAAAGTAAACAATCGGGATCATACTGCAAGTCACAGATGGGTACAGAATCCAGGTATCCCACCACCTAGTTTTCACACTCTGATCACTTCCCCTGTCAAGTCTTAATTGGCAGCATGCTGGTCAACAGCAGCTTCCCAAAATCCTGGGCCAAGAAAGATCTAGCCTAGCAGGAGGCAGGTGAAGGGAGTATGATATTGGTGGAACAGAAAGGAGGAACAGCAAGAAATAAACATTATCACCATGCTGCTACTCTGAGCCAAGAGCAATGAGGTACAGGTGACTTATGGCCACATTAGACCCATTGAGGATGTCCTGGGAGCAGATAGAGGGGAGACTAGACACAGAAACTGGATTTAAAGCAATGATTAAGGAAATTGGGAAAGATCTTCAACAAAAGAGTTGAAGCAAAAAGGATATTACTTTAAATATAACCCTGTTTCTTATATTTCTTCCAGGAATCATATCACATTTTTTGCTCTATAAAATAGTACCCTTACTTCTTATAAAACCTATAAATGGAGGCAGAAGTGAATCTTAGCCCACTTTTTCTTAAAAGGTAGCAAAGTAGAAGAGAAAAATGCACCGAATCTATGACTAGAACAGCTCAAAAATAAGTCTCAATATTAAATGACTGAGGATCAACCACAGGCAAATCCTGTTTCCTGAGTTATAAAATACAATAAAACCAGACAGTCTCCGACACAGGTGTTAACCTAACCCTTCCTGCACTACCTTTATAAAGGGGGCTCAGGTCCTCAGTAGACAACAGAATCAAAAAACAATCAGATCACAGTTTACAGGGATCCAATCTCACCAAGGTCCTTGGGAGGCAGAGATCATATCCTCTACATGTGTATCTCCCTATAATACCTGACATAGGACTGAGTACCCCATAAGCAATTACGCCCTTAATGAACTGACCAACAGTGGAATCTATACATACAAATCTTGAAAACAATGCTAGGGAATCAGACCTTAACCTGTAATCCCCAACTGTCTAACCTTTTAGCTGAGAGCAGTGAAACAGAGAAGAGTGGTGATGGATGGTGAGAATAACGTAGAGAGTTAGGCTACAGACTAAAAGAAAGGCATGCCTAACATATAACCCCCCTGCCCCCAGCCAAGAAAGTAACCGCATATGCATATGAAATTTTAGGAGGGAGGAACTGAGAGCCTGAAAATAAAAATGCCCCCAGACAGGATTCCTGTGAACAGGACCTCTCCCCACTAAAAATGAGATTTACATCCATTCACACTGTCCTACTGGTGAAGAAGAGTCTCTGAGGGAAATGTTCTCGTAGGTTCTTATAAAGGTGCACACAAAGTGATGTAGTGGACATATCGTTACTGTCATCACTATCATTAATACTTACTAAGGACTTATTCCGTACAAGGCACTGTTCTACACTTTACAGCTATTACATCATTTAATCCTTACACCAATTCTATGAGGTAGGGACTGCAATCCCCATTTTTTAGATGAGTCAAACCTGTGAAACCAACCTGAGCAGGGATCTGAACCTGGGCACCACAGAACAAGTTAGGGAAAGGGGTCCTACAAGGGACTAAAACCATACAACTCAAGTACACAACTCTGATGCTGGTGCATGATCCAGAAATTAAAATTTAGAATATTTCCAGGAACGGACTATACGTTTTCCAGGTAGCTCTCAATAAATGTTTTCAGAATTGAAAACTTTAATAACAGTGAAACGGCACATAGTTCTCATCATATTCTCTGTCCACATCCTGTGAAACCTGGCTTGGCTGCCAGGATAACCAATTTTAGAATAAAACCTATATTAAAAAAGCCAGACTGGAGAGGCGGTTAAATAAAAGGCCTCTCCACTTACTTCAAGGAGCCCTGGTGGTGCAGTGGTTAAAGCGCTCAGCTGTTAACCAAAGGTCAGTGGTTTGAACCCCCAAGCTGCTCCACAGGAGAAAGAAGTGGCAAACTGCTTCTGTTAAGATTTACAGCCTTGGAAACCTTACGGGGCAGTTCTACTCTGTCCTATAGGGTTGCTATGAGTCAGAATCAACTGGACAGCAATGGGTTTTTTTTTGTTTGTTTGTTTCACTTACTTGGATACAGCCTATGGTTCTGATTTGGTTCTTTCTGTTGAGAATATACAGAGCAAAAACATATACCAATTCAAGTTTCTACATGTACAATTCAGTGACATCTGATGTGGTTCTTAAGAGAACAAAGCTGAAGATCAGAACCACAGTGGGTCCTGGGACAAGATAATAAATCTGCCCTGTGGGCTTCTGATAAATATCTCAGCCCAATGTGGGGGTACATGGAGAATACTGCTAACCCAACTATAAGCAATGCTTGCCTGTAAAATGTCACCTCAGAAATGCTCAACCATTGTTTTATTGATAAGACGGATTTAAATCTCTGTACCCCTGGAATGAGATCAGTTGGAGAGCCAAGAATGAAGTCTGTTGCTGGAATACAATGTAAATGGTGCCCCTTGCGGCTGTGTAACAGGGTGTCCCTGGTGCCAGATCACACCAATATCTATTTACTGCCCATTTACCTCTTACCCTCTTATTCTCTACCTTTCATGGAGGAAATCTCATTAAACCACCCCAACATCCAAGCAGGCACATATCAACATTCTTACAACCTTAAGCCAGATCAAACCTGTTGCCACCGATTTGATTCCAACTCACAGTGACCCTCCAGGACAGAGTAGAACTTACAATCCTAAGAAACCTACTAATATTATAGTGAAAGCCCGTCTCTACACAGAAAGTGTCAGTTGTGGTGATTATGCCAAAATATTTTTTTAAAAAAAGAATTGATTTACCCTAGACTGGGAAAAAAAGAGAAAGGCTTTTATTATAGCACCAAACAATAGAAAAGAAAGAAAAACTTGATAGAATGAACAATGCTGGCAGACTGAAAATCTGGATTCTAATTTCAACTTTATTACTGCACCAAGCCTCAACTGTTCTCTTAATAAGATGGAAGGATTACGTTTTCTTTCAAGAGATTTAAGGAACTATATATTCTCTTCTCTAATCACAGAATAAATCTCGGAAGCACTGAGGAGGTGGAGAAAAGGCAATATTAAGTAACATCCATGATGCACATCGTAAGACTTGAACTCTTGGACCAGCACTTTGTCCATCTGACCACATCCTTCCACACTGCTAGCAACCATCCAAGGGTAATGATATCATTGCCTTCAGCATGTGGTTTTGGTAGGCATGGTGAAGACCACCACCTCTTTCCCAGTAGCTACCACTACTATTTATCTATTGTTGTTTTTGTGCAGCATGATTTTCATTTCTCAAAACAATAACATTCTCTTAATACAATCAACCATTAGAGAATCTCAAAACACTTGCACCAACCAAATTTAGTAGCTAGAGAATGGACCTAAGAATCAAGACTTTTGGATTCTAATTCTAGGTCCTACATCAGTGGATGACTCGGATAGTTTACTGCTCCAGTAAGTTTCTATTTGGACAGAGGATGGAAGGGAATGAAGCCCTTATAGAAAGTTTACAAGGCATACGGTGATGGGGGGGAGGTAGCACAAAAAGAAAAAATTTCTCAAACTGCTCTTGAAAGTAAGAGAGATAAAGAGAAATACTTCCATTATGATGAAAACTATTATTGAAAATTACATAAAGACCACATAATTAACAAAGGCAACTACCCAGGTGTATCAGATCTATAGCCTCCAACTTAATAACAATCATCAACATGAAGCAAAGAAGCATCAAGAAAAAGAGATACAAAGAATAATCTACTCAAATTCAACTACAGAAAGAACATGACCCATGGATCTTAGCCACTTTATTGGAAGAAACCAAAACCAAACCCATCGCCGTCAAGTTGATTCCGACTCATGGTGACCCCAAGTATTACATAGCACAGTAAAGCCTATGAAAGCCAGAACCTGTGTAAAGCAGAAATATGTCAGACACGGAAAACTCAAATATTTTCTACTAAAACGAGCAACAGAAAAGTGGTAAGACTGCACCCTTCCGAAGGCAGAAAACTTGCAAGACCCAGAAAAACAAGGCAGTCTCATCGAGTTCTGGCTCTCACAGGTTTCACTGTACTACTCCACAGACTTTTCTTAGCTGTGACCTTTACAGAAGCAGACTGCCAGGCCTTTCTTCCTTGGTGCCGCTGGGTGGGTTCGAATCACCAACTTTCGGGTTAGGAGTCGAGCACAAATGTTTGCACCCCCCAGGGAGAGACCATTCCAAAATGTACAATTTCAGAAAGGTTGCAATATTAGCTAAAGACTTGAAATGAAGAAACAGAGAACCAATTTTTCTCTAAAGAAACAAAATCTCTTTTTTCTCAGGTTCTAATGAAATCCAGGAGCCCTGGTGGTACAGTGGTTATGACCTTGGCTGCTAACCTAAAGGTCAACAGTTTGAATCCACCAGCCACTCCTTGGAAACCCTACGGGGCAATTTTACTCTATCCTACAGGGTTGCTATGAGTCGGAACCGACTTGATGGCGACAGGTTTTAAGGATATCCAAGACGGCCACCCAAAAGGATCTGGGACCTTCCCACCATCTACGAACTCTTCCAAGTACAAAATAACTTAGAACAGGTTTATCCCAATTCTATTGGGAAGCACCATCATACCATGCCTAAACAGACCAACAGCACCACTACCATTACACAGCTGGCAATTTGGACCAGCAGCTTCTACCCTGGGTATTGCTGGATTATTGTACCCAGTGGCAAGAAAAGCAGTGTTTCCTCTTGACCTGCCAATTCCACTAAAAATGATGGATCTGGGGAAAGTAAAGCAAAAAAAAAAAAAGGCTGGAGAAAAGTGGATATGCACCTAATATTTATTCACCAATCGGGGCTCAGAAACTTGTGGGAATAAACTTTATAAATGAGCGTGGAATTGGTTCTTAAACGATACCTCTAGGACTATAAGTTCTGAATTCAAACTCTTTAGGTTCTATACACTGTCATTTTCAGGCTACCTAGAACTCTCACCATCCCCATCAAGCATCGTATTCTGAATTCTTCCAGATCTACTTCTGAAGTCCATTACATACAATTTTACCCACTTTACTTCAAACTATGCATAAAACAATTTTTTTCCTGAAAACTTCAGCCCGTCACATCAAATTCACATAACCCTGTATCACAGATTCTCACCAGTCAATAGATCCACTTCAAACTCTCCACTGAAATATTAAAGACAGAAACCACACTCTAAACTCAGCTCTACTTGTTTCAAATACAATTCCATAAGCTATGGCACAATGAGTATACTGGCAATCAGGGCCCATGTGTCCCCAAAACAGAATGTTTCCTTTGGACACAGTGCAACACTACCCAGTGATTTCACCTGAGCATTTCATATTTCATTCTACATGAGTCCTGATGGGGAAGGAGGGTGATAGAGGTACAGCACCAACTTTTTACACAAGCACTTCCTGGTATCCTCAAGAAGTAACAGGTGGGAGAAAGGCAAACACCACTATTATAAATCCTATTACTTGAAGAATTCTGCCACATTGTCAAAAACAAACCCATGTGACTATAACACCTCTTCCCCCCAAAGAAAAACCATTGACCCAACATTTCTTACCCTCTCTCTCTCTTCCTCCTGCCGTTTTATTCCTTCTCCTTTCCAGGGCTCCAGAACTTTCTGTAAACAAATTGTCTGGGTTACAGAGGCCAGTAAGGATGCAACCAAGAGAACGGTGGAGAACCTCAGGAAATCTTTTTGACTGTCAGCTGTCAGTCTGGAAGGCAGGCAGACCCCCAACCAACAATCCAAAGACAGAAAGATGTAACAGACAAGTCTGGTGCCACCCCCTATGTGGATACAAGGGAAATAAATCCAATTCCCGAAACTAAGATGAACTCTATCACCAGGGTATGGAATCCACTCCTGGGCTCAAACACTGGTTCGTCTTCAGTCCGGGGCCACAGGTAACCAGAGGTCAGAGAACATAAAAATTGGAAGAGGACCAAGGTCCCTGCCCCTGAGGAGTGGCTCAGAAGGCAAAGCTGAGGGCTGGGGGGTATGCACAAGCCCTCAGTTCAGGCACTGCGCCAGTTTAGGCCCAGCCACTTCCTCTGGCCTCCCCCCAACTTCTCCGAGGACTTCGCCCCCTGCCTACCCAAGGCCTTGCGCCAAAAAGTAGCTCCCTCAGCCTGCACAGTGGTCTATCTATTGGGGACCCCAGCTGTCCCCAAAAAACCTTCTCTCCCCAGAGACAGCCCCTGGGAACCTTCTCCTAATGTTGCCCCACACCCCTTCCTCAAAGTCCTTTCCTCGGGACGCCCCTCCTTTCCCTCCAGGGAGCTGAACTCTGCAACCCACCAGACAGACACCCGCCCCCTATGCCCCCCCATTCCTCCCCATCGCCCGCTCCTCCACAACCACTTCCGGTTCCGGGACGGACACACATACAGTCATATCGTGGACCCCCCCCTTCTCCCCCCACCAAGGAAAATGGGAGGGGGAGGAGCAGGGAGCTTGGCGCGCGCCTACCGTAGCGGGTCGAGACTCACCCGGCGGCGACGGCTGCGGCAGCTCCAGAGCCAGAGTGCGGGAGGGGCGGCGTTTACTGGGAAAGAAGGGAGCCAAGTGGGGTAGGAGGACCAAGAAGGGGCGAAGGGAGGAGGGAGAGCGCAAGGCGAAGCGCGAGTACGCACTTGAAGTGCGAGACAGATCCACACATTCACACACACAGAAAGCGCGCGAGACACCCGCAGGGCGGGGGCGCGAGGCACTGGGTGGCCCCCCTCCCTTCCTCCCTCCCCGTTCACTCACCCGGAAGTGGTGCTGCAGCTCGTGCTCCCAAGAACCCCAGTTCCTCCCGCCCCCCTCCTTCCCTCCGCCCTAAAGGCTTAGCGAAGAGCCGCTGCAGAGAGAAGGCGGGAGCCGGAAACGAAAAGTGGGGGAGAGAGGGAAATAGCAATGTCGTGTGGGGGGGCGGTAATGGGAAAGGGGGGGGTGCAAAGGCCGAGTCACTTCCGGCAGCGTCTAGAGCACGTCCGGTGCTGCTAGGGCTCCAGGATATTCAGGGCAGAAGTTACGACAGGTAGGGCGGAAGTGGCTTCTGCAGGGGCGCAGTAGAACCCTCTGCGGATGTGACGGCAGAACGGAAGTGGAGACGGGTTCTGGTAAGGGCAGAAGCTGGAGTTTTTTATGGTAGTCAAGGGCTTCCGGAAGGGGTTTCTGGGGAAATGGAAGGGTGGAAACGCGACAGGTTCATGAATTATGCATCAAGGTTCGAGGGAAGGTATGGATTCTTAAAAGGCTAGGGTCCCGTCCTCCCCACCACCCCCCAGTAAAATAACCTGTTGTAGGAAGTTATTTTTTTTTATACCCCCAAGAATGTCTCAGCTCTTTGCGTATGCGGGAAAGGATGAGGATGTGTGAATAGGTTTCTGAAGGCCCTACTCAGGCCTAGAAAGTAATAACCTCCCAGACATCAAAATGTGACTCATTCTCCACCACACTCTGCTCTTTGCTTTGGTTCCTGTTGCTCTCTATCCCCGTACTTTGCTTACTTTTACATATAGCAGTCATTATTATGTACTATTATTTGTTTACTGTCCAGCTCTTTCCACAAGAATATAGGCTCCATGAATGCAAGACTTTGAACTGTTCGCCACTGGATCCTCACAGCCTGACATTACTAAGTGGTCAGCAAACATTTGTTGCATAAATGAACGAACTACAGTTTCTTACGAACACTTTATATGAACTCTTTCAGGAAGCCATTCCCTGTTTCTCCAACCCATAATGGTCTCTTTCTCGAATTTCCACAGCACTTATATAGTGTGTGCCTTTTATTGCGATTTTAACTATGTCATATATGTGAGTCCACAGCAAGATTGTCAGCTCCTTCAGAGAAGAAACTGTGTCTTACACATGGTGTCCCTTATACTGCTTTGCTGAGTATATGATAGATGCTGAATAAATACTGTGTTGTTTGAGCAAATGAATGCTGCCACCAGCCTGTGCCCTGATCTGCCCAGAATCTTTCTGGGCTCAGTTCTGTTTTGGCTGAAGCAGAACTGGAATCCTTCCTACTAACAGTAGTAGTCTCTTGCTTAAGGAGCCCTGGTGGTGCAGATGGTTAAATTGCTTGGCTACTAACCTAAAGGTTGGTAGTTCGAACACTCCCAGCGACTCCACTGGAGAAAGACCTGGCAATCTGCTTCGGTAAAGATTACAGCCAAGAAAACCCTACAGGTCAGTTCTCCCGTCACAAGATGGCGCACAACAGCCCCTTGCTAGAGAGCAAAATAACCCTAACCAAAATCATTATAATGCCCATTTAACAGATAGTTAAAATAAGATTCTGAAGGTTTAAGTTACTTTTCCAAGGTTACAGCAAGGAAGTAGCACAGACACCTAAAAATAAGCATTTAAATTAAGCATTTAAACAGATACCCGTCAGAATCCACTCGAGGGCAATGGGTTTGGTTTTTTGGTTTACTTAAACAGATGATCTTTATCTTTGGTTTGTAGTTGTGGTTTGTATTTTTTTTAAAGTGTCTACTCTTGGACTCAGCACACAGCCTGTTAACTGAGCAGCAGCAGTCGGCAGGAGATTAAGGGTCTTAAGGGCTCAGATGAGACCAAAGCCTAGTTGCTGCATGGGTTAGAGATTGCTGATTCTGAGAAACCTTGACTTTGGGGGCTGGAATGGAAAAGTGGGATCAAAATAGTGGTAATCACTATAAGTGCTGTTCTTTTTCTATTTACATTAACTGCTACTCCCTGGGCCTCAGTGTCTCCATTTGTCAGCCCTGCTCCTGCCCTTATTATAAGAAGCAAATTTAAGTACTTTGAACTCCTTAGAGAAAAGCTTTAGAGATAAATGTGGGGCGTACGGGGAGGAGGGCTGTTAATTTTAGCCTGGGGTTCTCCAGCTGGCAAGCTGTTTTTATCTTGAATCACTTCCACACCCTGAGCTCTGCCTGGGAGATCCCTCCTCCTGGGGACTTCCTCATCCCTGGCTTGGTCTGAGCCACAATGGTAAGCATTCCAGAAAAATTTGTAAGAGAAGTTTGACTGAGTCATTTGATGCACAGCCCAAAGCATGGTGATGACAGACGTGCCTGTGATGTGTGGCCTCCCAAGAACCTTCTGAATCCTAAGGGGGCAGTATAGCCCTTGTTTATCCTCTTGGTCTGTCACTAAGCAGTGACTTTGCTTGACCACTGGAATCCTTCTGAGGACCTCCCAAGGCCCCATAGCTCCAAGAAAAGATAAAGTTTAGGATCCATTCCCCAGGGCCTTGACTTTCATCATTAGCATGATAATGTGATCTAGTTTGGGATGATTCCTTTAGGACAACTAGGAGACTAGGATGGCCTCCTTTCTCTGTCTTTCCCTGCCATCTGACCTATGGGGAAGGAGGGCAGTTAGGGAGAGAGAACAGGTGAGGATTTTCCAATGTCTTGCTGGTGTATTTTAATCTATTTAAATTTAGAGAGACGGCAGTCTAATCAGGCAGTAATTAATTCCTTGTTCATTAGGGGCCTTCATGTGTGCCTTTTGCATATCTATGAGCCGTGGGGTCACACTATCCCTCTGACAGTTGTTGAAGTAGAGCCCAGTGTGCCTCAGTGTGCTCTTGAGGCACTTGAGCTCCTTCCCCAGCTGTGGCAGTGCCCCTCTTCCTAACCCCTACCCTCACCTGACAAAGACTAGATTCCTCTGGGGAAAGAAAGGAAAGGTTAATAAGTCTTCCTCTTCCATCCTCCTCGAATTCCTCCCTCCAGTTCTTCCTTGCCCCCACCGCATCCCATCAGCACCTTTGCCACACCCTCAGGTGCCACCCAGATCTCTCCTTTTCACCAGGGCTGTGGCTGCCACTGCTCCTGGTTGGGATCTCTTCAGTCCCCACTGGGTTGATTCGAGCCCCTTTCAAAGCTTTTTTTCTCACACCTTTGCTTTTAGTTGGCACTCCTTGCCCCACTCTGCTTCTTTCTTCTGTAGCAGTCTGTCCCTGTCTTAGTGAGTCTGATGCCCTGCAAGCAGCACCTGCTCCAGTCCTGAAAAATACACTCCCTCTTCCACACACTCACCATTGCATGATGCATGGACTCAGCCACACTTCCCCTGGTACACACTAAAGCTCCCAAATGCCTAAGACACACACCTACCAGCACAGACACATCCTTAATTCTAGCTTCAAAGATAAACATACGGAGGCATTTGCAGTCCAGGGCAGCCCAGACAGCCCTCTTGCACACTATACTGTCTTCCATCCTCCCTGGGGCTACCCCACTTCCAGGGAACAAGTGGGGCACAAATTGGGGGTGGGGAAAGGGACCTGGGTGGTTACCGTGGCAACAGAGCCTAGCAACAGCTGAGAGGCTGATGTGTGGGCTTTTGCAGGGCTTGTACAAGAGGCAAACCTAGAATTGGGAGCTCAGAGGTGACTGCTTCCAGCTGGGCAGCCTGTATTCCCTCCCCCAAACGCGCCCCTTGATTCCACCCCCATGACCCAGCAGTGTCTCCCTCTCTCTGAGAGGGCAGAGTAGAGAAAGCCAATGAAAGTTCACCACAGGACCTCTAATGCTGCAGAGCTTTTGGGGGGGCACGTGCAGGTGGGGGCAGGTTAAGGAGGAAGGCTGAAAATAACAAAGGAGGGCAGCCTCTTTCCTATAGCTCCTTCTCATCTCTTTGCCATTGCTCCACCTTTCTCTTCTTTCATCCTTCACCCTCCATCTGTCTTACCAGCTCTCCCTTCTCCTTCTTCTTGCTTGCTCCATTTCCTGCCCTTCTTCATAATTTTCCTTTTTCTTCTGTCTCCTTTCTCATGGTCTCTCTTGACCTTCGCTGACAAGTAACAAGCAAGCTACTATTCCACTCTCTCTTGTAGCAGCTGCTCCTCCTCAGAGCTGCTCCTGTCAGTTTCTCCTTTTCCCTCCTTCCATCCAGTCCCAAGTTAAAGCCCCTGATTCCCAGCTCAGAGTCAGAGCTGGCCAGGTCACATCAGGTTTGCAGGGCTGCGTGGTTCCCCACCTCATCCTTCTTTCCCTCCCTCCTGGCTGCCTATCTGCTCTCCTCTCTACTTTAGTCATAAAGCAGAACCAGGGGACTCACTTGAGTATCTTGCAAAGGCTTTATTTGAAAATTTTGAAACTTATGTCCCACAGGAATTCAAGATTATCACCACAAGAAGAAGAAAGAGATAATACAAAAATATATATCACAGCATAGGAGCCAGGTAAGGGGAAGAAGGAAGGAAGGTGGAGAGACAGTGAGAAGTAGGGTTGAACCTGAGGAGAGGGAAATGGGGAAGAAGATGGAGGGAGGGAAGAAGGGGATGTGAGGGAGCCTGGGAAGTGGAGGGGTAAATTTGGAGGCAGAGCTCCCTATGGCCTTGAACCAGCTGGCTCCAGTCCCTGGAAGCCTAGGTGGAGTTAGGGAGGCCAGGGAGTGGAGGACTGGCTTAGCGGGCTCTGAACTCCAAAGAGTGTTGCACTCACAGACAGCCAGGACAGACAAGACGCAAGAGACTTAGGAGGAAGGGCAAACAGGAGCCCCTTTCTCCTGTAGTGCAGCAGGTGGCTCCCCAAAACCCATCTCTCAGACAACAGAATTTAGCAGTGGGGGTAGGGGAGATGTTTGGGGCCTCACTACCCCCAATCCCATGGGAGAGCCCACAGGGTAATGAGAGTGCCCTTGGAGTGGAGTGGGGAGGGGGGGCAATGAAACACATGACATGAAATGGGATGGGGCCATGATAGATGAGGGCCAAGAAGCCCCCAACACACCTCCCATCATATGGGGCAGCATGCAGGGGCCACAGAAACTAGACCAATGGGTGTTCATGAGGGAGAATGTGAGCACAACACGCAACACCACAACACTGGGCTGGGAAATGCATGGAGAGCTAAGGTGTGTGTGAACCACGGACCACTGAGTGACTGCGCTGAGCATGGGATGAGGGAGAAGAGAAAGGGTGAAACAGGAGGGAGAATGTGAGAGATCACCTGAGGGGAGAGGTGTAGACAGGGAGATGGTACAGAAGACTGGCCGTACATAGGCATGGCCTGTGAGGGTGGAGGTGAGTGTGCAAGGCTTCCATGTGAGTGTGGAAGGGTGGGAATGGGGGACCAGAAGCCACCAATATGTGAGGCTCCCACCTACAGGAGGATGAGCAGGTAGATAGGATTGCCCGCGGGGCCAGGGAGCGTTCCACAGGTGGTATGCAAGGTCAGAGCCAGGAGCACCTGTGGCCCCCGCTCCCCACAGCTGCCTCACCCTCAGTGGGGTGGGGGCTATGACAGCCCCTTGGCCTCCTGCTTGGTGGCACCCCAGAATTGGGGGGGGCATCACAGATTCACCAGGGGAATCCTGAGAGGAAGAGGGAAAGGGCACAGTCAGGGACCAAGGGATAGGTCAGAATTGAAGGGGAGGTCCAAGGCAAAGAAAGGGAATCGGGGTTAAGAGGACAGAGCTGGAGTTAAAGGGCAATATGAGAACAGGACACAGATCCAAAGAAAGTAGGGAAGGAGGAAGAGTCCCCCAGATAGGAGCTGGTCTAGCCCCCTGGGAGGGCCAAGGACCAGGCTGTGAAGGACAGCTAGGGGCTGTGGGAGGGCTAGGCCTGCCCTTTCCCCACCCACCCTGGGAGCACCCCACCACAGCTCAGGAGACCTAAGTTGCCTTCCCGCCCCTCCCTCCCATCCCCTTTCTGCTACCCTCACCGGTTCAACTGGAAGGCTGGAGCCCCCTTGGGCTGGGGCATCCCAGGTCGGGGTCCCCCTCGGGTCTCCTCGTGGTCAGGGGTGGGGGTGGGCGAGTCCCCGAAGGCCCCCAGCACAGTGACTCCAGCTGGGGACAGGTCTGTCAGCGGCTGCTGGCTCTCTTCCTGTCTCAGGGAACCTTGCTGGCCTGAGGGCCTACGCCGCTTCTGGCTGCGGTCCCAGCTGGGGCACCAGAAGGAAAAAGGTTCTCTCATACACTGAGGTACCCCCCGGTCACCTACAGCCCTGGTCACCCCCAGCCTTCCCCAGGCACTCCCAACATCACCCAACATAGAAACCTGGCCTCCAACAGTTCCCTATACTAAATCTCCATAAAACCATTCCCCTACCCACAGGAGACTCAGGGGTCAGTGTTCCCAGAGCCATCCTCCAGACCTGAGCCTGATCCAGATTCACAGAATGAGTACCTTCTCCCCATCAACAACAGGGCTCCCAGAATCCACCTCCTTCCCCATGCACAGCCAGAGGAGCTATTTCCCTCCTAGGCAGGTGCCTGGCAGGTTTAGTTCTAGTTCAAAGTCAGCTAATGACCTGGAGACCTGAGTCTAATGATTCTCTCAGTAAAGTGTGGAGGACTGAGTGATCCCTTATTAAATGTGTGGACAGAAAGCACTAGATTTTCTCCCTCCTCTCCAGGCAGCCCTAAGATTGGGTCAGTATTCTCTGGGAGGAAGTGGGGACAAGGGATTCCTATCAAAGTCCCCAACCCAAAACCCACTACCATCAAGTCAGTTCTGACTCCTAGTGACCCTATGGGACAGAGTGGAATTGCCCCGTAAGGTCTCCAAGGCTGCAGTCTTTAGGAAAGCAGACTGCTGTATCTTCCCTGCAGAGTTGCTGGTGGGTTCCAACAGCTGACCTTTCAGTTAGCAGCCAAGTGCTTAACCATTGCACCACCAGGGCTCCTTCCACAGCCCCTAGTGTACATAAATAATTCCCCATCTCTTCCATTATTCTTGTATTTCCCTGGGGAAGGAATCAGCCTTGATTTCTCACTGCCTTCCCCTTCTAAGTCCTTACTACCTTTTTCCAGGTCTTACCTTAATCCATCATTTCCTACCCCACTATCCCCAGCAAAGTTGCTGCCCTTAACTTCCTCCCTCCTTCTAGCGCAGACACTCAAATATTCAGTCTGCCAGCTTCTCTGCACCTTACCAGAACTTGAAGATGATGCCCGTGGCCACAAGAACAATGATGATGGAGATGGTGATTGTGACATAGAGCTGGGGGTCCACACCTGGATGAGTGGGGAGAAAGTTTTAGGGAGGCCTGATGCGGTAGGAGCCAGAAGAGGGTGAGAAGTTTCAGAAAGCATGAGGAATCCTCCCATTTGACTCCACACTGCTGAACTCTGCTTTTCTGGAGCTACCCATTTCATTCTTACCATCAGCTTTCCACTGAGTATTCTGTTCTTTTCCTTCTAAATCCTTTTCTTCAACTTTCCCAAACATATTTCACCAAATCTTACGTATACCTGTGATGAGGAGGAGGCTCCAAGATCAGAGAGAACCTGTCTCTGCATAGACTCTACAGAGTGGAGATGTCCATCTCTGTCCTGGCCCCACCCCAAACCACTTGGCCTGTCCCTCCACCATCCCTCCCTGGGCCGAGACTTCACCCTGGCATGGTGTTCCTCTGCCTACAATACTCCCACTCTTCTCAAGGTCCAACTCAAACGTCAGTTCCTTGAAGGCTTCCTGATCCCCAGGCAGAAGTAATCGCTCCCTTTTCTCTTTTCCTAAAGACATGCTGTACGTGCCTCTATGACAGCATTAAACACATCGATTCATTCCGAGTGCTTACACACCTCTTCTCCAGTGAACCTTAAGGGCTCAGATGGCATCTTCTTCATCTCTGCATCCTGTGCCCAGCATAGTGCCTGGTACATTTGTTGAGGGAGCTACCAGACAGTGTTTCTATTTCTGCCCCTTAGATTCTTCAGCCAGCCTTCCACCCCTCATATCCCTACCAGTCTCTCCCACTCACCTTCCCCACGGCCCCCAAACAGGAATGGCCGCAGGGTAGCAGGCGCTTCTCCAAGGATAAGCCCATCTCCATCACCCGGTATGGAGTCTGAGTTGGGGTGAGGGGTAGCCAGCCCATGAGGGGCTGCAAAACCATAGTCCAGGGGCAGAAATCCAGGATTGGCAGAGTTGGGGTCCCCCCCATCCTCTCGAGACACTGTCGGGCCCCACACGATAGCCCAAGGGTACTGAGAAGAGGGTGGCCCCTCCTCAAAGCCTGATGGGGTGGCAGGGGGCGCAGTGCCTGGCAGAACCTGCCGGCGTGATCTTGGGACCCGAGGGGATCGGCTTGGTGGGGGTGCCCGCTCCCACACACATACGTGGCGTGGGGCCGAGGGGCCTCCCCGGGCACATGGGGGGCGGGCTGGGGCTGGTGGGGTTCGAGGGGAGGAGGAGGAGCCCTGAGCAGGCAGCAAGAGGGTCAGCAACAGCAGTGTCCAGAGAGGGAGGAGGTGGGACAGCAGCAGTGCAGGCCTGCAAGAAGGGAGAGAAAGTGAGTGAGACACAGGCCCACGGTGGGCCTGGGTGTCGGGAGGATGGGCTCATACCAGAGGTCTGGGCTGCCAGGGTCTTCCCTCCAGGTTTCTATGCAAAAGCAGGTGGGCCTTGGGCAGATTCTGGCCTTGTTTCCTATCTCCCTAGGGTCTAGCCCTCAGGATGAAAGACCCTGGGTGCCCCAGGAAGGAAAGGGTCAAGAGCCCAGGGAAAGTGGTCTCCAAGCCCCGCTCTGCTGTGCCAAACTTACCACATCCTGGATTCCATGTCTGGGGTCTTCCTCAGCTGTCACCCAGATTTTTTACTTTTACTGGGGGGGAAAATGACAGTCACACCCCAACCCTGCCCTGTGTTCATCCCCTAGCTCATTGATCCACCAAATCTACCCCCACATTCCCTCCCAGACTGCCCAGCCACCAGCCGTGCTGCTACCACCCAGGATCCACTGCTTCTTAGCATCCTTTTGGGGAATAAACTCCCAGAGTGGTTCCCTGTCCAGCCCCCAGCTCCTATCTGCAACTTCCCAGGTCCCTGTTACCACCTCATCCCAGGGTCTATTCTCCCTTCTCCAGCTTCCTTTTCACTTCCTCTGCCTGAAGCTCCAAGCTTTTCTTAGATCTTAATTTAGAGTCAAGAACCTTGTGATTCTTGGAGCACCTACCGCTAGGGAGGGAGCCTGAGGGTGGGGGGAGGGAAAGAGAAGTCAATCTGTGTGTGTGTTTGTGTGTGAGAGAGAGAGAGGAGGGGGAGAGAGATGGGGGCAGCCTGCCCATCCCACTTTTAGTCCAAGGCATTTCTCTAGTGATTGGCCCCAGGAGCCTACATCTTCCAGGAGAAGGGGAGGAGGAGATGGAGGGATGGGAGAAAAACTACAGAATATTTAATCATCCAAATGCATAGATGCCCTCTGAAGGAAGATGGAGTTGGGAAGAGGCCACCCCCACAAATGTAGTTCTCCTGGGCAAAGCGTCCTGGGACGATTGGGACCACTGGTTTTGAAAGAGGGCATATTCTCAGAGCTGAGGGTGGACCCAGGGGGGCCAGGCTCCCCAGAGTGAATGAAGCTGTGACACCCAATGTTATCTGGATTCTGGGTCATAAAATCTGCACAGTGAGTACTCAGAATCACAGGGACATAAGATGAGAATGTCTAGGAAGATTGAAATGGGGTAGTGGGCAGTAGGAAGAGATGTGAAGGGGGTCAAGGGCTGGGAGAGAGAAGGCTGGTTAAGGGTGAGAAGGGAGGAGAAATGTGAAGAGGAAGAGGTGGTAAAGTAGAGGGTGAGAAGTCAGTCCTGAAGGAGAGTGGACTGGAAAACTGAGGAGAAGAGAAGGGGTTCCCGAAGAAGGGAAGAGTGGAGGATGCTGAAGGGAGAAAAGGATAAGAGAAAAGGTCAGGGAGGGGAAATTAAGAGGGTGAAGAGGTCACAGAGCAGAGGAAGAAGTGGAGAAAGGGCAGGAGGAGAAGGAAAGAAGGGTCCAAGGCCAGCAGAAGTGGAGAGAGTGGCAGGGGAAGGGAGAGTAGGGGGCAGCGAAGACCAAGGATGGGGAGAAAGAAAACGGGAAAGGAGAAAGAGTCGAGAAAAAATGAGCTTGAGGAAGGGACTGGGGGACAGAAAATAGGAATAACAAAGATGGAGGAGTTGGAAATTGTTTCTTCACATTTAAAGGGATATGGAGATGTGGCAGGAGGGGGCTTAGAGGGACGATGGGAGGGAGGAAGAGTCTGAAGCTAGAGGGAGAAGGAGTGTTAGAGCAAACCAGTGAAGCGGAGAAGGACTCACGCGGATCCGTGGACAGCTGACTCCAGGACTCACTTGCCCTTCCGCCTTGTGCATCCCCTCCACCAACGTCAACTCCTACCTGGACCCCGCATCCCCCTTAGCCACCCCCTCCAGGAAGCCCGCAGTCCCCAGGTTCGCGCGCCACCCCCCGCATCTCCTCGATCCTTAAGGACCTGTTGTGCGCAGGAGATGAACCTAGGGGGGTGGGGCGGGAGCCTCAGACGGGGAGAATTGGGCCCCATTCCCAGCGTGGCCCCCACCCCAAGCCTCCCGCAGGCCCGCGCTCCCCAGATAGGGCTGGAAAGCGCGAGAGGGGGGTAGGGGTGGGGGTGTAGGACGAGGAACTGGAGGTCGGCAAAGGGACTCCAAGGGAGGGAGCGCAAAGAGCCGAAAGGGGGCCAAGCAGGAAGATGCACGGAGCCGCTGGCTGAACCGAAGGAGGGATGGAGGCAGCCGCGGGAACGGTGAACGTTGCACCAGGGAAGACAGGATAGAGTCGGACCGGCGGAGGGATGGAGACCACGGCGGGGGAGGAAGGCTGGGGGCTGGAGGCTGGAGCCTGGACGAGGGTGCGCGCCCGGAGGGGCGGGAGGCGAAGGACGCGGAGTCGGGAAGGGTAGGGTCGGGATCCCACGGTTGGGGATGTGGGGGGTCCCTCGCACTCACCTGCTTGCCTGGCGCGGCGGCGCGGCGACTGCGGGCGCTCAGGGGTGCGCGGGGCTGGGGGATCGAGGGAGCGTGGGCGGTACGGGGCATGGTCGGGGGGTCTGGCCCGTAGCGGGGAGCTGGAGCGGGTGGGAGGCGGGCGCCTGGGGCGCGGGGCGGCGGCGGCGGGAGATGCTCGGCTCGGCTCGGCTCGGCTCTGACTGCGCTAGGCTCGGCGGCTCCTATCGCTCGGTCTCTGCCTCTCCCCCTCCCGCTTGCAGGCCATGCACGGTTTAACCCTCCTGCTGCCGTGCCGCAGGAGACGCGCCCAGCTCAGTCCCAGGTGGAGGGCTGGAGCCGGCATCCGGGGGCGAGGGACCGTGAGGTTCCCCAGGTTCTGATGGCAGGCTTTCCCACCTCCTCCACCCCAACTCCATGGACACCCATGATCGCCCCCATCAGTTTCTGTGATTTTCAGTCACCCAACTCTCTGGGTCTCCAACTGTGTTTCAAGCAGCCCCACCACCCCCAGTGCCCAAGGTCAAGGCCCAGGGGCAGAAGACGCCCCTACCATTTTTGGATTACTCCAACAATTTGATCCTGGATTTCACCCTGGCCCAGCTACAGTGCCTTCTCCCTAAAGCAACCCAAATTATCTTTAAAAGAAGTAAATCAGGTCGAATATCACTGGATTTTTCTAGTTTCCCATCCAAACTTCTTACTGTGACAAGGCCCGACACTACCTCACCACTAGATAGCTCTCTAATTTCCTCTCCTACCACCTGCTATGCTCCAGTTAACCATGCACCTGGTCTATGTTCCTAGAATTAGGCAAGTTTAACCTGCCTTAGGGCCTTGCACTTGTTCCTGATGCCTGGAACGCTTCTCCCTTGCTTTTGACAATGACTCACTTAGATCCAATGTCTCCTCTGAGAGGCTTTCCTAACCTCTTTATCAAAAGTGAGAGGAGCCCTGGTGGTGCAGTGGTTAAAGTGCTTGGCTGCTAACATAAAGATTATAGCCTTGGAAGCCCCATGGTGCAGTTCTCCTCTGTCGTACAGAGTCACTATGAGTCGGAATTGACTTGATGGCAGTGGGTTTGGTTTTGGGTTTTCTATCAAAAGTAGCCTCTCCTGCCCCAACTCCTACCCCATCTCACCCCATTCTTGTCTGTCACGTTACCCTGATTTATTTTCGTCATTGCCCTTCTAGGACACCAACATCTCTTAGTTTCCCTCCAACCTCACTGGCTCATCATCTGCTCGACCTCTAAATATTGGAGCCTCCCAGGACTGAGTCCTTCTCTTTCCACACTCTTTGTCTAGTGATCTCATCCAGTCCCAGGGCTAAAATACTATGTAAATGTCAGCGAGTCCTAAATTTATATCCAGAGCTCCAGACTCATTTATCCAACAGCCTACTTGACATCTCCACTTGGATGTCTAATAGCCATGCAAAGCTAATGTGGCCAAAATAGTTGTCTTGAATTCTCCAACCCCCAACCCATTTCCCTTCCAATATTCCCCATTTTAGGACATGGTAGCTCCTAGCTGTTCAGGGTAAAATCTAGGAATCATCCTTCCACCTTTTCCTTTTTCTCACTGACTCCCTCCCTGTATTTAATCCATCAGCAAATCCTCTGGGCCCTGCCTCCAAAATATATCCTGAATCCATCTACCTCTCTACATCTGTACTGCTGTCTCCTTGGTTCAAGCCATTATCTCTTGTCTGGAATATTGCAATAGCTTTCTAACTGGTTCCTTAATTCTCCCCTTGCCCTTTACAAGCTTGTCTTCACAATATCCAGTGATATTTAAAAACCCTAAATCATATCATGCTCTCCCCTGCTTAAAACTTCCAGTGGCTTCTCATTGCAATTGAAATAAATCTGAACTCCTTGTAAGAAGAGGCCCACCAACTTGTACTCCCCCTCAGAAACAATGCTCCTGCCAGATAGGATTTCTTGCTGTTCTGCCAGTTCCCACTGATGGCGACCCTGTGTTTCAGAGTAGAACTGCTCTCCATAGAGTTTTCATTACTGTGACCTTTCAGAAGCGATTGCCAGGCCTTTCTTCTGAGGCACCTCTGAGTGAGCTGGAACCGCCAACCTTTTAGTTAGTAGCCCAGAGCTTAACCCCATTCGCACCACCTAGGGACTCCTTGCTATTCTATCTGTTGCCATCAAGTCAATTCCAACTCATAGCGACCCTATAGGACAGAGTAGAACTGCCCCACAGAGTTTCCAAGGAGCAGCTGGTGGATTCAAACTACCAACCTTTTGGTTAGCAGCCAAATGCTTAGCCGCTGTGCTGCCAGAGCTCCCCCTTGCTGTTCTAGAACATCCAAAATCATTCTCTATGCACTCCTGTACTTTCAGTGATTCCCTCTTCTTGGAATGCATTGCCCCGCTTCCATCTTCACTTGGTTGACTCCTTCTGTCATTCAGATCTCTGCTGAAAATCTAAAGTGGCTCCCACTATTTCATCACTATGCTTCATTATCTTTCCAACTTTTCACTCTCTGAAATGATCTCATATTTGTTCACTGTTTATTGTCTGCCCCCCTCCTCACCCCTGTATACACTGGAGAGCAAAGATCTCATTTGTCTTGTTCACCCTGTATCCCAATTCCTACCTCAGTGTCTGGCACATAGTAGATGCTCAATATTTATTTGGTTAGTGAGCTTCTCCTGGGACCCCTGCCCACTCTGAACTCTTGTCATTCTCTCCTCTGCTCTCCACCTGCCTTTTGTCTGTGTCTGCCTACTTTCCCCGATCTCTGCCCTGTGCCTAATGATTCAGGCTGGGTCTTGGCTCACACCCACACCCCTCCAGACTCTTGCCCTCCATCCGCTGGGTTATTACTATCATTAGCCTGGCACTCCCGCCTCCCGGAAGGAAGCTTGCTGTTCTGACCAGCATCTGCAACGGCTGCCCTCCTGCCTGTGTGCCCTGACACACCTTCATTCTAGGGCAGAACCACAGTGGCCATGGAAAGACAGTGCACACTGGATGTGGGCTATTGGAGGTAGGATGTGCAAATCATGCCACATCCCGGGGCATGGTGAGCCCAGTGCATCCTGAGGATGCACTCTAAGTGGGCTCATTGTGTGATGGGTATGGAACAAATCTATTAAGTGAATATTCACTACTAGTGTAAGAGCCTTTTATACTGAGGACTTTGGGTCATTATCAATTGTGTCTAGTATTCTTGATTCATTTATTTTTTTTCAACAAACTTTTTTTTTTAAGTCTCTCATATAAAAATTTATACATACGTTGTTATGTGACCCTAGTTGCTCTCCCTATACTGTGACAGCACACTCTTCCTTTCCACCCTGGATTTCCCGTATCCATTCAACCAGCTCCTGACCCTCTCTGCCTTCTCATCTCGCCTCTGGACAGGAGCTGCCCATTTAGTCTCATGTATCTACTTGAGCTAAGAAGTACACTCTTCACAAGTATCATTTTATGTCCCAAAGTCCAGTCTAATCTTTGTCTGAAGAGTTGGCCTTGGGAATGGTTTTAGTTTTGGGCTAACGGAGAGTCCTGGGGCCATGTCTTCCAGGGTCCCTCCAGCCTCAGTCAAACCATTAAGTCTGGTCTTTTTACTATAATTTTGAGTTCTGCACCCCCCTTTTCTCCTGCTCCATCAGGGACACTCTGTTGTGTTCCCTGTCAGGGCAGTCGTTGGTGGTAGCCGGGCACCATCTAGTTCTTCTGGTCTCAGGCTGATGAAGTCTCTGGTTTATATGGCCCTTTCTGTCTCTTGGGCTAATACTTTCCTTGTGTCAAAAAATATTTTTTGAACAACTACTATGTGTTGGGTACTGTGCCAAGGGTTGGAGTTCCTGGGTGATGCAGTTACCGCACTTGTCTGCTAACCAAAAGGTTGGAGGTTCAAGTCCACCTAGAAGTACCTCAGAAGAAAGGCCTGGAGATCTGCTTCTGAAAAATCAGCCACTGAAAACCCTATGGAGCACAGCTCTACTCTGACACACATGGGGTTGCCACGAGTCAAAATCAACTTGATAACAACTGGCTGTGCCAATGGCTGGTGATCTGGTGGAGAACAAGAACAAAATCCTCACTGCCTTCGTGGAACTTACAATCTAGCGAGGGAGACAATGCAGTACAGGGTGATAAATGTGTCTTCAGAGGAATTTGAGGAACTTCCTACACCCACAGTCTCTGTAAATTCTCCTGTTTTTGTCTCTGCTGGTATCTTTATCACTATTTCTGCCCTCTTTTAGGGCTCCCATTATTCCTCTGGTAAATTTCTGTTGATTTTCTGGCCTCACATGTCCAATGCCCTTATTCTGAACTCTTCTCACCCTCAGCGGATACTCTTGCTTGCTCTTTGTCTGAGAAAACAGCAGCAGTCAGAGGCGAGCTGCCCTACTCCCACCACCACATCTCCCAGTCCCACATTCCTCCTGTGCGCTGGATCCCAGCCCCTTCCACCCATCCAGAGTCATCGCTCCAGCCATTGTCCCTCCCTCTCTTGCAGCATCACTCCCCTCCTCTCTACCTGATTATTCCCAGCAGCGTGCAAACATGCTATAATGTCTTCCAGCTTAAAAGAAACCCACCTCAGCTGCGTGCTCCCCTCCAGTGTCCGCTCTTCTCTGCTTCCCTTTTCAGCAAAGATTCCAGAAGATGGTCTCTATTCACCATCTCCCCCACTTTTTCTCCTTCCATTTCTTCTCATTCTCTTCTATCACCTTAACTCTAAACTGTTTGATTTTTGTAATTCACTGTTTTGAATTGGTAATACAGTCACATGTTCAAGAAATATTTTAAATCTATAAAAAGGTATATAGTAAAAATTCTCATTCTCACTTCCATCCACCATCCTTCCAGTTCCCATCCCTGCCCCCAATGTGACTAATTCCTATAAATTCTTGTTCTTCCATGTATTTTACATAAAAGTTGGCATAGCATACATACTTTTCTACATCTTTCCTCTTTTAACCTAACAATGTATCTTTGAGATCATTCCATATCGGTGAATAGAAAGCTTTCTCACCCTTCTCCACAGCCTCACAGTATTTTGATATATGAATGTACTCCCAATCTCTCTTGACCCCACTTCCATCAGGCTTTTGCCCAAGCCACCCTACTGAAATTCTTCTTGTCAAGGTTACCTGTGACATCCATGTTTCCACATCCAAAGGTCAATTATCCATGTCATTTTACTTGGCTATCAGCAGCCTTTGGTACAATTGATCATGTTCCCTTTTAGATACACTTTCTCTGTGTCTTTTATGTTTTATTACATTGTTATGAAAATAAAGGAGCCCTAGTGATGCAGTGGTTAAGCGCTTGGCTGCTAACGAAAGGTTGGTGGTTCGAACTCACTAGCTGCTCTGTGGGATAAAGATGTGGCAGTTGGCTTCCATAAAGATTACAGCCTTGGAAACCCGATGGGGCAGTTCTACTCTGTCCTTTAGGGTCACTGTGAGTCGGAATCGACCTGACTGGCAACGGGTTTGGTGGTGAAAATATACATAACAACACATGCTAGCTTAAAAATTTCAACATGTACAATTCAGTGACATTGATTATATTCTTCAAGTTGTACAACCATTTTCACTATCCTTTTCCAAAAATTTCACCACCCTTAACATAAACTCAGTGGCTCCTAAACAAAACCCATCTCCTTTCCTCCTCACTCCTACCCCTGGTCCTATAAAACCTATTGTCCTAGAGTCTATTCTGACTCATGGCAACCCTATAGAACAGAGTAGAACTGTCCCATAGAGTTTCCAAGGCTGTAATCTTTACGGAGGCAGATTGCCACATCTTTCTCCTGTGGAGTGGCTGGTGGGTTCGAAATGCAGACTTTTTGGTTAGCAGCTGAGGGCTCAACCACTGTGCCAACAGGGCTTCCTGAACCATTAATAATCTTTGTTTTTTATATATTTGTTTATTTCATATAAGGGAAATCATGCAATATTTGTCCTTTTGTGACTGACTTATTTCACTCAGCATGATGTTTTTAACCATGTTGTAACACACACATCAGGACTAAATTTTTCTTTATGACCATCTTAGTCATCTAGTGCTGCTATAACAGAAATACTACAAATGGATGGCTTTAACAAAGAGAAATTTATTTTCTCATAGTCTAGTAGGCTAAAAGTCTGAATTCAGGGCATCAGCTCCAGGGGAAGGCTTTCTCTCTCTGTAGGCTCTGAAGGAAGGTCCTCGTCGTCATCAGTCTTCCCCCGGAGTAGGAGCTTCTCTGCACAGGAACCTCGGGTCCAAAGGACGCACTCTCCCAGTGCTTCTTTCCTGGTGATATGAGGTCCCCAGTTTTCTGCTTGCTTCCCTTTTATCTCTTGTAAGGTAAAAGGTGGTACAGGCCACAACCTAGGGAAACTCCCTTTACATTGGATCAGGGATGTGACCTGGGTAAGTGTGGTATTACATTCCCACCCTAATCCTCTTTAATGTGAAATTACAATCACAAAATGGAGGACAAGTGCACAACACTGGGAATCATGCTAGTCAAATTGATACATACATTTTTTGGGGGACACAATTCAATCCATGACAATGACTAAGTTCTATTCCATTGTGTATATGCACCACATGTTGTTTATTCATTAATCTATGGATGCACTTTATCTGTCTTTTAAGATTCTAAACTCTCCTGATTTTTTCCTATCACACTAGTTGCTCCTTTTTAGTCTCCTTTGCTAGTTCCTCCCCATCTCCCTGACTGCTACATCTTGACTTTCTTCTTCTTTCTACCTATGTGGAGCTTTGAGTCCACCCAGAGGTCCTTCAGAAGGAAGGCCTGGTGATCTACTTTGGAAAAACCAGCCATTGAAAACCCTGTGGAGCATAGTTCTACTCTGACACACCTGGGATCACCATGAGTAGGAATCAACTCGGTGGCAACCGTTTTTTGTAGTTGGCTAGTAGTTTCTCTTATTTAATTTTGTTATCTTTAAATATATATATATGTAATTTGATACCTAAGGTACAATAGATGATATATAAGACATATGTTAGCTATAAAATAGGGAAATACAATGAATACCTGTGAACCTACTACACAACTCTAGAACTAAAAATTTACCGATAACTTGCACCTATATATTCCCCTCCCATCCCACTGCCTCCTCCTATAATCACTATACTCCCTATTTTTTAAAACTATTTTTATTGTTGTTAAAATATAATTGTCTCTCAAATGGATATAAGCATAACCAGTGTTGTTTATTGTTGTTGTTAGCTGTCATCAGTTGACCCCAACTCATGGTGACTCCATGCACAATGGGGTCAGATGGATATGTTGTTTAAAAAAAACCCCATTGCTGTTGAGTTGATTCCGATGCATAGTAATCCTATAGGACAGAGCAGAACTGCCCCACAGGGTTTCCAAGGAGTGCCTGGTAGATTTCAACTGCCGACCTTTTGGTTAGCAGCCAAACTCTTAACCACTACACCACAAGGGTTTCCAATATATTGATTAGTCTTGCTTTATTTGCATGCTATTGAAAAAAACCAAGCACAAAAAAGAATGGTATATGCTATGTAGTTTTCTGGCAAATTTTTTCCCCACTCAGTATTATGTTTCCATTATTTATCTATACAGTTGCATATAGCTGGGGTTTATACATTTTCACTGGAATATAATGTGCCATTGTGTATGTATAAATATATATATTTATTCTCTTGTTGATAGATTTATGAATTGTTTCCATTTTTTGCTATTATAACCATTGTTCCTATGAACAGTATTGTATTTGTTTCTGTTCTGAATGTACGCAAGAGTTTCTTTAGGGCATATACCTAGGAGTGAGGCTGCTAGGTTGTGAGGTATGAAAATAGTCAGCTTTGAGATATAATACCAAACTGTTTTTCAATTTACACTACTACCATCAATATTTGAGTTTCCATTGATCTACATTGTCTCCTACACTTATATTTTTAGACTTCTTTGTTTTTGCCAATCTATTACATGTACAATAGTATCTTATTGTGGTTTTATTTGGCATTTCTCTGTTAATGCAGTTGGACATCTTTTCATATGCTTATTAGTCTTTTGAATTTCCTCTTCTGGGAAATGCCTAATCATTTTGGTTGTTTGTGTTTTGCTTATTGATTTGTAGGAGTTCTTTGTGTATTCCAGATACTAATCCTTTGTGAGTTACGTGTGTTGCAGATATCTTCTTCTTTGTGAAGATATTTGTGACTTGTCCTTTCACTTTTTTAAAATGAGATATTTCAATTATCAGAAGCTCTTAGTTTTAATATGGGTGTATTTATCCACCACCACTCTTACATTAATTTGTAGTACTGGGGTGGCTTTCGTGTTGCTGTGATGCTGGAAGCTATACCACTGGTATTTCAAATACCGGCAGGGTCACTTATGGTGGACAAATTTCAGCAGAGCTTCCAGATAGGACAGACCGGGAAGAAGGACCTAGCGATCTACTTCTGAAAAAACTGGCCAGTGAAAACCTTACGGATAGCAGTGGAACACTGATATTGTGCCAGAAGGCGAGCCCCTCAGTTTGGAAGGCACTAGGGAAGAGCTGCCTCCTCAAAGTGGAGTCAACCTTGATGTCATGGATGGAGTAAAGCTTTCGGGATCTTCATTTGCTGATGTGACATGACTCAGGGTGAGAAGTAACAGCTGAAAACATCCATTAATAATCAGAACATGGAATGTACAAAGTATGAATCAAGGAAAATTGGAAGTTGTCAAAAATAAAATGCTTGAAGGTTGATATCCTACGCATTAGTGAGCTGAACTGGACTGATATTGGCTATTTTGAATTGGTCAGTCTTATGGTTTACTATGCCAGGAATGACAAATTGAAGAGGAATGGCACCGCATTCATTGTCAAAAAGAACATTTCAAAATCTATCCTGAAATACAATGCTGCCAGTGATAGGATAATATCCATATGCCTACAAGTAAGACCAGTTAACATGACTATTATTCAAATTTACACACCAAACACTAATGCCAAAGTTGAAGAAATTGAAGATTTTTACCAACTTCTGCAGTCAGAAATTGATCAAACATACAATCAAGATGCACTGATAATTACTGTTGATTGGAATGTGAAAGTTGGAAACAAAGAAGAAGGATCAGTAGTTGGAAAATATGGCTTTGGTGACAGAAATGAAGCCCAAGATTGCATTATAGAATTTTGCAAGACAAATGACTTATTCATTGCAAATACCTTTTTTCAACAACATAAACGGTAACTATACACATGGATCTCACTAGATGGAATACACAGGAATCAAATCAACTACATATGTGGAAAAAGCTTATGGAGAAGTTCAATATCATCTGTCAGAACAAGGCCAGGGGCCAACTGCAGAACAGACCATCAATTGATGGTATGCAAGTTCAAGTTGAAGCTGAAGAAAATTAAAACAAGTCCATGAAAGCCATAGTACAACCTTGAATATATCCCACCTGAATTTAGAGACCGTCTCAAGAATAGATTTGATGCTTTGAACACTAGTGACCAAAGACCAGACGAGTTGTGGGATGACATCAAGGACATCATACATGAAGAAAGTGAAAGGTCATTAAAAAGATGGAAAAGAAAAAAAAGACCAAAATGAATGTCAGAAGAGACTCTGAAACTTGCTTTAGAATGCAGAATAGCTAAAGCGAAAGGAAAAAATGATGAAGTAAAAGAGCTGAACAGAAGATTTCAAAGGGCAGCTCAAGAAGATGAAGTAAAGTATTATAGTGAAATATGCAAAGACTTGGAGTTAGAAAACCAAAAGGGAAGAACATGTTTGGAATTTCTCAAGCTGAAAGAACTGAAGAAAAAATTCGAGCCTCAAGTTCCAATACTGAAAGATTCTATGGGCAAAAACAATTGAATGACTCAGGAAGCATCAAAAGAAAATGGAAGGAATACACAGAGTCGCTATACCAAAAAGAATTGGTTGTTTATGTTCATCCATTTCAGGAGGTAGCATATGATCAAGAACTGCAGGAAGAAGTCTAAGCTTCACTCAAGGCATTGGCAAAAAATAAGGTTCCAGGAATTGATGGAATACCAGTTGAGATGTTTCAACAGATGCAAAGCTCGAAACGCTCACTCGTCTACGCCAAGAAATTTGGAAGACAGCTACATGGCCAAATGACTGGAAGAGATCCATATTCGTGCCCATTCCAAAGAAAGGTGATCCAATGGAATGTGGAAATTATTTAACAATATCATTAATATCACATGCAAGTAAAATTATGCTAAAGATAATTAAAAAATGGTTGCAGCAGTACATCGACAGAGAATCGCCAGAAGTTCACGCTGGATTCAGAAGAGGACGTGGAAGGAGGGATATCATTGCTGATGTCAGATGGATCTTGGCTGAAATCAGAGACTACCAGAAAGATGTTTACCTGTGTTTTATTGACTATGTGAAGTCATTTGACTGTGTGGATCATAACAAATTATGGATAACATTTCAAAGAATGGGAATTCCAGAACACTTAATTGTGCTCATGAGGAACCTGTACATAGACCAAGAGGCAGTTTTCAAACAGAACAAGAGGATACTGTGTGGTTTAAAATCAGGAAAGGTATGCATCAGTGTTGTATCCTTTCACCATACTTATTCAATCTGTATGCTGAGCAAATAATCTGAGAACCTGGACTATGTGAAGAACGTGGCATCAGGATTGGTGGAAGATTCATTGACAACCTGCGATATGCAGATGACACAACCTTACTTCCTGAAAGTGAAAAAGACTTGAAGCACTTACTGATGAAGATCAAAGACTATAACCTTCAGTATGGATTACACCTCAACATAAAGAAAACAAAAATCCTCACAACTGGAGCAAGAAGCAACATCGTGATAAACAGTGAAAAGATTGAAGTTATCTAGGATTTCATTTTATTGGATTCACAGTCAATGCCCAATAGAAGGAGCAGTCAAGAAACCAAACGACATATTGCATTGGGAAAATCTGCTGCAAAAGACCTCTTTAACGTGTTAAAAAGCAAAGATGTCACTTTGAGGATTAAGGTGCACCCGACCTAAGCCAGGGCATTTTCAATTACCTCATATGCATGCGAAATTTGGATAATGAATAAGGAAGACGGAAGAAGAATTAATGCCTTTGAATTATGGTGTTAGCAAAGAATATTGAATATACCATGGACTGCCAGAAGAACAAACAAATCTGTCTTGGAAGAAGTACAGTCAGAATGCTCCTTAGAAGCGAGGGTGATGAGACAGTCTCATGTACTTTGGAAGTGTTATCAGGAGGAACCAGTCCCTGGAGAAGGACATCATGCTTGGTAAAGTAGAGGGTCAGTGAAAGAGGAATACCCTTACTGAAATGGATTGACACGGTGGCTGCAACGATGGGCTCAAGCATGGCAACAATTGTTAGATGGTGTAGGACCCAGGCAGTGTTTTTTTCTGTTGTACACAGGGTCGCTATAAGTCCGAACTGACTTGACTGCACCTAACAACAATGGCATGCTTGTGTTTATAATCCCATTTGGGAATGGGTTGTCTTTGTTATGTTAATGAACAGGATTAGTGTAGGGCGTGTTTTGAGTTAATCTCTTACAAGATATAAAGGGAGCAGGTTAAGCAAGCCGAGAGATGTGGGAAGATAGATGCCACACCACATGAAGATCACCAAGAGCCAAGGAATAGAAGCTGAAGAGATAAGGGCCTTCCCCCAGAGCCAACAGAGACAGAAAGCCTTCCCCTAGAGCCAGCACCTTGCTTTTGGACTTCTAGTCTCCTAAACTGTGAGAAAATGAATTTCTGTTTGTTAAAACCACCCACTTGTGGTATTTCTGTTATAGCAGCACCAGATAACTAAGGTACAACCCTACCAATATATGCTTCTTCAGGAGTGTCTGGGCACTTCTTGGCCCTTGTGCTGTTGGAGAATCAACTTGTCAAGTTCCACAGGATTTTAACTGGAATTGCATTGAATCTAAAGTTCAACTTGAGGCCAATTGACATCTTTTTTATATTTAAACTTTATAACATGGATTTAGGGTATCTATCCATTTATTTAAATCTTCTTTAATGTCTTTCAATAAAGTTGTATAATTTTCTACATACAGATAATACACATCATCTATGTTTGTTCTTAGGCACTTTATTGTTTTTGTGTTACAGTAAATGGTATTTTTTAAGATTACATTTTCAAACTTTTTTTTTTTTTTGCTGGTATATTGTTGTTATTGTGTGCTGTTCAGTCAATTCTGACTCATAGTAACCCTACATGACAGAGTAGAACTGCCCCATAGGGTTTCCTAGGCTGTAATCTTTACGGGAGTAGATCTCCAGGTCTTTTCTTCCACGGAAGGGCTAGTGGGCTTGAATCATCAACCTTTGGGTTAGCAGCTGAGCACTTTAACCAATGTGCCACCAGCGTTCCTTTGCTGGTATATAGAAATGCAATTAATTTGGAATATAGAGTTTAGAGCCAGGCACCTTGATAAGCTCTCTTCTTATTTATAGTAATTTTTCTGTAGACTTTTTGTATTTTTTGCAAAGACAATCATATCATCTGCAAAGGATGGTAGTTTTTCTTTTTCCTTTCCAGTGCTATGCCTTTAATTTCCTTTTCTTATGCTGGCTAGGACCTTCAGTACACTGTTGAATAGAAGCAGTGATAGCTAGCATCCTTGTTTTGTTCTGAGTTTTAAAGGGAATGCTTCTATTGTTTCCCTGGTATGTCGTTTGCTGTAGGTTTTTTTTTTTTTTTTTTTATGAAATGCTTTTTTTTTTTTAATTGTACTTTAGGTGAAGGTTTACGGAACAAATATTTTCTCATTAAACAGTCAGTACACATATTGTTTTATGACATTGGTTAACAAACCCACGACATGTCAACACGCTCCCTTCTCGGCCTTGGAGGAACTTTTTTTTTTTTGGTGAAAATCTACGTAGCCAAAGATAAGCCATTTCAAAAATTTCTACATGTACAATTCAGTGATGTCGATTACATTCTTCCAGATGTGCTGCTATTCTCACTTTAAATGAAGGTTTCCAGAACAAAATAGTTTCTCATTAAACAGTTAGTACACATATTGCCCTACGACAATGGTTAAGAACCCGACTACATGTCAACACTGTCCTTACTCAACCTTGGGTTCCCTATCACCTGTTTTTTTTTTTTTTTAATCACTTTTATCAAGTTAAGAAAGACTCTCTTCTATTCCTTTGCTAAAAGTTTTGTTATGTGTGGGTGTTGAATGCTTTTTAAAACTAATTTTTATTGTGAAATATAACACATATAAAGATAAGTGCAATAAAACAAAAACATAAAGTATAATGAATACTTATGATGAGAATAACCATATAATCACCATCTAGGCCAAGAAAAAGAACCTCTTCAGTACTCCAAAAGGTCCTGTGTGTCCCTACCCGGTAATACACCATTCCCTCCTCATCATAGTAAGTAGTCTTTTGACTTTTAAGGCAGTAACTTCCTTGCTTTTCTTAATAGTTTCCCAATATGTGTACACATTCCTTAACACTGCTGTTTTTTTTCTGCTTTTGAAGATGTATATGTACTAATACTATACGTTTTTATTATATACATAGGAGTGGAATTGCTGTATCATAGGACATGCATATCTTCTACTTTATTAAATAAAACTAAACTCTTTTCCAGAGTGGTTTTATCAGTTTGTACTCCCATCAGATATGTATCAGAGTTTCTCTTGCATTATCTCTGCCATCTCTTGATATTGTCAGGTTTTAATTTTTGCTATTTGGGTGTGTTTACAGTATTTCTTTTTTGTTTGTAGTAACTTATTTTTGTTATTATTAAAAATATACACAGCAGGACATATACCAATTCAACAATTTCTGCATGTACAATTTGATGACATTGATTACATTTTCAAGCTGTGCAACAATTTTCACCCTCCTTTTCCAAATTGTTGCTTCCCTATTGACATAAACTCACTGCCCGCTAAACTTCCTACCAAACCTTTCAAGTTGCTGTTATCAATTTGATAGTTGTTTAAAAGAGCACAATGATCAAGGCAGACATTCTTTACTAATTAAGCTAAACTATTGTTTGGTTTAAAGGAGACTTCAGGGCATATTTTTAGTTTAAGGTTTAAAGATTATCTCAGGGCAATAGTTTCAGGGGTTCATCCAGCCTCCATGGGTCTAGAAAGTCTGGAATCCATGAAAATTTGCAATTCTGTTCCACTTTTCCCCTTTTGATCAGGATTCTTCTATGGAATCATTGATCAAAATGTTCAGTAATAGTAGCCAGGCACCATCCAGTTCTTCTGTTCTCATGGCAAAGGCGGCAGTTGTTCATGGAGGCAATTAGCCACATGTTCCATTTCCTCCTCCTGTTCCTGACTCTCCTCTTTCTCTGTTGCTTCTAGCAAATAGAGACCATTGTTGTACCTTGGATGGCTGCTTGCATGCTTTTAAAACCCCAGGCACTACACAATGAAGGTAGAACAGAAGTACTAAACACAGTATTAGGCCAATTAACTGGGATGTCCCATGAAACTATGGCCCTAAACCTCCAAACCAAGAAAACAAATCCCATGAGGCGTTTGGTTGTACATAAGCTGCCTCAGCAGCTGCTCTTTTTGTTGTTGTTGTCACTGTTGTAGATATATGTATGTCACACATTTGTCAATTTAACTTTTTACAGGGGTATGACTTATTTACATCAATTACGTTAATTAAGTGTTCAACCCTTACCCTTAATCATTGTGAATTTTCCATCACTGTAAACAGAAACTCAGTGTGCCATAAAGCAATAACCCTCCTTTTCCTCTCCCTCATGCCCCTGGTAACCACTAGTAAACTTTGGTTTTTATATATTTGCCTGTTCTTGTCTTTTTATATAAGTGAGGTCATACAATATTTGTCTTTTATGATTGACTTATTTCACTCAGTATAAGTCTTCAAGCTCCATTCATGTTGTAACATGTATCAGAACTTCATTTCTCTTTCTGACTGAGTACTTTTCCATGGTATGCATGTACCGCATTTTGTTTATCCACTCATCTGTTGATAGGCATTTAGGCTGTTTCCAGCTTTTGGCTATTGTGAACAGTGCTGCTATGAATGTTGGTGTACATGTCTGTTGGTGTCATGTCTTTCAAGTCCCTTGGGTATATCCCTAGCAGTGAAATTGCTGGGTCATATGGTAGCTCTTTTAGTTTTTTGAGGAACTGCCACACTGTTTTCCATAACGGCTGTACCATTTTTCATTCCCACCATCAATTTCCCCACATCCTCCCCAGGGTTTATTTATTGATTTATTTATTTTTATCTTAGCCACCTTAGTGGGAGTGAAATGGTATTTCATTGTCATTTTGATTTACATCTCTCTGATACAATATTTCTTTATGGCTTTACTTCGCGTGTCCCTGATTACTAATGAGGTTGAGCAACTTTTGTTTATTGACTTTGTGAATTTCCTCTTTTGAGAAGTGCTAGCTCAAATCTTTGGGTTAACTTTTATAATTTTTAATGTAAGGAATTTTTTTATTGATTCGTAGGAGTTCTTTATACACCCGGGACACAAATCCTTTGTCAGTTATATATATTACAAATGTTTTTTGATGAACAGATGTTCTTAATTTTAAGGTAGTCAAGAGAATCAGTCTTTTCCTTTAGTTAGTATATTTGAGTCTTAAGAAGTATTTCCCTATCCTGCATGCATGACTATATTCTTCTATATTATCTTCTAAAAGCTTTTAATTTGCCTTTTGCATTTAGTCTGTCGTATAGTGGGAATTGACTTTTGTATATAGCCAAAGGTAGGAGTCCTCTTTTATACATTAGAAGTTTTATATATGTATAGATCTGTTTCTGGACACTCTGTTCTGTTCCATTGGTCAACTTTGTAAAACCTGCACTAGTAACACATTTTCTTAAATTCTATAGCTTTAAAATAAATCTAGATGTCTCTTAGAGCAAATACTACCCTATCAATATACTCTTCTTTAGAGGAGTTATTTTTTTCCATATAGATACCTACCATCATAACATAATTTATTGAAATGTATGTCCTCTTTCTCCTCCCACCTCTGTCATAATCAAGTGTCTAAATATGTGCGAGTCTGTTTCTGGGCTTTATACTATGTTTCAGTGATCAATTTATCTATCTTTGTGCCAATACTATACTACCTTCATTATTATGGTTATGTCCTCCTACCTAGTAAAGCAAGTCTTCCCACCTTGTTCATCTTCTTCAAGATGCCTTTTGTATATATAGGTAAATTTTTTAATCAATTTATCAGTTCCTCGCACCCACAAAAAAAAACAAAAAAAAAATTCTGTTTGGATTTTGAGTGGGATTGTTCTCAATCTATAAATCACTTTGGGGAGAATTGACTTCCTTCATGGTATTCCGTCTTCCAATCTATGAATATGATCTATATCGCGATTTATTTTAGGTCTTCTTCATTGTCTCGCAATAAATAATTTATAATTTTCTGCATACAGTTCTTTTACATATTTTGTTACATTTATACCTAGGTATTTGATATTGATACAATTCCAAGTGTTAACTAAAAATTATTCATCATCGTTGTTGCTCACATATAGAAATAGGATTGATTTCATATATTGATATTTTTATCTTTCAATCTTGCAAAACTCTTGTTAATCCTAATAATTCATTTGTGGATTATTTTTAATTTTCTATATATACTATCACATTATCTGTTTATAATAAAAGCTTTCTTTTGTACCTATTCATTTTATCTTTTATTCCTTTTTCTTATTTCTCTGGCTAGGATCCCCATTACAATATTGAATAGAAGTGGTGATATGGGTATGATTAAGGAAGTTCCCTTCTTCTAAAAGATTTTATCACAAATGCATGTTGACTTCATTACATGCTTTTCCCGCATTGAGATTATATTGTTTATTCCTTTAATCTGTTAATATGCGAAATAAAATGAGTGTATTTTCTAATACTAAATGACCCTTAAATTCCTGGGATAAATTCAAGTTAGTGTTGTGTCTTATCTTTTTTGCACAATGATGGATTTGCTTTGCTAATATTTTAGTGAAGATTTTGGTATCTCTGTTCATGAGTGAAAGTGACCTGTAATTTTTCTTTCTAGTACTCTCTTTTTCTGGTTTTGTTATCAAAGTAATTCTGGCCCCGTAGGATGAGTTGATGAGTGTTCTTTCTTTTCCTATTTTCTGGAAAAGTTTACATAAAATTAAGATGATCTGTACTTTGAAAGTTTGGTGCAACTTGCCTGTGTGAAGTCATTCTTTCTTGACTCTTCTTTTCACACTTCATATCTAATCCGTCTGCAAATTCTGTACACTCTGCCTTCATATTAAATCCAAAATCCAACAGGCAAATGTATATAGGTGCAGAAGTTTATTAGTGGTTACCAGGGGTGGGAGAGAAGGGGAGAGGGGGAGCCATTGTTTGAGAAGCAGTGAGTTTCTCTTTATGGTGATAGGAAATTTGGCATCCATTAAGGGTGATGGCTGCACAACAAGATTAATGTAATTGATATCACTTAGTTGTACACTTGAAAAATATTGAATTGGCAAGTGTTGTGTTATATATATTTTTAGAGCAATAAAAAAAATCTAAAATCCAACCACTTCTCCCCACCTCCTCTGCTACCACCTTGGTCCAAGCCACCACCATCTCTTGCCTGGATTGTTGCAGTAGCCTCCAAATTGGTCCTGTTGCTTCTGTCCATGCAGCCATCATATTTTAAAAATATGGGTCAGATTATGTCACTCCCTGGCTCAAATCTTCCACTGGCTGCCCATCTCACTCAGAGTAAGTATCGAAGTCTGTACAGTGGCCCATATGGTCTGATGTGATCTGGCCACTCTGCGACCCCATCCCCTACTTTTCTCCTTGCTTACTCAGCTGTAGCCACACGGGTCCCCTTGCTGTTCCTCAAACACACCAAGCATGTTCCCACCTCAGGGCTTTTCCACTTGTAGTTTGCCTGGAACACTTTCCCCACAGAATCCACATGACTTGTTCCCTCATATTTTTCAGGTCTCTGCTCTAGTGTCACCATATCAGAGAGGCCTTTCCTCAGTACCTTACATAAAATAGCAAATCTCTTCTGCGTTTCCTATCCTCCTTACCTCGTTCTTATTTTTCCTCATAATATTTACCATCTCCTGACCATTATATACTTATTTATTCATGGCCTGCATCCCACCACAAGAATGTACATACCAAGAGGGCAGGATTTTATTTATGTCCCCAGTAGCTAGGACAATGTTTGGCAATAAGAGGTACTCGATATATATTTTTGAATCAACAATGAGTATTTTCTTATATGCGTGACTCCTTGGATGTCAGGCAGCTTTTCTAGCTTTAATTCAGTGCATCTTGTTCTCTATCATTAGCATTAAAAACACAGCAGCTGGCACATGGCCTTGTACATAACTGTCACTTAATAACGAATGAATCCTACATCCTGGGCTTTGTGTAAGTTTACTTAGCTCCCATCCTCCCCTTGGAGAACTTCTTTATTTTTCTTCTCACTATCACCCTCTTTTCCCATTTCTATTCCTTTATCTTTTCTTTCTCACCTCTACTCCTTTTCCTCTTCTCTCTGCTGTTTTAAACCTCACTTCTTTAGTCCATCCCCTCTCTCATTTCTTTCTCCACATTCTCTTTTTCTACTTACTAATTGTTCTCTCATTTTCTTTTCTCATTGTTCTTCTCTCTCTCTCATAGAACAGTAAAACATCAATATCAAAACTAGCCTTAGAGATTCTGTCATATAATCTCTCACTTTGCAGATATAGAAGAGAAGATACCACAAGATGCCATGATTTGCTTTAAGGTCCCAGCTAGCTTAAGACCAAATCAGGGCTGTGTCTCAGGTTATCCATTTCCTCCTCTCTTCTCTCTTTCCTCTCTGCTTTTCTTTCCTCCCTGTCTTAACACAGTCTTAGACTCAGACAAACCTGCATTTGGATCTCAGCTCTACCACTTCCTGGTGATCTTTAACAAATTATTTGTTCCTTGGTGATCCTCAGTGTCCTCACAGGTTCAATGAGATATTAATATGCACCTCAAATGCTTGCTGTAAAGATTGAATTTAAAAAAAAAGTTGAACAAACAAAGCACATGGTATATAATAGAACAAATGTTGGTTCTTTTCTCCTTTTTTCCTCTTCTACTTTAAAAGTGATAAGATTGGACTCATTAAATTCTTTGGTCCCTTCAGACTTTTACTATTTTATTATGCCTTTTATTCCTTCTCAATTTTATGTTTCATCTCTTCCATTCACTACTACTACTTCTTCTCCTATAGAAATGGCAGGGTTTTTTTTTCCCCCCTAAAGTATCAAGGTGAAGTGGAAAGACAGCTTTGGATTTGAAAAGACCTGTGTTCCAGGCAAATACCTGAATTTTTATGAAGCTCAATTTCCTTATCTGTAAAATGAGAATAACAATATATGCCTCCCTTCCACATAAGGCCCCCCTTCCCTAGGAATTAAAAGAGTCAATTTATGGAAAGCATCACTCTCCGAGTACATGTTGTACTCAGGGCAGAGGGAGCCCTGGAGTCACACTGAGAAGGCAGTACAGTTGTAAGAATTCAACAGAATAAAGATGCCTGAACAAAAATAAGCACTCGATACATATTAGCTATTATTTCCTTTCCCTTTTCTAATTCTTTTCCCCTATTCCTCAAAAAATGAGTGGTTGAACTATCCAGGTGATCTCTGCCGCTTACCTGCTATTATTGATTATTGTCCTTTTTCCTCCTTCTCCCCTTCCCTCCTTACCCCCCTTCTCCCTCTCTTCTTCTACTACAGCTTCCCTCTCGCTCCAGGCACAAGCGGCAGCCCAGGTCTCCAGGACCCCGACAGCTTACAGCTAACACACAGCCCGAAACTCGTTGAGAACGAGAGCTCATTCTACCTTTAGCGTCCAGCATCCTTCCACCAATAAAGTTTTATTGAACCAGTACGGGGTGGGGGGTGGGGGGGAAGGCGCCCGTCAGTCTTCTCCCTGCAACCAATCAGAGAGTAGGACGCCTGTGTTCCCTCACTGGAGCTTCAGTGATCGGAGAGCCGGGCCGGCACGTCCCACCCGAAACCTGCGTCTAGGAGCAGACGTACTGTCGGAAGCCGGCCATAGAGTTTAGTAGCTAGAGCGACTCTGGAGGAGGTGGCAGGAAAGGCTCGGAACAGCTGCCGGAGGTGACGGAGCCGCGGTCCCCGCCCGGTGGCTGTAAGACGAAGCTTCCAGGTAGCGGCCCACAGAATCTTAACAAGAGTACGACGGGCAGTCGGCCGGAGCTTATGGTCCCAGGGCGGCCTCTTTAAGGAGGGGCGGAGCCCCGCGTAAGGGGCGTGGGGGTGAGGTCACGTGTTTGGGGGGCATGTGTTGGGCACCAGAGAACCGAGGAATTTTCGTTGTTGGGGTGGACTCCGTGTGACACTCCTTCCCCCAGTGCATCTTGTGCCTTGGGGTTCGGTGGTGGGCATGTGGTGAGCCTTGGGGTTAGGCCCGGGGGTCGGGGGAGAAGGTAGGTGTGGCATCCCTGTCTCATCCTTGTTTCTATCGAAATGACCAGCTTTAGGATTCCTAGGTCCCAGTTCTAACCACCCCATCTCTGACTCCTCACTGTAGAAGTGATTCAGTGCCTCTGCAATTCAGCGCCCCCTCCCCGCCCTGCCTTGCGCTTCCCGTCCTATCAGCGTTCAGAGACCTCCAGCTTCACATCCTTTTTCCTTGCAGCTCCAGACATCCTGAGCCCAGCTGCCCCCAGCTCAGTGAAGCCATGAGTGGGGAGGTGAAGGTGACAGGGCAGAACCAGGAGCAATTTCTGCTTCTGGCCAAGTCAGCTAAGGGGGCAGCATTGGCCACACTCATCCACCAGGTGTTGGAGGCCCCTGGTGTCTACGTGTTTGGGGAACTGCTGGATATGCCAAATGTTAGAGAGGTGGGTTCCTGGCCTTAATAGCTCACAGCGAAACTTGGGGCTGAAGTTTGAGAATGGGTGGGTAAGGCTCATTTTGCAACTATATAACCATTCAGTTGAATAAGAATATGAGGATGCTGGCAGCTTGCAAAAGTAGGTAAGCAGCTTCCCTTTAGAGATGAAGGATCTGAAAAATCCAGTATTTTTCACTTTTAAGCAAAAGAGCATGTGATTCATAATGGGAGACCTGAGTTCCAGCCTGTCTCCACCAATGTAGTATCTCTTAATAATTATATAACGTTGATCACAAATGGAGATGATGTTGCCTTCCTCACCGTTAATGTGAGAATCAAGTGAGATGATGGGACGGTGTAAAATCTGGTACAAATGGGAGGAGTGAACGTGTTAAATTACTGTGCCCTGTTCTCCCTCCGTTGCACCATATGCTATTCATTTAAGGTAGGTAAGGTAGAAGGTGTCCTTTCTCCGAAAGACATGGCAAGTTGCTTGGAACACAGTGGCAAAGTTAAGAGTTTAAAGAATGAATAAAGATATATGACATCGTCCAAGTCCTGAGATGCTATGACAGCGGGCCAACTGAACCAAGTTTTTGAAGGCCTATGATTGAGTCAATGGATTTAGCCTTTTTGGATCAGAGAAAACTCTGTTGCCTTCTTTCCTTGCTTTCCTGTGCAGTGGAAGAAGTATTTATTGAATGCCTGTTTAGCACTCTGCTAGTTGTCTGGGAACACCAGAAAAGTACAAGATACAGTGCTTACCCTTCTGAAGCTTAAATTCCAGTTGAAGAGATAGGATGAACAGATATAAATCTATAAGTCATTCATTTAGCAAGTATTTATTGTGAGATCCAACTACATGCATAACTATGCTAGATCCTGAGTGGAATACCAGAGATCGAGTCTATAATCTTGTTGACAAGAAAGGTACTGTTAGGTAACAAGGTTAGGTGGAGACTGATTGATGAAGTGCCAGTGATAGGAGGAGAGGCAGTCTGGGTGGGCTGGATTGGGTGATGCAAGCCTCCCGGGTGAGGTGGGTCCAAAGCAGAGGCCACAAATTCAGGTGGCTGCCTAGGCCATGCAGCTGTCAGAGATGAGCGAGGCTGAGGCAGGAGTCTTTGGTGAACTGGGGAGTACAGCCGACTGTTGAAAGACATTCACAGTTAGAAATACTAAGCGTGCTCTGAGGGCCAGACAACACAATTTGCAGTGTCTAGTGTGTGTCTGTTAAATAGTGGGCACGTTCAATATTTTTAGCCCTGAATTTGGGGTAGGTATTGGATAGCAGATGGAGGAAGAGGGCATTGTGGATTGGTGGAATAGCCAAAAAAAGGCCTGGAGGTGGAAACGACCTTCCTAAGGGGAGTATGGTCAGAGAGGCAGAGAGTTCCTTTTGGTAAGTGGGAGAGCTAGCATTAGAGGGGAAAGAGAGGACCTGAAAATGGAGTTTAAAACAGGGTAAGGCTGAGAGGGTGGAGAGGGAGGCCCTTCCTGTCACTTCTCTTTCCTCATATTCTTGCAGCTGGCTGAGAGTGACTTTGCTTCCACATTTCGGCTGCTCACGGTGTTTGCTTATGGGACATACGCTGACTACCTAGGTAACTGGAGGGCTGGACTGGAGCTCTGGAGTAGTGGAGATGGGAGAAGGGCAATTTCTGGAGGAACTTAGTTGGAAGAAATTCCTGGGATACCTCATTTGGTTGGATCCCCTAGGTGTACAGGGCCAGGGTCAAGACCTGGATTGACATAGAAACCACCTCCCCCAACAAAAAAAAAAGCAAGGGATGGTGGTTAGGGCTTCCCACAAACTGAAATCAGAATTCCCTGCACTTTGTCCTTTTTTCCCAGCTGAAGCCCGGAATCTTCCCCCACTCACAGAGGCCCAGAAGAATAAGCTTCGACACCTATCAGTTGTCACCCTAGCTGCCAAAGTCAAGGTGAGTGGCAGTTCCCCCAGCCCTGAGCCAAAGAGGTATAGAACATTCTTCTGTATGCTTCTTCATAAGGGCCCATTGGCAGGGAGTTTACACTGAGACAACTTTTGACCCAGCTGTTGCTTCTTTCTGCCCCTCCCCTGAGGTCTGTATCTAAACTCTGTTACCTGCAGTTTTTTAGGCAGAACATTGTTCTCTTAGTTTTCTGCTTTATTTTTCAATCAGCTTAAGTCCTGAGTAAAACGTCATTTGTGTTTTTGGTCAAAATAGCAACTAGGGTGTTCACTGTGTTCAACAATTACCCTTTTCCATGATGTAAAGTCCCATGTAAATAAAGCCTCAGAACTGGGAACAGGTGCTCTCTTCGGATGACGTATTAGGCTTCTGTTTTTTAGAATGAGAAATATCTAACTTAGGGGTGTCTCTGTACTCCTTTTAGGCTCAGTTTTTATTGATCTTTTTTCCTTGTCAATCTGTACTCTTCCGCTTGTTGCTTGACTCTGTCCCTTAGTTTTCATGATTTTACTTAAATCGGGCTCTCTTTTGTGAGATGCCTCAAACAGGATGCCTCTTTGGAATTTGGTAGAGTATAAATGATAAAGAGAGTATACTCCAGATCTCTCCCACTACCCCATATTCCCATTATGTCAAGCTGATCCTGACCGAGGGCTATGTGATAGCCTGAGCTATGGCTGAAGGGATGACACAGTTAGATGTCACTTTCTCCCTCTGTGGTATGGGAGTAGGGGTGGTAGGGGAGCGTAAGTCTTGTATTTTGTTTTTCAAGATTGTCCTTCTCACGCGGGAGAAAGATGTGGCAGTCTGCTTTCATAAAGATTACAGCCTTGGAAACCCTATGGGGCAGTTCTTCACTGTCCTATAGGGTTGCTATGAGTCAGAATCAAATCAGTGACAGTGGGTTTGGTTTTTTGGTTTTGGTCCTTCTCATGATGTTATTTTTTGGGGGGGGTGGGGGTGGGGCAGATACTTTCATTTATATTGCCTTAGATCCAGCCTTTTAGAGGATGTGATTTAGGAATAAGGAGTGGAGGGAAGGTGGGTTTGGGCAGGCAAAGAGGAAGAAAGAGGATTGTTAGAGGCCCTTCTCTGCTGCGGAACCTTGAGAACCCTGGCCTGACCTACCTGGTTTTCAGTGTATCCCATATGCAGTGTTGCTGGAGGCCCTTGCCCTGCGTAACGTGCGGCAGCTGGAAGACCTGGTGATCGAGGCTGTGTATGCCGATGTGCTTCGTGGCTCCCTGGACCAGCGCAATCAACAACTGGAGGTTGACTACAGCATTGGGCGGGACATCCAGCGCCAAGACCTAAGTGCCATTGCTCGAACCCTGCAGGAGTGGTGAGACCTGTCTCCTGGCACTGCTTCTTTTCTTCTTACTCCCAAGAAGGAGAGAGGTGCTTCAGAGGGGGTTGGGCTGGGCTGCAGAGGTGGTGCCCAAGAGAATGAAGGGAAATGAGCTCCTTCCTCCAAAGGCTTCAGAGGGAAGGAGGGAGTGGAGGCCCTGGGAGGCAGGAGGTAATGTCCTTGGTGTAGTAACTGGGGAAAGGAGAAGGGGATGGTTCCTTTGAGAGGATCCTAATGGGAGGTTGATCACCTATCCTAGGTTAGATTCAACCCATTGGTCTGTAGCCAGCACTGTCCATGGACTGTCGGCCTCTCCCCCTTCTGTTTCTCCGTTTGAGTCCTTGTCTAACATCAGTGTCTTTATTCATTAATATACCTCCTTTTTCTCTTTAGGATGTCTTACCTCACATTGTTTTCAGTTCTTACTCCCATCTTTTGCATCATTCCAGGCACTTCCTTATCCCTCTCTGATCCTACCTGAATGTCATCGGGCTGCTGGGGTATAGTTGCTGGTGGTTTTCAGGTGCCCTGGTGAGGGTTCCTAACTCAGACAAGGGCTTGGATGCCGGGATCATCTAGGGTTCTTTTTGAGTCTGTCTTTCATGAGTGTGTGATCACAGCCCTCTTCTGCTGACGCTTCTCATCTTTTTTCCAATCCCTGCAGGTGTGTGGGCTGTGAGGTTGTGCTGTCAGGTATCGAGGAGCAAGTGAGCCGGGCCAACCAGCACAAGGAGCAGCAGCTGGGCCTAAAGCAGCAGATTGAGAGTGAGGTGAGCAGGCAGGGGATCAGGAGGGAAAGCTCCTTTAGCCTGGGCCATCTGTCGTGTGCAGAGGGGATTAGACAGTGGCTGTAGCAGAAAAACAAGTGGGCAGAGGCTGTCAGGTTCTGAACCTTCCTTTACTATTACCCATTCCTTTCTTCTGGTAGGTTGCCAACCTTAAGAAAACCATTAAAGTTACAACAGCAGCAGCAGCCGCAGCCACATCTCAGGACCCTGAACAACACCTAACTGAGCTGAGGGAACCAGCTTCTGGCACCAACCAGCGCCAGCCCAGCAAGAAAGCCTCAAAGGGCAAGGGGTGAGCCAGTGTGGTAGGAACTGCTTGCTTCTAGAGTGCCCCACTTTTACCTCAGGAACCTGGCTGCCCTCACTTCCTTTAGTCATTTGCACAGGGCTAGGGAGTTGGGGAGCCTTCATGGGGTTAGGGATTCCCTGCATCATCTGTCTCTCTTCCCCTTGCCAGGCTCCGAGGGAGCGCCAAGATTTGGTCCAAGTCGAACTGAAGGGGGACTACCATTTCTTTCCTGGGGATGTGGGGCCCTGGCTCCCTGCCTGCCCCTTAGGAGTCCTCAGAGAGCCTTCCTGTGCCCCTGGCCAGCTGATTATCCTAAATTCATGAGCATTCACTTCCCTTCTTCTCGCCCCCACTCCCAAGCATAGATCACACCTCTCTAGGGAGGAGGTGAGTACAGGTCATGTTTTTGTTGATACTTTTTGCTTTATGTGACTTTCTAATGTGTTCTCATATCCCCCACCCCCTCCCTACCGTGCCCTCTCCCCTCTTTTAAGAGCTTGGCGTCTACCCCTGTCTATTACATCTCTCATTGAGTAGGTGTCCAGCATAACCCACAGGTGGTGTTCTCCTCCTACCCCTAACCTTGCATGCCTGATCCCCAGTTCCCATTCCCTACCCCTGTCCTATTTGGGCAGCATCTGAAGAGCCATAGGGCCCTCACCTTTACTCCCACCATCAGAGTTCTGGGAGCCAGTCTGCCATCCAAGGAGTCACTGGACACTTTTCATCCTAGGATCCGGTCACACTACAGTTGTTTCCTTTCTTCTCTCTTCCTCTTGGGCCCTGGGAGTACTGCTGCTTCAGTGTCCCAGAGCCCAAGAAGGGTAGATGTTTCTCGAGATGTTGAGAGATGGCTCTGTCTTGGCCCTGGCTATCTTAGAACGCCTGATAGCATTCCTGGAAGGATTTGTATTTCTTTTTGTGAGTTTGGTGGGGAAGGTAAGGGGATATAGATTGTATAAAAAAAAGTATATATACGTATGTCTATATATAACATGACACAGAAATAAATCTATGAGGAATCTATCTACAAACATGCCCTGAACTGGGTATCTTCTGTGTGATATTTGTGGATGGGAAGAAGAGCCATTCCCAGTCCATTGTAAAGCAAAATCCTGGAAGAGGAAGAGACCACATATTGTGTGATGAGTCCTAGCTTAGGATCCAGGAGGCATAGATTCTGGGCTGTGTGACTTTGGAGAAGTTCCTCAGTATCTTATCATTCATCCATCCATCCATCTATTCATTAGCAATGAATATTTACTGCATACCAGCATGTGATAGGGACCGAATATGTAAAATGATACTCACCATCCCTACTCTCAAGGAACTTTAGTTCAGCTTGTTTTCTTCTACTTCATAGAATTATAAGGGGAAGAGTTGGTGATAAATGTAAGTTTTCACATCAAAACCGTACAGAGCTGTCCGATCTGAAGCAGGAAGCAGCAGTCATTCTCTTGTCCTCTGTCTAAAGCAGAGCATCCTGAGCAGTGTGCTGGGAGGAGTGGTCTCCTTGGCCCAGTGTACTGCTGTGCACCAGGGAAGCTCTAGTTTAAGGGACAGTTGAGCCCCAACGTGTGCGTGAAGCTGTTGCCCCCTGAGAGTCCCAGTGTGGACTGGGCTGCTCTCCTCAGCCTGTGCTATTCCCGAGGTGTAGATTTTAGGACAGACTGGTGCAGTGATTAAGATCTTGGCTGCTAACCAAAAAAATGTCAGCAGTTCAAATCTACCAGCCACTCCTTGGAAACCCTATGGGGCAGTTCTCCTCTGTCCTATAGGGTCGGTATGAGTCTGCATCGACTCAGCGGCACACAACAGCAACAACACTCTTCACTAGTACTAAAGGTTATCAGTCATGGAAATAAAAAGGGGGCTGAGTGAGTCTGTTGTCTTGAGGGGACAACAGAGACTTAATGAGACCAGTACAATGGGCCCTATTTCTGGAGTTGACACTCTTGGCTTCTCATCTTAGCTTTGCCCTAGACATGCTTATTGGGCCTGTTGGGTCTTGATTCTCAGTCTCCACCTCTGAAATAAACCCCTTCTTCCTTCCACACTTTCTAGTGTGTAGAAGTTGCTAATTCTGGTGCTTTGAGCCTGCCCCTGCCCCAGTTTTCCTTTTAAACTTAATATCTCTTTTTCCTGTAAGCTTGGAGGAAATCACTGGTCCCAGCTAGTGGTGCTATAACTTCCTAGATCTGTCTAGTTCTAGCTTTCAGTGAATGGCTCTAAAGTCTAATATGGGCTGGGCAGGGACTGCCTGGCTTCACACCTGAAAGGGGGGAAGGGGAAGCATTCATATCCTCAGGGACATGGAAATGCAGGTTATCTGTCTTTGACTTACAGAGAAGGGGCTCTTGGCTACAAAGGCGTGGGTAGGGGAGTAGATTAGTTGGAAAATATTGAGGGTTCAGTTTTTTCCGTGATATTTAGTTCAATATTTAGAAATTCTGTATATAATGAAGCCAAGGGCACCAGGAGAATATTCCCTACCAAGAACTCAGATCACTCACTTGCACACTCACACACATGCTGGTCCCCACTGTAGAGCAATCTTAGATGACTTTAGGACTTGACCACTAGGATAACTTGCTTCTGTGAGAGTTCATAGTTCAGGCAGATGAATGGATGACACTTAAAAAGTTAAAGGTATCTGAAGCTAAAAATGATAATTGGACCTGGGCACATCTTTAAGCACAAGAAGAGCAGAGACAATGTTGAAGTATTCCATGATGTTCTGTTATAGATGGATTAGAAATTCCTTATTTAGGTGAATTTCCCAATATGGATGGGTAGAAGGGAGTTTAGAGGGGCATGTTGGAGGCTAGGGCTGGGCAGCAGAGAGCCAGTTAGACAGTGTATTAGTTATGTAAGAAATTATCCTAAAACTTACTTGCTCAAAAAAAAAATAGTTATTATCTCACAGTTTCTGTGGGTCAGGAATCTAAGCACAACTTATCTAAGGCTTCTGCTTCAGGATCTCATAAGGCTACAATCAAGATGTTGGCTAGGGCCATAATCATCTCAGAGTTCAAATGAGGAAGGATTTGCTTCCAAACTCAGTGGTTGTCAGCAGGATTCATTACTTCATGGGTGGTTAGATTTAGGGCCTCATTGCTTTGCTGACTGTTGGCTGTAGGCTGCCCAGGTGGCCCTCTCAATCAGAGCAAGAGCCAGAGAGACAACACCAGCAAGATGAAAGTCATAGTCTTGTAACCTAGTCACAGATGTGACATCCTACACTTCTATGAGAAGCATGTCACCAGGTCCAGTTTACACTGAAGGGGAGGGGATTACAAGGGTGACTACCAGAAGGCAGGATCATTGGAAGCTATGTCATAAGTTTCCTACTACAGGCAGTGTTTATATGGGCCACAGCATTAGAATCATCACGGGAGCTTTTGAAATGGATATTCGTAGACTCGCTCACCACTTTAAAAAAATCAAGTTGCCTCAAGTCAATTCTGGCTCACAGTGACCATTTAGGTCAGAGAAGAACTGCCTTATAGGGTTTCCAAGAAGCGGCTGGTGGATTTGAACTGCTGACCTTTTGGTTAGCAGCCAAGCTCTTAACCACTGCGCCACCAGGGCTCTTAGTAAATTAGAATAACCGGGAGATGTGAACTGGAAGTTTGCCCTCACTGACTCAGCTCTGAGCTGTGAAGCCCCAGGTATATGAGCAAAGTTGCCCAGGTTAGTTTCAACTTGGATCAGCTGTAAAGGCTTTTACTGTGGGGCTTTGGATGACAGGTAATATAGGGCCCAGGATCACCGTATGGGACAGGATGAGCAGTGTTGAAACACTGAGTACAAGGCAAGAGAGCAAGAGAGAGGACTTGTCCTGGCCTTTGAGTTCTTCTTAAATACATGGTTATAAAATTAATAGTGTGGTAAGTGCTGTGAAGTATAGGGTGACATGAAAGCATATAACAAGGGATCTAACCTTGCTTGAGAGTTAGGAAAGTCTTCTCCAAGGATGTGACGTTTAAACCAAAAGTAGAAGCCAAAGTAGGAGTTAGTCTGATAAAGAGAAGGGAGGATAAGCATCTTGGGTGGGAGGAGTAGTGAAGGCCTGGAGGCAGAAGGACTTAATCCTGTGCCCCCCACTGTTCTTCCCTAATATGAAATACATAATTTTGGGGATGGGACAGGGAATGCAATCCTATAATTTTATTTATTGTTCATTCATCTTTTCAATCAGTCAGTTTATCTTGACTAATAAATAAATTAGTACTCTGCAGCTGGGGAGAGAGGTTAATACTTGGTTTAGAATGAAGAACTCAAGATGAGAGCTGAGTGTTAAACCTCCAAAGTGTCTTTAAAGGGATCTCAGAGAAACCTACACTACAGCCATAGCTAATGGCTAGCACTTAGGGTTCCTGGATGCTAAGTCTCTTAAATTACACTATAGATATCCTTCTAAATCTTTGTATGCATAATTGGATATTTACAGATATACTCATTTAAAATATACCGGGGATATAGGGGATATATTTATTTACATAAGGAAAAGTCTGAAATAATATAAATCAATGTTTATGCTATACTTTCTGGGCATTGGGGTTTTGGATGATTTTTGCCTATTTGCATATCTTCTAATTTTTTTAGAATAATTGCTAATAATAATAAAAGCTGTGCTTACTATGATCAGGCATTGTTCTGAGTGCTTCATGCATGTTTTACATGCATTCAGTGTATAAACTAGTCCTTACAAATTCTCTGAGGTTGATACTGACATTATTCTCTTCTAAGTGTGACAAAATAGAGAAGTTATGTAATTTCTTATTCTGGGGTCACATGGATAATAAGTAGAAGAGCTCAGATTCAAACCCAGGCATGCATATAAGTGTTCCAATTCTGAGGAAAAAGGAGTAGGCCTACACCATTGTGAGTCTCCCATTCTCCTGGACAGAATGCATGGAGCAGCTATCTGAGACCTCTGAAAAGTAAATAGTAGCAGGGGGCGGGGAGAAACCCATCCTGGACGCAAGGCAGCCTAAAACATGAAAGTGCACACCAGGTGCAAACTGAAAGAGCTCCAAAGAAAACCCTTTTTTTTAGGTCTGAGGAGCAGTAAAGGGCTCCTAAGGGCCAGAAAGTGGGGGAAATCTCTCTCTTTTCCCCCTTCTCCCTCAAGCCTCAGGCAATATCATGTTGACACAGTGACAGCAACACTGGCTGGGCAGGGGCTTAAAACTCCGAGGGAGGAGAACCCTTCTCTCTGATTAGAAGTTGTGATCCCAAGAGTGTGGACCAGAACTCTGCTTTTTCTTTTTCTCACTCTGTTCTCTTAATGCTTGACCCCGGACAAAACACATAGTGGGAAGTGCTCAGCAGAATAGGGAAACTGAAAGCCCCAACTTTCTGGCCACAGGAATGGGAAAGAAGGCCTCAGGGAGCCAGAAAGTATCAGGGAGGTCGCAGAGAAGAGGGAAATCAAGAGGACAATCCCATAAAGTTGTGTATGAATTCTCAGGATGACCTCTGAGCTGTGCAAACATGGATCTGACCCTAGACAGCATACCTAAGGATCTGTAAACTGAACTACAGGGTAGATCGCTGCCCAGGTCTCAGACTGGCCACTGGCCACACATACAGGACTAATTCAAATAGCATTGTAAACACTTTGAAAATTAAACTGACATTGGAACCATAATGCATAGAAGGCAGGACAGAACTTGTTGCCTGAACCTAACCTGGCCGATTGCCTGCTAAAACAAAACAAAATAATCTACATTCTCTTAGGATTTTAACATGACCCAGAGTCTCAACACATAATATTTAAAATATCCAGGATACAGTCTAAAATTACTCATCATACAAAGAACTCTCGAGGTAAAAGACGACCTACTCCAAGATGACAGAGGTGTTAGAATTTAAAGCAAAGACTTCATAGCAGATGCCCAGGTGCAGAGGAAGCCCATGCACCAAGAAGAAAGGGAGAACACATTTGAACAAATGGAAAGATAGAAAGTCTCAGAAAAGAAATAGAAGTTATAAAGAAAAAAACAAATGTTGGAAATTTTAGAACTGAAAAAATACAGTAACCAAAATAAAAATTCACTGGATGGACTCAGTAGCAGAGTGGAAATGACAAAGATTGAATATAAAGACAGAACAATACAAATTATCCAATCTGAACAACAAAGAAAAAATATTTTTAAAAAATGAACAGAGCCTCAAGAACCTGTGGGACAACACCAAAAGGTCTGACATTCAAGTCATCAGAGTCCCAGAAGGAGAGAAGAGTATGGAGAAAAAAAAAATTTTTTTTCTTGGTAAGAAATCATGGCTGAAAACTTCCCAAATATGGCAGAAGACAAGCTTACAGATTCACGAAAGTCAGTAAACAGCAAACAGAATAATAATAAGTAGAAGAGCTGAGATTCAAACCCAGGCATGCATATGACTCTTCCAATTCTGGGGAAAAAGGAGTAGGCCTACACCATTGTGAGTCTCCCATGTTCCTGGACAGAATGCATGGAGCAGCTATCTGAGATACTCAAAAGAAATCCATGTCAAGACAGATAAAGTGCTGAAAGCTAAAGACAAAAAAGTCCTAAAAGCATCCAGAGAAAAACAATGCATTTTATATAGAGGAAAAATGACTTGAATGATTACAGATTTCTCATCAGAAACTATGAAAGCCAGAATGAAGTGGAGCATTTCTTTTTTTTTTTTTACACATATTGTTTTATGACATTGGTTAACAACCCCACGACATGCCAGCCGTCAAAGTGGAGCATTTTTAAAGTGCTGAAAGAAAAAAACTGCCAACCGAGAAGTCTATATACAGTGAAAGTATCACTCAGGAATAAATGTGGAATAAAGATTCTGAGGTGAAGGAAAATTAAGAGAATTTGTCACCAACAGACCTGCTTTAAAATAAATGCTAAAGAAAGTTCTTCAGAAAGAAGGGAAGTGATACTAGGGGAAATTCAGAGTATCAGGAATGAAGAAAGAGCAACAGGAATTGTAATAGATTATTATTCTCCTCTTAAGTTCTGTAAATTGTGTATGACAACTGGAAGCAAAAATTATAATAAAAATGATGGAATTTTCAGTAACTGTAGATGTTATACATGGACAACTACACCATCAAGGAGAGAGGGTAAATGGACCTATATATGGTGGTGTCTTAGTCACCTAGTGCTGCTATAGCAGAAATACCACAAGTGGATGGCTTTAACAGGGAGAAATTTATTCTTTCACAGTCTAGTACGCTACAAGTCCAAATTCAGGGCATCAGCTCCAAGGAAAGCCTTTCTCTGTCAGCTCTGGAGGAAGGTCCTTGTCGTCAGTCTTCCCCTGGACTAGGAGCTTCTCCGCACAGGAACCCTGGGTCCAAAGGACACACTGTCCTCCCTGTGCTGTTTTCTTGGTGGTTTGAGGTTCCTCATATCTGTCTGCTCGCTTCTGTCTTTTATGTCTCAAAAGAGATTGGCTTAAGACACTATCTAATCTTGTAGATCTCATCAATACAACTACCACAAATCCATCATATTACATCATAGTAATAGAATGTACAACACATAGGGAAATCACATCAGATGACAAAAGGTAGGCAATCACACAATAGCAGGAATCGTGACGTAGCCAAGTTGACATATTTTTGGGGGACACAATTCAATCCATGACAGGTGGTAAAATTTCTACATTTCACTTGAAGTGATAAATTCTGAATACACTGTGAAAAGTAAATATGTTGTAATTCCTAGAGCAGGGGTTAGTAAACCATAGTCTGTGGGCCAGATTCACTCCACTTATTTCTGGTTTTGTAAATAAAATTTTATTGGAACATGCTCATACCTCGTTTGTTTACATATTGCCTATGGCTGTTTCTATGCTATACAGAGTTGACTGTTGGTACAGACACTGTATGACCCAACATGTTTACTGTCTGGCCCTTTACAAAAAAAGCTTGCCAATCACTGCCCTAGAGCAACCACTTAAAAAAAAAAAAAAAAACTGTACAAAGAGATTTAGTAAAAAATTCAATAGATAAAGAAAAGTGGAATAATAACATTCAGATTACTGACAGATGAGTTTTGCCTAAGCGGCAGAGCGGCTTACACAGCAGCCTGAACCTGTTGCAGAGCCTTCTCTTGTTCTGGGCCTTACTCAGAACTAACAGTTTTTTGAGTCACTTGATAAATAGGCTGGAGTAGCACACCCAAATGAGGAATGTGTTGCCTCCAAAATCCAAAGAGGCCCACTAGTCATGCCTCCTTTTTAGTTGTGGGAGGAGAGCCAGATGCGATAATTTATATTTCACTTTAGAAGGAGTATCTTGACATGCCCCACACCATTGGACCGCTAGCAATTTTGCTGAGGTGGGAGGCACCTGAATTTATGTGGATTAATTTCCCACCCTCTGGCACACAAATGTTTTACCAATAAGTCCAGAGTCATCAACACTTCTTCCTTACTAGGTCCAGTTAGCATAATATCATCAATGTAATGGACCAGTGTGACATCTTGTGGAAGGGAAAGGTGATTGAGATCCCTGTAGACTAAATTATGACATAGGGCTGGAGAGTTGATATAGCTCTGAGTTAGGCACCTGAAGGTGTATTGCTGGCCTTGCCAGCTGAAGGCAAGCTGCTTCTGGTGATCCTTCGAAACATGTATGGAGAAAAAGGCATTTGCCAGATTAATAGCTGCATACTAGGTACCAGGAGATGTATTAATTTGCTCAAGCAGTGAAACCACATTTGGAACAGCAGCTGCAATTGGAGTCACTGCCTGGTAAGTTTTTCAGTGATCCACTGTCATTTTCCAAGATACATCTGTTTCTTGCACAGACCAAATAGGTGAGTTGAATGGTGATGTGGTGAGAGTCACCACTCCTGCATCCTTCAAGTCCTTGATGGTGGCAGTAATCTCTGCAGTCCCTCCATGGTTATGGTATGGCTTTTGGTTTCCTATTTTCCTAGGTAGGGGCAATTCTAATGGCTTCCACTTGGCTTTTCCTACCATAATAGCCCTTACTCCACTTGTCAGGGATCTAGTGTGGGGGTTTTGCCAGTTGCTGAGTATATCTATTCCAATTATGCATTCTGGAACTGGGAAAATCACTACAGGATGGGTTCGGGGACCCACTGTATCTACTGTGAAATAGACTTGAACTAATACTCCATAAATAACATGACTTCCATATACCTCAGTCTTGGTACCAAATGTCTTAGGCTGGGTTCTCTAGAGAAGCAAAACCAGTAAAATGTATAAATATATAGAGAGATTTATAACAAGGAAATGGTTCACGCGTTTGTAGAGGCTGGAATGTTCCAAGTCCGTGGATCAGGCTGGAGGCTTCTGATTAATGTTGCCTCAGGTGCTGGTGAACCCAAAATCGGCAGGTCAGACAGCAGGGCGCTTGCTCACAGGCTACAAAGACCGACGAATCCCAAGATCGGCAGGTAAGCTGCTAGCTCAAGTCCCAAGAACTGGAGGTCAGATGAACAGGAGCCAGCTGCAGGATCCAGAGCGAGCAAAGGCCCGCGAGCCTTGCCAGAACATCCACCTATATTGGATGCAGGCCACACCCCCAAGGAAATTCCCTTTCAACTGATTGGCTACTCATAGAAGATCCCATCACAGAGGTGATCGCATATCAAATCTCATCATGGAGGTGATCACATCATCATAGAACTGCCAGACTACATCATAACTGCCACACCACTGAGAATCATGGCCCAGCCAAGTTGACAAACAACCTTAACAATTACAGCCCTCAAAAATTCATGTCCTTGCCACATGTAAAACCATTCATTCCATCATGTCATCCCAAAAGTCTTAACTCTAAGTCCCAAATCTCTTCTGCAAAATTCCTCTTCATCTATGAAATCTAGAATACAAGTTACCTGCTTCCAAAGTCCAATGGTGGAACAGGCACAAGGTAGACATTTCCATTACAACTGGGAGAAATTTGAGAGAAAGAAGAGATATCAGGCCCCAAGCAAGTCACCAGAACACATTACATTAGCTCTCAAGGCTTGAAAATAATCCTCTGTTCTCTGAGACCATGTAGGCAATGGCCCTGCTCTCCAGATTCTGAATGTTGGCCACACTGCACGGGTTGTGTGTGGAGGCCCTCTTGGCCCTGAGCTTCACCTCAGCTTTCCAGGCCCACTGGGACAGCAACTGTGCTCCCTTGGATTTGGGCGGCCCATTCTCCTAGTCTGTCTGAGTGGCCACCCTACCCCCTCGGCCTTGGAAGGCCCCCTTCTTCTGGCCTTTGGGTATGGCAGCCCCGCCTCCTCAGCTTTGGGCAGTGGATCTGGCCCCATCCCCCTGGCACTCGTGAACAGCAGCCCCACACTTCGGAAACAAGTTGTGAAGATCTGACTCTTTGAAACCTAGGAGGCTGTGGCTCACCCTTCTGGACCGAGCAGGCCGTGGTTCCACCCTTTGAGACCCCAGAGTTTGTGGCCCGACCCTTTGAGACTGAGGCAGCTCTGCTTCCTGTGTTCCTTGTCTCTTCAGCTTCTGCTTCCTTGTTCCTTGGCCTCTCTGCCCCTTGGGCCCTTGGACCCTTGGGCCTCTTGGGCCTGCCCAGTGTCTGCCCTGCTCAGGTGAGTGTTCCAAAGCTCTTTAGTTCTACCAATAAGTGTCTGGAGGCATCCCACTCCACCAGTAAACCTTGGCTGGAAGGCACTCAGCTCTCTTGCTCCATGGGTCAGCAAGCCTAGCTCCACCGATAAGTGCCCAGAGTCGCTCTACTCCACCAGAAAGCCTCCTACCCAAAGGCAATCAGCTCTCTTGCTCCATGGGTTGGCTTCTGTGCTGTATCATGCAAGTCTCCTGGTTCTGCTGCTGCCATTTCTCTGCTACTGCTTCTCATCATCTGCACCATCTCTGGTGTTACAGCTCTGCTTACTTCCTTCTGAGCCCTCACCAGAATTGTCTTTGATGTCCATAATTCCACCAACAGTCTCTTCAAGGCAATCTAGGCTTTTACTATTAGGCATTTCAAAGTTCTTCCAGCCTCCACTCGATGACAGTTTCAAAACTGCTTCCACATTTTAGGTATCTGTTAGAGCAGCGGCCCACTCCTGTTATGAAAATCTGTCTTAGTATCTAGTGCTGCTATAACAGAAATAACACAAGTGACTGGCTTTAACAAACAAATTTATTCTCTCACAGTTTAGGAGGCTGGAAGTCTGAATTCAGGACACCAGCTCCAGGAGAAGGCTTTCTTTCTCTGTCAGCTCTGGGGAAGGTCTTTGTTATTAATCTTCCCCTGGTCTAGGAATTTCTTAGCACAGGGACCTCAGGTCCAAAGGGTGCACTCCACTCCTGGCTCTTCTTGCTTGGTGGTAATGAGGTCCCTGTCCTCTCTGCTCACTTTTGTCTTTTATATCTCAAAGAGATTGACTCAAAATACAACCTAATCCTATAGATTGTGCCTTGCCTCATTAACATCATAGAGGTTAGGATTTACAACACATAGGATAATTACATCAGATTACAAAATGGAGGACAACCACACAATACTAGAAATCATGGACTAGTCATGTTAACATACATTTTTGGGGGCACAGTTCAATCCATAATGGTCTGCTTCTGTAAAGATTACAGCCTTGGAAACCTTATGGGGGAGTTCTACTCTGTCCTATAGGGTCACTATGAGTTGGAATTGACTTGATGGCAACAGGTAAAGGAAGGCTGGAAAGAGGAAACAGAAATTACAAACAGGGAACAAACCAAAAACAAATAAAATGATAGACAAATCCAAACATATCAATAATTATATTAAAGGTAAATGGCCTAAACATGACAATTAAAAGACAGAAATTATCAGAGTGGGTGAAAAAAAAAAAGATTATATGCTGTCTACCAAAAAAAAAAAAAAAAAAAAAAAAACCACTTTAAATATAATATAGGTGGGTTAAAAGTAAAAGGATGGAAAAAGATACCCCATGCAATCAAAAGAAAGCTGAAGTGGCTATAGTAATATCAGATAAAGTAGACTTCAGAGCCAAGAAAATTATCAAAGATAAAAAGGGACATTGCATAATGATAAACCCATTGCCATCGAGCCAATTCTGACTCATAGTGACCCTATAGAACAGAGCAGAACTGCCCCATAGGGCTTCCAAGGGTGTAATCTTTATGGAAGCAGACTGTCAAAACTCCTCTCAGTAATCAACAGAACAAGTAAACTGAAAATCAACTAGTATGTAGAAAAACTGAACAATGCCATCAACTAACAGGGTCTAACTGGCATTTATAGAATATTCTCCACAATACAAGAAGCTCTGGTGGTGCAGATGGTTAAGCACTCAGCTGCTAACTGAAAGATTGGTGTTTTAAATTCACTCAGTGGCTCTGTGGGAGAAAGACCTGATGATCTCCTTCCATAAAGATTGCATCTTGGAAACCCTATGGGGCAGTTCTATTCTGTCACATGAGGTTGTTATGAGTAAAAATCATTGTAATAGCACCTAACAACAACTCCACAACACAGAATACACAGTCTTTTCAAGTGCACATAGAACATTCACCAAAATAGATTATATCCTGGGTCATAAAATAAATCTCAACAAATTTAAAAGAATTGAAATAAAATATGTTTTCAGATCATAATAGAATTAAACTAGAAATCAACAACAGAAAGATAACAGGAAAATATTCAAACATTTGGAAACTAAACACACTTCTAAATAATGCATGGATCAAACAGCAAGTATCAAGAGAAATTAGAAAATATTGTGAATTTAACAAAAACTAAAATATAAAATATCAAAATATGTGGGGTGCAACTAAAGCAACACTCAGAAGGAAACTTACAGCATAAAATGTTTATGTTAGAAAAGAAGAAATGTCTCAAGTGAACAATTTATGTCTCTACCTTAAGTAAGTAAATGAAGAGTAAAATAAACCCAAAGCAAGCAGGAGGCAATAAATAATAATGATAAGAACAGAAATTAAGGAAATGTAAAACAGAAAACAATAGAGAAAATTAATAGAACCAAAAGTTGATTCTTTAAAATGAGCAATAAAATTGATAAGCTGCTAGCCGGACTGACGAAAAGAGAGAAGACATTAAAAACCTACAGGTGAATTAATGCTTGCTTTCTTTTTTCTTTCAGGAACAAGGCAAGTATGTTCATTCTCATCACCCCTATTTAACATCATCTTGGAAGCCATAGCCAATGAAATAAGACAAGAAAAATAAATAAATAAATAAAAGGTATACAGATCAGAAAGGAAGAAATAAAACTCTCCCCTGTGGCACAGTGGTTAAGAGCTCAGCCGCTAACCGAAAGGTCGGCAGTTTGAATCCACCAGCTGCTCCTTGGAAACCCTGTGGGGCAGTTCTGTTCTGTCCTATAGGGTCCTATGAGTCGGGATTGACTCGACAGCAGCATGTTTGGTTTCTTTTTTATTCTCAGAGAACAAGATAGCCTATATAGAAATCCCACAGAGTCTTGGAACTAATAAGTAAATTTAGCAAGGTTGCAGGATAAAAGAACAGCACACAAAAGTCAGTCATAATCTATATCACATAAAAAACAATAAACATAAAAAATAGCTCCTATAAATTAATAATTAGGTATAAATCTAATAAAACATATGAAGGATCTGTATATTGAAAAGTACAAAATGCTGATGAAAGAGATCAAAGGAGACCTAAATAATTGGAGAGACATATCGTGTTCATCTATTTTAAGACTTGATATGTTAAAGACATCAGTTTTCCCCTAAGATGATGTATAGGTTTAACAGAATTCCCATCAAATACCCAGAAGGATTTTTTGTAAATACAGACAAGCTAATTCTGAAATTTATATGAAAAGACAAGGGATCTCAAATAGCCCAAATAATTTTGAAGAACAAAGCTGGAGGGCTCATACTACCTTTTTTAAAATTATTATAAAACTACAAAAATAAAAACAGTATGGTATTGGTGAAAGGATAGATACATAGATCAATGGAACAGAATAGAGAGTCCAGAGATAGACCCACACAAATATGGCTAATTGATTTTTGACAAAGATGCAAAGGCAATTCAATGTAGGAAGGATAGTCTTTTCAACAAATGGCACTGAAGTAATTGAATATCAACTTTAAAAAAGTGAATATTAACCTAAACCTCACATCTGATACAAAATTTAACTCAAAATGATCATAGATTAAATATAAAATGTGTCATGGATTGAATTGTGTCCCCCAAAAATATCTGTCAACTGGGCTGGGTCATGATTCCCGGTATTTTATGATTGTGTACCATTTTGTAGTCTGGTGTGATTTCCTTATGTGTTGTAAACTCAATCACCATGTTGTAGTAAAATGGATTAGCAGCAGTTAAACTGATAAGGTCTACTAGATTGGATAGTGTCTTAAGCCAATCTCTTTTGAGATATAAAAGAAAGAAGCGAGCAGAGACACATGGGAACCTCATACCACCAAGAAAGCAGTGCCAGGAGCAGAGCGTGTCCTTTGGACCTGAGGTTCCTGTGTAGAGAAGCTCCAAGACCAAGGGAAGACTGATGACAAGGACCTTTATCCAGAGACAACAGAGAAAGCCTTGCCCTAGAGCTGATGCCCTGAATTTGGACTGGTAGCCTACTGGAATGTGAGAGAATAAATCTCTCTTTGTTAAAGCCATCCACTTGTGGTATTTCTGTTACAGCAGCACTAGATGACTAAGACAAAATGTGCAACTCTAAAAGTGTTAGAAGATAAAATAGGAGAGAATCTTAGTTACCTGGGGTTAGGCAAAGAGTTCTTAGATATGACACCAAAATCCTGATCCATAAGAGAAAAAAGTGGTAAGTTGGACTCATCAAAATTGAAAACTTATGCTCTGAGAAAAACACTGTTAAGAGGAAAAAAGGACAAGCTACAGAATTGGAGAAAATATTTGCCATTTCTTATCTAACAAAGAATCCTATAAGCTGGATTACTTGAATTCGGCATCAGAATTGGAGACTCATTAACAACCTGCAGTATTCAGATGACACAGCCTTACTTGCCAGAATTAAAGATGATTTGAAGCACTTACTGATAAAGGTCAAAGACTACATATAGCCTTCAGTATGCATTATACTTGAACGTGAAGAAAATGAAAATCCTTACAAATGGACCGATAAACAACATTATGATAAATGAAGAAGAAATTGAAGTTGTCAAGGATTTCATTCTGTTTCTATCAGCAGTCAGTGTCCATGGAAGCATCAGTCAAGAAATCAAATGGTGCATTGCATTAGGCAAATCTGTTGCAAAAGACCTCTTTTCAAGTTTTAAAAAGCAAAGATGTCACTGTGATGACTAACGTATGTCTGACCCAAGACATGGTCTTTTTAGTCACCTCATACACATGTGAAAGTTGAATAATGGAAGAGAGAAGAACTGATGTGTTCTAACTGTGGTGTTGGCAAAAAATATTGAATATTCTGTGGACTGCCAGAAGAAAGAACAGATCAGTCTTAGAAGAAATACAAACAGAATGTTTCTTAGAATCGAGAATGGCAAGACTTCAACTTGCTTACTTTGGACACATCATTAGGAAAGACCAATCACTAGAAAAGGACATCGTGGTCATTAAAGTAGAGGGCCAACAAAAATGAGGGAAACCTTCATGAGATGGATTGACACAGTAGCCGCAACAATGGGCTCAAACATACCAACGATTATAAAGATGGCTCAGGACTTGGCAGTGTTTCTTCTGTTATGCATAAGGTTACCATGAGTTGGAGCCAACTTGATAGAAACTAACAACAACAAATCTAACAAAAGACTTGTAAACAGAATATATAAAGTACTCTTGAAACTCAGCAGTAAGAAAACAACCCAATTTTTTAAAAAATGGGCAAAAGACTTAACAGACAATTCATCATAAAGGCTATAATGATGGCAGATAAGCACATGAAAAGATGCTCAACGTTATTAGTCATTAAAAAAACCGAAACTATTGTTGTCGAGTCGATTCTGGTCTACGGGAAATGCAAATTAAAGCCACGATGAAATACCACTGCACACCTATTAGAATGCCTAAAGTAAAACAAACAGACAAAAACTTGACAATACCAAGTGGCTGGAGAGTATGTGAAGCAGCTGAAACTCTCTTACGTTGCTGGTGGGAATGCAAAATGGTACAGCCACTCTGGAAAACAGTTTGGCACTTTTTTTTAAAGGTAAGCATACATTTATCATATGACCCAGCAATTCCACTCCTAGGTATTTTCCTTACAGAATTGAAAATTTATGTTCACAGAAAACATGTATACAAATGTTAATAGCAACTCTGTTCATAACTGCTCCAAACTGGAAACAACCTGATGTTCTTTGACAGGTAAATGGATAAACTATAAACACACAGTGGCATACTACCCAGCAATAAAAAGGAATGAACTACTATTAATACTTGCCACAACATGAAGAATCTCAGAGGCCCTATGCTGAGTGAAAGAAGCCACTCTCAAAAGGTTACATAGTGTATAATTTCATCATATGACATTCTGGACAAGACAAAATTATAGCGATGAAAAACAAATGAGAGGTTGCCATGAGTTTTGGTTGGAGGGAAAGTATGACTACAAAGGGGCAACAGGAGGGAGTTTTGGAGGGTGATGGAACTGTTCAGATCCTTATTGTGTGGTGGTTGCACAAATCTGTACATGGGTTGTAACTCATAAAACTACACACACACAGAGCAATTTTACATATGTCAATTTAAAAAATAAAAGATTAAAAACAAAACAGACATACTAGATTACTGACATACAGGCATCCATGGTTTTAAATACTATGCTATTACTTGGGTGAATTTTAATATAAATTAAATTGTTTTTAAAAAAACCACCAAGGAACTTATTATTTCAAAGAATACCCATAGTGAATCATTCTGTAAACTGCATTAATATCTTTTGTGTCAATCTAGATTTTGTGTCCTGGCTCTTGCTGTACTGCTAGGTAGCTGTGTAATGTTGAACAAGTTGCTTCACCTCTGTTTCTTAAGCAGTAGACCAGGGTTGGGGTTTGGATGACATTTGTAAGTGTTGCTAAACTGTGTCAGAATCATCTGGGGAGATTTAAAAAAAAAAAGATTCCTGCTCTTCCCCCGACTTCCAGAGAGTCTGCTCTAGTAGGTCTGGGGTGGTCATTCTGATCTGCTGCCACATTTGGTTACTTCCAGAGCAGTTGGTCTCTCACAACTTTGAAACGGTTATTTATGTCATACACTGAGTTTGCTCAAATTAAGGTCCATTTGTACTGGGAGTCAGCTTCTGTCCTTCCCTGCCACGTGCCCTGTGGACTGACAATTTCCCCACCCCAAATCCAGGATATCTTTATCCAAGTTCATCAGTAGTTTTCTAAGAACACAGCTTTGTTTACTTTCATCAAATCATTTCCCACGTAAGTGTCACCTTGACCTTTCCCAAGATGTTTATGCTCCCTCTTTTGGAGACTTGCACTTCTATAGCCCTTTCCCAGGCCACCTCATATTCCATCCTCCAGCTTCATGTGTCCAAATGTCCCAGCCTCAGATCCCTGACTTGACTGGCCTCTTGGCTGGAAAACAGTGACATCTTGGAGATGATTGTGGAACCTGAAAGCTCTCCATATGGCCAATGACAGAGCAGAAGATGAGAACGGGATGGATACTGGGAGAAACCAGGGGCAGCATCCTCTTCCCATCTGAAAGACAAGGTCTTCAGGGAGCAAAAAAAGAACACTGAAGGGTAGAGAGATGTAGTGAGGAGCTCTGAATGCTAACGCAGCTGACCTCATCTCAGGTGCAGTTCAGAGGGGCTGAGTCCAGAGGGGCAAGGCTTGGGCCTTTTGCCATCACTGTCTGCTTCTCCTTGTCCCCCTAGAGATGGTTTTAAGGGCAGACAGTGAGGCTGGGAGAGCTTTGAACCTTCACCAGTCCCTGCTCCCAGGTTCATGGTGGTGCCCTTCCCTCAAGTTATGCCAGCTCTGTGCCTACCCCCACTGTGATCTCCCCTGGGATGGAGGCTAGTTGGGAGGCTCCTTAGGGAACCACCTACACTAGGTCTTCTCTCTCTGTGCCCCTAACCTCCTCAGTTACTTCTCTGACCTGTGTATTGGAAACCCTCTACCCTCAAATCCAGGATGTCTTTATCCATCTTAATCTACCCCTCCTAGTGCAGCCTCACCTCCACCTCTCACCTCACCTATTTAAAGACCTGTCATGTCTAAGGAGGAGAGAGGTAAAGGCTGCCTTCTTCTTACCTCCAGCCCAAATGGAATGGGCCTGAGAGAATCCTAGCCCCTTGCTGCTCCCTCAGCCTCTGAAATGGCCCATTCCCAGAACTGAGAGCATAAGGGCAAGACGGATGTGTAGAGTTACATGGACTTGGAATGTGTGGGTAGTTCTTACTGTAGGTCACCTCCTGGTTCTGTGGGTAACCTCAGTTAATATGGCTTGGAGATTGGGTAGGGACTGGAGAGAAAGGGTGTTACTGGGATCTGGGGCCATTTGTTGCAGTAGGAGTGAAAAAATTCCAAACTACAAGCAGAGCAGGGTCAGAGTTGGCCCAGAACATTTGTTTCTGTTGGTCTGATGCATGGGGAGAGTGAAAGATGATAGGCAGATAGACTGGGAGTGGAGGCTGGGGACTGATCCAAAGCCAGTAAGATGATTTCCAGGTTAGTACCTGGAAGTATCTTAGGAGTCCTGAGGATGGAACTGGGGAGTGAGTGACCATCAGGAAGCACTGAAGAGCAAGGCAAGGACAGAGTAACCGGGGAGAAATCTGAGGAAGCCCCTGACTTAATATAGCAGTTGTTTGAATCCCATGTACTGTGTCAAATGCTTTCTCTGCATTAGCACACTTAATTCTCACAATTCTGAGGTATGAGTCCATGTGCCGCTACCACCAGTGCCTAGAAAGGCGCGTTTTACAAAACTGCTATTTAGAAAGGTTAAGAATCTTTCCTAGGGTCATAGCTACTAAGTGGTTGAGCCAGGTCTTGTTGACACCAAAGTCTTTATTCATAATTGTGTACCTCTATGCTATTTTGCTTAGTCTCTCCCAAGTATAAACCTCTTCCAACCCGTAATTTTCTGGGCTGGGGGAAATAATCTGTGAGACTGACCATGTCCTCTGGACATCTGTTAGACTGAGGGCTGAGGGGGTGGCTCTTGTGTGAGGCTGAAACCAGATGGGGCTGACCAGAAGTGAAATATCAGCGTCCCTCCTGAGTTCCTGTCCTCTCTTTTCCCTTGCCCTCACCCCACAGAGCTGACAGGTCCGGAAGTGCCAGGGGCTGGTTCTAAAGCAGCTTACTACACTGCTGCTAACACCTAATTTCCCACAACATATCCCTGCCAAGAACTACAGTCACAGGTCCCAGGAATAAGTGCTGGGATGAAGAGTGGCCCTCACTCTAGAGCAGGAAGCAGGGGGTGAAACTTAGTTCATGTGCCTGAGAGGCAGGACTCAAGTGGGAGAGTTTATGAAACAAGACTGACCCACTGAGATTGAAATCAGGGCAACTCTTGCCGTGCTCCAGCCCCCGCTCATAACTACACCCATGAGTGTAGGCACTGGAACTGCAATCAGGTGGAGGTTGGACATGAACTATAGCCTAAAATTTTGCAGCTAGAAGGGACCTACATTAAGTGCAGTCCTGGGAAGTGGATGACTCATCTAAGGCCACATGGCTAGGTTAGTGGCAGAGCTGAGCTGAGGACTGTGGATTCTTTGAGTTCCATCATCCACAGTTCAGCAATCCAGGTGGTGATGAATAATCTCCGTTTGACTTCTGGGACTCCTGGTTTCTTTTAGCCATAGGGTTATTTCTCCTTAACCCTGGTCATGTATCTTCACTAGCTGTTTAATGCCTGAGATTTAGTAACTGCACTGGACTAGGAAGTCAGCACTTGGGTGTTGTGCTCTCAACTTCATTTCTCTGTGGCTGAGTGACTAGACAAATCCCCCTTATCCTTTGGAATCTACTTGTCCATCAGTGACGTGGGAAAATTCTTCCCTTCCCTGAGAGGACCCAGAGCCTTAAGAATGTCTTTTTGCCTCTGATTTACCCACTGCAGAAGACTAAAGATTTTTTATAAAGAGGAAACCATTATCAGACTCTCCCAAGCATCTACCATCATGAAGTTTCCGAGATGAACAGTGACCCACTTGGCTGGGCCAGGTCAAGCAAGAGTGGAAGACTTGAGAAATGTGAGAGCACCTCATTCCCTTCTAGTACCACTCAGGTTCCAGGTTAGTTTTCTCCTCTGGTCTCCTTCCCTGAGCTCAAATTCTCCAAAGCTGGGGGGTGTAGGGTTTGAAGAACGTTGCTGACCCGAGTTCCTCCCCCTTGAGGGACTATGTAGGGTTATGTGGGTTCTTCCTGCTCGGCATAGCATGTCTTCCTTCTCATGGTACAGGGAAGAAATTATGCCCAAGGGGTAAGGGGCAGCAATTCCTTAGACATCTATGAAATATGCCCTACTTTCCCCCAAACAGTGAAGTTACAGCAAAAAGTGAAGGAGAGAGCCAGCAAAAGAGCCACTTAAATTTTCATCCCCCTAACCTAGCCCAGCTGAATGCCACTGCTTCCCCTCATCGGCCAGTGCTCTGACAATCCCATTGTCATTACCGTTGAGTTCCTAGGTTTGAACTCTGGGTTAAGAAGGCCACACATGGAGACAGGAGGGAAGGTAAGAATGAGACTAGAAGGAGACCGGTGGTTGAAATTAAACAGGCGAAAATATCAAAAGTACAGGCAAAACCCTACTTAGTTTTTCCATTCTTCTTTATTCCATAAACACCTAGTTACAAGTTGCACAAATCAAAAATAAAGGCAGAGAAGGGTGTAGGGAAGATTTTGGTGATGTGTGTGGGTGGGGGAAAAGAGGAGGAGTTGGGAACTAGACCAGTCCTCTCCCTCCACAGTCCTGGACGAGGGCTATGGCCCCTGTAGCAGGGGCTCTGAGGAAGAGGTGGACAAAGACCCAGGAGAGCCGAGGAATGGAGGAGGCCCCTGGACCCAGAGCGTACCCCAAAACACCCTTCCTTCACTGTATGGCAGGGGCAGAATGGGAGAGGTGAGAGGATGATGGAGCAGCAAAATGAAAAAATCAAGTTAGTGGATAGAGGAGAAGGAGTCATCATGGTAAGGGAATTAAAGAAGGAAAAGTAGGCAAAAAGGGCTGTGAAAAGTTCTCCCTGAGACCCCCAGGGAGAGGTGGGGGCCAGCTTGCCTATTAATTTAATATTAAATTGGGGGCAGGAGTTGGAGAGGGAAAAGTTATTTCAGGGGATGGTTTCTCAGCCTCTCACAGTTTGTACCTAGAAGGGGAAGAAAGAAGAACCCAAGTCACAAAGCAGAGAAAATAAAAGCCACGAGTTGGGATTTAATCCCCTATTCCAGCTAGATAGATCATTTTCCCTCTTTTCATACCAACTAAAACTTATACTATCAAAGACAATATTTGATAGAAACCTGTACTGCTTCTGCCTCATGGTATTACCTACATATGAGCACAGGTACATTTCCCCCTACCCCACCCTGTGTTTGATCCCTCCTGGTTCCTCTCTCTCCGACACTTACAAGAGAAGCTGAGGACCTGGAGCCTTCACCAGTCATAGCGGCGGGACTGTCGGGAGGGGGAATCCTCAGGTCCCTGTATAGCCAAGCGAGGAGGCCCCTCAGCCCTTCGTCCCCCACCCCCTGAAGCCTCATGCCGTCGAAATTCAAGAGGGCGCTGCTGCCGGAACCGGGAAGTCTCCCTCCGCCACTCATCATCAAATGCTGCGGCCTCACCTGGAGAGGGCACAAAGACCAGATTTGATACCTGTGTACAGATACTGGCATCTAGAGGCAGATTCAAAAGTTGAGCCACAGCCTTCGAAGACCAAAAAATGGGGGCAAACAATGAAAGGGGGGGTGGGTAGGAGGGGGTTGTGTTGGAGGAAGGCAGCAACTTCTTTATTTAGCTCTTTGGGGTTAAGCATGGTTCCACTGGCAGGCCTAAGGCATAATTACTGGAAAAAAAAATCAGGAATGGGATAATTATTCAGTTAGACCCCTCTTAAAGCACAGGGAGAAGAAAAAAAAAAAAAAAAAGGATTCAGATGGAGGTAGGGAGAGCACAGTATTAACTTAAGTGACAAAGTTTGCCCCTCCTTGCTGAGGATATTGTCGACATCTGGTTCAGCCCCTAAGCTGCCAACAGCACTCCAAGTGAGGTAGGAATAAGGGGCTCATCCATAATTTTGCCCAAGGGGTAGGGAAAGATACTATCTCCTAGCTCACAGGAGCTGGACTAGGGGCTGCTGACCAAGAAGAGGGAAGAGTGGTGGGCGGGAAGGAAGGCTCACTCTCATCCAGGTTGATGTAGTCCTGCCGCTCTTCCTGGTCCCCTGTGCGGTGGTTTCGGGAGCGCTGGAGGATGTGAGCCCTGTCTCGGATGTGATGCCCAATGGACATCTGCTCTAGTCCACTGTCCGAGTCCCGTACAGTCCTTCGTGTCTCCCGGATCTGGGACGAAAGCACGAATGGCACATTCAGCTGCCCTTCCAAAGACCTACCTACACCAACCCACAACAAACAAACCACCCAAACCCAAATCTTGGGGCGGGGGAAAAAAAACCAGGGTTTCTGTGAGTACCACTCAATCCTGCCCTCTTTGGGATAGAAGAGTCCCCCAACTCACCCCGCCTGGTGCTGAGCGCATCTCTGATGTTTCTTGGTAGACTTTGGGGGCACCATCCCCCGTATTGGAGTAGGAGATGACAGTGGAAGATGAAAAGGTCTGGCAATTGCCTCCAGCTGTCATGTGTTCCTGAGGAGGAAAAAGGTATGACAGGATTGAACAGGGAGGAGTTTTCACTATGGAGAAAGGAGCCCACCCTTCAGCTGCATGTTCTTACCCATAACTTTCTCACAAAATTTGAGAACTGACAAAACATCAGGCCTCGCCATTGCCCCCCGAAGCCCTCTGGGTCTAACTATAAACAAAAAGGACCTTAAGAGATTAATTGCATACTTAATCAGAGAGCTGCTTCTTCACGCTCAGGCGTGAGAGCAGATGCAGGATCCCAGTGCTCTCTGGGTTCAATGACTTTATCCAGCCTGACCACTTTACTAGAACGCTCTTCCCCACTCCTGCTTCAGCAGACCCGAGTGTTGTGAGCATCACTGAGAACAAGGCTGAGGAAGGGTACGGGATCAGTTTCTCACCATGTTCCCAATCATGTCATTCATCATTCCAAACATGTCCATGAAGCCACCAGACTGGAGGAAACAGATGGAAAACAGTCAGGAAATTAAAGTCCATGCACAGAGATTATTGTGTTTAGGTACCCACCGGCACATGGCTACACATTCCCTTTCTCTTCTTCTTTCACATCAAATGACTGCTCTTTCACATTCTCCATTACCAAGAACAGAACACTGATGTCTCTTCTACTGTGTACTGTCAACCTCCTCCTTAGTCTCTATGGCTGCCTTGATCCAATTTTCCTTCTTATTCTGACTGCCCCATTTCCCCCTATCTTTAGGAAGTGAGTTAAAGCTAATGAAATCTAACCTATAAAGAGGTAGGACATGAAATTATTAAAAACTGAAGACCTATCTCTAGTTGGCCATTCAGCTGCACTTCTCTCCTCAAAAGGACAAACTTTGCTAGACAGTTATATCTTCCTAATGTGAATGGCTCTTATAAGTATAGGAGTCACCAAACAAGTTAGCATCTTTAATTCACGGGGCTCACAGCACCCATAAGGCTCAAAGTTTAGTGAACACTCTAAAAGAGAAGATCCTGGGGTTCTTCTGGAGAGGCACATTTAGAAATAATGTCTAAAGGTTACAGTATGTGTCTGAGATGGAAGAATGTGGGAAAATAAGAACTCACCATTCCTAGCATCCCGAAGGGGGAGACAGCCCCAGCCTAAGAATATATAAGGAACAGAAATGAGAACCCACATCCTCTCTCATTACAATCCCAAACCAGGCCCAGGGTCTCAGCTTATTTCCCATCTTCATCTCAAGAGAGGATCAGAGCCCTTTTTCCAGACCCCTTTTGTGGAACAAAGAACTTGGTTTAGCCCTTTGACTCTGGTTTCTAAAAAAAAAAAACCTGGGCAATCAAGATGCCTTTGTTTTTCAAATTAGCCAGGCAAGTAGGTGCCAAACAGGTCCTATACCTGGCAAAAGAACTTCAGGAAGGGGAAGGGGAAAAACTAATAGTCATGAATATTCATTGTTTGGATAGATCATTACTATGCATCAAGGCCCAAGTCATGCATATTCATTGCGGTCTTAATGACTAGGGGATCAGGGACCCTGGGGTGCTCTTTGAGGTGTCAAGGATTGGTGAGAACATCTACCCATGGGAGAGGGTGCAGGAAGCCCCTGGGGACAAAGAAAGCAACTTGGTGCCAGGACCTCTTCGGACCTTGCCTGCTCCCTGATGACCTGGCCTCACGTGGCCAGGGATGTTTTGGCCCAGCTTAGGATAGCTGTGGATGAGGTCTGATCAAACTCTGGATGGTTAGGGTCAGAGAGAGTTTTTGCCATGGAAGTGGCTGGTTTCAGATTTGGAGAAGTGGGAAAGTGAAGACGTTAATTATCTTCACATTTTGGGGATCAGCCTTGTGTCAGTTTTTATTTACACACTTTCCTTCACTCCAAAAAGACCATTTCATTTGCTAAGTTGGCTGCAGTGCAAGAAAAATGAAGTGCTCTACTAGCCACCCTCTAACCTTTCTTTGGGTCTCAGGTACTTTGCAGCACCATTACCTGCATCCTGCGGCTGGCAGGCCTAGTCCCTGGCATGTTGCCATCTGTGATGCTGAGGAAGGGGCTATATCCAAAGCCACCTGACAACATACGGCTCATATGCTGACGGTGAATGGCAAACGGGTCCCTGTGGAGTGAGTATACAGTATGGATGGCAGAATCACCATGCAGTTGACTCCTCCCCCCCACCCCCACCCCACCCACACAAAAAAAGTCACAGGGAAACAATGGCACAGATGCAACCTACTTCCCCTCTAAGTCAGAGCTGGAGCTGAGTATCCAGCCATCCTCCCAGTTCCAAACATTCCCAGCAACGGGAACCCAGATGTCTGTCTGAACTCCTCAGAGACCTGAAGTGCAGTGGGATGGATGCTCTAGAGCATGAGGGGGAGGGAACACTCACATCAGGAACATGGGATCTTCAGGCTCCACGTCCCTCATGAAACGGAACATCCTGATCTTAGCTCCAGGGGGCTTCACACTGTAAAGATGTGCAGGCTCAGGTACTCGGGGGTGGCCAGGCTTTTCCACACTCCTTCAGTGTAATATCTCAGTGCAGGAACTCTCAAAACACTGTAACCGACCCCCTCCAAACTTCAGGGATTCACTACTTCTGATGTTCAACCCCACCTCTAGGGAGAGAAGAGCTCTTCAAATCTCTCAGTGAGGGTCATGGAAAAATTTTCCAAGCCTCTCAGTTTTCTACCTCCCCCACTAAGAACCATCCTCCTCCCAAACCCATGGCCAAAGGCATACTCCGCCTCCCCCGACGTCCCTGTTCTGGATGAGAATCCCAAGTGCGGGCCCTCGTATGCATTGAAGACCCCAACCACCCCGCCCCCTCTTCATACCCGGCGGCCGCCAGGCCTCCCCCAGAAGAGCCTCACTGTCCCCGCCGCGCCGGTCAGTGGCTCCCCCAGTTCCTGACTCTCCGCCGGGCGAGCAGGAGAGGCAGGCCCGACCCTCTCCCTTCACTATCCCCTCCCAGCATCCCAGAACCCGCAGCCCCGTGGGTCTGCTCCCGCCCCGGACCCGGCTATCCGCTCTGCTCGAGCCTCACCGGTCCCCGAATTGGGCTCAGCGGCCCATTCGGCCAGTTTCGCCTCTTGGTGCGGTGCAGGCTAAGGAGTCGCGGCCCAGGACGCGGGGATTGGTCCGGGCTTGAGCTCCTCGGCCTCCCGCGCCGCCTCCTCCTACAGCTGCCACCTCCGTACCCCGACTCGGCCCACGAAACCCGAACCTCGGCCAGGCCCGGACGGAAATGACGTCACGATGGGACGCCCACCTCGGGGCCGGGTCCACGGGAGCTCCGCCCGCCGATGAGGGAGAGGAGAGGGTTACGGCTACCCACTGCTGGTGGGGCGAGGAGGAGGAGGGCACGAGGGGCAGAGTCTGTGGCTGGGCGGGGTTCTCTGGGGACGAGAGGAGGGAAGGCCTCATTAATAACCTGGATTTGAGTTCTTTGGACTCGGGGTGGGTAAGAGAGGAGTCCATTCCTGGAGAGGGACAGGGTGGGGCGGGGCGGCGCATGTTCCCTCAGGGGAAGGAAGAGGGCGTGGGGCAGGTTCCCGTAGAGGGAGGGTTAGGCTCTCTGGGCGACGAGGTGGAGCAGATCCCTGGGGGGAACACGAAGCAGATTTTCTACTGGGGAAGCGTTTTTCCTGTGTGGGAAGAAGGGTGGCATTTCTGCGGGGAGGCTCTAGGGCCTGTGCTTTTGGGAGTAGATGCATTCCAGGCAGGGACGGGGTCTCCAGAATGACGAAGGGAAGGAGGTGACAGCTTCTGTCCAGGTCTAGCGCTGGCTTTGGTAACTTAGGCTGTGCAAAGAGAATTCAGGTCGGAGACTGGCCGCCAGATGGCGCTCCTCGGCCAGGCTGGAACTGCAGACCCTTGGAGACAAGCGTCGGAGAGGCTTCTGGACCCTTGTTAACCAATCTGTAATGGGTCGGAGTGGGGAAAGTCTCTAGGTTTGAAATAGTTTAGTGTTAATCTCCCCTCTACTTTCTCTAAATTCTGTGTCCCGAAGAGCTCCTCGTCCTGCACTGATCTTTCTTCTCCTCTAGTCAGGTAGGTAGGTCTAGGGTCTAACGTTTGGGAGAAGAAAAGGAGCTTAATTAACCAGGATCACCCAGGTGCAGAGCTGAAAACAGGACCCAGGAGACCTGACTCCAGGGCCAAAGACTGATACTTTGACATACTAAGCGTCTTGCAGAAAAGCTAGCTTTGCTGGAGAGAAGAGCCCTCCCTCTTGGGATCAGGGGATTTAAACTGTCTAGAACAGACTTTAAACCATGCTCATCCAAACTCTAGTTCTCCCTGGTTCTTTACTCTGGCCATTAGCCATGTTAGTGCTGTGTGGAGCCTGACCTTATGGGAAAGATTTGTTCCTAATAATTCCATGGGGGATGAGGAGGGGGGTCCCTAAGGACTTAGGAAAAGATGCCGGGAGTAGGGCTTCTCGGGTTTCTTTGAACTTGGTCATTATTAAAGAGGAAAAGACAATAGTAGAGCCAGATAATTAAGATACAGACTGGCCGACTGGCAAAGCCAGAGTCAAAGACAGAGAATAAAAGAAAAATTGTTTTTCATTTCTTTTTCTGGGGAAGAGACTTGGTAAAATCATTTAAATTGATCTTCCAAATGCTCTATTTCTGTGGGCATCTCACTGTACAACTGCCTCTTTTCTTTTTCCCCCAAACAAAAGCCATTTGAATGTGATCAAGAGTTACCCCAGTAAAGGACTCTGCAGCCCGGACCTCAGTAAGTGTGGTCCCTCCCCTTCCAGCTTCTCCCTTCTCATTCCATCATATTTAACCTTCAACAGAATTGGGTAGGAGATAACATTTAGCTTTGAGCTTCCTCCTTTTTTCTTTTTCCATTACCTGGTGTCCTCTCCCTACTGCCATTAGGTGCCTAGAGCCCTTTTTCTTCTTCCATCCAAAACTTAAAAATCTGATACCAGTCAGTTCTACTTTTCATGATTTTAAATCAATGCATTACCTCTCCTAGAAGTATTTATAAATTACAGCTTACCTTCTAACTATGAGACAAAGCTCCAAACTTGGGCCTTGTCCCAGGTTAAAAAGAAATCCTTGAGCAAGTGGGAATGGAGGAGAAGATGCAACAGTCCATTTTCAGAGACCCTGGAGACATACCATATAGGCAGCCATCTACTGCAGAAATTGAGAGATGTAATTTTACAAGTAACCTTTCTGCTCCCCACATCCAGAGTTTGTGTGTCTGTCTTCCTTCTGCCTCTCTTTCCCTTCCTTCCTTTCTTTCTCTTTTCTTTTTTCCTTACTTTCTTGCTTCTTTCCATCTCTGTTTAATTGACTGTGGTAAACATGAATCCCTCAGTGACTGGAATGTCCCATGAATGATAAGATGTAAGAGGGAGAGTGGGCCCTGCTAGGGGTGAGGCTAAGCATTATTGGGAAGGAAGGTGTTAAAAACCTAAGTGCACAGAGAAACGCCAGAAATTAGTGTAACAGAATATATTTACTGTGACTTGATACAAATTGGGCATCAACCTGAAGGTCTGGGGAAGGTGCTCCAAAGAGGGGATAGTGAAAGCAGGTTATATAGGCGGGGACCAGGCAGGGTCTTCTCCTGAAAGTCATTGTAATTCTCCAGAAGAGCCCAATGCCTGAGGCAAAATATCGATAAGCTGCTTATTAGGCTATCGTTTGACTTGAAGATGACTTCAGGAAAACAGTTCTTAAAGGTTCAAGGTTCAATAGGTAACAATGCACAAACACCAGAAGAGAAACTAGATAACTTTGAGCTCCTAAAAATCAAACACGCTCATCAAAAGACTTCACCAAAAAAGTAAAAAGACAGCCTATAGACTGGGAAAAAATTTTTGGCTACAACAAATCCGATCAGCATCTAATCTCTAAAATCTAAAAGCTACTGCAAAACCTCAACAACAAAAAGACAAATAACCCAATTAAAAAATGGGCAAAGGATATGAACAGGCACTTTGCAAAAGAAGACATTCAGGCGGCTAACAGACATGTGAAGAAATGCTCACAATCATTAGCCATTAGAGAAATGCAAATCAAAACTACAATGAGATACCATCTCTCCCCAACAAGGCTAGCTTTAATCCAAAAAACACCAAATAATAAATGTTGGAGAGGTGGTGGAGAGACTGGAACACTTATATACTGTTGGTGGGAATGTAAAATGGTACAACCAGTTTGGAAATCGATTTGGTGCTTCCTTAAAAAGCTAGAAATAGAAGTACCATACCATCCAGGAATCCCATTCCTTGGAATATATCCTAGAGAAATAAGAGCCATCACACAAATAGATAATATGCACACCCATGTTCATTGCAGCACTGTTCACAATACCAAAAAGATGGAAACAACCTAGGTGCCCATCAATGGACAAATGGATAAACAAATTATGGTATAGCCACACAATGGAATACTACGCAATGATAAAGAACAACGATGAAGCCATGAAACACCTTATAACATGGAGGAATCTGGAAGGCATTATGCTGAGTGAATTTACTCAGTCACAAAAGGACAAATATTGTATATGAGCACTATTATAAGAGCTCAAGAAAAGGTTTAAACACAGAAGAAAACATTCTTTGATGGTTACAAGGGTGGGGAGGGAGGGAGAGGGTTATTCACTAACTAGATAGTAGACAAGAATTAGGTGAAGGGAAGGACAACACACACTAAAGGGGAAGTCAGCACAACTGGACTAAACCAAAGCTAAGAAGTATCCTGAATACAACCAAACACTTTGAGGGACAGAGTAACAGGGTTAGGGGTCTGGGGACCATGGTTTCAGGGGACATCTAGGTCACTTGGCATAACAAAGTTTATTAAGAAAATGTTCTGCATCCTACTTCGGTGAGTGATGTCTGGGGTCTTAAAAGCTAGTGAGCTGCCATCTAAGATGCATCAATTGGTCCCAACCACCTGGAGTAAAGAAGAACGAAGAACACCAAAGTAACAAGGAAAGCATTAGCCCAAGAGACAGAAAGGGCCACATAAACTGGAGACTGCAACAGCTTGAGACCAGAAGAACTAGATGGTGCCTGGCTACAACCAATGACCGCCCTGATAGGGAACACAACAGAGAGTCCTTGGTGGAGCAGGAGAAAAGTGGGGTGCAGAACTCAAATTCTAGTAAAAAGACTAGATTTAATGGTCTGAGACTGGAGAAATACCAGAAAGCATGGCCCCTGGACTCTCTGTAGACCTAGCACTAAAACCATTCCCGAGGCCAACTCTTCAGTCAAAGATTAGACTGGACTATGGGATATAAAATGATACTTGTGAAGAGTGTGCTTCTTAGCTTAACTAGATACATGAGACTAAATGGGTAGCTCCTGTCTGGAGGTGAGATGAGAAGGCAGAGAGTGTCAGGAGCTGGTTGAATGGACATGGGAAATCAGGAGTAGAAAGAAGGAATGTGCTGTCACAGTATAGGGAGAGCAATTAGGGTCACATAACAATGTATGTATAAATTTTTGTATGAGAGACTAACTTGAATTGTAACCTTTCACTTGAAGTACAACAATAAAAGAATAGCTAATTAAAAACAAAAGAAGGTTCAAGGTTCAAAAGGACACCAAAGGGCAATTGGCCTGGGTGGGTCACCCCAACTCCATGGACACAGAAGTCTGGATTCCAGGAGAATTAAAATGGCTTCTCAAAGGGGAAAAAAACAGTTCCTACATTCACTGCTCTTTCTGATGGAGCTAAAATCAGGAAGTCCTTGAGAGGGCATATCTGGGCCAGAAAAGGGACCCTCTTTAGATGTGAGGTCACCCATCTGGACTGATCCCTGGGCAGTTGGATATTTGAACAGAGTAAGGGAGGGGCAATGATGTTGTGGGAGTTAGGGGAGATTGGGTTTCCTGCCCGGGCCAAAGTGGGTGAGTGTGACTGAGTGTATGTATGTATATGTGAGCATGTGCTGGAGGAGCGAGATAAAACCTTGGAAATTAGGGATAAGGTACTCCCAGGTGGAGAGAATGAGTTGCAGGGTGGACACTAGTTCAGAGTGAGATTGAAAAATGACTTGGGGATTTTTTAAAAATCAGCTTTTCAGTTTTATGGGTTTTTTTTTTAAGTCCACATTAACTCAACAAATATTTATTGAACACCTACTATGTGCCAAATACTATTTCTGGCTATGGAAATATAGTAATGATATGGAGAAAAATAAAATAAGGTTCACATGGAGTTGTCATGAGTCAGAATCAGTTAGACAACAATGGGTTTGGCTTTTTTTTGATAGGGACAGGCCGGCAGCTGGAACACGGAAGTTCCTTTTCTTATATAGGGTGATCAGGGAAGGCCTCACTGATAAGGTGACACTTAAGCAGAGACCGGAACAAAGTGAGGTAAATAGCTGGGGTGAAAACATTCCAGACAGAGGGAATAGCCAGTGTGCCTAGGGCGGTGTGAATGAAGAAAAGAGCAGTGCGGGACAAAGAACTTGGTTTGGCCCTTTGACTCTGTTTTCTGAAAATAATCCCAGCAATCAAGATGCTTTTGTTTTCCAGAATAGCTGGGCAAGTAGGGCTACACAGGCCCCATACCTGGCAAACTAACTTCAGGAAGGGAGGGAGGCATGATGCAGTCATGCATATTCAATGACTAGGGGACTCTGGACCTTGGTGGTCTCTCTTTGGGGCCTCTTAGATCTGTTGGAAGGAAACCTGGTGGTGCAATGGTTATGTGCTCGACTACTAACTCAAAGGTCGGCGGTTCGAACCCACCAGCTGCTCTGCAGGAGAAAAGACTTGGTTGATCTGCTCCCATAAAGATTTCAGCCTAGGAAACCCTATGGGACAGTTCTATAGGGTCACTATGAGTTGGAATGGACTCGATGGCACACAATAACAACAGATCTGTGAGAGCATCCATATATGGGAGAGTGAGTGGCACATCCTTGGGGACAATGGAAGTCCCATTCTGGGAACTCTCCTAGACCTTGCCTGATACGTCTCTTCACTTGTCTCCTTTCTGGTTATAATAAATGGGCAACTGTAAGTGAAGGTAATAGTCTCCATGAATTTTGTGAATTGTTATAGAGAATTAACGAACCCACAGGAGCAAGGAGCCAGCAGGGACTGGTAGAACAGAGTCAATTTGGGTTGACCCAGCTCTGGGTGGCTGGGTGATAGGGGAAGGCTGTACCTGCAGTCAATGAAGAAGGATAGAGTCCTTCTAGCTTGTAACCTAGTCACAGGGGAATATAGAGAGGGAGAAAGACACAGAGACCAGCTGGTCTACAGCTGCTCTCTATGACCTGGCTTCAGGTGACCAGGGATGTTTTGACCCAGCTCAGGATACCTGGGGATGAAGTCTGATCTAACTCTGGGTGGTCAGGGTCAGATAGTTTTTGTCATGGAAGTGGTCGGTGATGAGGTATGGAGATGTGGGAAGGTGAGGCCTGGATCCATTTCCAGCTGGTAATTGCCTTCATGCTGACCCTTATCATGCAGTTAGTGATAAAGGTGGGGTTTGCCCACCTTGCCCCTTTTATATTGCAGTTTGTAGCACAGTCCTCACAAGCAGTAGTAAGAGACAAGGTTACCAAAGAAGGAGTCAGATTATGTGGACTTTGTAGGCCCTGTAAGGCCTACAAAAGGATCACTTTGGCTGTTGTATAGACTATGAGAGGCAATAACAGAAACAGAAAGACCTATTAGGTTAGAGTAAATTAGCAGTAGTGGAGGTGCTGAGGAAACCCTGGTAGTGTAGTGGTTAAGAGTTTGGCTGCTAACCAAAATGTCGGCAGTTCAAATCCACCAGGCACACCTTGGAAACCCCATGAGGCAGTTCTACTCTGTCCTATAGGGTCGCTGTGAGTTGGAATCGACTCAATGGCAATGGGTGTGGTTTTGGTTTTGGGAGGTGATGAGGAGTGGTCAGATTATAGATATATTTTGAAGATGAAGCTAACAATTTGTTAATGGCCTGGATGTGTGGTATGAGAGAGAGAAGTCATGGATAACTCCAAGGTTTTTTGCCTGGACAACTGAATGAGAAATACATAACCATTCTTATTGCAACACTGCTGAGTTCTATACTGAGTATGTAAAAGTACTGGTTTGGGGATATATTGAAATTGTGACTAGCTGGAAAATCCTGAACGTATGGCTAATAGGATAACTGATCTGGACAGTCCCACCTTTTGAAGCTAACCACCTAAGCTAGAAAGAGATGTCAGCAACAGGAACAAGGGAATTCCATGTCTAGTTTGACCATAAGGTATTAGATGTTAGACCATCTTGGGGCAGAGATGCTAATTCATTAGCATTAGAGTTTCAAGTCATAAGAACTTTCTGTTGTCCTTTGATTATTTCAAGAAGACATCCTGAAGGAGGTAGTATCTCCACTATCTTCTACTATGTGCCACACCCATGGATATGTCAGTTTGTCGTACTATGGGGGCTTGCATGTTGCTGTGATGCTGGAAGCTATGCCACTAGTATTCAAATACCAGCGGGATCACCCATGGCGGACAGGTTTCAGCTGAGCTTCCAGACTAAGACAGACTGAGAAGAAGGACCCGACAGTCTGCTTCTGAAAAGATTTACCTAGTGAAATCCTTATGAATAGCAGCCGAACATTGTTTGATATAGTGCCAGAAGATGAGCCCCTCAGGTTGGAAGGCACTCAAAATAAGACTGGGGAAGAGTTGCCTCCTCAAAGTAGAGTTGACCTTAATGACGTGGATGGAGTCAAGCTTTCGGGACCTTTATTTGCTGATGTGGCACGACTCAAAATGAGACGAAACAGCTGCAAACAGCCGTTAATAATCGGAAGTCATCAAAAATGAAATGGAATGCATAAACATAGATATCCTAGGCATTGGTGAGCTGAAATGGACTGGTATTGGCCATTTTGAATTGGACAATCATATGGTCTCCTATGCCAGGAACGACAACTTGAAGAGGAATGGCATCGTATTTACTGTCAAAAAGAACATTTCAAGATCTATCCTGAAGTACAACGCTGTCAGTGATAGAATAATATCCGTATGCCTACAAGGAAGACCAGTTACTATGACTATTATTCAAATTTACACACCAACCACTAAGGCCAAAGATGAAGAAATTAAGATTTTTACCAACTTCTACAGTCTGAAATTGATTGAACATGCAATCAGGATGCATTGATAATTACTGGAGATTGGAATGCAAAAGTTGGAAACAAAGAAGAAGGATCAGTAGTTAGAAATTAGGGCCTTGGTGACAGAAACGGTGCCAGAGATTGCATGATAGAATTTTGCAAGACCCTCCACTTCTTGATTGCAAATACCTTTTTTCAACAACATAAATGGCAACTATACATGTGGACCTCGCCAGATGGAATACACAGGAATCAAATCGACTACATCTGTGGGAAGAGACAACGGGAAAGCTCAATATCGTCAGTCAGAAAAAGGCCAGGGGCTGACTGCAGAACAGACTATCAATTGCTCATATGCAAGGTCAAGTTGAAACTGAAGAAAATTAGAACAAGTCGACAAGAGCCAAAGTACAACTTTGAGTATACCCCACGGGAATTTAGAGACCACCACAAGAATAGATTTGATGCGTTGAACACTAATGACCAAAGACCAGACGAATTGTGGAATGACATCAAGGACATCATACATGAAGAAACCAACAGGTCATTAAAAAGATAGGAAAGAAAGAAAAGACCAAAATGGATGTCAAAAGAGACTCTGAAACTTGCTCTTGAACATCAAGTAGCTAAGGAGAAAGGAAGAAACGGTGAAGTAAAAGTGTTGAAAAGAAGATTTCAACGGGTGGCTTGAGAAGACAAAGTAAAGTATTACAATGACATGTGCAAAGACCTGGAGATGGGGAAAACCAAAAGAGAAGAACACGCTCTGCATTTCACAAGCTGAAAAAAACTGAAGAAAAAAATTCAAGCCCCGAGTTGCGATACTGAAGGATCCTATGAGGAAAATATTAAAAGACGCTGGAAGCATCAAAACAAGATGGAAGGAATATACAGAGTCATTATACCAAAAAGAATTGGTTGACGTTCAACCATTTCAGGAGGTAGCATATGAGCAGGAACCAATGGTACTGAAGGAAGAAGTCCAAGCTGCACTGAAGGCATTGGCAGAAAACAAGTCTCCAGGAATTGACGGAATACCTACTGAGATGTTTCAACAAACGGATGCAGCGCTGGAAGTACTCACTTGTCTATGCCAAGAAATTTGGAAGACAGCTACCTGGTCAACTGACTGGAAGAGATCTATATTTATGCCTATTCCCAACAAAGGTGATCTCACCAAATGCGGAAATTATCAAACAATATCATTAATATCACACGCAAGTAAAATTTTGCTGAAGATCATTCAAAAGCGGCTGCAGCAGTGTCATGGTTTGAATTACGTCCCCCAAAAAATGTATGTCAATTTGGCTGGGCCATGATTCCCAGAATTGTGTGGTTGGCCTCCATTTTGTGATTGTAATTTTATGTTAAAGAGGATTAGGGTGGGATTGTAACACCAGCCTTACCCAGATCACATCTCTGATCCAATGTAAAGGGAGTTTCCCTAGGGTGTGGCCTGCACCACCTTCTACCTTACAAGAGATAAAAGGAAAGGGAAGCAAGCAGAGAATTGGGGACCTCATACCATCAAGAAAGCAGTGCCGGGAGCAGAGCGCATCCTTTGGACCGGGGTTCCGGTGCAAAGAAGCTCCTAGTCCAGGAGAACACCGAAGAGAAGAAGGCCAATGGAGAGAAAAAGCCTTCCCCTGGAGCTGATGCCCTGAATTTGGACTTTTGGCCTACTTTGACAGTAAGGAAATAAACTCCTCTTTGTTAAAACCATCAACTTGTGGTATTTCTGTTGGAGCAGCACTAGGTGACTAAGACAAGCAGTATATGGTCAGGGAACTGCCAGAAATTCAAGTCTGGATTCAGAAGAGGACACGGAACCAGGGATATTATTGCTGATAAAGATCAAAGACCACAGCCTTCAGTATGGATTACACCTCAACATAAAGAAAACCATAAGGAAGACCAAAGAAGAACTGATGTCAGGAGGGATCAGTCTCTGGAGAAGGACATCATGCTTGGTAAAGTGGAGGGTCAGCGAAGAAGAGGAAGACCCTCAATGAGATGAATTGACGCAGGGCCTTCAACAGTGGGCTTAAGCATAACAATGATTGTGAGGATGGCGGAGGATAGGGAAATGTTTCGTTCTGTTGTATATAGGGTCTCTATGAGTCGGAACCAACTCGATGGAACCTAACAACGACAACAACACTATATGCCAGGCATAGTGCTCGGTGCTAGGGATAAAAAGACAAGTAAACATGGTCTCTGCCCAAGAGACTAGTGAAGGTGGCCAGTAGGTAATCAATTATAAACCCGTGATGAAGGTAGTAATAGAAGATGTATAATAAAAGGGCAAAAGTGGTTCAGAAGAGAAAGTGAGTGACTTGAAAGGGTAGGGGAAGCCACAGGGAGCATTTCAGGCAGAAGATGTGGTCGATACAAAGGCATAGGTTTATGCCATATTTGGGGAGAACTATGAGGAGTAAGGAGCCCTAGTGGTGCAGTAGTTAAGAGCTATAGCTGCTAACCAAAAGGTCAGCAGTTTGAATCTACCAGCAGCTCCTTGGAAATCCTATGGGACAATTCTACTTTGTTCTATAGGGTCACTGAGTGGGAATCAAATTGAAGGCAATGAGTTTAGGTTTTTTTTTTCTTTTTTTCTTTTTTTGGTATGAGGAGTAAAAAAAAAAAAAAAAATTGTGGAAGCAAAACATTTGAGCAAACAGTGGTGAGAGAGAAGGCTACATAGGTTAAAAGAGACTAATCTTGAATGGCCATATTTGCTCCTGGACTTTATTCTGTAGGCACAGGGAAGCTATCAAAAGGTTTTAGCTAGGGAAATTACAACAGTCTATTTGTATTTTAGGTAGAAAGGCAGTTTATTCATTTAAGGAAATATTTTTGAGCCTCTATAGTAAGCAACATCATGATAAACAGAGAAAAGATTGAAGTTGTCAAGGATTTCATTTTAATTGGATCTACAATCAACACCCATGGAAGCACCAGTCAAGAAATCAAATGACACATTGCACTGGCAAATCTGCTGCAAAAGACCTCTCTAAAGTGTTAAAAAACAAAGATATCACCTTGAAGACTAAGGTGCACCTGACCCAAGCCATGGTGTTTTCAATCACCTCATGTGCATGCAAAAGCTGGACAATGAATGAGGAAGACCAAAGAAGAATTGATGCCTTTAATTATGGTGTTGGCAAAGAATATTAAATATAGCACGGACTGACAAAAGAACAAACAAATCTGTCTTGGAAGACGTACAGCCAGAATGCTCCTTAGAAGCAAGGATGGCGAGACTACGTCTCACATACTTTGGTCATGTTATCTGGAGGGATCAGTCTCTGGAGAAGGACATCATACTTTGTAAAGTAGAAGGTCAGTGAAGAAGAGGAAGACTCTCAACTAGATGGATTGACACAGTGGCTGCAACAATGGGCTCAAGCATAACGATTGTGAGGATGGTGCAGGACTGGGCAGTGTTTCATTCTGTTGTACATAGGGCTGCTATGAGTTGGAACCAACTCAACGGCACCTAACAACAACAACAACATAATATGCCAGGTACAGGGAGAAAAGTTAGTTCTGAGAATACAAAAATTCTTAAGTCATGACTGAAAGTTCTAAGGAGTTTAAGCTTGGAGTCAGTGAGTGATGTTGACCACTCAAGCAGAGGCAGGGCAGGGCTTGGAGAGAAAAGGAGACACTCAAGGAATCTTTAGAAGGTGAAATGTGAAGGATCTAGGAAAGGAAAGGAAAAGTGGAGTCTAGGATGATTTCTTGGCATTAATGAATGGGTGGAGGGCAGTACCTTTAAGGGAAATAGGAAACACAAGGGAATTTCAGTGGGAACATGTTGGGCTGTGGAGGATCCAGAGATCCTGTGACCAGAATGAAGAGTCATGACTCTGGAGCTCAGGAAAGAAGCCAGGGTTAGGATGTAGATTTGAGAGTCATCAGTGTTTGGGGAATGTTGGGAGCAAGACTTAAAAACATGGAAGTACATGATGGAATAGCTCATAGAAAGTGTAAAGAGTGAGAACAGGATCTCTGAGGCTGGATCTACCTAGAAGCGTTCGGTCAACATTGACATTGCCTCCTCGTGGTTATTAAGTCCTTCCTCACCCAGTCTTTTACCTTATGGGAGAAATAAGTCCTTAGTTGTCACTGCTGGTCCCATCTTACCTAGCATTTTCATTTTTTCTTTCATCTTTTCTGTATCAGCTACATAGTCTATTGAATCTGTGAAAATGTGAACTCTGAAGAAATACACACCTATGGTAAAGAATATGACAGCAGGTGCCCAGATAACCTTAAATACAGCAGACAGAGTTGCTCTCTGACCCTCTAGGGGTGAGGGTGTGGGTGGGAGAGGAGGTAGAGAAAGAAGAGGCAGTTCAGAGCCAAAGTCTAAACTGAGGCTATCCTACATGGTAGCCACTATTTAAATTTAAATTAATTAACATTAAATAGAAGTTCTTTGGTTGCACTAGCCACATTTCAAGTCCTCAATAACTACATGTGGCTAGTGGCTACTGCACTGGGCTGCACAGGTATAGAACTTTTCCATCATCACAGAAAGTTTTATTGGACAGTGCTGGAAAGCATCCATAAATGTTGTCTTCCTTCTGGACTTTTTTGAGGACCTATGAAGATTTTTTAAAAAGAGTGCATGTGGAGGAGAGATTGGAAGGACAGCAGGGAAGGATTGGGCAATAGCAAACTATTCTAAGTGTGAAAGTGAAGGAAGTCATGAAAGAGGACATAGACAGTAAGAAAAGCCAGTCAGAATCTGGAGGAGAGATACAATGGTGAAACCAACTTTTTGCTGGGGAGAAAGCTCATGAGGAAGTAGAAGCCACAGAAATTCTGGTTGTGATGTTCATACCATAAAAGACAGTGGCCACCAGAATATCCACAGTTAGTGGGAAGATCCCAAGTCAGAGAGAGGCAAAGCTGGGAGCATGTACATTTTCCCAGACTCAAAGAAAGAAGGGTGAGAAGGCTCCAAGATTCAGTTAAGAGTCCAAAATGGTGTCACAGGGCTAGGAAATAAATGATTTATTGAGCTGTTCTTTTGTGCCTAGGACTGTACTGTGACAGAGGAATTTGTGGAAGAGAACATCAGTGAAGGAGGAACCAAGGAAGGCTGTCTGGAGTTGAGAACAATGTATGGGAACAACAGACAAGGATTTGCAAAGTTAGGAGAGATCACAGAGGCATTCCAAAAGAGCAGTACCTATACAGATGGGACAGTGAGCTGTCTGGTTTGACTGGTGAAAAGACAGCCCCAGATACATGCCCCTTATTAACTTGTATTTTGATGTACTATGCTCTCTCCATCTATTCCTTGAGGGCAAGGACCATGCCTGTTTTTATTCAGCTTTGTGTCTCCATCACATAGCGCAGCACCTAACACCTAATAAGGGCTCAATAAAAGTTGGCTGAAATGCAAGAGTTTAAGCTTGATATGGAGGGCAAAAAAAAAAAAAAAGTTCTTGAGTTTAAATTTACTTAGCTGTGAGAAGAGTATGATAATGGATAAGACTGACTAGCAGTATTCACGCCTTACTGTTGTTGTAAAGATGATTTCTTCTTTACTTAACACTCATGGGGCAACATACTCATGATCAAATTAGGCTAGGGTAGGTCTCTCTCTAGGAGTCCATCTCTCAACTCTCCACTGACCTGAGTTTTGAAAAGGTAAAAAAAAAAAAAAAAAAGCTAAGAAAAAATAGAGGATAGAAAATGAGGTCACTGGGAGTAGAACAGGGATACAAAAAGTGAAATGAGGAGTGGTGGAGATGCCCCAACTCACAGGTTTCTGTCCTCCAAAGCCTTTAATGATAACTAGGCCTTCCTTAGCATTTAACCATCAGTTAAATAAGCAAACTGAAAAAAATCCAGGAAGCTGGAAAGGGGGAAGAATTCGCTAAGAATGAGATGGAAATGATAAAACAACTTCCACACAGTAGATAGGTAAATTTCTAGGAATGTTAGGTCAGAAATCGGAGATCCAGGGGGCTCAGGCCTCCCTTGTTCCCGCCTGGCCTCCTTTTTTTCCACCTTCAGAAAATGTGTAAGAAGCACAGGTTTCTCCATTCAACTAGTGGAGAAATTCTCAATTGAACTGTGGAGTAACAGAATTCTAGGAATAGGCAAGTCTCTACTAGCCCTCAGAAACAGTCCTATGGAAAGGAGCAAACACAGGCTACTGTCATCTAACAGTGTTGGCCTCAGAGGCCCAGACACCAACCCCAAGGACTGCGGGGGTGGGCTTTCAGCATCCCACTCACTTCATATTCAACCCAAGTCTCACTTACAGCTTCTTTCTCAAGAAGTCAAGATTTCAGGAGATCGATTTGTTGTCCAACCAGAAAGGGAAGGCTTAGGGATGCTTCCCCTACATAGGAAGGAAATCTGATCCAGGCCTCCTGCTTCCTGGATTTTTCCCCTGTGGTTCAGGGACCCTAGTGTCCAAGCTCTTAGATTCTCAAGGCGATCCCTTAGGCCTTGGGGCAGGATCCCGACGTCTGCCTCGCCATCTCCCTGGAATTTTCCACTGCAGCTGCCTCTGCTCCCAGACACCCCTCCCTGGGCAAAATTCCCGCTCCCTTCACCTCCCCCCTCCTTTCCTAATCACACCTCATTCCCACCCCGAACCCCGAGGCCCAGCCCACAGTCCGGCCCACACCCCACACTAACCCTAGAGGTCCCAGTTAGAGGAATGGGAGGCCAGGACCCTTATAAAAGGGAGAGATGGAGGGTCCCTGGCTCTCTCCAGGGCAGGGAGAAGGGACATTGGAGGGGCTAGTCCCCCTGGGGCTGGAGTAGGGGGAGGGGCTCTCCTCACATCCCCATATAAGGCAGGGCAAGCAGTTAGGCTCCTGGATTGGCTGATTCAAATAAGCATTCCACCTGGCAACAGGATTCCTATTGGCTCTCAGGAAAAATAGGAGGAAGGTGGATGGAGGTTGTTGGTGGCGGTGATTGGAAGGGGGAGGGGAATGGAGGTGACCAGAGTGGGGGGCGGTTACCAGGGCAACGGGGTAAGAGCCCAGCAGGGTGTCTGAGACGGCAGGCGGGGCTGGGAGGTGGAGAGGAGGGAAGAGGAAAGAAGGGCGGGAGGGAGAGGAAAGAGACTGACGGGGAAGGAGAGAGGGGAGAGAGAGAGACCGGGAGACTATGCTGGAGGGGGGAGCGAAGGAGGGAGGAAAAAGAAATGAAGCAAAAGAGAACAGAGATGGAGACAGTGAGAGATCGCTAAAGACATCAGAGAGTGAGTCAGAGAAACAGAGATTGAGAGAGGGAAATGGAAAGATCTCAGAGAATTAAATGTACAGAGTCGGGCAAGGCAAAGTCTTTGGTGAGGCCCAAACATTTTTGAGAAGACCTAGACTGAGAAACTGATAGAAGAGTCAGAGAAATTAGGAGGTGTGTACACCAAGGGACCAAACGATAGCGTATTTAAGCACTCAAATACTAAATAATGATGATGATCAATTAGCGCATTTTTTGTTAATTAAGAAAAAAATGATAAAGAAAAAGATGAGGACTAATGATGACAAATGTGGGGGGCACACATACCGAAAGAAGATATCTTTTTCCAAACCCCAGCCTCCCACCCGATCCACCTTACAGACCTTTAATACACATCCCAGTCCCAACCCCTTCCTGAAACCCCAGACTCTCAAAATGACCCCTGGAGACTAAGATTAAGAGCAAGGAGCTAAGGACTCCAGACCTGGACCCCTTGCAAAGGAGGCAAAAATAACACAGAAAGGCTGGGGGAGATGGCAGCAGAGGAAAGAGAAAAGCAAAAAGAGGGAAAATGTGAAAAATGAGAACAGGAAGAGGAGTTTGAGGGAAATCAGCTAAGAATATAGGGCCGGGTAAAACAAGTTAAGACAAGAGCAGTGTTGCCTGGGAGAGACAGGGAAAGAGATCAGAGATGAAATGGTGGAAGAGGGTAAGTGAGAAATGAAGAGGTGATAGAAGTATGGGAGAGATGTGAGATAATAGTTGTGAGGGAGGGGTCTGGTGCAGAGAAATGAGATGAGATGAAGAGAAATAGGAGGACCAGGCAAAGAAAAGTGAGGAGAGAGGAGAATAAGAAAGGTCCCACGTCAGGGAGAGGTGGAAGAGAGGAAAGGAGACCGGAGGACCTCTAACTCCTCTGGATCACAAGAAAGAGCCGGAAGAGAGAAACCCAGTTGGGTTCACAAATGTCAGGAGGGAAGGGTGGGCTGCCCGTTGAGCTCTCCCATCCTCTCTCAAGACCGCCAAGACAATGTAGATGGAGGATGAGGGGAAATGCAGCGTGATGTGGAAGTAGCCCTTCTACCCTCTTCCTCTTCTTTAAGATTTTGGTTTCTCAGATACCTACCCTGCCTTTCCATCTGCTCCTCTCCACCCCACCCTATCCCTTGGCAAAAATCTCAGGGCTTTTTTGGGGTCAGTAGGATTCAGGCCACCCCCCCAGCCCGCCCCCAAAAGACAGACTTCACAATCGCAAGCAGTAGGTTGGGATTTGGAGAGATCCCTCCCTGCAGGAACCCCACCCCTCTTCCCACCTCCTCGCCCCACTCCTTCTCCGCGGCCGTCAGTCTCTCCATTTCCCCCTCCTGGTCTCGTCCTCCCTCCCGCCTCTCTCGCTCTCCCTCCCCTTGCTTTCATCCTCCTATCCCCACCTCTCCAACCTCCTCTTTCATCCCCCTCCCCTCTCTTCTCCTCCCCGCTCCCGCCTGCCCCACCCCTGGGAAGCCCCTCCCGTCGGGCAGCGCCGCTTTATAAGCGGGTTCCTTTCCCGGGGGCGGCAGCGGCTGGTCGGTGGCAGCTTTGCTTGTGCGGGGGCGGCGATTCGAGGACTGAGCGACCGCGGCCGGAGCGCACCGGCCACCGCCTGCACCGCCCTTCCGCCCGGACGGCCGCAGCCCTGCGGGTCTCTGCTCCAGACCCACCCCCGCCCCACCCCGCGCGCCTCTGCCGCCTCTTCCAAAGACCCAGCTTGCTGAGCGGCCGCCGCTGCCGCTGTCGCCGCCGCCGCCGCCACCGCGCCAGATTCCGGCCGCGGCCACCCTCTGCCGTCCAGGGCCCCTCAGTCCCGGCCCCGGGACCCCGGCTTCCCGCCAGCCCCGGCCCCGGCACCATGTCGGAGAAGAGCGTGGAGGCAGCGGCCGAGTTGAGCGCCAAGGTAGGGGCTGGGGCGGCGGCGGCCGGGACCCCGCGCAGCCCCTGGGTTCGGGGCGGCCTTCCACCCCAGGCCCCCCCCGACGGCCCTGCGCTGCTCTAGCGTCCGGGTCCCCGCGGACCCCACTCCGCCCTCCCCCCGCGCCCCAGCCTGGCGCTGCCTATCCGGCTCAGCACGGCTCCCGCCAGCGCCCTCTAGCTTCCCTGCGCTCCGCGCGGCGGCTCCCGGCCTCGCCGCTCAGGTCCGCGCTGGGCCCCGCCGCCGTCCCCACCCCTCGCCGGCCTCTACCCGGTCCGGTGTCCCGTCGGAGCCCTCCGCCTCTAGGTTTACTGTGCCCTCTTCCCCTCTTCCTCCCTCCCCGCGCCCCATTTCCCTGTCTCCTTCCAATCTGACCTCACCTTTTCTCCTGCTAAGCGGTTTGAGATCCTCAAGTGTAAACAGGACTCTCTCGGGCTCCTCCCTCGCGGCCCGACTGTCTCTTGCTTCCCTCCCCGGACAGCTGCTGCCACTGTCCGTTTTCTTTTCCCCCCTTTCCTTTCATTTACATCCTTTCCTCAACACTGGTCCGAAGCTTTTTTCTTTTTTCTTTTTTTTTTGGTCTCTCTCTCTCTCTCCATCGCGCCCCCCACCCCCCACCCCAGAAACACACACACTTAAAGAATCTCGAGTTCCTAAAAATTAGAAGGGAGGCGGGAATAGCCTTCGAAAAAGCTGAGGCTGGGCATTGCGTTGAGCTGTCATTGCTCACATTAGCTCCCTGCCTGGCCCCATCCCTTTGCCCTTGCCTCTCTTCCAGCCTTCGTCTAATTTCCCTAGGGAACCTGCGGATTGTGGCTTTGGGAAATAAATGCAGCCAAGGTTTGGGGGCTGGGAGGCTGACCTTGGTAGTGATGAGGGGTGGAGGCTGAGGAGCCATCACACAGGCCCCTGGGAGGCCTGCGAAGTGAAAAGGGAGAGCCAATGGGATGAAAGGCAGTGGGAGAGGAGATATGTGTGCGATCTGACAAGGTGTGCATGTGTGGCCCTCCAGTGGGCTGTGTGGTGGCATGTGACTTCACTGAGTAGGTGTCTTTGTATGTCTGAAATCCAGCGAGTGTGTGGGACTGCCCGTGTCAGTTACATGTGTGCAGGTGGAGAGGTAGATGTTCTGGAGCCATGTTGCTGCTCTGTGAGTGCGGAGTGGCTCCCCTGTGCTCTTGTGTTGTCTTGGAGAGTATGCCACAATGCCCAAACACCGGGCCATGTGTCTCGGGATCGTGTGGGCGCTCCTCTGTAGCTTTGTGTGTGAATAGATGTCAGTCTGTGTCAGTGTGTGTGCCTGTGTTGAGTAAACGAGGCCAGAGAGCTTCTTAGTGCGAAACCTAGGGCCTAGTTCACATATCCTCCTGGAAAAGGGATCATGGAAGGACAGTGACCAGAAGGACAGGAGAGGAGAGGGCCCGGCCCCTTGGACTTTGGTCTGTGGTGTTCTCCCTCCCTTCTTTGCACTCTCCCTCCCTCCATCAGCCCAGATGGGAAATTTAGGCCATGGCCACTGAGACTTGGGAGTAGGGCCCCAGAGAGATGCTAACTAGCCCTTGGGTCTCCTGGCCCAAGTTGTGGGGAAAAGCCTACCAGGTAGTACAAGTGCCATACCAACTATGTGGCAAAGAAATGAGGACAGCCAAGGAAGATGAAGGAGAGATCTAGCTGGGGTGAGAGGATGAAGTGTTCTGTGCTCCCCCTAAAAAGGGAAAGAGAATCAAGTATCCCCCCAAGACCAGCCATTCTGTACCAACCCCCTCTTTTATCCCCAATCCTGTTCCAGAAAGGACACACCCTCCCAGAGTGATCCACTCACATAGAAAACTTCTATCCACATGGAATCAGATACAGAGAGTTGCACATGAAAACCAGATCAGATCACATAGGGACACCCACAGTGTCGCTCAGTATCTGCCAAGGGGTAAAGAGAGGACTGGAAACTGAATTGGAAGGCAGGTACAGTGTCCAGAGGAGACTCTCACATGAGCATCTGCCTCTGCCACATCAGACTAGGACATCAAGGGTGTCCCTGCTGGGATCTTAGGGTGAAGGAGACAGGGGGAAGTGTGGTGGGAGGATACACCAGACAGGTACCTGCCTCAACCACATTCTCATCCCACCCTAGACACAGACCTTGTGTTGTCTCTTCATCTGCCATGTCTGATACTCTTTCTCTTCCATGTTTCTTTTATCCTCTTTACCTACATTTCCACTGGAAATGGTTTCTTCTACTCTTCCAGTACAGCAACACACACACCACAGGAGGTAGGGAGGAGGAAACTACTTGATCTCGTGTAAACTGTTTCGGGTAGGGTGGGGAAAAGTGGTATGGGATGCCAGGAATCATGGTGGGATGCTCTCCCTTCTCCTGTAGTGTTTGGCAAATTAGGAGCATGAGGATTAGGGAGACACAGAGAAACAAAGGCATGAGAAGATGGAGGGGGAGCTGGGAGAGATGCCCAGGAGAGAGGGTACTCAGGAAAAGGCCCCAGAGGTAAACAAAAGGCAGAGCAGGGCCGGCAGTGGGAGAGGGCAGGCAAAGGAGGCAGCAGAGGGACATGGAGAGGGGGTGGGGCATCAAGGGCTGCAAGCAGATGGAGGGGATTTGCTTTGCTGAGCTGAACTCTTCAGCCTGTGAGGTTTGGAAGAACTTGATGGGGGTGGGGATCAGTTACCTTGGTGCCTGTTCCCCTTTGCTTCAACACTTTACCTCTCCCACTGAGTCTGGGGGAAGGAGGTCTGAGGTTTCAGCCCTTTTGCTGGCTCTAGTGTAAGTACCCTGAGGACCTGTGTTCTGTCTCTAAGCTGTGGCCACCTTCTCGTTTCACACTCCTCCAAGCTCACTGCAGAGAGGGAGAACCGGGGCTAGAGGGACTTGAGGATGGCAGATCATTTGTGGTGGGACAAAGGTGACCTCTTTCTCCCTTGCAGGACCTGAAGGAGAAGAAAGAGAAGGTGGAGGAGAAGGCAAGCCGGAAAGAGCGGAAGAAAGAAGTGGTGGAGGTGTGTGTGTGGGGGTGGGGTCAGGTGGGAGGTAACCACACCTGCCCTGCAATCCACCCTTCCCGATTATCTCATCCTTCCTCACAGTTACCTCCTGGGAGCTGAGTCCTACCTTTTATTTCTTGTCCCCTCCCACCCTCACTGTCCTACCCTGAGGTGCCTCCCAAGTCCTTTTATCACCCCCTGCCCCATTCCATGGCCCTGGTGGTGGTGGGTGGAGACACACAGCCAACCTGACACTGCTTCCTCTCCTTGTTCCCACAGGAGGAGGAGAACGGGGCTGAGGAAGAAGAAGAAACTGCTGAGGATGGAGAGGAGGAGGATGAAGGAGAAGAAGAAGGTGGGGAGGGGCAGGAGAGGCTGGGCTGGGTGAAATGGGGTTCAAAGGAACAGTCAGGGTGGGTTTAAAGACCTGAAGCAAGGCTGAGGGTGACCTCAGGGGGTAACTGCCAGAGCTTCCTGTCCTTCCCCAATGACCCATTTCTGGCTCCTCAGATGAGGAAGAAGAAGAAGAGGATGACGAAGGGCCAGCGCTGAAGAGAGCTGCTGAAGAGGAGGTTTGGGCTGGGTTGTGGGTCCTGAGGGGCTGTCAGAGATGCAGCAGGGGCTGGGACCCCTTTGGATTTGGACCCAGATCCCTGTGGTGGCCTGGGTGGGGGCTGGAACAGGGCTAGGACAGGGGGAGGTCCCCTCTCCCATTTTACAGCTACCCCAATTCTTTCCCTCTCTACAGGATGAAGCAGATCCCAAGCGGCAGAAGACAGAAAACGGGGCATCAGCATGAGCCCCCTGTCAAGGGGCTGGGGGTTGGAGGCCCTCGGGGCCTGGAGGTGGGAGTGGGAATGGACAAGTATAGCCACTCTTCACCTGGCTCCCTGCTCTGGGCCCCCACACCAGAGCTGCCACCCTCTTCTTCCTCCCCAGCCTTCTCATTTCTGCCTCTCCAGACACTGCCCCATCCATCCTCACTCTGCCATAGTTCCACTTCCTGACCTGCTCCATCTGAGCTCCCCAGCTGGTCCCCAATCCCTCCTCTCTGTCTCCTTGATCTCTTCCTCCTTCCCCCCAGCCAATCCTACCCTTCTCTGGTAGCCTGTCCTACCTAATCTCTGCATCCCTCAGCCTCATTTCCTGCCCCATCCCTATCCTGCCTGATCCCTGGATCTCCCTCAGATCCCCTCCTCTCAGACAGCGCCAGGCCAGGGTGGGGCCAGGGTCGGACGGAGCCCCACAGCTGCCCCTCTATCCTCCCCTTTTTGTATAATTTAATAAAGAAATGGTCGTGCTTCTGTTTTTAACCTGTCTCCTGCTTTCCAGGGTCCCAGTCAATACAGTGAGGGAGGAGGGTGGCTGACGACATATCCTGTTAGGACCCTTTCAATTTATAAAAAAGTAGCATACTCCCAAAGACAGGATGAGCACTCTAGGGGTGGACAGGGAGCACAGCTTCTTTTGAGAGCTGACTTCTGTCCCATTTTTGGATTCTTGGGGATGCTCCTCCCCAGCAATACACATAGTTCCCTGCTAACCCACACAAGGCCCAGACACTGCTGAGCCCAGTGGAAAGCTACAGCACTATTGTGCTGAACCAGGCAAATAGAAACAGCCCCAGGAACAGGAAGTCCCACCCCTGAAATGGGAGAGGGGTTGTAGGCCTGTGTCTCAGCCCCCCAGGATCCTGGAGGGAGAGCTGCCTGGCATCAAAGATGATGCCTTGTCCTGGCCCTGAGGAAGTAAGTGAGCTCCTTCTGGTCAAGCAAGGAGAACCCTAGGGTCTCTGGTTTCCGGGCCACTTGCTGCCTGTATTGCTGTCCCAGCACTGCCTTGCCACTGCCTTCTAGTTCTCCCAGCTGTGCTGGAGCAGGAGTTCCCCTCTGTCAGTGTCGCACTTCCTTCCCTGGTTCCTCTATTATAGAGTTTGGTCTTGCTTAGAAGGTTTCTGCATTTCTCCATCTCCCTAACACCCTTGCCCTCTCTTAGTTCAGAACCTCTGGTCTGGGGGAAGTTGCTGAGTGCTCAGGGGTCTGAGCTGGAGGGTGTACAGGAGAGGTAGACTCACTGACAACACCATTCTTCCCAGATGAGAAGACACTCAAAACTCACCCAGGGTCAGGACTATACACACACAGCTTTTGTCTTCACACTCCCTGTCTGACCTTAGCAAATTATTTCATCTTTGAGCCTCAGTTTCCTCAGCTGTACAGTTGAGGTTAATGTTAGATTCCATGAGTTACTGTATGTAAAGTGTCCAATATAGTACCTAGCTCACAGGGAGGGCTCAATATAATGTAGCTGTTATTTTCCCCAGACTTGGGGTACCTTTCCCTAGACCTACCATGTTTTCAAAACCAAAACCAAACCCATTGCCATCGAGTGGATTCTGACTCATAGACCATGTTTTAGGACGCAGTAAAGCTTCCTGTCCACCTTATTCCCAGGAGTCATTGTAACGGTGGGTTGGAAAGCACGTGTATAAACAAATTCTGGGATGTTAAAGGAAAGAGGAGATGAAGACCAAGGAGAGGACTTGCCAAGAAGAAAATGTGAACGTTGGGCTGAGGAGGTAGTTTAGAGATGGGCAAGTGGGTTGTTCAGGGCAGAAATAGTTTGGAGAGAGGGCAGAAAGGTCTAGGGAAAGGCAACAGTCAGGAGGGTGGGGGAAGGGCAAGGAGGGGGTGGTGGGAAGACCCCGGACGGAGGAAGTAAACAAGGGGAGAGCCACCACAGAGGTGGAGGGTGATGCTGCTGGGAATCAACCCCCTCAGACTTTCCACTGCGAAGCGAAACTGTAAGCTCTGAGGTGTGTGTAGGGGGGAGGGGGGAGCGGGCAATGGGGAGGGGAAGTGGGGAAGGTGGAGGGATGGCAGGACAGGGCGAGGGCCCTGGGAACAGCACACAGGCATCCCAGCTCACACAGCCAGCTTGCCTCCACTCTGCTCTCTGCTACTGCCCTGCTCCATTCCCTGGGACACCCCCATCCCTACCCCACCCTCAGGCTGCCTGATTTGGCCAGGTTTTCCCGGGATTCTAGCTTCTGATTGTTGGTTGCTCCTCTCTCTTTCAGGCCCCCCTCCCATCCCCCTCCCTCTAGATTCTCTTCCTTCACCTCCCTCTTTGTAGAACCCCTACTTTGTCCCCCCTACCTCTTTTCTGACCTCCTCCCGTTGGAGGGCTTAGCGTGGCCCGGGCCATAGGGGAGATGTGGGAGGCGCAGTTCCTGGTCTTGCTGCTTCTGCAACCGCTGTGGGTGGCTCCAGGTAAGGTGGTGACGGTGGGAGGGCTGACCTCCAGATCCACCAAGAGGGCCAGCAGGGATCTCTCTATGACCCCACAGATCCTGTGGCCCTTAGCTCTGGTGCTGGATTCTTCTAATGTCTTTCTTGGGGCAGTCCTTCTAGCCCCAAAGCCTCTCTGCTGTCTCACCCTTGTTAGGGAAGGGACAGAAACCAAGCTCTTCCTAGACCTTTTTCTCTCTTGGGAATCACTGGGCTCTTTCTCTACTCCTAAGTCTCTTGGCTCATGGCCCCTCCCCTTGGCCTCTCTTTTACTCCCCAGTGGAGGCTTCAGGGCCTGGGGCAAAGGTCCCGGTGGTGTGGGCCCAGGAGGGGGCTCCTGTCCGACTCCCCTGCAGCCCCAAAATCCCCCTCAGCCTTCTGCGAAGTGCAGCAGTCACTTGGCAGCACCAACCAGACAGGTACGCACCCCAAACCTGGGCAACAGAACTCCCAAACCCAGCCCTAATGGCAGCCAGACTCACAACCCAATACCCAACCCTTCCCATGTCCCCTCAGGGCATGCCACACAACCCTCTGCCCCTCCCCTGAGCTCCCAGTCCCCCTGAAGCCAGGGTCTCAGCCTCACCTGCCGCCTTGCACCTCTCCCGCCCTTCCTCCGAAAACTGCTCCCTCACACCTGCATCCCATAGTATGCCTGCCTCTCCTGTAGTGGATGGTGCTGCCCGGCGCGGGGGAGGGGAAGGAGGGCAGGGGAGGAAGGCTGGTGGTCAAGAGACCTCCTTTTTGGGCAGGCTTCCTAGTCCTCAAAAGGAGACTGGTCTGCTCTGCTCTGGGGCTGCTTCCCCCTCGACTTTCTCAATGCCATCTCTCTCTCCCGCCCAGTGGCCGGCCCAGCCCGGCCCCCGGCAGCACCACGACCCCTGGCCCGCGCTCCGGGGCGCCCTTCCCTCTGGGGCCCGGATCCCGCCGCTACACCGTGCTGAGCGTGGCGCCGGGAGGCCTGCGCAGCGGGAGGCAGCCCCTGCAGCCCCGGGTGCAGGTGGCGGAGCGCGATCTCCAACGCGGGGACTTCTCGCTGTGGCTGCGCCCAGCCCGGCGCGCCGATGCTGGAGAGTACAGAGCCACTGTGCGCTTCAGGAACCATGCCCTCTCCTGCCACCTCTGCCTGCGCGTGGGCCAGGGCTCGAGTAGGTGGGGGCGGGACGAGGGGCGAGGGGCTGGGAGGAGGGCCCCTCACTCCCTGCCGCCTGGGAGGCAGGAAGGGCTAAGGGAGGCTGTGCCTTTGAGGATGCGCCCTTAGACTGCCAGAGCGCTCCCAGATGGGTAGAGAAAGGGGGTGGGGGTCCAGACCGCGGAGTGGAGGGTGCTCCCAGAGGAGCACATGCATGGGGGGGAGGTGCCCAAAGGAGAGATTGTATCACCCCTTCGGCTTGCCTTTCCCCACCCACAACGAGAGTGCCAGAGTGCCTTTGGTGGGGGTGGGGAGGTACCAAGGACTCCCTCTCTTCTAGGGGCTAGAGGGTGTGGGAAGACTGCTGGGCTAGAGTGATTCGTTTCAGACATCTGTAGCTCTGGTGGTGGGCTTAGTGGGGATCCTCAGGCATGGCCTGGAGAAAGGGAAGGGTAGAAGATGCCAAGTAAACTGGAGGCAGGGGGCAGGGGAAAGTGGGCATCCATTTTAAGTACCTCCAGGTGCCAGGCCCTAGGCTGGGGCAGAGGAGAGAAGGACAAAGACATCTAAAGCATGGTCCCTGTTTCCAGAAGCTTCTACGTTAGTTGGCCCACTGAGATGGGAAAATGTTTTGGGGTGGGGCTGACCCAGCCTTCTTTACCCTTTGCACAGTGACTGCCAGCTCCCCAGGACCTCTCAGGACTTCCGAGTCAGTTGTTTTGAATTGCTCCTTCAGCCGCCCTGACCTCCCAGCCTCTGTGCGCTGGTTCCGGGGCCTGGCTCGGGACCCTGTCCAGAAGTCCTCCCAGCACCACTTGGGCGGAAGCTTCCTCTTCCTGCCTCAAGTCAGCCCCTCAGATTCTGGGCCCTGGGGCTGCATCCTCACCTACAGAGATGGCTTCATTGTCTCCATTACATACAACCTCACGGTTCTAGGTAACTCCTCCAGCCTGCCTTCACACTTGACCACAACCCCTTCCTGCCCCTTGTCACCTCCCCTAACTTTTTGGTCCCCAAAGCAAGTCCTCAGCAGCTAGTGCCACCTGTGATTGCTCTGGCCCCTCTGTCCGACCCCTTTCTCATGTGGCAGCCTTTCAGCTGCCTTTTCCCCTTCTAGCTTCTCCCTTGGCCATCCAGCCTCACTTGCCAGCCTTTGGTCTCATGAGGGTCCAGCCCATGTCCTGAGTTTCTGAGCAGCATCAGTTCATCTACTTTATTCTGTTCCTTAGCACTCTTCAGAGCTGGATCACCTCCTCTGCTCTTCTGCCTTCTTCCCTGCAGACCCAGCAGTCCAACCCCTCTGCACCTTCCCCTGTCAACTTTAACTTTGGGTTCCTTTTTCTTCCAGGTCTGGAGCCCACAGCCCCACTGACAGTATATGCTGGAGCAGGTTCCAGGGTGGAACTGCCCTGCCGCCTGCCTCTTGCTGTGGGGACCCAGTCTTCCCTCACCGCCAGGTGGGCTCGGCCTGGGGGAGGCCCTGACCTTCAGGTGGCTGAAGACAATGGCAGTTTTACTCTTTGGCTGGAGGCCGTGAGCCAGGCACAGTCTGGTACCTACACCTGCCACATCGATCTGCAAGGACAGGAGCTTAGTGCCACCGTCACTTTGGCAGTCATCACAGGTCAGCCCCAGGACAGGGAGGGATGGCTGGCTGGGCAAAGACTGGGCAAATCCATAGCCGTGATGCCAGGCACTGGGCACAAGTTCCAGAGGCTGCCCAATGTGGCCTCCTCTTTTCTCACCCCCTTTGTAAAGAACTGAAACTGAAAATCTCCCCTTGAGTCACAAGATAAACGTTCCATTGTTCTCTAAGGGACTCCCCTGCCCTGAATTGGCGGGAGGGTCTCAGCAGTTGGAAGAAGAGACGGCAAAAGTCTGAATGGTTCAAAAGAGATGGAATATATTTCCATAATCCTTGTCCACTTTGGGGACAAGGCTTGGGTTAAAGTTGCAGGACATTGCTTGGATTTGGGAGGAGTCATCAGTCCCTTGGTTAGCAAATATTTACTGAACAAAGGCCTTCCAAGACAGTATAAAACAAACACAGAAAAAAATACTCAGAAAGTATGTGTGGATTGATTGGTAACTATCAGCCATGACAGCTTGGCTATGTCTGCGGTCCTCATCTGGGCCACTAAATAGTAGTATCATATCAGCAAAAACAACCCATTGCTGTCGAGTTGATTCCGACTCACAGCGAACCTATAGGCTATTGTAGAACTGCCCTTATAAGTCTGCTTCTGAGGAAGCAGACTGCCACATCTTTTCTCCTGTGAAGCAGCTGGTGGGTTTGAACCATGGACCTTTTGGTTAGCAGCTGAGCACTTTAACAACTGTGTGCTTAATAATGTGTTTGGGTTGAATGAATAAATGAATAAGCTAACATATAATACATCTCCTAAGGGTCAGCACTGCATTTCCACCTGTTTCCTGGCTATCTCTACCTAGATATCGTACCCACACTGCAGTGTAATGCTGAACCCCATCTTTTCCTCACACCCAATCCTCTTACTGCCTTAAGCCTTTCTGTCAGTAACTCCATTTGAAACCTGGCCTTCTCCTTCTCTCCCTACATGAAGTCAGTCACCAATGCCCACTAATTCTTTCAGTCCAATGTCTTTTTTCTTGAGGACCAACTGCTTCATGGAGTTTTCCCATGGTATCTCCACAACATTTTGATGAGAGAGGTCTTATTACCTTTGTTTCACCAAGAGGGAAACTTTTCCAAAGGCACATAGTTGGGAAGTTATAGACTCAGAGTCTAAACTCAGGTATTTTTACCATCAAATCTTCACCCTCCTGTACACCATGCTCAGATCAAGGCCCTTCAACCTTTTGTCTTCTATCCGCCGTATCAGGTCCCTGTGTGCTGCAAGCGGTTTGCACTTGGCTACTAACCTAAAGCTTGGAGATTCAAACCCACTCAGTGGTGCCATGGAAGAAAGGCCTGGCAATCTTCCAAAAGGTCACGGCCTTGAAAACCCTATGGAGCAGTTCTACTCTATAACACATGGGGTCGCCATGAGTCAGAATTGACTTGATGGCAGTGGGTTTGGTTTTTGGTTTTTACCTACCCTATAAGAGTCCTTGGGTGGTGGAGACAGTTAGGTGCTTGACTACTAACCAAAAGGTTGGCAGTGTGAATCCACCCAGAGGTGCCTGAAAAGAAAGGCCCGGCAATTTGCTTCTGAAAGATCATAGCCTTGAAAATCCTAGGGAGTGCATTTCTACTGTGACACCATGGGTTTGCCATAAGTTGGATCAACTCTACAGCAACTGGTTTGGTTTTGGTTTTATCCACCCTATCTCTAACTGTATAGCTTTGAGAAGGCTCTGTCTCTAGAACAGTTGGTCAGATGACTGTTCTCTAAACATTCTGAAGGGCAGATAGAGAACATTCAGGGGGGACATCAAGACAGGGACACTGATAAGAGCCAAGTCATGAAGCAGGAAAGGTACGAGGTATATACTGGGGGCTAACTCACCTGACTGAAGTTAAGGGTTCTGAGATGAGTAGAAAGTAATGTAAAAGAATCTGGAGTAGTATCATGTGGTCCTTCAGGGCCAGTTTGAGTTTGAGCAATACCCTGAAGGCAGTAGGGAGCCTGGAAAGTTTTTGAGCAGGGGAGTGATCTGACCAAAAGCATTGTCTTGTTAAGATTAATGTAGTTATGACCCCTGATTTCTTCCCCCCAACCTCACCCAGTCAGAACCCAGGTGAGGGCAGGGTGACTGGGAGGTGTATCTGTAGTATTAGGTAATGAGGTCAGACCTCAGAAGATTTCTTTCCTCTAATTTTTTCAGTGACTCCCAAATCCTTTGGGTTACCTGGCTCCCCGGGGAAGCTGCTTTGTGAGGTGACTCCGGCGTCTGGACAAGAGCACTTTGTGTGGACTCCCCTGAGCAACCAGTCTTGGAGGAGTTCTCCAGGGCCCTGGCTGGAAATGCAGGAGGCCAGGCTCCTTTCCCAATCCTGGCAGTGCCAGTTGTACCAGGGCAAGAGACTACTTGGATCAGTGTTATATGTCACAGAGCTGTCTGGCCCAGGTCTGAGACCCCAAAACACCACAGCCCCAACTCCAGACCAATCATCTTGACCCCCCTCCCAGACCCACCCCTGTCCCAGCTCTTTTCTTCCCAATCTGGAACCTGCCCTCTATCTCTTGTCTAGGCCTGACCCACTTCTGCTGCTAATTAGCTGAATGACCCTGGGCAAGCCTTAAACTCTCTGGGCCCCATTGTCTACATCTGTAAATTATGAGAGGGTGGCAAGATGATCTTTTCAGCCCTGACCCTGTGCCTAATCCTGTTCTTTCTCCACAGGTGCCCAACGCTCTGGGGGAACCCCCGGTGCCATCAAAACAGGCCGTTTCCCTCTCTTTCTCATCCTTGGTATCCTTTTGCTGCTCCTCTTTATAACTGGAGCCTTTGGCTTTCACCTTTGGAGAAGACAGGTTAGTGGGGCCCTCCCCCAACACTGCCTTTTCTCTCCCCAATCCTGAGAGTGCTGTTTGGCACCCCTTCCTTAGGGAAGTTGCCCAAGGTGGGCCCCTGAATTTGCCTCTGCTCTCCAGGGACCCCTTGCCTGGGGAGGCATGAAAGGGCTGAGAGAAGGCCTAGGACCAGCGGGAAGGGCTGGATGGCCAGGAAAGGAGAATAGATGCACTCAGCATCCTTCCTATTTCCTTTCCCTTCAACCTTCTCCTCCCACCCTTCATCTCCCTCTTAATCTCTTCCCACAGTGGAGACGAAGAAGATTCTCTGCCCTAGAGAATGGGATTCACCCTCCTCAGGCTCAGAGCAAGATAGAGGAGCTGGAGCTAGAACCAGAGCAAGAGCTGGAGCCGAAGCCGGAGCCCAACCCGGAGCCGGAGCTGGAGCCAGAGAAGCCCTGACCTGGAGATAAGGCAGCCAGCCGATCTCAGCAGCTCAGTCTTTATCCCTCCATCTCAGCCCATAAATAAACTCCCTGTCAGCAGCAAGCCTGAGTCTGACTCCTTCTTGTCCAGTGAAGGTTCCTGTCTCTCCCCAGCCTCTGGGGCTCTCTTCTCCCACCCCAGCCTCCTAACCCACTTTCCCCAGCCAATCTCTCTCATTTTCCTATTCCCATCTTTCCCTTTTCTGTTTCTGGCCTCTCTGTGTTTATTCTTAATCTCTCTCTTTCCCTTTCTCTCTCACCTGGGTAGTAATTTTTTTTTAAGCTCCAAAAAAGCCCTCACCCCCTCTTATCTCTACAGCCCTCCTCTCCTCTGTCCTTCCACCCGTATCATGCTGGCTGCCCTGATTTCCTTTATATTTTTGTCTTTCCGCACCCCACCCCACATTCAGTTGCACTTCAGCACCTGTCCGTGGCTCCCTGGCTGCAGCAGACACACAGACACAGACACACACACACACACACACACACACACACACACACACACACACACACACACACACACACACACACACACGTACAGCGGAGCTCCTAGGCTAGGGAGGAGCCCTGCTGCCATGTCAAGTCCTCCAAGGGATCAGGTCTTGAAACCTTTCTGGGCAGCTGGCCGAGGTTCCTACAGATCTCTGCCCCAACCCCCACGTTCCCCAGCCCTTGGCAACTTGTCTGGTCCCAGGCATGAGAACACACTGCCACCCAGTGGTCACTACTCACCACACACCACCGGAGGTCAGGCAGGCAGGCTGGAAGAAATTGAACACTGCAGTGGACTCGGGTGGAGCACACGCCCAGTGTGTACAAGACGCTGCCTTTGTGGCGTGCTCTCTTGATGTCCAGCACACAAGTGTGCGCCCAGCAGCTGTCACACGGCTTGTGCACCCTTCAACAGAAAGGCTGCACAATGCATGCCTCAGGAGATAACAGCCCTGGCCCTGGCAAGGTATATAATCCAAATCAGACAAAGGGGAGTGCTGTGAACAAAGGCCACTGTGGGGGAGAAAAACATCCAGAAAGACAGCTGGCTGCTGCTGCAACTTTGGGCGTCAGGAGACCTGGCTTCTGATCCTGGCTCTACTGCTGTTCCAGATGTGACCATGGTCAATCTCCCTGAGGCTCAGTCTCTTTATCTATGAAATGAGAGAATGATAATAACCCACCAAAATGGGTTGTTGTGAATATCTGGTGAAAGAGAGCTTTGCAAACTGTGAAGCGCTCCGTGCATGTGATATGCTTGTCTGATTACTCGCTAGTGAAGATGAAGGGAGGCAAACAACTATCTAGAAGGCTCACGAGCCTGCCCCTGCCCGCCATGTGCCTCTCTTGGAGAGAACGTTTGTGTGCACCACGCAGACCATCCTTTCAGCAGAGAACAAACGCAGCCTTGGTCAACAGCACCCCCACAGTCTGGCAAGGGGACCTCGACCTCTGCCGGCAATGTGCACAGGGCATTGGACTTTGGCTGCAGACAGCTCTTTCAGGGAACTTTAACCCTGTACAGGAGGAAAAACTACTGAAAGAGAGTGAGAGCAAGCTTGCAGGAGGCACACTGCGGTATATACATGTGCTGTGGCAGATGCCCTAGCAGGTGTTACTCTGGGTAAGCAAAATGACACAAAGAGACCAGAACAAGGCTGGAGACTGTCCCCGTGGAGACACAATAGCCAGAAATTTGAGGGCGGAGCCTTAAGGAGATAGGGGGCACCCTCTGAAACCTAAACAATGAGCCATTTGAGGCAATCTGAGGTTCTGAGCTTTAGGAAGGTGGTTTCCCTAGTCTGGTCACAGGTGGAGAAACAGTGGCACAGAAAGGAGGAGGCTCTGGTGCTCACCAGAGAGGATCACACTATGAGGCGAAGGCCTGAAATCCCCTTTAGAAATCTTCAAAGCAACATTTCTACCCTTTGTGGTTGTCTGGGTGGGGACAGGTGCTGAGGGGGTCTCTTCAGCTCTGCCCCAGGATCCCACTCTCCATGGTCTTAGTAGAAGCCCTCATGTTTTAATGAGGCAGGGGTTTCCTGGAAAGTTCTGTGGGTGGCATTTTCCCTTTCTACTAGATAACATCCTATGCCCTTTGAGTTTATGAAATAGTCATTGAAGATTCACTGGGGCCTAGGCAGGGACTTCCCCCTACTCCTGCAAGAAGGGGGACAGGGAGGGGACAGAGGCAGAGTGAAGGGCCACGTTGTTCCCCCACCCCCTAGGGAAGAGAAGAACAAAGGGAGGAAGGAAGAGGGGTTTGGGGGGTTTGTGCATACAGTGCTTCCTTTATTAATTCTAACTCCCTTTTTCTGTGCGTTCTTCCTTAAAGAGTGAGACATTCCTGCCCCTCTCCCCCAAAGCACCATTTCCCAACCAAAAAAGCAAAAACCAAACCCCTTGCCATTAGCTCATAGCAAGAGTAGAACTGCCCCATAGGGTTTCCAAGGAGCAGCTGGTAGATTCAAACTGCCAACCTTTTAGTTAGCAGCCATAGCTTTTAACCACTATGCCACTAGGGCTCCATTTCCCCTCTAGCAGGATAAAACCTCCAGGTCTCCCAGGGAGCTAGGTGGATTCATTGGGCACCTCAAAATTTATATGCAAACCAGTGTTTCAGGCTGGGCTCCTGGAGGGCAAGGGGCATCAAGGAGGCAGGGAGCTCAGGGAGATTCCTTGGGTGGGCAATCATCTTAGGTCCTTGCTAAGGAGGAAGGAGAGTGTATTAGTTATCTATTGCTGTGTAACAAATCACCCCCAAATATAGCAGTTTAAAACAACAAACATGAGTTATCTCACACAGATTCTGAAGATCAGGAATCCAGGAATAGTTTAGTTGCATAGTTCTGCTCAGGGTCTCACAAGATATAGGCTGAGCCCACAATCATCTGAAGGCTTTCTTGGGGCTGGAGGATCCACTTTCAAGAAGCTCTTTTACATGGTTGCTGGCCAGAGACCTTAGTTCCTTTTCACATGGGCCTCTTCATAGGGCTGCTCAAAACGTGGCAGCTGACCTCCCCCCCAGAAGGAGAGAGTGGCCAAGACAAAGCCACCAAGCTTTCATAACCTAATCTCAGAAATGGCATACTGTCACTTCTGCCCTATGCTATTGGTCACTGTGATGGTTAAGGTTGTGTGTCAGCTTGCCTGGGCCATGATTCTCAGTGGTTTGGCAGTTACGTAATGATGTATTTTGGCAGTTATGTAATATTGTAATGTAGGTATTCTCCATTTTGTGATATAATGTAATCACTTCCATGATGTGATCTGATGTGACCAGCCAGTCAGTTGTAAGGTAAGTTTCCTCAGAGGCATAGCCTGCATTCTGGCAAAGCTTGCTGGCTTTCACTTGTCCTGGATCCTGCACTGGGCTTGTCATTATCTGACCTCCGGTTCTTTGGGACCTAAGCCAGTGGCCTGCTGTATTGCCTGCCAATCTTGTGTTCATCAGCCCCTGAAGCTACATGAGTCAGGAGAAGCCTCCAGCCTCTACATGCCAGCCTCTACAACTGCGTGAGCCATTTCTTTGAGATAAATCTCTCTCTATATTTATCTATCTACACATGTATATGTATATATACATATATATGTATGCTTCACTGGTTTTGCTTCTCTAGAGAACCCAGCCTAAGAGAGTCACACAAACCAACCCTGGCACAGTGTAAGAGGGGACAACATAAGGGTGTGAACTGAACAGGGTTGAAATCACTGGGGGCCATCTTGCAGCCTCTCTATCATAAGATAGAACAGTGCCTGAAAAAGAGATAGGCCAAGACAAGGTGAGGGGCATCTCTGAGTACCCCCACCCCCACTCCTACCATGTACCTGTTGTCTGGGAGTTCTGGAGGTCAAATGAGGGCCAGGCCCTTGCCAAATCAAGTGTGTCAGGAGAGAGGCCATAATGTGCTCACTCAGAGCTGTGTTCACATTCGTCAGTGTTTCCCCTACCATAAACTGGTCATCTCAGCTTCATGGGGCAGGGCAGGGGCCTGGGCAGATTCAGAAAGTTCCCTGCCCCACTTTTCCCACCAGACAGAGAACTTAGGGTTCAGGCCTGAGCCCCTGCTGTTAATCCTCCACAGAGGAGATGAGCAAATAGCCTAGGTTTCACCACTCAGGCCCACCCAGGGTGGAGCTAGTCCTTTGAAAGGAATGAGGTTGAGGTGAGGATGGGTTCTATCTCCTCCACTCTGTGGCTGACAGTTTCTCCAAGGGGCTGCAGGTGTCAGCTGGCTGAGACTAGGCTGGGCTCTGAAATTTGCCATCCTAACCTCCCATGGGGTAGGGGGGAGGCCTGGGAACCACAACCTGAGTGTTGCAAAAAGTAAGTGGTCATGGAGCTGGGGAAAATGTGGCCATTGGTGGAGGTGGGGGTCGGCCCTCCTAGACCTTTTCCCAGAAAACAGGCTTGGTGACCCTTCCTCCCCAATCTCAAGCCCTGCTCCCTCCCTCTTTGCAGAGGCTGCCAGTGCAGCCACAGATGCTTCTGGTAAGGAGGCCACCGCAGGACTGCACCTGCGGCTTCCCACTTCCCTACTCCACAGGCTGCCCCACTCCTTCTCAATAGCCTGGTCTCCAAAGCTCTGTCAGTAGCCTCCAATGCTGGCTTCCCTCAGATTCTCATCTCTTTTCTCCCACTAGGCCTCCTCCCCCCTCCTCCATCCTAGAGACACAGAAAACATGCAGCAAAAATATCTGTCAACCAGGAACCAGGAGACCTCTGGAGATCCCCACGCTCTGTGTGACAGTCACAGAATTGGGGCAGATAGCGTAACTTCTTTTTCTGTAATATGGGGATAGCAATACTTACTGAAAAGGCTTGGCATGTGCTCATGGATGTGAAAGTGCTTTGAAAATGGAAAATCACTTCATAGAGATGAGGGATTATGTTGGTGATCAGCCTCAGGAGCTTACCTCCTCCATTGCTGTAGGAAAAGGCTTCACTTAGCCATTATCTGGGGCCTTCCTTCAAGCAGAGGAGAGGCAGTAGGGTGAGTGGGATAATCAAGGGATTGGAGTCAAGCAAATAAATTCAAATCTCAGTTCTACCAGTTACAGTTACTAGTTCTGTGACCTTTAGCAATTTTCCTAAACTCTTTGAACCTCAATTTCCTCATCTGTATGCTGGAGAGCATGATATCGATGCCCTAACAATTTTGATGACCAAGTAAGTTACACAACCATATACAGCACACAGCAATTTTAAATGTTCAACAGAAACTCACTCTTTCTCTTTCTCTTTTCTTTTTCTCTTTGGAAACTCCAGAAGGAGAACCTGATTCTTGGGACCTGTTGAATCCTGGGGCCCATCTTTCCAGGAAGTTACAGATCACAGACTCACAGAGGTGAAAGTTGTTTATCTGGTGCATAGGTTGTAAACCAGCTAGATCCAGCCCTTGGAATGCTTTGTTTGAGCTATTCAGTGTTAAAACAATAAAACACAAAATTAGTTGCCAACATTTAAATTAGAAGATATTACATAAATGTCTGGTTTGTCACTTTCTCTTGAAATTTTGACAGAGCTGACAACTCTGTGTTCACATTCTGGTATACTTCTACTATCAGCTCAGCAGGAGCTGTGTCGGTAGTGGCTGCCCTTATTAGACGAGATGGATACTTTCTATTTTACCTCAGTTCCTACCCCTCTCTATTGTTTACAGCCTGCTTATCTCATTCACATTACCCAGCAGGCTCCTATAGGCATTTAAGTTTGAGGCCCCTGATCTAGTCCAACCCTCTCCATTCATTCATCCAGCAAGTATTCACAAATATTAAGTTCTACCAGGCCCTCCACACTCTGCTAGGTACTAGGGGTATGATGCTAAGTCAGACAGACATGGTTACCATCTAGCCTGTGAAAAAACAAATAAACAAAGAAAGAAACAAACAAACAAATAAACCCATTGCCGTTGAGTAGATTCTGACTCATAGTGACCCAATAGGAGAGAGTAGAACTGCCCCATAGGGTTTCCAAGGAGCTGCTGGTGGATTCAAACTGTCAACCTTTTGGTTAGCAGCGAAGCTCTTAACCACTACGCCATCAGGGCTCCAGCCTGTAAAAGAGACATTAAATAATTAAATATTTCATTACAACTGGACAAGTGCTATAAAGGGAGAAGCACAGACTGCTGGGAGATCATATCATAAGGGAACCTTATTTCCACTGAAGAACTTGAGTAGCCTTCTCAGACTGTGAAGAGGAAGTCATGTGCGGAAAGATAGCAGAGCAACAAGATACAAACAGCCCAGATCCTGACACTAGGGTACAGCGTGGTACCCCATTATCCCTGAACCGCTTACCTCTAGACTTCTTTCATGTGAGAAATAAACTTCTATCTTGTTTAAGCCTCTGTTAGTTTGAGCTTTCTTTCAGTTGCAGCAGACTCCAGCCCTTACTGGTATACATTTCTCACGGAAGTCTTCCTTGAGCTTTAGGTTGAACTATGGTTTCCTTATGATATCATCTCCCAGAATGCTGTGTTTCTCCTTTTGCAGTACTTGTCCTATTGTAATGAAATAGTTGATTGTTTAATGTCTACCTCACAGCTAGAGGGGTGACCACGTCTATCTTACTTTGCACCATATCCCCAGCATCTAGCACTAGATCAAGAGTTACAAACTTAAATGTCTAGTGGAGCCTAGTAACCAAAAACCAAATCTGTTGACATCAAGTCCATTCTGACCCATAGTGACCCTATAGGACAGAGTAGAACTGCTCTATAGGGTTTCCAAGGAGCAGCTGGTGGATTCAAACTGCTGACCTTTTGGTAAGCAGCCAAGCTCTTAACCACTGCACTGCCGGGAGCCTACTAAGTAATGTAAATTAGGAGAGCAGGCTGGCTGTAAACAATAGGGAAGAAGGTCTGAGGGGGGAGAGCACAAGCCCTCCCTATAAGGACTCACTCCAGAGGTTGTACCTGATACTTTCACTTATACCCGTTACCAAAATTAAGTCAAGGCAAAGGCTAAGAAGTTTCCTGGACACATCTAAACACTCCGAGGGACAAAGTAACTGGGGCTGGGGCCTGGGAACCATAGTTTTGGGGAACACATAGGTCAATAGGCATAACAAATTTTATTAAGAAAATGTTCTGCATCTCACTTTGGTGAGTGGTGTCTGGGATCTTAAAAGCTTGCAAGTGGCCATCTAAGATGCATCAATTGATCCCATCCCACTTGGAGCAAGGGAGAATGAAGAACACCAAAGACACAATGAAAATATTAGCCCAAGAGACATAAAGGACCACATAAACCAGAGACTCCACCAGTCTGAGACCAGAAGAACTAGACGGTGCCCGGCTACCACCAATGATCACCCTCATAGGGAACACAACAGAGAGTCCCAAACGGAGCAGGAGAAAAGTGTGGTGCAGAACTCAAATTCATGTAAGAAGATCAGACTTAATGGTCTGACAGAGACTGGAGGAACCCCCGAAACCATGGCCCTTGGAGGCTCTGTTAACCCAGAACTGAAACCATTCCTGAAGCCCACTCTTAGACAGGAGTATAAAATAATATAGTAATAAATATACATAGTAGTATAAAAATAATACACTTGAGGAGTGTGCTTCTTAGTTCAATAAGATACACGAGCCCAAATGGGTGGCTCCTGTCTGGAGGCAGAATGAGAAGGCAGGAAGGGACAGGAACTGCTTGAATGGACACAGGAAACCTGGGGTGGAAAGGGGGAGTGTGCTGTCACATTGTGGGGATTGCAACTAATGTCACAAAACAATATGTGTATTAATTTTTGTATGAGAAATTAACTTGAGCTATAAACTTTCACCTAAAGTACAAAAAAAAATTTAAAAAAAAAAAGGAAGAAAGTATATCTTAAAACTGGGCAGCCAGGAGCTCAGCTAGAAATCCAGGGTTCTGTTGGAGCGCTGGTGGTGCAGTGGTTAACAGCTAAGGCTGCTAATCAAAAGATAGGCAGTTCAAATCCACCAGCCGCTTCTTGGAAACCCTACTGGGGCAGTTCTACTCTGTCCTATAGGGGTGCTATGAGTTGGAATTGACTCCATGACAATGAGATTGTTTGTTTGTTTTTATCGCTAAGGAGGAGCCCTGGTGGTGCAGTGGTTAAGAGCTACGGCTGCTTACCAAAATGTTGGCAGTTTGAATCCACCAGCCGCTCCATGGAAACCCTATGGGGCACTTCTACTCTGTCCTATAGGGTCACTATGAGTCAGAATCAACTTGACAGCAGTGGGTTTGGTTTGCTTTGGTTTATTATTAAGGAAGAGGAGACAACAGATGTGGGGAACAACTAAAGTTCTGTGCAAAGAGATAACTAAGATCTGTACAGTGAATAAAAATTATCAAGATCAGTGGGTCTCAAAGTGTGGTCTGTGGACCTCTGGATCCCTGAGACACTTTTAGGGAATCTGCGAGGTCAAAACTATTTTCATAAAAAATAATAGGATATTATCTGCCTTTGACACTATTTTGACATTTGCTCTGATGTTGCAAAAGCAATCTGGATAAAACTGTTGCCTTGGCACAAATCAAGACAGTGGCACCAAACCGTGCCAAGAGTCGTGGTGTTCTTCACTGCCAGGCACTTACAGTAAAAAAAAAAAATAATAATAATAACACCAGTTTCACTTAAGAGTGCCCTTGATGAAGCAGTAAATGTTAATTTTATCAAATCTCAATTCTTGAGCATACTGTGTTATGAAATGAGAAACAGCATAAAGAATTTCTGCTGCAAATGAAGTATAAAGGTTGTCTCAAGTGGAAACACTTGTGCAACTGTTGGAGTTGCAAGCTGAACTAGCCACTTTTTTTTTTTTTTTAATGGAACACTACATTTACTCGAAAGAACAACTGACAGACAAACTATGGTTTTTCAGACTTGGCCATTTGGCAGACAGTTTCTTGAAAATGAACAAAATGAGCTTGTGGCTTCAAGGAAAACAACTGACAGTATTGGTGGCCAATGGCAAAATTTGAGCTTTCTGGTGAAAATAAGAATTTTGGAAAACTTATCTGTCACCCATGTGATGACATCCCAATACTTAAAGACTTTTCTGATGGAATTTGTGGCAACTTAATCCACCAGCTGCTCCTTGGAAACCCTATGGGGCAGTTCTACTCCGTCCTATAGGGTCACTACGAGTTGGAATCAACTCTATGGAAATGGGTATTAGAGTGCCCACAACGATCTAAAAAGCCATCAAAATGGTCTTCCCTTTTCCAACTACATATCTGTGTATAGCCAGATTTTCTTCATATACTTCAACCAAAGAAACATATTACAAAAGATTGAATGCAGAAGCAGATATGAGAATATGAGAATCCAATTATCTTCTACTAAGCTAGAAATGAAAAAGATTTGCAAAAATGCAAAACGACACCATTCTTCTCACTATATGTTTTTCTTACTGGAAAGAATAGTTATTTTTCCTAAAAATATGATATTTATGTCAATTTACAATGGATTTAAAGGAAACCCTGGTGGTGCAATTGTTAAGTGCTTGGCTGCTAATCAAAAGGTCTACAGTTCAAACCCACCAGTGGCTCCGTGGGAGAAAAGATCTGGCACTCTGCTCCGTTAAAGAATACAGTCTAGGAAACAATATGGGGCAGTTCTACTTGATGGCACACAACATAATGGATTTATTATTATTTTTAAATAAATTAACAAATACAAATCTAAAAACTTTTCCAGTCTTAATTTCTAATAAAAAAGCCCCTTGGCTTTCAGTCAGAATCAACTTGGTGGCAACTAACAACAACAAAAGAGGTTCAGAGAACAAAGTTTGAAAACCACTACTCTAGTCAAGGAAACCTTGGTGGCATAATGGTTAAGAGCTACAGCTGCTAACCAAAAGGTCAGCAGTTCATATCCACCAGGTGCTCCTTGGAAACTCTATGGGGCAATTCTACCCAGTCCTATCGGGTCACTATGAGTCGGAATTGACTTCATGGCAATGGGTTTTTTTTTTTGGTTCTAGACAAAGGAATAGAGAGGAGAGTAGGGGAAGAGCTTACCAAGCAGAGAAATAGTCTGTGCAGACAATCCAGGGTGGGAAGGCATTTAGTGCCTTTCAGAAATGAAAGAAGACCAGAGTGGTCAGAGTATGAGTGAGTTGGAGAGTGGCTGGTACAGGATGCAGCTGGTGAGGGACAGAGGAGCCAGTTTACACAGGTCCCTAGGCCAGGTTGAGTTTGTGGCTTTATCCTAAAGAAATGGGAAACCACTGAAGATTTCATTTATTAATTTTTACCTTTACTGAAAAAAATTATTTATTCAGCAATACATGCAAGTGGTACCTGTCATGGATTGAATTGTGTTCCCCAAAAATATCTGTCAGCTTGGCTAGGCCATTGATATCCCAGTGTTGTGTGATTGTCCACCATCATCTGATGTAATTATCCTACGTGTTGTAAATCCTACATCTATGATGTTAATGAGGCAGGATGAGAGGCAGTTAGGTTAACGAGGCAAGACTCAATCTACAAGATTAGGTTGTGTCTTAAGCTAATCTCTCTTTTTTTTTATTGTACTTTAGGTGAAGGTTTACAGAACAAATAGTTTCTCATTAAACAGTCAGTACACATATTGTTTTATGACATTGGTTAACAACCCCACGACATGTCATCCCTCTCCCTTCTCAACCTTTTTTTTTTTTTTTGGTGAAAATATACATAGCCAAAGATACACCATTTCAAAAATTTCTACATGCACAGTTCAGTGACATCGATTACGTTCTTCCAGTTGTGCTGCTATTTTCACTTTAAATGAAGGTTTACAGAACAAAAATAGTTTCTCATTAAACATTTAGTACACATGTTGCCCTATGACAATGGTTAACAACCCCACTACATGTTAACACTGTCCTTACTCAACCTTGGGTTCCCTATCACCAGCTTTCCTGTCCCCTTCTGCCTTCTAGTCCTTGTCCCTGGACTGCTGTGCCTCATTAGTCCCATTTTATTTTATGGGGCTGTCCAATTCCCATAGGCCAATCTCTTTTTTTTTTTTTTTTAAATATTTTATTGTACTTCAGGTGAAGGCTTACAGAACAAACAGTTTCTCATGTAACAGTAGTACACATGCTGTTTTATGACTTTGGTTAACAACCCCACAACATTTTAACCCTTTGAATTCTCAGCTTTTTTTTTTTTTTTTTGGTGAAAATACACATAGCCAAAGATACACCATTTCAAAACTTTTTACATACACATTTAAGTGACATTGACTACGCTCTTCCAATTGTGCTGCCATTCTCACCCAGGATTAAGGTTTACAGGACAAAATAGCCTCCCATTTAACAGTTACTACAAATGTTGCCCTGTAACAATGGTTAACAATCTCACAACACATCAACAGTATCCTTACTCAACTTTGTGTTCCCTATCATCAGCTTCCTACTCCCACTCTGCCTTATGGCCCTTGTCACTGGCCTCCTGTACCTCGTTAGTCTCATTTGGTTTTACTGGGCTGTCCACTCCCAGGCTGAACAGTGAACCTCGAAGGTAACTTCACCTCTGAGCTGAAAGGGTGTCTGGGGGCCATACTCTTGAGGTTTCTCCAGTCTCCTTTAGGCCAGTAAATCTGGTCTTTTTTTTTTTTTGTGAGTTAGAATTGTGCTCTACATCCTTCTCCAGCTCTGTCCAGAACCCTCTGTTGTGATCCTGGTCAGAGCAGTCAGCGGTGGTAGCCGGGCACCATCTAGCTGTACTGGACTCAGTCTGGTGGAAGTCTTGGTAGCGTGGACAATTAGTCCTTTGGACTAATCTTTTCATTGTATCCTGTTCTCTTCATTCTCCCTTGCTCCCGAAGGGATGAGACCAGTGTAATATCTTAGATGTAGGCTAATCTCTTTTGAGATATAAAAGAGAGAGGTGAGCAGAGAGATGTGGGGACCTCATACTATCAAGACACAAGAGCCAGGAGAATAGTGCATCGTTTGGAGTCTGGGTCCCTGCACTGCAAAGCTTCTCAACCGGGGAAGATTAATGACAAAGACATTTCCCTAGAGCCGACAGAGAGAGAGAAAGCCTTCCCCTGGAGCTGGCACCCTGAATTTGGACTTCCAGCCTACTAGACTGTGAGAAAATAAATTTCGCTTTGTTAAAACCATTCACCTGTGGTATTTCTATTATAGCAAGCCGAAACCAAAACCTGCTGCTGTCAAGTCTATTCCGACCCTATAGGACAGATTAGAACTGCCCAGTAGTGTTTCCAAGGAGCAGCTAGTGGATTTGAACTGCCAACCTTTTGGTTAGCAGCTGAGCTCTTAGCCAATACACCACCAGGGCTCCTCAGCCAAAGATTAGACAGGCCCATAAAACAAAAAGAGAAAAAATAGGCACACTAACCCAGGGGCAAAGATGAGAAGGCAGGAGGGGACAGGAAAGTTGATAATGGGGAACCCAAGGTCGAAAAGGGGGGAGTGTTGGCACTTCATGAGGTTGGCAACCAATATCACAAAACGATATGTGTATTAATTGTTTAAGGAGAAACTAATTTGCTCTGTAAACCTTCATCTAAAGTGCATAAAAACAAAAAACAAAACTCACTGCCCCTTACAGTGCTTATCTAATCTTCCCGGTTGTTGTCAGTTTGATACCATATACATAGTTCTTAAAAGAGCATAATGCTCACGGCAGACATTTTTCACTAGTTAAGCTACACTATCGTTCAGTTTTAAGATGACTTCAGAGGATATGTTTAGTTTAACATTTAAAGATTATTTTAGAGCAACGGTTTCACCCTCCATGGCTCCAGAAAGTTTAGAGTCCATGATAACTTGAAATTCTGTTCTGCATTTTCCTGGTTTGGTATTTTTTTGGTATGCAAGTTCCTTTTTCTCTTTTCCTTTTTTTTTTTTTGAACACGTGGGATCAATGTAGCACTTATATTTTTCATCAACAATCTCTCTTGGAGATCATTCCACATCAGTACTTGAAGACTTTCTCATTTTTTAAAAAGACTGCATCATATTCAGAGCCCTGGTGGCACAGTGGTTAAGAGCTGGGCTGTAAATCAAAAGTTTGGCAGTTTAAAACCACCAGCCACTCCTTGGAAATCCTATAGGGTCGTTATGAGTCAGAATCGACTCCATAGCAAAGGATTTTGGGCATCACATTCTGTGGTATGGATCCACCATAATTTATTTACCTAGCAGTGGTGTCACTAGGGTTGGTATCGCCCAGTGAGGTAACTCATGGTGTCACACTGCCCACCTGTGGGTGGGGTGGAGTGGCTCTCCCTGCCCAACCCCCCACACAGGGCCAAGAGCTGCACTGTGCAGCCCACCCCCCTAGCCCCACCTCCCAGTGCTCCCCCAGCTCCTCCCCTCTCCCACTGGCCAGAGCAGAGACCCTCCTCTCTGCCCAATGGTGGACACCCGTGACTGGCAGGGAGGGGGAGAGGCGGGGATGGGGAGGTGGGGAATGACGAGTTACCTCACTGGGTGACTGAGGGCACCAACCCTAGTGATGCCACTGCCTTGGCGGCCCCTCCTCTGGCAGCACTTGCCCACCCACAGCAGCCGGCAAACCCTGGGGTCATTTTGGTGGTGCCCTCTCTGACAGTGTCACCCCCACAGTGCCACCACTTTTAACTACTCCCCTCTTAAGGAGCCCTGGTGGGGCAACAGTTAAGTGTTTGGCTGCTAACTGAAAGTGAGTTGGCTATTCAAACTCACCCAGCAGCTCCAGGAAGAAAGACCTGGGGATCCGCTTCCATAAAGATTACAGCCTAGAGAACTCTATGGGGGTAGTTCTACTCTGTCCCATGGGGTGGCCATGAGTAGAAATTGACTTGACAGCACCTAAAAACAACAGTCCTCTCTTGATTTAGGTTATTTCTAATCTATGGCCACTACAAACAATGCTGCAATGAAAGTACTTGTTGATATGTCATCTCACAAGTGGAAAAGAACATTTGTAATGTAAATTCCTGGAACTAGGAATGCTGGGGTTGTAACCAACAGGGTTAAACCACTCCCCCTCCATCCATCATACTCTGGGTCTGTGGTCAACTAGCTCCTGATAAGGCATCCTGTGCAGCAGTCCAAGGCCACTTCACTGCTCCCCCTCCATTTGGACATGCCCAATAAGCCAAAAAGCTGTCCTTAGATCAACTTCATGCATCAAACCACAAAAAGACATCCCCTAGCCACCATGACACTGCACCCCTACTGCACCCCCCCCACATGTTAATTAGTTCCTGGAATTGCCCGCCTATTCTCAGAAGCGTCATGAATTATGCATAACCACCTTATCCTGAACCCTATAACTACCCTGGAATCCCCAGTCTCGAGGAGCTTGATTTGAGACTTAGTCTCCTAGCTCCTTGCCTGACGAGCTTGCAATAAAGACCACTTTCTCTTCCTCAAAGGCCTGGTGTCTCTCAATTGACTCGAGGGATCACACCGGGTGAAATCCACCCTCCTCAGTCACAAGGTCAATGGTATGTGCGTATCATATTTGACATATATTGCCACATGGCTGCCATAGAGGTTGTGTCAATTTACATTCTGGCAGCAATGTGTCAGTTTTGAAGGGTTTTCACAGGGAAATGACAAGATCACACTTACATCTTTAAATAGTCACTCAGGCTACTGTGAGAAGGAGGGCTTGCAGGAAGGCAGAATGGAGAGGCCAGGAGACCAGTGAGGAAGCAGGAGCCGTAGTCCAGGCAAAGAATGATGATGGCACCTTGGATTGGAATGGTGGCAGTGGGGCAGAGTAACCTGGATAGATTTTGGAACTATTTAGAAAGTAGGGTGCAACAAAACAAAACAAAAACCTGTTGCCATTGAGTCAATTCTAGCAACCCCATGTGTTACAGAGTAGAGCTGCTCCATAGGGTTTGCTTGACTGTTATCTTTACAGAAGCAGATTGCCAGACCTTGCTTCCATAGTGCCACTGGGTAGGTTCGAACTGCCAACATTTAGGTTAGTAGACAGGCATATACAGTTTCCATGACCCAGGGACCTTAAGGTTCACAGGAACTAGTAAATAAATGTATAGGAAGGGTTGGATGAAGAAGGAGTCAAGGATTACACTCAATTTATTTGGCTTGATCAACTTGGTGGATGGTGAAGCCCACCCTGAGTAGGAAACTTGAAGCAGAAGTAGGTTTGGAGAGTAGCAGTGTGCAGATGGTTAAGTTTAGTTTGGGACGTTTAGTTGGGTTTGTTATGTCTGATGAACATCCAAGTGGACATGTCCAGTGGGCAGTTGATACACATGTTTAGAGATCATGAGAGACCTGGACTAGAGACAAACATTTGAGGGTTTGCCAGAGACTGAGGTCCAGAGGAAAAGAGTGTGTCCATGGTGACTCTGGGTGTTCCCAGCAACCTCCTCCCAGCCCAGGTCCTTTCTGCCACATGGGTTCATCTATAAGGCCTGTGGTGCAGGTGACCCTGGAGGCATCCACTGGACAATTGCCCTTGGAGCTCTACATCAGGGAGCCGTTTTGGGGCTCACCATAGCTGCTCTTATATGCCCTCCCCATCCGCCTCCCATTACTTTCCCTGAAGTTCAGGCCCAATGGCACTATCATTGCCACAATCTTTTTCTTGTCACCCAACAGTGGTAGTGACACTCTGGGCTCTAGCCTGGCTCTGCTGAACTTTTTCCCTTGACTTTGGCGCTTTCGCTTTGACATGTTCCCCAAAAGCCAGGGGGTGGGGACCCTAACCCCAGATGGTGACGTGGGGGGCCGGCCTAGGCCTGGGGTGTATTTATCTCACTATCCAGCTTCCTGTTTCTCTTCATTTGAGCACATCTCTGCAGAAGTAACAAAGCCCTCTCTCCACTGGGCTCCAAGCCCTCACATAGAAACACCTGTGCAAGAAGCAGAGGGGAAGGAAGACGCAGACCTAGAGGTAAGATGGACAGACCCAGTTTCTTTTCTTGCCCCAGGGCTGAGAAGGAGTGGGGAACATGGCGCAGATGCATTGAAATGTGCTGGATTCCCAGTTCTCTGCCCACAGCTCTGGCCATTATCTCATTTCTCCCAGGACTGGTCATGTAGCAGCCCTTCCATTGGAACTGTGAGCTTCAAGAGGGCAAGGGCCCCTCTCTGCATCCCTCACAGCGCGCCGCTCAGTGTCCATAGAAGTAGGTGCTCACCAAGGAGAGCTGACTGGAATTCAAGGGAGAGCAGAAATGGGGTGCTTGAGGCTGACCCAGGCTGAGAAACGCAGGGGGAGGCAACCAGCCATAGGGCAGTGGAGGAGATAAAGAATGGGAGAGGAGAAAAAGAAGAAAGAAGGGGTTGGGAAAGAGAAAGAATAGGTAAATATTAAGGAGAGAGGAGGCCTATGAAAAAGAAATGAAGAGAAGACAGGAGACAAAGGCAAAAGCAAGAAAAAGAGAACCTAGTCTAAAACTTCTCAAGGCAATTCTGTCAAAATCAATTTGCCCAATGATATAATCACCAAAACTTCACACTAAAAATCGTACTTATCATACTTGCAGCATTCATAAGCCCCAGGATGGATGTAGTCTCTTTCAATGATCTCTGTTACGTGTTTTTAAGTTTTTGTCTACTTTTGGGCATTTTGGGGATTTTTATACAAATTGTCTAAAGGCACTTCTGCTTTAATTAGCTTTAAAATGATTGGTGAAATGGGAAAGCTAAATTGCTCAAAAAGGGTTGAAACCAAGCTCTTGTCTATGAAATGCTGTAAAAGTGATAGGTACATCTTTTTAGGTAAATATGTCATTAGACAAATCAGTTCTAGGAGAATTGGTTTTAGATGATTCAGCCTGCTCTGGAAGAGGGGGCCACTGGAATTTGAAAAGGATTTGCAGGCCCTCCCTGTGCTTGGTGAGGTGTGGGGGGAAGCAGGACTCCATGTCCCTCACGACTGATGCTCTGTAGAACTCCAACCTCTCACCTCCACCCTCAGCCCTTTCACCTGTCCTAAGATTTCCATGGCCTTAGAGCCCTGCTGTTCCCAGGTGTCCTCTGCCTTCCCTTCATAGTCTAGTCTGGGAGAGGGGCCTTCTGGGGGAGTCTGATATCTCTAAATAGAAAGGCCCCATTCTCGCTAATTCAGGGATCTCACTCTAGGTAGGAATGCTCTTCCTGAATATCCTGCCCTTGTGGGGCAAATTTTCAGAGGCTCAAGGCTGAGAGTAAAATCTTATTTCACAAATAATTTCTGCATGAGATTCTGTAGACTCATGCAAAATGGCCGCCCTCTTAACCTCAGACGACGGAGCACCCAGAGGTCAGAGTTAGAGATACTCAGGAGATGATTCCACTCTTTCAATTTGCAGGACTTATGTAGAAGAGTTCTACCTCTAAATAAAAGCTACCCACCAGAGTTTTTGTTTAGGGGGGCAATGAGTTTATGTTAATGGTGGTGGAATAACTTGGAAAAGGATAGTGATAATGGTTGTACAACACGAAGAATGTAATCAATGTCACTAAATTATACGCGTAGAAATTATTGAATCGACAAATGTTTGGTTGTGTTTATTTTCACCTTGAAAAATTTCCCCCACCAATTGGTTCTCAGCAGAGAGCTTGCAGCAGTGCTAGGCTCTGACCTTGGCCATAATATCGAGGTGGCACTAAGGGGAATTGGATAGACCCAGGGTCAGGCACATTTTGACACTCAATAAATGTTTGTTGAACGAAATGACGGTGATGAGGGAGAAGCAGCAGATACCTGAGTGCTGGGAAGGGGTAGTTGCGGTCTAGGTTTCTAAGACGCTAAGGTTGAACTCCTTTCTGTACCTTTTGGGGGATAGGGGAAGTAGGGAGGGCACAGCTCCCCCCATGTGGGCGTCTGATGCAAAGGAGAGGATGGTGGAGGTTGTAGCCACCGAACCACAAGAGTCCTCTTAGAGGGATCGTGGTCTCTAGGAAGACTACGGTGTCTAGGAAGTTTAAATGAAGCCCGTAAGCAGTAGACAAGATGTGTGTGCGTGTGTGAGTGGCTGGGCTTGAAGGGGCTGGTGGGAGCTATGGGAAGAAGATAAAAGTGCATGTGGGACCACAGACTGTCACTGTGGTGGGGCTGTGCCCTCTTCCTCTCCTCAACCTCACTCCTCATCCCATCCACAGGGGTCCGGGTGAGGATAGCAGGAACCTCAAGGGCTGGGAGAGTGTGTGGTTGTGTTGTCATTTTGGTCTCATCTCTTTCTTGGTCTGTCTTTGTCTCTCTTTTGATCTCCTGCTCTGTGCGTGTGTCTTGCCTCTCAGAATTTCTTCATTTCTCTCCCTCTGCCTCCACCTTTTTGTACTGCTCAGAGTTTTGTGCGTTTGTGGGTAGTGTGAAGTGTAGTTGTTGCTTTAATGAGTTCCTCTGGGTCTTTCCCTGCCTCCCTCCTTCCTTTTCATCCTTCCTTGAGACCTCTGTGTGTTTCTTGGGGAATCTGTCATTTTCCCTTTGTTCACCCATGTCTTTCCACCCCTTGGCCAGCTCCTTTGCTTTCACCCCTGTCTCCAGGACGTGCTCTGGGGACCTCTCTGTTCTGCAGCTGGAAGGCTCCCTTCAGATAAAAAAACAAACTCAAACCTGTTGCCGTCAGGTCGATTCTGACTCTTAGCGACCTTATAGGACAAAGTAGAAATGCCCAAGGTTTCCAAGGAGCGGCTAGTGGATTCAAACGGTCCACTTTTTGGTTAGCAGCCGAGCTCTTAACCACTACGCCTCGATCAAGGCTTGTCGGAAGCCTACGTTCCTGCCAGAGGCCAGGATGCCTGTTTATAGGCAAGGAGGGACTAGAGCTTAGTGGCAGCTGGAGAGGGGAAAGATGAAAAGTGAGAAGAGGCAAACAGGCAAATAAGAACAGGAGAGCCAGAATCAACTCCTGGCCCCATGAGGCACAGAGGGAGAGAGACACAGACACACGAATCTGACGATGGAGGCATCAGTTTGGGGAGGTGCAGAAACAGAAATTCACAGATGTGAGCTGGGAAACAAGCAGAGACAGAGGGGCACCAGGCCTGCAGGGGACCAGCAAGCCCTCCCAGCCTCACTCCCGGGCTGTGGTACACAGGATGCTACTACGCTAAGGGCGGAGCGCGTCAGCGGCGGCTGAGGATGTGGGAATCAAAGGCCAGCTCTCTGGGGCGGCAAAGCGGAAGCCCAAGGCACGGAAGCAAGCAGTGGAAACCCACAGCCTTCGCCGCTGAGCTGAACCCTGCCGCAGATTGGGGCGGTGCGGGGAGCCGGAGGCGGGAGGTGGGCCTCTGCACAGACGCCAGGATCAGGAGAGCAGAGTGGGGAAGGAAAAAATGGCCACCGTGGGAAGTGGGGAGGGAAGGGTCAAGAATTTCCCTAGCCTTCCTCACGCACCTTACCAGTGTAGGCTAAATTTAAACCCAAGGAAAGAGATACCCCATATGGAGGCTTTATCACTTTTCCACCTCCTGCTCACCAAGGACCCAGTGAGTCTGGGATGGCTGACAGTGGAACTATTATCAGGTTTAAGGCTATCCCTACCCCACCCTTCTCACCTCCCTAATGCCTCCCATTCCCCTTATCAACTTGTAAACGACTTCACCCCAGTGACTGACTAGCCTCCTTCCCTCTTTTCTGGACACCTCCTTCTTGTCCTTCCATTTCGACTCATGGTGACCCTATAGGACAAAGTAGAAACTGGCCCCAGGGTTTCCAGGGCTGTAAATCTTTACGGAAGCTGACTGCTACATTTTTCTCCTCCGGAGTGACTGGTAGGTTCCAGTCGTGACATTTCAGTTCGCAGCCCGGTGCTTTAACCACTGCCCCAACAGGGCTCCTTTCCTGTCCTCTTCTCTTCTTATTAACCTGGTTAAGAAAAAAAAAAAAAAAGTATGTATATATATCTATATAGATATGGGTATCTATATAGATGTAGATATTGATATATATATCAAGCACCTACTATGTGTTAGGCCAGGGGTGATTCCTCTTCCAAGCAGAAGGAGTGACTGGAAGGGGCCTTTCCTGTCTTCCTCCAAACCTTTTCAGGAAACCCAGGCCCCCAGCACCTCCTGTGAGTGCTACAGCCTTCTTGTGGATTGTGTAACAGAGCCTGACAGGACCCAGAATTCAGCTCAGGTAGTTCAAGAGCCTATAGAGGTAGAATTATTTGCAGAGGTGAGGACAGGGTTAAGGGAAACAACAAACATGTTAAGGCTCCCAAATACTAGTAATAGCAGGAAGGGTCCTGAAGGCGCAAGGGATGGAAAGGGTGTTTCCAGACCCCAGTAAGGACTTGAGCTGTCAATGATGGACCACCCAACAGGAACTGTAGTGTAAGGGGACACAGCCATTGCCAGAAAACAAGCCCCAGTGTTCTCTTCCTCATCCCTGCCATCTCTTGCAGGCACTTTCCATTAGCCAAACTCAACTGATAGCTGGAGGGCAATGCAACATGTGGCAGTCAGCCTTCTTGGTAGAGAGCAGGGCAGGGAAGGGTGGAGAAAAAAATGACGAGCTCCTACGAGGATAAGCAGCATTGATTGGGTCACACTTAAATGACCCATTCTAGTGTCAGAATTAATGTGAAGCATAGAAAGAGGAATCGGTGATTTCCCCTTGTATTTGTTGCCTAGGGCTGCTGTAACAAAATACCACACGGTGGGTGGCTTATAAGAACAGAAATTTATTGTCTTACGATTCTGGAGACTAGAAGTCTGATTCAGGGTGTTGGTAGGGCCATGTTCTCTCTGAAGGCTTTGGATGAAGATCATTACTTGTCTCTCAGCTTCTGGTAGCCTCAGGTATTCTTTAGCCTGTAGATTCATTTTTACATGACAGTCTTTCATCTGTCTCTCTATCTCTCCTCTTTTATAAGGAGTCACTCAGACTGGATTAGGACCCACCATACTCTGGTATGACCTCATGTTAATTTAACTGATAACATCTTCAAAGACTACAGGCAGCCCCCAGATTACAATTTGTGTTCTAAACTTGTTTTTAAACCAATCTGTACTTAGAACAGTCAGGTATGTATCTAACATCAGTTAGTCAAATGTTTGCCTTAGTATACAGTATATAGTGTACCTCCCTATGCATAAAAACATTAAAGAACCACTTCCTGATACACTTAAACATCTTTAACATAATAATACAATAATAATAATAATGTTTTGATGCATGTCACAAAGTAGTGTCCCATCTGTTATTACAAACCATTGTATGTACCTTCTCCACAGTTGAAGAGATACCTACAGTGCAAACATTACCCAAAATACTCAGAAGATTCTGTTCTGTAAAATCTTTGAGACCAGTTAGATACTTTACTGTAGACTCGGAACTGAAGAATCTACATTGTACCATCGGGCTGCTTTTCTGCTGAGATTTGAACCCTCCTCAGCAGAGGCAGGGAGGGGTGGTGGTGGGTAGGATGGTGCTAAGGCCAGATGAATCATTCCCCCTTCACCTCCTCACCAGACCTGTCAACTCCACACACCAACTATGAGGCCCCTACCTCTTAAGAGGGAGAAAATGCCACTTAGGATGTGCTGACAGTGAACCCAGGCCCCAAGGGTTAGGAAGAGGACCATTAGGGAAACCCAAGTCTGAAGTTCTCCACATACCCCCAGAAACCATGTGGATATACAGAGGTCAGGAATCTAAGACAGCTGTCCTCCTTCCAGCCACCAAAAGGCCAAGAATCCCTGCAATAGTGAAATCCCACATGTGTAAGGTAGGGGAAACAGAAGCCCAGAGAGGTGCTGTGGTGGCCCAGAGGGATGGGGTAAGGTGGAGCTGGGTAAGGGGGTGCCACAGAGGCTCGGCCATGTGCCCAGTGCAGTGCACTTACTGGTTGTTTTCAGAAGACATGTAGAGCAAGGCACCTGAGACCTGGCCATCTGACTGCCACCACCTGCAGGCCCACCATGCGGAGCGGAGCAGCAGTGCTTGGGACACGCAGACAGTGGGGCCCGCCCTTTCGAAGCCAAGAGAGGCCAGTGCATGTGGGGTCTTTGCTAACTGCTGCGGGCCTCAACTGGGTCCACTGTGTCGCAGGGGCTCGCCCACTGCCAGTGGTTGCCCAAGGACCTGCTGCGACACCTGCACATGCAGGAGAAAAGCAGCCCGTTGTGGGAGTCTAGGGGCCTGAACACTGAGTCAGTTTTTTCCTGATAGGCTTTAGGGGGTTGATTTGTAAGTTGGCTGCTCGTAACCTGGGGACTGCCTGTATCTCCAAATGTCAAAGAATAACGCATATTTTGTTAAAAATAAAAGTAAAGAGGTGTATTGGAGGATATTATAATTGTAGTTGGCAACAATTTGTAAAATTATAAACTGTTTTAAAGTATAGAAAATGAGAAGGGCTTTTATATAAAAGAAGTTTAGGGAAATAGTAACCATTAGTTATACATTAGTAACTGTAAGTCACAGATTAGTTAATCTATAGACGTCCTGTCCTGGAGCTAGCCTCAGCAAGCATTTTGTGAAAGTGATTTTACTTATCTTTCAAGGATAGGGACAGCTTGTGCTAAAATATTCTTTCTAAGAGCAACTGCTGTTCTGCCTCCCCTCCTCTCCATCCTCCTTGAGTAAGTGTAGATTAACCCATTACTGTGAGCTCAGCTCTAATGCCTCTTATTTTTCAGGTCTGCTAGCATAGTACAAAATAGAGTTTGGCTTCCACCCTGGGTAGAAGTCTTTCCTATGCCAAGTACATAGATTTTGGGGGCTCATCCGTAATCCTCCCTTTTGATCAAGAATTTATATTGAAATTCACTGATCACTATTATAAGAGTGCCTTCTTCTGCATGGGCTCTTCTTTTTTAAATGTCTTTTAGATGGCTATCTATTTTGGAGATACGCTTTTAAGACTTAGACTCTATGTATGAAAGGTGGCTGGGCACTATCTGTTTCTGTCTTTGCCATGCCATAACTGGGCCTCTACTTCTGTGATCTTTTTAGGAAATAAGTAGGAATATTTGGCAGGAAGGCCACTAACCAAGGTGAAGAACTGAACTAGAACTATTTTTTTAAGGAATAGAAGTTTTTTTTTTAAAGTATGTGATTCTCTGCATAGTGAGCAGCATTATATGGTGAGTACAAGCACTTGGTATGTATTTTATAAAACATTTGACTAGTCCTACAACAAGTAATATAAGAATTAAAATAATTAATCTAGTTTGTAATATTGAGTGTAGCCAAGAACAAAAACTATTAGGCAACCAGCTAAAAGTGTCTATAAAGGGAAAATCAGGCATGGGGGTATTGAATGAATCTAGTAGACTTTTGGCGGATTTTTAAAAATATCTTGTCAAGAGGTATTGGCTGATTAGGGTTAAATTAAAATATGATACCTGAGGCTGAGCCAATAATCTAGGAGGATGCCAAAGTCTCACATGTATGGCTTGTTTGAAGGTGAGGTTAGGATTAATGATAGCATCGGGTATGAGGCTGTAGTTTAAAACAGCGATTGCTAAAGGGTCTGAGTTTTTATGTCTACACTGGGGATGGGGATGACAGAGCTAATATTTAGTTAAATTGCTGGCATTAACTACTGATTGGGCTAGCTTAACAAATGTATTTTTATTACAAGGAATTATTAAGGAGAGAAGTATAAAACGTAAACAATTTTTTAATTATGAACAAACAACAAGGGAAGCAATCTACAATAACAAAGCACAGCTAATAACATAAGAATAGCTATAATTATAAAGCAAGTCTAAAAATTTTAGCAGGCTGTATGGAGTCTTGTTCCGTGATTTTAGGATCTGTTGTCTACTTCAGATGTTGTCTGTTTTTGGCCACTGGGGCATTTAAATATTTTTTTCTGTTTCTGTTGTTTGATCAAGGTATTAAGGTGTAGAAATTTATATAAGAGGGGCAACTAATAGAATAATTTGGCACTCAGAGTCGGTAATGTATGAACATGTTTCTCTAAAGGTGTATATATATCAATAAGAAATCTTAAAATGTCTATATTTTGGTATAACAGAAATGGGAAAACGTATTAAAAATATTTTAAATATATTATCTCTTATTTTCATGACTGTTGTTTTGTCTCTAGTAATTACATTGTTCATGGTCACTTTGAGTTTAATGCCATAAATAATTTGAAGCTGTTGTAGCAAAGTTAACCTTATTAGCTTTTGATTTTATATCTTAGACATTTATTTTCTGAGGCAGAATCTGAGTCTTGATTTTCATATGTCATTAACTCTTTTAATTTTAAATTATCTTTAGATTTGTAGTCCACTCTATTGCCTTCTGACTATGATCTTATTATTTTTATGGTTCTTTTTAAAATTCTTTATTGATTTTAACTCTTTCTTTAATTCTTATTTTAGTTAGATTTTATCTTTTTTATTTATAAGGACCTTTTTTTCTTATATAGACTTTTTTGATTTACAGACTTTTTTTTTTTTTTTTTTAACTTATACAGACTTTTTGTTTTTAATTTATACAGACTTTTAGTTATCTGGTCCTTTAGCCATTTACATAGTTCTTTGTTTTATTTTAAACTTTAATTTTGTCTTTATGCTTCTCTCTTATTCATTCTCTTAACATTTTATTGTTTCTTTTTAAATTTATTATTCACAGGTATTATAAAGCAAGGCAAATAAAATTCACTTTGCCTCAAGCCTTCTACAACTTATTATATACCCTTAAGTTTAGCTTTCATTACCTTCTAAATTGTGGCAAAACCAGACATTTTACTTTAGGACAAAACTACTTTCTTTTTCTCTCTTAAAATAAAAACTTGTCACCAGTCATTTTGCAGTTTTTTCTTGCTTTTTAGGCCATGTTAAACTTTTTAATTTAGTTCTTTAAGGTGGTCAAGTGTTTTTAGTGAATTACCAAAGTGAAACTTATCTACAAATGATAACTTAAAAATGTCTGTGGTTAACTTATAATAATAATTTTTCAACGTGAAAGACTTGATGGGAATTAATTACAAAACTAATGTAAAGCCAAATAAAGTCAATTAAAAAGAAACTTTAGATAAAAACATTTTTAAATATAATGATTAATCTTATTTTTAAAGAGCTTTGGATATAACATATAATAATTTAGAGAATAATATTAAATAGCCAGGATATACTAAGAATATACTAGGATTATCAAGTCTCTAAACATCTGAATAGTAATAAAAAAAAAAAAACTCTATGGGTAAATGATGTGAATTCTCTAGTTAAAATCATTGGCCTTGGTGATGCTAGATTTAAAGGAAGTAAACCTGTGATCAAGTTAGCAATTGAAATAGTAAAATTATGACATCATATTATGTACCTGTTGTCTAATATTAGGTAAACATTACTGACATATAAATATTAAAGAAAACTTGGCATTTCTCCTGATTTGACAGCATGTTTTATATAGTAAATAAATCTTTTTGAGCACTTTTCTCTTTATAAGGCAGAAACAAATATTTTGTGTCTTTTTATGAAGTTTTAAAGTTGTTAGGAGTTTATCATAGGTCACCAAGAAACAATACTTGAGTTGTTTTACCAAAGATCTTAAAGGTAAAAACTTTAGCTTTTCTAAAGCCAAGCAATTTGGTTTCTTAGTTAAGGGGATAAAAATTAAAGTAAACTCAGAGACACAGAACTTTTGCCTCCTATGCAGATTATACAGGGGGAAAAAAACCTATTTATATTGTAGGTGAAGGCAATAGACAGTAAACTAAGAAAACAAAACTATTAAAATTGAGCAAACTTTGTTAGGATTTTAATATATTTCATAGATTTTAGACTCAGGGAGTTATTTTGCAGAATGCTTGCCTTTGAAATAGATTGTACAAAGAATAAAATTAACTCTTTAACCTAGTAATTAAGACAATTTTGTTATTTTAACAGTGAGAAATTTAGTTCTTTGCTTTTTGACATTAAAGCTTTTAAAAATTCTCATGAATTAACCTATTAAACTTCTAGTTGTAGTAAATAAGAATTTTGACTATATAAAATAAAATTTCTTTTAATAAATGTCTTAGTTATCTATGCTGCTATAACAGAAATACCACAAGTGGATGGCTTTAACAAAGAGAAATTTATTCTCTCACAGTCTAGGAGGCTAGAAGTCCAAATTCAGGGTGTCAGCTCCAGGGGAAGGCTTTCTCTCTCTGTCAGCTCTGGAGGAAGGTCCTTGTCATCAATCTTCCCCTGGTCGAGTCGCTGCTCAGTGCAGGAACCCTGGGTCCAAGGACATGCTATGCTCCTGGTGCTTCTTTCTTGGTGGTATGAGGTCCCCATGTCTTTCTGCTCACTTCTCTCTTTTATATGTCAAGAGAGATTGGCTTAAAACACAACCTAATCTTGTTACGAGTCTCATCAACATAACTGCCAATAATCCCATCTCATTAACATCATAAAAGATAGGATTTACAACCTATAGGAAAATCACGTCAGATGACAAAATGGTGGACCATCACACAATACTGAGAATCATGGCCTAGCCAAGTTGACAGATATTTTGGGGGGACACAATTCAATCCATAACAATAAGCCTTTTAAATTTGTTTTCTTTGTTACATATCCCTTATAGTACAACCTTTTAAGTGGCAAAAAAGAACACTCGTTACCAGACCTAAAAATATATATATCTTTTTTCTGTGGCATAAAAAGAGCCTATAAACTTTAATTATAATGAATGTCTTTTAAGTCAGTTTGATATCAGTAAGTTATTTAAAATTTTTGGAAATTAATTTAAGCCTGTATATTACAAAACATGATTACTATTAAAGTTTGTTTAAATAGTCCATATTTCTATTTAAATCTTTACTATTTCTTATATTTTCTCAATCTAAGATTTGTCTACAAGGTTCTTTATGTTGATGATCCACCCAATTTCTGGTAACTGTATTAAGGCAGCATTTTTCTTATTTTAGACTTTATTAATGACTATACTATGATTTTATTTTGTCTTAAAAAGGTTTTCACATGGTTGGGAAGAGTCTTTTTAAAACCATCTCGGGAGCAGTGTGGGTCTTAGAGGCTTAATATTAAGAAAGAATCAGTTAATCTTGATTCATTTATACATGTTTAAATTGGCTTAGGTATTTTGAAAGACAAGAGATAACTAAATTCTTTTTCTTCTAATTTTTATTATTTTCTTGGTAAATAGTTTAGCTTTTTTCCATGTTCCAATTTCTTCTGTTTGAGCTAATTGTTGATGTTTTAAAAGTCTTTCTAAAGTTGATTCATGAAAATTAGAGTTATTAATAAACACGTTTGGAAATTTTTTTCCTTACTCATCATAAGGGCAAGAGTAATTTCAGAAGCAGCTTGTTTAGCTGCCTTGTCTACAAAGACTGTTCCTCTTAATTTTCTCAGTCTTAATTATTTCTGGAGGTCATAAGATCTGGCAAAGTTGGCAGAGCCCTCGTCGTTTGTGGAGCCATGTCTCCATTAATTTTTTTTGTTAACATTTTAGTGTGCTTTAGATGAAAGTTTACATAGCAAATTAGTTTTCCAATCAGTAATTCATACACAAATTGTTCTGTGGCATTGGTTGCAATCCCTGCAATGTGTCAGCACTGACCCCTTTTCTTCCCTGGGTTCTCCGTTTCCATTCCTCCAGTTTCCCTGTCCCTTCCTGCTTTCTCATCTTTGGTTTTGGGCAAATGTTGCCCTTTTGGTCTCTTAGAGTTGATTGTTCTGAGGAGCACATTCTTCCTGGGTGTTACCATTCATTTTATAGGCCCATCTATTAACTAGCTGAAAAGTGGCCTCTGGGAGTGTCTTCAGTTTCAAGTTAGAAGGTTGTCTTAGGGTGATAATCTTGAGTGTTCCTCCAGTCTCTTTCAGACCAGTAAATCAGGTCTTTTTCGAATTTGAATTTTGTTCTATTTTTTTACCCATTCTAACCGGGACCTTCTGTTGTGGTCCTGGTAATAGTGGTCAGTAGTGGTAGCCGGGCACCATCTAAAATCTTCTGGTCTGAGGTTATAAAGGAGACTGTGGTTCATGTGGTTCATTAGTCCTTTGGACTAATTGCTTCCTTGAGTCTTCAGTTTTCTTCATTCTCCTTTGCTCCAGGTGGGAGGAGACCAATAACTGCTTCTTAGATGGCCTCTGGTAAGCTTGTAATACCCCAAACACTACTCTCCAGACTAGGATATAGAACATTATATTTCTAAACTGTGTTTTGCCAATTAGCCTAGATGTCCTCCAAGATTATGGTCCTTAGCCTTCAAGTCCAGTAGTTCAGTCCCAATGTCTAAGTAGTTTCTGTACCTGTACCTGCTATGTGCTCTGATATACATATGAGTATACATACAGCATTTACAAATTTGTATGTAGAAATATCCACAACCATACCTATATATGTATGCAGGTGTACTCCTGTGTGACTGCCCTCATCTATTTATACACTGTGTTTAGCATAGATATTTACCTATGTATCTATTTACAAATTATTGTTTGTTATTACCCTTGTTGCAGCATTGTGTATGTTACAGCCTTCACTGTAGTTGTCCTTTATTCTTGCATACCTCTCAGTGTCTTCCTTTGCCTTGATCACATTGTGCTGACTTCCCCCATATTGTGCATTACCTTTTGCCCTTCTCTTCACCATAATCAACACTTGTTGATTAGTTAGTGATTTTCCCTCCCCCTTCCAATCTCTGGTAACCATCAAAGAATATTTCTTTCTGTGTGTAAACATATTCTTGACTTTTTACAACAGTGATTTCACTATTTCACTCAGCATAATGTCCTCCAGATTCATCCATGTTGTGTGACGTTTCACAAATTCATCGGTATTCTTTATCACTGTGTAGTATTCCATTGTATGCATGTACCACAGTTTGTTTATTCATTCATTCATTGATGGACACTTAGGTTGTTTTCATCTATTGTGAATAATGCTGCAATGAACATGGGTGTGCATATGTCCATTCGTGTCACAGCTCTTATTTCTCTAGGATATATACCTCGGAGTAGGATTGCTGGATTGTATGGTATTTCTATTTCTAGCTTTTTAAGGAGATGCCATACAGTTTTCCATAGTGGTTGTACTATTTTGCAGTCCCACCAGCAGTGTATAAGAGTTCCAATCTCCCCACAGCTTCACCAGCATTCGTTGTTCTCTGTTTTTTTTTTTTTTTTTTTTGATCAGTGCCATTATTGCTGGGATGAGATGGTATCTGTCTCAGTTATGTAGTGCTGCTATGACAGAAGTACCAAAAGTGGATGGCTTTAACAAAGAGAAATTTATTCTCTCACAGTCTAGGAGGCTAGAAGTCCAAATTCAGTGTGTCAGCTCCAAGGGAAGGCTTTCTCTCTCTGTTGGCTCTGGAGGAAGGTCCTTGTCATCAATCTTCCCCTGGACTAGGAGCTTCTCAGCACAGGAACCTCAGGTCCAAAGGATGCACTTTGCTTCTGGTGCTGCTTTCTTGGTGGTATGAGGTCCGCATTCTCTCTGCTCACTTCTCTCTTTTATATCTCAAAAGAGATTTCCTTTTTGGAGTTATGCAAGGCCTCCTGCTATTCCATATAAAGTTGAGGATTGGTTTTTCTATTTCTGTAAAGAAACATTCAATTTTTAAAAACTAATATTTTACTGTGTTTTCAGTGAAAGTTTACACAGCAAATTAAGTTCCCATTTGACAATTTCTATACAAACTGTTCAGTGACATTAGTTACATTTTCCACATGTCAACACTCTCCTTTAATTACATTCTGGTTGTTCTATTTCCAGTACTCTAGTTTCCTTGCCCCTTATTTTCTCACCTTTGCTTTAGAGTAATTGTTGGCCTTTTGGTCTAATAGAAAGTTTTTTTAAAAAAATTTTTTTATTGTACTTCAGGTGAAGGTTTACAGAACAAATAGTTTCCATGAAACAGTAGTACACATATTGTTTTATGACATTCGTTAACAACCCCACAACATGTCAACCCTCTAACTTCTCAACCTTTTTTTTTGGTGAAAATACACATAGCCAAAGATACACCATTTCAAAAATTTCTACATGCACAGTTCAGTGACATTGACTATGCTCTTCCAATTGTGCTGTTATTCTCACTTAAGATGAAGGCTTACAGAACAAAATAGTTTCTTGTTTAACAGTTACTACACATGTTGCCCTATGGTTAACAATCTCACAACACACCAACAATATGCTTACTCAACCTTGGGTTCCCTATCACCAGCTTCCTTGTCCCCTTCTGCCTTCTGGCCCTTGTCACTGGACTACTGTACCTCATTAGTCTCATTTGGTTTTATGGGGCTGTCCACTCCCTGGCTGAACGGTGAACCTCAGAGATAACTTCACCACTAAGCTAAAAGGGCATCTGGGGGCCATACTCTTGGGGTTTCTCCAGTCTCCTTTAGGCCAGTAAATCTGGTCTTTTTTTGTGTGTGTGAGTTAGAATTATGCTCTACATCCTTCTCCAGCTCTGTCCAGAACCCTCTGTTGTGATTCTGGTCAGAGCAGTCAGTGGTGGTAGCCAGGCACCATCTAGATGTACTGGATTCAGTCCGGTGGAGGCCTTGGTAGCTGTGGACAATTAGTCCTTTGGACTAATCTTTTCCTTGTATGCTGTTCTCTTCATTCTCCCTTGCTCCCAAAGGGATGAGACCAGTGGGGTATCTTAGATGGCCGCTCACAGGCTTTTAAGACCCCAGACACTACTCACCAAGATAGAATGTAGAGCCAATATTGTCTTTATAAACTGTGTTATGCTAACTGAGCTAGATGTTCCCCGAGACCATGGTCCCCACAGCCCTCCACCCAGCAATTCAGTCCCTCGGGGAGTTTGAATGTGTCTATGGGGCTTCCATGACCTTTCCTTGTACAAGCTGTGCTAGTTTCCCCTGTATTGTGTACTGTCTCACCCTTCACCCAAGATACAACTTATCTATTGCCTATTTAGTATTTCTCCCCACCCCTCCCATCCCTGGTAACCAACAAAGATTGTTACATTTTGTGTGTGAACTTTTTCATGGGTTTTTACAATAGAGGTCTCATACCATATTTGTCCTTTTGTGATTGACTTATTTCACTCAGCATGATAGAAAGTTTTTTAATGGAGCACCATACTTAAGGATAATATCCTTTATTTTGTGTGTTAATCCGTTATTTTGCTAAAAGGTGACCTCAAGGGATAGTTTTGATTCAAGGTTTAAAGAGTATCTCAGGGTGATCATCTCAAAGAGTCCTCAGTCTTAACTCAAATTTTAAGAATTTGCATTCTGTTCCACGTTTGTCTCCCATTCATAAGGGTCCATCTATTGTGGCCCTGATTAGAACAGTAGGTAGTGCTAGCTGGGTACCATCTAGTTATTCTGGTCTCAGAGTACCAAAAAAAACCCAAACCCATTGCCATCGAGTCAGTTCTGACTCATAGCAACCCTATAGGATAGAGTAGAACTGTGCCATGGGTTTCCAAGGCTGTAATCTTTATGGAAGCAGACTGTCACATCTTTCTCCCGTGGTATGGCTGGTGGGTTCGAACTGCTGATCTCTGGGTTAGCAGTGAATCACTTTAACCACTATGCCACCAGGGCTCAGGGTAGATGACGTGCATTCAATTTGGTTTGAAGAAATCGCATACTTAAATGACCCATTTAAGTATCCCTTCTCTGTGCTCTGGAGTTCCTGGGTGGTGCAAATGGTTAACACACTCAGCTGATAACCAAAAGGTTGGAGGTTCAAGTCCATCCAAAGGTGCCTCAGAAGAAAGACCTGGCGATCTACTTTAAAAAAGCAGCCATTGAAAACCCTATGGACATGAGGGTGAAGGACCATAGACTTGGGGGACATCTACATTAATTGGCACAAGACGGTTTATAAAGACAATGTTCTGCATCTTACTTTGGTTGAGTAGCACCTGGAGTCTTAAATGTTTGTGAGTGGGCATCTAAGATACAACTACTGGTCTCTGCCCATCCAGAGCAAGGGAGAGTGAAGAAAACCCAAGACTCAAGGGAGCAATTAGTCCAAAGGACTAATGGACCTCATGAACTACAGCCTTCATGACCCAGACACCTGAAGAACTAGATGGTGCCCAGCTACCACTACCAACTGCTCTGACTGGAATCAAACAGAGGGTCCTGGACAGAGTGGGAGAAAAGTGTAGAACAAAAAATCAAATTCACAAAAAGACCAGACTTACTGGTCTGACAGAGACTGGAGGAACACCCCAGACTATGGCCGTAAGACACTTTTCTGACCTGGAACTGAAGCCATTCTTGGAGACCACCTTTCAGCCAAACAGTAGACAGGCCCATACAACAAACAATAATATCTGAGAGGAACATATTCCTTATATACGAGATCAAGAGGACAACATTTGCCCAAAAGCAAAGATGAGAAGGCAGGGAGGAGCAGAAAATCCAGACAAAAGGAAACAGGGAACACAGTGTGGAAATGAGAAGAATGCCGACACATTGTGGGGAATGCAACTAATGTCATGGAACACTTTATGTACAAACTATCAAATGGGAAACTAATTCACTCTGTAAACTTTCACCTAAAGCACAATAAAAAGAAAGAAAAAAGGAAAACTCTATGGAGCACAGCTCTATTCTGACACACATGAGGTTGCCATGAGTTGGAATTGACTTGATGACAACTGGTTTTTGTTTGTTTTTTAAATAGTATTTTATTGAGTTTTTGGTGAAAGTTTACACAGCAAGTTAGGTTCCTGTACTTTACTTACATTTATCACAATGTGTCAACATTCTCTTTGTGTTCTTTTTGTTCCCCTTCCAGTAGTCTAGTGTCCCTGCCATCTTATCTTTTCATCTTTGCTTTTGAGAAATTGTTGACCTTCTGGTCTCATACTGATGGTTTTAAAGTAATGCACCAATCTTATGTGTGATAACCTTTAGTTTGTGTGCCACTTTGGTATTTCACTAAAAGCTGATCTTAGGGGATAATCTTGGTTCTAGGGTTATAGTTTCAAGGGGTCCTCTGTTCTCTACTGTTCCAGTTTGTCTGACTTCTTTCTTTCTTTTTTTTTTAATAAGAATTTGAGTTCTGCTCCATATTTTTATCCCATTCTATCCGGGACCAACTATTGTGATTCTGGTCAGAACGGTCAGTGGTGGTAGCTGGGCACCATCTAGTTCTTCTGGTCTCAGGGTAGATGAGTTGTGGCTCTTGTAGATTTGTTTCTTCTCTGCGCTTTTAGTTAACCTTCTTACTGTTTTTCTCCTGGCGAGTGGAGATCCTTGGTTGTGTCTTAGATGGCTGATGGCAAGCTTTTAAGATCCCAGAGGCTACTCACTTCACCAGGATGCAGATTATATTATTTTTGTGAACTATGTTATGCCAATTAACTGAGATGTCCCATGAGACTATGGTCCTAAGCCTTCAAACCCATAAAACCAATGTTGGAAGGTGTTTGATTTTGTCTAAGGAGTATCCATACTTGTGTCTTCAATGAATATATGTGCCTGCACCCGCATGTCTATATTTACACATATCTATAGATACTTCTGGAGCCCTGGTGGTACAGTGGTAAAGAGCTTAGCTGCTAACCAAAAGGTCGGCAGTTCAAATCCACCAGCTGCTCCTTGGAAACTCTATGGGGCAGTTCTACTCTGTCCTATAGGGCCGCTATGAGTCAGAATCGACTCTATGGCAAGGGATTTGATTTTTTGGTCTATATACTTCTATCTGTTCTCACCTATGTACACATCTTTACCTACCCACATACCATTTTGCTTATACCCATCCATATGTGCTCAAACGCTCATTATTAGTTTGGTTGTGCTGTGCTCACTGCATCCAACTGGTTGGTTTTTGTTTTGTCTGTGCTGCAGCTGGTACCAGGCCTGCAGCAGCTGCAAACCTAACTGGATCATCATTCCTGTCCTCAAGGAACTTGGGCTGGTGGGGGAGAGATGGGAACTCACATCATTGCAGCATAAGGTAGAAGGTGGGGCATGCCCAAGTTGGTGCCACCAGAGTGCTATGGGAGTTTAGAGAGGTTGGATCACTGCAGAGCTCAGATTATCAGGGTGGCGTCCAGGGGAAAGAAAAACTAGGCTTGAGGGAGAGAAAAGTCTGGGTGTGGGATCTCATCTTGTCAAGTGGTAGACTGGGTCCACCCTGGCCTACCTCCTCACTTCCCATGCAGCCACCTCTCTGAGGCCCACTTATAGCCTGGGCCTGGAGTTCAAAGACACTTCTGCCCTAAATCTTCAAGGTACTATCTGAATGGCCTTCCTCTAGTCTATACTTCCTCCCTGTCATCTGGCCTCCAGTCACCACATCAAGCTTCCTAAAACTCTACATCTATTGACCTTGTCACTTCTCTGCTCAAAAATCTGCAGCGGCTCCCAGTCACAAGAAACTAAAGCCCCAGCTCTCTAGTTTGTCTGTGAAGATTTACAATCAGGCCCCAAATGCCTTTCCCACATCACCTCCCACTACTTGCCTCCAATAGCGCTGTCTGTACTCCCAACCTTCCTCACACGCCGTGAGGTGGAAATACCCCTCCCCTTTCCTTTCCACATAACTTGCGGTTTTCAAACTTGAGCATGCGTCAGTCACCTGGAGGCTTGCTTAGACACAGATGGCTAGACCTACTCCCAGTTTTTGATTCTGTAGGACTCGGGTAGAGCCCGACAATTTGCATTTCTAATACATTTCCAGGTAATGGTGCTAATGATCCCGCACCACACCTTGAGAATCACTACTCTAACCCAATGCTGTCCATTCCCCAAGGTCTAGTCAGAGCCTTCCCGCACCACCAGCCCTGGCCTTGACTGTCTTCCAAGCCCATAGAAACTGCTCTTTCTTCTAAACTCTGAAGCTGAATCTTTCTGCTTGTCCCACTCAGGGGACTTATAGGGTCACTCTGATATTGAACAAGGAATTACCTCTTGCTCTTTCTCTCCTGCACCCCCCACTCCTGAGAATTTTACTTCAGAACTGTCCCTCAAATCAGTCTCTTTTCCCACATTCCCACAGCTACTATACTTCAGACCTCATCTTGTCTTACCTGGATCGTTGCACTCCTGTCTTCTCCCATTCACCTTCCCACAACAGCTGGAGGGATCTGTGTTGCAAATCTAATCATGTCCTTCTCTACACAGAAACCTTTAATGCCTCCCTAATGCCCAGGGCCAAGTCCCAGCATCTTAGCACAACATTCAAGGACCTTCATGTCCTGGCCTGGGTCTCTGACCTCAGTCCCTACCAGTTTGCCACCTTCTCCATGAATCCTTTTCTGATCTCAGCTGGTAGAGAACCCACTCCCACCCAAGCAGGGCATTTTGTGGCAATTACTGCAGGGCATCTGCTTCTGGCTATGCGCATGTAGTTCCCTGGATTGACTGTAAGGAGTCTGAAGGCATGAATATAATCTTTGTATGCTCCAGTTCAATGTATGCCTGCTGACTAACAATTGTATCTTCCTCAGGCCCTACCCTTTCTGCAGGGATGGCTCAGGTCCCTGCCCACCTTGGCAAGGCTACAACAAACCGGGGAGCCTCTTTTAGGCACCTGCTCCTGGTGCTGCAACTGGGTGAGTACTCAGATTTGGGGTTAGGGTGCAGAAGGCCTGGGAGGAGGAGCTGGCTGGGAGGTGCAAAGGTGGGAGATGGGGGGGGGGCAACAGCATTGAGGCCTGACCCTTTCTTTTCCACCTAGTGCTGCTCCTAGCAGTCACTCAGGAAAAGGAAGTGATACTGGGTGAAGAAGGCAAGATGGTGGAGCTAGCCTGCAAAACTTCCCAGAAGAAGTTCATGCTCTTCAGCTGGAAATATTCTGATGGGACTAAGATTCTGAGCAACCAAGCCTCCCACTTCTGTACACCAGGTAGGGGTTCTTTCTTCCCCATCCAGGGAGAAAAACACACTATGAATTGAACACTCCTGGTGTCAGACTCTAAATCACAGAGTATTAGGGTTGACAGGGACTCTGGGAAACTCTTGTCTAGTGTTTCCCAGTGCCAGGTGCTATCTGGGTGGCCTTCCTTCAGTCTCTACTCTAGGTGGCCCAGGGAATGCTTTTGGTGATCTATATTAATTTTAATGCTTTAATACTTATGAACTTATTTTAATGGGTATTAGAAAAATCATTATCATGTAAAACTCATGATTTCATGAATATTATTGCTACAGACTCATGTAGATGATTCTTTGTTTATTTTGATTAACAGCAACAGAGTGGTTTTTTCTTTTTTAGCTTTTAAAGTGAAATCTCTAGACTTAAGACTTTCATTCTTCTTAGAAACGTATTTTACAGTAAAGAAGATATTTTTTCGTGTAAGTTTTCTTCCTTATGTTCTCCTTTAGACTCTTTTTTCTTCTATCTATGGCTTCTAATACTCAATACATTCTTGAATAAGGGCTTCCTATGGGCCACAAGGAGCCCTGGTGGCACAGTGGTTAAGCACTCAGCTACTAACCGAAAGGTTGGCAGTTTGAACCCACCAGCCATTCCATGGGAGAAAGATGTGGCAGTTTGCTTCCATAAAGATTTACAGCCTTGGAAACCCTATGGGGCAGTTCTAATCTGTCCTATAGAGTCACTATGAGTCGGAATCAACTAGACAGCAATGGGTTATGGGTCACAAGTAAGAAAACAGCATGAAAAGCATTTTTGTAAATATATTTTGTATTTTGTAAGTTTAATAGATTTATCATTATTTTATTTTCAATTCTTATTTTTAATATTTTATTTTTATTATGAAAATTTTAACGTGCATAAAAGTGGAATAATTATGTAACGAACCCCATATGCCACATCCAGGTTCAAAAATTCATGGTCAATTTTGTTTTATCTACATCCCTAAACCTCCCCTCCCACGGTATTATTTTGCAGCAAATCAGAGACATTGCATCATTAAATCTGTAATTGCTTTAGTATATAACTCCAAAAATACAATGACCCTTTTTAAAACATATCCACATTGCAATTATCATTCCTTAAAAATAAAAAAAATTAATTATTCCATTACAATAAATATCCAGTCAGTGTTCAAATTTCCCCAATTGTCTCATAATATTATTTTTACATTTGGTTTATTTGAATCAGAATCAAAATAAAAATTCATGCATTGTATTGGTCCCTTAAATCTCTTTTAATTTATACATTTCTTCTCTTTTTTTTTTCTTGCAATTGACTGGTTGAAGAAACCAGGCAATTGTCCTATTAAGTTTTGCACATGCTGAATAGAGGCTGGCTACTCCATGGTGTCATTTACCATGTTCTTCTGTCCTCTGTATCTCTTATAAATTGGTGGTTACATCCAGAAGCTTAATCAAGCACACATTAAATTTTTTGGCAAGAACACTTCACAGGTGGTGTTTTGCCCAACAGTAGCAAGGAACACTCCCCTCCTCCTGTCAGTGGAGGCTGTCTTAGTCATCTGGTGCTGCTATAACAGAAATACCACAAGTGGATGGCTTCAACAAACAAAAGTTTATTCTCTCACACTTCAGGAAGCTAGAAATCCAAATTCATGGTGGCAGCTCCAGGGGAAGGTTTTCTCTCTCTGTTGGTTCTGGGAGAAGGTCTTTGTCACCAGTCTTCCCCTGTCCTAGGAGCTTCTCAGTGCAGGGACCTCAGGTCCAAAAGATGCACTCGCCTCCTAGTTCTGCATTCTTCCCGGTAAGAGGTCCCCCGTCTCTCTGCTCACTTCTCTCTTTTATATCTCAAAAGAGATTGACTCAAGATACAACCTAATCTTGTAGACTGAGTCCTGACTAATTAATATAACTGCCTCTAATCCTGCCTTATTAACATCATAGAGGTAGGATTTACAACACACAGGAAAATCACATCAGATGACAAAATGGTGGACAATAACATAATACTGGGAATCATGGCCTAGCCAAATTGATACACATTTTTAGGGGACACAATTCAATCCATAACAGAGGCCAAGAGAGGAATCTGGACTTCTTTCTCAACAAGGTAGTAATGAGGTTGCTCCCCCTCTTCCTCTGCCATAGCAATGTCAAAGAAAGCCAGTTAAAACAAAAGGTTTAAATAAGATCCAGAGTCTCATAACATAATATAAAAATGTCCAGGTTTCAATAGAAAATCATGCATCATAGCAACCCAAGAAAATCTCAAACTGAATGAAAAAAGACAATCAACAGATGCCAACACTAAGAAAAAAATGTTAGAATTATCTGAAAAATATTTTCAAGCAGCCATGTCAAAAATGCTTCATTGAGCAATTAGAAACCCACTTGAAACAAAAGAAAAAACAGAAAGCCTCAGTGAAGAAATAGAAGATATAAAGAAAACCAAATGGAAATTTTAGAACTGAAAAAATACTATAAATGAAATAAAAAGCTTAGCAGATGGTCTCAACAGCAGAATGGGGAGTAAAGAGGAAAGAATCAGTGAACTGGAAGATAGAACAATAGAAATCACCCAATTTGAACAATGGAGAGAAAACAGACTATTAAAAAAAAAAAAAGAACAATAGTTTTGTGTGGAACTGTAAAAATGGCACCATGGCAGCATCTGACCTTGTCTAACTTAATGAGGGGGGAAAATTATCAGCATCAGCCCAAGGCAGTTTCCTATGAGGTGGAGGTCAGACATACCTCCTCTCCAACCTTTTTACCAATTCTGACACCAGTCATCCCTCCCACAGCCCTCTCTACTTCTCTGCTGGGTTTGATACTTTGTAGCAATGGCCACACAGAACTCACAGACAGTACTCACCATTATGGGGTTTATTAGGGAAGTAAAAGGTTACAATTCGGGATCAGGATCAGGAAGCATGCAGGCAAAGTCTCTCTTCTTCAGTGAAGAACAGCTCTCTCAGCTCTTCTTGGCCATGCAGGGCTCTGCTCAGCACCCTGATGACAGGCTTCTCTCAGCCCCCTCAGGACAGGTCTCCTCTCTTGGCCCTCTGCTCTTGGCCCGGCTCAGGCCTGGCCTCTGCCCTGCTCAAGAAAGTGTTTAAAAGCTCTTTTAGCTCTGCTGATAAATGCACAGAGGCACCCCACTCTGCCAGAAAGCCTCCTGTCCAAATGCGCTCGGCTCCCTCTCTTCATGGGTTGGCAAACCCACTGTGGCTTCCTTGACCAGTGGACTGGGAAGCACACTGCAGCCATCTCACGTCAATCTCCTGGTTCTCTGCCAACGTTTCTCTGCTGCCTCTTCTTGCTGTCTTGCTTTTCACCATCTCATGCTATCTCAGGTGTTACAGCTCTCTCTCTCTGTCCTGGGTCTAGGATGTTCTCAGCACAGTGACCCTGGGACAAAAGGACACACTCCACTCCAAGCTGTTCTTTCTTGATGGGTTTGAAGTCCCCCTTCTGCTCTGGGATTGGTTCCCTTTTAAGCCTAGCAGGATGGCAAAACTGACCAACCCTCTCATTAGGGTTCCAAACACCTTATTTGCATGGTCTCACCTCCACAAGGATGACATGTACCTTATTAGCATTATTAGCAATGCTGTCCGATACCCTTGATGTGCCACAAGCACCTTATTTGCATAGTCTCACCCAGTCATTTTGTAGGAGTCACAAGATAGTGGCAAGAAAAGCCATATGAAAGCAATTCATTGCACCACAGGAACTATTACAAAAGATCTAATATTTATGTCACAGGAATCTCAGAAGAAGAAAAAGAGAGTGGGGCTGAAAACTTCCCAACTTGGGCAAGAGACATAAATGTACAGATTCAAGAAGCTGAGCAAACCCCAAGCAGGATAAACTAAAAAAATCCACACCAAGACACATCATAATTAAACTTCTGAAAACTAAAGACAGAAGAAAAACTCTTGAAAGCAGCCAGAGAAAAATGACAGCTTATCTATAGGGAAAAACAATTTGAATGACAGTAGATTTCTGATCAGAAACCATGGAGGCCACAAGGAATATTTTTCAAGTGCTGAAAGAAGAGAACTGTCAACCCAGAATCCTATACCCACAGAGAATATACTTCAGGAATGAAGGAAAAATCAAGATGAAGGAAAACTAAGAGAATTTTCCACCAGCAGATCTACTCTAAAGGAATGGCTAAAGAAAATTTTCTAAACAGAAAGGAAATTATAAAAGAAGGAAACCTGGAATATCAAGAAGGAAGAAAAAAACAGGGTAAGCAAAAATATGGATAAATACAAATGGATTCTCAAGAATGGTCATGTGCCAAAGAATAAATAAATATCCATGAGTCCATACTGACATAAATAAATGATTGAATAAATAAATAAATAGAAAAGAAGAGATAAATTTCCCCTGCAGAAGAATTCAAAACAATTTATGTGGATACTCTACTCTCAAGAAGGTGAAGCATAACTCCTCACTCCTTAAGCATAACCTGCACATAGTTACTTCCTTACAAAGCATACAATATGGAGGAAGTGGAGAGTAACTTTACAGTGAAGAAACCTGACAAACACTACCCCAGCTGGATGATCAAGGTCTACATCAATAGTGATAATTCATGTTGATAGTATGTACCCTCAGTATGATGTAATGAAAATAGCACTTTACCTCTCTCCCAGAAACCCAGAAACCCATAACCCCAGTCTGATCAAGAGAAAACATCAGACAAATCCCAATAGAAAGACATTCTACAAAATACCTGACCAGTACTCCTCAAAACTGTCAAGGTCATCAAAAACAAGGAAACTGTGAGAAACTGTCACAGCCAAGAGGAGTCTAAGGAGACATGACAACCAAATGTAGTGTGATATTCTGGATGAGATTGTGGAACAGAAAAAAAGACAGTTGGCAAAAACTAAGGAAATCTGAATAAACTATGGACTTCAGTGAATAATAATGTATAAATACTGATTTATTAACTGTAATAAATGTACCATACTAACTGGTTATGGGGTACTTGTAAACTCTTTGTACTATCTTTGAAATTTTTCTATAAATCTAAACACTGTTTTAAAAAATAAAGTTTATTGCAAAAAGATGTTCAAGTAACCCACAGGAAGGCAGGAAAAAGAAAAAAAAAAAAAGAGGGAAAAGCAGAAAGCAAAAAATCAAATGGCAGACTTAAGTCCTAATATATTAATAGTTGCACTAAATGTAAATAGTCTAAATACACCAATTAAAACACAGAGATTGGCAGAGTGGATTAAAAAACATAACCCAACCTATACTGTCTACAAAATACTAACTTCAAATATAATGATATAGGCATGTTGAAATTAAAAGGATGAAAAAGTAGGTCATGAAAACTTTAATTAAAAGAAAACAGGAGTGGTTATATTAAAATCAGATAGACTTCAGACCAAAGAAAATTACCAGAGACAGAAAGACATTATATAATAATGAAATGGTCAGTTCACCAAGAAGACATAGCAATCCGAAATGTGTATGCACAAAACAACAAAGTTGCAAAACATATGAAGGAAAAACTGATAAAACTAAAAGAAGAATCAGACAAGTCCACCATTATAGCTGGAGACTTCAACATCCATCTCTCAACAACTGATAAAACAACTACATATAAAATTAGCAGGGCTATAAAAGAACTCAATAATACTATCAACCAACAGGATATAATTGACATTACTGAACACTCCACTCAACAACAGCAGAATACACATTCTTTTCAAATGTCCATGGAACATTTACCAATATAAACCATATCCTGAGCCATAAAACAAATTTAAAAGAATTGAAATCATACAGAGTGCATTCTCTGACCAAATGGAATTAAACCAGAAATTAATATCAGAAAGATAATAGGAAAATCTCCAAACATTTGGAAATGAAACGATAACTTCTAAGTAATCCATGTATGGGTCAAAGAGGAAATCTCAAGGGTAATTAAAAAAATACATTGAACTGAGGGGATATGAAGATACAACATATCAAAATTTGTGGGACAGGGCTAAAGCAATGCTAAATGCATACATTGTTATTGTTGTCAGCTGCCATCATGTTAGCCCCTGACTCATGGTGGTCCCATGCAAAGATGAAAAGTCTCAAATCAATAATCTACGCTCCCATTTCAAGAACCTAAAAAAAAAAAGAGTAAATGAAACCCAAACCAAGCAGAAGGAAGGAAACAATGAAGATAAGTGCAGAAATCAATGGCATTGAAAACAGAAAAATAATAGAAAGAAATCAATTGAACCAAAAGTTGATTCGTCAAAAAGATCAATCAAATTGACAAACCTTTAGCATGATTAACAAAGGAAAAAAAGAGAGAAGACACAAATGACCAACATGAGGAATGAAACAGGGAATATCACTACAGACTCTGTAGACATCAAAAGGATAATAAGGGGATGGTTGTACAACACGGTGAATGTAATTAATGTCTTAAATTGTACATATAGAATATGTTAAAAAAAAAAAAAAAAGGATGATAAGGGACTACTAAAAACAACATCAATTTAGGTGAAATGGACCAATTCCTCAAAAAACACAAACTATTACAACTCACCCCATGAGAAACAGATAATTTGAATAGCATTATAACCATTAAGGAAAACGGAATTCATGATTTAAAAACTCCCAAAAGAAATCTCCAGACCCAGATGGTTTCACTGGAGAATTCTACCAAATATTTAAAGAAGAATTAACACCAATTCTACACAATCTCTTCCAGAAAATAGAAGAGGAGGGACCACTTCCTGAGTCATTTTATTGAAGCCAGTATTACCCTGACACCAAAACTAGACAACAGTACAAAAAAAGAAAACTACAGACCAACATCCCTCATGAGTATAGGTGCAAAAATTCTTAGCAAAATATTAGCAAGTAGAATTCAGCAATATATAAAAAGAATTATACACCATTACTAAATGGATTTTACTCCAGGGACACAAGACTGGCTCAATATTTGAAAATCAGTTAATGCAGTCCATCATATTAACATGCCAAAAAAAAAAATCACATGATCATATTCATTAATGCAGAAAATCATTTGACAAAATTCAACACCCATTCGTAATAAAAATTCTCCGAAAAATATGAATAGAGGATAACTTCCTCAATTTAATAAAGAGCAACTACAAAAAAAACAAACAAAAACCTACAACTAACATTACATTTAATGGTGAAAGACTGAATGCTTTCTCCCTAAGAACAGGAACTAGGCAAGGATGTCCACTCTTACCACGCTTATTCAACATAATACTGCAATTCATAGCCAGTGCAATAAGGCAAGAAAAGGAAATACAGATTAGAAAGAAACAAATAAAACTGTTCTTATTTGAAAATGACACGGTTGTCTATGCAGAAAATTCCAAGGAATCTTAAAAAAAAAAGAAAAAAAAAACCTTCCTAAAACTAACAAGTGAGTTCAGCAAGGTTGCAGGATATAAGATAGACATACAAAAACAACTGTATTTCTAAATAATAGCAATGAAAATGTGGACACAGAAATTAAAAATACAATGCCATTTACAACCACTATGTCGGGAATGACAACTTGAAGAGGAATGACATTGCATTCATTGTCAAAAAGAACATTTCAAGATCTATCCTGAAGTATAACCTTGTCAGTGATAGGATAATCTCCATACATCTACAAGGAAAACCTTGTAGCACTTACTGGTGAAGATCAAAGACCACAGCCTTCAGTATGGATTACACCTCAACATCAAGAAAACAAAAATCCTCACAACTGGACCAACAAGCAACTTCAGGATAAGTGGAGAAAAGATTGACGTTGTCAAGGATTTCATTTTACTTGGATCCACAATCAACACCCATGAAAGCAGCAGTCAGGAAATCAAAAGACGCATTGCATCAGGCAAATCTGCGGCAAAAGACCTCTTTAAAGTGTTGACAAGCAAAGATGTCACCTTGAAGACTAAGGTGTGCCTGACCGAAGCCATAGTGTTTTCAATCACATCATATACATGCGAAAGCTGGACAATGAATAAGACTGAAGAATTGACGCCTTTGAATTGTGGTGTTGGTGAGGAATATTGAATATCCCATGGACTGCCAAAAGAACAAACAAATCTGTCTTGGAGGAAGTACAGCCAGAATTCTCCTTAGATGCAAGGATGGTGAGACTACATCTTACATACTTTGGACATGTTGTCAAGAGGGATCAGTCCCTGGAGAAGGACATCATGCTTGAGAAAGTAGAGGGTCAGTGAAAAATAGGAAGACCCTTGATGAGATGGATTGACACCGTGGCTGCAACAATAAGCTCAAGCATAACAACAATTGGGAGGATGGTGCAGGACCGGGCAGTGTTTCGTTCTGTGGTGCATAGGGTCGCTATGAGTTGGAATCGACCTGACGGCACCTAACAACAACAACAAGGAAGATCAGTTAATATGACTATTATTCAAATTTATGCACCAACTACCAAGGCCAAAGATTAAGAAGTTAAACATTTTTTACCAGCTTCTACAGTCTGAAATTGATCAAACATGCAATCAGGATGCATTGATAATTACTGGAGATTGGAATGTGAAAGTTGGAAACAAAGAAGGATCGGTAGTTGGAAAATAGGGCCTTGGTGATAGAAACAACACCCGAGATTGCATGATAGAATTTTGTAGACCAACGACTTCTTCATTGCAAACACCTTTTTTCAAAACATAAACAGCAAATATACATGTGGACATAGCCAGTTGGAATACACAGGAATCAAATCAACTACCTCTGTGGGAAGAGACAATGGGAAAGCTCAATATCATCAGTCAGAACAAGGCCAGGGGCTGACTGAAGAACAGACTATCAATTGCTCATATGCAAGGTCAAGTTGAAACTGAAGAAAATTAGAACAAGTCGACAAGAGCCGAAGTACAACTTTGAGTATATCCCACAGGAATTTAGAGACCACCTCAAGAATAGATTTGATGCGTTGAACACTAATGACCAAAGACCAGACGAGTTGTGGAATGACATCAAGGACATCATACATGAAGAAACCAAGAGGTCATTAAAAAGACAGGAAAGAAAGAAAAGACCAAAATGGATGTCAAAAGAGACTCTGAAACTTGCTCTTGAACATCAACTAGCTAAGGAGAAAGGAAGAAACGGTGAAGTAAAAGTGTTGAACAGAAGATTTCAAAGGGCAGCTCGAGAAGACAAAGTATTATAATGACATGTGCAAAGACCTGGAATTAGAAAACCAAAAGAGAAGAACATGCTTGGCATTTCTGAAGCTGAAAGAACTGAAGAAAAAATTCAAACTTCGAGTCACAATATTGAAGGATTCTATGGGGAAAATATTAAATGACTCAGGAAGCATCAAAAGAAGATGGAAGAATACACAGAGTCACTATACCAGAAAGAATTTGTTGACGTTCAGCCATTTCAGGGGGTAGCATATGAGCAGGAACCAATGGTACTGAAGGAAGAGGTCCGAGCTGCACTGAAGGCATTGGCGAAAAACAAGGCTCTAGGAATTGACGGAATATCAACTGAGATGTTTCAACAAACGGATGCAGAGGTGGAAGTGCTCACTCATCTATGCCAAGAAATTTGGAAGACAGTTACCTGGCCAACCAAATGGAAGAGATCTATATTTATGCCTATTCTAAAGAAAGGTGATCCAACTGAATTTGGAAATTATCGAATAATATTAATATCACACGCAAGTAAAATTTTGCTGAAGATCAGTCAAAAGCGGTTGCAGCAGTACATCGACAGGGAACTGCCAGAAATTCAAACCAGATTCAGAAGAGGACATGGAAGGAGGGATATCATTGCTGATGTCAGATGGATTCTGGCTGAAAGCAGAAATACCAGAAAGATGTTTACCTGTGTTTTATTGACTATGCAAAGGTATTCAACTGTGTGGATCATAACAAATTATGGATAAGATTGAGAAGAATGGAAATTCCAGAACATTTAATTGTGCTCATGAGGAATGTGTACATAGATAAAGAGGTAGCTGTTTGAACAGAACAAGGGGATACTGCGTGGTTTAAAGTCAGGAAAGTTGTGTGTCAGGGTTGTATCCTTTCACCATATTTATTCAATCTGTATGCTGAGCAAATAATCAGAGAAGCTGGACTATATGAAGAAGAACAGGGCTTCAGGATTGGAGGGAAGACTCATTAACAGGGTGCATTATGCAGATGACACAACCTTGCTTGCTGAAAGTGAAGAGGACTTGAAGCACTTAGTGATGAAGATCAAAGACCACAGCCTTCAGAATGGATTACACCTCAACATCAAGAAAACAAAAATCCTCACAACTGGACCAATAAGCAACATCAGGATAAGTGGAGAAAAGATTGACATTGTCAAGGATTTCACAATCAACACCCATGGAAGCAGCAGTCAGGAAATCAAAAGACGCATTGCATTGGGCAAATCTGCTGCAAAAGACCTCTTTAAAGTGTTGAGAAGCAAAGATGTCACCTTGAAGACTAAGGTGTGCCTGACCCAAGCCATGGTGTTTTCAATTGCCTCATATGCATGCAAAAGCCAGACAATGAATAAGGAAGATCGAAGAAGAATTGATGCCTTTGAATTATGGTGTTGGTGAAGAATATTGAATATACCACGGAGTGCCAAAAGAACGAACAAATCTGTCTTGGAAGAAGTACAGCCAGAATGCTCCTTATAAGCAAGGATGGCGAGACTACATCTTACATACTTTGGACATGTTATCAGTAGGGACTAGTCCCTATAGAAGGGCATCATGCTTGAGAAGGTAGAGGGTCAGTGAAAAACAGGAAGACCCTTGATGAGATGGATTGACACAGTGGCTGCAACAATGGGCTCAAGCATAACAACTATCGTGAGAAGCGCAGGACTGGGCAGTGTTTTGTTCTGTTGTACATAGAGTCACTAAGAGTCGAAACCGACTGGATAGCACCTAACAACAGCACACAAACCATGGTGTAGAACCAGGGAAAAGAGGAAGTAGGGTATGAATGACTGAAGGGACAAATAAAAGGGGAGACTGAGTGAGTGATAGGGGGAAAGCTGGGGTGAGGTGTTGCCCAGGGCTACAAGATTGTCTGGAAAGGTCTCCAGGAAAGGATGAGCTTGAGTAGTGGGGTAGAGGACTATGGGGTCTAGAAGAAGAGAGGAGAATGCATGGCCAACATGGTGTCCAGTCTCCTGCACCAAGGCAAAAATAGGCAGAGGGCCAACAACTGCTCAGGGAAGCAGAGGTGGTGCCAAGGGGGTTGGCGATGGGGGCTTTAGCCTCAATCACCCTTGGCCCATCCCTCCAAATATATAATCTAAGTATCAAACTGTGTGTTTGCTATGTAAATCCAGCTTCAAGACAAGTCCTCTAGCTTGCTTTCCAAACCAATTGCTCCTTCTAAAGAAATTCCTTAGAATTTAGAGTAAGGGCCCTCTTTTACAGAAATCTGGATCTGCCACTGCACCCACAAAATAGTTGGCTGAAGAGAAGAACATCCTCTTGGTGGTGATGTTAGATACTAAAAGAGAAGACTGGAAGACATCACATATCCATGTCTGAGGAAATTTGCAGAGACAGTATTCTAGCATAGCGTACCCAGCAGGCCTGAATTTTAATCCTGGCTCCACTACTTATTAGATCAAAATTCAAAAGATAGAAAAGGGCATATAGTGAAAAGTCTGTCTAACATTTGTTCCATGGGTATTCACTTCCTCTTCCCTGAGCCAATCAAGGTTACCATTTTCTTACGTTTCCTTCGAGAAATAACAGCTTGTGTGTGTGTGTGTGTGTGTGTGTGTGTGTGTGTGTGTATGTGTATGTATATATACCAAAACCAAACAAAACCCATTGCCATCGCATCGACTCCGACTTATAGTGACCCTATAGGACAGAGTAGAACCGCCCCATAGGGTTTCCAACGAGTGGCTGATGGATTCCAACTGCTGACCTTTTGGTTAGCAGCCATAGCTCTTAACCAACCCCTATGGGGTGGTTCTACCCTGTCCTATAGGTCGCTGAGTCAGAATCTACTCGATGGCAATGGGTTTATACATATATGTGTGTGTGTGTGTATGCATATATATATATTTCCTCCCCTTTTTAAAACAAATGGTAGCATACTATATAGCCTGTTTAATACCTTGCTTTATTCAGTTAACAATATATCTTAGAGATTGTTCCATGTCAGTATATAAAGAGCTTTCTTATTCTTTTCTTTGACTGGGTAGCACTCTACTGAATGGGTGAACTATAATTTATTTACCCTATCTCTTCTTTTCTTGGTGGACATTTAGTTTTGTACACACATTTGTAATGCTGATAGTCGTTACAAATTACCTTTCAAAGAAACGTACCAGTTAACACTCCCACCAGCAATGTATAAGAGTTTGGGCAATTATTTAATCTCTGAACCCCAGTTTCCTTATTCGTAAAATAATAAACACAGTACCTATTTTTGGAATTGCTGTGAAGATTAATTGAAATGATGCATGTCAAGTATTTGGCACATAGGAGTCTATGCTCTCAAATGAGGGTATTATTTTATTCTGGATTAGTGAAATATTGTCCCTGTTGGGTAAATGAAGGTAATGGGACCTCCTCACCAGTCTGGGGTTCTCTGATTAGTGTGAGGGGCAGATTCTGCAGGAAATTAGTTACTCAGATCAGAAGAGTTGTGGATACTACCCTCACTAGTGGTGCCATGTCTCCAGAGCTCCCCAACCTCTTCCACATGGCTTCTACTTCCAGGTAATTCTTGGCTGAAAAATCGCCTTGATTGCAGAAAAAACCTGTGGGACCAAGGATACTTTCCTCTGATCATCAAGAATCTTGAGATGAGAGACTCAGGACATTACATCTGTGAAGTGGAAAACGAAAAGGAAGAGGTTCAATTGCTGGTGTTCAGATGTGAGTGGGGAGGGTTTGGGATGAGGATACCCTTGCCCAGTCTCCCTTCCTCCTCTCTCCCATCTCCACACCAGAATAGGGCTGGAGCTGGTGGTACTTAAACAGTCTGGAGATGGCTCAGACACCAAGTCTCCTTAGGCCCTCCTCAGGCCTTGGGTTAGGCAGGGGCGAGAGGGAGAGGCCTAGAGAGGGGGAAAGAGAAGGGCAGGAACCAATGGAAGGAAGGAGAGAAAGAATGGGGAAGGGAATAAGGGAAGAAGAGGAGGAGAGGGCTGGATTGGGAGTTGGAAGCTGGGTGTTGGGAGGAAAGGAGATGTTGGGACAAAGGTAGAGATCGTCTTGGTTTCTCAGCCTCTTGGGGATGGTGTGTGTATGCGTGTGTGACACAGGTGTCCTGTTCCCTCCACAGTGATTGCCAAGCCTGGAGTCCGCTTGCTGCAGGGGAAGAACCTCACCCTGACCTTGGAGAGCCCCTCTGAGAGTAAGCCCTCAGTACAATGGAAGGGTCCATGGGATTACAGCAAGAATGAGGCCAAGAGCCTCTCAGTGCCCCAGCTGGGGCTGCGGCACAGCGGCACCTGGACATGTACCGTCTCCCAGAACCAAAAGACTCTGCAGCTCAGAGTAAACATCTTGGTGCTAGGTAAGAGGAGCTCCTCACCCCTGCAGTCTCCTCTGGACTCAGGGGCTAACCAGCCCTCCCTCAGATCTCACTGCTCTGTTCCCAGGCCTGGTGCTGGGGGGAGGGGTAGATCCAGGCCCCCTAAAGCTGAGATCTGTCCTGAGGGTCATCCTGGGCCCTCTCTTCCTCAGTGTGCTGACTAACAGCCACCCCGCAGGTGGTAGACAAGAAAGGGAGGGAAGATGTAAAGATGAGGGGCCCCAAAGGCCCCTGGAGGAGGCCCCAAAGGAGGAGTGTCAAGGGTATCTAGTTTCTTCATTGCCTCAGCTCCCCACCCCTCCCAATTTGGCACATCCGCTTACTCAGGGACACTAACACCAGCAAACAAGCCCTGAGGAAATTCTACATTGCACCTGTAGAGCCATGAGCTAGGCACTGAGGGAAAGACCAAACACCAAGAAAGCAGGTCCCACCCCAGCCTGCATCCTCTAGGTGCTTATGTGACATAAGGTAGTGGAGTATGGTGTTTTCATGCTTGGACTCTGATTTAAATCCTAGCTCTTTCACTGACAACCATGTAACCTTGGGCAAGCTACTGAACCTCTCTGTGCCTTGGTTTCTGCATCTGTAAAATGGGGATGATACTGTGATAGTACCCATCTTGTAGAGTTATGGCAAGAATTAAATGAGCTAATGTATGTAACACATTTAGAGCAGTGCCTGGCACATAGTAAGCTTTATTTAAGTGCTTGCTCTTATTTTGTGGAAGATGATAAATTATACATCTAAGTTGTTGTTGTTGGATGCCGTTGAGTTGATTCTGACTCATAGTGACCCCATGTGACAGAGCAGAACTGCCCCATAGGGTTTTGGCTGTAATCTTTACTGAAGCAGATCACCAGGTCTTTCTCCTCACTGGGTGAGTTCAAACTGCCAACCTTTCAGTTAGCAGCTGAGCAGTTAACTTTTGCACCACCAGTGCTTCTTATAAGTAGTGCAAGCCAAATGCCCTCTGTGCTCCCTTGGGATCCTGAGGAAGGAGAGGCCCCCCTGTGGCTGGGCTGCTCCATGAGGCTTCCAGGAGGAGGGAAGCTGCCTTGGAAACATGATGGGGTGGAGAGACAGGAGAGAAGATTGAAGAGGTAAAAGGGATTTTTTAAAAAAATTTTTCCCATACAAAAATTTATACATACATTGTTATGTGACTCTAATTGCTCTCCCCATACTGTGACAGCATACTCCTTTCTACCCTTGATTCCCCATGTCCATTCAGCCAGCTCCTAACCCTCTTGGCCTTCCCATCTCACCTCGGGACAGAAGCTGCCCATTTAGTCTCTTGTATCTACTTGAGCTAAGAGGCACACTCCTCACGAGTATCACTTTATGTCCCACAGTCCAGTCCAATCCCTGTCTGAAGAGTTGGCCTTGGAAATTGTTTTAGTTCTGGGCTGATAGAGAGTCCGGGGGCCATGCTTTCCGGGGTTCCTCCAGTCTCAGTCAGATCATTAAGTCTGGTCTTCTTACTAGAACCTGAGTTCTGCATCCCACCTTTCTCCTACTCCATCCAGGACTCTCTGTTGTGTTCCCTGTCAGGGCGGTCATTGGTGGCAGCCGGGCACCGTCTAGTTCTTCTGGTCTCAGGCTGATGAAGTCTCTGGTTTATGTGGCCCTTTCTGTTTCTTGGGCCAATACTTTCCCTGTGTCTTTGGTGTTCTTCATTCTCCTTTACTCCAGGTGGCCGGGACCAATTGATGCATCTTAGATGGCCGCTTGCAAGCTTTTAAGACCCCAGATGCCACTCACCAAAGTAGGATGCAGGAGATTTTCTTAATAAGCTTTGTTATGCCAGTTGACCTAGATGTCCCCTGATAGCATGGTCCCCAAACCCCTACCCCTGCTACTCTGTCCCTCAAGGTGTTCGATTGTATTCAGGAAACTTCTTAGCTTTGGTTTAGTCCAGTTGTGCTGACTTCCCCTGTAGTGTGTGCTGTCCTTTCCTTCACCTAATACTGTAAAAGGTAATTTAAGGACCTGAAATGCCAATCTAGGTTTTTGGGCTTATCCTGGTCCCCCTTCCATCTCTGCTGCCCCCACTACATGCCTCCTCACCCTGCCCAGCCTCATCTTCCTGCCTCCATCTGACCCAGGTTCTCTCCCATCCCACCTCCAGCTTTCCAGAAGGACTCCAACACAATCTATAAGAAGAATGGGGAGCAGGTGGAATTCTCCTTCCCACTTACCTTCACAGATGAAGACCTGACTGGGGAGCTGAAGTGGCAGGCAGAGGGAGCTTCCTCCCCTGAAACCTGGATCACCTTCTCCTTGAAGGACAAGAAGGTGTCCCCGACATTGGTTATACCGGACAAATTGAAGATGAAAAACACATTGCCGCTCTGCTTCACCCTGCCCCAGGCCTTGCCTCAATATGCTGGTTTTGGAAACCTGACCCTGGATCTTGCCAAGGGAAAGCTACATCAGAATGTGAGCCTTGTGGTGATGAGAGGTGAGAAGCCAGGCTAACATGGGGAGGGCAGCGGAGGGAGGTAAGGGGCCTGGCCCAGAGCTCCCTCTGAGGCAGGGTGGACTCTAAAAGAGGATGCCTAGCTAGGCCCTGATTAGAAGTCCTTGGGTAGTCAAATAGTTAACACGCACAGCTGTTAACCCGAAGGTTGGCGGTTCACATCCACTCAGAGGCATCTCAGAAGAGAGGCCTTACGATTTATTTCTGAAAAGTCAGCCATTGAGAACCCTTTGGAGCATAGTCCTTCTCTGACACATATGGAGTCACCAGGAGTTGAAATTGAGTTGATGGCAACTGGTTTTAGGCCCTGGGTGCCTGATCAAACTGATCAAGGGCCCTCTGGGTTTTGGACTGATTTTGAACTTAGACTGAATCCACATGTCCTTCTCCCACAACCCTGGGCCAGCCTGGGGCTGCTTCCACTGGGAGTCCCCAAAGGGCGTGGGCCAGGAACCAGGGTTCTAGGTCTGCCTCTGCCCAGCTCACCCTCTGTGACCCTGGCTAAACCCCCTACCCACCATGGGCCTGCCTTCTCACCTGCCAAATGGGGATAAGATAATCTGCTCTTAGTAAGATAGAAGCAATGATAATAACACTTATGTCAGCTTCTAGGGTGAGTTCTTCACATCCTTATCTCCTTAATTATCATAAAAAATAAAAAAACCAAACCCATCGCCATCGAGCAGATTCCAACTCATAGCGACCCTATAGGAGAGTAGAACTGCCCATAGGGTTTCCAAGGAGTGGCTGGTGGATTCGAACTGCCGACCTTTTTTTTTGGTTAGCAGCACAGTCTTAACCACTGTGACATGAGGGCTCCTAATTATCACAACAACCTCATAAATAACTAACACTTGACGCTTAGTACACGCCAGGCCCTGTTCTAAGCACTTGACGTGGATTCATTCATTTAATTATTGTGTGAGGCTTAGAGAGTTAAGTAACTTGCCCAGGGACACACAGCTAGTAAGCAGAGGAGCTGGGATTCAAACCTAAGATGGCTGGATTCCAAAAGCTGTGTGTTCTCTATTACAACTTCATGAAAATGTTCTCTGAGAGGCTAAGTCAAGGGCATCCACGTAAAGCATAGTTTTTATTGTTCTACTGAATGCCCTTAGAGCTTGGAGGTGCAGGGAACCCAGAAGTCCATGCTCCCAGCTCCCCAGCCTGTCACCTCTCTTGCAGTGACTCAGCTTCAGAATAATTTGATCTGTGAGGTATTGGGACCTATCTCCCCCATGATGACCCTGAGCTTGCAGCAGAAGAACCAGACAACAAAGGTCTCGAAGGAGCAGAAGCTGGTGCAGGTGTCAGACCCTGAGGAGGGGTTGTGGTTGTGTCTGCTGAGTGACAAAGGCAAGGTCCTGCTGGAATCCAACTTTGAGGGTGAGGATCCAGCTCCTATGCCCTAACCCCAAGCCTCTGCCTCCTCAGCTATGGGACCTTCCTTGGCTTGGCTGAGGCCACCTCCCAATTCCTCTGAGATGGATGGGCTATACATATGTGGCCCAAGGCACAGAGTTTCCAACTTCCTAAGGTCTAGAGCCCAGGAATGGGGCCACCTGACCAAGAACTACCTCTCCTGGCTCCCCTGCAAACACATACACACATATACAGACAGCCCAGGGCCTGAACCACAGATCTCCAGAGCACCCTATAGTCTCTAAAACAAACTCCTTCCCCAGCTCTGCCCTCTCAAGCCCTGACGGGGCTCATAAGAGCCCTGGGAACCCTGCCCTTTCTCCTGGTCCAAGCACAGACCCCAGTCTGGCTGGGCAGCCAGCCTTCCTCAGCCTCTCCAGACTGCCCTGTGCCCCTGATGAAGTGCAGTGGGCTAAGCACACCCCTTTCCCTTGCAGTTTTGCCCAAAGTGTTCCAGCCCCCGGTGATACTCCTGGCTGCAGGCCTAGGTGGCACCGTAGGCCTTCTGTTTTTCACTGGGTTGGGCATCTTCTGCTGTGTCAGGCACCGGCACCAGCGGGTGAGTGAGCCTCCCCAGACCGTCCAACATGGGCAACTACACCCCTACCCCTACAGGGCCCTTGAGCACCTGAGGCCTGAACAGCAACAAGTGTAGCCTGTGTACGTGACCTGCTTCTGTTCTGGCTCTCTCTGCCCCAAGTTTTCCTCACTGGATACAGGGCCCTGTCCCAGATGCCATGCAGAGCGAGAGACAGGAAGGAGGAGAGAGCTAATTCGGGGACAGATGGTCTCAGCTATAGTAACTGCTTCTCTCCCAGCTTCCCCCCTCCCCCCTCCAAGGGGCACCTCCCTCATGGAGGCCTGGGACCCTCACAACTCCCCTCCTTCTCCCTGGACAGCGCCAAGCAGAGAGGATGTCTCAGATCAAGAAGCTCCTCAGTGAGAAGAAGACTTGCCAGTGTTCCCAGTAAGGAACTGGGAGACAGGGCAAGGGAGAGAAGGGAGGGGAAGGAGAAGGAAGGGGAGGGAGGAAAAGAGAGCAGGGGTGGGAAGAGGAGGAAGGGGAAAGGTGAGGAGAGAAGGGAGGGGATGAGGAAGGAGGGAGGGAGAGAGGAGAGATGGAGGTGAGGAGATGAATTCCAGAGAGTGGTGAAAGGGATGGCTGAGGTAGGAAACAGACAGAGTGGCGGGGGTAGAGGGGCAGCAGGCCTGGGATGTTTCTGGCTGTGGCACTGCCCCTGTGGCCAAAGGCCACACTGCACTGGAAGAGAAGGGCAGGTCTGAGAGCCATGGAGGTCACAGAGGCAAAGGGGTTGGGAGGAAATAGACTTGCTCTCCTTATTCTTTGTTCCTCCAGCCGGCTCCAGAAGACATGTAGTCTCACTTGAGGCACCAGACCAGGGGGAGCTTCCCACTCACAGCCTCCCCAGCTGTCGACTCTTGTGTTTCCTGTTGTGCTCTAGGGGGCTGCAGACCAGATGAATGTAGCCTATTCCAGTGCCTCTGACCATCTCCTGGTCTCCTCATCTACAGTTTGCCTGTTCTGTTTCTCCTTTCCGTTCCCAAGCCCTTTGGTTAGGCCCCAACCCAGTTGGTTGGGTCTTGCTCCCAGCCTTCCAAAGGCTTAATCATGCCATTTCTTCCCCCATTTCCTTCTCACTCAAGCCCTAGCCCTTATTTGATTATTTCTTCTTAACCCTCTCCCCCGCTGCTCACTTGGACCCCAGGGGAGGACACAGGACCAGCCCTGCCTGGCATGGAGGGCAAGGCTGGGTGACTGGAAATAGGAAGCACAAGATTGTCCTTTTACAGGAGAATATCCTGAGACCAGAGAAGGCAGGGACTCACCCAAGATCACACAGCCAGTCAAGACATACCCAGATCCAAAGGCTCCTGACTGCCCACCTCCACCTTGTCGGCAGGGCCACAGACTCACATCCAAACCTGTGCATAAACAGGCACACCTGTACACACACCCTGTGTATACAGCCACACACTTGTACACAGTTCCTTCTTACCCAAGCAGCACGTCTCATTTTATAAACCAATTTCATATCCATTATCTATTTGAACCTTATGAAATCCCACAATTCTGACAGTGACAGGACATCTCCAGTTTATAGATCAGAAATGAACTCAGAGAGGTTAGCCGATTGCCCAAAGTTACATAGTAAGTGCTGGAGTTAGTTAGGATTAACCCAGGTCTCTTGACCCCTAGTCCAGTTCCACTGCTGTTTCTTGAACCCAAGGACAAACACTACCCAGATCTCTGCAGCTAACTAGTCATAGGTGCCCAGTATGCACCTTTAGATTCACAGGCCCTCACCATCCACAGGGAGGGCCTGCCTCAGAATTCAGGAGCATGAAAGGAAGGCCTCCTTGCCTAAAATTCCTCCTTTATAACCCGCTGGTGGCAGAATCCTGTTACCAGAGAAAAAAGCCTTCAGTTCTAATCAGAGCACAGGTTGAGAGCGCAGGCTCTGTGGGAGGGAGTGGCCAGTAACCCGCCACTCACCCTGTATAGAACCTTCTGGAAGGTGAGCTTTTTTAGGCAGAGGGGGCAGTGAGCCAGCCTGAGAGTGAAGAACCTGAGGGGACCCCCTGTGAAGGGTGATAGCCCTGGGCCTCAGTCTTCCTGACCTGCACCCTCCTCCATGCCCCCAGCCATTTAGCACACAGGAATTATGGGATCAGAAATATTCTTCCTCCTCTTCTTGACTCATTTGTCTTAGGACCCCCAGTCTCCTCTGCCCCTCTTCTCTTACTCATCCCCCTGCACCCAATCTCTTTTCTTTCTTCCTCTTTCTTTCCAGATTGCCTCTTCCAGGAAAACCACCCAATTGCTGCCAGGGATCCCCACTGCTTACTTTGTATCCCTACGCATCCCTCAGCCATGCCTCCCTGAGCTGACAGAAAAATGCAATAAACTTACCATAAAGAGGATGCTCCGTGTTCTAAATCTTTTTAATTCTATCAGGAGCCACCCTCTCTGAAAAGTGGGGGTAACGCTGTGCACACAGTCTCTGGGGGCTGGAGTGTGTGTGTGTGTGTGAGTGAGAGAGACAGACAAACGAGCTAGTGACATACAGTCAGCTGGACACTTCTCTGGACACCAGGAATCTTCTGATCATTGTGATCAGACCCAGAGGAGAAGGTGCCAGGCCTGCCCCAGAAGGAAGATGAAGTTGCCCTGGAGAGGAAAAACTCCCTGGAGACTGATTACCTGCCTACCCACCCTGAAGGGCTCTGTGTGTGTGTAAGGCTAAGACTTTGTAGTGACATGTGTGATATACTGGGAGAGAGACTATGGGTTGTGTGTGCACTACATTGTGTATATGTGTGATAGGGATAAAGAACTTTGAGAAATTCTATGAGTACAAATTGTGTATCCCCAGAATAAGTGTGAGTGTGTTCCAGGAGGAGGAAGCAGTGTGTGTATGTGTGTGCTCACATCCTTTCAGACCAGTGCACACATACCCCCACCCCACTCCACTGAGCAGCCCCAGTTAGTATCACAACAGCCTCTCACTCCCAGCACGCCTCCAGCACAAGCCCCTCTGAGCTCTACCCAAGGCACAGCTCTCACACAGATAAACAGTGACACACCGTGACACACACTTCCTCCTCCCTGAACAGCTAGCTCCTCAGTCCCGAACACCACGAGCTGCCTGTTTGAGCTTACGTTCATGTTGAAAAACAGGATGGGGTGGAGGCAGGACACGACCATCTTACATTACCAAAGAAGCCCGTTCCCCGCCTTGTTACTCGCCCCCGCCCCCAGGCGCCTTCCTTGCCCCTCCCCCTCCCAGTCACCACTGTCCAGTTCCTCGTCCTACACTCTACCTCCCCATCCCGAAAAGCTTTCGTTCTGTGCCCCTAACCGGGGCTACCAAGCAGGGTTACCCCAAGAGAGAGGGGCCTGGAGAGACCTAGAGGGCAAGAGACCGAGTGAGAAGGGGCCGAGCCGGAGAGGCTGGGACTGCGGGGGGAGGAGGGAGGCCCAGAGGGAGGGAGAAAGGGAGGGGAGGAGGGAGGACGACGCGCTGGAGCCGGCAGGCGGCGGGAGACCGAGCGAGCAGCCTCGGGAGTGCAGTCTTCATGGCAGTGCTGGGCGCAGCCAGAGGTAAGACGACCCCTACTCGGGCCCCCGCCCTTCTGCCCCCCACCCCACCAAGTGCCTCCTCTCCCCTCCGGCCAGCCCCTCCTCCAAGCCACCTGCTGTTTCTTCCCCGGAGAACACGGTGGGTGGCAGAAGGGAGGAGCCACCTGACCTTACCCCTTCACCCCTAAGGGAGAAGGCGACGGACCCCTGGTTGGCCCAGGAGCCCTCCAGATTCCCCCTCCCACCTTCCTCTGATCTCTTTCTGTCCTTCATCTCCTCCTCTCTGTCCTTCACATCCTTCCTGCCTGCCTCCCTCCATCTCGGACTCCCCATCTCTTTCTTCCTGAGCCCACCAGCTGGGCCTGGGTGAGGGTGAGTGGGAAGGAGTACAGGGCTGTAGGGGAGGCTAGTGGGGGGGCCGCTCCTGACCAATTCCCTCCACCTCCCTCTGGCTGGCCATTGCCATGGAAACTAGGGAGTACTGGGCTCCAGAGGGAAGACAAAGGTAAAGGGTGGAAAGGGTGGACTAGGACCTCTTGGAGAAGGCAAGGGTCTGAGGTTCTTCCACAGGAAATAGACCCTCCCACTGCTGTACCCCATTTTCATCCTCACTTACTCCAAAGCCATTATGTCCATCCCCACAGCTCCCACTCTGTTCTTGGTGTCAGTAGCCCCCACTGAAGCTCAGCGTCACTAAAATCAGGACTATCCTCCCTCCCATCATAGGAGAAACTGAGGCTCCAGGCCAGAAGAGGAAAAAAATCAAGGTCTACCAGTGGGAGTCAGCACTTTACTGAACATTTGGCTTTTCTTGTTAGCTTCCCATTCCCTGCTCCCTACCTGGAACCAACCTCTCCTCCCTCCAAAGCCTCCTCTCCAGGGTTCTCTGGGCTTATCCTTCTATTTTCAGACACTACCACTTTGTCCTTTCTTTCTTTCTCCTTCTGCTCAAACTGTCCTCCTTCTCCCTAGATCCCCCTCTTTCCATTTCTGGATGTTTCTGATGTCAGTAGTTTCCCTGCCTTCAGGTTCCCTAGCCACCCCCCACTTCGGGCCCCAGCTTCCTCTCTCCCATCTTACCAGATTACTGGGTGGGTGGAGGGTGATCTCCCCCCAGGCTTTGGGAAATGGGGCTGACCACCAAGATCATTGGTCCCAGGAGTCTGGAACGTTGTGGAGAGGAGCCGTAATACTGTATCCCAGTTTACTGTAAACCCTCAAGAAGAAACAAGTCATGTGTGAAGGCGATTCCATAGGGACATGAAGATAGGGGTCTCCGAGTAGTACTGAGTAGGAGACATTATAAGAAGAAAACTGGGAGTTCCAGAGGGTGAAGAAAGGGCTGAAAAAGGATGGGAGACAGGGAGGCAAGGATACCTTCTTTCTTTGAGGTATGGAAGAGCAGGAGCTCTTATCTGTGTGGGGTCATCTGATTTAGAGGCAAGGGAATGTTCTGAATGACCCTGTGACCCCTAGTAATCTGTCATTTCTCTAGTTTCAAGAGAAGGGAGGGGGCACAAGAAGCCAGCTGGAGACCAGCCTAGGCCCTGCCTCTGCCCTCTTGCTCCCTCATCTCCTCTCTCCCTTGCAGCTTGTCCAGGTGGCTGAGCCCCACCCCTAGAACCCCTTGGGGCATCCAGAAGATCCCTGACTGGTCAAGAACCGGAGAAAGAAGAAACCTGGAAATCCTGGCATGTCCCCCCAGCCAATCTCATAGTTGGGAAAGCAACCAGTTTGCCCCCTGCCCCCCGCCATCAACCACAGGGATACTTAAGAAGGGCCCCACCCAGTATGGAGGCTGAGGACTGCCTCTGCTGACCCTCAGCTTCCTCCCCAGCTTCCTTCCTTTCACACCTGACCTCAGCTGTGTCAGTCATGCAATGCTGAGCAGTGGGGTGGGCCTGGGGGCAGCCTGCCTCACCACAGGGCAAGGATTGTGGGCATCATGGGGATGTGTGTGAGTGAAGCTCCTGGGTGAGACCTAGCCCCCGCCCCCAGGAGTTTGAGGGGGCGGGGGGCCAAGGATAGGATGGCTCGGGGCGGGGTGGGGGCAGAGGAGGCCTCCCTGCGTTCCAACGCATTGTCCTGGCTGGCCTGTGGGCTGCTGGCACTGCTGGCCAATGCCTGGATCATCCTCAGCATCTCGGCCAAGCAGCAGAAGCACAAGCCTCTGGAGTTGCTGCTCTGCTTCCTAGCGGGCACGCATATACTCATGGCGGCTGTGCCCCTCACCACCTTTGCTGTGGTGCAGCTACGGCGCCAGGCTTCCTCCGACTATGACTGGAACGAGAGCATCTGCAAGGTCTTTGTGTCTACCTACTACACACTGGCGCTAGCCACCTGCTTCACAGTAGCTTCACTTTCCTACCATCGCATGTGGATGGTGCGTTGGCCCGTCAACTATCGCCTCAGCAACGCCAAGAAGCAGGCACTGCATGCGGTCATGGGCATCTGGATGGTCAGCTTCATCCTCTCCACACTGCCCTCCATCGGCTGGCACAACAACGGCGAGCGCTACTACGCCCGTGGCTGCCAGTTCATAGTTTCCAAGATTGGCCTTGGCTTTGGTGTCTGCTTCAGCCTCTTGCTACTTGGGGGCATTGTCATGGGGCTGGTCTGTGTGGCCATCACCTTCTATCAGACGCTGTGGGCCCGGCCCCGGAGGGCTCGGCAAGCCCGGAGAGCAGGGAGTGGTAGTGGGGCCAAGGGGGGTGGGCCAGGGGGCTTGGGTACCCGGCCAGCCTTTGAGGTGCCAGCCATTGTGGTGGAGGATGCCCGAGGGAAGCGGCGATCCTCGCTGGACGGCTCTGAGTCTGCCAAGACATCCCTGCAGGTCACCAACTTAGTCAGCGCCATCGTCTTTCTCTATGACTCACTCACAGGGGTACCCATCTTGGTGAGATCGGGGTTCCCCCGCCCCTCCTGCCCTCCCCAGTATCCAAGCCTCAGTATCATCACCTGACCTCCAACTCCATCAGCCATACAGTGGCTCCATCATCTCTCCTCCAGTTCCATCATCCATCTTATTTTCCTCTACCCATTCCCCACTCCACTTCTGAGCCCCCATCTCCAGCACCTTAATTCTGGTTCCACTACCCCATCACCAAGCTCCATCATACGTTTTCTTGTTCCCAGTCCTCAACTCTGTCATCCATCCTTCAGTTCCACTACCTGTGCTCCAGCTCCATCAACCATCCTTCAGTTCTACTAGCTGTCCTCCAGCTCCATCATCCATCCTTCAGTTCCACTACCTAACCTCCAGCTCCATCATCTATCCTGCAGCTCCATTCTTCAGCCCCTCAGACCTATCATCCAGCTGCCAAGCTCCATTCTTCATTCCCTAATTTCCTCCAACACCACTCAGTCTCTGAGCACTCCTGGGTAGAAACCCCATTACCCCAGCTTTTTTGCATCCTCGTCTAATCCCTATTCCTGGATGTCTCTGTCTTCAAGTTTCTGGCACCACCTCTGCTCTTTTCCCTCTTAACCCCGGGGCTTTGTCTCCAGCACTCTCCTCTGACCTTCCTCTGAGTCAGTCCCTTCTCTCTGTTCACCCTGTCTCCACCTCCAACTTTGTCTCTGTCACGTCCTATTCTGATCCGAGGCATCCCTTCCTGACTTCTTGCCCACCACAACCGCTACCGGGGGTTAGGTGGTCCCCTGGCTCTGGGCCCTGACCCTGTGCCATTCCTCATTCTCCCACTAGGTGGTGAGCTTCTTCTCCCTTAAGTCGGACTCGGCTCCCCCGTGGATGGTGCTGGCTGTGCTATGGTGCTCTATGGCACAGACGCTGCTGCTGCCCTCCTTCATCTGGTCCTGCGAGCGCTACCGTGCCGACGTGCGCACTGTGTGGGAACAGTGCGTGGCTATCATGTCGGAGGAGGATGGCGATGACGGTCAGAGGAGGGACTGTGCCTTTGCTTTCTTGGGCATCGACTCCTTTTTCTACCCTTTTCTACCGCCCCTTCCCTGTTCAGGGAAGGGCTGCCCTGGAGTGCCCCCTGCTGGACAGAGCCAGCGCCACCCGTGGGCTGACTCCAGCCTCTCCTTTCCCTAATCTCTAATCAACACCCCCGCGTGCCATCCGCTGCTTCCTTTTGCACCAAGGGCTCGCTTCACTGGGCCTCGGCTTCCGTGTAGAAGCCCACACTGCCACAGTTCTGCCACAGCTCTTCCTTCGCTGGGCAGAGTGCCTGAGAAACAGTTCTAACACAAGCATAAAGGAAGGCTGTGACACTAATGGGAAGCTAAACTTCATGAGAGAGACCCCCCAGCTATAGGGAGAGCACCTGGGGGAGAGGGGTGGTAGTTGTTTCAATAAATGTCTACATTTATGAAGCACTGGGAACTCTACACTGAATACAACAGATGCTAGCCATTCTCAAGGTCGGACTGGAACTTACACTGATGGGAACAGAAGGGTTCTCCCAGAGCTTATAAAGAAGTCAGGGGGCTGGCTGTTTCCTGCCTGTAACCACCCCACTCTGCCTCTTTTCTCACCTAGATGGGGGCTGTGATGACTATGCAGATGGTCGAGTGTGCAAAGTTCGCTTTGATGCTAATGGGGCCATGGGACCAGGGTGCCGGGACCCCACCCAGGTGAAGCTGCTGCCTGGAAGGCATATGCTCTTTCCCCCTCTTGAGAGGGTCCACTACTTACAGGTATGTACTGGGGAATACACCTCTGACCCGGGGCATCCGCTCATCACTTTGCTGCAGGCTCTGTTACCCATCCTCAGGGCACCAAAGGGGCAGGTGGAAAAAATGCATGAAAAGAGGGGCTTCTCTTCAGACCCCTCAGAACCAGGTCTGCCAGCTGCAGGATGTTTTACAAAAAAGTTAAAGGGAGTGGAACCACCTTGCAGAGTCCCCACTTTGGTTCCCACCTCCGCGCCCTTTGTGCTTTCAGGGCTCCTAGATCTGACCTGCTCCTTTCCCCAGGTCCCTGTGTCCCGCCGTCTGTCCCATGATGAGACCAACATCTTCTCTACCCCTCGGCCACCAGGCTCCTTCCTGCACAAGTGGCCATCCTCTGATGATATCCGGGTCCTCCCAGCCCAGAGCCGGGCCATGGGGGGTCGTCCTGAGTACCTGGGACGGCACCGTAGGCTGGAGAATGAGGAGGACGAGGAGGAGGCTGAAGGTCGGGGGCTGGCTAGCCTCCGCCAGTTCCTGGAGGGTGGGGTTCTGGGGGCAGGTGGGGGGCCCCCACGGGGTCCTGGCTTCTTCCGGGAAGAGATCACCACCTTCATTGATGAGACACCTCTGCCTTCTCCAACCGCCTCACCAGGGCCCTCTCCTCGAAGGCCCAGGCCACTGGGCCTTTCACCCCGCAGACTATCCCTTGGGTCCCCTGATAGTGGAGCCATTGGACTTCCTTTGGGGCTAAGTGCAGGGAGACGCTGCTCCCTAACAGGGGGTGAGGGGAGTGCAAGGGCTTGGGGAGGATCCTGGGGCCCAGGCAACCCCATCTTTCCCCAGCTGACCCTGTGAACCCAAGTGGGGCTGCTGAACTCAGAGGAGGGGTCTGGGTAGGTAGCGCCTCATAATTGGTCTGAACCTAGGGCAGCTGCCTCCAGACTCTTGGGTGACGGGCACTGGATCTGGAGCCCTGGGGCCCCTGCTATCTCCCATCCATGTGACCAGATGCCCTACTCACCTTCTATCATCCCTAGCAAAATGTATTAAAGTCTAAAGTGTTACCATGGAAACCTCTGTGTCCAGTGTACTGTGGTGGCAAAGGGTATGGTCAGAGGCATGGGGTGTGGAGTGGCTCATAGAGGACAAAATGGATCAGGGGCAGTAGACAGAGGCACAGAAAGACATGAAGAAATTATCACACAACTTCAAACATATAGACATACACAGAGATAGGCTTATAAGAACATGTCATGCTGAGGGAGGGAGCTATGGAGAGACAACGAATTTGCTGGTTTGGGATGTGAGGGATCTTTGTTCAGATTTGTGGAGGTGGTTTTAGAGTGTGGCTCTATCCCCAATGTCCTAACTCTCCTCCTTCCTCCAAATCCATCCAGGGGCTCACTTTCTGGGCAGGGAAGGGTTTAGGCCTGACTTGGTGTCAGGGGCCTGGAGTTTCCCTCTTCGATGCTGCATTCTAAAATGAGATCTCTCTCGAATGGTGTTGGTGGAAGGCATCCCCCATCCTTTTCCTGAACCCAGGAGTTTAGGGGAACACAGCCCCGGTAGTTACCCTCACATCACCACACCAGGGGCTTCATGCTGGAGTCAAGGATTCTAGCAGGCTCCCCACCAGGCCTTCCTGGGTGCCAGGCCAGTTCCCCACCTTCTGCTCTCTTCTCTCCACTTTATTTCCCATTTCACACTAGACCCACTTATCTTAAAGATAAGGCACCCGGGCTTCCTCTGACTTCTCTCTGCCTTTATCACACTGGCCTCTCCCAAGGTTCGGTAACGGCCTCATCAGCTCTCTTTGGCCACGCTCATTCCTTCTCTCTCTTCCTCTCCCTCCTCCCTTCCATCTCTCCTTCCTTTCCCCTCCCTCCCTCTATCCCCCTTTCCTCTCCCTCCCTCTCCACTCCCCGCTTTTCCCTTCGGCTGCCGGCCGTCGTCTCTGGCACCATGCTCCGGTTTCTCCGGTTGCTGCTGCTGCTGCTGCTGCCTCCCCCGGGATCCCCTGAGCCCCCGGAGCCCACTGAGCCCCCAGGTCTGGCCCTGCTGTCCCCGGGGGCGCCCCCCCAGGCCCCGGACTTGCTCTACGCCGATGGGCTGCGCGCCTACGCAGCCGGGGCTTGGGCGCCGGCCGTGGCGCTGCTGCGGGAGGCGCTGCGGAGCCAGGAGGCGCTGGGCCGCACGCGCCGGGATTGCGGGGCGCGCTGTGCGGCCGAGCCGGGGGCTGCGCTGCCTGCCGTGCTCCTCAGCGCCACGGGACCCGAGTCCAGGCCGGGGCAAGCGCCAGGCCCCTGGGAGCGGCCGCTCCTCCGCGCCACACTCCGCCGCGCCGAGTGCCTGACACAGTGCGCCGCACGGAGGCTCGGCCCGGGGGGCGCGGCGCGGCTGCGCGTGGGGAAGGCGCTCCGGGACGCTTTCCGCCGCCGGGAGCCCTACAACTACCTGCAGAGGGCCTATTACCAGGTGCGGGCCGGCCCGGGCCACTTCAGGGTTCCGACCCCTCCCCAAGTTGCTGTCCTACTTGGAGCTCACCACTAGAGGGCAGAATGCTCGCACCGCTGACTGGGGTGGGGCTGTGGGGGCGTACGCGGCCGCCTACATTGAGTAGGTCCTACCCAGTCCACGCCAAGTTCCTCTTGTCCGAAGGCGTAGGGAGGGTGCTAGCAAAGTTGAAATGCGGGGAGGCCACGAAGCAGGGTGAGAAAAGATTGAAGATGGAGGGAAGGAGTCTGAAATTTCATTTTAGTTTACGTGGAGGTGAGCGCCCCTCCTTCCTCGGAATATAGCGGAGGGGGTGGGGGCGAAACCGGCCGGCGGACGGGAAGTTTAAGGAGGATGGTTTGAATGGGAGCTTCCGCTTGGTACACGAGTGAGCCTTTTGAGAAGGTAAGAGGAAAGGGGGTAATGCTGAGGGGCCCCTGAGGCCAGCTTTCTTAGGGGCGGAGCTGTGGATGCGGCCCAGCTACTGGTTTTAATAGCTGCTGCCTACGTGGCTGGTGGGGCGGGGAGGACACTGGTTACACACACCTCAGCTCAGGGTCCTAGTCGCTCAGGTCTCCCCCTATTTACCCAACTCACTTAGCCATCACTTCCACCTTGTCTCCCAAACTGAGGCCCTGAGGCCCATCTGCCTCTGAAGTCTTCAGGCCCCCATTCCTTAGCTACCAGACTCCTGAGAGGTCCAGCGTGCTGGTTTCTAGGGGATCTGGAGGGTGGAGGGTGGGACTGTTCTGAATGACAAGTCTTCCATAAGGCTCTAGGGGCAGTCCCAGAATGTGTGTCTGGTCTGGGGAAGTTGGTGACTGGGCAGAGGTCTGATACCTGCTCCCTCAGGGCACTGACTCCCTTATCCTTTGGCTCAGCTTAAGAAGTTGGACCTGGCAGCAGCCGCAGCACACACCTTCTTTGTAGCGAACCCAACACACCTGCAAATGCGGGAAGACATGGCTAAGTACCGCCGCATGTCGGGAGTTCGACCCCAGAGCTTCCGGGACCTGGAGACGCCCCCACATTGGGTGAGAGTCTCAGCACCAGCCCTGTCCTGTCCCCCAGCCTTTGACTGGCTGGATACAAAGGCCTCACTGGATGGTGGCCCTGTGCAGCTTGAACATCAGGAGACCTGGGGTCTGGTCCTGAGTGACCATGGCTGTGGAGTCTTCTCTGGGGCTTAGTTTCCTTTCTAGAGGATCACTAAAGCCCAGTGTTCTAACATTCTTATTCTAAGGCCCACCTCTGCCTTCCCCAAATGAGACCAATGCCCCACTCCCCTTCTGCTCCCCAACCCTGTCTGGTACCCCCCAGCATCTCAGGTGACTGACCACCCCTCCCCAACAGGCAGCCTATGATGAGGGCCTGGAGCTGCTGGGGCGCCAGGAAGCAGGACTGGCACTGCCCAGGCTGGAGGAGGCCCTGCAGGAGAGCCTGACCCAGATGGAGAGCTGCAGGGCTGGCTGTGAGGGGCCCGAGGAGCAGCTGGAGGAGGAGGAAGGCACCAGGAGCCAGGGAGGCCTCTATGAGGCCATTGCAGGTAAGGGGCTGGGAGTGTGGGAATTCAGGGTGCCAGAGGAAGGAGCACGCACAAGTGTAATGGCTCATGTGTGTCCTCCACAGGGTACTGGATTCGGGTCCTGCAGTGCCGGCAGCGCTGTGTGGGGGACATGGCCACACGTCCTGGTCGCAGCTCTCCTGTCCCCGACTTCCTTCCCAGCCAGCTGAGGTGGCTGCACCAGGCCTATGCTCAGGGTCAGTTGGAGAAGGGTGGGCCTTGGAGGTGACTGGGGTTGGAAATGGGGGGAGTGAATATTTTCCCCAAAGGCATCCTGAGCCTCCTGTCTCCACCCCTCCCATCTGTCTCTGGATCTGTAGTTTTACTGTCAGGGCTCCATGGGGACCATCGCTTCAGGAGGACTCTGATTGCTCTCCTTCTTTGGCACCATTGTGAAAAGCTCAGGAGATGGTCACAGGGCTCCTTCTGCCCTTGCTGCTTCTCACATTCATTTATTTCTCCTCTCTTCTTCCTCTTTGAACTCTGCCTAACTAAGGTATGTTTGAGTAAGCTTTCAAAAGCAGCAGTGGATGAGCATGTCTGACAGACGGGAAGGGGGCTCTTGGAATCGGTTGGCATTGGGAGACCATCTTCTCCAGCTCTGTCTCTGTCCACCTGTCTCTGCCTCTGCCTCTGTCCAAGGATCATTGCTGTTCCCCCCACCCCACCCTGGTACTCCATCTCCAGTAGGGAGTCTGTCCCAGGCTATGGAAAATGTCCTGAGTGTCCTGCTCTTCTACCCGGAGGATGAGGCTGCCAAGAAGGCCCTGAACCAGTACCAGGCCCAACTGGGGGAGTCGAGACCCAGCCTTGGGCCAAGAGAGGTAACACCCCCCCCACACACACCCCTTGTGAAGTAATCCTAAATCAAACAAACATGCTTGAGAAGTAGCGTGGACCTGGATCCACTCCCACATTCTGGTCTTAGTTATCTGGTGCTGCTGTAACACAAATACCATGAGTGGGTGGCCTTGAAGAGCAGAAATACTTTCTCATGGTTCCAGAAGCTAAAAGTCCAAATCAGGGTCTCGGCCATGCTGATTCCTTCCTTGTCAGTAGCACCGTTCCTTAGTTCCTTGGCTTGTAGAAGATCTTCACATGGAGTCTGTCTTCCCCCATGTGTGCATGTCTCTGTGTCTAATCTGCTCTTTTTATAACTTACAGGTAATTTATGTTTAGGATCTGCCCTACACTTACATGATCTCAACTAATTTTTATTATCGCATTACATTATGGAAGGTGATTATATTAGATTGTTAGGTGATTACATTTCATTACTTTAGATATGAGCTAATTACATTAGATTACATCAACAGGTGTAGGGGTTAGGATTCCAACACATATTCTGGGGGAACACAGTTCAGTACATAACATGGTCTCTTACCCGAGCACTCTAGTCCCCAACCCCACATCCAACAGCTGACTTTTGTCTTAACTCCCTGCTCCTCCCTTCAGATTGTACTTCTGAGTCCAACCCTCAGCCCCAGTCTTCTTCCCTTAGCTTCACTCCTACCTGTCCCACCTTCTGCTCACACACAGGCATGCATGCACGCACACACATTCACACACACAGCTCCATTCATTTGAGCCCAGACACTCTGAAGCTGCTGAGGGAGGAAAGTTGAACCGAGAGGCACAGTGAAGGGTTTAGCGGCAGGGGCTGCCCTGCTCTCCTCTAGCCTTAACTTCCCTGCCCCGCTTAATTTCTTGTCTCATATCTTCTTCCCACCGTCCAACTCCCCCTGCTCAGGACATCCAGCGTTTCGTCTTGCGATCCCTGGGGGAGAAGAGACAGCTCTACTATGCCATGGAGCACCTGGGGACCAGCTTCAAGGATCCTGTGAGCAACCCCCCTTTTCTCTCATCACAACCCTTGCACCCCTCAGCACTCCCAAGCAGGGAGATTATAAGAATGCCCGACATTTATGTCACTTCAGTTTGCAACAATATCTCCCATGCTATAGCTTATTTCATTTTTCCACAATCCTGCGAGGCTTAGAGAGGAGTCTGTCATTCCAGTTTTACAGGGACAGAAACAATGTGCCTGGTAGTTAAGAGCAGTTTGGGGGTCATGCAGGCCTGATTGTCAGTCCCTGCTCTGCCCCTAATAAGCTCCGAACCTTAACTTGCCCTAGCCTCGATTTCCTTAACTGTGAAATTGGAATACTCACACCTCTCTGATAGGGCTGTTGAAACCATATCATTTGATATAAAGTATGAAGGGCTCGAAGAAGCCCTGGTGGTGCAACAGTTAAACTGCTCAACTGCTAACCAAAAGGTTGGCAGTTCAAACCCAGCCAGCAGCTCCACGGGAGAAAGACCTGGCAATGTACTCCTATAAAGATTGCAGCCTAGGAAACCCTATGGAGCAATTCTACTCTGTCAACATGGGGTTGCTATGAGTCGAAATTGACTTGATGGCACCTAACAATAGCAACATGGAAGGCTCTGTTGCTGCTTCTTGTATTACTCTTCTTGTTGTTATGAGAGGAGACTGAAGGGCAGAGGTTATTCATAGGTGGTTCTCTATAGCATAGAGCAGGGTTTTTCAACCTCGACACTATTAACATTTTGGGCCAGATCACTCTTTGTGGGCAGCCAGGGGTGGAGGGTATTGGTGGCTGTTCTATGCGTGTTAGGATGGTTAGCAGTATCTCTGGCCTCTACCCAGTAGATGTCAACAGCACCCCCTGAGTCATGACAAAAAAGTTTCCAGACATTGCCTAATGTCCTCTGGGGGTGCCAAATCACCCTAGTTAAGAACCTGGTTAAAAGTGTGGACTCTGAAGCTAGTTCAAATCCCAACTCTATCACTTACTAGCCATGTGCTCTTGGGCTTGTTACTTGACCTCTGTGTGTCTCAGAGTCCTCAATTTTAAAATGGGCACATTAATACTATCTATTTCGTAGGACTGTTGTGACTATTAAATGATGAATTCCACTTCCATGTATAAGCTCTCAGAATAGCACCTGGCAAGTAGTAAGTGCAATGTAAATTGTTTTTGTTGTTAATATTACTATTATTATTACAGAGCTTGACCCAGAGCCCAGGTCCCTGATAGTGATTCCAGGCCTTTCCCCACCTCTGCCTTTCCCTCTGGAAGCAGGAGAACCTTAATGTGATAGTTCAAAGTCTAATGTCAGGGAGTCCAGGGGCTAGACTTGGTGGGTGATGGAGTTTTTCCTGACTGTCCCAGGATCCCTGGACCCCAACAGCTTTCATCCCTGAGGCACTTAGAGAAAAGCTCAGGTAGGAGATGCCCTGTGGTGGGAGGAGGCTGGCCTGAACTGGAACCTGGGGGAAGGGGTACTGGGAGCTGGTTCTGGGAATGATGGGTCTGTCCTGTGCATCCACTGAGCATGTCTCTCACCCCTGAGAGAGGATCAGGAGAAGAGGCCTTGGGACCATGAGCCTCCGCAGCCGAAGCCCTTGACCCATTGGAAGGGTGAGTTTCTGGAAGGGCAGGAAACAGGAGCCTGAGGGCCTGGGGGCTGCCAGGTACTGCTGGGCCTGCCATCAGGGGATGCGCAACTACCTCCGCCCTGTTCTTCTCTTCAGACGTCCTTCTCCTGGAAGGAGTGACCCTGACCCAGGATGCAAGGCAGCTGAACGGGTCAGAGCGAGTGGTGTTGGATGGGCTGCTCACCCCAGCAGAGTGTGGGGTGCTGCTGCAGCTGGCCAAGGTAAGAAGACTGGTGAGTAGGGGGCACAGTCGGCTTTAGGGATCCTCAGGCACAGCTGCCTGCTTCCTGGCTCCTGGTCTGCGCCCTCCCCCGACTCTGTAGCTAAGACTGTGTTTGCCTCTGCCTCTCGAGTGTGGACAAGTTCCTTTTCCTCTTAATTTACCTGACATGAGGTGGATATTATTTACAAGGGAATTTTGCTAGAAAGTGAGAGGAGCAACAAAACAAAAACTGTGAAGGCATAAAAATGTGTGAGTTTGCAGGTACGGATCCCTTGGTCAGCTGAGAGTTTAGTTATTGGCTTGGCCAATGGCTCAGCAGACACATAGGCTCCTTTCCCATGCATTGCATCCGTCTTAATCTGGATTGAGTGACCCATGCTCACGAGGGTGTCTACCCTTTTGTTAATCTTAAATCTTCAGTCCTTATTCTGGGCTAGTGTTCAGTCTACACACATTCATTGAGTACATGCTGTGTACTAGAAACTACTAGGTTCTGTGGAGAGGAGAAAGACCCTGCCCTCTTGGGGCTCACTGTATAGAGAAGAAAACAGACATGGAGACATGTAATTTAAGTGGGTAGTAAATTTGATAAAAGAAGTATGTACTAATCCAAGTAGAAGCACCAAAATGGAAATTCCTGGAAGGCTTACCATAGAAGGTGACATTTGAGCTCCACCTTAAGGATGAGTTAACCAGGCAGAGAAGGGGAGAAAAATGAGTATAACAAAGAGAACATGATGCATTCTGGGAACTGCAGTAGAATGTAGGGATTAAGAGCATGGGCTGGCTCCAGTCATTATTACCTGTGTGACCCTGAGCAATTTATTTTAAGGTCTCTGAGCCTAGTTTTCTCATCTGTAAAATGGAGATAGTCTTTTTGCCATGGCTGTTGTGAAGATTAAATGAGTTAGTACATGGTAAAGCTCTTAGAAAAACACGATGCTTAGCAAGTGTTAGGTGTTCTGTTATCATCAGGCTTCAGTATAGGGGATGAGTGTGGAGGCCAGAGGTGTAGACAGTGGAGAGATGGTGGAAGGATCTTCTGTAGACACCAAGGAATTGGGCTTTATTTGTAGATCGTGGTTGGCTATTGAAGGATTTAAGGAGGAGTTGACTTTCATGGGGAACCCTGGTGGTGCAGTGATTAAGTGCTTGGCCACTAACTGGAAGGTTGACAGTTTGAACCCACCAGCTGCTCCACTGGAGAATGATTATAGCCTTGGAGACCCTATGGTGCAGTTCTACTCTGTCTTATAGGGTCACTATGAGTTGGTTTGGTTTTTGGTTGACTTTCATGTTCCTGTGTTAGGTAGATCCCTCTAGTGGCAGTGTGCAGAATGCAATGAGAAAGGAAACACTAGAAGCAGGGGAGACTTGGGGTGAGGCAGGAGGGCCACTGCCTTAGGTCAGGTCTTTATTTCAAGACAATGGAGAGAAGGAGACAGATAAGAAGTATTTAGAAGATCAAAGATAGCGAAATTAAGGACTAAATCTATGTGGAAGATGATGAGAAGATAGAGTCAAGGATAACTCCCAGGTATCAGACTTTCTTTCTGTTCCTTGATTATGCTAAGCTTATTCTGGCCTCAGGGCCTTTGCAGTTGCTGTTTCCTCTGCCCGAAGCATTTTTCCCTCAAATATTCAAGTCATTCCTTATCATTTTGTTTCAGTTTAGATGTTACCTCTTCAGTTAGCTGTCCCTGACCCCTACCTGAGTACTCTCAAGGTTATAACCCTGTTAAAATTGTCATCATATCATTTATCAACACCTGAATGGATCTTACTCATTTATTTATTTAATTTTTTATCTTAAAATATAAGCTCCATGAGAGCAGGGAACTTTTCTTGTTCACAGTTCTATCCCCAGTGCCTGGCATATACTAGGTACTCAGTACAAATTTGTTGAATGACTTAGGCGACAGGGTGGTCTCTCAAAAATAAGGTTTGTATACAGGGCTAACTAGGTAGTGGTACTTTAACTGAGATTCAGAAAGTAGAAAAAAGAATGGAGATGGGGAAGGGAATGATCCTCGTTTTAGACATCCAGATCTATCCAAATCAGGTGATGAAAGTCCTGTATGTGGCTGAATATTTGGGGCTCAGCATCAAGAGGTGATCGAAGCCCATGGGGTCTGTAGGTTCACCAAGAGAGTAGCAAGTGGGAAGAGGCCAAAGAGTGATACTTTGGCAGATGCTGTTTGCCCGCCCTCCTGCCAGGACATGGCCTGACTATCGAACTCCCTGTTAGGGGCCTGTTTTCTAGAGAGATTCCCCTATACTTAGCTCATTTGTGAATCAAGGATGAATGGTCAACGTCTTCCTGCTCCAGCCCCCAGTTCTGACCCAGCCCCTAGCTGTCCTTACCCTTTCAGAGACCCCTCCTCGCTGTGGGAAGCTCTCCAGAGTTCTGTCCTCGGTCCCCTTAGTGAGTGGATTTCAAACCTTTACCAGAGTGACAGTACGGACAACCATGAAGACAGTCATTCTATGGGAAAGAGCAGGAGCTCAGGAAAAGGAGCCACAAGAGGCTATGAGTGCACCTGGCCACTTCTGGGGAGTGGGAGGCTCAGAGGGAAGGTCTGATAGCCTCATGGGCAGTGAGGTGGGCAGTAGCGTGAGGACTGGGGAGAATGACTCCTAAGTAAACTCCTTCCCCATTTAGGATGCAGCTGGGGCTGGTGCCGGGTCTGGCTATCGTGGTCGCCGCTCTCCTCACACCCCCCATGAACGCTTCGAGGGGCTCACGGTGCTCAAGGCTGCGCAGGTGAGGAGGCACTCATGCCCTGGTCTGATGCCCAGAACTGGAGAAGAGGGTATGCAGGAGGCTGGTCACCAGGGCCTGGGCTTCCCTGTGGAGGAGTTCTCCAGGAGCTGAGAGTAGTACCTGAGTCCTATGCCCAGGGCTGGGGAAGGAGGTGTTCCAAGACCTGGGTGGGGTCTGAGTTGTTGTCATAGAGGTGACAGAAGGAACTGTTTGGGCTGAGGGAGAGAGCTGGTTGCCGAGAGGTTCCAAACCCATGGTGCATGACATCACTAGGGTTGGTGTCACCCAATGCAGTAACTCATGGTGTCACCCCCTCCCACGGACCTCCTCCCGTACCAGACCATACGGAATCCTTAATAATGTTTTTTGTACTAATGTTACTCGTCAGTTATAATCACTGAATATAATGGCAATAGTAGTGACATAAACAACTAGCAAAATTAAAATTACACCTTTAAATCACAATATTATACACACAGCCTAAATGTATATTTACATAGTTTCATGTGATTAAAGTGAAAATTCGGGAAGAAAATAATAGAATTTGAAGTAAAAATGTTTAAGAACTACATCAAAATTATGTTTGTTTTAACACTGAACTTTACTGTTACGTGAGATTTATTAATGGGTTAGGTTTGCATAATCAATAGCAGCCCAAATAATGTAGAAGTTGTAGACATATGCATATGGAAATATATTTATAAATGGAATAATACCATAAAAATAAACAGGAACAAATACACAAGCATTTAAACACTTAGTGAACATCTCGACTAAATATGTGGTAAATATGGTTGAAAACTGCTTAAATATAATATTTCTTAAATTATATGAATGCTAACAACAGAACTTCTGTAAAATCTTTCTACATTGAATTATAGCATTATTAGTTACAACATTATTAGTAACTGGGTGGAAGCCTTTTTCAATTTTTCTCCTTCTTCTCCTTTAATTACTATTCATTCTCAAAAAAAGTTATTGATATAGGTTCACAAATACTAATCGCCACAATATAGTAGCTGAAACACCAGAAATTTCACAAAATCAGTGACTATAAAAACAACCAAACTCATTGCCACTGAGTCGATCCTGACTCATAGTGACCCTATAGGACAGTGTAGAACTGCCACATAGGGTTTCCAAGGAGTGGCTGGTGGGTTTGAACTGCTGACCTTTCCGTTAGGAGCCCAGTGCTTAACCACTGCACCACCAGGGCCCCTATAAGAACACCGGCAGCAGCAAAAACAACAGGGCGGGCTTGTAGTGCATACAGACGAAACCACGTGATTCAAAGCATCCTTGTAATTGGGTGATAATGACAGCTTTGACTGGAGTGCGTTAGAAGGTTCAAAAAGTAAATTAGCATAGAATTTTAGCCTTGTAGGTATATTGATACATGTAAGCTGGGCTCACGAAAAATGTTTTTGTTGTTACAACTAACTACAGAGATATTTTATAAAAAATAATAAATTTCTGCTGAAACACTGCACAAAAATTTTGTTTTTCTCATTTTGGTGTCGTCCCCTCTGACAGTGTCACCCAGTGCAGTCTGCACCCCTCTAGTGATGCCACTGGTGGAGAGCAATGGAAGTGGGGCAGGGGCTAGGACGGAGACCACCTCTCCATTGCTGCCTTCCTGTCCTGCCCCTCCTTTCGCCCCCTGCAGCTGGCCCGGGTTGGGACTGTGGGTAGTCAGGGTGCTAAGCTGCTTCTGGAAGTGAGTGAGCGCGTGCGGACCTTGACAGAGGCCTACTTCTCCCCGGAGCGGCACCTGCATCTGTCCTTCACACATCTAGTGTGCCGCAGCGCCATAGAAGGTAACCGCTGGGAACCCCAACTGCTCCTCCCCAATCTCAGGCCCCTGTCTGGCACTGCACACCCTTAGTCCCCCAACCAGGGTGGGCTTCATTCTTCACTCCAGAAAGACCCCAACTCCCCTGCTCAGGTGGGGGCCTGGCTCCTCTTGCCAGCTGTAACCCCGGGAGCCACTGGGTGGATGGTATGAGCCCACAGGGGTGGTGGTTGGGCACAGGGCACAGAGGTGTTTGCTGGGCTCCTTTGCATCCTAGGAGAGCAAGAGCAGCGCATGGACCTGAGTCACCCAGTGCATGCAGACAACTGCGTCCTAGACCCTGACACCGGAGAGTGCTGGCGGGAGCCCCCAGCCTACACTTATCGTGACTATAGGTGGGCAGCCCCTCCAGGCATCAGGCAGGTGGGCAGAGAGAGGTACCCCGCAGCAGGCCCGAGCTGGGGTCTCACTGCCTCCTGTCTTCTTCCCTGCCCAGTGGAATCCTCTACCTCAACGATGACTTCAAGGGTGGGGACCTGTTCTTCACGGAGCCCAATGCCCTCACTGTCACGGTACATGGGTAGGGGATATGGGGGTGTGATAGGGAGCCAGCTGTGGGGTCAGGATTCAAAACAGAAGGTTCCTAGAGCAAATGCAGGGAAATGGCTGGGGACACCTTAACCCTTTCCCCTCTGGGCCTCGAGCCCTCCTTGCCACTTCTCTGTGTTCAGGGGCCTGAAGCTGGGCTTTCCTGGCAGAGGTTGATTAAGCCTCACCGGTAGACCTCTAGTGGCCCCTCCTGACCCTGCCTAAGTGTTTGCCTTGGCTCCTAAAGGAGGGTGGGGGTGAAGCACAGCCTGCAGGGCCCTTCCAGGATCCCCACGTCCCTGTTCTAGGGATTTGGGAAACTTGAAAATACTCCTTCCTCCTCACAGCAAAATGAGCATAGTGGCTAGCAGCACAGCTGCTGGGATCATCTAGACCTGGGTTCAGGTTTGTGTTCCTAACCTTTCTGAGTTCAGTTTCCTAAATGGGGGTGATAATAATAGTACCTATTTTAAAGAGTTATTGCAAGAAGTCAACTAGGTAATGCACCTAAAAAATAAGCCAGTGCCCAGCAAGAATCAACAATTAATAAATGTTAGGTGGTATTATTACTTTCTCCTTATTCCTGGATCATGGCAAGTTCCAGGTAGAAACTAGGTGCTAGAATTGGGTAGGTGGAGAGGGGCAGTGATTTCTAATTGCCTCTTGCTCTGTCTTAGGCCATTACCTCCTTCCTTCCTTACCCCAACAAAAACAAAAACCAAACCCACTCCTGTTGAATTGGTTCTGACTCATAGTGATCCTGTAGGACAGAGTGGAACTGCTCTATAGCGTTTCCAAGGCTATAAATCTTTACAGAAGCAGACTACCACATCTTTCTCCCCAGGAGTAGCTAGTGGGTTCAAACCGCTGATCTTTCAGTTAGCAGCCAAGTGCTTAACTACTGTGCCACCAGGGCTCCTTCCTTACCCTCCAGCTGCTGATAATCCAGGCCCTCCTTGAAGTGAAAAAAATGTCTCCAAGATCCTTATCCCCCTCTGCCCAGGATCTGGCACTGCATCCACACCCTCAGATTGCTTCACATCCTGGTTCAAAAGGTTGAAAATTTAGGGCACCCCAGGGGAGGGGAGACCAACAGGAGACCCTCAGTGGAGGCCCCTTCTCCCTATGGCTCCCGACTCCTCTAGCCTCCCTCTGGGGTTTTTGCTTCCCTAATTGGGGCCGATTTCCTATTTGCCCCAAGCTGGTGCCTGAATTAAGGAGTGGCAAGTGATGGTCAAGAGAGTAGACCCTCTCTGTGCACCCCCCTTCCAATCCCACCCTGCTCTTGGGAGAAAGAACCGAGTTCTCTGAGAGGGCCCATCCCTGGGGCTGACCCTGCCCTTGCCCCCCAGGCTCAGGTTCGTCCTCGCTGCGGACGCCTTGTGGCCTTCAGCTCCGGTGGAGAGAATCCCCATGGTGTATGGGCTGTGACACGGGGACGGCGCTGCGCCCTGGCGCTGTGGCACACGTGGGCGCCTGAGCATAGGGAGCAGGTGAGGGGTTGCTGGGGTAGGAAGGTATGTGGGTTCTCATGGATGTGAAGGGTAGGCTGGCAATGTCGAGAAGGCCCAGAGGTGAGGGGCAGGGGCTGACATGCCCCAGGGAGGGTCCTTGGGGCAGGGTGGACTGTAGGGGATTGGCTCTGACTTTCCCACCACCCCTAGGAGTGGGCAGAAGCCAAGGAGCTGCTGCAGGAGCCAAAAGAGACTGAAGAAGAGGAGGAGGAAGAAATGCCCACCAGAGACCCTGCCCCAGAGCCCCCAAGCCACAGGCTTCAGCAGGTCCAAGACAAGGCTGGGAAGCTGCCTCGGGTCCGGGAGGAGCTGTGAGGGGCTGCACCGGCTCCTTGAGGATGTGGCCATCTGATACGTGAAGGGCCACCTTGCTGCCAAGACCAACTGAAAGCCCCATGTGACATCAGGAGCAGAACAGCAAGTGCTGTCCCTACACTCCCACCATCTTCTGATCTACAAGGGCCGTCCCAGCCCAGGCCTCAGAGGACATTGCACAGACTTGCACAGACTAGCCCAGAGCTCACCAGGCCTGGCCCCAGCTGACCAGTCATCGGCCCTGGAACGGACAGAGGACACCATGCTTCCCTAAACAGAAATGGCAAGGGGCAGGGGACTGAGTGCTTTAAATGAGGAGGATGGGAGATGAAGGATAACCTTGCTCTGCTCCCAGCCTGTGCAATAAAGAACATGCAGATCCCTCAGCCAGGGGCCCGGTTGGGTGTGTCATGGGTTGTGTGGTTGCTGAAGGTTGGGGTGGCTGTGGCTGGCCTGGGAGAAGACAGGTGTCTTGGGCCCCCTCAGAGGTGGGGCCACTCAAGCCTGAGATTTGTCAGGGAAATCTCAGCCACCTGCTTCCCTCATGCAAATGCACCCAAGCCCCTGACAGCTGCTTCCTGGGCTCTGCCTCTAAGCCCTGTCTTCCCTCTCTGAGCTTGGCTGAGGTTTGGGGCAGCCAGGCCCTTCTGGCTCCTGCCTTCACAGCCCCAGTAGAGTCCTGTGAGTCATGGGGGCAAAGAGGGGGCTCCCCAGACTGGGAGCAGGGGCCAGGGTTACCCTCCACTTACAGCCTTTTCTCCCAACCACCCTTCTGTCTGGATCCCCTGTACCTCTCCCTGCCCCACTCCAGGATCAGACCCAAGGGCAGCTGGTTGGGGTTTGTTGAGGAGGATTATCCAGATCAGTCCTTTCTAATCTCAGCTCCAGCCTGCACACTCCCCATAGTCACCATAACCTTCTTCCTCCACCACCCTGAGCTAAGGAACAAAATTTGGGGTGTTGACAATAGGGCCATCTTTCACAATCGTTTCATGGCTCATGGCCTGGTTGCTAGGTGGGCCCTGACTGCCAAGATCATCACCACTGGTCGGGGCCAGGCCTGGGGGCCACTGGTGCTGTGGTTGCTACTGCTCCTTTGCACCCCTTCCAAACCCCAACCCTTAATCCTCACAGCTTTGCTCTAATCCCACGGGGCCTGATGCTTTTATCTGTGCCTGCAGAGAGAATGACCAGGGAAGCACCCCATCAACTGTCAACCTCCCTCCCTCTCAGGCTGATTGTGGGGGGCTACTCCCCTCTATAGTTCCATACTCCCAATCCCACCCCTCCCCCGGGCTCGGCCCAGGTCTCTTGGAGCTGCACACCACCCTCCCTGTACTCTCCCTGCCCCCATCCCTGCCAGCAAATTTAATTTGCCTGACGTCGTCCTGGCTGGCCCTACCCTTCCCTGTCACCACCCTCCCCCCCAGCTCCCCCTCATCCCAGTCAGGGCTAGACCAGGCCAACTCCTCTGGCAGCAGAGTGGGGCAGGTGACTTGCGGGCGTTGCAGCTAAGGGAGTAAGGAGGTGACTGGGAACCGGAGCTGGAAACCTGGGAGAGGTCCAGTCAGAGCCCAAGTAAGAGGGAGCTGGCTGGGCTCTGTGCTCTGGGGCTGGGGGGCTGCAGGAGGGGCTCAGGCAGGGCTGGGGCTGGATGCACAGGACTCCACAAACTTCCCAGATGGGCAGGGTGCATGGGCAACCCAGTCATTTTCCTATTTCATAACATGGGCTCCAGCCCTCATGAGGAGTCCAGGGTAGGGTGTGAGAGACATAATATGGCCTGCTGGGGTACCCCAACACCAACCCCACATTCCTGGCAGGAGCAGGAACAACTCCTTGACCTCTCAGCCATGGGGGAGATGGAACAACTGCGGCAGGAGGCGGAGCAGCTCAAGAAGCAGATTTCAGTAACCCAGAGCCCTCCCACTGGGAAGCCCCAAAAAACACAGAACCAGGGACACGAGGGAGTGTGGCATGGGGGCGGGGGCTGGGTGTGCTCTAGTGATGCCTTAGAGACCACTGGCCTGGAAATGACCAGAGACTTCCTGAACTTGAATCTCATATTGGAGACTCCCTCAAACCCCAGAGCCCCAAGCCCACCTACTTCAGAGGTCCATGCATCCACCCACCCCTACCCTGCCCTTTCCCTCCTCTGATGTCTGCTTCTCCCCTAGGATGCCAGGAAAGCTTGTGCTGATATTACTCTGGCAGAGGTGAGACCTCTTGTTCCCCTGAGGACAGGGCATGAGGGGTGGGAATGGGAACTCCCTGACCAGCAACAACCAGGTACTGAACTTGAAGTACAGCATGTCCTCAGAATGAGGAATGGTGTTAATTCATTCGTTCAACAAACATTTAGTGAGAGCCTGGTTGCACAGTGGTTAAAGTGCTCAGTTGCTAACCAAAAGGTCAGCAGTTCGAACCCACCAGCTGCTCTGCAGGAGAAGGAAGTGGCAGTCTGTTTCCCTAAAGATTTCAGCCTTGGAAACCCTATGGGGCAGTTCTACCCTGTCCTATAGGGTCACTATGAGTCAGAATCAACTTGACAGCGGTGGGTTTACTCTGGGCCAGGGACTGTATTAGATGCTAAAGATACCACGATGCAGACACTTTCTCTGTTCTCGTCCATAAAATCAGTGATTCCATCCCTCTGGCAGGATCATAAGGATGAAGAGAATGTTGAAGGTACTTTGTAAATCACAAAGCCCTACAGACACTAGTGCTAATAGTTGTCTCATGCAGTATTTCATCAATTGTAAGGTACACATTTTTTCATTCTGACACCTCTGAAATCAAGATGCATACAACAATGGATGGTGCCTTATGAGTACAATTGGTGGCATTTTTTCTTTCTCACAACCAAAAAAAACCAAAGCCATTGCCGTTGAGTAGATTCCGACTCCTAGCGACCCTGTGGGACCCTGTGGGACTGCCACATAGTGTTACCAAGAAGCTGCCAGTGAATTCGAACTGCCGACCTGTTGGTTACCGGTTGAACACCGAACCACTGCGCCACCAGGGCTCCTTTCCTTTCTTAGTGATACGGAAAATAATGGTGCTTCTTAGAGTTGATGGTATCTTATATTGGATTAAATATATTAATAATAGGAGCAAACATTTACTGAACACATACTTTGAGCCAGTTACTGGACTAAATTGCTTACGTGCTAATCTCATTCAATTTTCATGACGACCCTGTGAGGTGGGTGCTATGATAAGCCTCATTTTGCAGATGGGGAAACAGGCTTAGAGAGGTTAAGAAACTCGCCCAAGATCACAAAGCAAGTAAATGGCAAGTCAAGTCTGTTGATTCTGGAGCCCCAACCTAAATCTAGAAGCTGGTTAAGAGTTTACAGGGCAAAAGACCACAAGTTCCAAGAGGTGCAGTCCAGGGTCATGGTGACACCCTGGGTTACTCAGTTAAAGAGTTGGCCAGGCTGCAGTGATGGGTTTGGGAGAGTCCATTGTGTGCATCTCTTCCCAAGTCCAGGTTCAGTGACCTCACATTGGTAGCCTGAAACTGGCCCAGCTGGGAGCACTTACATCATGAAAACCACCCACCCAACTCCCCTCACTCTCCCCCACCCCCTGCTGGAGAGGAGGTTGTTCAACACTTACAACACACCACTGGCGCTGTAGTATCTGTCTCCCACTCCAGGGCAGGGACTTATTTCTCTAAGGCTGGCGCCCTGACCTAGAGCCTGGCACAGAGCAGAAATTTGTACAAATCAGTGGCTGCAACACAGATCTGGGCACATCCCCTGCTCACCTGATTTCTAACACATTTTTCTCTGTAGCTGGTGTCTGGCCTAGAGGTCGTGGGACGAGTCCAGATGCGAACGCGGCGGACGCTAAGGGGGCACCTGGCCAAGATCTATGCCATGCACTGGGCCACTGACTCCAAGTGAGGCTTGAGAGGGCCCAGAGGGAGAGGGGAGGCAGGAAGGAGTTGCTTGGGTGACATGGCTACCCTCTTCCCAGGCTGCTGGTAAGTGCCTCACAAGATGGGAAGCTGATCGTATGGGACACCTACACCACCAATAAGGTACCAGCCCTGCCTCCCTGACCACCGAACCCTTCCTGGGGGCACTATTCCTACCCTTCTCTACCCCTCCCCACCTGGAACTCAGCTCAGGTCCTCCTCTACCCAAACCTGCCCTCCCCACAGGTGCATGCCATCCCACTGCGCTCCTCCTGGGTCATGACCTGTGCCTACGCCCCATCAGGGAACTTTGTGGCATGTGGGGGGCTGGACAACATGTGTTCCATCTATAGCCTCAAATCCCGTGAAGGCAATGTCAAGATCAGCAGGGAGCTCTCTGCTCACACAGGTAAGCAGACCCTGTCTTCCAGTTGCAAGCGTTCCAGGGAGCCCCAGGCCCCTGGTGAATTGCGACTCTGCAGCCAGATCCCTGCCCTTCTAACCACCCCCCAGGTTATCTCTCCTGCTGCCGCTTCCTGGATGACAACAACATTGTGACCAGCTCTGGGGACACCACATGGTGAGGACTGACACAGTGGGTGCTGGGGCTTGGTAGGCAGTCCTATCCTTTCTCTGTGACAGCTTTCCTCCCTCCCGGCAGTGCCCTGTGGGATATTGAGACCGGGCAGCAGAAGACTGTGTTTGTGGGACACACGGGTGACTGCATGAGCCTGGCTGTCTCTCCCGACTTCAAATTCTTCATTTCGGGGGCTTGTGATGCCAGCGCCAAGCTCTGGGATGTGCGGGAGGGGACCTGCCGTCAGACTTTCACAGGACATGAGTCAGACATCAATGCCATCTGCGTGAGCTCCCATCCTTGTTCCATTTCCCCAGGACCACCTCACCCCACACACAGCTTCTTCCCCTCCCATAGCTCCCCTAGCCCTATGCTTTTTATTTTGAAATAATTTCACCTTACAGAAAAGTTTCAAAGCTAATAAGAAGAATCCCCATATACCCTTGGCCCACAGTTAACATTCACTAACAGTTAGCATTTACCCTATTTACTTCTTCATTCTCTCTCTGAAGAGAAAATAGATAGATATACACGCAGATGTAGGTATAAGTAGATTATTTTTTTCTGGGCCTTTTGAGAGTAAGTTGCAGACATCATGCCTCTTTACCCCTTAAATACTTTGGTGTGTATTTCCTAAAAAACAAGGCTATTCTCTCACATAACCACAGTATAGGTCTTAAAATCAGGAAATTTAACATTGATATAATACTATATTCTAGAGTCTATATTTAGATTTCACCCATTTTTCTCAATAATGTCCTTAATAGCAATTTTTTTTCCTGTCCAGGATCCAGTCCAACAACACGTATTGCATTTCCTTGCCATATCTCTTTAGTCTACTTTAAACTGAAACTCTTTTCCACCTTTTTGTCTTTCACGACATTGACATTCTTAGAGTACAAACCAGTTTTATGTAGACTTTCCCTCCATCTGAGTTTATCTGATGTGTATCTTGAGTTCATCATGATGAGATTCAGGTTATGCATCTTTACCTGGCCCTAATCCACACCCTGATCCAGCTCCACTTGTGAAGCAGAGGAGCCATGTGACTGGGTAAGCTGTGGAGCTTGCTGTCGCTTGCCACATGGAAATGATGCCTGCCTGCAGCTCTGTAGTGAGGAACAAATGAGGGAGTGTAGGGGAAGCCAAGGGCATGCAGCTGGTGCGTGATCAATGTTAGTGGTGAATAATGGTGCAATGCGGTGGCTACTTCTCATCCTGTGTTGGGGAAGGGACAGGCAGAGATGCTGACAGAAGCAGCTTGCCCTGGAGCCGTAGGGTGGGAGCCAGGGAACGGGCAGGAGAGGCAGCGGCTGCCCCAGGTCTGAGCCCTGACCCCCTGTCCCTGCACCCTCAGTTCTTCCCCAACGGAGATGCCATCTGCACAGGCTCAGACGATGCCTCCTGCCGCCTGTTTGACCTGCGGGCAGACCAGGAGCTGACTGCCTACTCCCACGAGAGCATCATCTGTGGCATCACATCTGTGGCCTTCTCCCTCAGTGGCCGCCTGCTCTTTGCAGGCTACGATGACTTCAACTGCAATGTCTGGGACTCCATGAAGTGCGAGCGCGTGGGTAAGAGCCTGCCCCACCTACTGCCACCTCAGCTGGAAGGACCCTTCCCTTTCTATACCCTCACACCAGCTCCCCGTGTTGGGACCCATTTATTACTGTCCCTTAATTACTGGGTAACTCTGAGCCCTACCCCTAGAGTCCAGTACCCCTTGGCTCCCAATCTGTGACTATCTTCCCTCAAAGAAAACTTGCTACGAGCATTCTTCTTCCCTGCCCAGTACCATGTCATCCCCAGTTCTATGAACCTTGTCTGTCTAGTCAGTTCTGGGTTCTTGAGGTTTCAGAGAAAGGGCAGCCTTGAGGAATTATGGAAGAGAGCAGACTTAAACAGATCTGGAGTGACCTGAGGGCCCTGACTCCAACCTAGGGGCATATCTAGGACCAGCCTGGCCTAAAGTTGAATCCGGTGGTATGGCTGCTAATCTTGGGAGAGGCCACGTGCTGAATGAATATAACGCTGGCCAGAGTCAGGATCCAAATCCTAACTCTGCTGTTTATTTTCTGAGTGTCCTGGGGTGAGTCTCCGGAACTCAGTTTCTTCATCTGGAAACAAGGGGCTAGGACTAAAGGGTTACTTTCCCTGTTTCCCAGCACCCATCAAGTTACAGGGGTACCACCTTACCCCCTTGCTTTTCTCAAAGCACAGGGATACTTCCAACCTTCCCTGTCCCTCCTCGCCATAAGCCCTGTCCCCATCCCATCCCAGGTTCTTGAGAGATTGGCCTCAGGTGAAATCCCTTTTCTTAGGGTAATCCTCTTCAGTCTTTCCAGGGGCTGAAGAGTCCATTGCTCAGCCTACCAACCCAGGATCCCCATACACACATAGGTATTCCCTTCCACAGCAGTGCAGGGAGGCAGGCTGACCCCTTTCCTTCTTCCTCAGGCATCCTCTCTGGCCATGACAACAGGGTCAGCTGTCTGGGGATCACAGCTGATGGAATGGCTATGGCTACTGGTTCCTGGGACAGCTTCCTTAAGATTTGGAACTGAGGAGGTTGGAGGAGAGTAGGTGGAAGGCCATGAAGACACTCAGCTGCAACCCCCTTTGAGGTTTTCTCTTCTGTATTCCACTGCCACTCCCACCAAGCTTTCTCTCTTGAGGGCAGTGGGGAGTGTGGGGAGTGTGCCTTTGGGAGGCAGCATCAGGGACAAAGAGGCATCTCCTCCCAAGGCCTTCCCTCCGCCTGGCCTGACAGCCTCCCACTTACTGAACAAGGACAACTGACCCCTCTCCAGCCCTTTGCAGGCCCAGCAGGCTTCCAGTTGAGGCCCTAGAATTCCTCCCTGACAGCCACTACCTATGCCCAGACCTAGGTGGTACAGATTGTTCAACCCTGTTGACTATAACTCTGACCTTGTGACTGTACCTCTGGCCTCCTTCTCCTTCATGCTTTCTCCTTTTTCTATTGTCTTTTTTTCTCTCCTAACCCAAACCCATTGCTGTCAAGTTGATTCCAACTCATAGTGAGCCTAAAGGACAGAGTAGAACTGCCCCATAGCGTTTCCAAGGCTGTAATCTTTACAGAAGCAGCCTGCCATATCCTTCTTCCATGGAGCAGCTGGTGGATTCGAACCATCATCCTTTTGGTTCGCAGTCGATCACTTAACCATTGCGCCACCAGGGCACCTTTTCGCTCCTAAAGCACCTGCAATAAAGTGTAGCACTGTGGTATGTCTGTAATGTTTCCCTCTATCCCCCGCTTCTATTCCCAAAACACCTGAATCTCATTTCCTCCTCTTCACCCTCCTGGTTCTTCACTCTTAATGGGAGGCAGCCCTTGCCCTTCTCATCAAGGAAGCTCAGGGGCCTGAGCCTAAAGGCTCCCCTTTCCACGTAGAAATTCGGGACCAGAACTCCATGGGGCCCCATTGCAATTCTAGACTCCCCTAGAGAAAACACCTGGAGAAGATAAGCCCCTTCTCGCTGAGGCATGAGGGAGCTGGGGTAATAAACTGTTTATTGTGCTTGTCTGCAGGTAAAGCCCAGAGTCAAGACGGGGCTAAGTAACAGGGGCCACGGGGCATAATGGGTTAGCAAAGTTATTCTCAAAGCAGCAAAATCATGGGAGGACAAGGAGAAGAAATGGACTTGGTCTCTAGCACAAGCCTAGAACTGAGACTCCACTCTGTCATTCAGTCAATAAATGTTAAGTATTTATCAATGGGAGACATTGTGCTAGGCCCTCAAGGAGCTAAAGACAGCAAATAGGCAATGAGGTGCAATAAAGCATTGCAGGTGCAATGATAAAGGCTGGTACCGGGCAGTTGAGGGGTAGAAAGGAGGGTGGAGGCAGAAGCCAAGCCTTAAATGGAGGGAAGCCTGAGATGAGTCAGGGGCACAAGGTATTCACCAGGTGGCTGGGAAAGTGTGTGTACAACAGGTCACTACAGCCTGCCTATGGTGTGTATGCAGAGTTATGCTGAGCAAGAGTCAGATTATGAAAGGTCTTAAATGCCAGGCTAAGGAATCTAGACTTCATCATAAGGGCAATAGGGAGCCATTAAAGAGTTTTGAGCATAGTAGTACTATGATCAGTTATGCCAATCATGGAAAGTTGTGTTTCTCAGAAAGGTAGCTTTAGCAGCAGAGTAGGTTGATAAACTGAAGGGAGGGGAGTCTGGAGCCAAGGTAGGGGGCAGGTGGCAAGAATGCAAGAGTGATGGGGACAGACAGGTAAGGGAGGGGGGTGGGAATGAGACTTAGTGATCAAGTGCTAGGATGTGGGATATTGAGAGGGAAGGATTGCAAATGATGGCCAAGGTTTTGGTTTGCATAACTGGGTGAATAATACAGTTATTCACGAGAAATGGGGAACAGGGGATGAGGAATAGCTTTTGGGGGAAGATCATAAATTCAATTTTAGACAAACTGACTTTGTAGTGCTTATGGGGTAGCTGGATAAAAGTCATGTTTAGAGAAACCTGGAAGTTACCAGAATACAGGTAAATGATAGCTAAAGCCATAGAAGTGAACACCTGGAGAGAGCAAGAGGAAAGGGCCAAGGATAGAACCCTGGGGGACACCAGGATTTAAGGGAGGAAATGCAAGAGAGGCTTGGAGTTATCAGTGAGGGAACACGAGCTCTCCAGGATGCCATTCAACATACAGAAGACCCAGCACAAGGTTTAGGCATAACATTTAAAAAGATCATTTTAAATCACTTCCTTTAATATACAAGAAACACATAAGACACAAAGAAAGCCCAATCAAACTCTCAGTCTCAGAGTTGGTAGTTTAGGGGGAGTCAAAGAAAACAAGCCATTTCTCAGTACCCCAGGGAAAGAAGGGGTGAGAGGACACAGGACATCACTAGGCCCCAGGTGATTCCAGTGCTAGGGCCAAACAGGGCCTAGTTCTCTACCAAGGGAAAGTGCTGATTTTCCTTGTCATGGTCCTGGCCTTGCTCCCATGCTCGCCCTCCAGTTTTCAGAAGTCGTCCAGTTCCCAGGATGGTCACTTCTTTTAGTTCTCTAACATTTTCACTCAGGGGAGAAGGCCACTTACCCTGAAAAAGGCAGTGTGTGAGTGGGAAGATCCAGGAAAAAGGGCCTCCCACCTTCTGGGTTGGATTTCCTAGCCATTGCTCTCACCCTCTCTCCCTTACCTGTCGTGGTGTCAGGGTCCCAGGGGAGTTGTCATCCTGCAGGATGGTGAGGGGGGACCTCCCTAGTACCTTGCCATTTGGCTTCCGTCTATTATGATTAGAACCTAGGGTGGGTAAGGAGTTAAAGCAAGGACCCCATATTAGAAGCTTCCAGTTTATGCCTCCCACATATCCTTGGACATTAGCCCAGCACATTCTTCTAATTTCTCTTCCCTACACCTTGCCCTTAGATTCTGTACCTGAAGATCGGGGAGTCTCAGGGTCTCTCAAGGGCTTGTCTGAGCCCCGGCTGGCCACAGGGGTTTCTGTGGGCTGTCCTGCTTCCTCCTTGGAAAACACCTGTTTGGAGGGGAGCCCAGTTTGGCTCAGAGGTGGCATCTGGTCCTCAGAGGATAATTGGGTGCCCAGAGGCAAGTCCAATTCAGAAGATGAAGGTGTCTCCAGGGGCAGAACAGACTCTGGGGAAAGATTTGATTTGGGGGCTTCAGTGTCAAATACTTCACTAAGCTGCTTCACCAGTGGGCTTGGAGGTTCTAAAGGAGAGAGTGAAGTGGGACAGTGACTCTCTGATACAAATCATTCAGCAAAGAGGGAAGGGTACAGGAGCCTTGGGACTCGTGCCCAGGTGGGTGAGAGAGTGGGAAGAGAGAAATCAAGGCGAGAGGGAGCAAAATGTTGAGAAAAGAATGAGGTGAGTCCAAAGCAGGAGGATGGAGTCCCCTTTGAGGAGTCCTGAGAGGCCCACTCCCTGGGCCCAACACTTACCACTGGTGCTGGTCCTCATAGGAGTCCGTGCAATGCCAAGGGTAGGAGAGCGGGGATCAGAGTCCTGAGTCTGATTAGGACCCTCCAGCTGTTTCCCTGATGGTAGGCTATGTTGTGGAGAGCTTTCCACCTGTTAGGACCACAGGCTAGAACAAGTTTGGGCCCTGACTCTCCCCTCCCCAGGTGCCTAGCCTCAGGCCGATATTCCAGGCAGGAATTGTCAAAGTCCTCAGACCTTCAGCCTACCCCACACAGATTGAGAATGTGGAAAATAAAGCCTCAAAATAGGAATGGTAGAGAGCATGAGGGCTCTCTCAGAGCCAGGCGAGGCTGAGCCCAAGAATTCAGTTTCTCTGTCCCCCCCCCACCCCCCACCCCCCGCCCAGAGTACCTGGATGGGAGTGCGCAAGATGCCGGCACTAGGTGAACGAGGGTCCGCCACTCGAGCCAGATGCTTGTTGTGCGGCGGGGCCCGCGCTGGAGTGACTGGGACGCTCTTGGCCAAGCCCATCTCTACCAGGAAAAGTAGGGTGGGGCAGGGCCCGGCCCGGGGCGAGGAAGGGGTGCCTGCGAGAAGCGACTCAAGTCTCAGTCCTTACCGCGACCATGTCCACCTTTGACCCCAGATAACCCGACCTTCCCAGTGTCCAGCTGAGGAACCTCCCTGCCGCCGTGCCACAGGCCTCTGCGGGAGTAATGACTGGTGCAGCTGACAAGGAGGCGCATCCTTGGCCTCCCGGGACCTCTAAATTTATTCAAACCACTTACCGGGCCCCAATGCCACCTTTGAGTCCACAGGCGCTTGAGCCTCAACTCCCAAAGCTGAGTTTCAAACCTCCCGCCACGCCCCCTACCTTGACTCTATTGGCTGAGCCGACGTCGGCTCCCATAGGCCCGCTCTGTGAAGGTAGGCATTGGGCTGGAAGACGTCTATCAGCGAGACACTGGGGCCAATGGGCAGAGGCTTGGCCTGCCTAGGGTGACGCCTCCTTGATAACGGAACTTTCATTCAGTGTGAGGCTGCGAGCGGTTCAGCGTGACGCTTTTGAGACCTCTAGTTTCAAAGACAAATTATTTTATTAACCAAAAAAACCATGAATTATTACGCTATTACGTACAAAACCAGTTGGAAATGGAGTTATAATGGTTTCTCCTGAGACGAGAAGGATAGTAATTGTTATCGGTAGAAGTTATCAATCGCTCGACACTAATCCTCTCAAACTCCACCTCATTGGGTAGCCCTTTTTCAAATACTAAGAAGACAAGTGCCTTAATATTTTCTGATTGGACAAATCCTCAGGAAAGCTTCTGGGATTGATTGGTTTAAACACCCATCAGTTTCTGCTCTTCAATGTAAGGCACGCGAAGGGACTGCAGGAGCCTCAGACTTTGAGCAGCCAGAACTCAGGAGCCCGCCTCGCTGCTCTACGGGCGCACAGGCCTTGGAGGAGTGGGATTGGTTCTTTCCACTATCAATTGTGTTAGAAGCGCTTCTCATTGGCTTTAGTCGAGAGTAGGGCAGAGGGCGGAGCACTAGTAGACAGGCTCCGCCCAACTGCCATTCTCGCGCATCTTCCCCTTAGCGCATGTACCTAACGAGTAGGCCTCATTGGACGGGAAGAGTAGGGGGTGGGGGACTAGAGCGGTGGGAGTCGCTGTGTGGAAGAGCTGTTGCCGGTGTCATGGCGGAGCTGAGTGAGGAGGCGCTGCTGTCAGTGTTACCGACGATCCGGGTCCCTAAGGCTGGAGACCGGGTCCACAAAGACGAGTGCGCCTTCTCCTTCGACACGCCGGTAAGCCCATTCCCCACGCCCGTAGCGAACACGACTTCCTTCCATCGCCCTGGTCATTCTGCCGGGGCCTGCAAGGCTTGAGCTACCGCCTTCCTGCGGTGCAGCATGGGACTTGTAGTCTCCCACGCTCCTCTCTGCCGTTGCTTTTCATTAGCTGCGGCCGTCGAGCGACTACCGCCCCCGGAAGCTACCGCGCTCGCCGAACTCGCTCTCTGCCTTGTGGAGCACTGTGGGGATTGTAGTTGCTCACACCCCTCTTTGCCGTTCTAAGCTAGGGGAGCAACTCGACGGTCGAACTACATCCCCCGAGTGGCCCTCCTGCGAAAGCCTGGGAGTTGGCCGTGCCTGTTGCGCGTGGCTCTCCGGGTTTTGTAGTCTCGTGGGAGGGAATGGGGGCAACCCCCCCCCCCCCAACTGTTCTGGGCCGGGGTTGCGGGGCACGGCGGGAGATAGTGGCGACTGCTGTTCTTGGGCGGCTAGTAGTCTGGAAGCGGTATGAAGCAGGCCGGTTCTGAGGAAGGCCGAGTTAGGGAGCCTCCACCCACGGTTAATATGTACAGGGCACGGGGAGGTGGGTCATTGGTGATATTGAGGGAGGGAACAGGAGAGGAAAGCTTTCATCGTTTATCCTTTGAGGTGAACTATGATCGCAGCCCCCCCCTTTTCCCGCTCATCACAGAGAAAGGAAGGAACATCATTTAAGGTATTCCCAGAGAGATGATTTCTTTCATGGTGGATGCTGAGGAGTCAACCCATCCGGGCCCCCACTCTTGACTAGTTGCTCCCACTCTTGACTAGAAAAAACTTCCACCCACATCGTATTTCACGTTTTGCAGGCTCCACCCGGTGGCTCCCTTCCTGCAGTCCTGCCTTCCTGTGTCACCCTCAAGCAGAGACAGCCCTCTAGCCAGGCCAGAGACTGAACAGAGAGGGCAGCAGTCAGGTTGGGATCCGCCCCCCCTCACCACCCCTCCCCTCAAGCCACTGCTGGGCCCTGCCCAGGGTATTCAGCCAGACCAGATCATGGCCGGAAAACTGCAAGTCAGAATGGAAAGGTTTCACTAATGCATCACCAGTGCTGAGTATAGCAATCTAAGGCCCAGTTCAGGATCACCACTGTGATTTGTGGTTTGCTTGATTTGCTAAGCTTTGATCTGGGCCTCAGACAATGTGCTGCTTCTCTGAAGTCTAGCTTTGGCAGAGGTAAAAGGACTTCTCAGAGCAGAGCTCCAGGGTTCCCAATTGTTGGTGAAATCAGCATCTTTTAGTTCCAATAGAGGAGTTTAATCACTGCAGAGCTCCCACATCCTCCCAGTTTATCAAGTGCATGGATTGGTGAAGCACCATCTTCCTCAGGAGGGAAAGGTTTTTCTTAATTCCCAGCATATGGTAGAATTCAGTTAATCCCTTCCTTACACTTTTATTCACAGTTGTCTCTCTCCTCAGTAAGTGCTTTGAATAATCCAAAAGAGGTTTTTGTAATATTCTGACACTTTCCTTCTGTCACCCCAAGTCAGGAGGTCTCCAGTGTGACCTAGTTGCTTTATTATCCAGCTTCTGGCATATTTGATTATCTTCAAATTGGGTTCATGATGGAAAAAAGCTTAGGTGACTTACCTGGTGGTGGGAAATGCTCTATTTATTCATGAACATTGCAGTCCACACTGTTCTAGGGAATGGTACAGAACAATCTATGGGACCAAGAACTGCCTTAGGCAGTGTCCTATTTTTAATATCACAGCAGAGAACTTTCTCAAGGCCACGAGGCTTTTATTCCAGGAAGAAGATGCCTGTTGTTGCTCAAAGCCTTAGATCTGAGGGAAGACTCTCTTATTGTCTCCAATTTCCTGTCTATCTATCAGTGTATTTACAAAGGCTCTTGTGAACTTTTTCAGCCTTGGGGGAGCCCACCCTCACTCCTTAGCTGTGATTCAGGATAGACACTCGTCTTTCCCTGTATTCTGCCTGTGTTGTACGTGTTCTAGCTGTCTCAGCAAGTGTTGCTAGATGTTTCTAGGAAGGGGATGGCTTTGAGCTTGGAGGTAGATGGCACTTCAGTGGGGATCACAGTTATTGGTCAGAGGGGATGGGAGGGAGCAGGATGGTGACTGGAGAATGCTGAACTTGATGTCCCTGCCAGACTGGATCCAGGTTTAGCTGTGAGCCCCAAACAAGGCATTATTCCCCTGGAGCCAGACTTCAGCAGAAGACGACTCACAGGGTGGACCAATTTGACCACCTAGTAGAATGTGGTAAAGAAAAGGTCTAGACTTGCTGGGGAGCTCGGTGGTTAGGTGTCGCATTCAGGTGCTGCAGTCTGCTCCTCCTGGTAGTGGAGAGCCGGTAGGGTTTGTGTTAGGTGTCCCTTGTTTGGGTTCAGTGTCTGACATGCAGATCTCTCCTCTCCCAAGAAAAGACCCTTTTTCCTCTGAATGTAATCCCTGGCACTGGAAGTCCATATATTTGATCCCCATTTACCTTCTGGATCTCTTGGCCCCAGGAAAGGGGAGACGGAAGGGAGTTCTCTGCGATTAGTTGGGGGGCTCCAATGCCCAAATAAGGAACAGAGGGAAGGTGAAAGGTGACTGATAAGTGTTACTCAGGCCCTTGGTGTCCATATTGGTTCTTATCAAAGTCATAGGAAGACATGGGGGAGAATCTTAGGCAGGTACCAGGTCCCAAGAGGCTAAATAACTTGCCACGGGCCACACAGTGTTAAACAACAGAACCTTCCTTCTGGAAGCCAGGATTTTCTGACCACAGGTCTTTGGTTTCACTGCCTGGCCAGACTTCATCCTCCTGTGTTTCCTTCCCTGCCTCTTGCCCTGCAGGAGTCTGAGGGCGGCCTCTACATCTGCATGAACACATTCCTGGGCTTTGGGAAACAGTATGTGGAGAGGCACTACAACAAGACGGGCCAGCGTGTCTACCTGCACCTCCGACGGACTCGGCGCCCGGTAGGAGCAGGGGCAAGGGCTGGGGCTAAAGCAGACACACTCTACAGGGCACCCATTTTGAATCTCTGTTCCATACTGACCTTTTGGCCTCAATTTCCCCCTTTTACCTACTCTTGTTTGTGTCATTAAAATTCCGTTCTGATGGACAAATTTGGGAACAAATAATGGGGCCCTGGTGACACAGTGGTTAAGAGCTTGGCTGCTAGCCAAGAGGTCAGCAGTTCAAATCCACCGGCCTCTCCTTGGAAACCCTGTGGGGCAGTTCTACTCTGTCTTCTAGGGTTGCTGTGAGTCAGAATCGACTTGGTGGCAACAGGTACCGGTAAGGGTGATGGTTGAACAATGTGATGAACATAATTAATGTCACTGAACTGTACATGTGAAGATCCTTGACATGACAAATGTTTTGCTACACATATATTTACCACATCCATACACACACACACACAAACTCAGCTCAGATATTTTTTAGCTGCATCCTCTTCCTAGATTAACCCACCCCATCTGTCCTCCCAATTTTTCCCTTTCCTGGTGTCCGGCGCCCATTGCTGATCCTGCTGTCCCACCTCGTTGCAGAAAGAGGAGGACACCACTACGGGCACTGGAGACCCTCCACGTAAGAAGCCCACCCGGCTGGCTATTGGTGAGCACTGCTGAAGTTTTATTCTTCTCCCTGAGCTGGTCCTTCCTACTCTCATAGATAGCAGGAAAAAACCCTAAAATGAGCCTGATCCCTGGTCTTAGGGCTCTGGAGGGGACAAAGGAAGGTGTTGTTTCAGAAAAGGGACATTTACCTCTGGTGGTTACCCTACTCTTCCTCTCTGCCCCACCAGGTGTGGAAGGTGGTTTTGACCTCACCGAGGAGAAGTTTGAATATGATGAGGATGTGAAGATTATCATTTTGCCGGATTACCTGGAGATTGCCCGGGATGGGTTGGGAGGACTGCCTGACATTGTCAGAGATCGGGTATGAATACCTTCGTGCCCTACCAAAGATTCTAGGGCAAGTGGAGCCGGAATAGTGATGTACTGGGCAAGCATTGACAGAGCTGAAGAGCAAGGGGGGAGAAGGGTATGTGGGGCTAGATCCTGTCTCTGACCCTCTGCTTCCCCCAGGTGACTAGTGCAGTGGAGGCCCTACTGTCGGCCGACTCCGCCTCCCGCAAGCAGGAGGTGCAGGCCTGGGATGGGGAAGTGCGGCAGGTGTCTAAGCATGCCTTCAACCTCAAGCAGCTGGACAACCCTGCTCGAATCCCTCCCTGGTGAGGCCTGGCCCTTCTACCTTGGGACACAACTCTCAGGGCAGGGGCAAAGAGGCCACCCTCCTGAGGGGCCTGATGGGAGAGAGGGCAAGGAGTAGGACAGGCAGGGTGATTTGCGGAGAGGAGAACAAAGCAGGGGCACATCCAGAGGAGAGGAGATAGGAGGGATCTTGGGACTGGTGGGGGGCCTATAGAGCCCCCTTTCTCCATTACCCCCATATGCCCCCAACCTATATTTCAGCTAACTCTCTTCTCCTTGGGTCAGTGGTTGGAAGTGCTCCAAGTGTGACATGAGAGAGAACCTATGGCTCAACCTGACAGATGGCTCCATCCTCTGCGGCAGACGCTACTTCGATGGCAGCGGAGGCAACAACCACGCCGTGGAACACTACAGGGAGACAGGCTACCCACTAGCTGTCAAGCTAGGCACCATCACACCTGATGGAGCTGGTATGACCCCCTCTTTCTTCCCCCATCACCCTCTTACTTAAATATGTTTTCATTTGTATTAATTTTATATGACACAGTTAATATATGAACATATTCTCTTGATAAAAGATGAGAATATTGCAGATGAGACTAAACTAACCCCCCAATCCTAGTCCTCTTCCTAGAGGTAACTACCATTATCTGTTCAGTGAGTATCCTTCCAAACCCATCTCTACCCTAGTCCCTTACCGACACAGAATCGCAATTAATTCAACCCTCACCCTGTTTCACCCCATCTTCCCTGATAGCCAACTCCAGAAGGGCTTGTGACCTCACTGATATTCAGGAGAGTTACCCTTAAAGGCTAGCCCTTCTGTCCCACTGAGGCCCCTTCAGGGCAGGGAGTTGGATTGGTGACCAGGACAGTCCTGAGCTACCCCTTCTGACACTGTTCCTGCCCTCTACCCTAGATGTATACTCATATGATGAGGATGACATGGTCCTGGACCCCAACCTGGCTGAGCACTTGTCCCACTTTGGCATCGACATGCTACAGATGCAGAAGGTGAGAGCCCTACAACTTCCTACTCTAAGCTCTGCCCCGTGACGCTCTGCTTATTTGCCTGAGGCGGAGGGTTGGATTTTGAAGAGAGCTACCACAATTAACCCAGTTGCCAAGATATGTGAATTTCTTTTGAAAAACTTTCTAGAATCATTTATTCATTCAGTGAATACTTAGTGAGTATCTACTATGTGCCAGTCACTGGGTGAATAAGACAGATATGGTCCTTGCTTTCATAGACTTATATTCTGGAGGGAAAGGTAGACATTAATCACATACTCACACAAACAAGTGAATAATCACAAGCTGATGGGTGCTATGAAAGAGAGGTAGAGGGTGCTACAGTAGTTTATAGGAGGACCTGGCCTAGTCTAGGGCATCGGGAAGTTGGCTTGAGAAGGTGATGTTTGAGTGGGGATCTGAAGGCTGAGCAGGAGTAACTTCAGGATGGGAAGAACTTTCCAGTAGGGGAGATGGGGCCCATCTCACTCATTTCATTCCCTCATTCGAGCAGAGGCTAACAGGCCTGATGGTTAACAGGCCTCTGAGAGGATTGCTGGTGGCTCTGACTGGGTGATATCTGAAGTGCTTCCCATGTTTGAGTCCATAATTCAACAAATTCTAGGCTCCAGCTGGGTGTCATACTAGACCCTGTGAGAGATCAGCTTAAAAAATGCAGGGTTGAGCGTCTTGCCCATCTAAAGTGCCCCTTCCCGTGCAGACAGACAAGACGATGACTGAGTTGGAGATAGACATGAACCAGCGGATTGGTGAATGGGAGCTGATCCAGGAGTCGGGTGTGCCACTTAAGCCCCTGTTCGGGCCTGGCTACACAGGCATCCGGAACCTTGGTAACAGCTGCTACCTCAACTCTGTGGTCCAGGTGCTCTTCAGCATCCCCGACTTCCAGAGGAAGTGAGTAGTGCCCTCTCCCCACTATGGCCGCTTGGCTCTGCACCCCTAACCCCCTCAGCTTTTCTGCTGGTCACCAGCCTCTGGGCACACTCCTCCTTCAGCTGCTCTTGATACCTTTGCATTTTATCCCAGTCTCAGAATAGTTTCTATTACGCTATGGCTGGCATGCTGTGAGGGGGCAAGTATATAACTATCACCACCACCCAAACACCCACAAATCCCACTGATAGAGCAGAACACCAAATCCCCGGGCTCTCCATGCCTCCTGTCTGACTCAAGAGTTAGCAGGTCATCTTTATTTTAGGCCAGTGACATCAGATGAACACCCAACATGGACATGTAGCATTTGAGGAGAGAAAGGATTTGGGACTAAGATAGAAGAAAGGCAAATTCTTAGCATAAATGAATGTACCGTCTAACTGGGAGGGATCTGACATATATGTGAAAACTTAGACTGTATCAGCAAGTTCTATTCAATAGGATATGAACTGTATTTATCCTGATCTCAGGCTGCCTTCTCCCTTCCCCTGGCTCTATCTTGGGGATGAGGCAGGGAGAAAATGCCTCACTGGCATAGTTGCACGCTGGCATAGTTGAGAAGAGGAGAAAGAGTGGGTTGCTGGAGAGATTTGGGCTCCCAGGTTCAACCACCAGTATATAGCTCCTTACTCTGGGAGTTCTTTGAGTTAGTAGATCATTGCTCCTTTCTCTTTTCCTCTGAGCCCAGGCCAAAGCCACTCCAACTATCTGTCCTTGGTTCCTAGGTATGTGGATAAGCTGGAGAGGATCTTCCAGAATGCCCCGACGGACCCTACCCAGGACTTCAGCACCCAGGTGTAGGTAGCCAGGCCCTCTAGACAAAGGCTGTTGAGAGCCTCACTCACAGCTGGTATGCGCTGTCCCTCCTCCATGACCACCTGGGGCTGGGCACCATTTTGGCCCCTGGCCACTTATAAGCTTTTCGATGACTGCCTTCTGGGCATGTTGTCTGCCTTGAGCTGGGTTCCTGTGGAACGAAAGGTTTGTCACACTTGGAGAGTTGTTTAAGGTGGGCCATGGGCAGGGGTGGAGGAGTTGGAGGAGGGGGAGATACAGATAGATATCAGAGGATAATTAGTTAACTGGAGCTAAATGGTTCTCTTGGATGTTATCATAGGGCCAAGCTGGGACATGGCCTTCTCTCTGGAGAGTATTCCAAGCCAGCGCTGGAGTCAGGGGATGGGGAGCAGGTGATAGAACAGAAGGTGAGTCTGGGACTCTATTCCTTTCAGGCTCTGGAATTATGGGGAAACTGAGGTCTGAGAGTGTAAAAAATACAGGGTTGTCTAAAGAAGACCTCAGAGGGCCTCTGAGCTCAGCTGAGTCCCTGCCCTGGTTCTGCTTAGGAAGTTCAGGATGGCATTGCCCCTCGGATGTTCAAAGCCCTCATTGGCAAGGGCCACCCTGAGTTCTCCACCAACCGGCAGCAGGATGCCCAGGAGTTCTTTCTTCACCTTATCAACATGGTGGAGGTAAGGGCAAAAGGGAGAATTGCTTCACACTCTTTCCATCCACCTTCCCTTCACTCCCTTCTTCCTCCTGCCCATTTTTTCCTATCGGCCCCAATCCAGTCCCACCCTTGTACCCAGGCAGTCTGCATGCACTGAGCCTGCCCTGTGAGTAGCATTTGCACCTGAGGAGAATAGTAAGGGCAAGCAGTGATCCTCACACTTGATGAGCTTGCAGCCTAATTAAGATAAACCAAACAAAACGATGTGAAAGCTTATTGCTTATAAATTAAAATACAAGCACATTTTAACACAATCACACAGTGCTCTGATGGGACCAGAATTGGGGAGGGGGTGGTTAATTAGAGTAACTAATTGAAGTAATTCTCTTCTACTCTTGCATTCCCATGCCCCTTAGTGGCAGTCTCCATTTCATTCCCGTCTCTCCCTGACCCCCAAGAACCTGCTAGGCCTCCATTCTGTACCTGGCTACCCACAATTCCCCACCCTGCCTCTTTCCTGTAGAGGAATTGCCGGAGCTCTGAAAACCCTAATGAAGTGTTCCGCTTCTTGGTGGAGGAAAAGATCAAGTGCCTGGCTACAGAGAAGGTTAAGTACACCCAACGAGTTGACTACATCATGCAGCTTCCTGTGCCCATGGATGCAGCCCTGAACAAAGGTAGGGTGCTCTCTCAGCAAGGCCTTAAGGCAGTTGGAGGCATGGTCTGTGAGAAGTGCTTGGGCACATAGGAGCAGAGCCTAGCCTTGTGGACCAGCCTATGGGGTATGCCCTGTTTCCTGGGCCATTGGGGGTGGGTGGGATTAACCTTGCCCACATCTTGTTGGCAAAGCTGTGTTGAGAAAGACAGGCAAGATCATAAACAGATATGTATCTAGTGGGCTTTGGGAGTGTAGAGAAGCTGAAATAGTCATGGACACAGAGCCAGCAGGGCAAGGCTAAGGAAAGAATGATGTAGCACTGTATGAAGGATCCACTTGTCAATTCTATCACCAGAGGAGCTTCTCGAGTATGAGGAGAAGAAGCGGCAAGCTGAGGAGGAGAAGCTGCCACTGCCAGAACTGGTCCGGGCCCAGGTGCCCTTCAGCTCCTGCCTAGAGGCCTACGGGGCACCTGAGCAGGTGGATGACTTTTGGAGCACAGCCTTACAGGCTAAATCAGTAGCTGTCAAGTAAGTCCCATTAGTCTGGGCCTGAGGCTTTGGGCCTATGTCAAGGTAATCCCAAAAGATACTGTCTCATTCTGGCATTCCTTTGTGTTTAGAATCTCAGGGTTGAATTAGCTGGGGCTTGTAATCTGGCCCTGAGGAAACCAAGAGGCCCTCGCAGGAGTAGACATGGTTGACTGCTACACCTGTTACCTTGTCCTGTCCTTACACTCCCTCTTCTTGCATGGTACAGGGTCTGCTTTCTAATGCAGCCTCTCTTCACTCCCTCCCTCCCTCAATTATGGCAGAGCACAGGCACTTAGTATAAACTGAATTTGGATTTCCAGCAAATGGCCTCACTTTTGGCCTAGCCCTGTCGTTGACACAGACTTGAGATGTGAAAGAGTGCTTTGGTTTGAAGGAAAATTCGGCCACGTGCCCCTTTATTACTCCTGCCAACAAGACAGCCATCCTTTAGGTTTCTGCTGCTCCTGTCTGCAGAGGTGCTGAGGCCTGCTCAGGAGAGTGTGGAGTATCTTCTGGCTATTTGGTCTTCTACCCATGAGAGGCTGAGCCCCACGGTGAAGGTGTCAGGAGAAGAGAACCTTGGGATTCTCTGGGTACCAGGACATTCTCTCTTCCCTAGGACCACACGATTTGCCTCATTCCCTGACTACCTGGTCATCCAGATCAAGAAGTTCACCTTCGGCTTAGACTGGGTGCCCAAGAAACTGGGTATGGTGCCTGGGATGAGGGAGGTTAAGCAGATAATGCTAGAACCAGAAGGGGCCTTAACACATGCAAACCAGTGTTTCTCAGACTTTTCTCTGAAAGTAGAAAGAATTATCTTAAATGTTTCCCAGTATGTTTGAAAAACACTTGACTAAAAATATTAAAAGACTTTGATTTTGCAGTTAAGATTTACAACCAAAGTGATTTCCATAATTTCATTTGTATAACTGGTAAAATGTTTTCATTTTGAGAATCTTGAACAATTAATTCTCATTGCTTTTAAAGACCCCTGATGGCTGTAAGAACTATTTGAGAACTACTGATTTAACTTCATTTTCTAGATAAGGAAGTTGAGAGCCACAGAAGTATAAAATCACTCAGTCACACAAGTTGGAGGTCCCATTCCTCGTCCATAGCTCATTGTGGTAGATCTAAGACTAGAATCCAGGTCTCTTGACTCCCGGGCTCACTTTTAGTTTTATTACATTGGGATTTGTCTAAGATTGGTCCTGTTCTTAGTAGCTCCTTGTTACACAGCAGTTTCAAGATATGGGGCAGGGGCTTGAGATCCCTCAAAGTGATTTTTCAGAGGGGGCCTCAGGGAGCTGCTGAGGTGACCCTTTTCCTGCCATTCCCATTGCAGATGTGTCTATTGAGATGCCGGAGGAGCTAGACATCTCCCAGTTGAGGGGTACAGGGCTGCAGCCTGGAGAGGAGGAGCTGCCTGACATTGCCCCACCCCTGGTCACTCCGGATGAGCCCAAAGGTAGCCTTGGTTTCTATGGCAACGAAGACGAAGACTCCTTCTGCTCCCCTCACTTCTCCTCTCCAACATGTTAGTGACTCTTCCTGCTTGTCTTTCTCCGTGCTGATGGTGGGCTTCTCTGCCTTGCCTCCCCCTGACCCTGTCCTTTGTGTTTCCCCTGTCTTCCCTTCAAATTTCCTCTGTCCTCTTTTGATGGACCTGGGGACCAACTAGAGCACTCCCAGCCACATTCTCCATGTGGATGGCAGTAGCACTGGCTAATTGCCTCACTCCTGTTACCTCCTTGGTTGGGGGGTGGGGTGGGGTGGGGTGGGGAGTACTGTGTTCCAGAAACAGGGCCATTCCATGAGAATGGACAGGGAAGGAGAAAAATGGGATCTATAGCCTCAGTTCTGTGCATTTAGGATATGGACCTAACCTACATTATGTTGGGTGGTCACTTTATTTCTGGGTAAAGTTGAGGCAAATGCATGGAATGGGTAGTTGGGAAAGGGCTGGTGGGTGCACTGTGGGAGGGAGGAGGGGCAGGTGGTACCCCAAGGAGTCAGGTCACTGTGCCCATTATTCCTACCCTCCCTCCCCACAGCACCCATGTTGGATGAATCGGTCATCATCCAGCTGGTGGAAATGGGCTTCCCTATGGATGCCTGCCGCAAAGCTGTCTACTACACGGGCAACAGTGGGGCCGAGGCTGCCATGAACTGGGTCATGTCACACATGGACGATCCAGGTAGGCAGGGTGGGGGAACAGGGCAGGGCAGGGCCACCATCCTCCCCTCAAACACACTTCAACCCTTCCCATCCTGACAGATTTTGCAAACCCCCTCATCCTGCCTGGCTCCAGTGGGCCTGGCTCCACAAGTGCAGCAGCTGACCCCCCACCAGAGGACTGTGTGACCACCATTGTCTCCATGGGCTTCTCCCAGGACCAGGCCCTGAAAGCTCTGCGGGCCACGGTATGGGCTGCCCCAGCTAAGGACTTGGGGCCTGTGGGGGAGGAAAGGGGTCAGAATGAGATGTTTGATCTTCTCCGAGTAAGACCAAGGGCAGTGGGAATAGTATGGCCAAGGCTGGGATTCCACCCTTCTGTAGCTGTGATGAAGGAGCTGAGCTTTCACTGGTCTTCTTGCCCCAGAACTTGTTAAGAAAAGTAACAGTTCCTTGCTCTCCAAGAACAACAGTTTAGAACGGGCTGTGGACTGGATCTTCAGTCACATTGATGACCTGGATGCTGAAGCTGCCATGGACATCTCAGAGGGCCGCTCAGCTGCCGACTCCATCTCTGAGTCTGTGCCAGTGGGACCTAAAGTCCGGGATGGTCCTGGAAGTGAGTGTCCCTGGGAAACAGGACAGAACTGGGAGAATCTAGGCCAATCTGCTGCTCCAGATCCCTCATTCGAGGGCAGCTCTGCTTCCTTCAAGGGTCAGAGGGGTCAGAAGCTACCTTCCATTAATGTGACTTTTTGAGGGTGGGATTCTAGGAGGCTGAGATAGCCTTTTGGCCCCGTGCATGTTCTCCATTCCCTGAAACTCATGTCCTCACTTTGAATTGCTAGATCAATCTTTGGATTGGCACTCAAAGATTCCTCACCCATTTTTATTCTGCCCTCGTATTTCTCCCTTTCCCTAGAGTATCAGCTCTTTGCTTTCATTAGTCACATGGGCACCTCTACCATGTGTGGTCACTACGTCTGCCACATCAAGAAGGAGGGCAGGTGAGGGGCTGTCAGTGTGCATTTTGAATGGGGAAGTGGTGGTGGGAATGAGTAGCAGCATTCTGGAAGAAGTCCTTAGAATATTCGTGATGGGGGCACAAATACATAGAGATTGGAAGAATGCCTTACAACAGGGAACAGCAAACTATAACCCAAGGGCTGAATCCAGCCACCTGCTTTTGTAAATAAAGTTTTATTGGAATATAGCCACACTTAGTCATTATGTATTGTCTCTGGCTGTTTTCATGCTGCAATAGGAAACTGAGTCGCTGTATCAGACCGGATGACCTGCAAAACCTAAAATATTTACTATCTAGCCTTTACAGAAAAAGTTTGCCAACTCCTTCCTTACAGGAATGGGTTGGGGGTGGTTGTAAAGATACTGGAGGATCTCAAGACACGGAGTAGGGGAAATGACCCTTATGGGATTGGTAAGCTCCCTTCAGAGAAATACCAGGTGGACTGTAGGTTTGGGGACCCAGGCAGACAATATTGGGAGCCTTTGCCCCAGAATCACCAGGATCAACTCTAGGGGCTGTGTCTTAGAGATTAAGTTGATGCAACTTGGAATGTTCATCCTTTCTGTCCCTTCCCCAGATGGGTAATCTACAATGACCAGAAAGTGTGTGCCTCTGAGAAGCCACCCAAGGACCTGGGCTACATCTACTTTTACCAGAGAGTGGCGAGCTAAGAACCCCTCCTCACCCCTTACCACTGGGGGCAGGGGACAGACCACCAGGCATGAGGGAAAGGGGCTGAGGGATGGACCTCAGCCCCCCTGCTCTATACCCTTTTTCTTTTTGTCCCCAGCAGCAGGGAAGAAGCTGGAGGCCATAGGAAAATGGGAAGGGGGCACTCTATAGACTTTGGGGATAGAGCGGGAAGGGGAAGGGAGGGGCCGGCCACCTGTCTGTAAGAGACTTTGTTGCTTCCCCTGCCCCTTGAATCCACAGTGCTCTGCTTCTCTGTGTAATCTCGCCCAGCCCCCTGGTGTGTGTGGGGTGGGTGTTATTTGTGTGTGTGCGTGGGTGTAGCTTTGTGCATCCTCTTCCAGGGGAGGGAGCATCTGTGCCTTCCCTTCCCCTTTGTGTTTGCTCCGTGTGGTTGGACAAGGAGGGGTATGAGGGAAATGGGGACCCCCCTTTGACCTCCTGCCTCAGTCTTTTCCTTGTCCTTTCTGAAAATGCCAAAATACATGATGTGAATAAAAGTACAATGGCTAACTTGTGTCCTGTTTGATACCTTGGGAGGGACTTCTCTTCCCTGGAGCTAGTGGGAGGGCCAGTTTCCGAAAGGTCCCAGCCCTTTTGCCCATCCCCATCCCCTCCACAGGCAGTTCTCTCTTTAATTTTCACTAGTCCTAGAGCTTTTGGAAAATTGGGTGTGAAAGGGGGATAGATCAGAGGTGGTCACTGGAGCAGGAGAAGAGAGAGGTCGGGGCAGGAGCAGAAAGGAGCTGACTGCTAGTTGGGGCTGTCAGATCAAGGAAGTGGAGTGACCTAAATGCAGAACATAGAGCTAGGAAAGGTGGGGGTGAAGAGCCCTTCCTTCCAGCAGTTACAGGAGGGGCCAAGTGGATATTTCTCAAATGTTCCTAGTGGTTGGGGGTCCCTCAGGCTGGGCCCCAGGTCCTTCAGTCTCTTGTGAGGCCTTGGCCAGCTGGAATGAAGAGCGAGATATCCCTGGGAGGGGGCTGCAGGCTTCTGATCTGCCTCTGTGGGCTGCCCTTCCCCCTCTGAACGTCGTTATTTGCCCAGCAACCGTGGGGCTGGACATTTCCCTGGGTAGTTCAAGGGTGCCTACTCTTCAACCAGGGATGTAGCTTCGATACTGGAAGGGGTTCTCTCTCCCTGAGTTGGAGTCACGCCCCTCAGAGCTCCTCAGTCCTAGCGAGCAATTCGGCCTAAGGCCAAGTAGTAGCAGTGGTCTGGCCTCTCAGCCAGCTCCATTTAGAGCCACCCCTGGCCTTCTGGGAAGCTGTAGTCATAAAGTCGGGGCGCCCCTGAGCGCAGGGGCTCACAGTTCTTGCCTTCTCCTCGTAGCCAGGCAATTGAGGGTAAAGCGACCAAGTCCCCCGACGCCCCTAGAACGTTGCTACAAGAAAGGGGGCAACGTCAGAACCTTGCAACATCAGGCGGTCGGGGGCCGGCGGGCGGCAGGCGGGACCAGGGGGAAGGACTTCCAGGCAGGAGGCTGGGCTAACCATGGCTGAGGACAAGAAGGAGGCGGGGTTCTGCCTCACCGCGCTCTATATAAGCGGGCAGTGGCAGCGGCTGCGCGGTGGTAGTGACCTTCAGTGTCTCGACTCTTGTGCAATGGCGCCCTCCAGGAAGTTCTTCGTGGGAGCAAACTGGAAGATGAACGGGCGAAAGAAGGGGCTGGGGGAACTCATCACTACTCTGAACGCGGCCAAGGTGCCGGCCGATACCGGTAGGCCCTCACCAGGGAAAGGCCGGGGCCAGGAAGCGGGGACGGTCGTGGCAGTGCCCTCGCCCGAGCTTCCTGAGTCGGGTGTCCGCGCGGACCTGGATGCATGGCCGGGGTATAAGGGCCGTTGGGTGTCCGGGCATTGCTCCTACATCGTGGTTGCCTCGTTGCTGCAGTCGGGGGTGTGTCGAGGGGAAAAGGCGGGGCTCCATTTAATGGTGCCCTCAGACTCTGGGGCGGGAAAGGATTTAGGTCACCAGGAGGAAGATGGCCCCGGGGCGCGGACTGGGGCCGCACCAGCCAGGATCCAGGGGTAGGAGCGGAGCCCGAGCCCCCGTTGGCGATCGGGAGAGGCTGGCGACCAATGCGGGGGACGAGGCAGAGCGTGCGTGCAAGCTCTCGCTAACCTGCCTGTTCCTCGGCCCCGGCTCCGTGCGCCGCGGCACGTAGCGCAAGACTCCTCCCCGCGCCTGTCTGGGTGCACGGGCCTTCCCGCCGCCAAGCTGCTTTGGACTCCGGAGCCACCCGCTCTGATCCTTTCCCTTCGGCAGCCTGGGCGACTCCTGCCTTCCGCGGAAGGGCTGAGCAGGTGCCAAACAGGCTGAGCCATTTGGGAATGAGGAGCGATCCTATAGCATTCCCAAATCTGGAAACTGGAGAGCGGCAAGGCCTCTATGAGTTAGTCAACTGCCTGCCACCCACAGGCAAAGAATGCTGTCCTCCGTCCTTCCCCTCCCATCCCTCTAAATCACAGAACCACGGGCCTGATCAAAAGCGGTATTCCCTTCTGATTTTCTCCCCCCAAAAAACCCCAATACAAACTCCAGGAATTGGCCTCTTCTTTGCTAAAAATCCTTGCCTTGCTGGGGTAGGTGGGGATGGGCTATTTTAGAAGAAAGGCGGGGTTGGCCCCCAGAGAATGCTGAGTCTGGGAGGTGCCCATGCCCAGAATAGCCCCGGGGAAACCGGAGCCACAGCTGTTAAAAGAGCAAAGGGCAGGGCTAGGGCCATGGCCTCTCAGGGGCACCTGGAAGACTTTAGGAGTTGGGTGCAGGCCCAGCCTGGGCTAGGAAGTAGACAGAGGTCATCTTGCTGGGGTGAAAAAGGGGGAAAGCAGAACTAAGGAAGAGAATGAAGGCTGGGGTGCTCTGGAGCACTGGATGGAAACTCTGGAGAACACAGGTTTCTTGTAATCTCATCCCCCTGTGCCTCCATCTCATCCGCAGAGGTAGTCTGTGCACCCCCCACTGCCTACATCGACTTTGCCCGGCAGAAGCTAGATCCCAGGATTGCTGTGGCTGCGCAGAACTGCTACAAAGTGACTAATGGGGCCTTTACGGGGGAAATCAGGTGAGATGCAGGCAGGAGGTGCGTGGGGACCCTTCCCTCACTTTCTTCACTTGAGGGGAAAGCCACAGGGTGGGCTCCTTCCTGAGTCATAGCTTCCTCTCTTCCTTTAGCCCTGGCATGATCAAAGACTGTGGAGCCACCTGGGTAGTCCTGGGGCACTCGGAGAGAAGGCATATATTTGGAGAGTCAGATGAGGTTAGTAATCAGGACGGACAAAGGAGATGCCTTATGCCAAGACAGACGTCTCACCAAGCCTGTTCTCCTACAGCTGATTGGGCAGAAAGTGGCCCATGCCCTGGCAGAGGGACTCGGAGTAATCGCCTGCATTGGGGAGAAGCTAGACGAGAGGGAAGCTGGCATCACTGAGAAGGTCATTTTTGAGCAAACCAAAGTCATCGCAGGTATCTCTAGAGAAGGGACCTTTGAGCCTAGCCAGGGCTGCAGAGGCTGAGGTCAGATGCTCTGCAGCCTGACTTTGATCCCTATGCTGATCCAGAAAAGGAAAGGGGAGGGTGGGAGTCCTTGCATCCTCCCTCACTTCTGCTGCTGCCTCTGACAGTACAGTTGCCATCTGGGGTTCCTGCAGTAGCCACCAGGTGGCAGCAGTGGAAAGGGTGGCTGGATAGCTCCTTCCTGTTCACCCTCACTCCATCTGTGATCTCCATCTTGCAGATAATGTGACCGACTGGAGCAAGGTCGTCTTAGCCTATGAGCCTGTGTGGGCCATTGGTACCGGCAAGACTGCAACACCTCAACAGGTGACCTAGCCCAGGAACCCTGTCCTTATCCGGTCCTGCCTGTTGATCTATGTACTCCTCATGTTAAAGATGAGGAGCCCCCAAGTCGAGAGAGGAAGAGTGACTTGTCCAGGGCCACCCATTCCATGGCCTGGCTGGGATTAAAGCCTTGGTGTTTAGAGATCACACTTACTCTCTCCACTGGTGCCCAGTGTTTTTCCCCTTTGAGTGGGAAGTAGAAAGGGCTTTACTTAGTCTGGCTCTCGTTCTAGGCCCAGGAAGTGCATGAAAAGCTCCGAGAATGGCTCAAGTCCAATGTCTCTGATGCAGTGGCTCAAAGTACTCGCATCATTTATGGAGGTGAGTGGTTTGGCCCCAGCCTGAGGTGGGGCAGGCTGAAAACTAGATCGAGCCCTCCTTAGACACGGGGTAGGGATGGAGCGTGCCCATCTTATTCCTGATGAGTCCCTCTCTACTCCTTCCCAGGTTCTGTGACAGGGGCCACCTGCAAGGAGCTGGCAAGCCAGCCTGATGTGGATGGCTTCCTGGTGGGTGGTGCATCCCTTAAGCCTGAATTCGTGGACATCATCAATGCCAAACAATAAGCCCCATCCATCTCCCCTCCCCCTTCCTGCTGAGCCAGGGACTAGGCAGCCCAGAAGCCCAATAACTGCCCCCCCCCCCATCACTTCTGATTGTGTCACCTGCCCCCTAATGGCCTAATCCAGACTGTACCCTCCTTTGCTGTTTACACCTTCCCCTGTAATGGTTGGGACCAGGCCAATCACTTCTTCACTTACTATAATGGTTGGAATGAAACATGTCACCAAGGTGGAAGGGGTGGAGCTTGCCCATGGATCCTCTCAGTCCCTAGTAGGGGCAGGAAAGAAAAATCTTCCTCTCTTACACCATGAGGTCAGGGGCTGAGAGAAAGCCCTGTCCTCCCCTCAGAGGCCAGGGCTGCTACCCTCTACCATGATTCCAACACCTGTGTGTGTTGTGTGTATGAGGTGTCCCACGTGTGGCGGAAATAAACATCTGGCACAAAGCCTTGTGGTTTGTCCTTCTTTGCTATACTTGCCCATACAATCTCCTCTTTTTTTCCTTTCTAAGGCAGCCACAGGACCCTATCCCTTGTGTTAAAAAAAAAACAAACCATGAACAGGTTTCTGTAACAACATATCTCTTATTATTTTTACTCAAAAAAAAGTCTTGTGTACCAGGCTGCCACATCCTTGAATAACAGCTCCCTTCCTTCCATCGCTCTCTGGGTACCTCTGGGACTGCTCAGCTCCCCAGAATGTTGGGAATGTTGGAGTAGGGGGCCAGCCTCGCCTCCCCCCAGCCTCACTGGCTTTAAGTAGCTGGTCTAGGCCAGCAATGCTGGGCTCCCCATCCTCCACAAGGTGGGGTGGTGGCGAGGTCTCCCTGCACTGTCTGGTAGCACAGGGGTCACTGGTAGAGCAGGTAGCGCTTCATGGCAGGGGGCAGGGGCAGAGCAGATACCTGGCCAAGCCGGGTGTCCCCCAGGGCATGGCGCACACACAGACGGCTCAGGTGCAGAAGGGAATGTGGCTCCGCTGGGGGAGAGAAGGAAGGGAAGGTAAGTAGGGGTACAGCACCAGCCAGACATCTTCAAACTACAGGGCCCCGCCCAGGTTCCCTTCTGCTTTCCTGCTCGAAACTTAACCCGACCTTGGCCGAGGGGGAAATCTAAGGCACCCTAGAGTTCTCCATCTGCTCTTCGGGTGAGGGCATCACAGAGAGATTTCACACATCCCCAGTCAGAGCTGGTAATAAAGCTCTAGCTAAGGCCCTCAAAGCAACAGGCCAAGTGCTTTGATTCCTGAGGTGCCTTGGAGCTGAGGCTATGTGAAAGAAGGATGGTCCTCCAACCTATAAAAGCTCACCATCGGTGATGGGAGGAGAGGCATCTACATGCTGCCGGGAGACTGCAACCTCAGTGAACAGGTAAGTTCAATCAGCCCCAAGCCCTGGACCCCGAGAAGGCTCCTCCCCAAATCTACTTCCTCTGCTCTCCCTCCTGGTGCCCAGGGCCCCCACAGCTCCATCCTGGAGGTTTGACTGAGAAAGGAAGTAGGTATGTGTCAGAGATGGGTCAGGGCCCAGGTAATGTAACATCCTGGGTGCCTGGCACTGCCAGCACTCTCTTCCTTTTGAACCTGTACACCTCGCCCAACCCCCATTTAACACTTGCATCTCTTGCTCCAGGGGCAGATGCCTCCTGTAAAGCCCTAATCCTTGGACAACTCCCTCCATTCTGAGGTTTCTCCAATTACAAGTTGCTTTTCCAAGTCTCAGTTTTACCTCTGTTGTTGTTGGGAGGATAAATTAAATAACACCCCTTAGCCACGCCTAGTACTGAATAGGAATAGAAGGCGGGCCAGATGAAGGCCCACCCACTCTGCTCTTGTAAGACTTGCAACTCCTATCCCAATTCACTGCCACCAGTGAGAGAACCCTCTTCCCGGCGCCTGCCCCAGGACTCACCTCTCCTTTCGCCCAGGTAGTGGATGCGAACCTGGCACTGGCCCCAGACAGCGCTTACTGCCGGATAGAGGGTCCTGCCCTTCAGTCCGTGGAAGGCTGGCCCCAAGTAGGTGCCCCCAATAGCGTAGCCCAGAGTTCCCTCCTCCATGTCCAGAACCACCAGCAGCCTCTCTGGAACCTCCAACTGTTCACCCTGAGGTCCGGCTGGATACTGGGGGGCCCCTGGCCCCTTGTTCTGATGGTACAGCTTTCCGCGCCCAATGTCCCAGCCCCACGACTCGCTGTTGCTGCCCAGCAGCGCCGCATAGTGGTCAGCCTGGAGCGGGGCGAGGGCCGTGGCCACACCCACCACAGCATGGGTGCCCCTCTGCTCTGGTGGCCAGCTGATCTCCCAGGCGTGCAGGCCCCTCGAGTAGCCTCGCTTACCCCGGGCCCCATCAGTGCTCTGGGCCACGGGCCGCCGCTCAAAGCACAACCCCCCTTCCTTGACCTCGATGTTCTCTGAGCAGTCCTTGGGGTTCCAGCCGTGGCGCCGTTGGGCCCCCAGGTCAGGAGGGGGCGCAGACAGCAGCTCCTCCAAGCCCTCGGGACAAGAGAGGTCAGGGCACAGGGTCTGTGGGGTGGGCGTGCTGCTGCTGCCCCCTGCCAGGGCCGTCTGGCCCATGGAGGTGAGGAGTTGGAGGATTCCTCAGTCTTGCTGGGGTGTCTCTCTTCTGAAAGTTGAGCTCCAATTCGGGACTGACCTGGAGCGGAGTTGGGAGAGATGTGAACCACGGCATCCTGGCGGGCGCGCCTCACCTCACCCAGGCACCCCATCTATTCACCCGCCCGCTTTTGGCCGCAGGTTTGTCCACAGTCTGCAGCTCCTTCTCGGCTCCCCCAGGGCCCCCAGGCCCATTCCTCACCTTGTCCCCATCCCTCATCAGATCTCGAGGCTCTCGCCAGTTCGCTCCCTTTGGGCCTCTCCATGAGCCCTCCCAATCTTTCCCCTTGCCCTCCCGCATCCCCATCAACGCCTCCGAACCTCGGTCAGTTTCCCAGCCAGGTAAGTCGTCAGCTCTCAGTCGGAGCCAATCCGAGGGTTGCAGAGGCGCGCCGGGAGCAGACGGCCGGCCGCTTCCGCCTCCAGCACCGCCCCCAGGCCCCGCCACGCCTCGCCCCAGGCCCCGCCCCCGGAGGTGGCCCTCCGGGACTGTTAACCCTCTCGTCGCCGCACCCCGCACCGAGAGCCTCCACCCGCGGAGATCCCTCCACAGCGGTTAACACTACCGAGGATAACTCATTGCGCCACGAGACCCTGCTCCCGCAGGGGAACCCCCGAGGCGGTTAACCCTCTGATCACCGCCCCAGGCCTCGCCCCGCCCCGTGGCCCCGCCCCAGCGGGGGAGGCACTCCGAGGCGGTAAAGCAACCCCTCGCCTCCTCGGAGTCCGCACCTAGGCGGTCCAGGCTCAGAATTAACCCTTTGATGGCGTCGTCGCCGTGGGATCCCTGGGGGTCTGTTCTCTGTCTTCAAGATCTTTGAGCTACCTCCGGGCAACCAACTCCTGAGCCCCTGGGGACAAGGGAGCATGGACCGAGGAGGGGCTTCCGCGTGTTTGGTATCAATTTTTATTTCTGTGCGTTTTTGGGTCACTGTTTCTGGGCTGTTCTGTTTCTGCCCCGGGTTGAGGGGCAGCCTGTGCCGTGTCTGAGGTTCTGAACTCTTATGTTTCAGGCTCTAAACTGCAGGCGTCATCGGTCTCCATTCTGTTCTAGTCTTCATACTGGACATCAATCCATTCCTGAGCTGTTGGTCTCATTCGGTTTAGTGTAGTGGTTAGGAGTATGATTTTGAATGAAGCTATGCCACTAATTAGCTGTGCGACCTTGGGGAGATTGCTGAACTTCTCTAAACCTGTTTCCTCTTATGTAAAATAAGAAAATGATGGTATTTACATAACAGGGTTATTGTCGAGTTGAATAATCCATGAAATAATCCATGTAAAGCATTTAGCACAGAGCCTGGTATATAAGATGTAGTCGTTAAGTTTAACTGTTATTATTAATATTTATTACTAATATTTACTGAGTGTCGACTCTATAGAAAGCAGTATAGTACAGTAGTGAAGAGTGCCAACTTAGGAGCCAGATTGACTGGGTGTGAATACCTAAGGGCCAGTACACATGTGACCTTGGGCAAATTACTTAACCTCCCTATGCCTGTTTCCTCCTCAGTAAAACACAGATAATGTTAGTATGTACTTTATAGGGTGGTGGTGTTCTTGTTATGTGCCGTCGAGTTAATTCAGACTCATAGCAACCCTATAGGACAGAGTAGAACTGCCCCATAGGGTTTCCTAGACTGCAATCTTTACAGGAGCATTGGATTGGAACCCCTGATATTTCTGTTAGCAGCTGAGCACTTAACCATTGTGCCACCAGGGCTCCTTTTATAACAGTGTAGTGAGGATTAAATGAGGTTATATACGTGTAAAGGGCAGTGGTGTTTCAGTGGTAGAATTCTCAAGTTTCATGTGGGAGACCCGAATTACATCCCTGGCCAATGTACCTCAGCATAGCCACCACCCATCTGTCAGTGGAATTTTGCATGTTACTATGATGCTGAACAGGTTTCAGTGGAGCATCCAGACTAGACAGACTAGGAAGAAAGGCCTGGTGATATACTTCAGAAAAATCAGCCAGTGAAAACCCTATGGATAATAAGGGTCTGATCCTGTTGTGCATGGGGTCACCAATGAGTTGAGGGCTGGCCTGACGGCAGCTAACAATAACAACAATATATATCAAACTAACTTAGAATAGTTTCTGGTTCAAATTTAATAATGTATGCTAAGCATCCTCAAGGTTACAAGGACGTTTATAAAAGTGTCCTAGAGGAGATGACATATGGGCTGAATCTTAAAGGATGACTAAGAATTGGCCCAAGAGTTGATTCTACAGTATGGGGTCCAGTTAGGGCTGCTGCAGGTAGAAGGCATTCTAGACAGAGTGTAAGCATGAAAAAGGCAAGAAACAGCAGGTGGACTTGGGGAAGTACAAAGTCTTCAGAGCTATTGTAGCAAGAAATGAAGCATGTGAGACAGGGCTAGACAGGTAGGTGCCAGTTTATGGAAGCCAGATGAAGGCCCAGCCCACCAAGAATGTAAATGTTATCCTGTAGGACAGGCCAGGGAAGGGGAGTTAGGACAGGAGAGCACCACAGTCAGATCTGCCTTTTGTGTGTGTGTGTGTGTGTGTGCTTTAAGTCAAAGTTTACAATTCAAGTTAGTTTCTCATACAAAAATTTACATATGCATTGTAATGTGACCCTAGTTGCTCTCCCTATACTGTGACAGCACACTCCTCCTTTCCACCTCAGATTTCCCACATCCATGTAACCAGCTCCTGACCCTCTATGCCTTCTCATCTCACGTCTGGAATGGAGCTGCCCATTTAGTCTCAAGTGTCTACTTGAGCTAAGAAGCACACTCTTCACGAGTATCATTTTATGTCCCATAGTCCAGTCTAATCTTTGTCTGAAGAGTTGGCCTCAGGAATGGTTTTAGTTTTGGGCTAACAGAGTCCGGGGGCCATTTCTTCCAGGGTCCCTCCAGTCTCAATCAAACCATTAAGTCTGGTCTTTTTATGTGAATTTGAGTTCTGCACCCCACTTTTCTCCTGCTGCCTCAGGGACTCTCTGTTGTGTTCCCTGTCGGGGCGGTCATTGATGGTAGTTCTTCTGGTCTCAGGCTGATGGAGTTTCTGGTTTATGTGGCCCTTTCTGTCTCTTGGGCTAATATTTTCCTTGTGTCTTTGGTGTTCTTCATTCTCCTTTGCTTCAGGTGGGTTGGGACCAATTGATGCATCTTAGATGGCTGCTCACAAGCTTTAAGACCCCAGATGCCACTCACCAAGATGGGATGCAGAACATTTTCTTACTAAACTTTGTTATGCCAGTTGACCTAGATGTCCCCTGAAACCATGGTACCCAGACCCCCACCCCTGCTACTCTGTCCCTCGAAGTGTTTGGTTGTATTCAGGAAACTTCTTAGCTTTTCGTGTAGTCCAGTTGTGCTGATTCCCCTATAGTGTGTTTTGTCCTTCCCTTTACCTAAGATAATTCTTATCTACTATCTAGTTAGTGAAAACCCCTCTTCCTCCCTCCCAACCCACATAACCATCAAAGAATGTTTTCTTCTGTGTTTAAACCTTTTCCTGAGTTCTTATAATAGTGGTCTTATACAATATTTGTCCTTTTGCGATTGACTAAATTCACTCAGCATAATGCCTCCAGATTCCTCCATGTTATGTTTCACAGATTCATCATTGTTCTTTATCGTTGCATAGCATTCCATTGTGTGAATAAACCATAATTTATCCATTCATCCATTGATGGGCAGCTAGGTTGTTTCCATCTTTTTGCTATTGTGAATAGTGCTGCAGTGAATATGGGTGTGCATATTTGTGTGACGGCTCTTATTTCTCTGGGATATATTGCAAGGAGTGGGATTGCTGGATCATATGGTACTTCTATTTCTAGCTTTTTAAGAAGCACCAAATTGATTTCCAAAGTGGTTGTACCATTTTACATTCCCACCAGCAGTGTATAAGTGTTCCAGTCTCTCCAGAACCTCTCCAACACTTATTGTGTTTTTTGGGATTAATGCTAGCCTTGTTGGGGTGAGGTGGTATCTCGTTGTAGTTTTGATCTGCATTTTTCTAATGGCTAATGATCATGAACGCTTCCTCATGTGTCTGTTAGCTGCCTGAATGTCTTCTCTCGTGAAGTGCCTGTTCATATCCTTTGCCTGTTTTTTAATTGCGTTATTTGTCTTTTTGTTGTTGAGGTTTTGCAGTATCTTGTAGATTTTAGAGATTAGATGCTGATCGGGTTTGTCGTAGCCAATTTTTTCCCAGTCTGTAGGTTGTCTTTTTACTCTTTTGGTGAAGTCTTTTGATGAGCATAAGTGTTTAATTTTTAGGAGCCCCCAGTTATCTAGTTTCTCTTCTGGTGTTTGTGCACTGTTACTTATGGTTTGTATTCTGTTTATGCCATGTATTAGGGCTCCTAGTATTGTTCCTATTTTTTCTTCCATGATTTTTATAGTTTTAGATTTTATATGTAGGTCTTTGATACATTTTGAGTCAGTTTTTGTACATGTTGTGTGGTATGGGTCTTGTTTCATTTTTTTGCTGATGGATATCCAGTTATACCAGCATCATTTGTTAAAGAGACTGTCTTTTCCCCAGTTAACGGACTTTGGGACTTTGTCAAATATCAGCTGTTCATAGGTGGGTGAATTTACATCTGGATTCTCAATTCTGTTCCACTGGTCTATGTATCTGTTGTTGGACCAGTACCAGCCTGTTTTGACTACTATGGTGGTATAATAGGTTCTAAAATCAGGTAGTGTGAGGCCTCCCACTTCGTTCTTCTTCTTGAGTAATGCTTTACTTATTCGGGGCTTCTTCTCTTCCCTTATGAAGTTGGTGATTTGTTTCTCTGTCTCATTAAAAAATCGCGTTGGAATTTGGATCAGGATTGCATTGTATCTGTAGATCACTTTGGGTAGAACTGACATTTTCATAATGTTGAGTCTTCCTATCCATGAGCAAGGTATGTTTTTCCACTTACCCAGGTGTCTTTTGGTTTCTTGCAGTAATGCCTTGTAATTTTCATTCTATAGGTCTTTTATGTCTCTGGTTAGATTTATTCCTAAGTATTTTATCTTCTTGGGGGCTATTGTAAATGGTATTGATTTGGTGATTTCCTCTTTGAAGTTCTTTTTGTTGGTGTAGAGGACACCAACTGATTTTTGTTGTGGATTTCTTTTCTTGTGGATTCTTTGGGGTTTTCTGTGTATAAGATTGTATTATCTGCAAACAAGAGATACTTTTACTTCTTCCTTACCAATTTGGATACCCCTTATTTCTTTTTCTAGCCTAAGTGCTCTGGCTAGGAACTCCTCCAGCACAATGTTGAATAAGAGCAGTGATAAAGGGCTTCCTTGTCCGGTTCCCATTCTTAATTGGGAATGCTTTCAGAGTCTCTCCATTTAAGATGATGTGGGCTGTTGCTTTTGTATAAATGCCCTTAACCATGTTGAGTAATTTCCCTTCTGTTCCTATTATGCTTAGAGTTTTTATCATGAATTTGACTTTGTCAAATGCCTTTTCTGCATCAATTGATAAGATCATGTGGTTCTTGTCTTTTGTTTTATTTATGTGATGGATTACACTGATTGTTTTTCTAATGTTGAACCATCCCTGCATACTTGGTATAAATCCCACTTAATCATGGTGAATTATTTTTTTGATATGTGGTTGAATTCTATTGACTAGAATTTTGTTGAAGATTTTTGCATCTATATTCATGAGGGCTATTGGTCTGTAATTTTCTTTTTTTTGTAGTGTCTTTACCTGGTGTTGACATCAGGGTTATGCTGGCCTCACAGAATGAGTTTAGGAGCATTCCATCCTTTTCTATGCTCTGAAATACCTTTAGTAGTAGTGGTGTTAACTCTTCTCTGAAGGTTTGGTAGAATTCTCCAGTGAAGCCATCCGGGCCAGGGCTTTTTTTTGCTGGGAGTTTTTTAATTACCTTTTCAATCTCTTCTTTTGTTATGGGTTTATTTAGTTGTTCTACCTCTGTTTGTGTTGGTTTAGGTAGGTAGTGAGTTTCTAGAAATTTGTCCATTTCCACTAGGTTTTCAAATTTGTTAGAGTACAATTTCTCATAGTATTCTGTTATGATTCGTTTAATTTCTGTTGGGTCTGTTGTGATAGCACCCGTCACATTCCTTATACGGGTTATCTGCTTCCTCTCCTGTTTTTCTTTTGTCAGTTTGGCCAATGGTTTATCAATTTTGTTGATCTTTTCAAAGTACCAGTTTTGGTCTTGTTAACTCTTTCAATTGTTTTTCTACTTTCTATTTCATTTAATTCTGCTCCAATTCTTATTACTTCCTTTCTTCTGGTGTTTGAGGGCTTCTTTTGCTACTCTCTTTCTACTTGTTTGAATTGCTGGGTTAATATTTTGATTTTGGCCCTTTCTTCTTTTTGGATGTGTCATTTATTCCTATAAATTGACCTCTGAGCACTGCTTTTGCTGTGTCCCAAAGGTTCTGGTAGGATGTGTTTTCATTCTTACTTGATTCTGTGAATTTCTTTATTCCATCCTTAATTTCTTCTATAACTCAGTAGTTTTTGAGCAAGGTGTTGTTCAGTTTCCATGTGTTTGATTTTTTTTCCTTGCTTTTTCTGTTGTTGATTTCTACTTTTATTGGCTTTAATGTCACAAAAGATGCTTTGTAATATTTTGATGCTTTGGAGTTTGTTAAGGCTTGCTTTATGGCCTAATATGTGGTCTACTCTGGAGAATGTTCCATGTGTGTTGGAAAAGAAAGTATACTTGGCTGCTGTTGGGTGGAGTATTCGGTATATGCCCATGAGATCAAGTTGGTTAATTGTGGCATTTAGATCTTTTGTGTCTTTATTGAGCTTCTTTCAGGATGTTCTGTTCTTCACCAAAAGTGGTGTGTTGAAGTCTGCTACTACTATTGTGGAGCTGTCTATCTCTCTTTTCAATGCTGTTAGAGTTTATGTATTTTGGAGCCCTGTCGTTGGGTGGGTAAATATTTATTATGGTTATGTCCTCCTGGTGTATTGACCCTTTCATCATTATGTAGTGTCCTTCCTTATCTTTTGTGGTGGATTTTACTTTAAAGTCTATTTTGTCAGAGATTAATATTGTCACTCCTGCTCTTTTTTGAGTGTTGTTTGCTTGATGTATTTTTTTCCATCCTTTGAAGTTTTTTTTTTTTTTTTAATTGTACTTTAGGTGAAGATTTACAGAACAAATAGTTTCTCATTAAACAGTCAGTACACATACTGTTTTATGACATTGGTTAACAACCCCATGACATGTCAACACAGTCCCTTCTTGACCTTGGAGGACCTTTTTTTTTTTGGTGAAAATACCCATACCCAAAGATACACCATTTCAAAAATTTCTATATGTACAATTCAGTGACATCGATTATGTTCTTCCAGTTGTGCTGCTATTCTCACTTTAGATGAAGGTTTACAGAACAAAATAGTTTCTCATTAAACAGTTAGTACACATATTGCCCTATGACAATGGTTAACAACCCCACTACATGTCAATACTGTCCTTACTCAACCTTGGATTCCCTATCACCAGCTTTCCTGTCCCCTTGCCTTCCAGTCCTTGTCTCTGGGCCTCATTAGTCCCGTTTTGTTTTATGGGGCTGTCCAATCCCCAGCTGAACAGTGAACCTCGGGAGTGACTTCACCACTGAGCTAACAGGGTGTCCAGAGGCCATACTCTTGGGGTTTCTCCAGTCTCTTCCATCCTTTGAGTTTTAGTTGGTGTCTTTAAGTCTAAGGTGTGTCTCTTGTAGGCAGCATGTAGATGGATCTTTTTTTACATCCATTCTGCCACCCTCTGTGTCTTTATTGGTGCATTTAGTCCACTTACATTCAGCATAATTACTGATAGGTATGAGTTTAGTGCTGTCATTTTGATGTCTTTTTGTTGTTGTTGTTGACCGTTTCTTTGTTCCACTTAATTTTCTGTGCTGAGTCGTTTTTATGTATTTTTTTCATCTTTTTCATTGTTGTTGATTTTGTATTTGCTGAGTCTTTATATTTTTCTTGTTTTTTATTTTGATGTGTAGGATTTTAAGTTTCCTTTGTGGTTAGCTTAATATTTATCCCTATTTTTCTAAGTTTAAACCACTCTTTTATTTCTTTATATTGCTTTGACTTCCTCTCCATATGAAAGATCTATGACTACAATTTTTAATCCCTCTTTTTTGTTTTAATGTCATCCTTTACATATTGGTGTCTTCGTTTCCCTATTTTCAGTGTTTTAGCTTTGATTTATTTTTGTGACTTCCCCCTCTGGTTTGATATCTGGTTGCTCTGTCCTGTGTTCTAGACTTGGGTTGTTATCTGATGTTATTGATTTTCTAACCGAAGGGTTCCCTTTAGTATTTCTTGTAATTTTGGTTTGGTTTTTACAAATTCCCTAAACTTCCATTTATCTGCAAATGCTCTAATTTCACAATCATATTTGAGAAACAGTTTTGCTGTATATATAATTCTTGGCTGGCAATTTTTTTCTTTCAAGGCTTTATATATGTCATCCCATTGCCTTCTTGCCTGCATGGTTTCTGATGAGTAGTCCGAGCTTAGTCTTATTGACTCTCCTTTGTAGGTGACTTTTCATTTATCCCTAGCTGCTCTTAAAATTCTCTCTTTATCTTTGGTTTTGGCATGTTTGATTATAATGTCTTGGTGACTTTCTTTTGGAATCTACCTTGTGTGGTGTTCAGTGAGCATCTTGGATAGCTTCTCAGCTTTCATGGTATCAGGGAAGTTTTCTGCCAACATATCTTCAACAGTTCTCTCCGTATTTTCTGTTATCCCTCCCCGCCCCGTTCTGGTACTCCAATCACTCGTAGGTTATTCCTCTTGATAGGGTCCCACATAATTCTTAGGGTTTCTTCATTTTTAAAAAATTATTTAATACGATTTTTCCTCAAATAAGTTGGGTGTCAAGTGCTTTAACTTCAATCTCACTAATTCTGACTTCCATCGCGTCAATTCTGCTCCTATGACTTTCTATTGAGTTGTCCAATTCTGAAATTTTGTTGTTAATCTTCTGGATTTCTGATTTCTGTCTCTCTATGGATTTCTGCAGCCTGTTAAATTTGTCATTATGCTGTTCGCTAATCTTCTTAAGGTCCTCTATTGCTTTGTCTCTGTGTTCCTTGGCTTGTTCTACATTTTGCTTGGTCTCCTGAAGAGTTCTATATATTAATCTTTTGAATTCTACCTCCGATAATTCCAAGAAGTTCTCTTCCTTTGGAAAATTTCTTGATTCTTTGTTTTTGGGAACTTGCTGAAGCCATCATGGTCTGCCTCTTTATGTGATTGGATATTGACTGTTGTCTCTGAGCCATCAATAAATTATTAGATTTATTTATGTTTGCTTACTGTGTCCTAGCTTGTTATTTTGTTTGTTTGTTTGTTTTGATATGCCCAAATAGGCTGCTTGTGTGAGCTAGTTGTGTTATTGGCACCTTTGAAGCTCTAACGTCCTGTCACCAGGTGGTTAGATCTGTTACTAGGTACGCGAGCCCAGGAGTCTGTATACTTTTCTTGTATGGATTCAGCTCAGGTGTCTAGGTAGTCGGTCACCAAGTGTGTGGTGCAGGCTCTCACCTACAGTCCTAGACAGGCAAGGGTGATTGGTGTAGGCACAGGTATCTGGCTGCAGTAGGGGATCACACGCTGAGCAAGGCAGGGGGCTGACAGCTGCCCTTGAGTGTCTGGGAGAAAAGCATGTCCCTTTTCCATACAGCACGTAGGTGGGTGGGTTTTGCAGCTGGACTATGGGCACCCAATGCTATTGGCTGTAAGGACTGGGAGGCACAACTTATTCTTGGACCCCTATTGTGGGTGGCTAGGTGGTGTGGGTGGATCCACGAGTCCTTAGGCCCCTGATGTGGGTAGGTGAGGACCCTGTTTAATGGGCAGGAGCAGTGCCAAATGTCACAAAGCTGCCACTTCACCTTATAGGTGACACAGGTGAAGTTAGGCTTCAGGTATATATTTTGTTGTACTGTGGTAATGAGGGCCTATGCTGCTGAAATGGGCCCATACAGGTCTATGCAGAGGTGAAAGGCATTCAAAGTCCACGGACCCCTTATGCATGTGCCTAGGCAAAGGAGCTATGTCTACCTTGAGTTCCCAGCTTAGGGAAGCTGGCAGATTATTTTTTCCTGTTTGTTAATTGGTTCCCTTTCCAAGGTCAGAATGGCTCAGGGCGCGTGATGGGTCCTTACTTCCGGCCCCGGGGACTCAGCAGTCACTGAAGCCATCCCTGGCCCAGTGCCGAGCAGGGACGGGGCAGGTAAATGGGAGAGAGGTTTTTCCCAAAGGGGGTGTTTTTTGATCCACGAAGTAGGTCAGATGCATGTACTTATGACAACTGAGCGCCGCTTTTCACTGGTTCTTGAGGCCCAAGTAAACTCTCTGCTGCTCGGTCTCTCCCACTTTTGAAAACGCATCCCAAGCACCACTGCTTGCCTCACCGCCTGTGTCAGCTGCAGGGTACCGGTTCCTGCTGGGTGAGGTCTGGCAACTCCTCGCTGCTTCCCAACCGTCTCTCCCTCCCCCTGCCACTCAGTCTGATTCCTCAACTTTGCCTTTGATGTTCAGGGCTCCTAGATTGTAAGATATAATCGATTCACTTGTTTTTTCGGGTCTTTGTTGTAAGAGGGCCCACAGGAAGTATCTGACTACTCTGCCATCTTGGCCCTGCCTCTCTCCAGATCTGCCTTTTATAAAGACTATCCTGGCTACAATGTAGAGGAGGCTTTAAGGGAAACAGGACTGGAAGAAAGGAGCCCAGTTCCAGCAGCCCAGGTGACAAGTTAAGAGCCTGAAGTAGGGCAGCACAAATAAGGATGAAAAGAATTCAAGAAACATTGACGAAAGTTTAGAAACTGATTAGATGCTGAGGCCACTGAAAAAGAAGAGAGAAAGGAAGGTTTCTAGCCTAGAAAACTCGGTTGGAAGGTGGTGCCACCAATAAAGATGGCGATGACAGGAATAAGGGCAATTGGGGGCAGAGTTGAGTGTGGGAGAGAGAAACTAGGGTGTTCAGTTTGGGATATATTTTTGAGATGCCTGATCAAAAACCAAATGGAAGCATCCAGAACACACTAGAAAATGGCAGGTCTGGAGATAAAAATTTGGGAGATGTCTTAGTTACCTAGTGCTCCTATAACAGAAATACCACAAGTGGGTGGCTTTAACAAACAAATCTATTTTTTCAAAGTTTAGGAGGCTAGAAGTGTGAATTCAGGTGCCAGCTCTAGGAGAAGGCTTTCTCTCTCTGTCAGCTCTAGAGGAAGGTCCTTGTCTTCTGAGTTTCTGTTCCTGAACAATCTTCATGTGGCTTAGCATCTCTCTTCCCCTATCTCTTCTTCCTAGATTTCTTCTTTAATCTCTTTTATATCTCAAAAGAGATTGACTCAAGATATACCCTACACTAATGCTGCCACATTAACATAACAAAGACAACTCAGTCCCAAATGGGATTATAAACACAGGCACAGAGATAAGGATTTACAAAACATATATTTTGGAGACACAATTCAATCCATAACAGGAGGCATCAGCCTGCAGTCAGGAGTTGAACTATGAGAGTCAATGAGGGGATCCAGGGAGAGTGTGTAGAGTGAAAAGAGGGTCAACGAGGATATAGCACAGCAGAAAAATCAGGTTTAGTTACTTACAAGATTTTTCTGATCAGAGATCATTGGAAACCTTGGTAAGAGAGAATGTGTGGGGAGTGTGAGGTGGGAATCCAGACTACAGGGGCTGGACTAGCACTTTCTGTGTGCCACACACTAGGCTACAAGCTTCACATGCCTTGGGGATGGGGGTTATGAGGGGTAAGGTGACAATTACGTCACATAGCCAAAATCACCCTTGAAAATCACTTAACTTACCCCATTTATTATGTACAGCATATGTTATTTTTATGTTAAAAACATGTGGCATTATATATATTGAAGGATTCAGCATGGAAAATATTAAATGACACAGGAAGCATCAAAAGAAGATGGAAGGAATACACACAGTCACTGTACCAAAAAGAATTGGTCAACGTTTGATCATTTCAGGAGGTAGCATGTGATCAAGAACTGATGGTACTGAAGGAAGAGGTCCAAGCTGCACTGAAACCACTGGTGAAAAACAAGGCTCCAGGAATTGATGGAATACCAACTGAGATGTTTCAACAAACAGATGCAGCCCCAGAAGCGCTCATTCGTCTATGCCAAGAAATTTGGCCAGCCAACTGGAAGAGATCCGTATTTGTACCCATTCCAAAGAAAGGTGATCCAACAGAATGTGGAAATTATCAGACAGTACGATTAATATCACACACAAGTAAAATTTTGCTGAAGATCATTCAAAAGCGTTTGCACCAGTGCATCGACAGGGAACTGCGAGCAACTCAAGCTGGATTCAGAAGAGGACATCGAACAAGGGGTATCATTGCTGATGTCAGATGGATCCTGGCTCAAAGCAGAGAATACCAGAAAGATGTTTACCTGTGTTATTGACTATGAAAAGGCATTCAACTGTGTGGATCATAACAAATTATGGATAACATTGCAAAGAACAGGAATTCCAGAAGACTTAATTGTGCTCATGAGGAACATGTACATAGATCAAGAAGCAGTCGTTAGAAAAGAACACAGAAATACTGGGTGGTTTAAAGTTATGAAAGTTGTGTATCAGGGTTGTATCCTTTCACCATATTTATTCAATCTGTATTCGGAGCAAATAATTTGAGAAGCTGGACTATATGAAGAAGAATGGGGCATCAGGATTGGAGGAAGACTCATTAAAAACCTGCGTTATGCGGATGATACAACATTGCTTGCTGAAAGTGAAGAGGACTTGAAGCACTCACTGGTGAAGATCAAAGACCACAGCCTTCAGTATGGATTACACCCCAACATCAAGAAAACAAAAATCCTCACAACTGGACCAATAAGCAACATCATAATAAACAAAGAAAAGATAGAAATTGTCAAGGAGTTCATTTTACTTGGATCCACAATCAACGCCCATGGAAGCTGCAGTCAAGAAATCAAACAACACGTTGTATTGGGCAAATCTGTGCTAAAACACCTCTTAAAGGTGTTAAAAGTAAAGATGTCACTTAAAGTGACTGAGGTGTGCCTGACCCAGGCCATGGTGTTTTCAATCACCTCGCATGCATGTGAAAGCCGGACAATGAATAAGAAAGACCAAAGAAGAGTTGATACCTTTGCATTATGGTGTTGGCAAAGACTACTGAATATACCATGGACTGCCAGAGGAATGAACAAATCTGTCTTGGAAGAAGTGCAGCCAGAATGCTCCTTAGAAGAAAGGTGAGATTTCACCTCACATACTTTGGACATGTGTTTCTTCCCCACACAAAAATTTATACATACATTGTTAATGTGACTCTAATTGCTCTCTCTATACTGTGACAACACACTCCCCCTTTCCACCCTTGATTCCCCATGTCCATTCAACCAGCTTCTAACTCTCTCGGCCTTCCCATCTCACCTCCGGACAGAAGCTGCCCGTTTAGTCTCTTGTATCTACTTGAGCTAAGATGCACACTCTTCACCAGTATCACTTTATGCCCCACAGTCCAGTCCAATCCCTGTCTGAAAAGTTGGCCTCGGAAATTGTTTTAGTTCTGGGCTGATAGAGAATCCAGGGGCCAAGCTTTCTGGGGCTCCTCCAGTCTCAGTCAGATCATTAACTTTGGTCTTCTTACTAGAATTTGAGTTCTGCACCCCACCTTTCTCCTCCTCCATCTGGGACTCTCTGTTGTGTTCCCTGTCAGGGCGGTCATTGGTAGCAGCTAGGCACCATATAGTTCTTCTGGTCTCAGGCTGATGAAGTCTCTGGTTTATGTGGCCCTTTCTGTCTCTTGGGCTAATACTTTCCTTGTGTCTTTGGTGCTCTTCATTCTCCTTTACTCCAGGTAGCTGGGACCAATTGATGCATCTTAGATGGCTGCTTGCAAGCTTTTAAGACCCCAGATGCCACTCACCAAAGTAGGATGCAGAAGATTTTCTTAATAAGCTTTGTTATGCCAATTGACCTAGATGTCTCCTGAAAGCATGATCCCCAAACCCCTACCCCTGCTACTCTGTCCCTCAAGGTGTTTGACTGTATTCAGGAAACTTCTTAGCTTTGTTTTAGTCCAGTTGTGCTGACTTCCCCTGTAGTGTGTGCTGTCCTTCCCTTCACGGAAGATAATTCTTATTTACTATCTAGTTGGTAAATAACCCTCACTCTCCCTCCCCACCCTTGTAACCATCAAAGAATGTTTTCTTTTGTGTTTAAACCTTTTCTTCAGTTATTATAATAGTGGTCTTATACAATAGTTGCCCTTCTGAGACTGACTAAATTCACTCAGCATCATGACCTCCAGCTTCCTCCATGTTATGTTTCACGGCTTCATCGTTGTTCTTTATGGTTGCGTAGTATTCCACTTTGTGGATGTACCATAATTTGTTTATCCATTCTTCCATTGATGGGCACCTGGGTTGTTTCCATCTTTTTGTTATTGTGAACAGTGCTGCAGTGAACATGGATGTGCATATATCTATTCGTGTGACGGCTCTTATTTCTCTAGGATATATTCTAAGGAGCAGGATGGCTGGATCATATGGTACTTCTATTTCTAGCTTTTTAAGGAAGCGCCAAATTGATTTCCAAAGTGGTTGTACCATTTTACATTCCCACCAATAGTGTATAAGTGTTCCAGTCTCTCCACAACCTCTCCAGCATTTATTATTTTGTGTTTTTTGGATTCACGCTAGCCTTGTTGGAGTGAGATGATATCTCGTTGTAGTTTTGGTCTGCATTTCGCTAATGGCTAATGATCGTGCGCATTTCTTCATGTGTCTGTTAGCCACCTGAGTATCTTCTTTGGTGAAGTGCCTGTTCATATCCTTTGTGATTTTTTAATTGGGTTGTCTTTTTGTTGTTGAGGTTTTGCAGTATCTTGTAGATTTTAGAGATTAGACACTAATTGGATTTGTCCGTAGCCAAAATTTTTTTCCTAGTCTGTAGGTTGTCTTTTGATTCTTTTGGTGAAGTCTTTTGATGAGCATAAGTGTTTGATTTTTAGGAGCTCCCATTTATCTAGTCTTTCTTTTGGTGCTTGTGCATTGTTACTTATGGTTCGTATTGTGTTTATGCCATGTATTAGGGCTCTTAGCGTTGTCCCTATTTTTTCTTCCATGATCTTTATTGTTTTTGATTTTATATTTAAGTCTTTGATCCATTTTGAGTTAGTTTTTGTGCATGGTGTGAGGTATAGGTCTTGTTTCAGTTTTTTGCAGGTGGATATCCAGTTATACCAGCACCATTTGTTAAAGAGACTCTCTTTTCCCCAGTTAACGGACTTTGGGCCTTTGTCAAATATCAGCTTCTCATAGGTGGATGAATTTATGTCTGGATTCTCAATTCTGTTCCATTGGTCTATGTATCTGTTGTTGTACCAGTAGCAGGCTGTTTTGACTACCGTGGTGGTATAATAGGTTCTAAAATCAGGTAGTGTGAGGCCTCCCACTTTGTTCTTCTTCTTGAGTAATGCTTTTCTTATTCAGGCCTCCTCCCTTTCTATATGAAGCTGGTGATTTGTTTCTCCATCTCATTAAAAAATGTCGGTGGAATTTGGATCAGGATTGCATTGTATCTGTAGATTGCTTTGGGTAGAATTCATATTCTCACAATGTTGAGTCTTCCTATCCATGAGCAAGGTACGTTTTTCCTCTCATGCAGGTCTCTTTTGGTTTCTTGTAGTAGTGTCTTGTAGTTTTCATTGTATAGATCTTTTACCTCTCTGGTTAGATTTATTCCTAAGTACTTTATCTTCTTGGGGCTATTGTAAATGGTATTGATTTGGTGATTTCCTCTTCCAGGTTCTCTTTGTTGGTGTAAAGGAATCCAGCTGATTTTTGTGTGTTTATCTTGTAGCCTGAAACTTTGCTGAAATCTTCTATTAGTTCCGGTAGTTTTCTTGTGGATTCTTTGGGGTTTTCTGTATAAGATCATATCACCTGCAAATAGAGATACTTTGGTTTCTTCCCTACCAATCTGGATGCACTTTATTTCTTTTTCTAGCCTAACTGCTCTGTCTAGGACCTCCAGCACAATCTTGAATAAGAGTGGTGATAAAGGGCATCCTTGCCTGGTTCCCGTTCTCAAGGGGAATGCTTTCAAACTCTCTCCACTTAGGATGATGTTGGCTGTTGGCTTTGTATAAATGCCCTTAATTATACTGAGGAATTTCCCCTCTATTCCCAGTTTGTTGAGAGTTTTTATCATGAATAGGTGTTAGACTTTGTCAAATGCCTTTTCTGCATCAATTCATAAGATCATGTGGTTCTTGTCTTTTGTTTTATTTATGTGATGGATTACACTGATTGTTTTTCTAATGTTGAACCATCCCTGCATACCTGGTATAAATCCCACTTGATCATGGTGAATTATTTTTTTGATATATTGCTGAATTCTATTGGCTAGAACTTTGTTGAAGATTTTTCCGTCATTGTGCATGAGGGATATTGGTCTGTAATTCTTTTTTTGTGGTGTCTTTACCTGCATTTGGTATCAGGGTTATCCTGGCTTCATAGAAAGAGTTTGGGAGTATTTCATTCTTTCCTATGCTCTGAAATACCTTTACTAGTAGTGGTGTTAACTCTTCTTTGAAGGTTTGGTAGAATTCTCCAGTGAAGCCATCCGGGCCAGGGCTTTTTTTTTGCTGGGAGTTTTTAAATTACCTTTTCAATCTCTTCTTTTGTTATGGGTTTATTTAGTTGTTCTACCTCTGTTTGTGTTGGTTTAGGTAGGTAGTGAGTTTCTAGAAATTTGTCCATTTCCACTAGGTTTTCAAATTTGTTAGAGTACAATTTCTCATAGTATTCTATTATGATTCATTTAATTTCTGTTGGGTCTGTTGTGATAGCACCTGTCACATTCCTTATACGGGTTATCTGCTTCCTCTCCTGTTTTTCTTTTGTCAGTTTGGCCAGTGGTTTATCAATTTTGTTGATCTTTTCAAAGAACCAGTTTTGGTCTTGTTAACTCTTTCAATTGTTTTTCTACTTTCTATTTCATTTAATTCTGCTCCAATTCTTATTACTTCCTTTCTTCTGGTGTTTGAGGGCTTCTTTTGCTGCTCTCTTTCTACTTGTTTGAGTTGTTGGGTTAATATTTTGATTTTGGCCCTTTCTTCTTTTTGGATGTGTCATTTATTCCTATAAATTGACCTCTGAGCACTGCTTTTGCTGTGTCCCAAAGGTTCTGGTAGGATGTCTTTTTATTCTTGTTTGATTCTATGAATTTCTTTATTCCATCCTTAATTTCTTCTATAACTCAGTAGTTTTTGAGCAAGGTGTTGTTCAGTTTCCATGTGTTTGATTTTTTTTCCTTGCTTTTTCTGTTGTTGATTTCTACTTTAATGGCTGTATGGTCAGAAAAATGCTTTGTAATATTTTGATGCTTTGGAGTTTGTTAAGGCTTGCTTTATGGCCTAATATGTGGTCTACTCTGGAGAATGTTCCATGTGCATTGGAAAAGAAAGTATACTTGGCTGCTGTTGGGTGGAGTGTTCGGTATATGTCTATGAGATCAAGTTGGCTGATTTGTAGCATTTAGATCTTCTGTGTCTTTGCTGAGCTTCTTTCTGGATGTTCTGTCCTTCACCAAAGTGGTGTGTTGAAGTCTCCTACTACTATTGTGGAGCTGTCTCTCTCTCTTTCAGTGTTGTTAGAGTTTGTTTTATATATTTTGGAGCCGTCTTCGGGTGCATAATTATTTATTATAGTTATGTCCTCCTGGTCTATTGACCCTTTAATCATTATACAGTGTCCTTCCTTATCCTTTGTGGTGGATTTTACTTTAAGGTCTATTTTGTCAGAGATTAATATTGCCACTCCTGCTCTTTTTTGAGTGTTGTTTGCTTGATATATTTTTTTCCATCCTTTGAGTTTTAGTTTGTTTGTGTCTTTAAGTCTAAGGTGCGTCTCTTGTAGGCAGCATATAGACAGATTGTGTTTTTTTTAATCCACTCTGCCATTCTGTCTTTATTGGTGCATTTAGTCCATTTACATTCAGCATAATTATTGATAGGTATGAGTTTAGTGCTGTCATTCTGATGTCTTTTTTTGTGTGTTGTTCACAGTTTCTTTGTTCCACTTAATTTTCTGTGCTGAGTCATTATTCTTTATGTATTTTCTTTTCATCTTTTTCACTGTTGAGTTTGTGTTTGCTGAGTCTTTATAATTTTCTAGTTTTTTATTTTGACTTGTAGGGTTGTTAGTTTCTTTTGTGGTTACCTTAATATTTACCCCTATTTTTCTAAGTTTATACCAGTCTTTTATTTCTATCGTCTTGACTTCCTCTCCATATGAAAAATCCCTCTTTTTTGTTTTAATGTTGTCATCTTTTACATATTCACATCTGCTTCCCTATTTTCAGTGTTTTAGCTTTGATTTACTTTTGTGACTTCCCTATCTGGGTTTATATCTGGTTGCTCTGTCCTGTGTTCTAGACTTGGGTTGTTATCTGATGTTACTGATTTTCTAACCGGAGGACTCCCTTTAGTATTTCTTGTAATTTTGGTTTGGTTTTTAAATTCCCTAAACTTCTGTGTATCTGGAAATGCTCTAATTTTGCCATCATATTTGAGAGACAGTTTTGCTGTACATATAATTCTTGGCTGGCAGTTTTTTTCCTTCCAGGCTTTATATATGTCATCCCATTGCCTTTTTGCCTGCATGGTTTCTGCTGAGTAGTCCAGGCTTATTCTTATTGACTCCCCTTTGTAGATGACTTTTTGTTTATCTCTAGCCACTCTTAAAATTCTCTCTTTATCTTTGGTTTTGGCAAGTTTGATTATAATATGTCTTGGTGACTTTCTTTTGGGATCTACCTTATGTAGGGTTCAATGAGCACCTTGGATAGATATCTTCTTATTGTTCATGGTATCAGGGAACAACAAATCTTCAACAATTCTCTCTGTATTTTCAGTTTTCCCTCCTTGTTCTGGTACTCCAGTCACTCATAGGTTATCCTCTTGGTAGAGTCCCACATACTTCTTAGGGTTCTTCATTTTTTTAAATCGTTTTATCTGATTTTTCCTCAAATAAGTTGGTGTCAAGTGCTTTATCTTCAGTCTCACTAATTCTGACTTCCATTGCCTCAATTCTGCTCCTATGACTTTCTATTGAGTTGTCTAATTCTGAAATTTTATTGTTAATCTTCTGGATTTCTGATTGCTGTCTCTCTATGGATTCTTGCAGCCTGTTAAATTTGTCATTATGCTCTTCTCTAATCTTTTGAATTTCCTCTATTGCATATTCTGCGTTTTGATTAATTTCCTTCCTAATTTCTTGAAGAGTTCTGTATATTAATCTTTTGTATTCTGCCTTAAGTAATCCCAAGAAATTTTCCTCCTCTGGAAAATTTCTAGATTATTTTGGGAGCTTGCTGAAGCTATCATGGATTGCCTCTTTATGTGATTTGATATTGCCTGTTGTCTCCGAGCCATCAATAAGTTATTGTATTTGTTTATTTTATGTTGCTTACTGTGTCTTAGCTTCTTGTTTTGTTTTGATGTGCCCAAATAGGCTGCTCGTATGAGCTAGTTTGATTATTGGTACCTTTGAAGCTCTAATGTCCTGTCACCAAGTGGTTAAATCTGTTACTAGGTATGTGAGCTCAGGAGTCCGCCCACTCCTCCTGTATGGATTCAGCTCAGGTGCCCAGATAGATAAGACACCAAGTGTGTGGTGTAAGCTCTCACTTACAGTCCTAGACAGGCATGGGTGATTGGTATAGGCACAGGCATCTAGCTGCAGCAGAGAGACACACTCTGAGCAAGGCAGGGAGCTGACAGCTGCCCCTGAGTGTCCAGGAGGAAGGCATGTCCCTGTTCCTTAGAGCACGTAGGTGGGTGGGTTTTGCAGTCAGACTATGAGCACCTAATGCTGTTGGCTCTAAGGCCTGGGGGGCACCTCTTATTCATGGGCCCCTATCGCAGGTGGCTAGGTGGCATGGGTGGAGCCATCAATCCTCAGGTGCCTGATGTGGGTAGGTGAAGACCCTGCTTAATGGCAGAGCAGTGTCAAATGTCAAGAACCTGGCACTTCACAGCTGAAGTTAGAGTTCCGGTATATACACTGTTGTACTGCAGTAATGAGAGCCTGTGCTGTTGAGATGGGCCCACACAAGTCTATGCAGGGGAAAGGCACTCAAAGTCCCTGGATCCCTTATGCCTGTGGCTAGGCAAAGGAGCTTTGCCTACCCTGGGTTCCTGGCTTAGGGGAACCAGCAGTTTATTTTTTCCCGTTTGTTAATTTGTTCACTCTCCAAGGCCGGGAAAATGGCTCCAGGTGTGTGACAGATCCTACTTCCGGCCCAGGGGACTCAGCAATTGCTGCAGCTGGTCCAGGACACAGTGCAGAGCAGGGAGCAGGGACGTAAATGGGAGAGAGTTTTTTTCCTAAGGGGGGTGGTTTTGATCCGCTTGGTAAGCCATATACAAGTACTTATCTTTCATGGAGGGCTGCTTCTCACTGGTTTTGGGTGGCCGTGTAGACTGGCTCTGGATCTCTCTCGGTGCGGAAAACCCGCCTCCCGAGTATGGCCGCTTGCCTGCCTCACCTCTCACATCAGAGCTGCTCAGGCCTGCAGGGCTCAGGCTCTCTCTGGGTCAGGTGTGGCAACTCCTTGCTGCTTCCAAACTGTCTCTCCCTCCTCCACCACTCAGTCCGGTTACTCAACTCTGCCTTTGATGTTCAGGGCTCCCAGATTGCCATATATAATTGAATCACTTGTTTTTTCAGGTCTTTGTTGTAAGAGGATCCACTGGAAGCATCTGACTACTCTGCTGTCTCGGCCCCACCTCTCACATACTTTGGCCATGTTATCAGGAGGGGCCAGTCCCTGGAGAAGGACATCATGCTGGGTAAAGTAGAGGGTCAGCAAAAAAGAGGAAGGCCCTCAACCAGATGGATCGACACAGTTGCTGCAACAATGGGCCCAAGCATAACAATGATTGTAAGGATGGCGGAATAGGCAATATTTCATTTTGTTGTACATAGGGTCACTATGAGTCAAAACCGACTTGACAGCACCTAATAACAACAACATGTATACAATGATATACAGAATATAACTTTACAATATTTTAATTAGAGAGAACAAAGAAAGCATACTAAAAAGAAAGCCATGAACCTGAACACTTGTCACTCAACCATCCTGGATATTCTTGCCATTCTGTGACAATAATAATAATGACACCATGACTATGGATAGCAGCCTATGGTGAATATTACTACAGGACACTGTGATCACCTAGTGGATGAAGGCTTGGGGGACAGAGAGCCAGCCTAAATCATGGCTGGCTCTGGTTCAGCTTGAGAAATTGGCCCCACAGATTCAGCTGTTCTGATTGTTTAAAACATGGTATCAGCAGTTGTTGCCACTAAATCTTAAGCTACTCAAACGTGTTGATAATAACTCAAATATCTCATACTGCTACAAGTAATTTTAACTTTTTAATGTTTTTATTGAGATGTAACATATATAAAATATACTAATCTTAAACTGGAGCCCTAGTGGTGAAGTGGTTAAGAGATCAGCTGCTAATCAAATGGTCGGCAGTTCAAATCCACCAGCCCCTCCTTGGAAACCCTATGGGGCAGTTCTACCCTGTCCTATATGGTCGCTATGAGTTGGAATTGACTAGATGACAATGGGTTTTGTTCTTTTGGTAATCTTAAATTGTTCAACAAATTTTTTATCGTGTGGCCACCAACTATAAAGATCTAGTAAAGAACACTTGCAGCATCCCAGAATGTTCCCTCTTGCGGTTTACACAATGATACACCACCAACATTAACTCCTATTTGACCTCTATCACTATAGATTTGTTTTGCCTGTTCTTCAATTTCATATAAACAAGACCATATGGTATGTGGAATCCCTGGGTGGTGCAAATGGTTAAGCACTCAATTGCTAGCCAAAAGGTTGATGGCTGGAACCCACCCAGAGACACCTGGGAAGACAAGCCTGGCCATCTGCTTCTGAAAAGTCCCAGCCTTGAAAACCCTATGGAGCAGTTCTACTCTGCACACATGGGGTTGCCACGAGTTGGAATTGACTGAAAGACAAATGATAACAACAACAATATAGTATGTACTCTTTTTGTCTGACTTCTTAACATAATGTCTATGAGATTCATCCATGCTGTTGCATGTAATACACCTACTGCTATGGAGATGATTCCAACTCATAGCCACCCTATAGGACAGAGGAGAACTGCCCCATAAGGTTTCCAAGGCTGTAAATCTTTTACAGAAGCAGAGTGCCACATCTTTCTCTCTCAGAGTAGCTGGTGGGTTTGAACTGCCAACCTTTAGGTTAGCAGTTGAGCACTTAACCACCGCACCACCAGGCCTCCTTCCTTGTTGCATGTAGTAGTAGCTTATTTTCATTGTTGTACAGTATTCCAGTGTATGACTATACCATAATTTATCCTACTGCTGATTGATATTTGAGTTTCCAGTTTTTAGCTATTATGAAGAAAGATACTATGTACATTATTATACAAGTGTTTTGGTGGACTAAACACTCGTTTTTGTTGGGTGCCTACCTATAAGTAGAATTGCTGGGTCAAATCATAAAAAACCACATACTACATGATTCCATTCATATAGAAGTCTAGAAAAGGGAAATCTGTAGTGACAGGAAGTATGTTAGTGACAGTTTAGTGCAGGAGGGGAGTGGAATGATGGCATAGGAGGATTATAGCTAATAGGTATGAAGTCTCTTTTTGAGTTAATGAAACTATTCTGAAATTGGCTGTGGTGATAATTGCACATATCTGTAAATGTACTAAAAATCACTGAATTGTACACTTTAAATGGGTGAATTTTATTTTATATGAATTATATTTCAATAAAGCTCTTTTAACAACAAAAAGAATCGCTGGGTCATAGGGAATTACAAATGTGTAGATTTAACCACATGTGATGTTCAGGTTTCTCTCCTTAGAGGGATTTTATTCAGAAATTAAATCTTTCAGGTATTTTGCAGCATATAACACTTCAACAAATTTATAATTTCAATTGATTGTTTCTTCTTGCTCAACTTATTTTTGTCTTCTGGGAATGATTTTGTCAGTTCCTGAAGCTTTTAATGGGTATTTCTCTGTGGGTCTCAAAAAGTTCTTCAATTTCTTCCTCAAAGATGTCCACAGAGCCACCATAGTTCACTTGCTAGGCCACTTGAGCAATGAGTTTCACTTCTTTGACAACATAAAACTTTTGTGTAAAAATGGTGTGGTGTGGTGTCAGACCTCTTCAGCTATCTTCAGGAGGGGCTGAGGAGAATCAAGATCAGCATCAGCACAAAGCTGATTCCTGTGAGGTGGAGGTCATACATACCTCTACCCTCCGTTTTACCAATTTTGACACCAGCTGCCCCTCCCATAGCACTCTCTACTTCTCTGTTGGGTTTGGTAATTCGTTGCAATGGCCACACAGAACTCACAGACCGTATCACGATTATAGGGTTTATTAGGGAAGTAACAAGTTACAATTTAGGATCAGGATCAACTTGGAAGTAACAAGAATGACTCAGGATACAGTTCTTCTATCAGGACAGCTTCTTCTCAGCCATGCCTGCAGGCAGGCCTCTCTCTCAGCCCTGGGCCCTGGCTCTCAGCTCTTGGCCCTCAGGTAGGCCCCTCCTTCAGCCCTCGGCTCTCAGCCTGGCCTCCGTCCTGTTCAGGCAAGTGTTACAAAGCTCTTTAGCTCCACCAATAAGTACCCAGAGGCACCCGACTCTGCCAGGAAGCCTCCTGCCTGAAGGTGCTCAGCTCTCTTGCTCCATGGGTCTGCGAGCCTAGACTGAAGGTTCCGTGCCACTGCCATCTCATGCCATCTTCAGTGTTACAGCTCTGTCTCCTGGGTCTAGGAGGTTCTCATTGCAGGGACCCAGGTCCAAAGGACATACTCCACTCCTGGTTCTTCTTCTTGATGGTAGTGAGGTCCCCCTCCAACCTCCAGAACTCGCTCCCTTTAAGCCTAGTGGGATGGCAAAACTGACTAACTCCTATAAGGGTTCCATGCACCTTATTTGCATTAGCAAAACTGTCCAATCCCCTTGGTGGGCCACAAGCATCTTATCTGCATAGTCCCACCTAATTATTCTGTGGGAGTTACAAGACTATGGCTAGAAGAGCAATATAAAGTAATTCACTGTCCAACACCTTGAAATCTTTGTTTTTTGTTTTTATTGTAGTTTAAATGAAGTTTACATTTCAAGTTAGTCTCCCATACAAAAATTTATACATACATGATTATGCGACCCTACTTGCTATCCCCATACTGTGACAGCACACTCCTCCTTTCCACCCTTGATTCCCCATGTCCATTCAGCCAGCTCCTAACCCTCTCTGCCTTCCCATCTCACCTCTGGACAGAAGCTGCCCGTTTAGTCTCTTGTATCTACTTGAGCTAAGCGGCACACTCCTCACCAGTATCACTTTATGTCCCACAGTCCAGTCCAATCCCTTGGATTGTGGCCTCGGAAATTGTTTTAGTTCTCGGCTGATAGAGAATCTGGGGGCCGTGTCTTCTGGGGTTCCTCCAGTCTCATTCAGACCATTAAGTCTGGTCTTCTTACTAGAATTTAAGTTCTGCACCCCACCTTTCTCCTGCTCCATCAGGGACTCTGTTGTGTTCCTTGTCAGGACAGTCATTGGTGGTAGCCGGGCACCATCTAGTTCTTCTGGTCTCAGGTTGATGAAGTCTCTGGTTTATGTGGCCCTTTCTATCTCTTGGGCTAATACTTTCCTTGTGTCTTTGGTGTTCTTCATTCTCCTTTACTCCAGGTTGTTGTGACCAATTGATGCGTCTTAGATGGCCACTTGCAAGCTTTTAAGACCCCAGAAGCCACTCACCAAAGCAGGATGCAGAAGATTTTAATAAGCTTTGTTATGCCAGTTGACCTAGGTGTTCCCTGAAAGCATGGTCCCCAAACCCCTACCCCTGCTACTGTGTCCCTCAAAGTGTTTGATTGTATTCAGGAAACTTCCTAGCTTTGGTTTAGTCCAGTTGTGCTGACTTCCCCTGTAGAGAGTACCACACTTTGAAATCTTAAACACACTTTTTCCAACATGCATTGACTGCTTCGGGCTTGATTATTGCTTCCATTGACTGTTTAATTTAAATGATGCAATTGGCAATGCTGAAGGACTTCCAACTCACCATCACATTAAGATTAGGGTCAGCATCCATGACTCGGGGAGCCAAGGAGGACTCTCAGCCTCATGTATGTGGCTTTGAAACAGTAAATCATGCTTAGATTAGCAGATTGAGGATGGGGGTGATGATTGGGTGAAGGAAGAAGACTTCAACATCCTTATGAGCACACTGGAGTACCTCAGGGTGGTACCATCTGTAATTAGCAACGCTAAAGCCAAGTTCTTTCTCTTTGGGGTCCTGCTTGACTCCTAGAATGAAAAACTGTGGAACTTAATCAGGAAAAGTGCTACAGTCAGTCACCCAGGGCATTGCATTTGATTGCTAGAGTACAAGAGTTTTTTTAAGGGCCCTGGGATAGCCCTGTAGGACATGTCTAGCTTTTCTAAATATAGAGCTAGATTGCCACCAAGAGAGAGAGAGAAATAGGGAAGAAGAGGGAGAGAGAAAAAGAAACAGTAAGGTCATCAGTTTCTTTCAAACCAGTACTTCTTGTTTCTAATTTGGAAATATAAACCGCTTCCCCCCAGAAGATACCAGTCACATTATATTCTAGAAGACAGCCCTTTTCACCAATAATTCTTTTTAATAGCTCTGGGTGGTTTTTGCTGCTTTTTCCTGCACAGACACAGCCTTGCCAACAGTTTGCACGTTTTTGAGGTTGAGGTGGTTTTGAAATCCTTCCAAAGGCTGTCTTTTCTGCAAGGGGGTTTGAACTGTGACTTGAGACTAACAGCTCTGCTTTTCTTTTTTTGCTGTGTATTGCCTTTGTTGAACACATATTTCTGATTCATGTCCTCCAGCCACATACTTAGTGCCCTTTCAGTCTTCATTAAAGATTTATCTCATGTACCTTACTGTCACTGTAGCAGTTACAGGAGCACTCGATGACCTGGCTCCACAAATTTCTTGACTTTTGATTGCACATGTGGATATTCTGAGGCCATATCTATGTGCCACATCGGAGGTGGACGTACCATCCCTCAGTGAGTAAGCTAGCTTTTCTTCTAGTATTGAAAGATATTGCTGTTTCTTTGGTTAAGCGCCAGATGAAGTGGATGAATTGCCTTCAGAGAAGTTGTATTATACAGACAGGAGGTATCTTAAAACTAGAATTTAATTTTTTGGAATCTAGTTTAGAAAACAGAACACCGGGATTACAGTCAGCCTTGCAAGATGTACAGACCAGAGGCTCAGGAGAGCTGGGGCCAAGAGAACAGCGTATTCCAGTCCCACATCTCACACTCCGTGGAATAGTGGCTGGCCACCTTCTGACCTATTTAATTATTGTTAAACTGATAGTGAGTCGGTATGGACTCGACAGCAGTGGGTTTGACTTGGTTTATTGTTAAACTCTGGTTAAGTGGGTGTACGGTGAAAGGCCACCATTATCTCATTTAATCCTTACCATATTCCAAATTTTTACAGACTCGTAAATTGAAGCTTAAAGAGGTTAAACTTGTCCAAGGCCACAAAGCTTGTAAACGGCAGCCTGAGGATTCAAACCGAAGATGACTAACTCGCAAACCCATGGGCGACGAGAAAATGGCGACCTTGACCGCAGACAATTCATAAACCTTGCATTACTAGCCGCCGCCCCTTCCCAGGCGACCGCCCCCGATTCTCCTTCCTTCCGTAACCTGGGCAAAGCCTGCGACGGTTGAGGGTACTTACTCACGCTGGTCTGCCGATCACGTGGGCAGTCACAGGCTCGGGTGCACGGCTGGCCTGGACGGCAAGGACCCGGGCGCGGGCCTACAGGTGTAACAGCGCTCGCGGTCACACGGGTGGTTTCAGTCGGTGCCCTTTCGGCCGTCAGCCCTGACCAAGGCCAGAGCCAACAACTCACGACCTTCTTCCCACCACCCCTGCGGCGCAGGTGTTCGCGTCTGTAACTTTCTGCCCCGGAACAAAGGCCCCAAGGCGGAAGAAGGGGCCAGAGCCTGACAGGCCATCCTTAGAGTTAGGGCCTCCAAACTGGAGGGCCTCCAAAATGGCTGTTGCGGAGGCAGCTCTAGCCTACAGAGGAGAGTGGAAGTAACGGAGTGCTTGTGCAAATCTCATAATTGAGGCGCACACCTCGAGTGTCTTTACATTTATAGGACTCGATTCCACCATGCCTCAAAAATATTTCCTTGCTTCCTCATCTCTCCTGGCTGTCAGGGTGAGTTATGTATTGGGACACTAGAGGGAGAGAATAATTTTGTTCACCTGGAGGAGGGACGCCCGAAGTAGGAGACACCCGGAGTATGTGAGAAATTGCAGTATTAAGAAGCACACCTACTAGGATAATAATCACTCCCGCTTAAACTCTGCCAGCGCCACCTAGATTAGTCAGTCAAATCTAATGCCTTTTTATCTTTTTTTTTTTTTTAATACTCTGACTCAACTTTTTCTGGTTTTCCTTCCACCTTTGTCATCCTTCAGAGGACCTCTACTAGTGAATCCTGACTGGGGATATCCCTCAAGCTCAATCAGTTTGTCCTTTGTTCTCTCTGCACCATTGATTCTTAAAGTGGAGGGGAGAGGTAAGGGCATTTTATCTCTTAAGGGCAAATCTAAGCTGAGGGGAAGGTGACCTTGATTACTTTTCAAAAGCACATTTAATATTATTCGTTCAGCAACTATTTATTGAGCAATTAACTATGTGCCAGGCACTGTGCCAGACAGTACAATGTGGAGTGAAACTAGAGGGGTGTTGGCATTAGAATCTAACATAGTAGTCCTTGATGACAATCTAGAATGGTACAGATTTGATCCACAGATTCATATATAATGACAGATTGTGTTGACTGCTGTCAAGGAAAAGCAGGGAACTGTAAAAATCTGAAACCCGTTGCCGTTGAGTCAATTCCAACTCATTGCAACCCTGTAGGACAAAGTAGAACTGCCCTGTAGGGTCTCCAAGGAGGCTGGTGGATTCCAACTGCCAACTTTTTGGTTAGCAGCCAAGCTTCTAACCACTGGGCACCAGGGCACCGGGGACTGTAAGAAAACGAAAAAAACCAAACCTGTTGCCATTGAGTCAATTCTGACTCACAGCTACCCTAGAGGACAAAGCAGAACTGCCCCATAGGGTTTCCAAGGAGTGGCTGATAGATTGAAACTGCTAACCGTTGGCTCTTAACCACTGCGCCAGCAGGGCCCAGGAACTGTAAGAGGGAATCGTAATTTAGAGGTCAGGGAAGGCCACTAAGGAAGTCACATTTAAGCTGAGACCTAGAGGATGGGCAGGAGTTAGTCATGTTAAGAGTTCAACACAGGAGAAAAGACTCTAGGTGAAAGCCCTGAGGCAGGAGGAAGCTTTGTGGTAGGATGAAGCGAAAGGAGGGTGGTGTGGCCCAAGATATCTGTCAAGTTGGCTAGGTCATGATTCCTGGTATTGTATGATTGTCCACCATTTTGTCATCTGATGTGATTTCCCTATGTGTTGTAAATCCTATCTCTATGATGTTGATGAGATGGGATTAGTAGCAGTTATGTAAACTCAATCTACAAACTTAATCTATAATTTAAGCCAATCTCTTCTGAGATATAAAAGAGAGAAGCGAGCAGAGAGACAGGGGGACCTAATACCACCAAGAAAAAAGAACTGGGAGCACAGCTCGTCCTTTGGACCCAGGGTCCCTGCACTGAGAAGCTCCTCAACCAGGTAAGATTGATAACAAGTACCTTCTTCCAGAGCTGACAGAGAAGAGAAAGCCTTCCCCTGGAGCTGATGCCCTGAATTTGGACTTGTAGCCTACTAGACTGTGAGAGAATAAACTTCTCTTGGTTAAAGCCATCCATTTGTGGTATTTCTGTTATAGTAGCACTAGATAACCAAGACAGTCATCCAACTCTTCTTTGTCATTGGAGAACATTTTTATGACTTTTGTATTTTTTATGTATGTTTTAAAATGTATCTGTAAGTTTACATGTAATGTTTTCAACCCCCAATGAAAAAAAGAATTTATAAAGATACTGATAATAAAAGGCCATAATAATGAAAACTAAAAAAAAAAAAAAACCAAGGTGTTCGACTTACATCAGAACCAATTTATGACGGTGTGATGGTTAAGGTTGTGTGTCAGCTTGGCTGGGCCATGATTCTCAGTGGTTTGGCAGTTATATAATGATGTAGTCATCCTCCACGATGTGATGTGATGTGATCAGCCAATCTGTTGTTAGGGGAGATTCCTTAAGGGTGTCGCCTGTATCCAATATATACATATGGATGTTCTGACAAAGCTTGCTTGCTCTGGATCCCACAACTGGCTCATCATCTTCTCACCTCTGGTTCTTGGGACTTGAGCCAGCTACCTGCTGTATTGCCTGCTTATCTTGGAATTTGTCCACCTCTGCAGCCGGTGAGCCAGCAGCCAGCGAGCCAGCAGCCTGCCATGCTGCCTGCTGATCTTGGGATTTGTCAGCCTCCATAGCCTATAAGCCAGCACCTGCCATCTGACCTGCTGATCTTGGGATTGTCAGCCCCTGCAGCTACGTGAGTCAGGAGAAGCCTCCAGCCTGATACCTAACCCACAGACTTGGGGCTTGCCAGCCTGTACAACCTCATGAGCCACATATGTGTGTGTATGTGTGTGTGTGTGTGTGTGTGTGTGTGTGTGTGTGTTGTATATTGTTGTCAGGTGCCATCGAGTCAGTTTCAACTCTTAGTGACCCTATTTACAACAGAATGAAACACTGCCCAGTCCTGTGCCATCCTCACAATCGTTGTTATGCTTGAGGCATTTTTGCAGCCACTGTGTCAATCCATCTCACTGAGGGTCTTCCTCTTTTTCGCTGACCCTCTACTCTACCAAGCATGATTTTCTTCTCCAGGGACTGATCCCTCCTGATAACGTGTCCAAAGTATGTGAGACGTAGTCTCCCCATCCTTGCTTGTAAGGAGCATTCTGGTTGTACTTCTTGCAAGAAAGATTTGTTGTTTTTTGGTAGTCCATGGTATATTCAATATTCTCCAGCACCACAATTCAAAGGCATCAATTCTTCTTCAGTCTTCCTGATTCATCGTCCAGCTTTCGCGTGCATATGAGGCGATCGAAAATACCATGTCTTGGGTCAGATGCACCTTAGTCTTCAAGGTGACATCTTTGCTTTTCAACACTTTAAAGAGGTCTTTTGCAGCAGATTTGCCCAATAAAATGTGTCTTTTGATTTCTGGACTGCTGCTTCCATAGTTGTTGATTGTGAATCCAAGTAAAATGAAATACTCGACAACTTCAATATTTTCTCCATTTATTGTGATGTTGCTTATTATTAGTCCAGTTGTGAAGATTTTTGTTTTCTTTGTGTTCAGATGTAATCCATATTGAAAGCTGTGGTTTTTGATCTTCATCAGTAAGTGCTTCTGGTCCTCTTCACTTTCAGCAAGCAAGGTTGTGTCATCTGTATAACGCAGGTTGTTCATGAATCTTCCTCCAGTCCGGATGCCCCATTCTTCTTCATATAGTCCAACCTTTTCAGATTATATATATATAATAAAAGGCAATAATAATGAAAACTATATATATGCTTCACAGTTTTGCTTCTGTAGAGAACCCAGCCTAAGACAGACTAAGTCGTCAGCGCAGAACTCCGTTGTAAGTTGGGGACTACTTTTACTTAAAACTTATTATTTTCTAATTATCCTACTACATTTTACTATTATCTGTGCTCTTGAGTTATTTACCTGTTGTATGTGTATGGTGGAAAGACTATATATCATGGTGTGTTACTGCATATCTCTTCCCAACTTCATGTTCAGTGATACAGGAATTGGTAGCTTGAAGTCAGCCATGGTAGGAGTATTTACATCATTGTTGTTGTTGTGTGCCCTATGAAGAGGCCTTTATGGCAAGGAACTGAGGCCTCCTGCCAACAGCCATGTGAGTGAGCCATCTTGGAAGCAAATTCTCCAGCCCCAGTCAAGCTTTCAGATAACTGCAGTCCAAGGTGACAGCTTGACTGCAACCCAGCTAAGCCACTCTTGGATTCTTGACCCACAGAAACTGTGAGATTTTAAATGTCATTTTATGCTGCCAGGTTGTGAGGTAATTTGTTACACATCCTATAGTTAGTGACGAATTGCACTTGGCTACAAGTACCATAGATCCTCAAAACCCAGTGGCTTAAACAATTTTTTTTCTCTTACATAAAACAAGTCTGGAGACAAGCAGTTCATAATGCCTTCAGTAATCCAGGTTGCTCTCCATTTTTGTTCTGGAATTTTAGCATGAGAAATATTTTTTAGCTGGGCACAATGCTGCCCTCATAATATAAAATTTCTGTAAGTCAATTCAATCATAGTAAGACAAACAACCCAATTAAAAAACAGGTGAATGATTTAAATGGACAGTTTTCTAAAGAAGATATATAAATGGCCAATAAGCACAAGAAAAGATGCTCAACATCATCAGCCACCAGGGAAATGTAAATCAAAACCACAGTGAGATACCACTTCACACCAGTAGGAAGGCTATAATCAAAAAGATAATGAAAATTGTTGGTGAGGATGTAGAGAAATTGGAACACTCATACACTGCTGGTGGAAATGTAAAATTCTGTAGCCACTTTGGAAAACAGTTTGACAATTCCTTAAAAGGTTAAACACAGAGTTACTATATGATCCAGTAATTCCACTCCTTGGTATATACCCAATAAAAATGAAAATATATGGACGCACAAAAATTTGTACATGAATGTTCATAGCAGCATTATTCATAGTAGCCAAAAAGTAGAAACAGTCGAAATGTTCATCATCTAATGAATGCATAAATAAAATGTAGCATATCCATACAATGGAATATTATTCAGCAATGAAGAACAATTAAGTACTGATACATGCTACAACATGGGTGAATTTTGAAAACATTATGCTAAGTGAAAGAAGCCAGTCACAAAGGACTACATATAAGATTCAATTTATATGAAATGTACAGAATGGACAAATCTATAGAGACAAAAGGTAGATTAGTGGTTGCCTAGTGCTGGGGTGAATGGGGAGATGGAGGTGTTACATCTAAGCAGCAAGGAGATTCTTTTTGGAGCAATGAAATGTTCTAAAATCGATTGTGGTTGCACAACTTTGCAAATACACTAAAAACCACTGAATTGTACATTTTAAATGGGTGAATTGTACGGTATGTAAATTTATATCTCAATAAAGCTGTTTTTAAAAAAGTTGTTAGTAAAAAGGAAATAATGCATATTAGGTAGGCAACTAGCATTTTCTGCTAAAGTTAATATCCAAATCATATAAAGAGCACCTACAAATTAATTAAAAAATAAATGACTTAGCACAAACAAAAAAGAATATGAAAAGGCATTTCATAAAATAAATACAAATACAAATATACAGACATATAAAAAGAAACAATCTCACCAGTAATCAAAAAGTGCAAACCAAAAGATTTTATATATATATATAAATATATATATATATATGTATTTTTTTTAACCTATTAAGATTGGCAATGTTAAGTACATGCTTTCTGACTCAGATTTCCACCTCCTAAGGATCTATCCCTGGGTGGCGCAAATGGTTAAGCACTTGATTACTAATCGAAAGATTGGTGGTTCAAATCCAACCAGAGGCACCTTGGAAGACAGGCTGGGCGATCTGCTTCTGATAAACCCTATGGAGCAGTTCTAGTCTGTGCACATGGGATTATCATAAGTCAGAATCAATAAGATGGCAACTAACAACAAGAACGTATCCCACAGAGCCACACTACTCAGAGTGTTCAGGCCAGCAGCACTGGCATCACCCGAGATGTCAGAATCTACATTTAACAAGATCTTCAGGCAATTCCTAAGCACTTTAAAATGTGAATACTGCTACAGAGTATTCATATAGCAGAGCAAAGACATATGCATAAAGATTTTTATTACAGCATTGTTAATAATGTTGACAATTTTTTAAAGTCAATATCCATCAGTAGGGAACAGTTAAATTACAGTATATCCATAAAGTGGAAGACTAGACAATTATCAAAAAGAAAGAGGTAGCTCCGTTTAGTGATGTGAAAGATGTCCAAGGCATAGTAGTAGATTAAAAAATCCAGTTGACGAGCAGTATATATGATTGATACCGTTTAATCCATAAATGAGAGTGGCGTTGAGGGAGCTCATGGACTTTTATGTTCCTCTGTATTCACTTCTCTATTATTTGAAATTTTAATTATGTATTACTTTTGTAATTGAAGGAGATTCTGTCTGGATTCTGGGGGAAGTATATTACCAAGGATGAGGTGAGCTCTTTCTCTTCCAGGGCTTACCACAGGTGCTTTGCCTGTCTGGAATCTCTGCCCCCAATATATGGTATTTTATATATATATATATATATATACACATACACTATAAAATGATCCCCTGGCACTTAAATGTTGGTATCATTATTATAACACCTGTCTCATTCTACTGAATTACTTGTTTACTTAACCCTCTCATTTGGCTGTTAAGTCCCTTGAAGATGTTGTTGTTGTTAGCTGCCTGGTGTTGAGTTGACCCCAACTCATGGTGACCCCATGCACAATGGAACAAAATGCTGCCCGGTCCTGCTCCATCCCCATGATCAGTTGCAGACGTAGATCACCAGGACTTTCTTCCTAGTCTGTCTTAGTTTGGAAGCTCCACTGAAACCTGTTCAACATCACAGCAACACTCAAGCCTCCACTGAGGACAGGTGGCAGCTGCATATGAGGTGCACTGACCTAGAATCGATTCTGGGTCTCTACCACTGAACCACCAATGCCCTCATTCCTTGAAGATGGGGACTGTGTTTTACTGTCCTTGAGTACACAGCACTTAGAGCATGGCATACAGTAAATGCTTAACAAAAGTATATTAGATGATACCTCCCTAGTCCCTATGCCAGGAGCCCAGGTGGCTAAGCAGTTTGTGACTGGCTGCTAACCTATGGGCTCAAGCATAGCAACAATTGTGAGGATGGCACAGGTCTGGGCAGTGTTTCGTTCTGTTGTACATAGGGTCACTGTGAGTCAGAAGCAACTTGATGGCACCTAACAAAAGCAAACATGCTAACCTAAAGGTTAGAGGTTCTAACCTACCCAGAAGCTGTGTGGAAGAAAAGGCCTGGCGATCTGCTTCCGTAAAGATGACAGCCTATGGGGCAGTTCTACTCTGTCACACATGGGGTCACCATGAGTCTGGGGCCAACTCCATGACAGTTTACAACAATCTCTACACCACACCTTTTCCTCTCACCTAATGTATCTTCCCCTTTCTTCTGGGCCAAGGAAAATCACATCCTTTCCCTTTGACTACATCAAACTACACGGATTTTTTTTCCTTCTCTACACTCCAACAATACAAAAACTTTTATCTGAATAGTACTTCTGACTCTTCAGAGTGCTTTCCTATTTACTCTTTCTTTTTCCTCACAACAACCCCAGTAACGAGGAAACCGAAGCAAGGGATGAAAGTCGCAAGGAAATGTTTACTGAGGGTCTACTAAGTGCAAGGCAATTTACCCACATTATCTCTTTTAACCCTTCAACAAGCCTTTAAAATGGGCATTATTATTCCCATATCACAGATGTGGAATAAAACCTCGGTAAAATGATATAGCCTGGTGAAGAACTCACAGCTATTAAGTGGTAGAGATGGGTTTGTAACCTGGTTTTGCTAGCTCTAAGGAGCCCTGGTTACACAGTGGTTAAGCATTTGACTGCTAACCAAAAGGTTGGCAGTTCAAACCCACCAGCTCCTCTTCGGGAGAAAGATGGGGCAGTCTGCTTCTGTAAAGATTTACAGCCTTGGAAACCCTATGGGGCAGTTCTACTCTGTCCTATAGGGTCACTATGAGTCAGAATCAACTCAATGGCAGTGGGTTTTGTTTTCTGGTTTGTCTAGAGCCCCTGCTCGTTGCATGACACCATGTGAACATATTTGTCTATTAACTCGATTACCCAGACTGGATAGGGCAAGAGGTAATATTTCTTGATTTCCAGCCCACCACATCTCCCACCAGACCACTTTGCATGTTACATAAAGTCTGTAACACGCAATTTAACAATCACATTGTATCTTATCTTGTTGTCTAATTGCTTTATTTCCATTAAATTCCACTGTAAGATTGGTAATACCCGCCCCCCCACAGGAATTGTGCCATAAATATTAACCTCCCTGAGCCCCAGTTTCCTCTTTAAGATGTCTATCTCACAGGACTGTTGTGGAGATTAAATATCACTTGTAAGGGCATCTCACACAATGCCTGGCACAAACTTTCCACAGATGTTTGTTGCATCTCAACGTATCTATCATTTCTTTCAATACGTCACACAGGCCTGAATGCCTGGGTTTAGGTCTATCAGTTCTTGTTGATTATTTATATAACAGCGCTGGCTAAGGAGTATTTTAGTGGGCAGATGTTGGGTTTTTCTCCCTTCCTATTCCCCAAATGGTTTGCATCAAACCAGTCCAGGATATGCAGTGGAGTGAAATGCAGTCTACAGAGTGCTTAAGCACACATTAGACTAATATTTGATCCCTGTTAGTTGGTATAGTTAAGCTATTTTACAGATGAAGAAAGTGGAATCTTAGGTAAGTTGCCAGTAAACTGCAGATCTGCAGACTCCAACCCATATCTTAATATACCTTCCAAAGGTCTTACTAAAGGACGGGGACCTATAGGCGGGGAAGGAGACCATTCACCTTGCTATTTCATGCTCCTCTCCCCTCCCCGCCCCTTTGGTTCAGGGGATGAGATTCTTCCAAATTCACAATAGTTCTGCACTGAGGATGTCCGGTCCCTTTAATCTCTAGGATGACGTAATATCGAGCACCGCCTCCCGGCCCTGTTCTAAGCCCTGCCCACTGTTCTTTGCCCTCGGCCAATTAACGCCCTGACGTCTTTCCGCGCTTCATCCGGGTTCCTAGGCTGGGGAACGTGGCCTTGTAACCAGGCGACGGATCCACCCACTCTGGGGCGGATTTTCCTTTCAGTTCGGCTCTGCGCTCAGCCGTTGCCAGCTGCAGCAGCCAAGTGCCCCACCCCCTCCTCGGTTGCTATAGCGCAGTACACAATCCCTCCTTCCCTCTTGGCGCTCTTCCAAAGCAGTCCTTCTTCTCGGGGCCGAGACCCTCTCCAGAACCGCTTCTAGTTGAGCAGAACCAGGGTCTGGGCCCCTTTGCGGAGAGGGATTGGGTGGGAGGGTTGGAAACAATATCAGGTTGGCGGCCCGAAGGGGCTAGGGAAATGGGGCTAAGGGGGGATGGAGAGTTAGAAGAAATGAGTAGGGCAGGGGGCAAGGTTGGGAGAGGAGAGAGGAGGGGGAAGGAGGAGAGATAAGTAGGGAGGAGTTTGGAGGAGAACGTGGCTTAAGGGGGAGGTGGGGAAAACTAGGCCAAGGGGAGCCCTGGAAGCGGAGAGACTGGGCTGCTGGAGGACAGTAGGAGTCACTGTGAATGCCAGGAAAGGTCTTCGGGGAGAAGGCATCCCAAAGGGAGAATGATCCTTAGTGGGAAATATGAAGTGGAGGTTGGGAGTGGATGGTCACAGGGATGAGGACAGAAGCACAGTTAGGAAGATGTCTGAGTGATGGGGTGGTGAAAGGGGAGCTGGCCACTGGAGGAGGTGAGGGAGCTGAGGGGTGGCAAAAGCTGAGGAGAACTTCTTTCTCAGAGTGAGGACTGAACTTGATCTGACTCCAGAGGCTTCAGCCAGGAAGAAAGATGTCAGATGAAGATGATCTGGAAGACTTTGATCCAGACCAGGATGATCTTGAAAAAGAAGATGATGAGAAGGAGACAGAGGAGGGAGAGGACTACAGGAAAGAGGGGGAAGATTTCACTGAGGATGTGAGAGCTTGAGCTTGGAAAGGGAGGGATCCTAGGGTGAAGGGATAGCACTGGGCTGAAAAGAGATGCCTGACTCCACGATCTCCTGCAGTGGATGCCCAATGCTCTCACGGAGGAGTTGATGAAAGAAGGGCTTTCTTTGCTCTGTAAGACTGGCAATGGACTGGCTCACGCTTATGTCAAGCTGGAGGTCAAAGAGAGGTGGGTTTGTGGGGGCCAGATGAGGATTGTGAGACTTGCAGGGCCCCATCTCCTTTCCCACCCTCATTCCTTTTTATGTTTTTGGTTGAGAGTCTGGATCTCCTTCATCCTGGCCCAGTGGGGAAGAAAGGACAGAATTTCTTTTTCAGGAGCTCTGAGACTCCCTGCATCACAGCTGGTCTGGGGAATTGGAGACCGAGAGAATGGGATGGGGGGGATTCTTGCTGGACTGCCTCATTTGTCTTTCTGCCTTTCACTGACACATGATTCCTGAGTACTGTTAAGAATACCTACCTTTTCTTCCTCTGCCTCACTCCTCCCACCTGTTCCCCATTCTTCTCCCCATTATAAGTCATCTCCATTTAACCTTTCGCTTCAGCACCTCTACCCAATGCTTGCTGGACTTGGCCTTAACCCTGGCCCTTCCCTCTGCCACCTCCTAGGGATCTGACAGACATCTCCTTGCTGCGCTCCTACATCCATCTGCGCTATGTGGATGTTTCTGAGAACCACCTGACTGACTTGTCACCACTCAATTACCTCACTCACCTGCTCTGGCTCAAGGCTGATGGCAACCGGCTGCGGAGCGCTCGGCTGGATGAACTGCCCTACCTGCAGATTGCCAGTTTTGCTTATAACCAGATCACTGACACTGAGGGCATCTCTCATCCTCGTCTGGTCAGCCTGGATCTGAAAGGTGGGCCCTTAAGAATAGCTGCACAAGATTTCTTTCCTTCCTAACCTGAGGCCAACAGAAGCCAGCAGTGTGGTCCTTGGCTCTGCCACACAGCAACTGCATTCATTCATTCATTCATTCATTCATACACTCATTATGACGGTTTTGTGTGCTGGGGATATAGCAGGGAACAAAAATATCAAAGTGAACCAAAAAAGAAAATTCTTATGTAGCTTACATTTTAGTTTAGTTGAGGGAGACAATTAGCAACAAACATGATAAATACTAAGTAAATTACTATGGTATGTTAAAAGGAGATAACTGCTATAGAAAAAATAGATCAGGGTAAGGGGGGTGGGGAACACAGGTGATAATTTCAAACAGGTTGATTAGGACAGGCAACATGGAGATGATGACATTTGAGCAAAGACTTGAAGTAGGAGAGGGAGTTAGGAGTGTGGATTGCTGGGCGCTGTTCATTCACCCCTCAAAGGCTGAGGTGGACATGTCCCTCAGGCCCTTGGAATACCAGACTGCTTACTCCAGGGCCCTGAGCTTTTACATCTGGAGCTGACCCTCTTCACTGCCCACCCAGCATTAGAAGGAAAGGATGATGCAGAGCGCTCAGAAAATCAGGCTGTAATGCTGGACACCTGGAGTGGCACTTTGAACTCTTGACCCTCGTTCTCCCCAGGGAACCGTATCCGCATGGTAACAGGTCTGGACCCCCAAAAGCTGAACAGCCTGCACACATTGGAGCTTCGGGGGAACCAGCTGGACAGCACCCTGGGGATCAACCTCCCTAAGCTGAAGAACCTCTTCCTGGTAGCTTACAGGGTCAGAGGTTGGGGCAGGGAAGAGGGGACTGTCCTGGGGGTCAGGATGCCTAGTTTCTAGTAGGCTCAACCACTAACTTCATCATAATGGTAACTGGTATCATTTATTGAGCTCTTGCTTTGTGTCAGATGCTGTGGAGATACAAAGTTAAAACAGACAAAGTGCTTACCACCTAGCACCTTGATGATACATAATGCATGGACAATACAGAGATAATTTGCTTTGATACAGGTAGCAGCATAATGAGCCATAAATGAGGTACAGACATCAGGCTAATGGGGCCACTTACGTGTTTAGTCTTTTAGACTCTCGAGCATCTTCATTCCAGGATGGTGCTGAAGCCATTTCTCCTCAGCAGAGCAGTAGGGACTCCTGAGCCTAGGGGTGGGTTGAAGTATCTCTTCCTCATCAGAGGTGGCTTTGGTAGAGTACATAGCAGGGGGTTACTGCTGGCCTTTGTCTGGGGATGGCAGCTTCTCCTGGACTTCTTTACTCTTCACAGATCTCTAACTTTTTCCACTCACCTCTTCCATCCCTCCCTCTCGACCTCCTGGATTTCCTCTTTTCCTTCACCTCTTTCTTACTTTGCTTCCTTCCCTACTCCACCTCTCCCTCCCAATCCATCTACTGTGTCTTGGAGTCTAGGCCCAGAACATGCTGAAGAAGGTGGAAGGCTTGGAGAACCTAAGCAATCTCACCACCTTGCATCTTCGAGACAACCAGATTGAAACTCTGAGTGGCTTTTCTGGGGAAATGAAATCACTGCAGTACCTCAACTTGAGGTATGTACCCCCTCCAAGTGTACCTTGCTCCCTGACCAGGAGCAGCTTTTGACCCTCAGTTCCTCTCTGGCCCTGACCCCCCAAACCTGCCACTACCAGATCCTCACTCATCCTCCATCCTGACCCTCACTCCTCCTTTCCTTACTTCTGCACTCAGTCCTAATTATCAAACTAAGGCCATTATAGCCTGGGACCCCTGAATCCTTATTCATTCAGTCCAAAATTATTGAGAATGTGCTATGTGCCAGACCTTGTGCTGAGTTTTCGGAATATCTAAAGGAATCAGAGACAGTCACTGTCCTTAAGCATTTATACTCTGGCTGCAACTCTCTTTTCCTAGCTGTACCTACAATGGTTAAATGCTTGGCTGCTAACTGAAAGGTTGGTGGTTTGAACCCACCCAGAGGCACCATGGGAGAAAGACCTGGCAATTGCTTCTGTAAAGATTATGGCCTAGGAAACTCTATGGGGCAGTTCTACTCTGTCACATGGGGTCGCTATGAGTTGAAAATCAACTCAATGTCACCTAACAACAACAACCACCCCCTTATGAGTTTCCTTTGTCCTTCTCCATCTCCTAGGCCTCAATTCCCCTTTCCATTTCCTGACTTTCTTCTCCTGAGCCCCACCTGTAAGGGATGGCCCCCTTACTGATATAAAACTCAAGATGTGCTCAGATTTGAGGAGAGAAGAGCATTTGAAAGAAAATCTCCAGGTAGGAAGGTACTGGAGACCAGGGGAATTTTCTTTCAGCAACTCTTCTCTGATGGAGGATATTATGTGTGTTTCTTTAACAAAGATGTAAGGAAACTGCCTCCTTCCTTAGTGGACAAGACCACATCTTCAGGGTTGGCAATAGAAAGAAAATAATCTCCAAGTGGACAGAGGTGATTGCCCTTTGAAGCTCCAACTCCTGTCTCTCACTCAGGGGCAAACTCTTGCTAATTAGCTCTATCACATTGCTCTGGTGGTGGTGGTGCTGTTCTTTTGTTAACCATCTAGACAGGGATAAGGGACTCTTCTTCAGTGGCTGCTAACTGGAGATGTTTGGAAGTAAGTGTATGTGTGTGGGGAGGTGTTTTGCGTTGTCTCAATGACTGGGAGGTGTCTCTGGGGCCAGAGATGCTAAACATCCTGCAATGCACAGGACAGTCCAGCACAGAATGCCTGTAGCACTCCCAATGAGACACACTGCATGAAGTTCAGCACCCCATTGGGATAAGGTTGAAACATTTAGAAGACACAATTTCAGAAAAGCTGGAAGATAAGAATATGAAAATACATAATAGGGGCCCTGGTGGCACAGTGGTTAAGTGTTTGGCTGCTAACAAAAAGGTTGGCAGTTTGAATTCACCAGGTGCTCCTTGGAAACCCTATGGGGCAGTTCTGCTCTGTCCTATAGGGTCGCTATGAGTCAGAACTGACTCGACGGCAGTGGGTTTGTTTTTCTGGTATTGTATAATGAGGCATATTAGGAGATGAAGCTGGTTCTTCAGGCTAAGAGATCCCAACCCATCTGTAGCTCTAAGTTCTTTCTTGTGAGGAGCCCCAACATGGCACCCACGACCCTAAGCCTATGCTTAGATCCCAGTTCTTCTCCACTGGCCTAGTTCCTACCTTCTAACCTCTGATTAAGTGTGATTTTCACAGAAAAAGTCTGTTCCTGCCAGGGAGATTTCCTCCTTCCTCTCCAACTACAAGACAGAGTTATGGCCTAGCTTTGCTGCTCCAAAAGGATAAAGACAGCACATTACAGGATATAATTTAGCACTTATGGATTCCTAGAAGGGCGGAAGCAGAACAGCAGTAGGGGTGGGTGACACCTCTGCAGCAGCACTGCCAATCCATAGGGGCAGTGTTTCTAGGGAAACAAGAGCCCAGTAGGAGAGTTCCCCAGAGGCCCCATTCCTGGCAGGTTGGCCCCTAAAGCCCATTATTCCTGGGTGAACCCCTCCTGACCCCACTGGCAGGGGCAATATGGTGACTGACCTGGGGGAGCTGGCCAAGCTGCGGGACCTGCCCAAGCTGCGGGCCTTGGTGCTGCTGGAAAACCCATGCACAGATGAGAGTGACTACCGCCAGGAGGCCCTGGTGCAGATGGCACACCTTGAACGGCTGGACAAGGACTTCTACGAGGAGGAGGAGCGGGCTGAGGCTGATGAGATCCGTCAGAGGATGAAGGAGGACCAGGAGCATGAGGCTGAGCATGATCACGAGGAAGACCTGGACCAGTCAACGAACTAGCAGCAATTCTAGCCTCTGAGGATGGTAAAAAAGCCAGCAGAAAGGCAGGAAGAGGAGGCCATGGCGGAGGGGGGTGGAGGGGGTGGGTAGATAGGGAATGTGAAGTTGCTGCAGGAAGAGGTAGGTGAAGGAGCAGTGAGGGAAGGGAAAATGCAAGGAGAACCCTTGGAGAGATCAGGGTTAGTAGTTAGGGTGCATCTCAAGTTGAGGAGAAAGAACCTGAAAGGCCTGGGAGGAGCTGAGAAAAAGTTTAGGAAACACATCAGGAGGCTGTAAGAATAAGTGAAAAGAAATGGGGTAGCAGCAGAGGAGTTGGAGGGTGGCTGGGCAGCCACACCTTATACAGAGGACAAGACAGACCCAGGCCCGTGGAGGGTAGGTTGGCGGTGGTGTATGAGAAAGCACTGCTGTGCCTGGGAGAGAAGACAGGAGAGAAAGATCCTGCACTAAAAATCTGAAGCTGAAAATAACAGACAGGCCACAGGGGAAAGGGTGGGGAGGATGAAAGGAGGGAAGGGTGAGGCAGAAAGAAACTGAGATGATCCCAGGAAGGTGTGGCAGCTGGGGCATTGGATGGGGCAGAGGCAGAGACTGGGAGGCAGGAGGGCCCAGAGGCTTTCCTTCTGTCCTCTTCCTCCAGGAGATAAAGGCACTGGCCCCAAGACCTGGCATGACTACCAGTGGGGCCACCACCTTCACATCCTGCATCAGGGACAGAGGATGCCTGCTTTTGTCTCCGAGCTAAGAATTCAGCACAGCCTGCAGCCCAAGCTCTGTGCACGGTACCCTGGACAATGTGGGGTGCTGGTGGGCCTGTGCTCTGCACTCACCCTCAGGCCGGGGGCAGCCCTCACGCAGATCTGGATGGGAACCAGCCTTGGATTGACTGGATAAGCCCACCAGATGCTTGTAGAGTTGGCTGAGAACTCTGGAGGCAGAGGCAGGCTGGGGTGTTTAGGAACAGTTCAGTTTTCGAATAAAGAGACATTTTGATACTCTTGCGTCTGAGCTATTTTGTGAGACACTGAGTCTGTCATGGGCTTCACTGGCAGTGTGGGCTTCAGTTCCGGGATTAATGGAGTGAGGATGTGTCTCTTACTTTCTAGTGGGTCGGGATGTGGGTGTAAGCACGCATGCACCTGCGTGGGGAACTAGGTCCGGGATCGCTCCCAGCTCTTTCCCCATCCGTTTGCGGGAACGCTCCTTCCCACCCCAGCAAGTGCTCCTATGTACTGCGCCTCCGCCGGCGGATCCTGAGTCATCGGGGGCTTCGGGTCACATGCACCCGCCAGGTCCTATCGGCGCCTCGCCCCCGTCCGCCCCCCGCCCGTAGCTCGGGAGCCGCAGCCTACGCGGCCGCCGCCACTCCTGTTCTCTCTGCGCCTCCGCAGCCGTCGCCACAGGCAGAGTCTGCAGCCCTGAGGTGAAGCCCCGGCCCGCCGGCACCCCCCCACCCGGCTCCCTCCCCTTGCCGCTGTGACTCTTGCGGGGACCTCCCCCACAACACCGGCTTCGCGGATCTCTGTGCCACGGCACTGCGCACCTGCTTGGTCACCGCATCTTGCCGGCAGCCTCCTTCCCCGGCCTTCCTGGACTCTTCCTCTCGGTTTCTGGCTGTCGCCCACTCCTCACTTAGGTGCCAGCCCTCTCCGCGCCTGTTTCTTTCTTCATTGCGTCTTTCCCCACCCTTGCCTGCTTCTCTCCCCATTCTCCTCTGGCCCCCGGTTTTGTCGATTTAAGTTCGAGGTCTCTCCTCGTGCTGTGCATTTTTATTCTGCCACGTACCTTGGCTTTGTATTTGGTGGAATGTCTTTCCTCACCCTTCCTCTCCACCCCCGACTTCTAGACTCTCTCTCTCCTCCCCCAAGTCGACCCTCTCCTTGCTTTTCCATTTCCTTCTCCCAGCTGCACGCGGAAGGGTTGGGAGGAGGGGGGATTTGTCTGGGGACGGAGGAGAAGAAGCCTTGACTTTCCCACCGGGTCCCTCATCCTCCTCCCTCTCCACTGCAACCACAGGGACTAGAGGGCATTCCCCAGGACCCTCTCCCCAGACTCCTCTGGACGCTGTCTCTCACAGGAAGACGAGGAATGCACGTTTGGGAGAGAGACTGGGACCTTGGAGAGTGGGTTGAGTCTGGACAGGCTGGGGCGTTAAGTAGGATTCCGAGAGAGGCCGGGCAGGCCAGACAGCCCCTCCTTTTTCTCAGTCCCAGGAGAAATACAAGCCTGGCAGCCATTCTGCTCTGAGAAGATCTGGGGGAACCCCAGCAGCCGGCTGCCGAAACTGCTGAAGGGGCAAGGGAACCATTGCTCCTCCCCTCCTCACTACGGGGGTCCTTCCATCTCATCTTTAGATTTTACCCTACGCCCTCCACACACCGCCCCCCCCCCACCGCAGTGACTTCCCCCTCCTCACTGCATTGACCTTCTTACCGCTCCATGGGGGAGGGAGGGCGGTCCCTTCTCCAGCCAAAGACTGCAGACAGCCCCCCCACCCCCCGCCACTGCAGTAAACTCTTTCCCATCCCTCCCTGCCCCTTGCCCCTCCCACTGATCTCAGGCGCCAGCCCTCTAAGCCTCTTATCTTTCTCCTTCCTTCTCTTCCACCCAAGGAGATCCTAGGCATCATGTCGATAGAGAGAATCTGGGCCCGAGAGATCCTGGACTCCCGTGGGAATCCCACGGTGGAGGTGGATCTCTACACTGCCAAAGGTAATGGGTGGCGGCATGGGCCTTCCCTCAGCCCCTACTTCTCCACCCCTATCCTGGGTCTGCAGAGGCCTCGAATGGGAGGCTTTCCTTGCTTCCCAGTGGGGATGAGGTGCTGGGCCAAGCTCACAGCCTGGGTTGTTGGGGGTGGATCCTCCTTGTACAGGGGAGTCAGAATAGGCAGGTCTCTGTTCTAGCATGAGACATGCCCCTCCTCTGGGTGTCTGCATGTGCACTTGTACATGTGCATATGCATGTTACCTGACTGGCAGAGCTTTGTTTCTATGGTTTCCTGCTTGTGCATGTGGGACATCAGATGGGTGAACAAGGAGGCCACTGCATCAGGATGTGTGTGTGTTTGGGAATAGTGTGGGGGCTGAATGTGGCAGGCAGGAGTTCAGGGCTGGAAGGCAGAAGTAATCCCTGGCCCAGTAGTGTCCTTCTCTTCCCTCCTCATTCCATATTCCTCTCCTAGGTCTTTTCCGGGCTGCAGTGCCCAGTGGAGCCTCCACTGGCATCTATGAGGCCCTAGAGCTGAGGGATGGTGACAAACAGCGTTACTTAGGCAAAGGTGAGGCCCCTTTACCTTTCCAGGCTCTCCCACCCCTCAGCCCTCACACCAGTTCCCAACCCTCTTTTAGCATGCCCTTCCCCCTCTTTTCTCCTTCTGCCTCTGGCCCCTCCTAGCCTCACCCATCCCCACCTCTCTGCCTCTCCCCAGGTGTCCTGAAGGCAGTGGACCACATCAACACCACCATTGCTCCAGCCCTCATCAGCTCTGTGAGGCCCACTCTTTGCTGGGGATGGCATGACCAGTGGCCAGGAAGGAATCCTGGATGAGAGAGGGAGGAAGGGGAGGACAAAGGCCCACCTTTTGGGAATCATGGTTACAAGGGGAAGGGTAGGAGGAGACCCTTACTGCCCCCGGCTTCCATGAGGGATTCAGGTCCTCTATAGACAGTGCCCTGTCACAGGGATCTGGCTGGACCCTGGCCAGATGTGAGCCTGTGTACAAATGGGAGGCCCCTGCTCTAGGGCCCAGCCTGCATCTTGGCAGTGAGTGATGGGGGCTCTGCCCACAGGGCCTCTCTGTGGTGGAACAAGAGAAACTGGACAACCTGATGCTGGAGTTGGATGGGACTGAGAACAAATGTAAGCAGGGACTAGGAGAAAATGGGTAGGCATGAGGGTGGGCACATGAAGAACAGAGAACTGGAGGGGCCAGCACTGTGACGACTTCCTCAGGAAGGGCTGCCAGAGGACTAGCCCTTCTTCCATCCTCCTCCCAAAGCCAGAGCAGAGAAGATGTGTTTAACTTCAGTAGGAAGCAGTAATGTTAGACAGAAGGAAGAACTTTGCAGCGTAAAGAGGAGGGAGTGGGCATGAGGTAGTCTGTGGTTTCTCCTGGGGATGTTTAAAAATAGGTCAGCTCTCTGCCCTTTCCCACCATCCCCTCCCCATCTCATCCTCCTCCCTTGCTATTCTCAGGGGAGAATGGATGAGATGTGCAGATCTCTGGAAGGCCCTATTGCAGGGGTGGAGAAGGAGAGGGAGGCAGGGTCTCCTAGCTCCTTTTGGGGATCATGGGTGAAGGCAAGGGCTGGAAGGAAAAGGGGGCCTCTTTTGCTCAATATCCTCCTCTTTAATCTCCTAGCCAAGTTTGGGGCCAATGCCATCCTTGGTGTGTCCCTGGCTGTGTGTAAGGCAGGGGCAGCTGAGCGGGAATTGCCCCTATATCGCCACATTGCTCAACTGGCTGGGAACTCAGACCTCATCCTGCCTGTACCGGTGAGCACTTTGCCATGTCTATACCTGTCCCAGGGGTGGGTGGGAGAGTCAGTGGGAAACCCCATGGGGAATGATGGAAGGAAAAGTGAATTGGGGTGCCTACAGAGATAGGATGGAGCATGAGACTCTTGAGTGTGAGAAGCTGGGGCAAATTTGGGGTTGGAATGGCCGTGGGGTCTTGGGTTAACACTCCCAGGGCAGAGAGGAAAGAGCTGTTTGACTCTTTGTCCTCCTGTGGCTCCCTAGGCCTTCAATGTGATCAACGGTGGCTCTCATGCTGGGAACAAGCTGGCCATGCAGGAGTTCATGATCCTCCCAGTGGGTGCTGAGAGCTTTCGGGATGCCATGCGACTCGGGGCAGAGGTCTATCACACACTCAAGGGGGTCATCAAGGACAAGTATGGCAAGGATGCCACCAGTGTGGGGGATGAAGGTGGCTTTGCCCCCAATATCCTGGAGAACAGTGAAGGTGAGACCAGGAGCCACACTCCCAGCTCTAAGTCCTTCTCTATCCTGGACATCAGGAAGGGCCACACTCTTCAAGTTCTTATGAGTAGGAGTAGGGGGTCCTTGAGCTCCTGGGATCCAGAGCTGCAAACTCTAAGAGGTACCAGCCCCTGGCCTAGGTACCAGAAAGCCTGCCAAATTCACATGCAGGCCTAGAAGGACAGTTTTTGCCTGCCCAGCCAGATCTGTTAACATTTGTTAAGTTCTCACTGGAGTCCCTGGGGATGCTGGGAAGTGGTCTAGGTGACCTGTGGGATCCATTCATGCCATAAGGTTCTCAGTTTAAGGAGATACACCAAACTTGAGGGAATCCATTCTAAATCTCTTCCCATCCCCACAGTAACCTCTTATGCCTCTAGGATCCCTAGTTTTTCTGTGCCCCAGGAAAAACTGTTAGTGAATAGAAGCAATACAGGTAGCGGTTAAGAGTTAGGATTCTGGGGCCAAATTGCCTGGATTTGAATCTTGGCTTGAAGAGTTACTGGCTGATTTTACTTATTTCTCTGTGCTTCCTTTTTCTTATCTGTAAAAAGGGGATAAAAACAGTATCTACCTCCTGGGGGCAGTGGTGGTTCAGTGGTAGAATTCTTGCCGTCCATGCAGAAGACCTTGGTTTGATTCTTGGCCAGTGCGCCTCTTACACAGCCACTACCCATCTGTCTGTGGAGGCTTGCATGTTGCTATGATGCTGAGCAGGTTTCAGCAGAGCTTCCAGACTAATACAGACTAGGAAGAAAGGCCTAGTGATCTATTTCCAAAAACCAGCCAATAAAAACTCTATGTATCACAACAGTCCAATCTGCAACTGATTATGGGGATAGTGCAGAACTGGGTAGTGTTTCATTTTGTTGTGCATAGGGTCCCCATGAATCAGGGATGACTTGATGGCAGCTAACAAAGCCTCATTGTAAGGATTAAATGAGATCATATATGTAAAGTTCCTAGTTGACATAGACCTTAATAAATGATAACTATTTAAAACAAAACAAAACCTTTATTAGCAGAATCCCTTTCCTTTGCCTTCCTGGAAGATGGCTTGTCATCCTAGACTTGGGGATAACCCCAATGACCTTAGCCAGACTCCCCCCAGCAACAGTCTTCCACCTCTGCTCTGACTGTCTTTTCTTCTCTTCCATCCTTCCTTGCCCACCCATCCTACTTATAATCTCACTGTATTCCACCTCTAGCCTTGGAGCTGGTGAAGGAAGCCATTGACAAGGCTGGCTACACGGAAAAGATTGTCATTGGCATGGATGTCGCAGCCTCAGAGTTTTATCGTGATGGCAAATATGACTTGGACTTCAAGTCTCCCCCTGATCCTTCTCGATACATCACTGGGGACCAGCTGGGGGCCCTCTACCAGGACTTTGTCCGGGACTATCCTGGTGAGGGCAGGGGATGTGGGAGAGTGGGCAGGGGGAGGGTCAGGGCTGCTGACTCAGGTAACAGGTGGAAGTGTCCTAAGAAGAACCTGAGAAGCAGGGATAGAGTGAAGGAAACTCCTGCAGAGACTAGGCTTTGTATGTAACATAGATGTGCAGGGACTTGTGATGGATTTGTTCCATCTTCTTTGGGTCTTGATTAACGTCATGGGCTCTGAAGCTACAAAAATCGTGGAGAGGGCTCTGGAAGGAACCAGGATGGTGACAGGGTGACTGGACTTAGCAGGGCATGTAACTACCACACTTCAGTATCTTTGATTGATTAAATGGTGATGCTGAAGGGATCTGGGACTAATGTGTGTGTAGAAAAGAAGCCTGAAGATGAACTGGGTCACCTTCTCCACATCTACTGAGGGCTTTTACCCCAGGATGGAGGCAGCTGGTCTCTCATCTTCCTGGAGACAGAGCAGGAGAAGATAGATGTAAATAGCAGAACGATTCAAATTAGTAATGAGGAAAGGCTTCCTAGCAGCCAGAATAGGAAAATGCAAAGATAGGTTGTAAGGAAGCTTCTGAACCTTTGTTCTTGGGAAGTCTCATGAAATAAGAATCAGGATTAGAATCAGGGCAGGCTTAACCCTATGGGGCAGTTCTGTGCTGTCCTATAGAGTTGCTATGAGTCAGAATTGACTTGACGGCAATGGGTATAGTATATAGGGTATAGAGCAGGTTTGCTTTGGGGTGGGGCAAGGATGAGCAGGCTTAGCTAGCCAGGGGACCTCTACATTTCAAGAAATCAGAGTGAGCAGGGTGGTGGTGTTTACTGCCTAATACAGAGAGCCAGGGAGGATCAATAGCCCCTTCTCTGCTCCCCCTGTAGTGGTCTCCATTGAAGATCCGTTTGACCAGGACGATTGGGCTGCCTGGTCCAAGTTCACAGCCAATGTAGGGATCCAGATTGTGGGTGATGACCTGACAGTGACCAATCCGAAGCGCATTGAGCGGGCAGTGGAGGAAAAGGCATGCAACTGCCTGCTGCTCAAGGTCAACCAGATCGGCTCAGTCACTGAAGCCATCCAGGCGTGAGTGACTCCTACTGCACTGGACCCCCCTTGCAAGTGCCCCCAGCCTAATCCTGCCTAGGGATGCTAAAGAGAGCAGGGAGCCTAAAGTCACTGTAACTGTTCTCTCAATTCTGCTCCCTCCACCCCTGATCTTCTGTGCCCCTCCCAGTTTCCCTCTAGATGTTTCTTAACATAGACCAATGCTGGGACTGGGAAGAGCATGCTCGGTGAGAGGGGCTGGGGTGATCAATGCAGGTATATGGATGCAGGTGCAAGCTGGCCCAGGAGAATGGCTGGGGGGTCATGGTGAGCCATCGCTCAGGAGAGACAGAGGACACATTCATCGCCGACCTGGTTGTGGGGTTGTGCACAGGCCAGGTGAGTGGGGCAGTCCGGTGAGTGGAAGGGAGATTTTTGTGGGAATGGTGGGTTCTAGGTTTAGGTAGGTCTCTCCTTCCAGGTGGTTGAGGGTGTCAGGGGAATTTTGAGGAAGTGAAAGGGCTGCCACTGAGCTGCCAATCTTTTGGGATGTTTCAGATCAAGACTGGTGCCCCTTGCCGTTCTGAGCGTCTGGCCAAGTACAACCAGCTCATGAGGTAAGGGAGCCTGGGGAGTGGGAGCCCATAGGGCCAGAGGGTTAAAAGCTCTGTTTGCCCACCATTTCATCTCCAATGACCACGGCCTGGATAACAGTAGATATCCAGGATATATTTATTGCTGATGGCCCCAATGACTGATCCTAGAGGTCACATGGGTGAGCCTTGGACACAGGAGCAGGTGGTGTGAAGGGGCTTGGAGGCTGGAGGGATTCCTAGAGAGAGGAGCAGGATCCTCCTGCTTCCCTCACTGTTTCCTCTCTGTGTTATCTCTCTCAGAATCGAAGAAGAGCTGGGGGATGAGGCGCGCTTCGCCGGACATAATTTCCGCAATCCCAGTGTGCTGTGATCCCCCTCCTTTCCTGGAGATTTGGAACCTCTCCCCCATCCTCCTCGAACCCCTTTCTTCCTGTCTTAATCTGTGATATTTGACCCAGATACCCTGAGCCCCAGGGCACCCAGAACTTCCCTGATGAACCTGCCTCAGCTGCTCCTTGGTTTGTCCAGCCCTGTGCTGTCTCTGCTTTCTCCTTTCTGGGCCCCAATCTTTGGGTTTCCACACTCTCCACTTCTCCTTCCTTTCTATTCTCTCTTTCCTCAAAACCTGGAAATGGGGATGAGGATTACAAGGGGGTTCATAAAAGAATGATCAGGGTCTGTGATGGGAGCATCAGGGTTGGTGTGTTGAGGTGTTCAGAGTGGGGCCATGTGTCACTTGTGCTTCACGCTTGTTCCATGAGTTTTCCATGTTGCATATGAGCCATGAACTGCATATAGTGCTAAGGTGTACGTGAGTGCTGGGTGTATGGGTCATGCCTAGTCTAAAGCTTCAGTGTATGTATGTATGTATTTATTTATTTATCTTTCATTCATCCCATTAATTTTTTTCTCATATCTCTAGGGCCTAAAACTGGCCTGATTTGAAGGAACTATTGTGTCTGTATTTCATGTGGCTGTGGATTCCAGGATGATTTGGGGTGGGAGGTCTTGCTGGAATGGGAAGGGTAACAGAAAAAGGCCTTGCCATCAGTTCCTTTTTGTGAGCTCACCCTTAACTGAAGCCTGGGTCGGTCCAGGGGTGGGACTGTGTGCCTGGGGGACTCTTCCTCTGTCAATCTCTCCCCAGCCCTAGGTTCCCCGTTCTTCCTCCAGCTGCACCAGAGCAACGTCTCACTCCCCTGTGCCATGTTCCACAGTTGCCACCTCTCTGTGGCACTGACAGCACCACCATTAAAGTCTAAATCACAGTGCATGATTGTGTCTGAAGAGTCTTACTCTATCTGAGGGGAGAGAAGATGGAGCAACTGGAAGTGGATGAAACTGTACTGCAGAGCTGGGGAGGGCATAAAGAGAGAAAGACACACTGAACAAATAAAGCCAAGGTGATTGCACTGCCTAGCCCACACTAGCCAGGTGGGGCCCAGGTTGGCCCTGCTTTCTCAGCAGCAAGCCTGACCCCAGGACTGATGTGCGTTAGGGGTTCTTAACCTTGGGTCTGGAGTCCCTGGGTGGTACAAATGGTTAATTCACTCAGCTGCTAACTGAACAGTTGGAGGTTTGAGTCCACCCACAGGTGCCTCAGAAGAAAGGCCTAGCAATCTATTTCTGAAAAATCAGCCAGTGAAAACCCTATGGAGCACAGTTCTATTCTCACACATGGGGTCTCCATGAGTCAGAATTGACTCAGCAAGTGGTATAGCCTGCGGTCCAGGAGGCCCTGAAAGTTTCAAAGGAATAAAGCTGTGGATGGGATCGGCTCCCCATACTGAGCCTCTCCCAAACAAAATCCTGGCTGGTTCTCGCATGGAGCAGGACTGTGTGGCCATCACTTCCTGCAAGATGGGGAACTGGAAAGAGTGGTACCAGGGGATGTAGGGAAGGGCCTGAGGAGACTTAAGTCCTGAATATTCAGGATTTGAAGTGCTTGAGAGGCCCTCTGGCTGGGTCAGGCTGTGCATAGGGTGCCACTATGTGGCTAGAGATCCCGTATAATCCTAAACTTCTGTGGAGCCCCAGCACTGAGATGCTCAGCCTAGCGACCACCCAGAGGGAGAAGGGGGCAGGCAGCCCAGTGCCTTGGATTGGGAAGGCACATACTAGCAGATAGGGGCTGCCCATGGGGAGCTGTGGCCACCAGAGGGAGCCGATGTTCTATAGGACACCATGTTGGACACTGCTGGAGGTGGGGTGGGAGGAATTTCAAGGTTGTACTCTGTGGGGCCGCCCACTGAGTTCTTTAAGTTCTGGTCCTGGGCTGCTTCTGCTGTCCAGCCCAGCTCCAGAACTAAAAGGATTTCAGTTTTGTATGGGCAGGGCCCATTTCTCTCTGTCCTCTCCTTCTGGGTCCTTGACACCTCAGTCATTTTCAGTTCAAAGAGTTTCTTGCCCCCTTTCCCTCTCCGTGCCTCTTAATTTCAGTGTGGGCATGTCATCTTTCTTTCATTTCTCTCCTATGTCTTCTCTGCCTAGCAGGACTTTCTGTCTCTGTTGGGGCTCACCATACTTTCTCTGCACCTCTGTTTTCTCTGAGGTCCATGACTCCCATCTTTCCTCAGTAACTACCAGACTTACTAGGATTACTCTGGTTCTGGTTTGAGCCACATTTCCTAACCAATGTCCTTTCTTTCCTCCCTGCTCTGTTGCCTTCTCTGACAGCCATGCCCCCCCACCTCCCCCCACCCCAGGTACTGGGTTGGATTGGGTTACAGCTAGCTCTGCCTGGGCCTCCCAGGCCCCTCTCTCCGTTTTCCCTTTGTGCCGTTGCCTGGAGACCAGTGGGTTGTGGGGGGCTGGGGCCAGAAAGGAGAGCTGGGGTGAGGGATGGTGAGGTGTGTATATAATGCTCCCAGAAGCTGAATTGTGAGCCTGGCCCTCACATGGTGATGAATTGGAGGGGGTAGGCCCCAATTTCTCTTCCGATTCTCCTCATCCCCACCCCCCTCATTCCTAGTTTACACCTAAGTCAGTTTTCCTTTTGGGCTCAGATATATCTGTCATCATCCTTGCCCACCTCTTAGTGGTTAAAGAACAAGAGAGATCTCAGCCTAGAAGGGAGATGGGATGGGCCTGGGCCAGGACCCAGTGGGAGACCGAACTGGGAAGTTCAAAAAGAGAGAAAACACAGTAGGGAGGAGTGTGAGGGGGAAGGAGGAGTCTTGGAACAGAGTTGTGGGGGTGGGGGTGGGGTGGCCAGGAAGAGTGGGGCTATCTGGAACAATGAGGAAAGAAGTCTGAAGAGCACAGAGAGATAGGCTGGACTTGTCTCAGGAAGGCTGGGGAGGGGTAAGGAAGGTGGGCATGGAGTGGTAAGTGAGTGCTAACCAATTTGAGAGACTTGAGAGTGGTGATTCATTCCTAGGCAAGGAAGCCTTCTTGTTTCTGTACCCCAGAGTTTTAGAATCCACATAAGAGCTTTTGGGTCCTCCCAGACATTTGTTGGCTGAACCTGGTCCAAGGAAATGTAAGGCGACATCTACTGAGTTACTACAGAGCCAACCTCCTTCCCTCCCAGAAGGCAGGGGATCCTGCCAGTTCAGCCTAACCTTGGTCTCTGGCTGGCCTGACCCCACAAATACTCTACCCCCCACTCCCCTCAAATCTGGAGAGTTGAGGGCTCCTGATCCAGACTCCAGCTCCAGCTCTTCCTGTTTTCCAGCCTGTCTCCCTCCCTTTCTCTGGCCTTCCCAATCTCTGTGGCCAAAAATCACCCAGTGTCTAGATGTCCTTTGTCCTGGGAGATGGAGCTGCTTGGTGTGGGCCCAGGGAGGAAACCCAGAAGAAGGCAGCTGGTGGGATGCTGGCTTCAAGGCCAAAGACTGGGAATAGCTGGCAGACAGCGTCAGAGACTGCCTGGAGAGCAGTGGAGGGACAAGGAGGGTGGCATTAGGAAGAGCTTTTGGTCTGCAGTGGAGATTGTCTCCACCTTAAAATGGGGTTAGGGAACCAGGACACCTAGGGACTTGGCTCCAAACTGAGCCTAATCCCCACCAACTCCTTCCCTGTGGCCCAAGGCACAATCAGTGGTGACTTCAAACAGATCTGAGAATGAAAATGAAGCCACCAGACAGAAGGGCCTGAGGCTGGTCTCCGACTCCTCCTATAAGTTATATCCCTTACCCACACCTGAGTATGTCCTCTTCTATGCCTATCATTTCCTTCAAATGCTCTCCTTTCTCTTGTCTTCCCCATCAAAGACCCTTCCTCCTCCATATTGCCACCAAAGGCCTTGTTTATTTTTCCAATCTTCTTTAAACCCCTGGAATCCAGCCAGCCCTGTGTCTCCTACTCTCTAGTCCTACCCAGAACCTCAGTCTCCCCTAGAATATGCATCTGGCCCTGACTCCTTCATCTCTTCTTAAGGTTCCTCATGCTTTCCTTTCCCTCTTCATACTGACATCTCCTCTGGGCTTTTCTCTCCAGCTTTCTTTTATCATCCTTAAATTCTTACATTCCCTATTCTTTTCCCAACACCAATCACCCCCTAAACTCTTTACTCTCTTCCAGAAACTCCATCCTCATATATATGTCTCCATCCTTTCAATTTCTTCCTTTCTTATGACCCCAAACTTCATCCCATTCTCTTTGGTTATAGCCCCCAAACTCTTCCCTTTGATCTCTGCCACAAACCCAATCACCCCAAGTGTCTTTCACCTTTCCTCATTTCCACACACCTCATTGTCTCCAAAGACCCTGTAGCTCCATTTGTTCAATCTCTGTCTAACCATTTTACCCCAATCTCTACCCCCCAAACTCCTCCCACTGCACCTCTGCCACAAACCCCGTCGCCCCCAAACTTCTCCAGCATCCCCCATATCTGTCTTTACAACCCACAGCCCCTCCTGCCCAGCCCTCTCCCACGTCAAGCCCATGGGCTCCCCACATTCCACTACAGCAAACCCCTCCCCGCGCCCCGGCCCCCTAGGCCTTGGTCTCGGCCAACTCGCACAGCGCCTCCCCCTCTCCGGATCCCCCTCTCTCCCCCCTCGCAGCTTGCCTCGCGCTCCCTCCCTCGCATCTCCCTCCCTCGCATCTCACTCCTGGCCCCACTCTCCTCCGTTCCTCCGCGCTCCCTCCTTCTCCCTCTTCCTCCCTTCTCCCATCCCCCTCTCCCAAGCTCCCTCCCTTCGCCGTCCGCTTTCCTGTGCGAGTCGCCGGACGCGCCGCCCAGCCCGCCCGCAGCCCCGCGCCGGGCCGGGGCCTCGGGCGGGGACCCATTTCTAGGGGCCGCTGGTCTCGGGGAGGGGCAAGGAGGGGGCGAGGGAGACGACCGCCCGGGAAGGGGCGGGGGCCACGGGCGGAGGCCGCCGGGAGGGCCAGGGATCGCGCGGGTGCAGGCTGCGCGGGGCCGGCGCGGCGGCGGGCGGGCGGTGGATCCCAGCGGCGCTGAGGGCCGACCGGGCCGCGGGGACGAGCGGCGCGGCCGCGGCATTCGGGCGGCGGGGGAGGCGGCGCGACTGGGGAGGGGGCGAGCGAAAGCGGGATCCGGATTTGCTTCGGGGGCCGGCGGGCGATCCGGGCCAGGTGGGGAGGAAAAGGGAGATGGGGGCCGCCCTCTGGGGGGGTCGGGGACGCCGCCGTCGTTGTCGCGGCGGCGACTGAAGTCGGGAAGAGGAGGGGGAGCGGGGAGTGGCCGCCGCCGCCGCCCCCCGGAGGCGCCGGATCCCCGAATCCCGCCCGGAGCCAGCCAGCGGTCCTGAGCTACCACCAGGTAAGCTGTGCTGCCGCCCCAGCCTCCGGCCCGCCGGGTTCTGGCCCTCGGCTCCCCACCCCCACCCCTCCCAGCTCCCCCTCCCGCTGCCACCGCCTCCATTTGTTATTTTCCCGATTCGGTCCCCCTACTATGGGCACTGCCTAGCCTGCAGCTGGGGCCCAGGGGGTGGGACCAGCCCCAAGGAGGGATGGGGGCCAGGGCACCCAGAGGGTCGGGAAGGCTGGGAGAGGTGGGAGGGGCTCAGGAGAGGACTGATGGGGCAAGGGGGTAGCCAGGACCCCGGGACCAGAAGAGGAGGAACGCCGAGGTGGGGATGTGGGGGTATTGGCGAAGGAAAAACGGGGGATGTCCGTGAAGGGGATTGGGGCAAAGGCAGAAAGGATTGGAGAGATGGCAGCGTGAGGGCTCCAGGAAAAGCCTCAAAGGCCCGGAGCCTGGGTTTCAGGGCCAGGGGTTGGGGTTGTTAGGAATAGAAGGGAAGTGGGAAGTGGGGAGGGGTTGTGGTAGGTGGAAAGAGAGGGATTGTGGCTGATGAAGGGAAATGGAATCTGAGGAAACGGAGACTCGGAAACGGGCAAGGAGAGGTCCATTTTTGAGAGGAAGAACCAGGGGTTTTGAGGGGTGGGAGAGGGAAGGTGATACCTTTGTGACTCATTTTTCATTCCATTACTGCAGGTCACCTCTGACCCTGTTTTTCAATCCCAGACATAGTTACTTCTGGGAGAGGGGCATTGGGGCCCAGTAGTGTGGGTCTTCCTAAAACTGATGAGGAGGAAGACAGGAGCATTGAAGGGAGAGTTAGGGAGCAAGAGTTTCAGGGAGAGTGGAAAGAGGAGAGAATTGGGTAGCTTTATAGGTACTCCAAACAAGTTGTGACCCAACCCTTAAATCCCCAAAGCACCCACTGCCCCTGTAGCCATGGTCTCTGTATGGGGGGGGTGGGTCTTCATTACTGTTTTCAGCTCTCAGGTCTCCCTTTGTGCCAGATGGATCCCTGGGATGGACTCTTGGGGGTGGGGGTTACCATTTTGTTGCCATGGCAATGGTCCACTGGGATGTCCAAGTAGGTGGGGGTTCAGAATCTTGATTGGACCTCAGTGTGTGTCTGTGTCCTTGGGATGGAGCAGGGCCCTAAATTCTTAGCTCTTGGCTGGGTTCTGGTACTGCTGGTGGATAGGAGGTTCCCCAGAGGGTACACCCCCTTCCATCCAGCAGTCTGTTGGAACAGGTAGACATGTTACTTGCAGGTCATAGGTGTGTTTCCAAGTCCCTCCTCGCAGGCATCGTGGGAGGATGAAAATGCTGTTAAGTTGTACCATGCTTCCACAGTTCTTTCTGGCCTCTACCTCCCTTATTATTAAGGACTTTTTTACACAGTAGTTTTGCTTCTCTGCACTGAAGTCCTTCTATTTTCTTAAAGTTGAATTTCTCTTTGAGTCTCCCTTCCCGAGGAGTATCCCTTTTCCTCTTTCCCAGACTGTCCCCACAGGGACCCTTTTCCTTAGCTAACCTTCAACCTTCTACTTCCTTGACCTTGTAGGAATGACTGGGCTTTCCCAGGGGAGAGGGCTGTGGCACAGCCTAGTGCAGTGGAAGTACTCTGGAATGGGAACCAGGAGACCTGGGTCTAGTCTTGGTTGTGCCTCTGTGACCTTGGGCAAGTCACTTCTCTTTCTTTGTGCTTCAGCTTCATTGTAAGATGAGAGGATAATAGACTAGATGATCTCTGAGGCCCCTCTGACAACCCTGGATTGTAAGGCAGTTTAGGCCAGCACATGCTGGTCTGGGCTGCATTGTTATCTAACAGACACTTTGAACTGGTTTGCTAATTAGGCAGGTCTGGAATGAGAAGGGCTGGGTCAATGATCCTGAAATTCACCCTGTAAGTCTCTCCCAGAAAGCCTTGTGACTCAGTTGTATTTCTTTGATATCCTTCCTATACAAAAAAACAAAACAAAACAAAAAACCAAACCAGTTGACATCAAGTTGGTTCTTTTTCTGAAGTAGATTGCCAGGCCTTTCTTCCGAGGCACCTCTGGGTAGACTCAAACCTCCAACCTTATGGTTAGCAGCCGAGCGTTTTAACTGTTTACACCACCCACAGACTCCAACCTTCTCATACTTCTCCCTTAATTTCTTTTCCTATTCTTACTGAGGGGCTCTTTTCCTATTTCTCAAAACCCTTTTCCAGTTTCCCAATCTGGTCTGTCATTTTCACTTTGCAGTAAGGTAACCAAGGAGAATGTGTTTAGTGTGTTGCCAGACACATAGTAGGTGCTTTATAAATATTGGAGCCTTGGTAGCACAGTGGTTAAGAGCTCAGCTGCTAACCGAAAGGTCAGCAGTTCGACTGCACCAGCCACTCCTTGGAAACCCAACGGGGCAGTTCTACTCTGTCCTATAGCATTGCTATAAGTCGGAATCGACTTGACGGCAGTGGGTTTTGGTTAATAAATAGTTACAGTGACTGGCTGCTAGGGCAAGGAGTGTAGCTCAACTGTTTGGTGCCAGAACATGCCCTAGGTTCAGAAACATACAGACAATCCAACCCCAGTCCCTCCTGTCTCCCTTTATCCTTGGGATTACCTACCTACCTTTTTATGACTGCTTTTCTCCTTCATTGCTACTCTTTGTTAATTTTATCAGATTTCAGCTGATTAAAAAGTTGAGGTGAGGGGGAAGGGCACACTGATTGCTTTGTTCTTCAGGTACATTCTCATATTTCTCTGACCTTTTGGATCCCGACTGATTTGGTGAACAGGTTCTGTGATGGGAGGAGAGATGGGTGTTCTGCTCTAGAGGCAAAGATCACAGCCGATGACAAACAGTCATCTCGTGCTTTTGTTTAGATTGTTTTTCCCTTTTGTTATGTTGGGTTTTGTGGTTTGAATTTTTTGGGTTGACAATATTTTAAAACCAATTTACATAATAGCTCAAAAATGTGGTAGTAGTTGTAGTTGAAGAAAAAAATGTTCTACTAGGTAGAGCATCATTTGAAAGTTCAGAAGACCTGGGACTTTGTACCAGCTATTTTGTGACTCTTAAGTAAATTGTCATAAAGATTCCTGGAAAGATTATGCTCACCCCTCCCTACTGACCTCAGAAAGATTCAGTGGAAATGAACGAGAAGTAAGTACTCTCTGTATTCCTTGGAAAAAGATGCTATAGAATGTAGACATGCCATTTACCTAGCCAAGCCTCCTAACTCAGAATGGATGGGTAAGGTTACTTGGTTCCCATCAAGGCCAGCAGCACTTAATTGAGGAAGACTACTGAAGTTAGTGGGCTTAAAGGTCAATAACAAGAAAAGGACACCTGTAGATACAGACCATTTGTGGAGGATATAGAAAGGAAGGAGAAAATAGTAAGAAATTGCCTTTACTTTCAGAAGATGTTATGGTCTGTAACATGGAGAGACACGACACTTAGCAAAAATTACAAGTGCAAACAAAAATAGCTGGCTTGAGATACACACACACACACACACGAAGTTCTGTAATTTGGGGATACCTAGGTTTGGTCTTGGGATTGTAGGGCTGTGTTCCTTTGTATTGTAGGATGGGACATTCTTCTCCCACCTACTCTGATGTGAAAAAAGAATCTTTTCGGATCTCTGGGACTGATCTAGACCTTCTGAGAATTCTCCCCATCAGCTTTTGAAGAGAATACAGCAAAGTATAGAAGAAGGAACGTACACTTTGAAGTCAGAGAGATGTGGGCTTGATTCTGCCTCCGTCACTACCTGTGTGAAGTTGGGCAAGGCACAGTTACATTCTTTGATCCTCAGTTTCCTCATCTGTGTAATGGAAATAATAATGAGAATACCTACCTTTCAGCATTGGTTATAAATATTAAATGAAATTGTGTACCTAGAAGGCTTAAGAAGATACTCAGTAAATTAATACTGTAGCTTCATTTCTTTATGCTCCTTTGTAAAGCTCTGTGGAGTTTGTGTGCATACAGATATTCCTTAGGAATCATCAAGGGTAAAACAGTGTGATCTTCTGGATTGGGGCTCATAGGTACATCTTGAGTTTTCTGCCTTCCCCAGAGGTGAAAGAGATTCTATTGTGAGCAGCTTCTCCCTCCTTCACTTGTAGATGAGCTGAGGTAGCCTGTGGGGCAAGTGAGCAATGTCATGTGGTGCCTGTACCTCCTTTGGCCCAGAGGCCAAAGGCTAGGCTGCTTACTCAGTCCCCTGGCAAGCACAGCAGTATCACACTCAGACTCTACTGCGCAATTTGGAGACTCTGATGGTCTCTTTCTACAGGCTTCACTGAAGAGAGATCCTGCAAGTTCAGGTACCTACACTGGAAACTTGGAAATCCTGCTTCCTACTTCCCAGGCCATAGCCGTGGGGAACTTGGGGTGAAGCAGGGAAGTTTCTGTATTCAGCTGCCCAGGCAGAGGAGAATGGGGTCTCCACAGCCTGAAGAATGAAGACACGACAGAATAAAGACTCAGTAAGTAATAGCTAAAGTGAGAGACATGAAAGATAAAGGGTGGAACCTGGAGAGGAAGATAGAAATAAGGTACATCATAAAATCGGGTTTGATGTAAAAAAGGTTACTTGCCTCCTTCCCCCTTCCTCAGATGTCAATGAGGAGTGGACGGAAGAAAGAGGCCCCTGGGCCCCGGGAAGAACTGAGATCGAGGGGTCGGGCCTCCCCTGGAGGGGTCAGCACGTCCAGCAGTGATGGCAAAGCTGAGAAGTCTAGGCAGACAGCCAAGGTATTCTGTCCTCAGGTCCTCCCACAGGATTCCTGGGTACTGGGGCTGAGGGTTATGTGTGTATGTTGTTATGGGGGCACTTCCTGTCTGGCAGAGGTTAACAGTGGAGGCTTAAGAGATTCAAGGTATAAGACAAAAATGTTCTCTTTCTAACAGAAGGCCCGAGTAGAGGAAGCCTCTACCCCAAAGGTCAGCAAGCAGGGCCGGAGTGAGGAGATCTCAGAGAGTGAAAGTGAGGAGACCAGCGCACCCAAAAAGACTAAAACGGAGGTGAGAGACCTTTGCAGTTATCCGGGTCCATCTTCTGAGCATTCTTTTTCTCCCCTAAACTTCCTTTCGCTCACTATTCCTACCTTGATCTCACCTGGGATATGAGAGGAAAGCCATGTCCTAGTGCTTATTAAAATAGCCCTGTCAGACATGTGTCAGACAGATCTTTAGGGCTTTGGTCAGACCACTAGATGACCAGGCAGGGCCAAAGGGGACTGGAGGAATTTGAGGGATTCTAGTCCCTTTTTTCCTAGGTCCTGGTTTTCAACATAGGGCTAGGGAGGAGGTTCAGGGTGAGAAGTCTTAGTAGAAGGAACAAATAAATTATAAGGGAAATGTATAAGTTGTCTTGTTAAGAACTAAGGGTTTCTGAGATGGTTAGTTAAAGGGATAATTGAGATGAGAGGAGGGCAGATATGAGATTGGGAGAGAAAGGGATTTGGGTTCAGGGGAGAAGGTACTTGAGATGGACACTTGAGGAAGGAATAGGGTTTTATAAGGAGGGAAATAAGGTTGGCTGCTAAAGAGCAGCTGAGAATGTGGGGAGAGTGGGGGAATCCCCAGATGGTAAGGAAGTGGGCTTGAGCAAGAGTACTCATCACATCACAGTACAGTGATATGTTTTGAGGGGGGAATGCTTTTGTGCAAGGGAGGCCCCAAATCCGGGGGAAGCAAGAAAGGAAAAGATGAAAAAACGGCCCTCCCTCTTCTACAGCAGGAGCTCCCTCGGCCACAGTCTCCCTCAGATCTGGACAGCTTAGATGGGCGGAGCCTCAATGATGATGGCAGCAGTGACCCTAGGGATATTGACCAGGACAACCGCAGTACATCCCCCAGCATATACAGCCCTGGAAGTGTGGAGAATGACTCCGACTCATCTTCTGGCCTGTCCCAGGGCCCAGCCCGCCCCTATCACCCACCTCCACTTTTTCCTCCCTCCCCTCCCCCAGTAGATAGCACCCCCCGACAGCCAGAGCCTGGCTTTGAGCCCCATCCTTCTGTGACCTCCACTGGATATCATGCTCCTATGGAGCCCCCTACATCTCGAATGTTCCAGGCTCCTCCTGGAGCCCCTCCCCCTCACCCACAGCTCTACCCTGCAGGGGCTGGTGGAGGAGTTTTGTCTGGACCTCCAATAGGTCCCAAGGCGGGAGGGGCTGCCTCTTCAGTAGGGGCCCCCAGTGGGGGTAAGCAGCACCCCCCACCCACCACTCCCATTTCAATATCAAGCTCTGGGGCTGGTGGTGCTCCTCCAACAAAGCCACCTACCACTCCAGTGGGTGGTGGGAACCTACCCTCTGCTCCACCACCAGCCACCTTTCCCCATGTGACACCAAACCTGCCTCCCCCACCTGCCCTGAGACCCCTCAACAATGCATCAGCCTCTCCTCCTGGTCTAGGGGCTCAGCCACTACCTGGGCATCTGCCCTCTCCCCACACCATGGGGCAGGGTATGGGTGGACCTCCCACTGGCCCAGAGAAGGGCCCAACGCTGCCTCCTTCGCCTCACCCTCTGCCCCCTGCTTCCTCCTCCTCTGCCCCAGCTCCCCCAATGAGGTATCCTTATTCATCCTCTAATAGCTCTGCAGCAGCCTCCTCTTCCAATTCTTCCTCTTCCTCTGCCTCCCAGTACCCAGCTTCCCAGGCATTACCCAGTTATCCTCACTCCTTCCCTCCCCCAACAAGTCTCTCTGTCTCCAATCAGCCACCCAAATATACTCAGCCTTCTCTCCCATCCCAGGCGGTGTGGAGCCAGGGTCCCCCACCACCTCCTCCCTATGGCCGCCTCTTAGCCAACAGCAATGCCCATCCAGGCCCCTTCCCTCCTTCCACTGGGGGCCAATCCACTGCCCACCCACCAGCCGCAACACACCACCATCACCACCAGCAGCAGCAGCAGCAGCAGCAGCAGCAGCAGCAGCAACACCATGGAAGCTCTGGGCCCCCTCCACCTGGAGCATATCCTCACACCTTAGAGGGCAGTAGTTCTCACCAGGCACACCCTTATGCCATGTCTCCCTCCCTGGGGTCTCTTAGGCCCTACCCAACAGGGCCAGCACACTTGCCTCCACCTCACAGCCAGGTGTCCTACAGCCAAGCAGGCCCCAATGGCCCCCCAGCTTCCTCCTCGTCTAACTCCTCTTCCTCTCAAGGGTCCTACCCATGTTCACACCCCTCTCCTTCCCAGGGCTCCCAAGGGGCCCCCTACCCCTTCCCACCCGTGCCTCCGGTCACCACATCCTCAGCTACCCTTTCCACGGTCATTGCTACAGTGGCCTCCTCGCCAGCAAGCTACAAAACGGCCTCCCCACCCGGGCCCCCACCATATGGAAAGAGAGCCCCATCTCCTGGGGCCTACAAGACAGCCACTCCACCTGGATATAAGCCGGGGTCACCGCCCTCGTTCCGAACGGGGACCCCACCAGGCTACCGAGGCGCCTCGCCGCCCGTTGGCCCAGGAACCTTCAAGCCAGGCTCGCCCACCGTGGGGCCCGGGCCGATACCGCCAGCAGGGCCCTCAGGCCTGTCCTCCCTGCCACCACCGCCTTCGGCCGCTGCCTCAGGGCCGCCCCTTAGCGCCACACAGATCAAACAGGAGCCGGCTGAGGAGTACGAACCCCCTGAGAGCCCAGTGCCTCCGGCCCGCAGTCCCTCGCCCCCTCCTAAGGTGGTAGACGTGCCCAGCCATGCCAGTCAGTCTGCCAGGTGAGCGGCCTGGGCCGGGTGTGGGCGGGCAGCACGGAACCGGGCAGACGAAGCGGGGACTAGCCACAGGAGGGGCTTTGTGTTCATGTAATGCTTTTTAAAGTGCTCCGGGTTAGGCCCTGACGTAGACGGCAGCTCAGGGCCTACGGGGACTGCTTTTGGGGCTGGGAGCTGCATAAGGCTCGCTAGGGCAGCTCGCAAGGACTGAACGTGCGCCACTTCCGCGTCCGGCAGATTCAACAAACACCTGGACCGCGGCTTCAACTCGTGCGCGCGCAGCGACCTGTACTTTGTGCCGCTGGAGGGCTCTAAGCTGGCCAAGAAGCGGGCCGACCTGGTGGAGAAGGTGCGACGCGAGGCCGAGCAGCGCGCGCGCGAAGAAAAGGAGCGCGAGCGCGAGCGGGAACGCGAGAAGGAGCGCGAACGCGAGAAGGAGCGCGAGCTCGAGCGCAGCGTGGTGAGTGCCTCACAAGATGCGCCACCCACCTTCCTTCCCTCCTTTGCGCTGTTCAGGGAGGCTGGCTCAAAGGGTGGGAGGTGATGTCGCCACCTATCGGAGAGGAGGAATCACTACAACTCAAAATAGAGATCAAAAGGATTCCAACTTAAGGAATCTTTGCATTTCTGGTTTGGGGGAAGGCAAGGTCTGGTGGGACTACCTGTGGGTCGCAGGAAGGGCAGCTATCCAGTGGGGTAGAGAAGTTCCTGGTAGTTACAGTTCAGGTGGTGTGAGGCATTTTGGTATTCAGCTGCTGAGACAAATGGGCAGCTAGAGACCTGCTATCTCTTTCCACAATTGTCTTTTTGATTTCCATTTCTCCGTGTGTCCCACAGAAGTTGGTTCAGGAGGGCCGTGCTCCAGTGGAGTGCCCGTCTCTGGGCCCAGTGCCCCATCGCCCTCCATTTGAGCCAGGCAGTGCTGTGGCTACAGTGCCTCCTTACCTGGGTCCTGACACTCCAGCCCTGCGCACCCTCAGCGAATATGCCCGGCCCCATGTCATGTCTCCTGGCAACCGCAACCACCCATTCTACGTGCCCCTGGGGGCAGTGGACCCAGGACTCCTGGGTTACAATGTCCCAGCCCTGTACAGCAGTGACCCTGCTGCCCGGGAGAGGGAGCGGGAAGCCCGTGAGCGAGACCTTCGTGACCGCCTCAAGCCTGGCTTTGAGGTGAAGCCCAGTGATCTGGAACCCCTACACGGGGTCCCTGGGCCAGGCCTTGACCCCTTCCCCCGACATGGGGGCCTGGCTCTGCAGCCTGGCCCACCTGGCTTGCACCCTTTCCCCTTTCATCCAAGCCTGGGGCCCCTAGAACGAGAACGTCTAGCACTGGCAGCTGGGCCCGCCCTGCGGCCCGATATGTCATATGCCGAGCGGCTGGCAGCTGAGAGGCAGCATGCAGAAAGGGTGGCAGCCCTGGGCAATGACCCGCTGGCCCGGCTGCAGATGCTCAATGTGACCCCACATCACCACCAGCACTCCCACATCCACTCGCACCTACATCTGCACCAGCAGGATGCCATCCATGCAGGTGAGATCCCCTATCTTCCTTGCCTTGGCCCTTTGGGGCCTCCTTACCCCTGGCAAGTGGCCAGGCTCTTCTGTTCCTCAGGCTGAGACCCTAGCCTGACATGAGCCTTTTTCCTGTGATGGCTGCCTCCTGTCATCCCCCTAGCCTGTCTCCTCATGCCCTGTCCTAGCTGCAGATCCTCTATGCCCCACACTCCAGGCCTCTCCTTAGTCTAGCATTCCATCCATGATAGAGGCCCACGCTGGAGCTCCATGAAGGAAAACCACCTTTCTACCCTTACGGTTCCTTTCCCCAAGCCCTTCACTTACCTATTTTCTTGTTCCTTGGATTTCAAATTTATTGTGTCTGCCATTGTTTCTTGCCATCCTCTCCTCCCTTCCCAGATGGAGGTCTTTCATGTTCCTCCCCACCTATAGATCTGTTACCTTCCAGAAAGAGCCCTGCAGCTTTGGTTCTGGATGTTATAGGTGATAATGAGCTTTACTTACTGTTCTTCCACCATATTTCATATTGTCCAGAACTTTGCTCGGCCTAACCTTACAGTTGTGTTCATCCTAGGCTCCCCTGTGCCTTTTCCCTCTTAACATCCCTTGTCTTCCTGCCTCATTTCCTAAACTTCTATCTATCCTTCTTCATTTCCTCTAAGCAGGCTGATTCTTTCCTTCCTTTTGCTCAGACTCCTCTGGCAACTCTAATTTCCTGTTTTCTCTCATTCATATATCCCTACTCTAGTGGTGTCTAGTCCTGTCCACCCCCTAGGTCCCCCTAGTTGTTTCATTCTGCCTCCTATTCCATTCTGGATCTCCCTGTGTTTCACTGTCCATTTCTCTTCCCAGGCTTCCCTTCACCTAAATGGATAGTTGCCCCAAACCTACCTTCTGATAACACCTTCCTCTTCTTTGCCCTCCAGCCTCCGCCTCAGTGCATCCTCTCATTGATCCCCTGGCTTCAGGGTCTCACCTTACCCGGATCCCCTACCCAGCTGGAACCCTCCCCAACCCCCTTCTTCCTCATCCTCTGCACGAGAACGAAGTTCTTCGTCACCAGCTCTTTGGTAAGGATGGAGGTTGTGGGTGGAGAAGTTCTAGTGAGGGAAGGGCAGAAAGAAGGAATTTGAGTGGTAGGATCGGCCTAGTTGGGCTTGGGGTGGGATGAGGAAGTACCTAGAGGAGCTGGGAATGGGAGTAGGAGAGCTGAGGCCCTGCCCAAGAGAGGCATGTTTTAGTGCTGGACTACCAAGGTTTGCATCTGAGCTCCGCCATTGACAACCTGCAAGACTGGATGTGTTACCTAAATTCTTAGTCTTGGTTTCCTCTGTATGTAATGTGACTGGCTGTCCCCTGGTCCATATTAGGTGCTCAGTACCCATCAGTCATGTGCCCCCTGTCTTTCTTGCCCACAGCTGCCCCCTACCGGGACCTGCCAGCCTCCCTCTCTGGCCCCATGTCAGCAGCTCACCAGCTGCAGGCCATGCATGCGCAGTCTGCTGAGCTGCAGCGCCTGGCACTGGAGCAGCAGCAGTGGCTGCACGCCCATCACCCCCTGCACAGCGTGCCGCTACCTGCCCAGGAGGACTACTACAGGTATGGGGCACCCTGGGCCTGGAGTGGGGAAGTGAGTTTTGCCAGCCTGGGATGGGCCTTGGGCATGGGACAGCAGGGCTCTAGGCTCCTGGAAAAGGAACGCCCCACCCGCATCTGTGAAAGGGGCCAGGTCAGAATGGACTTCAGGCTCTTCTCTGCTCTGACTCCCCCTCTCCCCCTAGTCACCTGAAGAAGGAAAGTGACAAGCCGCTGTAGAACCTGTGACCAAGAGAGCACCCGTGGCCCCTGTGTCTGGACCTTGGAGGCCTGCCTCCCAGCCTGCCACAAAGAACCCAGGAGAGAATACTGCTCAGTTGCAGGGCCTTGGCAGCTGGGCAGTGGGGAAGAGGAAGGGACAGACAGAAGGCCAAGGCTGGTGTGGGAAGGTGGGGAGGTGGCGAGGGTGGGGCAGAAGCACACAGTATCTTGGACCAGGTCCCTCTTTCTTGTACCCCAGCTCTCCTCCTCCCCTAAGCCCAGCCCTTGATGGCCATTGCCCCTTCCCTGACCCGTTGGTGTGATTATTTCATCTGTTAGATGTGGCTGTTTTGCGTAGCATCGTGTGTGCCCCTGCCACCCCCCCAATCCCTGTGTGCGCGCCCCCTGCGATGTATACCCCTCCCCCTCTTCCACATTAATAATTTATATATATAAATATCTATATGATGCTCTTTAAAAAACATCCCAACCAAAACCAAACAAACGTCCTCACGACTCTCCAGGAAGATGGCTGCGACTCTTTCTTTGCGGGCTAGGGGGGTGGGGGTGGGTCTCTGCGCAGCGGTGGCCAGAAAAAAAGCTGTGGAACCAGAGATTGGTGGGGAAATGGGAGGGACAGGACCTGAGGAACGAATAGGGTGTAGAAAGCCGTAGAAAGCCGAACTGCAGAGGGGATCTTGGAAGAGGGATGGAACTGCTGGGGGAGCTGCCACCGCCACGCCCTCCAGGGCTGGGGAAGTCAAGCTGTTAGAGGCCTGCTACAGGCTCGCTTGTGACATGATCATGTCGGAGGAACTACCCTGAGTCCTTGGGGGTGTTCCTGCCACTGTCCCACAACTAGGGGCCACCAGAATCTTCTGGGACAAGGGTTTCAGAGCTGGATCCTTTCCGTGGAATAGTTGGAGATACAGTTATGAAGTGGGAGTGGGTGTTCTCTCAAATAGGTCAATGTGACTAGAACCTTAATTACTCTTCAGCTTGAAGAGGGAGTGGGTTACAATTTCAAACGCCTGGAAGTGAAATAAGGGCGTTATGCTGCAGCGCCACCCCTAAGCAAAGCCATTTTAGGAAAGCGCAAGAGCCACGCTTGCTCACAGTTCTTAGTGCTGCGAATCATAGTCTTCGGTCTTAAAAACTAAAGGGGTGTGGCTGGCTGCTATTCCAGCCAATCAACATCGCGCTCATTTGCATAGGCTCATAATAAAGGTTCACAAACTCTAGAAATGAACGATTTAAGTTTTCCTTAGAATATTGTTTTTGCTATTGAAAGTTAGTGTACTCCGCTGCTTAGACATTAGTAGGGTTTGAAAAAAAAAAAAAAAAAAAAAAAAAAAAAAAAAAAAACCTCCGCTGTCAGCTCACCCTCAGCGGTAGTGGAGTCCAAGAATATCCCACGTTCTCTCCAAGGTAAGTTCTTGTAGTGTTACAGCTCTTTTAGAATTTGTCTAGTAGGTTTTCTGGTTTTTTTCCGGAAAACCCTTTTACATGTTGTTTTTTAAATAATAGATATCATTTGATTTGGTTTTTGTGTTCTTTTGTGTTAGAAGTTTATTATGGTTCTTTAGGTTTTTTTTATAGTTCGAAATTGAACCACTAGGATTACGGCATTGTAGCTTCCGGCTCCGGCTGATGCTGCTTCCCATCGACTCCTACCGATCTTAGGAGGTAGTCCTTTTCCTGCAAAGCTTTCCCGCGGCGTAGCTGCACGTGCGGTTTTTATGGTTCTATATGGCGTCCGCCTCGGCCCCACCCGCGGCCCTGAGCGCCGAACAGGCCAAGGGTGAGAAGCATTCGTAATCACCAGGGTGGGCTGTCTGTCGGGGGAGGGTACGGCCGAAGATGGGGAGGGAGATGTCTGTAGTCGACGGGGGCGGGGGCGTCGCGTACCTTTACTCTCCCTCTGCTAAGTAGGGTCCTTGCGCCTTAGAGCGAAGGATTCTAGGACCGAATTTATCGGTTTACCAACGGCTCAGTCCCCTAATTCTTTGTCCCCTTCCCTGTGCTTTCGACCGGGCTCGCCGGTGATGCTCCGTCACGTACCACGGGACACGTTCCTGGGGTTCCTCTGGGGCGCAGTGGTCCTGGCCGAGGTCATCCAGGCGTTCTCGGCCCCGGAGAACGCCGTGCGCATGGACGAAGCCCGGGACAACGCGTGCAACGACATGGGCAAGATGCTGCAATTTGTTCTGCCCGTGGCCACGCAGATCCAGCAGGAGGTCATCAAAGCCTATGGCTTCAGCTGCGACGGGGAAGGTGGGTTGGGGAGAAGGAGCTGTATCGATTGGGCCCCTGAACTGTCATTCCCCTTGTCGCCACTCGGCGGCAGCCATAATCTGACTAACAGTATTGGCACTCAGGACACAGGGTCTACCCTGAACTTGTGCCAAGCGAAATCCTATAGATGCATTTCGTAGTTACCGTTAATCACTCTAATATCCTCATTAATCACTCTAATTAGTATTTTAACATGAGAGACAGACTCCGGTTTTAAAGTGGGCAGGGTCACAGCAGAGCTGGACTTGAACCCAGCTCTGCTAGCGTTTTAGTGAGAAGACTGTATCATGAGAGCTTGCTCTACAGCCCCTCCAAGGTGTTGAAACAGTAGTAATCTGTGTAGAGGTCGATGGTGAAATTTCCTTGGTGAGATCACGCTGCTCCACAGCCCTCCTGTGCCCTGTTATAGACCTGGGACCTCGTGGGTATTTACACTTTGGATTCTTGTGACTAAACTGCTGAAATGGCTCACCTGAGTGAGACACACACAGCTTTGGGATGTTTTTCATTCACTGTATTCTCCTCCAGCTTGCACAGTGTAAACCAGGAAATCGTTGATCCAAATCACACTGGAGAGAGGCCAGCCTGTGTCCTGTTTTGCAGACAGCTACCTGGCCAGTTGGGGAGCAGCCAGTGACTCATATCCCATCTGCCTACCCTTCCCGCCATCTTGGGCATGCCAGTCCCCAGGGTGTGGTTTGACTCTCCACTCCCCCTTCAGGTGTCCTTAAGTTTGCCCGCTTGGTGAAGTCCTACGAAGCGCAGGATCCCGAGATTGCCAGCCTGTCAGGCAAGCTGAAGGCTCTGTTCCTGCCACCGATGACGCTGCCGCCTCACGGGCCTGCACCAGGTGGCAGCGTTGCTGCCTCCTGAGGGGCTTGACCCTCCCCTGTGTCCTGTGTGGCTTTGGAGAATGGAAGACCTTAGCTTCCCAGAGGGTAATAAATGTGCCTGTGACTTGGCCTTGGTGTCAGTCTTTTGTGACCGTGACAGCCCCCACCTCCTGTCTCCAGATTACCTCACCATTCCAGGCTGCCCCACCTCTCCCTTTCCAGATCCTTCCTATGCTCCCTGCCAGGCCCAGCCCTGCACTAGGCTTCTCACTTCACCCCACCCAAGGAAGGGTGAGAGTGTGGGCTGGCCCTTCAACACATTGGGTGGGTGGGTGAGTGGGTGGGCCTACATGTTGGCTCCTCCTTCGCTAAGGCATTGGGCTTCCAGGGCTTTTACTTAGGCCCGTTGGTATCCCCATCGGTCGGTGTTCCCTTGGCCAGGACTACATCCTGTCTTTGCCCCTAGCGGCCCTCCCACTGCTCCTCCAGGTGGAGCTCCTGGTCGCTCCTCCCCTCCCACGGGAAGGAGGCCCTGGACAAGCTGGCGGGCCAGCTGGACGAATGAGCAAGAGTTGTAGTGGGAAGCGGGCTGCTGTGGGCGGTCTGAGGCTAGCCCCGCCCCACCTGTCCCTGCTGCAGGATCGTTAGTCCAGGGGCTTGTCCCTGCAGTGCCATTGGCCTGGAGGCCTGGACTGAGGAGGAAGTAGTTGAGTTCTGAGTGTTCTTCCTCACCTGACCTGGGTCACTGTGCTCTGCCGTGCCCCTGGCTCGGCCCCACCCCCGGTGGCTCTCTGCCTGTTACTCCCCCATACTTTCCTGGAAGATGCTGTCCCGTGGGTAAGTCACCTGCCCCACCTGGATCCCACAGGCTCCTGTTAGTTTGGGAGGGAGGGGTTCATTCTCATTCCTGGCAGGTATGTGACCGTGAGCATGACTTCCCAGCGCCTTGCCCTGGCTCGGCTTCCTGTGCCTACATACCACTTGTCTCCCTAAGATGCACAGACCCCCATGCTGATTCATGCTCCTCTGCCCCCCCACTTTTATTATAGTTTATCCCTGACAGATGTATGTTTATTCTCACTCAGATTTCCACTTCCGCCTCTTGTCCCCTGATTCTGCCTCCTGCTTAGGATCTGTCCCCCTGGATAACCCACATCACCTCAAATATGACATGTCTGAAAGGCAAACCTGTGAAATCTCTCCCCTGTCCACTCAGCTTCCCCTGTACTTCCTAGCCTCTGGCTTTGGTTCCCTTAACTCCTCCTCATCATTCATTCAACTAATAAATATTGAGCATCTATTATGAGTTTGGGCTGCTAACCAAAGGTTCGCAGTTCAAACCCACCAGCTGCTCCTTGGAAACCCTATAGGGTCTCTATGAGTCGGATTATGTGCTAGGTACTGTATAAGGTGCTGGGAATACTGCAGTAAACAAGGCAAATGCAGTCCTTGCTCTCATAAAGCTCACATTTTCATGTGAAGTGGCAGACCAACCAACTGAATAAGCAGGATCATTTCAGATCTTTATAAGTGTTATGTAGAAAATGAAACAGCTTCATGTTAGAGTAAGTTCCAGGGGTGTCAGGGCCATTACTAGCTGGAGAAATCAGAGAGGGCTTTCCTGAGGAGGTGGCATTTGAGCTGAGGCCTGGATGGTGAGGAAGAGCCAGCCATGTGATCAAGAGTCAAACACCCCTGGCAGAGGTTATGGCAGGCACAAAGGGCCTGAAGTGGGAACAAACAAGCGAAAAAAGGACAGTGTGCCTAAGCAGAGTCAGCCAGTGGAGAGGGAGGCAGGGCCAGGGCAGGTTAGGCCTTGTTGGAGTATGGATATTGTAAGTGAAAACCTGCTTAGAGAGTGTTGGTGAGTTTGTGGGTTGGTTGGCCCACTAGTCCTGCTGATTCTTGCTTCTCAGACTCTTCACATCTGCCCCCTCCTCTCTCTCTGCACTGTCTCCCCCAGTGTACGCCCTTGTCACAGTCAGCTCCACTGACTGGGTTCTTTTTGAGTCTTTTCGTCCTTGATCCCTTCCATACCCCTGCCATGTCATTTCCCTACAAAGTGGCTTGGCGAGGCCTCCTGCTGTGCAGAATCCTTCCTTGGTTCCTCAGCTTGGCCTTGTAAGGCCCTCTGCAGCTGGGTCCAGCCTCTCAGAACAGCTTTGCTCTGACTGCAATGCTCCACTCCCACCCTAGTCCTACTTCTCAAGTGGGTCCTGTCCACGCCACCTCTGTGCCTTTGCAGATGTTGCCCCTGGTGCAGTGCCTGCTCCCTCCCTCCTCCATCATGGCTGTTCCAGTGCTCACCCTACCTGCCTGCTGAAGCATTCTCCAGCAGTGTGGTTGGGGTGTTGGAAAGGGCAAGGCTCTGGTTAGTCTGCCTTTCCACTCACTAGCTTGTGACCTTGGGTAAGTTCCTTAACCTTCCTGACTCTCAGTTTTTGTTTCTGAAAATGGACTAATAATACTGATTAAGGAGGGCTGAGAGGGCAGTGGTAGTTCAGTGGGAGAATTCTTGCCTTCCACCTGGGAGACCCAGATTCAATTCCTGGCGCATGCACCTCATGTACAGCCACCACCCATCTGTCAGTGGAGGCTTGCGTGTTGCTGTGATGCTCAACAGGTTTCGGCAGAGCTTCCAGACTAAGATGGACTAGGAAGAAAGGCCTGGTGATCTACTTCTGAAAATCAGCCAATGATAACCCTGTGGATCGCAATGGTCCCATCTGGTTGTGCATGGGGTTGCCATGAGTCAGGGGCCAACTTGATGGCAGCTAGCAACAACAACAACTAAATAGGGTTGGCGTGAGGATTAATAATATAATGTGAAATCTGTTGGCACTGAAACGCTACTACATATCAGCTTTTTACATCAGTATTTGGGAAATAGTGTTAAGCCTGCTTATCCGGTGGGGATACTGAGGCTCAGAGAAGTTAAGTAACTTTCAAGGGGTTATTTCAGCTTGTTTGCTCTTCCAGACTGCCTATCTTCCTGATTTCTGTCATTATCTCCCTACTTCCCAAAGGGATCATTTTGTCTTCTGAATTACCAGGCACTTACTTTTTTAACTCTCAGTCTCCCTGAGCCTGTACCCTTCTTTTAAAAAGTCAGGAAAATAATTCCTACATCACAGAGCTGTCTGAGGCCCAGATGAGATTGTGTACGTGCTCTGCAATTCTAGAGCACTATCCTGAGGTTGTTATGATTATTTTCCTGCCAAGGGGCAGCAGAGACCATACATCTTGTTTGAGTGTCTGTCTTCTGGCTTGACACCCTTCAGAGAAATTTCTGCCTCTTGGATGGGTCAGAAGTTTGTGGCTGACTCAGCCTTGGTGGGTTTCCTTCCCACAAAGAGGGTTTAAGCCCCGGAAGGAGAGTGGCTTGGGGCCAGGGTGCAGTGGGTGTTTGATTTGGAACATGGACCTTCAACTTTGTGTATCGTGAGGACTGTGTGTCCGTGTGTGGGCATCTGAACCAGACCAGGTGTGTGTGTGGATGGACATGGACGAGAAGGTGCACACAGTGGGACTGTCTGTGCATAAGTGGTATGCTTATGTGCATGTGTGTACTCATCTGTATAGGACGAGCAGGATGTGCGTGTGTGTGTGCGTGTGGAGGACCAGGAGGCTGTGCTTGTGACCACGTATGTGCGTGCTTATGATAAGTTTGTTTATTGGATGCCTACTCTGTGCCAGCATTGTGCTAGGCTTTCGTCATTCCGAGGTGAGCAGGGACAAGTTGGCCCCAGCACAGTGGGGACTGCACATGCTCTTCCTGCCTGTGATGCAGGAGGGAGTTCATGGGATTTCAGTCTTTCAGGGTAGCTGTCCGAGACCGAAGGGGTGGTTAATATTAACTACACCATAGACAGACCAAGAAGTTCCCTGGGCGCCAGAAACAAAGGAAGACACACACACAAAGGGGCGGCGGGGGTCGGGGGAGGGAAAGCTTTTTTGGGGAGGGGGAATTGATGTTTGATACTTCAAAAATTGATCAAAGTAGTTGTCACTGGAAAAGTAGACTTTTGTTGGGCTTTAAACTTCGTTATTTATTTTTTTCTTAGTTTGTATTGAGGCATAACATATATAATGTGCATAAGTATTAAGTATACAGTTTGATGAACTTAACATACTTAACGCCATCCAGTTCAAAATGCATCCCCAGTGCCCAAGAAGCTTCCCAGAAATTACTGTTTCCTAGTCAATTTATTTATTTTTATAAAGGTCATACATGTCCATGGTATAACACTGAAAAAGATATAAGGGAGAAGTAAGTGTCTCTCAGACACAGTGGTGGTTCAGTGGCAGAATTCCCCATGCTGGAGACCTGGGTTTGACACCTAGCCAGCGCATTGCATTTCACGTGCAGCCACCACCCGTATGTCAGTGGAGACTTGCGTGTTACTATAACGCTGAACAGGTTTCAGCGGAACTTCCAGACTAAGATGGACTAGGAAAAAGTCCTAGTGATCTACCTCTGAAATCAGTCAATGAAAACCCTATGGATCACAATGGTCCAATCCCATTGTGCATGGGGGTCGCCATGAGCTGGGGCGATGACAGCTAGCACAGCAGTGTGCGCCTCTCAGCCCTGTTCTCCAGCCACCCAGTTGCCCTTCCTAGAGGAAGCCACCAACATATGCATCCTTTGTTAGGCTTCTTTCCTCTTGTTTTGGTTTGGTGGTATTTGTGTTTTGAATTACATACAGAGGGCATCATAAGCTTTTATGAGAAAGGTCAACCAGCTCTGAGGCTATCAGCCACACCAGGGACCTCAGCCCCTCAGCCCCCAGCCCCCAGGAGACAGGCCACCTGGTCAGAACCCTGGGAGCCCTGAGCTCTGGCTGATTCAGACCAGACCTGCTTGGAGAAAACCTGTGGCTCTGGCATAGGGTGGAGGGGAAGCGGGGCTGCCTGGCTCTGTCCACGACCTGCTCCCTTAGATCTGTGTTCCTTCCTATTCTGTTTCTTGGATCACTCTACACGGACAGGGGCAGGGCAAGAAAAGAAAAAGCTTGAGTTTGACAGGGCTGCTCAGGGGTCATTTGGTCCATCCTCCTGCCATAGTAGAGGAGGGCAGCGCTCCTGCTTATAAGCATCTACAAGCCCTTGGCTATTAGGGAGCCTGCACCCTCCCACTGCAGCCCCAACCAACAAGGAGTCTGTCAACCTTTGTTCTTGGAATCCCTGAGGGCTGGGATATAGTAGTTAAAATCACTGACTTTGGAACCAGACTGTCTGGGTTTGAATCCCAGTACTGCCACTTACTAACTGAATGGCCTTGGGCAAGTTTCTAAACTCCCTGAGCCTCAGGTTCATTGCCTGTAAAAGGGGGATAAAGATAGTACCTGTTTCATGGGACAGTTGTGAGGAATAAATCAGATAAGGCGTGTAAACGGTGTTATAGCTTAGTGCTTAGCATACAGGCAGTCCCTGGGTTGTACAACCCATAGTTATGAACCAACCACCCCCATAAACCCTGTTGTATTAAAAATTCAAGGTACGTATAATGCTTCATAACAACAAATGGGCGCTACTTTGCAATGCACATCCAAACATTATTATTACTGTATTATTATGTGAAAGATGTTTTAGTGTATCTGGAAGTGTTTCTTTAATGTTTTTTATGTATAGAAAGGTACACTATATACTAAGACAAACATTTGACTAACTGACATTAGATAAGAACCATACCTGATTGTTCCAAGTTACCTACAAATTTGACTTAAAGACAGATTTAGAAACGGAACCCATTTGTAATCCGGGGACTGCCTGTATACTAAAAACAAACAAACAAACCCATTGCTGTCTAGTCAATTCCAACTCATAGTGACCCTATAGGGCAGAGTAGAATTGCCCCACATGGTTTGGTTTCCAAGGCTGTAAATCTTTATGGAAGCAGACTGCCACATCTTTCACCCACGGTTCCGTAGAGCAGCTGGTGGATTCAAACCGCCGACCTTTCAGTTAGCAGCTGAGCGCTTAACCACTGCTCCGCCAGGGCTCCTTAGCATGTAGTAAGACTCCATTAAATGATAGCTGTCATCATCATTCTTATTAGCTTGGACTAGGGAGAGCTGTGTAGAAGCAGCTGGTAGAGGAGGAAGAGGTGGCATGTGACTGCGAGTTCACGTGTATGAAGCATGATCTTTGCCTGAGGGTGCAAGGCACACGTGTTCTCATTTCGTGTGTTGTCACATATGTGAGTGCCATGTTCCTGAAGCCTTTGATGGCAGATGTGTGGCAAGTGGGGCCCCATCCCCACCCCCACTGCCACCCGGCTCTGCTTCTCTGCACTCTGCTCTAAAGAGAAGTACAAGCGAGTTCCCCCAAGGGGTCGGCCGCGCCCCTTCCTGTCCCCGCCCTGGTGGCTGCCCCAGGCCAGTACAGTGGCAGTCCCAGAACCAGGACCGCTGGGGTGGTGAGGTGGCCTGGGCATTGAGAGCTACATTTGAGGCTCAGCACCAGAGCTCTGCACCTGCCCCAGACTAGCCGGCAGCACCTCATCCCTGAAGCCCCTTCCTCTCGGGGAGCCCCCAGGATGGTGAGGTAAGGGCCTGAGACCCACAGTAGGTAAAAGGTAAGGTGTCCTGGGGCCCAGGGGACCTTGCCTCATGACCCTACCCTGGCTCCCAGGTGGTTTCACCGAGACCTCAGTGGGCTGGATGCAGAGACCCTGCTCAAGGGCCGAGGCGTCCATGGGAGCTTCCTGGCTCGGCCCAGTCGCAAGAACCAGGGCGACTTCTCCCTCTCGGTCAGGTAGGTGCCCCTCAACTCCGGCTAGCAAGGCCAGCATTTTGGCAGCTTTGTTGTGTTGGTCCAGGCCTGAACCACTCTCTCGGGGTTCCCCCATGCTAGTGCTGACTCCCAGCCCCTGGCCTCATCTGTAGCCCAGCACCGCTGCTCCTACCCCTGGCCCCAGCATTTTCTCTGTCCCTGTGTCAGCCCCATCCCTGTGTGTACCTCATACTCAGGACCCTCAGCTGACCCACCACCCTGTCCCCACTTCTACTCCTGCACCCACGGGCCTCACTGCCTGGTGCTCTGCAGGGTGGGGGATCAGGTGACCCATATTCGGATCCAGAACTCAGGGGACTTCTATGACCTGTATGGAGGGGAGAAGTTTGCGACACTGACAGAGCTGGTGGAGTACTATACACAGCAGCAGGGTGTCCTGCAGGACCGGGATGGCACCATCATCCACCTCAAGTACCCGCTCAACTGCTCCGACCCCACCAGCGAGAGGTAAGGACCTTCTCAGCCTGACCCACACCATGCAGAGGTGGGCTGGCTCCCACCCTAACTCTCAGGGGGGCCAGTTTCCTGGACCATGGCACCACTGACCCGTCCACCCCCTCCCTGCTCCGCTTCAGGGCTCTGTGAATATCTTCCTTCCATGCTCACCTGTGGCCGGGGTCTCAGAGGGCCAATCTCCCACCTCTTTCGGTTTACCGTGAGGAAGCAAAAGAGGTTTCCTCCCCCTGCGCCAGGGTCCCTGTCAGCTGGCAACCCAGGCCCTACTGGTAACAGGGAGGCCACTCTTTGTGGCTGGCCATTCCACAGCAGGCAACTCTGTTGTTAGAAAGCTCTTCCTTCTATGGAACTGAATCTGCCTGCCTACAACTACCCCCTCCCCCTATACAGGTTAATACAGTGAGATGTTGATGTTGAGGATGTTTATCATAGGGACTAACATTTATTAGGACACTTAATGCCTTATCTCAGCAACCCAGTTAGGTTGGGGCTGGGTAGAGCTTGACCAGACCCTTGGCCCAGACACAGATATTTGAAAACAGTATGTAACAGGGTCACATGTGTAAAGGGCCTAGTACTATGCTGGGTACAGATAATGCTCAAAGCATTTTCCCTCTCCTTTTGGCTCCAAAGATGGGGTCCCCAGAACTGGGTTGGTGACTGCCCATGTGGTATCCCCAAAACATGGCAGCTGGATGCTCTGCATTCCTAAAAGTCTGCCCACAATGGCTCATCTTAGCAGCTACATCACAATAACATCTATTAAGCTTAAGAGCAACGGAACAAGCCTAGGTATTTTTCACATGGACTCCTGAGGCCAGGCCAACTAGCCCTTGTCCTTTATTTGTGTATTGATGGTTGAAATGGTTCTGAACCTTGATTCTGTCCTTTTTAGTCTTTCTGAGATTCATGTCTTCAAATTTGTATCAATATCTTTGTTCAAGTCACTGATTAAAACTTAGACTTGGGTGAGGCTAAGGAAGAAGCCCTGTGGCCTGCCATTGGCGAAGTCTTTCCAGTTAATATAAAGCCATTGATCCATTTTCTATGGAGACTTCGTCTTCTAGTAGTGAAGCTCCAGAGTGACTTTCCTCGTGGCTGCCATCCTTACTTGCTTAGCGCCTGCTCCCTCTTGCCTTTCCCCTTGCAGCTTGCATGGGGATTTTGTTGTCCAGACCCTCTTTAACTCCTCATGTTCCCTCTTTCTCCTTGCACTAAGTTAGGATTTGCCCTGCTGGAGGAGGAGCATGGGTGGATCAAGACACCAGAGAGGCAGTAGATCGTGAATGGAATTGGAAAAGAGAAGGGATCGCTGAATAGGCCTCAGGGAGGACACTGAGGCTTGGGTTCAAAGAGCTTGGCAGAAGCAACAGAGGGAAGCGAGGGCAGAGCTAGGGGGTGGGCTGGGGGTGTGGGGGAGGATGGAGTGAGTTTTAAGACTGGGAAAGCTGACTCTAAAAGGCCCCTTTGTGTTACTCAAGCTCGGAAACCTGGGTCTTACCCCATCCTCAAGCAAGGCCTCTGACCCTTGGAGCATGTGGAAGACTGTTCCTTCAGACTTCAGTTTGTGTTCCCTGTCTTTGGCTGCTGCCCCTCCTCTTCTTCGGGAATTTGCATTTGTCCCTGCCGTGGCTAGCTCTCTGCCTGTGGTCAGCCTGACATTTGCATGGAAACTTCCTCATCCTGGGGCTAGAGGAAGGGGGTAGTTCCCTCCCCTCTACCTGGGGGCCTAAGCATGTCCCTCTCAGGTGGGGTGGGGTAGCCCAGGGTTCTCAAGGGTGGGACAGGAAGCCTGGAGGTCTCTGAGCTGGAGTCTCCTCTGGGGAAGGGTAAGATGGGGCGGGACAGAATGGCCGCCTCCTTCCTTCCCCCCATCCCTGCGGTTGGAAAATGCCCCCCCTTCCCCTGGTCCCTGGGCTGAGGAAACCTCACAACCTCACTTCTCACTCTCTCCCCAGAAGGAGTTTTGTGTTTTTTCCATCACGTGGTTTCCTGTGGGGCTGGGCATCGTGGGGCTACAGTTTCCTCCTGGGAAGGGGGTGTGCTTCGGAGAAAGGCCCTAGTTCTGCTTTCTGCCCCAACAGCCCCTTTGAGCCCAGGCCTCCCCTTTGGTGACATCATCGTGGGCCCCCCAGAGCCCTCTAAGCCCCTCTCCCTGAGCTGAGCTGTTTGTCTCTCCCGTCTCCCTGGGAGCGTTCTCCCCATCATGCCTCCCTTGTGACTTCCTCTCCCCATCTCCCATCGTGCTCTGTGGTTTGGCTTCTGCCTGCTTTTCTCTTTGTCTCTGGTCTCTTTCCCTAGCCTAGGCCTGTCTTTCATGGAGACTCTTCTTGGTTTCTCACCTGCAAATATTCTAGATATTGCCTGCCTTTCTGTCTTTGCTTAAACTCTCAGAGGAAAGCTGTGAGGTGAGGTGGGCTCTGGGTGCAAACAAAGCCCAGTTATAATGCCTAAGGCTTGTGTCTTATCAGCTAGGGGCCTTGGTCCAGTGTGCAATTGCTCAGCCTCAGTTTCCTCATCTGTAATACGGGTATACTACCTACCTCTCAGAGTTGTTGTGAGAGAGTAATGGACCTAAAAATAAAAAAGGGAAAAGGAATGGATTTGAAAGCACTGAGCATGGTGCCTGGCATGTAGGAGGCATTCAATTTCCATGCCCCTCTCTGTGAGTGTCTCAGCTTCTCCAGCTCAGTGTCCTGCCCCTGTGGCCTAGAGCTCAGCTTCCCTGATGCTGCCCGTCCTAGGTGGTACCACGGCCACATGTCTGGGGGCCAGGCAGAGACACTGCTACAGGCCAAGGGTGAGCCCTGGACGTTTCTCGTGCGTGAGAGCCTCAGCCAACCCGGAGATTTTGTGCTGTCCGTGCTCAATGACCAGCCCAAGGCTGGCCCAGGCTCCCCACTCAAGGTCACCCACATCAAGGTCATGTGTGAGGTAAGGCTGCTGGGCAGCCGGTAGAGCTCTGGAGGTTGGGCTGGGGAGGCACCCTGATGGGACTCCGTCTGTGCCCCAGCACTGGGGTTGGGGAGGGTCAGCCTGGGCTTGGGTCCAGGGAAGGAGACTCAGGCCCTGCGGGGTGACCTTGCTTGGGACCCTCAGGGTGGACGATACACGGTGGGTGGTTCAGAGACCTTTGACAGCCTCACGGACCTGGTGGAGTATTTCAAGAAAACGGGCATTGAGGAGGCCTCAGGCGCCTTTGTCTACCTGCGGCAGGTAAGCAGTGGGCTTGGCTGCCTTCTTCCTTTGAGCAACCCCCTAGAGGTGTGAGCTACCTAGATCCCGAAGTCACTGACTTCTCATCCCCCGCCCCCAGCCATACTACGCCACGAGGGTGAATGCGGCTGACATTGAGAGCCGGGTCTTGGAACTGAACAAGAAGCAGGAGTCAGAGGAAACAGCCAAGGCTGGCTTCTGGGAGGAGTTTGAGGTGCGTGACGGGGACGGCAGGGTTGGGGCAGCAGAGGAAGTGTCCTCACCCAGTTGACCCCTTCCCTTCTCTCCCGACCTGATCTCTGTCATCGATCTGCCCCACATTGCCTTTGCTGATGCCCCATTTCCCCTTCTCACCCTCAGAGTCTGCAGAAGCAGGAGGTGAAGAACTTGCACCAGCGGCTGGAAGGACAGCGGCCAGAGAACAAGAGCAAGAACCGATACAAGAACATCCTCCCCTGTGAGCATACTACACCCAGGAAGCTGCCATCCCTCCCTCCCCCACAAGCAGCTTCCATTCACCCAGGGAGACTCCCCTACTCCCAGCCAGTTCCCCTATCTCATGAGTGTCTGACCCCTACTCAAGGAGAGTCCACTTCCCCAGGCGGCCTTTGCCTTCCTATCCCATTGGCCTCTATCCACCCCTCAGCAGAGCCTCCTCTTCCTTCAAAAAGCCGTTACTTCTCCTAGTGGAGCTTCCCCATACCCGCCAGGCAGATTCCTGTCCCTCTAGCCTTCTTCCTCTGAGACCTCGTTCCCTACTCTGTAGAGACCCCACCCCATCCAGATCCCATATCCCTGCCTGCCACTGTCCTCTGTGAGCCTTGTGGCTTCTAAGATGGCCTCTGAGCATAGGGAGGGGCTGACCCAGGTCCTTCTCTGCTTCCTCTCTGCCCACTCCAAGTTGATCACAGCCGAGTGATCCTGCAGGGACGTGACAGTAACATCCCTGGGTCCGACTACATCAACGCCAACTACGTCACGGTTGGTAGTGCCAGTCACACGGGAGGAGAGGCTCTGGGGTTTCTGGTCTCATGGGGGTACCTGGGTCCAAAGATACCTGGTCAAAGCCAAAGCTGAAGTGTTGGGTGGGTGGGGTGGTGGGAGGTGGGGCCTGTCCCAGGCCAAGGAGCTCACAGTTTCTCTGCACTTGTGTTCAGAACCAGTTGCTAGGCCCTGATGAGAACGCTAAGACCTACATCGCCAGCCAGGGCTGCCTGGAGGCCACAGTTAATGACTTCTGGCAGATGGTATGGCAGGAGAACACCCGCGTCATTGTCATGACCACTCGAGAGGTGGAAAAAGGCCGGGTAGGCAGAACTCTGGTTCCCCCCAGTACTTGTTTCCCACCACCATTACACCAAAGGGAACTTTGAACATAGGGCAGAAAGGGACCTCAGAGGGCAAAGGTCCAGCCCTTTTTGGGAAACTGAGCCTAGAGATAGACGTGGCTACATACCAAAACTTCCAGATCCCTGCTTCCAACCATAGGCTCTCCTGAGCTCCAGACCCGGGTTTTAAACTGGCCTTCTTTCTTAAAGTGTCCAAAAGCAAACACCGTCTCCACTCCCTAATTGCTTCTCTCAGTCAGTCTTCCAAACCAGAGACTGGGTGTCATCCCTGCCCCTCTCCCACCTGCCCCCATCCAGGCAGTAGCCCTTCCTGTTCTCTCTGGAGTCTGGTCCCCACCCCACTGCCCAGCTGGCCCCCCTGCCTGGAGGCTACCCCTCTATACCACCCCCTGCACTGTAGTCAGTGATCCTGTCCAAAGCACAACTTGGAGCAAATTGCTCCCTCTCTGAAAACCCTTCAATGGCTCCCAGTTGCCTTCAGGATAAAGTCACAGTCTAAGAGCTGGTGCTTGAGGCCTGGTGGCTTCCATCTGGGCCCCATGCTTCCTACAAAACTCATTGCCTCAAATGGGCCGGGCTCGGTCAGGTTTCCTTGCCTTTGCATAAGCTCGTTTTCTGCGAGGAAATGACTGTCTCTCTCCACACTGTCTCTCCCTGGCAGACTCCTCATTTTTGAAGACCCAGCTCAAATGCTACCTCCTCTGGGACACCATCTTATATTTCTGCCATAACCGAGGGAGACCACCTCTCTCCCTCAGCCGTGCTTCCTCACGTTTTTCCTCCTCTTCACTTGTCTCTTTGCCCCACTGGCCTGGGAACTCCTAGAGGGCACAGGGCACAGACCGTGTCTTATTTGTGTTTGTCGATCCAGCCTGGTTTGCACAGCTCTGGATACAGTGCATGCCTCGGCTGGTGTTTATTGAGTGAATAAGTAAGGTGACGTGACTGGTTAGGCCTTACCACCTGGGGGTGGCTGGGCTGAGTCCAGATCTCAGGTCTCCTTACCCTCAGCCGACTCATCCCCTCATCCAACTAATATTTGATTGGACTAGGCACCAGGCCCTTGGGACCTGGAACAGAATGGCCTATAATGGCCCCAGTGCCCTGCTTCTGTGTCTCATGCCCACCCCGCCTACCCTTTTCAGAACAAATGTGTCCCATACTGGCCAGAGCTGGGCATGCAGCGCGTTTATGGGCCCTACTCCGTGACCAACTGTGCGGAGCACGATGCAGCTGAGTACAAACTCCGCACTTTGCAGGTCTGCCCACTGGACAATGTGAGTGTCCCTTAACCTGGCCCACTCCTGGTTCTGTTCTTTGGTCTGGCTGGGTGGGGTGAGGCACCCACATCCTGGGCAGGATGAGGTGTCATGTGGGAGAAGAGGACACTAACCTTGTGTACTTGGCCCAGGAGAACCTGATTCGGGAGATCTGGCACTACCAGTACCTGAGCTGGCCTGACCATGGAGTCCCTAGTGAGCCTGGGGGTGTCCTGAGCTTCCTAGACCAGATCAACCAGCGGCAGGAAAGTTTGCCTCACGCGGGGCCCATCATTGTGCATTGCAGGTGAGAGTAATCACAATGATATTAGTAATAGTAACAGAAATAATAGCTGACAGGTAAATACTGCTAAGTGCTGTGCACTGTGTTAAACAATTTACGTATTAACTCTTTTAGTGCCTCCCCTACACCCCAGCCTCTTCTGGGTTCCGTCATAGCTCCAAACTCATGGGTGGAACTTGGCTGGAGCCAACCCCACTGTTTGGCTTCCTCTGAGACTTCCTCGGATGTACCATCTAGTCCAGCCCTGCCAAATTACAGTGAGGAAACTGAGGCCCGGTGACTTCCCGGGTTACCAGCTAGTCAGTGGGAGAGGCCAGTTGGCTGTCACAATAGACCTAGGCCCCTGTCACCCTTGCTTTCTCATGTGGTCCTACTCAGCCTGTATGTTTCTTTCTCAGGCTGCAGAACCTTCCATCTGGGGTCCCTGTAGCTCCCCATCCCTTCTCTCTTTCCCATCGGTAGCTCTGAAGGGGCTTAGGCATCTTCATGGCTCCTCCTTCTCTCCCTGCTCCTCCAGTCAACCCCCCCACCCCACCTTGGCCCCAGGGTTGTAGATGGCAGGGAGGGGGCTGTCTCTAGTAGGGGCCGTGCAACACCAGCTCCACTGGAGAAGCTCGTGTTCACCATCTCCCCTGTTCCTGCAGAGGTGGGGATGTGGCTCAGCAAAGAGGAGCAGGGGTGCCAACAGGCCCAAGGAGGGAGTTCTCTCGGAGGAGCCTACTGGGCAGGCCCAGCCAAGGGCCGATGGGAGGATCTCCCAGTGGGTGCAGGGTCGAGACAGAAGCCGCCTATCTAAACTCCAGCCCCTCTGCTTACTGGCTGTGTGATCTTGGACAAATAACTTCTGGACCCTTGGGTTCCTTCTCTGTCAAATCAGGATTGTACTAGGTGTCTTACAGAGTTGCTGTGAGGGCGAAGTGAGATGACATCACTGTGTCTGGGATACATTAAACCCTCAAAAGATGGGCACTGCTGGTGGTTTAATAACTAACATGGGGTGAGGAGTTGGGGGAAATGAGAAGCTGCTTTGTCCTCTTCTCTTCCGTTCCCGCCATGTGACCCCAGCCCTGGCCTGGCCTGTGAGGGCCCCAGACTTCCTCCCTCTTCCCGCTAGCGGCTGTTGTCCTGGGGCAGGGCCAGGCGGACTGAATCTGGAGGAGCCCCACTTGCTGCCTTGGGGACCCAGCCCCTCCTTCCCAGAGGCAGACCCACCCCAAGAACTGCTCTCCTGCTGGTACCCCCCCACCCCAACATACACACGCACATCTTAAAATCCCCATGGCCTTTATTTAGATGTTATAAGAAGGAAGTGGGTGAAGGGGGTTTATTTTTGACAATCTGGGTTTGAAATCAGACAGCAGCGCTCAGGGTAACAGGCTGACAGGCCCAGCCAGAGGGGCAGGACTGGGATCTGCTCGAGTCTGAGGGTCCTGGGGTCTGTTTGTCAGAGGGAGGCAGAGGGTGGGGAAGAAAAGAGACTTCCCACTGCTCTGTCCTTCGAGTCCTCTGACCCCAGTGTGACCCCACGCCTCAAAGTCTACCCCTTTCTTGCCATCAGGGTTTGAAGAAAAAGGGAAAAGAAGCCCTGCAGAAAGAAGCTCCAAACCTAACTTTTGAAGGGAGGGAGGCCAAGGGTGTGTGACAGGACAGGATGGGGGAGGGTCCAGAGTGCCTAGGGATGCAGGCTGGGCTGTGGTGGGATTGGAGGTCCTAGATCTTTTGGGGTGTGGAGTAACCACCAGTCAGGAATCAGGAACTGAGGCAGGAAGTGGAGGAGCGCAGTGCTGGGGAGAAGGACAGTGGTGGAGGCGAGACCTCAGAAGTCCCTCGACTGGAGTCAAGGACACGGGCAGAGTGGGCAGACTTCTGCCCCTTTGGCTGAGTGTCCCTGGGCTGGTTACCTCATCATGCGGGAGCCTCAGTTTCTTTGTGTTCTGCCCAATGGCTAGAGCTGGGCCCTGGGCCCCTTCCTGGTGAGGTGCTGACCGGCCTCTGATGGCTTCCCTTTTCTCCTCAGCGCGGGCATTGGCCGCACAGGCACCATCATCGTCATTGACATGCTTATGGAGAGCATCTCCACCAAGGGTGAGGGGCACCTGTGGGAGCACAGGGTGGGCAACGGGCAAGTGGCTCCTCTGTGCCCACCTCTGCCTGGGGCCTGATGTCCGACTGCCACCCCTGCCCAGGGCTGGACTGTGACATCGACATCCAGAAGACAATCCAGATGGTGCGGGCGCAGCGCTCGGGCATGGTGCAGACAGAGGCGCAGTACAAGTTCATCTACGTGGCCATTGCCCAGTTCATTGAAACAACCAAGAAGAAGCTGGAGGTCATGCAGGTACATGCAGAGCAGGGCCTGGGGGTGCTGAAGGGGGGGTGGGTGGGTCACACCAGGCCCAGCTGGAACCACCACCTCCCACCACGCCTCTGCCCACAGTCCCAGAAGGGCGGGGAGTCGGAGTACGGGAACATCACGTACCCCCCAGCCATGAAGAATACCCATGCCAAGGCCTCCCGCACCTCCTCCAAGTGAGTGACCCTTGCCTGCCACCCCACAGCATCTGGAGAGGATGTGCACTGGAGTTGGGGAGACGTGGGTTAAAGTTCGAGCCTGGTTCCTACTACCACTGTTGACAAGCATTTCCCGAGTGCCTACTGTGGCCTGTGCTCAGTGCTGCCAGTGTGCTCATGTATGAAGTGCAGCCTCTGCCCTCGAGGTGCTTGCAGTCTAGCGGAGGGACGGTGACCAGGTTGCCTTGCTTTCCTGGGCTCGCTTTGCTCCCCTGTCAGATAGGGTGTTGGTAAGAACTCTGAAGTATGTAACAGCCCAGAGGGGCTGCAGGTGCTGGATAACCATCTCCTGGCCTGAGCCAATGGCCTGCACCCTCAACGCCCCCCTGCAGACACAGGGAGGATATGTATGAGAACCTGCACGGTAAGAACAAGAAGGAGGAGAAGATGAAGAAGCAGCGGTCAGCAGACAAGGAGAAGAGCAAGGATTCCTTCAAGAAGAAGTGAGCTGGAACCCTCCAGAGGTGGCCATGGTAATGGCCTGCTGCTTCGGTCTCCTCTCCTCCCTGCCTTGCCTGCACTGTCCCCTGGGCCCGTGGCCGCACCTCACCCTGCCCTCCCCAGCCGCTTCCACGCCTGCTCCTTTCTCCCTCTCCCCAGGTTCCAGACACCTGCCTCACTCCCTTCCCCATCTCTCCGCAGCCTCAGCCCTGACCCCTGCAGAGGCCTCCAGTGGATGACCCACAGCCTGAACCTAGGAGCCCCCCAATTCCATTGTAATTTAAATGGCCGTGTCCCCACCTCCCTCTCCCTGCCACTGTATATAGCCCAGCAAGGCCCAGGCAGGGCCATGCCCTTCTACTCCTGTAAATAAAGTCTCGGGTCATTGTGTGTGTAGCCTCTACCTCTGTTTGCCTGGGCGGGTGGGGTAGAGAGGACCTCAGCCCGCAGTGCTGGGGTGGAGTGGAGATGGGCAGGGAAGTGGTCTGTGTGGGTGTGCAGAAGCTCAGCCTCAGCAGTCACACAGACCTGGTGCTCTGAGGAAACTCGGGGGTGGCCTTGGGCAAGGGACCTCAGTCTCTTTTCTTTAAATGGATGTTAATCACAAGTGCCCTGCCCCACCCCCCACACAGGGTAGATGTGAAAGATCACAGAGATAATGGATGATCATAACAATCACCACAATAATGTCTTAGGTATTAGCCACAGGCCAAACTAAAAACCAGTTGCCCTTGAGTGGATTCTGACTCATGACGACCCCATGTTGTCAGAGTAGAACTGTGCTCCATAGGGTCACCAGGCCTTTCTTCCAAGGCGCCTCTAGGTGGGTTTGCACCACTCAGGAACTCCTTGCCATGGGCCAAAAAAAAACCCCAAACCTGTTGCTATTGTGTTGATTCTGACTCATAGTGATCCTACAGGACAGAGTAGAGCTGCTGTAATAGAGTTTCCAAGGAACAGCTGGTGGATTCGAACTGCCGACCTTTTGGTTAGTAGCCAAGCTCTTAACCACTGCTCCACCAGGGCTTCTGCCATGGGCCAGACACTGCTTAGAAGACTACATGTGTTAATTCAATCTAGGCCCCTTACCATTCCCATTTGATAGTAGATCACAGGACTATGGAGCAGTACAGCTACAGTTTTCACCCAGATAGTCCAGCCCCACACTCCTCACCAAGGAGATGCAGCTGGGGTGACCCCAAGGGGGATGCAACCACTCACCCCTGATGCTGACCCCCAGATCCAAGAACTAAGAAGATTAATAAAGGCCAGGAAGCGCAGGCCTGATGCCTACATTCCCAGGCTCCCACTCATCTGGGCCAAGGTGGGCCATGTTAGCACCTGCTTCTCCCCTCTCTGACGACACTGCTGCCCTCACACCCCCAGTCCAGTCCTAGTTTGTGTAGTGGCCACTCGCTGTTGGAGGATTGTGTTTTCTGTCTTCCCTTCTTTCCCCAGTGTCCAGATTCCTTTGCACTAAGGCTTTATCTTCACTTAAAATGCTAAGCTCCTGGGGCAATAAGCCTGTGTGAGTCAGCAAGAACTGGTTCCCTGCTAACTGGGACACCTAAGAAGTGGGGCTTGACTTCATTTATTCAGCAAACGCCTTGTGCATGTCCACTGTGTCACAGGCACTGGACTAGTGGTGGGGATGCCATGGTGATAGTTCCTGGCCTCATGGGGCTTAGAAGACTGCTCGAGAAGACAGACCCAGAAACAGTCCGCAAACATGTAAAATAGTTACTGGCAGGTATTAAGAAGGACTCAGAGTTAGGAAAGAGCAACACAATAGCTGACTGGAGCGGTGGGCCTCCAGAGAGTGGGTGGGTGGGGCGATCACCTGGAGGCCTCAGGGACCTTCTCCCAGCAACTGCCTTTCAAAGGAAAGGCGAGGTCCACCCCCACACCTCTGCTTCTAACTGCCCTTGGGCTGGGATGTTTACTGCAGGAGGGATGCAGGTGGGTGCAGAGCAGCCCTGCTTCTGTGGGGGGCGGGACTGCTTTGAAGGTTGAAGAGGAACCAATCAGCAGGGTCAGTCTGATGCTCCTGGCCAGCCTGGGCCTGGTTGTGGTTCAGGGAAGCAGAGACCTGGACAGGGGCGGGCACCTGACACTGGGGGTGAGAAAGGGACAGCTCTGCTGGGACCTGCCTATCCTCCACAGGCTGGGCAGTGCCTCCTACCACCCCTTTCCCTCAGGCTATGCCCAGACAGGCCCTAGGCATGGGGAAGTGTGGGGGTGGGCAGGGTGGGGAGCACAACCTAACCCCCTGCTGAGCTGACCCCTCACTCATCTTGGAGGGTCTTGGGGCTCTGGTTGTAGGCAGGGTCAGGCCTCATGAGGGGGCTAGGCCTGGGGGCAGGAGAGGCAGTAGGGAGGGGCTGAGGAGGAAGGCAAAGAGGATCCAAAGACAGTCTTCCTTTTGCTCTTGGGAAGATCACACTCCCTAGTCTAGTCCTGGAGGCAGAGTAGGCCAATGGGAGGGAAGAGACCCCAGGAAAGGTTGGGAGGCCTAACGGCTGGGCCAGGCCTCAGAGAAGGCACCTGTAGCTGGCGCTGGGAGGTAAGGGGTTAAGGCGGTGAAGGGGGCAGCCTATGGCAGAAGGACACACCTGTGCGCAGGGCGGCGGGCGGGCGGGGCCCAGGTGAGGAGTCCGGTGCTGCCAGGCGGAGAAGGAAGGAGGAAGAGTGGAGGCCAAGGCGGGCTCCAGGCCATTGAATCCAGGGCTTCAACTCCTCTTTCTCTCCTCAGCACCTACTCTCTAGGGGGCAGGCGAGTCCGGTGACAGGTAAAAGCCACCGGGAGAAGGGTCCTGGGGCTGAGCTAGGGACTACAAATCAGGGGCTAAGGGCTGGTGAATTGGTGTGAGTTGGGAAGAGGTATAGGCTATGGGGGTGGTGGTGGAAGGGGCTCCAAGGAGGACAGATGGGCAGGGGGGCTGCTGAAGTCTTTCCTGGGCCTCAGCTAATCAGCTTCTCAGGGTGGGGCTGGTGGCAGGGAGCAGGACTCACCCGGAAGTGTCCCCAGGGACGCAGGTGGTGGGGGGAGGGGAGCCAGTGTTCTGCAGCCTCTTCGCTGGGAGTCTGAGTAGGGGGCTGCCTGGCCTGGAGGTGGGCAGGCTGAGTGGGGGCCCCCGTCTTACCCAGCAGTGTTTGGGTGCTAGTTGGGAGTCTCTAATACTGCCGGGTAATGATGGAGGCCCCTGTCTCCAGGCCAGCAGTATACATCACCTCAGGCCCCAGCCCCTAGCGGGCGAAGTCCCTGCACCTCCGTCTTCCTACCCACCCTGGAGGCCACTTCATCTCCAGTGCAGGGTGCTGTAGGAGAGGTGGCTCGCAATTGGCGCTGCCCATTGAAAGGATACAATGGGCCCTGGGCCCTCCCCCAACCCAGTGCGATTTATCATCTGGTGGGTCCAGAACCCACATTCGACCTCGAACCTGCAATTGACTCCTGCACTCTCAAGAGACCTCACCTGGCCTGTGGCTAGGTTCCCTGTAGCAACTGGTCAGCTCTAGCCTGGAATTCCATGTTGGCTGGCTCTGGGTCCATCTTCCAGTACAGTGTTGGATGGTCTAATTGTGAAGCTCCTAACACTGTCTGGTAAAGATGGCCCCCGGGTTGGTTCCCTCTGCAAAGACCTTCAGGGCAACCTGAAGACCATGAAGTTCTCCTGACCAACAACCTCTGACCTTTACCCTGCCAGATGGGGGGTGAATCACTAGGAAAAGGGGAACAATGCAGAGGAAGCAAAATGGCTGCCTCTAAGCTGCAGCAGGATTTGGAAATACTTGTTCCCTAGGCAACTCCATTCTCTTCCCGCCTTGGGAAAGTGAAAGAAATAAAGTGTGAATAGAACATGTGGAGGGTTGATCCAGATCACTTGACCTGTCTTTTGTATGGTTGTCAATTTCATATTAGGGTCCCAATTTCTCAGGGTCGGGCTGCCTCATCTCTATCCCTTTCATCATACTGAACCCCCAGATCAGGGGAAGTTAATCTACTTTCTTCAAACTCTAAGACATTGAACATTAATCCAGTCCCTCTACCACCCATTTTTGTAATTCCTGTACATACTCTTGCCCCTAGTGCTTTTATACTTCCAAATGTTTCTTGTCTCCCCAGAGACCAAAAAAACCCCAAACTCGTTGCTGTTGATTCTGACTCTTAGTGACTCCACAGGACACAGAACTGCCTTATAGGGTTTCCAAGGAATGGTGGTGGATTCTTAACTACTCTGGCACTCTTAACCACTGTGCCATCAGGGCTCCCCCTGTAATGACACAGGATGGGAAATGGGCTGTAGTTGGATACAAGTACAAGCAGTGGCTTTTTGTTTCTGGTGCTTGGAATTCAGTGAGGGCTGTCTTGGGAATAACATGAGGAGGCTCATCTAAGGATTGAAACCAGGTACCTGTTCTGTGGGGGACCCAGAGCAGTGGGAGTAAAGAGCTCACCTCCTTAGTTAGAGCCCTCAGTTATGCAAACAGCTCCTCAGATCTGGTGACCAAGAAACTGAAAGTATGGGTAGCCCACAGTAGGCAACAAGATCCACTGGGCACAAATGGTCTCCTCCATAGCCACATGAAGCCCTGTCACCAAGGAAGCAGCACTCCTTGGGTCCTGAATTTTTTTGTCTGGCTCTGCAAAGCCACAGCTGCTCCAGCTTCAAGAAAGATGTTGGTAAATAAATGGGGTAATGCAGTAGAAACAGATGGTGGGGTGAAAAGTACAGCTTGGCCTCAGGATCCCAGGGCCTGCTAGTCTCACTCTGCTAGGCTTGGAGGGTGAGGGCAGCAGGGCCTAGGCTCTGCTTGTCCCTAACTGCCCTGGCCTGGTTCTTCGCACCCTCTGCTGGCAAATACCAGGAAAGACCCTGAAGTGTGCGCATGCGTGCTTCCCCTAACACAGCTCAGACACGTGAGGGCTTGACTTCAGTTTAAGTAATAAAAATTTATTGAGAATTCCTGGGATGGTGATTATCTCCTCCCAACCTTGAGGCACTGAAGCAACACTGTAGGAAATCACTGAGAAATCACACACGTTCCAACACCCCTGGACAAAATGGAGAAGAGGAAAAGTCATTTCCTTGAAAAAGGGTCAGTCTTCCAAGAGTGGCTGGGAGGGTGGACGCAGAGAGGAACATCACATGATACTGGGGTGGGCCAGGGGTGTGCTGGACCCCTAGCTGACTCCTCCAAAACCAGGGAAGAAAGAGACCCACTTCCTCTCTGGGGGCGAGATTCTTGGTCACCAGGCTCACTTCTTAGCCTTGATGAGACTGTCGCTGTACAAACAAAGGGACAAATGAATGACATTAGGAGGCAATAAATGTGACAGAGACAGAGCACCCCAGGCTATTCCCTCCTTAACTACCCTCCTCCCAACTGAGGATGTATATGTGGGAAAGGGGAATGTAGGGGGTGAAGGGAAGTGGGATGGTGGGTGAGGAGGCAGGGAACGGGAGAAGACGGGCTGCAGGACCCCAGAGAAACAAGGATGCAATGCCCTACCTTCCCCTGAGGTATCACATCACCAGATGAACAGAAGTCACAGGAAGAGAAAAGAAACGCACATGTGATTTGACAGCTTCAGGTTCCACTTTTCCGCCCCCCACCCCCACCCCAGCTCTAAAACCTCCTTTCCTCCCAAGACAAAAAGACAAAGCAGGGATTGGAAGCCAGGAATCAGCTCATGAAAGAGACTTGTTCTCTTGGCCCGATATTTCTCATCTCTCCTAACATCCTCCCATGTTCCAAAGCAGTAAGCTTAGGGCTGCTGAGTAAAAACAACAGATACTATCTTTCACCACTTTTCAGTTAGATAAAACTTCACAACTGAATGATCCTATTTGATCTCATAAAATCAAACCTATGAGATACAAGATAGGAATTGTCAACCACCTCCGTTTCTAACTGATAAAACCTTGGTTCAGAGAAATAGCATCTTTCAAGGGTCACATGAGCAGCTGGTCACAGTGCAGCCTTCAGAACTCAAGTGGCCAGACAAGCCTCATGTTCTTCGTGACACTCCTACTGTGTAGTTTCATCTCTCACCGAGTGAAACTTTCATCCTGTAGGTTTAGCACAAGGTTGTCAGCAGTGAGATAGATACGATTCTGTGATGTGGCGATCTATGGGGAAACAACAAGACAGAAGTTTGCATTAAGCAATGAAAATCTTGACTGCTACCCTTGCAATTCAATAACCATTTATGGAACACATGCGGGTTAGGACTAGGGATACAGAGATGAATAAGACATGGTTTCTGCCATCATTTGAGGACCCAGAGAAATGAGCAACTCAAATATGTAATGTTCAAAAAAACCCAAACCCACTGCTGAGTCAATTCCAACTCATAGCGACCCTACAGGACGGAGTAGAACTGCCTCATAGGGTTTCCAAGGAGCAGCTGGTGGATTTGAACTGCCGATCTTTTGGTTAGCAGCTGAGCTCTTAACCACTGTGCCACCAGGGCACCACCAAAAAGGCATGAACAAAGTGTCACAGGAGCCCAGAAGAGTCATTTTTGATGGGGAGAGGCGTGTCAAAGCCAGTCTGAGTAGAAACTCAAGATGCAAGACTCTATATAATTTGTTCATGTGATTGTGCTTTAACTTAAAACACCTGCCCTCTCAAGGCAGCCCGCCCCCGCCCCCGCCCCCCCCCCCCCCCCCCCCCCCGTGAGACATGCTGGGCTCAAACTTACCGTTTTGGAGATGTTCTGGGCTGCCCGGATTTTGCGCAGTTTGATGTAGCCAGGGTTCTTGCTCAGTGCTTCTCCAAGGTGAGCAAGCCAGGGTTAAGGGTCCATACAAGGCTAGCTCTCACTCCCTGGCCCCATCCTCACTACTCCCTCCCACCCCTTGCTCCAGTCCTCTGGGCTGTCAGATAAAAGGTTGCGCTCAGATGGCTCGTGCCTCACCCTACTTTGGTCCCCCACTGTGGGCCCCCCTGCACGCAGCTGCCAGGAACTGGGGACAGCAGCGGAAATGGAGGCAAGGCCAGCAGTGCTATTGATCTGGCCTCACAGTGAAGAGCCAGGCCTCAGGCACCCCCACTAAGATTTCAGATGCCATCCCTAATCCCCACCCTGCAGGGAGCCAGGGTCAGCAGGCACCAAGTCGCATTCGCCTTAGTCTCATCAGCCGGCCCACCAAAGAGAACAGGAAAAGCAGAGAGCAAGAGGGGCTGGGCTGAGATTGCTCTAGCAAAAGGATATCATCTTGGCGGCCTCAGCCTCACCCTCAGCCTGCACGATCTTCTGCCGCTGTTCCTGCTTCGCCTTCTCCACCAAGAACTGGGCCCGCTGGGCCTCCTGCTGGGCTGCAATAGGAGTGAGTCAGGGGGTCACAGATGCGAGAGGTCAGGAACATCACCAACAGTCCTCCCTCCTCCTGCATTCTCAGAAGCTCTTGTCCCACTCCTCTTGGAACTCACCCACTTGTTTGGCTTCTACAGCAGCAGTGTACTCTCGGCTGAAGCTCAGCTCTGTGATGGCTACATCATCCAGGATGAGGCTGAAGTCCTTGGCCCTCTCTGTCAGCTCCCGTCGGATCAACAGGGACACCTGGGGGCAGGGGTGAGGAGGGGAAGGGAGGGGCAATTTGAGGGGACTGGAGAACTGAAACGAAGGTGTGTTGCTGTGACCACCTGATTTCCTGAGGGTGGCAGAAAACGCCCTAACTCTTTATTTCCTCACTAGAACATTTGAGTTGAAAGGACTTGGTCTAATCTTTTCATTTAGTAGATAAGACAAGCTTAGCGGTGGGATGACTGCCCGAAGTTACACTGACTCCTAACCCTCTGCTTTAATACAATGTGCACCTCTTCAGCTTCCTGTCAGACAAACCTGTAACATCAGCCTCCTTGCCAAAAGAGGTGCAGGCAAAGTCTACACTTTGTTGTTAGTGTTTTCTTCTCTGCTCTTCAACACTAATTGCTACTGAGTTCCAGTCTTGGCTCTCCTTGTTTTCCAGTGGCCGTTAGTACCACTTTTAGATGGAAATGGAACAAGGGTCACAACCCTTTTCTAATAAGCTGCCTTTCATCATAGCTGATCCCTATGCCCTGCACCTAGGCAAATGCCGACACAGTGCAGATGGTGATGGGAGTCAGACCTGAGCCCGCTGGGTGATCAGCTGTGAGGCATTGAACTTGGCCACCACACTCTTGAGCACTTCATTGACGATGGACGGCAACACTCGCTCCTCATAGTCTAGCCCCAGGCGCTGATACATGCTGGGAAGTTCCAGGGCGTTGGGTCGAGACAGCACTCGCAGGGAGATGTTAACCATCTGCAGGTCTGAGAGTGAAGCCAGCAGTAGTTGGTTAAGACCACGGGGGCCTCATCTAGCCCCTTAGCCAAACACCAGCCCCAAGCATTTTCTCCTTGCGTTTCCCTCAGTGCCTAATGCAGTGTTGTGCATAGTGGAATTCCCCAGGGGGAGGGAGATAATCAGGTCCACAGATGTGACAAGGCAAGGGCCAAAGCACCCTCATCCTCTTGTCAAGTCTTTAACCACACTCCCTCCAATGGTAGAGGTGACCTGTTTTTGCCACTTTACTTTGCATAACTTCTATCATGCTGTAGTATAATCATCTGTCTTCTTTACTGGACATATGCTCCCCTTGAAGACAATGGTTGTGTTTTATGAATCTTATTCTCAGGCCCTTGGGTTCAGTGAATGAATAAATGACAAACACTAAAAACAGTACAAATAGGTACAACACAGGTTACAGGTGAGCTACTTGTCTCAGTGTGTGTGCACAGGAAGCGAAAGGCGGGAATGAGGAGGAAGGGGTCTGGGGAATTGCAAAGGCGTGGCTTCTAGGTATGCTCTGGAAAGAGGGAACAGGTACGCCAGTGAAGAATGAGGAAGAGAAAGACTTTCCCCAGAACAAGGCATGCTAGTGGGTGTATTTATAAGTTGAGCAGTTAGAATAAAAAAAATTTTTTAAATGAGGTTTTGATCTAGGCAGTGAATAAGACATACAAGATCCCTGCCCTCACTGAGTTTACACTGTAGAGGATGGACAATTAATTAAAATATGTGAACATACAGTGTGCCAGGCTGTGTACAGCTTTAACCCCCAGATGTATATACTTTGATGATAGCTCTCTTGCAGAGGTGGAAACCAAGACCCAAAAGACGTGGCACTATCATCTTCCCCTAGGATCCCTTGCCAGGCTCCTTTATTTATTTTGTGACTCCCAAGTGCCCAAACCTACCTTTGGAGCCTGTCGGGGAGGAGATTTTTCGAGGTCTGGCCCGGATGTCATAGATGATGGGGTACTGGAACCAGGGAATCCTGGAGAAGAGAGAACAGGCATAGGTATTTGACTATTTCACTAGCTTTGCCTGGCCTGCCCTCATCAGGAAATTCTTGGCCCGCTTTTCCCCTTAATGACCACGGACAAGGCGAGATTCTCTTCTCCCTTTAGATTAACAGTTCATGTGTTTACTGGAGTTTCAGGCAGCACTCGCTGTCCTGGGAAAGGGTGAGGAGAGGAAAGAACAGTGTTGAATTCTGTTGCAAGTCCTATCACAGCCACTAGTGGGGTGGGCGTCAAAGGTGAAGGGTCAGGGTCAGTACGTCTCTGACCGCCATTACCTGAAGTGAAGGCCCTCGGCCAGGATGGTGTCCTGCTGCACGCCACCGATCCGGTTAAAGAAGATAGCTCTGTGCCCGCCCTCCACTGTAGAGAGAAGGGTGGGTAATCGGGCCATGTAGCGGTTCAGTGTACGTGCTATGCTCTAGTGGGGCAGGGTGAGGGGCTAGGGAGCGCGAGGACGCGACGGGACATGGCAAACAGTCTGGGTAGGGGTAGAAGGGGGTCCCGGAAAGTCAGGACGAGGACGTGTCGGGCCCAGCGAGCGGGCAGAAGGAGCTCACCGGTGAACACAGACTCGCGGACGCCGTAGGCCACGGCGCCGGCTCCCAGCAGCAACTTCAGCGCCATGCCCATGCCCCGAGGGCCGGCAGGCAGCCGTCCTGCTAAGTCTTTCAAGTTCTGGGCCATGTCCTCTCCCGAGGCCTGCGGGACCAGGGGTTAGAAGGGGGTGCCGGCCCGCCTCTACCCTGCCCCAGTTTAGGAATCACACCCTTCACACGAGGGTCCGAAGCCCGCCAGGCTAGCAGGAGAAAGGGCACCGGAAGTGCGCTGTCTTCTAAGCCCTCCCCCCTGCCCAGTGGCGGACCCAAACTTCGCGCACAGGAATTGCGCATCCGGAAGTCCCCGCCCCCTTCTGGACCCCTGCTCTCCCAGGGCGGCTTCGGTAGTGCGAGACCGCAAACCATCGCCATTTCCAAGCTCCCGCTTCCAAAATGGCAGCCGGAAGGAAGTTTGAGATTAGGGGGAGGTCCGCTACGGCGCGAGGTTCTGAGAAATTGACGTGAGGGCGTTGGTGCAAGTTCCGGTCCGCTTGCAAGATGGCTGCGCCCGGTGGTGGATTCCAGCCTCGTGAACGACGCGGTGGAGAGCAGGAACAGGGCTGGGATGTTGTGGCGCCCAAGCGGCCCCGACTCGGGGCAGGAAGCAAGATTGGAGGCCGTAGGCTCATTGTAGTGCTGGAAGGGGCCAGTCTGGAGACAGTCAAGGTAGTTTTGGCCGGCAGTTTGGGAGGTGGGAACTAGTAGATTGATAGGCTGGGATTCCGTGCAGTGAGGAGCTCAAAGTGGGTAGAGAGAGTAGAGAGAGGTGAAACATTCTTTTGGCGCGTAGGTGGCTTAATTGGTTGTCTTCTTGGTTTAACATCCTGTTTCGATAGTACTCAATTTCTTCTGCCCTTACTGAATCTCATTCCAGCCCGCACCTTAGTGCTTACAATTGTTTTACCAATATTGTTTTTTTTGGGGGTGGGGGAGGTCATCTAAAGGGAGGGGCCACTACTCGTCTGACAGTTTGTCATTCTGTGGTATTGTGGTGGCTTGTGTGTTGCTATGATACTGGAAGCTATGCCACCATTATTTCAGATACCAGCAGTGGCACCCATGGTGGACAGGGTTCACGGAGCTTCCAGACTAAGACTAGGAAGAAAGGCCTGGCAATCTACTTCCAAAAATTAACCAATAAAAACCCTATGGATCAGGACATAATGTTGTTCAGCTGGGCTCAGACATGCCAACTGTCGTGGAGATTGGTGCAGGACTGGGCAACTTAGTTCTTACTGCATTAACTGTTTGCACCACCCAGGTTCTCCTCATATATTACATAGGGATAATAATAGTGCCTACCTCATAGGGGTGTTGGGAGGAATAAAGGAATTAATATGTGTAAAGGGCTTAGAATACTATCTAAAACCAAACCCACTGCTGCTGAGCTGATTCCAACTCATAGCAACCCCATAGGGTTTCCAAGGCTGTAAATCTCTACGGAAGCAGACTGCCACATCTTTCTCCTACAGAGCTGCTGGTGGTTTTGAACTGCCAACCTTTTGGTTAGCAGTTGATCACTTTAACCACTACACCACCAGGGCTCCTTGGAATACTGTCTGACACTTGGTAAATCATAATTATTATTTATTCCAGGTTCCTTATTAAGAAGTTGAAACTGTCACAGCCAAACTGAAATTCTTAGAGCATGCTCTGAAAGAATTTGGGCCAGCTTGTCATCAGTGGTACTTCAAGGGTGGTGGTTGTTAGCTGCTGTCGAGTTGGTTCACAGTGACTCTATAGGACAGAGTAGAACTGCCCCATAGGGTTTCCAAGGAGCAGCTGGTAGATTTGAACTGCTGACTTTTTGGTTAGCAGCTGAACTCTTAACTACTACACCAGCAGGGGTTCACTTCAAGGGTAATAGAATTCATAGCTACTTGAAATCTTCATCGGTTTGTTGTTTTCTTTCACCTTCCTTGTGCTGGCCTCTCCTGCTTTTGCTAGCCTCATCTGGGCCTGCGCTCTACATTTATTCCTTGTACTCTAGCCTCATTGGCCTTCTTTAAGTTCTTTGAAAGCAGTAAGTTCTCTTATACCTTAAGGTCATTGCACATGTTGTTCTCTATCTGGAAGCTCCCTTTACTCAGCTCTGCCTAATTCGTACTTATTTCTTCATTTATTTAACAATTATTGAGTCTCTGGTTAAATATTACCTCCTCAGAGAAATGACTCCCCTCCCTGGTATAAATCGGATCTTCCTGTTATGATCCTTTAACGAACCCTTTACTTTTCGTTCATAATGCTTATCAGTTTAAATATTCATATGATTGTTACTGTTTGTCTTTTCCACGAGGAGGCTCTATGAGAGCAAAGAATTTTAAAAATTCTTTCTTGTATCCACAGTGCCTAGCAGAGTCATGGCACATGATAGGTGCTTTGTAAATCCTTGTTGAATCAGTGATTATACATAAAAATGTTACTTCTTCATAGCTAAATGTGGCATTAAAAATTTTTTTTTTCGTTTTTCACTTCTCGGCCCTACTTATCCTCGTCTTTAAAACTCTGGATATTTTCTGTTACTATGCCTTTTCTAGTCATTCCCTGATTATTCTAGTTATAGTTTTCAAACTTTTTAACCACAACCCACAATAAAGAAAATTACATTATGAGCCAGTACACACACTCAACTATGTGATACCAAGCTTCACGAACCATTACTTACCATTACTACATGTGAAGTGCTTTGATATTTTCGATTCTGTTTCATTAAAAGAACAAAAACTCTGGTAATAACCTACTAATGGGTTGTAACTGGATTATTCAAGAGGTTCTCTTTCCTGTAACTAAGGGTGTCCCATGGGCTGACTTCTTGGTCTTTTGTTCTTCCTCTGTGCTTACTCTTTATGCTATTCCTGTCATTTTGACTATTCAGTTAATTTCAAAATCTGTATCACTTTCCCCACCCTCAACTTTTTGGAGCCATATATCTCAAGATGTTGTAGGACATACAAATGTTCTATTGATATGTAAAAACAGCCTTTCAAAAGCTGTGTTTGTACTGTGTTTTAGAGTTTTAACTGACCACCCTAGAGCTCCTTAGGACTCCAAATTACGATTATTTCTTTTGGTTTCTTTTAGCTGTTACAGATGTCCAGATCTTTATTATCAAACTTCCAGCTGGTGTCTTTTCCAGTATACACAGAGTTGCCAGGATCGTATTTCTCAGTCACTGCCGTCATGCCTCTTTCTTGAGAATTATTTCTAGTTTTGTGCTTGTTACATGAGGATACTATAGTTTACAAAGCAGTTTCATAATCACATTTGATCACTGCCCTTTAGTGTCTCAATTCCCACTTTTTCAGTGTCATTTACTTTCCTGTTTCTGCTTTCTTGACTCCCATTCATACTTTTGCCCACATTAGTCTTAAAAGTGGGAATACCCTCCCTTCGTTTTACTTCTGAGAGATGTATTCCTTGATTAAGCTCCTTCCCGTATCATTGGAATTTTCACACTTCTTACTGTTCAGATTTACTCTTCACTTAGTGCATGTTCAAGCAGATTGAGGGCTGTGACTGTATTTTGCCCATACGCACCTATTGCTCGTCATAAACATAAGCATATAACTTTGCTCACTAACCTAAGTCTTACCTGGTTCCAGAATCCCTCACTGGCCTTGCCTGATAAGCACAGGTTTTAAATTAAACCCAGTTGAGATCATGTGAAGTCACAGGTGTGCTCTTCCTCCCTTTTCCTTTAAGACCAGTTACTTGGAATAACATAGTAACCCCTGAAGGGCTTGCTGGGCCCTACCCCAGTGTTTCTGATTCAGTACATCTGAAGTAGGCCTGAGAATTTGCCTTTCTGAGAAGTTCCCAGATGCTGCTGCTGGTTTGGGGACCATACTTTGAGAACCACTGGATGAGGTAATAGCTTATGTTGCTCTCTCATGTTCCTTGCTCTTCCCCAGGTAGGGAAGACATATGAGCTACTCAACTGTGACAAGCACAAGTCTATGTTGTTGAAGAACGGACGGGACCCTGGGGAAGTAAGACCAGATATAGCCCACCAGGTAACTCCAGGACAGAGCTCACACCCCTTGAGGCAGCAGTGTGCTGCTTCTCTTCACCTTTCATTGTGCTTGGTTTTCACCTCCCTCAGAGTTTACTCATGCTGATGGACAGTCCCCTGAACCGAGCTGGCTTGCTACAAGTTTACATCCACACCCAGAAGAATGTGCTGATTGAAGTGAACCCCCAAACTCGAATTCCCAGAACCTTTGACCGCTTCTGTGGCCTCATGGGTAAGAAGCCTTAGGACTTAAAAGTTCAGTAGTGGAGAAGGGAGAAAGAGGAAAAACGAGAAAGTAAATGTGGAAGCTTTAAGCCGGGGCACACAACATGACTGATAGCAGTACATGGAGTCTTCATTACCTTCCATGTGCAGGGAAATACCACTCTCCTGCCTGAGCTCCTGGCTAAGAACGAGTGGCTGAACCTGTCAGCTGTCCTTCTAGTTATACGCTGGACAGCTGCTTGTTCTTACAATTTTGTAGTCTGGATGCAAAGGACACACACAGCCCATTTACCTAGGGGTTTTTTTGGTTAGATTACTGGGCAGAAGAAATGGGGTCTTCACCTAGCTCTGACCTTTCTCCTCCCCCCACCCCGCCAGTTCAGCTTTTACACAAACTCAGCGTTCGAGCAGCTGATGGCCCCCAGAAGCTGTTGAAGGTGAGGTATTGAAATTCACTAGTTGGAGATAGGGTTTTGAGAATGTTACTCGGACTGATGCTTCTTTCTTTCTTTTTTTTTAAGGTAATTAAGAATCCAGTGTCAGATCACTTCCCAGTTGGATGTATGAAAATTGGCACTTCTTTTTCCATCCAAGTCGTTAGTGATGTACGGGAGCTGGTGCCCAGCAGTGACCCTATTGTTTTTGTGGTGGGAGCCTTTGCCCATGGCAAGGTAAGGGCTTAGATCCCAAGGGAACTAACACCTCACCCTCACCCCATGCGAGGGCAACACCTGTTCCTTTGTAGAGCTGAGGTTTAGTACAGAATTCAGAAAGCAGTTAGCATTTTGACAATCCTTGTTCTTACTAGTTGGGAAATAAAGGGTAGAAACAGAGCCAGTAGACAAATGGAAGTTCCACATCCTGCCCCAGGGTGTAGCCGTTGAGGACTGCTGGGATATTTGTAATAGTCAAAGCTAGGACCTCCTTCATCCTTTGTACAACTGTGGCCTTAAACAGCACACTGAGATACTAACTCAGCTATAGCCATGTTTTCCTGCCTAAAGGAGAAGGGCTGACCCTGCTATCTGTTTCAGCCGACAAAACTCTTTTCTCCCTAGGTGAATGTGGAGTATACAGAGAAGGTGGTGTCCATTAGCAGCTACCCCCTTTCTGCTGCCCTCACCTGTGCAAAACTGACCACAGCCTTTGAAGAAGTATGGGGGGTCATCTGACAGTAGAAGACCCTTGCTCCGAAACACAAAGACTGTTTACATCCCTTGACTCTGTTCTGAGCTGACTGCTGAGTGACTTCTGCACTGAGACTGTGGAGTTGGGGGAAGCCAGGGCTGTATATTTGCTATTAACTTTATCCTATAAACATAATTCTTATAAACCTAGTTGTTCTTTGGGCGTTCCTCAGCTTAGCGTCTAGTGTTTGCTCCTCTCAGATTTCACGTGAAGATGGGAGGTTCCAGTCTTCTCAGTTTGGTTCCAGGCTTTAGCTCCAATTTCCTAAATTACTGTGCTGTAAAGGAGAGAGCCTTAATTATTTCAGCAGTGGAGAACTGTGTCAGAAAGAAGGCAGCCAGGAATACTAGCATTGAAAAACTGAATAAACAGAAGTGATTTTATCTGGTACAGTTCCAAGGTAGAAAAAGTAGAGCAGGCAGGGGCCTTGTAACCCTTCCCTCCCCCCCATGGGGGGGGTGGTGGTAGCGGCACATATACAATCATAGTAAATTGGCAGAAGAAAAACAACAGATTCCTGGCTAGCGGGGGAGAGATAAGGCAACGTGCATGGGGGAGCCCAGAGGGGAGACATGGGCCCCTCTACTCCTCCCACAAGAGTTTCCCCTTTGGCCCCAAATAAAGACTTGGCTGGCAGCAGAGGCACAGCTAGGAGTGCCATGTCTTCCAACTCCCTGGCTTCTGTGCCTGGAGCGAGGGAGTCCTGTGAGAAAGGAGACAAGTAGTTTCTGCATCAGTCCTGCTCAAGGCGACCTGCAAGAGAAGAAATTTGATTGGCAGGCTGGTAAGAGTTGCTGCTCCTAGTCCCTGGTCTGTAGCCCTTCCACATCTTCCTAGCATGCCTCAGTAAGTTAGAATAGTCAGTGCCACATACTGTGTTTTCTAGTAGCTAGGCTACCCTTGAAAGAAGAATGCTGACTGAAGTGAACCCCCGGACTCGAATTCCCAGAACCTCTGCTTCTGTGGCCTCATGGGTAAGAAGCCTTAGGACTTAACTTAAAGTTCAGTAGTGGAGAAGGGAGAAAGAGGAAAAAGGAGAAATTAAATGGAAGCTTTAAGCTGGGGCACACAACATGACTGATAGCAGTACATGGAGTCTTCATTACCTTCCATGTGCAGGGATTACCAATACTAATAACATGTCCACTGTACAACATTCAAAAAGGTGTAAGGCAGAGAAGTAAGTGTCCCTCGGTGGCAGAGGCTGTTCAGTGGTAGAATTCTTGCCTTCCATGCAGGAGACCTAGGTTTGATTCCTGGCCAATGCATCTCATACACAGCTACCACCTGTCTGCCAGTGGTGGCTTACATGTTGCTATGATGCTGAATAAGTTCAGCTGAGCTTCCAGACTAAGGTGGACTAGGAAGAAAGACCTGGCAATCTCTTCCCAAAAATCATCCAATGAAAACCCTCTGGATCACAGTGGAACACTGTCCAAACTGCACCCAATCACGGGGATGGTGCAGGACTGGGCAGGGTTTTGTGCCATCGTGTATGCAGCTGCCATGAGTCGGGTGATGGCAGCTAAGAATGACATCGTTTTTTCAATCCATCACTCTACTTTGGTAGTTTTGAGTTTAGCTGTAGGGAAGTCTACTTACTAGGGAAACAGATTATTCCATTTTCTTTAACTTCTCTTTCCTTGGCACCATTGCTTTGTGAAGATAAGGCAGTATGACTAGTAGGCTCAAGAAGAAGATATGGCCAAGAAAATAGATGGATTTATATACCTGTGGAGAGATAAAGGCCACTGAGGTAGACAGCATGGAACATCCCTTAATGCCTAAAGCGTCACTGATTCCCTCCCATCCTCACAAGCAGGCCCTCACCTTAAGCCATTTGTCCCATGTGAAGAGGCAGAAGGCAGTCATTGAGTAACCCATGAAGAGCCAGTGGATGGTTTGTTGCACCAAATAGAAGAAGGGTTGTAGGGCAGTAGTGGAGGCCAGGTTGCTCAGAGCTGGGCTTTCTCGAATTAGGCTGGCAGCCTAGGGAGGAAGGAGGGAGGTCTTCAGAATCTTGTCACTTCCCATACTCCCCTTCCACCCATTACCCTTGAGGCCTACCTGTCTTTCCACAATAACAATGAGGAATTCCATCTGGAAGCAGATCAGGTATCCTGAGTGTAGGCCATGCCAGAGGGCCAAGAATAGCAACGAGAGACCATGGGATAGTTCTTTATTTCCAAGGAACTTGAGTCTTTTGAAGAAGTAACTAGAGAAAAGGGTGGGTAAGGATGAACCTCATACCAGGCCTTGCATTCCCGCCATCCTGCCGCTAGGTTCTCAGTGCCCTGAGGACTGAAGTGGAGTGGAGTGGAGTGGAGCTGGCTCCCACTTGTGGCCACCAGGGGTTAGGAAGGCAGTGCTAGTGCTACATGATTAGCTTTAGAGATGAAAGGCAGTTAAGTTGACGACTCACAGTTTAGAGACAGAAAACAGACCCAAGGCTTAGCTGGGTGATCTTGGGCAAGCCACTTCATTCAACAGATAATGACTGTGTGCCTACTGAGTGCCTGATGCTGAGACCACAGTGGTGAACACGATAGACCAGTTCTCTACTCGTGCTGCTTACATCTCTAGTGGTGGGACAAACAAGCAAACAAACAAAGATGTTTTTTAAACAATGCAATGGAGAACATAAAACCAGTGGCCGAGCTGGGATTAAAACTCGGGATTCAAGGCACTTGGATATCTTGCTTTTGTTTTTCAAATATGACAGGAATTATTTATTTTTTTTGCAGAGGGGCAGGGAGACAAAAGTAAATGTGTGTGTGAGAGGGACTGGAGGTTCTACCTGAAGTGGGAAAAGACAGATAGAGGGTGACAACAAATGCCTGCCCTCAGATCTGGGGATGCAGTGGGAAGAAGGAGCTAGGGCACAGATCTCCCGTCCTGTTGCTTACCGGGCCACCCAGGCATTGGTATTGATGTTGAAAGAGTTGATAGTGCCACTGAAGCGGGGGGTCGTCTCAAAGAGCCACACCTTCATGTTAGCACAGGCATCCCACTTTGCCTCTCTATTTTCATCAAAGCCATTAAAGCCCAGTCCTGTCAAAATGCATACTCCTTCCTGAGGGAAGGAACAACAACTGTTAGGGTTCTTGCCACTCTCCTCACCTTCCCTACAACCTGTCTATACATGTCCCTGATCCTTCTTCTCTACTTACTGTGACTAGCCAACAGGTAACGTATTTGTAGAGCACAAACTTGCCCCAGATCAGCATGTACATACAGCGGAACCAGAAAGGGCGGTTCTTGAGAGAAGAAAGAACACATGTGCATTAGGGCTATCACACGGGCAAAGCAAATTTCTCTTAACATTCTTCCTTTTCAAACCTGTAGCTGACTACTTCATACTAGTCAAAATGCTCCTGTCAGATGCCCATCTGATAGTTTGGCTTACTTGCCTTTACAATAGGCAAGTATTATCCATTCAGTAATGGACTGAGCGTCCATTCACCTCCTTTTCCTTAGAGAGTCCCAGGGACAGCACTGTCCTTAACTCTTCTATTGAATGCCTTTGGCACAGCACTGAGCATTTGGAGTAATAAGTACTGAGGGACTTTTACATATCACATGTTCAATGTTTAAGGAAACCTACTTAGAGTGGCTACAGAACTGTTGCAAGCCTTTCAGCTAGGCAGGAGTAAAAACTAGCACTTCTCCCTCCCTTGATTTCCTGTTTCCCTAGAAACCCCCAAATCATCAGTCAGAAGAAAATCACCTGGAGAAGATCAGAAGCGGCTGTGCTTCAAAGTCACTTGGATGCAATAATAAAGCAAGCTAGGAGGTGCTCCTGGGGAAGGGAAGGGGTGCTAAAAGTGCACCTGGCACAGCCCTGTGCCCGTGAAGGCTGTTTAATGCTGTCTGATGACCATGTCCTGGCCCGGCTGGCACTGACATCAACTCTAAAAGATCTAGAGTAAAACCAACATGCGTTTGTAGATGGTATGACCCACTTGTTTGCTCTCTGTAGGGATCCTTGCCTGTCCATTATCTATCTCTGATGCAGTCACCCTGCTGCTGCTTTAGGACCCACTCACCTCATAGTCTTCAGTGAGGAGATAATCTTCTGTGATGTGGGGGCTTAGTAGAGTGTAGCCCACTAAGTAGACAAGGCCCAGACTCAGGCGCTTGAGAGCAGGTATGATGCTGGAAACGAACAAACAGGGTCACAAAGGGCAGTCTATTCCCTTCTCCCTCTGTGCTTAAATTATGGAGAGGAGTGTTTCAGGGTGTGCTTATCCATCTGGAATGGGGAGTAGCTCCACTGCCTGAAGTTATACTCAGTCTCAGGATAAGAAAGCTACTCCATGTGTTTGGATACAAAGAATGGTGAACACAACAGCCTGTTACAGGGAAGGTAGAGGCTGCAGGGTAGCAGGTGTGCCTAAGTCATGTGGTGTTTCACTACTCAGGATACTTCTGACCTCAAGGGCTCACCGGTGTTCTTAATCTACATTGGGACTGAAAACCCCACGTAGATAATAAATAACAGTAATCAATTTTAAATCTGCTCCTTCCTATCTTAGTTGACTGATGCTGAAACACAGGTTAGGCCAAGTTCTCAGTGAAGGGATTCTTCTTTTAGATTCTAACTTTGAAATTTTCCACTGTGATATATATGTATGTATATATAGATATAAATAATGGGGGAAACCCTGGTGGCGTAGTGGCTAAAAGCTATGGCTGCTAACCAACAGGTCGGCAGTTGGAATCCACCAGGCACTCCTTGGAAACCCTATGGGGCAGTTCTACTCTGTCGGATAGGGTCGCTATGAGTCGGAATTGACTTGATGGCAACGGGTTTCGTTTGGTTTGGTTTTTATATATAATCGAGCCCTGGTGGGACAGTGGTTAAGAGCTAGGCTGCTAACCAAAAGGTAGGCAGTTCAAATCCACCAGCTGCTCCTCCTATAGGGTTGCTATGAGTCGGAACCAACCCGACAGCAATGGGTTTGGTTTTTTTAAAATATATATTAAAAAATCTATTTTTTAAAATGAGAAAACAGGCTTTAGAGACAGGGACATTAGTGGTTTAGGTAAAATCCTGTGGCATAAAGATAAATTTTCCCATTTGTATTAAAGGGTCAGAATAAATGGCTGGAAGTGACCTAGGCTAAAGAGGGCCCTCTCCCAGCAGTGAGCAGGCATGGTGTGCCTGTCATGCCAGTCCAGGGCTTGTGTAGCACAGGCCTGTGTCCCAGGGCCATGCTGGAAGATGCAGTTGAGATTGGCCTTCAGGAAAGGCACTTCAGCAGTAGCTTTGTATTGGATGAGACACCTGTACAGAGGTCTTGACTAGGAGGGGCAATTACCTGTTTGGTGTCTTCCCTGGCATGTCAGTCAGCTGTCCCTGCACCAGCTTCATGTAGTGGTTCATTGAGAACTGGGGCCCTACCAAGAAGGCCCCATAGAAGTAGGAGAAACCAGCAACTTCCAGCAGGGAAGGGACACCCCGTATGGCATATTTCTGTTGTTCAGAGGACAAGGAATTCTATGCCGAGAAGAGAATGAATGGTTCAGGATAGCCTTGAATCTCCCCACAAGAGCCAGTTTGAGTGTTCCCCACCCTTGTGCCCCACTGAACTAGGGGTCCTCAAATAGCCATCTCTTTGGGGGATATATGGAGAAAAACACTTCCTTCACCTGGAAATGAGCATGTGTGTGGGGTAGCTAGCCAACTGTTGCTACTTTTCTAAATGCCCTGCTGGCACTGATCTCTGGACTTTGTGCAAGAGTCAGATCCTGAGCAAATTAGATTTGCTGATCCTTGCTCACTGCTATATGAAACACGGTGGCCACACAGGCTGGGGAATGAGGGACAGGTTCTGCCCCTGGTATTTGGGTTCCGTCTTTTGGCAACAGCAGCCTTTCTCCTTCCCTCTGGTTAAATCCTAACCTCTCTGCAGAGGAATGAGTACTTACCTGATCTTTCCCTCCGTCAAAGTAGTCAATCGCCAAACCTGAGCAGAGAGAGAAGCGGTGGTAAAGCAGAAGAAGATGACTCTGAGTTTAGCCAGGAGTGGAATGGGACAGAGCACAGACTAAGTCTTTGGTCTGATCGGGGAGGAGCCTAGGTGTAGAAGGGGAAGCCAGTGAGCCACCACTTACCGATCAACTTCAAAGTCAGAACACAATGTGGCATCGTCCACTTGATATCGTAGTTGCCAGTGGCAGTGTAATAATATCCAGCCAGAAGGTAGACCTGGGAGAGGGGACAGTATTTATTTTACTATCATTACTATTTTATCCTGCTCTGAAATCCAGTGTATTTCATTTTTCTTTTCTCCTGGTCCCATCATTAAGTCATAAGAAATCCTACAAATGGAGAAACTAAACCTATATAGGGAAGAGACTTGCTCAAGGTTTCTCAGCAAAATGAAGGGTAAACTGAGATCAGAATTTAGATGTTTTGAATCTGTAGCTCATTCTGAGTTGGTTTTCTGCCTTGCCTTAAGCGACTCCCCTCATGTACAGCTGAAATAATCTTGGTCAGAATCAAAGAACCTTAATGGCACTATGCAAAGGAATAGCTGGCTACCCACTCTCTTGAGGCAGGTGAAGCGTTCCATTGCACATGCAGGTGAAAGCCCTGGGGCCTGTGATAAGTGGCCTTCCCAAAATCATACTGCTGATAAGTGTTAGGAGAGGAGATGAGAAATTATGTCTCCTAGTTCACTGCTTTTACTATCCTATGCCCCCACGCCCCCCCAAACTGCTGTCAGCTGTGACCTGAAGTAACTGAGCTGCCAAAGGAAAGTTTACCATCTGGAAGCAAAACGTAGTGAGGACGGCAGTGATGGTGCGGCCCATCAGTCGGAGGATGAGGAACTGAAGCACAACACATAGCAGGGAGTGGTAGAGCTGGTTCCCTGGATGCAGAGATAAGAGCAAATTTGAGCCAGTTTTTTTGGCACTCCCACCCTTCCTGAGACTTTTAACTACAAAGAATATATAAAGAAATAACTTTGATAATAGGATCTCTTTTTTTTCCCCCTAAAATAATCTCATCTTTTTGGAGGAAGGCCCGCTGAAATAAAAATCTGATCAATAAGTCAAAGTGAAAAGTTTTATTGGGCGCAAAGAACTGTGTGAAAACCGGGAGCACCCCTCCGAAGCGATAAGCTCCTCACGTTACAGCTCTGATCAGCTTATACACAGTACAAACGGTTAGAGGATTTCCCAAAGGGGAAATTTAAGACGACTGGCTGTCATTCACTTAACCAGCAGGAGGCAGGCTATGTAAAAGCGGGGCTTTAACTTGGATTGGTTTATTGAGTGTGGGTGTGTCTGCATTCTATAGGTTAGTTATAGTTTATCTAATTATTTAAACTTTTCCCAGAACTGTTTTTATAATGAGTTTTTAGTTTCTGGGGAGGGTTAAGAGTTAAACAGGCAGGGGGGAACAGGCAGGCATTTTCTTTAACAGGCTGGAATTAATTGTATAAATATAAGGGATTACTAGGTATTATTGTATTTCTGAGCTGAGAACGGATTCTGAGTGGGGACTGCCCAGCTCTGTCTTGTCATTCAGTTATAGCCACAGCAGAGAGAAACTATCATTTCTCTGTTGACGGGTCTGGCAGAGGTACCACTCTCAAAATGCTTTTATCTGGGAGATGAACGTACACGAAAGGAAAACAGTAAAAGTTAAGCTGTGTTCCTGTCCATCGAACCCTCTCTTTGCAAACAGAGCATTGTAAGTTCCCTATCCATCAAATTCTCTCAAGGACATTTTAAGTCTGTTCCTTCCCAGTTCCCTCTATCCGAGTGTCACTGCTAACTTAGTTCACTCACCAAAGTTAAAATAAGCAATTGAGAGGCCTGTAAAGGTGTGGAAGAGATGGATGAGGTAGCTGTCCTTGTAGAAAAGGTAACGTCGATAAAACAAAGCAAAGGGGTAACCTGGACGGACAGAAAGATGAGAAGAAGGTTACTTGGGCCTCATGCTATCCCAATATTGTTCTGAAAGTTTATCAGCCCAGGAAGGAAAAAAAAATACATTATATGAATGTCAACAGAGAAGATGATAATGGTACCCTAAGAATCAAAGTCATTATTTTAAAAAATAAAACTTAAAAAAAAGTTTTGTTATTGTTGTGTATACAGCAAAACATATACCAGCAATTCAACTGCTTGTACACATAAAATTCAGGGACATTAGTTACGTTCTTCAAGTTGTGCAACCATTCTCATCCTCCTTTTCTGAGCTGTTCCTCCCGCATCAACATACACTTGCTGCCCACTAAGCTTCCTATCTTTCGAGTTGCTGTTGTCACTTTGATCCCATATAGTTCTTAAACGAGCATAATGCTCAAGGCGGACTTTTTTTTTTTTTTTTTTTACTAGTTATAGCTAAACTATTCTTTGGTTTCAAGAAGATTTCAGGGGATATTTTTGGTTCAAGGTTCAAAGATTATCTCAGGGCAATAGTTTCAAGGGTTCATCTAGCCCCCCTGGCTCCAGAAAGTCTGGAGTCAATGAAAACTTGCAATTCTGTTCCTCATTTTCCTCCTTTTGATCAGGCCTCTTCTATAGAATCTTTGATCAAAATGTTCAGTAACGATAGCTGGGCATCACCTAGTTCATCTGGTCTCACGGCAAAGTGGCGGTTGTTCATGGAGGCAATTAGCACACATTCCATATCCTCCTCCTATTTCTGATTCTCCTTCTTCCTCTTTGAAAAGTTTTTTTTTTTTTATAAATACAAATTTAGAACTGAAGATATTAATTTTATATTGAGGCAATAGAAAACTGGAATCTAAGACTAGGTTTCATTCACAGCTCATTAAATATTGCTAGGGATTTTCAGTTAATTGAATTTTTCTTAAATGATACAAGGAATTGAGGGTGCCCAACTATCCTCCAGAAACACTATTTTACACCTTTGTGATGTGTTATAATTTCATTACCTGTCCTGCTCGCATACAATTTATGAGACAGACTATTAAGAGGATAAATATAAATTAACACCAGGCTACGTAGTGAGCAGTTATAGGATATGTGTAGATATTACCTCACATACTGAGATCTGAGCACCAACCAAGTTATAAAATCCATTTAGTCATACCAGAAAATGTCTTCTAAAGCTGTGATTCAGAGTTGAAGGGCCAAGGAGGAGCTACAGGGGATCTCCTGATGGGCCATGAACTGTTTATGCATAGCCAAGGGTTGCTTACTGAATTACAAGTGGTCAAGAACATTTGGTATTCATAAACTAAAATGACTGTGTTCCAAGGTTTTACTGCAGACTCACATTCATTGTTCTATAAAGAAGTCTGGCTGATGAGCTTGCAACATTCCTACTGCATTAGCGTACGTGGGTAGAATTGAAATCCCCAGTGATTTCTGGAAGGACACTTTACCTATCTTATCGTTGCACAATTAGTGTTCTCTGAGTTGGTCATGGGGTTCAATTGCTGCAATTCTTGCTTTTCTATTCTAAACTGAAGCAATATACTTTGCTGTGAGTTGTTTGGTTAGCTCTGCAATGCTTAGAGCAGGATCAGACATAATGGAAAAGCTCAATTATTTGCTCAGCGAATACTGGATAAACATCTTTATAGCAAAAGTAGTTTTGGCTTACATCTTTATAGTCTTTTTTCCCCTATACATCTTTTTTTTAACCTAAGATCACAGCCTGTGTATTTATGTATTCTAGTATTTTCACAAAATAATGTTCAACCATTTGATCTTCTTGATGCCAGGATTTACTAGTGTTCTTTGATAGCTGTTCCCATAATGGCTAGGCTCTGTATCAAATTTATAGTTTCATTCATGAAGTTAATGTTATAGACATATTGTGATGGTGGATTCCCCACTCATTCACTTGACAAATGTTTACTAAATGCCTACTACATGCCAAGTATAGTTTATGGAGCATATAATGGGGGAGGGGTGGCATGTAATGGTTTATCTTCTAGATGGTGAGAGGAAGTGATATAGAATTACTAGCTCAAGGGAAAGGGAGCCATCTATGGCCCTTTCACAGTCAGGTGAACAAGCAAAGAAACAGGATCAAGTCTCCTACACACCACCTGGACAGAAATTTGGCAGGGACAGAACACCAGGTTAGCAGCAAGTATTGCTAAGAACCAGAGCCAGGTACTAGAAAGTATATGGAGTTAAGATTCAACTGCCTTAAATCTTTTGCTTATTATTTTCAGTCTTTTAGGAATAAAGGTATAAATGAATAGAAACAACATAATAGGGATCCTAATTATCCAGAACACTCACAAATAAGTTATGGATAGCTAGAGTTTACCTTTTTAAGCACTAAAACCCTTAACCATTTGGAATCACTAAAACTGTTAACTATATGGAGTGCTCAAAATTGAAAAATACGCATTATTCTGCCTCCTTAAATTGAATATAATTTGACATTTTCTTGGTTATTTGGGTCACAGCTATTTTGAAGTCACAATGGCTTTATGACCTACTGAAGTGTGTAAAATGGTTTGCTCTGACCCTAATAGGCCTAGACTGTTCTGAATTCTGAGTTCTTATAGCTTTTATGCCTCGTTCCTTCCTATTCAGGGATTAATAGTCACTTCTTGAGCTTTCAGTGTGCCTGCCAAGAATAGCTCCTTTCCCTACTTCCAATTTACTGCAGGCCCTAGAAACCATAACGCTGATTTAAAAGTGTAAAAAGAAAAACAAGCTCAGAACAAGGCTATTGCTTTTCTTGGGTAACATCTGTTCTGGCCACTCAAAGGCCTTTTTTTTCCCCCTATCTCTTGCTATTAGGTGTATTTTGAGTAGTTGTTGAGTTCCATACAGGTGAAGTATTATTACACACTAGTGAACACATCCTGTTGCCTCTGAGTCGATTCCAACTCATAGTGAACCTACAGTTCATGGCAGAACTGCCCGACAGGGTTTCCAAGGGTTTACGAAAGCAGATTGCCATGTTTCCTCTGCAGAGTAGCTGGTGGGTTCAAACCAACAACCTTTCGGTTAGCAGCTGAGCACTTAATCACTGTGCCACCAAGTCTCTTTCCTTTTTGTGAGGATTGTGAGACTTCATCTCACATACTCTGGACATGTTATCAGGAGGGATCAGTCCCTAGAGAAGGGCATCATGCTTGGTAAAGTTGAGGGTCAGCGAAAGAGAGGAAGACCCTCAAAGAGGTGGATTGACACCGTGGCTGTAACAATGGGCTCAAGCACAGCAGCGATGGTGAGGATGGCACAGAATCGGGCAGTGTTTCATTCTGTTGTACACAGGGTCACTGTGAGTCGGAACCGACTTGGATGGCACCTAACAACAACAGTACACACATGATAAGAGGATGGACCAATCGGGAGAAAAATACAAAGAATGCAGCAGGCCTGGTTACCAAGAGCATTAAGACCATAACAGAGAAAAGCAAGGCCTGGAAGGAAGCTGCAAAGGGGAAGAGGGAACTGTGCCGCGGTGAGTTGCTGTGCCAGCCCAGAACTGATTTTAAGTATGTAAACACCGAACCTTGCTCTTGGCTGCTGCTCAGCTCAGCAGGCTTTGGAGCCTGGCTGCCCAGTCACTGTTTCAGGGATGTGCCATTTTTTGGGAGGGTGTCGTCCTCTGAGCTGTTTCTAAATCTTAATGCTTTTTGTGGGGGCCACTGCTTAATACAGTAGGTAGCTACAGTCAGAATCACCCGAAGAATCTATTTTAAAAAAAAAAATCAAACACCTCATTCCTCACCCAGCCACCCACCTGATTCTGGTTCAGTAGGTCTGAGTGGGAAAGGATCTGTACCTTACAAAAGTACCATGAGTGATTCTGATGTGTAGCCAGGGTTAGAAAGCACTGCGTTAGTAAGACCCTAATGCAAGGCAGTAGTACTTAGGATGTCTGGAGAATAAAATTCTCAGCTTGATGACTGGGGGTTGCTGTCTTTCCTTTAACAGCACCAAACAGGCAGGGGTCCTGGTCTATAAACTTGGTCCAGAGGCTTTTAAGAACTGATTTGGCAGTACTGCAATTGTTTCTTCTTCATTTTGATTGATTGTTTAAAGGAGGGCCTTCAGAAATTTACTAGCAGATGAAGGACGATGACCTAAAGTACACCCTAAAACCAAGGAGCCCCTGCTAGAATGGGAGCTGTCCAAGAGCAAAAACTGGACATTCAAATGCTGTGATCCTCAAAGCCGACTGCTGGAATGCATTTAATTTTGTCATCTTCAGGGTTGTAAAACATGGAGTGTACAACAGCTGTATTCTCTAGTTTACTCAGTTCCAAGTGCCATTTGAGTCAGGGACCAGGATCTATCATGACCCAGATTGCTAAAGGAACTCACTCTTATTTCCTGTACAGTCATTCTGAAATCACCTATTATACTAAAGGTTCTGAGATTTCACTTGAAGAAAGAGAAATGGGCTGTTTTCATTACAGTCCTGTAAATTCTTTTGCCTTTCATCCTGTGTAGCTATTTCTGGGCTCTATAGGAATATGATATGACCCGATTTGATCAGTCAGTGGTTCATACAACACCGGTGAAAAGAAAATAGACCGTGTTTTGGCAAGTGTGAGGGAGAAGATATGAGCTGGAATTGACTCAACAGCAATGGGTTTGGTATGTGTTGGTTTAGCCAGATGTTGACACCAGTTCTACACAAAAGAATACTATCACCTCAACAAACACCATCATAAACAAGGGGTTGATATAACATCCATAGTATATAGAAGCAGTTTTCAAACTTTTTGGTCTCAGGACCACTTCACATTCTTAAAAGTCATTGAGGAACTCAGACAACTTTTGTTTTGTGTGTTCTATCAATATCTACTATATTAGAAAATAAAACTAAAAAGTTTAAAAAATATTTTATTAATTCATTTAAAAGTAACAAGAAACTCATTACATATTAATATAAATAACATTTTTTATTGAAAATAACTATATTTTCCAAAACAAACAAAACCATTTTTAATATGAAGAGTGGCACTGTTTCACATTTTTACAAATTTATGGCCTTCGTCTAGCTTAATAAACGTAGCTGGATTCTCATAACTGCTTCTGCATTTAATCTGTTATGATATGTTGTTTTGGTTGAAGTATATAAATAAAATTTGGTTCACACATATATAGCTGGAAAGAGTATATTAGCTTTTTCAGATAATTCTGGATATTCTTCACTGATACTACAACAAAACTTGACAACTGGTAATTTCTTAAAGGTCAGTTGCAAGGTAGAATCTGAAACCGTATCAATGGTCCCTCTTGTTCTCTGAATGGACCTTTTACCCAGGCATGATTTTAAAACATCATGCATTAGTCACTTGGAAAATACTGAGTGGGGCAAATCTTCCAGATATATCCACTCCTCACTTATTGACATGGTTAGGTTCCAAAGACCAGGCTGCTATGTAAAAACTGGCATTATGCAAAAATGGAGGATTTTTTTTTCAGACCATTCATTTGTTCGATTTTTTTTATTTAGAACATATGATCAAAGGAATAATAACAGCTAAGATTTACTGATTTGCTCTTTACTGTGATGAGTTCAGTTATGGATTATTCCTCTGTGAAGAAGGAGGCCTGGAGGAGACAAAGCTGGATAATGGTGGGCTGTGTGACTAGAAGGCCCACTGCTTAACCACTTCTTCCTCCAGCGTTGGGTCAGAGCTTCCCTTGCAGAGCTCCACGGGTCCACTCCAACCCCTGCAAGCTCTGTGTTCACATCACGGAGCCTGCTCTGCCCTCTGGGTCTGGCAAGGCTTGGGGCTTCCTGCCAGGGTGCTAGGAGCCTGGCCGACCACCTGGCCTCGCCGAGGCGAAAGCTTTGAGCCTAGTTTGGCTCACTTTGGGATGTCATTAAATTCACACACATTTTTTCCAAACACCCTCTCCGGTGCCTCTTTCTTTCCTGCCTTCCCACCCCACAGCAATTTTGAACTGCAGGGCCTTAAGCCACATAGGAGCTGGGAATCCAGAACAGGCACCCGCTAGCTCGGTGCTGCCTGTGTGTCTGCCTAGAGGCCATGGCCACAGAGAAGGCCAGCCTGAGCAGCAGCTGGACACGGTATCCTCACCAGCAGGAGGGAGTGGAGGGCATGAGGCAACGTGGCCCAGCTTTCCGGAGGCCGCCTATAGACCCTTTCTTGAGGGAGGGGACATTATGCAGCTGTTGCTGCCATGCTTGATGCCTCGTTAATACACAAAATAATCAGACAGTAGATTTTTTACTATTGTCGTAAATGTGAAACGTCGGATGAGACAGTTGATAAGTGAGGAGTAAGTGTACTGACACACTTCATTACAATACAATATCAAAGAAGTCATACTCCTTAATATCACCACTGATTTCAGCAGAAAAGTCTTCAAATAATGGGAAGCTTTCAAGCTCATGAAAGTAGATGTAAGTTTCCCAAAATTCTAATTTTCACTCGAATGCTTCAATTTTATCACTGGCTAAAAATACTGCCAGTTGTTTTCCTTGAGGTGAGAGGCTCACTCTGTACATTTTCAAGAAACTATCTGCCAAATGCCCAAGTCTAAATAACCATAGTTTGTCTGTCAGTCATTTTTGCAAGTAAAAATGGTGTTAAATGGGGAAGAAAAAAAGCATTTTTCAACATGCAACTCAAAGAACTGCACAAATGCTTTTTCTCCAGACAGCCACTGTACTTTGGTATGTAGCAGAAGTGCTGTATACATATTTCTCATTTTTTTCACACAGAATATTAAAAAGATGCCTATTCAAGGGTCAATATTTAATAAAATTAATGTTTGCTGCTTCATCAAAGACATTCTTAAGCGAAAATGACTTTTTTTTTTTAAACTGTGAGTGCATGGCAGTGAAGAGTACAATGATGATTAGTATAGCTTGGTGCCACTGCCTTAATTTGTGCTAAGGCCTGGTGGTACCGTGGTTAAAGCATTTGGCTGCTAACCGAAAGGTCAAAAGGTCGGCTGGTCAAACCCACCAGCCCCTCAGCAGAAGAAAGATGTGGCAGTCTGCTTCTGTAAAGATTACAGCCTTGGAAACTCCATGGGGGCAGTTCGACTCTGATCTACAGGGTTGCTATTAGTTGGAATCGACTCGACAGCAATGGATTTGGTTTGATTTTCTGGTATTGATACAACACATTCTGTCTATCCAGTCATCAACTGGTGGACACTTCGGTTATTTCAACTTTTGGCTATTATGAGTAATGCTGCTATGAACATTTGTGTACAAGTTTTTGTGTGAACGTATGTTTTCAATTCTCTTGGAGTAGATGTATCTTTTTGCTCTTTTATCCTTTAACCCAGCACTTCTTAATCAATGGTGAAGATTAGTTTTAATTTCCCATTTGTTGTGGACCAATACTTTCGTAAAGCACAAAATCATGGGCTTAGATGTTGCGGCTCTGTCAAGTTCCTAAATGTTTACTTTTACTTTCTGTGACTGACATGGAGCCTGCCGTCTATAATTTGAGTAGACTGCTCCAATTTACTGTCTCTTTTTCCGGTTCCTAAATATGGCTGACTTCCAGGATTCAGTCTTGGCCTCTACTATTCTCACTATACTGCCCCTATGGAAACTCCATCTACTCTCCTGCAACTTAATGTGATCTTTATGCCAAAGACAAATGCACTTCTTTAGTCCTAACTTCTCAAGTTTGAGTTCCGTATTTCCTACTTCCTGGCTGGACATTTTTAGTTTTATATCTCAGACCATCTCAAAATCTGTATAACTCAAACATGACTTTCCCCAGAAATCAACCTTTCCTAGGCTTTTTGTTTGTTTGTTTGTTAATGGTTTTGGGTCACACAACCAGATTCAGAAGCTCGAAGTTAGTTGCCTTTGACCCTTCACTTTCCTTTGTTCCCCATATCTAGTCATCAAATCCTGTTGATTCCTCTTTTCCAATGTCTCTCACCACCACCACCATCATCCTTTTGTTTTCCTGTGCTACATTTGCAGCTAAGTTCCTTAGTACCTCACCCTTAAATTCTTGGCAATGTTTTCCTACCTGATCTCTGCCTGTAGCCTCATCCTCCCAGCAAACTTATACCAGAGTAATCTCCTTCAACTCCTGCTCAGAAACCATTAATGGCTCCCCACTGACTATTGAACAGAGTCCCAAATCCTAAGCTGAAGTAAGAATCAAGGCCTACCTTCTACACTACCTTTCTAGTTATAGCTTTCATTTCTGTTTCAACTAAAACTGGTCTGCCTGTTTTTGGAGATTTAAGTCTACCCAAAGGAGCCCTGGAAGAAAGGCCTGGTGATCTATTTATGAAAAATCAGCCATAATCCTAGGGAATACAGTTCTACTCTGACACACATGAGGTTACCAGGAGTTGCAATTGACTCCACACCAACTGGTAAGCCATTCTTTGCATTTTTGTTTTGTATTAAAATTTCCATGTTATGGAAATTTGTCTATGTTTTTGGATGTCTCATAGCATATTCTCCTGTACACTTTATTTTTATTGTTGTAAAAATATATATAACACAACATTTGCCAATTCAACATTTCTGTACACTTTTTTTGATTAATTGATCAACAGTAGGTGGTGCAAACGGTTTGCGCTTGACTGCTAACCTAAAGGCTGGCGGTTTGAACTCATCCAGAGGTATCACAGAAGAAAAGTCCTGGTGATCTGCTTCTGTTCAGATTACAGTCAAGAAAACCTATGGAACAATACTACTCTGTAACATATGTATGGGGTTCACTATGAGCCAGAATCAACTTGGTGGCAACTAACAACAACAATTGACATTTACTACCTGTGTGATCTTGAGCATTAGTTTCTTCATCTGTAAAATGGGGATATTGCTAGTATCTGCCTCACTGAGTTGTAAGGACTAAACAAAATGATGCATACAGAACAGTGAACAGATGCCTAAAACATTGTAAGTGTTCACTAAATTATACTCACACAAACATCTTTAGAGGAAGGTGAAGCAGGCCTTGCCTGAGAAATTCTGGGAAAAGTGGATATCAGAGCTTCTGAATCTAATCTCTATAAGGTATAACAATCAAATGACTAAGGGATTTCCCCATTATCTGCATCTGAAAACAAGATTCATAGCATATTTATTTTATAAAGTGTCATGGATTGAATTATGTCCCCCAAAAATGTGTGTTATCAATTTGGCTGGGCCATGATTCCCAGTATTGTGTGGCTGTCTTCCATTTTGTGATTGTAATTTTATGTTAAAGAGGATTAGGGTGGGATTGTAACACCCTTACTAAGGTCACATCCCTGATCCAATGTAAAGGGAGTTTCCCTGGAGTGTGGCCTGCACCACCTTTTATCTTACAAGAGATAAAAGGAAAGGGAAGCAAGCAGAGTTGGGGACCTCACACCACCAAGAAAGCAGCACCAGGAGCAGAGCGCATCCTTTGGACCTGAGGTTCCTGTGCTGAGATGCTCCCAGACGAAGGGAAGACTGATAACAAGGACCCTCCTCCAGAGCTAACAGAGAAAGCCCTCCCCTGGAGCTGATACCCTGAATTTGGACTTGTAGCCTACTAGACTGTGAGAGAATAAATGTCTCTTTGTTAAAGCCATCCACTTGTGGTATTTCTGATATAGCAGCACTAGATGACTAAGACATAAAGGTACTGATCATGGGTTGCCAAGTACTCTGCGATCCGTATTTAGAGCACTCTCTCTAAATTGCAACATACTATTATAGTAATGTACTGGGTAGTTAGAAGGACATGGGCTTTTGCGTTGTGGTTCAGTGAATTACTTAATATGGCCCTTCTAGCCATAGTGTTTGTGACTTCCACACAATGATTGGGTGGACCATGCACATAAGGTGTATGGAACCTGTGATGTATGAGGTTATGTGTCAACTTGGCTAGGCCAGGATTCCCAGTATTGTGTGGTTATCTTCCATTCTGAGATCTGATATAATTAAACTCCACTGTGTGTACTGTAAATAAGTCAGGATTAGGTTATGTTTGTTATGTTAATAAGGCAGGATTAGGGTGGGATACACTCCAGTCACCAACCTTACTCAAATCACCACCCTTACCACCCTTATTCACACCCTTGCTGAGCCACATTTTTATCTTACAAAAGATAAAAGGAGAAGGAGCACAGAGAGGGGACCTGAGGACCACCAAGAAGAGATGGGAGCGCAGCATGTTCTTTAGACCTGGAGTCCCTGTGCTGGGAACCTCCTAGACTCAGGAGACAGACAGCTGTTAACACCAGGGACAGTGAAAGATGGTGAGAAGCAGTGGCAGAGAAACGGTGACTGCAGAACCATGAGACTGCAGCAGACAGTGCCGTAGGCTTCCTGGCCCATGGAGTGAGAAAGCTGAGCGCCTTCAGGCCAAGGCTTACTGGCGGAGTAGGGTGACTCTGGGCACTTACTGGCAGAGCAGGGCAGAGGCTGGGCTGAGAGTCCCACGTGGCCTGAGGGGCTGAGGCCCAGGGAGAGGCCTACCTGTGGACAAGGTTGAGGAGAGGCTGTCTTGACTGAAAAACTGTATCTTGAGTCATTCCTGATCCTGAATTGTAACCTATTACTTCCCTAATAAACCCCATAATCCTAAGAATTATCTGTGAGTTCTATGTGGCCATTGCAATGAATTATCGAACCCAGCAGAGGAGTACAGAATACCATGCGAGGGATGGTTGCTATCAGAATTGGTAAAAAGGCTGGAGAGAGGAGGTATGTCTGACTTCCACCTCAAAGGAATCAGCCTTGGGCTGTTGATGCTAATGATTTTCTCTCTTTCCCCTTGTATAGTTAGTTGAGGTCAGAGGCCTCTGCTAGGCCAGTTTTATAGGAGTTAAGATAAATCTCAGTTTGAATGCCAGTTCTGATACCTACTAGCTCAGGCTTGTTGATTATTCAACCTTTTTGGTTCTCAGTTTCGTCAACAATATCTTAGTATCTACCTTACCAAAACCCGCGTGCCGTGCCGTTGAATCGACTGCGAGTCTAGCAACCCTATAGGACAGAGTAGAACTGCCCCACAGGGTTTCCAAGGAGTGACCGGTGAATTTGAACTGCCAACCTTTGCTTAGCAGCTGAGCTCTTAACCACTGCGCCACTAGGGCTCCATATCTACCTTAGGGTTTGGATATTACACCTGATACATATTAGATGTTCAGTAAAGGTGAGATTGCTTCACCTCTACTTTAACAGTGAAGTACCCAGTGAACTCATCCAGTCACATGGCTTTAAATACTATCTCTATATCTAAATGAGAACTATCTCTATATATTCTATATTTAAATACCATCTCCCAAATTTTCATCTCCAGCCTAAACTTCTCCCCTGAATTCGTCTTGTGTAGTCCATTTAACACCCCGAGTGGGTGCAGGTCAGGTGTACATCTCAAACTTAACAGGTTCCAAACTGAACTCCTGACATACTTCCCCACTCTGTACCTATTCCTCCCCCAACCATCTCCATTTCAACCAACAGTAACTTACCCTTCTATTTATTTGCTAAGGACTAAAACCTTATAACCTTGCAATTATTCTTGACCTCTTTCCCTCACTCCCAATCTAAGCAATCAGCAAATTCTGTCTGTTCTACCTTAAAAACAAATCCAGAATCTGACCACTTCTCTTCACCTCCACTGCTTCCCCTGGTCCAAGCTGCCGTCATTTTCCTAATTCTGCTCTTGCCCCCTCTTCAGTCTTTCCTCCACACAGCATCCAGAGGAACTCTATTACAACATGAGTCAGATCAGTTCACTCCTCTGCTCAAAATCCTAACCAGAACCTACACCATCTGCTCACTCATTTTCCTGACCCACCTTTCTCTGACTCATCTTTACTCTCTGCCTCCACCATTTTGTCTCAGCCACAAAGGTCTCCCTTCTGGAATGTCTGGCTTTAAAGCCTGTCATGGATTGAACTGTGTCCCCCAAAAATATGTGTCAACTTGGTTAGGCTATGATACCCAGTACTGTGTGACTGTCCTCCATTTTGTGACTGATAACAATTTTCCTACGTGTTGTAAATCCTAATCTCTGCCTGGGGTTAATGAGGCAAGATTAGATTGTGTTAAGGAGGATTAGGGTGGTATGTAACACCCTTGCTCACTTCACATCCCTGATCCAATGTAAATGGAGTTTCCCTGGGGTGTGGCCTGCACCACCTTTTATCTTACAAGGGATAAAAGGAAACGGAATCAAGCGGAGGGAGGAGGGGGCTCATACCATCAAGAAAGCAGGGTGCCAGGAGCAGAGCATGTCCTTTGGACCTGGGGTTCCTGCACGGAGAAGCCCCTAGTCCAGGGAAAGATTGATGAGAAGGGCCATCCTCCAGAGTCCACAGAAAGAGAAAACCTTCCCCTGGAGATGACACCCTGAATTGGGACTTCCAGCCTACTAGACTGTGAGAGAATAAGCTTCTGTTTGTTAAAGGCATCCACTTGTAGTATTTCTGTTACAGCAGCACTAGATGACTAAGACAGAGCCTTGAGGCAGGTTCCCTGCCTGGAATGCTCTTTCCCCAGATAAATTCAAGTCATTCCAGCACTTCAGATCTTTACTCAAATGTCATGTATCAGTGAGGACTTCCCTGACCATCCTTATCTAAAATTAAAATTGCACAGAACATCCCCCTTCCCCATATACACCTATTTTTCTTTTCTGCTTTATTTTTCCATTTTTCTCCTCACCACTTATTACTCTTTCACATACTATGTATTTTACTTATCCTTTGAGAGCAGGGGTTTTTGCCCATTTTGTTCCTTGCTGTATCCTCAGTGCCTAGTACAGTGCCTGGTACACGACATGCCTCTAAATATTTGTCGAATGATGAAAAAAGAAATGAATAGATGCTGTGTACTTTAGGTAGTCAATGAAATATTTATTAAGACCCATTATGAGCTCAGCATTGCATTAGGTGTTATGGAGGGATGTGGTACAATTTTAAGAGATGTTTCTTACTCTTAAAGAGCTTACTTTTTAGATGAGAGAAAAGAAATACCAAACAATGATGTTCTATAAATAGGTGTTAATTGTACGGAATAGCCAGTGTTGTAGAGGTTAGACAAGAGAGAAATCAATAATGACCATACTCAGGTTTCAAAGAAGAGGCAGTACTTCATTGGGGCCAGGAAGGATGAGTAGGATTTCATTAAAAAAAAAAAAAAGAGATAAGGAAAGGGCACCCAAAGGAAGGAGGATAATATAGTAAAAGCACAGAGGTAGGAAAGAGCATGAAACGTTCACTTCAAGAGAGCAGGCAAACTATAAGAAGGGAGAAATAGTGGCAACAAAAATGGACAGGAAGGTTAACAAACACAGAAAATCAGGCAGGTCTAAAATTGACATAATAGGGAAAAAAAAAACAAAGACCAGACTTACTGGTCTGACAGAAACTGGAGAAACGAGGAGGCCTCCGGCCACCGTTATAGTTCAGTAATGAAGTCATTGTGAGGTCCACCCTTCAGCTAAAGATTAGACAGGCCCATTAAAAAAAAGGGCACACCAGCCCAGCGGCAAGGACAAGAAGGTAGGAGGGGACAGGAAAGCTGGTGGTAGGGAACTCAAGGTTGAGAAGGGGAGAGTGTTGACATGTCATGGGGTTGGCAACCAATGTCACAAAACAATATGTATACTGTTTAATGAAAAACTAGTTTGCCTGTAAACCTTCACCTAAAGCACAATTAAAAAAAAAAAAAAATCAGTAGGATTGGCTGGATGTGGCAGATGAAAGAAACGGGCAAATCAAAGATGGTTAAGATGCTGATATAATGCTCTTTAAACCTTTTTGTCGGTATAACCCCTAAAACAATTTTGAAAAACTACATATCTCCTCAAGTCCCTAGGTGGTACAAATGGTTTGCACTACTAACCTAAAGGTTGGCTATTCAAACTCACCCAGCAGTACCACAGAAGGAAGGCCTGGTGATCTGCTTCTGTAAAGATTACAGCCAAGAAAAGCCTATGGAACAGTTCTACTCTGTTAACACATGGGATTGCCATGAGTTCAAAGTGACTTGATGGCAGTGGGTTTGGTTTTATTGGTTTTGTATATCCCCTCTCATATTTTTAAGTTGACAATTAAAATTTCTAAGTTTAAACAATAGCAAATGATGGTTTTTAAATGTATGTTATACTGAACATGTGCTTTAAGTACATATGGAAAATATCTGCCACACAAACCAAATGGTGAAACAATCAGCTCTATCAGACTTATTTTCTGTTAAAAGAAGTCTAATTTCATTTTTTATTTTTAATAAACATGTTAATATTTGTCCCTCATGACAACCATCTCACTTCTGAATTCTACTTTTAATAGGAATAGATATGGCAGAGTGTTGCCATGAGTTTCTTGCCTGGATGAAATAAGGTGCTGCCCTCTTTGCTTTACTTTCATGGTGCCCTGTGAAATTTTATACCTTGGGGCAATATGTTTCCCTCTCCTCTTTTTTCCTTTTTTTAAGGCTGATGAAGGGTGATTGTAAGAGAACTGGAAAATGAGACCCCTCAGAACACAGATACGGTCTCCAGCATATTCATTTTAGAAAAGAGTACAAACGGAAGTTGAAAATCTGAAAATTGATTCCCTTACAGCTATCCATACCCATGTATCCCCTTGAAAGTCTCTGCATCCCCTTAGGGTACATGCACCCCAGTGTGAAGGCCACTGATCTCAAGGTTGCATGTCTTGGTGGTTAGAAAGAAGGTAGTGCCATAGAAGAGACACAAAGATTGGAGGAGGGAGCTGGCTGTGGTGGTAATGTTGATGGATGAAGAGTTCATGCCTTAAACACTTAGCACATTATAACCTCCACCTTCAAACCTGCATGGTTTAAAATAAGGAAAGGTGTGCATCGGGGTTGAATCTTTTTACCATACTTATTCAATCAAATAATTCTAGAAGCTGTACTATATGAAGAACGCAGCATCAGGGTTGGAGGAAGACTCCATTAATAATCTGCAACATGCAGATGACATAAACTTGCTTGCTGAGGACTTGAAGCACTTACTAATGAAGATCAAAGACTACAGCCTTCAGTATGGATTACACCTCAGTCTAAAGAAAACAAAAATTCTCACAATGGACCAATAATGTTATGATAAACAGAGACAATACTGAAGTTGTCAAGGACTTCATTTTACTTGGATCCATAATCAACGCCCCTGGAAGCAGCAGTCAAGAAATCAAATGACACATTGCATTGGGTAAAACTGCTGCAAAAGACCTCTTTAAAATGATAAAAAGCAAAGATATCAATTTATACTGAGGTTTGCCTGACCCAGGCCATGGTGTTTTCAATCGCCTCATATGCATGTGAAAGCTGGACAATGAATAAGGAGGATCGAAGAACTGATGTTTCTGAATTACGGTATTGGCTAAGAATATGGAATATACCACAGACTGCCAGAAGAACGAACAAATCTGTCTTGAAAAACTACAGCCAGAATGCTCTTAGAAGCGAGGATGCTGAAACTTCGCCTCACATACTTTAAACATGTTATCAGGACAGACCAGTCCCTGGAGAAGGACATTATGCTCGGTAAAGTAGAGAGTCAGCGAAAAAGAGAAGACCCTTGACGAGATGGATTGATGCAGTGGCTGCATTGACAGGCTTAAACATAGCAATGATTGTGAGGATGCTGCAGGACCGGGCAATTTTGTTCTGTTGCACATAGGGTCACTGTCAGTTGGAACCAACTCGATGGCACCTAACAGCAGTCTCTGACTTACATGTACTCGCGTTATGATGAACTGCACTTACACCATACTTTTTTTGGTACATCTTATCGTTATTAATATATACCACACACAGTGTTGCAATGTGTAATATGCTGATGTCACCATATCTTTAGGTTTGTATATAATGCTTCCAACCCCCAAAGACAAATAAAGATCAGATTTATAAAGATGCTGATAATAAAAGGCAGAAATAATGAAAAAAAGAGGTATTTGACTTGTGTTAGAACCGACTTATGACGGAGTAGTCGAAACAGAACCCTGTCATAAGTCGGGGACTACCTGTAATGTTACTGTCCTCATTTTACAAGTAAGGAAATAAAGCAGTTATCTAACCTGTCTGTGCTGATTACTGCTAGTAAGTGATGAAGCTGGATCTAACCCATGAGTCTGTCCCGTAAGTTCATGCCTTAACCACTCAGCACATTATCACCTCCACCTTCAAACTTGCACAGGCTCTCAACTTTTCCCCTCTAACCCTCTCCACCCACCCACATCCCTTTGATCAACTTTCCTGCTTCTTGTAGCTACTGCTCAATTTTATTTATTCCCTTTGCAGTCAATCTCCTAGAACCATGGTCTAACTCACTGCCTCTACTTATTTTCTACCCCTTTCTTTCTTAACCTTCAGCAATCTGGTAAACACACATGCAACCAAGGCCACCTCCCCGAACCTCACCTCCTCCTCTTGTTGAGAAGAACTGGCTTAGATGGTTAGTTCCTTAAAGTAAAGCAACTGAAACTCATCTCAAACTCAAAATTCACACTTACGGTTGGAGACAAAGGGACAGGGGATAGACAACCTCAAGAAAAAAAAAAGGGGCTATGTCTGTTACTACTCTTAGGGATTGTTTACTCTTAAGAGTTTATAAGCACAAGGTTATGCCAACTCTTCAGAATTCCTAGTTAAAGCAGATGGCTGGAAAAACCTCACTGTCATCCTTATCTGGTCTGGATGTTGTAATTTTTCTGAACTATGTAATGTTACCATCAGTAATGGGTATTTTGCTTTGGACAATATTGGAAAGCCACATTTAGGGTCAAATTTCAGATGGACTTTCCCAAGAATCATAGGCTAGAATATGAAATAAGATTTCTTTTGAACATGGCTTATTTGTAGTTTATTTTTGTAAAATATTTTCAAATGATACTTTTATCATTAATATTTCTACTTTGAAGATCTGTCACTCAGTATTTATTTTTTCACCAAAATGGAAATTCCTTGTGCTAGAGAACTATACAGAGAAAAGGAAGAAAAATGGAAATACGAAGAAGCGTTTGACACTGTCTATTTAAGAGGTAAGTAACTGATCAGGCACTCAATGCTTAGAACCTCCTTACTGATCACTGTTAGCTGGAAAAGCCCTTGTAGATGGCATTTAGGCAGGAATGAAGCTTACCTTTGGAATTTGTTCAGAACTGGTTCTTTTTTCCTGTTCACCAGATTAAAGCTTGCTGATAGTAAGGGCAGGCTGTCAAACACACCTTCTGCACTCCAACAATCCTGCATACCTCGACTGAGTCATATGCTGAATTCATAGAAGACACAGATTCTTAAAACTGAAGAAATCTTAGAAATCATATGCCTCAAACCCTTTATTAGACAAATAAGAAACTAAGGCCCAAAGGGAATAACCTTGGAATGCTCAAGGTTAATGGCAGCGCTCAAATTAGAATCCACATCACCTGGTTTCCATTCTAGTATTCTTGCTATGTGCCTTGGCACTGGGCAGTGACCTGGGAGTCACTAATAACTAGCTGTGTGCTCTTTTAGAGCTACAGCCACATTATTCTCTGATTTATGATAAAAATCTACACTCAAGCACCTGTTTATACACACGTGCATACCCATTTTTGTTTGCTTTTCTTCCTACCTAAAAATAGTTCAAACCTCATTTTAACGCGAAAGTTAGGTGATCTCCTTTACTTTCTTTGTTAGTCTAATCCTTGGGGACTTCTTCCTCACCTCTCCTACTACGTAGGAAGAATATAGCAGCTATTTTTTAAACTTACATTCAGCTAAATGTCTCAAACATTTTGCCAACTGTGGTACAGGATTCAGCGAAACTGGGACAAGTGATCAAAAACGTCCTGGGGATGGAGGAAGAATAGAAATACATTTTCTATTTTTCCCCAATCTTCTTTGCTTCCCATATTCCTTTCCTGATGCCTTTTAGATGAATCCTCACCCTGATCTTTTTATTTTTTCCCATACAAAAATTTATACATAGTTATGTGACTCTAACTGCTCTCCCCATACTGTGACAGCACACTCCTCCTTTCCACCGGATTCCCCAGTCCATTCAAACAGCTCCTAACCCTCTCTGCCTTCCCATCTCACCTCTGGACAGAAGCTGCCCGTTTAGTCTCTTGTATCTACTTGAACTAAGAGGCACACCCCTCATGAGTATCATTTTATGTCCCATAGTCCAGTACAATCCCTGCCTGAAGAGTTGGCCTCGGAAACTGTTTTAGTTCTGGGCTGATAGAGAATCCAGGGGCCATGCTTTCCGGGGTGCCTCCAGTCTCAGTCAGACCATTAAGTCTGGTCTTCTTACTAAAATTTGAGCTCTGCACCCCACCTTTCTCCTGCTCCATCCAGGACTCTCTCCTGTTCCGTCAGGGTGGCCACCGGTGGTAGCCGGGCACCATCTAGTTCTTCTGGTCTCAGGCTGATGAAGTCTCTGGTTTATGTGGCCCTTTCTGTCTCTTGGGCTACTACTTTTCTTGTATCTTTGGTGTTCTTCATCCTCCTTTACTCCAGGTGGTTGGGACAAATTGATGCATCTTAGATGGCCGCTTGCAAGCTTTTAAGACCCCAGATGCCACTCACCAAAGTAGGATGCATTTTCTTAATAAGCTTTGTTATGCCAATTGACCTAGATGTCCCCCTGAAAGCATGGTCCCCAGACCCCTAGCCCTGCTACTCTGTCCCTCAAAGTGTTTGATTGTATTCAGGAAACTTCTTAGCTTTTGGTTTAGTCCAGTTGTGCTGACTTCCCTGTAGTGAGTGCTGTCCTTCCTATCTAGTTAGCAAATAACCCACCCCCCTCCCCTCCCTCGTAACCATCAAATAATGTTTTCTTCTGTGTTTAAACCTTTTCTTGAATTCTTGTAATAGCGGTCTTATACAATATTTGTCCTTCTGTGACTGACTAAATTCACTCAGCATAATGACCTCCAGCTTCCTCCATGTTATGTTTCAGTTTCATCGCTGTTCTTTATTGCTGCATAGTATTCCATTGTGTGAATATACCATAATTTATTTATCCATTCGTCTGTTGATGGGCACCTAGGTTGTTTCCACCTTTTTGCTATTGTGAACAGTGCTGCAATGAACATGGGTGTGCATATATCTATTCATGTGACGGCTCTTATTTCTCCAGGATATATTCCAAGGAGTAGGAATGCTGGATCATATGGTACTTCTATTTCTAGCTTTTTAAGAAAGCGCCAAATCCATTTCCAAAGTGGTTGTACCATTTTACATTCCCACCAACAGTGTACAAGTGTTCCAGTCTGTCGACAACCTCTCCAGCATTTACTGTTTTGTGTTTTTTGGATTAATGCTAGCCTTGTTGGGGTGAGATGATATCTCACTGTAGTTTTGATTAGCATTTCTCTAATGGCTAATGACCCTAAGCATTTCTTCATGCGTCTGTTAGTCGCCTGAATATCTTCTTTGGCAAAGTACCTGTTCATATCATTTGCCAATTTTTTAAATGGGTTGTCTTTTTGTTGTTGCAGTTTTGCAGTATCGTGTAGATTTTAGAGATTAGACACTGATCAGATTTGTCGTAGCCAAAAATTTTTTCCCAGTCTGTAGGTTGTCTTTTGACTCTTTTGGTGAAGTCTTTTGATGAGCGTGTTTGATTTTTAGGAGCTCCCAATTATCTGGTCTGTCTTCTGGTGCTTGTGCATTGTTACTTATGGTTCATACTGTGTTTATGCCATGTATTAGGGCTCCTAGCGTTGTTCCTATTTTCTCTTCCATGATCTTTATCATTTTCAATTTTATATTTAAGTCTTTGATCCATTTTGAGTTAGTTTTTGTGCATGGTGTGAGGTACACGTCTCGTTTCATTTTTTGGCTGATGGATATCCAGTTATGCCAGCATCATTTGTTAAAGAGACTGTCTTTTCCTCAATTAACGGACTTTGGGCCTTTGTCAAATATCAGCTCCTCATAGGTGAATGAATTTATGTCTGGATTCTCAACTCTGTTCCATTGGTCTATGTATCTGTTGTTGTACCAGTACCAGGCTGTTTTGACTACCGTGGCGGTATAATAGGTTCTAAAATCAGGTGAGGCCTCCCACTTTGTTCTTCTTCTTGAGTAATGCTTTACTTACTCGGGGACTCCTCCCTTTCCATATGAAGTTGGTGATTTGTTTTTGCACCTCATTAAAAAATGCCAGTGGAATTTGGATCAGGATTGCATTGTATCTGTAGATTGCTTTGGGTAGAACTAACATTCGCACAATGTTGAGTCTTCCTATACATGAGCAAGGTACGTTTTTCCACTTATGCAGGTCTCTTGCAGTTTTCGTTGCACAGATCTTTTACGTCTCTGGTTAGATTTATTCCTAAGTATTCTATGTTCTTTTGGGCTATCGTAAATGGTATTGATTTGGTGATTTCCTCTTCCAGGTTCTCTTTGTTGGTGTAAAGGAATCCAAACGATATTTGTATGTTTATCTTGTATCCTGAACCTTTGTTGAAATCTTCTATTAGTTCCAGTAGTTTTCTTGTGGATTTTTTGGGATTTTCTGTGTATAAGATCATATCATCTGCAAATAGAGATACTATGACTTCTTCCCTACCAATCTGGATGCCCTTTATTTCTTTTTCTAGCCTAACTGCTCTGGCTAGAACCTCCAGCACAATGGTGAATAAAAGTGGTGACAAAAGGCATCCTTGTCTGCTTCCCGTTCTCAAGGGGAATACTTTCAAAATCTCTGCATTTAGGATGATGTTGGCTGTTGGCTTTGTATAAATGCCCTTAATTATATAGAGGAATTTCCCTTCTATTCCTATTTTGTTGAAAGTTTTTATTACAAATGGGTGCTGGACTTTGTCAAATCCCTTTTCTGCATCAATTGATAAGATCATGTGGCTCTTGTCTTTTATTTATGTGATGGATTACACTGATTGTTTTTCTAATGTTGAACCATTCCTGCATACCTGGTATAAATCCCACTTGATCATGGTGAATTATTTTTTTTATACATTGCTGAATTCTATTGGCTAGAATTTTGTTGCAGATTTTTGCGTCAATGTTCATGAGGGATATTGGTCTGTAATTTTCTTTTTTTGCAGTGTCTTTACCTGGTTTTGGTATCAGGGTTATGTTGGCTTCACAGAGTGAGTTTGAGAGTATTCCATCCTTTTCTATGCTCTGAAATACCTTTAGTAGTAGTGGTGTTAACTCTTCTCTGAAAGTTTGGTAGAATTCTCCAGCGAAGTCATCTGGGTCAGGGCTTTTTTCTGTTGGCAGTTTTTAAACTATCTTTTCAATCTCTTCTTTTGTTATGTGTTTATTTGGTTGTTCTACCTTGGATTGTGTTCGTTTAAGTTTCTAGAAATTTGTCCAGTTCCTCTAGGTTTTCAAATTTGTTAGAGTACAATTTTCACAGTATCTTGTTATGATTCTTTTAATTTCAGTTGGGTCTGTTGTTGTGTCATCCATCTCATTTCTTATATGGGCTATCTGCTTCCTCCCGTTTTTCTTTTGTCAGTTTGGCCAATGGTTTATCAATTTTGTTGATCTTTACAAAGAACCAGCTTTTGGTCTTGTTAACTCTTTCAACTGTGTTTCTATTCTCTATTTCATTTAATTCTGCTCTAATTCTCATTATTTCCTTTCTTGAGGGCTTCTTTTGCTGCTGTCCTTCTACTTGTTCCAGTTGTAGGGTTAATGTTTTGATTATGGCTGTCTCAGTCATCTAGTGCTGCTCCAACAGAAATGCCACAAGTGGATGGTTTTAACAAAGATAAGTTTATTCTCTCACAGTCCAGTAGGCTACAAGTCCAAATTCAGGGCATCAGCTCCAGAGGAACGCCTTCTCCATCGGCTCTGGAGGAAGGTCCGTGTCATCAATCTTCCTTTGGTCTGGGAGCTTCTCTGTGCAGGAACCTCATGTCCAAAGGATGGGCTCTGCTCCCAGCACTGCTTTCTTGGTGGTATGAGGTTCGCATGTATCTCTGCTGGCTTCTCTTTTATATCTCAAAAGAGACTGCATTAAGACACTAATCTTGTCAACCTCATCAGTATAAACTAATCACAGTGACAGAATTTACAACACATGAGGAGATCACATATAATCTCATCATAGTGGTAGAGTTTACAACACATAAGGAAATCACATCAGATAACACAATCATACAATACTGGGAATCATGACCTAGCGAAGCTGCTACAAACATTTTTTGGGGGACACAATTCAATCCATGACAATGGCCCTTTCTTCTTTTTGGATGTGTGCATTTATTGCTATAAACTGATCTCTGAGCACTGCTTTTGTTGTGTCCCAAAGGTTCTGTTAGGATATGTTTTCATTCTCGTTTGAGTCTATGAATTTCTTTATTCCATCCTTAATTTCTTCTATAACCCAGTAGTTTTGAGCAACGTGTTGTTCAGTTTCCATGTGTTTGATTTTTTTTTCCTTGCTTTTTCTGTTGCTGATTTCTACTTTAATGGCTTTATGGTCAGAAAAGATGCTTTGCAATATTTCGATGCTTTGGATTTTGTTAAGGCTTGCTTTATGGCCTAAGATGTGGTCTACTCCGGTGATTGTTCCATGTGCACTGGAAAAGAAAGTATATTTGGCTGCTCTTGGGTAGAGTGTTCGGTAAACTTCTATGAGATCAAGTTGGTTGAGTGCATTTAGCTCTTCCATGTCCTTGTTGAGCTTCTTTCTGGATGTTCTGTCCTTCACCGAAAGTGGAGCTGTCTATCTCTCTTTTCAGTGGTGTTAGAGTTAGTTTTACGTATTCTGGAGCTGTGTCGTTGGGTGCGTAAATATTTGCTATAGTTATGTCCTCCTGGTGTACTGACCCTTTAATCAGTATATAGTGTCCTTCCTTATCCTTTGTGGTGGATTTTACTTTAAAGTCTATTTTGTCAGAGATTAATATTGCCACTCCTGCTCTTTTCTGAATGGTTTGCTTGATATATTTTTTTCCATACTTTGAGTTTTAGTTTGTTTGTGTCTTTAAGTCTAAGGTGTGTCTCTTCTAGGTAGCATACAGACAGACTGTTTTTTTTTATCCTATCTGCCACTCTCTGTCTCTTTATTGGTGCATTTAGTCCATTTACATTCAGTGTAATTATTGATAGGTATGAGTTTAGTGCTGTAATTTTGATTTTTTTTGTGCATTGTTCAGTTTCTTTGTTCCACTTCATTTTCTGCACTGAGTCGTTTTTCTTCATGTATTTTCATCTTTCTCATTGCTGATTTTGTGTTTGCTGAGTCTTTACATTTTTCTAGTTTTTTATTTTGACTTGGAGGATTGTTAGTTTCCTTTGTGGTTATCTTAATATTTAACCCTATTCTTCTAAGCTTATACCAGTCTTTTATTTCTTTATATTGCCTTGACTTCCTCTCCATATGAAAAATCTATGTCTACGTTTTTTACTCCCTCTTTTTTGTTTTAATCTTGTCATCTTTTACATATTGACACGTTTCCCTATTTTTAGTGTTTTAGCTTTGATTTACTTTTGTGACTTCCCTATCTGGGTTGATATCTGGTTGCTCTGTCCTGTGTTCTAGTCTTGGGTTGTTACCTGATGTTACTGATTTTCTAACTAGAGGGCTCCCTTTAGTATTTCTTGGAATTTTGGTTTTTGCAAATTCCCTAAACTTGTGTTTATCTAGAAATGCCCTAATTTTGCCATCATATTTGAGAGACAGTTTGCTGGACATATAATTCTTGGCTGGCAGTTTTTTTCCTTCAAGGCTTTATATATGTCATCCCCTTGCCTTCTTGCCTGCATGGTTTCTGCTGAGTAGTCCGAGCTTATTCTTATTGATTCTTCTTTTTAGCTGACTTTTCGTTTATCCCTAGCTGCTCTTAAAATTCTCTATCTTTGGTTTTGGCAAGTTTGATTGTATGTCTTGGTGACTTTCTTTGGATCTACCTTATGTGGGGTTAGATGTGCATCTTGGATAGATACCTTGTCATCTTCATGGTATCAGGGAAGTTTTCTGCCAACAAATCTTCAACAATTCTCTCTGTATTTTCAGTTATCTGCCCTGTTCTGGTACTCCAATTACTCGTAGGTTATTCCTCTTGATAAGAGTCCCACATACTTCTTAGGATTTCTTCATTTTTTAAAATCCTTTTATCTGATTTTTATCTGATTTTTTTTGGTGTCAAGTGCTTTATCTTCAATGTCACTAATTCTGACTTCCATTGACTCAATTCTGCTCCTCTTTCTACTGAGCTAATTCTGAAATTTTATTGTTAATATTCTGGATTTTTGATTGCTGTCTCTCTATGGATTCTTAAGACTGTTAAATTTGTCATTTGTCATTATGCTCTTCTCTAATCTTTTTAATTTCCTCTATTGCATGTTCTGTGTTTTCTCAATTTCCTTCCTAATTTCTTGAAGTGTTCTATATTGTTCTTTTGTATTCTGCCTCTGGTAATTCCAAGAAATTTTCATACCCTGGAAAATTTCTAGATTATTTTGGGAGCCTGCTGAAGCAATCACAGACTGCCTCTTTATGTGATTTGATATTGATTATTGTCTCCGAGCCATCGATAAGATATTTATTTTATGTTTGCTTACTGTGTCCTAGCTTCTTGTTTCGATATGCTCAGATAGGCTGCTCGTATGAGCTAGTTTGATTATCGGCACCTTTGAAGCTATAATATTCTCTCACCAGGTGGTTAGATCTGTTACTAAGCATGTAAGCTCAGGAGTCCACCCACTCCTCCTGTATGGATTCAGCTCAGGTGCCCAGGTAGATAGCCACCAAGTGTGTAGAGTAGGCTCTCACTTACAGTCCTAGACAGGCATGGGTGATTGGTGTAGGCAGAGGCATCTGGCTGCAGCAGGGGGACACACTCTGAGCAAGGCAGGGGGCTGACTGCCACCCCCGAGTATCCAGGAGGAAGGCATGTCCCTGTTCCCTACAGAATATAGGTGGGTGGGTTTTGCAGCAGGACTATGAGCACCTAATGCTGTTGGCTGTAAGGCTTGGGGTGGGGGGGCACCTCTAATTCATAGGCCCCTCTTGCAGGTGGCTAGGTGGCATGGGTGGAGCCACCATTCCTCAGGCCCCTGATGTGGGCAGGTGAAGACTTTGTTTAATGGGCAGAGCAGTGTCAAATGTCAAGAACCTGCCACTTCACAGCTGAAACAGTTCAAGTTAGAGTTCCGGTATATACCCTGTTGTACTGCGGTAATGAGGGCCTATGCTGTTGACATGGGCCCACACAAGTCTATGCAGGGGGAAAGGCACTCAAAGTCCGTGGATCCCTTACGCCTGTGCTTAGGCAAAGGAGTGTGCCTACCCTGGTTCCTGGCTTAGGGGATCCAGCAGTTTATTTTTTCCCGTTTGTTAATTTATTCACTCTCCAAGGCTGGGAGAATGGCTCAGGGCGTGTGACAGATCCTACTTCCAGCCCAGGTGACTCGGCAATCGTTGAAACCAGTCTGGGACCCAGTGCAGAGCAGGGAGCAGGGAGGTAAATGGAGAGAGTTTTTTCCCTAAGGGGGGTATTTTTGATCTGCGCGGTAAGCTGTTCACAAGTACATACCTTTCGTGGAGGGCTGTTTCTCACTGGTTCTGGGTGGCCATGTGGAGTCTCTCCCAGTGTGGAAAATGTGCCTTCAGAGCACGGTTGCTTGCCTGCCTCACTGCTTAGGCCTGAAGGGCTAAGCCTCTTGCCAGGTCAGGTGTGGCAACTCCTTGGTGCTTCCAAATGGTCTCTCCCTCCCCCTGCTACTCAGTCCGGTTCCTCAACTCTGCCTTTGATGTTCAGGGCTCCTAGACTGCCACATATAATCAAATCACTTGTTTTTCCGGGTCTTTGTTGTAAGAGGGTCCCACTGGAAGTATCTGACTACTCCGCCATCTTGGCCCTGCCTCTCACCCTCCATTTCTGAGTTGTTCCTCCCCCATTAACATAAACTCATAGCCCCCTAAGTTTCTTAGCTAACCTTTCGAGTTGCTGTTGTCAGTGTGATCCCATATAGACAGATCATAAAAGAGCATAATGCTCAAGGTAGACATTCTTTACTAGTCAAGTTAAATTATTGTTTGGTTTTAAGAAAACTTTAGGGGATATTTCTGCTTTAAGGTTTAAAGATTATCTCAGGGCAATAGTTTTGGGGGTTCATCCAGCTTCAATGACTCCGGAAAGTCTGGTAGAAGGACATTTTAAAGGTAAACTAATGGATGGCTGTTATTTGTGGGAAAGAAAGAAAAGTGTTATGAAGGTTAAGAATTTTTAGATTTTTAGTCTCTCAACCCAACCAAACTACCTAACCTGAACTGTCCCAAAAGTAATTCTTTAATTTCTCCATTTAAGTAAGCAAGGCCTTCTTGAGCTTAGTGCTAGTGACTGATGTTATAGACACAGATTGACTGGTGAAACCTGGTGCAAAAGCTGAAAAGTTAGGATACAACAAAGGCTGACTTTGATGTAACTAATCCCCTTTCATGTCTATTTTTGAGAGAATGGCAGTCAGGGACTGAAACTGAAGTATGGCCACAGGAATCAGACACTCTGAGTCTCACACTAGCTTCTTGGCCCAGGAGAAAGTTACAATCTACAAATGCCCTCGCAGCTGACAGAGTGATCAGTAACTAGGTTCTAAGCGTTCAGTGTCTACTCAGTTACCTTCTACTTAAATAGACAGCGTCAAGTGGGGCTTAACTCTCCTTCCTTTTTCATTTGTCTTCTTTTTCTCTGTATAATTCTCTTGCCCATAAGAGGCAAGCCCTAAGGAGTATTTCACGTCTCAAATACTTGATGGCAAAAGGGATGTCAAGAACATTATTCTGATGTGTAAACACCTGGATTATAGTATTTTTCCATATTACTACAGTTTGTTCAAATGGCCACATATTATCTGTTAGACCAAACTTTCTTCCCTAAAAATTATTCTACAAAAAGTTATAGACTTACAAATGTTAAAGCTAAGAGAGGTTGTTGACCGTCATTTCTTCATTTTAGAAGAACAGGGCACCAGATGTTCATGACTGATTTTGAGACACTTTAAGACACTGTAATGACTTCTGGCAAAGATAAAATGACACCCGTTTCCTGTGCTAAGTGCATTTTATCACATTTTAATTCTTCGTAAATTAATAAACCACATGGCAACTTGTAGCCAGATTATCTGATCAACTAGAATATCTCTGAGTTATGGAGTCGGAGTGATCTAGTTTAGAAATTCAGCTCTGCAGTGTGGGCAAATGATGTACATTTTTTGTGCCTCAATTTCTTCATCTGTAAAAGAGGGAAAACACCAGCCATTCTGCAGGGCTGTTGTGCAGATTAAAAGAAAAAATATTTGCAAAAGCATCATACATGTACTTCCTTTAGGCCACTGTACAAATATTTACGCTGGGTATGCGTCACTCTTTTATATCTATACCTAGCTTCTTAAAACTTGAGTATTATTTTATCCAGTTTTAAGATATAAAATCTCAGGTTTAAGTCTCTAACCCAGGGATGGGAAATTCTGGCCTCTCACCACCTCAACCTGACTTAACTAAATTAAGCCTGTATCAAGTTTCAGGTATCCTCATGGAACAAACGGTTAAGCACTCTGAAAGGTTGGCAGTTTGAACCCACCCAGCGACTCCTCTGGAGAAAGACCTGGCAATCTGCTCCTGTAAAGTTTACAGCCTAGAAAACCCTATGAGGCACTTCTACTCTACCACATGGGGTTACTATGAGTTGAAATAGACTCTACAGCACCTAACAACAACAATATAGCAAGTTTCAAAAATAAGGGCTTGTGAGTTGTACCCCATACTCTCAGGAAGAAGCAGATTTGCCATGAATTGAAAAAAGTTTCAGTTTCAGGGCCCTTCCCTTGCACAGGTCCCTTCTAAAAATGGGGAGGGGAGGGGGAGGAGCTAGCAATGTGTTTACATAGTCATATATTTTTGTTAAAACTGTAAAACTAAGATTTTTTGTACTCTTTTTCTCAAAAAAGGTCCCCAAGATTGTATAAACTTCTGGTCCCACAAAACCTGGCTGAACCCCTGCTCCCAGGTTTAGAAAATAGTACCACCACAACAAAACTGGGCATATGCCTGAAAATTCTGCTGCTGCTACTCCCAGAATTCTGTGGGTTTAGGGCTTCATCCAAGGTCTTCCAAGTGATAGGTATACTCCCAAAATAAGTTCTGATGGGAGCTCAAGTGTGTGTGTATGGGGGTGCGTTTGGCAGCAGTGTGGTGACGGGACCCAGGCTGTCTGTCAGTAGATGTGTGAGGCTGGAGGAGGGGTGGGACGGAGAGGGTTCTGACAGGGCTGTGACTGACAGACAGGGATGCGGGATACCAGGGGTGGTACCTTAGAAGCAAATTTTGAAGAGAACAGACAGGCAGACTGTTAGTCTGGACTTTGGGGTACAAGAGCTACGGCTGCTAACCAAAGGGCTGGCAGTTCGATTCCATGAAGTGCTCCTTGGAAACCCTATGGGGCAGCTCTACTCTGTCCTATAGGGTTGCTATGCGTTGGAACTGATGCAATAGCAACGGGTTTGGTTTTTGGCTTGGTCACCCCTAGCTCAGTGTATGTGTGTAGTAAGGGAATTGGAAGCACAGACTCCGTGGTTGAAATTTGGTGTACCTCAAAAGAGACTGCACGAGGCAAGGACAGGATGTGGCCAGAATTAGGGCAGGCAGAGAGAAGGGGGTGGGAAGTTGGTGGGAGAAGAGTTGACATGACTTGTATTTTACCTGCTTAAGTGATGCATTTTAGACAGCAGGTGGAAAGGACTGCAGAAATCATCTAGCACAGATGTTTACTACAGGGAAAGCTGAGGCTCACAGAGGTAGTATTAGCTGTCTGAATTAAAGTTGGGGTGAGAGGAGCCAGGTGAGCATTCAGCCCTCAGCTCCACTCTTCTCTGGCTCTTTGCCTCGCCCACCCCACCTCTTGCTTCTTATCTTTCTTTCATTGCTTTCCTCCTTTCTTTCCATTCTATAGACCTGAGGTGTTTTCCCTTCTTTTTTATGTTTACTAGGTTGTACACTTAACAGTTCTCTCTCAAAAAAGTCCAATTTAGTGTGTGGCTACTTTTTTTTCCTAACTTTTACTTTATAGCACTGGTTTTCAGTGGAGAAAATGTTTTTAGCTCCTGTTCTAACTTGATATGGGCTTGGGTTGCCCTTACCAACTGGCTAATTAGCCGTCCTTTCTCAGCTCTCTTAAATACTTGTCATGGTAATTCCTCTCGTCTTCAGAGCTGCCAAATCTAATCTTTATAAATACAAACAAGGTAGGTGAGAACTCTTCTTCTCAGCAGGTGTTTCAGCAAATGTAACAATAAGCTCTTTGTTACCTAGCTAAGATTCTAACAGGAGAAAAGATAACACCTATTACACCCTAATTGTCTTAAAGAATTTGAATAGGTTGTAACTGTTAAGTTTCTCTCGTCTCTCTGTGTTTGTGTGTGTGTAGCTCTTCAAAAGAAAACAGAAAAAGGGAGTTTGAATTCTCTATGAATCGTTTCCTCCCTAAAGAAAAACATTAAAAAAAATATAGATACAAGTAACTTAAAGTATCCTGCCTGGGTGCTTCCTCATGTATTTCCAATATAAAATTTATGCATTATTGTATATGTGCATTTATGCAATGAATTTTCTTATATACCCACATATATATGTGACGATTTTTCTTGCAGAAAATGAAGAAATAAGTAAAAAAGGGCAAAGCACAAACGTTAAACACCTTAAGAACTAGAAACTGGATGAGTAAAAACTATCTTATTTGATTATTAAAATGAGACTTAAAATATTAAAACAAGATTTTAGAGGCAACGTAGTGCAAAAAGCTCTTTCTTTTCTTCCCCTAGAATTTATTAATTAGACTGCGTAGGGAATAGGGTTTCTTAGTTGACTAATCTTTTGATTCAATTAAGCAAAAATACCTTATTGCTACATATTTCACTGAAACGAATACATTCCGGTATTCACTGTTTTTCAATTTTTTTCCACCTAGTACAGTATGTTAAATATAACAGACTCTTTCATGAGTCATTTTTACAGTTTCTGTACATTGCACACTGGTTCTCAGTCTGTAGGATGCATAAGATTTACCTGAGATGCTTATTAAAAATACAGATGAAAAAAGGGCAGATTCCCAATTCTTAAAGGGAGGGAATGCCTTGGCATTGTACTCTGAGAAACAGTGCTACACAGAAGGTATGGGGGACTGGTTCATACCACAGAATTCAACCATCATCAAATTCAATACTATACTGTTAATGTATTCAAAACATGTTTTCTGGCTAAGAGTCATCAATGTTTTAACTACTTTTCTGTCACTTCCACTACATTATTAGTAGCTAGGTTTTCCTTTTAGAGCCATTTTTCCTTAAGAAAAAGTTTTTGTTTTTTTAAAACACTTCATGATTATTATTTCATATGCTGTTAAGGAGCAGAGAACAACTGCTGAATACACCCTAGTTTGTGACTCAAGTCTCAGACTAGTAGCTAACATTTGCAGGGCTCTTTCTTTGAGCCAGATGTTACAAGTGCTTTGCATATATTCACTCACTCAATCCTCTTGACAACCGTTTGAGGCAGACACCCTCATTCTACAGGTGAGGAAGCTGAAGCACAGAGAGGTTTAGTAACTTGCTTACGTCAGAGAACTGGTGGGTGGCAGAGCTGGGATTTGAACCCAGACAGCCTGGTCCAGAGACTATGCTTTCAACTACTCTGCTATATTACCTCTCCAGTCTTCAATATTTACATTTGTGCCATGGCTTACCCTAGATGACCACCTATCCCATACATATGTATATACACATTTACTCAGGTCCTTCCTGAAGATCTGAAACCTTGGGTGTTAAATCTATGATTTTGTAGAGCCTCCATCTCTCCTTCTCACCGCCAGTTATTTCTCCTTCTCATTTCATATTCAAATTAAACTTTGTATAACCCTGCTTTGAATTTATCACCCCCTGCTCAAAATCAACTTCTTTAGGTTGGCATCAAGGCCCTTTACAAACTGTCTTTCCCATCTAATCTTTCATTCTACCTCTATGTGAACCCAAGGCTTAAAAAAATTTTTTTTTAAAAATACTATTGTGGTAAAAAAAATACATGACAAAAACTTTGCTGTTTTAACCATTTTTAAGTGTACAACTCAGTGACAGTAATTACTTTCAGCATATTGTGCTACCATCACCACTATCCATTTCCCGAAACAGAGACTCAGGACCCCTTCAGCAGTATGTTCCCATTCTTTCCTTGCCCAGATCCTGGTAACTACTACTAAGCTTTTACCCCTATGCATATGCCTGTTCTAGATATTTCACATAAGTGAGATCATACACTATCTGTCCTTTTGTGTCTGACTTATTTCACTCAGCATGTTTTCAAGGTTCATTCATGTTGTAGCACATATCAGAATTTCATTTCTCTTTATGACTGAATAATATTCCACTGTATATATGTACAGTTGGCCCTCTGTATCTGCAGGTTCCACATCTGCAGATTGAAAATATTCAGGAAAAAAATGGACTTTTCTTCCCCTTGTTGTTATTCTCTAAACAGTACAGTATAACAACTATTTACATTGTATGAAGTATTATAAGTAATCCAGAGATGATTTAAAGTATACGGGAGGATGTGCACAGGTTACATGCCATTTTATATAAGGAACTTAAACGTCCTCGGATATTGGTATCTGAGGGGGTCTTGGAATCAATTCCCCGTGGATACTGAAGGATGACCGTACCACATTTTGTTTATTCACTCATCTGTTGACAGACACTTGGGTTGTTTCCACCTTTTGGCTATTGTGCATAATGTTGCAATGAACACTGGTGTAAGACCTTTTTTTTTTTTTTTTTTAAATCATACAGAGTCCGTCTTTATTCTTTTTAAGGATACAATCCAGTGGTTTTTAGTATATTCACAAGGTTGTGTAACCATCACCAGTATTTAATTTCAGAATATTTCCATTACCCCAAAAAGAAATCCCATTCCCACTAGCACTTACTCCCCATTCTCTCCTCTCCAAAGGCCCTGGCAACGGCTTATCTACTATCTGTCTTTATGGATTTGCCTATTCTGGGTACTTTATATAAATGGAATCATACAACATGTGGCTTTTTGTGTCTGGCTTGTTTCACTTAACATAATGTTTAAAAAAGGTTCATCCATGTTGCAGCATGTCGGTACATCATTCCTTTTTATAGGTGAATATATTCCTTGTATGAATAGACCACATTTTGTTTCTCTATTCATCAGTTGATGGACATGTGGGTTGTTCCCACCTTTAGTTATTAGAATAATGCTATGAACATTTGTGTATACGTTTCTGTGTGAACATATGCTTATATACCTAAGAGTGGAATTACTGGGTTATATGGTAACTCTTAAGTGTTTGGCTGCTAACCAAAAGGTCAGCAGTTCAAATCCGCCAGCTGCTCCTTGGAAACCCTAAGAGGCAGTTATACTCTGTCCTCTAGGGTCGCTATGGGTTGGAATTGACTCGACGGCAATGGGTTTGGTTTGGTTTTTTATAGTATCTCTATGTTTAACTTTTTGAGAAACTGCCAAACTGTTTTCCTTAGTGGCTGCATCATTTTATATTCCCACTGGCAATGTATGAGGGTTCTAATTTCTTCAGTTTTTTATTTATTTAAATTTTTATTATTATAGCCATCCTAGTGGGTATAAAGTGGTATCTCACTGTAGTTTCAATTTGCATTTCTCTAATGACCAATGATGTTGAGCATCTTTCATATGCTTATTGGTCATTTTTATGTCTTTTTAAGAGACTGATTTATTTAAATCCCTTGCCTATTTTTAAATTGGGTTATTTGCCTTATTATTATTACTATACTTTTGATGAAGGTTTACAGAACAAACCAGCTTCTCATTAAACAATTAGTACACATATTGTTTTGTGACATTGGTTATCAAGCCCACAACATGTCAACACTCTCCCCTTCTTGACCTTGGGTTCCCTATTACCAGCTTTCCTATCTCCTCCTGCCTTCTAGTCCTTGGCCCCGGGCTGGTGTGCCCCGTTAGTCTCGTTTTGTTTTATGGGCCTCTCTAATCTTTGGCTGAAGGGTGAACCTCAGAAGTGACTTCATTACTGAAATCCGGGGGCCATCCTCTCGGGGTTTCTGCAATCTCTGTCAGGCCAGGAAGTCTGGTCTTTTTTTGTGAGTTAGAATTTTGTTCTACATTTTTCTCCAGCTCTGTCTGGGACCCTCTATTGTGATCCCTGTCAGAGCAGTCGGTGGTGGTAGCCGGGCACCATCTTGTTGTGCTGGACTCAAGTCTGGTGGAGGCTGTGGCAGTTGTGGTCCATTAGTCCTTTGGAATAATCTTTCCCTTGTCTTTGGTTTTCTTCATTCTCCCTCGCTCCAGACAGGGTGAGACCAGTGGAGTATCTTAGATGGTCACTCACAAGCTTTTAAGACCCCAGATGCTACTCATCAAATTACAATGTAGAACATTTTCTTTATAAATTATATTATGCCAATTGAGCTAGATGTTCCCCGAGACCATGGTCCCCACAGCCCTCAGCCCAATAATTCGGTCCCTCGGGGAGTTTGGATGTGTCTATGGAGCTTCCATGACCTTGTTATTATTGAGTTGCAAGAATTATTTACATATTCCAGATACTAGACTCTTGTCAGATATATAAAATTTTCTCCCATTCTGGGGTGTATTTCTTGATAGCGTCCTTTGATACACAAAAGTTCTTAATTTTTATGAAGTCTAATTTATCTATTTTTTTCTTTAGTTGCTTGTGCTTTTGGTGTCATATCTAAGAAACTGTTGCCCAAGGCTTTTAAAAACCTAGTACATTTAATGTTTCCTAAGCATCCCTAGTTTTATATTTTATTATTGCTTATACCACGTCCTTGCACTCCCAACTATCAAAATCTTATCCATTCTTCAGGGCTATACTTAAAGCTTAAGGAAGGCTTCCTTCCCTAACCATCCCAGGTAGAAATGATCTACTTCTTTCAATACCAGCATTTCAATATTACTTGAAGATCTGGATTTTTAAAAATATTAAGAAATTATGTATTTTAGGAGAGTAAAACACATACATAATTTTTTACTATGAAACAAAACCTGCAGACTTAAATTTGGAGCTTCTGGTGAGATGATGACCTGAGTCTTCACAATTGCTCTGTTAGGCTTTTAGTGTATTTGGTAGACACTGTTGAGAAGCCCTGGTCTACAGCATAAGACTGAACCTAAACTGACCCTGGGGCATTCTTGGGAAGCTGGCTGTATGCGTTTTAAAATAAATGCCTGCTATTTAGGAGTTCACATGGTTTCCTTTAGTCTCCTATGCTATCAAAGAGCCAGTGATCAATGAAGAGTTAAAAAGTGGTATCAGATTATCCTTTAGCTCAAGAGTGAGGATTCTACAATATTTTTAGTCAGGGCCGAGGTATGTCTGTACTCTAGCTTTAATCAATCTTTACTTCCATATGAGGTATATGCCATAGGAGCCTTAAAGGGCACTATATCCAGTTGGCCTCTGCTTGCTGGCTTATAAACAGAAGTTTTGTACTTATGCACAGCAATCTAGAGTGATGCCTAAGTCCATCTGAGTTTAGAACTAGTATCACAGCAGAAACTGGAAACCTGAAGAGCTATAAACATCTATCATGCTATCTGGCTGCCACTTCTTCTTACAGCATATACAAACATACAGAGATCAGAACCTTAATCTTCTGGGATCTAACCCTCCATATTTGCATATAGTATATGCATAGGCATACAGTATATGCATATGAATTCTCTATTTTCGATAGTGAATTCTTAATCATCTGCAAAAATACTACCTGACCATATATAATTTTATGTAGGAGATATGACTATGTATGAATTTTTTAAATGAAAATACCATGGCAACATGAATACTTGGTGCTGAAAGCATCTTCAATTAACAAGTGTTTTTATTTTTAATTTTAACTTAGCCTCTAGTTAAAGTGGGGTATTTAAATAGTCTATTTGATGACTTCATGGGAGTTAAGAACAGAACCTGGGTCTGATAGTTTCTGGCCTAATCTTCTACCCACTCTCTGACAAATTGTCTCTACAGTTACAATGCAATGATATTTTTAACAGAAGCCTCTATTACTAATGATTATTGTACATAGGATTCTTACACAGAATTATTCATCCAAGGTGTCCAGAGCTTCATGTATCTCACTTATCTTCAAAGCCAGGGCTTGAATAGAGAGGAACCTAGATCATAAAGCAAGTCTATTTTAAGCCAAAAGGAAATTCTCACCCAGAAATTATTATTATTATTATTTTTTCTAGTGTCTTACCCTTCCTAGACTTTCTCCATTCCTGTTTTAAAGATAGGGAGAAATAAAGATGCATACAACATCTTTTGGGCTATACGAATTATAGACAGTTTTGAAGGTCTCTAAAACCAAAAACCAAACCTGTTGCTGTCAAGTGGATTCTGACTCACTGTGTCCCTACAGGACAGAGTAGAACTGCCCTGTAGGGTTTCCAAGGAGCAGCTGGTGGATTCAAACTGCTCACCTTTTGGTTAGCAGTTGGGCTCTTAATCACAGCGTCATCAGGGCTCCAGCTGAAGTTCTCTTAAAAAAAAAAACCTGTTGCCGCCAGGTCGATTCCGACTCATAGGGACCCTATATATAGAAGCTATTATTGTCTTACCATGAGAACTTCAAGTGGTCCCTATATCTCCTGGTCCCTGACTTCATCAGCTGCCTGAAAAATGTCAAAACACACACACACACACACGCACACCCCAACCTTAAAAATTCTACGCTAAAGAAGGATAGTTTGCTTTGTTATCAGAACAGCTTTCCCTGTCAGGTGCAACTAGGGTACCTAATTTTTGTTAAAGCTATGAATCAAAACTTATTAATTGTATTAAGAAATGTGAAGAGATCAATTAGGAGAATGCTATATTGCTCAAGGAGTTTTACGCAACACAGAAAAGGAAGGATGGAATTATTAGTTCTACAACCTTACCGGAAAAAAAAAAAACAAAACCCTTTATATTTAACTTTTCATCAAAAATATGAATTACAGATGGTGCAGGTAATGATGATGGTAGTATAATAATGATGATAATGATATAATACTATTATAATATTAATAATATGATTCAATAATATCATTATTTGAAAAATAACGAGAAGTCAGCAATACAGAAAACTAAAGGCAAAAAGAATCTGAGTTTTGTTCATTCCAAAGATTGTAGCCTATAGTAACATTTCGAAAAGTTGAAGGTACTATCAGAACATCAAGGATTACAAAACAGATACATGAAGAAAGGGTATATCACTGTAGCCTGGAGGACTTACTAAAACGCAGATTATTGGGCCTTACCCCCAATTTCTCATTCAGTAGGTCTGAGGTAGTCCTGAAAACCTGCATTTCTAACAAGTTCCCAAAAGATGCTGATGCTGCTGGTCCTAAGACCATACTTTGAGAACCACTGTAATAAACCAAGTCTCAAATCCTTGGAAAGGAAGGAAATGAATATTTTCTGAGAGGAAAAGGAGAGAACGATTATTTAAAAACTACATTAGGTCAGGCTTGGCTAAGTGTTTACATAGTTTCAGGCTTGGTTATGTGTTTGCATAGTTTATCTGGTTCAGTCCTTCACTGCATCCCAATGAACAGTACTTCTCAAACTTGCAGAGCAGCAGGGAATGAACACATCCACACAAAGCTACACCTAAGCAACCCTCTGGATATACGAAATTTTTTGATGACTGTTATTATCTTAAAATTGCATATAAAATTTACATTCTGTTTCAAAATAACAACTGCTTGTTTTGAAATACAAACCATTTAACTCTTAATTCTTTAGTAAAATTGGCTTTTGTGAACATGAGGAAATGGATGGTGAACAGTACTTATCTGATCCAGAATTTGAGCTGAGGCCTGGGGATCTCTAAAGACAATACACATTCCAAGACCTTACTCTGCCACCCCACCCTCACCTAACTGAAAGATCACCCATATGGTCTATCAGGTTTATCTTTACTAGTCCTTTATGGATCCTCTATGTCCTGGCTAGCAGGAGTCCTGGTGGCTCAGTGGTTAAGAGCTAGGCTGCTAACCAAAAGGTCAGCAGTTCGAACCCCTCAGCCGCTCCTCGGAAACCCTATGGGGCAGTTCTACTCTGTCCTGTAGGGTCACTGTGAGTTGCAATTGACTCAGCGGCAATGGGTTGGGTTTAGTTTATGTTCTTGCCAAAATGGACTACTTGCTTTTCCTCTGATTTGCCTTACTTTTCCTGATATCCATATGTATGTTCACTATGTTTCCAGCTAGAAAGCTCTTCCTTTCATCTGCACCTGACTAGAATCTTACCATTTCCCTCCAGGACCAGATGAAATGCCATCTTCTTCCTGAAGACCAAATACCATTTTTAAAGGCTGCTAGACTGAACACCTCCAGTGGATTTCATTGGCTGCCCGGATATGCTTTAATATCAGTGGGTATGTAATTTTTTTTGTAAATTAGCTTGTGCATCTAATCTCATGGGCCCTAATTTACACATGCTTCTGCAAAGAAATGATTCTGTTTGACATTAAGTTACACTGGCATTCAAAATATGAAGTTTTGTGCAATGTAAAATATTGGACTATAGATAACAAGTAGTTGGAAAAAAATATATTTGAAAGAAATCCCCAAATGGAAAGCCTTAGATTATGATGAAATTTGTGGCTATGGATTAGAATAAAGATAAGACCTAAAAATGTAGGAGCAATATACTTAAAACTTTTAGAGTTGGAAGGTGCCTTGAAAGTCATTTAGGACAATCCCATTATTTTATAGTAGCAGAATATTTGGATAGGGTCACTATGAGTCAGAAGTCACTCAACGACACCGGGTTTGGTTTTTTTGTATTAAGCTCAGAAGTCATATTAGTTAATGTTTTCTATTTTCTATCTAGCTTAGCTTTGGTCTCTTTATATTGTGATTTCAACACTACCTGAAGAAAGCTTTGTGCACTGAATAATAATGGATTTAGTTCTGAAGGGCTAGACCTGACTTTGGTCCAAAGGAAACTAACTATAGAACCTCCTTTGATTTTAAAGGTTGCTAACCTTAGTGATGCTATTTCTGAACCTCTGAGAAATGACACTCTACCCCCATCTGCAATTTTTGATCAGTCTAACAGCCAAGCCACAGTCATGGCCAAGAAGTTTGCTAGAGGAGAATACTCATGCTGAGCGGGGTGGCCATCTGTTCCATTTGGCCAGTTCTAGCTTTGGAAGCTGAGAGGTAACTCATATGCTGATTACATCTTAGTTTAATCACAACAGAATGAAAAGCTAAAAGGATACCTAGGGCATTTATCTCTTCCACCCTCTTCTCAATCCTGATGCGGTAAGGAGCAGGAACTCTAGAGTCAGGTAGAACTAGGTTTGACCTTAGACAAGTTATTTAACCTCTGTAGGTTAAATAACCTTGTTTCTTATCTGTACAAGGGAAATTATAACAGTACTATAATTGCATTATGGGTAATCGGTAGGTTTAGGCGGAGTATTGCCTGTTGATCACTAACAACAATGTATGGTACTTAGCAAATCTTAATAAATGTCAGCTATTATTATTATCAACAAAGGGTAGCAACATTAACATATTCAATCAACATGAATTAGATTCTCTTCTCTCTGTATAAACTTTTCCATGGCATTTCAATCCCTCTCTAGCTTCAATTATGACCCCAATACAGACTACTAAAACTTTATTTCCAGTCTACCCTCTTTCTTGAGCTCAAGACTAGGCTTTGCAACTCCCAAGATACTTGGAGGTGCCCCTGGAGCCTAAAGCAAATCCAAAACCAAATCATTACCTGGCACTGAACAACATCATCCCTTTCTCTTGACCCCTCTGTATTTGTGAAAGATATCATTTCTTCTCAGCTACTCAGGCAGAAGGAGTCATTATTTTTTTTTTTTACACTATTTCTCTAGCCTCCATTTAATCAGTTGCCAAGTCATTCATTCATACATTAACTTATTCAACAAATATTTATTGAGCCTCTTCTATAAGCCACGTACTGTGTTTAACTCTGGGAATACTGTGAACAAAATTTATACATATTTAATTACAAACTGTAATAGTACTTGGAAGGAAATTTCAGTCAGTTATGAGAGTATAACAGGTGGCATAAGTAAAACTGAGAGTCAGGAAAGAACTCTCAGAGGAAGTGACAATCTGAACTGAGACCTGAAAGATGAAGAGGAATCTGTCAGGTGAATAATGGGGTGATGAGCATTCTAAACAGTGGGATCAGCATGAACGAAGGTTCTGAGTTAGGAAAGGGCTTAATGCAGCTGAGGAACTGAAAAAAGGCCATGTGGCTAATAGGCTGTGAACGTGCTTGAGATGAGGCTGGAGGAGCAGGCAGGGGCTTACAGCCATGTATGGAAGCCCCTGAAGGGTTCTGAGCAGGAGAGGCACAGGATCGGATCACTCTGGCTGCTTGTGGAGAATCGACTGGAGGGGGCAAGAACAGAATTAGAGACCAGTCTGGAGGCTACTCAGGTGGTTCCAGTAACAGATGGTCGTGGCTGTGGTGATGGAAAAAAGTAGGTGGATTTGAGACAAAACTTGGTGGTAGTATTGACAGGATGAGGACGTGGGGAGTGAAAGGAAGGGGACAAGGACGATTCTTACGTTTTCTGGCATGAGCAGCTATGTAGATGACAGTGCTTATAGAATCTACATTTCAAAAGATTCTGTATTCCTAAAATATCTCACATGAGATCCTTAACTTTCCTTTCTCGGTGCTACCACCCTGCCTCCAAGTTATTATAACTTTCTGTACAGATCATTGTTCCTTCTCATTAGCTTCCCTACCTCTCCTATATGCCCACTTCAAATCACCCTACACAGTATTATCTTTCCAAATACGGCTCCAGTCACATTATTCTCCATTCAAAAAATCTCCAGTGGCTCCCTCTCACCTACTTAATTAAATACAAACTCCTTACTTTGGCTTTTAAAGCTACACAACCTACCTTCCCAGCCTTATTTCCCACCACTTCTCTACTTAGGCCCTGCTTCAGTAGAGCTGGAGTATTTGATGTTTCTTGAATGTGTCACCACACATTCCTATGTCAGTGCCTTTGCTCATACTATCTTTCTGTCTTACCATCTCAGTCTGCTGAAACCTTATTTATCTTTCAAAGTTTGTAATCGACGATAGGTTCCATCTTTAAACCTTATAAAGCTTTGTACTTCTCTTTTGGCACTTAGACTTCTGCCTTTTATCATGGTTATTAGTAAGTATACTTATCTCATGCCCACTCCCTACTTCGTAACAGACCATAACTTTGAGTGCATGACTCTATTATTCACATTGTACCCCTTGCTCTTGTAGCGGTGAACACAGTACTTTGCCTACAGTAGGTGCTTATAAGCTTCTAGTGAATGTATTTGGAGAATTCAAGTTAGTAATTAACATAATGAGTGATAAGACCCAAGTTGTTGAAGGAAAGATGTTTTCCAGTAGCATCTGCCAACACCAGGGCTTACAGCAATATTTATCTTTAGTACCTTTCTACCAAACTCCTTGCAATCATATACAACACAAACATACACACATCCTTTAATAGAATCTTCTGGTGGTTCAAAATACTCCAATGCAGCAGTCCACATAAGCTTACCCTTTCCTTGAAGTACTGCTTGCTAAAAAAAAATTACAGCTTCTAACTTAGGATTTTTCAAACTGCTTGGTGTGACCTATTAATGGGCCATGAAATCAATTTAGTGGGCCATAAACAATACTAAAAAACAAAATAGAAAATAGCTGAACACATGGCCTATAGTAAGGATAACTACTGTTTCCTGAAACTTCTGTTTCAAATACACATATACACATATGTGTGACTGGGTCATGATGTAAAACATTATTTCTTACCACAGGCCCTGGTGAAAAAGGTTTGAAAGCTAGTGTTTTAATGCTCTGCACCCCACCCTAAGATCAGCATACAGAACTCAAATAAAGTAAGGTGTTAAGAAAAGAGTAATGAGACTATCTGACTAAAAGTTAGTCACACTTTAAAATGTGAATGCCTGATGTACCCAACTCTCTTTTGCATTTAGAAAGAGGAGTTTTTAACCCAAATTAATCTCTAACTGCAGAAAGTGGATCAGAAGTCATTCTGGACTATTGGTCTTCTTGGTACCTCTGGCAAGGATTTCCTCCAGTATCCTAGCCCTCATCTGCTTCTGTCTGTCCTGTTCCCTGAGAGAGCTGGGATCAGGAACTAGACACTCCACTTCTGAAAGGCTACTGGTTTCTAGGTTACAGTATACATAAGTGATAATGCCTTTGTAAGGGGAACATATTTATAACCAGCATGTATCCTTCTATGCACATGTCCAGCTTACCAATTTATGTTTACTGGTATGGGAAATTTCTGCATTCCAAAGTTTAACCTATACCTAGAAAATACAATTCTACATATCTATATGAAAGAACTATATCTGATAATGAAGCAACATGAAGTCTCAAGTTGATCTAAAAATGAGAAATACTGAATTACTGAAGGCAATGGTATATGTGAGATAGGAAGGGGGGTATGAGAAATGGTAGAATGGGCCAGGGGCCTCAAGAGTGTGACAGATGTATTACACTAGTATTTATTACCTTGATGACTGGTGATAATGAATGAAGATGAGAGTAGAGGAACAGGATATGGAAGAAACAATTCTCTAGTCAGCCATATACTCCATAACAGTACTTAGCCATAACCCACCAGGCAAACACACAAAAGACAAATTCCAAGTCCTAATTCCACACCAGTTCCATTTAACAGGTGTCTCTTATAATTTGTTGCTACTTGTGTTACAATCTCAATTTATAGCTGAGAAATCAACAGTGAGTTTCCTGATTAACGAATGTAAATACTCTTAATTGCCAATTACAGTCCCAACAAATAACTGGGTCAGAAACAAAGTTAGTTGAAAGAGTAGGAAGTTCAAAGCTGGTGTTGTGCAAAGAGCCCTAGATTGGGGTGCTGGTAAATCTGAGTTATGCCTGGGTGACACTGTGCAAGTCGCACAACTTAAGGTCTCTTCCACCTCCAAAATCTTTCAATTCTACAAGGGAGGGATAAGGTGGCTTTTATTTAAGAAACGAAGATCACCTTGACTTGATATGTACTAGGCAAATAACAATGATATTAGCCAAGCTTGTTTAAATACGAATTAATGCCTCTCCCATTATCTAGATTGGGTTATCAGCCTTTGATAATATTATATGTCAATGTCTCTACTGACTCCTGGATAAATTACAAACTTCTTTCTGGCATTTTAAGGCTTCCCACATCTGCACAACTTTAGTCACACTTCTTAAGGTTCAGATCTCTAACCCTCTGCTCTGGCACCAGTCCTGTTTTCTTAATCATCACTTTAAGCTTTTGCTTAATTCTTCCCCACCCCCACTCTCCTAGCTAAAGTCTCATAATCTTCACAAAACCTTCCAACTACTCAAATATATATCGGATCTTGACCTTTGAATTCTACAGAACTTTACAGCAACCCTATGAGGTATGTATTATTGTCCTCATTTCACAGATAAGAAAATCAAGGCCCAGAGAGGTTAAGTGGCTTGCCCAGGGTCCCACAGCTTGCAAGCAGCAGTAAGGCTGGGTTTGTCTTCAAAGCCCACACTTTATTTTTTCATTATACCACGCTACCTCCACCTATTAAAAAAACCATGGAGTAGGGATGCAGTAAAAAAAAAGCCTATAAACCAATTATAACACCGCCTGTTGTGATACAAATTCAGACATACCACATCCTTTAAACTATATGGGTGATAAACGCTCGGAACAGCATGGATAGTTTTAAAGGGGGTTGTTACTCCTGTTTCCCAAGCTCAGTATTAAAATGATATTCCAGTATAAACGACAGGAAGGTGGCTAAAGGAAAAAAAAAATCAATATGGTATAAAAAGGAAATATTACAGAAACAAGACAGAAAAGAAAGTGGAATATAAGCTGGTAATGCACAAAATACTCAGAATACGGAAGTATAGAATATAGGGCTGAGAAGGCCTAAGTTAGGGGGCCTATAGTCTACCGATAAGATGCGCGCGTGTGTGGGTTGTTATTAATAACAGACAGCAGTACACATGGACAGAGTCTAACTCAAGAGAGCGACAAATAAGGGCAGGTCGTGCGGGTACGGGGTACTGCACGGAGTAATGAAAAGGCAAGGGCGCCGAATGAAGGGCCAGAGGGTGCAGCAAGGGTCGCAGAGAAAAGTAAGGAGGTTCAGAGGGCACGGCGCCCCCAGACTCGAGACAGGACCGCTGTCTTTTCCTCAACAGCAGGTTGGTATGTTTCAGGATTCACTCCCGCACCCCACAGAGCCCTCCTGGGTGGCTCCTGGAAGAGAGGGAGGTCGTGTCCCCCTTCCTTTTCTATCCCTCTAGGACTCCGCGAGGGGACGGAGGGAAGCAGGAGGGTCCTTACCCAGGAAGATGGAGATGATGAGCCGCAGCGCCTGTTCTGACGCGCCCAGGGACGTCGCCAACTTGTTAAGGCTCAGCTCCTCGAAACCCGACCGCAGCAACCTCACCAGCTCCACAACAGCTCCCACATCCCCCTCAGCTGCGGACGCCATCTTAACTGTGAGCGCCCCCCAGGGACCACCCCCTAGCTCCACGCGCCCCGAATGTGAGCAAAATGCTGTGGCTATATCCCCAATTCCGGCCCGGGGCCCGCCCACGGCGTGCGCATTGGTTGCAGGCCCGCCTAGTGGCTCCAGGGTCACACTATTATTGGTCGATCCGAGCGTAGGGCGGGGCCTAATGAAGCAAGGTAAGAAGAAGGCGGGCCTGAACGTTTGTAAGGCAAAGGTGACTGCCGAGAAAGAAAACACGGTAGGCAGAGAGGTGGGCGGGTCTTGGAACAGGGAACGAGAGTTTCTATCGGTAAAGTCTAAAGCCCACGGCCAGGTAATTGTACAACTCTGTTCTAAGTGCTTTGGGGAGGAGTCCATGAGGGCGAGCGTCCGGCCGGCTCGCTCGCTGGCTTGCCATTGGCTGAGGTAGGAGCAGGCGAGAGTTCGGGCGGGAGGTGGGGCACCCCGTGACCTCACCGCGAGTTTACTCTCGGTCGCCTGCGCACTGGGGTTACCGGGGCTGTGGCAGAGTGCAGGAATTCGTGCTGCAGCTTCTCGAGCGCCTCCTAACGGTGCCTCCCGGTTCGTTCTTAAACCGTTAGACACGCCGTGTTCACGCCCAAAGGATCCCCGGAGAGCCGAATGCACTGAAACACTTTGCCTGCTCCTTTAATTTCATGGATCAATTTCCTATATCAAAATATTAGTACGTTATTTACACGTAATTTCTTATGTTAAAATGTTACCTTCTCCCAAGAGGCGATGAAATTAAGATATACTTATTTAATACTTACTGTTTAAATTCACAGGAGCTCAGGTGGCGCAGTGGTTAAGCACTCGGCTGCTAAAAAGCTCGGCGGTTCCAATTCACCAGCCGCCCTGCGGGAGAAAGATGTGGCAGTCTGCTTCTTTAAGATATATAGCCTTGGAAACCCTATGGGGTCAGTTCTACTCTGTCCTATATAGAGGGTCACTCGGAGTTAGAATCCAGTCCAAGGCAGTGATTTGGTTTTGGTTTATTTTAATTAAAAATTAATCTAGTTTTGCTGATGATAAGGAACACAAATTGAATAAGGACACTGTCGATGTATTGTGAGATTGTTGACCACTGCTATAGGGCAACATTTGTAGTAACTATTAAATGGGAGGCTGTTTTGTCCTGTAAGCCTTCATCTTGGGCGAGAATGGCAGCACAATTGGAAGAGCATAGTCAATATCACTTAAATGTGTAAGTAAAAAGTTTTGAAATGGTGTTTAAATAAAATAAAAATAAATAAATAAATAAACAAACAAAGGAGACTAAAGAGGTACAATAGTCCACTGACAAGGTCCAGAAGACAGAAGGGGACAAGGAAGCCCCCTGGTGATAGGGAACACAAGGTGGAGTAAGGATATTCTTGATGTGCTGTGAGATTGTTAACCATTGTCATAGGGCAACATGTGTAGTAACTGTTAAATGAAAAACTATTTTGTTCTGTAAGCCTTCATCTTAAGTGAGAATAACAGCACAGTTGGAAGAGCGTAGTCAATGTCACTGAACTGTGAATGTAGAAAATTTTGAAACGGTGTATCTTTGGCCATCTGTAATTTTCATCAAAAAAAAAGGTTGAGAATTTAGAGGCTTAATACGTTGTGGGGTTGTTAACCAATGTCAAAAAAAACAACATGTGTACTACTATTTCATGAGAAACTATTTGCTCTGTAAGCTTTCACCTGAAGTACAATAAAATATATAAAAATTAATCTAGTTTTGTCACGATTTAAGTAATACAGGTACATGACAAAAGTTAAAACAGCGTAAGCCAAAAAAAACAAAACCAAACCCATTGCTGTGGAGTCCATTCCGACTCATAGTGACCCTATAGGACGGAGTGGAACAGCCCTAAAGGCTTTCCAAGGAAGCAGACTGCCACGTGGTGGGTTGTAATCACTGACCTTTTGATTTTCAGCTGAGCGGTTAACCACTGCGCCACCAGGGCTCCACATCTAATAGCATGTTGTTTGCTGGGTGCCCTCCAGTCCGTTCGACTCATGGCAACACTATGTACGACTGAATAAAACACTGCAGGCTCCTGCACCATCCTCAACATCATTTTTCTGCTTGAGCCGATTGTTGCAACCACTGTGTCAATCCATCTCGTTGAGGGTCTTCCTCTTTTTCGCTGACCTTGCACTTACCAAGTGGCTGTCCTTCTCCAGGGATTGGTCCCTCTTGATAACATGTCCAAAGTATGTGAGACGAAGTCTTGTTTTCCCTTCTAAGGAGCATTCTGGCTGTACTTCCAAGATGGATTTGTTCGTTCTTCTAGCAGTGCATGGTACATTCAACATTCTTTGCCAACACAACTCAAAAAAGGCGTCAATTCTTCTTTGGTCTTACTTATTCATTGTCTAGCTTTTGCGTATGAGGTGATTGAAACCACCATGGCTTTGGTCAGACACACCTTATCCCTCAAAGTGACATCTTTGCTTTCTAACACTTTAAAGAGGTTTTTTGCAGCAGATTTGCCCAATGCAATGTGTTGTTTGATTTTTTGACTGCTGCTTCCGTGGGTGTTGATTGTGGATCCAAACAAAATGAAATCCTTGACAACTTCAGTTTTTTTTCTGTTTATCTTGATGTTGCTTATTGGTCCAGTTGTGAGGATTTTTGTTTTCTTTATGTTGAGGTGTAATCCATACTGAAGTCTGTGGTCTTTGATCTTCATCAGTAAGCGCTTCAAGTCCTCTTCACTTTTCAGCAAGCAAGGTTATGTCATTTGCATAACGCAGGTTGTTGAATCTTCCTTCAGTCTTTTTTTTTTAAATTTTTTTAAATTGTACTTTAGGTGAAGATTTACAGAGCAAATTGTTTTTCATTACACAGTCAGTATGCATATTTTATGACATTGATTAACAAACCCACAACATGTCAACACTCTCCCTGCTCGACCTCGGAGGACCTTTTTTCTTTTTTGGTGAAAATATACACAGCCAAAGATACAAAAATTCTACATGTACAATTCAGTGACATCGATAACGTTCTTCCAGTTGTGCTGCTATTCTCACGATCCTTTTCCAAATTATTCCATCCCCATTATCTTCAACTCACTGCCCCCTAGGCTTCCCATGAAACCTTTTGAGTTGCTGTTGTCAATTGGATCTCACATAGATAATTCTTTTTTTTTTTGTACTTTAGATGAAGGTTTACCGAACAGAATAGTTTCTTATTAAACAGTTAGTACACATACTGCCCTATGACAATGGTTAACAACCGCACGACATGTCAACACTGTCCTTTCTCAACCTTGGGTTCCCTATCACCAGCTTTCCTGTCCCCTCCTGCCTTCTAGTCCTTGTTCCTGGACTGCTATACCTCATTAGTCCCGTTTTGTTTTATGAGGCTGTCCAATCCCCAGCTGAACGGTGAACTTCGGGAGTGACTTCACCACTGAGCTAAAAGGGTATCTGGGGGCCGTACTCTCCAGGTTTCTCCAGTCTGTCAGGTCAGTAAATCTGGTCTTTTTGCGTATGTTAGAATTTTGTTCTACATCTTTCTCCAGCTCTGTCCAGGACCCTCTGTTGTGATCCTGGTCAGAGCAGTCAGTGGTGGTAGCCGGGCACCATCTAGCTGTACTGGACTCAGTCTGGTGGAGGCCTTGGTAGCCGTGGTCCATTAGTCCTTTGGACTAATCTTTTCCTTGTATCCTGTTCTCTTCATTCTCCCTTGCTCCTGAAGGGGTGAGACCAGTGGAGTATCTTAGATGGCTGCTCATAGGCTTTTAAGACCCCAGATGCTACTCACCAAGGTAGAATGTAGAATATTGTCTTTATAAACTGTGTTATGCCAATTGAACTAGATGTTTCCCGAGACCATGGTCCCCACAGACCTCCACCCAGCAATTCAGTCCCTCAGGGAGTTTGGATGTGTCTATGGAGCTTCCATGACCTTTCCTTGTACAAGTTGTGCTGGCTTCCCCAGTATTGTGTACTGTCTTACCCTTCACCAAAGTTACTACTTATCCATTGTCTATTTAGTTGCTCCCCAACCCTCCCATCCCTCATAACCAACAACGATTGTTTCTTTTTGTGTGTAAACTTTTACATGAGTTTTTACAGTAGAGGTCTCATACAATGTTTGTCCTTTTGTGATTGACTTATTTCACTCAGCATAATGTCCTCCTGTTTCAACCATGTTACAAGATGCATCACAGATTCATCATTGTTCTTTATCTTTGCATGATACTCCACTGTGTGTATGTACCATAGTTTGTTTATCCATTCATCTGTTGGTGGGCATCTAGGTTGTTTCCATCTTTTTGCTATTGCGAACAATGCTGCAATGAATATGGGTATGCATATGTCTATTCATGTGACAGCTCTTATTTCTCTAGGATATGTTCCTAGGAGTGGGATTGTATTTTGTAGTGCTTTTTTTTTGTGGTGCTGACGTTTTCTTTGTTTCTCTTACTCTCTTGTGCTGACTTCCTTTTGTTTGTGGATTTTTTTTTCATTTCTTTTGTTTTTGTAGGTTTTGTTTTTACTGAGATTTTATGTTTTTCTTCTTTATTTTGATGAGTAGGTTTGTTAACTTTCTTTGTGGTTACCTTGAAGTATACCCTTATCTTCCTAGATTTGAACCTGTCATGGTTTGAATTATGTCCCCCCAAAAATGTGTGTATAGTTTGGCTGGGCCATGATTCCTAGAATTCTGTGGTTGGCCTCCATTTTATGATTGTAATTTTATCTTAAAGAGGATTAGGGTGGGATTGTAACACCACCCTTACTCAGGTCACATCCCTGATCCAATGTAAAGGGAGTTTCCCTAGGGTGTGGCCTGCACCACTTTTTACCTGACAAGAGATAAAAGGAAATGGAAGCAAGCAGGGAATTGGGAACCTCATACCACCAAGAAAACAGTGCCGGGAGCAGAACGCATCCTTCGGACCTGAGGTTCCAGCAGAGAGAAGCTCCCAGAACAAGGGAAGATTGATGACACGGACCTTCCTCCAGAGCCAACAGAGAAAGCGTTCCCCTGGGCTGATGCCCTGAATTTGGACTTGAAGCCTTCTCTTGGAGCTGATGCCCTGAATTTGGACTTGTAGCCTACTGGACTGTGAGAGAATAAATTTCTCTTTGTTAAAGCCATCCACTTGTGGTATTCCTGTTAGAGTAGCACTAGATGACTAAGACACAGTCTATTATTACTTGGTATCACCTTGCCTTTCTCTCCATTAGAAGGTTCTGTACCTACACTGTTTATTCCCTCTTTTATTGTTCTGATGCTATTGTCATTTACGGATTAACCTCTCTGGCTCTCTGTTGTAATTCTTTTGGTTTTGCATAGTCCTTAAGACTTCATTTCCTAGGTTGGTATCTGGTTAGTACAATCCTGTGTCCTATATTCAGCCTGTGGTCTGATGTTGTTTGTTCTCAGATCGAAAGACTCCCTTTAATAAGTCTTGTAAGTTTGGTTTGGTTTTTACATAGTCCCTTAATTTCTATTTATTTGGAAATGACCTAATTTCACCATCATATTTGAATGAGAGTTTTGCAGGATATGTTATTCTTGGCTGGCAATTTTTTTCTTCAAGGTTTTATATATGTCATCCTGTTGCCTTCTTGCCTGCATGGTTTCTGCCGAATAATCCGAGCTTAGTCTTATTGTTTCTCCTCTGTATGTGACTTTTGTTTTTCTTGAGCTGCTCTCAGGATTCTTTGTTTGTCTTTGGTTTTAGCGTGTGTGATTATGATATGCCTTGGTGATTTTCTTATAGGGTTCGTTGAGCTTCTTGGATGGTTAGCTTTTCATCTTTTATGGTATTGGGGAAGTTTTCTGTCAGCAATTCTTCAGTGATCCTTTCTGTGTTTTCTGTTTTCTCCCCCTGTTCTGGAACTCCGATCACTCGCAGATTTTTGCTTTCGATTGTACCCCACATAATTCTCAGGATGATCTTCATTTTTCTTTGTTCTTTTTTCTGATTTTTCCTCAGAGTTATATCCCAGTGTTTGTCTTCAATTTTGCTGATCCTGTCTTCCATCATTTCAAACCTGCTCCTCAGCCCTTCTATGACACTGTCCATTTCTGAAATCTTGTTGTTTATCTTTTGGATTTCTAATTGTTGGTTTTGTATGATTTCTAGTTGTGAATTTATTTTAGCATTTTGTTCCTGTATTATTTTCTTGAATTCTTCCATTTTTTGTCCATATTTTCCATGAATTTGTCTGCCTTTTCCATGAATTTGTCTATTTTTTCCTCATTTTTGTCTGTTTTTTGCTTCAACTCTTGGATAATTCTGCATATTAGAGGTTTGAATTCCCTGTCAGTTAGGTCTAGTGCCTTTTCTTCTACTGGAAGGTCATATGGTGTTTTATTTTGAATGTCTACTGGAACCATCCTGTCCTGTTTTTGTAAATGTTTTGATATAGTCTGCTGCCTTTGGAGCATTCAGTGGTTATTTTCCTCATTTATTTATGGTAGATTTGTTTGTTTCATCCGGCTTTTTTGTTTTATTTGATTATGTCTGAGCAGGCAGGCTGTGCGTTCTTTGTTGTTTGCTCATCTGTGGGCATGATACTTTTCACCTCTTTCTCCAATGGGCAGGGTCAGTCACTCAGGTGTGGTACAGCATGGCAGGTCCAGCTGAAGGGGAGTTGCTGGGATGGGTTGTTTGTGGCACGTACCAGGGCTGACAGTGCAGACTGGGAATCAGTGCAGGGCAGGTTCCAGTAGGCCATGCCAGTGCTGCTTGGGAGTGTGATGTTTAGCACACAGTGCAGATAGGCAGGAAGGAGGAGGTATATTTGTGTTGTATGGAGCTAAAATGGATATGGAAAAGATGAGAGAGAGGAGAGATGAACAGGAGCCAAAAACATACACACAAACAAAAAAGAGTGCTAAGGGAGCTTGCTATTGGAGTGGAGAGATGAGAGACTGAGAAATGAGGAAAAACAAAAATGAAAAAAAAAGAAAAAGGGTAAAAGAAAGAAATGAATAAACTGAGAAACTGGAAATGAAAAAAGACAAAAAGGGAATAAGAGAGAGAAGAAAACAAAACAAAGAAACAAACAAACCAAAAAAAAAAAAAAAACCCAAAGCCAAAAACAAAAAGAAAAAAAAAAAAACAAGAAAAAAGAAATGCACCCAGGGATGTCCCTGTGTGTCTGCGCAGAGTAAGGGAGTAGCTTCCAAGCCGCATGGTACTGCCTGGCTAGAAGGGGCTCCCAAGCCAAGAAAAGAAAAAGAAAACAAACAAACAAATCAGAACAAATCAGAGCAAACAAACAAACAAACAAAAAAGCCCCGGGGGTCCCACCAGCGTGGCGGCACAGGCCAGGAAGCAGTCTCACAGTCAAGCGGTGTTTTGCAGCCTTTCAGGAAGAAGCAAAAATGGCACATGGAGCCAGGTATTTGAGAGAAAGGAAGGGGAGGTGGTGAGAGGTAAGGAAGAAACTAAAGAAGCAGAAAAAAGCAACACCAGCAGCCAACAAAAGGCACTCAGGGAGCTGACCAGTGCAGGTGGGTGGAATCGAAGTGACACCAGGGTGAAACTGGTGCTTCCTGGCCAAGAGACTGTGGCTGCAGGAAGTAGAGGAGGCTAAGTGGGGGGTGAAGAAGGGTGGAGGTAGGAAAGCCTATATCGCCGGTTACTGGTTGTTCTGTCTCCTGCTGGAAGCTCTGTGGAGCTGCTTTCTCGTACCCTCGTTCACTGATCTCTGATAAGAGTCTAAGTTGGCAGATCTGTGCTGCGTTAGCTGATAGGGGACCTCTGCATGTATCTCTCCTTACTTTCTGTTCTTGGTCAGTTTCTTATTCCATTCAGTGCTGGGCTGAGTTCTTTATCTCTTCATTTGATGCTTAGGATTTCAGAATTGACGTGCGACTCTGTTTGACTTAGTTTTTCTGATCTTTGCTGTGGAGGGATGGCATGGTGCTTCTGACTATAGCGCCGTGTTGCACGGAATCCTCTTCCTTCAATCTTGATGCCCCATTCTTCTTCATATAGTCCAGCTTCTCAGATTATTTGCTCAGCATATAGGTTGAATAAGTATGATGAAAGGATACAACCCTGACACACACCTTTCCTGACTTTAAACCACGCAGTATCCCCTTGTTCTGTTCAAACAACTACCTCTTGATCTATGTATACACGTTCCTCACGAACACCATCAAGTGTTCTGGAATTCCCATTCTTTGAAATGTTATCCATAATTTGTTATGATCCACACAGTCAAATGCCTTTGCATAGTCAATAAAACACAGGTAAACATCTTTCTGGTATTCTCTGCTTTCAGCCAGGATCCATCTGACATCAGCAGTGATATCCTTCCTTCCATGTCCTCTTCTGAATCTGGTTTGAATTTCTGGCAGTTCCCTGTTGATGTACTGCTGCAACCGCTTTTGAACGGTCTTCAGCAAAATTTTACTTGTGTGTGATATTAATGATATTTTTTGATGACTTCTGCGTTCAGTTGGATCACCTTTCTTGGGAATAGGTATAAATATGGATCCCTTCCAGTCAGTTGGCCAGGTAGCTGTCTTCCAAATTTCTTGGTATAGACAAGTGAGCAATTCTAGTGCTGCATCTGTTTGTAGAAACATCTCAGTTGGTATTCTGTCAGTTCCTGGATCCTTGTTTTTTGCCAGTGCCTTCAGTTCAGCTTGGACTTCTTCCTTCAATGCCATCAGTTCCTGATCATATGCTGTCTCCTGAAATTACTGAACATTGACCAATTCTTTTTTGTACAGTGACTCTGTGTATTCCTTGCATCTTCCTTTGATGCTTCCTACGTCCTTCAGTTTTTTTGCCCGTATAATCTTTCAATATTGAAACTCAAGGCTTGAATTTTTTCTTCAGTTCTTTCAGCTTGAGAGATGCCAAGTGTGTTCTTCCCTTTTGGTTTTTTAACTCCGGGTCTTTGCATATTTCCTTATAATACTTTACTTCGTCTTCTCCAGCTGCCCTTTGAAACTTTCTGTTCAGCTCTTTTACATAATCATTTCTTCCATTCACTTTAGCTACTCGACATTCAAGAGCAAGTTTCAGAGTCTCTTCTGACATCCATTTTGGTCTTTTCTTTCTTTCCTGTCTTTTTAATAACCTCTTACTTTCTTCATGTATGATGTTCTTGATGTCATTCCAGAACTCGTCTGGTCTTCAGTCAATGCATCAAATCTAATCTTGAAATGGTCTCTAAATTCAGGTGGAATATACTCAAGGTCATATGTTCACTCTCGTGGACTTATTCTAATTTTTTTCAGCTTCAACTTGAACTTGCATGTGAACAGTTGATAGTCTTTTCTGCAGTTTGTCTCTGGGCTTGTTCTGACTGATGATATTGAGCTTTTCCATTGTCTCTTTCCACAGATATAGTCAATTTGATTCCTGTGTATTCCATCTTGCAAAGTCCATGTGTATAGTAACTGTTTATGTTGGTGAAAAAACTTATTTGTAATGAAGAAGTTGTTGGTCTTGCAAAATTCTGTCATGCAATGGGGAGAAGACAGTCTCTGTAACAAATGGTACTGGCATAACTGGATATCCATCTGCAAAATATGAAACAAAACCCATACCTCACACCATGTACAAAAACTAACCTGAAGTGGATCAAAGACCTAAATATAAAACCTAAAACGATAAAGATCATGGAAGAAAAAATAGGGACAACACTAGGAGCCCTAATACATGGCATAAACAGAATACAAAACATAACTAACAGTCCAGAAACACCAGAAGAGAAACTAGATAACTGGGGGCTCCTAAAAATCTAACACTTATGCTCATCAAAAGACTTCACCAAAAGAGTCGAAAGACAACCTACAGACTGGGAAGAAATTTTTGTCTACGACATATCTGATCAGGGTCTAATCTCTAAAATACACAAGTTACTGCAATACCCCAACAACAGAAAGACAAATAACCCAGTTAAAAAATGGGCAAAGGATATGAATAGGCACTTCACCAAAGAAGACATTCAGGTGGCTAACAGACACAAGAGGAAATGCTCACAATTGTTAGTCATTAGAGAAATGCAAATCAAAACTACAATGAGATACCATCTCACCCCAACAAGTCTGACACTAATCCAAAAACCACAAAATAATAAATGTTAGAGAGGTTGTGGAGAGACTGGAACACTTACACACTGCTGGTTTGAATGTAAAATGGTACAACCACTTTGGAAATCGATTTGGCACTTCCTTAAGAAGCTAGAAATAGACATACCATAGGATCCAGCAATCCCACTCCTTGGAATATATCCTAGAGACATAAGAGCCGTCACACAAATAGATATATGCACACCCATGTTCGTTGCAGCACTGTTCACAATAGTAAAGAGATAGAAACAACCTAGGTGCCCATCAACAGATGAATGGATAAACAAATTATGTTATACCCACACAGTGGAATACTACACAAGGATAAAGAACAATGATGAATTCACAAAACATCCCACAACATGGATGGATCTGGAAGGCATTATGCTGAGTAAAATTAGCCAGTCACGAAAGGACAAATATTGTATGAGACCACTATTATAAGATTGCGAGAAAAGCTTTAAACACAGAAGAAAATATTCTTTGATGGTTACAAGGGTGAGGAGGGAGGGAGAGGGGAACTCACTAACTACATAGTAGAGAAGAATTATCTTAGGTGAAGGGAAGGACAACACACACTACAAAGGAAGTCAGCACAACTGGACTAAACCAAAAGCTAAGAAGTTTCCTGAACACAACCGAACACTTTGAGGGACAGAGTAGCAGGAGCAGGGAGGCGTCTGGGGACCATGGTTTCAGGGGAAATCTAGGTCAGTTGGCATAACAAAGTTTATTAAGAAAATGTTCTGCATCCCACTTTGGTGAGTGGCGTCTGAGGTCTTAAAAACTTTCAAGCGGCCATGTAAGGTGCATCAATTGGTCCCAACTCTCCTGGAGCAAAGGAGAATGAAGTACACGAAAGACACAAGGAAAATATTAGCCCAAGAGACTCCATCAGCCTGAGACAAGAAGAACTAGATGGTACCCAGCTACCACCTATGACTGCCCTGACAGGGAGCACAACAGAGAGCCCCTGATGGAGCAGGAGAAAAGTGTAGTGCAGATCTCAGATTCATGTAAAAAGACCAGACTTAGTGGTCTGACTGAGACTAGAGGAACCCCCAAGAACATGGCCCCTGGACTCTCTGTTAACCCAGAACTAACACCGTTCTGGTGGAAACCAACTCTTCAGACAAAGATTAGACTGGAGTATAAAACATAAAATAATACTCCTGAGGAGTATCCTTCTTCGTTGGAGTAGATGCACGAGACTAAATGGGCAGCTCCTGAGAAGGCAGAAATGAGTGAATGGAATGAAACCTGAGGTGGAAAGAGGAAGTGTGCTGTCACATTACAGGGATTGCAACTAGGGTCACATAACAATATGTGTATAAATTTTTGTATGAGAAATTAACTTGAGCTGTAAACTTTCACCTAAAGCACAATAAATAAAAATTAAAAAAAAAATTCTATCATGGGATCTCTGGCATCGTTTCGTCACCTAGGCCATATTTTCCAACTACCAATCCTTCTTCTTTGTTTCCAACTTTCGCATTCCAATTACTAGTAATTATCAACGCATCCTGATTGCATGTTCGATTATATTCATCTTTGGCCTTAGTGGTTGGTGCATAAATTTGAATAACAGTCGTATTAACAGATCTTCCTTATAGGTGTATGAGTAGTATTCCTATCACTGACGGTGGTTTACTCCAGGATAGATCTTGAAGTGTTCTTTTCGATGATTAATGCAACACCAGTCCTCTCCAAGTTGTCATTCCCGGTGTAGTAGACCATATGACTGACTGATTCAGAATGGCCAATACCAGTCCATTTCAGCTCACTAATGCCTAGGATATCGATATTTATGCGTTCCATTTCATTTTTGATGATTTCCAATTTTCTTGGATTCATACTTCGTACGAAGTATGAATCAGACAGCATAGGAATGTATAAAACAGAAAATAAAAGTCTGTCCTTTCCAGCCTGCTTCCCCTTCTCTCTTTCTGCAGGTAATCATTATTCAGATTGCACAAAAAAATGTGCTTAGCATTTAGCATGTCCCAGGCACTGTGCTGGTCTCTGGAAAAAGTAATGAAGAGTCCAAACCCATGAAGTGGGGAAGATGCACAAATAATTGCACAAATGAGGGTATAATTGCAAGTAAAGGTAGGCCCTCTGAAGGAAAGTAATAAGATTCTATGACCTAAAAACCAAAACCCAAACTCATTGCGGTTGAGTGGATTCCAACTCGTAGTGACCCTATAGGATTTCCAAGGCTGTAACTCCTAAGATTCTATGACAGCATGTAATGAAAGAACCCTAACAGTTTCTTGTAACAACTGGAATTCGTGGAGCATTCTAACAATTACAGCTTACACTTCTGTAGCACTTTGCAATCTGTAAAGTACCTTTGTCCATATTACTTACTTAATTTGGCTGTGAAACAGGATATTTATTATTACATTCTTCTTCAGACACAGAAATTGTCACTGATTTCTTTTCCAGTAAATGGCAGAGACAGAATTTAAACCTAGATCTGTCAGATCCCTCCCTCGTTTTTTTTTTTTTTTTTTTTTGCCAATTTTAAAATATGTGAACTATTTCATTCATACAAAAAAAAAAAAGGCAGAGAATAGTATGACTTTCTCCAAATTAAGAAACAAATACCACATACACCGTTGAAGAGCCCAGTGTATTCTTTCCTGATGGCATTTCCTTCCTTAGCTTCTCAGAGGTCACCACTTTGCTGACTTTGACATATACCAATCTCATGCCTATTTTTACACTTTACCTACTGTATATACCTAGAAACAATATACAGGAAAACCTGTAAAAGCTGCAACATGTGTAAAGTGGAAACCTATCAGAGAAGGAAAACATATTTTCCATTAAAGAGAGAGCAATAAAAAAACGGTGACTGTACGCTGTCAAAGGTGGAAAACTTGTGGGACCTGGAAAAACAAGGCACTACTGTGCAGTTCTAGGTCTCACAGGTTTCACTGTATAGTGTTGTTTTACATGATTTTAAACTTTGCACTGTTATTGTTGGTTGCTGTCAAGTCAAGTCTGACTCATGGCGACACTTCATACAAGAGAAGGAAACTTTTCCAGGTCTGGTGCCATCTTCCTGATCATTAGTATGCTCAAGTTCATTCTTGAGGCCACTGTGTATTTTGAGTGCCTTCCAACCTAGGGGGCTCATCTTCCAGCATTATATCAGACAATAGTCTGTTGTGATCCATGGGGTTTTCATTGTCTAATTTTTGAAAGTAGAATTCCAGGTCTTTCTTCCTAGTCTGTCTTAGTCTGGAAGCTCCACTGAAACCTGCCTACCTTGGGTGACCCTGCTGGTATTTGAAATACTGGTGGCATAGCTTCCAGCATCACAGCATCACGCAAGCCACCATGGTACGACAAACTGACAGATGGGTAGTGGAAACTTTTTATTAATGGTGTTACAATGAATATGTCATTTTGCAACTCGTTTTTATGCTTAACATCTTTATTGAGAAGTATCTATGTTGATATATGTAGCCCTAATCCATTCATGTTAACTTCCATGTACCATTCCATTGTATGATTATACCACAATTAATTTTTCATGGTAGTGTTGAGGAATACTTGGATCATTTCCTATTTATTTATTCATTTCTTATTATAAACATTGCTACAGTAGACATTCTCCTTTAAGCAACAATGAGAGTTTCTCAAAGGCGTCAACTTTCAAACTTCTTTCTTTTTTAACTGACATCCACTGTAAGAAACACATTGCTTTCTAGTACACATACATATTCCTACACTACACAACAAATGCGTATGTATATGACAAAACATTAGCCATTGAAACCGTTTAAGTGTACAATGTGATGACAATACATTCACCATGTTGTGAAACCATCACCACTATTTTCAAAAGTTTTTCATCACCACAAACAGAAACTCTGTCTGTCCTATTTTAATTCATTTAAAAATTGCTGATCAAGACCCACTAACTTGATTTCAGTACAGACTAGTAGTTCATGATCCTCAGTTTAAAAAACACTATTCTAGAGTTAGTAACCAGGAAGGAAATTATAGGTTGTAGGGTACTCACACCTCAACTTTACTAAATTTTGCCTAATTGAAGTGTTTGGCTAAATGTTATTGAAGACTGCTAAAATCTCTGATTCTCTGATATAAGTAAAATACATTTGTTAAAGCCCTTAGTCAGCTAGACTCTATTTAAAAATACAGAAAATCAGTTTCTCTTTGCGTTATTAGTTAACACGACTGCCCCTTCTTGCGCCCTCTAGTGTTCTGTAAGAAGGGTGGCTATGGGAGAGAGACTGTGTTATGTTGACGCAAGTGCCTTTCTCAGGTGCTTTGGTCAGCCATATTCTGCTCATTCTTCCTGTTGTTCCACTGCAGCACTTCTTTCTCCAGTTACGCTAACCGGTGAGTGGGAGAAGAGAAGATTAAGATTATATGGCCTCTTACTTTATGATTAAACATAGTCATCGAGAACTTACTATGTCAGGTTCTTTGCTGGACCCTCAGAATACAAAGATGAGTAAGAAACAGCTGCCACCCTCAAGGAGCTCTGTGTCTAGTGGGAAGAGAGACATGAAGACATAATTGCAAAACAAAGCAGAAATGTTTGCACAGAAATGTGCAAAATGTATTAGTGAAACCACTTGACTTAGTTATCTAGTGCTGCTGTAACAGAAATGCCACAAGTGGATGGCTCACAATCTAGTAGGCCAGAAGTCCAAATTCAGGGCGTTCGCTCCAGGGAAAGGCTCTCTCTCTGTCAGTTCTAGGGAAAGGTCCTTGTCATCAATCTTCCCCTGGACTAGGAGCTTCTCAGGCGCAGAGACTCCGGGTCCGGAGGACGCACTCTGCTCCCGGCGCTGCTTTCTTGGTGGTATGAGGGCCCCATGTCTCTCTGCTAGCTTCTCTCTTTTATGTATCAAAAGAGATTGACTTAAAACGCAACTTAATCTTGTAGATTGAATCCTGCCTTATTAACAACGTAGAGGCAGGATTTACAACACATGGGAAAATCAGATGACACAATGGTGGACAATCACACAATACTGGGAATCACGGCCTACCCAAGTTGACACACATTTTTGGGGGACACAGTTCAATAGCACCACTCTTATTGCTGCTTTTCTCTGCCCTTCTTTTTTCAGCAACCTCAATATCTCTTTTTACTTCTCCCTTCCTCCCTTCCTTTCCACTGGTTCCCTGACCGCTGTCCATTATCATCTGCAGGGCTTCCCATCCTCGAAAACCTTCCCTTGCCCCTCTTATTCTCTCAACTTAAAAAACAAACAAACAAACACAAAACAAAACAAAACAAAAAAAACCCAATTGCTATCAAGTTGCTTCCAACTCGTGGATTTCAAGGCTGTGACCTTTTGGAAGCAGATCGCCAGGCCTTCCTTTTGGGGCTCCTCTGGGTGCGTTCAGAACCACTAACCTTTCGATTGGTAGTTGAGTGCTTAACTGTTTGTGACACTCAGTGACTGCTCTCAAGTTACTGCCTTCTTTTTCCTTTACTTACCTACCATACTTTTGGGGGAAAAAATCTCCACTTTTCTCACAATGGCAGAGATGGCTGTGCTAGCTGGAAGAGTCCCTAGGTGGCGCAAATGATTAAGTACTTGACTAACTGAAAGGTTGACAGTTCTAACCTGCCCAGAGGTGCCTCAGAAGAAAGGCCTGGTGATTTGCTTCTGAAAAGTCACAGCCTTGAAAACACTACGGAGCACAGTTCTACTCTGACATACATGGGATGGCCATGAGTTGGAATCGACTCAGTGGCAACTGGTTTGGTTTGGTTTGTGTTTTTGTGCTAGATGGTGGAGTAGAGGGTCAGGGAAAAAGAGGAAGACCCTCAACAAGATGGGTTGACACAGTGGCTGCAGCAGTGGGCTCAAGCATAACAATTGTGAAGATGTTTTATTTTGTTGAACATAGGGTCGCTATGAGTCGGAACCAACTCGACAGCACCTAACAACAACAACAGATGGCAGAGTGGGTTTGAAGCTTTTTGAGGGTGTTTGGCTCTTTGTTCAGTTTCCTCTCTTCTGCTATGTCATCACTACTCCTCCATCTCCTTTCACTTTCCACAAATGTGTTGAAATGTTACATTCACTTTGTCCCGATACATTTAACCCTCCCGTCCGCTTTTAGTATTATTTTAGTTGGATCTTAGACACAAGAGTCAAATCAATCTGCCACCATTATTAGAAGTCTCCTTTGTTTTAAAGATATTTTTGTAGATGCTCTGTTTAGAAAAATATTTTTGGGGAACTAATTATTCTATTATTACTTTCATATCTTTAAACAATACTTAAACATTTATTTTCTGATTTGTCAGCTTCACACTACCAATTGACATTACCATATGAAGATGAGGAAATTAGCTTCCTTAAACTTCCTCCTGTCTCTTACCCTACCACAAAATTTTCATGTATTCAGCAGTCTATATTTGACTTCTTGCTGCCTTTATAATGCATTTTTCATTTTTATAATGGCTTTATTGTTATTTCCAATTTCTTAGCTGAGCTCTGCCAGCTCGCTTTTTATTTCTCTTTTTGAAAATGTTGTTGTTAGGTGCCATTGAGTCAGTTCGACTCATAGCCCTGTGTACAACAGAATGAAACACTGTCTGGTCCTACACCATCCTCACAATCATTGCTATATTTGGGCCCATTTTTGCAGTCACTGTGTCAATTCATCTTACTGAGAGTCTTCTTCTTTTTCACTGACCCTCTACTTTACCAAGCATGATGTCCTTCTCCAGGGACTGGTCCCTCCTGATAACATGTCCAAAATATGTAAGACACAATCTTATCATCCTCACTTCTTTTTTTTTTTTTATTTTACTTTAGATGAAGGTTTACAGAACAAGTAGTTTCTCATTAAACAGTACACATATTGTTTTATGACAGTGGTTAACAATGCCATGACATGTCAACACTCTCCCTTCTCGACCTTGGGTTCCCTATGACCAGCTTTCCTGTCCCCTTCTGCCTTCTAGTCCTTGTCCTGGGCTGCTGTACCCCATCAGTCTCATTTTGTTTTACCATCCTCACTTCTAGGGAGCATTCTGGCCGTACTTCTTCCAAGACAGTTTTGTTCGTTATTCTGGCAGTCTGTGGTATATTCAATATTCTTCGCCACCACCATAATTCAAAGGCATCAATTCTTCGGTTTTCCTCATTCATTGTCCAGCTTTTGTGTGCATATGAGGCAACTGAAAATACCATGGTTTGGGTCAGGTGCCCCTTAGTCCTCAAGGTGACATCTTTACTTTTTAACACTTTAAAGAGGTCTTTTACAGCAGATTTGCCCAATGCAATTCGTTGTTTGATTTGTAGACTGCTGCTTCCATGGGTATTGATTGTGAATCTAAGTAAAATGAAATTTTTGACAACTTAAGTATTGTCTCCCTTTGTCATGATGTTGCTTATTGGTCCATTTGTGAGGATTTTTGTTTTCTATAAGTTGAGGTGTAATCCATACTGCAGGCTTCACCAGTAAGTGCTTCAAGCCCTCTTCACTTTCAGCCATCGAGGTTATGTCATCTCTGTATCACAGGTTGTCAGTGAGTCTTCCTCCAATCCTGATGCCATGTTTTTCTTCATATAGTCCAGCTTCTCAGATTATTTGCTCAGCATACAGACTGAATAAGTATGGTGAAAGGATACAACCCTGATGCACACCTTTCCTGACTTTAAACCATGCAGTACCCCCTTGTTCTGTTTGACCGACTACCTCTTGGTCTGTGTACAGTTTTCACATGAGCACAATTAAGTGTTCTGGAATTTCCATTCTTCAAAGTGTTATCCGTAATTTGTTATGATTCACACAGTCGAATGCCTTTTCATAGTCTATAAAACACAGGTAAACGTCTTTCTGGTATTCTCTGCTTTCAGTCAAGATCCATCTGATATCAGTAGTGCTAATCCCTCGTTCCATGGCATCTTCTGAATCCAGCTTGAGTTTCTGACAGCTCTCTGTTGACGTACTGCTGCTGTAACTGTTTTTGAAGTATTTTCAGCTTAATTTTACTTGCGTGTGATATTAGTGACATTGTTCAGTAATTTCTGCATTCCGTTGGATCACCTTTCTTTGGAATAGGCATGTATGTATATGGATCTCTTCCAGTCGGTTGGCCAGGTAGCTGTCTTCCAAATTTCTTGGCATAGATGAGTGAGTGCTTCCAGAGTTGCATTGGTTTGTTGAAGTATCTCAGTTGGTATTCTGTCATTTCCTGAAGCCTTGTTTTTCGCCAGTGCCTTCAATGCAGCTTGGACTTCTTCCTTCAGTACCATTGGTTCTTGATCACATGCTACCTCCTGAATTGCCTGAACCTTGACCAGTTCTTTTTGGTACAGTGACTCTGTGTATTCCTTCCATCTTCTTTTGATGCTTCCTGCATCGTTCAGTTTTTTGCCCATAGAATCCTTCAATATCGCAACTCGAGGCTTGAATTTTTTCTTCAGTTCTTTCAGTTTGAGAAATGCCAAGTGTGTTTGTCCCCTATTTTCCCTCATATCTCTCTTTGTAATCTTTTAAACAATGCCCATGTTCCTTTTAATGTTTTAAAGTATAGAAAAATATCTGTCTGACATTTTTCTTCTGCTTGCTGGGGTAACTTTTTTTTTTTTAAATAGAGTTAATTTTTTTACAACAGTTTTAGATTTACAGAACAATTGAGCAGATAGTACTGAGAGTTCCCATATAGCTACTGTATACAGTTTCCCTGTTATTAACAGCTTACATTAGCATGGTACATTTATTAAAATTAATGAGCCAGTACTGTTATATTATTATTAACCAAAGTCTGTAATTTATTCAGACTTTCTTAGTTTTTACCTAATGTCCTTTTTTTGTTCCAGGATCTCATCCAGGATAACACATTTAGTCATCATGTCTCCTTAGGCTCCTCTTGGCTATGATAGTTGCTCAGACTTTCCTTGATTTTGATGACCTTGACAGTTTTCAGGAGTACTGGTCAGGAATATTGTAGAATGCTCCACTATTGGAATTTGGTTGATGCTTTTCTCATGATTAGACTAGGGTTAGAGGTTTGGGAAGGAAGAAAGATCACAGAGGTAAAGTGCCATTCTCATCACATCGTATCAAGGGTACATACTATCAATATGACTTATACCTGTTAATGTTGACCAAGATCACCTAGTTGAAGCAGTGTTTGTCAGGTTTCTCCAGTGTAAAATTATTCTTTTCCCCCTCCTTTATGTACTGTATTAGTATGTTACTATATACAACCCACGTTAGAGGAATGGGGAGTTATGCTCCCCCTCCTTTGGGGTGACTATCGACATAATTTATTTGGAATTCTTCCACACCAGAGTGCTGAGGTAACTTTTTCTGAAGAGTTTTTTGACCGTCTGTCTTTTGCTTGTTATCATTTCTCTTTTTTTTTTCTTTTTTCAAAATGGGAAAAGGTTTCTGTTAATCGGTATCATTTCAGATTCTTTTCCTTGTTGCTCTGCTTGGCTCTAGAATAATATGGGGGAAAGGGATAGGGGATGTTTCTCGAGGGAATTGGCAGTTTCAAAGTACCATGTTACACCAAGACACTTTCTAACCAATTTGAGGTATCCTCTGCTCTGTCACATCTCTCTTCCTTTTGTTTGCATCCCCCTTCCTCCACCCGACTTTTGGTAAAGCATATTATCCAAGCAGGAGCTCCATATGGCTTTCAGAACTTACAGGGATATTTTATTTAGGTATTTACTGTTTAGTTATCTCTATCAAACGGCTCTAATCAGTTAAATCACTGATTAACTAATCAGTTAATCACAGCTATAAAACTACTGTTGTGATCCTTCTACCTCTCTGCCTCACCTCCAGACAATTTTTCTCTGTGCAGTTGATTGTTCTGAAGTGTACATTCCTCACTGATGTTATTGTTCATTTTATAGGCCTGTCTATTGTCTGGCTATAATGTGATCTCCAGGAGTGATTTCGGTTCTGAAGGGTATCTGAAAGGTCTGAAGGATATCTAAGGGCCATAGCCACAGGGGTTCCACCAGTTCTCTTAGACCAGTAAGGCTGGTCTTATTTATGAGTTTGAATTTTGTTCTACATTTCTCTCCCACTTTGAATAATAACATTTTGATGCAGAGTAGTGCCTGTTTGTTATTACTAACCACTGTATGTACTTTGAATTTTTAATATAATAGGCTTTATGAGGGTTGGTTCATAACTACAGGCTGTATGTAAGTTGAATGTTAGTAACCTGGAGATTGCCTGTGTTTAGAAAGGCCTGGCAAAATTAGCCAATGAAAACCTTATGGATCACAGCAGAATACTGTCCAATATAGTGCTGGAAGGTGAGCCACTAGGTTGGAAGGCACTACACAATAGGCACAACAACGGACTCAAACATACCAACGATTATGGAGATGGCACAAGACCAGGCAATGTTTCGTTCTGTTGTACATAGGGCCACCAGGAGTTGGAGCTGACTTGATGACAACTAACACCAATAACAAATACATTTTTAGTTGATTTAATGCAATTGTGGGTGAAGAAAAGAACAACCTCTCCCAAACTGACTTTACTTTGTTACTGCTCCTTTTTCACATTTACCGTCTTTTATTTTTTTTTCCTTTACATTAGCTTCATATCTTCTGTTATATCCAAACTTTTTTCCTTAAGATTTCTCTAGATCAAAAAAGTACATCAGTAAAATATCACTTTTTAGTTTCACTGAACAATAAATGAATTGGTATTTTGGCAAGCATTATGTATTTCTAGAGTCTTCAACAACAGTCCAGATACTCTATATGTTGTAGGGGTGGGATTTTCTTCCTCAGTCGTGATACTTTCTTATAGGAATTTCTCCTGTGAGGAATCTGAGTTCAACATGTGCTACAGAGCACTAGGGAAATTCTAGCTTTAATTTGTGAGTGCCTGGCCTAGGTAGGGAGTGCTGGATTGGCAAATTCCATTCTATATTCAGAGCCAAAGTATAAATTGTGGAGTGGTTGACCTTGAATTCATGCGACTTGTTCGATTCACAGGCTTGAGAATGGAAAATTCTCAAAAAATTACTGGATGGGTTTCAAGGCAATATAGTTATTGTAGGTAGGCTTGCTGGTACTGCCTGTGCCCTGAAGGATCACCCTAATTTGTTACTGAAATTAGAAAGTAGAAGAAAAAGTAGTATCAGATATGTACAATGCTTGCCAAAATACCAATTCATTTATTGTTTAATAAAACTAAAAACTGATAGTTTACTGATGTACTTTTTGACCTAGAAAAATCATTAAAAAAAAAAAAAAGTGTGGCTGTATCAGAGGTAGTGGTTCATATCTAGGGGCATAGGCTTTAGAAGCTTCATTAACAATCTGAGTTCAAGAATTTGCTGCAGGGACTTTTTCCAGGTGACACACACATGGGAATGAAGGGAATGCCTTCCCTAGGAAGATGGCTTTTCAGGTCTTAGTGATTCCATAAAAGGGGCAGTGAAAGAAGAGGCACTTGACTGAAAATGCCTGCCCTCCTTACACTGTGGAGACTGTATTGCTAGGCAGAGTTTACCCACTGTTACGGATCAAATTGTGTCCCCCTAAAATATGTGTTGAAATCCTAACCTCTATACCTATGGATGTAATCTTGCTTGGAAACAGGATTTTCTTAGCTATATTAATGAGGCCATACCAGTGCAGGGTGTGTCCTAAACCTAATCACTTCTGAGTTATGAAAAGATCCAATTAGACACAGAGAGGAGCACAAACTGGGGAAGACAGATGCCATCTGAGGATCACTAAGGAATCAAGGAATGTTGGGTGTTATGGATTGAATTGTGTCCTCCTAAAATATGTGTTGTAAATTCTGACCCCTAAACCTGTGGTTATAATCCCATCTGGGAATGGGTTTTCTCTGTTATGTTAATGTGGCAGTATTAGTGTAGGGTGTGTTTTAAGTCAATCTCTTGAGATATTTAAAAGAACAGATTATAAAAAAGCAAGCAAGCACAAATGGAGGGGAAGCTACAAGCCACGTGATCGCCAAGGAACCTAGGAATAGAAGCTGAAAAGAGAAAAAGACCTTCCCCCCAGAGCAGACAGGGAGAGAGAAAGACAGAGCCTTCCCCTAGAGCTGACGCCCTGAATTTGGACTCTAGCTTCCTAAACTGTTGGAAAATGAATTTCTGTTTGTTAAAGCCACCCACTTGTGGTATTTCTGTTACAGTAGCACTAGATAACTAAGACACCAGCGTTGCTAACACCAAAGGAATTGACACAGCCAAGACCCTGATTTGGACTTCTAGCCTCTCAAACTCTAAGAGAATAAATTTCTGTTCTTTAAAGCCACCCACTTGTGATATTTGTGTTACAGCAGCACTAGGGGTGCCAGAAACTGGGGGCTCAAGAAGAAGAGTAGGAAGTAAGAATTTTTCATAGGAGGACCGCCATATGGTAAGTACAGAATGCCAAAATTAACCTTTTTCTAGGTGATTTCTTCCTATTGTGTTTAAGTTCACAGGACATGAATTCTGAACATTTGGCATAAACCGATTGGCATCACGGTGAAGTAAAAACCTAAGATTTTCTCCTGCTCTCAGATACTATTTGAATTTCTCCTTCAGTCTTTGGCGACATTAAGTACTGGGTTCTAGAAATATAATTTAAATTTTGCTTGGGATAACTGCTTTGGAGCCTGGGATGGCTTGCTTTCTAAATTTTGTGATGGTGGGGCTGGTGCTGCAATAGTCTCAATGTTGTCTCATTAACTCTTTGGACTTTTCAAAAATGAGGCTCATGAAGATTTTCCTTGGATTTAAGATAATCTCTGAAGCATTGGAGGAACTAACCGTTCCAGCTTAGGCTGCAGCTACTGAAGGAACCAAACTTCTGCTCAGGGATTGAAAACTCTCTAGCTGAGACCCAACTAAATAAAATTTGGGATGATGGTTTTGGGCCTTTAACTTAAGAATTTGAGAATTTGGACTTAAGGGAAAGATAATTTGATTTTGGACTTCAGTAACTTCCAACTTTAATGTCTTTGTATGGAGCCTCGGTGGCACAGTGGTCAGGAGCTTGGCTGCCAACCAAAAGGTCGGCAGTTAGAATCCACTACCTGCTCCTTGGAAACCCTATGGGGACAGTTCTGCTCTGTCCTGTAGGGTCTCTATGACTTGGAATCGACTCATCAGCAACGGGTTTGGTTTTTTTTTTGGTTTTAATCTTCATATACTAATTTTGTGTTATTTCTCAGTTTGTCTAGAACTTGCAAGGGAAGAGGGGTGCTATTTATTCAGCCCGCCTCAGAGACTATAACATTGTGAATATGATAGTTATGACTCAGAGCAACATTAATGATTATTTTCTAAAATGTCCAATTCATATTTATATACATAGTTACATGTGTTTGTCTTTGAGATCTATTTTGCAATGGAATTTGAACTTTTAATTTGGGAGTTTGAAATTGGGCGGTTTTTTTGGTTTTTGTTCAGATTTGAGATGCCTCTTTATTGCTGGCATTTCATTACTGGAATATCTTAATACCATCATTTAATCACATTACAGAACCTCTGATAGCTATCTTAGATAACATGGCTTGATAAAATTTCAGATGGAAAATGGAACAGGAGTTGAATTTTCAGCCTTGGGTGTAGAATATATTTAATATTAATGTATTGTTCAGAATTATTTTGGAGTCTTCTGGGGCCAGCAGTGCCAGAGGACACACAGAAGGAGCACTGGGTGGTGTTGGGTGAGTAGCCTTGTGAACGTGGGTGCAGGACCACCCTAATTAGACTGCTGATCTCCTCCCCAAGTAGATAGCCCATCCTGGATTGAGCATATGCTTAATTGTCAAGCCTACTGGGTTAAAGAAGAAAAATCTGGGCAACATTAAGGAGAAAAGTGTGCTTCCTACTACGCATAGATCTGAATGATGGCGAGATCTCCATGATGTGATACTTCTGGACTTCTTCATTCCATCACTCACTTTGTCCTGGGGAGGTGGGGTCACTTATCTAGTTGGTAAAGATGGGAAAAATAACTGGGCCTGCTTCCCTCAGCTTGGCCCTTGTTCCTCTTGGGAGCAAATTGTCCACAGGGAGTATATCTTCTCTGTTTGGGGGCCTCCCCTGGTCCAGTGTTGCCTGTGTTTTGAAGGGTAACTCAGTCTATTCTGGGGTTCACTTAGCCCTCCCACATTTGGCTTTTACACTGAGCTACTTCCTCTGTCTTAGGCTTTATCACTATTAAAGGTATATTTTGCCCTTCATCTGCTATTTTGTGTTGTTTCTCAATTTGTCTAGAACTTGGCAAGTTACGAAGGATGCTATTTATTCAGCCTCCCTCAGAGACTCTAACATTGTGAATATGATAGTTATGACTCTGATCAACATTAGTGATTATTTTCTAAAATTTCCAATTCATATTTATATACATATTTATGTGTGTTTGTTACTTTTAAGATTAACATATAAGGCCATAATTTCTGGTTTGTATATCAGCAAGATCCACATCAGCTGGGTTCAGATGACCCTGAGGATGACAATAAGCACCACTGTTTTTTATGAACCGCTGTGGTACTGGGCAGACCGTGTAACACACCTCCTGCTCTTACAAGGCTGTCACCGTATAAGGTCTTGACCTGAGTTCTTGCTGAACCAGGGAAGGAGGTGGGGCCCAGAGATGCCATTACAAGGGGATTTGTGGTCTCCTTGAGACTTAGAGAGGAAAATAAAATATTTCATGTTGATGATAAAATTAAAGAAGGGAACGTGAAACATAGGTGAGGGTAGGAGAGAGTCACTCTAAATTTTCTGGCAAAATCAGGCAGTGTTGAACTTAGAAGAAAAAGAAGGAACCCTGGAAAATATGGTGAGATGTTCTTTTTTTTTCTCACTGTCTCCCGAGGCATGCTCTAAAGATCTAGCTGAGGAGGATGCTGCTCCTACTGCTGCTGCTGGTGTTTGGGGATGAAGTTAATGCTTTTTTCTAATTTATTAAGGCCTTCCTGAGTACCAGACATATGTTGAAGGCTTATCTCTTTTAATCATGGCAACAACAGGCGCTGACAATGATGGTTGTGTCTGAGGTAGGTGATATTATTCCCAGTGTACACATGATGAAGCTGGCTCTCAGAGAGGTTAAGTAACTTTTTCAAGGTCATACAACTAAAAACCCAAAAAAACTCAAACCCATTTCTGTTGAGTCGATTCTGACACATAACAACCCTATAGGATAGAGCAGAACTGCCCCAAAGGGTTTCCAAGAAGCGGCTGGTGGATTCGATTAGGTTAGCAGTTGAATGCTTAACCACTGCATCACACAGCTAAAAGCAGTTAGTAAATGGTTTGAACTTACCTTGGCTTGTTTATTCAGTCAGTCATTTCTCAGGTATTCACTGAGCATGTTGTATTAGTTACTGTTCTTAGTCACAAGCAACAGAAACCAACTCAGGTTGATTTTAGCAGAGAGAAATTTATTAATGAGATCCTAGATCACTCACAAAAATGTCAGGACAGCTGGAGTGCCAAGAGAGAAGCGTGACAGCAGGAAGAATGGTCAGAACAGGGCTGCTGCCTCTGCCTTTGCCTTTGCTGAGCTCTAGACACTTCAGCTTGTGATGCTCATCCACTGGGTGCTCCTGCGAGGACCACCTTCTCGTCCATCTTGCTGCAACCACCACTGCCCCAGAGTCTCCATGGTCCCTGCTTCTTGGCATCATTACCTCTGAACTCAAAGCCTGGGCAGAAGCCTCTGATGAATGGAGCGTGAGTAGCTAGCCCTATCCAGAGCTACTAGAGAGGTGAGGGACATGCTTTCTGTACGTGTAACTTCTTTCCTGGGAGGTGGGCTCTGCTCCCAGACTCGTGCAACAAGTACTCCCCAAATGTGATAAAAGGGTTCAAATGCTGGGCAGCCAAAAAGAATGACAGACGGTCTTATTGTATGTATGACACTGCTAGGCATGGTGAATTATACCCAGAACCTGCCTTCAGAAACCTTGTTGTTGTTAGTTGCTCTAGAATCAGTTTTGACTCATGGCAGCGACCTCGTGTGTAGTAGACCGAAACGTTGCCTGGTCCAGCACTATCCTCATGATCATTGATATGTTTGAGCCCATTGTTGCAGCTATTGTGTCAATCCGTCTCATTAAGGGATTCCCTCATTTTCGCTGACCCTCTAGTTTATCAAACATGATGTCCTTTTCTGGCGGTTAGTCTTTCCTGATTACATGCCCAAAGTAAGCAAGGCAAAGGCTCACCATTCTCACTTCTAAGGAGCATTCTGGCTGTACTTCTTCCAAGACTGATTCGTTCATCCTTATAGTATCAAATTCTTTTCCTTTTAATATGTAAATTTATTTGACACTATAGATTGCAAAGCTTTTCACTCTCATTGTTTCATTAAAGTCTCCTGACAGCCATGTTGTATAGGCAGAACTGATACTATCTCTATTCTATACTTGGAAGAAGCTAAGACTCTAGCTGATGAGCCTAAGGTCTCATGACTGGTAAGTGGCAGAGCTAAGAGTTTGAACCTGTCTTATGACTCCTAGTGTTGAGTCTACCAGAGTTAAAGGCATGACCTAAATACTATGCTTCATTGATTCCATCGATTCGTGGAGGCATGCATCCCTCTTACCCACGTTTTAACACTTCTGAAATTAGGATGCATCTGTGGCATACTATAGTTTAATTGTCAACTTTATTTCTAGTGATATGTAAAATAATGGAGCATCTTCAGCTGATGATGTCTTAGATTCATTGGAATACAGTCACTAAGATACAAGGTAGAAAGTAATCAGGGACATGAAGGAGACCAAAGAAGGCTTTACGGAGAAGTTATACAAGTCCATAGTTCCTTATTTGTAATTCTGAACTCTAAAAAGACCCTGAAAACAATTTTTTTTCAAGTTTGACACTGAAACTCATTTGGCAGCAATATCTGATCTGAACTGTGAAGTAATTTATAATCTTCAGTCCATTTGCTGTGAATATCAATATATTTAGCTGCAGAAATATTGTTTGGTTATGGAGTGTTATCTCAGCCCTTGGGCAGGGGATTGAAGGGAGTAGAGGGTGCTACCTATATTCAGTCAGTACACTGTATTGTGTTTTTAAAATCTGTAAAATTCTAAATTTCAAAACACTTCTGGTCCCAAGGGTTATGGATAAGGGCTGTAGGTTGTATCTGAACTGGGGCTTGATTGGCAGATAGAATTTAGATGTTTGGAAATATGGAGGGTGTTTTGGGAAGAGGAGGAAAAAAGCATTACCCTACACCAGCCTCGCTCTAGGTTTAAGTCTTACCCAACCATTACTCTTAAGGCAGAGATGACCTGTATTTCTGATAACTACTCTCCCTTAATTCTTGATTCATACACAGCTAGAGGGTTGAACTTTTTGGGTTTGGCTTCTTCCCCGTGTTATTAATATCCTCCTTTTCCCACAAATCACCTGACTTCCCCGAAAACTCTGTAAACACACCCCTTGGCTGAAAAAGAGCATTGGGCAATCAGTGAAATTTCCCATTCCTCCTTTCTCCCTCTGTAGCCCTGGATAGCAGAATCTCCGGTCAGGAAGGAGGACGCAGTTCTTGTTTCAAAAGCAGAGGGAGCTCCAAGATCAAGGCTGAGTTACCCTTTCCCTAAGTCATGGTCTCCCAGCCCCCTCTGTTTAGGTCAGGGGATTTCAGACATGCCCACTCAGTAGAGAATCATCTGCACAGAAGCAGGACAGGGAGGCCGGCAGAGGTGCCTGCAGAGGGAGCGGCCAGGCCCTGCGCTGTTCTCCTGGGAGCCAGCAGGGTCACCCAGCATGCCCACTGGCCCACTTGCTCCCATCAGCTTCTGAAGGTAAAACCTTAAAAACAAAGAGCCAGAGCTTTGATGGAGAAAAAGAAAGGCAGGAAACTTCATATAGGAAGGTTTGGGGCAAAGATAGGAAAGCTTGGGGCTAAGATGGCAGAATGAAAGGAAATGATAAAGAGAACCTATTTCTCTTAGGTTGACCCCACTCACTCCCACATCATCCCACTACCTACCATTGTTTTCTGGGTTAGAAACATTTTGGCAAGACTTTTCTGGGAACTGTAGGAAGATCTCTTGTCTTTTCAGTAAAGGGGGATAAAAGCAACCCTGGGAAATTAATGTAGGAAATTAGGAGAATATCTTTTGTTTCCTTTTATGCTTCTCGCCATTCAGCTACCCCTTCTTTCCTTCCCCACCAAAACCTATCTCAATGGAAGGCAGTGCTTCTGTTCTCATACCCTTTGTGTCAAGGCCACTGCCTTCCCTGTGAAGGAAGTGCCTTCCTCCACCAGCGGTCATGGGAGCACCATCAGAAACACATGCAATAATAAACACTGTAAAGAGAGCTGGTTTGAAGTGACATGGGAACTCAATGCCAAGAAAGAAGGGAGAACTGTCCTTGATGGCTGGTGACGATGGGCAAAGACTCCTGAAAATCAGGGTGGAAATGAGGATATTGTCCTGTGAGGGTGGTATACAGGCTGATAGACTTGAGGTGGAGGAGAACAGAGGAAGAAGAAAACTGGGAGAATGTCCTCATACCTTTGGAGAAAAAGAAAAACTGGGAGAAGGTCCAGAAAAGCAATGGGAGAAGGATAAGTTTTGGTTTTAGTCTAGAAATTTAATCGAAGTAGGACCAGGGAGAGTGTGAGAGGATAAGTATGTTCTATGGCGATGCATAGTGATATGGGTCTGCTTAACCTGTTTGTTATTTGTATGAAGGTGATACTGAACCTCAGGTGACTCCCCCACCACCAAGCAGAGGCACCAAGCAGGTGCCTGTGTTTGTTAGACAAATACAGCCAGGCCTACCACCTCTTTAGCTCCAAAGTTCAGAGGTACAGAGAGCCAAGACTAAGAGACGTGCTGCTCACCAGGGTTGGACAAATCACCAGAGATGTGGTAAGTGATCATGGGTCTACAGACATCACGGATGCCATTCTCTTCATCTTCTTGAGAAAAAATTTTCAGATTTGAAGCCTGGATTTTGGTTTGACTCAAGCCTTTTGACTTTATTTCAACTTAAGATTCTCCTCTGTGGACCATTGGCTGTCCTTCTCCTTTTCCCTCCCTTCTCCCTATGACGAATGCTAGAGCTTTACACTAGGCCTCTGACATCGGGGTCATCCACCTCTCTATCCTTTTTTCCCCAGGTACATTGTCCTGTTTTCCCTTTTGGCATGGGTTTATGCTGAGCCTACTATGTATGGGGAGATCCTGTCCCCTAACTACCCTCAGGCATATCCCAATGAGATAGAGAAATCTTGGGATATAGAAGTTCCTGAAGGGTACGGGATTCACCTCTACTTCACCCATCTGGACATAGAGCTCTCAGAGAACTGCGCGTATGACTCAGTGCAGGTATATTATGAGAACATGAAGATTAGAGATGGGAGACCAGGGCCAGGATGGTGGGATGAGAGGGGTGTAGGATGGAGTGCCACAGGCATAGGATGAACTGGAGTGAAATAATCTAAGGTTGTAGATGTTGTTCTTCTGTCTCCATCCGTTTTTCTCTGACTTCCATACCAAAATATACCCTTTCCTAATTTCTTTTTTATTTCAGTATTTTTTTTATTGTGGTAAATATATGTGACCAGACATTTGCCATTTTAACATTTTTTGCGCGTACACTTCAGTAACATTAATTACGTTTGTCACATTGTTCAGCCCTCACCATTATCTGTTTCCAAATTTTTCCGTCGTCTTTAACAGAAGCTCTGTGACCCCTTAGTTTCTTTTTGACTCTTCTCTTAGATAATGTCAGGAGGCCTTCAAGAAGGGATACTTTGTGGACAGAGGACCAGCAAGAATCGCAGCTCTCCAATTGTGGAAGAGTTCCAAGTCCCATACAATAAACTCCAGGTGATCTTTAAATCAGACTTCTCCAATGAAGAGCATTTCACTGGATTTGCTGCATACTATGTTGCCATAGGTATGGATCACCTTATGTCTATATCTTATTGATCCAGCTAAAAGGTTAGGAGCAGGAAAAACAATGAGCAAAGCAATGAATTAGGATTCTCTTTATAATTCTTACAAAGTGTTGGCTTGGGTTCCTCTGTGTATCTGTCACCTTTGTGAAATTCAAACATATGATCACGTCTTAGTGGTGATGATGATAATGGCATATTAGATAATAAATAGTAATTAATTGAGGACTATTATGTATTGGAATTATATTAGAACTTTTACCTATGTTAACACAATCTTCTCAACCCTTCAACGTAGGTATTAGTATCTCCATTTAAAGGTAAGGAAAGTGAGGACTAGACAAGTTAAATAACTTGCCAAGAATCATATAGTCAATGTATGTTAATCAAACCTATTCAAAGTATGGCATTTAAACCTTCAAATTCCATGTGCTTCTACACCTACCTCCAGGTTAAAATGAAGTTAGAACATTTCATAAAACCAAACTATTGTTTAGATTGGACAGAGGTACGAGCATCATACAAAGTAATAGATGCACTAGTTGTTCCTCCCTGCAAAAGACGTCGTTTTTAGTCTGCAGGGTGTTGTCTCTGGAGCTAGAACGCTCTGTATGTGAGGAAGATCAAAGGTCTCTGGTGTTGAGAGCTCCCTTGTAGCTGTGTAATGTTAGGGTACAACTCTGGAACCTTATTATGTAAGAGTAATATACAATAATACGGTCCTGAAGAATGGTTCCTTAAGGTCTTTAAGCAACAGGCCTTTATTACTTTCTCTTACTCTTGTAGTTTTGGGTTTCACCTCATTCTTCCTTCTAGATATTTGTCCTCAATCTCAATCTTTCTTTACTCTCTATAGATGTAAATGAGTGCACAGATTTTGAATATGCCCCTTGTAGCCACTTCTGCAACAACTTCATCGGTGGTTACTTCTGCTCCTGCCCCCCGGAATACTTCCTCCATGATGATATGGAAAGTTGTGGAGGTGAGCTTGGCATCAAGAGGGGTGGACATCTCCTGGGATCTGGAATGACTTGAGGCCTCAGTGAGGGCTTTGTCCACCCTTCCATTTTAGTTTCAGCCTTGATTTGGCATCTATTATAAGTTATCCATAAGCTGAGGGAGTACCACAAGAGGAGAAAAGGACAAGGCTACAGGGTAAAGTTAGTTAATTGGAGAAGAGAGATAGATGCCTGTCAAGAGTCCACCTGGGACTGTCCATGACCTTGAAAGGCTCTGCTACAAGCAAAGTGATGGAAACCCAATAGGCATTGGCTATCTCTACTCATATGTATTAGGTGTGTAATTGCATGTGGTCTCCAGTCAAGTATGGATTCCAGGCTAGTTTGAATGAAGGACTGTCAGTTCATGGGAGAAAGAATCATAGGGAAGTCCTTTGTTTGATCCTACATTTGATTTCCCCTTTCTCTTTTTCTCCCGTAGTCAATTGCAGTGGTGATGTATTCACTACACCAACTGGGGAGATTGCAAGTCCCAATTATCCCAATCCATACCCAGAGAACTCAAGGTGTGAATACCAGATCTTGTTGGAGGAGGGGTTCCAAGTGGTGGTGACCGTGCGGAGAGAAGATTTTGATGTGGAACCAGCGGATTCAGAGGGGAACTGCCCTGACAGTTTAGTTGTGCGTGATGGATGATTAATTTTTTCCCCAACTCGAACGAAGAGATTTCTCCTTGAAGACAAAATTGTCTTTTCTTCTGCCTTTTATTTTCTTCTTCTTATTTTATATTACATCTATTACCTTGGTTACTTTTATCTCCTCCCTTTTGCCTCTTTAATTGTTTCTGTCTCTCTTCTGATTTTATCATTTTGTTTCCTTTCAGTTTGTTGCAGGAGATCAGCAATTTGGTCCTTACTGTGGTAATGGATTCCCTGGGCCACTAAATATTGAAACCAAGAGTAATGCTGTTGATATCATCTTCCAAACTGACCAAGGAGGGGAAAAAAAGGGCTGGAAACTTCGTTACCATGGAGATCGTGAGTAACCTAGAAGTTGCACTTTTCTTGGTGGTACCAAAGTCCCTGGACAATGAGGAGTCAAAACTGTTGTATGGATAGGAATCCTGAGATACTTCGTTACTCTTCACCTTCGTTACTTCTTCTCAGAAAGATCTAAACTCATCAGTGGTTGCTAGAAATGCCATAACCTCTAGGAACTCTTTGATCCTGGGAGTGCAGACAATTTGGGGGTGCTTCATTAGTAATGCCATATTATTTTAGACAGCTGCCATATTGGAGTGTAAGGCATCGAGATTGAGGGAAACTGAAAGAATAATGTATAAAATAGAGATACTTCAACTACCAAGTAATTTTTTTTTCTATTTCAACTTGTGTACTCTCCAAGCAATCCCCTGTCCTAAGGAATTCGTTGCCAATTCTGTTTGGGAGCCTGAGAAGGCAAAATATGTGTTTAAAGATATGGTGAAGATAACCTGTCTGTATGGATTTGAAATTGTGGAGGTAAAGTACCCTTAGGGCTTCTCCTTAATCCTTGGCTTCAGGTCAGGATGACCATACTGGGGTTGTCCAATTATTTGCTTAATGTCCTTGTTTGAGCCAGGTATAGCACCTTTTCCATAAACAGAGCAGCTCAGGTTCTTCAGTCCTTCCTTGTGAACCATGGAGCTCCTTGGCCAGCTTGATATTCTCTTTCTGCCTTCAGTCTTCTTGGGGATAGGGAGCTGATATGCTGGGGCAAAGTTGTCATTTGACCCCAGATCCTGGGTGCTTTGGGTCATTCTGCTAAGATATCCTCAAGCTTGTGGTGAGGACTCCTAAGCGGTCCAAGGCCAGAGATAGATCCTATTTTTGGTTTTTATTTCCCATGTCTATCCTTCTAAGTTAACCATGATGTCTGTTATTCTCCAGGGAAATGTTGGCTCAACCTCTTTTTATTCTACTTGTCAAAGCAATGGAAAGTGGAGTAATTCCAAACTGAAATGTCAATGTATGTATCTCTTCAAAGTAGGGACTCTTTTTTTCTTCCAAAGGAAATTGAAAGATGGGCACATCATGATTCAAATGCAAGGTTTCCTCTTAAGTCTTTTGAGAGAATGGGTTGGGTTTTTGAAGGGAATCCAGTCATTGAGGCTTCTCTAGTCCCAGCTCTGATCTGGTCCTAGGCTGGCCAGTCTAGCAGGTTTCTTCCAAAGAGAGGACTATGGGATTGGTAGTTAATAGCCCTATGTGGATGCATTCCTGGCTACCACAGCGGCCTTCACCAACCACCGAGAGCCAGGTTCCTCCTTGTAACCTTGAAAGGGCCATCTGAATTGGCAGGTCTCAGTGGGCTGGGGAACTGAATGATGCCAGTTGGAGGTCATGGCCACAGAAAGGACGGTGTGGGGAGATTCATCCCATATGTGCTTATGGTTGTGGGATGGGGAAGGAGTGAGGAACATGGCTGGAAGGGTGGAACTGGCCCATGACTCTTTCTGGGAGGGACTGTCTGTCCTCACCATCACTCTCCTACCTTCCTCTTATAGCTGTGGACTGTGGTGCTCCTGAACCCATTCGGAATGGTAAAGCCGAAGATCCAGGAGACACTTTATTTGGTTCTGTCACTCACTATACTTGTGAAGAGCCATATTACTACATGGAAAAAGAAGGAAGTGGTAAGTTTATTTTACTAGAGGAAAGATAGAGAAGGGGATGGGGCTGGAGGGTGAATAGTGTGATCTTTCTGGGTTTGAGAGATTTCAGAGAGACATGAGGGAGATGGGACAGACATCTGTTCATCCTCTTGGGTTAGTCTAAGGTTACAGTTTTCATATGGGGCAGAATGGGGTCTCTGGGATCACCCATAGTGGATCATAGAGGTCCCCTAGCTTAGCCTCACAGCCACTGCAGGAATTCCCCCTACAGCATCCATTTCATGTAGTCATCAGCTTTTGACAAATTATTTAATGTGAAAGCCATAGGAGCAACGCTTCCAGTTTCAAGTCACCGTACTGTGATGACTGGCTTTTTTGATGTAGAGGCTTAGTAATGCTGGATGGAGGGCTGGATGAGACACAATATATCCTACTACATTGCTTTTTACTTCCCCTTATTTTATTTTTCCCACTTGCAGCACTTTCTGAATTTCTACCATATTTGTTTTTCCTTCTGCTTTGGAGACTCTCCTTCCCCTTCACTGGCAGGATAGAAGCCAGAGGGATTTTTTTTTTTTTTTAAATATTTTATTGTACTTCAGGTGAAGGCATACAGAACAAATAGTTTCTCATGAAACAGTAGTACACATGTTGTTTTATGACATTGGTTAACAACCCCACAACATATTAACCCTCTAAATTCTCAACCTTTTTTTTTTTTGGTGAAAATACACATAGCCAAAGATACACCGTTTCAAAAATTTGTACATACACAGTTCAGTGACATTGACTACGCTCTTCCAATTGTGCTGTTATTCTCACTTAAGATGAAGGCTTACAGAACAAAATAGTTTCTCAGTTAACAGTTACTACAAATGTTGCCCTATGACAATGGTTAACAATCTCTCAACACATCAACAATATCCTTACTCAATCTTGTGTTCCCTATCACCAGCTTCCTTGTCCCCTTCTGCCTTCTGGCCCTTGTCACTGGACTCCTGTACCTTGTTAGTCTCATTTGGTTTTATGGGGCTGTCCGCTCCCAAGCTGAACAGTGAACCTCGGAGGTAACTTCACCACTGAGCTAAAAGGGTGTCTGGGGGCCATACTCTCGAGGTTTCTCCAGTCTCCTTTAGGCCAGTAAATCTGGTCTTTTTTTTTTTTTGTGAGTTAGAATTATGCTCTACATCCTTCTCCAGCTCTGTCCAGAACCCTCTGTTGTGATCCTGGTCAGAGCAGTCAGTGGTGGTAGCCGGGCACCATCTAGCTGTACTGGACTCAGTCCGGTGGAGGCTTTGGTAGCTGTGGACAGTTAGTCCTTTGAACTAATCTTTTCCTTGTATCCTGTTCTCTTCATTCTCCCTTGCTCCCAAAGGGATGAGACCAGTGGAGTATCTTAGATGGCCGCTTACAGGCTTTTAAGACCCCAGACGCCACTCACCAAGGTAGAATGTAGAGCATTGTCTTTATAAGCTGTGTCATGCCAATTGAGCTAGATGTTCCCCGAGACCATGGTCCCCAGAGCCCAGAGGGATTTTTTTGGGAGATATTCTTAAGATTATTTTCTAGATGATTTCATGATACCTCAAATCCCAGAGGAGCTGAGGCTCTGAAAGAAAGAAGGGAATGGAAGAGAGAAATGTGGTGGTGAGTGTGTCCTGTGTCTCTTATGCTATTCCAGGGGAATATCACTGTACTGGTAATGGAAGCTGGGTGAATGAGGTGCTGGGCACAGAGCTGCCGAAATGTGTTCCAGGTAATCAGGGTTCAGGGTTGGGTACAGACCATAGCCACAGGTGCAGGTGAGTGGGGTAGTCACCTTCAGAAAGTAGCTGTAATCCTCTTGGGAAAGGAGTTAACAGTTCTGTGCCTGTCAGAGTCCAGCTCAATGAAGTGGAGACAGCACTGGGATGTGGGCCTGCCAGGGCCCTGGGGAATTCCCTCAACCACACTGAGTCAGGCCAACTGAAAGGAAATAGAAAAGTCAGCCAGTGGTGTCAGAGTCAGGGCCAGTGGGTCTGGTAATGTAGATGTGGTAAGGGGATGCAGAATTACTAAAAACAGGGCATGAAAGTTAAGAGTGAAGAATCAACCCTCAAAAATAAAGCTGGCTGAATAGCCTAGTTATTATATTAAAATCTACATGGCCACAAGATACAGAGGAATAAAGGAAATGAGGGGTTACAGGCAGATCAGAGTTGAACAGGAGAAGGCACTGGGTCAAAACCAGAGTAATCATAATTCTTGTAGTAGCAACAGTGCTGTTGAAAGCTAGGGATTGAGTTAATTCGTTACGTTTATTATCTCCATCAAGTGCTTGCAATAGCTCTGTGAGGTAAGTGTTATGAGTCCCAGTTTAGAGATGAGTGAATTAAAGTAAGTACTCAGGGTTAGTAAGGGGTGGGACCAGGCTTTGAACCCAGGTCTGTCTGAGTCCAAGGCCCATATGTTCAATGCAGAGTCCACTCAGGCTGACTAATGAGGGATTTAGCTAAGCCAATTTCATCTGAAATAAAATTCTGTGTCAGTTACATCTGGTAGTGGCAAAGGGATCATACTCGGACCCAGTTAAAGGGGAGTAGAGGTCAAGGGGAAAGAAGAAGCCCCTCTCTTTACCCTCCTCTGTAGGCTGACCTGTGGATTAGGAGGAGGGACTCAGCTGCAAGTAGGACTCAGAAAAGAAGGTGATGAGGCCTTTGGTGTGGATATCAGAAGAAAGTGGGAGATGCCTCTCCCAACATCTGTGTGAGGAAATGGCTGCCAGGGACTGTCTTCCCGGCACTGGCTCCCACATGCTCATGTGACTCACGTGCTCAACGTGGGGGTAGAATGTGTCTCTAGAGGGACTGTGAGTCAAGCTATCAACAGTGTCAGGCACTAGTTTATTTGGATGCAGTTATTCACACACTGCTTCAGTTTAACTAGCCTCTCCCATGAGCCTGCTTGTGGCATTGGCTGAAGTGGGTTGTTTGGTTCTTAGGTAGAGTCAGGATGAGTCAGGTACTGAGATGGGTGATCAAGTGCAGGGTTGGCTATATCCTGCAGAAAAACTCTGCAGCCCTGGCAGGTAAAAGTATTTGAGTGGTTTGAGAATTTGCAGGAGGCCAGCATCTATTCTTACTCTCTCCCCACCTTGTTCTCGTTCCTTCCTAGTCTGCGGAGTCCCCAGTGAGACCTTTACTGAAAAACAGAGGATATTTGGAGGACAACTCGCAAAGATTGAAAACTTCCCCTGGCAAGTTTTCTTCTCCAGCCCATGGGCTGGTGGGGCTCTCATTGACGAGCACTGGGTACTGACAGCAGCCCATGTTGTGGAGAGAAACCAGGACCCAATAATGTATGTTGGCTCCACATTAGTGCGCTCCTCAGTTCTGGAAAATGCCCAGATGATCACTGCTGAGCGTGTGTTTATTCATCCTGATTGGGAATTCATGGATGTTCCAGAAACGCGAAAGAATTTTGACAATGACATTGCATTAGTGAGGCTGAAAGACCCAGTGAAAATGGGACCCACTGTCTCCCCCATCTGTCTGCCAGGCACTACCCCAGAATATAACCCCTCAGTGACAGACCTGGGACTGATCTCAGGCTGGGGCCGAACAAGGACTCAATATCACGTTATCAAACTCCGAGGGGCAAGGTTACCCGTAGCTCCCTTAGCAAAGTGCCAGGAGGTAAAGCCGAAAGATTCCAAAGTGGTTACAGGGAGGTATGTTTTCACTGATAACATGATCTGTGCTGGAGGTGAGAAGGGGGTTGATAGCTGTGAAGGGGACAGTGGTGGGGCCTTTGCAATACAGGACCCCAATGAAGAGAACCCCAAATTCTATGTAGCTGGCTTGGTATCCTGGGGCCCCGAGTGTGGGACTTATGGTATCTACACAAAGGTGAAGAACTACATTGATTGGATAACGAAGACTATGCAGGAAAACAGTACCCCCAGTACGGACTAATCCATACATATACCTCCAGCCTCTCCAAGAGGTATTACCAATTTCCTGGATTGGTAGGACTGATGCACGGCTTTCAATTCCTCACAATATTCTTATATTTCACCGTGACTGAGAGAAGACATGGGAGTACGATTTAGCTAGAACTTAATTGTCAGGATACTTGGCTGGAAGTAGCACTTGATTATGGCATTGGCTTGGTCATTCAGTTGTGGTCTGAATCTGTGGAGTCCTCTCCCCCGAATGCCTGTCTGCTATAAATAACAACATGGGGAGGGCACTCCTATCTTGCACTATTCAACAGGGAGTTCCCTTTCCTGATGATTGCCGGATGTTATAGCTCTGACTCTGAAATTTATTGTTGGGGAGTCCTTGGTTTTTTGTTTCCCTTTCACCTCTTTGCAGTTCCATTTATCATTTTTAGTTACAATAAAGTATGTTTATAACTCCATTCTGACTGACTGACTTTATTCCACTTCAAGAACTCAGAACCATAGAAAGGGAATGGGATGAGGGCACTATTGTGTCATGGAAATTCAGGCGTTTGGTAGTTAATATTTAATTGTCATGAAAATAAAGAGTTCAGCTTTTCTCCTGTCTTCCAGTTGAAATTTACTGAAGGGGAAGGTGCTAAATATTGTGGATTAGCATGAACATCACCAACACAAGGCACTGTATTTTGCTTTTGAAACCCGTTAAACATACATAATCCTCATTCAGAAGTCCGTGTGCAGCAGTTAGAATTTAACTGTTTAAGAGCTTTAAGCATAAATTGTTGAGGTTCAAATTGTTTCAGTGTGTCACCTGAAAATTGTCCTGTGATACTTGTTTGTATAATACAACATTATGACTTAATAGTAATTTAAAAGAAAAACAAAAGAAATTCAGCATGCCCTTATCTGTTTCCTTGGTGGTTTTGGCCAGTTTGTCAATCAGGCAACAATATCGTCTCTAGACTGAACTCTCTACCATACCAAGATGTTATAGCCGAACATCCAGTGGGGATGGACCCAAAGACTCTCCCTTCTATTTTCTAGAGGAAAGGAAATTAAAAAAAAAAAAAAAAACCTCCTTGCAAAAATAATTAGTGATGAGAAATGACCACAGAATAGAGACCAGCATTTTAAACACTGAGGACAGGAGCACTTTCTCAGGATTGGGTGGTTGTTGCCCTAACAGGGTGTCTTATGAAAGCTGAGGACTGAGTAACAGTTCTGGGGACTCTGGCCTATTTGATTCAACATGTGAATTTCAGGAGAGTAGCGTTTGCCAGAAGCCCAAACAGGCTGATTTAGTGCCCATCAAGAAACGACTTTGATCTTCCATAGACCAAAAAGGCTAAATTTAACAGCTGACCTTAACTGGAAGATAAACACAGGATGGAGTAACCAGAAGAACTGTCTTAATTATCTAGTGCTGCTGTAACAGAAATACCACAAGTGCAGAGGCATATCTACAGAAAATAGTGCTTATGGCAAGCACCTGAAATTGTGTCCCTGTCCAGACATCTGACACCCATCTTTTAGATAATTTTACCATAATATCAGCTCAAAAATACAAGCCAAGCTCATTAATCTTTTACTTAACACGTTGTCACTACATGAAAATTACAACTGCACCTCCTTGTATTCATTGATGAAAATTGGTCTATGATGCGCTCAAAGTAATTTTTTTCAGTTTCTTCTCTTTCTGCACTCAGCGGAGCAAGATCACATAGTCTGCCTTGACCCATGGAGGATCTCAAATGTGAAAGTATTAGTTTTAACTTGCTGAACGATTTCTCACAGCTAGTGATGGAAACTGAAATGGTTAATAGTAACTACTCAATGGCGCCTCCTTCCCTTTAAAGTGGTGCCCAGGGCATGTGCCATATCTGCCATACCTTAGATATGTCTCTGCACAAATGGGTGGCTTTAACAAACAGAAATTTCTTTTCTCACAGTTTAAAAAAATCCATTGCCATCAAGTCAATTCCGACTATATTGACCCTACAGGACAGAGTAGAACTCCCCCAAAGGGTTTCCAAGGCTGTACCCAGTGGTTAAGTGCTTGGCTGCTAACCGAAAGGTAGGCAGTTCGAACCCACCAGCTGCTTGGCTGGAGAAATATGTGGCAGTCTGCTTCCATAAGGTTTACAGCCTTGGAAACCCCATGGGGGCTGTTCTACTCTATCCTATAGGGTTGCCATGAGTCGGAATCAACTCAACGGAACTTTTTTAAAAAATCTTTATGGAAGTAGACTGTCACGTCTTTCTCCTGCATGGGGCTGGTGGGTTGGAATTGCCAACCTTTTGGTTAGCAGTTAAGCGCCTAACCACCGGGCTACCAGTGCTCCTTTCTTACAGTTCAGGAAGCTAGAAGTCTGAATTCAAGGCACTAGGTTCTCGGGGAAGGCTCTCTGTGTCCAGTCTGGGAGAAAATCCTCGTCTCTTTCAGCTTCTCTTCCTCAGTTCCTTGGTGATCTTCATATGGCATCAGTCTTTCTCCATTTGTGCTTGTTTGCTTCCGTGTCTAAACGGCTCCTTTTCTATCTCAAAATTGATTGTTTTAAAATACAGCCTACATGGATATAATCTCATTAACATGCCAAAGAAAACCCTATTCCCAGATGGGATTACATGTATATATAGGGGTTAAGATTGACAACACATTTTTTCTGGACATAATTAAATCCATAATCAAAGAGGAATTGCAAGAGGGAGCCTCTAGAGGGACTGCATCCCAAGCAGCATAAAGCCATTTGCCTTATTCCTTAACCGTATGGGTTGTAGCTGCCCCCCTCCCACCCCATGGCATATACAATGGAATTGACAGTGTGCTCTGGACTACAATGTTTAGGGTGGGAGAAGAGAGATCCCTCTAGAAAAAGAAGAGGCATTGCAGAAATGTTAAAATTTAGAAACATGGTCTGTGATAGGCATTTTCCTTCTTATCTTATAATTGGATAATTGGGGTATGTATTATTTTTCCCAGGGCTGCCATAGCAATATACCACGAACTTGGTGGCCTTAAAACAATAGAAATTTATTCTCTCACAGTTTTGGAGGCTAGAAGTCTGAAATGAAGGTGTTAACAAGGTCATGCTCTCTCTGAAGGCTCTAGGTAAGGATCTTTCCGCTCCTCTTCTGAGCTAAGAAGTTAGTTGCTGGCATCCTTGGCATTCCTTGACTCATAGACACATCACTCCAATCCCTGCATCTGTTGTCACATGGTGTTCTCCCTTGTCTCTGTGTGTCTGTGTCCAAATTTCCTTCTTCTTATGGGGCACCTGTCATTGGTTTAAGGCATACCATAATCTAGCATGGCCTAATTTTAACTTGATTACATCAGCAGAGACCCTATTTCCAAACAAGGTCACATTATAGGTCCTGGAAGCTTGGACTTAAACACGTTTCTGGAGGACACGATTACCATCCACTACAGGGTAATAGTAAAAATTAACCTGGGATCTGACAAGTAGCAGAAAAAGGAAATCCATCCCTGCCAGAGGGAATCTTTAGTCTATTTGGGTTCTGTTCTTGCTGATGGGCAAGAATTAGCATTGGTGAATTGAATTGAAAGAGTTCCCTCTTTGCTTTTGCTTGTACAGTATGAAAGGTATGGTTTTTGCATGGTTAACTGGTTAACTGTACTGCACACCATGGACTTCCACAAGAACATTTGAATGGCAGGGTGAGGATCTAAATGAATCATCCTCAGAGACTCCAGAGCTGGGAAGAGCTCATCACCAGGGCCTAGAAGGGCTAGAAAAACTTTCACTGTGGCTTATAGGATATTGTTCACAATACTTTGCAAGTCACTTGGGAGCAAGGTGTGTTCATTTCACCTGAAACTCAGGAAGACTTAACTTCTAAAAGGAGGTCAGTTGTCAGTTTTCTTTGGTTGGAAGAAAATGGACTGGTGGCCCAGCTTCTCAGGTCAGGTAGAAAAGACGGTGCTCAGAATTGACGAGGACTTGATGAGAAGGAACTAGTTGAAACTCGGTAAGCCCAGAAGGGGATAGACAAGACTTTGGAACTCTCTGAGTTGCTTTTACTGGGATTCCTAGAATCAGAAACATATTCTGTGGAAATGTGACTTTATGCTTTCTGCCTATCTGTTCTTTTTTTAAAATTAAAAATATGAGAAAAATTTATGTAATCTTGATAAAATCCTTGGACTCTTCCCTGATTTTTTAAAATGATTTTTGAAAACTTTTTCTTTTGAAATATAGATTCGCAGAAAGATGCAAAGATAGTACAAAGAGATCTTGTGTGCCCTTCACCAGTTTCCCCTAATGGTTACATCTTATGAACTATGTTGTTGTTAGTTGCCATAGAGTCAGTTCTGACTCATGGCAACCCCATGTGTGCAGAGTAGAACTCTGCTCCATAGGGTTTTCAGACTGTGACCTTTTGGAAGCAGATCACCAGGCCTGTCTTCTGAGGTGCTCTGAGTAGGTTCAACCGCCAACCTTTCGGCTAGCACTTGAGGCTTAGACATTTGTGCCACCCATATCAAAACCAGGAAACTGACTTTGGTACAATGTGTGTATATAGTTTTGTGTCATTTTATTACCCGTGTAGATTCATGTAACCACCACTACGATCAAGATAAACAATCATTCTGTCACCACAAAGACCTCCGTTGTGCTCTTTATAGTCACACTATTTTCTTTTTAATTTTCTCTTACAATTTTAAAAAGACACTTTGGAAAAATCCAGCTTCTCTCCATCATGCTAAGAGGATCAAGGGAAATGGATTTTGGGTGTGCTCACCCTTGAGCCAGAGAAAGGAGAAGCCTCATTACATGATTGGGGGGCAGGCAGTTGGAGGGGTGAAGTTGTGGCAACAAGGACCACAGTAGGGGAACTCCAAGAGGGGAAGCATAGACTTAAAGGGAGAATCCCCTAATGGGGCTTGTCTCCTAGGGGTTTAGGTTCCGGTTTAAATTGCTGTATTTCTTGTTTCACTCCAAGGAAATACAAAGGACGTAAAAGACCAGCAACTGACCGTCAGGAACTAGTTCTAATTTGAACAACTCTATTCTTTGTGAAGGTCTCTGGGTGACATAAATGGGTCATGCTTGACTACTAACCTAAATATTGGCGGTTTGAACCCACCCAGCGGCACCACAGAAGAAAGGCCTGGTGATCTGCTTCCGTAAGGATTACAGAGAAGAAAACCATATGTAGCAGTTCTACTCTGACACACATGGGGTCGCCATGGGTCAGATTGACTCAGTGACAATGGGATTTTGTCTGACCTCCAGATAGGCTGTTTGCAATCTGTATCTCCTATTATGTTTATGTGGAAGCAAATTATTTCATCTGTCTTCATTGTTTGGGACTGTCATGGTTTGAATTATGTCTCCTAAAAAATGTGTATGTCAGTTTGGCTGGGCCATGATTCCTGGCACTGTGTGATCTTCCTGTATGTTGTAAATCCTACCTCTATGATGTTAATGAGGGAAGATGGGTGGCAATTGTGTTAGTAAGGCAGGAATGGATCTACAAGTCTGGATTGTGTCCTGAGGCAATCTCTTGAGATATGAAAGACAGAAGTGAGCAGTGAGACAGGGGGACCTCATACCATCAAGAAAGCAGTGCCAGGAGCAGAGCGCGTCCTTTGGACCGGGGTCCCTGCACAGAGAAGCTGCTAGTCTGGGGGAACACCCAAGAGAAAAAGGCCGACAGAAAGAAAAAACCTTCCTCTGGAGCTGACGCCCTGAATTTGGACTTGCAGCCTACTTTGACTGTGAGGAAATAAACTTCTCTTCATTAAAACCATCCACCTGTGGTATTTCTGTTATAGCAGCACTAGATGACTAAGACAGGGACTGAGTGTGAAATATGTCTTGGCATAATACGCTCAAGTTTTTCTGGATATCTGCCTAGTAATGGGTAAAATGAAAATGTTTCTTCATCTCTCTTAGACAGAAAGCAAGAAGAACCTAAGTTTTCCAACAGGAAAGAAGAGAATGGTTAGAATAAAAGTTCACTGAAACTGGGGACAAAAGCAAGGGTAAAAAAAAAAAAGCCCGCATACCAGCGGAGGGAAAACTCAGGACAAAAACAAAACAAAGTCCTGGGATCCCTGGAGGCTGAGTAGGAATGGAAGCCCAAAAGAGAACCTGGGTTTCTCATGGAGCCAAGCAGAGGGGGTTATGATGGGGAAGGGCTGAATCTATGAGTTGGACAGAGATACCCTGAGAGAGATTTTGGAAAAAAAATTAATCATGAATCAACTCCCTATCTGCTCTGGGGGTCTCTGCTTGTGAAACAGTTTAAAGTAGAGGTTGTTTTCAGCAGTTTATGAAGTTGGCTCAGTTTGTCCTGGGTGGCCCTGAGTCCTTTCAAACCTGCTTTCCTGGTCCTTGGCAGCTCGTTCTCTCCTCTTCAGCACCCTGTGCTGTCCTCACTATCACCTTTTATCCCTCAGTGTGAATGGATATGTCAGCTCATTAGGCTTAGATGGTCTTTGGGTAGTCTGTTCCTTGTTAATGGCATTTCATTTATCATCAGGGATCCCCACCCCCAACCCCGCTGCCGCCCTTGGTGTAGAGAGGTTAAAATTGTCCTGGGACTCTGAAAATCATATGACTTCTCTGTGATAGTAACAATTTGTTTTGCACTTATGAGACAGAGTGGAGCCCTGGTAGTGCAGTGGTTATGCCCTTGCCTGCTAATCAAAAGATCACGGGTTTGAACCCACCAGCCACTCTGCAGGAGAAAGATGTAGCAGTCTGCTTCCGTAAAGATTTACAGCTTTGGAAACCCCATGGGGCAGTTCTACTCTGTCCTATAGTGTTGCTGTGGGTCAGAATCGACTTGACAGCAATGGATTTAGTGTTTTGGTTTATATCAGACTGAGTGGAAAATGTGGTGGGAGGGGTCAAAGAGTAAGAATGTACTCTGTTAAAGAAAGAAATTTATTGGAGGATATTATAACTGTAGTTGGGCAACAATTTGCAAAATTACAAATTACTCCAAAGTATAGAAAAGTACAGAGAGGCTTTTATAGAGGAGAATTTTAGGGAAACAGTAGCCATTAGGCACACATGCCACCATGCCAGGCAGTGTATGACTGTCTTCCTTGATTCTTATTGCTGTGAAAACCATTCTCCCTCTCTTCTCTAAACCCCTTGGTTTTGAAGCTCATGCCATCAGACTACATCTTACATGCCTACTCATTTTTGTAGTTGTCTACTGGCCCCTGGGTCATTCTCTCCATTTCTGAAAGATCTTGTTTCCCAGTTCATTGTCATTCTAACACTAGTTCTATATAGATTTTTGGCAATTTCAATGTACACATAGATGATCCTTCCAAAGCTTTGGCCTTACAGTTGCTAACCCTATCTCAGTCACACACGCCCAAGCTTATGCCTAGATAAACTTCCTCATTACCAATAACTGCAACTTTTCCAATAATCTCAGTTGCACACATCTCACTCTCTTGCCGCCATCTCCTGTTTTCCCAGTTCACTCCCTAGAGGGCTGTACCTTTTTCTGTCTTCCACAATACTGGGATCCCCCATGCGTTAATCCTACAGCATATTTACTATCTATCATCCTCCTCAGCCCCATTTTTCCATCTCCTGTTTTCCTAATTTAAATTCTATATAATGACTCCCTTGCATACACCTTGGACTACCTTGCCCTTCCCTAGTTTAAATATACTATTTGGCAAAATCAAATCCTGCCTCCCCAATGGCTGCACTGGTGCAGCTGATAGTAGCTGGGGAGAAACATACAACCAAGCTGAAATATTTCACTTTTAATTCATGACCATGAACTTCAAGTGGACCCTTCATGCTCCTAGGCAATCAAAATTCCCTAATGCAGACAACCCTAGAAGCCCTAATACATGCCATAAATAGTATTGTTGTTGTTGTTTGGTGCTATTGAGTCAGTTCCGACTTATCGCATCCCTGTGCACAACGGAATGAAACACTGCCTGGTCCTGCACCATCCTCACAATCATTGTTAAGCATAAGCCCATTGTTGCAGCCACTGTGTCAATCCATCTCACTGAAGGTCTTCCTCTTTTTCGCTGACCCTCTACTTTACCAAGCATGATGTCATTCTCCAGGATCGATCCCTCCTGACAACATGTCCAAAGTATGTGAGACGTAGCCTTGCCATCCTTGCTTCCAAGGAGCATTCTGGTTGCACTTCTTCCAAGACGGATTTGTTTGTTCTTTTGGTAGTCCATACTATACTCAATATTCTTTGCCAACATCACAATTCAAAGGTATCAATTCTTCTTCGGTCTTCCTTATTCCTTGTCCACCTTTCCCATGCATATGAGGCAATTGAAAACACCATGGCTTGGGTCAGGTGCACCTTAGTATTCAAGGTGACATCTTTGCTTTTCAACACTTTAAAGGGGTCTTCTGTAGCAGATTTGCCTGATGCAATGCGTCTTTTGATTTATTGACTGCCACCTCCCTGAGTGTTGATTGTTTTCCCAATGTTATCTCCAATGTTATCCCAAAGCCACATAGTTGTGGTGGTGGTGACAGTGGTGATGACGGTGGTGGTGGTGATAGTGGTGATTGTGCTGCTACTGGTGGTAGTGACGATGACAGTATTATTGGTGTTGGTGGTGGGATGGTTGTAGTGATAGCGATTCAAATTGGAAATAAAAATTTCATAGCACTCCTCTCTTAAGTAATATTTAGAGTTTGGAAGATGAACAATTAACAATAAAACAATTGTTAAATTTACAACTATGTATATGAGAACTGTTTTCTGAGGATCCGAGTAAAATGAAATTCTTAACAACTTCAGTCTTTTTTCCGTTTATCGTGATGTTGCTCATTGGTCCAGTTGTGAGGATTTTTGGTTTCTTTATATTGAGGTGTAATCCATACTGACTGCTGTAGTCTTTGATCTTCATCAGTAAGTGCTTCAAGTTCTCCTCACTTTCATCAAGCAAGGTTGTGTCATCTGTGTAACGCAGGTTGTTAATGAGTCTTCGGGCAATCCTGATGCAATGTTCTTCATAGAGCCCAGCTTCTTGGATTATTTGCTCAGCATACAGATAGAATAGGTATGGTGAAAGAATACAACCCTGATGCACACCTTTCCTGACTTTAAACCACATAGTATCCCCTTGTTCTGTTTGAACAACTGCCTCCTGATCCATGCACAGTTTCCTCATGGGCACAATTAAGTGTTCTGGAATTCTCATTATTGGACATGTTATCCATAATTTGTTATGAGACACACTGTCAAATGCCTTTGCATAGTCAATAAAACACAGGTAAACATCTTTCTGGTATTCTCTGCTTTCAGCCAGGATCCATCTGACATCAGCGATGATATCCCTGGTTCCACGTCCTCTTCTGAATCTGGCTTGAATTTCTGGCAGTTGCCTGCTGCAACTGCTTTTTGAATGGTTTTCAGCAAAATTTTACTTGTGTGTGATAATAATATTGTTCAATAATTTCCACATTCAGTTGGATTACCTTTCTTGGGAATAGGCATAAATACGGAACTCTTTTAGTCGGTTGGCCAGGTAGCTGTCTTCTAGATTTCTTGGCATAGATGAGTGAACACTTCCAGTGCTGCATCTGTTTGTTGATAGTTTTAAAACAGCATAATGCTCAAGGCAGACCTTTTTTACTAGTTAAACTAAATTATTGTTTGATTTTAAGAAGATGGCAACAGGTTTCTTTTTCACTCCAGGGGATGTTTTTGGTTTAAGGTTTAAAGATTATCTCAGCGGTTCATCTACCCTCTATGGCTCCAAGAAGTCTGGAGTCCATGAGAATTTGAAATTCTGTTCTGCGTTTTTCCACTTCTAATCAGGATTCTCATATGGACTCTTTGATCAAAATGTTCCATAATAGTAGCTGGGCACCATCCAGTTTTTCTGGTCTCATGGCAAAGAAGGCAGTTGTTCATGGAGGCAACTAGCCACACATTCCATATCCTCCTCTTATCCCTGACTCTCCCTCTTCTTTTGCTCTAGGTGAATAGAGACCAATTTTTGTGCCCTGAATGGCTGCTTGCAAGCGTTTAAGACCTCAGGCACTATGCAACAAACTAGGAGGTAGAACAGAAGCACTAAACATGTCAGTAGGCCAATTAACTGGGATGTCCCAAGAAACCACGACTCTAACCTTCCAAACCAAGGAACCAAATCCAATGAGGTATTTGGTTGTTGTCTTAGTCATCTAGTGCTGCCATAACAGAAATACCACAAGTGGATGGTTTTAATGAAGAGAAGTTTATTTCCTCACAAAGTAGGCTACAAGTCCAGATTCAGGGTGTCAGCTCCAGAGGAAGGCTTTTTCTCTCTGTCGGCCTTTTTCTCTTGGGTGTTCCCCCAGACTAGCAGCTTCTCTGTGCAGGGACCCCGGTCCAAAGGACGTGCTCTGCTCCTGGCACTGCTTTCTTGATGGTATGAGGTCCCCCTGTCTCACTGCTCACTTCTGTCTTTTATATCTCAAGAGATTGCCTCAGGACACAATCCAGTCTTGTAGATCAGGTCCTGCCTTACTAACACAACTGCCACCCATTCTCCCTCATTAACATCATAGAGGCAGGTTTACAACATACAGGAAGATCACACAGCACCAGGAATCATGGCCCAGTCAAAATGATGCACATGTTTTTGGGGGGACATAATTTAAACCATGACAGTTGTACATAAGCAGCCTCAGCAGTTACTATTTTTTTTTTTTTCATTGTAACTGTATCTATCACACAGCCTTTGCCAACTCAGCTTTTTACAGGTGTACAACTTATTGACAGCAATTACAACAATCAGCTGTGCAATACCCTTAATCAATGTGATCTTTTCATCATTGTTAATCCCTCTTTTCCCCCTCACTCCCACCCCTGGTAACCACTAATAAACTTTAGTCTCTTTACATCTGCCTTTTCTTGTCTTTTTACATAAGCGAGGTCATACACTATTTGACCTTTTGTGATTGGCTTATTTTGCTCAGCATCATGTCTTCAAGCTCCATCCATACTGTAGCATGTATCAAGACTTCATTTCTTCTACTGGCCGAGTAGTATTCCATTGTATGTATGTACCACATTTTGTTTAGCCTTTCATCTGTTGATGGGCATTTAGGTTGTTTCCACCTTTTGGCTATTGTGACTAGTGCTGCAATGAACATTGGTGTACAAGTCTCTTTTTGAGTCTCTGTTTTCAAGTCTTTTGGGTATATTCCTAGGAATGGAACTGCTGGGTCATATGGTAGTTCTATTTTTTGTATTTTGAGGAACTGCCATACTGTTTTCCACAACTCTGTACCGTTTTGCATTTCTACAGCAATAGGTAAGGGTTCCAATTTCCAATTTCCCCACATCCTCACCAACATTTGTTATTTTCTGTGATTTTTTTTTTTAAATCTTAGTCATCCTAGTGAGAATGAAATGGTATCTCATTGTGGTTTTGATTTGCAACTTTCTCATGGCTAATGTTGTTGAACATCTTTTCATGTATTTGGGGCCGTTTGAATGTCATCTTTGGTGAAATGTCTATTCAAGTTCTTTGCCCATTTTATGATTGGGTTATTTGTCTTTTTGTTTTTGTCAAAGTTTTATATATATTTTGGTAATTAGATTCTTTTTGGTTATGTGTTTTCAAAGATATTCTCCCAGTTGATAGCTTGTCTTCAGTTTTTTTGTAAAGTCTTTTGATGAAAAAATTTTTAAAATTTTTATGAGGTTTCATTTATTTACTTTGTCCTTTGCTGTTTTTGCTTTTGTTATTATATTAGATAATCCATTGTTGAAAGTTAGGCCTGATAGCATTGCCCCTGCTTGTTCTTCTAAGACTTTTATGGTTTTAGTTTGTAATTTAGGTCTTTAATCCATTTTGAATTTGTCTTTGTGTATGGTGTGAGACATGGATACTGTTTCATTTTTCTGCATGTGGAAATTCCAATTTTCCCAGCACCATTTATTGAAGAGATTCTTCTCTCCCCATCTAATGGACTCAGCAACCTTGTTAAAAATCAGCCGACATATCAAAAGAGAATTGTACACCAATGTTCAGTGTAGTACTATTCACAATACTCAAAAGGTGGAAGCAACATAAATCCCCATCAACAGATGAAAGTTGACGCTTGAATTTATTTCTGGACTCTCAATTCTCTTCCATTGGTCTATATGTCTATTGCTATACCAGTACCAGGCTGTTTTGATTACTGTGGCTGTATAGCATGTTTTAAAATCAAGAAATGTGACTCCTCCTACTTTGTTCTTATCTTTCAATGTTGTTTTAGCTATTTGGGGCCTCTTGCCATTCCATCTAAAGTTGAGGATTTGTTTTTTTACTTCTGTAAAGAATACTGTTGGAATTTTGATCAGGACTGTGTTGAATCTGTAGATCACTTTGGGTAATGTCTTAGTTATCTAGTGCTGCTATAATAGAAATACCACAAGTGGATGGCTTTAACAAAGAGAAATTTATTCTCTCAGAGTCTAGGAGGCTTAGAAGTCTGAATTCAGGGTGCCAGCTCCAGGGAAAACTTTCTCTGTCTGTTAGCTCTGGGGAAAGGTCTTTGTCATCTATCTTTTCCTGGTCTAGGAGCTTCTAGGTGCAGGGACCCTGGGTCCAAAGGATGCATGCTCCTGGCTCTTCTTGCTTGATGATAATTAACCATTTTAAAGTGAACAATTCAGTGTCATTTAGTATATTCACAATATTGTGTAGCCACTGTCTCTACCTAGTTCCAAAACATTTCCATCACTCCAGAGTAAACTTCCTTATCCATTACGTAGTTTATTCCCCTCTCCCCCCGACCCCTGGCAACCACTAATCTGTGTTCTGTCTCTATGATTTTATCAATTCTGAATATTTCATATAAAAGGAATCATACAATATGTGGCATTTCATGTCTGGCTTCTTTCACTTAGCATGATGTTTTGGAGGTTCATCTTCTTTGCAGCAAGTATTAGTACTTCATTCCTTTTTTACAGCAGAATTATAATAGTCATTGTCTGTATATACTACAATTTGTTTAGCCATTCATCTGAGTTGTTTCCACCTTCTGGCTATTGTTAATAGTGTACAAGTTTTTGTATGAATACCTGTTTTCAAAAAGCATTGGTTTTTGACCTTATTTTTCTACTCCAGTGTATGTGAAGGAGAAGACACATGACTTTGTGGAAGGGGAGTGGGAACCGGGGGTCAGAGGAGCCATCTGACTCCCTAGGGACTTGTGTAGTGAAACCGCTGTGGATGATTATAATGAGGATAAGGCACTCAGAATCTTAAATTTGCCAGGAACTTTAGAAATAATACAGTTCAAGATTTTTCTTTTTCTTCTTCTTTTTTTTTAACACCTCTGTCATCTCCACTTCCATTTCCAGTGGAATCCTGGAGGTACTTCATTTCTAACAAACTTTCTGGTCATTAAAAAAAACTGCAAGAAAAGTATGCTCTTCAAATATATTACACACCATTTGTGTAGACTATGAGAAAATGTTTTCTTCTATCATTTCTGCATATACAGGTCCACAATCTGGAAATCCAAAATGCTCTAAAAATGGAAAATGTTTTTATAAGTTTGGCACCAAAACTTATTTAGTGGCTAAACCTGACCTGAACTAATGGGCAGCTATTTAGAGACTTTGTTTATCTCATTTACTGTGAATATTCAAATGTTTTTCTGAAGAATTATTCATCTGCTTAATTACAGGGGAAAGACCTTACATAGTAGCATATTACGTTTCTAAAATCTGTAAAAATCTTGACTATTAAAAGGCACTTGGCCCCAGGGGTTTCCAATAAGAGATTGTGGACCTGCATTTAGACTTACAAACTTGCCATTACTTGAGAAGGTTTTAACTGTGGTCTTCTTAAATTCAGACCTGTGTGTGTTGGCTCATGTAAAGTTATTCAAACAAGTCCAGAACAGTCAGCTGTGCGATAATATCATGAGACTATTCTATTATAAATACTTGTAATGCTTGTTTCAAAGTTTGGGGCTTTCCTTGACCTTTTCTTGTATGTTAAGGAATACAAGTTATTTAAAAGTATTGTTAGTGATTCAAATTGGAAACAAAAATTTCATAGCACTCTTTTCTTAAGGAACATTTAGAGTTTGGAAGGTGAGTAGTTAACTATAAAACAATTGTTATATTTACAACTATGTATATGAGAAAATCAGAATTTTCTTCATATTGTACAATCAAAACAAAATACTGAACCAAATTATTATTCACAACCCTAATTGTAAATGTGTGCGTAAACTTAATTATTCTCATTGTCTCCCTAGGTAAATATTTTAAATATGACCTTATTAAATATTTTTATATTAATTAAATGCCACTTTTGCTCATTTGGAGTCCCTGGGTGGTGCAAATGGTTAATGCACGTGGCTGCAAACTGAAAGGTTCGAGTCCACCCAGAGGTGCATTGGAAGAAAGTCCTGACAATCTACTTCTGAAAAATCAGCCATTGAAAATCCTATGGAGCACAATTCTACTCTGACACACATAGGGTCGCTATGAGTTGGAGACGACTCGATGGCAGCTGGTAAACTCGTTTACTCATTTAATATACTGGAATTTCTCATAAATTTTTATTTGGAAAAAGAGTTTTATTCAACCACCCAATGGGATAAGAACGGAAAAGGAAAATGATAACTAGAGATTGTGAAAACATGTCCTCTGGAATCCTTGGAGGGAGAAAAGGTGCCTTTTGAGTTGTTTCATTTGAAGGATGTAGATGAGATTCTAGGAAAGAGAATCTATTTTACACAGTATATTTCTGCATCAGTGATTTTAATATGGGCTGTTAGTGGTTATCAACAACTGGTCGGATAACTCTTTTTTACACACTGCTCTCTGGATTCCGACCTAGTGAATCCTGGGCTCAGCCCTCCTCCTCCATCTCTTTCTTGATCCAGTCCACGTAGTTGAGTAACTTGGTGTAGAAGCCATACCCCTTGCTGCACCCAACGCCCCAGGATACAATGCCTGTAGCCACCCAGCGATCACTATTTGGATCCCTCACCGCAAAGACCCCTCCACTGTCCCCCTGGCAGGAATCCTGCTTTAGACTTGGGTCCCCAGCACAGAACATACTTTGAGAAAACACATCTTTCTTCTTCAGTCCCCAGAGCCAGTTCTCACAGGCCTCTCGCCTAGCTACCGGCAGATGGACAAACCTGAGGTTAGAAGCAATCCTCTCTGATGTTATCCCAAAGCCACTGACATAGCCCATGAGGCCACTGTCATAGAAGGTCTCATTGTCAGGCAGGCAAATGGGGAGGAGGTTGGGGCCCAGGGTGACACTGTTTTCCAGCTCCAGAAGGGCTATGTCCCCCTCAAAATTGTTGGATTCATCCTGACGATAGTCTGGGTGGATGCTGACCCTGCGGATGGGGTGGTTTCCCAGTTTCATGATCTCTTCCACATTTGTGTGGCCCAGGAATACATCCACAGTGGCATTGTTTGATGAGTCGTGTTCCTTGGGGTAGAGGGTATGGGCAGCTGTGAGGATCCAGCGGTCGCCCAGCAGGGCTCCCCCACCTCGCCCGTGGATGTTGGTGAATGCCTGCCAGGGGAAGTTGCCCAGCTGGGCCCTTTGCCCTCCGATGATACGCTGCCTCTGTTCCACAGGATTGACTGGTTTCCCACATACTGGTGAGGAGAGACAGGAAAGGCAAGTACGTGTTAGCTCACGGTGCTGCCCCTCCCCCCTCTCTGTGGTCATTTAGTTCCCCTCTCATCCTTTCTTCTTGGCCTTGGCCCTTCTCTCTTTCTCCTCCCATTCCCACACTTGATTCTTTGGCCTGCTGTCAGCCTCTTCTCTTGTTCTCGTTTAGTCTTTCCTACATTTTCCTTACTCTTTTTTAGGGAAAAAAGCAGACTTCCTGTTTGCTCAGTGAGAATACCAGAATGTCAGGGTTGAGCACAGTTCTCTGCGTCCCTCTATCCATTTCTCCTGGGACTTTCCCTTCTCTCTTTTCCTTACTCCACATCTCTTTGACTTTTCTCCTCCCTTTGTCTCCTTTCTCTGTGCCATATTTCTTCTGAGACCATGTTGAGGTACAAAAGAAACTAAGGATGGCCCCAGAAAATTTCCATTCACCTGGCAAACACTGAGGAATCTTTTCTCCTTCCTGTTCATTCTTCCAAATGCCCTGGGCTGTGCAGGTATACATCCCTGAGGGGAGAGGAGGATACGATTGAGCTGGACGGTGATGGGTAAGAAAACCCATTGCACACACTGAGTGTGTTGTACAAGGAGAGGGCAGATAAGGAATCAACATGGACAAGGATCAAAGTGGAAAGTACAAATATACAAGGATAGACTATTGAAAGTGTTAAGAAGTTCCATACATATATATGAATATATAACTATGCTTGATGTGATCCCTATTTGTGAAAGTAGACATAAAAACTAGCAGAAACATGCCAAAATCTTATCAGTGCTTGCATTTTGGAGTGAGATTATAGATAATAATAGTAGCTAACATTTTCTGATTGCTGACCATATGCCGTGCTTAATGCTAAGCACTTTAACTGCATGATCTCATTTAATACCCATAGTGACATTTTGAGGTATGTATTATTATATTCATTTTAGAAGTGAAGAAACTTAGCTTAAATAATTTTCACAAGGTCAAGTAACTTTTAAGTGCCAGAACAAAGTGCGTTGTCTAAGTCCAAAGGTCAGTTCTTAACTAATATCATATATAACCCAGATTTTTTCCTTTGTTCACTTGTTTCAGATATACAATGTGTATAATATTTCTTATCTTAAAAAAGATTTTAAAGATATCCATTGATGAGTTTGAGAGTAAACTAGTAAACCTAAATGCAAGAAGTTACAATACAATTGCCTTAGAATGGTGTTGGCAGGACCATTGACATTGTTGTGATGGTGGTGACAGTGGTGATGGTGGTGGTGGCGATGGTGGTGGAAGTGATGGTGGTGACTGTGTTGCTACTGGTGGTAGTGATGATGATGGTATTATTGGTGTTGGTGGTGGGGAGGTTGTGGTGATAGTGGTGATGGTGATGGTAGCTGTGGTGGTGGTAATGATGATGGTGGTGGTGTTGGTGGTGATGGTAATAGGGAACTATTTATGAGATTCAGAGCTTTATATCCACTCAGCCGCCTCCTTCTTCAACTTTACTAGATGCCGCTTAAGCCAGTGCCCTGGCCAAATACACTAATATATATCCCCTAGGGATTAGGAATTCAGAAGAAATTTCAGAGGATGTCTTGAGAAGATGGAAGACTGCCATTTTCAATGGCCCCTACCTCGTGCGGATTCGCTGCTTTCAGCCCTGGTCAGCATCTTGTAATACGGTTCATGGCAGTAGTACTGGATAGAAGCCTGGTAGGTGTTGACCCCCTTTGTGGTAGTGTATTTGAAGTCCCCATTAGGCAGGCTTCGAGGCTGCCCACAGTCCTTGACTTGGAGAGAACGCAGAGTCATATGAGAGTGAATGTGACTGTACTGGAACTTCAGCAGGGAATGTGAGTTGTCTGTCCACATAACAGGTTATAGGCTAAGAACCTTACAGAAATATGGTCAGTAGGGAGAGCATTTGAGATGGATGGGAATTGGATACAGTAAAATTCAGTTCTGGGTAGAAGAGTCCATCAATCCTGCCAAGATAAAGACTCACTTGTTCCTGAGATGGGCCATAGGCTTTGATGGACAAATAGGAGAGGGTACGTCTTGGGGAGAGTCTCAGACTGGGCCCTGATCTTTCTTTCTCAGCCTACGCCCCCAAAGCTGGGCTTGGGAGATCCTCAGTGGTGGACACATCCCTGAGTTGTGACTTACTCTTGCACCTGGGCATGGCATGATGCCATGTGCCATCATCCTGGCAAACGGCCGTGAAGGACAGCAGCACCTTGTTCCCCTGTTAGAGAGCAGAGGTAGAGGTACCATTAGTGAAAGGGCACTGTGGCCTCCTTCCTATCCTTACTCACACAGGAACCATAGGAAATGCAAAGACTTCCCTCAAGCTCTCAGACCTCAGCTCCCCCATGGGTGTATCCTTCTTTCTTCTCCCCAGCTGGTCCTCTCCAACCAGAGTGACAGACGGGAGCACTGAGTCACACACTGAGCAAGGGATAATTGTTATACCCAATAACCTTTTCTCTAGACTCTTGCCTGTTCACACTGAGGCCCAGTTGAACTCCACAATTTGTAATAATAATTTTTAAAAAAATACCAAGACAGATTATGTGTCTTCTGCAGTGAAACAAAAGACCCTGCTCTGAATCAGAACCTTGTTTCACTCCCTCTGGAATGCCCTGCCAGTCTAGGCCTGTATCGCTTTAGCTCTCCTAGATTGTAGTTTTCTTAAGGTCACAGGCCTTTTCCAAAATACTAGTACCTCTCAGCCCCTTCCAAGGATGCTTTAGATGATGTTGTGGACTAAGTGCTATTTCAGTCAAGTAGATATCAGGGACAGGGCAAGAAAATGGCATACTCTGAAATGAAAAGTAATTGGACAACATGGGAATGAGTTTTTATTAAGCCCAAAAATCATCCCAGAGAATAAGCCCTACAGAAGATTGCAAGAGAATGTGTATGAGAACTAGAAAGTTTGAGCAAAACGTAAACAATGTGAGATAAACTATGCGACACGCTTTAAATTATACATGCAAATGACAAATGCAAAGGTAAGGGTGATGCTAGCATAGGAAAGGGAGCGAACAGTTTGTTAGTCTTCAGTCTTTTGGTCCCAGGACACCTGGTTCTCATGATGTGGCTGGAAGCATCCTGGAGTAAGGAGCAATTCATCAGGCTAACTTGGCTTGATGAGACATTCAAATGTCAGCTCCATGAAGTCTGTGTGAACGTGTGTTGTTTTGTACCATACCTCCAGCATCTAGAAGGCTGCATGGCACTTAGTAGACACTTAAAATATTTGTCGAATGAATTAACTACCGCTTAAAGACATACTAAGTCTCTTCTCTGATTCTGATCAGTCTTCCAAGTGGATCTATTAAACAAGGAGGGGATGTCCAGTCCTGGGTCTATGGCCAAGGATAACCCTAATTGTATGCTTTTAAAAATAGCATTCTAGTTTCCCAGCTTTTGTGGAACTGGCAAAATGATAAACCTAATTTCCTTCCTGAGTCTGGAAAGCCGAGGACAAGATGGTGGGCCTAAAATAGACTGCCAACGTTCATAAGAGAGCCCTTCAGCAAGAGGCAGGAGATATGAGTTCAAGTCCCTGCTCTACAGCTAAATCACTCTGTGATGTTGAGCATGTCACTCCTTGCCTTCGTCTCCACCTCTGCCTTTTCAGTTCCTAATTCCAAAATGAGTTATTGGACTAGGTCAATCATTCTCAAACTTGGTTGCACATTAGAATCACCTGGGGAGCTTCAAATAATCCTGATGCCCCGGCTATGCTCCAGGCCAATGGAGTTAGAAACTCTAGCAGGAGACCCAGACATCAGCATTTTTTAAACTCCTTAAGTGTTTCCAATGTGCAGCCAAGTTTGAAAGCCAGTAGAACAGGTGATCCTTTGAGCTCAAAAATCTATAATTCTAGTTGGGGCTGAGACTAAGCCACTGTGGCCCTACCCCATCTGAATGACTCCCCAGCCGAGGGACCTCACCTCCATGAGCTGGTAGCCTTGCTTGCAGGTGGCAATGAAGTAGTCACGGAACTGGTACTGAGGCTGCAGGTCCTGGATGATGGTGAACTCGTCTAATGCCTTGGGCTGGGGGCACTTGATGACTGTTGGGGAGATCAGAGGGCATGTTTATCTCAGAGCCACTTGTCCTTGCTTCTCTCCACCTGATCCTGCCCCACTGCTGGCTGGCGAGGGAAGTCTCAAGGCAAACTTACTTTCAGTGGTGTAGTGCAGCTTCCAGCCCCGGCTGTCCCCTGACTCATCTGTGAAGAACAGCAGATCTACGGCATTGCTGCTGCTGTCAAGGTCAGGGGGCCTCTGCGTTCCACAGAACTCGCCAATATTCTTTCCATTGGCATAGATCTGGTGGAGGAGGAAGGAGGGTCATTGATCCAACTTGGACATTTTCCCACAGGACCAACTGGGTATTCACCTGGTGGCCAGGGTGGTAGTGGTGGTGGGAATCCTGCTTTGTGTATGTTTTCAGTTTAAGAGCGAAAGGGATTCCCAGGACCCACTTCCAGTTGGGTGGGAACTTGTTTAGCCCATGTGTGATACTGGTCCTTCCTATCCCCGATTGGCCTGAGGAAGTAGGGAAGAGAGGAGCCAAGTCGGGATGGAAAAGAGAGGAAGGGGTCTTTCAGGAGGTAAGAAGTACCTGCAGCTGATCATAGGGGCAGTGTACTTGCTGGTGGTCATCAATTTCAAAGGGCTCCAGGAACTTGAGGTGGAGGGTGAGGCCCCGCTCTACCCGGATGCTGTAGTTGCAGCGCAGGTCAGGGGGGTAGGACCTAGGATACTCCAGGCTGGAGATGTAGCCGGATGGCTCTGTGTACAGCTCGTTGCTGCACTCAGCTGGGAGAGCAGAGCCAGGCAGGAGTCACAGGCAGGCTCTCTGCCTGGCCCAGAAAGCCCTTGCTCAGTCCCTGCCTCCCTCCACCTGCCCTTACCCTGGCAGGAATGCCCATCTGTCTGAAGCTTATAGCCTGGATGGCAGGAACAGAAGTAGCCACCAATGTAGTTGTGGCACAGGTGCTGGCACCGGGGCTGGGGATCCTCCTCAACAGAGTTCAGCTGGGAAGCACATTCATCAAGGTCTGGAAAGGATTCAGCAAGGAAGGGTTAGATTCCTATCCGGGGACTTCTGCGGTGGCTCTGGTCTCAGAGGGGTCAATCACCAGAGGCCTAAAGACAAAGTCAGCTCCTGGCCACCTGGACCTCTGGGAGCTACCCAGTAGGAACAGAGCTCAAGTTGGCAGGACTCTTCCGGAAACAGCTCTCTTGAGGGAAGGAACAAGTAAGGCCAGGCTTTCAGCTTCTTTGGATTTAAGATTCTCTTTTACTGGCCCCCATTCAATACAACTGAGGCCAGAAGAAATGGCTTCCTCCTGGGACCACTCACCCACAGCTTGATAATAGGCTAGGAAGCCCTTGTAGAACATAATGGTCCCATTCTCCTCGTTGGAGAAATCCGTGTGGAAGGTCAGCAACATCTTGTTCCCTTGGGACATAAATTCCTTCTTCCCAGGGGGGTTGCCCAGTGGGGAACCCAGCTGCCCACAAAACCTCCCGAGGTTTTTCTTGTCAGCTGAGATCTGGTGGAGGAAGGACAAAGGGGAGGAAGAAGTGGTTGATGGGCACCAGTGGAAGGTCCCTTCTCTCTTGTCCTTGTCCCACAGCTGGTCATTATCTGCTGCACTCTGCCGGTTGCAAACTTCCCCAGGCGACTTTCATCTGTCTACCTGAATCTCCCACTGACTAACCCTTTGTATGTTATTCTGAGCCTGGTACATGACCACTCTCTTTTTTGTACTCCCCTAAGCACATTTTGAGGAGCTCTGGTGGCACAGTGGTTAAAATGCTCGGCCGCAAAATGAAAAGTCAGCGGTTCAAAGTCACCAGCCACTCTGTGGCAGAAAGATGTGGCAGTCTGCTTCCATAAAGATTTACAGCTTTGGAAACCCTATGGGGCAGTTCTTCTCTGTCTTACAGGATTGCTATGAGTCGGAATCGACAGCAGTGGGTTCGGTTTGGTTTTGGTAAGCACATTTCAGACGTTCCTTCATTCCCACCACCTCTCATGTCCTGCTTCCACTGGAATCCTGGTTGTCTCTACCGGTCCTTTATCCTTCCTAGTGCCTGCACTGGTCTGCTTTATTTTCTACCCTCTTACTCTCCCTCATCTAATTCAAACCATTTACGCCCAGCTATGCCTCCTTTGTTCAGCTAAAGGTGACCTCTGAGACCCACCAGCCTTAGCATCAGCAAGCATTGTCTAGCTTCTCTTAACTCTTTACTTGACAGATTCCTCAATCCCTCAGAAGAAGAAGAAGAGGTTTTTCTACCCTACCCTACTCCTCACTACTCCTATCACCAAGGCCCCCCTCCCCGCAAAACAAAACAAAAGAAAAAACAATAGACTTTCCAAATTCTCTGGGCTAGGAAGATGTGCCATTTTCATGTTACTCTCTCATAACCTGCAGAGGGGTCTCCTGAGAATGACATTTATTGGATATTTGTAGGCTCTACTTGAATCCTGAATCTGGAATCTCATTTTTGTTGAATATAGAAAGATGGGACTGGGAAGGTACCCTTGGTTGTTATAGAGGTGAGGGGACAAAGCCCACTGCCCTTGACGAGGGCTATACTTAAGCTGCTGCCACACACATTTCTCTTCCCCATGTTCCTGTTGATACAGGCAGCCATAGTGATGTTCTCCATGAAAAGAGAGAAACTGAGGCACAGTGGTTTTCCAAAGACTCTCAGCAAGTAAGCTGGTGGGGAAGGTTTTTCTGTCTCCTGTAGACAGTGTATTTCCTAAGAGTGGAGCCTGTACCTCCTCCTCTGTGTTTCTCCCCTCAGTGCTCTCTGAGCGTCTCTAAAGCCAGTGAATGCCCCATCCATGACATCAGCTGGCCTTAGAACTCCACTCGGCTACCAGCTTCACGGGTCTGGGGCTTGTCAGGGATGGGGAGGGCTGTACAGGGCTGTTAGCGCACAAGACCTCGTATTCCACACTAAGCCATCTTAGTCTCCCCTCTGCCCCCTCAACCTGCCCTCCTACCTTGACATAGTCATAGAAACAGCCTTCAGAAGGCTCCAGGTTAAACTGCCAGAAGACGAGCTTCACCCTGTATCCATGGGGGACCGTGATCACAGTGGTTCTCTCAAAGTTGTTGGGGTAAGTCTTGGGGTACAGAGGGGAAGTCACCTCCCCAAAGAGCTTCTGAGGGATGAAGATGGAGCCTCCCACCCTGCAGAACAGGCCTGCCACTAGGAGGTAAGAGAGCCACCTGCCGAAAAGAAATAGGGTATTTGTAGGGCTAGAGGGGTGCGGCACCCTTGCCATTTGGCGGGTGGCTAGGCCAGGGGATGGGATGGTCATAACACTCAGCATGTCCCTCTCTGCCCCTTCTAGATCTTACACAGATGTTCCAGGTGCGGGCGGGTGGATGGGGGCCGATCTGTGCAGCTTGCAACATTGGCTGTTCCTCCACAGGGCAGAGTCCGGTCCAGAGGTCAGCACACTCCCTTTGATTCACTCTCCATCCTCCTCCCCTGCCTCATCACTCCCCTCCCCTCCCAGATGTGGCCCTTTCCTGGAACAGGAGTGGCTTGGAATCAGTTTAATTGAGGGTGAGGGTTTCCAGTCATGGCTCTTTGAGAAGGCTCCCAAAGGCTCAGCAAAGGCCTCTGGGAGAAACCGCCTGCAGAGTATGGGAAGCACACACAGAGGCTACTCCTCCTGGGCAAAGTGGGTCCCCTTGTCTTGGCTGCTTCCCTGCTATGAGCTGGAGGAAGACAAGGAATGTGACCATCCCCTCATATGTCTAAGATCTCCTTTTGTTCTGAGGAGGAGGGATGGGGTTTGTGTTTGTGTGTGTGCACCCGTCTGCACCTTGGAATAGATTTGGTATATGGGGAGGAGAAGGGTGGTCCTGTCTTCCCAAGTCAAAATTTGGGAGTGGGGTGGCCTTCTGTGCCCAAGATTCTCCCGCTTGGTTTATCGCTCCCTCCTTGGTCCCCATCAGCCTTACTCACATTTCTCAAGGCTTGTGCTTAGATCCTTGCCACTCCTGACAGCGTCTTCATGCACTCTGCATTGAGGGAGAGTTCATGTGCTCTCTGTTGAGGGAGAGAGCTGTCGTGCAGAGCAGAGAAGGCGGAGGGAATGACTGGAGGTGGGAGGAGGGGGGACCATTCCCGGAGAATGTTGTAGGGAATGAACTATTTGCATAAAAAAAAAAATCTGAGTTTCCACTTTAATTTACTTTTGGTTTTGAAGTCCCTGTTGGTGGTGCCACCTGCTGGCCTACTTGGGGAAGCTCTAAGGAGATGGGTCTGAACATTTAGGGACAGGGAAGCCTTTGGTTGGAGGCCCAGACTCCTCGGTTTCCAAACCCAGATCTGAATTCTCCCTTTTCCCAGGGATTTTCCTAGGGACTGCTGCTGTGTGTACCAGGTTCCTACCCAAAGGGCAATGGGAAATCACAGGTTGAAGAGGGTGTAGGGTGACTCTGCTCTTTCCCATTTACCCTGTTCTTCCTGTCCTTAGTCACCTAGCAGCCCTGGCCTGGGAATGGCCAGGGTTTCGGTGCCCAGGATGAGGTGACAGAACAACGGGGCTGGGGAGTGCAGCTCAGGAGTGGACAGAAGAGAATGGAATTTAGTTGCATTGAGGCACTGGCCTCCTTTACTCTTGAATGACACCTAGATGTAGAACAGGAATTGCCATGTCGGGGCAACCCTAAAGCAGTCTGTTTTGAGGTCTGTTTTGAGACCCTCCCTCCCACCTCAGTAAACTCAGGCCTGCAGACCTGACTCTTAGAGAAGTAATGGCAGTGAGGAGGGGGTAGAAACATCCTCTTTTCCTCAGCACCTGGTCCAGAGTTTGAGCCCCCGGCGGTTGCAGTTGGCTAGAGCTAAGCAGAGGGTGTGAATGTGGACCCACAGTGACTTACTCCTTTCTGGACTTAGCTCTTCTGAGAGGAAGTCCAGCCCCTGAGAGGGAGTAGGGGCTCTTGTCTCTTCTGTCCACCAGGCCATAGTGTCTTGTTTTAAAACTTGGCTCTTTCTGGAGGCCTTTCGTGATCAATTCTCCATGACTCCAAATACCCTATGGCACTTTACCCCATGAGGAGGCAGGCTGCAGAGCAGACCTCTGAATTCTTATGCGTTCATAGGCTGTCCTGCTTGTTGCCCCTATTAGATTAATCCATCCATCCACCCATCCTTGCATCCATTTACAGGCAGACACCCTCTCAGGCAGTGGATTGCAAGGACTTGGGAAGATGGGCAGTGACCCTGAGTGTAGTTAGTGAGTAGGCACAGGGAAGGCGCAAGATCAACTAAGGGTTTCTCCAGCAGGCTTATGTGTCAGAGCTGAGGGATGAATCCGATGGCAGGGCTGATTCATGACTGGCTTGTCAGAGCAGGAAAGACAAAAGATAGGGGAGAGGATAAGATTCAGAAGATGAGAAGGAAGGAGAACTTGTTTAGCAAATTGCACATTATCATCCTGGCTGCAGTGTGTGTGTGTGTATGTGTGTGTGTGTGTGTGTACACAGAACAGGGCAGGATGGTAGAGGTAAGGAGGTAGTGGTCCAAGAACGTTAAGTCTTAGCTGAAGCTCTTGCATCCATCCCCGGGGTGCTCAGTTCTGTCCTGGTATCAGGCATGCAAAGTGACAAACAGCCCAGCCCCCACTCTGTTCAATAACCAGAACATTTGCTCACATGTTTTTGTTATGCCGTTGACTTATACCAAGCTTGGAAAGAACAAACAACCATATAAAGATGGCTCCTGCATAACACTGGAACACTGGTACTGAAGACATTGTCTGTTATACTGGTCATTTCTCTTAGAATTTGATTCTAGGGAGGAAAAAATTTTTCTCTTAAAGTGATGGTAGGTTTCCCTCTGTGAAATATATGTCTATGTATAACCTTGGCAGGGAGAAGCTCATATCAATAATAAAAAAAATAAAAATATTATTGCTCATTAATAAAAATTAATTTTTATTTTTAAATAATAAAATAATACATGCCTATCACGGATTGAATTGTGTCCCCCCAAAAATGTGTGTAGCAGTTGGGCTAGGTCATGATTCCCAGTATTGTATGATTGTCTACCATTTTGTCATCTGATGTGATTTCCCTATGTGTTGTAAATGTTACCACTATGATGTAATAAGATGGATTAGCAGCAGTTATATTGATGAGGTTTACGAGATTAGAAAGTGTCTTAAGCCAATCTCTTTTGAGATATTAAAGAGAGAAGCAAGCAGAGACACATGGCAACCTCATACTACGAAGAAAGCAGTGCCGGGAGCAGAGCGCATCCTTTGGACCTGAGGTTCCTATGCTGAGATGCTCCCAGACTAAGGGAGGACTGATGCGTCACAAGGACCTTCCTCTAGAGCCGACAGAGAAAGCCTCTCCCTGGAACTGGCACCCTGAATTTGGACTTGTAGCCTGTTAGAATGTGAGAGAACAAGTTTCTCTTTGTTAAAGCCATCCACTTGTTGTATTTCTGTTATAGGCGCACTAGATGACTAAGACAATGCCCTTTAAACGAAGTTTGACAGATAAAGAAGAGTAGGGGGAAAACAAAGCAGCCAAAACTATACCACCTACAATAACATCTGTTTAAGATTTTGAGAGTTTTTTCTATAGTCTATCATACTGTGCATAGGTTTAAAAAATACAGGTAATCACAGGTATGCACAATTTTGAATCCTGCTATTGTTTTTAAGATAAATTTAACCTTTAATGATAGTAGCTAACTTGATGCTCATGGCTAACAAAATTTGCTCTCCTATCTGTTTTATGGTATTCATTTTCTCTTTCCACTTGAATGGTTACATCATTTGGTTTATTTGTGTTTTTTACTGTAAATCATTTCAAGTCATCACTGAAAATTAAACAGCTGGTCTTCTCAGGTATAGCAGTGCCCCCTGAAGACAAGGTCAAGGGGTTCACTGACAGGAGCACAGACTGGGGTGTCCAGAAGCACTGGGGTGTGTATGTAGGAGACCTGCTGATGGGAGAGAGTGAGCCAGGTGTTGCTGTCTTCACTGAAGCAGGAATTCCCAGGGAGGGAGACTCTGTAAGGGTGTGAGGAGCTGAAAGGGAAAGTAGGGAAGTCGGAGATACAGTAGGTCTTGAGGACAACTGAGACGTATCATGGCATATGGGAAAGAATGTGGCCTTTGCAGGCACATACCAGCTGTGGAACTTGGGCAAGTCATTTTGCTCCTTGAGCTTTAGTTTCCTTATTTGTAAAATGTGGATAATAACATACCCTTTGCAAACTCAGTGTGAGGATTAAATGAAATAACATATGTGAAGCACCTGGCATATAGAAGATGTGGTGGAAAAAAAAAGGAGCTATTACTATACTTGCATCCAGAAGTTGTGATAAGTGGTGAAGCCAATGGCTTGGATATTTAAAGCTTGACTAAAGGGGCTTTGTAGTGTTTCAGAAATGAAACGCTATTAAGACCACTTTCTCTTTATGGGGCCTCCACAGTGCTGGTCCCTGGTTGTCACCAGGGTCAGTTGAGGTTGAGATGCCCCAGGGTCAGTCCTTCCCCTCCATCACCCTCTTAATCCAGTCCACATAGTTGAGCACTTTGGTATAGAAGTCATACCCCTTGCCACACCCAATGCCCCAGGATACAATGCCCGTGGCCACCCAGTGATGGGCACAATCATCCCATACCACATAGACGCTACCGCTGTCCCCATGGCAGACACTCTGCTGCTGCATATTATTCTCTACACAGAACATGTTGTCAGAAAAAACCTCAGTCCGCTGCCTCTTTCGGAGCCAGGCCTCACAGGCCTCCCTTTTGGCTATGGGCAGCCTTGAGTATTTCAGCTCAGTAGTTAACCAGCCCTTCTCCACACCAAACCCACTGACATAGCCCAATAGGCCACTGAGGTAGAGGGTCTCATTGTCAGGTAGACAGACTGGGAGGACATGGGGGCCCAGGGGGACACTGTGCTGGAGCTCCAGGAGAGCAATGTCCCCGTCAAAGTTGTGAGACTCGTTCTGATGGTAGTCTGGGTGCACGATGACGCGGCGGACAGGATAGTTTCCTAGTTTCAGCATTTCATCTATGTTTGTGTGGCCCAGGAACACATACACACTCGGATTCTTCTTGGGGAAGATGCTGTCCTTGGGATGGATGGTGTGGGCAGCGGTGAGGACCCATCTATCGCCCAGCAGGGCTCCGCCTCCACGGCCGTGGATACTGGTGAAGGCTTGCCAGGGGAAGTTGCCCAGCCGAGCTCTGGAAGAACCAAGGGATTCTTGGTTCTGGGTGATGGGAGAGACTGGTTGTCCACACACTGGAGAGAAGAGAGGGAAGGGTGAAAAGTCACGGCTGCATTAAGATGTATTTATTAAAGACCCCTTTCTGTGAACTGTTGTCCAGGTAGGTTGTGCAAGGAAGGTCCCAGATGTGGCCCTGCACTGGGCCAGAAGGACACTACACTCTCATGCAGACTTACAGGTGTGGGCCAGATGGACAGACATGAACAGCAAATCCAGTCAGACGGTACTGGGTGCATGTCCTGTATAGGACTCAGGACAGTGAACTGAGAGGTAGAGAGCACAGATGAAGACATGCTTAGGGCTGGCTCTGCTGGGCTTCCCCTCCTGCCTCCTCACCCATCTTTAAGCCACTCTTTTAGACACTTGATGGGACCATCACTGGGCAAAATCAAACAACAGGTAGAGTTTTCTTCAGTGCCTCTTGTCTCTGTTTTCTGTTTTCAACATCTCCCACAACCACCCTCCAACCCACTCCCAAAGCACTAGGAGCCTTCAGAATGCCCATATAGCTTTCTGTGGACCAGAAGTAAAGTCTGAGAAATGTACTCAGACTGGGTTAGGAAGGCAATGCTTAACTGGAAAAAAAAAAAAAAAAGGATTAAAAAATGGTGAACTTGAACCCTGACACATTGCAGGTGGGAATGTAAAATGGTACAGCTACTTTGGAAAACAATTTGGCAGTTTCTGAAGAAGTTCAACATAGAGTTACCATGTAACCCAACAATTGCACTCCTAGGTATATAAAGAAAACCCAAACCTTTTGCTGTTGGGTCGATTTAACTCATGGTGACCCCATGTGTGTCAGAGTAGAATGGTGCTCCATAGGGTTTTCAATAGCTGTGACCATTCGGAAGCAGATTACCATGTCTTTGTTCTGAGGTTCTGCTGGGTGGATTCTAACCACCAACCTTTTGGTTAACAGCTGAGTATAAATTGTTTGCATCACCTAGGGACCTTCCTAGGTATATAAAAGAATGTTTATATTAGCCTTATTCATAACAGCTAAAAAGTGGAAACAACCCAAATGTCCATCAACTGATGAATGGTTGAACAAAATGTGATACATCCATCCAGTGGAATAGTATTCAGCCATAAAAAGAAATGAAGTATTTACTGACACATGCTACAATATAGATGACCCTTGAAAACACTGTGCTAGGTGAAAGAAGCCAGTTACAAAGGACCACATACTGTATGATTCCATTTACATGAAACGTCTAGAATAGGCAAATCTATAGAGACAGAAAGTAGATTAGTGGTTGCCAGGGGATGGAGGAGGGGAGAATTGGAGGTACAGGGTTTCTTTTTTGGGGTGATGGGAATGTGCTGGAATTAGATAGTGGTGATACTTGCACAGACTTGTGAATACACTAAAAACACCGAATTGTACACTTTGAAGTAGTTAAAATGGTGAATCTTATGATATATGAATTTTATCTCAACTAAAAAAAATTTTTTTAAAAGGTGAACTTTCTGGCGCTGTGGCATCTAGGTAGGGAGATATTTTGGAAGCAGAGAGGCTGTGTGTATATCCTTAAAGCAGACCATACAAAGAAAGAATTTTTGCTCATGTCAACTGTTCTGTCCCTCCTCCTTCACTTGGTATCTAATTAACTTCTTTCATTCTTTAACATTCTCAGATGTCTCTTGACCCTTGAAGAATAAGGGACAAGCCCCTTGCCTCTCCTGCTTTGGGCCTTCTTGATTCTCCTTTTCTTTCTCACCTTCTGCCTATATTTCTCTTTTTTATCCCAAGGCTTTCCTTTAACCCCATCTATCTCCCCCTCCCCTATTCTCAATTCCCACAGGTCGCAGCTATAGCCAAGGCTTGTTTGGGAAATGGCCATAAGGGCAGCACTGGGCAGGTCACTACTCACCAGGCACACACTGAGGCGCCTCCTCCCTATTCTGTCTGTGCTTCCAGGTGCCCTGGGTTGTTCCTGAGGAGTGAAATGAGGAAAGGCAAAGAAAAAAGTTTCAGAGTTGGGAAGTGTTGGGCTAAAAGAGTAGGTTCCCACAGGGCCTCAGGACTTTTGGTGGTGGGAGTGTGGCACACGGGAATGGGCATCTCAGCAGGCTGGTACTCACCTGCTAGCATCGCCTGATAATATGGCTCCTGGCAATGGCTCTGGCTCTTGGAGGAGTTGTCCCCACGTGGGCTGATGGCCTCGGAGCTCCCACTGGCCTGGCTGATGGGCCGACTATCATTCACACCTATGAGAAAACAGCAGTCATTAGGACCTAGGACAGAGTTGCAAACTGGCAATCCAGGAGCTGGTTCTGGCCAGGGCCATGTTTAGCTTGGCCTGCACAATATTTTCTTAGAAAACATTTTAACTGTTTTTCATTGGTCAGATTGTCAATGATCAGAAAGTTTGAAAATAGCATGGTAAATAGGGTATGGGGAAACAAGTACCTTCATACAGGGTTGGAAGGAATGAAAATTAGCAAAACCTTTTTGGAGGAAAATTTAGCAATATCAAAATTAAAAAATGTAAACATTTTTTGACCCAGCATTTCCATTTCTAAGAATTTGCCTTAAAGATATTCTTACACGTGCTCGAAGATGTATATACAAAGATATCCACAGCAACACTGTTTGCGACAACAAAATATCTACTGGTGGGGGACCGATTAAATACAGTATGACACATTAATCAAAGGACTATTATATGGTCATTAAAAAAGAATGAGGCAATGCTAACTATACTCATATGAAGTGGTTTCTAAGATATATCACTGAGTGAAAAATGGTAAGTTTTGTACATTGTGTAGAGTATACAACACACACACAGTATTTATATTTGAATGACACAAAATGTCTTTGGAAGAATACTCAGGAAATGGAGAATGGGGTTATTTTATTTTTTTTTTTTTTTAAATATATATTTTATTGTACTTCAGGTGAAAGCTTACAGAGCAAATAGTTTCTCATGAAATAGTAGTACACATGTTGTTTTTTTTGACATTGGTTAACAACCCCACAACGTATTAAGCCTCTAAATTCTCAACCTTTTTTTTTGATGAAAATTACAGATGGCCAAAGATACACCGTTTCAAAATTTTCTACATTCACAGTTCAGTGACATTGACTACGCTCTTCCAACTGTGCTGTTATTCTCACTTAAGATGAAGGCTTACAGAACAAAATAGTTTTTCATTTAACAGTTACTACACATGTTGCCCTATGACAATGGTTAACAATCTCACAGCACATCAAGAATATCCTTACTCCACCTTGTGTTCCCTATCACCAGGGGGCTTCCTTGTCCCCTTCTGTCTTCTGGACCTTGTCAGTGGACTATTGTACCTCTTTAGTCTCATTTGTTTATTTATTTATTTATTTATTTTTATTTTATTTAAACACCATTTCAAAACTTTTTACTTACACATTTAAGTGATATTGACTATGCTCTTCCAATTGTGCTGCCATTCTCGCCCAAGATGAAGGCTTACAGGACAAAAAAGCCTCCCATTTAATAGTTACTACAAATGTTGCCCTATAGCAGTGGTCAACAATCTCACAATACATCGACAGTGTCCTTATTCAATTTGTGTTCCTTATCATCAGTTTCCTACTCTCCCTCTGCCTTCTGGCCCTTGTCACCGGACTCCTGTACATCGTTAGTCCCATTTAGTTTTACTGGGGTGTCCATTCCCAGGCTTAACATCGAACCTTGAAGGTAACTTCCCCTCTGAGCTGAAAGGGTGTCTGGGGGCCACACTCTCGAGGTTTCTCTAGTATTCTTTAGGCCAGTATATCTGGTCTTCTTATTTTTTTTTTTTTTTTTTTTTTGGGGAGTTAAAATTATGCTCTACATCCTACTCCAGCTCTGCCCAGAACCCTCTGTTGTGATCCTGGTCAGAGGAGTCATTGGTGGTAGCCGGGCACCATCCAGCTGTACTGGGCTCAGTCCCGTGGAGGCCTTGGTAGCTGTGGACCATTAGTCCTTCGGACTGATCTTTTCCTTGTATCCTGTTCTCTTCGTTCTCCCTTGTTCCCGAAGGGATGAGATCAGTGGAGTATCTTAGATGGCCGCTCATAGGCTTTTAAGACCCCAGACACTACTCACCAAGGTAGAATGTAGAGCATTATCTTTATAAGTAGTGTCATGCCAATTGAGCTAGATGTTCCCCGAGATCATGGTCCAGAATGGGGTTATTTTTGAACAGAGTAATGGGACTAGGAGTCAAAGATCAGATGGATTTTTGTTTTTATCATAGTGTCTTTTTATTTTTAAAATTTTTTTTATCGTATACATGTATTATCTTAAAACAAATCTGAGTCACCACTCAAAAATCTAGAATTTCACTTATAAATCTGGATTTTTGGCTTTTCTTGGAAAATGAGATGGTCTGCATACAATGGGCCTGTTTGGGGTGTTGGAGCTGAGCAGTGGCTGCCCTTTAATGCAGGTGCTTGCTCAGCAGGGTCAGGCTGGGCAGGGATGGGGCCAGCCCAGGGGTCACTAAGCTCCTAGCCTTAGCTGTCGCTCTAGCTCCCTTAGGTTACCTAGGGGCCATGGCTGGGGGAAGTGGTTGCCCTCCCTATACCCCCAGGAGGGACACTCACCCACAGCTTGGTAGAGGGCCAGGAAACCCCTGTGGAGGCAGGTGGTCCTGTTCTCCAAGGAGGCATCTGTGTGGAAGTTCAGCTGTAGCCTTCTTCCTGAGGACACAAACTCCCTTTGACCAGGTGGACTGCCCAGCAGGGAGCCCTGCTGCCCACAGAACCGGCTTGGAGCTGTCCCACTGTCTGTGATCTGAAAGGGGAGGTGAGGAGTGAGGGTCAGGCAGGTGTGGGGTGAATTCTGCATCATGGGTGGTCACAGGGTCGAGTCATGGGTGTAGACTCCAGTTCCCTTTAGAGAGTCTGCATACCTCTGGGGCTCTGAAGCCATACCCTGTGAAGGCTTCCTCAAGTAACTTCCTGTTCCATTACTGACTCCCAAGATTCTTCCAGACATCTCACACCTAGACTATCTCTTTAGCTTACCATAATTATCTCATAAAGCCTACCATCTTTGCCTTCTTTCAAGAAGCTCCTTGTGAATCTCAGGGTTCCTCTAATAGTCCACTGAACCATAAGCTCTAAGAAGGCAGGGACTTCATCTTTTTTGCTCATGACTTGAGTCCCTGGTGCTCAACATGCTGTCTAGCACCACAGTTTCGAGTCATCATCGACTCATCACATACAGACTAACTCCCTCCCAACTGGTTCCCCCTCTCCATCACCTTCCACTTCTCTAAGTAAATTTCTATGGCCCTTATCTTTGAAGAAAGGAGACCCTCTTGAAAGGTTTGAGTCCCTGGGGTTCCTGAGCTTTCCTATTCTCCTTCTTTTGAGTATTCCCCCTCTTATCTTATGGATTGTAAATGAAGCCCTCACAATGTACAGGAATCTCAGAGCACAAAATGTACATAGTATGGTACTCAATCTCCTTCTGACTACCTGGCCCTGCTTAAATCCCTTTCTGTGGTTCTGAGCCCCCATCGGAGGGTAACTTGGAAGGCATTCCCTGGCCCAAGCTTCATGATTAATCTCTATTCCAGGCACACTGCTCACTGCTTAGTTCATTTATTTGTGACTTTGATATTAAACCATATATCCTGGGTTCTTCCTAGCTCTTCATTCCTTTATTCTCCCCAGATCTCATTCCTTTAAGATTCCATGCAGCCCATCTCACTGTGATAGTATTAACTGGGTAAACGCTGGCATGAAGAAAATTTCTCAATCACCCCAAATGCCTTGCTTGGGCATGTCCCAATACTGTTTTTTCCTTACAGCAGTAACAAATGTTAACTCACTACATTTAAGAAGCATATATATTGGGGAGGAAGCATTTTGCTACAGGAAAACGTCCTTTTCTGATGTACTCTGTTGTAAAACCCTCCAGTTTTTTTTTTATTTTTATTTTTTATCATCCTCATGAATTGTTAGCTAAACAAAATCACTTAGGAGTCTGTTATGTGTTATATTGTGTCCCCCAAAAAGATATATTGAAGTCCTAAGCCCTGGTACCTGTGACTGTGATCTTATTTGGAAACAGGGTCTTTGTGGATGTAATTAGTTAACATGGGGTCATACTGAATTAGAGTGGGCTCCAATCTGATATGACTGGTGTCCTTATAAAAGAGGAGAAGAGATACAGAGACACACAGAGGGAAGACAGTCATGGGATGATGGAGGCAGAGCTTGGAATGATGTGATTACAAGCCAAGAATTGCCAGGAACCACCAGAAGCTATGAAGAGGCAAGGAAGGGTCTTCCCCCAGAGTCTCCAGAGAGAGCATGGCCCTGCTAGCACCTTGATTTTGGACTTGTAGCCTCCAGAACAGAGAAACAATAAATTTCCGTTGTTGTAAACCACCCAGTTTATGGTACTTTGTTACCGCAGCCCTAGGAAGCTAATACAAAGGTTAACTAGCAAGGTAGAATGAACCCAGGACTGAGAGGCATAAACCTATGTTAAATTCCAGACTTTGCTCCTAACTGTCTGTGTGACAACGGGAGTTTCTTAACTGCCCCAGATCTCAGTTTCCCCTCATATAAAATGAGACCTCCTATATAATGGTCTGTGAGGCCTCTTCCAGCTAGGACAACACAACATCCTATGGGAGCTCTCCGGTATCTGCACCAAGAGCAGTGCCGAGGGTAATAATAACTGCTCATACAAAATTTATTCTTGTCATGCACACATGGTAAGCATGGCTTTCATCCATTCTTTCATTTGCTCAACAAACGTTTGATTATGTACTATGTGGGAGATACTGTGCTAAGTGCTGGAGATACAAATATGAATAAGACACAGCTGTGATACTGAGAAGCCCACACAGTCTGGCTGAGGATACCGACAAGTAAAACATGAATAGACTACAACGTGCTGATTTCTGCAGTTGAGAGGGGTGTGTGTGTGTGTGTGTGTGTGTATGTGTGACTTGCTCTGGCCGCACAGGGGAGAGAGGAATCCTGTTCCGGAGCTTGAACTCCCACAATGATAATGGAAGAGTGAGGCTGGGATTAAAATCTTCCAGGACCAATAGGAACAAGGCTAATGGTAGCTGCTCAACAGACATAGGCTGAATTGAATAGAGTTCTGACTTCTGGTTAAACCTGAAGCAATAAATGCGTGAATTTATCACCTCTTCTGCCTCAAACCCCACTAATACAACAGCAAAGGGATAAAAAGGAGTACATCAGCAAAGACAAACAGGTGAGAAGAGATGACAGCAGATGGGAGATAACAACACTTTGGAAGATAGAATGGAGATGGACAAGAGGCATCCTGAGTCTGCAAGGGTGAAAGCCAACACAAAGCAAGAATCCTGGAAAGATTCAGAAATGGGAGGAACCAAGAACCCCTGAGGTCGGGGATGAGGGAAGCGCTGACAAGAGGAAGGCTGCAGAAAGCCTACGGAGAGAGACCTCGGACCCTAGTTCCCCTTACCTACCCTATGCATTCAGGCAAGTCCCTCTGCCCCACTCTGGCAGAAGACCTGAGCTTGAACCAGGAACCCTGGACTTGGGGGTCACAGACACACCTGAAAGAGGGGATGAAGACCCGTACTGAGAACAGAGGGATTCAGTGAAAGTCTGCAGTGAGACACAACCACCCCCCGACCCCATCTCCAGCCCTTTCCCAGGTTGTTTACCAGAATGCTGGCAGGAGACTGGAGGATTCCTCTCTGAAGAAACCGGTTGTCCCCAAAGAAAATAATTCTACATACTGACATTTGGGAGGTCCTCAATAACACACCTAGGCCACCTTGTTGATAACCTTATTTTCAAGCCTATCATTTGATACATTTCAGCTCCCCTCACAGCAGTAGCGTCACTAAGGGGGTACAGGGGGTGTGGACAACACCAAGTGACACCGTCAGAGGGGGTCCACCAAAATGACTGTCTATAAAATTTCTGTGCAGTGTTTCAGCAGAAATTTATTATTTTTTTTTTCATAAAAATGTCCACGTAGTTAGTTTTAACAACCAAAACACTTTTCGTAAGCCCAGCTTGCATGTATCAGTATATCTACAAGGCTAATTTACTTTTTCAACCTTTTAATGCCATCCCAGTCAGAGCTGTCATTATTATCCAGTTACAAGGATGCTTCCAATCTTGTGGTTTCATATGCACACGCTACAAGCATGCGCTGTTGTTTTCATTGCTGCCGGTGTTTTTATAGTCGCTGATTTTGTCAAATTTTCTGGTGTTTTAGTGACAACGTTGTGGTAATTAGTATTTGTGAACCTATATCAAGAACTTTTTTTGAGAATGAAGTAGTAATTACAGGAAAAGAAGGAGAAAAATAAAAAACACTTTCACTCGGTTACTAGTAATGCTGTAACTAAAGATGTGTAATTCAATGTAGAAAGATTTTACAAAACAGTTCTGTTGTTAGTATTCATATAATCTAGGAAATATTACATTTAAGGAATTTACAACTATATCATATATTACTCCATGATTAAAATTGATACTAAACATTACTAAGGATTCTATATGGTCTGGTATGGGAAGGGGTCCATGGAGGCGGAGGGGTGACACCATGAGTTACCGCACTGGGTGACAACCCTAGTGACATCACTGCCTCACAGAGCTTCTAGTCAGCATTGTAGTGCTTCACTCTTAAATATGAGTGGACAGCCAAGGATTATCAGACACTGCAGGAAAGTCTCTAACATGAAAAGCAGAGACCAAAACAAGCAAACAGTAAAAAGGAACTTGGATGAAGTAGAGACAATACAAGGAACAGAAGAAACATTTTAAAAAATCCCCAAATATAATTAACATCCAAAGAGGGAAAAAAAAGGAGATACTGCATTTGTGAAACAAGAAAAAGTTTCCTTAAAAGGGCACATTTAGAAAGTAAGAATGAGCCTTTAAAGGGGAAAAAATGTTAGCAGGCATAAAACATTAATCAAAAGACTCGGATTTAAAGATGAGGAAATGTCCCAGGAAGTGGAACAAAAGACCAAGAGTTGGAAAATAAAACAGAACAGGTAATAAAACTAGAGAATCAATCCAGAACATACAACAGCTGAATTAGAGGGGTTCTAGAAAGGCATGATAAAGCAAGCAGACGTCTGGAAATGATTAAAGAAATAATATAAGAAATTTCCCAGAATTGAAGAACTAGATTAAAAGAATCTCTGGATTTCAAGAGCCCTGAACAATGAGCGAAAAATGACCTGCATCAAGACACATTATAATGATATTCAGAACACTGGGAATAAGGAAAATATTCCAAAAGTTTCTAGAGAGGAAAAACTAAGGATAAAACTTCTTAACAACACTAGAACTAGAAGACAATGTCATCAAAATTACGAGAAATGGCTTCCAACCTAGAATGCTATATCCGGACAAACCATCCACAAACTGTAAGCACAGAAATAAGGTAGTTAGGGATATTTAAGATCCTCTAAAATTTACCTCCCATGTACCCTTTCTGAGGAATGTGCTCCTTCAAAAAACAAAAACAAAAAAACCCCAAAATAACCAGTTGTCACTGAGTCTATTCTGACTCATGGTGGCCCCATGTGTGTCAGAGTGGAACTGTGCGCCATAGGGTTTTCTTTTTTGGTTTGGTTTTTATTTTATTTTTATAATTTATTTTATTTTTTGTTGTTGTTGAGAATACACACAGCAAAACACACACCAATTCAACAGTTTCTATGTGTACAATTTAGTGACACTGATTACATTCTTCGAGTTGTGCAACAATTCTTATCCTCCATCTCTGAGTTGTTCCTCCCCTATTAACAAAAACTCACTGCCTTCTAAGTTTCTATTTAATCTTTCAAGTTGCTGTTGTCAATTTGATCCCCTACAGATGGATCTTAAAAGAGCACAACGCTCAAGGCAGACATTCTTTACTAGTCATAGGGTTTTCAGTGGCTGAGTTTTCCAAATTAGATTGCCATTCCTTTCTTCCAAGGCACCTCTGGGTGGACTTGAACCTCCAACTTTTCGGTTAGTAGCCGAGCAAGTTAACTGTTTGCACCACCCAGGGACTCCAAAATTTGGGAGTAAACTGAGAAAGATAAAGACATGGGATTCAGGTCTAACACAGGACAGGTAAAGGAAATCTCCAGAATGAGGGAGAAGGGAATTCCCAGGATGTGTGAAGCCTTAGGGAGCAAAGAACTCAGACTGAAAAAGGGAATCTGAGATCTTTAGATGGGATGTCATCAATAAAAAGGAGGATTGATAGATTGAGATTTGTGCTTGAATATGATCGCAGGGGATTTACACTCTCAGCTAAGAGTTTGGGGAGATTAGTTACACAGAGAACTAAGCAAACTAAAAATCAAAACAAAAGAAAAAAACAAAAGCAAACAAAAAACCCCAAGAACTCCATATAATTATTGACTTCTGGGAAAACAAAAAGTTGGAGATGAAAAGAAACATAATTATTGCACACTGGGTACAATATTTGTGGTGAGCATTTTACAGTAATAATAATGTAAACAATGAATATAGATTTAACCAAACACGATGGTATAAGCGAATTGGGAGGATGGGGGAGCGGAAATGCAGCCCTTAGACCAGAGAGCTAAAGCTAGTCATCTTCTATAGTTGGAAGTTAGTAGATAGTATCTAAAAATGAAAAATAAAAAATAACAGCATAAGCATGTTATTTATACATATGAAGGTAACTACTAGACGAATTATAAATGACTGCCCTTGAGGGTAGCAACGAGAGGTAGGGAGGAGAAGGCTGGAAGACAGCTGTTTTTCATTATAAGTCTTGTTGTGCTTTGATTTTTCAAGCTACGTACATGTATTATTTTGATATAAATAGAATTTAAACCAAAAGATAATATAAAGTACTGCTTTTAAAGTGCCCTTATTCTGAATAACGTCCTTGTCATGAGAAGTCTTGTAAGAGCTCCTTTAAGGTAAACTTGAATGGTTACCTAACATTTTTGTGCCCAGCTTCCTAACCTGACAGAGTAGACACTCAACAAATATTTGATGATATACTTTTAATGACTGAAGTGTGAGTCCCTGCCCTTTCACTCTGTAGATTTGCAATATTTGTGTGTCCCTTTGTAATTTCAAAAGCCAGGACCTGTCCTGACTCTCTCTCCTTTGCTCTGTGGTGCGTCTAGATAGTGGCTGCCACAGAGACACTCCTGGAAAGCTGTGCGCTGGCCCCAGTGCCCCTGACTTAGGCTCTTCGTCTACCCTCTTTGATTCCTCCTTTGTGGTCAGGGCAGAGCCACCACCCACCGCCCCTGGTAGGCTCCAGGCTCGGGGCTTCCTCCCGAGCACCCCTCCAGGGCCCCGCTCCAGCTCACTGTGACAGAGTCCTGCTCACAGTCCTGGGATGGCGCCAGGTCGAAGTCCTGGAAGACGAGCCTCACAACAAAGCCCTCTGGTGCCTCGATGTCAGTGGTGCTCACTTGGCCTTTGAGATATGGCTCTGGGTACCCAGGGGATGACAGCTTCTGGGGTAGCCTTTGAGCCAAGAGGACCAAGCCCTGTGTGGGGAAAGCCTGGAGGACTCCGCAGAGGAGCAGCCACCACCTGTGAGTGGGTGAGGGCAAGATGAGGCCACACAGATACAGACTGGGGCTTGTGGAAATATGAGGAGTGGGGCAGGTGATGCTAAGGCATTGAAGCTTGGCAGAGGCAGAGGTCACTAGCTGTGGCCTCAGCTCTCGAGGCCTGGGCATCTTCTCTGTCTACTCCTTTATTGCCCCTCCCTCACCTCAATCCCTTTCAGCCTCCTACTCAGCCTGAGCTCTAGGTCTGCCAGTTTCCCACCCTCTGAAGACATTACTGTTGCTCATCTCTGTGGAGGGTCTCATTCAGAGTAGGGGGCTGCTTTCTGCTTTAGCAAATCCCACCTCCACCCTGGGATCTGAGGGAGCAATAGTGGTAAAAGTGAGGGGCATTTAATATACTAGTTTCCTGGCTCAGAGTTTTGTTCCTCTTCCTGACCACCCGTGGAAGGCTGCTGGACTCTACAGTAAGTTTCAATTCCAGAGTGTGTGTCCCCCTCCCACCCTCCCCTCTCCCTACCCTTTTCTTTCTCCTCCTCTAGGCCACCCCATGGAGTACACTCACATCTTGCCTGGGCAGCTTGCGGGTTGGGGGTTTCTACAGAGATAGTTTCCCCACTGCGAGACCGGGGATCTGAGACCTGAAAGAGGAATTGGCCCAGGTGAGGACACAGGAGGAGGGGCTGGAGAAGGCCCTGTGGGGGAGGAGGGAGAAGTTACTGGAAATGAGTTAAGTATGGAGTTCCCTTTTTCTAACTCTCTCGGTTGGGCGCCACCTGCTGTCTGACTTAGGAATAGCTTACCCAGCACAATTTAGAAGAACATCTCCAAAATCACCCTGGTCCTCTGAGATCAGGGGTGGGAGGACACTGACTCTTGATTCTTTTGTACCATTTAAAACTAATTTTTATCATGTGCATGCATCACACATAGTAGGATGGCTCCTGTGAATGGTGGCTGCCCCTTTAATCAGGCTATACCTCTCCACTTGGCCGTCGCCACTCATTTATGTAATCTGCCTGCGTCTTGTAGAAATTGGAGTTGGTGATCCGTGAACTTGAGCTCCTCCTTCTCTCTTTCTCCTCACCGAGCATGGGTAGGAGATACTCGCTTAGGTAGTCTTTAGACTTCTGCCCACAGCCCCTGGAGGCTGCTTGCGCAGCAGGGTCGGCTGGGCAGGGATGGGGTCCATCCCAGGGGTCCCTAAGCCCTCAGCCTCAGCTATCACTCTAGCTCCCTTAGGCAGCTACCCAGGGCCATGGCTGGGGAAAGAGGTTGCCCTACCTACACCCCCAGGAGGGACACTTACCCATGGCTTGGTAGAGGGCCAGGAAGCCCCTGTGGAGGCAGGTGGTCCTGTCCTCCAAGGAGGCATCTGTGCGGTAGGTCAGCTGCAACCTTCTTCCTGGGAACACAAACTCCCTCTGACCAGGGACTCTGCCTAGCAGGGAACCCTGGTGTCCACAGAACTGGCTTGGAGCAGTTCCACTGGCTGTGATCTGAAAGGGGAGGGGAGGAGTGAGGGTCAGCCAGGTGTGGGATGAATTCTGCATCATGGGTGGTCACAAGGTCATAACCTGAGTGTGGACGACAGCCGCTTCTAGAAAGCCTGCACGCTTTTGGGGCTCAGAAGTCATAACTCATAGTGGCTTCATCAAATAGTTCTACTCACTGTTTATCTCTCCCTTCTACTGACTACAAAGGTGGCCATGTGCCTAGAATGGCTCCTCATCCACTCTAGGTCTCCTTGGTCCACCTCTTTTTTCAAGAGGCTCTTTGGAACCCTTAGGGGCACTCCCAAACAGTCCACTAGGCCAAACAGAACACTTCATTAAGGCAGGGACTATGCTACTTTGCTTAGCACCACTGGTGGCTAATACTGTCCCTAACCCATATAAACAATCATGAAGTAAGTACTGTCGAATCTTGAATATATGGGTAGAAATATACTCTTAGCTACCTTCTTCCTTTCCTCCCCCTTCCCCTAACCACCCCGCTGTCCACCCCACTATCACTTTGCTGAGTACTTTTCTGCTACCACCCTTTGGGGACCTAACGGTTCCCTCTTCCTTTTCTCCTGCAGGATCCTTCCTCCACCCCACATAGGGCAACAAAACAGATATAGTTGCAACATAGCCATCTAATGACAGAGTAAGAAGCTCTAAACATACAAAATAAACTAAAAGAAAATAATGTGCTTCTGTAATATTTTGTAATTCTGTAACAGCAATAAACAACTCTTTCTATGTTCTCTTGGGGTCATCCCCCTCCCAAGTGATCTGGATCTTGCTTGAGTGTCACTGCTTTGGGTTCCCCTTCTTCCTAGAGCTTGCTCCCTCCATCTTTATTTTATTAGCCCAAAGAAGAGCTTGGGAGGCAAGCCTTCTTGCCCCCATTTCATGAAGTAATCTCTACTCTGGGCCAACAGCACACTGCTCAGGTCCCAGGTGGCATGTTCTCCTCCTTCTTACCCTTCCTTTACTTGTCCCTTACCTATATTCCTTTCCTGCCTTTCTCCAGACCTTTGTTCCCTCGCTTTCAGCCTTCTCCTAGATGCAAGTGTTAGGTCTGCCCGTCTCCAATCTTCTAAGGCTCATATTGCTCCGTCTGCCTGGGGGGGTCTCTGACCTGAGTAGGTAGCTTCCTACTGGGCACTGGGCTGGGGAATTTTTATTTCCCCCCCACAAGTATTAGGGCCACAGTGGAGATGGGGACCCCAAATATCCCAGCTATGGTTTTATAATCAGAGGTTTTGTCCCCTTATGATCATCCCCAGGAAAGGGATGCTATAAGCCACAGCCAAACTCCAAATCCCCTCTGAGTTAATGGAACTCAGGTTCTGTCCACTTCCTCCCCCTTTCTTCTTCCAGCCCTTCCCACATGGCTCACTTCTGTCTTTCTTAGTAGTTCCCTGGGCAGGGGTTCCTCCTGTTAATTCAAATTATCAAAGACTGTTAAACTCTTTTCTTGAAAAAAAGGAAACAGAGTAATGAGATTTTACCTTTATGCCTGAAAGGAGACGAAGAGAATCCCAAAGGTATTTTCTGGTCTAACAAATAAATAACAATCTCACAAGTATTTATGCTTTTTGGAAAATGAGAAGGCTAATTTAATATTATTTCCAGAGCAATGCGTTATCCACAACCAACTAGAGTCGCAGACTTTTAGGGCTTATAAATTGCATTTCACTAGACATATAGCAATAATCTCTGTTAGTATGAGTGCCTTAAAAGATTCCTTTATACAAATTACACTTCCAAAGTTGATATAAATGTAGTATAGAACAGGATTGTGCATTTCCAAACTACTGAGATTGAATGTTCTTGATTCACCACTTTATCCAAATCAACTTAATGAAGCAGAATCATGTCTGAATCTCTGTAACTGTAGGATAAGAGGCAGTATTTCCCATCGTCTTGAGAGGTCTTTCATTAACATTTATAGAGCTTGTTTTTAAAAACTAAGCACCAGAATTCTATTACAGAGTACTCAGGGTGGAAAGAGAAAAAAAAAAAAAAAAAAAAAAAAAGCAGGCCTGAGAAGCTGAAATCATACAAAAGAAAAGAGAAAGTTAACAAATGGGATATGGGACACATAATGCTTTTCATCTATAATTGAGAAATAGGTCCTTTCACTTGGTATGGCTCAAGCTAGGAAACAGGGCTGTGACTGGGGAAGGTTCCAGTAGCAGGAGGGGAAAGTTACTGGAAATATAGTCATTTTCAGCATGTCCTTTTTTAAATCTCTAGAGTAGACACTATCCGTTGTTTGACTTAGGGAGAGTCGAAATATTAGAGATAGGTTCTACCCACTTACTGGTCTCGGAGGCTTGATAGCTCTAAGACCAGGAAGGCCTCTTACCCACCTACACCTAGACTTTACTTGGAGGAGAAGCTGAAGGAAAATTCTGTGGTGGCTATGATGACAGTCCTTTTTTTTTTTTTTTTTTAAACTTCTCTGTTTGAAAGATTGTCTTTCCATTTCTTTATGCTTCTGGGTCTCTACCAATCTCTCTCTAGTCTCTGGTTGTCATTGTCTCTGCTCTTCCTTTCCAGGCCATGTGCTTGCTGAGGAGAGGAAAGATAGTCCTGTAGAGGCACCAGGACCTGGCTTCATCAAATTAGGTGGCAGAGAGAGGAAGATCTTGGGTGAAGGCGAGTAGAGTCCACCCTGTGGCATGAAGCTTCCCCTCCGCTCCTGGTCTACATGATTCTGTCTTGTAATCTGCCTCAGGTTGGACATCTGACAATACAGCCAGTATCTGAGGTCCTGTCTTCTGTTTGGATGTTAGAATGGGTAAGATGGCTGACTGTGAACTGCTTTGGCCTCTGGGCAGGGAAGCCTGATGGCCCTTAGCGGTTCCAGTTGGGCTACTTCTTGCAGATTGTAGCAGGAGGAGGAGGACAAAGGGAGCCCCAGAAGAGGGAGTCTCCTACTGATACCTGCAGGTAAAAGCTCAGGACCTGCTGGAGCTGCTCATGAAGAAAGGCCATAACACGAGCCCCCAGGGATCTACCCTGGAAGGATGAGACACTGGATCATAAGGCTTAGGGGCCCATATTGTGTTCCTTGTCTCTCTGAGTAAGTTTCACTTCACTTCATCATATGACTATCTAACCAATCTATGAGCCCTAACAATACTGGAGTATTTATTTTTACCCACCCCGAATAACTTACTTGAAGAAATTCTTAGAGGCAGTAGTGCTCCTACCTCTTCATCATTGTCTTCATTCCCTGAGTGACTTTGATAGGTCTAGCAAGACTGTTAGTGCCTTATCTACAAAGGTTATTAACTCTCCTTTTCCTTGAAGCTTTGATGGAATAACTTTACCAAACCTTCCAGAACACCTCTTTAGGGTCACTGATAGGGAGACCATATGTCTCTGTTTGGCTGTAATGGTCCCACTTTACACTGGTGGTCCTGGTGTAATTATTAATAGTGCCCCCTTTCCCTCTCAAAGGTGTCCTGGTTGGAGCCCCAGGTCATCCTAGTAGATACTTTGCAGCTACTTCAATATGGTGACTGTGCTACAAGAGCTCATTCTCCTACACTAGCCCCATTCACCATCACCAATTGCTGTGGCCATGACCCAATCTGAACCTGGTTACCCTGAGCATTCTCTGGCAACTCTATGTCCAGTGCCTCGTTTACCATGGTCTCATTTGTAGCTGCAATGTGTGTTGGGGCCAGGGGTGTGGTTGGGTCAGGGAAGAAGCTTCTGGGAGGCTTGGGACTGGAGAAGGAGCCTGATGGTTCTGTGTATGGTGAGCCACCAAAGTCCCCTGTGTGGCTAGGGCAGGACAGCTGTGCCCCTGTCTTGCTTTCAGCACCACCTTCCTTGCACAGGGACCTCCTCTCTGGCTGGCAGGGAGGCAGGAATGGCTGTTGCACTTCAGCCTGTAGCCCAGGCAGGAGGAGCAGATGTAACCACCTAAGTAATTATGGTACCGGTGTGGACATAGGAGGTCTTCAGGGCCAGAACTGGGATGGCACTCATTGGCATATTGGGGTGGGGAGGTGGGGACTTGGGCTCTGGAGCCTTGGAGAGGCGGGCGGGTTAGAAGGAGACTAGCACCTGTTATCATCACCAGAGGCTTTTGCTCACCTTTACCTGTCTGGAAGCACAAGTAGGTATTAGGATAGACTGGGGGGTGGGGGGCTATAGCACTGAGCCTCTGAACCACCTCCCTGAGTTCCAGGTTCTGTAGGTGTATTGTTCTCTCATTGTGTGCCGTCTGGCTCATAACCAGGTTAAAAACTACTTGAGTGTCTTAGATATTTCTACTCTTATTCTCCTGAACCATGCATATATTGGGCAGGCTCCAAGTAGCCTAGCTAAGATTAGACTAGAAGAACTGAGAATAGATTTTAGCTACTGCTCTTCTCAAGACAGTTTGCAGTTTGAGTTAAGCCAATTTAACCGCTTAAAAACAAAACAAAACAAAACAATACTCTTTGGGAGAACATCACAGAATCCATAGTCTTTACAATGTGTTAATAATCCTGATGTCTAAGATACAATCCAAAATTACTCAAAATATGAAGAAACAGGAAAACACAAATTATTCTCAAGAGAACAGACTATCAACAGAGACCATCCCCAGGATGACCCTGATGTTGCAGTCAGCAGCACCTAAGAATTTTAAAGCAGCTATTATAACTGTCCTCAAAGAGGTAAGGAAAAACATGCTCATAGTAATTAAAAAAGATAGGAAACAGCAGTGGAGAAATAGAAACTATAAAAATGAACCAAATGTAAATTCTAGAACTGAAAGATACACTACAGGAAATAAAAAATTCACTGGATGGGCTTAATAGAAGAAGGAAATGGCAGAATAAATAGTCAGTGAACTTGAAGATAAATAAATAGAAATTATCCAATCTGAAGAACAGAGGGAAAAGAAAAGAAGAAAAACTCAGGGACCCATGGGACAGTACAAAAAAAACCCTCTAATATATGTGTTCTTGAAGTCCTGAAGAAAAGGATGGAAAAGATGAGGCAGAAAAAAATTCTGAAGACATAATGGCTTAAAATCTCCAAACTTTGAGGAAAGGCATAAATTTTCAGATTCAAGAAGCTCAGTAAACCCAAAGCACAATTGAAAATAAAAAGTACACACAGCACATCATAATCAAACTTCTAGAAACCAGAGATAAAGAGAAAATCTTGAAAGCAGGTAGAGAAAAAGGGCACACAGCACACAGAGAATAACATTTTATATGTCACTGTTTTCTCATCAAAAACAACACAGGTCAGAAGATGGCAGAATAACATCTTTAAAACGCTGAAAGAAAAATAAGTTGTCAACCCAGAATTGCTTTTTCTGTGAAAAAATTCTTCAAGAATGAAGATGAAATAAAGCCATTTTCAGATAAATGAACACAAAGAGAATTTGTCACCGGCAGATCTGTACTGTGAAAATGTTAGGGGAAATTTTTCAGGCTGAAGGGACATGGAACCAGAGGGAAGAACAGAGCTACCGGGTGGAATAAAGAGAAACAGTAAATTTGTAGGTGAATATAAATTATATTTTTTCATTTTAATTTCTTTGAGATACATGTAACTGTTTAAAGCAAAAATTATAATACTGTATTGTGGGATTTATAACATGTAGACTAAAGCTATAGCTTAAAGGATGAGGAGGTGTTAAACGGACATACAGTTACAAGGGTCCTTCATTTCACATGAAGTGGAAGGTCCCTGGGTGGCACAAACAGTTTGTGCTTATCTACTAACCCAAATGTTGGCTGTTCAAACCCACCCAGCAGTGCTGCAGAAGAAAGTCCTGGCAATCTGCTTTTGTAGAGATTACAGTCAAGAAAACCCTATGGAGCAGTTCTACTCTGTAACACATAGGGTTTCCATGAGTTGGAATTGACTTGATGGTAATGGGTTTGGTTTTTTTTGGGTAGGTACAATATTAACTCTAAGAAGACTGGAAAGGATGTATACAGTAATTCCTAAGGCAGCAGGCCTCTACAGAGCAACAGTTCTCAATGTGTGGTCTGGGAAGCCCTGGGGGGTCCTTGAGATCCCTTCCGGGAGGGTCTGTGAGGTCAAAATTATTTTCATTATTAAGATATCATTTGCTTTTTTCACTCTCATTTTCCCGTGAGTAAACAGTGATGTTACCAGAGGCTATGTCCCTGATAACTAATGCAATGTGTGCCTGTGCATCCTTGTGTCTGAACATTTTCTCATTTTTAATTCTAATGCAGTGAATACTAATAGACTAACCCACATAAACAAAAGCTCTTTGGGGTTCTCAATAATTTTTAAGAGTATATAAGCTTTTCTTAAGCTATATACTCTTAAAAATAAGGCAAAGAGGTATAGCGAAAAAGTCATTATATAAATTAAAATGAAAATCTGAAACTAAATGATTTAATTGGGTGGGGCTTGTTTTTAGTAGGGTGACCAATCAACCAGGTTTGTCCAGGACTTGGGGGTTTCCTGGGATACAGGACTTTCCGCACTAAAACCGGGACAGTCCCAGGCAAACCGGGACAGTTGGTCACCTTATCTCTAATCCTTCAACCATTTACTTTGGTCCCCTTTCCTTTACCCAAATGTGATCCCCTAAAGCGCAAAAGCCATATTTGCTCCATGTTTAGGCCCCCAAACATAGGTAAGAGGACTGAGATCCTGGGATGCTAAGAAAATGAAACACGCTGCAAAATTGTTAAGTATACTATGCTCACAAATACAGGGAAAATCCATGAGAAGAATCTAAAATAACTGTGATGGTATTAGTGTGTTGGGCTATGGATGATTTTAAAAAATGTTTCTCTATTTAGTAAAGTTTCTGTAATGTTATTGAATCACTTTAATAGTTAAGGAATAAATGCATTTAAATTATAATTGTGACCAGATGGTCTTTTCTAAGCCAGACAAGTTTAGAAGGATGAGATCACGGCTCTGGAAAATGATGCTAGATCCTGGCTAGGGGGGCTTCTTTAATCCATGTGATTAATGGAGAAGGTTTCTGTCCTGGGATATAAGTTTTGGCCAGGCACAGATCCTTTCAGTCTTGAGTTGCTGCGTGAGCAAGGGCAGGGGCTTCAGTTGTCACCAGAAATAAATGTGAGCCTCTGTTTAAAAATAAATTGATACCCACTGTCTCTACTCTCCCCCTCACCTCCAGTTCTCACTTACACCTTCTAAGCCCGCTTCTGGGTCTATGCACCATTGACATTTGTTTCTCATTAACTGAGGAGGAGCTGAGCATTGAAATTCACCCAGTGGTGCTGTGAAAGAAAGGTCACAGCCGTTTCCCCGTAAGATTACAGCCATTGAAAACCCTATGGAGCACAGTTCTACTCTGACACACACGGGGTCACCATGAGTTGGAGTCAATTTGACGGCAACAGATTTGTTTGTTTGTTTTAGGGAGAGGGGACAGTCCTCAGAGTTTTAAGAAGGGTGAGGGAAGGAAGGAAAGCGGAGGGAGCTCATGGGTATAAGTGCAGGAAGTGCATAAACAAGCTTTTGGAAGCTTGGTTTTATTTTTGAAGTTCCTTTTGGTGCTGCCACCTGCTGTCCTGTATGGGGAAGGGCCCAGCACAGGGCACCTGGGTTTTCCTGGCCAGGGAGGTTTTTCTGCATCCCCCATCAGATTCCAGCATTTATTTAGAGAGGAATATCTACTCTCTTGGAGTCCAAACATCCATGGGAGAGGGAAGGGAGTGTTCAGCAGGGACTGTTCCTTTCCACAGTTGCCCTATTTCATCTTTAGACACCTTGCCCTGGGCTGGGACACGTTGGGGCTTCAGGTAATGAGAGAGGTGTAGGAGAAAGGCGGAGAGTAGCTCCTTCTTGGTGACAGCAGAAGTTTTCATGTGGCAGGCTGGGGGCTGCCCACAGTCTAAGCCTGTCAGAGAGAGCATAGCGGAATAGAGATCCATTCTAACACCTTCCTCTTGTATCCCCTTCTTCCATGGTCAGATTTGGTTACATCTGATGCCCTCTGCAGAAAGCCTTCTTCAATGCGCTGCATTTCCCTATCTCACCCGCCCCTCCTTTCAGCAAAGAAACCTCTGACTCCAGTGTCACTGTGCTGGCACTGCAAGGTTGGGGAGGACCCCGGGGACTCCTAGGCCTGTGAGGCAGTAACCGACCGTCTGGGTGTGGCTCTTCCCTGCCTTGTGTGTCTGGAAAACCTCCTTCCCTTCACTGCTGCTGGTCTTCAGAACCCCACTGCTCTGTCCTCTGCAGAATTTGTTGATCAGCTTCCCACTAGCAAAGACCTAGTGTTGAGATATCCCCCTGCCCCTGAATATGCGCTGTGTCTCATGAGGCTTATTGAGTTGTGCTCTGATGCACTCGTTCTCTTGAGGCCACAGAGTAAGGTAACACATCTGTGAGAGGGTTGGGTATTACTTGAAGATGCTGGACATTCCTATTAACAATTACCTAGGAAAGTGTTGGGATCTCAGGCAGTACCCAGACAGATGGACCTTAAAGAGGAAGGAAAGGGAACTCCTGCCTTTCTGTGGATTTCACTCTCTATACTTCAAGGGGGCAGATGCTGAGATATGGACCCCTGGTGCTAGGTGCTCAGATGGTGTCTGGGCTTGGAGCTAGGATGGAAGGGCTTGTGAGCCTTGAGTGTGGAGTCATAACTTTTGTGGTGGCAGATTTTTTTACTGCCCAAAGTCAACCCACTCCTATCCTTTAGCAAGGTTGGCAACTATTGCGGCTATGGTGGTACAAGGAGTAATTTGTGATGAGATTCAGGGTTGAGAATATGTGCTAGTTATCTATTGTTGTATAACTCCCATACAACAAACATGTATTATCTTACACAGTTTCTGAGGATCAGAAATCGAGGAGCTAAAACCCTGGTTTTGGCTCAGGGTGTCTCACAAAGCTGAAATCATCTGAAGGTTTGACTGGGGCTGGAGGATCTGCTTCCAAAATGGCTCACTCATGGCTGTGGGTAGGAGGCCTCAGTTCTTTGCTGCATGTGTCTCTTCATAGGCTGCTTCTCTGTCCTTATGACATGGCAGCTGGCTTCCCCCAGAGTGAGTGATCCAAGATAGAGAGAGCAAATTGAGGCCAAAATGTCTTTTATAACCTAGCCTTGGAAATGATATAGCATCACTTCTGCCATCTTCTATTGGTCACACAGACCAACCCTCATACAATGTGGGAGGAGACTACCTAAGGGCAGAATACCAGGAGGTAGAGATCATTGGGGGCCATCTTGTAGGCTGGCTATCGCAGAACTAGACATACTATTTTAGTATAATACGTACAGAAGATCAGTTAGCAGGATGTTATTTTTGCTTGGTATGATTGTATTGCACTACCCTAAAGCCAGGCTGCCTTTGAGGGCTTTGGCCCTCTCCTCCTCCACCTTAAGATCTGACGGGGCCCTTCATCCATCCCCATCAGTAGTGGGACTGGACAAATCAAAGAATGACCTACAGGAGGCCAAACACAAGAGGAAGTGGAGTTTTGGGAGGAAAGCAAAAGGACCAGAGAGCTGTTGAAAAGGAGAGAGGATGGGCAGCAAGCAGAAGCCCCAGACAGAATGTCTTTTCCAACCTATGAGAGGGTGACCATATTGTGAACCCTGAGAATCTAGGACTGCAGTCCCAGGTCCCACTCCATGAGATTGCTCATAGAGACAAATGCATAGACTGGAGATTCCAGTTCCAGATCTCCCACACCCTGTGGGCTTTGTGTGGATTTTCAAGCCTGAAGTCCTTTAGTAAAGGACACTTCAAACACACCGTGTATGTGCTTTGCTTACCAAGAGTGAGGCAGTTCTGTTACATCCTGCACCATCCCTTCCTTCAACAATGAGGAGTTTTTGGGTGAGGCTGCACTTGTACCGCAGATAATCAAGTTGCATATTACTCTCTGTTCTATTTCCTTTTTGTTTCCTCCCAAGACCTTAATAAACGCCTTCAAATGGTCCACCTTTGTCCTATCTGTGCTACTCAGAAATAAAGGAGTGGTGAGGAAGTGAGAAAGGAGGTGGTGAGTGGCAGCAGTGGTTTGGGGATAAACCTCAAGGAAAGGCCTCCCCTTCCCATGTGTGGCACAAACAGTTTGCACTTGGCTACTAACCAAAAGGTTGGCAGTGCTAACCCCCCCAAGTGGCACCATGAAAGAAAGACCTGGTGATCTTACTTCTATCCATTGAAAACCCTGTGGAGCTCGGTTCTACTTTGACACACATGGGATCGCTGTGAGTTGGAATTGACTTGATGGCAAGGGTTTTTTTTTTTTTCCCCCCTAAATTTTATTTATTTTGTTGTTGTTGTTGAGAATATACACAGCAAAACATACGCACATTCAATGGTTTCTACATGTACCATTTAGTAACACTGTTACATCCTTTGAGTTGTGCAACAGCTCTCACCCCCCTTTTCTGAGTTGTTCCTCCCCCATTAACATAAACTTACTGCCCCCTAAGTTTCCTATCTAATCTTCGAGTTGCTGTTGTCAATTTGATCCCATATAGATAGATAGTTTTTAAAAGAGCATAACGCTCAAGGCAGAATTTTTTCTACTAGTAAAGCTAAACTATTGTTTGGTTTTAAGAAGACCTCAGGGGATATTTTTGGTTTAAGGCGTAAAGATTATCTCAGGGCAATAGTTTCAGGGGTTCATCCAGCCTCCATGGCTCCAGGAAGTCTGGAGTCCATGAAGATCTGAAATTCTGTTCTACATTTTTCCCCTTTTGATCAGAGATTCTTCTACGGAATCTTTGATCAAAATGTTCAGTAACAGTAGCTGGGCACCATCCAGTTCCGGTCTCATGGCAAAGGAGGCTGTTGTTCATGGAGGCAATTAGCCACATATTCCATATTCTCCACCTGTTCCTGACTTTCCTTCTTCGTCTGTTGCTCCAGGTGAACAAAGACCAATTATTGTGACTTGGACGGCTGCTTGCAAGCTTTTAAGATTCCACGCACTACACAACAAACTGGGAGGTAGAACAGAAGCACTAAACACGTTATTAGGCCAGTTAACTGGGATGTCCCATGAAACCATGACCCTAAACCTCCAAACTAAGGAACCAAGTCCCATGAGGTGTTTGGTTGAACATAAGCAGCCTCAGCAGGTATTTTTTTTTTTTTTTGTCATTGTAAATATATCTATCACACAACCTTTGTCAATTCACCTTTTTACAGATGCACGACTTATTGACAGCAATTACAATAGTCTGCTGTGCAATACCTTTCATCAGTGTGATTTTTCCATCTCCATTAACCCCCGTTCTCCCCCTCACTCCCATCCCTGGTAACTACTAATAAACTTTGGTCTCTGTACATTTGTCTTTTCTTGTCTTTTTATATAAGTTAGGTTATACAATATTTGACCTTTTGTGATTAGCTTATTTAGCTCTGCATAATGTTTTCAAGCCCCATCCATACTGTAGTATGTATCAAGACTTCATTTCTCCTACTAGCTGAGTAGTATTCCATTGTATGTATGTACCACATTTTGTTTATCCGTTCATCTGTTGATGGGCATTTAGGTTGTTTCCACCTTTTGGCTGTTGTGAACAGTGCTGCAATGAACACTGGTGTACAAGTCTCTTTTTGAGTGTCTGTTTCCAAGTCTTTTGGGTATATACCTAGGAGTGGAATTGCTGAGTCATGGTAGTTCTATTTTTAGTATTTTGAGGAACTGTCACACTATTTTCCACAATGGCTGTACCATTTTGCATTCTAAGTGTTCCAATTTCCCCACATCCCCACCAACATTTGTTATTTTCTGTTTTTTATTTTTTTAAAATCTTAGCCATCCTAGTGGGAGTACAATGGTATCTCACTGTGGTTTTGAGTTGCATCTCTCTGATGGCTAATGACACTGTGTGTCTTTTCACGTTTTTGGTGGCCATTTGAATGTCCTCTTTGGTGAAATGTCCATTCAAGTCTTTTACTCATTTTATGAATGGGTTATTTGTCTTTTTGTTGTTAAGTTGTTAAAGTTTTATATATAATTTGGCTATTAGATTCTTGTCAGATATATGGTTTATGAAGATATTCTCCTAGTCGGTAGCTTGTCTGTTCAGTTTTTTGGTAAAGTCTTTTGATGATCAAAAGTTTTTAATTTTTATGAGGTCTCATTTACTTATTTTGTCTTTTACTATTTGTGGTTTTGCCATTATATTAGATAAGCCATGGTAATGGCTTTTTCCTCTGTGTTAGGGTTCTCTCCATTGGGAACCTAGCAGGATAGGCTTTAGTTACATTAAGAATGACAACAGTTCCTTTACATCTGGGTCAAGGATATAGAGCAAGCCTCTTCTGAAAATAGCCAGGAAAGAGAGAAGAATCCAAGGGGAGGGGGTGAGTGTAGAAGACAAATTAGTAGACTAGTCGTAGAATGTCAGAGCTGAACAAGACCAGTCCAATCCTTCACTGTTTGAGTGAGGAAACAAAGGCACAAACCACAAACAAAACCAAATCCACTGCCGTTGAGTTGATTCCAACTCACAGTGACCCTATAGGACAGAGTAGACCTGCGCCATAGGGTTTCCAAGGCTGTAATCTTTACAGAAGCAGACTGTCACATCTTTCTCCAGTATAACAGCTGGTGGGTTCGAACCACTGATCTTTCAGTTAGCAGCAGAGCACTTAACCACTGCGGCACCAGGGCTTCTTAAAGGCACAAAGAAAGGAAATAATTTGTCCAAGGTCACACAGCCAGCGGTGCACACAGCAGTGCGCTGCCACCTGCCTAGGTTAATGAATAATCTGCAGCTATTGTTAGTGCTCAGAGGGGAGAAAAAAGGGAATACTGGCTCTCAGCAGTCTTATAGAACAATAGGTGAAAAGGCCATGCATACACATACACATATATATCCCCACCCCATTCAACGCCAGCAGTGTACACAGAAGAGATGTGTGCAAGGCAGAATTGTGTGGGATGCACACACTGATGTGGAAGAAAAACTGTTTAGTTCATACCTAAGTAGACCCTCTGCCTACTGGCTCATCTATAGGGTAGGGCTGGTGAGGACCAAATTGAGGCATGAATGGAGGAATCACTGGCGGTTTGCTAGTGTAGAAAGGCAACAGGATATTCTTTAGGAGATCAGGGGCTGGAGGTGAAGGCCTCTCAGATAAGAGGAAAGTGTGAGATAAAGCTCCAGGGCAGGGGTAAGGGCAGATGGTGACTGGAGCTGTTCGAGTCCTGGACATAGCTCCTGCCATTAGGATCCAGCACCTTGAAGGGTGTAGCTTCAGTGTGTATTGGGGAGTGGGGGCAAGTCCCTGGGGGACTCGGGTGTGGGGGTGGAGCCTAATGACTCTGTGTACAGCTGTCTCCTAGGTGCAAGGGGTGGAGCTAGGGCTGGGCAGCTGTGCCCCTGTCCTACCATCAGTTCCTTCTCCCCTGCACTGAGGCCTCCTCTAGGGCTGCTGGGAAGGCAAGAGCGACTGCTGCCGTTTGTAGCTGCCCAGATGCTGGTACAGGGGCTCTGCAGGGTGCCACTGTCCAGGATAGCACGCTTGTCCTCATCTGGGGGTGAAGGGGCACGATCAGTGACAGATTCTTCTTCTGGGGCCCTGGGGGAGGCAACAACTCCCCTTCATCCCCGTCACCCCCAGAGATTTTACCTGCCTGGACAGCTGAGGTGAAGGCTATATCTCTAATTCTTGGTATCAGTCACTGACACTTCAGTATCAATATAAGTCACTGTGTTACCTCACGGGCATTGCCAGTTGATGCTGTATCCTGAACTGTTGACTAAAAGGCTTTACTTCCAGTTAAGAGAATTTCAGTCATTAAGTGAGGAGGTAGGGAAGTGCTAAAGGTAATAATAGCTAACATTCGTCGGTGCTTACTCTGTTGCAGGTACTATGCTGAGTGATTTTATATGAAATCCTCACAAAATTCTAAGGAGGAAGAAGGTACTCTTGGCATTGCCTTGTATGGCTGGTGAATGTGGCTTATGTACTCAAGGTTAGTAACTTGTATATGTTCACACAGCAAGTAAGAGGTGGAGCCAGGCTTTAATCTAGGCAGTCTGATACCAGATCCTGCTCACCCGACCACTATGCAACACCCCACCCCCCATTCTGGTGCTATTTTAAGTTCATCTAGAGCCCCAGAGGCAAGTGATTAATCCATGAACCCAAAGGCTTAGCTGTGTTGGTGACCCTTTGCTTGGGCATTGCTCACTGGGAGGCAGAACTGAGGCTTCTAAGGCTGCCCCCTCTCTCCAGTGGCCAGGGCAAAAGTGAGGGCAAAGGGAAATGAGGCTTTGGAATGGGTGAGGGGGAGGAGCTGGGAGTTTCACCCCAGCTAAATGGTGAGCCAGGAAGCTTTGAAAAAGACTGTGGTCCCCTTTGTTCTTGCAGGAAGAGAGCATGTGGAAGGTCAGTTCCACCTAGGTCCCATGGAACACAAACTGCTTCTGGTAGGGGTGGGTATTCAGTGTGGAGCACTGGTGCCCACAGAACTGGCCCAGATTCAGCCTGTTGGCTGAGATCCGGTGGAGGAAGAGGAGGGTCTGGTGGGTGCTGATCTTGGCTCTTGGCCAGGCAGGGTTCTCTGGGTTGCCACTTGCACCCCTGGCCTTGGAGGCCTTAGCTACTATCTTTGTTTTTTTTGTTTTTTTTTCCATCTTCCCTGCAAACCCAGGTCTGCTACCTCAGAGTCCTTCCCAGAGACCCTTGATATACCCACCTCACTCACTGCCCTTTCACCTCCTGCTGTACCTACAAGACTTTCTCATCTTTACCTGCTCATGATCATGGACACAGTCCTGGAATGGTTCCAGGTCAGAGGTCCAGAAGGCCAGCCTCACAGGGAAGTCCCTGCTACCCTGATGGCATGAGTGCTGTCATAATTGAGGGGATATAGTGGGGGAAGTCAGGGGAGACTTCCCAGAGAGCTAGGTGGGGGCATTGGAGGTGGTCCCCAGCCAGAGCAGAAGCAGTGAGCTCCCAGGCCGAAGAACAGCCCATGGAAGAGCAGAGAGAGGCTGGAGGGGCTGCCTTCCCACCCTCATCTTCATCCTCAGTCATGTCAGGGGTTGTAGGCCTTTTATTGATCTTTGGGTACTTAAGCCTAGACCAGATGTGGTTCTTGCCTTATAAGGGGCGACACTCGGGTGAAGGAAAGGGGCCAAAATGTCCAAGTCCCTGTTCTGTCCTAGAATCCTAGGATTTGTGGTGGACTCTAGTGTTCCCCTGCTGCCAATAAAGGGTCCAACCATGTTATGGGATCAGGCACCTGGCTGGCTGGCCTTTGGGCTTTAGAGCTGGAACTCTTCTGCTTCTACCTGAGCTCCCTTTTCAACATGCAGGCCTGGGCACGTGGAGGTGGGGTAGGGATGCAAGAGTTGGTTGGAGAGGTGGGGCAATTGGGGAGGGCAACATGGCTAGACTTTGATTTTGTGTCCTCTCAGGCCCTCCTAGAACGCAGAGCCTTAGTCCTTGGGCATCATGTGTCCCTCTGCTTCCTGTGTCTGTCCTTAATGTACAATGCATGTCAGTTTCTTCTGGGGAGAGGATCTAGATCAGCCTTTGGACTTTACAGAGGCTGAAGGATCATTTGGAGTTCAAGCTAGAAAGTTGTTTGTGACTATCTGGTGCTATCTGAGCCTGGCAGAGTGGGAGTAGGGGAGGTCGCTGGCATCTGGTTGGCTTAGCAGGGTACAGTTATTCCTGATCACATGGAAATAAACATTTGGATTCCTGATTATATCCCTGGGGATGGAAGACTCTGGCCAAAAAAGTTAAAGTTGCTCCAGGGCTCCACAACTTTGTGTGCCCCAGGAAGGGCTGGAGGTGGGATCCACTCATCCATGGCATTGCCCCCTCCCCTGCCTTTCCTTTATTCACAGGTTGGTCCCTCTGATCACTTCCTCTTACCTCCCGAGATGAATGGAGCCTGATTTGAACAAGGAAAAGGAGTCTAGTAAGGATGAATATGCAAGTCGGGAAATGGGGTATGTATGTGTATGTGTGAGAGAGAAAGAGAAGGGGAGATGGAGGATCTCTGGCTCTCACTGCAGAGAGCAGCTCCCCCTGCTGCCCTCAGGGGAAACAGCAGCCCCAGCTGCCCACAGTCTCTGTGGGTCCTGGCTTCCACTCCCTTGGGAAGCTGCTCGGCCCTCCTCTGGTTGTTGTGTTCCTTTGGGGGTCTCCAGTCCTCTTTGTTGGATTCTGGCTCCTGAAGGGGTGGGGAGGGGTGGGATGGGGTGGGAGACAGGGGCTTGCCATGTGATGGCCTGGACACCCAGGTCACTGGGAGTTTGGGAGGATTAAACCCTGACAGTCACCATGGAGGCCTATGAGTTCCTAAGTTAGAACCCCTGCCAAGACTCCAGCGAGGGGCATTGGACTAGCAAGAAGACCATGACAGAGGAGAGTCCTGTGGTGAGAGGCTTGGACTTGCACTGTGAACTGAGTGGCCTGGACACTGTGTTGACCCAATGACGGGACAATGAGTGAGTATACACACAGGAGCATCTTTCTTCTGCTTTGCTCCATTTTGGAAGGGAACAAGGTTGCTCCACTTTGGAAAGGGACAAGGTGGGATCCAGCAGCTCTTGGAGCTTCTGCTAGGTGGCTTTGTCAAGAGGAGAGCTCTCTACTCCCTACTCTGCTGGGGACATCTGCAGAGAGGCTGGGCAAGGAACAAGCTATTCAGTTTCACTTTGAGATTTTTTCTCTTCCCTAACTTCATCCCAGTGTGTGTGGTTGGATCAGCGTTGCAAGCCCAGTTCTCCTTGGCCAGAGCCCCAGTGTCTGCGTGCCTGCGTAGGGGGCCTAGTCATTGCAGGAAGAGGGGGCAGGAGTGTTTATCTGATAAGCACAGGCCAGGGACTTTCCAACCTCTTCCCTTCCCTCTAGACTTTTGCCTCCACCCTACCTTGATCCCTCTTCTATCTGATTCTTGCCTCACAGGACGTCTATTCTGAAAGAATCAAGAGTCACTGCCCCTGAAGGTAGGGAGGAACCCAGGGGCTGGAGCTAGCACTGGCCTTGAACTAGCCCCACCATTCTGGGCTATTTTCCAGGGCTGTGACTCTGGGACCCTAGGTAAGGGGCCTTGCTGGCCTCAAACTCTCTGCTTTTCCCCTCTCTCCAGCTGTGCTGGCCATTAAGTAGAGGGTCCTAGAGCCAGGCCTGCTGGTTTTCTCGCCTACTGTCTGTTGCCTTCACACCCCCATGTCCCTCATCTTTCTATCCCTTGGCCTTGCTTTATCCACCTGATTCCTTTCTAGTCTTTTCTGATCTTACTGCTGTCTGCCCTTCCCAAAGCAGATGTGGAGGCTTGGTCACTGTTTAGAAGCTCCCAGTCTCCCGTAGCACTGGACAAAGGCCTCTCCCTGTCCCATGTCTCTTTTCCAACATGTAGAAGTATAAAATAGTCAGGGTGTGTTCAGATGTTTGTAAACATGGAGTCACTTGAGCCCTGTGCAGGTGGGTGATGGGGAAATTGAAGCTGTTTAGTGGCACTGTGGTTAAGAGCTCAGCTGCTAACCAGAAGGCCGGCAGTTCAAATCCTGCAGCCGCTCCTTGGAAACCCTACAGGACAGTTCTACTCTGTCCTATAGGGTCACTATGAGTTGGAATCGACTCAACAGCAATGGATTTTTGGTTTGGCTCTGACTGCAGCAAGCAGCTCCCTCTGCTGCCTGCAGGGGAAACAGCAGCTTCAGCTGCCCACAGTCTCAGTGGGTCTGGGCATTCCTTGGAGAAGACTCTGATAGGGTCATGTCTTGGGCCTGGTTCTGTTCAACATACAAGACTTTCTTGAGAAAAAAGACAAGGAAATGGAGGAATGGAGCTACCAATAACTTCTGTGTAAATTCTTGAACCCCCGTCACAGTTTTCCAAAAGGTCCACCAAGATTGAATTTTCACTAATCCTCAAATGCCCAAAGCTGAGTTTTCTTAGAAGGAAAGTAAGGGGCTAAATGAGTCACACAGGAGAGTGGTGGTGGTCATTCTCAGGGGCCCTTTCCCCTTTGCCTGCTTCTTTCATCCAAGAGGTCAGGCCTTGAACTGGCTGTAAGGTGGCTACTATAAGGCAGTGGAATGCTAGAAAGAAAGGACTTGGGCTTGGGGGCTGCAAGTTACAGATTAACATGGGGAGGAAGGAAGCAGGGGGAATGGAAAGGGGCCTGAGGAAGAAACTGCTGAGCTGGGACAATCTGGGTTTGAAGGGGCACAAGCACAAGGGGTCAGTGGACCGCCCAGCACCCTCTGGAGCAGGCCCTCAGCTCCTCTCGGCTATCTGACCTTCCTGAAGACCTGCTCACACACCGCCTCCCTGGCAGTCAGTTCCTGGGGAGAGAGTAGAGAGATGAGGACAAAGAACAAGGATATTTACCAGCCAGAGCTCCTTTCTCAAGGTCCCTGAACTCCACTTAGTCCTTCAGGATATACTGGCAAGAGCATTTGATATATGGGGAATTGTATCATCGTTTCAACCCTCAACTTTTCACCCCAGAGGAAGGAAGGTAGCTAGTCAGGGGATGGGAAATGGCTAAACTTCGATCTCCCCAGTCATGATTTATGGACAGTCATCAGACTTGTAGCCAGGGCCCACCTTGGCCACTCTATTTCTTCCTCTCCCCACCCTTTTCAGTCCTTTTATTTTCCTTCTTTGTTGGTCTTCCTATGGGAAGGAGTGAGGACGGGGAGTAAACTTATTTGGTTTGGGCAAGGGGCTGCATCCTAGCTGGAGGCCCCTCTCCTAGACACCCCCATTTATGCCAGCCTCCTCTCCCCCACAGCCCTCACCCAGCTCACCAGATACAACTTGTCTCCTTCCAGCCAGTGTTTCCAGCCCCGGTTGGGGACCTCCCCTTTCTGCACACACACCAGCTGCTCCTCCTCCCAGGTTACTATTGTCTATAGGGGAAGGCAGGAATAAAGAAATATTGAGAGGCAGGCCCCCCAAAATACATCCCAACTTACTCCAGCTGCCCCCTTTCACTCCACAGCAGATACAGTCTTGCTCCAGCCCTGAGCTCCTTCATTCTGAGTGAGTGGGCTGCTCTGAGTGGGCTTCTCTCTCTCACTCCTACAGGCCACAAAGGGCCAAAGTTCCTTTATGCTGACATTTGAGTAGCTCTGACTCAAAAGACCTGAGGGAGAGTGGGGGTGGGCCAGGGTAGTTGGGGTGAAATTGGGAGGGTGAAAATGGAAAGTCTGTCCTCTAGAGACTTTTATCTTACCTGCCTTTGGGAAAAAAAGAGATTCTTTGGGAGCCCCACCAGAGAATCTCTTTTCTCCTCTTTCTCATTTTTCAACCACAGCTGAAGTGCCCCTTACAAAGAAGGACCAAGCCCCTAAATCAGAGCTGGGTGGGCCTGGGCATTCCAACTAAAAATTATTGATGCCTTCCATAGGATAAAAACAAAATAACCAAACCTACTGCCTTTGAGTCAATTCTGACTCCTGGAGACCCCATGTGTTACAGAGTAGAACAGCTCCATAGGGTTTTCCTGGCTGTAATCTTTACAGAAATAGTTAAGCCTTTCTTCCATGTTGCCACTGGGTGGGTTCAAACTGTCAACCTTTAGCTTAGCAGGTGATCACAAACCACTTGTGCCACCCAGGCTATTTTCCATAGGATACATCCTGCTCAATAAGGAGCTCACAATCTTCAAAAGACAGAGGATCAGTAAATACTTATCTCTTATACCAGGCAAGTGGTTGGGATGGGAATGGGGAGGGAAGAGCCGAGTCTTCAAGGAAGTTAGGTGTTAGCTTGGAGATAATGGGAAGTCTCTGGCAAGGAAAGAAGGGTAAGAGGCAAGGTAAGAGAGAAAGACAAATAGTCTTGAAGGGCTCTAACCTAGAGTGTGTGTGAGAAAGATAAATGAGGAACTGGTGGATTTAAGCATGTGCAAGTTATCTGGAAAGTAATAGATGGTCACTGGAAGGGTCTGAGTCAGGGATTGATATGGTCACATTTACATTTTAGATAGATCCTTGTGGCTACAGCATGCAGAGTGGATTAGAGGAGGGTCAAGACTGGGGCCAACTTGAGTGCCAGGTGAGAAATGAGGGCCTGAATTAAGGTAGTGATAGTGAGAATAGTTAGGAACAGATGAGCAGTATTCTTCAATAGAAATATAACGTGAGTCACAACTGCCAGCCACATATATAATATTACATTTTCTAGTAGCTATATTAGAAAAATATAAAGAAATAGGTGAAATAAATTTTAACAATATATTGTATTTAACTTAAAATATTATTTCACCATGTAATCAATATAAACATTTCTAATGGGATATTTTTACGTTCTTTGTGTGTGTGTGTGTGTGTGTGTATTTCTCCAGAAATCCAACGTGTATTTTACATTTACAGCACATCTCAATTTGAACTAGTTACATTTCAAATGTTCAATAGCCACATGTTGCTAGTAGCTATTATGCTGGACAGTGCAGAAAAATTATAAAGACTTCTTGACTAATTAGATATGGTGTGTGTGTGTGTGTGTGTGTGTGTGTGTGTGTGTTGGAGGCACATAGGTAAGGGAACAAATAATATTGATCTGACTCCGGGGTCTCTGGTTTGATGGCTGGTTATTGACATTAAGGGAGACAGTAAATATAAAAGGAGGAGTTGGTTTGTTTAGAAAGATAATGAATTTGAGTTTGACCTCGGGGCATGCAAATGGAAATGGTTTGCAGGCAGTTGAAAGCATCACCCTGGAGCTCAGGGGATAGCTCTGGCTGGAGGATGTATGTCAAGGGCAGTTTATAGGTGGTAGCTGAAGGTGAGGAGCCCTGGTGGCACAGTGGTTAAAGCGCTCAGCTACGAACAGAAAGGTCAGTGGCTTGAACCCACCAGCTGCCTCATGGCAGAAATCTGTGGCAATCTGCTTCCATAGCCTTGGAAACCCTATGGGGCAGTTCTACTCTGCCCTGTAGGGTCGCTATGAGTCAGAATCGACTCAATGGCAAAGAGTTTTGGGTTGTAGTTGAAGGTGTGGGTGTAGATGATTTAGCCCACAGACGCTGTACATAGCAGAAGGAGAAAGTCAAGGACAAAACACTGGGGAAAAGCCCCACTTAAGGGATTAATAGGGGAACTAGGGTTTGCAAAGGAAACCAAGAAGGAACACCAAAGAGCTAGAAAGAAATGTAGGTGAGTGGGGTTATAGAGGGGAAGGGAAAAGAGACTGTGTGGTGACCAGCAGTGTCATGTCGCAGGCTAGAGGGTGAGTAAATGTTTGCGCATTGCCTGGGCGATGGATGACCTGCTGTTTTAGCCCTTTTGGCTGGTGGATGAGAGGGGCAGGAAACAAGTTAAGAGAGAGTAGGGGGATCACCAGAAGCCTGTCAGTCTCAAGACTAGTAGCCTGGGGACTCTACAGCCTGCTATGGCAATCATTTTCCCTGGCTCTGGCTAGGAGAGGCCACTTTATTTTGCCCCAAATTGTTAAGAGGCAACTGCTCCTCCACCCCTCCCCCGAGTCCAAGGAAAAATACCTGGCATTTCCATCCGTCCATGATCCTGAGGTCCTCTTCAAACTCAACTCCCACCTCAAATTCCAGAATGTAGTTGCGGAAGGTGCTGACGGTCTTCACTGTCATGTGGTTGCCCTGATGGTCAATCTCCTTGTCTGGCTTCAGCAGCAGTGCTATCTTCCGCAGAGCCATGTTGATGTCTGCAGGGGGCAGTCTCTTAGCAAGGGTCCTGCCAACCCATGTGAGCTTCCCCACCAAAGCAGCACCTCAGGGCTGAGAGCTTTCACTTAGCTGGGTCTGGAACTGTGGATAGCTCAGCTGCTATCCAAAACATCGGCAGTTTGGATCCACCAGCCCCTCCTTGGAAACCCCATGGGGCAGTTCTACTCTGTCCTATAGGGTTGCTATGAGTTGGAATTGACTCGAGGACAATGGGTTTTTTTTTTTTTTTTTTGTTTGTTTTAGCATTGCCCTGCACCAGGCTACTAACCAGAAGGTTGGTAGTTTAAACCCACCCAGAGGCACCTCAGAAGAAAGGCCTGGTGATCTGCTTCTGAAAGGTCACAGCCATGAAAACCCTGTGGAGCACTTCTACTCTGACACACATGGGATCTCCATGAGTCTGAATCCACTTCTTGGCAACTGGTTTTGGTTTAGCATTGCCACTGGTTAGAATGGATCCCAAGTCAGGTGTCAGCAGCCTGAACCTTTCCACAATATCCAACCCCAGCACTTTCCCTTCTCAATGGGACAGAGAGTCAGGAAGGGAGAGGAAAGAAGGGGAGTGGAAGGGGCTTGGGAGAGGTGAGGCCATTACTTAGGGCTTGCAGGTAGTCTTCCATGTTCTTCTGTGAGACAAAGTGGTAGTAGCTGGTGAGGTTGGGAGGCATTGTCTGCGTGGGCCAAGATGGAGATTAAAATTTCAGGAGGATATAGGAGACAAGGTGAGGAGAGAGGGGATGTTGTCTGGCAAGTGAGGCTGAGAGACTCCGGGCAGCCCTCCACACAGAGAAACAGGCATGTGTAAAGTCTATGTTTTCCAGGGCTTTTATAGGACTAGGGCCCTGTTGCAATAACAGTCCCTACCAGACTTCCTCCCTCCCCCCATGTTTCAGTTTGGGGTTGGTGTCTGCCGGCAGCCTGAGGGAAGGGCAGGGCATTGGCAAGGTTGTGCCTGACCTCCACTTTTCCTGAGGAAGGAACCTGGAGGAGTCCAGGGTCCTGGGCTGTCAGTCATCCAAGACTTGAACCATTCCGCAGGTCAGTATTGGCCTCCACCCCATTCCTCCTCCTGACAGAGCTGGGAACTGTCCCAGAGCCCACAGGGGCAGTCTCCTGGGAAAGAGCTGCAACTGGGCTGGCTATAGGGAGTAGAAGGTTCTTACAGGCCCACCTAGGGGTAAGTTCTAACAATACCTGAGATCCCTGTGCTGGAAGGTGGGAGAAGAAGGAGGTAGGAAAATAAGGGGGACAGCCAGTTGGCCAGGAGCCACGGTGAAGAAAACCCTACAGCACCCACAGCTTCCTCAGATATCTTTGCTGTGTTGGAGCCCAAACTCTTTGCTCTGTAGAGTCACTAGGAAGGGGGAAGGTGTGGGGAGGGCGCAGTGGGAGAAGGGGACTGGTGCCAAGAGAACTGCTCTCCCCAGGCACAGAGAGGGTGTTGAGTTAAGAGTTCAAAGTCCAGAGCGGAAAGTAGGGAGGAGTTTGGTTGGCTGTTCTAGAGAATTTTATACTCTTTGGCTTGGAATCCAGGGGTTTCCCCTTTCCCTTTGGAGTCACTGATGTCATCACCCGGAGTCCCCAGTGCTGAGACAGCCATGTGTACCAGATACATTCCCCTGGGGGCCTCTGCCTAAATTATAGTGTGTCACACTCCCCAACTGCCCACTTTGTCTCAAACCTACCAACTTCCTCAACTTCAGGATCAGCTGGGCTGGCTCATCGTGGTTTGGGTGTGAAAATCCGGGAGAGAGGCAAGGAACAGTCAGCAGTGGGAACAACTGCAGGATAGGTCCATTTTCATAGGGCCTGACATTCCAGCTGCGGATGAACTGTCTCAACAGGTGTGTGAGAGGGGAGCACAAATATCTCATGCTTCTTCCAGTCCCAGAGCCCTTCCCCCAGCTGACCCTCCCTGGGTTCCTCAAGTCCTGGGGCTGGGGACTTAAATTAAATGCCAGGGTTTCTCTGGTAGAGGCTGAGGGTGCCACTTCGCGATACCCAGGAGGCACACAGCAATGACTTACTGATGGAATGGGTTGTGAAAAGGGGTTAATGCAGGGTTGGGGTGTATGTGCGTGACGTGGATACTGCCCCTCCCCACCTCCTCAGGTCTCTGCTGACGTCGTCCCTTCCCCACCCCCTTGCTTTCAGCTTCTCGATTCTCCCATTGTCCCTCGTATTTCCCACCCCCCTCTATGGCTTTCCAGCTTCCTCCCCGGCCCCCACAATTCCCCTGCTCTCCCAAATTGCAGTCTAGGGAAAAAACCCCTACCACATTCTCCCGCCCCTGCTCCTCAGACCCACTCGTCACCTCCCCTCCCTGCAGCACCTGGCCTCCCCAGTCACCCGATTGGCCAGCAGCCCCATCAATCCGTGCCTGGCTTTGCTGACGTCATCCTGCAGTAGCGGGGATGGGGTGGGAGTGAGAGAGAGAGAGTGAGGACGCCGGGCTCTAGAGGGACAGAGTAGAAGCCACTGCAAGTCCCCCACCTTAGCCACCCAGGTTGGGGTCTGCCCAAGTCGGCTCTGTGGACTAGTGTGCGCGGCAGGCTCCGCTCTGTCACTGCCCTGCTGCTCTCTGTTTTCCCTGCCCTCCTTGGTGAGCCCCTGCATCCCTCCTAAGGGGGAACAAGCAGGCTTGAGGCTCCCAGGGGAGAGCGATCTCCAGCTTTGCTCTGCCCCACGCCACACCATGACCCTCTTGCTGTTGCCCCTCTTGCTGGCCTCCCTGCTCCCCTTCAGCTCCTGTAACAAAGGTGAGTGAGGTGGGGGTGGGGGTCACTGAGAGATGGGCAGGGACAGAGCGATGTGGGGGCAGGGGGCAGGAGGTATTGAGGCTCTCTGGCACATGACAGGTGTCTGCTCCTCTTCTGACCATCCCCCTCCCATCCATTTTCTCAGACCTGCCCCCTTCTCCTCTCCCTCAGCATCTTCCTTGCCACATCCTCCTCTCTGATCCGTCTCTACCCATGTACTTCTCTTGTTGGTCATCTTGCCCCCAGAGAGTCTCCATCCCCATTTTGGAGTCCCTACCCACCCCCACCCCTGCCCAGTTTCTCCATGCTGGCAGATATCTCAGGTCTCAGAGGACTTGCCCCTGAGCAATGATATGCATCTCTCAGTGGCTCCATTTTCACTGGGGTGCGCACACACTAAGGGTGTGTGGCAGCTCCATCTGGTTCATCTCCATCCCATCCTGGGGAGAAACTGTTCCTTGCAGCTCAGCAATTCGGAGCACGTATGTTTCTGCATGTTCCTCTGCATCCATACCCTGATGCCTGCACACAGCTGGGCTGTGGGTTACCAGAGCTGCCCTCTCTGGCAGACAGCAGATAAATTCAGCTGGATGAGGCTGTCAGAAGGACCGTGAGGGATGGAGGGAGGAGACTGGGCGCAGAAGGCTCTGGTAGGTGGAAGCAGATGGAGAAGGGCAGGAAGGGGCAGAAGTGGGTGTGGGAGGGCGCTAAATGAGTGGTGAGAGGGAAAGCTGAGAAGAAGAGACATGAGGTGTGGGAGGGGGGTAAGAAGGGAATGGGAGAGGACAAAGGTAGAGGCAGAAAAAAAGGAGAATGAAAGGAAAATGAGGAAGAAAAGAGAAGGGAAGGGTAAAGCCAAGGAAGGAAAAGACAGGGAGCCTAGGTGTGAGTGAAAGGTAATGGATACAAGGAGAGAGTAGGTGGTCAAGAGGAGAGGAGCTGGGAGGCAGAGGTAGGGAGGGAAGTAGGGATGGAGGGGTGAGCTATGGGAAAGTGCCTGGCTCTGCCCTTGCGGCGCCTCACCCCTGCATCTGCCTCAGCCCCTCTATCTGCGTTCTCCTTTGCCTGGCCTGGCTGTGGCTCCTGCCTCTACCTCTGACCTCAGCCTGGCTTATTAGCCTCCTGCCACTTCTTGTGTTGTCTCCTGTGCACCATCTTGTGACTTTCTCCTCAGCCATCAGGGAAGGGGTTGTGGTGGTCATCAGCACGAAAGGGGTAGGCGTTCAGATACCAGAAGGCTTTTTTGGGGGGATGATTAGAGGAAAGACTGGAAATCAGGATTTCTTGCTCACCAGGAATACTCCGAACAAGTTGGCTTTTGGTGACTCAGTTTCCCTCTGGTGATATGTCCTCCTCCATCCATGTCCTGCTGATGTGCCGTTATGAATGTGCTTTGAGAGCCTGGGGCTTGGCATGTGGGACCAGATAGAGTAACCAGTGGAGGCTGGGCTTGGGAGTGATGTGGAAGGGGAGAGAAGATGCTGAGCTCCCAAGGAACACCCGTGCCTTCCCCATAACCTCCTACCAGGCTAGCGGTAGACTGCTCCTGGGGAGGGGCGGGGAGTGATTTAGTGGAATATGGAAGGATCTGGAGCCTGAGTGAGTTCTACATCCACCCTGAATTGGCTGATGGCTGAAGGGAAGATGGGTGTGTTGGCAAGAATTAGGACTAAGTCATGGGTCTGTATAAAATGCAGGGTTCATGGAGTGCTGGGTTTGGTGGCCCTGTAGGGGACATAGAAATGTGCTGGTTATGAGCGTGTTCTAGGTGTGGGGGTGGGAAGCAGGGAGGGGATTTTTTCGTGTTTCTAGGCCAGCTTGATAATCCCTTAGGATGTTGGCTCTGCTGGGTCCAGGCATTTACCATTGATCCCTCTGCTCCATCCCTGCCCTCCTCTGTCCCCCTCCCTCTGTCCTATATCTCTTTTCTTCCCTTCTTTCTCCTATTCCCTGTGCTAAGGAGAACAGCCTTAGGTTGGGGCTTGGCTGGAAGCAGTGAAAAGTGAAGGGAGCAGGATTGGAAATTAAGGGGGAGGGTGGATAAACAATCAGGAAACTTCTATATTCCCTCCTTTTTTAAATACCAACTCTGCCCTTAATCTCCCCTTTCGCTTTCTCAGGGCTCCTTTGGTGGCCACCAGTGCTCCATGACTTCCTAGTCTCCACTGTCCTGCACTTGAAATCCCTAAAGGGGCTCTCCACCCCCAGACCCTGGTATTCAGGGGAGATACTGATCTCTTCCCCCACCCTCTGGGGGGCAGGCAGTTGCCATGGAAACTGTCTATCCTACTATAGGCGAAAGCTGTGACCTCCCACAGGCTCGCTGACTTCTTCAATAGCTAATTTCTCATCCTTGTCCTTGTCCTCCTCCTTGTGCTTGTCCAAGGTGCTCCCACAGGGGGTGGAAAGGATAATGAGGCTGAGGTATGAGTTTGCCTGGGCCATCAGGAGCTGTTCTGGGAGTGGAGGCCCAGCTCACATGTGCTTCCCCTTCTCTCTCTGGGGGTCAGCCAACAAGCACAAGCCATGGATCGAGGCAGAATACCAGGGCATCGTCATGGAGAACGACAACACTGTCCTGCTGAACCCACCACTCTTTGCGTTGGACAAGGATGCCCCCCTGCGTTATGCAGGTAATTGGGGCTGGGGTATGACAAGGCAGGGTAGGGGACAGAAAAGTGGTTGGGAGGGCAGAGGGTGAGGGAGGAGAGGGGTAATCCTGGGAGTAGGAGGAATGAGAGAGTGGGAGAAGAGGCCTGGGGGAAAATAGAAGAATAGGCTGAAGGGGGGCGGGTGGGGAATGGGATACACTGAAGATTGGTAATTGAGGAAAGGATGCCAGAGAGAAGGACATGGGCAGGCAGGGGTTAATTGATCAAGATTTTGCCGTATCTCAGACCTGGTGGCTCTGAGAGGAGTTGGAGCTATTCGTCTGATAATTCATGCTTTCACGCCTGTAAGAGAAAGGACAGGGGTTTGGGAGGAGGGGTGAAGCTGGAAACCGAATTGAGCCTGAGGGTGGAAGAGGAGGTGCTGGAGGCATTGCAGAAGCCTCACTCCTTCCCTCCCCCCCCCCCCCCCCCCCGGGACAGGTGAGATCTGTGGCTTCCGGCTCCACGGGTCTGGGGTGCCGTTTGAGGCGGTGATCCTGGACAAGGCAACAGGAGAAGGACTGATCCGGGCCAAGGAGCCAGTGGACTGCGAGGCTCAGAAGGAGCACACCTTCACCATCCAGGCCTACGACTGTGGCGAGGGTCCCGACGGGGCCAACACCAAGAAGTCCCACAAGTGAGGGAGCCCTTCTCTGCCCCATATGCCCCAGGGCCCTCCCCACCTCCTCCCTGAGCTGAGCTTCCATCCTCTTCTCCAAGCCCCGTGCCATCTGTCTGTATTGTTATTGAAAATGCACCCACTACTCTGCCGTCCGTAGGATTTAGGGACAGTATTCTTGCCCCTCAGGATCCTTCAGTCAAGGTGACAGAAGCATATAGTAGAGTTTAGGAGGATTTAATCCTGGCTCTTGAGTCCCTGGGTGGTGCGAACAGGCTACGTGCTCCGCTGCTAATCAAAAGGTTGGAGGTTTGAGTCCACCCAGAGGTGTCCTGGAAGAAAGCCCTGGAGATCTACTTCTGAAAAATCAGCCATTGAAAACCCTAGGGAGCACAGTTCTACTCTGACACACATGGTGGGGTCTCCATGAGTTGGAGTGAACTCCATGGCAACCATCTTTTTGTTTTTTAGTCCTGGCTCTGCCTCTTATGACCTCGGGCAACTTACGGAGCCTTTCTGGGTCTACTTTTCATTATCCGTAAAAAGGGGATAGTGATGATACCTACTTCATAAGGTTGCTGTGAAGATTAAATGGCACAGTGCCTGGTACATGGTAAAGGGCTCAATACATGGGAGCTATGATGATGTGGAGGAGGATGAACCACGTTTAGCACACATCCTGATCTCCTTTTCAGCTGCCCACCAGTCTATCTGTAGTAGACACCACAGTCACCCAATTAATAACGCTCATGCATACAGCTCTAGGAGGGGATGGGGAACAGATGGTTACAGCATGAAAGAGGCCAGGGTCCAGGACACCTATGTCTTGTTCCCGCTCTCATTTGAGTGTGGGAGAAAGACTGCAGTCAGGATTCCTGGGCCACTAAGAGGCACTAGAGATAAACAGCTCTTTGTGACTTCATTTCCCATTTGGAGATAGGGTCCTTGTCCCTTGGTCCTGGGAGCCTGGATCTTGGCTATGGGACTCAGCACGAAGGGCTTCCATCCAACTCTGCTTGCCCAGGGCACAAGTAAGGAGGCACCACCCCTGACATGCACATTTTGCACATGTGCACAGAAGGCAGCACACAGCTCACATGTACTGCTCAGACATGTCAGCTGACTTGTTCCTTTTGTACAAATGTCATTTTCCTTCTTGTGGCTGTTTTTAATTTTGGCTTTTCTCTGAATTTTCCTTAATTATCTCGTTGGATCTGATTGTTGTGAAGGAGGATCTGATGGATGCAAAATTCTCTGCCTAATTCCTCGCTTGGCACCTCTACCTGTAGCATTCTGTACAGAAATCATCAAACTCAGCTCCTGGGTGTCCCCTGGTGCTTATTCCGTATCCCTTACATCAGTCACCTTTTCCTTAGCCCCGATTCTCTTGAGGACCTTCTCTCTGGAGTCTGCCCTACTCTGGCAGGACTTTGACCTGGGCTGGTGCTTTGAGGGGTGGGGGGTGAGCATGCTGACCTGCCCCAGGCTCAGGGACAGACGGACTTTCTCCTGCTCTGTGCCCCCACCTGCATTCCTATGATGGCCCCTTGTGCCTCTCTTGGAGCATTGAGGCTGGCTGGCTCTTCCTTGTCTCCCTTCCTTGTCCACGCTTTGTTGTCTCCCCTTCCTTATGCCCTGTTCTTCACCCCTCCTTCTGCTCTGCTGTGTGCAGGGCAACGGTGCATGTTCGGGTCAACGATGTGAACGAGTTCGCCCCTGTGTTTGTGGAGCGGCTGTACCGCGCGGCAGTGACTGAGGGGAAGCTGTATGATCGCATCCTGCGGGTGGAAGCCATCGATGGCGACTGCTCCCCGCAGTACAGCCAGATCTGCTACTACGAGATCCTCACGCCCAACACCCCCTTCCTCATCGACAACGACGGTGAGTCCATCCCCTGCCCACCCCAGCTGCCCAGCTCGGTGTCAGCCCACCTTCCTCAGTGCTCCCACAGCTCCTGCCCTTCAGATGCTTACTTCACGCCCTCCTTTCCAGATGTGGAAATTTTTCTCCCAGACACCTGCTTGCATCTTGATTCACCTACTGCTCAATTAACTCATGAATCCTCCCCTGCCTCCCTAGGCTTTCTCTAGTGCTGCTGATCGTATTTGTCCTCCCCCCCACCACCGCAGGGAACATCGAGAACACAGAGAAGCTGCAGTACAGTGGTGAGAAGCTCTACAAGTTTACAGTGACAGCTTATGACTGTGGGAAGAAGCGGGCGGCAGATGACGCGGAGGTGGAGATCCAGGTGAAGCCCACCTGTAAACCCAGCTGGCAAGGTGAGGAGCTCAGCTCTGTGACCATCTTGTGAATCACCTTTCCCCTTGGTTTTTCTGTTTGTCCCTTCTGACAAACATGGGGACCAGCCTAGGAGTCAGGGGAGGGATAACTGGGGGAAGTTTTGTAGCTGTCTTCCCTGGCCATTTTCCTAGGAGCTCAAGGCTGGCAGTAGACATGGCGAGAGGAGAATGGATGAAAGAAGCTGACTTACCCTTCTCTGTCTACTGCCCTCTCTGTCTCACCCATGCAGGCTGGAACAAAAGGATTGAATATGCACCAGGTGCTGGGAGCTTGGCTTTGTTCCCTGGTATCCGTCTGGAGACCTGTGATGAACCGCTCTGGAACATTCAGGCCACCATAGAGCTGCAGACCAGCCACGTGGCCAAGGGCTGTGACCGTGACAACTACTCAGAGCGGGCACTGCGGAAACTCTGTGGTGAGTGTTCCCCCTCCTCACTCCTTCAGGCCTGTCTCTTCTTACCCAGCCTCTGCCTGACCCTCTTCTGCCCCTTTCTCAGAATTTGCCTTACATTTTCTGACCATCTACAAGTACACATATCCACGGGGGTTGTGGCACATGGTTAGCCTTCGTGGCCTAAAAAGGCCGAAAAATATGTCATTGGCAAAGATGCATCATAACACAACACAGTCATCAGATACATTATGGGGCAGTGGTAGGGAGAGATGAAGAGTTGGAGAATGGTTTGAGTTAATTGGAGCGATATTCCTAGACAGGTCCATCCCATCTTGTCTTTGAAAATCCAGGAGAGGCGGCGAGACTACCTGTAGGAAATCTTTCTCCACCCCCAACCAGTCATACTTTCCCTGCTTTCTTCCCATTTTTCCCGTCTGCTGCCCCTCAGCTCTGACACTTGTGCCCCTGGGGCTCCTGCAGGTGCTGCCACTGGGGAGGTGGACCTGTTGCCCATGCCCGGCCCCAGTGCCAACTGGACAGCAGGGCTCTCCGTGCACTACAGTCAGGACAGCAGCCTTATCTACTGGTTCAATGGCACCCAAGCTGTGCAGGTGCCCCTGGGTGGCACAGCTGGGCTGGGCTCTGGGTCCCAGGACAGCCTCAGTGACCACTTCACCCTGTCCTTCTGGATGAAGCATGGCGTAACTCCCAGCAAGGGCAAGAAGGAGGAGGAAACCATCGTGTGTAACACTGTCCAGAATGGTGAGCTTCCCTAGGGCACTGCCTGAGAGTGGGGAAACTGGCTTCTTGTCCTGCCTCTGTTACTGTCCAGTGTGTGACCATGAACAGGTCACTTCCCTTTTCCTCATGTAAAACGACTGTGCTGGGTTTGATAGTCCCTGAAATTCAGTGATTTATCCCCAACATGATACGTTGAGATCCTACTGCTCTCAGAGTGCAATGGAACTGCCACCACTGTTCTCATCTGTAGTTGTCCAATCTCCCTGAAGCTCACCATGCAGTAGGCTTCCCTTTCTCCACACCCACTAAAGCCCCTTCATTGCAGTGGAAAAGCCTGGGTAACGGAGTGCTCATTCTTTCTCCTCCACCGCTATCCCGTCCTTCTCCTCTAAGGGCTAGTTGGCTTCCCTAGAACCTTCCTTAGACTACAGTGGCACATCCTTCTAGGGAGGGCTCAGCTCTTTCATTTATAGCCACTCCTCTGACCCCATTTCTCTCACCCTGAAAATGCTGGTCACCCTTGACATTTGTATTAGCCAAAGGACCAATAAAGAGCTGGTGGGAGCAGGCTGCCTAGTGTTTCCCCCTCAGCCCAATCAGAGTGCCTGAGAACCCTATTTATCACTTGAACTGAACCACGTATGAGTGTGAGAGTGTGTGTGTGTGTGTGTGTGTGTGTGTGTGAGAGAGAGAGAGAATGAACAAGGGAGCAAGAGAGCACATGAGAGAGGATTAGGAGAAACCAACATCCTCTCCCTCCTGATGCTTTGAACCTGTTCTTGCCTCAGGCCCTGTGCTTGACTCTTGTTTCTACTTTCTCCTTTCAGAGGATGGCTTCTCTCACTACTCACTGATGGTCCATGGCTGCAGAATTGCCTTCCTGTACTGGCCCCTGCTTGAGAGTGCCCGCCCAGTCAAGTTCCTCTGGAAGCTGGAGCAGGTGAGGCTGGGTGTTTGTAGCTTCCTTTCGGGGAAGGAGGATCCTGGGACAGGGGCTGGCATTTTCTGGGTTGCCCTATGCTGCCTCTTTCATTCTGCACTTTTAGTCATTGAACATTCTATCCCCAGATTCTCTTGTTCTTCTCTTCCAAGGCTAATCTTCTGTAGAAAGGACTCTGTGATTAAGAGGAAATAGGGAAAAATTACTACGAACACCCAACTCAAGCAGCCATCCAACCATCTCTTCCCCCTTATTTTATTTGATCCGTCTTTTATCAAGAACCTTAACGGTACACATGCTTGACTCTCAGGCAGTTAGCATGTTGTAATTGAGAAAACAAGTTCTGAGATATGTGAATTGGGGTTGAGTCCTGCCAGCAAAATCTGCTAGCAATGAAATCTTGGTTAATGTGTCTAAACCTCTGCTGCTTTTCCTATTAAGTGAGGATAATCAGAATTCTATATTCCAGGGTTGTTGTTAGGATTAAATGATATAATAGTCCTTATAGACTGAAAACACTCTGTACATGTTAATTCTTCTTATTGTCCATGATTATGAGGGATAAAAAATTGGACAAAAAATTAAAAATCCTCTCTTGAGTCAAAGGTTGCAGCCTCTTCTTTATTCAGTCATTTTCCAAGCTGACCACAAGGACCAATGGGAACTAATTTGAGTCTTCATCTTCTTCTGTTTTTCTTGTAAGTCCTGGTGGAGTGACTGAGCAAGCAAATGGCTAAAAAAGAGCAGGAAGAAAATCCACAAACTGGATAATTAAGGGCCGGCTGCAAATGCTTTTTGCAGCAATCTTTTAAAGAAATAGTCTGCCAATTGTTACCTCTTGATCTTTCCTCCAGATTGCTGGTATTGGCAGCTTATATTGCCCTCTCTATTTTTCTTTAATTCACTCTCATTTATTCAACAAATATTTATTAAACACCAGTTAAGTCCCAGGCACTTGGCTAGGTCCTGGGGATACAATGGAGTCCAAGATGGAACAAAATCTTTGCCTTCATTGAGCTTACATTTTAGTTGGGGAGATAGGCTTAAATAAAGTAAATAAACATATAAAAATAATAAATTATGATTAATTCTCTGAAAGAAGTAAGCAAGGGACGGAGGTAGAGAATGAGGGAATGCAGGGAAAGGGGGAACTCAGATTAGATGCTCAGGGAGGGCCTGACTGAGTTGAAATTTAATCTTAGTCCTAAAGGATAAGAAATAGCCATGAGAAGAGAGCAAGGAAAAGTGTTCCAGGTAGAGGGAAGAGCAAGTGCAAAGGCCCTGAGGCAAGAAAGAGCCCAGCATGTTCTAGGCATGGAAAGAAGGCCAGGGAGGTTGGGGTAGAGTGAACACGGAGGAAAGATGATATGAGGTTGGAGAAATGGGTGGGACCAGGTTATGCAGTGGGCCTGTGTGCTGGTGTTAGTTTAGATTTTGTCTTATGACAGATGGAAAGACTTTTGAAGGATTTGAAGCAAGGATGTGATGTGATCAGATTTACATTTTAATAAGGTTACTTTGACAACCGTGGGAGGAATGTATTGAAGAGATGTAAGGGTGAAAGTGGAGAGATAAGACTGTTACAACATTCCACACAAGAGAGATGGCTTACGTATGGCAATGGAGGTAGACAGAACTGCACAGAAAGACACCACTCTTTGTTCTATGTGGACCTGGGATTGACAGGATCTGCTGATGGATTAGATGTAGAGGATAAGGGAAAGGGAAGAATTAAGTATGTCTCTCTCCTAGGTTATCCACTTGAGCAATTGGATGGATGATGCAGCATTTTATGGCCCAGGGAATACTGAAGGAGTCAGAAAGGGGCCTAGATTTCCATCTTACACATATTAAATTTTAGATGGCTGTGATTCATCTATGTGGAGAACCCAGCATTTAGAGGAGAATTTCTGGGCTAGTGATGTAGATTTTGGAATTATCAGCATAAATACGGTATCTGAATCCATGGGAACAGATGAGTTATCCATGGGAAGAGAGTATAGAGAAAAAAGGGAAGAGGGTCCCTTTTCTGAGCCTTGAGGAAACTCAACATTTGGAAGTTGATAAGACAGATTACTCTCCACCCCTCACTCCTCTGACCATCCCTTACTCCCGTCTTGGCTGACCGTAGGAGAAACTGCAAAGGGAGACAAAGTTTGTTTTAGTGGTTCCTGTTGGGTTAGAAATTACCCTAGAGGTTCCCATACCACAGATACATAGTACATACATACATGCATGCACATATACACACACTTTTTGGGGAGAAGTTATTTATAATATGGTGTTACTCCTTGTAGGAATGTTTATAGTTTTGAAGATTTACCTGAAAAGGGTGGAATTTTAGGTACTAGGTTTGTTGTCTGATAGATTTGGGGCAAGGTACTAGTCCTTAAGCTGTACTGGGTAGGCGCTAGTAAGCCCCGTGGGTAGAACCGGGATATGAGGGACTGTGCCCCATCTCCCAATTATAGTTCCCTGAATATGAAGTAATTGAGAGGCTCTTGCTCCTACTCTCCTCCAGGTCTGTGATGATGAGTGGCACCACTATGCTTTGAACCTCGAGTTCCCCACAGTCACACTCTATGCTGATGGCATTTCCTTTGACCCTGCCCTCATCCATGACAATGGCCTCATCCACCCACCCCGAAGAGAACCTGCTCTCATGATTGGGGCCTGCTGGAGTGGTAAGACCCTCTGAGTTTCTCAGTAAAGACACCAAAGGTTAGAGTATCCAGAGGTTTAGAATTGATGAAGGGAGGTGGGCTTGGGAGAGCAGCCTGACCCCAGGACTAGCTGAGGCCACTTCTTGCACCTCCCTGCAGTTGGGCAGGATGAGGGTGAAAGATCTCCAGTGGAGGAGACCACAGCCTTCCACACCTCCACCCGTTCCACTGGGCATCACCTCTTACTTGGAGGAATATCCTTCTCGGGCAACACCAGAATCTGTCTGTAACTGTAGCTTGTTCTCACTTTGCTCCATCCATAGCAATGATGATTTCTACAGCCCATGTCCCTGCTAGAGAACAGTAACCCTTCATAGGTTCATCACTCTTCTGATTTTTAAGCCATTTCTTTCAATTTTTTCCTCGTGTGTGTGTGTGTGTGTGTGTGTGTGTGTGTGTGTGTGTGTGTCTTACCAGAGCCCACGTGTTTCCTCACCAACATGTTTGGGAGTTTGTCTATAACAGAGGCCTGAGAGACTGGGATATGACAAAAGAAGGGTTGAACTCAGCTGAAAAGTTGCAAGTCCTACAACTACAGGGTCAGAGCAGGAAAATCTTCTCATTCCTCTTGGTCAGTCCATCCCCACAACCCTGAGCTCACTAGCACTTTTTTCCCCCAGAGGAGAAGAACAAAGAGAAGGAAAAAGGAGGAGACAACAGTATGGACCCAACACAAGGTAATCTGTGTATAACAACTGGAGACCAGAGATTTCTCATCTAACTTTCTGTTCTGTGCTCCCTTTTCCACTCCAAATCCTATAAAGCCTTGCTATTTGCTGCTTTACATACCACCAGGGGGCAGAATCTCAGAAAAATACAGCAAGGCAAGGTTTTCTTGGAGAAGTAAGGACAGTTGTAGTTTGGCTGGGTTCTGGGTGTCCTTTCCTGACTGTAGAGTAAAATAAAGGTGTTCTCTTGCTGGCTTCCCAAATAGTTGAAAGGAAGTGGAAGGAGTCAGATACACAGAAGGAGAAGGTCTGGGCATCCTCTGAAGCTCACACATGCATCCTGGGTCTCCTTGCATGTCACTGTAAAAGATGCCCTCTCTTGCAGTCTCCTCCTCGTTTCTCCTCTTTTCCTTGTTTCTCCTCTTTCCTCCCTTTGGTCCTGGCTTCCTTCTTCCCTCTCCTGCTGTCCTGGATGTTTTCCTCATTTCTGTTGCTTCTGTTTTTCACCCCTTTTCTCCCCCTGATTTTATTCCCTCTATTTTCTTTCTTCCCTCTCCCTTCTTCAATCTCCCACTTATCCTCACTTCTCTCTCACCTCTTTCCTTCTTTTTGTTTCTATGTTTCTCTTTTTAATTTTCTTTCTCAAGCCATCTTTCCCCTTTCTCTTTACTTCTCTCTTCCTTTTCTTTCAGTCCCTGTTCCCTTATCCCATCCCTCCTCTCCTTTTACCTTTTGTCACCTCTTGGTCCCCCTCTTGTGTTCCTGCCCTAGGAGACCCCTTGCCGATCCACCACTACTTTCATGGCTACCTGGCTGGTTTCAGCGTGCGCTCAGGTCGCCTGGAGAGCCGTGAGGTCATCGAGTGCCTCTATGCATGTCGGGAGGGGCTGGACTATAGGGATTTCGAGAGCCTGGGCAAAGGCATGAAGGTATAACCCCTTCCTCTAGCCCTCTCTTCCTCGCATGCCCCTTGCCCCTCAACCTTGCCCCACCTCTCTACCTCTATTCCTTTCCTCTCCTGCCTCCCGGTCCTGCTCTCAGCTGTGTCTGTGTCTGGGGCCCAGGTCCACGTGAACCCCTCGCAGTCCTTGCTCACCCTGGAGGGGGATGATGTGGAGACCTTCAACCATGCCCTGCAGCATGTGGCTTACATGAACACTCTGCGCTTTGCCACGCCTGGCGTCAGGCCCCTGCGCCTCACCACTGCCGTCAAGTGAGTGTTGGGTGGGGTGGACAAATCATACAGCAGAGTGAGAGTGTCATAACTCCTCAACCTTAGACATCATCTAGGGTTACACCTCCCTTAGTTTACAGGTGGGGAGATTGGGCCCCAGGAGAAGACAGTTGACTAGCTGAAGGTCACATGGCAATGTTGGTAGAAGAGCTTGGAGTAGACACAGATTTCTCAACAACCAGTTCATTATTCTTTCCATTTAGTCACACTTTGTGATCTTTTCTATGCTGATATATAAAGTGGCACAGAGAAGGTACTGGACTGGGAGCTAGGATGCCTAAATTAATTCTGACTCAATATTAATTGCCTTGGTGAAATAGCGAGCCCTAGTTTCTTCACCTGTTTTAATCTTGCTTCACCAAGTTCTTGCAAGGTAAAATACAATGATTAAGTCTGGGGCTGGCAAGCTACAGCCCAGGCCAAACCTGGCCTGCTGCCTATTTTTGTAAATAAAGTTTTATTGGAATACAGCCATGCCCCTTCATTTGCATATTGTCTATGGCTGCTTTTCATGATACAATGGCAGAGCTGAGTAGTTGGGACTTCCACAGTCATAAATATTTACTACCTGGTCCTTCACAGAAAAAGCTTGTTAACCCCTGGATTTTACAAAAATTTTATTGTGCTAAAATATGTATAACAAAACATCTGCCATTTCAATCATTTTTATGTGAATAGTTCAGTGACCTTAACTGCATTCACCATGTTGTGCAACCATCACCACTACCAATTTCCAAAGTTTTTTTCATCACCCTTAACAGAAACTCAGTACCACTTAAGCAATAACTCCCTATTTCCCCCTCTCATCTGCCTCTGGTCACCAGTAATAAACTTTTGATTCCTGAATTTTAAGTGAATGATTTAAAGTTCTTTAAAAGAAAAATTCTAGACTGTTTCAAGGTTTTAGTATATATTAGGTGCTTTAAAAATACAAATTAATTGAGAGGCAATGAAAGCATAATAGTTAAGGAGACAGGGTCTATTACTAGTTTTTTAGCATTGGGCAAATTAACCTCTCTGGGCCTTAGTTTTCTCATTTCTAAAGCAGGGACGACAATAGAATCTAATTCGTGGAATTGTTATAAGAACTAAATTGTATAATCCAGATCTAATGCTTAGCAGAGTGCCTATTAAACATTCTGTAAATGTTGGCTCTTATTCTATGAAGGCATTTTCATCCCTTATCATCGTTTATGCAGGAGAAAGATGTGGTAGTCTGCTTCCGTAAAGATTACAGCCTTGGAAACCCTACGGGGCAGTTCTATTCTGTCCTATAGGGTTGCTATGAGTCAAAATTGACTCAATGACAGTGGATTATTATTGTTTATGAGGCAGTTTTTAGGAGATACTGCCATCTAATGAGTGGATTATGCCCACTAGGAGTCAGGATTCCTGAGTTCTATTTTCATTACCCTTTACCTTACTCTGCTTCAGTTTCCCCATAAGTTAAATGAAGATAAAAATCTCTGAATTTCCATCTGAATGCTATAATCTCTTTAAGTTCTGCCAGCTTCTCAAACAAATGAGTTAAAGCTGAAACAATCAACTTCAGTGCCCAAACCAGACCTTCCCCCTGAATTCTCCATTTCTGCAATGACGTCTCTGTCCTTGCAATTACCCAGGCTTGAAACCTCTGAGTCATCTTTGATTCCCCTTGCCTTTACCCTGTAAGCGCCATCAGTTGCCAGATCACCTAGCTCCTGCCTCTGTGCAGAGTGTCTGGAATATGTCTCACCTGTTACCATTTCTGCTGTTGCCTCTTGTATTAGTTTCTTACGGCTGCTGTAACAAAATGCCACAAATCGGATAACTTCCAAGAACAGAAATTTATTGTCTCATAGTTCTGGAGGCTAGTAGTCCAAATTCAAGGTGTCAGCGGGGCCATATTCTCTCTGAAGACTCTAGGGGAAAAGCCTTTCTTGTCTCCCATCTTCTGGTATCCCCAGGTGTTCCTTGGCATGTAGATGCATCTTCACATGGCAGCCTTTCTTCTGTCTGTCTCTCTGTGTCTCTTCTCTTTTATAAGGACACCACTCAGATGGGATTAGGACCCACCCTACTCTGGTATGACCTCGTTTTAACTAACTGATAGCATCTTCAAAGAGTCTATTTCCAAACAAGGTCACATTCACAGGTATAGAGGTTAGGACTTCAATATATCTTTTTGGGAGATACCATTCAATCCATAGGTGTTATGGTTTGAATAGTAAGACTTCTGTAAGACTCACGCATGTTACCTAGAAGTCACTCTTGACTTTTCTAGCCCAAGCTCTCATCACCTTTCAGCTGGCAGTAGCCTTCAAACTAGTTTACCCATCTCTAGCCTTCCAGCTTCAGTTCACCCTCCACCTTGAGGCTAGGGTAGTCGTCTTAAATCAGACTTTTCATGATCGTCCTTCCCTAATGGAAGACTTCAATGGATTTCTCTTGCCCACTGGAAAAAAAAAAAGAGAACTCATCACAGAGTCCCTGGATGGCACAAATGGTTAAGTGCTCAGCTGCTAGCTGAAAGGTTGGCAGTTTGAACTCACCCAGAGGTGCCTTAGAAGAAAGGCCTGGTGATCCACTTCCAAAAGATCACAGCCATTGAAAACCTTATGTAGCACTGCTCTGCTATGAAACAGTTATGGCCTACGGAAACAAGGACAGCATACACATTGCATTACCAAAAAAAAAAAAAAAAAATCTAATCTCCCACATCAGGAAACTTTCAGGAGCCTGATGCAGGAGATTGGATTATTGGCAGGACTGTGGAAAGCAACACAAATTCAAAGTGGTGCAGTTGGCTACCATCTTTGAGCAGGACACCACTGCCTGTTTCTTACTCAGGTCAAAAACTGATGTACAAGAGATTTGGTTGCTATGCACTGCATATGCTACCTTTGCTACCATTGGCCATGACTGAACCATTTAGAACCAGTTTGAAGCCCTGCTCTGAGCTCATCATATCTGCTGAGGTTACGCCTTCTCCCTTTTGACCCCAGCAATCAAGCTGGGCATGCTCAGTAACACTCATAATAATAGCCCTCTCAGCAAAATGAGTTAGCACAAGCATATGGACCATAGTCCCTCCTCCTGAATTACTAACTCCCTTTTGAAGACTGCTTGTTCAAGGGGGTACTTTTTGGAAATATATTTCCCTGGTGCAAAACCAGGCCCCACATGGTAACTGTGGCTTAGTGGAAAGATCAGAGGGCTTAGAATGAGAAGAATGGGTTTAAGCCTTGACTTTGACACATATTAACTATGTGGCCAAATGCTTTATCTAAGAGCTTTGGTTTCTTATCCCTATTCAACAGCATTGAAATAAGGTTATAATGAAATAACATAAGCAAAGTGCTTTATAAACCAGCAAGTACTATGCAAATGTGAGGTGTCCTGGAAGTGATTCTGGAAAGGTAGTTCCTCAGCACCTGTGTTATTGGTTGGTTTGGCTTGCCTAAGTCCTCTAGGGGTAGTTTTTCTTGTGCCAAGATCAGTGAAGCTTCATGGGAGGGTGCAACTAAGTGCAAGATAGTCAGATTAACTAACCTACCAAAGTGAGTTTCCCTGATATTGAAGGGAATGGAGACACCACCAAGGAGGAGGACATCCTTTGATAGCCCCCCACCACACTTTTGATGTTGAATATTTTCTGGCACATTTCTGCCAGATATTGTACTGAATGCATGCTTTTTTACCTCCTAGGTAAAGAACTGTATATGTATATACATTTTTATATGTTCAGCTTATTTTTCATTGAAATAAGGTTTGATAGATGTTCCACAATCCTGGGGCAGGGCATTGATTACATGATCACCCCTACAGGTCAGAGTTACCTGTCTCTGACCCTTTCTCAGTGGCACCTACCAGAAAGGATGTCTCCCCCTCCAGCATTCCTATGGGGATGGGGGTGCAGAGACACTACCTCCCTTTCCTCTCCTAACCCTCCCTGACATGGGGTGCTCTATTGTAGAAGTGGAGGCCCAGAGGGGTGAGATAGATATAGAGTATAAAGAAGGGGGCTTTGGGGTCACAAGCTGCCTCTCTCCCCTCTTCTCACGTAGGTGCTTCAGCGAGGAATCCTGTGTCTCCATCCCTGAAGTGGAGGGCTATGTGGTGGTTCTTCAGCCCGATGCCCCCCAGATCCTGCTGAGTGGCACTGCTCATTTTGCCCGCCCAGCTATGGACTTTGAGGGGCCTGAGGGGGTCCCTTTGTTCCCTGACATTCAAGTCACTTGCTCCATTTCTCACCAAGTAGAGGCCAAAAAGGATGAGAGTTGGCAGGGCACAGGTAAGGGTGACTCCAGGAAGTGACATAATCGAGACAAGGGGCCAGTGTGTGGAACCAGAGGTGGGGGTGGGGAGTCAGGACTGGAGATGAGAGCCACTTCCTCCTGTGTTTGACTGGAACCACTTGCCATTAGGTAGTAAAGCCAGTGGGAGACACATGGGTGTTAGGAAATTGTTGGGTCTTGCAGTTCTTAACTGATGCTGACTGCTATCAAGGAATGACCCTAGAAGTGGCGGAAACGTGGCCACAAGGAGATGGCTGACTCAGAACCTCAGTGGACCCTTCAGATCTGACCCAGACCCTGAACTTCTCTTGCCTAGTGACAGACACACGCATGTCGGATGAGATCGTGCACAACCTGGACGGCTGTGAGATTTCTCTGGTGGGGGATGACCTGGACCCTGAGCGAGAAACCCTGCTCTTAGACATGGCATCTTTGCAGCAGCGAGGGCTGGAGCTCACCAACACGTCTGCCTACCTCACCATTGCTGGTCAGTGGGGACTGGGAACCTGTCCTCTCTTTTTGTGTCCCTCACCATAATCAAGCACCTGGGAAACCCAGAAGGCCCTTCTTCCAGAGGGATGTGGCCCACTGCCATTTTGCTCCTTCCCAGCTTAGAAGATCCTCTGGCTTCCAGATTGCCCCTCAGGAGGTGAATTCCAAATGTTTCTTTCTCCCCACTCCTTTGTATAGCCTGGTTCACCTCGACTCCAGGTTCCCCTTTGGATCGTTCTTATCTCTCTCCTTCTTCTGCTCAGTCTTCTCTAACTAGCTTTCTAATCCTCCAGCTGTTTAGTACTAGCCGTCTTCTCATCTTCCATTTCACTAATCTCATGTACACACCATTAGCTTAAAGTTAAGTCCTCATCCCTTAATGAATAGTGGGAATGATGATTCGGTAGTTTCCAAAGGAAGACTGCTGTTCTCTGAAGACCCTTCCAGAATGTGTCTCTCCTATTTCTATTCCCTTCCAGGGCTTGACTGAGAACTTATTTATGTCGGCCTCTCAGATTCCCTCCTGCATGCCACCTCCCTTCTGTCCTGCAGGATCTCCTTATTTCCTTCTCTCCATTCCTACTCAGAAGCCACAGAGCAATTAGAGAGGGCAGAGCAGGAAATGGAGTCTCTGTTGCTCCATCCCAGTCAGTCAGAGCAGGGTAGTGGTGGTGGGGAGATGCTCTTCCTCTGAGAGCTCAGGTCACACCACTGTTGAGAGATGGGCTAACCCACTCTATGAGACTTGGTTCTGTTCCTCCCTTTACTTGGGCTTTGTGTGGTGTCAGCTTACAGGAGCTTGGGAAGGAGGGAGAGAAGGTCATGCCTCAGGGTGTGCCTTCACTGGCTCCTGCACTGAACAGTTCCTCTCCTCAGGGGTGGAGAGCATCACTGTGTACGAGGAGATCCTGAGGCAGGCTCATTATCGGCTGCGACATGGAGCTGCCCTCTATGCCAGGAAATTCCGACTCTCCTGCTCGGAGATGAATGGCCGTTACTCGAGCAATGAATTCATCGTGGAGGTACCCAGAGAGTCTCTTTCCCTCCACGGCTACCCCCTACTGGCGAGGAGCCAGGGTGGTGTGGACTGAAACCAGTAGTTGGTGGGAATGGAAATTGCAGCATGGAGGACTCCTAGACCTTGTGGGCAGAGGAGGAGATTTGGGGCCATAGTTAAGAGATGGAGCTGAGCTCTAGAAAAGTAGAGAAGGGCCCGGGGCAAAGTACATGTGCCCACTGAGCCTTCCCTTTCCCCAGGTCAACGTCCTGCACAGCATGAACCAAGTTGCCCACCCCAGCCACGTGCTCAGCTCCCAGCAGTTCCTGCACCGTGGTCACCAGCCACCCCCTGAGATGGCTGGACACAGCCTGGCCAGCTCCCACCGAAACTCTAGTATGTAAGGCTGGGTGGGGTGGGGCTCGGCAGGGAGGGCTGGGTGACAGGTGAGAGGGCTGGGCACAGGTGTCCTCCTCCTCAACTGCTGGGAGGGGAAGAGAACGGTGGAGCTGGAGGCTGTGTTCCTTGTGGTACTGACTTGGTTGGCTGCTGCGGGCAAATTTCTTTATCTATCTGGGTCATTAATTTTCCCTCATGAAGAATGTGAGCCTTGTGTCATTGCAGGGGCACTCGTGCTTGGAATCTTAAAGTCAGTGTGGGATTCAGGCGTCTTTGTTAGTCCTGCTGTCCTCCTCCAATAATATCAAATTAGCTCTGGACCTAAGGATGTTCCCTCTGTAGCAAAGCCGTTATGCATTTATTAAGCACGTAATGTGTACTAGCAGAGTCCCTTGGTGGTGTAAATGGTTAAACACTCAGCTGCTAACCAAAAGGTTGGTGGTTCAGATCTATCCAGGGGAACTTCAGAAGAAAAGCCCCATCCCCTCCAGAAAAATCAGCCATTGAAACCCCTGTGGAGCACAGTTCTACTTTGATGCAGATGGGGTTGCCATGAGTTGGAGTCAACTCAACAGCAGATGGTTTGGTTTGGTTTGGTGTACTAGCACTGTCTTAGGTGCTTTTAGAGATACAAAAGAACTACAGGGTAGATGCAGTCCCTATCTTCAAGTAGAAAGTTGACATATTACATATGCAATTATGTCCTAACTGTAATTCGTAAGAATATTTCTAAAAAAAAATATGCAAAATATTACATCCAGATGGAACGCTGCCCTTCAAAGCAATCTTGTTCCCTGGCCATACTCCTTTACCAGTACTGCAATTTTTTAATTTCCAACTTAAGAGTTGCTTAATTGTAGAAAATCTAGAAAATACAAGTATAAAGAAGGAAAATCAGTCATAATTCCCTCACAGAGAGGGAACCACAACTAATATTGGATCTTATGTTCCAGTCTTTTTCTATGCCTATTTTTCTCTTTTTACAAAGTTGGGATAAAGCTGTTTTGTAACCTGCTATTTACACTTAATATTACAAAATAACTGTTCTTTCACATTATTAAAAAATTATAAATTTTTTTAATAGAATGATAAAATCATAAAATGATAATGATGTTGCTGAAAAACAGTTTTTTTTAAAATCCCTTTTTAGAGTTGCTTTCAAAGCCAGTTTATGAGGTGCATTTATTTTTGTTACTTTTTAGACACATGTTGCTTTTGGCCCAGTTCAGTATTACTGAACCTCATTATCTACTTTTATCACAGTTGGCTCTGGATATTATTTTATGTTTTTAAACATCAAATCTACTGTCAAAGGGCACGGATTTGTCACTTTTGAAAAAAGTCAAAGGCTGTGTTATAGGCTCTGTGGGCAATTCTTAAAGGCGTTCTATGAATGCTTTCTGCAGAGGCAACACTTTGGAAGAAGTTCATGGTCACCAAAGTGACTCCCATGAAAGTACAGTCCTCATTTCAGTAGATATAATGGTAATAGTAAGAATAGTAAACATAGGCTCTTAACGTGTGCCAGGCTCTATGCTAAGTGGGCTTTCACACATATTGACTCATTTAGTCCTTATAAACAACAACAAGTGAAATTGGTAGTAGAATTATCCTCTTTTAAAGGCAAGGAAACAGAGACACAGAGAGGTTAAGGACTTTTCCCAAGATCACACAGCTAGAAAGTAGCAGACCCAGGATTCAAATTCAGGCAGTATGATTTCAAAGCCTATACACTATATTATTGCTGTGTGCCATCGAGTTGATTCCGACTTATAGCAAACCAATAGGACAAAGGAGAACTGCCCTGTAGGGTTTCTAAGGCTGTAATCTTTACGGATGCAGACTGCCACATCGTTCTCCCTTAGAGCAGCTGGTGGGTTTGAATGGCCGACCTTCCGGTTAGCAGCTGAGTGATTGATCACTGTGCCAGCAGGCTCCTTTCGCTATGACTCTCCACTTCAATGTCTGATGGTTTTAAAATTGTTGTTGTTGTTAGGTGCCATCGGGTTGGTTCCCACTCATAGCAACCCTTTGCACAACAGAAGGAAACACTACCTGGTCCTGCACCATCCTCACAATTGTTGTTATGCTTGAGCCCATTGTTGTAGCCACTGTCAGTCTATCTTATTGAGGGACTTCCTCTTTTTTGCTGACCCTCTACTTTATCAAGCATGATGTAGTCTCGTTATTTATAGTTGAACCTTATTTACTGAAGCTCCCGAGGGGTTTCCCAGGGCTTCTCTGATTCAGGCTCATTCCTGGTGGCTCCAGGATTCAGTCTGGTTTCCTCCCCTGTGCAATGGCCACCACCTGCACTGGCTCTTGTGTTTCCTTTTCCCTGGGACTGGCTCCCTTCTTTCTTGCTCTCTCTGAGAACAAGCACAGAGGCCTTTTAAATTTTAAGCATTTTACTGTGATTCATTACAACAAAACAGATGGAAGTAGGGGTGAAGAAGGAGTATCAGACATGACCAGTTGCAAAGGTTCAGAGAAACTTCACACACTCATTAGTGGATAGAGATATGTGAGTGAACTAAATCTTTTTTTTGTTTTAATAGACCTCTAGGGCCTTTTTCTTCTTCTTCTTTTTTTCTGTTACTCCTTAGCTCTTTTTCCAATTCTTTACTTGGGAATCCTCCCATTCAACCTCGTTTTGGTTAGATTCTGGGTCTTGCTACTTCAGACTTAGGCCCAAGGTAGATCTGGGTTGGCATTGCTGCTGGGCCTGGTGAGATTCTCAATCCTTATTTTCTCAGGGTAGGAGGCTCCAGGTGGGGAGTCTTGTTCTAACTGCCCTCTCGCTTCCTCTCCTGAGGGTTCAGCTGCCCTGCACTAACTGGCCTATCAGGCAGCATTTCTCACCCTCACTGCCAAAAGCTGCTTGGTGTGCCCTGGTGTTTGTGTTTGTAAGTGCCACCCTTGCTTCACCACCCCACCCCCACCCTTAGTTAAGCCCAGCCTCACCATCCATTGTTCTGAGCGGATGTTCAGACCAAGCCTCCCTTGACTCAGGTGGGCCCTCTGAGATTCCAACTGAGAGCAGCCTGTCTTTGCTTTCCACCAAGTTTCTTATTTTAACCAAGTGGGGCCAGAGTTCATAGTTCATCTGAGAGTATTGGTGATCGACATCCTCTGAGTTTACCAGGTGATCCACTTCATAAAACCTGTTTCAGTCACCTTTTTGTCTCCTGAAGGTGTTCCTGACCTTTCACCTCCCAACCCCGAGTGTTGCTACAAAATTATGGTTTCACAACATCAAACTAGTCTAAATATGGGACTGGAGGTTCATTTACTTGAAGCTTCCAAGGGCATCAGAAAAGAGAGATTAGTGTGGACTAGATAGCCAGGGAGGCTTTGTGGCAAATGTAGAGTCTGAACTTGGACTTTGAAGGGTAGAAAGGATTTTGAATGGGCATGAAGAGAAGAGAAGTATATTCCAGATAGGAAGAATAGTATAAGCAAAGGAAAGGCAGGACTGAATATGATAAGTTCATGTGAGAAGAGAGAGAGAGACTGAGAGAGAGAAAATGAGAATGAACGGGAATTTGAGAATTGGGGTTGAGCAGTTAGAGGGTATTCATGAGTAGGGAGAGCAGGTTCTCTGAGAAGGATGAGACAAGATAATGAGGACATTTTATTTATTTTTTATCTAGTCCTCCCAAACTTTGATGCACGTCAGAATCGCCTGGGGAGCTTTAAAAAATCTTGCTGTCTGGTTTACACCTTAGACCAATTAAATCAGAATGTCTGGGAGTGGGAGCTGGGCATTAGAAGTTTTTAAAGATCCCCAGGTGATTTCAAGGTACAGCAAAGATGGGAAACCATTTCCCTACTTTGTTTCCTACAAATATCTGCGGCTTCGCAGAAACACGTATAACGCAATAAGGTAAAAAACGAACATGAATTAGGCAGGGCTTCGAACTGGTTTGTTCCAGTTCCACATCCTGCTGACAATTTGTGTTTCCACCCCAGACATACTGAATCAGAATCTGTATTTTAACAAAATCCTCAGGTGATTCTTACGTATAATAAATTTGAGAACCCAGTGGTTCTCAAATTTTGAGTAGGTCTCCAAATTTATTATATTTAATAATCACCTGGTTATCTTGTTAAAATGTAGATTCTGATTCAGTATATCTGGGGCGGAAATGCAAATTCTTAGCAGGAGGTCAAACCAGACCAAATGGGTTCAAAGCCCTGGAATTAGGAAGGGAGAAGGAAAGGACAATGTTTATCATCAGAATAAGACTGAAGTTAGGGAATAAAGTCAGGTAGTCCCTAATTTACAACATATTCGAGTTATGACAAACCGCACTTAACGACTGTCTAGTTTTTTGGGGGGGGTACGTCTTATCGTTAGTAACGTGTACTACGTACAGTGTTGCAGCACATAATTTGCTGTTGTTATCATTCTCAGATGTTTACTCGTAGATGTTCAAAGATAGGATTTATAAAGATACTATAATAAAAGGCGAATAATGAAAAGTAAAAAGAAAAAAAGAAATGACTTATGAAGGAATCGTTGGAATGTAACCCTGTTGTAAATTGGGGATCACCTGTACATAAAATACATACTATGGATTCTATGCAGTTTCTAGAATGGGCCTGGATTTTGACTGTAAACTTCCTTGTGGCTAGAGCAAAAGGAAACGTGAGCAGTTATGAAAGTTGTATAATAAGATCAAACCATTATGTCAAGAGAAGCTCTGGGGCTGTGACCAGAAGGAAGTCTGTCCTGAGGAACTTCGTAAAAGGGCACCATGAGGGGCTGCAGACAGAGCTTTCAACAGTGTCCTTACAATCAAACAAAACAATCAGTTTCACACGGGCCATGTGCTAAAACATCCCTTAATGTTGGCTATGGAAGTCACTCAAGGCCAGACTTAACTGCTTGGATCTAATGCAGCAAGAAAGGTTCTTTGTACTTCTTAAACTCTTGATATTTGTCTGTAGCCAATTTGAAAATACTCCCATCTCCCTGGCCTCTAGGCTCACTTAAAAATAATGCTCCGTACTTGTTTGTCTACAGATAGAGTGTCTGTACTTTGTCTTTTCTGTGGTCATTTCTTGTTCCTGGCAATCAGCTTGTCCCCTCCTTCACCAGGTCAGGAGTACAGAGGGACAAATGCATTTGATTGAGGCACAAACCAGAAGCTTTGGCTTGGTATCGTTGTGTCCAGAGCAAATTTACCTGCCATGGCCTCCACTCTGAATGGGGGTCTTGCATTCCTTCCAGAGCCTGGGCTTGGTTACAGGGTTCATCTGCTGGTGGTGTCACCTGCCCCTGGGTCTTGTCCATTGACATGGAGACCTGGGACCTGGGAGGGATTATTTCCTGCAGATAAGCAGAAAGGACAGCTCTGTTCCATTCTTTCTTCCTCCCTACGCCCTAGGCCATTGAGAAATGCCTTTGCAGCCAGCCCCATCTCCGCCCTGGTCCACTTCCCAAAGAGCCTGCCTGTCCTGTCCCAGCAGAGTCAGCTTCAATTGGAGAGTGGCCCCAAGTGGGCCATGGGTTGGGTCATGGGGACCAACTTGGCCGAGTGCCGCCAGGGTGGCCTCAAGAAGGTGTGTGGCTGGCGCACCCGCTCAGACAGGGCATTCTCCACATACCTGACTGGCCCTGGAGCATGTAGCTGCGTGAGTGTGCTGGCTGCTAGGGAGAAGGGATGTGCAGCAGGGAGCGGGGGGCTCCTGTGCCATGAGCTTCTCTATATTCTCTCCTGTCTCTTGAGTCTTAGAAGCTGTGGGTAAATTTGGAACTGGGAATGTATATGTGAGCTGCAGCATAACGTGTGTGTGTCTGTGGGGGCTTGTGTGACCCTGGTCTGTATGTGTAGTGGGGGGGTGGTACACATGCATGTAACCGTTCCTCAGTGGCAGGACTGCCCAGAATCTGGGCCTCATGGAGCCTCTGTGGTCAGGTGAGCCCCTGTGCACCCAAACAGGAGGACAGGTGTTTGTGTCCATGTGGGGTATAGTGACCGAGTTGCCTGTGAGGCTCCTGGTCCTGGGGGTGCATGTGTGGGGCCTCTTCCTTCACCTGCTGTCCCTGGGGCTGTGGGCACTCCTGCTGTTCCTCTTCATGCTGTTCCGAGTGCCGTATGTGTGTGTGCAGGAGGAGGGCAGGGTTGTGCTCACAGCCGCTCTCATGTGTAGGGTTTACGTCTTACTTCAGGGTGTTGCCTGGTCTGCCCAGCTGGTAGGCAGCTGGGTGATGCTGCACATATGGCTCTCTTGTGCCCTGCTGGAGACCCTCAGACGCCTTCCTTTAATCCCACTGTGTGAGCAGGCTGCCAGGTGGCTGATGCAGGCTGGGGTGTGGGCTGGGATGCGGGCCGGCAGGAGCCTGTCTCGGGTGTGGGCCGTGGCGGCCTTTGTCCAGCTGTGTGCCCTCACGTTCTTCCAGGGTGTGTACCTGTGCATGCACATCTGCTTTGCTGCCATCAGCTCTAAGGTCCGGGTGAGAGTTCACGTGCCCCTCTGGGTCTATGTCCCCCTGGACCTGGGCGTCAAAGTGAGACTGTGGGGCCGCAGGCGCAAGGTGCCCAAGGTGGAGGTGCCTACACCTCAGGGACAGATTAGAGGGGAGCAGAAGCCCCAGACATCCAGGAGCCCTGAGCCCACAAGGAGAAGGGAGGTGTCAGTGAGCAGGAGTGAGCTCAGTGCAGGTGGGTAACTGAAGGGGCTGCTCCTGACCCCTTGGACCTGTCTCCCAGCCTTGGATCTGACACCACCTTCCTGGCAGCCAGGCCAGGCTTGCAGCCTGCTTCTCCCCTCCTGCACCAGTTGGGCCATGTGGCTGCCTTTCTGCTTCCCCCACTGGGTAATGGGGCACCTCTTTCCTAAGCTGAATGGTCCTTAGGACGGCACAGGTTGAATGACGAGGGCAGATTCCCATCCTTGCCCTCTGCTATTGAGAATGGAGCTGCCCACGACAGCATTGGGCAGGGAGCGTTTCTCCTCTGCCAGCCCTGCCTCCCTTTGCACATCCGCCTCCCTCTGTCTACATGTCCCTTTGACCACACCGTCCCACTCCCCAACCCTATCTCCTGTCCTTCCCAGTGGACTCCTTTTCTCTTCCAGCTCTGCAGGGTGTTCCCCTCTTCTGTCAACCTGGGTCCTCTCCTCTCTTACTCCTGGACTCCCTTCTCTGCCCAGCCCCATCCCAGATGAGCCCCCCCAGGTGAGCCTGGCCATAGTCTCTTCACCCCACGCTCTCCCCGCAGTGGTCCCGAGTGCAGCAACTCTCATCATCGTGGTGTGTGTGGGCTTTCTGGTGCTCATGGTCATCCTGGGCCTGGTGCGTATCCACTCCCTTCACCACCGCGTCTCGGGGACTGGGAGCACCCCAGGGGCCTCCAGTGACCCCAAGGACCCTGACCTCTTCTGGGATGACTCAGCTCTCACCATTATCGTGAACCCCATGGAGGTGAGTGGCCCTGAGGAGTGGGTAGGACTCCTGGGGGAAGGGAGTCAAGATTCATCTGGAACATTCGCAGCAAAGCCCCCTAACGAAGGGCTAGGCCCTCTTTCAGAGCTCTTGCAGAGCTACAATGAGCAGGAAGGAGGAAGGCTTGGATGAGGTAGGGGAGGTAGTAGGGCAGGGATAAGGGGACCAAGAGAGGGGTGGCCCTGGAGGAGAGGCTCTAAAATGTGTGCAGGCCACTGACCTCTTCTCCTGTCTGCTCCTGCCCTCTCCAGTCCTACCAAAACCGGCAGGTCTGCGTGGCAGGGGCTGCTGGTGGCCAGCAGGAAGACGAGGACAGCAGTGACTCAGAGGCAGCTGACTCCCCCAGCAGCGATGAGAGACGCATCATTGAGACTCCCCCACACCGCTACTAAAGCCCACCCCCCGCCCTGCAAAAAACAGAGAATTCTGCACTGGTGAGACAGAGGCATCCCCAGAAAAGGGAGAAGGACATTCTGAGAGAAGAGAGACCAAGAGCTCCTCAGAGGGAGTCGCCTTTAATCCCCAAATCCCAGTGAGTCCCACTGGAGCCTGCTCCCCCTCCCCCTCCACTCCTCCCTCCTCTGGACCCTCTGAACCCCCTGAACCCTTTGTCTCTGGCCTATCACCCCTCTGGACTGCTTCTCCTGTGGGCAGGCCTGGGCTGGGTGCTTAGGAAAGGTAGCTGGAGGACTTTGGCTGCCTTTTCTGCCCCCATGGAAATTGGCCCTTAGCTCTGACTTCCCCCCACCCCCCCCCAACCGATGCACTGTATGGGTGGAGGGAGTCCATAGCAATGGCAGGGGTTGGGGGTGGGATTGAAGGAAACCCTCTGCTCTACCCTTCCCCACTCTCTCCTTTCCACAGGAAGTCTTTCTTCCTCTGGGCTCCCTCAGCTGGGTCTTCCCTGCTTCTCTTGTGATTCCCCACCACCTCTATTTCCATTTCACTCTGGGGATCCCCGCTTCTCTCCCTTTCCCAGTTACTTTCCTGTTTTGTCCTCCTACCCTTGCAGCCCTGGGGTCCTGCAGCCCTGGGGTCCTACAGCCCCTGCCCCTTCCTTCATGACCTGGTCCTGGCTAGGTTGTGGGCTGGAAGGGGGGGGCAGGTGTATTATATATAATGTATATTTTTTCAATGTTGTCGTGAGCGCAGCCCCTGTGTTTCTGTGTGCAGCTCACAGCCTTGTGTGTGTGTGTGTGTGTGTGTGTGGCATTGTCATGTCCTGGGGTAGGGTAGAGGGATGTGTCTGGTGAGGGAGGGGACACACCCTAGGGTTTTCAAATAAAACAACCAGAAAAAAGTTGCATGAGCTGCCTCCTGCCTGTTGCCTGATCCTGTGTGGGCACGGGTGGCAGGCTCTCTCATTTCACGTGCCATTCAGGTGGGTGAGCAGAGCTGAGGTGAGGGCCCCAGGGCTGGTTGTCTTGGGTGCCGTAATCTGGTAAATCCCCAGAATGCAAGGCCACTGGGAAGGGAAAATTGGAGGCAGATGGCTTTCACTGCCTCCTTCCCTCAGCACCTCCTGAAAAAGCGTAGACGATTTAGGGAGTGCCACAGACCCCTGGGCGGATGCTCGTTGCACTGTGGTAAAGACTCTTCATCACTTGGAAGTAGATTGCCAGGTCTTTTTTCTGAGGAACCTCTGGTTGGACTCGAGCCACCAACCTTTGAGTTAGCAGCAAGTGTGTTAACCATTTGTGCCACTCTGGGATTCCTCTGTATCACTTGGAATACTGCGCCTTGAGCACATGGGCTCCCAGCCCTGGAGTCTAGAGGGAGAGGGCAGGCAATGCTTGCTGAGAGTGAGAGGGATCTGGAAACATGTTCCAAGGCTGAGCCTCCCTTGCTAGCCTATCCTCGGCCCTCAGGCCCATGTCCACGTGGCCACCCTACACGTGGCTGCTGAGAGGCCTTAGCCTTTTATATGCTGACCCAGCAACCTAGCCCGAGAGTGGGCAGATTCTGGTCCTTCCTCAGCCTTTTGGGCTATTGATTCTCTGTCCCAGGTCTTACCTAAGCCCCAGGTAGTAGAAGACAGTATCCAGATGGGGTTATTGCAGAAGAATGAACTGCTAATCGGAGCATCCTTCCTGTGCTATCCCTGCTCCAGGAAATACCACGGACCCAAGTCTTAATTTCTTTCCATAGAATGAGGGGGTTAGAGTATCAATAATGTTTTTTCTAGTTCTGAGAGTCTGTGGTTCTCTGTAACACAGTTGGGGTGGAGGTGGAGCCTTTCTGGCCCACCCATGCTCCACCCAATGCCCATTCTTCCACCAGATGCCACATCCTTACCTATGGCTTTAACCTCTGGCTGTGTGTTGATGCCTCCATATTTATAACTCCTACCCAGACCTCTTTCCTAACGCGTATTTATAACTACCTACTGGTATCTCCATCTGGGTGTTCTATGCCTCAAACTCAATCTTTCCCTAAATTCTGCCCTATTCTCTGTTACCTGTTCCTATCTGTCACCTTTCACCCGGTTACCGAAGTCAGAAACCCAGGTTTCTAGTCGGTCTAGATTCCTCTCTCTCCTTCAACCTCATGTCCAAATGGTGACTAAATCTTGTCATTTCTACCCCTTAAAATCTCTTACATAAGTCTTTTTTTTTTTTTCCCCTCCCCGCTACTGCTGCTGTGGAAACCCTGGTGGCGTAGCGGTTAAGAGTTCAACTGCTGACCAAAAGTTTGGCAGTTCAAATCCACCGGGCGCTCATTGAAAACCCTATGGGGCAATTCTACTCTGTCCTATAGGGTCACTTTGAATTGGAATTGACTCGATGGCAATGGGTTTGGTTTGGTTTTGGTTACTGCTGCTATTGCCTTGATTTATACAGTCTTCATTTTATGCCTGGTCTGTTGTAGGAACCTCCCACCTGCCCTCTCCCTCCCTGTTCTTGCCTCCAGGGTCTTGCTCCACTCCAGCCCATCCTTAATTCGGTGCAACTCTGGTTATTTCACTCTACTATATTAGAACTCTTGCCTACCTCTCTGTCACTGCCAGGGTCAAGTCCCAACCCTTTGACAGGCCACCTGGGCCCTTCATCCCAGTGGGCCAGGCCCCACTTCCCTCCCTCTCTGGCCTTTCTGCCACCACCCCTGCACACCTCGGCCACACAAACCACTTTTATTTCCCCAAACTCACTTTATTCTTTCTTGCCTCTGTGTCTTTACATGTGCTGTTCCCTCTGCCTAGAACGTTCTTTCCACCTTGTGTGCCTAGCAATCTTCTACTTGTCATTGAATACCCAGTTCAAGTGTTGCCTCTTTTGGGAAGTCTTCTATTCCACACCCCTTGTTCATATGTCCATTACAACACTTATGACAAGGCTGTGGTATGCATCTGTCTCTACTGCCAGATTTTGTTCTGCATTCTCAGCAACTCGCATAGAGCCTGACGCCTAGTAGGGGCTCAGTAAAAGACGGATGAGGTGACACATGTGGCTCTCATAATGAAGAAGACTTGTTGGTAGGAAGGGAGAGAAGAGCTACTCTGGTGGCCACTGGCCTGGAAGGTCAGTGCACAGAGGACAGAGGGGTGACTGAAGAAGATGCCCTGCAGCAGCCTCTCCTGTGGTGAGCTCTGCCTAGAGGACAAACTGATGTTTCACGTCTGTGGCAATAGCATGTGGGAGGCAGCCCTACCAGTTCAGCCTGGAGTCCCTCGGAGGCACAGAGTGATGGCTCAAAAGGCTGAGCCTTCAGACATCTGAGAGCTTTAGCTCTCAAAGGAGTGCGAGAGTTTCTAGCGTGGTGCTGAATTTCAGTGAGTTCAACCCTCTCGCCTCCCTCTTGTCATCCCTCCTAGTTCTCACCCACTTCTTGGTCTCAGAAACCACAGCCTCCCATGCAGAGGGACAGAAGAAAAGTGGGTTTCATTATTTCTGTGTGTACCCTTTGAGCCCCCCACACTGTGGCTGGAACTTGGGAATTGGGGCCTTTATTCACCTCCAGTTCAAACCCCAGCACTAGGGAGATGGGTGAGAAGGTGAGCTTGCTGCAAACTCTGTTCTCTTCTCGATGTATGCACTCTGCAGATTGCCAGGTGGCAGCATACAGTCTTTTTCTTAGCATCTGCCCAACCTCTCCCTGACTCTTAGCCTTCCTGGGTTATCTGTCTCTGGGGCCAAGCACGGGCTGCTTCTGAAATGCAACCTTTCCACACTGGTTTCCCGGAAACTCTTCAGCATCAGAACCACTGACCACTGATGATTTCTTATAGATGCAACCTTTCCTGTCCCTCCTCTTCACCCCGGATCCCAATCTGTGGTTGCCATCATCTCCCTATGTGACAGTTGGGCAGAAAGAGATGTCATGGTGGGGGCATGTGTGTAAGTACGTAGGGCTGGAGGAGACCTTGGACTCCTTGTGCCACCATATTTCCTGAACTGAGCTTGCACTTATGTGTGCTCTGTCTCTCTCTCTGTCTCTCTCTCTCTCTCTCTCACACACACACACACACACACACACACACACTGGAACTAGGAATCAAGAGTGAGGCAAGATGCCAACTCCAGTGTTGCAGAGAAAGGGCAGCAGTCAGGCATCCAAATGGGCCTTTGTTTTGTTGCTTAAGATCTTCTGGAAGGATCCAGCTATCCCGCTCCTTGGAATATATCCTAGAGAAATAAGAGGCATCACACGAATAGATACATGCACACCCATGTTCATTGCAGCACTGTTCACAATAACAAAAAGATGGAAACAACCTAGGTGCCCATCAACGGATGAATGTCTAAGCAAATTATGGTACAGTCATACAGTGGAATACTACGCAACAATAAAGAGCAATGATGAAGCCGTGAAACATCTTATAACGTGGAGAAAGCTGGAGGTCATTATGCTGAGTGAATTTAGTCAGTCACAGAAGGACAAATATTGTATAAGACCAGTATTATAAGAACTCAAGAAAAGGTTTAAACACAGGAGAAAACATTCTTTGATGGTTATGAGGGTGGGGAGGGAGGGTGAGGGTTATTCACTAACTAGACAGTAGACAAGTGTTATCTTAGGTGAAGGGAAGGACAGAACACACTACAGGGGATGTCAGCACAACTGGACTAAACCAAAGCTAAGAAGTTTCCCGAATACTGTCAAATGCTTTGAGGGACAGAGTAGCAGGGCTAGGGGTCTGAGGACCATGCTTTCAGGGGACATCTAGGTCAACTGGCATAACAAAGCTTATTAAGAAAATGTTCTACATCCTACTTTGGTGAGTGGCATCTGGGGTCTTAAAAGCTTGCAAGCGGCCATCTGAGAGGCATCAATTGGTCCCAACCACCTGGAGTAAAGGAGAATGAAGAACACCAAAGACACAAGGAAAGTATTAGCCCAAGAGACAGAAAGGCCACATAAACCAGAGACTTCATCAGCCTGAGACCAGAAGAACTAGATGGTGCCTGGCTACCACCAACAACCGCCCTGACAGGGAACACAACAGAGAGTCCTGGAGAAAGGTGGGGTGCAGAACTCAAATTCTAGTAAGAAGACCAGACTTAATGGTCTGACTGAGACTGAAGGAACCCCAGAAAGCATGGCCATGGATTCTCTATCAGCCCAGAACTAAATTTCCGAGGCCAACTCTTCAGACAGGGATTGGACTGGACTGTGGGACATGAAGTGATACTCATGAGGAGTGTGCCTTTTAGCTCAAGTAGATGCAAGAGACCAAAGGGGCAGCTTCTGTCTGGAGGTGAGATGGGAAGGCAGAGAGGGTTAGGAGCTGGTTGAATGGACATGGGGAATCAGGAGTGGAAAGGAGGAGTGTGCTGTCACAGTATGGGGAGAGCAATTAGAGTCACATAACAATGTATGTATAAATTCTTGTATGAAAATAAAAAAGATCTTCTGGAAGGAAGTTCTCTAACCTCCCTCAGAGAAGCTGGCCAAGTCTCAAGATGCCAGGCTTTGGGCAGGGTTTCCAAGTCACCTATTTGCAATTTAATTTGAAACAGCAAACACATTTTCTTTGGCCTGACTCAAATCTTTCCCTCTGCAATAGAAGCCTGCTTTCCCCCAAGTCCACTCAGCAGTGAAAATTAATTAGCTTCTTGAAAGGTGCATGATGAACAGCTGTTTCCTTGGGAAAAGGAATACTGGAGAGGCCAATATGTTACCACCAGCTCAAGAACAAAGTGTGTCCTTCTTCCTGTTACCAGACCAGAAGCCTGAACACTTGCCTTAGAGCCATCTGGGTGGGTGGATGCAAGCACAGTGGTGGTGTGCAGAGCCAAGTGTCTGCCCATTCTGTTCTGGATCCTACCCTGCAACCTCTGGGCCAATGTGCTAGTCAGCATCAACTCGGAAACTTCAATTTCTCCACCTATCAGCATCCCTCCACTTCCCTAGGGGAGTTGCTAGGGTAGGCCAACAACTTCTAGCAGCTATGGAAGAGCTCATGTTTCTTTCAGATTTTAGGTCCAAGTGTGGGGCTCTTCAAAGGGTATGCCCTAGGTTCCCCAGACCTACTACAATTCAGGGCTCTCTCACTGTGTTGATCTGGCAAATTCCTCAGACCTGGGCTGTCTCATGGGGGTGTCTATAAGCACAAACTTAGGCTGAGTTTGTGCCCATGATGCTACCCTGTACACTATGGGTACGGATTTTCTGAACTCCACCTCCCTGAGAATCTTCTCCTCACCCAGTGACCTGCTGACGCCTCATGGTGAGCTCCCTCAGGCTGCCTCCTGGGAGAGAGGAAGAGCAGAAGGAAGGAAGATAGGTGTGGCGAGCCCTGGGTGGGGTGTGGACGAGTCCCTGGCAGGCCGGTGTCTGGCAGACAGAGAGGAGGAGTTGGCACGTTTATTTTCTCAGCGCAGGTGTCATTGCATCTCCTGCGGCACTGCACTGTCACTCACTTAAAATACCCTTGTCCTTCAGGAAAAAGGACAGATGAGAGTTTAAATTTAGTGGTAGTGGGTAGGAAGAGGGCAGACGGAGACCGTGGAATGTGGTGGAGTTGGCGTTGTCAGAACAGGAGTAGGAACCCTGTGATTCCTGGGTGGGGATTCTGATCTGCAAGGACAAGAGGACCTCTGTCCCAAATATCCAGCCTTGACTTGATCCAAATTTCTGTAGTTCTCACCCCAGCTCCACAGCACCTCTGCTGCCTCCCCATCAAATGTGGTCTTTTTCCCTGAAATGCTTGCATTTTCTGACTGTGCTGCCGCTTTGCTATGGGTCACACTGTGGCCGGCTCTGGGGGGGAAGAGATTGTCAACAGGGACAAAAGCAACATTTAAGAAAAAACAAACAAAAAACAAAACAGTTGCTGTTGAATCAATTCTGACTCATGGTGATCTCATGTATATCAGAGTAGAACTGTGCTCCATAGTGTTTTCAATTGGCTGATTTTTCTAAAGTAGACCACCAGGCCTTTCTTTCGAGATGCCTCTGGGTGGACTCGAACCTCCAACTTTTTAGTTAGCAGTCAAATATGTTAACTGTTTGTACCACCCAGGGACTCCTCTGATTTTTAGTTAGGGTACTGAAGGGAGAGTAGTCTTTATTCCAGGGCCCTGCAGAGAGGGAAAGTAAGTCCAAAAGGCATGAAGCAGTGAAGAGAGGGTAACATAACCTCCAGAGGACAACTAGGCAAAGCCCAGACTACGAGGCCAAAGGTGGATTTCCAGATTTAGGCCTACCTTGTCCCCCTGAAAGGTTAGCAGTCCACTGAGCCAGTGACCTCCTTTCTCACGTCTTATTCTTGACATGCCATCTTGTTGCTTTGAGAAAATCCTAATGCTCAGAGGGGTCACCTCTTGTAGGGTAGGATGGTCGGGAGCAGTGGTTGAGAACATGCGCTATGCTGTCATCACTGCCTGTGTTCAAATCCTAGCTACTTAAAGTTCAGTCATGGTCTTTAACTTCTCTAAGCTTTGGTTCATCACCTGAAAAGAGGAATTGCTTATTCAAATGGTTGTGTGAGGCTTAAATAAGATAACCCTTTTTGAAGTAACTCAGAACTGGCACAATGCACACAATAGGAGTCCCTGGGTGGTGCAAATGGTTATGCACTCGACTGCTAACCAAAAGGCTAGAGGTTTGAGTCCACCCAGGGGCATCTTGGAAAAAAGACCTGGCAATCTACTTCCAAAATTTGCATTGAAAACCCTGCAGAGCACAATTCTACTCTGACACACATGGGGTCACCATGAGTTGGAATTGACTCAATGGCAAGTGTTTTTTTTTTTTTTTTTAAAGTACACGATACATGTTAGCTATCATTAATTACTGGAAGATGGACAAAACTGTCCCTAACTCCAGTGACAATAGAGTCTTTAAAAGCATGAAGTCTTGGGGATGGCAGGATCCCTAAAGTTTACCCAGGTCAAATCTCTATCCAAAGCCCAGGCAGCATGGGGTTGTGATATGAACACATGCTTTGGAGCCAGATACACCAGGAGTTTTTCACCTTGTCTGGTTACAGAAGCTTATTGTGGTGAATACCCATAGCAGAATGGCTATTTTTTAGAGTGGCCAGGCTGTTTTAAACAGGCACAGGGCTATTTTTTTTTAACAGGTGGAGGCCTTAGCAAACAGGAGCTATTAGGGTCTTAGTAAGCAAGATCTCATAGGCTTTTGGGTGCCAATGAGCTACACAGGCACAGTTGACCTGGGATCTGGGATTAATTCACCAAACAGATGGTCTTTGGTCTCATCCTAAAATGGGCAGAATCTAAGTTATTAAGGCTTTTTAGGTAAGGCACTGATGGGTGGAATAATTTTTTGTTCTCATATGTTTTTCAGCCAGGTTTTCAGCCTGAGCATCAAACCTCAAAAGGAGCTAAGTTCCACTCCAGAGCATGTGTGTGTGTGAACTCTATGCAGGCCTAAGTCGGCCATGCCTGGCCAGTCTCTTACTGTCATTTTTAACTGTATCCTGGGACAAGGGAGTGAAGCATGGAGGACCCTTTTCTTAGATTAGGCTCATACACAAGCTCCAAAGAGTTACCTCCAACTATCTCAAGGTGGCTCTGGAATTGTGACTTCTATTATTCTTTAGTTAATTACACAATCCTTGACCATGAATTTGAATTTTGGAGACACAGATTGTGACTTTAGCCACCAAGGGTAGTGTATTTCTTCTAAGGAAGAGATCAAAAGGATTGGGGATCCCTTATTACATAGGGGATATACCATCTTCTTGTTAAAATAGTGAAATAACTGAACTTACTGGAAACCCAAAGGCTCAAGAGGCAATTAGGAAGGCCAGTGTCTGGCACATTGTGACCCTAAGAATCAGGTTTGCTCAAGGAATCAGTGAAGAACTGGTTGGTTAAAACAACAACCACAACTAAACAACATAGGATTTGGTCTTACTACTAGAATAGGAGCAGACAGAAATTGAAAGAAAAAGAAATGGCTAATTAAATGAAGGAAGAGAGAGATTTTACTGGAAGAAAGATTTATGGTTGTCAAAGATAGGCTAGACACATGTGAAAGGAGCATGAGGTCTTGGAGGACAGGGCAGACCAGGCAGATCTGAAAGGGCCTAATGATGCTTAATAAGAGGATTAGAGAAGAGAGGTCAGTGAAAGAACTATAGAATTGGGTAAGATAAGAAAAATACAAAAGGAATGCAGATCCTAATCGAGTGAGGGAAATTTGCTGGGATCTGAGTGGGGATGCAGCTGCAGTCCATCTATCTACCCAAGTTGGGGAGGTGGGATAAGGTGCAATGTACAGATTGCCCTGCTGATGTGAACGGTGAAGCAGGTCCAGCAGAAAGCCTGGCCCTGTGGTCCACCAGGAGAAGGCTCAAGAGTTCACCTCCGAGAATTAACTTGGTGGTAAATAGCGTTAAACTCTATAGACTATTCTTCAATCTCTGACCGACAAGTAACTTCCTTTGGCACTAATTTTTGACTTAACAACCTCAGCCTTTCTGAGACGGTAAAACTGCTCTCCTTAGAGGGTAAATGACTTTACAACTCTGAGAAGGTATAGAATTTACTATAGAGACAGTGAGGCAAATCATAATATTTTGATGTTAAGTTTAGGAATAAGTTTTATAATCTGTAGATATTTAAGTTAAATCTAATTTTAGTCTTGTGTTTTCAACTTGAAATGAGTATAGGGACCCCACATGTGACAGAGTAGAACTGTGAACTGCAAATGTTTTGGTTAGTAGTCCGAGCGCTTAACTGTTTGTGCCATCCGGGGATTTACGATTATTTTATGAAAGGTATAAGACACTGCTCAAGCATATAAACAGTATTAGAATGTTTAAGACAAATCAAACATCCAAATATGGTAAATCAAGTAATTAGATTTCCAAGAGTTGCTAAGTTTTAAGAAAGATTTTGCATGTAAGGATTTTAAGTCTACCATGCCAGGCAATTGAAGTGCATTAAACATATGAATATGGTCTAAAGCAGTTGTGGAAATTTTACTAAGTTTGTAAATGGGACTAATTGTTAAGGAAATTGAAATCCATTCAAGATGAGTTAAACATCAGTCAAAGAACAAGTGAAAGCGATCTTTTTAAAAAAAATAACATTTCGTTAATTTATAAATAGAATTTCAGGATTTGTTAAGTTGAATTTAAAAGGCTTAAGCAAAAACAAGTTTTATACTTACATATTCAGTAAATTAAATATTAATTTAAAACTGTGGTAACTGGAAACAGTCTTTTGCACACCCTTAGACATTAAAAATATTCATGCTGGTAGAGAGTACAGCGTGTATCAGATGTTGGATCAGAAAGGGTGACTGAATCCAAAGAAATCTAAGAGATGGCTGAAACAAGACTGGAAACTCTTGAGGGAGCTTAGGTCCAGGACACAAGTGAGAGGTGGCCTCTCAAAACCACAACAGAGTTCATAACAGAGCAACTGAGGAACCCGACCTCCTACCTCCCAGGAAGATTTAGGCAGCCACATCAATCTCTTGATTGGAGCGTCCTCTCAACATAGTTTAATTTCATGGTCACAGGTGTAGCCTGACTCTGAAACCAAGATTTCTTCCATTACTCTTCTAAATACTTCGAAGTCTCTCCTGTGGGCTTTGGCTGTACAGTTACACAGTCTCTTACACGCAATTCTGAAATCCATGAAGCTCTGAAAACTAAAAGTATTTTTAATGAGTTTGATGCCAAAATTCATTTGGTGGTCTCACCTGCACTGAACTCCTGTGAGACTATTTATAGATTTTGCCTCAGAGTTAATATTCATATGTTTTGCTGAAGAAGTATTAATGTACTTGATTCTAGGCTGCTGCCCCAAACCTAGAAGGGGAAGGTATGAAATTTATGGTACATGTACTGTATTACCTTACTAAAATCCCAGAAGTTCTCAATACCAAAACACACCTGTCTCCAAAAGTTTCAGATAAAGGACTGTGGACTTAAGGAAATGTGGGTGTGGGTTGTACAATGTATTGTACTATATTCTGGGAACACTATTTTGCTTGAGACAATCAGTCTAGAATTAGAGACCTGGTCTATTTCCATCTAGTGCCTCCACCATTTTCAATATGGGGTTTCCAAGGTTACTGTTCATGGATGGCTGTATCAAGCTGGAGGGAGCAAAGTCCAAGGATGGCACATGAGATGATTTCACAGGCCAGGCCTGGAAGTAGCGCTTATCATTCAGCTCATGTTCTATTAGCTAATGCTCAGTCATAAGGCCACTGTAACAGCTGAGGAGGCTGGGAAATGTAGTTTAGATGTGTGGCTTTGATGAGGAGGAACAGGATTTAGTAATCAGCTGGCAATCTCTGCAACAGTCTACCCTTCAGGTCAACAAATACTGATTGCACTTTTTTTCCACTCACTCCCTTCTCAAGGGTCACATCCAGGTCCCATCCAGGCACTGCATCTACCTCAAATTCCAGGATTTCTGGATGTTGTGTAGTATTATCCATGTGGTTACTCATAGTCTGGTGATCTATGAGCTAAAAGGAAACGTTATCTGAACATTGCGTCTTCCCTTCCCCACAGAGCACTCCACACCCCCCTCCCCCACCCCAGGTATACATATAATGCTGGAATAACTAACTGAAATACAAACTCCCATTCAGAAAACAGAAAAATGGAAGATGTGCAGTAGCCATGGGATCATTGCTATTGGGCAGACATTGTGAAGACCCCCCTGTAGGGAATATTCCTTGATTAGATCCTAATATTGCCCTCTTGGAGGAATTCCCTTGTTCATTGTTCTGTGGACCCAAGCTTTGCTCTCTGAGAGCTCTTTCTTGTTTATTATCCTCCATGGCCATATCTGAAGTGGGCAATGGATGCTGCCTTCTCTTGGGGGCTGTCTTGGGTTGGGTTCTCTTGAGAAGCAAAACCAGCTTCTATACACATATACATATGCATATGCATATGCATATATGTACACACACACACACACACACATATATACAAAGAGAGAGAGATTTATCTCAAGGAAATGGCTCACGTGGTTGTAGAGGCTGGCAAGTCCCAAGTCCTTGGGTCAGGTGTGAGGCTGGAGGCTTCTCCTGACTCACATAGCTGCAGTGGCTGATGAACTCAAGATCAGCAGGTCAGATGGCATGCTGTTAGGTCACAGGCTGTGGATGCTGACAAATCCCAAGATCAGTAGGTAAGCTGCTAGCTCGAGTCCTAAGAACCAGAGGTCAGATGATGAAGAGCCAGATGCAGGATTCAGAGTGAGAGCCTTGCTGGAAATCCATTTACAGACTTGAAGCGGGCCACACCCCCAAGGAAACTCCTTTTCAACTGATTGGCTGCTCATAGCAGGTCTCATCATGGAATTGATTACATCATTACATAACTGCCAAGTTCCATTGTAACTGCCAAAACACTGAGAATCTTGGCCCAGCCAGGTTGACACACAGCCTTAACCATCACAGCTCACCCCTTATCAACTTGACACCTGCACACATCTCCTTAAACCATATATAATCTCTAAATAAAGACAGTTATAAAGTCATACTTGCGTGTAACATGATACAGCTAACTCATGTACAACTGAAAACACGCTGGCCCGTTTACATCTCATATTTTGTAAGTGAAAAAAACAAAAAATATTTGATGCACACATACAAGGAAGAAATACTCATAACAATTAGAGTCCTAGTTTCTGCAGCTGGTCACATGGTCATAGCTGGTATTTAGAACTACCGTCTTCCACCACCCATTCCGTATTCCCTTTACCCTCAGCAAGCACCTCAGCTGGTGGTGGTTCTTTGCCTGGTGGGGTAACCCAAACATTGATTCCTGAAGGGTCTGGGCCATTAGTAATCATGTCGGAATTGGGTTGCTGTACTTTTCAATTGACTTTAATCACAAGGTATGGTAGTACTAAGAGATGCCCTAAGGGATGTCCTGTCTTCCAGATATGCTCTACCTCCCTTATGTAATATCAGTCTGGTTTTCACTTGGTAATCAGGATCAATCACACCAGCCAGTATGGAAACTCCCTCTTTGCCTGTTGATCCAGAGGCATAAGGAGTCCAAGGTGGCTGGGTGCCATTCTTAACTTCCAGTTCAATTGAGTTAGTGATGTGTCTCCAGGTGGGAATATTCCTTACTTTGGAACTGAGACCTCTAGCTCCTCAGAGCATAGGGTTGTGGGGACAGGAAGCAAAATTTTTGCAAGTGAGTCACTATAGGTAATAGAGAGTGGTGCCACTCCCATTTTGACCCCTTGATTTCTGGACCCATGAATCCTGGCTATGCGAGACACAGCACCATATATTGGATGCTGGTTTAGAGCACATACAGCCTCCTGGGGAACATAGCTCCAACTCTGCCAAGTACTGTCACCTAGCTGGTGCTGTAATTGTGTCTTTAGAAGGCATTGTTCTATCAAGCCAGTTACTTCAAGATGATGGAAACATGGTAAGACCAGTGAATTCCATGAGCATGGACCCATTGCCATACTTCATTTGCTATGAAGTGAGTTCCTTGATCTAAGGCAATGCTGTGTGGGATATCATGACAGTGGATAAAGCATTCTGTGATTCCATGGGTGGTAGTTTTGGCAGAAGCGTTGTGTGCAGGGAAGGCAAATCTGTATCCAGAGTAAGTGTCTTTCCAGTAAGAACAAAACACTACTCTTTCCATAATGGAAATGGTCCAATGTAATCAACCTGAAACCAGGTTGCTGGCTGATCATCTTGAAGAATGGTGCCATACTGGGGACTCAGTCTTAGTCTCTGCTGCTGGCAGATTGTGCACTCAGCAGTGGCTGTGGCTAAGCTGGCCTTGGTAAGTAGAGGTCCATGTTGCTGAGCCCATGCATAACCTCCATCCTTGCCACCATGGCAACTTTGTTCATGAGCCCATTGGGCAATGACAGGAGTGGCTGGGGAAAGAGGATGACTGGTTTCCACAGAACGCATCATCCAATCCTCTGATTGTTAAAATCCTCCTTTGCCAAGGTCACCCTTTGGTGAGCATTCATATGAGACACAAATATTTTCACTTATTTGGCCCATTCAGAAAGGTCTATCCACATACCTCTTCCCAATACCTCCTTGGAAGAGGCTGCATAGGTCCGGCTCACTATTATTATTCCCCATTGCTAACCCCCACATTGTCTCATGATCTGGTTTTCCCTCCTGTTCCAGTCTCTATAAAAAGTTTAAGATTAACTGATTTTTCTCCTGGGAGGGTGGAAAACAAGTGATAATTACCTAGGAATGACAAACCAAACAAAGCACCCATCTTGGGACAAGAAAACCAGGATGTCGCCAGATAACCCCCAAGCAAAGATTAACTCATCTAGGGACGTGACCATCTCAAGGGGGAACTAATACAAACTTCTAAGACTCATAACCCTGTCCCGATAAAAGCCTTCGGCTGATCTCCAGTGGGGGAGATGTGTTTTTGGAGGAATCTGTTCCCCTCTGTCTTCTGTATATTGATATATAATAAAACTCTTGCTTCTCACCTCACCCCTGTCTCAGAATTGGCTATTGAGGCAGGCGGCTCCAATCCGTGTTTTGCGGTAACATCGTTGTCACCAATTTTCCAATCAAGTTCCTTTCAAGTCCCTGACCATCCAGCCAAACCATTGGCCACAGCCCATGAATTGGAATACAATCGCACATCTGGCCATTTCTCCTTCCAAACAAGCCATCAACCAGGTGCACTGCCTGAACTTCTACCCGTTGGGAGGATTTCCCTTCACCACTGTCCTTCAGGGAGGTCCCAGAAAGGGGTTGTAGCGCTGCTGCTGTCCACTTTCGAGTGGTGCCTGCACATCGCTCAGAACTATCTGTAAAACAGGCATGGGTTTTCTCTTCCTCAGTCAACTGATCATAAGGAACTCCCCATGAGGCCATAGGTGGGTACCTCGAGAGGGAAGGTAATGTGACAGGAGTGGAGACCATGGGCATTTGGGCCACTTCCTCATGCAACTTACTTGTGCCTTCAGGTCCTGCTCGGGCCCAATCTTGTATATACCACTTCCATTTAATGATGGAGGGCTGCTGTGCACGTCCAACTTTATGACTCTGTGGGTCAGACAACACCCAGTTCATGATGGGCAGTTCAGGCTGCATGGTGACTTGGTGTCCCATGGTTAAGCGTTCAGTCTCTACTAAGGCCCAGTAACAAGCCGAAAGCTGTTTCTCAAAAGGAGAGTAGTTATCTGCAGAGGATGGCAGAGCTGTGCTCTGAAATCCTAAGGGTCTGCGCTGTGATTCACCAGTAAGGGCCTGCCAAACACTCCAAACAGCATCTCTATCTGCCACTGACACTTCAAGCACCATTGGATCAGCTGAATTATATGGCCCAAGTGGCAGAGCAGCTTGCACGGCAGCCAAATCTGTAGTAGAGCCTTCTCTTGTTCTGGGTGCACTCAAAACTAGCAGCTTTTCAAGTCACTTGAAAAATAGGCCAGGGTAGCACACCCAAATGAAGGATATGCTGCCTCCAAAATCCAAACAGGCCCACCAGGCTCTGTGCCTCCTTTTCAGTTGTGGGAGCAGCAAGATGCAATAACTTATCCTTCACTTTAGAAGGACTATCTCAACATGCCCCACACCACTGGACGCTTAGAATTTCACTGAGGTGGAAGGGGCCTGGATTTTTTGTCAGGTTAATTTCCCACCCTGTAGCATGGAAATGTCTTACCAATAAGTCTAGAGTCATTGATACTTCTTCCTTACTAGGTCCAGTCAGCATAATGTCATCAATGTAATGGACCAATGTGACGTCTTTGTGGAAGGAAAAGGTGATCAAAGTTCCTGTGGGCTAAATTATGACATAGGGCTGGAGAGTTGATATACCCTGAGGTAGGACAGTGAAGGTGTATTTCTGGCCTCACCAGCTGAAGGCAACTGCTTCTGGTACTCCTTCAAAACAGATATGGAGAAAAAGGCATTAGCCAGATCAATAGTTGCATAGCAGGTACTAGGAGATGTATTAATTTGCTCAAGCAATGAAACCACATCTGGAACAGCAGCTGTAGTTGCAGTCACCATCTGGTTAAGTTTTCAGTAATCCTCTGTCATTCTCCAAGATGTGTTTTTTTCACAGGCCAGATAGGTTAGTTGAATGGGGATGTGTTGGGAATCATCACCCCTGCATCCTTCAAGTTCTTGATGGTGACAGTAATCTTTGCAATCCCTCCAGGAATGCAGTATTGCTTTTGTTTACTATTTCCCTGGGTAGGGGCCATTCTAATGGCTTCTGCTTAGCCTTTCCTAGCATAATAGCCTTTCCTCCACATATGAGGGATTCAATGTGGGGGTTCTGCCAGTTGCTGAGTATGTCTATTCCAATTATGCATTCTGGAACTGGGGAAATCACTATAGGATGGGTTTGGGGATCCACTGGACCCACTCACTGTGAGACAGATATGATGTTAAGACTTCATTAATAACCTGACCTCCACATGCCCCTGCTCTGACTGGTGGGCCATAGTGACATTTTGGGTCTCCTGGGATTAGTGTCAGTTCAGAGCTAGTGTCCAGTAATCCCCAAAATGTCTGATTATTTCATTTTCCCCAGTGAACAGTCATTCTAGTAAAAGGCCATAAATTCATATGAGGAAGGTGGAGAGAAAGATAAACAGTATAAGTTTTTTGCAGTGTAATGGGGTCTTTCCTTAAGGGGACCCGACCTCCCTTTCCTTCAAGGGGTTGTGGGTCTTTAAACTCGCTTAAGTCTGGGAATTTATAGTGGGGCCATGACTCTCTATTCTGGAGATTCAAGTTAGACTGCTGTTAACTTGACCTAGAATTCTTCTGCTTGTACAGATCAAGTAAATATTTAGTAGATTTCCCATCTATTTCACTCCTAGGGACACCACAACTAAGTAGCCAATGCTGTAAATCCATACGAACCAGACTATTCTGATTACTGCTTGAACTCCTGGGCCCATTACAGTAACCAAGCCCATGTTATATTTGTCCGTTGAGTGCCACCACTTGGCCCCTACCACCACGTGGTCCAATTAGCCCCATTGCAGTTAGGTATCTTAATTCAGTTAGGGCAGTTCCCACTGTCAGATCTGACTTGAATAAAATAACAATCACAGCAGGCTGCAAGGATGCTGGGCTCCCTTCACAAATTTGTTCCTTACCATTATGGTAAGAAGTGTGTTCTCTGGGAACTCCGTGTGTGAGTCTGTGGGTCCAACCTGATAAATCCACTCTAACATGCCAATTTCCCTAAGCCTTTGGGTACCTTCTGCTACAGTATACTAAGGCAGGGCTGGTATTTCAGCAGGTAAGATGGCAGACCTCTGGCTCACAGGCTGTGGAGGCTGATGAATCCCAAGACTGATAGGCAAGCTGCTAGCTCAAGTTCCAAGAACTGGAGGTAAGATGAACAGGATCCAGATGCAGGATCCGGAGGGAGCAAAAGCCAGTGAAACTTGCCAGAAAGTCCACAAATATTGGATGCAGCCCATACTTGCTAGAAAATTCCCTTTCGACTGATCGGCTGCTCATAGCAGATCTCATTCATGGAAGTGACTACATTATGTCAAATCTCATTATGGAGGTGATTTCATCATTACATAGCTGCCAATCTACATCATAACTGCCAAACCACTGATAATCATGGCCCACCCAAGTTGACACACAACCTTAACCATCACACATCCTTAATTAGATTTTCTAGTGGTTTATTTTCTTTATTTTTGCCAAAGAGCCTCATCTTTGATATATTTATTTGTTTCACTATTTACTAATCTCTGAGTTGGACATTTAATTTATATTTTTTGTTGATAAAAGCATTTAAGGCCATGATTTCTGGTTTTATTGCATTGCTATCAGAGAATGTTGCCTGTGTAGTTTTTGGAATTTATTGTAGTTTTCTTTGTGCCAAATATTTGGTCAATTTTCATGAATGGACCATGAGCACTTGAAAAGAAGTGTGTTATATATTATTAGGGTACAGAATTTGATACATAGCAATGGCTCTACCTTACAGATTCTCTAGTTTTACTTAGTTTTTGTCCACTTGATCTCAGATTGAGAAAGGTGATGAAGGTCTCTAATATTAGTGTGTAGTGATGTATTTCTCTTTTAAGAAAGTTGCTTCCTTGTTATTTGGATATTTATAAAAGTTATATCTTTACTGGGAATTGTACCCTTTGCATTACAAATTGTCCTTTTTCTCATTTAGTCATTTTTGGCCTGAATGCATCTTGTTTGATGTTAAAATTATGAGACCTACTTCCTTTTGTTTGAATTTGCCTGGTTTATTTTGTCCATTCTCTTATTATCAACCTTTCTGCATTATTTTATTTTAAATATGTCTTTTGTATATAGCATAGAAAGGGGTTTTACTTTCTGATTCAAACTGAAAATTTCTTTTAATAGGTGAGTTAAGCCAATTTACATATATTGATATAACAGATAAGTGGGGTATTAGTTTTGACATATTATTTTGTTATATTTACTGTCTTTTATATATAAATATATAAAATACATTGAACACTATAGCTATTAAAATATGTATATATAGTTCCACTTTTGTTTTAGGCTTAGTTCTATAGTAAGCATATTCCGTGCTCTTCACCAACCCTTTGGCTGAAATTTCCTGAATTTGAGGTACTTTTATATGACTGTCATTATATTGTTGGAATACTCTTATCCTTTCAATTGACCTCACTGCTTCATAACCTCTGGTGAGCTACATTGGGCAATGTGGGTGGACATATGTAAAATGGGAAAAAAAAACAAAAAAGCAACTGGGGAATATACGTATACACACACACACGTATATACATATATATGTATAAACACACACACACACACACACACACACACACATATATATATGTATATACACTATATTCAGGAGCCCTGGTGGCACAGTGGTTAAGAGCTCGGCTGCTAACCAAAAGATCAGCAATTCGAATCCACCAGCCGCTCCTTGGAAACCCTACGGGGCAGTTATACTCTGTTTTATAGGGTCGCTATGAGTTGGAATCAACTTGATGGCAATGTTTTTTTGTTGTTGTTATACTGTATTCATACGTATAGTTTTTCACTTTGTGGTCTGATTTCACTTTTTAAAAAAATTACAGTTCTTCCAACATTTAGGAAGGTTTTTGTTCTGATAGTTTAGTTACATTTAACATCCGTAATCCCCTTTTTCTTTGGACCATATCTGTAGATTCTCTTCCACGAACAACAACAAAATATCAGTTTGTAACTTTTCTCCCTCCATCCCTTCCCTCTCCTCCACTTCTCAGTTTCAGTCAATATTATCTTTCTTAATGTTTACTCTTCATGCCCTTAAATATGCTTAACTGTCGACTACTTGATTCGTTAGCTTTAAATGATATCCTTATTTCTAGCTATTATGTAAGAATCAGTCCATGAGAGTGATTTTATTCTACTTTTCTCCTTTTTTCTATTTTCTCCCATTTTGTAAGTTGTATTATTTCTACATTGTTCTAACATCACCCCTATTCCCACTTTTGTTTTAGTTTTGGAGTTAACTAGGAGTCCTTGGGTGGTGCAAATGGTTAAGCACTTGACTACTAGCCAAAAGGTTGATGGTCTGAACCCGACCAGCGGCATCGCAGGAGACAGGCCTGGCGATCTGCTTCCCAAAGGTCACAGCCTTGAAAACCCTGTGTAGCAGTTCTCCTCTACACACATAGGGTCACCACGAGTCTGAACTGACTAGATGGCAACTAACAACATATTCAATGCTCATCACTAGTCCTGTTGCAGGTTATAGGAATTTGAAGCTCTTTTTTAAAAGTGGCCGTCTTTCTATTATTGGAGTATTATTATCTTTTCATTTGATCTTACTGCATAACTTTTGGTGAGAGATAATGGGTAAAGAGGCTGGGCATATGTTGGGTGAGGAATACACTATGGAGGAGAATATCCACCTTGGGTACAGAATGGCTTCGGAGTTAATGCAATTGAGCTAAGGTCTTTCCCCATTTCTGAGACCCCTGGGAGAAAAATTTATGAACAAACTATGTTCCAGTCTGATTCATAAAAGAGCAATGGATATTACTGGGGAGCAGTCTCATGATAAGGAGCAGGTCTGTCCTTACAGGAATAGCCACAACCAAGCAGGAATAGCTACACCCTTGGTTGACTACAAGCTTAATGGTTGCCTAAGGCCAACGGATTAAGAAAATAATCAGGAAATGTTTGTCCTCATTTTATCAGGAGGAGACTTGACACTCCTGACTCTGCATCCCATGGAAGAAGGAATTATCTGGTATGTGGTGAGGGTCTGACATTCATTGATCCAAGGTTTTTAGGTTGGGTCTAATTAATTTATAATAAGTGCAAGAACCTCTTCCCATCTCAGCTTCAGGGTGTGACTGCAATAATTATGGATGAATGTTTGCTCTATAGCCCCCAACAATCCCTTAGGTGAGCTGATCCAAGTTCTATACTTGGAAGTGGGATTGTATTAATAAGCAAATCTCCACAAATCTAAAATGATATTCTCCAATCAGCTTTAACAATAATACATCTGAAATTTGGTCTTGTATTCTGTTGTCAAGGAGCCCTGGTTGCACAGTGGTTAAGCACTTGGCTTCTAACTGAAAGGTTGGCGGTTGAAACCTACTAGCTGCTCCATGGGATAAAGACATGGCAGTCTGCTTGCATAAGGATTACAGCCTTGCAAACCTTATGGGGCCATTCTACCCTGTCTGGTAGGGTCACTATGAGTTGGAATCGACTTGATGGCAATGAGCTATCCTGTTGTTAGAGCCTGTCTACATCCAGGAGGAGGGATGAGAATCAGCGGAATCACAAAGCTGATTCCTATGAGGTGGAGGTCAGACACACCTCCTCTCTCGAACTTTTTCACCATTTCTGACATCAGCTGTCCCCACCCCCCCAGCACTCACTACTTGTCTCCTGGGTTCCATAATTTGCTGCAATGACCACACAGAAGTCACAGACCAAACTCACAATTATGTGGTTTATTAGGGAAGTAACAGGCTACGACTTGGGATTGGGGTCAACTTGGAAGTAACAGGATACAACTCAGGAGACAGGATACAGTTCTTCATTCAGGACAACTTTCAACCAAGACAGCTCTCAGCTTCTTCTTGGCTGTGACCACAGGCAGGCAGCCCTTCTCTCAGCCCTGCTAGCTGCTAGGCCTTCTTTTGACCTCTGTGTTGCTTAGGCAAGTGTTATAGCTCTTTAGCTCTGCCAACAAGTGCCTGGAGGCACCCTACTCCACCAGCAAGCCTCCTGTCTGAAGGTGCTCACCTCTCTCTTGCTCCATGGGTCAGCAAGCCCACTGCAGCTGCCTTGCACCAGTCTTCTGGTTCCTGTCACTCATACTGCTGCTGCCATTTCTCTGCTGCTGGGCTCTGCTGTGATTGCCACCACTTTGTGCTATATTCAGTGTTACAGCTATCTTTCTCTTCTGGGTCTAGAAGGTTCTCAGTGCAGGGACCCAGGGCCCAAAAGATGTGCTCCACTCCATGGTCTTCTTGATGGTAGTGAGGTCCCCCTCAACCTCTGTGGGATTGGTCCTTATGTAAGCCTACTCTTTTTCAATTTCAGGGCATGGTCCTCCCACCAGGACCACTAACTACCCAATCCCCTTGGTAGGCCACAGTCACTTAATTTGCATAGTAATAGACCAATTCCCTGAAAAGTCAGTTAATCCTATTGGGTGGTTTAACACACCCTATTTTCATAGTAGACTGACCAATCCCTGCAAGGTGCGTAACATAGACCAATCACAGGGCAGGCTGTGGCCCAACCAACTATTTTTGGCAGAATTATCAACCCAAGGCCAGAAAGGCCACATATAAGAGAAACTCTTTGCATCACAGATCTTGATCTCTGTCTTTTGTGCTTTATTTCTTTGAGCTCAGGGTATGATTATCACCACTCAAAATTCAATAGTAACAGAATCTTTTCTTCCACAGATATTTTTTTTTTTTTTTTTACTATCTACTACATGTGGCACAGTAATTAAGAGCTATAGCTGCTAACCAAAATGTCAGCAGTTTGAATCTGCCAGCTGCTTCTTGGAAACCCTATGGAGCAGTTCTACTCTGTGCTATTGGTTCACTCTGAGTCAGAATCAATTTGACGGCAATGGGGTAACAATGTGTCAGGCACAGTTCTAGGTCCTGGAGACCTAGCACTGAGAAAGCTGAAGTTCCTGCCCTAATGGAGCTTACATTCTGTCTTGCAAAGTCCTCAGAGCAAACTCTAGCAGGGTCACTTGATATGGGATGAAACCCATGAGCAGAAGAGTCATCAGGTGAATGGTTCCCTTGAGGCTCTATTCATTTTTTGGTTAATTTTCTCTCTGTTGTTCAGACTGAGTAAGTTCTATTGTTCTATCTTCCAGTTCATTGATTCTTTCTTCTGTTCTCTCCATTCTACTGTTGAGCCTACCCACTGAGATTTTTATTTTAGTTATTGTATTTTTCAGTTCTAAAATTTCTACTTTGTTTTTCTTTATATCATCTATTTCTTTTCTAAGTCTTTCTATTTTCTCATTTGTTTCAAGTGTGTTTGTAGTTGCTCATTGAAGCTTTTTTGTTTATTTGTTTAATCATGGCTGCCTTACAATATTTTCAGATAATTCTAACATTTCTGTCATCTTGGTGTTGGCATCTATTGTCTTTTACTATTCAGTTTAAAATCTTCCTGGTTCTTGGCAGGATGAGTGACTTTTGATTGAAACCCAGACATTTTTGTATTTTATAATGAAACTCGGGATCTTATTTAAACCTTCTGTTTTAATTAGCTTTCTTTGACATCACTCCAAGAAGGGAGGAAGGATACCACTCTTCTTGTACCACCATCTGGTTACTGCCAGATGGAAGGAAAATTGGGGTTCCTCATTTGGCCTCCATTGACACATGAGTGGGAGGGGGACTCATTACTGCTGGGTGGGGTGGGAGTGTCCCGGCTCCCTATGTGGTCTCCACTGACATTGCAGGGGAGGGAGGGGAGCTGTGGCCTGTGGAGATAAAAGTTCCAGCTCCCTATTTGGCCTTCTCTGACACTACCCCACTGAGGGAATTAGGGTGCTTCCTTATAGCCTCATAATGGGAGAAGTCTATGCTCCCTACTCAACTTCACTGATATTGGTGGGGCCACAGTTTTTTCTGTGGTGTTTGGTTGGAGCAGAGTAGTTATTGTCTAAAAATTTCTGTCTTGGTAGGCTGCCCCTTCCTTGCTCCTAGAGAGAGCAGGCCTTTGTTGGAACTCTTTTTTGTCTGCACCCATTGGTGTTTCTGCGTTGCTGGCTTCTCTAGTACCAAGTCTAGGATATATGAGGCAAAAAGAAAACACAGGGTACCCACTGCTGTGTTGTTCCTTGGGTCCTGAAGTCCCTAGTTGGTCTGCCTTCTTTTCTCCTTTCAGAGTCTTCTTACATTTGTTTTATGTATTATATCTAGGGTTTTCAGTTGTACTTAGTGGGAGAAAAAGAGAAAAGCCTGTCTATTTCATCTTCCCAGAAGTGGAAGTCCCTCCCTCAAACTAACAAATAAAACAAACAAAAAAAATAAAACACATGGTTTATCTGTGTGTGCTGTAGATATTTGGTAAAAAATAGTGAAAAGAGAGTGTCTTAGTTATCTAGTGCTGCTATAACAGAAATACCACAAGTGGATGGCTTTAACAAACAGAAATTTATTTCCTTACAGTAAAGTAGGCTAAAAGTCCAAATTCAGGGAGTCAGCTCCAGGGGAAGGCTTTCTTTCTGTTGGCCTTCTCATCAGTTTTCCCTGAACTAGGAGCTTCTCCATGCAGGCACCCCAGGTTCAAAGGACGACCTCTGCTCTCGGCGCTACTTTCTTGGTGGTAAGAGGTCCCCCCCTTCCTTCTTTTATATCTCAAGAGATTGCCTCAAGACACAATCCAATCCTGTAGACTGAGTCCTGCCTCACCAGCACAACTGCCTCCCATCCTCCCTCATTAACATCATAGAGGCAGGATTTACAACTACAGGAAAATCACACAATACTGAGAATCATGACTCAGCCAAACTGATACACATTTTTTGGGGAGGACATAGTTCAATCTGTGACAGAGAGTAAAACCACTTCTTTGGAGAAATGGCCCAAATCAAAATCCTTTTTTTTATGAGTCAACATTCTGTTTACTGTAGAGGACAAGAATACATCTTGCAATTTATATTAAACACACAAACAGGACTTCTTAAAATGATCCCCAGTTATTGTTGAAGGCACATTGTAAACCCACAAGTGAGATTTCAGAAAGAAAATTCTGAAAGCTGCTTTTGTAGGCTGGAAGAAGAAATTCTGAGGTTATCATGTCTTGAGTTAGCCTCCAAGGTAGTCAGAGATTTGGGAAAACTAGTTTAATTATAGCTCTCTCAGTTACTGTGTTAAATACAAAATGCATTCAAAGAATCATAGGATGGTTATTATGGATTGTATTATGTCCCTCCAAAATATGTGTTGTACATCCTAACCTCTATGCCTGTGGTTATAGTCCCATTTGGGAGTGGGTTATCTTTGTTATTTTAATGAGGCAGGATTAGTGTAGGGTGTATCTTGATTCAATCTCTCTTTTTTTTTTTTTTATCGTACTTCAGGTGAAGGCTTACAGAACAAATCGTTTCTCAGGAAACAGTAGTACAGATATTGTTTTATGATGTTAGTTAACAACCCCACAACATGTCACCCCTCTCCCTTCTTGACCTTTTTTTTTTTTTTTTTTTTGGTGAAAATATACATAGCCAAAGATACACCATTTCAAAAATTTCTACATGCACACTTCAGTGACATCAACTACGCTCTTCCAATTGTGCTGCTATTCTCACTTTGGATGAAGGCTTACAGAACAAAATAGTTTCTCATTTAACAGTTAGTACACATGTTGCCCTGTGACAATGGTTAACAACCTCACAACACATCAACACTATCCTCACTCAACCTTGGGTTCCCTATCACTAGCTTTCCTGTCCCCTTCTGCCTTCTGGCCCTTGTCCCTGGACCGCTGTACCTCATTAGTCCCATTTGATTTTATGGGGCTGCCCACTCCCCCGCTGAACGGTGAACCTCGGAAATGACTTCACCACTGAGCTAAAAGGGTGTCTAGGGGCCATATTCTCGGGGTTTCTCCAGTCTCCTTTAGGCAAGTAAATCTGGTCTTTTTTTTGTGAGTTAGAATTTTTTTCTACATCCTTCTCCAGCTCTGTCCAGATCCTGGTCAGAGCAGTCAGTGGTGGTAGCCAGGCACCACCTAGCTGTACTGGACTCAGTCCGGTGGAGGCCTTGGTAGTTGTGGTCCATTAGTCCTTCAGACTAATCTTTTCCTTGTATCCTGTTCTGTTCATTCTCCCTTGCTCCCGAAGGGATGAAACCAGTGGAGTATCTTAGATAGCTGCTCACAGGCTTTTAAGACCCCAGACGCTACTCACCAAGGTAGAATGTAGAACATTGTCTTTATAAACTGTGTTATGCCAATTGAACTAGATGTTCCCTGAGACCATGGTCCCCACAGCCCTCCACCCTCAAAATCCTTTTTTTGTTTTGTTTTGCTTTTTACCCTTTCTCCTTTCCATTCTTTGGCGTGGTGGGGCAGGAGGGGGTGGGAAGAAGGGGATCACAGGGCTCCCAACTGGATTTTGGCAAGGGTGATATATTGTGAAACTTCCCCAGATTTCTAAAGCCGGTAAGATTCTGCTGCAAGCATGGGTAAGGGAAATGTGTGTACCACAGTTCTTCTTGCTATTTAGGGGAGTCCCCTACTGTGTGGCCACAGAATGATTAAGTACTTTGTACTCAAATGTAGATGCACTGTGCTGGACATACCTGGTTATATCTAGCTGTCACTACGCTGAACACTTTTAAAGCCAATTTGGATTTGGCCAGGTATATATAGATGGTGTTGTAGGGGGAAAACTTCACAAATTTGTGTAAAGCAAAAAGAAAGTTTTATTCAGCATATATTCAAAAGGGCAGAAGTGGGAAATGGACAACCATGCTGCCAGAGCCATGTCTGCCCGAGTCCAAGGAAACGTCACAGAACAGACAAAAGTGGGAAAACGGACAAGCATGCTGCCACAGCCATGTCTGCCCGAATCCGAGGAGGTTACAGACTTATCAGTATATATTAACATTACAAATAGGCAAAACCACTGAAAGCTCCATCTTTTGATAGATTGGCTAGAAACTGTGATCCTACATTTTGAATTGTCTTTCTTAACAATCATTGGTACAGGTTTCAGTAACGAGAGTCAGGAGGGCCTTCACTGGTCCAACAAATTTCTACTCACTAAATGGTAACAAAAGGAGATAAGAGTAGAAAGTCTTTTGTGTTCTGTTTGATCCGCTTTATGTGAAACTTTCTCTAAAAGATATTTTCCAAGATTATCTTAGTTATTGTCTTTATACCTCAGAGCCCAGTTGATGTGTCCTTGTGAGTCCTTGTGAGCAGTTGTGAGCCCAGCTCCAGCTGGGTCACATTCTCTATGCTCAAGGAGAGGGAATAATAACTCCAATATTATTTCCTAAATCATGTCTTTACACCTCAGGGCCCGGTTGATGTGTCCTTGTGAGTCCTTGTGAGAGGGAATAATGACTTCAATATTATTTCCTAAATCAATGGGTCCAGTTTTGGAATTTCCTGCATTTTATCACACATATAGCTTTCTTTCTCTGCCAAAGTGTCTCTGCCAAAGGCAGCTACTGAGGCTGCTAGTACAGATGAGTAATCATAACCAACAAACCCTTTCAAATGTACGTGTGTGAAGACTGTAGCTTGACTTGCAATATCCAGAGCATGGAATCTTCCATTACTCTGCATGTTATATCATTAAAAAACTAAAGAATCAAACCAGATAGTGGTCCCCATTTCCCAACTCCCACCCTCAACAACATGGAACAGTGAAATTCAACACTTAGTGAGCAGAGATTTGTTATCCAATTGAAGTTGTGACAGAAATTAGTTGCACCTGATGCGGGGATGCAGCTTTTCAACTACCTTTATCAGATGATTAAAACTAGGTAGGGTGGTAACTCGAGAGTTGGACACCATTCTCAGTTGAAGAGAGTGGCCTTAGGGATCCATGACACAGAGGACAGAACTCTGCTCTGAGAGAGGGCTGAGGGTGTTCACTTGTGGTTCAGACAGCATCATTTTGAGATCGTATAGTCCCTATGTCTAGTGTCCTAGTCTTAAATCTCTGACTCTAAGTACCTGTACTATGGTTCCAAATTTAACCCCATAACCCAGAACTACCTGAGCTGGTAAAATTTGCATTCCAGAGGTATGTTTAAGTGACTTTGAGTTAAAATGTTTGATGTTTAAGAGAATCTGATGATTGGCCTTCAATCTGAGAGGTAAAATTTATTTTAGACTTGTGACTTTAAGTTAAAAGGACTAAGAGGACTTTATAAATGTTTTAAGCTTATTAGATTTACAAGGGTTGAATAAGAGGTTAGAAAGAAAAAGAGGTAAGAAAGAGGGCTGTTAGCTCTGTCAAGTGTTTATAATGCTTTAACATATATATATATTAAGTACAGCTCCTAAGTAGTTCAAAATATTTAAGGGAATTTGATTCTTAAAAATAGAAAGTATAGCATAGTGATTAAAAGTGCGGACTCTGGATCCAGACTGTTTGTGTTAGGGGTTGGCAAACTATAGCCTGCCATCTGTTTTTGTGTGTTCTGCAAGTTAAGAATAGTTTTGACATTTTTAACTGCTTGGAAAAAAAATCAAAAGAAAAATAATATTTTGTGAGATGTGAAAATTTCACGAAATTCAAATTTCAGTGCTCATAAACAAAGGTTTACTGGAACACAGCCACACTCATTCATTTATGTATTGTCTACGGCTGCTTTCGTACTAGAATGGCAGAGTTGAGTTGCTGTGACAGAGACCATATGGCCGGCAAATCCACGTTACTATCTGACCCTTCACAGACAAAGTTTGTTGATCCTGGTCTAGGTTCAAGTCCCAGCTTCGCTACTTATAAGCAGTATAACTTTGAGCAAGTCATTTAACTTCTCTGTGCCTCAGTTTCCTGTCTGTAAAACGGGGATAATAGTTGCTATTATTATTAGTTTGTATGAGGATTAAATGAATTAATATTTGAAAAGTGCTTAGAATAGTGCCCGGCACATTGTAAATGCAATATAAGTGTTTAAAAATTGTTTGGAGGAATTTAATCTGTTAAACTTGAATTAACTGAACATTAATTAAAGAGAAAGTAAAAGTGATTATTTTTATTTTATAAAAGTTACTACTTTTATAAATAGAATAAGAATTTATAGTTGAACCTGGATTAACAAAATTTAGGACTTTAAATCTAGAACTTCAATAAATTAATATTAATTAAACACCCAAATAACTCTATTTAGTTCTCTGCCAACCCTAGACACCCTCTTGGACTTGTGGGCCAGGTTCTGTGAAGAATTCTACAGCTCATAAGCCAGGCTTCTTTAAGACTGGGAGGCAGTGCTGTGCAATGGATAGATATCTGGAGTTAAGCCTGGACTGAATTGTGACATCTTAGTTGTGTGATTTTAGGACAAGTCTTATCTGTAAAATGGGGTTAGTAAACCTATATCATAAACATATTATGAAAATTATAAGTGCTAATGCTCATAAAATGTTTAGTGCAGTACCTGGATTTTAGTAAGCACTCAATAAGCACCAGTTATCATTATTACCATTCTCCCAAGAGTGGCATGTAGCGAGTTATTGCTTCTAGCAGAGCAGAAGGTCATGTGTGTGGTGTGGTTGGAGTGGTACTGGGAAACCCTCTCTGGACGCCTTAATGTTCTGAAAATCTACCATATTTTATGCTTCCGGTTGAACATTGCCCTCTTGAAAAACCTAAAACCAAACCCGTTGCTGTGGAGTGAATTCTGACTCACGGTGACCCCGTATGTTATAGAGTAGAACTGCTCCATACTGTTTTCTTGGCCGTAATCTTTACGGAAGCAGAAAGCCAGACCTTTCTTCTGTGGCACCGCAGGGCAGGCTCAAACCAGCAATCTATAGGTCAGTAGTTGAGTGCAAACCATTTGCACCACCCAGGGCAAAATTGCCCTCTCCAGGGATCCTCTTTTTGGAAGTATGCACTTTCCAGAGGGCATCCCTTTGTCCTTGGTGTGGTTTATTAGTAGTAGGCATTTTCCTGGTAGTGCAGTAGTTCAGACCTTGACTGCTAACCAAAAGGTTGGAAGCTGAAATCCACCAGCTGCTCCTTGGAAACCCTATGGGGCAGTTCTACTCTGTCCTATGGGTCGCTCTGAGTTGAAATCAACTGGATGGCAATTTTTTTTTCTTTTTTTAAGGTATTTTCCTTACAGTGGCAGCCTGAGAACAGTGGACACTCAAGGGCCGGGATTTGTGTACTCCAGGGGGAAAAGAGGTAACAGATTAGAGCCTCTGAAAGATGGTGAAAATGCAAAGAAAAGGAAAAATTTTACACATCCTTCAGGTTTGTTCTGTCATTCAGTTTCCCTGAGGTGTAAAGAACAGCTTCTCTACCTTCCCAGGGATGAGTTTACATAGTCAAGTCTCTTTGGTCCCCTGGGGCCTCCACCACTGATATCTGCTTGACAGACAGGTAACAGGCCTGGCTTATGACTCCACCTGGTGTCTACCTGCCTCCTCGAGTGCACCCTGGGCTGGGATGGTACTTCTGTCTGGCTGGGTCTACCATATCCTTGCTCCTCTACCAGCCACCCAGAGCCCCTCTTGCCCTTCTACATGACACCAGGACTCCCTTGGTCTTGGAGCCAGGTGAGAAATCAGGGTTTGTTTCCCAGTGACCTTGAGGTTTGACAGCTAAGCCAATTCCCTGGCAGATGGTGGGGTCTGAGGCTTAAGTTCATATTCCACATTTCTTGCAGTATGTCTGATTTTTCTCAGCTTGAAAGAGTGGGAATAAGGCCACCACAGTGACCTTGACCACTGGTGAGGGAGAGTGGAGGGGAGAGGAGTGAGTCACAGTACACCTACCCTGTATGTTATCAGCTTGAGGTCTCAGTATGCGTTGGACCCTATTTTAGTCTCTGGACTTGGTCATCATTCAGTGCTATTTTCCCCAATACACAGAGGTGGCAAAGGGATTGGCTGCAGGCCACTGTCTCCATGGAGACTGTGACGCTATCCCTCTACAGGGAGTTTGGAAGGGAGGCTGGAGAAGGTCCCTGAGTTGACCAACCTCTCCCCGCCCCTGAGTCCAATCCAACATTAGGGTTTTTCTCTTACCCACTTTAGAGCATGGGAAGACTGGCCATTTTAGAGGGGGAAACTGACGCCTAGAAAGGGCAGGGAATCCCATTGGGTCACAGTGGGCCCCCAAGAAGAGCAAGGATGAACTGAGCCCAGCAACCTGGGCCTTCGGCTTTTCCCCAGTCCTCTCAGCTCCATTCTTCTTTGAGCCTTCCATCGAATAAATCTTAGGGTCCTCAACCCTTCTGAACGCTTCCAAGAGCACACACTCCAAGACTTTTCCTTTAAGGAGCCCTGCCCCTTTAAGATTCACTGCTCCTCCCGCTACGCTGCGTCCCACCCTTAAGGCCCCGCCCATTCAAACAGCTTCCTTTGGGCAGAGACCGCTGCGCGGCGGTCAAGGCCCCTTTAAGCCTGAGCCCCGCCCCCTGACTCCCCGCCTCCCACCTTCCCCTTCCCCGCCAGTCCGCACCAGGTGTCCTCGCAGGTTTTGCTGCGCGGCGCGCAGCGGTGAGCACAAGGCCCCAAGAGGGCTTGTGGACAGGTCCTCCGTCTCCCCCGCTTTTGCTGTGTCCTGGTGGAACAGGGCCGTGGCAGATGGGGTGGTCTGGAACGCTGGAGGGATGGGCCGGGAGCGGGTCGAGCAGAGGGAGGGGCCCAGGTGACTTAGGGGGAGAGGGTCGCACCCCGTGTTGTTCACCTGACCACTGGGGAGTGCGGGGAACAGGGGTTACGGTCAGGCGTTGTTACTTGCTTCTCGTGCCCACCCAGTGTTCCGGTACAGCCCGGCTGGGGAAGCGTCCCTTTCTGGTGTCCAGGCCCCTCCGTGGGGGGCGGCTGCTGGCCGGGTTCAGCCGGCTGAGACCACAGACGTGAAGGCCGCCGAAAGAGGTCCAGGTTGAAGGCTGTGGCCTTTAAGGGGGCGGCGGGAGGGTCCTGGCTCCCTTTGGACTTCAGGCAGTGGTGTGGGCCACAGTAAAAGGCACATGGGTGGAGGGTGGCCGGTGGCCAGTGACCAGGAGCCTGACCCGTGCGGGGCCGATGTCTGCTAGCCTCCCCAATATGCGAGCTGAGTTGGGGGTTGGAGGTGGATCTGTCTTCGGGACCTCAGGTCCAAATCTCTGCCCATCAGAGAGCTGGCGGTCATCATGGCAATGCGGGAGCTGGTGGAGGCAGAATGCGGGGGTGCCAACCCACTCATGAAACTGGCTGGGCACTTCACCCAGGACAAGGCCCTGCGACAGGAAGGCTTGAGGCCTGGCCCCTGGCCCCAGGGAGCCCCCGCTCCGGAGGCGGTGAGTGGAAAGCCCAAGTGGTGGGCTGGGATGGAATGCCCAGAGGTACACCTTGGGTAACTGCTTTCTTTATTGTTTTGCAAATAATAGTTAGCACTTAATGAGTGTTTACTAAACGCGTCTGTACTAAGCACTGTGCATCCTTATATAGACTAAGGCAACAATTTTATAAAGAAATTGAGGCCCAGAGAAGTTATGTGACTTGTCCAAGGTATATAAGTAGTAAATAGTAGAGCTGGAATTTTAATTCATGTTCGACTAATTTCACCTGTGTTTTCACTACTGTACCGTATTGCCTTCCTTTCTCTTCTGTCTTAGGTCTCTAAGCCTTTGGGAATAGCCTCTGAAGATGAGGTAAATACATCAGTCTCTTTTCCACTGTAAACTGTTAAGTGCTTGACTGCTAGCCAATAGGTTGATGGTTTGAACCCACCCAGAGGTGCCTTGGAAGACAGCCCTTTTGATTTGCTTCCGAAGGTCACAGCTTTGAAAACTCTCTGGAGCAGTTCTTCTCTCCACACATGGGGTCGCCATTAATGGGCGTTGACTTGTACAGCAACTAACAACAGCATTGTGCTTTTACCTTTAAACTTGGCTCACTCATATGTCAATCTTAGGACTTTCCTGAACAAATCAGATTTGCTTTAGCTCTCCTGCTTATTTTTTTCATGTATTATTTGTTTCCAAATCTATGGAGAGTTAAATTTCTCTCTCTCTTTTTTAAATTGTCTCCAGTTTCTGTATTATCTTTTCATTGTATCTAACATCATTATCCCTCATCCATTGGACCCTGTCTCTTGCTGGGACTTCCTGACCCCATGGGTTCATTTCATCATCTTTTTCTGATAGCTGGTGGCTGAATTCCTGCATGACCAGAATGCACCACTTGTATCCCGTGCCCCTCAGACCTTTAAGATGGATGACCTCCTGGCGGAGATGCAGGAGATTGAACAGTCCAGCTTCCGCCAGGCTCCCCAGAGAGGTGGGTTCAGAGTCTGCTGGGAGAGGAGGTCACCATTCTTTGTGTAGGAAGGGCCAAAGGGGTTCCAAATTTGAATGCTTGTGGCATTGTGGAACTGGATACAGAAGAACACAAAAGGAACGTAGTGTTTTCATGTGCACTCAGGGTTCCTTAGGCATGATGGAAATGATAAGTATTTTTTTTTCTTCTTTCTCTTTTTAGCCCCTGGTGTGGCAGACTTGGCCTTGTCGGAGAACTGGGCCCAGGAGTTTCTTGCAGCTGGAGATGCTGTGGATGTAACTCAGGATTATAATGAGACTGACTGGTCCCAAGAATTTATCTCTGAAGTTACAGGTGAGACTCTTTATGGGAAAATCTGTATTGGTTCCGATGGGGCAATCAAAGTTCTATACTGCTCCCCTAATTCATTTTAGGATACAGGGTGATTTCAGCTGTTTATGACTTTTCCTCCTGACTCATTTTTGTAGGGCATTGAACCTGATTTCCCTTAGGTGATAATAGGGAATGAAGTTTATATTAAGCAGAGGACTGAGTTTGAACTGGATAAGAGACTTTTCAAAATCTATGTAGTTCAAACCCAAATATGTGTGTATATGTATATACACGTTTATATGTATAGAACAAAGAGTTAGATCTATCTCTTTGTTATCTCGAACTTTATTACTACAGTTTGGTAGAAAGGAGCCACAGAGATTGGACTGATGGCCCAGGAGGAGAAAAATAATCTGCTAAAGCTCTTGTGATTCTGGCATTAAGGCATCTTGAATACAGTTGGGGCCTTGGAAAGTGGGGTTGAGCAGTTTAAAGCCAACACCATATCCTGATGATAATAATCAAAATTAATAATAATACTCATGTTTTGTTCAGGGTTTTGTGTTAAGTGCTTTAAATACATTATCTATTTAATCTCCATGAGAACTCTTGAGGTACTTACTGGTTTTATTTCTAGTTTATAGATAAGGAAGCTGAAGCTTAGAGGTTAAGGAACTTGCCTAGCTTTGTAAGAGGTGGAGTTGGGATTTGACTCTGGGGTGAATGATTCCCTCCTTTTTTGCTTGGTCACAGACTTCAGGGCCTCAGCGAGGGCTTCGAACTGATTTGAACTGGTTTAGTCATGACTGACAAAGTGAAACCGGAAGAGACCTGAATTTTTAAAATTCAGGTGATCCAGAACCATAACCGGAAAGGGAAAAATTATGGGTTAAAGCCCTGGAATGAGAGACTCGGAAAAGACGTGGTGAGCCCTTCAGGAGCCTGATACATGAGACTGGATTATTGCCAGCACTGAGGAGAGTGACACACTTTCAGAGTGGTGCGGTCAGCCACCATCTTTGAGCCAGGCACCGCTGTTTCTGACTCTGCACAGAATCCCACGGGCAGGAGATTTGGTTGCTATGCAATGCATACACTGCCCTTGTTTTCTTAGAGGGAGATTAAGTTTCTCACAGGGCTTCCACTTGTAATTTTTCCCATTCCAGTAGTGGTTCTGGGTCACCCAAATTTTTAAAATTCAGGTCTGTTCTGGCGTCACCTCCTTGGCCATGACTGAACTAGGAAGAACCACTTAGAAGCCTTGGTCTCAGCCTGTTTTTCCCTCTTTGAGATTGTCCATTGCTAACTTCATGCCTTGGGTTTCATCCTTCTCTCCATAAGCCTGCCTAATTTTCTCTTCCTCATTGCTCTCAAAGAGAAGCACCATTAGCCTTTTCCAATTTAAGAAATCAAAGATAACAAGAGATACAAGTGGAGGTTACAAAGATTCTAGACTCTGAGGGAACTCATACTATCACAGTTCCTGAATTTTTCTGAGATGATAAATAGGACCTAATTAGTTTCTGTTCCACATTATTATTATTTTTTAAAAATAATATTGCGTTTAAGGTGAAAGTTTACACAGCATGTAAGGTTCCATTTAACAATTTCTACACAAACTGTACAGTGATATTGGTTAAATTTTTCACAATGTGTCATCATTCTCATCCATTCCGTCTGGTTGTACCTTTCTAATACTCTAGTTTCCCTACCCCCCTACCTTCTCATTTTTGCTTTGGAGTAATTTTTTTTTTTAATTTAAACTTTTTTTTTTTTAAATTATGCTTTAGATGAAGGTTTACAGAGCAAATTAGTTTCTCATTAAACAGTTAATACACATATTGTTTTGTGACATTGGTTGCCAACCCTATGATGTGTCAACATTCTCCCCTTCTCCAGCTTGGGTTCCCCATTGCCATCTTTCCTGTCCCTTCCTGCCTTCTTGTCCTTGCCCCTGGGCTAGTATACCCATTTAGTCTCATTTTGTTTTATGGGCCTGTCTAATCCTTGGCTAAAGGGTAAACCTCAGGAGTGACTTTTGTTAGGGGGCCATACTCTTGGGGTTTCTTCAGTCTCTGTCAGACCAGTAAGGTCTGGTCTTTTTTTGTCAGTTAGAATTTTGTTCTACATTTTTCTCCAGTTCTGTGTGGGACCCTCTATTGTGATCCTTGTCAGAGCCATTGGTGGTGGTAGCTGGGTACCATCTAGTTGTGTTGGACTCAGTCTGGTGGAGACTGTGGTAGTTGTGGTCCATTAGTCCTTTGGACTAATCTTTCCCTAGTGTCTTTGGTTTTCTTCATTCTCCCTTGCTGCAGATGGGGTGGGGCCAGTAGGCAGAGCTTAGGTGACTGCTCACTAGGTTTTCAGAACCCAAACACTACTCACCAAAGTAGGATGTAGAACATTTTCTTTATATATGTGTTACACCAATTGAGCTAGATGTTCCCTGGGACCATGGTCCCCAGCCCTCAGCCCAGTAATTCGGTCCCTCGGGGAGTTTGGATGTGTCTATGAAGCTTCCCTGACCTTGCCTTGGCAAGTTGTGCTGACTTCCCCAGTATTGTGTACTGTCTTACCATTCACCAAAGTTACCACTTACCTATTGTCTAGTTCGTGTTTTTCCCTCCCTGCCCCTCTCTTCCCTCGAAACCATCAAAGATTGTTTCTTTCTGTGTATAAACCTTTTCATGAATTTTTATAATAGTGATCTCATACAGTATTTGTTCTTTTGTGATTGACTTATTTCACTCAGCATAATGCCCTCCAGATTCATCCATGCTGTGAGGTGTTTTGCAGATTCATCATCGTTCTTTATTGTTTCACAGTATTCCATTGTGTGTATGCACCATAGTTTGTTTATACAATCGTCTGTTTGCTATTGTGAATAGTGCTGCAATGAATGTGGGTGTGCATATGTCTACTCGTGTGATGCCTCTCATTTCTCTAGGATATATTCCTAAGAGTGGGATTGCAGAATTGTATGATATTTCTATTTCTAGCATTTTATGGAGGTATCATACTGTTTTCCAAAATGGTTGTACCATTTTACATTCCCACCAGCAGTGCGTAAGAGTTCCAATCTCCCTGCACCCTCTCCAACATTTGTTATTTTCTGTTTTTCTGATTTGTGCCAGTAATGTTGGGGTGAAATGGTATCTCATTGTAGTTTTGATTTGCATTTCTCTGATGGCTGGTGATTGCGAGCATTTTCTTATGTGTCTGTTAGCTGCCTGAATGTCTTCTTTGGTGCAGTGTCTGTTCATATTCTTTGCCCATTTTTAAAAAAATTTTTTTAAATTGTACTTTAGATGAAGGTTTACAGAACAAATAGTTTCTCCTTAAACAGTTAGTACACGTATTGTGTTATGAGATTGGTTAACAACCCCACGACATGTCAGCCCTCTCCCTTCTCGACCTTGGGTTCCCTATTACCAGCTTCCTATCCTCTCCTGCTTTCTGGTGCTTGTCCCTGGGCTGTTGTGCCCCATTAGTCTCGTTTTGTTTTATAGGGCTGTCTAATCTTTGGCTGAAGGGTGAACCTCAGGAGTGACTTCATTACTGAGCTAAAAGGGTGTCCAGGGGCCGTACTCTTGGGGTTTCTTCAGTCTCTGTCAGGCCAGTAATTCTGGTCTTTTTTTATAAGTTAGAATTTTGTTCTACATTTTTCTCCAGCTCTGCCTGGGACCGTGTGTTGTGGTCCCTGTCAGAGCAATCAGTGGTGGTAGCTGGGCACCACCTAGTTGTATTAGACTCAGTCTGGTGGAGGCTGTGGTAGTTGTGATCCATTAGTCCTTTGGACTAATCTTTCCCTTGTATCTTGTTTTCTTCATTCTCCCTTTCTCCTGAACGGGTGAGACCAGTGAAGTATCTTAGATAGCTGCTTACCCTTTGCCCATTTTTTAACTGGATAATTTGTCTTTTTGTTTTAGAGGTGTTAGATTTTCCTATGGATTTTAGAGATTAGACCTTTGTTGGATTTGTTGTAGCTAAAATTGTTTTCCCAGTCTGTACGTTCTCTTTTTATTCTTTTGGTGAAGTCTTGATGAGCATAAGTGTTTAATTTTTAGATGATCCCAGTTATCTAGTATATCTTCTGGTGTTTGTATATTGTTAGTTTTTATCCTATTTATGCTATGTATTAGAGCCTCTAGTGTTGACTCTATTTTTTCTTCTATAATCTTTATAGTCTTTGATTTTATATTTAGGTCTTTGATCCATTTTGGTATAGTTTTTGTGTATGGTGTGGGATATGGGTCCTGTTTCATTTTTTTTACAGATGGACATTTAGTTTTGCCAGCACCATTTGCTAAAAAGACTATCTTTTCCCCATTTAATGGACTTTGGGCCTATGTTGAAGATCAGGTGACTGTAGGTGGATGGATTTACATATGGGTTCTTAAGTCCGTTCCGTTGGTCAATGTATCTGTCAGTACCAGGCTGTTTTGACTACCATAGCTGTATAGTAGGTTTAGTAATTTTTCAACATTTGGTCTCATGTAGATGATTTTTTTAAGGAGCTCATTATTCATGGTGATATTCTCTGTTTATGACCTAATCAGTTATTTAGCTAAAAGGTGACCCCAAGGGATAATTTCAGTTTAAGGTTTAAAGTGTAACTCAGGGCAGTAGTCTCAGGAAATTCTTTAGTTTTAACCAGTCCAGTAAGTCTGGACTTTTTAAGAATTTGAATTCTGTTTCACGTATTTCTCCCATTCTGCCAGGATCCATCTGTTGTGGCTCTGATCAGAACGGTCGGTGGTGGTAGCTGGCCACCATCTAGCTCTTCTGGTCTCAGGGTAGATAAGGCCATAGTTTGCATAGACTGTTGGTCCTGTACACTACTTTCTTCTTGAACCTTTGGTTTCCTTTCTCTTTTGTTCTGGACAAGTAGAGACCAATAGTTGTATCATCACATTGGGATATAGTACATATATTTTACCATTGCTGTCAAGTCAATTCTGACTCCTAGTGACTGTGTAGGATAGAACAGAACTGCCCCATAGGGTTTCCAAGGCTGTAATGTTTATGGGAGCAGATTGCCACATCTTTTCTCCCATGGAACAGCTGGTAGGTTCTAACTGCCGACCTTTGGGTTAGCAGCTGAGTGTTTAATCACTGCACCATCAGGGCTCCTTAGAACATACACTTGATGAACTATATTATGCCAGTTAACTGAGTTGTCCCACTAGACTATGGTCCTAAGCCTTCAAACCCAGAAAACCAGGTGTTTGGTTATGTCTAAGAAGTATCTGTAACTGTGTCCCCTATGTGGTTTATTATATATATGGATATACATGCATGCACACACACCTATATGTACATATGCTTATAGATACATCTCTCTGTGTACACATAAGTACCCACATATTCATATACATATGTGCCTATATACATCTGTGTGTACACACATTTTTTGGTTGTTGTTGGTGTTGTTGCAAAATTATATTTGTCATATTCTGTCCCAAAAAATCCTTTTCTCTTGTGCAGTTGTTAGTGACATCATTTACCTTGGTCAAGCTGTGTGCACTTCACACACATTTGATGTTACCTTTCCCATCCCAAAAATAACAAGTGTCTGCTGTCTTGAGAGTGCTTCTTCTTCTTCCCCCGACCCATCCCTGGTAACCACCAATGAGCATTGGTCTCTGTATATATACCTATTCTTATCTTCTTATAAAAATGCAATCATACGGTATTTGTTCTTTTGTCACATAATTTTTATTCTCTTAAAGATAGAGTGTCCTCCATACATGAAAGAGAAAAGCCACAAAAATCTAACAACTGAAGCTCACCTTCAGTAAAAGCTCTTGGCCCCTTTTATCATGGCTCCTTTTCCCAACTATAAGTTGGAGTTAAGGTAGAACAGTAAGTGCTCTTGGTTTCATTAATAATATTAAATACTTTATATTCTCAAACACATTTTATCTTCACCATAACACTTGTAAGGTATTTCTCCTGTTTTATAGATGAGGAAACTAAGATTTGGAAAGGTTAAATACTTTGTCCAAAATCATTCCGTAACAGAGATGATATTCAAACGCATGTTTGTTTTACTCTAGGTTCCAGAGTCTTCTCTGTAGAATTGTCTCTTGTTAACCTGAACTGTAGCAAAGAGCTCCTCCAGACAGAAACTTTCAGTTTTTCACACAAACCTTAGACTTAGGTGCTGCCTCTTACCACAGAGTGGCTTCTCTTGTAATGTGGGCATCAGCCATTTTTTGATGACTCAAAAAAAATCATTGCTACTGTATGCATTGAGATGGATGAGATTTTTGTTACTATTACTTGAATTGCTTGCAGCCAGTGAAATCTTCCTTAACCCGTAAATGTAAATCAGCTTTAGAAAAACACATTGGACCTGTCTCACCTGTCATATCCTCTTTGGGAGATCTCTCTCTTCTTCTATTTTTTGTATTCTTTTGGCACTGTGCCTGAAACACAGAGGCAGGGACATAGGAAGCAAGGAAAGGTAGTTGAGCTGTTTGGGGTCTGCCTTCATAAAAATGTCCTATTGAAGTTGTGTATTGTTTTGTATATAGTAAGTCTTGAGTATTTATTGAATGATTGGAAATCTGGGAGAGTTAATGGAAGTCGATTTTCTAGTAGTTTATTTTTTATCCTCATAGCATTTGTGGCTGACATTAGTGATATAGGTTAATTATTCCTTTATGGATTAGTAGATTTTAAGATGAGAGAAGGTTATAGTCTAAATCTTTATTATTATTTTTCAATCTCCATTGCTAAGATCCTAGAATCAAGTCTAAAAGGAACCTTGAAGTTCTTTTTCGTTTGTTTTAATTTTTTATTTGGAAATATAGTTTCACTAGAATTGGGAAAAAAAAGTACAGGAAGGTTCTGTGTACCCTTCACCTAATTTCTTCCACTGTAACATTTTTTTCCTTTTTTTAAATCGTAATTTAGGTGAACGTTTATGGAGCAAATTAGTTTCTCATTAAACAATTAACATGCATATTGTTCGGTGACATTGGTTGCCAGCTCCACGAAATGTCAACACTCTCCCCTTCTTGACCTTGGGTTCCCTGTTACCAGCTTTTCTGTCCCTTCCTGCCTTCTTGTCCTTGCTCCTGTGCTGGTATGCCCATTTAGTCTTGTTTTGTTTTATGGCCTGTCTAATCCTTGGCTGAAGGGTGAACCTCAGGAGTGACTGCAGTACTGAGTTAAAAGACTTTTAGGGGGCTATACTCTTGGGGTTTCTCCAATATGTCAGATCAGTAAGTCTGGTCTTTTCTTGTGAGTTAGAATTTTGTTGTACATTTTTCTCCAGCTCTGTCTGGAACCCTCTGTTGTGATCCCTGTCAGAGCAGTCAGTGGTGGTAGCTGGGTACCATCTAGTTGTGCTGGACTCAGTCTGGTGGAGACTGTGGTAGTTGTGGTCCATTAGTCCTTCGGACTAATCTTTCCCTTATGTCTTTGGTTTTCTTCATTCTCTCTTGCTCCAGATGAGGTGGGACCAGTGGAGTGTCTTGGGTGGCCCGCTTACTCATTGTGACATTTTGTATAATTATAGTACAGTATCAAAATCAGAAAATTGCCACTGGTACAATCCACAGAGCTTTATTAGATTTTACCAGTTTTATATATACTCATTTGTGTGTGTGTGTGTGTGTGTGTGTGTTTATATGTATAGTTCTATGCAGTCTTATCACGTGTAGATTTGTGTAACTACCACCACTATCCAGATATAGACCCATTCTAGCACTGCATGAAGCTCATTTTTTAGTCTGTCATATATATATATGTATATGTGTGTGTGTGTGTGTGTGTGTGTGTGTGTGTGTGTGTGTGTTTAAATTTGATTGTGGTATTAACATTTTTTGATGGAACGTTCCCCACCCCAAATCTTCTGGGCCAAATAGTTCTCCATCTTGTGCTTGTGTAGTTCAAGGGATGAAACACATCTTTCAGGGTTTTTGAATTTAGACAGCCTCAGCTAACATGGTGTCTTAGTCATCTAGTGCTGCTATAACAGAAACACCACAGGTGGATGGCTTCAACAAAGAGAAATTTATTCTCTCACAGTCTAGTAGGCTGTAAGTCCAAATTTAGGACGTCAGTTCCAAGGGAAGGCTTTCTGTCTCTGTCGTCTCTGGAGGAAGGTCCTTGTGATGCATCGGTCTTCCCTTGGTCTGGGAGCATCTCAGCACAAAGGATGTGCTCTGCTCCCGGCACTGCTCTCTTGGTATGAGGTCCCCCTGTCTCTGCTCACTTCTCTCTTTTATATCTCAAAAGAAATTGGCTTAAGGCACTCTCTAATCTGGTAGATCTCATCAATATAACTGCTGCTAATCCATCTTATTACATCATAGTGATAGGATTTACAACACATTGGGAAATCACATTAGATGACAAAATGGTAGACAATCTTACAATACTGGGAATTATGACCTAGCCAAGTTAACAGATATTTTTGGGGGACACAATTCAATCCATGACACATGGTATACGAGGTTCATATGATAATCATGAGAGGTAAATTTGCACTTTTATAGGAAAAGCAATGGGCAGCAGTAGCAGAAGATGATTAACAACAGACTTCCCCTGGTTGGTGGAGGAAGAGGCTGTGGAATAACACTCTCTTTGTGACGTACTCTGCTTTTGATATGGGCTTGCCATGAGCAGGCAGTAATGATAATGATAGCTAATATTTGTTATTCTCTGCTTTATATATGCATTATCTCATTTAGTTTTCACAGCAACCTCTGTGAGGTGTTACTATTATCTATTTTATAGATATGGAAATGGAAACTTAGAGGGGTTAAGTAACATGTCTGAAGACATACAGTAAGTAAGTGGTGGGATTTGACTCTATCCATGTGGTGTAGTGGTTAAGAGCTTGACTGCTAACCAAAAGGTTGGCAGTTCGAATCCAGCAGCTACTGCTTGGAAACCCTATGGGACAGTTCTACTCTGTCCTGTAGGGTTGCTGTGAGTCGGACTCGACTCGATGGCAGCAGGTTTGGTTTTGGGTAGTCTGACTCTAGAACCTCCATTCTTTCTTTTTAGTACTGTACTTTAGATGAAGGTTTACAGAACAAACTAGCTTCTCGTTAAACAATTAGTACACATATTGTTTTGTGACATTGGTTACCAACCCTATGACATGTCAACACTCTCCCATCTCTACCTTGGATTCCCTATTACCAGCTTTCCTGTTCGCTCCTGCCTTCTAGTCCTTGCCCCTGGCCTGGTGTGCCCTTTAGTCTCGTTTTGTTTTATGGGCCTGTCTAATCTTTGGCTAGCAGGTGAACCTCAGGAGTGACTTCATTACTGAGCTAAAAGGGTGTCCAAGGGCAATACTCTTGGGGTTTCTCCAGTCTCTGTCTGGCCAGTAAGTCTGGCTTTTTTTCTGTGAGGTAGAATTTTGTTCTACATTTTTCTGCAGCTCTGTCCGGGATCCTCTATTGTGATACCTGTCAAAGCAGTCAGTAGTGGTAGCTGGGCACCATCTGGTTGTGCTGGACTCAGTCTGGTGTAGGCATTGGTAGTTGTGGTCCATTTAGTCCTTTGGACTAATCTTTCCCTTGTGTCTTTGGTTTTCTTCATTCTCCCTTGCTCCTGATGGGGTGAGACCAGTGGAGTATCCTAGATGGCCGTTCACAAGCTTTTAAGACTCCAGACGCTTCTCACCAAGTAGAATGTAGAACATTTTCTTTATAAACTATGTTATACCAGTTGAGCTAGATGTTCCCCAAGACTATGGTCCCCACAGCCCTCAGCCTAATAATTCTGTCCCTCAGGGAGTTTGGATGTGTGTATGGAGTTTCCATGATCTTGCTTTGGACGATTTGAGCTGGCTTCCCCAGTATTGTATACTTGTCTTACTCGTCATCAAATAGAACTTCTATTCACAGTGCTATACAGCAAATAGAAACTTTCATGGATAAGGGTAGGAAGTTTTGAGTTTATGGCTTTTGAAGTTAGGTTAAATATGCCTAGAAGCAATGAATACACAGTGAGAAACCATATTATCTAGAGGTGGAAATTCTGAATTGGATATTTGGTATCTAGGTTGTTGGTTCCAGCTCTACTCATCTATGTGACCTAGAACAGTCCCTTCCTCTCCTTATGTCTTAGTTACTTCAATCTCAGAGGTATTCAAATGGATCTGATTTTCTGTGAGAATTTCTCAAAAAAGACTGTGAAGGCCAAGTGGTATTCTTTGGGTTATTTTATTTCGACTCCTTTGTTGGAGCAAGTTCCCAGTGTGAGAAAGTTCTGGAGCTTGTGGCTAATATGGTCAAATGCCAAATTATAGCTACTTGAGGAAGTCTTTTCTCACCTCTGGGGTTTTTTTTTTTCCTAATTCTGCCTTACGTCTGTTGTAAAGTCTAGATACTTTGTATTTTTTCTGTTGCTTCCTGTCCTTGAGAGGATCCTTTCGCAAAAATGGTGCTCTCTGTAATTTGAGAGTATTTGTGGCCAGAATATGTTTTTGCAAAACACTGTAGTTGAGAATTAGGAGTGACTGGAGAGTAAAGAGGAGGGAATGGTTATTTTTCAACAGACTGGAACCAGAGGACTGGGAGATATTATAAAGTGTGCCTAAGTACTAAGCATCTTCTTATTAGGTTCCCCACTGTTGAGCCAATAGTCTAGTTGGACCAAAGGAAAGAGAAATGTTGCATTTAAGAACTAGTGAGGAAAATCTGGATACAAATGTTGAGAGTCCTTGAAATTAAGAGACAAGGTCTGTGACCAAAAAAAAAAAAAAAAAAAAAAAATTACCAACCATATCTTTTATTATATTAGTAAAATTTTTACCTACAATTAGGTGTATTTTGAAAATCTTGATCATTTCTTTTCTCAAATTTTGAGATTACTTTCTCAGATGTTGAAATTATTCAGGCAAAGTCTCAGTTAAAATGGAATAGAAAGTTACATTATACATTAATATCGAGGGGATAAATCTGCCTTCTCAGTATTAAAAGCAACAATAGTCAGATCTTCAAATTGGGGATAAAGACAGGATGGCCATTTCAGTCTCTGGTTTGTAAAGATATGGATACGGCAGAAGGAAAGAACACCACAGACTCATGCCTTTCTATGTTTACTCATTTTTTAGGGCTCATTGGAATAATCTATCTCATTGCTCTTTTTTTTTTCTGGCCCCATGGTAGTAAAGAGCAAAGTCCTAGGGGTTGAGAAACAGTTCACTACCGTTATTCAGTCTGTTACCTTGATATGTTTATTCTGATGTTGCAGCAGTGCCCTTTGTCACTAGAGCTTCTAAGACAGTTTCTAGAAATTAACTTAAAAACACAGCAGAAAAACCTAATCAAAGGTGATAGAAGTCAAAATAGTGTTTACCCCTGGAGGGTAGGGTGGATGAATATTGACCGGGAAGGGGCATGAGAGAGTCTGTGGGAAAGTGTGAAGTTCTGTATCTTGATCTGGGTGATGGTTATATGCATGTATTCATATGTAGAAGTTAATTAGTCATGACACAGGTTTGGTACACTTTATGTACTTTCATGCTTGTATGTTATACCTTATTAAAAAAATGAAAAAAAGCAAAAACAAGCATCCCGTGATAAGAATGGGCCCGTGTGTCTTTAGCCTAGCATTCTGCCTCTCAGATTCTCTTAGTAGGCATATTAAGATGAAATGAGGTTCCTTTTGTTGGGATGGTGCAAACTCTAGACGGAGGGAGAACAGACCAGAGGCTTGACCAGGGGCTCTTCTGTTCTCCCTTAGGTCCTTACCATTTCCCTGCAGTACCTTCAAGGAAGGTGGAGGCCCTGGTGCCTGCTCTTTCTTACTAAGGTCTCTTATACTTCAGGGAGAGGGGTTTGTTCCTTAATTCTTTCCTGAGGCTCCTTATTTGGTCTTTTGTTCACAATCTCAGTAAACTTCTTCCCTAGGCTTCTTAGAAGTGGGTTGGATATTGAAGAGGATGTAGAACATTTAGTAGTCAGTATTTCCTTTTGGTCAGTATTTCCTTTTGACCGGGGGTCTCGGAACATCTACAGGGTTTTGTCTGATTTGGCTTAGTTAAGAGGATCAGTTGAATATGTGTAGTACTCTCCCTTTCCCTGGTCCTTCACTGAACCTGATGTGATTTCCCCAACTGTCTGCTCCTTGCAGATCCCTTATCTGTGTCCCCTGCCCGCTGGGCAGAAGAATATCTGGAACAGTCAGAAGAGAAGCTGTGGCTGGGAGAGCCTGAGGGGACATCCGCCACTGATCGTTGGTGAGTCCAGCAGCTTCTTTCTGGATCCCTGTGAAAGGAGTAGACAGTTTTCCCAGCTTCTTGCAACCTTCTCCTTCCACATTCTCAAGCCAACTTGCAATCCCCTCTTTTTTTACTTGCATTTTTAAGGTTTCCATTTGCATTATTACTCCTGTCAGTCTACCTCTCATATGTAGCGAAGTCAAGAATCCTAACTGTATCCTACCAAAAATTGATAACTTTACCTTTTGCACCCTTTTCTCTTTTTAGATTTGAGCTTGCTATTGTCTGTTCCTTCTCTTTGCAAAGATGTATTTGGGAAAGAAAGAGGTGAAAGGCTGTAGCTAGTACTTTCCCAGTCCTGCCCAAATGTCCTTTTTTAATGCAAATAAGAATTTGTAGGCCCCCAGCAAGAGAGTGAAGTAGTGTCATCCTCTCTCTCCCCCCATGGAAACTGTAATTGCCATGGGCCAAGAGTGAGGAATAGCAGGGAGGGTGGTGGCAGACTAATGTGTAAAGTGAGGTTTGTCCTTCCCTGTTCCAGGTACGATGAATATCATCCTGAGGAGGATCTGCAGCACACCGCCAGTGACTTTGTGGCCAAGGTGGATGACCCCAAATTGGCTAACTCTGAGGTGAGCCACATTCTGCTGCTTCTTTGCCCAGCAGAGCTGGTCTTGGAAGGCAAGAGTCTTGCTTCTCTTACCTGAGTTAAGTTTAAAGAGAGGCAGATGAGATCCTAGGTCTTTTCCTTCCTGTCCATAGAACAGAGACTTAGGATCCTGCTCCTCCCTTCCAATATTCTTTCTCTTTTCTGATGCTTTCTCAAACCGTTAGAGCCAGAAATCCCTTTCTTTTTGCTCTCTACTTTTCTCAGGGTCATTAGCATATCTTGTCTGCAGCTAGTGGTGGTCAGGGGGAGGGGAGAGTGCAGGGTCATCTGGGCATGGTTGAGAGTGCACCCGTGGAAATCCTCTCCCAAGTGGCCTGTGTGTGTCTCTGTGCCCCAGTTCCTGAAATTCGTGCGGCAGATTGGCGAGGGGCAAGTGTCCCTGGAGTCCGGTGCAGGGTCGGGCCGAGCTCAGGCAGAACAGTGGGCAGCAGAGTTTATTCAGCAGCAGGTAGGCTATTGTCACATCCCAGTCTCGCTTCAGAGCCAGCCTGTGCCCCAGGTCTTGGGCTCAGTGTTCAGTGGTCCCAGACAGGGAAGGGATCGTTACTGCTAGATTCTCTTGGTAGTGTCCACGTCCTGAGTGGGTGGGAAAGAGATTCTGAGAATGTCCTCCTTCTCAGATGTGTTGAGGTTGGTGGTGGTTAGTGGGTGTTTAGTTGATGTTTAGTGGATAGAAAATTGGTGGTGGTGGTACTGACCAGCCTTCTTTGTCACAGGATACATCAGAGGCCTGGGTTGACCAGTTCACGAGACCAGTAAACACATCTGCCCTTGATATGGAGTTTGAGCGAGCCAAGTCAGCGATAGAGGTGAGAGCAGGTAGTGCAGGAGCAGGCACCCAAAGAGAAAACACACCTTTGGTGAGAGTGGATGTATTAACATCAAAGATGATGAAATTCCATTTAATAGTGTTCCTGGGTCATCTGTGTCAGAATTGCTTGGGGAGTGGGGTGGTGCCTTTTAAAAATGTCAATTCCAGATCTCTGGGGATAGGATCTAGAAATCTGTGTTTTAAAAAAGCTCTTCAGATGATTCTTAAATACGTTGACATTTAAGATCTACTCCCCTGGGAGTCCTCGTGGGCTTGAGGGTGGGATGGGGTGGTCATGACGAATGTCCCTTTTGCATCTCCCTTCCCGTCCTTACAGTCTGATGTCGATTTCTGGGACAAGTTGCAGGCAGAGTTGGAGGAGATGGCAAAACGGGATGCTGAGGCTCACCCCTGGCTGGTTGACTATGATGATCTCACGTCTACTTCCTATGATAAGGTAGGAACTTGCTTTTCAGGTTCCAGAATTTCCTTCTTTAATTGTCTCTCCTTTAATCCTACATTTGAAAGGTATTCACTTTTAAGAAAGTGTTTTCTTCAACCGTTTCCATGAAAAGAAGTCTGAATCATTTCCTTGCTCCTGCTCCCCTTCGGTAATTGAGTGTATACTTTATTCTTGGCCTATAAAGGTTAGTATGATCACCCTTGGCAAATAATGGCATCACAGTGACATAACTATAGGAGAGGCTTGTGCATGATGCATGAAGAGCACAGATGAAGGGGCTTTGCTTAGGGGGTCAGATAGTGAACATTTTGAGAAGATGGCTAACTCCTCAGGGAGTGGTAGTTGGTAGACTATTTCTCTGCCTCTAATATCTTTTCTAACTCACAAGTTTAAGTTCTAATCTCTTTTAATAGGCATTGGTGGGTGGGTGGAGCCACTTGTCCCAATTCAGGGTTTACAAAGAATTATATTAAATATTAGGAAATTTCCCACCAGTCAGTGGTGAAAAGTGGTTGAATTTTGCATACAGCATGTACTATCGACTTAGAAGCTTATGTTATATCAGGGCTGTTGCTATAAAAAAACAAATCTACTTGTGGATTGTAGGGTACTTGGAATGTATGTAGTTAACAATTGAACTCTTGAGTTGAAGCATGAGGGGGCAGTGAAAAAATTGCTTGGTTTTGAAAAAAAGCAAAACAGGTACTGGGGAGGTCAGTAGTGATGTCTTTTTCTCAGCTTAGATCTGGTTGTGAAAGGATTCTGGGGTGAGAACCAGGGCCTAAGATGTAAAGCAGGATACTGGAGCTGGATTGTGAGAAAATGAGGGGGCCGTGCAAAGATAGGAAAGAAGGAAGTTAAGGATAACTTAAAAAAGGCTAGGATTTGAGAGCCAATGAGAAACTTTTAGAGCTAGGAAAAATACAATTTTGCTTATTATTCCAGCCTGGTCCCCCCTGCCGCCCCACCCTCCTGAGAACAATTCTGTGATATAATAGAGAAGAGAGCTTACTTCTTGGAACCCTGCCTAAGTTTTGCCCTAATGAGTTTATTCTTTAGAATTCTGATGAGGAACTGAAGGAAATGCCTGGAGATAATGCTTTTATTAATTTGTACTAACAGTTTGATAAGTTGCATAAGTCCCATTGACTTATAAATGACATTATAAATTTTAGATAAAAAATTCCATGCTTTTGATACAAATGTAGACAGTACTGATTTCATATGAGCAGTATTTCCTCTTAACATTTACTATTCTCATATTTATGATATGTTGGCTGGAATACATTTTTTAATTAAAAACTTAAAAATATAGTTATGTTTTTAGGTCCTTGAGCCCTATTTGATATCATTGATACCTTGAGACTTTGCAAAAATAGGATTAGAAACTCTTGCATTACTATTCCACAAAAAATACTGTATTTTATTACTCACTAATAATGAACAATTTAGATTATATTTGGCTTTATGTTAACTAATAAATGAATTATATATGTCAGTAGTACTTTAAAAAAGTATGGTTCTGATTCTCATTGTCAGATAAATTCATGGGTCTCTTTGTACTTTTTTTATTGAATTTTCAGAGGCAACTTTACATTTGTAGCTCAAGCAGGTATTTTATACTCTGACCATAAGTGGGAAGTTTCTGTGGCGGGACAGACTCTTAGCAATGATCCTGTTTCTGCAGTGTGATCCTATGAGATTTTGGAATGGACCAGACTATAGTGGACCAGTCATGGGGATTGGCTTGGGTAGACTTTCAGGCTACAGCAGCAATGCCAGGCTCATCCTGCATGCTGTGGGTTGCTGAGAGTTCCTTCAGAATATACTTTTTTAATCTGTGCGTATATTCTAACTTTGGAAAATTCTACTCTGATCAACAATGTAAGGAGGATAGATAGCATGGACAAGGAAGATACTTAGAGAACCTTGTGGTTGCAAGATGGTGGCATTGATTTTGTTGCACTGAAGACACAAAGAGCATTCAGATCACTCCTATTGTCATATACAGACCATTATATCTTAAGGAAGTATCCAAAGCAATGAGGATAATACCTATTTATGACTAGTATTTTACATTTTTTGGTAAGGCTTTGGTGTATATTCTCATTTGATGCTCTCAATAGCTAACAGTCAGAAATTATTTTCATCAGGAAGTTGACTTATAGATGACAGTAATCTTTGTTTCCTGCAGTGTGGATTAACACGTGGATTGATGACGGACAATAGCTAAGGCTGAGTGCAGAAGGATTTATTCTATTGAACTCTAATAGTCTAAGGCAGGGGTCGGCAAAATGACCTGCAGGCCAAATCCAGCCTGCCACCTGTTTCTATAGGACCTGTGAACTGAGAATGAGAATGGTTTTAGCATTTTTAAATGGTTGAAAAAAAATTAAAAGAAGAATTATATTTTGTGACATGTGAAAATGATTGAAAGTTCAAATTTCAGTGTCCATAAATAAAGATTTTTTTTTTCTGAGCACAGCTATGAGCATTTGTTTACATATTGTCTGAGTCTGCTTTGTGCTACATGATGAAGTTAGATAGTTGTGAAAGACCTGCGAAGTCTAAAATATTTACTGTCTGGCCCTTTACAGAAAAAGTTGGCTGATCCCTGGTCTTGGGTTATTTTCTACCTTTTGAGTTTTTATATTGTACAAAGATGTCCCGAGAACATACCAACTCTCAATATGAATATACTTTTTATATTTATACATTTATCTTAGATCCATCTCTTATTATGTGTCTTGCTTCTTAAACCTCCATTGTAATTATTTAATTTCCTTTTGTGACAAATAATTTGCTTCTTATGGTTTATACTAGTTTAGAACTTGGCTGGTAAGATTTATGTGTTTCTGATGCTTCGGCGATTTCACAATAACAGTGAAAAGGGGCCTCATGTCTTTGTTATGTACAGTTTCGTTCAATTTGTCCTTAACTGCGTTCAGAAGGGCCCAGCCTGATATTTTGCATCATGTTTTCATTCTGATATATTGTTTCATGATGATAACCATTTGTTCCCCAAAAGGAGCATTTTAGTTGCTTGTCCCAAGTCATACTGCTTACTAGTGAATCCCATGTTACCTTACTATCCCTCTGCTTAACATAAAATATCAGTGGACAGAGCTTTGCAGATAGCATTATCACTTTTCTCTCAAATTAGAAATCCTCAACTAGAAGTGGCATTGTGAAGAGGTAACAATGTCTTTCAGAAATATTCTCTGCCATCAGGATTTTGGCATCCAGCTTTCATTTACTACCAGATACAGATTAATATTAATAATAATTAAGAATGAAATTGGGAAATAAATAAAAAATTTCAAAGTGCTTAAACACATGCTATCCAGTCAATGCACAGGATGACTCTATGAACTAGGTAAGAGTTGCAGCTGTGAATGGCGGGACCTCTGACTCCAAATTGCATTTTCTATAGGGTCGCCATGAGCTGGAATTGACTCGATGACAACGGGTTTGGTTTGGTTGGTTATACATTATCACAATTTTGCAGGATAATGAGAAGTGTACTTTGAAGAGCGAAGGAGAGCTTATCTCATTACTATTACTATAGGCAGGTCCTGTTCAGTGGTGAGAATTCAAGGATGTGGAAATGCAGGCCTATCAAGACTTTCTAAAATAAGCCTATTCCCAGCCCGAGTCAGAGTTTGTAGACTTGCACAGCTTCTCAGTTATTGTGAATAGGTGATGGCAGTGTGAGCATGATACTGCATAGTTTTACTTTAGTTGTAGGTGATCTCCTTTGTAATATGGAGAATTTGCCAACATTTAATTTAGGTGTCTTTTTAGAGGACTTCAGCTTCTTTCTTCTGCACCTCTATTGTGGTTGTCATCTTCCCATCCCTGCTGCTCTATGATAGTTCTCTTAGAGGGTTTCTCACTTGCTTCCCTTCCTTGTAGGGGTACCAGTTTGAGGAGGAGAACCCCCTGCGTGACCACCCCCAGCCTTTTGAGGAAGGGTTGCGGCGACTTCAGGAGGGGGACCTGCCGAATGCTGTGCTGCTTTTTGAGGCAGCCGTGCAGCAGGATCCTAAGCACATGGAAGTGAGTGACTCGTTATTCTGACTTCAGACTGGAGACTGCTTCCTCCGGTTCAGAGGGAGGTTCCAAAGAGGGTAGTGCAGGTGGGTTAGGGCTGAGTGATAGCCTTGGGTGGAGGAGGTGAGAGTGAGATAGTGAGGGGGGAAGCCAGAGTAAAGGAGGATGGAAAGGTGAATGCAAGGGGTGATGAAATCTGTCAACTTCCCTCTAGGCTTGGCAGTATTTGGGTACCACTCAGGCAGAGAATGAACAGGAACTATTAGCCATCAGTGCCCTGCGGAGGTGAGTACACTGAAAGGTGGAGGCTGGGAATGGTTCCAGGGCTCTGCAGTAGCCTTTAGAATGGTAGGAGTTCAGACCCAGATCCTTGTCTTCTTTCTGGCCACCAACAGGAGTGTTTTTTCATGATAAAATCGTGACGTTTGGAATGAGCTGGAGATAACTGGTTCTGTTCTCTTCATCAGCTTTTGATTTCATTTGTGAGGCCATGGCTGGTTCCTTGGTCACTAAAACTTTTCCTCGTCTCAGATCTGTAACTTTATTAGTAACTTACATGTCAGAGGATTCCCATATCTTCCTGTATCTTAATCTGAAGGGTTTGGACAGGTGAGGCCATTGATCTGCATTTCAAAGCTTGATTTAGGTCTGTGAGTGCTGATGGGTGCCAGTGTCATTGCTGATACCAAGTCTGCCCACCTCTATCCAAACAGGTGTCTGGAGCTAAAGCCAGATAACCGGACAGCACTGATGGCACTGGCTGTAAGCTTCACCAATGAGTCCCTACAGCGCCAGGCCTGTGAAACCCTGAGAGACTGGCTGCGCTACTCACCCACCTACGCCCATCTCGTGACACCTAGTGAAGAGAGGGCTGGTGGGGCAGGACTGGGCCCCAGCAAACGTGTCCTGGGATCTCTCTTGTCTGAGTGAGTGTGAGGAGCTCCTGGGTTGAGAGATGGTAACCTGAGTCCCAAGTGGGAGGATGACCTTGATTTTGAAAGTTTGGTTACATTAACACTCAGAGGTCCAAGAGTGGGATGAGAAACCCAGGATCAACTTGAAGGAGGTCTGCATGCTACAGTGCAGTGCTGGGATGAAACAGAAAAACAGGTTTCTAGGTTAGAATTTGGGAATAGGCGGGATGGCTGATAGATTGATGATTCTTGAGGATGTGATTGACTGACTAAGGAATTATTTGGAGGGTGTGGAGATATAAACATATCCATCTACCTACTTTTTCTGCGTTTTTTTCTCTTGTAGCTCCATGTTTCTTGAAGTAAAAGAGCTCTTCCTGGCAGCTGTGCGCCTGGACCCTTCATCCATTGACCCTGATGTGCAGTGTGGTTTGGGAGTCCTTTTCAACCTCAGTGGGGAGTATGACAAGGCTGTGGACTGTTTCACAGCTGCCCTCAGTGTTCGTCCCAATGTGAGCCTCCAGGGAGGAATGGAAAATGGGATATGACTGTACTCTCTTGAAGAATTATTTGTTGGGACTTTTGAAGTCATGGTCTGTTTTGTTCTAACGTCCCATATGCTGACTGCGTTGGGAGGATTGGGAAACGAAGGGTGGGAGTCCAGGGTCATCTGAACGTAAGAGAGTCTGCATGAGGTGAAGGGTTACATTGTGGCCACAAAGTGAACTGTTGAGAAAGGAATGGGATAGTGACAAATGTCAGCACAAAACAGAGTCGTGAAGTAGGGTGGGGCTAGAGGGATGGGTAGAGTTTGATCTGAACCTAGCTCATGTTCCTGATGCTTCTGCATCCCCATCCCAGGACTATTTGTTGTGGAATAAGCTAGGGGCCACCCTGGCCAATGGAAACCAGAGTGAAGAAGCGGTAGCTGCATACCGCCGGGCCCTGGAACTACAACCTGGCTATATCCGGTCCCGCTATAACCTGGGCATCAGCTGCATCAACCTTGGGGCTCACCGGTGAGAGTATCTATTGAGTAATGAGTGAATGAACTCTTTCTCCCTACCTTTGGTCCTAGCTCCTCATTCTCTGATCCTGTCATTTGACTAACCAGCCCTAGCCTCCTCTACATGCCAGCAGTCTGCCTCCTTCCATTGCTGTTCTGCTCACCAGCTTTATTCCTCTTCTTCCCTACAGGGAGGCTGTGGAACACTTTCTGGAGGCCCTGAACATGCAGAGGAAAAGCCGAGGCCCTCGGGGCGAAGGGGGTGCCATGTCAGAGAACATCTGGAGCACACTGCGTTTGGCGTTGTCTATGTTAGGCCAGAGTGATGCCTATGGGGCAGCTGATGCCCGGGATCTGCCTGCTCTCCTAGCTATATTTGGCCTGTCCCAGTGACAGTGGGATGGGCTGCCCTGTGAGTGTCCGCCTGGAGGGGTCCCTGCTCTGGATGTGACTCTCTCTCCCTAGATGGGCCTACCAAGGGGGTGGGCTGATGACCACAAGCGGTACGGCCTCTCAGGAGCTGCCTCAGTTTAGGGGCACGTAGTCCGTGTTCTCGTCCCTACATAATTGTAGGAAAATGAGCTGTGTTGTCTCTGAGTCCCTTGGTAATTCAAGGGCTGTACATCCAGCTACAGATCTCTCTGCTCATCATGCCCTTTCTTGGTGCTGCTTTTTGGGTAGGCCCAAAGATAGAGGGTAACTGTTGTCATCAGCTGCCATTTCTTACAGGGCCTACCACATTTGTAATGTCTGTCTTTTCCCCCACTTTTACTAGCTGTTCATAGTATAGCTTCCTTAGGCAGTTGCATGTAGGAGTTTCTCCTGCCATGCACCTCTAAAGATGACTATAGCTGGGATGGGATGTGTTAGGGGTTGGCGTGCTTGATTAAATGTTGATTGGGCTCAGCAGAGTTGAGTTTTGGTAGAGGTGCTCAGAGTTCTGTCATTCTTGGACTGCTTCTGGCTGTGAGCTCAAGATTCCCTGTGAGCACAATGCTGCAAGCAATAATGCCGGTATCATTATAGTAGGGGTCCTCTGGAGCTTAGGTGTGAGTCATTAAGGGGCCAGGGCCAGTTGCAGAGTGTTTGGGGGTTAGGGAGGAAGAAGGCTCATTTGTGGAATGAGCCTAGAGCTGACCAGATGGGATCAGATCAAAGGCTATGTTCTGGGGGCTTTGGTGGGAGGACAGAGGAAGTGAGATGCAGGTTGTGAGTGTAGCAGTCCCTCCTCTTCTTAGAAAAACCTGAGTGTAGGAGTTGAGCTAGCTCTTCTGGAAAATTGATTCAGAGATTGCAACCTTTCCAAATCCCTAGCCAAGAGGAGCATCAATGTTACTGTAAGCCTTGGCTGTACTTCTTGAAATGTTTCTAGGGGAGAGTGTCAAAAAATCCCCCTCCTCCCTGTTACCTCACAAGGTGAAGTTTGAGGGAAGATGAGGGAGCAGCTTGGATTCTCCTTAGCTTCTCTATGGGAAGATACACGAACCCCCAGAAATGACTGCTGAGCCTCTTGCCTTGTCTTCTGTAGTTAATGATCAGAGAGATTTTTTTTTTTAAACTACCAGTGTCCCAAAGTTCCATCCTGAAATTTATTTTTCTTTGTATGAATGTGTACATGATTTAAAAATAAAACTGTAAAATATTTGTATGAAGAATAAATGGAGCTGATATGGGTATGAATCTTGCTGCCGGTTGTGAAGGTAGGGGCAGAAGGTGGGTTGGTGTTTGGAGGATTGGTATTCAACAGTTTTCCTCTTCTCAAAATCTAATTGTATGTTGATCATCCATCCATCCATCTACCCAGTAGTTATGGAGAACCTAATATATGCTTGGAGCCCTGCTGGTGCAGTGGTTAAGAGCTTGGCTGCCAGTTGGCAGCTGGACTCCACCGGCTGCTCCTTGGAAACTCTATGGAGCAGTTCTGCTCTGTCCTATAGGGTCTCTATGAGTCGGAATTGACTTGATGGTAACGGGTAATATGTGCTTTATGGGAGTATGAATAATATGGACAAAGTCCCGTCTGTGGTCTAGCAGGAGAGAGATGTTTATACATTTTTCATACTTGTATTACTGCTCCTACAAAGGAAAATACAGGGTGCTGTATAAAAGTTAAAGGCCCCTGAGTGATACAGACAGTTTGTACTTGGTTGCTAATCTAAAGGTTGATGGTTTAAACCACTTAGTGGCTCCATGAAAGACCTGATGATCTGCTTCTGTGAAGATTACAGTCAAGAAAACCCTATGGAACAATTCTACTCTGTAAAACATGGGTCTCCATGAGTTGGAATCAAATCAACAGCAATGGGTTTACGTAAAAGTTTGGTATTGTTTTTATTATAAATGACGTAGGAGGATTTTTAGAATTTTTTCAGTGCTTAAGTCTTCTAAAGGAGCCCTGGTTGCACAGTGGTTAAATGCTTAGCTGCTAACCAAAAGATTAGTGGTTTGAAACCACCAGCGGCTTTGCGGGAGAAAAGATCTGGCGATCTGCTCCTGTAAAGATTACAGCCTAGGAAATCCTATGGGGCAGTTCTACTCTGTCTTGTTGGTTCACCATGAGTCAGAATTGACTTGATGGTATACAACAACAAAAGAGTTCTAAAGGTTTTCATCTGGTTATGCCTGGTTTTATCAGAAACTGTGTATCAAGAGCCGTATTGAGAACTTAAAAAAATATATAGTTAACTTTTGATCTAGTAATTACACTTCTGGGTATCTCTCTTGGGGGGAAAATTAAAATATGAATATTTGTATTTGGAAATAGATGCTGATGGCCATATTAGAATAGAAAAATGAATACTGAAATGAGAGCTGGTTCAGTAAATTGTCCAGATTGTGAAATATTATGTAGCTATTATTAATGGAACAAATTCCAATGACAATAAATGCTAACAGTGTATTGAGCCAAAGGGGTGGGGAGGGGGAAATCATTTCAAGGGAAAAATCATTGAGAAGAGAATAAGGGAATGTGCCAGTATACTGAAAGCGTGGGACGATGAGTGATTTTCCCTGTTTCTTCATCCCATTGCTGTCAAGTCGATGCCAACTCATCGACCCTATAGGACAGAGTAGAACTGCCCCATAGGGTTTCCAAGGCTGTAATCTCTATGGAAGCAGACTGCCACATCTTTCTCCTGTGGAGTGTCTGGTGGATTCAAACCACTAACCTTTCAGTTCGCAGCCAAGTACTTTAACCACTGTGCCACCAGGGCTCCTTCCTCCTTCTTCATACTTATCTGTAATTTCCAAATTTTCTATGCTTGTGTAATACTTTCATAGAAAAGGAAAGAAAACACACAGAGGGTAGGAGGTCAGAGGCAGTGGTGGCATCTGTGTCCTGGTTTCTTAGCTGCCCAGGCCTGAGAGTATGCTGGATCATCTAGGCACAATTTCCACACTGTAGATGTAAGAAAGAAAATAAGTCTGGCTGAGTAAATGGTGGCTTGAGAGTTGAGCTAACTTCTGGTTTAGGCTAAGTCTCCAGGTTTCTCAGCTTCACCTGCTTTTGGTAGCATGGTGTGCAAGAGGATGCTTTTCTTGCATGGTTAGTATCTCTTGGTATGTCTTATTGAACCAGAATCAAATTTAGCCAATATTTATTGAGCCCCTACCATGTGCAAAGAGTTAACACAGTTGGCTGCTAACTGAAAGGTTGGAGGTTTGCGTTCACCCAGAGGCACCTTGAGAGAAAGGCCTGGTAATCTGAAAAAAATCAGCCATTGAAAATCCTATGGAGCATAGTTCTACTCTACCACATACGGGGTCGCCATGAGTTGGAACAGCTGAACGATGACTAGTTTGGTTTTTCATTGTGTGTGTATGTATGAATATGTATCAAGCTTAAGAATTACATTTAGGAAAGAACTCAATATGGATAATGATAGGTGGAAATGACCAGAAGCAAATAGATCAGAAACCTAGAAAGTTTTTGAGAAATTACATTGCAAAGATACCGTAACTCAGGACTAAAGAAAGCCATTGACTGAGTTATAAAACAGCCTTTGGACCCCCGAATTTTATTTGCAGTTTTTGATTGCCTCATATACATGCAAAAGCTGGACAGTGAATAAGACCGAAGAATTTATGCATTTGAATTATGGTGTTGGCAGTGAGTATTGAACATACCACGGACTGCCAGAAGAACAAGCAAATCTGTTTTGGAAGTAGTACAGTCAAAATGATTCTTAGAAGCGAGGATGGTGAGACTTTGTCTCAAGTGCTTTGGACACATTATCAGGAGGGACCAGTCCCTGGAGAAGGACATCATGCTTGGTAAAGTAAAGGGTCAGCAAAAAAGAGGAAGACCCTCAACGAAATGGATTGATACAGTGGCTGCAACAGATGGGCTCAAAGGTAGTATTGATTGTGAGGATGGCGCAAGACTAGGCAGTGTTTCATTCTGTTGTACATAGGGTTGCTATGAGTTGGAACCGACTTGATGATGGCACCTGACAACAACAGCAATGAACTGGAGGCATGCTCTTCAATGCCCACTTCAGATGTGGCCAAGGAAGATAATTGACAAGAAACAACCTCCCAAAGGGTGGATCAGGGGCCACAGGTCACAAGGGACAAGAGAGTTTTATAGAATAGGATCAGGGTCTAATCAAGAGACTTCTCCACCACTAGGACAGAGGTCTTCATAATGCCTGCCCCGGAAGGATTCCAGAATTGCTATGGACCTGTAACTGCTGTGTACCACCCAATTTTCCCCTTTCAGAATGGACGTTTTCGTTTTTGTTATCCTGAACCTGCTATTATATCCTAGATGTATGGGTGGGCAGGTAAGTTTTTTTTGTTCATGAGTTAACAGACCATGAGAAGTATATCCAGACTTGATGGAGAGGTTGAACATTTTCTCAATATCCTAGATTTTAAGTTTGATTTAGTGACTGATTGGGATTTTGGATTGTCTCCCTAGCAGAAGTGATAAAGCTGCCCTATGTATGGGAAGACAGGAGCAAATGGATATTTGAGGCCAGAACAGTGGAGTATGGCAGAGGTTGCCAGTGCTCCCCAATATCTATGTTCTCCTCTTCCTGAGTACACGGAGAATACATTCCCAGCTTCCTTGAATCTAGATTGGGCCGTATGACTCATTCTTGCCAATAGAATGTGAGTGGAAGTGAGAGTATCACTTCTGGGCTGAGACAGTTAAAGTGGGTGTGCCATTTCCATCCTCTTTCATCCATCCATTGACTAAAATACAGAAGAAGGTAAAACCTGAGAAAATTTGAAGCCACACTGAAGGAGCCTGGGTCGCTGAATGACTGTGTGGAGCAGAGCACTCCTGCTGACTCATATTGGACTATGACATGAATGAGAAATAAATCTTATTAAGCCCCTGAGGTTTTGTGGTGGTTTCTTTCAGCATTTAGCCTTTTCTGACTAATACAATTACTTATTATTGTTAAAAGCATCATCCCCTTTTAGTTTTCCAGACTGGAAACCTTAACTCCCAACTTACATCAGTTACTAAGTTTGTAACTGATTCTTTTTTTATTCTTTCTTTAAATATTATTTATTTTGTAATATTTGAGACATACAAAGAATACATTTAACTTAGTATGTAATTTATGATGCACAATAATGAGATTCTTTTCAGCTTCACGGCAAGAATTCTATCAATAATGTTGAAACTGTGCTTTTCCTCTATTTTATCTTCTTGCTGTTTCCTGAGACGTAATTACTACCCTGCTTTTTACAAAATACTTTTATCACATATGTATGCTTCACAAAACAACAGCTTATTTTTGAGTTTTCTAAAAATGGTATCATGCTGTTGTAGTTTCCTGGGATTTGCTGTTTTTCATTTAATATTATGTTTCAATGACTCATTCATATTTCAGTGTACAGCTGCAGTTAATGAATATGTCACAATTTATTCATTCTGCTGATGAACATTTAAGTTTCCATTTTTTGGCTATAGTAATGAACACATTGTTGCTATGGATATTCTTGTAGCTGTCTCCTGGTGCACATGTGTAAGAGATTCGTGGGAACATGTCAAAGAATAGAATTATTGGGTGTAAGATACGTGAATGTTTAATTTATAAGGTAATGGTGAATTGTTTTCAAAGTAAGTGTGCTCATTTACATTCCCACCATCAGTGTATGAGTTCCCATTGTTCTGTATCACTTCCATACTTAATATTATTAGGTTCCAACTTGTTCTTTAACTTGGTATTGTTAGACATGATTTTTCCGTTCTAGTGGCTTTAAAATGGTATTTTATTGTGATTTTAACTTGCGTTTCTCTGACTGATAAAGAGATTGAGCATCTTTTTACGTTTTTTGGCCATTCATATTTCCCCTTCTGTGAATTGCCTAGTTTATGTCAGTTGCCCATTTTTTACATTGCACTGTCTTTTTATTACTGATTTGGTAGAGGATCTTTTATATTCAGATACTATTCCGTATGTATTACAAATAATTTCAGTTTTTGGCTTTTCATTTTATGGTATCTTTGGGTTAACACAAGTCCTTAATTTTAATGTTGTTGAATTTCTTGATCTTTTTTTTTTAAATGATTATTGCTTTTTGTGTGTAGTTCAAAAAGTTCTTGCCTACCTCAAGGTCATAAGACACCCCACATATTATTTTATAAGAATTAAGGCTTTGAATTTCACATTTAAAATTTTATATGAAATTGATTTTTATGTATGGTGTGAGATAAGGATCCAATTTTTTTCTCATATGATGATTAGTTATTTCAGTACTATTTATTGAATGATGACTCCTCTTTTTTCTAGTGATCTACAATGCCACCTCCATCATATATCAAGGCTCCATATATATATGAGTCTGTTTCTGACTTCTGTCTGGTTTCATTTGTCTTTTTGTTCATCTCTGTGCCAATATCATACTGCCTAAATGGTCTTTGTTGTTGCTGTTGTTAGTTGCTGTTGAGTCGATTCCAACTCCTGGTGACCCCATGTGTGCAGAGTAGAATTGCTCTTCATAAGGTTTTCAGGGCTGTGATCTTTTGGACGCAGATTATTAAGCCTTTCTTCTGAGACACCTCTGGGTGGGTTTGAACCGCCAACCTTTTGGCTAGTAGTCGGGTGTTTAATCGTCTGCACCACCCAGGGACTCCCTTGATAGTCTAATTTTGTCATAAGACTTGGCCACCACTCCCCCAGTTTATTCATTTCCAGGAATTTTGTTTTTTATTTCTTGAGTCTGCTTTTTCATGTATATTTTTGAAAGAATTTATAAAGTTTCATGAAAAAGCTTGTTGGGATTGCATTTAATTTGGGGAGAGCTGACATCTTTATAATGATTCTTTTCTTCCATGAAAATTGTATCAAAATATCTTTCAGTTGACTTAAAATTTTGTTATTATCTTACTGTAAAGTTTTATAATTATCAGATTTTTTCCAATTTATTATTTGCTATTATTATATCTTTTAAAACTTATATGTTCAAATTATTTCTGGTATATGAGAATGCCATTGATTTTTTGTATAATCTTATATCCAATTGCTCTATTCTCTTACAAATTCAGTAGATTTAATTAATCTTACAGTAGATTCTTCTGGATTTTTTACAATCGTAGACAACCATACCACATAAAAGCAATGACCTTTTTATTCTTTTCCTTGTAACTTTTATATCTTTAAAAAAATCATACTGTCCTATCTAGAACTTCCAGCACAATACTGAATAGAATTTGTCCTTGCTTGTACATGTAATGCTTCTAATTTTTTGCTAGTAAGAATGGCTTTTGCTGAATGTTTTTGGTAAAAACACTTTATTAGTTTATAGATGCTCCTATCTTTCTTATTTGATAAGATTTTTTCTTTTGTTAAAAAGTCATGAATGTGACATTAAAAAAATGAATAAGTGTTGAATTTAATTTCTTTTTTTAAAATAGAAATCTTCAGATAAATATAGACTATTAACTAATTATTTCAGTATTAGTTCAAAGTTGTAAAGTTATTTTGGGATATTAGAAATTATATTGACACTAACATCAATGAGTTAGCTGCAATTACTGTTGATAATCTGAATTTATCTGAGAAATGTGCTGGATTGTATACATGAAGTTACTTTGTGGTCCACATAATAACGACTGACTGAAGTTAAACCATTTTATGATGGCACTAATTATTTAAATTATTAAGTTTAAATATTAATTAAATTATTTAAGCACTAATGTACACCTATATATACATTTATGCACTCGTAAATAATGACAAAGGTAATAACTTTATTTCTAAAGCAAGTCTAAGGAATTTAGGAGGTTTCGTTTAATCTAGCCTTTTAGAAAGAGAAATTTAAGATCTTACATAAGATATAATGTTGTGTTTGCATTTTCATTTTACATTGTGGAAAAAATCAGAGGGAATATATTTAGCAATCTTGTATGTCCAAAGATTAAAAAATCAATTTACTTTGATCCAAGTGAACTTGGATTAAAATCTAATTCTCTGTAATGTTTATTTTAACATTATACCTTCTATTTTTTGCTTTTAAGATCTTAGGACAAAAGAGTTTTAAATAAAATATCTTTCAATTTCTAACAGTACAATTGAAGGGGATTTAGACCTGGAATCTCCTTTATTTATTTTTATTTTCTCTTTAGCCTTACCAATCATTAGCCTATTGTCCATTTATATTTCTTTTGTACTTGTAACATAGCAGGGATCCTGAGGTCATTAAACCAATGTTAAGATTTCCTGTATTCTCATCCAGACTTTTTTTTAAACAAAGGAAATAGTATTCTCATTAGAGAATAATAATGTTTCAATTTTTATTAACAATTTAGTAGTTTATACATGCTCATTCATGAATGTATCTATTTTCTTTTTAGTGTAGTATTTACTTTTAAGCGAAGGATTTGTAGGTTAGAAAGCTTCCAGTTTTTAATTTGGAGGATCCTTTTTCAAAGCAGAAGATAGTTGTAAAGATTTAGCCTTATGAATTATTTTCTGGCTCATATTTGGACTCATTTTGGCATCCTCTTCCTTACCGTTCATTCATCCTTAGTTTAATCAACCAGTTCGCAGCACTGTTTAAATGAGATGAGGAAGCTCAACCTCTTTGTTTGAATAAAGGACCCAACAGTAGAAGATGAAAGCATCATATGCAGATGTTTTACCAAGAGGAAGAAAAAACCCACAACTACTCTATACCCATATGTATCTGTTGCTGTGGAGTCGATTCCGACTCATAGTGACCCTATAGGACAGAGTAGAACTGCCCCATAGGGTTTCCAAGGAGTGACTGATGGATTCCAACCGCCAACCTTTTGGTTAGCCGCTGAGGTCTTAACCACAGTGCCACCAGGGCTCTGACCCGAATGATTTGCAATTGCCAACCCAGGACCAACAGCAGATGGCGCCAAAAGACCTTAGTAGCAACCAACAGCTTTGCTGCCAGTTTCCAGTCCCTGTTGTTATCTCCTGATCCACCAGTATTGCTAGGGGCTTCAGGTATGGTGTGATGATTAAGAGCAAAGACTCAGGAGTCAGACTGCCTGGCTTCACAATACCACGTTTACTAGCTGGATGATCTTGGATGAGTTATTTAACTTGGTTTTCCTCTCTGTAGAATAGGGATGTTAATACAAACCTATCTCACAGGGTTGTTGTGAGGATTAGATGAATTATTACATATAAATTACAGGGGAGAGCGCCTGGTATATAATAAGCATTCAAAGTGTTACCTATTACTTTCTGAAACACCCCCCTTCCCTCCATATTTTAACATCTCCAATGGCAACTAATCCTGTTCAATTGCCACCTCTCCTTGAACCCACACCTAGGCTCCATGGGAAGCTTCCTTTGAAAAACTGAGAAAAAATAATTCAGGTCTGATTTACAGATGATTTTGCATGACATCTGGTACATACTGACTGCAGCATTATAGAGCCCCTCTTGGGTGGCCCTGAAAGGCGGTGGGGAAAAAATGTTATCTCAGTGGACAGACCTTTGAGTAGTTCATTTAGTTGTCTACTTTGCCTGGAAGGAAAGAAGGCCAGAAGTTATGGATCTATATTGATTCATGGGTAGTGGTTAATGGTTTTGTTGCATGTTGAGGGACTTATAAAGAACAGGATGAAAGGATTGGAACAAGGAGTTGGAGAAGAGGTACGTAGATAAACATTTTAGAGGGGCACAAAGTGTGAAGATATTTATGTCACATGTGAACGTTCACCTAAGTTCATCCATTGTAGAGGTGGTGCTCAAAAATCATCTTGGTAAGATGACCTGCTCTGTGAATGCTAATCAACTGCTTTCCCAGGCTAATGTAGTGCTTGCTCATTGTGCTCATGAGCAGAGTGACCACGGTTATAAATGGACTTGGCAATTGGACTTTCCCTCAACAAGGCTAATCTAGATACACTTTTGGTGGGTATCACACCTGACAACTGCAGAGCCCAGAGTCTTACTACCAATATTACACTATGTCCTCAGAGAACTAGCCACCTGGTAATAGGCTGGTTATGTTAGACCTAGAATGTGATTACTTTCCTCACTGGCACAATCCACTTACTCTGTGTATGGATGGGTGTTAATCTTTATGTTACACTACTGTTAAGATTAAGGGAGCTTACTATGAGAAGCAGTCACTGCAAAGCCTGCCACTTTGTAAAATGCTAAATAAATGGTTGTTATTGCTAATAATTGTTACCAATAATTATCAACTACCCAACTTTGATTCAAGCTTCTCAGACTTCTCTGGTCTTCCTAATCATCTCTGGCTTCTCAAGTGAGGGTTTAAGTTCAAACCTGACTGACAAGACCATGGTGATTGACATTAAATGGCCTCAGGGACTGATTCATTGGTTCCAGGGCCAGGTGTTTTGTCTGTCCAGCCTTCTACAATGACCCACTTTTAAATTCCCATGCCACTCATACAACATGTGTATACACACACACACACACACAGACAGACATGCAAGACCCAGAAAGAGTGAGGAGGTTCATGTCATTGTTATTACCCAGAGACCTGATGGATTGACACAGTGGCTACAACAATGGGCCCAAATATAGAAACGATTGTGAGGATGGTGCAAGATCAAGCAATGCCTCATTCTGTTATACACGAGGTTACTATGAGTCAGAACCGACTCGATGACATCTAATGGCAACAACAACAGAGACCTGACTTAATGTAGTAACATGTTTGAGGATTTGTGGATGACCATTTTTTCATTTTTGAATAACTTAATTTTTTTCCACTCTGGGACAGCAGCTGTTAATGTACAGGTCAGGGAGGACCAGACTTGTTGAGCTGCTTAGCCTCCTGGGAAAACCCTGAGAAATCATGCACCTGTTAGTCATACACACATATCCTGCGCTTGCAACCTAACCTTCTGTCTCTTCTTCTCTGTATCTGCTGTTACCTCTGACAGTGATTTACTTTATTGTGCAGAACAATTTAATTGTGTTGGTCTCTACAGCATCCTTCAAGATCAGCTCAAGAGCACGCTCCCTTCATAAAAAGACTAATTAAGCTGCTTTCTTAAGCAAAAGGGCTCTTTCTGCATCTCACCTCCATCCTTATATCATACAGACTGTTGTAGTACTTTTTTTAAAGGCAAAATTTTCTTCCTGTTATATTCCTGTGTGGTTTCAGTTGAAAAACAGCCAAATGATAAATACATATATAAACATCCTGTCTCTTCAGTTGTGTCTGATTAAGACTTAGTTGATTAAGCCTTATGTTCTCCACCTGTTAATGTGTGTGGTCTTGTATTCTTTTGGAGACATACAGACATTTGCAGGATATATACATTTGTTAGAGATAAGGGGCATCTGTTTTTGGAAATTGAAGTTTGCTTTATTATTCATGAAAATCTTAATGCCTTTGAAACTAAGATATAAATTACTTGAATAATGTTCTTAAAAATATTTCTTCTTACATAAGATAATTTCTGTTACGTGCTACCACAATGCCATTCAGTAGTTCAATAAAGATTAGTTGAGCATCTATTAAGTTATAGACATGGGAGAAACAGTGTCACTCCTACTGAATCTAGCCTGGTAGAGTAAGTGGCACATAAATAAATGAGTTCAACAAAGAATGGCAGGCCCTATGGTAGAAATACGAGAGGTAAAATGGGGGAGATGATCAGTAGAAAGGTCAAGGTCCTAAGGGACAGAAGAGGGGAAATAGGACGTGACTGTCAGCACAGACCAATATAAAAGGAAAAAGGGATACACCTAGCTAGGTCCAGCTGTTCTTTAAAAGAGTTTTAGATCTAGTTGTCGGTAAATCGGACATGGTGATTTACTAACAGGAACAACAAAATGCAACAGAGGAAGCAAGGTGAAATCTGAGAGAACAGTCTGGAATGAATACACAGAGGAAGCCTGGATCCCAGAAAATATTGAAAAGCACCTTCTTAATGTGACAGATTCCATCTTTTTTTCAAGTCTTTCTCCTTTAGTCAAAATATGCTAGGTTATGTTGTTGCAATAAGTTACGCCAAATATCCAAATGATTCACAAACAAAAAAATCATCACAATGTTACAAATCTATTATGGCTAGCAGATGACTCTGCTTCACCTAGTTACTCAGGGACAGAGGCTAACTGAGACTCCACCATCTTGTAGCTGCACCATCTGGAACATGCAGCTTCCTTTGTTGTTGGGGTAGGAGAAGAAAGAGACTGGAGAATCATAGTTAGGCTTTTCACTGCCTCTGACTGGCAGTGACACATGGACATTTGCTCACATTTCGTTGGTCAGAACTGCTTATAGGAACTAAGAAAATAAATAATTGATGAATATTACTGTCTTTACTACATCCTTTGGTCCAGCTCTTGATAGTGATGCTGTCAGTTTTTCTTGCCTTGGAGAAGCTTCTGAGATGCAGCTTTGTGCAAAAATTGGACATGGTCTGAGCCTCCCCAGAGTGAGATTTGAAGACATTTTACGTTTAATTCCTTTGACTGGTGGGTTCCTCAAGCCCCTGCTTCCATTTTAGTCTGTGCCAAGTGTGATAACTCAGATTTTGTCTCCCCCATTCTCCATCTCCCACCTCTTCCAATAATCATTAACCACAGGATAATTTTCTTTCCTTTAAAAAAAAATTTTTTTTATTGTACCTTAGGTGAAGGTTTACAGAACAAATAGTTTCTCATTAAACATTTAGTACACATATTGTTTTATGACATTGGCTAACAACCCCACGACATGTCAACACTCTCCCTTCTCCACCTTGGGTTCCCTATTACCAGCTTCCTTTTCCCTTCTGGCTTCTGGTCCTTGTCCCTGGGCTATTGTGCCCCATTAGTCTCATTTTGTTTTATGGGCCTCGCTGATCTTTGGCTGAACAGTGAACCTCGGGAGTGACTTCTTTACTAAGGTAAAATGGTGTCCGGGGCCATACTCTTGGGGTTTCTCCAGTCTATGTCAGACCAGCAAGTCTGGACTTCTTTTTTGAGTTAAAATTTTGTTTTCTACTTTTTTCTCCAGCTCTGTCTGTGACCCTCTGTTGTGATCCCTGTGAGAGCAGTCAGTGGTGGTAGCCGGGCACCATCTAGCTGTACTGGACTCAGTCTGGTGGAGGCCGTGGTAGCTGTGGTCCATTAGTCCTTTGAACTAATCTTTTCTTTGTATCTTGTTTTCTTCATTCTCTCTTGCTCCTGAAGGGGTGAGGCCAGTGGAGTATCTTAGATGGCTGCTCACAGGCTTTTGAGACCCCAGACGCTACTCACTAAGGTAGAATGTAGCACATTATCTTTATAAACTGTTACACCAATTGAGCTAGATGTTCCCTGAATATTTTGTATCTTAATCACTCTCTGACATGTCCTGAGGAACTGTCCCTCAAGCAAGGATGTTTAATTATTAACCTCCACAGAAAAGAGATTACTTAACCTCTCTAATTTGTCCATCTTTCTCATGGATAAATTGGGAATAACAATGCTATGTCACAGTATTGTCGTGAGGTTTAATAGAAAGTATACATGTGATAGGAGCCCTGATGGCTCAGTGGTTAAGAACTAGGCTGCTTACCAAAAGGTTGGCAGTTCGAATCCACAAGCTGCTCCTTGGAAACCTTATGGGGCTGTTCTACTCTGTCTGATAGGGTTGCTATGAGTCAGAATTGACTCAGTGGCAGTGGGGTTGGTTCTTTTGGGATACATGGGATGGTCCCTGGGTGGTTTAAATGGTTAAGTGCTCAAGTACTAACTGAAAGGTTGGCAGTATGAACCTACCCAGAAGTCCTTTGGAAAAAAGACCTGGCAATCATGAGGTCTCTATGAATCGGAACTGACTTGATGGCAACAGTTTTTTATTTTTTTTTTAATACATGTGACACAATTAGCACAAAGCATGCCACACCAGGAGAGCCATGTAAAATATTAGCTATTATTCACAGACACCAACTTTCCAGTTTTTTGGATCAAGCTTCTGATTCTACTGTAACTCTCCCAATCAGTTCTGGTTTCTGACCTGCCCTGATTAACAAGAACATGAGCATTGGCAGCGAGTGAGCCCTAGTGTCCAGTCCAGTCTTTTCAGAAATGGTTTACTGACCTCTGGATCTTTCTGTAATGACTCACTTTGCTTCTCTTACCCAAACATGTCTGCCCAGCTGTGTAGAGCTTTTAGTTGCTTTTTGTTCCAACAACGTCTTCCTTCAAGATAATGCTCAGGCTCTCTTTTTCCAATCCATAAGGCCAATGAAACAGTTATCCTGAGTCAAAGAATAGAATTCTTCCTGCACTTCACTTCTGTACTTCTCGTTCAATACAGAAGCTGCTGAACTACAATTTTTTTTAATAACAGAAGTTTCTTCCGGTTACAATCAAGTGGTTTTAACTGAAAATGTGCCTAACGATAAATATATAAACATCCTGCCCGCTTAGCCATCTCTGGTTAAGACTAGAGCAAGAACGCTCATGATCTTCACCTGTCAGTATGTTGCGGTTTGTCTCCTGTGTCTTTGGATACACAAAGAAGTCTGTAGCATCTATATATTTTTAGAACTGGCTGCCTCAGTGCTGCTTTGGGAATTGGAATTTACTGCATTCACTATAAAAATGTTGTGTCATTTTGAACTGCAGTTTATACAACTTAATGATATTGTATTAAATAGCATTAATAGCATAACACTTAATGCTATTGTATTATCATTGTATCACATAATATAACTTGCATTGTGATGTCAAATCCCCTAACATCAAGTTGAATAATGTTCTCCAAATAGCTCTTTTTAATTGAGATGATTTGTGTAAAGCACCTAGCAGAGTGCTATTCACTCATTCAGTAAACATAATTTGGGTTTTTCTAACAGCCAGGCATTGGTGATATAGAGGGAATTAGACACAGAACTTCTAGCAAGAACATTGGAGCTCATAAATTGACAAGTAGTTTATGAATTTATCAAAGAATCACAGACGCTAAGGTAGAATTACATGATCAATAGAATGGGGGCATAAAAGAGAAAGGAGTCGATTGTAGATGACTCACAACCCAGAGTGACCACTACCATCATTACACCACCAAGACACCAGCGTGTTTTCATGATAGATTTTCAGCAGGTTCCAGTCAGGCTAGCGGTAACAGACTTTAATTTCACACTCCAGAGTCCTGTGATTCCTGGGGTGGGATGGAGAAAGATGGTCTAATACTACTTGTACTACTATGTGCTGTTGTTGTTGTTAGGCGCCATCGAGTCACTTCCGACTCATAGCGACCCTATGTACAACAGAACAAAACACTGCCTTGTCCTGCTCCATCCTCACAATCCATGTTATGCTTGAGCCTATTGTTGCAGCCACTGTGTCAATTCTTCTTGTAGAGGGTCTTCCTCTTTTTCGCTGACCAGGCATGGTGTCCTTCTCCAGGGACTGGTGCCTCCTGAAAACATGTCCAAAGTATGTGAGACAACATCTCACTATCCTTGCTTCCAATGAGCATTCTGGCTGTACTTCTTCCAAGACAGATTTGTTGATTCTTTTGGCAGTCCATGGAAACCCTGGTGGCATAGTGCTTAAGAGTTACAGCTGCTAACCAAAAGGTCAGCAGTTCGAATCCACCAGGCACTCCTTGGAAACTCTATGGGGCAGTTCTACTCTGTCCTATAGTGTTGCTATGAGTCAGAATTGACTCAACAGCAATAGTTTTTTTTTGGCAGTCCATGGTATATTCAATATTCTTTGCCAACACCATAATTCAAAGGCATCAATTCTTAGTTTTCTTTATTCATTATCCAGCTTTCACATGCATATGAGGTGATTGAAAAACACCATGGCTTGAGTCAGACGCACCTTAGTCTTCAAGGTGACATCTTTGCTTTTTAACACTTTAAAGTGCAGCAGATTTGCCCAATGCAATGTGTCTTTTGATTTCTTGACTACTGCTTCCATGGGCGTTGATTGTGGATCCAAGTAAAATGAAATCCTTGACAACTTCAATCTTTTCTTCGTTTATCATGACGTTGCTTATTTGTCCAGTTATGAAGATTTTTATTTTAGGTTGAGGTGTAATCCATACCGAAGGCTGTGGTATTTGATGTTCATCAGTATGTGCTTCAAGTCCTCTTTGCTTTCAACAAGCAAGGTTGTGCCATCTGCATATCACAGGTTGTTAACGAGTCTTCCTCCAATCCTGATGCTGAGTTCTTCATATAGTCCGGCTTCTCACGTTATTTGCTCAGCATACAGGTTGAATAAGTATGGTGAAAGGATACAACCCTGACACACACCTTTCTTGACTTTAAACCATGAATTATCTCCTTGTTCTATTCAAATGACTGCTTCTTGGTCTATGTACATGTTCCTTCCGAGCACAATCGAGTGTTCTGGAATTCCCATTCTTTGAATTGTTTTCCATAATTTGTTATGATCCACACAGTTGAACGCCTTTGCATGGTCAATAAAATACAGGTAAACATCTTTCTGGTAGTCTCTGCTTTCAGCCAGGATCCATCTGACATCAGCAATGATATCCCTTGTTCCACGTCTCTTCTAAATCCGGTTTGAATTTCTGGCAGTTTCCTGTTGATGTACTGCTGCAACTGCTTTTGAATTAGCTTTAGCAAAATTTTGCTTGTGTGTGATATTAATGATATTGTTCAATAATTTCCGCATTCTGTTGGATCACCTTTCTTTGGCATGGGTACAAATACAGATCTCTTCCAATCGGTTGGCCAGGTAGCTGTCTTCCAAATTTCTTGGCATAGACAAGTCAGTTCCTGGTGGCTTGTTTTTCACCAATGCCTTCAGTGCAGCTTGGACCTCTTCCTTCAGTACCATCTGTTCTTGATCATATGATACATCCTGAAATGGTTGAATGTTGACCAGTTCTTTTTGATACGGTGGCTCTGTATATTCCTTCCATCTTCTTCTTCTTCTTTTTTTTTTTTTTTGTTGTACTTCAGGTGAAGGTTTACAGAACAAATAGTTTCTCATGAAACAGTAATACACGTATTGTTTTATGACATTGGTTAACAACCCTACAACATGTAAACCCTCTAACTTCTCAACTTTTTTTTTTGGTGAAAATACACATAGCCAAAGATACACCATTTCAAAAATTTCTACATGCACAGTTCAGTGACAATGACTACGCTCTTCCAATTGTGCTGCTATTCTCACTTAAGATGAAGGCTTACAGAGCAAAATAGTTTCTCATTTAACAGTTACTACACATGTTGCCCTATGACAATGGTTAACAATCTCACAACACATCAACACTATCCTTACTCAACCTTGGGTTCCCTATCACCAGCTTCCTTGTCCCCTTCTGCCTTCTGGCCCTTGTCCCTGGACTACTGTACCTCATTAGTCCCATTTGGTTTTGCGGGGCCGTCCACTCCCAGGCTGAACGGTGAACCTCGGAGATAACTTCACCACTGAGCTAAAAGGGTGTTTGTGGGCCATACTCTCGGGGTTTCTCCAGTCTCCTTTAGGCGAGTAAATCTGGTCTTTTTTTTGTGAGTTAGAATTATGTTCTACATCCTTCTCCAGCTCTGTCCAGAACCCTCTGCTGTGATCCTGGTCAGAGCAGTCAGTGGTGGTAGCCGGGCACCATCTAGCCGTACTGGACTCAGTCCAGTGGAGGCCTTGGTAGCTGTGGACCATTAGTCTTTCAGACTAATCTTTTCCTTGTATCCTGTTCTGTTCATTCTCCCTTGCTCCTGAAGGGATGAGACCAGTGGAGTATCTTAGATGGCCGCTCACAGGCTTTTAAGACGCTACTCACCAAGGCAGAATGTAGAACATTGTCTTTATAAACTGTTTTATGCCAATTGAGCTAGATGTTCCCCGAGACCATGGTCTCCAGAGCCCTTCGTCCAACAACTCAGTCCCTCGGGGAGTTTGGATGTGTCCTTGGGGCCTCCATGACCTTTCCTTGTGCAGGCTGTGTTAGTTTCCCTTGTACTGTGTACTGTCTCACCTCTCACCCAAGATACCACTTATCTATTGCCTATTTAGTATTTCCCCCCCTCCCCTCCCATCCCTGGTAACCAACAAGGATTGTTACATTTTGCATGTGAATTTTTTCATGGGTTTTTACAATAGCGGTCTCATACAATATTTGTCCTTTTGTGACTGACTTATTTCACTCAGCATAATGTCCTCCAGCTTCATCCATGTTATGAGATGGTTCACAGATTCATTGTTGTTCTTTCTCGTTGCATAGTACTCCATTGTGTGTATGTACCATAGTTTGTTTATCCATTCATCTGTTGATGGGCATCTAGGTTGTTTCCATCGTTTTGCTGTTGTGAACAATGCTGCCATGAACATAGGTGTGCATATGTCTATTCGAGTGATGACTTTTATTTCTCTAGGATATATTCCTAGGAGTGGGATTGCTGGATCGAATGGTATGTCTATTTCTAGCTTTCTGAGGAAGCACCGTATCATTTTCCAAAATGGTTGTATCATTTTGTGTTCCCACCAGCAGTTCATAAGAGTTCCCATCTCCCCACAGCCCCTCCAACATTTGTTATTTCCAGTATTTTTGATTCGTGCCAGTAATGCCGGGGTGAGATGGTATCTCATTGTGGTTTTAATTTGCATTTCTCTAATGGCTAGTGAATGCAAGCATTTCCTCATGTGTCTGTTGGCCATTTGAATGTCTTCTTTGGTGAAGTGTCTGTTCATTTCCTTTGCCCATTTTTTGATAGGATTGTTTGTCTTTTTGTTGTAGAGGTGTTGGATTTTCTTGTAGATTATGGAGATTAGACCTTTGTCTGACTTGTACTGTCCAAAAATTTTTTCCCAGTCTGTAGGTTCTCTTTTTACTCTTTTGGTGAAGTCTTTTGAAGAGCATAGGTGTTTGATTTTTAGAAGATCCCAGTTATCTAGTTTATCTGTTGGGTTTTGTGTGTTGAAGGTTATGGTTTGTATCCTGTTAATGTTATGTATTAAGGCCTGAAGTGTTGGTCCTATTTTTTCTTCTATGAACTTTATAGTTTTAGGCTTTATATTCAGGTCTTTGATCCGTTTTGAAGTAGTTTTTGTATACGGTGTGAGGTATGGGTCCTGTTTCATTTTCTGCAAATGGATATCCATTTTTGCCAGCACCATTTGTTAAAAAGACTGTCTTTTCCCCATTTGATGGACTTTGGGCCCTTGTCGAAAATCAGGTTACCGTAGGTGGATGGATTTACATCTGGGTTCTCAGTTCTGTTCCATTGGTCAATGTATCTGTCGTTGTACCAGTACCAGGCTGTTTTGACTACTGTAGCCGTATAGTAGGTTCTGAAGTCAGGTAGTGTGAGTCCTCCAACTTTATTCTTCTTCTTCAGTAGTGCTTTACTTATTCGGGGCTTCTTCCCTTTCCATATAAAGTTAATAATTAGTTTTTCCATCTCTTTGAAGAATGTTGCTGGTATTTGGATCGGGATTGCATTGTATTTGTAAATTGTTTTAGGTAGAATTGCCATTTTCTCAACGTTGAGTCTGCCTATCCATGAGCATAGTATGTTTTTCCATTTATGTAGATCCCTTTGGGTTTCATGCAGCAGTGTTTTGTAGTTTTCTTTGTATAGGTCTTTTACATTCCTGGTCAGATTTATTCCTAAGTATTTTATCTTTTTAGGGGCTATTGAAAATGGTATTGATTTCCTGATCTCCTTTTCATCGTACTCTTTACTGGTGTATAGGAATCCAACTGATTTTTGAATGTTTATCTTGTATCCTGCTACTCTGCTGAATCTTTCTATTAGTTCCAGTAGATTTCTCGTGGAGTCTTTAGGGTTTTCTATGTATAGTATCATATCATCTGCAAACAGGGAGAGTTTAACTTCTTCATTACCAATTTGGATGCCCTTTATTTCTTTCTCTTGCCTTATTGCTCTAGCTAGAAATTCCAGCACAATGTTAAATAGGAGTGGTGATAAAGGGCATCCTTGTCTTGTTCCTGTTTTCAAGGGGAATGTTTTCAGCCTCTCTCCATTAAGAATGATGTTGGCTGTTGGTTTTGCATAGATGCCCTTTATTATGTTGAGAAATTTCCCATCTATACCTATTTTATTGAGAGCTTTTATCAGGAATGGGTGTTGGACTTTGTCAAATGCCTTTTCTGCATCAATTGAGATGATCATGTGATTTTTTTCTTTCCTTTTATTTATGTGGTGAATTACGTTGCTGGATTTTCTAATGTTAAACCATCCTTGCATACCTGGTATGAATCCTACTTGGTCGTGGTGTATTATTTTTTTGATATGATACTGAATTCTATTGGCTTGAATTTTGTTCAGAATTTTTGCATCTATATTCATGAGAGATATTGGTCTGTAATTTTCTTTTTTTGTGATGTCTTTGCCTGGTTTTGGTATCAGCGTTATTCTGGCTTTATAGAATGAATTTGGAAGTGTTGCTTCCTCTTCTGTGCTCTGAAATAGCTTGAGTAGAACTGGTACAAGCTCTTCTGTAAATGTTTTCTAGAATTCTCCAGTGAAGCCATCTGGGCCAGGGCTTTTTTTGGTTGGGAGTTTTTTTTTTATTACCTTTTCAACCTCTTCTCTTGTTATGGGTCTGTTCAGATTTTCAGTATCACTTTGTTGTAGTTTGGGTCGGCCTTGCCATTTTGCATTAAAATTCCAGCCTCATTGCTTGCCCAGCCTCGCCATTTTTGCATTAAAATTACAGTTCTTTTGCTTGGCCTGCCCCATGAAAATCCTGTCACCTGCATGATATGATTAAGAATGTTGCTGATGTAACTTGTATGAACTCCCTACTTGTAAACTCCTTAAAAATAACTTTTTTCCCTTTCCCTCTCAAAGCAGTCTTGGCTGCAACAGCCCCAATTGCTTTCTTTCCTCGCAAAATGAAATAAAGGCACCTTTATACTCCCCCACCTCAGTCTCTCATTTATTGGCTGATCTGAGTCACACCGAGCAAAACCTGGGGTTTCCACCCAGTAACAAAGTGAACTGACGTAGCAAACAAAACTCAACAAAACCCGCTTTCCCAAAATTAGCTATCCCTGAACTACAAACCTTAGAATAGGGGAGAGGAAGGAGAAACTTTATTTTTGAATGAAGATTGAAACTTGTGATTATTATCTTGGTCTGGATAATGGCCCATCCCTAACATCTGTGAGCCTAGGCAAGAATACAAATGGAGGCCCACATATGATATGTCTAAAATATTTAAAAGTCCTAATTCAAGCTAATAAACTGTTAAAAAGAATGTTATATCCTTTTCCTTTGACAATATTTGTTTTCGAATGACAAAAACCATAAGTTGCTTGCCCAATTGCTGATTGCTTATGTTAGACCCTCCAACCTCTTCTTCCAATCTCTTAGGACATTAATGGGACAACCATACACTTCTTCTTTATTTATTTGGTGGTAGGAGGGCACTTTCACCCCTTGCCTAGACCTGCCCTTACCCACCCTCACCTTTGGACCCCTCTTGTGCCTAAGTGCTGAAGCCATGATATTTTTCCTCCCCTTCTCAGTCCAAGGCAGGTAACTTCTGCCCAAAAGGGGCCCCAGGCTCCACTAACATCTCCTTTAAGGTTCCTCAGAGGATCTGAGTCTGGAAGGCTAGGTTCAAAATGTGGCATTGTGGAGAGAGCCAGCCTGAGGCCTCCTCCTTGCCTTCCAATTCTCACACCTTCTATTATAGATTGAATTGTGTCTGCCAAAAATCTGTGTTGTAAATCTTAATCTCTATGCCTGTGGTTATAATCCCCTTTGGGAATGGATTGTCTTTGTTATGTTAATGAGACATGATTAGTGTAGGGTGTGTCTTGAGTCAATCTCTTTTGAGATATAAAAGAGATTAAACAAGCAAGAGAAAGAAGAAGAAATGGGGTAAGATAGATGCCAAGGCATACGGAGATCTCCAACGAAACAGGAAGCAGAAGCTGAAGTGACAAGGACCTTCCTCCGGAGCCGATGGAGAGAGAAAGCCTTCCTCTCTCTGAAAAAATAAATTACTGTTTATTAAAGCCATCCACTTGTGGTATTTCTATTACAGCAGCACTAGATAACTAAGACACCTTCCACACAGCAAGGGACCTTGTTTGCAAACATGTGTTCATCCCAACTTGCATGTCCTTGTTTGTATAAACCAATGCTTCTCAAACTTTGGTGTGCAAAAGAATAACCTGGAGACTTTGTTAAAACAGATTCTGATTTAGTAGGTCTGAAGTAGAGCCTGAAAATTTTCATTACTAACAAGATCCCAGGTGTTGCTGATGCTGTCTGTGGATGGGCCACACTTTCAGAAGCACTGGTCTAAACTGTACCCTGACTTTCACAGCAAATATGTCACACCTCAGGACTAGGATTGCTCACACTCAGCATGGCAGTCTACTCTTGGGAGGAAGGTCTTGGGGAAGAGGCCCATGCAGGTTCTGGAAGCAGGCTAGGCTCCATTTGGGCAGGGAATTTTCAGGTCCTGAGAGTCCAGAGGTAGTCTAGAAGGGCGATGGTATGGATTCTATTGGGATGGGTATGTCCACTTGGCCCATGGACTCCTTGCTCTGTAGAGAGAGGCTGGCTGGGGGACTGCCACAGTGGTGCCCTATAAAGTGCAGGGCTCAGGGCAGGGGCCACTCTGGACTGAGAGTAAGGGGAGTTTCTGCCTGGACACATTCTAATAACTACAATGTGACTGTTTTGTGACTTAAAGTGACCTTGGGGCTGTGTATTTTTCAATAGCGAGAAGCCATGGAATCTGCCATGGGGCAGGGAAGTTTCCCTCTAAATAAATTTTTAAGGGATGAGTGGAATAAAAAAGTTTACTTTGTGATTTGTGTTTGTTCAACATATGAATTACTTTTCATGACTGACTAATCTCCTTTCTTAGTGACATGGTCTCTATCAGGATTCATTCAACTTTTCTTGGTTTACCATTAGCTAACTTCGCTATATTAGCCTGCACACCATGTCCCTGTGCTTTTCCCTGTCTTTTCTCACTTCTCTCAACTTTAAGTAATGGATGCCAAACCCTAAGTACCCAGTGCAGGCTGATCCAGAAAGAGCAGCTCCTCTTCCTGAGCACAGCTGCTGGTTCAGGGATGAGCATGAGACTCCAGCCAGGACAGCCAGTGCCCTTCTCTGGATTTGTCAAACTGGAGCTAGAAGGAGAGACTCTTTTACATCTTGGGGGAAGGTGAGGAGAGAATTGGTATGCAGTAGGAAGGAGTGGAGCCAGGCAGAAACAAGGACAGATGAGGGACCGGTGGGACTCCTGGCAGTGGCTGGTCCTAGCTTCCAGGCACAGAGGCTCTTCCTTTGGTTCAACAGTTTAATGAATTACCCCAGGCCCTTTCAATAAACTTCTTATTTGCTTTAACTCTTTAGAGGTGGGTTTCTGAATTTCTGACCTTGGCAGCTCCGACTTCTGACAGTTACAAGGAACAACGCAATCTGATTTTTTCTCTCATCCCCATCAGGGGAAATTGCAAACTTTTACTTCTTTCTTCAAACTCTTTATTAATAATTTCCTTCTTTTTAGTGGCTTTGTCTTCTACTTCACTGGGAATAGAGAAGTTATCAGACAATAACTAATAATTTATCTTCTCCATTCACTACAAAACTGTTGGCAACAACACCAGTACTGTCCCAAAGAACAAGAGTCCTTTTCTTCCAGCTCAAGGCAGTCTCTCCACTCTTATTCTGGATCCCAATCCCTTTAACCTCCTCAAGTACCGAGTTCTGGCAAATATCACCGCCCCTCCTCCTACCTGAAAATCTTTTCCTGTGTTCATCATCTAACTCCTTCTTTTTTATAAAGATGAATGGATAAACAAAATGTGGTAGATACACACAATGGAATATTACTATACCATAAAGCAAAATGAAGTTCTGATACATGCTACAATGTGGATGAACCTAGAAAACATTATGTTAGTGGAATAAGTCAGTTACAAAAGGGTAAATATAGTATAATTAATTCCACTTATATGATATGTTTAGAATAGACAAATGTATACAGACCCAAGTTTATCAGTGGCTACCAAGGATGGGGAAAGAGGGAGTTATTGCTCAGAGGGCACTGAGCTTCTGTTAAGGACAATGGAAAAATTTGGAAACAGATAGTGGTGATGGTTGTTCAATATGATAAATGTAATTAATGTCACTGAATTTTACATGTAAAAATGTTGAAATGACAAGTGTTTTGTTAAATATATAAACCTAAACCAAACCCATTGCTACTGAGTTGATTCTGACTCATAGCTACCCTATAGGAGAGAGTAGAACTGCCCCATAGAGATTCCAAGGGGCGGCTGGTGGATTTGAACTGCTGACCTTTTGGTTAGCAGCCAAACTCTTTTTTTTTTTTTTAATTGTGCTTTAAGTGAAAGTTTACAATTCAAGTTAGTCTCTCATAGAAAAATTTATACATACATTGTTATGTGACCCTAGTTGCTCTCCCTATACTGTGATAGCACACTCCTCCTTTCCACCCCGCATTTCCTGGGTCCTTTCAACAAGCTCCTGACCCTCTCTGCCTTCTCATCTTGCCTCTGGACAGGAGCTGCCCATTTAGTCTCATGTATATACTTCACACTCTTCACGCGTATCATTTTATGTCCCGTAGTCCAGTCCAATCTTTGTCTGAAGAATTGGCCTCGGGAATGGTTTTAGTTTTGGGTTAACAGAGAGTCTGGGGGTCATGTCTTCCAGGGTCCCTCCAGTCTCAGTCAAACCATTAAGTCTGATCTTTTTACTAGAATTTGAGTTCTGTACCCCACTTTTCTGCTGCTCCGTCAGGGACTTTCTGTTGTGTTCCTTGTCTGGGCGGTCATTGGTGGTAGCCAGTCACCATCTAGTTCTTATGGTGGAGTCTCTGGTTTATGTGGCCCTTTCTGTCTCTTGGGCTAATACTTTCCTTGTGTCTTTGGTGTTCTTCGTTCTCCTTTGCTCCAGGTGGGTTGCCACCAATTGATGCATCTTAGATGGCCACTCACTAGGTTTTAAGACCACAGATGCCACTCACCAAAGTGGGAGGCAGAACATTTTCTTAATAAACTTTGCTATGCCAGTAGACCTAGATGTCCCCGGAAAGCATGGTCCTCAGGCCCCTACCCCTGCTACTATGTCCCTCTAAGTGTTCAGTTGTAGTCAGGAAACTTCTTAGTTTTTGGTTTAGTCCAGTTGTTCTCACTTCCCCTGTAGCGTGTGTTGTCCTTCCCTTCACCTAAGATAATTCTTGTCTACTATCTAGTTAGTGAATACCACTCCCCCTCCCTCCCCACCCTTGTAACCATCAAAGAATGTTTTCTTCTCTGTTTAAACCTTTTCTTGAGTTCTTATAATAGTGGTCTTATACAATATTTGTCCTTTTGTGACTGACTAAATTCACTCAGCATAATGCTTTCCAGATTTCCTCTGTGTTGTTTCACGGATTCATTGTTCTTTATTGTTGTGTAGTATTCCATTGTATGGATATACCATAATTCGTTTATCCATTTGTCTGTTGGTGGGCACCTAGATTGTTTCCATCTTTTTGCTGTTGTAAACAGTGCTGCAAAGAGCATGGATGTGCATATATCTATTCGTGTGACGGCTCTTATCCTCTCTAGGGTATATTCCAAAGAGTGGGATTGCTGGATAGTATGGTACTTCTATTTCTAGCTTTTTGAGGAAGTGACAAATCGATTTCCAAAATGGTTGTACCATTTTATATTCCCACCAACAGTGTATAAGTGTTCCAGTCTCTCCACAACCTCTCCAACATTTATTATGTTGTGTTTTTTGGATTAATGCTAGCTTTGTTGCGGTGAGATGGTATCTCATTGGAGTTTTGATTAGCATTTCTCTAATGGCTAGTGATCGTGAGCATTTCCTCATGTGTCTGTTAGCCACCTGAATGTCTTCTTTGGTGAAGTGCCTGTTCATATCCTTTGCTCATTTTTTAATCGGGTTATTTGTCTTTTCGTTGTTGAGGTTTTGCAGTATCTTGTAGATTTTAGAGATTAGACACTGATCTGATTTGTAATAGTCAAAATTTTTTTCCCCAGTCTGTAGGTTGTCTTTTGACTGTTTTGGTGAAGTCTTTTGATGAGTATAAGTGTTTGATTTTTAGGAGCTCCCAGTTATCTGGTTTCTCTTCTGGTGTTTGTGCACTGTTATGAATGGTTTGTATTCTGTTTATGCCGTGTATTAGGGCCCCTAGCATTGTCCGTATTTTTTCTTCCATGATCTTTATTGTTTTCAATTTTATATTTAGGTTTCTTTGATCCATTTTGAGTTAGTTTTTGTGCATGGTGTGAGGTATGGGTCTTGAATTAATTTTTTGCAGATGAATATCCAGTTATGCCAGCATCATTTGTTAAAGAGACTGTCTTTTTCCCAATTAACGGACTTGAGGCCTTTGTCAAACATCAGCTGCTCATAGTGGATGAATTTATGTCTGGATTCTCAATTCTGTTCCACTGGTCTATGTATCTGTTGTTGTACCAGTATCGGGCTGTTTTGACTACCATGGTGGTATAACAGGTTCTAAAATCAGGTAGTGTGAAGCCTCCCACTTTGCTCTTCTTCTTCAGTAACGTTTTACTTATCCAGGGCCTCTTCCCTTTCCGTATGAAGCTGGTGATTTGTTTCTCCATCTTATTAAAAAATGCCGTTGGAATTTGGATTGGGATTGCATTGTATCTGTAGATTGCTTTGGGTAGAATTGACGCTTTCACAATGTTGAATCTTCCTATCCATGAGCAAGGTATGTTTTTCCACTTCTGCTTTTTTGGTTTCTTGCAGTAGTGTCTTGTAGTTTTCATTGTATAAGTGTTTTTTGTCTCTGGTTAGATTTATTCCTAAGTGTTTTGTCTTCTTGGGGGCTATTGTAAATGGTACTGATTTGATGATTTCCTCTTGGAACTTCTGTTTGTTGGTGTAGAGGAATCCAACTGATTTTTGTATGTTTGTCTCATATCCTGATACTTTGCTGAAATATACTATTAGTTCCAGTAGTTTTCTTGTGGGTTCTTTGGAGTTTTCTGTATATAAGATCATATCATCTGCAAATAGAGATACTTTTACTTCTTCCTTACCAATTTGGAGGCACTTTATTTCTTATTCTAGCCTAATTGCTCTGGATAGGACCTCCAGCACAATGTTGAATAAGAGTGGTGATAAAGGGCATCCTTGTCTGGTTTCTGTTCTCAAGGGGAATGCTTTCAGACTCTACCCATTTAGGATGATGTTGGCTGTTTGCTTTGTATAAATGCCGCTAATTATGTTGAGGAATTTCCCTTCTATTCCTACTTTGCTGAGAGTTTTTATCATGAATGGGTGTTGGACTTTGTCAAGTGCCTTTTCTTCATCAATTGATAAGATGATGTGGTTCTTGTCTTTTGTTTTATTTATGTGATGGATTACATTGATTGTTTTTCTAATGTTGAACTATCCCTACATACCTGGTATAAGTCCCACTTGATCATGGTGAATTATTTTTTTTTGATATGTGGTTGAATTCTACCAGCTAGAATTTTGTTGAGGGTTTTTGCATCTATGTTCATGAAGCATTGGTCTGTAATTTTGTTTTTTTGTGGTATCTTTACCTGGTTTTTGTATCAGGGTTATGATGGCTTCATAGAATGAGTTTGGGAGTATTCCATCCTTTTCTATGCTCTGAAATACCTTTAGGAGTACTGGTGTAAATCTTCTCTGAAAGTTTGGTAGAATTCTCCAGTGAAACTGTCAGGGCCAAGGCTTTTTTTTGGGGGGGAGAATTTTTAAATTATCTCTTAAATCTCTTCTTTTGTTATAGGTTTATTTAGTTGTTCTACCTCTGTTTGTGTAGGTAATGATTTTCTAGATATTTATCCATTTCCTCTAGGTTTTCAAATTTGTTAGAGTACAATTTTTCATAGTATTCTGTTATGATTCTTAATTTCAGTTGGGTCTGTTGTGATATCACCCATCTCATCTCATTTCTTATTCAGGTTATTTGCTTCCTCTTTTGTTTTTCTTTTGTCACTTTGGCCAGTGGTTTATTGATTTTGTAGATCTTTTCAAAGAATGAGTTTTTGGTCTTGTTAACTCTTTCAATTGTTTTTCTATTTTGTATTTCATTTCATTCTGCTCTAATTTTTATTATTTCCTTTCTTCTGGCAACTGAGGGAGTCTTTTGCTGCTCTCTTTCTACTTGTTTGAGTTGTAGGGTTAATGTTTTGATTTTGGCCCTTTCTTCTTTTTGGATGTGTGCATTTATTGCTATAAACTGACCTCTGAGCACTGCTTTTGCTGTGTCCCAAAGGTTCTGGTAGGATGTGTTTTCATTCTCATTTGATTCTGTGAATTTCTTTATTCCATCCTTAATTTCTTCTATACCCCAGTAGTTTTTTTAGAAAAATTTTTTAAATTGTATTTTAGTTGAAGGTTTACAGAACAAATAGTTTCTCATTAAACAGTCAGTACACATATTGTTTTATGACATTGGTTAACAACCCCATGACATGTCAACCCTCTCCCTTCTCAAACTTGGAGGACCTTTTTTTTGTTGTTGTTGAAAATACACATAGCCAAATTTACACTATTTCAGAAATTTCTACATGTACAATTCAGTGCCATTAATTACATTATTCCAGTTGTGCTGCTATTCTCACTATCCTTTTCCAAATTATTCCATCACCATTATCTTCAACTCACTGCCCCCTAGGCTTCCCATCAAACCTTTTGAGTTGCTGTTGTCAATTTGATCTCACATAGATAATTCTCTTTTTTTTTTTGTACCTTAGATGAAGGTTTTCAGAACAAATAGTTTCCCTTTAAACAGTTAGTACACATATTGCCTTATGACAATGATTAACAACCCCACGACATGTCAATACTGTCCCTCCTTAATCTTGTAACCCAGTAGTTTTTGAGCAGGGTGTTGTTCAGTTTCCATTTTTTTCCCTTGCCTTTTCTGTTATTGATTTCTACTTTTATGGCTTTATGGTCAGAAAAGATGCTTTGTAATATTTCGATGCTTTGAATTCTGTTAAGGCTTGCTTTACGGCCTAGTATGTGGTCTATTCTGGAGAATGTTCCATGTGTGTTGGAAAAGAAAGTATACTTGGCAGCCGTTGGGTGGAGTGTGTGGTATATGTCAGTGAAATCAAGTTGGTTGATCGTGGCATTTAGATCTTCCAAGTCTTTGTTGAGCTTCTTTCTGGATGTTCTGTCCTTCATTGAAAGTGGTGTGTTGAAGTCCCCTACTATTACTGTGGAGCTATCTCTCTTTTTAATGCTGTTAGAGTTTGTTTTATGTATTTTGGAGCCCTGTGGTTGTGTCCTCCTGGTGTATTGACCCTTTAATCATTATATTGTCCTTCCTTATCCTTTGTGGTGTATGTTACTTCGAAGTCTATTTTGTCAGAGATTAATATTGCCACTCCCGCTCTTTTCTGATTGTTGTTTGCTTGATATACTTTTTCCCATTCTTTGAGTTTTAGTTTGTTTCTTTATTTAAGTCTAAGTTGTGTCTCTTGTAAGCAGCGTACGGGCAGAGCGTGTTTTTTTATCCGTTATGCCCCTCTCTGTCTCTTTATTGGTGCATTTAGTCCATTTATGTTCAGTGTAATTATTGACAGGTATGAGTTTAGTGCTGTCGTTTTGATGTCTTTTTTTGTGTGTTGTTGTCAGTTTCTTTGTTCCACTTAATTTTCTGTGCTGAGTCATTTTTCTTTATGTATTTTCTTTTCATCTTTTTCATTGTTGTTGATTTTGCATTTGCTGAGTCTTTATGTTTTTGTTTTGATGTGCAGGATTGTTAGGATTGTTAGTTTCCTTTGTGGTTACCTTAACATTTCCTACTGTTTTTCTAAGTTTAAACCAGTCTTTTATTTCTTTATAACTCCTTGGCTTCATCTCCATATGAAAGATATATGACTACATTCTTTAATTTCTCTTTTTGTTTTAATGTTGTCATCTTTTACGTATTGACGTCTCTGTGTCCCTGTTTTCAGCGTTTTAGCTTTGATTCATTTTTGTGACTTCCCTATCTGGGTTGATATCTGGTTGATCTGTCCTGTGTTCTAGTCTTGGGTTGTTATCTGATGTCATAGATTTTCTAACTGAAGGACTCCTTTTAGTATTTCTTGTAATTTTGATTTGGTTTTTGCAAATCCCCTAAACTTCTGTTTATCTGGAAATGCTCTAATTTCAGCATCATATTTGAGAGACAGTTTTGCTGGAGATATAATTCTTGTACGGCAATTTTTTTCCTTCAAGGCTTTATAGACATATCATCTTGCCTGCATAGTTTCTGCTGAGCAGTCTGAGCTTAGTCTTATTGACTCTCCTTTGTAGATGACTTTTCGTTTATCCCTAGCTGCTCTTAAAATTCTCTCTTTATCTTTGGTTTTTGCCAAGTTTGATTATAATATGTCTTGGTGACTTTCTTTTGGGATCTACCTTATGTGGGGTTCGATGAACATCTTGGATAGAAACCTTCTCATCTTTCATGATAGCAAGGAAGTTTTCTGCCAACACATCTTCAACAATTTTCTCTGTATTTTCTGTTATCCCCCCCGTTCTTGTACTCCAATCACTCATAGGTTATTCCTCTTGATAGAGTCCCTCATAATTTTTAGGATTTCTTCATTTTTTAAATATTTTTATCTGATTTTTTCTCAAATAAGTTGGTGTCAGGTGTTTTGTGCTGAATCTCACTTATTCTTGCATTGCCTCAATTCTGCTCCTAGGACTTTCTATTGAGTTGTCTTATTCTGAAATTTTATTGTTAATCTTCTGGATTTCTGATTGCTGTCTCTCTGTGGATTCTTGCAGCCTATTAAATTTGCCATTATGCTCTTCTCATCTTCTTAAATTCCTCTATTGCTTTGTCTCTGTGTTCCTTGGCTTGTTCTGTGTTTTGCCAGATCTCTTTCCTGATATCTTGAAGAGTTCTGTATATTAACCTTTTGCATTCTGTCTCTGGTAATTCCAAGAAATTTTCCTCGTCTGGAAAATTTTTTGATTTGTTATTTTGGTAGCTTGCTGAAGCCTTCATGGTCTGCCTCTTTTTGTGATTTGATATTGACAGTTGTCTCTGAGCCATCAATAAGTTATTATATTTATTTATTTTATGTTTGCTTACTGTGTCCTATCTTCTTGTTTTGATATGTCCAAGTAGGCTGCTTGTGTGAGCTAGTTTGATTATTGGCGTCTTTGAAGCTCTAACGTCCTGTCACCAGGTGGTTAGATCTGTTACTAGGTATGTGATCCCAGGAGTCTATTTACTTTTCTTGTATGGATTCAACTCAGGTGTCCAGGTAGTTGGTCACCAAGTGTGTAGTGCAGGCTCTCACCTATAGTCCTAGACAGGCATGAGTGATTGGTGTAGGCACAGGTATCTGGCTGCAGTAGGGGGTCACATGCTGAGGAAGGCAGGGGGCTGACAGCTGCCCCTGAGTGTCTGGAAGGAAAGTGTGTCCCTGTTCCCTAGAGTGCATAGGTGGGTGGGTTTTGCAGTCAGACTATGGTCACCCAATGCTGTTGGCTGTAAGGACAGGGAAACACCACTTATTCTTGGACCCTTGTCACAGGTGGCTAAGTGGTATGGGTGGAGCGACCAGTCCTCAGGCCCCTGATTTGGGTAGGTGAGGACCCTGCTTAATGGGCAGAGCAGTGTCAAATGTCACAAACCTGCCACTTCACCGTATAGCTGATACAGTTGAAGTTAAGCTTCAGGTATATACCCTGTTGTACTGTGGTAATGAGGGCCTACACTGTTGAAATGGGTCTACACAGGTCTATGCTGGGGTGAAAGTCATTCAAAGTCCATGATCCCCTTATGCCTGTGCCTATGCAAAGAAAGTGTGCCTACCCTGAGTTTCCAGCTTAGGGGAGCTGGCAGATTATTTTTCCTGTTTGTAACTTGTTCCCTCTTCAAGGCTGGGAGAATGGCTCAAGGTGCATGATGGGTCCTAATTCCAGGCCAGGGGACTCAGCAATTACTGAAGTTGGCCCTGGACCCAGTGCAGAGTGGGGAGGGGCAGGTAAATGGGAGAGAGGTTTTTCTCAAAAGGGGTGTTTTTTGATCCTCATGGTAGGTCAGATGCAAGTAGTTATCTTTTGCTGACTGAGTGCCACTTTTCACTGCTTCTGGATGCCCGAGTAAACTCTCTGCCACTAGGTCTCTCCCAATGTGGAAAAGGTACACCAGCGGAACTGGCCTGAAAGGTGTCGGCTCCCACTGGGTCAGGTCTGGCAACTCCTCACTGCTTCTGAACTGTCTCTCCCTCCTCCTGCCACTCAGTCTGATTCCTCAACTTTGCTTTTGATGTTCAGGACTCCTAGACTGTCGTATATAATCGATTCACTTGTTTTTTCAGTTCTTTGTTGTAAGAGGGACCACAGGAAGAATCTCACTACTCCGCCATCTTGGCTCCACCTCCAGAAGCTGAGCTCTTAACAACTGTGCCACCAGGGCTCTTGTTACATATATATTTACCATAAAAAATTTTTTTTATAGATAGTTGATTCCTTGGACCCTTGAAGGTTAAATAAAACAAGAATATTTAACCTCTTCATAGAAGAAAAATTACAACTTCAACATTTTTACAAAGGCTGCATCTCTTGAGTCTGGTGATTTCATAACCACATTTCAGGATTGGATATTTGGTTATTATGAAATGTTATCTTACCATCAGAGAAGACACTGTCTTTTGGTACAAGAGATTATGTGTTTCCACAATTTCTATGTTACTGGGTGTCTTATGCTGGGTTCTCTAGAGGAGCAAAACCAGTGAAGCATTATGCAGATGACACAAGCTTGCTTGCTGAAAGTGAAGAGGACCTGAAGTACTTACTGATGAAGATCAAAGACTACATACAGCCTTCAGCATGGATTACACCTCAACATAAAGAAAACAAAAATCCTCACAACTATACCAATAAGCAACATCATAAGTGGGGAAAAGATTGGAGTTGTCAAGTGTGATGGTTAAGATTGTATGTCACCTTGGCTAGGCCATGATTCTCAGTGTTTTAGCAGTTGTATGTTTTGATCACTTCCTTGTTGAAATTTGATATGTGATCACCCCTATGACAGAATCTTATAAGTGTTACTGGTGGGGGCGGGGCCTGTGGCAGCTCACTGCCTCCTCAGCTTCATCTCTCTGCCTTCCACTGGTTACTTTCTGCCTGCTTGCCTTGCCAAAGTTTTTGGCTTGTTCCAGACTCAGCAGCTGCCTCTTGTTGTCTCATCTCAGCTTCTTGGGACTTGAGCTAGCAGCTTACCTGTCAATCTTGGAATTTGTCAATCTTCACAGCCTCCCAGCGGGAGTCCTGTTCACCGACCTGCTGATCTTGGGTTTGCCAGCCCCTGAAGCTATGTGAATCAGGAGAAAACTTGCAGTTTTGTCTGCTGATCTTGGAATTCATTGACCTTCACAGCCTGTGAGCAGGAGCCCTGCTCTCCAACCTGCCGATCTTGGGTTCGCCAGCCTCTCCGGCTGCATGAATTGGGAGAGGCCTCTACCCTGATTCACGGACTTGGGACGTTTTAGCCTCTACAATTATGTGAGCTGTTTCCTTGATATAAATCTCTCTCTGTATATACCTATACACTTTACAGGTTTTGCTTCTCTAGAGAACGCAGCCTAAGACATCAAGGATTTCATTTTACTTAGATCCACAGTCAATGCCCATGGAAGCAGCAATCAAGAAATCAAACCATGTATTGCATTAGGCAAATATGCTGCAAAAGACCTCTTTAAAGTGTTAAAAAACAAAGATGTCACTTTGAGGACTAACTTGTGCCTGACCTATACCATGATATTTTCAATCACCTTATATGTATGTTAAACCTGGACAATGAATAAAGAAGATCAAAGAATTGATGTCTTTGACTTATGGTGTTGTGAAAAATATTGAATATACCATGGATTGCCAGAAAAATGAACAAGTTTGTATCGGAAGAAGTACAGCCAGAGTGCAGTTTGTCAGTGAGGATGGTGAGACTTTCTCTCATATACTTTGGACATGTTATCAGGAGGGACCAGTCCCTGGTAAGTAGGGGGTCAGCAAAAAAGAGGCAGACCTTCAATGAGATGGATTGACACAGTAGCTGCAACAATGGGCTCAAACATAGCAATGATTGTGAGCATGGCACAGGACTGGGCGGTGATTTGTTCTGTTGTAAATAAGATTGCTATGTGTCTTAGTCATCTAGTGCTGCTCTAACAGAAATACCACAAGTGGATGGCTTTTAACAAAGAGAAGTTTATTCTCTCACAGTCCAGTAGGCTACAAGTCCAAATTCAGGGTGTCAGCTCCAGGGGAACACTTTCTCCGTTGGCTCTGGAGGAAAGTATGTGTCATCAATCTTTCTTTGGTCTGGGAGCTTCTCTGCACAGGAACCTGAGGGCCAAAGGACACGCTCTGCTCCTGGCACTGCTTTCTTGGTGGTATGAGATTCCCATGTGTCTCTGCTCACTTCTCTCTTTTATATGTCAAAAGAGATTGCATTAAGACACTAATCTTGTCAACCTCATCAGTATAACCTCATCACAGTGATAGAATATACAACACGAGATCACATATCATCTCTTCATAGTGATAGAGTTTACAACACATAAAGAAATCACATCAGATAACACAATCATACAATACTAGGAATCATGACCTAGCCAAGTTGCTACACACATTTTTTTGGGGGACATAATTCAATCCAAGACAGTTGGGAAGACCTCAAAGATGAGCCAAAAGAAGTAAGACCATAACCAGAAGGTTATGGTGACTGTTTTTTGAGATTTCTTGCTTCTCTCTTTTATATCTCAAAAGAGATTGCATTAAGACAATATCTAATCTTGTAAACCTCATCAGTATAACCTCATCACAGTGATAGAATATACAACACGAGATCACATATCATCTCTTCATAGTGATAGAGTTTACAACACATAAAGAAATCACATCAGATAACACAATCATACAATACTAGGAATCATGACCTAGCCAAGTTGCTACACACATTTTTTTGGGGGACATAATTCAATCCAAGACAGTTGGGAAGACCTCAAAGATGAGCCAAAAGAAGTAAGACCATAACCAGAAGGTTATGGTGACTGTTTTTTGAGATTTCTTGCTTCTCTCTTTTATATCTCAAAAGAGATTGCATTAAGACAATATCTAATCTTGTAAACCTCATCAGTATAACCTCATCACAGTGATAGAATTTACAACACATAAGGAGATCACATATAACCTCGTCATAGTGATAGAGTTTACAACACATAAGGAAATCACATCAGATTACAGAATCATACAATACTGGAATCATGACCCAGCCAAGTTGACAGATATTTTTGGGGGACACAATTCAATCCATGACACTATGAGTCAGGACTTACTTGACAACACCCAACAACAACAACAATCAGGTTCAATCACACCAGCCAGTATGATACCTCGTTTCTTTGCCTGTTGATTCAGAGGCATGAGGAGCCCAAAGTGGCCAGGTGGCATTCTTAACTTCCAGTTCAATTGAATCAGTATTGTGTCTCCTGGTGGGAGCATTCCTCCCTTTGGAACTAAGACCTCTGGAATTGCAGAGCATAGGGTCAGGGGACAGGAAGCAAAAATTTTGTGAGTGGTTACTACAGGTAATAGTGAGAAGTGCCACTCCCATTTCCACCTCTTGATTCCTGGACCCTTAAATCTATGGGAGAAACAGTATCATACATTGGATGCTGGCTTAAAGCATATACAGCCTCCTAGAGAACACTGCCCCAACTCTGCAGGGTACTGCCACCTAGCTGGCACCGTAATTGTGTCTTTAGAAGGCCATTCCATCATTCTATCAAGCCAGCTGCTTCAAGATGATGGGGAACATGGTAAGACCAGTGAATTTGTGAACATGGGCCCATTGCCACACTTCATTTGCTGCGAAGTGAGTCTCATCCGAGGCAATGCTGTGTGGGATAGCATGATGGTGGCTTTCTGTAAGTCCACAGATAGTGGTTTTGGCAGAAGTGTTGCATACAGGTAAGGCAAATCCCTATCTAGAGTAAGTGTCTATCCCAGTAAAAACAAAAGAATGCCTTTTCCGTAATGGAAGTGATCTGGTGTAATCAACCCACCACTAGGTTTCTGGCTGATCACCCCTAGGAATGGTGCTATATCAGAGACTCAGTGTTGGTCTCTGCTGCTGGCAGATTGGGCACTCAGTAGTGGCTGTAACCAAGTCGGCCTTGGTGAGTGGAAGTTCATGTTGCTGAGCCCGTGGATAACCTCTATCCCTGCCACCATGGCCACTTTGTTCATGGGCCCAATGGGCAATGACAGGAGTGGCTGGGGAAAGAGATTGATTTGTATCCACAGAACATGTCATCTTATCCATTTTATTTTTAAAATCTTCCTCTGTCAAGGTCATCCTTTGGTGAGCATTCACAAGAGACACAAATATCTTCACTTCTTTGGACCAAGGGGTCTCTCCACTTGCCTCTTCCCCATGCCTTCTTGTCACCGATTTTCCAATCATGTTCCTTCCAAATCCCTGACCATCCAGCAAAACCATTGGCCATAGCCCGTGAATCTCTGCACAGTTGCATATCTGACCATCTCTCCTTCCACTCAAAATGAACAACCAAGTGCATGGCTTGATGTTCTGCCCATTAGGAGGATTTCTGTTCACCACTGTCCTTCAGGGAGGTCCCAGAAAGGTGCTTCAGTGCTGCTGCTGACCACTTCTGAGTGGTGCCTGCATATCATGCAGAACTATCTGTAAATCTGGCACGGGTTTTCTCTTCCTCAGTCAACTGATCATAAAGAACTCCCCATGAGGTCATAGGTGCAGCCTGGGAGAAAGAAGATAATGTGAAAAGAGTGGGGACCATTGGCATTTGGGTGACTTCCTCATGTAACTGACCTGCGCCTTTAGGGCCTGGTAGAGCTCGATCTTGTACATACCACTTACATTTAATAATAGAGGGCTGCTGTGCACATCTGACTTTACGACTCTGTGGTCAGACAACACTCAGTTCATGATGGGTAACTCAGGCTGCATAGTGACTTGGTGGCTCATGGTTAAGCATTCAGTCTCTACTAAGGCCCAATAACAAGCCAAAAGCTGTTTCTCAAAAGGAAAGTAGTTATCTGCAGAGGATGGCATAGCTTTGCTTCAAAACCCTAAGGGTCTGTGCTGTGATTCACCAGTAGGGGCCTGCAAAAGACTCCAAACAGCATCTCTATCTGCCACTGACACTTCAGGTACCACTGGATCAGCCAGATCATATGGCCCAAGTGGGAGATTGACTTGAACAGCGGCCTGAACCTGTTGCAGAGCCTTCTCTCTTTCTGGGCCCCACTCAAAACTAGCAGGCTTTTGAGTCACTTGATAACTAGGCCAGAGTAACACACCTGAATGAAGGATACGTTGTCTCCAAAATCCAAAGAGGCCCATCAGATACTGTGCCTCCTTTTTATTTGTAGAAGGGGCCAGATTTAACAACTTATCCTTTACTTTTGAAGGAATATCTCAACATGCCCCACCTGAATTTCTGTTGGATTAATTTCCCACCCTTTAGCACATAAATGTGTTACCAATAAATCTAGAGTCATTGATACTTTTTCCTCACTGCTTCACTCAACATAATGTCATCAATATAATGGACCAGTGTGACACCTTTAAAAGAGAAAGGCGATCAAGGTCCTTGCTGACTAAATTATGACGTAGGGCGGGAATTTGATACAGCTCTGAGGTAGGACAGTGAAAGTGTTTTGCTGGCCTTTCCAGCTGAAGGCAAACTGCTTCTGGTGGTCCTCCAAAACTAGAATAGAGAAAAAGGCATTGGCTAGATCAACAGCTGCATTCCATGTACCAGGAGATGCATTAATTTTCTCAAGCAATGAAACCACATCTGGAACAGCAGCTGCAATTTGAATCCCTGCTTGGTTAAGTTTATGATCATCCACTGTCTTTCTCTAAGATCTTTCTGTTTTTATACAGGCCAAATAGGCGAGTTGAATGGTGATGTGTTGGGAATCACCACCTCTGCATCCTTTAAGTTTTAGATGGTGGCAGTAATTTCTGCAATCCCTCCAGGGATGCTGTATTGCTTTTGGATTACTATTTTTCTAGATAGGTACAGTTCCAATGGCTTCCACTCGGCTTTTCCTACCGTAATAGCCCTTACTCCACATATCAGGGATCCAATGTGGGGGTTCTGCCAGTTGGTGAGTGTGTCTAATCAATTATGCATTCTGGACCTGAGGAAATCACTATAGGTTGGGTTTGGGGACCAAATCATTTGGGGACCAAAACCATTGTGAGATGGACATGAGCTAAGACCTCATTAATAACCTGACCTCCATACACTCTTACTCTGACTGATGGGAGGCAGTGATGTTTTGGGTCTCCTGGAATTAGTGTCAGTTCAGAGCCAGTGTCCAGCAATCCCCGAAAAGTCTGGTTATTTCCTTTTCCCCAATGAACAATCATTCTTGTAAAAGACCATAGATTCCTTTGGGGAAGATTAGGAGAAAGATTAACAGTATAAAATTTTGGCAAAGTAGTGGGTTCCATTCCTCAAGGGGACCCAGCCTCCCCTTCATTCACGGGGTTATGGGTATGTAAACTGGCTCAATTCTGGGAATTGATTGAGGATCCATGACACTCTATTCTGGAGATTCAAGTTTATATTTCTGTTCACTTGATCTAGAATTCTTATGCTTATACAGATTAAGTAAATATTTAGTAGATTTCAAATCTATTTCACTCTTAGGGACACCATGACTAGGTAGCAAACACCATAAATCCATATGAATCAGACTATTCTGATTATTGCTTTGATTCTGCTGTCCATTACAGCAACCACACTTGCCTTGCCTTTGTTAACTATGTGCCACCACTTGGTCCTCACTATCTAGGGGTCCAATCAACCCCGTTGTAGGCAGGTGTCTTAGTTCAGTTAGGGCAGTTCCCACTGTCAAATCTGACTTACATAAAATAGCAATCACAGCAGTCTTCAAGGATGCTGGGGCTCCCTTCACAAATTTGTTCCTCACTGTTGTGGTAAAAGTTGTGTCTTCTGGGCTCTCCATGTGTGGGTCTGTGGGTCCAACCTGATAAATCAACTCTAACATATCAATTTCCCTAAGCCTTTGGATTCCTTCTTCTACAGTATGCCAAGGCAGGTCTGGCACTGTAACTTGATTTATGGTAGGTCACTGCTTAATCCATGCTTAGTGGACCAACCCAATAAACTATTAGATCCTTTTTTAACCTCTTGAGTTGGAATATCAAATGAAGAGTCTGTGCTTAGTGGGCCCATATCAATAAGCTCAGACTGATCCAACTTTACGTTCCTTGCACCACTATCCAACACACTTGTAACCATTCCCACAAGTATTTCCCAGGATTCTGTTTGTATGTATCAGAAAAATCAAGCAGTTCTTTTGGAGTGTAGCATACCTCCTCCTGGGTCACACTGTACTTTACCTCTTGGAACTTCCTGGGACTTAAGTCTAGTTATAGATCTAGAAGCAAAAACGGGTGGTGGGGATGCTTCCTGGGGACATTAAGCAAAGTATTGTAAGGCATCTGCCTCAGACAATGTCCTAATGCCCCAGGCAATATCTCAGACAAAGACGCTTCAGGCACAGCTGGGTTAATGTCATCAAATGGAGGTGGAAAATACAATGGTTTTACTGGGGAGGATAGCTTAGCAGACAAAGATGGAGTGGTCTCTTCAGATGGGAGTAATGGAGCTGGTTCTGTTGGCAGGAGTGATTCAATGGAATTTAGGGGCTCAATGTCCCCAGCTTCCGTATTCCTTATCCCAAGTTCCCATTGCTTCCCAATCAATGCCCTCTGTTTTGCTTCAGGCATCATTCGAAGTTGGGAATTCAACTGGCGCTGTAATTGTGCTACTCTTGGGAAAAGACTCTGGGTTTGGTCTTTGACAGTATCAGCTCTGTTACTACAAGAAATAAGGCTTTCTTTTGGGGTATAAGTGGCAAATTTCAGGTCTTGTATGCAGTGGTTGAACTGTGACTCTGAAACTTTGAGCTCTTCCCTTTCACTACTTTGTCTAGCTTAAGTAGGACCAACCAACCAGCTTCCTTATACTTCTCACTCTGACAAAACTGTAGAGAAGTATCAAATATGCAATCACCCAGAGCCTTATCTCTCACAAATGTTTGATCCATGGTGGTGATATTTTGTATATTTCTATTGCCACCTCGTGCCATGGTTTAGCAATGTCCTCTTTACTACTAGAGGCAGAGTCACCAGCACCTTTCAGACTAACCAAAAAGAAAAAAAGAAAAAAAAAAAAAAGCCCAAAAACAAAACCAACAAAAAAATCAAACCCGTTGCCGTTGTGTTGATTCTGACTCATAGCAACCCTATATGACAGAGTTGAACTGCTCCATAGGGTTTCCAAAGAGTGGCTGGTGGATTTCAACTGCCAACCTTTTGGTTAGCAGCTGAGGTCTTAACCACTGTGCCACAAAGGCTCCCCTTTAAGACTAGTCAAATCTAAAATGATAAAGATCATGGAAGTAAAAACAGGGAAAACGCTAGAGACCCTAATACATGGCGTAAATACAATACAAACCATAAGTAACAATGCACAAACACCAGAATATAGACTAGATAACTGGAAGCTCCTAAAAATTAAACACTTATGCTCATCAAAGACTTCATCAAAAGAGTAAAGAGAGAACCTACACACTGGGAAAATTTTTTTTGGCTACCACATACCTGACAAGGGTCTAATATCTAAAATCCATAGAATACTTCAACAGCTCAACAACAAAAAGAGAAATAATCCATTTAAAAAATGGACAAAGGATATGAACAGACACATCACCAAAGAAGACATTCAGGCAGCTAACAGACACATGAGGAAATGCTTGCTATCATTAGCTGTTAGAGAGATTCAGATCAAAACTACAAGGTGATACCATCTCACCCTGATATTACTGGCACCAATAATAATAATTAAAAAAAACAGAAAATAACAAATGTTGGTGAGGTTGTGGGGAGATTGGAACTCTTATGTACTGCTGGTGGGAATGTCAAATGGTACAATCACTATGGAAAACAATATGGCTCCTCCTTAAAAAGCTAAAAATAGAAATACCACACCATCCTGCCATCCCACTCCTAGAAATATATCCTAGAGAAATAAGAGCCATCACAAGAACAGATATATGCACACCCATGTTCACTGCAGGGTTATTCGCAATAGCAAAAAAGATGGAAACAAAGTGCCATCAACAGACGAAAGGATAAACAAACTATGGTACATACACATAATGGAATACTCTGCAATGTTAAAGAACAATGATGAATCTGTGAAACATCTTACAAGATGGATGAATCTGGAAGGCATTATGCTGAATGAAGTAAGGGAATCACAAAAGGACAAATACTGTATGAGATCACTATTATAAAAACTCATGAAAAGGTTTACACACAGAAAAAAAACACTTTTTTGATGGTTATGAAGAAGGGGAAGTGGTGGTAGGGGAAATCACTAACTAAATAGTAGACCAACCACTTGTCTGTCAGTTTGTCAATGTGGTAGTTTGCATGTTGCTGTGATGTGGAAGCTATGCCAATGGTATTTCAAATACCAGCAGGGTCACCCATGGTGGACAGGTTTCAGTGGAGCTTCCAGACTAAGACAGACTAGGAAGAAGGGCCTGGCAGTCTACTTCTGAAAAAACTGGTCAATGAAAACCTTATGAATAGCAGTGGAACATTGTCTGATATAGTGCCGAAAGATGAGTCCCTCATATTGCAAGGCACTCAAAATATGACTAAGGAAGAGCTGCCTCCTCAAAGTAGAGTCGGCCTTAATGATTTGAATGGAATAAAGCTTTCTGGACGTTCTTTTGCTGATGTGGCACTACTCAAAATAAGAAGAAACAACTGCAAACATCCATTAATAATCGGAATCTAGAAAAATTAGAAGTCATCAAAAATGAAATAGAATGCATAAAGATTGATATCCTAGGCATTAGTGAGGTGAATTGGACTGGTACTGGCCGTTTTGAATCAGACAATCATATTGTCTACTCTACCAGGAATGACAAAATGAAGAGGAATGGGATTGCATTCATCATCAAAAATAACATTTCAAGATCTATCCTGAAGTACAATGCTGTCAGTCATAGGATAATATCCTTATGCTTCCAAGGAAGAACAGTTAAAACAACTATTATTCAAATTTACACACCAACAACTAAGGCCAAAGATGAAGAAATTGAAGATATATGCCAACTTCTGCAACCTGAAATTGATCAAATATGCAATCAAGATGCATTGATAATTACTGGTGATGGGAATGCACAAGTTGGAAACAAAGAAGAAGGATTGGTAGTTAGAAAATATGGCCTTGGTGATAGAAATGATGCCAGAGACCACATAACAGAATTTTTCATCCAAGGTCTTACTCACTGCATATACCATTTTTCAACAACATAGATGGTAAATATACATGTGGACCTTGCCAGATGGAAAACACAGGAATCAAATCGACTACATCTGTGGAAAGAGATGATGGAAAATCTTAACAAGACCAGGGGTCGAGTGTGGAACGGACCATCAGTTGCTCATATGCAAGTTTAAGTTGAAGCTGAAGAAAATTAGAAAATGGGAAAGCTGGACAATGAATAAGGAAGACTGGAGAACATTTGATGCCTTTGAATTATGGTGGTTGGGGAGAATATTGAATATACCATGGACTGCCAGAAGAATGAACAAGTCTGTCTTGGAAGAAGTACAGCCAGAGTGCTCCTTGGAAGCAAAGACGGCAAGACTGTGTCTCATACACTCTGGACATGTTATCAGGAGGGACCATTCTCTGCAGAAGGACATCATGCTTGGTAAGGTAAAGGGTCATCCAAAAAGCAGAAGATCCTCAGTGAGATGGACTGACACAGTGGCTGCCAAAGCAGGCTCAGAAATAGCAATGACTGTGGGGATGGAGCAGGAGCAGGCGGTGTTTTGTTCTGTTGTACATAGGGTTGCTATGAGTAGGAGCTGACTGGGCGGCACCTAACTACAACAACAAATTAGTAGACAAGTTAACTTTGGTGAAGGAAAAGACAACACACAATATAGAGGAAAGCAGCACAACTTGACCAAGGTAAAGTCATAGAAGCTTCGTAGACACATCCAAACACCTTGAAGGACTGGGTTACTGGGGCTGAGGACTGGGGACCATCGTCTTGGGGAACATCTAAGTCAATTGGTATAACATAGTTCATAAAGAAAATGTTCTATATCCTACTTTGGTGAGTAGCATCCGGTGTCTCAAAAGCTTGAAAGCGGCCATCTAAAATACTTCTATTGGTCCCATCATGTTTGGATTAAAGGAGAATGAAGAAAATCAAAGACACAGGAAAGTATTAGTCCAAAGGACTAATGGACCACATGAACCACAGCCTCCAATAGCCTGAGCCCAGAAGAACTAGATGGTGCCTGGCTACCAACACTGATGACTCTGACAGAGATTACAATAGAGGGTCATGGACAGAGTGGGAGAAAAATGTAGAACAAAATTCAAATTCACACAAAAAGACAAGACTTACTGGTCTGACGAAGACTGGAGGAACTCCCGAGACTATGGCCCCCGGATACCCTGCTAACTCAGAACTGAGGCCACTCCCAAAATCCACCTTTCAGCCAAAGATTAGATCTATAAAACAAACAATAACACATGTGAGGAACTTGCTTCTTAGTTCAATCAAGTATACGAGACCAAATGAGCAACATTCTTCAATTCTGTTGTTGTTAGGTGCCGTTGAGTTGGTTCTGACTAATAGCGACCCTATGTACAACAGAATGAAACACTGCCCGGACCTGCCCCATCCTCGTGACCATTGTTATGCTTGCGCCCATTGTTGCAGCCACTGTGTCAATTCATCTCGTTGAGGGTCTTCCTCTTTTTCACTGACTCTCTACTTTACCAAGCATGATGTCCTTCTTCAGGGACTTATCCCTCCTGATAACAAGTCCAAAGTATATGAGATGAAGTCTTGCCATCCTTGCTTCTAAGGAGCATTCTGGCTGTACTTCTTCCAAGACAGATTTGTTCATTCTTTTGGCAGTCCATGGTATACTCAATATTCTTCACCAACACTATAATTCAAAGGCATCAATTCTTCTTTGGTCTTCCCTTATTCATCGCCCAGCTCTTGCATGTGTATGAGGTGATCGAAAACACCATGGCTTGGGTCAGGCACATCTTAGTCCTTAAAGTGACATCTTTGCTTTTTAACACTTTAAAGAGGTCTTTTGCAACAGATTTGCCCAATGCAATGTGTTGTTTGATTACTTGACTGCTGTTTCCATGGGTGTTGATTGTGGATCCAAGTAAAACGAAATCCTTGACAACTTCAATCTTTTCTCCATTTATCATGATGTTGCTTATTGGTCCAGTTGTGAGGATTTTTGTTTTCTTTATGTTGAGGTGTAATCCATACTGAAGGCTGTAGTCTTTGATTTTCATCAGTAAGTGCTTCAAGTCCTCTTCACTTTCAGCAAGCAAGTTTGTGTCATCTGCATCACGCAGGTTGTTAATGAGTCTTCCTCCAATCCAGAGGCCCCGTTCTTCTTCATATAGTCCAGTTTCTCAGATTATTTGCTCAGCATACAGATTGAATAAGTATGGTGAAAAGATACAATCCTGATGCACACTTTTACTGACTTTAAAGTCTTCAATTCTAAGATACATAATTTGTGCCTTTTTATTGTCTCTGAAATCAGGATGCTTTTTAAAATTTGCAGTATGTCCTGTTTTAATTGGCCGTGGTTTTTCATTCTCTGAGTTATATAATGTTAGTTACATAATGCCCACTGAAGGCATTTCAGATTTGATGACATAAGCTATTTTGACTTCTTTCCTCCCTTCCCCCAACACTGGAAAGGCTGAGTGCAGGTCACTGGCAGGATGGGGATGAAAAGAAGCCCCCTCCCACATAAGCTAGGCAATCAACTCGTCAAGCCAATGATGATTTCTCTCTCCCTGAGTTTAGTTCATGTGATTCCACTTTTACGGCCTGGTTCCTAGTCATCCTTCCTCCTGATGACTGGTTTCCTGCCTGGTTACTGCACCCCAAACAATGGTCTGAAGATTTCAGAGGAGAGGTTATTTTAGCCAGCAGAGCAGTTGTGACCAGGACTTTTCACACCCAATCACCTTGGAGACAGGTGTGAGGCTAGGGAGAAAAGGTACTGTGTGTGAAGGGCAGCATCTCTAAACTCTGTAGTGTAGTTTACAGATACTCCAGTACACCTTAGGGTCTGTGAGGGTAGGGGCTGTGCCCATTTCAGCTATTATTATATCCCTTGCATAGTTTCTAGAATTTACTGGGTATTTTATAAATATGCGTTGAGTGAATGACTGAATAAACAAAGAAGTAGATGAAGTCTTGGCCTGCAAGAAAAGTCAGTCTGGATTGCAAAATCTTCCTCTCCTAAACTCAAATGAGATGAATAATAAAAAACAAAGACTAGCGAACATTAACCAGTAACAACCAAACGAAGAAACGGGCCTAGCCCACTGCCAAGTACTTCACAAAGGTAGCAAAGATAAGACATAGAATGTTCTGGGAGAGGGTGGGACCCTATCTAGCCCATCGAGCCCTGGTGGCACAGTGGTCAAGAGCTATGGCTGCGAACTGAAAGGCAGGCAGTTTGAATCCACCAGCGGTTCCTTGGCAATCCTATGGAGCAGTTCTACTCTGTCCTATAGGGTTGCTATGAGCCGGAATTGACTTGATGGTGGCAAGTTTTTTAAGATGTGAACTGACACTGGACAGGTATGATTATAAAGTTCTGAGTAGTTTGACTTTTACCACCAAGTCTCATCATTTTTCTCTTCTGATGGGGTGTAGAAAAAATGACTACTGAGGAAAAACGATGGGAATGTGTACGTGAATGGTGGTGGTTTTCTCTTCCCTACGGAAGTGAAGGCATTAAGGCCCACACTGAAACTGGGGGCCAGAGGGAAAAGCAAGACTAGGCCTGCTGCCTGATTGCCCCATGGGGTCCTGGATTAGGAGTAGCTAATAGCAGTTAATGAAGGCTGAGAGGCACCTGTGGGGAGCAGCAGAGTGTTGAGGAGTAGCCAGCTAGAGTGGGAGTGCAGGAGTAGTGGTGCAGGAATCATCTCCAATTGATCCAGGAGGATGTGGGCTAGACCCCTGGGGTCACCCACAGATATTGGAGCATGAGGGAACCATGAAGGGGGCTTGAAGTTTTACAGCTGTCTGTGTAGGTAGTACTGAGCTGATAAAACTTGGGTCTGAATGTTAAGGGAACTCTTTGAATGGAGTGGCTACAATATTAGAGTCTCATGTGTAGACTGTGGGTGACAGTGAGGAAAAGGTAATCAATGGAAGGTGAGCTGGAGCAAGAAGGTTGTGTTGTCAAACTGTTGCCTGTGATATAAAGATGACTGTATGATTCTGAAACAGCGCCGAATAGCCCTGAAGGGAAGGAAAGTAGTGAGTTCTAAACCCTGCTTAACAGAGCTTCCCTTTTTTGTTTAAGGGACAGCCTTTCCTAGTTCATTCCTCTGTTGGTCTTCAAGTTGTAGTGAGGTAGAGCTTACAGTTGTTGTTTGTCCATCAGACAGATTTCCACTGCTTATCTATTTTATTTTATTTTTCTGGACAGGTTGTATAGATTACAGCTGTGTTTTGTCCCTCTGTAATAGATTCTGCCTCATGCCTGAGAGTTTCATATGCTTTCTCCCTTAGTTTAGGCTCCTACTGGCTGGGAGTCTACACCCCCATTAGTGAACCAAAGCATAGGTCTATAGGAAGTCAGGAGTCACGATAAAACACGAAAATATCAGGGCTAATTAAGTAGCATCTCTCATCGCATTTTGCACATAGAACGTGAAGATGATAGCTTTACTATCCCTCTTGCTCTAGTTTCCAACAAGTTCAATAAACTTTGCTTAGTTCTCTCAAACTCTGGATCCTCTAAGGATTGGCTCTTGATCTTTATATCCCAGTCAGCTAAAGTACACCCATTTGCAAGCTAACCTTAATTCTCTTCCTAATTCTTAGTGCATTCTATCTCAGGTAGAAAAAGAGACCCAAAGGAATAGAGCTATGGTTGAAGTGAGGAGCCCCTGTGGTGCAACGGCTGCTAACCAAAATGTGGGCTGTTCGAACCCACCAGCTACCTGGAGGAAGAAAGACGTCGCAGCCTGCTTTTGTAAAGATTACAGCCTTGGAAACCCTATGGGGCCATTCTACTCTGTCCTATAGGGTTGCTATGAGTCAGGATTGACTCAATGGCAGTGGGATTTTATGGTCAAAGTAAGGGTGATAACTGATGTTGTTGTTAGGTGTCGTCAAGTTGATTCCAACTCACAGCAACCCTATAGGACAGAGTAGAGTTTCCCCGTAGGGTTTCCAAGCAGGCATTGGTGGATTTGAACTGCTGACCTTTTGGTTAACAGCTGCACTCTTAACCACTATGCCACCAGGGATCCAGGGTGATAACTAGAAGATTAGAGTTTAAATACTTAAAAACTCAGAGAGGCAGCAGTTACCAGGAATGACAGGATCTGGGGAAGGGCCATAGGTGTGGTTGATAGACTGGAGTTTCCTGGTAAATTCCAACTCATTCTTCAGGTATCAGCTTAAATATCCTCTCCAAAGAGAAGCTTCCTCTGACTGGATTCAGCTTCCCTGAAGTCCACTGTTGTAACCTCCACCTTTACCGTTACAACCTCTAGTTACTCACTGTGTGTTTCTGTTATAGTTTTCCACATCTGTTATTAAACAATTTTATACCTAATTATTTGTATAATGTTTTTCACCACGAGTAAACCCCATAAGGTCAGGCATAGTGTCTGTATTGTTCACTGTTTTATTCCCAGCTCATGGCCCAGAGCCTATATGAACAGTGTATAGTAGATGCTTAGTAAATGGAGGCTGTGCTGAATACTGATGGTGTGTTCAGTAACTCATAGTTTACCTCAGTTAACATGTCCTATGAACACTTGTTATTTCTGTTGCTTCTTGTTTCTTTCTCTGGTGTGACTAATAGTAAAAACCATTAAAAATGAAATGAGGAGCAGCACGTGTACTGAAGATAGCAAGGATGAGACAGATTTGGGGTCAAACTTCATCCTATACCAAATTATGAATTAAGAGATTCCAAAAGGTTGAGAGGGTGGAAGCAGGAAGAGAAATGGGGCAAGTGAATCAGCCAACTGGCTGGCACAAATGAGAAAGTGGAGGAGGAAGAAGAGGGCCCAGGGGCAGTGAGGCCATGTGCTCTCTGAACCCTGAACATCTGCCCAGCTCTCAGGGCAGGACTACTGGCCCCCGTAAAGCACAGAGACAAGGAGGTCAGTTTTGTAAATACCCTGTAGACTGCAGCCCCTCCTCATCCTGGTGGAGGAGAGGTGAGCCCCAAGGCTAGACAGAGTGGTGTTAGGGGCTAAGAAACTGAGGGGCCCAGGAGAGGAAAGTTAAATTCTGTCAAAGCCCCTTGTTACTATGAACCCATATGTGCTCCAGGTACTCAGTCTCCAGACCACTCAGAGAATGACTAAGCATACTCCCCTTCACCACTTGACGAATCCCACCTCACCCGCTCTGCGTTCACCTGTGAATTTTGATGCTGCTGGTTTCCATTTTCTCCTGGCCTGATACTTATTTTCGTATTCCAAGCCTCCTTGTGGGTCTGCTTTGGCCATGAGCTCAGTCACAGGGAAGAACCACAGTATAATTACACCAAAGATGTCCTCCCACAGGCCAAAGAGATGAGGGTAAACTGATCATAGCACCCTGGCCCAGAATGGTCTCACAGTCATGCCGATCTTCCAGAGAGCAGGACCTTTGTGGGGAGAGAAGGCCACTCATGCTTTTTGATGCAGTTTTTCAGCCCCAGCCCTGACGGTGGGGGTGAGTTTATGGGAGCCGGTTCTCAGGGACCTAATGAAACATGATGTCAGAAGGCTTTGTTGCTCATATAAGGGGATATGTAAGATTCAGAATCTAATTGGTGTTTGAGCTTCAGAAAGTGGTAGATTAATGTCTCTGATAGCATCTGAGATGGTAAAAAGTGTCTCTATTGGCTCTTGGTAGGGAGGGTGTCACGGGATGTGTTTATATATTCCCCTCTTACTCTGTAGAACCTTTGTCAGTAAGCTGGTGTTTCCTCACAGGGTTTTTTTGTAGCTGGGGCTGGGACCCTGGTGACATGGGAATCAAGATGGCTTTGAATGGACATCTGTTTTTCCAGGGACTCGGTTTTCTCCTCCTCTGCACCCTGGTGGGCGCTCCAGGTAAGAGTTGCCTCCTTTTCCTGGGATCAACAGTAAGTGGGTGGACACGTTGGTGAAACGGCAGGTCCCTGGAGTCATGGAGCCCAAAGCTTCAATGTAGATCATACATTTCTGACCAAAAAGGAACCACAGTGATTGTGAATATTGGTTCTTCTCCTGTGGGGTGTTTACTGATCATAGTGGTAGATTTTGCAGAGAAGTAATATCTGGTCTCTGATGGAGCTGTGTAGGTTTCAGTCCTCTCCAATGTCTCCCTTGTTTTCAGGAAACATCCCTTTAGTCCAGGGCTCCCAGTGTGTGGGAAGGACTAGCGATTGACATGGGCTGGGTCTCTGGCCTGCTCCTCACATACTCCACTCTCTTAACTCTTCTCCTTCTGCCTGATTACCCCACCAGGACTCCAGTATTTCTATTCCTTTCTGGCTATGTGCATGTATGTGCGTGTGTGCAGTGGGTGTGAGGGGTGTGTAAAGGCTATCTGTGTGAGAGGGAACAGGCTGCCAAGAAGTGATTGAGTCTGTAAAATACACAGTGCTCACACTGTGGGGGTATGGGCCTATGTGAGTGAGTGTCTGTGATGATAGGCAGAGGCAGAGGTCCCACATGTCAGCTGTAACCTGACCATAGACAAACTTGCACCTGCCTGCCTCTTTCTAGCACCTCTCCTTGAATCCTATGGCCTCTTCTCTGCTTGACTGCAGTGTTTGCCCAGCAGTGGGCTCTGGAGGAGGCTTTGCCTCCTATCCTCACCTCTTCCTCTCAGGTCTCCACTGTAGAGTGGAGAAACCTACAGCCATAAGAGGGGACCTCTTGTTTACAAGGATTAACTGATATTATGGGCTAAGAACAGAGCTAGGATATGACTTTAGAGTCTCCTCAGCTCCTGCCCTAGTCCTGGTGAGTTGTGTTTTTAATTTACTGGCGTCCTGGACTGGTCCTTTTCCATCCTTAGAATCTATTATTGGAGAAGAACTCCAGGGTTGTGAATTCTTTAGGGTCCATTTTCTCTCTCATGTAGTTTTTCTGTCCTTTCCTGCAAGCTGGTTTCCACTGAGCCCCTTACTCAGAGGACCTGAGCATCAGGGACTTGGTTGCAGCTCAGAGGAGGTAACTCTTTCAGGATCTGCGTATTGGTTCAGGCTGAGGCTGTGACGGCTCTGTCTTCCCTCAGTGCTCCTTGTCCTCCTCCTCCTCAGTTCTTAAGTCTCCATAACTCTCCTTTGGAAACTCCACCCCTTCAAGTTCCTACTTCTTGAGTGTTGGCCAGATGCTATTTATTTCAGTATAAACTAAAGAAATTGCACAAAGCATAAGCACACAGCTCGATGAATTACCACAAAGGGAACACAATCCTATAATCACCTTCTAGCTCAATCAGTAGAACATAACCACTCCCCTAAAAGTCCCCATTATGCCCCTTCCCAATGTATGTCCCCTTTCCTTTCCTCAACTGTAACCACTATCTTGACTTCTAATGCCATAGATGAATTCTTCCTATGTTTGAACTTGGTATACTCATGGTATCATATAGTATGTATTTTTCTGTGCCTCACTTATTAAACATTTTTTTTTTTGTAATTCATCCATGTTGTTGCATTCCATCATAGGTTGCTCATTTTTATTGCTCTTTTTAGTCTGTTATATAAATATGCCATGATTTAGTTTTTCATTCAACTGTCAGTGGACACATGGGTTGTCTCTTGCATTAAGCATTATAATAATGTTAGTTTGAGCATTCTTGTGTATGTTTTGTGCAGGTCCTTACTTCACCACTTTCACTGATGTCATTTCCATTTAATACTCTTTTACCTCAGTGGGTTCACATTTCTTTTCAACTTCGGCCTGATTTTTCCTTCCTGTCTTATCAGAGCTTCAGTGCTTTTAAAATAAAATTTTAGTATATATTTTAGTCCACTTTTTAGTTATTCTTGGAAGCACAGTTGGTTTAAAAAATCTAGCCCACCATTACTAGGAATGGTTTTATTGAGATTTTTGTAGATAACTGAACATGTGTACTTGTAGGATCTCGTTTCAACCCTTTATTCCTGCCTCAATGTCAAGCCTATCCTAAACACTGAGTAAGCCTCCTAGGATGATTCCTCTCTTCAACTCTCTTTGCACCCCTTCCTCCACCTATTTATCTCTACCTCCTAGAACAGACCTCTTCATAATCTTGTCAAGGTTAGCATCTTCTAAGAGGTGCCTTTCTTCTGTTGCACCCCCTTTTTCTTCTTGAAGGGAAGCACATGGACCCAGGCCTAGACTTGAGCAGTGTGAACAGTAACCCAGGGACCAAGTCTTGGTTGGAATCCAAGAAAGACAATTATTTTTTAAAAAATTTCATTGGGGTATAGGTGAAAGTTTACAGTGAAAATTAGTTTTTCATTCAAAAAATTTACACACAGATTATTTTGTGACATTGGTTGCAACACCTGCAATGTGTCAGCACTCTCCTCCTTTCCACCTGGGTTCCCTGTGTCCATTCGTCCAGTTTTCCTGTCCCTTCCTGCCTTCTCATCTTTGCTTTTGGGTGAGTGTTGCCCATTTTGGTCTTGTATACATGATTGAACTAAGAAGCACGTCCCTCACATGTGCTAATGTTTGCTTTATAGGCCTATCTAATCTTTTGCTGAAAGGTGGACTCTTGGAGTGATTTCAGTTCTAAGTTAGCAGGGTATATGGGGGCCATAATCTTGAGGGTTCCTCCAGTTTCTGTCAGAGCAGTAAGTCTGGTCTTTTTGTGTGAATTTGAATTTTGTTCTACATTTTTCTCTCGCTCTGTCCAGTACCCTCTACTGTGATCCCTGTCAGAGTGGTCAGTGTTGGTAGCTGGGCACCATCTAATTGTGGGCTTAGGCTAGTAGAGGCTGTGGTTCATGTGGTCATTTAGTCCTTTGGACCAATATTTTCCTTGTGTCTTTGGTTTTCTTCATTCTCCTTTGCTCCAGGTAGGATGGGACCAGTAGATGGATCTCAGATGGCTGTTCACAAGCTTTTAAGACCCCAGATGCTACTCACCAAAGCAGGATGTAGAACATTTTCTTTATGAACTATGTTATGCCAACTGACCTAGATGTCCTCCAAGACCTGGTCCCCAGCCCTCAACTTCAGAAACCTGGTCCTTCAAGGTGTTTGGATGTGTCTAGAAGCTGTCTTAGGCTGGGTTCTCTAGAGAAGCAAAACCAGTAAATTGTATAAATATATATATATAGAGAGATTATATCAAGGAAACAGCTCACATGATTGTAGAGGCTAGAATGTCCCAAGTCCGTGGATCAGGGTAGAGGCCTCTCCCAAGTCACACAGCTGCAGAAGCTGGCAAGCCCAAGATTGGAAGGTCGGAGAGCAGGGCTCCCACTCACAGGCTGTGCAGATTGATGAATCCCAGGCTCAGCAGATAAGCTGACAGGCCAAGTCCCAAGAACGGGAGATGAGACGACAGGAAGCAGCTGCAGGATCCAGAGAGAGCAAAAAGCCAGAATGTCTGCTTATATACAGATGCGGGCCACACCCCCAAGGAGACTCCCTTTCATCTGATTGGCTACTCACAGTATATTCTATCATGAGAATGATTACATAAAAACACGGAGAATCATGGCCCAGCCAAGTTGACACACAATCTTAACCATCACAGTCCACCCCTTGTCAGCTTGGCACATGTACACATCTGCTTAAACCATACATAATCTCTGAATAAAGACAATGAGAAAGTCATACTTGTGCCTAACATGATGCAACTAACATGAGTGCAATTGAAAATGCACTAGCCCCATTTACAGCTTATATTTTGTAAGTGAAGGAAACAAAAATATTTGATACACACATACAAAGTACAAATACTCATAACAATTACAGTTCTCATTTCTGCAACTGGTCACGTGGCCGTAACTGGTATTTAGAACTACCTTCTTGCACCACCCATTCTGTATTTCCTTTGTCCTCTGCAAGCACCTTGGCTGGCTGTGGTTCTTTGCCTGGTGGGGTGACCCAAACCTTCATTCCTGAAGGGTCTGTGTCATTAGTAGTCATGTCAGAATTAGGTTGCTGTAGTTTTCCATTGACTTTAATCACAGGGCTCGGTAGTAGTAAGAGACGCCCCAAGGAATCTCCTGCATTCCAGACATACTCTTCTTTACCTCCATTATGTAATATCAATCTGATTTCCTCTTGGTAATCAGGATCAATCACGCCAGTCAGTATGGTAACTCCATTCTTTGCCTGTTAAGCCAGAGGCATAAGGAGCCCAAAGTGGCCAGGTGGCATTCTTAACTTCCAGTTTAATGGAATCAGTGATGTGTCTCCAGGTGGGAGCATTCCTCCCTTTGGAACTAAGACCTCTAGGCTTGCAGAGCATAAGGTCGAGGGGACAGGAAGCAAAAATCTTGCAAGTGGGTCACTAGGGATAATAGTGAGTGGTGCCACTCCCATTTCCACCCCTTGATTCCTGGACCGGTGAATCCTGGCTAAGGGAGAAACAGCACCATATATTGGATGCTGGTTTAAAGCATATACAGCCTCCAGGAGAACATTGCTCCAACCCTGCAAGGTATTGCCACCTAGCTGGTGCCGTAATTGTGTCTTTAGAAGGCCATTCCATCGTTCTATCAAGCCAGCTGCTTCAGGATGATGGGGAACATGGTAAGACAGGTGAATTCCATGAGCATGGGCCCACTGCCGCACTTCATCTGCTGTGAAGTGAGTCCCTTGATCTGAGGCAATGCTGTGTGGGATACCATGATGGTGGATAAGGCATTCTGTAAGTCCATGGATGGTAGTTTTGGCAGAAGCATTGAGTGCAGAGAAGACAAATCCATATCCAGAGTAAGTGTCTATTCCAGTAAGGACAAAACGCTGCCCTTTCCACGATGGAAGTGGTCCAATGTAATCAATTTGCCACCAGGTTGCTGGCTGATCACCTTGAGGGATGGTGCCATATCGGGGACTCAGTGTTGGTCTCTGCTGCTGGCAGATTAGGCACTCAGCAGAGGCTGTGGCCATGTCAGCCTTGGTGAGTGGAAGTCCATGCTGCTGGGCCCATGCATAACCTCCATCCCTGCCACCATGGCCACTTTGTTCATGAGCCCATTGAGCAACAGCAGGAGTAGTTGGGGAAAGAGGTTGAGTGGTTTCTACAGAAAGTGTCAACCTATCCACTTGATTGTTAAAATCATCCTCTGCTGAGGTCACCCTTTGGTGAGCATTCACATGAGACACAAATATCTTCATGTCTTTAGCCCATTCGGAGAGGTCTATCCACATACCTCTTCCCCATAAATCCTTGTCTCCAATTTTCCAACCCTGTTCCTTCCACGTCCCTGACCATCCAGCCAAACCATTGGCTACAGCCCATGAATAAGTATATAATCGCACATCTGGCCATTTCTCCTTCCAAGCAAAGTGAACAACCAGGTACACTGCTTGAAGTTCTGCCCATTGAGAGGATTTCCCTTCACCACTGTCCTTCAGGGAAGTCACAGAAAGGGGCTGTAGTGCTGCTGCAGTCCACTTTTGAGTGGCACCTGCATATTGTGCAGAACCATCCATAAACCAGGCACGAGTTTTGTCTTCCTCAGTCAACCCATCATAAGGAACTCCCCATGAGGCCATAGGTGCAGACTGGGAGATGGAAGGTAATGTGACAGGAGTGGAGACCATGGGCATTTGGGTCACTTCCTCATGCAACTTACTTGTGCCTTCGGGTCTTGCTCAGGCCTGATCTTGAATATACCACTTCCATTTAATGATGGAGTGCTGCTGTGCATGTCCAACTTTATGGTTCTGTGGGTCAGACAACACCCAGTTCATGATGGGCAGCTCAGGCCTCGTGGTGACTTGGTGTCCCATGGTTAAGTGTTCAGTCTCTACTAAGGCCCAGTAACAAGCCAAAAGTTGTTTCTCAAACGGAGAGTAGTTATCTGCAGAGGATGGCAAAGCTTTGCTCCAAAATCCTAAGGGTCTGCACTGTGATTCACCAATAGGGGCCTGCAAAAGACTCCAAACAGCATCTCTATCTGCCACTAACACTTCAAGCACCATTGGATCAGCTGGATCATATAGTCCAAGTGGCAGAGCGGCTTGCACAGCAGCCTGAACCTGTTGCAGAGCCTTCTCTTGTTCTGGTCCCCACTCAAAAGTAGCAGATTTTTGAGTCACTTGATAAATAGGCTGGAGTAGCACACCCAAATGTGGAATATGTTGCCTCCAAAATCCAAACAGACCCACTAGGCGTTGTGCCTCCTTTTTAGTTGTGGGAGCAGCAAGATGCAATAACTTATCCTTCACTTCAGAAGGAATGTCTTGACATGCCCCACACCACTGGACCCCTAGAAATTTCACTGAAGTGGAAGGTGCCTGAATTTTTGTGGGATTAATCTCCCATCCTCTAGCATGCAAGTGTTTTACCAGTAAGTCCAGAGTCATTGACACTTCTTCCTTACTAGGTCCAATCAGCATAATGTCATCAGTGTAATGGACCAGTGTGAAGTCTTGTGGAAGGGAAAGGCGATCAAGGTCCCTGCAGACTAAATTATGACATAGGGCTGGAGAGTTAATGTAGCTCTGAGGTAGGCAAGTGAAGGTGTATTGTTGGCAAACTGCTTCTGGTGGTCCTTTGAAACAGGTATGGAGAAAAAGGCATTAGCCAGATAAATAGCTGCATACCAGGTACCAGGAGATGTATTAATTTGCTCAAGCAGTGAAATTACATCTGGAACAGCAGCTGCAATTGGAGTCACCACCTGGTTAAGTTTTCGATAATCTACTGTCATTCTCCAAGATCCATCTGTTTTTTGCACAGGCCAAATAGGCGAGTTGAATGGAGATGTGGTGGGAATCACCACCCCTGCATCCTTCAAGTCCTTGATGGTGGCAGTAATCTCTGCAATCCCTCCAGGAATGTGGTATTGCTTTTGGTTTACTATTTTCCTAGGTAGAGGCAGTTCTAATGGCTTCCACTTGGCTTTTCCTACCATAATATCTCTTAATCTATTTGTCCTGGATCCAATGTGGGGGTTCTGCCAGTTGCTGAGTATATCTATTCCAATTATGCATTCTGGAACTGGGGAAATCACTACAGGATGTGTTCGGGGACCCACTGGACCTACTGTGAGACGGACATGAGCCAAGACTCCACTAATAACCTGACCTCCATATGCCCCCACTCTGACTGGTGGGTCACAGTGATGTTTTGGGTCTCCTGGAATTAGTGTCAGCTCAGAGCCAGTATCCAATAATCCCTGAAAAGTTTGATTATTTCGTTTTCCCCAGTGAACAGTCACTCTTGTAAAAGGCTGTAGATCCCTTTGGAGAAGGCTGGGTGAAAGATTAACAGTAAAAATTTTTGGCAGTGTATTGGAGTCCTTCCTCAAGGGGATCTGGCCTCCCCTTCATTCAAGGGGTTGTGGGTCTTTAAACTCGCTCAAATCTGGGAATTGATTGAGGGACCGTGACTCTCTATTCTGGCGATTTGAGTTAGACTGTGGTTCACCTGACCTAGAATTCATTCATTTGTATAGATCAAATAAATATTTAGTAGATTTCCTACCTCTTTCACTCCTAGGGACACCATGACTAAGTAGCCAACGCCATAAGTCCATACAAGTCAGACTATTCTGGTTACTGCTTTGACTCCTCTGTCCATTACTGTAACCACGCCCACCTTGCCTTTGTCGATTGAGTGCAGCCACTTGGCCCCTACTACCACGGGGTCCAATCAGCCCTATTGTAGTTAGGTGTCTTAATTCAGTTAGGGCAGTTCCCACTGTCAAATCTGATTTACATAAAACAGCAATCACAGCAGTCTTCAAGGATGCTGGAGCTCCCTTCACAAATTTGTTCTTCACAGTTGTGTGGTAAAAGGTGTGTCCTCTGGACACTCCATGTGTGGGTCTGTGGGTCTAACTTGATAAATCCACTCTAGCATGCCAATTTCCCTAAGCCTTTGGATACCTTCTTCTACTGTATACCAAGGCAGGTCTGGTACTTCAACTTGATTCAGTGTCAGCCACCTCATAATCCATGTTTCAGCAACCCAACCAAATAAACTATTAAATCCTTTCCTAACTTCTCTAGCTGAAACATTGGAGGAACAGTCTGTGCTCAGTGGACCCATATCAATAAACTCAGACTGATCCATCTTTATGTTCCTTGCACCATTATCCCACACCCTTAATAGCCATTCCCACACATATTCCCCAGGTTTCTGTTAGTACGTATTAGAAAACTCAAGTAGTTCTTTTGGAGTGTAGTGTACCTCCTCCTGGGTCACACTTTGTACTTCACCTTTTGGGGCTCGCTGGGACTTAAGCCTAGTTATAGGTCTAGAAGCCAGAACCAGTAGTGTGGAATTGTTCTGAGAACATTCAGCATTATCTTTTGAAGCATCTGCCTCCGGCAATGCTCCAGGCAATGACTCAGGCAAGGGATCTTTAGAGGTAGCTGGGCTAAGGCTAATCTCCTCAGATGGGAGTGGAGGGGCTAATGGTTTTTCTGGGCAGGGTGGTTTAGCAGACAAACATAAAGTAATCTCTTCAGATGGGACTGGTTCTGCTGGCAGGAGTGATTCAACGGAATTTACAGGCTCAGTGTCCCCAGCTTCCTGATTATCCGCCCATATGTCCCCATCCCAAGTCTCAGGATCCCTTCTCTTCCCAATCAATGCCCTTACTTTAACCTCAGACACCTCTCGAAGTTTTCAGTTGAGCTGGCGTTGTAATTCAGCCACTCTTACAATAAGACTCTGGGTTTGGTTTTCAGCAATTTTGGCTCTGTTACTACAAGAAATAAGGCTTTCTTTCAAAGCACAAGTGGAAGCCTTGAGGTTATGTAAGTGGCACTTGAGCCTTGACTCTTAAGCCCTGAGTGCATCTCTTTCCTTCATCAGTTTGTCTAGCGAAAGTAGGACAAACCAAGCTGCTTCCTTATACTTCTCATTCTGACAAAGCTGTAGAAAGATATCACACATGTGTTCACCCTGAGCTTACCTTTCACCAATACCTGATCTACCGGTGGTGATATTTTGCATATTTGTATCGCCATCTTGCTCCATGGACTAGCAGTGACCTCTTTACTGCTGGAAGCAGAGTCATCAACGTCTTTATGACTAACCAGACTTGAGAACCAATTTAGAAAACTCATCCTCACAGTTTTGTTTCTCTAGAACCATTCCCGGTACCAAATGTCTTAGGCTGGGTTCTCTAGAGAAGCAAAACCAGTGAAGTGTATAAATATATATATATAGAGAGAGATTATATCAAGGAAACAGCTCACATGATCGTAGAGGTTAGAACATCCCAAGTCCGTGGATCAGGGTAGAGGCTTCTCCCAAGTCACACAGCTGCAGAAGCTGGCAAGTCCAAGATCGGAAGGTTGGAGGGAAGGGCTCCCAATCACAGGCTGTGCAGATTGATGAATCCCAGGTTCAGCAGATAAGCTGACAGCTCAAGTCCCAAGAATGGGAGATGAGACGACAGGAAGCAGCCGCAGGATCCAGAGAGAGCAAAAAGCCAGAACGTCTGCTTATATACAGATATGGGCCACACCCCCAAGGAGACTCCCTTTCATCTGATTGGCTACTCACAGTATATTCAATTATGGTAATGATTACATTAAAACACGGAGAATCATGGCCCAGCCAAGTTGACGCACAATCTTAACCATCACAGAAGCTTTTATTTTATTAAAAAAAAATTTTTTTTTATTGTACTTCAGGTGAAGGCTTACAGAACAAATAGTTTTTCATGAAACAGTAGTACACATATTATTTTATGACATTGGTTAACAACCCCACAACATGTCAACCCTCTCCCTTCTCGACCTTTTTTTGGTGAAAATATACATAGCTAAAGATACACCATTTCAAAAATTTCTACATGCACAGTTCAGTGACATCGACTACGCTCTTCAGAATGACAACTCTTATATGTCTGTCCCCAGGATGGCTTTGAATCCAAAAGTAACGGAGATGATTCTAAGGCTGAAGGAAACTCACTTCTCTGTTCCCTAGAGGAAAGCAGGAGTGTGGGTATTGGAGGAGAAACCTAATGTACCAAGCTAGAAGTGGTGTAGGTCTCAGATCCATGCAAAACCCAGGAAGCAGAATTTATCACTCAGGCAGAAGTTTTTAGTTTGGATCAAGGAGTCAAGACAGGCAGACAAATCTTCAGCCTGTCTATCTGGCTGAGGGTCCCTCAGTTTCTAAAATAGACAGGAGTGCTTCCTATGAGAGAGAGAAGGAGAAAAGTAAACTCTCTGTTGTCTCAAGGGCACTGAGCAATAACTGACACGAAACTCTGTTTTCTCCTCCTCAACACCCTGGTGGGCACTCTAGGTAAGAGTTGCCTCCCTTTCCTGGGATCAACAGTAAGTGGGTGGACATGTTGGTGAAAGGGCAGGTCCTTGGTACATATACAGGGAGGGCAGCATTCAGAGTGCTTTAAGGCCTGTCCTCCCAAAACATCTCCTGTGTCCTGTGTCTGTGTCTCTCTTGCAGTTGTGGAGCTGAAGCTGGACAATGGAGGCCACCGCTGTGAGGGGAGAGTGAAGATTAAGTACCAAGGACAGTGGAAAATGGTGTGGGATACCAAATGGAACTTGAAAAAAGGGGCTGTGGTTTGCAGACAACTGGAATGTGGAACTGCTGTTGATGCTTCCATAAGGCCTGGCTTGGGAGCAAGGATTGGATTCATTCAGCTTACACAATTTTCCTGCAAGGGGACAGAACCAACTGTCAATGAATGTTCATATTTTAATCGTCAATATATTAGAAATTTTGATTATGTTTTACCCTGGAATGTTGAAGTGGTATGCTCAGGTAAGGCCTTTCTGGTCTGACAGGGGATTTCCCAGCATAAAAGCCTCAGTCTCATTACTAGAATAACTGTGAGAATTCAGGTTCACGGCCTTCTAAGAGTCCCTGGGCAAAGTCTACCCTCATAGAGTGATTCCTAGAGCATTAGGTGGTCCACATAAAGGCTTCCTTGACCCAGGGAAGTAAAAGTCTTAGTCCTATGAGTTCCTTGAACCTTCAAATGGTGGTGGTGTGTCTTGAGATGTAGGGAGGTTGGGTCAAGAGGTGTGGTGCTAAAACTGCTCAACAACTATTTACGATTATGAAACTGAAACCTCCCTGGGTTCTGTCTTCTCAGGTGTAAAATGGAGACCCATGACTCAGTTTCACCTAATGTTTTTTCCAGCTATGAAAGTCTATGACTTCCACGCAATCATGTTTTGGTAAAAGATTATTAGCCTCTAATAATGGCCCTAAAAATAAGACTTGATCAGGGACTATTTGGAACTTTAAATACAGAGATAGCTCTAGTTTCTGAAAATTCAGAAAGGACTTGTTAAAGTGGATTTTTGTGTGACTTTCTTACCAAAAAATATTAAATCCCCCATCCTCATCTCACCAGCATTTCCCAGAAAAACCTTGTCTGTCTGCAATTTCCAGAACCACAGACAAGGAATCTTATCTTGGGTCCTGTGGCAGGAAGCGATCCAGAGAGGCATTATTCCATTTTGACTCCATAAGTCTGAGTCCTTCCAAGGAGGATCTATGCTTAGACCTGGGTTGGGCCTCTCAAACCTTCCCTGGTGCTTGAAGTAAAGGGACATCTACCTCTTCCAGGTTATCTTACACAAGGTTAGTTTTGTGGGAGTTGGTGGTGATTGGTCCACAGATTCCACAACTTTTTGGGCAGAGGTACTAGTGAAGTAAGGTACTTAGGTAGCACAAATGGTGCTACCCAGTGGTGCTGCAGAAGAAAAGGCTTGTGATATGCTTCTATTAAGTTTAAAAAAAAACCTGTTGCCATCAAGTCGATTCCGATTCATAACGGCCCTATAGGACAGAGTAGAACTATCACATAGGGTTTCCAAAGAGTGACTGGTGGATTTGAACTGTCAATCTCTTGGTTAGCAGCCATACCTCTTAACCACTGTGCCACCAGGCCTGCCCTGCACCACTAGGGCTTCTCCATTCATATTATAGCCACGAAAACCCTATGGAGAGTTCTAGTCTGTAACACATGGCCTCGCCATGAGTTGGAATGGACCAACCAACAATAACAACAATTAGTGAAGTCAGAGTCCCTGGGTGGTACAAACAGTTAATAAGCTTGGCTGCTAACTAGAAGGTTGGAGGTTTGAGTCCACCTGGGGTGCCTCAAAAGAGAGGCCTGGAAATCTGCTTCCAAAAAATCAGTCATTGAAAATCCTGTGGAGCACAGTTCTACTCTGACACACATGGAGTTGCCGTGAGTTGGAGTCGATTTGATGGCAATTATTTGTTTCTCGTACTAGTTAAGTCAGTGAATGAGAGACACTGTGGTCAAAATTAGTGTGTTTTCTATTAAAATTTTTTAAAAAATTGTTGTTCCTTTGATTTCTTGTAACATTGTCCTTTTTGGGTGTCTATAGGTTTAGACTAATGTGGAGTAGGGTATGAGTTTCAGTATCTCTTAGTAATTACGAAGCATTGATCCTGGGATCTTGTTATTCTCTGCTTGTAGTGACTGCTAGGAAAGTCACCAGACATCTAAACAGTAAAGAGATTTCCAAGAATTAAAACAAACAAAAAAACTGGGTAGTATGCCAGTGTAAATCTGATCTGGCCTCCTTCACCTGGAGAATTCAGCCGACTTTCCTTAAATGAGTCCATGTGAAACACAACAAAGAGCTTTCTGTATGTCAGTCTCCCTGAGATGTACCTTCTGCCAGGTCTAATCTTCTGTTGAAGAAAAACAGATAAAAAGTACCTAATGAAAGTTGCTGTGCTCTTTTGAGTTCCCAGCTCTGCTAACTGTTGACTAGGACAATGATTAAATCATTGAATCATTTTAATTCACTTTTGCCCTCTGTTGTTTTTCAAAAATATCACAAACAAATCATTACCTTGCCAAGAGCTTTGCTGTTTAATCTCAGGGTTTAATCCCATTTCTTGATGTGGATATTTTATGAACTTTTTGGGTACTATGCTGAGTCATCACTTTAAGTTGAGTCTCATGGAATTCTTAAGCAAGGCTGATCTATATATATGTATTTTCAAATTAGAAAACTCTACTTTTCAAATTATGTAAATAATAATATCCACTGGAAAATCAACAGAATACTGAAAATTCTGAAGAACAAAATAATCCTACACTATTCTAACGTCTTTAAGTTTTTATGTCTCGCTAGCCATACGGCTTCAATAGCTACTGGACTTTCAATTTTTTGTTAGGTGCATTCTTTAAAACTCAGATTTATTTACAATAAACAATCTAGACAAGTCAAGTTTCATACTATAATCATTCTTAGATAAGGGTTTCCTTGGTTATCTTCTCGCTGGTAAATCCCATCAGAAAGGTCTTGTGGTCAAAACTGCCTTAGGCTCTGTCTCAGGCTGGGTTCTCTAGAGAAGCAAAACAAGTGAAGAGTGTATATATATAAAGAGATTTATCTCGAGGAAATGACTCACACGGTTGTGGAGGCTGGAAGTCACAAATCTGTGGGCCAGGAGACAGGCTGGATGCTTCTCCTGACTCATGTGGTTGCAGGGGCTGACAAACCCAAATCAGTAAGTCAGTTGATGGGCTGCTGGCCCATGGGGCTGCAGAAGCTGATGAATCCCAGAATTGGCAGGTCAGACGGCAGGCTGCTGGCTCAAGTCCGAAGAACTGGAGGTCAGATGATGATGAGCTGAATGCAGGATCCAGAGTGAGAGTGAGATTTGGATGTAGGTCACACCCTCAAGGAAACTGTCCTTACTTCAGATACTTGACTAAGGAGGTGAAGGGTGTGACTTGAGTAAGGGCAGTGACTTGAGTCATACCCTTTAGTAAGGGTGTGACTCAAGATACATCCCACACTAACATACAGAAGTTTAGGATTTACAACACATGAGATGGAGGATAATTGCACAATACTGGGAATCATGGCTTAGCCAAGTTGACGCATAACATTAACCGTCACAGCTTCCTAAGGAAAGAGTGAGGGAGTTAAGACACATTATTAACTCTTGTCTTTCTAACAGATAATTTTAATATACCCATTGCTGGGTTCTATAGAGTAAGGGTTCAGTAAAGAATGTTGTTGCTGTTAGTTGCTGTCGAGTAGGCTCTGACTCATGGTGATCTTATGTATAACAGAACAAAACTTTGCCTGGTCCTGCGCCATCCTCACAATCGTTACTATGTTTGATCCCATTGTTGTAGCCACTGTGTCAATCCATTTCATGGAGGGTCTCCCTTGTTTTCTCTGACCCTTTACTTTACCAAACACGATGTCCTTTATTAGTGATTGGTTTTTCCTGATGACATGTCCAAAGTACCATAAAGAATATCTACTAAAAAAGCCTCACCATCTATCCAACTAAAATATTACTTCTCTCTTCTCCCTCATTCTACATCAATGTGTTCCTAAGGCCTATACATTCTTTGGATCCCAGGTGGCACAGTGGTTAAGAGCTACAGCTGCTAATCAAAAGGTCAGCAGTTTGAATCCACTAGCCACTCCCTGGAAACCCTATGGGGCAGTTCTACTCAGTCTTATGGGGTTGCTATGAGTTGGAACTGACGCGACGGCAACAGGTTATACATTCTTTAAATTTATTGTAAAAAACATTCTTAGAAAAAAGTGCATGACATAAATGTGTATGTTTAACAAATAATTATAAAGCAAAAATTCGTGCAATAACTACTCAAATGAATGAATTACGTTGCCAACACCCAACAAGCTGCCTCATATCTCTTCCTGATCACACCGCTTGGCCTCTCTCCTGAAGGTACCACTACACTGATGTTTGTGATAATCATTCCTTGCTTTTATTTATAAAGTTACTGATGATGAATGCATCTTTAAATTATATAGCTGAGTCATGCCTGTTGTTGAATGTATGAAGGACATATGTCCTTTGTTACTTTTAATTTGTTATTGTGGTGTGCAGGTTATTGTTCATCTGCAACTCCCCTCAGATGCATTCTTTGTCCTTCTCTGCCTTGATTTGGGCCCAGGAAGGCTGAGCCCAGTGACTGGATCACCTGGAACCTCTTGCTATCTGACTTTTGGTTGAGTTTGGTGGAAGAGGAGAAAGATAGGAGATATGTCTTCCCTACTTTGGTCCCACATCTCTGGCTGGCTCTATTCCTTCATGCCTGTGAGTGTCCTCTGCTTCTTAGATTTAACTCTCACTGTGCTCTGTTAACATGATTTCTTTCCTTTGATTATGCAGCCCTAAAACCAAACCCAAACCAGTTGCTGTAGAGCTGATTTTGACTCATGCATTCCACAGGGTTTTCAAGGCTGTGACCTTTTGGCAGCAGATCATCAGGCTTTTCTTCCAAGGCGCCTCCGGATGGATTCCAACCTCTAACCTCTCAGTTAGTAGTCAAATGCTTAACCATTTATACCACCCAAGGACTCCTATTCTGCCTTACTCATATACCATGCTTGTTGCTGTTGAGTTGATTCCAACTCTTGGTGACCCCATGTGTTACAGAGTAGAACTACTCCATAGAATTTTCTTGGCCGTTATTTTTATGGAAACAGATTGTTAGGCCTTTGTTCCATAGCATCACTGTGGGTATGAACTGCAAACTGTTTATGCCACCTAAAACCTGTTGCCATTGTCTATTCAGCCCTTGGGGTTATAAAAGGCTTCTCACTCTGCTAGTTACTGAGTGTCTCCATATTCCTTGGTTTCCTGTGATGTCTCCCACTCTCTATAAGTAGTCCTTTCTTTAAAAATCTGTTGATTTAAAGCATGTGAATTGAATTTTGTTTCTTGCCGAGTCCTGAATAATATGTGTGGCAAAGTTCACTAATTAATCTTCCACTGTGAAATCAAACTTGCAAAGCTGGGATAAAGACAGTTTGCATTGATATATTATCTTTTTATATTTTTCTAGATTCTGTCTGCTAATTATTTTGGTGAAGGTTATTGATTATTGATTTAATTTCCTTACATATTATAGAATTACGAAGCCTTACTAGTTTTTCTTGTAGTTCTATCAATTTAATTAAAAATTTCAAATTTACTGGCATATCATTGTTCCTACTATCTTTTTATTATATTTTTAATGTCTGCAGATTTTTTAGTAATTTCTCCATTTAATTTAATAATAATTATTTGTTCCTTGTCTTGTTAAATTATGATAATTTTTGCTCAAAATTTGAGCTTTTTTCCTCCTCTCTTTGGTTATTTTATGATACTCCCCTTTGGAAGGTAGTGAGAATCTACTGCATCAAATGCAAAGGCCTCCTGAGGGAAAAACATCTTTAATGAAATAACAGCACACTCATCTGTCCTTATTCTCCTTTCTGAGATCTTACCCTGAAGAAGTTCCACTGGTGTGTCTTACAACTTTAACACTGGGTGGCTCAAGGGTTCTCTGATTCCATTACATCCAGATGCAGGCAAGGATAATTTCTTTCTATTTAGTTCAGCTAAGACAAGGGTGAGAATGTCATCATAAAACGTTATAGAACACAAACTGAAAAGTGAAGGTACAAAAGCAGTCAATCACAGCTTCAATGCTTCTTATCTTAAATATCTGGCTTGTTTATGGATTCATAGAGCTGGCCTGGTTTAAGTTGTAAAAAATAATTGTTAAAAAATAATTCTGACAAAGCTAAAATTAAATTTAAAGAGTTTATTTGGGTTCAGAAAGATTCATGAATTGGGCAGCACATTCCCAGTAAAACTAGGAAGTACTCCCCTGAACAAGAGCAAGTAGGGAATTTATACAGATACATACATACATACATATATATATATATATATATATATAAATAAAAACAACAAAGAGGCAGAGAAAGAAAGAAAATGAGCATTTTAAAATATATTTTGACATACCATCAGGTCATGCAGAGAACAAAATGTGCAAAGTGTGTCTTACCTATTCAAAAGGGGCTGTTTAATGTCTAAGCTAAACACCTAAGTGAGTAGGCTAGTCAAGATGTGTGCACTAACCAAAATGTTTGTGCATGCCGATGAAGTCAAAAGAGACAGGAATTTCAAATAGGGGTTTTCAGGTGACATCTTTCAGGCTCTTTAACTCCATCAGGTCTGGAGGACAAAGTATAAATTTAACAGTACCCTTTACCACTTCTTTTCCTACTAACCCATGTGCTAGATGGGAAACCAGGTACTACTAAGTTTTTTAATCAAAAACCAAAAACCAAACCCGTTGCTATTGAATTAATTCTGATTCATAGCGACCCCATAGGACAGAGTAGAACTGCCCCATATGGTTTCCAAGACTGTAATCTTTACGGAGCAAACTGCCACATCTTTCTTCCGTGGAGGGGCTAGTGGGTTCAAACCTCTCTGGTTAGCAGCCGGGCACTTGACCACTGCCACCAGGGCTCCTTTTTTAACCCAAAACCCATTGCTGTCAAGTCGAGTCCCACTCCCAGCAACCCTATAGGACAGAGTAGAACGGCCCCATAGGGTTTCACGGGAGTGGCTGGTTGATTCAAACTGCCAAAATTTTTGGTTAGCAACTGAGTTCTTGACCACTACACCAACTCAAATTGGCCCTATACCTGACCTATGAGGTACAGTATGTGGGAAGAAGGAGGCAGTTCTCAGTCATCTTAAGATTCTACCTCCTTTTTTTTTTTTAAATCAACTTCCAGAGTGGTCCCGCAGGTCACATCTCAGTACCCAGGCTGAACGTTCACTCAGTAAGTAGTTTCCTTGATCCTGGTCCTATCTGGTCCCACATAGCATTTTTCAGGGATTCAGGTTTTTCTTAACTAATAGTGAAGTTGTTACTTGACATTGTCCATTTCCTTTTTGGAGGCTTGTCCTTGGAAGTCCTATTGAGACTAATTTTTGTTTTTCCTGTCTGATTTAATTGAACTATATTTACAGAAGTTTGATTCTCCTTGTGATGAAGGCTCGCTCTTTTACCTCTTGCTCTAAGTCAGCACCTGAATCATTCTCTCTAGGACAACACATGTTTTCTCAGTGTTGCCTGTGACTTTTCACTCTCAGTGATCTCCCAAAGGTCAGGTGCACTCACTAAGTTTTTTCTTTTTTCTTTCTCAGGATTTGTCCATCTGGCTGGAGGGAATGGACCATGCTCAGGGAGAGTTGAAATATATACTGGAACAGAGTGGACTCCAGTGTCTGATAGGAACTTCACGTTCCCCACTGCCCATGTCATCTGTGCAGAGCTGGGGTGTGGCAAGGCTGTGTCTGTCCAGCAGGATATGCCCTTGAGAGACGCCTATAGACAGGTCTGGACTGAAGAGTTCTGGTGTGAGGGGCAGGAATCTGAGCTCCATTTCTGCCCCAGAGTGCCCTGTCCTGGAGGCACTTGTCACCACAGTGGGGCTGTCCATGTGGTCTGTTCAGGTGAGACTCAGAGCAGGACTTTAATCTGTTTCTCCTCCCCTCAATTATGCTAAAATTAGAAAATCACATAGTTTTGTTGAAACTCCCGTCATTTTCTCCCAGAATACACAGGACTGCGGCTTGTGTCTAAGGATGGGTCCGAATGTGAGGGCCAAGTGGAGATTCAGATTTCTGGAGATTGGGGACCGCTCTGCGACTCTCTCTGGGATCTGGCAGCTGCCAATGTTGTCTGTCAGGACCGTGGCTGTGGGGTTGCCATTGCCACCCCAAGAGGAGTCCCTTTTCAGGAAGGAAGTGGCCGGGTTTGGAAGCACAAGTTTCACTGCTCAGGGACTGAGTCCCATTTATGGGAGTGCCCTGGGACTGCCTTGGGGTATCCTGACTGTTCCCAGGGAGGTGCTGCCTCTGTGATCTGCTCAGGTAAGAGAGATAAGGGCTGATATATTTAGGACTCTCCCTGATGGATGCGTGCCTGAGCAGGGGGTCCTGAAGGTGGAAGTCATAAACGAAGACTTCTGGGGAATACCTTGCCTATTCTCATGGGTCCTTCACTTTTCAGCTCTAGGCAGAAATTGAGGAAAGAATAATTCCATGTGGGCTTCAGCCTGAGGGTCTCATTCTGTGGCCTCTGACTTGCTCACTCCTGCTCTTGACTCTATTTCTTTCTTTCCTTCTTTTTTTTAGCTGTAGATTTGTTTTCTTTTAAAAATTATTTTATTTTCATGTTGTTGTTGAGAATATTTACAGCAAAAATGTACTCCAATTCAAGTTTCTACATGTAAAATTCAGTGACATCGATTACATTCTTCGAGTTGTGCAACCATCCTCATCTTCCTTTTCTGAGTTGTTTCTCTCCCATTAACATAAACTCATTGCCCCCTAAGATTTCTATCTGATCTTTTGAGTTGCTGTTGTCAATTTGATCCCATATAGATAGATCTTAAAAGAGCATAATGCTCAAGGAAGATATTCTTTACTAATTAAGCTAAACTGTTATTTGATTTTAAGAAGACTTCAAGGGATATTTTTGGTTTAAGTTTTAGAGATTATCTCAGGGCAGTAGTTTTGCGGGTTTCTCCAGCTCCCATGTCTCCAGAAAATCCAGAGTCCATGAGAATTTGAAATTCTGTTCTTCATTTTCTCCCTTTTGATCAGGATTATTTTATAGAATCTTTGACCAAAATGTTCAATAATGATAGTGAGGCACCATCCAGTTCTGGTCTCGTGGCAAAAGGGCAGTTGTTCATGGAAGCAATTAGCGACACATTCCATTCCTCCTCCTATTCCTGACTTTCCTTCTTCATCTGTTGCTCCAGGTGAATAGAGACAAATTGTTGTACTTTTGATGGCAGCTTGCAAGCTTTTAAGACCCCCCACACTACACAATGAACTAGGAGGTAGAACAGAAGCACTAAACATGATATTAGGCGAATTAACTGGGATGTCCCATGAAACCATGACCCTAAACCTCCAAACCAAGGAACCAAATCCTGTGAGATGTTTGGTTGTACATAAGCAGCCTCAGCAGCTACTTTTTCTTTTCTTTTGTTATTGTTGCAAATATACCTATGCACAACTTTTGCCAGTCTAGCTTTTTACAGGTGTACAATTTATTGACAGCAATTACGTTAGTTGGCTATGCAACCCTACCCTTAATTGATGCAATTTTTCCATCACTAGAAACTGAAATTCAGTACGCCGTAAGCAATAATCCTTCCTTTCCTCTCCCTCCTGCCCCTGGCAACCACTAAGGAACTTTGGTCTCTATACATTTGCCTATTTTTGTCTTTTTATATAAGTGAGGTCATGCAATATTTGTCCTTTTATGATAGACTTATTTCACTCAGCATAATGTCTTCAAGCTTCATCCATATTGTAGAATATATGAAAACTTCATTTCTCCTAGTGGCAGAGTAGTATTCCATTGTATGTATGTACCACATTTTGTTTATCCATTCATCTGTTGATGGGCTTTTATGTTCTTTCCACCTTTTGGCTATTGTGAATAGTGCTGCAGTGATCATTAGTGTACAAGTCTCTGTTTGAGTCTCTGCTTTCAAGTCTTTTGGGTACATACCTAGACGTGGAATTGCTGGGTAATATATGGTAGTTCTGGAGCCCTGGTAGTGCAGTGGTTAAGAGCTTAGCTGCTAACCAAAAGGGTGGAAGTTCAAATCTACCAGCTGCTCCTTGGAAACCCTGTGGAGCTGTTCTACTCTGTCCTATATTGTCTCTATGAGTCAGAATCGACTTGACGGCAATGTGTAATGGGTTATGGTAGTCCCATTGACTGCGTTTCGTAAGCTGTAATGTTTCTAATCCCAGCCCCATAGAGGTGAACATCAGGGCTGAGTTCAAGGGGTGTGACCTGTGCCTTAGAATGCTCTTCTGTCACTGTCTTGAAATCCTTAATAATTTTTGAAAAAGGGACCCCATATTTTATTTTGCATTGAGCCCTACAAATTATGTACTGGTCCTGCTGAATGATATGCCCTTTGCAGGAAACCAGACCCAGCTTCTGCTTCCATGCAACAACTCCGTATCTCACCCAGCGGGCTCTGCAGCCTCGGAGGACAGTGCTGCTAACTGCTCAGGTGAGGAGTCCCACAGGACCAGAACCTCTCTCCTCCTGTATAAATTCCCCATTGACATGACTCTCTCTCCCCAGAGAACAGATGGCTCCGCCTGGTGGATGGGGGCAGTCCCTGTGCTGGGAGAGTGGAAATACTTCACCAGGGTTCCTGGGGCAACATCTGTGATGACAACTGGGACATGAACGACGCCCATGTGGTGTGCAGACAGCTGGGCTGTGGAGTGGCCATTAAAGCCATTGGTTCTTCTCATTTCGGGGAAGGAACAGGACCCATCTGGCTGGATGACCTGAAATGCACAGGACAGGAGTCCCATGTGTGGAGGTGCCCTTCCCGGGGCTGGGGGCAGCACAACTGCAGGCACAAGGAGGACGCAGGAGTCATCTGCTCAGGTCTGCTGTTCCTGTTGCTTACATCTTGGGGGAAGGCATCACGGAGTTCCACAGGGGTAGGGTCTGGGCCCCCAGGGAGAATGATCTGAGTGAGCCAGAGGGGAAGGAGTCTTCTTGCTGTGGTCCTTGGTGCTCAAATAGCTGTGAATGCTAGATTTCGTCCCGCAGTGATTTCATCAGACAAGATGGTTTTTTCTAGTGTTCCAAATAAAAACAGCACTTATATTTCAGAAGTAGTAAAAAAGAAAACCAAATGACTTGCAAACTCCCACCCACACCTTATTTGTATTAGTGTATCTCCCAGAGGCTGAGGTAATAACTGGAGGGCTGCTTCACCTCATCTCAGTTGTTCCAGTCCCTATAAAGAGAGACAGCAGGGCACAAGAGATTAAACCCTGATTAAGAAAATGAATCAGAAAGAAATTTATGAGCTCCTTCAAGGTGGGAAACTCCTCTGCAGTGTCTGAGATAAGCAGTTCCATCACCTGGAGATGAGGGATCACAGCACTAAGTCAGCCACACTGGGGCCCAGTGCCCTCATTCCTTCCATCTCTACTTTCAGAGTCCCTGGCCCTCAGGCTGGTGAGTGATGACCATGACTGTGCTGGCTGGCTGGAGGTCTTCTACAACGGGACGTGGGGCAGCGTCTGCAGAAGCCCAATGGAGCCCACCACCCTGTCTGTGATCTGCAGGCAGTTGGGCTGTGGGGACACTGGAGAGCTCAACGTTTTGGCTGGTATCAGGACAATCTCTCAGCCCCTTTGGGTGGATGGAATCCAGTGTCGGAAAAGTGACACCTCTCTGTGGCAGTGTCTTTCTGATCCCTGGAACAACAGATCATGCTCTCCAAAAGAAGTAGCTCACATCATTTGTGCAGGTGACTTATTTATCTGAATTTGGGTAGACTACACCATCCTTCTATGTGCTTGTTTATGCAAATTTATATTTTAATTGTATGGCTTAAATTTCAGATTAAGCCTACAAAATGCATTTATGTATTGGGAACATCAATTCTTGAACCTCAAAATCCAAAGTTTTTGGAGAAACAAAAAAAAGGTGTTCAGGCCTGAAAGCACTAAGTTAAAACATGTAGAAGTGAATAGAAGACATGAGCATCTTGAGCTTGTACTGTGTTGGAAACTTAAATTTTGTTCACTGGAGTTTATGACCTCACATAAGAAAGACAAGAGATGGGCCTTCACTTAAAATGAACATTTACTAAGCACTATGCTAGGTGGTGGTAAAATTCCACATTGGCAATGAGGTCAGAACGCTATAGCCCAAAATTCTTTTCACCTTCATGAGCTAGAAGGATAAAATTATTTCTTCCTTGAACTGATGAAGACATAGCTCAAAAAACCAAACCAAACCAAACAAACAAACAAAAAAAAACAAAAACAGAAACAAAAAAAAGAAAAAGAGAAAAAAGTAACACCAGTATATGTCTCAGAGTCCCTGGGTGGTGCAAAAGGTTAATGCACTCGGCTGCTAACTGAAAGGTTGGTAATTTGAGTCTACCCAGAGGGGCCTCAGAAGAAAAGCCTGGCAATCTACTTCTAAAACTCAGCCACTGAAAACCCTATGAAGCACGGTTCTACTCTGACACAGCATGGGGTCTCCATGAGTCAGAATTGATAGCAATTGGTTTTTGACTATGTATATTAGTTGTTCACCTGTTGAAGTTGATATGAAGCCTTTGATATCTCTGGGCTCATGATTTCCCTTTCTTTTTGTGCCGAATGGGATCTTAGGAAACCTTGTCCTGAAACAGTCCAACTTGGTGACCGTGTGATGGTCCCCAGCTCCCCCTAATCCGGTTCTTCCCCATTGTCTATTTCTTCAGGAAAGAAACCGAAGAGCTGTCCCACTGCTGCCCCATGCACAGGTACTTCAGCCCCTCCCACCTACCCTGTTGGTCCTCAGGGCGCCTTCCTCCCACCAGGCCAGTAACAGGAAGTGCTGCTGCCTTTCCAGACAAAGAGAAGCTTCGACTCAGGGGAGGAGACACCACATGCTCAGGGCGAGTGGAGATTTGGCACAACGGCTCCTGGGGCACAGTGTGTGACGACTCGTGGAGCCTGGCAGAGGCCGAGGTGGTGTGTCAGCAGCTGGGCTGTGGCTCTGCCCTGGAAGCTCTGCAGGAGGCTGCATTTGGCCCAGGAAATGGGAGCATCTGGCTGGACGAGGTGCGGTGCAGAGGCAGGGAGTCTTCCCTGTGGGCCTGTGCTGCGCAGCCCTGGGGGCAGAACAACTGTAAGCACGAGGAGGATGCTGGAGTGAGGTGCTCTGGTGAGTGGAGGGACAGGAGAGAGGGCTAATGCTGAAGGAGATGTGAGTTTGTCTCCAGAAGCACTTCCTGGGCCTACCTGCTGCCCTGTGCTCTGACACTGGAGATGCTGTGATCTTGTCTTCTGGAATTTGGGAGAGAAGCAAGTGCCAGTGATGGGAGGTGTGACCCGATGGTTTTTGCAGGCCAACTCAGTACAGTGGTCCCATTTTCCTTCTCTTCCCTCCAGGTAAGAGGACAACATATTCCCTAACCCTTGGAGGTAAGTGATTTTTCTGCTCCAAGCCAAGTGATAGAGGAGAAACTCAGATTTTCAGGGACCTGTGCTCTGTACTCTACATACTTCTGGCAAAATGAACCATATCAGTACATGAAAGTCCTGGTTACCAGATGTTTATAGCTCCAGTAAGTTATGGCAACCATGAAGATCCTAAGGTTCACCAGCATTTACTTTATAGAAACTCCTTAGGAGCAGGTTCAGAAGACAGTTGACACAGCTCAGGGAAGGACCTGGCTTGGTCACATCTTGGGGTTCAAGCAGACCCATTATATGTGAACTGGTGACTTCATGGTGCTGAGGACTCAGCAGATGACTACGGTGAGGGGATTCTCCTGGGCTTATGATCCTCTCTAAAATCTCATCGTTCTTTTTTCTCCTTAGGCACAAGTTCAGGCTCAGACCCTGTCTCCGACATCTTCTCCCTACCTGTGGTCATCTGCCTCATTCTAGGGGCCCTTCTCTTCCTGGTCCTTATCTTCTTGGGAACTCAGCTGCACAGATGGAGAACAGAGCTCCGAGGTGGGCCTTAGAGATGCTAAATGACCTGAAAAGTATGTGAGGAGAGCATTGAGCCAATTGTAATATCAAGAAAAGTGCACAAGTTTTAGGCTTCAACTTCATTATCTGGCAAAACCCCGCCTTCTCTACAATAGATGTCAAGGTTTGAGTAACTTGAGTCTTTGGTCCTGGGTTGAGTGTGGAAGTTCTCAAAAAGTATGGCTTCCTGTGTGAACAGTGTCAGTGGAGATTGAGTATATATGACCAAGATCAGGATCAAGAAAACTAGTTCTGACACAAGAAAGCACAAGGCTAAAGAAAGGTGCCCTGGAGCCCAAAGGGGTTTCTCCAAGGTTGAGAATTGGGGAGCACTGAAGGCTTTGTCTATTGGTAAAGGGAATATCTTCAGGTCAGTCTCTGAACTGTGCTGCTTTCCTCAGTCTTATCTAGTTTTGAAGGTGCTCTCGATGAGGCTTTGTACGAGGATATTGATGATTACATTTTACAACCAGAGAAGGAGGACCTGTTGGACAACTCAGGTGTGTATCCTATGTCCTCCCCACTGTTCATAAGCTGGCTATGGGTTTGGGTACCTTCAGCAAGTGCAGATCCCACAACTGTCACAACTTCATATGGCAGCATCCTCTTAAGGCAGGAGCATCAAGCCCTCTCTCCACTAATCTGAAGCTTCAAGATTTCTTCTGAACCTTGACATTGGACCATATAGTGTGGGAAAAGTTTTGCTCTTTGTCTTTGATGTTTTCCTCCCTACCAGGAGAACCGTCTGATGAGTCATTGTCTAAGCTGCCATATTACATAGGAAACAATGAGGAGGATACAGATCCTGAGTCTGTCCTAGGTAAGAGGAATTGCTTTGTCCTTAAATGGTAAGGATGAGGAGGAATCACATCTGAGGAGAACATTCTTCTGTGATTAGGATTAGAAGTGTCTCTTCTTTCCAGCTGGCAACAATTTTTTCTTCTCTGTGCCCACCCTGTGGCCTCAGAAAAGGAAAGATCAGGCTCAGTTCTATGTATTCACTTCTACTCAGTCATGGACATGCATCTAATGTATTGTTATAGATTCAAAGACCATGGTTTTTAAAATGACATTTGAAACTAATTATATCAAAAACTCCATGCCAGGAGAGAACACTGGGAAATATGATTTTGACCCTGAGACAGTGCGATATTTTTAGGTGGTTTATATGTATGTTGAGATAAAAAAGAAATTGACTTCTACAAAGCCCTAGAACACATGGAGTGCATACTGTTTTGCTTACCAGCTACCAGGAGCTCTTATTTACAAGAGGCTTCAGAGAGGAGAATTTTCTCCCTGGATCTTCCACAGTAGTAGAGATGGACAGCCCTTGGGGCAGGGTATGTCCACAAGGGCTCTGTGGAATGAGTGCTGAGATCAATAGAGCGCTGGAGGGAATCGAAAGCTAGGCCTCCTGTGATTGAGATCGGTGGGATCTCTTGTCTCTGGGTGATACCCAGGCAACCCTCTCCCTGGCAGCTGTGTGTCTCCCACAGTTTCAGAGGCTACGTTTGTAGCCTGGGTTCTCTTGATCCAGATTCACACTCCCTCAGTTACGGGTACATATATATTATGTGTTGCAGCTCTCTTACCATATGTTGAAAATAGTACCTGAAATTCATAGCACAATAGCTTTAGTTGATTCTTTACGGTACGAGAGGCCTTTTTAGAAAAATATCATCAACCTTAATACATTCAAATATTTTGAAGATTTTAACGGTTTATGGGAATATTGAGATCAAATATGTACCTTTCAGACAGCCTTGGAATCTGAGGCCTGTATTTATCAACTAGTAGAATCTCTGCATTAGAAGGGACTTAGGATACCACTTAGTCCAACCAATATTTTGCTATTCCGCCTAAGTCCTTGTCTGCTTTCAGACCCTCCAGGAAAGCAGACTGATGCCACTGAAAATGGTTACGATGATATTGAAGAGATACCTGTTTCTGAAATTCCTCCTACCCCTGGAATGAGTGAGAAACATTTTTTCCCAGAGGAAGGGCATGGTACCAGGTAATCCCAGGCAGGTGAGTGGACAGCTATGCCTGCAGTAGTCTCACTCTTTTGTCATAGGAAAAGTGAGTTTGGACCCTCCAATAACTCATTTTTTCCCCTGCACTATCACAACCTGGGTAGCTTCATATACCCAGAGATCAGCTCTTAGGGAAGCGCTTCCTGACAGATTGTAGCTATTTCATCTCTTCTTGCAAAGGGATATATTGTGTCTCTGTGTCCATGCCCACCATCCCCTGGACGTGGACAGGTCTGTATAATGAGTTGCAGGGCTTTTGTTCATATTTTCCGCACCTTAGCTGAGACATGTATAGATTTAGAAAATGTTTCAGATTGTGAGAGGTAATCAGGGAAGTGTCTTTTAATAACAAGGTAAATTGAATTTCTGAGTTATTCTGATGTGTTTTGGGAAACATATGACCTAAACATTTAAAGTTGAAATTGCCCACTGTTAATGCAAAATGTGCCGTGCCTTAACTAGACAGTCATAAAATTTCAGCACTAGAAAGAAAAAGACAAAAATTCCTCTCAGTGTTTCAACTGACAGACAAAGATTATCATTTGCTAATACCAGAATTAATGCGTAGGTGTGGGTATGTGGTCCCTGGGGAGCAGGACACTGGGAGATTTCATTGAGATGTCCTCTTTTAGCATCTGACAGAGGACCTGGAAGTGTTCTCATGAGTAGTTTGAGGTTAAGTTTGTCTGTTTAGTGTCTGTTTAGAGAGGGGCCTTCCTGCTCCAATTCCTTTAAAATCAGACTAGCCTAGTGTTGAAGAAGAATGCTCATAGCTGTCTCCCAGTCTTTGTCATTATTGGCCCATATTCTTACCAACAGTCAAGATCAGCACAAGGTTTTGCACAGAGCACCTGAGTCAGTAGGCGGCGGCTCTAGCTTTTCAGACAAGCACTGGGTGCCCACAGATATTCTGTGGCTACTCTGTACTGGTCTCTTCTTCTATCCTGGGCCTCTGTCCTGTCTTTGTGTCACCACCGTAACCAGAATTCTCCTTTCTGTTTCAGATGCCTCTGTACAGCTTCCTAGAGAAGCTGCCAACCCTAGGATGGAAGGGAAAGCTTCCTCATTGGTCCTGGGGCAAGGAGAAGAGCCTGGATACGATGATGTTGAGCTTAGCACCATGTAGTACCATTTTTGGAGCAACTAAATCTGCAAAGAATCTTCTATGATTTGTTTCCCAAGTAAATGAGAATCCTGTCTTCATTACTGTAAAGTTTTCATATGCACCTATGATGAAAGAAAATTATTCACAATAAATACTCTGAGTTTCTCAACCCAATGTTTTTCTCTTAAGAATCTAGGTACATGCACCCTTGTTGACCTCAGAAAATTGTCTTCTGATATACCCTTTTACCATAGTGAAGTCTCACTTGAAATATCAGCGGTATCACTTCCTCACAGGCAACATTCTTCTCTTTCCTTAGATACAGAGAAGTTTGTACTTTTCCTGAACAGAGTGAAACTCTGAAATGGGGCCCTGAACTAAGCGTTTACTCTGAGGAGGACAAACTTATGAAACACTCACTGAATATTCCAAAATATCCCATCGTCTACCAAAACCTAGAAGTGCGGTTCAACATGAGTGGGTTGGTGAGGTGGAGAGAAAATAGTTGCAACAGTTCTCATTTTGCCCAAATTTTTACAAATGTCAATAACAAAAGTCCACTACTATCTAATAATGTCTTTTTATCTTTTACTCTAGCTTCCTTTTCCCTTTTCTAGCTATTCCCCAACACCCAAAGGCTTCCTCTTCTCCTTCAATTTGCACATCCTATTGTTCATCAGATTTTATTGTTTTCAGTCCTTTTCCATGAATCTCTCTTATCTTAGGCTGGATTCCCCAGCAAATTAAAATCAGTGAAGCATATACATGTTGTTGTCATTGTTAGCTGCCATTGAGTCGATTCCGACTCATAGCGACACTATGCACAACAGGATGAAACATTGCTCTGTCCTGCCCCATCCTCGCAATTGTTGTCATGCTTGAGCCCATTGTTGCAGCCACTGTGGCAGTCCATCTCATTGAGGGTCTTCCTCTTTTTCACTGACCCTCCACTTTACTAAGCATGATGTCCTTCTCCAAGGACTGATCCCTCCTGATAACATGCCCAAAGTATGTGAGACGTAGTCTCGCCATCCTTGCTTCTAAAGAGCATTCTGGTTGTACTTCTTCCAAGACAGATTTGTTCCTTCTTTTGGCAGTCCATGGTATATTCAATATTCTTCACCAACACCATAACTGAAAGGAGTCAATTCTTCTACGGTCTTCCTTATTCATTGTCCAGCTTTTGCATGCACCCGAGGCGATTAAAAACACCATGGCTTAGGTCAGGCTCACCTTAGTCCTTAAAATGACATCTTTGCTTTTTAACACTTTAAAGAGGTCTTTTGCAGAAGAGTTGCCCAATGCAATGCGTTGTTTGATGTCTTGACCGCTGCTTCCATGGGTGTTGATTGCGGATCCAAGTAAAACGAAATCCTTGACAACTACAATCTTTTCTCTGTTTATCATGATATTGCTTATCGGTCGAGTTGCAAGGATTTTTGTTTCCTTTATGTTGAGGAGTAATCCATACTGAAGGCTGTAGTCTTTGACCTTCATCAGTAAGTGCTTCAAGTCCTCTTCACTTTCAGCAAGCAAGGTTATGTCATCTGCATAACGTAGGCTGTTAATGAGTCTTCCACCAATCCTGATGTCCCATTCTTCTTCATATAGTCCAGTTTCTCGGATTATTTGCTCAGCATACAGATTGAATAAGTATGGTGAAAGGATACAACCATGACACACACTTTTCCTGATTTTAAACCACACAGTATCCCCTCTTTCTGTTCAAACGACTGCCTCTTGGTCTATATACAGGTTCCCCATGAGCACGATTAAATGTTCTGGAATTCCCATTCTTCACAAAGTTATCCATAATTTGTCATGATCCACGCAGTTGAATGCCTTTGCATACTCAATAAAACACAGGCATACATCTTTCTGATAGTCTCTGTTTTCAACCATAATCCATCTGACATCAGCAATGGTATCTCTCGTTCCACATCCTCTTACGAATCTTGCTTCAACTTCTGGCAGTTCCCTGTCTATGATGTACTGCTGCATCACTTTTGAATGATCTTGAGCAAAATTTTACTTGTGTGTGATATTAATGATATTGTTTGATAATTTCCACATTCTGTTGGATCATCTTTCTTTGGAATGGGCACAAATATGTATCTCTTCCAGCCAGCTGGCCAGGTAGCTGTCTTCCAAATTTCTTGGTATAGAAGAGTGATCACCTTCAGCACTGCATCCGTTTGTTGAAACATCTCAATTTGTACTTCATCAATTCCTGAAGCCTTGTGTTTTGCCATTCCCTTCAGCACAGCTTGGACTTCTTCCTGCAGTACCATTGGTTCCTGATCATACGCTACCTCCTAAAATGGTTGATCCGTATTAGAGGAAAGAAAATAAAATGAAGATCTACATGATAAAATTGTTACACCCCTAAATGAATTCCCCCAAAGGTGTCAGGCAAGAATAGAACCACACAGAAATAAATGTCTAGAGACTTTCACAAGAGGTTCTGAAAATTGTGCTATTGTCCCAGGGTAGAAATGGTAGCGAGGCTGAAGGAATCTGAGAGATTGTTAAATGGAGGGTAGATTTTTGTTTCTTAATGACTACAAAAAGGATGGTTATTTGTACGTGCCCAAGAGCTAAGATAAAAGGCTCATTATCCATTGAGAAATGAGAAAGATTATGTAAATAAGTTAGGAGATCTACTTACCACTGTGGAATCAGTATGTAGTGGAAGAAATGAACAAAGAAGAAAAAAAAAGTTACGTACATTTCTGGATTAAACAAAAGGGAAATTTAATATTACACTTTACCACTGTCTTACACATAACATTAACCATCACAACCACCCTCCCATCTCATCTCTTAATAAGGATAGAATACTGAGTTTATGCTTATCTGAATAAAGCAGTGAAGACTGAACTTGAATAATTATACAAAATACAAGAAATGTCTACAGTGGCCTTTAGCCCCACTTCTGCAAAAGCACCCATGCTGCACTCTTTACAATGGAGGAGGAAGGGATTCCAGCATATTCTACTGATCCAATTGACAAGATTATCAGAGTCAACATACAGTCTGCAGACATGTAAGATAAACATTAAATTGTCACACAAACAGAACATTTGTGTATCAGGATCAAGATAGAACATAACGACTAGAGTCTATGATTAGCATTTAGTGGGAAATACAAATGACATAAAATTCAAATTCATAGTAATTTGTGGAATCAGACCAGATCAGACTCAAGAGGGAGAGCTGAAAAGATAGATCAGTAGAAGACAAGAAAATAACTCCAACTGGTCAGTGAGATGACCATCAAACTGGATGTTGTATCATTTTGAGATTCCCACTCTCCCATTTTTTGTATACTTCTTAACTTTCAAGCACAAGACTTTCTAGGCTCATCATATACCAAAGAGCCCTGGTTCCTTTTAATGGACAGTGGTATTTAGAAACCAAGTCTAGGTCCTGGGTTCGCTCTTCACAACCGAAATGAGATTGCTTTAATGGCTTTTCAGCAGACGGAGCTAGGATTTGTATTGTTTTAAATATTAGTTCAGACAGATACTAATTCAAATCCAATATTGCAACGCTTTTCCTTTTCTTCCCTATTTCATGTTTGAGTCTTCCTTCTCCCATAGTGATAACATTGGCTCCCAGTAACATGAATAAATTTACACATTTTCTCATTCCTACAATACACGCAAGATAGTTTCGGAATTGCTATACCCGATACTCGTGAAGAGTGCGCCTCTTAGTCAAGTAAATACAAGAGACCAAAGGGGCAGCTTCTGTCCAGAGGTGAGATGGGAAGACAGAGAGAGTTAGGAGCTTGTTGAATGGTCGTGGGGAATCAGGGGCGGAAAGGAGGAGTGTGCTGTCGCAGAATGGGCTGAGCCATTAGGGTCTCATAACAATGTACATATAAAAATTTTGTATGAACAGACTAACTGGAAATGTAAACTTCATTTAATTACAACTATAAAAAATAAAATAAAATAAAAAGAATTGCTATACCCACACCACTACCAACAACAAATCTATTAAGAAAAGGTCAAGATTTTATTGCAGTTCTCTTTGTGTTACGTTAAGGGAATGCAATCAAAGCATTGTGTTCAAAATTTTAGGAGTTTCTTCTCTTTTTTGTGTGTGGTTATATTACTCATTTGATATAAAGTTCAGTTCATTTGTGTCTATTTAAATACAAATTTAAGTCTCCCCCTTCCTCCAGCTTTGATCACTAATTTTTATTCTTTGAATATGTATAGCAATAACATGATTCCAAAAGTCAAGTCCCTACAAAAGAAATGCTTAAAAGATTGTCACTCCCTCTCACATCTCTTCTACCCCATTCCCACACACTCCCTATAGGTAACCAATTTCATTAGTCTCTAAAGTGAAAAGAAAAGATATATTTTCAAGTATTTTGCTATTATGAATAAAGCTATGACATTTGTCTACAGATTTCATTGTGAACATAAATTTTTATTTCTCTGGAATAAATGCCCAAGAGTGCAATTGCTGCATCATATGGTAAGCGCATATATCGTTTTGTAAGATACTGTCAAACCGTTTTCCAGAGTGACTTCATCATTTTATATTTCTACCAGGAAATGTATGAAAAATCCAGTCTCTTTGTAGCCTCATCAACTTTTGGTATTATCACTATTTTTTACTTTATTCTAACGTGTGTTGTCAACATATGTGTTTTAATTAGAGGGTTTGGTCCATGTGTATTTAATGTAATTATAACATGGTTGAACTGAATGCTACCATTTTGCTCTCTGTTTTCTATTTGTGCCAACTCTTTTTTGTTCCTCCCTTCATCTTTTACTGCTTTCTTTTGGAGTAATTAAATACATAAAATATTCCATTTTAATTTAGCTGTACGTCTTTGCAATAATTTTTACTGGTTCCATGAGACATTACAATAGAGACCCTAATCACAGTCTCCTTAGAGTTCATGTTGTACCACTTTAGGTAAAATGTAGGAAACTTGCAACAGTGTAGTTTTATTTACTCTCATTTTTGGTGCTATTGGTGTCGTATATATTAAATCTACGTGCATTTTAATAACCATAATAGAGTTTTATAATTTTTGCCTCAATTAGTCATACTAATTAGTCATAATTAGTGTTTTAAAGAAATGAGGAAATACATGGTGTTTCATAGTTTCTTATGTATTTACCATTTCCAATTCTTATTAATCCTTCTTATATATTCAAATTTTCATGTTTCATTTCCATTTAATCTGAAGGACTCCCTTTAGCATTTCTTGTCATGTAAGTCTGCTGACAACAAATCCTCTCAGCTTTCATTTATCATAATTTGCCTTCATTTCTGAAGGATATTTTCACTAGATACAGAATTCTGTGTTGATACTTTTTTTTTTTAACATTACTTTTGAAATGTCACTACACTGTCTTCTTCTCTTAATTATTTCTGTTGTGAAATCAGCCATCATTCTCCTCATTGTCCCTCTGTATGCAGTGTGTCATTTATCTTCTTTTAAGACTTATAATTTAGCTTTGGTTTTATCAGTTTGACAGATGTGCCTAGTCATTTTCATCGTAATTTTTCTGCTTGTTGTTCACTGACTTCTTCGATTTTTAATTTTATATAATTACCAAATTTTGAAAACATTTTCCCATTATTTCTTCCTGTTTTTTTCTGTCCCATTTTCTCTCTGCTCTCTGAGACTCCACTTATATGTATCTTAGGTCACTTGATATTATCCCACAAGTCACTGAGGCACTGTGTTTGTTTTTTCTCAATAGTTTTCTCTCCAACCCTTACTTTTGCTGTCTCCAATTTGCTGTTAAACCCATGCAGCAAATTCATTTCAGATAGTGTATTTTTCAGTTTTTTAATTTCTCTTTGTTCTTTTTCATATCTTTTTGTCTCTACTGATATTTTTCCCATTCGCTCACTCATTATTATATAACTTTCTTTTAATTCTTTTAAAACAATTATAGCAGGTGCTTTGAAGTCTTTGTATGTAGTTCAGCGTCTAGGTCACCTGAAGGTAAATTCTATTGACTGCTTTTTTTCTTAACTATTAGTCAAATTTCTTGGTTTCTTTGCATGTCTAGTAATTTTTGTTGTATGTTGGGAAGTGTGAATTATATGTTGTAGAGACTGTAACTTCCATTATCTTTTGCCAAAGAAGCTTGATTTTGTTCTAGCAAGCAGTTGCCTTGGCTAGACTTAAAATTCTTTTTCCCTTGAGGATTTAGGGAAGAAAAAGTCTCTACTTTGTTCCCTAGACTGTCCACCTTCCACCTTCCACTGATATTTGTGATTCTCCCCTAATCGTGCATATTTCAGGTGTTATCCAAAGACCTAAGCAGAATTTACCTGAAGATTTCAGCACTCCCACATCTGTAAGTCTCTCTTCTTTGAGATTGCCCCTGACTTGTTTTCTAGCCACTCTGACTCCATTTACTGACTACTCAGTCCAGTAAGACTGTGACTTTCTGCTTAAGTTTCAGCCACCTGTGCTGCATAAACAGGAGAGTTTCATTCAGTACACTTTACGTATTTAAAAGGTTTGCTTCCTCCAATTTCTATCTAAATAAGATTATCTAAATAATTGTGACTTACATTTTTCCTGGAGTTTATAGTTGTTACCTTTGGGAAGGATCCTCTAATATATGCTATTCTGTCATTACCAGAATTCCCACCCTATGATCAAAAAGATTAATTTCATGGAGTTTAAATTACAGCAGTAAAACTGCAAAGGCATAAGCATTTAACAAAGTCTGTAGGTTCATATTTACTTTTATTCAGAAGACTAAAATAAAGGTTGCAGGAAGTCACTTCTCTAGCTACACAAACACTAGGTCCGACCCCAAAATATGAGAAGAAAGGGTATGCAAAATCGGGACTTTCAAATTTTGACGCAGTAAAAACATCAGCCAATTAAATCAAAACCCTCCTTTAAACAACCATTAACACAGTGCTCCAGTGACCAACTCCTACAGGCTTTGACTAGCTTTGTACAGGAGCAATTGGGCAGTGCCTTGCCTTAGGCCTGCATAGTATGCTGTTAAAGAGCTTCTCTAAGGCTGCTGAGGGACTCTGGAGAGACGGCTCAGCACCCACAAATGTACAGCCCACAGGTACAAGGGATTAACATCTGTAATGGTTATTCATTCAGTAATCAATGCAGAATAAGGACTACTGGATAAACACTTCCCCTTTTAGTTCCCAGGTGAAAATTATGAGACATTTGATAATATCTTCAGAAAGTCCTGGAGGGATCAAACACTGTCTCATATAGGAAGGGTCAGCTCAAGAATGCATCCTTGTACTTTCTCTCCTTTTCTATTTCACTTCCCAATCTTTAAGTCTTTCAATTGTGTTAAGCCACTGTGTTTTCAGAGTTTATCTGTTACAATATTATTACCTTAACCAATATAAAAGGAACAGTTCTTCTCCCACTCTCAGATTTATGTCCTTTCTTAATAACTCAGTGAATGAGAGTCACGAGTGTCCCAAACATATTATATGTGCTCCCCAGAAATCGCAAGGCCTAGCGAAGGGCACTATTTTAGAGACGACCACCTGTAAAACTAGTACCTTGTGCAGAACTTTATCAGTATGTTGTGTGTTTTTTTCCTCAAGAATTTAATGAACGGTGATAGCCCTTAGACCTTTTGGAGGCGAACCACAGTCAGGGAAGAAGAACTGCCAAAAGGTCTAGCAACAACTACCTGAGAAGTGTCAGGAAAACCTAGGGACTTCTAATGGACCCTCCCAAGTAACACGAGGCAGGTCTCCCAGCTTACTATGCAAACTCCACTCTTCGCAGGAAATAATTTCCTATAAGTTGTTTCCCCACGTGGAGTTCTGACTGCTTTGTCATGATTACTACCATGCAGAGAGGTTTTCTGACTTTTGTTCAGACCCTGAAATGATATACCCTCCAAAGTCACACCCTCATAAAAGAGAAAATCATAGTCAACATGGATCACTTGGAATGATTGCCACTTGTCTTCCTGAGTCCAGACACTCTGAAAGTCTTTTTACCAACTCCTGGCTACTTTTTGATTATCCAATTCATAATAAGGGTCATCCTGATATTCTCCCAAATCTGGGTGATGAGACTTGTCATATAACCTCTTCATTATTTTTTCCTGATTCTTATCATCAAAAATTGTAGTAGCTCTCTGTGGTAGTCAGAACAGCCTGGTACTGGTACAACGACAGATACATTGACCAATGGAATAGAATTGAGAACCCAGATGTAAATCCATCCACCTACGGTCACCTGATCCTCGACAGGGGCCCGAAGTCTATCAAATGGGGAAAAGACAGTCTTTTTAACAAGTGGTGCTGGCAAAACTGAATATCCATTTGCAAAAAAGTGAAACAGGACCCATATACAAAAACTAATTCAAAATGGATCAAAGACATAAATATAAAGCCAAAAACTATAAAGTTCATAGAAGAAAAAATAGGACCAACGCTACAGGCCCTAATACATGGCATTGACAGGATTCAAACCATAGCCATCAACACACAAACCCCAGAAGATAAGCTAGATAACTGGGATCTTCTAAAAATCAAACACCTATGCTCTTCAAAAGACTTCACCAAAAGAGTAAAAAGAGAACCTACAGACTGGGAAAAAATTTTTGGACAGTACAAGTCAGACAAAGGCCTAATCTCCATAATCTACAAGAAAATCCAACACCTCTACAACAAAAAGACAAACAATCCTATTAAAAAATGGGCAAAGGAAATGAACAGACACTTCACCAAAGAAGACATTCAAGCGGCCAACAGACACATGAGGAAATGCTCGCGGTCACTAGCTATCAGAGAAATGCAAATTAAAACCACAATGAGATACCATCTCACTCTGGCATTACTGGCACGAATCAAAAACACTGGAAATAACAAACGCTGGAGGGGCTGCAGGGAGATCAGAACTCTTACGAACTGCTGGTGGGAACGCAAAATGATACAACCATTTTGGAAAATGATATGGCACTTACTTAGAAAGCTAGAAATAGAAATACCGTACTATCCAGCAATCCCACTCCTAGGAATATATCCCAGAGAAATAAGAGTCGTCACTCGAATAGACACATGCACACCTATGTTCCTGGCAGCATTGTTTACAATAGCAAAAAGTTGGAAACAACCGAGATGCCCATCAACAGATGAATGGATAAACAAACTATGGTACGTACACACAATGGAGTACTATGCAATGAGAAAGAACAGCGATGAATCTGTGAAGCATCTCATAACATGGATGAAACTGGAGGACATTATGCTGAGTGAAATAAGTCAATCACAAAAGGACAAACATTGTATGAGACCTCTATTGTAAAAACCCATCAAAAAGTTTACACACAAAAAGTAACAAATTTGTTGGTTACCAGCGATGGGAGGGGTGGGGGAGAAATACTAAATAGGCAATAGATAAGTGGTATCTTCGGTGAAGGGTGAGACAGTACACAATACTGGGGAAACCAGCACAACTTGTACAAGGAAAAGTCATGGAACCTCCATAGACACATCCAAACTCCCTGAGGGACTGAATTGCTGGGCAGAGGGCTGTGGGGACCATGGTCTCGGGGAACAGCTAGCTGGATTGGCATAACACAGTTTATAAAGACAATGTTCTACATTCTACCTTGGTGAGTGGCGTCTGGGGTCTTAAAAGCCTGTGAGCAGTCATCTAAGATACTCCACTGGCCTCACCCCTTCGGGAGCAAGGGAGAATGAAGAGAACAGGATACGAGGAAAAGATTAGTCCAAAGGACTAACGGACCACAGCTACCAAGGCCTCCACCAGACTGAGTCCAGTACAGCTAGATGGTGCCCGGCTACCACCACTGACTGCTCTGACCAGGAGCACAACAGAGGGTTCTGGACAGAGCTGGAGAAGGATGTAGAACATAATTCTAACTCACAAAAAAAAGACGAGATTTACTGGCCTAAAGGAGACTGGAGAAACTGGAGTATGCCCCCAGACACCCTTTTAGCTCAGTGGTGAAGTCACTTTCGAGGTTCACCTTTCAGCTGGGGGTTGGACAGCCCCATAAAACAAAACAGGACGAATGAGGCACAGCAGTCCAGGGACAAGGGCTAGAGGGCAGAAGGGGACAGGAAAGCTGGTGATAGGGAACCCAAGGTTGAGTAAGGACAGTGTTGATGTGTTGTGAGTTTGTTACCCATTGTCACAGGGCAACATGTGTACAGTTTAATGAGAAACTATTTTGTTCTGTAAACATCTAAAGTGAGAATAGCAGCACAATTAGAAGAGCGCAGTCGATGTCACTGAAGTGTGCGTGTAGAAATTTTTGAAATGGTGTATCTTTGGCTATGTATATTTTCACAAAAAAAATAAAAAAGGTTGAGAAGGAAGAGGGTTGACGTGTCGTCGGGTTGTTAACCAATGTCACAAAACAATATGTGTACTACTGTTTAATGAGAAACGATTTGTTCTGTAAATCTTCAACTGAAGTACAATAAAAAAAAATTATAGTAGCTCTCTATTTTGGCTTTGTTGACTCCTTGTGTCAGGAATAAAATGGAATAATTATAGTGGGTATAGTTTACTTTGCCATTGCTTTGATCACTTCTTTTTGGCCAATGGCCATATATGTTGCACTGGGAGAATCCTTGGGCATTTTCTAATTCCCAAGTGCTTCCAAAACTCATGAGAATTGTAAGATCAAGTGTAGGTTGGACACTCATCCCCGACCCCTGCCCGGAGACAGCATCCAGAGCCATCAACTAAGTAATAGGTTGGGCTCAACTCATAATCAAGCCACCTCATTCAGTTCTTAGATTAGTTCAGCACTACCCCCACTCCATAAGCTTGCTATATGATAGGGTGTTTTGGAGATATAATCTTTCCTTGGCCACTTCTACAGGATAGCTCTCTCTACCCAGAAGGATTACAGCAGGATCTTATTTGCATTTTAAACAATTACCAGATCAAAGCAATTTTGAAGCAAGGGTTTTTTTGTTTGTTTGTTTGTTTTTCAGAAAGGAAGCCCATTGGTCTGAAATTTTTCTGATTGTTCAGCCCTGACAGACCACTCTATCCACATCTGTAACATACAAGTAGCTAGGGGTTCCTGATATTTCTGTCTATGTTCCTTCTGGATCTTCTCTGTCTAAATCTTCTTTCTCTTCCTTGCCTTCTTGCCCTACTTGAATACAGATCTGTGGTTGAGTGCAAGTTGGCCTCTACCAGCTTGCAGTGAAGAGAGATATGAGTCAATATAATTCACTTAGAAGGCTTTTATAATTAGACAGAAAAGAAACAACAAGGTCCTGATGAAAGAAGACGAAATGAAAGAGAGGAAAGAAAGACTGAATGTAAAAAGATTTGATGACCAACTGGATGTGAGAGAAGAGTGAGAAGGAGTGTTGCGGGCTTGAGCAATTAATTGGAAAGAGTAACCTAGAGGATTAGAGATGAGAAAGCAACCTAGAATTAGATTATTGGTTGGAGCATGAAAATTTGAACATGATAAAGAAAGCTGTAGGAATCCCTTTCCACCAGCCAAAAACTTCACTTTTGAAACTCACACCCAAGTCTGATGCCTAGGAAGTGTTTAAGAGAAGATAACTAAAGAGAAAAGGAGACAGTGCCGACTCACTGAGAGAACTGCAGCCAATGTCCGTGTCATGGATTGAACTGTGTCACTCAAAACTCTGTGTATCAGTTTGGCTGGGCCATGATTTCCAGTATTGTATGATTGTCCACCATTTTGTTATTTGATGTGATTTTCCTATAGGCTGTAAATCCTATCACTATAATGTTAATGAAATGGACTAACGGCAGTTATATTGATGAGCTCTGCAAAATTAGATTGTGTTTTAAGCCAATCTCTTTTGAGATATAAAAGAAAGCAAGCAAAGAGACATGGGGACCGCATACCACCAAGAAAGCAGTGCCAGGAGCCCCAAATGTTCCAATTCACTCTTACTAGACAAAGGGCTCTAAACTTTGTGCATAATGCTCAAGGCAGACCTTTTTTACTAGTTAAGCTAAACTATCGTTTGGTTTTAAGAAGAGTTCAGGGGATATTTTTGGTTTAAGATTTAAATATTATCTCAGGGCAATAGTTTCAGGGGGTTATCCACCCTCCATGGCTCCAGGAAGTCTGGAGTCCATGAGAGTTTGAAATTCTGTTCTCCATTTTCTCCTTTTTGATCAAGATTCTTCTATGGAATCTTTGATCAAAGTGTTCAGTAATGGCAGCCAGGCACCATCCAGTTCCTCTTGTCTCATGGCAAAGGAGGCAGTTGTTCATGGAGGCAATTAGCCACGCATTGCATATTCTTCTCCTATTCCTGACTCACCTTCTAGGTGAATAGAGACCAATTATCATGCCTTGGATGACCGCTTATAAGCTTTTAAGACCCCATGTACTACACAGTGAACTAGGAGGTAGAACAGAAGCTCTAAACACATTATTAGGTGAATTACCTGGAGCTCCAAAGGGTTTTCGATGGCTGATTTTTTAGAAGCAGTTTGCCAGGCCTTCTTCCGTGGCACCTCTGGGTGGACTCAGCAGCCAAGTTAAGGGTTAACTTCTATGTTAACTATTTGCACCACCCAGGAACTCCAATAGGGCTATAAACCCTTAGCAATCAAGCCCTTCCTGTACTGATATAGTTAAGTTTGCCGGATATATGTAGATTCCAGAGTGTAGGTCCCTGAAAATCCGAGCATCTTTGCTATCACATGGCTCAGAGCAAAAGAACCACTTACCTCCAAGGGTAGAGGAAGATGTTGTCCTCTTACCTGGAAAGAAGAGAAGGAAAATGGGACCACTGTACTGGGTTGGCCTGGAAAAACAATTGGGTCACACTCACTGTCATGGATTGAATTATGTCCCCCAAAAAATGTGTGTATCAATTTGACTGGGCCATGATTCCAGGTATTGTGTGATTTTCCTATATGTTGTAAATCCTGCCTCCATGATGTTAATGAGGGAGGATGGGTGGCAGTTGTGTTAGTAAGACAGGACTCAGTCTACGAGATTGGATTGTGTCCTGAGGCAATCTCTTGAGATAAAAAACAGAGAAGTGAGTAGAGAGGCAGGGGGACCTCATACCACCAAGAAAGCAGTGTCAGGAGCAGAGCATGTCCTTTGGACCCGGGGTCCCTACGTGGAGAAGCTCTTAGTCCAGGGGAACATTGATGAAAAGGCCGACAGAGAGAGAAAGCCTTTCTCTGGAGCTGAGGCCATGAATTTGGACATTTAGCCTACTTTACTGTGAAGAAATAGAATTCTGTTTGTTAAAACAATCCACTTGTGGTATTTCTGTTATAGCAGCACTAGATGACTAAGACACCTATCATCACTGGCACTTCCTTCTCTCCTAGATCCCAGGAGACAGGACCATAGCATCTCCAAAGTCAGAGCACATGGCAACAGGTAGGCCCAGGAAGTGCTTCTGGAGACCAACTCCCGTCTCCTTCAGCATTAGCCCTCTCTCCTGTCCCTCCACTCACCAGAGCACCTCACTCCAGCATCCTCCTCGAGCTTACAGTTGTTCTGCCCCCAGGGCTGCCCAGCACATGCCTACAGGGAAGAATCCCTGCCTCTGCACCGCACCTCGTCCAGCCAAATGATCCCATTCCCTGGGCCAAATGCAGCCTCTGTTGTGCTCCTGGTCAGAGCAGTCAGTGGTGGTAGCCGGGCACCATCTAGCTGTACTGGACTCAGTCTGGTGGAGGCCTTGGTAGCTGTGGTCCGTTAGTCCTTTGGACTAATCTTTTCCTCGTATCCTGTTCTCTTCATTCTCCCTTGCTCCCGAAGGGGTGAGGCCAGTGGAGTATCTTAGATGACTGCTCACAGGCTTTTAAGACCCCAGACGCCACTCACCAAGGTAGAATGTAGAACATTGTCTTTATAAACTGTGTTATGCCAATCCAGCTAGCTGTTCCCCGAGACCATGGTCCCCACAGCCCTCTGCCCAGCAATTCAGTCCCTCAGGGAGTTTGGATGTGTCTATGGAGGTTCCATGACTTTTCCTTGTACAAGTTGTGCTGGTTTCCCCAGTATTGTGTACTGTCTCACCCTTCACCGAAGATACCACTTATCTATTGCCTATTTAGTATTTCTCCCCCACCCCTCCCATCGCTGGTAACCAACAAATTTGTTACTTTTTGTGTGTAAACTTTTTGATGGGTTTTTACAATAGAGGTCTCATACAATGTTTGTCCTTTTGTGATTGACTTATTTCACTCAGCATAATGTCCTCCAGTTTCATCCATGTTATGAGATGCTTCACAGATTCATCGCTGTTCTTTCTCATTGCATAGTACTCCATTGTGTGTACGTACCATAGTTTGTTTATCCATTCATCTGTTGATGGGCATCTCGGTTGTTTCCAACTTTTTGCTATTGTAAACAATGCTGCCAGGAACATAGGTGTGCATGTGTCTATTCGAGTGACGACTCTTATTTCTCTGGGATATATTCCTAGGAGTGGGATTGCTGGATAGTACGGTATTTCTATTTCTAGCTTTCTAAGTAAGTGCCATATCATTTTCCAAAATGGTTGTATCATTTTGCGTTCCCACCAGCAGTTCGTAAGAGTTCTGATCTCCCTGCAGCCCCTCCAGCGTTTGTTATTTCCAGTGTTTTTGATTCGTGCCAGTAATGCCAGAGTGAGATGGTATCTCATTGTGGTTTTAATTTGCATTTCTCTGATAGCTAGTGACCGCGAGCATTTCCTCATGTGTCTGTTGGCCGCTTGAATGTCTTCTTTGGTGAAGTGTCTGTTCATTTCCTTTGCCCATTTTTTAATAGGATTGTTTGTCTTTTTGTTGTAGAGGTGTTGGATTTTCTTGTAGATTATGGAGATTAGGCCTTTGTCTGACTTGTACTGTCCAAAAATTTTTTCCCAGTCTGTAGGTTCTCTTTTTACTCTTTTGGTGAAGTCTTTTGAAGAGCATAGGTGTTTGATTTTTAGAAGATCCCAGTTATCTAGCTTATCTTCTGGGGTTTGTGTGTTGATGGCTATGGTTTGAATCCTGTCAATGCCATGTATTAGGGCCTGTAGCGTTGGTCCTATTTTTTCTTCTATGAACTTTATAGTTTTTGGCTTTATATTTATGTCTTTGATCCATTTTGAATTAGTTTTTGTATATGGGTCCTGTTTCACTTTTTTGCAAATGGATATTCAGTTTTGCCAGCACCACTTGTTAAAAAGACTGTCTTTTCCCCATTTGATAGACTTCGGGCCCCTGTCGAGGATCAGGTGACCGTAGGTGGATGGATTTACATCTGGGTTCTCAATTCTATTCCATTGGTCAATGTATCTGTCGTTGTACCAGTACCAGGCTGTTCTGACTACCACAGAGAGCTACTACAATTTTTGATGATAAGAATCAGGAAAAAATAATGAAGAGGTTATATGACAAGTCTCATCACCCAGATTTGGGAGAATATCAGGATGACCCTTATTATGAATTGGATAATCAAAAAGTAGCCAGGAGTTGGTAAAAAGACTTTCAGAGTGTCTGGACTCAGGAAGACAAGTGGCAATCATTCCAAGTGATCCATGTTGACTATGATTTTCTCTTTTATGAGGGTGTGACTTTGGAGGGTATATCATTTCAGGGTCTGAACAAAAGTCAGAAAACCTCTCTGCATGGTAGTAATCATGACAAAGCAGTCAGAACTCCACGTGGGGAAACAACTTATAGGAAATTATTTCCTGCGAAGAGTGGAGTTTGCATAGTAAGCTGGGAGACCTGCCTCGTGTTACTTGGGAGGGTCCATTAGAAGTCCCTAGGTTTTCCTGACACTTCTCAGGTAGTTGTTGCTAGACCTTTTGGCAGTTCTTCTTCCCTGACTGTGGTTCGCCTCCAAAAGGTCTAAGGGCTATCACCGTTCATTAAATTCTTGAGGAAAAAAACACACAACATACTGATAAAGTTCTGCACAAGGTACTAGTTTTACAGGTGGTCGTCTCTAAAATAGTGCCCTTCGCTAGGCCTTGCGATTTCTGGGGAGCACATATAATATGTTTGGGACACTCGTGACTCTCATTCACTGAGTTATTAAGAAAGGACATAAATCTGAGAGTGGGAGAAGAACTGTTCCTTTTATATTGGTTAAGGTAATAATATTGTAACAGATAAACTCTGAAAACACAGTGGCTTAACACAATTGAAAGACTTAAAGATTGGGAAGTGAAATAGAAAAGGAGAGAAAGTACAAGGATGCATTCTTGAGCTGACCCTTCCTATATGAGACAGTGTTTGATCCCTCCAGGACTTTCTGAAGATATTATCAAATGTCTCATAATTTTCACCTGGGAACTAAAAGGGGAAGTGTTTATCCAGTAGTCCTTATTCTGCATTGATTACTGAATGAATAACCATTACAGATGTTAATCCCTTGTACCTGTGGGCTGTACATTTGTGGGTGCTGAGCCGTCTCTCCAGAGTCCCTCAGCAGCCTTAGAGAAGCTCTTTAACAGCATACTATGCAGGCCTAAGGCAAGGCACTGCCCAATTGCTCCTGTACAAAGCTAGTCAAAGCCTGTAGGAGTTGGTCACTGGAGCACTGTGTTAATGGTTGTTTAAAGGAGGGTTTTGATTTAATTGGCTGATGTTTTTACTGCGTCAAAATTTGAAAGTCCCGATTTTGCATACCCTTTCTTCTCATATTTTGGGGTCGGACCTAGTGTTTGTGTAGCTAGAGAAGTGACTTCCTGCAACCTTTATTTTAGTCTTCTGAATAAAAGTAAATATGAACCTACAGACTTTGTTAAATGCTTATGCCTTTGCAGTTTTACTGCTGTAATTTAAACTCCATGAAATTAATCTTTTTGATCATAGGGTGGGAATTCTGGTAATGACAGAATAGCATATATTAGAGGATCCTTCCCAAAGGTAACAACTATAAACTCCAGGAAAAATGTAAGTCACAATTATTTAGATAATCTTATTTAGATAGAAATTGGAGGAAGCAAACCTTTTAAATACGTAAAGTGTACTGAATGAAACTCTCCTGTTTATGCAGCACAGGTGGCTGAAACTTAAGCAGAAAGTCACAGTCTTACTGGACTGAGTAGTCAGTAAATGGAGTCAGAGTGGCTAGAAAACAAGTCAGGGGCAATCTCAAAGAAGAGAGACTTACAGATGTGGGAGTGCTGAAATCTTCAGGTAAATTCTGCTTAGGTCTTTGGATAACACCTGAAATATGCACGATTAGGGGAGAATCACAAATATCAGTGGAAGGTGGAAGGTGGACAGTCTAGGGAACAAAGTAGAGACTTTTTCTTCCCTAAATCCTCAAGGGAAAAAGAATTTTAAGTCTAGCCAAGGCAACTGCTTGCTAGAACAAAATCAAGCTTCTTTGGCAAAAGATAATGGAAGTTACAGTCTCTACAACATATAATTCACACTTCCCAACATACAACAAAAATTACTAGACATGCAAAGAAACCAAGAAATTTGACTAATAGTTAAGAAAAAAAGCAGTCAATAGAATTTACCTTCAGGTGACCTAGACGCTGAACTACATACAAAGACTTCAAAGCACCTGCTATAATTGTTTTAAAAGAATTAAAAGAAAGTTATATAATAATGAGTGAGCGAATGGGAAAAATATCAGTAGAGACAAAAAGATATGAAAAAGAACAAAGAGAAATTAAAAAACTGAAAAATACACTATCTGAAATGAATTTGCTGCATGGGTTTAACAGCAAATTGGAGACAGCAAAAGTAAGGGTTGGAGAGAAAACTATTGAGAAAAAACAAACACAGTGCCTCAGTGACTTGTGGGATAATATCAAGTGACCTAAGATACATATAAGTGGAGTCTCAGAGAGCAGAGAGAAAATGGGACAGAAAAAAACAGGAAGAAATAATGGGAAAATGTTTTCAAAATTTGGTAATTATATAAAATTAAAAATCGAAGAAGTCAGTGAACAACAAGCAGAAAAATTACGATGAAAATGACTAGGCACATCTGTCAAACTGATAAAACCAAAGCTAAATTATAAGTCTTAAAAGAAGATAAATGACACACTGCATACAGAGGGACAATGAGGAGAATGATGGCTGATTTCACAACAGAAATAATTAAGAGAAGAAGACAGTGTAGTGACATTTCAAAAGTAATGTTAAAAAAAAAAAGTATCAACACAGAATTCTGTATCTAGTGAAAATATCCTTCAGAAATGAAGGCAAATTATGATAAATGAAAGCTGAGAGGATTTGTTGTCAGCAGACTTACATGACAAGAAATGCTAAAGGGAGTCCTTCAGATTAAATGGAAATGAAACATGAAAATTTGAATATATAAGAAGGATTAATAAGAATTGGAAATGGTAAATACATAAGAAACTATGAAACACCATGTATTTCCTCATTTCTTTAAAACACTAATTATGACTAATTAGTATGACTAATTGAGGCAAAAATTATAAAACTCTATTATGGTTATTAAAATGCACGTAGATTTAATATATACGACACCAATAGCACCAAAAATGAGAGTAAATAAAACTACACTGTTGCAAGTTTCCTACATTTTACCTAAAGTGGTACAACATGAACTCTAAGGAGACTGTGATTAGGGTCTCTATTGTAATGTCTCATGGAACCAGTAAAAATTATTGCAAAGACGTACAGCTAAATTAAAATGGAATATTTTATGTATTTAATTACTCCAAAAGAAAGCAGTAAAAGATGAAGGGAGGAACAAAAAAGAGTTGGCACAAATAGAAAACAGAGAGCAAAATGGTAGCATTCAGTTCAACCATGTTATAATTACATTAAATACACATGGACCAAACCCTCTAATTAAAACACATATGTTGACAACACACGTTAGAATAAAGTAAAAAATAGTGATAATACCAAAAGTTGATGAGGCTACAAAGAGACTGGATTTTTCATACATTTCCTGGTAGAAATATAAAATGATGAAGTCACTCTGGAAAACGGTTTGACAGTATCTTACAAAACGATATATGCGCTTACCATATGATGCAGCAATTGCACTCTTGGGCATTTATTCCAGAGAAATAAAAATTTATGTTCACAATGAAATCTGTAGACAAATGTCATAGCTTTATTCATAATAGCAAAATACTTGAAAATATATCTTTTCTTTTCACTTTAGAGACTAATGAAATTGGTTACCTATAGGGAGTGTGTGGGAATGGGGTAGAAGAGATGTGAGAGGGAGTGACAATCTTTTAAGCATTTCTTTTGTAGGGACTTGACTTTTGGAATCATGTTATTGCTATACATATTCAAAGAATAAAAATTAGTGATCAAAGCTGGAGGAAGGGGGAGACTTAAATTTGTATTTAAATAGACACAAATGAACTGAACTTTATATCAAATGAGTAATATAACCACACACAAAAAAGAGAAGAAACTCCTAAAATTTTGAACACAATGCTTTGATTGCATTCCCTTAACGTAACACAAAGAGAACTGCAATAAAATCTTGACCTTTTCTTAATAGATTTGTTGTTGGTAGTGGTGTGGGTATAGCAATTCTTTTTATTTTATTTTATTTTTTATAGTTGTAATTAAATGAAGTTTACATTTCCAGTTAGTCTGTTCATACAAAATTTTTATATGTACATTGTTATGAGACCCTAATGGCTCAGCCCATTCTGCGACAGCACACTCCTCCTTTCCGCCCCTGATTCCCCACGACCATTCAACAAGCTCCTAACTCTCTCTGTCTTCCCATCTCACCTCTGGACAGAAGCTGCCCCTTTGGTCTCTTGTATTTACTTGACTAAGAGGCGCACTCTTCACGAGTATCGGGTATAGCAATTCCGAAACTATCTTGCGTGTATTGTAGGAATGAGAAAATGTGTAAATTTATTCATGTTACTGGGAGCCAATGTTATCACTATGGGAGAAGGAAGACTCAAACATGAAATAGGGAAGAAAAGGAAAAGCGTTGCAATATTGGATTTGAATTAGTATCTGTCTGAACTAATATTTAAAACAATACAAATCCTAGCTCCGTCTGCTGAAAAGCCATTAAAGCAATCTCATTTCGGTTGTGAAGAGCGAACCCAGGACCTAGACTTGGTTTCTAAATACCACTGTCCATTAAAAGGAACCAGGGCTCTTTGGTATATGATGAGCCTAGAAAGTCTTGTGCTTGAAAGTTAAGAAGTATACAAAAAATGGGAGAGTGGGAATCTCAAAATGATACAACATCCAGTTTGATGGTCATCTCACTGACCAGTTGGAGTTATTTTCTTGTCTTCTACTGATCTATCTTTTCAGCTCTCCCTCTTGAGTCTGACCTGGTCTGATTCCACAAATTACTATGAATTTGAATTTTATGTCATTTGTATTTCCCACTAAATGCTAATCATAGACTCTAGTCGTTATGTTCTATCTTGATCCTGATACACAAATGTTCTGTTTGTGTGACAATTTAATGTTTATCTTACATGTCTGCAGACTGTATGTTGACTCTGATAATCTTGTCAATTGGATCAGTAGAATATGCTGGAATCCCTTCCTCCTCCATTGTAAAGAGTGCAGCATGGGTGCTTTTGCAGAAGTGGGGCTAAAGGCCACTGTAGACATTTCTTGTATTTTGTATAATTATTCAAGTTCAGTCTTCACTGCTTTATTCAGATAAGCATAAACTCAGTATTCTATCCTTATTAAGAGATGAGATGGGAGGGTGGTTGTGATGGTTAATGTTATGTGTAAGACAGTGGTAAAGTGTAATATTAAATTTCCCTTTTGTTTAATCCAGAAATGTACGTAACTTTTTTTTTCTTCTTTGTTCATTTCTTCCACTACATACTGATTCCACAGTGGTAAGTAGATCTCCTAACTTATTTACATAATCTTTCTCATTTCTCAATGGATAATGAGCCTTTTATCTTAGCTCTTGGGCACGTACAAATAACCATCCTTTTTGTAGTCATTAAGAAACAAAAATCTACCCTCCATTTAACAATCTCTCAGATTCCTTCAGCCTCGCTACCATTTCTACCCTGGGACAATAGCACAATTTTCAGAACCTCTTGTGAAAGTCTCTAGACATTTATTTCTGTGTGGTTCTATTCTTGCCTGACACCTTTGGGGGAATTCATTTAGGGGTGTAACAATTTTATCATGTAGATCTTCATTTTATTTTCTTTCCTCTAATACGGATCAACCATTTTAGGAGGTAGCGTATGATCAGGAACCAATGGTACTGCAGGAAGAAGTCCAAGCTGTGCTGAAGGGAATGGCAAAACACAAGGCTTCAGGAATTGATGAAGTACAAATTGAGATGTTTCAACAAACGGATGCAGTGCTGAAGGTGATCACTCTTCTATACCAAGAAATTTGGAAGACAGCTACCTGGCCAGCTGGCTGGAAGAGATACATATTTGTGCCCATTCCAAAGAAAGATGATCCAACAGAATGTGGAAATTATCAAACAATATCATTAATATCACACACAAGTAAAATTTTGCTCAAGATCATTCAAAAGTGATGCAGCAGTACATCATAGACAGGGAACTGCCAGAAGTTGAAGCAAGATTCGTAAGAGGATGTGGAACGAGAGATACCATTGCTGATGTCAGATGGATTATGGTTGAAAACAGAGACTATCAGAAAGATGTATGCCTGTGTTTTATTGAGTATGCAAAGGCATTCAACTGCGTGGATCATGACAAATTATGGATAACTTTGTGAAGAATGGGAATTCCAGAACATTTAATCGTGCTCATGGGGAACCTGTATATAGACCAAGAGGCAGTCGTTTGAACAGAAAGAGGGGATACTGTGTGGTTTAAAATCAGGAAAAGTGTGTGTCATGGTTGTATCCTTTCACCATACTTATTCAATCTGTATGCTGAGCAAATAATCCGAGAAACTGGACTATATGAAGAAGAATGGGACATCAGGATTGGTGGAAGACTCATTAACAGCCTACGTTATGCAGATGACATAACCTTGCTTGCTGAAAGTGAAGAGGACTTGAAGCACTTACTGATGAAGGTCAAAGACTACAGCCTTCAGTATGGATTACTCCTCAACATAAAGGAAACAAAAATCCTTGCAACTCGACCGATAAGCAATATCATGATAAACAGAGAAAAGATTGTAGTTGTCAAGGATTTCGTTTTACTTGGATCCGCAATCAACACCCATGGAAGCAGCGGTCAAGACATCAAACAACGCATTGCATTGGGCAACTCTTCTGCAAAAGACCTCTTTAAAGTGTTAAAAAGCAAAGATGTCATTTTAAGGACTAAGGTGAGCCTGACCTAAGCCATGGTGTTTTTAATCGCCTCGGGTGCATGCAAAAGCTGGACAATGAATAAGGAAGACCGTAGAAGAATTGACTCCTTTCAGTTATGGTGTTGGTGAAGAATATTGAATATACCATGGACTGCCAAAAGAAGGAACAAATCTGTCTTGGAAGAAGTACAACCAGAATGCTCTTTAGAAGCAAGGATGGCGAGACTACGTCTCACATACTTTGGGCATGTTATCAGGAGGGATCAGTCCTTGGAGAAGGACATCATGCTTAGTAAAGTGGAGGGTCAGTGAAAAAGAGGAAGACCCTCAATGAGATGGACTGCCACAGTGGCTGCAACAATGGGCTCAAGCATGACAACAATTGCGAGGATGGGGCAGGACAGAGCAATGTTTCATCCTGTTGTGCATAGTGTCGCTATGAGTCGGAATCGACTCAATGGCAGCTAACAATGACAACAACATGTATATGCTTCACTGATTTTAATTTGCTGGGGAATCCAGCCTAAGATAAGAGAGATTCATGGAAAAGGACTGAAAACAATAAAATCTGATGAACAATAGGATGTGCAAATTGAAGGAGAAGAGGAAGCCTTTGGGTGTTGGGGAATAGCTAGAAAAGGGAAAAGGAAGCTAGAGTAAAAGATAAAAAGACATTATTAGATAGTAGTGGACTTTTGTTATTGACATTTGTAAAAATTTGGGCAAAATGAGAACTGTTGCAACTATTTTCTCTCCACCTCACCAACCCACTCATGTTGAACCGCACTTCTAGGTTTTGGTAGACGATGGGATATTTTGGAATATTCAGTGAGTGTTTCATAAGTTTGTCCTCCTCAGAGTAAACGCTTAGTTCAGGGCCCCATTTCAGAGTTTCACTCTGTTCAGGAAAAGTACAAACTTCTCTGTATCTAAGGAAAGAGAAGAATGTTGCCTGTGAGGAAGTGATACCGCTGATATTTCAAGTGAGACTTCACTATGGTAAAAGGGTATATCAGAAGACAATTTTCTGAGGTCAACAAGGGTGCATGTACCTAGATTCTTAAGAGAAAAACATTGGGTTGAGAAACTCAGAGTATTTATTGTGAATAATTTTCTTTCATCATAGGTGCATATGAAAACTTTACAGTAATGAAGACAGGATTCTCATTTACTTGGGAAACAAATCATAGAAGATTCTTTGCAGATTTAGTTGCTCCAAAAATGGTACTACATGGTGCTAAGCTCAACATCATCGTATCCAGGCTCTTCTCCTTGCCCCAGGACCAATGAGGAAGCTTTCCCTTCCATCCTAGGGTTGGCAGCTTCTCTAGGAAGCTGTACAGAGGCATCTGAAACAGAAAGGAGAATTCTGGTTACGGTGGTGACACAAAGACAGGACAGAGGCCCAGGATAGAAGAAGAGACCAGTACAGAGTGGCCACAGAATATCTGTGGGCACCCAGTGCTTGTCTGAAAAGCTAGAGCCGCCGCCTACTGACTCAGGTGCTCTGTGCAAAACCTTGTGCTGATCTTGACTGTTGGTAAGAATATGGGCCAATAATGACAAAGACTGGGAGACAGCTATGAGCATTCTTCTTCAACACTAGGCTAGTCTGATTTTAAAGGAATTGGAGCAGGAAGGCCCCTCTCTAAACAGACACTAAACAGACAAACTTAACCTCAAACTACTCATGAGAACACTTCCAGGTCCTCTGTCAGATGCTAAAAGAGGACATCTCAATGAAATCTCCCAGTGTCCTGCTCCCCAGGGACCACATACCCACACCTACGCATTAATTCTGGTATTAGCAAATGATAATCTTTGTCTGTCAGTTGAAACACTGAGAGGAATTTTTGTCTTTTTCTTTCTAGTGCTGAAATTTTATGACTGTCTAGTTAAGGCACGGCACATTTTGCATTAACAGTGGGCAATTTCAACTTTAAATGTTTAGGTCATATGTTTCCCAAAACACATCAGAATAACTCAGAAATTCAATTTACCTTGTTATTAAAAGACACTTCCCTGATTACCTCTCACAATCTGAAACATTTTCTAAATCTATACATGTCTCAGCTAAGGTGCGGAAAATATGAACAAAAGCCCTGCAACTCATTATACAGACCTGTCCACGTCCAGGGGATGGTGGGCATGGACACAGAGACACAATATATCCCTTTGCAAGAAGAGATGAAATAGCTACAATCTGTCAGGAAGAGCTTCCCTAAGAGCTGATCTCTGGGTATATGAAGCTACCCAGGTTGTGATAGTGCAGGGGAAAAAATGAGTTATTGGAGGGTCCAAACTCACTTTTCCTATGACAAAAGAGTGAGACTACTGCAGGCATAGCTGTCCACTCACCTGCCTGGGAATACCTGGTACCATGCCCTTCCTCTGGGAAAAAATGTTTCTCACTCATTCCAGGGGTAGGAGGAATTTCAGAAACAGGTATCTCTTCAATATCATCGTAACCATTTTCAGTGGCATCAGTCTGCTTTCCTGGAGGGTCTGAAAGCAGACAAGGACTTAGGCGGAATAGCAAAATATTGGTTGGACTAAGTGGTATCCTAAGTCCCTTCTAATGCAGAGATTCTACTAGTTGATAAATACAGGCCCCAGATTCCAAGGCTGTCTGAAAGGTACATATTTGATCTCAATATTCCCATAAACCGTTAAAATCTTCAAAATATTTGAATGTATTAAGGTTGATGATATTTTTCTAAAAAGGCCTCTCGTACCGTAAAGAATCAACTAAAGCTATTGTGCTATGAATTTCAGGTACTATTTTCAACATATGGTAAGAGAGCTGCAACACATAATATATATGTACCCGTAACTGAGGGAGTGTGAATCTGGATCAAGAGAACCCAGGCTACAAACGTAGCCTCTGAAACTGTGGGAGACACACAGCTGCCAGGGAGAGGGTTGCCTGGGTATCACCCAGAGACAAGAGATCCCACCGATCTCAATCACAGGAGGCCTAGCTTTCGATTCCCTCCAGCGCTCTATTGATCTCAGCACTCATTCCACAGAGCCCTTGTGGACATACCCTGCCCCAAGGGCTGTCCATCTCTACTACTGTGGAAGATCCAGGGAGAAAATTCTCCTCTCTGAAGCCTCTTGTAAATAAGAGCTCCTGGTAGCTGGTAAGCAAAACAGTATGCACTCCATGTGTTCTAGGGCTTTGTAGAAGTCAATTTCTTTTTTATCTCAACATACATATAAACCACCTAAAAATATCGCACTGTCTCAGGGTCAAAATCATATTTCCCAGTGTTCTCTCCTGGCATGGAGTTTTTGATATAATTAGTTTCAAATGTCATTTTAAAAACCATGGTCTTTGAATCTATAACAATACATTAGATGCATGTCCATGACTGAGTAGAAGTGAATACATAGAACTGAGCCTGATCTTTCCTTTTCTGAGGCCACAGGGTGGGCACAGAGAAGAAAAAATTGTTGCCAGCTGGAAAGAAGAGACACTTCTAATCCTAATCACAGAAGAATGTTCTCCTCAGATGTGATTCCTCCTCATCCTTACCATTTAAGGACAAAGCAATTCCTCTTACCTAGGACAGACTCAGGATCTGTATCCTCCTCATTGTTTCCTATGTAATATGGCAGCTTAGACAATGACTCATCAGACGGTTCTCCTGGTAGGGAGGAAAACATCAAAGACAAAGAGCAAAACTTTTCCCACACTATATGGTCCAATGTCAAGGTTCAGAAGAAATCTTGAAGCTTCAGATTAGTGGAGAGAGGGCTTGATGCTCCTGCCTTAAGAGGATGCTGCCATATGAAGTTGTGATAGTTGTGGGATCTGCACTTGCTGAAGGTACCCAAACCCACAGCCAGCTTATGAACAGTGGGGAGGACATAGGATACACACCTGAGTTGTCCAACAGGTCCTCCTTCTCCGGTTGTAAAATGTAATCATCAATATCCTCGTACAAAGCCTCATCGAGAGCACCTTCAAAAGTAGATAAGACTGAGGAAAGCAGCACAGTTCAGAGACTGACCTGAAGATATTCCCTTTACCAATAGACAAAGCCTTCAGTGCTCCCCAATGCTCACCCTTGGAGAAACCCCTTTGGGCTCCAGGGCACCTTTCTTTAGCTTTGTGCTTTCTTGTGTCAGAACTAGTTTTCTTGATCTTGATCTTGGTCATATATACTCAATCTCCACTGACACTGTTCACACAGGAAGCCATACTTTTTGAGAACTTCCACACTCAACCCAGGACCAAAGACTCAAGTTACTCAAATCTTGATGTCTATTGTAGAGAAAGTGGGGTTTTGCCAGTAAATAAGGTTGAAGCCTAAAACTTGTGCACTTTTCTTGATATTACAATTGGCTCAATGCTCTCCTCACATACTTTTCAGGTCATTTAGCATCTCTAAGGCCCACCTCGGAGCTCTGTTCTCCATCTGTGCAGCTGAGTTCCCAAGAAGATAAGGACCAGGAAGAGAAGGGCCCCTAGAATGAGGCAGATGACCACAGGTAGGGAGAAAATGTCGGAGACAGGGTCTGAGCCTGAACTTGTGCCTAAGGAGAAAAAAGAACGATGAGATTTTAGAGAGGATCATAAGCCCAGGAGAATCCCCTCACCGTAGTCATCTGCTGAGTCCTCAGCACCATGAAGTCACCAGTTCACATATAATGGGTCTGCTTGAACCCCAAGATGTGACCAAGCCAGGTCCTTCCCTGAGCTGTGTCAACTGTCTTCTGAACCTGCTCCTAAGGAGTTTCTATAAAGTAAATGCTGGTGAACCTTAGGATCTTCATGGTTGCCATAACTTACTGGAACTATAAACATCTGGTAACCAGGACTTTCATGTACTGATATGGTTCATTTTGCCAGAAATATGTAGAGTACAGAGCACAGGTCCCTGAAAATCTGAGTTTCTCCTCTATCACTTGGCTTGGAGCAGAAAAATCACTTACCTCCAAGGGTCAGGGAAGATGTTGTCTTCTTACCTGGAGGGAAGAGAAGGAAAATGGGACCACTGTACTGAGTTGGCCTGCAAAAACCATCGGGTCACACCTCCCATCACTGGCACTTGCTTCTCTCCCAAATTCCAGAAGACAAGATCACAGCATCTCCAGTGTCAGAGCACAGGGCAGCAGGTAGGCCCAGGAAGTGCTTCTGGAGACAAACTCACATCTCCTTCAGCATTAGCCCTCTCTCCTGTCCCTCCACTCACCAGAGCACCTCACTCCAGCATCCTCCTCGTGCTTACAGTTGTTCTGCCCCCAGGGCTGCGCAGCACAGGCCCACAGGGAAGACTCCCTGCCTCTGCACCGCACCTCGTCCAGCCAGATGCTCCCATTTCCTGGGCCAAATGCAGCCTCCTGCAGAGCTTCCAGGGCAGAGCCACAGCCCAGCTGCTGACACACCACCTCGGCCTCTGCCAGGCTCCACGAGTCGTCACACACTGTGCCCCAGGAGCCGTTGTGCCAAATCTCCACTCGCCCTGAGCATGTGGTGTCTCCTCCCCTGAGTCGAAGCTTCTCTTTGTCTGGAAGGGCAGCAGCACTTCCTGTTACTGGCCTGGTGGGAGGAAGGCGCCCTGAGGACCAACAGGGTAGGTGGGAGGGGCTGAAGTACCTGTGCAGGGGGTAGCAGTGGGACAGCTCTTCGGTTTCTGTCCTGAAGAAATAGACAATGGGGAAGAGCTGGATTAGGGGATCTGGGGCCTATCAAGTATTCATTAGGTTTGACTGTTTTAGAATAGGGTTCCCAAAGTGGAATTAAGAGAAAATCATAAGCATAGAGCAACCGGAGGCTTCTTATCAACTTCAACAGGTGAACAACTGAGATACATATTAGTGTTTCATATATTTTTTGAGCTATTGATTCATGAGTTAAGAAAAAAATCATGTGACAGCACAAACAGAATTTTAGGCTATAGAGCTGGCTTCATTGCTAATGGGGGATTTAAGAGCTTTTTTTACTTGTAAAGATGTTGTTGGGGTGCACAAATATGAAGAATCCTTCTATTCCCAATGGTCCTGTGCTTGATTGCCTGATGTTATAGATTAACTCTCCGCTCTCTGATTAATGTAAAATTGAGAGATTTATTGAAAGTAAAGAGACAGTTTGAGCTGGGGATAGACTAACCTCCATGTGGTGGAATCCAGTAATCCAATAGGGTGACTCAGCAGTGACGTTTTATTAGGGGGAAACAAAGGATATGAAGTACGGTACTTGATTGGTATTTACAAACTTAGATCATTGAAAAACATTACTTGATTGGTAATTACAAGCTTAGATCATCGAAAGACATTACTCGATTGGTAGAAGATCATTTTAAGGTAGATCTTCCTGTGTCAGGAACTCATAGGCAGGACTTCCTATAGCAGAAGCTCTTAAGGCAATTGGCTTAAAAAGATATATGTGTCTTTCTTAGATTGGTTACAAGGTGCTAATCATAAAGGGGGGGTTGTATGGTAGTTATATCATCTTTACTGTACATTCCTCTCTTAGGGGAGTCACAGTGTAGTTACATCATCATTGCCAGACATTTCTTAGTTTCATGATTATGTCTGCCCAGATAATGGCAGTTGCTAGGGCAGAAACAGAGCTAGCAATAGAGGAGTCACACTCAAACCTCAAGTTGGCCACTTCAGATCTTCTCCTCACGTTTTAAAATTCCCTTACAAACTGAGAAGGGGTGAGGTTTGAGGCTCTTCAAAAGAGTTTCTAAACTTTCAGATCCTGTTGACTGGTGTGTTCCAGGGTGATGGATGCCTGTGCCTCATCCCAAACTCTAAGTACCTAAGGCTGGCAAGATCTTTGATGGGAAGATGGCCACGGAGTTCTGAGGGTGGTAGAACTTAAGATATGTTGTTGAGAGAGAGATAAGTTTCTTGTGATGTCATGACATTGAAGGAGGGCAACTTCTAGTGGGGCCACATGGTCTGAGTCAACTAAGAGGCCAGGACCAGTGTCCACCATGAAGGACTGATGACTCTTGATCTCACCAACTCCATTCCCCACTTTACTAGAGTGGTAAGTCCCAGTCAGCATCTCACTGTTGTAAATCAATACCACTCTATGCTACGTGTGCTCATCAACTCTGTTTATCAAATCACTGTAATTTTATTTTCATAAAACTCATAACCACTTGAAAGTATTGTTTTAATTTATTTCTTTATTGTTTTAAATCAGCCACCACCACACCAAAAAAATTAGAGCAAGGATCTTAGCTGTATTATTGATTTCTCTAGTTTCTAGAATACTTCTTGATTCATAGTAGGCCTACAACAAATATTTATTTGCTAAAAAGATACAGGTATGAGAAGGTATTCTAAACTGAATCATGTTTCCATTTTCTCTCTTCTCCATTACTAAACTATGAAAAGAATTGTGGATCAATGTTTACTCTTCATTATTAACCATCTCTTTTAACTCCTCTGTAAGTTAACAAGTGGAATGGAATAAATTTGGTGTATCATAGTTTTTTTTTCTTCCATTAAAAGCTAATGAGTTGTATACACATTATTCTGGAATGCACAAAAGTAAATAATAGAACACGTTGAGAGAAAAATAAGTATTCTATTTGTATACTTCATAAATTAAGAGTGTGAAAGAAAATCTAAATGATGTCTTCATGTTTTTAGCATGATACGTAGAATAGGAAAATGGATGAAGGTTATGCTTATGGAGAAGGAGATGAAACATTATAAGCAGAATGTAAAAATGTTTAGAAAGCCAGGGGATAAGTAAAATATAGATATGTAGAAAAAGATACTTAGAAAATTTAGAATGAGATGTTGATTTTGTACACAGAGAGATAATTATACAGAATGGACAAAGATGACACAAAGACCCTGATACTAAAAAAATGCATAAAATAAAAAGGACAGAACCACATGTTAATTCACAGGAAAACCTAGAATTTGAAGATGACAAGAAAATACAGTATTTCACAGAAAAACAAATATAATTAAGATATGCTATTTGTTAGAAAATCTCAGAATTGATATGTTCTTTCTATATCATCCCATACAACCATACACCTTATTCAACAATTCTCTTCTAGAATATTTCTGAAATTTAATCTCCTAACTTCTGCTGGATGTCTGCTCTTTTCAGACTCAGAGTTCTTCTTATCACTAGTTTTAATAAAATAATCTCTGGTCTCTCAAGAGGAAAACAAAAACAGAAACAAGAATTCAAAAAGATAAGAACAAAGATGGTGAGTAATAGATTGCTCAGAAGTGAACACTAAGTCTGTGTCATAAATCCAGGTTGAGCAGAGAAAGAGGAACCAATAAAGGCTACTGAGGACAGCAATTGGTGAGGCAGGAAGAAAAAAAAACCTAGGGGAGTATGGTTTCAGGAAACCCTAAAAAACAATGGGATGAAAGAAGGAGAAAGAAATCAACATTGTCAAATTTAGAATCAAAGTATTTCAGAAAACAAGAGAGGTGGAATTTAGAGACCAAGTGTGGACATTACCGAGTAAAGGAGCAAGGGCACGTCTCCCACTCTGAAGGGGAAAAGACAGAGTGCAGGTGCAGAGCCATGGTGGAAGAAAAATGAGAGCGCTTCCATGCAATTTCTTCTATTCTGTCAGAGTAAAGTGAAGCAGATTCAGCTAAGAGTAGTAGTGGGTCCAGTTATTGGTAATTTGAGATGATAGGAGACGCTATGAAATAGAAATTCGAAGGGTAGGAAAACAAACTATTAAGGAAGTATAGTAGGAATGTTAAGGAATGCTGATTGCCCTGTAGGGATTTATTCATCACTTTAAAGTGAGACTAGTAAATACTGTGTACTTTTTTTCAACCTAGTGTAATTGCTTGGGTGTAGGCAGGAATATGTGGATAGTAGAGTTTTCCAGTCAGTGGTTGGGGTTTAGCCAGGTGAGTTTCAGAGAGGAAAAGTGTGGCAAGGGAGTTAAAGGTGATGGCAAGAGAGTGAGTATAATAATAGCTCATGAAATTTAAACAGGTGAGCAAGAAATTGCAGGCACAAGAGGGATGATGGTAATGAAAAAATATTGCAGATACATTGGAGATTGAATGTCTCCATGAGGAAGAATTATCTTAGAAGTAAAGATAATGGTCAAAATGTAGTATACTTTAAATCTAGATATCTGAAGTGGTGCAGTTATGGATGATGACAATGTGAAATACACAATTACTTGAGTAGTAACAGAAGATGCGTGGAGGAAAGTTGGATAGGTTGTCTGCATGAATGTTGAAATTGGAAATAACAGTGAGAGAAACAGGATGGAAAGAAAGCATGCAAGCCTGGTTCTGAAATCTTCAGTGAATGATGAAGGATGACCAGCACATGAGTAGAAGACTCTAAGGACATGAAGAGAGTAGTGTATGCCAATGGCGTAAATTTCCAAGGATTTGTGAATTAAAAATAATTTCAGAGCAGAAATGATTTGGAGCTTCGCTGGTGATCAAAGAAGATGCTGATGTCACTTCTAGACCCAGAGACAAGTGGATTATATGAAAAGTAAACAGCATCTATTTGCAAGGTTGTAGGGAAAGCACTGTCATTAGGGGCTACTCAGGCTTTGTTTAGAGTAAGAAAGGAAGGGAAACTTAAGGATATAGGGAAATTTGCTCATGTCCGATAGAAAAAAATTCAAGAGACACCAGCAAATTACGTTAGTAGGGCAGGAGAGCAAAGAGTAATACTGGGACAGATTTGTGGATTATCAAAGTATCATGAGAATGAGGGTTCAGGTACTGAAGGGTGAACTTGGAGTCTTGGCCTTCTAGTGAAGACTGAGGTAAAGATGAGAGAGGCCTGAGGGTATCATTCAGAGGGTCGTTTATAAGGTGTTTAGTTGTCCTTTGTATCTAGAAGTTTAGTTGTCTTTTACATCTAGAAATTATGGAGAGACTGTGTCACTGACCTCTTCAGCATAAGCCTAAGAAACTCTGGCTCCTGCCCACTGGTCCAGGCCATCAAGCTTCACTTTCCCTCATGTTTTCCCTGCTCAGCCATACTGGGCTTCTTTCATTTTCTCAAATACGTGGTTCTCTTTCCCACTCTGTGACCTTCCCACTTGCTTTTCCTCTGGCCAAAACATCTTTTTACCCTTTTGTCTCTTTGGTGACTCCAACTCAATGACAATGGGTAAAGCTCATCTTTTTTGCTTAAGCATTTCTTTTCTTTCCAGACTAATATTTGTTTGACTGTTTTCCTTTTCAGAGTCTGACACTTCTTCCCAACATATTTACTCACTAGGTCTTCAACATTAGGTTGAAATCTTCTATGTAGTTATACGTGTATCCTCTCTTGCTTTCTATCCTCATGCCTGTAACAGAGGCTTGCAAATAATTTGTTGTTGTTAAGTGCCATTGAGTCAGTTCCGACTCATAGTGACACTATGTACAACAGAATGAAACATTGCCCAGTCCCACTATCTTCATAATCATTGCTATGCTTGAGCCCACTTTTGCAGCCACTGTGTCAATCCATCTCGTTGAGGGTCTTCCTCTTTTTTGCTGACTCTCTACTTTACCAAGAATGATATCTTTCTCCAGGGACTAGTCCCTCCTGATAATATGTCTTAAGTACGTGAGACAAGTCTCGCCATTCTTGCTTCCAAGGAGCATTCTGGCTGTACTTCTTCCAATAAAGGTCTGTAGACTTATTACCTGACCTAGAAAGTGTGAAGATTACAAAATGCATTGCTGATTGGAAAGGACAATGCTTTGGAACTGGGCATATCGGGTGGATATCCAGTTCTGGTGCTTGTTAGTGAAGAGACTCTGAGCATACCACTGAAGCTCTATTAACATCAGTTTCCTCAACTGAATAATGACTGTCATCATACTTAATTAATAGGTCTTCTTTGAAAATTAAATGCTATTCCCTGTATAAAGAACTTAGCAAAATGCTTAGTAAATACTTTGTTATGGTTTGAATTGTATCCCCCAAAAATGTGCGTCAACTTGGCTAGGCCATGATTCCTAGTATTGTGTGATTGTCCACAATTTTGTCATCTGATGTGATTTTGATGTGTTGTAAATCCTACCTCTATGATGTTAATGAGGCAGGATTACAGACAGTTATGTAAGGAGGCAGGACTCAATCTACAAGATTAGGTTGTGTCTTGAATCAATCTCTTCTGAGATATAAAAGAGAGAAGTGAGCAGAGAGATAGGGGGACTTCATGTCATAAAGAAGGCAACACTGAGATCAGAGTGTGTCCTTTGGATCTGAGGTTCCTGCGCTGAAAAGCTAATAAACCTGGGGAAGATTGATGACAAGGACCTTCTCTCAGAACTGACAGAGAAAGCTTTCCCCTGGTGCTGGTACCCTGAATTCAGACTTCTAGCCTCCTAGACTGTGAGAGAATAAACATCTGTTTGTTACAGCCATCCGCTTGTGGTATATCTGTTATAGCAGCACTAGATAACTAAGACATACTCATTATAATTTAAGGTTCATCTCTTGTCTTCCTTATTTGAGATAATAAGATCCAGTAAACAAAATTTTAGTTTCCAACACAGTACAAGCTCAAGATGCCTTCTATTCAATCTCCCAGGTGTTTTAACTTAAAGTGATGTCAGGCCTGAACACCCTTTTTTTGTTTTTCAGAAAGTGCTGTAGTTTAGAGTTCAAGATTTGACGTTCTGTTTGGATAGATACATTTTGTAGGCTCAATCTGAAATTTAAACCATACAATTAAAATGTAAATTTGCATAAAAAATCACATAGAAGGATGGTATAGTCTACTCAAATTCAGACAAATCAGTCACCTGCACAAATGATGTGAGCTACTTCTTTTGGAGAGCATGATCTATTGTTCCAGGGATCAGAAAGACACTGCCACAGAGAGGTGTCACTTTTCCGACACTGGATTCCATCCACCCAAAGGGGCTGAGAGATTGTCCTGATACCAGCCAAAACGTTGAGCTCGCCAGTGTCTCCACAGCCCAACTGCCTGCAGATCACAGACAGGGTGGTGGGCTCCATTGGGCTTCTGCAGACGCTGCCCCACGTCCCGTTGTAGAAGACCTCCAGCCAGCCAGCACAGTCATGGTCATCACTCACCAGCCTGAGGGCCAGGGACTCTGAAAGTAGAGATGGAAGGAATGAGGGCACTGGGCCCCAGTGTGGCTGACTTAGTGCTGTGATCCCTCATCTCCAGGTGATGGAACTGCTTATCTCAGACACTGCAGAGGAGCTTCCCACCTTGAAGGAGCTCATAAATTTCTTTCTGATTCATTTTCTTAATCAGGGTTTAATCTCTTGTGTCCCGCTCTCTCTCATTATAGGGATTGGCACAACTGAGGTGAAGGGAAGCCCCCCCAGTTATTGCCTCAGCCTCTGGGAGATGCACTGATACACACAAGATCTGGGTAGGGATTTGCAAGTCATTTTTTTTGTTTTTTTTCCTACATCTGAAATACAAGTGCTGCCTTTATCTGGAACACACACACAAAAAAAAAAACTTGTCAAATGAAATCACTGCAAGAAAAAATCCATTATTCATAGCTATTTGAACAGCAAGAACCATGGCAGGCTCACTTCCCTCAGGCTAATTCAGCTCATGCTCCCCAGGGGGCTAGGCCTCACCCTCTGTGGAGCTTCTTGCTGCCTCCCCCAATGTGGGCACATGGACACAGACCTGAGCAGAAGACCCCTGCATCCTCCTTGTGCCTGCAGTCATGCTGCCCCCAGCCCTGGGAAGGGCACGTCCACACATGGGACTCCTGTCCTGTGCATTTCAGGTCATCCAGCCAGATGGGTCCTTTTCCTTCCCCGAAATGAGCAGAGACCGTGGCATTGAGGGCCCACCCACAGCCCAGCTGTCTGCAAACCACTTGGGCATCATTCACGTCCCAGCTGTCATCACAGATGGTGCCCCAGGAGCCCTTGTGGTAGACCTCCACTCTCCCGTCACAGCTACTGCTCCCGTTCACCAAGCGGAGCCATCTGTTCTCTGAGATGAGAAAGTCATGTCAATGGGGCACTTATACAGGGCTAAATTATACAGGTGGCATTTATACAGGTATGAGAATAGGTTCTGGTCCTGTGGGACCCCCTCACCTGAGCAGTTGGTAGCACTCTCCTCTGAGGTTGCAGAGCCTGCTGGGTCAGACATGGAGTCATTGCAAGGGGGAAGCAGCTGGGTCTGGTTTCCTACAGAAGCAACATGATCAGGGGATTAGAAGGGTTAAGTAACAGAAAACTGAATTAATCTAAATAAAAATTTAGTGAGCAGGTCTAAGATGAAGGCTCTGATATAGGAGTAATGATATCATAACTTCAGAATTAACCTTCTTTATGGAGAGTGCTGCTTCTGACAATGGCAAATATGCCTGGTTTAAACAAGCCATTGCACTGAGGATGACTTTAGGAAAGCTGGAATACATGAACACTGTTTGAAAGCATCACAGAGCAACCAAGGCAGGAAATATTTCTGGAACCAAGGTCTCAGAGAGAAGTAAAGGGCAGAGTTGAGCCTTTTTCCCCTTGAGGCATTTGCCAGTTCAAAGGGAGCAGCTGAGAAACGAGAGGCTCTGCAGAGTTTGGGCAGACTCACTGGCTAGGGGAACACACATTATAATTTGGGGTCTTTTAAAGATGAGGAGCCTTGTTAAACACCCAGAAAACTTGTACCATAAGAGAGTGAGAGAATGAAAAGTAGACCATTCTTCAGAGGGAAGGAGGCCCAGCTTCTACTCACTTCAATTAAAAAAAAAAAGTGATCTACTCCTAAATCAGATGTCTGGAAGAAGTCAAATAAAATTCTTTCTGAAGAATTCCTACAATTTCTCACCTAGAAAGTTTGTCAATCAAAACACTCAGGCATATAAAAGAAGAAATTTGACAAAACACTGAGAGGAAGAAGGACACATGAGAAAGAAACTCATAGGTATCCAGCTATTAGAGTTATCTAACAGGGACTTAAAAAAAAAAAAAAGGTTGAAATGGTCAAGAAATTAAATGACATGATGGGTATATATTGGCAGATAAATGATAATAAAGAAACAAATGGACATTCTAGAACTGAAAAAGTCAATAACAAAATAAGAACTCAAACAGTGAGTGTAACAGCACATTGGATCAGCACAAGATAGAAACAGTAAAATAGAAGATTGATCAGAAGAGCATACACAGAATAAAGTGCAGAAGGCAAAAGAATGGAAATTATAAAAAGGGGCATAAGAGACACAGTGAAAAGACACATTTTTATATAGTAAGTCTTAAATACATAAAGTCACAATTAACAGAGCTAAAAGTAAAAATTAGAAAATCTACGATCACAGTGGGATAATTTAATAACAACTGTGGTGGTTTTTAAAAAAAGAAGGTGAAAACTAGTTGGAGAGAATTCATTCCCAGTACACCTTTAGTAAAAGTAGTACTAAAAAGTTTTTTAAGGCAAAATGAATGCAGTAATGTAGGAAGAAATGAGGAACATCGATATGATAGATACGAGGGAATTAAAACATGGAAAACAATATTTGGTGAAGTTTAAAATAGAAGTGTAGTTAAAATGAAGGACAATGACTCTAAGAATAATAAAAATATATAGTGAACAAGCTATTGGAGGAGAAAATACCATAGTAAAATATACTTGGATAGACCAAAAGAATGCAAGAAAATAACAAAAAGATACAGAGAAATGGTATATTTAGTTGAAATATGCCAATAATCACAGTAAAGCTAAATACACTATGTATATCTATTATACACGAAGATTATCAAAGTGCATTAAAAACAGTCAGAACCCAATTTTATATGACTTATAAGAGACCCATAATAAATATCAGGGCACAAAAAGTGATAAAAAAATGATTTAAAAAAAAAAAACCATTAAAAGAAATTTGGTGTAGCTATACTGATATCATACAAAATAGACTTTATGGAAAAAAAAGTTCTAGACATAAAGAGGGCTGTTTCATAATTATAAATGGGTAACTCTAACATAAAGATAAAACACTTCTAAATTCGTATATAATTAAAACCAAACCTTGAAATACATGAAGCAAAACTGACAAAACACAAAAGAGAAATAGACAATTATATTTAGAAATTTTAATACACTTGTCAATAACTGATGGAAAGAAAAACAGACAAAATGAATAGGTATGTGTAAGATTTGAATAATATAATTAACATATTTGATTAATTGGCATATATAAAATCCTGAAGCCAAGAAATATACAAAATACACTTTCAAGTGCAAGTAAAACATTTGTGAAAAAATACCATAAGCTGGGCAATAAGCTAATATAAAAAGGTTCAGTCATATAGAATAGTTTCTCTGCCCACAGTGGAATTAATGTAAACAGTAATAACAAAACACTAACCAGAAAATTTCCAACTATTTGAAACTAAGAAATAAAGTTCTAAATAAAACAATGGAAATTAGAATAACTTTGTATCTAAATGACAATATACAAGAAATCAAACTGATAAAATGCAGCCAAGTCTGTGATTAAAGTCAAATTTATAGCCTCAATAGATACTATAAAAATAAAGAAAATTTGAACGTCACTGATACAAGTATTCATATCCGGAAAGTAAAAGAATAGCAAGCTAAACACAAAGAAAGCAGAAAAAAGAAATACCATACCATTTTTATTAGATATTTTACTAGAGATCAAAATCAGTTCAACAAGGCAAAGAAAAGAAATAAAAACACAAGAATTGGAAAGGAAGAAATATAATTATTTGTAGGCTACATGATTGCAGAAAATGCGGAATGCAGAAAACCGAAAATAATCTATTGTTAGATTATTGGAAGTAATACTTCAATTACTAACATTGCTGGACACAAGCTCAATACAAAAAAAAGCAAAATCAATTTTATTCTTAAATAGTAAAAATATACAATGACAAAAAGCTATCCTACTCAAGATAACATCAAAAGCATAAAACACATAGGAGAAAACCTAGTCAAAGACATGCAAGATCTTTAAAGAATTAAAGAAGACCTAAGTCCTAAGTGAATATACCATATAAATCAATTGGGAGACTCAATCTTGTCAAAATCAATTATCTTCAAATTCATGGGCAGATTAAATCTAATTTCAACCAAAATGAGGAGCCCTGGTGGTGCAGTGGTTAAGTGTTCAGTTGTTAACTGAAAGGTGGGTAGTTTGAACCCACCAGCTGCTCCGCAGGAGAAAGATGTGGCAGTCTGCTTCCATAGAGATTTACAATCTTGGAAACTTTATGGTGGCAGTTCCATTCTGTCCTATACTGTCTCTGTGAGTTGGAATCCAATCTACTCAATGACAACGGGTTTTTGGTTTTCAACCAAAATATCATCGTGCTTTTTTTTTGTGAAAAATGACAAGCCGATTCTAAAATTTATATGGAAATCCAAAAGACCGAAAATGACCAACACAGTCGGAAGAAATACAAAAAAGTTAGAGGAGTTACTTCTCCACATATCGAGATTTACTATAAAGTTACAATAAATAAGGAAATGGGTATTAGTGCAAAGATAGACAAATGATAAATGGAACAGAATAAAGAGTCTAGAAAAGAGTCAAACAAACATGGACACTGTTTATGACAAAGGTGGCGCTTTAGGGGGAAAAGAGCTTTCAGGAAAGGAGTCTGAGTCAGTTGGATATCCATATAAAAATATGAAACTTGACTCCTATCTCACACCATATACAGAAATACATTACAGAAGGATTGCACAATTTTATGACAAAAGAAAAATAATCAAACTTCTATGTGATACTGTAGGAGAATATCTTCATGATCTTGGGGTAAAAAAGTTTTCTTAAAATGTACGTAGAAGCTCTAAGTGTACACAGGAAAAAGTTGAAAAATTGTACTTCATTAAAATTAAGAACTCATCTCATAAAAAAAAAAAAAACCAAAAACCAAAACAACACCATTAACAGAGTGAAAACAAAAAGCCAAAGGCTAAACACATTTTCACCAAAATTCATTGTCACAATTATTTGTAGCATCATTATTTGTAATAGTCAAGGACTGGAAACAAATCACCATCATTAGTTGAATGGATCAATACATTGTCATGTGGTCATTCAATGGGATATTCTACACAATAATATGAATGAAGCACTGCTATAAACAGCAACATGGATGAATCACAAACATAATCTTGAGTCCAATTTCTTTAAGTTAGGCACAGGAGAGTATACTGCATGATTTTATATAAAGTTAAAAAACTGGCAAAAATATTCTATGGGAGTAGAAGCTATGAGTGGTTTCTTTTTATTTCTACACTTTTCTCTATGAACTATACTTAAATAATAATGCCCATTAAAAAAATATTATCCCTCTGAACACTCCTTGCCCTGACCTGAAAGATGAATGAACAACGAGAAGAACCATGTTTCAGTGCAGAATGTCTCACGTTTGAAGCCAGGTTTTCCACTCTCTGCTTTTAGGGAGGTTTCACTTAGGAGCTCTTGAGTACCAGTGAGCCCTTACTTCTCTCTTACCTGAGCAGATCACAGAGGCTGTGTTTCCTTCTGCACACTCAGAAATCCCCAGGGCAGTCATAGGGCAATTCCACAAAAAGGACTCATCCCCTGAGCAGTGAAATCGGTGTTTCCAGATCTGATCCCTTCCTTCCACAAAGTATGCTCCTGTTGGGGTAGAGATGGCGACTCCACACTTGAACTGTTGACAAACAACATTGGCATTGGCCATGTTCCAGTGGGAGGCACAGAGTGGTCTCCAGACTCCAGAAATATTCATCTCCACTTGTCCCTCACACTGAGAGCTGCCATTTTTAACGAGCCGGACTTCAGTGTACTCTGGTAGAAGAAGATGGATTTCAGCAAAACGTCATGTTTTTATTACCAGAACAGGATATGTGGGCAGGTTAAAGTCCTGCTCTGAGTCTCACCTGAACAGACAATGTGGACAGCCCCACTGTGGTGACAAGTGCCTCTAGGACAGGGCACTCTGGGGCAGAACACGAGCTCAGATTCCTGCCCCTCACACCGGAACTTTTCAGTCCAGATCTGTCCATCAGTTTTTCTGAAGGGCACATCCCGCAGGACAGATAAAGCCTTGCCACACCCCAACTCTGCACAGATGACATGGGCAGTGGGGAACGTGAAGTTCCTATCAGACGCTGGAGTCCATTCTGTTCCAGTATATATTTCAACTTGCCCGGAGCACAGTCCATCACTGCTACCCAGACGCACAAATCCTAAAGAAGAAAAAACAAGCCCAGTGAGAGTTCATGATACTGGCATCATATTTGGAAAAGACACGCCGCAGGTAATGATATGAAAGCTTTTCTTTTCCTAGGGTGGGGGCACGGGGAAAGGATTCTATAGCTTCTTTCAGAATAGGACCTCCATAAGCGAGTTTTTGAAGAGAGCACCAGGAAGGATTTGCAACATCAGCTCAGAATGACTGAATCCTTGAATCATACACCTTGGGAAGAAATAAATTCCTCATACTGGTGCCTGGGACCTACCAAGGAAACTGCACAGCAGATAAGCATTCAAAGTTGGGTGCAGAGGTATGAAAAGCAGAACTAACCCCAAGGTAAAAGAAGAGGCATGGGAGGGTAGAGACCTATCAGCCAGACAAGATTAGAAAGCCATCCTGAGACTTCTGGGGCTAGAATTCTGACCATCTTTCTCTCCCATTCCATCTTCAAGGAACTGAGAATAGGGAAAAAATCATGAGGGATGGATGCATGAATGCGTGCCAAACTGCAGACACAGTGATGGCTGAAGAGAAGAAATATAGACAGTATAATGAATTTACTTTTATGATTTCACATTTATTTTTCTGATAATATTGGATGGTGAAAAATTCCAAGAATCTCTTTGGTGTTCTAAATGGGAAAGTTGTTCACAGATGAGTCTGGATGTTAAGAAATTTCAGAGAATCATAAGAGTAGAGGGCCAGGTTGGTGGTCCTAGCCATCTCTCTTGAAACCCTAGGGTTTGTCTGTAAACCTGGAAGAGAGTCAGTTTTCAGTGGGAGCACATGAGACAGCTGAATTTGCAGATCACTTTATACTAGGAGCTTTTCCTCTAAGATATGTGAGTCTTAGCAAATCCTAAGCGGTGACGGCAATTGATGTATTTTAATCCTATAATTAGGCTAATTCTGTATTCCTATCCTACTTGGGTTCTCGAGATAAAAAGTCAGCATGCTACAAAAAGGGGAGTTACCTAGCCAGATTGCTCAGAGTGCCAAGTTTGACCTAACTGCAGCACAGCTTTCTCTCAAATAAAATGTTCAATTCACACTGCTGCATAGGCTTAATTTCTCTTTACAATCCTTTCACAAATTGTGAGTATAGAAATCAAGCGATTCAATATTTAAAAACAGAAATGGCCACCTTTTCCTTTGTATAACACACCCATCCCATTCTGATATTCCGCTCTAACCACCACAGCACAGTGCTAATACAGTAGAAAGGGCAGAGGACAGAGAAAGTAGAGATAGAGGGTCTGGCAGGAGGCAAAAGTAATAGTGGAGAAAAGAGAAGATGGCAGAGGTGGCCTTAACAAGTGAGGGGTAAAAAACCAAAAACCAAACCCATTTTTGCTGAGTTGGTTCGACTCATAGCGACCCTATAGGACAAAGTAGAATGGCCCCATAGGGTTTCCAAGGAATGGCTAGTGGATTCAAACTGCTGATCTTTTGGTTAACAGCCATATCTCTTAACCACTGCACCACCATGGCTCCACAATTGAAGGATAGATCTATTATTAGGGTAAATACTCTGGGATTTAGCAACTGATAAAACGTGAGAGAGAAGACAGGAGGGAGAGAAAGCTTTTCAGATGGGTAAATTGGGAGAGTGGAGATACATTCTTAAGTACAGCTCTTAATGTTTAAATGTTTATTTTGTAATCTTTACCATTTAGTAGATATTAGAACTATATCTATATTTATATCTCCTTTTATAAGGTCTGTATCTATCCACTGAATGTAAGCTCAATGAAGGCAAATATTAGGTTTATTTTTTTCACTCTTTTACCCCCAGAAGGTAACTCTGTTCCTGGATCATAATATTAACTAATTTATTATTTGTTAGTGAATGTTATGGATTGAATCATGACCACTAAAATATGTATTAAACTTCAGGCCCCTGTACCTGTTGATGTGATCCTGTTTGGAAATAGGGGTTTTCTTTTGTTATGTTAATGAGGTTATAGCAGTATAGTGTGGATCCTAAACCTAATCACTTCTGAGTTATAAAAAGAGCAGAATACATATAGATAGACACACAGGGGAAAGACAGATGCTATGTGAGGTCCCATCTATAAGCAAAGAAACACCAAGAATTGTTGACAGACTCTAGAAACTAGGAGAGAGGCCCAAGAAAGAATCGACAAAGCTAAGACCCTAATTTGGAACTTTGGCCTCCAGAACTGTGAGAAAATAAATTTCTGTTATTTAAAGCATCCACAGGTGCTATTTCTATTATGGTTAGAACTAGGTAGCTAACACATTTATCAAAAGTTCAAAATTTATATTTATTTTCCATTTAAACATGAGGAAAAGGCCCAGGTGGAAGCCTGGTTATACTGACTAAAATAATCCATGCTCTTTATATCATAGTTTTCATTACAGAAGATAGAAAGAAAATTTTGGAGCAGGATCAGAAGCAATTAAATGGTTTCTCTCTCTCTCCCTTTTTTTCTTTCTTTTCCTCCCTTCCTTCCTCCCTCCCTCTCTTCCTTCCTTTCTTTATTTTTCTTTTTGGAGGGAGTATTTTGTTAATATTGAGTTGAGTCTGAAGAACCTATAGGACATCTAGTGAAGATGATCAGGAAGCAGTTTCAAGTATGGGTTTGAAGCTGGGGAGAGGTATCTGATCTATGGAAACAGATTTGTTATTTAAGAGTTGCTGTTATTAGGTGCTATCAAGTCATTTTTAACTCATAGTGACCCCATGTGGCAAAGTAGTACTGCCTCATAGGGTTTTATAGGCTGTAATCTTTATGGGAGCAGATTGCTAGGTCTTTCTCCCACAGCTCTGTTGGGTGAGTTTGAACTGCCAAGCACTTAACCAATAAGCTACCAGTGCTCCTTTATGTAACAGTAAGCCTGTGTAATGAAGTTCATAGGAAGTTGCTTTCCTCAGGAAAGAAACGTAGTAAATGTTCAAATAATGTTTTGTTATCAAAAGTAAGCCATCCAAATAGGATGCATGAACACCAAAAGAATTAATGTACTTTCTTGAAATGGTTACATCAGGCATTCTAATTAGACAAGCTCCTGTTTACCTGACATCAATATATGGAAATAAAACCTGGATTCCTGAAGTGTTTCCACAATATCATTTCCAATTAACATCATGAATTAAACAAAATGATAACAATGTACGTCACCCAGAAAGCCAGAACGCAGAGTTTCCTGATATAAAAAGTGGCTTTAAAGTGTGTGAGACCTACAATGAGCATAGTGCTCTCTCATAGATTTATCTATGTGAGATCAAACTGACAACAGCATCTCGAAAGGTTGGATGAGAAGCTTACAGGGCAGTGATTTTACATTAATGGTGGCGGAAAAATTTGGAAAAGGATAGTAAGAATGGTTACACACTTGAAGAATATAAAAAATGTAATTGAATGGTACATATAGAATTTGTTGAAATGGTGTATACTTTGCTGTGTATTTTTTCAGCAAAAAATAAAATGAAATTAAAAAAAAAGTCGTATACAGTACAATGGAATATGACTCAGCCATAAGAAGAATGAAGTCCTGATACATGCTACAACATGGATGAAACTTGAAAACATTATGCTGAATGAAATAAGTCAATTACAGAAGAATAAATATTGTATGATCCTACTCCTATGAAATATCTAGAAAAGGCAATTCTATAGAGACCAGAAAACCCTATGGAGCAATTCTCCTCTGAGACATATGGGGTTGCCATGAGTCGGAATTGGCCCAATGAAGACTTTTGTTTGTTTTTGTTTTTTTATAGAGACCATAGTTTATTAGTGGTTACCAGAGGAGGCCTGGAGGGAGGAGGAAAGGGGAATTCATTGCTTAGGGGACACTGAGCTTCTGTTAAGAGTACTAAAAAAATTTGGGAATAGATAATGGTGATGGTTGAACAACATGATGAACATAATTAATGTCACTGAATTGTACCTGTGAAGAATGTTAAAATGGCAAATATTTGTTACATATATATTTGCCATAATAAAAAAATTGAGACATAATTCACATGTCACAAAATTCAATCACTTAAAGTATAAAACCAAAAAACCAAACCTGTTGCTGTTGGGTCGATTCTGACTCATAGTGATCCTACAATTAAAAAAAAAAGAGGAGAAAGGCTCTCTTGCTTAGATCAAATAAAACATGATTCTAAGACCCCCAGTTCGGGGATTGGGGCTCAAAAGGACTTAAGCCTGTGTATGTGTTTGGCACATGATCAAAAAAGGCCTCTTTAGCTGCAACTCTTGGAGTGTCAGAATGATTTGCAGTTCCCATTTGAGGCCCATTTGGGGGTCGGTTTCCTTCTACTCAAAGAAGGTAATCTATATGACTCTAGATTAAATCCACTCCCTCTCTCACCTTCCCTCCTTAATATTTTCTCTTAGTGTCCTGCTGTTGTTAGTTGCTATTGAGTCAGCTCCAACTTGCGGCAACGTTATGTATAATAGAACAAAATGTTGCCCTGTCCTGCGCCATCTTTACAATTGTTGGTATGTGCGAGTCTATTGTTAGCTATCGTGTAGTGCCTCCCAACGTAAGGGGCTCATCTTCCAGCACTATATTAGACACTGTTCTGTTGTGATCCAAAATGTTGTCATTGGCAGATTTTTGGAAGTAGATGGTCAGGACTTTCTTCTTAGTCTGTGTTAGTCTCGAAGCCCTGCTGAAACCAGTCTACCATGGGTGACCCCGCTGGGATTTGAAATACCAGTGGCATAGCTTCCAGCATCACAGTAACATGCAAGCCACCACAGTACAACAAACTAACAGATGGGTGGTGGTTCAGAGTCTTCTCCAATATTCCAAACAATTCCTGATAATGCCCTCTTTCAGTTTAAGATTAAAGTTTGACAAGCTTAAGAAGCTGTATGTAAATAATGAGGATGCCAAGTACTGTGTTCTTATTTTATACCAGAGAAGACAGAACCTGGGGAGGGTAAGTAACTTGTTCAAGTTTTCAGAGTTGGAGAATATGGTTGGTATCCAGACTTGCGCTCTTTTGTCCCCATTTGATGTCTCTCGGTTGACAGCGCCTCATCCCAGGTGCCTGCACAACAGCTCCTCTTCCTTCAGGCCGAGTGATAAGTATATGTTATGTCCGACTCTTCTGGCTGCCTCAGCTCTACTCTTCCTTGCAGGGATGGCCTCAATTTTCCACATTCAGTCCATTTGCAAGAGAGACATCGAGCTGAGTCACAGGAAGGGTCTCAGGGGGCCAGGCCTTCAGGAAACTGTGCTTTCTGTATCAGTGCCTGAACTGCTTCTTCTTAGGGTTCTTTTTGCCAGAGGAAATGACCTCTCTCTCCTCTCCCTATCAGAGCTTTAGGGCTGTATTTTTTTCAAGGAAGCATGAGAGCAAGGATAACCAGGCCTCAAGATCTAATATCTTACATATAGATCACTCTTTTACTTCTTTCTCTCTGACCAAGACTGCCTCCTTTATCCTGTCTGTAGCTGGGTCTCTTCCGCACCCAAATCAACTCTTCAGAACTCTGGCCATAAGCCTCACCTGCTTCTGTATCCATTGGCTCCTCACCCATCAATCCAGTTTCCTGCTATTCTATCTGGAACAGAGCATTGTTTAGCCCAAGACCCTAGAAATGTCTCTATTGGATGGGATGCTTGGTCAGTCATTTATCCCTGAAAGCCTGAGGTATTCAGCATGACCTTCCCATCAAGGTGCAGCCAGAGACAAAGAGAGTAGGTCACTGGAGGTCCGTTCTGTTGCCGTTGAGCCGATTCCGACTCGTAGCAAACCTATAGGACAGAGTAGAACTTCCCCATAGGTTTCCAAGGAGCAGTTGGTGGATTTGAACTGTTGACCTTTTGGTTAGAGGCCGTAACTCTTAACCAGTGCACCACCAGGGCTCCCCCGGAGGTCCAGGGGTAGAAAAAAGTTGAGCCTCTGAGAAGGAAATGATGAAAAAGGGGGAGAAAGGGGAGGCTTCTGAGGGAGCATACTTGAACTTTCTTCATAGATCTGATATTTAAGGAGGAGAAAGGCATTTGAAGGCAATATTGAGAGTCCAGTTTCATGTTGTTTTCTTCAAAATACAAACTTTTTTTTACGCTTTGCCATGTTCCAGGACTTTTGTTAAGTGCTAAAAATGTAAATTGTAAAGTTCCTATTTTTGTGAGGCTTTACTGCTAGGGGATACTGTGTGGTTTAAAACCAGAAAAGGTGTGTGTCAGGGTTGTATACTTTCACCATACTTATTCAATCTGTCTGCTAAGGAAAAATTTGAGAAGCTGGACTACTTGAAGAAGAACACAGCATTGGGATTAGAGGAAAACTAATTGACCTGCGTTATGCAAATGACACAACCTTGCTTGTTGAAAATGAAGAGGACTTGAAGCGCTTGCTGATGAAGATGAAAGACTACAGTCTTCAGTATGGATTACACCTCAACATAAAGAAAATAAAAATCCTCACAACTGGACCAATAAGTAACGTTATGATAAACAGAAAATATTGAAGTTGTCAAGGATTTCATTTTACTTGGAACCACAATCAACACCAATGGAAGCAGGAGTCAAGAAATCACCAACGCATTGCAGTGGGCAAATCTGCTGCAAAAAACCTCTTTCAAGTGTTGAATAGTAAAGAGGTCACTTTGAGGATGAAGGGGCAACTGATCCAAGCCATGGTATTTTTAATAACCTCATCTGCATGTGAAAGCTGGACAATGAATACAAAAGACTGAAGAAGAACTGATACATTTGAATCATGGCATTGGTGAAGAATAGTGAATATATCATAGACTGCCAAAAGAACGAACAAATCTGTCTTGAAAGAAGTACAGCCAGAGTGCTCCTTGGAAGTGAGGATGGCGAGCCTTTGTCTCACGCACTTTGGACACGTTATCAGGAGGGACCAGTCCCTGGAGCAGACATCATGCTTGGTAAGGTGAAGGGGCAACAAAAAAGACCAAGACCCTCGATGAAATGGAATGACACAGTGACTGCAACAATGGGCTCAAACATAGCAATGATTGTGAGGCTGGTGCACGACTGGGCAGTGCTTTGTTTTGTTGTAGATAGGATTGCTATGAGTCAGCACCTAACAGCAACAACAACAACACTGCTAGTGTGAGAGACATCCAAGTAGACATTTTCAAGTCCTGTGAAAATTTTGTGAGAGGCCTTGGTAGCTCGAAGAAAGGGAAATTGCCCTTTTCAGAGAGCTATTCATTTATATAAATTAACCCACTAAGGCAAAATGAAAATTGAAGTCAGATGTATCCTTGTCCAGTCTCTTGTTACTTAATTACCCTGTGTTCTTAGGCAAGTTACTTAATTAAAGGTCATCACTGGGACCCTTTCTCTCACCATACATACCTCCTACATACCTCAACCTTGAGTCAATTTTATCACTCAGTTTTCTTCCCTACAACCAGTCAGAATTCACATAAATGCACGCATGGCATTCTCCACACCACACTTGGGCCCTCAGTGCTGCTCAGAGAAAACTGTGCCCTTTGACAGCTCCCGTTGCCATCTACGTCCAGCTACTATAAGCCCTTCTACTTTCTTCAAAAACTCTATTTGTCCCTTTATTTTCATTCTTATCAAATAAACCAGCAAGTGAACTTCACTTAAATCATTGAAACCATTAGGTATTAGCTCTATAACCTCTTACCACAAAACATGTTTTGTTGTTGTTGGGTGAAAACGAGCTGATTCCGACTCATAGTGATACCATGTGACAAGGTAGAACTGCCCCATAAAGATTTCTAGGCTGTAATCTTTATAGGAGAAGATTGCCAGAAACAAACATAGAAATTAATATATATTGCATTCACCACTGACTTGCAAGCAAATGGCTGAGTGTTCATCCAAAGTCTGAGGTTATATGGATGTTGTTTAGAAAGAAAAAAGGGAGAGAGACTCTTTTCTAGTAACAGCAGAAGAAGGAAAACCCTGTGATTCAGAGCATTTCGCCCACAGTTCTTTGGTCCTTTCAGCATAGGAGATATAGATACTTATGCCTGAATCCCAAACTTGCCCTGCACCCTGCAATTGAACACAAATACACAAATTCTTGTCTGGTTTACTGAATGGTACTCCCTTTACTTCTACTTGCACTAACTTAATGCAAAACAGTGCCTCACACCACACGTATAGAAACAATTCAACCAAACCAAAACCAAACCCATTGCCATCAAGTTGATTCCAACTCATAGAAACCCTATAGGACAGAGTAGAACTGCCCCATAGGGTTTTCAAGGATCAGCTGGTGGATTCAAACTGCTGACCTTTTGGTTAGCAGTGAAGCTCTTAACCACTGCATGACCAGGCCCCTGGAAATGACAGCAAAGTATCCTCTTCTTTTTTTTTTTCTAATTGTGTTTTAGATGAAAATTTACAGAGCAAATTAGTTTTGCATTAAACAATTAACACACAAATTGTTTTGTGACATTGGTTGCCAACCCCTTGATGTGACAACACTCTCCTCTCCTCCACCCCGGGATCCCTGTTTCCATTCATCCTGTTTTCCTGTTCCTTCCTGCCTTCTCATCTTTGCTTTTGGGCTGGTGTGCCCATTTAGTCTTGTATACATGATTGAACTATGAAGCATGTTCCTCATTTGCGTTACTGTTTGCCCTATAGGGCTGTCTAATCTTTGGCTGAAGGGTGAACCTCAGGAGTGACTTCAGTACTGAGCTAAAAGGGTATACAGGGGCCATACTCTTGGGGTTTCTCCAGTCTCTGTCAGACCAGCAAGTCTGGTCTTTTTTTCTTTTTTTTGTAAATTTGAATTTTGTTCTACATTTTTCTCCCACTCTGTCTGGGACTCTCTATTATGATCCCTGTCAGAGCAGTTGGTGGCAATAGCTGGGCACCATCTAGTTGTTCTGGGTTCAATGTGGTGGAGGTTGTGGTAGTTGTGGTCCACTAGTCCTTTGGACTAATCCTTGCCTTGTGTCTTTGATTTTCTTCATTCTCCTTTGCTTTAGCTGGGATGGGACCAGTAGATGTATCTTAGATGACCGTTCATAGGCTTTTATAGCCTCATTCTCATCACTCTCTTTAACAGGGTCACTGTCACAAAGGGAGTGTGCACAGTGTTTTGTAAATGTTAACTCTTATAGAAAGTAAATTTTTTAAATAGAAATAAAAAAAATGATGAAGCTTGACATAAATGGAAAAACATACTATGCTCATGGATAGGTAGATTCAAAATTCTGAAAATATCAATTCTACCCAAAGCAAGCTACAAATAAAATGCAAACCTGATCCAAATACCAATGGTATTCTTTAACGAGATGGAAAAGTAATAATTAACTTTATATGGAAAGGAAAGAGGCCCCAGATAAGTAAAGCACTATTGAAGAAAAAGAATAAAGTAGGAGGATTTGCACTACCTGACCTCAGAACCTACTATACAGCTACAGTGGTCAAAACAGTCTGGTACTGGTATGACAGGTACATTGACCAATGGAATAGGATTGAGAACCCAGATGTAAATATAAAACCAAAAACTATAAAGATCATAGAATAAAAAATAGGTCAATGCTGGAGGCCCTAATACACTGCATAAATAGGATACAAATCATAACTAACAATACACAAACACCAGAAGACAAGCTAGATAACTGGGATCTTCTAAAAATTAAACACTTATGCTCATCAAAAGACTTCACTAAAAGAGTAAAAAGAGAATTTACAGACTGGGAAATTTTTTTGGCTATGACAAATCCAACAAAGTTCTAATCTCTGAAATCTACAGGAAAATCCAACACCTCTACAACAAAAAGACAAATAATCCAATTTAAAAATGGGCAAAGAATATGAACAGACACTTCACCAAAGAAGACATTCAAGCTGCTAACAGACACATGAGGAAATGCTTGCGATCACTAGCCATTAGAGAAAAGCAAATCAAAACTACAATGAAATACCATGTGTCTTAGGCTAAATTCTTTAGAGAAGCAAAGTAAAGTGCACACACACACACACACACACACACACACACACACACAGATTTCTATCAAGGAAATGGCTCATATGGTTGTAGAGGCTGTTGGTCAGGATAGAGGCTTCTCTTGATTCACATAGCCACAGGGGCTGGTCAATCCAAGATCAGCAGGTCAGAGAGTAGGGCTCTTGCTCACAGGCTGAGAAGATCAATGGATCTCAAGACCTGTAGCCAAGACCCCAAGTAAGCTGCTAGCTCAAGTCCCAAGAACCAGAGATCAGACAAACAGGAGCCAGCTGCAAGATCCAGTGTAGCAAAAAGCCTCTGAGTCTTGCTGGAATGTCTACTTATATTCTATGCAGGTCACATGCCCAAAGAAACTCCCCTTCAACTGATTGGTTACTTACAGCAGATCCCATCATGAGGGTGATCTCATATCAAATCTCAACATGGAAGTGATTGCAACATTATATGACTGCCAGAACACTGAGGATCATGGCCCAGCCAAGTTGACATGCAGTCTTAACCATCACACCATGTAACCCCAACATTACTGGCACAAATTGAAAAAAAAACAGAAAATAACAAACATTAGAGAGGCTGCAGGGAGCTTGAAACTCTTATGCACTGCTGGTAGGAATGTAAATAGGTACAACCATTTTGGAAAATGATACGGCATTTCCTTAAAAAGCTATAAATAGAAATACCATACTATTCAGCATTCCCACTCCTAGGAAAATATCCTAGAGAAATAAGAGCTGTCACATGAATAGACATGTGCACATCAATGTTCTTTGCAGCATTGTTCACAATAGCAAAAAGATGGAAACAATCTAAGTGCCCATCAACAGATGAATGGATAAATAAACCATGGTACATACACACAATGGAATACTACCTAACAATAAAGAACAATGATGAATCTGCAAAACATCTCACAACATGGACGAATCTGGAAGGCATTGTGCTGAGTGAAATGTTAACCACCAAAAGCAAACACTGTATAAGGCCATTATTACAAAAAGTCATGAAAAGGTTTACACACAGAAGGAAACAATCTTTGATGGTTACTAGGAAGAGGAGGGGTGGGGAGGGAAAAACACTAACTAGACAGTAGATAGGTGATAACTTTGGTGAAAGGTAAGACAGTACACAATACGGGGGAAGTCAGCACAACTTGACCAAGGCAAGGTCATGAAAGCTTTACAGACACATCCAAACTCCCTGAGGGACCAAATTACTGGGCTGAGAGCTCAGGACCATGGTCTCAGGGGACATCTAGCTCAATTGACATAACATAGTTTATAAAGAAAATATTCTACATCTTACTTTGATAAGCAGTATCTGAGGTCTTAAAAGCTTGTGAGTGGTCATCTAAGATACTCCACTGGTCCTACTTCATCTGGAACAAGGGAGAATGAAGAAAACCGAAGACACAAGGGAATGATTCCTTCGAAGGACTAATGGACCACAACTACTACAGCCCCAGCTAGAATGAGTCCAGCACAACTAGACAGTGCCTGGCTACCACCACTGACTTCTCTGACAGGGATCACAATAGAGTGTTCCAGACAGAGCTGGAGAAAAATATAGAACAAAATTCAAATTCACAAAAAAAGACCAGACTTACTGGTCTGACAGAGACTGGAGAAACTCTGAGAGTACGGCCCCCGGATACCCTTTTTTTAAAAATGTTTATTGTAGTTTAAATGAAGTTTACACTTCAAGTTAGTCTCCCATACAAAAATTTATACATACATTGTTAAGTGACACTAACTGCTCTCCCCATCCTGTGACAGTACACTTCTCCTTTTTCCACCCCTGATTCCCCATGTCCACGCAACCAGCTCCTAACCCTCTCTGCCTTCCCATCTCACCCCCGGACAGAAGCTGCCCATTTAGTCTCTTGTATCTAATTGAGCTAAGAGGCACACTCCTCATGAGTATCAGTTTATGTCCCACAGTCCAGTCCAATCCCTGTCTTAAGAGTTGGCGTTGGAAATTGTTTTAGTTCTGGGCTGATAGAGAATCCGGGGGCCATGCTTTCCAGGGTTCCTCTAGTCTCATTCAGACAATTAAGTCTGGTCTTCCTACTAGAATTTGAGTTCTGCACCCCACTTTTCTCCTGCTCCATCCAGGACTTTCTGTTGTGTTCCCTGTCAGGGCGGTATATTGGTGGTAGCCGGGCACCATCTAGTTCTTCTGGTCTCAGGCTGATGAAGTCTCTGGTTTATGTGGCCCTTTCTGTCTCTTGGGCTAATACTTTCCTCATGTCTTTGGTGTTCCTCATTCTCCTTTACTCCAGGTGGTTGTGGCCAATTGATACATCTTAGATGTCTGCTTGCAAGCTTTTAAGACCCCAGGTGCCGCTGACCAAAGTAGGATGCAGAACGTTTTCTTAATAAGTTTTGCTATGTCAATTGACCTAGATGTCCCCTGAAAGCATGGCCCCCAGTCACCTACCCCTGCTACTCTGTCCCTCAAAGTGTTTGATTGTATTCAGGAAACTTCTTAGCTTTGGTTTCTCCCAGTTGTGCTGTCTTCCCCTGTAGTGTGTGCTGTCCTTCCTTCACCTAAGATAATTCTCATCTACTATCCAGTTAGTAAATAACCCTCATCCTCCCTCCCCACCCTCGTAACCATCAAAGAATGTTTTATTCTGTGTTTAAACCTTTTCTTGTGTTCTTAGAATAGTGGTCTTATACAATATTTGTCCTTCTGTGACTGACTAAATTCACTCAGCATAATGACCTCTAGCTTCCTCCATGTTGTAAGATGTTTCATGGCTTCTTCGTTGTTCTTTATCACTGTGTAGTATTCCATTGTGTGGATATACCATAATTTGTTTATCCATTCTTCTGTTGATGGGCACTTAGGTTGTTTCCATCTTTTTGCTATTGTGAACAGTGCTGCAATGAGCATGAGTGTGCATATATCTATTCGTGTGATGGCTCTTATTTCTCTAGGATATATTCCAAGGAGAGGGATAGCTGGATAGTATGGTATTTCTGTTTCTAGCTTTTTAAGGAAGCACCAAATTGATTTCCAAAGTGGTTGTACCATTTTACATTCCCACCAATAGTGTGTAAGTGTTCCAGTCTCTCCACAACCCCTCCAGCATTTATTGTTTTGTGTTTTTTGGATTAATGCTAGCCTTTTTCAGATGACATGATAGGTCATTGTAGTTTTGATCTGCATTTCTCTAATGGCTAATGATCGTAAGCATTTCTTCACGTGTCTGTTAGCTGCCTGAATATCTTCTTTGGTGAAGTGCATCTTCATATCCTTTGCCCATTTTTTAATTGGGTTATTTGTCTTGTTGTTGTTGAGGTTATGCAGTATCTTGTAGATTTTGGATATTAGATGCTGATTGGATTTGTCGTAGCCAAAATTTTTTTCCCAGTCTATAGGTTGTCTTTTTACTCTTTTGGTGAAGTCTTTTGATGAGCATAAGTGTTTGACTTTTAGGAGCTCCCAGTTATGTAGTCTCTCTTCTGGTGTTTGTGCATTGTTACTTATGGTTCGTATTCTGTTTATGCCATATATTAGGGCTCCTAGTGTTGTCCCTATTTTTTCTTCCATGATCTTTATCATTTTCGATTTTATGTTAAAGTCTTTGATCCATTTTGGGTTAGTTTTTCTGCATGGTGTGAGGTATGGGTCTTGTTTCAGTTTTTTGCAGATGGATATCCAGTTATGCCAGCACAATTTGTTAAAGAGACTGTCTTTTCCCCAGTTAATGGACTTTGGGCCTTCCTCAAATATCAGCTGCTCATAGGTGGATGAATTTATGTCTGGATTCTCAATTCTGTTCCATTGCTCTATGTATCTGTTGTTGTACCAGTACCAGGCTGTTCTGACTACCATGGCTATGTAATAGGTTCTAAAATCAGGTAGTGTGAGACCTCCCACTTTGTTCTTCTTCTTGAGTAATGCGTTACTTATCCAGGGCCTCTTCCCTTTCCATATGAAGTTGGTGATTTGTTTCTCCATCTCATTAAAAAATGCCGGTGGAATTTGGATTAGGATTGCATTGTATCTGTAGATCAGTTTGGGTAGAACTGACATTTTCACAATGTTGGGTCTTCCTATCCATGAGGAAGGCATGTTTTTCTGCTTATGCAGGTCTCTTTTGGTTTCTTGTAGTAGTGTCTTGTAGTTTTCATTGCATAGGTCTTTTATGTCTCTGGTTAGATTTATTCCTAAGTATTTTATATTCTTGGGGGCCATTGTAAATGGTATTGATTTGGGGATTTCCTCTTTGAAGTTCTCTTTGTTGGTGTAAAGGAATCCAACTGATTTTTGTATGTTTATCTTGTATCCTGAAACTTTGCTGAAATCTTCTATTAGTTCCAGGAGTTTTCTTGTGGATTCCTTGGGGTTTTCTGTATAAGATCATATCACCTGCAAATAGAGATACTTTGACTCCTTCTTTACCAATTTTGATGCCCTTTATTTCTTTTTCTAGCCTAATTGCTCTGTCTAGGACATCCAGCACAATGTTGACTAAGAGTGGTGATAAAGGGCATCCTTGTCTGGTTCCCATTCTCAAGGGGAATGCTTTCAAAGTCTCTTCATATAGGATGATCTTGGCTGTCAGCTTTATATAAATGTCCTTAATTATATTGAGGAATTTCCCTTCTATTCCTATTTTGTTGAGCGTTTTTATCATGAGTGGGTGTTGGACTTTGTCAAATGCCTTTTCTTCATCAACTGAGAAGATCATGCAGTTCTGTCTTTTGTTTTATTTATGTGATGGATTACATTGATTGTTTTTCTAATGTAGAACCATCCCTGAATACCTGGTATAAATCCCACTTCATTATGGTGAATTATTTTTTTGATATGTTGCTAAATTCTGTTGGCCAGAATTTTGTTGAGTATTTTTGCATCAGTGTTCATGAGTGATATTGGTCTGTAGTTTTCTTTTTTTGTGGTGTGTTTACCTGGTTTTGGTATCAGGGTTATGCTGGCTTCATAGAATGAGTTTGGGAGTATTCCATTCTTTTCTATGCTCTGAAATACCTTTAGCAGTAGTGATGTTAACTCTTCTCTGAAAGTTTGGTAGAATTCTCCAGGGAAATCGTCTGGGTCAGGGCTTTTTTTTTTTTTTTTTGTTGGGAGTTTTTTAATTACCTTTTCAATCTCTTCTTTTGTTATGGGTTTATTTAGTTGTTTTACCTCTGTTTGTGTTAGTTTAGGTAGGTAGTGAGTTTCTAGAAATTTGTCCTTTTCCTCCAGGTTTTCAAATTTGTTAGAGTACAATTTTTCATAGTATTCTGTTATGATTCTTTTAATTTCAGCTGGGTCTGTTGTGATGTCACCCATCTCATTTTTTATACGGGTTATTTGCTTCCTCTCCTGTTTTTCTTTTGTCAGTTTGGCCAGAGGTTTATCAATTTTGTTGATCTTTTCAAAGAACCAGCTTTTGGTCTTGCTAACTCTTTCAATTGTTTTTCTATTCTCTATTTCTTTAAGTCTGCTCTAATTCTTATTATTTCCTTTCTTCTTGAGGCTGAGGGCTTCTTTTGTTACTCTCTTTCTACTTGTTCCAGTTGTAGGGCTAGAGTTTTGATTATGGCTCTTTCTTCTTTTTTATGTGTGCATTTTTTGCTGTAAACTGACTCTGAGCACTGCTTTTGCTGTGTCCCAAAGGTTCTGGTAGGATGTGTTTTCATTCTTGTTTGATTCTATTTATTTCTTTATTCCATCTTTAATTTCTTCTATGACCCAGTAGCTTTTGAGCAAGATGTTGTTCAGTTTCCATGTGTTTGATTTTTTTCCTTGCTTTTCTGTTATTGATTTCTACTTTTATGGCTTTATGGTTAGAAAAGATGCTTTGTAATATTTCGATACTTTGGATTTTGTTAAGGCTTGCTTTATGGCCTAATATGTAGTCTATTCTGGAAAATGTTCAACGTGCATTGGAAAAGAAAGTATACTTGCCTGCTCTTGGGTGGAGTGTTTGGTATATGCCTACGAAATCAAGTTGGTTGATTGTAGCATTTAGATTTTCTATGTCTTTGTTGAGCTTCTTTCTGGATGTTCTGTCCTTCACCGAAAGTGGGGTGTTGAAGTCCCCTGCTACTGTTGTGGAGCTGTGTATCTCTCTTTTCAATGCTGTTAGGGTTTGTTTTATGTATTTTGGAGACCTGTCATTGGGTGCATAAATATTTATTATAGTTATGTCCTTCTGGTGTATTGACCCTTTATCATTATACAGTGTTCTTCCTTATCCTTTGTGGTGGATTTTACTTTAAAGTCTACTATGTCAGAGATTAATATTGCCACTCCTGCTGTTTTTTGAGTGTTATTTGCTTGATATATTTTTTTCCATCCTTTGAGTTTTAGTTTGTTTGTGTCTTTAAGTCTAAGGTGTGTCCCTTGTAGGCAGCATCTAGATGGATCGTGTTTCTTTACCCACTCTGCCATTCTCTCTTTATTGGTGCATTTAGTCCATTTACATTCAGCATAATTATTGATAGGTATGAGTTTAGTGCTGTCATTTTGATGTCTTTTTTTGTGTGTTGTTCACAGTTTCTTTGTTCCACTTAATTTTCTGTGCTGAGTTGATTTTCTTTATGTATTTTGTTCTTATCTTTTTCAATGTTGTTGATTTCAGATTTGCTGAGTCTTTATATTTTTGTTGTTTTTTATTTTGACTTGTAGGATTGTTAGTTTCCTTTCAGTTACCTTAATATTCACCCCTATTTTTCTATGTTTATTCCAGTCTTTTATTTCTTTACATTGCCTTGTCTTCCTCTTCATATGAAAAATCTATGTCTACCTTTTTTAAGTCCCTCTTTTTTGTTTTAATGTTGCCATAGTTTACATATTGACATCTGTTTTCCTATTTTCAGTGTTTTAGCTTTGATTTATTTTTGTGACTTCCCTATCTGGGTTAATATCTGGTTGCTCTGTCCTGTGTTCTAGTCTTAGGTTGTTATCTGACGTTATTGATTTTCTAACTAGAGGTCTCCCTTTAGGGTTTCTTTTAATTTTGGTTTGGTTTTTGCAAATTCCCTATATTTCTGTTTGTCTGGAAATGCCCTAATTTCACCATCATATTTGAGAGACAGTTTTGCTGGATATATTATTTTTGGCTGGCAGTTTTTTTCCTTCAAGGCTTTATATATGTCATCCCATTGCCTTCTTGCCTGCATGGTTTCTGCTGAGTAGTCCGAGCTTATTTTTATTGACTCTCCTTTGTAGATGACTTTTGATTTATCCCTAGCCACTCTTAAAATTCTCTCTTTGTCTTTGGTTTTGGCCAGTTTGATTATAATATGTCTTAGTGACTTTCTTTTGGGATCTATCTTATGTGGGGTTCAATGAGCATCTTGGATAGATATCTTGTCATCTTTCATGATATCAGGGAAGTTTTCTGCCAATAAATCTTCAACAATTCTCTCTGTATCTTCTGTTATCCCTTCCTGTTATGGTACTCCAATCACTCGTAGGTTATTCCTCTTGATAAAGTCCCACATAATTCCTATGGTTTCTTCATTTTTTAAAATTCTTTTATCTGATTCTTCTTGAAATAAGTTGGTGTCAAGTGCTTTATCTTCAATCTCAATGGTTCTGACTTCTATTGCCTCAATTCTGCTCCTATGACTTTCTATTGAGTTGTCTAATTCTGAAATTTTATTGTTAATCTTCTGGATTTCTGACTGCTGTCTTTCTATGGATTCTTGCAGCCTGTTAAATTGTCATTATGCTGTTCTCTAATCTTTTGAATTTCCTCTGTTGTGTATTTTGCGTTTTGCTTAATTTCCTTCCTAATCTCTTGAAGAGTTCTGTATATTAATCTTCTGTATTCTGCCTCTGGTAATTCCAAGAAATTTTCTTCCTCTAGAAAATTGATTGATTCTTTATTTTGGGAGCTTGCTGAAGCCTTCCTGGACTGCTTCTTTATGTGGTTTGATATTGACTGTTGTCTCTGAACCATCAATAAGTTATTATATTTATTTATTTTATGTTTGCTTACTGTGTCTTCACTTCTTGTTTTGTTTTGATATGCTTAAATAGGCTGCTTGTGTAAGCTAGTTTGATTACTGACACCTTTGAAGCTCTAAAGTCATGTCACCAGGTGGTTAGATCTGTTACTAGGTATGTGAGCTCAGGAGTCCACCCACTCCTCCTGTATGGATTCAGCTCATGTGCCCAGGTAGATAGCCACGACGCGTGTGGTGTAGGCTTCACCTACAGTCCTAGACAGGCACGGGTAATTGGTGTAGGCACAGGCATCTTACTGTAGGAGGGGGACACACTCTGAGCAAGGCAGGGGGCAGATGGCTGCCCCCAAGTGTTCAGGAAGAAGGCATGTCCCTGTTCTCTAGAGAGCATAAGAGGGTGGGTTTTGCAACTGGACTATGAGCACCTGATGCTGTTGGCTGTAAGGACTGGGCGGCAGCTTCTTTTCCTTGGGCTGCTACTGCAGGTGGCTAGATGGCATGGTTGATTCCACCAGTCCTCAATCCCCTGATGTGGATAGGTGAAGACCCTGCTTAATGGGCAGAGCAGTGTCAAAAAATTACTAACCTGTCACTTCACAGCTGAATCAGTTGAAGTTAGACTTCAGGTATATACCCAGTTGTACTGCAGTAATGAGGGCCTATGCCATTGAAATGGAGGGAGAAAGGCACTCAAAATATGTGGATCCCTTATGCCTGTGCCTAGGCAAAGTAGCTGTGCCTACCCTGAATTCCTGGCTTAGGGGAGCCAGCAGTTTATCTTTTCCCCTGCTTGTTAATTTGTTCATTCTCCAAGGCCAGGAGAATAGCTTGGGGTGTGTGATGGATTCTACTTCTGGCCCAGGGGATTCAGCAATTGCTGAAGCTGGTCCAGGACCCAATGTAGAGCCCAGAGCAGGGAGGTAAATGGGAGAGAGGTTTTTCCCTAAGGGAGGTATTTTTTATTCACTTGGTAGGCCAGATGCAAGTACTTATCTTTTGCTGATCGAGGGTTGCTTCTCACTGGTTCTGGGTAGCCGAGTAGATTTTCTGCCACTGGGTCTCTCCCGGTGCGGAATATGCCTCCTGAGCACCACTGCTTGCCTGCCTCACTGCTCAGCCATGAGCTGATTAGGCCTGCAGGGCTCAGGCTCTCGCTGGGTCAGGTCTGGCAATTCCTCTCTGCTTCCAAACTGTCTCTCCCTCCACCTGCCACTCAGTCCGGTTCCTGAACTTTGCCTTTGATGTTCAGGGCCCCTAGATTGTCATATATAATCGATTCTCATTTTTTTGGGTCTTTGTTGTAAGACGGTCCACCAGAAGCATCTGACTACCCTGCCATCTTGGCCCTGCCACCCCCCAGACACTCTTTTATCTCAGTACTGAAATCACTCCTGAGATTCACCCTTCAGCCAAATATTAGACATGCACTTAAAACAAAATGAGACTAAATGGGCAGTCAGCCCAGGGGCAAGGATGAGAAGGCAGGAGGAGACAGGAAAGCTGGTAATGGGGAACTGAAGGTTGAGAAGGGGAAAGTGCTGACATTTCATGGAGTTGAGAATGCATGTCACAAAACAATATGGGTATCAACTGTTTAATGAGAAACTAATTTGCTCTGTAAACCTTCATCTAAAGTACAATAAAAAAAATTATGAAGCTCGATTTTAATTTGGATGATACTAGAACAAACCATCTTGTCAGGTAAGACAACTGGAGAATGAAATACCAGCAGTTGAGACTTGCAAGAGGGAAGTAAATGAAGCCTGTTATTTACAACTGCATTGAGCAGTCAGGGGTGATGGGTACAAATCTCAGAACTTTCTGAGACTCAGACGTTTCCTAGAAATCAGAAACCAGCTTCCCTGGAACATTCCAATCTCCCAGCTAGTGGACAGTGAATTTACCATACCTGAGCAGCTGACTCCTGCGTCCTCATGGTGATTGCAGTCATTTTTCCCCCAGTCCTGGGAAGGGCAATTCCATACATGGGATTCTTGTCCTGTGCAGTTTACATCATCCAGCCAGATGATTCCTGATCCCTTCCCAAAGAGAGCCTGAGATATGGCATTGATGGCTTGTCCACAGCCCAACTGTCTACACACCACATGGGCATCGTTCAGGTCCCAGTTGTCATCACAGATGGTGCCCCAGTTGCCCTGGTAAAAGATCTCCACTCTCCCAGTACAGCGTTTTCCCCCATCCACCAGGCGGAGCTGTCTGTTTTCTGGGGAGAGAGAACTTTGTCAATGGGACATTTATATAGGGGAAAGAAGGAGTTCTGGTCCTGAGCAGTTGAGAGCACTGTCCTCGGAGGCTCCAGAGTCTGATAGATCAAACATGGAGTTGTTGCACAGGGGCAGCAGCTGGGCCTGGCTTTCTACAGAAACAACATGATAGAAGGTCAGTGGGGTTGTAAAACAGGAAATTGAATCTCACTGAAATAATCTAGTGAGTGGTCTGAAGTAGAAGCTGTTACATAGGTCCTATCAGAGTTAACTTTCTGAAATGTGGAGTTCTGCCTAGAGTCTGAGAAGGCTATACTAGAAACCTCAGAATCTCTACCCTGAGCAGTTGACAGTGTCTTTCTCTGAATCAGCAGATCAGGGAGTTCAGTTAGAGTCATTGCCATGGAGCAGCAGCTGGACTGATTTCTTGTAAACCACATGCTCAGTGCCATTGACCTGGGAGTTGGAAGGATGAGAGCAAAGAGAAAGAATCAGGAACTGGGGCGAGCTCATCAGAAGCCTCAGGTGGCAGCCATAGATCCATGGCCAATCAGATTTGTTCTTTTTGTGCCCTCATTCAGAGCTGAAAATGAGTGCAGCATGAAACAGGTCATGGTTTACCCCAGAATACTTTACCTATGATTCTAGCCTTCAGACTCCAGAGCTGGCTACTTCATTTCAAATAATATGTTCCTCTTTGGATAGATTATGCAATCTTACATGATAGTTGATGTCAGATGATGTTAACATTGGCCAGATTTCAGTGGGAATCACAGAATATTGCTCCTTCCCCCCAAAAATCTGATCTATACTTGGTCTTCACATCAGGAGTTGCTATCTTCAAAAGCTGGAGTTCTGTGTACTCTGGGAAAAACAAAATATCATGTATATTTAACACCTCCACAGAGTAGTGATAAGTTATATTTCTTCTCTGAATTCATTTGAATACACAAATCAGACCTACTGTGTTATTATTCTCTCCTTTTTACCTGTGAGAAAAATGATGAAAAGAAAGGTTAAATTACTTCCATAAGTGCTGAACTTTAAGTAACAGTGAAGCAGAGAATCACAAGTAAACCTTCTGCTTTCATGGAGAATGGAGGTGTTCACAATAGGCCCATGCTTCTATGGGATAAAACTGAAAAAACTTTACAGATAATATAAATTTTTATAAAAGGTATCTGACATTTGTGGAAACAACATGGGATTAAATATGCCAAAATTCCAGTGGAGATTATTTCAGAGTTTAGCTAAGGATCTAGAGATGCATTTTTTCTGAGAATCCCCCAATTCAATGCATGGGCTAATGGTTGAAAATCTGGGTTTAGGCAAGGTATAGGGCTGCTGTTGAGACAGGGAAGCCAGTAAAACTTTGGTGGTTATATGTGCCTGGAGTGACAAAATTGAAGACATCTGGTCACTATCACATGGCAGGGTTTTTCCTCAAATACTTGCCCAGTATTGAAGGTTTGAAGGGAAGGAGGCCAAAGAACTTAGCCAAACATCTTTGGAAGCAGAACAGATATTTCTTCATTCTCCTGGTACTAAGCAACCAAAGACATCCCAGGTTGTCTATTGAAAGCCTTGAAGTCCCATGACAGGAATAGAGGCAAACAAGAGGTTGATTGATATCAAAACTTGTTCCAGTTCAGTTCTATGTTGGGTATAGATATTTGGGTGATCATCATTCCTTCCCCTGTCTACCTAGCAGAAAAAAAGGTGAATCCTTTCAGATGTTTTTATATATAATTTCTAGCATTCAATTAAAAAAAATGACCTGGCATATAAAGAGATGGGACTACATGATTAAGAAGAGAATATAAAAGAAGGCAGAAAAGCACAGATGAAAAAGATACTAGTTAGCGGATTAGGAATTTAATTATCATCAACATATTTAGAAAAATGGAGAAAAGGAGAGAAAAAGTTGATGAAAAGATGGAAAATTATAACAGAATTGTAATCTATATAAAAGGAATCAAAAGAACAATCTCCAACTGAAAATAAAATATCTAGAATTAAGAATTGAATGGATAGATTTAAAGGCAGTTTAGACATAGCAGAAGACAGAATTAGTGACTTAGAACTCACATCAACAGAAAATTTCAAACTGAAACACAGAGAGGAAAGGAATTGAAAAAAGAACAGCACATAGAATATATTTGTGATATGTGCAACAAGTCTAACCTACAGAATTGGAGTCGTAGAAAGAGGGGAAACAGAGAGGAGAGGAAAGAAAAGGAGAAAGAAAGGTAGAGAGAGAAGGCAGCAGAAGTTATATCTAAAGAGATAATGGATGAGAATTTTCTAAAATAGATGACAGATATCAACTCCTGTATTCAAGTATCTCAGAGAACTCTGAGAAGGGTATAGAAACTTTTGCACCAAGGTATACCATAGTAAAGCTACTGAAAATAAGAGGAAAATCTGGAATAATAACAAAAATATTTAATCCAAAGAAGGAAAAAAAGAGAAAAAGGAACATGAATGAGGTGGATCAATTTAAAGCAAATGGTAGATATTAACTGTACTATATCATTGATTACATTTAAAGTAAATGGGTTAAATTTTCCAAGTAAAAATCAGTCTAGGTACAACAACAGAGTTCAACTATTTGCTGCTTGCAAGATACTCAACTTATATAAGAGGGTAAAAGAAAAGTTGAAAGTAAAAGACAGGGAAAATGTATGTACTATACACATACCAAAATAAATTGATGTAGCTATATTAATATAACACAAAGTAGACTTTGAGGCAAGATGCATTAATTGAGTTAATGAGAACTTTTTAAATAATTTATTTTATTTTTGTTGTTGAGAATGAGAAATTTTTAATTATTATAATGAGGAGAAACCCTTAATAAAGATATAGGTATCAAAATCCAAGTAAATGTCAAAACATAGCTTTGAAATGTATAAAGCAAAACTTCACAGAATTAAAAGAATAGATAAATTCATAATCAAAATAAGGAATTTTAACATAACTCTTTCAGTAGCAGATTATCAAGAGACAAAAAATGAGGAAGAATATAGTAGATTTAAAACAGCACAATAAGCAAATAACGTATTTAGAACACTGAACCCAACAATGAAAGAATCCACATTATTATTAAATGCACGTGGAAAGTTTACCAAAACTGATCATATGTGGGTCCAAAACTTTCAGATAATTGAATTCATACGGAGTATTTCCTCTGACCACCATGAAATTAAATTAGAAATTAAGAAGACAATATAGACAGAAATCATTAAATGCTGGAAAATTAAGCAACACTTTTTCCAAAACTACTTGAGTCAAGAAGGAAATTTAAAAAATGAGACGATATTGTGAAATAATAAGGAACATATGGCATAACTTCTCTAATGCATCGAAGCAATGTCGAAAGGAAATTCATAACCTAGACTACATGACTTAGAAGAAAGACTGAAAATGAAAAAATATAAACTTCCAGCTAAGAAACCAGAACATCAGCAAACAAAATACAAAGTAAACCCTAAATTTCTGCTTACTCACTGAGAGAAGACAGAGGCAATGGGCTCTTTCTCTAGTCTCTTACTCTCTCTGAAGACTGAGAGACTGCTGAGGCTCTGCTAGCCTCCGGAGACCTTGAACCCTAGCTATGAGGGACCTCCCCTGAGGTTGAGCCGTGGTCAAACTTTCCTCCCGAGACATCTGGTAAAAGGTAAAAGACTTAAGTCTAAAAGACTGGCACTGTAACCATTAAATTAACATTGTAATTGTAAATTCTGATTCTCCAGTTTTAAATGAATGTTATGAGATCTTACTTGTGTGCCTTGCCATGACTACCTTGCAATAAACTAAATGACTTAATGCGTGACAAACTTGAGTAACTCTCTACTAATTTTCTAAGATAAAATCCTGCACAACAATTGGCATAATCTATGATTTGGTAAAGATGTTTTAATGTCTGCATAAGACTGGTACTGTTAGTGAGAACTGAAGAATAATTCAGAAATTCCATAGATGTCTTCATCTGAGATAAAATAGAATTTAGGCTTATCAGAGACACACCTAATTATTTGGTGTCATCTATAGTTTTGTCTGAAGGTAAGAGAAGCTTCTTGACACATGAGGGTCAAGGGAGAGCCTGACTGACCTGTAGCTCCTCATCGAATGCTTGACTGACTCCATGAGTTGACTCATCTCAGGATAAGAACTGGACAACACTGATGGCTACTGCCCACCCAGCTCCTTGTACTCCTAATGGCAATCACTCTTCCTGACCTGATCTGACCTGAAAAACGTCAAGACACATTTCTAGGTAGAAGGAGTAGGCAGAGAAAAGTTTTACCAAGGAGGCTGGAGTTAGAATTAATACGCTTAACCTAATTCTACAGAAACCTCAAAGTGTCAATGTAACAAAAATACAAAGTAACAAAATATCTAAAATTTGAAGTCTGTGTCCTATACTCTAGAAAACTAGGCTAAGGTCTTTGTTCCATAAATTTGTTTCATAAATTTGAAGAGATACAGACACACCACAGACAAAAAGGAGGAAGGCACCTAGGCCCAGATCAAGCAAAACATGATTCTTCTTTAGTGGGTCTAAGACCCTAGCCTTGGGGATTAGGGCTAAAAAGACTGAAGAATCATGTGTGTGTCTTTGACACATGGCTATCGAAGGCCTCTTTAGAGGCTACTCTTGGAGTGACAGAAAGATGAGCAGTTCCCAGGCAAGGCCTGGGGACTGATTTCTTGTAAACAAAGAAAGCACTCTAATTCTCTGACTCTGCATAAATGTACTTCCCCTCTCATCTTTCCTTCCTAGTATTCTCTCACAGAGTCTTGCTTCTTTAAACCCTAAGTGCTTCCTGATAATGCCCTCTTTCAGGGTTAAGATTAAAGATTAACAAACTTTAGAAGCTGTAAATAATGAGGATACTTGAGTACTGTGTCCTTATTTTACACAAGAGAAAACAGACTCTGGGAAGGTAAGAGCCTTGTTCAATTCACGGAGTTAAAGAATAAGGTTGGCATTCAGACCTATGCTTTTTTGTCCCCATTTGAGGCCTTTCAGTGATAGCTCCTCATGACAGGTGCCTGCACATCTCCTCTTCCTTCAGGCCTAGCGATAAGTATACATTGTGTCCCACTCTCTGTGGTGCTTCACCTCTACTCTCTCCTCACAGAGATGGCCTCCATTTTCCAAACTCAGGCCATTTGCAAGAGAGACATCCACCTAAGTCACAGGAGGGGGCTAGGCCTTCAGTAAATTGCTCTTTATGTACCTGTGCCTGACCTGGAGATCCCCAATTTTCCACAGCTTTTGCTTCTATTTTGGCCAGAGAAAATGTCCTCTCTCACCTTCTCTCACTATTAGAACACTAGGGTTGGATTTAATCCAGGAAAGCAAGAGAGCAAGATAACCAGGCCTATTTTCATTATCTTATGTCTAGATCACTCATCTCCTTCTTCCCCTCTGACCAAGACGGCCTTCTCTATTCTGTCTGTAGCTGGGACTCAGGACTCATCTGCAGCCAAACCAACTCTTCAGGCCTCTGACGATAAACCTCACCTGCCTCTGTATCCATGGCTCCTCATGCATAAATCCAGGCTGCTACTATTCTGTTTGGAAATTGCCTAAGACCCTTAAAATGTCTTCATTGAATGTGATGTTTGGCCAATCAGAGATGAACAAAGATCAAAGTATCATCCTTGAAGACTAAACTTGCCCTATACCCTTGGGTCTGCTCATTCATTGTAAAAGTCTGAGGTGTGCAGCATGACCTACTCATCAAGGTGCAGAAAGGAAAAGGACAGTGGGCACTGGAGATCCAGAGGTAGGGAAAAAATGAGTCTCTGAGAGGGAATGAAGAAAAAGGGGGATAAAGGGAAGGCTTCTGTGGAAGCAAATGTAGACTTTCTGCACAGGTCTAATGTTTAGGAAGGTGAAGTGTATTTGAAGGCAATACTGAGAGTCTACTTTCATGCTGTTTTCTTAAAAATACAAATGCCTTTTCAGAGTGTACCATATTTCAGGAACTTTGTTAGATGCTGGAAATGTAAATAGCGATAAAGCAGTTTGTATCTTCAAGGAGTTTTATTTCTAGTGGAGGAGAAAAACAGTTTCAAGCCACGTGAAAATTTTATGAGACCTCAATAGCATAAGGAAAGGGAAACTGCTCTTTCAGAGAGTTGCTAATTTACGTGAATTAACCACCTAAGGCAAAATGAAAATTGAAGTCAGATGTATCCTTGTCAAGTCTCTTGTTATGTAGGTTACCTTGTGTTCTTAGGCAAGTTACTTAATCAAATTTCATTACTGGGAACCATTCTCCCACCATTATGATTTCTTCCATACCTCAACTTTGAGTCACTCTGATCACTCAGTCTCCTTCCTTACAACCAGCCATACAGAATTCACTTAAATGTACATGTGACATTCTCCACACCACACATGGGCCTTCAGTGCTGCTCAGAAAAACTTATGGCCCTTTGTCAGCTCCCATTACCACCCACCCTTAGCTACTATAAACCTCTTCCATCTTCTTCAAAAATTCTATTTGTTCCCTTACTCCTATTAAAAAAAACCCCCACAAATGCATGTCTCTTAAATTATTGAAGTCATGAGATACAGACTTAGATTATTGAAGTCATGAGATATAGACTCTATAATTTCTTAACACAAAACATACAAATTAACATTTATTGCATCCACCACTGGTTTGCCAGTGCATGACTGAGTGTTCTTTCAAAGTCTGAGGTTATATGGATGTTGTTTAAAAAGAGAAAAAGGGAGAGAGAATGTTTTCTAGGAAGAGTGGAAGAAGGAGAACCCTGTGGCTCAGAGCATTTCAGACCTTAGTTCTCTGGTCTTTCCAGCTCAGGATCTATGAATACTTATGTCTGAATCTGCAAAGGAGAGTTGAAATTTAACACAAATCTATAAATTCCTCTCTGATTTATTAAATGCTATATCTTATGCTTCTAATCCTACTAACTGAATGCAAAACAGTGTCTCACACTACACACATAGAAACACTCAATTCAACCGAGCCCTCGGAAGTGAAAGGAAAGTACATTCTCATTCTTGTCCCTCCCTCCAACAGGTTCACTGTCACAAAGTGAGTGAGCATGGTGGTTTGCAAATGTTCAGTTTTATAAAATTAAATTATAGAAAACAAGATCATGAAGCTTGATTTCAATTGTGATGATATTAGAACAAACTATCTTACCAGTTAAGACTACTGAAGAAGGAAAAGCCAGCAGCTAAGACTTGCAAGTGAGAAGTAGATGAAGCCTGTCATCCACAGCTGCTTTGACAAGTCAGAATCATGGGTAGAAGTCTCAGACCTTTCTGGCCCATCTGTCACCTATTCCCCAGTGATCAGACATCTGAGGTGGAAGATGTTACATAGGTCCCATCAGAGTTAGACTTCTGAAATGTGGAGTTCTGCCATAGGATCTCAGAAGGATATACTGTAAATGTCAGAATCTCTACCCTGAGCATTTGACAGTGTCTTTCTCTGAATGAACAGAGTCAGGGAGTTCAGTCAAAGAGTTACCAGCAGCTGGGCTGATTTCTTTTTAAATTTTGTTATTGTGGTAAAATATACACAACATAGAATTTGTCATCATAACCCTTTCACACTCACAATGTTGTGCAACCATCACTACAATTTGTTTCCAAAATTTTTTCTTTCCCCAAGAGAAACTCTGTATAACTCATTGCTGTTGAGTTGATTCTGACTCATAGCGACCCTATAGGACAGAGTAGAAGTGCCCCATAGGGTTTCTAAGGCTCTAATCTTTTTTTTTTTAAATGATTCTTTTTTTTTTAAATTGTGCTTTAGATGAGGGTTTACAGAACAAATTAATTTCTTATTAAACAAGTAATACACATATTGTTTTGTGACATTGGTTGCTAACTCCACGACATGTCAACACTCTCCCCTTCCTGACCTTGGGTTCCTCATTAGCAGCTTCCTGTCCCCCTCTGCTTTCTCATCCTTGCCCCTGGGCTGGTGTGCCCATTTAGTCTCATTTTGTTTTGTGTGCATGTCTAATCTTTAGCTGAAGTGTGAATCTCGGGAGTGACTTCAGTATTGAGTTAAAAGGGTGTCCGGGGGCCATACTCTCAGGGTTTCTCCAGTCTCTGTCAGACTAGTAAATATGGTCTTTTTTTGTGAGTTAAAATTTTGTTCTACATTTTTCTTCAGTTCTGTCTGGGACTCTCTGTCATGATCTCTGTCAGAGCAGTAGATGATGGTAGCCGAGCATCATCTAGTTGTGCTGGACTCAGTCTGGTGGAGGCTGTGGTAGTTGTGGTCCATTAGTCCTTTGGACTAACCATTCCCTTGTGTCTTTGGTTTCCTTCATTCTTCCTTGCTCCGCACAGGGTGGGACCAGCAGAGTATCTTAGATGGCCACTCACAAGCTTTTAAGACCCCAGATGCTACTCACCAAAGTAATATGTAGAAACATTTTCTTTAAAAACTATGCTATGCCAATTGAGCTAGATGTTCCCTGAGACCACGGTCCCCAGCCCTCATGGGCTGATTTCTTATAAACCATACACACTCAGTGCCATTTACTTGGGAGTTGAAAGGATTAGAGCAAAGAAATGGAGTCAGGAACTGGAGTGAGCTCATCAGAAGCCTTAGGTGGTAGCCATAGATCTGGAGCCAATAAGTTTCACTTTTCTTGTGTCATCAGTCAGAGCTAAAAAGTGAATGGACCATGAGACCATGGTTTACCCCAGAATACGTCACTTAAGATTCTAGGGTTCGGACTCCAGATCTGACTACTTAATTTCAAATAATTTGTTCCTTTTTAAGTAGACTGGGAAATCTTACATGACAGGTGTTGTCAGATGATATCGACACTGGCTGGCTCCCACAGGGAATCACAGAATATTCCTCCCTTCCCAAACAAATCTGATCTATGCCTGGACTTCACGTCAGGAGTTTCTATTATTCAAAAGTTGGAGTTCTGTGTGCTCTGAGAGAGACAGAAAAAAAAATTATGTATTTCTAATCCCTCCACAGAGCAGGGATAGGTTATATTCCCACTCTGAATTCATTTGAACAGGCAATTTGGACCAACTGTATTATTATTCTCTCCATTTTACATGTGAGAAAAGTGATTGGAAGAAAGATCACTTTCATCAATGTTGAACTTTAAGTCAACAGTAAAGTAGAGAATCACTCCTAGATTTTTTGCTTCTATGAAGAATTGCAGAGTTCACAATAGGCCTATGCTCCTGTGGGATACAGCTAAAAAAGTTGGATAATGTATAAAAATTTTAAAGTCATTTGACATTTCTGGAAACAGCATAGATTAAGTGTGTTAAAATTTCAAAGAGTGGAGATCATTTCAGAGTTTAGTCAAGGAGCTACAGATTCTTTTTCTCTAAGGGAATTTCCCAATTCAGTGCATGGACTAATAGTTGAGAATTTGGGCTTAGGTAAGGCAGAGGACTGCTGTTGGGACAGAAAAACCAGTATAACTTTGGTGGTTACACGTGGTTGGAGTGACAAAATAGGAGAGTTGAGGGCCACTATCACATGGCAGGTGTTCTCCTCAGTTATTTGCTCAATGTTGAAGTTATGGAGGGAAGGTAGCCAAAGAATTAAGCCAAACAGCTTGGAAAGTAGAGTGGCTATTTCTCCTTTCTTTTGGTGCTGAACAAAGGCTATGTATTGAAAGCCCGGAAATCCCATGACGTAGAAACAGAGTCAGATCTCATGTAGACTGCCTTAAGACTTGTTCCAGCTCAGTTCTGGTTGGAATTAGATATTTGGGTGATCAGCTCCCCCCTTCCCTGCCTGCCTTGAGAAAAAAAGGTGAATATGTTCAGGTGTTTTTATGTACAATTTCTAGTATTCAATTAAAAAATTTACCTGGCATTTAATGAGAGGGAATCATACAACATATTAATAATGTGAAAAAGAGAAGACATGAGAAGACATGATAAAGATATTGGAATTAGCATAATCAATATGTTTAGGAAAATGGAGGAAAAGAGAGAAAGAAGAGGTAAAAGATGGGATATTTCAACAGAGAATTGTAATGTATATAAAAAGTATCAAAAGAACAGTTTCTAACTGAAAATAAAATGTCTAGAATTAAGAATTGAATGGATAAGTTTAAAAGCAGTTTAGACATAGCAAAAGACAGAATTAGTGGCTTAGAACTCAGGTGAACAGAAAATTTTAATATCAAAAAACAGAGAAAAAATGGAATAAAGAACAGAGCATAAATGATATTTGAGATATGCTCAAAAGATCTAACATAAATAAATGAATAAAAGGAGAAGAGAGGAGAAAAGACCAAACCACAGCAGAGGAGAGGAGAGTGAAGGCAGCAGAAGTAATGTCTAAATAGATAATGGATGAAAATTTTCTAAAATGGGTTCAATATTTCAACCCCTGTATTCAAGGAGCTAAGAGAATCCTGAGAAGGATATAAAAACTCCCACACCTAGGCACATCATAGTAAAGCTTCTGAAAATCAAAGGAAAGAGAAAATCTGGAATAACAAAAATTTCATCCAAAAGAAGACAAAAAAAAAAAAAAAAAAAGAGAGAGAGAGAGAGAGAGAGAAACATGAATCAAGTGGGTCAATCAAAAGTAAAAAGGTAGATATTAACCCCCCATATCATTAATTGCATTTAAAGTAAACGGATTAAATAGTCCAAGTAAAAGCCATTCTAGATAATACAACAGAGTTCAAGTATATGCTGCTTGCAAAATACTCAGCTTATTTATGAAAGTAAGGAAAAGTTGAAACCAAATGATAGGAAAATATATATAGTATGTGAACACCAAAAGAAAATTGATCTAGCTATATTACTATCACACAAAGGAGACTTTAAGGCAATATGCATTAACTGAGTTTAACTCAATTAATTTTTAATTATTATAATGGGACAAACCCTTAATGAAGGTATTATAAGCATCAAAATCCCATAGAATGTCAAAACATAGCTTTGAATTATATAAAGCAAAACTCAACAGAATTAAAAGACAAAATAGATAAATGCATAATCAAAATGAGGAACTTTACTAAGCAAGGAAAATGGTGGGCAAACCCCACCTTCATTGTTAACTGAGTGATTAAGGAACAGCCTGAATCCAGTTCCCACTTGGAAATGGATCCAGTCCTCACCTTCCCACTTCATCCTCATCGCCCACTGCACCAAGTGGTATTCTCTCATCCTCAGCTACCAAGGGCCGGGTCAGCAGACACAAGTTAAAAGGACACAATCGAAAGGTTCGTGGTTCAAACCCAACCACCCAGAGGCATCTAGGAAGACAATTCTGGTGATTTGCTTCCAAAAACTCACAGCCTTGAAAATTGTATGGAGCAGTTCTACTCTGTACATATGGGGTCACCATGAGTAGGAATCAACACAACAATAACAACAGAAGTCCCTTATCAGATATATTATTTGAAAATATTTTCTCTCATTCTCTTTTCACTTCCTTGATAGTGCCCTCTGAGGTACGAAAGTTTTTAATTTTGATGAAGTAGAGGAATCACAACTCTCATACAGTAACTACTAATAAGGAAGCGCTTGCTTCTGCCATTTTGCTATATGTGTTCTCTATGTCTTTATCATTTTTGTTGCTCAGTTTCTCCATTACTGCCTTGTTTTTTGTTGAATGAATTTTTCTTGTGTACCATTTTGATTCCCTTCTCATTTCTTGTACTTTGTATCTTAAAGTATTTTTTTAGTAGTTATTCTGGCAATTACAACTGTTGTTGTTGTTGTTAGGTGCCGTTGAGTCAGTTCTGACTCATAACGACCCTATGTACAACAGAATGAAACACTGTCCGGTCTTGCGCCATCCTCATGATCGTTGTTATGCTTGACCCCATTGTTGCAGCCACTGTGTCAATCCATCTTGTTGAGGGTCTTTCTCTTTTTCATTGACCCTCTACTTTACCAAGCATGATGTCCTTCTCTAGGGACTGATCCGTCCTGATAACATGTGCAAAGTACATGAGACAAAGTCTCACCATCCTCGCTTCTAAGGAGCATTCTGACTGTACTTCTTCCAAGACAGATTTGTTTGTTCTTTTGGCAATCCATGGTATAGTCAATATTCTTCGCCAACACCATAATTTAAAGGCATCAATTCTTCTTCAGTCTTCCTTATTCATTGTCCAGCTTTCCCATGCATATGAGGTGATTGAAAACACCATAGCTTGGGTCAGTCGCACCTTAGTCCTTAAAGTGACATCTTTGCTTTTTAACACTTTAAAGAGGTCTTTTGCAGCAGACTTGCCCATTGCAATGCATCATTTGATTTCTTGACTGCTGCTTCCTTGGGTGTTGATTGTGGATCCAAGTAAAATGAAGTCCTTGACAACTTCAATCTTTTCTCCATTTATCATGATATTGCTTATTGGTCCAGTTGTGAGGATTTTTGTCTTCTTTATGTTGAAGTGCAATCCATACTGAAGGCTGTAGTCTTTGATCTTTATCAGTAAGTGCTTCAAGTCCTCTTCATTTTCAGCAAGCAAGGTTGTGTCATCTGCATGACACAGGTTGTTAATGAATCTTCCTCCAAACCTTGATGCTGAATTCTTCTTCATATAGTCCAGCTTCTTGGATTATTTTGCTCAGCATACAGATTGAATAAGTATGGTGAAAAGATACAATCCTGACGCACACATTTCCTGACTTTAAGCCACGCAGTATCCCCTTGTTCTGTTCTTAATTTGTAACAATCTAGTTTGAATTAATGTCAACTTAATTATAATTGTGTACAAAAACTTTACTCCTGAATAGTTCCATTCCCTTTATGTTGTTATTGTCACAAATTGCATTTTTATACATTGTGTGCCCATTAACATAAATTTATAATTATTACTTTATGCACTTATATTTTAAATCATATAAGAAATAAAAGCAGAGTAACACACCAAAAGTGCAATAATACTGGCTTTTTATTTACTTATTTAGTTATCTTTACCAGTGTCTTTTATTTATTTGTATGGCTTTGAGTTAACTGTCTAGTTTCATTTTAGCTGGGAGTACTCCCTTTAGTTTTTTCTTGGAAGGAAGGTCTACTAGCAACAAATCCCCTCAGTTTCTGCTTATCTGGTAACCTCATTTTTGAAGGATTGTTTTGCTGAATGTAGAATTCTCATATATATCTAAATATATGCTCACAGAAAGACTTATACGTGAATGTTCTTATTCATTACAAAGACTGGACATACCTCAAATGTTTCCTAACAGGTGAATGGATAAACAAATTGTACCAGATATCAGCAATTATTATAAAGTTAGAGTGAATAAGATAGTGAAGTATTGGTGCAGAAGAGGCATGGAAAATTATTTTTTTTAATTAAAAAGAATGAATTATTGATACACATAATGACATTGATGAATCTTGAAAACATTGTTTAGAAATCAAGCATGAAAGAGTAAATATTGTATGATTCCATTTAAAAGATGTATTAGAATAGGCAAAACTATTCTGCAGCGACAGGAAAGTAATCAGTGATGTCTTGGAGTGGACAGTGATGAGGATTAAGTTGAAAAAAGGCATGAGAAAACTTTTTGCTGTGATAGAAATTTTCTAGATCTTGATTATTACATGTATCAATATTGAGTAAACTGTACACTTAAAATAGATGGACTTTATTGTTTGTAAATGATGTTCAATAAAATTAAATTTCAAATGCAAAAGAGATGCACACATACAAAGTGATACCATTTACAAAAGCATGAAAATCATTAAGAACCTAGGAATAAATCCAAGAAATCACGTGCAAGACTACAAAGCATTATTGAGAAACATCAAAGGAGACCCTGAAAAAATAGGAGAGATATATTCATGGATTGGAAAACTCAGAATTTTTAAGTGGTTTAGTGTTCGGAAAGAATCTCAAAAGAGCTGCCAGGACTTATTTTTACTGTAGATAACTCTTGTAACAAGTGCCAAGCTCAGGAAAAATTTAATGCTCTTTGGCACCATGATATCAAGGTTGAACTTTTCCAAGTAAATGGGGCAAAATTATTTGAATTGGAAGAATATGCTTTAATAATATGATCCTACAAAAAGTTCCATCTGTGGGAAATTAAGCTCATTTGAGTGAGGCGTAATTTCTTCTTAGCCTAATTAGAAATGTATTTACTGCTTTCATGAGTGGTAAGGCCACAAGGGAATCAGAGCACCAATTTTATCTTTCATTTGAGAGTCCACCACTACTCCTCAGAGCAAGCAATGTCTAGAAAGGACAACCCTCACTGGCATATGGCCAAAACTCAAGGAATTGGAAGTTCCAAGACATATAATAAGGAAGTGAGGAACAGAACTCCTTGCTTCTGTTGGGAGGGGTGGAATTTCCCAAAGAGGGATGGAGATTTCTAGCTGGAGGAATGTGAAATAAGGAGGAATATAGGATAGAGAAGAAATAGAGAGATAGGCACATTACTGAAGCAGTCAGGACCACATGTAGAAGAGATGACTATACAAGCATGTGGCTAGAATATTCTTATTCTGGAGCTCAAACATGGATATCTGGGAGTCCCCAGGGTCAGGGGCCCAAGAGATATCAGATTTCATGTAGGGTCTGAGGAACTACAAGGGAGAAATTTACCATAAGGGCATTCACAATCACAAGGTTCTTCCTAAATAGCAGATCCTAGAGGATGTTACAGAGCTCCGGGGTGGTGCAAACTGTTAATGTGCTCGGCTGCTACCAGTAAGGTTAGAGGTTTGAGTTCACCCAGAGGAGCCTCAGAAAAAAGACCTGGTGATCTACTTCCAAAGAAATCATCTATTGAAAACCCTATGGAGCACAGTTCTACTCAGACTCACATGGGGGCATCATGATTGAATTGACTTGACAGCAATTTGTTTCTTAGAGGATGTCACGGAACAAGCTTGAGTACTCCACTGGACCAGGGAAAAAGTGGTTAGGAGAGGCACATCCTGAAGTTTCTAAGGCTAGATACCTGTTCTACCTTCAATGCTAATAACAATCAACCAACAAGCATCTGTTTTTATCAGTTTTTTCTAATGCACATTGTGGTTGGAGGACCATCAATCCAAGGGGCAGGCAGGGAAACATCACACGCAAGAAGATAGTTCTGCCAAGAGCCCAGTGATGGCGAAAAGACTACAGTAAAGCAGAAAAATGCATAAGCTGTAGGTTTGTGGAGGGAAAAAAGAAACTCAAAGTCAGGCTCAGATTGCAGGTGCAGGGTTATCTGCAGTATAACTATAGTTCACATTGGGGAGAGGGGGCTTTCTTCATAGGCAGCAAGGTTTTCATATCTGTCTTTATCATATACATATACACATTATCAACAACACCACTTCCATCACCTCTGTCACCAAATACAGCAGTGTGAATCTATGGACTCGTATCTAAAAAATTGACTTCCACTGGGCAGATGTATTCCTGTTTACATATTGAGCCTTCACATACTCTCCAAACTCCCCTGCACCTGTTATCTCTCTCGCTCTTTCTTTCACACACACACATTTTTGCATATGCTCACATGCATGCACATGTGTACACACACACACTCTATCTAGTACATAACCTGAAAGAGCAGAAATACCAAAATGCTGGTGGAGAAAGACATACTATCGAGAACAGGAAGTACAGATCAGTGACCCAGCCTGAAGTAGTCACTCAGCCATCAGCCATCATGTGAAAACTGGGAAGTGATCAGACATTCTCTGAGTTTTTAGATGTCAATGGGCTAAAATGAGACTCAGCTCAGTCTGGGAACAAACTTTATATCTCTGTAACAATGCGCTACTGCCTGTAAAAAACAGAGACGCCCCCCACAACAGGAGAAAATTCAACCTTCACTGTCACCAAGCACCACATTTGGTCAAAACCAAAAGGTTAATATAGAGGTTTTAGTTTTATGATCCTAGGGTCCATTCCCCAGAGCCCTGGAGCTAGCCTAGTACTTCGCTGATTTTAGGAAGCGAAGCTAGACTTACCTTGAGCATCCACCTGGATGCTGAAAAGGAGAAAAACAAGTCCCTGGAGAAAGTAATGCCCATTCATGGTCATTCTGATCCTCATGTCTCCAGGTCACAGTCTCAGTTTCCTCAAACCATATAGGAGTGCTCCTTGCCTTTCTTGGGGGCTCTTACAACAGGAAGGTGATTATATAGCCCTATCCCCCGACATCATCATCTTCCAGAGCCAATAGAAACTCTATTAAACATCTTCCCTGCCTTCAGGGACATATAACAGAAAGTTTATGAAATTTAAACACCAATTAGATACTGAATCTAAAATATCTCCTTATATGAGATACAAAGTTTTGTGATGTCAGATGTCACTCTGTCCCTGAGGCTGATACGGAAAAGATATATCAAAAATATATGTGACTTTCCTTCCTATATCCCAGGAGTCTGGCTCAATAGATGGTTCAGCTCAGCTGATGGGATCAGTAAAGGGCCGTGTTTTTGTGCAGTCCCATCACCCCATGGACCCCCAAAATGATGTTTTTTGTTTAATTTAGGTCTGCAGTATCACTGAACTACACGCCCAAAGTGTTGTGGCTGCAGAGAATTAAGAAGTTCCTAAGAGGAAGAATAAAAAGTCAGGTGAGTGGGAAACTGGTATTAGAAAGATGAAAAATTCTCCGGTGAATGAAAATAAGGAATGTGATTATTGGGCTTGTAGGGTGGATTTTCTTCTCCTTTCATTTCTGGTTAAGTAAAGTTTCATGAAGATCCTGGGCTCCCTAGCTCTTGATGACAAGTATAAAGTTTGTCTTTCTTCTCCTTTTCTCACATCACAGAGAACTTTTTGCCCCTCAGACTATGAAGACTAGTATAAACACTTTACCGAGGGATGAATTACACTCACTTGGAATATTGTGGGGCTACAGATTACAAATTAGTGACAAGATGAATCCCTGTTTTACAAAGTGGCAGCCTGCTCCTAACAATCAGTCTTCAGAAATTAGAGAATGGGTGCCCTCCTGCTCCTGGGTCCTTCTTTTCAACAATTCATCCACTTTGCTCCCTCCTTTTCCCCTTGATTTTCATATAAACTAATCAGCCTACTTTCACATTCTTTTCTGACCTCTACCCAACGTATGATGGTTAAGATTGTATGTCAACTTGGCTGGGCCATGATTCTCAGTGTTTTGGAAGTCGTATAGCATTGGGATCACTTCCATGTTGAGATTTAATATGTGAGTAGCCAATTAGTTGAAAAGGAGTTTCCTTGGGCATGCGGCCTGTGTTGAATATAAATGGAGATCCTGGCAAGACTCAGGGGCTTTTCGCTGGCACTTGATCTGCAGCTGGCTCCTCCTGTTTGTCTGACCTGTGGTTCTTGAAAATTGAGCTAGCAGCTTACCTGTGGTCTTGCCTGCAGATCTTGGGATTCATGGATCTTCGAAGGCTGTGAGCAAGAGCCCTGCTTTCTGACCTGCTGATCTTGGGTTTACCAGCCCCTGCAGCTACCTGAATCAGGAGAAGCCTCTATCCTGATCCATGGACTTGGGATGTTCCAGCCTCTACAACCACATGAGACAGTTCCTTGATATAAATCTCTCTATATGTATATTTTTATATGCTTTACTGGTTTTGCTTCTCTAGAGAACCCAGCCTAAGACATAACCTCTAAATAGGGTGGCTCTCATTACAGAGTTTGGAAATGAAATCAGTTTTACAAAAATTGCTCATCTCACTCTTGCTATCAATAGAACAAATGCCCTTTTATCACTTTTAAAATTTAATTGCCATTTGCTGCAGGGAAACAAAGCTGAAGATTACAGAAATCACAAGTATAGGTTGTGATGATTAACTAAAATAAAATATATAAGGATTTTGTACCATGCATGGCACATAGTAAACATTGAATTAATGTTAATTATTGTTATTCAACAAATATTTAATACATACCTATGGCATGTTACTGTTTATTGACCATATACTAGATGCTGGGGAAAAATGTTAAACAAGTCAGACTGTCCCTGACCTCCAATTTAACAATGGAGACTGATATTATGCAAATAAATAAAGAAACGGTTAATTGTAGATGTAAAAGGAGCTACTGAGAAAAGGAAATGAGCAATGAGACTGTATAATAGGAAGATTAAAACCCAGTCATAGGGTGTGGGAGTGGGGATATAAGGGATGGAAAGTTATGGAGGACATTTTCCCACTAAAAGCTGTGTTTGAACTGAGATCTGAAGGATTAAGGGCAATCTGGAAGAGCAGAAAAGCATTCCAAATAGCAGTAGAGCACATAGAAATACCCTGAGGTACAAACAAGCTTTGGTTTTTATAGGATTTTTGAGAAAGCCAGGGAGCCTTTGAAGCATAAAGATCAAGGAGAAGAGAGGAGGCTGATGTAGAAAGGCAGGCTAATGCAGATCAGAAAGGATCTTGTAAACCATGTTAAAAGAAACAAACAACTAGAATTTTATGTTAATTGCAATAAGAAGCCACTGAGTGGTGGTTTTATATTTTAGGAGATTATTGTCTTAGTTATCTAGTGCTGCTATAACAGAAATATCACAACCTAATACCTTTAACAAACAGATTTATTTTCTCACAGTTTAGGAGGCTGGTAGTCTGAATTTAGGGTGTCGGCTCTGGAGGAAGGTCCTTGTCTCTTTGAGCTTCTGCTCCTGGGCTGTCTTCATGTGGCTTGACATTTCTTTTACCTCATCTCTTCTCTGCTCGCTTGTTTAATCTCTCTTATATCTCAGAAGAGATTGACTGAAGATATACCCTATACTAATCCTGCCTCATTAACATAACAAAGATGACCCATTCCCAAATGGGATTATAACCACGGGCATAAAACCAAACCAAACCAAACCTGTCACCATAGAGTGGATTCGAACTCACAGTGATGCTATGGGATAGAGTAGAACTGCCCCACAGAATTTCCAAGGCTATAATCTTTATGGAAGCAGATTGTGCATCTTTCTCCCAGGGAGTGGCTGGTGGGTTCAAATCGCCAACCTTTTGGTTAGCAGCCGAGTGCTTAACCACTGGGCCACCAGGCATAGAGGTTAGGATTTACAACACATGTTATGGGGGACACAATTCAATCCATAACAATTATTCTATTTGATTCTTATGTTCTCCCTGTCTGATATATGAGGCAGGTAGACTCAGAATACATTTGCAACCATGTGATATTTAAGGACAAAATTAACATAAAATAAATGTCACATTTTTTTTTAAAAATTTTTTTATTAAACTTTAGATGAAAGTTTACAGAACAAATAGTTTCTCATTAAACAGTCAGTACACATATTGTTTTATGACTTTGGTTAAGAACCCCACGACATGTCAACACTCTCCCTTCTCGACCTTGAAGACCTTTTTTTTGATGAAAATATACATAGCCAAGTCACACCATTTTGAAAGTTTCTACATGTACAATTCAGTGACATCAATTACATTCTTCCAGCTGTGCTGCTATTCTCACTATCCTTTTCCAAATTATTCCATCACCATTATCTTCAACTCACTGCCCCCTAGGCTTCCCATCAAACCTTTTGAGTTGCTGTTGTCAATTTGATCTCACATATATAATTCTTTTTTTTTTTTTGTACCTTAGATGAAGGTTTGCAGAACAAATAGTTTCTCATTAAACAGTTTGTACACATATTGCCTTATGACAATTGCTAAAAACCCCATGACTTGTCAACACTGTCCTGTCTCAACCTTGGGTTCCCTATCACCAGCTTTCCTGTCCCCTCCTGCCTTCTAGTCCTTGTCCCTGGACTGCTGTGCCTCATTAGTCCTGTTTTGTTTTATGAGGCTGTCCAATCCCAGGCTGAACGGTGAACTTCGGGAGAGGCTTCATCACTGAGCTAAAACGGTGTCCGGGGCCATACTCTTGGGGTTTCTCCAGTCTGTTAGGCCAGTAAATCTGGTCTTTTTTTTGTGTGAGTTAGAATTCTGTTCTACGTCCTTTTCCAGCTCTGTCCAGGACCCTCTGTTGTGATTCCAGTCACAGCAGTCAGTGTTGGTAGCTGGGTACCATCTAGCTGTACTGGACTCAGTCTGATGGAGGCCATGGTAGCTGTGGTCCATTAGTCCTTTGGACTAATCTTTTCCTTGTATCTTGCTCTCTCTCACAGTTTAGTAGGCTACAAGTCCAAATTCAGGGCTTCAGCTCCAGGGGAATGCTTTCTCTGTCAGCTCTGGAAGAAGGTCCATGTCATCAATCTTTCCTTGGTCCGGGAGCTTCTCTGCGCAGGAACCTAAGGTCCAAAGGATGCTCTCTGCTCCTGGCACTGCTTTCTTGGTGGTACGAGGTTCCCACATGTCTCTGCTCGCTTCTCTCTTTTATATCTCAAAAGAGATTGACTTAAGGTATACAATCTTGTATACCTCATCATTATAACTGCCACTAATCCATCTTACTAGATCATAGTGATTGAATCTACAACACATGAGGAAATCACATCAAATTATAAAATGAAAACAGAACTTAAAGATTTGGAAAATTCTGTTGTACAAACTAAGGGCAGGTGTCCTAGAATGTTCGCCAAGGACATGACTATACAATCTTCTGTTAAAGAGATTAAGCCTGTGACTGATGGATCTAACCAACTACCACAGCAGAAGATCCATCAACTTAGACCAAAGAGGACAGACAAAGAATGAAAGGAGAGAGTGCTGTCTGCCTCTTGGAACCGTACAGCAGGAAACAAGCCAAAGGAGCTACATTTGTTGTCCTCCAAGGAAAGAAAAGGGCCATCCCTGGAGCAGCTCAGAGATCAGTAGAACTGTCGGAAGGAGCATGGGAAACAGGACCTTCTTGGTTTCAAAGGGTTAGGCCATGATCTCCTGGATTTCAAAGGGTGGGGCCACAGCCTCCTAGGTTTCAGAGTTGAATCTTTGCTAACTCGGTTCTGGAGTGTGAGGCTGCTGTTAAGGTGTGTCACGAGGGTGGAGCTGCCACCCAAAGCTGAGGGGGCAGGGCTTCTATGCCCAAGGGGCAAAGAATGGAGCTTCGTGGGGCCAAGGGAGTAGGGTAGCCACTCACATGGACTAGGATAATGTGGCTGCCTAAAGCTGAAGGAGTCAAGTTGCCATCCCAGAGACCCTGGAAGGCAAAGCTGAAGCTCAGAGTTGAGGAGCCTCTACCTAGAATCTAGAGGGCATGGCCAACACTCAGAGTCTGGAGTGCAGTGCTGGGCCATTGCCCAGATGGTCTCAGAGAAGAGAGGATTATTTTCAAGACTTGAGAGTTTATGTAAATTGTTCACTGGGTTTTGGACTTCCTTGCTGCCTGTTATGCCTTCTTTCCCTCCAATTTCTCCCATTTGTAATGGAAATGTCTACCTTGTGTCTGTTCCACCATTGTACTTTGGAAACAGATAACTTGTATTCTAGATTTTGTAGGTTCACAAATGAAGAGGAATTTTGTCCCAGGATGGAATATGCCTAAAGTCTCACCCATATTTGATTTAGATGATTCAGAAGATGAGATTTTGGAGTTGAAATTGTTTTAAAACTTTTGGGATGCTTTGATGTGGTGAGTGTGTTTTGCATGTGGCAAGGACATGAGTTTTTGGGGGCCAAAGGGTGGAATATCATGTATTGAATTATGTCCCCCAAAAATCTGTGTTGTAAATCTTAACTTCTATGCCTGTGGTTATAATCCCATTGAGGAATGGGTTTTCTTTGTTGTGTTAATGAGACAGATTAATGTAGAGTGTGTTTTACATCAATCTCTTTTGAGATATAAATGATTAAACAAGTGAGCAGAGGACAGATGAGGTAAGGCAGATGCCAAGACACATGGAGATCTGCAAGGAACCAGAAAGCAGAAGCTGAAGAGACAAGGACCTTCTTCCAGAGCCAATAGAGAGAGAAAGCCTTCTCCTAGAGCCAGCACACTAAATTGGGACTTCTAGCCTCCTAAACTGTGAGAAAATAAATTTCTGTTTGTTAAAGCCATCCACTTGTGGAAGTTCTGTTATAGCAGCACTAAATAACTAAGAAGGTGTACAGAGAGGCTTGTTCCAGCTCTCTGAGATTCACTGGGGGCGTCAATGGCAGTGGCTGGGGTTGGACACTTGGGGAATGACCTGCTGTGACGATTAAGGTTCTGTGTCAGCTTGACTGGGCCATGATTCTCAGTGTTTATATGTGATCACTCCCATGATGGAATCTGCTGTGAGTAGCCAATCAGCTGAAAGGGAGTTTCCTTGGGCAAGTGGCCTGCATCCGAATATAAGCAGACATTCTGGCAGACCAGCTCTGGATCCTGTGACTGCTCCCTGTTTGTCTGACCTCCGGTTCTTGGGACATGAGTTATCAGCTTATCTGCTGATCTTGGGATTCATCAAACTTCACAGCCTGTGAGCGGGAGCCCTGCTCTTCAACCTGAAGATCTTGGGTTCGACAGCCCCTGCAGCTATGTGAATCAAGAGAAGCCTCTATCTTGATCCACACACTTGGGACGTTCCAGCCTCTACAATTGCGTGAGTCATTTCCTTGATATAAATCTCTTTATATATATATGATTATACACTTTACTGGTTTTGCTTCTCTAGAGAACCCAGCCTAAGACACCTGCAATGGAAACACCTACCAGAACAAATACTACCTATAACTGTTGAACAAGGTTCTAGTGGACTCTGGCTAAATCAATCAATCAAACAAACTTTATCTCTTGTACTGTGAAGAGGTCTGGAGGTTCTGGGGAATGAACCAGTATGGCCAGGGCTTTGGGGCAGGGGCAGTGAAAATTTACCAATTTTAACAACCTTTACAGGTGGTCTGGTGCAGACCAGCTGAATATTAGATCTCCTCCTATGCATTGTTAACAATTTCAGCACAAACATCCTAACTTAGTATCCATCCTCCACTGGTGTCCTCCAGGTGTTTCCCCATACAGGATACTACAGTCAGGCAAGGCACTGGTATTGCCCTTTTCCTGAAAATCAGTATGCTGTCCTGTTCCCTATTTGAAGGAAAGTCTCACCTTCTCTGTGCTGGATCAGCCATGCCTCCATTTAATCTCGTGAATCCACTTCAGCCCCTATCAGTAGCCTTAGAATTCCTCCAAAAGGTCTGTTGGCAGATTGTCTTTTTTGGAGCCTGACAAAGTGTGACCTGGCCCTGAAACAAAGAAGCACCAGCAGTGGCTTAGATTAATGAAGCCTGGAACTGCAACATGCAGTGTGGACAGTTCTAACTGTAAGGAGGGAAAGAAAATAAAACATCACATTTTTATTTCATTCTCTGATTCTTCATTTTTTCTGTGGCATCAAAGAAAGAAAGTCATATCTAAATAAATTATCAAACCACATTATTATTTGAATAAATAAGCAGTTATTTGTGAGCAGGGTTCTATTCTGCTAGCATGTAGAAACACACACACCATGAGTATTGTCATGGTTTGAATTATGTCCCCCCAAAAATGTGTGTATCAGTTTGACTGGGCCTTGATTCCCAGAATTGTATGGTTAGCCTCCATTTTGTGATTGTAACTATGTTGAGGAGGATTAGGGTAGGATTGTAACACCACCCTTACCCAGGTCACATCCCTGATCCAATGTAAAGGGAGTTTCCCTGGGGTGCGGCCTGCACCACCTTTTATCTCTCAAGCAATAAAAGGAAAGGGAAATGAGCAGAGAGTTGGGGACCTCATACCATCAAGAAAGCAGTGCCGGGAGCAGAGTGCATCCTTTGGACCGGTGTCCCTGTGCCGAGAAGCTCCTAGTCTGGGGGAACATTGATGAGAAGGCCGAGAGAGAGAGAGAGAGAGAGAGAGAGAGAGAGAGAGAGAGAGAGAGAGAGAGAGAGAGAGAGCCTTCGCCTGGAGCTGACACCCTGAGTTTGGACTTTTAGCCTACTTTACTGTGAGGAAATAAACTTCTCTTTGTTAAAGCCATCCCCTTGAGGTATTTCTGTTATAGCAGCACTAGATAACTAAGACAAGTATATACTGTACTGAGTTCATAGTAATATCTTTAACTTCTATCCAACACTACATTGTATATTTTAATCTTCCACCTTTCTGTATTTGTCTTATTATTGAGTTTTTTCTGGCTAAAATATTATTGAGTTTATGAACTGTTTATATATTTTGGATATAGATTTATATATCATATCTGACATATATATGTATATATGTATACCTTTTCCCTAGTCTTGTAATTTGCCTTTTCATGTTTTCTTTTAAAGAGAAGTAGGTTTTAAAGTCTAATATAGTATTTTTTATTTTATTGCTATTTCTTTTTGTGTCCTACTGAAAAAAGTTTTGTCTATCCCAAGGTAGTGATGATTTTTCTCTGATGTTTTCTTTTAGATGCTTTATAGTTTAAGCTTTTATGTTTCTATGATACATTTAATAGCTTTTTTTTCTTTTGATATGGTGAGAGGCAAGAGTCAAGATTCTTTTTATCCATCTATGAATATTCATTTATCTAGCAAGATGTATTGAAAACACTATCTTATCCTTATTGAATTACGTTAGTTTCTTTGTTGAAATTCACTTGCCCATATATTTGTGGGTTTATTTCTTGATTGTCTATTCTGTTTCATTCATATATATGTCTATCTTTATGCAGATATCATTGTCTTGATTATGGCGATTTTAAAGCAAATCTTAATATCATGTAGTGTAAGTCCTCCAATTTTGATCTTCAATTTTAAATTTGTTTAAATTGTTAATATATTTTGGCTATAAGTATATTGGTAATGTAATCTTCTTTTCTTGATTTCATAAGCATTTTCTTCTTCTCTCTCTCTCTTTCTGAAGAGAGCTTGTTTAAGAATTGTATTAATTCTTCCTTGAATGTTTGAAAGGATTCTCTGTGGATACCATCTGGGTCAGAAATTTTCTTTGTTGGAAGTTTTTTAATTAAAAATTCAACTAATTTAATAGAGATAGGGCTATTTCTCTTTCTTCTTGATTCTGTTTTGGTAAGTTATGTTTTTAAGGAATTTGTCCATTTCACCTGTTTTTAAATTTATTAGCATAAAATTGTTCATAATATTTTCTTACTATCATTATAATGTCTGTTGAATGTGAGTGATAGTCTCAGTTTCATTCCTGATATTGATAATTTGTGATTTCTTTGTACTTTATAAAGCAGGAGACATATGGTTGTGTCAATTTTATTAATCTTTTTGAAAAACCAAATTTCATATTTGAAGTGACTTTCTTGTTGACGGTGCATATAGTTAGGTCATTTTAAAATACACTCTATCAATCTCTTTTAATTGATGTATTTAGACCATTTGCATTCAGTGTGATTTTTGACATGTTAGGGCTTTTATTATTTGTTTTCTGTTTCCTCTGTTTTTTGTTTTTCTGTTTTATTTTTTCTTATCTTCCTGTGGGTTATTTGAACATTTTTTCAGAAATTCATTTTGATTTATCTATAGTGTTTTTGAGTGTATCTCTTTGTATAGATATTTTAGCTGTTGCTCTTTGTATTACATAATATGTATATAACTTATCACAGTATACTGTGTTGACATCTTACCACTTATGATGAAATCTAGAAACCTTACCTCCTTTAATTCTCTTTACTTTCCCCCTTCATCATATAGTTGTCTTAAACATTTCCTCCACATGCATTGAGAACTACATCAGTTGTCATATTTTTTGCTTTAATTGTTAAACATTATTTAAAAACTCAAGAGTGGAAGGGCAGTCTATTTTATTTGCCCATGTATTTACCCATCCCATTTCTCTTTCTTCATTGTTGATGTTCCAAATTACTTTTTGTTATTATTTTCTTTCTGTTTGAGTATCTTCATTTAGCTATTCTTTTGGGGCATGTTTACTGACCACAAATTCTCTTATTTTCCTTCATCTGAGAATGTCTACTTCATCTTCATTCCAAAAGGATATTTTCCCTGGATATAGAATCCTTAGTTGACAGTTCTTTTCCTTTAGAACTTAGAAAATGTTGTTCTACTTCCTTCCAGTCTCCACGGCATCCAATGAGAAATCAGTTTTCATTTAAATTATTGTCCTCCTCCTATAGGCAATGCGTCATTTTTCTGTAACTCATTTAAATAATTTTTTTCTTTCTTTTGTTTTCAGAAGTTTGATTATGGTGTGTCTTGGTGTGGGTTTCTTTGGGTTGATCCTTTTGAGGTTTGCTTAGCATTTTTAATCGGTAGGTTTTAGCCATTATTTCTTTTGGAGGAAAGTGATGTTTTCCCAGCATAAGATACACTTCCAACAGACTCCATGACTAGTTAATTGTATTAAGTATGCAACCTAGGGGAGGTAGTTTCTCCTGGTGACTTTTAACCAGAAAATGTAGGCTTACAAAATTAATCTTGTAGCTAGAAGAGGGGAGGGAATGTTCTTTCTTGTCATGTACCCATGGTTTCAGGATTGTTATGCTGTTTGAATTTGAACAGAGCTTGGTAATAGGATGGTCATGCCAACTGTGGCTAAACAAAGGCCCCTTCTTACCCCCTTTCCCTGTTTCCATGTACTACTCTAAGGTATAAAACTCCTAGACGCCTTTAACCCTTCAGTCTTTCACTTTGCAACATATCTTGAGGCCTGACATGAGCAGAGGAGATTTCCTGTGTCAGCTCACGCTGGGACAGGGGCCTGAGGGAGACCAACTCCACAATGAATCTTACCCAATTCATTTTTGTCTTAACTGCTGTGTAAGTAAATAAAAGCTTGTGATCTCATCACTGGGTAATGTCAATTACTGAGAGCTACAGCCCTATACAAGTTCATTTTTCATTATAGCTCACCACATCTTTGAATTTTTTTTCAGTCCCACCATCTCTCTTCTCTCCTATGGGGACTACAGTGACATGAATATTAGATCTTTTGTTATTTTCCCTCAGGTGGCTTGTTTGTTTATAGTTTATTGTCTCTTAGTTGTTCAGATTTCATAATTTCCGTGGCTACATCTTCAAGTTGAATGTTTCATTCCTCTGTCATCTTCATTTGGCTATTGAGCTATTCAGTCAGATTTTATTTCAGTTATTCTATTTTGGAAGTCCTGGGGCACTGCCAAGTTCATCTTCTGCAGGACTAAAGCACTCCTTCCAGATGCTGAGAGTGGTGACAGCTGACATCTTTCATCTGAATTCCTCTTTGGAAACTACTCTCTGCCACAAACAATTTCCTCATGTGAGGTTACATCACTTGCTCAGGGACAGCCTATAACCAATGACTGCTCCAAGTAAGAATGTAAAGGCTCAATTGCTTTGCCTCAATTCAGGACAACTTTGAAGGGTCATCCAGTGCCCAGGCCTCCCATGGAAACCAGTCAGCTACTTGGTGGCAAGGAGGCTGCAATGGAACCCTTTCACACTGAAAGGGGCAGTTATTCATCTTCACTGGTATCAATACATATTTTGGGTATGGGTTTCCTGTCCTATTTGCAGAATCTCAGCCAGCACCACTGTTTGGGGTCTTATAAAATGTTTGATCCATTGTTGTGGGGTCCTGCACTACTTTGCTTCAGACCAAGGGACTCATTTTATGGCAAATGAGGTTTGTCACTGGTTAAATGACCATGGGATCCAAGGATATCATATACCCAGAATCAGCCAGACTGTCAGAGGGATGGAACAGACTGTTGAAGGTGTAGATGAGGTGCCAGCTTGGAGATGATACCTTGTAAGTGGGGACAGATTACTCAATAAGCAAGGTAAGCACATGCTTAGGGTGTCAACAAAACAAGGCACCAGTTGTCCAAAGCAAAGACCCATAGATGCCAAGCAGACAAGACACAAGGAACAGTGAGCACTGCAGTGGAAGAAAACTGTCAGAGCACTAATTGAAATGGATACCATTTTATAAATTTTGTATATGATAACAATTATATTTTCCTTCCATTTCGGACCAGTGGAGTATAACCTCACATTCAGTTCTCTCTCATTGACCACGTAAGAATGCACCACGTGACTTGTGATGTATCTTGTCCCATGGAAACTGAACCAAAATACGTCTTCAGACTGAGCATACCCTTGCATTTGTATCATGCTCTTTGTGATCACTCTCATCCCTGTTGGGTATCAGCAGTAGTCCAATGAACTGTGAAGACACAGCATCAAAGGATGGAAAGTGTGTGCAAGTTTTTTAAAGCATTATTTCAAGATGAAAAACACTCATGGAGATTTGTGAAGGGCCCACCAACAAACATAGTACGACAAAAGAATGAAATCATTTCCAACTGCTTTGTAAGTATTATTTCTTTTGACTATCTCAGACCTGAAGAACAAAATTACATGTTCCAAATCAATTTTTTTACTTACTGATTTTCAAATATAAATTTTTGTGTTAATGACCAAATTTGAATGTAAATTTTATTTGATAAATTTTACTTGTTTTGTACATTTTATTTATTTTAAATTATTCAAATCTATTTGGTTCTATAGAACCAAATTAAAAAAATGACATAATTTTATATCCAGGTAAAATGAAACAGCAACAACTAAGTGGAGTACAAATGTGAGAGCTGGCAGAAGGTAAAAAGAAAAGGATTTGTGAATCCCTAAAGACAATTCCAAATTAACTTCCTTTTTAAAATGAACTGAATCAGAAGAGACTTCTTCTGTTGAATGCTCTAGTTTAATGGGTCCAAATCATTGTACCAGCACCACTAGTACTGAAATTACTAATAGCAATATGAATATAACAGAATTTGTTCCAAATTCTGCACCCCATTCCTTGCTGCAGTAAAAAAAAAAAAAAAAAAAAAATTAATAATGGTGTAGAAAGCGAAACTGTTTTAGAAGTGGTGGATTTGAACTGCTGTTGTTTTGGCTAGCAGCCAAGCTCTTAACCACTGCACCACCTGGGCTCAAAAAACTTCTGCCCTCAAATCTCTATTTCAGAGTCTGTTTCCTAGTATCTTAGTTACCTAGAGCAGTCATAACATAAATACCACAAATGGGTGGTTTTAAAGAACGGAAATTTATTTTTTCACAGTTCTGGAGGCTGAAAGTCCAAATTTAGGGCTTGGCTCTAGGGGAAGGTCTTTCCTTCTCTATTTCAATTTCTAGTAGCTGGCAGCAATCCGTGACATTCTTGGTTAATGGATGCATGTGTCTCCACCATCTGTCTTCCTCTTCCTCTATGTGTGTGTGTGTCTATTCTGCTCTTTTTATAACTCACTAGGTTTAGGACCCACCCTACACTGGTATGATCTCATTAAGATAAAAGAAAACTCCTATTTGCAAACAAGGTCACATCCTTAGGTACAGGGATTAGGATTTCATCACATATTTTTGGGGGACACAATTCAATCCGTAACACCTGGGGAACCTGAGCTGTAACAGTTGCTTTTGTTATAGTGAAAAATATCTGATCACTTGACTTTTTTTAATGTTAATGTTAATTCTTGGCCCTTATTTTGACAATGGAGGGTTTGGCTCAAGGTTTATTACCCTGGGCCTTTCTTTAAGTCTTCAGGAGTGACATTGAGACCCTGAGGTGTTGGTCACTGCAGATCATAGGCTTTGGGGACCAGTCTTATTGGGGAAATAAAAAAAAAAAAGGGTTGGACACAGTTCACTGATTATAAAACTCCTGATGCTTTCCAGGATGTGTTTATCCAAATTAGAGGATTGTAAAGGTGTGGGCTCTCTTTTTTTTGTACTTCCTATAATGGAGTTCTGGTGGCACAGCGGTTAAGGAGCTTGGCTGCTAATCAAAAGGTTAGCAGTTCGAATCCACCAGCAGTTCCTTGGAAACCCTAAGGTGCAGTTCTATTCTGTCATAGAGGGTCTCTATGAGTTGGAATCGACTCGATGGCAACTGGTTTATAACGGTGTGCATGTGTCTAACTGCCCAGGGAGGCTGCCTTTGGTCCTGGAAAGGGAGCATCTGTCTGGTTGAGGCACAGTGCAGGGGCAGGAGGTCCTCCCTGCAGGCCTGTGTTCATAGTCACTGTGAGACGGTCTGCAAGGGAGAAGAAGATATTGGAGTGAGGGTCTCTGGTGACTGCAGAGGCCAGAATCTCGGTAAAGGAATATTAGCTTTGACAGCTTCGGGAATGGGTAAAACCAAAACCAAACCCATTGTTGGCGAGTTAGTTCTGACTCATGGCAAGCCCATGTGTTGCAGAGTAGAACTGCTCCATGGAGTTTGCTTGGCTGTAATCTTTCCGGAAGTAAATTGCCAAGACTTTCTTTTGTGGCATTGCTGGGTGGGTCCAAATCACCAACCTTTAAGTAAGTAGTCAAACGCAAACCATTTGAACCATTTGTGCCACACAGGGACCTCATTGGGGATGGGGTAGAAGTGTCTTCTAAAAGGGTTTCCATGGACTGTAAGTGTTCTTAGACTAAATGAGGCTGTGGTGTGAATAGCTGGATTTCTCCGGCATTTTTGGAAGAAAGGGATCTGGAGCCTGCCGAGCATCCAGGGTAGATGTCCTGGTGATGGTTAGACAAACCCATTTCCAATTTCCTTTCTTTTCTTTCCAAATGATAGGGAAAATGTGCCTCATATTTAAGCAGGTACAATAATCCCTTCTTCTGCTCTCCATGTAACAGGAGAGGCATTCTAAGATTCTCCCAGGAGCACACATTCCAGACAGAACTGAATGTGCCCTGAAGAGCCCTTCATAAAAGGATCAGGAGTGCATTCTCAGGAAATTTCTCCCTTACTTGGGTTTATTTAGGACCAAAAATTCCATTCCCCTTCGGGAAGATTTTTATTCTGAATAGGGGTGCTCTGGACTTTCCCTCTCTCTGCTCTGATGTGGTGAGCTCTGTTTCTGGAAAGGGGGCTAGATCTGGGGGCTGTCTCTGAGCCTATGAGTCTGTGATAGCTGTGAAGTTTCCTGATAAGCCTCAGAGGAGTATAGGGTGGGGCTGAGGTCCCCTGAGGGCAAAGGCTGGGCCAGTCCCTGCCAGGCTTCACAATCCCATTGTTCTTGAAACTGTGACTTCACCATCCTGAGCACCCAAGAGGTGACAGAGTTAGGGGGCAGGGATTTCCCCTTTGTCCTTTCGCATCTCAAGATATGTTTTTTTCTGGGGCCCATTCAAGCTCAAATCCTACCCGTGGTATACTCCTTGTGACCGGTGTTCTCGGTTTCTCCCTGGGACTCTGCATCTTCCTTTTTATCATGTTCCTGGTGTTTCATCGGTGCAAAAAGAAAGAATGCCAAGGTAGGCTGTAGAAAGAACTGGGGGCCTGGGATGAGGAGAGGTTGTGGGCAGTGGAATATTGAATTTGCATTCTGTCCTTATTACATTATTTGGAAAATGATATTGTACTTATCTGGACTCAAAGCCTAAATGATCTTGGATTAGTAGAGCCAAGAAAACATAGCTTCACATATGACAGAAGTAAGTTCAGAAGCAAGGATAGGGACATAGGTAAGGACCAGGCCAAAAATCCTAGGTATGTCCATAAAAAATGAAGAAAGTAAGGGCCTTGATGAGCTGAGAGGAGCCCAAGTGTGAGCTGAGGGACAACGCAGGGACCTCTGGGTGGGCCAATAGAAGATGCTTCAGGATGTCAGTCTCTGACCCAGAACATTTGTCTCAGTTCTGCCCACATATAAATATTCTCAATGTGAGACTGCATGTGAGGACATCGATGATGATCATGAGACAAGGGAGAAGGAAGAGCTGGAGTCAGCTGAATGTCCCTTGCCCTGCCCTAGCATGTTCTTCTGTCCATAAACTATCATCTGAAGTTGTTTTCATAGTCTGTGGGCACAGCAATCTGCACACGATGGTGCTGTGTCCCACCTCAGAATGACAGCTTTCTTCATGCTCTGGAGATACCAACACATCTTTCTGATCCCTAGTGAACACAGAACCTTCTGGAAAGAAAGTATTTCAAGCCTGAAGTTCTGTTCTGAATCCTTATCTGTTTTTCACATGTGTGAATTTCTCTTTTCGTGTCTGTGCTTGGAATGTTTCTTACATGTCAGATGAATTTGGGGTCCAGGTGCCAACATGCACTGATCAGTGAAGACAAAGTTGGTTTTGGAGATGTCCCAGGCAATGCAGGTAAATCTGCCGTTGGGGAATGGGGATGAGGGTGGGAAAGCCTTGTGTGGAAGAGACACTGAAGGGAACAGAGTCTTGGAAGATTGCTACCTCAGTCCTCTGACAGGAGGATCTGGTTCCCTGGGGTATATCCTCTGAGGAAATGAATGACTATTTCTCCACATTGCTTAAACTCTTTCTTTCTGACATTTCTGTGATGACTTTGTGACCTCAGAAAGGGAAGAAACAGACTGGGTTCTCTCTGTCCATAACTGCTGACAGTTTCAGATACGCGTTTAGTATGTAGATAATGTGACCTTGTTTCCCAAACCAAGACATCTGGTTTGACAAACAATTGTCATAAAGCTTTAGAGTGGGAGAAATATCTTACTTAAAAATACTGAGAGTTGGTAAAGATTTTGATGTTTTCTGAGGATAATGCTACCAAATTTTTATGCTGAGACATCCACCAATTATCCAAAATGCCTTTAAGTATAGACTCAGGTTATCTGAACTTGAAGGGATCATATGGATTATACAGTGAAGTATACAAATTGAGTTACTGAAAGTAGATAGCATGTGACTGTCTTGAGGTCACACAAGAAGTAACTGTTAGCTCCAGAACCACTCTATCCTGATTCTTAGGGACAGGTCCCCTCCACCTGCACGCTTTCCACCAGAGACCGTTAAAGGACAGAAGACCAATGACCTAGGCTATGATTACGAAGGTGAAGGGCTTGCTGTACCTGGAATTCTTCCTGATCCTTATATATGTCAAATGGACAAGATGGACATGCCCAGGGCCACCTTTATGGGTGTGTGGCATGTGCAGGCTCATAAGGTCCCTCACTCAGAAGGTCCTCACCCTGGTTTATTGCTCTCTTGTTGCTGTCTTGAAATTCTTAATTAGGTTTCGAAAAAGGGGCTCTGCATTTTCATTTTGCACTGGGCCAGAGGACAGGGGTGTGGGCAGTCCCTCAAAGACAGGGAAGAGGGAAGTTTAGTCTCCAACAGTCTTATTTCCTAGGAAGATGAGTTTGAGCCCTTAATTGCCAATCCTTCCTGCAAAGACAAAATTTGAGTGGGCTCATATTTAAGTTAAGCCAGAATTACCTTTTGCAAGACATTTCTGTTATTTTTATATATCTTTAGGGAAGGTTGGAAGAGGTTGGGTTTTGTGATAAGCACACTTGCGCAGCTACAGCCATGCACACATTTTTTGATGTAGTGACCATAATTTACCAATCACAATGATAACTAAGAGACTTTTTGGGTTAATTTAGGGTCTGAAAACCAGAGTGAGAAATATAGTTTAAGTGGTAAAACATTGATATTAGGTTATATTTTGATACTCTATGACAACCATAGTCCCTAATATAGTAAGAATAATAAGTATGTGTTTTCATTAGGGTAGATTTTGGGTGAGAGGAGGGAATTACTCCATATTTCCTTCAGACCTACAGCAGGACTGGTTACATAAATTTCAGGGCCCAGTGCAAAGTGAAAATGTGAGGTCCCCAGTTCAAAGTGTATTAAATATTTCAAGATGGCAACAGCAGAACATTAAAGGAAGCTCAGGGCCTTTCCAAGGGTGGGGTCCTGTGCAATTGCATAGGTTGCACACCCACAAAGCTGGCCCTGATCCACAGTTTCAGAGCTAGAAGGCCCAGCAAACCATTTACTACCAGAACCTGTGTGAGGGTGGTGGGATTCCTTGGAAGGAAAAAAATTCTAGAAGCAGAAGCATCTATACCTAGATGAGAACTAACAGAAAAGGCTGGACTTATCCCGGTAGACATTTGGGAAGTCAGGATCTGATCCCTAAGTGTCCTCATTGAATAGATAAACGGTAATGGAGTTATACTTTGTTGTTACCAATTCCCTGTGATTTAGCCCAATCTTACTGAAAAAAACTTACTTCTTTCTCTAATTTCATGCCCTTGCTGTTTGCCGTAGACTGAGAAATAGCTTTTCACAGAGTTCTTTGGCCTGCCAATAATCCCCATGAAAATATTTCCCAGACAATGGTCTGAAATCCATAGTTTGTATGCTAATAGGATTTTCCTGATGTCTTTTACATTGTGCAGACATGTTCTCAATTTGGGTGCCTAGGTAAGCTGTGTTTTCACCTTGTCGATGACTCTGCTGCCTCTAGGGGGCTGTGTCTTGTCTTGAGGTCATATAACCAGATCCTTAATTTATTATTTCAGGTTGGTTTTTACATCCCCCAAGAAAAGATCTGGGAGAGAAACTGCTAATGAAACAAATGAGGTAAAAAATGAGGGTGCTGAGCTTGGAGACACTGGAATGCCACTTGAAGAGTAAATACGTCTGTACTGAAACTTGTTACATTTTGACCTAGATGACAGGTTCAGAGAATATCATCGTCTGTGTTAAGATAGAGTAATGCTGATCTGTGTTCCATTTTTATATGTTATCCATTAATAAATATTTTGGTCTTCTCAGATCAGTTCTGTATTATTGAAAATTCTTTATGAGCATCTATGACTTCAACACAAACTGCTTTTAAAGTATTCATACCCTAGCTACTTTAACTCAAATATATATATTTTCTGATCCTGGCTGAAATCCTAGGTGAGTGACCTGTGCTCAGACTTAGGAGATGCTGAATCCAGGTCTAACACTGAGGTTTCTCTCCCACCACCCCCAAAATGACATCACAGTAAAGACACCTGAGTATATCAGAAATGTTCTATCCTTATTACATCATCATTTCTTACATAACTTTGACCCTTCCCCCCTAAAGACTCTGGAATGTGAATTCATGGAGGCAGATGTAAGTGTGGCCGAACTTTCTTAGTAAAAACATAAAATATTAGAAATCGAAAAACTTTTCAGAGGCTTATTTGGAAGAGGAAAGCACAGAAGTCACTTGGAATCAGCATGGGTGTATGTCCTTAACTTTGTAACTGTGGTTGTGAAGATTCTCAGATCCAACTTATTTCCAAGTCCAATTTTGTCTTTTCATGGTTGAGTTACTAGTTGTAGCACCTAATGTGTGTTACATGGTAATTAAAACAAAGACTATCTTATATTCTCAAGTACAGTGATCTTTTAAAATGTAAGTCAATTCAAGCTACCCCATAGTATGGTTAGATTTTAGTTGAGAAAACACTTTTTGGTTTCCTGTTGTCATTTCCTCTGGCTATGGCATAAGATTAGAAACTACAAGTCTCTTGGTGGTATGAGGTAGGGCTGGAAGCTGGATTAAGGTCAGCGTTGGTGATGATTCCGTTAAAGGTTAGACTATTCTGGTTCCTCAGCATATTATAGCCAAAATGGCTGTAGATATTCTTCTCAAGTCATATCCTAAAAGATACTGGTTCCTGACACCTTTATACTCTCTTTGGTAAAGTGACTCTCTAATCCACTATTTCTGAATTGCTTGTTTTGAAGAAAGGAAGTAACCCCAACATTTTCAGCCAAGAGCAAAGGAAAGTCAAATGATAAACCCTCAAGCACAAACAGTGCTTACATTCACCCCGCAAATTCCATCCTCAGTGGAGGGGGAAAGAAGTGAGGTCCTGGTTTCTGACCTGCTGTGGTTGGGTCAATACCAAAAAAACTAAACCTGCTGCCATCAAATCAATTCCAACTCACAGCGACACTATATGACAGCGTAGAACTGCCTCATAGAGTTTCCAAGGAGCACCTGGTAGATTTGAACTGCCGAACACATCCAAGTCTTCAAGTCTTTTTCTTGCGTATCCAAGTAAAGTGGTTATAATCATCAGCTCAGAGGAGCCCTGGTGGTGCAATGGTTCAGTGCTCAGCTGTTAACTGAAATGTTGGCAGTTTGAACTCACCTATCCAGTGGCTCCATGGTAGAAAGACCTGGCGTTCTGCTTCTGTTAAGATTACAGCCTGAGAATCCCTATGGGTCATTTCAACAATGTCACATGGAATCCCTATGAGTCAGGATTCACTTAACAGCACCTAACAATGACAACAACAACACAAAAATCATCAGCTCTATATACTCTCCTCAGTATTTCTAAAAATTCTTGAATGTATTTGGGCTATCATATTTCTAACTACTACTTGCTGAAAATCTGTTTTCGTCAAATTCTCAGTCTCCATTCTCTGTCTTTCCCCCATGCCTCCTATCTTCTTTCTGCCCCATTTCATCTGATGTGTGAGCATCTGGCTGTTTCTTCTTCCTCCAAAATATTATCACAACTGATTTAATCTACATTTACTGAAGTTTTGATGTTTAAAAGGGTCAGGGAGCTTGCAGGGATTGCAAACAATGTCACAAAACAATTTGTGTATAAATTTTTTGAGTGGGAAACTAATACGTCCTGTAAACTTTCACCTGTAAAAATGGCATGGCGGGGGTGTCTGACCACGTTTAACTTCACAAGGGGGAAGGAGAATCAAGATCAACAGCCCAAGGCTGATTCCTATCAGGTGGAGGTCAGATATACCTCCTCTCTCTGTCATCTTTACCCGTTCTGACACCAACCATCCCTCCCGTGACACTCTGTACTTTTCTGCTGGGTTTGATAATTCATTGCAATGGCCACACAGAACTCGCAGACAATACCCACGATTATGGGGCTTATTAGGGAAGTAACAGGCTCAGGAATGCTCAGGATACAGTTCTTCCATCAGGACAGCCTCTTCTCAGCCATGCTCATAGGCATGCCCCTCCCTGGCCCTCTGCCTCTGCCCAAAGGCACTCAACTTCCTCTCTCTGTGGGCTGGGAAGCCCACAGTGAGTTCTCTCTTGCCACTGCTTCTCTGCCTTCTGTGCCACCACTTCTCTCTTTCTTCGGGGTTAGATCTCGCTCTGTCTCCCGGGTCCAGGAGCTTCTCAGCACAGGGATCCTGGATCCAAAGGACAAGCTCTCCACTCCTGGCTGTTCTTCCTTGGTGGTGGTAGGGTCCTCTCTTTCCCACCTCTGGGGTTGCTCATTTCAAGCCCAGTGGGATGGCATAACTGACAAATGCCTTTGATGGGCTACTATTATCCTATTTGCACAGTCCTGCCAATCACCCGGGTGGGAGTTACAAGACCATTGTGAGAAAGGCCACACAAAAGCAATCCATTGCACCGCACTTATAAAGCACAATAAAATGTTGATTTAGGAAATAGTATTGGAGTTATTATTCCCTCTCCTTGAGCATAGAGAATGTGACACAGCTGGAGCTGGGCTCACAAGGACTCACAAGTCAACTGACCCATGAAGTATAAAGACAATAGCTAAGATAATCTTGGAAAATATCTTTTAGGGAAAACTTTCACATAAAGCCAATCAAACACAACACAAAAGACTTTTATCTTTTTCTATTAGCATTTAGTGAATAGAAATTTGTTGGACCAATGAAGACCGTCTTGACTGTTGTTATTGAAACCTGTACCAATGATTGTTAAGAAAGACAATTCAAAATGAAAGATGACAGTTTCTAGCCCATCTGAAAAGGCTAAGCTTTCAATAGTTTTGCCCATTTGTAATGTTAATCTATACTGATGGCTCTGTAACTGATCTTTGGACTTGGGCAGACAGGGCTGTGGCAACCTGCTTGTCCATTTTCCCATTCTTGCCTATTCTGTGATATTCTTTGGACTTGGACAGATATGGCTCTAGCAGCATGCTTGTCCGTTTTCCACTTTGTCTGTTCTGTCATATTTCCTTGGACTCGGGCAGACATGGCTCTGGCAGCGTGGTTGTCTGTTTCCTACTTTTGCCCCTTTGAATATATGCCGAATAAAACTTTCTTTTTGCTTTACTGAACTTTGTGATGTTTTCCCCCTACAACAATGTTAAAAAAGAAAAAAAAGGGTCAGGGAGGATCATATCCTGGTTCAACACATAAAATAACTGACAAATCAATCTAATCTCCTTCTCAAGCCCCTCTGTCTGATAGAATTTCTATTTTTGTCTCTTTCCCTTTTCACCCTGTCACTGTGACTTAGTACATTCTCCTCTCCATCCTGTGAAACCTTCTTAATTTTCTTTCTTTTACAAGTTTGAAATGCCACCCCATAAGTCCTTTTGAAATTTACTCTTCTGCCTCAGGCGTAAAGAAGTAATGAAAGAGTAGGCCAATAAAACATCCTTTCTCCAATAATGAGGCAAGAGTAGAAGAATTTTGTCCATTTCAGATTGTATGCTTCATTTATGAGCAGGAAACTAGAGCAAGGGGTTTACCCTCCTAGCATCACTGCCTGGCCAGCCTTTGGTCCCCCAGTTCTCATACTTGAGGTATCTTTGCGCACAAGCTGACCCCACTAAACAAGATTTGCACATTCTGCCCTTTTGGAGTTCAGGCCAGCTTTTTTCTTTGGTCCTGCCTAAATTTCTGTATGGGCATCTGACAGAGCTTTAGCACGTGGGCAGACTGGTCTGGTTCATAGGCACCTTGTCCACATACTGTAAGGAATGTAAACCCAATTACAATAATTGGCCCTAGCTGACATCTTATAGTAAAATACGTATGAGGAGTATAATTAACTCTTACTATTACTTCCCTGCCCCTTTTCCTGAATGCAGAAGCAACTGCTGTTATTTCTTTTACTGTTGCAAAATTTTCCTTCCTGTCACATACCACTATGGTTATAATTGCAAATGGGCATAATGATAAACAGAAAAACATCCAGCACCTTTAGTAATATCTGATTAAGAGTAATGCAAGAAGCGTTGGTGATCTCTAGTTGGCAGAAAACGGTGGGGTGCTTTGTATATTTTAGATTGCACTGAAAGATCTACAGTAGCTACAGAATTTCCTAAACTAGCAGCCTCACCATTGATCAAGCATAGAGATAAGGGCACATTTAATTTTAGACATTTGAATTTGATAACATTTTGTATATTTTAGCTCAAAAATGACAGCAATACTTGTACTATGCTATGGACTGAATTATGTACCCCAAAAATATGTGTTGTAAATCTTAACCTCTATGTCTGTGGTTGGAGCCCTGGTGGCGCAGTGGTTAAGAGTTTGGCTGCTAATGAAGAGGTAGGCGGTTTGAATCCACCAGCCACTCCTCGGAAACCCTACGGGGGCAGTTCTATTCTGTCCTATAGAGTCACTGTGAGTCAGAATCAACTCCATGGCAATGGGTTTTTTTGTCTGTGGTTATAATCCCATTTGGAAATGGATTGTCTTTGTTATGCTAATAAGGCAGGATTAGTGTAGGGTGTATCTTAAGTCAATGTCTTTTGAGATATGAAAGAGACTAAACTAGTGAGCAGAGGAGAGATGAGGTAAGATAAGATGCCAAATCACATGTAGCTCTCCAAGGAACCAGAAAGTAGAAGCTGAAGAGACAAGGACCTTCCTCCAGAGCCAACAGAGAGAGAAACTGTTCCCCTAGAGCCTGTGCTCTGAATTCAGAATTCTAGCCTCCTAAACTGTGAGAAAGTAAATTTCTGTTTGTTAAATCCATCCACTTGCAGTATTTCTGTTATAACAGTACTAGATAACTAAGACACACTATATTCTCAAAATATTTCTTGTTCAATATGATAATTTGTTTTGTATGCCAAAGGCTCCTTATGCTTGCCAAAGTGGTGAATTGTTGAGCTAACAGGTTGCCAATTCCTAAAGTGAACTCTGGAGAAATAATAGAGATAAAAAGGAAGTAAGTATCCAAAGAATTCGCCCCATCCAAGAGAGAGCCCCTCTTGGGTAGCATGAAGTCTAGGTTGAATTGGTAAGTGGAGGGCAGAGGGTGGGGCAGAGGTCAGTGTGTGGTTGCAACCTGACAAGAGGACTTCAGGGGAAGAAAAGGAAAGCACAGACTGAAGGAAAGTTCTGATCTTGCATTTCCTCCAATTTGCTTTATCATTTTATTTATTTAACCACTTGCTCCTCAGAAATTTATGGCATCATCTGAGCTACTTGTTACTGTGTCCATGACTAATATTGAACAAGTACAAAAGTGCTACTGAGCTAACAAGTTAAAGAAAACAGTTAAGAAATAAATGCCCCATTACCCATTACCCACTGACCATCCAGTCAACTTCAACTCATAGTGACCCAAGGCTGTAATCTTTACAGAAGCAGATTGCCACATTGATTAGTGGCCCAGCGCTTAACTGCTGTGCCACCAGGGCTCCTTAAGAAATAAGTGGTAGGATGGATAATAGACGAAGAACAAATTAGTTAGGTGGAATATTACCTCGAGTAATTTTCTCAGAAAGCAAGAAAAAGGTTAAAGAGATAGAAAAGATAACTGAAATGCTAAGGGAGAACAGAAGAAAAGCATCAGCATCCACTTTATAGAGGTCCCAGAAGGAAAGTAACAAAATTGGTGAGGAGAAAAGAGGTGAAGAACCAATATACACAAATTTCACAGAATTAAAGAAAAATATATAGGGTCTCAATTTGAAAGGGCTTGTAGATTGCCTTTCAAGTAAGATATGGAAAAACAATCACACCTGGACAAATTATAGAGAATTTAAGAATACCAATATAAAATTTCCAGAAAGAAGAGCAGATCATCTGACAAGAAATAAGAACCGGATTCACTGTAAACTTCTGGGTAGTAACTTTAATTATAAGAAGACACTAAAGTAGTATCTTAAAAGAATTTGACAGATAAGAACTTTGAACTTAGAATTGTATGTATAACAAAAATATTATTCCTAAGTGAGGGAGAGATATATTATCAGTTAAATAAGTCCACAAGTTTATAAAATACATATAATGCCACTATTAACACAAGAAGTAGCAGTGAAATTGAATTTAACAATGAGTATTAATGGAATCAAAATGCTATTCAGAGATCAATTGTCACAGTAAAAGACTGGCCTAGATGGTTTTATTGGTAAGTTCCATAAAGTTTTCAAGGAATAATTATCCTTAATTTTATACAAGAAAATAAACAGAGGGAAAAAAATAGAGGAAAAAACTCCCAGCTCATGTTTAAGTCTAGTATAATATTGATTTTACTTTTTTAAATAGAGTTATAACTTACATACAGTAAATTTCACAATATTAAATGTACAGCTCAAGAATTGGCACATATCTAGGTATATCTATATATGGATATACAAGATAAAGAATATTTTCTTACCACAGAAGGCTCTCTCATGCTCCTTCCCTTGCCTACTACTTATCATCATAGATTAGTTTTAACTATTTTGGGGTTTTTTTTGAACAGTGAGGATTGTTTTTTAAACCTGGCTCTTTTAAGAAAGTATGGATCCCTGGTGGTGCAGTGGTTAAGAGCTCAGCTGCTAACCAAAATGTCGGCTGTTCAAATTCACCAGCTGCTCCGTGGACAGTTCTACTCTGTCCTATAGGGCCACTGTGAGTCAGAATTGACTCAACAGCAATGGTTTTTTTTTTTTGGTTTATATGTCTGCCAGATTAAATTATGTTGCTACATGTGGCAGTAGTCTTTTCTCTTTTGAGTTGTACCTAGTATTCCAATGCATGACTATATCACAATTTATCTTTTCTACTGTTTTTTGCACATTGAGCTATTTCCACTTTTGGTTATTATAAATAGAGCTTGCAAGGGAGAAAACAGGGAAACAATAGCATATTTAACAAGATAATGCCCACCAAGGAGCCCGGCTGGCACAGTGGTTAAGAGCTATGGCTGCTAACTAAAAGGTTGGCAGTTCAGTTCCATCAGCCCCTCCCTGGAAACCCAATGGGGCAGTTCTACTCTGTTCTATAGGGTCGATAATAAGCTAGAATCGACAAGGATGGCAATGGGTTTTTATGCCCACCAAAGCACTTATAAAAAGATATGCATATCAACCAAGTACTACCCCAAAATTGATGAAGTTTTTCTTGGCTATATACTCAGAAGAGGAACCACTGGGTCATAGGGTATAGTATATCTATTTTTGTCGATACTGACAAATCATTTTACAAAGTGGTTGTACAGATTTCTACATCTGCCAGCATGGTATTATTGGCCGTTTTACATTCAGACATTCTATCAAAGGTATAGGGATAACTCATTCTGGTTTTAATTTACATTTCTTTGAAGACTAATGATATCGAGCATCTTTCCATATCCTCTTTCTCCTCTCCTGTTTGATCCAATTACATATAAATTAGTTCTTTTGGCAGGTCCCTTATACTCTTTATGTCTTTTTTTCCATTTTTTTTTCTAAGTAATTCATTTTGGATATTTTTTATTGACATATCTTCCAGTTTATTAATCTGTCCTTCTGCTGCATCTATTGCGCTATTAAATAATCCACTGAGCTCTGTCTTGGTCATCTAGTGCTGCTACAACAGAAATACCACAAGTGGATGGCTTTAACAAAGAGAAATTTATTTCTTCACAGTAAAGTAGGCTAAAAGTCCAAATTCAGGGCCTCAGCTCCAGGGATAGGCTTCCTCTCTCTGTTGGCCTTCTCATCAATGTTCCCCTGGACTAGGAGTTTCTCTTTGCAGGGACTGGGTCCAAGAACACTCTCTGCTCCTGGCACTGCTTTCTTGGTGGTATGAAGTCCCCTTGTCTCTCTGCTCACTTCTCTCTTTTATATCTCAAGAGATTGCTTCAGGACACAATCCAATCTTGTAGATTGAGTCCTGCCTTACTAACACAACTGCCACCCATCCTCCCTCACTAACATCATAGAGGCAGGATTTACAACATATAGGAAAATCACACAATCATGGCCCAGCCAAATTGATACACACATTTTTTGGGGGACATAATTCAATCCATAACATTCCATCCTTTGAACCCCCAAAAATCATATCCTTGCAACATGGAAAACATATTCACCCCATCATATCACAGCAAAAGTCTTAACTCCAAGTCCAAAATCCAAAAATTCCTTTTCATCTGTGACATCTAGAATACAAGTTATCTGCTTCTAAAGGTACAATGGCAGAACAGGCACAAGCTAGACATTTCCATTACAAATGGGAAAAACTGGAGGGAAAGAAGGGTTAACAGGCACCAAGCAAGTCAGCAGAACACATTACATTAGCCCTCAAGGCTTTGAAAATACTTTTTTGTCCTCTGAGACAATTTACACAATGGCCCTGCCCTCCAGACTGGGTATTGGTCACACTCTCCAGATTCTGAGTGGAGGCCCCTCGGCCCTGGGCTTCAGGTCTGTCTTCCAGGCCCACTGGGACAGCAGCTTTGCTCCTTCGGCTGTAGGTGCACCATTCTCCCAGTTCATCTGAGTGGTGACTTCCCCCTTAGAAGCTCCAGAGGCCATGGCTCCACCCTTTGAAACCCCTGAGGTCATGGCTATACTTTTTGAGACTGAGGAAGCTCTGCTACTTGTGTCCTTTGTCTCTTCAGTTTGTTTCCTGGTTTCTTAGCCTCTTGGCTCCTCGGGCCTCACGCCCGCGTCTGCCCTCCTGGGGCAAGTGTTCCAAAGCTCTGTAGCTCCACTGGTATGTGATTGGAAGCACCCCACTAAGCCAGGAAGCCTCCTGCGCACCGGCACTCGGCTCCCTCGCTCTGTGGGTTGGCTCCAGCGCTGTCTGGCACTGGTCTCCTGGTCCTGCTGCTGCCAGCTCTCTGCTGTTGCCACTTCTCTACCAATGTTGATTCTCTGCTGCTGCTGGTCCTCTGCCACTGCTGCTCCTCTATCCATTAGCAGTTTCCAAGCCACTTCCACATTTTAAGTATCTGTTAGAGCAGCACCCCACTATCTCAGTACCAGATGTCTTAGGCTGTGTTCTCTAGAGAAGCAAAATCAGTAAAGCGTAGTATATATATAGAGAGATTTATAACAAGGAAACAGCTCACGTGATTGTAGAGGCTAAAATGTTCCAAGTCTGTGGATCAGGATAGAGGCCTTTCCCAATTCACGCAGCAGCAGAAGCTGGCGAGCCCAAGGTCATCAGGTCAGAGAGCAGGGCTCCTGCTCACAGGCTGTGAAGGTCAATGAATTCCAAGATCAGCATACAAGACTGCAAGGTTTCTCCTGATTCACATAGCTGCAGGGGCTGGTGAACCCAAGATCAACAGGTCAGGGAAGAGGACTCTTGCTCGCAGGCTGTGAAGATCGATGAACTCCAAGATCAACAGGTAAGCTGCTACCTCAAGTCCCAAGAACTAGAGGTGAGATAACAAGAGGTAGCTGCTGAGTCTGGAGCAAGCCAAAAACTTTGGCAAGGCGAGCAGGCAGAAGGTAACTGGTGGAAGGCAGAGAGATGAAGCTGAGGGGGCAGAGAGTTGCCACAGGCCCTGCCCCCACCAGTACCACTCAGCAGATTCCATCATGGAGGTGATCACATATCAGATTTCAACAGAGAAGTGATCACAACATTATAGAACTGCTAAAACCCTGAGAATCATGACCTAGCCAAGGTGACATACAATCTTAACCATCACAAGCTCTTAATTTCAAATAATGTATTTTTCAGTTCTAAAATGTCCATTTGATTATTTTTTATAGATACCAATTCTCTGTTGAAAGTCTGAGTACTTTTATCTATTTCTCCATATTTATGTCTATTTTATTGAACATATTAAGTAAAGTTCTTTTAAAGTCTTTGCTCAGTATCTGAATCACTTGTGAGTTTGTTTCTAGTTTTTATTTACTATTTGGTAATTGCTAATATGATCCTGGTTCCTCACATGCCTAACACTTTTATTATGAAATGCCAGACATTGTGCACATGTGTGTTTTAAGAGGCTCTATGTACTATTATTTTTACCACCAGAGAGTTTTCTCACCAACATTTCCTCTATGAGACTGATAGAAGAGGGAGAGGGATCATCATGTTAATGCATTCAGATTAAGCTGAGTTGAGGCAAGGTTGATGTTAGGTCACAAAAACTTTCATTACCTTCTATTGACTTGATGATTTTACCTTTCAGATTTAGCTCTGTAATTGATCTGAGTCTAACCTATGTTGTGTTAGTAAGGAATCTACTTTTATCTTCTGTATATAGTCTGCATATGCTTATAGTCGCTTATTTCTCTGTCAAAGTGTGATGTTACATTTATCGTAAGAGTCTATCTCTAAGTTTTCTATTCTATTACCTTGGTCTATTTGTCACTTACTGCAAGAGTAATATATAGTTTTTAATACTATGGCTTTAAAGTATGTCTTGATATCTGGTAAGGTAATTCCCGTTTTTCACTCATTTTTTTAAAAGTTGACCTGGCCACATGAGGGCTTTTCTTTCCTTATCAAACCTATCATGAGTTTTTATCAGATTGTACTGAATTTATGAAATAATTTATGAAGAATTGACATCTTTATAATATTGTCATCTCATCCACGTTCATTTAGTCAGATCTTTTGTGTAATTAAAATAATTTTAAATATTTTTCTCTTTAGAGGTTTAATTACTCTATGTTCATCTCTTCATGTTTGTAATTGCTATTATTAATGGACAGAAATATTATTGAATTTTTTTTTTTTGTAATCCAGTTTTGTTCTCTAACAAACTTACTGAACTGTCTTATTTATTCTACTAGTTTGTTATTAGTTCTGTTGGCTTTCTAGGTAAGTGATCATATTGTTTACAAGAAAAAAATTAAAAGAAAAATTATTTCATTCATTGCAATATTTAGTGACTTACTTACGTACTTTATCTTATTGTCTTGGTTAGTACTAAACTGTATTGGTGATATGGACATTCTTGTCTTGTTCTTTGTCTTAAAGAACACGCATCTAAAGTTCCTTCACTATTTATTGTATTATGTTGATACTAAGATAAGCATTCTCCCTCTCTCACATTTTAACATTCCTGAAATTTGGATGCGTCTTAAAATTGATGGTGTGTCATAATATATTTGGAAGCATTCTTTTTTTTTAGTTGTATATAAAATAATGGCACTACCTACAACTAATGCTAACTTAGAGTCTATGAAATTTAGTATGTTTACCCTTTTTAAATAATCACTGAATTGAGGAAATATTCTATTTCTAGTTTGATAAGAACTTTTAATTTAATTGTAATTATACTTTATGAAATAATATGTCTGTTTCCATTAATATAACAGTGTTTTTTGAAACTATTAATATGATTAGCCCTGATATTTTTCTGTTATTGAATGTTTCTTGCATACCAGTGGTAAATCCAGGTTGATCAAGATGCAATCTTTTTCTTAAAACACTGCAGTGGTTTAGTATTTGGCTGCTAACCAAAAGGTTGGCAGTTCAAACCTACCAGCTGCTCCTTGGAAAGCCTATGGGACAGTTCTGCTCTGTCCTATAGGGCTGCTATGAGTTGGAATTGACTTGATGGCAACGAGTTTTGGATTCAGTTTGCTGATATTTTATATAAGATTCCTGCATCTCAATTAGTGAAATGGACCTATGATTTCTTTTTCTTGTGTTGTCTGTCTCTGAAATTCTTTGTTAGTTTCATTGAGGTATAATTTACACACAGTAAAAGCCACCTTTTTTTTGGTGCATATTTTTATAAGTTTCAGCCAATGAATATACTGTCCGATGGCCGCCTCAAAAGTTCCATTGTGCCCCTTTGTCATCACTCACCTCCATATTCACCCTCTTGCAATAACTTATCTGATTGCTGTCCCTGCCATTTTGTCTTTTTCAGAATATTATATGAATGGAATCCTGACATATATTCTCTTTTGTGCTGGCTCCTTTCACTTATCATATGTTTTTAAGATTTATTCATGTTGTTGCATGTAGCAGGAGTTCATTCTTTTTGATTGATGTATAAATGTATCCCAATTCGTTTAACAACTTACCAGTTAAAGGCTTTTTGATTATGTTCAGTTTTTAATGAGAACAAATAAATCCTTCATAAGCATTGTGTACAGGTTTTTGCACAGACATACACTTTCTGGTGGGTTGTATGGTTATTGTATGCTTAATTTTATAAAAACTGACAAACTGCATTTCCAAGTATATGCACTGTTTTGCATTCTTACCAGAAATATATGAAAGTTCCAGTTTCTCTACAACCTCACCAGTACTTTGTATTGTCAGATTTTAAAGATTTTTAACCACTCTAATAAGTGTGTAGTAGAAAATTACTGTGGTTTAATTATTAATAATTTTGAGTATCATTTCTTTTTTGAAATTGTTGTAAAAATATATATTATACAACATTTGCCAAATCAACATTTTTCAGGTGTGCAATTTAGTGATATCAATTACATTAATCATGTTGTGCAACCATCACCCATAAATGTTGCCAAATTTCCCATCACCATAAATACTCACTGCTTCCTAAACAAGGACTCTCCCTTTCCCTCTCCCTCCCATCTCTGACAACCACTAATAACTTTGGTCTCTATACATTTGCCTATTCTTGTTATTTCATATAAATGAGATCGTACAATATTTGTCCTTTTGTAATTGACTTATTTCACTGAGCATAAGATTTCTGAGGTTCATTCATGTTGTAGTATGGATCAGGACTTCATTTCTCTTTATGACTGAGTAGTAATCCATTGTATACATGTACCACATTTTGTTTATCCATTCATATGTAGGTGGACATTTGGGTTGTTTCTACCTTTTGTCTCCTGTGAATAGTGCTTTGATGAACGTTGGTGTACATGTGCCTATTCACATTGCTGCTTTTAGGTCTCTTGGGTATATACCTAGAGGTGGAATTGCTGGGTCATATGGTAGCTCTATGTTTAACTTTTTGAGGAACCGCCAAATGGTTTTCCATAGCAGGTGTACCATTTTGTATTCCCACCAGCAATAGATAAGGTTCCAATATCTCCACATCCTTGCCAACATTTGTTATTTTCTGTTTGTTTGTTTTTCTTTTTATTTTATCTTAGCCATCCTAATGGAGTGAAGTGATATTTCATTTTGGCTTTGATTTGCATTTCTCTAATGGTTAATGGGAGCCCTGGTGGTGCATTGGTTAAGAGCTCAGGCTGCTAACTGAAAGGTCAGCAGTTTGAATCCACCAGCTTCTCCTTGGAAACTCTATGGAGCAGTTCTACTCTGTCCTGTAGGGTTGCTATGAGTTGGAATCAACTAGATGGCCATTTTTTTTTTTTTAATGGTTAGCTATGTCGAATATTTCTTCATGTGCTTCTTGGCCATTTGAATATCCTTTTTGGTGAAACGTCTGTTCAAGTTCTTTGGCCATTTTTGGACTGAGTTTGTTAAGTTGTGTAAGTTTTACTTAGGTTTTTGTTACCGCAAAATGTGGTCTGAGCCTCCTGCCGCAAAAGCCAATACTGAGACGGGTGAGGTGAGCAGCAAGAGTGTTTTATTGTATATCAATATACAGGAGACAGAGGGGAATGAGCTCTTCCAAAATCTGCCTTCCCCTCTGGAGGCCAATTAGAGGGTTTTATCGGAACAGGGTCAGGGTCCAAAGAATCTGTGGAATGTTAGTTCCCCTTTGAGGTGGCACAATGACTTCGCTCCAGACATGTTGACCTTCTGTGGGTATTCTTGAAGATCCTTTGTTCAGACGTCTCGCCTTCAGATTTTGTCACTTGTTGTTCTACCTCCCAAAGAGGAACTTAGGTTAATTTTAAACTTTTATAAAACTATGGGAAAACAGGAGGGGAGAGAGATGGAAAATAAATCAGAATCGTAGGAGCATGCAGAAGCGAACTATGCAAGCTATGCATTAACGATACCACAATACTCAGGACGCTAGGCCTACACAGCTGACAATAAATGTGAAATTCCCATGCAGCCCCTTTCATTTTGGCTATTAGACCCTTGTCAAATATATTGTTCCCAAAGATTTTCTACCAATCTGTAGGTTGTCTCTTCATTTTTTTATAAAATCATTTGAAGAACAAAAGTATTTAATTTTTATGAGGACTCATTTATCTATTTTGTGTTTTACTGCTCGTGCTTTCGTTACAATATCTGATAATCCATAAAGTAAAGACTAGACCCTACAGCCATATTTCTGTTTTCTTCTAAGAATTTGTAGGGTCACTATGAGTCTTTATCAGACGGCAACGGATTTGGTTTTCTAAGAATTTATGGTTTTAGTTTTCACATTTAGGTCACTGATCCATTTCGAATTGGTTTTTGTGTATGGTGTGAGTCATGGATTCTGAGGAATTCTTCTGCATGTCTGGAGCTTGTTATTAGTGTTTGCTTATTTAGTGATTTGCTCAGACTATGTCAGTAGTCTATTTCCCCCACAATGTGCAGCCTCTGATGTTGCTCCTCAGAGGTTGCAATATTGATTATGCCCACAGTGTCGCTAGGTCCTGTCCCTTAGAATGACTGTGGTTTTAGACGGGCTTTTTTTGACTATCTCTTCCTCTGTTCTCTCTGCTAAGCTGTCTCCCTTTGATGGTATCACACTTAGCTGTTATTGTCCACTAATTGTTGGCTGATTGCTCTATTATTTTCACTAATACCCTGGGATATTACTCCACATTATGATCCAATTGCTTCACAGTCTGATCCAGTTAAATTCTGGCCTCTTTACAGGGTTAGCCTTTGAGTGATTTTTTGACTTGTTCCTTTTCTGTTTCTCTCTGCTAAACTTAGCTATTTTATGGTTAGGTTGTTGTTCTCATGGAACAATCAGCCTCCTCTTAATGCTTACCACCAGAATCTCCATTGTTTTCAAGAGTGCCCTTAGGCTTGAACTTCCACACACTCTGCTCCAAAGAATGTCAGTTCCCTTGGAGAGAGCTATGGGTCTCTCTGTTCTTACACAGCAAAATCTCTGAGCAAAACCTCTTACCACTACTCCAGATCTGGAGGTGGAGCCCACTTCTTTTGAATTGACACCCCTGATTTATGATCAGGGTGCTAGCCAGTGGTTGTAGCTTCTAATTTCTTAAATTGCCTCTTCCAGCATTGAACCTCAATCCTTTGAGGTAGCTGTAGGGGATGAGAAATGGTGGTGGCCTACCCATCCTGGGAAGATTCCGTGGCTCTAGATTGGGAGCTTGGAGGAAAGGGAGCCTTGTGATTTTTAGCTGTGCCTACTGGGAGTAGAGTTTCCATTACATTGAGTTAGGGGGTGGGGGTGAGAAACGGAGTGGATTGTGGCTCAAATGCCTTAGAGTCACACAGTTCTTATGAGTATTTAGTTGATTTTCTTAAATAAATCTTTCTCTGTTTGCTGTCTTCCCTTAGGACAATTTACAGAGACTTTAAATGGTTATGCTTTCAAAATAATTTCCACTAGTTATGGTTGTTTCTCTGGGTAGAGGGTCTGTGGAGCTCCTCACACCACCATTACAGAAGTGTCTCTCCATTTCCTTACTTTATGGCACAACAAGATGGTCTACATTAGTGTTGTACTTCCTTGCCCTGAAATCAGGCATGCTTACAAGAATGGTATGTAGAAACCAATATCTAAGTCTAGGATTTCTTATTGCTGCTGTGATTTTATTACTTTTAGGCCTTCTGTGGACAGAGCTGGAAAAAAGTATAAGCACAGATACACATATACACATACATTTATTTCTATTCTGTATTTATCTATGTATCCACATCCAAATATGAGAACAATCCTGTCTATTATCTTCCAGAAAGAGCATTATAGTCACAATAACCCAATTAATTTCACCCATGTATTGCTTATATATAATTGTATAGCTTCATGTGACAGCTACCAACATGCTAGTCTTAACCTACCTCTAAGGAAACCATTGCTTTCTCCTCTTCAAAGATGCTTTCTGGTAAAGCCACTTTGGAAACTAGTTTGGGCTTAAAGCCTTTAAAGTCTATTACAGCTTTAACAATTTCAGTGAAGTGGTAAAAGTAATAATGAATGCTAACCTATATTAAGTCATGGATGCATGTTGTAATCCCTAGAGAAGTGACAAAAGTATAGTGAAAGAAGGTATAATTAACAAATTGAAAGTGGGTAAAAAACAGGAATATTAAAACGTTTGATTAATCCAAACCATGGCAAGATAAAGAAATAAGGAATGCATGTAATTGGTAGTCAAAAAAACAAACGAAAAACCAAAAATAACACACAAAAAAGAGAAGGATGGTAGACATAAACACGTATATAATAAGTAATTACATTAAGTTTAGGCAGATTGAACATTCTAATTCAAATACTAAGTCTTTCATAATGCATGAAAAATAAAACCCATCTATATACTTCTTACAAGAGACATGGCTGAAATATGAGAAGCAAAAGGATTGAAAATGATATACCATATATACACTAAGCAAAGTAAGGGTAGAGTAGGTAATCAGAAAAAGTAGACTTTAAGGCAGTAAATATTTAAAAATCACCACTAAATAAAAAAAAAAAATGACATAATGATAAAGGGTCAAACCATCAGGAAGATATGACACTTCTAATTTCATATACATCTTATAACTTCAAAATAACAACAACAAAAAACTCTCACACACAAAAAGAAACTGACAAATCAAATATTGCAGATTGATAGAAAAAACATAAAAAAATCAGAATATACATTATATATGATGTATAATCTAAAATGCATAATTTGATCTACATATACTAAATTGGAGCCCTGTGGTGCATGGTTAAGAGCTTGGCTGCTAATCAAAAGGTCAGCAGTTCAAATCCAACAACTGCTTCTTGGAAACTCTATGGGGCAGTTCTACTCTGTCCTATAGGGTCAGTGAGTCAGAATTGGCTTGATGGCAACGGGTATGGTTTTCACTATAATAGAGTACCACAACATGTCTGTCTTACTGTGGTGGCTTGTATGTTGCTGTGATTCTGGAAGCTATGTCACTGGTATTTCAAACGCCAGCAGGTCACCCATGGTGGACAGGATTCAGTGGAGTTTCCAGACTAAGACAGACTAGGAAAAAGGACCTGGCAGTCTACTTCTGAAAAAATTAGTCAACGAAAATCTTATGTATAGCAGTGGAACATTATCTGATATACTGCTGGAAGATGAGCCCTTCAGGTTGAAAGGCACTCAAAATACAACTGGAGAAGAGCTGCCTCCTCAGTGTCAATCTTAATGACATGGATGGAATCAAGCTTTTGGGAACTTCATTTGCTGATGTGGCACGACTCAAAATGAGAAGAAACAGTTGCAAACATTTATTAATAATTGGAACGTGGAATGTACAAAGTATGAATCTAGGAAAATTAGAAGTCATCAAAAACGAAATGGAACACATAATAATCAATATCCTAGGTGTTAGTGAGTTGAAATGGACTGGTACTGGGGATTTTGAATCAGACAATCATATGGTCTACTATGCTGGGAATGACAAACTGAAGAAGAGTAGCATCGCATTCATCATCAAAAAGAACATTTCAATATCTATCCTGAAGTACAACGCTGTCAGTGGTAGGATAATATCCATACACCTACAAAGAAGACCAGTTAATATGACTATTATTCAAATTTATTCTCCAACCACTAATGCCAAAGATGACAAAATTGAAGATTTTTACCAATTTCTGCAGTCTGAAATTGATCAAACATGCCATCAAGAAGCATTGATAATTACTGGTGATTGGAATGCGAAAGTTGGAAACAAAGAAGGACCAGTAAATGGAAAATATGGCCTTGGTGATAGAAACAATGCTGGAGATTGCATGACAGAACTTTGCAAGACCAGTGACTTATACATTGCAAATAGTTTTTTTCAACAACATAAATGGTGACTATGCATGCAGACTTCACCGAATGGAAAGCACAGGAATCAAATTGACTGCATCTTTGGAAAGAGATGATGGAAAAGCTCAATATTATCAACTGGAACAAGGCAGGGACCAACTGCAGAACAGACCATCAATTGTTCATACGCAAGTTTAAGCTGAAGCTGAAGAAAATCTAAACAAGTCCACAAGAAGCAAAATAGGACCTTGAGTGTACCCCACCTGAATTTAGAGACCATCTCAGAATAGATTTAACACATTAAACCCTAATGACCGAAGACCAGAAGAGTTGTGAACATCAAGGACATCATAAATGAAGAAAGCAAAAAGTCATTAAAAAGACAGGAAAGAAAGAAAAGACTAAAGTGAATGTCAGAAGAGACTCTGAAAGTTGCTCTTGAATGTAGAGCAGCTAAAGTGAGTGGGAGAAATGATGAAGTGAAAGAGCTGAACAGAAGGTTTCAAAAGGAGGCTCGAGAAGACAAAGCAAAGTAGTATAATGAAATGTGCAAAGATCTGGAATTAGAAAACCAAAAAGGAAGAACAGACTTGGCATTTCTCAAGCTGAAAGAACTGAAGAAAAAATTCAAGGCTCGAGTTGTAATTTTGAAGGATTCTATGGGCAAAATATTGAATGACCCAGGAAGCATCAAAAGCAGATGGAAGGAATACACAGAGCAATGTACCAAAAAGAAATAGTAGATGTTCAACCATTTCAGGAGGTAGCATACGATCAAGAACTTATGGTAATGAAGGAAGAAATCCGCTGAACTGAAAGCATTTTTCAAGCATTTTGCAAGACCAATGACTTCTTCATTGCGAATACCTTTTTTCAACAACGTAAACAGTGGCTATTCATGTGGATCGCACTGGAAAGAAAACACAGGAATCAAATTGACTGCATCTTTGGAAACAGATGATGGAAAAGCTCAATATCATCAGTCAGAACAAGGTGAGGGGCCGACTACAGAACAGACCATCAATTGCTCATATTTGAGTTCATGTTGAAGCTGAAGAAAATTAGAACAAGTCCAAAAGAGCCAAAATAAGACCTGGAGTGTATCCCACCTGAATTTAGAAACCATCTCAAGAAAAATTTGATGCATTGAACACTATTGACTGAAGAGCAGATAAGTTGCGGGAAGACATCAACGACTTCATACATAAAGAAAGCCAAAGGTCATTAAAAAGATAGGAAAGAAAGAAAAAACCAAAATGAATGTCAGCAGACTCTGAAACTTGCTCTTGAATGCAAACTAAAGTGAATGGAAGAAATGATGAAGTAAAAAAGCTGAACAGAAGATTTTAAAGGGCAACTCCAGAAGACAAAGTAAAATATTATAATGAAATGTGCAAAGATCTGGAGTTAGAAAACCAAAAAGGAAGAACACACTTCAAGTTTCTCAAGATGAAAGAACTGACGAAAAAATTCAAGTCTTGAGTTGCAATTTTGAAGGATTCTAAGGGGAAAATATTGAATGACACAGGAAGCATCAAAAGCAGATGGAAGAAATACACAGAGTCACTGTACCAAAAAGAATTGGTCGATGTTCAACCATTTCAGGAGATAGCATACGATCAAGAAAAGATTGAAGAAGTCTAAGGCACCGAAGGTGCAAAAAACAAGGCTCCAGGAACTGACAGAATGCCAGTTGAGATGTTTCAACAAATGGATGCAGCACTGGAGGTGCTCACTTGTCTATGCCCAGGCATTTGGAAGACAGCTACCTGGCCAACTGACTGGAAGAGATCCATATTTGTGCTCATTCCAAAGACAGGTGATTCTATAGGATGGGGAATTTGTCAAACAATTATCGTTCATATCACACAAGTAAAATGTTACTGAAGATAATTAAAAAATGGTTGCAGCAATACATAGACAGGGAACTGCCAGAAATTTAAGCCAAATTTAGAAGAGGACATGGAATGAGGGATATCATTACTAATGTCAGATGGGTCTTGGCTGAAAGCAGAAAATACCAGAAAGACGTTTAGCTGTGTTTTATTGACTATGCAAACACATTTGACTGTGTGGATCATAACAAATTTTGGATGACATTGGGAAGAATGGGAATTCCAGAACACTGAATTGTGCTAATGGGAAACCTGTACATAGAGCAAGAAGCAGATGTTCAAACAGAACAAAGGGGTACTATGTGGTTTAAAATCAGGAAAGGTGTGAGTCAGGACTGTATTCTTTCACCATACTTATTCAATCTGTATGCTGAGCAAATAATCCAAGAAACTGGACTATACGAAGAACAACTCAGCATCAGGACTGGAGGAAGACTCATTAATAACCTGCGATATGCAGATGACACAACCTTGCTTGCTGAAAGTGGAGAGGACTTGAAGCACTTACTGATGAAGATCAAAGACTACAGCCTTCAGTATCGATTACACCTCAACACAAAGAAAACAAAAATCCTCACAACTGGGCCAATAAGCAACATCATGATAAGCAGAGAAAAGACTGAAGTTGTCAAGGATTTCATTTTACCTGGATCCACAATCAACACCCATGGAAGCAGCAGTCAGGAAATCAAAACAGGCATTGCATTGGGCAAATCTCCCATAAAAGACCTCTTTAAAGTGTTAAAAAGCAAACATGTCACTTTAAGGACTAAGATGTGCCTGACCCAAGCCATGATATTTTCAATCACCTCATATGCATGCAAAAGCTGAACAATGAATAAGGAAGACAAAAGGAGTGTTGATGCCTTTGAATTATGGTGTTGGCGAAGAATACTGAATATACCATGGAATGCCAGAAGAATGAACAAATGCTCCTTGGAAGTGAGGATGGTGAGACTCCATCTGACATACTTTGGACATGTTATCAGGAGGATCCAGTCCTTGGAGAAGGACCTCATGCTTGGTAGAGGGTCAGGGAAAAAGAGGAAGACCCTCGGTGAGTCAGATTGAAATAGTGGCTGCAACAATGGGCTCAAACAGCAACAATTGTGAGGATGACACAGGACTGGGCAGTGTTTCGTTCTGCTGTACTTAGGGTCTCTAGGAGTTGGAACCAACTTGAGGGCACCTAACAACAATATAATAGATTATAAGAGTTCTTACGTTGCCCAAACAGTTAACTGCTCAACTACTAGCCTAAAGGTTGGTGGTTCAAACCCACCTAGAGGCACCTCAGAAGAAGACCTGGTGAACTGCTTCCAAAACGTCAAGACCTTGACGACCCTGTGGAGCAGTTCTACTCGGCACACATGGGAGCTATGAATTTGAATTAACTCAATGGCAACTAACAACAACAACAACTTAATATATTATATATGAAGAGCTGTGGTGATAGTGGCAATACCTGTCTCATCTGTGATCGAAGGGATAAAGCTTTTAATAATTTAAAAAACATGTGTGGTGCTTGCTGTAGATTTCATGTAGATATCAGGTTGAGAAGGTTTTCTTCTATTTCTCACTAAGGATTTTTATTATTAAAGGGTGTTGAATTTTTATCAAATGATTTTTGTTTTAATGTGCTAAATTATATTGGTGGAATTTTCAAATGCTAAATCACTCTTACATTCCTGGAATAAAATTTACTTTGTCATGATACATTATCCTTCATATATACCATTGGATTCATTTTGCTAATATTTTATTTAGGATTTTGCAATTATGCTCATGACAGATATTAGCAGTATTACTTTCCTATTAAGTTTTTTTCCAGGTTTTGGTATCAAGGTTATGCAGGACTCATAAAATGTGAACCATGCGAGTATTTGTTTAAAAGTAGTGTTATTTCTGATTTAAATATTTGAGAGAATTCTCCTAGTGAAGCCATGTGGGCCTGAAGTTTACTTTGTGGGAATGTTTTCAATAATAGATTCTATTTTTAAAATACATGTAAATCTATTCAGATTTTCTAATTCCTACTATGCCAGTTTCGGTAATGTGTTTTTTTGAGAAATTGTCCGTTTCGTCTATATTGGTGTAATGTTTATAACATCTTATTATCATTTAAATATCAGTAGACTTTGTTGTGATGTACCCTTTTTCGTTCCTGATATTAGCAATTTGTGCTTTCTTTCTTATTTTCTTTATCAGTCTTGCTACAGATTTTTCGATTTCATTAATCTTTTCAAAGAATTAGTCTTTGGCATTAATGATCCATTCCATTGAAGTTTTGTTTTCTAAACTTGAATCTATATCTTTTTCTTTCATTTTGCTGTAATCGAAGCCTTAATGCATTTAAGGCTATATATATCCCTTGAATCACTACATTATTTAGCTATCTTACAAATTTTATGTGTTACATTTTCATTATTGTGCAGTTCAAAGCACTTTATAGTTTTCATTGTGATTTCTCCACTTTAGTCAGATAATGGAGCCCTGGTGGCACACTGGTTAAGAGCTCAGCTGCTGCTCCAAAGGTGGGCAGTTCGAACGCACCAGCTGCTCCTTGGAAACCCTATGTGGCAGTTCTACCGTGTCATATAAGCTCGCTATCAGGTTTTTGGTTTGGTTAGATAATGTGTCTGAATGACTTCAGTTATTTGAAATTATTGAGGCTTTTTTATGATCCTAAAAAATTAAACATACATTTATCATGTGACCCAGCTATTCCTGAAGATTTATCCCAGAGAAATGAAAATTATATTCACACACAAAAAAATATATGATTGTTCATAGCAGCTTTATTTGTAACAGCCAGAAATTAGAAACAACCAAGATATACTTGGAATCTATAATTATTTCAAAATAAAAAAGCTGAAGAAAAAGAGACAATCTCTGGCTAATGATATCCTGGATGCATTTGTTTAAAAATATACATTGTAACCCATGTCTGGGACCTAAATCCAGATTCAAGGAAGCCTAAGAATCTTCTACATGGACAGTGTCTGGTTTATTCCTTTATGTTTGTATAATTAAACAACTGATCTTGGTGAATTTCCCAAATCTTTAAAGGAGTCATCGTATGCTAATGATGTGATGGAATAAAATGGTCAGACACCCTTAATTGTCATTTCCTTGATAAAGAAAATTCTAAGCAGAATACAATTTAAAAAAAGATTCTAATGAAACCATCTTTTAATTCCATTCTACTTTCCTATTCCACTTTAATCTCTTTGTTCCCATATCTTTTCCTTTACTTATTTATATTGATATTTTGGGTCATTAAGTTAAACTTTTACGTTTCAAACACTTATGTTTTTAAATGGATAAGGTAAATATTCATATAATTTTTAAAATATCCTCCTTGCTTATGATTATTAAGCGATGTTTTACATACAAGGAAACATGAACACTTTATACAAAAAAATTAAAATATTGAATAGAATTCTGCATAAGGAAGAAAGGGCTTTTTTGGAGTAGAGGGGTGTGCTAGAGTCATTGAGAATTTCTAGGCCTGAAACATTCACCATCAGCAATCATGACCTTTCTGTGGAAGGTATTCAAAACAAAAACAAAACAAAACCAGTAGATGTTATTCTAATGATTGTCTTAGTAATGATAAGTGCAGAATAGTATCAATAATTGTTTTACGGTTCAGCATTTAAACATGAATTCTTATCTCAATACAAAGTTTAAAAACTTAGGCTGAGAAATTTTAAGTTTCTGAGAATCTCCCACAGATAAAGCAATAAAGACAAAGAGGCGCCTTGACCTCAGGTTTCCATGACCTAAAATCAGGAAGACACTTTGACTATTTCCTTTTAGTTTCATTTATTTAATTGCCACTCTTGCTTTCTATTTTTCCATAAAGATTTCTCCAGTTATCCCAGCCCATGACGAGCTTTGTCTTTTTTGCCTGGGATTTCATTTTCTCAGTTGGATTAGAAATTCACAGAGGGCAGTGGTTGGGCCTCATATTTCTTGCTGAATCCAGCACATTTTAGATTCTTAGGCAGTGTTGTGGTGGTATCGGCTTCTCATTGCCTCTTTAGGTGAGAACCAGGGAACTTGTGGGCCTTGGCAGATAGAGATTGGGCATGAAGGCTCCTAGAGCTGGTGTGTGATAAATCCTGGGAGCTGGCAAAGTCTGTGGAGGCACATTAGCATCTGGTCAATGGTCTTTGCTGGTCACCTTAGAGAAAGTTGATTTACACCAGGAATTGGGATTGTTGTGTGCACTGGGGACTCGTACTGGATCAGAGTCATCCTCGAAGTGGTAGGCTGGAAATCTCTGGGGAAAGTGACTTGAAGGATGAGAAATTTCTGTTATAAGGGGCTCTTCGAATCGGGGAAAACGGATCGATCTAAATTCTTTGAAAAATGAGGTTTTGTTAACACAGGTTTGTGTAGTAGGTCAGGAACACAGAAAATTCAAAGAAAGTTCCCATTGTGAGCAAGGCTGCTCTGTGTTTTGGTATCAGCTAATGCCATGATCTGATCCCTTGGCTTTTTCCATACCTCAATTCCAGAGCCATTGGCAAGGATCGAGGGAGCATGTTGTAATGATATTCAGAGCAACAAAACTGCCTAATATTTTGTTTAGTTTAGAGGACAACAATAATGCCGTCTTGGAAAATAAGGTACTCTCACCCCATTGACACATGTGACTGGGGCAATAGTCTCATGGTCCATGGGTACACATTCCTGACATGAATAAGAATGGCAAGACAGGGAATTGAAGGCTTCTAGTGAAGGATCTTAAATCTTCCCTCAGGAAAATCTGTTCTTGTTCCCAACTTAGATATTATTTTGCTGAATAAGACTGGCTCTAGGGTTGAGAAGTATGGGGAACCAAGCCTTGCCCTTTGTACATAGACTTGGTTCTCATGCAGTGAGATGCTCATTCTAAACATCTGTGTAGTAATCTACTTTGTTGCTTGTCTGGCCTGGTAATTTAGTATTGTAGGGTGAATGGAGCCATGGTAGAAGTAAAGATACCCAGATGCTTCATCCACATAAAGTTTATATGGTATGAGGCTTAGCCAATCCCCAGCCAGAACTTCATTAGGCCCATTGTTTGTGAAGCTGTGACTTCATCACCCTGATCACCTAGGAGGTGACAGAGCTGGGGCAGAGAATTCCATGTCCTTTTCCAGATCCTAATGGCTGAGGTTGAGCCAGGGGCTAGTTTATTCCCAAATGGTGTTCCTTGGCTCTATGCTGTATTTGCTATGCTCTTTATATTTTTTCTTTTTGTCATGTTCTCTCCCTTTTTACTTGAGATTGACCAACATATAAAGAAACGTGAGTACTGTGATGGCATTAGGGCACTGGGGAACTGTAATGAAAGTATGTGTGTATGAGGGCAGGATAGGGTTTTTTATTACAACTTGGGGACCATTAAACAAAGCTTCAATGACTCTGAGCCAAGAGTTCTTAGAAATCATTGTCTTCTATATGATTAAAGTCCCTAGGGGACACAGGTCAGGACTGGGCTAGGAAATCCTCTCCTGGTCTACCTGTGGAGATGAGGAAATAGTTGGGCCCTGAATGTGCTGAGGATAATGCCTAGGTATAAGGATATGGGAGTCCTGAAGAATCTGGGGGTACATGAGGGAGTCTCTAGATGCTGGTCTCTGACTCAGGACACTTTGTTTTAGTCTTGCTCAGTTGCAGGTATTCTCTGCGTAATACTGTGTGTAAGGACAAAGATAACAATGAGATAAAGACGGACCAACTCGAAAGGCCAGGTGAGTACATTTTGCCTTTTGCCTCTGGGATTTTCCTGGCCATAAGCTGGCAGCTCTAGTCAGTTCCGTGGTCTATGTGCTGAGTAGCTGGAGACCCCATGTCCAAATCTGGTCTCAGTGAGACATCCCCTCATGTTCTGTACATGACTCCTCCTCTCTATAAGCTTAGCCTAAGAGTGCACACCTTTCTCTCTAGCAAGAACATTTTTCAAGTACAGGCTTGGTCTGAATCCTCATCAACTCCTGTACATGAGAAAAGTTTCTCTTTTGTTTTCTATAGCTGTGATGTTTCTCTTCCTGTCAAAGTTCCCTCTCAAGTGATTCAGTGGCCATTAGCATTTTCATGCTAGACAGTGAAAAGAAATGTTGCTCTGAATCTTTTCCAGGTAGTGGTTTCACATTTGATTTTGTGATAGGGGTAAGGGCAGGACTAGAGATGAGGCATCAGGGCAAATATCATGGGGAGATTGAAAGTACATTTTTCTTCTGGGTATCATTCTGACCACATGGTGATCATAATTCCTACAGATGTGTGTATGAGGAGAGACTTGTCTCTCCAGTTAAGGTCAGCTCTGCCCTCCTTTGTGCTGTTCTATGACTCCTTGGTGACATCACAGAGAGGTAACACTAGATTCTAGGATTCTCTGTGTCTACCACATCACTCCCTCGCTATGAATTTTAAATGTCGTACAGATTTACCTCATACAAAATCAAAATGCTTGGTCTGTAAAATGTTATTGTGTTTCTTTGAAATAGACAAAACAGGTTGAAAATAAATTTCTGGATAAATAAATATTTGGATTCGGGAACTTAAAAGAAATAATTCAAGGGAAAAATGGTATTATGTACTTGGATTTGTCACATCCCCAACACAACAAAGTATATGGTGGTTGTCATTGTAGACAACCAGAATGTGTAGACCAATACTGCCATTATATAAATGGTAATATTGTAGTTGGAAAAGTTAATTGCCCAAAATTTATCATGAAGCCACTGTAATTCCCAGTCATTTGTGCAAATGTCTATACTTCGCCAATGCATGCTACTGTTCTTGATACAGTTTTTTGTCCTTGTTGTTGTTGTTAGGTGTCATCAGGTTGTTTTCAACTCATAGTGACCCCATGTGACACAGTACAACTGCCTGATAGGGTTTTCTCGGTTGTAATCTTTATGGAAGCAGATTGCCAGGTCTTTATCCTGCCTAGCTGGTGGGTAGGTTCGAACTGCCAACCTTTTGGATAGGAGGTGAATGCTTAACCGTTTATTACCAGGGCTGCTTTGCTGGCCCTTGTTGTTGTTGTTGTTAGGTGCCATTGAGTTAGTTTCCACTCACAGAGAACTCATGTACAACAGAACAAAACACTGCTCAGTCCTGCATCCACAAATCAGAAGAAATTTGAGTGATGATTACAAAGGCATTGAGTGGATGGCTTTGTCTGAAACTTTTCCTATTCCAACAATGAGTGGGAGGGGTACCTACACCATGGAGGGAAAAAGAGAAACAGGTTTCTTATCCAGAGACTTATAAATGACCAAGGAAATGTGAGGTGAGCACAGCTATCCTTTATGGGAGCTCAGAATCTGGGTGGGTTCTCATCTTTCTTATAGGTCAACTTTGCCCTTTTCAAGGCATTTCTGTCATTTCTCTGTATTCTCACAGAGACTGGGTAAACCCTGGGTTTGTGGGTTATGCCTCTCCCCTATCCTTCTTCTCAGGATGCACACATTTTGTGCTACCATGACCATATTTCCCAAATTTGAACGTTACTTCTTAGGGCTGTCAAATAATTTTGTGCTCATTCTGCATGTGAGCTGAAGTGTGAGAAGTCAGGTGAAATGGTAAAATATGGACACTTTAGTGAAATTTTTCTACTTTATAATAACAGTTGGACCTACTATGTTAGATTGATTTCTTAACAGGTATGTAGTTTTCTGGGGTTAGATATCAGGTGTGGGGAAAGCATTATCCGAGATGTCTTCATACACTCATAGAACATTAGAGCTAATGTAGACAGTATCAGCTACAATCTTTTTAGTTAGCAGAAGAGAAAACTCTTCCTTTTTTTTTAAATTTTTTCCCATACAAAAATTTATACATACATTGTTATGTGACTCTAATTGCTCTCCTCATACTGTGATAGCACACTCCTACTTTCCATCCGATTCTCCACGTCCATTCAACCTGCTCCTAACTCTCTCTGCCTTCCTATCTCACTGCCAGACAGAAGCTGCCCAGTTAGTCTCTTGTATCTACCTGAGCTAAGAGGTGCACTCCTCACGAGTATCACTTTATGTCCCACAGTCCAGTCCAATCCCTGTCTGAAGAGTTGGCCTCAGAAATTGGTTTAGTTCTGGGATGTTAGAGAATCTAGTGGCTATGCTTTCTGGGGTTCCTCCAGTCTCAGTCAGACCATTAAGTCTGGTCTTCTTACTAGAATTTGATTCTGCACCCCACCTTTCTCCTGCTCCATCTGGGACTCTCTGTTGTGTTCCCTGTCTGGGTAGTATATTGGTGGTAGCTGGGCACCATCTAGTTCTTCTAGTCTCAGGCTGATGAGGTCTCTGGTTTCTGTAGCCCTTTCTGTCTCTTGGGCTACTACTTTCCTCGTGTCTTTGGTGTTCTTCATTCTCTTTTACTCCAGGTGGCTGGGACCAATTGATGTATCTTAGATGTCCGCTTGCAAGCTTTTAAGACCCCAGGCGCCACTCACCAAAGTAGGATGCAGAACATTTTCTTAATAAGCTTTGTTATGCCAATTGACCTAGATGTCCCCCGAAAGAATGGTGCCCAGACCCCTACCCCTGCTACTCTGTCCCTCAAAGTGTTTGATTGTATTCAGGAAACTTCTTAGCTTTGGTTTAGTCCAGTAGTGCTGACTTCCTCTGTAGTGTGTGCTGTCCTTCCCTTCTTCTAAGATAATTCTTATCTACTAACTAGTTAGTAAATAACACTTACCCTCCCTCTCCACCCTTGTAACCATCAAAGAATGTTGTCTTCTGTGTTTAAACCTTTTCTTGTGTTCTTATAATAGCGGTCTTATACAATATTTGTCCTTCTGTGACTGACTAAATTCACTCAGCATAATGACCTCTAGCCTCCTCCATGTTATAAGATGTTTCACGGCTTCATCGTTTTTCTTTATCATTGCGTAGTATTCCATTGTGTGGATATACCATAATTTGTTTATCCATTCTTCCGTTGATGGGCACCTAGGTTGTTTCCATCTTTTTGCTATTGTGAACAGTGTTGCAATGAACATGAGCGTGCATGTATCTATTCGTGTGAAGGCTCTTATTTCTCTAGGATATATTCCAAGGAGCGGGATAGCTGGATCATATGGTACTTCTATTTCTAGCTTTTTAAGGAAGCACCAAATTGATTTCCAAAGTGGTTGTACCATTTTACATTCCCACCAACAGTGTGTAAGTGTTCCAGTCTCTCCACAACCTCTCCAGCATTTATTATTTTGTATTTTTTGGATAAATGCTAGCTTTGTTGGGGTGAGATGATATCTCATTGTAGTTTTGATCTGCATTTCTCTAATGGCTAATGATCCTGAGCATTAGATGAGAAAACTCTTGTGTTCTCTCCTGTGTAAATGAAAGCTGTGGGCTCTTTGGTGAAAACTGACTTTTAGAGCCCAGGTGAAAATCTCCATTTAAGAACAATCTATACAGTTTGGGATTACCTACATAGATATTTTGGGAATTAGGACAAAATCACAAAGAAAGAGTTGGTCTGATATTGAGGAATGAATGCTCTGGAGCTGTGTTTTCCTCCCTTCCATTCCTTGTGAATTCATCTTGATATGTAGTCAATGATCTCTTGGGACATTTCCCAGACTGGGTCATGGGTCATATTGTCCTCTCCTGACAGGATTTTTCTAAGGTCTTTTATAATGTACAGAGCTTTTTATATTTGCATTGCTTCTGCTGTCTAAAATGGGTGTTACCATTCTTCTGGGTTGCAGGTATAAGCAAGCAATTTTCTTTTTGTTTCAGGATGTCCTGTGCAGTCCCCAAGGAGAGATAATATGAGAAAAGACTCCTCACTACAGGTGCGGGTAGCAAGAGAGTCCCGGGATTCTGAGGCTGACATCTGTACCGCTGGACCGTCAGTTTGAGAGTGGCTGAGCCTGTAAGGAATCCCCTGTAACATCATATTCGAAAAGGAGAGGGCTTCTGAGACCCTCGTTTTCTATGTTTATATTGAAGGAGCAAACGATAATAAATATTTTAAGACTCTCAGAAAAGTTCTGTATTACCAGGAATTTTTTGTTGAACTTCTAGCTTCTTTTGCTCAATTGTCTGCAGTCAATCCAAATCTCAGATAAACTTCCTATAACAAGGAGAAATCTGAGGTGAATGACCTATTTTATATTCTCCTAAAGCAACAGGTAGATTCATTCCTACAGGTGAAGAGAAACTTATGGTCACTATGTTGTTGTTGTGTGCCAGCTAGTCAATTCCGACTAAGCAGGTACTGAATTCAGGACCACGGCTGAGTTCTCCTTTCTCCAACCCAGAAGATCACTCTGCAAAATAATTTGAACATTCTAAAATGTTCTCTGCAGATTGTGTTGTTTTTCTGATATAAGTGTCACATTCTTCCCCTATCCTACACTGGAATATGGTTTCATGGAGATTAATGAGTGGGGAAGGAATTGCTACAGGTTTTCTTATTCTGCCCAAAGCTTCATGGCCCAAATAATATTGCTCCCTCACTACCAAGTTAAACATTTTTTTTTGGCTGCTTAATTGTTTAGTGTTTACTTTAAAAAAATATTTTATTGAGTTTTGGGTGAAAGTTTACAAAGCAATTAGGTTCCCATTTAACAATTTCTACACATATTGTTCAGTGACATTGGTTGAGCTTTCCACATTGCATCAACATTCTCATCGTTTCCATTCTGGTTGTTCCATTTCCATTATTCTTGTTTCCCTGCTCCCCTGTGACCTTCTCATCTTTGCTTTAGGGTGAATGTTGACCATCTGGTCTCAAATAGATGATTGTGTTTTTTTAATTTTTAAAATTTTTTTATAAAAGGAGCACAGTACTCAAGGGTGATATTGCTTATTTTATGAGCCAATCTGTTTCTTAGTTGAAAGGTGACTTCCTGTAGTCCTTTCAGTTCAAAGTTTAAAGGGTATCTCAGGGTGATAGTCTCAGGAGTTCCCCAGGTCTCTGCTGGTCCAGTAAGTCCTGTCATTTTTTTAAGATTTTGAGTTTTGTTCTACAATTTTTTAAATGTTTACTTTTAAATTAAATTATACATTCATATAGTTTAAAGAGCTAAATTGTTCTAGATTTCCTTATGAAAACAGTGCTTAATAGCCCTCATCCTATTGCCTTCTTCCACAGCAAGCCTTTTTTAAACTAATTTTTACCTGTCTTCTCCCACATCAGGTTTTCTTTTCCCGCAAATCCCAGCATGCAGTTCTCCTTTGCTTAGTCCTGGATCACACCACTCAGTTCTGAGCCCCATACACATGTGCTAGTGGGGAGTAATATTTTCCAAGAGAAAAATTATGGGTCTGTTACCTGGAGAGGACTGAATGTATTCTGGATAGCACAAACAAACAAATAAAAGTCCGCTCTAATAAGACGTTTAATTTGAAACAATTAGACATAGCTAAAGTGTAGCTTGAGGGCCTGAAGACAGCCACTGTCTCCTACTTGCACGTCTACCCAATAGATAAAACATCTTTCAGAAAAATAGAAGGTGAGGGAATACCTCCCAACTCATTATTTGAGACCATGATTATCTTGTTACCAATATCAGATCAAGATATTGCAAGGAAAGAGAACTAAGTATCAATATCTCATATGAACATGGAAACAAAGATCCTTAATAAGTTATTAGCAAATCAGATCCAGCAACATACAAAAAGGACAATACATGATGATCAAGGATGAAAGGCTTGTTCAAATTTGAAAATTAATTGGTGTAGTTCACCAACAGACTAAAGACAAAAACCACACAATTTTCTTAGTAGATGCAGAAAAAAGCATATGACAAGTTCAATAGCAATTTATTAATACTCTCAGCAAACTAGAAAATGAAAAGAAGTTCTTTAACTGGATAAAATATGTGAAAGACAGTTATTAAATCCTCACAACACCCTCAGAGATGGTTAACATTATCACAATTTTATAGGTGAGGAAGCCTAGCCTTGGTGATGTTTGATAATTTACCTAAAAGAGCAAAGCTAAAAAGTAACAACAGATCTGGGATTCTAAAATGGGCAGTTTGATTCTAGATTTTTAAAAAAAAATTTGATCTGTCTCAGACGAAGGGACTGGTCCACTGACATTTGATGTGAAAAATTATTTGGTATTTTAGTTGGCAAAAAGCTAAATTTAAACCAATACTATAATATTATTTAGTATTCATTCCCAGGCTGAGTTTATTATTGGGCAAGTGAAATTGATAGCAAGCGCAGCCAGCAGCTGCTCAGCCATTATCAAGCAAAACCTGCTCCTCCTGTCCTAAAGTAACCTAAGCCTCATTAAGACCTAATTGAATAGTAAGATCTCCACCCAGAGCGGGACTTATCTGCCATTGTCTGTACATATTAAGGGGAAAAAAAAAATACAATTTGTCTTACTGCGCCTGCGTGTCACAATAACCTATGTAGTCCATGATGTTTGTCTGTAATTCCTTATGAAGGATGGTATAAAAGGTTTTGCCTCCCTTTGTTCTGGGGGCTTGATTTGAGGTATACACCTCCTTGCTCCTTGCCTGCGTGCTTGCAATAAATGCTCTTCCTCCCTCCTCACCTCGGTGTGTCTTTATTGATGAGAAACTGAGCTGGGCAAGAACCTGCTTTGGGTAACAAAATTACATTTGTAATATGCAATTCACGTCTGGGCTCCATTCTTTTAAGACACCCTAACAAGGATACAAACACAGTGCACCAGAAAAGGAGCATTAAAATGGAAAAAGATGAAGAATACAGAGCATATCTTCAGTGCTTGCAATTTTTCTCTTGAGATGAAAAGCGCTATTAGAAATAGAAAATCATTACCCTTTAAAATAACACAGGACATGATGTCCTCAAAACAAATTATCAGAATGGGTGCTTGTTTGGAAAAAAAAATGATGGCAGGAGAAAGACAAAGCATAGAGGTGACAAACATGGAGACAGGAGCCTACTTTGCAGTTATGGTAGTGATCCAGGCAAGAAGTGGTGGAAAGTGGAGCTAGGAGAGGGCCAGAGGGGATGAACACATGAATTAATTGGTGAGATGTCAGAGAGCTCCGATCTAGATGGGACTTGCAGATCGTGAGGGAGAAAACAAGGAGTAAAGTCATTGGTATTGGCATTTGAGTAGATTTTGTTGCTGTTTACTAAAAGAAGTCTCACTAGACAGGAAGAGCTTTGTGGGCTAAATGAAGTCCAAAATTTCAGTTTTGAATCTGATGAGTCATTAAGGCAGCCAAGTGGGAACCTCTAGTTGGAGAGGTAGAGGTGATTTTAGAACTCCTGGTCTCCATAGATTCACAGGATTATGTTCGGGACAGTCGGGTAATAGTGCCTTAGCACTGTATTCTCTCACTCTAAAGTAGAGAAACATGAAGAGAGAAACAATATTTGCAAGAAAAGTTTAGGATAAGTAGACAGAAAAAAAGAGTAAAAGAAATTACACTCAGTAAGAAATAATCAGAGTTAGGACAAAAGAAGTAATAGGAAAGACAGATACAAGTTCAGAGATGGAGTTAAAAAGGAAAAAAGATTTAAATTTTTTAAAGCATCAGGACATTTAAAGGATCAATAAAAATTCATAAAAGAAAAAGAGCAGAAAAAAAATAAAAATTTTGAAAAGAAGATACGTGCCCTCAGAAACTGCAGGGGCATCTGCAAAGAAAAAAGATGATATACAGACAAAGTAACATACATCCAGTGAAACAGAGGCAGACACCAGAGACCAATATCCCATGGCCATTTAGAATATAGTCTTAATAGACATCCACACATTTTTATCAGCATCAGAGTGAATTGGGATTTCAATAGTTTTCTTTTTGGGGGAAGGGGTCACAAATTATTATAATTATTAGACAATAAAAGGACTTTTACAGAAAGCCCTGCAGATATTTAAAGCAGGAAGGGGTTTACTACAGGAAATTATGTGCTTACTAAATCCTCATCAGGAAGTTTAAAAAACCACAGGAAACCACTGAGAAACGTCACAGATGCAACAACACAAAGGCTAGTAATCTCCAGGACAAGTGCAAAGGCCCCTGCAAAAGTAAGCCTCCCAAGAACAGATGTCTTTGGTGGAACCTAACCCAGATTCTTCCAGCAACAGACTGTGGGAAATGTAGTTTCCAGACTCCCAGGCCCCAGTCCTGCAGGGAGAATAAAAGAGGAAAGGAATGGTAAGGGATTGGTAAGAGATAATGCAGCACAGTCGCTTATTCAGGGCAAAGGGGAGCTCTCTGGTTACTTTAGCAGAAAACCTTGTAATCCTACCCACAGGGCTCCTCTAGTTGCTTCTATTGCTACTTTTCACAATGACTCCTCAGGGTACTGGGTCAGGAGAGTTTAGTGTGGACCTCATACTTTGGTGAGATCCAGTCCTTTTGGAAATTAATTTCAAGTATGGAAACCACCCTCTTTCTTATCTTTCCAAAAGTACACTACAATCATAATAACTTACAATCTATTTCCCCTAAATCTTAGTTATTTAAACTTCTTTCAAGGGGCATCAATATTCTAATTAGTCTTAATTTCTCTCCCAGGAAACCATTGTTTTTTCTACTACAATGACACTCTGGCTAATGACATACCGAATGCATTTACTAAAAAATATACATGGTAACCCAATTTCTGGAACCTAAATTGAGATTCAAGATAGTCTAATGGTTTTCTCCACGGCCAATGGGTGGTTAAAACCAAAAAACCCCGTTGCCATCAAGTTGATTCCGACTCATAGGGACCTTATAGGACAGCGTAGAACTGCCCCATAGGGTTTCCAAGAAGTGGCTGGTGAATTCAAACTGCTGACCTTTTGGTTAGTAGCCAAGCTCTTAACCACTGTGCCACCAGGGCTCCAATGAATGCTTACTTATATTTTGTGGAACCAAAAGTTTGTCTTGGTGAATTTCCAAGTTAAAAGGTGTCATCTCTTATGCTAATGATATCATAGAATAAAACTGCCAGAACTCCCTCAATTGCCACTCCCTTGATAAAACAATGATAAAGATAATAGAATAAAAATAATGGTTCTATCGAGTTATTATTTTATGATCTTCATTAATCATTTAAATTTCAACAACTCTGCATTTTTATCCTTGAACTATTTATATTAATATTTTGGGTCAGGTGGAGCAGTGGTTAAGAGCTTGGCTGCTACCAAAAAGGTTAGCAGTTTGAATCTGCCAGCCACTCCTTGGTGGATTCAGTCCTACCCTGTCCTATAGGGTCGCTGTGAGTTAGAATTGACTTGACAGCAATGGGTTTGGTTTGGTTTTGGTTTAAGTTAATCTTTAAGTTTCAAACACTTAGGTTTATAAAATGGATAAGGTAAATAATTTATATCGTTTTTTAAAATATTCCCCTCACTTATGATTATTAAGCAGTGTTTTACATACAAGGAAATATAAACACTTTATACAAAAAAGAATTAAAATATTAAACAGAGTTCTGCATAAAGAGGAAACGAAGAAAACAAACCCCCTGCCGTCGAGTTGATTCTGACTCCTAGCGACCCTTTTGGACAGAGTAAAACTGCCTCATAGGGTTTCCAAGGAGCGGCTGGTGGATTCAAACTGCAAACCTTTTCGTTAGCAGCTGTAGGTCTTAACCACTGTACCACCAGGGCTCCAAAGGATAAGGAAGGAAGAGCTTTTTTGCAGCAGAGGGGTGTGCTGCAGTCATGAAGAATTTTTAGGCCTGAAACATTCACCATCAGCAGTCATGACGTTTCTGTGGAAGGTATTCAAAACAAAAACGAAACCAGCAGATATTATTCTAATGATTATCTTAGTAATGATAAGAGCAGAATAGTATCAGTAATTGTTTTATGTTTCAGCTTCTAAAACATGAATTCTTATCTCAATACGAAGTTTAAAAACGTAGGCTGAGAAATTTTAAGTTTCTGAGAGTCTTCCATAGATAAAGCAACAAAAACAAAGAGGCGCCTTGACCCCCTGTTTTCATGCCCTGAAACCAGAAAGACACTTTGACCATTTCCTTCCAATTTTATTTGTTAATTACTACTCTTCCTTTCTGTTGCTCCATAAAGATTTCCCCAGTTATCCTAGCCCATGATGACCTTTGTCTTTTTTGCCTTGGATTTCATTTCCTCAGTTGGATTAGAAGCTCCCAGAGGGCAGCGGTTGGACCTCATATTTCTCGCCCAATCCAGCATTTGGCACATTTTAGGTTGTTAGTCAGTGTTGTGGTTTCTCATTGTCTCTTTGGGTGAGAACCAGGGACCTTGTGGGCCTTGGCAGATAGAGATTGGGCATGAAGCCTCCTGGAGATGATGTATAATAAATCCTGGGAGCTGTCAAAGACTGTGGAGGCATGTTAGCCTCTGGTCAATGGTCTTCACTGGTCACTTAGACAGAATTGAATTTAGACTAGGAATTGTGATCATCATGTGCACTGGGGACTGGTACTAGTGCAGAGTCATTCATCCTTGTGGCAGTGGGCTGGGAATCTCTGGGGAAAGTGACTTGAAGCATGAGAAATTTCTGCCGTAAGGGGCTCTTTGAATGGGGGAAAATGGATTGATCCAAATTCTTTGAAAAATGAGGCTCTGTTAAGACAATTTTGTGTAGTAGGTCAGGAACGCGGAGAAGTTAAAGGAAGTTCCCTTTGTGAGCAAGGCTGCTCTGTGTTCTTGTATCAGCTAATGCCATGGTCTGATCCCTTGGCTGTCTTCACACTTGCTTCCAAAGCCACTATCAAGGACCAAGGGAGCATGTTGTGGTTATATTCAGAGCAACCCCATTGCCCTGTTGTTATGGATTGAATTGTGTCCTCCTAAAATGTGTGTCAACTTGGTTAGACCATGATTCCCAGTATTGTGTGGTTGTCCTCCATTTTGTGATCTGATGTATTTATGCTATGTGTTGTAAATCCCAACCTCTATAACGTTAATGAGGCAGAATTAGAGGCAGTTATGTTAATGAGGCAGGACACAATCTACAGGATTAGGTTGTATTTTTGAGTCAATGTCTTTTGAGACATAAAAGAGAGAAGCGAGCAGAGAGAAGAGGGACCTCTTACCACCAAGAAAGAAGAGCTGGGACCGGAGCATGTGCTTTGGACCCAGGGTCCCTGTGCTGAGAAGCCCGCAGGTCAGGGGAAGATTGATGACAAGGATCTTCCCCACAGCTGACAAGAGAGAGAAAGCCTTTCCCTGGAGCTTGTGCCTTGAATTCAGACTTCTAACCTCCTAAACTGTGAGAGAATAAATTCCTGTTTGTTAAAGTCATCCGCTAGTGGTGTTTCTGTTATAGCAGCACTTGATAAAAAAGCCACCAGTATTCTGTTTATTTGAGATGACATTATTTCCATTTCAGACAAGAAATCATTTCTTCCTCACTGAGACTTGTGGCTGGGGAGAGATTTTCAGGACCCCTTTGACACACATTCCTGACATGTATAAGCAAGTCACAATAGGCAATACCAGGGTTTCTGAGGAAGGAAATGGAATCTTTCTTCAGGAACTTTTGCCCTTTCTTGATCCTCCATCTTAAATGTCTTTTTGTCTGAATAAAACTGGTTCTTGAGGTGAGGAGTTTGAGGAAACAAGCCATTTCCAATGCCATGGTCTGTAATTCCAACACAGGGACTCTCTCATTCTAAATATTTGTGTATGAGTTTTCATTTTTCTAGTCAGGTTTAGGTATTCTAGTGTTTTGCGGGCTATTGAGGCTTTTGTAGAAGCAAAGCTACCTGATTTTCCTCAATGTTTCCTTTACAGTATATGTAGGATGAGGCTTGGCCAATCCCCACCCAGACCTTCATCACTTCCATTGTGCCTGAAGCTGTGACTTCATCATTTTGATCACTTAAGAAGTGACAGAGCTGGGGCAGAGAATTCCCACTTCCTTATTCACATCCTCATGTGTGAGTCCGAACTAGCTGCCAGCTTACACCTAAATGTGGCCTTTTGGCTGTACATTCTGGCAGCAATGGCTGTTCTTTTCATTGTCTATTTCTCATTTTTTCCCTTCTTCAGTGAGGTTGCTGAACACATAAGGAAATGTAAGTTCCCAGGTGGAGCTTGTCATTGTTAGTTGTTGCTGAGTCGATTCCTATTCATGGCAATCTCATGTGGTACAAAGTAGAACTGCTCCATAGGGTTTTCTGCTTAACAGAAGCAGATCACCAGACATTTCTTCCACAGTACTTCTGGGTGGGTTTGAACCACTAACCTTCAGGTTAGCAGTCCAGTGCAAACCATTTGTGCCACCCAGGGTCTTAGGTGGAGCCTAGAGAGTGTACATATATGGAAGGAGGAGAAAGGATCAATTAAAATGTGAGGTAGTTAAATATGTATGTTCCTTACTGCATGATCTGGAAAACAATTCCTCTTCTCTGGGCTATAAGGTCTTTCAGTCACCCTCAACTAAGAGTTCTTAAAAATTATAATCCCATATATGCTCGAAGTACTTGTGGGACACTATACCGAAGTTAGGACTGGGTTAGGAAGTCCTATCCTGGTATGCCTGTGAAAAATGGGGAAATATTTTGGACTCTGACTGGGCTGAGAATAAGGTTCAGGTATAAGGATATGGGGAGGTCTGAAGAATATGGGGATACATGAGTTTCCAGATGTTGGTCTCTGACCCAGAACACTTTTAGTCTTGCTCAGATGCGGGTATTCTCTGCGTAATGCTGTGTCTAAAGACAAAGATGACAACAAGATAAAAATGGACCAGCTGAGAAGGCCAGGTAAGTACCATTTGCCCTTCGCCTCTGGGTTCTTCTGGCCATAAGCTGGCAGCTCTAGTCAGTTCCATAGTCTACGTGCTGGGTAGCTGGAGACCTAATGCTCAAATCTGGTCTCAGTAAGACATCCCCTCTTGTTCTGTACATGACTCCTCCTTCCTCTAAGCTTAGCCTAAGAGTGCTGAGCCTTCTCTCTACCACCAATTGCCGTGGAATCGACTCCAACTCACGGTGACCCCAGTTGTGCTAGAGTAGAAATGTGCTCCATAGGGTTTTCAATGGCTGAATTTTTGGAAGTAGCTCACCAGGTCTTTCTTTTAAGATGCCTCTGGTGGACTCTAACTGTCTTTCTAATACGTTTGGCTGTTACACTTTCAGATAGCAGCCAAGCATATTAACCATTTGCACCATCCAGGGACTCAGAGCTTTCTCTCTAGGGAGATTTCTTTTTAAGCTGAGTTTTGGATCTAAGCCCTAATCAACTCCTATGAGTGAGAAAAATTTCTCCTTTTTGCCTGTTTCTGTGAAGTTTCTCTTTCTATTAATGGTCTCTTTCAAGTGATTTAGTGATGAAATTTCCATGTTGCATGCTAGACAGTGGAAAGGAAAGTTGCTCTGAATCTTCTTCAGGCAGTGGTTATACATCTGATTTTGAAATAAGAATAAGGATAGAAGGACTCTGTCATCTACATGGATGAGACCGTCAGAGAAAAATTGAAAGTTCATTCTTCTGGGGAGCATTCTGACTACCTGTTGACCATAATTGCTGCAGATGTGTGTATGTGAGGAGACTTGTCTCTCCAATTAAGGTCAGCTCTGACCCCCTTTGTGCTGTTCTATGACTCCCTGGTGACATCACAGGGGGGGAACACACTAGATTCTAGGATTTTCTATGTGCACCATATCACTCCCTCGCTATGAATGTTAAATGTTCTACATATACTCCCACCAAGTTTCCCTTACACAAAAAGCAAAATGCCTAGTATGGAACAGGCCATTGTGTTGCAAACAAGTTGAAAATAAATTTCTAGCTAAATAAATATCTGGATTTGGGATTTTTTTTTTTTGATTGTAATTCAAGGGGAGAATGGTATCATGCATTTGGATTTGTCACATCTCTAACATTACCGGAGTATGTAGTGGTGACAAGCAGAATGTGTAGACAAGTAGAATGTCTAGCCCAACATTGCCATTGCTTAAATGAGAATATCATAGATGAATAAGTTAAGTGAATCGCCCCAAATTTATCATGAAGTCACTGTAACTCCTAGTCATTTGTACTAATGTCTCCACTTCCCCTAATCCATGCTCCTTTTCATCACTGTGCTACTGTTCTTGAGACCCTTGTTTGCCCTAAGAGCCCCCAAATCAGAAGAACAGTAATCCAACTGATGGTTGCAAAGGGGTTGAGTGGGTCACATTGTCTGAAAGTTTTCCTAGAGGGGTATCTACCCCGCAAATGGGTAAAGAGACACAGGCTTATTATCCAGAGACTCTTGTAAATGACCAGGGAAAGGTAAGATGAGCACACCTATCCTTCATGAGAGCTTGGAATGTGAGTGGGCTCCTATCTCTCTCATACATCAGCTTTGCCCTTTTCAAGGCATTTCTGTCATTTCTCTGTCCTCAAAGAGACTGGGTAAATAAACCCTGGGTTCTGTGGGCAATGCCTCCCCTGCTTCTTGGTTACTGATGTACACATGTTGTTCTTCTATGACTATGTTTCTCAAATTAGAATGTTAGTTCCTTGAATAGTCAAAATATTTTTCTTTTTTTTAGTGCTATTTCTAGGTATGATTAAAAGTATGGGGAATCAGTTTAGGTATTAACATACTGGCATTTTTTTGACATTTTTATACTTCATGATGACCTAGTAATTTAGATTAAGACTTTCTGATAAATATGTAGTTTTCATGGACTTAGATATCAGATATGAGGAGAGAATTATTCCAGATTTTCTTGTAGACGTGGACACTATTTTAGAAGTTTAGAGCTAGAAAAAACCACAGAAAATATAAGCTTTAAACTTGCAGATGAGAAAAGTACCTTTTCTTCCTGGCTATGTGGGTAAGACGAGAATGGTGTGATTTTTGGTGACATTTTACTCTTGGCACTCAAAAACCATTCGTATGTGGGGACAAGTTAATAAAACTGGGAATTTTTGTGTGAAATTTTTTCTAAATCAGGGAAGAGCCACAGATAAAGTGTTAGGCTATCCTCCAGAAATGAGGGTTCTGGAGCAGTGTTTTCTTACCTCCATTCCTTGTGAATTCACTCTATTAGTATTTTGCAAAGTGAAATGTTCCCCACCACTTCTCTACTCCCAAATCCTTGCTCATTATGTAGGCAGACAAATAGTTCTGCATACAGCTGCTGTCTGGCAATAATCTTTTGTGACAAATATTTACCAGAGTTTGGCCTATGTGCCACATGGCTCTATCTTGATATGAATGTTCTGAGATATTTGCTAATGCTCTGAAATATTTGCAGTCTGAATACCTTGAAATTGTTTCTGCTACCTGAATGGGTAGCATTAAGCTATAATGAAGAAATACCTTTTTGTTTCAGGCTGGTTTCAGCAGTCCCCTGGGAGAGAATCTCTGAGAGGGGAGGAAGTTGGGATGAGAGAAGACCACTCACTTATCATGGAAGTGGTAGCAGAGAGAACCCAGGAAGTTTGTCCAGTAACAGTTTGAAAGTGGCTGAGCCTATAAGGAATCCCTGTGACATCATGTCTCAGGAGAGGGCCTCTGAGACCTTCATTATGTGTGTTTGTACTGAAGTGAAATTGGTAATAAATACTTTGCCATGTTATGAGGAATTCTTTGTTGAACTTCTCGCCTTTTTCATCTCTTTTAGTGAATCAAAGTCCCAAACACATTATCTTTTTTCATGTGAAATCCTAGGAGAGTGATCTGTGCTATTTTCTTTTCCTAAGGCAATAGTGGTTTCACTTCCATAAGTGAAGAGATGTTTCTGGTCATTACTAAAATAGGCCACAGCTGAGCCCTTCCTCTCTCCAGCCAAGATGATCACACAACAAAATCATCTGAATATTCTAAATGTTCTGTCCAGATTGAATTGTTTTCTCATATAAATGCCATGCTTCTCCCCTACCCTACACTGGAATAAAGTTTCATGGCAATAGATGTGTGGGAAAGGATTGTTACAGATTTTCTTATTCTGCCTAAAGCTTCATGGTCCCCACAAACTGCTTTTCTATTAATTTAAACTAATTTTTGTTTCTCCTCTTCCACATCAGCACATAGTTCTTCCTTACCTTCAACTACCACATATACTTGTTTACCATGCCCTACAGTATCCTTATGAAGGAAAAAAAAAAAAAGCAATCAATGGAAACTGTCTCTAAGTGGGCCCAGATGCTGGACTGAGCAGACAAGGCCTTCAAAGCAGCTATTAGGAATAAGTTTGAAGAATTAAAGAAGTCATATTTAAATAATTAAAGGAAAGTATGAATACTATGACTTAATAAATAAAAAAATAAAATCTGTAAAAAAAAGAAGAACCAAGTAGAAATACTAGAGTTGAAATATACAATGATGTACAGGATACAGTTGCTAAAAAAAGGCTTAGTAGCAGTTTTGAAATCATAGAAGAAAGAATCAGAAGATTTGAAGAAAGATCAGTAGAAATTATACATTCTTCTTGTTGTTGTTAGGTGCCATCCAGTTGGTTCTGGCTCATAGCAACTCTATGTACAACAGAATGAAACATTGCCTGGTCCCAATGTTCCACTGCTATTCATGATGTTTTTACTGGCCAGTGTTTTTCAGAAGTATACTGCCAGGTCCTTCTTCCTAGTCTGTCTTAGTCTGGAAGCTCTGCTGGCACCTGTCCACCATAGGTGACCCTGCTGGTATTTGAAATACTGGTGGCATAGCTTCCAGCATCACAGCAACACACAAGCCACCACAGTATATCAAAGTGACAGATGAGTGGTGGTATCCACTCTTAAGAACATAGAAAAAAAGATTGTAGAAAAATGAACAAGTCTGCCCATAAGCATACATGTAATTGGAGTCACAGAAGGAGAAGAGAGAAAAAGACAGAAAAATATTTGAAGAAATAATGGTTGAAAATTTCCCAAATCTGATGAAAACATTAATTTACAAATCCAAAATGTCAATGAACCCAATGGAGTTAAATTTTAACATTTTAATATAAAATATTATATTTCCTCATAATATTTACTGAAAACAATATTGCATAACTCAGTCCAAATATTTGAAGCACAATATAAGATCTACTCTCTCTTGAGAAGAAGATTTCAAAACAAACTTCTCTTAGCATTGGGCTAATTATTCATTCTGATCAGATTTAGGGACCAAAGTCTCCTGATTTGAAGAATCTCCAACTCCTTGATGGCAGAGATACTAAGTGAACAAAAGCAATTTTGGGAGACATAATGATTTAAAATTTTTTTTATAATAGGCCAAGTATCCTTTTCTATTTTACTTCTTTTATAAGATCTCCATGAAATCTAATTCTTTTCCCAAAATTATTTACTTTTGAGATAGGAATATATTACTGTAATATATTTCGTACAATTTCTATGGGAACAATAATACACTCAAAACCTGAGCAAGCCAAACAAGAAACAAAGACAGCTGAGCAAAATCATCATGAATAAATCTAACAGGGATAAAAATAAAAACGACTATTCTGACATTCAATTTTGAAAATGCTGCTTTCTAGATGCAAATCTTTATGAAATTTAACACATTTGAGCTACAAGAACTGTCATAAGTCAGCCTCAAGTAATGGTTATCATTGTTCAATTTATTTCAGTAGTTTTCTTAGTCAGTGATATACATGAGTTAACTTATTTAATCAGACTTTATCAATCCAGCTCTTCTCTTATTGCTGAGAAACAACTTTCCATAGGGCGAGCGACTTCCTCTTCACTCATTTAAAAGTCGCTGTCTCCTTCAAAGACATTTAGAGGCTGATCTGAAATTATAAAACAAGAGACAGTAAGTTCCTATTTTTCTAAATATAGCTACTAACTTATGTAAAGATGAAGACACACATATAGACACACAAAACGAATTGATCAATTCAGATAGATTTTGAGGTGTTATATTCTAATATACATTGCTTTAGGCAATTTTCTTCCTGCTCCCAGAGCTCATCTAGAATTCTGAGGCCTAGAATGTAATAACATAATCTGTGGAAGGAGAAGAGAGTTAAATAACCTAAAATGAAAAAGAAAGGCAAAAACTACATATGGTTTTGGTTTTAGACTGCCTCTGGAAATGAATCTTTCAAAGTCTTTAGTTTGGACTCTGCTAACTCAGAATTTATGATTAATAAATTCTTAATAAGATTAAGAAAGGGTAAAATTTTTCCTTTGCTAAGCAATTAGTAAACAGAATTGCTGAAGTGAAATGCTTTCTTATATAGAACCCTTGTTGCAAGTACTTTAAAAAAGAAATTTGTAGTGTCTATTTGCAAAGAATAATTGTGTTAATATAAAATAGATAGCTGCCACAGAGTGGACTCCGACTCATGAGGATCTTATGTACAGAATGAAATGTTGCCTGGTCTTGCATCATCCCCACGATCTCTGGCATGTTCGAGTTCTAACGTAAATTGCAAAAACCCATTGCGGTGGAGTTGGTTTGGACTCATAGCGACCCTATAGGACAGAGTAGGACTGCCTCATAGGGTTTCTAAAGCTGTGATCTTTTTGGAAGCAGACTGCCACATCTTTCTCCCCGAGTGGCTGGTGAATTTGAACTGCCAATCTTTCGGTTAGCAGCCCGGTGCTTAACCACTGCACCACCACGGCTCCTTTTTAATTTACTGTTTATTAAAATTGGTTTAGAATAATCTAGACTTGATCCTTTGTTCTTAACATCATGAAAATGAAAACATCATAAAGTTACACTTTTCACTGAAGTTTTCCTGATAGAGAAATTAGTACCTTTATCTATAACTAAGAAGTGGCAAATGAAAAGGAAGAAGGCTTCAGCAATAAATAAATCCAAGTAACTCCAGGTATTACTTAGAGCAGTCCTGGGTAATTATATTGGGGCTAGTTATAACCTGAAAGATTTTTGTGTGCTTTGTCTCTGATTTTTCTAACATGTTTCTTGTTATTTTGAAAATTTAATACACTTTTGGGAAAAAAAGGAGAAATTCAAGTCCATTCACTTGGATCCTTACATCAACTTTGAAACAATTTTGTGGCGATGATGTCTAAATATTCTCTAATAAAAATCAGAAGACATGCTTGTTTCTACATTCTGGCATTTATTCCCATGAAATATTCAGAATTGACTATGAAGTGTATAGGAATGCTCTTTTCAGAACTGCTAGCTCACTCGTGCTGGAAATCAGAAAGTTTTCTCAGTGCTGTTTATAAAGCATTGTGCTTTCTAGTCCTGAGACTTCATCGGCTGAATTCCCCTTTCCATCATGCCTCGACCACCCACTCTACCCTGGGCTAGGCAACCATTTGTTGTTGTTGAGTGTCCTCATCGATTACGATTCATAGCGACCCCATGTGACAGAGTAGAACTGCCCCATAGGATTTTCTTTTCTGTAATCTTTACAGAAGCAGATCACTAGGTATTTCTCCTACGGAGCTTCTGAGCGGGTTCAAATTGCCAACCTTTTGGTTAGCAGTCAAGCACTTAACTGTTGTTCCACCAGGACTCCATTAATCAGTTCTAATTAAGCCTTGGAATTCCTTCTCAGTTTACCAAGAAGCATTAGCAAGCTGTAATTATAACAAGTAACCACTCTAGAATTTGAAAGAAAGCATTGTTCTTTTCATGACAGATTTCCAGATTAAGTTTGATTTTTCTTCCCTTTGTCCTGCCACTGGTAGGTGTTTTAGAATTGTCCTTTAAAAAATACAGATAACATTATCACACACTGAATGCGTGTTTTTCTACATCTCTAGAGTGTGATCCCACTGTTCGTTATGTTAACGTTTTCTCATCAGACACAAAGCCACTTATATTTAATAAATATTGAGCATGTACCATATGGTAGGCACCAGAGATTAAAACAATAAAAAACTCATTGCTGTCAGGTCGATTCTGACTACAGGACACAGTAGAAAAGCAATAAAGGGCAGTATTAATGCACTGAATCTGGGTTATACGTAAGGGAATTAAACGTGAACATCCTACCCTATATAAAAAAAATGAACAGAAATCTTAGGCACGAAGTTATTAAGGAACAGCATTTGAAGCTGAGATCTAATCATTCTCTCTCAGTGAAAGAAAATCCAGAGCCTCAGCCTAAGCTCAAGAGTTAATCCTTCTGATAGATTCTTGAAGCTTTCTATAGGAACAACTTCCTTATCATTAGCTCTCTCTATTCCAGAGGGAAACGTCATATTTAACAGACTGAGGCTATAGCCCATATACTATATGGTAACATAAAAATCGAAAAAAAAGTGTTTAATTCTGTGAGAGTTGATAATTAAATTATTACTATCAGTGACAGAGTAATGTCTGTAAGCTTACTTGGTGGGTGTTGAGAGCCCAAAGTCATTTTTCAGCTTCCAAGGCAGAAAGAACTTTGACCAGTGAAACTTGGCTAGAATCTTCACAACCATGGATGAGGGTGTCATCTAAAAGAAAGGCAAAATCAGTATTACTGAGTAGGGGAAAACCTTCTTCCTGCAGAGGAAAGAGCTGTTAGGTACGATCTTTGAGGAGCTGGGAAAATAAAATAGTTCAAGGAAGGCTTATCAGGAAGCTGAAGAGCATGCTTAGTTACTGTTTTGAAGACATTTAATAATCAAATTGAAAAGGGTAAACAATTAAGTCATTATTACTAACAGGGTAGCTCTAATTAGATTTTCATACTTGCTGCCAGTATCTTAAAAGTCTGGAACTGAGATGTATACCTATATATATGTATGTATTTTTTTTCTACCTTATGAATCTATTTAATTATTTTACCACCCAATCCATATTTCCCCATTTTATGCACAGGGATGCTTATTGAGTAAATCAATGAATAAAATGAATGAGTGAATGAAAAATCAAGCTACAGATAAATATGGTATTTGGATCTATCAACTCAGTAACCATCCTCAAAAAAGAAATGAGTTTAGTTGCATGTGACTCATTCTGAATGAACGAAAGGAGGTTCCTAGTGATTTCTTCCTGAGGATTAAAGAGTCATGTTTCACTGTGCGTCTTTCTCTGACGTAAAACCTACACTCCTACCTTCTATCACAATATTTTTATTGTGGTGAAAATATATGTAACAAAACACACTCCATCTCACCAACTGCTACATATACAATTCAGTGACATTGATTACATTCTCCAAGTTGTGCAACTATTCTCACTATCCTTTTCCAAATCATTCCACCACAATTAATATATACTCACTACCCCCTAAGCAAAACTCCCCCTCCCCCCTCTCTCTCACTCCTAGTTACCACTAATAATCTTTGGTTTCTAAGTATTTGCTGATTTCATGTAAGTGGGATCATACAGTATTTGTCCTTTTGTGACTGACTTATTTCACTCAGCATGTTTTCAAGGTCCATCCATGCTGTGGGATGCATCATGGCCTCATTTCTCTTAATGGCTGAGTAGTATTCTTTTGTGTGTAGATACCACATTTTGTTTATCTATTCATCTGTTGATGGACATTTCGGTAGTTTCCACCTTTTGGCTATTGTGAAAAGTGTTGCAGTGAACATTGGTGTACAGGTTTCTATTTGCATGCCTGCTTTCACTTCTTCTGGGTATATACTTAGGATTGGGATTACTGGGTCATATGGTAGTTCTGTGTTCAACTTTTACCAAATACTGAATTAGTAAAATTACAAAAGGGCTAAAAATATACAGTGGTAGCAAATGTGTAGTGAAATACATTCTCATTCATAACTTGTAATAGCAAATTTGTTACAGTTACTGGAAAGTCACTTGCCAGACTGTATTCATTGTGTTGTGACAGCCATTCCACTTATGGTGATTTATTTAATGAAATAATTAAAAACTTTATGCACTGTTTTGTACACGTTATATATTATGATATTTTTTTAACTAATCATAATTATGCAAATAAAGATAATATCCAAGGAAGTTAAGCATCATATTTTTAAAAAACTGGAAATGTAATAAAGTTGGAAAACAAGTATTACGTATTATTTTTGTAATAAAACTGACAATGGGCTATTTGCTTTCATCTGAGGAATTTGAACACTTTTCATTTTTGTCCTCTCCTCTTGGGGTCTCTGCCATGGACTGTGACACTGTGGATTGGATGAGTCAGGATGCAGATCTTAAGTTTCTTCATCCTGAGTCATATTTTACTTCATCTATTCTCCCTTCTGCTTCAGTTTCATGAGAAATATTGTATATAGGAGGTTGAGGTGCATTTCCATCAGGTGGGAATTTCTAAATATAAGTGGTATTTCCTCATGTGCCCACCCTCTTCCTAGAGTGCAGCCCCTGGAGGCACAGACCTAAGGTGCTCAGCTGTTTTGGGCTGTCTCTGCTGAGACAGGTATCCATCTCATGGAACAAGTTGTCCTGCAGAGAATCCATTTGCCTGGATGAAACTGAGAATAGATGCTCCATGGTTAAGATTGAAATTCAAATGGTGTATCCTTTGCACTAGGACACAGGACTGTAACGTCTGACACAGCAGTGTCTCAGAGTTAAAATCCAATGTTCCCTTCAGCACCCATCTCTCCTACAGAATTCTTTTTTTGAGGGAGGAAGGGGCTTTTTTGTTTGTTTATTGTTGTAAAAATATAGGTAACACAACATTTGCTAGTTCAACATTTTCCATGTGTACAATTCAGTGACAACAATTACAGCAATCATGTTGTGCAACCATCACCAATATCCGTTGCCAAATTTTCTATCACCGTAAACAGAAACTCAGTGCTTCTTAAAAACTCCTATAGCATTTGGTTACCTAGTGAATTCTTTATGCTTTTAATATTCATTTTTGTCTTGCTGAACCCTTGAAATTCCTCCGCTTTTATTAGCAAATCCTTTACTTAGCATTTACTATTTGCCTGGCACCATTCATACAGATGATTAATTCATTTAACTATCATAACAACCTAATGAGGTAGCCATATTATTTTCTCTGTTTTACAGATTAGGAAGTTGGAGGTCAAAAGTAAAAGTTTCTAGCCCAACACTACACAGCTAGTAAATGATATATGTTGGCTTCAAACTCTCTTAATCATCTTCCATCATGGTTTCACATTTTCCATTGATCTGCAATCCACTTCCTGAAACAAAGCACACAATTATCTTCCTTCTATCAGCCAGAATCTTTGGCTATCTAACTGACACATTATCTATATCATAGACTATAGCTTCCAAAGGATTGCATTTCCACAAATGGAAGTTGTGGATTGGTTGATCCTTGATCTTTCCACATGCTTCTCCTTTTGACCTGGCACTTTCCAACAAGACTCACTCAAAGTGACAGATGCTTTTCTTCTTCCCTGCAGGAATCCTCCATCCCATGTGTCCTTGGTCTTGGATAACTCACATTTTATACCGCCTGGGGCGGGCGGTGGGGGGCTCTTACCTCTGAGGAGATGTTTTGTTTCTGTACTTGAGATCTCACAAGAAGAAATACAGTGAACAGAACCAGGAGAAGGAGCCCAAGAGTAACAGATAAAACAAGTGCTGAGTGACCTGTACAGAAATTAAACATTGGTAGATATTTAACTAATGGACATCATGTGGGTTTATACATTGGAAAAAGAACTGGTTCCCTAGTTATGGAGAAGAATGAAGGTTATATGTCTTAGCATATTCTTGAGCAGTACATAATATCTGAGAACTATTTTAGATGAAAAATGTCTCTATTGCCATAAATTTCCTTCAGTTGTATACAAGAGCTTTGATGATTAAACTTTTCCTCTTGCATTGACTGGGTTCACCATTAAAACACCAGTCCTGGAAAATACCTAGGGCTTGAGTGGTTTCTGCCAGTCTCATGAAAAATATTGGAGAACTTACGGAGAAAATTCTATCTCTAAGGTACCTTTCTCCTCCTCCATATGTTAAATGGGTTTTTCTAGAGAGAAGTTCTGCATAGTAGAGCAGAGTCATAGAGATGTTAATACCAACCACTGCCATAGCTTCAGAATTTAAGTCCCCAACTTCCTTTGATTATCATTGTAGTTTGCTCCCTCCCTCAACTGCCCATATAGTCATAGTTATTCGTGATATTGCTTATGAGCAGGACACTGTACCTGAGCCATTAAGTGATTTCAGAGATTCTCCTGCAAAAGAAAGAGAGAGAGATGTAAATAAAATGTAACTCAAATTGGAATTCAAATAAAAGGAATTTCTGGATATATCTTGTTTCATTCCCTGGGCATACTGGGTGCCACTTAAATATCATTTACAATCCTCCTGATTGTCTTGGAGAACTTTATCGCCTTAAAATTGTGGGAGCTTTTATATAACTGGAAACTTATTTAATGAGGAAAACGGTGGTTTAATACAACCTTTCATTCATATCCTCCAGCCTAACTATCTGAGGCTGTTTCTCAATGCCTTTTACCCTTAGCAAAACTCCAAGTTTAAGTTCAGTCTTTTCACACTTACCAGAGCACATCACACCAGCATCTTCCTTGTGCCCACAATCACTCTGTCCCCAGTGCTTGGCATGACAATCCCATAGAAATGATTCATTTCCTCTGCACTGCATCTCATCCAGCCAGATTGGTCCAGTCCCCTGACCAAAAGCAGCCTCCCCTGGGGCAGCCAGAGCAGGGCCACAGCCAAGCTGCCGACACACCAGCCTCCTGCAGGCCCCAGGAATCATTGCACACTGTACCCCAGGAGACTTTGTGCCAGATCTCCACTCTCCCACAGCACTTGGTGTCCCCTCCACTGACTCTTATCTTATCTAGGAAGGCACAAAACAAAACAAACAAAAACGGCCGTTATTACTCTTAAAAGAGATTGTGGGTGAATGCTGAAGGAATCCTCCTTCAGTAGATCTGAAAGTACTATATATGATTGATTAACTATGTGGGTGTGACAAGAAAGGCAGAGTTTCAATGCTACTTGAATTAGAGAATAAGTGTAAAGTGAGTGAGCCCCCCTCCTGCCCCATGCCTTTGGTTTGTCCTACTTATGATTAAGGGTTGAAGCATCTCCAACCAGGTCAAAAATCAGGCATTCATTTTCTACTGCTGGATGTTTGAAAATAACACACATTGATTTCATCTTCCAAATTCCCGTGTCCCTCCATCTGATCAAAACCTCCTATCCTGCCCCTTTCATTTTCATAATTACTCCAAATATGACATCTGTATGACTTAAGCCAAATCTACAGACCATTGGTAATTCTATTCCCTCCAATTATTTGTTTTTTCCTACTTTTACTTCCCTATCTATGTAGTATGTTTGCTATGAACATAATTACAACCATTCTTCTGCCAAAAGGAAAGATTTCTTGACCTTATTGACCTTTATACATACATAGCTATGTATAAATGCAGTATAAACCTAACTGTCCACTTCCTTTGAGCCAGTTCCTGAAATGTTGAGTAGCACTGCAGATAGTTAAACTGGTGCCATTATAAACTTATTGTTGAATTCTTCTAAACTCTCAAGATTTTTTAATGGTCTTACCATTTTCCTAGGCAACTTTATCTCCCATTCTTCATTACTTTGCCAAATGTTCTTCAATTTTACAAATCTCTTACTTTACCTCACCTCTGCCCACCAACCACAAGAAGATCAAGAGGAGGGTGTTAGGATTTCTTTATTGGATTTCAGGTCAACTAATGGCATAGGCCACTACTCATGCATAGGACATGCACATGAGGACTGGACAATGAATAACGAAGAACGAAGAATTGATGCATTTGAATTATGGTGTTGGCAAAGAATATTGAATATACCGTGGACTGCCAGAAGAACAAAAAAATCTGTCTTGGAAGAAGTACAGCCAGAATGCTCCTTAGAAGCAAGGATGGCAAAGACTTTGTCTCACATACTTTAGACATGTTATCAGGAGGGACCTGTCCCTGGAGAAGGACATCATGCTTGGTAAAGTAGAGGGTCAGAGAAAAAGAGGAAGACTCTCAAAGAGACGGATCGACACAGTGGCTGCAACAATGAGCTCAAACATCCTCATTGTGAGGATGGTGCATGACCAGGCAATGTTTCATTCTGTTGTACAGAGGGTCACTGTGAGTTGGAAACAACTCGACAGCACCTAACAACAACAACGGATATATAACACACACACATATATTAAATATTGTGTGATACTATGCATGCATACATAATATTATACTGCACACACTTATACACAAATATAAATAGTATCATCCTCATTTGCTAAGTAAAATTTCATATACACAATGATACTTTTAGTTAAATTTTGTACAAAAGGAAGACCAATAGGCAATAATTTCAAATATTAGCAATAGTTATCTTCGATGGTAGGATTAAATGTGGAGTGTATTTTCTGATTTATAGTTTTAAAATTGCCCGAATTTCTACAATAAACATGTTAAATTTTAACTGAATAAAGCTATTTATAAACATTTTACAATTAATCAAATTTCTATAGTGGAAAGGTCTCCAGGGGAAAAAAAACCCAGAGCATTTTAACCTCCCCAATCAATTCACCTGCTTCCCAGAAGTTCTGAACTTTCTAGAGTTTGTAAGACAAATTATACATATTATATTTTTCTTTTTCTAGAACACTACAATTTTTAGGACACTTGATGTCTTTTTATGTGCTCCTCTCTCAGCTGCCTCAGGAAGCTTAAAGGAAGCAAAACAGACAATACCAAAAAAACCAAACTCATTGTCATGGACTCATAGTGACACTACAGGACAGAGTAGAACAGCCACATAGTGTTTCCAAGGCTGTAAATCTTTACTGAAGCAGATTGCTACATCTTTCTCCTGTGGAGCATCTGGTGGGTTCGAACTACCACCTTTCATTTAGCAGCCGAGCGCTTAACCACTGCGCGATCAAACAGACAATACATACTAAAAAACAACCCCCCCCCAAAACTGTAAAATACTAGCCCCAAATAATGAAATTACTATATAGGACTGACTGATAAACATTTATCATCATGCAGTTTTCAGTGAGTCTGCCATGTGCTCCAAAAACTACTAAACTGAAAGATGAGATAGTGGTGGCGAATTATATTTCACAGGGCTTCAGACAGCAGCCGGTTTTCAGAGACACCCACCTTCACATGTGATCCAGGCTTCCTCTGCTGGGTCGGATATTCTCCACTCCCATGGGCCAGACGGACAATGCCATATGGAGACATGCATATTAGGACACTGAATACCATCCACCCACATGAAACCAGAGCCTGTCTTATGTGAAGGGGCGAGGCTGACAACTCCATTTTCTGCACAGCCCAGCTGCCTGCACACAACCCCAGCTGTGACTGCTGTGATGTTACTCCTGCCAACGCCACCCCACGTCCTGTTGTAGAAGACCTCCAGTCTCCCAGCACAGCTCTCAGTTCCAACTTGGCTGTAGAGCTTCAAAGCTGTGAATTCTGGAGGGAAATGCAGAACCCAGTATTAAATATTTTCTCTAGAGTTTCAGAAAACTTCCTCCCTGGGGATCCAATTTTTTTTTTCTTGGAAGTAGTACATTTGAGCTCAAAATAACATTTCATAAACGATTCTAACATATTAACATAATCTATTCTATGAAAACTAAGGATCTTCTGTGATTTTAGGATTAATGTGGGTTTCCAAAGGCTGATATTTGAACTTTAAATCTATATCAAATTAAGTTAAAATGTAACTTTTTAAATTTTCTCTTTAACAGAGTAGAAAATAATACTCTCTAACAGAGTAGAAAACAACCAGAGTTTAATATTGTTTCTGTTATTTATCAGATTGTGTTTTTGAGTGTGTTAACTTAATGTTTTATGCCCTTTTAACACCAGAGTGGAAGGAATGAAAAGTCCCTTTCTTGGGATCTAACCTCTGATTCTAAGAAGACCACCCTAAAACTTTCTAAATTATGAAATGTTGTTACTGTTGTTAGCAGATGTTGAGTTGATATTACTCATGGTGATCCCATGTGTGCAGAGCTGAATTGCTTCATAAGGCTTTCACTGCTGTGACCTTTTGGAAGCATTTCATCAGGTCTATCTTCTGACATACCTCTGGGTGGGTTTGAACCTCCAGTCTTTCAGCTAGTAGTTGAGTGCTTAACCATGTGCCACCCACGGACTCTATTATGAAATGACACCCAGACAAATGAATGTCTTGGGCAGGGTAAGAAATCAGTGTAAGAACAGGATTAAAATCAAGTTCTCAATATTCGTAGGTCAGTACACTTTTCACTATATTTTGCTTTGTGCTTTGTCTCTCTCTGTGTGTGTAGAGGAGGACGCAAGGATTGCAGCGTAGACCTGAGCAGGTGACCCCTGCGTCCCCCTTGTGCCTGCAATCGTGCTGCTCCCAGCCCCGGGAAGGGGCGCTTCCAGAGATGAGACTCATTTCCTGTGCAGTTTAGGTCATCCAGCCAGATGGGTCCTGATCCCTCCCCAAAGTGAGCAGAGATGGTAGCATTAATGGCCCATCCACAGCCCAGCTGCCTGCACACCACGTGGGCATCACTCAGGTCCCAGCTGTCATCACAGACAGTGCCCCAGGAACCCTCATGATAGATCTCCACTCTCCCAGCACAGCGCCCTCCTCCATTCACCAAGTGAAGCAGTTTTTTCCCTCAGAGGAGACATTAGGTCACATTCTTTAGAGTTAATAGGTCACATTCCTTAGAGTTGCAGAGTTTTCCAGGACTGTTTGATTTTCTTACCTGAGCAGTGGGAATCAATACTTGTTGAGACTTCAGACAAAGATGGGTCAGATGAACTCTCAGGGCATGGAAGTTGTGGCTGGGTCTGGTCTCCTGGTTTGAGGGGTGGTGAGGGAATTGGGTAAAAGTAAGGCTGGAATACATAGAAGAGTTTGTAGAGCGCTATGATAAAGTAGAATCGGCAATCATGGTAAGGATTCTTCAAATCCTTGTGATCAATTAAAATTGTCTTTTTTAATAATGTCTACTCCCATTCCCCGTAGCCCTGGTGGTACAGTGGTTAAGAGCAACGGCTGCTAACCAAAAGGTTGGCAGTTCGAATTCACCAGCCTTTCCTTGGAAACCCTATGGGGCAGTTTTATTCTGTCCTATAGGGTTGCTATGAGTTGGAATTGAATCGACGGCAACGGGTTTTGTTTTGTTTTGTTTTGGTTTTTTGACTCTCAACCCCCAGCGAAGAGGGGAGTGAGTTACCTTCATCCTAAGAGTGGCCCCAGCCCATCCTTATTCCTCACGTTACTCTTTGATTGTCATGCATAAACTCATCCCCCTATTTTCTTATCCATCTTTCCTTTAATCTCTCACCCCCTCAACCATGTAAAGGCTATATTACCAGTAGGTGACCATAAGCTCTGGTCTCTTACCTGTGCAGGTCACAGAGACAGTGTTTCCATGGGCACATAAAGGTGCCCCTAGCACTGTCATTTCACAAGCATCCAGAAAATACTCATTCCCTAAGCAGTGAAACCTGTGTCTCCAAATAAGACCACATTCTTCTTCAATATATTTTCCTCCTGTGGTTGAGAGAGCAATCCCACAGTTGAGCTGATGGAATAGGACATTGGCATCTTTCAGGTCCCAGTGGTAGTCACAGAGGGAGCCCCAATATCTGAGCACCTTGAGCTCCACTTGCCCTTCACACTGGGATCTGCCATTCACAAGTGGGGCATCCATATATCCTAGGAGGAGACAAAGCCTTAGAGAAGAGATCATGACTTTCCAACTCCACTCTCACATTTGTCCTCTCCAGCCCCAGCCAATTAAATTCATTTAAAATCTCACAAGAACAGACAACACCAGCTTCTCTGCGGGGATTACAAGTCTCTTCTGGATGTGGTGTTGTGGGGCACATTGCAAGGTGAGATTCATTTCCCTCACACTGGAACTTTTCATCACAAAATTGACCATTCCCTTTTCCAAAGTGAGCCCCCACAAGAGATAAGGCTTCTCCACAATTTAATTCTCTGCACAGCACATTAGCAGTTTGTAGAGACAAGTCAGAATCACAGGCAGAGCTCCATGTGTCTCCACGTTTCACTTCAACACATCCAGAACAGGGAGTACCAGCTCCAACCAGCCAGGGCTGCCTGTGGGCTACAAATATGATTTCAGAGGTTAGTGTTTGTAGTTTTCCAATATCTAGCCTTGTCTCCAACCTCCACACCCAACTTCAGAACACTTCTCCATTCATTATTAGAATATCCCATTTTCAGGGGAGCAGAGAACGATGTCTCTGCAGTATATCTTTAGTTTATAAGATCTGGATTACGTGCTTACAATCTATGCCTTCGTGACACACTAATCCTGGATTTAGAAATCCTCTGGAGGAAAATAAACAACACAACTTTGTATATGTATTACTATATTATATATCCTACCCCCTCTGACCTGATCCTATGCCAAGATTCTCTTTGTCAAACAATGAAACTGCTGTACATCTGCTTGCTTAGTTTAGAAATGTGGGAGTCATCTTTGAGTCCTCTTATAACTTTGGGACTTACATATAATACTGACTGGTTACCTCAGCATTAAACAAGAGATATTAAGAATTGTAATCATTTTGATAAGGTGAATGGTATAATTTAAGGATAGAAGGACATCTTTATCTGCTGGTCAGATCCAAGTGATACATCTGAGTAATTTAAAACCAACCAACCAACCAACCAACCAGACATCCATATAAAAAAATACTGTTCTGTTTCCTGACCCAATCCTTTGCAGCAAAACTATTGTATTAGTAATCTATGCTGTCTCCAACTCAGGCATTTCTCCAAACTCCTGACTCATTTATCCAACTGATAAATGAGTTTTACGAGTTCTCCACTTGGATTTCTCATAGACATCTCAAACTGAACTCTTGATGTCCCTCCAAACATGCTCTAAGGCCAAAGTCTTCCATATTTCAGTTAATAGTAATTCCATTATTCCAGATGTTCAAAAATACTGGAGTAATTCTTGACTCCTGTTACATCATATACGGGCAGTGTTGGCTGAGTGACCTGGGTTTGATTCCCGGACAATGCACCTCAAGCACAGCTACCACTCATCTGTCAATGGAGGCTTGTGTGTTGTTATGATGCTGAACATGTTTCAGCGGAGCTTCCAGACTAAAATAAACTAGGAAGAAAGGCCTGGTTATCTTCTGAAAATTAGCCAATGAAAATTCTATGGGTCACAACAGTCCAATCCCCTTGTGCACAGGGTTGCCATAAGTCTGGGGCCGACTCAACAACAACTAACAACAACAACAATTACATCATATATCCTAACTTTCAGGAAATCTTGTTCTCTATATCTTCAAAATATGTTCATAATTCCAACACTTCTCACCTCTTTCATTGCTAAACCTGGACTGAACCTCCACCATCTCTTGTCTGGTTTATTTCAATAGCCTCCTACAGACTCCCTGTTTCCGTTATTGCTCCTCTACAGTATATTTTTAATACAAAGCCAGAGAAGTCATTTAAAATTATAAATCAAATCATATCAGCCTCTGCTCAAAATCCTCCAATGGCTCCCCATTTCTTTCAGAGTAAAAGCTTAATTCTTAAGAAGGCCTACTAGTCCTGCATAACCTGCCCCTACCTCCTTACCTCTTCTGATGCCATGTCCTACTGTTCTACTGCTTGCTCTTTAGCCACACAGAAATCCTTACTGTTCCTCAAATGTATCAGGCATAATTATATTCTGGAGCTTTTGAACTGGCTGTTTCCTCTGCCTGATATGCTCTTTCTCACGTGTGAAAATAGTTAACTCTTTCAGTTCCTTCAAGTGTTTGCTCAAATGTCACCTATTCAGTTAAGGCCTATCCAAATCATACTATTTGAAATTGTATTGTACCCCATACACATGCTGCATCGCATTTTTCTTTTTCTTTTTTCCTGTAGCCCTAACATCTTCTAATAATATATATTTTACTCCATTGCAGAAAGTTCTACTGATGTAGAAATGCTCTAGAATCTTTTATCATCAAAGAAACAGAACATTAAGTAAGTTCCATGGAGATCATATTTCTTTTTAAGTGTCACCTTATCTATCTTTTCTCCTTTAAAGCTCAACTTTTTGAAAAATAATCTACACCTGTATCTCAGTATCCTTATCTCCCATTAACTCTGTAGCTTGAAATCATCTTCTCTTTTCACTGCAGCAAAACTGCTTTCATTAAGTTTTCTGATAATTTCCAGGTTGCTAAGCTTGGTGGCAACATTCAATTTCATGTAGATTTTTCAACAGTTTTTTTGACAGTGTTGATATGCCTTCCTTTTTGAAATATCCCCTCCCCCTGGCTTTAGTGACATGACATTCTCTGACCACTACTACTCTTAATTACCCTTTTACAACTTCTTTTACAATGATAAATCATTAAATATTGTTATTCCACAGGACTAAGAACTCTTTTTTTCCTTGGGGCTAGATTTTTTTTGACACTGAATTTACATTTTATTCTTAGGTTTTAGTTACCATTCACATGTCTAAAACTAAACCAAACCCACTGCAGTTTAGTCAATTGCAACTCATAGCAACCTTATAGGACAGAGTAAAACTGTCCCATAGGGTTTCCAAGAAGTGGCTGGTGGATTTGAACTGCTGACCTTTTGATTTATATCTCTACCCGAAGCAACTTTTCTGATCACCTAATGCTTATTTATACCCAAGTTCCCATCAGTCTCTCCACTTGACTGTTTGACAGATACCTCAAACTCAACATATCCAAAAGTGAACTCATCATCCCACCCTCTCTGACCTGATCCTCTGCCAGGATTATCTTGGTCAGACAATGAAACTGCTGTACATCTGCTTGCTCACTTCAGAAATGTGGGAGTCATCTTTGAGTGCTCTTTGTCCATATTCTCAAATTCAATAAATTGTCAAGTGTTATTGATTACAGCTGCTAAAGATTTCTTGAATCTGTAAACTGTTCACCGTCTCCACAGTAAGTATCTTAATCAAAACTTCACTAGAATCATCTAACAACATGACTTCCTGCACCCAGTAGCCTCCTCTCCCCAACACACACACACACACACACACACACACACACACACACACACACACACACACACATTCTCTCTCTCAGCCAAAGTACTCTCCTTAAAATGTAAGTCTTATCATGATTACACCCTTCAATGGCTTCTCTTTCACCTCAGAATAAAATACAAAACGCTTAATTCATAAATAAGCTTGCCCTTGGCTACATCTCAAGACTTTAATAGAACTTTTCCCCTTTGTTCACTTAGGTCTAACACCTCTTCTCCTCAGCCATCTTTTGTTTCTGGAATCAGACAAGCTCATTTTAAACTTTGGGACTTGAATAAAATACTATCTATTGAATAAAATACTACCTTTTCAAATGGCCTTTCCAACACTTGTTTATATGATGAAATCATACTCATGCTTCAGCTATTTCATTAAATATCATTTCACAGGAATATTCTCTGACCCTCCAAATAGGTAATATCTTCCTATTACATGTTCTCCTCTTGTATTGTACTTCTATTTCATGGAACTTTAAATAAATGATTATTTTATTTTACATTTCATTAAAATAACTGCATCTTTTACTAGATAGGAGGGTAGAACTACTTTTATCTAGTTCATCTTTGACCTACTACTAATAAATAGCCACTCTATAAATATTTATTAAATAAATGACAGGGTAAATAATTGAATAATGTATTTATCTTAGTCCAGAAATTACCTGAGCAGATCAAACTAAGATTGCTATTAAAAAGACATTTAGATTGTTTCCATGTCCAACGTGCACAATCCCAGAGAGAGGTTTCGTTTCTCGTGCAGCCAGATACAGACAGAAAGATGTGTAATGTTCTTCCTGTAAAATGAGGCTTGCTGGAGGTACTGATTGCAGACCCACATCCAAGATGCCTGCAAACAACTGAAGCACTGTTCATTTCCCAGCTGTGAATACATGGGAGGGCCACAATGCCCTGGACTTTCACCTCGACTCTGCCGGCATACCTGCTGCCTCCACCCACAAGCCTCAGCTCCATATCTAATTCATCTGAAACAGAAATATCAGAATGACTTTAGAAAAGCACACTACTTAAGACATTTAAGAGTCTTCTCTACTCATATACCCTACCATAGGCCAATGGCCATAAGTTGGGAGATTATTCAGATCTTGATCGCTCAAGTGTGCTTAATAATTTTATTTTCTGCTTTCTTTAAAAGTTTATGCTTCTTTCTTATTGGATTAACAAAAATCACAAAAGTATCACCCAGTATGTTTCAAACTTATGAGAGTTTTTGGTTTGGAAAGAAAGGATATTATTTTGCCTACGAAATCTGATCAGAACTTGGGCTAAAAAAATGTGACTTAATGGCCCTAATTCTTTCCTGAATTTTGAAGACTTAAGATTATCTGCTAGAAACTCAGGGGAATATTAGGGAGAGGTGATATATGAGAGGAGTCTCAGTGGTGCAAATGGTTAAGCGCTTGACTACCAGCAGAAATGCTGATGGTTCACACACTCACCTATAGGCATCTTGGAAGACAGGCCTGATGATCTACTTCTGAAAGGTCACAGCCTTAAATACTTTATGGAACACAGTTCTACTCTAATACACATGGGGTTGTCATGCGTTGGAACTGAATCTATGACAACTGGCTTGATTTGGTTTGGATATAAGAAATCAAGGAAGAAATGCATAGGGCAATGATATTACAAAATCTGGGAAAAGTTAGAAGAAATTTTCCAGTTGTAGATACTGGATAAAAATAATTTTAAAAAGAAATTGGACCTTAGGCAAAGAAAATGTGAAATTCACAGTATGCCACAGGAGGAGTAGGAAATTTTTCAAATAATTAAGAGACTAGAAATTGATTGAGCCAGATTGAAACAGATTTTGAATGCGATTCTTAGAAGTATTGATGTGAAATGCGCATGGGATGAACAGGTTGTAATTTATTTTAGTGTTCTGTAGCATGTAAGTCTGTGAAACACTTAACTAATATTTGCTGTTAATATTAAAATATATTTAATTATTTTAAGAATGTATACTTCTCTATCTAACTAAAAAATAATGGGTTCTATTAGCTTGGTTTGCATTATTTTTAATTAAAATGAAATTAATATTATTAAATATCATTCACTGACTTCGTGACATCATTCTCTCTATATGCTTACACTTTACTAAATTATATTAATAGATTTATTAACTTCCTGATATCGAAGGATCCGACATGTCAGAAAATAAATTCTGTTAGTCTGACTAACTTACCTCCTCTTGGCCTTAAGAAAAAGAACAATGTAATTAACATGGTCTAGAAGGCATAGAGGAAATTCTGGTGGTTAAGTGCTACGGCTGCTAAGCAAAAGGTCAGCAGTTCAAATCCACCAAGGCACTCCTTGGAAACTCTATGGAGCAGTTCTACTCTGTTCTATAGAGTTATTGTGAGTTGGAATTGACTCAATGGCAATAGGGTTTTTTTTTGGTTTAGAAGGCATGGATTGTCCACCCTTTCCTATCACTCTAGCCCCATTTCCTGCCGCTTATAACACTGCTGATTGAAATTTTACCACTATTAACTATTTTGACATAATTATGTTTGAGTGCATATGGGGTGATTCTCTATATAAACCTCACATTCAGTAGAGCAATAAAGTTGCTATGTATTTCCATTTTAAGCTTATATGTTACTCTCTGTTGCTTGGTCTCAGTGATAGAGTTTGTGGAGCAAGAGTTAAAATTTTTTCATAGTTGGCAGAGGTTTTGAAACTGTAATCAGTTGAGGGTGGTAGACCAATTTTAGCAACTTTGCCATAAAAGTAAAAAAGAAATTTTAAAAGTGGGACTTATTTTAGGTACTGACATGTAGAGGGCTATGTTTTTGGGGTAAATATACGTCTTGTAAGAATCCCTACAAAAACTGAGATTCCCTGAAAGGCTTTCAGGAATAGGTGAAATATTGTTGCTCTAAGTGAAGTCCTCTAAATATAGGGGAAGACATATTTCAGTGCTTTGTAGCTACTTATATCCACTCCGAGAGAGTGTTAGCGAGGAAAACAGAATTGTAATAGGTGGTTCAGCCTAAGATGGTGATATCAGATTGACTTGTAAGTTTCCCTGAATTAAGAAATATGTGTGTATAATATAAGAAAACAATTATATCTCCCTGTAAAGGAGTTTTCAGTTTACAGTAACAGATATAAACAGGAAAAAGAGGGTGTGGGTAGTTTCTATGAATGAAAGCTGGGTCGCATATTCAGGAACACTGAACTCTCCTAGTGAAAGACATATTGATGTTCATGGCCTGTGGAGAGGAGAACTTCTCTTTAATAGAGGCTAGTTTAGTGGCAGAATAAGCTTCCAGAAAACAGTGGCAAAATTCAGCCTTGAAGATCGTCATCTGAAGAAGGTTTGTGATAATCTGCAAATCATAACTATAAATCTACCTAAATTGAAAGGCTGAATAGAAGGGTGGAAGCTTAAAAGTCATATTTTAAATTTATACTGGAGATTAATAATTCTTTAAAACATAATTCAATGTCTTAGCCACTCATCTCAGAAAAGAAGATATAAGTTAAGAGATAAAGATGTCGGGATTGACTGAAAATAAGGGAAAATAAAAAAAAACAAAATCAAATCAGTTGCCGTTGAGTCAATTCCAACTCATATGGACCCTATAGGACAGAGTAGAACTGCTCCATAGGGTTTCCAAGGCTATAATCTTTAGGGAAGCAGACTGCCACATCTTTCTCCTGCAGAGCAGCTGGTGGGTTCAAACAGCCGACCTTTCAGTTAGCAGCCAAGTGCAAGACTGACAAAATACTGTATAAGGGTCTGGGAGTTCATCTCTTCTAAAATAGTACTACATGGATAGGTACATATAGAATTTTTCTTTGTACCATTTGAAAGTTGTCTAAAAAAACTTTAGCCTTGGAGAAGGTATCTGCAAGCCAATTCTTCCCATTTAAAAGAACAATATAAACCATAAGCCCAGGCCTTTAGATGAGGTTCAGTTGTTCTGTTGTTATCAGTACCAATATTATTTAAATAAATTTTTCAAGTAAACATGAGTATTTGGGAATCTTGGGAAAGAATTTTTAATATGTGGGTGTTTTAACACAAGTATTTAGTGTTTAAGTGACTGACTCTGATTAATTTGTCCTAAACTGATTTGACTATGGATAACTAACTTAATTTTTTCTTTTTGTAGACTACCTTGTGATACTTCTGCATAGCAAACTTAACTTTTGGAAAATGTGGATAAATATCAGAATATTAGATTTCATTTCATGAGGAAAAACAGGTTTGATTCTATGCCAAGGGACATTACAAACCTGAATTGAGGATATGAGGCATGATTAGTTTTGAAAAAGTGAGAAATGAGTACTATACCAGGAATGCACCTATCAAGAAAAAAAATGAGTATGCTAGAGAGCCCAGCACTTTCTTTTGTAGTAAATCCCAGTTTGAGTGTCTTACCAGTACAAGTCACTCCAACATTGTCTTCATGAGTGCAGTCACGATTTCCCCACCCACGGTGCCTGCATTCCCAGAGAGCTGACTCATCTCCATAACAGGAAACATCATCCAGCCAAATTTTTCCAATCCCTATAAAAGCATTTCCCAGACCACTGCCAATGATAGAAGATGGACATTCTAGCTGGCCACACACCACAGCAGCATCAATATCGTCATGATTGTCATTGCATACTGTGCCCCCTCTCCTGCAAATTTCACCTCCAGTCTTCCTGAACAGCGGCCATTGCCATCTGTCAACCTCAGATTCCCATGTGCTTTATCTGCACAGAAAACAATGGGAGAGTTTGAAATTAGAAATAAGCTGAGGTAAAAAGACTGTAAGGAACCTAATCTGAGGTGAAAAGAAAGTCATTTATCTTAATGCACAGGAGTGGTTTTCAAACATCATAGAAGACAAGTAAATCCATGAAGAATAAGCAAAGCGTCTAGGAATGTCACAGGGCGTCAACGGATAATTTTATTTTAGATTTTCAGGTCATCTGACTTCTATAAAAATGTCATTCTGTAGACAATCAATGAACCTCTCCACTTTACTCAAACCCACAATCTTAATTTTCTACCACCAAATACTTCAAATTATATGCATCCCATTTTTCTTTTGCTCCTTGTAGCTTCAATGTCTCCCTCTCCTAACATGGTCCAAAATACATTTAAACATGCTGAAGGTATCCCATATTTACCAAAACAAACAGACAGTCAAGCTTACACTTCTCTCGGTCACGTATCACTCCTCAGCCTGATGCCTTTTCAGTCTAGTCCAGGGTTTCTCAACGTTGGCACTGTTGACAGTTGAGGCTGGATAATCTTGTTTTGTATGTAGGAGGAGGGCTGCCTGTGCATTGTAGAATGTTTAACAGCCTCCCTGACCTCTACCCACCAGAGGCCAGTAGCACCTCCCCAGATGTGGCATAGAAAAAATGTCTCTAGACATTGGCAGATATCCCCAGGGTTGAGAACGACTGGTCTAGTCCAACTGTCAGCTAAGCTCCTAAAAAGAGTTGGTTAGACTTGCTTTCACTCCCTGATTTCTAAATCTTGAAGATTTCTAAACTGTTATCCCTTCACCAAATCTTCTTTCACCAAGTTCATCCATAACTTCTTCCTGGCTAAACACAACAGATGGATAGTAGTTTTTATCTTATTTACCATCTTTGTAGCACTTGACATTCTTGACCACTTAACTTTTGAAACATCCTCTTCTTACCTAGTTTCTGACACAACTTTCTCCTGTCTTTCTGATTTTATGCTTATTTTTCTGCTGATCTCATACTGGGTTTTCTTTTCTTTTTCTTTCTTCTCTTTCCCTCCCTCCCTCCTCTCCTTGCTTCTCTCCCTTCCTTCCTTCTTTTGACTCATTTTACTTGGTCCATGCCTTAAGTGTGTTATTCTAAGGGGCTGTCTTAAGACCGTTTGTTTTCACTTTCTCTGGAAGATTTTGTTCACGTCTGTGGTTCCATTACATCTATTTTCCCATCTAGATCTCTCTTCTGAACTGCAGGTATATGTATCTAATTATCTTCTGGATGTCTCACAGGTAACTTAAATTCTACATGTTTAAAATTATGTTCATGAGCCACCTTCCATCCCTAAAGTCTGCCTTTCCTCCCACGTTAAACATTTCAGTAAATACAACCATTATTTACTATTTATGCCTGACTCCTTTTTCTCTCTGGTCTATCACATACAATCATTCATAAAATCCTACTGTTTCTAACATATAGAAATAACAACTCTTTATTCACTTCTCCATTATCTCTCACTTGGGCTACTGGGCAGCCATCCCTCTCCTCTCACTGATCTCCTTGCTTCTAGTTGTGCTTCCGCTCAAATCCTTTCTCCAAACTGCAGTAAGCATGATCTATCTTAAATAGAGATCTGAGCACATTTAGTTTTCTGCTTATCTCACTCAAATTATTTTCCATTGCCCTTAGAATAAGACCCAAACTCTTTGTCATGATTTAAAGGCTGTACATGAACTGGATCCTGCTTTTCTCTCCTGTCTTGCCTCTAGTCACTGCTTCTCCACATAATGAACTATAATTCAAACAGGTATTTGAACAACTCTGGGCTGTCACATATAATCTTCCTACTGCTTGAACACTCCCTTTCCCCAGAAACACACCCACCCACCCACACACACACCCCACACACTTTGCCTGAACAACTTCTCCTTATCTTCAAATGTCATCCAGATGTTTCTTTCCAGTAAGCCTTGCTCAAGAGTCCCAGCTCATTTCCTGACATTTCCCAATGCAGCTATCAAGCCCAAGCCAAGCCCATTGTCATCAAGTCGATTCCGACTCATAGCAACCCCATAGGACAGAGTAGAACTGCCCCATAGGGTTTCCAAGGAGTGGCCAGTAGACTCAAACTGCTGACCTTTTGGTTAGCAGCTGAGCTCTTAACTAATTCCCTCTGTTATGTTTCTAACCAAATAGTATTTTCCTAATACTACCATAGGTTCCTTTATTTTCTCCTCTTATGTCTCTTACCAAACAGCCTTTTATGTCTCCCTTTCTTAATAAACTCTAAACTGCAAAAGGATGTGGGATGTTTCCAGAATATAAAAGGCCCTTAGTACATATTTTTGGATGAATACATCATCTGAATTAGTCTCTGATACCATAAACATTTCTGTGTGAGCTAAGAGAATAAGGTAATTACCAGGAAATAAGCCATACTTAATAATAATGATGTTGTATGGAGAAATTGTAGAAAAAAATAATCAAATTATCTCTTTTCTTTGTGGTCAAAATTCAATTGAATTTTTCTTTCCATTAACAGCCTGAGGAACAGAGTACAGTATCAGTCACTTTATATCATATGGGAATAACTAGTGGGAATGACTGATTTGGATTGCTTATAAGTACCAGAAATTTCCAGCATTCTCATACCAGCCGAGAAGCACTGAAATACAATCTGAAATTTAAATATGAATGGTGTCAGAGATTTCTGAGTCTATAATAAATTTATGGCTACCATGTTGAAATCAGCAGGTGGATGGAAATTCACAGGTCTGGTACGTATACCTCCTTTGAACTCTTCCCCAGAACCTATGAGTGGGGCATGACAGTCTTCAAACCTGATTTTCAAATATTTGAAGAAGAATCCAGAGAGTAAGTTTAACTTATAAAAACTATAGAAATGTTAAAAATATAAACTACCTAACAAGAAAAAATTTCTTACTATTTAGCTAATTTATAGTAAATGTTTTATTAAAATGATTTAGTTATTATAAAAATTCATTTTCATAAAAATTCCTCTTTGGGTGGATAATCGTGCTCTAAATAATGATACTGATTTAAAATGTGTAAGGATATATCCCCGGAGCCCTGGTGGTGCAGTGGTTAAAAGCTTGCTAACCAAAAGTTCGGCAGTTTGAATCCATCAGCTGCTTATTGGAAACCCTATATGGCAGTTCTACTCTGTCCTATAGGGTCACTTTGAGTAAGAATCGACTTGATGGCAACAGGTTTGGTTTTTGGTTAGGTTATATACTCATTAAAATGAATACAGTGTTTGAAAAAGGTAAGTATTTAGATTTCCTTTTAGAAAATGTTATGAAGCTATGAATACAGTTTATTTTGAAATGATTGGGTTAGTGACAATAGATGTAAAATAAGGGGCTTGTTCAAGTTATTAAGAAATTTATTTTTAAAAATTGAGTTAATGATTAAATAATTAAGAAATGTTACAGAAGTATAGTTATCTGAATTTTGAATAATATCAAACAAATACGATGACTTTCCTCCTATCTCTGACACACTCATGGCTCGTAGTATTCCTATTGGATTCAATAAAGATCCCTGAACAGGATGGAAAACACACTGGACTTGTGGGGCGGTAAGAAAATAATTCCTGGAATTTACGTAGGTGCTCAGATAAGCAAGTAATATCTGTTAGTCCTGGATTATCACTGCAAAAATATTTCTGCTCTTTAATTCAAATGTATTTCTTCAATTCCTTCTTTCCTTCTTTTAATGCTACTGGGCAACTTCTGATTAGACAATCTTGAAAAACTATAAAGCTATAGATATCAGATGTTTTAAGATCAAGGCTGAGAATATAAAGGGGACTGGTCGCGCTGTGGTTAAGAGCTATGGCTGCCTACCAAAAGGTTGGCAGCTCGAATCCACCAGCTTCTCCTTGGAAACCCTATGGAACAGTTCTACTTTGTCCTGTAGGGTAGCTATGAGTCAGAATCAACTTGATGGCAATGGGTTTTTACAAGCAATAAGCAGGGCAAAAGTAGAATATAATGATTTCTGTCTTCAGACAAGAGGCTTTTGCTAGAATTTTCTGATTTAACTGTTATAATTTCTAACTGGATGTCCCCTACTATAAAATCCATGGATTTTTCTTCCCTTCTATTCTACCTCCCCTATAGGAAGTTCTATTCCTATCATGGGAACTATTTCTTTTGTCAGGACAGAATAAAAAAAGAACAAACAGTACCTAAACAGGACACAATTACATCTTCTCTGTGAACACAGTTTTGCTTTCTTCATCCACGGTGTTTACAGTAGCAGAGGGGTGACTCATTTCCAATACAAGAAACATCATCCAGCCAAATAGGTCCAGATGTTTCCTTCACATGGGTCATATGAAATAAATGGACAGGATTCCCACATCCCAACTGTATACACTCAACCGCTGCATTCTTTGTGCTCCATTTGTCCTGACATGCAGTCCTCCATTCTCCTTGGTTTTTCACCTCCAATCTCCCGTAACAAAGACCATCTCCATCCATGAGTCTTATGTCCAGATCTGACCCATCTGCAAAGCAAGACAAAACCACTTGTATGAAATAGAGATCTAATTGAGAGGGTCTTTGCAGAAAACTAAAGGTGATATTTCCTTCAGCTTCTAAATTTACCCACTCTTAGACTTCAGCCTAATAGACGATTTACTGGGCATATTTCTTGATGAAAAGTTTGTTTTTCATTCTTGTGATAATTTCTTATTCAACTTTTGGAAAAAGAGTGCCCCTATATCATGAAACTAAAGGAAGTTTACTGAAGTAAAATCTGAGGTTATTATAAAGCCTCCCAGAGTGACTGGTTTGGACAATATGAGCAATGTGGAATCATGGGCAGGACATTTTCAAGGCGCGGATATATTCAGAAGATAAAAGCTCTGGTAAAGTTCTGTAGTGGAGTCCGGTATTGGCACTAAGGCTCATCCCCTGAGAGTTTTCATTTTAGTTTGTCTACTAATGTCTTATGTGGTAAAGGAAGGTGAAAGTAAATGAAAAAAGTCCTTTCACGAACTAAATTTATTTTTTTTGTCTTGATCTTTCCAAGGTTCAAAGAGAGTCTTTGAACCTGAGAAATATTTTCTAACTAGCTAGTAATATTAGGTATAATATTTTATAACGGACCACTTTGAAAACATAAAAAAAATTCAATTGCTTTACTGGATATATGATTAAGACAACAGCTTTATGTATATACAATAATATTGCATTTTCCTCAACATAGTTTATATATGTGTTTTCTAATTTTTTTTTCCTAAAATGGTATTTAATGGCTTAATAGTATCTCATCATATGGGTGTTCTGGAAGTTGTTTACTCAGTACCCAATTCTTGGTTATTTATATTATTGATAATTTCTATTTTCATAAATTATGTTGCCATGAACATTCTTGTACATAAAGTTTTGAGTGTGTCTCCAATTATTTCCAGGAAAAACATAACGGAAACCAATGTACTCAATGTAGGTTAAATATATGTATGCATGTATGCAGGTAATATGACAATATGACTTAATATAGATAATCTCTATGTATAATTGTATAAATGTATAATTCATAGGACAAAGCTAATTTTAAAAATTCCTAAGGCAAATAAAAGAAATACATAAGTGAAGTAATATATCCTCTTCCAGTGTAGGACAACCAGATACTGTAATGATATAATTTTTCCCCAAATCAAATCAATTCAAGTATTTAACACTGCCTTAAAAACAATTCCAATTTTAACCTTTATTTGGAAGAACAAATATGAAAGAATAGCAAGAGAATTTCATGAAAAATGAGAATAATTAGGGGCTATATACTTCAGTATGTATTTTTAAAAATATACTTTAGTTTTTAGTGTAGTTTTAGGTTTACAGAAAAATTGCATAGTAAGTAAAGAGAGTTCCCATATACCCCCCTTCACCCTCTTATTTTTCCCATTCTTCTTGCATTAGTGCGATACATTTGTTACAATTGATGAACCAGTATTGACACATTATTTTAAACTAAAGTCTATATTTTACATTAGGGTTCACTCTTTGCGTTGTAGAGTTCTATGGATTTTGACAAATGCATAACTTTGTGTTACATCATTACAGTATCATACAGGATAGTTTCACTGCTCTAAAAATGCTCTGTGCTCCATCGATTCACCCCTTACCTCTCTTTCCCTGACCTCTGGCAACCACCAATCTTCTTACTGTTCCAATAGATTGTTTCTTCCAGAATGTGATATAGTTGGAACCATACACTACGTAGGCAGGCTCATTTAGCAATATACATTTAAGATTCTTTTATGTCTTTTCATAACTTGATAGCTCATTTCTGTTTATCACTGAATAATATTCTACTGTATGGATGTACTACAGTTTGTTTATCTATTCACCTGTTGAAGGACATTTAGGTTGCATCCAGCTTTGGGTGATTATGAATAAAGCTGTAATAAACATTTGTGTCCAAGTTTTTATATGGACATGTGAAGAGATTGTGGAGAACTAGTATTACTTCTTCTTTAAATGTTTAGTAGAATTCACCAGCAAAACCATCTGGGCCAGGTGCTTTCTGTTTTGGAAGGTTGTTAATTGTCTATTCAATTTTTAAAATAGATATATGCCTATTCAGATTATCTGTTTCTCATTGTGTGAGTTTTGGTAGATTTTGTCTTTCAAAGAATTGGTCCATTTCATCTAAGTTATCAAATTTATGGGCATAGAGCTGTTCATAATCTTCCTTTATTATCCCTCTAATGTTCATGGAATCAGTAGTGATGATTTTTCTTCATTTCTGATATTAACAATTTTTGTCTTCTCTCTTTTTTTCTTGGTTAGCCTGGCTAAAAGTTTATCAATTTTATTGATCTTTTTTGAAAAAAACTAGCTTATGGTTTCATCTATTTTAGCTATTTATTTCCAGTTCTCAGTCATTGGTTTCTGCTTTAATTATTATTATTTTTCTTTTGCTTACTTTGGATTTAATTTGCTTTTCTTTCTTGAATTTCATGAGGTAGAAGCTTAGTTTATTCATTTTAGATCTTTCATCTTTTTTAATATATGCATTTAATGCTATAAGTTTCCACCTCCCAACAAATGATTCCTGAGAATTCAAATTCTTACACTTTATGATCTTTGAACCTTACCAGAACGGGTCACTCGAGCATCTGATCTTCGGGCACAATCTTCCTTAGCTTTTTCATCATATATGCAGTCCCAGAGAGCAGATTCATTTCCAGTACAAGAGATATTGTTTATACAAATTTCTCTAGATTCATTACTAGGTTTAGCATGGCTACTGCTATGGACAACAAATGGACATCGTAGTTGTTTAAAAACGACAGTGGCTTGTTCATCATTCCATCCATTGCTACATATTGTCCACCACTGTACATGCATTCTGACTCCTACTCTCCCTGAGCAATTGCTGCTTCCATCTACTAGCCTCAGGTCCAAATCTGCTCCATCTAGAACAAAGTTACAGGAAAACATCTGGGTTGGGTTTAGAACAGGGTCATTCACTTGCTGCCATCCCTCATAATCTTATGAAGATTAGATGTATCCTTTATGTACTGAGAAAAGTAAATAACAAGAATGCAGTTTGTTTTGGAATTTCAACAAAAAGAATTCAATATTGAAGTGTATGCCATTTTTTTTTGAAAATAATCTTCAATATGGAAATTGAAATTATAAACCTTTAGTTTGCAAAATATATTTGTTGTAGGAAATGGAATTTGTTCACTCAAGTTGTAAATACACTGTAATTTTTTGATCTATCAAAAATATACTGTTACCTCTTCATCTTACTGTGGCTGCTTTTTCATGCATGTGAGTAGATAGATTTAGTAAGTCTAAGGAAATGAAAATGTGGAAAATTATTCCTTGAAATAATTGAGGAAAGGAGGTAAAATTTCCATGTTTTTTCTCTTCCCATGATTCCAGCTTTTTATACATTAATTAGAAAAATGTTTTTTACTACTTGGTGCAAAATTTGATCCACTTTGAATAGGTTAGTTTTGGGAAATTTAGGGGTTTATTTTCTTATAAAAACATGTGAGTCACAATGATAATACTAATCATACCTGTACTATCGAGCACTTCCTGATTGCCAGGCATATTTCAGCTACTTTCCCACCACTATTTTATTTAATTCCACTATCCTATCCACAATAGGAGAAATCTGCAGCTTAGACAGATTCATTTTGTACAGGTTCCCATAATTATCAAGTGACAGATTCCAAACTGTAAACTGTCTATCTGTCAGATAACAAAATTCCTATGAATATAGGGTAGAGGAGAAGACCAGTGTACCTAACTACCCATCTTACCATGCATTGACCATACACATCTGTCCTCACTGTTGGGACTGTTCTCCAGCTTTATTTTTCACCTATCTCCCTTCAGGGCCCTCCCTTGCTCTTTCAGAGACACATAATTCTAGAGATTCCAGAGTATGGATAGCAACTGTTCTTAAAGTTAAGGATATTGTATCAAGTCAGAAGTACACTGTTGTGAATTCACTTTATTGTAAGTATATTTATGCTAAATCAAACTGATTAAAATTTTCTCTCTCTTTCCTTCTCCTCCCTTGTTCCCTCTTATTGCCTTATATGTTACTCTTCTCTCCCCCACTCCTCTTCTTTTCTTCTCTTTCTGTTTAAGGGAGGAAAATCCTCCTCAGAAATGATGAATTGATTAAAGTATACTGTGGGAAACTCTCTTGCAGAGTGGAAGTGTTTGGTCCCTAGATAAAACATTCAAGTGAACTGGTATAAAAAGAAAGAAAAAGATTAAATGATATGAATTTCCTGAATGTATTCCCTTGCCCAAATAGCCTATGAAGAAGATTTTGGGTCTTTGGCTAGTGGAGAGCTATTGTAGCCAATAATTGTCTCTGTGTTTTTCTATGTGCACATGCCCCTGTTGTATGCTCAAGACTTAACTCTGTTTAAAAGCTACAGCCAGATCTCAAACTACACAGGAAATATGATAAAGGCATCCTGTGTGTGGGCCAGTGGGGTAAGGTTAGTAATAATTTACTGAAGAGGCATACTTCATCATGACAAAGGTGACTCTTTCAGGAAAATAGTTGTGTCTACATACAGAGATTCTTTCATAAGAATCCTAGAAGATGGAGGTTTAATTTTATTAAGAAAGTGGACAAGTTCTCTTACAGCTTTCGATAAAGAATACTGATGAGGTAAATACTGAGGGAATATTTTAAACTCTGATCATACAAAATTATAAATAAACAGCAGGGGGAAAATGTGTTTGTATTCAAAAATCCAAATCTAGAAAAGAAATGATTACAGTACAAGGTATAAAGTAATTAGCAAAGTCATAAATATTTAGATACTCAACAAAAACAGTTTATTGTAGTGAGAAAAGGTGCTAATATGAACTTAATTATTACATTATATAGAAATATTTTTAAGTTTCTATAAATATACTAGGAAATTAGAGATTATGTTTTTAAAATTATATTGGATTTTAATATAAACCATACACTTGTGCAGACTAACAGCAATTTTGACTGGATTGGATATTTTGTTGAACCAATCAGAATTAAGTAAAATGGTGTCAGAGGCTATAAATCTCATTCCCAAGAAGGGAGGTTCACAATGCAATGGGCCCAAAAGACATGTAAACATATTCTCTGAGGAAAAATTAAATGTGCCAATTCCTACATATCACATTGGTTATGATTTCTTCAGGGTTTGGTCCTATCTCTTCAAGAGAGGTATTTTATCTGATGCAGTCTTATGGATATAGGTCTTACCTGAGCAGATCACAGACACATCTTTATGGTGAAGACAATTATGATTTTCCTATCCAGAATGTCTGCGGTCCCAAAGAAAAGATTCATTACCGAAGCAAGAGACATCATCATACCATATAGGACCAGAACCTGATCCTAAATGAGGCAAGCCAGGGAAGCCAAGTGCTGTTCCACATCCCAACTGCTTGCAAACTACATCAGCAGCAGCATGGATCTAGTTACGGTTGCATACGGTACCCCACATTCCTTGAACTTTCAACTCTACTCTCCCCACACAGTGGTTACTTCCTCCCACAAGCCTCAGATCTAGAGCAGCCCCATCTGAAACAGAGACACAAACAAAAAGCTCAGGTGATGTTTTGGTTAGACTCTTTAGACTCAGATCTTTGTATATCCACTTATATAAAATCTGCCTAAATCTAGCATACAGAGCTCAGAATTCACCAACCCAGGAAGCTTGGTGAATCCACAGACTTCAGGAAGGTATCCCAAAGGTTATACTCCTAGAAGCAAGGAGTAGGAATAGACCAACCTTTGTGGGAATGGAAGTATATGTTCAAATTATCTCTGTGATTGAATAATGGTCGTCTAAAATTGCTTCCTGTATAAAACATGAGATAAGATGGAACTCCAATTATCTTTATAATTTTTCATATATCATGTACATCATCTCTCATAAATAATAAAAGTATGAAGAGATAACATCATAAAAAAAGAAAAAAGAAAATCAAAAGCCACAAACCGACTGGAGTTACCAGAAACAGATTTTAAATTACTATACTTAATATGTCCAGCAAAATAAAAGACAAAACTGTAAAGTTTGGCAGAGAAATAAAACCTGTCAAAAGGAACCAAATGGAGATTCTAGAACTGAAAAACGCAATCACTAATTAAAAACACAACAAATGGGTTTAACAGTAAATTCATCACTGAAAGAGAAAGTATTAGCGTCTACCCACAGAATCAAGTACAGAGTCAAAAGCATAGAAAATATGCGAAAAAGGGTTTAAGAAGCATAGGGGACAGAATAAGAAAACCTAATATATGTGTAATTGCAGTCCCAGAAGGTGAGAAGAGAGAGAATGTAGTAGAAGAAATATTTGAACATATAGCAGTTAAGAATTTTCCAAAAATGAAAAATTTACAGATATGGTCACAAACTCAAGAGGCACCATGAACTGTAAGCAAGAGAACTACAAAGAAAATCATACCTAGGCACCTACCCACCCACTGCTGTTGAGTCAATTCCGACTCACAGCTACCCAACAGGGTTTCCAAGGCTGTAAATCTCTATGGAAGCAGACTGCCACATCTTTCTTCCATGGAGTCACTGGTGGTTTTGAGCCGCTGACCTTTCAGTTAGCAGTTGATTGCTTTAACCACTGTTCCACCAGGCCTCCTTTACCTAGGCACATAATGGTGACATTTCTGAAAACCAATGACATAGAAAAATAAAACTTTAAAGTAACCAGAGACATAAAAAGACATTATCTTCAAAGAAAATACAATAAGAAGGACAGTTCACTTTTTGACAGAAAGATGACATTCATAAAAAATAGAATACCTTCAATGTTTTAAAAGGAAATGAATACCAACCCAGAAAATACCCAGCTAAAATCTTCTTCAAAAAAAAGGACTAAATAAAAACTGAATCTGTTACCAGAAAATCTACATTAAGGAAGATAATAAAGGCTGTTCTTCACACAGAATAAAAATAATTCCAGATAAAAGATCAACAATGCAAGAACTATTCAATATTAATGAAAAGGGAAAATCTAAATGAATAATAAAACAATAAATTCTTCAGAGATATTGCGTATATTCTCTATATTATATATTACATTACTGTATGTAATTACATATTATGTATATTATTTATCTTTAGAATCTGATTTTTCCAAAGACAGAGTTCAATTGATTGAAAATCAGTATTTGTATAGGATTCCAGAATACCTATAGAATTCTGAGATAATTCTTAAGAGTGGTTTTCTTTTTTAAAGAATAAATAATCATGAAAAATTTGAGCTGTTTTTCATTTTTTGGTTTTCATGGGTTGGTAGTCTTACCAGAACAGATAACTCCAGCAGCCAAATTATTATAACAATTATTTTCTCCCAATCCATGGTATTTGCATTTCCAGAGTGCTGACTCATTTCCAAAGCGGGACATATCATAAACCCAGATTTTCTCAGATGAAACAGTAGCATTAGGATAAAAATTTGTGTGAATCACAGAGGGGCAACCCAGCTGATTGCAAACAACAGCAGCATCATTAGTATCCCATTTATGATGACACACAGTTCCCCACTGATCGTAGACTTTGATATTCACCACTCCTTCACATTGGTTACTTCCATTCACCAGCTTTAACTCCACATCCTTTTTATTTGCAAAACAGACGTAGGTCTAGGTCATAAGTGAGACCAAGAAGTCTCAGGCTTCTTGGATCTGAAAACATCTTTCATTTACTTATTTTCATAGAACGTTTCTTCTTAACTCAAGGACTTATGGCTCTAATGCTATAACACTGTCCTCTCAATTCATTTTACGAGAAATGGCTGTTATTTCAGCTCCAGAACAAAGGAAATTCACAAAAAATCATGTGTTTTATTCACGTAAGGTGACATATCTTCTGGCTTAAACTTTTAAGATTTACTGTCTGCCTTAGTCATCCAGTGCTGCTATAACAGATATACCACAAGTGGATGGATTTAAAAAAGACATTTATTTTCTCACAGTCCAGTAGGTTAGCAATCCAAATTCAGGGCACCAGCTCCAGGGGAATGCTTTCTCTCTCTCTCTCTCTGTCGGCCTTCTCATCAACCTTCCTCTGGACTAGGAGCTTCTCCGTGCAAGGACCTTGGGGCCAAAGGACGCGTTTTGCTCCCGGTCCTGCGTTCTTGGTGATATCAGGTCCCCCATTCTCTGCTTGCTTCCCTTTCCTTTTATCGCTTGTAAGATAAAAGGTGGTGCAGGACATACCGTAGGGAAACTCCCTTTACATTGGATCAGGGATGCGACCTTAGTAAGGGATACAACCCCACCCTAATCCTCTTTAACATGGAATTACAATCACAAAATGGAGGACACCACACAATACGGGGAATCATGGCCCAGTCAAATTGATACACACACTATTTTGGGGACATAATTCAATCCATAACATTGTCCACTGGAGGGAAATAGGTCTTCTAGGAAAGAGATTTGACAATACGCTGTATTTTGCAGGATACTAAATTATATAAGTAATTGAAAAACTTTCCATGATATGATCCTTGGCCAGTGGAGAAGAATAAGGTTGAAGTAAGCTTGTCATAAAGAACCATTTGAAATGGAAAATGATGGAAATTCCATGGATTGAAAGACAGACCATTTGTGTACATGTAACTAAAATATTTTAGAAACATACAATCCATAATCACAATGATATGGTTGTAATCTCAAAAAGGAAAGGCTAAAATATGTTGTAAAAGGAGAAGACTGTTGCACACTGTCTGGCAATTTTTATTTATTTAGTTGTACTTTAGATGAAGGTTTACAGAACAAACTAGCTTCTCATTAAACAGATAGCATGCATATTGTTTTATGACCTTGATTAGCAACTCCATGACATTTCAGTACTCTCCCTTCTTGACCTTGGGTTCCCTATCACCAGCTTTCCTGTCCTCTCTTCCCTTCTAGTCCTTGCCCCTGGGCTGGTGTGCCCCTTTAGTCTTGTTTTGTCCTATGGGCCTGTCTAATCTTTGGTTAGAAGGTGAATCTGAGGAGTGACTTCATTACTGAGCTAAAAGGGTATCCAGGGGCCATACTCTCAGGGTTTCCCTGTCAGGCCAATAAGTCTGGTCTTTTTTGAGTTAGAATTTTGTTCTACATTTTTCTCCAGCTCCGTCCAAGTCCCTGTATTGTGATCCCTGTCAGAACAGTCAGTGGTGGTAGCTGGGCACCATCTAGTTGTACTGGACTCAGTCTGGTGGAGGCTGTGGTAGTTGTGGTCGATTAGTCCTTTGGACTAATCTTTCCTTAGTGTCCTTAGTTTTCTTCATTTTCCCTTGCTCCTGAAGGGGTGAGACCAGCTGAGTATCTTAGATGGCTGCTCACAGGCTTTTAAGACCCCAGATGCTACTCACCAAAGTAGAATGTAGAACATTTTCTTTATAAACTATGTTATGCCAGTTGAGCTAGATGTTCCCTGAGACCATGGTCCCCACAGTCCACAGCCCAGTAATTCAGTCCCTCAAGGAGTTTGGATTTGTCCATGGAGCTTCCATGACCTTATCCTGAACAAGTTGTGCTGGCTTCTCCGTATCATGTATTGTTTTACCCTTCACCAAAGTTACTACTTATCTATGTTTGTTTAGTGTTTTTCCACCTCCACCCCTCCCCTCCCTTGTAATCATCAAAGATTGTTTCTTTTTGTGTGTAAACCTTTTTATGAGTTTTGACAGTAGTGGTCTCATACAATATTTGTCCTTCTGTGATTGACTTATTTCACTCAGCATAATGCCCTCCAGATTCATCCATGTCGTGTGATGTTTCGCAGAGTCATCACTGTTCTTTATCGTCGTGTAATACTCCATTGTGTGTGTGTACCAAACATCTGTTGATGGGCATCTAGGTTGTTTTCATCTTTTTGCTCTTGCGAACAATGCTGCAATGAACGTGGGTGTGCATATGTCTATTCGTGTGATGGCTCTTATTTCTCTAGGATATGTTCCTAGGGGTGGAATTGCTGGATCCTATGGTATTTCTATCTCTAGCTTGCTAAGGAAGCTCCATATTGTTTTCCAAAATGGTTGTACCATTTTGCATTCCCACCCGCAGTGCATAAGAGTTCTAATCTCCCCGCAGCCTCTCCAAAATTTGTTATTTTCAGTTTTTTTGATTTGTGCCAGTAATGCTAGGGTGAGATGGTATCTCGTGGTTTTGATTTGCATTTCTCTAATGGCTAGTGATTATGAGCATTTCCTCACATGTCTGTTAGCCACTTGAATGTCTTCTTTGGTGAAGCATGTGTTCATTTCCTTCACTCATTTTTTAATTGGATTATTTGTCTTTTTGTTGTAGAGGTGTTGGATTTTCCTAGATTTTAGAGATTAGAACTTTGTCGGATTTGTCATAGCTAAAATTTTTTTCCCAGTCTGTAGGTTCTCTTTTAACTCTTTTGGTGAAGTCTTTTGATGAACATATGTGTTTAATTTGTAGAAGATCCCAGTTATCTAGCTTATCTTCTGGAGTTTGTATGTTGTTAGTTATGGTTTGTATCCTGTTAATGCCATGTATTAGGGCCTATAGCATTTTTTCTTCTATGATCTTTATAGTTTTTGGCTTTATATTTAGGTCTTTGATCCATTTTGAATTAGTTTTTGTGCATGGTGTGAGATACAGGTCCTGTTTCTTTTTTTTTTTGCAGATGGACATCCAGTTTTGCCAGCTCTGTTTGTTAAAAAGACTGTCTTTTCCCCTTTTGATGGACTTCAGGCCTTTGTTGAAGATCAAGTGACCATACGTGGTTGGATTTACATCTGGTTTCTCGATTCTGCTCCATTGGTCAATGTATCGGTCATTTACCAGTACCAGGCTGTTTTGACTGTAGCTGTATAGTAGGTTCTGAGATCAGGTAGTGCAAGTTATCCTACCTTATTATTCTTCTTCAATAGTGCTTTACTTATCTGAGGACTCTTCCTTTTCCATATAAAGTTAATGATTGTTTTTTCCATCTTTTTAAAGAATATTGTTGGTATTTGGATCCAGATTGCATTGTATCTGTAAATTACTTTGGGTAGACTGTCATGTTCACAATGTTGAGTCTACCTACCCATGAGCATGGTATGTTTTTCCATTTATGTAGATCTGTTTTGGTTTCTTGCTATAGTGTTTTGTAGTTTTCTTTGTATAAGTCTTTTACATCCCTGGTTTGATTTATTCCTTAGTATTTTATTTTTTTAGTGACTATTATAAATGGTATTGTTTTCCTGATTTCCTTTTCATCTTTCTCTTTATCGGTGTGTAGGAATACAACTGATTTTTGTGTGTTTATCTTGTATGCTGCTACTCTGCTGAATCTTTCTATTAGGTCCAGTAATTTTCTCATGGAGTCTTTAGGGGTTTCTATATATAGTATCACATCATCAGCAAATAGGAGCAGTTTTACTTCTTCATTACCAGCTTGGATGCCCTTTATTTCTTTTCCTTTCCTTATTGCTCTAGCTAGGACTTCCAGCATGCACAATGTTAAATAGAAGTGGTGATAAAGGACATCCTTTGTCTTGTTCCTGTTCTCAAGCAGAATGTTTTCAGCCTCTCTCCATTAAGAATGATGTTGGCTATTGGTTTTGTATAGATGCTCTTTATTGTGTTGAGGAATTTCCCTTCTATACCTATTTTATTGAGAGTTTTTTTTATCAGGAATGGGTGTTGGACTTTGCCAAATGCCTTTTCTGCTTCAACTGAGATGATCATGTGATTCTTTTATTTATGTGGTGGATTACGTTGATGGATTTTACAATGTTGAACCATCCTTGCATACGTGGTATGAATCCTACTTGGTTGTGGTGTATTATTTTTTTGATATGATGCGGAATTCTATTGGCTAGAATTTTTTGAGAATTTATGCATCGTATTCATGAGAGATATTGGTCTGTACTTGTCTTTTTTTGTCGTGTCTTTGCCTGGTTTTGGTACCCGGGTTATGTTGGTTTCATAGAATGAATTTGGAAGTATCCCTTCCTTTTCTATCTTCTGAACTAGTTTTAGTAGTACTAGTGTAAGCTATTCTCTGAATGTTTGGTAGAATTCTCCAGTGAAGCCATCTGGGCCAGGATTTTTTTTTGTTGGGAGTTTTTTTTTTTCAAATTACCTTTTCAATCTCTTTTCTTGTTATGGGTATGTTCAGATTTTCAACACCAATTTGTGATAGTTTGGGTAGGTGGTGTGTTTCTAGAAATGTATCCATTTCCTTTAGGTTTTTGAATTTGTTGGAGTATAGTGTTTCATAATAATCTGTTATGATCCTTTTTATTTCAGTTCGTTCTGTTGTAATGTCCCCCATTTCATTTCTTATTTGGGTTATTTGCATCCTTTCCTGTTTTTTTTTTTTGTCAGTTTGGCTAGTGGTTTGTTGATTTTGTTGATCCTTTCAAAGAACCAACTTTTGGTTTTGTTGATTCTATTGTTTTTCTATTCTCTATTTCTTTTATTTCTGCTCTGTTCTTTATTATTTCCTCTCTTCTGGTGGCTGTGGGCTTATTTTGCCATTCTCTTTCTATTTGTTCAAGTTGTGTGGCTAGTGTTTTGATTTTGTCCTTTTCTTCTTTTTTGATGTATGCATTTATTGCTATAAATTGACCTCTGAGTACTGCCTTTGCTGTGTCCCAAAGGTTTTGGTATGATTTGTTTTCATTCTCATTTGGTTCTAGGAATTTCTTGATTCCATCTTTGATTTCTTCTATTACCCAGTGTTTTTTAAGCAGGGTGTTATTTAGTTTCCATATAATTGATTTTTTTCCTTGCTCTTCCTGTTGTTGATTTCTACTTTGATGGTGTTGTGATCAGAGAAGATACTTTGTGTTATCTCATTGTTCTGGATTTTGTTGAGGATTACTCTGTGGTGTATGATGTCATCTATTCTGGAGAACATTCCACGTGCATTGGAAAAGAACGTGTACTTTGCTGCTATTGGATGAAGTGTTCTATGTATGTCTATGAGGTCCAGTTGGCTGATTGTGGCCTTTAGCTCTTCTGTATGTTTGTTGAGCTTCTTTCTAGTTTCTCCTTTACTGAGAGTGGTGTGTTGAAATCTCCTACTATTATAGTGGAACTGTCAGTTTCTCTTTACAGTGACGTTAAAGTTTTTTTTATGTACTTTGGAGCCCTGTTATTGGGTGCCTAGATATTTATTATGGTTATGTCTTCATGCTGGATTGTCCCTTTAATCATGATATAGTGCCCTTTTTTGTCTTTTATGGTGGATTTTGTTTCAAAATCTATCTTATTTGAGATTAGTGTTGCCACTCCTGTTCTTTTCTGGTGGCTGTTTGCTTGATATATTTTTTTCCATCCTTTGATTTTTAATAAATTTATGTCTTTGTTTATAAGGTGTGTCTCTTTTAGACAGCCTATTGATGGATCCTACTTTTTTATCCATTCTGTCACTGTCTGTCTCTTTATGCATGCATTTAGGCCATTTACATTCAGTGAAATTATTAAGTGTGAATTTATTGCTGTCGTTTTGTAGTGCTTTTCTTTTGTGGTGCTGATGTTTTCTTTGTTGCTCTTACTCTCCTGTGCTGAATTACTTTTGTTTGTGGATTTTTTTTCACTTCTTTTGTTTTTGTAGATTTTGTTTTTACTGAGACTTTATGTTTTTCTTCTTTATTTTGATGAGTAGGTTTGTTAACTTTCTTTGTGGTTACCTTGAAATTTACCCTTAATCTTCCTAGGTTTGAACCAGAATATTATTACTTGGTATTCACCTTGTCTTTCTCTCTATTAGAAGGTTCTATATCTACACAGTTTATTCCCTCTTGTATCATTCTGATGTTGTTGTCGTTTAGAGATTAACCTCTGTGGTTCCCTGTTGTAATTGTTTTGGTTTTGGACAGTGCTTGAGAGTTCATTTCCTAGGCTGGTATCTGGCTGGTATGATCTTATGTCCTAGTTTCAGCCTGTGGTTTGATGTGGTTTCTTCTCAGATCAAAGGACTCCCTTTAATAATTCTTGTAAATTTGGTTTGTTTTTTATATAGTCCCTTAATTTCTGTTTGTCTGGAAATGTCCTAATTTCACCATCAGATTTGAATGAAATTTTTGCAGGATATATTGTTCTTGGCTGGCAATTTTTTTCTTTCAAGGTTTTTATATGTCATCCCATTGCCTTCTTGCCTGCATGGTTTCTGCCGAATAATCAGAGCTTAGTCTGATTGTTTCTCCTCTGTATGTGACTTTTCTTTTTTCTTGAGCTGCTCTCAGGATTCTTTCTTTGCTTTGGTTTTAGCAAGTGTGATTATAATATGTCTTGATGATTTTATTTTGGTGTCTATCCTATAAGGGGTTCATTGAACTTCTTAGATGGTCAGTTTTTCATCTTTCATGATACTGGGGAAGTTTTCTGTCAGCAGTTCTTCAATGATCCTTTCTGTGTTTTCTTTCCTCCACCTGTTCTGGAACTCTGATGACTCGTAAATTTTTGCATTTGATTGTATCCCACGTATTTCTGTGTTTCTTCATTTTTCTTCATTCTTTTTTCTGATTTTTCCTCAAACAGAGTTGTATCCAAGTGTTTGTCTTCAATTTTGCTGATCCTGTCTTCCATTGTTTCAAACCTGCTCCTCAGCCCTTCTATGACACTGTCCATTTCTGAGATCTTGTTGTTTACCTTCTGGATTTCTAATTGTTGTTTTTGTATGATTTCTAGTTGTGAATTTATTCTTTTGCCATTTTGTTCCTGTATTATTTTCCTGAACTCTTCCATTTTTTTGTCTGTATTTTCCATGAATTTGTCAACTTTTTCCTCATTTGTGTCTGCTTTTTGCTTCAGCTGTTGAATAACTCTGAATATTAGAAATTTGAATTTTCTATTAGGTAGTTTTAGTGCCTTTTCTTCTACTGGAAAGTCATCTGGTGTTTTATTTTGGAGCCTACAGGAACCATCCAGTCCTGGTTTTTCAATGTTTTGATATAGTCTGCTGTCTTCAGGACATTCAGTAGTTATTTTCCTTGTTTATTGATTGTAGATTTTTTGTTTCATCCTGCTTTTTTGTTTTATTTGGGTGTGTCTGAGCAGGCGCGCTGTGCATTCTTTTTTGTTTGCTCGTCTGTGGACATGATATTTTTCACCTGTCGAATGGGCAGGTCCAGTTGCTCAGCTACAGTGCAGCAGGGCATGTCCAGCTGAAGGGGAGGAGCTGGGATGGGTTGTTTGTGGCACGTGCTGGTTCTGAAAAAGTGAGCCGGGGGCCAGTGCAGGGTAGATTCTGGTAGGCTGTGTCTGTGCTGCTCAGGAGTGCAATGTTCAGCACAGAGTGCAGATAGACAGGAGGAAAGGGGAGGGGGAGGTTGTGATATGTGGAGCTAGGTTGGGTATGGGAAAGAGGACAGAGGAACAGGAACAAAAAAAAAAAAAGTGCTTAGGGAGACTGCCTTTGGAGTGGAGAGACGAGAAACTGAGAAATGAAGATAAACAAAAACAAAAACAAAATAAATAAAATTTAAAAAAAAAGAAAAAAATGCCCCCAGGGATCTCACCATCCTGGCTGTGGAGACAGGGATACGGCTCCCAAGCTGCATGGTATAGTCAGGCTAGAAGAGGTGGAGATGACACATAGTGCCAAGTATTTAGGAGACAGGGAAAGAAGGTAAGTAGAAAGAGATGAGAAACCAAAAAATGAAGAAAAATAAACAGGAAAAAAGAATGAGAAAACAAACAGAAAAAGAGAAAAAAGGGAGAAAGAAAGAAAGAAAGAAAAAAAAGCCCCCAGAGATCCCATTCACTTGGTGGCATGGACTGGGGAAGCAGTTCCCCAGCTGACTGGTGCTTCACAGCCTGTCAAGAAGAAGCAAAGATGGCACATGGAGTCAGGTGTTCAAGAGAAAGGAGGGGGAGGAGGTGAGAGGCAGGGAAGAAACAAAAAGAGGCCAAAAAAAGCAACACCAGCAACGAAGAAATGTCACTGAAGAAGCCAACCTGTGCGGGTGGGGCGAATCTGTGTGGCACAGAACTAGCGCCTCCCATGCCTAGGTCGCGCCCTGCTGGGAAGTGGCAGATGGGATCACCGGGAAGCAGCGAATTGGCCCACCAGGAAGCTGTGGATCAGCCTGAGGGGAAGTCTTGGATTGGCCAGCTGGGAAGCCTCAGATCATCCGCTGGGAAGTGGCTAAGGCCAAGCAGGGGGAGGTAGGGAGAAGGGTGGGAAAGCATGTTATGCTGGTTACTGGGTGTTCTGTCTCCTCTGGGGAGCTCCATAAATCAACTTTCCTGTACTCCCTGTCCACTCATCTCTGACAGAAGTCCAAGATGGTGGATCCATGCTGTGTTAGCTGGTAAGGTACCTCTGCTCGTAACTCTCCTTGCTCTCCGTTCTCTGTCAGTTTCTTATTCCATTAGGTGCTTGGTTGAGTTCTTTGTCTCTCCATTTGATGCTTAGGGTCCCAGGATTGATGTTTGTCTCTGTTTTACTTAGTTTTTTGGGTCTTTGCTATGAAGGGACAGTGTGCTTCTTCTATCTATAATGCCACTTTGGCTGCATCTCCAGTGTTTGGTAATTTTTAAGAGTTTGCTTAATTTTTGTTAAAAGATGAAGACCACAACAAAAAGTGTACTGCCAGCATGGTGTTGAGATAAAGGCAGGCCAGATAGCAAGAATCTGACAATGTCAAACTAGATGAGTGTGAGCCCTAGTCAGTGCCAGTCCATTCCACTCTGGCAGGTATATTTACAAGTTGCAGATGTTTATGATTGTCTAGATTTAATGACACTGGTCATTCATTACTTTTAACTGACTTCTCTTATTTCTCTTGCTCTTAGTTAATTCTCCCTAAGCCATTTCTTAATAAATATAATACATTTGTATATAAATTTTCCTGTAAAGTGTATATGCTCTGACAAGCCATCAAAAACATTCTGATCCATTTGGTAGTTATATTTCTTATTGTAAAATAATGATTTGGAGCCTTGTTTATAAGTCATTCTATTATAAATTTTGTAACATGTGTAAATCCTGCTGAATCAAATAAATTTCTGGTTGCCTTGACAAACTTGAGCTTCTGTAGCTGAAAAATCTATAAATAAAACTGAGTTCATGTAACTGAAACTTTAATATCCTAAAATATTCTGATTGCCAAGATATCCCTTTTGTGATTCTGACTACTGTCTAGAAACTAAAACAGGAAGTGAAATAAGAGAATGTGTTATGTTAAGCTGTACAACACAGTCAATTGTTGTTGCTGTTAGCTGCCATCAAGTTGACCTCCAACTCATGGTGAGCCCATGTACAATGGAACAAAATGCAGCTCAGCTCTGTGCCATCTCCATGATCAGTTGTAGATCAGACTGTTGTGATCCCTAGGGTTTTCATTGACTGATTTTCTGAAGTAGAATGCCAGGCCTTTGTTCCTATTTCTTCTTGGTCTGGAAGCTTTGTTGAAATATGTTCAGCATCATAGCAACATGCAAGCCTCCACTGACAGTTGGGTGGTGTGTATGAGGTGCATTGGCTGGGAATTGAACCTGCATCATCTGCATGGAAGGAGAGAATTCTACCGTTGAAACACTACCGCCTCCAGAAAAAAAGTATACACATACACACAAAGAAATGAATGGAATCCATTTAGTATGAAATATATATTCACTTTCAATGTTCTTTAAGTGGCATATACGCATGTTCTTACGGAGCCCTGATGGCTTAATGGTTAAGAGCTCCTCTGCTGACCTAAACATCCACAGTTTGAACTCATGAGTCACTCCGCGGGAGAAAAGAACTGGCTATCTGATCCCGTAAAGATTACAGCTTAGGAAACCCTATGGGGCGGTTCTACTTTGTCTTACAAGGTTGGCAGGAGTTGGAATTGACTTAATGTCACACAACAACAATATCATGCATGCTCTTTGCCCTGTCGATAATTTGTTTCTTGAGGGTAAAATATGTAAGATTTATTTTTTTCTTATTCCTCACAAAATCTAATATTAGTACATAACTCTTAGTAAATAGTAGGGAAAGGACCTAGAAAGATAATGTTTTTGTTTGTTGCCTATCACTTGTCTCTTTAGTAAACAACCTTTTCCACTCAGAGTAGTACTCTCTCTCTATAGCCGTATTTTGACACTGTTTATCAATTTCTAGACTACGGACCCTATCCTCACTCCTTCATTCCCCCATTAAACTCTGCTGTACCAAACGTAAACTTGTTCCCCTTTATTTTTATACCTATACTCCACCCTAGCCTGTTCTCATCTGGCTAATATTCTGGCAGAGTTTGAAATGCTGTTTAGCAAAGACCACTTGAGGACATTTGATGTCACTTAAAAGTATTGAAAATATAAAACAAACAATTGCTAATTCTGCTACTGATATTGCATTCTAGATCCTAGGTAGCTGGAAGAATTGAATGAACAATGTTTGAAAATTTAAGTAATCTAGCCAAATTACTGAATCTATGGGCATAAAGAAGCCCTGATGGCACAGTGGTTAAGAGCTCAGCAGCTAACCAAAATGTCGGCAGTTTGAATCCACCAGCCACTACTTGGAAACCCTATGGGACAGTTCTACTCTGTCTGTGAGTCTGAATTGACTCGACAACAATGAGTTTGTTTTTATTTTTGCTATGGGCATAAATATCAAAATAAAACATGAATAATATATATCTGAGCCTAAGCTGCGTCTACAAAACAGAATTTAAAAAATTTAATTATATATAAAATTTGTTGTATGCTAAAATTATTAAACATAAGCAGAAGATATATATTTAGCTATGTTTAGTAAACAGACACATCCATGTAAAATAAGGGTATCATTATCTCATATTTGAAATTTTAGCCTGGCAGTCTGATCTTCCCCATTTTGTCCTGAGGAGAAAAAAAATTTTTTTAAAAGCCATGTAACAATTAAAAGACATTTTTAGGTTAAAATGATAGAATTAAAAAAATAACATAATGGCATTTTTACATCAAAATGAAGTGTTTATCATCAAAATACTCATTGTGGTAGGCATTTATTACAATTATCAAAAACATTTTATGAGTTTTCTTGGAATTTGCCTTTCAAAGTAAATTTGAAAATCACAAAAATATATTCATCTCAATTCCTCTAAAATCTCCTGAGTTTATCAATTATTCCAAAGGCTACTATCAAGTATTATCAACAGTATCAAGTACTATCAATATGCTGACAACTACCAAATTTGTATCTCTAGTTTACACCTTTCTTCTGAGATTTCCCAGAGGTAATATCTACCTATATATCTCCCAAGTACCTAAGAAATGGTCTGAAACTGAAATAATCATCTTTCTTTTAATTGGTACCAGCATCCATCCATCTGGTTGCACACATAAGAAACTTGGGGGAAATTCTTACCCCTCTTTCTCTCTCACCTGTATTTTTAAATATGTTGGTGTTATCAATTCTACTTTGTAAATATAACTCAACCTATCCACTTACCTCTATCTTACTATCACAGCCCAAGTCCAAACCACCACTATCTCTTACCTGGACTCCTTCAGGAGCTTAACTTGTTTCCTTACTCTAAGCTTAAAACCCAAAACCCAAAACCAAACCCACTGCAGTCAAGTCCATTCCAACTCAGTGATTCTGTAAGACAGAGTAGAACTGCCCCATAGGGCTTCTAAGGAGCAGCTGGTGGGTTCAAACTGCCAACCTTTTGGTTAGCAGCTGAGTTCTTAACCACTGCACCACCAAGGCTTCACATCTAAGCTTAGTTCTCTCTAATCTATTCTCCTTTCAGTCAGTTAGCACACTAATAATGAAATATTATTATGATAATTCTCTGTATAAAATCTTTCAAACAATGCTCCTTGCTTTTAGCATAAAGTTTAAAACTCTCACCTTGGCTCCCAGTCTCTTGCTCCAGCTTTTGGTAGTTTCAGCTATCACTCACTTTGCTTGTTAAGCCCTAGTCACAACAGTGTTCTTTGTATTCTTAGAAGCTATCAAGCTCTTTCCTACTTCAGGAACATTGTGCTCATCCATCTGCCTGAAATGTTCTTCCCTGAAAATTTGTTTCTCATCCTTTAGGTCCCAGTGAAGTCTATTCTGAATACCCACACTATGTAAATTGTCCTGCTAAATAATCTTTTAATAATCTGTATCTTTCTTTAAAAGCACTCATTGGAGTTTATAAATCTATGGATGTCTGTAGAAGAGAGAATGGGAAAATAAAAAGACCTCACAGTGGGTTCTAAGTCCTCTCCCTGATTTTGAACCACTCAATGGCTTTCAATTCTTTCAGATTATTATCCACTGTATCAGAAGAACTTTGAATGGGGGACAGAAGTTAAAAAACCTTGTAACTTCCAGTCATTCTAAGCCTCATAAGAGGAATAAAGAAAAATTGGATTCTAAGAACAAGAACTAATATAGATAATATCTTTCATGCCTCCTCTCCTCCCTGAACTTCTAACTAACAAATCAATCAGTTAAAACATAAACAAATATATATTGATCATCTTAAATTGCTGGAAACTATACTAATTATTAGGAAGAAAGCACTGTAAAAAGAAATGGTTTCTGTCCATCTGGAATTTACATACTGCTGTGAGGAAGAGAAATTAATCAAATAATTAAAATATGGTGAACACAATAAAGAATTAGGGTAGAGTGTTGTCATAGCATATAATAGGGTATGATATTGTCTGGAGAAGGCTTCCCTGAGGAAGTCCTCTTTAAAATGATACCTGGAAGATGATTAATAAAATTTATCTAAGAGAAATAAAGGAGGCAGAGGTTTTTTTTTTTTCCTAAGCAGAGGAACAGAATTCTCAGTGTCTTGAGGTAGAGGAGAGAATATCATGTGCATTAAAGAAAAGAGCAAAGCTAAAACAGAAAAGTGGAGAGTAGTAGCATCTTGTAGAGCATCTTAGGAATTTTGTGTTTTATTTTAAAGTCAACTGAATGTGCTTTAAAAAATTATCTTTTCAGTTGCAATGTGGAGAATGATTGAAGAGGGGTAATAATGGATGCAGAGAGGCTATTTGTGAGGAAGTTGCTATGCTGGTACAGGCAGTGGATGATAGTGGCTTGGTTCATACAGATAGCAATGGAGATGAATAAAAGAAGCCACATTAAATAATACCAAAATGGTGAAATCAATTCATTCTGGTGACATAATGAATGCAGGGTGCTAACAGGGAAAGGAAGGACTTCAAGATGACCCTTGATTTCTGACTTCAGCCAACTGAGTGAGCGATAGTGCCGTTTACTGAGCTTAGGAAGACTGGAGGATGGGAGAGGGAAGATAAAGTTTACTTTTGGACATGCTGAGGTTTGAATACATTGCAAACATCTCATAAGCAGTTGGATATATGTATGCAGAGCTCTTAAAGAGGCATCTGGACTGGAATTTTAATTGAGGTGGGTTAGGTTGAAGCTATTAAAATAGATGTTATTACTGACAGAGAGAGTGTGTAGTAAGAAGATCAGGGTCTTAGTCCTAGCAAAATCCATGTTTCGGTAGTTGAAGAACAGGTACGGTGGGAAAACAATACTGAGAATGAGTGACCATGGAGAAAGAAAGAAAAACTATGATGCTATGTCAGGAAGGGAAACTCTGGAGGCATAGTGGTTAAATGCTATGGCTGCTAACTAAAGGTCAGCAGTTCGAATCCAGCAGGCTCTCCTTGGAAGCTCTATGGGGCAGTTCTACTCTGTCCTATAGGGTCTCTGTGAGTTGGAATTGACTTGATGGCAATGGGTTTGGTTTTGGTGCTGGTGTCAGGAAGTACCTTGAAAAAGGTTTTAAGAAGGGATTGGTCAATGTGTGGAATGCTGGTGAGCAATCGAGAAATATTAAAACTCTAAATGTACTTTGGATTTATTAGAGAGAGGAATTCAGAATAAAACTAGAATGGATGGAATGATTTGAGGAGTAACAGAAGTTTCTTATAACCAGGGAAAATTCTTCTCCAGGATATGATTGGCCTGTCTTTTTATATGCATTCTGATTTAAAAAATTATTCATTCCTTTCAATGATATCACAGACTTGGGCTCTTACCAAAACAGGTCACCACGACATCCTCACTGTGACTGCAGTCATTGTTTCCCCGCATACGGTGACTGCAATTCCAGAGTGCTGACTCATTGCCATGGCAAGAAATATCATCCAACCAAATGGGGCTATCCATAGGAGGGCTATTCATGACTCCAGGAAGAAAGAAAGCAGATGGACATCCAAGTTGCCTGCACACCACAGCAGCAACATTTGAGTCCCAACCGTCATCACACACAGTCCCCCATCATCCTTGGAATTTCACCTCCACTCTTCCTGAGCAGCGGTTGCTTCCATTGGCTAACCGCAATCTCAGATCAGCTTCATCTATAAGAAAGACAAATAGACCTGTCAGAAATGGTCCCAACTTTGAGTCTGAAATGAAATAAAAAGGATAGTTAGGAAGTGGCTCTGTTATGAATGAAGTTAGCAAGAATTTTTAAAAGGAAATCTGTTTAAAAACTTTAAAGGTAGAGGGATAGTGAGGACTTTTTCCTAAACACAAATACACTGGCAAAGTATCCTAAGCACTCTTTCATCTTTGGATGAAAAACAAATTGTTAGCGTGATTTTATTTTTTTATTCTTTTATTCTTTATTATTTTGCTTTGAACAAATGTATCTTGTTCTTCATGAAACATTTGTTCTTTCAGTGAATCCAGTACATGAGAAAAGACACTAAAATTAAAGATATTCATGGAGGTGTGCATGTAATTTATAAAATGACTAAACAAAAGAGTACTTAATGTCTAGTATACTTGAAATAAACTTTGATTTAAAAATGAAAATCAACTACTTCAGTGTATCATGTGGTAAGTAAAATGATTTCAAAAAGGTTGAGCCGAAAGAGAAACAGCGTAATGACTCTCATAGGTTTTTGAAGCATGAAAAACTATTGAGGTCCTATCATGCCTATATCCATACCTATAAGTAACAACTTACTGCCATATGCTTATTCATATTTTCTTTTTTTTAATGGTGCTTTAGGTGAAATTTTACAGAGCAAATTGGTTTCTCATTAAACAATTACTGTACAAATTATTTTGTGACATTGGTTGCCAATTCCGTGATGTGTCAACACTCTCGCCTTCTCCACCCCGGGTTCCCTATTTCTATTCATCCAGTTTTCCTGTCCCTTCCTGCCTTTTGGTCTTCGCTTTTGGGCTAGTGAGCCCATTTAGTCTCTGTCATGGATTGAATTGTGTTCCCCAAAAATATGTGTCAACTTGGCTAGACCATGAGTCCCAGTATTGTGTGATTGTCCACCATTTTGTCATCTGATGTGATTTTCCTATGTGCTGTATATCCGACTTCTATGATGTTAATGAGGCAGGATTAAAAGCAGTTATGTTAATGAGGCAGGACTCAGTCTGCAAGATTAGGTTGTGTTGCAAATCAATCTCTTTTGAGATATAAAAAAGAGAAGCAAACAGAGAGACAGGGGGACTTCATACCACCAAGAAACAAGAGCCAGGAGAATAGTGCGTCCTTTTGACCTGAGGTCCCTGTGACTGAGAAGTTCCTTGACCAGGGAAAATAGATGACAAGGACCTTCCCCCAGAGCCAACAGAGAGAGAAAACCTTCCCCTGGAGCTGGCACCCTGAGTTCAGCTGGCAGCCTGAATTTAACTTCTAGCCTCTTAGACTGTGAGAGAATAAATTTTTGTTTGTTAAAGCCATCAGCTTATGGTATTTCTGTTATAGCAGTACTAGATAACTAAGACAGTCTCATACATATGATTGAACTAAGAAGCACCTTCTTCACGTGTGTTATTGTTTGCCCTATGTTGTTGTTGTTAGGTGCAGTCGAGTCAGTTCTGACTCGTAGTGACCCTATGAACAACAGAACGAAACACTGCCCAGTCTTGTGCCTTTCACACAATCGTTGTTATGCTTGAGCCTGTTGTTGCAGCCATTGTGTCAATCCATCTCATCAAGGTTCTTCCTTTTTTTTTGCTGACCCTCTACTTTACCAAGCATGATGTCCTTCTAGAGGAATTCGCCTGTCCTGATAACATGTCCAAAGTACATGAGATGTAGTCTCACCGGCCTTGCTTCCAAGAAGCATTCTGGCTGTATTTCTTCCAAGACAGACTTGTTCATTCTTCTGGCAGTCCATGGCATATTAAATATTCTTCATCAACACCATAATTCAAAGGCATCAGTTCATCTTTGATGTTCCTTATTCATTGTCCTGCTTTCAGATGCATATGAGGTGATTAAAAATATCACGGCTTGGGTCAGGCACACCTTAGTTCTCAAAGTGACATTTTTGCTTTTGAACACTTTAAAGATATCTTTTGTAGCAGATTTGTCCAATGCAGTATATCATTTGATTTCCTGACCGCTGCTACCATGGGTGTTGATTGTGGATCCAAGTAAAATGAAATCCTTGACAATGTCAATCTTTTCTCCGTTTATCATGATGTTGTGTATTGGTCCAGTTGTGAGGATTTTTGTTTTCTTTATGTTGAGATGTAATCCATACTGAAGGCTGTAGTCTTTGATCTTTATCAGTAAGTGCTTCAAGTCCTCTTCTCTTTCAGCAAGAAACATTGTGTCATCTGCATATCGAAGGTTGTTAATGAGTCTTCCACCAACCCTAATGCAACATTCTTCCTCATGTAGTCCATCTCAGATTGTTCGTTCAGCATACAGATTGAATAAATATAGTGAAAGGATATAATCTTGACATACACCTTTCTTGATTTTAATCCATTCAGTATGCCCTTTTTCTCTTCCAACGACTGCCTCTTGGTCTATGAACAGGTTCCTTACAGGCACAATTAAGTGTTCCATAATTCCCATTCTTCTCTGTGTTTCCCACAATTTGTTATGATCCACATAGTTCAGTGGCTTTGCATAATCAATAAAACACAGGTAAACATCTTTCTGGTATTTTCTACTTTCAGTAAGGATCCATTTGACATCAGCAATGATATCTTTCTTTCTACGTCCTCTTCTGAATCTGGCTTGAATTTCTGGCAGTTCCTTGTTAATGTACTGCTGCTACCATTTTTGAATGATCTTCAGCAAAATTTTACTTCTGTGTGATATTAATGATATTGTCTGATAAATTCCACATTCTGTTGGATCACCTTTCTTTGAAATGGGCACAAATATAGATCTCTTCCAGTCTGTTGGCCAGGTAGCTACCTTCCAAATTTCTTGGCATAGATGAGTGAGCACCTCCAGTGCTGCATCCATTTGTTGAAACATCTCAGTTGGTATTCTGTCAATTCCTGGAGACTTGTTTTTCACCAATGCCTTCAGTGCAGCTTGGACTTCTTCCTTCAGTGCCATTGGTTCTTGATCATATGTTATTTCCTGAAATGGTTGAATGTCAACCAATTCTTTTTGGTACAGTGACTCTGCATTTCTTCCATCTGCTTTTGACGCTTCCTGCGTCATTCAATATTTTTCCCTTAGAATCCTTCAAAATTGCAACTTGAGGCTTGAATTTTTTCTTCAGTTCTTTCACCTTGAAAAATGCTGAGCGTGTTCTTCCCTTTTGGTTTTCTAACTCCAGATCTTTGCACATTTCATTATAATATTTTACTTTGTCTTCTCGAGCTGCACTTTGAAATCTTCTGTTCAGCTCTTTTACTTCTTCATTTCTTTCATTCACTTTAACCAGTCAACATTCAAGAGCAAGTTTTGGAGTCTCTTCTGACATCCATTTTTGTCTTTTCTTTTTGTCCTGTCTTTTTCATGACCACATTTTATTCATGTATGATGTCCTTGATGTCTTCCCACAACTTACTTATCTGGTCTTCGGTCATTAGTGTTCAATGCGTCAAATCTATTCTTGAGATGGTCTCTAAATTCAGGTGGGATATACTCAAGGTCTTATTTTGGCTCTTGTGGACTTGCTCTAATTTTCTTCAGCTTCAACTTTTACTTGCATGTCAGCAGTTGATGGTCTGTTCCACAGTAGGCCCCTGGCCTTGTTCTGACTGATGATACTGAGCATTTCCATTGTCTCTTTCCACAGATGCAGTCAATTTGATTCCTGTGTTTTCCATCCAATGAGTTCCACATGTGTAGCACCTTTTATGTTGTTGAAAAAAGGCATTTGCAATAAAGAAGTCACCCGTCTTGCAAAATTCTATCATATGATCTCTGGCATTGTCTCTATCATCAAGGCCCTATTTTCCAGCTACCCATCCTTCTTCTTTGTTTCCAGCTTTCAAATTCCAATTACCAGTAATTATCACTGCATCCCAATTGCATGTTTAATCAATATTAGACTGCAGAAATTGGTAAAAATCTTCTATTTCCTCATCCTTGACATTAGCGGTTGTTGTGTAAATTTGAGTAATAGTTGTATTAAATGGTCTTCCTTGTATGTGTATGTGTATTATCCTATCACTGACCGTGTTGTACTTCAGGATAGATCTCAAAATGTTCTTTTGACAATGAACACTGTGCCATTCCTTTTCAATTTGCCATTCCCAACATAGTAGGCCATATGAGTGTCTGACTCAAAATGGCCAATACCAGCCCATTTCAGCTCATTAATGCCTAGGATATAGATCTTTTTGTGTTCAATTTCATTTTGACGACTTCCAATTTTCCTAGATTCATACTTTATACATTCCACTTTCCGATTATTTATGGATATGTGAAGCTGTTTTTTCTCATTTTGAGTCGTGCCACATCAGCAGATGAAGGTCCTGAAAGCTTGACTCTATCCAAGTGATTAAGATTGACTTCACTTTGAGGAGGCAGCTCTTCCCAAGTTGTATTTTAAGTGCCTTCCAACCTGAGGTCCTCATCTTCAGGCACTATATCAGACAACTTTTCGCTGCTATTCATAAGGTTTTCACTGCCCAATTTTTTCAGAAGTAAACTGCCAGGTCTTTCTTCCTTTCTTCCTGTCTTAGTCTGTAAGTTCTGCTGAAAACTGTGTACGTGTCTATCAGTTTGTAGTACTGTGGTGGCTTGTGTGTTGCTGTGATACTGGAAGCTTTGCCACTGGTATTTCAAATACCGGCAGTGTCACCCTTGGTGGTGTTTGCCCTATAGACCTGTCTAATTTTTGGCTGAATGGTGAAACTCAAGTGTGACTTTGGTGCTGAGTTAAAAGCGTGTCCAAGGGCCATAGTCTTGGGGTTTCTCCAGTTTTTGTCAGACCAGCAAGTCTGGTGTTTTTTTGTGAACTTGAATTTTGTTTTACATTTTTCTCCTGCTTTGTCTGGGACCCTCTATTGTGATCCCTGTCAGAGCAGTTGGTGGTGGTAGCCGGGTACCATATAGTTGTTCTGGGCTCAGTCTGGTGAAGGTTGTGGTAGTTGTGATCCATTAGTCCTTTGGACTAATATTACCCTTGTGTGTTTAATTTTCTTCATTCTCCTTAGCTCCAGCCAGGGTGGGACAAGTAGATGTATCTTAGATGGCCACTTGCAGGCTTTTAAGACCCCAGACGCTACTCGGCATAGCTGGATGTAGAACCTTTTCTTTATAAACATTGATGTCTCCCAAGACCATAGTCCCCAGCCCTCAGCCCAGTAACTCAGCCCCGCAGGGAACTTGGATGTGTTTGTGAAGCTTCTATGACTTTGCCTTGGTCAAGTTGTGCCAACTTCCCCAGTATTGTGTACTGTCTTACCACTTATCTACTATCTAGTCAGTGTTTTTACTTACCCTCCCCTCCCCTCCCTTGTAAGCATCAAAGATTGTTTCTTTCTGAGTGTAAACCTTTTCTGAGTTTTTATAATAATGATCTCATTTGTCCTTTTGTGACTGACTTATTTCACGCAGCATAATGCCCTCCAGATTCATCATGTTGTGAGATGTTTTGCAGATTCATCATTGTTCTTTACTGTTGCATAGTATTCCATTGTGTGTATGTACCACTGTTCGTTTATCCGTTCATTTGTTGATCAGTACTTAGGTTGTTTCCATCTTTTTGCTACTGTGAATAATGCTGTAATGGACATGGGTGTGCTCATGTCTATTCATGTGATGGCTCTTATTTCTCTAGGATATATTCCTAGGAATGGGATTGCTGGATCATACGGTATTTCTATTTCTAGCTTTTTAAGGAAGCACTATATCGTTTTCCAAAATGGTTGTACCATTTACATTTCCACCAGAAATAAGAGTTCCAATCTCCCTGCAACCTCTACAAGATTTGTTATTTTTTTTTTTATTAGTGCCAGTAATGTTGGGGTGAGACGGTATCTCGTTATAGTTATGATTTGCATTTCTCTAATGACTAGTGATCTCAAGCATTTCCTCATATGTCTGTTAGCCATCTAAATGTCTTCTTTGGTGAAGTATCTGTTCATATTCTTTGCCAATTTTTTAATTGGATTGTCCTTTTGTTGTAGAAGTGTTGGATTTTCCTATAGATTTTAGAGATTAGATTTTTTTCCTGTAGGGTCGCTATGAGTAGAAATCGACTTGATGGCAACTGGGTTTTTTGGTTTATGTATATATAACTACAGATTAACCAAAATGGAATTCTAAAAGGATGTTCAAGTAACCTACAGGAAAGCAAGAAAAGGGAAGAGAGGAATAAAAAACAGAGGCAAAACCCAGAAGACAAATAATAAAATGGCAGACTTAAGAGCTAACACATCAATAATTATGTTAAATGTAAATAGACCTCATCAATTAAAAAGAGAGAATGACAGGATAGATTAACATGGATTAAAAAATGATCTAACTATATTCTGTCTACAAGAAACTCACTTGAAATATAATGATATATATATTTTGTAAGTCAAAAGAAAAAAGATATCATGCCAACAATTTTTTTTTTGAAAAGCAGGAGTGGCTATATTAGTATCAGGTAAAATACACTTCAGTGCAAAGAAAATTACTAGGGAAAAGATGAGACATTATATAATAATAATATACCAAAAAGACATAGCAATTTGATGCACCAAACAACAGAAATTCAACATGTAAGAAGCAGAAACTGATAGAACTGAAAGAGGAAATAGAAAAATCCACAATTTGATTTGGGAACTTCACTATCCCTCTCAGCAATTGATAGAACTACCAGATGAAAATAAGCAAGGCTGTAAAAGAACTGAAAAACACTACCAACTGGTAGGATCTGGTTGGCATTTACATAACACTCAGTCCTACAAAAGCAGAATAAACATTCTTTTTAAGTACCTGTGGAACATTCACTGAGTAGTATACGTACAGTAGTATAAGGAGTAGTATAGTAGTACAAAGGAGTAGTATACAGGAGTTCCTTTGTAGTGATGGTGATTATGGTGAAGAGGTTACACTAATCTCTACATGGAATAAAATTGTCTAGAACTACACACTACACACACACACACACACACATGGGAGTGCATTTATAAACTGGTGAAGTCAGAATAATATCTGTAGTCTATTTAACAGTATTGTATCAATGTCAATTCCCTAATTTTGATATTGATCTATAGTCATATAAAATATTGCCATTGGGGGAAACTGGGTGAAGGGTACACAGAACTCTGTACTATTTTTGCAACTTTCTGTGAGTCTATAATTATTTCAAAATAAAATGTTAAAAAACAAAAATTGTAGACCAATCTCATTTACTTAAATAAGTTATTACATCCAAATTCCAGCAACACCAGGACACAACATAACTAAATGGGTTTTATGAGGTTCAATGTTAGAAAAAAAAAATTTATATTCATCCATTATCTCCATACACACTGAAGTATTGTATGAGAAAATGTATCACCCAGTAATGATTTTAAAATGCAAATAAATAGTAATCTTTGGAAACATAGTTTATATGTTTCTTTTTCCCAAAAGGCAGCAGTCATGCTTAACAGAGAAACATTGAAGGAATTCAAACTAAAGTCAAGAAGTAGGCAAGGATGCTGTCTATATTTATTAGTATATAAAAATTGTATAGAAAGTATTAGCCAATGCAATTTAACAAGAAAATGAAGTTAAGAGATATACAGCTTGGACAAGAGAAGTTAAAATGGTCACTACTTGAAAACTAAGGTGCGCCTGACCCAAGCCATGGTGTTTTCAATCCCCTCATATGCATGTGAAAGCTGGACAATGAATAAAGAAGACCAAAGAAGATTCAGTGCCTTTGAATTATGGTGTTGGCAAAGAATATTGAATATACCGTGGACCGCCAAAAGAACAAATAAATTTGTCTTGGAAAAGTGCAGTCAGAATACCCTTAGAAACAAGGATGATGAGACTAGTTCTCACATACTTTGGGCACGTTATTAGGAGGGATCAGTCCTTGGAGAAGGAAATCATGCTTGGTAAAGTAGAGGAAAAAGGGGAAGAACCTTGATCAGATGGATTGACACAGTGGCTGCAACAATGGGCTCAAGCATAACAACGATTGTGAGGATGGCACAAGACAGTGCTGTGTTTAATTCTGTTGTACATAGAGTCACTATGAGTTGAAAGTGAATCGACAGCATCTAACAACAAAACTTAAAAATCATTTTATTGCCTACCTAGAATCAAATAAAAAAAGAATCAAATTTTTTAAACTACAAATAATGAAATAATTCAGTATGGTAGCAGAGTAACAATTATGTGTAGGTTCAGGGCAGAGATTGAGAGAGCTGGAAAGAGTGTCGCTCCCATCCTGACAATAAGGAAAAATATGGATAAACTGAAAATTAATCTTTTCTTGAGCTCATCAGCGCAGTGAGGCTATAGGGTAAACAACTAACTCAAAAGTTTTAAGGAGACAGGCACCTGCCAAGAAACCCAGGGTCTGAGCAATTGCTTACCTGTGACAGGTGACAGGTACTGATAGACACCATATAAACTGATCAGAAAATTAAGCCAGAAATTTTAAAAAAACTCCTGAGAGCGAAGTGAGGGCAAGCATAACAGTGTGAAGCCCTTGGGGGCTGCAGATATAGAAATTTGAGCCATCTTGCAGGCTTTTTCCCCCTCCCTCCAGAAACCCCACCACGCACCCACAGGTGAGACTGGAGAGAATCCTGAGAATCATTTCCGTGTGGAGCTGACTGAGGAAGGGAAACAGAAGTCGCTGCCAAAATTCACCCCAGAGCCATAGACCCATGTGCCCTTTCTGCCATATGGTAAAACAGACTTAATCTGCAGGGGAGATGTTACCAAAACCTGTGCCTGATGGACTTGATGGAAGTCCTTTGCAACTGGGGGAAGGAATGACAAAAGAAGCTCTTCCTTTGGAGGAGACAGGAATAATGCCACACCCCACATTGTATGTTGCGGATGGGCAAGGACACTTGTGAAGGCCATACCTCCAAGTCCCGTGTTTACATTGCTTGCCTAAGGCTGAAGCTTAATCAGAAAATCAGAGAACACATTCCCCTCCCTCAGCTACCACCACCCAGTTAACAAACTCAAAACAAAACCCACTGCTGCAGAGTTGATTCTGACTCATAGTGACCCCTTAGAGTTTCCAAGGCTGTACATCTCTACAGAAGCAGACTGCCACATCTTTCTCCCACGGAGCCACTGGTGGTTTTGAGCCTCCAACCTTTCAGTTAGCAGTTGATTGCTTTAACCATTGTGCCACCAGGGCTCCTTCCCAAGTAAAAAGAACAGTGGAATATGGCTGCGAGAGCTGTAAGAGACAGACTGTCTCTGGGATCAGCACAAAGGAATGCCAAGCAGGTAAACAAAAACAAGGTACTAGACATGTTTAAAGTTTTTGGTCTACTAAGGGTAACCATAGCATAAACAAACTTCAACTCCAGTCCAATTCCTGACTATATTTTTAACTTATAAGAAGATATTTTTCAGACCTGTATGCAAACACATTTGAAAGCCTATTTTGGTATCTTTAAGATGAGTGCAGCCATATGGAAGTGACTTTGGAATCAGGCAGTTTTGAGGCAAGTATTAATGAAAACTTAGTGTTTTGAAGAAGCTGTTAATAGAAGCTTCATGGTTTTGATAAAGCTGTGGGTGAGGGTTAACACAGATCTGGCACTGCAAGTAAGGGTGATCTTAAAAATCTAAAATGTGGGAGTGGTTCTGGAACAACTTAGTTGACTTCGAGGACAGTGTTAGTGAGCTAAAAGTGCCTTGAACTCACTGTTTGCAGTATTCTGAACTTTGAGAATGCTGAATGTGGGAGCTATAAGGGATGTGAGAAAAATGTTATTCAAACTGGAAGAAGGGAGATCCTTGTTATGTAGTGGCAGGAAGTGTAGCAAAACTGTTTCCTGCAGTTTTGTGGAGAGTGGAGAATCTACCTAAAGAAGCAGATGATTTAGCTAAGGAGATTTCCAACCAAAGTATTGGAAGTGCTACCTGGTTTCTTCTTCTATTATAAAACGTGAGAAGAGAGAACAAAATTAAAAGAAGACCTGTTAAGCATCAAGGACTTGAGACTTGATGGTTTTGAATATTCTCAGTCTTTCCAGATGGCAAAAAAAAAAAAAAAAAAAAAAGAGAAAGTCAAACTTAAAAAAAATAACTTCAGAGTAAAGATAAATCCCAGGGGACGGTCAGCACAGCATGATCTAACAATGAAGCTAAGAATGTTTGGGGATCCGAAGACCTCTTTTATTTTGTGTTGTCTCTGCCCCATTTAGTCCAAGCTGGCAATTTTGTGCAGTTTCAGAAAATTACTCAGCTGCAAACATAAAAAAATGAAGGATGGTTTAGAGGACAGAACCAAGAGCTCAGAGCTGAGAATCATTCCCAGAATTTAAGGCTTAACCAAAGATTTCCCAACATTTACCTGGCTGGCTTTCACAATGGGTATGGATCAATGACTTCTTTGTGCCTTTTTGAACAAGAACGTCTGCAACAGTTATCCTGTGCCTGTTCAACCATTGTATGTTGAGTTTGGGGGGTATAACTTGTCTCTTTATTTTCAGAGTTCTATCGATCAAAAGGAACTGTATTTACAGAGCCGAGCTTAACAAAATACACCAGATGAGCCTCCTTGACACTTGAGTCTGATTTAGATGATGAAACTCTGATTCAAGCTGATTCTATGATGGGATAAGACTTTGGTAATCTGACTTAGAAGGGGATAAGTGTATTCTTCATGTGGAAGAGACATGTATCATTGAGAATCAGAGAGCAGGTTGCAGTAGGCAGTCTCTATGTTGGTCCCCATTGATTCCTGCATCCTGGTATTCATGTACTTGTGTAATCTCCTCCCCTTGAGTGTGAGCTGGGCTTGGCGATTCGATTCTAATTAATAGAATAGAGCAGAAATGATGGAATATCACTTCTGAGATTAGTTTATAAAAAGACTGTGGTTTCCATCTTGGGTTCTCTCTCTCTTTTTTGTAAGTTGGTAACACTTTCAAAATGATTTAAAAACTATATTAAAACTAGCCTACAAAATTCAGCAAAATACTTAAAAAAGTCAATAAACCTTAGGTTTGCTGAGGTAACTTAGGTTTGACAATAGAAAAATCTATAAATATTATGCACCATATTAATATATTCAGGGGGAAAATCCATATAACCATTTCACATATGTAGGAAAGTAATCTGACAAAATCCAGTACCTATTTATGATAAAAGACTTTTAGTAAAATAAGAATAGAGACAAAGTCCCCCCTCTAAGTGGTATCTAACAAAAACATAAAAAAAGCATAATCCTAAAAGGAGAACATTAGGAGCATTCCCTTTAAATCAAGAGCAGAAAAAGGATACCCACTATCATTATTTCTATTTAACGTTGTGCTGGAGGTCCTAATCAGTACAATAAACCAAGAAAAAGACATTAAAAGTATAAGAATTGTAGAAGAAGAAGCCAAATTGTTTTTATTTTATATACAATTTTTTACTTTAAAATACATCCAACATATTTTTAGACATAATAAGAAGGCTGGCAATAGGACTGGTTAAAATTTCAATGCACTGTAATAATAATAAAGTAATTATAATTTCTCTATTTCAATAACAGTGAATGTAATTTAAAATAGACAATATTTTTAATGGGAACAAAATCATTGATAACAAAGAAATAATCTAACAAAAATAAGTAAGATCTGTATTCAAAAGATTATATGATATTATTGAGAGACAGTAAAGAACATTTGAATGAGCATATATATCAAATTCAGTAATAAGAAGCTTCTGTGTTGTTAAGATTACAATTCTTTCCCCTCTAGCTTATAAATTTAGTGCCTCTGGAAGTCCCAGCTTGTGATTTTAGGAACTTGTTAAGCAGATTCCAAAATTCATATGGAAAAGTAAAAGAGTAAGAACAGCCAAGACATTTATGAATAAAAAGAATTAATTTCATGCACATTATCTAGTATATATGAAAACTTACTAGAAAGCTAGAATAATTAAGACAGTGAGGCATTGGTGTAAGGGTGCGGAAAACTTATAATCGGAACAAAATAGAGTGTCCCCATAGAGTCTCTCACTATATAAAACTACAATATATGGTATGGATGGCAATGCAAATTGCCAAGGGAAGGAAAGTCTTTACAATAAATAATATTGGGAAAATCGATCACCTGTTTGGGGAAAAAAATGAAATTACATCCATATCTTATACCATGCATAAAAATATATAATTTGGAAATTTGCAGGCATATACATGAAAAGCAACACTTTATAATATTTAGGAGTGAAAAAAAAAATTCATTTTGATTTTGGGAAAATAAGTTTTACTTAAACAAAATGCAAAGAGAATTAATCATTAAAGATAATGATCGACAAACTAAGAACTGTTCTTTGAAAGACACCATTTAAAAAGTGAAAAGATAAGCCACAAACCTGGAGCATATATTTGCAACACAAATTATAACTATGAATTAGTATTTGAATTATACTTTTAAAATACATATGTATTTAGAAAAACAGGCAAAATGGGCAAATGACTTGACACCTCGCAGAAGAAAACAGAAGATATGTTCATTAAATATATGAAGAGAGGCTCAAAGTAGTCAATATTTAGGGAACAGAAAATTAAAATAACAATGAAATAAAGTTTTATATTCTCTAAATTGGCAGAAGTTAAGATCTCTGAATCTTTCAAAGGTTAGAGAGGTTGTGGATCATTGGGAATACATATACATTGCTGGTGGAATTCATCCTATCTGGTAAAGCCAAAGATATGCAGATCCTGGGACTTGGGAATTTCATTCCTACCTATAGATTCTAGGTAAACTCCTACAAATAGGCACCAGGAGACATGTACAAGAATATTTATATCAGCACTTTTGATATCCAGCTGACTATAGACTAGATAATAGGCAAATTCATTGGGAATGTTTATACAAGATAATATTTTTACATGAGTAAAAACTAAATTAACTACAGCCAGCTATTGTACCAACAAAGATAAAGCCTAGAAATACAATATATGGAGCCCTGGTGGCTCAGTGGTTAAAAATTATGGCTGCTAACCAGAAGGTTGGCAGTGTGAATCCACCAACTGCTCCTTGGAAACCCTATGGGGCAGTTTTACTCTGTCCTGTAGGGTTGCTATGAGTCGGAATCAACTCGACAGCAACAGGTTTTATTGTACCAACAAAGATAAAGCTTAGAAATGTAACATTTAAAGATAAAAGCAAGCCCCAGGACTCTAATTGCAATATGATTGTTTTACGAAGCTTAAGAACAAGCAAAACTAAACCACACATCATTTATGCATAGATAAAACACATACACACACATTAGAACTATATGAGGAAGGAAGATAAATAGAAATACACAGTTCAGGATAGAAGTTACCTCTGGAGGTGGAGGCAGATAGCTGGAAGAGAGGAGGAAACCATAGGTAGAAAAAAATGATTGATAAACAGCCAGTTTCCTGGTTGAGCGGCAGGTTTACATGTGCTTGTTACATTATGCTTAATAACTTGCATATATATTACAAACATTTTTGTCTTATCAAATATTATATTAAACAGAAAAAATTAAAGCATTTTAAAAAGCAAAAAAAATTTGTAACATATATGACAAGAGACAATACTATATTTAAAATATAAAGATAACATTCTATTCTAAATGTTAAACAGAAATATTAAAAATGTATGAATAAAGTAAGCGTTCAATTAAATGAAGTAAACATTTAACTAGCATAATTCAATCTTATCAGCATTTAAAATGCTAATCTAAAACAATATCATTTGGGCTATAACTTTGGCATTAATGAAAGGTATTTATTTATCAGACCTATGATATATTTGCAAGATTATTAAAATATAATTAAAATGTTAAAAAATTAAATAACTTCCCCATAGGATATTATTTAAATCTATTTGGGTACATCTAGGTGATAGAAACCTACATAGATGATAAAAAACTTCAGAAATGAATACGTGATAAAATGAACTGTATAGGTAATAACCAATATGTACAGTATGATATTAATTTTCTTAAAAATACTATATGCTAATAGAAAATATACTATAAAATTCTATTTCAAATTCTAAGTGAGAAGTGCTTTTCTCGGGGTGTTAATATTATGTATGTGTTCTTTCTTTTGCTTAATCCTCTTTGGTTTCTGTATTTTGCAAATCTTTTGTTATTAACATATTTTTCTAATTGCAAAATAGAATGTATTTAAATACCCATTTTTCTTTCAATTAGCCATTTCACATCTGTTGCCATCAAGTCAGTCCCGACACTTGGTGGCCCATGTGTGTCAGACTAGAACTGTGCTCCACAGGGTTTTCAATGGTTATGATCTTTGAAAGTGGAACGCCAGAACTTTCTTCCTCGGTGATGCCGGCTGGATTAGAAAAATCAACCTTTGTTAGAAGCTGAGTATAAAGTGTTTATACCAGTCAGGGACCTGTTCTGGGGACAGAGGGATGAATATTCCCTGCATCCTACTGAGGGACTCCTGACTAGAATGTACATGCAAATCAACATTTGTAATATGTTGTAATGATAACTGCTGATTGATCTCATTATCATTTATCAAAGCTATCCACTTTTCTTCAATCTCGCTGTTTTAGCAACAGAATCTTGCCAACTTCTCCCTTCTCTACCTATTCCCAGATCTTTCTAAGTTCTGCAGCTAGTAGAGCTTGTGCCACATGTGTGGGAAAAGGATGGGGGTGAGAGAGCAGAAGCAACACAAAGGCAAAGGGGTGGAGAATTCATTCTGAGAGTGATTTAGAGACTAAATAATTTTTTTTCTCTTTAAAAAACTTTTTTTATTGTACTTTAGATGAAGGTTTACAGAACAAATTGTTTCTCTTAGTTAGTACACATATTGTTTTATAGCATTGGTTAACAACCCCACGACACATCAACACTCTCTCCTCTCGCCCTTGGCTTCCCTATTACCAGTTTTCCTCTACCCTCCTGCCTTCTAGTGCTTATTCCTGGGCTATTGTGACCCATTAGTCTCATTTGTTTTATGGGGCTTTCTAATCATTGGCTGAAGGGTGAACCTTGGAAGTGATTTCATTACTGAGCTAAAAGGGTGTCCGGAAGCCATACTCTCAGGGTTTCTCCGGTCTCTGTCAGGCCAATAAGTGGTCTTTTTTATGAGTTAGAATTTTATTCTATATTTTTCTCCAGCTCTGTCTGGGACCCTCTGTTGTAATCCCTGTCAGAGAAGTCAGTGGTGTTAGCCGGGCACCATCTAGTTGTACTGGACTCAGTCTGGTGGAGGCCGTGGTAGCTGTGGTCCATTAGTCTTTGGACTAATCTTTTCCTTGTATCTTGCTCATTCTCCCTTGCTGCCAAAGGGGTAAGACCAGTGGAGTATCTTACATGGCTGCTCACAGGCTTTTAAGACCTCAGACGCTACTCACCAAGGCAGAATGTAGAACATTTTCTTTATAAACTATGTTATGACAATTAAGCTAGGCGTTCCCTGAGACCATGGTCCCCACAGCCCTTAGCCCAGCAATTTGGTCCTTCAGCGAGTTTGGATGTGTCTGTGAAGCTTCCATGACCTTGCCTTGTACAAGCTGTGCTGGCTTCCCCGTATTGTGTACTGTCTTACCCTTCACCAAAGTTACTACTAATCTGTTGTCTATTTAGTATTCCGCCCCTCACCCCTTCCATCTCTTGTAACCATCAAAGATTGTTTCTTTTTGTGTGTAAACCTTTTCGTGAGTTTTTACAGTAGTGGTCTCATAACAATATTTGTCCTTCTGTGATTGACTTATTTCACTCAGCATAATGTTCTCCAGTTTCATCCATGTTATGAGACACCTCACAGATTCATCATTGTTCTTTATCATTGTGTAATACTTCCTTGTGTGTATGTACCATACTTTGTTTATCCATTCATCTGTTGATGGGCATCTAGTTTGTTTCCATCTTTTTGCTGTTGTGAACCATGCTGCAATGAACATGGCTGTGCATATGTCTATTGGTGTGATGGCTATTATTTCTCTAGGATATATTCCTAGGAGTGGGACTGCTGGATGGTATGGTATTTCTATATCTAGCTTTCTAAAGAAGCGCCATATTGTCTTCCAAAATGGTTGTATCATTTTGCATTCCCACCAGGAATGCATACGAGTTCCAACCTCCCCACAGCCTCTCCAACATATGTTATTTCCAGTGTTTTTGATTTATGCCAGTAATGCTGGCATGAGATTGTATCTCATTGTGATTTTGATTTGCATTTCTCTAATGGCTAGTGATTGCGAGCATTTCTTCATGTGTCTATTGGCCGCTTGGATGTCTTCTTTGGTAAAGTGTCTGTTCATTTTCTTTGCCCATTTTTTAATTGGATTATTTGTCTTTTTGTTGTAGAGGAGTTGGGTTTTCTTGTAGATTTTAGAGATTAGACATCTGTCTGACCTGTGATGTCCAAAAATTTTTCCCAGTCTAAAGTTCTCTTTTTACTTTTTTGGTGAAGTCTTTTGTTGAGCTTAAGTGTTTAATTTTTAGAAGATCCCTGTTATCTAGCTTATCTTCTGGAGTTTATGTGTTGTTGTTTACAATTTTATCCTGTTAATGTCGTGTATTAGGGCCTCTAGCATCGAACCTATTTTTTCTTCTATGAACTTTATCATTTTTGGCTTTATATTTAGGTCTTTGATCCATTTTGAATTAGTTTTTGTATATGGTGTGAGTATGGGTCCTGTTTCATTTTTTTGCAGATCGACATCCAGTTTTGCCAGCACCATTTGTTGAAAAGACAGTTCCCCATTTGATGGAGTTTGGGACCTTGTTGAACATCAGGTGACCTTAGGTGGATGGATTTACATCTGGGGTCTCCATCCTGTTCCATTGGTCAATGTATCTGTTGTTGTACCAGTACCAGGCTGTTTTGACTACTGTAGCTGTATAATAGGTTCTGAGATCAGGTTGTGCGACTCCTACTTTATTCTTCTTCAAGAGTGCTTTACTTATCCAGGGCTTCTTCCCTTTCCATATAAAGTTAATGATCAGTTTTTCCATCTCTCTAAAGAATGTTGTTGGTATTTGGATTGGGATTGCTCTGTATTTGTAAATTGCTTTGGGTAGAATTATTGGTTTCACAATGTTAGTTTACCTATCCATGAGCATGGTATGTGTTTCCATTTATGTAGTCTCTTTTGGTTTCTTGCAGTAGTGTTTTGTAGTTTTCTTTGTATAGGTCTTTTACCCCTCGTTAAATTTATTCCTAAGTATTTTATCTTTTTAGGTGATATTATAAATGGTATTGTGTTCCTGATTTCCTTTTCATCATTCTCTTTATTGCTGTATAGGAATCCAACTGATTTTTATATTATATTTGTATCCTGCTTCTCTGCTGAATCTATTAGTTCCAGTAGTTTTCTCGTGAAGTCTTTTGGGTTTTCTATGTATAGTATCGTATCATCCACAAATAGGAACAGTTTAAGTTCTTCATTACCAATTTGGATGCTATTTATTTCTTTTTCTTGCCTTATTGCTCTAGCTAGGACTTCCACCACAATGTTAAATAGGAGTGGTGATAAAGGACACCCTTTGTCTTGTTCTTGTTCTCATGCAGAATGTTTTCAGCCTCACTCCATTAGGAATGATGTTGGCCATTGGTTTTGCATAGATGCCCTTTATTATGTTGAGAAATTTCCCTTCCATACCTATTTTATTGAGAGTTTTTATCAGGAATGGATGTTGGACTTTGCCCCATGCCTTTTCTGCATCAATTGAGATGATCATGTGACTCTTTTCTTTCCTTTTATTTATGTAGTGGATTATGTTGATGGATTTTCTAATGTTGAATCATCCTTGTATAACTGGTATGAATCTTACTTGGTCATGGTGTATTATTTTTTTGATATGATGCTGAATTCTATTGGCGAGAATTTTGTTGAGAATTTATGCGTCTATATTCATGAGAGATATTGGTCTGTATTTCTCTTTTTTTGTGGTGTCTATGCCTGGTTTTGGTGTAAGGGTTATGCTGGCTTCACAGAATGAATTCGGAAGTATTGCTTCCTTTTCTATGTTATGCAATAGTTTGAGTAGTACTGGTATAAGCTCTTCTCTGAATGTTTGGTAGAATTCTCCAGTAAAGCCATCTGGGCCAGGGCATTTTTTTCTTGGGAGGTTTTTTTATTACCTTGTCAATCTCTTCTCTTGTAATGGGTCTGTTCAGATTTTCAACATCACTTTGCTGTAGTTTGGATAGGTAGTGTGTTTCTAGAAACGTATCCATTTCATCTAGGTTTTCAAATTTGTTGGAGTATAGTTTTTTCATAATACTCTGTTATGATCCTGTTTATTTCAGTTGGGTCTGTTGTAATGTGCCCCATTTCATTTCTTATTTGGGCTATTTGTGTCCTCTCCTGTTTTTCTTTCGTCAGTCTGGCCAATGGTTTGTCAATTTTGTTGATCCTTTCAAAGAACCGACGTTTGGTTTTGTTGATTCTTTCTATTGTTTTTCTATTCTCTATTTCATTTATTTTTGCTCTGATCTTTATTATTTCCTCTCTTCTGGTGGCTGTTGGCTTATTTTGCTGTTCTCTTTCTATTTGTTCGAGTTGTGTAGTTAATGTTTTGATTTTGTCCCTTTCTTCTTTTTTAATGTGTGCATCTACTGCTATAAATTGTCCTCTGAGGACTGCCTTTGCCGTGTCCCAAAGGTTTTGGTACGATATGTTTTCATTCTCATTTGATTCTAGGAATTTCTTGATTCCATCTTTGATTTCTTCTATTATCCAGTGTTTTTTAAGCAGGGTGTTATTTAGTTTCCATGTAATTGATTTTTTTCCCTTGCTCTTCCTGTTGTTAATTTCTACCTTGATGGCATTGTGGTCAGAGAAGATACTTTGTATTATCTAAACTTTTTGGAGTTTGTTAAGGGTTGCTCTGTGTCCTAAGATGTAGTCTACTCTGGAGAATGTTCCATGTGCATTAGAAAAGAATGTGTACTTTTGCAGCTGATGGGTGGAGTGTTCTATATATGTCTATGAGGTCTGGTTTGCTGATTGTGCCCTTTAGGTCTTCTGTATGTTTGTTGAGTTTCATTCTAGACGTTCTGTCCTTTACTGAGAGTGGTGGTTGAAGTCTCCTATTATTGTTGGGAACTGTCAATTTGTCTTTTCAGTGCCGTTAGAGTTTTTTTTTAATGTATTTTGGAGTCCTGTCATTGGGTGCATAGATGTTTATTGTGGTTATGTCTTCATGATGGATGGTCCCTTTAATCACTATATAGTGTTCTTTGTCTTTTATGGTGGATTTTGTTTTAAAGTCTATTTTATCTGAGATTAGTATTGCCACTTTTGCTCTTTTTTGGTAGCTGTTCGCTTGATATATTTTTTCCAACCTTTGATTTTTAATAAATTTACATGTTTGTTTCTAAGGTGTGTCTCGTGTAGACAGCATATCGATGGATCTTGTTTTTTTCTCCATTCTGTCACTCTCTGTCTCTTTATGGGTGCATTTAGGCCATTTACATTCAGTGTAATTATTGATAGGTGTGAGTTTGTTGCTGTCATTTTGTAGTGCTTTTTTTTTGCAGTGTTGATGGTTTCTTTATTTCTCTTTCTCTCCTGTACTGAATTCCTTTTGTTTGTGGATTTTTTTTATTTGTTTTATTTTTGTAGATTTTGTTTTTACTGAGACTTTATGTTTTTCTTCTTTATTTTGATGAGTAGGTTTGTTAACTTTCTTTGTGGTTGCCTTGAAATTTACCCTTCTCTCCCTAGGTTTGAACTGGTCTATTATTACTTGGTATTGCCTTGCCTTCCTCTCCATTAGAAGGTTCTATACCTACACTGTTTTTTCCCTCTGTTATTGTTCTGATGTCGTTTCCATTTACAGATTAACCTCTCTGGTTCCCTGTTGTAATTCTTTTGGTTTTGGATAGTCCTTGAGAGTTCATTTCCTATGTTGGTATCTGGCTGGTACGATCCTATGGGCTGATGTTATTTGTTCTCAGATTGAAGGACTCCCTTTAATAATTCTTGTAAATTTGGTTTGGTTTTAACATAGTTCCTTAATTTCTGTTTATCTGAAAATATCTTAATTTCACCATCATATTTGAATGAGAGTTTTTCAGGATATATTATTCTTAGCTGGCAGTTTTTTTCTTTCAAGGTTTTATATATGTCATTCCATTACCTTATTGTCTGCATTGTTTCTGCTGAATAATCTGAGCTTAGTCTTATTGTTTCTCCTCTGTATGTGACTTTTCCTTTTGCTTGAGCTGCTCTCAGGATTTTTTCTTTGTCTTTGGTTTTATTGAGTGTGATTATGATATGCCTTGGTGATTTGCTTTTGGGGTCTCTCCTATATGGGGTTTGTTGAGCTTCTTGGATGGTCAGCTTTTCATTTTCATGACATTAGGGAAGTTTTCTGTCAGCAGTTCTTCAACGATCTTCTCTGTGTTTTCTGTTTTCTCCCCTGTTATGGAACTCTGATCACTCAAAAAATTTGCTTTTGATTGTATCCCACATAATTCTCAGGGTTTCTTCATTCTTCTTCCTTCTTTTTTCTGATTTTTCCTCAAACACAGTTTTATCCGTTTGTCTTCAATTTTAGTCATCCTGTCTTCTGTCATTTCAAACCTGCTCCTCAGCCGTTCTATGACCCTGTCCATTTCTGAAATCTTGTTGCTTATCTTTTGGATTTCTAGTTGTTGTTTTTGTATGACTTGTAGCTATGAATTTATTTTGGCAATTTGTTCCTGTATTATTTTCCTGAATTCTTCCATTTTTTTAAAAGACTTTAAATAATTTAATGAGGATATGATAAATAAAAGTTACAATTTAGAAAGATTATTTTAATATAAAACCAAATCATTAATTCATAGGGATTTATAGCAGGGCCTCGAGCCAATTCTTCTTTGTTCAGTCATGGCTGAGGAAGCAAAACCAGAAGAGACCTGAATTTTAAGAATTCAGGTGAACCAGGATGATAACTGGAAGAGGATAAATTATGGATCAAAGCTCTGCTGGAAACTTAATCTCCCTCTTAGAAAACACATTGCATAGCAACCAAATCTCTAGCCCATTGGATTTTGAGCACAGTTGGAAACAGCAGTGCCTTGCTCAAAGATGGTTGGTGGCCACACTGCTTTGAATGTTTGTCACGCTCCACAGTCCTGCCAATAGTCCAATCTCCTGCATCAGGTTCCAGAAAGGGCTGTCAATGCCTCTTCTGTGTCTCCCATTGCAGGGCTTTGACGTGTAATTTTCCCAATTCTGGTTATTGTTCCATTTAACTCAAATTTTAAAAATTTGGCTCTGTTTCACTTCATTGGCCATGATGGAACCAGTCTGAACATGTTTGAAACCCTGATTTACAGGGGTAGAGGTATTTGAACACCACCAGTTGCTACCAAGTTGACTTTGACTTGTGGCAACTCATGTGTGTCACAGTAGAACAGTGTTCCACAGGGTTTTCAATGGCTGATTTTTTGGAAGTAGATTACCAGGCCTTTCTTCCAAGGTGCCTCTGTGTGGACTTGAAATTCTAACCTTTCAGTTAGCAGCCAAGCATGTTAACCATTTGTACTAGAACTTCTAGACATATTTAGGGAATGCTTTAACATTGTATTTATTATCATGTTCAATTAAGTGGAAATAGAAAATCTGACTTGTTAGATAACTATTCTAGAGAGTATTTTTATTAGTATCTTATCTTAGGAAAGATGAAGTAAGAGTTAAACTGAATATGCTTAATTTCAGATAACGAAAACAAAAGGGGAATAGAGGGCACATGATCAGTGGGAGAAAGGTACAGCCTGTTTTGGATGTGCAGGAGTAGGGATAGGAAGCACTGAAAGGTTTGAACACTACACAGGGTTGGGGCTGCTTTTGTATACATCTTATTTTTTCTGATGATGCTTTGAGACTAAAACTGATCCCAATGACTTCTCTAAGAACAAGGGACCAGAAATTGGGTTCCTGCAACACTCAGTGAGAAACAGAAAGGAGACATAATTATAATAACTGTCATTAGTCACATCCATTGTTCTTAGAAAAAGTACTCAAACCATGAGAAAACGCCCCTTAGGTGGTATAAGGGACCCTGGTGTTGCAGTGGTTAAATATTTGGCTGCTAACCAAAAGGTTGGCAGTTTGAATTCATCAGCCACTCCTTGGAAACACTTTGGGACAGTTCTACTCTATCCTATAAATTCACTATGAATTGGAATGGACATGACAGCAACAGTTTGGTTTGGTTTTTGTAAGTGATGTAAACCGTTAACACTCTTGGCTGCTGAACAAAAGGTTACAGGTCCAAGTCCATCCAGAGGCATCTTGGAAGAAAGCCCTGGTGACCTCTTTCTGAAAAATCAGCCACTGAAAACCCCATGGAGCACAGTTTTACTCTGATACACACGGGGTTGCCAAGAATTGGAGTTGACTTGACAGCAATTGGTTGGTTATAGAATCAAAGATGGAGAATAAGTGTGGCATGTGTAATTGGTGCCCCCATTTCTTCTTTTCCATCATCCAAAACACTTGTTAAGTGGGTCTCTTAATTTTCATTTTATTTTTTAGTTCCTAAAGATAAGAATATTTAGTTGTATCAAACCTCATGGATAGAGTTAGCCTAAAACTCGTTGCTGTCTGGTCAATTCCAACTCATAGTGATAGTATAGGACAGAGTAGAACTGCCCCATAGGGTTTCCAAGCTGTAATCTTTACAGAAACAGACTGCTGTATCTTCTTCCTCACAGAGTGGATGGTGACTTCGAACCACTGACCTTTTGGTTAGCAGCTGAGCACTTAATCACTGTGCCACCAGGGCTCCTCAGAATTAGCCTAGGAGGACCAAATTCCTCCAGGAAAACTCTTAGAAGCTATCTGTAAGAATGGTTAGCTCATTAAACAAGTTGTAAGGAGTTAGTAAATTCTAGTACTAACACTTGCAAGAACTGATGATAAGGTGAACAAATAGAACAGCAATGAATACTAAAGAAGAGGGACAACTATTAAACAAAATATACTTGTCAGAACTTGTCACCCTTTATATAACCACTATCATCTTACCAAATTTAAGACTTTCCCTTCCTTGTTGCTTTTATACTTAAATACATGGCAGGCAGCATGTGAAAGGTTAAATAAAATTATCCTGTGAGTAGCACACATGAATTATGGACTGTAATTCAGTAAGTCAGGCCTTGCAAAATATGAGCTAGTCAGGCCTCACAAGATATGAGCTAGCCATGCCTCTCAAACTATATAATGCCTTTCTCAAAAAGGAGTCTTTGAAAAAAAAATCAGAACTTCTGTTAATTTTCTATAAATTTGCTGGTATTCAGTCATAAGCAGAATGATCACAAAATATTAAATGTACTTGTAGTAATGGTGCACTGAGACACCGAGACACAATGCCAGCAAAAGTAGCATTACATTCTCTAAAGTCTTAAAACTATTTAAGCCTCATAAGTCTCAGACACAGCAAAAAATAGCCCCTGGCCCTGTAATCTCCTCCATTCCTTATTTCCATGCAATGTCTGTGAAGTATAAATTTAAAGTTACCACTAATTTCAGATGTGCTCTGAAATATTTCTTAGCCATATTTTCCTTTCTCCAGCCTTACTTTTTAGAGTCCATTGAAAATTGTTATGTGTCATTACTAAAATTTATAGTAGAAACATAGTTTGGATTAGGTGGTCCTGGGTTTAAATTGTATTTTCTAAATCTACTATATGACCTTAGGTAAACAATTTAGCCTTTATAAATGTCCATTTTCCATCTATCAATGGGAATAATAATACCTACAACATAGGTTATGTATGAAAATTAAATTGAAATGATGTAAAACATTTGCCATTGTATCTGGCATCTGTCAACAATAGAAATGAGTTTCTCAAAAAAGAAATGCTTTCCTCACTTATCCCTTCTTTCCATTTTCACCACTTCATATCTTGCCTTTTTTCATACCCCGCATTTTCACCACATGCAATATCCAGCCTGTATCATATATTTTTATTGACATAATTAAAGATTTTCCCTTTTATTGAATTTTAATTTTACCTCCAATATTGCTGCTACCCAAAGAGCCACAAAATTTGCAATATTTCATATTTCTCATTGTCTTTCTACTTTGCCATTACTGCATAATATTTATATCTATCCATTATCATACATATCATACATACTCCTAAGATACCCACTCTCTCCCAAATGGCAGAGCACAAAACAAAAACAAACCCTTACCAATAAGCCAAGAGTTTTGAAGTAGCATCTTTATGGGATTATTTCTTCTTGAGCCTTGTGAAATAATTCCTGGGTCCTCTTATACAGGTCCCCCAGAGGTGTACTCCTGAGGTGAAAATAGATCTGTTTCTGGAAATGAGAGGACTATAATATTGAGTTAATATTACTCGAAAGCAGAAGTTATTATTAAGCTGAGGTTGTTTTTTCCTCATTACTTCCTTATGCTGGAATATGGAACAACAAAGGGAATTAAAGAATCTTCCTCAAAAAATGTCACAGAATAAGGGGAACTATAAACTGCCACCCTGAACTTTCATAAATGTTCACATTTTTCATTTTTGTTCTATAAATGTGATCTTCTAGTAAAAAGATGTTTATATATCTTCATCTATATGATAAAATATGTCACCAGGGGCGTTTACTTTAGCATGCATATCGCAACCAACCTGTGTTAAAGGCATCAGTGTGAAGTTACATGTCTCAAAGTTGGATGTTTTATAAAAGTTTAACTGATGTCAACATGAGCATGTGCAAACATGTTTGAAAATGTTCCATAATCTATGAAAATGTTTAACAAAATGGAGTCTTTGGAAAAACAGTTTTGTAATGTTAAAGACAATGTGAAATAAAATTAAGTTTAGTTATCAAATGAGTTTGGAAAACACTGGTTAAAATAATTTAAAACGTTTGGTAGAAAACTGGGAGTTAAACTTTTTTTTAAATTGTGCTTTAGGTGAAAGTTTACCGCTCAAGTTAATTTCTCATACAAAAATTTATACACACATTGTTTTGTGGAAGGCTCCGCCTTTCCACCCCTGGTTCCCTGTGTCCATTCTTGTAGTTCCTGTTCCTTCCTGCCTTCTCTTCCTGCTTTTGGACAGGAACTACCCATTTGGTCTTGTATATTTCATTGACCTAAGAAGCATGTTCCTCATGTGTGTTATTTTTTGTGTTATAGACGTGTCTAATCTTTGTCTGAAAAGTGGGCTTCAGGAATGGTTTCAGTCCAGGGTTAGCAGAGCATCTGGTGGCCATAGTTTCAGGGGTTCTTCCAGTCTCTGTCAGACCAGTAAGTCTGGTCTTTTTTTTTTTTTTTTCATGAATTTGAATTCTGTTCTACGTTTTTCTCCTGCTTTGTCGAGGACTCTGTGTTGTGATCCCTGTTAGGGTGGTTGTTGGTGGTAGCCGGGCACCATCTAGTTCTTCTGGTCTCAGGCTGGTGGAGTCTCTGGTTCATGTGGTTCTTTAGTCCTTTGGGGTAGTATTTGCGTTGTGTCTTTAGTTTTCCTCATTAACCTTTGCTCTGGGTGGGATGAGATCAATGGCCACTTGCAGGCTTTTAAGACCTCAGATGTTACTCACCAAAATGGGATGTAGAACATTTTCTTTATAAAGTTTTTTATGCCAATTGACCTAGACTTCCCCTGAGACTATGGTCCCTGGGCCTCAGATCCAGCTACTCTTTTTTGTAAATTTGAATTTTGTTCTACATTTTTCTCCTGCTGTGTCTGGTACCCTCTATTGTGATCCCTGTCAGAGCAATTGGTAGTGGTAGCTGGACACCATCTAGCTCTTCTGGACTCAGGCTAGTGGAGGCTGTGGTTCATGTGGTCTGTTAGTCCTTTGGACTGATATTTTCCTTGTGTCTTTGGTTTTCTTCATTATCCTTTGCTCCGGATGGAATGGGACCAATAGATGTATTTTAGATGGCTGCTGCCAAGCTTTTAAGACCCCAGGCACTACTCACGAAAATAGGATGTAGAACATTTTTTTATGAACTATGCTATGCCAGTTGACCTACATGTCCCCTGAGACCATGGTCCCCAGCCCTCAGCCCTGGTAAATTGGTCCTTCAAGGTGTTTGGATGTGTCTAGGAAGCTTCTATGACTTCTCCTTGGTCAAGTTGTGCTGACTTCCCCTGTATTGTGTGTTGTTTTTCCTTTCTCCAAAGTTACCACTTGTCTACTATTGAGTTAGTGATTACCACCCCCCCTGCACCTTTGTAACCATCAAAGATTGTTTTTTTCTGTGTGCAAACCTTTTCTTGGGTTTTTATAATAGTGGTATCCTACAATATTTGTCCTTCTGTGATTGACTTATTTCAGTCAGCATAATGCCCTCCAGATTCATCCATGTTGTGAGATGTTTTGTAGATTCATCATTGTTCTTTATCATTAGGTAGTATTCCATGGTGTGTATGTACCAAAATTTGTCCATCCATCTCTTGATGGGATATCAGGTTGTTTTCATCTTTTTGCTATTGTGAATAATGCTTCAACGAACATAGGTGTGCATGTGTCTATTTATGTTATGGCTCTTATTTCTCTGGGATATATTCCTAGGAGTGGGATTGCTGGATTGTATAGTGTTTCTGTTTCTAGCTTTTTAAGGAGACACCATACCGTTTTCTAAAGTGGATGTACCATTTTACATTCTCACCAGCAGTGCATAAGAGTTTCGATCTCCCTGCAATCTCTCCAACATTTTTTATTTTCTGTTTTTTTGATCAGTGCCAGTAATGCCAGGGTAAGATGGTATTTCATTGTAGTTTTGTTTTGCATTTCTCTAATGGTTAATGAATCCTACAGTTAGAGAAATGCACAGGGGATGTGCATCCCTCATCATGCACAGTTAATATAAATCTTGCTCTCCTGAGGGATTTGAACCCCTTCAACCCAGCCCCGAATGCCATTGCCAGGTTGGCTACTGGGGCTACCATTGTCACTAGCACCACCTTTCAGCCTTACAGTGTGCTAGCTGTCTTCCTGATTCTGGAGGCTATTTTATGGTACAGTGTGGCATTGCATTCAAGTTCAGAAAAAAAGGGAGAAGGTTAAGTGTGGAGTCAGCTAAAAGAAAGTAAGAAGAAAGTGGTCAAGGAAATCAAAAAGGTGCACAATGTAGGTTCAGTTCAACTGCTAGATTTGGGTCACACATTTGGTCTGAGTTTCTGACTGGCAAAGAAAAAAAATGGGAAAAAGAAGACGAAAAATGGAGAATGTATTTATGGTTTACAGTCTTGTCATGGATTGAATTGTGTCCCCCCAAAATATGTGTCAACTTGTCTAGGCCATGATTCCCAGTGTTGTGTGGTTGTCTACCATTTTGTGATTTGATGTGATTTTCCTTTGTGTTATAAATCCTACCTCTATGATGTTAATGAGGCAGGATTAGAGGCAGTTATGTCAATGAGGCAGGACTAAATCTACAAGATTAGGTTGTGTGTTAAGCCAATCTCTTTTGAGATATAAAAGAGCAAAGTGAGCAGAGAGACATGGGGACCTCATATTACCAAGAAAATAGAGCTAGGAGCATGCATCCTTTGGACCAGGGCTCCCTATGCTGAGATGTTCCTAGAGCAGAAAGAGATTGATGACAAGGACTTTCCTCCATAGCCCACAGAGAGAGAAAGCCTTCCCCTGGAGCTGGCACCTTGAATTCAGACTTCTGGCCTCCTAGACTGTGAGAGAATAAATTTCTCTTTGTTAAAGACATCCACTATACAGTTATAGTATTTCTGTGATAACAGCACTAGATAACTAAGACAGTCACCCTTGGGGACAGATTTCAGAGGAGATTCCAGACTAAGACAGACTAGGAAGAATGACTTGGAGGTCTACGTCTGAAAAAATTGGCCCGTGAAAACTTTATCAATTGCAGTGGAACATTGTCTGATATAGTGCCAGCAGATGAGCCCCTCAGGTCATAAGGCACTCAAAATGCTGCTGGAGAAGAGCTGCCTCCTCAAAGTAGAGCTGAACTTAATAACATGGATGGAGTCATTTGCTGATGTGGCATGACTCAAAATAAGAAGCGGCTGCAAATAGCCACTAGTAACTGGAATATAGAACGTATGAAGTATAAATCTAGATAAATTGGAAATTGTCAAAAATAAGTGGAAGCCACAAAGATCAATATCCTAGGCATTAGTAAGCTGTCATGGACTGGTATTGGCCATTTTGAATCAGACAATCATATGGTCTACTATGCTGGAAATGACAAATTAAAAAGGAATGGCATCATGTTCATCATCAAAAAGAACATTTCAAAATCTATCCTGAAGTACAACGCTGTCAATGATAGGATAATATCCATATGTCTACTAGGAAGACCAGCTAATATGACTATTCTTTAAATTTATGCACCAGTTACTAATGCCAAGACGAGGAAATTGACGATTTTTACCAACTTCTGCAGTCTGAAATTGCTCAAACATGCAATGAAGATACTTTGATAATTACTGGTGATTGGAATGCAAAAGTTGGAAACGAAGAAGGAACAGTAGTTGGAAAATATAGCCTTGGTGATAGAAGTGATGCCAGAGATAGCATGATAGAATTTTGCAAGACCAATGACTTCTTTATTGCAAATACCTTTTTTCAACAACGTAAACGGTGACTATTCATGTGGATCTCACTGGAAAGAAAATACAGGAATCAAATCGACTGCATCTTTGGAAACAGATGATGGAAAAGCTCAATATCATCAGTCAGAGAAAGGTGAGGGGCTGACTACAGAACAGACCATCAATTGCTCATATTTGAGTTCATGTTGAAGCTGAAGAAAATTAGAACAAGTCCACAAAAGCCAAAATAAGACCTGGAGTGTATCCCACCTGAATTTAGAGACCATCTGAAGAAAAATCTGATGCATTGAACACTATTGACCAAAGAGCAGATAAGTTGTGGGAAGACATCAAGGACTTCATACATAAAGAAAGCAAAAAGTCATTAAAAAGATAAGAAAGAAAGAAAAAACCAAAATGAATGTCAGCAGACTCTGAAACTTGCTCTTGAATGCAAACTAGTTAAAGTGAGTGGAAGAAATGACGAAGTAAAAAAGCTGAACAGAAGATTTTAAAGGGCAACTCCAGAAGACAAAGTAAAATATAATGAAATGTGCAAAGATCTGGAGTTAGAAAACCAAAAAGGAAGAACACGCTTCAAGTTTCTCAAGATGAAAGAACTGACGAAAAAATTCTAGTCTTGAGCTGCAATTTTGAAGGATTCTAAGGGGAAAATATTGAACGATGCAGGAAGCATCAAAAGCAGATGGAAGAAATACACAGAGTCACTGTACCAAAAAGAATTGGTCTATGTTCAACCATTTCAGGAGATAGCATATGATCAAGAAAAGGTGGAAGAAGTCTGAAGGCACTGAAGGTGCAAAAAACAAGGCTCCAGGCATTGACGGAATACCAATTGAGATGTTTCAACAAAAAGATGCAGTGCTGGAGGTGCTCACTTGTGTATGCCAAGAAATTTGGAAGACAGCTACTTGGCCAACCAACTGGAAGAGATTCATAAAGGTAATCCAGCAGAATTTGCAAATTATCAAACAATGTCATATGCAAGTAAAATTTTGCTGAAGAGTCTTCAAAATCACTTGCAGTGGTGCATTGACATTAAATTGCCAGAAATTCAAGCCAAATTCAGAGGAGGATGTGGAATTAGGGATATCATTCTCTAATGTCAGATGGATCTTGGCTGAAAACAGATAATACCAGAAAGCTGTTTACCTGTGCTTTATTGACTATGCAAAGACATTTGACTGTGTGGATCATAACAAATGATGGATAACATTGTGAAGAATTGAAATTCCAGAACACTTAATTGTACTCATGAGGAACCTGTACATAGACCAAGAGGCAGTCTTTGGAAAAGAGCAAGGGGATACTGCATAGTTTAAAATCAAGAAAGGTGTGTGTCAGGGTTGTATCCTTTCACCATACTTATTCAATCTGTATGCTGAGCAAATAATGCAAGAAGCTGGACCATATATGAAGAAGAAGGTGGCATCAGGGTTGGTGGAAGACTCATTAACAACCTGTGATATACAGATGACACAACTTTGTCTGCTGAAAACAAAGAAGACTTGAAGCACTTACTGATGAAGATCAAAAACTACGGCCTTCAGTATGGATTACACCTCAATATATATAAAACAAAAATCCTCACAACTGAACCAGTAAGCAACATCATGATCAATGGAAGAAAGATTGAAGTTGACAAGGATTTCATTTTACTTAAATCCACAATCAATGCCCATGGAAGCAGCAGTCAGGAAATCAAAGAACATATTGCATTGGGCAAATCTGCTGCAAAAGACCTTTAAAAGTGTTAAAAAGCAAAGATGGTGCTTTAAGGACTAAGGTACACCTAACCCAAGAGATGATATTTTCAATCATCTCATATACACGCAAAAGCTGACAATGAATAAGGAAACCAAAGAAGAACTGATGACTTTTGATTATGGTGTTGGCAAAGAATATTAATATGCCATGGACTGCTAGAAGAATGAACAAATTTGTCTTGGAAGAAATGAAGCCAGAGTGCTCTTTGGAATTAAGAATGGCGAGACTTCGTCTCACATACTTTGGACATGTTATCAGGAGGGACCAGTCCCTGGAGAAGAACATCATGCTTTGTAAAGTAGAGGGTCAGCAAAAAGAGGAAAACCCTCAACAAGATGGATTGACACAGTGGCTGCAACAAAGGGCTCAAGCGTAACGATTGTGAGGGTGTCTAAGGACCAGGCAGTGTTTTGTTCTGTTGCACATAAAGTCATTGTGAGTGGAATCCTATTCTACGGCACTGAACAACAACAACAAAGGCTAATGATCTAGAGCATTTCCTCACGTGTCTGTTAGCCACCCGAATGTCTTCTTTGGTGAATGTCTTCTTCTGTTTGTTTCCTTTCCCCATTTTTAAACTGGATTGTTTGTCTTTTTGTTGTTGAGGTGTTGAAGTAGTCTATAAATTTTAGCATTTACACCCTTATTGGATATGTTGTAGCCAAGAATTTTTTCCTAGTCTGTAGGTTCTTTTTTTATTCCTTTGGTGAAATCTTTTCATCAGTGTAAATGTTTCACTTTTAGGAGCTCCCAGTTGTCTAGTTTACCTTCTGGTGTTTTTGCATTGTTAGTTATGGTTCGTATTCTCTTTATGCCATTTATTAGGGGCCCTAGGGTTGCTATGAGTGGGAATTAACCCTATGGCAGTTGGCTTGGTTTTTGGTTTAGTGTCCCTATTTTTTCTTTCATGATCTTTATCGTTTTAGGTTTCATATTTAGGTCTTTGATGCATTTTGAGTTAGTTTTTGTGTATGGAATGAGGTGTGGATCCTGTTTCTTTTTTTTTTTTTTTTACAGATGGACATCCAGTTTTACCAGCATCGTTTGTTAAAAAGACTGTCTTTTCTCCATTTAATGGACTTTGGTCCTTGGTGAAATGTAGGTGGAGGGATTTACACCTGGGTTCTCGATTCTGTTCCATTGGTCAATGTGTCTGTCACTGTACCAGTACCAGGATGTTTTGACTACTGTGGCTGTGTAGTAGGTTCTGAGATCAAGTAGTGTGAGGCCTCCTGCTTTGTTCTTTTTTTTTCCAATAATGCTTTGCTTATCCAGGATCTCTTTCTTTTCCATGTGAAGTTGATGCTTAACTTTTCCATCTTGTTAAAGAACACTGCTGGTATTTGGATTGGGATTGCATTATATATGTAGATTGCTTTAGGTAGAACTGACATTTTCACAATGTTGAGTCTTCCTATCCACGAGCATGATATGTTTTTCCATTCATGTAGGTCTCTTTTGGTTTCTTGCAATAGTATTTTGTAGTTTTCTTTGTATAGGTGTTTTACATCCCTGGTTAGATTTACTCCTAAGTATTTTATCTTTTTAGGAGCTATTATAAATGATACTGTTTTCCTGATTTTCTTTTCAAAGTTCTCTTTGTTGGTGTATAGGAATCCAATTGATTTTTGTATGTTGATCTTGTATCCTGCTACTGTGCTGAATCCTTTTATTAGTTCCAGTAGTTTCCCTGTAGAATCTTTGGGGTTCTCTATGTATAGCATCAGACCATATGCCAATAGAAATAGTTTTACTTCTTCCTTTCCAATTCGGATATCCTTTATTTCTTTTTCAGGCCTTATTGTCTATCTAGGACTTCTAGCACAATGTTAAATAGGAGTGGTAATAAAGGGCATCCTTGTTTTGTTGTCATTCTCAGGAGGAATGCTTTCAGCCTCCCTCCGTTGAGAATGATGTTGTCTGTTGGTTTTGTATAAAACCAAAACCCAAAAGATGCAGTTTATTATGTTGAAGAATTTCCCTTCTATTCCTATTTTATTGAGAGTTTTTATCAGGAAAGGGTGTTGGACTTTATGAAATGCCTTTTCTGCTTCAATGGAGATGATCATGTAATTTTCCTCTTTTGTTCTATTTATATGGGTGATTATGTTGATTGATTTTCTAATGCTGAGCCATCCTTGCATACCTGGTATGAATCCCACTTGGTCAGGGTGTATTATTTTTTTGGTATGTTGCTAAATTCTATTAGCCAGAATTTTGTTGAGATTTTTTGCTTCTATATTCATGAGAGATATTGGTCTGTTATTTTCTTTTTTGTGGTGTCTTTGCCTGGCTTTGGTGTCAGGGTTATGCTGGCTTTGTAGAATGAATTTGAGAGTATTCCTTTCTTTTCCATGCTCTGAAATAGTTTGAGTAATACTGGTATAAGCTCATCGCTCAATGTTTGGCAGAATTCTTAAGTGAAGCCATCCTGGCCAGGGTTTTTTCCTTTTGTTGGATGTTTTTTAAATCACATCTTTGATCTCTTCTCTTGTTATGGTTTATTCAGATTTTCTATCTCTGTTAGTGTTAGTTTAGGTAGGTAGTATGTTTCTAGAAATTTGTCCATTTCCTCTAGGTTCTCAAATTTGTTGGAGTACAATTTTTCATAGTATTTTGTTATGGTTCTTTTTATTTCAGTTGGGTCTGTTGTAATGTCCCCTGTCTCATTTCTTATGTGGATTACTTACTTCCTCTCCTGTTTTTCTTTTGTCAGTTTGGCCAGTGGTTTGTTGATTTTGTTGATCTTTTCAGAGTACCAACTTTTGGTCTTGCTGATTCTTTCTATCATTTTTCTGTTCTCTTCTTCATTTATTTCTGCTCTGATCTTTATTATTTCCTTTCTTCTGATGCTTGTTGGCTTCTTTTGCTGCTCTCTTTCTATTTGTTTGAGTTTTAGGTTTAACGTTTTGATTTTGGCTTGTAATTCCTTTTTGATATGTGCATTTGTTGCTATAAATTGCCCTCTGAGCACTGCCTTTGCTGTGTCCCAAAGGTTTTGCTAAGATGTGTTTTCATTCTCATTTGATTCTAGGAATTTTTTGATTCCCTCTTTGATTTCTTCTATTACTCAGTTGTTTTTAAGCAAGGTGTTATTCAGTTTCCATGTATTTGGTTTTTTTCCTTTGTTCTTCATGTTGTTGATTTCTACTTCTATGGTGTAGTTATCAGAGAGAATACTTTGTATTATTTTGATGTTTTGGATTTTATTGAGAGTTGTTTTGTGGCCTAAAATGTGGTCTATTCTGGAGAATGTTCCAAGTGTGTTGGAAAAGAATGTATACTCTTCTGCTGTTGGGTAGACTGTTCTCTATTTCTACGAAGTCAAGTTGGTTGATTGTGGTCTTTAGAGCTTCTGTATCTTTGTTGAGTTTCTTTCTAAATGTTTTGTCCTTTACCAAGAGTAGTATGTTAAAGTCTCCTTCTGTTATTGTGGAACTGTCTATTTCTTTTTCCAGTGTTGTTAGATATTGTTCTATGTATTTTGGAGCCCTGTCCTTGGGTGCAAAGATATTTATTGGGGTTATGTTTTTTTGGTGAATTTTCCCTTTAATCATTACATAATGTTCTTCCTTGTCTTTTATGTTTAATTTTGCCTTAAGGTCTATTTTATCTGAGATTAATGTTGCCACTTGTCTTAGTTATCTAGTGCTGCTATAACAGAAATACCACAAGTGAATGACTTTAACAAAGAGAAGTTTATTCTCTCACAGTCTAGTAGGCTAGAAGTCCGAATTCAGGACGTCAGCTCCCTGGGAAGTCTTTCCCTCTTTGTTGGCTCTGGAGGAAGGTCCTTGTTATCAAATTTCCCCTGGTCTAGGAGCTTCTCCGTGCAGAGACCCTAGGTCCAAAGGAAGATCGATTCTCCCTGGGCTTTTTTCTTGGTGGTATGAGGTCCCCAACTCTCTACTCACTTCCCTTTTTTATATATCAAAAGAGATTGGCTTTAGATAAAATCTAATCTTATAGGTTGAGTCCTGCTTCATTAACATAACTGCCACTGATCACATCTCATCAACATCATAGAGATAGGATTTACAACACATAGGGAAATCACATCAGATGACAAAACAGTGGACAATCACACAATACTGGGAATCATGCAATATCCAAGTTGACAGATATTTTTGGGGGACACAATTCAATCCATGACACCAGTTATGCTTTGTTTCGGTTGCTGTTTGCTTGATATATTTTTTTCCATCCTTTAATTTTTAATATAGTTATGTCTTTGTGTCTAAGGAGTGTCTGTGGTAGATTGTGTATTGATGGGTCATGTTTTTTATCCATTCTGCCACGCTCACTTTACGCGTACATGTAAGTCATTTATATTCAATATGATATCTATATTTATGAGTTTATTGCTGTCCTATCATTGTGCTATTTTTTTGGAATGCTGGTGTTTGTTCCTCTTATTTTCCTCTGCCTAGTTCCTTTTGTTAGAGGAATTTCTTATCTTTTCTTTTCTTTTCTTTTGTTATTATGGATTACTGTGTTTACTGAGTCTTTATGTTTTTCTTCTTTTTTATTTTGATGAGTAGGTTAGTTAACTTTGTGATTACCTTGAGATTTACACTTATCTTCCTAAATTTGAACCAGTCTTATATTACTTGATATTTCCTTGACTTCCTCTTCATTTGAAAGTTCTATACCTACACCATTTATTTCCCCTTTTATTGTTTTGATGTTTCTTCTGTTTCCCTCTTTTAAGTCTTTTAGCTTTGTTTTATTACTGAGAGTTCTTTAACTAGGTTTGTATCTGGCTGATGCTGTCCTGTGTCCTCGAGTCAGATTGTTCTGATGTTGTTGGTTCTCTAATTGAAGGACTGTCTTTAATATTTCTTGTAAGTTTGGTTTGGTTTTTATGAATTCCCTTAATTTCTGTTTATCTGGAAACGTCCTAATTTCATCACCTTATTTGAGAGAGAGTTTTGCAGGATGTATTATTCTTGGTTGACAGTTTTTTTATTTCAAGATTTTATATACGTCATACCATTGCCTTCTTCCCTGCATAGTTTCTGCTAAGTAATCAGAGCTTAGTCTTATAGTTTCCACTTTGTTTATGACTTTTCCTTTTTCTTGAGATACACTCCGGATTTTTCTTTGTCTTTGGTTTTGGCAAGTGTGATTATATGTGCTGGTGACTTTCTTTTGAGGGTCTATCCTACGTGGGATTTATTGAGCTTCTTGGATAGTCAGTTTTTCATCTTTCTTGATATTTGGTAAGTTTTCTGCTGGCAATATCTTCAACAGTCTTCTTGGTGTTTTCCGTTTTCTCTTCCTGTTCTGGAATTCTGGTCATGCACAAATTTTTGCTCTTGATTGTGTCCCATATAATTCTTAGATTTTTTTCATTCTTTTCTCTGATTTTTCCTCAAATGAAGTGGTATCCATGGATTTGTCTTCAATCTCATTGATTTTGTAGTCTGTTGTTTCAAATTTCCTCCTAAAATCTATTGAGTTATCCATTTCTGAGATTTTGTTGTTTATCTTTTGGATTTCTAGTTGCTGTTTTTGTATGATTTCTAATTATTTATTTTGAGATTTTGTTCTTATATTATTTTCCTGAATTCTTCTATGGCTTTGTTTGTGTTTTCCTTGATTTTGGCTATGTTTTGATTGGTTTTATTGGTGTTTTCCATGATTTTGTCTATTTTTTCCTTGGGTTTGTCTGCATTTCCTTGATCTCTTGCCTAATCTCTTGGAGAGTTCTAAATATCAGTCTTCTGAATTCCATATAGGGTAGTTCCACTGTCTTTTCTTCTACCAGAAGGTTATCTTATTCTTTGATTTGGTCACTTTCTGGAGCCACCTTGTCTTGCTTGTTTATATGTTTTGATATTGTCTGCTGTCTCTAAGACATTAATGGATTATTTTCTTTATTTATTGATTGTTCTCTTTCTTGTCCTGCCTTTTTTTTTTTTTTTTTTTTTTTTGATATGTCAGGACAGGCAGGCAAGCCATGCTTTGCTGCTTGCTTATCTGTGGGCATGATAGCTCTTACCACCTTGTCTGGTTGGACAGTGCAGCAGCAGACAGGGTCAACTCTCTTTGCTATGCACTGATTTAGTGAGGTGGCTGAGGGCAGACTGGGCAGGTACTCCCTGCCTCCTGATGTTGGTCCAGTGGTGTGAAAGCATTCATAGCCCCTGGCCAGATTGGTGTGGGTGTTAGATGTGGTGTAGTATTGGTTTGCTTTCCACCGTTCAGCAACTGGTTGTGTGGCAGGAGGGGAGGGGCAGTGCACACTCAGTGCAACAGCAGGCCTCTGCAATGGGGGCACTCTAGCCACAGTGGCATGGTGAGAGCTAGTGAGAAGGGTAGGAGGTGGTTCATGGGTCTATGTAGGAGGGAGAAAAAAGAGAGAAAAAGGAAAAAAAGAAAATAATGGGATGATGATGTGGTGGTAGCCTGCGGAGGGTGATTGGGCAAACTTGGAGGCCAGCGGGAAGGGGAGGGAGGTGGCATACTGTTATACATGGGAGGGAGAAAGAAAAGAAAGAAAAAGAAATATAAATAAATAAAAAATAATAAAAATAAAAAAATAAATGACTGCTCAATGGGGATTGGCATATGAGAAAGGGCGGACCTGGGGCAGTGGCATGCTACTGCAGCTGTGGCACTCTGTGGTGGCATGGTGGGGGCTGGCAGTAAGGGAGGGGAGTTAGTACATGGCTATCTGCTGGGAGAAAGAAAATAAAAAAAGAAAAAGAAATAAAGAAGTGGTGTGATTGGGGCAGGTGGGTGGGGGCGGGGCACACCTGGGCCAGTGTCTGCCAGTGTGTTGGTGGCTCTCTAGTAACGGCAGTGTGGTGGGTGCTGGTGGGAAGGAGGGGGAGGTTGTATACAGGGCTAGGTGGGAGGGAGAAAGAACAGGAGGAAAGAGAAAAAAGTCAAAAAAGAAAAAGAAAGAAATGGCGGCATGATGAGGGCTGGCAAGTGGGAGTAGGGTGGACCCTGGGGTCAGTAGGAAGCGTGAGTGATGGGAAAGCATGTTTCTCTGGTTACCAGGTGTTCTGTCTCCTATTTATAGCTCTATGAAGTTACGTTCCCATACTCCTTGTCCAGGATCATTGCTGGCTGTGTTCTAAGATGGTGATGCTGTGTCTTGTTAGTTGGCAGGCGATCTCCACTCCATATCTCTCCTCATTCTCTGTTTTCTGTCAGTTTCATCTTCCTTCTGGTGCTTGATCTAGTTCCTTATCCCTCCATTTGATGCTTAGCATTCCAGGATAGATATTCGTATCTGTTTTACTTAGTTTTCCAGGTCTTTGCTGCAGAGGGACAACATGGTGCATCTGCCCAGGGTGCCGTGTTGGCTCCGCCTGGTGAAGTCTTTTGATGAGCAAAAGTGTTTAATTTTTAGGCGCTCCCAGTTATCTAGTTTATCTTCTGGTGTTTGTGTATTGTTACTTATGGTGTGTATCGTATTATGCCATGTATTAGGGCCTCTAGCCCTATTTTTTTCTATTTTCTATTTTTTTCTTTCATGATCTTTATCTTTTTACGTTTAGGTCTTTGATCCATTTTGTATTAGTTTTTCTGTATGGTGTGAGGTATGGGACCTGTTTCATTTTTTTGCAGATGGATATCCAATTTTGCCAACACTATTTCTTAAAAAGACTGTCTTTTCCACATTTAACGGACTTTGGTCCTTGGTGAAAGATTAACTGACCATGGGTGAGGGATTTATGTCTGAGTTCTCAATTCTTCTCCCTTGATCTATGTATCTGTCCTTGTACCAGTACTAGGCTGTTTTGACTACGGTGACTGTATAATAGGTTTTGAGATCAGGTAGTATGAGGCCTCCTACTTTGTTCTTAAGAAAATAATCTTTAAAAGAAGAAGGAGAAGGAGAAAGAGGAGAAGTAGTAGTAGAAGAACAAAGTTGGAGGACTGACTACCTGATTTGCATGCTTACTACAAAGTTACAATTATTAAGACAATATATTATTGGTGAAAGAATAAACAAACAGTTCAATGGAACAGATTAGAGAGCCCAGAAATAGACCCACACAAATATAGCCAACTGATTTTTTTTTAAATTGAGCTTTAGATGAAGGTTCACAGAGAAATTTATTATCTCATTAAACAATTAACACATATTGTTTTGTGACATTGGTCGTCAACTTCACGATGTGTCAACACTCTCCCCTTGTTGAATTTGGGTTCTCCATTTCCATTCATTCAGCTTTCCTGTCCCCTCCTGCCTTCTTGTCCTTGCCCCTGGGCTGGTGTGCCCATTTAGTCTGGTATGCATAGTTGAGCTATGTGTATTACTGTTTGTTTTATTGGCCTATCTAATCTTTGGCTGAAGGGTGAACCTCAGGAGTGACAAGAGTAGCGAGTTAAAAGAGTGTCCAGGGGCCATACTCTCAGGGTTTCTCCAGTCTCTGTCAGACAGTAAGTCTGGCCTTTTTTTGTGAGTTTGAATCTTGTTCTACATTTTTATGCAGTTCTGTCTTGGACCCTCTATTGTGATGCCTGTCAGAGCAGTTGGTGTTAGTAGGCGGGCACCATCTAGTTGTGCTGGACTCAGTCTGAAGGAGGCCGTGGTAGTTGTGGTCCACAACTTTGGTTTTCTTCATTCTCCTTGCTCCAGACAGAGTGGAGTATCTTAGATAGCTGCTCACAAGCTTTTAAGACCCAGACGCTACTGACCAAAGTAAGACGTAGAACATTTTTTTAAAAAACTATGTTATACCAATTGAGCTAGATGTCCCCTGAGACCATGGTCCCCAGCCCTTATCCCAGTCACTTGGTCCTTCAGGGCATTTGGACGTGTCTATGAAGCTTCTATTGACTTTGGCTTGGTCAAGTTGTGCTGACTTCCCCAGTATTGTGTATTGTCTTACCCTTCACCAAAGTTACCACTTGTCTATTGTCTAGTTAGTGTTTTTCCCTCTCTTCCCCTCCCCACCCTCATAACCATCAAAAATTGCTTCTTTCTGTGTGTGAAACTTTTCATGAATTTTTATAATAGTGGTCTCATACAGTATTTGTCCTCTTGTGATTGACATATTTCACTCAGCATAATGCCCTCCAGATTCGTCCATATTGTGAGATGTTTCCCAGATTCATCATTGTTCTTTATTGTTGTATAGTATTCCACTGTGTGTATGTACCGTAGTTTTTTAATGCATTCATCTGTTGGTGAACACTTAGGTTATTTCCATCTTTTTGCTATCATGACTAATGCTGCAATGAACATGGGTGTGCATACATCTATTCGTGTGGTGAGTCTTATTTCTGTAGGATATATTCCTAGGAATGGGATTGCTGGATCATATGGTATTGCTATTTCTATCTTTTAAAGGAAGCACCATATTGTTTTCTAAAATGGTTGTACCATTTTACATTCCCACTAGCAGTGCGTAAGAGTTCCAATCTCCCTGCAACCTCTCCAACATTTGTTACTTTCTGTTTTTTTTTTTTTTTTAATTGTGCCAGCAGTGTCAGGGTGAGATTGTATCTCACTGTAGTTTTGATTTGCATTTCTCTAATGGGTAGTGATCGTAAGCATCTCCTCATGTGTCTGTTAGCTGCCTGTCTTCTTTGGTGAAGTGTCTGTTCATATCCTTTGTTCATTTTTTAATTGGATTATTTGTCTTTTTGTTGTAGTGGTGTGGGGTTTTCCTATAGATTTTAGAGATTAGAACTTTGTCAGATATGCCATAGCCCAAATTTTTTTCCCAGTCTGTAGATTCTTTTTACTCTTTTGATGAGAGTTTAAGTATTTAATTTTTACAAGACCCAGTTATCTATCTTCTGGTGTTTGTGTATTGTTTGTTATGGTTTGTATCATATTTTTGCTACATATTAGGGCCTCTAGCATTGACCCTAGTTTTTTTCTATGATCTTTATAGTTTTTGGTTTTATATTTAGGTCTTTGATCCATTTTGAATTAATTAGTTTTTGTGTATGATGTGAGATATGGGTCTTGTTTCTTTTTTTTACAGATGGACATCCACTTTTGCCAGCATCTTTTGTTAAAAAGGCTTTCTTTTCCCCATTTAACAGATTTTGGGCCTTTGTCAAAGATCAAGTGACCATACATTTACATCTGGTTTCTCAGTTCTGTTCCATTAGTTAATGTCTCTGTCATTGTACCAGTACCAGGCCATTTTGACTATTGTAGTTGTAGAGTAGATGTCTTAGGCTGGCTTCTCTAGAGAAGAAAAACCTGTAAAGTGTATAAATATACATACATATATAGAGAGAAATTTATATCAATGAAATGGCTCACACATTTGTAGAGGCTGGAACATCCTGTCTGTGTGTCAGGATAGAGGCTTCTCCCAATTTATGTAGTTGCAGGGGCTGATGAACCCAAGATCGGCAGGTCAAGGAGCAGGGCTCTTGCTCACAGGCTGCAAAGATTGACAAATCCCAAGATTGGCAGGCAAGATAACAGGTAAGTTGCTTGCTTAAGTCCCCAAAACCATAGGTCAGATGAACAGGAGCCAGCTGCAGGATCCAGAGCAAGCAAAAGCCCATGAGCCTTGCTTTGGCCAATCATATTTGATGCAGGCCACATATCTAAGGAAACTCCCTCTCAACTGCCTGGCTACTCACAGCAGATCCCATCATGGAGGTGATCACAATATATATAATCTCATCATGGAAATGATCACACATCATACAACTGCCAAACTACATCATAACTGCCAAAACACTGAGAATCATGATGCAGCCAAGTTGACACACAACCTTAACTACCACAGTAGGTTTTTAGGTCAGGTAGTGCAAGGTCTGCTACCTTATTCTTCTTCTTCGATAGTTCTGTACTTATCCAGGGGCCGTTTCTGTTCCATATAATTTTAACTATTAGTTTTCCTATCTCATTAAAGAATGCTGTTGGTGTTTGAATTGGGCTTGCATTGTATTTGTAGATTGCTTTGGGTAGAATTGACTTTTTCACAAGGTAGAGTCCATAAGCATGGTATGTTTTTCCATTTATATAGGTCTCTTGGTTTCTTGCAGTAGTGTTTTGTAGTTTTCTTTGTATAGGTCTCTTACATCCTTTTTTTTTATTGTTGTAGTTTAGAAGAAGTTTACATTTAAAGTTAGTCTCCCATACAAAAATTTATACATACATTTTTATGTGACCCTAATTGCTCTCCCCATACTGTGACAGCACACTCTTCCTTTCCACCCCTGACTCCCCATGTCCATTCAACCAGCTTCTAACCCTTTCTGCCTTCCCATCTCACCTCTGGACAGAAGCTGCCCATTTAATCTCTTGTATCTATCTGAGCTAAGAGGCACACTCCTCACACGTATCACTTTATGTCCCACAGTCCAGTCCAAACCCTGTCTGAAGAGTTGGCCTTGGAAATTGTTTTAGTTCTGGGCTGATAGAGAATCCGGGGGCCATGCTTTCTGGGGTTCCTCCGGTCTCAGTCAGACCATTAAGTCTGGTCTTCTTACTAGAATTTGAGTTCTGCATCCCACCTTTCTCCTGCTCCATCAGGGACTCTCTGTTGTGTTCCCTGTCAGGGCAGTCATTGGTGGTAGTTGGGAACCATCTAGTTCTTCTGGTCTTGGGCTGATGAAGTCTCTGGTTTATGTGGCCCTTTCTGTCTCTTGGGCTAATACTTTCTTTGTGTCTTTGGTGTTCTTCATTCTCCTTTACTCCAGGTGGTTGGAACCAATTGATGCATCTCAGATGGCCATTTGCAAACTTTTAAGACCCCAGACACCACTCACTGAAGTAGGGTGCAGAACATTTTCTTAATAAGCTTTGTTATGCCAATTGACCTAGATGCCCCCTGAAAGCATGGTCCCAGGATCTCTACCCCTGTTACTCTGTTCCTCAAAGTATTTGATTGTATTCAGGAAACTTCTTAGCTTTGGTTTAGTCCAGTTGTGCTGACTTCCCCCGTAGTGTGTGCTGCCCTTCCCTTCACCTAAGATAATACTTATCTACTATCTAGTTAGTGAATAACCCTCACCTTCCCTCCCCACCCTCGTAACCATCAAAGAATGTTGTCTTCTGTGTTTAAACCTTTTCTTGAGTTCTTATAATAGTGGTCTTATACAATATTTGTCCTTCTGTGACTGACTCCACCTGGAGTAAAGGAGAATGAAGAACACCAAAGACACAAAGAAAGTATTAGCCCAAGAGACAGAAAGGGCCACATAAACCAGAGACTTCATCAGCCCAAGACCAGAAGAACTAGATGGTTCCCAACTACCACCAATGACTGCCCTGCATAATGACCTCCAGCTTCCTCCATGTTATAAGATGTTTCACAGCTTCATTGTTGTTCTTTATCGTTGCGTAGTATCCCATTGTGTGGCTATGCCATAATTTGTTTATCCATTCTTCTGTTAATGGGCACCTAGGTTATTTCCATCTTTTTGATACTGTGAACAGTGCTGAAATGAACAGGGGTGTGTATATATCTATTCGTGTGATTGCTCGTATTTCTCTAGGCTATATTCCAAGGAGCGGGATAGCTGGGTCGTATGGTACTTCTATTTCTAGCTTTTTAAGGAAGCACCACGTGGATTTCCAAAGTGGTTGTTCCATTTTACATTCCCACCAACAGTGTATAAGTGTTGCAGTCTCTCCACAACCTTTCCAGCATTTATTGTGTTTTTTTGATTAATGCTAGCCTTGCTGAGGTGAGATGATATCTCATTGTAGTTTTGATCTGCATTTCTCTAATGGCTAATGATTGTGAGCATTTCCTCATGTGTCTGTTAGCAGCTTGAATGTCTTCTTTGGTGAAGTGCCTGTTCATATCCTTTGCCCATTTTAAAAAAAAATTTTTTTCTTGTACTTTAGGTGAAGGTTTACAGAATAAATAGTTTCTCATTAAACAGTCAGTACACATACTGTTTTATGACATTGGTTAAAAACCCCATGACATGTCAACACGATCCCTTCTCAGCCATGGAGAACTTTTTTCTTTTTTTGTGAAAATATTCATAGCCAAAGATACACCATTTCAAAAATTTCTACATGTACAATTCATTTACATCAATTACATCCTTCTTGTTGTGCTATTATTCTCAGTTTAGATGAAGGTTTAAAGAACAAAATAGTTTCTCATTAAACAGTTAGTACACATATTTCCCTATGACAATGGTTAAGAACCCCACTACATGTCAACATTGTCCTTACTCAACCTTGGGTTCCCTATCACCAGCTTTCCTGTCCGCTTTTGCCTTCTAGTCCTTGTCCCTGGACTGCTGTGCCTCATTAGTCCTGTTTTGTTTTATGGGCCTGTCCAATCCCCGACTGAACAGTGAACCTAGGGAGTGACTTCACTACTGAGCTAAAGGGTGTCCAGGGGCCATACTCACAGGGTTTCTCCAGTCTCTGTCAGGCCAGTAAATCTGTTCTTTTTTTGATGTTAGAATTTTGTTCTACATCCTTCTCCAGCTCTGTCTAGAACCCTCTGTTGTGACCCCGGTCAGAGCAGTCAGTGGTGGTAGCTGGGCACCATCTAGCTGTACTGGACTCAGTCTGGTGGAGGCCGTGGTAGCTGTGGTCCATTAGTCTTTGGACTAATCTTTTCCTTGTATCTTGTTCTCTTCATTCTCCCTTGGTCCCGAAGGGGTGAGACCTGTGGAGTATCTTAGATGGCTGCTCACAGACTTTTAAGACACCATCTTTGCCCATTTTTTAATTGGGTTATTTGTCTTTTTGTTGTTGAGGTTTTGCAGTATCTTGAAGATTTTAGAGATTAGACACTGATTGGATTAGTTGTAGCCAAAATTTTTTTCCCAGTCTGTAGGTTGTCTTTTTACTCTTTTGGTGAAGTCTTTTGATGAGCATAAGTGCTTGATTTTTAGAAGCTCCAAGTTGTCTAGTCTCTCTTCTAGTGCTTGTGCATTGCTACTTATGGTTCGTATTGTGTTTATGCCATGCATTAGGGCTCCTAGCATTGTCCCTATTTTTTATTCCATGATCTTTATTGTTTTTGATTTTATATTTTAGTCTTTGATCCATTTTGAGTTAGTTTTTCTGCATGGTATGGGTCTTGTTTCAGTTTTTTGCAGATGGATATCCAGTTATGCCAGCACCATTTGTTAAGGAGACTATCTTCTCCCCAGTTAACGGACTTTAGGCCTTTGTCAAATATCAGCTGCTCATAGGTGGATGAATTTATGTATGGATTTTCAATTCTGTTCCATTGCTGTATGCATCTGTTGTTGTACCAGTACCAGGCTGTTTTGACTACCGTGGCATTATAATAGGTTCTAAAATCAGGTAGTGTGAGGCCTCCCACTTTGTTCTTCTTCTTGAGTAATGCTTTACTTATTTGGGACTTCTTCCCTTTCCATAAGAAGTTGGTGATTTTTTCTCCATCTCATTAAAAAATGCTGGAATTTGGATCTGGATTGCATTGTATCTGTAGATCACTTTGGGTAGAACTGACATTTTCACAACGTTGAATCTTCCTATCCATGAGCAAAGTATGTTTTTCCACTTCTGCAGGTCTCTTTTGGTTTCTTGCAGTAGCAGCTTGTAGTTTTCTCTGTATAGGTCTTTTACCACTCTGGTTAGATTTATTCTTATGCATTTTATCTTTTGGGGGGCTATTGTAAATGGTATTGATTTGGTGATTTCCTCTTCGAGGTTCTCTTTGTTGGTGTAAAGGAATCCAATGGATTTTTGTAGGTTTATCTTGTAACCTGAAACTTTGATGAAATATTAGTCCCAGTAGTTTTCTTGAGGATTCTCTGGGGTTTTCTATGTATAAGATCATATCTGCAAATAGAGATACTTTTACTTCTTACCTACCAATTTGGATGCACTGTATTTCTTTTTCTAGCCTCATTGCTTTGGCTAGGACCTCCAGCACAATGTTGAATAAGAGTGGTGATAAAGGGCATCCTTGTCTGGTTCCCGTTCTCAAGGGGAATGCTTTCATAGTCTCTCCGTTTAGGATGATGTTAGCTGTTGGCTTTATATAAATGCCCTTAATTATATTCAGGAATTTCCCTTCTATTCCTATTTTTTCAAGTGTTTTTATCATGAATGTGTGTTGGACTTTGTCAAATGCCTTTTCTGCATCAATTGATAAGATCATGTGGTTCTTGTCTTTTGTTTTATTTATGTGATAGATTATAGTGATTGTTTTTCTAATGTTGAACCATCACTGCATACCTGGTATAAATCCCACTTGATCATGGTGAATTATTTTTTTGATATGTTGTTGAATTCTATTGCCTAGAATTTTGTTGAGGATTTTTGCATCAATGTTCATGAGGGATAGTGGTCTGTAATTTTGTTTTTTTGTGGTGTCTTTACCTGGTTTTGGTATCAGGGTTATGCTGGCTTCATAGAATGAGTTTGGGAGTATTCCTTCCTTTTCTGTGCTCTGAAATACCTTTAGTAGTAGTGGTGTTAACTCTTCTCTGCAAGTTTGGTAGAATTCTGCAGTGAAGCCATCCGGGCCAGGGTTTTTTTTTGTTGGGAGTTTTTAAATTACCTTTTCAATCTCTTCTTTTTTTATAGGTATATTTAGTTGTTCTACCTGTTTGTGTTAGTTTAGGTAGGTAGTGAGTTTCTAGAAATCTGTCCATTTCCTCTAGGTTTTCAAATTTGAGTTCAATTTTTCACAGCATTTTGTTATGATTCTTTTAATTTCATTTGGGTCTGTTGTGATATCATCCATCTCATTTCTTATATGGGCTATCTGCTTCCACCCATTTTTCTTTTGTCAGTTTGGCCAATGGTTTATCAATTTTGTTGATCTTTTCAAGGAACCAGCTTTTGGTCTTGTTAACGCTTTCAATTGTTTTTCTATTCTCTGTTTCATTTAATTCTGCTCTAATTCTTATTATTTCCTTTCTTCTGGCGCCTGAGCACTTCTTTTGCTGCTCTCTTTCTAGTTGTTCCTGTTGTAGGGTTAATGTTTTGATTATGGCCCTTTCTTCTTTTTGGACGTATGCATTTACTGGTATAAGCTGACCTCTGAGCACTCTTTTTGCTGCATCCCAAAGGTTCTGGTAGGCTGTGTTTTTATTCTTGCTTGATTCTATGTATTTCTTTATTCCATCCTTAATTTCTTCTGTAACCCAGTAGTTTTTGAGCAAGGTGTTGTTCAGTTACCATGTGTTTGATTTTTTTCCCCTGTTTTTTCTGTTGTTGATTTCTACTTTGATGGCTTTATTGTAAGAAAAGATGCTTTGTAATATTTTGATGCTTTGGCTTTTGTTAAGGCTTGCTTTATGGCCTAATATATGGTCTATTCTGTAGAATGTTCCATGTGCGATGGAAAAGAAAGTATACTTGGCTGCTGTTGGGCGAATATTTGGTATATGTCTATGAGATCAAGTTGGTTGATTGTAGCATTTAGATCTTCTGTGTCTTTGTTGAGCTTCTTTCTGGATGTTGTGTCCTTCACCGAAAGTGGGGTGTTGAAGTCTCCTACTACTATGTGGAGCTGTCTATCTCTCTTTTCAGTGCTGTTAGAGTTTGTTTTAAGTATTTTGGAGCTCTGTGATTGGGTACGTAAATATTTATTATAATTATGTCTCCCTGGTGTATTGACACTTTAATCATTATATAGTGATCTTCCTTATCCTTTGTGGTGGATTTTATTTTAAAGTTTATTTTGTCAGAGATTAATATTGCTACTCCTGCTCTTTTTTGAGCGTTGTTTGCTTGATATATTTTTTCCATCCTTTGAGTTTTAGTTTGTTTGCATCTTTAAGTCTAAGGTGTGTCTCTTGTAGGCAGCATATAGATGGATTGTGTTTTTTTATCCAATCTGCCACTCTCTGTCTCTTTATTGATTCATTCAGTCCATTTACATTCAGCGTAATTATTGATAGGTATGAGTTTAGTGCTGTCGTTTTGATGTCTTTTTTTGCGTGTTGTTCACAGTTTCTTTGTTCCACTTAATTTTCTGTGCTGAGTTGTTTTTCTTTATGTATTTTCTTTTCATCTTTTTCATTGTTGTTGATTTTGTGTTTGCTGAGTCTTTATATTTTTCTAGTCTTTTTATTTTTACTTGTAGTATTGTTTCTTTTGTGGTTACCTTAATATTTACCCTTATTTTTCTAAGTTTACACCAGTCTTTTATTTCTTTATATTGCGTTGACTTCCTCTCCATATGAAAAATCTATGTCTACCTTTTTTAAGTCCCTCTTTTTCGTTTTAATGTTGTCATCTTTTACATATTGACATCTGTTTCCCTATTTTCAGTGTTTTAGCTTTGATTTATTTTTGTGACTTCCCTATCTGGGTTGATATCTGGTTGCTCTTTCCTGTGTTCTAGTCTTGGGTTATTATCTGATGTTACTGATTTTCTAACCAGAGGACTCCCTTTAGTATTTCTTGTAATTTTGGTTTGGTTTTTTCGAATTCCCTGAACTTCTGTTTATCTGGAAATGCCCTAACTTCACCATCATATCTGAGAGACAGTTTTGCTGGATATATAGTTCTTGGCTGGCAGCTTTTTTCCTTCACAACTTTAGATATGTCATACCATTGCCTTCTTGCCTGAGTAGTCTGAGTTTATTCTTATTGACTCTCCTTTGTAGATGACTGTTTATCCCTAGCTGCTCTTAAAATTTGCTCTTTGTCTTTGGTTTTGGCAAGTTTGATTATAATATGTCTTGGTGACTTTCTTTTGGGATCTACCTTATGTGGGGTTCAATGAGCATCTTGGGTAGATATCTTGTCATCTTTCATGATATCAGGGAAGTTTTCTGCCAGCAAATCTTCAACAATTCTCTCTGTATTTTCTGCTATCCCCCTCTGTTCTAGTACTCCAATCACTCATAGGTTATTCCTCTTGATAGAGTCCCACATAATTCTTAGGGTTTCTTCATTTTTTTAAATCCTTTTATCTGATTTTTCCCCAAATAAGTTGGTGTCAAGTGCTTTGTCTTCATTCTCACTATTTCTGACTTCCATTGCCTCAATTCTGCTCCTATGACTTTCTATTGAGTTGCCTAATTCTGAAATTTTATCGTTAATCTTCTGGATTTCTGATTGCTGTCTCTCTATGGATTCTTGCAGCCTGTTAAATTTGTCATTATGCTCTACTCTAATCTTTTTAATTTCTTCTATCGCGTATTCTGTGTTTTGCTTAATTTCCTTCCTAATTTCTTGAAGAGTTCTGTATATTAATCTTTTGTATTCTGCCTCCAGTAATTCCAAGAAATTTTCCTCCTCTGGAAAGTTTCTAGATTCTTTATTTCAGGATTTTGCTGAAGCCATCATGGATTGCCTCTTTATGTGATTTGATATTGACTGTTGTCTCTGACCCATCAATAAGTTATTATGTTTATTTATTTTATGTTTGCTTACTGTGTCCTACCTTCTCATTTTGTTTTGATATGCCCAAATAGGCTGCTTGTATGAACTAGTTTGATTATTAGCACCTTTGAAGCTCTAATGTCCTGCCACCAGCTGGTTAGATCTGTTACTAGGTATGCGAGCTCAGAAGTTCCCCCAGTCCTCCTGTATGGGTGCAGCTCACGTGCCCAGGTAGATAGCCACCAAGTGTGTGGTGTAGGCTCTCACTTATAGTCCTAGACAGGCATGGGTGATTGGTGTAGTTACAGGCATCTGGCTGCAGCAGGGGCCACACTATGAGCAAGGCGGGGGGCTGATGGCCACCCCCAAGTGTCCAGGAAGAAGGTGTATCCCTGTTCTCCAGTTTGTGTAGGTGGATAGGTTTTGCAGTCGGAAGTCGAACTATGAGCACCTGATGCTGTTGGCTGTAAGGACTGGGGGGCACCTCTTATTCTTGGGCTTCTATTACAGGTGGCTAGGTGGCATGGGTGGCATGTGGGTAGGTGAAGACCCTGCTTAATGGGCAGAGCATTGCCAAATGTCAGGAACCCGCCACTTCACAGCTGAAACAGTGGAAGTTAGACTTCAGGTATATACCCTGTTGTACTGTGATAATGAGGACCTATGTGTCAAAATGGGCCCACACAAGTCTGTGCAGGGGGAAATGCACTCGAAGTCAGTGAATCCCTTATGCCTGTGCCTAGGCAAAGGAGCTGTGTCTTCCCTGGGCTCCTGGTTTAGGGGAGCCAGTAGTTTATTTTTTTCCCGTTTGTTAGTTTTTTCACTCTCCAAGGCCGGGAGAATGGCTCACAGCATGTGACGGATCCTTCTTCTGGCCCAGGGGACTTGGCAATTGCAGAAGCTGGCCTGGGACCCAGTTCAGAGCAGGGAGCAAGGACATAAATGGGAGGGAGGTTTTTCCCTAAGGGGGGTGTTTTTGATCCACGCGGTATGCTGTACACAAGTACTTATCTTTTGCCGATCGAGGGCTGCTTCTCACTGGTTCTGGGTGGTCGAGTAGACTCTCTGGCGCTGGGTCTCTCCTGGTGCTAAAAACGTGCCTCCTAGCACCACTGCTTGCCTGCCTCACTGCTCAGCCATGAGCTGATCAGGCCTGCAGGGCTCAGGCTCTCACTGAGTCAGGTTTGGCAACTCCTCACTGCTTCCGAACTGTCTCTCCCTCCTCCTGCCACTCAGTTCAGTTCCTAAACTTTGCCGTAGATGTTCAGGGCTCCTAGATTGTCATATATAATTGATTCACTTGTTGTAGGAGGGTCCACCAGAAGCGTCTGACTACTCCGCCATCTTGGCCCTGACTCTCTTTTACTTCCTTGATTGGATTATTCCTAAGTATTTTATTTTTTTAGGGCCTATTATAAGTTGTATTGCTGTCCCAATTTCCATTTTGTCATTCTTTTTAATGGTGTATCAGAATCCAGCTGATTTTTGTTTGTTTTTCTTGCATCCTGGTACTCTGCTAAATCTTTCTGTTAGTTCCAGTAGTTTTCTTGTGGAGTCTTTTGTGTTCTCTATGCATGGGATCATGTCATCCACAAATAGAGACAGTTTTACTTCTTCCTTACCAATTTGGATGCCCTTTGTTTCTTTTTCTTGTGTTATTACTCTAGCTAGGACTTCCAGCACAATGTTAAAGTGGAGTGGTGATAAAGGGCATTCTTGTCTTGTTCCTGTTCTCAGGGGGAGTTTTTTCAACCTCTCTCCATTGAGAGTGATGTTGGCTATTGGTTTTGTATAGATGCCCTTTATTATGTTGAGGAATTTCCCTTCTATACTTATTTTATTGAGAGTTTTTATCTGGAATGGGTGTTGGATTTTGTTGAATGTCTTTTCTGCATAGATTGATATGATCATGGTATTCTTTTTTTTGTTTCATTTATGTGGTGGATTATGCTGATTGATTTTATAGTGTCGAACCATCCTTGCATAGCTGGTATGAATTTCACCCGGTCAGAGTGTATTATTTTTTTAATATGATGCTGAATTTTATTGGCTAGAATTTTGTTGAGAATTTTTGCATCTATATTCATGAGAGATATTGGTCTGTAATTTTTTTTTTTTTTTGTCATGTCTGTGCCTGGTTTTGGTATCAGGGTTATGTTTAGCCAGCTGATTATTGACAAAGGAATAAGTCAATTTGTTGGATAAAGAATAATCTTCTCAACAAGTGGTTCTGGAAGAATTTGACACCCACATGCAAAAAGAAAAATCTATATAGAAACCTTACATCTCTCAAAAAATTAACTTAAAATATCATACAGATCTATACATGAAATGCAAAAACTATAAAACTTATAGAAAACAGCATAGGAGAAAATCTAGTGACCTTGGGTTTGGTCATGAGTTTTTAGATACAATGTTAAAAGCACCATCCATGAAAGAAAAAATTGTTAACTGGCATTTCATTAAAATTAAAAACTTCTATGAAAGACACCATTAAGAGAATGAGAAGATAAGCCACAGACTAGGAGAGAATATTTGCAAAATACATGTTGTTGTTGTTGTTGTTAGGTGCTGTCGAGTTGGTTCTGACTCATAGCGACACTATGTACAACAGAATGAAACACTGCCTGGTCTTGCACCATACATATCTGATTTAAAAAAAAAAAAAAAAAAGAACTCTTGTATCCAAAATATACAAAGAATGCTTAAAATTCAACATTAGGAAAACATACAACCCAATTAAAAAATGGGCAAAAATCTGAACAGACACTCCATCAAAGAAGGTATATATATGGGAAAGAAGTATATGAAAAAATGCTCAATATCATATATCATTAGGGAATTGCAAATTAAAGAACAATGAAATACCATCACACATTTATTACAATAGCTAAAATTCAAAACACTGACAACACCAAATGCAGGTGAGGATGTGGAGCAACAGGAACTCTCATTCGTTGCTGGTGGAAATGCAAAATGGTACTCTTTGGAAGAGAGTCTGACAGTTTCTTACAGAGGTAAAAATACAGTCTTACCGTATGATCCAGAAATCACACTCCTTGGTATTAATCCAAATAAGTTGAAAATTTATGTCTATACAAAAACCTGCACATGAATGTTTATTGCAGCTTTATTTGTAACTGTTAAAACTTGGAAGCAACCATGATAGCTGAACGCATTAACAAACTGTGATGCAGCCACAGAATGAAATATTATTCAGTGATTAAAAAAATGAACTATCAACTATGAAAAGGCATGAAGGAACATTAAGTGCCTTTTCTTAAATGAAATAAGCCAGTCTGAAAAGACTACGTAGTGATAGTACCACAAGTTATACTTAAGTGGGTATAAGACAATAAATGTTGGGTGTGTTTTCTTCCACATAACCCATATTTCATTTTGAAAAGCTATATAACAAGGTGGTTAAGAGTATGGCCTCTGAATTCAGACTACCTGGGTTCAAATTTCATCTCTGCTACTTACTAGTTGCATGCTTTTAGGCAAGTTACTTAACCTCCCTGTGTTTCAGTTTTCCAATATCTAAAATGGATATAAAATAATATCTACCTTACCAAGTTATTGTGATCATTATATTGTTAATTTATGTAATACTTTTAGGGCAGTCACTGGCACATAGTATTATGTTAAGTGTTAGCTATGATCACACTGAGTGGAAATTTCACCATCCTAGGAATATACTGAGCAGTAAAAGGGGGGACTGTTATGACCCAGCATTCCACTCCGAGGTATAGTCCCAAGAGAAATGAAAACAGATTTCCGCACAAAAACTTGCACACCAACGTTCATCACAGGTTTATTCATTATAACCAAAAAGTGGAAACAATCCAAATGTCCATCAGTTGAAGAATGAATAAATAAAACGTGGTATATTCATATGCAGTAGGCATAATAATGGTCCCACAGAGATGACCATGTTCTAAAACCTAGAACCTGTGAATATGTTACCTTCCATGGCAAACGGGACTTTGCAGATGTGATTAAGTTAAGAATCTTGAGATGAAACAATTATCCCATTTTCACAAGGATTCTTATAAGAGAGCGGGAAGAGTATCAGAGCCAGAAAAGGAGATGTGATGATCGAAGCAGAGATTGGAATGATGCAGGGTCACAAGCCAAGGAATGCAGGCAGCCTCTAGAAGCAGGAAACTGATTCTCTCCTAATGTCTTTAGATGGAACACATTCCTGCCAACACAGTTTGGACTTCTGACCTCCAGAACTGTTTTAAGCCACTATGTTTGTGGTAGTTTGTTACAGTAGCAATAAGAAATACCATGCAATGGAATATTATTCAACAATAAAAAGGAATCAATGTCACTGAATTGTACATGTAGAAACTGTTGAATTGGTGTATTTTTGTTGTGTACATTCTCAACAACAACAAAAAATAAATTATATAAAAAAAGGAATGAAATAACTGACACATACTACGACATGGATGAAACTTGAAATTATTATGTTAAATGAAAGAAGTCAGTCACAAAAGGCCACATATTGTATGCATGCTTCCATTTATTTGAAACATCCAGAACAGGCAAATCTTTTAGAGACAGAAAGTATGTTAGTGGTTGCCTAGGGACTGGAGGGTGTTCACAGGAAATTGGAAGTGACTGCTAATAGGTACAGGGTTCCTTTTTAGGGTGAAGAAAATGTTCTTTTATTAGATTGTTGTTATGTTTGTACAACCCTGTGAATATACTAAAAACCACTGAATTGTACCCTTTAAATAAGTAAATTGTATGGTGTGTGAATTATATCCTAAGCTAGTATTTTTTAAAAAATCTAATAAAACTCCTCTATTTGGAGTTTCTTCTGTCCAATCATGTATTAGGAAGAATTTATGCCTGCCTTGGTCATGATTTAGGTAATGTGATAAGCTACATTTTCTATAGTGCATCAGTTGTTTGTTCTAGTCAACGCTTTTTTTGGAAAGTTTCTATTCAAGGAAAACAGAGCTAACACGCTTTTAATTGATCCAATGGAAGTAGTCTAGTTAGGAGAAGTGAAAAAAATTAAGAAATTAACACCTGGAGCACAAGAAAGAATAGAAAACCCCAAATATCTATTTTTAAAAGCACATATATTGCCAGTAATAGAAAATGCAAATCCGATCTTTTCATCACTGTACGTGATAACTGTGACAATTTCCTAATTGGTCCTCAAAATACACTTGTTTTCTCGAAAACATATCCTCCATATAATCATCATAGACAACTATATAAAATGCATATTAGTCATATTGCATTCTTCATTATATCCGAATTACCGGTAGCATAAAGTTCAATCACACAGGGATGTCCATCACTCCAGTCTCATCCTTCAGGATCAAGGAATATGAAATTGAGTTACACCCAATAGCATCACCTAGTGTTTGCCCTCAACTCCCAACACACACATACTCACTGAATTTCTCATGTTATTGAATTCCTCTCTTCTATCTCAAATTCTCAACTCCTCCCTTTTACCATTAAATGTGTTTAAGTGGTGAGTTGTGTAGGTTAGACAGGATAAATTACTTAATACTTATAATGTATAATTCTGCTTCTCTGAGTGGACTGTGATATCTCTGAGGTAAGGGATCATGTCTTATCTATTTATGCCTAAGTGACTAACACAATACCTGACAAATGTAAGTGCTCAATAAATTTTGCTGAATAAGTAAGTAAATAAATAAATAACTTAGGTAATTTATGCCAAATACATATCTGAAATTGAGAAGAGGTGCGAAAGAAATGGGAAGTGACCCAATGGCATTTCCACAAGATAGTTAGAATGCCAGAGGAAAGCATATGCAATACTTGGATAGTGAGAAAGGATTAAAAATCAGTTTGCATATAAGATTTAGGATATTTAATTACTTACTAGACTCTAATGGAAGCTTGGTATTGAATTACTTTAAATATTTTTAAGTGCTATTTTTTCTTTATGTTAATGTGTAAATGGGTAACTGATTCTTTGTAAAAATATGAACTTTAAATGTAGTGGTTGCATTTTTATAGAAAAGACATAGTTGATGAATTCATTTGTTTCAGTTATGCTGTCTTGAAAAATGAAGAATTGAGCCATTGGGTCTTTACATCCTTACCAAGTATTGCTGTGCATTTTATGTTAGTGACTAGAATTACAGTGAGAAAAAGCAGTTACAGAGTTGATGAGAGTCATGTCTTGTAGAGTTAATCACATATTATTAACAGAACCTTCCATAATCATTCACTATCCCTTTCTTAGAAAAAGAAAAAGAAATCCATTTCAATTTTATAGTAAGAAAAAAACAATTTAAACAAAACAAAAGCTATTTTATGAAAATGAAAACATTGTCCAGCGAAAAGACATCACATTGTCTTGATGATAACCTTAAAAACATTGGAATGCGCACACAGACATTCATAAAATCAAGAGCCATCTGTTAAGGTAAACTCAAACCAGCAGTATTCTTTTTTTATTTAATCCTCTTGAAAGGCTTATATACAACATTAAGTAGTCACATTCACCAGTTTAATTTTTAGAAATTCAGCAGTAGTCTTTGGCATACTAGGAGACAAAAGGCTCCACTTGGAAACACAGTTGTAATCTTCAGTGAACTAGGTGGATTCTTGCTCTATTCAACAATCCAGGTCTTCATCAAGGTATCTTAAAGGCTGAACTAAAGTTATAGAAAAATGTTATTTTTCTCTTCACACATATATGCATGGAAGGCATTACATTATAGCACACACACACACACACACACACACACACACACACACACACACACAGAATCTCACATATATTAAAAGAGCATACTACCTTTCTGACCTGAAAACTTAAATGCAATGATTTTCAAACTTCAGTGTGCCTAAGAATTACTTCTATTCAGTAGGACTACAATGGGACCCAGGAATGTTGTTTTTAAAAGCATCCCCATGTGATTCTGAAGCAGTGATTCAGTAGTAATTATTATCAAAAAAGTAGTTTAATCATTTATTACAGCAGAATAATACTCATATGCTTGAGATTATGAAATCTCATAATCATAATATCAAACTTAGCCATAGTGCACCTCAGTTATACATTACCCTGCTCTCCCTGCTAACTTGCTTCCCCAGTTTCCCGTCTCTTGCTTCTAATTAGTCAATAATTCCTAAGCCCGAGAAAAAAAGGGTACTCCACCCTCGGACCCTGTTAAAGTCTGAGCCCAGGTCCATTTACTCTCTCTGATTCTTCCCTTCATAGGCACCCATACAAACTCTGTGCGCGGCCCTCCAGGGTGCTGCCTTCCAAGACCTGTGACTAATAAACTATCATTTCCTCATTTTGGTTGATGAATGTTGAAATGCAGCTTCCTTTCCATGCAGGTGTTTTCACTAGCTGATCCGCTCTGAGTGGTTGTGTATTTTCTCCTACAGTGATCTCATTTACCTATTTATATTTACCTAATATGAACACAATATAAAAAACAAAACCCAAACTTATTTCCGTGGAGTCAATTCCGACTCATAGCGACCCTCCAAGACAGAGTAGAACTGCCCCATAGGGTTTCCAAGGAGCTGCTGATGGATTTGAACTGCCAACCTTTCTGGTTAGTAGTCGCAGCACAGCGTAGCTCGCAACCACTGCACCACCACGGTTCCCAACACAATACATATACAAAAAAACAAAAACAAACAAAAAAAATCAACAGTTACCATCCATGGTGACCCCATGTGTTTTAGAGTAGAACTTGGCCTCATAGGGTTTTCAATGGCTGTGATCTTTCAGAAGAAGATCACCAGGCTTTTCTTCCAAAGCACTGCTGCATGGATTCAAACCACCAACCTTTTGGTTAGTAGCCCAACATTTAACTGTTTGTGCCACCCAGGGACTCCTTTATACATATACACTGAATATTTTTATAGATATAAACATTATATTTGATAACAGGATCACATAAATGCAATCATATTGCGTTTTTATGGATGATATTTCATTTTTTGATTGGCTATAACGTAATTGGAGGCCTGGTGGTGCAGGGGTAAGCTCTGGCTGCTAACCCAAATGTCGGCAGTTCAAATCCACCAACTGCTCCTTGGAAACCCTATGGGACAGTTCTACTCTGTCCTACTGGGTGGCAATGAGTAGGAATCCACTGACTACAGTGGGTTAGTTTTCTTGGTTTGGGCACCATGATTTTTTCCAACCACCACCTCATTGATTAAGATTCACTTTATTTCTAGCTTTTGGCCACTGTGAACAATGCTGAAGAAAAAAAAAAATCCTCGTGCATTGTGTTCTTAGAAACTGATGGCTTTATTTGTAAGGAAGAAATTCTCAGTTATTGTGTCAAAGGATCTCTGAAGGCATATTTTGTTTAATTCTAATGGCAGTTGTCAAAGTTCTTTCTACAAAGGCTACCACACCTCTCATTTCCAGTAACAATGTCTGAAATTACCTTTTTTCTCTATTTCCACCAGCAGTATTATTTTCAATACCTGTTAATATTAAAATGTATTATAAAAGTATCACTTTATATAAAAGTGGTATCTCATTGTTAACTATAACTTGAATTTTCCATTAATAGTAGCGAATTTGAGCATTCTCTTTCTTCTGTCTATAGATCGTTTGAAATTCCTTTTGTGAGAATTCTTGTCATGGCCTTCACCCAATTATTCATTGAATTTTTCTCTCTGTCTTAACAACTGATAAGATATACTACATATATCCATATCTAATTATGTCTCTATTACATACTTAATAATGTATACATGCAAATACATATATACCCTTTTCTTATGATATACAATTTATAAAAGCTCCATGTAGATATATTTTAGATATTAACTCTTTGCATATTATAGATATTAACACTACATTTTATATACTTTTAAGAGTTTCAATATTTATCCTTTGTCTCAATCTGCATTTCTTATTGTCATATATAATATTTCTGCAATAAAAATGCATATTTTTGCTATATAAAATTTATAAGAATACCGTCCTCCCAAAAATAATTTAAAAAAAACCCAGAAAAATGTATCTGCTAAATCATTTCATCATATTTTCTTTTTGTTGTATAGCTTAACAAATTTTCTTGCTTTGTTCACTTTTTAACTTATTTTCTTTTGTTACACTTTCCTTGTAAAAGCAAATTTTAAAATAGAAATTTGATTGTGTCTTGCTCTGGCTTAATCTTCCACAGCCTACCCAAAATAAAATATGAACTCAAAGTACAGTAGATAAAACTATGTATTATGGGGCCCTATGCAGTCTTTTCAGCTTAGATTTTCATCATTCCTGAATCCACACAATCTTTCCTACTCTCACCCATAGACTGAGATCTTCCATTAAGCAATCATGTCTTTAATGCTAATGTTTTTTATCTCTGTAGCCTCAGTGCTAAGGACACTACCTGTCACCATAAATGTTTGGTATATGTTTTTGAATGAATAAACTGTTCCCATAGATGTGGTTCATTCCCATGCCTCTGTATTTTGTACATGCTGTGTCCTTTCCACAGAATGGTCTTTCATTCATCTTTAATGTTTAATTTGAGCATCATGTCTTCTTCACAATCTGCCCAAACTTTCTTAGGCAAATATAGCCGCTGCTTTTTCTGTATTCCTATAACATCTTACACATCTTTACCATAGCATGCAGATTAATTCTTGTCTATTTGATAAAATTATCCCTATAATCTCTTAAAAAGATTTATTCGTATTTATTTACCCATTTTCTCCTTAGCTCCATGGTATAACATGGTTGTACCATTGTTATTGCTTAAAATATATATGAAATTAAGAAATAAGCAAGGCTTATATTTATAAAAAGCTTCTATATGTTCTGAATATGGATATTTATACATACATATAAATAGTTCATATATGTATATTTGTATATACATATATTCCTATATACATATGCACCTATGTATATAGAAATATATACCTATATACATTTGTTCTTTCCAATATTTCTCCTAAATTATATGTGCTTTCGGAAGACAAATTTTCTTTCGGTCCAATGTTTCTAAGAGTCATAAACATTGCTCGGCATACATTCAACATGAATTAATGGTGAAATACAGTGCATGTTTTGATTGAATCTATTTTTAATAAATATGTGATTTTTTAAAAAATTATTTTATTTTGTTTTAAAAATAGATTCATTTATTTTCCAATTTGTGAAAAAATTAAAGATGTTTATTGATCTTAATAGATGTATGTATAATTTGTAATTATTGTATGTATATCTGCTAATTTAATGTACCTGCACTTTTTTCCACAATTATATTTGTCTTGAATTTGCTTTCCTAAAATAAAAACTTTTTTGATAATAATTTCCTAGTTTAATCAGATATTTACATCATTATGTGTTAGTGTCTGCATAGTAGCATATTATATACATCTGTCATCTCTAAATAACTGGACAAATGAAGTTATGTATTTTTAAAATTCCTGTCTAGTTATCAAAGTCTTAAAACTATTATTATTCTATGGGTGTTGATGGAAGTATATAGGTAATTTTTGACCTTCAAGTCAAACTTTTAATATCAGTTTACTTAACAAAATAGCTCTTTGATGTGCACACACGTGGAAGCTATTGAGTATGAGCCTTAAATACTAGCTTGATGTTTGGCACTGTTGTTTTTTCATATTTTGCCAGCAACTTGTATTGAGGGACAAGATAATCAGCAGTTATAAGAAAGATTTGATGTATTTAATCTAAGTAGATTGTGAGATTACTTTTAACTACCTTAGTCTGTGTCCCAGTAATGATCCTTGGAGAAATGTCTCATATTTCAATATAAAAAATTATTATCTGCTCTTCTGATGAAATGTTTTCTTATTATCCTTTGGCACAACACCCAAGAGTCAATGCTTCACTTCTCCTCAAATACTCCTAACCCAAAGGCATCTTATAAATACTACGGCCTAGAACTTCAGGCAAAACACTGAGTCAAGACCAGAGAAGCTCTCAGGAATGTACCTGTTATGAACAATGATGAAGAATAAATTCTGTCACTCACCTCACTGAGTTATAAATTCCCATTTTCCTTTTCAGTGCACCTCATAATGGCCTCCTTTTTCATTTCAGAAATAGGAAGAGATTTAGACACAGAAATTAGTCTAGCAGCATTAAAACCATCTGACTTATCAGGATCTTCTGAAAGGAAGAAAGTAATTACTAGGAAATAAACCAGACTTCCTCTCACAGTACCCCAGAAGCTATTTGAACACCTAAAAGTACTGTTTATAATTAGGAAGGCAAACGAATATGATTTAAGAGGCACAGAAAGTCTTTCACCACCCCTTAAATATGTGTTCCTGACACAGTAGCAGCCAAGTACCACATTTCTTGGGTTGAAGAGGTATGGCAGACCCCACTCAGAGATAAGTAACAATGAGAAGGCATAAAGCTTTCATGAAGTAAGGAGAGCGGGTGCTGGGACATTTTTCTTCCACCCCAGTGGAGTTATGTTATCCAGAGGCAGGATTAGTGCATCGCTGCTAAATAGAGATCTGAGGACAAAGAAAGAGACATGAGATACAATGGGAACTAAGGCCAGTCTTGTGAATAATGAAAAACAACAACAACAACAAAAAAAAAACCTGTTGTTGTTGAGTCGATTCCAACTTATAGAGACTCTATAGGACAGAGTAGAACTGCCCCATAGTGTTTCCAAGGGGTGCTTGGTGGATTCGAACTGCCGATCTTTTGGTTAACAGCCATAGCTCTACCAGGGTTTCCAGTCTTGTGAATAATGATGGCTTGATGGGTTAAAGATGTAGAATTTTTAAGCTTTTAGACTCTTAGGAAAAATATGATAAATATCAAGTGAGAGAAAGGAAAATAACAGGAAATGGGAGTGCAAGAAATTGTGAAAAATATATGCAAGGTGAAAATATCACTGAGGATAGCCTTTTAGATTAACTTTTGTTTTAATAAAATGAAGCCCAAGTCATAGTATTTTGCTACATGGTTCTTTGTACCTCTGTTAGAAATGATCATAGGCTTCTTACGACTGCAATTTTTTTGTTCTCTAAGAATAACTTTTAGTTCATCCCTGCCTTTCTTCTTCCTTTTATGGGTCATAAGTTCCTATTACATGTGTTTAGATTTATTTCCATGGATAGACAAAGTAGAATGCCTCAGCCTCAACTGTAGCTACTGGTGTGAACCCTGGGGCTATAGACCTTCAAAGAACCCACAGACCTGAGGAATTCAGTACGTCCAGATCATCTGCTTTCAGGCAAGAATTCATCTCCCGGTATTGAACTTGGTGGACAGAATTTTCTCCTCTTGAAAACACTGATAGGAGAGGTCCTAGGTTAGGGATCAGCTCACCATAATGCAACTTCCCCTCCCTTATGTGTACTTTTTTCCAGCAGTGCAAAAATACCAACCGTTTATCCATGCTATGGGCTTGTTTCCATCCAATCCCACTACAAAGCTTTCCCTTACACATCGAAATGAAATAGACTTGTGGCTAAACCTTCCCTATTGCCATCATATAACAGCATAGTTTCTTCCCCCAAGACAACCAGCAGTCTTCTCTAATTTACTGGAGCTTTTGCTAAAATCTATCATCTCCTTCCTTTCTCACTGTGGTTAAATCTTTCATCTTGACTATTTCAAATTGCTTTCCCTGTTAGTAACATTGTCCCTCTTCAACTCCTCCTAAATCCTGTTGCCAGAGAGATCTTTCTAAAACACATCTTGATCATTTCTCCCTCTTATACAATGCTGTAATGACTGACTATCCATCTTCTACCATGGAATAGATTTGGTTCTTCCCTCTTTTCTAGTCTTATCAATAGCTTCTCTCCTTACACTCAACTTTTACTCCCCCTCAAAAAACAACAAATGCACCATCTTTTATGCTTGTTCATGTTCTCCTTCCTTAGAAGCACCTTACCCAGACTTTTGAACTCTTAGCTTCAAAATTTGTCTCAAAAGCCTCCTAGAAGCCTCCTATACTCTCCTGCCCCGTTCAGTTAATTACTATCTTCTTTTTATTAATATATTAATATATAATGTATAATAGTACATTGCAGTTAGTCTGTTTACACATCTATCTCTTCCTCTAGATTTGAAGCTCCATGAAGACAAAAAGTTTCTTATCCATGTCTGTATCTTTAGAGACTAGCATATTGCTTGACAGAACAGTAAAATCAGTAATAACGATAGTATAATGAGAAACCAAACCCGATGCCACTGAGTCGATTCTGACTCATAGTGACCTTATAGGACAGAGTAGAACCACCTCGTAGGGTTTCCAAGGAGCACCTGTTGAATTTGAACTGCTGACCTTTTGGTTACCAGTCAATCGCTTTAACCACTACACAACCAGGGTTTCCAAATGATAGTACAGTCAGTGCAAATAAATGTTTGGGCAATTAACCGCATATAGCATATTCATTCCGGACTATCAATTCTATAATGACCCAACTAAATGTGTAGATAAAGGACAGGAATCATCAATATGCCCAAAGCCCCTGTCCTCTGAAATCGTGTTTTCTTTATGCTGAGAAATTGTTCAAACCTCTTCTAGGCTCTTTCTTTCTGGACTTTTGATACTTGACTCTAATATTTTTTTGTTTTTATCCCAATGTCCCAATGACCGCTTTATACTGTAGACACATTATGTTGTTGTTGTTAGTTGCTGTCAAGTCAGCTCCAACTCATGACAACCTTATGTATAACAGAACGAAACTTTGCCTGGACCTGTGCCAACTTCATGATGGTTGGTTCGTTTGAATCCATTGTTGTGGCTATTGTGACAATTCATCTCATGGAGGGTTTTTCTTGTTTTCGCTGACCCTCTACTTTACCAAACATAACGTCCTTTTCTTGTGATTGGACTTTCCTGATGACGTGTGATAATAATGTGTAGACACATTAAAAACAAAAAACCAAACCCATTACTGTCAAGTTGATTCAGACTCATTGTGACCCTACAGGACAGAGTAGGACTGCCCCATAGAGTTTCCAAGGCTGCAAATCTTTACAGAAGCAGACTGCCACATCTTCCTCCTGGGAAGTGGCTGGTGGGTTTGAACTGCCAACCTTTCAGTTAGCAGCCGAGCTCTACATTTTAGAGATACAATTTGACTCAGACCTGTAAGTCGCTGTCTCTGTCTTCGCTTCTGAGTCCACATGAGGAATGCGATGACAAGGGCCAAGAGAATGACCCCCAGTATCCCCAGTGCAATGAGGAATGAGTGACCTGAGCAAAAGTAAGAAAAAGAGAGATGGTATAAAATCTTAGCTAAAGACCCAGGTCCCTAGTTACTATCTCTCCCTTAAGTAAGATGCAAGATGCCTGAAGTAAATCTCATATGCTCAGAATTTCTTCAAACCCAAAGTCTCTAAAGAAGAGGAATTCCAAATAATGCAGAGAAATGGTCTCACGTTCATAAACTCTATGATGTACCTGTGGAATTTGGTGATTCTTTGGTCTCTGCAATTCCTGTAAGAGAAAAGAGAAATAACGCTTAATTCTGGAAATAAGATATAAATGAAATATTTCTATTTCCTTGTCTGAGTCCTTAGTGCTTAATCAACTAAATAAATCACTTTTTCCCACCTGAAACTAGAATTCCTTAATCTTTCTTCCCTCTGTACAGTGATATCTATATCTATAACTATATCCATATTTATAGGTTCATATGTTATCCATATAGTTATAGCTATATCCATACCTATATCTCTCTCTTTACATGATATACTTTTCCTGGGTGACGGTCAATGTACAGATAGTAAAAAGTGTTTTCATCATTCTTTCAGATACAAATATCACGCTTCTCTCCCCACCAAATCCCTGTGTTCATATGTAGAGTTTTCATGCAATGCACTTTGCTGCTCACTTCCTCATCGCTGCCAGAGGTTCCAGGCTTAAGCCGGGCTCCTGGCACTCACCTGTGCACCTCACACCAGCATCCTCCTTGTGTCCACAGTCACTGTGCCCCCAGGGTCTGGCAGGACAATCCCACAAGAAGGACTCAGTCCCTTTGCAAGTTACTTCACTGAGCCAGATGGGCCCAGTGCCCTGACCAAACTCTGCTTCTTTTAGTGCTGCCAGAGCTGAGCCACAGCCCAGCTGTCGACACACCACCTCTGCGTCTTCCAGGTTCCAGGAGTCATCACACACTGTCCCCCAGGAACCTCTATGCCAGATTTCCACACGTCCAGAGCAATTAGTGGTTCCTTCTTGAAGTCTTATCTTGCCTGAAAAATCATAGACACCTAGTTATTTCTCCATCTGAGAAGATAAAAGCTTCTAAGATGTCACAGAGGAAGAGAGACTTGAAATCACTTTAAAAAAAAAAAACTCTACTTTTAAACATTGTTTATTTAATGTACATTTAAAAAAATACATTTTTTACAAGTTTGTCTTTTATGAAAGTATACTTCCTGGGTATATTTCATCCTGGACGTTAGAATCATAGTGTGACTCAGGGAATGCCAATCGGATAATGTTAACGTACAACAGACTACTAAGTCATCTCAAATAGCAAAGAGCCTGAGAGATTGTCGGGTAAATAGAAATCTTCCATTTGGAGAAGATATAGAATAAAGAACAATTGAAGGATTGATCTTTCTGACTGCTTTTTTCCTTATATTAGCACAGCAAGATGATGTTGTTGTTAGTTGCCGTGGAGTCGACTCCGACCCATGGTGACCCCATGTGTGTGGAGTAGAACTGCTCTATAGGGTTTCCAAGGCTGGGATCTTTCAGAAGCAGATCACCAAGCCTGTCTTCTGAGGCGCTTCTGAGTGTGTTTGAAAACAAACTTTCAGCCAACCTTTCAGCTAGTAGCTGAGTGCTTAAACGTTTGTGCCATCCAGGGATTCCTAACAAGATGATATTTGAAAGAAAAAAAGATAAAGGTAAGATATACTGCTCAATAGTCAAATACTCAGTCTCATGTTCTCTGCTCTTCATTTGTTCACAGAGAAAGCAATTGAATAAAATTTTCAAGCAGACCATGGGGAGAATGGTATTCTTTGGAATAATGATTACTGATCTTGAATCCCTACAGGCCAAATGAAATAAAACCAGTTTTGCCATCCAGGTAGAATAGGTATTAACCAGAGTTTTCCCATCCCTACTTAATTAGCTCTAACAATTTAAGCTGGCTGGAGAATAGGAAAGTAAAACCTAGGTTGTTTTCTCAGAAGATGACAGTGGAGATGCAGAGTGGAATTTCCATATAGGCCATTGGGTACTCACTGGCACATGTGATCCAGGTCTCCTCCGAGGGACTGGCCAGTCTCTGATTCCATGGAGATGATGGACACTGCCATAAAGTGTCAGGTCCTTTTGGACACTGAACATGGTCCACCCACATGGGCCTGGACAATGTCTTATCTGAAGATGCAGGACTGATGCTCCCTCTGTCTGCACATCCCAGTTGCCTGCATACCACTGCCACTGTGGCTGGGGACATGTCACTCCTGCCAACACTGCCCCAAGCTCCACTGTAAAAAACTTCCAGACGCCCTGCACAGGTCTGTCTGCTGGTCTCACTGGTCAGTCTCAGAGACATGAACTCTGGGGTGAAAGATGGTTAGTAGTTGCACATCTTCTCTGAAGACTCAGAGAACTCCCACCCTTTACTGTGATGTGACAATGGTTTTAAAAATAGGTACATTATGTAGATTACTGGCAATTCTTTAGTAACTTCTGGACAATTTATTAAATTTTAGTAAAAGCTAGTGTTTATTCTATAAAATATCTTATTCTTTTCTAGTCCTGGGTTTTGTACTCAGGGACCTCTTTAGAATGTCATCAATAATTCTAGGTATATTGATGATACTTTCCAGATCTCATTCAAAGGCTCAGGGCCTTTTCCAATTGAATAGTTTAGATTTTCCTCCTAAATTACTTTTTAAGGAGTAATTTTAGCTTCAGTGTTTTACTGTGTTCTTTCTTTTCCCTTATAACTCCTTTTGATAGTTAAAACTGAGTCAGTAGCAAAAAAATAATGAATATCACCCACAAGTACTGTGCTACTTTTAAAAATCACCTATATGAGACCAAACAGTTAACAATTACTGTAAAATAAAGATGATAATGTAAAGGTCAGGGAAACTAGATTAATGGAAATGGGACAACCAGAACAGAAGTCATGAGAACGTTCACACATTGTGAAGAATGTAGTCAATGTCTCTGAACAACATATGCAGAAATTGTTGAATGGGAACATAACTGTTGTGTAAACCTTCACCGAAAACACAATAAAATATTATTATTATTTAAATTGAGACACTGAGGCACTAAAACAAAAGTTTTGTGTGCATTACCTTAAAATGAAATATCTCCTTTCCTAACACTTCATGGTTTTGCTGTGCATGTGCTCTACCAAATTTATGTCATTAAATAAAAATGATACCAGAATCTCTTCTGGCGTATAGAATTATTTACTTCCCTCAGTTAGTGAGTCATAGCATCATTTTCCCCAATATTACAATGTAATACATTTTCCTACACCACAATAGTTTCTAAAGTTTGCCATGCATACAAAGCAAGAGCAGTGGTCTCTTAGGGTAAGGTTTGCTCTTACGATAGATAAGGCTCACTTGTTTGCCATGAAAAATTGCTTGGGAATGCTAATCATCTTTTTCTCTGAAGAATGGTGCATCAAATGTATTTCTTCTCTTCCTCCTTAATCTACTTCATTAGTGCTATGATTATCAAGTGGTGCCACTGAACGCTTGTCCCGTATCCAGCACCATATTTATTTATAAAAGAACTTCCCATTGTTAACTTTGTTGTCATTTTCATGACTTGCAAGCCCATTTCTGGATTTTTCTCTTTTGAAGATTACACTGTCTTGTATATGAGGTAACACTAACTCATCACACCCACACTTCTGAGATTCTGACTCCTGCAATCGTTCCTTTTGACCTGCTTTTCAAGGGATTTTCTCTGATTAATATCCCTGACTACCCTTTGCCCCACCTCAGTCCTTTCCTATGTAATTGTGACCAGAGGGTACGTATAGAATTTACCTGAGCAGATAACTCCTGCATCTTCCTTATGCCTACAATTGTGCCGCCCCCAGCCATGTGAACGGCACTGCCAAATACGAGATTCTTTTCCATTGCAGCCCAGCTCATCCAGCCAGATTGGTCCTGTTCCTTCCCCAAAATGAGCAGAACCAGTGGCATTAACGGCCACTCCACAGCCCAGCTGTCTGCACACCACGTGGGCATCACTCAGGTCCCAGCTGTCATCACAGATGGTGCCCCAGGAGCCCTCATGGTAAACCTCTACTCTTCCAGCACAGCGACCTCCTCCATTGACCAGGCGAAGTTGGCCACTCCCTGAGAAGAGAATAGAAAATATTAATAAAATGTATTCCTAAGGATTGAGATCATTTTCATAGATTGGTTGCTAATTCTCACCTACACAGCCGGCAGCACTTTCTTCTGGAATGGGAGAGCTTGTTGGATCCGAGGAAGATGAATTACACAGGGGTAATATCTGGGTCTGGTTTCCTGCAAACACCAAATTGCTCAGTCATACAAGACTCAAAGGGTTAGAGTGAAGAAAGGTGGTCAGGTAGTGTACAACTGAGCTGGAGACACCCATAGCTTTAGAGAGAGATGAACGAGTCAACCAGACTAGGAATTAATAAGGTGATTTGAGGAAGGTTTGGCATATAGTTAAGTAGTAGATAGCTGTGAGATCCATGAAAATTAAGTTCACTATTCTTCTTAAAAGACAAATGAGGGTAATATTCTGGTGCACGTGTCAGGATCTCTCAGAATGGACCATTTCCCTTTTCTTTTGTTCTTCATCCCTATCAGTACAACTGTTCTTAAAGCATACCATCATGGAAGAGGTTCATCACTGGTTGCCTTTCATCCTCTTACCTGAGCAGATTACAGAGGCCACTTGCCCTGCAGAACATAGCGATGCTCCCAGAACAGTTACTGGACAATCTCCAATATGCTGTTCAGTCCCAGTGCAGTGAAACATGTGCCTCCAGACCTGACCACTTCCTTTCCCAAAATGTGCTCCTCCTGGGGTAGAAAGGGCAACTCCACATTTAAGCTGCTGGCAAATGACGTGGGCATCTTCCATATCCCAGTGAGAGTTGCAGAGGGAACCCCAGGTGCCAAGTGTCTTGATCTCCACTCTTCCCTCACATGGGGTCTTCCCATTCACCAAGCGGATTTCTGTGTATCCTGGAAGGAGACAATGCTTTAGGAAAGAATGCTGTGACTACCTACCCCAGCCCTTTCACTGTATGGGAACAAATTGACAATGTTCTCTGGGTCTCACTTGAGCAGATGACTCCAACATCCCTGCTGTGGCTACAAGTCCCATCTGGATGGGGTGCTACTGGGCAGAGTGAGAGATGGGACTCATCGCCCTCACACTGGAATTCTTCAGCCCAGATCTGTCCACTTCCTTCTCCAAAGTGAGCTCCCCCAAGCATAGAGATGGCTGTGCCACACTGTAATTCCCTGCATAGCACACTGGCAGCTTCAAGAGAGAAGTCAGAATCACAGACGGTGCCCCACGTGTCTCCAAGTTTCACTTCAACACGACCAGAGCAGGGAATGTCCCCTCCAACCAATCTGGGTTCCCTGTGGGCTGAAAAATAACACTTCAGTGGGAGAGAAAATGATTCCCAGGTCTTCCCTCATGATGGAGGTGAGGAAAGGAGTGAAGAGTTGGAAAGAGAGACCAGAGTGCCCATTAATTTTCCGTACTTGTTCTTGGCTTTTCTGCCTTGAATTAAGCATAATAAATTCTAGACCTCCTCACTCCTCATTGAACCAATCCAAGAGAATTCTAGAACTTTGCGTCCTGGGACCAGCCATCCCAGGAGTCATGATGGCAACTCATTCTTTCCAGTGTTTCACTTGCATTGTTCACAACATCAAAGACCACAGACAATGTGTACCCACTGCGTCCACCTCTTAGTTCTGCACTCAGTCTTCCACCCATTGCAATCTAGGTTCTGCCTCAACCATTCTGAATGGTTCTACATAAACTTTTTCAAGGTACTTCCAGTTTTCAAAATGAACATCAGACCCTTTCTTTCCATTTGACACCCGTTACACTTGCTGTATGCGACTCTCATCTCTCCTGTTTTCTCCTCCTGTCAGGCTGACAGTGCCTTATCAGAACTCTTAACTTATTCCCAAATCCAAGGTTCTGTCCTCAACCACCTTGTCGCAGAGTTCAATCTATCAGTGAAGACCAATAATAGCAATAATAATAATGGTAATAGTTGTTATACGTTGCCCTCAAGTCGATTCCAACTCATGGTGATCCCATTGTACAGAGTAGAATTGTGTGCTCCATAGGGTTTTCAATGGCTGATTTTTCAGCAATAAACTGCCAGGACTTTCTTCTAAGGTGCTTCTGGGTGGGTTTGAACAGCCAACCTTTCAGTATGCACCACCCATGGACTCAGTAATAGCTGTAGTAGTTATCATTTATTGATCACTTGTTATGTGATTCCTATGAGGCAGCCATTATATTATCCCCATTTTTCCTTTGGAGGAAACCACAGCACAGAGATTGTTAGTAGCTTTCCCAATACCATTCAGTTATCAAAATTAAGGAGTGATAATGAACACTAATTCTTTAGCATACTTCATGATCTTACCTTAAAAGCTTCAACATCTACCATTTCATCAATTGCACCCTATGCCACAGCCTAAAGATACCTGGGAATGTTATATTTTTTTATGTTTCTGTGCCTCTCCAGAAAATTTTCTCTCTATTTATAATGGATTTTCCTACATTATGTATGTGGAAAAGGCTACCTCTTTTCAGGGCTGCTCAATTTCTGATTCTTGGCCCTCTCACCCAAGGACACACAGTTTAGTAGAGATATAAATATTCAAATAATAATCTGATAAGTCCAAAAATAGAAATATGTATTAGATACAAAACTAACAAAAACAGGAGTCATAAGCTCTGTTTGTGGCCATATAGGAGAAAAGTATAATCTGATCTGAGTTTTACAAAACAACAAAGGATTTGAGTTTGGCAAGTAAACAGCATTTAAAGAACACAGCCATGAAATAGCATGGTGTAATCAAGGAATTACAAATAATTTGGTATAGCTGGAATTTAAAATGTAAAGAAAAGAGATGCCACAGATAAAGCTAAAGAAATGGGGCTCAGATTGTGCTCAGAAGGGCTCTTATGCTAAGATGAGGAACACAATCATCCAGATAACTGTTTCTTTCAAAATAACCAAATAAACAAACCCATTGTCATTGACTCAATTCCAAGTCATAGTAACCCTAAGGGACAGAGTAGAACTGTCCCACAGGATTTCCAAGGCTATAAATCTTTTCAGAAGCAGACTGCCACATCTTTCTCCTGCAGAGCAGCTGGTAGCTTCAAACCGCTGAACTTTTCGTTAGCAGCCAAGTGCTTAACCACTGCACCACCAGTGCAGTGGTTAAAATGCTCAGAGGCAATCCAAATTACTTGGGAGACACAAACTATTTCCTTTAAGTCTTTTTGTTTTAACAAAGAAAATACATTTGAAACTAGACCTCAAAAGGCGTATAAGCCTTTACAGATGCCTGCTCTCAAACACCACTAATTCTTATGATCCCTTGGCATTGCAATCAACATGATACAAATACCCATTAGACCTTGACAATTCCCTTAAATGTCTTAGAAAACGTTCCAGATATGAACACCTTTTGTATCATAGCACTATAGAATGTCTTAGCATGTCAAAATTTCACCCACTTATGTATTAAATCTATACAAAGCAAGCCCCCATACAAATCTGAGATGAAGAACATGTGGCTTTCTAAACACAGCTGAGTTTAAAGCAAAAAATGCCTCTATAACACAGATAAAGACTCTTGAGTTAGAAGGTCCTTAATTTCTTCTTGTCCAATCGTTATTTGAGCGTGAAATTCCTCTATCATTGATTAGTATTCATATAGTCCCATTCCACTTTTGGACAGCCCTAAATCTTTACATAAAGACAGATTCTTAGATTAAGTCCAGTTCAGCTTTCCTGTAACCTCTGGCTTTCTCATCTGGATCTATTTGAAACAAAATAAAATTAAACACAACCAAAAAAGAAAAACAGAAAGTATTTTCCCTTCCATGTTGAAAGCTGTTAAGCACTTGAAAACAAATTCCTTCTATAAATATCCTCATGATTCCTTGATCCCTAAAATATTTGAGTCCAGGGCGAAGGGGAAGTTCTTCTACCCAGAAAGTGATGGCTAGGGGAATTAATCTACTTTTCTTCCTAAGCATTAGAGACTTGTAGACTCTAACCTTAATCAATGTTTATTCATGAATCTGCAAGGAACATACTGATCTACACTATGAGTTGGCTTCCTTATATCATTTGCTATGCATACGTGGTTAGAATATTGAAAATTTAATGCTCTGAAAGATTTTTTCCTTCTAAATCTATGATTACCTTTTTACATAAGAGCCACTAAGTGAATTTTTGTGCCCGGATTTAGCCTCTTTTATCAACATGCTAAGCTTTCCCCTGCATGAGTAACTAAATCTGTATTTATTTCTTTAAGAAATAATTAATTATAATTACTGCTTTTTGTCTAATAATAGATAAAACTTACAATATGATTTAAAGAAGCATTAACACGTTTTCATCATTGGTACTTTCCAGACTTCGAAAAGTATAAAAAACAAAACAAACAAACAAAAAACCTATTGCCTTTGAGTCAATGCTGACTCATAGCAACCCTATAGGACAAAGCAGAACTGCCCCATACGGTTTCCAAGGAGTGGCTGGTGGGTTCGAACTGCCAATCTTTTGGTTAGCAGCTGAGCTCTTAAATATTGTGCCACCAGGGCTCCTTGAAAAGTATAGCTTGTTCTAAAGCCAAAGTTATTTCCAAACCTAAGTAAAAATATAGCACAACTCAAAATAAACTATTTCTTAAGGTCAGATGTCCTCTATAGCATATACACAGCAATCACCAACAAAATGTCTGGAATTCAAAGCAATTTTGTGACCAAAATATCCTATACATCTTTCTGACTGGGTTGTCTAATCCTGTACATCAGAGATAAATTGTTGCTTTATCTTTGTAATCTTCTTGTTTCATTGAGTTCTTCTGGCCCTTTCTAGCCACATAACCTCTTGCTATATAAAGCTATAGGAATTTTAACAGATTAGGGAATTTGTGGTTTGGATTTGGCAGGAACAGAATAACATTTCCATCATTTCTTCCTGGAGATCTTCTGAAAGTATCAAGCAAATCAAAAGACAAAATTGCAAACTCTATTTCTAGCAAAACAAGGAGAAAACTAAAACCTTGGAGCCAAAATAAGCAGAGGATCTTCTAAAAGCCACAGAAATATAACAAAACCATTTACAAAAGAGAGCTAAGAAGGCACATGGCAAATAGCAAACAAAAATACAGTTCTGCAAGCTAAAATGACCATCTTAAGTTGCAAACGGAAGTTTCTTATTTGTAATAGTGGGGCAACGCTGGCACCAGGAGCTCCCCAAGAGGCAGGCCTAAGTGGGCGATCACACAGGTAGGACGTATAAAGGTGGTCTTTGCACTATGAAAAGTCCCACAACTGCCTATCTCCACTTGCTGGGGAGAAATGCAGTCAAAATAAACTTGGAGTCATGTGAACAGATAACATGGATTATAAAAAAAAATTTCCTACTAGCCTGGAACATGTCCTTCCTGCCAATAGCTGCCCCAGAAAAATCTCTTGCTTCTTGAAGAGTAAGGAACCAAAGGAACTGTTTTGAGTTCTGACTGAAGGATGTCATAAGATAAAAGAAGGATAAGACCAATAATTTTTTTTCTTAATTCCAAAGAATTAGGAAACAGATGAAAAGTGTGATAAAATATTTCAGTATGGATTTTTAAAAACTCAATAAGTTTTAACCTCTCTGAAGCAAGTCTACAAAATCAAGGTGAAGGAGCTCATAGAACAGACGGCAAGACAGCAAGTAAATTTGAACTATGAGCTGTCAGTCCTCAGGAACAAAAATAATGTAAAGAAAAATTAACACCAACACTGAATGAAAACAGTCGGAAGAAGTGTGGGTGCCACTGAACAGAGTTTAGAAATGTGAGGATAGAAGAGAGTGCAAATGAGAAATGTGAACTAATAAAAAATGAAACTGATTATAATGGGATAGCGAGAAAATTAATATGGAGACAGAGGGAATCTAGCATATGCATAATCGAGGTTCCTAAATGGCGGGGGGGGGGGGAGATATAATGGAACAGAACAAGTATTTAATTATATAATTAAAAGAAATTTTCCTGCTTAAATCTACATCTTGAAAGGGCATATCTTGGTCTAAAAACAAACAAACAAATCCAGAACCTTAAAGCAAGGCAATAAAAGAAATAAAGTCACTTAAGGGGGGGAAAAAAAATCAAGGTGGCTTCAGACTTTTCCATAGCTCTATTTGCAAGGGCTTAAAAGAAAAGGGAGTTAGTAACACCTACAGCACTTTCAAGGGGAAAAGAAGAGAGAGAGAAGAGGGAGAGACCTAATTTCTTTATACTCAACCAAACCAGGTAGTTGTGAATATTCAGGAAATGTGGGATTCTGTTTTTATAGGTCCTTCAAGATTTTACTAGAGATAAACCTCAGAAAATCACGAAATGACTAGGAAACCATGGTAAAAAGGACTAATGGCAAGCTTTGCAACTATTTAACTGTAACACTGAAATGAAAACAAATGTGAAGATTAGAACAAAAGAATAGAATGTAAATGTTGATATTCCTGAAAATGTATATATAGCCATTCTAAAAAAATAAATAAATTTGGGAAACAATGGAAAAGAAGGTAGGTGGTAGAATAAGGGCAATGACTTCCTTATCTTTAGTAGTTGCAGGTTAAAAGTCATCATATAAAGGTGAAAACCAAATAATCATGGTATATGTATATTTAAGAGTATGGAGGTTAATATTTAAAAACATAATTTACCAATATTAAGTGATAAGGAAGAGAGAGTAGAGGGGGAAGAAAGAAAATTATGCTATTAATTTTCATATGATGTTAACAGATACCATTTAAATAAGAAACAAAGGATTACAGAAAGTATATAGAGTTGTAAAAGTTTTATAGATATGGCCTACATAATATCTATCCTCTCCTTATTTCTAACTACAGAATGCTGATTTTATTATTAGCAGTAATATTCTGTTTTGAAGAACTATATTCCCCAGATTCCCTCTCAGAAAGGTTGATCAATTATACAATAACACGGTGACAGAGGCCTCTGGGAAAACTTCTTACAGGGAGCTGACTCAGCCTCCCCTTTCTTCTGACCTGTAAGGAAACTCTTCGAAGTCATGTTTTAGGTATGGTAGAGTAGGAAGGCAGAGAGTATCTGAGCCCCTAATGCTCCATAAGTTATATAAGCTCCAAACTGTCATCCTATTTTTGGATTTATTTACAAGCCAGAAAAATAAACCCATGTTGTTTAAACTTCCGTTATTGGGGATTTATATTATATGTGGCTGAATAGAATCCTAAGTAATTCAGAATGCATTATGGTAAATTAGGTAGTCTAGTAATAAAACCTAAGTTATGCATGTGGTTGAATGGAGTCGCTGGGAAGCAAATACCAATGACTCAGATATTATAAGCTGGAAAACAAATGAGTCCTGTTATCCGTAGTAGAATATAAATGGACAATTGTCACCTTGAAAACAAACCATGTGCTCACTAAAGCTGCAAAACTAGAGAATATAGTGGGAAAACTATAAAAATTTTTAAAACATCAGACTGTTCTTATGACCTGGATCTTCTTTGCCACCTTTAGAGAGAGGTGAACTCAGACCAGAAGTAGCCAGACTCCAAGCAGAAAGGGGAGGGGAAATATCAACTTTGTAAGGGAGACATACTCTTTCTACAGCTGCTGTGTGTAGTTGAGAGTCCAGTAACTTGCAAAATTGGAAATAAAAAAAAAAAAACCCCACTAAATATCCTGTCACCCAAATTCATGTGGTTACAAAGCTGAGCTTTAGCAGAAGGCAAGATTGATACTTCACATACAAACGCAATGACCTACCAGCAAAGACATGATTTAGGTCTTGCCTTTCCTCCCATACCCATGGTTAATAATTATAATAATTATTAATATAATTACTAATAATTATAAGGAAGGGGCTAGTCACAGCACAAAGTATGTAAATACTTTCTTTGACTATGATTACTTTCACACGGCATTGGATTAAAACAAAATAGACTAGAAGGCTACTAAGTTTTGAGGGAAATGTTTTGCTGACTTAGAGCACAGCTGGCAGCAGCCAATGACCACTCAATCCTTAATGCCATCCAAGGCTCCCTAAACCAATGCGAGCAGAAAGTACTCATGAAATACATGCAAACCCCAGACAGATATACTCTTCAAACTGACCTCAGATGTGACTATGGAGAGTAATGCACCAGGAAGAATAGCCCAGAGAGAAGCACGTGGGCCTGTGAAGGGATAATGGACAGAGGACAGCTTCTCAGAAAGCAGATTTGTCAGCTTGGCTTACCAAGGAGCTCACTGATTTGCAGAGTAGGGAGTCCTCATCATTCCTGTCCAGAAGGATCTGGTTATTACTGTGGAAAAACAACTATGGGTGTTTCTTGGCGACCATAGAGCCACCAAATCAGCCTTAAACTGTTAACCTATTTGGCTTATTTCAATGAGAAAAGAGAAAGCCAAAACTTTGCCTTCTTGTTGTTGTTAGGTGCTGTCGAGTAGGTTCTGACTCATGGCAACATATGTACAACAGAATGAAACACTGCCCGGTCCTGCACCATCCTCACCATCCTTACTATGTTTGAGCCCATTGTTGCAACCACTGTGTCAGTCCATCTCATTGAGAGTCTTTCTCTTTTTCTGACCCAAAGTAAACTGACCCTCCACTTTTCTTTGCCTTCTTAAGGCACTGTTACTTGGTTTTATTTTATCTGCAGCTGAAGTTAATGCTAATTAATAAAACTACAATTAATAGGACAAAATACATAGCATGTAAATTTAAAACGAAATTATCAGAAATATAAGTATGCTTTCATAAAGATCTCAAAAAAGGTCACATAGTGAAATATATTTTTGGTTGCAACATAATACATAATATAATAATATCTTGTTATAGTACATAACAATTTAACAATACATAGTACGACTAAGCTAAGATCAAATATATCTCTCAGCTCAAAAAAGTAATCCAACCAGATTCCTTTTTGAAGTAAGTACCAAGTCTAGGATGAGTATGCACCTAAACAGAATGATTTATAGAGGTAAAAAATAAAAGAATAGAAAAAAAGTAAATAATGCAGTAGTTACGATATTAATATCAGACAAGTTTGATTCAGAACAAAAAACATCCAACCATGAAATGATAAAAACTTAAATAATACTGAAGAGAACAATTCACAATGACCACAGAACAATCATATAAAGTGCTATGTCCCAGATTGATACAGCATCAACATTCATAAACAAACTATAAGAAATTCAAGATGAAACAGGTAGCAACACATTAGTGGTAAAGCACTTTAACTCACCTGTCTCAATTATGTCCAATTACATGGACCAAAAAAAAAGTAAAGATAAAGAAGATTCAAATAACAAAATTATTTAAAAATAACAATTTATGTGATACAGCTGCTGGTGCACTCACCACTTTATTTATAAGTAAATCTACAGCTTCAAATATTTATATTAACAAACAAGAAAGAATAAAAATTAATTAAGCACCCAGCTCGAGAAGTTAGAGGGAAAAAGAAACTGAGCTTTAGGAAATCAGAAGTGAATTAATACAAAGATGAACACATTTTAATAAACTAGAAAACAAAGATAGCACTAATTAAAAAAAAAAACCAGATGCCTGTTCTTTAAAGCAAGTTTTTAAAAACTTAACCAATAGCTAATCTTATGAAATAAAGGAAATTAAAAAGCAAAAATAAATGCACACAATAAGAAATGAGAAGAGAAATGTCACAGATATAATCAATACAGAAGTAATTGTAAGACTCAGAAAGATCTTAAATACTAATATGAAATTACAGTCAAGATGTTTTACTAAGTGAAGACTCAATGTACAGATCAATCTGTATAACATGCCACCATTTGGATAGCAAAAGGGGGTGATACCTACATATGGATTTGCTTGTTTTTTTTTTTTTTGTATTTGCATAAAGTATCTTTTAAATTGATACATAAAAACCTCATCCATATTAAGTTGCCTGTGAGGAGATGAACTGAATAGTTGGGGGCAGTAGCTGGGGAAGATTTTACACTTTCATACTTTGAAGATTAAACCATGTGAATATATTGCCAATCAAGAATTGAAAAAAAAAAAAAAAACCTAGTGTAACCATTCAAATGCATGCATTAAAAGATTGCCTTTTTTTCAGTCATTCCCTCACCTAGGGCACATGTAGGTTGGGTGGGAGGAGCTTGGGGTGATGCCACTGGTTAGGGGACATGCAGCACATAAAAGTTTCTACCCTATGACTAGTTCTCTACATATTTAATGGTTTTGCACGTACAGTATTTTATCTATAGTCTTTTCACCATATTAATATGTTATGTCAATATATTGCCTTAATGTTGAAAAATATCACTTAAAGTTAGCGTTTGTATAAATACAATTAACATAAAGGTGCTAAAGATTATCCACAAACCTGGACAACTCACAGCTCACTTTTGAACTTTTTAAAGAGGTTAAAGAGCGAAATATGCACATATGTTCAGAATGAGGAAAATTCTTTCACAGTAAGATAAACCAAAAACCAAACCCGTTGCCATCGAGTCAATTGTGACTCGTAGGGACCCTATAGGACAGAGTAGAGGGAGAACTGCCCCATAGGGTTTCCAAGGAATGCCTGGTGGATTCCAACTGCCGACTTTTTGGTTAGCAGCCGAACTCTTACCCACTAAGCCACCAGGGTTTCCTCACAGCAAGATAGAGGGAGCCTGTGGTTCAGTCATGTCAGTTTATCCAACATAATCATTTATCAAATCATTCCGGTGAGACTCCCATGAAAGACACATGTAAGTCTTAAAAATTTCAATCCCCCTTAATCTTTTACCCTCCTTGAATTTAGAAAGTACTCAAAAGAGTTGGGAATCAGCTAAAGCCAGCAAAAACAAACTCCTTTGCCGAAGATACCAAATGGATTATAAATTTATCTAAGATTCTCATAGTGAAATTTGTATAGACATTTTCTGGTATCTTAAGAGAGATCTAGCTATAGAGACTAATGCTTCTTATTAGTTTTAAGGCTATTACTGTAAATTTGCCCCCTTGAAACTAAATTTCCTATTAGTGGACTTGATTGAAAGTCATACCTGAGCAGGTAATTTTGGCTTCTTCGTAGTGATCACAAGGAAGTCCACCCCATTGCCAATTCTTGCAGTCCCACAGAGAAGTTTCATTTCCTTCACAACTGCTTACAAACAGCCATGTGTTTGTGGCTTTGACTTTGGAATAAGTTTGGTAGGATGTTTTGTGCACAGATCCACATCCCAGCTGCCTGCAAACCACATTGGCTTCTTTCAGTCCCCAGTTTCTGTCACACACCTTCCCTAACAAATTCTGAATTTTCACCTCCACTGTCCCAGCACAGCGGCTGCCTCCACCTATAAGTCTTAGCTCCAGATCTGATCCATCTGCAAAAGAGACATAAACTTAGGTCATAGGCACTTACACGTATTAACTCCCAAAGGATATTTTTTATCTTGCTCCCTCCCAGATACTGAGACACTTACCTATTTCCTAGCTTTTTTAGAAACAGCAAGTAGAGACCATGAATTTGGTTAGAAATGGGACTGTAGTTTCAAGGGTTAATTAAATTGTCAATGGTTGAAAAATATGAGCAAGTCACATATAAAAGAGTGACCTGTAAAAGTTTGTCTCTCTGAGCTCCAGGTAGATTTAGAATTCTAAATGTTGTCTCTAACAGCAGTCTGAATAACTATTACAGAAAGGAGTCAGACAACCTTCCAAACCAGTCAAATAAAGAATGTATTAAAAATTAAAACCCAAAACTGTTGCGATTGAATCGATTTCAACTCACGGCAACCCTATGTGTTACAGAGTAGAACTGCTCCATAGGGTTTTCTTGGATGTAATCTTTACAAAACCAGATTGCCAGGCCTTCTGTGGAGCGGTCAGATGGGTTCAAACCACCAACCTTTAGGTTAGCAGCCAGTCAAAAACTGCTTTGGTATTTTTACCTCTCATATCTCACACCTATTCCTACTCCTAAAGAACACACGCTCTTCCCTCTTTAGTTTTATTTTAACTTACCAGAACATGTCACACCAGCATCTTCATTATGATTGCAATAATGCTTTCCCCATTCTTGGTGTCTGCACTGCCAGACAGCAGGTTCATGCCCTTGGCAGGCAACACTATCAAGCCAAATGGGTCCAGATCCCTCGCTGGCATTAACTCGGCCAATCCCTGTGACAGCAGTTGGACATCCCAGTTGTCTACATACCACAGTGGCATCATTACTGTCCCAGCCATCATCACACACTGTCCCCCACTGTCCTTGGAATTTCACTTCCAATCTTCCTGAACATTCAGTGACTCCATCTACCAGTCTCATGGTGAGATCTGCTCCCTCTGTGACAAGGACACAAAACAAGTCAGTGATAAGGAACCAGGAAGAAGGAGACTATCATCTGCTGTACCTGAGATGAGTAAAGGAAGAAGACGGAGAAAACAATGATATACCACCACTAAAAAATTTAAAAATGGAAGATGAGTGGGTAGACCAAGAAGACAGGGTGTTTCAGTATAGAGAGCACGTCCCATATAGCAAAAGTTTCTAACAGGAAATCTAGAGGCTGAATTTTAGCTAACTTGAAAACAATAATGACAACAACAAAAAAACAATGCTGTCGTTGAGTCAATTCTGACTCATGGTGACTCCATGAGTTTCAGAGTAGAACTCTGCCCTCTTGGGTTTTTAATGGCTGTGATTTTTCAGAACTAGATTGTCAGGCCTTTCTTTTGAGGCACCTTTGGGTGGATTGCAGCTGCCAACCTTTCCGTTAGTAGCCAAGCTCTTTACAGTTTGTGCCACCCAAGACTCCTGAATTTTATCTAGAGACATGCTTATTTGACTGCTCCTGAATTTTTGTTGGAATTTGCTTTTTCTTATTAAAATATATTTGAATGTCTACAGGTGGTGCCCACGTACTCCAGTTTTCCAGTTTGCCTCAAACTTCACCACTCCCTTTTGTCTCTGCTTGAATTACCTATTTATACTACCTCATTTGTATTTACACCTGGCCCCTTTGTGACCACTTCCTTAGTTTATAAGCAGAGCAAAGAGAAAAGAGTCCTTGTCATTACTACTCTTATCTTCTCCTATTCCTCAAAGAACAAACCTCAATTCTGAGTAATGTCCTATGATAAATAAAGATCTTGTTCCTCTGGCAGTTTCCGAGGAAAAATACCTTTATTTTTGTTCCACAATATGTAAAGATGGGAGGAGAGGGGGCAGGTCAAGAAGACAAGATGTTTCAGTATACGTATTGTGGGCCAATTTTATTTTTCCTGCCACAATACTTTTCATTGTGATGCCTCAGCATGGGTAAAACAATTGAAAAGAAATGTGCTGATTGGGGCTTAGTGAGTTTTTGATGGGTAAAGGAAAAATAGAAGATGCATACTGCCGTTTTTCCTACCTAAAATCCCTTTCACTTTCTTCAACTAACAAAATCTGCCTTTCCTGTAGGAATCCTATTCTTTGTGTTTCAGGCCATAAATGGTCATGTTGCTCCAGGTGAGAAAAACTAATGTATTTAAGAAATGGAGAAAGAGATTGAACTCTGATGACGTTTAAACACTGGAATCCAGCTGTGCCTGAAGCTACCTGTTCCTCCAGATTTCTTAGTTATGTGGACAAGAATTCTCTTATTTTTCCACAATAATAGTAGGAGAATTCAACACACCACTTTTGGTAAAAGACAGAACATCCAGAAAGATGCTTAATAAAGACATGGAAGATCTAAATGCCACAATCAACCAACTTGATATCATAAACATAAACAGAACACTCCACCCAACAGCAGCCAAGTATACTTTCTTTTCCAATGCACGTGGAATATTCTCCAGAATAGACCACATATTAAGCCATAAAGCAAGCCTTAACGGAATCCAAAAACACTGAAATACTACAAAGCATCTTTTCTGACCATAAAGCCATAAAAGTAGAAATCAAAAATAGAAAAATCAAGGAAAAAATATCAAACACATGGAAGCTGAACAACATCTTGCTCAAAAAATACTGGGTTATAGAAGAATTCACAGAATCAAATGAGAATGAAAACACATCCTACCAGAACCTTTGTGACACAGCAAAAGTGGTGCCCAGAGGTCAATTTATAGCAATAAATGCACACATCGAAAAAGAAGAAAGGGCCAAAATCAAAACATTTAACCCTACAACTCAAACAAGTAGAAAGAGAGCAGAAAAATGAGTCCTCATGAGTCAAAAGAAAGGAAATAATAAGAATTAGAGCAGAATTAAATGAAATAGAGAATAGAAAAACAATTGAAAGAGTTAACAAGACCAAAAGCTGGTTCTTTGAAAAGGTCAACAAAATCGACAAACCACTGGCCAAACTGACAAAAGAAAAACAGGAGAAAAGCACATAACTTGAACAAGAAATGACATGGGTGATATCACAACAGATCCAAATGAAATTAAAAAAGTCATAAAAAAAATACTATGAAAAATTGTACACTACCAAATTTGAAAACCTAGAGGAAATGGACAACTTTCTAGAAACACACTACCTACCTAAACTAACACTAACAGTGAGAACAACTAAATAAACCTATAACAAAAGAAGAGATTGAAAAGGTAATTAAAAAAACTCCCAACAAAAAAAAGCCTTGGCCCAGCTGTGGGGAGCATGGTCTTGGGGAACATCTACCTCAATTGGCATAATACAGTTTATAAAGACAATGTTCTACATTCTACCTTGGTGAGTAGCGTCTGGGGTCTTAAAAGCCTGTGAGCAGCCATCTAAGATACTCCACAGGTCTCACCCCCTTCGGGACCAAGGGAGAATGAAGAGAACAAGATACAAGGAAAAGATTAGTCCAAAGGACTAATGGACCATAGCTACCATGGCCTCCACCACACTGAGTCCAGTACAGCTAGATGGTGCCTGGCTACCACCACTGACTGCTCTGACCAGGAGCACAACAGAGGGTTCTGGACAGAGCTGGAAAAGGATGTAGAACAAAATTCTAACTCACAGAAAAAGACCAGATTTACTGGCCTGACAGACTGGAGAAACCCTGAGAGTATGGCTCCCAGACACCCTTTTAGCAGAGTGGTGAAGTCACTCCTGAAGTTCACTGTTCAGCCAGGCATTGGACAGCCTCATAAAACAAAACGGGACTAATGAGGCACAGCAGTCCAGGGACAAGGATTAAAGACAGAAGGGGACAGGAAAGTTGGTGATAGGGAACCCAAGGTTGAAAAGGAACAGTGTTGGCATGTCTTGGGGCTGTTAATCATTGTCATAGGGCAGTATGTGTACTAACTGTTTAATGAGAAACTATTTGTTCTGCAAACCTTCATCTAAGGTACAGAAAAAAAAAAGAGTTATCTATGTGAGATCAAATTGACAATAGCAACTCAGAAGTTTTGATGCGATGCCTAGGGGGCAGTGAGATGAAGATAATGGTGATGGAATAATTTGGAAAAAGATAGTGAGAATAGCCACACAACTGGAAGAATGTAATCGATGTCACTGAACTGTACATGTAGAAACTTTTGAAATGGTGTAACTTTGGCTATGTATATTTTCACCAAAAAAAGGGCCCTCCAAGGTCAAGAAGGGAGAGTGTTGACATGTCATGGGGTTGTTAACCAATGTCATAAAACAATATGTGTACTGACTGTTTAATGAGAAACTATTTGTTCTGTAAACCTTCATCTAAAGTACAATTTTAAAAAAATTTAAAAAAAAAATCCCTGGCCCAGACAGTTTCACTGGAGAATTCTACCAAACTTTCAGAGAAGAGTCAACACCACTACTACTAAAGGTATTTCAGAGTATAGAAAAGGATGGAATACTTCCAAACTCATTCTATGAAGCCAGCATAACCCTGATACCAAAACCAGGTAAAGACACCACAAAAAAAAAAAAAAAACAAAAAAAACAGATCAATATCCCTCATGAACATAGATGCAAAAATCCTCAACAAATAGATTTCAATAGAATTCAACAACATATCAAAAGAATAATTCACCATGACCAAGTAGGATTCGTACCAGGTATGCAGGGATGGTTCAACACTGGAAAAACAATCAATGTAATCCATCATACAAATAAAACAAAAGACAAGAACCACATGATCTTACAAACTGATGCAGAAAATGCATCTGACAAAGTCCAACACCCATTCATGATAAAAACTCTCAGCAAAATAGGAGTAGAAGGGAAATTCCTCAACATAATTATGAGCATTTATACAAAGCCAACAGCCAACAACATCCTAAATGGAGAGAGTCCAAAAGCATCCTTCTTGAGAACGGGAACCAGACAAGGATACCCTTTATCACCACTCTTATTCACCTTGTGCTGGAGGGCCTACCCCGAGCAATTAGGCTAGAAAAAGTAATAAACGGCATCCAAATTTGTAAGAAAGAAGTAAAAGTATCTCTATTTGCAGATGATATTATCTTATACGTAGAAAACCCCAAAGAATCCACAAGAAAACTACTGGAACTAATAGAAGATTTCAGCAAACTATTAGGACACAAGATAAACATACCAAAATCAGCTGGATTCCTGTACACTAAAAAAGAGAACTTCGAAGAGGAAATTACCAAATCAATACCATTTACAATAGCCCCCCAAAAGATAAAAAACTTAGGAATAAATCTAACCATAGACACAAAAGACCTATACAAAGAAAACTACAAGACACCAATGCAAGAAACCAAAAGAGACATGCGTAAGTGGAAAAACATACCTTGCTCTTGGATAGGAAGACTCAACATTGTGAAAGCGTCAAGTCTACCCAAAGCAATCTGCAGATACAATGCAATCCCAATCCAAATTCCATTGGCATTTTTTAATGAGATGGAGAAACAAACCACCAACTTCATATGGAAAGGGAAGAGGCCCTGAATAAGTAAAGTATTACTGAAAAAGAACAAAGTGGGAGGCCTCACACTACCTGGTTTTAGAACCTATTATACAGCCACGGTAGTCAAAACAGCCTAGTACTGGTACAACAACAGATACATAGACCAATGGAACAGAATTGAGAATCCAGATGTAAAGTCATCCATCTATGAGCAGCTGATATTTGACAAAAGCCCACAAGTCTGTTAAATGGGGAAAAGACAGTCTCTTTAACAAATGGTGCTGGCATAGCTGGATATCCATCTACAAAAAACTGAAACAAGACCCATACCTCACACCATGCACAAAAACTAACTCAAAATGCATCAAAGACCTAAATATAAAATCCAAAATGATAAAGATGTAAAAAAATTATGGACAATGCTAGGAGCCCTAATATATGGCATAAACAGAATACAAACTGTAGCTAACAATACACAAACACCAGAAGAGAAACTAGATAACAGGGGGCTCCTAAAAATCAAACACTTATGCTCATCAAAAGACCACCAAAAGAGTGAAAATGACAACCTACAAACTGGGAAAAAAATTTTGGCTACCACAAACCTGATCAGGGCCTGTCTTAGTCATCTAGTGCTGCTCTAACAGAAATACCACAAGTGGATGGCTTTTGAAAAGAGAAATGTATTCTCTCACAGTCCAGTAGGCCACAAGTCCAAATTCAGGGCATCAGCTCTCTCTTTCGGCTCTGGAGAAAGGTCCTTGTAATGCATCAGTCCTTCCTTGGTCTGGGAGCATCTCAGCACAGGAACCTCAGGTCCAAAGGACGTGCTCTGCTCTCAGCACTGCTTTCTTGGTGGTATCAGGTTCCCATGTGTCTCTGCTTGCTTCTCTCTTTTATATCTCAAAAGAGATTGCTTTAAGACACTATCTAATCTTGTCTGTCAACCTCATCAGTTTCACAGTGATAGAATTTACAACACATAAGGAGATCACATATAATCTTGTCATAGTGATAGAGTTTACAACACATAAGGAAATCACATCAGATTACACAATCATACAACACTGGGAATCATGACCCAGCCGAGCTGACAGATATTTTGGGGGGACACAATTCAATCCATGACAGGGCCTAATCTCTAAAATCTACAAGATACTGCAAAACCTCAACAACGAAAAGACAACCCAATTAAAAAATGGGCAAAGTGTATGAACAGGCACTTCACCAAAGAAGACATTCAGGTGGCTAATAGATACATGAGGAAATGCTCACAATCATTAGCCATTAGAGAAATGCAGATCAAAACTACAATGAGATACCATCTCACTCCAACAAGGCTAGCATTAATCCAAAAAACACAAAATAATAAATGTTAGAGAGGTTGTGGAAAGACTGGAACACTTATACACTCTTGGTGGGAATGTAAAGTGGTACAGCCACTTTGGAGTTGATTTGGTGCTTCTTTAACAAGCTAGAAATGGAAGTACCATATGAATCAGCAATCCTGCTCCTTGGAATATCTCCTAGAGAAATAAGAGCCATCACATGAATAGATATATGCACATCCATGTTCATTGCAGCACTATTTACAATAGCAAAAAGATGGAAACAACCTAGGTGCCTGTTAACGGATGAGTGGATATACAAATTATGGTATTATTCACACAATGGAATATTACTTGATGATAAAGAACAACAATGAATCTGTGAAACATCTCATAACTTGGAGGAATCTGGAAGGCATTATGCTGAGTGAAATTAGTCAGTTGCAAAAGGACAAATATTGCATGAAACCACTATTATAAGAACTCAAGAAAAGGTTTAAACTCAGAAAAAAAATTTTTTGATGGTTATGAGGGTGGGGAGGGAGAGGGGTATTCACTAACTAGATAATAGACAAGAATTATCTTAGGTGAAGGGAAGGACAACACACACTACAGGGGAAGTCAGTACAACTGGACTAAACCAAAAGCTAAGATGCTTCCTGAATATAATCAAACACTTCAAGGGACAGAGTAGCAGGGGCAGGGTCCTGAGGACTATGGTTTCAAGGGACATCTAGGTCTATTGGCATAGCAAAGTTCTTAAAGAAAATGTTCTGCATCCCACTTTGGTGATAGGCATCTGAGGTCTTAAAAGCTAGCAAGCGGCCATCTAAGATGCATCAATTGGTCCCAAACCACTTGGAGCAAAGGAGAATGAAGACCACCAAAGACACAAGGAAAATACTAGCCCAACAGACAGAAAGGGCCACATAAACCAGAGACTCCATCAGCCTGAGACCAGGAGAACTAGATGGTACCCGGCTACCACCAATGACAGCCCTGACAGGGAACACAATAGAGAGTCCCTGATGGAGCAGGAGAAAAGTAGGGTACAGAACTCAAGTTCTAGTGAAAAGACCAGATTTAATGGTCTGACTGAGACTAGAGGGACCCTGGAAGACATGGCCCCTGGACTCTCTGTTAGCCCAATACTAAAACCATTCCCAAAGCCAACTCCTCAGACAAAGATTAGACTGGACTATAAGACGTAAAATGATACTCGTGAAGAGTGCGCTTCTTAGCCCAAGTAAATACATGAGACTAAATGGGCAGCTCCTGTCTGGAGGTGAGATCAGAAGGCAGAAAGGGACAGGAGCTGGTTTGAATGGACACAGAAAATCCGGGGTGGAAAGGAGGAGTGTGCTGTCACATTACAGGGAGAGCAACTAGGGTCACATAACAAAGTGTATATAAATTTTTGTATGAGAAACTAACTTGAACTGTAAACTTCCACTTGAAGCACAATTGAAAAAAAAGAATTTTCTTATTTTTAAGTTAGTTTGAATTAGGTTTCTTTTGTTTGAAAAAAAAGATAACTGGTGATGACAAAGGCATTTTTTTTTTAATTGCAATTATATTTTCCTAAATGTTCCCTGGGGTTCAAGGTCCAGTAGTTCTCCTTAGAACTAAGACCTTCAGGAGAAAAGGGATAGTGGTGCCCTTGAACACACAAACCTGTTGACCCTGCCTCCTGGTCTAAGAGTGGAGTATGAGAGTCTCTACACAGTCACAGGCCATAGTCATGCCATAGCCCTAGAAGAAGTGAGGTTTTAATGGGAAACCAAAATGTATCTTTTTTTATAGTGTGATTCAGTGATTTGGAATTAATGGCTTGGGAAGGACTGGTTTAATGTAGCTAAAGAAAAGACTTTTGTAGATTAGAGAATGATAAAGGGAGTGGCGCACTCTTAAAAACTCATCCAGAAGCAAAATTTCCTAGTTAAGCATTTTTTAAAAAAACTAGATTCTTCCCTAAACACTTCCTTCTACTCTCATCTTGGATCTCAGTTTCACTGTTCATCCATCTCCTCCTAACCTATTTATGCTAATTCAGTTAGGTTAAAACTCCACAGTTATCCGACTGGAACAGGAAATGAAGTGATAATGAGGTGACAAAGGAAGCCAATTTCATTATGTTCTTAAGAGTTTGGACTTCTACAACTATTACTCGTTTCTTTTGTCCTCTCATGGAGAACAGAACAAACCTGAATCAGTCCTTACCTAAGCAAATCACTCCAGCATCCTCAGCATGATCACAATTATGCTTTCCCCATCCTTGGTGTTTGCAGTTCCAGAGAGCTGACTCATTTCCATGGCATACAAGATCATCAAACCAGATTGGTCCAGAGCCTTCTCCAAAATTAGCTGAACCAGAGAAACTGACAGCACTTCCACATTCCAGTTGTTTACAAACCACAGAAGCATGATGTATGTTGAGGTTATCGTCACACACTGTTCCCCACTGTCCTTGGAATTTGACCTCTATTCGTCCTGAACATCGGGTTCCTCCATTCACCAGCCTCATCTCCAAATCGGATCCATCTAGAGCAGAGAAAAGGGCATAGTTCAGAAGTGACATTCATTCAGATGTAATTTTAGAAAATAAGGTTCCTCTGGACACTTGGGACTTGATGTTGTCCTTGAGCTGGTTCACTGATTTTGAACGCTGCCCCACCCTTCACACTGCAGAATTTCAACCTGTTGGAAATAAATGAACAACTAGGACTTTTATCTATATCTACTTACCAAGGAAAATGCTTATAGATTACAGTTTACTTTCTATTTTGTTTTGTTTCCACCCATCACTGGGACAGAAGTAAACACTCTTATGTAGAAATAGATAATTTGACTAAAATTGTTTCTTTTAAAAACTAGGAAAAATAAAACTGGTCCATACGATAAGCTAGTAAAAATGACAAGCCAGTCATTTGCTGAACATTTAAAATTTCCATTTTAATTGTCTTTATTATAAACAGTGCACAGCAACAGTGAGTAACTGTCTGAGGTTGAATTAGAAATTAGAAAGTAGGAAAAAAGCAAAGATAAAAATGCACAAACATACATAATATTTTGCAAAAGGACACCTGTGGTATACCAAATTCATAAAAATTGAGGGAAAAAAATCAATAGAAATAATTCATTTCTTACAAATTTTCTGTTTCAAGCAAAGCTTTTTTTTCCCTTCGTAAAAAAAATTTCTCTATATACCACCCTTAGATTTTCTCTGAGGACTAAAATAACTGAGAAAAGGAGATTTTGGATGTGATTCTAGGACACTTGAAAAATAAAATCTATGTGACCTGAAAAACAAAATCTGTATGTGGTTGAAGAAAATGTTTTGAAACTGTTCCTTGAAAAAAATAATTCAGTTTTAAAAGCTGTAAAATCAAAAGTCAAACACCTCCGCTTAGAAAGGTTTCTGATTATGGACTAATACTAATAGCTCATAAACAAAATATCTACCCACGGTTCCAAGTACCTCTTTTAATCTTCACAACAACTTTCTACATTATGTACTATTATCAGTATCTTCACTTTATAAATAATGAAACTGAGGTTGAATAATTGGCACAGAGTCAAACTGTAGAGCCAGGAAGCAAACCAACAATCTAGCATCAGAATCTATACTTTTGACTATTATGTTATATTGTCTCAGTGTATGTGATATTAATAAAATCTCCCAAGAGTTAGAGGGTTGGAGGATTGAGCATCAATCAGGGTGGAGAATCTCAGAAATGTAGACTCTACAACTTCATGGAACTAGTGAGTCCTTGAACAGCTATGAGTTCTGCTCTGGTGGTGCAGTAGTTAAGCGTTTGGCTGCTAACCAAAAGGTCAGCAGTTTGAATCTATCAGCTGCTCCTTGGAAACCCATGGGCAATTCTACTCTGTCCTATAAGGTCGCTATAAGTCGGAGTTGACTCAACAGCAAGGGGTTGGGTTTGGTTTGGTTTAGTCGAAGCGTTAGGTGTATAATCTTCAGGAAGCAATTTTTTGATTAACTCCATCCTTAGGTTTTTAAAAGAACAAAACAAAACCAGAAAACAAGAGTTAAAAGTACTACACTGATGTTTAGCTAAACAGTCAGATCTCTAGATAGCAATAAATATGATAAGAGCCCGGCAAGATTTACTATAATCTTTAACATTGCAGTAGATATTACTTTTGTTAATCCCTGTCTTTTCTTCCATAATGATTAAGAATAATAGACAAGAAGGAGGAGGAGGAAGAAAAAGAAAAGGAGGAAGAGGAAGAGGAGGAAAACAAGAAGAACAAGAAGAAGGAGGAGAATGGAGGAGGAAGAAGAGGGGGAGAAGGGAGGAAGATGAGAAGGGAGAACATGTTTTGGGAGTCATCAATGTAATGAGAAGCAGGCAGCCATGTGGAAAGTAATGTTTTCAACACCTATTGCATACCAGTCAGTGTACCAGTAGCTTTACATCACGTATTGTATCACTGAGTCCTTAGAATCTGAAGTTTAGGAATATTAAACAACTTGTTCAAAATCATAGCATTAATGGTGGCTGTATTGGAATTTAATCTAGCATCTTTTGGGTGCTAGCCTGTGTTGTTCCCCTTACACCACAACGCCTAAGAAGAGATCAGGCTTTGTGGTAATCAGTCCTAAGGGGGCGGTGGTTTCTAAAAGAAAGACTGGGAGGTGAGAAGATTTTGTAAAGGTCAATGAAATGAGCAAAGGAGAACTAGGGAGACCATAATATGAATAGGATCAGAATTATGACCTTGGGATTTGTCATCAGAAAGGCTTGATACATAGCTTTCTGTATTACTGTGAGGTCAACTGAGGTAAAACTTAAGAAAATGTTCTGTAAATTAAAACCACTACTGAAATCAAATAGCGTTGAATGCTGGAAAAAACAATTACAATTTGTAAAGCATCCTTCCTCCAGCAAAGGAAGAGTTAGTCTTAAGCATATTTGTTTCTTGATTCAGTAAATTGATTATTAATGAATGGACGATAACAGGCAATGATTTATCAGTCAACGCATTAAATCAGCATGTCACTGGGAAAGGAGACAAGGAATTGACTTAGATGTCATGATAGTTTTATCTAGGAGTAGGAGGTTACATTAAACTAAAAAACCCAAACCCATTGTCAAGTTGATTCTGTAGGACAGAGTAAAACTGCCCCGTAGGGTTTGTATGGAAGCAGACTGCTACATCTTTTTCCCACGGACTGGCTAGTGAGTTCGAACATCAAACTTTTGGTTAGCAGCTGAGTGCGTAACCACTGTGTCACCAGTAACATAATCTTAGGAGGTTATATTAAGGTTACTGAATACAAAATTCAATCTCATCACTTCCTCGTTGATCATAGTGTCCAGAATCTCTTTGGACATTTTTTTTCATGGAGGCTGCCATGTTTTCTGCTCTTTTAGCAAAGGATTAGGTAATTTTATACATGGATTAGATTATTTACATAAAAGTGGCTCCTTTTAATCTTTAACCCTTCTACACATTTTTTTTTGCCACAAAACATTTCATTTCAAGGCTTTGACTTATACAAGTCTTACCTGAACAGGTAACGCCAGCATCCTGTTGGTGAGTACAGTTGTTCTTTCCCCATCCATCATGTTTGCAGTCCCAGAGAGCTGATTCATTCCCTTGGCAGGAAACATGTTCCATCCAAATGCGTCCAGAACCTGCACTGGAATTAGTCCATCCAGTGGCTTTGATAACAGTTGGACATCCCAGTTGCCCACAAATTACAGAGACATCATCCATGTCCCAGCCATTGTTACACACTGTTCCCCATTCCTCATTGACTTTCACCTCTACTCTTCCAGTACACCTGTTTTCACCAGCTACTAGCCTCAGCTGCTTCTCTGTTTCTCCTGCAACAATGGGTTAAGACAACGATTGGCCAAGGTCACAAAAAGGCAAGTAGAGAATTATTATTCTTTAGATTATTTACTTATCTTTCAAAGACAGATTTGAGAACTAAGCCTGGCCCCAGCCACGGTGCAATAGGAGGATGCTATTTTATAGGCATTCAAATATAAGTAGGCTTCACATTAAACAATGACATAAAACCAGAAAAACTAAGTAACATACTCTATAGATCTTTATTTTGTGACTGATATTCTTTATAAATGGCAATTTATATAGTCTCCATGAACAGTTTACCACTTAAATAAGATGTTACAAAATTTTATAGGGATAAGCTACATAAGTTTCTCCAAAATCCTAAGACCAATATAAAGAAGGCTGATAGTCAATTTGTGTAGTTGAAAAGATCTGCGTCCATGATTGCAAGTAATTTAACACCCATCTCACACATATATTTAAGACAGTATGAATTTTAAAAATATTAGTTTAAATGTGACTAAATTTATCTACTTAAATGGAAAATGAGGTAGAGATTTTTACCTATTATATCCTACCATATAATCATCTCCTTCTCTTCTTTCCCGAAAATTGTGTGAGATACCTCCTTGTCATTTTTTAAGCTTAATTTAGGAATCTGGTGGTCTCACTGGTATATACCTGGCTCCCCTCTTTCAATAATTTTTTAAGATAAAATTTGGCATTTGAGTATATTGAATTGTTCCTAAAATTCCTTTTTGTCTCAATAGTTCTGAGAATACAGCTACTCTGTATCTTTCTCTAATTTTAACCTAGACATTACTTCCAATCTTTAAGTAAGATCTATCTTTTCCTGAGAGAGCTTATATTATTTTATTTTGGGGAGAATTATGCTAATATTTTATTTGTTTGTGTCATATGGTTAGGTTATTATTGTGTTCTTTTTGTATCTGATCATTTGAGTCCATGAGGCATATTGCCTAGTTTTAAAGTGCTACCTAGCTTTCAGAAAGATTCTTTGCTTTTTAACCATTTTTTTCTGAGTAGTCTAAGGCTGCAAGTAAATTTTTCAAAGTACTCACCAAGAGAACTGGTGATAAAACAGGCACTGAGGAGTGAGACCAGAGCAGTAGCAAATGGACTCAAGTGAACAAAACATCTTCTAAAGTCTGTGAAAAAAAGAAAGAAAGGAATTAGGATAATTTTCCCAAAAAGAGATTTTGGAGAAGACAGATGTTTTAAGAGGTTTGGGATTAACAAAGAAGATCAAACTGTGACATAAAACTGTTCCTTCTAAAAGGCCAGGCAAACAGGAAAAATCCATACCCAGAATCATACAGTCTCAGTGAAACAGCTTTGAAAACATTCATGTTTGTAGGTAACCTAGAGATGGAAGATTAGAAGAAAGTCCCAGGTGGAAAGAAAACTTGCAAGAACAGACCTTAAAACCTGGAAAATAGGAAAGACATCAATATAACTTAGAAGTTGGGCAGTTTTTCTGAGATTTCTACATTCCTTTACCTCCTCAATATTCAACTACTAACACTCCCTTCTCAAAGCCTACCCAATCCACCCTGAAGGATTGTAAGTTCCATTAGGGAATGATCATATTTATCATGTTTTACTCTAGTTTCACCAGTACTTGTCCCAGGGTCTGCCACATAGTAGCTGAGCAATAATATACTGATGTGATAAAGTGATGTTTATATTTTAAAAACCCAAATATCTTATTTCCAGATATAGGATGAATACTTTTTAACACTGTTAGCACTCTCATTCTTCCTTATTATTCTAACCCAACACTAATTTAAAAGTAAAAATGCTCAAAGAGTTTAACATGTCCATATAAATCATGATGTAGAGTTTAGCACCCGAGAGTGTTATTCTAAATTGCTTCTAGGAGATCAACTTTCAATCAATATTCATTCCTACATATACTGTCTTTTCTAAGGACTATTGTCTTGATACTCAATACAGTTTGGCTACTGCCGTATAAACTTAATGGCCTTTTCCCATTCCTTACTCCCCCAATATCAATCACCTTTAAATTATATCCATTGTTGGTCAGAATAATTCTATACTCCATTAAAGGATAAATGTAGAATAAATGAGAAGCTTTTACCCGCAGATCCAGAATCTTCAAGCAGCACCATCTTAGGCTTGTCCATTCCAGGGTTTTATGGTTTCAATGATTCCTAAATTTTCTTGTATATTTTCCCTAGAAATGTTCTCCCAAAGAAGATGACTTTTTCTGAAATCTCCTCACTCCCACAAGAAATGGAAAGGATACATAATGGAGGTGGAGTCAACCAAAAAAGAGAAGTCATTAAAAGAGCTGAGGTTCCCTTTCATACTCATGTTTTCTTCAATATGGGATATGAAACAACCAAAGGAAATTGAGAAATATTCTCCACAGATTTACAAAGAATACCGGGAAATATTAACCCATATACTGTTGTTGTTGAATGTTTTTAATTTCTGCACTTTGTTTTAGACTAATGTATGAGACACGAAAAAAGTAGTAAGCATTATACAGTGAAATAATGTTAAAAAACTAAAGCAAAATGGGCACAAAAATAATTCAGGCTTTGTCATTACTTCCACTCTTAATTTTATTTCCATAACTGGATATCCCTAATGAATAATCTTATGTAGGTTGTCTATAGACAGCACTTGTATTTCTTTTCTATTTGAATGGAGAAGAGCAAGAGAATTAACCATGAATAAAACTAATTCCACAGACGGTGAAACAAGGATTAACAAGATATGATTTTAGCTCTAAATAACTCAAAGTCAAGGAAGGGAAACAAATGATAACAATAACGAACGTTTGTTCAAAGTATGGGGGGAAAATAAAGGACAAGACGGTCATATATGTAAGGTGGGTTTAACATTCAAGTATCAATTAGCACAACTCATTATATTAAGAAACTAAAACAAAAAAATAATTTTATCATCTCAATAGATGTAATGTATGTAATAAGTGTTGGCAAAATATATTCCTGATTAAAAACTCTCAGCAAACTAGATATAGAAGGAATCTTTCTCTCCTTGATAAAGGTGCCTATGAAAAACCTACAGCTAACATCATACTTAATCTTGAAAGACTGAATGCTTGCTTTCTAAGATCAGGAGCAAGACAAGAATGTCCATTCTTACCAATTCTATTCAACATTGTGCTGGAGATTTTATCCAGAGCAATCATACAAGAAGAAGAAGTAAACAGCATCCATATTAAAAAGGAAGATGTACAACTCTATTTATAGATGACCTGATGTAGATGACCTGGTGTAGAAAATCTGATGGAATCTACAAAAAGCTACTAGAACCAATAATAGAGTTTAGCAATATTTCAGGATACAAGATCAACATACAAATATCAAGCAACAAACAATCAGAAGTTAATTTTTTTTTAATTCAATTTGCAACAGAATGAAAATTTATGATATTTATATATTTCAAAATATATGAAAGGCTTATACACTGTAAACTATCAAACATTGCTGAGAGAAATTAAAGAAGCCCTACATAACTGGAGAGATACACTGTGTTTAGGGGTTGCAAGAAAATATTGTTAAGATGTTAAGTTGATCTATAAATTCAATGCAACCCCAGTCAATATCACAGCAGGCATTTTTAGGCAAGAACTGACAAACTGATTCAAAATTTACTTGAAAAAAAAAGCACCTAGAATAGCCAAAACAAGTTTTAAAAAGATGGACAAGTTGTGGGACTAACACTACCCGATGTCCAGACTTATTATAAAGCTGCAGGAATCAAGACAGTACTATATTAGAATAAAATAGATATACAGATGAATGGAATGGTGTAGACAGTCCAGAAATAGACCAACAGATATATGACTACTGATTTTTGACAAAGAATAATCTTTTCAACAAATGAAAGAGGAACAATTGGATATCCAAGTGCAGTAAGATAAATCTCCATTTTCACACCATACACAAAAATTAATTCAAAATGGATCATAGATATAAATCCAAAACGTAAAACTTCTAAAAGAAAACATAGGAGAAAATTTTTGTCATTTTAGATTAGACAAAGGTTTCCTAAATACAATACCAAAAACGTGAGTCATGAAATAACATTTTGATGAATTGGACTTCATTAAAATTAGAAAGTTCCGCCCTTCAAACGTCACTGTTAAAACATGATTAACATGGGAGTTTGGGCAAAATGGCCCTCTAGGCAGGAGCACCATGCCATCCCTCCACAGCAAAGATCTGAAAAACAGAGAATACAACAATCTTGAAACCCTAAAACATCAAATGAAGAGATAAAGAACTCAGCCAAGCACCAAATGGAGTGAGAAACTGACAGAGAAAGGAGAGTGACGAGAGATTCATGCAGAGGTCCCCTACGAGCTAATGCAGCGCGGATCCACCATCTTGGACTCCTATCGGAGACCAGCAAACAGGGGGTATGAGAAAGCAGCCTCACGGAGCATCCAGCGGGAGACAAAACAACTGGTAATTTGTGATATACGCTTTCCCACTCCCCACCCTTCTTCAGCCTGACTCGGCCTCCTCTGCTTCCCGCAGCCACAATCTCTTGACCGGAAAACACCGGCTGCTTGATTTCCACACACCCAAACAGGCCGGCTCTCTGAGTGCCATTTGTTGGCTGCTGATGTTGTTTTTTTCTGCTTCTTTTGATTTCTTCCTTATCTCTCACCACCTCCCCCTCCTTTCGGTCAAATACCTGGCTCCATGCGCCATCTTTGCTTCTTCCTGAGGGGCTGCAGAACTCAGGTAATTTGTGATACACACTTTCCCACTCCCTACCCTTCTTCACCCACACTCGGCCCCCTCTGCTTCCCCAGGACACAGTCTCTTGTCCAAGAAACACCAGCCTGCACTAGCTGGCTCTCTGAGTGCCATTTGTTGGCTGCTAGTGTTGCTTTTTTCCCTGCTTCTCTTGATTCCTTCCTTACCTCTCACCACCTCTCCCTCCTTTTGCTCAAATACCTGGCTCCGTGAGCCATCTTTGCTTCTTCCTGAGGGGCTGTGGAGCTCTGTTTGAGTGTGGAGCTGCTCCCCAGTCTGGGCTGAAGTGCTGGTGGGCTCCCAGGGCTTTTGTCGTTTGTTTGTTTTGAATTGTTTGTTTTCTTTTCCTTTTCTTGAGTTGGGAGCCCTTTCTGGCGAGGTGGTGCTGCATGGCAAGGAGACATCCCCCTTGACTTGCACAGATGTGCAGAGGGATCCCTGAGGACATTTCCTTTTTTGTTGGTTTTTTTTTTCTGTTTTTTTTGGGGGCCTTTCTTGTTCTTTTTTTTTTTAATTTGTTTTGTTTTGTTTTTTCTCTTTATCCCTTTTTGTCTTTCTTCATTGCTCAGTTTCTCATCTCTCTATATCTTCCTTCTCTTTCTGTTCCCTGAATACCTGGCATTGTATACCTCTATGCCTTCTAGCAAGGCTGTACTGCAACACCTGAGAGCGACTTCCCCAGACCTCATAGCTGCACCGGTGGAATCCCTGGGAACTTTGCAGTTCTTTAACTTTTCTGATTTTTATTTATTCATTCTTTTCTTTTCTTCCTCTTCCCCTTTCTGTTTTTCTCCATTTCATAGTGTCTCATCTCTCCACTCCAACGGCAGCTCCCCGAGCATTCTTTTTTATTTGTTTGTATGTTTTTGGCTCCTGTTCCTCTCTCCTCTCTCCCATGTCCATCTTATCTCCACACATAACAATCTCCCCGCTGCATCCTGCCTACCTGCACCGTGCACTTGACATCACACCACCAAGCAGCACAGGCACAGCCTACTGTAACCTGCTCTGCACTGATTACCGACCTGCTCTGGTGGCTGTAGTAAGTGCCACAAACCACCCATCCCAGTAACTCCTCTTCAGCTAGACCTGCCCTGCTGAACCATATCTGAGTGACTGACCCTGCCAACTGGAGAAGGAGGCGAAAAGTATTGTGCCCACAGAGGAGCAAACAACAAAGAACACACAGACCGCCTGCTCAGACATAGTCAAATTTAAAAAAAAAAAAGGGACAAAACAAACAAATCTACAATCAATAAATGAGAAAAATAACTACTGAATGCCCTGAAGACAGCAGACAATATCAAAACATTTACAAAAACAGGACTGGATAGTTCCAGTAGGCGTCCGAAATAAAACACCAGATGACTCTCCTGTAGAAGAAAATGCACTAGAACTGCCTGATAGGGAATTCAAATCTCTAATACTCAGAATTCTCCAAGAACTGGGGCAAAAAGCTGACAAACATGAGGGAAAAATAGACAAATTCATGGAAAATACAGACAAAAGATTGGAAGAAGTTAGGAAAATAATGCAGGAACAAAATGCCAAAATAAATTCACAACTAGAAATTATACAAAGACAACAATTAGAAATCCAAAAGATAAACAACAAGATTTCAGAAATGGATGGTGTCATAGAAGGGCTGAGAAGCAGATTTGAAATGGTGGAAGACAGGATCAGTGGAATTGAAGACAAACACTTGGATACAACCTTGTTTCAGCAAAACTCAGAAAAAAGAACAAAGAAAAATGAAGAGACCCTGAGAGTTATGTGGGATACAATCAAAAGCAAAAATTTTCGAGTGATTGGAATTCCAGAACAGGGGGAGAAAACAGAAAACACAGAGAGGATCACTGAGGAACTGCTGACAGAAAACTTCCCCAATATCATAAAAGATGAAAAGCTGGCCATCCAAGAAGCTCAACGAACCCATATAGGAGAGACCCCAAAAGAAAATCACCAAGGCATATCATAATCACACACGTGAAAACCAAAGCCAAACAAAGAATCCTGAGAGCAGCTTGTGAGAAACAAGAAGTCACATACAGAGGAGAAACAATAAGACTAAGCTCAGATTATTCGGCAGAAACCATGCAGGCAAGAAGGCAATGGGATGACATATATAAAATCTTGAAATAAAAAAATTGCCAGCCAAGAATAATATATCCTGCCAAATGCTCGTTCAAATTTGATGGTGAAATTAGGTCATTTCCAGATAAACAGAAATTAAGGGAAAATGTAAAAGTCAAACCAAACTTACAAAAATTATTAAAGGGAGTTCTTTGATCTGAGGACAAACAGCTTCAGCTCACAGGCAGAATCGAGGATGCAGGATCATACCAGCCAGATACCATCTAGGAAATGAACTCTCGAGGACTATCCAAAACTAATAGAAATACAACAGGGATTCAGAGCAGTTAATCAGTAAATGACAACAACATCAGAACAATAAAAGAGGGAATAAATGGCATAGGTATAGAACCTTCTAATGGAGAGGATGGCAAGGCGATACCAAGTAATGGTAGACTGCTTCAAACTTAGAAAGATAAGGGTAAAATACATGGTAACCACAAGGAAAGTTAACAAACATACTCATTAAAAAAAGAGGAAAAACATAAAGTCTAAGCAAAAAAAAAAAACCTACAAAAACAAAAAAAATGAGAAAAAATCCACAAACAAAAGTAACTCAGCACAAGACAGTAAGAAGAAAAAAGAAAACTTCAGCACCACAAAAAAAAGCACTACAAAATGACAGCAACAAACTCACATCTATCAATAATTACACTGAACATAAATGGACTCAATGCACCTATAAAGAGATGGAGAGTTGACAGAATGGATAAGAAAACAGGATCCATCAATATGCTGTCTACAAGAGACACACCTTAGAAACAAAGATGTGAATTTATTAAGTCAAAGGTTGGAAAAAAATATATCAAGCTAACAACTACCAAAAAAGAGCAGGAGTGACGATTCTAATCTCAGATAAAATAGACTTTTAAAACGAAATCTACCATAAAAGACAAAGAAGGACTCTATATAATGATTAAGGGGACGATCCATTATGAAGACATAACCATAATAAACATCTACGCACCCAATGACAGGGCTCCAAAATACATAAAACAAACTCTAACAACACTGAAAAGAGAAACTGACAGTTCCACAATAATAGTAGGAGACTTCAACACACCGCTCTAAGTAAAGGACAGAACAACTAAGAAGAAACTCAGCAAAGATACAGAAGACCTAAAGGGCACAATCAGCCAACTTGACCTCATAGACATATATAGAACACTCCATCCAACCGCTGCAAAGTACACATTCTTTTCCAATGCACATGGAACGTTCTCCAGAATAGACCACATCTTAGGCCACAGAGCAATCATCAACAAGATCCAAAACGTTGAGATAATTCAAACTATCTTCTCTGACCACAATGCCATCAAGGTAAAAATTAACACTAGAAAGAGCAAGGAAAAAAATCAACTACATGGAAACAGAATAATACCTTGCTTACACATCAGTGGGTAATAGAAGAAATCAGAGATGGAATCCAAAAATTCCTAGAATCAAACGAGAATGAAAACACATCATACCAAAGCCTTTGGGACACAGCAAAGGCAGTCCTCAGAGGACAATTTATAGCAATAGATGCACATATCCAAAAAGAAGAAAGGGACAAAACCAAAACATTAACTACAGAAATCAAACAAATAGAAAGAGAACAGCAAAAAAAAGCCCACAACCACCGGAAGAAAGGAAATAGTAAAGATCAGAGCAGAAATAAATGAAATAGAGAACAGAAAAGCAATAGAAAGAATCAACAAAACAAAAAGTTGGTTCTTTGAAAGAATCAACAAAATCGACAAACCACTGGCCAGACTGACAAAAGAAAAGCAGGAAAGGACACAAATAACCCAAATAAGAAATGAAATGGGGGACATTACAACAGACCCAACTGAAGTAAAACGGATTATAACAGAATATTATGAAAAACTGTGCTCCAACAAATTTGAAAACCTAGAGGAAATGGATAAATTTCTAGAAACACACAGCCTACCCAAACTACAACAAAGTGATGATGAAAATCTCAACAGACCCATAACAAGAGAAAAGATTGAAAAGGTAGTAAAAAAACTCCCAACCAAAAAAAGCCCCAGCCCAGATGGCTTCACTGGAGAATTCTACAAAACATTTACAGAAGAGCTTGTACCAGTACTACTCAAGCTATTTCAGAGCATAGGAGAGGAAGCAACACTTCCAAATTCATTCTATGAAGCCAGCATAATGCTGATACCAAAACCAGGCAAAGACATCACAAAAAAAGAAAATTACAGACCAATATCTCTCATGAATATAGATGCAAAAATTCTTAACAAAATTCTAGCCAATAGAATTCAGCATCATATGAAAAAAAATAATACACCATGACCAAGTAGGATTCATACCAGGTATGCAAGTATGGTTCAACATTAGAAAATCAATCAACGTAATCTACCACATAAATAAAAGGAAAGAATCACATGATCATCTCAATTGACCCAGAAAAGGCATTTGACAAAGTCCAACACCCATTCCTGATAAAAACTCTCAATAAAGTAGGTATGGAAGGGAAATTTCTCAACATAATAAAGGGCATCTATGCAAAACCAACGACCAACATTATTCTTAATGGAGAGAGGCTGAAAACATTCCCCTTGAAAAAAAGAACAAGAGAAGGATGAGCTTTATCACCACTCCTATTTAACATTGTGCTGGAAGTTCTAGCTAGAGCAATAAGGGAAGAAAAAGAAATAAAGAACATCCAAATTGGTGATGAAGAAGTTAAACATCCCTGTTTGCAGATGATATGATACTATACCTAGAAAACCCTAAAGACTCCACGAGAAATCTACTGGAACTAATAGAAAGATTCAGCAGAATAGCAGGATACAAGATAAACATTCAAAAATCAGTTGGATTCCTATACACCAGTAAGGAGAACGATGAAAAGGAAATCAGGAAATGAATACCATTTTCAATAGCCTCTAAAAAGGTAAAATACTTAGGAATAAATCTGACCAGGGATATAAAAGACCTATACAAAGAAAACTACAAAACACTACTGCATGAAACCCAAAGGTATCTACACAAATGGAAAAACATACCATGCTCATGGATAGGCAGACTCAACATTGTGAAATATGACAATTCTACCCAAAGCAATTTACAAATACAATACAATCCCAATCCAAATACAAACAACTTTCTTCAAAGAGATGGAAAAACTAATCATTAACTTTATATGGAAAGGGAGGAATTCCCAAATCAGTAAAGCACTTACTGAAGAAGAAGAATAAAGTTGGAGGACTCACACTACCTGACTTCAGAACCTATTATACAGCTACAGTAGTCAAAACAGCCTGGTACTCTTACAACAACAGATCCATTGACCAATGGAATAGAATTGAGAAGCCAGATGTAAATTCATCCACCTATGGTCACCTGATCTTTGACAAGGGCCCAAAGTCCATCAAATGGAGAAAAGACAGTCTTTTTAACAAATGGTGCTGGCAAAAAGGGATATCCATCTGTAAAAGAACGGAACAGGATCCATACCTCAAGCCGTATGCAAAAACTATTCCAAAATGGATCAAAGACCTGAATATAAAGCCTAAAACTATAAAGTTCATAGAAGAAAAAATAAGACCAACACTTCAGGCCTTAATACACAGCATTAACAGGATACAAATCATAGCCATCGATGCACAAACCCCAACAGATAAGCTAGATAACTGGGATCTTCTACAAATCAAACACCTATGCTCTTTGAAAGACTTCACCAAAAGAGTAAAATGAGAACCTACAAACTGGGAAAAAAATTTTGGACAGTACAAGTCAGACAAAGGTCTAAACTCCATAATCTACAAGAAAATCCAACACCTCTACAACAAAAAGACAAATAATCCTATGAAGAAATGGGCAAAGGAAATGAACAGACACAAATGGCCAACAGACACATGAGGAAATGCTCACGATCACTAACCATTAGAGAAATGAAAATTAAAACCACAGTGAGATACCATCTCATCCTGGCATTACTGGCACGAACCAAAAACAGTGGAAATAACAAATGTTGGAGGGGCTGCGGGGAGATAAGAACTCTTCTGCACTGCTGGTGGGAATACAAAATGATACAACCATTTTGGAAAATGATATGGCACTTCCTCAGAAAGCTAGAAATAGACATACCATTCGATCCAGCAATTCCACTCCTAGGAATATATCCTAGAGAAATAAGAGTCTTCACTCGAATAGACATATGCACACCTATGTTCATGGCAGCATTGTTCACAGTAGCAAAACGATGGAAACAACCTAGATGCCCATCAACAGATGAATGGATAAACAAACTATGGTACATACACACAATGGAGTACTATGCAATGAGAAAGAACAACAATAACTCTGTGAAGCATCTTATAACATGGATGAAACTGGAGGACATTATGCTGAGTGAAATAAGTCAATCACAAAAGGACAAATATTGTATGAGACCTCTATTGTAAAAACCCATGAAGAAGTTCACACACAAAATGTAACAATCTTTGTTGGTAACCAGGGATGGGAGGGGTGGGGGGGAACTACTAAATAGGCAATAGAAAAGTGGTATCTTGGGTGAAGGGTGAGACAGTACACAATACAGGGGAAACTAGCACAACTTGTACAAAGAAAGGTCATGGAAGCCCCATAGACACATCCAAACTCCCTGAGGGACTGAATTGCTGGGCCGAGTGCTCTGGGGACCATGGTCTCAGGGAACATCTAGCTCAATTGGCATAACACAGTTTATAATGACAGTGCTCTATATTCTACCTTGGTGAGTAGTGTCTGGGGTCTTAAAAGCCTGTGAGCGGCCATCTAAGATACTCCACTGGTCTCATCCCTTCGGGAGCAAGGGAGAATGAAGAGAACAAGATATAATAAAGATTAGTCCGAAGGACTAATTGTCCACAGCTACCAAGGCCTCCACCGGACTGAGTCCAGTACAGCTAGATGGTGCCCGGCTACCACCACTGACTGCTCTGACCAGGATCACAACAGAGGGTTCTGGACAGAGCTGGAGAAGGATGTAGAACAAAATTCTAACTCGCAAAAAGAAAAAGACCAGATTTACTGGCCTAAAGGAGACTGGAGAAACCCTGAGAGTATGGTCCCCAGACACACTTTTAGCTCAGTGGTGAAGTTATCCCTGAGGTTCACCGTTCAGCCTGGGAGTGGACAGCCCAGTAAAACCAAATGAGACTAACGAGGTACAGTAGTCCAGTGGCAAGGGCCAGAAGGCAAAAGGGGACAAGGAAGCTGGTGATAGGGAACCCAAGGTTGAGTAAGGATATTGTTGATGTGTTGTGAGATTGTCAACCGTTGTCATAGGGCAACATTTGTAGTAACTGTTAAATGAGAAACTATTTTGTTCTGTAAGCCTTCATCTTAAGTGAGAATAACAGCACAATTGGAAGAGCGTAGTCAATGTCACTGAACTGTGCATGTAGAAATTTTTGAAGTGGTGTATCTTTGGCTATGTGTACTTTCACCATAAAAAAAGGTTGAGAAGTCAGAGGGTTGACATGTTGTGGGGTTGTTAACCAATGTAATAAAACATACCATATGTGTACTACTGTTTCATGAGACTATTTGTTCTGTAAGCCTTCACCTGAAGTACAATAAAAAAAGAAAAAGATTAACATGATTTATATAATTGGTTTTATTGAATTGTACATGTGAAAAACGCTGAACTGGTGAATGTTTTGTTCTATATATTTTTACAATAATAATTATTTTTTAAAAAGTCACTGTTAAAAGAATGTAAAGATAAGCCACAGATTGGGAGAAAATATTCAAAAATTGTATATCTGATAAAGGACTTGTAGTCAGAATTTATAACAAATTTTCAAAATTCCTTATAAGAAAATAATCAACCTTATTTTAAAAACAGGCAAAAATGTGTCAGACACTTCACCAAAGAATGTATAGGATGGCAAATAGGCACATGAAAAGATGCTTAAAGTCATTAGTACACCCAAAACAAACCAAACCTGTCACCTTTCAGTCAAGTCTGACTCATAGAGACCCTATAAGACAGAGTAGAACTGGCCCATAGTGTCTCCAAAGAGTGGCTGGTGGATTCCAACTGCCAACCTTTTAGTTCGTGGCCCAACGCTTAACCGCTGGTGCCACCAGGGCTCCAAATAAGCAGCATCGAGAATGAACCCAGTTTGCTTGTTGTGTGCGGAGGTGCATTGCCTTCATAACTAGCACTGCTGATGGATGAAACCCTGCCATCACACAGCTCAATCATATGGAAATGCAAATTACATCCACAGTGGAATATCACTACATACCTATTAGAATGTGTAAAATTAAAAAGACTGACTACACCAGGCAAACTAGATTAATGGAAACAGAAAAACCAGAATGGAAATATTGAGAATGGTCACACATTGCGAAGAATGTAACCAATATTACTGAACAATCTGCAGAAATAGTTGAATGGGAACCTAAACTACTGTGTAAACCTTCACCAAAAACACAATAATATATTATTTAAGGAAAAACAAACAAACAAAAACAAACAAACAAAAAATGACTACACCAAATGTTGCAGAGGATGTGGGGCAAAAGCAACCCTCAATAACAGTCTTAATGGAGATGTAAAATGAGCCAGTTTGGAAAGGAGTCTGTCAGTTTTTTAAGCATGAAACACAATCCTAAATATTTACTTAAGAGAAATCATAACATATGTCCATACAAAGACTTGTACATGAATATTCTTAGAGTTTTATTTGTAATAGCCTGAAACTGGAGACAACCAAAATTTTCTTCAACTGGTTAATGGATAAACAAACTGTGGTATATCAAAGCAATGGAATATTACTTATCATTAAAAAAGAATGAACTATTGATACATGCTAGAACAGAGATAAATCTTAAACCGCATGATTCTATTTTATACAGAATTCTGGAAAATGTAAATCATCTACTGTGACTGGAAGCTGCCTAGGGATAGGTTGGAAGGGATAAAATGGAGGGGTTGTAATGGAGAATGATGAAGCTTTCAGGGGTGAGTAATTGATATATTCATTGTCTTGATTGTGTTGATGGTTTCACAGGTATACACAGACATCAAAACTAAGTGTACACTTTAGATGCGTGAAGTTCATTGTATACCAATTATGCCTCAATAAAGATGTTTAAAAAATCTTCGTGAGCAGTTATTGGTGGAGGATGAAAGAAAGGAAGAAGTTTAGTATCAGCCTCATCTTTCAGGGGTATAATAAAACATGATGCAAAACCCCCCAGTTAGGGCCAGGTATGTGGGAACCTGAAGTTGTGAAAAGTTCGAGAGAACCTGGAAATCAGCAGGTAATCTGGTAGGAAATCTGTGGCATGTTTATATTGGCCTGGGCATGGGAAATGCGAGAAAGAAGAGGAATAGGGAAGGAGAGTGGTATCAGATTTTGAAACTATAGGCTTGTTAGTAAAGTCATTGTCCCCATATTTCCTGTTGTATCCTTTCTCTGAATGGAGTTGTTACCCAATTAGGGTCCGTGCCCTGGAGCAGTTGAGCCAATGAAACTTACTCCAAGTCAGAAAGACAGAGAAAGTCTATTATGAGGTGACACCAATGGGGAGCCAGACAGCAACATTGGCTGTCTTCATGGAGTTCTGAAAGACTATTTCTGTATCAGAGCGTACATATCATTTTTACAAGGGTTACATAGTGTCTTGAGACATGTAGCCCACAGATGGTGGGATGAGTATACTTCACAAGACAGTTGCAAGAAACTCTTTATTAGGCTAAATATATGCATGCCAGACATCTGGACCCTAATCATTATGTTTGTAACAAGTAAAGAAAAAAAGTACGTAAAAATCTCTCAGCAAGTGGAACTGGCCTGCCAAGTTTACTCTGATCAAGATAAGGAGCAAGAAAGAAAGAATGTTGCAGACCAAAAGTGCCAGGCAGCCTTCCTAGCTCCCGCCTTGCAGGCTGAAGGCCACTCCCCAAGAGAACAAAGAAAAGGAGGGAGACCAAGGCCGCAAGAGCGGAGAAGGCCCCACACCACTTTGGAAAGAGACCAGTGCAACTGGTGTAATAAAAACAGAACATTGAAAGTGAGAGTGTACAAAATACCAAGCAAAAAAACTTATAGGTTACTTAGAGTATCACTATAGTGTTAGTTATGTCAAGCTCTCAATCGCCCATTTTGAAAAGGAGAAAACATGCTGCAAGGTATTAGGGTCACAGAGTCATTAGTGTGCCAGGACTTCCAGACTTTCAAGTTCTTCAACTATTATTTCTCAACCATCTGGAAAGCTCTTCAACCCTATAATCTGATTTTTTTCCCTCAAAGACCCCAGAATGCAGTGTCCTCTGACTTCCTTATTGTCCTGTCTTTAATTAGCTCAATCTTGTCCCTTTGCCCAGATTACTAATGTGCTTCCCCTTAATATTCTAGTATGTGAGATACAAATTTTAGCTCCACATTTGCAAACTGAATTATATACATTGAACATGCAAAGTGTATGTTGGCATGATGCAGTATGTACTCATTGCCTGTAAGTAGTTTGTTGCAGACTGCTTATTGACTAGTAGTTGATCTTGATTCCATCATAGTCTAATTTTTTTTTGTCCAGTTCTAGTAATTGATCTTCTGCTTTGTCTGAGCCTTGTGACAAAGTCTTTCCAAATTTCAGTGACTTGTTCTGCATGGCCTACTTATGCCTCACTTGCTGTCTTGACCTCTCCAGATCAATGGGTGCTTCAAGACTAGGGTCCTGCCTTTCAACAAATATTTATGGAAACAGAAGTGTCTTAGTTATCTAGTGATGCTCTAACAGAAGTACCACAAGTGGATGGCTTTAACAAGGAGAATTTTATTCTCTCACAGTCAAGTAGGCTAGAAGTCTGAATTCAGGGTGCCAGCTCCAGGGGAAAGCTTTCTCTCTCTGTCGGCTCTGGAGGAAGGTCCTTCTGAGCAATCTTTCCATGGCCTACCAACTTCTCAGTGCAGGGACCCAAGGTCCAAAGGATGTGCTCCCTTCCTGGTTCTTCATTGTTGGTGGTGTGAGGTCCCCCTGTCTCTCCGCTTTCTTCTGTCTTTTATATCTCAAAAGAGATTGACTCAAAGTACAACTTAATTTTGTAGATTGAGTCCTGCCTCATTAACATAACTGCTTCTAATCCTGCCTCATTAGCATCATAGAGACTGGACTTACAACACGTAAGAAAATCACATCAGATGACAAAATGGTGGACAATCATACATTACTGTGAATCTTGGCCTAGCCAAGTTGACACACATTTTTGGGGGATACAATTCAATCCATAACAAGAGGCAATACTGTGTTACTACCACCCAGAAACTGAATATTTTTCCCTTTACTCCAACAGTTGCTGTGGCTAAAGACCTAATATCACAATTCTATGGTCTACCATTAACCTAGATCACCGTCGTTTTGATTGTAAATAGTTTTTCTTTACTTAAAACTTTGTAAACACCCCGAGCACATTTATGATCTCCCTGAAAAGTATCATTTGTTTAGCCTTTCACATGCCCTTTAAGCCAGTCAAACATAGCAACACTCTATGTACACACCAAGTGATGTTGACACATCAAGTTAGATGAGGACTGAAAAGAGTGTTATGGATTTGTGATGTAGAAGTCAATACTGACTTTGGTGAGAAAGCTTCAGTAAAGTGATTTTGATTTATTTTCTCCATGAAATATTACTAAGTGACATAGAGTGTAGACGAGTGAACTGGATGACAGAACTGTGGGCCCAGGAGAGGACCGAAATCATGATTTAAAATGGTTCCTATTTGCTCAGTTGTGTCATTTTCTCCAGCAGTAATCACAGCCTAGGAAGGTAAACTAGATGAGAAACAGGAGAACAGTGAACGCTTGCTACAATGTCTCTGTGAGTCACTCAATCAGAACTTCCCCATCATTGTGTAACAATTCATTATTTTGATTCCAGAAGCAATTATGCTGCAATCCTGCCAAGAAAAGGGCTGCTTCCCATTCTTTCCATCCTCCTTTTTTTTTTTTTTTTTTTTTTTTAACACCATCACTGTCTAAAGAATTTCTAGCCCCTGTATAAATGTTCTAACAAAAGTGCTGTAGATGGCAAGTACTTCTTGTGCTCTTATCTGGCTACTATAATTTCCAGAGGCACATGGTAAAAATTTGGCTGAAACAAAACTCAGAGTCAGTGTTTTCAGGAAGTAGAATAATATGTATTTTGTAAGAATTTCAAGAGGTTCAACCTGTGTTGACTTAGAAATTAAAGAGGGGGGAGATCATTCTAACTTAACCTACCATCAAACAGATGAGGGAAGAAACTCTGGTGGCGTAGTGGTTAAGAGCTACTGCTGCTAACCCAAAGAGTGGCAGTTCAAATTCACCAGGCACTCCTTGGAAACCCTATGGGGCAGTTCTATTCTGTCCTATAAGGTCCCTATGAGTTGGAATCGACTCTATGGCAACGGGTTGGTTTGTTTGTTGGTTTTTTTTGGTTTAGAGTAGATGAAAGCCCTTATATAGGTCTTCTGACCTCAGTCCTCTATAGCCACAGCACGTGTATATATACCACATATGGGATCATCCAGGAGCAAGAAAAGATTTGTTGATTCATCCAGTACTTTTTTTTTTTTTGGTTAACTTTTTGGAGAAGTAAATGGAATCACCATGAACTTGAGTTTGACTTCTGTATTTGTTAGGTTGATCTGATAGCGGAGGAAAGAGAAAAAAGAGTCCTGCTATTCGGCTACAGCACTTTAAAGACCATTCAACTTATTTGCAGCTTAAAAAAAATCTTTTAAACCTATAATAATATTTGACGTTTATAGTTAACTCCAAACCAAAAAAAAAAAAACCTCTGTGGTCGAGTCCAACTCACAGAGACGCTAGAGGACAGGGCAGAGCTGCCCCATAGGGTTTCCAAAGAGCGACTGTGGATTTGAACTGCCGACCTTTTGGTTAACAGCTGTGCTCGTGTAGCTCTTAACCACTGCACCACCTTCACAACGCTCTAAATGTTTGTCCCCAGTGTGTGATAAACATTATATTTTAGAATATTTTGCCTGTTATTTTTATTTTTAATTTAGAAAAATGCTTCAACAGATTTTTATATACCTTTTATTTTAGCCACTTAAAAAGTTCTGTTATACATGTGATCGCTGTAAGTCGGAGCCAACTCCATGGCAACTAAAAACAACAACAGAAAGTTGGCAAATAAAACATGACTTTTAACTTTTAGTCACTTTTTTTCAAAGCATTTTCTACAACTTATTTCTACATAAAAACAAATTTTCAACAGTTTTAGCTAGAACTACTTTCAGGTATCGAAAACCTCTCCTTCGGATGAGAAGATATTTACAAAATTTAACCATCTGGACTGAAAGATATTTGAAATAGTATATCAAATTTTATCTTTTGATAATTAAGGGTAAAACAGCAACTTGGGCTAGGGAAAACTATACTTGAATTAGGAAACATTATTGGGAAAAAAACCTAATGAGCTGATTCTGAGATAAAAATTCAAACACTGTATCACATAGTGATAATAAATGAGCTCATTAAACAAAAAAGAAAGTTATTGTCGAGGCAATTCTGACCCATGGTGACCTCGTGGGTATCAGAGTATAACTGCACTGTTTATAGAAGTAGACTGGCGGGATTTTTTTCTGCAATGGCACTGCTGGATGGATTCAAACCACCAACTCTTTTGGTTAGTCGCCAAACACAAACCATTTGTTCTACTCAGGGGCCTCATGAGTTCATTTATTAATAATCTAGCCGAGATTTCTTTACTAAGTAAGTAGCTAAAATCATGTGAAACTCTCAAGGAAGGCAAAGAAAGCCATAGTCCTAAAGAAGTCAGGAGTTTGGAATGAAATCTAAGGGAAGTAGGACTCTGTCATGAAGGTCTCTAGGGGTACTACAAGGGATAGAAAATATCAGTAGACATCTATAAAGTGAAATGTAGAATAAAATGATCAAAAATAAACTTTATTTTTACAAAACACTTCACAGGATAAAAATAGCAACCACGTCATCTGTCAGTAATTTTTATGAGGCTGGCACATAATATTAGCACTGAATAAATTTTTTAAAAATGCTGAATAAATGAGTAAAGCAAAGAGGACTTGAAGCACTTACTGATGAAGATCAAAGACTACAGTCTTCAGTATGGATTGCACCTCAACATAAAACAAAAATCCTCACAACTGGACCAATAAGCAACATCATGATAAATGGAGAAAACATTGAAGTTGTCAATGATTTCATTTTACCTGGATCCACAATCAATGCTCATGGAAGCAGCAGTCAAGAAATCAAACAAGATATTGCATTGGGCAAATCTGCTGCAAAAGACCTCTTTAAAGTGTTAAAAAGCAAAGATGTCATTTTGAGGACTAAGGTGTACCCCTAAGCCATGGTATTTTCAATGGTCTCATTTGCATGCAAAAGCTGGACAATGAAGAAGGAAGATCAAAGAAGAATTGATGCCTTTGAGTTACGGTGTTGGTGAAGAATATTGAATATACCTTGAACTGCCAGAAGAATGAACAAATGTGTCTTGGAAGAAGTATAGCCAGATTGTTCCTTAGAAGAGAGGATGGCGAGACTTCATCTTACGTACTTTGGACATGTTATCAGGAGGGACCAGTCCCTAGAGAAAGACATCATACTTGCTAAAGTAAATGGTCAGTGAAAAAGAGGAAGACTCTCAAGGAGATGTATTGACACAGTGGCTGCAACAATGGGCTCAAACCAGTAACGATTGTGAAGATGGTCCAGGACTGGGCAATGTTTCATTTTGTTGTACATAGGGTTGCTATGAGTTGGAACCAAAACGATGGCACCTGACAACAATATCAACAGATGAGTAAAAGAATATATTTTAGTTTCAAAGTATTTTGTTTAAAAATATTTTACATATAACCGCTCATTGGAGTCTTTCTGTAAGCTAAAATCTAGGTCTACGATGGAGAAAATTTTCATTTAATGGACCCATTAATCCATTAATTCTTTAACTTAGTTAATGAAACCTAATGTATGCTAGAAACTGTGATAAGTGAAAGGAACAAAATAAGCATGATCCCTGCCCTCAAAGAATTTGCTAATTTGTATCCTAGACAATTATGATGTAGTCTTACAATAAATTTATATAAAAAAATGACATGAGTACATTAAAAAAAAAAAGGGGGAAACACTAACTCTGTTCTTGGTATTCTACTTGGAGGTTCAAAACAAATTCCAGTTTAATTATATCAGGTGACCTTATTTTAAATAATTATATGAGTAAATAAGTGACACAGTGAAAGAAAAACTGAAAATATTTAAGCTGAAGGTGTGGTTATATTAAAAGTTGCTCCCAGACACCCTCCCAAATGGTAGAGTTTCCCTGCATTTCCAAAAGTGTCTTTTGAGCTTTAACCCCTGGATTATAAAAAGTCTAAGTTGTCCAAGTTGCACACAATAATAGGTTTAACTTTTAATTTAGATCCAGAAGTAGATATATACCATATGTGTATGTGTGATTTAAAGTCAAAAGAATAAAATGGTGCCACCAGAGCTCTGTTTTTAAAAGTACATCCAGTAAGTAGTGAAGGAATTAGAATAACTGAGAGGTGGGCGGGGGGTGGGGGGAAGCAGGCTGATCCAATAAGAGAGATCACTTAGAACTAAGGACAGAGCAAGTGATCCTTTGAGTGTTTAAAATAATAACACAGGATATGAGGCAGAGATGAAGCCCAGTTGCAATATTCAGGGAAGAATGCAGGACAACATGGCACTCCCCTTGGCTTATCCAAGTATGCTGGATATATATCTGAATGCACTATATTGTACAAGAAGATAGGATTATCAGAGCGAGTGGCCTTCAGAATAGGGTAAGCAAGAGTGAAAAAGGACATTACAGAGTCTGTTAACTTCTTACAGCATCATAAGATCTGGAAAATGGCAGTCAAAATTGGAAAGAATTAGAGCTTTTCTTCAAAAATTAAGAAAAAGTCACTTAAAAGGTCACAGCTGTAACATGAGGAAAGAAAATTTATTCTTAGGAGCAGAGAGGAAGAATGAATACTAAATTCTGACACATAAAAGAAGAGAGGGAAGAAAATTAAGTCTTTTGTGAGGGTCAAGCCAACCCTATCTACTAACAATCGCTGAGGACCCATTCTTTAATCAGGTGAAGTGTTTTCTGGCAGTCTGCCTCATTTAATCTTTCCAGCCACCTTGTGTTTGTGAGATAGGTAATAATTTCTGCATTTTGCAGGTAAGAATTGAGGCTCAAATAAGAATGGCTCACCCAACATTGCATATTATGTAGAAGCAAAAGGATTGAAACAGTAACACTTTTACTCTATGCCCATTTTTCTTTCCATTTAAACATATTCTATCTCAGGATCAGAAAACTCTTTTAACTCTTTATATAAAGATCCCAAAATGCACAAGACAATGGAAATCAAATCACAGAATGAATTCCCACAGGAAGAACACAATCCTAGAGACCAGAAACTTTCGTATAGACTAAAGAAGTTAGCTAGAAGAAAAAACTTGAACTCCAAGCAAAACTTAAATTCTCTGTGAAAATACCAATACACATGAATGGAGTTAATTTGGTGGGGTTCAGGTTTATTTATATCTTCTTTATTGTCAATGCACCAGATGCGAGGATGTTATCACATATTTATAGTAATCAAAATCTTTTCTTTTTCCTTGTATATAACAATCAAATTTATTCTTCCTACTGAATTCCAAAAGCAGTATGTGAAATCTATGTTCATTCTTATATTTTGTCAGCATACAGATGAGTGTTTTCATAAATGGATATTTTTTAGAAGTGTAATCTTCCCTTTTTGTAAAGCAGCTGTCTGCAAAAACCAGGAACTTGCTGAAAACCTCAACCTTTTATACCCACATCAAGAATTGAGTACAAAATGTACACAGCATAGACTGTTCCCTCATGTGTTTTTTATTAAATCCTTATGTCAAAGATAAATTTAAGAATTCGCTCAAAGGCATAGATCCTAAGGAAACTACTGGGGAAGTATGCAAAGGTAAATACACTGGTTATTTAGTATAGTGAAAATCTTTAAACAAATGTGTGTCCAGTAACAGGAGAAAGTTTTCAATAAAATATGGGACATCTATTCAATGGAATATTATGTTGCTGTTAAAAAATGACAATGTCGATCTCTACGTACTGGCCTGGAAAAATCCATGCAGGTTATAGAACATTATAATATGATTACATTTTATAAATATCTGCAGGCATTTATATCTGCACACACATATATGCACACACTAAAAAGTCTGAAGAGATAAAACAGAAACTGAATCATACTTTATGGCTATAAATATGTGACTATATTTTATATATCAAAAGTAAAGTAGCATCTTTTTTAAAACAGCATGTAGCTCCCTGACTACCCTAATTTATTTAGGTGTTCAATTATTTACTTAGCAAATGTTTACTGAATACCCAATAAATGCTAGTCTCTGGGATAGATGGTATGAATTTAGAGATGGATAAGACACCATAAGCAAGAAAATCAACAACTACAGTTGAGTGTGACGTATGTTTTGGTGGCAGTGTGTGTGGGTACTATGAGAGCACAGATAAGCAGCACCTAACAACATAAAGTGGTCAAGAAAGCTCTATCTTGTGCTAAGTCTGAAACTGTACCAATAGTAGTCAGGCAGATAGGGGAGGACATATTTCAGTCAGAGATACAACTATTGCAAAGACTTTGAGTCATATGAAAGGATGACACATTCAGGAACCTGGAAGTTGTAGGAATAAAATGTAAGTTATCTATGGACTTAGAAGGATTTATAATGGGTAGTTAAGAAAGCAAGACAAGAAAGTATTTGACTTTATATGGAAGATGATGAAGATTTCATGAAAAAGATTAGTCAGGGAAATAATGATCATGTTTAAAACACTGAAAGATAACTCAGAAAGCAATACGGAGACTAAATTAATGAGGAACAATATGGAAAGCAGGGTATATATCTCAAATGGCCACACAATCTATAGGCATCTAAAGTCAACTTTTCTTTTAATATTCAGATATCTATAATTTGAGGCTTTACCCTGTGGTAGTGCAGAGTATCCAGTGCCTGCACCTAGAATTTATGAGACTCTTCAGTGGATGTTACACGTTCTGGTTACTTCTCAAACTACCTCTTCTAGCTTCCCTAGGATCACCTCTGTTCTCTTGTTCTGATTTCATTAGAATATTGTTGCTATAATCCTTAATAAAGACTTAAGGAAACCGTTAAGAAAACAGGACAAAACAGAAAATTTAAAATTGAATATCAGATAATGCTTACCTTTGTGTCCATTAATCCTGCCCTGTCACAGGTTTCCCTAGAGGATATCTCCCTACCTATCCCGCAACCTACTGCCATGTTTCTGGAACTTGCTTCTCCTCTAATCAGAGGACTCTCTCTAACATTATGTCTTCCCCAGGTCCCATGGTCCCTGAGAGTAGGGAAAAATAAAAAGCAACAAAAATCTATCATCATTTAACCAAACGAAGAGAATTCTTTTGCATTACTTGGCAGAGATTTACCTATTAATTTTGGCTAAGTGTCTTTGTTTTGTATAATCAGAGGAAAACTTACGTATTCTTCCAAACAAAAGAAACCCTAAAGATGACTTCTGTAATTCTTAGAATATTGATGTAGCTATAGGCAGCTTTTAAATCAGTTGATTTTTTCTGCATATGCTACACAAGTAATTCAAGAAAGAATTAAAGCAGAGGTTGTTGTGTGTCATTGAGTCAATTCTGACTCATACTGATGCATTGGACAGAATAAAACTGCCTGCTAGGGTTTCCTACACTGCAATCTTTACAGGAACAGATTGCCAGGTGTTTTCTCCCATAGAACCTCTGGTGGGTTCAAACCACCAACCTTTCATTTAGCAGCGGAGCTCTTAAACATTGTGCCACCAGGGATCCCTAAAGCAAGAGTAGTACACCTCAGTAGAAGAAAGTAGTTAACAGATAATAGCAGCAAGAATCAATAAGATTTGGTGAATGGATGCAGGTGCTAATGGAGTGTTGTGGCTGACTTCTAGGTTTTCCGCCAAGCAACTAGGTAGAAAGCAAAGAAGATCTGAGGGACCTTCATCATGGTTGTTAATTATTGGTGCATAAGTTTCTCTATGTGTTTTAGAACTCCATGTGAAATTAAGATTATTCTCAGAAAGTCAGTTCCCAGGGGTCTGGTACTATAGAAACTCTACTAGAAAAGAAAGTAAAATTCTTCAGAGTATGGGTAAGATGAAAGACGAATCATTCATATAGTTCATAATCTGCCAATCAACTCAGTTCACAAATACACAGAGAAGTGCCCAACCAATAATCACCAAGTGTTAGTTGGTAAAAAGTAAGAATGTAATGGGTAGGTTAAAGAGATGTTTTTATTGAAGAAAAGTAAATTACTGATATTAGTCTGTGACAGCTTTTATGATCAAGATAAATGACAATCATCATCTTGACCATATAATCAAGAACCTGACATAGATGGTAGGAAAAAAAAAGAGAACCAATTTAAACAATCAGTTATGAAATGTGCCAAGATGAACTGTTGAGGAAAGCATATCTAGGATTCATTCATTTAGTGGAGAACTTAATTTTTTTTTTTTATTGTGCTTTAGAGGAACGTTTACAGAGCAAACTAGTTTCTCACTAAACAATTAATACACATAGTGTTTTGTCACATTGGTTGCAAATCCCACAACATATCAACATTCTCCCCTTCTCGACCTTGGTTTCCTATTACCAGCTTTCTTGTCCCCTCCTGCGTTCTTGTCCTTGTCCCTTGGCTGGTGTGCCCGTTTAGTTTTGTTTTGTTTTATGGGCCTGTCTAAACTTTGGCTGAAGGGTAAACCTCAGGAGTGACGTCAATACTGAGTTAAAAGGGTGTCTGGGGGCCATACTCTCAGGGTTTCTCCAGTCCGCGTCAGACCAGTAACTCTGGTCTTCTTTTATTAGAATTTTGTTCTACATTTTGAAGAACTTAATTTTTTATATATAAAAAAATAGAATATATACCATATATAATAGGGATGGAGCTCTGGTGGCGCAGTGGTTAAGAGCTTGGCTGCTAACTGAAATGTTGGTGGTTCAAATCCATCAACCATTCCTTGGAAACCCTGTGGGGCAGTTCTACTCTATCCTATAGGGTGACTATGAGTTCGAATCAACTTGACGGAAATGAGTTTGGTTTTGGGTTTTGTAACAGGGATTCATAATGATGATAACAATAACTAAGGTAAAAGATGCTCACTTTTTCTCACTTCCATTCTAAATCAAACACTTTAAGAGATGGTTGTTTAGAATACAAATAATTGTTGGGACCATTTTTATTTATTACTGGGCAGTCACTATGCTAAGGATCACTGCTCTCTTTGACACTAGCATCATTTTTTCATCCTCTCAGTGCATCTGACTTGGAAGATAAATTGACTTAGGACCTGCCATTGGCAAGCCTTGCCAGCATTCTCTTGGCATGCCTATGATTGTGGTAGGTTCTTACGCTATGAGTTCTGTCAAAAGAATATAATTCTGGGACTCAGGCTTAGTGTGAGTATAGGAGTAGGAGAACAAACTCAGCTCTTGTTCCTAAACTGCCTGCTCCTTCTTAACTTGTATCACAGTCTGAATGGAGTGTTACTGGGGACTGAGTCTAATTCAGATTCTAACTCAACTCTAATTCTTTGTGCAAAGCCCACTCCAGAAAGAAAATCAAAAATACAATCTGAAATAGATATTAAAATATTTCAGAAGAACTTTCCTAAGTATTGTTACACATTACAAGAGATACACAGGGAAAATCTATGTGTTTCCAATATGGATTCTAAGTCTTCATTTCCACATGACCACATGAAAGGCATGTTGATAGCAACACCACCAACTTTTAATTGCTCAGACAAAAATTTTGAAGTCATCCTTGATTCCTTTCTTTTTCTTACATCCCACATCCAATTCTTGAGGAAATCCTGCTTGCGTTACTTTCAAAATATATCTACCTCCACTGCAACCACTATGGTCAGAAACATTATCACCTCATCCCCGAAATTCTGCCTCAGCCTCCTAACTACCTTTATCCCTCCCAAGTATCCTCAAGATGGTAAACAAAGAAAATCTTTAAAAATTTAAGTCTTATTATGCCGCTCCTTTGTTCAAACTCTCCCCCCGCCCCCCGCCAAATCTTCCTATCTCACTCAGAGTAAAAGCTAAACTACTTAAAATGGTCTATAGGAGACTAATAAGCTCCCAACCACCACCACTAGTCTCCTCCTGTCTCTGGATCTATTTCTTTGCCTTTTTCCCCACTCATTTATCCCTACCCATACTGGCCCCTAAACACATCAAGCATAGTCCTGCCTTATCCTTCCCCTAAATATCCACCTGGTTAATTCCCACATTCTCTTCAAATCTTAACTCAATCAGCTTCCGTTAGCTTCTCAGTGAGTCTTTCCCATAATTATATTTTAAATTGTTACCCTATCTCCATATCTCTATTTCCACATTCACTTTTCTTTTTGTCCATAGAGATTTTACTTCCTAACATACTACATAATATACTTGTTTATTTGGTCTATTTCTTTTGTGGCTGCCAGTCTCTCTCTCTCCACACATCCTACGTCAGAATATGCGCTCCATGAGGGGAGGGATTTTGATCTTTGATGTTTTCCAAGCACTTAGAAAAATACTTGGTACATATTGTTGATGTAAACTAATAAGAGTCAGTTATGAGTTTTTCTAAACTGGTTAGTGTCACTTGTCCTAGTTATTGTAGTTCATAAATAGAGTGTCCCTTGCGTTGAACAACTGATGCTGTCCATTGGGGCTAACACTTGGTGGGCAGTGATGGGAGAGCCATGTAGCACTGCACCTTACTCTACACCTTTTTCTGAACATTATTAGAATTTAATTTTGAAATTACTTTCATTAATGATAACCTATGGGACCTCTTTTCAAATGTATTTATCTAGAGAAGCCAGCGTTAGTAGAGATATTGGCCCTGCTTCTAGGAATTGTCCGTTACTGAGTTAAATATTCCACCAGTAGAAAGAATATGAATTAAATGAAGAGTTGTTTCTACAATGATTGAGTACTTTCAAAAAGTGAATCATTAAAAAAAGTCACCACTGGATTATATGTAAGTATGACAATTGAAAAAGATTGGCAAAACAGCCTAAAAATGTAGACAGATCCTATATACAGATTGTTGAAAATGTTTCTAAGCTCTGACTCTACTTTAAGGAATCCAAAACTGGATATCTTAGACAATGCTTTATAGATGTATAACATCCAGGAGACAGAAAGGTAATCAGTGAAATAAATAAAAAAGGAATAGTTTTGGCTCTCTATCAATGGATTGGGGAATGGACTGTACATTTGCATATTTTCAATTATTTAGAGAACCCTGGTGGGGTAATGGTTAAGCATTCAACTGCTAAAGGAAAGTTTGATCCAACCAGCTGCTCTGGGGGATACACACTTGACAATCTACTTCCACAAAGATGACAGCCAAGAAAACCCTATGGGCAGTACTACTCTGTCACATGGGGTTGATATAAGTTGAAATTCACTTGACAGCGCCTAACAACAACAAATATATGTACATATATATGAGGAGCCCTGGTGGCGCAGTGGTTAAGCGCTGGGCTGCTAACTGAAAGGTCAGCGGTTGGAATCCACCAGCCACTTCATGGGAGAAAGATGTGGCAGTCTGCTTCCATAAAGATTAAAAAACCATTGCCATCAAGTGGGTTCTGACTCATAAAGATTACAGACTTAGAAACCTTATGTGGCAGTTCTACTCAGTCCTATAGGGTCGCTATAAGTCAATGGCAATGGGTTTACATATATGCTGTTTTATTTTTTAATGTTTTTATTGTACTTTAGATGAAGGTTTACAGAACAAATAGTTTCTCATTAAACAGTCAGTACACATACTGTTTTATGACATTGGTTAAGAACCCCACAACGTGTCAACACTCTCCCTTCTCGACCTTGAGGACCTTTTTTTTTGGTGAAAATATACATAGCCAAAGTTACACCATTTTGAAAGTCTCTACATGTACAATTCAGTGACATCGATTACATTCTTCCAGCTGTGCTGCTATTCTCACTATCCTTTTCCAAATTATTCCATCAACATTATCTTCATCTCACTGCTCCCTAGGCTTCCCATCAAACCGTTTGAGTTGCTGTTGTCAATTTGATCTCATGCAGATAATTCTTTTTTTTTTTTTTGTACCCTAGATGAAGGTTTGCAGAACAAATAGTTTCTCATTAAACAGTTAGTACACATATTACCCTATGACAATGGCTAACAACCCCATGACATGTCATCACTGTCCCTTCTCAACCTTGAGTTCCCTATCACCAGCTTTCCTGTCCCCTCCTTCCTTCTAGTCCTTGTCCCTGGACTGCTGTGTCTCATTAGTCCTGTTTTGTTTTATGAGGCTGTCCAATCCTCGGCTGAACAGTGAACTTCAGGAGGGGCTTCATCACTGAGCTAAAAGGGTGTCCGGGGGCCATATTCTCGGGGTTTTTCCAGTCTGTCAGGAGAGTAAATCTGGTCTTTTTTTTGTGAGTTAGAATTCTGTTCTACATCCTTTTCTATCTCTGTCCAGGACTCTCTATTGTGATCCTGGTCAGAGCAGTCACTGGTGGTAGCTGGGCACCATCTAGCTGTGCTGGACTCAGTCCGGTGGAGGCCTTGGTAGCTGTGGTCCATTAGTCCTTTGGACTAATCTTTTCCTTGGATCCTGTTCTCTTCATTCTCCCTTGCTCCCAAAGGGGAGCCTGCTCACAGGCTTTTAAGACCCCAGACTCTACTCACCAAGGTAAAATGTAGAACATTGTCTTTACAAACTGTGTTATGCCAATTGAGCTAGATGTTCCCCAAGACCATGGTCCCCACAGCCCTCCACCCAGCAATTCAGTCCCTCAGGGAGTTTGGAAGTGTCTGTGGAGCTTCCAGGACCTTTCCTTGTACAAATTGTGCTAGCTTCCCGAGTAACGTGTACTGTCTTACCTACCCTTCACTAAAGTTACCACTTATCTATTTAGTCCCCCCATCCCTCCCATCCCTCGTAACCAACAAAGATTGTTTCTTTTTATGAGTAAACTTCTACATGAGTTATACAGTAGATGTCTCATACAATATTTGTCCTTTTGTGATTGACTTATTTCACTCAGCATAATGTCCTCCAGTTTCATCCATGTTATGAGATGCTTCACAGATTCATCATTGTTCTTTATCTTTGTATAATACTCCATTTCATGTAGGTAACATAGTTTATCCATTTATTTGTTGATGGGCATCTAGGTTGTTTCCATCTTTTTGCTACTGTGAACAGTGCTTCAATGAATGTGGGTGTGCATATGTCTATTCATGTGACAGCTCTTAGTTCTCTAGGATATATTCCTAGCAGTGGGTTTGCATTTCGTAGTGCTTTTTTTTTTGTGGTGCTGATGTTTTCTTTATTCCTCTTACTCTCCTGTGCTGAGTTCCTTTTGTTTGTGGATTTTTTTTTATTTCTTTTGTTTTTGTAGGTTTTGTTTTTACTGAGACTTTATGTTTTTCTTCTTTATTTTGATGAGTAGGTTTGTTAATTTTCTTTGTGGTTACCTTGAAATTTACCCTTATCTTCTTAGATTTGTATCAGTCTATTATTACTTGGTATCGTTTGACTTCCTCTCCTTTAGGAGGTTCTATACCTACACCATTTATTCACTCTTTTATTGTTCTGATGCTGTTGTCATTTACAGATTAACCTCTGTGGTTCCCTTTTGTAATTCTTTTGGTTTTTCATAGTCCTTAAGAGTTCATTTCCTAGGTTGGTATCTGGCTAGTACAATCCTGTGTCCTATATTCAGCCTGTGGTCTGATATTGTTTGTTCTCAGATCAAAGGACTTCCTTTAATAAGTCTTGTAAGTTTGGTTTGGTTTTTACATAGTCCCTTAATTTCTGTTTATCTGGAAATGACCTAATTTCACCATCATATTTGAACAAGAGTTTGGCAGGATATATTATTCTTGGCTGGCAATTTTTTTCTTTCAAGGTTTTATATATGTCATCCCATTGCCTTCTTGCCTGTATGGTTTCTGCCAAATAATCTGAGCTTAGTCTTATTGTTTCTCCTCTGTATGTGACTTTTTGTTTTTCTTTGTTTGGATTCTTTGTTTGTCTTTGGTTTTAGCGAGTGTGATTATGATATGCCTTGGTGATTTTCTTTTGGGGTTTATTCTATATTGGGTTCGTTGAGCTTCTTGGATGGTCAGCTTTTCATCTTTCACGATATTGGGGAAGTTTTCTGTCAGCAATTCTTCTATGATCCTCTCTGTGTTTTCTGTTTTCTCCCCTGTTCTGCAACTCTGATCACTCACAGATTTTTGCTTTTGATTGTATTCCACATAATTCTCAGGGTTTCTTCATTTTTCTTCATTCTTTTTTCTGATTTTTCCTCAGAGTTGTATCCAAGTGTTTGTCTTCAATTTTGCTGATCTTATCTTCCATCGTTTCAAAACTGCTACTCAGCCCTTCTATGACACTGTCCATTTCCGAAATCTTGTTGTTTATCTTTTGGATTTCTAATTGTTTGTTTTGTATGATTTCTAGTTGTGAATTTATTTTAGCATTTTGTTCCTGTATTGTTTTCTTGAATTCTTCCATTTTTTTGTCTGTATTTTCCATGAATTTATTTATTTTTTACTCATTTTTGTTGGTTTTTTGCTTCTACTCTTGGATAATTCTGAATATTAGAGATTTGAATTCCCTATCAGTTAGGTCTAGTGCCTTTTCTTCTACTGGAAGGTCATCTGGTGTTTTATTTTGGATGCCTACTGGAACCATCCTGTCTTGTTTTTGTAAATGTTTTGATAATGTCTGCTGTCTTCAGGGCATTCAGTGGTTATTTTCCTTGTTTATTTATTATAGATTTGTTTGTTTCGTCCTGCTTTTTTGTTTTATTTGTTTATGTCTGAGCAGGCGGGCTGTGCGTTCTTTGTTGTTTGCTCATCTGTGGGCAAGATACTTTTCACCTCCTTCTCCAATGGGCAGGGTCAGTCACTCAGGTATGGTACAGCAGGGCAAGTCCAGCTGAAGGGGAGTTGCTGGGATAGGTTTTTTATGGCACCAACCAGGGCTGACAGTGCGGACCAGGAATCAGTGCAGGGCAGGTTCCAGTAGGCCGTGCCTGTGCTGCTTGGGAGTGTGATGTTCAGCACACAGTGCAAGTAGGCAGGAAGGAGGGGGTAGATTGTGATGTGTGCAGCTAAGATGGGTATGGGAAAGATGAGAGAGAAGAGAGAGGAAGAGGAGCCAAACACATACACACAAACAAAAAAGAGTGCTAAGGGAGCTTGCTATTTGAGTGGAGAGAGACTGAGAAATGGGGAAAAACAAAAGTGAAAAAAAAAATAGAAAAAAGGTAAAAGAAAAAATGAATAAATGGAGAAACTGGAAATGAAAGACAAAAAAGGGAATATGAGAGAGAAGAAAACTAAACAAAGAAATAAAAAAAAAATACAAGAAAAAATAAATGCCCCCAGGATGTCCCTGTGCATCTGTGCAGAGTAAAGGACTAGCTTCCAGGCCACGTGGTACTGCCCAGCTAGAAGGGGCTCCTTAGCCAAGAAAAGAAAAAGAAAACAAAAAAATCAAAACAGAACAAATCAGAGCAAACAAACAAACAAAAGAGCCCCGGAGATCCCACCAGCTTGGTGGCACGGGCTGGGAAGCAGTTTTACAGTCAAGCAGTGTTTTGCAGCCTTTCAGGAAGAAACATAGATGACACATGGAGCCAGGTATTTGAGAGAAAGGAGGGGGAGGTGGTGAAAGGTAAGGAAGAAATCTAAAGAAGCAGAAAAAGCAACACCAGCAGCCAACAAAAGGCACTCAGGGAGCTGGCCAGTACAGGCGGGTGGAATCCAAGCGGCACTGGGGGGAAGCTTGTGCTTTCCAGCCAATAGACCGTGGCTGCAGGAAGCAGAAGAGGCTAAATGGGGGTGAAGAAGGGTGGGGGGTGGGAAAGCCTGTATCGTGGTTTAATGGTTGTTCTGTCTCCTGCTGGAAGCTCCTTGAAGCTGCTTTCTCGTACCTCCTGTTCACTGATCTCCGATAGTCCAAGATGGCAGATCCATGCTGTGGTAGCTGATAGGGGACCTTTGCGTGTATCTCCCTTCATGCTCTGTTCTTGGTCAGTTTCTTATTCCGTTCGGTGCTTGGCTGAGTTCTTTATCTCTTCATTTCAGAATTGACGTGTGACCCTGTTTGACTTAGTTTTTCTGATCTTTGGTGGGGAGGGACAACGTGCTGCTTCTGACTATAGCGCCATGTTGCCTGGAAGTCTCCTATGCTGTTTTTAAATGATTAACACTCACATTTTTTCCCTCAAACTATCTAAGAATTAAGTTAAAAACATGATACTGATTTTCTCTTAAATACTTCCTTAAAACAGGGAAATGTTCCCTTGTTTCCTCGTGTTTTCTAAATACTTGGACATTCTTGTGTGTAACCAAGTGCAATGATTAAAATTAGGAAAAACTATCAAATCAGGAGATTAATAGTGGTACAATAATCTTATTTAATTTAGAGTCTTTATCAGATTTTGCTTATTTCCTCAATAATGTCCTCTATAGTAAAAGAAAAGACAATCTCATTTAATGTGTTGCCTTGATCACTTGGTTAAGTCGTGTCCACCAGGTTTCTCCACTGTATGAAGTTACTTTTTTTTCTTTTATAACTAAGTAATTTGTGGAGACATAGTTTGAGTATATGTAAGTATCCTCTCCTTCCACCCCAGCCACCACCTGGTCCAATATCCAGTATCATTTCATTTAGTTGCTGTGTCTCTCCAGTCTCCTTTAATCTGGAGCAATTCCACCATCTTTCTTTATCAATATAGTAGAGTGCATAGCAGTTATCTTTGGAATAACCCCTCGATTTGAGTTTTTCTAATATTTTCCACAGTCAGATTTGGGGTAAGCAGTTTTGTATTCTATCCTGTCAGTGCACTTTATCAGGGACAAATTATGTTGATTTGTTCTACTACTGGTGAGGTTAACACTGACTCATTGGTTAAGGCTTTTGTGTATTCTAGGACTGAGTAAACATGCTGGGGATAATGGGAGAGAGATGTCTCATTATCAGAGAAAAACAAACAAAACCAAACCCATTGCAATAGAGTCGCTTTTGTCTCAAAGTGACCCTAAAGGACAGATTATAACTGCCCCATAGGGTTTCCAAGGCTGTAATCTTTTTTTTTTTTTAATTATTGTACTTTAGGTGAAAGTTTACAAAATAGTTTCTCATTAAACAGTCAGTATACATTTTGTTTTATGACACTGTTTAGCAATCCCATGACATGTCAACACTCTCCCTTCTTGACCTTGGAGGACCTTTTTTTTTTTTTTTTTGGTGAAAATATAGATAGCCAAAGATATACCATTTCAAAAATTTCTACATGTACAATGCAGTGATATCGATTACTTTCTTCCAGTTGTGCTGCTATTCTCACTTTAGATGAAGGTTTACAGAACAAAATAGTTTCTCATTAAACAGTTAGTACACATATTGCCCTATGACAATGGTTAAGAACCCCACTACATGTCAACACTGTCCTTACTCAACCTTGGGTTCCCTATCACCAGCTTTCCTGTCCCCTTCTGCCTTCTAGTTCTTGTCCCTGGACTGCTGTGCCTCATTGTTTTGTTTTATGGGGCTGTTGAATCCCTGGCTGAATGGTGAATCTTAGAAGTGACTTCACCACTGAGCTAAAAGGGTGTCCAGAGGCCATACTCTCGGGGTTTCTCCAGTCTCTGTCAGGCTAGTAAATCTGGTCTCTTTTTGTGTGTTAGAATTTTGTTCCACATCCTTCTCCAGCTCTGTCCAGAACCCTCTGTTTTGATTCCTGTCAGAGCAGTCAGTTGTGGTCCAAGGCTGTAATCTTTATGGAGGCACATTGCCACATTTTTCTCCTACAGAGTTGCTGGTGGGTTCGAACTGCCAACCTTTTGCTTAGCAGTCAAATGCTTTAACCCCTGCACCACCAGCTGTCCTTCTCTATCAGAGAAGAGAGTTACAAATATGGGATCAGGAAAGATAGAATGAAGACAGTGGTGTTGAATTGGAAACAAAGATATCAGTATGACTTTGTGGTTTTTAATAGATAGATACAGATGTAGGTGTGTGTGTGTGTGTGTGTGTGTGTGTGAGTAGCACTACAAGGGGCCTAAAAGCAATGATACTCCAGAAGCGGTGAATTCACTTAGTACTCAAATCTTGATTTTTAAATATCATTCTCCACAAAAAGAACCAGAGTTCCTTGGAGAAATGGCTAATTCTAGGACTGAACATGAAAAATTCAAGGTAAGCCTGGTACTTTATTTTTTATTTCCTTAAAATTTTTACTTTACTTTTATTTTTAATTCTAGGTGACAAAAATTCTTCTCTGTTTAATTATGACTACAATTTTTATTAGTCTGGAAACAATTAAAATGACACAATCGTTGAAATGTTGGTGAATAATTATTAAACACAGAAAGCACAATTTTATTAGAAAGCACAATTTTATTGAAATGTATTCTGTAAAAATATAACATGCACTCATAATTGAATGTTGTTTTTCTAGAATGATACAAGCTTCAGGATAACTTTCATCATAATTTCTCTATGGATCAAGTTGCTGAGAAATCTTGTTCACGTAAACAATGGAGACAGAAATAGAGAAATTTTGTTACAGCAATGGTATTCAATTTATGAGTTCCTTTTGAGTTGTGTCAAAAATCATATACTATTATCAACAATTATTATTAATGATCAATCACCTAACCACTCTAAAAGATATTCCTTTAACTTGCTTGAAAGCAAGGAAATAGAAACTTTCTAACTTTCAAATGTATTTGTCAACTTATCATTAAAGTAATTCCCTGTCTAAATATGTACCAGTGTCTCATTTTGATTGTAACACTGGAGTTTTCTACACTCCAAAGATGTATTAAAAGAGTGCACCATAAAAAAATTTGAGGAAGAGAAAAGATATACCTTCATTATTTAAAGAAGAGCAATTGCGACCGGGGAGTTTGGAATGGAGAAATATTAGTATACTACATATGCAGTTGAAGATCTGGACATTGATTCCCTTTAAACTATCCTTGCTAGTACAATCTTTACAAAGTCTCCATGTACCACCAGAGATACAGGAACTTGAGTCTGAAAACTACAGAAATAGATCTTATCTTTTTGAACTCTTAACATTTTATTACACTGGAGGAAATTTAGTATAACACAATTTTTCTAACTACTGGTCAGCGAATCATGGAATTTGTTACAGTGGTAAAAAGATATTCACATCATTAAATGAAGTAATAGGATATTACAATTTCTATTGTCGACATAAATTAATAAAACAATTATTAAAGTAGTTTCCACTTTCAAAAAAGGGAACTGTTTGATATCATCCAAGTGGGCACAGGTAGCAGTGGAGATTGGAACAGAGGGTTGGTGGTGATGATCTGGCATATAGTTAACACTAAAGAAAAGTTAGCTATTATGTTACTATCGTTATTGTTGTTTTTATTGTTGTCTTGGGCTAGGTCCTCTAGAGAAGCAAAACCAGAAAAGTCTATAAATATATATATAGAGAGAAAGAGAGATTTATGTCAAGGAAATGGCTCACGCAGTTGTAGAGGCTGGAATGTCCCAAGTCCGTGGGTCAGGACAGAGGCTTCTCTTGATTCACGTAGCCACAGGGGTTGGTGAACCCAAGACTTATGCAAGTTTTGCAGTTGTCTTACTGATGGTGCCGGACACTGGAAAGAACTTGTATGGATGGACACCACACATCCTTGGTCTCAAGATATTAGGACTGCCCAGAACCATCCAGTGCTTGTAAGCACGTTTTCTGTGTCACAAGTTAACAAGAGTCCATAAGAATAAAGTAAGACTTTTGATAATATGTTTTAAAAGCAAACATCTTTGTTTGTGTATGGGTGATATGATCAGCCTCCTTCCTTTTCTCCTAATAATGTTTCATGGTGATGGGAGGTGAATTGAGCTGGGAATTGGGTTGAGATTTAAAAAAATAGGGATAGTGGGCTGAAGAGTTTTACTTATATGAACATCTGTTAAGATTTGCTGTTTAGACCTGAACTTCAGCTCATATGATGTTGGTTGCTAAAATTCTGTTATCTGGTTCCTTTCTTATCCAATTATATGTGCTGGGATTAGGTGGGTGGGGTCATGCCTGCTAGAAGTAACAATCTTATATTTTATTATTATTTTTATAATTGTCTTTTTAATACTTTATTCTTTTCCTATTCTTTATCTCTAAGAAATAAAAGGTCTCTAATCATCTGTACCTTGGAAAACTGGAAAGCAATCATTCTATTCTCTGTTTCTGAAAAAACAAGTGTGATCTTTCTTTTCCTTTTCCAATCAATATAAATATTTCATATCATTTTGAGGAATATGACGTGAAGAACAATCGATCAGGAGTAGAAAATGAATTGGCATGTGACTTCATCCCTGTAAGCTCTAGATGATGAGAATAAATTGTAATTGTCAAAATATCCCATAAATTGAACATGTCAAAAACCAGACAGTAAATGTAGGATGGCACTCTACTTAAATCCAGCTGTGCTAAAGTAAAAGGATATCCTCTAAAAGTGGGATTGCACCAGAAGCAGTACTCATCAAACTGTCCTCCAACTACAGATATGAACAGGAAACATGTGTGGGGCCAAAAAACAAAAACAAAAAAACAAACAAACAAACAAACAAACAAAAAAAAAACAAGCAAACAAATGCCTTGTCTACTGAATGAAAAATAACAAAAACTATTATTACATTTGTGAAGAAATACTGGCTAAAACTGAGAATGTTTACATGAAGGCTCAGAGGAAAATCAATGCCTGAGGAGAAGGAGTGGAAGAAAAAAAAAAAAAGGTGTTTTGGCACCCTCAGTAAGTTTCCAGATGTCATGGCCTTTATGAGACATGAGAAAACAAATATGGGAAGAGAGCAAGATGATATAAAATTATAATACTGAGAGTTGGAATGGGGACTTGGTAACATTAGAAAGGCTTGTAGAACACTAAGAATGTAAAAAAAAACAAAATCTGTATCGAAAGAAGTAAAGAACTTATTTGACAGTACAGAAAAAATAAATTTATGAGAAGAAGATAAATCTGAGAAACTCTTCAAACGCTTGAGGAGAAAGACAAAAATGATTTATAGGGAACAGAGACTAGGAAGACAAATTTAAAAAGAGAGATGTTCCCTAAGTAGAAATCACAATAAATGAGATTAAAAGAAATAATCAAACATAAAATCAGAATACCGAAATTTACTAATTGGAGAAAGACAAACTGAATATGTAGATTAAAAGGATTCATTGAATTGGGAAATAAATAATGAAAAGACGTTTTCACTTACACATTATTTGAAATATATTGTAAGTATGAAGTTAAAGAGAGGTTCTGATTAACATAAATTTTTAAAATAGGTAACCTATAATCTAAAGAAACAAAACAACTCTGGCCTCACACTTATTTTCTGCAACAGGTGACAATGGAGATATAGTTATGGATTGCTGAAAGAAAATTTTTATGACCCAATAGTTGTACTCAACTAACTTGTTGCAAGGACAGCAAAAGGTTTTAGTTACGTAATGTTTTAAAAAATGCACCACCCATGTTATGCTCAAAGTCATGTCTGAAAGAAGAAACATAAGTGACTAATTAAGAAAGATCTGGGAAAGCAGAACATGGAGGAAGGCAAAGGGAGATAGCAGAAAATGTGTGTCAGCAGGACTACCAGGCAAGTCCTTCTGGAATCAGCAAAACTAAGCATGAGAGGAAATGCTGAGTTTATTATTTACGAGAATTTGTGGTTGACTTTTCACCTCTTGCCATGCTCTTCTTCCTTCCCTTGTCCTTTTTTCCTGGCTACAGTCTTTAGGGCTAGCAAGGGAAGGAGAAAGTAAGCATGAAGGGGAAGCAAATTTGGAAAGAATGAGGAAATATAGACAATGTGAGGGCTATGACCTCTCCTGGAACATGCAATCTCTGAATTACAGCAATTAAAATGAGGATTTTAGTGTGTTCAGGAAGGTTCATATGATTCAGAAGGCTATGACTTTGGGTTAAAGGACTATTAATTTTTTATGTTAGTTTTTGCTCTTAAGACCTAACGGTGGAATAGTATTTGGTTGAACTTTACTTGAATGCTACTCTTCTTACACAAACCTGGGGATAGAAAAAGGGCAGTAGCAAGAGTTATGTGCAGCATGGGGCCAGATTAAAACCTTCAGGTGTTCCAGGTACCGAACACATTTTCGTGCTCTTCATGTAAGTACTTCAAAATAAAATTATATCAAACATTCAGATACAAGTAAGGTAGCCCAGTGCTATTCTAGGTAGTCCTTAGCAATTACTTCAATGGTAATGATGGAAAATTAGAAAAATATGAAAAATGAAAAATCTTATGAAACATTTCCCCAATTGTATTTGAACACTATAATTTGATGGTATCCTAAACACATGCTTGGTCTTATGTTACTCCCTATGTTTCCAACTTCATGCACTCTGTCCTCTTTTGTATCTCCCACCTTTTGTCTCTCTCAGCTAGGTCATAATCCTGTTACTTTACAACACATCTTGAATTTATGGTATATAGTTACTGTCTTAATTATCTAGTGCTGCTATAACAGAAATACCACAAGTGATTGGCTTTAACAGGGATTTATTCTCTTACAGTCTAGGAGGCTAGGAGTCTGAATTCAGGGTGCTAGCTCTGGGAGAAGGCATTCTCTCTCTGTCAGCTCTGGGGGAATGTTCTTGTCATCAATCTTTCCCTGGTCTAGGAACTTCTCAGCACAGGAACCCCAGTTCCAAAGGATGTGCTTTGCTCCTGGTGCTGCTTTCTTGGTGGCATGAGGTTTCCTCATCTCTCTGCTTAATTTTCTCTTTTATATCTCAAAAGAGATTGACTCAAGATACAATCTAATCTTGCAGATTGAGTTCTGCCTCTTTAACATAACTGCCTCCAATCCTGCCTCATTAACATCACAGAGGTAAGATTTACAACACACAGGAAAATCACATCAGATGAAAAAGTGATGGACAATAGCACAATACTGGAAATCATGGTCTAACCAAGTAGACACACATTTTTAGGGGACACAATTCAATCCATAACAAGTACTTCAACTCTTACTTCACCCTCCTGGACCTACAAAAACTTTACTCTGCAATAAAGGTAATCTGTTTCTTGCCTCCTCTCTCCTCAGCCTTAGACTGTCCTGTATCTGTTTCAACAAGAGACATAGCAATGAGTTGGCCTAGGCTTATATTGGCTTTATTGTTGCTCTTAAGGTTAAATGAGCCAATGATTCTAAAGTAATTACTACACAGTCTGAGACATATTAAACCACGAACTAATTAATCACATCGATTCTGACTCATAGCGACCCTATAGGACAGAGAAGAACTGCCCCATAGAGTTTCCAAGGAAACTGGTGGATTCAAACTGCAGACATTTTGGTTAGCAGCTATAGCTATTTGTTTGTTTTTTTTTTATTGTTGCAGTTTAGATGAAATTTACATTTCAAGTTAGTCTCCCATACAAAAACTTATACATACACTGCTATGTGACCCCATTTGCTCTCCCCACAATGTGACAGCACAATCCTCCTTTCCACCCCTGATTCCCCATGTCCATTCAACCAGCTCCTAACCCTCTCTGCCTTCCCATCTCACCCCCGGACAGAAGCTGCCCATTTAGTCTCTTGTATCTACTTGAGCTAAGAGGCACTCTCCTCACGAGTATCAGTTTATGTCCCACAATCCAGTCCAATCCCCGTCTGAAGAGTTGGCCTCAGAAATTGTTTTAGTTCTGGACCAATAGAAAATCTAGGGGCCATGCTTTCTGGGGTTCCTCCAGTCTTAGCCAGAACTTTAAGTCTGGTCTTCTTACTAGAATTTGAGTTCTGCACCCACCTTTCTCCTGCTCCATCTGGGACTCTCTGTTGTGTTCCCTGTCAGGGCAGTCATTGGAGGTAGCTGGGCACCATCTAGTTCTTCTGGTCTCAGGCTGATGAAGTCTCTGGTTTATGTGGCCCTTTCTGTCTTTTGGGCTAATACTTTCCTTGTGTCTTTGGTGTACTTCATTCTCCTTTACTCCAGGTGGTTGGGACCAACTGAGGCATCTTAGATTGACATTTGCAAGCTTTTAAGACCTGACACTCCACTCACCGAAATAGGATGCAGAACATTTTCTTAATAAGCTTTGTTATGCCAATTGACCTAGATGTCCCCTGAAAGCATGGTCCCAGGATCCCTACCCCTGCTACTCTGTCCCTCGAAGTGTTTTATTGTATTCAGGAAACTTCTAAGCTTTGGTTTAGTCCAGTGTGCTGACTTCGCCTGTAGTGTGTGTTGTCCTTCCCTTCACCTAAGATAATACTTGTCTACTATCTAGTTAGTGAATAACCCTCACCCTCCCTCCTCACCCCCATAACCATCAAAGAATATTGTCTTCTGTGTTTAAACCTTTTCTTGAGTTCTTATAATAGTAGTCTTACTCAATATTTGTCCTTGTGTGACTGATTAAATTCACTCAGCATAATGACCTCCAGCTTCCTCCATGTTATGTTTCACGGCTTCATTGTTGTTCTTTATTGTTGCATAGTATTCCATTGTGTACCATAATTTGTTTATCCATTCGTCCACTGATAGGCACCTAAGCTGTTTCCATCATTTTGCTATTGTGAACAGTGCTTCAATGAACATGGGTGTGCATATATCTATTCGTGTGATGGCTCTCATTTCTCTAGGATATATTCCAAGGAGCGGGATAGCTGGATCATATGGTACTTCTATTTCTAACTTTTTAAGGGAGCACCAAATCGATTTCCAAAGTGGTTGTACCATTTTACTTTCCCACCAACAGTGTATAAGTGTTCCAGTCTCTCCACAACCTCTCCAGCATTTATTATTTTGTGGTTTTTGAATTAATGCTAGCCTTATTGAGGTGAGATGATATCTCATTGTAGTTTTGATCTGCATTTCTCTAATGGCTAATGATCATGAGCTTTTCCTCATGTGCCTGTTAGCCACCTGAATATCTTCTTTGGTGAAGTGCCTGTTCATATCCTTTGCCCATTTTTTAATTGGGTTATTTGTCCTTTTGTTGTTGAGGTTTTGCAGTATCTTGTAGATTTTAGAGATTAGATGCAGATCGGATTAGTCCTAGCCAAAAAATTTTTCCCAGTTTGTAGGTTGTCTTTTGACTCTTTTGGTGGAGTCTTTTGATGAGCATAAGTGTTTGATATTTAGGAGCTCCCAATTATCTAGTCTCTCTTCTTGTGCTTGTGCATTGTTAGTTATGGTTCGTATTGTGTTTATGCCATGTATTAGGGCTCTTAGCATTGTCCCTATTTTTTCTTCCATGATTTTTGTCGTTTTTGATTTTATATTTAAGTCTTTGATCCATTTTGAGTTAGTTTTTGTGCATGTTGGGAGGTATGGGTCTCGTTTCAGTTTTTTTGCAGATGGATATCCAGTTATGTCAGTACCATTTGTTAAAGAGACTGCCTTTTCCCCAATTAACGGACTTTGGGCCTTTATCAAATATCAGCTGCTCATAGGTGGATGAATTTATGTCTGGATTCTCAATTCTGTTCCATTGTATCTGTTGTTGTACCAGTACCAGGCTGTGTATCTGTTGTTCTACAAGTACCAGGCTGTTTTGACTACCGTGGTGGTATAATAGGTTCTAAAATCAGGTAGTGTGAGGCCTCCCACTTTGTTCTTCTTGAGTAATGCATTACTTATTTGGGGCCCCTTCTCTTTCCATATAAAGTTAGTGATTTGTTTCTCCATCTCATAAAAATGCCAGTGGAATTTGGATTGGGATTGCATTTGGGTAGAACTGACATTTTCACTATGTTGAGTCTTCCTATCTGTGAGCAAGGTATGTTTTTCCACTTATGCAGGACTCTTTTGGTTTCTTGCAGTAGTGTCTTGTAGTTTTTATTGTATAGGTCTTTTATGTCTCTGGTTAGATTTATTCCTAAGTATTTTATCTTTTTGAGGGATATTGTAAATGGTACTGATCTGGTGATTTCCTCTTCCAGGTTCTCTTTGTTGGTGTAAAGGAATCCAACTGATTTTTGTATGTTTATCTTGTATCCTGAAACTTTGCTGAAATCTTCTATTAGTTCCAGGAGTTTTCTTGTGGATTCTTTGGGATTTTCTATGTATAAGATCATATCATCTGCGAATAGAGATACTTTGACTTCTTCTTTACCAATTTGGATGCCCTATATTTCTTTTTCTAGCCTAATTGCTCTGTCTAGGACCTCCAGCACAATGTTGACTAAGAGTGGTGATAAAAGGCATCCTTGTCTGGTTCCCGTTCTCAAGGGGAATGCTTTCAAAGTCTCTTCATTTAGGATGATTTTGGCTGTCGGCTTTATATAAATGCCCTTAATTATATTGAGGAATTTCCCTTCTATTCCTATTTTGTTGAGAGTTTTTACCATGAATGGGTGTTGGACTTTGTCAAATGCCTTTTCTGCATCGATTGATAAGATCATGTGGTTCTTGTCTTTTGTTTTATTTATGTGATGGATTACACTGATTGTTTTTCTAATGTTGGACCATCCCTGCATACTTGGTATGAAACCCACTAGGTCTGGTGAATTATTTTTTTGATATGTTGCTGAATTCTATTGGCTAGAATTTTGTTGAGGATTTTTGTGTCAATGTTCATGAGGGATATTGGTCTTTAATTTTCTTTTTTTGTGGTATCTTTACCTGGTTTTGGTATCAGGGTTATGCTGGCTTCATAGCTATGCTCTGAAATACCTTTAGTAGTAGTGGCATTAACTCTTCTCTGTAAGTTTGGTAGAATTCTCCAGTGAAACCGTCTGGGCCAGGGCTTTTTTTTTTGTTGGGAGTTTTTTAATGACCTTTTCAATCTTTTCTTTTGTTATGGGTTTATTTAGTTGTTTATTTAGTATGGGTTTATTTAGTGTTAGTTTAGGTAGGTAGTGAATTTCTACAAATTTGTCCATTTCCTCTAGGTTTTCAAATTTGTTAGAGTACAATTTTTCACAGTATCCTGTTATGATTCTTTTAATTTCAGTTGGAACTGTTGTGATATGACCCACCTCTTTTCTTATATGGGTTATCTGTTTCCTCTCCTGTTTTTCTTTTGTCAGTTTGGCCAATGGTTTATCAATTTTGTTGATCTTTTCAAAGAACGAGCTTTTGGTCTTGTTAACTCTTTCAATTGTTTTTCTATTCTCTGTTTCATTTAATTCTGCTCTAATTCTTATTATTTCCTTTCTTCTGGCACCTGAGGGCTTCTTTTGCTGCTCTCTTTCTAGTTGTTCCAGTTGTAGGGTTAATGTTTTAGTATGGCCCTTTCTTCTTTTTTGATGTATGCATTTATTGCTATAAACTGACCTCTGAGCACTGCTTTTGTTGTGTCCCAAAGGTTCTGGTAGGATGTGTTTTCATTCTTGTTTGATTCTGTGAATTTCTTTAATCCATCCTTAATTTCTTCTATAACCTGGTAGTTTTTGAGCAAGGTGTTGTTCATTTTCCATGTGTTTGATTTTTTTCCTTGCTTTTTCTGTTATTGATTTCTACTTTTATGGCTTTATGGTCAGAAAAGATGCTTTGTAATATGTTGATGCTTTGGATTTTGTTAAGGCTTGTTTTATGGCCTAATATGTGGTCTATTCTGGAGAATGTTCCATGTGCATTGGAAAAGGAAGTATACTTGGCTGCTGTTGGGTGGAGTGTTTGGTATATTTCTATGAGATCAAGTTGTTTGATTGTAACATTTAGCTCTTCAGTGTCTTTGTTGAGCTTCTTTCTGGATGTTCTGTCCTTCACCAAAAGTGGTGTGTTGAAGTCTACTACTATTGGGGAGCTGTCTATCTCTCTTTTCAGTGCCGTTAGAATTTGTTTTATGCATTTTGAAGCCCCGTCATTGGGTGCATAAATATTTATTATAGTTATGTTCTCCTGGTGTATTGACCCTTTAATCATTATATAGTGTCCTTCCTCATCTTTGTGGTGGATTTTATTTTAAAGTCTATTTTGTCAGAGATAAATATTGCCACTCCTGCTCTTTTCTGAGTGTTGTTTGCTTGATCTATTTTTTCCCATCCTTTGAGTTTTAGTTTGTTTGTGTCTTTAAGTCTAAGGTATGTCTCTTGTAGGCAGCATATAGATAGAGCGTGTTTTTTTTTATCCAAGCTGCCACTCTCTGTCTCTTTATTGGTGCATTTAGTCCATTTTCATTCAGCATAATTATTGAGAGGTATGAGTTTAGTGCTGTCATTTTGATGTCATTTTTTGTGTGTTGTTCACAGTTTCTTTATTCCACTTAATTTTCTGTGCTGAGTTGTTTTTCGTTATGCATTTTCTTTTCATCTGCTTCCTTGTTGTTGATTTTGTGTTTGCTGAGTCTTTATATTTTGCTAGTTTTTTATTTTGACTTGTAGAATTATTAGTTTCCTTTGTGATTACCTTAATATTTACCTCTGTTTTTCTAAGTTTATACCAGTCTTTTCCTTCTTTATATCACCTTGACTTCCTCTCCATATGCAAAATCTATGTCTACATTTCTTAAGTCCCTCTCTTTTGTTTTAATGTTGTCATCTTTTACATATTGACATCTGTTTCCCTATTTTCAGTGTTTTAACTTTGATTCATTTTTGTGACTTCCCTATCTGGATTGATATCTGGTTGCTCTGTCCAGCGTTCTAGTCTTGTGTTGTTATCTGTTATTACTAATTTTCTAACTGGAGGACTCCCTTTAGTATTTCTTGTAATTTTGATATGGTTTTTGAAAGTTCCCTAAACTTTTGTTTATCTGGAAATGCCCTAACTTTGCCATCATATTTGAGAGACAGTTTTGCTGGATATACAGTTCTTGGCTGGCAGCTTTTTTCCTTCACAACTTTAGGTATGTCATACCATTATCTTCTTGCCTGCATGGTTTCTGCTGAGTAGTCCGAGCTTATTCTTATTGACTCTCCTTTGTAGATGACTTTTCGTTTATCCCTAGCCACTCTTAAAATTCTCTCTTTATCTTTGGTTTTGGCAAGTTTGATTATAATATGTCTTGGTGACTTTCTTTCAGGATCTACCTTATGTGGGGTTTGATAAGCATCTTGGATAGATATCTTGTCATCTTTCATGATATCAGGGAAGTTTTCTGCCAAAAAATCTTCAACAATTCTCTCTGTATTTTCTGTTATCCCCCCTGTTCTGGTACTCCAGTCACTCATAGGTTATTCCTCTTGATAGAATCCCACGTAATTCTTAGGGTTTCTTCATTTTTTAAAATCCTTTTATGTAATTTTTCCTCAAATAAGTTGGTGTCAAGTGCTTTATCTTCAATCTCACTAATTCTGACTTCCATTGCCTCAATGCTCCTATGACTTTCTATTGAGTTGTCTAATTCTGAAATTTTATTGTTAATCTTCTGGATTTCTGATTGTTGTCTCTCTAAGGATTCTTGCAGCCTGTTAAATTTGTCACTATGCTCTTCTCTAATCTTTTTAATTTCCTCTGTTGTGTGTTCTGTATTTTGATTAATGTCTTTCCTAATTTCTTGAAGAATTCTGTATATTAATGTTTTGTATTCTGCCTCTGGTAATTTCAAGAATTTTCCTTCTCTGGAAAATTTCTAGATTCTTTCTTTTGGCAGCTTGCTGAAGCCATCATGGACTGCCTCTTTATGTGATTCGATATTGAATCTTTTCTCAGAGCCATCAATAAGTTCTTATATTTATTTATTTTATGTTTGCTTACTGTGTCCTAGCTTCTTGTTTTGTTTTGATATGCCCAAATAGGCTGCTCGTATGAGTTAGTTTGATTATTGGCACTTTTGAAGCTCTAATGTCCTGTCACCAGATGGTTAGATCTGTTACTAGGTATGTGAGCTCAGGAGTCTCTCCACTCCTCCTGTATGGATTCAGCTCATGTGCCCAGGTAGATAGCCACCAAGTGTGTGGTGTGAGCTCTCACTTACAGTCCTAGACAGGCATAGGTGATTGGTGTAGCCACAGGCATCTGGCTGTAGGAGGGGGACACACTCTGAGCAAGGCAGAGGGCTGACGGCTGCCCCCAAGTGTCCAGGAAGAAGGCATGTCTGTGTTCCCTAGAGCACTTAGGTAGGTGAGTTTTACAACTGGACTCTGAGCACCCAGTGCTGTTGGCTGTAAGGACTGGGGGGCACCTCTTATTCTTGGACCACTATCGCAGGTGGCTAGGTAGCATGGGTGGAGCTACCAGTCCTCAGGCCCCTCATGTGGATAGATGAAGAGTGTATAATGGGCAGAGCGGTGTCAAATATCACAAAGCTGCCACTTTACAGCTTAAACAGTTGAAGTTAGACTTCATGTACATATACTCTGTTGTACTGCGGTAATGAGGGCCTATGCTATTGAAATGGGCCTACACAAGTCTCTGCAGGGGGAAAGGCACTCAACATCTGTGGATCCCTTATGCCTCTGCCTAGGCAAAGGAGCTGTGCCTACCCTGGGTTCCTGTCTTAGGGGAGCCTGCAGTTTATTTTTTCCCTTGTTTAATTTGTTCACTCCCCAGGGCAGGGAGAACGGCTCAGGGAGTGTGACGGATCTTACTTCTGGCCCAGGGGACTCAGCAATTGCTGAAGCCAGTCCAGGACCCAATGCAGAGCAGGGAGTGGGGAGGTAAATGGGAGAGACGTTTTTCCCTAAGGGGGTGTTTTTGATCCACACGGTAGGCCGCATGCAAGTACTTATCTAGGGCTGCTTCTCACTGGTTCTGTGTGGCTTAGTAGACTCTGGCACTGGGTCTCTCCTGGTGTGTAAAATGCTCCTCCTGAGCACTGTTGCTTGCCTGCCTCTCTGCTGACCCATGAGCTGCTCAGGCCTGAAGGGCTCAGGCTTTCGCTGGGTCAGGTCTGGCAACTCCTCCCTGCGTCCGAACTGTCTCTCCGTCCCCCTGCCACTCAGTTTGGTTCCGCAGCTTTGCCTTAGATGTTCAGGGGTCCTAGATTGTCATATATAATTGATTCACTTGTTTTTTCGGGTCTTTGTTGTAAGAAGGTCCACTGGAAGCGTTTGACTTCTCTGTAATCTTGACCCCACCTCCAGCCTTAGCTCTTAACCACTACACCACAGTAGCTCTGGTTGTTGGCCGTGGAGTGAGCTGGGAGAGATTGAGCTGAATATGCATGTTGTATACCATTAATATTTGTACCAATTTTGTTTTATACCCACTTCAAACATCGATTTAAACCTTTAAACCTATAAAAAAGAATAATGGTGATTCTCTAGGGGAAACTTTCAAAACCAACTTCTGCAACATCAGTAATGAAAAAGTGTGCACTCCGAAAATTTAAGAAATTAGTGTATTATACTTCCTCTCTTTGCTCCCCAGGCTGTTGCATTTTTTGTTTCTGTAACATAGATTTTAGAATCATATTATTTTTATTGCTGTTATAGCCACTGTTTTTTTTAAGGTTTTCCACATATCTTTCAAGGGTTATTACATTGAAACTAAGTTTTACAATCCTAGTTAAAGCAATTATTTAAACTTAATTCCCATGTTTAACTGGTTTTATTACTCATTTTCATATCTTGAATAATTTTTCCCTAGATTCTTATGTTTCTTTTCTAATTTAGTATTTGGTTGACAAAGTATAGTTCTGTGTTCAATTATTCAGCTTTTACACAGCTATGTCTATGCTTCATGTCAAGTCATCATATTCCTATTTATATATCAAATTTGAATTTTTATATGTCAGTCAAAAAGTGTGACAAATTTCATCATTATATTCTCCAGTAAGTCCCAGTTTTGTCTTGTCAATGCCTCCATCTTTGGCTATAGTTTTGTTTGTATATTCATGTGAATATTTTTAATCAGTTTTCCTTTTTGCATTAAAATGAGTAAAATGGGAAAAATTACTGATACTATTGATGAAATGTGTAGGTTTCATTAAATTATAGTTGAGACAAAGGTAGACATCATTAATTGTGCTAAAAATAATGAATCTTTAACTTCATTTGGATATTCATTGCAATTAAACCAGTTGGCTTTGTGTTTAAGTGTGGAGGAAAATAGTTCCTTTTTTTTTTTTTTGGCATGGTTCATTTCTAAATCAATCTCTTTTCTCCCACATTTTACGTAAGTGGCAAGGAAAAGCCACCCTCCCCCTTTAAGATCTTGCTTAGAAGTTTCATCAGTTAAATATCCAAGTTCATCAGCTACAAGTTTCACTTTCCACAAAACATTGAAACATAATTCAGTCACGTTCTTTACCACTTTTAACTACGGCCACCTATCCTCCAGCATCCAATAACATGTTCATCATTTCTTTTCAAATTCTCCCCAGAAGCACATTTAACATCCTCATTTCTAGCAACATTCTGTTCATAATAATAGAAGCTTTCCCCATAGCTCTCAATTCTTTCTCAGTCCTCATCAGAATTACTTTAATGTCCATAATTCTATAAACAGTCTCAACAGTCTCTTCAAGGTGATCTAGACTCTTTCTATTAAGTGCATCAAAATTCCTGTAGCCTCTATCCAGTACCCAATTCCAAAACTACTTCCACATCTTAGGTATTTGTTATAGCAACACTGCCACTCTCTGGCACCAAATTCTGTCTTAGTTGCTAGTGCTGTCATAACAAAAGATACCACAAAAGGGTGGCTTTAAATAATAGAAATTTATTGTCTCACAGTTTCAGTTTAGGAGGCTAGAAGTCCAAATCAGGGTATCTGAAGGGGAAGGTCCTTCGTTGTTGATAGCCCTGGGAGTTCCTTGTAGTTCCTTGGCATTTCTTGCTGTCTGCTTCCCCCCTGTGTGTGTCTCTGTTTCTATTCTGCTCTTTATATAACTCAGAAGTGATCTGGTTTAGGACCTACCCTCCTCTGTTATGGCCTTGTTAACATAACAAAAGAAACTCCCTATTTTCAAATAGGATCACAGCCACAGGTACAGGATTTCCAATACATATTTTTTGGGGACACAATTCAATCCATAAAACATACATGCATGTATACATAAGAGCACAAAAAAAATACTTGCACACTTAAATGAGTTATCAAAAATGACTACACTGATTTAACCATTATCCAGATAAAGAAGTAGAACAACAACAGAATCCCAGAAACCACCCTCTTGACCTATACCAATAGCAATTCATTCTTTCCTAAAAGTGTCTACTATCCTGATATCTAAAACCATAGATTAGTTCCATCTGTTTTTGAAGTTTATATTAATTAAACCATACTGTCTGTGTTATTTTGTGTCTAGCTCTTATTGAAAAGCTATGTCTGTGAGAATCGTCTATGGCATGACATGTAGCTTTAGCTTGTGCCTTTTCATTTATTTAACTATTCATTTATTTAACCAGTCTATTTTTATAGCTATTTGGGTTGCTTCCACTGCTGTCAGACTGTATATAAATTTTTTAATCAACATTTTATTCTTGTATTTTGGCATTCATGTAAATTAATTTGTTTTGAATATATAGCTAGAAGTGGATTTTCTGAGTACTAAGGTAGACTTAGTTTCAACATTATATAATATGATAAATTGTTTCCCAAAGTGGTTTACCAATTTACACTCCCACTAGCATTACTTACTGTATGACATATTCATCAACATTTTGAACTGTCAATCTTTAACTTTTAGTTCTTCTGGTATGTGTATAACAGTACCTTACTGTGGGGATAATAATGCTTTTATTTTGGGTTCTGACAATGACAGAGTAGTGTCTATCAAATAAACTCTCCCACCACAAACAACTATAAAATCTCGATAAAAATCTATAAGTTAAAAAAAGATCTAAAAAATTGAGTTGCCTGGTGAAATAGCAGATTAGGAAAATCTAGAGGTCAGTCACTACCAACACAGCAACAGAACAAGAAGGAACAATTAAAACCAACTATTTTGGAACTCTTGAACCAAATTAGACACTTAAACCAAACAGGGGAGTGCTTGATTAAGGGACAGGCTGCTGTAGTTGAGCCTTGTGTGCCAACCAACTACCATCCTTCATTCCTCAGCCCTGCTGCAGTGGTGGGGATGGTAACCCATGCTCCAAGATTAGCTGGCCCGTGCCAGGGTGGGCAGTGGAGACCTTGTCCTCCAAAGATTTGAGATTGCACAGTTTGCACAGATAGATTTATCTGGTGGTGTTCTGAAAGACAGGAGCAGACAAATGTAACTGCATTGCCCTCCAGCAGTAGTGGCTTCTCCCAGCAGCAGCAATTTCAAGGACCAGAATGACTTTTTTCCTTTATCTTTTTCTTCCTTCTTTTTTTTTTTTTTTTTTTTTTTTTTTTTGTGAAATCTATCAAGCCACTGACTGACTGCAGAGGTAACAGAATTAGAATACACACTTGGAAAAATAGCTTGGAAAAGTCACTAAACAAACACTAAACTGCAGCCTTTATTAAGTAAAAACAGAAATCCCTGAGGAGTGGGAGAATCAGATATTTTCTGTCTTTTGCTTTTTATTTCCCTGGACTATAAAGCAATTTCTTTAGAAACAGTAGTTGAGCATGGGCTATAGAACAGAGTCCTGTGTCCACACACATTTTGGAGGGAAGTCATTGAAAAAATAATTGGGGGAGGAGTCATTGTGCAAATGGACTATTAATTACAGCCTTCAATAATCAAAAGGGGAAGGTGAAGAATATGAGTTCCAGAGTTACCACATTATAATACTCAAATGTCCCTGTTTCAACAACAAAAAAGTCACAAAACATACAAAGGAACAGGAAAAGATGGCTTAATCAGAAGAGAAAAACAAAGTGACAGAAATTGACCCTGTGAATACCCAGCTAATGGACAGACTAGAAGAAATTAAAACAGCAATGTTAAATATGCTCAAAGACCTAAAGGAAAGCACAGACAATGAACTAAAGGAATGAGAAAAATGATGCAGAAACAAAATGAGAATTTCAATAAAGAGATAGAAACTATATAAAAAAAGAACTAAATAGAATTATTGGAGCCAAAAAATAAGATAGCTGAAATGAAAAATTCAGTGGAGTGACTCAACAGGAGATTTGAGCTGGCAGAAAAAATAATCAGGTAATTAGAGGATAAAGCAACCAAAATTATTGGGTCTGAAGAGAAACAAGGGAAAAGGATAAAGGAAACTAAGAAAAGTCTAATGGAATTGTGGGACACCATCAAGTGAACCCGCATATGCCTCATACGAATCACAGGAGAAGAGAGGATGTAAGGTACATAAAAAATAATTTAAGAAATTATGGCAGAAAACTTTTGGGATTTGATGAAAGACATAAATCTACAAATCCAAGAAAACTAACTCCAAGTAGGAATAAACCCAAAGAGATCCACACTGAGGCACTTTATATTCAGCTCTTGAGAACTAAAGATAAGGAAAGAATCCTAAAAGCAACAAGAGAGAAGTGGATTGTCACATAAAAGACATCCTCAGTAAGATTAAGTGCCATTTTGTCCTCACAGACCTTGGAGGTCAGAAGGCAGTGGAATGACATATTTAAAGTGCTGAAGGAAAAAACTGTCAATCAATAATTCTATATCTGGCAAAACGATCCTTCAAAAATAAGGGAGAAATTAAAACATTTCCAGATAAACAAATGGTGAGAGAGTTCATTACAACCAGATCTGTCCTGTAAGAAAAGCTAAAGGGAGTCTTTCAGACTGAAATGAAAGGACATTAGACAGCAGCTCAAAGTGGTACAAAGAAAAGAAAACAATCCCCACTAACGGAAATTTCATGGGTAAATATAAAGGCCAATTTTATGGCGTTTTGGTTTGTAACTCTGATGTTGTGCCCTACATGATTTAAAAATGCATAAAAAGAATTATGGAATTATAAATTTATCTTCTTGAGCTAATAAGGTATAAAGATGCAGTTGGTAATAAAAACAACATAAAGGTGGAAGCAGTGGTATAGAGGAGTTTTTGTATGTCGATATTAACTTGCTATCAATTTTAAAAGATTGTTATAATGTTAGGATATTAAGTGCAATTCCTATGGTAAACACAAAGAAAATATCCAAAAATATACACAAAAGAATATGTGAAGAGAATCAAATTGTTCCCCACAAAATATCAACTAAACATCAAAGAAATCAGTATTGGAGGAAATGAAGGACAAAAAAGGTATAAGACACACACACAAAATACACCTACTCCTCATTTATTGACTGTCTTCTTACCCAACATACTGCATTTACGACAATAGTAAAACGTCTGCTGACTATTTTGAGCATTAGCATCATATGTCTGGCAGTAATGAACGCTGAACTGCGAGGTAACTCTGGCTCTGATGGTTAAGGTTATGTGTCAACGTGGTTGGGCCATGATTTTCAGTGGTTTGGCAGTTATGTAATGCTGTAATCTGGCAGTTAGGTAATGATGTGATTTGGCAATTATGTAATGATGTAGTCATCCTCCCTTTTGTGATCTGATGTGGTTATCCTCCATTTTCATATAACACTGATTTTCACATAATGACCCAGTCTTTGAAACCTAACCATGTTGATAAGTGAGGAGTGGGTGTACAATGCAAAATGTCAGACAAAAGTAAGTCCTTTGTTATCATTTATTACTTTAAACATAAACAAACCAAACTCTCCAATCAAAAGGTAGAGATTGGCAGAATGGATTTTTAAAAAGCCGTGATCCGTGTATCTGCAGTCTACAAAAGATATAATTTAGACCCAAGGACACTAACATGTTGAAACTGAAAGGATGGAAAAAATATTCCATGCAAATAGTAACAAAAACAGAGAAGTGGCTATATTAAAATCAGAAAAAAAAGACTAAGTCAAAAATCTGTTACAAGAGACAAATAAAGGCACCATATTATGATAAAAGAGACAATTCATCAAGACTATATAACAATTATAAATATATACGCACCTAATATCAAAGCTCCAAAATACATGAAGCAAACACCAAAAGAGTTGAAAGGAGAAATAATTCCAGAACAATAGTTAAAGATTTCAATACACCGTTTCAATAATGGATAGAACATCTAGACAGAAGATCAGTACATAAATAGAGGATTGATTTGGACAACACTATGAACTAACTGGAACCCTGGTGGCTCAGTGGTTAAGAGCTTGGCTTCTAACCAAAAGGCCTGCAGTTCTAATGCATCAGTCGCTCCTTGGAAATTCTATGGGGCAGCAGTTCTACACTGTCCTGTAGGGTCACTATGAGTTGGAATCGACTTGAAGGTAATGGGTTTGGTTTTTTATAAACTAACTAGACCTACAGATGTATATAAAATATTCCACTCAACATCAGCATAATACACATTCTTCTCCAGTGTACACGGATCCTTCTCCAGGATAGACCATATTCTAGGTCACTAAATAAGTCTCAGTAAATTAAAAAAATGAACTTATACAAAGTATCCTCTCTGATCACAATGGAATAAAATTAGAAATCACTAAAAGAAGGAAACTGGAAATTACACAAATATGTGGCGTTTAAAAAACACACTAACAAACCAATGGGTAATAAACTCTTGCTTTAAGATTAAAGTATACTTTTATTTGTCTAAGCATACTTTTAAGTGAGGAGTTCCTGGGTGATGCAGATGTTTACACACTGAACAACTAACCAAAAGGTTGGCAGTTAAAACCCACTCAGAGGTGCCTTGAAAGTAAGGCCTGGCGATCTGCTTCCAAAAGGTCACAGCACTGAAAACCCTGTGGAACAATTCTACTCTGCACACATTGGGTTGTCATGAGTCAGAACAGACTCGACAGCAACCACCAACAATTTTCAGTGCATTTACCATATTCTGATCTCCTGCCTCTAATTTTATATCTTTCCAATGTAATTACTGATAATATATTATAATTTTTAGTTAACTAAAGTAGCAAGATGGGTGGGTATACTTCATGGCCTTACTCAGTTGAGTTCTCTGTTAATTTACTAATAAATCCTACTTCATCCCTAATTTAATAAAATTTGTTAAGTATTCTCAATTAATTAATATATAGACCATTTCTTTATTTCCCATATGCTATACTTTGACTGAATGTTTGCAGGTAATAATTATGCTGATTAGAGAGGTATATAGTCTGAAATAGTATGGGAAGATGGAGTATATCAAGGTTTATAGATTATATAACACAGTCTTCTAGAGGGGTTTAAAATGACACAAAATCATATGAGTTTTAACCTATTGAGTTAAACCCTCTGGCTTACAAGCATACAGTTTAGTTCTTGAGTATCATATGTTCAGAAATCTGATAACCTAACTTTTTAAACACATTTTAAAACAAATTAACCCTTTAGTCTGTTATTTTTGTTCAATTGTACCATCATGGTGGCTAGAACAAAATTTACCAAATTTTATTGTTTCACCTGTCTATTGATTCACAATGAACTATCTTTAAGCTTAGTCATTTAAAACAATAATTTTATTATATATCAGAAATTTGTGATTTCATGAATTCAGGAAGGGATCAGCTATGCTATTTTTCTGTTACAAATTACATCGACATGGGTAACTTGACAGTATTCCGCTTGTGGCTTGGCTGGGAAGGGAGATCCAGGAGCACTTCATTTTCATGTCTCTCATCATGACAAGACTGGGGAAGGCTGTACTCAACTGATCCTCCTTCCATCTCAGGGTATCCCACTTGGTCTTGTCAACAAGGTAATCAAACTTCTTACATAGCAGGTTGGAGCTTCCAGAAACTAAAACAGAAGTTGCCAGTCCTTTTAAAGGCTACACTCAGAACTGGCACAGAATCACTTCAACCGATCTTTTTGAGTCAAATCAATCACACTTCTGTGTTTCCTGTTCATTGCTTAACTCATTGAGTTATAATACTGTTGTTGTTGTTAGCTGCTGTTCAGTTGGCCCCCAACTCATGGATATCCCATGTACAACACAACAAAATGCTGCCTTGTCCTATGTTATCCCCATAATAGGTTGGGGATTGGACCATTGTGACCCATAGGGTTTTCATTGGCTGATTTTGGGAAGTAGATCACCAGGCCTTTCTTCCTAGTTCATCTTAAAATGGAAGCACCACTGAAGCTTGTTCAGCATCGTAGCAACACACACTCCACCACCGACACATGGATGGTGGCTGTGCATGAGGTGCATTGACTGGGAATCAAACCCAGGTCTCCTGCATGGAGGATGAGAATTCTACCACTGAACCACCATTGTCCTCCACATACATGATGCAACGTATATTGGTTATCTCGTTCTATGTAACAAATCATTCTGAAACTTAGTGACTTAAAACTATACAACCTGGAGCCAGAGCAAGATAGTGGCATGAGTGGTTGCATGCTCCCATGCCCCACAAAATCACCAAAAGAAGAAGCAGTAGCAACTACTTTGTCAAAACTCTGGAAACAAAGTCAAAGGGTCACAGCACCTACACAAACACTGAATAAAGAAAAATGTAACATACATATGGTAGGAAATCTTTGGTTTTCTACTCACCTGTGCCCTACTCCCTCCCTGGAGAAGCATGGTCATCTTAAAGTGGCAGTGATCTGCATTCCGAGAGAGAGCCTGGTCTCTAGCCCTGGTGGGAAGACAACAGAATCAAATTATTGTGTGTGCTTGTTCTAACCTATCTGAGGGCTGCCTGAAGCACTGCAGTAAGGCACTTATTTCAGTTTAGCATGTCTCAGAGCTTATGTAGGACTAAGGGACAGCAGGAAATGATTCAATGACTGAGGCTGTAACTGTGTATAGCAGCCTGAGGCTAAAAATCTCAATTAAGGCATATAAAAAAACTTGTTGCTGTGGAGTCGATTCTGACTCATAGCTACCCTATAGGACAGAGCAGAACCACCCTGTAGGGTTTCCAAGGAGCAGCTGGTGGATTTGAACTGCCAACCTTTTGGTTAGCAGCCATAGCTCTTAACCACTGTGCCACTAAAGACTTGAAGAAAAGGCTTCTTTCAGAAATTAAGACTAAGGAAAATGTTCCTTTCAGAAATAAAGACTTTCAAAACCGCCATACGCAGGGGGAATTGAGAAAGCCACACACATGCCCACGGTAAGATGCATGATCAGAATTTACCTGAAAAGACTCTACACTTTAATCTTGGGCTGATTCCTACACTCAGTGGAAGATTTAAGTGTTGAAAGAGGGCCCTGACACAGAACCAATTTGCAAAGACTGGGAAAGGTTTGTTGGAGTTATTTTCTCTGGCATTCAAGGTAATCTCTGTCAAAACACTACCTGAACACAAGCTAAGAAACATAATGTTGGCATCCAAACATGTGTAGGAAGGCAGTTTTTGCAGTAAGAGAAGTCACGAAAAAATTGGACAACTACAACCTTTGACAATTTAAAAAAAAAAAAAAGCAAACCCTGAAGGAGGGGAAGAATCTGATTTTCAGTGTTACCACACTCTTCTTTATAATGTAGGCATTTACAGCTATAAATTTCCTTCTCAGCACTGCCTTCACTATATTCCATAAGTTTTGGTATGTGAGCTTTTGCTTTCATTCATCTCTAAGTAATTTCAAACTTCTTTTTGATTTATTCTTTGACTCATTTGTTGTTAAGAGTGTGTTAATTTTCACATATTTGTGATTTTTCCAGTTTTCCTACGGTCATTGATTTCTAGTTTCATTCTATTACAGTCATAGAAGATACTTTTATGATTTCAATCTTTTTAAATTTACTTAGCCTTCTTTTATGATCTAACATATGGTCTCTCCTTGAGAACATTCCATGTGCACTGGAAAAGAATGCTTATTCTGCTGTTGCTGGGTGTAGTGCTCTATATATGTCTGCTAGGTCTAGTTGGTTTATAGTGTTGTTCAAGTCCTCTATTTCCTTACTGATCTTTTCTTTAGATGTTCTATATATTATTGGATCATCTTTCTTTGGAATGGGTACAAATATGGACATCTTCCAGTTAGTTGCCCAGGTAGCTCTCTTCCAAATTTCTTGGCATAGAGAGGTGAGCCCTTCCAGTGCTGCATCTGTCTGTTGAATCATCTCAACTGGTATTCCATCAATTATTGGAGCCTTGTTTTTCCCCAGTGCCTTCAGTGCAGCTTGGACATCTTCCTTCAACACCATTGGTTCCTGATCATATGCTCCCTCCTGAAATGGTTGAAAGTCAACCAATTCTTTTTGGTACGGTGACTCTGTATTCCTTCCATCTTCTTTTGATGCTTCCTGCATAGTTTAATATTTTTCCTGTAGAATTCTTCAATATTGCAGCTCGAGGCTTGAACTGTATTTTCAATTCTTTCAGCTTGAGAAATGCTGAGTGTGTTCTTCCCTTTTGGTTTTTCTACCTCCAGGTCTTTGCATATGTCATTATAATACTTTACTTTGTCTTCTCGAGTTGCCCTTTGAAATCTTCTGTTCAGCTGTATTACTTCATCATTTCTTCCTTTTGCTTTAGCTACTCTAAATTCAAGAGCAAGTTTCAGAGTTTCTTTTGACATCCACTTGGTCTTTTCTTTCTTTCTTGTTTTTTTAATGACCTCTTACTTTTTTCATGTATGATGTCCTCTGTGTCTTCCCACAACTCATCTGGTCTTCAGTCATTAGTGTTCAGTGGTCAGATCTATTCTAGAGATGGTCCCTAAATTCAGGTGGGATATACTCAAGGTCGTACTTTGGCTCTTGTGGACTTGTGTTAATTTTCTTCAACTTCAACCTGAACTTGCATATGAGCTATTTATGGTCTGCTCCACAGTCAGCCCCTGGCCTTGTTCTTACCGATGATATTGAGCTTTTCTATCTTTTCTTTCCATAGATGTAGTCGAATTTATTCCTGTGTATTCCATCTCACTAGGTCCACATGCCTAGTCACAGTTTATGTTGGTAAAAAAAAAGATATTTGCAATGAAGAAGTTGTTGGTCTTGTAAAATTCTAGCATGAGATCTCCGGTGTTATTTCTATTACAGAGGCCACATCTTCCAACTCCCAATTCTTCTTCTTTGTTTCCAACTTTCACATTCCAATAGCCAGTAATTATCAATGTATCTTGATTGCATGTTTGATCAGTTTCAGACTGCATAAGTTGGTAAAAGTCTTCAATTTCTTCATCTTTGCCCTTAGAGGTTGGTGTGTAAATTTGAATAACAGTCGTATTAACCGGTCTTCTTTGTAGGCGTATGGATATTATCCTATCACTGACAGCATTGTACTTCAGGATAGATTTGAAATGTTCTTTTTGATGATGAATGCAACACCATTCCTCTTCAAGTTTTCATTCCTTGCATAGTAGAACATATGACTGTCTGATTCAAAACGGCCAGTGCATAAAGGTCACCTAAACCAAAACCAACCCCATTGCCGTCGAGTGAATTCTGACTCATAGCAACCCTATCAGACAGAGTAGAATTGCCCCACAGGGTTTCCAAGGAGCTGCTAGTGGATTTGAATTGTGGACCTTTTGGTTAGCAGCCATAGCTATTAACCGCTGCACCATTAGGGCTTCAAAATTCACCTAACTAGCTCCAATTTCAATATAGGACACTATTCTCTAATTTTTTCTCAGAGTGTGTTTTCTTGCTGCAGATTAGGTATCATTCATGATATTTTGATAACTGATTCAACATAGAGAAGTGTAGAAACTCATTCACAATCGTTTAAACAACAACAACTTGAAACAATACTGTTTCCAGTGCATTGCATTGAATCAAACCAGTAAAGGCAAGCCATTGTACTTGTTTCTGGTAGTAGAATATCTGATTTCTCTCATTCCTGCTTGTACTAGGGTAACACTTAGATTTTAAAATTTCCATAGGCCTATAGAATTTTAAGGAGGTGGAAAATGTCTTATTTATTATCAATTATTTATTATCAATTTCCAATGCCACTACTATTTTAGGGTTATGGAGGTGGGTTACAACTGCTTATGTAAATTTGGGAACACCAGCTCATAATTTCAGGATCTGTATCTATCCTACCACATGGATTTTGTGTTTGCAATACGCTCAGTCAGCAGCGTCAATCAATTTAGTCAATTCAATGTTTGATTTATTCCACCAGTTTGGGTTTGATTAAATTAATTTTAGCTTTACATATGCAAAATGTCATCCTATCCAACTCTTTCATGAAGCAATTATCTGAAACTGCAATCTGCTCAGGCAAGACTTGCTGACAGTGCAAGCAAGATATGAATTTACCATGCTATAATTTTCTATAGCTCCAGGCCCATTGAAGACTGAGACTGTCTGAGGATAAACCCTGGAGGTTTAGCCAATTGAAACATCGTTATTTAGTACATCTATATTAATTTGAAGCAGGTGCAGAGGTAATAACTTTTAGGATCTGTAATTACTGAGACAAAGAGAGAGGGAGAAAAGACAGAGCAAAGTTAATCAAGTATTGCAAACTTGGTATAATTAACATCCCAATGGGAAATGCCAATTCTTCTATTACTTCTCAACAAAGTCTTGGTACATATGCCAATCTTGGGCACAATTTTGTTAATGTTTGTTCCAAATTCATTCACCTCCATCTTTATTCTCTTGCTGCATTTGATTTCTTGCTCTACATGGGAGTTTCCCATTTTTTATGAGACTGTCTTCTTACAAACCATATGAGCTCTTTGAGGCGGCATCATTTTCATAACAGGTTTGGGCTTGTTGACTCCCTTAGAACAGACAGGAGGCATACCTTCTTGTAGTCCAATTAATCAGTGATTTATAGTATTTTAGATAGTGTATTAGTCTCACAGAGGATAAGAGTGGAGTCTTGATGAAAATGAACCAACATATAAATTTCATAGAGATTACACTTTATAAGTCTAAAGGGTACATTTTAATTAAAGGATAACACAAGGTCTCAGGCTGGGGAAGGTTCACTGAGATTAGCCCCTCTGACTTCCCAAATTCTAATTAGGAGACATGCTCAGGTTGGTGTCCGTGGCATCCTTCCTGTCCAATGTGATGTCCTTCTGTTGTTGCTGTTATTTCTTGCCATCAGGTTGATTCTGACTCATGGAGACCACATATGTGCAGAGAAGAGCTGCTTCATAGTGTTTTCAAGACTGTGACCATTTGGAAGCAGATCGTCAGACCTGTCTTCCGAGACACCTCTGGGTAGGTTTGAACACCACCAACATTTTGGCTGGTAGTCGAGCACTTAAATATTTGCACCACCCAGGGACTCTTAAAGTCCTTCTAGGTCACAGGAAATCTTGGGTAGTAGTTGGCCAATTCTCTTATACTCCTAAATGTGGCACCCTGAAATTCCAACAAAATTACCTTAAATTATTGCAAAAATCTCTTGTAACTAGCCACCGAGTTCTTTCTTGTCATCTGGGTTTTGGATACAATATCTTATCATGTCATTAGGGGCAACTTGCTATATTATCCACAGATAAATGATCAGTCATCAAACATGCACAATCGTGTTCCAACTGTGTAACAGTGACCAGTCTGTGGAATACCCAGGCAGTTATCGCTGATGTCACAAGGCCTAAAAGGAACTGAGCATAGTAGGTAGGTCTTTCCAGGGTCTACAACAGTAGAGTAAAGGTCATCTGGCTCATAATTTAAATTTAACTTCATGTACTGTAATTATCTTGAGAGCAAAAACTCCCTATTGGCCATCAAGACCCATTACTCATTCCATCAAGACTTACTGCTGGTGCCTAACAGACCAGTTGCATTAGTATAAGGTGACCACGACTACAAAAGGCTTACTACACCTACCTTCAGAGTTAATAGATGTCCCATCCAGTAGAAGTATTCAAAACCTTGATAGAAAGGTGTAAGCTAGTAGCAGTGTCAGAAGCCGTCTAACTTCAAGAGGGTGAATAATGAAAATCACCATCTCAGCAAAAAACTGATTCCTATGAGGTGGAAGTCAAACATACCTCCACTCTCCAACTTTTTTTTACCGATTCTGACATCAGCCGTCTTCCCCACGACACTCTCTGCTTCTCTGCTAGGTTTGAGAATTGGTTGCAGTGGCCACACAGAACTCACAGACCATAATCACAATTGGGGTTTATTAGGAAAGTAAAAAGCTACAATTCAGGGTCAGGATCAACTTGTAAGTAACAGGAACAACGCAAGAGACAGGACACAGTTCACCAATCAGCACAGCTTTCAACCAAGACAGCTCTCAGCTACTTCTCAGGCCATGCTTGGGCCTTTACCACTGGCCCCCACTCAGGCAAGTGCTACAGCTCTGTTGGTTCCACTGTAAAGTACCCAGAGGCACCCCAATCCTCCAGCAAGCCTTTTGCCTGAAGGCACTCAGCTCTCTGGCTCCATGGATTGGCCAGCCCACTGCATCTGCCTTGCTCCATGGATGAGGAAGACCACTGCAGCCATCTTGCACTGGTTTCTTGGTTCTCACCACTCATACTGTCTTGCGCTGTCTTGTGCAGTCTCGTGTTACAGCTCTCTCTGTCTCCTAGGTCTAGGAGGTTCTCAGAGCAGGGACCCTGAGTCCAAAGAAAGCACTCTGCTTCTGGCTTTCCTAGTAGTGAAGCCCTCCTCCAACTTCTGTGGAATGGCTCTTATAAGTCTAGAAGGATGGCAAAACAGACCAATCCCCTCAGTAGACAAAAGTCATCTAATTTGCTTAGTAATTGACCGATCCCCACAAGGGTTTTACACACTTCATTTGCATAGTAAACTGTCTAATCTCTTTGCAAAATAGTGGCCTAGGAAATCATCTTGGCAGAACTACATACCTAGGGCCAGAAAGGCCATATATAAAGAGAAACCTGTTGCACTGCAAAAGACGTGCCTCAAATTAAAGAAATACCATCACCTCTCAGGTATATGAAAAAAGGTTCTGGATGATGAGATGAAGGGAAAAAGAAAGTGCCTGTTACTTCTCAAGTCCTGCCATGCCTTACAGTTGACTTGTTTCCCATGAACCCTATATTCCATTGTGACCTGGCCTTATTTGGAAGGCCATTTATTTCCTGAAAACAGTTTTATCTATGGAGAAGACATATTAAGTTCAAAATGATTTTCTCTGGTATTGGGATCAGTAAAACTGAATAGATTCTTATCCTAAATCATTGTTAATATATTAAAGAGCTGAGGATTTCCTTGTAACTTTTAGTGATACTACCCTTCAAGTTCTCATTATCATTTTTGTCTCTGTTTGCAAGCTGCTGTATTCATATAAGCCCTGCAGTGAATTATTAGTTTGGGAAGATTTGGGACCACAGAAAGTTATTCTCTGTTGATGTTGTTTTCTTTCTGTTAGCAAATTCATAAAAGAGACATTTTAAGAAATGGAATGAGAGCTATTCTTAAAATCATGGAATTTTAAATCAGAAAAAGAATTTTTAGTATCGCTATTATATAGCATATCACATATTTTCTATAATCCCTCATTTAGTAATAAAAAATTCTTAATTAAGGCTCAAAGAAGTTTTCAGCATGGTTCAAACTATGAGGAGTGGCCCATTAGTATCTAGTGAAACCAATTTAGCTGTTTGTGGCCATTGTAATAAAAAATAACTAGAAAACAATAGAAAATAGAATATCTTATATATAATCCCAATAAATATTGTGTTGTGAAACTTTTATTTTAATTATATTTGTGAAAGTGTACATGTGTGCATGTGTGAGTGTGTGTGTGTGCATAATTGGCCATGATATAAAGCTTATTTCTTACTTTGGGACATAGTGAAAAAGTTTGAAAATCATTGATCTAAATAAATGCCTAATAACAAAAAATAAATTGGCAGGACTTCTGGGCAACATGGTGCTATAGACAGAAGCACCATGCAGTTCCTCCACAGCAAAGGCCTGAAAAACTAAGTCAAACAGAGACAAACATCAATCCTGGAACCCTAAGTATCAAAAGAAGAGATAAAGAACTCATCTAAGCACCAAATGGAATAAGAAACTGACAGAGAACAGAGAGCGAGGAGAGTTATGAGCAGAGGTCCCCTATCAGCTAATATAGCATGGATTTGCCATCTTGGACTCCTGTCAGAGATCAGAAAACAGGGACTACAGGAAAGCACTTTCATGGAGCTCCCAGCAGGAGACAGAAAAACTGGTAACCAGCAATATATGCTTTCCCATCCCCCACCCTTCTTCAACCCCACTTGGCCTCCTCTGCTTCCTGTGGCCACAGCCTCTTGGCTGGGAGGCACCAGCTTCAGCCCTGTGCTGCTTGGATTCCACATACCCACACTGGCCAGCTCCCTGGGTGTCATTTGTTTGTTGCAGGTGTTGCTTTTTTCTGCTTCTTTTGTTTTCTTCCATACCTCTCACCACTTCCCCCTCCTTTCTAACAAATACCTGGCCCCATGTGCCATCTTTGGTTCTTCTTGAAAGGCTACGAAATGCCACTTGACTGCGGAACTGCTTCCCAGCCCATGCCGCCATGCTGGTGGGTTCCCTGGGGCTTTTTGTTTTGTTTTGATTTGTTCTGTTTTATTTTGTTTGTTTTCTTTTTTTTATCATCTTGGGAGCCCCTTCTAGCTGGGCTGTACTGTGTGGTTTGGGAGCTACTTCGCCAGTCTGTGCAGCTACACGGTGGGAACCCTGGGGGCATTTCTTTATTCTTTTTGTTTTCTTTTCTCTCTTTTTTCTTTTAGTATTTCGTCATTTCTCAGTTTCTCATCTCTCTATACTTACCTTCTCTTCCTGTCTCCTGAATACCTGGTGTCGTGTGACACCTCTACCCCTTCTAGCCAGGCTGTACTTTTGACCTGGCAGCCACTTCCCTAGTCTTTGCAGCTGCACTGGTGGGATCCCTGGGGGCTTTGTTTTTCTTTCATTTTCCTAATTTTTATGTATTGATTTTTTTCTTTTACCCGTTTTCTTTTTGTTTTTCTCCATTTCTCAGTTTCTCGTCTCTCCACTCCAACGGCAAGCTCCCTTAGCACTCTTTTCTTTTGTTGTTGTTGTTTGGTTTTGGCTCTTGTTTCTCTCTCTTCTCTCTCCTCTTTCCTATACCCATCTTAGCTCAACACAACACAATCTCCCCCTCTTTCCTGCCTACCTGCACTGTTTGTTGAACATCACGCCAACAAGCAGCACAGACAGAGTCTTCCGGACCTACCCTGCACTGATTCCTGGCCTGCCCTGTTGGCCCTAGTATGTGCCATAAACAACCCATCCTAGTAACTCCTGTCAGCTGGACCTTCCCTGCTGCACCATAGCTGAGTGACTGACTCTGCCCATTGGACAAGGAGGTGAAAATTACTGTGCCCACAGATGAGTGAATAACAAAGAATGCACAGCCTGCCTGCTCAGACATAACTAAATAAAACAAAAAAGCAAGATGAAACAAATCTACAATCAATAAATGAGGAAAATAACTACTGAATTTTCCAAAGACAACAGACAATATGAAAACATAAAAAAAAAAAAAAAAAAAAAAGGACACGATCTTTCCAGTAGGCATCCAAAATAAAGCACCAGATGACTTTCCAGTAGAAGAAAAGGCACTAGAACTACCTGATAAGGAATTCAAATCTCTAGTATTCAGAGCTATCCAAGAGTTGAAGCAAAAGCAGATAAAAATGAGGAAAAAATAGACAAAATACATGGAAAACACAGAAAAATTCATGGAACATACAGATAAAAAAGGAAGAATTCAGGAAAATAATACAGGAACAAAATGGCAAAAAAAAAAAAATCCACAACTAGAAATCATACAAAAACAACAATTAGAAATCAAGAAGATAAACAACAAGATTTCAGAAATGGACAGTGTCATAGAAGGGCTGAGAGCAGGTTTGAAACAATGGAGGACAGGATCAGTAAAATTGAAGACAAACACTTGGATACAACTCTGAGGAAAAATTAGAAAAAAGAATGAAGAAAAATGAAGAAACACAGAGAATCATGTGGAATACAATCAAAGCAAAAATTTACGAGTGATCAGAGATCCGAACAAATGGAGAAAACAGAAAACACAGAGAGGATCATTGAAGAACTGCTGACAGAAAACTTCCCCAATATCATGAAAAATGAAAAGCCGACCATTCAAGAAGCTCACTGAACCCCTTATAGGGCAGATGCCAAAAGACAATCACCAAGACATATCATAATCACACTTGCTAAAACCAAAGCAAAGAAAGAATCCTGAGAGCAGTTTGAGAAAAAAAGAAAAGTCACATACAGAGGAGAAACAATCAGACTAAACTCTGATTATTTGGCAGAAACCATGCAGGCAAGAAGGCAATGGGATGGCATATAAAAACCTTGAAAGAAAAAAATTGCCAGCCAAGAACAATATATCCTGCAAAAATTTCATTCAGATATGATGGTGAAATTAGGACATTTCCAGATAAACAGAAATTAAGGGACTATATAAAAAACAAACCAAATCTACAAGAATTATTAAAGGGAGTCCTTTGATCTGAGAAGAAACAACATCAAACCACAGGCTGAAACTAGGACATAAGATCGTACCAGCCAGATACCAACCTAGGAAATGAACTCTCAAGGACTATCCAAAACCAAAACAATTACAACAGGGAACCACAGAGATTAATCTGTAAATGACAACAACATCAGAATGATACAAGAGGGAATAAACGGTGTAGATATAGAACCTTCTAACAGAGAGAAAGACAAGATGAATACCAAGTAATACTATTCTGGTTCAAACCTAGGTAGATACGGGTAAATTTCAAGGTAACCACAAAGAAAGTTAACTAACCTACTCATCAAAATAAAGAAGAAAAACATAAAGTCTCAATAAAAACAAAATCTATAAAAACAAAATAAGTGAAAAAAAAATCCACAAACAAAAGGAACTCAGCATAAGAGAGTAAGAGCAACAAAGAAAATGTCAGCACCACAAAAAAAAAAAAAAAACTACAAAATGACAGCAATAAATTCACACCTATCAATAATTACACTGAATGTAAATGGCTTAAATGTACCCATAAAAAGAGAGTGACAGAATGGATAAAAAAACAGGATCCATCAGTATGCTGTCTAAAAGAGACACACCTTAGAAACAAAGATGTAAATTTATTAAAAATCAAAGGATGGAAAAAATATATCAAACAAACAGCTACCAAAAAAAACAGGAGTGGCAATACTAATCTCAGATAAGACAGACTTTAAAACAAAATCCACCATAAATGACAAAGAAGGGCACTATATCATGATTAAATGGACAATCCAGCATGAGGACATAACCATAATATACATCTATGCACCCAATGACAGGGCTCCAATACATAAAACACACTCTAACAGTACTAAAAAGAGAAACCTACAGCTCCACAATAATAGTAGGAGGCTTCAACACACCACCCTTTGTAAAGAACAGAACATCTGGAAAGAAACTCAACAAAAATACAAAAGACCTAAAGGGCACAATTAGCTAACTTGACCTCATAGACATATATACAACACTTCAACCAACAGCTGCAAAGTACACATTCTTTTCCAATGCATGTGGAATGTTCTCCAGAATAGACCACATCTTAGGCCACAGAGCAACCCTGAACAAAATCCAAAACATTGAGATAATACAAAGTATCTTCTGTGACCATAACGTAATCAAGGTTGAAATTAACAACAGGAAGAACAAGGAAAAAATCAATTACATGGAAACTGAATAGCACCTGCTTACAAACACTGGGTAATAGAAGAAATCAGAGATGGAATTAAAAAATTTCTAGAATCAAATGAGAATGAAAACATATCATACCAAAACCTTTGGGATTCGCAAAGGCAGTCCTCAGAGGACAATTTATAGCAATAGATGCACACATCAAAAAAGAAGAAAGGGAAAAAATCAAAACATTAACTACATAACTCAAACAAATAGCAAGAGAACAGCAAGAAAAGCCCACAGCCACCAGAAGAAAGGAAATAATAAAGATCAGAGCAGAAATAAATGAAATAGAGAATAGAAAAACAATAGAAAGAATCAACAAAACCAAAAGTTGGTTCTTTGAAAGGATCAACAAAATTGACAAACCTCTGGCCAGACTGACAAAAGAAAGACAGGAGAGGACACAAATAACCCAAATAAGAAACGAAATGGGGGACATTACAACAGACTCAACTGAAATAAAAAGGATCATAACAGAGTATTATGAAAAACTATACTCCAACAAATTTGAAAACCCAGAGGAAATGGATACATTTCTAGAAACACACTACCTACCCAAACTAACACAAAGTGATGTTGAACATCTGAACAGACCCATAACAAGAGAAGAGATTGACAAGGTACTAAAAAAAAACTCCCAACAAAGAAAGAAGCCCTGACTCAGATAACTTCACTGTAGAATTCTACCAAACATTCATAGAAGGGCTTATACCAATACTACTCAAACTATTTCAGAACATAGAAAATGAAGTGACACTTTCAAATTCATTCTATGAAGCCAGCATAACCCTGATACTAAAATCAGGCAAACTCACCACAAAAAAAGAAAATTACAAATCAAAGTCTCTCATGAATATAGATGAAAAAATTCTCAATGAAATTCTAGCCAATAGAATTCAACATCATATCAAAAAAATAACACACCATGACAAAGTAGGATTCATATCAGGTATGCAAGGATTGTTCAGCAAAGGAAAATCAATCAATGTAATCTACCACATAAATAAAAGAAAAGAATCACATGACCATCTCAAATGACACAGAAAAGGCATTCAACAAAGTCCAACACCCATTCCTGATAAAAACTCTCAATAAAATAGGTCAGGAAGGGAAATTTCTCAACATAATTAAGGGCATCTATGCAAAACCAATGGCCAAGATCATTCTTAATGGAGAGAGGCTGAAAACATTCCCCCTGAGAACAGGAACAAGACAAGGATGCCCTTTATCATCACTCTTATTTAACATTGTGCTGGCAGTCCTAGCTAGAGCAATAAAGCAAGAAAAAGAAATAAAAGGCATCTAAATTGGTAATGAAGAAGTTAAACTGTTCCTGTTTGAGGATAATGTGATACTATACATAGAAAACCCAAAAGACTCTACAAGAAAACTACTAGAACTAATAGAAAGATTCAGCAGAGTAGCAGGATACAAGCTAAAAGTACAAAAATCAGTTGGATTCCTATACACCAATAAGGTGAATGATGAAAAGGAAATCAGGAAAACAATACCATTTTCAATAGCCCCTAAAAAGATAAAATACTTAGGAATAAATATGACCAGGGATGTAAAAGACCTATACAAAGAAAACAAATCACTATTGCATGAAACCCAAAGTGATCTACATAAATGGAAAAACATACCACGCTTATGGATAGGTAGACTCAACGTTGTGAAAATGACAATTCTAAGCAAAACAAGTCACAAATACAATGCAATCCCGATCCAAATACCAACAACATTCTTTCAAGAGATGGAAAAACTAATCATTAGCTTTATATGGAAAGAGAAGGAGCCCCGGATAAGTAAAGCACTATTGAAGAAGACGAATAAAGTAGGAGGACTCGCACTACCTGACCTCAGAACCTACTATACAGCTACAGTAGTTAAAACAGCCTGGTACTGGTACAACGACAGATACATTGACCAATGGAACAGAAATTGAGAATCCAGATGTAAATCCATTTACCTATGGTCAGTGATCTTTGACAAGGGCCCAAAGTTCATCAAATGGGGAAAAGACAGTCGTCTTAATAAATGTGCTGGCAAAACTGGATGTCCATCTGCAAAAAAATGAAACAGAACCCATACCTCACACCATATATCAAAACTAATTTAAAATGCATCAAAGACCTAAATATAAAGCCAAAAACTATGAAGTTCATAGAAGAAAAAATAGGATCAACTCTAGAGGCCCTAATACACGGCATTAACAGGATACAAGTCATAACCAACAACACACAAACTCTAGAAGATAAGCTAGATAACTGGGATTTTCTTACAATTAAACACTTATGCTCATCAAAAGACTTCACCAAGAGAGTAAAAAGAGAACCTACAGACTAGGAAAAAGGTTTTGGGCATTACAAGTCAGACAAAATTCTAATCTCTAAAATCTACAAGAAAATCCACACCTCTAGAGCAAAAAGACAAATAATCCAATTAAAAAATGGGCAAAGGAATTGAATAGACAGTTCACCGAAGAACACACTTAAGTGGTCAACAGCCACGTGAGGAAATGCTCTCAATCACTAGCCATTCGAGAAATGCAAATCAAAACCACAATGGGATACCATCTCACCACGGCATTACTGACACGAATCAAAAACACTGGAAATAACAAATGCTGGAGAGGCTGCGGGGAGATCAGAACTCTTATGCACTACTAGTGGGAATGCAAAGTGATAGAACCATTTTGGAAAACGAAATGGCTCTTTCTTAGAAAGCTAGAAATAGAAATACCATATGATCCAGCAATCCCACTCCTAGGAATATATCCTAGAGAAATAAGAGCCATCACAAGAATAGACATATGCACACCCATGTTCACTGCAGCATTGTTCACAATAGCAAAAAGATAGCAACAACCTAAATGCCCATCAACAGAAGAATAGATAAACAAACTATGGTACATACACACAATGGAGTATTACAGAACGTTAAGGAACAATGATGAATCTGTGAAGCATCTCATAACATGGATGAATCTGGAGGGCATTATGCTGAGTAAAATAAGTCAATCACAAAAGGACAAATATTGTATGAGACCACTACCGCAAAAACTCATGAAAAGGTGTATGCACACACACACACAAAATCTTTGATTGTTACAAGGGAGGGGAGGGGGTAATGGGAAAACACTAAATAGACAATAGATAAGTGGTAACTTTGGTGAAGGGTAAGACAGTACACAATACTGGGGAAGCCAGCACAACTTGTACAAGGCAAGGCCATGGAAGTTCCATAGATTCATCCAAACTCCCTGAGGGACTGAATTGCTGGGCAGAGGGCTGTGGGGACCATGGTCTCAGAGAACAGCTAGCTCAATTGGCATATCATAGTTTATAAAGAAAATGCGCCTCATTCTACCTTGGTGAGTATTGTCTGGAGTCTTAAAAGCCTGTGAGCAGCCGTCTAAGATACTCCACTGGTCTCAACCCTTCGAGAGCAAGTGAGAATGAAGAAAAGATACAAGGGAAAGATTAGTCCAAACGACTAATGGACCACAGCCACCAAGACCTCCACCAGACTGAGTCCAGTACAACTAGATGGTGCCTGGCTTCCACCACTGACTGCTCTGACAGGGATTACAACAAAGGGTCCTGGACAGAGCTGGAGAAAAATGTAGAACAAACTGTAACTCATAAAAATAGACCAGACTTACTGTCCTGACAGAGACTTAGGAAACCCCGAGAGTATGGCCCCCAGACATCTTTCTGGCTCAGTAATGAAGTCACTCCCTAGGTTCATCGTTCAGCGAAAGATTAGACAGGCCCATAAAACAAAATCAGACTAAAGGGCACAACAGCCCAGGGACAAGGACTAGAAGGCAGGAGGGGACAGGAAAGGTGGTAATAGAGAACCCAAGGTCGAGAAGGGAGAGTGTTGCTATGTCGTGGGTTTGTTAAGCAATGTCATAAAACAATATGTATGCTAACTGTTTAATGAGAAGCTATTTGTTCTGCAAACCTTTAACTAAAGTACAATAAAAAAAATTAAAAAATATAAATTGGCAGCATATTAAGAAACTGAAGTCAGATATACTCCTCCATGTTTCATGGGATTTCCTCTGTACCAAAATGCAGGGTAATATGCTATAATTGTAATTTAAAGGATTTAGATAATTAGATTTATGAAGTCAAAAGAAAGAAAGATAACACTATAGTTTTGGTGTTATCAAAACGATTCTCTGTAATTTTATAAATTAATGGTTTAAATGTGGATTGATGTCATCTTTTTGAGGTGTAAATTGGCAGTACCTAGATCATAATTTAACTATGCATACCTTTTGACCAAAAATCTTTAAACATACCCTATAGACACTTACAAATATGTAAGCCTTTGTGGACGTGGATGCTCACTACAGCATTTAAGCAAGGTAATAAAGGTGAAAAAAAGGAGACCCATGAAAATATCCATTAGTAGTTTTCACTGTCGAACAATATAAAAACTCTAAAATTAGGTGGTAAACTTTTATTCTCTCTAGTTTGTGGAAAACATAAGAAATACAATCAATAATTTTTGTTAAAATACAATTAATAAAATAAATGAATCAGCTTTTTTTGTGTAAACAAGTGTCTTTCCTTTCGCAAATAATTCATTGTACAAACTTGCCTATCTTGGGCAGATTCCTGTATAGAATGTACATCCTGAAACCTAATCAAATCTGTAAACAGAATCTGTAGATAGAACGATGTATAAAATTGTTATCCCAAATAAATAGGACTCTGTTTTCTCTTTGCCTCAGACACCTATTTTATGTAGCAGAATTTCTACCACACAATATAAAATTGTTGAGGTATGTATATATATCACCCTCCCCCCACAAAAAATCAAAAATAACATAGGTATGTAATTTAACATGTGACTTCTAAACTCAAACTAGCACATGATAAACAATGGGCAAATGTTGAGGAAGAACATGTCTGATTTTATCTTTTACAGTATCAGTATGAGATTAGGCCAACAAATACCTAATGCTATAAACATTTGGTATTCTCTATGACTTCCCCCAAGGTGAATAAATATACAAGGAGTAATAGCAGATGAAAATGCCATCCTTTTCCTATCAGCATTTTATTTTTACTACAATTAAGAATATATCTTTTAAAATTAACTCTATTCTTCCAGTTTCTAATTCCTGCCTTCCAAAATTCTAATAAGGTCCCACCAAATTCTGATGTCGTGGTTTTTCCTTCAACTCTGAGCATTGTTGATTCCTAGAATCAGCCTATTGTAGGAAGAGGTTTATTAAGTTTGTTACTTAACCCTAGGGTTAATAAATCATCATAAATACCTAATAAATAAACCGGAGACAACTTCAGAAAACATGGTTTGATGAAGGAAAAAGAGAATAGTTTGAGAAGAAACAATAGCTTAGTGACATGAGCTCCCAGAATTAGGCAGTGATCAATAATAGGTGAATTGGGGTATAAAATTGTCACGTCAAAATAAAAGGATTGCTTCCTTCTCTGTCACTAGGAAAGTGCTGTATGATTCTGATGTAGAGGAGAAATGTTTGCGATTTCCATTTGAAGATGTAAACTGAATACACGCTATAGAATCCTCCCCCTGCAAAAGGCCTTTAGAATGATAGGAAATAGTATTTAAAGAAAATCTATAACCATTCTTAAATTCAGAAAGGTGGACCCTCAGTAGATCGAAATCTGTATGCAGTTCTTGGGGAGAGACAACATATAGAATGATATTAAATAAGAAAATAAATGCTCAAAATGTATATTTAATACTATGTATAATACTACTGAAACACATAAGTGGTAATTCCAAGAACACTTCAAACTCAGAGCAGGAGGAATTCCAAGGGCAACTAACAGGATGATCACATTCTTACCCTAAAGTCAAGTTCACAACCAGAAATTCTAAGGAATCTGAAAGGAGATTTCAGCTTTAAACATTAGTGCAGGGTCAAGAAGGATTTGAAGAAAGCCAATACCATGAAAAAGAGACAATAAACACAACAGATGAAATACGTTACAACCAAGGAAATATTTTTAAAAAGCATATAAGATATAGAAAATAAGAAATTTTTAAGGACATTAAAGGATATTTCATTAATAAAAAAGAAACAACTAGAGATCATAAAAATTTAAAATCATCTTGTTAAAATTAAAAAAAAAAATACTCTAAAAATAATAGCTGAAGAGCAGAATGGACACCTCAGAAGAAAAAAATAATTCTTGACCTGGGAGACAGAAACGAGCAATTTTCCAAAAATACGATACAAAGGAAATAAAAAAGAGTATAAAAAATATGGAGGATACACACGGAGGAAATTTCAACACCCATCTAATAGGAGTTATAGAAATGTTAAACAGAGAGAACAGAGGACAAGCAATAAAAATTATGACAACAATGATAGATGAGAAATTTCCAGAATTTAGCTAAAACATCCTCAGCCTTTAAAATAGGGAAACAGTTTACAGCCAAAGGAAATTGAGTTATATTGAAAACAGACTTCTCAACATCAACATTGGCAAGAAGAAACTCTTTGTTGGTTTAGGCAGAGTTCTTAGACAGGACACCGAAAGTACAGTCAGTAATAGAACAAATTTATAAGTTGCACCGTATTAAAATAAAAAAAGTAACTTCTTCAAACGACACTATTAAGAGAATGAAAAGAAAAGTCATGGACTGGGAGAACAGAATTGCATACCATACATCTGATGATGAACTCGTATCCACAATACATAAAGAACTCTCAAAACTCAAACCAACACAATAAAAAACGGTCAGAAGACTTGAAAGGACACTTTCCCAAGGAATATATGCAGATGGAAAATAAGCACATAAAAACGTCTTCAAAATCATTAGTTATTAGAGAAATGCAAATTAAAAACACAATGAGATACTATTACACCACTATTAGAAAAAAAATCAAAAAACCAAACCTGTTGCTGTTGAGTCAATTCTGACTCATAGCAACCCTACATCAGTGTAGAACTGCCCTGTAGGGTTTCCAAGGAGAAGCTGGTGGATTCAAACTGCCAACCTTTTGGTTAGCAGCCAAGTTCTTCAGCCACTACACCACCAGGGTTTCCCTCTTAGAATGGCTAAAATAAAATGTTTTGACAATACCACGTACTGACAAGGATGTGGAGCACCTGGAAATCTCGTACATTGTTTACATGTAAAATGGTAGCGCCATTTGGAATACAATTTGGCAGTTTCTTATAAAGTTAAACATAAATATACCACATGACCTAGAGATCCCACTCCTAGATATTTACCTAAGTAAAATCAAAACCTATGTTCACACAAAAAACTGCACACAATTGTTTATAGTGTCTTTACTTATAGTCATCCTAAACTAGAAGCAACCCAAACAACACAACTAGGTAATGGATAAACAAATTGCAGTACAACCTTACAATGAAATACTGCTCAGCAATAAAAATGAACAACTACCTATATATGCTATACAACATAGATGAATCTCAAATGCATTGTGCCATCTGCAAGAAGCCAGACTCAAAAGGCTGCATATTGCATAAATCCACTTATTTGACATTCTAGAAGAGACAAAACTATAAGGACAGAAAACAGAGGACTTGGCAGAAGAGGAGTTGGTTGCAAAAGGGCACAAGGAAATTGGTGTGATGAAACTATTCTATGTATTGATTATGGTGTTGGTTACATAAACTCACAGAACTGTAGACTAAAAAGGGTAAATTTTACTGTATTACACCTTAATACAAAGCATGTAAAAAAGGTAAAACAATAAGGTTTTCTGGAGAAAGTATAGAAAAGACATCTTCATGATACTGGAGTAGGTAATTTCTTAACAGGACACAAAAACCAATCACTTGACAGAAAAATAAATGAAAACTTCAACAATATTAAGATTAAGAAAGTCTCTTCATCAAAAGACACTATTAAGAGAGTGGAAAGGCATCCCTCTGAGTGGAAGAAGATATTTGAAATTCACATATCTACAAAGGATTCATATCTGGAATATATGAAGGACCCTACAGTTTAATAAGGAAAAGGTAAACAATAGAAAAATAGGCAAAAGGTTTGAATAGTCATTTCACAAGAGAATATTTCCAAATGGCGAATGAGCATTTAAAAATTGTTTAACTTCAGTAACCCTCAGAGAAATGCAAATTAAACCCATATGCAATATGACTTCACACTCACCAAAATAGCTAAAATGAAAAGTACCTGACAATACCAAGTGTTGGTGAGAATGTGGACCAAACAGATCCCTTATACACTGCTTGTGGAAGTGTAACTAATACATCAAAAGACATGTACAAAATATTCATAACAGCATTAGTCACAATAGCTAAAAACTTGAGAATACCAGCAATAAAATGAATAAATAAAATGTGGTGCATTCATACAATGGAATACTATGCAGTCATGAGAATGAAAGAATTTTAACTATACTCAACAATAATACAGATGGATCTCACAAATATATAAAAAAAAAAATCCAGATACAAAAGATTATATAGTTTATTATTCTGTATCTATAAATTTCCAAAGCAGGCAAAACTACATTATTAAATATCCTGTATTGGTTACGCTGGGGGTTAAATGGTGGCAACTGGAAGAACATCACAAATGGGGCTTTGGGGATGCCAGTAATGTTCTTTTCTTGATCTGGATGACAATTGCTTCAGTGTGTTAAGTTTGTGAAATTTATAGAGCGGAACAAAGTGACTTGTGTACTCTTTTGTATGCATTTACACCTAAAAAATAAATTCAAAGGGTACTATAAATTCTACTGAAAAAACTAGAAAAAAATTAAATAAGGCAATAATTTAGGAGGGGCTCCTGGGAATATTGCAGTCTGAATGCATCCTGTCTCCCCTCCAATTTTAAAGTCAGTGCATTCACTTTTCCTAAGTTGAGCAGCAGGTAGCATCACCAGTTCAGCAAGTCCTTGGCAGTACAAGAAAAGCTTCAGGCTCTGTGGGAAACCTCACAGAGATAGCTGATGCAAATCTGTCCCTCCTCTGTGCCAGCTGAATGCTTATTTTCAGAGATAACCAGGACAAGGATTAAAAAACCAGTCGCGGTCGAGTTGACTCCAACTAATGGCGACCCTGCGACCCTGTGTGTGTCAGAGGGGAACTGTACCCCACAGGGTTTTTAATGGCTGCTATTTGGAAGCAGATCTCCAGGTCTTTTTTCTGAGGCACCTCTGGGTGGACTCAGATCTCCAACCTTTCAGTTAGCAGCTGAGCAGTTAACCATTTGCACCACCCAGGGATGGACACGGATTAAGCTCAGTGAATTTGAGGAAGTGCTTGGCTTTCAAGTAACTGTGATCCTAGGGGTAAAGCAAGAACTGCTCACTGTGGGTATGACTTTTCTCCAGGCTTCTAAAGATCTAAAGAGAAGTGTTACTAGTTAGGTTTTCCAGAAATAGATGCTGAGACACAGCTGAGGGTGCAAAATATTTATTAGGAATTAATACCTTTGAAGGGAAGCTGAGGATGAGGGGTGAGAGAATAGGATAGGATTAGAGGAAGAAGTCAAACTGTGATGCTGGTCCACAAAGTTTTTATCAACCTGGTGGGGAGGACTGGAACAAGTGTTGTCAGGATATTTTAATGATAAAGTGTTCTGAAAATGCCTTTCTAGTTTATAGAGTTTATAGGAGAGAAAAGTGAATCACAGAAACCACAGAGGTCACAATAAACTTAACTGCAAAACAAAAACAAAAAAAATACTCTTCTACTATCAGTTCTGTAATTAAAGGCAATAACTATCATTCATTTTTCTATACTCAAAACTATGCTTAATTCTCCAACTATCTGTGAATCAATGAACATTTCAAATGAGTAGCAGGATGTAATGCAAATAATAAATTTAAGCTCTTCTCCCAATATAAAGTGATCATTATGTATTGATCCATCCATCCTGATTGGTTAACCAGAAATAGGTTTTGAAATTGGTGACTGGTTTCAGGAAGAGCCTGAAATGACACTAATCAGTTCAGTTAACCCAGGAATTCCATGACAGTTGGAACTGTATCGTTGAATGGAGTGGATTGATTGGCACAGCTTGGTACATAGATTATAAAAAGAAGTAAATGACATTGAGAGTTTCTAACGAGAGCCAACAGGATAAAGAGCTATACAGAGGCTTCATATCTAAACGGTAGGAAGAGGTTGAGAAGTGTAATTAGATGGGGAAGAGAGACTGACAAGGGAAAATTAGAAAAGGGGATTAGTAAAGGAGAGAATGGTAATAAATGTTACAAAATGAGTATATTTCTCTTGGGCACCCTCTTAAATTTTCTTTGGAGCTCACCTCTCGCCTAAGGCATTGAGTACTCTGGCAGACAGCACCTCTTATAGATACACTGTTACATTCTTTTCAAGATGAAAACTTACTACTTTATGTTTCTTTCTTCAGGAATACATTTTAACAGAGCAAGGCACCATGAGATAAACAACTTTTGCCAGTGGTCTCTGACTACTTCTTTAAACTAAAGCTGCCTCTTGAGACAGTTAAAATACAGAGCTTTTAAAGAAGATCCTTGAGTGTTGGTTAATTCAAGAAATTTCAAGTAGTGGAATGGAGAGAAACAAAATTTTCTTTGTTGACGATATGTTCCCCCCCCCCCCCCCATCTATTTACTTCTTCCCGTGAGAGACAGGCCAATTGTAATGAGGAGACAAATAGCTATACAAAATATGAAGAAAAAAAAGTTAAAGAAAGAAGAAAGTAAATTTAGAAGTGTCTAGAACTGAAGAATGGAAGGTGAAATGTCACTGATTAATAAGCCTGACATTTTTTATAGCATATAAATTTCATCTTTCTCTATTTGATTTCTTGAACTTTGAGATTATCTTCAACCATGTCCTTTCTCCCTCATGGAATTCAGTTAAAAAAAAAAAAAAGTAATAATGACTAGTAAGTCTGCTCAATCCCCCATCATATATAATGATTTAGTTCCCTTCTCCTAAGTCAGAGCTTCCATTTCCTTCTGCTTGGTATTAGAGAAAACATGATAAAAAGATGTAAATTACTGATAGACCCAAAAAGAAAAATTATATTTAGAAAGGTGTAAATAGAGATAGCTTCCATTGAATCAACTCCAACTCATGGTGGTCTTACATACAAAAGAACAAAATGTTACTCAGTCCCGGTCATCCTCACAATCACTGGCATATTCAAGTCCATGATTGCAACTACCGTGATGATCTGTCTCACCGAGGGTTTCCCTCACCCTCTTTGGCCCTCTACTTCACCAAATATGATGTTCTCCTGCAAAAATTGATCCCTCCTGATGATGTATTCAAAGAAAGCAAGTCAGACAATGTTCTGTTGTGATCCATAAGGTTTTCATTGGCTAATTTGCAGGAGTATATCACCAGATCTTTCTTCCTAGTCTGTCTTAGTCTGAAAGCTCTGCTGAAACATCTCCACTATAGGTAACCCTGCTGGTATATGAAATTCTGGTGGCATAGCTTCCAGCATCACAGCAACACACAAGCAACCACAGTATGACAAACTGACAGATGAGTGATGGAGAAGAGTATAGGAAAGCTATTTTCGAGCAAGATTATCTGCCCAAGAATTTGAACTGGGATCACAAACCTTAAAGTCCTTTCTTTTCATGGCTAATTATATTACGATTCCCTGATGGTACTCACTGATTCCCTAAAAAATTAAAATTTTCTCATAATAACTTTCATAGAAATAAAGGGAGTACCTACTAGTAAGTTTATAAAAGCTAGAGGAAGTTGATAAAAGGAGATATCACCAGGTAGTCTTCCTTTTTTCTCTTGTTCATTCTGCCAGGATCTTCCTTATGGTATTCACTTTTGTCAGTCAGAAAGATTTTATACTTCCCTGTACGATAGCTGTCTCTGTCACCACCTTTCTTTGTTTTGTTTTGTTTTTCTGCTAAAATATCTCTATTTTGATTCATTCTTTTCTATTTACACTGAGAACAGCAGTGACTGAATAAGTGAGCTGAAATCCAGCCATTCTTTCTTCATGATGTTACTTTGCTTTTGTCTTCCTAGGTTCCAAGATGGCTCAGAGTACTTCAGTGTGGGGTGTGGTGCCCACCATACTAAAGATGAGCAAAGACCCCACAAACTTCTATATAGGGCGAGCACTGTGGTTCAGTTTAACAGCACTTTATGTCTCAGTTGTGTATGTAGTGCAAATCAGCTGGACTGATCTGGCTGAGGACTTTCAGTGCCATAGAAATATCTCCAAAGCCTGTCTAGCAGAGTGCTACGAGAACCACTTCAGTAGACCTGTTTTAGGTGTTTGGTATGTGATTGGCTTTGTCTTTTCCTCCATCTTTTTTGTGATGGAGTTTTTTGTCTCTCAAAGTGTGCATAGACGAAATAAGATTTTTAAGAAGAGATCTCTGAAAGAAAAGTCCAGTAACACTGACATTAAAGAAGACAATGTAAACACTAAAGAAGAAGGAATTTTTGACTTATCCCGAGGAAAGCACTTGTTAGCAATGTATCTTGTCTATTTTCTGGTACAGTTATTCGTACAAGTAGTCTTCTTGGTCATCCTTCTTCACTATCACCTACCACTGATTAAAGAATCCATTCTGTGCAGTACCCACATGTGTCCTGGGCCCTATCCATGTGTGATAATGGGGACACAGGAAAAGATGATGTCCATCATGCTTCTAGCTACAGTTTCAGTGGTTATCATGATTTTCTGTGTTATGTTCTTCCTGTATACCATTAACGAATACATACTCAAGGGACGTACACTGGCTCAGAAATATGAAAGCTCTGTAAAATCCTGACAGTAGCCCTGATGCTCATCACTGATTACAAAATATGGAATGAACACAAAAGAGGCCTAAAGTGACCTTGTATTGAAGCAAAACATAATTTATCCTTGTTTCCTATTCCCAGAAGGCTCTTATATTAGAAAAATAAAACTTGGAGTGTGACAAGACTGCTTTCTTCTAATGTAATCACTTTATTTCCTAAGGGAAAAATTAGAATAGGCTTTAGAACATTTAAAGTGAGACATCTGAGGGCACTTCATTACCACTAGTTTTGAAATAAAATTTTAAGCACTACTCTTTACCATCAGGAGCCATGGTGGCACAATGGTTAAGTGCTTGGCTGCTAACCCAAAGGTCTGTGGTTCCAACTCATCAGTTGCTCCATGAGAAAAGACCTGGTGATCTGCTTCCATAAAGATTACAGCCTAAGAAACCCTATGAGGCAGTTCTACTCCGTCATATAGGGTCACTATGAGTCAGAGCCAACTCAATGGCACAGAACAATGTAAGTGTTTACTATTTAATAGATTAAAATGTAGAATGAAGATTAGGAAAATTTACAAGATGAGTAATATTTTTTGAGGAAGGGGAAGAGTGGAAAATTATAGATAATCATACACTATACTTCTGTGGTATACTATCTATTACTTACAGCATTTTAAAAATAATATATTCTAGGGTTTCCTTCTCAATGTAGATTTTTCTCAAGGAATGTTTAACACTAAATGCCTTGTATACTAGAAAAGATAATAAGGGAAAAAATAGTATATTCTTAGAGCTTCAAAGGAAATGATTGAATTTTGAACATGGATTAAGGGTAGTGAAAAAAGAAAACAAAAGAAGTAAATTTTTTTGTACTTGAACCACATCTATTTCCCTTTGGCACTTTTATTTCATTAGTTTTAACTTCTGGCTTAGTTTCAGCAAACAACTAAAATGTGCAGAAATGTTTAAAATTTGAGAATTGTTCTGCATGGAACAATTGAAGCTTCTGCATTGGAAGAAGACAAATTGTAAATGCAGCCACAGCCGCTATTGTTGGGACAAAGATTCATTTGGGAGCCAGAGTAGTATCACTGGGCTTTTCAAAGAGCAAGGCAGTGATTCTTTATGGGTCAGGGTGACTCATCACAAAAATAAACAGCCACCTAGAACATGAGATTGGATGGTATTTGGTATGTATGCATGTATTTATAGGCTCAGGCATTGACATTCAGTACTCGAATGGCAACCTGAGAATTCCTTTCATCTTATCTTACTTTGATCCCCGTCTAGAATTAGTGAGGTGGATTGGTAGGACTAACCTCTGGCAATTGATGTGCACCTCTCTTCAATTTCCTCCTATCACAGTAACTATGAATTGTGCTTTAGATTACTCCAAATATCTATCATTTGTGATAAAACAAGAGACAAGTAAAATTATCTCGGTGGCTCTTTTCAGAAATATCTAGATTAGATCTTCTCAGTAGAAATTAGTTAAATGCCCATGATGTTATGAATTTTCCGTAAGTAGATAAATTCTTTTCAGGTATATTATTTGTCCAGTTCTTTTCTCTCTGTAGTCACTTTCACTCCTGGATTTCAATAAGACCTGCCTAACGTTGAGTTCCTTCCCATTCTCCACACTATTGCTACAAGCCTTATATTGCCACTTTCCAAATTTATACTCAAGGCTGACACATCATAAATGTTGAATAAATACTTGTGGAATAAATTCTTCAACAAAAAACAACTGCTGCCCATATGATATTTATAACATTAGAAATACCAATATATCATCCAGGGAAATTTTAGAATATGAAAGAATTGGTTTTGTAAAAAGTTCTACATACCCATTTTAGAATAGTGATTGAGATCCTAGAAGCCAACTTAGAATTGTGTGACATAAAAAGGGACATATATTGGATTTAGTTGATTTCTGAAGTTGTTTTTATTTATGTTTTGTGTTTTAATAGACACACAATAAAATTCACTTTTTTGGTATACACTTTTATGAATTTTGGCAAATATATACAGTTAACCAACTACCACCATAATCAAGATATGGAACAGTTCCATTATCCTCTCCCCCACAAATTCCCTCTTGCTACCCCTTTGTAGTCAACCTTTCCCCATCCACAATGCTTGTCAATCACCAATCCATTCTCCATCACTATAGTTTTGCCTTTTCCACTGTGTCATATAAATTGAATATACAATAGATAGCCTATGGAGTTTCACTTAGCACAATGGATTTGAAATCCATCCATCTCATTGTATCTATCAAATTTATTCCTTTTTATAGCTAAGTGGTTTTCCATTGTACAGCTGTACCACATTTTGTTTATCTATTCACCAGCTGAAGAACATTTGGATTGTTTCCAAAATAGGCCACTATAAATTAAGCCACTATATATACTCATGTACAGATTTTTGTGTGAACATAAATGTTTATTTCTCTTGGATAAATACGTTGGAGTGCAATGGCAGGGATATATTGTAAATGTATGCTTAACTTTATAAGAAATTGCCAAACTGTTATTCAAAGTGGCTATACCATTTTGATACCAACCAGCAATCCATTACTTGCATACTTGCCAAAATTTGGAATTGTCAGTTTTTAATTTTTTTCAATTTAGCCATTCTAATAGGTGGATATTATGGTTGTTGTTAGGTGCCATTGAGTCAGTTCTGACTCGTAGCAACCCTGTGCACAGTAGAATGAAACACTGTCCAGTCCTGCATCATTCTCACAAATGTTGTTATGCTTGAGCCCGTTGTTGCAGCCACTGTGTCAGTCCATCTCCTTTGAGGGTCTTCCTCTTTTTTGCTGACCCCCTACTTTACCAAGCATGATGTCCTTCTCCAAGGACTGGTACCTCCTGATAACTTGTCCGAAGTATGTGAGACATAGTCTCGCTATCCTTGCATCTAAGGAGCATTCCGGCTGTACTTCTTCTAAGACAGATTTGTTAATTCTTTTTGGCAGGCCATGGTATATTTAATATTCTTCACCAACACTATAATTCAAAGGCATGAATTCTTCTTCGGTCTTCCTTATTCATCGTCCAGTTTTCTCATGCATATTAGGTGATTGAAAACACCATGGTTTGAGTCAGGCATACCTTAGTCTTCAAGGTAATACCTTTGCTTTTTAATCCTTTAAAGAAGTCTTTGCAGCAGATTTGCCCAATGCAATGTGTCTTTTGATTTCTTGACTGCTGCTTCCGTGTTGATTGTGGACCCAAGTAAAATGAAATCCTTGACACCTTCAATCTTTTCTCCGTTTATCATGATGTTGCTTATTGATCCAGTTGTGAGGATTTTTGTTTTCTTTATGTTGAAGTGTAATGCACAGGCTGTGATCTTTGATCTTCATCAGTAAGTGCTTCAAGTCCTCTTCACTTACAGCAAGCAAAGTTGTGTCATCTGCATAATGCAGGTTGTTAGTCTTCCTCCAAACCTGATGCCACGTTCTTCTTCATATAGTCCATCTTCTTGGATTATTTGCTCAGCATTCAAACTGAATAAGTATGTGAATGGATACAACCCTGACCCACACCTTTCCTGACTTTAAACCCCATGGTATCCCCTTGTTCTGTTTGAATGACTGCCCCTCACATATACAGATTAACAGTGAGCCAAGGACAGTTTCCTCATGAGCACATTTAAGTGTTCTGGAATTCCCATTCTTCTCAATGTTACCCATAATTTGTTATGATCCACACAATTGAATGCTGTGGATAGTGGTATCTATGAAAATCACATATATGTATATATATATGCATATATATATACATATATATGTATGTATGTATATATGTAAAGAGTTACAATCCAAAAGTATAATAATACTAGCTTTTATATTTACCTACATAGTTACCTTTACCAGTGTTCTTTATTTCCTCATATGGCTTTGATCTACTGTCTAGTGTCCTTTCATTTCAGCCTGAAGGGCTTCCTTTAGCATCTGTTTTAGTGTGCAGATCTACTAGTAACAAACACCCTTAGTTTTTGTTTATCTGTAAATGTCTTAGTTTCTCCTTTACTCTTATAGGATAATTTTGCTGGATATAGATAGAATTCTTGATTGGCAGATTTTTTCTTTCAGCACTTTAAACATACCAGCCCAATGCCTTTTGGCCTCCATGGTTTCTGAAGACAAATCAGTTGTTAATCTTATTGTACATGATGACTTGATTCTTTCTTACTGCCTTAAAGAGTTGGAGTATAATGTGTCTCGATGTGCGTATCTTTTATTTATCCTGCTTGGAATTCATTGAATTTCTTGTATATGTATATTCATAATAATGCCAACATCTGGGCAACGTCAGGAGTGGCATATGTTGATCATTTTTTTCCTTGAAAATTGGTCATGTTTTCCTGGTTCTTTATGTAGTGAGTCATTTTGGATTTTATTCTGAACATTTTTATTATTATGTTGTGAGTCTCTTGGTCCTAATAAAATCCTCTAGAAAATGTTTTTTTTCTTTTTGTTTATTCCTTTTTATTTTTTGTAAGCAATCAACATGGCAAGGCTTAGACAGAAGTTTCTCTCTCATCTCCTGTGGGTGATGGCCCCAATCTCAGTTCAAATTTCAAAGCCTTTGCTATGCTGTCTTGAGTCTATCCCACACATATGTAACTCAGAGGTTAGTCTGGGTTGTAGGCAGTGGTTTATATTATAGTTAAATTCTCAAAAATTTTGTTATGTTTATTTGAATCTGTCTCTCACATATGCAGATTAACAGTGAACCCAGGACCTGTGCCAATTTATAGGCAGAGTTAGAGGATTCTCTTCTCCACTTCTTTTCTCTTCAAGATTTCCCCAACACCTTCTTGCCCACGGGGACCTCTTTCCCTGTCTCTGGCCATAAAGAAAGTGTTTTCTTAAAGCTTTTGTTGGTCATGTTGAAATCACCCATGGGAGAGAAAAGGAGAAAAACTGGGAAACTTATCCCCCCATAAAAGTTGTTTCTTCATGTTTTGTCCTTCCTCTCCAATCCACTTGCTCTTATTTACTTTTTGGCATCCTCAAAGTCCTTTTTGTATTTTTTCAGAGTTGTAATCAGTGGGATAGATAGGCTTTAGTGGATTCACTCCATCATGGCTGGTAACAGAAGCCCCTGCTTTTTTTAAAAAAAGATTATGAAATGGGAGAAGGATAACTAGGGCTCAAAGACATTTAAAAGATGAAGAGGAAAAAAAAAATGAGTTAATCAAAATGACTCCACTGAGGAATGCAGATCCAGAAAATTATTGAAATGATATTTTAAGGAAAACTATACATAGGACAGAGCCCTGGATGTGCAGTGGTTAAGAACTGGGCTGCTAACCAAAAAGTTTCCAGTCTGAACCCAGCAGCTGCTCCTTGGAAACCCTGTGGGTCAGTTCTACTCTGTCGTTTAGGGTCGCTATGAGTCAGAATTGACTCAACAGCGACGGGTTTTGGTTTTATAAGAGATTAATTTTAAGAGTGTTTTAGTAATATCCCTGTGCACGGTAGAAAAAAAGCAAATAAATTGCAAAACAGTGAGGCATACTGAAGGCAGGAGAATCAGAACAATAAATTTAAGGCATTTCGGGGATTACTAAGGGGATTTCCCATTCAATGTAATTATGGATGGAGAAGTAGGAATAAATCGTGCAGTGAGAGGCAGTCTGAGATAGTGTATGGGACTGAGACTTCAATAATTAAGACGAGACACATTCATAGACAACCATACTAGATATATGCTAGATACGTATTGTCTAATACGGTAGTTATCAGGCATATATGGGCTATTGAGCACTTAAAATATGTCTAGTCCAAATTGACATGTGATGTTTAAGTGTAAAATACATTCCAGATTTCAAAGGCTTAGTATAAAAACATATATAAAATATCTCATTAATAATTTTTAAAACTGATTATATGTTGAAATGGGAATATTTTGAATATATTGAGTTAAATACAATATATTGTAAAGAGTAATTTTAACTGTTACATTTTGTTTTTAATGTGGATTTTAGAAAATTGAAAATTGCATATGTGACTTACATTTGTGACTTGTGTTATATTTCTCTTGGACACTATTTTCAGCATAAAATTTACCTATTAAAGTATATGAAGATGGATTGCATTTATTTGAGAATGAATGTGTAGCAGGATATTGGAATAGTATTCTTCTTACCTTAGTTTCAATTGAGACTCTATATACATCAGGCCCCCATATGCCGAGTTGCCTCTTCAGACCTCAACTATATTATAGTACTAGCAACCAAAATTAAGTGTGCACACAAACAGTTCTAAGTACTGGATTCTGGTACTACTTTTGCATGAAAAATATTATTGTATCAGGAAAAGAGGGGCTGAAATGTTCTTTACCTATAAACCATCTGTAAATTTGAAAAAAGTAAAGTACAAGAGAAACTTGGAGCTGTAAATGATGAAAAACAATATGAATACCATTCAGTCACTTGAGTGAGACCCCTCTGACTGATACTGAGAAGAATAAAAATAAATGGAGAAAGGAAAAATTTTGTGCAGACTGTACTTTATGTCTCCAGTGTTACAGCTCTCTCTGTCTCCTGGGTCTAGATAGTGAGGTCCCCCTTTCATCCTCTGGGATGGCTCATTTTAAGCCTAGCCGGATGGCAAAACTGACCAATCCCCTTGTTAATGTTCCTTACACCTTATTTGCATGGTCCCACACCTGCAATTGTTCCATGCACTTTGTTTGCATTATTAGCAAACTCTCCAATAACCTTGGTGGGCCACGAGCATCTTATTTGCATAGTCCCACCCAATCATTTGCGGGAGCCACAAGACCATGACTGGCTAGAAGGACCATTGTAAGCAATTCACATCTACTGATAGGATTTTTATAATTTTTTATTATAAGAGCTTTAAAAATTGTTTATAATTTTTGCTAAAATGAATAAACTTGTGCATGTATCTTTTCCTATATTATATATATTAGGCCTCAGTTCCTTCATATAGTTCTTATATTTTATAGATACGATTTTGATATAAATGTAGATATCAATTATATAGATAGATATTGATGTATATCTTAATAGAAAATTTGTTACCATGTGGTATATTTTATTATTTCTCTCTTTTTGTTATATTTTGGTATTTAACAATATATATATTTTGGTTCTAATGGTTACCTTTAACTTAATACATTTAAAAAGTACCTTTAATTCTCCTTTTTTGACTAATGTCTACTGGTTATTACCACAAAAAATATTGAAATCAGAGCCCTGGTGGCACAGTGGTTAAGAGCACAGCTGTTAATCAAGAGGTCAACAGTACAAATCCACCAGCCGCTCCTTGGAAACTCTATGGGGCAATTCTACTCTGTCCTAAATTTTAACATTTTCTCAGTTCATTTTGAAATATTAAATTAGAGCTTTATCTCTTTTGCAGATATGTTTTTCTGGAAGGTTTTTTTATTGTTCTTGGGCAATTGTTCTGTTCCATATTTAAATTTTTCATATGATAAATCATTATGTGGGACTTGATCATTAATATTTTCTTCTGTAAATTTTTAAGTAAAATGAGTTTTCTTGTGTTTTCAGGAGGGAAAGGTAGACCAAGTTCTCTTGTTCACTCCACTGCTCAAGAAATCCATCTTCTGTTGTTTTTACAAAGTGAAAACAATATGACTTTGTACGTTCTGAGATATGCCTCCTTCTTCCCTGCCTTTACTTTTACATAGTCTTTTTTTTTTTTTCCTTTATCTATTTGTTCCTGATCTGCTCAATTTGAATTATGCTTCTAGGAGTTTCTCCTCAGCACTAATGAGAGATCCAGTTTATAAATTTTGAGAGTGTATAGGGTCCAAACTGTCCCAGAAGCATCAGAACTTACAGCATTGAGGTCCTATTGGACTTCCTGTGACTTGAATCCTGTCCAACTCCCTCCCAGTTTCAAATGATGTTCTCAGATTGGAATGCCTCACTTTCCCTACCTGTGCTGCTGATTTTTTTTTACTGTACTTTAGATGAAGGTTTACAGAGCACATTAGGTCATCTTAAAACAATTAATACACATATTGTTCTGTGACATTGGTTGCCAACCCCACGACATGTCAACGCTCTCCCCTTCCCAACCTTGAATTCCCCATACCAACTTTCCTGTCCCCTCCTTCTCATCCTTGCCTCTGGGCTGGTGTGCCCATTTAGTCTCATTTTGTTTTATGGGCCTGTCTAATCTTTGGCTGAGGGTGGACCTCAGGAGTGACTTCAGTAGAGATAAAAGGGTATCCAAGGCCATGCTCTCTGGGTTTCTCCCATCTCTGTCAGACCAGTTTAATTCTGGTCTTTTTTTGAGAATTAAAATTTTGTTCTACATTTTTCTCCAGCTCTTTCTAAGACTCTCTATTGTGATCCCCGTCAGAGCAGTCAGTGGTGGTAGCCGGGTACCATCTGGTTGTGCTGGACTCAGTCTGGTGGAGGCTGTGATAGTTGTGGTCCATTAGTCCTTTGGACTAATCTTACCCTTGTGTCTTTGGTTTTCTTTGCTATCCCTTGTTCCAGATGGGGTGAGACCAGTGGAGTATATTAGGTGGCTACTCACAAGCTTTTAGGACCGCAGACGCTACTCACCTTAGTCTGATGTAGAACATTTTCTTTATAAAATATGTTATGCCAGCTGAGCTAGATGTCCCCAGAGGCCAGGGTCCCCAGCCCTCAGGCCAGTAATTCGGTCCCTCAGGGAGTCTGGATGTGTCTATGAAGCTTCCATGACCTCGCCTTGATCAAGTTGTGCTAGCTTCCCCGGTATTGTGTACTGTCTTATCCTTCACCAAAGTTACCACTTATTTATTGTCTGCTTAGTATTTTTTCCTCCCCATCCTTCACCTCCCTCATAACCATCAAAGACTGTTTCTTTCTGTGTGTAAACCTTTTCATGAGTTTTTATAATAGTGGTCTCATAAAATATTTGTCCTTTCGTGATTGACTTATTTACTCAGCATAATGCTGTCTAGATTCATCCATGTTGTGAGATGTTTCACAGATTTATTGTTGTGCTTTATTGTTGGGTAGTATTCCATTGTGTGTGTGTACCATAGCTTGTTTATCCATTAAACTGTTGATAGGCACTTAGGTTGTTTCCATCTTTTTGCTATTGTGAATAATGCTGCAATGAACATGGGTGTGCATATATCTATCCGTGTAACGGCTCTTCTCTGGGATATGTTTCTAGGAATGGGATTGCTGGATCGTATGGTATTTCTATTTCTAGCTTTTAAAGGAAGCACCATATTGTTTTCCAGAATGGTTGTACCATTTTACATTGCCACCAGTAGTGCATAAGAAATCCAATCTCCCCACAGCCTCTCCAACATTTGTTATTTTCTGTTTTTTTGATTCGTGCCAGTAATGTCAGGATGAGATGGTATCTCGTTGTAGTTTTTATTTACATTTTCCTAATGGCTAGTGATCACAAGCATTTCCTCATGTGTCCGTTGGGCCTGAATGTCTTCTTTGGTGAAGAGTCTGTTCATATCCTTTGCCATTTTTTAATTGAATTATTTGTCTTTTTGTTGTGGAAGTGTTGGATTTTCCTGTAGATTTTAGAGATTAGACCTTTGTCGAATTTGTCATAGCCAATTTTTTTTCCCATTCTGTAGGTTCTCTTTTTACTCTTTTGGAGAAGACTTTTGATGAGCATAAGCATTTAATCTTTAGAAGATTCCAGTTATCTAGCTTATCTTCTGGTGTTCATGTATTGTTAGTTGTAGTTTGTATCCTGCCATGTATTAGAACCTTTAGCATCGACCTTATTTTTTCTTCTATTACATTTATAGTTTTTGGTTTTATGTTTAGGTCTTTGATTCATTTTCAATTAGTTTTTGTGTATGGAGTGAGGTATGGTTCTGTTTCATTTGTTTTGCAGATGGACATCCAGTTTTGCCAGCACCATTTGTTAAAAAAATTGTCTTTACCCCATTTCATGGACTTTGGGGGTTTGTCGAAGGCCAGGTGACCATAGGTGGATAGATTTACACCTGGGTTCTCAATTCTGTTCCATTGGTCAACATGTCTGTCACTGTACCAATACCAGTCTGTTTGACTACTGTAGCTGTATAGCAGGCTCTGAGGTCAGGTAGTGCGAGTCCTCCTGCTTTATTCTTCTTCAATAGTGCTTTACTTATCTGGGGTCACTTTCTTTTCCATATAAAGTTAATGATAAGTTTTTCCATCTCTTTAAAGAATGCCGTTGGTATTTGGATTGGGATTGCATTGTATTTGTAGATTGCTTTGGGTAGAATTGACATGTTCACATTGTTGAGTCTAAGTATTCATGAGCATGGTATATTTTTCCTTTTATGTAGGTCTCTTTTGGTTTCTTGCAGTAGTGTTTTGTAATATTCTTTGTATAGGTCTTTTACATTCCTGGTTAGATTTACTCCTAAGTATTTTTTTTTTTTATAGGTTATTGCGAATAGTATTGTTTTCCTGATTTTCTTTTTGTAGTTCTCTTTATTGGTATATAGGAATCCAACTGACTTTTGTATGTTGATCTTATATCCTGCTACTCTGCTGAATATATTAGTTCCAGTGGTTTTCTCGTGGAGTCTTTTGGGTTTTCTATATATAGTATCATATCATCTGCAAATAGGGACAGTTTTACTTCTTTGCTACCAATTTGGATACGCTTTATTTCTTTTTCTTGCCTTCTTGCTCTAGCTAGGACTTCCAGAACAATGTTAAATAGGAGTGGTGATAAAGGGCATCCTTGTCTTGCTCTTGTTCTCAAGGGGAATGTTTTCAGCCTCTCTCCGTTAAGATTGACGTTGGCCATTGGTTTTGCATAGATGCCATTTATTATGTTTAGGAATTTCCCTTCTATACCTATTTTATTGAGAGTTTTTATCAGAAATAGGTGTCAGAGTTTGTCAAATGCCTTTTCTGCATCTATTGAGATGATCGTGTGATTCTTCTGTTTTGTTTTACTTATGTGGTGGATTACATTGATTGATTTTCTAGTACTGAAACATCCTTGCATACCTGATATGAATCCCATTTGGTCATGGTGTATTATTTTTTTACTATAATGCTGCATTCTATTGGCTGGAATTTTGTTGAGAATTTTTGCATCTATTTGCTATGTCCCAGAGGTTTTGGTATGATGTGTTTTCAATCTTGTTTGATTCTGGGAATTTTTTTATTTCATCTTTGTTTTTTTCTATTACCCAGTGTTTTTTAAGCAGGGTATTATTCAGTTTCCTTGTATTTGATTTTTTTCCCTTGCTCTTTCTGTTATTAATTTCTACTTTCATGGTGTTATGGTCAGAGAAGATACTGTGTATTATCTCAATGCAGCCTAAGATGTAGTCTATTCTGGAGAACTTTCTATGTGCATTGGAAAAGAATGTGTACTTTGCTGCTGTTGTGTGGAGTGTTCTATATATGTCTATGAGGTCAAGTTGGTTAATTGTGGCCTTCATCTTTGTTGAGTTTCTTTCCAGATATTCTGTCTTTTACTGAAAGTGGTGTGTTTAATCTCCTACTATTATTGTGGAACTGTCAATTTCTCTTTTTAGTGCTGTTATAGTTTGTTTTATATATTTTGGAGAATTGCCATTGGGTGTGTAGATATTTATTATGGTTATATCCTCTTAATGGATTGTCCCTTTAATCATTATATAATGCCTTTCATCTTTTATGGTGGATTTTGTTTTAAAATCTCTTGTCTGAGATTAGTATTGCCACTTCTGCTCTTTTTTGGTTGCTGTTTGCTTGATATATTTTTTTCCATCCTTTGATTTTTAATACATATATGCCTGTGTTTCTAAGGTGTATCTCTTGTAGACAGCATATTGATGGGTCCTATTTTTTTATCCATTCTGTCACTCTCTATCTCTTTATGGGTGCATTTAAGTCATTTACATTCAGTGTAATTATTAATAGGTGTGAGTTTATTGCTGTTATTTTGTAATGCTTTTTTTGTGTGGTGCTGACATTTTCTTTGTTCCTCTTACTCTCCTGTCCTGAATTCCTTTTGTTTGTGGATTTTTTGTTTGTTTGTTTCATTTTTTGTAGATTTTGTGTTTACTGAGATTTTATGTTTTTCTTGTTTATTTTGATAAGTAGATTTGTTAACTTTCTTTGTGGTTACCTTGAAATTTACCTCTATCTTCCTAAGTTTAAGCTAGTCTTTTATTAGTTGATATTGCCTTGACTTCCTCTCCATTTGAAAGTTCTATACTACATCGTTTATTCCCTCTTTTACTATTCTAATGTTGTTGTCATTTACAGATTGGCCCCTCTGGTTCCCTGTTGTAAATCTTTCAGTTTTGCTTTATCCTTGAGAGTTCATTACCTAGGTTGGTACCTGGCTGATGCTGTCTTGCATCCTAGATTCAGGTTGTTGTCTGATGTTGTTGGTTCTCTAACTGAAGGATTCCCTTTAATAATTCTTGTAAGTTTGGTTTGGTTTTTATGTTTTACCTTAATTTCTGTTTATCTGTAAATGTCCTAATTTGACCATCATATTTGAGAGTTTTGCAGGATAAATTATTCTTGGTTGGCAATTTTTTTCTTTCCAGGTTTTATATATGGCATTCCATTGCTTTCTTGCCTGCATGGTTATTGCCTAGTAATCAGTTTAGTTTTATTTCCCCACCACCACCCGCCTTTGTATGTGACTTTTTGTTTTTCTCTAGCTGTTCTCATGATTCTTTGTCTTTGGTTTTAATGAGAGTGATTATGATATGTCTTAGTGATTTTTTTGGGGGGGTCTATCCTATATGGGGTTCGTTGAGCTTCTTGAATGGTCAGCGTTTCATCTTTCATGACATCAGGGAAGATTTCTGTCAGCAAATCTTCAGTGATCTTCAGTTTTCCATTTTCTCCCCCTGTGCTGGAATGCCAATCACATGCAAATTTTTGCTTTTGATTGTATCCCACATTGTTCTCGGGGTTTCTTCATTTTTCTTCACCCTTTTCTTTAATTTTTCCTCAAAGTGGTATCCAAGGAAGGGAGTGAGAGAGAAGAAACTAGGAAAAAATAAAAGACACTGAGTTGCCTGCTGGTATGGTGTCACAGACCTGGAGAGGCTGTGTGTCAGTGGTTTTCTAGCCAAGTGGTGTAGCACAGACCATCAAGAAGTGGTAGAAGCAGCATACCTGGCTAGCGGGGTGGGAGAAAGGAAAGGAAGGAAGGAACAGAGAGATAAGAAACAGGAGAAAAAAAGGCACTGATGGAGCCTGCCAGTGGGATGGCTTGGGCAGGGGAAGCCAAGTGCTGGTGGCTCTCTAGCTGAGTGGTGTGGCACAGCCCATCAAAAAGCAGTAGAGACAGCACACGATGCCACCTGGGTGGGAGAAAAGAAAGGAAGGAAGTGAGAGAGAGAGAGAAGAAACAAAAAAGAAGCCAAAACAACAACAACAAATGGCACTGAAGGAGCCGGCTGGTGAGGGTGGGGTGAATCTGAGCAATAAGAAACCAGCATACCCCCCTGTCGATTAACTGTGGCCTGCTGGAAAGTGGTGGAGGCTGTGCAGAAGGAAGAAGGTGAGGGTGGGAAAGCATTTATCTCTGGTTACCAGGTGCTCTGTCTCCTGTTGGGAGCTCAGTGAATTTGCCTTCCTTTACTCCCTGTCTGCCATTCTTGGTGGATGAGGTCCAAGATGGCGACTCCATGCTGCATTAGCTGGTAAGCGACCTCTGCTTTGTAGCTTTCCTCATTCTCTGTTCTCCGTCAGTTTCTTATTGCATTCATTGCTTGGTTGAGTTCTTTATCCCTTCATTTGATGCTTAGAGTTCCAGGATTGACTTTGTATTTGTTTTACTTGGTTTTTCTGGTCTTTGCTGTAGAGGGACAGTGTGGTGTTTCTGTCTACAGCTCTATGTTGGCTCCCTCAGCTCTCTGCTGCTGATTCTTTATATAAGGATTTTGAAGATTTAAAAACTACACCTAGACTACTTAGATTCTTCTCTCCTTCATTCTTAAAACACTTTTCTTCCCACCTGGGTTCTAGGACAGCTGTTTCATTGTTTTTCTCTTACCTTATCGGCTGCCCTACTCCGTCAACTTTGCTGGGGTTTTTTTCTTTTTTCTTTTTTTTTCTCTCTCTTGTTCTTCATCTCCAAATATTGATGAACCCTGTGGACTGGTCGTCAGTCCTTCTACCTCCACAATCTGTACTCACTCTCTAGTTCAGGCAGACATTCATATGACATTTCATTTCTGAATTTTAAATTCTGATATGTTATTCTTTTACAGGTGTTTTTTCCATGATTAAGGTGAATATTTACAGCTCAAGGTAATTTTTCATACAGAAATTTATACACATATTGTTTTGTGACATTAGTTGCAATCCCCACAATGTAACAGCACACTCCCCCTTTCCACCCCGGGTTACCCATGTCCATTTAACCAGTTCCTATTCCTTTCTGCCTTCTCTTCCTACTTTTGAACAGGAGCTGCCCATTTGGTGTCCTGTATCTGATTTAACTAAGAAGCACATTCCTCATGTGTATTATTTTTTGTTTTATAGTCCTGTCTAATCTTTGTTTGAAAAGTGGGCTTTGGGAATGATTTCAGTTCTGGATTAACAGTATGTCCAGGGGCCACAGTTTCAGGGGTGCCTCCAGTCTCTGTCAGACCATTAAGTCTGGTCCTTTTACTTCAATTTGAGTTCTGTTCTACATTTTTCTCCTGCGCTGTCTGGGACTGTCTGTTGTGTTCCCTATCAGGGCGGTTATTGGAGGTAGCTGGGCACCATCTAGTTCTTCTGGTATCAGGCTGGTGGAGTATCTGGTTCATGTGGTCTTTAGTCCTTTGGGCTAATATTTTCCTTGTGTCTTTCTTTGATTTTCTTCATTCTAATTTGCTCCAAGTGAGATGGGACTAATTGATGTATCTTAGACAGCCGCTCACAAGCTTTTAAGGCCCCAGACACCACTCACCAAAGTGAGATATAGAACCTTTTCTTAATAAAATTTGTTATTCCAGTTGATCTAGCTGTCCGCTGAAACTATGGTCCCCAGGACCCAGCTCCAGCTACTCTGTCCCTCAAAGTGTTTGGATGTGTCCAAACTTCTTAGCTTTTGTTTTGGTCCAGTTGTGCTGACTTCCCCTGTATTGTGTGTTGTCCTTTCCTTTACCTAAGTTGATCCTTGTCTACTATCTAGTGATTTCCCCTCTCCGTTCCTCCCTACCCTCCTAACCATCAAAAAATGTTTTTTTCTGTAGGTAAACCTTTTGTTGAGTTCTTTTAATAATGATCTCATACAATATTTGTCTTTTTACCTCTGACTAATTTCACTCAGCCTAATGCCCTCCAGATTCATCTATGTTGTGAGATGTTTCACGGATTCATCATTGTTCTTTATTGTTGCATAGTATTCCATTGTGTGTATGTACCATAATTTGTTTATCCATTCATATGTTGATGGGCATCTTTTTGCTATTGTGAATAGTGCTGCAATGAACATGGTGTGCATATGTCTACTCGTGTGATGGCTTTTATTTCTCTAGGATGTATTCCTAGGAGTAGGATTGCTGGATCATATGGTATTTCTATTTCTAGCTATTGAAGGAAGTGCCAAATCGTTTTCCAAAGTGGTTGTACCATTTTACATTGCCACCAGCAGTGCAAAAGAGTTCCAATCTCTCCACAACCTCTCCAACATTTGTTATTTTATGTGTTTCAAATTAGTGCCAGCCTTTTTGGGGTAAAATGGTATCTCATTGTAGTTTTGATTTGCATTCTTCTAATGATCCTGAGCATTTCCTCATGTGTCTGCTAGTTGCCTGAATGTCTTCTTTGGTGAAGTGTCTGTTCATATCTTTTGCCCATTTTTTAATTAGATTATTTGTTTTTTTGTTGTTGAGGTATTGCAGTATCTTGTAGATTTTAGAGATTAGACCCTTACTGGATATGTTATAGCCAAATATTTTTTCCCAGTCTATAGGTTCTCTTTTTACTCTTTTGGTGAAGTCTTTTGGTGAGCATAAGTGTTTGAGTTTTAGGAGCTCCCAGTTATCTAGTTTTTGTTCTGGTGTTTGTGCATTGTTAGTTATGGTTTGTATAGTATTTATGTCATGTATTAGGTCTCCTAGTTGTCCTTATTTTTTCTTCAAGATCTTTATCATTTTAGATTTTGTATTTAGGTCTTTGATCCATTTTGAGTTAGTTTTTGTGTATGGTGTATGGTGTGGATCCGTTATGCCAGCACCATTTGTTAAAGAGATTGTGTTCTCCCCATTTAACAGACTTTGGGCCTTTGTTAAATATCACCTGCTCATAGGTGGATGGATTTACGTCTTGATTGTCAACTCTTACCTTTGGTCTATGTATCTGTTGTTGTACCAGTACCAGGCTGTTTTGGCAACTGTGGCAGTATAATAGGTTCTAAAATCAGATAGTGTGAGGCTTTCCACTTTGTTCTTCTTCTTCAGTAATGCTTTACTTATCCAGGGCCTCTTCCCTTTCCATATGAAGTTGGTGATTTTTTTTCTCCATCTCTTTAAAAAATGCCAGTGGAATTTGGATCGATATTGCATTGTATCTGTAGATCGCTTTGGGCAGAGTTGCTGTTTTCACAATGTTGAGTTGTCCTATCCATGAGCATAGTATATTTTTCCATGTATGTAGGTCTCTTTTGGTTTCTTGTAGTAGTATTTTGTAGTTTTCTTTGTACAGGTCTTTTACTTCTCTGGTTAGATTTATTCCTAAATACTTTATCTTCTTGGGGGATACTGTAAATGGTACTTATTTGGTGATTTCCTTTTCGAAGTTCTCTTTGTTAGTTTAGAGGAATTGAACTGATTTTTGTATGTTTGTCTTGTATCCTAATATTTTGCTGAAATCTTCTATTAGTTCCAGTAGTTTTTTTGGGGATTCTTTGGGATTTTCTGTGTATAAGATCATACCATCTGTGAATAGGTATACTTTTACTTCTTCCTTACCAATTTTGATGCTCTTTATTTATTTATTTTTTTCTTGCCTTATTGCTCTGGTTAGGACACCCAGCACAGTGTTGAATATGAACCATGACAAAGGGCATTCTTGTCTTATTCTCCTTCTCAAGGGGAACAGTCTCAGTCTCTCTCCATTTAGAATGATGTTGGCTGTTGGCTTTGTATAAACACTCTTTATTATGTCAAGGAATTTCCCTTTTATTCCTATTTTGCTGAGAGTTTTTATCATGAATGGGTGTTGGACTTTGTCAAACGCTTTTTGATAAAATCATGTGGTCCTTATCTTTTATTTATGTGATGAATTACATTGATTGTTTCTCTAATGTTGAACCATCTCTGCATACCTGGTATGAATCCCACTTGGTCTTGATGAATTATTTTTTATACAATCTGTACTCACTCTTTAGTTCAGTCAGACATTCACATGACATCTCGTTTCTGAATTTTACATTCTGATATATGGTCATTCTTTTATACCTTTTAAGACTTTATCAATTATTTTGAAATATTAAATTACAGCATTATCTCTTTTGTGGCAATAAATATGTTCAGTAAACCCATTTTTATCTCCAGATTTGCCCTTTCGTATAAGACTCAGATGTGAATGTCTATTTCCTTGAAATCTTCATTCAAACATTTAATAAGCATCTCAAAACTTACCATGCATTAAACAGAACTTTTGATTTCACTTCCACACCTCTCCTAGCCCAGTGTTCCCTCATCTCAGTAAATAACAGTACCATTCACCTAGTTGTTCATATTAAACCTTAGAGGTCATGAGTCTTTCCCTTTACTGCATGCATTCACTCCACCACCAAATCCTGTCAGCTAAACCTTCAATGTATATGCCAAATCTGACCACTTCTTACCACTGTTATCTTCACCTCAGTAGACATCTTGATCATGTGTCTCCTAGATATCTGCAGTATCTCTAACTGGACATGCTGAATTCACTTTTGCCTCACTATAGCCTATTGTTCACACAGCAAGCAGAGAACTCTTTTTAAAGCATAAAATGATTCTGCCACAATCCTTTAACAGTTTTTCATTATACTCAAAAGAAAATCCAAATTCCTTTCCTTGGCCCACACCCCTCTACCTATCTGCCTGTTTCTCTGACCCTATTTCCTACATCTCACTTTACTCACCCCGCTCTAACCACACAGTCCTTCTTTCTGTTCCTCAAAACATGCCAAATTTTTCCAGTTTCTACATCTCTGAACTTTCTGTTTCCTCTGCATGAAATAATTTTTTTCTAGGTTTTTACACGGTCTGCTCACTCATTTCGTTCAGGCCTCTGCTCAGATATCACCAAGGTCATTGGCAATTCCACCTAAAATAGGACTCATTCCTCCTGCCATTCTCTAGTCTTTTTCCTTGCTTTTCTTTGTTTATACCATTATTCACTTACTAACACTAAATGCTGCATTTATTTGCTGAGTGTCCAACATCCCCCATGAGAATATTAACTTTATGTATGAAAATGTGTTTGCATTATTTATTGATAGATGTTTGACATGTAGAATAATGCATGATTCAAGGTAAGTATGCAAAAGCAATGTCTGAATGAATAATCAAGAAGATGTTCTCTAGAAAAGGGCTACTCAAAGTCTGACCCACAGACTCATGATGCTCCACATACAAGTTTTTACTAGTTCATGACAAGGTAAGAGCAGAATAAACATTAGGAAAACGAAATAAAAATTTCACTTTGCTGTGACATTCAAGGACATGATAATTTGCTTCATCTCACTGAACAAGTATAGGCCATTTCTGGCATGATTGCACTCAAATAATAAATTACAATTTTGCTGAAGATAATTAAAAGATGGCTACAGACATACATCGACAGGAAACTGTCAGAAGCTCAAGCCAGAGTCAGACGAAGATATGGAACAAGGTATTTCATTGCTGATGTCAGACGGATCTTGGCTGAAAGCAAGAGAGTATCAGAAAAACCTTACCTGTGTTCTATTAACTAGGCAAAGACATTCGACTCTGTGGATCATAACAAATTATGGTTAACATTACGAAGAATGGGAATTTCATAACACTTAATTGTGCTCATGTGGAACCTGTACATAGATCAAGAGTCAGTCTTTGGAGCAGAACAAGGGGATATTGCTAGGTTCAAATTAGAAAACGTGTGAAAGGTTTTATCCTTTCACCTTACTTATGCTGAGTAAATAATTCAAGAAACTGGACTATCTGAAGAAGAATGTGGAATCAGGAGTGGAGCAAGACTCACTAACAACCTGCAGTATGTAGATGACAGAACCTTGCTTGATGAAAATGAAGACAACTTGAAGCACTCACTGAGAAAGTCAGTCTTAGTATGGATTACACCTGAATGTGAAGAAAATGAGAATCCCCACAACTGGGCCTATAAGCAACATCATGATAAATAGTGAAGAAACTGAAGTTGTCAAGGATGTCATTCTACTTGGATCAACAATCGACACCTATGGAAGCAATCTTCAAGAAATCAAACAAGGTATTGCACTGGGCAAATCTGTGGCTGAAGACTTCTTTAAAAATTTAAAAGGCAAGGGTATCACTTCGATGACTAAGATGCACCTGACCCAAGCCATATTTCCAGTAATCTCAAATACATATGTAAGCTGGGCCATGAAAGAGGAAGATCAAAGAAGAACTGACAAATTAGAATTGTAGTGTTGACTAAGCATGTTGACTAGTTCATGGACTGCCAGAATAATGAACAAATCATTCTTGGAGGAAGTACAGTCAGAATGTTCCTTAGAAGCAAAGATGGAGAGATTTCATTTTGCTTACTTTGAACACATCACGGGAGAAGGACATCATGCTTGTTAAAATACAGAGTGAAGAAGAGAGAGACCCTCAGTGAGATGGATTGATACAGCGGCTGCAACAATGGGCTCAAACATAAGAGCAATTGTGAGGATAGCACAGGACTGGGCAATGTTTTGTTCTGTTGTACATAAAATTGCTGTGAGTTGGACCTAATAACAACATAATGAGTTGCATGTGGTGTGAGCTGCTAGTAGTCACATGCACATTACAAAGTGATATTTTAAGATTATTTCATCAATTTTAATTCAAAAACATACAAAAATCTAAGAAAATATAAACATTTGTTTTTATATTTTACAGTCATCTTGATTTTTCAAGCCTATTTTTTATAATTAATATTACTAGCTAAATTATCTAAGACTTGTAGTATTTATGTTTAACCATTGATGATGAACCAAGCTTCAGTGTAAATTTTTGTCAAAAAAAGACTTACCTCTATTGAATGAGGCAAGATTACAGCTAAATTGATGGACCACAAAATCTAGATAAGATTGTCTTTCACAAAAAGTCAATAAATGACATGTAATCACACTATATATATTTTCTGTAGTCTATATTTAACTTATTTTATAGTAAACCTTTGTCCCTGGGTGGTGCAATGGTTAATGTGCTTGGCTGCTAACCAAAAGGTTGGAGGTTTCAGTTCACCCAGAGGCTCCTTGGAAGACAGGTCTGGCAATCTACTTCCAAAAATCAGCCATTGAAAACCTTATGGAGCACAGCTGTACTCTGACACATATGGAGTCACCATGGATTAGAATTGACTCATCAGTAGCTAGTTTGGTTTAGGTTTTTTTTATAGTAAACATTTACTACATCATTAAATCTTTTCTACTTATTCACTTTATAATACAGTAAAACCTGAGAAAGCTGAAACCTGCAATAGGTGGAAACCTGTTAGAGAAGGAAAACGCAAATATTTTCCTCTAAAAAGAGTGATAGATTAGTGGTAAGACTGCACCCTATCAACTTTTGAGACCTGAAAAAACAAGCCAGTCCTGTTGAGTTCCTGCTATCAAAGGTTTCACATCAAATATGAAAAGTAATATGGCAAAATACAACATAATCCTATAAAAACCCTTTGATTCAACAATTTTATCACTAAGGAAATAATAGGACAAATATCAAAAGATGTATGGATAAAAATATTCATTGAAGCGCTGTTTATAATTATAACAACTTTGAGGGACTAGGTCAATGCTGGTCAACTTAAGAACAATTATATAGATGCTAGGGATTCCAAGAAATACTAGCTTTCACTTCTTTGTTCAAAAATTTTCAGCAGCTCCCTACCCCTGCTTTTTTTCCTGGAGGATAAAGAGGAAACACTTCCTACTGATTTTAAGACTATCCACAAATAGGTGTTCCTAAGTTTCAAAAGTATGCAGTAAATCATGCATTTTTAGATCTGAAGGATACTTCAAAGATAATTTATCTAACCTTTCTTTTTTAAAATTAGACACAGAGCTAATAGTCAGACAACTAGCAATGTTAGATCCAGACCTCAAACCCAAGTCCTTTGCCTTCAATTTTGTTCTCCTTCCACTCTGCAGAAATAGCTATGTTGTCAAAATCTTTAACTTCTAAGATAGTGTTATGTATATAACAGTTGCACAGTGATTATCTGTGGAATAAAAATGGAAAATAAGAAATCAGAAAGACGGAAGGAATGAGGAAGAACGGATTTCAATGAGTGCTTGTATAAAACAATAGCCAGCCAAAAACTACCATAAATGTCTAACACAATATTATAGCAGTATAGTTCATTTTAAAGATTATATCTAAATATAATTATAAAAGATACTGATTTATATTATAATGAAGATATTAAAAATGCAAGTAATAATACTAGCTAATACTTATACTTAGTAATTATAATGAAGGTACAGCTAATTCAAGTAATAATACTAGCTAATACTTGCATAGTAGTTATTATGTTCCAAGTACTCTACTAAATGATATGTAATCATTTATTTCTTACAACAATGTTATAAAGAACAGTTATTATTTCCACTTTACAGCTGAGAAAATAGTAATTTGCCAAGTTTGTATTGCTAAAGGGTTAGAACCAGAATTTGGACCCAGGTTATTTGATGCTAGAGGCTGAGCTCTTAAACACTATGGTATATTGTCTCTCTCTACCACTGTTTGACATAAAATATTAAACATTTTTGGGAGAAGAGTTAATAAAAGAATAGGGTTTCAGAGACAGTAAACCTCTGCTCTCACTTACCTTTCACTCGCACCTTTCTCAGCTTACCTTTATCGACCTTCTTTCCAGTGAAATTTGGACTATCAAGTCAAGATAAGACTCTGGCTTACTTACCTCTTCTTTCATGTTTCATAATCATTCCTGCTTCTCATAACTAATAAAATTTAGTTAAGCTTTTCTATCTGACTCAAAGCATGTTTCAAATTCCAGTGAAAGTGGAGACCCAGCCATTCACCAGTTTCCTATACCTGCTCCTTACATTTGATCACCCGTTCTAACTCTCTGCTTATCCTTTCCTTTCTACCCTTGCTTCATGCCTTGGACTTCAGGTTCCGCTCCGTTTTCTCAGGATTATCCTCACTTTCTCTGGATTCTTGGGTTCTGTCTTAGTTATCTAGTGCTCTATAACAGAAATACCACAAGTGGGTGGCTTCAACAATCAGAAATCTATTTTTTCACAGTTTAGGAGACTAGAAGTCCAATATCAGGGCGCTGACTCCATGGGAAGGCCCTCTCTCTGTTGGAGGTTCCCGTCTCCCCAGCTTCCATTGCCTGGCTCCTTGGTGTTCCTCATGTGGTTTGGCGTCTTCCCCCATCCCGTTATTTGTCCATTATCGCTAATGCAGCTTATTGTTAATTTTAGATACAACTGGTCACATGGTTTTCAAGTCCACAATGGATTAGAAAGAGGTAGTCTGAAGATGTTGAAGGGAGGAAAAACTCCAGGAAATGATATCAATGAAAAGAAAGCCAACAGTAATGAGAAATCGAAGGGTACAGCTGTCTCAGTCTGGAATTAAATAGTAAAGGAACCGACAATCATATACATCTCAATATTCCATTCCACTGTATTTCCAACTGTGTACAGAAAACGTCATTTACAGTGCCGCCCCTTAGTGACTAAAAATGTCAAATTATTTTCAGTATATTCTGATTAAGTAAGAATGAAAATAAATATCATTTTTAGAAAGATGTTCCCTAGAATGTATTAAAAACACCCCACTCTCTTACCCCAGGAGAAAACCAAAGCACCCTTGTAGCAATAATTCAAGTGTTTGGAAAATTCATCTTAAGAAAAAATGTTAGTTTCTGAAAATGGACAAAGAAGTAAGAAAGAGAAAAGCAATCCCTGACATCTAGGAGCTGACCTATCACTTAGAGATAGGCCATAGTGTTCTCCTGTGGTATATGAAAAATATCACAAAACATCAGTATCAGACAAGGCCACTTTGCAAGCATGCTGGAGCAAGATAAAAACAAGAACACTCCATTATCATGAACACACAAGAAAAATGTGAACATTGTGCCAACCACAAAAATGAACAAATATTTCCTTGTCCTGGCTAATAAGAGTTATGTTGTTTCTTTATCAAATACAGTTTTCGTCTCTCTCTAGTCTTCCTCCCTTCTAGAGAAGATTTACTAAAATACCCAGTCATAGAATCATCCCAACTTTCTGACAGCATTCAATGAAGAACAAAGCCCTGCTTCCTGAACCCTCTTCAAGATCACCTAACACAAGCCCAAATCTATAATAAATCCTTTCAAATTCTCTTACTGAGAGCACTGCGAAGTTCCCGAGGGTGTGCGTTTTCCCTCACTGCAAAGAGAAATAAACCCAACTTGTTTAACTACAGGTGTGCTCCTGGGGGTCTTTGGATGGAGGACATTGTCAGAAGGCAGCATGGTATGCTGGACAGGAGACTGCCATCATTTGAATCCCGGGCTGGGCAATCAACAGCTCTGTAAATTAAGCAAGTTAAACAAACTTCCCCAGCCTCAGTTTCCTTATTTCTAAAATAGAGATGATAAACATATCTTTTTTACAAAGTTGGGCTGAGAATTAAATGAAAAAACACACAAATGTCTGCTAGGTTATTTTAGTTGTTAAATAAAAAGATTAAGCCAAACTGAACCTGTTGCCAGCCAGTTGACTCTGATTCATGGTGATGCCATATGTGTCAGAGTGGAACTGCACTCCATAGCGTTTTCAATATTTGTAATCTTACAGAAGTAGATAACCAGGCCTTTCTTCTGAGGCACCTCTGGGTAGAATCGAACAGTCAGCCTTTTGGCTAGTGGTCAGTAGTTGAGTGCTTAACCATTTGCACCAGCCAGGGACTCCTTGATAAACAGAATACCTAACTAAAATCAACTTGTAAAATAGGGGTTAATTATTCTCTTATATAACAACTTCAGTCTCAGATGGTCTGAGGGTTTACTGAATGGCTCTTTGATGTTAAAGGAATCCAAGATTTTCCTGTCCATTCTAACTTCCCCACTGTGTCCTCAGTGCTGCCCCTCATGTTTGCAAGTTGGTGTGCCCACTCCAAATGTCATGCCTTTACATGTTTGTCTTTAAAACCAAGAAGACAGAGGACAACAGCCTTCTCTTGTATTTCTGTGTTTGGGGCTGGAAGAAGATAGTTTTCTAGGATTTCCATCAACAGACCTTCTTTTTTGTCTCTTTCCTGAGAGGCAATATTGTGCTGATTAAGAGCATGGACTCTAGAGCTAAATCGGACTTGAATCCCGGCTTTGCCATTGATGAACTGTGTGATTTGGACAAGTTACTTAACCTTTCTGTGTCTTACATTTTACTTGTAAAATAGGATTAAAAGGGTCTACACTGAGAGTAGGTGTGAAGATTAAATTACTTATGGTATGTAAAGACCTTAAAACAGTGTCAGATAAATAGTAAGTGTATATAAGTGCTAATTCTTATGATATAATCCAACAAATGGCTATTCATACTTACAAGGTGAGAGGGTCGTGAGCAATACAAAATGGATCCTGCCTGCAAAGGACTGGGAGAGAACCAGAGTACCTTACTGAGCAGTGTAAAAATGGCATGGGGCCGGAGTCTGACCTCCTCTCACTTCACCAGGGGGAAGGAAAATCAAGATCAACAGCCCAAGGCTGATTCCTCTGAGGTGGAGTTCAGACATGCCTCCTCTCTCTGCCATCTTTACCAATTCTGACATCAACCATCCCTCGCACAGCACTCTCTACTTCTCTGCTGGGTTTGATAATTCATTGTAATGGCCACACAGGACTCACAGACAATACTCACAATTATGGGGTTTGTTAGGGAAGTAACAGTTACAGTTCAGGCTCAGGAACACTCAGGATACAGTTCTTCCATCAGGACAGTCTCTTCACAGCTGTGCTCACAGGCGCACCTCTCCCTGGCCCTAGGCCTCTGTCCAAAGGCACTCAGCTTTCTCTCTCCTTGGGCCAGGAAGCCCACCACACCGTTTACTGCTGCTGGATCTCTGCTGCTGGGTCTCTCCTGCCACCGCTTCTCACCATCTTCAGGGTTACAGCTCTCTCAGTCTCCTGCTTCATGCTGGCTCCTGGTTGTTCTTCCTTGGTAGTGGTGGAATCTTCTCCCTCCTGCCTCTAGGATGGCTCATTTCAAGCCCAGCGGGATGGCAAAAGTGACCAATCCCTTTGGTGGACCACAATTACCCTATCACACAGTCCCACCCAATCACTTGGGTGGGTATTACAAGACCTTGGCTAGAAAGGCCACACAAAAGTGATCCATCTCACTGCAAACAGTGACCTGGGTCAGGAGAAAACATACCAAGATAACACCTGAACTTTATGGTAACGTCAGTTAGAATCCATTGACTAATACAAAAACAAACCCATTCATCATAGATTAGACATGTTTTTTCCTGGATCTCATGCATGTATTCTTGCACGTAAGCACTAAGTATATAAACCTCCACCCCAGACGGCAGTGTGCATATGCTGTTTGTTGCGGGAATCTTGGCTCTGACTTCTGTCTGTAAGTTCTCTTATAAAATCTGATCTGATCAACCTGGCTTTTTCTGCCTCTTTTTTGAGAATCTGACCTGTGCCCCTCGGAGTCACTCCTGCCACTGGTCCGATGGGGTGTGACAAATGGCACTGTGAGCAAGATTTCAAAAAATGAGCTGGAGAAAATCCCTTGTTGATCCCAGACTTCGATGTGGGAACTGATGGCAAGTCTTCTGGAGAGTGGGGAGATGCCTAAAACTCCTAGACTGCTGCCAGAAGTTATAAAAGGATTAAAGCTGACCATTCTGAATAAGGATGGTGGCCATGCTGTAGCCAGCATGGGATGGCCATTACTAGAGGATTCTAAGGAAGAAATCCCAGGTTGGCTCCAGATTTCAGTGTGTAGAGCTGTGGTGAGTCTTCTCAATGTTTGCAGACTGCTGAGGGAGTACAGGAGAACCCCAAAACTCTGGAAGGAATGGCAGAAGTTATAGAAAGATTAAAGCTGACCAACCTGAATAAGGATGGCTGCCGCTCTGTAGCCAGCATGGGACAGCCGTTATTCTGGGTGATGTACTTAGTGAGAAAGGTGTGGTTGAAAGCAGAAACAGAAGTTGAAAATCTAGGGGAAAATCTAAGGCTAGAAAGGGATATGAGAACAATTGCCTCCATATTGGTTACTGACTTAGCTGGAAAATAGAACAAAATAAAAATAATTTGGAACAGGGAGGGCCTTCTGCTTCTCCCTTAGAAGAGGAGAAGGGGCTGGAGGAGCAGCCAGGGTGGAAACTCCCACATCCTCTCCTGTGACAACCTGGCCAAGGTTCCCCTTAACATAGGGTCATTCAGAGGGATTGGCAGCCAAACAAGAGATCCTGGCTTTGATTGACACTGGAGTTGAATGTACTTTGATTCATGGTAATCCACAAAAATTTGCAGGTATACATACAGGAGATTGAAATCCTGCTTGAATCCTCCTTAAAAACAGTGGGGAGATATGCTTGACTTGCAAGTTAGAAGTGTAAAACCAGTTCTCTGAGATTGGGCTAAAAGGCAGTGAAGCTCCCTAACTTTAGTGAAATTGGAAAAGATGTAAATTATTAGACAGGACCAAAGCCCTTTCAATAGCCCACTGTGGCCTGTTGGTAAGCCAGACAGGACATGAAAAATAAAAATAGATTGCCAAGTTTACAAGGATGGAAGGATTTGGGAATTCACTAACTAGATAGTAGACAAGAATTATCTTAGGTGAAGGGAAGGACAACACACTATACAGGGGAAGTCAGCACAACTGGTCTAAACCAAAAGCTAAGAAGTTTCCTGAACACAACCAAACATTTGGAGGGACAGAGTAGCAGAGGCAGGAGTCTGGGGATCATGGTTTCAGGGGACATCTAGGTCGGTTGGGATAACAAAGTTTATTAAAAAAATATTCTGCATCTGACTTTGGTGAGTGACATTTGGGGTCTTAAAAACTTGTGAGTGACCATCTAAGATGCATCAATTTGTCCCAACCCACCTAGAGCAAAGGAGAATGCAGAACACCAAAGACACAGGGAAAATATTAGCCCAAGAGAGGAAAGGGCCACATAAACCAGAGACTCCATCAGCCTGAGACTGGAAGAACTAGATGGTGCCCAGCTATCACCAATGACCACCCTGACAGGGAACACAACAGAGAGTCCCTGATGGAGCAGGAGAAAAGTGTGGTGCAGAACTCAAATTCACATAAAAAGACCAGACTTAATGGTCTGACTGAGACTGGAGGAACCCCAGAAGACATGGCCCCCAGACTCTCCATTAACCCAGAACTAAAACCATTCGCAAAGCCAACTCTTCAGACAAAGATTAGACTGAACTATAAAACACAAAATAAAAAATAGAATACCAGAAAATAAATAAAGTAACTCTTCCCATACATGTTAGCTGCATCTAATATAGCCACTATTCTGGAGTAACTGACTACATGTTTGGGGTAATAGCACACAGTTTTAGATTTAGAAAATGCCTTTTTCAATATTCTCCTCAGCAGGACTGTTCAGGGCATGTTTGCCTTCACATGGGAGGGAAGGCAATGGCCCCTTCAAGTGTTACCACCAGGATATTTGCATGGCCTTACAATTTGTCATGACATGGTAACTCAGGATTTAGTCGCTGTCCACTTAGCAGTGGGAGTACATATGGAGCATTATGTGGATGACATTATGTTAACCTCTCATGATTTGAGTCTTTTGAAGACTACAACCAACCTAGTGGTGGAATACCTCCAACAGAGGGATGGTCTATTTAAAAAAAAAAAAAAAGCCCATTGCCATTGAGTCAATTCTGACTCATAATGACTCTATAGGACAGGGTAGAACTGTCCCATACTTTCTAATGCTGTAAATCTTTATGGAAGCAGACTGCCACATCTTTCTCCCACAGAGCAGCTGGTGGGTTTGAACCAGTTCAGTCAGCAGCTAAGCACTTAACCACTGCACAACCAGGGCTCCTGGGGATGGACTATAAACCCACAAAAAATACAGGGACCAGGGCCCACAATCAAATTGCTGGCAGTCACCTGGTCGGGTAAGACGTGAGTCAGCCTGCAGTAGTTATAGATAAAATCTATAACTGCCTTTCCCTGTCCCCAGACTCAGGTCTTACAAGCTTTTGTAGGGTTATTAAGATATTGGAGGGCCTTTATCCCACACTGGGCGCAATGCCTTCAACCAGTCTATAGACCAATGATAAAGGGGACTACCTGGGACTGGGGAAAGTCACACACACACACACACACACACACACACACACACAAAATGGTTTTACCCAAGCCATGGCCCTAGTGCAACAGGCCCAAGCATTAGAAGCTAAAAAAGAAGGGGGATCTTTTGAACTAGATATTACTGTTAGTGAAGATGACTTGGGTTAGGCTTTGTGGCAGAAGAAAAAATAAACAGAGGTGGTATATAGGATTCTGGTCAGAGCTATTCAACGGTGTAGAGAAATGCTACACATTCATTTGAAGAAACAATTGCTGACCATGTACCTTGCATTGTTGAAACAGAAGCTTCCCTCACTACAGAAGCACAAGTAGAAGTAAGAACAGCATACCCTATTGAGGAGTTGATAGAGGACCTCTTCGCCAAGCATGGCTGGCTGTGACACAGAGCAGTGGCTTGGTGAAGTGGCATGCCTAACTGCAACAATGTGGTAAATTGCTCCCTAGCCCCCTCTCCAGAGAGTTACAGGAATATTTGGGACCAATCAAATTTACACAGGAAATGCCCACTGGCACCAACAGATACCTCCAGAATGCCCTAGATATGTCGAAGAGAGGGCAGGCACCCCAAGCGACCGCTCCGCTTAATAAGACAGAGTGCGTTTAAAAGAGTGAGAGGCCCTTACAGATTTGGCAAATTGATTGTATTGGTTCCTTCCCTAAAAGAAAAGTATATCAATTTTCTCTCACACTAGTGAATACCTACAGTGGGTTACTACAAGCTCTCTCTACTTTAAGAGCTAATCAGACTGCCACCATTTCAACTCTGGAAAAACGAATATCCATGTATGGCACTCCTAAAAAAATTAACAGTGATCAGAGATCTCACTTTACAGGAGCCCTTGTACAGCAATGGGCTGCAAAACAAGCTATAGATTTTCACCTACCTTATAATCCTCAGGGGCAAGATTAATTAAAAGGAAAAATGGCCTCCTTAAGGAACAAATGAAAACACTGACTGGCTTGCCTACCTTGTATCATTGGGTGGATATTTTTCCCAAAGCCTTAAATGAAGCTCCCGTTATAAGAGGGCAATCTTCTTTTGAGAGGTTAGGTAGTGAGCTACCCCAAGGTCAAGCTATAAGGATATGGAAGATATCACAGGAAACATTCATGCCAGAGTTGGGCAGCATCCAATGTGTAATATCACTCCAGACACTGGTGAACATCACTTTTGGACAGGGGACAATCGATTGAGGCATCCAATGGCAGATTTTGAGAGAACAGGTAGGACTCCACTGTCCATAAGGCCAGAGGATTCTCCAGCCCTGATCTTCAATTTGTCTTAATAAGTAAAGTATATCTACCTTGAGCATTGTGCTCTTTTAAAGAATCATCTATGTGAGATCAAACTGACAACAGCAACTCAAGAGGTTAGATGAGAAGCTTAGGGGGCAGTGAGTCTAAGTCAATGGTAGCAGAACAATTCAGAGGAGGATGGTGAGAATGTTTGCTCAACTTGAGGAACGTAATCAATGTCACTGAGTTGTACATGTAGAAATTGTTGTACTGGTGTATGACTGTGTATATTTTCACAAAAATTAAAAAGTAAACCATTTCTTTTGTCCTCAAATGCCTCTATAAAATATGATAGCTGAAAATATAAAAGGAAGTCTTTGTCAATTTCTAACAAAGTAATGGCCATATGAGATAAAGTAGGTAGATCTGGGTACAGAAGATAGATATTATATAGTTATTTTAAGATATGTCTTAAAGTGAATTAACTGTGGTGATCCACCAGGAGGCCTGGATGACCACAGGAGTGAGAGGTTGCTGGGCCTGGCAAAGAAAGATCATGGTAAGATTGAGGGTATTGGGAGAAGCATCATGTATGGATGAGGGGAGCAGTGAGAGGGAGCAGGTGCTGCTGTAACAAACTTTAGCAACTTTATGATCGTGCTGAGCAACAGGTCTCTTGATACCACACTGAGACCAGATGCCAAAGTTGGCATTTCCTAAAGGGGCTATTGTTTTTATTGTTATGATGAGAAGTTTGAGTATTTATTAACACTTTTCTCACCTCTCTCCCCTTTCGTTTGCAACCAGAAATTACAGTCCTTGAGAAGTTAATGGCTTCTGGCTCAGCACCTGCCTCTAATTAGTACAGGGTCAACAGGTGGAAAATACGTTTGGTACCATGCAAACCTCCAGGGGCCGGTTGACGTCCTCATAAAGTCGAGACTTTAGAAAAGTTCTGAGCTGTAAAGTAGTACTGTCCTTTAGATTGTCAGCAAGACCAAAGCCTCTGGAACTTCAGATCATTGCTTGGCCCAAGAGGCTGAATTAAGTTAAGAAAGTTGAAAAGAAGTAAAAAGTTACTCTGACAAGTTATTGCAAACAAGATAGCCTTGCAGGGATGTGACAAATCAAGAGCAGTAAAAAAAAAAAAAAAAGGGGGGAAGAAAGAAAAAGTCTTTGTAACAGAGTTTTTAAAAAGAAAACTTTAGATTTACAGAAGAGTTGCAAAAGTAGTACAGAGTTCCCACATACCCTTCTCCCTACTTCTTCTTATGTTACTATCTTACTTAACTCTGTTTATGAAAATTAAGAAATTAACCTTGGTACAATACTAGCAACTAAATACAGAACTAACTTGAATCTCAACAGTTTTTACATCCTTTTTTTTTTTTTTTTTGTTTCAGAATCCAGCATACACTAGTCCCCACATCTTTGCTGTACCTGAGATAATCACTGTATATCCCGATATAGGAAATAACATTGGAGTCATTATTCCCTGTCCTTGAGCATAGAGAATGTGACCCACCTGAAGCTGGACTCACAAGAACTCGCAAGGACACATCCACTGGGCCCTGAGGTATAAAGACAATAACTAGGATAATCTTGGAAAATATCTTTTAGGGACCTTTTCACATAAACAAATCAAACAACACAAAAGACTTTCCACTCTTATGCTTTTCTATTAGCATTAGTGAGTAGAAAATTTGTTGGAGCAGTGAAGACCCTCCTGACTGTCATTACTGAAACCTGTACCAATGATTGTTAAGAAAGACAATTCAAAATGTAGGATCACAGTTTCTAGCTAATCTGTGAAAAAGTGAAGCTTTCAATGGTTTTGTCCATTTGTAACGTTAGTATATACTGCTTGGGCAGACACGGCCCTAGCAGCATCTTTGTCTGTTTTCACACTTTTGTCTGTTCTGTAATATTTCCTTTACTCAGGCAGACATGGCTCTGTGGCATGCTTGACCTCCTCCCACTTTTGCCTCTTTGAACATATGTCGAATAAAACTTTCTTTTTGCTTTACTAAACTTTGTGATGTTTTTACCCTACAACAATCCTGAGAAATAACATCACACTTGATAGATTTTGTATTCCCTCAGAAAGAAATTCTAGTCAGTAGTATGAAAATTATTTTTTAAAAAATTATATATTTTATATACTAGATATAAACTTATTTCAATTAATTTGTATCTAGTTTTATATTTACTCATACCCAGAATAGATTTCTTACATTTGAGTAAGTTAATATATGGGTCTACTATGAGTACAAGGAGCCCTGGTGGTGCAGTGGTTAATTAAACAGTTGGTTACTAACCGAAAGGTCAGTGGTTCAAATCCACCAGCAGCTCCATAGGAAAAAAGACCTAGTGATCTGCTCCCGAAAAGATTACAGATTAGGAAATCCTATGGGGCAGCTCTACTCTGTCATATAGAGTCACTGTGAGTCAGAATCAACTCAACAGCAAACAACTATGAATGCACCATCTCACAATAAGCTCCAAACAGCCCCCAGGGTTTTTCCCCATTTGCACAGAGATATCAGTGAGTCAAAGGAGCCCTGATGGCGAAGTGGTTACATGCTCGGCTGCTAACTGAAAGGTGGGCATTCAAATCCACCAGCCACTCTGTGGGATAAAGATGTGGCAGTCTGCTTCAGAAAACTGTATGGGGCAGTTCTAGTCTGTCCTATAAGGTCACTATGAGTGGGAATCAACTCAATGGCAACAGGTTTGGTTTTGGCTTTTTTTTTTTTTTTTTTTTTTGTGAGTCGTTGAGTTATGCTATTATTTTTTTTATGGGAAAAAAAAATACTGAATTACCCATCTTCAAAATACCCCAATGAAGAGAACACGAAACTACAAAGGATACAGCCAGTTCACTCTTTAAACCACAAATATTTTTCAGGTCAATATATCAGCATAATTATGAGCACTGAAGTCAGACTTCTTGGGTTCCAATACTGACTTCCCAATATACTGGTTGTGTGGCCTTAGCTAAATTATGTAATCTTTCTATCGCACAGTTTCCTCACTTGTAAATGGGGGTGGTGGTGGGGGTGGTGGTGGTGGCAGCTTCCCCTCTGGTAATGACAGCCTATAGTCTTGCGTGACTTAGAGGCCTCATGGGTCCACAGTCCCCAAGGAGCCTGGTGAGCAGGAGCTGAATTAAAATGGAGAAATGCAGCCTCACCTCCCCATCCTCATCCCCTTAACCTCCCTCATTCACACTTCTCTGGAAGCCACAGGAGAATAGTTTCTGAGTCCTTTTGCCCTACTGAGCTGGGTTAGCTGAGTGGATAATTCCTCATGGGTGCTAAAGCTGGGAGACACCAAGAACCAGCAGGTAGGGTGAAAAAAAAGACCATTTGGCTCTGACACCCCCTCATACACACATACCTACACATACACACACACCACACATATACCTGAAAGAAAAATCAATAGGCAAAATATACATTATATTTGTTGTTGTTGTTGGGTGCTATCGAGTCGATTTCATCTCATAGTGAATCCATGCAACACAGTACAACTGCCCCATAAGGTTTTCTAGGCTGAAATCTTTAGGAGCACAGATCACCAGGTCTTTCTCTCCCGTGGAGCAAGTGGGTAGGTTCGAACTACCAACCTTTCAGTTAGCAGCCAAGTGCTTAACCGTTGTGCCACTAGTGCTCCTTCATATATTATATATTCTATTCTATTAACACCAAAAACCCACCACTGTCGAGCTGATTCCGACTCCTAGAGACCCTATAGGACAGAGTAGAACTGCCTCAATAGGGTTTCTAAGGTTGTAAATCTTTACAGAAGCTAACTGCCACATTTTTCTCTGGGCGGAGTGGCTGGTGAGTTCGAACCACCAATGTTTTCCTTATGTTATGTTACATTAAGTTACGTTACGTTACATTAGTTATGTTAGTTATGTTACAGTATAGCCGATGATGATAAATACTATGGAATATAATAATTCCTAAGTTCCCTCAAACTGCCTCATAGACTATAGTGTCAGAATGTATTGGTGGAATCTTTAAACTTGTCTGAATACAGAAATATAATAAGACTTGTGAGAGAACAGAAAAGTTATTCTCAGTGCATAACTATTGTGAAGAGCACTCTAAAATTGAGGCACTTGACATAACTAAAATGGTTGACACAGGTTTGAATCGGACTCCATTTTGTCCTAGGCCCCAGCTTCTGCTTTTTTAGAGTACATGACCATACTCTTGACCAAAATAAGTTGTTCTGCAACATTCTGAGGTGGCCCACCCAGATTGTTGCAGAAACCAAGTCTGGAACCTAGAAAACTGAGGCTAAGGTTGAGTATCCCAGCCAATAGCAATTCTTGGTAATGAGTCTTACGGAGCATGTTGAACATCAACCAATCAAATGTACCCTTGTACTCTTCCCCAACTCTGTACAGAGTTCTGCAAAACTGTGTAAAAGAGTGTACTTATGTTCCCGCTTTGCAACACCATTCTGAACTTTCATTTTGGTGCTTCCTGGTTTGCAAATCTTTGAATCTGAATAAAAACTCATATTTTACAAAACTCTGTTTCACTTTTAACACTACTAGTTTGAGTTAAAAAGGGAAAATTGAAGAAAGAGCCAAGAAAGTTGTAAGCAGAGTCAGTCTGAGTTCATCACAGTAAAAGATTCCTTCCAAAAGGTTAACATCAACAGCGATAAATCATGCTGATAGGATGTGCACTTGCTATGATGTGATGAGAATGGCGCTTTACATTTGTGTTCTCACCCCTACCATAATATATTACAGAAATAGATGTGATGCCTGAAAGGCAGAGTCGTTCCTTACCCAAACCACTGGGAAAAGGGATTTTCAAATCTGTTCTTTATCTTAACTGGGCCCACTAGATGGGAATCTTTAGAATTGCCAAAGCCCACTCAAGTGGTTAATTTACAACAATACAGGATACCTGGCACCAAAAGGAATTTCAACCTTAATTAAGCATCAGTCAAACGCAGGGGTATTAAAACCCATAAAAACATGTTGCTGTCAAGTCAATTCTGACTCGACTAGCGTATTAGTGCCCACAAATTCATTGGTAGTCCAGTATGACTTATCTATGTAAGAAGAACTGATGGATCCTGATGGTTAACTGTATATTATAGAGGACTGAATAAAGTATGCCCAATATGGTATCAACAATTCAGGCTTTGCAAAAAGCTAAGGGAGAGTGCAATTCTGTAATTGATTTGGTTAAAAGTCTTGTTGTCCATCTCTGTTTAGGAAGGAAAACAAAGCCAATGTGCATTCATGTTGGACGGACTCCAATATACATTTCCTTTGTTCTCATAAGGTTATTTAATTTCTCCTGCGTATTCCTAAACCCGGTGAGAAGAGACTTAGATTTAATTTAGTTGGAGAGTACTATTATTCATTGCATTGATGATGACATAATGTTGATATCTCTATCTGAAGACCAAGCTAAAACTGAATTGCAAATGCTTGTGAATCATATGACCACAAAGAGAGTGGCTGATTAACCCAACAGGAGTACCGGACCGAGTGCAAACAGTAACTCCTAGGCATCACTTGGATAGGGGTGACTGATAGATAATTGTCTCTGCCAGCTCCAAAATCAAAGCAAGAGGCACAAAGTTTGATCGGGTTGTCTCAGTTTTAAAGAAATTACATACCTTATTCAAGGTCAGGCTTTGAGAAAATTTAGATTCAAAATTCATAGTAAGTCTTTTGGGGTCTTAGGACCTCCATGTTCAAATGGTTTTGGAAGGGTCTGCAACACACAGCAATGCTGACTGGAGCCTCTGGCAAAAGCCTGTTACTGTCGCCTAGTGGTGAGTAGTGGGATTTTTTGGACTAAAAAGTTAATGCTGCAGCTTCAAGGTACACACCATTTGAGAGGAAAATGCTAGCTTGTTACTAAATTCTAGTTGAACAGTTTCTTTTACTAAAGGATATAAAATTATTTCAAAACCATCACATCCTGGAGTCAGATAATCATTTATGCCAGATTCCAACAAAGGATGAAATCACAGAATTTCCTCACTGAATGGAAAGGATATATTCACAAGTATGTAATGGGAGTACCCATTGCATACAGAAATGGTCACCAAGCCTTTGGCTCCTACATTCGATCCCCTGAAAATATAACTAAACCCATAGTTGAATGGACCCCTCCCTATGATCAGTTATTAGATAATAACAAAGGCTAATGGCAAAAGCATGGTTTACAGATTGTAGTTCAAGGATGAAAGGCCTGAACTCAGTCTCAGAAGCAGCAGCACTGCAATCAGTTGATGGCTGCACATTAAATAATAAGAGAAAACATAAATCTGTTAAATGGGCAAAATTAAGAATGGCCCTCCACACAGCATCAGAAGAGCTAGATATTAACAATAATGCTATGATATGGATTTTCAGCAATTACTGGACAGTAGCCAACGGACTTGCAATATATTCAGAAAATGGGCCTTAGACGACTGGATGAGTAAAAGAAACCTAGTGCAGAGCATAATTATGGAAAACGTTGTGAATCTGGAGAAGCGAAATCAAAGTGGCCCTAAAAAGAACTCCCTCCCAAATTCCTGAGAGCACTGGAATCTTGTTCACTCTTTAGAAGAGTGATTGTGCAACCCGATGGAAATGTGTTCTGCCTGGTGGGACCCCTGGAGTCATTTGAAAGACACCAGGCCTTTGAGAAAGAGAAAGTGGACTTTATTGCAAGTCGGTCAAGAAAGGAGCTTGGAGACTAAGTCTCAAATCAAGCTACCTGAAGCTGGGGATTTTAGGGCAGTTACAGTGTTCAGGACAGGGAACTTATGAATAATTCATGAAGTTTCTGGGAATAAGTAGGCAATCTCAGGAACTATGGGGGTGCAGGGGGGATGCACTATGACAGCTGGGATGTATGACACATGAAGTTTATCTAAGGCCAGCTTTGCAGTTTATTGCTCATGTCTGAATGGAGGAGGGGGTGGTTGATGAGTAGTAAAATGGTCTTGAGTAGAGAAGCAGTAAGACGACCTTGTGGAGGTGGGGAAAAGATGGCGGAGTAGTTAGGCGTTTCTGGTGGACCCTCTTACAACAAAGACCCAAAAAACAAGTGATTCAATTATATATGGCAATCTGGGAGCCCTGAATATCAAAGGCAGAGTTGAGGAACTGGACTGAGTGGCAGGAGGAGGGAGAGACTGTTCAGAAGCAGTGAGGAGTTGCTAGACCTGACCGTGCGAGAGTCTTAGCCCATCAGCCCTGAGCAGCTCAGGGGTGAGTGGTGAGGAAGGCAGGCAGCCATGCTCAAGAGGTGCATTTTCCACACCAGTGGAGACCAGTGCCAAAGAGTCTACACAGCCACCCAGAACTAGTGAGAAGCAGCCCTCCATCTGATGAAAGATAAGTAATTGTGTACAGCTTACTGCGTGGATCAAAAACACCCCCTTTTGGGAAAAACCTCTCTCCCTTTTACCTCCCTGCTCCCTGCTCTGCACTAGATGCCGGACCGGCTTTAGCAATTGCTGAGTCCCCTGGGCCGGAAGTAGGATCCGTCACACACCCAGAGTCATTCTATCTGCCTTGAGAGTGAACAAATTAACAAACGGGGGGAAAAATAAACTGCCAGCTCCCCTAAGCCAGGAACCCAGGATAGGCACAGCTCCTTTGCCTAAGCACAGGCATAAGGGATCCACAGACGTTGAGTGCCTTTCCCCCTGCAGAGACTTGTATGGGCCCATTTCAGTAGCATAAGCACTCATTACCACAGTACAACAGGGTATATACTGGAAGTCTAACTTCAATTGTATCAGCTGTGAAGTGGCAAGTTCTTGACATTTGACACTGCTCTGCCCATTAAGGAGGGTCTTCACCTTCCCACATCAGGGGCATGAGGACTGGTAGCTCCACCCACGCCACCTAGCCACCTGCAATGGGGGCCCATGAATAAGATGTGCCCTCAGTCCTTACAGCCAACAGCATTAGATGCTCATAGTCCAGCTGCAAAACCCACCCACCTATGCGCTCTAGAGAACAGGGACATGTCTTCCACGCAGACACACAAGGGCAGCCGTCAGCCCCTGCCTTGCTCAGAGTATGTCCCCCTCCTACAGCCAGATGCCTGGGCCTACACCAATCACCCATGCATGTCTAGAACTGTAGGTGAGAGCCTACACCACACACTTGGTGGTTATCTACCTGGGCACCTGAGCTGAATCTATACAGGAGTGGCCAGACTCCTGAGCTCACATACCTAGTAACAGATCTAACCACTTGGTGACGGGACATTAGAGCTTCAAAGGTGCCAATAATCAAACTAGCTCATATAAGCAGCCTATTTTACCATATCAAAACGAAACAAGAAGCTAGGACACAGTAAGCAAATATAAAATAAATAAATATAAGAACTTATTAATGGCTTGGAGACAACAGTCAATATCAAATCACATAAAGAGGCAATCCATGATGGCTTCATCAAGCTCCTGAAATAAAGAATCTAGAAACTTTGCAGAGGAGGAAAATTTCTTTGAATCACCGGAGGCAGAATACAAAAGATTAATATACAGAACTCTTTAAGAAATTAGGAAAGAAATTAATCAAAAGGCAAAACACTCAATAGAGGAAATTAAAAAGATTAGAGAACAGCATAATGACATTTAACAGGCTGCAAGAATCCATAGAGAGATAGCAATCAGAAATCCAGAAGATTAACAATAAAATGTCAGAATGAGACAACTCAATAGAAAGTCATAGGAGCAGAATTGAGGCATTGGAAGTCAGAATTAGTGAGATTGAAGATAAAGCACTTGACACCAACTTATGTGAGGAAAAATTAGATAAAAGGATTTTAAAAAATGAAGAAACCCTAAGAATTATGTGGGACTCTATCAAGGGGAATAACCTATGAGTGATTGGAGTACCAGAATGGGGGGGATAAAAGAAAATACAGAGAGAATTGTAGAAGATTCGTTTGCATAAAACTTCCCTGATATTGTGAAAGACGACGAGATATCTATCCAAGATGCTCATTGAACCCCACATAAGGTAGATCCCAAAAGAAAGTCGTCAAGACATATTATAATCAAACTTGCCAAAACCAAAGATAAGAGAGAATTTTAAGAGTGGCTGGAGATAAACAAAAAGTCATCTACAAAGGAGAGTCAATAAGAATAAGCTCGGACTGCTCAGCAGAAACCATGCAGGCAGGAAGACAATGGGATGATGTATATAAATCCTTGAAGGAAAAAAAACTGCCAGCCAAAAATTATATATCCAGCAAAACTGTCTCTCAAATATGATGGCGAAATTAGGGCATTTCCAGATAAACAGAAGTTTAGGGAATTTGCAAAAACCAAACAAAAATTACAAGAAATACTAAAGGGAGTCCTCTGGTTAGAAGATCAATAACATTAGATAAAAACCCAAGACTAGAACACAGGATACATCAACCAGATGTCAACCCAGACAGGGAAGACACAAAAGTAAATCAAAGCTAAAACACTGAAAATAGGGAAACAGATGTCAATGTGTAAAAGATGACAACATTAAAACCAAAAAAGAGGGACTTACAAAATGTAGACATAGATTTTTCATATGGAGAGAAAGTCAAGGCAATATAAAGAAATAAAAGACTGGTATAAACTTAGAAAAATAGGGGTAAATATTAAGTTAACCACAAAGGAAACTAACAATCCTACAAGTCAAAATGAAAAAATAAAATAAAATAAAGACTCAGCAAACACAAAATCAACAACAATGAAAAAGATGAAAAGAAAAACGACTCAGCACAGAAAATTAAGTGGAACAAAGAAACTGTGAACAACACACAAAAAAAGACATCAAAATAACAGCACTAAACTCATACCTATCAATAATTACGCTGAATGTAAATGGACTAAATGCACCAATAAAGAGACAGACAGTGGCAGAATGGATTAAAAAACATGGTTCATGTATATGCTGCCTATAAGAGACACACCTTAGACTTAAAGATGCAAACAAACTAAAACTCAAATGATGGAAAACAATATATCAAGCAAACAACACTCAAAAAAGAGCAGGAGGGGCAATATTAATCTCTGAAAAAATACACTTTAAAGTAAAATCCTCCACAAAGGATAAGGAAGGGCACTATATAATGATTAAAGGGTCAATACACCAGGAGGACAAAGCTATAATAAATATTTACACACCCAACAACAGGGCTCCAAAATACATAAAATAAACTCTAACAGCACTAAAAAGAGAGATAGACAGCCCCACAATACTAGTGGAAGACTTCAATACACCACTTTTGGTGAAGGACAGAACATCCAGAAACAAGCTCAACAAAGACACAGAAGATCTAAATGCTACAATCAACCAACTTGATCTCATAGACATACACTGAACACTCTACCTAACAGCAGTGAAGTATAGTTTCTTTTCCAATGCACATGGAATATTCTCCAGAATAGACCACATATTAGGCCATAAAGCAAGCCTTAACAAAATCCAAAGCATCGAAATATTACAAAGCATCTTTTCTGACCATAAAGCCATGAAAGTAGAAATCAACAGCAGAAAAAGCAAGGGAAAAAAATCAAACACACGGAAACTGAACAACACCTTGCTCAAAAACTATTGGGTTATAGAAGAAATTAAGGATGGAATAAAGAAATTCATAGAATCAGGAGGTGGGGCCAAGTTGGAGGAGTAGTCAGACCGCCTCCTATATCCCTCTTACAACAGGGACCTGAAAAAACAAGTGATTTAATTGTATATGAATATCTAGGATCCCTGAACAAGGCAAAGTTGAGTGCTGGGGGGAGAGAGAGACGGTTTGAAGAAGCGAGCAGTGCCAGAGCAGTGGCGGCAGGACTGCAGCTCTTCAGCCCCTCCGGGTCTGTAGTGAAGCAGGCAAACAGCTGTGTGGGCACTCAGGAAGCAGTTTCCACATCAAGAGAGATCTGACAGCAGAGATTCTGCTTGGACACTCTGAACCAGTGAAAAGCAGCTCCCAAGTGGTTAAAGATAAGTACGTGCCTGTGGCCTTTCGTGGTGATTTAAAAAAAAAAGCCCATTTGGGAAAAACCTCTCTCCCTTTTACCTCCTCCCTCTCGCTCTGCACCGGGAGTCCACTGGGCCGGAAGTAAATCCCAAAAGGCGCCCTGACCAATTCTCCTGGCCTTGGAGAGGGAAAAAATAAGCTAGGAGCTCAGGGTCAGCACAGCTCCTTTGCTAGGCACAGGCATAAGGGGTCCGCAGACTTTGAGTGCCTTACACCCCTGTATAGACTTGTGGGGACCAATCTCAACAACGTTAGCCCTCACTACCACAGTACAACAGGGCAAACATCTGAAATTTAACTTCAACTGTTTCAGCTGTGAAGTGGCAGATTTGTGACCCTCGAAATAGCCCTGCCCCTTAAGTAGGCACTTTTACTGATCCACAACAGGGGCTTGAGGACTGGTGGTGTCACCTAGGCCACCTAGTCACCTGCTACAGGAGTGCAAGAAAAAGTGGTGCCCTCGAGTCTTTACAACCAACAGAGTGGGGTGCTCATAGTCTGGCTGCAAAACTCACCTACCTACTCACCCTAGGGAATAGGGACATGCTTTCCTTTCAGACCCTCAGGGGCAGCTGTCAGCCCCCTGCCTGGCTCAGCGCATGATCCCCTACCACAGCCAGATACCAGTGCCTGCACCAATCACCCATGCGTCTCTAAGACTGTAGGTGAGAGCCTGCACCACACGCTTGGTGACCGACTTCCTGGACACCTTAGCTGAACCCATATAGGAAAATTTAACCGACTCCTGTGTGCACATACTTAGTTACAGAACTAACTACCTGGTGACAGGATGTTAGAACTTCAAAGGTGCCAATAATCAAACTAGCGCACGTGTACAGCCTATTGGGGCATATCAAAACAAAACAAAACAAGAAGCTAGGATTCACTAAACAAACATAAAATAAAATTATAATAACTTATTGATGGCTCGGAGACAACAGTCAATATCAAATCACATAAAGCAGCAGACCATGATGGCTTCAGCAAGCTCCCAAAATAAAGAATCAATAAATTCTCTGGAGGAAGAGAATTTCTTGGAATTACCAGAAGCAGAATACAAAAGATTAATATACAGAACTCTTCTAGAAATTAGAAAGAAAATTCTACAAAATGCAAAAACTTCCAAGGAACATACAGACAAAGTAGTAGTGGAACTTAAAAAAGTTATTCAAGAACATAATGATAAATTTAATAGGCTGCAAGAATCAATAGAGAGACAGAAATCAGAAATCCAGAAGATTAACAATAAAATTTGAGAATTAGACTACTCAATAGAAAGTCATAGGAGCAGAATTGAGGCAGTAGAAGTTAGAATTAATGACATTGAAGATAAAGCACTTGATGCCAACTTATTTGAGGAAAAATCGGATAAAAGAATTAAAAAGAATGAAGAAACTCTAAGAGTCATGTGGGACTCTATCAAGAGAAATAACCTATGACTGTTTGGAGTACCAGAACGGAGGCGGGCGGTGATAACAAAAAATACGTAAAAAATTGTTGGAGATTTGTTGACAGAAAACTTCCCTGATATCATGAAAGATGAGAAGATATATATCCAAGATGCTCATCAAACCCCACATAAGGTAGATCCCCAAAGAAAGTCACCAAGACATAATCAAACTTACCAAAACCAAAGATAAAGAGAATTTTGAGAGTGGCTGGGATAAAAGAAAAGTCATCTACAAAAGAGAGTCAATTAGAATAAGCTCGGACTACTCAGCAGAAACCATGCAGGCAAGAAGGCAATGGAATGACATATATAAATCCTTGAAGGAAAACAACTTTCAGCCAAGAATTATATATCCAGCAAAACTGTATCTCAAATATGATGGTGAAATTAGGGCATTTACAGATAAACAGAAATTCAGGGAATTTGTAAAACCAAACCAAAATTACACAAAATACTAAAGGGAGTCCTATGGTTAGATAATCAATAACACCAGATAACAATGCAAGACTAGAACACAGGACAGAGCAACCAGATATTGACTCAGATAGGGAAGTCGAAAATAAGTCAAAGCTAAAACATTGAAAACAGGGAAACAGAGATATCAATATGTAAAAAGGACATTAAACTAAAAAAGAGGGACTTAAAAAATGCAGACATTGATTTTTCATATGGAGGGGATGTCAAGGCAATATAAAGTAATAAAAGACCGGTATAAACTTAGAAAAATACTGGTAAATATTAATAACCACAAAGGAATCTAACAATCGTACAAGTCAAAATAAAAAAGTAGAAAAACATAAAGACCCAGCAAACACAAAATCTTCAAGAATGAAAAAGATGAAAAAAAATACATAAAGAAAAACGACTCAGCACTGATAATTAAGGGGAACAAAGAAACTGTGAACAACACACAAAAAGAGATATCAGGATGACACCACTAAACTCATACCTATCAATAATTACACTGAATGTGAACAGACTTAATGCACCAGTAAAGAGACAGAGAATAGCAGACTGGATAAAAAAGCATGATCCATCTATACACTGCCTACAAGAAACCCACTTTAGACTTAAAGACACAAACAGGCTAAAACTGAAAGGATGGAAAAAAATATATCAAGCAAACAACACTCAAAAAAGAGCAAGAGGGGCGATATTAATCTCTGACAAAATACACTTTAAAGTAAAATCCACCACAAAGGATAAGGAAGGACATTATATAATGATTAAAGGGTCAATACACCAGGAGAACATAACTATAATAAATATTTATGCACCCAACAACAGGGCTCCAAAATAAATAAAACAAACTCTAACAGCACTGAAAAGAGAGACAGACAGCTCCACAATAGTAGTAGGAGACTTCAACACGCCACTTTCAATGAATGACCGAACATCCAGAAAGAATCTCAACAAAGACACGGAAGAGCTAAATGCTACAATCAACCTACTTGATCTCATAGACATATACTGAACACTGCACCCAACAGCAGCCAAATGTACCTTCTTTTCCAAAGCACATGGAACATTCTCCAGAATACACCACATATTAGGCCATAAGGCAAGCCTTAACAAAATCCAAAACACCAAAATATTACAAAGCATCTTTTCTGATCATAAAGCCATAAAAGTGGAAATCAACAACACAAAAAGCAAGGAAAAATATCAAACACATAGAAACTGAACAACACCTTGCTCAAAAACTACTGGGTTATAGAAGAAATTAAGGATGGAATAAAGAAATTCATAGAATCAAAAGAGAATGAAAATACATTCTACCAGAACCTTTGGGACACAGCAAAAGCAGTGCTCTAAGGTCAATTTATAGCAATAAATACACACATCCAAAAAGAAGAAAGGGCCATAATCAAAACATTAACCCTATGTCATGGATTCAGTTGTGTCCCCCAAAAATGTCTGTCAGCTTGGCTGGGTCATGATTCCCAGTGTTATATGATTGTGTAATCTGATGTGATTTCCTTATGAGTTGTAAACTCTATCACTATGATGAGATTATATGTGATCTCCTTATGTGTTGTAAATTCTATCACTGTGATGAGGTTATACTGATGAGGTTGACAAGATTAGATAGTGTCTTAATGCAATCTCTTTTGAGATATAAAAGAGAGAAACAAGTAGAGACACATAGGAATCTCACACCACCAAGAAGGCAGTTCTGGGAGCAGAGCGCATCCTTTAGACCAGAGGTTCCTGCTCTGAGATGCTCCCAGACCAAGGGAAGACTGATGCATCACAAGGACCTTACTCCAGAGGCAAGAGAGAGAGCCTTCTCCTGGAGCTGACACCCTGAATTTGGACTTGTAGCCTACTGGACTGTGAGAGAATACACTTCTCTTTGTTAAAGCCATCCACTTGTGGTATTTTTGTTAGAGCAGCCCTAGGTGACTGAGATACCCTACAACTGGAACAAGCAGAAAGAGAGCAGCAAAAGAAGCCCACAGATGCCAGGAGGAAGGAAATAATAAAAATAAGAGCAGAATTAAATGAAATAGAGAATAAAAAAACAATTGAAAGAGTTAACAAGTACAAAAGCTGGTTCTTTGAAAAGATCAACAAAATTGATAAACCATTGGCCAAACTGACAAAAGAAAAACAGGAGAGGAAGCAGATAAACAGTATAAGAAATGAGATGGGTGATATCACAACAGACCCAACTGAAATTAAAAGAATCATAACAGATTACTATGAAAAATTGTACTCTGACAAGTTTGAAAACCTAGAGGAAATGGACAAATTTCTAGAAACTCACTACCTACCTAAATTAACACAGAGGTAGAACAGCTAAATAAACCCATAACAAAAGAAGAGATTGAAAAAGTTATTAAAAAACTCCCAACAAAAAAAAAAACCTGACCTGGATGGCTTCTCTGGAGAATTCTATCAAACTTTCAGAGAAGAGATAACACCACTTCTACTAAAAGTATTTCAGAGCATAGAAAAGTATGGAATACTCCCAAACTCATTCTATGAAGCCAGCATAACCCTGATACCAAAACCAGGTAAAGACATGACAAAAAAAGGAAATTAAAGCCCAATATCCCTCATGAACATTGACACAAAAATCCTCAACAAACTTCTAGCCAATAGAATTCAGCAATATATCAAAAAAATAATTCACCATGACCAGGTGGGATTTATACCAGGTATGCAGGGATGATTCAACATCAGAAAAACAATCAGTATAATCCATCACATAAATAAAACAAAAGACAAGAACCACATGATCTTATCAATTGATGCAGAAAAGACATTCGACAAAGTCCAACACCCATTCATGATAAAAACTCTCAACAAAATAGGAATAGAAGGGAAATTTCTCAATATAATTAAGGGCATTTATATAAAGGAGACAGCCAACATCATTCTAAATGGAGTGACTTTGAAAGCATTCTCCTTGAGAACAGGAACCAGACAAGGATGCCCTTTATCACCACTCTTATTCAACGTTGTGCTGGAGGTCTGAGCCAGAGCAATTAGGCTAGAAAAAGAAATAAAGCACATCCAAACTGGTAGGAAAGAAGTCAAAGTATCTCTATTTGCAGATGATATGATCTTATACACAGAAAACCCCAAAGAATCCACAATAAAACTACTGGAACGAATAGAAGATTTCAGCAAAGTTTCAGGATACAAGATAAACATACAAAAATCAGTTGGATTCCTTTACACCAACAAAGAGAACCTGGAAGAGTAAATCACCAAATCAATACCATTTAAATTAGTCCCCAAGAAGAAAAAAATACTTAGGAATAAATCTAACCAGAGACGTAAAAGATCTATACAATGAAACAAGACACTACTGCAAGAAACCAAAAGAGACCTGCCAAGTGGAAAAACTTACCTTACTCAAGGATAGGTAGACTCAACATTGTGAAAATGTCAATTCTACCTAAAGCTATCTACAGATAAAATGCAATCACAATCCAAATTCCACCGGCATTTTTTAATGAGATGGAGAAACAAATCACTTACTTCATATGGAAATGGAAGAGGCCCCGGATAAGTAAAGCATTACTCAAGAAGAAAAACAAAGTGGGAGGCCTCACACTACCTGATTTAAAACGTATTATACCACCACGATAGTCAAAACAGCCTGATACTGGTACAACAACAGATACATAGACCAATGGAACAGAATTGAGAATCCAGACATAAATTCATCCACCTATGAGCAGCTGATATTTGACAAAGGCCCAAAATCCTTTAATTGGGGAAAAGACAGTCTCTTTAACAAATGGTGCTGGCATAACTGGATATTCATCTGCAAAAAACTGAAACAAGACCTCACACCATGCACAAAAACTAACTCAAAATAGATCAAAGACTTAAATATAAAATTGAAAACGATAAAGATTGTGGAAGAAAAAATCAGGACAACACTAGGAGCTCTAATACATGGCATAAACACAATATGAACCATAAGTAACAATGCACAAACACCAGAAGAGAGGCTAGATAAACGGGAGCCCCTAAAAATCAAACACTTATGCTCATCAAAAGACTTCACCAAAAGAGTCAAAAGACAACCTACAGGCTGGGAAAAAATTTTTGGCTACAACAAATCCGATCAGCATCTAATCTCTAAAATCTACAAGGTGCTGCAAAACCTCAACAGCAAAAAGACAAATAACCCAATTAAAAAATGGGTAAAGGATATGAACAGGCATTTCCCCAAAGAAGATATTCAGGTGGCTAAGAGACACATGAAGAAATGCTCATGATCTTTAGCCGTTAGAGAAATGCAGATCAAAACTACAATGAGATGTCATCTCACCCCAACAAGGCTAGCATTAATTAAAAAAACACAAAATAATAAATGCTGGAGAGGTTGTGGAGAGACTGGAACACTTATACACTGTTGGTGGGACTGTAAAATGGTACAACCACTTTGGAAATCAATTTGGTGCTTCCTTAAAATGCTAGAAATAGCAGTACCATACCATCCAGATATCCCGCTCCTTAGAATATATCCTAGAGAAATAAGAGCTGTCACACTAATAGATATATACACACCCGTGTTCATTGCAGCACTGTTCACAATAGCAAAAAGATGGAAACAACCTAGGTGCCCATCGACAGAAGAATGGTTAAAGAAATTATGGTATATCCACACAATGGAATACTTCCGAACGATAAAGAACAACGAAGAAGCCGTGAAACATCTTATAACATGGAGGAAGCTGGAGTTCATTACGCTGAGTGAATTTAGTCACAGAAAGATAAATATTGTATAATACCACTATCGTAAGAACTCAAGAAAAGGTTTAAACACAGAAGACAACATTCTTTGATTGTTACGAGGGTGGGGAGGGAGGGTGAGGGTTATTTACTAATTAGATAGTAGATAAGAATTATCTTTGGTGAAGGGAAGGACAGCACACACTACAGAGGAAGTCAGCACAACTGGACTAAACCAAAGCTAAGAAGTTTCCTGAACACAATCAAACACTTTGAGGGACAGAGTAGCAGGGGTAGGGGTCTGGGGACCATGCTTTCAGGGGACATCTAGGTCAATTGTCATAACAAAGCTTATTAAGAAAATGTTCTGCATCCTACTTTGGTGAGAGGCATCCGGTATCTTAAAGCTTGCAAGCAGCCTTCTAAGATGCATCAATTGGTCCCAACCACCTGAAGTAAAGGAGAACGAAGAACACCAAAGACACAAAGAAAGTAGTAGCCCAAGAGACAGAAAGGGTCACATAAACCAGAGATTTCAGCCTGAGACCAGAAGAACTAGATGGTGATTGGCTAGCACCAATGACCACCCTGACAGGGAATGCAACAGAGAGTCCCGGATGGAGCAGGAGAAAGGTGGGGTGCAGAACTCAAATTCTAGTAAGAAGACCAGACTTAATGGTCTGACTGAGACTGGAGGAACCTCAGAAAACATGGCCCCTAGATTCTCTATCTGCACAGAAAAAAACAATTCCAGAGGCCAACTCTTCAGACAAAGATGGGACTGGACTGTGGGAGATAAAATGATTCTCGTGAGAAGTGTGCCTCTTAGCTCAAGTAGACACAAGAGACTAAACAGGCAGCTTCTGTCCGGAGGTGAGATGGGAAGGCAGACAGCGTTAGGAGCTAGCTGAGTGGACATCAGGAATCAGGGGTGGAAAGGAGGAGTGTGTCGTCACATTATGGGGAGAGCAATTAGAGTCATGTAACAATGGATGTGTAAATTTTTGTATGGGAAAAAAAAATTTAAAAAAAAAGACGACCTTGTGTTGTTACCCAGACAACACAATATGGTTTATAAATTTCTGCTTCTTTGCATATGTGGTAAATTTTTTTTGGATGCCAGATATTTTATATCCTTGAATGTTAGATTTAAACAAAAAAAATCCTTTAAACAGTATTGATTTTTTTGTTTTGGCATGTAGTTAAGTTACCTGGAAACAGTTTGATTTTTGTGAGGGTTTTTTCTTCTTTAAGCTTTGTTAGGTGAGACCAGAGAAGTCCTTATTCTAGGGCTAATTTGTCCCCAGTATTGAGGCAATAGGAGCCCTGGTGGTGCAGTCTTTAAGTGTTGGCTGCTAACCGAAAGATCAGTGGTTCTAATCCACCAGCTGCTCCATGGGAGAAAGATTACAGCCTTGGAAATCATGGGGCAGATTTATCCTGTTCTATAGGGTCACTATGAGTCGGAATCGACTCGATGGCAGTGGGTGTTATTGAAGCAATATACTTATGAGTACTGTAGTCAATGTGCCGTGTACTCTGAGGTTTCTCCATCTGACTGTTGGGAACATGAACTATTCCTATGTCACCTCCTAAAATTACTCTGCATGTTCCTTTCTGGTGAATTTTACCCTATTTTCAGGTAGTTTTCTCACATACATGTGCTGATCAGTACTCAGCTGAAAATTCGAAGGAGGCCCTCTGTGGAGCTTCAGCATTCTCTCTGTGGGCAGCATTCTTCTCTCCAGTGCTCAGCCCTGCAAGTTCTATCTGCCTTGGACTCTTCGAAGGCTCAACTTTGACTCCTCAACTTAGGGAGTGTCATGGATTGAATTGTGTCCCCCAAAAAGATGTGCATTCAATTTGGCTAGGCCATGATTCCCAGTATTGTATGATTGTCCACCATTTTGTCAGCTGATGTGATTTTCCTATGTGTTGTAGATCCTATCACTATGATGTTAATGAGATGGATTAGCGGCAGTTATGTTGATGAGATCTACAAGATTAGATTGTCTCTTTCGAGATATAAAAGAGAAGAACGAGCAGAGAGACATGGGGACCTCATACCACCCAGGAACAAGAGCGAGGAGAGAATCACGTCATTTGGACTTGGGGTCCCTATGCCGAGAAGCTCCTCACCAGGGGAAGACTGATGATCTTCCTCCGGAGCCAACAGAGAGAGAAAGCCTTCCCCTGGAGGTGACGCCCTGAATTTGGACTTGTAACTACCAGACTGTGAAAGAATGAATTTCTCTTTGTTAAAGCTATCCATTTGTGTTATTTTTGTTATAACACCACTAGATAACTAAGGCAGGGAAACTCTAGGCTTGGTTTCGATTCCCTTTTCCTGTGCTGCCACGTGAGAACTGTCCAGGCAGTAAGGTGGGCTAATCATAGGGCTCACCTCATTTGTGTCCCTTCTCCCAGTGACCACTATCCTGTGCTGCCTGTTCTCTAATATCTAAGAACTATTGTTTCATTTCTTTTGTCTGGTCTTTCGTTTGTTTAAGGTGGGAGAGTTAATCTGACCATGTTACTCTATCACGGCCAGCTGTGAAAGTCTTGCCCTTACCTTTCATAGCCAAAATACACTCAAAAATTTTATTCTTTATTCATAATTAATAAAGGGATATAGTTATTCATTAGATTAATATAATATTTTGTATTTCTATATCCTATCCATTTAACCCATGTTGTCCAAGTTGTATGTATCTTGTTAACATTTTGCAGCCAATGGCCAGAGATACCTCATTAAGGAACAGTCTTATTTATTATATCGGTAAAATTATTATAGCATTAAAATAAGACCATCAAGATTTAGAGGAAATAAATGGAAAATAATACAAGTTATATCACTCAGGCAAATAATAAATATTTTATATACTACATCTCCACAATGAGGTTCATTTTGCAACACACAAAAGCAGACTATTTAAAAAAAAAAGTTAAAATAGATTAAGTAAAAAATGTTGTTTATCAGACACTCAGGTTGAAGTTTAACTCTCTTTAAACTTACATTTATGATTAATACTTAGACCATAAAAAATTCAAGAATATTGGTAATAAAATAAAGCATTATTTGCTTAGTAAATTAGCAAAAGTCATAAATAGATGATTTATTGAAGAAGTAAAATTAGAAATAAAGAGACTTGGACAATCTTACTAAAAATAAAAAAAAAACTAGAATATCATCAAAGAATCAGTTTCTCTCTAAAACTTTAAATGGTAACTGATAGATGGTAATACCAGTCAGTGTGAAATAAATTCAGATATATAGCTTATAGGGGTGAACAATTAAACAACTCCTTGCAAAACAATATTATAATTCTTATCAAGACTGTGAAAATGTTTCTACCCTTTGACTCAGAAATCCAAACTGCATCCAAAATATGCTAAAAATAATTTTAAAAATAATGTATCTATATGCACAAACTTATTCAGGTTAATATTATTTTAAAAAGTTATAAAATCGTAAATGTCTAATTGTATATATATATATATTCTCTGCTTTTGGCTCTTTAATCTGATTTGCTGAAATACCACGCCCATTTCCTAATGCAGATTTGCTGAGCATTCCTAAGGTATCTCACTGTATCCCTTATACTGTTCTAACATAGTCCCTGTCTGAATATGAGGGACTGGTTCCAGTCTCTGGCTCTGGCCCTTAGGATTGGTCTCATGCTGTCCCATTCCCTAGGTTGCTTCATTTTTACCCCCACTATACCAGTAACGAGCTCAATCTATACCTCTTCCATGAAGCCTTCCCTGAGTGATCTAGTCCACATGTTTTTTTGCCTTTAGCAATTTTTAATAGCATGAAAACCAGTAAGAATAATCTGGCTGATTTGGATGTTCATGCTTAAGACTATTTTCAAACTTGTGTATCTAGATTAATTAGTATAGTTCTCATAACTATCTTTAAAATATGCCTACTGTTATACATATGCCAAACTCAGAAAATGCTATGAGTTACTCATAAGCTCACTGTGTTAACAGCTGGCTCTCAAGTAAAAATGAAATGATGCTGCTAGCTAAGGAAAGGATAAGTAAGTGACATCTCTTTCTTGCTATATTACTGATTATTAGCCATCTGTATCTAGGATGCTTCAATAGGTTTTATTTTCTCCTATCTTAAAAGATCAAGTTCATAAGCCTAAATGTTTAATAGCAGCGGCTAAAAAAGATGCAAGTCTTGGAATCAGAAGATACTAGTTTTAATCACAGCAAAAGGCTTAGGGAGTTTTTAAATAATCTTACTTTTATTTCCTTATTTTAAGAATGGAAATAAAAACGTCTGCTTCATAGGGAGGCTGTGAAGGATATTAAATAAGATAACATGTGAAAGTGTTTAGCATCTACTTGAGGCCTAGGCTGACAAGTAGAAAATGTGCTCAGAAAGTATATATTGACTCTGAATCTGTTAAAGGAAAGGGTTGAAAGGAATACAGGAGGAAGAGAATGAGTTGAATGTAAGTTCTGTGATTTAAGAGAAAGGGCCTTTGTCTAACTACAGGCTTGTATTAGGTTGAATTGTAAGGCACCTATAAAGGTAGTGGGAGAAGGAAGAAGGAATTGCTGAAATTTAATCATTCCTATCTTCAATTCCTTTAGCCCAGATGCTGTTTTAATGTGCCTGTCATTCTCACTGGGTCTATTTTGTTCAAGGTTACTGAGAGTCTTGCCACAGATTGTCCCACCTGGAATATCCTCCCCCTCTAAAAAGCCAACCATTTATTCTATATGTAGTTCAAGTTCTACTTCTGTGAAACCTTAACTTACCATGATAATCAATCGCCTTCTGCTTTGAACTCATAGTAATAATTTCTATTTTACCTCTTAAAACTCCCATGCAATGTGGTATAATGGAGAAAATATATTTGGAAAAGAGCAAGAAATTTAGATTCAAACTCCTCTTCATCATATACTAGCTGAGTGACCTTGAGCAGGTTCTTATCCTTTCCATTCCTAACCTTGGTCATGTGTAAAATGCTGGGTTAGCTTCAACATCCACCATGCATCTGTCAGTTTGCCTTACTGTGGTGGCTTTCCTGTTGCTGTGATGCTGGAAGCTATGCTACTGATATTTCAAGTACCAGAAGGGTCACTCATGGTGGACAGGTTTCAGTGCAGCTTGCAGGCTAAGACAGACAAGAAAGAAGGACCTGGCAGTCTACTTCTGAAAAAACTGACCAGCGAAAACCTTATGAACAGCAGTGGAATTTTGTTTATATAGTGCTGGAAGATGAACCCCTCAGGTTGGAAGGCACTCAGAATATGACTGGGGGCTTCCAGGCAACATGGTGCTATAAACAGAAACACCATGCCATTCCTCCACAGCAAAGATCTGAAAAACTAAGTCAAACAGAGACAAACATCAATCCTGAAACCTTAAGCATCAAAAGAAGAGATAAAGAACTCAGCCAAGCACCAAATGGAATAAGAAACTGTTAGAGAACAGAGAACGAGGAGAGATACATGCAGCAGTCCCCTATCAGCTAAGGCAGCAGGGATCCACCATCTTGGACTCCTGTTGGAGATTGGTGAACAGGAAGTACGGGAAAGACACTTCACAGAGCTCCCAGCAGAAGACAGAACAAGTGGTAACCAGCGATATATGCTTTCCCACCCCACACCCTTCTTCACTCTCACTTGGCCTCCTCTGCTTCCTGTGGCCACAGTCTCTTGGCTGGGAAGCACCGGTTTCACCCCTGTGCCACATGGATTCCATCCGCCTGCATTGGCTGGATCCCTGAGTGCCATTTCTTGGTTGCTGGTGTTACTTTTTTACACTTCTTTTAGTTTCTTCCATACATTTCATCACCTCCCCCTCCTTTCTCTCAAATACCTGGCTCCGTGTGCCATCTTTACTTCTTCCTGAAGGGCTGTGAAAGGCCTCTCGACTGTGGAACTGCTTCCCGGCCACTGCCGTGACGCTGGTGGGATCCCTGGGGCTTTTTTTTTTTTTTTTGTTAGTTTGTTTAGATTTGTTCTGTTTTGATTTGTTTGTTTGTTTTGTTTTTCTTTTCTCAGCTTGGGAGCCTCTTCTAGCAAGGCAGTATTGCGTGGCTTGGGAGCTACTCCCTCAGTCTGCACAGCCACGCAGTGGGATCCCTGGAGGCATTTCTTTTTCTTGTTTTGTTTGTTTGTTTTCATTCTTTTCTCTCTTTTTCCCTTTTTGTCTTTCTTAATTTCTAAGCTTCTCATTTCCCTATACTTACCTTCTCTTCCTGAATACCTGGTACTGTGTGACACCTATAACCTTCTAGCCAGGCTGTACTTCATGGCCTGGGAGCAACTTTTCAGTGCTTTTTTCCTAATTTTTATTTATTCATTTTTTTCTTTTACCCTTTTTCTTTTTTCCCCCTCCATTTCTCAGTCTCTCATCTCTCCACTCCAACAGCAAGCTCTCTTAGTACTGTTTTTGTTTGTTTGTATGTTTTTGGCTCCTCTTCCTCTTTCCTCTCTCTCTCCTCTTTCCCATACCCATTTAGCTCCACACATCACAATCTCCCCCCTCCTTCCTGCCTACTTGCACCATGTGCTGAACATCATACACCCGAGCAGCACAGGCATGGCCTATCAGAAACTGTGCTGCACTGATTCCCGGTGCCCACTGTCAGCCCTAGTATGTGCCACAAACAACCCATCCCAGCAACACCCCTTCAGCTGTACCTGCCCTGCTGTACCGTACATGAGTGAATGACGCTGCCCATTGGAGAAGGAGGTGAAAAGTATCATGCCTACAGGTGAGTAAACAACAAAAAATGCACAGCCCGCCTGGTCAGACATAACCAAATTTAAAAAAAAAAAAAAAAGCAGGACGAAACAAACAAATCTACAATCAATAAATGACGAAAATAACTACTGAATGTCCAGAAGAGAGCAGACAATATCAAAACATATAAAAAAAAAAAGATAAGATGCTTCCAGTAGGTTTCCAAAATGAAACACCAGATGAATTTCCAGTAGAAGAAAAGGCACTAGAACTACCTGATATGGAATTCAAATTTTTAACATTCAGAGCTATGCAAGAGTTGAAGCAAAAAGCAGACAAAAATTAGGAAAAAATAGACAACTTCATGGAAAATACAGACAAAAAAAATGGAAGAATTCAGGAAACTAATACAAGGACAAAATGTCAAAATAAATTCACAATTATAAAACATACAAAAACAACAATTAGAAATCCAAAACATAAATAACAAGATTTCAGAAAAGGACAGTGTCATAGAAAGAAGACAAACACTTGGATACAACTCTGAGGAAAAATCAGAAAAAAGAATGAAGAAACCTTGAGAATTGTGTGGGATACAATCAAAAGCAAAAGTCTGAGAGTGATCAGAGTTTCAGAACAGGTGGAGAAAACAGAAAACACAGAGGGGATCATTGAAGAACTGCTGACAGAAAACGTCCCCAATATCAAGAAAGATGAAAAGCTGACCATCCAAGAAGCTCAACAAAACACCTATATGATAGACCCCAAAAGAAAATCACCAGGCATATCATAATCACACTCACTAAAACCAAAGACAAAGAAAGAATCCTGAGAGTACCTCAAGAAAAAAAAAGTCACATACAGAGGAGAAACAATAAGATTAAGCTCAGATTATTTGGAAGAAACCATGCAGGCAAGAAGGCAATGGGATGACATATATAAAATCTTGAAAGAAAAAATTTCCAGCCAAGAATAGTATATCCTGCAAAACTCTTGTTAAAATTTGATGGTGAAATTAGATCATTTCCAGATAAACAGAAATTAAGGGAATATGTAAAAGCCAAACTAAACTTACAAGAATTATTAAAGGGAGTTCTTCAATCTGAGAACAAACAACTTCAGCTCACAGGCAGAATCTACGATGCAGGATCATACCAGCCAGATATCAATCTAGGAAATGAACTCTCTAGGACTATCCAAAACCAAAAGAAATACAACAGGGAATCAGAGCAGTTAATCAGTAAAAGACAACAACATCAGAACAATAAAAGAGGGAATAAATAGCATAGGTATAGAACTTTCTAATGGAGAGGAAGGCAAGGCGATATCAAGTAATAGTAGACTGTTTCAAATTTAGAAAGATACGGGTAAAATCCATGGTAACCACAAAGAAAGTTAACAAACATACTGATAAAAATAAAGCGAAAAAACATAAAGTTTCAGCAAAAACAAAACCTACAAAAACAACACAAATGAAAAAAAAAATCCACAAACAAAAGTAACTCAGCACAGGAGAGTAAGAAGAACAAAGAGAAAACGCCAGCACCACAAAAAAAAAGCACTACAAAATGACAGCAACAAACTCACATCTATCAATAATTACACTGAATGTAAATGGACTCAATACACCCATAAAGGGACAGAGAGTGACAGAATGGATAAGAAAACAGGATCCATCAATATGCTTTCTACAAGAGATACACCTTAGAAAGAAAGATGTGAATTTATTAAAAGGTTGGAAAAAAATATATCAAGCTACCAACTACCAAGAAAGAGCAGGAATGGCAATACTAATCTCAGATAAAATAGACTTTAAAAGAAAATCCACCATAAAAGACAAAGAAGGACACTATATAATGATTAAAGGGACAATCCATCATGAAGACATAACCATAATAAACACCTACACACCCAATAACGGGGCTCCAAAATACATAAAGCAAACTAACAACACTGAAAAGAGAAATTGACAGTTCCACAATAATAGTAGGAGACTTCAACACACCACTCTCAGGAAAGGACAGAACAACTAAGAAGAAACTCACCAAAGATACAGAAGACCTAAAAGGCACAATCAGCCAACCTGAGCTCACAGACATATATAGAACACTCCATCCAACCGCTGCAAAGTACACTTTATTTTCCATTGCACATGGAACATTCTCCAGAATAAACCACATCTTAGGCCACAGAGCAATCCTCAACAAGATCCAAAACGCTGAGATAATTCAAAGTATCTTCTCTGACCACAATGCCATCAAAGTAGACATTAACAACAGAAATAGCAAGGAAAAAACAAATCAATCACATGGAAACTGAATAATACCCTGCTTACACATCACTAGGTAATAGAAGAAATCAGAGATGAAATCAAAAACTTCCTAGAATCAAATGAGAATGAAAACGCATCATACCAAAACCTTTGGGACACAGCAAAGGCAGTCCTCAGAGGACAATTTATAACAATAGATGCACATATCAAAAAAAAAGAAAGGGACAAAATCAAAACATTAACTACACAACTCAAACAAATAGAAAGAGAACAGCAAAAAAAAAAAAACCCACAGCCACCAGAAGAAGGAAATAGTAAAGATCAGAGCAGAAAGAAATGAAATAGAGAACAGAAAAACAATAGGAAGAATCAACAAAACCAAAAGTTGGCTCTTTGAAAGAATCAACAAAATCAACAAACCACTGGCCAGACTGACAAAAGAAAAACAGGAGGGGACGCAAATAACCCAAATAAGAAATGAAATTGGGGACATTACAACAGACCCAACTGAAATAAAAAGGATTATAACAGAATATTATGAAAAACTATAATCCAATAAATTTGAAAACCTAGAGGAAATCGGTAAATTTCTAGAAACACACTACATACCCAAACTACAACAAAGTGATGTTGAAAATCTGAACAAACCCATAATAAGAGAAGAGATTGAAAAGGTAATAAAAAAAACTCCCAACCAAAAAAAGCCCTGCCCCAGATGGCTTCACTGGAGAATTCTACAAAAAATTTACAGAAGAGCTTGTACCAGTACTACTCAAGCTATTTCAGAGCATAGAAAAGGAAGCAACACTTCCAAATTTGTTCTATGAAGGCAGCATAATGCCGACACTAAAACCAGGCAAAGACATCACAAAAAAAGAAAATTACAGACCAATATCTCTCATGAATATAGGTGCAAAAATTCTGAACAAAATTCTAGTCAATAGAAGTCAGCATCATATGAAAAAAAATAATACACCACGACCAAGTAGGATTCATACCAGGTATGCAAGGATGGTTCATCATTAGAAAATCAATCAAAATAATCCACCACATAAATAAAAGGAAAAGAAAGAATCACTTGATCATCTCAGTTGACCCAGAAAAGGCATTTGAGAAAGTCCAACACCCATTCCTGATAAAAACTCTCAATAAAGTAGGTATGGAAGGGAAATTTCTCAACATAATAAAGGGCATCTATGCAAAACCAACGACCAACATTATTCTTAATGGAGAGAGGCTGAAAACATTCCCCTTGAAAACAAGAACAAGAGAAGGATGAGCTTTATCACCACTCCTATTTAACATTGTGCTGGAAGTTCTAGCTAGAGCAATAAGGGAAGAAAAAGAAATAAAGGACATCCAAATTGGTGATGAAGAAGTTAAACATCCCTGTTTGCAGATGATATGATACTATACCTAGAAAACCCTAAAGACTCCACGAGAAATCTACTGGAACTAATAGAAAGATTCAGCAGAATAGCAGGATACAAGATAAACATTCAAAAATCAGTTGGATTCCTATACACCAATAAGGAGAACAATGAAAAGGAAATCAGGAAAACAATACCAATGCCCCTAAAAAGATAAAATACTTAGGAATAAATCTAACCAGGGATGTAATGTAAAAGACCTATACAAAGAAAACTACAAAACACTACTGCAAGAAACCCAAAGGGATCTACGTAAATGGAAAAACATATCATGCTCATGGATAGGTAGACTCAACATTGTGAAAATGACAATTCTACCCAACGCAATTTACAAATACAACTCAATCCTGATCCAAATACCAACAACATTCTTCAAAGAGATGGAGAAATTAATCATTAACTTTATATGGAAGGGGAAGAAGCCCCAAATAAGTAAAGCACTACTGAAGAAGAAGAATAAAGTTGGAGGACTCATACTACCTGACTTCAGAACCTACTATAAAGCTACAATAGTCAAAACAGCCTGATACTGGTACAATGACAGATACATTGATCAATGGAACAGAATTGAGAACCCAGATGTAAATCCATCCACCTACGGTCACCTGATCTTCGACAAGGGCCCAGAGTCCATCAAATGTGGAAAAGACAGTCTTTTTAGAAAATGGTGCTGGCAAAACTGGATATCCATCTGCAAAAAAATGAAACAGGACCCATACCTCATGCCGTATACAAAAACTACTTCAAAACGGATCAAGGACCTGAAAATAAAGCCTAAAACTATAACGTTCATAGAAGAAAAAATAGGACCAATGCTACAGGCTCTAATACATGGCATTAACAGGATACTAACCATAACCATCAACACACAAACCCCAGAAAATAAGCTAGATAACTGGGATCTTCTAAAAATTAATTACCTATGCTCTTCAAAAGACTTCACCAAAAGAGCAAAAAGAGAACCTACAGACTGGGAAAAAAAATTTTGGACAGTACAAGTCAGACAAAGTTCTAATCTCCATAATCTACAAGAAAATCCAACACCTCTACAACAAAAAGACAAATAATCCTATTAAAAAATGGGCGAAAGAAATGAACAGACACTTCACCAAAGAAGACATTCAAATGGCCAACAGACACATGAGGAAATGCTCGCGATCACTAGCCATTAGAGAAATGCAAATTAAAACCACAATAAGATACCATCTCACCCCGGCATTACTGGCACTAATCAAACACTGGAAGTAACAAATGTTGGAGGGGCTGCGGGGAGATCAGAACACTTATGCACTGCTGGTGGGAATGCAAAATGATACAACCATTTTGGAAAATGATATGGCGCTTCCTCAGAAAGCTAGAAATAGACATACCATTCGATCCAGCAATCCCACTCCTAGGAATATATCCTAGAGAAATAAGAGTCATCACTCGAATAGACATATGCACACCTATGTTCATGGCAGCATTGTTCACAATAGCAAAACGATGGAAACAACCTAGATGCCCATCAACAGATGAATGGATAAACAAACTAAGGTACATACACACAATGGAGTACTACGTAACGAGAAACAACAACAATGAATCTGTGAAGCATCTCATAACATGGATGAAACTGGAGGACGTTATGCTGAGTGAAATAAGTCAATCACAAAAGGACAAATATTGTATGAGACCTCTATTGTAAAAACCCATGAAAAAGTTCACACACTAAATGTAACAATCTTTCTTGGTTACCAGGGATGGGAGGGGTGGGGGGGAAATACTAAATAGGCAATAGATAAGTAGTATCTTTGGTGAAGGGTGAGACAGTACACAATACAGGAGAAACCAACACAACTTGTACAAGGAAAGGTCATGGAAGCTCCACAGACACATCCAAACTCCCTGAGGGACTGAATTGCTGGGTGAAGGGCAGTGGGGACCATGGTCTCGAGAAACATCTAACTCAATTGGCATAACACAGTTTATAAAGACAATGTTTTACATTCTACCTTGGTGAGTAGCGTCTGGGGTCTTGAAAGCCTGTAAGCAGCCATCTAAGATACTCCACTGGTCTCATCCCTTCGGGACCAAGGGAGAATGAAGAGAACAGGATACAAGAAAAAGATTAGTCCAAAGGACTAATGGAGCACAACTACCAAGGCCTCCACCAGACTGAGTCCAGTACAGCTAGATGGTGCCCAGCTACCACCACTGACTGCTCTGACCAGGATCACAACAGAGGGTTCTGGAAAGAGCTGGAGAAGGATGTAGAACAAAATTCTAACTCACAAAAAAAAAAAAAAAAAAAAAAGACCAGATTTACTGGCCTAAAGGAGACTGGAGAAACCCCGAGAGTATGGCCCCCAGACATCCTTTTAGCTCAGTGGTGAAGTCATCTCTGAGGTTCACCGTTCAGCCTGGGAGTGGACAGCCCCATAAAACCAAATGGAACTAATGAGGCATAGCCGTCCAGGGACAAGGGCCAGAAGGCAGAAGGGGACAGGGAAGCTGGTGATAGGGAACCCAAGGTTGAGTAAGGATAGTGTTGATGTGTTGTGAGGTTGTTAACCATCGTCATAAGGCAACAGGTGTACTAACTGTTAAATGAGAAACTATTTTGTTCTGTAAGCCTTCATCTAAAGTGAGAAATACAGCACAATTGGGAGCGTGTAGTTGATGTCACTGAACTGTGCATGTAGAAATTTTTGAAATGGTGTATCTTTGGCAATGTATATTTTCACCAAAAAAAAAAAAGAAATGGTCGAGAACGGAGAGGGTTGACATGTTGTGGGGTTGTTAACCAATGTCATAAAACAATATGTGTACTACTGTTTCACGAGAAACTATTTGTTCTGTAAGCCTTCACCTAAAGTACAATAAAAAAAAAAAAAAAAAAGAAAAAAAGCCTCTGAGCAGCCTGGACAGAGCCAGAGAAAAATGTAGAAAAATTCTAACTCACAAAAAAAGACCAGACTTACTGGCCTGACAGAGACTGGAGAAACCCCAAGAGTATGGCCCCCAGACACCCTTTTAGCTCAGTAATGAAGTCATTCCTGCGGCTCACCCTTCAGCCAAAGATTAGACAGCCCCATAAAACAACAAATGAGACTAATGGGGAACAACAGTCCAGAGGCAAGGACTAGAAGGCAGGAGGGGACAGGAAAGGTGGTAACAGGGAACCCAAGGTCAAGAAGGGACAGTGTTGACATGTCTTTGGTTTGTTACCCATTGTCATAAAACAATATATGTACTGTTTAATGAGAAACTATTCTGTAAACCTTCACCTAAAGAACAATAAAAAAAAAAATACAGCTGGGGAAGAGATGCCTCCTCAAAGTAAAGTCAACCTTAATGACGTGGATGAAGTCAAGCTTTTGGGACCTTCATTTGCTTATGTGGCATGACTCAAAATGAGAAGAAACGGCTGCAAACATCCATTAATAATCAGAACATGGAATGTACAAAGTGTGAATCTAGGAAAACTGGAAGTCATCAAAAATGAAATGGAATGCATAAAGATCAATATCCTAGGCATTAGTGAGCAGAAATGGACTGGTATTAGCCATTTTGAATCAGACAATCACATGGTCTACTATGCCGCGAATGACAAATTGAAGAGGAATGGCATCACATTCATCATCAAAAAGAACATTACAACATCTATCCTGAAGTACAATGCTGTCAGTGATAGGATAATATCCATGAGCCTACAAGGATGACCAGTTAATTCAACTATCATTCAAATTTACCCACCAACCACTAACACCAAAGAAGAGGAAATTAAAGTTTTTTACCAACTTCTGCAGCAACGGAGTCCTGGTGGCTCAGTGTTTAGGAGATCAGGCAGCTAACCAAAAGGTCGGCAGTTTAAATCTATCAGCCACTCCTTGGAAACCCTATGAGTCAGTTCTACTCTGTCCTGTAGGGTTGCTATGAGTTGCAATCGATTCAATGGCAGTGAGTTTGTTTGTTTTTTGGTTTGCAGTCTGAAGTTGATCAAACATGCAGTCAGGATGCATTGATAATTACTGCTGATTCGAATGGGAAAGTTGGAAACGAAGAAGAAGGACCCATAGCTGGAAAATAGGGCCTTGGTGATAGAAACAACGCCGGAGACCACGTGATAGAATTTTGCAAGACCAACGACTTCTTCATGGTAAATACCTTTTTTCAACAACATAAATGGCCACTATACACGTGGACCTCACAGGATGGAAAACACAGGAATCAAATCAACCACAACTGTGGAAAGGAAAGATGGAAAAACTGAATATCATCAGTCAGAACAAGGCCGGGGGCCGACTGTGGAACAGACCATCAATTGCTCATATGCAAGTTCACGGTGACGCTGAAAAAAATTAAAACAAGTTGAAGAAAAACAAAATACGATCTTGAGTGTATCTCACCTGAATTTGGAGACCATCTCAACAATAGATTTGACGCATTGAATGCTAATACCAAAGACCAGATGAGTTGTGGAATGACATTAAGGACATCATACATGAAGAAACTAAAAGGTCATTAAAAAGACAGGAAAGAAACAAAAGAAAAAAAACAGATGTCAGAAGAGACTCTAAAACTTGCTCTTGAATGTAGAGTAGCTAAAGCAAATGGAAGAAATAATAATGGAAAAAAATATTTTAAAGGGCAGCTCAAGAAGAAAAAGTAAAGTATTATAATGACATGTGCAAAGACCTGGAGTTAGAAAAACAAAAGGGAAGAACACGGTTGGCATTTATCAAGCTGAAAGAACTGAATTGAAAATTCAAGCTTCAGATTGCAATAATGAAGGATTCTATGGGCAAAATATTGAACTATATAAGAAGCATCAGAAGAAGATAGAAGGAATACACAGAGTCACTATACCAAAAAGAATTGATCGACGTTCAACCATTTCAGGAGCAGCATATGATCAAGAACTGATTGCACTGAAGAAAGAAGTCCAAGCTGCACTGAAGGTATTGGCAAAAAACAAGGCTCCAGGAATTGATGGGATACCAACTGAGATGTTTCAACAAAGGAATGCAGTGCTAGAGGTGCTCACTAGTTTATGCCAAGAAATTTGGAAGACAGCTACCTGGCCAACCGATTGGAAGAGATCCATATTTGTGACCATTCCAAAGAAGGGTGACCCAACAGAATGGGGGAATTATTGAACAATATTGTTAATATAACACACAAGTAAAATTTTGTGCTGAAGATAATTCAAAAACAGTTGCAGCACCACATTGACTGGAAGCTGCCAGAAGTTCAGTGTGGGTTCAGAAGAGAACGTGGATGAAGGATATCATTGCTGATGTCAGATGGTTCTTGGCTGAAAGCAGAGAATACCAGAAAGACGTTTACCTGTTTTTATTGAGTATGCAAAGGCATTTGACTGTGTGTATCATAACAAATTATGGATAACATTGTGAAGAATGGGAATTCCAGAACACTTAATTGTGCTCATGAGGAACCTGTGCATAGACAAAGAGACAGTGATTTGAACAGAACAATGGGATACTGCGTGGTTTACAGTCAGGAAAGGTGTGTTTCAGGGTTGTATCCTTTCACCATACTTATTCAATCTGTATGCTGAGCAAATAATCTGAGAAGCTGGACTATATGAAAAAGAACAGGGCATCAGGATTGGTGGAAGACTTATTAACAACTTTTGATATGCAGATGACACAACCTTGCTTACTGAAAGTGAAGATGACTTGAAGTATTTACTGATTAAGATCAAAGACTACAGCCTTCAGTATGGATGACACCTCAGCATAAAGAAAACAAAAATCCTCACCAGAAAGCAACATCATGATAAACGGAGAAAAGATTGAAGATGTCAAGGATTTCATTTTACTTAGATCCACAATCAACGCACATGGCAACAGCAGTCAAGAAATTGAAGGACGTATTGCATTGGGCAAATCTGTCTTCTTTAAAGTGTTTAATAGCAAAGATGTCACTTTGAGGACCAAGGTGTACCTGACCCAAAACATGATATTTGTCAATTGTCTCATATGCATGCAAATCTGGGCAATGAATAAGGAAGACCAAAGAAGAAATGATATCTTTGAATTATGGTGTTGGTGAAGAATATTGACTACACCACGGACTGCCGGAAGAATGAACAAGTCTGTTTTTGAAGAAGTACAGCCAGAGTACTCTTTGGAAGCAAGGATGGAGAGACTTTGTCTCAAGTACTTTGGACATGTTATCAGGAGAGACCAGTCCCTGGAGAAGGATATCATGCTTGGTACAGTAGAGGGTCAGTGACAAAGAGCAAGACTGTCTATGAGATGGATTGACACAGAGGCTGCAACAATGAGCTCAAGCATAGCAAGACTGTGAGGATGGTGCAGGTCTAGGCAGAGTTTGTTCTGTTGTACATAGGGGTGCTGTGAGTCAGTATTCTTTCTGTATTTCTTAAATACTCCCCAGAATCCTTGTTGATCACATAGAATCCATGGGAGATAGGAAACTAACATTAGTTATACAATTATTACCAACCTTTTTCTACATGTATTGTTTGTAGGAGCACAGGTCTGGTATCATTTTGATACCAAATCTAAGACCTTGAAGGCAGATCTTCTATATGTCAGTGCTTATGGAATTCTACTTCAATAAAATTTCTCTAGCTTCTTGGTCTCCACTTCAGCTCCTCAGCTCCCAGAGGGTAGATGGCCATCCAGTTTGGAAACAGGATTATTTGTATTAACAAGCAGAGTCATTTTTCTAGAAAGGGATGATTAATAAAATGATAGAATCTTAGAAGTGGAAGGAATTTGCATAACATATCACAAGCCTTAACTCCCAAAAAGATGAAATCACTTATGCAACATTTCACTAGAGGGAGTGTAGAATAAAGGAAAAAATAAGATTACTTGAGTTGAATCTGAGCAATTCCAGCTAATGCTATATTAGTCAAATCATTTAAAATCTCTAATCTTCAATCTCTTAATCTGTAAAATAAGACTAATATACTTTCCTGAAACAAAATATCTACTCAAATATTAGGTTACTTATCTGTCACCTGCACGTATGGCTTGTGACAAGGCTACGAAAAGATTTAGGTCTCATGACTTCTATTTATCTACTGTTTCTTTCAACTCAGTTTATGGAAAGAGATAGCACTTAAAAAAATTGCTTTTGTGTCTTATCACATATTTTTAAATTTACTTGCCTTCCCTTCTCTTGGCATCTTTGTCCACTAGATTCATACTCTACCACACAGTTTCAAGATGTTAAAGAGATGCTTCCTTTTTACATTTACAGTATGTGCTCTAGTGAGGGGAGAGTTGAAAAGTACAATAAACATCTGTTTGTTGAGTCTTTTAAATAAGCATTTTGCCATCTTCTCCACAGAACGACCTATACCCCAGCACAGCTCTCTATTCCAATTCCTGCTCCCCCAGCTTATGAAATAATTTTTCAGCACCTAGAATTACAGTGGTTTGAGGAGATATAACTCAAAGTCTCAATAATAATGGTGTTTCACAGAAAAAGAATAGTAATTGCAACGCTAATTCTACACGATTTGTATTTGTCTAACTTTGTGTGTTTTATTCATAGGAAATCTCTTTAGAAGCAGAAACATTTATATGCTTACAGAAAATCGGTTACTTAGGGTCAGATTATACCCAGTTCAGGGTACATGGTAAGAAGGCAAACACCTTGTATAAGAGGAACAAAATTTAACCAAAGAAATGTGAGTTAATAAGTATCAAAGCAGGTTTCACTGGAGAAATGTTTGTTTGCTACCAACCTATTAGTGTTATTGACATTCCTAAGCTTCCTGGATTAGCCTTTTGAGGTCCTGTACTAAATAGGACATGTGTAACTCTATGTTAAGGACACCTCAGCTTAGTCAGTGTACACAGGCCTAGAAGGAACAGGAAAGAACAGGACACCCAATCATTAAGTGCTGATTTAAGGCTCACGTAGGGATGTAGAGGGCTGGTGCACGGGTGTCACTCGAAAGGTAGGGCCTGCACATCCATGAGACATTAGAAAGACAGAAAACAGAAATAGAAAATCCCCATCCAGGACAAGGAAAACACATGCTAGCAAACAGAAAGGAAATGACGACAAAGTGATGCATACTGCTGAAACAAACTTTAGCAACTTCATAACTGGCCTTCTCTGAGAATTTATTTTAGCACTCTCCTGAAAACTGATGTAAGAGTTGACACCTCCCAAAGGGCCTATAAATTCCATTGTTATTGATGAAAACTTTTAAGCACTTTATTAGCTTTACTGTCTTTTTCTCCCTTTCGCTTTCAGACAAAAATGATAGTCCTTAAGTTTCTATCCTGTGGCTCTGCACCTGCCTCCAATTAGAATAGAGACAGTGGACCAAAAATTAGGTTTGGAACATTGCAACCCTCTACAGGGAGGCAGCTGCCTTTGACAGGTAAGACGCGGGGTGTGGGGGGAGAGGGTGGAGAGTTGTGAGTAGGAATTCCAAACTCTTCCTTCAACAAGTCGACAAGTCCTGTCTGGGCAATGCCTGAAGTTTCCAATTGCTGCCTGGAAGTTAATGATGAATGAAGTCACAAGGTCATAAAGTATAAGTTAAAAGGTTAAAAACTTTGAGTCATCAAGCCAAAGCCATGGACTCATATAGTAAATTTAGTCAAACAATGGTCAATCCAATAGGGGGAAAACAAAAACCTAGGCAAACACTTAACTAAACTAAATGATTAAACTTTATTGATTGGTAAATTTACTCCAAACAGAAAAATATTCCAGATACTATCAGTTGAATCTTTCTGGAAGCACAAGTTGATCTAAAACAACAATCTTCTTTCTCTTTGAACAAGAACAAAATTATTACATGAGAACCCATCTCAAAATATAAGTTTGAGGAAAAGCCTATTGCTTGAGATTGTTAATTTGCTAGCTAAAGCTAATAAACAGACGCAAAGAGAAACCTATGTAGGCATCATTACTTGGCATGCACTAACTAAAATTTCCCAGCAACAATAATACAAAATTGGAAAAACAAGGTTGAAGTTGTAATGACGGGATAAATGCTTAACTCACTGGTAATAAGAGAGGACTTCCAGGTAAACATTCATACATTCTCAGTGGCCAAATGACTAAAATTTCACTCTTAGTAAACTAACTTTTTTGAAGAAAGTAACTATCTTTGGGAAGGTAAACAACGATTATTGGTTTTCGTTATGAAAGGAGACGTTACAGCATCACCAAAAAACTGGGCATCAGAAGAAATATATAAGAGATACCAAAGGGACAGAAAGAAGGAAAAAGTTTACCTGCTTCACAGTTTGTCCTGAATCTTTGAAACTATTTGTGGACAAAGGAAGACTGGACCCTCTGTCATTAGGGGAACTTGGGAATACCGCTCTCACACTTAGCGAACTTAAACCATTTCTTGAATCTTTCGAGTGCGAAAAAAAATTGTAGGAAAAAATCCTGTGGTAAAGGAAGTTTTTTTTCCATAAAAAATAATCAGAAGTGTTCATTATTATAACAGAAAGAAAAGAGAAAAACAAGGAATTATGGCAAAGCCAAGTCTTTGGGTTCAAACCTGACTTCTGAGTATGTCCAGCTAAGTGATGGAAATGAGCTGGCCAAGGAATCCAGACACTCTTCTTGTTAAAATTCTGCCGTTATCCAGTTGGGTGTTTTTAAATAAATATAACTTGATTCTCATATTTGTAAAATATAATCACCATCTCACAGGAGCCACCCAAACACTGACTGAGAGAAGATTTATGAAAAGACTTTGAAATTTAAAAATTTCCAGAAACTCCTGTCATTGATATTGGTCACAATAATAATAGTTGATAAATATATTGAGCCCTTAGATGAATTTCTTCATTTACTCTCCACAACATTCCAACAAGAAATATACTGTTTTTAACCCTGTCTTAAAGGTGAGTGAACTGAAGCTTAGCTTCTCTGGAATATAAGCCATCATCAAATATATAACCTTATTACTGAAGTACAAAATTAAGTGAGATGAAACACATATATCTTGAAATGTTACTTTTTTTAATAAACATAAAATTTTTGGTCAATAATTCAATCTATATGCTTAAAAATCATTTTTTTAATTTATTGGGTTTTTTTTAAGTTACAAAAGTAATACATGCCCATTGTTACAAGTGAAAAAATTACAAAGGTGTGTAAAGAGAGAATTAATGATAACAACATGCTGCACTAATTTTGAGGTAAGCAGTATTCTGAGAACTTATATGATGTGATCGTCCCAACAAACCAATGAAGTAGCTGCTATTTTATAGGTAAAATGTTTATTTAATCATCAAAACATTTTTTAAAATTTATGTCATCATAAATGTGCAGATTGATGTATTTTTACGAACTTAACACATCTGTATAATCAGCAGGCAGATCAGGAACAGAAAAATGCCATTACGACAGAAGCCACTCTTGTGTCCTCAGACACTCCCTCTCTGTCAAGGAGAACCACTACCCTGGCATTCTATACCATAGATTAATTCTACCTGTTTTTGAACACCCCCTCTCTGTCAAGGAAAACCACTACCCTGGCATTCTATACCACAGATTAATTCTACCTGTTTTTGAACTTTATAGGTACAGAAACACGCATGCAATATGTAATATTTTATGTCTGGCCTCTTTTGCTCAACATGATTGTGTCACTCACTTCATGGTGTTCTCTGTAGTTGAAGTGCATTCATTTTCATTTCTGTATAGTGTTCCATTTGAATGTACTACTGTTGATGGACATTTAGGTTGTCTCCAGTTTGGAACCATTACAAACAATACTGCTCTGAACATTCTTGTGCATCACTTGAGGTGAACATCTCTTGGATATGTACCTAGGAGTGGAATGGCTGAGTCAAAATGTATTCCTATGTTCAGCTTTAGTAGATATGGGCAAGGAATTTTCCAAAATGACTGTACCACTAGTAGTAAATGAGAGATCATGTTCCATAATCTCTGCAACACCTGGTACTGTGTTTTTGTTTTTTCTGTTATTCTTGTAGGTGTATAACCAAGAAACCAGTTGCCAACGAGTCAATTCTGATCGTGTGACCCCATGTGTGTCAGAGTGGAACTGTGCTCTCTAGGGTTTTTCAGTGGCTGAGATTTCTTCCAAAGCTCCTCTGGGTGGACTCGAACTGCTAATCTTTCAGTTAGCAGCTGAGCTCTTTGACTGTTGTACCGGTGATGGACTCCTGTTGGTGTACCAAAAACCAAAACTAAACCTGTGCTCACTGAGTTGATTCCGACTCTTTGGTATTGTAGTTTTAATTCACATTTCCTTGATAGCTAATGAGGTTGAACACATTTCATTTGTTCATTGACTAATGAACAGGCATTTTGTGAAGTGCCTGTTCAAGTCTATTGCCCATTTTACTATGGTTGTCTTAGTGACTTTTGGAACTTTGTATATTCTGGATACGAGTCCTTTGTTGAATGTATGTTTTACACTATTTTCTCCCACTCTGTAGCTTGCTTTTTCACTCTCTTAATAGATCTTTTGATTTACAAGTTTTAAATGTTAACGTAATCCAATTTATTAAAATTGTTCTATATGGTAAACTATTTTTGTGTCCTATTAAAAAAAATTAAAAATGGGCTCAAGCATATCAACTATTATAAGGATGGCACAGGACCCGGCAGTGTTTCGTTCTGTTGTACATAGGGTTGCCATGAGTCGGAACCAACTTGACAGTACCTAACAACAATTTTAAAAAATCTCTGCTTTGCAAAGCTTATGAAAGTACTATCCTTTTTTTTTTTTTTTTTACCTGAAAGCTTTATTGTTTTACATTTTCCGTTTACATCTGCAATACACCTAAATTTTATATTTTATAGGTATAGGGGAGTCCCTGGGTGGCTCTGGACTACTAACTGAATGGCTGGTGTTTTGAACACACCCAGGCCCTCCTCAGAAGAAACCTGGACATCTACTTCTGACAAAGCAGCATTGAAAAATCCTATGGAGCACAGTGCTGCTCTGACACACATAGGGTCGCCATGAGTCAGCATCAACTTGACAGCAACTGGCTATATAGGTATAGGGTAGGCATCAGGATTCTTGTTTCTTCCTTATAGATAAACAAATGAACCAGCACTACATATTCAAAATACCGTCTTTTCCTCACTGCACGACGGTTTCACTTTTCTCATAAATCAGGTATCTTAGAACTGCCATAACAAAATATCAGATAGTGGATGACTTTAAAGAAAAAGAAATGTATCGTTTCACAGTTCTGGGGGCTGGAAGTCCTAATTCAAGATATTGGCAGAACCATGCTCTCTCCAAAGCCTCTGAGGGAAGATCCTTCCTTGTTTCTTCCAGCCTCTGGTAGTCCCAGGTGTTTCTTGGTATTCCTTAGCTTGTAGATTGTCCTCATACGGTGTCTTTCCTCTGTATATGACCCTGTCACTGTGTCCGTTCTCCCCCTTTATAAGGCACCATTCAGAAGGGACTAGGAACCTCCCTATTTTGTTGCAACCTTGTTAACTCAACTGACAACATCTGCAAAGGAAAAATCCTCCTTCCCAAACAAGGTCTTAGTCACAGATACCATGTAATTCAACATATCTTTTGGAGGGGGGACACAATTCAACCTGTAACATCAAGTGACTGTAGATGTGTAGTCTTTTTCTGGTTTATATAATCTATTAATTTGCTTGTCTATATTAAACCGATATTGTATTGTCTTAATTGCTGTAATTTTATAACGGGTCTTGATATCTAATAGCGTAAATGCCCTGGCTTTGTTCTTCTTCACTTAGATCACTTTGCCTATCTTTAGTCATTTGCATTTCCATATAAATTTTGGAATCACTTTCTCAATTAAACATATACACATGCAAACCTTACTGGAATTTTCACTCAGAATATTTTGAGTTTATATATCTAGAATAGGCAAATGTATAGCTTATTAGGGGTTGTCGGGGGTGGAAGGGAGGGGGAAAAATGGAGTAATTGCTGAGGAAGCACTGAGCTTCTGTTTATGACGATGGAAAATTTGGATATTGGTGATGGTTGTATAACATGATTACTGTAACTAATGTCACTAAATTATGAACATGAAAAACAATTGTAAAAATGGCCTGACAGCAGCATAAAATCTCCTCATCTAACTTCACAAGGAGGGAGGAGAATCATTATCAGCATCAACAGCCCAAGGCTGATTTCCATGAAGCTGAGGTCAGACATGCCTCCTCTCTCCAAACTTTTTACCAATTCTGACACTAGCCATCCATCCCACAGCACTCTCTACTTCTCTGCTGGGTTCTATAATTGTTGCCATGGCCACACAGAACTCACAGGTAATACTCACGATTATGGGGTTTATTAGGGAAGTAACAAGTTACAATTCAGGATCAGTAACGACTCAGGATAGAGCTCTTCAGTCAGGACAGCTTCTCTGCTGCACCCGCAGGCAGGCCTCTCCTTGGCCCTGGGCCTCTCAGCCCTTGGGCCTCTCGGGCCTCTTGGGCCAGATTGGCCTTTGCTTTGCTTGGGCAAGTGTTACAAAGCTCTTTTGTTCCACCGATAAGTACCCAGAGGCACCCCACTCTGCCAGCAAGCCTCCTGTCCAAAGGCACTCAGCTTTCTCGCTCCATGGGCCAGGAAGCCCACCTTGACATCTCTTGTAGTTCTCCTGCCTCTGCTGCTGCCATTTCTCTGCTGCTGCTTCTTATCGTTTCTCACTGTCTCTGATGATGTTACAGCTCTCTCTCTGTCTCCTAGGTCTAGGAGGTTCTCAGCGCAAGGATCTCAGGTCCAAAGGATGTACTCTACTACTAGCTCTTCTTTCTTGGTAGTAGTGAGGTCCCCCCTGTCCACCTCTGGGATGGCTTAAAGCCTAGTGGGATGGCAAAACTGACCAATCCCCTAGTTAGTGTTCCATACACCTTATTTGCATGGTCCCACTCCCACAATAACAGCATGTACCTTACCTGTATCATTAGCAAGCTATCCAATCCCCTTGGTGGGCCACAGGCACCTAATTTTCATAGTGCCACCCAGTCATTTGGTAGGAGTTACAAGAACATGGTGAGAAAGGCCTTGTAAAAATGATTCATCACACCACAGCATTAAATTGGCAAATGTTGTGTTATATATATTTTAACATCAGTAAACAAAATGTTGAATTTATAAATCCATCTGTGGAAAACTGATATCTTTAATATATTGAAAATTTCAATCCATAAATATGTATATGCCTCGATTTATTTTGGTCTTTGTTATGGATTGAATTGTGTCCCTCAAAAATATATGTTGAAGTTCTAACCCCTGTACCTGTGAATGTGATCCTGTTTGGAATAGAATTTTTCTTTGCAGAAGTTATCAGTTGAGTTAACAAGGTCATACCAAAATGGGGTAGGTCCTAATCCCTTCTGGTTCATGCATATATATACATTTTTTATATTTTCCTATGAATTTTATCTTTTTTATTCCAGCATAAATAGTATCATTAATTAAATATCATTTTCCATTTATTTGTTGCTAGCATATAGAACACAATTATTTTTAACACATTTATTGAGATATATTTCACATACCATAAAATTCACCAATTTAAAGTGTAGTTTTAAGCTTTCTTAGTATATCAACAAGATTGTGCAATATCACAACAATCTAATTTCAGAACATTTTTGTCTCTCCTAAAAGAAACCCAGCTAATTCACCATCTTTCTATAACCACACACCAGTCAAACCCTCAAAAAATACCAATTTACTTTCTGTTTCTATAAATTTGCCTCTTCTGGATAGTTCATATAAATGGAATGATACCATATGGGGTCTTTTATGATATATTGGATATTTTCTGCAGACATTACTTCCAGTTGCCTAGCCTGTCTTATACTGTGTTTAACTTGCTCTTTAAGTGCTTACTGATAAAGATGAAAGACTACAGCCTTCAGTATGGATTACACCTCAACATAAAGAAACAAAAATCCTCACAACTGGACCAATAAGCAATATCATGATAAATGGAAAAAATATTGAAGTTGTTGAGGATTTCATTTTACTTGGATCAACAATCAATGCTCATGGAAGGAGCAGTCAAGAAATCAAATGATGCATTGGGCAAATCTGCCACAAAAGATCTCTTTAAAGTGTTTAAAAGCAAAGATGTCACTTTGATGACTAAGGTGTGCCTGACCCAAGCCATGTGATTTTCAATCACCTTATATGCATGCCAAAGCTAGACAATGAAAAAGGAAGACCAAAGAAGAATTGACACATTTGAATTATAGCGTTAGTGAAGAACATTGAATATACCATGGATTTTCAGAAGAATGAACAAATCTACTTGACAAAGTACAGCCAGAATGCTCCTTAGCAGTGAGAATGGGAGTACTATGTCTCCGTTACTTTGGACAAGTTATCAGGAGGGACCAATCTCTGGGGAAAGACATCGTGCTTGGTAAAGTAGAGGGTCAGCAAAAAAGAGATAGATCCTCAATGAGATAGAGTGACATGGTGGCTGCAACAATAGGCCCAAACATACCTACTATCGTGGGGATAGTGCAAGACTGGACAACATTTCGTTATACGTAAGGTCACTATGAGTCGGTGCCGACTCAGTGATACCTAAGAACAACAACAACAACAATTTGCTCTTAACTTCATCAAGTCATTGAGTTCTTCACTTAAGATAGTGGATTTTTTTTTTTCCATACTAAAATTTCTAAGTCTCTAGTGATTTATTTATTTATTTTAATTGCCCCTTCTTTTCTTCTATTTACTTGACTATCTACATTGTGGTTAAAGTCCTTATCTGTTAACTCCAATATCTTGATTACCTGTAGGTCACCTGTGTTTGTTGCATTTTTCATCTGGGTTTTCAATCATATGTTGCTGTTTCTTAGCATGCTTGGTTTATTATTTTAGCTGAATGCCAAACATTTTGCAGATAAACTATAAAGGCTCCAGATGATATCTTTTTCAAAAGAGTGTTCACCTTTTTCTTTGCTAGGCAAATAGAGTGGAGACTGATCACTTTAATATTAACAAGGCACTGAGCTGAGCTGAGGGTACGTTTTATTGTTATTATTATTATTATTTTGCAAAGACTCAGTCTACCTCTATTTTTCCCTGTGTTCCTTAAATAGTCCTCCATGGCTTTCCACTGAGAGCTCAGTGTGTTCTATAGGTATCTTCACCTTAGCGGGCTCTGAACTCAAATCATTGTCTCCTTAGCATCACTAGACTGAAAAAAAACTCCTTTCTGCTTTCAGAAATCTTTGACTTAGATTTTAGCCTGTTGCTCTAGTTAGCTTCAGAATTTCCAAAATGTCTTAAGGAGGAAACCAGCTACAGAGATAGCGACTGTTGTGCTCATTTTATGGATGGATAAGTCGAGGCACAGAGAGGTTATATTATTTGCCTAAAGTCACACATTTAGTTAATAGCTGAACTGGAATAGCAACCTAAGGCATTGGGCTCAAGATATTATTATTTTCTTCCCTATATCAACCTACTTGAAATAACAAAAATTAACACATTGTTGTGACTGTAACTTTCAGTATACTTACACCAATATGTACAGATGCAATTATTTTTTCTGATACTTACTACAATTGGATCATCCTTGCCTTCACCTTGCTTTTTTTCACTTAACAATGTATTACAGACATCGATCTTGGTCAATACCCCTCTTAAAGTTTGCAGAAATGAGCTAAAACAATACCCAATGCAGAGTCTTCCCTTTGGAGCTGATATCAAGACTATCATTGCTTTTATTGTTCTCTTGACTCTTTATTTCCAAGAATAAAATGTATGATTATAAATTTTTTACTTTGTTATATATTGTTTTGTTTTGTAGGAAAAAATAAAAACAAAAACTTGGCTCTTCTTGAGCTTTGCCCTAACCTCAAATCCCTAAATTTTTTAGGAAGTATTGCTTATATTTATTTTAAAAAGCTTTGTAAGAAAAATGTTAATGGCAAGGGTGTATATCATAATGTTACTTTTAAAAACATAACAAAACAAAAAAAAACTCGTTGCTGTCGAGTCGATTCTGACTCATAGTGACCATATAGGACGGAGTAGAACTGCCCATAGAGTTTCCAAGGAGCAGCTGTTGGATTTGAACTGCCAATCTTTTGGTTAGCAGCTGTAGCGCTTAACCACTACACCACCAGGGTTTCCATAAAAACATAATAAAAAAAATTATATATAATATGCAATGGTCTTAACCATATAAAATGGAAATTTTTAAAAAATGATATTAAAAATTATGAACATGTTTGAATTCTAAGCTAGTTTATAGAAACATTCACCCTTTAACCCAGCAATTTTACTTATAGGAACCTATCTACAGTTTTCCACACGCATTTGTCCTCTTTAAGAGCTAGTCCCTTTGAGAAGTAGAATGACTTTTCAGATTGATAAATCTAGGAAGAATAACTGGGCATGCTCCACACAGTTCTATCTGCTTCCTCTTGGAGAGGGTAGTAAACTGGACCACAGGGTGCATTCAATATGCCTTGCTTTTCTAGTGGCAGGCTTTTCCTCTGGAGATGATCATCTCTTTTCTTTTACTCTTCCCTGAGTCTTCTTGGAAATGAGCTGTCCACAGAGAACATAAATTCTAAGATTCCTCCAAAAACTCTGCCCTGTGGAAGTTATTGGGGCCTTCTAGATTCTGAATGGAGTCATGGAACAGACCCTGACAATGGACTATGAACAAAAGTAGTATGCGTCAATTCTAGGGTAAGGTGATTAAGAAGCAGTGCACCTTCTTTAAGCACTCTTGTTCCTTTGGTTGTTTATAACCAGACTTTATGCATGGCAAAGCCACAGATGAAAAAGTATTGGTGCTCGTTATAAACTGAATTGTGTGTCCCTTCCAAAATATGTGTTAAAATCCTAATCCCTATACCTGTGGATGTAATCCCATTTGGGAACAGGGTTTTCTTTTTTATGTTAATGAGGCCATATCAGTATAGAGTCTATCCAAAATCTAGTCACTTTTGAGTTGTAAAAAGAGCAGATTAGACACTGTCTGATGACAAGGGAGGCAGATGAATCTATAAGTCCCGGAACTCCAAGGATTGTCAGCTACTAGATGCTGAAACAGACAAGGATCTCTCCCTAGAGCCACACCTTGAAGCTGAACTTCTAGTGCCCTGAACTGTGAGAAAATAAATTTCTTTTCTTTAAGGCCACCTACTTGTGGTGTTTCTGTTACAGCAACATGAGGTAACTAAGACAGTGTCTGAATCAGTATGTGGAAGACGGCTGCTTGTCAATCCAGAACACCCACTTGGACTGTTATATGACTGAAAAGTAACTTCAATTCTGTTAAGTACTAGAAATTTGGGTCTTATCTGTTATAGCAGACTGTGTTGCCTTAAGTGATACAACCTGTAGAACCTGAAAAAGTTGTAATCATTCAGACAACAGACATTGTAAGCTGGTCTAAAATTAACCTTAATTTATAGAAGCAGAAAATCACAGTACCAGTTAGGACAGTTACAGAAACAGTTAAATGATACAAGTGACCCAGGAATGATATGGCTGGTGATGTAATTGTGTGACAGAGCAGAAGACAACAGAGTGAGTAACACTTGTCAAGAGCCCATAAGAAGACTTCGAATGTAGTGCTGATGTATTTTCAAACGTATGGGTTGTATACTATACAGACAGATAATAACATCAAAAGGTCTGAAGCCTAAAAGAGCTACTGTGAGCTACCTGAAATCCCAGAAAAAGTAGTTAAGAGTTTCATAATGAAGTTGACTGGGAAGGGGAAAATGCAGAACAGAATTTCAAATTCTCATGGAATCTACACTTTCTGGAGCCATGGGCTGGATGAATCCCCAAAACTACTGCCCTGAGATAATCTTTAAACCTTAAACCAAAAACATCCTCTCAAGTCTTCTTAAAACCAAACATTAGGTCAGCTTAACTAGTAAAAAATGTCTGCCTTGAGCATTATGCTCTTTTAAGAACTGTCTATATGAGATCAAATTGACAACAGAAACTGGAAAGTTTAGTTAGGAGTTTATGTTAATGGGGGAGCAATAACTCAGAAAAGGAGGGTAAGAACGGTTGCACAACTCAAAGAATGTAATCAATGCCACTGAAATGCACAAGTAGAAACTTGAACTGGTGTATGTTTTTGCTGTGTATACTTTCAACAACAACACCAAAATAAATAAAATTAAAAAAAAGAAAAGAAACTAAATTGAATGGCAACTCTCAGCCAAACCATCGCAGTGAGTCCCATTGGTCTTTATTATCCCAAAGTATTAGGTGGTCTGGAGAAGGTATTTTGTCAATTTCTAACAATTTCAACATTTTTACACAGTGGTTTGTTTTTCTGGAAAAACTAAGAAGAACAGGTTTCAAACTTATTTCAATTAGTAAGTCTAAAACATGAGAAAGAAGAGATAAAAACAACTAGCAGTAAAAAGAGGCAAAAGCTAAAACATTTAAACCTGTCACTAATATGCTGAGAAACCATATTAAATTTCCTGGAATCCAGATTTCTGGGGTCCATGGAGTTGGGGTGACCAACCCAGGCCATTTGCCTTCAGTTATTCTTTTGAATCTTGAGTCTTGAAGAAACTGGTTTCTTAAAGTCACTTTTAAGTCAGACAATAACCTAGTAAGCAGCTTACTGTTGTTGTCTGGTCTGACTCATAACAACCCTGTAGGACAGAGTAGAACTGTCTTATAGTGTTTCCAAGGAGCAGCTGGTGGATTCAAACTGCCAGCCTTTTGGTTAGCAGACGAGCTCATAACCATTATGTCATCAGGGCTCCAGTAAACTGCTTAGTGAAGATCATTTTGCCTTAGACGTTGGGCTCTTTTGAAGAATTATCTATGTGCAGTCAGTTTCAAGAAACAGGAACTCCAGCGTCTGACTGGAAGCTATGTTTTAGGGTAAATTGTTATGATAAAACACTGTTCTGACCCCATTTCCATGACGATGTTGATGGGGTGGGGCATAAGAGTCTTTGGAGGTTTTTCTCATCTTTGGAACATTTTTGACTGCCTATTTGAAATGTTCCATTCCACAGGCAAAACAGATATTTGAAATGTTACTCATATTTGCAAATCACATATTCAAGAAACTTTAATAAATGTCTATTATTGGCTTAATATGATTTTTAATTTAACAATACCAATGCTGTAGAGGGTCTAACTGACAGTAAATTTATTAACCTTCAAGGGAAAAGACAAGCATACTCTAGTCCCTCAGAGTTTCATCTTCTAGAATAAGTTCAAAGTAAATTATAACATAAAACTGAAAAAATATATACACTATCTATCTCCGAGGCTCACCGTTCAGCCTGGGAGTGGACAGCCCTGTAAAACCAAATGGGACTAACGAGGTACAGTAGTCCAGTGACAAGGGCCAGAAGGCAGAAGGGGACAAGGAAGCTGGTGTTAGGGAACCCAAGGTTGAGTAAGGACAGTGTTGTTGTGTTGTGAGATTGTTAACCATTGTCATAGGGCAACATGTGTAGTAACTGTTAAATGAGAAACTATTTTGTTCTGTAAGCCTTCATCTTAAGTGAGAATAACAGCACAATTGGAAGAGCGTAGTCAATGTCACTGAACTGTGCATGTAGAAATTTTTGAAATGGTGTATCTTTAACTATGTATATTTTCACAAAAAAAAAAAAGGTTGAGAAGTTAGAGGGTTGACATGTTGTGGGGTGGTTAACCAATGTCATAAAACAGTATGTGTACTACTGTTTCATGAGAAACTATTTGTTCTGTAAGCCTTCACCTGAAGTACAATAAAATATATATATATATACTATCATTTTGGTGATGGTAGGCAAATGTAGAAGAGTCAAGGCTGGGAAGAGGATATTCCCTTAGTACTGCAAAGATGAAGAGTCATCAGGGACAAATATAACCATCACAATGATAAATGGTAATGGTAACTACCATTGAGGACAATCTTCAACTCTCAAACCTAAAGTAGCCACTTCGGTTGCCTGTGAAATACCTGAAATTCCCATAAAAAGGAGTAGTTAAGAGTTTCAGGTGCGTTCTGGCAAAATGGCACTCTAGGCAGAAGCATCACGCCATCCCTCCACAGCAAAGATCCAAAAAACTAAGCCAAACAGAGAATACAACAATCCTGAAACCCTAAAACATCAAATGAAGAGATAAAGAACTCAGTCAAGCACCAAATGGAGTGAGAAAACTGACAGAGAACGGAGAGCTAGGAGAGACTCATGCAGTGGTCCCCTACAGCTAACGCAGCACGGATCTGACATCTTGGACTCCTATCGGAGACCAGCAAACAGGGGGTATGAGAAAGCAGCCTCACGGAGCTTCCAGCGGGAGACAAAATAACCAGTAATTGGTGATATACGCTTTCCCACCCCACACCCTTCCTCACCTCGACTCGGCCTCCTCTGCTTCCCGCAGCCACAGTCTCTTGTCTGGGAAACAGCAGCTGCTTGGATTCCACACACCTGAACGGGTGGTTGTCTGAGTGCCATTTGTTGGCTGCTGGTGTTGCTTTTTTTATGCTTCTTTTTATTTCTTCCTTGCCTCTCCCCACCTCCCCCTCCTTTAGCTCAAGTACCTCACTCCATGCACCATCTTTGCTTCTTCCTGAGGGGCTGCAGAGCTCTGGTAATTTCTGATATATGCTTTCCCAGTCTCTACCCTTCTTCACCCACACTTGGCCCCCTCTGCTTCCCACAGACACAGTCTCTTGTCCAGAAACACCAGCCCACACTAGCTGGCTTTCTGAGTGCCATTTGTTGGCTGCTAGTGTTGCTTTTTTTTTTCTGCTTCTTTTGATTTCTTACTTGCCTCTCGCCACCTCCCCCTCCCTTCGCTCAAGTACCTGGCTCCGTGCACCATCTTTGCTTCTTCCTGAGAGGCTGCGGAGCTTCATTTGAGTGTGGAGCTGCTTCCCGGTTTGGGCTGCTGCGCTGGTGGGATCCCGGGGCTTTTGTTCATTTGTTTGTTTTGAATTGTTTGTTTGTTTTCTTTTCCTTTTCTTGAGTTGGGAGCCCTTTCTGGCCAGGCTGAGCTGCATAGCAGGGAGACCCCCCTTCGGCTTCCACAGACGTGTAAAGGGATCCCTGACAGCATTTCTTTTTATGTTGGGTTTCTTTTTGTTTGTTTGTTTGTTTGTTTCTTTGGGGGCCTTTCTTGTTTTTTTTTTTTTTTTAATTTGTTTCATTTTCTTTTTCCTCTTTTTCCCTTTTTGTCTTTCTTCATTGCTCAGTTTCTCATCTCTCTGTATCTTCCTTCTCTTTCTGTTCCCTGAATACCTGGTGTTGCATACCTCTATGCCTTCTAGCCAGGTTGTACTGCAACACCTGCGAGCAACTTCCCCAGACCTCATAGCTGCACTGGTGGGATCCCTGGGAACTTTGCGGTTCTTTAACCTTTCTGGTTCTTATTTATTCATTCTTTTCTTTTCTTCCTCCTCCCCTTTCTGTTTTTCTCCATTTCATAGTCTCTCATCTCTCCACCCAATGGCAAGCTCCCTTAGCATTCTGTTTTGTTTGTTTGTATGTTTTTGGCTCCTGTTCCTCTCTCCTCTCTCCCATATCCATCTTAGCTCCACACATAACAATCTCCCCACTGCATCCTGCCTACCTGCACCGTGCGCTTGACATCACACCATCAAGCAGCACAGGCACAGCCTACTGGAACCTGCCCTGCACTGATTACCGACCTGCTCTGGTGGCTGTAGTAAGTGCCACAAACAACCCGTCCCAGTAACTCCTCTTCAGCTAGACCTCCCTGCTGTACCATATCTGAGTGACTGACCCTGAAAGTTGAAGAAGGAGGTGAAAGGTAATGTGCTCAAAGATGAGCAAACAACAAAGAACACACAGTCTGCCTGCTCAGACATAGTCAATTTTTTTTTAAATGGACAAAACAAACAAATCTACAATTAATAAACGAGAAAAATAACTACTGAATGCCCTGAAAACAGCAGACAATAACAAAACATTTACAAAAACAGGACAGGATTGTTCTCATAGGCTCCAAAATAAAACACCAGATGACTCCCCTCTGGAAGAAAATGCACTAGAACTACCTGACAAGGAATTCAAATCTCTAATACTCAGAATTCTCCAAGAACTGAGGCAAAAAGCTGACAAACATGAGGAAAAATAGACAAATTCATGGAAAAATATGGACAAAAGATTGGAAGAATTCAGGAAAATAATGCAGGAAGAAAATGCAAAAATAAATTCACAACTAGAAATTATACAAAAACAATTAGAAATCCAAAAGATAAACAACAAGATTTCAGAAATGGAAGATGTCATAGAAGGGCTGAGAAGCAGATTTGAAACGGTGGAAGACAGGATCAGTGGAATTGAAGACAAACACTTGGATACAACTGTGAGGAAAACTCAGAAAAAAGAACAAAGAAAAATGAAGAGACCCTGAGAGTTATGTGGGACACAATCAAAAGCAAAAATCTTCGACTGATTGGAATTCCAGAACAGGGGGGAGAAAACAGAAAACACAGAGAGGATAATTGAGGAACTGCTGACAGAAAACTTTCCCAATATCATGAAAGATGAAGAGCTAGCCATCCAAGAAGCTCAACGAACCCCATATAGAAGAAACCCCAAAAGAAAATCACCAAGACATATCATATTCACACTCACCAAAACCAAAGACAAACAAAGAATCCTGAGAGCAGCTCGTAAAAAACAAGAAGTCACATACAGAGGAGAAACAATAAGACTAAGCTCAGATTATTCAGCAGAAACCATGCAGGCAAGAAAGCAATGGGATGACATATATAAAATCTTGAAATAAAAAAATTGCCAGCCAAGAATAATATATCCTGCAAAACTCTCGTTCAAATATGATGGTGAAATTAGGTCATTTCCAGATAAACAGAAATTAAGGGAATATGAAAAAGTCAAACCAAAATTACAAGAATTATTAAAGCCAGTTCTTCAATCTGAGGACAAACAGCTTCAGCTCACAGACAGAACCTAGGATGAAGGATCGTACCGGCCAGATACCAATCAAGGAAATGAACTCTCGAGGACTATCCAAAACCAAAAGAAATACAACAGGGAATCAGAGCAGTTAATCAGTAAATGACAACAACATCAAAACAATAAAAGAGGGAATAAACGGCATAGGTATAGAACCTTCTAATCGATTGGAAGGCAAGGCGATACCAAGTAATGGTAGACTGCTTCAAACTTAGAAAGATAAGGGTAAAATTTATGATAACTACAAAGAAAGTTAACAAACATACTCAAAAAAAAAAAAAAAGAGGAAAAACATCAAGTCTCAGCAAAAACAAAACCTACAAAAACAAAAGAAATGAAAAAAAAATCCACAAAGAAAAGTAACTCAGCACAAGAGAGTAAGAAGAACAAAGGAAATTTCAGCACCACCAAAAAAAGCACTACAAAATGACAACAAACCCACATCTATCAATAATCACACTGAATGTAAATGGACTCAATGCAACCATAAAGAGATAGAGTGACAGAATGGATAAGAAAACAGGATCCATCAATATGCTGTCTACAGAGACACACCTTAGAAACAAAGATGTGAATTTATTAAAAGTCAAGGGTTGGAAAAAAATATATCAAGCTAACAACTACCAAAAAAGAGCAGGAGTGACGATTCTAATCTCAGATAAAATAGACTTTAAAACGAAATCTACCACAAAAGACAAAGAAGGACACTATATAATGATTAAGGGGACGATCCATTATGAAGACATAACCATAATAAACATCTACACACCCAATGACAGGGCTCCAAAATACATAAAACAAACTCTAACAACACTGAAAAGAGAAACTGACAGTTCCACAATAATAGTAGGAGACTTCAACACATCACTCTCAGTAAAGGACAGAACAACTAAGAAGAAATTCACCAATGATACAGAAGACCTAAAGGGCACAATCAGCCAACTTGACCTCATAGACATATATAGAACATTCCATCCAACGGCTGCAAAGTACACATTCTTTTCCAATGCACATGGAACGTTCTCCAGAATAGACCACATCTTAGGCCACAGAGCAATCCTCAACAAGATCCAAAACGTTGAGATAATTCAAACTATCTTCTCTGACCACAATGCCATCAAGGTAGAAATTAACCATAGAAAGAGCAAGGAAAAAAAATCAACTACATGGAAACTGAATAATACCTTGCTTACACATCAGTGGGTAATAGAAGAAATCAGAGATGGAATCAAAAACTTACTAGAATCAAATGAGAATGAAAACACATCATACCAAAACCTTTGGGACACAGCAAAGGCAGTCCTCAGAGGACAATTTATAGCAATAGATGCACATATCAAAAAAGAAGAAAGGGACAAAATCAAAACATTAACTACAGAACTCAAACATATAGAAAGAGAACAGCAAAAAAAGCCCACAATCACTGGAAGAAAGGAAATAGTAAAGATCAGAGCAGAAATAAATGAAATAGAGAACAGAAAAACAATAGAAAGTATCAACAAAACCAAAAGTTGGTTCTTTGAAAGAATCAACAAAATTGACAAACCACTGGCCAGACTGACAAAAGAAAGACAGGAGAGGACACAAATAACCCAAATAAGAAATGAAATGAGGGACATTACAACAGACCCAACTGAAATAAAAAGCATTATAACAGAATATTATGAAAAACTATACTCCAACAAATTTGAAAACCTAGAGGAAATGGATAAATTTCTAGAAACACACAGCCTACCCAAATACAACAAAGTGATGTTGAAAATCTGAACAGACCCATAACAAGAGAACAGATTGAAAAGGTAATTTAAAAAAACTCCCAACCAAAAAAAGCCCTGGCCCAGATGGCTTCACTGGAGAATTCTACAAAACATTTATGGAAGACCTTGTGCCAGTACTACTCAAGCTATTTCAGAGCATAGAAGAGGAAGCAACACTTCCAAAGTCATTCTATGAAGTCAGCATAAAGCTGATACTTAAACCAGGCAAAGACGTCACAAAAAAAGAAGATTACAGACCAATATCTCTCATGAATATAGGTGCAAAAATTCTGAACAAAATTCTAGCCAATAGAATTCAGCATCATATCAAAAAAATAATACACCACGACCAAGTAGGATTCATACCAGGTATGCAAGGATGGTTCAACATTAGAAAATCTATCAAAATAATCCACCACATAAATAAAAGGAAAGTAAAGAATCACATGATCATCTCAGTTGACCCAGAAAGGGCATTTGACAAAGTCCAACACCCATTCCTGATAAAAACTCTCAATAAAGTAGGTATAGAAGGGAAATTTCTCAACATAATAAAGGGCATCTATGCAAAACCAATGGCCAACATCATTCTTAATGGAGAAAGGCTTAAAACATTCCCCTTGAAAACAGGGACAAGACAAGGATGCCTTTTATCACCACTCCTATTTAACATTGTGCTGGAAGTTCTAGCTAGAGCAGTAAGGCAAGAAAAAGAAATAAGGGGCATCCAAATTGGTGATGAAGAAGTTAAACGTCCCTGTTTGCAGATGATTAGATATTATACATAGAAAACCCTAAAGACTCCACGAGGAATCTACTGGAACTAATAGAAAGATTCAGCAGAGGAGCAGGATACAAGATAAACATACAAAAATCAGTTGGATTCCTATACACCAATAAGAAGAACAATGAAAAGGAAATCAGGCAAACAATACCATTTATAATAGCCCCTAAAAAGATAAAATACTTAGGAATAAATCTAACCAGGGATGTAATGTAAAATACCTATACAAAGAAAACTACAAAACACTACTGCAAGAAACCCAAAGGGATCTACATAAATGGAAAAATATACCATGCTCATGGATAGGTAGACTCAACATTTTGAAAATGACAATTCTACCCAATGTATCTTACCAATACAACTCAATCCCGATCCAAATACCAACAACATTCTTCAAAGAGGTGGAGAAACTAATCATTAACTTTATATAGAAAGGAAAGAAGCCCCGAATAAGTAAAGCACTACTGAAGAAGAAGAATGTTGAAGGACTCACACTACCTGACTTCAGAATCTACTATACAGCTACAGTAGTCAAAACAGCCTGGTACTGGTACAATGACAGATACATTGACCAATGGAACAGAATTGAGAACCCAGATGTAAATCCATCCACCTACAGTCACCTGATCTTCGACAAGGGCCCAAAGTCCATCAAATGGGGAAAAGACAGTCTTTTTAGGAATTGGTGCTGGCAAAACTGGGTATCCATCTGCAAAAAAAAAAAAGAAATAGGACCCATACCTCACACCGTATACAAAAACTACTTCAAAATGGATCAAAGACCTGAATATAAAGCCTAAAACTATATAGTTCATAGAAGAAAAAATAGGACCAACACTTCAGGCCTTAATACACAGCATTAACAGGATACAAACCATAACCATCAATGCACAAAACCCAACAGATAAGCTAGATAACTGGGATCTTCTAAAAATTAAACACCTATGCTCTTCAAAAGACTTCACCAAAAGAGTAAAAAGAGAACCTACAGACTGGGAAAAAAAATTTTGGACAGTACAAGTCAGACAAAGGTCTAATCTCCATAATCTACAAGAAAATCCAACACCTCTACAACAAAAAGACAAATAATCCTATTAAAAAATGGGCAAAGGAAATGAACAGACACTTCACCAAAGAAGACATTCAAATGGCCAACAGACACATGAGGAAATGCTCGCGATCACTAGCCGTTAGAGAAATGCAAATTAAAACCGCAATGAGATACCATCTTACCCTGACATTACTGGCACGAATCAAAAACAGTGGAAGTAACAAATGTTGGAGGGGCTGCGGGGAGATCAGAACACTTATGCACTGCTGGTGGGAATGCAAAATGATACAACCATTTTGGAAAATGATATGGCGCTTCCTCAGAAAGCTAGAAATAGACATACCATTCGATCCAGCAATCCCACTCCTAGGAATATATCCTAGAGAAATAAGAGTCGTCACTGGAATAGACATATGCACACCCATGTTCATGACAGCATTGTTCACAATAGCAAAACGATGGAAACAACCTAGATGCCCATCAACAGATGAATGGATAAACAAACTATGGTACACACACACAATGGAGTACTACGTAAAGAGAAACAACAACAATGAATCTGTGAAGCATCTCATAACATGGATGAAACTGGAGGACATTATGCTGAGTGAAATAAGTCAATCACAAAAGGACAAATATTGTATGAGACCTCCATTGTGAAAACCCATGAAAAAGTTTACACACAAAATGTAACAATCTTTGTTGGTTACCAGGGATGGGAGGGGTGGGGGGGAAACACTAAATAAATAATAGATAAGTGGTGTCTTGGGTGAAGGGTGAGACAGTACACAATACAGGAGAAACTAGCACAACTTGTACTAGGAAAGGTCATGGAAGCCCCACAGACACATCCAAACTCCCTGAGGGACTGAATTGCTGGGCGGAGGGCTCTGGGGACCATGGTCTCGGGGAACATCTAGCTAAATTGGCATAACACAGTTTATAATGACAGTGCTCTATATTCTACCTTGGTGAGTAGTGTCTGGGGTCTTAAAAGCCTGTGAGCGGCCATCTAAGATACTCCACTGGTCTCATCCCTTCGGGAGCAAGGGAGAATGAAGAGAACAGGATATAATAAAGATTAGTCCGAAGGACTAATTGTCCACAGCTACCAAGGCCTCCACCGGACTGAGTCCAGTACAGCTAGATGGTGCCCAGCTACCACCACTGACTGCTCTGACCAGGATCACAACAGAGGGTTCTGGACAGAGCTGGAGAAGGATGTAGAGCATAATTCTAACTCACAGAAAAAAGACCAGATTTACTGGCCTAAAGGAGACTGGAGAAACCCCAAGAGTATGGCCCACAAACACCCTTTCAGCTCAGTGGTGAAGTTACCTCCGAGGTACACTGTTCAGCCTGGGAGTGGACAGCCCCGTAAAACCAAATGAGACTAACAAGGTACAGGAGTCCAGTGACAAGGGCCAGAAAGCAGAAGGGGACAAGGAAGCTGGTGATAGGGAACCCGAGGTTGAGTACGGACATTGTTGATGTGTTGTGAGATTGTTAACCATTGTCATAGGGCAACATTTGTAGTAACTGTTAAATGAGAAACTATTTTGTTCTGTAAGCCTTCATCTTAAGTGAGAATAACAGCACAATTGGAAGAGCATAGTCAATGTCACTGAACTGTGCATGTAGAAATTTTTGAAATGGTGTATGTTTGGCTATGTGTATTTTCACCAAACAAAAAAAGAGGTTGAGAAGTTAGAGGGTTGATATGTTGTGGGGTTGTTAACCAATGTTATAAAACAACATGTGTACTTCTCTTTCATGAGAAACTATTTGTTCTGTAAGCCTTCACCTGAAGTACAATAAAAATAAAAAAAGAGTTTCAGTAACACTGAATTGGGACTCAGAACCAATGAGACTCACAGTATCATGGGTCTTTATTAGTAAAATATTAGAGGCACTAATCTTCCCTACCATAGTCCCTATTTAAATGATGGCATAATCAGTCTCTCAGAAGTTTAGAGTTACGCTGGAATTCTCAGCTATATCCTTGGTACTGTAAGGACAAATGCAAACAGAGATTTTAATTCTCCCTGTTGAAAACAAGGGAAAAGCCTCCCTCCTTCCCAGTTTTTCCAGAGTTCACTTTAGATAATTGAAATTGTAAATTCTTCCTCTGTCTCTTTGTAAAGTAAGTCTAAATCAAGGACCTGGTAGTCACCTCTTTAAAACGTAACTTCAGGTAATTCTTCCCTACTTCCCTACAACCAGGAGGTTAGCATAATTCCAGGCCCCCAAATGCCAATTTATCTCAGGCCGTAAACAGACTAGAAAATTAACAATTTTGTCTTGAGAGCATGAATGTAATGGGTTGTATCCACTCAGCTATATAAAGGGGCAGATTCCTTTCTGCCTTTGCAACCTCTTTAGCAGATTGCCTGTGATGTATCTCATTCTTGTTTATCACTTATTCAATAATAAGAATGTTCTTTCTCTTCTATGTTTGTGGAGACGTTCATTGGATTGGGAGTAGATTTTGTTTTTAGTAATTTTCCCTAATAGTACACAATAGTAAACAAACTCAAGCCACAGTTCCACAAAACCCTGGTATTATACACGCACACACACAGAACACACACACATTGATGTTTTATTACCAAATTAATGAGTCTATTTTCCCAAGAGGAAGAAAAAATTAGGTTAAGAGTAAGATTTTTCTTGGAAACCTATGTAGTAGAATGTAGAATAAGATGAAAATTTACTTTATTTGAATTTTTATATTGTTATTTAATGTTAACGTACAAATATGTCATGATGTTTCATAACCAGTACCTTGGGTTTCAGGAGAATCTAAGAACAAATGATTTGGCAGCAATCTAGAGCCACAAGAGGGCACCATTACTTCAGGAATGAAAATCTGGTATACCAAATAATTTATAGGAAAATATTTTACCTATATTGGATATTTGTCCTTTCTTATCAATTACTTCATCTATTTTAGTCAATGATGTATTATTCATAATTCTGAAAACATTACCTGATGTACAATAGGCATTCAATAAATATTTGTTGAATAGATGAATAATTCATTAGATTCAAAATTATGTGGAGTCAAAAATATAAAACCAAGGTTAAGAACTACTTTGACCTATGCTTAAGCAGGTTGAAAATACAGTCCAACAGAACAATAGTGGTGGCAAAATGGAACTCTTTCGCACCTGTGCTCTTACTGACCTTGTCAGAAAGGAAACCTACACTATAGGACACCACCTGTATAATACTTGGTCCCCTTGATCCTCTGAGACAGGTCACTGTTCAGAAAAAACACAGCCAAATTCAGTATGGTAGGAACGCTCTTGTAGCCAAAAAAATCTAGAAAGTGGAGATGGCACCCCACTGCATTAAGTAGTCAAATTTGAATTTCGTGTCCATTTAACAAGAAGTGGTGATTTAGAAAATAATATTTCGAATCATTATTCCCTGATCGTGAGCATGTAGAAATGTGACACAGCTGGGGCTGAGCCCTCACAGACTCACAAAGACACATCAACAGATGGACAATCTCAGAAATTATTTTAAGGAAGCTTTCATAAAAGGGCAATAAAACCTAATCCAAAGGACTTCTCACCTTCTGTATTTTTCTATTAACAGTTAGTGAATAGGAATTTGTTGGACCGATGAAGACCTTCCTGACTTTCGTTAACTGAAACCCGTACCAATGATTGTTAAGAAAGAAGATTCAAAATGTAAGATTATAATTTCTAGCCAATCAGTGAAAAAGTGACACTTTCAATGATTCTACCCATTTTGTGATGTTGATATATACTGATGATTCTGTAACCTTCCTGGGACTCGGGTACACATGGCTGTGGCAGCATGCTTGTCCGTTTTCCCATTCTTGCCTGTTCTGTGATATTCTTTGGACTCGAGCAGACATGGCTGTAAGCAACGTGTCGGCTTCCCACTCCTGCCCTTTTGAATATATGCCGAATAAAACTTTCTTTTTGCTTTACTAAACTTTATGACGTTTTTGCCCTACAACAGTGGGTGACATATTTTACAGCCATGGAGATCATTTTCTAAGTATTGTCATAACCAGTTTTATAGGAGCACACAGGATGTGCCAGGAATTTGTTTTTCTGTTTCCTTGGAGTGAGACTAAAATTACTGAGAGCAAAACATGCATGTTCCTGTGTAAGGGCAAATACAAATTGAAAATAAGAGGTTTTAATTCTCCCTGTTGCAGATCTGGGAAGAGGCTCCCCTCATCCCCTGTTCTTTCAGAATTCACCTTCTCGGCCTCTTTGAAAAGTATGTAAATCTAAGCTGTTAACTCAAGGAACTGGCAACCATTTCTTTAAACTGTAACTTCAGGCGATTCTCCCCCTACCTCCTGGAAGATTAGCATAACCTCTGTTGGTTGTTGTTAGGTGCCAACATAAAGAGACTGCTAGGAGTTGAAAAGACCTGATGGCAGTGGGTTTGGTTTCTGGTATCTTGAAAGCATGAATGTAATGGGTTGTATACACTTAAACTTATGTATAAAGGGTCAGATTCCTTTCTGTCTTTGTAATCACTTTAGCAGATTGCCTGTGATGCATCACATTCCGGTTTAATGCTTATTCAATAATAAAACTTTCGTTCTCTTCAATTTTTGTGGAGAGGTTTTCTGGATTGGGAGAAGATTTTGTTATCAATTATATTTCTTTCCCCCAACACCCATCACATAGAGTTGCCAGACTTAGCAAATAAAAATAAGATGCCGGTTAAATTTTAATTTCCGTTATTTATCTGAAATTCACATTTAACTGGGTATGCTGTATTTTACCTAGTAACCCTACTAGCGTATCATACTCTACAGTGCTACCTTGATTAGAGCAAGAAATTGAAAAAAGAAAAAGAAGAAGAAGAAAATGAGGACCACTTCATACCAGACATTAGTTAGCAACTTGAGGATAGAAGAGTACAGTGTGAGAGCAATGGAATCTTAAATTTAAATATATTATCAGTATCCATTAGCAATAAGTACTTAAATGAGATTAAACTCTTAGAGAATAAACATGGTGAATTTGGCTGAAATGAAAAGTTGCCTGGCTAGCCGGTTTCCCCAAGCATTGCACAACACCATTCCACTAAAATAGCTATATAATTTATATATGCATTCAGAATTTCAACATTTATTGAGAAACTATTATTAATAAGGCAGTGAAATAAATGTGGGAATATATCAATGAACAAATAGATGTTGTCCCTGTACTCATGAGCTATATACTCTTATAAGGGAAATAAGTACTACTTACAAAATTAAATATTTAATTACTATTTTCAAAAGTGCCACACACACACAAAAATGTTTAGACACCAAAGAGTGTGTGTCATATTGAGGTCTGTTAAACTCGTGTAGCAGATGAGATGGAGGTAGGTAGGTAAATAGGAAACTAGTACATAAATAAAATCCAACCGTGCTATAACTCTAAAAATTAAGATTTAAGTAATAGACTGTCAGAATCAGGGAGCAATCTCAAACTAATACAAAACTTAATTGGGAAATACTTAACTTAGCTTTTAGCTAATTGCATATATGATCATCTCCTAGAAGAGCAACTGGCTTGAGAAAAGGTGGAGAAATTATTTATATACCGCCCCGTATTTACACCCTTACTTAGATATGAGTGATAGTTACCAAACAGGACACTGGACAACTCCATCCTTACAACTGCTCAGGCCAAAGACCTGGAGTGTTGAAATTATCCTTAACTCATTCCTTTCTCTTATATTTCAGACAAATCCATCAGCAGTCCTACTGGTTTATCCTTCAAAACAAGCTAGGAATTTTAAAACTTCCTACCACCTTTATTCTACCAACTAGGCCTAAAACAGCATCATCTCCCATATCGATTATTATAATAACAATCTTAAATTATTTCTCTGATTTACCTCTTTTCCCAATGTAGCAGTCCAAGTGGTCTTGTTAAAAGGTAACACATTGTAACATTGCTCTTTGCAAAACCCCCCACGGCTTCCCATGTACTTCAGAGTAAAAGCTGAAGTCCTTGCAACAGCCTACAAAGCTCTCAGAGATCTTGCTTTCCATTACCTCTTTGATCTAATTTGCTATTGCTCTTCTCCCCACTCATTCAGTTCTTGCCCCTTACTCTTAATGTTGTTTAAACCTGCCAGATTTCCTCCTGATTTGGGATTTTGCCCTTGTTATTCCTTCTGCCTCTTCCCCCTGATCCTTCATGGATTGCTCTCTCATATCTTTTAAGTCTTTCTTTGATTATGTCCTTGACAGTGAAGCCTTCCTTCAACTACCTTATTTAAAACTTCACTTCCCCTCCAGGAAGAATTTTCTCTTTTCTCAATTTATTTTATTCTGTATTTTAACCAAATTCTAACATACTACATAGTTTCCTTAAAATTTTTTGGTTCTGCTCATTATTTCTCCACCAAGTACAAAATACCTACTTTGAAGGTAGAGACTTTTGTCTGCTTTGTGACTTCTGTATTCCTAGAACCTAAAATTAATATTTCTCTCAACTTCCTCTGTGTGTGTGCGTGTGTGTGTGTATACTGAAGTGGTTAAGAACTAGTTTCACAATCTATTTGCATATCGCCAGTGGACTGATAAATGGTCTGCCACCTCTCTGCTCTGTAAAGTATGGGGATAATTCCACATCACCTTGTACCTTCCCTATCTCAGATGTGGAATTAGTCATTTCTCCAAGAACCTCTAGTTCATTTTAGTGAGAAAGAGCATGTAAGAGACGCTGTCTAGAGACTAAGTGTTTCCTTGCCATCAGAGTATCACTGGCCTTTTCCCTCTGTTCTTAAGGGCACTTTATATTAGCCCTTTATCTGGGGTATATATTGCAAATATTTTTCCCATTTTCTTATTTGTTCTTTGTCATTGCTGATAGTGTCTATATACATTATATGTGCTGTTGTTAGGTGCCACTGAGTAGGTTCGCACTCATAGTGACCCTGTGCACAGCAAAATGAAACACTGGCCGATCCTGTGCCATCCTCACAATTGTTGTCGTTTTTGAACACATGGTTGCAGCCACTGTGTCAATCCATCACGTTGAGGGTCTTCCTCTTTTTTGCTAACGCTCTACTTTACCAGGCATGGTGTCCTTCTCCAGGAACTGGTCCCTCCTGATAACACGTCTAAAGTAAGTAAGAGGAAATCTCACTATTCTTCCTTCTAAGGAGCGTTCTAGCTGTGCTTCTTCCAAGACAGACTTGTTCATTCTTCTGGCAGTCCATGGTATATTCAATATTCTTCATCAACACCATAATTCAAATCCATCAATTCTTCTTCAGTCTTCCTTATTCATTGTCCAGCTTTCATATGCATATAAGGGGATTGAGAATACCATGACTTGGGTCCCTCACACACCTTAATTCTCAAGGTGTTATCTTTATTTTTTAACGCTTTAAAGACGTCTTCTGCAGCAGATTTGCCCAATGTGATGCATCTTTTAATTCTTGACTGCTGCTTCCATGAGCATTAACTGTGGATCCAAGTAAAAGGAAATCCTTGGCAACCTCAATATTTTCTCCATTTATCATAATGTTGTTTATTAGTCCATTTGTGAGGATTTTTGTTTTCTTTATGTTGAGGTGTAATCCATACTGAAGACTGTAGTCTTTGATTTTCATCAGTAAGTGCTTCAAGTCCTCTTCACTTTCAGCAAACAAGGTTGTGTCATCTGCATATCGAAGGTTATTAGTAAGTCTTACTCCAATCCTGATGCCCTGTTCTTCTTCATATGGTCCAGCTTCTCAGATTATTTGCTCATCATACAGATTGAATAAGTATGATGAAAGGATACAACCCTGATGAACACCTTTCCTGATTTTAAAACATGCAGCATCCCCTTTGTGATCAAGGTTGTGTGCCAACTTGGCTGGGCCATGATTTTCAGTGGTTTGGCAGTTACGATGTAGTTTGACAGTTGTGTAATGATGTAATCACTTCCTTGATGAAATCTGATATAATGTGTTTGCCTCCATGACGGGATCTGCTGTGAATAACCAATCAGATGAAAGGGAGTTTCCTTAGGGGTGTAGCCTGCTTCCAGTATAGGTGGACCTTCTGGCAAGGTTCGTGGGCTTTTGCTCACTCTACATCCTGCAGCCGGCCCCTGTTCATCTGGGATTTGAGCTAGCAGCTCACTTACTGTCTTTCCTGCCAATCTTGAGATTCGTCCTTCTCCGAGGCCTGTGAGTGAGGAGAAGCCTCCAGTCTGACCCACGGACTTGGGACTTTCCAGCCTCTACAACCATGTGAGCCATTTCCTTGATACAAACCTCTCCCTATGTATATTTATACACTTTACTGGTTTTGCTTCTCTAGAGAACCCACCCTAAGATACCCTTGTTCTGTTGGAGTAACTGCCTCTTGGTCTATGTACAGGTTACGCATGAGCACAATTAAGTGTTCTGGAATTCTATCCTTTGCAATGTTATCCACACTTTGTTATGATCCACACAGTCAAATGTCTTTGCATAGTCAATAAAACACAGGTAAGCATCTTTCTGGTATTCTTTGCTTTCACCCAAGATTCCATCTGACGTCAACAATGATATCCCTTGTTCCATATCCTCTTGTGAATCCAGCTTGAATTTCTGGCAGTGCCCTGCGGATGTACTGCTGCAGCTGTTTTTGAATGATCTTCAGCAAAATTTTACTTGCATGTGATATTAATGCTATTATTTATTTCCGCATTCTGTTGGATCACCTTTCTTTGGAATGGGCACAAATATGGATCTCTTCCAATCAGTTGGCCAGGTAGCTGTCTTCCAAATTTCTTCACATAAAAATGTGAGCACTTGCAGCGTTGCATTCATTTGTTGAAACATTTCAATTGGTATTCCATCAGTTCCTGGAGCCTTGTTTTTAGCCAATGCCTTCAGTGAAGCTTGGATCGCTTGCTTTAGTACCATTGGTTCTTGATCGTATATTACCTCCTGAAATGGTTGAATATCAACAAATTCTTTTCAGTATAATGACTCTGTGTGTTCCTTCCATCTTCTTTTGATGCTTCCTGTGTCATAAAATTTTTTGGCCATAGTAACCTTCAGTATTGCAGCTCGAAGCTTGAGTTTTTTCTTCAGTTCCTTCAGCTTGAGAAATGCTGAGCGTGTTCTTCTCTTTTGGTTTTCTAACTCCAGGTCTTTGCACATTTCATTATCATACTTTATCTTTTGTTCAGCTCTTTTATTTCATCATTTCTTTGTTTCAGTTTAGCTACTCTAGGTTCAAGAGCAACTTTCAGAGTCTTATCCATTTTGATCTTTTCTGTCTTTTTAATGACCTTTTGCTTTCTTCATATATGATGTCCTTGATGTCCTCCCACAACTCATCTGGTCTTCAGTCATTAGTGTTCAAAGCGTCAAATCTATTGCTGAGATGGTCTGTAAAGTCAGGTGAAATATGCTCATTGTCATACTTTGGCTCTCCTGAACTTGTTTTAATTTTCTTCAGCTTCAACTTGAACTTGCATATTAGCAATTGATGTTCTGTTCTGCAGTCAGCTCCTGGTCTTGTTCTGACTGATAAGGATATTTAGCTTCTCCATGGTCTATTTCCACAGATGCAGTCAATTTGATTCCTGTGTATTCCATCCAGTGAGTTCCATGCATATAATCACCGTTTATGTTATGAAACATGGAATTTGCAGTGAATAAGTCATTGGGTTTGCAAAATTCTATCATGTGATCTTGGATTTGGTTTCTGTCACCAAGGCCATATTTTCCAACTACTGATCCTTCTTTGTTTCCAACTTTCACATTCCAGTCACCAGTAATTATCAATGGATTTTGATTGCATGTTTGATAAATTTCAGATGGCAGAAGTTGGTAAAAATCTTCCATTTCTTCAACTTTGGCATTAGTGGTGGTTGTGTAAATTTGAATAAAAGTTGTATTAACTGGTCTTCCTTGTAGGTGTATGGATATTATCCTATCACTGACAGCATTGTACTTCAAGATAGATTTTGAAATGTTCTTTATGACGATGAATGCATGGCATTCCTCTTCAGTTTGTTATTCCTGGCATAGTAGACCATGTAATTGTCTGATTCAAAATGCCAATACCAGTCCATTTCAGCTCACTAATGCCTATGATGTTGATCTTTATATATTCCACTTCCTAATATTATATGTAGCGTCTGGATTTTGAGTTGTAGTTAGTTTCGATCTCAGACTCAGTTTATATAAAAAATTCACCTATGTTTTCTTCTTGTACTTGTATGATTTTATTTTTTACATTTAGATTTCTTATGTATTTGAAGTTTATTTTTGTGTTTGACATAGGGATCCTTTTTTATTAGTTTTCAAAATGGTGGTTTGTCTCAAATTTATGTATTTAATAATCCATTTTGAGATGGTATTTTTTTATTTGTTATGTACTTGTATTCATTTCTGAATTTTTGTCTAGGCTGTTGGTTTGTGAGTCTATTTGTGTGCCAATACCATAGTATCTTAAATACAGAAGCTTTGTAATGTGTTTTAATATCTGAAAGGGCTAGTTCCCCTTCGTTGTTCTTTTCCTTGCAGGGTGTTCATAAGTATTCTAACATGTTTTTCACAATATAAACTTTGCAATCAGCTTGTTTTGCTCAAGGGGGTAGGGAAAACTTAAGCTATTTGTGTTAGAATTGTGTTAAATTTCTAATTGAGAATTGACATCTGTGAGCTAGGGCTATCTTTCCATTTGTTCACGCCTGCTTTTGAGAATATTCTAAAGTTTTTCTCATGTTTTTGTTCGCATATGTTGTTATGTTTTGGAGTGTGATTAATTACTTTTGTGTGTGGCCTTTCTAGCCATGGTCTTGTGACCCCCACCCAGGTGATCGGGTGGGACTGTGCAAATAAGATAATTGTGGCTCACCAAGGAGATTGGTCTGCTTTGCCTTAAAAGAGAGCCCATTCCAGAGCAGAAAGGAGAGACAACAACCACCAAAGAAGGAGGGACCGGCAGCAGAGACCCGCAGGAGACGGTGCAGTAGGTTTCCTGGCCCACAGAGTGAGAAAGCTGAGTGCCTTTAGGCAGAGACTGAGGGCCAGGGAGAAACCCATGAATTTGGGACTTACCAGCCTCCACAGCCGTGTGAGCCGTTTTCTTTACATGGTTCATGAGTTCTGTGAGATGTTGCAGTGAGTTAGGAAACCCAGAGACAGGAGAGAGTACTGAGACGAGAGGGAGTAGTTGATGTGAGAGATGATAGAGTGGTACAGCAGCTTTGAAAAGTTAGACATTTGAGACATCTTTAAGCTCCGCCTCATAGGACCCAGCTTTGTGCTGATTCTTATAAAAAATTATTTATGTTTATTTCTAAGACATATTTCTTATTTGTTTCTATTATAAATGAAGTTTTCTCTTCCATTATATCTTCGAACTGGTTATTGTTTGTACACAAAAAATCCCTCGATTATCTATGTTAATTTTCCATCCTACTTCTTTACTAAACTCTTTTATTGTGTTCACTATTTTTACCATTGCTTCTCTTAGATTTTCCAGGTATATTATCATATCATCTGCCAATAGAAATTAGTTCTGTATCTTCTTTTTCAAATGTTATGTTTCTAATTATTTTATTAGAAAGAAAATTGCATTGGCCTTTACATCCAGTACACAAATAGTAAAGGAAATAGCAAGCATTCTTGCTTCCTTAGTGTTTCCCATTAAGGAAGATGCCGGCTTTAGGAAATGATCAGTTTGTTTTATTGAGTGTATTTGTTAGGAATGGACATTGAATTTTGTCATGGGCCTCTTCAGCATTTATGGAGATAATCACATAATTTTTTCCCTTTAGATGAAAGATATAAAATAGAGTAAGAGACATCGAGGATAAAGTAAGATAATCTTTTATGCATCTTAAAGGACAGGAAATAGACACTAAGGAAGATAACATAGTTGAAAAAATGATGTCAGAGAATTTTCCTGAAGTAGTAACAGTTAACAATCTACACGTTCAGGATGAAAAACAAGACCCCCATTGTGCAGTGAAGAATTAACCTTACCAGAGAGGTCTGGCCTTTACCCACAGCTGCTGGGAGGTGATCTCGAGGCCCTTGCAATGTCTTGACTAATAAGAGCATCTTTGTTTGCCTGGGGCCTTTGGCCACTGGACAGTCTAAAAATGTGATTTATAATAGGGACTTTGAGCCATGCCTTATCCATTTTGACCTCTGGAGAAACTGGAAACTAAAGGCATTAGTCTGACCTCCAGGAGGGGCTGTAGACTAAAGATCAGCCACACAGGGTTTGATCAAACCCCAGTAAGAATTCTGGATAACAAAAGCATGAGTGAGCTTTCCTGGTTGGCAACAGTCTTTGAGTATTATCACACACTGTAACCAGGAGAAGATGACACCGTTCAGAATTCCACAGGGAGAGAATGACCAGAAGCTTCACATTTGGACCTTTCTAGACTTTGCCCTATGTGTGCCTCCCTTTGGCTGATTCTAATTTGTATCCTTTCACTGTAATAAAACTGTAATCATAAGTGTAGTGCTTTCTTTAGTTCTAGGAATCATTCCAGTGAATTACCTAACCTGAAGGTAGTCCTAGGAACTCCCAAACTTGTGACTGGGGTCTGAAGTGAGGGAAGTCTTGTGGGGACTGTTTCTTTTTTTTTTTGACTTGACAATTTGGGGAATTCATCACACACATTAGTCATATTATTGTGAAATTACAGAATTCCAGAGAAAAAGAGAAGTAAAAATGGCAATTTCATTATTAACCAGGTCACTGTAAGTTAAAAACAAGATGAAATACTATTTCTAAACCTCAAAGTGACAGAATTAAAAGTCTGACAATAACCAAGTGTTGATAAAGATATGAAGCAATGGGAACTCAGACATAGCTGTTGAATGTTCAAATTCTAACAATTACTTTGGAAAATAACTTGGCATTCCCTGGTAAAGGAATATCCTATAGCACAGGAATTCCATTTCTAGAGAAATTGTGCACGTATGCACCAGGAAATATGTACAAGTGTGGAAGAAAAGGCATTGTTTGCAATAGAAAAAAGCGTGGAAATACTCCAAATCTTTCATGAGGAAAATTTATATGTTATTGATATATTCTCACATAAACTCATTGCTTTCAATTCGATTCCAACTCATAGCAACACTATAGGACAGAGTAAAACAGCCCCATAGGCTTTCCAAGGAGCAGCTGGTGGAATCGAACTGCTGACCTTGTTAGCAGCAGAACTCTTAACCACTGTGCCACCTAGGCTTCGTATTCTCACATGGTGGGATATAATATACTGTAGTGAAAAAGAATGAAATACATCTATAGAACTATATGTATAAATCTTTTAAACGGGTATAATAAATCACAGACGAGCACATGCACTATGATATATTTATATAAAGTTGAAAAACAGGTGAAATTTAACAATATATTATTTGAGGATGGAAAACTATCTTAAAAACAAAGCATGGAAATGATTAACACAAAATTTAGAATAGGGCTTCTCTCTGGAAGACCGTGAGTGGAATGTGATTGGGAAGGGCATACAAGGGACCTTCAAATATACTGATATTCTTAAGCAGGATGTCATACAAGGATGTTTATATCGTTAAAATTCTTTAAAAAGTACATGGACATTATTTACACTTTTATTGGTAACATATTACAAAAGTAAATTTAGACACTTTTAAGTATTTTTGGATGATAGGGTATTCTGCATTAATTGCACATCAACTGCCATTTGGTATGCCCACTTACAAACCATTTCAACTTGCAAACAATTATTTTGAAACACATATTTGATGACTATTCCTTTAAACACTTGGATAACCTCCAGTCATAAGGTCAAGTTTCTGTCATTTATGGGGAATGTTTCTGAAGACATTCTATTCCTTCCATTACTCTCATACATTTCAGTACTTGGATCTCCAATGTAATGATACACAACCCTAAAGCAGAAAGATTTGCCCTAGAAAACATGGTTTTACATTGGCATAGTTAAGCTATCTTCCTGTTTTTCTAAATGAAGTTTCTATTCCCTTTTAAGTGGTAAGTGGCTGTGAAGGAATGAATAGTATATTTGTAGAAACTTTCCAACACAATTTCTACAACTATCTTTTCCATTCTCATCAGATAATAAACTGTGAATGTAATACAGTTTATTCACATCAGAGTAGATTCCAATGGAATATTTGTTCTCTCTTCTACTAACTTTAGGGTCAAATAGAAGTAATTCAAACCAACATAATAAAAGTGGTTACCAAAAGCTTAATTTTAGATGAAAGATTTATTTGTTTAGGGATAGAAATAAATAGGCAAGAACTGGGAATTGAGATAGGCTAAGAATGTCTTCCACCACCCATCTGTCAGTTTGTCATACTGCGGTGGCTTGTGTGTTGCTATGATGCTGGAAGCTATGACACTGGTGTCTCAAATAACAGCAGGGTCACCTATGGTGGACAGGTTTTAGCAGAGCTTCCAGACTAAGATTAGGAAGAACGGCCTGGAGACCCACTTGCAAAAATTAACAAATGAAAACCTAATGGATCACAACTGAATCTTGACTCACTTGCTTTGGACACAACATCAGGAGGGATCAATCACTGGAGGAGGACATCATGTTTGGTGAAGTAAGGGGTCAGTGAGGGCAATGGAGACTTTTAGTTAGATGGATTGGCACAATAGCTGCAACGATGGACTTGAACATGTTGGTGATCAACAGATGATCCAGAACTGGGCAATGTTTCGTTCTGATGTACGTAGGTTGCCATGAATCAGAACTGACTTGTGGGCAGCTATCTATTTATCTAAGAGTATCTTTAATGAAATGTTCCTTAGTCTAACAGTTGTGTCCAATTTTATGTGCAAACACAATTCTTCTCAAGCTACAGAACTTTGAATGACATATAACTGCTCTTCCAAAAGAGTATTTACCTGATGCAGCAACTTATGAGCATCATTTATTTCCAATGCCTCTATTATTTCGGCTAGGGCTGCTACACCTCAGCGGTGACCCTCACCATCATGACAAAAAAAAAAAAAAACTTTGCTGTCAAGTCGATTATGACTCATAGCAACCTTAGAGGATAGAGTAAAACTGTCCCATAGAGTTCCCAAGACTGTGATCTTTACGGAAGCAGATTGCCACATCTTTCTCCCATGGAGTGGTTGATGAGTTTGAACCAACGATCTTTTCATTAGCAGTTGAGCACTTAACCACTGCGCCACCAGGGCTCCTCTCACCACCATAGCAGGCTCCGATTCACACTTCAATAATCAAGTTTGAGGAGCTTGCCATACGCTCCTCTAAGAGACGAGCTGGTAATTGAGAAGAGGCTAACAAAGAGGGAAACTTAGTACACTTCCTTCCTAGCGTACTTGGCCTTCTGTCTTCAAATACAAATATGAGGGATTTCTTTACTACTGGGTAATCAGAAATGGTGTGTGCAAAGGAATTTCTTTGCCAGAAATAAGTGAAAAACTATATCTTTCAGGGAGAATCAATCCATGGTTCTACCAGAACCTTTTAATTCCAAATGTTATCTTACCTTCCTAGGTTTAAACTTTATTCTTTTATCCACATCTAACCCCTGACACACTTCATTGCTGGAAAATGTATTTTAACAAATTATAGGTGACATCACGTATCAGTCGAGGGGAGAAGTGAAAGAAAAAGTGGTTGGAAGTTCTGACTATAGTAGAAAGCAGCACTGCCGCATAAAAGGTGGGATCCTCTCTCTCCGTAGGTAAAGTTTCTGCATATGCGCTGGAGATCCTCAGTGATAAAGCACTTTTTTCCTAGATGGAGTCCCTGGGTGGTGCGATTGCTGGGCTGCTAACTGATAGATGGAAAGTTCAAGTCCACTAAAAGACACTTCAAAAGAAAGTCCTGGTGATCTATTTCCAAAATACTAGCCACTGAAAACCTTATGGAGCACAGTTCCACTTTGGCGCATATGGGGTTGCCATGAGTCGGAATTGATTCAACGGCAACTGGTAACTGGTTTTCCCTGGAAAGAGCCTTTAGTTTCCCTAAGGGCTTTACCTGAGCCTTGATCCATGATGTTTCACCAGGGCATATGGAAGAGTACAGAGCACTATTTATATTGCCCTAAGCAATAGTAGTTTAATGTGGGCGAGTCAGATGTCACTAACTTTCTACCACCAGAACCTATAATTACTTAAAAGTTAATTTTTATTTAAATAAGAAGCAAGTGACAACTAGAGGAAGACTAGCAGAAAGAAGACATATTTTTGAGTACCCATTATGTCTTCACATAAATCATTTCATTTGATCCTTACTCTAACACTTTGTGACTTGTGGCTAATCTATTACATGTTTTTAGAGATGAGAAATGTGTGACTCGAAGAAATGTTAAGTGGACACACAGAAAGCTGGAGTCAGCCAGGAGGGCTGCTAAATTTGAACATTTGTCTATCCGACCACAGAACTTTTTCCACCATGACATGTCTCTGACAATGATGATGCCACTGGATTAAAGAGCAATTATCATCATTTTAATGAAATGCGTTTATTTTATGCTGCACTTTGGAATCTTTATCTACATATTATTGTTGCATATCAGTCATGCACCTTAAACACTAATTCCTTTGCCTTTTGGAAGGAATTTGTTCAATTTATTTTTTCCTTGAATTCCTGTCTGATCATTGCAGGATCACATAGAGTTTGGGAAGAAATATAGAGCTCAGTAAGCCAGCACTGGAAGCCAAGACTGAAAAGATTTCTAAAGCTACCATGGCTTTGCCTTTGGTGCTCAGGTAGGTAGGTATAAAAGAATTCCACACACTGCAAAAAGCCAGCATGCTGAATGTGAACATCTTTGCCTCAGTGAAACTGTCTGGCAGCCTCCTGGCCAGAAAAGCAATCACCAAGCTCAGTAGTGCCAGAAAGCCCAAGTAACCCAGTACACAATAGAAGGCAGTGGTGGATCCCTCATGATACTGAAGGCTAATCTGGCCAAACTCAGATTGTGAGTCCATGTCAGGAAAAGGGGGAGAGATTCTCAGCCGGATTGCGCAGATACATACTTGAATAAGGAGCCATTATAGACTACAGCATTTGAGAATTGGGTCACCATCCACATTTGTAAGGCACTTCCTGGTTTGATGGCTTTAAAGGACATGACCACAATGAAAGTCTTTGCTAAAACGGCAGAAACAGCCACAGAAAATATAACTCCAAAGATGTTTGTCTCAAGATGCAGGTGACTTATCTAGGCTGACTAATAAAAGGCAAGGGGGAGAGCAAGCAGAGTCTCCTGGTCATCTAGTGCTGCTATAACCGAAATACCACAAGTGGATGGCTTTAACAAAGAGAAGTTTATTCTCTCACAGTACAGTAGGCCACAAGTCTGAATTCAGGGTGCCGGCTCCAGAGGAAGGCTTTCTCTCTCTGTCTGTTCTGGAGGAAGGTCCTTGTCATCAATCTTCCCCTGGACCAGGAGATTTTCCAGGGAGGAACTTGAGGTCCAAAGACCCACTCTGCTCCTGGCACTGCTTTCTTGGTGGTATGAGGTCCCCATGTCTCTCTGCTCACTTCTCTCTTTTATATCTCAAGAGAGATTGGCTTAAGACACAATCTGATCTTGTAGAGCTCATCAATATAACCACCACTAATCCATCTCATTACATCATAGTGACAGAATTTACAACACATAAGGAAATCACATCAGACAACAAAATAATAAACAATCATACAATACTGGGAAGCACGACCTAGCCAAGTTGACAGATGTTTTGGGGGGACATAATTCAATCCATGACACAGAGTATTAAGGAAACAAGGAGAATATAACTGTTATTTCAAATATTTGGTCTGACAATTGGTGTGTCTTGATACCAGATAAGTAGCCCTAAAGTCAGAGCAGTGAGGACAGAGAAACTAATAGCCGTAGAGACAAGAACAGCTCCTATAGGATCTTCATGGAACAAAAAAGCCATAGTTTTGGGGAGGCAGTGATTGGTCTTTAGGACACTTGATACATTGATCCATAACTGAAAAGGATACAGCTTGATTTATTATATTCTATCAGTCATTCCTCAAATGTATATACAAAACAAATGTATCTTGAACAGAACCATATTTAAATTCTGAAGGAAATGTATTCAATTACATTCACTGGACCATAACATTAAGAAAAGAAAAAAAAAGACCTTCCCTCATGGGAGAGAAATCATCTATTATAAGTTTGAAAATCCATTAAAAAATACAGAAAAGTGGAGTTTAACTGCACAATGAAAGAGTCAAGAATTTAGAAAATGATTTTGAGGGAAAAACACAGATGGTATGAAAAAGGTATTTGATAAAGTATGAAAGGGAGATTGAACACATTCTGAGGCTTCTGGCCTTTAATTATGGAAAGCCTAAGAGATAAATGGTCCTAATATTTATTGAGTATCTGTGTTTGAGTGTGTGTGTATTGCACTGGGCAAATCTTCTGCAAAAGACCTCTTTAAAGTATTAAAAAGCAAAGATGTCACTTTAAGAACTAAGATGCGCCTGACCCAAGCCATGGCATTTTCAATCGCCTCATATGCATATGAAAGCTAGACAATGAGTAAGGAAGGCTGAAGAAGAACTGATGCCTTTGAATTATGGTGTTGGCAAAGAAAATTGAATATACCATGGACTGTCAGAAGAAAGAACAAATCTGTCTTGGAAGAAGTACAGCCAGAATGCTCCTTAGAAGCAAGGATGGTGAGACTTTGTCTCACATACTTTGGACATGTTATCAGGAGGGACCAGCCCTTGGAGAAGGACATCATAGTTGGTAAAGTAGAGGGCCAGTAAAAAAGAGGAAGACCCTCAAGGAGATGGGTTGACACAATGGCTGCAACAATGGGCTCAAGCATAAGAACTATTGTGAGGATGGCACAGGACAGCGCAATGTTTTGCTCTGATGTACATGGCATCGCTGAGTCGGAACCAGCTCACTGCACCTAACAACATCAACGTTTCAGTAACTGTAGTAGGTAATTGCTTTTAAGTTATAATTTGATTTTGATAACAATTTTACAAAGGATTTATCATTATTTTAGTGTTTATTTTGTTGTTATTAGGTGCCGCTGAGTTGCTTCCAACTGATAGCAACCCTATGTACAACAGAACGGAACACCACCAGGTCCTGCACCATCCTCACAATCGTTATGCTTGAGCCCATTGTTGCAGCCACTGTGTAAATTCATCTTGTTGGGGTTCTTCCTCTTTTTCGCTAATCCTCTACTTTACCAAGCCTGATGCCCTTCTCCAAGGACTGGTTCCTCTTGATAACATGTCCAAAGTATGTGAGAGGAAGTCTCACCATCCTTGCTTCTAAGGAGCATTCTGGCTGTACTTCTTCCAAGACAGATTCGTTCTTTCTTCTGACAGTCCATGGTATATTCAATATTCTTCACCAACACCATAATTCAAAGACATCAATTCTTCTTTGGCCTCCTTTATTCATTGCCCAACTTTCACATTCATATGAGGCAATTGAAAACATCATGGCTTGGGTCAGGTGCAGCTTAGTCCTTAAAGTGATATCTTTGCTTTTTAGTACTTTGTGATCATTAAAGTTGTGTGTGAACTTGGCTGGGCCATGATTCTCAGTGGTTTGGCAGTTATGATGTAGTTTGGCAATTGTATGATGATGTGATCACTTCCATGATGAGATTTGACATGATGTGATCACCTCCATGACGGGATTTGTTTTGAGTAGCCAGTCAGTTGGAAAGGAGTTTCCTTTGGAAAGGGGCCTGCATAAGTGGACTCTCTGGCAAGACTTGTGGGCTTTTGCTCACTCTGGGCCCTGCAGCTGGCTCCTGTTCATCAGATCTCTGGTTTTTGGGACTTGAGCTACCAGCTTACCTGTTGTCGTGGCTGCTGATCTTGGAATTCTTTGATCTTCCCAGCCTGTGAGCAAGAGCCTTGCTCTCTGATCTGCCAGTCTTAGGTTGGCCAGCCCCTGTGGCTCCGTGAGTCAAGACAGGCCTCTATCCTGACCCCTGGACTTGGAACTTTCCAACCTCTCCAATAACATGAGTCATTTACTTGATATAAATCTGTCTCTCTATATATTTATATGATTTACTGGTCTTGCTTCTCTAGAGAGCCCAGCCTAAGACATTTGATATTGAGAATGGTTCTAGAGAAACAAAATTGTAAGGATGAATTTTTTAAATTAGTTCTCAAGTTTGTTTAGTATTAGAGGTGTGATGACTTGGCTTGTAGTAGTAAAGGGGATACTGCTAATCCATGGTATGAGGTGGAAATAGAAATATACAAAATATTACTACCAATAGATCAGGTATTGGTGAAAGGTGAGGCCCTGGGTGATTGTATGTTTGATACTTTTCTACAATTTTGTCATAACAAGAAATATAAGGAAGCTGGTTGGTTGGTCCAACTTTCGCTAAACAAAGTGGTGAAAGAAAGAGATGAGTTCAGAGCTTCAGAGTCAAAGCTCAAGTGCTGCATAAATGACCTCAAAGTTCCCACTCGCATCTTGAAAGAAAACCTTATTTCTTATAGTAACAGAGCTGATATTGCCAAATACCAAACCCATAGTCTTATTGTAAGAGTGACTGAATTACAATGCCAACTCAATTCCCAAACTTGAGTGGTGTCTGAAGCTAAAGTGAGGGCATTGATTGGGAAGAAAAGGGATCCTGGAACTTGGGATGGGGACATATGGGCAGATAATTAGGAAGCTGGAGACACTGAGCCCCTAAATTCCATTGAATCACTCCTGCCGACAGAATCAGCCCTCTCACTCCCATCTAAAGACATTCCACGTTTGTCTGCTGTCACAGTCTGTGAAGATCAGCTAATTCCAAGATCGACAGGTAAGCTGCTAGCTCAAGTCCCAAGAACCACAGGTGAAATGACAGGAGGCAGCCACAGGATCCAGAGTGAGCAAAAAGCCAGAAAGTCTGCTTATATTCAGATGCAGGCCACACCCTCAAGGAAATTATCTTTCAACCTATCAGCTACTCACAGCATATTCAATCATAGGAGTGATCACATATAAACACTGAGAATCATGGCCCAGCCAAGCTGACACACAATCTTAACCATCACATCAAGTAACCATGTGGCCTGAGTTGCCAGTCACAAGCTGGGTGTTGTCTGACCCAGACAGCCATGAAGATAAACGTGTACAGCAGCACTCTATAATTAAATGGAAGTGGTATATATGAGATCGGGCCTGAGCAGAACCTGAAGGCACAAGTAAGTTGCATGAGGAAGTGGCCCAAATGCCCGTGGTCTCCACTCCTGTCACATTACCTTCCAGCTCCCAGTCTGCATCTATGGTCTCATGTGGAGTTCCTTACGATCAGTTGACTGAGGAAGAGAAAGCTCATGCCTGGTTTATAGGTGGTTCTGCGCGATATGCAGGCACCACTGAAAAGCAGACTGCGGCAGCACTACAGCCTCTTTCTGGGATCTCCCTGAAGGACAATGGTGAAGGGAAGTCCTCCCAAAGGGCAGAAGTTCGAGCAGTTCCCATGGTTGTTCACTTTGCTTGGAAAGAGAAATGGCCATATGTGTAACTGTATACTGATTCATGGGCTGTGGCCAGTGGTTTGGCTGGATGATCAGAGACTTGAAAGGAACATGATCGGAAAATTGGAGGCAAGGAGGTATGGGGAAAAGATATATAGATAGACTTCGCTGAATGGGCCAGAGAAGTAAAGATATTTACGTCTCATGTGAATGCTAACCAAAGGGTGACCTCAGCAGAGGAGGATTTTAACAATCAAGTAGAAATGATGACATGTTCTTTGGAAACCAGTCATCCTCATTCCCCAGCCACTCCTTATATTTCAATAGGCTCATGAACACAGAGGCCACGGTGACAGGGTTGGAGGTTACGCAATGGGCCCGACAACATGGACTTTCCCTCACCAAGGCTGACTTGGCTACGGCCACTGCTGAGTGCCCAATCTGCCAGCAGCAGAGACCAACACTGAGTCCCCGGTATGGCACTGTATCTCAAAGTGATCAGCCAGCAACCTGGAGGCAAGTTGGACCACTTCCATCATGGAAAGGGTAGTGGTTTCTTCTTACTAGAATAGACACTTACTCTGGATATAGATTTGCCTTCCCTGCACACAATGCTCCTGCCAAAACTACATCTGTGGACTTACAGAATGCCTTATCTACATCATGGTATCCCACACAGCATTGCCTTGATCAAGCGACTCACTTCACAGCAAATGAAGTGTGGCAGTGGGCCCATGCTCATGGAATTCACTGACCTTACCATGTTCCCCATCATCCTGAAGCAGCTGGCTTGATAGAACGATGGAATGGCCTTCTAAAGACATAATTACAGCAACATCTAGGTGGCAATACCTTGCAGGGTTGGAGCAATGTTCTCCAGGAGGCTATATATGCTCTAATGCTATTTATATGGTGCTGTTTCTCCCATAGCAGGGTTCATGGGTCCAGGAATCAAGAGGTGGAAATGGGAGTGGCACCACTCACTACTACCCCTAGTGACCCACTCACAAAATTTATGCTTCCTGTCCCTGCAACCCTATGCTCTGCAGGTCTAGAGGTCTTAGTTCCAAAGGGAGAAATGCTCCCATCTGGAGACACATCCGTGATTCCATTGAATTGGAAGTTAAGAATGCCTTCTCACCACTTCGGGTTCCTTATGCCTCTGGATCAACAAGAAAGAAAGGAGTTACCATATTGGCTGGTGTGATTGATCCTGATTACCAAGAGGAAATCAGGTTGATATTACATAATGGAAGTAAACAGGAGTATGTCTGGCATGCGGGAGATCCCCTAGGGCATCTGTTAGTACTACCATGCGCTGTGATTAAAGTCAATGGAAAACTACAGGAACCCAATTCCAACATGACTAATAATGGCCCAGACCCTTCAGGAATGAAGATTTGGGTCACCCCACCAGGCAAAGGACCACGACCAGCTGAGGTGCTTGCTGAGGGCAAAGGGAATACGGAATGGGTGGTGGAAGAAGGTAGTTCTAAATACCAATTACTGACATGTGACCAGTTGCAGAAACTAGGACTATTATTGCTATGAGTATTTCTGCCTTGTATATGTGCATCAAAATATTTTTGTTTTCTTCACTTATAAAATATAGGATATAAACAGGGTAAGTGCATATTCAGTTGTATATGTTTTAGTTGTAACGTGTTAGGCACAAGTATGACTTTATAATTGTCTTTATTCAGAGATTATGTATGGTTTAAGTAGATGTGTATAGCTGGCAAGTTGACAAGGGGTGGACTGTGATTGTTAAGGTTGTGTGTCAACTTGGCTGGGCCATGATTCTCAGTGTTTTGGCAGTTGTATAGTGTGATAACTTCCCTGATGAAATTTGATATGTGATCACCCCCATGATGGAATCTGCTGAGTGGTATGAGTGGCGGCGGGGTCTTTGGTGGCTCACTGCCCCATCAGCCTTTATTTCTCTGCCCTCTGTGGCCTACTTCCTTCCTGCTGCCTTGCCAAGGCTTTTGGCTTGTTCTAGATCCTGTAGCTGCCTCTTGTTCATCTGACCTCTGGTTCTTGGAACTTGAGCTAGCAGCTTACCTGCCTATCTTGGGATTTGTCAATCTTCACAGCCTGTGGGCAAGAGTCCTGCTCTTTGACCTGCCAATCTTGGGTTCACCAGTCCCTGCAGCTACATGAATCAAGAGAAGCTTCTGTCCTGATCCAAGGGCTTGGGATGTTTCAGCCTCTACAGTAGTGTAAGCTGTTTCTTTGATATAAATCCCCCTCTCTATATATGTATTTATATGCTTTACTGGTTTTGCTTCTCTAGAGAGGCCAGCCTAAGACACTTCAAGTTGATGCTTTTGCAAGAATGGGAGGAGCCGTAAGTAAAAAATAACTTCCAGAACTTGGAGTTAGGAAGGCATAAGAAAAAGAATGAAACTTATTAATTCAATTATGCTCTCTCTAAGTATATGTTAGAACAGAATTCTTTTATTGGTTGATCTATCTATAAAACACTCATATAGTATTTAATATGTACCAGACACTGTTTATATGTTTTTTGTACATTAACTTATATATTCCTCTTAAAAATCTAGTAGTTAGCTACTAATATAATCCTCAATTTACAGGTGAGGCAACCGAATTGCTTAAGGTCACACAGTTAGAAAATGATGAAACTTGGACTCTTTCAGCACAAAGTGGTGATTCTTTGGGAAGGAGGGGATTGAAATATGGGTGAGGATTTTTAACTTTGTCTATAATGGCTCTTCAAGAAAAATACTTTTATTCTTTCACATACTTGAAATAAACTATTTAAGAAATAAGGTAATAAGAAAAACAATGCCAATAAAAAATAAGATTTTTTTAAAACTTTTTAATATTAGCAACATTCCTCTGAATTTATATTCATTTTCATTAATTTTAGGTAATTAATTGATAATAAGTGTCTTACATATTTTCATAGAAAATTTTTATTTTAGTTTTCAAATTTTCTGTGTGTTGAGAGGAATACAAGAGCTTATTCCCATTACATTCAAGATCAATAAGCTTTTCCATAACAATTTTAAAATTTTCAAGAAAATTCAACTAGAAAGGAGATTTTCAGGGGTGCCTGAGAAATACTTGTTGACTAGTCACTGGTTTGTTAATTGATTTATTGTTTTATTTTCATTGGATATCTTATCTCATTCCATGGAAGACTTATAGGGAAAATATATGAATCCAAATTTCATGAGAAAAACTCTAAAATTAATATCTAGAAAATGTCCATTGAAGTTAAAGGTTAATATTTGTGCAAAATACATATTGTAAACTTATAATCAAATATATAAATAAGTAGATAGATAAATATAGTTAAGGATCATTTGAGGGGAAAAATAACTTCTACGTAAAGCATATTTTTAAAAATAAACACTAGCTTTTGTGTATAATTGTCAGGGGAAAAGAGATGTTCAGGTTTCTGTTGTGCTAAAACAGAATAGGGTTTCCAAGGAGTGGCTGGTGGATTTGAACTGCTGACCTTTTGGTCAGCAGCCAAGCTCTTAACCACTACACAACCAGGCCTCCTATTTGTACATAACATTACATACACCTATATAACCTAAAATAACCAACTAAATACTTTAAAAATAATAAGAAAACAAGGGAAAGCAAATGACTACAAAACTAGAATATTAAAATTAATTGCCTTAACTTCCACTTCCAGGCAGCAGAATGTGGTTTTCAGACCCCTCCTCATCCTGTTACATTCTGTTGAAATTATACTCATTCTTAATCTTTGAATGTAATTGTCTTAGTTATCTAGTGCTGCTATAACAGAAATACCACAAGTGGATGGCTTTAACAAGCAGAAATTTATTCTTTTAGGGTCTAGGAGGCTAGAAGTCCAAAATCAGGGTGCCAGCTCCAAGGGAAGGCTTTCTCTCTCTGTCGGCTCTGGGAGAAGTTCCTTGTCATCAATCTTCCCCTGGTCTTGGAGTTTCTCAGTCCGGGGATCCTGATCCAAAGGACGTGCTCTTCTCCGGGTATTTCTTTCTGGGTGGTATGAGGTCCCACCCCTCTCTACTTGATTCTCTTTTTTATATCTCAAAAGAGATTGACTCAAGATACAACCTAATCCTGTAGATTGAGTCCTACCTCATTAACATTATAGAGGTTAGGATTTAAAACACATATGATAATCACATCAGATCACAAAATGGTGGATAACCACACAATACTGGGAATCATGGCCTAGACAAGCTGACACACATTTTGGAGGGACACAATTCAATTCATTAACATTCCACCCTTTGGCCCCCCCAAATTCATGCCCTTGCCACAAGTAAAACATTTTCATCCCATCATTTATCCGAAAAGGCATAAATCAACTCCAAGTCCAAATTCCATCCTGGGGAAAAATTCCCCTTCATCTGTGAAATCTAGAATCAAATTATCTGCTTCCAAAGTACAATGGTAGAACAGGCGCAAGGTAGGCATTTCCCTTACAAAAGGGAGAAATTAGAGCAAAAGAAGGATAACAGGCACCCATCAAGTCAGCAGAACACATTTCATTAGCTCTTGAGGCTTGAAAATAATCATCTTTTTTTTCTGAGACCATTTAGGCAATGACCTTGCCTTCCAGACTCTGTGTGTTGGCCACACTCTCTGGATTCTGGGTGGAGGCCTCTCAGCCCTGGGCTTCAGCTTCGCCTTCCAGGCCCACTGAGACAGCAACTCTGCTCTCTCGACTTTGGGCAGCCCCATTCTCCTAGTCCAACGGAGTGGCAACCCCACCCCCTCAGTCCCAGCAGGGCCGGTTTGTCTGCCCCTTAGGCATGACAGCCCAGCCTCCTTAGCTTTGGACAGTGGATCTGGACCCATTCCTCTGGCACTCGTGAACAGCAGCCCCACACTCTGGAAGTGAGATGGTGAAGATCTGCCTCTTTGAAATCTAAGAGGCATGGCCCCACCCTTTGAGACTCAGCATGATGTGGTTCCACCCTTTGAGATCCGAGATGTTGTGGCCCTACCTTTTGAGACCCAGGCATCTCTGCTTCCTGTGCTTCTTGTCTCTTCAGCTTCTGTATCTTGGTTCCTTGGCTTCTCATCCCCTCAGCCCCTCAGGCTCTCAGGGCTCTCGGGCCGACCTGGCATCTGCCCTACTTGGGCAAGTATTCCAAAGCTCTTTAGGTCTACCAATAAGAGCCTGGAGGTACCCCACTTCACCAGTAAACCTCAGCTAGAAAGCACTCAGCTCTCTTGCTCATGGATCAGTAAGCCTAGCTCCACCGATAAGTGCCCAGAGACACTCTACTTCTGCCAGGAAGCCTCCTGCCTGAAGGCACTCAGCTCTCTTGCTCTGTGGGTTGGCTCCCTCGCCATCTTACACCGGTCTCCTAGTTTTAATGCTGCCATTTCTCTGCCACTGCTTCTCATCACCTGCACTGTCTCTGTTGTTACAGCTCTTCTCACTTCCTTCCGAGTTCTCAACAGAATCGCCTTTAATGTCCATAATTCCACCAACAGTCTCTTCAAGGAAATCTAGGCTTTTACCATTAGGCACTTTAAAACTCTTCCAGTTTCTACCCATTAGTCAATTCCAAAACAACTTCCACATTGTAGGTATCTGTTAGAGCAGCACCTCACTCCTGGTGCCAAATTCTGTCTTAGTTATCTAGTGCTGCTATAACAGAAACACCACAAGTGGATGGCTTTAACAAACAGAAATTTATTCTCTCATGGTTTATGAGGCTAGAAATCTGAATTCAGGGCTCCAACTCCAGGGGAAGGCTTTCTCTCTCTGTTGGTTCTGGGGGAAAGTCCTTGTCATCAATCTTCCCTTGGTCTAGGATCTTTTTAGTGCAGGGACCTGAGATCCAAAGGAGACATTTCACTCCTGGAGCTTCTTGGTGGTATGAGGTTCCACTCCTCTCTGCTTGCTTCCCTCTTTTATATCTCAAAAGAGATTGACTCAAGATACAACCTAATCCTGTAGATTGAGTCCTGCTTCATTAACATAACTGCTTCTAATCTTGCCTCATTAACATCATAGAGGTTAGGATTTACAGTACATAGGCTAATCACATCAGATCACAAAATGATGAACAACCACACAATACTGGGAATCATGGCCTAGCCAATAAGACACATTTTGGGAGGATACAATTCAATGCATAACAACATTTAACCCAGAAATGTTACTTTTAGAAAAAAATCTAAAGGAAATTATCATTGGCAGGTACAATGATATTTTTTAACAAGGACATGAATTGAAACGCTCTTTTTAGTTGTGGAAAATTGAAAACAACCTAAATGTCTAACAGAAGCAATTGGTTAAATAATTTTTGAGAAAAGAATATTAAGTTGTCATTTTCAATGACATTAAAAGAGAATAATTGATCATGAGTGAAAAATATTCATAATATTTCATGCAGTGAAAAAAGGGTTCAAAACAATGTATACATTAAAAAATGTTATAATCAAGTTGAGATCATGGGCCATCATTATTCGTATCTGTGATAGTTACGGTTGTGTGTCAACTTGGCTGGGCCGTGATACTCAGTGGTTTGGCAGTTATGATGTAGTTTGGCAATCATATGATGATGTGATCACTTCCATGGTGAGATTTGACATAATGTGATCACCTCAACTATGGGATCTGATGTAAGTAGCCAATCAATTGAAAGGGAGTTTCCTTGGCGAAGATGGGGTGGCCTGCATTGAATATAAGTGAATTTTCTGGCAAAGCTTGTGGGCTTTTGCTCACACTGGCTCCTGTTTATCTTACCTCTGGTTCTTAGGACTTGAGCCAGCAGCTTACCTGCCGTCTTACCTGCCAATCTTGGGATTTGTGGGTCTTTGCAGCCTGTGAGCTAAAGCCCTGCTGTCTGACCTGCCAATTTTGGGTTCACCAGCCCCTATGGCTGCTTGAATCAGGAGAAGCCTCCAGCCTGATCCACACTCCAGCCTCTACAACTGCATGAGCTATTCCCTTAATGTAAATCTCTCTCTCTATATATACATGTTTATATGGTTTACTGGTTTTGCTTCTCTAAAGAACCCAGCCTAAGACAGTATCTAAGTGCTTTTTTCCATTCTGAAAGTTTTCAGAAAGGAAATTTTATTATAAAAAGACAATCTACATTACGAATAGATTGTATTTTAGAAGAAAAAGAATAATTAAACAAAAAATTGTTTTAAAAAGTCTCATACCTTTTTAATAAACATAAATTGAACTTTTTTTGGCACTCATTACTGTATTACTATGTTTAGCCTCAGGAGCCAGAATGCTCTATTTGCCTGAGGGACGTTGTAGAAACCTAATACTCAAGAACTCTGGGTTGATATTCCTGTTGAAACTCCTCCTATTACAGTCACCAGTTTTTCTCTCTTCTCAGCCTTACAGTCATAATTAGGGACTGGAAGACTCTCTGCTGAAAACAAAGACATAGAACTCTCCATGGCTTTCATCTTAATAAAGTCAACATTGAAGAGATAGAATCCCAGAGACATACTAAGTAACATATTGGAGTTCTTGTTGATTTTTTTCTACATCAAAAACCATGGCCTGCATGTGCTGGTAATGCATAGTAAGTTTCCTAGAATGCAAAGGAAAAAAGACAGAGATTTTTGGATTTTGATTTCTAAAAAGGATGTCTCATGCAAAGAAAACACATGAAGAAATTAAAAAGATGACAAAATTAAGATACTATCTTCTGTTGAACAATGTTGAGAAATTTGGTTCCTAAGATGTTAGATTTTGCAAAATTTGGCTTTTCGACGTGAAGCTTAAGAAAGTAAGATCAGGGAATGAGGAAAATGGAAAAAGGTAGCCCTTAAAATTCAGAGTAGCAAGTATTCCTGCTTTAGATCACAGGATATAATTCAGGAAAAAAAGATCTTGCAGATTATCCACTGCCATACTGAACAGTTGTGCCAAACAAACCAGTTAAACCTGATGTAAATATTTTAAAGATCTCAACACAAGGTCCTACATTTTTATACAAAGAAAAATAATCCTCAATTGTGGGGTGTTTTCCAGCTTTCCTTTAATGCCTGAAAATGCCTTGGATGAAGTCACACATTTACACATGAACATAATGCAATATACAGAATGAATTTTGAAAGTCAAATCTGCTTCTGGTGTCACCAGCAGTCACCCTTAGGGAAAAAAGTCCACCAGTAATGAAATCTCCATCTTGATAGTAGCCAAGAGAAGCATGTGTGTTTAATGAATTAATGGAATTCTGTTTCTGGAATACAGAGAAGAGAGTAAACAGCAGAGGGAAAACAACAAGTAATTTCATATTAACGTTTATAAATATTAACATAATTGATAAATTTTAAAAATACATTCTATTGAGAGTTCTTATGATAAACTAGTCAATCTGAGAGTCCTTGTGCAGACAGGGTTCTGAACAAGTGTCTCTCCAATTGAAGTGCAGCAAGTTTATAAAACATTTCCCTAGATTTGATGCAAAAGCACTAATGTATAAACATTCCTTTGCTTACTGTCATGATTGCTTTGCATGTGCTCAGCCTTCAGTTCATGGATCATTCATAAGAGTCAGTACGGGTTGCCAAGGGGGTCACTAGTCTCTGATTCTGCACCTGGTATCCCAGTTGTAGTAAGAAAAACATTTAATTAAAAACAAATTTTGAATCTCAGAAAAACTCCTGAGGATTTTGTCTCCTCAGTAGGTTCAGGATTGTTGGAGATCCCTAAGAGATGTTCTTATTTGAAATATCATAGACTACTGTACTAGAATTGTGTTTTCATGTATGAAGAAGTCCCATCTGGACATTGTCTTCATTGTTATCAAACGTTTAATGAAGTAGGAAGTCCCAGAGATCAGGAAAAGGGTACCGAAGTATATAGTTGAGTAAAGATGCTGTATTTGACCTTTAATCATATAATGTTTACATAATCTCAGAGAAAAGAGAAATTATTCACTGTGCATCTCTGCAAAAATGAAGCCAAAGCATTTTCATTAGGCAAAATCTTTCTGATCGTTTCACAAAGCCTCAAGATAGGGATTTCTAATTTTTCAATTTCTATCTGGTTTCTTCTTGAGCAGTGGAGTTATTTCAAATTGATTTACTCTGTGGAGAAAGAATCAAGAGAATGTTGATACTTAACCAGTATCTATTATGTGTTAGATTCTGCATTAGCAGTTTTTCATTTAACAAGCATGGATTTGCAACCACAAATTCAAACATACAAGAGATGTTACATTAATGTTCTTTAATCAAATTAAATCCAATCCCAAAATTCTATGCAACTGTTGGGGCAGGAAATTCCATCTAATCCACTACCAAGAAGAGGATAATGACCTCTCTAGGATTATCCACGTCTTGCTGCTTAGAAAATGGAGAAAAATCCACCTTGTCCTCAGTCTATCTTGATTTCTGTTGATTACCATCTAATCCATCCAGTCCTTCAGCAAAAATGCTGGGGTTTTATTTATCCCACCCTGCCATGTAAGACTTTATGACAATGGGTTTTTGATGGGCCATGTACCAGGAGCCCTGGTGGCGCAGTTGTTAAGCAATCAGCTGCTAACCGAAAGTCAACAGTTCAAACTCACCAGCGCCTCTGCAGGAGAAAGATGTGGCAGTCGGCTTCTGGGAAGATTTACAGCCTTGGAAACCTTATGGGGAAGTTCTACCCTGTCGTGTAGGGTTGCTATGAGTCAGAATCAATTCAATGGCAACAGTTTTCATTTGGTTGCCATGTACTGCCTGCTACTGTGCCTGCATCCAGGTCTAAGCAGCAGAATGACAGAAGGTTAAAAAAAAAAATGCGGGTTTGCCCCAGTCTCTTGGGACCACAGCTCCTCTGATCAAAGAGCATGGTTTCCTTCCCTCAGAGTTTTAGATGTCTACAGACTACTGCTACCACGGGATTTGATGAAGAATGGAGAAAAGCAAAAACAAATAAATAACAAGGATATTCTCTTCTCTCTGAGTGTTAAAAAATCCCCTTTCCCACTTTTCAAGCCAGATCTAGAGGGCTTCTCCAAGAGCTCTCTGTATCCACTTTCATGCTCCCTTCTTCAGTTCTTTGTCTTGAGTCTAGGCCATAGGATACTGGAGGAAAAGAAATGATAAACTCACCACCAAGTTTGGTGTGGTTCAAATTCTGGTGTTCTTCCCCAATCTGCCTTCTACTGTTTACTTCTCAGAGGCCTCAAGTTGTTACTCCACACCTTCTGTGTAGGTTTTATAGCTGCATTCAGAGGATGTCTTAGGCTGGGTTCTCTAGAGAAGCAAAACCAGTGCAGCATATAAATATATATAGAGAGAGATTTATATAAAGGAAATGGCTCATGTGGTTGCAGAGGCTGGAAAGCCCCAAGTTCATGGGTCAGGCTGGAGCCTTCTCAAGTAGCTGCAGGTGCTGGTAAACCCAAGATCAGAAGGTCAGATAGCAGGCTTTGGGTTCACAGGCTATGGAGGCCGATGAATTCCAAGATTGGCAGGTAAGACAGCAGTAAGAAGCTAGCTCAAGTCCCAATAACAAGGGATCATATGAACAGGAGCCAGCTGCACGATCCATAGTGAGCCAAAGCCAGAGAACCTTGCCAGAAAGTCCACCTACATTGGATGCAGGCCACACCACCAAGGAAATTTCCTTTAAGCTGATTGGCTGTTTACAACAGATCTCATCATAAAAGTGATCACATTATATCAGATCTCATTATGGTGGTGATTACATTATTAAAAAGCCAAACTACATCATAACTGCCAAACACTGAGGATCATGGCAGAGTTGAATTGACATAAAACCTTAACAATCACAGTCCACCCCTTGTCAACTTGCCACCTGTACACATCTCCTTAAACCATACATAATCTCTGAATAAAGGTAATTATAAATCTTACTGGTACCTAACATGATACAATTAACGGATGTACATTTGAAATGCACTAACCTTGTTAACATCTTATTTTTCATAAGTGAAAAAACAAAAATACTTGATGCACACACAAAAAACAGAAATACTCATAACAATTAGAGTCCTTATGTCTGCAACTGGTCACATGGCTGTAACTTGTATTTAGAAGTACCTTCTCCCACCACCCATTCTGTATTCCCTTTGCCCTCAGCAAACAACCTCAGGTAGCCATGGTTCTTTGTCTGGTGTGGTGACCCAAACCTTCTTTCTTTAAGTGTCTGGGCCTTTAGTAGTTATGTCAGAGGTGGGTTGCTGTAGTTTTCCATTGACTATAGTTACAGAGGATAGGAGTACTGAGAGACGCCCTAAGGGATCTCCTACATTCAGACATACTCTTCTTTACTTCTATTCTGTAATATCAATTTGATTTCCTCTTGGTAATCAGGATCAATCACACCAGCCAATATGGAAACTTCCCTGTTTGCCTGCTGATCCAAAGTCATAAGGAGTCCAAAGCGGCCAGGTGGCATTCTTAATTTCCAGTTCAACAGAATCAGTGATGTGTCTCCAGGTGGAAGCATCCCTCCATTTGGAACTAAGACCTCTAGACCTGCAGTGCATAGGGTTGCGGGGACAGGAAGCAAAAATTTTGTGAGTGGTCACTAGGGGTGATAGTGAGTGGTGTCACTCCCATTTCAACCCCTTGATTCCTGGACCTATTAATTCTGGCTATTAGAGAAAAAGTACCATATATTGGACACTGGTTTAGATCATATATAGCCTCTGGAAGAACACTGCTCCAACTCTGCAAGGTATTGCCACCTAGCTGGTGCCATAATTTTGTCTTTAGAAGGTCATTCCATAGTTCTATCAAGCCAGCTCCTACAGGATGATAGATAACATGATAAGAGCAGTGAATTCCATGAACATGGGCTCATTGCTGCACTTCATTTGCTGTAATGTGAGTCCTTCGATCTGAGGCGATGCTATGTGGGATACCATGACAGTGGATAAGGCATTCTGCAAGTCCACAGATAGTAGTTTTGGCAGAAGCATTGTGTGCAGGGAAGGCAAATCCCTATCCAGAGTAAGTGTCTATTCTAGTAAGAAGAAACCACTACCCTTTCCATGATGGAAGTGGTCCAACGTAATCAAACTGCCACCAGGTTACTGGCTGATTGTCTGAAGGAATGGTGCTATATCAGGAGCTCAATGTTGGTCTTTGCTGCTGGCAGTTTGGGTACTCAGCAGTGGCTGTAACCAAGTCAGCCTTGGTGAGTGGAAGTCCATGTTGCTTAGCCCATGCATAACCTCCATCTCTGTCACCCTGGCCAGTTTGTTCATGAGCTCATTGGGCATTGATTGAGTGGCTAAGGAAAGAGGATGGCTGGTTTCCAGAGAACATGACATCCTATACACTTGATTGTTAAAATCCTCTGCTGGGGTCACCCTTTGGTGAGCATTCACATGAGACACAAATATCTTCACTGCTTTGACCGATTCAAAGAGGTCTATCCACACACCTCTTCCCCAGAAATCTTTGTCTCCAATTTTCCAGTCATGTTCCTTCCAAGTCCCTGACCACCCAGCCAGACCATTGGCCACAGCCCATGATTCAGTACACAATCGCACATCTTGTGATTTCTCCTTCCAAGCAAAGTGAACAGTCAGGTGCACTGCTTGAAATTCTGCCCACTGGGAGAATTTCCCTTCACCGCTGTTCTTTAGGGAGGTCCCAGAAAGGAGCTGTAGTGCTGCCGCTGTCCACTTTTCAGTGGTGCCTGCATATCACACAGAACCAGCTGTAAACCAGACACAAGTTTTCTCTTCCTCAGTCAACTGATCATAAAGAACTCCCCATGAGGCCATAGGGGCAGACTAGATAGAAGGTAATGTAACAGGAGTGGAGACCATGAACATTTGGGCCATTTCGTCATGCAACTTGTGCCTTCAGGTCCTGCTCAGGCCCGCTCTCCTATATACCACTTCCCTTTAATGAAAGAGTGCTGCTGTGCACGTCCAACTTTATGGCTCTGTGGTTCAGACAACACCTAGTTCATGATGGGCAGCTCAGACCACATGGTGACTTGGTGGCCATGGTTAAGCATTCAGTCTCTACGAAGGCCCAGTAACAAGCCAAAAGCTATTTCTCAAAAGGAGAGTCGTTATCTACAGAGGATGGCAAGGTTTTGCTCCCAAATCCTAAAGGTCTGTGCTGTGATTCACTAACAGGGGCCTGCCAAACCCTCCAAACAGCATCTCTATCTGCCAGTGACACTTCAAGCACCATTGGATCAGCTGGATCACATGACAGAAATGCAGAGCCACTTTCATGGCAGGCTAAACCTGTTGCAGACATTCTCTTGTTCTGGGCACCACTCAAAACTAGCAGCTTTTCAAGTCTCTTGGTAAGTAGGCTCAAGTAGAACATCCGAATGAGATACATGCTGCCTCCGAAATCCAAAGAGGCCTACAAGGTGTCGTGCCTCCTTTTTATTTGTGGGAGGGGCCAGATGCAATAACTTATCCTTCACTTTAGAAGGAATATCTTGACATGCCCCCACACCACTGGACCCCTAGAAATTTCACTGAAGTGGGTAGGCTCCTGAATTTTTGTCAGATTAATTTCCCACCTTCTAGCACATAACTGTTTTACCAGTAAGTCCAGAATCATTGACACGTCTTCCTTACTAGGTCCAATCAGCAAAATGTCATCAATATAATGGACTAGTGTGATGTCTTGTGGAAGGGAAAGGTGACCAAGTTGTCTGTGGACTAAATTATGACATATTTATCAGCTGGAGAGCTGATATAGTTCTGAGATAAGACAGTGAAGGTGTATTGTTGGCCTTGCCAGCTGAATACAAACTGCTTCTGGTGGTCCTTCTAAACAGATATGGAGAAAAAGGCATTAGCCAGATCAATAGCTGCATAGCAGGTACCAGATGTTTTAATTTGCTCAAACAAAGTACATCTGGAACAGCAGCTGCAGTTGGAGTCACTACCTGGTTAAGTTTTCAATAATCCACTGTGATTCTCCAAGATCCATCTGTTTTTTGCACAGGTCAAATAGGCGAGTTGAATGGGGATGCGGTGGGAATCACCCCTGCATCCTTCAAGTCCTTGCAATCCCTCCAAAATCTGATATTACTTTTGGGTTACTATTTTCCTAGGTAGGGGCAGTTCTAATAGCTTCCACTTGGCTTTTCCTACCATAATAGCCCTAACTCGACTTGTCAGGGATCCAATGTGGAGCTTCTGCCAGTTGCTGAGTATATCCATTCCAATTATACATTCCTGAACTGGGGAAATCACTACAGGATGATTTGGTAGACACAGTGGACCTACTGTGAGACGGACATGAGCTATGACTTCATTAATAATGGATCTTCATATGCCCCCACTCTAACGGGTGGGCCATAGTGAAATTTTGGGTCTCCTGGAATTAGTGTCAGTTCAGAGTCAGTATCCAGTAATCCCCAAAAGTCTCATCATTTCCTTTTCCCCAATGAACAGTCACTCTAGTAAAAGGCCCTAGATCCCTTTGGGGAAGGCTGGGAGAAAGATTAACAGTATAAGGTTTTGGCAGTGTTTTGGAGTCCTTCCTCAATGGGACCCAGCCTCCTCTTCATTAAAGGAGTTGTGGGTCTGTAAACCTGCTCAAGTCTGGGATTTTATTGAGGGGTTGTGACTTTCTATTCTGGTAATTAGGGTTAGACTGCTGTTCATTTTATCTAGAATTCTCCTGCTTGTAAAGATCAAGTAAATATTTAGTATATTTCCCAACTATTTTACTCTGACGACGCCATGACTAAGTAGCCAAAGCCATAAGTCCATATGAATCAGACTATTCTGATTACTGCTTTGACTCTGCTGTCCATTACTGTAGCCATGCTCACATTGTATTGGTTGATTGAGTACTGCAACTTAGCCCTTACCACCACGGAGTCCAATCAGCCCCATTGTAGGTATGTGTCTTAATTCAGTTAGGGCAGTTCCTTCTGTCAAATGTGTCTTACACAAAATAGCAATCACAGCAGTCTTCAAGGATGCTGGGGCTCCCTTCACAAATTTGTTCCTCACTGTTGTATCTTCTGGGCAATACATGTGTGGGGCTGTGGGTCTAACCTGATAAATCCACTGTAACATGACAACTTCCCTAAGCCTTTGGATACCTTCTTCTACAGTGTACCAGGGCAGGTCTGGTACTTCAACTTGTTTTAGTGTAGGACACCACATAATCCATGTTTCAGTGACCCAACCAAATAAACTGTTAGATCCTTTCCTAACCTCTTGAGCTGAAACGTTGAATGAAGAATCTGTGCTTAGTGGGCCCATATCAATAAACTCACACTGATCCATCTTTATATTCCTTGCACAATAATCCCACACCCTTAATAGCCATTCCCACATACATTCCCCAGGTTTCTGTTTGTACATATTAGAAAAGTTAAGCAGTTCTTTTGGAGTACAGCATACTTCCTCCTTGGTCACACTTTGTACTTCACCCTTTTGGGGCTTGCTGGGACTTAAGTCTAGTTATAGGCCTAGAAGCCAAAATAGGTGGTGGGGATGTGGTTTTAGAATATTCAGCATTGTCTTGTAAGGCATCTACCTCAGGTAATGACTCAAAAAAAGCCTCTTTAGACGCAGCTGGGTTAATCTCTTCATATGGGGGTGGAGGGACTAATGGTTTTACTGGAGAGGGTGGCTTAGCAAACAAACATGGAGTAATCTCTTCAGATGGGTGTGCTGATTCTGTTGACGTAAGTGATTCAATGTAATTTGGGAGCTTAGTGTCCCCAGATTCTATTATCTACCCATATATCCCCATCCCGAGTTTCAGGATCCTATTTCTTCCCAATCAAAAGTGCTCTCACTTTAACTTCAGACATCACTCAAGGTTGGGAATTCAGTGGCCATTGTAATTCAGCCACTCTTATGATAAGATTCTGGGTTTGGTATTCAGCAATATTGGCTCTGTTCCTACAATAAATAAGGCTTTCTTTCAAGGCACAAGTGGGAACATTGAGGTTATTTATGTGGTACATGAGCTTTGACCCTGAAGCCCTGAGCTCATCTCTTTCTCTCACCAGTTTGTCTGGCAAAAGTAGGACCATCCAATCAGATTCCTTACACTTCTCATTATGACAAAATTGTAGAAAGGTGTCAAACATGCCATCACTCAAAGCCTCACCTCTCGCCAATACCTGATCTATTGATTGTGATATTTTGAGTATTTTTATTTCCACATCATGCCATAGATTAGCAGCACCCTTTTTACTACTGAAAACAGAGTCATTCACCTCTTCAAGACTAACCAGACTTAAGAACCCAATTTAGAAAACTCATCTTTACAGTTTTGTTTCTCTAGAACCACTCTCAGTACCAACTCTCATAGGCTGGGTTCTCTAGAGAAGCAAAACCAGTTCAGTGTATAAACATATATAGAGAGTGATTTATATAAAGGAAATGGCTTAAGTGGTTGCAGAAGCTGAAAAGTCCCAAATCCATGGGTCAGGCTGGAGGCTTCTCCTGACTCACATAGCCGCTGGTGCTGGTGAATCCAAGATCAGAAAGTAAGATGGTAGGCCTCTGTCTCACAGGCTGTGGAGGCTGACAAATTCCAAGATCAGCAGGTAAGCTGCTAGCTCAAGTTCCAAGAACTGGAGGTCAGATGAACAGGAGCCAGTTGCAAGATCCAGAAGGATAAAAAGCCTTGCCAGAAAGTCTACTTATATTGGATGCAGGCCACACCACCAAGGAAACTCCCATCAACCTGGATGGCTGTTCACAACAGATCTCATCATAGAGGGGATCACCTTATATCAGATCTCATTATGGAGCTGATTATATCATTAAAAAGCCAAACTACATCAAACTGCCAAACCACTGAGGATCATGGCCCAGCCAAGCTGACATACAACCTCAGCCATCACAGTGGGAAAGATAGAGAGTGTGCTTACTCAGTCTTACCTGGAACTGTAACTTCTTGTCCAGACTATATGTTATTAATTTTTTTAAATACATCTTATCTAGCATTTCTATGTCTAGAGCAGAAGAGGAAATATCTTGAATGTGATCTATCTGACATCTTAGAATTCTATTTGTTTACTTTTTTACTGTCTGCCATTTCTCTGACCTCAATACAAGCACCAACAAGAGAGGGAACAAGTCTCTCTTGATTTCCATTTACCTCAGCACCTGGCCCAGAAGGTAGCACATGGTCAATACTCAGTGAAAACGAAGAACAGAATGTCTCCACTGCTGAGTATGTAAAGTAGCTACTGAAAATTATGTTGGTTACTTGGAATAATAACACACAATAGCTGTTGTAACAGAAAAAAAGATGGTAGAGCAGTTGTCTTGCTGCCTCAAAATAAAGTAGTGCTTCAGCAAAGAAACGGCACTCTAGGTCTACAGTTGATAAACAGACTATATTAGCTTTCAGCCACAGAGCAAGCATAATGGATTTCCAATGTTCTGTTATACAAAGTGTTAATTTTCCTGTTTTATGTGACAAAGCATATATTGTGTGCAGATTAGAATTCACAACTCAACTCTTAGTTAATGGATTTTGTATTCTATGTTCTGGCAATATTTGCTATAAGACTTAGTTTTATCTTCTTGTTATGAATTTTCTGCCTGTAATAAATTATATTTTTAGCTGAAAGAGCATTTCAAAAAGAAATACGTTTCTTTAAGCAATAAAGGATAATCCTGCTACCAGAAAAAGTAGATTTGATAATGCCATATAATGACTAAACTGCTCTAAGTACATATGTTTCTGCCATAATAAATCTGACATACAGATGGCACAATTTATTATCAGAGGGAAGGGTTAGAAATTTCTACTAAGATTCCTTAGAGAAAATTGTCTTTAAGAAAGAGAAATTAATCTTTGCATGCCATAGATGAGATTTCAGATTTATTGCACTTTCATCATTTTTTTTATTCATTAATGAAAGATCATTTTTGAAGTGTATGAACAAGAGTATAGTCAGCATCAGAATGCAGTAACAGGTAATTAAGTCAGTTGCATCAAGTCTTACCCCAACAATCTAGGAATTGATTGTCTATAATGTAATTTAGCTCATAATGACAGCCTCCCACCATCCAAATAATAAATGCCCATTTCAATTGATAGGAATGGCCATCAAACACTAATGACCATATTGTCTGTATAAAAATATCCTGGGGAAATGTAGGCAATTGAGAATCAAGAACAGTCTTTTAAAAAAAGGTATTTGCCTAAGTAACTGAAAATTTCAATGCACTTTGGAAATACTACACAGTTTTGTCAGCTGAATAATTCATATTTTTATAATTGAATAAGATATTAAAAGATGGATACTGGGTTTCGGAAGCCTGGCACCACTGACATTTTGAACTAGATAATCCTGATTTGGGGAGCTGTCTTGTGAATTATAGGATGTTTATCAGCATCCCTTGTCTCTACACAGTAGATGCCAGTAGCAGCTCCCCTCTCCGTAATTTGTAATAATCAAAATTGTCTCAAGACATTGCCAAATGTCTTTGGAGGAAGATAGTCAAATCATCCCCAGTTGAAAACCACTGGACTAATATAAATACAGGCTAATCTAAACCTGATGTCATCCAAACTGAAGATAAAAAACAAATAAATTCTTGATACAATTTCATTTATTTATCCTTTCAACAAAAAATTCTTGAATGCCCATAATTCTTATCTGTTCTCTGCTCTAGGAACTGTGGGGAACAAAGCAGCTGAATCTTTGCCTTTGAAGAGCTTACATTCTAATGGAGTGTGGTGAGGTTGTTCTTCAGAAAATTTGATATACACCCGCTAGAATTTAGGAATGAACTGATGAGGTAAATTGGTACCTGCTTCTTACCTTCTGAAGGCAAGAAGCTACTGGAGCAGTCTATGCCAGTAAGGGCAGGAGGTTTGTGATGTAATGCGTCTGGAGAAAGAAGAGGAAGAAGAAGAGAACTCCTGGTTTCCTTAGATCCATTTGACGGAATTCAGAGGGTAGGTAGGGAGAAAGGAGCCACAGACCTGCCCAGACAGTTTCAAAGCAAGGGAATACCTTACCCTCAGGGAGTATTAGGGTTGTAAAATTCTGACGGGGGATCCTTCTCTCTGAGGTAGTCCTCAGTGACAGAGATAAAACTGAACACTGCTCCAAGAAAATTACGTGCCACAACTACATGGTATACCAGTAGCATGCAGCAGAATTGGACTAATCTTGAGTAACTGCCTCCTTACCAGCAATAGGTAGACAAATGCATAAAATGATCATATCCATATTTCTGTTTTTCCTCACTGTCCCCCAAGACAGAGGGGCTAAACTCAGAAGAGGGAGGGGAGGAGATATCCCAAGGAGTGATAGTATTCAAAGAACAGGACCCATTCTCAACTCTACTGCCAATTCCTGGGGCCATAGGCCAGACCTGTGGTGCAGGGTGTTGGAAGGGCCATATGAGAAGGGGATAAGACTTAAATAAGAAATAGAATCAGAGTTTTAAGATGGATTAGGCTAGGAGGTGGAGCCAATATGGCGGAGTAGTCAGACACTTCCTGTGGTCCCTCTTACAACAAAGAACTGAAAAACAAGTGAATCTGTTATATATCACAATCTTGGGGCCCTGAACATCAAAGCCAAAGTGAAGGAATTGGACTGAGTGGCAGGGGGAGAGAGAGGGTTCAAAAGCAGCAAGGAGTTGCCAGACATGACCCAGCGGGAGCCAGCACCCTTCAGGCCAGATTGGCTTATGTGCATGGTGAGGCAAAAAGTGGTGCTCAGGAGGTGTTTTCCACATTGGGAGAGACCCAGTGGCAAAGAGTCTACTCAGGCACCCAGAATCAGTGAAAAGCAGTGCTCAGTAGGCAAAAGATAAGTACTTGCATCAGACCTACCATGGAGATCAATAAACACCACATTGGGAAAAACTTCTCTCCAATTTACCTACAACCTCCCTGCTCTGCTCCGTGTCCTGGGCTGGCTTCAATGATTGCTGAGTCCCCTGGGCCAGAAGTAGGACTTGTCATGCATCCTGAGACATTCTCCTGGCCTTGGAGAGGGAACAAATTAACAAACAGGAAAAAATAATCTGCTAGCTCCCCTAAGCCAGGAACTTAGGGTTGGCACAGCTCCTTTGCCTGGACACAGGCATAAGGGATCCACGGATTTTGAATACCTTTTATCCCTGCATAAATCTGTGTGGGCCCATTTCAACAGCATAGGCCCTCGTTACCACAGTACAGTAAGCTATACACCTGAAGCCTAACTTCATCTGTGTCAACTATTTGGTGAAGTGGCAGGTTAGTGACATTTGACACTGCTCTGCCCATTAATCAGGGTCCTCACCTACCCACATCAGGGACCGAGGGACTTGTGGCTGCACCCACACTACCTAGCCAGCCATGACACAGGTCCAAGAATAAGTGGAGCCGCCCAGTCCTAACAGCCAACTGCACTGAGTGCTCAGAGTCCAGTTGCAAAACCCACCCACCTATGCACTCTAGAGAACAGGGACATGCTTTCCTCCCAGACACTCAGGGGCAGCCATCAGTCCCCTGTCTTGCTCAGCACAGGACTCCCTACTGCAGCCAGATACCTGTGCCTACACCAATCACCCATGCCTGTCTAGGACTGTAGGTGAGAGCTTACACCACACACGGTGACTGACCACCTGGACACCTGAGCTGAATTCATACAAGAAAAGTAAACAGACTCCTGGGCTCACATACCTGGTAACAGATCTAACCACCTGGTGACAGGACGACAGAGCTACAAAGGTGCCAATAATCAAACTAGCTAACATGAGCAGCCTATTTGGGCATATCAAAACAAGAAACTAGGATACAGTAAGCAAACATAAAATAAATAAATATAATAACTTATTGATGGCTTGGAGACAACAGTCAATATCAAATGACATAAAGAGGCAGACCATGATGACTTCAGCAAGCTCCCAAAACAAATAATCAAGAAATTTTCCAGAGGAAGAGAATTTCTTGGAATTACCAGAGGTAGAATACAAAAGATTAATATACAGAACTCTTCAAGATATCAGGAAGAACATCAGGCAAGATGCAGACCAAGCCAAGGAACATAGACAAAGCAACAGAGGAACTTAAGAAGGTCATTCAAGAGCATAATGACAAACTTAATAGGCTGCAAAAATCCATAGAGAGACAGTAATCAGAAACCCAGGAGATTAAATAATAAAATTTCACAATTAGACAACTCAATAGAAAGTCATAGGAGCAGAACTGAGGCAATGGAAGTCAGAATTAGCGAGATTGAAGATAAAGCACTTTACATCAATTTATTTGGGGAAAAATCAGTTAAAAGAATTTTAAAAAAAGAAGACACCCTAAGAATTATGTGGGATTTTATCAAGAGGAATAACCTATGAGTGATTGGAGTACCAGAATGGGGGGGGGGGATAAAAGAAAATACAGAGAGAATTGTTGAAGATTTGTTATCAGAAAACATTCTTGATATCATGAAAGATGAGAAGATATCTATCCAAGATGCTCATCGAACCCCACATAAGGTAGATCCCAAAAGAAAGTCATCAAGACATATTATAATCAAACTTGCCAAAACTAAAGATAAAGAGAGAATTTTAAGAGCAACTAGGAATAAACAAAAAGTCATCTACAAAGGGGAGTCAATAAGACTAAACTTGGGCTACTCGGCAGAAACCATGCAGGCAAGAAGGCAATGGGATGACATATAAAGCCTTGAAGGAAGAAAAATTGTCATTCAAGAATTATATATCCAGCAAAACTGTCTCTCAAATATGATGGCAAAATTAGGGCCTTTCCAGATACACAAAAATTTAGGGAATTTGCAAAAACCAAACAAAAATTACAAGAAATCCTAAAGGGAGTCCTCTGGTTAGAAAAATCAATCACATCAGATAACAACCCAAGACTAGAACACAGGACAGAGCAACCAGATTTCAACCCAGATAGGGAAGTCACAAAAATGAATCAAAGCTAAAACACTGAAAAGAGGGAAACATGGACATCAATATGCAAAAGATGACAACATTAAAACAAAAAAGAGGGACTAAAAGAATGTAGTCATAGATTTTTCATATGGAGAGGAAGTCAAGGCAATATAAAGAAATAAAAGAGTGGTTTAAACTGAGAAAAATAGGGGTAAATATTAAGGTAACCACAAAGGAAACTTACAATCCTACACATCAAAATAAAAAACAAGAAAGACATAAAAACACTGCAAATACAAAATCAACTACAATGAAAAAGATGAAAAGAAAATACATGAAGAAAAATGACTCAGCACAGAAAATTAAATGGAACAAAGAAACTGTGAACAACACACAAAAAAAGACATCAAGGGAATTCTGGGAACATAGCACTATAGACAGAAGCACCACAACATCCCTCCACAGCAAAGACAAAAAACAAATAAGTAAAACAGAGACAAATATCAATCCTGTAACACAAAGTGTCAAATGAAGAGATAAAGAACTCAATCAAGAATCTAATGGTATAAGAGACTGACAGAGAACAGAGAGCGAGGAGAGTTATGAGTGGAGGTCTTCTACCAGATAACGCAGCAAAGATCAACCATCTTTGACTCCTGCCGAAGATCAGTGGACAAGGTGTATGGGAAAGCATATTCAAGGAGCTCTCAGCAGGAAACAGAGCACCTGGTAACCCACAAGACATGCTTTCCCACCCCTAACCCTGCCTCCCTCTGCATGAGCTTCTCAGCTTCCCGGCTGGCCTGTCCGCAGCTTCCCAGCAGGCAGATTCCCGGCTTCCTGGCAGGCCAATTCGCTGCTTCCCAGACGACAGATTCCCAGCTTCCCAGAGAGCTGATCTGCCCCTCCCCAGCAGGCCATGACCACAGCATGGGAAGCACCAGTTCTGTGCCACGAGAATTCACCCCCCACACACACACCAGCCAGCTTCTTCAGTGCAATTTCTTTGTTGCTGGTATTGCTTTGTTTGGCCTCTTTTGGTTTCTTCCCTGCTGCTCATCTCCTCCCACTCCTTTCTCTCAAACACTTGACTGCATGTGTAGTCTTTGCTTTTTCTTGACAGGCTGCAAAGCACAGCTCAGCTGGGGAACTGCTTACCCAGTCTGTTACCTCAGTCAGTGCAGCCCATGCTGGTGGGATTCCTGGGACTTTTTTTTTTCTTTTTCTCTCTTTTTTTTAATATTAGTTTTATTTTTCTTTTTTCCTTTTATTTTTCTTCATTTTTTGGTTTCTCATCTCTTTCTACTTACTTTCTTTTGCTGTCTCCTGAATAACTGACTCTGTGTAGCATCTCCACCCCTTATAGTTGGGCTATACTGCATGGATTGGGAGCCGATCCCCGGTATGTACAGCCACACCAGTGAGATCTTTGGAGGCATTTTAAAAAATTATTGTTTAATTTTTTTAAATTATTTATTTTTTCCTTTTTGTTTTTCTCCATTTCTTGGTTTCTTGTCTCTCCACTCCAACAGCAAGATCCCTCAGCATTTTTTTTTGCTCCTGTTTCTCTCTCCTTTTCCATACTCAAACTAGATCCACACATCACAACTTCCTCCTCCCCCTACCTCCTGCCTATCTGCTTTGTCTGCTGAACATTGGACACCCAAGAAGCACAGGCACAACCTACTGGAACCTGCCCTGTGCCGAACACTGTCTCTTCTTGTCGGCCCAAGTACATGTCAGAAAAAGCCCATCCCAGCCCCGCCATTTCAGCTGGACCTTCCCTGCTACACCATAGCTGAATGAGTGGCCTTGCTTATTGGACAAGGAGGTGAAAAATATCATGTCCACGGAAGGACAAACAACTACTCATAAAAACAAGACCAACTGCTCAGAAATAACAAAATAAAACAAAAAAGCAGGACTAAACAAACAAATATACAATCAATAATCAAAGAAAATGACTACAGAATGTCCCGAAGACAGCAGATAATATCAAAGCATATATAAAAAGGGACAGGATTGTTCCAGTAGGTGTCCACAATAAAACACCAGATGACTTTCCAGTAGAAGAAAAGGCACTAGAACTACCTGATAGGGAATTCAAATCTCTAATATTCAGAATTATCCAAGTGTTTAAGCAAAAAGTAGAAAAAAATGTGGAAAAATAGACAAATTCATGGAAAAGGCAGACAAATTCATGGAAAATACAGACAAAAAAATGGAAGAACTCAAGGAAATAATACAGAAACAAAATGCCAAGATAAATTCACAACCAGAAATCACACAAAAAACAACAATTAGAAATCCAAAAGATAAACAACATGATTTTAGAAATGAACAGTGTCATAGAAGCGTTGCAGAACAGATTTGAAACAATGGAAGATGGGATTAGTGAAATTGAAGACAAACACTTGGCTACAACTTTGAGGAAAAATCAGAAAAAAGAACAAAGAAAAATGAGGAAAACCTGAGAATTATGTGATATACAACCAAAAACAAATTCTGCAAGTGATCGGAGTTCCAGAACAGCGGGAGAAAACAGAAAACACAAAGAGGATCATTGAAGAACTGCTGACTGAAAACTTCCCCAATATCATGAAAGATGAAAAGCTAGCCATCCAAGAAGCTCAACAAACCCCATATAGGATAGACCCCAAAAGAAAATCACCAAGGCATATCATAATCACACTCACTAAAACCAAAGACAAAGAATCCTAAGAGAAGTTCGAGAAAAACAAAAAGTCTCATACAGAGGGGAAACAATATGACTAAACTCTGATTACTCAGCAGAAACCATGCAGGCAAGAAGGCAATGGGAGGACATATATAAAATCTTGGAAGAAAAAATTGCCAACCAAGAACAATATATACTGCAAAACTCTCATTCAAATGTGATGGTGAAATTAGGACATTTCCAGATAAAGAAAAATTAAAGGTGTATGTAAAAACCAAACTTATAAGAATTATTAAAAGGAGTCCTTCAGTTTGAGAACAACAACAACAGACGACAGCCTGAATCTAGGAAACAAGATCACACCAGCCAGACACCAACCTAGGAAATGAACTCTCAAGGACTATTAAAAATCAAAAGATTTACAACAGGGAACCAGAGAGGTTGATCTGCAAAAGACAACAATGTCAGAACAATAAAAGAGGGAATAAACAGTGTAGGTATAGAACTTTCTAATGGAGAGGAAGGCAAAGTGATACAAAGTAATAATAGACTGGTTCAAACTTAAGAAGATAAGCGTAAATTTCAAGATAACTACAAAGAGAGTTAACAAACCAACTCATCAAAATAAAGAAGAAAAACATAAAGTCTCAGTAAAAACAAAATCAACAAAAACAAAAGAAATGAAAAAAATCTACTAACAAAAGGAATTCAGTACAGGAGAGGAAGAGGAAGAAAGAAATCATCAGCACCACCAAAAAAAAGCACCACAACATGGCAACAATAAAGTCACACCTATCAATAATTGCACTGAATGTAAATGGCCTAAATGCACCCATAAAAAACAGACAGTGACATAATGGATAAAAAAAAATAGGATCCGTCAATATGCTGTCTACAAGAGACAAACCTTAGAAACAAACAAAGACACAAATTTATTAGAAATCAAAGGATGGAAAAAATACCTCAAACAGCCACCAAAAAAGAGCAGGATTGGCAATACTAATCTCAGATAAAATAGGCTTTAAAACAAAATCTACCACAAAAAGACAGAGAAGAGCACTACGTCATGATTAAAAGGATGATCCAACATGAAGACATGACCATAAAAAATATCTACGCACCCAATTACAAGGCTCCAAAATACATAAAACAAACTGTAATGGCACTGAAAAGAGAAATTGACAGTTCCACTATAACAGTAGGAGACTTCAACACACCACTCTCGGTAAAGCACAGAACATATAGAAAGAAATTATACAAAGATACAGAAGATCTAAAGGTGACAATCAGCCAACTTGACCTCATAGACATATATAGAACACTCCACCCAAAAGCTGTGAAGTACACATTCTCTTCCAATGCACAAGGAACATTCTCCAAAATTCTCTTAGGCCACAAAGCAACCCTCAACAAAAACCAAAATACTGAAATAATACAAAGTATCTTCTCTGACCACAATGCCATCAAAGTAGAAATTAACAACAGGAAGAGCAAGGAAAAAAATTAATTACATGGAAACTAAATAACACCTTGCTTAAGAACCACAGAGTAATAGAAGAAATCAAAGATAGCATCAAAAAATTCCTAGAATCAAATGAGAATGAAAACATATCATACCAAAACCTTTAGGACACAAGAAAGGCAGTCCTCAGAGGTCAATTTATAGCAATAGATGCTCACATCAAAAAAGAAGAAAAGGACAGAATCAAAACATTAGCTACACAACTTTTACAAATAGAAAGAGAACAGCAAAAGAAACCTACAATCACCAGAAGAAAGGAAATAATAAAGGTCAGAGCAGAAATAAATGAAATAGAGACTAGAAGAACAATAGAAAGAATCAACAAAACCAAAAGTCGGTTCTTTGAAAGGATCAACAAAATTAACAAAACACTGGCCAGACTGACAAAACGAAAACAGGAGAGGAGGTAAATAACCCAAATAAGAAATGAAATGGGGGACATTACAACAGACCCAACTGAAATAAAAAGGATCATAACAGAGTATTATGAAAAACTATACTCCAACAAATATGAAAACCTAGATTAAATGGATACATTTCTAGAAACACACTACCTATCCAAACTAACACAAAGTGATGTTGAAAATGTGAACAGACCCATAAAAAGGGAAGAGATTGAAAAGGTAATAAAAAAGCTCCCAACAAAAAACGTCCTGGCCTAGATGGCTTCACTGGAGAATTCTACAAAACATTCAGAGAAGAGCTTACACCAGTACTTCTCAAATTATTTCAGAACATAGAAAAGGAAAGCATAATTCTAAATTCATTCTATGAAGCCAGCATAAGCCTGATACCAAAACCATGCAAAGACACCACAAAAAAAGAAAATTACAGACCAATATCTCTCATGAATATGGATGTAAAAATTCTCAAAAAAAATTCTAGCCAATACAATTCAGCATCATACCAAAAACATAATACACTACAACCAGGTAGGATTCATACCAGGTATACAAGGATGGTTCAACATTACAAAATCAATCAATGTAATCAACCACTTATGCTCATCAAAAGACTTCACCAAAAGAGTGAAAAGAGAACCTACAAGACTGGGAAAAAAAATTTTGGCTATGACAAATCTGACAAAGGCCTAATCTCTAAAATCTACTGGAAAATCCAACATGTCTGCAACAAAAAGACAAATAATTCAATTAAAAAATGGACAAAGGAAATGAAGAGACACTTCACCAAAGAAGACATTCAAGTGGCTAACAGACACATGAGGAAATGCTCCCGGTCACTAGCAATGAGGGAAATGCAAATCAAAACCTCAGTGAGATACCATCTCACCATGGCATTACAGGCAAGAATCAAAAAAACAGAAAATAATAAATGTTGGAGAGGATACGGGGAGATTGGAACCTTTATGCACTGCTGGTGGGAATGCAAAATAGTACAACCATTTTGGAAAACAATATGGCACTTGCTTAAAAAGCTAGAAATAGAAATACTATATGATCCAGCAATCCCACTCCTAGGAATATATCCTAGAGAAATAAGAGCCATCACACAAATAGACATATGCACACCCATATTCACTGAACCGTTGTTCATAATAGCAAAAAGATGAAAACAACCTAAGTGCCATCAACAGGTGAATGAATAAACAAATTATGGTACATACACACAATAGAATATTACACAACAATAAAGAACAATGATGAATCTGAGAAGCATCTCTCAACATGGATGAGTCTGGAGGGCGTTATGCTGAGTGAAATAAGTCAATCACAAAAGGACAAATATTGTATGAGACCACTACTATAAAAACTCATGAAAAGGTTTACACACAAAAAGAAACAATCTTTGATGGTTACGGGGTGAGGAAAGGGGGTGGAAAAACACTAAATAAACAATAGATAAGTGGTAACTATGGTGAAGGGTAAGACAGTACACATTACTGGGGAAGCCAGCACAACTTGTTCACGGTAAGGTCATGGAAGCTACGTGGACAAATCCAAACTCCCATAGAGACAGAATTGCTGGGCTGAGGGCTGTGGGGTGCATGGTCTCAGGGAACATCAAGCTCAATTGGCATAACATAGCTTATAAAGAAAATGTTCAACATTCTACTTTGGTGAATAGCATCTAGGGTCTTAAAAGCCTGTGAGTGGCCATCTAAGATACTCCAGTGGTTTCACCCCTTCAGAAGCAAGTGAAAATGATGAAAAATAAAGACACAAGGGAAAGATTAATCCAAAGGACTAATAAACCACAAATACTATGGTCTCCACCAGACTGAGTCCAGTACAACTAGATTGTGCCCGGCTACCACCATTGACTGCTCTGACAGCATCACAAGAGAGGGTCCTGGACACAGCTGGAGAAAAATGTAGAACAAAATTCCAACTCAAAAAAAAAAAGATGAGACTTATTGGCCTGACAGACACTGGAGAAACCCTGAGAGTATGGCCCCCGGACAACTTCTAGGTAATGAAGTCACTCTGGACGTTCACCTTTTAGTCAAAGATTAGACAAAGCCATAGGACAAAACAAGACTAAAGGGGCACACCAGCCCAGGGGCAAGGACTAAAAGGCAGGAGGGGACAGGAAAGCTGGTAATAGGGAACCCAAGGTAGAGAAGGAAGAGTGCTGACATGTCATGGGGTTGTCAACCAATGCCATAAAACAGTATATGTACTACGTGTTTAATGAGAAACTAGTTTGCTCTGTAAACTTCATCTAAAGTTCAACCAAAACAAATTTTTTAAAAAGACATCAAAATGACGGCACTAAACTCATACCTATTGATAATTTGCTGAAAGTGAATGGACTAAATGCACTAATCAAGAGATAAAGAGTGGCAGACTGGATAAAAAAACATGATCTGTCTATATGCTGCCTACAAGAGACACACTTTAGACTTAAAAATACAAATAAACTAAAACTTAAAGGATAGAAAAAAATATCAAGCAAACAACACTCAAAAAAGAGCAGGAGTGGCAATATTAATCTCTGACAAAATAGACTTTAAAGTAAAAGCCACCACAAAGGATAAGGAAGGACACTACATAGTGATTAAAAGGTCAGTACACCAGGAGGACATAACCATAACAAATATTTACACACCCAATGACAGCACTCCAAAATATGTAAAACAAACTCTAACAGCATTGAAAAGAGAGATAGACAGCTCCACAATAATAGTAGGAGACTTCAACACACCGCTTTCGGTGAAGGACGGAGCATCCAGAAAGAAGCTCAATAAAGACATGGAAGATATACATGCCATAATCAGCAAATTGATCTCATAGACGTATACCTAACACTCCACCCAAGAGCAGCCAAATAAACTTTCTTTTCCAATGCACATAGAACATTCTCCAGAATAGACTACATATTAGGCCATAAAGCAAGCCTTAATAGAAACCAAAGCATTGAAATATTACAAAGCACTTTTTCTGACCATAAAGCCATAAAAGTAGAAATCAATAACAGAAAAAGCAAAGGAAAAGAATCAAACACATGGAAACTGAACAGCATCTTGCTCAAAAACTACTGGGTTATAGAAGAAATTAAGGATGGAATAAAGAAATGCATAGAATCAAAGGAGAAGGAAAACACATCCTACCAGAACCGTTGGGACACAGCAAAGGCAGTGCTCAGAGGTCAGTTTATAGCAATAAATGCACACATCCAAAAAGAAGAAAGGGCCAAAATCAAAACATTAACCCTACAACTGGAACAAGTAGAAAGAGAACAGCAAAAGAAGCCTTCAAGCGCCAGGACAAAGGAAATAAGAATTAGAGCAGAATTAAATGAAATAGAGAATAGAAAAACAATTAAAAGAGTTAACAAGACAAAACCCTGTTCTTTGAAAAGATCAACAAAATTGATAAATCATTGGCCAGACTGACAAAAGAAAAACAGGAGAGGAAGCAAATAACCTGAATAAGAAGTCAGATAGGTGATATCACAACAGACCCAACTGAAATTAAAAGAATCATAACAGAATACTATGAAAAATTGTACTCTTAACGAATTTGGAAACCTAGAGGAAATGGACAAATTTCTAGAAACTCACTACCTACCTAAACTAACACAAACAGAAGTAGAACAACTAAATAAACCCATAAGAAAAGAAGAGATTTAAAGGTAATGAAAAAACTCCCAACAAAAAAAAAAGCCATGGCCCGGACAGTTTCAGGGAGAATTCTAAAAAACTTTCAGAGAAGAGTTTACACCATTACTACTAAAGGCATTTCAGAGCATAGAAAAGGATGGAATACTCCCAAACTCATTCTATGAAGCCAGCATAACCCTGATACCAAACCAAGGCAAAGACACCACACAAAAAGAAAATCACAGACCAATATCCCTCATGAATCCTCAACAAAATTCTAGCTGATAGAATTCAGCAACATATCAAAAAAAAATTCACCATGATCAAGTGGAATTTATACGAGCTATGCAAGGATGGTTCAACATTAGAAAAACAATCAATGTAACCCATCATATAAGTAAAACAAAAGATAAGAACCACATGATCTTATCAATTGATGCAGAAAAGGCATTTGACAAAGTCCAACACCCATTCATGATAAAAAACTCTCAGCAAAATAGGAGTACAAGGGAAATTCCTCAGCATAGTTAAAGGCATTTATATAAAGCCAATAGTCAACAACATCCTAAATGGAGAGAGTCTGAAAGCATTCTGCTAGAGAACGGGAACCAGACAAGGATGCCCTTTATCACCACTCTTATTCAACTTTGTGCTGGAGGTCCTAGCCAGAGCAGTTTAGGCTAGAAAAAGAAATAAAGGGTATCCAAATTGGTAGGGAAGAAGTCAAAGTATCTCTATTTGCAGATGATATGATCTTATACACAGAAAACCTCAAAGAATCCACAAGAAAACTACTGGAACTAATAGAAGATTTCAGTAAAGTATCAGGATACAAGAGTGACATACAAAAATCAGTTGGATTCCTCTACACCAACAAACAGAACTTCCAAGAGAAAATCACCTAATCAATACCATTCACAATAGCCCCCAAGAAGACAAAATACTTAGGAATAAATCTAACCAGAGACATAAAATACCTATACTATGAAAACTACAAGACACTACTGCAAGAAACCAAAAGACTTGCCTAAGTGGAAAAACATACCTTGCTCATGGATAGAAAGACTCAACATTGTGAAAATGTCAATTGCACCCAAAGCGATCTACAGATACAAAGCAATCCAGATCCAAATTCCAACAGCATTTATTAATGAGATGGAGAAACAAATCACCAACTTCATATGGAAAAGGAAGAGGCCCCAGATAAGTAAAGCATTACTAGAGAAGAACAAAGTGGGAGGCCTCACACTACCTGATTTTAGAAACCTATTTTACTGCCACGGTAGTCAAAACAGCCTGGTACTGGTACAACAATGCATAGACCAATGGAACACAACTGAGAATCCAGACATAAATTCATCCACCTATGAGCAGCTGATATTTGACAAAGGCCCAAAATCCATTAACTGGGGAAAATACAGTCTCTTTAACAAATGGTGTCGGCATAACTGGATATCCATCTACAAAAAACTGAAACAAGACCCATACCTCACACTATGCAAAAACTGACTCCAAATGGATCAAAGACCTAAATATAAAATATAAATCAATAAATATCATGGAAGAAAAAATAGGGACAACTCTAGAAGCCCTAATACATGGCATAAACAGAATACAAACCATAAGTTACAATGCACAAACACCAGAAGAGAAACTAGATAACTGGGAGCTCCTAAAAATAAAACACTTATGCTCATCAAAAAACTTCACCAAAAGAGTAAAAAGACAACCTACAGACTGGGGAAAAAAAAAACTGGCTGTGACAAATCTGATCAGCGTCTAATCTCTAAAATCTACAAGATACTGCAAAACCTCAACAACAAAAAGACAAATAACCCAATTAAAAAATGGGCAAAGCATATGAATAGGCACTTCACCGAAGAACACATTTAGGTGGCTAACAGACACATAAGGAAATGTTCACGCTCATTAGCCATTAGAGAAATGCAAATCAAAACTACAATGAGATACCATCTCACCACAACAAGGCTAGCATTAATCCAAAAATAACAAAATATGTTGGAGAGGTTGTGGGGAGACTGGAACACTTATAAACTGTTGGTGGGAATGTAAAATGGTACAACCACTTTGGAAATTGATTTGGTGCTTCCTTAAAAAGCTAGAAATAGAAGTACCATATGATCCAGTAATCCCACTCCTTGGAATGTATCCTAGAGAAATAAGAGCCGTCACACAAATAGATATATGCACACCCATGTTCATCGCAGCACTGTTCACAAGGGCAAAAATTTGGAAACAACCTAGTTGCCCATCAACGGATATGTGGATGAACAAATCATGCTATATTCACACAATGGGATACTATGCAATGATAAAGAACAGCGATGAATCTGTGAAACATCTTATAACATGGAAAAATTGGGAAGGCATTATACTAAGTGAATTTAATCTGTCACAAAAGGACAAATATTGTATAAGACCACTAGTATAAGAACTCAAGAAAAGGTTTAAACACAGAAGAAAATATTCTTTGATGGTTATGAGGGTGGGGAGGGATAGAGAGGGATATTCACTAACTAGATAGTAGACAAGAATTATCTTAGGTGAAGGGAAGAACAACACACACTACAGGGGAAGTCAGCACAACTGGACTAAACCAAAGCTAAGAAGTTTCCTAAATACAATGAGACACTTTGAGGGACAGAGTAGCAGGGGCGGGAGTCCGGGGACCATGGTTTCAGTGAACATCTAGGTTAATTGGCATGACAAAGTGTATTAAGAAAATGTTCTGCATCCTAGTTTGGTGAATGACATCTGGGGTCTTAAAAGCTAGTGAGCTGCCATCTAAGATGCATCAATTTGTCCCAACCCACCTGGAGCAAAGGAGAATGAACAACACCAAAGACACAAGGAAAATAACAGCCCTAGAGACAGAAAGGGCCACGTAAACCAGAGACTGCATCAGCCTGAGACCAGAAGACCTAGACGGTGCCTAGCTACCACCAATGACCACCCGGACAGGGAACACAGCAGACAGTCCCTGATAGAACAGGAGAAAAGTGGGGTGCAGAGCTCAGATTCTCGTAAAAAGACCAGACTTAAGGGTTTGACTGAGACTGCGAGGACCCCGGAAGATATGGCCCCCGGATTCTCTGTTAGCCTGGAACTGAAACCATTCTGGAAGCCAACTCTTCAGACAAAGATTAGACTGGACTATAAGACATAAAATGATACTTGTAAAGAGAATGTTTCTTAGCTCAAGTTGACACATGAGACTAAATGGGCATCTCCTGTCCAGAGGCGTGATGAGTAGGCAGGGAGGGTCAGGAGCTGGTTGAATGGATACGGGAAATCAGGGGTGGAAAGGAGGAGTGTGCTGTCACAGTATACCGAGAGCAACTAGGGTCACATAACAATGTATGTATAAATTTTTTTATGCAAGACCAGCTGGAATTGTAAACTTTTACTTAAAGCACAATTAAAAAAAAAAAAAAAAGGTGAATTGGGCTAGAGTAGATATTTAATAAGGAAAATTGACCTGAAATGTATGGGATCTGTCAAATTATTATTAAGAGACTTTCTACCTAGCAGGGAAGAGACTTTAAACACAGCACAAGAGAGAACACAGTTTGGAAAATAACAATCATTTTATATATGCACCCTTTCTGAGTGAAGAATGCTCAAGCAACTGGTTGACAAGTTAACAGTTAACCACAACTGTCTCCCCATCCCTTCCCCAGAGGCCTGTGTTTCTGAGGATGGTACATCTCTCCATTTGCAAAAAGATAGCCTTAACGGGTCATTAGCAAACACTTCACAATCTTTATGGCTTAAGTAAGTTCTTGTGTTGATTTGATAATCTATTTATTTCTATAATAAAATATGTTACAAATTCTAAATAACTTAAAGTTAGATAACTTATTAAAATTCTAAATACTTTTGGAGCACACACAGTTGCAAATTAACAATCTCTTGTATCCATCCTATCTTAGCTAAAGATGTCCATTTCTACTCTTCTTAAAATCTGAACTCTTTTTATTTTTCTGAAACATTCTGTCTTTCCAGTCAACAGTAACCTCAGAAATTTCCAAATATTTCAGTTGTTCACTGGCAGTTGAACAGGTCTGGGAACATTAGAATTCCTCAGAATACTCTACTTCTTTTAATTTACACAGTGACGTATCTTCCTACAAGTTGAATTTTCCAACAACTTTTATCTTCTTGGAATGATAAAATCAAAGTGTGAAGGCAGGACTTCAGCGTCTTGTTAAAATAATGTTTTGCCTTAAGAAATAGCTAAATCAGACTGTTAACAGACATTGCTTAAATATTAATGCAAAGGCCGTTCTACCATCTAGAAATCTATTCCAGAGTTTCAAAACAATTATACTAAGTTCTGCACACTTAATTAATTGCAAAAAAAAAAAAAGGCTTTTACTGTAGCTTTCTGTTAATTTTGACTATAACGCCTAACTGGAAAAGAACCCATCCTCCAAAATTAACCTAAAGAGGGGCAGCTATTTAAGACAGTGATAGGTTAAATGATAAAGTCAAGTCAAATCTCAATATTTTCTTATCTCAAAATCCTAAATAATGAACTATTTAATGATTTAAAAGCAATGAAAAATAAGCAATTCAAAAAACAAATATTAATTAACAACAAAAGTGGTAAGAATTGTCTCCACAAAGAGTAAAGGACACTCTTAAAATTTTGAGAAATATCCTGTTGGCCAGAGACAGGGAGAGAGTAGATTCAAGAAAGCAATATTCAAATCTCATCCTCTGCATATCTCCCCTCCAAAGCTGCCATCCCCAATGCTTGGAAGAAGATAAGTAAGCAAAATTTAAAATAATATCACTGATGCCACTCAGTGTAGAGGGAAGCAAAAAAGTAGTAAGCAGGAAAGCAAGAAGAAAAAAAATTGTTAAATGACTCTTCTCCTTAGCTCAGTGACTCCAACAACAGGAGTAAAATTTATCAGAATATGACATGCTGTCATTCTGACTAGGAGAAAAAATAGAGAAGGAAATTAGATTCGTCATGATTTCCCAGAGCTATTTATATCCAGGAGTGGGGAAAAAAAAAACCTAAAAACAAGATTTATCAGAGAAAGTGCAAAGAAAAAAAGGAATAAGACAAGAATCATAGAATTCACTTTGAAAGCTTATAGGAAGATAATTTAAATCTCTTTCCCCACTGTTGATTGAACTCTTAAGTATCATCTATCTCTCTCCTCTTTTACTGGGAGAGAAGTGGAAAGGATACTCAGGAGAAATAGGTAAATCGAAGCATTTGAGTTTAGTCTATTGTCTTAGTTATCTAGAGCTGCTGTAACTGAAATACCACAAGTGGATGGCTTTAACAAATGGAAATTTATTCTCTCAGTCTAGTAGACTAGAAGTCTGAATTCAGGGCACCAGCTCCAGAAGAAGGCTTTCTCTCTCTGTTGGCTCTGGAGGAAGGTCCTTGTCATCAATCTTCCTCTGGTCTAGGAGCTTCTCAGCACAGGGACCCCGGCACTAAAGGACGCACTCCTCCTGGCACTATTTTCTTGGTGGTATGAGATCCCCCTGTCTCTCTGTTGCCTTCTCTCTTTTATATCTCAAAAGACTCTGACTTTAGAAACAACCTAATCTTATAGATTGAGTCCTGCCTCATTAATGTAACTGCCTCTAATCCTGCCTCATTAACATCATACCAAAAAACCAAACCCATTGAGGTTGAGTCGATTCTGATTCATAGTGATTAACATCATAGAGGTAGGATTTACAACACATAGGAAAATCACATCAGATGACAAAATGGTGGACAATCACATAATACTAGGAATCATGACCTAGTCAAGTAGACATGCATTTTGGGGTGAAACAATTCAATCCATACCACCTATACCGGGGAAAAATCCAAAGCCTGAAAGCTTGTACTCTCTCTTTCTCTCTCTGTCTCTCTCACACTCACACACACACAGGCTACTCCCTGGTGAGGTGAAATGAAAGCAGGTACAGGAATCGTAATAAATTACAGAAAATGTGTAGGGAGAACGTACACCAATCACAAATGCCCATAGCCCCAGCTCCCTTGTCCCTCATCCATCACAAGAAACAGAAAAGCACATAGATCACAAGTCAGAAATAGTCAGACCTGGCTAGGGGGGCAAGATGGCGCTCTAGGCAGAAACACCACGCCGTCCCTCCACAGCAAAGATCTGAAAAACTAAGCCTAACAGAGAATCAACAATCCTGAAACCCTAGAACACCAAATGAAGAGATAAAGAACTCAGCCAAACACCAAACGGAGTGAGAATACTAAAAGAGAACGGAAAGCGAGGAGAGACTCAGGCAGAGATTCCTTACCAGCTAACGCAGCGCGGATCCACCATCTTGGATTCCTATCAGAGACCAGCAAACGGGAGAGCAGCCTGGCAGAGCATCTGGTCGGAGACAGAACGACCGGTAAACTGCGGTGCGCGCTCTCCCACCACCCACCCCTCTCCGCCTCAGCTGGGGATCCCCTGCTTTCCGTGGCCAGGGTCTCTGGGCTGGGGGGTGCTGGTGCTTGGATTCCGCGCGCCTGGGCTGGCGGCTTTCTGGGAGCCGTTTGCTGGCACCTAGCGAAACTTTTTCTTCCGCCTCCCCCTCCTTTTGCCTGGGTGCCTGGTTCCGAGTGCTGTCTCTGCTCTCTCCTGCGGGGCTGTAGGGCTGCGTGCGGGCGTGCGGCTGTTTCTAGGTCTGGGCCCCCGCGTGGGTGGGATCCCGGGGCCTTTGTTCGTTCGCCCCTCTGCTTTCCGTGGCCGGAGTCCCTGAGCAGGGGGGCACCGGTGCTTGGATTCCGCGCGCCCGGGCTGGAGGCTTTCTGGGAGCCATTTGCTGGCACCTAGCGAACCTTTTTCTGCCGCCTCCCCCTCCTTTTGCCTGGGTGCCTGGTTCCGAGGGCCGTCTCTGCTCTCTCCTGCGGGGCTGTAGGGCTGCGTGCGGGCGTGTGGCTGTTTCTAGGTCTGGGCCCCCGCGTGGGTGGGATCCCGGAGCCTTTGTTCGTTCGCTCCTCTGCTTTCCGTGGCCGGAGTCCCTGAGCAGGGGGGCACCGGTGCTTGGATTCCGCGCGCCCGGGCTGGAGGCTTTCTGGGAGCCATTTGCTGGCACCTAGCGAATCTTTTTCTGCCGCCTCCCCCTCCTTTTGCCTGGGTGCCTGGTTCCGAGGGCCGTCTCTGCTCTCTCCTGCGGGGCTGTAGGGCTGCGTGCGGGCGTGTGGCTGTTTCTAGGTCTGGGCTCCCGCGTGGGTGGGATCCCGGGGCCTTTGTTTGTTCGCCCCTCTGCTTTCCGTGGCCGGAGTCCCTGAGCTGGGGGGCGCCGGTGCTTGGATTCCGCGCGCCCGGGCGGGGGGCTTTCTGGGAGCCGTTTGCCGGCCGCTAGAGAGCCTTTTTCTGCCGCCTCCCCCTCCTTTTGCCTGGGTGCCTGGTTCCGAGTGCCGTCTCTGCTCTCTCCTGCGGGGCTGTAGGGCTGCGTTCGGGCGTGTGGCTGTTTCCAGGTCTGGGCTCCCGCGCAGGTGGGATCCTGGGGCCTTTGTTCGTTGGCCCCTCTGCTTCCCGTGGCCACGGTCACTTAACCCCGAGACTACCGGCTTCTTGGAATTCGTGCCCCTGAGTGGGGGCTCTCTGGGTCCCATTTGTAGGCACTGACTGCTGGTGTTGCCCTTTTTTTTTTTTCTCTCAATTTTATTTTTCTTCCTTTTTTGATTAGTTTTGTCATCTTTTACCTCTTTTTCTCTTTTGTCTTTCTTCATTGCTTAATTTCTTGTCTCTCTATCTCTTCCTTCTCTTTCTGATCCCTGAATTCCAGGCGATGTATGCCTCTGTACCTTCTGGCCAGGCTGAGCTGTGAAAATTGAGACTGACTCCCCCAGACCTCATAGCTGCATCGGTGGGATCCCTGGGAACTTTGCAGTTCTTTAACTTTTCTGATTTTTATTTGGTCATTCTTTCCTTTTCTTTCTCTTCCCCCTTCTGGTTTCCTCCATCCCATAGTCTCTCATCTGTACATTCCAACGACAAGTTCCCTAGCATTCTTTTATGTTTGTACACTTTTTGCTCCTCCTCCTCTCTCCTCTCTCCCATATCCAGCTTAGCTTCACACATAACCATCTTCCCGCTGCACCCTACCTACCTGCACCGTGCACTAGACATCACATCACCAAGCGGTGCAGGCACGCCCTATTGGAACCTGCCCAGCACTGACTACCGACCGTCCTGGTGGCTGTGGTGAGTGCCACAAGCAACCCATCCCAGTGGCTCCTCCTCAACTAGATCTGCCCAGCTGTACCACAAGAACGAAAAAAAAAAAAAATCTACAATCAATAAACGAGGGAAATATCTACTGAATGCCCCGAAAACAGCAAACAATATCAAAACATTTACAAAAACAAGACAAGATGGCTCCAATAGGCGTCCAAATTAAAACACCAGATAACTCTCCTGTGGAAGAAAATGCACTAGAAGTACCTGATACGGAACTCAAATCACTAATACTCGGAATTTTCCAAGAACTGAGGCAAAAAGCTGACAAACATGAGGAAAAAATAGACAAATTTATGGAAAATACAGACAAAAAATTGGAAGAATTCAGGAAGATGATGCAAGAACAAAATGCCAAAATAAATTCACAACTCGAAATTATACAAAAACAACAATTAGAAATCCAAAAGATAAACAACAAGATTTCAGAAATGGACGGTGTCATAGAAGGGCTGAGAAGTAGATTTGAAACCATGGAAGACAGGATCAGTGGAACTGAAGACAAACACTTGGATACAACTCTGTTTCAGGAAAACTCAGAAAAAAGAACAAAGAAAAATGAAGAGACCCTGAGAGTTATGTGGGACACAATTAAAAGCAAAAACTTACGAGTGATTGGCATACCAGAACAGGGGGAGAAAACAGAAAACACAGAGAGGATCATTGAGGAACTGCTGACAGAAAACTTTCCCAATATCATGAAAGATGAAAAGCTGGTCATCCAAGAAGCTCAACGAACCCCATATAGAAGAGACCCCAAAAGAAAATCACCAAGACATATCATATTCACACTCGCTAAAACTAAAGACAAACAAAGAATCCTGAGAGCAGCTCGTGAAAAACAAGAAGTCACATACAGAGGAGAAACAATAAGACTAAGCTCAGATTATTCAGCAGAAACCATGCAGGCAAGAAGGCAATGGGATGACATATATAAAATCTTGAAAGAAAAAAATTGTCAGCCAAGAATAATATATCCTGCAAAACTCTCATTCAGATTTGATGGTGAAATTAGGTCATTTCCAGATAAACAGAAACTAAAGGAATATGCAAAAGTCAAACCAAACTTACAAGAATTATTAAAGGGAGTTCTTCGATCTGAGGACAAACAGCTTAAGCCCTCAGGCAGGACCTAGGACCTAGGACGCAGGTTAACATGAACCAGATACCATTCTAGGAACTGAACTACAGACGACTTTCCAAAAACAAAAGATATACAACAGGGAATCAGAGAAATCAATCAAAGGATGACAACAACATCAAAACAATGAAAGAGGGAACAAACGGCATAGGTATAGAACCTTCTAAAGGAGAAGAAGGCAAGGCGATACCAAGTAACGGTAGACTGCTTCAAAATTATAAAGATAAGGGTAAAATTCATGGTAACCACAAAAAAAGTTAACAAACCAACTCATAAAAATAAAGACGAAAAACATAAAGTCTCAACAAAACCAAAACCTACAAAAACAAAAGAAATGAACACAAAATCCACAAACAAAAGGAACTCAGCACAAGAGAGTAAGAAGAACAAAGAAAACTTCAGCATCACAAAAAAAAGCACTACAAAATGACAGCAACAAATTCACATCTATCAATAATTACACTGAACGTAAATGGACTCAATGCACCCATAAAGCGACGGAGAGTGGCAGAATGGATAAGAAAACAGGATCCATCTATTTGCTGTCTACAAGAGACACATCTTAGAAACAAAGATGTGAATTTATTAAAAATCAAAGGTTGGAAAAAAATATATCAAGCTAACAACTACCAAAAAAGAGCAGGAGTGGCAATTCTAATCTCAGATAAAATAGACTTTAAAACAAAATCTACCATAAAAGACAAAGAAGGACACTATATAATGATTAAGGGGATGATCCATCATGAAGACATAACCATAATAAATATCTATGCACCCAATGACAGGGCTCCAAAATACATAAAAAAAACTCTAACAGCACTGAAAAGAGAAATTGACAGTTCCACAATAATAGTAGGAGACTTCAACACACCACTCTCAGTAAAGAACAGAACAACTAAAAAGAAACTCAGCAAAGATACAGAAGACCTAAAGGACACAATCAGCCAACAGGACCTCATAGACATATATAGAACAATCCATCCAACCGCTGCAAAGTACACATTCTTTTCCAATGCACATGGAACGTTCTCCAGAATAGACCACATCTTAGGCCACAGAGCAATCCTCAACAAGATCCAAAATGCTGAGATAATTCACAGTATCTTCTCTGACCACAATGCCATCAAGGTAGAAATTAACACTAGAAAGAGCAAGGAAAAAAAATCAAACACGTGGAAACTGAATAATAATCTGCTTACACATCAATGGGTAATAGAAGAAATCAGAGATGGAATTAAAAAATTCCTAGAATCAAATGAAAATGAAAACACATCATACCAAAACCTTTGGGACACAGCAAAGGCAGTCCTCAGAGGACAATTTATAGCAATAGATGCACATATCAAAAAAGAAGAAAGGGACAAAATCAAAACATTAACTACAGAACTCAAACAAATAGAAAGAGAACAACAAAAAAAGCCTACAACCACCGGAAGAAAGGAAATAGTAAAGATCAGAGCAGAAATCAATGAAATAGAGAACAGAAAAACAATAGAAAGAATCAACAAAACCAAAAGTTGGTTCTTTGAAAGAATCAACAAAATCGACAAACCACTGGCCAGACTGACAAAAGAAAAACAGCAGAGGGCACAAATAACCCAAATAAGAAATGAAATGGGGGACATTACAACAGACCCAACTGAAATAAAAAGGATTATAACAGAATATTATGAAAAACTATATTCCAACAAATTTGAAAACCTAGAGGAAATGGATAAATTTCTAGAAACATACGGCCTACCCAAACTACAACAAAGTGATATTGAAAATCTGAACAGACCCATAACAAGAGAAGAGATTGAAAAGGTAATAAAAAAAACTCCCAACCAAAAAAATCCCTGGCCCAGATGGCTTCACTGGAGAATTCTACAAAACATTTACAGAAGAGCTCGTACCAGTTCTACTCAAGTTATTTCAGAGCATAGAAGAGGAAGCAACACTTCCAAATTCATTCTATGAAGCCAGCATATCGCTGATACCAAAACCAGGCAAAGACATCACAAAAAAAGAAAATTACAGACCAATATCTCTCATGAATATAGATGCAAAAATTCTGAACAAAATTCTAGCCAATAGAATTCAGTATCATATCAAAAAAATAATACACCACGACCAAGTAGGATTCATACCAGGTATGCAAGGATGGTTTAACATTAGAAAATCCATCAACGTAATCCACCACATAAATAAAAGGAAAGAAAAAAATCACATGATTATCTCAATTGATGCAGAAAAGGCATTTGACGAAGTCCAACACCCATTCCTGATAAAAGCTCTCAATAAAATAGGTATAGAAGGGAAATTTCTCAACATAATAAAGGGCATCTATGCAAAACCAACAGCCAACATCATTCTTAATGGAGAAAGGCTGAAAACATTCCCCCTGAAAACAGGAACAAGACAAGGATGCCCTTTATCACCACTCCTATTTAACATTGTGCTGGAAGTTCTAGCTAGAGCAGTAAGGCAAGAGAAAGAAATAAAGGGCATCCAAATTGGTAATGAAGAAGTTAAACTCTCCCTGTTTGCAGATGATATGATACTATACATAGAAAACCCTAAAGACTCCACGAGAAATTTACTGGAAGTAATAGAAAGATTCAGCAGAGTAGCAGGATACAAGATAAACATTCAAAAATCAGTTGGATTCCTATACACCGGTAAAGAGAACGATGAAAAGGAGATCAGGAAATCAATACCATTTTCAATAGCCCCTAAAACGATAAAATACTTAGGAATAAATCTGACCAGGAATATAAAAGACCTATACAAAGAAAACTACAAAACACTGCTGCATGAGACCCAAAGGGATCTACATAAATGGAAAAACATACCATGCTCATGGATAGGCAGACTCAACATTGTGAAAATGGCAATTCTACCTAAAGCAATCTACAAATACAATGCAATTCCGATACAAATACCAACAACATTCTTCAAAGAGATGGAAAAACTAATTATTAACTTTATATGGAAAGGGAAGAAACCTCGAATAAGTAAAGCACTACTGAAGAAGAAGAATAAAGTTGGAGGACTCACACTACCTGAGTTGAGAACCTACTATACAGCTACAGTACTCAAAACAGCCTGGTACTGGTACAACAACAGAGACATTGACCAATGGAACAGAATTGAGAACTCAGATGTAAATCCATCCACCTACGGTCACCTGATTTTTGACAAGGGCCCAAAATACATCAAATGGGGAAAAGACAGTCTTTTTAACAAATGGTGCTGGCAAAACTGGATATCCATTTGTAGAAAAATGAAACAGGACCCATACCTCACACCATATACAAAAACTACTTCAAAATGGATCAAAGACCTGAATATAAAGCCTCAAACTATAAAATTCATAGAAGAAAAAATAGGACCAACACTTCAGGCCTTAATACATGGCATTAACAGGATACAAACCATAAACATCAACACAAAAAACCCAACAGATAAACTAGATAATTGGGATCTTCTAAAAATCAAACATCTATGCTCTTCAAAAGATTTCACCAAAAGAGTTAAAAGAGAACCTACAGACTGGGAAAAAATTTTTGGACAGTACAAGTCAGACAAAGGTCTAATCTCCATAATCTACAAGAAAATCCAACACCTCTACAACAAAAAGACAAACAATCCTATCAAAAAATGGGCAAAGGAAATGAACAGACACTTCACCAAGGAAGACATTCAAATGGCCAACAGACACATGAGGAAATGCTCGCGATCACTAGCCATTAGAGAAATGCAAATTAAAACCACAATGAGATACCATCTCACCCCGGCATTACTGGCACGAATCAAAAACACTGGAAATAACAAATGTTGGAGGGGCTGCGGGGAGACGGGAACTCTTATACACTGCTGGTGGGAATGCAAAATGATACAGCCATTTTGGAAAATGATATGGCGTTTCCTCAGAAAGCTAGAAATAGACGTACCATTCGATCCAGCAATCCCACTCCTAGGAATATATCCTAGAGAAATAAGAGTCATCACTCGAATAGACATATGCACACCTATGTTCATGGCAGCATTATTCACAATAGCAAAACGATGGAAACAACCTCGATGTCCATCAACAGACGAATGGATACACAAACTATGGTACATGCACACAATGGAGTACTATGCAACGAGAAAGAACAATGAATCGGTGAACCATCTCATAACATGGATGAAACTGGAGGACATCATGCTGAGTGAAATAAGTCAATCACAAAAGGACAAATATTGTATGAGACCTCTATTGTAAAAACCCATGAAAAAATTCACATGCAAAATGTAACAATCCTTGTTGGTTACCAGGGATGGGAGGGGGGGGGATACTAAATAGGTAATAGGTAAGTGGTAACTTGGGTGAGAGATGAGATAGTACATAGTACAGCGGAAACTAACACAACCTGCACAAGGAAAGGTCATGAAGGCCCTATAGACACATCCAAACCCCCCGAGGGACTGAGTTGTTGGACGGAGGGCTCTGGGGACCACGATCTCGGGGAACATCTAGCTCAATTGGCATGACACTACTTATAAAGATAATGCTCTACATTCTACCTTGGTGAGTAGTGTCTGGGGTCTTAAAAGCCTATGAGCGGCCATCTAAGATACTCCACTGATCTCATCCCTTCGGGAACAAGGGAGAATGAAGAGAACAGGATACAAGGAAAAGATTAGTCCGAAGGACTAATGGTCCACAGCTACCAAGGCCTCCACGGGACTGAGCCCAGTACAGCTGGATGGTGCCCGGCTACCACCAATGACTCCTTTGACCAGGATCACAACAGAGGGTTCTGGGCAGAGCTGGAGTAGGATGTAGAGCATAATTTTAACTCCCAAAAAAAAAAAAAAAAAGAAGACCAGATATACTGGCCTAAAGAATACTAGAGAAACCTCGAGAGTGTGGCCCCCAGACACCCTTTCAGCTCAGAGGGGAAGTTACCTTCAAGGTTCGATGTTAAGCCTGGGAATGGACACCCCAGTAAAACTAAATGGGACTAACGATGTACAGGAGTCCGGTGACAAGGGCCAGAAGGCAGAGGGAGAGTAGGAAACTGATGATAAGGAACACAAATTGAATAAGGACACTGTCGATGTATTGTGAGATTGTTGACCACTGCTATAGGGCAACATTTGTAGTAACTATTAAATGGGAGGCTGTTTTGTCCTGTAAGCCTTCATCTTGGGCGAGAATGGCAGCACAATTGGAAGAGCATAGTCAATATCACTTAAATGTGTAAGTAAAAAGTTTTGAAATGGTGTTTAAATAAAATAAAAATAAATAAATAAATAAACAAACAAAGGAGACTAAAGAGGTACAATAGTCCACTGACAAGGTCCAGAAGACAGAAGGGGACAAGGAAGCCCCCTGGTGATAGGGAACACAAGGTGGAGTAAGGATATTCTTGATGTGCTGTGAGATTGTTGACCATTGTCATAGGGCAACATGTGTAGTAACTGTTAAATGAAAAACTATTTTGTTCTGTAAGCCTTCATCTTAAGTGAGAATAACAGCACAGTTGGAAGAGCGTAGTCAATGTCACTGAACTGTGAATTTAGAAAATTTTGAAACGGTGTATCTTTGGCCATCTGTAATTTTCATCAAAAAAAAAGGGTGAGAATTTAGAGGCTTAATACGTTGTGGGGTTGTTAACCAATGTCAAAAAAAACAACATGTGTACTACTATTTCATGAGAAACTATTTGCTCTGTAAGCTTTCACCTGAAGTACAATAAAATATATATAAAAAAAAAAGAAATAGTCAGACCTCTGATTAAAGCTCTGAGATGAAAACAAATAGGTCTTACAATAGATTCATAGATAGTCAAGGAGAAATTACCTACATTATAGCTGGGCAAAAAGAAGGTTCAGGTAGAGCACACCATGTTAAATATAAGTAAAATGAAAAATAAAATGCTAGCAAAAACAACCTGTACAAATATTACAAGAGGAGAGGAAGAAAGGAGGGAAGGAGGATGCAAAAGACCATTCTGAGAGAAAATTACAAACCTTATGTTGCCCAAATAGGGTCCAAGCCCTGGAGCAGTTGAGCCAATGAAACACACTCCAAGTCAGAAAGAGTGAGAAAGTTTTAATTTAGGAAGTGTACACCACTGGGGATTCAACAGCAACACAGGCTGTCCTTAGGGAGTCCCAAAAGGCATTTTTACATCAGAGATTATATATGATTTTTACAAAGGTTAAAAATGTCTTCTAGCATATCGTCCACAAATGGCCAGATGAGTTACACATTGCAAGATAACTACAGGAGACTCCTTATCAGGCTACAGATATACGTATCTGACATCTGGGCTCTAACCTTCTTATGGGGGATCCTAAGTCATAAAACAGAGTCATTAACAAAGGTATGCACAAAAGAAAGCCATTAACAAAGGTAAGCAAAAAAGGAGAAGGCATGAAAAAAAGAAAAAAAACTTATAAGTTCATTATGGCGTTAGTTATGTCAAGCCCTCAGTTGCCCATTCTGAAAACGAGAAAACATGCTGGGGAGTATTAAGGTCACATCTTAGCCGTTTGAATTTTACATTCGTAACCTCAGATTGGCATTCAATACGGCCTGGTAATTCTACTAAATTTTTCTAATAGGCTATTTTCCTCATTTTGGAGATTACTATGTCAAATCCTCTCCTCCACTTTCACTTTCTGATGATGAACTTGCCTTATAATTCATTGAACAAAATAGAAGTCATCTTGGAAAAAGTTCATCTTGCCACAGCCCAACTTACTAACCTGTGCCTCTATGCAACATCTTCTTTCTCTTCTGCCTGGTTACCAAGTCCAGTCCCTCTATTTGTGTTTTTCCATTCTCTCTCTTTTCTGGGACTTCAAACTATCAGTTTCACCTCTTTCCGCACCATCAGTCTCTCAATCCCTACCAGATCTTTTCCATAAGCATAAAAATAATATAAAATGAACTGCTGTAGTATCTACCATCTGTAAAAACTCTCCCTTCAGTCTACACATATGTATACCAAAAAACCAAACTCTTTGCTGTTGAGTCAATGCCAACTCATAACCACCCTATAGGATAGAGTAGACACTATTAATTTCTCTGATTCTCTTTCTACTCAAAATTCTCTGCATGGCTGTTTCCATTTGCTGTGGTCACATCTTAATTTCCTGTTCCCTCTTGAATGATTGTCAGGCAAAATTTTACGTCCTTTTTTTCATGAAAGGAGGCCCGTTCGTGCAATGGTTAAGAGCTTAGCTGCTAATCAAAAGTTTGGCAGTTCAAATCCACTAGCCACTCCTTGGAAACCCTATGGGGTAGTTCTATTCTGTCCTATAGGGTAGCTATAAGTTAGAATCAACTCAATGGTAATGGGTTTTTTCCATGAGAACTGCTTCTTTTCACGGTCTTCAATGACTGCCATGTTATCAAATCCAATGGATACATCCTTGTCCTTGTATTCTCTCTCAGTAGATTGACATAACTGATCTCTCTCTTGTTCTTGAAACGTTTCCCTCTTTTGGTTTCCGTATCAATGATCTCTACTACTTTATTTCTCACCTCACAGGCCACTCCTTTGCTGGCTGCTCTTCTTTAAACCAGATTCTAAATTTTGGGGTTCCTAAGAACTTGCTGACATTATTACCTTCTTATATCACTTTCCACTCTTTGCTTGGTTACTTCATCTACTTCCATGTACATAAAAGTTATTTTAATTTTGATAACCCCTAACTTATATTTCCAGTGAAGAACTCTCCTCTGAACTCCAAATTCCAACACCCAGTTTTTCACACGACAATTCAATTTTCACAACTCGCACACATTCCAAATTTATAAAATCCTGAAATGAACTCTAAATTTCTTCTGTACAAGTCTGATTCCTTCTTCTCTTATCCATATCAGTATATTGCATAATCTTCCTTGTACCTAGACAAGCCAGAGACCTAGGAGTCATTCTTAACTCCCTGTCACCTCCACAATGCAAATCATTGAATGTTCTCATAGGACTCAGAAGTTCAACCTCATTGGCAAAATCTAACAAGCCTGTATTTACTCTGTTTAAATTTTCCCACTAAATTTAAAGTATTTTGTGATATTATTTTCAAACGTATTTCATCATAGCCCAGCAGTGACTTCTGAAACTTCACTTTATCCTTGCATACCAACTCTCTTGTAAATTCCTGGCTATTGTCTTACAACGACTTGTCTCCAATTCTCATCTAGGTTTTATAATCAGTCTGTGATAAAGAATGAACTATTTTAAGGATACTTGAAATCCCAAATGCACCTGTGTCAGTCAGAATCCCTGTAGAAAGAGATGGCATAATTCAAAGGGGGTGACTGAGGAGAGTTCAGTAAGAGGACTATTTACAAATGGGTAGGCAGAGCTAAAGAAAACAAAAAAGAATGATGAAGTATCCTGGGTCTAGCAACAGTTAGAGAGGCGTTACCCACATACCCCAAGCTTGAAGGGAAAGGACTGCAATCATTAGTAAATCTGGAGAGAGTAATTTGTAGCATTAGACAAGGGGCTTAGACAGAATATGTGCCCTTTAGTGGAAGAATACAGCCACTGCCAACCTGTGTGGCCGGCAAAGAGAAAGCTAGGGGAACAACCCCTCTCCCATCTCCTGAAGATGCTCCACAGGGTCAATCCTAACCAAGAAGTCAAAGAACAAGTAAACCCACTGATGCTCTCCATAAAGGTCAGCCTCTCAGGGCACAAAACAAGGTGGAAAGAGGGTAGAGGCTGGACTTGGAAATGCAAATGGATAATATCCACCACAGTTGGAACTGCATATTAGAAAAGTGTCACTTCTCCCTAAATTAATTTATATATTCAATGAATGTCTATTTTAAAATGTTAAGATTTTTAGAAATATGTCATAATGACATTAAATTTTTCTGATAAAATAAACCTGTGATAACAGAACAAAAACGTAGAAGATAAAAACTATGAATGGGTGTGTGTCCTACAAAATATTTAAATATGTTAAAACCCAACAGTAAATAACATAATTTTTTAATCTGGTACAGTACTAATCTAAGAATAAAAATGGGAATTTGATGTGTAAACTGGTGTATATATTTCAATTGTATGTGGGGAAATGAATAACTACTTGAAAAACAATAAAACTAAATTGCTATGTCACCTCTTACATGAAAATAAATTCTAGTATTGCTTTACAATATTGATACATAAGTAATCATCTTGAAGTATGGAAATCCCTTCTAAGCACAGCACAACATGAGCAGAAATAAAAGACATATTAATAAATTTTATCACTTGAAAATTTAAAAGCTTGTATATTACCATGAAAGGAATAAAGAAGAAAACCAAAACACAACAAACTGGGAAAAATATTTGCCATTTATATAAATAATGTGTAGATAATTCCTAAATATGCTAAATATTGTACAAATCAATAAGAAACAGATGAAGCTCTGCCTCCAATACGATATAAGTATATAAACAGTTTCTAAGAAAATAAAGACAAACAAATTAAACTTGAAAGATTATTAACTTCCTTAATAATTAATGAAATGTAAAAAAGTTTTATACATCATTTTTTGCCTTTCAGATTGGATATTTTAAAGTTTAATAATATCCAGTGTTGTCAAGCATTTAAGGAAATGTGCATGCTTATGTACTATTGGTGTGCACGTAATTTGGTATGAAGTTCTTAGATGGCAATGTATTATTATGTAATACAATTTTTAAACCTACATACCTTTGAATTCAGCAATTTTACTGTTAGCAATTTATCTTATGAGTATAATCACACAAGTATGTAAAGGTAGGAATGTGCTTGTACCTGTAGTGTAGCTAATCAGCCAGAATCTGCAATTTGACATAGGTTTGGGCCTCTATCTTGGAAGGCCAAAGAGCTGAATGTCTACATGTAGATCATTTCATTGATCATTTAGTCAAATGGTAATCATCTTATCTAATCAATGTCAATAATACAATCTGTGCTAGCAAACCTCTAAAACTGAGACACTTGGCATAATAAAATGGCTGATGTAAGGTCTGAATCAAAACTCCATTTTGTTACAGGCTTCTGCTTCTGCATTTCTAAGAATGTAACCATGAATTATTCTGATTCATATGCATATGACCTTGGGCCTCTGGCTGAATAGGATCAATAGACCCTGGCCCCCTACTACTCATCTTGTTTAACTGGCCTGGCTCTAGCCCCAAGCCACTCTTAGCAAATAAGGGTAAGGATCAGGAATGTGGTTTAGCTACTCTTAGTAAGTAAGTGTGGGTGTCCAGAATGTGATTGTAGGAGAACAAGTTTACTCAAGATATTCCAGGAAGAAGGTAGTTCAACTGATGACGTACCCACATGGTGACCACGCGACCATCATGTACTCCCCTTCCTTGTATTTACTATAAAAGCATACCTCTCCCACCATGCTTCTGAGCACTTGGAGGATTCCTCTCTGCCCTGTGTTTCCCCAACTTGCAATTGTATTACCCTCAATAAATCTCTTTGCTTTTACTTTTGTTACCATAGTAGCTCCTCTCCAGTGCGGCTTCCAGTCAATCAAAGCACACCAAGGTGAGGAGAGAGGAAGAGTGTTTATTACAGGTACAAGAGCAAGGAGCAGAGAAAACGTTTCTCAAACCCTACTCCCTGATCTGCTGGAAGCTCAGTCTTTTATACAGTTTCAAAAAATGGAAGTTCATACAAATATCAGGGATTACGTAGTCTGTCATGGCACACAGGCGCAGTGGAGTTGTTTACACAACCTTTTCTTAGCATGTAGAGAAAATGGTGTCTAACTCCACGGCATGGTAACTTGACTATGCTAATGAGAATCTTTGGGCTACTTTTAAGTTTTAGCAGGCTCAAGCTGGTTTAGAAGCAGGAGCTTATCTTAGTTTTGAAAAACAGTCTGAAAGTTCAGAGTGTTCTTTTGTGGTGCTAATCAGGACAGAACAGAAACTATGTTAAGTCTGGGAAGAGACTATACTTCTGTGGTTCAGCTGAGACATCAAACTACCTCAGCTGGGCCTTGCTATCACTTTAAAAGAGTGAGCATTCTTACTCTTCGACAAATCATAGCATTCATTTGGATTTATTATTGACATTTGTATATTTGTTTAAATATAATAAAGCATTCAAAATATAACTTGAATCAAAAAATCTCTTTACATGATTTATATGTAGAAATCCTATCAAGTGAGATGAAGTATAAACTATATGTATTATCAAAAGGATAAAATGCTACAATAATGCTGTTTCTAAAAGCTGTTAATTTTATGTATAAAAACAATTATTAAAAACTATATTTAAATATTATTAACTACTGTGAAAGTTATTAAAAAGTCCTTTATCTTAAAATTATAAAATAAAGAGGAAAATAGAATGAGAGTTTAAGTACCAACATTAAAAGTTAGTGCAAGGTCTGGAAACTTTAATACAATTATTTATAAAAGTTTAATTAATATGTTTAAAAACAAAGATTTATGAAAATTTAAATAAAGAATACAAATATAACAGAAATTTATTATATCATAATCCTAATCCATATAAAATAGCTCTATTAAATACAATTATATTTAATAATGAAATAAATTATTCATTTAGTTATTTAGTTTCCATTTAGGCTTTTTTAAATTTTTTTTTATTGTACTTTAGGTGAAGGTTTACAGAACAAATAGTTTCTCATTAAACAGTCAGTACACATATTGTTCTATGACATTGGTTAACAACCCCATGACATGACAACACTCTCCCTTCTGGGCCTTGGAGGACTTTTTTTTTTTTGGTGAAAATATACATAGCTAAAGATAAACCATTTCAAAAATTTTTACATGTACAATTCAGTGACATTGATTATGTTCTTCCAGTTGTGCTGCTCTTCTCTCTTTACCTGAAGCTTTACAGAACAAAATAGTTTCTCACTAAACAGTACACATATTGCCCTATGACAATGGTTAACAACCCCACTACATGTCAACACTGTCCTTAGTCAATCTTGGGTTCCCTATCACCAGCTTTCCTGTCCCCTTCTGCCTTCTAGTCCTTTTCCCTGGACTGCTGTGCTTCATTAGTCCCGTTTTGTTTTATGGGGCTATCCAATCCCCGGATGAATGGTGAACCTCAGGAATGACTTCACCACTGAGCTAAAAGGGTAGCCAAGGGCCATATTCTCAGGGTTTCTCCAGTCTCTTTCAGGCCAGTAAATCTGGTCGTTTTTTGTGTGTTAGAATTTTGTTCTACATCCTTCTCCAGCTCTGTCCAGAATCCTCTGTTGTGATCCCGGTCAGGGCAGTCAGTGGTGGTAGCCGGGAACCATCTAGCTGTACTGGACTCAGTCTGGTGGAGGCCTTGGTAGCTGTGGTCCACTAGTCCTTCAGACTAATCTTTTCCTTGTATCCTGTTCTCTTCATTCTCCCAAAGGGAGTGAGACCAGTGGAGTATCTTAGATAGCTGCTCACAGGCTTTTAAGACCCCAGACACTACTCACCAAGGTAGAATGTAGAACATTGTCTTTATAAACTGTGTTACGCCAGTTGAGCTGATGTTCCCCAAGACCATGAACCTCACAGCCCTCCGCCCAGCAATTCAGTCCCTCAGGGAGTTTGGATGTGTCTATGGATCTTCCATGACCTTTCCTTGTACAAGTTGTGCTGGCTTCCCTGGTATTGTGTACTGTCTTACTCTTCACCAAAGTTACCACTTATCTATCGTCTACTTAGTATTTCCCCCCCCCCACCCCTCCCATCCCTCGTAACCAACAAAGGTTGTTACTTTTTGTGCGTAAACTTTTTCATGAGTTTTTACAATAGAGGTCTCATACAATATTTCCATTTAGGTTTCAAGTCTTCCAAGACAAATCCGATTTGAGATACTTCATACCTTATGGGGAATAAATAATAGCAGAATATAAATTTTGCCACCTTGAAATTTCATAAGGCAGAAAAATTAGAAAACACTTACTCAACAACATTCATGATAAATCATCCTTGATACAAGGAGAATTTCTTCAATGAAAATGTATGAATAACAAAGGGTTTATAAAATAAAAGAAAGTATCCGAAATATCTTGCTTCTCTACTCACCCTCAGTTAAAAGCAGGCATTTATGTTGTATGAAAAGATTGCAGTATCATGATCATAGGCACAATTTATCAGCTGCACTGCTGGGCAATTATTTTTTCCTATACTAAAATGTCATTGTTTTACATATACCTCCTAAGATTTTTAATACTAAATTACAATAAAACTTAATCTTCAGACAAAATTTCCTATATATTTTTGTATCTATGATGATGGCTCAAGCCTAATATACACCTGGCCACATGTCATAGAGCCAAAAAGTGTGCACCTGTAAAAATGTATATAGTCATATTGCCTCATTTGTGAGGGAGGAAAAGAACTAGAAATGACTTAAATGTCATTTAGAATAACCTAGTGTATAAATTATGGAAATATCTAAATAATAGAATTAAGAAGATAGATGTCCAGATATATTTCAAAACATAAAGGTATGTATAGGATGATCTTATTTGTATAAAAATAAATTATACATACTGCATTTATATAGGTTTAGATACAATAATATTAGAAAATGTTTCAAATATATATGAGAAATCATTTAGTGTGGTTGACTTTAGAAGAGTACTTTGGGAATAGATGAGAAGACTTTTACTTGTCACACTCTCTTATATCTCTAACCATAAAAATATTATTTTTGTAATTTGGAGGGAAAACAGTAAAACATAGGACAGAAACATAGACATATTGAGACTGAAACATGTTATCAATTTATTGTTAATAAATACCTAGTTAATTGTATGTTAATAAAATTCTTATTACATAATTATTAGTTAATATTGATTTTTATAATTGGTCATAATTGATTATATCAATTGTAATTCATCATTTAATGATTCATCTAACTAACCCAGTAGATAATTTTTCTCTTTACTTACTAGTCAAAAACCATTTGCTGATAATACACATATTAAATATGTTAATAATATATATATATATAAAATTTTGAAACATTGTTTAATAAGTCTACACAAGTGTAAAATGGAGAATGTAGTGGAAATTGACCAATACTTTGAAATAACAAAAAGTCCCTTTGAGAACACGGATATCTTCTGACACATGGGAAGTCTGTGAGTCATGGGGTGTGGAGATTACCAGGTCACGTGTATCCTACTTATGCCTCCTGACAGCTGTGAACTTAATCAACTGAGACCAATCTGATCTTATTTTTAAGTATCTTTAAGGAAGGCAACGGCACATTGCCACTGTTTGTCTAACCAACCCTCCACAGAAGCTTTGTATTCTAATGTCTACTTGAAATTGCTTCTTCTCACATTCAAATCAGTGTCTCCTAATGTACGTGGGGCCCACAGTCTGTGTTTTAACAAGCCCTTCAAGTGACTGTGATACACATTGAAGTTTGAGGATTACTCCATACAGGTAATATGAGTGGAAGGATAAAAGGATGAATTTAAGAATCTCCTATCTCTTTTGTAAGGAGACTTGGTGGCACAGTGGCGAAGAGCTTGGCTGCTAGCCAACCTACCCACCAACAGCTCCGCAGGAGAAAGATGTGGCAGTCTGCTTCCATAAAGATTACAGCCTTGAAAACCCCAGGGGGCAGTTCTACTCTGTCCTGTGGGGTTCCTAAGGGGCAGTTCTACTCTGTCCTATAGGGTCGCTGTGAGTCGGAATCTACTCCACGGCAATGGTTATCTGTTTTGTACCTTGCTTAGAAAAATTGGAAGATTGACCGATCTATAATAAACTAAAACTAAACCCATTGCTATCAAGTTGATTCTGACATATAGCGACCCTATAGGACAGAGTAGAACTGCCCCCTAGAATTTCGAAGGCTGTAAATCTTTATGGAAGCAGATTACCACATCTTTCTCCCATGGAGCAGCTGATAGGTTCAAACCACTGACCTTTCTGTTAGTAGTCAAATGCTTAACCACTGTGCCACCAGAGCTCCTTCCAATATACAGTACAGAACTAAAATCCCCCAAATAGTTCAGAACAATAGAATTAAACTACCTACAGAGTCTCTGAGGCTTCAGAAGCTGTGCTATGATGAAAGGAATTGAGCTGAGTTCCACAGTAATCACATCTCATGAGACTATCCAGCAGAGAGGGATCTGAGAAATCACCTAGTGGTAAGGCCTTTGATAAAACCCATTGCCATAGAGTCAAATTCAACTCAGGGCAACCCCATATATTGCAGAGTAGAACTGCTCCATAGGGTTTTCTTGGCTCTTTATGAAAGTTGATCACCAGGTCTTTCTTCTGTGGAGCCAGTGAGTGTGTTTTAACCACCAACCCTGAGGTTAGTAGTCAAGCACAAAGCATTTGCACCAACCAAGGACTTAGCACTTTGCTAAGAAGGATCTAAATCCGCAGTACTAGAATGTTCATCAAGAGCTTCAAATGAAGAAGGAAGAAAAAGCATAAAAGATACATTATATTGCCAAGTCATAAACACACACTATGTGCCCGGTTCTATGCTAGGTTTTGTGAGGATTTGGAGTCTAAATCTCTTTTTCAGTTAACCAATGTGTGAGTAACACAGACTGAAAGTGAAATGGGAGAGCAGAGAATGAATAGAGATGGGCTCCACAGTAGCAAGGAAAAATTAGGGAGTGAGTTAGGCCTGAAAGAAAGCAGAGAAACTTTATCAGCCCAAATAAAACAATATTTTTGAAAGCCTCTTTCACATTTGCCCATGGACAGCCTGCTTCTGGGGATGCTTACCATTACATCATATCCCCATTTTGTTTCCTGCAGTAAGGGGAGGTAACACATCATTGCCTCATACAATCCCTTGTCCTCCTTATGTAAGAAAGGAAATCCTGACTTAAGCACACAGTCACAGAGCAAGTTAATATTCCTATGTCTTAGAGTCGAACTTCCTAAAGGACGGATAAAGTGTTCATCCTTCAAGATTTATTTTTCTTGAATATTTCCAACAAAACACAACTGGACTCAGAAATTGAGGAGAGAAAGGGGGTCAGAGGGCAATAAAGAAAAAGGAAGAATGAGTTCATCCAAATCATCTGCATCATCATGCACAGGTAAATTTTGCAACTTTCCCTTTTCCTCCATAGATCCATTTCTGAGGGAAGTGATAAACAACAGAAGAGACAGAAGTATGCAGAAAAGTAAGAAAAGAAAGAAAGAGAGACAGGAAGGACAGAGAGAGGGAGAGAGAGAAGAAAGGTTAGAAGAGTTTATGTTGTACTCAAAAACTTCCTGGACTCGAGATCAGAAGTGCTAAGTACCAGATTGCTAATCCTACTCTTTCTGTAAGTCATTGCGCCACCTTGAGCGAGTCACTTTACTTCTCTGGAACTCATTTGCCTTATTTGTAAAATGCATGTTGGCAGGAGGAGAGCAACTGTTAGATGATTGTTAATGTTTTAACTGGCTCATTTACAAAGGAATGGGAAAATGAAACTCTGAACAGAGGAGAGCAGGAGAAAGACAAGAAAAGCAGAGAAGTGGAGAGAGAAAGAGAAAGCAGGGGGGAAAATAAAAGTATTTTTTAACTGGGGGACTTGGAAAGGAAAAATTGTGGATTGCTCTGAGTTCATGAATCAGAGTCTTAAAATTAGTAGTGGATTACTCCATCGGTTCTAAAATTCTGGTCCCCACATCAGCAGCATCAGCTTTCCCTGGGAACTTGTTGGTTCCACCTCTGCCCTACTGAACTGTTAACTCTGGAGATGGAACTCAGCAATCTGTGCTTTGACAAGCCCTCCAAGCAATTCTGATGCACATTGAAGTTTGAGAATTATCTGATACAGACAGTGTAAATGGAGGGAAACAAGTAAGGATTAATAAGTATCTCTTTATGTCTTTTGTATCTTGCTTTTGGAAGATTGCCCATGTTTGTGTCTTTCTTTCTGCAGAGGAAGGATTCTTCTCTTCCCAAGTGTTTGTATGGACTGCTGCTGGGCTTTCCATCCTACTTCTCAGTGCCTGTTTTGTTACCAGATGTGTTGGTGGGTTCTGAAGGTCAAATTCAATCTAATTCTCCCTGGCGAATACTGGGGGTAAACACTTTCTTGCTACCTGTAGGGTTTCTTCTCCCACAAAGGGTGTTCTTGTTCCTTTTTTTTCCTATTGATCTCCACTCTACTCCTCAAGTCAGAGACCCCAACTAGTGCAGAACTGTTACCAAATTTTGGTGACCCCTGGGACATTTTCATAAAAGACACTGTTTGTCTCTTTGGTGGCCTCAAGTCCTCCCGTTTGTACCTTTGCATTATCATTAGCATGACCTTCCCTAAGAGATCCTAGCTTGAAGCTCTGGACTGACTGGTCAGGATCAGAGGCATGATAATGTTTTATTTTTATTTTTTGGCTAGGAAAGATAGAGAAGGTTGGACTTGACATGAGAGAGAGTACAAACACTTTTGTTTTTCTCTGGGTCTTTGGGTCTGAAATAAAGTATCTTTGTCTTCACAAATCAGGAGAACCATGAAATGTGAATTCCCTCTTCCTTCTTGAGTAAGTGAATCTCAAAGCCTCCCCATATAAAAGGAAAAGTGGATAGTGAGAACACACGATAATTATTGGCGCTTTTGTTATGAATATAAAAATAAGAAAATTAATTTATTTTTTGTTAAAAAGATTAATGACCATTAACTGTGCCCCTTTCCTTACAGTGACGTATCACACCTTTCAACTCTGTGATGAGGAAGATTTCCAGCCACTTCAGAATATCACAGAACTCTCCTGCTACAATGATGGCTCAGGTATAATAATCCTCAAATTTGAACATCAAAATTTACATATCAACATTTTCTGGGCTTCTAGATTGCTTTTGAGATAAGTAAACTATAGTTGATCCTGCTTTTCAAAAATGAAATGTAAAAGCTTGCCTGTGCTGTAAGAGAAAGATGAGGGGTTGGTAAGAGTGCAGGATTAGATTGGAAATACAGGAAGTCTTGGAGAGATTATAGTGAACTTCTGGAATAAATTTGAAGTATATGTATGAATAGTAAATCCCCAGGAATGTACTTTTTTTTTTTTTTTTTTTTTTTTGGTTCATCATCTATTTCCAAAGTGAGATGAAGGAAAAATATATAGAGAGAGTAGAAAATTTATAAATGCCTCAGAAATATACTCCCCATGCTCTAAGATATAGTCCTGTTCCAATTCTTGTCATGTTCCAAAATGCCACATGACACTAGGAAAGTGACTTCTTTCTCTGGGCTATAACTCTCTCACCTTTAAATTGAGAGAGATTGAGCTAGTTATTTTTAATAAGCCTTCAAAGGAAGACGTTTATAATTCTGTAAAATTAGTACATCTGTGCAACCACAGTTTAGAGATTTGGTTGAGGATATGTGTTGGGACAACAAAAGAGATGGTTGTTTGGTGATCATCAGATAAAGTGTATGACTTTCTCTGTCTTTGGCAGTTAAGAACAGATAATAGAGTTCTACATGAAGAACATAGCAGAGACAGATTGAATACAGGTAGTCCCCAGTTTATGACGCGGTTCCATTCTAACAACTCCGTCATAAGGCAGTTCTGACCTAAGTCGAATACCTCATTTTCTTTTCTTTTTTTTAGTTTTCATTATTACTGCCTTTTATTATCAGCATCTTTATAAATCCGATCTCTATTTGTCTTTGGGGTTTGGCATTAGAATGATAACATCAGCAAATTACATACTGCAACATTGTATGTAGTACATATTACTAATGATAAGATGTACAAAGGAAAAAAAAAAAAGGACGGTGGTAAATGTGGTTCATCATAATACAAATACATTGTAAGTCGGGTACTACCTGCATGTGCTGCATTTACTGGCACTAACATCTAGAAAACAATGATTATGGGATTACTGCAAAAGACAAGAAAATTGCTGTTTATGCTTGTTAACGTTAGAATTATCTCAAATCTTAGATAGTAAGATGTGGGGCATGAACAAGGGGGTTTCTTGGTTTCTGAGTGTAAGCTACATGCTCTATGGGCCCGGAGGGAGCTTTCTGTTTTCTTACTCAGTTCTTCTGGGACATTCACTGAAACTTCTCTCCTTCTAGGTTCCGTCAAGAGTTGTTGTCCAGTGAATTGGGAACATTTTCAATCTAGCTGCTACTTCTTTTCTACTAACACCATGACCTGGGCATTAAGTTCAAAAAACTGCTCAGCCATGGAGGCTCATCTGGTGGTTATCAACACACAGGAGGAGCAGGTAGTTGGGGTACAACCTCCTCCAGTGTCAATTTAGCATTCTTCACAGGGTCCATCCCTTTTTCTATACATGTGCACAGTGTCTGGCCCTCAATTACTGTTTGTTAAATGAATGTATCGAAATGTCTGTAAATGTGTATATTAAGATAGCCCTATCAAGTTTATTTTCATTATTAGAAGAACTTAAGAAAAGGGAAGTTCAATGAGTTCTTTTATTATTTAGGCAGGAACAAAAGAGGGTTGACAGTTAATTTTAGAAAGACCATTATCTTTATGAACATTGCTATTGTTAGTTGCCATCAAGTTGGTCCCACGTGCAACAGACTGAAACATTGCCGGTCCTGCACTATCTTAACAATTGTTGGTATGCTCAAGTCCATTGTTGTGACTCCTGTGTATTTTGAGTGTCTTCCAACCTAGGAGGCTCATCTTGCAGCATTATATCAGAAAATATTCTGTGTAATCCATAGAGTTTTTCACTGGCTAATTTTCAGAAGAAAATAGCCAGGCCTTTCTTCTTAGCCTGTCTTTGGAAGCTGCTGAAACCTGTCCACCGTGGGTGGATCTGCTGTTGAAATACTAGTGGCATGGCATTTAACATCATAACAACACACAAGCCACCACAGGTGGTGGTTATGAACATATCAAATGAAAAAGGGCAAGCAAATATTGCCCATTTTCTTCATGGTGTATTTGGTAATGTTTTATGCTAGACATACACAGTAGACTTTGCTATCAATAGCAGCTAATAAACTTTGAATGAGTTATGTAGAATCACCTTCTATGTTGAAGGTTCTTTTTTGTCAATTTAAAGTCAGGAAATGATCCTCCGTGACCTTATAATTTCAGGCCCATTTATCTATCATCTCTGGCACAGGTCTTACCTTGCCTCTTTTAATAACAATTACCCTCAACATTTGTTCAGAACTGAAATAATTGAGCTCCTATTTGTTGACTGTGTATCTTCCATAGGAATTCCTTTTCTATACAAAACCTAAAAGAAGAGAATTCTACATTGGACTGACAGACCAGGTGGTTGAGGGCCAGTGGAAATGGGTGGATGGCACACCTTTCAAAGAGTCTCTGAGGTAATTACCTTCTTGCAGGAGAACTGTAACACTAACCCAAATCCTAAAGTTGGACTAATTTTGTTGTGGTGAGTTTCTGAGAACCTCCTTCTGTTCCATGGAATAATTTGAGGTTCATCCTCAGTGATATTAGATCCAGGAAGGGAAGAGCTGGTATAAAAGAAAGAAAAGAGAAGCATAAGGACCTGCCTCTCCCATTTTCTGAAACAGTCTCAAGAATAAAGGAGAAGCAATAGATGAGAATGGGAAGGTGATTAGAACCGAAGAATAATTCACTGGAGACGCAGGAGAGACAGTGTGAACTTCAGAGTTTTATGTCTCAAAACTGTAGTGAATGAGACAAAAATAGTGATTGAGAAAGAGCAGATTCTTATGGCATCAATGTGGGAAACCCTTGATAATGTCACTTTTCTCCTAATAACAGCCTTACATCTTTAGAGCATACTATTGTTGAGTTTTCAACATATTTTCTCATTCATTATCTCATTTTATCTAAATTACACCTCTGTGAGATACATCAGTAGAATTTAATCTTCATTTAACATTTGAGGAATCTGAAGGCCATGAGGGTTAAGTGTCTTTCCCAAGATTACACAGTTAGTAAGCAAAGTTTTTGAGATTATAGTTCAGATGCTCTGCTGCTTTAGAAGAGTTACTTTACTCAAGCACTGTAACACCATTGAAGGGTGCACATAAATTAATACAAGCTATGTGTAGAATAAAGGGAATCAAGAATGATGGTAAAGAAGATAGGAGTGCAAAGGAAACAAACCCATCAGGGTATTTATTAGTCCTTCCCATAACTTCTCACTCTGAGTCAAAAGCCATGAGTGTCCATGACAAAATAAAAGGTCAGAAAGATCCAGTTCCGCTTCACTACTCAAATGCTCTATGGCTTAACATCTCTGAGATTCCATTTCTTCATCGGTAAAATGGTGGTTTTTATACCTACTTCACAAAATTGTTGTAGAATTAAATAACACAAATGTGATTTGCCTAGTATATATATTACCTCTTGTTGCTGGGCTCTAAAATATCCTGTGGCACTCTTTTTCAGCTTCTGGGATATAGGTGAGCCCAACAACATAGTTACAGTAGAGGACTGCGCTACCATTAGAGACTCTTCAAATCCAAGGAAAAATTGGAATGATGTACCTTGTTTCTTTAACATGTTTCGGATTTGCGAAATGCCCCAAAGAAATATTTTGAAAAATCTCTAAGAGGAAGCACAACTTGAATGTGTAAAGGAGGAGAGCAAGAGCAAGAACATAGCTACAACCCCAGCGTGAGAAGTGTACACTGCACTTCATAAGGACTTAATGTTTGTTACTTTGATATAAATAAAAATAGGTACTTTTGAATGTTATAAATCATGATACCTACTGAAGTACACTTTTATCTACACTGCTCTCACATAGTCTTCTCAGAATTTACAAAGCAGTTTATTAGCAAATGCTGCGAGAGGGGAGGAATGGTTTTTTTCTTTCTTTCTTTTTTGGTACATTTTGCTTCACTTGTACGTGTTTGGAAACCCTGGTGGTGTAGTGGTTAAGTGCTATGGCTGTTAACCAAAAAGGTCGGCAGTTTGAATCCACCAGGTGCTCCTTGGAAACACTGTGGGGCAATTCTACTCTGTCCTATAGAGTTGCTATAAGTTAGAATTGACTCTATGGCAACAGGTTTTTGTGGGTTTTTTTTTTTTTGTTTGTTTTGTTTTTTGTTTGTTTTTTTTTTGGGTACATGTTTACACTAAAAATACAGGGATATAGAGCAAATATGGGAGTCCATTGGTGGTGGAAAATGTTAATGAACTTGGCTGCTAACCAAAAGGTTGGAGGTTTGAGTCCACCCAGAGACACCTTGAAAGAAAGGCCTGGTGATTTACTTCCTAAAAATCAGCCACTGAAAACCTTATGGAGCACAGTCAGTTCTACTCTGACACACATGGGTTCGCTATGACTTGATGACAACAGGTGGTGGCATTATAGAGCAAGTACAGAGTTCATTGGAGAAGACATTTTGCCATATGCCTTTGAGCAATCATCTAAATTCAAGCTCTGTGTCAAGTCCTCCCCTTTCCAGCTCCTGAGAAGTCTGTTTTCTATTTCTGATTTCATAATGTTTTTATCCCGTACCCAAGCATGTCTTCTCTATGTTCTCCTGTACAATGAGCAAAAACTTCTCTTTGTTCTGAAACTTATTTTTGCTCAAAAGACTGGCATGTCTGGCCAAAGGCCTTTACCACAGTTCCTTATGGAAAGGCCAGGCTACCTTCAGCTCCACAGCAGACAGTCATAGTCCATTCATCCCAGAAACTCTTACCTCTCAATTCTCTTCCATTGACTAACTGGATCGCATCTGAATATGTATCTATTGCACAGGTACCTGTGCAATAGTCAAATTATTCTAAGAGAACATTTGGCTTGACACATTTTCCTATCTCTAGTTTATCCATCTATTGCATGATATCCTATCAATACTGATAACGTTATTCAAAAATATGTGAATAATGTGTCAGCTTTTATAACCATGTTCATCATACACAGCATCGTAGAGACCCTCAAATTTAATAGGTGGGAATTAATGTATAATAAATGAATGGATAAACTGAACTGAACATATTAGTTTTCTTTACAAATGTTCATTTTTCTTATACATTTTGACAATCAGAGGTTTTGAAATTAGTATGTATTTAAAACAAAAAGCCAACTGTCATGGATTGAATTGTGTTCCCCCAAAATATCTGTAAGCTTGGCTAGGCCATGATTCCAGGTATTGTATGATTGTCTACCATTTTTGTCATCTGATGTGATTTCCCTATGTGTTGTAAATCCTATCACTATGATGTAATAAGATGGATTAGCGGCAATTATATTGATGAGATGTACAAGATTAGATAGCATCTTAAGCCAATCTCTTCTGAGATATAAAAAAGAGAAGCAAGCAGAGAGACATGGGGACCTCATGCCACCAAGAAAGCAGCACTGAGAGCAGAGCACCTCCTTTGGACCCAAGGTTGCTACCAAACCAAGGGAAGACTGATGACAAGGACCTTCCTCCAGAGCCGATAGAGACAAAAAGCTTTCCCCTGTAGCTGGCGCCCTGAATTCAGACATCTAGCCTACTGGACTGTGAGAGAATAAACTTCTCTTTGTTGAAGCCATCCATACTTGTGGTATTTCTGTTATAGCAGCGCTAGATTACTAAGACACCATTGAACCTAAAAGTAATCCAATGAACATACCTTCAACTTTCTATGTCCCTTTATTTCAACTAAAAACAGCAATGAGGAAACACTGAAAGACATGTGGAGATTTTGTTCTTCATCAGTCTTTTCCAGCATCAAAAAAACCCAAACCCATTGCTGCCGAGTTGATTTCCACTTATAGTGACCCTATAGACATAGTAGAACTGCCCTTATAGGGTTTCCAGTAAGTCTTTACAGAAGCAGATTGCCACATCTTTCTCCCACAGAGCATCTGGTGGTTTCCAGCTGCTGACCTTTTGGTTAGCAGCCAAAAGTTTTAACCACTGCGCCACCAGGGCTCTCCTCTTTACCTGCAGGTGGTTATAATTTTTTAAAGTTTTATTTCTGTATTTAAAAACATGTGGAAATGTTATCCTTTATTAGGCACTTATAATTTAATTTATAAAATTAATCTTTGTTTCAAAGCTTGGCAAGAAAAGAAACAATTGTGAATGATTCTGTGGCCATAGATCATTGGAATCTAACTTATATATTTGGAAAATTCTTGTAAGAAAAGTAGATCAACTAGCTGAAACTATCTTAAAACAATACTTTATAATTGGTGCTATATAAATACTATGCCATTTTAGGCACCAGAAAACCCAGAAAGTTACAAAAATAAAAGAGTAATTAAACACCCATATTCCCAAGACTCAAAATAAGCCACTCTTAAGATTTAAATATTGCTATATAGACCCTTAATATTTTAAAGAAAAATCACTCTACTACTTTTTGTAAAGATGATACCCTTTCATTATTAAAAATTCTTACAGAGCACAATTGATAAAGATCAAAGAGAAAAAAAAATCCAAATCCCAAGATGCAGAAATAATCGTCATTAAGCTTAGTTGACCAGTGTTGTTTTAGGTGCCGTGGAGTTGTTTCTGACTCATAGCAACCCCATATACAACAGAAAGAAATACTACCTGATCCTGTGCCATCCTCACAATGGTTGCTGTGTTTGAGCCCATTGTTGCAGCCACTGTGTCAATCCATCTCATTGAGGGTCTTCCTCTTTTTTGAAGACCCTCTACTTTACCAAGCATGATGTCCTTCTCCAGGAACTGGTCCCCCCGATAGCATGTCCAAAGTATGTGAAACGAAGTCTCATCATCCTTGCTAACGGGTAATATAATTCATAATGGGTAATGCTAATTCACAGGGGGAAGTTCCATAAAAATGGCAGGGGGGTGGCATCTGACCTCCTCTAATTTCATGAGGGGGTAGGAGAATCAAGATGAACAGCCCAAAACTGATTCCTACAAGACAGAGGTCAGACATGCCTTCTCTCTCTGACATCTTTACTAATTCTGACACTAACCATCCCTCCCACGGAAATCTCTACTTTTCTGCTGGGCTCATGGCTACTTTTCTGCTGGCTACTTTTCTGTGTAAAGGCCACACAGAACTCACAGCCGATATTCATGATTATGGGGTTTATTAGGGAAGTTACAGGTTACAATTCAGGTTCAACAACACTCAGGATAAAGTTCTTCCATCAGGACAGCCTTTTCCCAGCCATGCTTGCAGCCATATCTCTCTCTGGCCCCTCGGCATCTGCCCTGCTCAGGGGCAAGTGTTACAAAACTCTTTTAGCTCTGCTGATATAAGTGCCCAGAGGCAACCCACTCTACCAGTAAACCTCAGCCCAAAGGCTCTCAGCTCTAGTGAATTGGCAAACATAGCTCTACCAAGTACCTGGAAGTACTCTACACCTGCAGTAAGCCTACTACCTAAAGGCACTCAGCCTTCTCACCCCAGCCCACTGTGCTGTCTCCTGCCGGTCTCTCCAGCCAGTCTCTCCTGCCAGTCTCTCCTGCCGCAGTTTCTCTGCCACCGAGTCTCTCTGTCTTCCATGTTATAGCCCTCTCTCTATCTTCAGGGTCCAGGGGCATCTCAGTGCAGGGATCCCAGGTCCAAAAGACTCACTTTCCACTCCTGGATGTCCTTCCTTGGTGGTGGTGGGATCCTGTCCTTCCTGCCTCTAGGATAGCTCATTCAAGCCCAGTGGCATGGCAAAACTGACCAATCCCCTTGGTGGGCCACAATTACCCCATTTGCACAATCCCACCCAATTATTTGGGTGGGAGTTATAAGACCATAAGAACTAAGGCCTCGCAAAAGTCATCCATCACACCACAAGGTGGCAGTTCCTGCCTGTCTTGTACTTTGGTCCCATAATATGGCATTACCTGATTAGGGACAATTTAGGTTGGTGACCACTTTGAGAATCTTTTGAAATTTCTGCTCTTGTTTTCTCTGCTTTTTTTTCCCCCACTCACAGGGCAGGTTAATAATTCTTTCAAGTATGCCTATTTTGACTAGTTCGTTTGTTTGTCTGTAAGCAATTTAAAGTTGGTTAAAGTCTTTCTAGAAGTTTGGACTTCCTTATTTATACCAACTAGTCTATATAATAATCGGGCAAAGGGAAGTCCCTCTAATTTAAAAATGACAGATCTGATTATAGCCATAAAGAAACAAGAAATGGAAGACTCATGGGACTGGGAAAAATTACAGCTTTTTAGATCCCCAACACTGAAAACATCCAGTGCAAAGCAAGAAAGAAAAAAAAAAAGTAAAAGAAGAAGGAGTAAAAAGCCCTTCCAGAAAACTTAAGTTAAAGTAAGCTTAAAGAGACCTTAAGAAGTCCACTCTGGAATTCTTCAACAACTGCCCCTGCCAAGATAATTAAACCACTGCAATAATAAGGAGAAAAAAAAAAAAAAAACGTGGATGGGGGCCTGCCTCTGTATTACTGACAACTGAGCTGACTGTGCTGTCTGCGTTTGGAATGGTGAGGGCATGGCTCCATAAATAACTGAGAACTTTGCCAACTTTATCTAGAGCTTATAACCTTCAAAATTAGTTACCAGGTAGTAGAATAAGCTGTTTCTGCCAAATATGTTTATTGATGACTCTAATTTTTGTGAATCAATTTAAAAAAAAAAAAAAAAAGACTTTTAAAACATCCTTGAATAAAGGAGCCTGGATTTCCCCTCTACTAGGATGCTTATTTAAAGTTCACGTGTAAAAACAACTATAAACTGAATACACTTAGAAGTAATTTGGAATTCCGCTGATCACTTTAAGAAAATGAGTTCCCATTTTGTCTTGTCTTTCCTCTGAATAACTTGTGATTGATGCTAAGAAACTAAATTACTTATGTTGTATAGTACTATATAAGCCTGAGTCTGGAGCTGCCCTCATAGAGGATAGATTTATATCGTTTGCCTGTATCACTTTGTGTTGAGAGCTTGCCACTAACATTATGTTTAACTTTCTATCTTTCATCAAGTTGAAGGTCATGGCTAACAGTTACTATGTTTCATGAGGCTATCTTTCCTCTTCTAAGAAAAACTACTTTTTATGCCTGCGCTCTTGGGAATTACTCTGAAAATTTTTGATATAAACTGATATATATTAAAAAGTGCACTAAAAAAATGTATTGTTTATTTTAATTGATGTAACAAGAACTTAAAAAGAGACAAATTATTCTGAATTGCTGTTTTAAGGATCCTATTATAAAGTATGCAGAAAATAAGGTTATGAACATATGATGGTATTATTGAATTAGATTACAATATTTCTTCAAAGAACTTACTCTGATTGGTTTAATGATAAATAAGCATTTATATAAATTAAATAGTCCTAATAATCCCATGAACTGGTAAAAGTAAATTTGTTCTAGTAAAGCTTTTATGTTTTATAATATGTCACCCTAAAATCGTTTCCAAGATCTTTTTGAGTAACTGAAGCTAAATTAAATATGTGAAATATGTTTTATTAAAAGAAAAAAAAATAGTAATTTTGTCCTAAATGCAAGAGACTGGTTGCACCAAGAGGAAAAATAAAAAAGAAGAATTTAAATGAATATAGAGTAAATGATAGAAGGTCAGAGGAGAGTGAAATAGAAAGTTTATTAAAGATTTTTTGCTTGATATAATCAAGGTTCTTACTTATTGCAACTGAAAATTTAATAGGTTAATTCATGAGAATTTTTAAAGTTTAATGTCAAATAGTATATAAAACAAAGCATCAGGTTAACAAAATTTTCCTTAATTACTAGCTTAATGATTAAGTATATTCAGAATGTTTTAAATAATTCCACCTATGGACTCCTAGAAAGGAATGTTGAAACAAATATAATGAGAAAAGTAGTTCTTCAGAACCAAATCGCCTTCACTTATGTTACTTACACTGGCTCTAATATTGGTAAGGAGCCCTGGTGGCACAGTGGTTAAGAGCTCGAGTACTAACGAAAAGGTCTGCAGCTGGAATCCACCAGCCACTCCTTGGAAACCCTATGAGGCAGTTCTACTCTGTCCTATAGAGTCACTATGTGTTGGAATCGACTCAACAGCAACAGGTTTGGTTTTTTGGTTTATTGGCAAACACTGTCAATCTTTAATTCAATACGCTAAGAAATGTTTTCACAGGTTAAGGAGCTTTGATGACCAAAAACCAAAATCCCAAAATCTGCCTGAAATTGTTTCAAGGGACCATGTATGATAGAAAACATATCAGCTAAAATATTCCCTGTAGTCTCATTGGAAAGGATTGTGTGTAGCTCTCCTTACTAATCCTTATACCACTAAATTACAGGGAGTTAAGACTTAAATGCACCTCCTCCAATTAAAGAAAACTGCTGCTCCTGTTTGGACTGTGTAGCCCCCACAAAGGACTTAAGCTGAAATTCAAACATTACAAGGATGAGAAGCATGCAACGTCTGGTGTAGACGGCTCTCTCCAAGGCTCTGGACCAGGCCTGTATCCAATCCACACCTAACACTAGTTTTTGAAATTGTTGGACTTTGCTTAATACTCATTGCTTTTTCATGTCTTCTATTAATGGCTTTGCTATTATTTTGTCTCTTGCACTTACCTTATGTGTTATCACTCTACTGTTCAAATATCCGTGGAATTATTCTCTATTAGTCATTCTGATTTGAACACCTGCTTAGAATTAAAATCATTGCTATAATCCTATGATGGTAACTAAAGGGGTTTATTTTGTAATAGCCATCATTTGCTTACTTTTTGATTGGTCCCTGTGGGTCAGTTAAGCTGCTGTGCCAGAAGCCACTGTTCTTGTTATTGAGTACTGACACAGACAAAGCATGTTCCATGTCTTTGAGCTTGATTTCTTCCAGAAATCTAAAGCCACGTCTGTGATTCTTTCTCGTCTGGCATTGCTGAGAAATATGAAGATGGCTTTCTGATAACAGACCCCCTCCACTAGGTAGTAATAGTCTAGGAGAGGTTTGCTGGCATCTATGAGGCCAATGTGCATTTTATCCATTTCATCAAATATGAAGATGAAGCATGCACAGGCACTCACATTGCCTCGAATCCACAGCTGTAACTGATCCTTATTCAGGGTAATGTTTGAGGTGTGGGGGAAGTGCAGCGTGGCCACAAACAGGTGGACATAGTCACTGTTCAGACCACCCTCATAAATATTCTCTGCGATGATTTTGCTGACAAAATTTTTGCTAGTGCCAGTCCATCCGTGTAGCGAGACAGTGAGAGATTTCTCAGGCTTTTGGTTGCTTATGCAGCCAAACGCAGCATTTAAGATGACTTTCTTTGCAAGATGTTGTGCAAAGAGGCTCACTGTGAGTCAGAATTGACTTGATGGCAATGGGTTTTTTTTTAAATGCTCCAAATATCTGACAAGCTTGCATAGAAGCCCAGCAGAAATCCCTAAGTTCTTCAGTGAAAGTTGCACCTGGCTACACATACCTGAACAAGACAACCCTGACTTTTCCTTTTTGACATCTTTATCTGGTAACCTAAAGGAGTAGGATCTAGGGTTAGATCTACTTTGTTTACTGAAATGATTATCCTCATATTTGTCATCATTATCATTGAAATAATCAAATGTTATACTAATATAAAAAAAATTGCTGTTGAACCAATTCCAACTCATAGTGACCCTATAGGACAGAGTAGAACTGCCCCATAGGGTTTCCAAGGAGTGGCTGGTGGATTCCAGCTGCAGACCTTTTGGTTAGCAGCTAAGCTCTTAACCACTGCGCCACCAGGGCTCCTATAATATAGTTACCAAAAATATCCAAAATGATGTTGTAGTTTCCTGTTAGGTGCCATGGAGTTGGTCCTGAGTCATAGCAACCTTGTGTACAACAGAATGAAACACCGCCTGGTCCTGTGACATCCTCACAATCTTTGCTATGTTTGAGTCCATTGTTGCAGCCACTATGTCAATCCGTCTCGTTTAGCATCTTCCTCTTTTTCGCTGACTCTCTGCACTACCAAGCAAATGTCCTTCTCCAGGAATTGGTCCCTCCTGATAACATGTCCAAAGTACATGAGACAAAGTCTCACTACTCGCCATCCTCACTTCTAAGGAGCATTCTGGATGTACTTCTTCCAAGGCAGATTTGTTTGTTCTTCTGACAGTCCACGGTATATTCAATATTCTTCACCAACGCCGTAATTCAAATACATCAATTCTTCTTCAGTCTTTGTTCAGCTTTCATATGCATATGAGAGGATGGAAAACATCATGGCTTGGATCAGGTGCACCTTAGTCCTCAAAGTGACGTCTTTGCTTTTGAACCCTAAAGAGGTCTTTTGCGGAAGATTTGCTCAAATGCAGATACATCGTTTGATTTCTTGACTGCTGCTTCCATGGGTGTTGATCGTGGATCCAAGTAAAATGAAATCCTTGACTAATTCAATCTGTTCTCTCTTTATCATGATGCTGCTTATTTGTCCTGTTGTAAGGATTTTTGTTGTCTTTATATTGAAGTATAATCCATACTGAAGGCTGTAATCTTTGATCTTCATCAGTAAGTGCTTCAAGCCCTCTTCAATTTCAGCAATCAAGGTTGCATCATCTGCATATTGCAGGTTGTTAATGAGTCTTCCTCCAATTCTGATGCTGTGTTCTTTTTCATACAGTCCAGCTTCTTGGATTATTTGTTCAACATACAGATTGAATAAGTATGATGAAAGGATACAGCCATGATGCATACCTTTCCTGATTTTAAACTATGCAGTAATGCCTTGTTCTGTTCTAATGATTGCCTCTTGGTCCATGTACAGGTTCCACATGACCACAGTTAAGTGTTCTCGAATTCCCATTCTTTACAATGTTATTCATGATTTGTTATGATCTACTCAGTCGAACACCTTCGTATAGTCAATAAAACAAAGGTAAACATCTTTCTGGTATTCACTACTTTCAGCCAAGGTCCATCTGACATTAGCAATGATATCCCTGGTTCCATGTCCTTTTTTGAATCTTGTTTGAATTTCTAGGAGTTCCCTGTCGATGTACTGCTGTAAATGCTTTTGAATTATCTTCAGCAAAATTTTACTTGCGTGTGATATTAATGATATTGTTTGATAATTTCCACATCCTGTAGGATCACCTTTCTTTGGAATGGGCACAAATATGGATCTCTTCCAGTTGGTTGGTCAGGTAGCTATCTTCCAAATTTCTTGGCATAGATGAGTGAATGCTTCCAGCATTGCTTCTGTTTGTTGAAACATCTCAATTGATTTTCCATGAATTACTGGAGCCTTATTTTTCACTGGAGCTCTCGTGGCATAGTACTTAAGAGCTTGGCTGCTAACCAAAATCTGACAATTCAAATCCACCAGCTACTTCTTGGAAACTCTATGAGCAGTTCTACGCTGTCCTGTAGGGTCTCTATGAGTTGGAATCGACTGGAAGGTAATGAGTTTAGTTTGGGAGGGGAGGTTTGTTGTTGTTGTTTTGTTTGTGGCAATGCCTTCAGGGCAGCTTGGACTTCTTCCTTCAGTATCATTGGTTCTTGATCGTATGCTACTTCCTGAAATGGTTGAACGTCAATGTATCCATGAAAAAAATGTACATAGATTCTGCTCATTTATATAACAAGATGGAGGGAACTCACACCCTGGATTAGGTCTTTGAAAAGGACAAGTGGTTTACTCAGTGTGGCCCTGCTACACTAGTTTCCCCAAGATCGCTGAAGCAAGATGCTAGTGTTATGGCATGGGGAAGGCTGGTGGAGCCCAACTGCAACTCTGGAATCCTTAAAATACTAATATGCATGCCACTAAAGTCCTAAAGAGAGTCCATGCAGAAGAAAGCATGCTTTTAAGTGTGATCAGAGGATGTTCTTTGAAATCCTTGATCAAAAGGAGGGAAAGCTGTGGAGACCAAAAAAATTGTAGGACACTTGAACAAAATAAAATGACTGATCCAGAGTCCGGTCTCATACACCATCCTAACTTCTGATTCTGGCTAACAGGCTGTTAATTTTTATACAAGTTTAACCCTATCACTTAGGAATTTTTTTTCTCTGTGACAAAGCCTAAATGAATGTGAACAGAATGCTCCCTAAGGGTCATTGTTGAAATGGTTGCCAAAATCAAGAAATAATTTTGCTTTAAGCCAGTTATCTTAATAATCTGCTCTCAAAAAATCTATTCCGTAATCATCTAAGCTTTAACTCACTCCTCCCTAACCAGATAGCGGATCTTTACATTTCAAAGGACTCCAAGATGAAACTGATCCTGTCTACAATCAATCATTAACCACCCCCCCAGCCCCGTCAGCCCATTCCTCTGCTATTACACAATGTAACCAATCCCTTTTGTAATGTTCTTAAAAAATAGTGTATCTTAAGTTCTTTGTTCTCACCCTTTAAAAAGTCTTTGCAGCTTCTTCACTTTGGAAGTGCCTGTTTCACTCTGTACGATCAAATTGTTTTCATACCTTCAATAAATTGCCTTGCTTTTATTATAACAAAGTATAGGTTGTTACTCTTGGACAAGCACCATCAGTTCTTGATCATATGCTCCCTCCTGAAATGGTTGATCGTCGACCAAATCTTTTTGGTAGAGTGACTTTGTGTATTCCTTCCATCTTCTTTTGGTGCTTCCTGCATTGTTCAATCTTTTGCCCACAGAATCTTTCAACATTGTAACTCAAGGCTTGAATTGTTTCTTCAGTTTTTTCACCTTGAGAAATGCTGGTTCTCTAACTCTAGGTCTTTGCACATGTCATTATAATACTTTACTTACTCTTCCTGAGCCACCCTTTGAAATCTTCTGTTTAGCTCTTTTATTTCAACATTTCTTCCTTTTGCTTTCACTATTCCATGTTCAAGAGCAACTTTCAGAGTTTCTTCTGACATCCTTTTTGGTCTTTTTTTTTTCTTCTGTCTTTTTAATGACCTCTTACTTTCTTCATGTGTGATGTCCTTGATGTCATCCCACAATTTATCTGGTCTTCAGTCATTAGTGTTCAGTGCAGCAAATCTATTATTGAGATGGTCTCTAAATTCAGGTGGGATATATTCAAGGTCGTACTTTGGCTCTTGTGGACTTGTTTTAATTTTCTTTAGCGTCAACTTGAACTTGCATAGGAGCAATTGACCCTGGCTTTGTTCTGACTGATGATATTGAGCTTCTCCGTCATCTCTTTCTACAGATGTAGTTCATTTGATTCTTGTGTATTCCATCTGGCAAGTTCCATGTGTATAGCTGCCTTTTATGTTGGTGAAAAAAGGTATTTCCAGTGAATAAGACACTGGTCCAAAATTCTATCGTGTGATCTCCCACTTCGTTTCTATCACCAAGGCCATATTTTCCAGCTAGAGATACCTTACTTTTTGTTTTCAACTTTCACATTCCAATCACCAATAATTATCAATGCATCTTGATTGCATGTTTGATCGATTTCAGACTGCAGAAGTTGGTAAAAATCTTCAATTTCTTTATCTTTGGCATTAGTGGTTGGTGTGTAAATTTGAGTAATAGTTGACTATTACTTGAATTTAACAAATGAAAAAAGATTTAAATGAAATCAAAGAATTTCTTAACTTTAGTCTTATACATTACCACAACAAATATTTCCTAAAAAATATTTCCAAAGTAAAGAAAAATTGTGATCATATAAAATGCTCTTCTTGCCCTTTCATTTCCTCCTCTTTCTAATTCTTTCCTTTTCTTAGCAATGCAGTTCTAAAGCCATTCATTATGTGGGGCAAAGCAAAGCAAAGCAGCTGATGTCTGTATGTGTGTTTATGAAGTGAGAGAACATGGTTACTCTTCAGGGTGTTAGATCCTAAGCACAGTGAGGTGAGGGTCTGTGTAAAGGAAACAGCATAGGGGAGAGGGTGTTGGACATCCAGTGGAGTGAGGAGGTTGTCCTGGTAGAAGGGAACAGTCTTGAGGTGTCAAAACCTAAGTGAATTGAGGTAGGTGTCCACATATGGGGTAACCCAGCATGAGGTGCTGAGCCTGTTATGGGTTGAGTCGTGTACTCCAAAAAGATACGTTGAAGTCTTAACCGCTGGTATCTGTAAATAGACCTTATTGGAAACTAAGGTTTAATTTGTAAATATAGGATCTTTGAAGATGTAATTAATTAACATGAGGTCATGCTGGAATAGGGTGAACCCTAATCCAATACGACTGGTATCCTTATACGAGGAGGAGAAATGACACAGAATCAAACAGATACAGAGGGAAAATGGTCATGTGACAAGAGAGAAGAAGTTTGGGGTTATACTCCACAAACCAAGGAACACCTGTAACTAAGAGAAGCTGGGAGAGACAAGAAAGGATCTTCCCCTGGAGACTTAAGTGAGAACATAGCCCTGCCTACACCCTGAATCAGGACTTCCAGCCTCCAGAACTGTGAGACAATAAATTTTTGTCATTTTAAACCATGCTGTTTGTGGTACTTTTTATGGCAGCCCTAGAAAACTAATACAGAGCTCAAGCAGGAGGGCCTCAGAGGAGGGAAGCCTGGCTCAGGGTGTCCAAGCAGAGTAAGGAGATTGTCTGCACTGGTCAGACAACACAGCTGGTGAGGCAGAGCCCAAGAAAATCTGCTTACAGGTCTTCCAGGAAAATTTTATTATTTTCTCCAGAAAAAGTTTGCACATTTGGTCGAATTTATTTTTGGTTATCTTATAGCATTATTGCTAAAGTATAATATTTTATTTTAAAGTTAATTTTTATATTTTGTGGATATTACATAAGAATATTGTTGATCTTTTTATGTTAATAATTTATCCAGAAACATTGCTGAACTCTCTTATTATTTTCTTAAGACTTTGTCTGTAGATTCCATTGCACTTTCTATGAAGATAATTATGTTGTAGATTTACTGTGTTCTCCAGTACAGTAGCCATCAGCTGCACATGGCTATTGAGCACTAGTCCTAATTGGGGTATGCTATAAATGTAAGGAAACCTGGTGGCACAGTGGTTAAGAGCTCGGCTGCTAACCAAAGCGTTGGCAGTTCGAATCCACCAGTCACTTTCTGGAAACCCTATGGGGCAGGTCTACTCTGTCCTCTAGGGTTGCTATGAGACAGAGTCAACTCCATGGCAATGGCTGTTTTTTTTTTCAGTTAAGTGTAAAATACACAGCAGATTTTTGAGGACTTAGTGTGAAAAAAAGAATGTAAAATATGTCATTAATAATTTTATATTGACACATGTTAAAACACTAATATTCTGGATATATTGATTTAAATAAAATATATTATTAGAATTAAATTCACCTATTTCTTTTTATTTTGTTAGATGTAGTTATTAGAAAATTTACAATAACATGTGGCTAGCATTTGTGGCTCACTTTGTATTTGCACTGGACAATACTGATCTAGAAGTAATGATGGTCTTGTTTTTTATTTTCCAATCCTTTTAGTCATATTAAGCTAGTTAGGATCACCAATATGTTGTTGCATACAAGCTGCTGTTAGTGAGCATGCTTGTCTTGTTCTTGACTTTAAAGAAAATGCTTCTAATTTTTTTTGCCATTAAATATATTTGTTGCTATATGTTTTTGAGTAAACACCCTGTAGAAAATTTTTTTTTAGTCTTTATTTGTTAAATGTTTTACACTAAATAGGCTTGATTTTATTAGTTGATGATTTTGTATCTCTTTTAAAATGCTAGTATGATGAATTACATTAATAGATTTACATACTACGGACATACACATACATAGTTTTAAAAAATCAATTTATCTACCAGGGTTAAAATTAAAGATAGCTATTTTCTGTCCCGCTTCTGACTCCCATTTTCCCAGAGGCAACCATGTTCAACTCTTTAGAAATATTTATTCTTCTGTTTATTTCCATGTTTCTAAATAGTATTTTAGTACTATAATTCTTTGATTTTTTTTCAATTTTAGATAATTTTTTATTAACTCTATACACCACTCCTCACTTATTGATATAGTTATGCTCCAAAGACCAGATGTTTACGTGAAAATCAGCCTATGCGAAACTTCAGCGACCAAAGGCTTCTCGGGCTCCAGAAGTCATTTCAGAGGCAGCCAAATGTGGCTGCTCCGTCCCCTGCAGGCCCAGTGCTCTTTCGCTAGTGCCATTTCAAACCACAGGCAGAGATGATTTGGTCAGGATTTGCAGCCAGGAGGGGACCCTTCCTACCCCATTCACGCAGAGTTCTTGCTCTCCACAAAACGCCCACCCACCGGGGACCGCTGCCATTGGTCCCAGCACCCCCAAGCATACATACAAAGCTAAGATCTCGGTGTCTGTGGGAAGTGACTGCCCTCTACTGTCTGCGCCCTCTGCCACCTTCTCACAGACTCGAAACCCTTAGCCGCAGCTCCACCACTAGCCTGCAGTCTGCAGAGCACGCATGCAGGTTAATGGCCCAAAGCCCCAATTTCCTGCTTGCTGTTTTTTTCCCTCTTTTAACTTTAACAACATCCAAAACTGGGTAGAGGTGAGAGGGAAGGGATCCAGGACTTGAGACTCAGGAGAGAGGCACTTTCTCATTCAGAACACATGGGTGTTCACCTGGTTAAAGTGATTTAAGTAAATTTTTTGCTATTGTCGTAAATGTGAAATATTGCATAACGACACAGTTGGTAAGTGAGGAGTAGATGTACTAAGGAAATCTCTCACGCTGTTGTGATCACACACACTATAGCCATCCCTCTGATATTACTGCATAATAATTTACTGTTAAATCAGTATTCAACATTTACCTTATTATGAATGTATATTATTCACCGTGATCATGCACTATATTATGATTACTTATACTTTCTTAAACATATTTTTCTTTTCATGTACTTAATAATGACATCATTTTCCACATTTATCCAGTTTTCTATGTACTGATTGATAATTCTTCCCCTGACCAAAAGGTTAGGAGTTCCAATCCACTAGCCGCTCCTGGGAAACCCTATGGGGCAGTTCTACTCTGTCCCATTGGGTCTGTATGAATCTGAATTGACTCCACTGCAACAACTCTGTTTTTTGTTTAATTCTTATTTAAAATTATACAATACCCTCTCAGTACATTAAAATGCATTCTGTCAGTCCCATTTTTTCATGGGGTGGGGGGTATTATTCTTAGAACTCTCTGTTCTTCTTTTCCAGTTTGAATTAGAATTGCTCTCATAGTTTGTTTCACAGCCATTATTTTGTTGATTTTTATTACGTACAAAATATTTTGTTATTTTAAGAATTTCAAATTATGATGGACCAATATAATGAAAATCATTCACTTATAAGGAATGAAGCATAAAATAATTTCCAAACTATACTGTTAAGTTAAAGATGCAAGATGTCTAAGAATATGCAGATAATGCATCCATTAGTATAAAAATTTTGATTTATATATCCATATGTGTTTAACTGGAAAAGGGAGAGCACACTAAACCTAAAGCAGAAGAAAGGAAATAATAAAGATTAAAAGGGAAATCAATGAAATGGAGAATAGAAAAACAATAAAGAGAACCAATGAAACCAAAGATTGATTTTCTTTTTTTTTTTAAGATCAACAAAATTGACAAACCTTTGGCTACACTGACCAAGATAAAAAGAGAGAAGGCTCAAATTACTAGAACTGGAAATAAAATAGGGGACAATACTATTGACCTTACAGAAATAAAAAGGATTATAAAGGAATATTATGAAAAACTGCATGCCAACAAATGAGATAATTTAGATGAAATGGACAAATTGCTAGAAAAACACACACTACTGAAATTATCTCAAGAAGAAATAGCCAGTTTGAATAGACCTATAACAAGCAAAGAGATTGGATCAGTAATCAAAAAAATACCAACAAAGAAGAATCCAGGCCTAGATGGTTTCACTGCTTAACTCTACCAGACATTCAAAAAAGGATTAATACCAATTCTTCACAAACTCTTCCAAAAAATAGAAGAGGAGAGAACACTTCCAAACTTATTCTGTGAGGCCACTATTACCCCGATACCAAAAACAGACAAAGACATCACAAGAAAAGATAACTACAGACCAGTATCTCTTATGAATCTGTATACAAAAATTCATAACAAATTATTAGCAAACCAAATTCAACAGCATATAAGAAGAATTATATACTATGGCCAAATGGGATTTATCCCAGGATGTAAATTAGGTTTAAAATACAGATATCAATTAGTATAATACATTATATCAATAGAAAACAAACAAACAAACTCTGCCATCAAGTCAATTCTGACTCATAGCAACCCTATAGACAGAGTAGAACTGCCTCATAGGGTTTCCAAGGAGTGGCTGGTGGATTCAAACCGCCAACCTTTTGATTAGCAGCTGAGCTCTTAGCCACTGTGCCACCAGGGCCCCATCAATAGAATAAAAAGCAAAAATCACATGATCATCTCAACAGACACAGAAAAAGCATCTGATAAACCCAACACCCTCTCATAGGAAAAAAAAAAAACCTCAACAAACTAGGAATAAAATGGAACTTCCTCAACCTGATAAACGGCAGCTATAAAAAACCCACAGCTAACATCATACTTAATGGTAAAAGATTAGATATTTTCCCCCTCATAGATCAGGAATAAGACAAGAATGCTCCCTTTCACCACTTCTATTCAACATTGTACTGGGGGTTTTAATTACGGCAGTTAGGCAAGAAGAAGAAATATAGGCATCCAAATTGGGAATAAAGAAGTAAATTTATCCCTATTCACAGATGACATGATTCTGTATATAAAAAATCCTAATTAATCAACTAAAAAACTATTAGAACTAATAAATTCAGCAAGGTTGCAGGTTACTTTGTCAATATACAAAAATCAATTGTGTTTCTATACACTTGGAACGAACAATCTGAAAAGGAAATTAAGAAAACAATTCCATTCACAGTAGCATAAAGAATAATATTTTGGAATCAGTTTAACAAAACAAGTGCAAAACTTATACTTCAAAAACTACAAAGCATTGTTGAAAGAAATTAAAGATCTAAATAAATGGAAAAGCATTCATGTTCATAGATTGGAAGCCTTCACATTGTTAACATGGCAGTGCTCAAAAAAACTGATCTACAGATTCAACACAATCCCTATTAGAATCCCAGCTGATTTCTCCGTAGAAATTGACAAACTGATTCTAAAATTCATATGGAATTTCAAGGAACTTAGAATAGCCAAAACAATCTTGAAAATGAAAAAAAGTAAAAGGACTCATACTTACCAATTTCAAAACTTACTACAAAGCAACAGTAGTCAAGATAGCGCGTTACTGGCATGTAGATAAATATACAGATCAATGTAATAGAACCGAGAGTTCAGAACCCAAACATCTATGGTCAGCTGATTTTCAACAAGGATGTCAAGATCATTCAATGGGGAAAAAAATAGTCTGTTCAACAAATCGTTCTGGGACAAATGAATGTCTACATGCAAAAGAGTGAAGCTGGATCCTTACCTCACACCTTCTAAAAAAATTAACTCAAAATGGATCACAGACCTAAATGTAAAAGCAAAAGGTATAATACCCTTAGAAGAAAACACAGAAGTAAATCTTCATAACCTTGGATTTGGCAAAGGATTCATAGATATGACACCAAAAGCACAAGCAAGAAAAGAAAAAAAAATTTTTTTCATTATAAAATTAAATACTTTTGTGCTTCAAAAGACATTGTCAAGAAAGTGAAAAGATAAACCACAGAATGGGGTAAAATATTTACAAATGATATATCTGATAAGTGACTAGTACACAGAATATGTAAAGAACCCTTACAACTAAACAAAAAAACAAATAACTCAATTAAAAATCAGCAAAAGATCTAAACAGACATTTCTCCAAAGAAGATATACAAAGTGCCAATAAGTACATGAATAGATTCTCAACAGCATTAGTCATCAGGAAAATGCAACTCAAAACCACAATGAGATACCACTTCATACCCACTAAGATAGTTAGAATGAAAAAGTCAGATGTCAACAAGTGTTGGCAAGTATGTAGAGAAATTAGAACCCTGATACACTGCTGGTTTGAATAGAAAAACAGTCTGGTGGTTCCATGAATAATTAAACATAGAGTTACCATGTTGTTGTTGTTGTTGTTGTTGTTGTTGTTGTTGTGTGCCATGGAGTTGATTCTAACTCATAGAGACCCTATGAATTAGTCAAAAGGTGGAAACAGCATTACTCAAAAGGTAGAAACAACTCAAATGTCCATCAATGGACAAATGGATAAACAAAATGTGGTACATCCATACAATGGAATATTATTTGTATGAAGTACTGATACATGTTACAACATGGATGAACTTTGAAAACTTTATGCTAAATGGAAGAAGGGAGTCACAAAAAATCATGTACTGTAAGATGTCATTCATATGAAAGTCCAAAATAAGGAATTCTATAGAGACAGAAGAGCCCTGGTGGTGCAGTGGTTAAGAGTTACTGCTGCTAACGAAAAGGTTGGCAGTTCAAATTCACCAGCTGCTACTTGGAAACTCCATGGGGCAGTTCTACTCTGTCCTAAAGGGTTACTTGAGTAGGAATCGACTTGATGGCAATGTTGTTTTTTTTTTATAGAGACAGAAAGTAGATTAGTGGTTACTTAGGGCTGGGGTCGGGTGTATGGAGGATGATAGTAAAAGAACACAGTTTCTTCTTGAGGTGATGAAAATGTTCTAAAATTGACTGTGATTATAGTTGCACATATCTGTGACTATACTAAAAATCATTTAATTGTACACTTTAACTAGGTAAATTGTATGATGTGTGAATTCTATCTCAATAAAGCTGTTTTTTGAAAAGGCATATTAACCCAAAGATTATTAGTAAGAGTAAAATTTAGGATAAACATTCATTTGGGCTTAGATTCTTAAAACTAAATTTTAATAAAACTCAATTTTACTTAAAAAATAAAAGAAACTTTGAAGACTAGGAGATATGCCATCGAGTTGAGGATAAACTGAAGAGGAACAAGGGAGACCCATCAGAAGGCTATTGCAGTAATCCAGGAGAAAGGGAAGGTAGTTGGGACTACGGTGGTAGCCATGGAGGTAATGAAAAATGGCTTTGGGAGAATAGTATATATAGATGTATAAAGAAGTCAAAGTTTACTGACAACTGAATCTCTACCTACATGTATGTATACATTTATACAAATTATAAATGAATAATATTAAGTATACACAATCCATTAGCATTTACATAAAGTTACCTCAACAGGCTTTGTACATTTTGTGCTAGGTAATTTAGTGAATATAGCAAACGCAATTTAAAGTCACTTAACACTAATTCAGTTAAAAGTATCAGCTTTAAGCACATATATACACATAGTACATGTAACACTTAGTATTTTAAAGCCTTCTTTAAATTGTTAAAGGTCAAAAATGACACTTTAAAGACTAAAGTGCACCTGACCCAAGCCATGACGTTTTCGATCACCTTATGTGCGTGTGAAATCTGGACAACGAATAAAGAAGACTGGAGAAGAATTGATGCTTTTGAATTATGGTGTTAGTGAAGAATATTGAATATACCATGGACTTCCAGAAGAATTAAAAATCTGTCTTGGAAGAAATACAGCCAGAATTCTCATTAGAAGCAAGGATGGCGAGACTTCGTCTCACAAACTTTGGACATGTTATCAGGAGCCCCTGGAGAAGGACATCATGCCTGATAAAGTAGAGGGTGAGCAAAAAAGAGGAAGATCTTCAAGGAAATGGAATGACACAGTGGCTGCAACAATGGGCTCAAGCATAACAACGATTACAATGGGGCAGAACTGCACAGTGTTTTCTTCAGTCGTACATAGGGTCGCTATGAGTCGGAACCAACTAGATGGCACCTAACAACAACAATATTCTAAACTCAGATCAATAAGTATTTTACAAAATAAATATTTTTAAATGGTACTAAGAAAGTTAGGTTACAAAGCTGTTGCTTAACATTTTCAGCTTAGATAAGGAAACATAAGCAAATTGAGAGATTTAAGAAATCCAACATTCTGTTAAAATTGGATGCAGCTGTTGCAAAATGAATACTACAGACATCACAAAAGCATAATTTGTTTATTAAAACAATACCTTCCTTGCTAGTTTGAGCTACAGCTTTATAGCTCTAAAAAAAAATGGTAATAATTTACATAAATGGTTTTAAATATGATTCAAATTAAAAAGAAAACACTAATATGATGCTACTTAAAATGATTAAGAAATTTTACCTGTTAGCAGGGTAAAGAGGTTAAGCCATCTCAGTTAATTTCCTGTAATACCAAAGGGAATGCATTTCACCCTGATGGAAGGGTAGATCTATGTCATAGTCCTAGTTCTGTCATAAACTGGCAATGCGAAGTTGAACCCTTGGCTTCTCTAGGGTTTTGTTTCCTCTGCTATAGAAATGAAGGAGTTTGGTAAAGGTAGCCTGTGTGGCTTTGAGAAGACATTTAGGGTGAAGAAATGGACTTTTTATGACATACATGGACTTTTTTTGTTTTCCACCTGTGCAATACCATAATTCAGAAGTATTCTACGGTATTGTTCTGGAAAAATTTTCCCACAGAATGCCAGTATTACTAATGACTGATATTATTTAAGCAGAAAACAGAGCATCAAACAATAACAATTTTGCTTAAAAAAAACTTTAAAAGGCTTGTGATATTTGGGTTTAAAATGGTGTCACAATATCTTGCCTTTTAATTTTAAAGAGCTAAAAATCTGTGCAGGAAAAGAATGACAAAGACATTTTATTATTTAAGTCTTTATCTTGATATGTAATCAATGCATACCAGTTGAGAAGTAAATAACCTTGAAATTCTATCAAGAAAGTAAAGGTAATAAAAACTGGTTCCCACAGAAAAGATGATTCCTTCCACTGAAATGCCACACAAAACCACAGTGATTTGAGTGAATTGAACAGAGATAAATAAGGCTATCGTGACCAAAAATGTTTTATGACCCAGCATGTGTTTTCTCTTCTGGTGACTGGCACATGCACATCTTGCCCTAGTCTAATCGGTTCTTCTTTTCTGTCCCCATCACAAGGACCACTTCAGAGGTTTCTAGTTGAATGCTGTTGCAGGTTTCTTACAAATCCTATTTGTCTCAAACTGACAAGGAATATTATTCCAGCCCCATTTATCTTTTTCATTAACAATGACAGCACAGTGTTCTTCCTGATGGTTGTTGGGTTTACCTTTATGCCAGAATCTAAAAGGAAAGAGAAAAAAAACAAAACCATAGGTCAGTGACAATGCAGAGAAAATTCCCCTGGTGAACAATTGAGAGTTGTGCTGTCCAACACAATAGTCACCAGTCACACGTAGCTATAGAGCACTTGAAATGTGACTTCTCTGTATTGAGATGCTTTAATTGTAAAGTGTACATTGTATTGCTGATATGGAAGATTTAGTACAAGAAAAGAATGTAAATATCAGCAATGCTTTTTATATTGATAATTAAAATAAAAATATTTAGATATATTGGGTTAAAATGTATTATTAAAATACATTTCACCTATTTCTTTCCACTTTCTTAATATGGCTACTAGAAAATTGAAAATTACATATATGACCTAAGTTTTCACATAATTTATATTATACAGAGCTGGTTGGAGGAAGAATATGACAAGATTATAATTGTTTCAAAAACAATTTTTATTTCTTTTTATTTTCCACAAATGTAAAGCCTAAGATAATTTTTTTCACACTACTCCCATGGTATCCATTATTTCATTGGCATTGGACAAATAAAAATACTGAAGGAAAGTTCACTGAAGTCATGACTTCATTCTGTAACTGGGGAAGAGCATATAAAGGTTACTCGATGTATATTGTTGTACTCTGAGTAAGCGTGCTCACCCTATAATAAATTCTGCCTGCTACCTTCATCTCCCCTTTGCCTATAAAGCTCTCTAGCCCCAGTCAATATACTTACACCACGTCTGGGTTAAATGGCGTTCTGTCCAACCACTGCCACTGCCCTTCACTGTTCTGATTTGTAAGTCCCAGGAAATAGGAAAATTGGGTATTCAAAAACTGAGTAATAAAGTTCTGTGTAAAAAAGATAAAATTTTATAAATATATTTGCACTTATGAAGTGATGGCTGTTATGTTGGAGAAAAAAGAAAAAAGTCAAATAGATTACTGATTACATGCAAAAGCTTTGGCACCAGACAGATCTGTTTTCAAATCCTCCCTCTGCCATTTGTTCATTAATGTTAGCAGGTGCTTTAATCACCAAACTCTAGTTTTCTCATCTCCAAAAGGGCCAACTCCACTATTTCACAGAGTTACTGTGAAGATTAATGGAGATCATATTTGCAAACCTCTTAACGCAGTGCTTATTAGGATTGGAATTTTAGGAGATTTTGTTTTTAAAATTGCTTTCTTTATTTGCTTGTGTATTTTGTTAAATTCCATTTTATTCAATGAGTCAGTGAACCTGCAGACTGAAAAACTGTAGAGACAGAGTCCTCTAGGAAACCCTGCTACCAAGAATAAAGAAGAACCTGAGTAATACTACATATATGAAAATAGATTGCACGAAGAAAAATTTTAGTTTTTTTAGTCTCTTGGACAGGAAGCACCCCTGTGTCACTTGGATTCCACTGGTCCGCACTGGCTGGCTCCCTGAGTGCCGTTTGTTGACTGCTGGTGTTGTTTTTTTCCACTTCTTTAGATTTCTTCCTTACCTCTCACCACCTCTGCCTCCTTTCTCTCAAATACCTGGCTCCGTGCACCATCTTTCTTCTTCCTGAAATGCTGCGAAACACCCACTGACTGTAAAAGTCTTCCCTGCCTGTGCCGGCCTGTAGGACCTCTGGTGCTTTTTTGATTTTTTGCTCTGATTTGTTCTGTTTTGATTTGTTTGTTTGTTTTCTTTCTCTTTTCTCATCTTGGGAGCCCCTACTAGCCAGGCATTACTGCGTGGCTTGGAAGCTACTCCCCTACTCTGCACAGAGGCACAGCAACATCCCTGGGGGAATTTCTTTTTTCTTGTTTTTTGGGCATTTTTTTTTGTTGGTTTGTTTGTTTCTTTGTTTTGTTTTCTTCTCTCCCTTTTTCCCTTTTTGTCTTTCTTCATTTCCAGTTTCTCGATTTATTCATTTTTTTTCTTTTACCCTTTTTCTTTTTTTTTCATTTTTTTTTTTTCCTCATTTCTCAGTCTGTCATCTCTCTACTCCAATAGCAAACTCCCTTAGCACTCTTTTTTGTTTGTATGTATGTTTTTGGCTCCTGTTATTTTCTCCTCTCTCTCTTCTTTCCCATACCTATCTTAGATCCACAAATAACAATCTACCCCCTCCTTCTTGCCTACCTGCACTGTGCACTGAACATCACAACCCCAAGCAGCACAAGCACAGCCTACTGGAACCTGCACTGCACTGATTCCCGGTCGGCACTGTAAGCCCTGGTACATGCCACAAACAACCCATCCTAGCAACTCCCCTTCAGCTGGACCTGACCTGCTGTACCATACCTGAGTGACTGACCCTGCCCATTGGAGAAGAAGGTGAAAAATCTCGTGCCCACAGATGAGCAAACAACAAAGAATGCACAGCCCACCTGCTCAGACATAACCAAATAAAACAAAAAATCAAGACAAAACAAACAAATCTACAATCAATAAACAAGGAAAATAACCATTGAATGCCCCGAAGACAGCAGACAATATCAAAACATTTACAAAAACAGGTCAGGATGGTTCCAGTAGGCATCCAAAATAAAACATCAGATGACCTTTGAGTAGAAGAAAAAGCACTAGACCTAACTAATAAGGACCTAATATTCAGAATTATCCAAGGTTGAAGCAAAAAGCAGACAAAAGTGAGGAAAAAATAGACAAATTCATGGAAAAAGCAAATTCACAGAAAATACAGACAAAAAAATGGAAGAATTCAAGAAAATAATACAGAAATAAAATCCTAAAATAAATTCACAACTAGAAATCATACAAAAATAACAATTATAAATCCAAAAGATAAACGACAAGATTTCAGAAATGGGCAGTGTCACAGAAGGGCTGAGGAACAGGCTTGAAATGGTGGAATATAGGATCAGCAAAATTGAAGACAAACACATGGATACAACTCTGTTTGAGGAAAAATCAGAAAAAAGAATAAAGAAAATGAAGAAACCCTGAGAATTATGTGGGATACAATCAAAAGGAAAAATCTGCAAGTGATTCGAGTTTCAGAACAAGGAGAGAAAACACAAAACACAGAGATGATCATTGAAGAACTGCTGACAGAAAACTTCCCCAATATCATGAAAGATGAAAAGCTGACCATAAAGAAGCTCAACAAAACGCATATAGGATAGACCTCAAAAGAAAATCACCAAGGCATATCACAATCACACTCGCTAAAACCAAAGACAAACAAAGAATCCTGAGAGCAGCTCAAGAAAAACAAAAAGTCACATACAGAGGAGAAACAATTAGACTAAGCTTGGATTATTCAGCAGAAACCACGCAGGCAAGAAGGCAATGAAATGACATATATAAAACCTTGAAAGAAAAAAATTACCAGCCAAGAATAATATATCTTGCAAAACTCTCATTCAAATATGATGGTGAAATTGTTCATTTCCAGATATACAGAAATTAAGGGACTATGTAAAAACCAAACTGAACTTACAAGACTTATTAAAAAGGAGCCCTTCAATCTGAGAACAAACAACATGAGACCACAGGCTGAATATAGGACACAGGATTGTACTATCCAGATACCAACCTAAGAAATGAACTCTTAAGGACTATGTAAAACCAAAAGAATTACAACAGGAAACCGAAGAGATTAATCTGTAAATGACAATTGCATCGGAACAATATAAGAGGGAATAAACGGTGTAGGTATAGAACCTTCTAATGGAGAGGGAGGCAAGGTGATACCAAGTAATAATAGACTGGTTCAAATCTAGGAAGATAAGGGTAAATCCCAATGTAACCACAGAGAAAATTAACAAACCTACTTATCAAAATAAAGAAGAAAAACATAAAGTCTCAGTGAAAAAAAAACCTACAAAAACAGAAGAAATGAAAAAAGAAATCCATAAAACAAAAGGAACTCAGCACAGGAGAGTAAGAGGAACAAAGAAAACGTCAGCACCACACAAAAAAAAAAAGCACTACAAAATGCAATCCCACTCCTAGGAATATATCCTAGAGAAATAAGAGCTGTCACATGAATAGATACATGCACACCCATATTCATTGCAGCACTGTTCACAATAGCAAAAAGATGGAAACAACCTAGATGCCCATCAACAGAAGAATGGATAAACGAACCATGGTACATACATACAATGGAGTATTATGCAAAGATAAAGAACAATGATGAATCTTTGAAGCATCTCATAACATGGATGAAACTGGAGGACATTATGCTGAGTGAAATAAGTCAATCACAAAAGGCCAAATATTGTATGAGACCTCTACTGTAAAAACTCATATAAAAGTTTACATACAAAAAGAAACAATCTTCGTTGGTTACGAGGGATGGGGGGGAACTAAACAGACAATAGATAAGTGGTAACTTTGGTGAAGGGTACGACAGTACACAATACTGGGGAAGCCAGCACAACTTGTACAAGGAAAGGTCATGGAAGCTCCATAGACACTTCCAAACTCCCTGAGGGACTGAATTGCTGGGCAGGGGGCTGTGGGGACCATGGTCTCAGGGAACATCGAGCTCAACTGGCATAACAGTTTATAAAGAAAATGTTCTACATTCTACCTTGGTGAGTAGCATCTGGGGTCTTAAAAGCCTGTGAGCAGCCATCTAAGATACTCCACTGGTCTCACCCCTTCGGGAGCAAGGGAGAATGAAGAGAACAAGATACAAGGAAAAGAGTAGGCCAAAGGTCTAATGGACCACAGATACCATGGCCTCCACCAGACTGAGTCCAGTCCAGCTAGCTGGTGCCCAGCTACCACCACTGACTTCTCTGACTGGGATCACAATAGAGGATCCTGGACAGAGCTGTAAAAGGATATAGAACAAAATTCTAACTCACCAAAAAAAAAAAAAAAAACAGATTTACTAGCCTGACAGACTGGAGAAACCCCGAGAGTATGGCCCCCAGACATCCTTTTAGCTCAGTGGTGAAGTCACTCCTGAAGTTCACTGTTCAGCCGGGAATTGAACAGCCTCATAAAACAAAACGGGACTAATGAGGCACAGCAGTTCAGGGACAAGGGCTAGAAGGCTGGAGGGGACAGGAAAGCTGGTGATAGGGAACCCAAGGATGAGAAGGGACAGTGTTGGCAGGCTGTGGGGTTGTTAACCATTGTCATAGGGCAATATGTGTACTAACTTTTTAATGAGAAACTATTTGTTCTGCAAACCTTCATCTACGGTACAAAAGAAAAAGAGAGAATTAGCTATGTGAGATCAAATTGACAACAGCAACTCAAACGGTTTGATGGGAAACCTAGGGGGCAGTGAGTTGAAGATAACAATGATGGAATAATTTGGAAAAGGATAGTGAAAATAGCAGCACAAGCAGAAGAATGTAATCGATGTCACTGAATTGTACATGTAGAAATTTTTGAAATGGTGTAACTTTAGCTATGTTTATTTTCACCAAAAAAAATGTCCTCTAAGTTTGAGAAGGGAGAGTGTTGACATGTTGTGGGGTTGTTAACCAATGTCATAAAACAATATGTGTACTGACTGTTTAATGAGAAACTATTTGTTCTGTAAACCTTCATCTAAAGTACAATAAAAAAATTAAAAGAAAAAGATTTTAGTTTTTAAAAACAATGAATTTACCTTAGAGATTTCCTTATTTAGAATTATAATCATACATCCGAGCTATTTTCCTATGCTTTTTCCTGAGATGCTACTTCAGTCCTTATTAACCATTCATTTATTCACTTATTCACCAAATATTTATCAAGACCTATCCATCATTCCTGGCACCGCATAGAACACTGGAGATGCAAAGATGAGTGAGCATGGCCCCAGCCCTCCCCAGTGTAAGAACAAATGGAAGAGATGAGTAGGAAACAGACAATTACAGTCCACTCTAGTAAGTCCCATGAAGTACCAAGGAAGTACCTCTAACTTCATATAGGGAGGGTGGAGTAGGGAAGGTGGTACGGCGGTAGAGAAGTTTTCTGGAAGAAATAACTTCTGAAGCAAATCTTGAAGGACCAGAAAACACTGGCCATACTTAAAATAAAAAAAATAAAAAAATGAGAGAGGGAAGAAAAGGCTTTCCAGGCAGATGGAATAGATTAAGCAAAGGCACAGAGGCATAATAAAGCAGAAAAAATCTCTTTCTCTGCAAAGAGATTCATAACCAGCAGAGAGAAGCTGATGTGAACCCTCAACGTACCTGCTCAGCCTCTGTGCTGATGGTGACTAGGTTGGCCCCCATCCCTGTACAGTTTCTTACACTCTCAGCCCAGGTCTTGTTGTCATTAAGAATAATATAGCAGTTGGACTGGAAGGCTCTCCAGTCAACAGGACAGCAATTCCAGGTGCTCCCTCAGGTGAAAGTTGAAATGGAAAATAGTTACAAGGCACATTTCATCTGTAACAGATTGAGTATTTTACTGCTCAATATCCAATTTACCACTTGTGGGAATAAGACCAAGATTACCAAAAACATTCTGTTTCCTCAAAAATCCTGAAAATTACAATTCTAAATATCTTCTAAGCAGAAGAATCTGGATCACAGAATGGCTTTGAGAAAATTATAAAGTCCTCTCTAAGAAGACGTGATCATTATTCAATATCCGTACATCTATTTAGTTTCATATTTTAAGTGTTTTCATAACAAAGCCTTTTACAGGGCTTTTTATCTGAAGTGAGCAAAGAAACTGCCAAAAGTCTCAAACATTTCTCCTTCTCCCAAATAAGACTTTACAAATTCCAGAAATTAAAAGAGATAAAGGCACTTCATTAAAGCTATATATTCTAGGAGAAAACTGTCCTTATGATATGTCTGAATCAAGGAAAAAAATGAATTGAATTAGTATATGTTTTCAATATAGAAAACAGCCCATAAATGTGTTAAATTATATTCTAGAGTTAGTCAACTGATTACAGTCATGGGAAACAATTCCCTCCCAATTTATCAATGTTCATCTTTGTGTCAGATCCTCATTTTATGATATTTTAATCTCTTGTGGTTTACTACTGATATTCTTTAAAGAGATTATAAATTTGAATTCAAATAAAAATAAGAAAACTTCTCATATGTTCTCTGCTATCTGTACCTTTCAGTTTTGATTTCTCTCTGATGCACGTCAGCATGCTGTGGTACTCTGGTAACTTGAACACTCTGGTGCCTCTTTTACAGTGTAGAAATTTGTGATGAGTCACTGACAAGGAAGAAAACAAGTTAATTTCCTTTCCCGATATAGCCACTTAATTAGGAAAATGAGGACTAACCTCTCCAAACTTTCTCTTACCATGATAGTTACCACGACTACTTGTCATCGAGTTGACTCTGACTCGTGGTGACCCCATGGAGTCAGAGTAGAACTGTGCACCCTAGGGTTTTCAATGCTGATTTTTTAAAAGTAGATCTCCAGGCATTTTCTCCAAGGCACCTCTAGATGGACTTGAACCACCAACATTTCAGTTAGTAGCTCAGCACCATAACCGTTTGTACTACCAGGGACTCTGCCATAATAGTTAAGACCCCCACATTCTCTTTTCTTCCCACCTAGTTTCTTTGTTCCAGCTCTTAGTGAATTGGCTGAAAATTGGTGGAAAATTAATACTTTTCTTATCATATTTCCCATTTTGTGCTTTTTAAGGGTAGTTGTATAAATCTTTATGTGCATGTGTTTTTTTTTATTGTGCTTTAGATGAAAGTTTACAAAGGAAATTAGTTTCTGATTAAACAATTAATACACATATCATTTTGTGACATTGATTGCCAACCCCAAGACGTGTCAACACTCTCCCCTTCTCAACCTTGGGTTCCCTGTTTCCATTCATCCAGCTTTCCTGTCCCCTCCTGCCTTCTCATACTTGCCCATGGGCTGGTGCCCTCCTTTAGTCTAGTATACATGGTTGAGCTATGTGTATTATTGTTTGTTTTACGGGCCTGTCTAATCTTTGGCTGAAGGGTGAACCTCAGGAGGGACCTCAGTACTGAGTTAAAACGGTGTCCGGGGCCATACTCTTGGTGTTTCTCTAGCCTCTGTCAGACCATAAGTCTGGTCCTTTTTTGTGAGTTAGAAGTTTGTTCTACATTTTTCTCCAGCTCTGTCTGGGATCCTTTACTGTGGTCCCTGTCAGAGCAGTTGGTAGTGGTAGCCAGGCACCATCTAGGTGTGCTGGATTCAGTCTGGATTCCGTCTGGTGGAGGCTGTGGTAGTTGTGGTACACTAGTCCTATGGACTAATATTTCCCATTTGTCTTCATTCTCCCTTGCTCCAGACGGGGTGGGACCAGTGGTGTGTGTAGGTGTTTTTAAGCATATTTTTATGTCAGAGTTTGTGTTAGAGTGTATATTTTTGGTGAGCACTGGAATAGCTCTGCAAAGTTTTATAAGCCTTTTGCATTCGTTTATTTTTTAAAAAGTTTTTCTGTGAAATATAACGAAGCATAGAAAAGTAGAAAAAAACATAAATGTATAGTTTAACAAATTATTGTAAAGAAATGCTTAATATAATAAATACCTAGGACGAGAAACAGAACGTTGCCAACCCCCCAGGTGGCCTCCACCTCCCAAATGCAACCCACTCCTTCCCCCTTAAATGTAACCACCTCAGGGCTTTTAAAACAATCACTTCTGTGCTTTGCTTCACAATTTCACCACTTAACAACATATCCTTAAACCATACAGATCAGATTTACTTGCTTTGCAACTTTATATAAATGGAATGATACAGTATGTATTCCTTTGGGTCTGACTTCTGCTCTGCATCTTGTTTCTAAAATGTACCCAAGTTGCATGCAGCTATAATTTGACCACTTTCATTGCTATAAAGTGATCTATTGTCTTAATGCACTAAAATATATTTATCTATTCTACTTCCCATAGGTATTTCCATTGTATCTAGTGTTTAGCTATTGTGAACTATGCTACTATGAGCACTTTTGAATAGGCATCCTAGAGCACATAAACATACATTTTTCTACAGGCTATATGCCTAAGAGTGTAATTGATCATAATAGGGTGTACATATTGTCAGTTATGATACTGTCAGACTTTTCCAAAGTGGTTATACCTCTCTATAGTCCCATAAGCAGCAATGCACTAAAGGTCCAGAAGCTTCACAGCATTGTCAATATTCGGTGGTGTCAGACTTTTCCGTTGTTGCCATCCTGGCATGTTTATGACTGTATCTCATTCTGAGTTGAATTTGCATTTCTCTGGTAACTAATAAGGTTGAGACTTTTTTGTATCTTTACTACTTTAATTTTCTCTTTTGAATAGTGCCTATTCAAGACTTTGCCCATTTTTCTATTATATTATCTATATTTTTCCTATTGATTTGAAAGAACTTTTATATATTCTGCACACTAATTCTTTATGAAGGAGCCAAGGTAGGACAATTGTTAGGTGTTTGGCTGTTAACTGAAAGGTTGGTGGTTTGAACCCACGCAGTGGATCAAGGGGAGAAAGACCTGGTAATCTGCTTCTGTAAAGATTACAGCCAAGAAAACCCTATCGGGCAGTTCTACTCTATTACATTTGGTCACTATGAGTCGAAATCGACTCAACAACAACAATCATTTATCAATTATATATATTATGAATGTATTTTCCTATAGCTTTCTGTTTCCACTCTCTTAGTGGTATCTTTTATTATACAGTAATTCTTATTTTAATGTAGTATATCCTTTTTTTAATTGTACTTTAGATGAAGTTTACAGAACAAATTAGTGTCTCATTAAACAATTAATAGACATATTGTTTTGTGACACTGGTTGTCAACTCCATGACATGTCAAACTCTCCCCTTCTCTAATTTTTTTTTTTTTTTGACTACTGTATTTTGTGACTTGCTTAATAAATCTTTTCCTGCCTCAAGGTCATGAAGCTATTTCCATTTATCTTCTGAAAAGCTGTATTGATTTGCTTTTCACATTTTGGACAATAATTCATTTGGAATTATTTTTTGTAGATGGTATGAGACAAGATATCAGTTTTTTTAATATGAATAGTCAATTGTGTCTGCAACATTAATTGAACAAAACTGTCATTTTCCCCTAATTCTGCAATACCTACTCCTGCTTTATATAAAGAGCGGATATGTGCAGAATCTGTAAATAAACTCTCTATTCTTTTCCTCTGGTCTATTTGTGTATACTTGCACGTTTACTGTTTTATTTTAATTACAGTAACTTTAGGGAGGTGGAGCCAACATGGCTCTATGGAGAGAAGCACCACACCATCCTTCCACAACAAAGACCTGAAAAACTAAGTAAAACAGAGAGAAACATCAATCCTGGAACCCTAAGCTTCAAATGAAGAGATAAAGAACTCAGCCAAGCACCAGATGGAATAAGAAACTGACAGAAAACAGAGAGCTAGGAGAGATACGGGCAGAGGTCCCATATCAGCTAAAACAACATGGGTTCGTCATTTTGGCCTCCTGTCAGAGATGGGAGAACAGGGAGTACAGGAAAGCAGCTTCATAGAGCTCCCAGCAGGAGAGAGAGCACCCGGTAACTGGCAGTATACATTTCCCTTCCCCTCATCCTTCTCCCCCAACCCCTGGTCTGCCTCCACCCATTCCTAAGCGGCTGCAGTGGCTGGCTGGGAAGTGCAGGGCCCGTGACGCTTGGATTCACCCCAACAACACTGGAGATTGATGGACAGGGAGTAAGGGAAAACAGCATCACAGAACTCCCAGCAGGAGACAGAACAACTGGTAACCAGTGATATACGCTTTCCCACCTCCCACCCTTCTTCCCCACCACTCGGCCTCCTCTGCTTCCACTGACTTCAGTCTGTTCGCCAGGAGGCACCAGCTTTGGCCTCATGCCGCTTGGACTCAGCCCACTAACACTGGCCGGCTCCCTGAGTCCCATTTGTGTGTTGCTGGTGTTGCTTTCATCCACTTCTAGTTTCTTCCATGCCTCTCACCACCTCCCCCTCCTTTCTCTCAAACACTAGGCTTCGTGTGCCATCTATGCTTCTTCTTGAAAGGTTATGAAGCACTGCTCGACTGGGGAACTGCTTCCTCGGCCCATGCCGCCAGACTGGTGGGATCCCTGGGGTTTTTTGTTTGTTTGTTTTTGTTTTGTTTTGTTCTGTTTGTTTGCTTTCTTTTTCTTTTTGAGGTTTGGGAGACCCTTCTAGCCAGGCTGTACTGCATGGCTTGGGAGCCACTTCCCAAGTCTGCGCAGCTGCACCAGTGAGATCCATAGGAGCATTTCTTTTTTCTTTTTCTCTTTTGTCATTTCTCAGTTTCTTATCTTTCTATATACTTACCATCTTTTCCAGTCTCCTGATTACCTGGTGCTGTGTGACATCTCTACTCCTTCTAGACAGGCTGTACTTCACGGCCTGGGAACCACTTCCCCGGTCTTTGCAGCTGCACTGGTGGGATGCCTGGGGGCTTTGCTTTACTTTTTTTTTTCTAATTTTTATTTTATTTTTTTTTATTAATTTTTTTATTTATTTATTTTTATTTTCCTTTTTGTTTTTTTCCATTTCTCGGTTTCTTATCTCTCCACTCCAATGGCAAGCTCCCTTAGCACTCTTTTTTTCTTTGGTTTTTGGCTCCTGTTTCTCACTCCTCTCTCTCCTCTTTTTCATATCCATCATAGCTCCATGCATCACAATCTCCCCCCTCCTTCCTGCCAACCTGCACCATGCACTGAACATCACACCTCCAAATAACATAGGCATCACCTACCGGAACCTGCCTGCACTGATTCCCAGTCTGCCCTGTCAACTCTAGTATGTGCCACAAACAACCTATCCAAGCCCCTCCCCTTAAGCTGGACTGCCTTGCTGCACCATAACTGAGTGACTAACACTGTACATTGGACAAAGAGGTGAAAATTATCATGCCCACAAACAAGCAAACAGCAAAGAACGCACAGCCTGCCTGCTCAGACATAACCAAATAAAACAAGAAAGCAGGATGAAACAAACAAATCTACAATCAATAAATGAAGAAAAAACTGAAGGTCCTGAAGACGGGAGACAATATCAAAACATATAAAAAAGTGACAGGACGGTTCCAGTAAGCATCCAAAATAAAACACCAGATGACTTTCCAGTAGAAGAAAACGCACTAGAACTACCTGATAGGGAATTCAAATCTCTAATACTCAGAATTATCCAAGAATTGAAGCAAAAAGGAGACAAAAATGAGGAAAAAATACAAATTTATGGAAAAGGTAGAAAAATTCATGGGAAAATACAGACAAAAAATGGAAGAAATAAGGAAAATAATACAGGAACATAATGCCAAAATAAATTCACAACCAGAAATCATACAAAAACAACAACCAGAAATCCAAAAGATAAACAAGATTTCAGAAATTGACAGTGTCATAGAAGAGCTGAGGATCAAGTTTGAAATGACGGAATATAGGATCAGCGAAATTGAAGACAAACACTTGGATATAACTCTTAAGAAAAATCAGAAAAAAATAACAAAGAAAAATGAAGAAACCCTGAGAATTACTTGGGATACAATCAAAAGCAAAAATTTGCCAGTGATTGGGGTTCCAGAACAGGGGGAGAAAACAGAAAACACAGAGAGGATCATTGAAGAATTGCTGACAGAAAACTTCCCTAATATCATGAAAAGCTAACCATCCAAGAAACTCAATGAACCCCATATAGGACAGACCCCAAAAGAAAATCACCAAGGCATATCATAATCACACTCATTAAAACCAAAGACTAAGGAAGAATCCTGAGAGCAGTCTGGTAAAAATGAAAAGTCACATACAAAGGATAAACAATAAGACTAAGCTCTGATTATTCGGCAGAAACCATGCAGACAAAAAGGCAATGGGATGACATATATAAAACCTTGAAAGAAAAAAATTGCCAACAAAGAATAATATATTCTGCAAAACTCTCATTCAAATAGGATGGTGAAATTAGGACATTTCCAGATAAACAGAAATCAAGGGACTATGTAAAAACCAAACCGAACTTACAAGAATTATTAAAGGGAGTCCTTTGATCTGAGCACAAACAGCATCAGACCACAGCCTGAATCTAGAATACAAAATTGTAACTTCCAGATACAAACCTAGGAAATGAGCTCTAGAGGACTATTCAAAATCAAAAGAATTACAACAGGGAACTAGAGAGGTTAATCTGTAAATGACAACAAAGTCAAAACAATAAATGGTGTAAGTATAGAACTTCCTAATGGAAAGGAAGGCAAGGTGATACCAACTAATAATAGACCAGTTCAAACCTAGGAAGCTAAGGGTGAATTTCAAGGTAACCACAAAGAAACTTAACAAACCTACTCATCAAAATAAAGAAGAAAAACAAAGTCTCAGTTAAAACAAAATCTACAATAACAAAAGAAAAGGAAAAAATCTATAAACTGAAGGAATTCATCACAAGAAAGTAAGAGGAACAAAGAAATGTCAGCATCACAAAAAAAAAAAAAAACTACAAAATGACAGCAATACACTCACATCTATCAATAGTTACACTGAATGTCAATGGTCTAAATGCACCCATAAAGAGACAGAGAGTGACAGAATGGATTAAAAAAAAATAAAAAACAGGATCCATCAATATACTGTCTGCAAGAGACACATATTACAAACAAAGACATAAATTTATTAAAAATCAAAAGATGGAAAAAATATATCAAGCAAACGGCTACAAAAAAGAGCAAGAGTGGCAATACTAATCTCAGATAAAATAGACTTCAGGATGAAATCCACCATAAAAGACAAAAAAGGGCACTATATCATGACTAAAGGGATAATCCATCATGAAGACATAACCATAATAAACATCTACACACCCAATGACAGGGTGACAAAATACATAAAGCAAACTCTAAAAGCACAGAAAAGAGAAATTGACAGTTTCACAATAATAGTAGGAGACTGCAACACACCACTCTCGGTAAAGGACAGAACATCTAGAAAGAAACTCAGCAAAGATACATAAGAGCTAAAAGGTACAATCAGCAAACTTGACTTCATAGACATATATAGAACACTCTGCCCAACAGCTACAAAGAACACATTATATTCCAGCACACATGGAATGTTCTCCAGAATAGACCATATCTTAGGCCACAGAAAATCCCTCAACAAAAACTAAAACATTGAGATAATATAAAATATCTTCTCTGACTACAACACCAGCAAGGTAGAAATTAACAACAGGAATATCAAGGGAAAAAAATCAAATACATGGAAACTGAATAACACTCTGCTTGAAAATGACTGGCTAATAGCTGAAATCAGAGATGGAATCAAAAAATTCCAAGAATCAAATGAGAATGAAAGCACATCACACCAAAACCTTTGGGACACAGCAAAGGCAGTCCTCAGAGGACAATTTATAGCAATCGATGCACACATCAAAAGAGAAGAAAGGGACAACATCAAAGCATTAGCTACACAATTAGAACAAATAGACAGAGAACATCAAGAAAAGCCCACAGCCACCAGAAGAAAGGAAATAATAAAGAACAGAGCAGAAATAAATGAAATACAGGATAGAAAAACAATAGAAAGAATTAACAAAACCAAAAGTTGGTTCTTTAAAAGGATCAACAAAATCGACAAACCACTGGCCAAACTGACAAAACAAAAACAGGAGAGGATGCAAATAACCCAAATGAGAAATGAAATGGGGGGACATTACAACAGACCCAACTGAAATAAAAAGGATCACAACAGAGTATTATGAAAAACTATACTCCAAAAAATTTGAAAACCTAGAGGAAATGGACGAATTTCTAGAAACACACTACCTACCCAAACTAACACAAAATGACGTTGAAAATCTGAACAGACCCATAACATGGGAAGAGATTGAATAGGTAATAAAAAAAACTTCCAACAAAAAAAGGCCTGGGCCCAGATGGCTTCACTGGAGAATTTGACCAAACATTCAGAGAAGAGCTTACACCAGTACTAGTCAAACTATTTCAGAACATAGAAAAGGAAGGAATACTCCCAAATTCATTCTATGAAGCCAGCATAACCCTGATACAAAACCATGTGAAGACACCACAAAAAAGAAAATTACAGACCAACATCTCTCATGAATATAGATGCAAAAAATGTCAACAAAATTCTAGCCAATAGAATTCAATATCATATAAAAAAACAAATACACCAAGACCAAGTACAATTCATATCAGGTATGAAAGGATGGTTCTACATTAGAAAATCAATCAACATAATGCACCACATAAATAAAAGGAAAGAAAAGAGTCACACGATTATCTCAATTGATGCAGAAAAGGCATTCGACAAAGTCCAACACCCATTCCTGGTAAAAACTCTCAATAAAATAGGTATAGAAGGTAAATTTCTCAAGATAATTGTCATGGATTGAATTGTGTCCCACAAAAAAATATGTTTATCAGTTTGTCTAGGTCATGATTCCCAGCAATGTGTGGTTGTCCTCCATTTTGTGATTGTAATTTTACACTAAAGAGGATTAGAGTGGGAGTGTAACACCACCCTAACCCAGGTCACATCCCTGATCCAATGTAAAGGGTGTTTCCCTGGGGTGTGGCCTGCACCACCTTTTATCTCTTGTAAGAGATAAAATGAAAGGGAAGCAAGTGGAGAGTCGGGGACCTCATACCACCAAGAAAGCAGTGCCGGGAGCTGAGAGTGTCCTTTGGACCTGAGGTTCCTGCGCAGAGAAGCTCCTAGTCCAGGGGAAGATTGACAAGGAACTTTCACCAGAGTCAACAGAGAAGAGAAAACCTTCCCCTGGAGCTGATGTCCTGAATTTGAATTTGAAGCCCGCTAGACTGTGAGAGAATAAATTTCTCTTTGTTAAAGCCATCCACTTGTGATATTCCTGTTAGAATAGCACTAGATGACTAAGACAATAATAAAGGGCATCTATGCAAAACCAAAAGCCAGCATCATTCATAACAGAGAGAGCCTGAAAACATTCCCCTTGAGAAGAGGAACAAGACAAGGATGCCCTTTATCACGACTCCTATTTAACATTGTGGTGGAAGTGCTAGCTAGAGCAATAAGGCTAGAAAAAGAAATAAAGGCATCCAAATTGGCAATGAAGAAGTTAAACTGTCCCAGTTTGTGGATAATATGATACTATACATAGAAAACCCAAAACACTCTACTAGAAACCTACCAGAACTAACAGAAAGATTCAGCAGAGCAGCAGAATACAAGATAAACATACAAAAATCAGTTGGGTTCCTATACACCAATAAATAGAATGATGAAAAGGAAATCAGGAAAACAATACCATTTATAACAGCATCTAAAAAAGTAAAATACTTAGGAATGAATCTAACCAGGGATGTAAAAGACCTATACAAAGAAAACCAGAAAACACTACTGCAAGAAACCCAAAGGGATCTACATAAACGGAAAAACATACCATGCTCATGGATAGGTAGACTCAACATTGTGAAAATGACAATTCTACCTGAAATGATCTACAAATACAATGCAATCCCAATCCAAATACCAACTACATTCTTTAAGGAGATGGAAAAACTAACCATTAACTTTATATGGAAAGGAAAGAAGCCCCAGATAAGTAAAGCACTATTGAAAAAGAAGAATAAAGTAGGAGGACTCACACTACCTGACCTCAGAACATACTTGTCTTAGTCATCTAGTGCTGCTACAACAGAAATACCACAAGTGGATGGCTTTAGCAAAGAGAAATTTATTTCTTCACAGTAAAGTAGGCTAAGAGTCCAAATTCAGGGTATCAGCTCCAGGGGAAGGCTTTCTCACTCTGTCAGCCTTTTCATCAATGTTCCCCTGGACTAGGAGCTTCTCCACACAGGGACCCCGGTCCAAAGGACACACTTTACTCCTGGCACTGTTTTCTTGGTGGTATGAGGTCCCCATGTCTCTCTGCTCACTTCTCTCTTTTATAGCTCAAGAGATTGCCTCAGGACACAGTATCTTGTAGATTGAGTCCTGCTTCACTAACACAGCTGCCGCCATCCTCCGTCATTAACATCATAGAGGTAGGATTTACAACATATAGGAAAATCACACAATACCGGGAATCATGGCCCAGCCAAACTGATACACACATTTTTGGGGGGACATAATTCAATCCATGACACTACTATACAGCTACAGTAGTCAAAACAACCTGGTACTGGTACAACGACAGATACATTGACCAATGAAACAGAATTGAGAACCCAGATGTAAATCCATCCACCTCTGGTCACCTTATCTTTGACAAGGTCTCAAAGTCCATCAAATGGCCAAAAGACAATATTTTTAACAAATGGTGCTGGCAAAACTGGATGTCCATCTGCAAAAAAATGAAACAGGACCCATACCTCACACCGTATACCAAAACTAATTCAAAATGCATCAAAGACCTGAATATAAAGCCAAAAACTATAAAGTTCATAGAAGAAAAAATAGGGTCAATGCTAGAGGCCCTATTACACAGCATTAATAGGATATAAACCATAGCCAACAACACACATACTCCAGAAGATAAGCTAGATAACTGGGATCTTCTAAAACTTAAACACTTAATGCTCATCAAAAGACTTCATCAAAAGAGTAAAAAGAGAACTGACAGACTGGGAAAAAATGTTTGGCTATTACAAATCAGACAGAGATCGAATCTCTAAAATCTACAAGAAAATCCAACACTCTACAATAAAAAGACAAATAATCCAATTAAAAAATGGACAAAGGATACGAACAGACACCACCAAAGAAGACATTCAAGTGGCCAATATACACATGAGGGAATGCTCATGATCACTAACCATTAGAGAAGTGCAAATCAAAACCACAATAAGATACCATCTCACGCTGGCATTACCGACACGAATCAAAAAACTGGAAATAACAAATGTTGGAAAGGCTGCAGGGAGATTGGAACTCTTATGCACTGCTGGTGGGAATGCAAAATGGTACAACCATTTTGGAAAACGATATGGTGCTTCCTTAGAAAGCTAGAAATAGACATACCATATGATACGGTAATCTCACTCCTAGGAATATATCCTAGAGAAATAAGAGCTGTCACATGAATAGACATATGCACACCCATGTTCATTACAGCATTATTCACACAGCAAAAAGTGGAAACAACCTAGATGCCCATCAACAGATGAATGGATAAACAAACTATGGTACATACACACAATGGAGTATTATGCAACGAAAAAGAACAATGATGAATCTGCAAAGCATCTCATAACATGGATGAATCTAGAGGACATTATGCTGAGTGAAATAAGTCAATCACAAAAGGACAAATATTGTATGAGACTCCTACTGTAAAAACTCATGAAAAGGTTTACACACAAAAAGAAACAATCTTTGATGGTTATAAGGGGCGGGGATGGAGAAATACTAAACAGACAATAAATAAGTGGTAACTTTGTGAAGGGTAAGACAGTAACACAGTACTGGGGAAGCTAGCACAGCTTGTCCAAGGCAAGGTCATAGAAGCTCCATAGACACATCAAAACTCCCTGAGGGACTGAATTTCTGGGCTGAGGGCTATAGGGACCATGGCCTCAGGGAACATCTGGCTCAATTGGCATAACATAGTTTATAAAGAAAATGTTCTACATTCTACCTTGGTGAGTAGCATCTGGGGTCTTAAAAGCCTGTGAGCTGCCATCTAAGATACTCCACTGGTCTCACTCCTTCAGAAGGAAGGGAGAATGAAGAAAACTAAAGATATAAGGGAAAGATCAGTCCAAAGGACTAATGGACCACAACTACCCCGGCCTCCACTAGACAGAGTCCAGTACAACTAGATGGTGCCTGGCTACCACCACTGACTGCTCTGACAGGGATCACAATATAGAGTCCTGGACAGAGCTGGAGAAAAATGTAGAACAAAATTCTAACTCATAAAAAAAGACCAGACCTACTGGCCTGACAGAGACCAGAGAATCCCCGAGAGTATGGTCCCCAGACACCCTTTTAGCTCAGTAATGAAATCACTCCTGAGGTTCACCCTTCAGTCAAAGATTAGACAGGCCCATAAAACAAAATGAGACTGAAGGGCACAACAGCCCAGGAACAAGGACTAAAAGGCAGGAGGGGACAGGAAAGCTGGTAATAGGGAACCCAAGGTGAAGAAGGGAGAATGCCTACGTTTCATGGGGTTGTCAACCAATGTCATATAACAATATGTGTACTGTTTAATGAGAAACTAGTTTGTTCTATAAACCTTCATCTAAAGTACAACAAAAAGAAAAAGAAAAGAAAGAAATCAAAGGACATATTGCATTGGGCAAATCTGTTGCAAAAGACCTTTTTAAAATGTTAAAAAGTAAACATGTCACTTTGAGGCCTAAGGTGTGCCTGACCCAAGCCATGGTGTTTTCAATCACCTCATAAGCATAAGAAAGCTGGCCAACGAATAAGGAAGACAGAAGAATTGATGCCTTTGAATTATGGTATTGGTGAAGAATATTGAATGTACCATGGACTGCCAAAAGAAAGAACAAATCTGTCTTGGAAGAACTGCAGCCAAAATGCTCCTTAGAAGGAAGGATTGCCAGACTTCATCTCATATACTTCAGACATTGCTGTGGATTGAATTGTGTCTCCCAAAAATGTGTGTCAACTTGGCTAGGCTGTGATTCCCAGTATTGTGTGATTGTCCACCTCTTTGTCATCTGATGTGATCTTCCTATGTGTTGTAAATCCTATCTCTATGATGTTAATGCGGCAGGGTTAGAGGTAGTATATTAATGAGGCAGGACTCAGTCTACAGGATTAGAATGTATTTTGCGTCAATCTCTTTTGAGAAATAAAAGAGAGAAGCAAGCAGAGAGACAGGGGGACCTCATACCACCGAGAAAGTAGTGCCAGGAGCAGTAAGTCCTTTGGACCTGGGGTCCCTTTGCTGAGAAGATCCTAAACCAGAGTAAGATTGATGACAAGGACCTTCCTCCAGAGCGGACAGAGAGAAAGCCTTCCCCTGGAGGTGACGCCCTGAATTTGGAATTTTAGTCTACTAAAATTTGAGAGAATAAACTTCTGCTTGTTGAAAGAAAAAAAAATTACAATAACTGTATATTAGGTCTTGGTATCAGGAAGAACTAGTCTTCCCATCTTGTTCTTCTTTTCAAAGCTAAACTGAACTCCATCTGAAAGTTGATTATTTGCTGGTTATGCTTTACTCATAGATGCAGCCCTTTGTAGTCCCAGTCCAAAATGGGGATGGTTTACTACAGAACCAACCGTTAACATGTACCGAAAATGGTCTAAATTTCATCTTTCACTCCCTGACACAAGGTAGAACCATCAAAGAATAGAAAGTCAAGTATGTTGCTCTGAATTTCAAACCGAGATCCTGAAGGCATTGTGGAGTGATATGTTAGGGGAAGTCAAGATGACAAAAGGCTTAAAATAACTTTAGAAGAGCTCCACTTTTGCCAGTAACTTACCCAAACAACTTGCAATAAAACAGGCACTGAGAAGTAAGATGAAAACAACAGCAATTGTTGAAGGAATTAGCTTGGGATGCTGGTATCCTTCTATAGGGCAGAAAGAAAAATAAAAAAGTTACCCCTTCAGCCACATGAGGTACGGAGGCCAATTCTAAGGAGTAAGCTAAATATGAGGGCATCCAAAATAACCAATATCTAAAGAAGACCTTAGAGATTTCCTATGAAAAAATCAGTTTCAGCACTTACTGGTAACTAAATAAGAAGGAAAATTGAAAATAAAAAAAATTTGAGTAGAAAAGCCTTCTATAAGCAAGATAAAAACATAAAAGCCATAAAAATGGATCATTTGGCTACATAAAAATGAAAACTTTTTTAAAAACTAAAGGAATGTTAAATGACAAGGAACACATGGAAATATCCAGAATGTATAAAGGATTTTAAAAATCAATTGGAAAACTGAGCAAAACTTTGAACAGGCAATTCACTGAAAAAAATGTGAATGGCCATTAAACAAATAAAAGTATGCTTAATCTGAGAAATGTAAACTAAAATATTATGGTATAATTTATCACATATCAGTTTTTTAAAAGTACATTGAAAGTATGCAGTGTTAGCAAGGCTGAGGGAAAATAAATACTGTTGTAAGGAAGTACATGTTGCTTCTGAGACTGTAAATACAAAAGCTTTTTAGGAGAATCAATTTAGCAGATTTATCAATTTTTAAATGCACTATGTTTGCCACAACAATTTCAAATTGAGAGATCTGTCCTATAGATATAACTGAGCTTATCTATGTAAAAGGATATTCCTTGCAGTGTCTGTGGAAATTGAAAAAACAAACACTGGAATCTGAAACTTAAATGTGGATTCCAGATAGTAGGAAGTTTAAATTATGTAAATTCATACAATGAAATTCTATAGCAATGAAAATAATCATGTATATCATACGCACTGACATAAAAAAAAATCTTTCGGACAAACTTACGTAAAAAGCTGTTTTTCAGAACCATTGTACCGCCTCCCATTGAAGCTGGCAATGGTGAAGTAGTGAGAAGAGAAACTTTAATTTTAAATGTATGTATTTCTGCATTACTTCTATAGATTTCTCAAAAGTTTTGTTCAATGTGCTCTCAATACAAATCATTTTACATCACTTAAGAAATGCATAAAATGAGACAAACTCAGAGCTTTAGATACACTATGAGCCTGAGTGTTTTCTACCCCTTCCTTCTCTCTCTTCCCTTCAAAAGAATCTTTCCAAACTATTCTCTTTCTTTCCATATTATTTCTCTTTTATATATTTTATCTCCTCTTTTGGTCCAATCTACATTTTGTAAAGAAGTTTCCGTTACTCATCATATTTGAATCTATCTGTTGCCTTCCTCCTCTCTGAAGTCATCCTTATTTCCTTCCATCTCATCATCTTCAATCTTTACAACTACCATCAGTTCTGTTTTTAAATCATAGTCATAAATCCATCTGCTTTTTTGAAAATGAAAAGAAAGATCATACTCACGTTTACTCTGAGGTACTTCTGCCACCATTGTGTGTTAATGTCTTTGTTGTCTAGTGGCTGAGAGAGCCAGGGTGCTGTTGTATTTTTCCCCAAAATATATTTCCTGTATCCTATGGATACAGAGAATATACTCAGAAATATTTAGTGAGTTTAGGAAGTTCCCAGTATAAAATAGTTAAGTTAAAAGAAGAAGTCTTTCCAAAGACTGAGGTTTCCTTTGATTCACTCTGAGAGATGAGGCAAAAACTAACGGAAATTGAGAAAGCAACACCCAAAAAGCAGTTAGTAGTGACTTCTATAAGTTTGCTGAGATCACTTGATCAGTGAGTCATATGGAATTTCTCACTACATTTTTATTCATTCAAATAAAATTTTTCAAAGGCAGTTATATGCTTGAGACAAACTCTGCCCTAGAAACTCCTCTTACCTGAAAAAGAAGCTTTGCCCAAGCTATAATTAAGATGGCAAAAGACCGCATGAACAATAACAAAGAGCTCTGTTCAGTTTTGTTTTGGAGTTGGAGAAGAGGTGACGGAGCTGTTGATTAAATTGCAAGGTTATCCTAGATGAGAGATAGGTTAGTTAAAGAAAAAAAAAAAAAAGACAGTGTGACAATTTGTGGCACAGATATAATCTTTACCACAGGTGAAAGCTACTTAAAGTAAAGCAATCAACTTGAAGGGATTCCAAGACCAACTTTAAGAATTTGACTATCAAAAATAATTAATCAGTATTTTTATTTGTTATGGTAATTAGAACTGTTTAAATCTGTAGAAATCCATGAATTCACAATAAACCTCAAAAAGTAAATAATTTATATTTGTAGTATAAAATATAGATAAATATTATAGGCCTTGTTTGTTTTAATTGGTTTTAGTACACAAAGGAATTGTTACAATATATATATTAATATGTGTTTTGTTTCTTAAGAGTATATCATAATGAGAATATTCATGCATTGTGAAGAATGTAGCTAATGCCACTGAAAAATCTGTGTAGAAATTGTTGAATGGGAACCTAAACTCCTGTGTAAACCTTCACCAAAAACACAATAAAAAAATTTTTTTAAGATAGAATGTGTCTGTTTCCAAACGTAAATATTTACTTGTTTCCTTTCTGTAATACTAAATAATCATATCTGAAATGATAAGGCAAGTAATTCTGGGGAGAAAGTAAACTCTGTACCAATAGCAGAAAGAACTAATAAGCATTGGTGATTACACTCAGTAAGCAGGTAAACAGAAGCTAACAGTTCACAAACAGTAAGTGAGTAGAAAAAGGGTAAAATAATTTGCAGCAAAATGATGAACTAGTCATATATATTAAGAATGAGAACTAACAGCATAGACTCACTTCTATCCTAGAAGACAAAACTCCAACAAGATGTTATAGATTATGATAAAATAAGAAACACATGGTTCTGAAAAAAGGGTAACAAAAGAAGTCAATAAGTTATGTAACACTATACAAGAAAGATGTTAGAAGTATAATATTCCTGGAAGGAACATCTGATTGCAAAAAAAATTAAATCCTACATGAAAAGTACAGGCTAAAATAGACTGTTTGATGTTCCAAGTTTAAAAATGAAAATAGTTATCAGACTAATCTCATCTCCAAAAATCAATTGGTTGACAAACAGATATATTAACCTTGACTAGGTATAATAAAATGATTGCACTTTTGAGAAGGAATCAAAACAGTGTAACTGAAATGTAGAAAGATACCAAAATATGCATTGCAATACCCACTAAGAATGCACTGAAGTTCTGCTTCAGCTTAGCTGTGTAGCTAAAATCTACTACTTGGCTTCAGCGTATGGAATAGCAAATAGCTGAATATTGACTTAAATATCTTTCTGGCACCCCTGAACTTGTACGGTCACTGATCATGTGACCACATAAGTGTAACAATATTAGTAATATAAGTACAACATATGCAAATTTATTTTTCAAATATGTATAAATATTTTAAGTCTAATTTTTGGTGAAAATCACATTGTGTATTTATATGTTGAAATTCTATCTGTCAGTTAGGGTAAAAGTGCATATGAATATTTTCTAGAATGAACTGCAGTTATAAATAACAATGATTGTGAGAACTGTTAATTTTTTACTAAAAATTATTAAGACTTCCAAATATCTAAGTAAGGAAATAGAATAACAGTGAATATAAATATTACAGGTGTTTTTAAATTTTAAATAATGCAAGGTAGAAAGATAGAGATTAGATTACATCATATCGCTATTATTATTTGTAGAATTGTGTGATAGACTCAAAAAGTCGTAAATTTAGCTTAGGATAGGTTTCTTTTAAAAAAAAAATCCCATTCTGAAAATTTTTCGTATCTTTATAAAGAAGAATCTCTAGGCTATGCAGGATAAAGACCTGGTGATCTGCTCCTGTAAAGATTACAGCCTAGAAAACTATATGGGGCAGGTCTACTCTGCCACATGGGATCACTATGAGTCAAAATTGACTCCAAGGCATCTAACAACATACAATAAGAATCATGATAAATCATCAAGTCCAGAAATAATTAAGGATAAATAGTATTATTTTAAATAGAGAAAAATGGGGTAGTCAATAAATATGTTTCTTCTCCATAAACCCCTTTGAAAGTATTTCTTGCAATCTAGAAGTTAAGTGTTACAGGATTATTCCTGTACTGTATGGTCAAGCTCCTCTAATTTAACTACTAAGAAAAGTATATCTAATAAAATTGTTACAGTATACTATTGATTTGTATTCATCTGGAGCAACACAGAAAGAAGGAGAGTCAGGAATAGGAGGAGGACATGGAAAGTATGGCTAATTGCCTCTATGAACAACTATCCCCTTTGCTGTAAGACCAGAAGAATTTGATGGTACCTGGCTACCACTACTGAACATTTTGTTTAAAAAGTCTATAGAAGAATCTTGATAAGGGGAAAAATGCAGAACAGAATTTTAAATTCTCATGGAATCCAGATTTTCTGGAACCATGGAGGCCAGATGAATCCCTGAAACAATTGCCCTGAGATAATCTTTAAACCTAAACCAAAAACATCCCCTGAAGACTTCTTAAAACCAAACAATAGTTTAGCTTAACTAGTAAAGAAAGTCTGTCCTGAGCATTGTGCTGTTTTAAGATCTATCTATATGAGATCAAATAGACAGCAGCAACTCAAAAGATTAGACAGGAAATTTAGGAGGCAGCTAGTTAATGCTAATGGAGGAGGAAAGGCTCAAAAAAAGAGGGTGAAGAATGGTTGCAGAGCTTGAAGAATGTAATCATTGTCACTGAATTATACAGGTAGAATCTGTTGAATTGGAGTATGTTCTGCTGTGTATGTTCTCAACAAGAACAACAAAAATAAAATAAATTATTGAAAAAGTTTATGTCTTTTTGTATACCAAATATTTGTTCTATGAGGTGATACTTTACTTTGGCCTCAGCTGTCAAACGCTGATTTTTACATTTAGCCATTCAGCATTCATTTATTGAACAAATATTTACTGATCTCCTACAGTCAATACTTAGGCCAGCACTGTCCATTAGAACTTTCTATGATAATAGACCAATATGGTAGCCACTAGGCACATGTGACTATTGAGCACTTGAAATATGGCTAGTGGAAACTAAGGAAATGAAAATGAATTTTTAAAACTTTGTTTACTTTTATTTAATTTAAATAGTCACAAGTGACTAGTGGTTACTCTGTTGAAGAGCACAGCTCTAGACCCTTGCATGGAGCCCTGGTGGTACAGTGGTTAAGAGCTCAGCGGCTGATCAAAAGATCAGCAGTTTCAATACACCAGCTGCTCCTTGGAAACCCTATGGGGCAGTTCTACTCAGTCCTATAGGGTTGCTACTGATGGCAAGGGAATTGGTTTGGGTCTAGACTCTTGTGCTACATAGTGCTACATCCAAAAACCAAATCAAACCCCTTGCCCTCGAGTTGATTCTGACTCATAGCAACCCTGTCGAACAGAGTAGAACAGCTCCCATAGGGTTTCCAAGGAGCAGCTGGTGGATTCGAACTGTCACCCTTTTGGTTAGCAGCCTAATGCTTAACCACTGCACCAGCAGGGCTCCTACATAGGGAACAAAATAGGCAAAAATCACTGCCCTCGTAGAACTTAAATTCTAGTAGGATGAGGCAAAGCAATTTATAGCAAATGGCATAGTATACTAAAAGGTGATGAGTGCAATGGAAAAAAATTAGAGCAGTGCAAAGGGGATTGGGAGTACTGTGTGGGGGACAGATATAATTACAGACAGATAAGTCTGGGTAAGCCTCATTGAGAAGGTGACGTTCAAGCAGGCACTTAAAGAGAGTGAGAGTCATGTGGATTTCAGAGAGGAGAGCATTCTAGGGAGGGAGAACAGCCCGGTGCAAAACTCCTAAGGCAGAAGCTTGTCTGGAATTTTCAGGAATAGCAAGCAGGCCAATACGGTTATGTAAATATATATTTGGAGCATCTCCATTAGACAGGTAGAAAAACAAGGAAATATGTTTTGAAAAAATTAATTAAGCATATGGCATTGATATTTAAATGTAGCATCAATTTTTGTAATCATTGTATTTGCGTCTGCTGCTGAAAAGTTTTTGAAATCTTCAAAAATCACTCATATCAATTTGTTATTGCTGTTTAAATTTTTAAAGAGAAATTAATTTTTAAACGTGTAGTCAACGTATTGTATTTTTAGGCAAATAATGCACGGCTTCTGTATATGTTTACCAAACATTCCCTCCCCCCATGAGGTATTTTCACAAGTGCCACTGTGCCAATTATTTTTTACATATTGCTGTAAAAAAAAAATTAGCATAGCACACTTACAAAAATACCTCATGGGAAGTGGTTGGCAAACAAACGTAGAGGGTGGATGTTATTTGTGTAAATACATGGTAATTTTTTAATGTGCAGTCAAGAAGCACTGGATTTTAAAATTTTGTTTATTGGCTATAAACTGAGCACTAACTTGTGCCAAAAGTCTCACAGGCATGTATATGAAAACATTTGACATGTTTATTGGATTTTGTGTTCAGGTCGTACTCTGCCTCACACCTAGACACCTGAGTTTTATCTTAAGCTATTTTTTTCTCTCTCTGTTTTCATTTAATTTATTTTATTGTGATTTAGGTGAAAGTTCTTCACCAACACCATAATTTAAAAGCATCAATTCTTCCTCCATCTTCCTTATTCATTGTCCAGCTATCCCATGCATATGAAGGTATTGAAAACACCATGGCTTGGGTCAGCCACACCTTAGTCCTTAAACTGACATCTTTGCTTTTCAGCACTTCAAGGAGATCTTTTGCAGCAGATTTGCCCAATGCAATACATCATTTGATTTCTTGAGTGCTGCTTCCATGGGCATTGTTAGTGGATCCAAATAAAATAAAATTCTTAACAATGCCAATCTTTTCTCTGTTTATCGTGATGTTGCTTATTGGTCCAGTTGTAAGGATGTTTGTTTTCTTTATGTTGAGGTGTAATTCATACTGAACACTGTAGTCTTTGATCTTCATCAGTAAGTGCTTCAAGTCCTCTTCACTATCGACAAGCAAGGTGTGTCATCTGTATAATGCAAGTTGTTAATGAGTCTTCCTCCAATGCTGATGTCCCATTCTTTTTCATACAGTCTAGCTTCTTGGATTACCATAGACTGCCAGAAGAACGAACAAATCTATCTTGGAAGAAGTACAGCCATCTGTCCATTTTTCCTGTCTCTTCCTGCCTTCTCATCTTTGCTTTTGTGCAGGTGTTGTCCATTTGGTCTTGTATACTTGATTGAACTAAGAAGCACATTCCCTACGTGTGTTATTGTTTGCTTTATAGGCCTGTCTAATCTTTGGCTGAAAGGTGGACTTCAGGAGTGACTTCAGTTCTGAGTTAGCAGGGTGTCCAGGGGCTACAGTCTCAGGGGTTCCACCAATCTCTGTCAGATCAGTAAGTCTGGTCTTTTTTTGTGAATTTGAATTTTGTTCTATAGTTTTCTCCTGATCTGTCAGGAACCCTCTATTATGATCCCTGTCAGAGCAGTCAGAGGTGGTAGCTGGACAACATCTAGTTCTGGGCTCAGGAGGATATGGTTCATGGAGTCCATTAGTCCTCTGGACTAATATTTTCCTTGTATCTTTGGTTTTCTTCATTCTCCTTTGCTCCAGTTGTGATGGGACCAATAGATGTATTTTAGTTGATCGCTCGCAAGTTTTTAAGACCCCAGACATGACTCACCAAAATAGGATGTAGAACATTTTCTTTATGAACTACGTTATGCCAACTGACGTAGATGTCCCCCGAGACCTGTTTTTTCTTTTTGTCAGCTAGAAACTACTCAGACTTATCCAACAGCAATGAACTCCTAGTAACTACCTATAAAAGAACCCAGGTGGTGCAATGGTAAGTGCTCAGCCGCTAACCAAAAGGTCAGCGGTTTGAATGCACCAGGTGCTCCGCCAGAGAAAAGACCTGGCAACCTGCTCCATAAAGATTACAGTCTAGGTAACCCTACAAGGCAGTTCTACTCTGTCATATAGAATTGCCATGAGCCAGAATTGACTGGATGGCACACAATAATGATAGCTACCTATAAGAAGTCCCTGGGTGCAAAATGTTAACATGCTCAGCTAGTAACAAAAAGATTGGAGGTTTGAGTCTACCCAGAGAAACTTCAGAAGAAAGGTCTGGCAACCTACTTCCAAAAAATCAGCTATTGAAAACCCTATGGGGCACAGTTCTACTCTAACGCATAGGGTTGTCGTGAATCAGAGCTGACTTGTCAGCAAATAGAAGCTACCTATAAACTTTGCATATGTACACAGTCATTTAGTAGAGATACAAGTAAGAGAATGTTGAACTTCATATCAGCCAAAAAAACTCAAGCACAGTCACTATTGGGGTAACAATCTCAGATAAGATAATGGTCCATCTATTCAACCCAGTCAGGAAATCCAGTGTTAAATTTAAGTATTTTTGTGGAAACTAAATTCCACTTTGTAGGCTAAGGTGTGCCTGACCTAAGCCATGGTATTTTCAATTGCCTCATATGCATGCAAAAGCTGGACAATGAATAAGGAAGACCTAAGAATTGATGCCTTTGAATTATGGTATTAGCGAAGAATATAGAATATACCATGGACTGCCAGAAGAACAAACAAATTTGTCTTGGAAGAAGTACAACCAGAATGCTCCTTAGAAGCAAGGATGGTGAGATTTCATGTCACGTACTTTGGACACGTTATCAGGAGGGATCAGTTCCTGGAGAAGGACATCATGCTTGTAAAGCAGAAGGTCAATGTCATAGTTTGAATTATGTCCCCCAAAAAATGTGTGTATCAACTTGTCTGGGCCAAGACTCCCAGAATTGTGTAGTTGGTCTCCATTTTGTGATTGTCATTTTTTGTTAAAGAGGATTAGGGTAGGATTGTAACATCACCCTTACCCAGGTCACATCCCTGATTCAATGTAAAGGGAGTTTCCGTAGGGTGTGGCCTGCACCACCTTTTACTTTACAAGAGATAAAAGGACAGGGAAGCAAGCACAGAATTGGGGACCTCATACCACCAAGAAAGAAGCACCGGGAGCAGAGCATGGCCTTTGGACCTGAGGTTCCTGCACAGAGGAGCTCCTAGTCAGGGGGAAGACTGGTGATAACGAGGGCCTTCCTCCAGAGCCAACAGAGAGAGAAAGCCTTTCCCTGGAGCTGATGCCCTGAATTTGAACTTTTAGCCTACTAGACTGTGAGAAAATAAATTTCTCTTGTTAAAAGCCATCCACTTCTGGTATTTCTGTTGAAGCAGCACTAGATGACTAAGACAGTCAGGGTGAAAGAGATGGATTGACACAGTGCTGCAACAATGGGCATCAGCTTAACAAGCGTATCAATGATTATAAGGATGGTGCAGGACCAGGCAGTGTTTCATTCTGTTGTACAGAGGGTCACTATGAGTCGAAGCCCACTTGATGGCACCTAACAGCAACAACAACAACAAAAGTCCCACAGTTTGCAGGAACTGAAGCAGAAACCCTTCTAGTGTAATCCATTTTTGATAAAAAGTTTTCTTAAATGTACTAAACATAGTCCCCATAATGATAAACAGATTTACCTTGGGTAAATCCCTTAACTTCTCTGAAACCAAATCTCCTCATCTGTAAAATGTTGCCTGCCTCCCAGTCTCACTAAGTTGCTGTGAAAAAGCAGGTCCATTTGTAAACAGTTTTTAAACTGTAAAGAACTCCACAAATAAGGCCTCTGTACTGATGAACATACTTTACTTTTCAGCATTTTCATTTTGAATATTAGTAATTATACTGTACACTGATATGCTTGACCAATTCCTGCCAAATAAATACACCTACTCCTTACTTATTGACTATCTTGTTATCTGACATTTTTCATTTATGACAATTGTAAAAAAATCTACTATCTGATTATTTTGTACATCAGCAACGTATGTCTGGCAGTAATGAATACCGAGGTGTAAAGTGAGAGTTAACACTGGCTGTGATAGCTAGGATTTTGTGTCTACTTTGCTAAGTCATGATTCTCAGTGGTTTAGAAGTAATGTAATGATGTAATTTGAAAGTTACATAATGGTGTAATTTGGCAGTTAAGTAATGATATAACTTGGCAGTTATGTCATGATGTAGTCATCCTCAATTTTGTGATCTAATATAATCATCCTCCATTTTCACTTTAATGCTGATTTTCACATAACAACCTAGTCTTTGGAACCTAACATGTTGATAAGTGGGGAGTGGGAGTAACCCCACACTACTATGCTTTTAACTCATTTGTTTAGTTTCCTTCTCTCTTCCTTCATTGTCAGGCCATTAGTATGACTTCTTGTCATTCTCAGAAAGAAGCTGCATCTCTGACTTTGGCACTCAGCAGTTGACAACCCCTAACGCAGCAGTTCCTAACATTTTGAGACAATGAGCTCTTTATGAATCTCATCAAAATTACTGCTTTTATCATTATTCTTCAGAAAAATAGTATATAGAGGCAAGGTCAAGATAGTAGAGTAGTCAGACACTTCCGGTGGTCTCTCTTACAACAAAGACCCTAAAAAACAAGTGAATTGATTATATATGACAATCTAGGAGCCCTGAACATCAAAGGCAAATGTGACAAATCGGACTGAATGGTAGGGGGAGGGAGAGACGGTTCAGAAGCAGCGAGGAGTTGCCAGACCTGACCCTTCGGGAGCCCCAGCCCTTCAAGCTGGATCAGCTCATGGTGTGTGGTGAGGCAGGCAAGCAGCAGCACTCAGCAGCATTTCCACACTGGGAGAGACCCAGCGGCAGGGAGTCTACTCAGCCATCCAGAACCAATGAGAAGCAGCTCTCAATCAGGAAAAGATAAGTACCTGCATCTGGCCTAATGCGCAGATCAAAAACACCCCCCTTAGGGAAAAATCTCCCATTTCCTCCCCGCTCCCTGCTCTGCACTGGGTCTGGGATCAGCTTCAGCAATTGCCAAATCCTCTGGGCCAGAAGTAGGATCACTCACATGCCCTGAGCCATTCTCCTGGCCTTGAAGAATGAACAAATTAACAAATGGGAAAAAATAATCTGCCAGCTCCCCTAAGCCAGGAATTCAGGGTAAGCACAGCTCCTTTGCCTAGGCACAGGCATAAGGGATCCACAGACTTTGAGTGCCTTTCCCCCTGCATAGACTTGTGTGGGCCCATCTCAACAGCATAGGCCCTCATTACTGCAGTACAACAAAGTATATACCTGAAATCTAACTTTAACTTTTCAGCTGTGAAGTGGCAGGTTCATGCTATTTAACACTGCTCTGCCTATTAAGCAGGGTCTTCACTTACCCACATTGGGGGCCTGAAGACAGGCGGCTCCACCAGCATCACCTAGCCACCTGTGACTGGGGCCCAAGAATAAGAGGTGCCCCTGAATCCTTACAGCCAACAGCATTGGGTGCTCATAGTCCAGCTGCAAAACCTACCCACCTACATGCTCTAGGGAACAAGGACACACTTTCCTCCTGGACACTTGGGGGTGGCCATCGGACCCCTGCCTTGCTCAGCCTGTGTTCCCCTGCTGCAGCCAGATGCCTGTGCCTACACCAATCACCCATGCCTGTCTAGAACTGTAGCTGAGAGCCTGCACCACACACTTTGTGGCCGACTATCTGGACACCTGAGCTGAATCCATATAGGAAGAGTGGGTGGACTCCTGGGCTCACATACTCAGTGACACTTCTGGCCACCTAGTGGCAGGACATTGGAGCTTCAGGGGTGCTAGTGATCTGAATAGCTAACAAGAGTAGCCTATTTGGGCATATCAAAACAAAACAAAACAAGAAGCTAGGTCACAGTAAGCAAACATAAAATAAATAAATATAATAACTTACTGATGTCTCAGAGACAGCAGTCAATATAAAAATCACATAAATAGACAGACAATGATGGCTTCAGTAAGCTCCCAGAAGAAAGAATCTAGAAATTTTCCGGAGGAAGAAAATTTCTTGGAATTACCAGAGGCAGAATACAAAAGATTAATATACAGAACTCTTCAAGATATCAGGAAGGAAATTAAGCAAAATGCAGAACATGCAATAGAGGAACTTCAAAGATTAGAGAAGAGCATAATGACAAATTTAACAGGCTGCAAGAATCCATAGAGAGACAGCAATCAGAAATCCAGAAGATTAACAATAAAATTTCAGAATTAGACAACCCAATAGAAAGTCATAGAAGAAGAACTGAGGCAGTAGAAGTCAAAATTAGTGAGATTAAAGATAAAGCACTTGACATCAACTTATATGAGGAAAAATCAGTGTCATGGTTTGAATTATGTCCCCCCAAAACTGTGTATATCAGTCTGGCTGTGCCATGATTCCTGGTACTGTGTGATTTTCCTATATGTTTTAAATCCTGCCTCTGTGATGTTGATGAAGGAGGAAGGGCAGCAGTTCTGTTAGTAAGGCAGGACTGGATCTACAAGACTGGATTGTGTCCTGAGGCAATGTCTTGAGATATAAAAGACAGAAGTGAGCAGTGGGACAGGGGGACCTCATACCATCAAGAAAGCAGTGCCAGGAGCAGAGCACATCCTTTGGACCAGGGTCCCTGTGTGGAGAAACTCCTAGTCTGGGGGAACACTGACAAGAAGACCGAGAGAGAGAAAGCCTTCCCCTGGAGCTGACACCCTGAATTTGGACTTTTAGCCTATTTAACTGTGAGGAAATAAACTTCTCTTCATTAAAATCATCTACTTGTGGTGTTTCTGTTATAGCAGCACTGGATGAGTAAGACAATTACATAAAAGGATTAAAAAAATGAAGAAACCCTAAGAATTATGTGGGATTCTATTAAGAGGAATAACCTATGAGTGATTAGAGTACCAGAACAGGGGGGATAACAGAAAATACAGAGAGAATTGTTGAAGATTTGTTGGAAGAAAACTTCCCTGATATCATGAAAGACAGCAAGATATCTATCCAAGATGTTCATTGAACCCCACATAAGATAGATCCCAAAAGAAAGTCACCAAGACATATCGTAATCAAACTTGCCAAAACCAAAGATAAAGAGAGAATTTTAAGAGTGGCAAGGGATAAATAAAAAGTCATCTACAAAGAAGAGTCAATAAGAATAAGCTTGGACTACTCAGCAGAAACCATGCAGGCAAGAAGACAAAGGGATGACATATACAAAGCCTTGAAGGAAAAAAACTACCAGCCAAGAATTGTATATCACCAGCAAAACTCTCTCTCAAATACAATGGTGAACTTAGGGCATTTCCAGATAAACAGAAGTTTAGGGAATTTGCAAAAACCAAACCAAAGTCACAAGAAATACTAAAGGGAGTTCTCTGGTTAGAAAATCTATCACATTAGATAACTACCCAAGACTAGAATACAGGACAGAGCAACCAGATATCAACGCAGATAGGAAAGTCACAAAAATAAATCAAAGCTAAAACACTGAAAATAGGGAAATGTATGTCAATATGTAAAATATGACAACATTAAAACAAAAAAGAGGGACTTAAAAAATGTAGACATAGATTTTTCACATGGAGAGGAAGTCAAGGCGATATAAAGAAATAAAAGACTGGCATAAACTTAGAAAAATAGGTGTAAATATTAAGGTAATCACAAAGGAAACTAACAATCCTACAAGTCAAAATAAAAAAACTGGAAAAATATCAAGACTCAGCAAATACAAAACCAACTACTATGAAAAAATTAAAAGAAAAACAACTTAGCACAGAAAATTAAGTGGAACAAAGAAACTGTGAACAACATACAAAAAAAACCCATCAAAATGACAGCACTAAACTCATATGTATCAATAATCACGCTGAATGTAAATGGACTAAATGCACCAATCAAGAGTCAGAGAGTGGCAGACTGGATTAAAAAACACGATCTGTCTATATGCTGCCTACAAGAGAAAGACCTTAGACTTAAAGATGCAAACAAGCTAAAACTCAAAGGATGAAAAAAAAATATCAAGCAAACAACACTCAAAAAAGAGCAGGAGTGGCAATATTAATCTCTGACAAAATAGACTTTAAAGTAAAATCCACCACAAAGGATAAGGAAGGACACTATATAATGGTCAAAGGGTCAATATACCAGGAGGCCATAACTATAATAAATATTTACACACCCAGCAACAGAGCTCCAAAATACATAAAACAAACTCTAACAGCTTTGAAAAGAGAGATACACAGCTCCACCATAGTAGTAGGAGACTTCAACACACCACTTTCAGTGAAGGACAGAACATCCAGAAAGAAGCTCAACAAAGACACTGAAGAGCTAAATGCTACAATCAACCAACTTGATCTCATAGACATGTACTGAACACTCCACCCAACAGCAGCCAAATATACTTTCTTTTCCAATGTACATGGAACATTCTCCAGAATAGACCACATATTAGGCCATAAAGCAAGCCTTAACAAAATCCAAAGCATAGAAATATTACAAAGCATCTTTTCTGACCATAAAGCCATAAAAGTAGAAATCAATAACAGAAAAAGGAAGGAAAAAAAATCAAAAGCATGGAAACTGAACAACACCTTGCTTGAAAACTAGTGGGTTATAGAAGAAATTAGGGATGGAATAAAGAAACTCACCGAATCAAACGAGAATGCAAAACACATACTACCAGAACCTTTGGGACACAGCAAAGGCAGTGCTCAGAGGTTAGTTTATAGCAATAAATGCACACATCCAAAAAGAAGAAAGGGCCAAAATCAAAACATTAACCTTACAATTTGAACAAGTAGAAAGAGAGCAGCAAAAGAAGCCCTCAGGCACCAGAAGAAACTAAATAATAAGAATTAGAGCAGAATTAAGTGAAAGAGAATAGAAAAATAATTGAAAGAGTCAACAAGACCAAAAGCTGGTTCTTTAAAAAGATAAACAAAACTGATAAACCGCTGGCCAAACTGACAAAAGAAAAACAGGAGGGGAAGCAGATAACCCATATAAAAAATGAAATAGGTGATATCACAACAGACCCAACTGAAATTAAAACAATCATAACAGAATACTATGAAAAATTGTACTCTAAAAATTTGAAAACCTAGAGGAAATGGACAAATTTCTAGAAGCTCACTACTTACCTAAACTAACACAAACAGAGGTAGAACAACTAAACAAACCCATAACAAAAGAAGAGATTGAAAAGGTAATTAAAAAACTCCCAACAAAAAAAAAGCCCTGGCCCGGACAGCTTCACTGGAGAATTCTACCAAACTTTCAGAGAAGAGTTAACACCATTACTACTAAAGGTATTTCAGAGCATATAAAAGGATGGAATACATCCAAATTCATTCTACGAAGCTAGCATAACCCTGATACGAAACCAGGTGAAAATACCACAAAAAAAGAAAATTACAGATCAATATCCCTCATGAACATTGACGCAAAAATCCTCAACAAAATTCTAGCCAATAGAATTCAGTAACGTATCAAAAAAATAATTGAGGGATTTATACCAGCCATGCAGGGATGGTTCAACATTAGAAAAACAATCAATGTAATCTATCACGTTAATAAAACAAAAGACAAGAACCACATGATTTTATCAATCGATGCAGAAAAAGCAATTGACAAAGTCCAACACCCGTCATGATAAAAATTCTCAACAAAATAAGAATAGAAGGGAAATTGCTCAACATAATTAAGGGCATGTATACAAAGCCAACAGTCAACATCATCCTAAATGGAGACAGTTTAAAAGCATTCCCTTTGAGAACAGGAACCAGACAAGGATGCCCTTTATCGCCATTCTTATTCAACATTGTGCTGGAGGTCCTAGCCAGAGCAATGAGGCTAGAAAAAGAAATAAAGGGCATCCAGATCAGTAGGGAAGAAGTCAAAGTATCTCCATTTGCAGATGATATGATCTTATATACAGTAAACCCCAAGAAATCCACAAGAAAACTACTGGAACTAATAGAAGATTTCAGCAAAGTATCAGGGTACAAGATACACATACAAAAATCAGTTAGATTCCTCTACACTAACAAAAAGAACTTTCAAGAGGAAATCACCAAATTAATACGATTTACAATAGCCCCCAAGAAGATGAAATACTTAGGAATAAATCTAACCAGATACATAAAATACCTATACAATGAGAACTACAAGAAACTACTGCAAGAAATCAAAAGAGACCTGCATAAGTGGAAAAATATTCCTTGCTCGTGGGTAGGAAGACTTAGCATTGCGAAAATGTCAATTCTACCCAAAGTGATCTACAGATACAAGGCAATCCCAATCCAAATTCCAACTGCATTTTTCAATGAGTTGGAGAAACAAATCACCAACTTAATATGGAAAGGAAAGAGGCCCCGGGAAAGTAAAGCATTACTCAAGAAGAAGAACAAAGTGGGAGTCCTCACACTACCTGATTTTAGAACCTATTATACTGCCACAGTAGTCAAAACAACCCAGTGCTGGCACAACAGATACATAGACAATGGAACAGAACTGAGAATCCAGACATAAATTCATCCATCTGTGAGCAGCTGACATTTAACAAAGGCCCAAAGTCTGTTATTTGGGGAAAAGACGGTCTCTAACAAATGGTGCTGGCATAACTGCATAACCATCTGCAAAAAAACTGAAACAAGACCCATACCTCACACCATGCACAAAAACTAACTCAAAATGGATCAAAGACCTAAATATAAAATCAAAAACGATAAAGATCATGGAAGAAAAAACAGGGACAACTCTAGGAGCCCTAATACATGGCATAAACAGAATACAAACCATAAGTAACAATGCACAAGCACCAAAGGAAAGACTAGATAAATGGGAGCTCCTAAAAATCAAACACTTATGCTCATCAAAAGACTTCACCAAAAGAGTAAAAAGACAACCTACAGACTGGGAAAAAATTTTTGGCTATGACAAATCCGATCAGCATCTAATCTCTAAAATCTACAAGAGACTGCAAAACCTCAACAACAAAAGACACATAACCCAATTAAAAATTGGGCAAAGAATATGAACAGGCACTTCACCAAAGAAGCCATTCAGGGGGCTAACAGACGCATTTAAGAAATGCTCACAATCATTAGCCATTAGAGAAATGCAAATCAAACTACAATGAGATACCATCTCCCCACAACAAGGCTAGCATTGATCCAAAAAACACAAAATAATAAATGCTGGAAAGGTTGTGGAGAGACTGGAACACTTATACATTGTTGGTGGAAATGTAAAATGGTATAACCACTTTGGAAATCGATTTGGTGCTTCCTTAAAATGCTAGAAATAGAAATGTCATATGATCCAGCAATCCCATTCCTTGGAATATATCCTAGAGAATTAATAGATATATGCACACCCATGTTCATTGCAGCACTGTTCACTACAGCAAAAAGGTGGTAACAACCTAGGTGCCCATCAACTGATGAAAGGATAAACAAATTATGGTATATCCACACAATGGAATACTATGCAATGATAAAGAACAAAGATGAAGCCATGAAACATTACATGGAGGAATCTGGAGGGCATTATGCTGATTGAATTTAGTCAGTCACAGAAGGACAAATATTGTATAAGACCACTATTATAAGAACTCAAGAAAAGGTTTAAACACAGAAGAAAACATTCTTTGATGTTTCCGAGGGTGGGGAGGGAAGGTGAGGGTTATTTACTAACTAGATAATAGACAAGAATAATCTTAGGTGAAGAGAAGGACAGCACACCTTACAAGGGAAGTCAGCACAACTGGACTAAACCAAGCCAAGAAGTTTCCGGAAAATAATCAAACACTTTGAGGGGCAGAGTAGCAGGGGCGGGGGTCTGGGGACTATGCTTTCAGGGGACATCTAGGTCAATTGGCATAACAAAATTTTTTAAGAAAATGTTCTGCATCCTACTTTAGTGAGTGGCATCCAGGGTCTTAAAAGCTAGCAAGCGGCCATCTAAGATGCATCAATTGGTCCCAACCACCTGGAGTAAAGGAGAATGAAGAACACCAAAGTCACAAGGAAAAATATTAGCCCAAGAGACAGAAAGGGCCACATAGACCAGAGACTTCATCAGCCTGAGACCAGAACTAGATGGTGCCTGGGTACCACCAAGGACCACCCTGACAAGGAACACAACAGATAGTCCCTGATGGAGCAGAAGAAAGGTGGGGTGTAGAACTCAAATTCTAGTAAAAAGACCAGACTTAATGGTCTGACTGAGACTGGAGGAACCTTGGAAAGCATGGCCCCCAGACTCTTTGTCAGCCCAGAACTAAAACAATTTCCAAGACTAACTCTTCAGACAACGATTGGACTTGATTGTGGGACGTAAAATGATATTTGTGAAGAATGTGCTTCTTAGCTCAGGTAGATACATGAGACTAAATGGGCAACTTCTGTCTGGAGGTGAGATGAGAAGGCAGAGAGTATTAGGAGCTGGTTCAATGGACATGGGAAATCCAGGGTGGAAAGGAGGGGTGTGCTGTCACGGTATAGGGAGAGCAATTAGGGTCACAGAACAGTGTATTAATAAATTTTTGTATAAGAGACTAACTTGAAATGTGAACTTTCACTTAAAATACAATAATAAACAAAAAAACAAAAATTAAAAAAGAATAAAGTGTATACATGAAATATCATTATGCATATATTTTATTAAATTCTGTAGGGTCCCAGAACAATGCTGCATGGCCCTTGTCAGAGTTTTTATCTATAAAAATGGTCCTTTTTTTTTTTTTTAAGAATGGCTCAAAAGTAGGAAATTAATCAAAATAATAAAGTGTGAAAGAACAAGCTTATAATTTAGAGGAGAAAGTTGAACATTAACTGTGCTGAATAAGAAGGAAGAAGTCGCCCTCTTGTGGAAGAAACATGTAAAACCCTACTTGAAAGTCTCCCTCTGCACTGTGTATTTATTTTGTTATTTGAACCTGAGGACTTAGTTACAGTTGCTGTTGGGTGCAAATTCATCCCTGGTCTCAAAAATGGAATCTCATTCTTCACAAATAATTTTTTTTAATTACTAATTTCTAAACAACTTATTAATTTTGCTTCACACAGATCACTTTCTGAGGATTTTGTTTCATAAGAAATTTGAGGGAAAAGGCAAACTAAAATTAAGCAGAAATTTCAGAGGATCAAGTCTCATATGAAGAAAATATTAGCATATCTTCCCTTGTCTCTGGTAACTATGAAGCAAGCCAGAGTGTCACTGAATAAACCAACCAACAACCATTCAGTTGCCACTGAGTCAACTCAGACTCATGGTGACCCCATGTGTGTCAGAGTAGAACTATGCTCCATAGGGTTTTCAACGGCTGATTTTTCAGAAGTAGATGACCAGGGCCTTTCTTCTGTGGTTCCTCTGGGATTTTTGGTTAGCAACTGAGCATGTTAACCACTTGCATCACCCAGGAACAGATAAACAAACTGCTAGATGCTAAACCCCCATGTTTCTATCAGTTTGTTGTATGGTGGGGGCTTGCGTGTTGCTGCAATGCTGGAAGCTACACCACCGATATTCAAATGCCACCCATGGCAGACAGGTTTCAGCTGAGCTTCCAGACTAAGACAGACTAGGAAGAAGGACCTGGTAGTCTACTTCTGAAAAGAATTAGCCAAGAAAATCTTATGAATAGCAGCAGAACATTGTCTGATATAGTGCCAGAAGATGAGCCCCTCAGGTTGGAAGGCACTCAAAAGATGACTGGGGAAGAGCTTCATTTGCTGATGTGGCACAACTCAGAATGAGAAGAAACAGCTGCAAACATCCATTAATAATCAGAATGTGGAATGTACAAAGTATGAATCTAGGAAAATTGGAAATCATCAAAAATGAAATGGAACACATAAACATTGATATCCTAGGCATTAGCGAGCTGAAATGGACTGGTATTGGCCATTTTGAATTGGTCAATCGTATGGTCTACTATGCTAGGAATGAGAAATTGAAGAGGAATGACGTTGCATTCATTGTGAAAAAGAACGTTTCGAGATCTCTCCTGAAGTACAAAGTTATCAGTGATAGGACAATATCCACACACCTACAAGGAAGACCAGTTAATATGCCTATTATTGAAATTTGTGAACCAACCACTAAGGCCAAAGATGAAGAAACTGAAGATTTTTATCAAATTCTGCAGTCTGAAATTGATCAAATGTGCAATCAGAATGCATTGATGATTACTGGTGATTGGAATGCAAAAACTGGAACCAAAGAAGAAGGATTGATAGTTGGAAAATATGACCTTGGTGATAGAAATGATGCCAGAGATGGCATGATAGAATTTTGCAAGACCAATGACATCTTCATTGCAAATACCTTTTTTCACCAACATAAATGGCAACTATATACGTGGACCTCACCAGATGGAATACACAGGAATCAAATAGACTATGTCTGTGGAAAGAGATGATGGAAAAGCTCAATATCTTGAGTCAGAATAAGGCCAAGGGTCGACTGAGGAACAGACCATCAATTGCTCTTATGCAAGTTCAAGTTGAAACTGAAGAAAATTAGAACAAGCCCACGACAGCCAAAGTACGACCTTGAGTATATCCCAAGTGAATTTAGAGATCATCTCAAGAATAGATTTGACACGTTTAACACTAAGGACCGAAGACCAGAGGAGTTGTGGAATGACATCAAGGACATCATGCATGAAGAAAGCAAGAGGTCATTAAAAAGACAGGAAAAGAAAAAAAAGATCAAAGTGGATGTAGAAGAGACTCTGAAACTTGCTCTTGAACATCAAGTAGCTAAAGGAAGAAAAAATGAAGTAAAAGAGCTGAACAGAAGATTTCAAAGGGCAGCTTAAGAAGACAAAGTATTATAAGGACATGTGCAAAGACCTGGAGATAGAAAACCAAAGGGGAAGAACACACTTGGCATTTCTCAAGCTGAAAGAACTGAAGAAAAATTTAACCCTGGAGTTGCAATAGTGAAGGATTCTACGGGGAAAACACTAAATGATGCAGGAGGCGTCAAAAGAAGCTGGAAGGAATACAGTCACTATACCAAAAAGCATTGGTCATCATTGAACCATTTCAGGAGGTAGCATATGATCAGGAACCAGTGGTATTGAAGGAAGAAGTCAAGCTGCACTGAAGGTATTGGTGAAAAACAAGCCTTCAGGAATTGACAGAATACCAATTGAGATGTTTCAACAAACGGATGCAGCACTTGTCTATGCCAAGAAATTTGGAAGACAGTTACTTGGCCAACCAACTGGAAGAAATCCATATTTATGCCTATTCCCAAGAAAGGTGATCCAACAAAATGCTGAAATTGTCACTAATATCACACGCAAGTAAAATTTTGCTGAAGATCATTCAAAAGTGGTTGTAGGGAACAGGGAACAGCCAGAATTTCAAGGCAGATTCAGAAGAGGATGAAGAACCAGGGATATCATTGCTGATGTCAGATGGACCCTGGCTGAAAGCTGAGAATACCAGAAAGATGTTTACCTGTATTTTATTAACTATGCAAAGGCATTCGACTGTGTGGATCATAACAAATTATGGATAACATTGCCAAGAACGGGAATTCCCGAACACTTAACTGTGCTGATGAGGAATCTGTACATAGACCAAGAGGCTGTCATTTCAAATAGAACAAGGGGATACCACACGGTTTAAAGTTAGGAAAGGTGTGCGTCAGAATTGTATCCTTTCTCCATACTTATTCAATCTGTATGCTGAGCAAATAATCCAAGAGGCTGGACTATATGAAGAAGAACAGGGCATCAGGATTGGAGGAAGACTCATTAACAGTCTGCAATATGCAGATGACACAATCTTGCTTGCTGAAAGTGAAGAGGACTTGAAGCATTTACTGATGAAGATGAAAGAGCACAGCTTTCAGTACGGATTACACCTCAACGTAAAGAAAACAAAAATCCTCACAACTGGACCAATAAGCAACATCATGACAAATGGAGAAAAGATTGAAGTTGTCAAGAATTTCATTTTACTTGGATCCACAATCAACACCCATGGAAGCAGCAAGCAAAAAATCAAAAGACACATTGCATTGGGCAAATGTGTGCAAAAGATCTCTTCAAAGTGTTGAAGCGAAAATGTCACCTTGAAGACTAAGGTGCACCTGATCCAAGCTATGGTGTTTTCATTCACCTCATATGCATGGGAAAGCTGGACAATGAATAAGGAAGACCGAAAAAGAATTGACACCTTTGAATTGTGATGTTGGTGAAGAATATTGAATATACTATGGACTACTCGAAGAATGAACAGATCTGTCTTGGAAGAAACACAACCAGAATGCTCCTTAGAAGCAAGGATGGCAAAAATATGTCTAACATACTTTGGACATGTTATCAGGAGGGATCAGCCCCTGGAGGAGGACATCATGTTTGGTAAAGTACAGGGTCAAGGAAAAAGAGGAAGACCCTCTACGAGATGGACTGACACAGTGGCTGCAACAATGGGCATAAGCGTAACAACAATTGTGAGGATGGCGCAGGACTGGGCAGTGTTTCGTTCGGTTGTACATAAGGTTGCTATGAGTTGGAACCAACTCTACAGCACCTAACAACAACAACAACAGATGCTAAAGTGGAGAATACATGATTTGAAGGGCCAGGATGTTGACTCCAGCCTCCCAGAGGCTCAGGCTCTGCATGATGCTGACTCTTGTCATGGCACAATAAAAAAGGGTTTTTTTGAATTTTTTTGAAAAAAAAAAAGGCAGACATCCTTTTTAAAAATGACATATAAGTCAAATCAGGTTACTAAATTCATTAAGATGTTGATCAGACAATCTTCAAATATAGAAGCTTAAAAAGAATGACGTGAAGCAAACTCAACCCCAGAATTAGAGATGTGCCTACAGAATGCGAGTCTGAGGGGTTTGCTAGAGCCAGGGACCCAGGACAGCCTGCTTTGCAAATTTCACAATTTATTGCAAAGTCTGTTAGTGGAGAAAATTTCAAGCTGCCCATTCTACTGGGTTGTACATTCTCCTCCACACCAGTCTTATGTTTTCTGCCATCTTCATTTTAATGGCCTCTGAGACAGACTGTGCCTCAGTACCTCACAGGTGAATTGTTGCTCTGAGATGAAGGAAACATTTCAGTCCCCAATCTTGTGCCAAAATTCAACAAAGAACAATTGTTTTGCCTTAGAGTTGTTAGGCTTATCCCCATCACACAACCTAAAAAAATATATAGGAAATAAACTTATTAACAGGGAAATTCTTGATGAAGAAACCAGGGCCAGAAAAGAGGTTGGAATAAAAACTAAGCATTCAAGAAACAGTGATAAAAAGTGTTATGTGATATTACCTTCCAGGAAACCTAAATATACATACAGTTAAGTGCCTTTAGGAAGTAGGGTAGGAGACTTCTGCTTTTGGTTTTATAATCTTCATTATATGATTTTTAAGCTATGTGCAGATATTAACTATAGGTCCCTAGGTGGCACAAACATTTTGTGCTCTGCTACTGACTTGGCAGTTCAAACCCACCCAGTGGTACCAGGAAAGAAAAAGCCTGGAGATCTGCTTCAGTTAAGATTATAGCCAAGAAAACCCTATAGAGCAGTTCTACTCTGTAACATCTGGGGTCCCCATGAGTTGTAATTGACTTGATGGCAACTAACAACAATATTTATTAACTGGATAATAAAAAGTAAAGAAAAAACTAATTATTCAATTGGTCACAAGCATTTAGTGAACATCTACTTTGTGCTAAGCACTTTGTAGGTTCTGGGAATAAAGCAGGGAAAGTTCTTTTTTACTGATTCCACAATATACCAATTATGGTATATAAGTAAAAATTATCTATACTTCTGGAGCTTACATTGTACTAGAAAAAAATATAGATTTTCAATAAATAATTATTTATCCAATGAGGATTTCCCAGAAAGAATTACTGGGTAATAATGAAGAAAAACGGAGAGACATAATTCAGTCTGGGCCTGGGTGGAGAAAGGAAGAAGGTCTCCTTGAAGAAGGGATAACCTGGAAGGATGACCAAGTTCCCACTACATGTCTGAGACTTAGAGAGAGGCAGTACAATGCTTAAAGTCACATAGCTAGTAAATGACTCATAGTTAGATGAAATAACAGTCCCTTTCAAATGTGATAGAGACATATTTCACAACATATTTGCCTGCTTCTTTGTTCTACATGACCCCATCAAATGCTAATACATAGCCCCCAGACACCCTGCTTACTCAGAACTGAAGCCACTCCCAAAGTCGACCTTTCAGCCAAAGATTAGACAGGCCTACAAAACAAAAAATAACACATGTGAGGAATGTGCTTCTTAGTTTAATCAAGTTTAAGAGACCAAATGGGCAACACCTGCCTGAAAGCAAAGATGAAAAGACAGGAAGAGACAGGAAAACTGGATGAATGGACATGGGGAACCTGAGGTGGAAAGGGAAAGGGGAGAGTGCTGACACATTACAAGGATTGCAACCAATGGCACAAAACAATTTGTATATAAACTTCTGAATGAGAAACTAATTTGCGCTGTAAACTTTCACCTAAAGTACAATAAAAAATTTTTTAATTAAAAATAAAATAAAGCGCATTAATTAAAAAAGGTAATATATAAAAATGACAAATCAGTGCTTACAGACTCAAAGCATCTTAAAATGCCAAGTATCAAGAAAGGACCCTAAGAATGCAAAATGATACAACCATTTTGGAAAATGATATGGCACTTCCTTAGAAAGCTAGGAATGGGAATACCATACAATCCATCAATCCCACTTCTAGGAATATATCCTAGAGAGATGGGAGCCATCACACAAATAGACATATGCACACCCATGTTCATGACAGCATTGTTCACAATAGCAAAAAGATGGAAACTAGCTAGATGCCCATCAACAGATGAATGGATAAACAAACTATGGTACATAACACACAATGGAGTATTATGCAACAATAAAGAACAATGATGAACCTGTGAAGCATCTCATAACATGGATGAAACTGGAGGACATTATGCTGAGTGAAATAGGTCATCACAAAAGGACAAATATTGTCTGAGACCTCTATTCTAAAAATTCATGAAAAAGTTTACACACAAAAAGTAACAATCTTTGTTAACCATTGTCGTAGGGCAACATTTGTAGTAACTGTTAAATGAGAAACTATTTTGTTCTGTCAACCTTCATCTTAAGTGAGAATAACAGCACAATTGGAAGAGCATAGTCAATGTCACTGAACTGTAGAAATTTTTGAAATGGTGTATCTTTGGCTATGTGTATTTTCACCCAAAAAAAAAAAGAAAAAGGTTGAGAATTTAGAGGGTTAATATATTGTGGGGTTGTTAACCAATGTCATAAAACAACATGTGTACTACTGTTTCATGAGAAACTATTTGTTCTGTAAGCCTTCACCTGAAGTACAATAAAATATAAAAAAGAAAAGAAAAACAACAACAACAAAAAAAAGTAGCAATCTTTGTTGGTTATGAGGGATAGGAGGGGTGGGGGAGAAATACTAAACAGACAATAGATAAGCGGTATCTTTGGTGACGGGTGAGACAGTACACAATACAGGGGAAACCAACACAACTTGTACAAGGAAAGGTCATGGAAGCTCCATAGACACATCCAAATTCCCTGAGGGACTGAATTGCTGGGCAGAGGGCTGTGGGGACCATGGTCTCAGTGAACATCTAGCTCAACTGGCATAACGCAGTTTATAAAGACAATGTTCTACATTCTACCTTGGTGAGTAGCGTCTGGGGTCTTAAAAGCCTGTGAGCAGCCATCTAAGATACTCCACTGGTCTCACCCCTTCGGGAGCAAGGGAGAATGAAGAGAACAGGATACAAGGAAAAGATTAGTGCAAAGGACTGATGCACCACAGCTACCAAGGCCTCCACCAGACTGAGTCCAGTACAGCTAGATGGTGCTCAGCTACCACCACTGACTTCTCTGACTGGTATCACAACAGAGGGTTCTGGACAGAGCTGGAGAAGGATGTAGAACAAAATTCTAACACACACAAAAAAAGACCAGATTTACTAGCCTGAAAGAGACTGGAGAGACCTCTAGAGTATGGGCCCCGGACACCCTCTTAGCTCAGTGGTGAAGTCACTTCCGAGGTTCACCATTCAGCCGGGGATTGGACAGCCCCATAAAACAAAACAGGACTAATGAGGCACAGCAGTCCAGGGACAAGGACAAGAAGGCAGAAGGGGACAGGAAAGCTGGTGATAGGGAACCCAAGGTTGAGAAGGGACAGTGTTGACATGTAGTGGGGTTGTTAACCATTGTCATAGGGCAACATGTGTACTAACTGTTCAATGAGAAACTATTTTGTCCTGTAAACCTTCATCTAGAGTGAGAATAGCAGCACAACTGGAAGAACGTAATCAATGTCACTGAATTGTGCATGTAGAAATTTTTGAAATGGTGTATCTTTGGTTATGTATATTTTCACCAAAAAAAAAAAAAAAAAGTCGAGGAGGGAGTGTGTTGACATGTTGTAGGGTTGTTAACCAATGTCATGAAACCATATGTGTACTGACTGTTTAATGAGAAACTATTTGTTCTGTAAACCTTCACCTAAAGCACAATAAAAAAAAAAAAAAAGAAATGACCCTAAACTCTTCCAAAGAGAAACTTAAAAAAAAAAAAGAAAGTATCTCATCAAATGAAAGAAAATAATATTTGACTTCTTAACAACATTAATGGGTACTGGGTATAAACGGGAGTCCTGGTTGCAAAGTGGTTAAGAGTTCTGCTGCTAACCAAAAGGTCAACAGACTCCACCAGCCGCTCCTTAGAAACCTTATGGGGCAGTTCTACTCTGTCCTATAGGGTCGCTATGACTCAGAATGGACTTGAAGGCAATGGGTTTGGGTTTTTTGGATGTAAATGAACTTAAGCCTTCATAGGTCACCAAGCCTTGTGTTTCTTCACCTCGTGGAGGTTTGTGGTGCAAGACAAACGTGATGGGTAAGATTGTGTTTCAAGTTGGCAGGGCCATGATTCTCAGTGATTTGACAGTTATGTGATGATGTAGTTTGGCAGCTGTGTTAATGATGTAGCCAATCTCTATGATGTGGTCTGCTGTGATTGGCCAATCAGTTGTAAGGGGAGTTTCCTCGGAGGTGTGGGCAGCATCCCATATATATATGGACGTTCTGGCAGAGCTCGCTGTTTTGCTCTGGAAATTGCACGTGGCTTGTCATCATCTGACCTCAGTTCTTGGGACTTGAGCCAGCAGCCTGCCGTATTGCCTGCTGATCTGGGATTTATCAGCCTCCGCAGTCCGTGAGCCAGCAGCCTGCCACCTGCCCTGCCAATCTTGAGTCCATCAGCCCCTGCAGCTAAATGAGTCAGGAGAAGCCTCCACTCTGATGCATGACTCATAGACCTGGGACTTGCCAGCCTGGTTTTGCTTCTCTAGAGAACCCAGCCTAAGACATTTGGTACTAAAAGTGGTTCTAAAGAAACAAAATCTCAAGGATGAGTTTCTAAATTTGTTCTCAAGTCTGACTTGTCTTAAAAGCACTGATGACTCTGCCTCCAGTAGTAAAGAGGGCGCTGCTACTCCATGGCATAAAGTGACAATATTAAAGCACAAAATGTCACCACCAATAGATCAAGTATTGGTGAGAAGTGAGGCTCAGTTGATCACATGTTTGATACTTTTTTACAATTTTGTCAGAATGAGAAGTATAGGGAAGCTGTTTGTCTGGTCCAACTTTCACTAGAAAAAGTGGTGAAAGAGACGAGTTCAGGGCTTCAGAGTCACAGCTCAAGAACCACATAAAAGACCTCAAAGTTGCCACTTGTGCCCTGAAAGAAAGCGTTATTTCTTGTAGTAACAGAGCCGATATTGACAAAAACCAAACCCAGAGACCTATCGTAAGAGTGGCTGAATTACGATGCCAACTCAATTCCCAACTTCAAATGGTGTCTAAAGGTAAAGTGAGGCATTGATTGGGAAGAAATGGGATCCTGAAACTTGGGACAGGGACATATGGGCAGATAATCAGAAAGCTGGGGACATTGAGCCCCTAAATTCCATTGAATCACTCCTGCCAACAGAACCAGCCCTCTTACTCCCATCTGAAGAGATTTTTCCATCTTTGTCTGCTAAACCACCCTCCCCAGTAAAACCATTATCCCTCCACCCCCATCTGATGAGATTAACCCAGCTGTGTCTGAAGACCCTTTGTCTGAGATATCACCTCGGGCCGCTTCTGGATCATTGCCGGGGGGCATCGCCTGGGTTAGATACCTTACAAGATACTCGTCAATTTTCCTGGGACCCCCTTCCACCAACCATTTTTGCTTCTAGACCTTTAACTAGACTCAGCGAGTCCCAGCGAGTCCCAAAAGGTGAAAGTGTGACCCAATAGGAGGTGTGCTATACTCCAAAAAACTGCTTGACTTTTCTAATAAGTACAAACAGAAACCTGGGGAATACTGTGGAAATGGCTATTAAGTGGTGCAAGGAACAGAAAGATGGATGAGTCTGAGTTTATTTATATGGGCTCACTAAGCGCAGATTCTCCATTCAATTTTTCAGGTTGAGAGGTTAGGAAATTATTTAATAGTTTATTTAGTTGGCTTGCTAAAGCATGGATTACATGGTGGCCTACAGTGAATCGAATTGAAGTAACAGACCTGCCCTGGTATACTGTAGAAGGTATCCAAAGTCTTAGGGAAATTGGCATGTTAGAGTGGATTTATCCGGTTAGACCCACAGACCCACCCATGGAGAGCCCAGAGGACACAACTTTTACCACAATGGTAAGGAATAAATTTGTGAAAGGAGCAAAAGCATCCTTGAAGACTGCTGTGATTGCCAATTTAGGTAAGTCAGATTTGACAGTGGGAACTGCCCTAACTGAATTAAGACACCAAACTATAATGAAGCTATGGTGGCATAGTGTTTAAGATCTCGGCTGCTAACCAAAAGGTCAGCAGTTCGAATCCACCAGGCTCTCCCTGGAAACCCTTTGAGGTAGTTCTACTCTGTCCTGCAAGGTCACTGTGAGTTGGAATCGACTGGACAGCAAGAGTTTTTTTCTTTCTTTTTTTTTTTAACTACAGTGGGGCTGGTTGGACCCTGTGGTGGTAGGGGCCAAGTGGTGGCACTCAATCAAAAGACAAAGTGGGTGTGGTTTCTGTAATGGACAACAGAGTCAAAGCAGTAATCAGAATAGTCTGACTCGCATGGATTTATGGGGTTGTCTACTTAGTCATGGTGTCCCTAGGAGTGAAATAGGTGGGAAATCTATTAAATATTTACTTGATCTGTACAAGCAGAAGAATGATAGGTCAAGTGAACGGCAGTCTAACTCGAATCACCAAAATAGAGAGTCACAGCCCCTAAATCAATTCCCAGACTTGAGTAAGTTTACAAACACACAACTCTTTGAGTGAAGGGGAGGCCACATCCCCTTGAGGAAAGCCCTCACTACACTGCCAAAAATTTATACTATTAATGTTTCTCCCAGCCTTCCCCAGAGTGATCTATTAGTTTTTACAAGAGTGACAGTTCATTGGGGAATAAGAAATAATCAGACTTTTTGGAGATTAGTGGACACTGGCTCTGAACTGATACTAATTCCAGGAGACCTAAGATGTCCCTGTGGCCCATCAGTCAAAGTAGGAGCATATGGAGGTCAGGTTATTAATCGAGTTTAGTTCAAGTATGGCTCATACTGGGTCCAGTGGGCCTGTGAACTCATCCTGTAGTGATTTCTTCAGTTCCAGAATGCATAATTGGAATAGAAATACTCGGCAACTTCCAGAACCCCCACATTGGATCCCTGACAAGTGGAGTAAGGGCTATTATAGTAGGAAAAGCCAAGTCGTTAGAACTTCCCGTACCTAGGAAAATAGTAAACCAAAAGCAATACCACATTCCTGGAGGGATTGCAGAGACTACTGCCACCGTCAAGGACTTGAAGAATGCAGGGATGGTGATTCCCACCATATCCACATTCAACTTGACTATTAGGCCTGTGCAAAAAAAGATGAAACTTGGAGAATGACAGTGGATTATTGAAAACTTAACCAGGTAGTGACTTCAATTGCAGCTGCTGTTTCAGATGTGTTTTCATTGCTTGAGCAAATTAATACTTCACCTGGTACCTGGTATGCAGCTATTGATGTCACCAATGACTTTTTCACAATTCCGGTTTCAAAGGAACATCAGAAGCAGTTTGCCCTCAGCTGGCAAGGCTAGCAATACACATTCAGTGTCCTGAATCAGGAATATATTAATCCTCCAGTCCTATGTCATAATTTAGTCCTCAGGGAATTTGATTGCCTTTTCCTTCCACAAGGCGTCACACTGGTCCACTGCATTGATGACATTGTGCTGAACGGACCTAGTAAGAAAGAAGTGTCAATGACTCTGAACTAATAGGTAAAACATTTGCATGCTAGAGGGTGGGAAATTAATCTGACAAAAATTCAGGTACCTGCCACCTCAATGGAATTTCTAGGAGTCCAGTGGATTGGGGCATGTGAAGATATTCCTTCTAAAGTGAAGGATAAGTTGTTACATCTGGCCCCTCCTACAACTAAAAAGGAGGCACAATGCCTGGTGGGCCACACTGGATTTTGGAGGCAATATATCCCTCATTTGGGTGTGCTACTGCAGCCTATTTATCAAGTGACTCAAGAAGTTCCTAGTTTTGAGTGGGGCCCAGAACAAGAGAAGGCTCTGCAAACAGGTTCAGGCCGTTGCTCAAGCGGCACTGCCACTTGGGCCATATGATCCAGTTGATCCAATGGTGCTTGAAGTGTCAATGACAGATGGAGATGCTGGTTGGAGTCTTTAACAGACCCCTATTGGTGAATCATAGAACAGGCCCTTAGGTTTTTGGAGCAAAGCCCGGCCATCTTCTGCAGATAAATACTCTCCTTTTGAGAAACAGCTTTTGGCTTGTTACTGGGCCTTCGTAGAGACTGAATGCTTAACCATGGGCCACCAAATTACCATGTGGCCTGAGCTATCCATCATGAACTAAGTACTGTCTGACCCAGAGAGACATAAAGTCAGATGTGCACAGCAGCACTCCATCATTAAATGGAAGTGGTAAGTATGAGACTGGGCCCAAGCAGGACCTGAAGGCACAAGTAAGTTGCATAAGGAAGTGGCCCAAGTGTTCATAGTCTCCACACTTGTCATATTACCTTCCATCTCCCAGTCTGCACCTATGGCCTCATAAGTTACTTATCATCAGTTGACTGAGGAAGAAAAAACTTGTACTTGGTTTACAGGTGGTTCTGTGTGATATGCAAGCACCACTCAAAAGTGGACAGTGGCAGCACTACAGCCCCTTTCTGGGACCTTTCTGAAGGACAGTGGTGAAGGGAAATCTTCCCAATGGGCAGAACTTCTAGCAGTGCAGCTGGTTTTCACTTTGTTTGGAAGGAGAAATGACCAGATGTACAATTGTATACTGATTCAAGGGATATGGCCAATGGTACGGGTGGTTAGTCAAGGACTTGGAGGCAATATGATTGGAAAACTGGTGACAAGGAAATATGAGGAAGAACTATGTGGATAGACCTCTTTGAATGGGCCAAAGAAGTGAATATATTTATGTCTCATGTTGTTTTAGGCTGGGTTCCCTAGAGACCCAAAACCAGTGAAGCATATAAATACATAGAGAGAGAGGTTTATGTCAAAATATAGAGAGAGAGAGGTTTATGTCAAAGAAATGGCTCATGATGTTGTAGAAGTCCCATGTCCATGGTTCAGGCTGGAGGAATCTCCTGACTCATCTAGCAGATCAGACAGCAGGCCTCTGGCTCATGAGCTGTGGAGTCTGATGAATCCCAAGATCAGCAGGTAAGCTACTGGCTCAAGTCCCAAGAACTGGAGGACAGATGAACAGGAGCCAGCTGCAGGATTCAGAGCTAGTAAAAGCCAGTGAGCTTTGCCATGAAGTCCACTTATGTTGGGTGCAGGCCACACCCCAAGGAAATTCCCTTTCAACTGACTGGCTGCTCATAACTGATCTCATCATGGAAGTGATTACATTACATTAGATCTAATTATGGAGGTAATTACATCATTACATAGCTGCCAAACATGCATCATAACTGCCAAACCACTAAGAATCCTGGCCCAGCCAAATTGACACACAACCTTAGCCAATACATGTGTGAATCCTCACTAGAAGGTAACCTCAGCAGAGGAGGATTTTAACAATCAAGTGGATAGGATGACACATTCTGTGGAAACAAGTCATCCTCTTTCCCAAGCCACTCCTGTCATTGCCCAGTGAGCTCATGGTGGCAGCAATGGAGATTATGCATGGGCTCAGCAACATGGACTTCCACTCACCAAGGCCGACTTGGCCACAGCCACTGCTGAGTGCCCAATCTGATAGCAGCAGAAACCAACACTGAGTTCCTGATATGGCTCCATCCCTTGAGGTGATAAGCCAGCAAGCTGGAGGCAAGTTGATTACATTGGACCACTTCCATCATGGAAAGGGCAACATTTCATTCTTATTGGGATAGACTTTTACTCTGGATACCAATTTGCCTTCCCTGCATGCAATGCTTCTGCCAAAACTACCATCTGTGGACTCACAGAATGTCTTATCCACTGTGGGGATATATGCAACACTGTTGACAAGTGCAGCTCCCCACAGGCCTCTATGCTGTACACAACATGTTGGAGACTTGTCAGTGATAAGAAGGAGATTAGGCACGACTTGTTTTTCCAAAACCTATTGTCCCGTTACTGATTGCCTTGTTTACCTGAAGCCCATTCTCCCTTGCCCGAAACTTATTGTTACTCATCCAAAGCCCATTGTTCTGTTATTTGCTTCGCTGCTTGCTGTATTGACTATAAATAAACTCCTGGGACTGAAGCCAGGGTCGACTCCTCTGAGTGACCCTCCTTGGCCCCACTTCTCTGTAAGAGTTGTGTTTGGCTACTGTCTTTGCCGCCCCGACAATCATCACTGCTGCGACAATCCACTGTCATGATATCCCACACAACCTTGCCTCAGATCAAGGGACTCACTTCACAGCAAATGAAGAGCAGCAATGGGCCCATGCTCATAGAATTCACTGGTCTTACCATGTTCCCAATCATCCTGAAGCAGCTGGCTTGATAGAACAACGGAATGGCCTCCTAAAGACACAATTATGACACCAACAAGGTGGCAATACTTTGCAGGGTTGAGACAATGTTTTCCAGAAGGCTGGAATGGTCTAAACCAGTGTCCAATATATGGTGCTGTTTATCCCATAACTGGGAGTCAAGGTTCCAGGAATCAAGGGGTAGAAATGGGAGTGGCACCACTCAATGTTACCCCTAATGACCTACTAGCAAAATTTTTGCTTTCTGTACCCACAACCTTATGCTCTGAAGATCTAGAGGTTTTAGTTCCAAAGAGAGTAAAACCCCCATCTGAAGACACAACACTGATTCCATTGAACTGGAAACTAAGAATGCCACCTGGGGACTTTGGGCTCCTCATGCCTCTGGATCAGCGGGCAAAGAAATGAGTTTCCATATTGGCAGGTGTGATTGATCCTGATTACCAAGTAGAAATTGGATTGACATTATGTAATGAAGGTAAAGAAGAGTCCGTCTGGAATACAGGAGATCCTTTAGAGTGTCTCTTAGTACTACCATGCCCTGTGGTTGAAATCAATGGAAAACTACAGCACCCCAATTCTGACATGACTGCTAATGGCCCAGGCCCTTTAGGAAAGAAGGTTTGGATCACCCTACCAGGGAAAGGACCATGACCAGCTGAGGAGCTTGCTGAGGGTAAAGGGAATATGGAATGGGTGGTGGAAGAAGGTAGTTCTAAATACCAGTTATGACCACATGACCAGTTGCAGAAGGACTGTATTTGTTATGAGTATTTCTTCCTTGTATGTGTGTATTAAATATTTTTGTTCTCTTCACTTATAAAATATAAGATGTAAACAGGGCTACTGTGTTTTCGGTTGTAAGCATGTTAGTTGTATCATGTTAGGTGCAAGTATGACTTTGTAATTGTCTGTATTTAGAGATTGTGTGTGGTTTAAGGAAATGTGTACATATGCCAAGTTGACAAGGGGTGGACTGTATAGTTAAAGTTGTGTGTCAGCTTGGCTGGGCCATGGTTCTTAGTGGTTTGGCAGTTATGTAATGATGTAGTCATCCTTCATGATGTGATCAGCCAATCAGTTGTAAAGGGAGTTTCCTTGGGGATGTGGCCTGTATCCAATATACATATATAGACATTCTGGCAAAGCTCATTCACTTGCTCTGAATCCTTTATTCGGCTTGTCATCATCTGATCTTGGTTTCTGGGATTCATCATCCTCCACAGCCTGTGAGCCAGTGGTCTGTTGTCTGATCTGCCGATCTTGGGTTCATCAGTCCCTGCAGCTACTTGAGTCAGAAGAATCCTCCAGCCTGATGCCTGAGCCATGAAATTGGGACTTTCCAGCCTCTACAATTGTGTGAACCATTTTCTTTAGCTAACTCTCTATATATATATACACATATATACATAGAGAGAATATACGTATGTGAGTGTGTGTGTGCTTCACTGACTTTGCTTCTCCAGAGAACCCAGCCTAAATCATCCAAGAAGAAAAAATTACTTGTAACAAGCAGAACTCCTTTCTCCCCCTTTGTTTTCTATATGATGGAGATACTTGAAGTGATTAGGCTAGAGGGCAGATAAAGAGACAGAGGGGAGAGTCCGAAACACTTAGGAGGTATGAACAAAATAGTCACCTTCCAATAGCCCTGAGTACTTATACACTGCACCCTCACATGTTGCCAAAGTGAATAAGACCTCAGAGAAGAAAAACTGTTTGATACACCTCAAGGAGCTGGACTATTGTCACAGGAACTCTTATGCCATCCACCACCTGGAACCTATGTGGACTTGAGCAATGAGACAGTCAGTCTCATTAAACAAACTAAATAAGAGTCCATCTCCTTTTGCTGGACAATACGTAAGGCTCTTGGATTCCTGTGCAATTGCATTGAGGAGGAAGGGGTTCCCAAAATGACTGAGACTGAATTTCGTACCAAGCTGGCATAACAGGTTCTTAGAATCAGATTCCTTTTTATTTAAAAAATATGATTTCTTTTTTCCAAACAAATTTGTAGACAACAAGTTACATGCAGTAGAGCCAAGAGAACAGTTCTGTATACAACAAACAATGGATCCAAACCAGGAGATCTGGGAAGGGAAGTTCTGGGAAGACAACTATAACCTGGGCCTAGAGAGTAATCGGTCCAGTATTGTGATGGTTAATGTTGTGTGTCAACTTGACTGGGCTATAATTCTCAGGGGTTTGGTAGTTATGATGTAGTTTGGCAGTTATGTGATGATGTAATCACTTCTATGATGAGATGTGATATAATGTAATCACCTTCATGATGAGATCTGCCATGAGCAGCCAGTCAGTTGAAAGGGAGTTTCCTAGTGGCTATGGCCTGCATCCTATATATATGGACTTTCCGGCAAAGCTCTCTGGCTTTTGCTCTGCTCTGGATCCTACATTCGGCTCGTCATCATCTGAACTCCAATTCTTGGGACTTGAGCCAGCAGCCTTCCATCTTACCTCAATCCTGGATTCATCAGTTTCCACAGTCCATGGGCCAGCAACCTGCCATCTGCCCTGCCTATCATGAGTTCATCAGCCCCTGCAGCTACATGAGTCAGGAGAAGCCTCCAGCCTGAGGCCCAACCTGTGAACTTGGGACTTTCCAGGCTCTACAACCACGTGAGCAATTTCTTTGATATAAATCTTTCTCTGTCTCTTTCTCTCTCTCTCTACACACACACTTACATGTATATTTATGCTTCACAAGTTTTGCTTTTCTAGAGAACTCAGCCTAAGACAAGTATGAAGTAGTAGAGGGAGGGCTCTGAGAAGGTCTACCAGAAATAAAGTGGAATCATTGCAATAGAATAATTAGAAGAATTCAAGAATAAGGACAAATTATAAAAGGAAAGAAAGAACCCTGGTGACACAGTGGTTAAGTACTCAGCTGCTAACTGAAAGGTCGGTGGTTTGAACTCACACAACAGCTCCACAGGAGAAAGACCTGGTGATCTGTTTCCATAAAGATTACAGGCAAGAAAACCCTATAGGGCAGTTCTACTCTGTCACATGAGATCACTAAGTCAGAACCAACTCTATGGCACATAACAAAAACAACATAAAATGAAGTTAAAAAATCCCAGAAAAAAAATTTAAAAAGCTGTGTGAGAAAATCATGGTTCAGATAGGAAGCAAATTAAGATGTGGCTTGAGCTGATACAATTGATGGACTAGTGGCACAATGGTTAAATGCTCAGCTGCTAACTGAAAGTCAGCAGTTCAAATACACCAGCCACTCCGTGGGAGAAAAGACCTGGTGACATGCTCCTGTAAAGATTTCAAAGACTTCAGCCTAGGAAACCTTATGGAGCAGTTCTACGCTGTGCAACAGGGTATCTGTAAGTTGGAATTGACTTGATGGCACACAACAACAACAGCAAATAATAATCTATTTGACCTTAGTGATACGACCAATCTCCTCTGAATGAATCAGAATGGGGACGTGGGATCCATAGGGAATAAAGTATAATCTAACCCATCTCGTGGCCCAAAAGAGTCATGATCATGTAAAAGTGTACTGACTAGAGTTAGCCTTTGGGCAAAACACGGGACACTTGGTCATGATTGTAGTATGTTGTTGTTAGGTGCCATCAAGTCAGTTCTGACTCATGACAACCGTATACACCACAGAACGAAACATTGCCCGGTCCTGGTCCATGCTCACAATCGTTGTTATACTTGAGCCCATTGTTGTAGCCACTGTGTCAATCTATCTCGTTGAGGGTCTTCCTTTTTCTCACTGACCCTGTACTTTACTAACCATGATGTCCTTCTCCAAGGACTGATCCCTCCTGACAACATGTCCAAAGTATGTAAGACATAGTCTCACCATCCTTCCTTCTAAGGAACATTCTGGTTGTACTTCTTCCAAGACAGATTTGTTCATTCTTTTGGCAGTCCATGGTATATTCATGATTGTAGTATAGAAGAGGTAAATACTAACAACCTTGACAAGGAAAAAATAAAAATGTGGCTGAAAAAGATTGGAAGTAAAAGGGGGAAGAAAGGTGACGGGAATATAGAGAAGAGTATTCACATTTTAAATGGAGATGTAACAAAGAATAGAAGTCTGAGAATATTATTTAGAATTACAAACATAACCAATAAATTAACTAAAAGTAATAATAATAATATAATTATTAAAGAAAACGTGAAAATAAGAGAGTAAGCAAAAAAAGAAAAGCAGGGAGTATTAGGTTGTAATTTTCAGAAATAAAGATATAAAGGTATTATTTAGAGTCATGGAAGAAATCACTGGAAGTTAAAAACAACAGCTAAAACAACTTGCATCTACACAGTAGGTTTAGCACAGGGAAGGATGATGTGACTGTTGCTTTACATCATGAACTCTTTTATACTACTTGAATTATTATCTTTTGCATATTTTTGTTGATTTAAAGTTTTTTTTTAATTTTATAATAGGTCTGTATAATTTCAAAGTTTGTATTCTCTTTCATTATTCCGTATTGCCTAAACTGGCAAGATAAGTATGTAAGTGTGTACAACTGAATACAGAATTAAGACAGTAAAAACTAACACCTCTGTGTGCTTTGAAGTGCAAGACTAAGAATAGGGAATCAATTATACAATGTTCAGAAAGAATGTCAACTGAGTCATGGTTGAAGATGTCTGTTTCTGAGGAAGTCTAACTTTGGAGACATGACTCAGTTGCAGGAGGAAGTTCAAGTCATTGATCACACTTGAAATCAGACAAGTAACAATACTAGGAGGCTTAGTAACAAGTGCTAGAGGAGGGGTTTAGAATGAACAGGCTTGTGTGTCTATCGAGCAGTTTTCAACACAAAGTCCAAACAAGAAACCAGAGTCATGGACAGAAAAACTAAAGCAGAAACCCAGTCACATTAAAAGGGTCAAAAAATGAGTGTATTTGACAAGAGGGGAAGTCAGCACAACTGGACTAAAGCAAAGCTAAGAAGCTTCTGGAATACAATCAAACACTTTGAGGGACACAGTAGCAGGGGTAGGGGTCTGGGGACCATGCTTTCAGGGGACATCTGGGTCAATTGGCACAACAAAGCTTATTAAGAAAATGTTCTGCATCCTACTTTGGTGAATGGCATCTGGGGTCCTAAAAGCTTGCAAGCGGCCATCTGAGATGCATCAAGTGGTCCCAACTACCTGGAGTAAAGAAGAATGAAGAACACCAAAGACACAAGGAAAGTATTAGCCCAAGAGACAGAAAGGGCCACATAAACCAGGGACTTCATCAGCCTGAGACCAGAAGAACTAGATGGTGCCCAGCTACCACCAATGATCGCCCTGACAGGGAACACAACAGAGAGTCTTGGATGGAGCAGGAGAAAGGTGGGGTGCAGAACTCAAATTCTAGTAAGAAGACCAGACTTAGTGGTCTGACTGAGACTAGAGGAACCCCAGAAAGCATGACCCCTGGAGTCTCTATTAGCCCAGAACTAAAACAACTTCCGAGGCAAACTCTTCAGACAGGGATTGGATCGGACTGTGGGACATAAAGTGACTTTCGTGAGGAGTGTGCCTCTTAGGTCAAGTAGATACAAGAGACTAAACAGGCAGCTTCTGTCTGGAGGTGAGATGAAAAGGCAAAGAGGGCTGGAAGGTAGTTGAATGGACATGGGGAACCAGGGGTGGAAAGGAGGAGTGTGCTGTCACAGTATGGGGAAAGCAATTAGGGTCACATAACAATGTATGTATAAATTTTTGTATGGGAAAAAAAATGAATGTATTTGGGAGTGACATGAGGATGGGGTTAGGAATTTTATATTTCATAGACAATGCAAGTACCATAAACTCATCACTGTAGATGTAAGTTCTGTCTCCAGCAATATATAAATTCAGTCCTATAAATTAAAGGAATTGACATCCTTTATGACTTCTCAGAGTTCCTTCATGGCACAAATGGTTAAGCACTTGACTACTAACCAAAAGGTTGGCCGTTCAAACCCATTCCAAAATGCCTCAGAAAACAGGCCTGGTGATCTGCTTCGAAAAGTCACAGCCTTGAAAACACTATGGTACAGTTCTACTCTGCATACATGGGATCTCCATGAGTTGGAATCGACTCGACAGCAACTAATAACAACAACAACATGACTTCTCTGGCTAACTCAGAAACTAAGCAACACTAAATATGTAGGTGGATGTCATTGGTGAATACAGCTGGAAGAGGTTGGAGAAGGGAGTAGTATGGGTGCTTTGGCTACTGATTCTTAACAAGGCAGTCTTACAGGTTGTGTCTTTGATTTATTATCCAGCTCTTTCATTGAACCTCTGTTGTGTGTCTCCCTCCTCACACCTCTGACATTGTATGTCAAGAGTTGGAGACTATAACCCCAAGGGACACAATTCTGGCCTTTATTTGCCCCGTCCTTAATGAGGAGTTCTCAAAACAAAATTATGCAAATTACTTGAAGGAACTTAGGAAACAATAAATAGCCTTGCTAGTATGAGTTAGTTGTTGTACAAGTAGTCACTGCCGTTGTTATTATTGCCATGCAGGAAAATAGTTTCTCTTGCACAAATGATCTTTAACAGATATCACGTGAATGAGACCAAAGAGTCTTTAATGGTAGTGGTGAAGTCAGAATCACACAAGTTGTTTGGAAGCAAAAAGCCAACCAAGAGTAGTATTTGAAAGCCATGAATTGGAACAATGCTATAAAAATTCAAATTCACAGGTCAATGACATACTCAGATCACTGGGTGGCTCAGTACACCTTCTAGAAAGAAGGAATAGACTCCCCAAAGTTTAGAAAAGAGGCAAATTGTACATCACTGAAAGGAATGCAAGGGACAACTGTTATCACTACAAACTGATTAGCCTGAATATAATGATAGTCAATAAAACAAAGCAAAGCATAAGATACTTTGAAACCAGCTTCTAAGGAACATTCATCATGGTTTAGGAAATTTAAATGAAGGCATCTTACTCAACTCTGTTTTCATGAGGATAGCAAGGATATGAAACAAATTTGGATTGCTTTGATTTCAGGTTTGCAGCTCAAAATAATATCCCAAGTAATCTTCACCTTAATAAAGAAGATGGACTATATCACTAGTTTCCAAATTTTGGAAATGTCTTAGGGATTTCACAAACAGTGAAGTATTTTATAACAACAAAAATTTAGACTTCTTGAGAAACCCATTGAATATTTTTCTTAATTAAAATATTGGAGTTTTCAAAAATATATATATATTGGAGTTTTCCACAGGGAGTTTGCAGAGAAGTGGATAAAAGTTTCCAGGTCAAAAAAAAATTTTTAATACAGAAAAGTGAACTCACCAAAATGACGGAGTAAGAAGCTCCATAGTCCCATTCCCCCACAGAAACATCAAAAAACAAGCAAAAACTATCAGAACTAACCTCGTTGGAACTTTGGTGAAGTTAGGAGTCCACAGCAACCAAGTGAAAGCTTGTAAAATGGTAGGAAAGTTTTTTGGCTACTTAATACTGGCTCCTGTCCAACACATGCCCCAGCTCAGCAGTCAGCTTGGAGCAACAGCTCACGTTTCCAGTTTGGGAGTCTGGCCCCTGGTTCTGGAGTGAGCAAAGTACATTTTATTCACAAATTATTGTGTTTGTTCGTTTTAACCTGTCAAGTGCCTACCTGAAGGACTGAAGCAAAGTGCTTCTGTCTGTTTCATCCATCTTAGAGGTTGCACGGGGCAGAGGAGTGACAGGCATAACCTGTAAAGTGAATTGAGGAGCCTACTGCTGCCCAGAGCAACAGAGTGTGCTTGAGTTTTACAGTGGAAACCTTAAGGCCAAAGTCAAAAAGTCAGTGAGGGAGTTTCTTTGGGAAATTGAGGCATTAGTAGAGACAGGCTCATGCCCAGGGCAAAGTGCATACAAGAAAAGACCTGAAGAAATTCTACACTTTCACTTCAGACTGACCTCTAGGCTCAGTGTAAGCCTGATTAAGTGTTGATGGAGTGCCCAAGCACAGAGCCAGTCTTCAAAGACTGCAAGAGGTGTTTTGTTTAGTTTTGCTTTTGTTTATTTTTCTTTCTTTTTTTTTTTTTTTAATTTCTTTTCACTTCATGACTTTCAAGGAAATCTCTGTCAAAACACTAGCTGAATACAAGTTAAAGAACAGAGACTTAAGTGTACGCACAAGTCAAGGAATCTAGTCTTTGCAAAAAGTGACTTTGGAAAAGTCACCAAACCAATGGACTACTACAGCTTTCAACAATAAGAAAGAAGGAAGGAAGGAAGGATAATGGAAGGAAGGAGGAAGGAAGAAAGGAGAAAGGAAGGGAGGGAAGGAGAAAGGGAAGGAGAAAGAAAGAAAAGTGAACAAATCCTGAGGAAGGGGGAGAATCTGATTTCCAGAGTTACCACAATATATTATTCAAATGTTTCATTTTCAACAACACCAACAACAAAAATCACAAGGTACACAGAGAAACAGGGAAGGATGGCCAATTCAAAGAAAAAAAATAAAGTGATGAGGAAGCCTAAACATTGGACTTAGACTAGACAAAGACTTTAAAACAATTGTCTTAAATATACCAAAAAAGCTAAATGAGAATTTGGAAAAAGAACTAAAGGAAATTAATAAAGAAAACATTGTATGACTATAATGAGAATACCAAGAAGAAACTATAAAAAGAAACCAAACAAAAATTCTATAGTTAAACTACCACGGCCTCCACCAGACTGAGTCCAGTACAACTAGACAGTGCCCGGCAACCACCACTGACTGCTCTGACAGGGATCACAACAGAGGGTCCAGGACAGAGCTGGAGAAAAATGTAGAACAAAATTCTAACTCACAAAAAAAGATCATACTTAGTGGCCTGACAGAGACTGGAGAAACCCTGAGAGTATGGCCCCCAGACACCCTTTTAGCTCAGTAATGAAGTCACTCCCAAGGTTCTCCCTTCAGCCAAAAATTAAACAGGCCCACAAAACAAAACAAGACTAATGGGGCACAACAGCCCAGGAACAAAAACTGGATGGCAGGAGGGGACAGGAAAGTTGGTAATAGGGAACCCAAGGTCGAGAAGGGAGAACATTGACATGTTGCAGAACTGTTCACCGATGTCATAAAACAGTAGGTGTACTATTTAATGAGAAACTATTTTGTTCTGTAAACCTTTATCTAAAGTACAATAAAAAATTTTTTTTAATTATAGAGCTAAAAAGTACAATAACAAATGAAAATTTCCCTAGAGTGGTTCAACAGCAGATCTCAGCTGATAGAAGAAAGAATCTGTGAATTTAAAGACAAAAAAAACCCCGTTGCCGACAAGTCCATTCTGGCTCATAGCAACGCTATAGAACAGAGTAGAACTGTCCCATAGGGTTTTCAGGGAGCTCCTAGTGGATTCGAACAGCCGACCTTTTTGTTAATAGCCATAGCTCTTAACCATTATGCCACCAGGGTTTCCAATTTAAAGATAGGAAAATTAAACTAATCCAGTCTGAGGAACAGAAATAAAAAAACAATGAAGAAAAATAAACACAGCTGATGTGGAAAGCAATTTGACAGTTTCTTAAAAAGTTAAATATGGAATTACCATATGATTCAGCAATTCCACTCCTAATTATACACCCAAAAGACTTGAAAGCAGGGTCTCAAACATATACTCGTCCATCAATGTTCATTGCAGTATTATTTACAATAGTCAAAAGGTGGAAACAATCTAAGTGTCCATCAACAGAAGAATGGATAAACAAAATATGGTACACACATTGTTGTTGTTTTTAGGTGCCGTGTCAAGTTGATTCCTACTCATAGCCACTCCATGTACAACAGAACAAAAAAACTGCATGGTCCTGTACCATTCCCACAATCATTGTTATGCTTGAGTCCATTGTTGTAGCCACTGCACCAATCCATCTTGTTGAGGGTCTTTACTGAGCATGATGTCCTTCTCCTGATAACATGTCCAAAGTATGGGAGATGAAGTCTCACCATCCTTACTTCTTAGGAGTATTCTGTCTGTATTTCTTCCAAGACAGATTTGTTTATTCTTTTGACAGTTCATGGTATAGTCAATATTCTTCACCAACATGTAATTCAAAGGTATCAATTCTTCTTCAGTCTTCCTTATTCATGGTCCAGCTTTCCCATGCATATGAGGTGATTGAAAATACCATGGCTTGGGTCAAGCGCACCTTAGTCTTCAAGGTGACATCTTTGCTTTTCAAAACTTCAAAGAGATCTTTTCCAGAAGATTTGCCCAATGCAATACATTGTCTGATTTCTTGACTGCTACTTCCATGGGCATTGATTGTGGATCCAAGTAAAATGAAATCCTTGACAACTTCAATCTTTCTCTGTTTATCATGATGTTGCTTATTGGTCCAGTTGTGAGGATTTTTGTTTTCTTTATGTTGACGTGTAATCCATACTGAAAGCTGTGGTCTTTCATCTTCATTAGTAAGTGCTTCAAGTCCCCTTCACTTTCAGCAAGCAAGGTTGTGTCATCTGCATATTGCAGGTTGTTAATGAGTCTTCTTCCAATCCCGATGCCCCATTCTTCTTCATATAATCCAGGCTCTCAGATTATTTGCTCAGCATACAGATTGAATAAGTATGGTGAAAGGATACAACTCTGACACACACCTTTCCTGACTTTAAACCGTGCAGCATCCCCTTGTTCTGTTTGAACGACTGCCTCTTGGTCTATGTACAGGTTCCTCATGGGCATAATTAAGTATTCTGGAATTCCCATTCTTTGCAACGGTATTCATAATTTGTTATGATCCACACAGTTGAATGCCTTTGCATAGTCAATAAAACACAGGTAAACATCTTTCTGGTATTCTCTGCTTTCAGCCAGGATCCATCTGACATCAGCAATGATATCCCTGGCTCCATGTCCTCTTCTGAATCTGGCTTGAATTTCTGGCAGTTCCCTGTCAACGTACTGCTGTAACTGCTTTTGAATGATTTTCAGAAAAATTTTACTTGCATGTAATATTAATGATATTGTTCGATAATTTAGTACATACATACAATTGAATATTATTCAATCATAAAGAGAAATGAAGTTCTGATACATGCTACACTGTGGATGAACCTTGAAAACATTATGCTGAGTGAAATTAGTCAGACACAAAAGGATAAATATTGTATGATCCCGCTTATATGAAATATCTAGAATAGACAAATTCATGGAGACAAATGCAAATGTGAAGTTACCAGTGACTGTAAGAAGGGGAAAATTCTCAGTTTAAAAAAAAAAGAAGAAATGAAAACAAAATGAGGAGCAAAAAAAGGCAACTCACTGTGGGAGGAAAAACACGAATAAGTACGAGTTGCTTAAGAGAGGAGTAGGGAAAGTGTACTTCCAGCAAAGGGGAAAAAAGTTAATACAAATAACCCAAACAATACTGTTATGAAAGTATGAGTTCCCACTGATCTGGTACAGTCTTGGAGCATTATGAAAAACATGTCTGCAAAGCAATAATAACTAACATTTGTTGTCATGTTAGGCACTGTTTTAAACTCTCAACAGGCTTTACAAGTACTTAAGCACTTAATAAGTTAACTTGTTAAATCTTCACAAGATGAGGTAAGTACAAATATTACTCTTTCTTTATAAATAATACAACTGAGGCTTTGAAAAGTTAAAGAACTTGCCTAAAGTCTCACAGCAATGCCAGAATATGCCAGAACTAGAAATTAGATCTAGGTTATCTGGCACCTAAATCCATACTCTTAACCATTAAGTTATATGTTCTGGGAAAAGAAGAGCATTTTATCAGGTAAATAAACACTGACAGATAAATTAAAAACATAGGATAGCAGAAAATAAGAAAGTTATCTAGTAATCAAGAATTAAATATCATGACTATAAAAGGAGTTTGGGCAAGAGAAAAAGGAAGAAACTGCTTAACAGATGTATATTTCAATGGTGAAGAAACCAGCATAGGCAAACAGGATGGAAACCACAGAAACAATTCAATGACTCAGGACTCACAGCTTCCTCTTCGGCGGAGCAAGTAAAGAATGCTGATCCTGAACAATGTTCTTCTCCGAGATCAGAAGAGTAACTCAGAAACATTTATAAGTGAATATGTCCAGACTAACAGTGAAAGATCTGTTTTTCTTCCCAGAAGTGCTGCTAACACATTGTAGAAGCCAGAATCTAGTCAAAGATATTAATCAAACAACTTCCGTCAAGCAGTGTAGACAGCAACCACACATTCAGGTTACTGACTGCGTTTATATCTAGGAGACAAAATTCTTAGGAAGCAGAGATCAGACACAGCTATCTTTTCTTATAGTCAAGGGCATACTTAACTTTCCTTTTAAGGCCATAGCTGTCCCGCCAAACCACTACATTGTTAGATTCCATTCTAATCCTTCTCAGGTTATCTTTTTTCTACTTACTGTTGTCTAAATATCCTGTGCATTATATTAAGTCTTTTTATTTGCAAATAATAAAAATAAACTTACTAAAAACTGCACATTTCACAGAATCCAAGAAGTATCTAAACAATCAGTCCCCCACAAGGGTTGTTGTTGTTGTTGTGTGCCATCAAGTTGATCCTGACTCATTGCGATCTTATAGGACAGAGCAGAATGGCCCCATAGGGTTTTCTAGGCTGTGGTCTTTACAGGAATACATCTCCAGGCAGGTTCGAACCACTGACCTTTTGGTTAGCAGCTGAGCACTTTAACCATTGTGCCACCAGGGCTCCTTTCCCACAAGGGCAGATCCTTCTAACTCTTGGGCAGCATTAATGTGCCACAAATGGATTTCAGATGTGCCAAAAGGTTACTCTCTCAGACTTCAGGGCAACTTGAAGTAACTAGAGCCTGCTGGTCTATTGTTTCTGATCGCAAAGCTCTTAATACATTTATCCCAATTATTTTCATTGTGGGTGATTTTCTGATGAAGTTCAGGAAGCATTGTCTTAGGGGCATAAATATGTACTCGAGGTGGTGGATATGTTTTCAAACTACACTAGTTTTCCTCTATAACATCTACTATTTAGAGTATGATATCCAATCTGTTTTGATATCCATTATACAATTCAGAACTGATTGGTAAAATAAGGCATAAATTTTCCATTTGCCTACTATTCATTGGCAAAAGATGTAGTAGAAGAGTATAACGACATGTTTAAAGACCAAAATTGGACAATAATCAAGAACAAGCAAAGGTTGGGATAAGATTTACCTCAGTCAACATGTCTCCTTAAGTACAAATCTCTCAATAAGTCTCTCTCCCCATCACTCATCTTTACTTGATGAGCATAATCAAGTGGTGGCGAACAGCCAAGGCCCCCAAACTCTCAGTTAGTGTGACATCTTTAAAATCCAGGTAATCCTACCCACCACATGTGGCCCATAAGATACAAATCAGGTTTTCCTAAAGTATCCCTCTCTTGCAAGGGAAGAAATACCTGTGCTAATACTCTACTTTCTAGTCTTGGGTGAAAGTTAGTCAAAATGTTGGAAAAGAAAGAAAAGTTGAGAGAAATATAAATAAAGATGACCATCTGCATAAGGGTGACTAACTCTTCAAGAGTCAACACACTGTTGGCCCCAGAGAACATTGTTCCTATTTCCATACTCTTCTAAGATTTATCTATCCCTCTAAAATCAAGTTAACACCTGCCATAACAACACCGGAGGGTAACATGGACCAATATCCAGGAGTTAAAGCATGGTCCAGGAAATGTGTGGATAAGGGGCCAGGAAACAATTTGTGGTACCATGGAGAGTATGATTTGAGACTTCATATTATTTAAAATTAAGAAACACATAATAAATGTAACTAATGTCATTGAACAATTTGTGCAGAAATTGTCAACTAGGAACATAACTTGCTGTGTAACTTTCACCAAAAACTCAATAAAATTTAAAAAAAAAAAAAAAAAAGAGGATACATAAAAAATCCTCTCCCAAAGATCAGAATAAAAAAGGTCATTTTCTTCACCATAAGCTCTTCAGGTGGATGCTGAAATGATGCTGGCTGAATCATTCCTCATGAAACTACCATTCCATCACTACTTCTCTTTCTACTTTGAATACCATTTTATTATATCTATCCTCCCTGGGAAAGAGCCCTGGTGGAACAAACGATTAAGCACTCAGCTGCTAACCAAACTATTGGCAGTTTGAACTTATCCGGTGGTTCTACAGGAGAAAGACATGGTGGTCTGCTTCTGTAAAGATTACAACCTAGGAAACCCTATGGGGTAGTTCTTCTCTATCACATGGGCTCACTATGAGTCAGAATCGACTCAATGACACCCAACAACCACAACAACAATCCTCCCTGGGTAGCGCAAATGGTTAAGCACTCGACTGCTAGCCAAAAGATTGGTGGTTTGAACTCACCCAGAGGCACCTCAGAAGACAGGCCTGATGGTCTGCTTCCAAAAGATTACAGCCTTGAAAACTCCATGGAGCAGTTCTACTCCACGCACATGGGGTCGTCATGAGTTGTTATAGACTCGATGACAACTAACAACAACAACAACATCCTCACCCTACTAATACTAAATGAGAAAGGGAAAATGTCCAATCTATTACTCATTGGCCTCAGTTACAGAGCCTCATATTTAAATGAACTTAATCATAATTATATAGATTGGGATTGGTCCTTGAGAGCAGGATTATTTAGATCTTTCTCAAAAATATAAAAGGATTTATTCTTTTTTATTGTGGTAAAATATATATAAGACAAAATGTGCCATTTTGACCATTTTTAAGTGTACAATTTAGGGGCACTAATTATATTTACAATGTTGTGCCACCATCACAATGCTATTTATTTCCAAAACTATTTCATCATCCTAAACAGAAACTCTGTACCCATTAAGGCATGGCGATATAAACATACTTCTGAAAGGAAAACAGAAGAAAAAAAAATCTTCAGTGGCCTCACATAACTAGCATATCACTCAGGGTCACAAAAGGAAACAGAATATGATGTTATAATATTTTTAAATTTTAATCCTCAAAATCATTTTTTCTCATAAGAAGAGCACAGCGTTTTCTCTATTCTTAGTTAATGCTATGCAAGATTCTATTTCTGGAGTACGTTGGCAGAAACCATTAGACCTGCAACTGAAAAATTAGATTTCAAGACGTGATGTTAACTATAAAACAGAATCGATATGGTTGAAAACCTTTTTCTCTGTTTCTACTTCCTCTAGTGATTAGATTTGGAAAAGAACAAATTTTAAAGCAATAGCAGGTAACATTTACTCAGCTCATACCAGCTGCCAAGCACAAAAATGTGATAAAGTTGGGAGTGTTAAAATCTTCTTTTGATAGGTGTAGAAACTGAGATTTTAAAAAGTTTCCAAATTTTGTTTTCCAAAAATCAGATGGTAAGTCAAAGTCAGAACCAAGTTTGAACCCAGCTCTGACACAAAAGTCCACGATGTTAATCACAAAGCTGTGGAAATTGTTTCTATCACTAATCATTTCATTTTAGTAATTCTGATTTAGTAATGGACAGGATTTAATTACAACATGGTCCAATTTTAACTTTATATTTCAATTTTTTTTAATTACCTGTAAATAAGACTTAAAGGGGAAGATATCCCATGTTCATAGATTAGAAGACTTAATATTGTTAAGATGGCAATACTAGTCAAAGCATTCGACAGACTCAACACAATCCCTACTAAAATTCCAACAGTCTCCTTTGAGAAAATGGAAAAGCCAATCCTCAAATTTATATGGAATTGCAAGGGGCCCAAAATAGCCAAAACAATCTTGAAAAAGAAGAAGTAGGAGGACTCACGCTTCTTGATTTCAAAATGTACTGAAAAGCTATAGTAATAAGAATACTGTGGTATTGGTACAAGAATAGACATACAGACCAATGGAATAGAATTGAGAATCTAAAAATAAATCCATACATCTACAACCAATTCACTTTTGAAAAAGGTGCCAAGCCCATGTAATAAGAAAAAAGTCTTTTCAATGAATGATATTGGAACAATTGTATCTCTACATGCAAAAAAATGAAGTTGGACCCATACCTTATACCATATGAAAATTAACTCAAAATGAATCAAGAATAGAACTATGAGAACTAAAACCATGAAACCCTTAGAAAAAACATAGGGTAATGTTTTGAGAACAAGTTTTTTACAATGGATTCTTCGATATGACACCAAAAGCATGAGCAAGAAATGACAAAGTAGATAAAAATGGACTTCATCAAAATTAAGAACTTCTGTGCATCAAAGAACTTTACCAAGAAAGTGAAGAAGCAACCTACTTTACTTCACAAGAATGGGAGAAAATATTTGAGAACTATACATCTGATAAGAGTTTCATATGCTGAATATATAAAGAACAAAAAGATAAATAACCCAGTTAAGAAATGGACAAAAGACTTAAATAGATATTTCTCCAAAGAAGATATACAAATGGTCAATGAACACATGAAAAGATGTTCAACAACGTCATAAGTCATGAGGGAAATACAAATCAAAACCACAGTGAGATACCACTTCACACCCACTAGGATGACTATTACCAGAAAAACAGAATGCAAAAAGTATTGGAAAATATGTGGAGAAATTGGAGCCCTCATCCATTGCTGGTGAGAATGTAAAATGATGCAGCCACTGTGGAAAACAGTTTTGCTGTTCTTCAAAAAGTTAAATATAGAGTTACCATATGACCTAGCAATTCCACTCCTAGGCATATACCATAAGACTTCAAAACAGAGTCTCAAACAGATACTTGTACACCAGTGTTCATTGCAACATCATTCACAGTAGCCTAAAGGTGGAAATAACCAAAGTGTCCATCAACAGATGAATAAATAAACAAAATACGGCATGGCATATCCATACAATGGATTATTATTCAGCCATAAAGAGAAATGAAGTTCTGATATATACTACAATATGGATGAAGCTTGAAATAAGTGAAATAAGGACAAATAGTGAATAAACCCACTTGTATGAAATATCTAGAACAAGATATGCATATAGACAAAGGTTTATCAGTGGTTACCAGGGGATGGGGAGAGGAGGGAATGAGGAGTTATTGATTTAGAGGTCTAAGGTTTCTGTTTGGGGTTATAAAAAATTATTTTGGAAACATAGTGGTGACAGTTGCACAGCATGGTGAATGTGATTAATGTCACTGAATTGTACATGTAAGACTGGTTGAAATAGGAAATATTTTTTTAAATATATTTTACCATGTGTCTGTCAGTTTGTCATACTGTGGTGGCTTGGGTGTTGCTGTGATGCTGGAAGCTATGCCACGGGTATTCAAATACCAGAAGGGTGACCCATGGTGGACAGGTTTCAGCTGAGCTTCCAGACTAAGACAGACTAGGAAGGAGGACATGGTGATTTACTCCTGAAAACATTAGCCAGTGAAAACCTTGTGAATAGCAGAGGAACATTGTCTGAAATAGTGCCAGAAGTTGAGCCCTCAGGTTGAGAGGCAATCAAAATATAACCAAGGAAGAGCTGTCTCCTCAAAGTAGAGTCTACCTTAATGACGTCAATAGAGTCAAGAGTTCAGGATCTTCATTGCTGATGTGGCACGACTCAAAATGCGAAGAAACAGCTGCAAACATCCGTTGATAATAGGAACATGGAATGTATGAAGTATGAATCTAGAATTGGAAGTCATCAAAAATGTAATGGAACACATAAACATCGATATCGTAGGCACTGTTGTTGTTAGGTGCCGTCAAGTTGGTTCCAACTCATAGCGACCCTATGTACAACAGAACGAAACCCTGCCGGGTCCTGCACCATCCTCACAATCGTTGTTATGCTTAAGCCCATTGTTGTAGCCACTGTGTCAATCGTTCTTATTGAGGATCTTCCTCTTTTTTGCTGACCCTCTACTTTACCAAGCATGATGTCCTTCTCCAGGGACTAGTCCATCCTGATAATGTGTCCAAAGCATGTGAGACGTAGTCTCGCCATCCTTGCTTCTAAGGAGTATTCTGATTGTACTTTTTCCAACACAGATTTGTTCGTTCTTCTGGTAGTCCATGGGATATTCAATATTCTTCACCAAAACCAACAGTTCAAAGGGTCAATTTTTCTTTGGTCTTCCTTATTCATCATCCAGGTTTTGCATGCATAGGAGGTGATTGAAAACACCGTGGCTTGGGTCAGGCGCACCTTAGTCTTCAAGATGACATCTTTGCTTTTCAACACTTTAAGAGGCCTTTTGCAGCAGATTTGCCCAATGCAGTACATCTTTTGATTTCTTGACTGGTGCCTCTATGGGTGTTGATTGTAGATAGAAGTAAAATGAAATCCTTGACCGCTGCAATCTTTTCTCTGTTTATCATGATGTTGCTTATTGGTCCAGTAGTGACGATTTTTGTTTTCTTTGTGTTGAGGCACAATCCATACTGCAGGCTGTGGTCTTTGATCTTCATGAATAAGTGTCCTCTTCACTTTCAGCAAGTAAAGTTGTCTTATCTGCATAACGCAGGTTGTTCATGAGTCTTCCTCCAATCCTGATGCCCTGTTCTTTTTCATTTCTTGGATTATTTACTCAGCATAAAGACTGAATAAATATGGTAAAGGGATACAACCCTGATGCACTCTTTTCTTGACTTTAAACTACTCAGTATCTTCTTGTTCTGTTTGAATGACTACCTCTTGATCTATGTGCAGGTTCCTCCTGAGCACAATTAATTCCTAGGCATTAGCAGGCTAAAATGGACTGGTATTGACTATTTTGAATCAGACAATCACATGGTCTACTATGCCAGGAATGACAAATTGAAGAGAAATGGCATTGTATTCATCGTCAAAAGAACGTTTCAAGATCTATCCTGAAGTACAACGCTGTCAGCAATAGGAAAATATCCATATGGCTACAAGGACAACTAGTTAACATGACTATTATTGAAATTTACGCATCAACCACTAAAGCCAAAGACGAAGAAATTGAAGATTTTTACCAACAGCTGCAATCTGAAATTGATTATACATGCAAGCAAGATGCATTGATAATTAATGGTGATTGAAATGCAAAAGTTGGAAACAAAGAAGAAGGATCAGTAGGAAAATAAGGCCTTGGTGATAGACACAATGCCAGAGATTGCATGATAGAATTTTGCAAGACCAACGACTTCTTCATTGCAAATACCTTTTTTCAAAAACATAAACGGCGACTGCACACATGGACCTCACCAGACAGAATAATAGGGATCAAATTGACTACATCTGTGGAAAGAAATGATGAAAAAGCTCAATATCTTTGGTCAGAAAGAGGCCAGGGGTAGACTGCAGAACAGGCCATCAGCTACACATATCCAAGCTCAAGTTGAAGCTGAAGAAAATTAAAACAAGTCCACAAGAGCCAAAGTATGACCTTGAGTATATCCTACCTGAATTTAGAGACCATCACAAGAATAGATTTGATGCATTGAACACTAATGACCACAGACCAGAGGAGTTGTGGAATGACATTAAAGACATCATACATGAAGAAAGCAAGAGGTCATTAAAAAGAAAAGAAAGAAAGAAAAGACCAAAATGCATGTCAGAAGAGACTCTGAAACTTGCTGTTGAATGTTAAGTAGCTAAAGCAAAAGGGAGAAATGATGAAGTAAAAGAGCTGAAAAGAAGATTTCAAAGGGCAGCTTGAGAAGACAAAGGAAAGTATTATAATGACATGTGCAAAGACCTGGAGTTAGAAAATCAAAAGGGAAGAACATGCTCAGCATTTCTTAAGCTGAAAGAACCGAAGAAAAAATTCAAGCCTCGAGTTGCAATATTGAAGGAGTCTATGGGCAAAATTGATGTCTTTGAATTATGGTGTTGGCAAGAATATTGAACATACATACCACGGGCTGTCAGGAGAATGAACAAATCTGTCTTGAAAGAAGTACAGCCAGAATGCTCCTTAGAAGCAAACATGGTCAGACTTTGTCTCACACACTTTGGACATGTTATCAGGAGGAACCAGTCCCTGGAGAACAATATCATGCTTGGTAAGGTAGAGGGTCAGAGAAAAAGAGGAAGACTCTCAAACAGATGGATTGACACAGCAGCTGCAACAATGGGCTCAAGCATAACGATTCTGAGGATGGCGCAGGACTGGGCAATGTTTCGTTCTGTTGTCCATAGGGTTGTTATGAGTCAGAACCAACTCGACAGCACCTAACAACAACAAAAATCCAACTATAAACACCAAATCATATGAAAACAAACAAGAAAAAATCTTGATAAAACATTGTTTCCTATATGGGCCACCCTGACACTGTTATAGTACCTCAAAATCTTCTGATTGGATTGCTTTGAGCCTGAGATAATTAAAATTCTTAGATACTTAAAGCTACCTTAAACCAAGTTGTGCCTTTCTCCTTATTAAACTTTATTTTATAATTGATAACAAAGAACAGAATTACCTATTTGCAGCCTAAATATTTCCCATTTTAAGTCCCACAGTGTTCTGGATTGAATTGTGTCACCCTAAAATATGAGTTGTAAATCTTAACCTCTATGCCTGTGGTTATAATCTCATTTGGGAATGGTTGTCTTTGTTATGTTAATGAGGCAGGATTAGTGTTGGATGTGTTTTGAGTCAATCTCTTACAAAATATAAAAAGAGCAGATTAGGACAAGTAAGCAAGCAGAGATGAAGGAAGAGGATGCAAGTCACATGAAGATTGCCCAGAAGCAGAAGCTCAGAAGAGACAAAGACCTTTTTCCAGCGCTGCCAGAGACAGAAAGCCTTCCCCTAGAGCTGCTGCCCTGAATTTGTACTTCTAGCCCCCTAAAGTGTGAAAAAAATAAACTTCTGTTTGTTAAAGCCACCCATTTGTGGTATTTCTGTTATAGCAGCACTAGATAACCAAGACACACAGATACCAAATAAATTACGGAAATAATTCAATTTCAGACGGCACAAAAACAAAATCAAATTAAAAAAAAATTTTTTACCTCATTCATGGAAAGCCAATAAAATAGGCATTATTTCAGAGAAGGGTACATTTGTAGAGAAGTTAAGACTTTATCCACAAGATTGGAAAGCAACCATTTGGAAAAAAAATATTTAACTAATTCATTTATTTAGCATAAATTTTTGCAGCTATAAGACATGTACTGGGGACACAGAGATTAATACCATATGGTTACTGACATCAAGGGTCTTCTGGTGGTATATAATAAAAATTATTCAACTTGGAATTATTGCATTCTCTGACCAGGAGCAGGCCCAGACTTAAGCAGTCATTATCGAAAGATTATCATATTTTTTACTCCAAAATTTTCTATCTAAACATTTTTTCTTGCTAAATGGAGTGCCATATATGCTTAAGTTTTAAAATAATTTTTAATATTTTAAAAACATAAATAATATCTATTTATTCAGTCTTTCAAGAAATGTAGATTGAGTTATTTTTCCAAGGCAGAGCATTGCCTTAATTTTCTAAACAAGTCACATTTCTACTTGAAATCTTCATAAGGCTCTCAAACCTAGAATGTCCAAACACGAATTCTTGGTTCCCCATCTAAAACATTATTTTGCACCAGTCTTCTCCATGTTCAGAAAATTTGAGAAAAAATTGAAATGAAATCTTTTTAAAAGGAAGTTGAGATAATGTCATTCTCAGCTCAAAAGTCTCCGATGGCTTCTGTCATAGATTGAATTGTGTCCCCCCAAAATATGTGTATCAATCTGGTTAGGCCATGATTCCCAGTATTGTGTGATTGTCCATCATTTTGTCCTCTGATGTGATTTTCCTACGTGTTGTGAATCCTATCGCTATGTTGTTAGTGAGATGGGACTAGTGGCAGGACTCAATCTACAAGATTAGACTGTGTCTTATGTCAATCTCTTTTGAGATATAAAACAGAGAAGCAAGCAGAGAGATATGAGGACCTCATACCACCAAGAAACAAGAACCAGGAGAATAAAGCATCCTTTGGATGTGAGGTCCCCCTGCGCTGAGAAACACCTACATTACAGGGTGATTACAAGGACTTTGCCCAAGAGCTGACAGAGAGAGAATGCCTTTCCCTGGAGCTGGCACCCTGAATTTAGACTTCTAGCTTCCTAGGCTGAGAGAATAAATTTCTCTGTTAAACCATCCACTTGTGTTATTTCTGTTTTAGCTGCAGTAGATGACTAAGACAGCTTCCCATCTTACTCATAATAAAATTTTAAAATATTTATCATGGCATACAAAACACCACATGATCTTGCCCCTCTACCTCACTTCCCTTGTCTTACCACTCTCCCCAAACTCATCTCCATTTACTCTGGTCTTTTCAATGTTCCTTGATTACTTAAAGCATTCTTATGTTTCAGAGTCTCTGCCCTCATGATTCCCTCAGCCTGAACATTCTACTCCTCAGATACCTGCTTGGCTCAATTTTTCTCTTCCTTCAGTCTTCCCTAAGCAGCTTATGTAGATTAGTACCTTACCATCACTCTCTATTCTTATCCTACTTTTTACGTTCTTCAAAGCGTTTATTATATGGTGTCATGGATAGAATTGTATCCCTCCAAAATATGTATCAACGTGGCTAGGCTATGATTGTTCTCCATTTTGTGATCTGTTGTGATTTTCCTATGTGTTGGAAATCCTAACCTCTATGATGTTAATGACTCAGGATTAGAGGCAGTTACGTTTATGAGGCAGGAAGCAATCTATAGAGGCAGGTTGTATCTTGAGTCAATCTCTTTTGAGACATAAAAGAGAGAAGAAAGCAGAAAGGAAAGGGACCTTATACCAAGAAAGAAGAGCTGGGAGCGGAGCATGTCCTTTGGACTCAGGGTACCTGTGCTGAGAAGCTCCTAGACCAGGGGAAGATTGATGACAAGGACCTTCTCCCAGAATCGACAGAGAGAGAGAGCCTTCCCCTGGAGCTGGCATCCTGAATTCAGACTTCTAGCCATCTGGTTTGGGACAGAATAAATTTCTGTTTTTTAAAATCATCCACTTGATAATTAAGACATATGGTATATGATACATTTATTTCCTTATTTACTGGTTCTTCTGACTAGAAGGTGATCTACATCAGAACAGAAACTTTGATTTTTTTTTTTTTTTACTTCTTTATCCCTACCTAGGAGAAAACATGGCACATAATAGATTTGCAATATATATGTTCTGAATAAATAATGAGGCATTGGACTAGACAGAGTTTGTATTGATGTTTGTTTGTTTTATGAATTACACATGAAGTTCTGCATTGCCATATGTGCCTAAGCCATTAACTTCTGAAGCATACAGCCATATTTCCCAAATAGGTATATCACAAATACTATTTTGGAAAACATTGATAAGTGTGCCATAAAAAAATTTGTTTGAAAAAACCCTGCGTATCCCACTATATTCTATTTTGAAGATTCACAATGCATGCTATCGTATAAAAAGTACTGAAAGCCCTGCATAAAGAAATCTGCTTATAGTTGAATACGACAATGTTCTGGAACTAATTTTAGTTGTGAACACTCTTTCTTGGCATATTATTATGGATTGAACTGTGGCCTTCAAAAAGGTATGTTTAAGTCCTAACCCCTGGCACCTGTGAATGCGACCTTGTTTGAAAATAGGGTATTTGAAGATGTTACTAGATAACATGAGGTCATACTGGAGTAGGGCTAACCCAGTCTGAGTGGTGCCCTTATAAAAAAATGAGAAAAGACATAGAGACACAGACAGAGGAAGGATGGCCACACGAAGAAGAAGGCAGAAATGGAGTTACGTTGCAGCTGTAAGCCAATGAATAACTGGGGCTACCAGAATCTGGTAAAGACAAAAAAGGATCTTCCTCTAGAGACTTCACAGAGAGCATTACCCTGCTGACACCCTGAATTCAGACTCTCACACTCCAGAACTGTGAAATAATAGATTTCTGTTGTTGAAATTCACAATTTGTCCTGCTTTATTAGGTCAGCTCCAGGAAACAAATACACATATCTATGTGGTAGAGCAGTCTTCAACAAACCACCTGAACTTTGATCAGATTGCCTAATTTAGGTCTTCAGTTTCCTGAGCACAGTGCACTCGCAGATTCCCTGGTAAGTTCAGCTCTGGGCTCCAGGGGTTACAGTAGTTCAGGATCCAATCTGTTCTTGTCTGAATCGATCAGGAGACTCATAAAGAAGGTTAGCAATCTTAATCATAAGATAAAGTCGTGAAAAAATGGTGACCACTTCCACTTCATTTATATTGCAAACATGTACTCAAAAAAGCTACCCTTAAAGTTCTTCACTTCCTCCCACCCACAAGTAATCTGGCTTCTTCTAAATGAAATATGCTGGCTGCTCATTATATTCCAGCTTGACCATATAGGGAAGTGAAGTCTTGATCTACTTGTAGCCATCTAAAAGTAGATTGCATGGTAAAGTAGAGAGTCAGCAAAAAAGAGGAAGACTCTCAACAAGATGGATTGACACAGTGGCTGCAACAATGGGCTGAAGCATAAAAACTATTGTGAGGATAGCACAAGATTGGGCAATGTTTAGTTCTGTTGTACATAGGGTCACTATGAGTCAGAACCAACTCGACAACATCTAACAACAACAACAACAAAAGTATATGACTCAGAAAACAAATGACATTTACAGAAGACTCTTCATACAACTCTGAGTGTCCCTTTTAGGAAAAGAATGCCTCAGAGACACCACAGTGCCTTGAAAAAAAGAAGTTTCTAATAATCTTAGCATATTTAAACTCTGCTCCTTCACATACTAATAGCGTATTTGAGTACTAGACTAATATGCCTTTCACTGAATTATTTCTGAAAACTACTCTTTCTGGACATGATAACTCAGCTTACTCAATGAATTTTCCAGGACTTATGTGTCCTAATTCCACAGATCACATCATTTCAGCTTTCTTGTCCTGTAAAAGAGCACATGAACACCTGTGCAAGATAGCAGTCGACACAAAGTTACAGAGACTGGTGTTTCTGTGAAGCTAAGGCCTTAAGAAACAAAAATAATCTGCTAGAGACATTGGGCAAGTCATTTAAACACTCTTGTCTCATTTTTTCCTCAACAGTGAAGTGTGGTTATAGTGAGCACATTTCATCAATTTGTTGTGACTTTTAAGTGAAACAATGCATGGGAAGATCTTAGTATGATAGAAAGCACTCATTAAATATTCAGTTTCACACTCACTTTGGTATCTGAGATCTATTATATTGTCTCACCAGTAGAAATTGAGTCAAGAAGAGTCCCAAGAAGAGTCCTATTTTAACGTCTTTTTACAGAAATATCACAAAATTACTTACACAACATAGAAGACCACCAACATCTTCACCACAGCTTACTGAAACTTGGAACTTCATCAGCTCCCTTTATCTTGACATAGATTCTGTGAATTTCAATACAGAGGTGGAGATGGGCATGAGACTCTTCCCTAGGAGAGGAGGAGAATTCACTACTGACTTGTCACCTGGAGATCATACCTTCAATCTGGTTTTTACCAGCCCCAAGCTGAATGGCTGCATGACATCAAGAACAAAAGTATGATAGAGAATGATGGAACACCACCAAAGCCAAGTTTGAAAGCTTAAAAGACCTCATGCTTGATTACCATTAGTATAGTACTATTGTGGAAAAGGAAATGCTGGTGATGTAGTGGCTAAGTGCTATGGATGCTAACCAAAAGGTCAGCAGTTTGAATCCACCAGGCACTTCTTGGAAACTCTACGGAGTGGTTCTACTCTGTCCTATAGGGTCACTATGAGTTGGAATCAACTTCACGGCAGTAGGATTGTAGAAAAGTTACCTGGTGGCACAAATGGTTTGTATTTGACTACTAAACTAAAGGTTGGTGGTTTGAACCTACACAGCAGCACTGGGAAAGAAAGGCCTGGAAGTCTGTTTCCATAAAGATTATAGCCAAGAGGACTTATGAGCAACATGGTGCTATAGACAGAAGCACCACGCCGTCCCTCCACAGCAAAGATTCTAAAAACTAAGTCAAACAGAGACACATGTCAATCCTGAAACCCTAAGCATCAAAGGAAGAAATAAAGAACTTAGCCAAGCACTTAATGGAATAAGAAACTGACCCAGAACATAGAGCAAGGAGAGATACATGCAGAGGTCCCCTATCAGCTACCGCAGCATGGATCTGCCATCTTGGATTCCTATAGGAGATCAGTGAACAGGGAGTATGAGAAAGCAGCTCCACAGAGTTTCCAGCAGGAGACAAAACAACTGGTAACTAGCAATATAGGCTTTCCCACCCCCCACCCTTCTTCACCCTCACTCGGCCTCCTCTGCTTCCTGTGACTGCAGTCTCTTGGCCAGGAAGCACTGGCCTAACCCTGGTGTCACTTGGATTCCACCCACCTGCACTGGCTGGCTCCCTGAGTGAAATTTGTTGGCTGCTGGGATTACTTTTTTCCACTTCTTTAGATTTCTGCCTTACTTCTCACCACCCACTCCCCTTTCTCTCAAATACCTGGCTCCATGTTCTGTCTTTGCCTCTTCCTGAAAGGCTGTGAAATACTGCTCAACTGTGAAACTGCTTCCTGGCCTATGCCGCCACACAGGTGGGACCCCTGGGGCTTTTTTGTTTGTTTCTTTATTCTGATTTGTTCTGTTTTGATTTGTTAGTTTGTTTGTTTTAATTTTCTTTTCTTGGCTTGAGAGCCCCTTCTAGCTGGGCAGTACTGTGTGGCTTGAGAGCTACTCCCTTGCTTTGCCCTGGAGGCATTTCTTTTCTCTTGACTTTTTTTTTTTTTTTGGTGTTTTTTTGTTTGTTTGTTTGTTTGTTTTGTTTTCTACTCTCCCTTTTATCTTTTTTGTCTTTCTTCATTTCCAGTTCCTCTTCTCTCTATACTTACCTTCTCTTCCAGTCTCCTGAATACCTGGTACTGTGTGACACCTCTACCCCTTTAAGCCAGGTTGTACTTTACAACCTGGTAGCAACTTCCCCAGTCCTACCAGCCACACTGGTGGGATTCCTGAGGGCTTTTCTTTTTTTTTTTCCTCTAATTTTTATTTATTCATTTTTTTCTCTTTTACCCTTTTTCTTTTTTTCTTTTTGTTTTTCTCCATTTCTCATCTCTCATCTCTCCACTCCAAAAGAAAGCTCCCGTAGCACTCTTTTCCATTTGTTTGTGTGTATGTTTTTGGCTCCTGTTCCTCTCTTCTCTCTCCCATCTTTCCCATATCCATCTTAGCTCCACACATCACAGTATCCCCCCTTCCTGCCTATCTGCACCATGCACTGAACATCACAACCCCAAGCAGCACAGTCACAGCCTACCAGAACCTGCCCTGCACTAATTCCTGGCCCACCCTATCAGCCGTAGTATGTGCCACAAAAAACCCATCCCGGAAACTCCCCTTCAGCTTGACCTGCCCTGCTGTACCATACCTGAGTGACTGACCCTGTCCATTGGAGAAGGAGGTGAAAAGTATCTTGCCCACAGATGAGCAAACAGCAAAGAATGCATAGCCCACCTGCTCAGACATAACTAAATAAAACAAAAAAGCAGGACAAAACAAACAAATCTACAATCAATAAATGAAGAAAATAACTACTGAATGTCCCAAAGACAGCAGACAATATCAAAACATTTACAAAAACAGGACAGGATGGTTCCAGTAGGCATCCAAAATAAAACACCAGATGACTTTCCAGTAAAAGAAAAAACACTAGAATTACTTTATAGGGAATTCAAGTCTCTAATACTCATAATTATCCAAGAATTGAAGCAAAAAGCAGACAAAAATGAGGAAAAAATAGACAAATTGGTGGAGAAGGCAGACAATTCATGGAAAATACAGACAAAAAATGGAAGAACTCAAGAAAATAATACAGGAACAAAATGCTAAAATAAATTCACAACTAGAAATCATACAAAAACAACAATTAGAAATCCAAAAGATAAACAACAAGATTTCAAAAATGGACAGTGCCATGGAAGGGCTGAGGAGTAGGTCTAAAACGACGGAAGACAGGATCAGCAAAATTGAAGACAAACACTTGGATACAACTCTGAGGAAAAATCAGAAAAAAGAATGAAGAAACCCTGAGAATTATGTGGGATACAATCAAAAGCAAAAATCTGTGAATGATTGGAGTTCCAGAACAGGGGAAGAAAACACAGAGAGGATCATTGAAGAAATGCTGACAGAAAACTTCCCCAATATCATGAAAGATAAAAAGCTGACCACACAAGAAGCTCAACAAAACTCATATAAGATAGACCTCAAAAGAAAATCACTAAGGTGTATCATAATCACACTCACTGAAACCAAATACAAACAAGAAATCCTGAGAGCATCTAGAGAAAAACAAAAAGTAACATACACAGGAGAAACAATAAGACTAAGCTCAGATTAATTGGCAGAAACTATGCAGGCAAGAAGGCAATAGGATGACATATATAAAACCTTGAAAGAAAAAATTGCCAGCCAAGAATAATACACCCTGCAAAACTCACGTTCAAAATGATGGTGAAATTAGGTCATTTCCAGATATACAAAAATTAAAGGACTATCTAAAAATAAAATCAAACTTACAAGAATTAGTAAAGGGAGTCCTTCAATCTGAGAACAAACAGTATCAGACCACAGGCTGAATCTAGGACACAGAATTGTACCAGCCAGATACCAACCTAGGAAATGAACTCTCAAGGACTATCCAAAACCAAAAGAATTACAACAGGTAACCAGAGAGGTTAATCTGTAAATGACAACAGCATCAGAACAATAAAAGAGGGAATAAACGGTGTAAGTATAGAACCTTCTAATAGAGAGGAAGGCACGGCAATACCAAGTAATAATAGACTGGTTCAAACCTAGGAAGATAAGGGTAAATTTCAAGGTAACCACAAAGGAAGTTAACAAACATACTTATCCAAATAAAGAAAAAAACATAAACTCTCAGTAAAAACAAAACATACAAAATCAAAAGAAACAAAAAAAATTCACAGAACAAAAGGAATTCAGCACAGGAGAGTAAGAGGAATGAAGAAAATGTTTGCACCACAAAAAAAGCACTACAAAATGACAGCTATAAACTCACACCTGTCAATAATTACACTGAACGTAAATGGCCTAAATGTACCCATAAAGAGACAGACAGTGACAGAATGGATAAAAAAAACAGGATTCATCAATACGCTGTCTATAAGAGACACATCTTAGAAACAAAGATGTAAAAATCAAAGCATGGAAAAAATATATATCAAGCAAACAGCTACCAAAAAAGAGCAGAAGTGGCGATACTAATCTCAGATAAAATAGACTTTAAAATGAAATTCACCATGAAAGACAAAGAAGGACACTATATAATGATTAAGGAGATGATTCAGCATGAAGACATAACCATAATAAACACCTACACATCCAATGACAGGGCTCCAAAATACATAAAACAAACTCTAACAGCACTGAAAAGAGAAATCAACAGTTCCACAATAAAAGTAGGAGACTTCAACACAACACTCTCAGTAAAGGACAGAACATCTAGAAAGAAAATCAACAAAGATACGGAAGACCTAAAGGGCACAATCAGCCAACTTGATCTCATAGACATATATAGAACACTACAGCCAACAGCTGCAAAATACACATTCTTTTCCAATGTACATGGAACATTCTCCAGAATAGACCACATCTTAGGCCACAGAGCAATCCTAGGCAAGATCCAAAACGTTAAGATAATACAAAGTATCTTCTCTGACCACAAAGTCATCAAGGTAGAAATTAACAACAGGAGAGCAAGGGAAAAAAATCAATTACATGGAAACTGAATAAAACCCTGCTTACACATCGCTGGGTAATAGAAGAAATCAGAGATGGAATCAAAAAATTCTTAGAATCAAACAAGAATGAAAATACATCATACCAAAACCTTTGGGACACAGCAAAGGTGGTCCTCAGAGGACTATTTATAGCAATAGACACACATATCAAAAAAGAAGAAACAGACAAAATCAAAACATTAACTACAGAACTCGAACAAACAGAACAAGAACAGCAAAGAAAGCCCACAGCCACTAGAAGAAAGTAAATAATAAAGATCAGAGCAGAAATAAATGAAATAGAGAATAGAAGAACAATAGAAAGAATCAACAAAACCAAAAGTTTGTTCTTTGAAAGGATCAACAAAATCAACAAACCACTGGCCAGACCGACAAAAGAAAAACAGGAGAGGATGCAAATAACCCAAATAAGAAATGAAATGGGGGACATTACAACAGACCCAACTGAAATAAAAAGGATTATAACAGAGTATTATGAAAAACTGTACTCCAACAAATTTGAAAACCTAGAGGAAATGGATAAATTTCTAGAAACACACTACCTACCAAAACTAACACAAAGTGATGTTGAAAATCTGAGCTGACCTGTAACAAGAGAAGAGATTGGAAAGGTAATTTAAAAAAAAACTCCCAACAAAAAAAAACCCTGGCCCAGATGGCTTCACTGGAGAATTCTGCCAAACATTCAGATAAGAGCTTATACCAGTACTACTGAAATTATTTCAGAGCATAGAAAAGGAAGAGACACTTCTGAATTCATTCTGTGAAGTCAGCATAACCCTGATACCAAAACCAGGCAAAGACACCACAAAAAAAGAAAATTACAGACCAATATCGCTCATGAATATAGGTGCAAAAATTGTCAACAAAATTCTAGCCAATAGAATTCAGCATCATATCAAAAAAATAATACAACATGACCAAGTAGGATTCATATCAGGTATGCAAGGATGGTTCAATATTAGGAAATCAATCAACGTAATCCACCACATAAATAAAAGGAAAGAAAAGAATCACATGATCATCTCAATTGACACAGAAAAGGCATTCGACAAGGTCCAACACCTATTCCTGATAAAAACTTTCCAAAAAATAGGTATAGAAGGGAAATTTCTGAACTTAATAAAGGGAATCTATGCAAAACCAATGACCAACATCATTCTTAATGGAGAGAGGCTGAAAGAATTCCCCTTGAGAACAGGAACAAGACAAGGATGACCTTTATCTCCACTCCTATTTAACATTGCATTGGAAGTCCTCGTTAATGTAATAAGGAAAGAAAACAAAAATAAAGGGCATCCAAATTGGTAATGAAGAATTTAAACTGTCCCTGTTTGCAGATAATATGATACTGTACATAGAAAACCCTAAATACTCTTCCTTAGAAAGCTAGAAATAGAAATACCATATGATCCAACAATCCCAGTCCTAGGAATATATCCTACAGAAATAAGAGCCATCACACGAATAGACATATGCACATCCATGTTCATTGCAGCATTGTTCACAATAGCAAAAAGATGGAAACAACCTAGATGCCCATCAACAGACGAATGGATAAACAAATTATGGTACATACACACAATGGAGTATTATGTGATGATAAAGAACAATGATGAATCTATGAAGCATCTAATAACATGGATGAAACTGGAGGACATTATGCTGGTGAAATAAGTCAATCACAAAAGGCCAAATATTGTATGAGACATCTACTGTAAAAACTCATGAAAAAGTTTACACACAAAAAGAAACAATCTTTGCTGATTATGAGGAATGGGAGGGATGAGGGGGAAAACTAAATAGACAATAGGTAAGTGGTAACTTTGGTAAAGGGTAAGACAGTACACGACACTGGGGAAGCCAGCACAACTTGTACAAGGAAAGGTCATGGAAGCTCCATAGACACTTCCAAACTCTCTGAGGGACTGAATTGCTGGGCAGAGGGCTGTGGGGACCATGGTCTCGGGGAACATCTAGCTCAATTGGCATAACACAGTTTATGAAGACAATGTTCTACATTCTACCCTGCTGAGTAGCGTTGAGGCTCTTAAAAGCCTGTGAGTAGCCATCTCAGATACTCCACTGGTCTCACCCCTTCGGCAGCAAGGGAGAATGAATAGAACAGGATACAAAGAAAAGATTAGTTCAAAGGACTAATGGACCACAGCTACCAAGGCGTCCAACAGACTGAGTCCAGTACAGCTAGATGGTGCCTGGCTCCCACCACTGACTGCTCTGACCGGGATCACAACAGAGGGTCCTGGACAGAGCTGGAGAAGGATGTAGAACAAAATTCTAACACAAAAATAAAATACCAGATTTACTGGCCTGACAGAGACTGGAGAAACCCCAAGAGTATGGCCCCCAGACACCCTCTTAGCTCAGTGGTGAAGTCACTCCCGAGGTTCACCATTCAGACAGGGATTGGGCAGCCCCATAAAACAAAATGGAACTAATGAGGCACAGCAGTCCAGGTACAAGGACTACAAGACAGGAGGGGACAGGAAAACTGGTGATAGGGAACCCACAATTGAAAAAGGACAGTGTTGATATGTCCTGGGGTTGTTAACCATTGTCATAAGGCAATGTGTGTATTAACTGTTTAATGAGAAACTATTTGTTCTGTAAACCTTCATCTAAAGTACAAAAGAAAAAATTATCTATGTGAGATCAAATTGACAACAGCAACTCAAAAGGTTTGATGGGCAGCCTAGGGGACAGTGAGTTGAAGGTAATGGGGATGGAATAATTTGGAAAAGGATAGTGAGAATAGCAGCACAACTGGAAGAATGTAATCGATGTCACTGAACTGTACATGTAGAAACTTTTGAAATGGTGTATCTTCGGCTATGCATATTTTCACCAAAAAAAAAAATAAAAGGTTCTCCAAGGTAGAGAAGGGAGAGTGTTGACATGTTGTGGGGTTGTTAACCAATGTCATAAAACAATATGTGTACTGACTGTTTAATGAGAAACTATTTGTTCTGTAAACCTTCATCTAAAGTACAATAAAAAAAATAAAAATATTACAGACAAGAAAACCATATTGAGAAGTTCTTCTCTGTAACACATGGTGTCACCATGAGTCGAAACTGATTTGCCCACAGTTGGTTTGTTTGCTTTTTTATTGTGGAAAAATGTCACTGCTCAGTATGTTCTCTACAGTAAATATGTCAGTATTGACACACTTTGAAATGCTCCTTATGGTTACTCAGCTCTTTGTAAGCAGTTATATCATCCTTTTTCATCCAAACTGGGCCTTTTATTGCTACAAAAAGGAATTTTCTAAGGAAAACAACTGCTGGGAAATGGAAAGAAATATATTCAAATGTTCCAGAAAAAAAAACATTCGGTACCACACCTGAGAATAGCTTCTTCGCTCAGTCATGGAAGCACTTCCCACATATGAGAGTCCAGCGGTGACAAGCAATGGTTTTCTAAAAGAAATTTGAGCAACATTATTGTGTATAATCTAATGGAGACAGTGTTAGGAAGAAGGAAGTGAGGAAAGAATTACTATAGTTTTGTTAAAAAGAAAGAAATTTGCATCACAATTTCAAATACTGAAAAGTCAGCCCTGAATTTGGATTGAAAGTCTAAGTTCGAATTCAGAAGGTATCTCTCTTTCAAAAATATTTCCCAGCTAAGCAATGAGCATTCTTAGCACCCAGACTGTGATCTTAAGATGCCATTTCCCACTAAATGAAAACTGGGCTCCTTTGAAAAATGGCTGATTTCAGGCCTGGGGCAAAAAATCTACAAAATGAATCCAGAACCATGACGATAGCAAGGAAGTTATCAAATAATTCCACAATCAAGTCAAAAATACTCACCAGCCAACTTAAAGAGTCTTCCTCTGGCCAATGATGGTGCTCATTTGAGCTTAAATATGAATAATAATTTCAATGGATTGATGCCCATCAAATATCTTTAAATCCATAGTTGATATTATAAAAGCTAATTGGTCACCTTGGGAAAGTTACAGGGAACAAATTTATTATTTTCATGACTAGTAAGTAAATTTAAAGAATCAAGAATATAGCCTGCCTTTCCTATATGAACTGTTACTGAGTAACAGAATGGTAGTTGAGGAGAAACACCTCTTAATAAAAGTATTCCAACTGGTGAATGACAAATAAATGATACAATTAGAACATAACCATTTTATAACCCCCAAAGAATTAATGGATCTAGGCACTGAACATCTGTCAATGTCTGCTAGCATTACAAAAAGAGATAATGAGATGTTATGCCCCATCTGATGGAAGAACACAGCCCCACCTGTGGTCTTACCAAGTAGATTAAACTTGAGTTTAAATGTACCTCAGGATCTAGCTGTCAGTTTCCAGGAAATACAGAAGACATGGGAACAGGCTGAACTGCCCCAGGAGTGTACCAATTACAAATCCAGGCTGTGGGAAACTTGACAGGTAAAACTGCTATGTATTCTTAACACACAAATTGAAAGGAAAAGAAACCCGTGGGTAATACTGAACTATGGTGTATAGAAATGCACAGTTATTTGATAAAGTTATAAAGAAATACAAAGAAGCAAATACTATCAAAGTCAGGATAGTAGTCACTTTTTGGAAGAGAAAAAGGGCTGTAGTGGGAATGGGGTACATGGAGGAGCTGGCAATTTCTGTTTCTTAACCTGGGCTTGCACTTTTCATATCTTTGATTTATGTTAGATTTTAAAAGTTTAAGTTCAAAAAATAAAATGTGTTCCATACATTGTGGTTTATTGAAATATCTTTTAAGTTGCTACAAGTGTTTTCTCTCTCGTTTTGTCCACCCCCCTCCCTAGGTGTGTGTGTGTCTGTCTGTCTCCCTCTCTCTCTCTTAAAACTTATCAATAGAAGAAGTCTCATTGTTTGTCCTATACCATTTTCCTACAATTTGGATTTTATTTATTGTATCTCTGTGTTGTCATTTAACTTGTCCCTTTGTCCCCATCTTTCCGGTAAATTGTGGCTAAATCTAAAGGCTTTATCAAATTCAAGTTGGGTTGTTCTTTTTCTTTTTCTGCAAGAATAATTCATAGATGATGTTGTGTATTTCCAGGGAGAGATGCATAATTGTCTGTTCTTTTTATGGGATGTTAGCGACCATTGATGATAATTGCTTAGATCCATTATTTTATTAGTGCTTGCAAAACAGTGACATTTTAATCCCAGTAGTATGTTTTTAAGAGTCCCTGAGTCTTTTTTAGGTATAAATACTGAAATATTTATGAACAAAATGATGTGATGTCTGAGATTTTCTTAAGAATAATCCAGGGTCGGAAGAAGTGTATAGGGGTATAAAATGAAACAAGATTAGCAATGAGTTAATAAGTGTTAAAGCTGAGTGATGGGTATATAGGAGTAGGTAGCTGCTGGTAATGAAGTTCTGACTAATGAAAAGAAGTCATAAGATTATTCCAGATGAACAGAATAATGGCTTTTATGGCACTAAGGAGAGGTGCCAAGAAATACTGAATGGAGACACACTACAACAACTGCAAACACAGATACCTCTACCCTCAAGTTCAAGGCAGCCTTCAGTCTACAAAGAGGTTTCTCAGGGTTTGTTGTTGCTCCTAAGATCCATGCTTTTCTCTTCTGTAGTTTCTGCAGTATTAATTTTGACATGGGAGTCAGAAGTCATGTTAGTTTGCCAGCTTGACCCAAAACATGCTGTTTTGTACTAATAAAGGTCCTGAGCCAACCTAATGCCTAGAGGAACAGGAAAAATATTCGTGTCTCTTCATGTTTCAGGCCACTAGACCCTCAAGATAGAGTCTAATGCCCGAATTGTTTGGGGAAAATTAGTTTATTAAAGGCCAGTATTCAAGTGTTTCACCACCTGTCTGTCAGTTTGTAATACTGTGGTGGCTTCCATGTTGCTATAGTGCTGAAAGGTATGAACCAGTATTTCAAATACCAGCAGGGTAGCCCATGATAGACAGGTTTCAGTGGAGCTTTTTAACCAAGGCCCGGCAATCTATTTCTGAAAATTAGCCAATGAAAAGCCTATAGATCATAATGGAATATTGTCCAGTATACTATTGGAAGATGAGCCTGATAGGTTGGAAATCACTCAAAATACAAAGGACTGCTACAACAATGGACTCAAGCATGCCAACAATCATGAAGATGGTGCAGGACTGGGCAACATTTCACTCTGTTGTACATGGGTTGCCGTAGGTTGGAGCTGACTCACAACATTCAAGTATTTTTGTTCTCTCTCTTGGTTCTCTACAGGCAGGTAAGAGGAAGGGTTTATTTTTGGGCATATAGTCAACACAATTCTCCCCAAATAGAGTTTCCATTTTAGACTTAGGACTGGAGCAGTAGTAAGGAACACTTTTTGCCTTCAAGTCCAATCTATGTTTTTCAGTACAGCTTTACAAATAATAAAGCTGGTATTTTGATTCCTTTCTGATTCTTTTGTCTGTTTCATGATTTTTTCGAAATGCAGAGGAAAGAGAGCTGTTACTATTTATTACCTTTAAACCTTAAAAAACAAGATTTGAAATGGATTAGATGAGGGGATGAATAGAGGAAAATTACACGTAGTCCCCGACTTACAGCATATTCAAGTTACAAATTACGATGAAGGGCACTTAAGACCATCCGTTTGTTATTTATTTATTTTCTTGGCTTGTGTAATGTGGGTATAACTGGAGAAGCAGAAAGCATCTCTGTTAAAGCTATAAGTTTATATGTAATGTTTCCAACCCCCAAAGACAAATAAAGATTGGATTTATAAAGATACTGATAATAACAAGCAATACCATATTTTTACATAAATAACAAATACTTTCTTTGTTTTTTTGCCAACCACTCCTTCCCCTCAGGAGGTATTTTCGTAAGCACTGCTGTGCCAGTTTTTTTTTTTTTACATATTTCTGTCATAGGGCAACATTTGTAGTAACTGTTAAATGAGAAACTATTTTGTTCTGTAAGCCTTCATCTTAATTGAGAATAATAGCACAATTCGAAGAGCATAGTCAATGTCACTGAACTGTGCATGTAGAAATTTTTGAAATGGTGTATCTTTGGCTATGTGTATTTTCACCAAAAAAAAAAGAGGTTAAGAAGTTAGAGGGTTGATATGTTGTGGGGTTGTTAACCAATGTTATAAAACAACACGTGTACTTCTGTTTCATGAGAAACTATTTATTCTGTAAGCCTTCACCTGAAGTACAATAAAAAAAAAAAATTAGCATTGTGAGTTTATAAAAATACCTCGAAGGGGGAGGGAACCATTAGCAAACAAACGTAGAAGCTGCATGATGTTTACATAAATATACAGTAATAATTAAAACTAAAAAAAAGGTATTCGACTTACATCAGAACCAGCTTACAATGGAGTTGTCAGAACAGAACCCCATGGTAAGCCGGGGACTACTATATTCTTAGATTTAAAGTATGAGCAGCTGGGTATATGTTGAAGCCGTTTACTGCAATGAGGAACACTAGAAGAGGCAGAGTTTTGATGGTAAAATCTAGAGCCTCATTTCAACATGTTAAGCTTGAAATGTTTATTTAAGATTTCCAAGTGAAGTAGCAGGACCTACTCATTTCGAACTCAGAATAGAGGTTGTAGCTAATTAGGAATTTGGATATTGGAACAGGAAGTCTGATTACTCATGGTAAAGTAGTAATTTTCAGTAGGATTGCATTTCAAAAGCAGGTCAGAAAAACCCCGTCAATTTTCCGTTAGGCAGAGTTTTGATGAGTCACATGGAAAGAGGAAGATGGATTAGTTCTTCTACATTTCATTTAACCTCTTTTTTTTAGAAGACTCTGCACCAAGTTTATTGAACCAACAACTTTTGTGATAGTAGCTGATATCTGTGTAGACCTATAATTTCCATTCAGAACATACCGGACATATCAGATTCATTAGTTTAAAACAAAATTATTGAATTCTCGCTATGTTCTAGCACTTGGATTAGTGCTGGAGACAGGAAGTAGAGGAGGACACTGTACTCTCCAGGAGCACACAGCTGAGTGTGGACATAGTCACTTCATTAAAAATCAGAGTCCATTGTGGCTCAGGCACACAGAAGATAGTGTTCCAATTAGGGTGGATCCAGGAAAGCTTTCAGGGGGCCATGAACCCTGAACTGAATGTTGAAGGCTGAGAATGCATAAGCAGGAAGCAGCAAACACACTCTAGATTAATGTTAAGGGAAGGTGCATTTCTGTGAGTGACCCACCTAATACATAATCTCTTACTCACCCTCCCCTCAAGGACCCTTTTTGGTGTCCCACTACAATCACGGTGATCAAAGTCAATTCCCAGTTTCCTCATAAGTGTGACTCTGGGTTCTATCAGGGGAAGAGAGCAGATCATGGTACCCTGTGTGATATGCATCCCTCGCTATTCCCTTCCTCAGTTCCACCCTCCTGCAGAAACACACTAGGTATTTCCATGAGTTGGTAATCACTCCCTTGCCTACCTCACTGAGTTGTCTTAGAGAGTTTTTATCAGGAATGGGTATTGGACTTTATCAAATGCCTTTTCTGTATTGATTGAGAAGATCACGTGATTCTTTTCTTTTGTTCAATTAATGTGGTGGATTACATTAATTGATTTTCTGATGTTGAACCATCCTTGCATACCTGGTGTCATAGATTGAATTGTGTCCCCCAAAAAATGTGTGCAGCAACTTGGCTAGGTCATGATTCCCAGTATTATATGATTGTGTTATCTGATGTGATTTCCTTATGTGTTGTAAATTCTATCACTATGATGAGATTACATGTGATCTCCTTATGTTTTGTAAATTCTCTCACTGTGATGAGGTTATACCGATAAGGTTGACAAGATTAGATAGTGTCTTGATGCAATCTCTTTTGAGATATAAAAGACAGAAGTGAGCAGAGACACATGGGAACCTCATACCACCAAGAAAGCCATGCTGTGTCCTTTGGACCTGAGGTTCCTGTGCAGAGAAGCTCCCAGACCAAAGGAAAACTGATGCATCACCAGGACCTTCCTCCAGAGCCGACAGAGATAGAAAGCCTTCTCCTGAAGCTGATGCCCTGAATTTGGACTTGTAGCCTACTGGACTGTGAGAGAATAAACTTCTCTTGTTAAAGCCATCCACTTGCGGTATTTCTGTTAAAGCTGCCCTAGAAGACTGAGACACCTGGTATGAATCCAGCTTGGTCATGGAGTATTATTTTTTTGATATGATGCTGAATTCTATTGGATAGAATTTTGTTGAGAAGTTTTGTATCTATATTCATGAGAGATATTGGTCTGTAATTTTCTTTTTTTGTGGTATCTTTTCCTGGCTTTCGTATCAGGGTTATGCTGGCTTCATAGAAGGAATTTGGGAGTATTCCTTCCTTTTCTATGCTCTGCAATATTTCGAGTAGAACTAGTATGAGCTCTTCTCTGAATGTTTGGTAGAAATCACCAGTGAAGTCTTCTGGGACAAGACTTTTTTTGTTGGGAGTTTTTTTTATTACCTCTTCAATCTCTTCTCTTGTTATGGGTCTCTTCAGATTTTCTATCTGAAAAGTGTAAGTTTAGGTAGTACTGTATTTGTAGAAATTTGTTCATTTCCTCTAGGTTTTCAGATTTGTTTGAGTATAATTTTTCATAGTATTCTCTTACGATCCTTTTTATTTCACTTGGGTCTCTTGTAATGTCCCGCATCTCATTTCTTATTTGGTTTATATGCTTCCTCTTCTGTTTTTCTTTAGTCAGTTTGGTCAATGGTTTGTCAATTTTGTTGATCTTTTCAAAGAATCAACTTTTGGTCTTTTTTATCCTTTTCATTGTTTTTCCGTTTTCTATTTCATTTATTTCTCCTCTAATCTTTATTATTTCCTTTCTTCTGGTGCCTGTGAGCTTCTTCTATTTGTTTGAGTTGTAGGGGTATGTTTTAATTTTGGTCCATTCTTCTTTTTTGACGTATGCATTTATTGCTACAAATTGTCCTGTAAGCACTACTTTTGTTGTGTCCCAAAAGTTTTGGTATAATGTGTATTCATTTTTATTTGATTCTAGGAGTTTTTGATTCCTTCTTTGATTACTTCTATAACCCAGTTGTTTTTAAGCAAGGTGTTATTCAGTGTCCATGTATTTGATTTTTTTCCCTTGCTCTTCCTATTGATTTCTACCTGTATGGCATTGTGATCAGAGAAATAATACTTTGTATTATTTCGATGTCTTGGGTTTTATTGAGGGTTGCTTTGTGACCTAAATGTAGTCTATTCTGGAAAATACTCCCCGTGTGTTGGAAAGAATGTACACTTTGCTGCTGTTGGGTGGAGTGTTCTATATATGTCTATGAAGTCAAGTAGGTTGATTGTAGCCTTTAGATCTTTTGTATCTTTTTTGAGTTTCTGTCCTTTACCGAGAGTGGTGTGATGAAGTCCCCTACTGTTATTGTGGAACAGTCTACTTCTCTTTTCAATGCTTTTAGAGTTTGTTTTGTATATTTTGGATCCCTGTCATTGGGTGCATAGATCTTTATTAGGGTTATGTCTTCTTGGTAGATTGTCCCGTTAATCATCACATAATGTCCTTCCTTATCTTTTATGGTTGATTTTGCCTCAATGTCTATTTTGTCTGAGATTAGTATTGCCACTCATACTCTTTTTCAGTTATTGTTTGCTTGATATATTTTTTCCACCCCTTCATTTTTAATATATTTAAGTCTCTGTGTCTAAAGTGTGTCTCTTGTAGACAGCGTATTGATGGGTTGGTTTTTTTAATCCATTCTGCCACTCTCTCTTTCCAGGTGCATTTAAGTCATTTACATTCAGTGTGATTATTGGTAGGTGTGAGTTTATTGCTGTCATATCGTTGTGCCTTTTTTGTGGTGCTGAGGTTTTCTTTGTTCCTGTTAACTTCCTGTACTGAATTCCTTTTGTTTGTGGATTTTCTTTTCTTTTCTTTTGTTATTCTATGTTACGTGTTTACTGAGTCTTTATGTTTTTCTTCTTTTTTGATAAGTAGATTTTTTAACTTTCTTTGTGGTTACCTTGAAATTTACCCTTATCATCCTAAGTTTGAACCAGTCTTTTATTCCTTGATATTGCCTTGACTTCCTCTCCATTTGAAAGTTCTATACCTACACCATTTATTCCCCCTTTTATTGTTTTGAAGTTGTCATCATCTACAGATTGACATCTCTGTTTCCATTTTATGTCCTTTAGCTTTGTTTTATTATTGAGAGTTCTTTACATATGTTGGTATCTGGCTAATGCTGTCCTGTGCCCTAGGCTCTGGATGTTGTTTGATGTTGTTGGTTTTCTAACCTAAGGAATTCCTTTAATATTTCTTGTAAGTTTGGTTTGGTTTTTATGAATTCCCTTAATTTCTGTTCATCTGGAAATGTCCTCATTTTGCCATCATGTATGAGAGAGGGTTTTGCAGGATATATTATTCTTGGATGGCAGTTTTTTTCTTTCAAGGTTTTACACATGTCATCCCATTGCCTTCTTGCCTGCATAGTTTCTGCCAAAGAATCAGAGCTTAAGTCTTATTGTTTCCTGTTTGTATGTGACTTCGCATTTTTTTGAGCTACTTTCAGGATTCTTTCTTTGTCTTTGGTTTTGGCTAGTGTGATTATATGTCTTGGTGACTTTCTTTTGGGGTCTCTCTTATATGGGGTTTGGTGGGCTTCTTGGAGAGTCAGTTTTTCTTCTTCTTCTCTGTGTTTTCCATTCTCTCCCCCGTTCTGGAACTCCAATACACCCAAATTTTTGCTCTTGGTTGTGTCCCACAAACTTCTTAGATTTCTTCATTCTTTTCTCTGATTTTTCCTCAAACAAAGTGATGTCCATGGATTTGTCTTCAATATCACTGATCCTGTTTTCTATTGTTTTAAATTTGCTCCTAAATTCTTCTGTTGAGTTTTCCATTTCTGAAATTTTATTGTTTATCTTTTGGATTTCTTGTTGCTGTTTTTGTATGATTTCTAATTATTTATTTTGAAATTTTGTTCTTGTATTATTTTTCTGAATTCTTCTACTGCTTTGTCTATGTTTCCTTGATTTTGGCTATATTTCTTTGGTTTTGTCTGTGTTTTCCATGATTTTGTCTATTTTTTCCCTTGCTTTTGCCTGTGTTTTCCTTGATTTCTTTCCTAATCTCTTGCAGAGCCCAAATTATTTGTCTTTTGAATTTCAACTCAGGTAATTCCACTGACCTTTCTTCTACCAGAAGGTCATTTGATTCTTTGTTTTGGTCACTTTCTGTTCTGGTTTTTTTATGTTTGATATTCTTTCCTGTCTCTGAGACATTAAGATATTATTTTCTGTATTTATTGATTGTATGTTTGTTTTTTTGTCCTGCTTTTTTGTTTTATTTTTATATGTCAGGGTGGGCAGGCCAGACATGCTTTGCTGCTTGCTTGTCTGTGGGCATGATAGCTCTCACCACCTTGTCCAGTAAGCAGCAGGAAGGGCAATCCCACTTCACTGTTCACTAGTTTAGTGAGGTGGCTGAGAATATACTGGGCAGGCACTGTCTGCCTCCTGATGTTGGTCCAGCAGTGTGGGAGCATTCACAACCCCTTGCCAGATGGGTGGTGGTGTTGGATGGGGAGTGGTAGGCACTGACTTGCACTGTTCAGCAGCTGGTTGAGTGGCAGGAGGGGAGGAGTAGTGTGGACCTGGTGTGGTGGCAGGCCTGAGCTCCAGGGATGCTCTAGCCATGGTGGTGTGATGGGGGCCAGCAGGAAGTGGGGGAAGTAGTGTATGGGGCAGAAGGGTGAGAGGTGGGAAAGTGTGTTTCTCTGGTTACCAGGTGTTGTCTCTGTTGGGAGCTCTGGGAAGTTACCTTCCCATACTCCCTGTCCAGGGTTGTTGCTGGATGTTTTCCAAGATGGCAGCGCTGTGCCATGTTTATTGGCAGGGGACCTCCACTTCGTATCTCTCCTCTTTCTCTGTTTTCCATCAGTTTCTTCTTCCATTCTGTGTTTGATTTAGTTCTTTACCCGTTTCCCTTCATTTTATGTTTAGGGTTCCAGGATTCATGTTTGTATCTGTTTTAGTTTTTCAGATCTTTGCTACAGAGGGATGGCATGATGAGGCTGTCTAGGGTGCTGTATTTGTTCCCTTCATTTTATCTTTGTCATGCTAGAGAGCTTCATGTTATTATAAATCTCCAAAACATAACCATCTCATAGATCAGCTTACACTTGTTCCCCACATTTGTTCTCTTTCATGTGTCTAAAGATTAAAGTCTGGCATCATGATTCTGACCTATTTAGTGCCAATTCTCTCCAAGCCTCCTAAATATACTCACTCTTTCCTGTGCCCAACCCCAGGAAAGAATATTGTACTGTCTCAGACTTTGCTTGTATTTGTTTATCTGTTTATATGCTTACATTTTTTTTCAATATCCATCCTGTTAAGATATAGAGGCTACATTTTACAGCATGGCTCTGTTAAGTGCCCCCACACTTTCCCTGCTGCTGTTGTTGTTATCTGCCATCGAGTTGGCCCCTGACTCATGGTAAGTCCATGCACAATAGAAAAAAGGTTGCCCTATCTTATGCCATCCCCATGATGGATTGGAGATTAGATCACTGTGATCCATAGGGTTTTTGTTGGCTGATTTTTGGAAGTAGATCACCAGGCTTTTCTTCCTAGTCTGTCTTAGTCTGGAAGCTCTGAAACTTGTTCAACATCATAGCAACATGCAAGTCTCCACTGACAGCTGGCTGCATATGGTGTATATTGGCCAAGAACTGAAGTTGGGTCTCCCACATAGAAGAAAATAATTCTACTGCTGACCCACCACTGCCCTCACACAGTTTCCGTAGCACCAGGAAAATAGTAATTACTCAATAAAAACCTGTTGCTTCACTGGCTGCCTGCTTCTCTGAGTTTTATTATTCCTGAAGAGAGCTCAGAAGACTTTTCAGAGTTTCTGAACATTTTTGACTACTGGTAACTACAAAGAAACATAAGGAGTAAAATAACAAAGGGAAATTTTAACTGCTTTGAGATATCTTAAGTGTCTTACAATAAAAACTGTATCTTTGTTCTTTGGCATAACATGCCCTGATCTCTCTCAGTTCCTCACTTCATTTCTTTGCTCCTTTAATTCATTCTTCTTATTTGTAGAGACTCAGTGCAATCTGATTTCTCCATATTTCTTTTAGTCTAAATATAGGTTTCTTAATCTACTTCTTCTTGATTAATGAAGTATCTATCCTTAAGCCCACTTCTCTTTTGCACTTGATATTAAAGAAGTAAAATGGAGCTAATTTTGGTGATGATGCTGTTTCTTTGGATTACACTAAAGTCTGAGGAATTTTTTTTAACATCCAAGAAAATTTCAGGTTTTCTAAATCAACACGTTCCCAATTCACGTAAGAAAACAGCTTAGGTCATTCTCCCACAGACCCTTATTATCTGTGTTTTTATCATCATACCAGAAAATAGATACATTTTAAAAGCCAGAGAAATAAGAAAGCAAAGAGATGAGAAATTCTTAAATCCTCCCATAATAGCAAATCTTGGATATTTACCTAGTGATGCAGGAAGCAGGAACAAAATATTTTAGTATTAGATTACTTCATTAAATTATCCTTTGAGCACATTTTTTTTCCATAGTATAAAGAACTCTCATGTTAAGATTAAAGACACTAATCTAGAGATTATAGCTATGGAAGATGTTAATTACCTTGTACAGGATTTTTTGAACCATGAACATTTTTAAGACTGGTGAGCCAAAATTGGGAGACTGTGTTAGAAGCTGACTACTATTGATACGCATGTATAGACAAGTTCAGAATCAAAATTGGGAAAATACAGCTAGAATTAGACAAAGTAAATGTAAAATAATACTGAATTATTTTTAAGTATATTGTTAAAGGTTGTCATAAGGTCAAGGGGAAAAAAACTAAAAATGTAGTCTATATTTGAATTATTTAAAAATTAAATAATTTTAATGAAGAAAATTATAGCAGAGATTGGCATATTTAGAGGAAAAGCATTTGAGAGAAATTTGTTAAAAAAGGAAAGAAAAAAAAAAAAACTACTGGTGCCACACTGTCTGGAGCAAAGGAGAATGAAGAAAATCAAAGACACAAGGGAAAGATTAGTCCAAAGGACTAAGGGACCACAACTACCACAGCCTTCACCAGACTGAGTCCAGAACAACTAGATGGTGCCTGGCTACCACCACCAACTGCTCTGACAGAGATCACAATAGACAGTCCTGGACAGAGCTGGAGAAAAATTCAGAACAAAATTCAAGCTCACAAAAAAGACCAGATTTACTGGTCTGATGGAGATTGGCAAAACCCCAAGAATATGGCCCCTGAAAACCCTTTTAACTCAGTACGGAAGTCACTCCTGAGGTTCACCCTTCCGCCAAAGATTAGACAGGCCCATAAAACAAACAATAATATACATAGCTTAATCATGTATATGAGACTAAACGGGCACACCACCCCAGAGGCAAGGATGAGAAGGCCAGACAAATGAAACGGGATCCCAAGGCTGAGAAGGGGAGAGTGTTAACATACTGTGAGGTTAGCAAGGTTAACAACCAACGTCACAACACAATGTGTGTATTAATTGTTTAATGAGAAACTAACTTGCTCTTTAAACTTTCAATTAAAGCACAATTTAAAAAAAAGAAGAAAGTAGAAACTTTTATGGAGATTAAAAAAAAAAAAAAATCACCCATGAGAAACCAGAAGCACAGAAACCCAACAACAAAGTATAGTATAGGTGTGGGATCTAAACTCATACTATCTGCGTATTTCAGAGTCACAAAGCCAAAACTGAGACTTGAAACCAAAACCACCTAGTAAAGGTAAATCTGAAATCACTCTATAAAGCTACTCCCACTAACCATGGCACCTATGGTTTCCAAAGAAAATTCCCACTCAAAATAAACTTACAGTTAACTGCAGATCACACAATGAGATATACCACTGTGAGATAGTCAATAGACACAATTAATGGGAGAATTAAATAACAGAATAAAAAAACAGGAAAAAAAGTCTTTTAGGGGAAATGATGAAGAGATAATTCCATTTCAAGTAGGAATTTACACAGTTGAACTACAATGAAACAACTTCTGAGTAGTAGTAGCAATACTGTGAGGCCTGGGACAACCAACTCCTTCCTCTGTCGGATCTGCAAGACAAAAGCAGAGGATTATAATCATTCAGTCAACAGGCTCGGTAAAACCAGTTTCCTAGGAGTTTTGAGGATGGAAAGGGTGACTAAGAAACTAAGATTAATGATAATGGGAAAAAAAATTAAGCTAGAAGTATCCTAGAAACATTCTGTGAACAAATAGCTTAATACAAACTTAGGCAATATTTATGCTGAGAAGTCTACATCTCCCATCTTCCTACTCTCTTTCTTTTTGAATAGTATACTCCCTTTAAGGAGCCCTGGTGGTGCAACAGTGAAAGGCTGGCAGTTTGAACCCACCCAGCAGATCAGTGGGAGAAAGACCTGGCTATCTGCTCCCTTAAAGATTACAACTGAGAAAACACTATGGGTCAGTTCTGCTCTGTCACATGGTGTCACTATGAGTCAAAATTGACTTGACGACACCTAACAACAAAAAAATACTCCCTTTGCTGCCCTAATTTTCCCCAAATTTCACTATCTTCAATTTTCATCTCCTTAAATTGTAAGTTTTTCTTATCCATTCAATTGTTCATGAGTCTGAGTTATTTTTCTAATTTCACCTTTTCCTAATCTACTATCTTGTTCCAATTTCTAATTCAGTACTAACATTTTTTTAACTACAACTCTTTCACTTTGTCAACATTCTTAGATTATAGAACATCACTTTTGAAATCAAATTAATTTCTAATCTTCCATTCTAAGTTTCACTTCTCCTACGTGGAACTGAGAAGAAAAGAAGGGTTCACTTTCCAGAAACACTGTGTGTGCACCCCTCTAGCTCCCCATAGTGAAACAGACCAAGAACCTCTTAAGTCTGTTTCACTAAAGTTGTTATTCAGGAAATCTGGATTTATTCAGAGAAGTTAGACATTAATCATTCTACTCTGAAAGGCTAGGGTACTTCAAACATAAAAATCACCTCAAAACAGGCAGTACTGTTAAGGGCTAAAGTTCCCAAAGATTTAGAGAGCTTTTTCTTTATCTTATAAAAGAAGAGAATTCAAAAATTAAAGGAATGTTAAGGACATGTTGAAGTCATCTGCCTGGTGTCTCACATGAAGTTTCTCTATTTGATTACTAAGTTAGATCATGCAAAAAAAACAAGCATTTATATGACATGCAGGAAATTAGTTGAGATGCCTTCAAAATATGAACAAGCATTCCCATCTATTGCTATTTGTATGTACTATTCTTCATGGTACATTTTCATTGGAATTTATGTCAGGAAGTAAATAATGCCTTAGAAAGAAACCTAAGTCATCTCATCCTAGAAAGATGAGAAAAGTCCTATTTCAGGGCTATGGTTTAGGGTTTAAGGGAAGAGATAATAAGTTAACAATGGGATCCATTAATATTTTACTGTGTGGCGTACGCTCGCAAAAATAGTGTTCTTGAAACTATCAGAGAAGGTTGTTAACTAGTCTTCACGAATCAAGGCCAAGGCGAGGCTCATGTTGGAAAAATATTTCATAATGTCCTCGGCAAAATAAAGCATAATTATCAAAAAAAGAATCACCTGTCTGAGGCAGGCTCCCTGTCTTCAACGTCAGTAGCTTGGTGAGAATCTCTAATTTATGTGCGCTTTCTTTAATCCCAAATCATTGATTGCAGCACATTTTCAGGTAAATAGTCTCAAACATACAAAACCTTAGAGAGATGTGAGATATTTTTTCTGAATAGAGCTTTTCAAATGGAAGGATATTTAGTTACTGTTAAAACAAAAACTCAGGAACAAGGTAGAAATAATAAAAATTCCTCCAGGTTAAAGGAGATCCAACAGCTCATGCAGGGGGTAAGTTCTGAAACATCACCCAGTTTGCAGTTCTCCTTGGTGATGCAGGACACAACAAACCAAAGGTTTGAGAAAAATTTAAGGTCCAGGGAAAAGAGAAAAGACTTCCTTTCAAACCATGTAGGTAGTGAATCAGCTCAAGTCCTGTTTTGCTCTTGCTTACCTACACTTATGCTCCTGATTTGCCCTCTAGATCAGACTTCTGGCACCTCTATGCTCCACTCCGCCCTACCCCCTGACCCCACTGCCACTATTCAGTATCCCTCTTCCACCCCAGAAAGGAGTCCTGGTGGTAAAGTGGTTAAGAGCTTGGCTGCTAACCAAAAGGTTGGCAGTTCAAATCCACCAGCCGCTCCCTGGAAACCCTAAGGGGAAGTTCTACTCTGTCCTATAGGGTTGTTATGAGTCAGAATTGTTTTTTGTTTTTTTTTAATTTTTTTATCTGATTAGATGTTACAGTGGAGTGAAATCCTTTTGACAGACAGTGCTGAGAGGACAGGGGCAAAGCCACTAACAAAATGGAGGCAAAAGTGAAACTAAATTAAAATAAATAACAACATAAAATCATGGGCAGAGTGCCAAATTAGTGTAAAGTTAGAGCAGAATCGGATGTGGTAACAAGTCAGAATTGGAGACAGCAGGATATCAAGTGTTGTTGTTATTGTTGTTGTTGCTGTTGGGTGCCATCAAGTTGATTCCAACTCATAGGGAACCTATGTGCAACAGAACCAAACACTGCCCAGTCCTGCACCATCCTCACAATCATTGTTATGCTTCAGCCCATTGTTGCAACCACTATGTCAATCCATCTCATTGAGTGTCTTCCTCTTTTTCACTTACCCTCTTCTTTACCAAGCATGATGTCCTCCTCCAGGGACTGGTCCCCCCTGATAATATGTCCAAAGTATGTGAGCCAAAGTCTCGCCATCCTCTTTTCAAAGGAGCACTCTGGCTGTTTTTCTTCCAAGACAGACTTGTTCGTTCCTCTGGCAGTCCATGGTATATTCAATATTCTTCTCCAACACCATAATTCAAAGGCATCAATTCTTCTTCGGTCTCCCTTATTCATTGTCCAGCTTTTGCATGCATATGACCCAGTTGAAAATATCATGGCTTGGATCAGGAGCACCTTAGCCCTTAAAGAGACATTTTTACTTTTTAACACTTAAAAGAGGTCTTTTGCAGCAGATTTGCCCAATGGAATGCATTGTTTGATTTCCTGACTGCTGCTTCATGGGCGTTGATTGTGAATTCAAGTAAAATGAAATCCTTGACAACTTCAATCTCTTCTCCATTTATCATGATGTTGCTTAGTGGTCCAGTTGTGAGGATTTTTGTTTTCTTTATGTTGAGGTATAATCCATACTGAAGGCCGTGGTCTTTGATCTTCATCAGTAAGTGCTTCAAGTCCTTTTCACTTTCAGCAAGCAAGGTTGTGTCATCTGCATATTGCAGATGTTAATGAGTCTTCTACCCATCCTGATGCCACACGCTTCTTCATATAGCCCAGTTTCTTGGATTATTTGCTCAGGGTACAGATTGAATAAGTATGGTGAAAGGATACAACCCTGACACGTACATTTCTTGATTTTAAACCCCTTGTTCTCTTTGAACAGCTGTCTCTTGGTTTATGTACAGGTTTAGCATGAGCACAGTTAAGTGTTCTGGAATTCCCATTCTTCATACTGTTATCCATAATTTGTTTTGTTCCACACAGCCAAATGCCTTTGCATAGTCAATAAAACATGGGTAAACATCTTTCTGGTATTCTCTGCTTTTAGCCAAGATCCATCTGACATCAGCAATGATTTTCATCATTCCACATCCTCTTCTCAGTCCGGTGTGTATTTCTGGCAGCTGCTTGTCGATGTACTGCTGCAACCACTTTTGAATGATCTTCAGCAAAATTTTGCTTGCATGTGATATTAATCATTTGTTTGATAATCTCCGCATTCTGTTGGATCATCTTTCTTTGGAAAGGGCACAAATATAGATCTCTTCTGTCGACTGGCCAGGTAGCTATCTTCCAAATTTCCTCGCATAGACAAGTGAGCACTTCCTGTGCTGCATCTGTTTGTTTGTCTTGCAAAAGTCTGTCATGCGATCTCCAGCATTGTGTCTATGACCAAGGCTATCTTTTCTAGGTAGCTATCTTCCTTTGTTTCCAACTTTCAAATTCCAATCACCGGTAATTATCATTGTATCTTGATTGCATGTTTGATCGATTTCAGACTGCAGAAGTTGGTCAAAATCTTCAGTTTCCTCATCTTTGGCATTAGTGGTTGGTGTGTAAATTTGAATAATAATCATACTAACTGGTCTTCCTTGTAGGAGTATGGATATTATCCTACCACTGACAGCATTGTATTTCAGGACGGATTTTGAAGCTTTCTTTTTGACTATGAATGGGACACCATTCCTCTTCAATTTGTCATTCCTGGCATAGTAGACGATGTAACTGTCTGATTCTAAATGGCCAATACCAGTTCATTTCAGCTCACTAATGCCTAGGATATCAATATTTATGTGTTCCATTTTATTTTTGGCAACTTCCAATTTTCCTAGATTCATACCTCATACATTCCAAGTTCCCATTGTTAATGGATGTTTGCAGCTGTTCCTTCTCATTTTGAATCATGCCACCTCAGCAAATGAGGGTCCCTAAAGCTTTACTCCACTCACATCATTAAGATCATCAGGTCCTCATTAAGGAGATCAACTTCAGACTGCAGAAGTTGGTCAAAATCTTCAGTTTCCTTATATTTGGCATTAGTGGTTAGTGCGTAAGTTGGTGTATTGGTGCATAAATTAGTGGTTGGTGGGTAAATTTCTGGGTTTAGATAGCCAAACACCTCCAGTGCTGCTTCCTTTTGTTGAAACATCTCAACTGGTATTCCGTCAATTCCTGGAAATTTGTTTTTCGCCAATGCCTTCAGTGCTGCCTGGATTTCTTCCTTCAGTATCATCAGTTCTTGATCGTATGCTACCTCCTGAAATGGTTGAATGTCACCAGTAATTTTTGGTACAGTGACTGTATATTCCTTCCATCTTCTTTTGATGCTTCCTGCCTCGTTCAATATTTTGCCCATAGAATTCTTCAAAATTGCAACTCAAGGCTTGAATTTTTTCTTCAGTTCTTTCAGCTTGAGAAATACTGAGTATGGTCTTCCCTTTTGGTTCCTAACTCCAGGTCTTTGCATATTTAATTATAATATTTTACTTTGTCTTCTTGAGCTGCGCTTTGAAATCTTCTGTTCAGCTCTTTTATGTCATCATTTCTTCCTTTCTCTTTAGCTGTTCTATGTTCAAAAGCAACTTTCAGAGTCTCTTATGACACCCATTTTGGTCTTTCCTATCTTTCTAATGACCTTTTGCTTTCTTTGAGTATGATGTCCTTGATGTCATCCAACAACTCTGCTGTTCTTCAGTCATTAGTGTTCAATGCATCAAATCTAGTCTTGAGTTCGTCTCCAAATTTAGGTGAGATATACTCAAGGTTGTATTTTGGCTCTCATGGACTTGTTTTAATTTTATTCAGCTTCAACTTGAACTTGCATATGAGCAATTGATGGGCTGTTCTGCAGTCAGCCCCTGGCCTTGTTCTGACAGGTAATATTGAGCTTTTCCACTTTCTCTTTCCAAGATGTAGTCAATTTGATTCCTATGTTTTCTGTCTGGTGTGGTCCACCTGTATAGTCACCTTTCACGTTGTTGAAAAAAGGTATTTGCAATGCCTTCAGTGCAGCTTGGAGTTCTTCTTTCAGTATCATTGATTCTTGATCATATGCTACATCCAGAAATGGCTGAACATCGACCAATTCTTTTTGGTACAGTGACTGCATATTCCTTCCATCATAGAACTTAGATCTCTCTTAATACAGTACTTGTTGAATGATGTTTATGTAGAAAAAAATGTATATTTATGCCCCAAATGCTCAATACAATATTTGTTTCAAAATTATGTGCCAAAAATGTTGTGAGTTATATCCAAATATAAATGACAGATGGTAAGGATCAGATACAGATATTTTTAAAAGATCAGAAAGTGTCAATAAAGGAGATGTGAGTTTCAGAATCCATGCTACTGCACGGGCACAAAGAAACTGTCCAAAACCATACTAATTATTTAGTAATCATGAAGAAGTGTTAACCTTTTACATTTTCACATGATAGATTTACTCAATAGAAAATTTGTATTTATTTTATTTTACTTTTTATATTTTAGGAACTTAGTTGGAGTTTTGGGTTAATGTGTATGCTTTATAAATTTTCCATTTAAAATAATAGGAAATACAACAGACAAATGTATAAACAATGTATAAACAATGTATAAACAAATTATTGTATATCCACACAGAGGAATACTACACAGCGATAAAGAACAATGATGAAGCCGTGAAACATCATATAACATGGTGGAAGCTGGAACTTAGTATGCTAAGTGAATTTAGTCAGTCACAGGAGGACAAATATTGTATAAGACTACTATTATATGAACTCAAGAAAAGGTTTAAACACAGAAGAAAACATTCTTTGATGGTTACAGGGGTGGGGAGGGATGGTGAGGGTTATTTACTAACTAGATAGTAGATAAGAATCATCTTAGGTGAAGGGAAAGACAGCACACACTACAGGCGAAGTCAGCACAACTGGACTAAAACAAAGCTAAGACGTTTCCTGAATACAATCAAAGACTTTGAGGAGTAGAGTAGCAGGGGCGGGGGTCTGGGGACCATGCTTTCAGGGACATCTAGGTCAACTGACATAACAAAATTTATTAAGAAAATGTTCTGCATCCTTCTTTAGTGAGTGGCATCCAGGGTCTTAAAAACTTGCAAGCAGCCATCTAAGATGCATCAATTGGTCCCAACCACCTGGAGTAAAGGAGAATGCAGAACACCAAAGACACAAAGTAGTAGCCCAAGAGACAGAAAGGGCCACATAAACCAGACTTCATCAGCATGAGACCAGAAGAACTAGATGGTGCCTGGCTACCACCAATGACTGCCCTGACAGGGAACACAACAGAGTCCCTGAGGGAGCAGGAGAAGGTGGGGCACAGAACTCAAATTCTAGGAAGAAGACCAGACTTAAGGGTCTGACTGAGACTGGAGGTACCCCAGAAAGCATGGCCCCTGGATTCTCTATCAGCCCAGAACTAAAACAATTTCTGAGGCCAACTCTTCAGACAGAGGTTGGACTGGACTGTGGGACATAAAGTGATACTCGTGAAGAGTGTGCCTCTTAATCAAGTAGATACAAGAGACCAAAGGGGCAGCTTCCGTCTGGAGGTGAGAGGGGAAGGCCGAGAGGGTTAGGAACTGGTTGAATGGACACGGGGAATCAGGGGCAGAAAGGAGGAGTGTGCTGTCACAGAATGGGGTGAGCAATTAGGGTCACATAACAATGTATGTATAAAAATTTTTTATGGGAGACTAACTTGAAATGTAAACTTCATTTAAACTACAGTAATAAAAAATAAAATAAAATAATAGTAAATAGGTTCCCAGTTGGTATTTGTGCAGAATGCCCAATTTTCAGGAACAGATTATTCATATTAAGCCTAGAATTTTATTTTTAAAATAGAGCATCACACTTTCTGTGATCTTCTAGGACTTGCTTTTTTCCACCAACATTTATGCTACCAATCTTTACTCAAGCTGTTGAGTATAGTTACCCTTCATTATAGTTTATTCATTTTGAATACCATGTAATATTTAACTGAGGAAACGTATCACAGATTATTTAAATATTCTTAAACGGCATTTCGGTCAAGTTTGTTCTACTACAAGCAGTTAATAGTATTGTTCACACTCCCTAATATACATGGGCAATGTATATGAGTGCTGTGCTAGATAACTTTCAATTTTGTCTTCATATTCAGTCTCCACACTTCCCCAACCAGCTCTATGACCCAGAGGACTTCCTTGCCTCTGACTTTTGGTTGAGTTTGGCCAAGAAGGAGACCTGCAAGGAGATGTGTGTGTGGCAGAGAAGAAAGAAGGGTGAGGTCAGGGAATATATTTTTATGACTTTGTTACTTCAGGGTCACCACTGGCTATGTCCCTTCACCAAATGTCACAGCTCCTCTCATTGCGGACCTCTCCACTTCACTCTCTCTTTCTGGATTCTAGTAACCTCACCAGGGGTGACAAAGTCTGTTACTAGCCCCAGGGTACTGCACTAGTCTTTGTGGTTTTCTTATACTGTGACCTCACCTTTGTAAATAGTCGCTTATTAAATTCTCCTTGAATTATCTTAATCTGAGTGTGCCATATGTTTCCTGGTGGAACCAGACTAATACATATGGTTAATCGTTTATGTGAATGTTCAACTTTACAACACAATTCAAAATATTTTCTAAAGAGATTGTACCAATTTAAACTCAAAGCAGAGATGTATAAGAGACACTATTCATCTACATCTCTTCCAACTCTTTGTATTTTCTTATTAGTTTTTCATCATGGATATAACATGGTATATTATTGTGGTTTTGATCTGTAGTTCTCAAATTATGAGTGGAGTTGAGCATCTCTATAAAAACATGTTTGTTAGATGTACGTGCTTTTTCTGTGAAGGCTTACTCAAATATTTCACCCATTTTTGTCTTTTTCTAATTGAGAGTTGTTTAAATAGTCTTGATACTACTATTGTATGTTATAGGTATTTAAAATATCTTCTTTAAATTCTTTTTTTCCCATTTTTTATAGTGTCTCAATGAACAGAAGTTCATAATTTTAGTGTAGAAGAATTTTTCATTATTTTCCTTCTTGGTATACATTTTTGTGTCTTTTTAAAGAAATTCTGCTGTTGTAGTCAGCTTCCAAGGTGACACCCAATGATTCTCACCTTCTGATATTCATCTACCTCTACATCTCTTGTATAATCTCTTTTATTATGTCAGGTTTGGTCAATGTGGTCAATGGAATGTGGTGTAAGTTATGATGTGTAACTTCTGAAGCTAGATAATAAAGGATATTGCTGCTTTCACCTTGCTGTCTTGGACCACTTGCTCTGGTGGAAGCCAACTACCATGTTGTGAGGACACTCAAGTAGGCCTAAGGAGAGTTTCATGTGGTGAGGGATTGAGACCTCCTACCAATAGCCAACACCAACTTGCCAACACGTGAGTGAGCCATCTAGAAAGTAAATCCCTCAGCTTTTGTCAAACCTTTGGATGACTGCAGCCCTCATCATCATCTTAACTGACCAGACTTCTCTATGGTGTTTCAAAGGAGGAAGGTCAGTTTTCAAAAGAGACCTCCTTATAAGTCTTCTAACTAACATAATAGTACAGTCTCTAGCACAAGGAAAGTTTGTGGAAGGAAGTATAGAGAAAGGAAAGAAAATAATGAAGAATAAAGGAAAGGAAAGAAAAGAACAAAGGAAAGAGGAGCTCATCCTATCACTAGTGGAAAAGAGGAAAGTAGATGAGGGGTGATTAAAGGGAAAGAATCATCTGAATATTTCCATTAACATCTATGACACAAGGATCATGCATAAATTACAAGAGAAAATTATCGTTTTATGAAAGGTATCAATTTTAAAGATGTCCATGAATAAAGTTCAACTCATAGGTAAATCTTCTTCATCTCACATATTGAATTCATTTTTAAATCACAGAAAATGTCATTCCAGCCCCATTTTCCAGGTGTCCAGAAAACTATCACAACACATTCCCTCCAGAAAAATTGGGTTCTTTTTCATGCCAGAATCTAAAGGAAACAAAAGGTAGAAACATTCTTCACTGAATGCATAATGACCGAAGAGAAACTATGTAGGTTTGGGATTGAACAAAAATGGGGTTCAAGGGGAAAAAAATCCCAATGTTTGCTCCGCATTCTAATGCTGCGCTCCTTAAAAACCTAAGTATAGACAGACTCTTTTACACTTGCTCCTCTAACATTTTCCTGGCTAAATGTTTATGAGATAGTGTAATCTTGGACTTTTTCCCTGTAATTTGATCTTCACTTCCTCCTCTACATAGAGCCCTTTTCCTGAGCTGGGTTATTGAACAATTTCTTTCTTACTGGCATAAAATAAAGAGGCTACCTCCTTACATTTGTCTCTATTCTCATCAGAGCTTCTCTATTCTCATGGAATTGCCTTAAATTAGTGTCAAGGTGATTAAGTCTAGACATAAGAAGTTACCCTGCTTCCAAGGAATATAGTGTGTGGTAGGGGAGGGGTGTGGGGTGGGACATTATTTTTAGAATTAAAGACTTTGTTATGTTTCTCACTCATTTTGATCTTGAGTAAATAGTTGATCTCCTCAGGTATTATATTCCTCTTCTACAAAATGGGAATCTAATGTTGTTGTTAGCTGCCATTGAGTCAGCCCCAGACTCGTGATAACCTATGCACAACTAAATGAAATACTGCTTTGTCCTGTGCTATCCCCATGATCAGTTGTGGATCAGACTGTTGTGATCCAAAATGTTTTAACTAGCTGATTTTTGGAAGTAGATCACCAATCCATCTTAGTCTGGAAGCTCCACTGAAAGCTGTTTAGCAAAGTAGCAATAGCAAGCCTCAATTGACAAATGGGTGGTGGCTGGGCATGAAATGCATTGGCCAGGAATGAACCTGGGCCTCCCTTATGAAAGATGAGAATTCTACCACTGAATCACCACTTCCCTCAGGAATTGTGATAAAGTCCCCACATTGCTCACAAAGTTGTGGGAGAATCAAATGAGAGAATGTATAATTCAAGTAAGCTCTGTTTTTTAAAATCCACAAATAAACAGTGTTGTTATATGATTATCCCACTAGAATTGAAAGTAGCTCTGGCCTAGATATTTTAAATTCTATTAATAAGGGATCAATTTAGTTGAAGTGTCTACTTGTGTTTACAGACAGTAAAATGTAATGGTTAAAAGCACCATCTTTGAAGTCAGAATGACATGAAGTTGAACCCAGTTTCTCATCTTTCTAGTTCATTGACCTTGGTCAAGATACTAATTTTTCATCTATAAAATAGATTCTGAAAAACAGAAGGTTTTGTAAGGAGCAAATAAGATAATGCATCCACTTAGTAAGAGCTTAATAGATGTTAGATCCTATTATCATCATTATAATTATTAATATTAACATTAATAGTCCCTGTTAACAAAATTTCCCTAAATTTTCTAAGTAAACAAGGCCCTATGGTTTGCTAGGAGATTTTCCTTGTAAGGTGTCTGGTCAATCCATTGCCAATTGTTCTTCCCCTGTGGATCTGAGAGTCCCAGGAAATAAGGAAGTGATTTATTCAGCTGTTGGACAATGAAATTATACATGAAGAAAAAGAAGAGTCATAGACTCTAAAGAGAAAAGAAAATGCAAGATGCCAGGAACAGGCACATGCTGGCACATTGCCCAGGAGTACAGGCCAAAAACACCAACACGATTGCAGAGAGGAAGGGCATCCTAACCCATCAATTCCCGCCTCAGACTGAATTTCCTTTTTGTCTTTACCAAAGCACAGAATTCTTTTAAAATATAAAATGTACTTTCAATCATTTTCGCCTTATAAATTCAGATGTGTTTCCTCTTTACTTCTGATTCTCAGTGAAATTGCGCTGTTGTTGTTGTGTATCGTCAAGTCGATTCTGACTCACAGCGACCCTATAAGACAGAGTAGAACTGCACCATAGGGTTTCCAAGGAGCGGCTGGTGGATTTGAACTGCCGACCCTTTGGTTAGCAGCCTGAGCTCTTAACCACTTTGCCAAAATTGCACTACGGTTCTTAAAATGCAAATGTGTTTACCTACTTCCCTAACTACTCCTTCTCTAGAAATTTATAAGTGGTAAATTTCTTGTGGAAGTTAAACATAAAGGAGTGCTCACTAGATTTTAACTATAGTGATTTATTTCTTTAAAAATAATCTCATGTTTCCATCTGGCCTCTAAATTAACTATTTGATATTCCCAGGTTGTTTCCCTATAGGTAATTTTATTGAGGTAAAGTGCAATTAATTTTGAAGTCATTGAACTTTCTTGCTTAAGGAGCATTTCCTGTGTATGGTCCTGAGATTCTCTGACTTTACACTAATATTCCAGGGAAGAGAAGGCACTTCTTAGCCAAGGGAGTTATCTAATACATCAGCAAGTTTCCCTGACATTAATTTCTTTGTTTAAAAGTATCTGCTCCACTTCTGTGTTGATCACCACCAAATGACCTCCCATCCCAACACAGTTCTGCTCAAATCTTAGTCTGAGAATTCTTTTCAGTAGAAATGAAGTAACAGCTGGAATCAAATGACATCCAAGTACTTGGGCAACATCCCCAGACCTTTTCTGTGTTGCATGAAAGAGAAGCGTGAATGCAAGATGAGCAAAATAAGAGTAAAGTGTGCTCTGTACACATAATACTTGAAGGATTTACAGCTGTTTTATAGACGTGGGTTTCTGAACTCACGTATTTACCGTTTCCTGAATTATATTAATTTGGGGACACAGAATTACTCTCAAGAAACGTTCTTTAACATTAAGTCATCAATGTTTACTGAGTTTACCTGAAGAATTCCTCTGAATTTCCTTTTTTTTTTTTTGCAAAAAATTCACTATTAAGGGTTTCTTTTTCCTGTTATTTCATGTCCCGTGTACATAAGTCTCTCAGAGTTTTAAGTGACAGGCACAGGTGAATCTGGAACCCCAATTCTGCTCAATAATCTTGGACATTCCACGGAGCCTTAGGTTTTTAAAACAGAAATAAAACCTATTCACATGGTGATTGTGAGAATTAAAAGTATGCCTCATTAGAAGTCTGGTGCCTCCATTTATTATGAATTTCCTTGAGCAAGTTAGATACCTCCTTGAATTGTAGTTTTTTCATTTTTATAATGGAAATATAATTATAGTACCAACTACAGAGGAAGATTTAATCACATAATATGTGTAAAGCACTTTAAAAGATGCTTATTGTTGTTACCGCTGTTAGTTGCAGTAGAGTTGATTCTGACTCATGGCGAATCCATGTGTGCACAGTAAAACTGCTCTATAGGGTTTTCAAGGTTATGACCTTTCAAAAGCCAATTGCAAGCCTGTCTTCCACTAGATTTGAAAGGTCAGTCCATTGTCTAGTAGTCAAGTGCTTAATCATTTGCACCACCGAGGAACACCCTAAAAGGTGCTAATGCAGAATAACTGCTTAATAAATATTACCTATTACTAGTTTTTATACAGTATCAAGCACATAAGAGTCCTAAACAAATAGTTCTTTCTCCTTTCTCATTTGAAGCAGTAGTTTCCCACTATTTCAGGATTAAACGAATCTACAGCTAACCATTATAAATCCACTGATGTATTTTGATTATATGTGTATACAGTTTTGGGAGCAAATCTACAGTTTAGTTTGGAGCTATCGGAAAGATATTCAAGCAGAGGTTTTATTGGAAAAAAAATAGAATAAACCAATCTCAGATTCAATCTCATCTCTCTCTCTGAGAAAAGAGAAAGTCTGCTAAAGCATTGCAAAACTTTACCTGTCACCCTTGTCCCTTCACTGAAGCAGTTTAGACTTGAATGATATGTGTAGTTCAGACAGCCTTTTGTCACTTTTGCCATATGTAAAATTATACGTTACTGTGAAGGAAGAAGAAGAATTACTATCAATTTTTTTAACCTTATGGCCTATATCTCTGTCCCAGACTTACCTCCAATCCCCATCACTCTCTTCCTCTCTCTATGCAAGTACAATAAAGATTATGTTGAATTATTGATTGCTTGTATTCATTTATCTCATTTGTTTGTTTATATGTCTACACTTTTATTTTCAGCCCTTTCCCCACTAGAATTTAATCTTCATATTCTAAGGAGGTCATTGGTTGTTCGGTGGTAGAATTCTCGCCTTCCACGTGGGAGATCCTGGTTTGATTCCTAGCCAAATGCACCTCATGTGCAGCCACTACTGGTCTGACTACTCGATAGCAGCTATCAACAACAATATTCTAGGGAGAAGACTGTTTTCTGCATTGATTAATCACGAACACCAAGAGCAGCGACTTATCAATACACGTTTGTTGACTCTCTGGCTGTCTGCTACTTCTTCACTTTAATAACCCTGAAGCAAACTCACAGGTTAGTTTGTATTTTCTGAAGAGTTCTGACTGCTGATAACTACAGATACACATATGGGATAAATAACACCCAAAGGGAGGCTTTGAACATTCAGAGATATTTTAAATGTCTCATAATGAAAACTATCTTTTGTGTTCCTGGGAGTCTATACTGAGCAAGACCTGTTCTCTCTCAGGTCCTGACTTGATTCTTCACTCATTTCTTTCTTGTCCTTCTGCTATTGAAGCTTAATACTATCAAGCTTTTCTACCTTTCTCTTAGTCTGTGCCTTGGGGCCCTGAATATCTGCTTCCTTCGATTAATGAAATAAGTATCCTTAAATTCCCTTCTCACTTACACATGACCATTAAAAGTACAGCAGAGATTAACTTTGGTGATAATTATTTGTGTTTTACTAAAGATTGAGATTTATTTACTTCTCATAGAGAACTGTTGACATGGCCCATTTGACAGAAGAAGCCACTTTCACTCCCTCCTAGATTATTAAAAAATTATTTTTAGTCATCTTACCAGTGAATAGAGAATCAAAATGTAGATTGGAGAGCAAAAAGTTCTTTGAGACTTCTCACAAAATAAACTTGAGAAACTTAGTTGGGGGCAAATGGAAGAGGGAAGAAATATTTTATTTTCTTAAACCAAAAAGCAAACAAACCTGTTGCCATGGAGTTGAGTCATCATAGCAACCCTATAGGACAGAGTAGAATTGCCCGATAGTGTTTCCAAGGAGCAGCTGGTGGATTCGAACTCTGATATTTGGTTAGCAGCTAAATGCTTAATCGTTTGATTTCCTTACATCGCTATTATTTCATCTGAATGCTTTTTTCCACTCATATTGGGAAAGACTCCCACCTGGGCATCAAAGACCCTAATATACAGTATTACAATGATAGAAGCAATTGTAGTTGCACCCCCAATAGAGGGTTTTTGTTACCAGAGAACACATCATTACTAATGAACCCAGTACTGGAAGACGGTGTCTTGAGGATGGCTACCACTAACACACATGCATATGTGAGGTCATGATTGTTGTTGGGAAAATGCCACTAAAACCACGTAAAGTAAACTTAGAAGCAGAATCAAATATCAAAAGGTAGAGGAAAAAGAAGAAACAGAGGTGGAGAAGGAGAAGAAATTAAGAAAGGCATAACATTCCAAGTAAGGGATGACATACTATGGGATAAAAGAGAACATATGTTTTCAGGGAAACTTTATAGAATGTAATAAGGGAAGGACTCAAGAGAAGTGCCACCTCAGTGAAAGACTTACCTAAACAGCTCACAATGAAACAGGCACTGAGCAGTGTGATGGAAATCACAGCAACAGACCAGAATCCCATTTGGGACCGCCAAACTCCTTTCCCTGTCAGATCAACAAAACAAGTGCAGTTACCTGAGGGCCGGGAAGCTAGAGTCTCCAAGAAGCTTAGAGCAATGAAGAAGCCAGACAAATAATCCAAAATAATAATTAAAAAGAAAAAAAAACTTAAAGCAAGAAGAGAACTTAGAAACTCCCTCAGAATAAATGACCAGGTAGTAGCCCTGAAGTCCAAGACAAGTCTGGGCATAACTCATCCTCAGCCAACCGTAATTTCCATTTCCTTATTCTTTCTTCTTAAATATTACATTCATCCATTGATTCTCTGCCTTTCTCAAAATATCATTTTTGTCTCCCACTTCCAATATCCCTGTGTTAATACTTTTAAGAGCTCCTGGCTCTGAGACACTATTATTTCTTTCAATCCTCCCTGACTCTACTATATTGGTCCAATCTCTATTCCTTTATTCTGTCCATTGTCTACCTCCTCTCTCTAGATCATTCTTATTATCTCATCATGTATTTCTACCTTCCTCTCTGGAAAGGTAGAAAAGGAATGCTTACCTTTATCTTGAGGTTGCTTTCTCTCACCATTATGTGAGCTCCCTGGGTTCAAAAGATTCTGGAGCCTTTCTAGTCTCACTACCTGAAGAAGTTACACAGAGATATCACTTCGTTCGAATGAGGGCAGAGCTCAGAAACAAACTGCTATATACTCTGATAAGGCTCACAGACTTCCAATATATAGTATACCTTGAAAGAAGAAGTGGTGGTTTGGACTAAAGTTTCCAGAGATTTAAAGACATAGGGAAAGAAAGCCAAAGCAGGAAATTGAGAAACTTACTAGAAACTATTAATGAGAACTGTGACAATAATATTGACATCATTTGTTCAGTTCCTAAAATAAAATTTCTGATTCTTACTTATTCTGCCAAGCAAATGGAAAATGTTATATGCCCTAAAGGAAATACACTTGTAAACTTTAATTAAATTAAGTGCTCTCTAACCAACCTTTTTACTGAATTTTATGTATGGCTTAATCCATGTATTTAACAGTGTCCTTGCAAGTGAACAAAAGTCTAATTGAATGAGTACGGCTTAGCTGCTAAATAACAGAAAAACACACAGACATTTTCCAGGAATGTGATTTCAAAACAGAAGATTCTGAAATCTATTTGCAAAGATGGTTGTATCAAGGCCAATATTGGGTGAAGGTTAGTAATATTTTATAATCTTCCTGATTATGAAAGGGGGAACCTGAAGTGGTATATCAGAGGCAGACTTCCTGAATTCTATGCTTGGGGATCCTTCCTAACACACGGTCTCTAAAATGTAGAACCTTTCTATCTTATAACATCACAAACATCACCACATTTACAAGTGAGTAGTCTAGAATACAGGTAGAGCCCAACTTACAATGGGTTTCTGTTTCGAAGACTACTCTGTCATAAATCGGTCCTGACCTAAGTCAAAGTCTTCATTTTTTTTTTTAGTTTTCATTATTATTGCCCTTTATTATAAGTGTCTTTATAAATCTGATCTTTATTTGTCTTTGGGGGTTGGAAACATTACATCTGAGAATGATAACATCGGCAAATTACTCACTGCCACATTATACGTAGTACATATTACTAACCATAAGATATACAAAAAAAAAAAAAAAGGACGGTGGTAAATGCAGTTGGACATAACTTGAATACACACTGAAAATATAAAACACATACTGTTGGAAAGAATCAAAGTGATTTTTTTCTATTTTGGCTTGACCACTTTTAAAGGAGACATGAGAGGTAAATCAGCAAATTGAATCATCTCAAACTCCTTTCCAAGAAAACATCATTAGATTGCTCTTAGGAAAGTTAGTATCCATAATTGGATAAAGTAGATTCATTTTGATTCTGTTGTTTAGGAATTTAGATAAAGATACTTAAATCAATAGTTGGTGGCAAGTACTACTCATAAAAGATATTTAGACTCATACTAAATCCACACAAATGTGTGTATTATCAGTCTATAGCCTCAAATGTACAAGACATGTAGCAATTCTTTATTATCTATTATTATTATTTCTTATTACCACTGGACTGATGGGAAATTTACTGTCAGACATTCTTGGAACTATCCTCTATCCTTTGGATTATATTAAGATTCTGGGATATAACTAACATCAAGAAATTGAGGGAAGGAAATCTAGCTGATCATTGTTCATTAATCCACACTGGTACATCTCAACCCTTATGTTCCTCTACTGCTTGGTGTCTTGATAGCACCATAACAGTTTGAAATCAGCTTTGTCATGCTAGTTGTTCTTAGCTTGAGGATTGATCTGCAACAAGTTAGTTTACCATTACTGTAAGTGAAATATCTCATTTTTGTAACCCTAAATAATTTTGTTTTTCCTTAGCCCTTATCAGATGGTTGGGGCAGTGGAGTTGGGGTGTTTAGAAGTCGACATTAATCTAGATAAATAATTATTAAACTTTTATGAGTCAATGCCCCATCTGAGATTCTGATGAAAGCTTTGGATACATTAACAGACTTTTTTTCATAAATTCATTATTACAAAAATTATGTATAATGCATTTTTATTGGAAATTATTTTCCTTAACATAGACAATGCAAACTATTTTTACCAAAAAATTTTGTCTCTTTCACTTTAATATGATGCAAATATTAAGTCTTTTTCTTAAATTTCTTAAATAAATTGTTACATATTGTACTAACAAAACAAAATTAAATAATATTTTGATCAAAATTACATCTTAATCATAAAATTGCTATTATTTTGTGTAAATAAGATTGAATTGAGTCCCTGCATTCTAGAAGTAATAGTAGATTGGCAATCCCAGACCCAGGAACTCAGCTTTGAATCATCTAAGTCTCTGAAATTGCATTTAGGTGTTTGAAAATTATTGCTTTCCCAAACTGCCTGCCAAATGCAAAAACAATTCCTCTCTGAAAAGAGATAATAAGGCATAAAATTAATTGTATAATTTTTCATATACAACATCTAGCACTCAATCAAAAACAACCAGACAAAAGAAGGGAAAAAATGGTGAAAATCAAAAGAAACAATTGATAATAGAAACAAACCCATGGGGCTCAGGATAATGGAGTTTTCAGATTAAGACCTTAAAATAAATATGCTTACTATGCTTATGTGATATAAGAAAATACTGAGAATTTCTGCAGAGAATTTGAAATGATAAAAAAGAACCAAGATGAAAATTTACAATTGAAGAATACAGTAACTGAAGTTAAATATTCAATTAGTGTGTTTGAAAACAAATTAGACACAGATGAAGAAAGAATTAGTGAATTGGAAGATAGAGAAAGAAAAAATACTAAATGAAATCTGAAGACACAAAAAGATTAAAAATATAGATGAAAGAGTAAGAGACATATGAGAAGGTGAAACATACAACTCAAACCCATGAAAAAAGATCTAAAGAATGTGGCAGAGGAAATATTTGAATAGATAATAAGTCATAATTTAACAACAGTGATGAAAAACATTAAGCCATAGACTTAAGAAGCCCAATGAGCCTCAAGCAGGGAAAAAAAAATTAAAAACACACGCCTACACACATCAGATTCAAAATGCTAAAAATGAAAGACAAAGAGAACATCTTTAAGGTAGACAAATTTAAAAATTCTGATTATTTTCAAAGGAGCAACAGCTAGCTTCTAATTCCAATTGTCGTCAAGTCAGCTTCGACTCATGTCGACACAAGTGTGTCAGAGTAGAACTATACTCTATAGAGTTTCCAGTGATTGATTTTTTGGAAGTATATCACCAGCACTTTTTTCCAAGGCACCCCTGGTGAACTCGAATCTCCAACTTTTTAGTTAGCAGTCAAGCACCCTAAACTTTTGCACCATTAAGGGACTGCAACAACTAGCTTAACACTTGACTATTAAACAATGAAAGCCATGAGAAAATGGAATAATATCTTCAGAATACTAAAGTAAAAATAACTATCAAACTAGAATTCCTATGCATTGAAAATATTGTTCAATAATAAAGTGAAATAAAAACATTTTGAGATAAACAAAAACTGAGAGAAATTATCATCAGGAGACCTGCACTAAAGGAAATATGAAAGACTATTCTTCAAGCAGGAAGAAAATTATCCCATATAAAAGTTCAGAGTCAGAAAACAGTGAAAAACAATAGCAAGGGCAAATATGCTGAAAATTAAAATTGTGTGTAGAAAACATTTAAATAAAGTATTATCAATTGTAAATATATGGATAATTAAATTTATGACTAAAATAGCAAACAATTCAAGAGATGAGTAAATGAAATAAAAGTGTTTGAATATCTTTGCATGACTCAAAAAAAAAGTAAAATTACCAATATTAGATTTAGTAAGTCAAAGATGTATGGTGTAATATTTAACATAATCAGTAATTATAGAAGTTTTATTACTATGCTAATAAAAAAATGTGAACAATAAAAAATAAATTTAACCAGAGAGGTGAACATCTTGCACACTGACAACTATGAAACACTGCTGAAGGAAATTAAACAAAATCTAAATAAATGGAAAGACATTCCATGTTCATGGATTTGAAGATTTAATAAGTCTTAAGATGTCAATACTATCCAAAGGAATCTGTAGATTCAATGCAATCTCTATCAAAATTCCAACAGCCTTCTTGCATAAATGGAAAACTCAATGCTCAATTTTATATGGAATTGCAAGGGACCCTGAATAGTCAAAGAAATCTTGACAAAGAAGAACAAAGTACAAAAACTCATACTTCTTAATTTCAAAAACATACTATAAAGCTACAGTAATCAAAATGGACTGGTAGAGGTATAATAGTAGGCATATAGAGCAAGCCAATAGAATTGAGAGTCCAGAAATAAACCCATTACCTATGGCCAATTGATTTTGACAAAGGTGCTAAGTCCATCCAATGGAGAAAGTATAGTCTTTTCAACAAATGATGCTGGGACAAACTGGATCTCCACATGAAAAGAATGAAGTTGTAACCATACCTCACACCACATATGAAAATTAACTCAAAATGGATCAAAGGTCTAAGTGGAAGAATTAAAATCATAAAACTCTTAGAACAAATGTAGGAGTAATGCTTCCAGTTTTCAACAATGGATTTATGGATATGACACCAAAAATATGAGCAGCAGAAGATAAAATAGATAAATGGGACTTTATCAAAATTTAAAAACTTTTGTTCATCAAAGGGCTTTATCAACAATGTAAAAAGACAATCTACAAATTGAGAGAAAATAAATAGGAACCATATATCTGATAAGGACTTAATATTCAAAATACATAGAAAACCCCTACAACTCAACAACATAATGACAAAAACCCAATTAAAAAATATGCAAAGGACTTGAGTAGAAGTTTCACCAAAAAATATACAACTGGCCAATTAACACATGAAAAGATGCTCAAGGTCATAGTTATTGTTGTTGTTTCTGTTTTATCTGTTGTCAAATGGATTCCGACTCATGGTCACCTGATGTACAACAGAATGAAATGTTGTCTAATCCTGCATTATCCTCACAACCACCAGTATGTTCATTCCCTCATTGAGGTTATCGTGTAAATCCATCTCACCGAGGGTCTCCCTTGCCCTCATTGGCCCTCAACTTCACCAAACATGATGTCCTCTTCTAGAAATTGATCCCTCCCAATAATGTGTCCAAAGCAAGAGAGTTGGATGATGTTCTTTTGTGATCAGTAAGGTTTTCATTGGCTTATTTTTGAAAGTACATTGCCAAACCTTTCTCACTACTCTATCTTAGTCTGAAAGTTCCACTGAAACCTGTCCACCATAGGTGATCCTGATAGTATTGAAAATACTGGTGGCATAGCTTTTAGCATCAAAGCAACACACAAGCCACAACAGTACAGCAGACTGACAGATGGATGGTGATATTAGTCGTTAGGGAAATGCAAATCAAAACCATAATGAGATATCACTTCACATCTACTAGAATGGCTGTTATTATAAAAAAAACAGAAAACAAGAAGTGTTGACAAGGATGTGGAGAAATTGGAACCCTCATGCACTGTTGGTGGGACTGTAAAATGGTGTAACCACTATAGAAAACAGTTTTGCAGAACCTCAAAACATTAAACATAGAACTACCTTATGACCAAGGAATTCCACTCCTAGGTATATAAAACCAAACTAAAAACCAAACTCATTGCCATTAAGTCGATTCAGACTCATAGAGACACTATAGGACAGAGTAGGACTGCCTCATAGGGTTTCCAAGGAATGGCTGGTGGATTCGAACTGCAGACCTTCTGGTTAGCAGCCATAGCTCTTAACCATTGCCACCAGGGCTCCCCTAATAAAAGAAGGGACTCAAACAAGTATTTGTAAACCAATGTTCATTGCAGCATTATTCATAATAGCCAAAAGGTTGAAACAAATCATATAATCAAGTCATGTTTCATATAGTGCTGGAAGATAAGGCCCACAGGTTGGAAGGCATGACTGGAGAAGAGCTTGCCCCTTTAAAGTAGAGTCGACCTTAATGACAGGAATGGAGTAAAGCTTTTGGGACCTTCATTTGCTGATGTGGCTCGACTCAAAATGAGAAGAAACAACTGCTAATATTCATTGTTGCTGAAGATAATTCAGAAGCAGTACATCAACAGGAAACTGCCAGAAATTCAAGCCAGATTCAAAAGAGGACATGGAACAAGGGATATCACGGCTGATGTTAGACGGTTCCTTGCTGAAAGCAAAGAATACCAGAAAGATGTTTACCTGTGTTTTATTGACTACGTAAAGGTATTTGTGTGGATTATAACAAATTATGGATAACATTATGAAGAATGGGAATTCCAGAACACTTAATTGTGCTCATGCCAAACCTGCACATAGACCAAGAGGCAGCCATTCGAACAGAACATGGGGATATTTTGTGGCTTAAAATCAGGAAAAGTGTGGGTCAGGGTTGTATCCTTTCACCATACCTATTCAACCTGCATGCTGAGCAAATAATCTGAGAAGCTGGACTAAAGGAAGAAGGGGGCATCAGGATTGAAGGAAGACTCATTAACAACCTGCATCATGCAAATGACACAACCGTGCTTGCTGAAATTGAAGAGGACCTGAAGTACTTACTGATGAAGATCAAAGACTACAGCCTTCAGTATGGAATACACCTCAACATAAAGAAAACAAAAATCCTCACAACTGGACCAATAAGCAACATCATGATAAACAGAGAAAAGATTGACGTCAAGGATTCATTTTACTTGAATTCACAATCAACACCCAAGGAAGCAGCAGTCAAGAAATCAAATGATGTATTGCATTGGACAAATCTGCTGCAAAAGACCTCTTTCAAGTATTAAAAAGCAAAGACGTCACTCTGAGGACTAAGGTTCTCCTGCACCAGGTCATGGTGTTTATGAAAAAATTGATGCCTTTGAATCACAGTGGTGATGATGAATATTGAATATACCACAGGCTGCCAGAAGAACAAACAGATCTGTCTCGGAAGAAGTACAGCCAGACTACTCCTTACAAGCTAGGATGTCGAGACTTCATCTCACGTACTTTGGACATGTTATCGGGAGTGACCAGACCCTGGAGAAGAACATCATGCTTGGTAAAGGACAGGGTCAGTGAAAAAGAGGAAGAGCCTTAACAAGATAGTTTGACACAGTGGCTGCAACAATGGGCTCAAACAGTAATGATTGTGAGGATGGCACAGGACCAGGCAACATTTCGTTCTATTGTACATAGGGTCACTAAGAGTCAGAATTGACTGGATGGCATCTGACAACAACATATACATAACTTCAGCCAAAAAATGGAAACAACCCATGTGTCCATCAACAAATGAATGGATAAATAAAACATGGTATATACGTGCAATGATATATTATTTAGCAAGAAAGAAAAATGTTCTGATACTTACTATGACATGGATGAACCTTGAAAACATTATGCTGAGTGAAATAAGTCAGACACAAAAGTACAAATATTGTATGATTCCCTTATATGAGCATCCAGAATAGGCAAATGCATAGAGACCAAAGTTTATTAGTTGTTACTAGGGGCAGGTGTTGGGGGAAAGGGAGAGCATTCCTTAAGGGGCATGGAGTTTTCATAAAGGGTGGTGAAAAAATTTGGAAATGGATAGTGGTGATTATTGCACAGCATGGTGAATGTAGTTGATGTCAGTGAATTTTACGCATAAAAATGCTTGAAATGTTTGTTGAAATGTTTCACTATGATAAAAAAAGTTCTTAATAAAGGTCAATTATCCCCTTAATTTTTCTGTACATTGAATTCAATCCCAATCAAAATCCCAGCATTTTTTTGTAGAAATCTACCAGTTGATTGTAAAATTTATATAGAACATTAAATAATTGAAAATAGCAAAACAGTCTTAAAAGAGAACAAAGTTGGAGGACTTTCACTACCTGCTTACAAGGTTTACTCTACAGAGCTACAATAATGCAGAAAACGTGGTATTAGCATAAGAATAAACAAATAGATCAAGGGAATAAAACCATGAGTCCAGAAATAGACTCCAAGATATAAGGTCAACTGATTTTTTTATAAAAGCATGAAGGTAATTCAATGGGGAATTGATAGTCTTTTCAAAAATTGGTCCTGTTTTAACTGAATACAGATATAGGAAATAATAAACTTCAACTGCTACATCACACTATGTACAAAATTTAATTATTAAATACACTGTAGACCTAAACACAAAAGGCAAAAATATAAAACTTCCAGAAGAAAACATAAGAGAAAATCTTTATGAGCTTGGTGTAGGTGAAGGTTTCTTAGACAGGCCATAAAAGAAAAACTGATAAGATAGACATCATCAAAAATTGAAAATCTTTCCTTCAAAACATACCATGCAAAAGCAACTTGAACAGAATCTCACCTAAAACCCAAGTATCTAAATTTTATGGATTTTGCATGATCTTTAACGAGAATTCCAGATATCATACATGTGCTAAAATGTTTATGGTTTTGGAAGTTCTGTACAAGCAGCGATCGTCCCAACTAGCTGTATTGTTATCCTTTTGGTGCGTCTTCATGCTGTTCATTTGGAGAGCGTGGAATGAAAGATAAGTGATGTAGCACTTCTGTTTTTAATAATTACAGCTTAAACTACCCAGTATTTTTAGTCCTTACTGGAGAAAGCTACCCAGAGTTATTGCCAATGGCAATAAGTTTCTTTCCCTCTAACGAGATATTCTGGTAATTTCCTAGTTTTGTCTCTTTGATTCAATAGAAATATTTCAAAGTATGTGACCACTTGATGCAGACTTCCAGCTTCTCTATAATAAATCCCTTTGCCAAATGCAGGAGTTGCAGACACTGCTGGCGAGAGTGAATCAAATGGGTGAGTTAAACTATCCTAATGTGGGAGCACTTTCTTATTGGAGTTTGGCGTTGATGAAAGTGTCAATGCAGGAATTGCATTCCTAGGCAGGTTACAGTGTCCCTGACAGAACCTACCTGCCAATTATTCCTGGGCAATGATGTTGGCATTTGAGGTTGTTGTTGTTATTAGGTGCCGTTGAGTTGGTTCCGATTAATAGCGACCCTATATACAGCAGTACAATAATGCTGCCCTGTTCTGCACCGTCTTCACAATCATTGCTATGTCTGAGCCTATTGTTGCAGCTGCTGTGTCAGTCCAATCTCGTTGAAGGTCTTCCTCTTTTTTGCCGACTCTCTGCTTTACCAAGCATGATGTCCTTCTCCAAGGGCAATTCACATAAAATCTTTCAATACACACGGAAATATGTTCAAAATCATTAATTTATTAGAGAAAAACAAATTAAAATCATAAGATACAACTTCTCATTCATTGGAAGGACTAAAATTTAAAAAACTGACAAGACCAAGTGTTGTGAAGATAGGAAGAAACTGAAACTCTCACACATTGCTTATATACATGTAAAATGGTACAACCACTTTGAAAACAGTTTGGCAATTTCTTACAAAGTTAAACATATATCAATCCTATGACCCAGAAATTCCATTCCTAGGTATATATCTAAGAAAAATAAAAGTATATGTGCACAAGAAGACATGTAATAGTATGTTTATAGTAGCTTTATTCATGTTGTTGTTATTGTTAAGTGCTGATGCTATTTCAACACATAGTGACCCCATGGGACAGAGTAGAACTGCCCCATAGAGTTTTCTTGGCTGTAATCTTTACAGAAGCAGATTGTCAAGTCTTTCTCCCATGAAGCCAGAGTCACTGGGTGTGTTCCAACTGTCAACGTTTTGGTTAACAACTAAGCCCTTAACCATTTGCAAACTGGAAATAACCCAAAAGTTAACAATAGAAGAGTAGATAAACAAATTACAGTATATTCATACAATAGAACATAGCTCATAATAAAATTAAATGTATTGCTGAAAAAAATGCAAAACTATAGATGAATCTCACAGCCATGCTGAGCAAAAGAATGGAGAAACAAAAGAGCATGCTTTATGACTCCATTTATGTGAAATTTTAGAGCTCACAAAATATATGTTGATAGAAATCAGATTACTGCTTGTCTAAGGTAGGGGCACAAGAGAACATTCTAGAGTGATGGAAATGATCTTTATACTAATTGGTGTAGTGGTTATAGAGTTGTATACATTTGTTAAACTCATTCATCTGTGTGGTAAAACTGTAAGAATTTTACTGTATGTAAGTTATTTCCCAATAAAGTTTTTGCAATAAAAACAGTATACTTACTTGTATCAGTCAGGATTCAATCACACTTAAGTAATTATCAGTAACTATTTAAAATGTATTAGTTCTTACAATTAAAAATTCAGAGTAGAGTGGGCTTCAGAGATAGTTGAACCAGTGGATCAACAATACCCTTAAACACCGGGTTCTTTCCAGGGCTCTACTCTGCTATCCATGGTGTTCATGTCATCCTAAGGTTGGTTCCCCTCATGATCACAGAATGAGCATCAGTAGCAAGCAAGACTACATGTTTCTTTGTTCATGTTCATGTTCACTAGGAGAGATTCACTCACAGATCTCCCTGAGAGCAAGAAGGGAGAAGAAATTCATCAGATGACTCACAATTAAAGCCTATTCCTAAACCAATCCCTAGGAGAGATGATTGTTTTGATTGCCTTGGATTTATCAGAGTCCATGAGTGGCTCAAACCATTAACTACTAGACTGCTAGGGAAAGGTTGGCAGTTCAAACCCACTCAGAGGCACCTTGGAAGACAGATCTGGTGATCTGTTTCTGAAAGGACACAGCATTGAAATACCTATGGAGAAGTTCTACTCTGCACACATGGTGTCTTAGTCATCTAGTGCTGCTATAACAGAAATACAAGTGGATGGCTTTAACAAGGAGAAATTTATTTTCTCACAGTCTAGTAGACTGTAAGTCCAAATTCAGGGCATCAGCTCCAGGTGAAGGCTTTCTCTGTCAGCTCTGGAGGAAGGTCCTTCTCGTCAATCTTCCCCTGGACTAGGAGCTTCTCTGTGCAAGAACCCTGGGTCCAAATGACGTGCTCTGCTCCCGGCATTGCTTTCTTGGTGGTATGAGGTCCCTCCTCTCTGCTGGCTTCCCTTTCCTTTTTATCTCTTGAGAGATAAAAGGTGGTGCAGGCCACACTTCAGGGAAACTCTCCTTACTTTGGATCCAGGGATCTGACCTGGGTAAGGGTGTTACAATCCCACCCTAATCCTCTTTAACCTAAAATTATAATCACAAAATGGACGACAACCACATAATACTGGGAATCATGGCCTAACCAAGTTGACACATATTTGGGGCAAACACAATTCAATCCATGACACATGGGGTTGCCATGAGTCAGAATTGACTTAACTTGACAACAACTAAAAACAACAATCCACAGAGCTTAATGTGAGGTCAGCATCCCAAGTTACCTGGGCTGATTGAAGAAGGGTGACTCTAAAAACATTGAAATTTTGCTTCTAAGGAGGAAGGGTTGAACAGATCAATAATATACACCACAGTCCTAAACAGTGGTTCTTCGTTATAAAACTGCATTTGCAACATTTTTACCATTTTGCAGAACTTTTCATCACATGGACATACTAACATTGGTTTAATCAGACCCCTATACTAAACATTTGGTTGAATACAATTGAAATTGCATCACATTATTTCATCTGTCCTTAAGTCATTGAGTTCATCTTTGACAAGGTGTACACCATTGATAGAGGAACCCTGGTGGCACAGTGGTTAAGTGCTGGGCTACTAACCAAAAGTTCGGTGTTTTGAATCCACCTGCTGCTCCGTGGTAAAATGATGTGGCAGTTTGCTTCTACAAAGATTTACAGCCTTGGAAGCTCTATGGTGCAGTTCTACCCTGTCCTATAGGGTCGTTATGAGTAGGAATCGACTCTATTGCAGTGGATTTGGTTGTTTTTTGTTTTTTGGCACCATTGATGATTTCTGTGTTGGCAAAGATGGAACTATTAACCCATGCTTCTATATTAAGATCATCTAAAAGAAATTAACATTCAAAAGATTCCTAAAGGGTTGTCAGGCATCAGCAGATTCCCACCTTCAGAGAAATCATCAAGGTTGGTTTAATCCCAATGAGCAAAACTATTTCCCCTAGTACTAGACATTCCATGGAGTTGTCTGCCTCCTTCTTCATTTACTAAGTGGCAGCTTCACCAAAAGAGTCTGAAGTGTTGGTAGGTTTATTTGTTTCTATGTTTATTTGTGAGTTTTTTTTATTATTTGTGATAAAATATACACTTTTAAAAATTGTCATTTAACCATTTTTAAGTGTACAATTCAGTGACATTAATTGTATTAATTACCATGTTGTGCAATCGTCATCACTATTCATTTCCAATTGTTTTTCATTACCCTAAACAGAAATTCAGTACCTGTTAATAGCACCCATTTTCCCCTTCCCTCATCCCCTGGCAAACACTAATAAACATTTGTCTCTATGCATATGCCTATTCTAGATAGTTCACATAAATGGGATTTATGTCTGATGTATTTTACTCAACATAATGTTTTTAAGGTTTATCCATATTGTAGCGGGTATTAGAACTTCGTTTCTCTTTATGGCTGAAAAATATTCCATTGTATGGATATATTACATTTTGTTTAGCCATATATCTGTTTATAGATTAATGTTTCCACCTTTTGGCTATTATTAATAATGATTCAATGTACATTGGTGTACAAATATTTGTTTAAGTCTCTTCTTTCAATTCTTTTGGGATATATCTAGAAGTGGAATTCCTGGGTCATATGGTACCTACTATGTGTACCTTTTTGAGGAACCATCAGATTGTTTACTGAAGAGGTTGCATTATTTTACATTCTCACCAGCGATATCCTTGCTAAGACTTGGTATTTTTCGTTTTTCTGATAATAACCATCCTAGTGGGTATTATTTGTTTTTAACAGCAACTATAAAGATGAATATAGAGCTTAAAATTCTAAGATACATTTCATTCATAGGGTCAGATAGAGCAATACTTGAGCATACTTTCTTTAAATAGTTCTATATGTAACCTGTCTTATTCTTTTCTTTCTTTTTTTTTTTTTCTCTTACCTTAAAGGGAATGTTTACTTAAACATTAATTAAGCATTTCAAGACCATCTTCTAGAATAGCAAAAACAAAACCCATTCCTGTTGAGTCAGTTCTAACTCATGGAGACCCCATGTGTTACACAGTAAAATAGCTCCATAGGGTTTCCTTGGCTGTAGTCTTTATAGGACCAGATTGTCAGGCCTTTCTTCCGTGGCACCACTGGGGAGGTGTGATGGTTAAGGTTGTGTGTCAGCTTGGCTGGGCTATGGACCTCAGTGGTTTGACAGTTACGATGCAGTTTGGCTTTTTAATGGTGTAATCACCTCCATGATATCTGATGTGAGTAGCCAATCAGTTAAAAGGTAGTTTCCTTGGGGGTGTGGCCTGCATTCAATGTAGGTGGACCTTCTGGCAAGGCTTGTTTTCTTTTGCTTGCTCTGGATCTTGCAGCTGGCTCCTGTTCATTTGATGTCCAGTTCTTGAGACTTGAGCTAGCAGCTTATCTGCTGTCTTACCCGCCAATCTTAGGATTCATCAACTTCCACAGCCTGTGAGCCAGAGGCCTCCTATCTGACCTTACAGTCTTAGATTCACCAGCACTTGTAGCTACATGTGTTAGGAGAAGCCTCCAGCCTATTCCATAACAACTTGGGATGTTCCAGCCTCTACAGCCAAGTGAGCCATTTCTTTGATATAATTCTCACTCTCTCTCTCTCTCTCTATATATATATATATACATATATATTTATATGCTTTACTGGTTTTGCTTCTCTACAGAATCCAGCCTAAGACATTTGGTACCAAGAGTAGTTCTAGAGAAACAAAATTGTAAGGATGAGTTTTCTAAATTGGTACTCAATTCTTGTTAGTCTTAAAAATGTTAATGACTCTGCTTTCAGCAACAAAAAGGGCACTGCTTATCCATGGTATGAGGTGGTAATGGAAATACGAAATATATCACCACCAATATATCAGGTATTAGGGAGAGAAGAGGCTCTGGGTGATCACATGTTTGATATCTTTCTAAAATTTTATCATAACTAGAAGTATAAGGTTGCTTGGTCCTACTTTCGCTAGACAAAGTGTTGAAAGAAAGAGATGAGCTCAGAGCTTCGGAATCAAAGCCCAAGTGCTGCATAAACGACCTCAAAGTTTCCACTTGTACCTTAAAATAAAGACTTATATCTTGTAATAACAGCGCTGATATTGTCAAAAACCAGTCTTACCATAAGAGTGGCTGAATTACAATGCCAATTCAATTCCCAAACTCTGGTGGTGTCTGAAGTTAAAGTGAGGGCATTGATTAGGAAAAAATGGAATCCTGAAATTTGGGATGAGGACACATGGTCAGATAATCAGGAAGCCGGGGACACTGAGCCCCTAAATTCTGTTAAATCACTCCTGTCAACAGAACCAGCCCTCTCACTCCCATCTGAAGAGATTACTCCATCTTTATCTGCTAAACCACCCTCTCCAGTAAAACCATTAACCCTTTGCTCCCATCTGATGACATTAACCCAGCTTTGTCTGAAGAGCCTTTGTCTGAATCATTGCCTGGGGCATTGCCTGAGGCAGATACCTTCCAAGACAATGCTGAATGTTGTCAAAACACATTCCAACCACCTATTTTGGCCTTTAGACCTATGACTAGACTTAACTCCCAGCAAGCCCCAAAAGACGAAGTACAAACTGTGACCCAGGAAGAGGTATGGTACACTCCAAAAGAACTGCTTGACTTTTTTAATATGCACAAACAAGAAACTGGGGAATATGTGTGGGAATGTCTATTAAGGTGAGGAATAATGGTATAAGGAATATAAAGATGGATCAGTCTGAGTTTATTGATATGGGCTCACTAAGCACAGATGCTTCATTCAAAGTTTTAGCTCAAGAGGTTAAGAAAGGATCTAATTTATTTGGTTGGGTCACTGAAGCATGGATTACACAGTGGCCTACACTAAATCAAGTTGAAATACCAAACCTGCCCTGGTATACTGTAGAAGAAGGTATCCAAAGGCTTAGGGAAATTGGTATGTTAGAGTAGATTTATCAGGTTAGACACACAGATCCACACAAGGAGTGCCCAGAGTACACATCTTTTACAACAATGGTGAAAAACAAATTTGTGGAAAGAGCTCAGCATCGTTGAAGACTGCTGTGACTGCTGTTTCATGTAAGTCAGATTTGACAATGAGAATTACCCTAACTAAATACACCTAACCACAATGTGGCTAATTGAACCTTGTGGTGGTAAGGGCCAAGTGGCAGCACTCAATTGACAAATGCAAGGTGGACATGGTAACTGTAATGATCAGCAGAGTCAAAGAAGTAATCAGAATAGTCTGACTCATATGGACTTATGGTGTCGGCTGTGTAGTCATGGTGTCCCTAGGGGTGAAATAGATAGGCAAGCTACTAAATATTTACTTGATTTGTACAAGCAGAAGAATTCTAGGTCAAGTGAATGGCAGTCGAATTCTAATCACCAGAATAGACTGTCACTACCCATCAATTAAATTCCAAAGTTGAGCCAGTTTATGGACCCACATTCCCTGGAATGAGGGGGAATCTGGGTCCCCTTGAGGAAGGACTCCACTACACTGCCAAAAATTTATACTAATAATCTTTCTTCCAGCCTTCCCCAAAGGGAGGAGAGTGACTGTTCACTGGGGGAAAGGAAATAATCATATTTTGGGGGATTATTGGACACTGGCTCTGAACTGACACCAATACCTGGAGACCTAAAATGTCACTGTGGCACATGAGTCAGAGCGAGGTGTATAGAAGTCAGGTTACTAATGGAGTCTTAGCTCAGGTTCATCTCACAGTGGGTCTGGTGGGTCCCCAAACCTATCCTATAGTGATTTTCCCAGTTCTAGAATGCATAATTGGAATAGATATACTCAGCAAGTGGCAGACACCCCACACTGGATCCCTGGCAAGTGGAGTAAGTGCTATTATGGTAGGAAAAGCCAAGTAGAAACCATTAGAACTTCCCATACCTAGGAAAATAGTAAACTAAAGCAATACCACAGTTGTAGAGATATTGCAGAGGTTATTGCCACCATCAAGGACTTGAAAGATGCAAGGGTGGTGATTCCCACAACATCCCCATTCAACTCTCTTATTTGGCCTGTGCAAAAAACAGATGGATTTTGGAGAATGACAGTGGATTATCGAAAACTTAACCAGGTGATGACTCCAATTACAGCTGCTGTTCCAGATTTTAGTAGTTGCATTGCTTGAGCAAATTAATACATCTCCTGACACCTGGTATGCAGCTATTGATCTGGCTCATGTCTTTTTCTCCATACCTGTTTTGAAGATCCACTAGAAGCAGTTTGCCTTCAGCTGGCAAGGCCAACAGTACACCTTCACTGTCCTACCTCAGAGCTATATCAACTCTCCAGCCCTATCTCATAATTTAGTCCTCAGGGACCTTGATTTTTTTCCTTTCCGCGAGACATCACACTGGTCCATCACATTGATGAAATAATTCTGATTGCATCTACTAACAAAGAAGTATCAATGATTCTAGACTTTCTTGTAAAACATTTGCATGCTCTACTTGGTGGGAAATCAATCTGACAAAAATTCAGGAGCCCCCCAACTTAGTAAAATTTCTAAAGGTTCACTGGTGTGGGGCATGTCAAGATATTCCTTCTAAAGTGAAGGATAATTTATTGCATCTGTCACCTCCCGCAACTAAAGGGGAGGCACAACTCCTAGTGGGAGACAACATGTCCTTCGTTTAGGTGTGCTACTTAGGCATATTTATCAATGGACTTGAAAAGCTGCTAGTTTTGAATGGGGCCCAGAAGAAGAGAAGGCTCTGCAACAGATTCAGGCTGCCGTGCAAGTGGCTCTGCCACTTGAGTCTTACGTTCTGGCTGATCCAATGGTGCTTGAAGTGGCAGTGGCAGATAGAGATGCTGTTTGGAGCATTTTACAGGTCCCTATTGGTGAATCACAGCACAGACCATTAGGTTGTTGGAGCATAGCCCTGCCATCCTCTGCAGATAACTACTCTCCTTTTGAGAAACAGCTTTTACCTTGTTACTGGGTCTTAGTAGAGACTGAATGTTTAACCATGGACAACTAGGTCACCATGTGGCCTGAGCTGCCTATCATGAACTGGGTGTTGTCTGAACCATGGAGCCATAAATTTGGATGTCCACAGCAGCACTCTATCATTAAATGGAAGTGGTATATATGATATCGGGCCCAAGCAGGACATGAAGGCACAAGTAAGTTGCACGAGGAAGTGGCCCAAATGTTCATGGTCTGCACTCCTGTCATATTACCTTCCATATCCAAGTCTGCACCTATGGCCTCATGGGGAGTTCCTTATGATCAGTTGGTTGAGGAAGAGAAAACTCTTGCCTGGTTTACAGATGGTTCTGTGATATATGCAGGCACCACTTGAAACTGGATGACGGCAGCACTACAGCCCCTTTCTGTGACCTCCCTAAAGGATGGTGGTGAAGAAAAATCCTCCCAATGAGCAGAACTTCAAGCAGTGCACCTCATTGTTCACTTTGTTTTGAAGGAGAAATGCCAGATATGTGATCGTATATTGTATATTCATAGGCTGTGGCCAATGGTTTGGCTGGATGGTCAGGGACTGCTAAAGAACATGATTGGAAAATTGGAGACAAGGAGCTATGGGGAAGATGTATGTGTATATACCTCTCTGAATGAGCCAAAGAAGTGAAGATATTTGTGCCTTACGTGAATGCTGATTGAGGGTGACCTCAACAGAGGAGGATTTTAACAATCAAGTGAATAGGACGACACTGTCTGTGGAAACCAGTCATCCTCTTTCCACAGCCACTTTTGTCACTGCCCAACAGGCTCATGAACAAAATGGCCATAGTGGAGAGCTGGAGGTTATGCATGGGCACAGCAACATGGACTTCCACTCACCAAGACTAACTTGGCTACAGCCACTGCTGAGTGCTCAATCTGCCAGCAGCAAAGACCAGCACAAAGTCCCTGATATGGTATCATTTCTCAAGGTGATCAGCCTACAATCTCATGGCAGGTTGATTACATTGGACCATGATGGAAGTGTCCTTCCCTGCACACAATGCTTCTGCCAAAACTACCATCTGTAGACTTACAGAATGCCTTATCCACTGTCATTTTATCCCACACAACATCGCCTCAGATATAGGGACTCACTTCACAGCAAATGAAGTGAGGCAATGGACCCATGTTCATGGAATTCACTGATCTTACCATGTTCTCCATCATCCTGAAGCAGCTGGCTTGATAGAACAATGGAATGTCCTTCTAAAGACACAATTACAGTGCAGCTAGGTGGCAAAACCTTGCAGATTTGTGGTAATGTTCTCCAGGAGGCTGTGTATGCTCTAAACTAGTGTCCAATAGATAATGTTGTTTCTCCCATTGCCAGGATTCATGGATCCAGGAATCAAGGAGTGATAATGGGAGTGGCACCACTCACTATTACTCCTAGTGACCCACTCACAAAATTTTTGTTTCCTGGCCCTGTGACCCTATGTTCTTTTTGGCTTGGAGGTCTTTGTTCCAAAAGGAGGAATGCTTCCACCTGGAGACATCACCGATTCCGCTGAACTGGAAATTAAGAATGCCATCTGGCTACTTTGGGCTCCTTACACCTCTGGATCAACAGGCAAGGAAGGGAGTTTCCATATTGGCTGGCAAGACTGATCCTGATTACCAAGAGGACATCGTGTTGATATTACACAATGGAAGTAAAGAAGAGTTTGGAATGCAGGAGATCCCATGTGGTATCTCTTAGTACTACCATGCCCTGCAGTTAAAGTCGATAGAAAACTACAGTGATCCATTTCCAATACAACCACTAATGGCCCAGACTCTTGAGGAATGAAGGTTTGGATTACCTCACCAGGGAAAAACCATGACCAGCTGAGGTGCTTGCTGAGGGCAAAGGGAATGCGAGATGGGTGGTGGAAGAAGGTAGTTCTAAATGCCAGTTACGACCACGTGACCAGTTGCAGAAATAAGAACTATAATTGTTGTGAGTAGTTTTTCCGTGTATGTGTGCATCAAATATTTTTGTTTCCTTCACTTATGAGATATAAGATGTAAACAGGGCTAGTGCATTTTTGGTTGTACAATGTTACTTGTATCTTCGGTTGTACAATGTTACTTGTATCATGTTAGGTGTAAGGATGACCTTATAATTGTCTTTATTCAGAGATTACATACGGTTTAAGGAGATGTGTATAGGTGTCAAGTTGACAAGGGGTAAACTGTGATGGTTAAGGTTGTGTATCAACTTGGCTGGGCCATGATCCTCAATGGTTTGGCAATTCTGATGTAGTTTGGCTTTTTAATGACATGATCACCTCTGTAAGATCTGATATAGTGTAATCACTTCCATGATGAGATCTGTTGTGAGCAGTCAATTAGTTGAAAGGTAGTTTCCTTGGGGGTGTGGCCTGCATCCAATACAGGTGGACTTTCTGGCAAGGCTCATTTTCTTTTGCTCACTCTGGATCCTGCAGCTGGCTTCTGTTCATCTGACCTCTGGTTCTTGGGACTTGAGCTAGCAGCTTACCTGCTATCTTACCTGCCAATCTTGGGATTCATACGCCTCCACAGCCTGTGAGCCAGAAGCCTCCTATCTGACCTTTCAATCTTGGATTCACCAGCACCTACAGCTACGTGAGTCAGGAAAAGCCTCCAGCCTGATCAACAAATTTGTAACTTGCCAGCCTCTACAAACGGGTGAACCATTTCCTTTATATAAATATATATATATATATGTATTTATACACTGCACTGGTTTTGCTTCTCTAGAGAACCCAGCCTAAAACAGTAGGTTTGAACTACCAATCTTTAGGTTAGTAGTCAAGTGCAAACTTTTTGCGCCACCCAGGGACCTTCTTCCAGAATAGTGGTCTCAAATTATTTTTGGGGTTGCACATCCATAAGTGTAAAAAAGAAAAAGAAAAATTAACATATGCACACCTAATATTGAACACTTATTTATTTTACGATTACATGCATGTGATCTAGTGTAATATGCCCACTACATAAGAATAGAGATTAAATTATATTAAAAAATAAACACTTTAATCAATCTGACATTTTATTCACTAATGGTAAAAATTAATTTGCTCTCACTTTCGAAATTGTTATTAATCTTTTTAGAAACAGCAATGTGATTGAATATGCTTCATCATTTTGTAGAATATCCATTCAAAAGATGTCTCAGTTATATATTGTTGATTAATAAACCACCCTGTTGTGAGCTGTATTGTATGCCTCAAAAAGAAATGCTTAAGTCCTAATTCCCAGTGCCTGTGAACATGGTCTTATTTGGAAATAAAGTCCTTGCAGATGTAATTAGTTAAGACGAATTCATACCAGATTAGGGTGAGCCCTAAATCCAATATGACTGGTGTTCTTAAAGAAGAGGAGAGAGGACACAGAAGACAGATACACAGGGAAGAAGGCCATGTGAAAACCAAGACAAAGAGTAGAGTGACGCAGCTGCAAGCCTAGGAATGCCAAGGATTTCCAGCAATCACCAGAAGCTAGGAACAGGCCTTCAGAGAGAGTGTGGCCCTGCTGGCATCTTGATTTCAGGCTCTAGCCTCCATAACCATGAGAGAATAAGTTTCTGTTATTTTAAACCACCCAGCTTTTGTACTTTGTTACAGCAGCCCTAGAAATCAATGTTGTTGGGTGCCACTGAGTCAATTCTGACTCACAGCAACCCTATAGGGCAGAGTAGAACTGCCCATTTTCTGGTTAGCAATCAAGCTCTTAACCATTGCACCACCAGGGCTCCTTTAGAAAACAACACATACATACCCCAAAGCTTAGTAGCTTAAAAAAAAACAATTATTTAATTATTTCTCATGATTTTTGTCCTCTGATTAGGGCTCAGTTTGATGGTTCTTCACTTGAATCTCACTCTTTAAACTCAAATCTTACATAAAATCTGTTACACACCACTTTGACTTAATGGTGCTGGAGGAGAAGTTAAAGAGGCTCTAGCCACATCGATAAAATGCAAGCTAGAGGGAAGCAAAGAGTTCCAGCACTGATTAATATCACCATTCTCCATTGCGCTCCAGTTTAAGCGCACCTTCTGTTCTGCCAATCAAAGGCATTTAGGAAAGTGGTGCTTTTTTCAGGTCATTCACATCCATCCCCGTATTACTGAAATACAAGTGAGAAAATTTCATTAAAAATAAAGTGAAATTCCCCCAGAATTGTTGTGTAAGTTGCTGTCTGAGAGTTAAACTGGTAAATTCTACATATAATGGATAAGATCAGACCTCTATAAAAATAACTCATATTCAGATATACTTAGGGAGAAAGTAGCAAATGAAAGACTCAATTACATCAAGATGATCAGGGCAAATCTCAGGAGGTCACATTAAGAACTGTATATGGGTGTACAAGTATAGCTGTGTATGGGACCAGCTTTATCATAATCAGTTATAATCACTGGACTCAGGCAATGAATTACAGGCTTTATTGTACATATGTTTTATATTCTAGTAGAAATAAAGTGATAGGTAAGAACTTTAGTAAAAAGGGGAACAAAAACAAACCAAGGGCCATTTTGAATGGGAATCCATGCACAGAAACTATAACACTGAGCCAAAGAGAAGAATTATCAAAATACCTGAAGATTATAATTCTATATATCAACTCATCAGCAGTGACCCCTAGTTCTCTAATTCTAAATCTCTAACGTTTTGTGTCTAATTTCCCTTTGTCTGCACCTGATGTTAATTGCCAAGACTGACTAGAGAATGTTAAGAAGCCCAAACAGTCTACTGGCTCAAAGCTGGAATTTACCTTAGAGGTAGTGTATGCCTACTGTTACATAACATGCTTTTAATTAAAAGTAATAAATCTGTCTGAGAGAAACTAACTGTAATGATTGGGATTCTTTTGCTTTTGGCTAGTCCATAAAAAGAGAAAGCCAGTCAGGAAAAGGAACCACATCTAATTATATCAGTGCCTAATTATATCAGTAACTAATCTGTTAGCAGTCAGACTGAAATTAGGAAAGGAAGTTCATGCTCCCTCCATGTGTCCACAAAAGGGCTCTCTGGTACAGTCTCTGGAAAATGGAAAATGCTCAGTAAATATACATTTTATGGATGAATGAATGTATGAACTGATTCTATCATAAGTGGAATAAGTGACAGCCTACTGAAAAATTCTGTGGACAGCCCTTACACAAGATTTACACATAAACAAAAAGAGCAAATTACCATATTTTATGTAAATAAGGAAGATGCTATACTTTTTTTGCATATAATGGATCCCTCCCCACATGTTGCTGACTTCAGTTTCTTTTTTTTTTTTTTCTGTACAACGGATTTAATGTTATTAAGTCTTCATCTTGGTGCCTATTGACCGAGAGGTTTGGTTCCCAGCAGCAGAGCCTCACCAGCCTACCCTCGAGTTTTCTAAAGCAGCTCGTCTCCTGGCAGGATTCCTTCCCTGTTATGCAAACCACTTACTCCAATGCAGAAAGAAATTACTTTTTCTGCCCCAGAAACAGCCCTGGTCAGGGTATCCGGACCCAGCCCAGGGCGAGTCTGGGCATCCCAGACGGGAAAGGCCACTCAGGGAGCCGCGCACATTCTGCCCCGCGGCCTGGCTGGCCGGCTGCCGAGCTCAAGCCGTTTGAATCTCCCGCCCGCGGGGACGACACAGGGCGTGTGTGAGAGCATCTGCGCAGAGGAGTCGTGTGTCCCTTGCTCGGAGGAGACGGGTCGGACTGGCACAGGGGCAGTGCACGCCAACACGCACACCGCCCTGGCCCTGCCTACCGCTTGTCGTGGCGCCGGCACCCCAGGGACCCTGGAGTGAGGCCCCACCCCCGCCCACCAAGGGACCAGCCTGTGCACCAGCTGGGCAGCCCCCTTACCCACCCCAAACCACCACACACTGCCGCCCCCCCGCCGCCACCCCGCTCATCAGCCCTCCACCCTACTCTCCTCCAGTCTCTAGGGGGAGATACCGGGGCACAGATCCCGTACAAGGAACTCTACCACTTTCAAGCTCAGCCGGGAACTGCCCCAAAGCAAGTGCACAGTTTCAACTGCTTACTTTCCAATTACTGAGGATCTACCAGATTTAATCCATGACTTCTTGACCATGGCTTATACCTTTATTATACAAATATGATCAAAAGTAACATTTTCAGATTATTGAATGAAGGTGAACTAGGCCAAAACTCCCCTCTGAAAATGTCACGCAGGAGACATGCGCGGTATATGCACCAGCATGTTATGGCAGAACTTTTTACACAATTTCATCATTTCTGCACATTATATGTAAGCGCGCTATTTGTGAGAAATACGGCAGCTATTCCTTTCATGGTGGATGCCAGTCCAACTACATGTCCATGAAGAATGTTCCATTCATAAGAAGATCTTCATCATCTCACAAATCCAGTTTTGACTTTCAGCACAAGGGATGTCATTCCAGCCCCAGTTTCCATAAACAACATTTATGATAACACAACGCTCATTATGATTACTGGGTTCACCAGAATGCCAGAATCTGAAAGAAAAAGGATGAGGCTATTTCTTCAAACTGTGCGTTGAAAAGGGTTAGAGACTGAGGGAGCTGGGGTTGAACAGTGTGAAGTCCAGGTCAGATATGTCCAATCATTCCTTCCTCACTTCTCATGATGCCTCCTTTGGGAAACCCTCAAGTTTAAGCAGCTTCTCCTCCATCTGTGTCTCTGACATTTCCCTTGAAAATTGTGCCCACATCACCTTTTATTCTGCCACCTTTAGCAACTAAGAACACGTTAAATATCTTCCCACCAGCTATCCCACAGGCTCCTGTCTATTTGTTCATCCTTCTGTCCTATTCCCATGGGACTACCAATCACATAGGGCTTCCTTCAGTGATGAAAAAAATCCCACCGGTCCCAAGTATCAATATAGTTTGTTCTTTACCCACTGCTTTTGAAGTCTGGAAAACTAGTTAAGCTCAAGGGGACCGCTACTTACTCCCTATTATCTTGGGCAAATAATATAATTTCCCTGAGTCTCAGATTTCCTATCTAAAAAATGGGGATTGGCAAGACAAGGTCATGGAAACTTCATAGACACATTCAAACTCCCTAAGGGACCAAATTACTGGGCTGAGAGCTGGGGACCACGGTCTCTGGGGACATCTAGCTCAACTGGCGTAAGATAATTTATAAAGAAAATGTTCTATATCCTGTTTGGTGAGTAGCCTCTAGGGTCTTAAAAGCTTGTGAGCTTCCATCTAAGACACTCCATTTGTCCCACCTGGTCTGAAGCAAGGGAGAATGAAGAAATCCAAAGACACAAGGGAAAGATCAGCCTAAAGGACTAATGGACCACAACTACCACAGTTTCCACCAGGCTGAGTACAGCACAACTAGATGATGCCTGGCAACCACCACCAACTGCTCTGACAGGGATCACAATAGAGGGTCCCAGACAGAGCTGGAGAAAAATATAGAACAAAATTCAAACCCATAAAAAAAGACCAGACTTACTGGTCTGACAGAGACTGGAGAAACCCTGAGAGTATGGCCCCTGGACATACTTTTAACACAGTAGTGAAGTCACTCCTGAGGTTCACTCTTCGGCCAAAGGTTAGACAGGCCCATAAAACAAAACGAGACTAAATGGGCACATCAGCCCAAGGGCAAGGATGAGAAGGCAGCAGGGGACAGGAAAGCTAGTAACAGGGAACCCAAGGTCGAGAAGGGGAGAGTGTCGACTTGTCGTGGGCTTGGCAACCAATGTCACAAAACAATATGCATATTAATTCTTTAATGACAAACTAATTTGCTCTGTAAATCTTCATATAAAGTACAATAAAAAAAAAGTTAAAAATGGGGTTTAAGTAATATCCACATGTATTTCACACAGTTGCTATGAAGATCAAAACTGGTAATGTACTCTAAATTTCTTTAAAATATACACAAATAGGAGTTATTATAAGATTATCAGAATTTAATATTTTTTGCTTTAAGACAAATATTAAATCTTATTAATTAATTATAATCTTCAATGACATGAATTTTTTGTTTTATTTAGAGATATAAATGTGGCTAAAAGCACAACTTCAGTGTCAGATAGACCTGGGTTTAAAAAAAAATGTAGTTTTATTGTTGTTGTTTTTAAGCAGCAGAGACATGAAATGGCCCAGTATGGTGCGGGATTCAGGATTCTTTTATTGAATGCTATACTCACACGACACTTTGGTTGTATGGTGACTGATCTACCCATTGCCACTGGCGCATCCCTTCTGGGTCTGACAGCCCCACATAGTAAGCATATCTTCTATTTAGCTTCTGGGTGATTAATAGCTGAGAGAAGAAAAGAAAGGACTCACAGACTGTGGAGTACTTAGGTTGTATTGAGTTTCTTATGGTCTTAGGAAAAAGAGAAGAAAAGAACAGGAACCAGGGAAAGCTGCATGGCCCCTGACCATGATCACAGGACTTGTGTGGTTTAGCAGAGCAGGATGAAATATATCACTTATGAACATATGGGAGAGAGTTCTAACCATGATCAGACTGAATTCTAATCTCATACTCACTTTCCCTCTTTTCTTCTCTAAGAAGTGGTGTTCTTTAAAGTTGTATATGAGACAGTCTTCGCAGATTCAATCATTTTTATATCATAACTTCAGAGGTGCTTTAACTTCATTTCTGATTGTTGATTGTGATTCTCAAGATTCAACTTTATTTCTGTATTCTATTTAATACCCCTCTTTGTTAAGTAGTGAATGATGTATAAAACATTCACATGTTGAAAGAACAAACTGATATTTCAGACTGAAATTTTCTCATCCTTCCACTCAACTCCCATATGTTATATTTTAAATGCCACAATTTCTTTTGGGGGAGATTTTATTAAAACAGGAAGAAGGTATAGAATGTAAAGACTTAGGAGCCTCTCCAATTTACTTTCATAAAAGTCTTCTGCCACAGCACCAACATCCCAGAACAATAAAGCTTCCTCTCAGCCAACAGAGATGAACAAACCTCAAGCAGGGCTCCTGCTTCATGGTCGATTAGAAAGTACCTGCTCCTCCTTGGTGTTGATCACCAGCAGATGAGCTCCCATCCCAGTGCAGCTCTTCTCACTCTTAGTCCAATTACTGAATTTAAAAGAAATAAAGTAGCAGCTGGTATTGGATACAATCCAGTTCTCTGGGCAGCAGCCCCATCCTTTCCCTGTATTGGGAAGAAGGACATATAAGCACAACATAAGCAAAGTAATTTTTAAAGTGTTCAGAATATTAAAATTAAGCACCAAGGTAGATATCTGCTTTGGAGAAGATGGAGTAGACATACTTTTCCCTATTCCTCTCACTAAATACAACTAAACATCCTTGACATTAAATATAAAACAAACACAAAAAGACTCTAAAAGACGGCAGACTTCTAGGGACCTTGGAACCCAAGGAATGACACGGTAGTGAGTTCCTAGGGTTTCTCTTTGCCCCATAATCCCAGACTTGGAATTGAAGATATGGTGACTCAGAAACATCAATGGGACAGACAAAAAAAATAGGGGCCTAACAAGAGTCTTCTTACTCTATCCAAAGAACTAGGAAAGAGGCAGCCTAGCAATACATAAAACTTTTAGACAATAACCACTCTATTACCAGCAAAGACCTCAGGAGGACTGGGGGTGAGAGGAGGGGAAAGGAAACTGTGACCTCCATTCCAGCAAAGCATAAATGGGTAGCCTAGGCTTCTACCTTTTTGAGGCTGTAATAAGGTGCCCCTACACCCCCACCAGGGTGGTGTCAGAGATCTAGTAGGGAGTGGGACTTTTATTTCCATGGACAGTAAGGAGACCTACCCACCCTACAATGTCAGTGCAGATCATGTGAGGAGCCTGGACTCCCACTCCAACCTGGCAGTAATGAGGCATCCCTCCAGCTTCTCACTGGGTTGATGTCAAAGAAGGCCTAGTAGAGAGTCAAGACTTTTGCCATGCCCAGCAGTAAAGAGAACACCCTCACTGCAGTATCAGTGGAGACCACATGGAGAGCAGAATTCCCACTCCCACCCGGCAGTAAAAAGCATCCCTTGCTCCTCAGGTGACAACACAGGCTGAGTGGGGAGCATAAAATTCTACCTCCATCTGGCAGCTACAAGGTGGGACCCTTTTTTTCCCTGTCAGTGTGGTGTCAGAAAGGTATCAGAAAAAGCCAAATAAAAAAGGTTTAAATAAGATTTAGAGTCTCATAACATAAATTGAAAATATCCAGATTTCAATATAAACATACTCATCATAGCAAGAACCAAGATTTCAAACTAAACGAAAAAAAAAAAACAATTAATAGATGCTGTCTTAGTTATATGGTGCTGCTGTAAGAGAAATACATAAGTGGATGGCTTTAACAAACAAAAATTTATTTTGTCACAGTTTAGGAGGTTAGAAGCCTGAATTCAGGGCACCATCTCTAGGGAAAGGCTTTCTCTCTCTGTCAGCTCTGGGGGAAGATCCTTGTCTCTTCAGCGTCTGTTTCCTGGTTCCTTGCAGCTCTCCTTGTGGCTTAACATCAATATTCCCCCATCTCTGCTTGCTTGTTTAATCTTTTTTATATCTTGAAAGAGACCGAAGAACACTCTACACTAATCCTTCCTCATTAACATAACAAAGAAAATTCATTCCCAAATGGGCTTATTACCACAGGCATAGAGCTTAAGATTTACAACACATATATTTTTGGGAGACACAATTCAATCCATAATGGATACCAACACCAAGATGAAAGAAATGTTAGAATTATCTGGCAAAGATTTACAAGCAGTCATGATAAAAATATCTCAATGACAGAGTACAAACACTCTAGAAATGAATGAAAAATAGGAAGCTTCATGAAAGAAATAGAAAGTATAGGTGAAGAAATAAAGACATAGAAGATATAAAAGAGGACCAAATGAAACTTTAGAATGGAAAAATACACTGACCTAAATAAAAAAAAAAAAATCCAGTTGGCTAGGATCAACAGCAGAATGGAGGTGACATGGTGAAGAATCAGTGAAATGGAAGAGAAAATAATTGAAATTGCCCAATCTGAATGATAGAGAAAGTAGAATGAAAAATAAAAGAAGACAAAGAACAGGGGACCTATGGGGCTGTAACAAAAGATCGAACATTCCTGTTATCTGAGTCTCAAAAGGAGAGGAGAAAGAAGATGGGGCTGAAAATGGCTGAAAACTTCCTAAATTTGGAAATCAACATAAACTTATAGATTCAAGAATCTGAGAGAAACCTAAACAGAATAAGCTCAAAGAAATCCATGCCAAGATGCATCATAATTAAACTTCTGAAAACTACAAAGAAAAAAATCTTAAAAGCAGCCAGAGAAAAACAACACCTTATCTATAGGGAAAAAACAACTAGAATGATGGAAAATTTTCCATCAGAAACCACGGAGGCCAGAACAAAGTTGCACAATATTTTCCAAGTGCTGAAAGAAAAGAAGACAACCCAGTATTTTATACCCAGCAAAAATAACTGCTCTATGTGCTTCCTGAGGATCAAAAGTGATAAAATGTATAAAAGCAATTTGAAAATTGATGTGGTATAAATTGTGAGGCATTGTTATCATAACTGTTATTGTTATGTTTCCTTTTCATGATCATCTGCTCTGGGAGAGAAATAGGTAGAAAGGATGGTCATCTGGTGGGAAAAAAAAAATATCTTAATCAACTGGCCAGACTCTCAGAGGACACAGAAAATGCCATGGAGACCCCATTCATTGGCTGCTTCACACAGAGACTGAAATGACCTGAGGAGAGTAAGGATGATTCTTGAGTTTCATAAGTGGCACTAAATTGTCACAAGAAGGGTGAAAGTTCTTTGACAAACAGCAATTTCAGAGAAAGAAGAGGAGTGAACAAAGTGGTTATTTGGCTTTGAGGAGGAAAATCCTGTTCCTGTCCTCAGATATTATCAAGATGATTTTTTTCCTATAGAACAACCTAAAGTACCAAACTGAGAAGAGAATAGAAGCAGTGTGAGTGGAAAATGAACACTTTGAAAGAAACAAGTTTGAGAGTGCCAACGGGATGAAGATGAGTGAGACAGGGAAATTGTCAGAATGTCTAGCCCAAGAATAAGCAATGAAGAGGTACAAGATCACAGAAAACAAAGTAAATGAGAACTTAGTGCATTATATTAACTCTGTATCATAGTATATGCAGTAATCTCTCAGTAGGCTTGAGAGATTTTTTTAAGAGTTAAAATCAAGTACACTTACATAATACACTTTTTAAAACAGAATGTTGTATTTGGTCTTACAAAAGGTGCTAAAATTCAGTTACCTAAAGAATGGATTTTACTATAAAATACTTAAGAAATGTATCTTAATTTGACCAACTTAGTAAAATGCATACCTTAAAATATACTGAGTGAGAGGGACAGGGCCAAGATGCCAGAGTAGTCAGATGCTTCCAGTGGACCTTCTTACAACAAAGACCCGAAAAAAAGAAGTGATTCGATTATATATGACAATCTGGGAGTCCTGAACATCAAAGGCAAAGTTGAGGAACTGGACTGAGTAGCAGGGGGAGGGAGAGATGGTTTGGAAGCAGCAAGGAGGTGCCGGCCCTGACCCAGCGAGTGCCTGAGCCCTTCAGGCCTGATCAGCTCAGGATTGAGTGGTGAGGCAGGCAAGCACTGGTGCTTGGGAGGCTTATTCTGCACAGGGAGAGACCCAGCCACTGAGAGTCTACTCACCCATGCAGAACCAGTGAGAAGCAGCCCTTGATCGCCGAAAGATAAGTATTTGCGTCCGGCCTACCACACGGATCAAAAACACCACCCTCAAAGAAAAAAACCTCTCTCCCATTTACATCCTCACTCTCTGCTCTGCACTGGGTCCTGCACCGGCTTCAGCAATTGCTGAGTCCCCTGGACTGAAAGTATGATCAGTCACATGTCTTGAGCCACTCTCCCAGCCTTGGAGAGTGAACAAATTAACAAAGAGGAGAAAAAATAAACTGCCAGCTCCCCTAAGCCAGGAACTCAGGGTAGGTACAGCTGCTCTGCCTAGACACAGGCATAAGGGATCCATGGACTTTGAGTGCCTTTCCCCCTGCATAGACTTGTGTGGGCACATTTCAACAGCGTAGGCCCTCATTACTGCAGTAAAACAGGGTATTGTACCTGAAGTCTAATTTCAACTGTTTCAGCTGTGAAGTGGCAGGTTAGTGACATTTGACTCTGCTCTGCCCATTAAGCAGGATCTTCACCTACCCACATCAGGGACCTGAGGAATGGTGGCACCACACACGCCACCTATCCACCTGCAATAGGGGCCCAAGAATAAGAGGTGCCCCTCAGTTTTACAGCCAACAGCATTGGGTGCTGATCATCTGGCGGCAAAACCCACCCACATACACGCGCTAAGGAACAGGGACATGCCTTCTTCCTGGACACTCGGAGGTGGCCATCAGCCCCCTGCCTCACTCAAAGTGTTTCCCTGCTGCAGCCAGATGCCTTTGCCTACACCAATCATCCATGCCTGTCTAGGACTGTAGGTGAGAGCCTGCACTACACACATGGTGGCTATCTACCTGGGCATCTGAGTTGAATCCATACAGGAGGACTGGGCGGACTCCTGAGCTCACATACCTAGTAAGAGATCTAACCACCTGGTGACAGGACTTTAGAGCTTCAAAGGTGCCAATAATCAACCTTGCTCATACAAGCAGCCTATTTGGGCATATCAAAACAAAACAAGTAGCTAGGACACAGTAAGCAAACATAAATAAATATAATAACTTACTGATGGCTCAGAGACAACAGTCAATATCAAATCACATAAAGAGGCAATCCATGATGACTTCAGCAAGCTCCCAAAATAAAGAATCTAGAAATTTTCCAGAGGAGGAAAATTTCTTGGAATGACCAGAGGCAGAATACAAAAGATTAAAATACAGAACTCTTCAAGAAATGAAGAAGGAAATTAAGCAAAACACAGAACACACAATAGAGGAAATTAAAAAGATTAGAGAAGAGTATAAGGACAAATTTAACAGGCTGCAAGAATCCTTAGAGAGACAGCAATCAGAAATCCAGAAGATTAACAATAAAATGTCAGAATTAGACAACACAATAGAAAGTCATAGGAGCAGAATTGAGGCAATGGAAGTCAGAATTAGTGAGATTGAAGATAAAGCATTTGACACCAACTTATTTGAGGAAAAAACAGATAAAAGGATTTAAAAAAATGAAGAAACCCTAAGAATTATGTGGGACTCTATCAAGAGGAATAACAACCTATGAGTGATTGGAGTACCCAAATGGAGGGGAATAACAGAAAATGCAGAGAGAATTGTTGAAGATTTATTGGCAGAAAACTTCCCTGATTTCGTGATAGATGATAAGATATCGATCCAAGATGCCCATTGAACCCCACATAAGGTAGATCCCAAAAGAAAGTCACCAAGACATATCATAATCAAACTTGCCAAAACCAAAGATAAAGAGAGAATTTTAAGAGCAGCTGGGGATAAAAGAAAACTTATGTACAAAGGAGAGTCAATAAGGATAAGCTTGGACTACTCAGCAAAAACCACGCAGGCAAGAAGACAATGGGATGGCATATATAAAGCCTTGAGGGAAAAAAACTGCCAGCCAAGAATTATATATCCAGCAAAACTGTCTCTCAAATATGGCAAAATTAGGACATTTCCAGATAAACAGAAGTTTAGGGAGTTGGCAAAAACCAAACCAAAATTACAACAAATAATAAAGGGAGTCCTCCAGTTAGAAAATCAGTAACATCAGAAAAACAACCCAAGACTAGAACCCAGGACAGAGCAACCAGATATCAACCCAGATAGGGAAGTCACAAAAATAAACCAAAGCTAAAACACTGAATATAGGGAAACAGACATCAATATGTAGAAGATAACAACATTAAAACAAAAAAGAGGGACTTAAAAAATGTAGACAAAGATTTTTCATATGGAGAGGAAGTCAAGGAGATATAAAGAAATAAAAGACTGGAATAAACTTAGAAAAATGGGGCTAAATCTTAAGGTAACCACAAAGGAAACTAACAATCCTACAAGTCAAAATAAAAAACTAGAAAAATGTAAAGACTTAGCAAACACAAAATCAACAACAATGAAAAAGATGAAAATAAAATACATAAAGAAAAACAACTCAGCACAGAAAATTAAGTGGAACAAAGAAACTGTGAACAGCACAGAAAAAAACACATCAAAATGACAGCACTAAACTCATACCTATCAATAATTATGCTGAACATAAATGGACTAAATGCACCAATAAAGAGACAGAGAGTGGCAGATTGGATTAAAAAACACGATCCGTCTATATGCTGCCTACAAGAGACACACCTTAGACTTACAGACACAAACAAACTAAAACTCAAGGGATGGAAAAAATATATCAAGCAAACAACACTCCAAAAAGGGCAGGAGTGGCAATATTAATCTCTGACAAAATACACTTTGAAGTAAAATCCACCACAAAGGATAAGGAAGGACATTATATAATGATTAAAGGGTCAATACACCAGGAGGGCATAACTGTAATAAATATTTATGCACCCAATGACAGGGCTCCAAAATACATACAACAAACTCTAACACCATTAAAAAGAGAGATAGAAAGCTCCACAATAGTAGCAGGAGATTTCAAAACACCACTTTCAGTGAAGGACAGAACATCAAGAAAGAAGCTCAACAAAGACACGTAAGATCTAAATGCTTCAATCAACCAACTTGATCTCATAGACATATACTGAACACTCCACCCAACAGCAGCCAAGAATACTTTCTTTTCCAATGCACATGGAACATTCTCCAGAATAGACCACATATTAGGCCATAAAGCAAGCCTTAACAAAATCCAAAGCATAGAAATATTACAAAGCATCTTTTCTGACCATAAAGCCATAAAAGTAGAAATCAATAACAGAAAAAGACAAGGAAAAAAAAAAGAGACACATGGACACTGAACAACACCTTGCTCAAAAACTACTGGGTTATAGAAGAAATTAAGGATGGAATAAAGACATTCATAGAATCAAACAAGAATGAAAACACATCCTACCAGAACCTTTGGGAAACAGCAAAAGCAGTGCTCAGAGGTTAGTTTATAGCAGTAAATGCACACATACAAAAAGAAGAAAGGGCCATAATCAAAAGATTAACCCTACAACTGAAACAAGTAGAAGGAGAGCAGCAAAAGAAGCCCTTGGGCACCAGAAGAAAGGAAATAATAAGAATTAGAGCAGAATTAAATGAAATAGAGAATAGAAAAACAATTGAAAGAGTTAATAAGACCAAACCTGGTTCTTTGAAAAGATCAACACAATTGATAAACCATTGGCTAAACTTACAAAAGAAAAACAGGAGAGGAAGCAGATAACCCATATAAGAAATGAGATGGGTGATATCACAACAGACCCAACTGAAGTTAAAACAATCAACAGAATACTATGAAAAATTGTATTCTAACAAATTTAAAAACCTAGAGGAAATGGACAAATTCTAGAAACTCACTACCTACCTAAACTACCACAAACAGAGGTAGAACAACTAGAAGAGATTGAAAAGGTAATTAAAAAACTCCCAACAAAAAAAAGCCCTGGCCTGGATGACTTCACCGGAGAATTCTACCAAACTTTCAGAGAAGAGTTAACACCACTACTACTTAAGGTATTTCAGAGCATAGGAAAGGATGAAATGTTCCCAAAATCATTCTATGAAGCCAGCATAACCCTGATACCAAAACCAGGTAAAGACATGACAAAAAAAGAAAATTACAGACCAGTATCCCTCATGAATATTGATCCAAAAATCCTCAACAAAATTCTAGCCAATAGAATTCAGCATCATATCAAAAAAAATAATTCACCATGATCAAGTGGGATTTATACCAGGTATGCAGGGATGTTTCAACATTAGAAAAACAATCAGTGCAATCCATCACATAAATAAAGTAAAAGACAAGAACCACATAATCTTATTGGTCGATGCAGAAAAGGCATTTGACAAAGTTCAACACCCATTCATGATAAAAACTCTCAACAAAATAGGAATAGAAGGGAAAGTCCTCAATACAATTAAGGGCATTTATACAAAGCCAACAGCCAACATCATCCTAAATGGAGAGACATTGAAAGCATTCCCCTTGAGAATGGGAACCAGACAAGGCTGCCCTTTATCACCACTCTTACTCAACTTCGTGCTGGAGGACCTAGCCAGAGCAATTAGGCTAGAAAAAGAAATAAAGGGCATCCAAATTGGTAGCAAAGAAGTCAAAGTATCTCTATTGGCAGATGACATGATCTTATACACAGGAAAACCCAAAGAATCCATAAGAAAACTACTGGAACTAATAGAAGATTTCAGCAAAGTTTCAGGATACAAGATAAACATACAAAAATCACTTGGATTTCTTTACACCAACAAAGAGAACCTCGAAGAGGAAATCACCAAATCAATACCACTTACGGTAGCCCCCAAGAAGATAAAATACTTAGGAATAAATCTACCAGAGATGTAAAAGACCTATTCAATGAAAACTACAAGACACTACTGCAAGAAACCAAAAGAGACTTGCATAAGTAGAAGAACATACCTTGCTCATGGATAGGAAGACTCAACATTGCGAAAATGTCAATTCTACCCAAAGCAATCTACAGATACAATGCAATCCCAATCCAAATTCCAACCGCACTTTTTAATGAGATGGAGAAATAAATCACCAAATTCATATGGAAAGGGAAGAAGCCCTGGATAAGTAAAGCATTAGTCAAGAAAAAGAACAAAGTGGGAGCCCTCACAATACCTGATTTTAGAACCTCGTATACCACCACAGTAGTCAAAACAGCCTAGTACTGGTACTACAACAACAGATACAGAGACAATTGGAACAGAATTGAGAATCCAGACATAAATTCCTCCACCTATGAGCAGCTGATATTTGACAAAGGCCCAAAGTTCATTAATTGGGGAAAAGGCATCTCTTTAACAAATGGTGCTGGCATAACTGGATATCCATCCGCAAAAAACTGAAACAAGACCCATACCTCATACCATGCACAAAAACTAACTGAAAATGGATCGAAGATTTAAATATAAAATCAAAAACTATAAAGATCATGGAAGAAAAAATAGGGACAACACTAGGAGCTCTAATACATGGCATAAACAGAATATGAACCATAAGTAACAATGCACAAGCACCAGATGAGAGACTAAATAAATGGGAGCTCCTAAAAATCAAACACTTATGCTCATCAAAAGACTTCACCAAAAGAGTAAAAGACAACCTACAGCCTGGGAAAAAATTTTTAGCTACAACAAATCCAATCAGCATCTAATCTCTAAAATCTACAAGATACTGCAAAACCTCAACAACAAAAAGACAAATAACCCAATTAAAAAATGGGCAAAGCATATGAACAGGCACTTCCCCAAAAAAGATATTCAGGCAGCTAACAGACACATGAAGAAATGCTAATGATCATCAGCCATTAGAGAAATGCAGAGCAAAACTACAATGAGATATTATCTCACCCCAACAAGGCTAGCATTAATCCAAAAAACACAAAATAATAAATTCTGGAAAGGGTGTGGAGAGACTGGAACATTTATACACTGTTGGTGGGAATGTAAAATGGTACAACCACTTTGGAAATCAATTTGGCACTTCCTTAAAAAGCTAAAAACAGAAGTACCATAAAATTCAGCTATCCCGCTCCTTGGAATATATCCTAGAGAAATAAGAGCCATCACACGAATAGATATATGCACACACATGTCCACTGCAGCACTGTTCACAATAGCAAAAAGATGGAAACAACCTAGGTGTCCATCAACTGAAGAATGGAAAAACAAATTATGGTATATCCACACAATGGAATACTACCAACAATAAAGAACAATGATGAAACTGTGAAACATCTTATAACATGGAGGAAGCTGGAGGTCATTATGCTGAGTGAATTTAGTCAGTCACAGAAGGACAAATATTGTGTAAGACCACTATTGTAAGAACTCAAGAAAAGGTTTAAACATAGAAGAAAACATTCTTTGACGGTTACGAGGGTGGGGAGGGAGGGTGAGGGTTATTTACTAACTAGATAGTAGATAAGAATTATCTTAGATGAAGGGAAGGACAGCATACACTACAGGGGAAGTCAGCACAACTGGACTAAACCAAAGGTAAGAAGTTTCTTGAATACAATAAAACACTTTGAGGGACAGAGTAGCAGGGGTAAGGGTCTGGGGACCATGCTTTCAGGAGACATCTAGGTCAATTGGTATAACAAAGCTTATTAAGAAAATGTTCTGCATCCTACTTTGGTGAGTGGCAGCTGGGGTCTTAAAAGCTTGCAAGTGGCTGTCCAAGATGCATCAAATGGTCACTACCACCTGGAGTAAAGGAGAATGAAGAACACCAAAGACACAAGGGAAGTATTAGCCCAAGAGAAAGGACAACATAAACCAGAGACTTCATCAGCCTGAGACCAGAACTAGATGGTGCCCAGCTACCACCAATGACTGCCCTGACAGGGAACACAACAGAGAGTCCTGGCTGGAGCAGGAAAAAGGTTGAGTGCAGAACTCAGACTCTAGTAAGAAGACCAGACTTAATGGTCTGACTGAGACTGGAGGAACACTGGAAAGCTCAGCCCCCAGATTCTCTATCAGCCCAGAACTAAAACAATTTCCGAGGCCAACTCTTCAGACAGGGATTGGACTGGACTGTGGGACATACAGTGATACTTGCGAGGAGTGTGCCTCTTAGCCCAAGTAGATACAAGAGACTAAACGGGCAGCTTCTGTCTGAAGGTGAGATAGGAAGGCAAAGAGAGCTAGGAGGTAGTTGAATGGACATGGGGAATCGGGGGTGGAAAGGAGGAGTGTACTGTCACAGTATGGGGAAAGCAATTAGGGTCACATAACAATGCATGTATAAATTTTTGTGTGGGATACTAAAAAAAATATAGTGAATGATATGAATTAAATATTAAGGAACTCAATAGCCTGTTCTACACTCCTGATGATCAAAAATTTTAAGTCATTCTATAAAAATATCAGTAGATAATATAAAAATCTTTATAGAGTCTTAAACCAAAAGAAAACCAAACCCATTGCCATTGAGTCAATTCCAACTCCTAGTGACCCTATAGCGCAGAGTAGAACTGCACCCATACAGTTTCCAAGGAGCAGCCAGTAGATATGAACTGTTGATCTTTCTGGTTAACAACCTGAGCTCTTAACCACTGTGCCACCAGGGCTCCATATAGAGTCTTAAAACCAAAAATTAAGGATAGTGAATTTATTGTTTTTTAATAATTTAATGTTTTTGAAATATTCCATATTTTAATGTTGCACCACTCATTTTACAATTCAGTAACAAAGGATTATTACGATTCCTTCTTTATATCTTTAAGAGATTTAGCATTTTCTCAGCTTATTTAGCCAATATCTTTACTAGAACCATTGTATTTCTTAACTTATGAATACCCCATCTTCTACCAAAGAGAATTTGATGTAAAATATTGAATACCTAGCAAAACACTTGTCCCCTATTAAATCCATTGTCATACAATTAACCCTGGTGTTTCCTTTACATACTCACTGGTGAGTAAGAACAATGAGTTATTTCTCAAAATGAAATACAGTAATCACTTACCAGGAAAATCTTCCTTTGGTGAAGACAAAAAATTATGGTCCTTCTACCTTACTTTTAAGTTGGAGGTGAAAACCATAATGAAAGTTACAGAACTATAAAGAATGGCAGGATATATTGTGAAGAGGAATAATCACTGTTAAAAACAAAGTTACAATTACTTTGAGAGATTATAAACATTACTTTTAAATGAAAATTAATAAAGTGATGAGTAATTTCCATTATAAGAAATAAGTAAAGAAAATTTTCCAGTAAAGTATTCCCTTCTCCTCCTGGAATCTATGTAAAATCATCAAGTAAAATGGAAAAAACATAAGCTCTCATTTTTGTTGAAATTCCAAATTATTTTTAAGGGCTTTCTTAATGAACCAAGTTTTGCACAAGAGCCACAAGGAAGAAGTGGAGAAAAAACAAAAAGAAATCTCAGTGTTGGAAGTCCCACCAGGGTAGCTGTCAAAAATCGCCAACCAAAAAAATCACCAACAAGAATGCACACACACCCTGAAAAGTAAAGCTATATATTGTTCGCAGCAGTGGGAGTGGGATTGGGAGTGGAATGAGAAGCTGCAAAACCACTCATTCCCTTGACCTAGGTCAGCTCAGAAAACAATCATGTATAAGTCAAATTTGCAGGAAGAAATCTATAGTAAAACAATTACGGGAAGAGCAGCAAGATTTATTAACAGAATAAAAAAAAACAAAACAAACAAAAAAAAAAACTCATGAGAAAGATGCTACCATGGAGCAGACGATAATTGGGAACAGCAATTTCACTATAATTTTTAAAACAAACAATTTATTGAGGCTTGAGGCTATCATATCTATGAAGGTCACAAAGCAGAAATAGAACTAGGGAAGAGATAATAAGGCAATAGGGAAAGATAAAATTGAACAGGCACAACTCAGGAAAAAAGTAAAAGTAAAACACAGCCATGACTGAAATGAAGATCAAATTGAAAGAAGCACAATGGTGAAAAGAAGCACTATGAAAAACACAATAAAGGACACCAAGGCAATATTTGAAGAGATAATTAGCTGAAATTTTTTTCAGAAATGATGAAAGACATTTATCCACGGATTAGAAAAAAATTAAATGAACTAAAAAAAAAAAGAAAGAAACTACACCTCAACAAATCATAATGTAGAAGTGGCAGAAAAACAAAAACAAAGAGATAATCTTAAAAGCTGACAAAGAAAAAAGTAGACAGATGTGAAAGGAGCAACAACTACATTTGCAGCTAACTTCTCAAAAACAAGAAAGATCCAGAAGAAAGTAGAATAGTATCTTCAATACGCTGAAAGAAAATAAATACCAATTTAGAATTATATTCCTAGGGAAAATGTCACTTCAGAAGAGACCAAACAAAAGCTAGTATCAGACAAACAAAATAGAGTTTACAACAGAAGACTCTCATTTAGGGTAATTGTAAAGGATGTACTTCTGGCAAAAAAGAAAATGAACCCAGTTGGAAAGCATGAGATAAAAGCAAGGAAGGAAGGAAGGAGGGAGGGAGGGAGGGAAGGAAAGCAGGAAGGCAGGAAGATACGAAGACAGGAAGGAAGGAAGAAGGTCAAAGAAAATGATAACTATATGGATCAATTTAAGAGAATGTTAACTGTATTTTAAAATAACATAAATATCATATGTTTACATTCAATGGATGCAGAGGAGCATTTGATAAAAATCCAACATTCAAAAAAAAACTCTTACAGTCTCTGAGTGGTGCAAGTGGTTAACATGCTTCTAACCAAAAGGTTAGAGGTTCAAGTTCACCCAGAGGCACCTCAAAAGAAAAGCCTGGTGATCTATTTCCATAAAATTAGCCATTGAAAACCCTACAGAGCACAGTTCTACTTTGAAACACATGAGGTTGCTATGAGTCAGAATCAACTCCATGAAAACTAGGATAGCAATAGAGGAACCAGCAGCAACAGGGGAACCAGCAGCAATAGGGGAACCAGCAAAAGGGGAACTTCATTAATATGATAAAATGCATTTACAAAAAACCGGTAGCAATCATTATTTCTAAATAATAAAATATTGCAAGCTTTTCCTTGGAAATCAGGAACAACATGAGGGTGCCTGCTATTTTCATAACAATTCAACATTGTACTGAACGTTCTGGAGTTCCTGGGTTGTGCAGATGGTTAATGTGCTCAGCCGCTAACTGAAAGGTTGGAGGTTCAAGTCCACCCAGAGACACCTCAGAAGAAAGGCCTGGCAATTCACTTTCAAAATATCAGCATCGAAAACCCTATGGAGCACAGTTCTACTCTGACACATGAGTAGGAATTGACTTCACAGAAACTGGTTACTTGAAGTTCTAGCCAGAGCAGTAAAGCAAGAAAAATAAAAGTTATAACCATTGAGAGCAGCAGAACGATGGGATGCAGAACTCAAATACTAGTAAGAAGACCAGACTTAATGGTCTAAGACTAGAGGTGCCCCAGAAAGCATGACCCCTGGTCTCTCCATCACCCCAGAACTAAAACAATTTCCGAGGCCAACTCTTCAGACAGGGATTGGACTGGGCTGTGGGACATAAAGTGATACTCGTGAAGAATGTGCCTCTTAGACAAGCAGATACAAGAGACCAAAGGTGCGGCTTCTGTCCAGAGGTTAGAGGGGAAGGTAGAGAGAGTAAGCAGCTGGTTGAATGTTCATGGGGAATCAGGGGCAGAGGGGAGGAGTATGCTGTCACAGAATTGGGTGAGCAGTGGGGGTCTCATAACAATGTATGTTAAAAAAAAAATTCTGTATGGGAGGCTAACTTGAAATGTAAACTTCATTTAATTACATCAATAATAATAAAAAAAAAGTTATAACCATTGAAAGGAAAACATAAAACAATCATTACTTACAGTAAATTAATTGTTCACAAAAATTTCATAAGAATCCATAGATAAATTATTAGAATTATATCAGTTTAACAAGGCTTCTAGACACAAGGTTTATACACAAAAATCCACAGAGTTATAAATTTAAAGTTTATTTTTAAAAAATATACTCTAAAATTGCATCAAACTAAAAATTATCTAGGGAGAAATCTAACAAAAGACAAAACCCATATGGGGAAAAAATTGAAACTTCATTGAGAAATATAAAGAAATGTTTATTGATTAAAGGAATCAATATTATAAAAAATATCAGTTAAGCCCACATTGATTTATATATTTAATACAATTTCAATCAAAATCTCAACAGGAGTTTTTTGAAAACCAGGACAAGCTGGCTTTAAAATTTACACAGAAATACAAAGGCCAAGAATATGCATTACCAGATATCAAGATTTTTTTAAACCTTCGTTTAGACACTGTGTTATTGGCATACGGATAGATAAATAGATAAATGGAATGGAATACAGAATCCAGAAAGAGACCCAGACAAAAAAGAAAGCACTTGAATTTTGACAAAGATGGCACTACCAATCATTAGTAAAAGGAAAGTCTTTTCAATAATACAGAAAAAACAAAACAATTAAAATAGACTCATACCTCACAGCATATCCAAAAATCAGTTTCAGGTTCATCATACACCAACAGGAGAAAAGAAAAAGTATAAAGCTTTCTGAAGATAACGTAGAAGAATATCTTCATGACACCAGCTTAGTAAAAGCAAGTTTTCTTAAGACAAGAAGCACAGTCATAAAGGGAAAGATTTACAAGTATTATTACATTAAAATTAGTAACTTCTGTCCATCAAAGGACACCATAAAGAGAGGGAAAAGATTAAGTTACTGAGTGAAAGAACTATTTACTATCATATAATGAACAAAGGACTCATATCCATAATACCTAGATTTTTTTTAAAACTCCTGCAATAAATTAAAAGTAAAAAATCCAATAGAAAAAATGTGCAAGAGGCTTGAACATACACTATACAAAAGGCCAGTAAACTTTAAAAAAAAAAAAAAAAACAAAGCTGAGTTTTATTAGTAATAAGAATGCAAATTGAAACCACAATGAGATACTACTGGACTGGCAAAATCATGTAAAGTCTGACCATTCCAACTACGGTGAGAATGTGGAACAATAAAATATTTTATAAAATGCTGATAGTGTGTAGACTGGTATAGCTATACTTGAAAAATTGTTGGGTAGTTTGTAGTAGAGTTGAATATACACATACTCTGTGCTCCAGCAATTCCACTCCTAGATGTATATCTTAGAGAAAAATCACACAGATGTACACCTGAATACCTGTACAATCATGTTTTTAGAATGTTGACTAGAGCCAAAAACTAGAAATAAATGAGTCCATCAAACGTTGTTGGGTCCTGTGACAGAGTAGAACTGCCCCATAGGGTTGTCTTAGCTGTAACCTTTACAGGAGCAGATCTCCAGGTCTTTCTCCCACAGAGCTGCTGGGTGGGTTCCAGCCACCAACTTTTCAGTTAGCAGCTGAGTGCTTAACCATGGTGCCACTGGGGCTCCTCCCATCAAGAGTAGAATAGACAAATAAGAAGTGATATATTCACATAAGTAAATAGTGTGCTGTAATGACTAAGAGCAACTATAGCTACATTCTACAAGTAAATTTTAAAAACATAATATTGAAGGAAAAAAGTACATCAAACAGTACGTACAGAATGATTGCATCTATATAAAATCAAAAGCAGACATAACTACTGTATTCAGGGATGAATATATAGGTGGTAAAACTGTTTTTTAAAAATAGCAAATAACTGATTACCATAAAATCAGGATGAGATTACTTCCTGGGGAGTAAGGAAGGGACACTTGGGGGCTTTCTTGGGCACTGGAAATGTTCTATTTCCAGTGGTGGTTCTAAGGGTGCCTCCTTTTTAAGTATTTATCAGGCTGTATAATTATGATTTATATACTCTTCTGCATGTGTATTATGTTTCACAATTGAAATATTTAAAATAAAATAATATTCATAAAAATAGCCTCTGCCTAATATGGTAAATAGTACATATATGAAGATATGTACTGTATATTAATATAGTACATATGTGAAGAATATACCTCAGTAGCTGGCATGTAGTAAATATTCCATAAATGATGGCCACTATCCTTAAGAAACAAGAAAAGTAATGCATAGGAAGGACAATTTACATGAGGATTAATAAGGATTATTATGGTATCAGAATTTGTAAAAAACAAAAACTGGTGATACTTGGGAAGGGTAGCTACAGAACAAGCCTTTCTCTTCACCCCAGAAGGCCCAAAATAGGCTTCCAGTATCTAAAGATTTCCCTTCTTCCTTCTCATCCTCCCTCAAATAAATGAAAAAGGAATTTTGAGAATGTAGAAACCACAGCATCTTCTTGAACTACTACCCATGCTGTCACTGTGTTATGAACGAAAACTTTTCCCATTTCCAAAACTCAACTATCTATTAAAAATGTCTGAAACTCCTTTAAGGATAGATTCCATTTCCCCAATTAAAGGTAAGTTAAAATACAAGGTAACGATTGCTTGAAATCCATTTCAACTACACCAAAAAATGTAAGTATTTGCTCTTTTTTTTTTTAAATAAAGTTATAGCTATTAAAAAAATTAACTCACATCCAGAATAAAATCATCATCCTCATCATCAAACAAAACTAAACGATAAATATAAAAAGTTTCTCTCTTCCCAACATCTTCAATTCCGCTTCCCAGAGGTAAAACCCTATAAAACGTATTCTTCCAGGAATGTCTTATGCACATTTAATATATTTTCTTAAAACATAAACAGATTAGATCTTTTATGAGAGAGTATTATTTTAATTGATGTATGAGAAAAACAGCAAGTGTGCACAGAAATTTCAGAAGGAAGTGAAGGCTGAAGAAATGCAAAAGTAATGTAATTTTTGACACTAAGCCTCTGTTTCCTTGCATGGAAAACTAAAGTTATATAAATTTTAGGACCTACATACTTTTACATAGTTTTAAATCAGGAAAGGTGTGCATCAGGATTGTATACTTTCACCATACTTATTCAGTCTGTATGCTAAGCAAATAATCCAACAAACTGGACTATACGAAGAAGAACGGGGCATCGGGATTGGAGGAAGACTCATTAACAACCTGCATTATGCAGATGACACAACCTTGCTTGCTGAAAGTGAAGAGGACTTGAAACACTTCCTGATGAAGATCAAAGACTGCAGCCTTCAGTATAGATTACACCTCAACATAAAGAAAACAAAAATCCTCACAACTGGACAAATAAGCAACACTATAAATGATGAAAAGATTGAAATTGTCAAGGATTTCATTTTACTTGGATCCGCAATCAACACCCATGGAAGCAGCAGTCAAGAAATCAAACAACGCATTGCATTGGGCAAATCTGCTTCAAAAGACCTCTTTAAAAGTATTAAAAAGCAAAGATGTCACTTTGAAGACTAAGGTGCGCCAGTCCCAAGCCATGGTGTTTTCACTCACCTCATGTGCATCTGAAAGCGGGACTGTGAAGAAGAGGACTGAAGGAGAATTGATGCCTTTGCATTACGGTGTTTGCAAAGTCTTTTGGACTACCAAAAGAACAAACAACTCTGTCTTGGAAGAAGTACAGCCAGAACGCTCCTTAGAAGCGAGGATGGTGAGACTTAGTCTCAAGTACTTTGGACATGTTATCAGGAGGGACCAATCCCTGGAGAACAACATCATGCTTGGTAAGGTAGAGTCACAGAAAAAGAGGAAGACCGTCAATGAGATGGATTGACACAGTGGCTGCAACAATGGGCTCAAATATAGCAAGGATTGTGAGGATGGCGCAGATCAGGCATTGTTTACAGAACGTAGGGTTGCTGTGAGTTGAAATAAACTCAATGCCACCTAATAAAAACAACCTAACAACATATATTTTTACACTTGTAGTTTAAAATGATCATGAGACTCAACTTCTTAGGGTCGTCTACCTGATTAGGGACACTTACACAGTAAAGAAAACAAATAAACTATACACAATAATTTTTACCTTCCATATTCAAATTTGTTTTCTCACATAGCAATTTTTCATGAAACACTTCTTTTGGATCCTTTTTTCCTTTAAGAAGCTGAGAATAGCTTTGAAAAAAAACTGTAAAAGAGAATAAAGATCATTCACTTTCCTGGTAGTAGTATGACTTTGCTCCTGATTGTTACTTTCTTGCATTCTGTGTAGGAACAAAATCTACAAAGGCCCAATTACTTAAGTAGAAGGATCCTGGCTGTGGAAAAATTTCCCATCACTCCACCATCAACATAATCTTAATCCTACTGATTTTGAAACCAAAGATTCCTCCAGGAATAGATGAATGATCCATAGCTGAAAGAGCACATGACGGTTTTGATAGAATAGTTTTGTCTGATTATATTTCAATATTAAGTGTATGACCCAGGCAAGGGCTAAGGCTAGCGGTAGGAGGAGGAGTGGAGGGCATATACTCAAGCCTATCTCTATTTGAGGATGTATCCAGTGTGGATCTTTGAGGGAGACAATTCAGCTAATTTTGAGGAATTCTGGGTTAGGTTTGAGAGTGGGGAATCAGAAATAGACATATCGACATTGATCAGAAGAATATTACCCTCTCTCTCTTCTTTCCTTTCCTTTCTCCATCCGAACAGGCTCTTACTCCTCAGCATACCAACATGCTCAAGTCTCTCTAATTAAAAACTAAGTTACCTCCCCCTCTAGAAACTGACTTTTCTCTCTTCCATCCCTCCTTACCTTCCATTGCTCCTTGACCCACCACATTCTGACTTCTGCTTCCACCATTCCACTAAAATTACCCTTGCAACGAGTTGTCTGTTATCCCTGAGAGAATGGATCCAAAGGCCACTTACTAGTCTTCTTCCTATTTGACTTCCATGAATACTGGATCCCAGTTCTCTTCCCTCTTATCTCTTTGGGCACTACTTTTTTCTGTCTTTGTTTAATCTCTCTTGCTACTGCTTCTTACAGTTTTTAAAAGCTCCTCTTCCTCCATATACCTCTTTTAAAATGTAGTATTCCCCAGAGTTCCATCCTTATCCCTCTTCTCATACTAGATCCTCTCCTTGAGCAATGTCATGTATTTGTTGCTTCAAATGCTACCTATATGTAAATGACTTCCAAAGCTCAGACCTCTCTCCTGAAATTCAGACAAATATGTCTCCCACTAAGCATTTCCATTTGAGGTTCCCACAGTCATATAAAACTCAACATGCCCTGAACTTAAATCACTATCTTCCAACCAAACCTGCTATTCATCCTATACTGTCTACTTCTGAATAGCTTCAAGATTTCTGTGTTGACAAAGGTAGAAACTTAGAGTCAGTCATACTTTACTTCTCTGGGTCCCTTATTCTCCAAATCTAAATAGTTGTCAAGCCTCTACCTCCTTGATTCTTCCTCTCCAATATCATCTTCTTTTTTTTCACTTACATCCTCTTCTTTTTCTTCACTATTACTAGCCTTAGGTCCAGCTCTCACTATTTCTCAACTGGATTAATGAATTAGCCTTGTAAATATTCTCTTGGCCTCCAATTTTATCCATATATTCATTTTCTTCTGCCAAAAGCATATTTCTATAAGTCATATTTGATCATATCTCTTCCCTGCTTAAAATTCTTCCATGGCGCTACATGTCTGTGACAAATGGCAAAAATTGCCACAATTCTCCATCCTTCCCTGAGTCCACATCACTTTGCAATGTGGCTTTGCACATTCTCCCATCAAGAAGTGGGGTTTACAAAGCTAAGAAGTTTCCGGAATACAACCAAACACTTCAAGGGACAGAGTAGCAGGGGCAGGGGTCTAGGGACCATGCTTTCAAGGGACATCTAGGTCAACTGGCATAACAAAGCTTATTAAGAAAATGTTCTGCATCCCACTTCGGTGAGTGGTGTCTAGGGTCTTAAAAGCTAGCAAGCGGCCATCTAAGATGCATCAATTGGTCCCAACTCACTTGGAGTAAAGGAGAATGAAGAACTCCAAAGTCATAAGCAAAGTATTAGCCCAAGAGACAGAAAAGGTCACATAAACCAGAGGCTGCATCAGCTTGAGACCAGAACTAGATGGTGCCCGGCTACCACCAATGACTGCCCTGACAGAGAACACAACAGAGAGTCCCTGATGGAGCATAAGAAAAGTGGGGTGCAGAACTCAAATTCTAGTAAAAAGACCACACTTAATGGCCTGAATGAGACTGGAGGATCCCCAGAAAGCATGGCCCCCAGACTCTCTGTCTACCCAGCACTAAAACCATTCCCGAGGCCAACTCTTCAGACAAAGATTAGACTGTACTATGGGACATAAAATGATACTCGTGAAGAGTGTGGTTCTTAGCTCAAGTAGATAAATGAGACTAAATGGGCAGCTCCTGTCCAGAGGTGAGATGAGAAGGCAGAGAGGGTCAGGAGCTTGTTAAATGGACATGGGAAATCAGGGATGGAAAGGAGGAGGGTGCTGTCACAGTATAGGGAGAGCAATTAGGGTCAGATAACAATATATGTATAAATTTTTGTATGACAGACTAACTTAACATGTAAACTTTCACTTAAAGTACAACACTAAAAAAAAAGAAGAAGAATTGGGGTTTATTTCTTCACCAGTTGGATCCTGCTGGCCTTATGACTTCCTTTGGCCAATAGAATGTGGCAGAAGTAACAATGTGCCTAAGTTTCAGGAGGCTTTGTTTACTTCTACTCTCATTTTGGGGAGCCTGAAAGTTGCTGTGTGAAGAAGTCCAGGCTAGCCTGGTGAATAATTGCCCTGTTTTTCCAGCCAACATTTAGCCAGCCCTCAGAAGCTGAGTTGCCTAGGTGACAGGAACCTGACTACATATGCATGAGTGAGCTCAGCTGGGACCAGAAGAGCCTCTGAGCTGAGCCCAGCCCTAACGGCCAACCCACAGAATCATGAGGTAAATAAAGAGTTGTTGTTTTAATCCACTAAGATTAAGATTGGCCTATAAGCACCAAAAGATAATTGATATAATAACCTTCAGGAAAAAAAATTTCAGACTCCTTAGAATGGTACACAACGCTCTTCATGCTCTGAGCCCTGCTTATTTCTCCCATCTACAGCTTCATCTCTCACAATTCCTCACTTAGCACCATATGTTCCTTCCATACATACTTACTTTCCCCAAATTTTACTATGCTCTTTCACATCTCTGTGTACACACAGCTCCTTTCATAAAGTGCTCTTCACTCCCTTCTTAACTAAGCCCAGATGTCAACTCCTTCAGGAAGCCTAGCCCAGCCTTCTGTACTTACTTCCAGTAAACACTTACCATATAACATTATAACCACTGGTTCATTTGACTAACTTTACCTCCATTCTCTGCAGTTCTTGAGACTCAGAGCTGTGGCTCTGGCTGGCCTCTCTGGCTGGCATAGTGTCTGACATACAGTAGCTGCCCATTACTGCTTATTGAATGACCAAATGAATGAATAAAGTCTACCCAAATATACACTGGCTTTTATATCTTTTAAAAATTTGATAAACTCTATAGCCAAAGACGTGCAGAAATTCACCTATATGCTAAGCTGGCTTTTAGAGCTCACATAGTCTTGAGCAGGACAAAAATAAATAGGCTGAAAATGCAATGGGGAACTCTCCCCCTGGTATGTTTCCTCTTGTCCACCTACTCTATCCCAAAATACAAGTTTTTGTGCACTTGTATAAGGCTGGCCTTAAAAATGCTGCTAAGGAAATAAAGATTCAGTCTCACATAATCTATGGGCACTATGCCTAATGTAGAGATTTTATTCTACAACAAAGATTTTACTCTGCGACACACACACATGCCCACACGTAGGCTCTTCAGTTTCTTTAATGGAGTTGACACCATCATTTTTAAGGAGAGTAACTAAATACAAAGAGCAAAATTCCCAGTAAAACCAAACAAAAGCCATTGCTGTGGAGTCAATTCCAACTCAAAGCGACCCTATGGAACAGAGTAGAACTGCCCCGTAGGGTTTCCAAGGCTGTAATCTTTATAGAAGCAGATTGTCATATCTTTCTCCTGTTGAGTGGCTGGTAGGTTCAAACCACTGACCTTTCAGTTAGCAGCTAATTTTTTTAACCACTGCATCACCTGAGCTCCTTAAAATTCCCAATAGTCTCCCACTAATTATGTCTCCCCCAGAGAAAACTCCACATTTTTGGATAAAAAACCAAACCAAACCAGTTGCTGTTGAGTTGATTCCGACTCATAGTGACTCTATAGGACAGAGGAAAACTGCCTCATAGGGTTTCCAAGGAGCAGCTGGTGGATTCAAACTCATGACTTTTTTTTTGGATAGCAGCTGAACTCTTAACCACTGCACCAGGGCTCCATTTTTGGATAAACCCATTGTTAAATATCAGTATCTAACAGACACCCTTTGTTTGTGTAAGGCACCCATTCCTTACTGATTCAGATGGCATACTTACTTATAAAAGCAATAAAGAATGAGATTGCCAATAGCAGCAGAAGTATCAGCAATGAGGCCAGAAGCTGCTTGGGAAAACCAGGGTTACATTGGTAAGGGCTGGTCTTCTCTTTGGGTGCTGAAGGAGAAACCAAATTAGATTCATCAGTTGTAAATTCTGTCCTTGCTTCTTCTTCTGCCTCCTCTTCCTCTTCTTGGATGACACACAATTACTAACTGTATAACATTTGAAATTATAATAGGAATAGAAAAAGGAATGTGAAGGAAATAATAATGTTCATTGTAAAAACTTTAGAAAATACGTAAAAGCCCAAATTCCTATTGAGAGATAACTATGGCTAACATTTTACTATCTATCCTTCCAACAAGTTTTAAAGTATATGTACATATGTGTACATTTTCCCATATGATTGACACACCATAAATACTGATCTCTAGTCTACTGTTTTCCTTTACACTACACCATGAACATTTTTTACCATCATATTTTCTTCTTTAACACTATTAGGGTAGCATGATATTTTATTATATATTTAAATAACTCTCTAAAGTGTTTCCATCTTTAACTACCTTAGATAATGCTAATGTGATTGTTAGTTGCTGTCAAGACAATTCCAATTCACGGCGACCCCATGTGTGCAGAGTACAACCGCTCCATAGGCTGTGACCTTTCATAAACAAATTGCCAGGCCTCTCTTCCAAGGTGCCTCTAGGTGAGTTCAAACTGCCAACCTTTTGGCTAGTAGTCAAGCGCTTAACCATTTACACCACCCAGGGACTCTGAGTAATCCTATAGCAAATCTTTATAATCATCCCTGATCGTTTCCTTAGGATAAGAAAAGTTCATTTTAGTCCCCACTTCATAGTTAAGAATCACTTTCTGAAAGTTATATTATCAAGTGAGGAGAGAAAAAACCTTCAGTACTGTATAACATGACCTCATATTTAGAAAAAATATATATACACATTTATGTATATTTATATTTGGAAGGATATACACTAAAATGTAAATTATGCTATCTCTGGATGGTAAGATTAAGTATAATTTAAATTTTTGTGTACCTCTAGAAGATAATTTTTTCTACAATAAACATTATTACTTGTATAATAAAGAATGGCCTGGCAGAACAAATCAGTCTTGGAAGAAGTACAGCCACAATGCTCCTTAAAGTTGAGGATAGAGAGACTACGTCTCATGTACTTTGGACATGCTATCAGAAGGGACCAGTTCCAGGAGAAGGACATCATGCTTGGTAAAGTAGAGGGTCAGCAAAAAAGTAGAGAGACATCTCAATCCAATGATATGGATTGACACAGTGGCTGCAACAATGGGCTCAAACACAGCAATGATTGTAAGGATTGTGTAGGACCAGGCATTGTTTCATTCTGTTGTACATAGGGTGGCTGAGTCGTAGCCAACTCAATGGCATTTAACAATAACAACAGCAACATAATAAAGAAATGATATAAAGTTTTTAAGGGGGGAAAAAGAGTTTCCCTTCAAGCTTGTTCATATCTCTGGAGAGACATTTTCAAAAAGCCTGAGTAATCCTGACCCTCCCCTATAGCTCCTTGTAGTCTACATACATTTTTTTCATCTCCTTTGATCTATATCTAAGACACCATACATGCCAACCAAATTACCTTTAATCAACTCCCAAGCCTAACTGAGTATCTTGGGGATACAATTTGCAATCGATTTTCTGATTTCAGAAAATTTTCCCTGCAGATTTAAGGCATTTACTTTCTTTGTTAGATTTTCTAGCCTTTCATCTACAATGTTCTTTTGTTCCACTTCAGTTCAGAACTAAAAAATACACCCTCAAAACTCTTCACCCTAGGGTGAGACAGTACACAGTACAGGGGAAACCAGCACAACTTGTACAAGGAAATGTCACGGAAGCCCCATAGACACATCCAAACTCCCTGAGGGACTGAATTGCTGGGCGGAGGGCTGTGGGGACCATGCTCTCGGGGAACATCTAGCTCAGTTGGCATAACACAGTTTTTATAAAGACAATGTTCTACATTCTACCTTGGTGAGTAGCGTCTGGGGTCTTAAAAGCCTGTGAGCAGCCATCTGAGATACTCCACTGGTCTCATCCCTTCGGGAGCAAGGGAGACTGAAGAGAACAGGATACAAGGAAAAGATTAGTCCAAAGGACTAATGGACCACAGCTACAAAGGCCTCCACTGGACTGAGCCCAATACAGCTAGATGGTGGCCAGCTACCACCACTGCTGCTCTGACCAGGATCACAACAGAGGGTTCTGGACAGAGCTGGAGAAGGATGTAGAATAAAATTCTAACTCACAAAAAAAAGACCAGATTTGAGTTCTGGCAAAATGTCGCTCTAGGCAGAAGCACCACGCCGTCCCTCCACAGCAAAGATCCAAAAAACTAAGCCGAACAGAGAAAACAACAATCCCAAAACCCTAAAACATCAAATGAAGAGATAAAGAACTCAGCCAAGCACCAAATGGAGTGAGAAAACGGAAAGAGAACAGAGACCGAGGAGAGATTCTTGCAGAGGTTCCCTACCAGCTAACGCAGAGCGAATCCACTATCTTGGACTCCTATCAGAGACCAGCAAACAGGGGGTACGAGAAAGCAGCCTCACGGAGCTTCCAGCGGGAGACAAAACAACTGGTAACTGGTGATATACGCTCCCCCCCCCCACCCTTCTTCACCCCGACTCAGCTTCCTCTGCTTCCCGCGGCCACAGTCTCTTGACCAGGAAACAGCGGCTGCTTGGATTCCACACACCCGCACGGGTGGCTATCTGAGTGCCATTTGTTGGCTGCTGGTGTTGGTTTTTTTCCGCTTCTTTTTATTTTTTCCTTGTCTCTCCCCACCTCCCCCTCCTTTCACTCGAGTACCTCGCTCTGTGCGCCATCTTTGCTTCTTCCTCAGGGGCTGCAGAGCTCCGGTAATTTGTGATATACGCTTTCCCACTCTCTACACTTCGTCACCCACACTCGGCCCCCTCTGCTTCCCATGGACACAGTCTCTTGTCCAGAAACACCAGCCCGCACTAGCTGGCTCTCTGAGTGCCATTTGTTGGCTGCTAGTGTTGTTTTGTTTTGTTTTGTTTTTCTGCTTCTTTTGATTTCTTACTTGCCTCTCACCACCTCCCCCTCCTTTCACTCGAGTACCTCGCTCTGTGCGCCATCTTTGCTTCTTCCTCAGGGGCTGCAGAGCTCCGGTAATTTGTGATATACGCTTTCCCACTCTCTACACTTCGTCACCCACACTCGGCCCCCTCTGCTTCCCATGGACACAGTCTCTTGTCCAGAAACACCAGCCCGCACTAGCTGGCTCTCTGAGTGCCATTTGTTGGCTGCTAGTGTTGTTTTGTTTTGTTTTGTTTTTCTGCTTCTTTTGATTTCTTACTTGCCTCTCACCACCTCCCCCTCCCTTCGCTCAAGTACCTACCTCCGTGCGCCACATTTGCTTCTTCCTGAGGGGCTGCGGAGCTCCGTTCGAGTGTGAAGCTGCTTCCCGGTTTGGGCTGCTGTGCTGGTGGGATCCCGGGGCTTTTGTTCATTTGTTTGTTTTGAATTGTTTGTTTTCTTTTCCTTTTCTTGAGTTGGGAGCCCTTTCTGGCCAGGCTGAGCTGCGTGGCAGGGAGACTCCCCTTCAGCTTCCGGCTTCCACAGATGTGCAGAGGGATCCCTGAGAGCATTTCTTTTAACATTGGTTTTTTTTTTCCTATTTCTTTGGGGGCCTTTCTTGTTTTGTTTTGTTTTTTTTAATTTGTTTTGTTTTCTTTTTCCTCTTTTTCCCTTTTTGTCTTTCTTCATTGCTCAGTTTCTCATCTCTCTGTATCTTCCTTCTCTTTCTGTTCCCTGAATACCTGGCGTTGTATACCTCTACGCCTTCTAGCCAGGCTGTACTGCAACACCTAAGAGCGACTTCCCCAGACCTCATAGCTGCATTGGTGGGATCCCTGGGAACTCTGTGGTTCTTTAACCTTTATGATTCTTATTTATTCATTCTTTTCTTTTCTTCCTCCTCCCCTTTCTGTTTTTCTCCATTTCATAGTTTCTCATCACTCCACTCCAAGGGCAAGCTCCCCTAGCATTCTTTTTTATTTGTTTGTATGTTTTTGGCTCCTGTTCCTCTCTCCTCTCTCCCATATCCATCTTAGCTCTACACAAAACAATATTCCCACTGCATCCTACCTACCTGCACCGTGCGCTTGACATCACACCACCAAGCAGCACAGGCATGGCCTACTGGAACCTGCCCTGCACTGATTACCGACCAGCTCTGGTGGCTGTAGTAAGTGCCACAAACAACCCGTCCCAGTAACTACTCTTCAGCTAGACCCTCCCTGCCATACCATGTCTGAGTGACTGACCCTGCCAGTTGAAGGAGGTGAAAAGTATTCTGCCCACAGATGAGCAAACAACAAAGAACACACAGTCTGCCTGCTCAGACATAGTCAAATTTTTTTTTTTTAAAAAAGGGACGAAACAAACAAATCTACAATCAATAAACGAGAAAAATAACTACTGAATGCCCCCAAGACAGCAGACAATAACAAAACATTTACAAAAACAGGACAGGATGGTTCCAGTAGGCATCAAAAATAAAACACCAGATGACTCTCCTCTGGGAGAAAATGCACTAGAACTACCTGATAGGGAATTCAAATCTCTAATACTCAGAATTCTCCAAGAACTGAGGCAAAAAGCTGACAAACATGAGGAAAAAATAGACAAATTCATGGAAAATATGGACAAAAAATTGGAAGAATGCAGGAAAATAATGCAGGAACAAAATGCCAAAATAAATTCACAACTAGAAATTATACAAAGACAACAACTAGAAATCCAAAAGATAGACAACAAGATTTCAGAAATGGATGATGTCATAGAAGGGCTGAGAAGCAGATTTGAAGTGGTGGAAGACAGGATCAGTGGAATTGAAGACAAACACTTGGATACAACTCTGTTTCAGGAAAACTCAGAAAAAAGAACAAAGAAAAATGAAGAAACCCTGAGAGTTATGTGGGACACAATCAAAAGCAAAAATCTGCGAGTGATTGGAATTCCAGAACAGGGAGAGAAAACAGAAACACAGACAGGATCATTAAGGAACTGCTGACAGAAAACTTCCGCAATATCATGAAAGATGAAAAGCTGGCCAACCAAGAAGCTCAACGAACCCCAAATAGAAGAGACCCCAAAAGAAAATCACCAAGGCATATCATAATCACACTCGCCAAAACTAAAGACAAACAAAGAACCCTGAGGGCAGCTCGTGAAAAACAAGAAGTCAAATACAGAGGAGAAACAATAAGACTAAGTGCAGATTATTCAGCAGAAACCATGCAGGCAAGACGGCAATGGGATGACATATATAAAATCTTGAAAGAAAAAAAATTGCCAGCCAAGAATAATATATCCTGCAAAACTCTCATTCAAATTTTATGGTGAAATTAGGTCATTTCCAGATAAACAGAAATTAAGGGAATATGTAAAAGTCAAACCAAACTTACAAGAATTATTAAAGGGAGTTCTTCAATCTGAGGACAAACAGCTTCAGCTCACAGGCACAATGTAGGATGCAGGATCATACCAGCCAGGTACCAATCTAGGAAATGAACTCTTGAGGACTATCCAAAACCGAAAGAAATACAACAGGGCATCAGAGCAGTTAATCAGTAAATGACAACAACATCAAAACAATAAAAGAGGGAATAAACAGCATAGGTATAGAACCTTCTAATGGAGAGGAAGGCAAGGCGATACCAAGTTTTGGTAGACTGCTTCAAACTTAGAAAGATAAGGGTAAAATTCATGGTAACCACAAAGAAAGTTAACAAACATACTCATAAAAAAGGGAGGAAAAACATAATCTCAGCAAAAACAAAACCTACAGAAACAAAAGAAACGAAAAAAAAAATCCACAAACAAAAGTAACTCAGCACAAGAGAGTAAGAACAAAGAAAACGTCAGTACCACAAAAAAAAGCACTACAAAATGACAGCAACAAACTCACATCTATCAATAATTACACTGAATGTAAATGGACTCAATACACCCATAAAGAGATGGAGAGTGACAGAATGGATAAGAAAACAGGATCCATCAATACGCTGTCTACAAGAGACACACCTTAGAAACAAAGATGTGAATTTATTAAAAGTCAAAGGTTGGAAAAAAATATATCAAGCTAACAACTACCAAAAAAGAGCAGGAGTGGCAATTCTAATCTCAGACAAAATAGACTTTAAAACAAAATCTACCATAAATGACAAAGAACGACACTATACAATGATTAAGGGGATGATCCATCATGAAGACATAACCATAATAAACATCTACGCACCGAATGACAGGGCTCCAAAATACATAAAACAAACTCTAACAACACTGAAAAGAGAAATTGACAGTTCCAAAATAATAGTAGGAGACTTCAACACACCACTCTCAGTAAATGACAGAACACCCAAGAAGAAACTCACCAAAGACACAGAAGACCTAAAGGGCACAATAAGCCAACTTGACCTCAAAGACATATATAGAACACTCCATCCAACCACTGCAAAGTACACATTCTTTTCCAATGCACATGGAACGTTTTCCAGAATAGACCACATCTTAGGCCACAGAGAAATCCTCAACAAGATCCAAAACGTTAAGATAATTCAAAGTATCTTCTCTGACCACAATGCCATCAAGGTAGAAATTAACAATAGAAAGAGCAAGGAAAAAAAATCAATTACATGGAAACTGAATTATACCCTGCTTACACATCAGTGGGGTAAAAGAAGAAATCAGAGATGGAATCAAAAAATTCCTAGAATCAAACATCGTACCAAAACCTTTGGGACACAGCAAAGGCAGTCCTCAGAGGACAATTTATAGCAATAGATGCACATATCAAAAAAGAAGAAAGGGACAAAATCAAAACATTAACTACAGAACTCAAACAAATAGAAAGAGAACAGCAAAAAAAGCCCACAGCCACTGGAAGAAAGGAAATAGTAAGGATCAGAGCAGAAATAAATGAAATAGAGAACAGAAAAACAATAGAAAGAATCAACAAAACCAAAAGTTGGTTCTTTGAAAGAATCAACAAAATTGACAAACCACTGGCCAGACTGACAAAAGAAAAACAGGAGAGGACGCAAATAACCCAAATAAGAAATGAAATGGGGGACATTAAAACAGACCCAACTGAAATAAAAAGGATTATAACAGAATATTATGAAAAACTCTCCTCCAACAAATTTGAAAACCTAGAGGAAATGGATAAATTTCTAGAAACACACGGCCTACCCAAACTACAACAAAGTGATGTTGAAAATCTGAACAGACCCATAACAGGAGAAGAGATTGAAAAGGTAATAAACTCTGAACCAAAAAAAAAAAGCCCTAGCCCAGACGGCTTCACTGGAGAATTCTAGAAAACATTTACAGAAGAGCTTGTTCCAGTACTACTCAAGCTATTTCAGAGCATAGAAGAGGAAGCAACACTTCCAAATTCATTCTATGAAGCCAGCATAACGCTGATACCAAAACCAAGCAAAGATGTCACAAAAAAAGAAAATTACAGACCACTATCTCTCATGAATATAGATGCAAAAATTCTTAACAAAATTCTAGCCAATAGAATTCAGCATCATATCAAAAAAATAATACACCATGACCAAGTAGGATTCATACCAGGTATGCAAGGATGGTTCAACATTAGAAAATCAATCAACGTAATCCACCACATAAATAAAATGAAAGAAAAGAATCACATGATCATCTCAGCTGACGCAGAAAAGACATTTGACCAAGTCCAACACCCATTCATGATAAAAAACTCTCAATAAAATAGGTATAGAAGGGAAATTCCTCAACATAATATAGGGCATCTATGCAAAACGAATGGCCAACATCATTCTTAATGGAGAGAGGCTGAACACATTCCCCTTGAAAACAGGAACAAGACAAGGATGCCCTTTATCACCACTCCTATTTAACATTGTGCTGGAAGTTCTAGCTAGAGCAATAAGGCAAGAAAAAGAAAGGGCATCCAAATTGGTAATGGAGAAGTTAAACTGTCCCTGTTTGCAGATGATATGTTACTATACATAGAAAACCCTAAAGACTCCACGAGGAATCTACTGGAACTAATAGAAAGATTCAGCAGAGGAGCAGGATACAAGATAAACATACAAAAATCAGTTGGATTCCTATACACCAATAAGAAGAACGATGAAAAGGAAAACAATACCATTTATAATAGCCCCTAAAAAGATAAAATACTTAGGAATAAATCCAACCAGGGATGCAAAAGACCTATACAAAGAAAACAAAAAAAACAACTACTGCAAGATACCCAAAGGGATCTACATAAATGGAAAAACATACCATGCTCATGGACAGGTAGACTCAACATTGTGAAAATGACAATTCTACCCAAAGCAATTTACAAATACAAGGCAATCCCAATCCAAATACCAACAACATTCTTCAAAGAGATGGAAAAACTAATCATTAACTTTAAATGGAAAGGGAAGAATTCCCAAATCAGTAAAGCACTACTGAAGAAGAAGAATAAAGTTGGAGGACTCACACTACCTGACTTCAGAAACTACTATACAGCTACAGTAGTCAAAACAGCCTGGTACTGTTACAACGACAGATATATTGACCAATGGAACAGAATTGAGAACCCAGATGTAAATCCATCCACCTACGGTCACCTGATCTTCGAGAAGTTTCCAAAGTCCATCAAATGGGGAAAAGACAGTCTTTTTAACAAATGGTGCTGGCAAAACTGGATATCCATCTGCAGAAAAGAGAAACAGGACCCATACCTCACACCATATACAAAAACTACTTGAAAATGGATCAAAGACCTCAATATAAAGCCTAAAACTATAAAGTTCATAGAAGAAAAAATAGGACCAACACTTCAGGCCTTAATACACGGCATTAACAGGATACAAACCATAACCATCAACACACAAAACCCAACAGATAAGTTAGATAACTGGGATCTTCTAAAAATTAAACACCTATGCTCTTCAAAAGACTTCACCAAAAGAGCAAAAAGAGAACCTACAGACTGGGAAAAAAATTTTGGACAATACAAGTCAGACAAAGGTCTAATCTCCATAATCTACAAGAAAATCCAACACCTCTACAACAAAAAGACAAATAATCGTATTAAAAAATGGGCAAAGGAAATGAACAGACACTTCACCAAAGAAGACATTAAAATGGCCAACAGACACATGAGGAAATGCTCACAATCACTAGCCATTAGAGAAATGCAAATTAAAACCACAATGAGATACCATCTCACCCCGGCATTACTGGCACTAATCAAAAACACTGGAAATAGCAAATGTTGGAGGGGCTGCGGGGAGATGGGAACTCTTATGCACTGCTGGTGGGAATGCAAAATGATACAACCATTTTGGAAAATGATATGGCGCTTCCTCAGAAAGCTAGAAATAGACATACCATTCGATCCAGCAATCCCACTCCTAGGAATATATCCTAGAGAAATAAGGGTCGTCACTCGAATAGACATATGCACACCTATGTTCATGGCAGCATTGTTCACAATAGCAAAACGATGGAAACAACCTAGATGCCCATCAACAGAAGAATGGATAAACAAACTATGGTACATACACACAATGGAGTACTACGTGATGAGAAAGAACAACAATGAATCTGTGAAGCATTTCATAACATGGATGAAACTGGAGGACATTATGCTGAGTGAAATAAATCACAAAAGGACAGATATTGTATGAGACCTCTATTGTAAAAACCCATGAAAAAGTTCACACACAAAATGTAACAATCTTTGTTGGTTACCAGGGATGGGAGGGGTGGGGGGGAGATACTAAACAGCAATAAATAAGTGGTATCTTGGGTGAAGGGTAAGACAGTACACAATACAGGGGAAACCAGCACAACTTGTACAAGGAAAGGTCATGGAAGCTCCATAGACACTTCCAAACTCCCTGAGGGACTGAATTGCTGGGCAGAGGGCTGTGGGGACCATGGTCTCGGGGAACATCTAGCTCAATTGGCATAACACAGCTTATAAAGACAACGCTCTACATTCTACCTTGGTGAGTAGTGTCTGGGGTCTTAAAAGCTTGTAAGCGGCCATCTAAGATACTCCACTGGTCTCATCCCTTTGGGAGCAAGGGAGACTGAAGAGAACAGGATACAAGGAAAAGATTAGTCCAAAGGACTAATTGTGCACAGCTACCAAGACCTCCACCAGACTGAGTCCAGTACACCTAGATGGTGCCCGGCTACCACCACTGACTGCTCTGACCGGGATCACAACAGAGGGTTCTGGACAGAGCTGGAGAAGGATGTAGAACATAATTCTAACTCACAAAAAAAAGACCAGATTTACTGGCCTAAAGGAGACTGGAGAAACTCCGAGAGTATGGCCCCCAGACACCCTTTTAGCTCAGTGGTGAAGTTATCTCTGAGGTTCACCGTTCAGCCTGGGAGTGGGCAGCCCTGTAAAACCAAATGAGACTAATGAGGTACAGTAGTCCAGTGACAAGGGCCAGAAGGCAGAAGGGGACAAGGAAGCTGTTGATAGGGGACCCAAGGTTGAGTAAGGATAGTGTTGATGTGTTGTGAGGTTGTTAACCATTGTCATAGGGCACCATGTGCACTAACTGTTAAATGAGAAACTATTTTCTTCTGTAAGCCTTCATCTTAAGTGAGAATAACAGCACAACTGGAAGAGCATAGTCAAGGTCACTGAACTGTGCATGTAGAAATTTTTGAAATGGTGTATCTTTGGCTATGTGTATTTTCACCAAAAAAAAAGTTGAGAAGTTAGAGGGTTGACTTGTTGTGGGGTTGTTAACCAATGTCATAAAACAATATGTGTACTACTGTTTCATGAGAAACTATTTGTTCTGTAAGCCTTCACCTGAAGTACATGAAAAATAAATAAATAAATAAAGTGTTAAAAAGCAAAAAAAAAAAAAGACCAGATTTACTGGCCTAAAGGAGACTGGAGAAACCCCGAGTGTATGGCCCCCAGAAACCCTTTTAGCTCAGTGGTGAAGTTATCTCTGAGGTTCACCGTTCGGCCTGGGAGTGGGCAGCCCTGTAAAACCAAATGAGACTAATGAGTTACAGTAGTCCAGTGACAAGGGCCAGAAGGCAGAAGGGGATAAGGAAGCTGTTGATAGGGAACCCAAGGTTGAGTAAGGATAGTGTTGATGTGTTGTGAGGTTGTTAACCATTGTCATAGGGCACCATGTGCGCTAACTGTTAAATGAGAAACTATTTTCTTCTGTAAGCCTTCATCTAAAGTGAGAATAGCAGCACAATTGGAAGAGCGTAGTCGATGTCACTGAACTGTGCATGTAGGAATTTTTGAAATGGTGTATCTTTGGCTATGTATATTTTCACCAAAAAAAAAAGGTCGAGAAGGGAGAGGGTTGACATGTTTGGGATTGTTAACCGATGTCATAAAACAATATGTGTACTACTGTTTCATGAGAAACTATTTGTTCTGTAAGCCTTCACCTGAAATACAATTGAAAAAAAGATTTATAAAAAAAAAAAACTCTTCACCCAAAGTGCGCTCATATATCAATAACCTCTGTGTCTGGGCCAGACATGGTTCATGAGCTGGACCCAATCCTTGGACCCCAACCCCACTGAACCTCGGAAGACACAGGAACAAAACTCTCAGAAGCATTAGTACTTTCGTTAGTGTGGGGCTATAGTTGCTTTCTCACACATTACTTTTATCATAGTCACCAGAGTTAAGGCTAAAGACAGGGTCATCATATCTTTTCTTCCCCATCACTTAACTGCACAACCCCTTAATGCCTATCTACAGGCAACTCAGCCTTATAGGACTCCTCAGTGTTTACAGTTATGGCCACTCACAGCACCAGCAATTAATACCACCTATGTCTTGTTTATAATATCTTCTCTTCATTCTTCATCCCACCACCAACCCTGACAACCAGAAAATGTTTCTTACCTGCAGGAGGCTTTGAGACGGCGCCTGAGGCATTGAATTCGTTTTTGAACCTCACCTCTGCGTACGTGATTTCCGAAGACATGTTGAGAAGAGGTCTTCTGCTTTCTTCATAAAATTTGTTTCATCCCTTCTTTAAAATATCTTAAAAAGGACAACAAACATGGTGCTAAAAACGTGTTACTTCCTATCACTCAACTACACGAGAGCAGAGGTCCTGATAGGCAAGTACCCCTGAGAAGTAGCTCATGAAAACTAAAAATTTCAATGTAATCACTCAGTCCACAGACAGAGGCCCAGTCTCCAGGAGCAGCACAGTGAGGATCACAGCCTTTACACATACCCTAGCAAATGTAATAAGTGGGAACTGAAAGCATGGGGAGAGAAATAGGAAGGAAAAAAAAAGAGGAACCAAGTGGTTAGAGAATCTTTGCTGACAACTGTGTTCTCTGAACTCACCAGGAAGAATAAAATTCAAATAATTATGTGTGCGCATGGGTGCATATGGATTCGAACAACCCACTGGTGGCACAATGGTTAAGCTCTTAGCTGCTAATACAAAGGTTGGCAGGTTGAACCCACCCAGCTGCTCCATGGGAGAAAAGACCTGGTGACCTTCTCACATAAAAATTGTTGTTGTTGTTAGGTGCCGTCAAATCAGTTCAGATTCATAGAGAGTCTACGTACAACAAAATGAAACACTGCTTGGTCCTGCACCATCCTCACAATTGTTGTTTTTCTTAAGCCCATAGTTGCAGCCACTGTGTCAATCCATCTAGTTGAGGGTCTTCCTCTTTTTTGCTGACCCTGTACTTTACCAAGTATGATGTCCTTCTCCAGGGACTGATCCCTCCTGACAACATGTCCAAAGTATGTGAGACATAGTTTCGCCATCCTTGTTTCTAAGGAGCACTCTGGCTGTACTTCTCCCAAGACAGATTTGTTGGTTCTTTTGGCAGTCCATGATATAGTCATTATTCTTCTCCAGCACCACAATTCAAAGGCGTCAGTTCTTCTCTGGTCTTCCTTATTCATCGTTCAGCTTTCACACGCATATAAGGTGATTGAAAATGCCAAGGCTCGGGTACGGCGCACCTTAGTCTTCAAGGTGACATCTCTGCTTTTCAACACTTTAAAGAGACCTTTTGCCGCAGACTTGCCCAATACAATGCATCTTTTGATTTCTCGACTGCTGCTTCCATGGGTGTTGATTGTGGATCCAAGTAAAATGAAATCCTTGACAACTTCAATCTTTTCTCCGTTTATTATGATGATGCTTATTGGTCTAGTTGTGAGGATTTTTGTTTCCTTTATGTTGAGGTGTAATCCATACTGAAGGCTGTGGTCTTTGATCTTCATCAGTAAGTGCTTCAAGTCTTCTCACTTTCAGCAAGCAAGGTTGTGTCATCTGAGTCTTCCTCCAATCCTGATGTCCCCTTCTTCCTTTAGTCCAGCTTCTCGGATTATTTGCTCAGCATACAGATCGAATAGGTATGGTGAAAGGATACAACCCTGATTCACACCTTTCCTGACTTTAAACCATGCAGTATCCCCTTGTTCTGTCCAAACAACTGCCTCTTGATCTATGTACAGGTTCCTCAAGAGTACAATTAAGTGTTCGGGAATTCCCATTCTTCACAATGTTATCCATAATTTGAATGCCTTTGCATAGTCAATAAAACACAGGTAAACATCTTTCTGGTATTCTCTCTTTCAGCCAGGATCCCTCTGACATCAGCAAAGATCTTCATGGTTCCACATCCTCTGAAACTGGCTTGAATTTCTGGTAGTTCCCTGTAGATATATTGCTGCAGCTGCTTTTGAATGATCTTCAGCAAAATTTTACTTCTGTGTGATACTGATATTGTTCGATAATTTCCACATTAGGTTAGATCACCTTTCTTTGGAATATGCATAAATATGGATCTCTTCCAGCTGGTTGGCCTGGCAGCTGCCTTCTAAATTTCTTGGCATAGATGACTGAGCACTTCCAGTGCTGTACCTGTTTGTTGAAACATCTCAGTTGGTATTCCATCAATTCCTGGAACCTTGTTTTTCACCAATGCCTTCAGTGCAGCTTGGATTTCTTCCTTCAGTACCATCTGTTCCTGATCATATGCTAACTCCTGAAATGGCTGAACGTTGACCAATTCTTTTTGGTATAGTGACTCTGCATCATATTCCTTCCATCTTCTTTTGATATTTTACCTGCAGAATCTTTCCATATTGCAACTCAAGGCTTGAATTTTTTTCTTCATTTCTTTCAGCTTGAGAAATGCTGAGCATGTTCTTCCTTTTTGGTTTTCAATCTCCAGGTCTTTGCACTTCATTATAATACTTTATCTTCTCCAGCCATCTGTTCAGTTCTTTTACTTCATCATTTCTTCCTTTTGCATTAGCTACTCGATGTTCAAGAACAAGTTTTAATGTCTCTTCTTTCTTTGGTCTTTTCTATCTTTCATGTCTTTTAATGACCTCTTGCTTTTTTCATGTATGATGTCCTTGATGTTATTCCACAACCCATCTACTCTTCGGGCATTAGTGTTCAACACATCAAACTATTCTTGAGATGGTCTCTAAATTCAGGTGGGATATACTCAAGGTCATACTTTGGCTCTCATGGACTTGCACTATATCAGACAATGTTCTGTGGCTATTCATAAGGTTTTCCCCAGCTAATTCTTTTCAGAAGTAGACTGCCAGGTCCTTCTTCCTAGTCTGTCTTAGTCGGGAAGCTCAGCTGAAACCTGTCCTCCATGGGTGATCCTGCTGGTATTTGAATACTGGTGACATAGCTTCCAGCATCGCAGCAACACACAAGCCCCCACAGTATAATAAACTGACAGATGCGCACGTAAAGATTACAGACTATGAAACCCTATAGAACAGTTCTACTCTGTCATATAGGGTTGCTATGGGTCAGAATAAACTCAACGGCATACAATAACAACAACAACAATATAGGTAAGAGTAAGAAAATTAACCACCATCAATATCTCCCAATATATTTCCCCAAACCTGACTCTTGCAGTCTGAAGTCATACCCCAGGGCAGAGGGGACTTCAACAAGAAGATCAATGATAGCAACTGACTTCCCAAATCCACCAGAAAAGTCTTGGATGGTAGACATGGTTGCAGGGGAAACTAGACATTCAAACTATCCCTGTGGCTTGGGCCATAGTGGACATGAACACTCCAAGTTGAAACTCCTCATGATCTCCTTCCAGTGTGAGTTACAGGCACACCTACTGAAACTCACAAAACTTTTTCACCATTTGTTTTTAGTTTGGAACAAAAACAAACTTAGAAGTTACAAGTGCAAAACATTTTTTCCTGAGCCATTTGAGAGTAAGTTGCTGATCTGACGCTCAATCACCCCCAAATACTTTAGTGTGTATTTTCTACATGCAAGGATCTTCTCCAGAGTAACTGCAGTGTAGTAATCAAAATCAAGAAATTAACACTGATACTTTAAACCAGTTGCTGTAGGTTGATTCTAACTCATGGAGACCCCATGTGTGTCAGAGTAGAGCTGTGCTCCATAGGGTTTTCAATGGCAGATTTTTCAGAAGTAGATTGCCAGGTCTTTCTTCCAGGGCACATGTGAATGGGTTGGAACTGCCAACCTTTTGATTAGTAGTAGAGAGTTTATCCATTTTTGCCACCCAGCTTCCTCATTGATACATTACTCTTTGAGGCTGAGTGGATTCTGATTAACAGCCACCCTACAGGACAGAATAGAATTGCCCTATAGGATATCCAAGGCTGTAATCTTTCTGGGGATCCCTGGTGGCACAGTGGTTAAAGGCTACAGCTGTTAACCAAAAGGTTGGCAGTTTGAATCCACCAGCATCGCCTTGGAGACCCTATGGGGCAGTTCTACCCTGTCCCATAAGCTCGCTATGAGTTGGAATCTACTCGACGGCAATGGATATGGTTTTCTTCTTTTTTGGAATCTTTCCAGAAGCAGATTTCAACATCTTTCTCCCACCGATCGGCTGGTGGGTTGAACTGTCTGCCTTTCAGTTAGTGGCTGAGCACTTAACCATTGCGCCACCAGCACTCCTCCACTGATATATTACTATCATCTAATCCTCAGATCCCATTCCAATTTTGCCAATTGTCTCAATAGTATGTCTCATTAGTCTTCTTCAGTCTGCAACTATTCCTCAGTCTTCCCTGGACTTTATGATGGACCCTTGTGAAGATTACAGTCTAATTATTTTGTAGAATTCACTCAATTTGGTTTTGTCTGGTGTTCCTCATGGGCAGGAATACCCTGAAAATGACTTTCTGTTCTTATCATTACATCCAGTCAGATGGTACACAATTTCAACTTATCCTTTATTGATGATATTCACTTTGTTCAGCTAATTAGGGTGATATCTGCCAAACTTCTCCACCATAAAGTTACTCTTTTCCCCTTTTATAATCAAAAAGTATTTTGTGGGAGGGTCTTTAATTCTATGTATATATGTCACTTCTCATCAAATGTTCAATTCATCATTATTAATAAGGTATGGGATCATTGTTTTCTATTTTATTGAATTGGATATGATCTGGTACTATCATTGTTTATTTTAATGCTCTAATCGTCTCATATTTGGCCAATAGGAACCTGAAAAATATGCATTGTTATTCCTCATTTGACCAATGAGGAGACTGACAGTCTGAAAAGTTAACTAGTTGGCCAAAGTCACAAATCCAGTAAAAATAGATTTTTTCATTTTAACCCAGGCTTACTAATTCCAAAACTCAACTTTACATTATAAAAGGTTAATATGCAAGGATATTGGATAATTGTCTTTCAGGAATATTACTAAAAAGGTGTTCTTTGCAAAATTGTCATTAAGATCTCTTTCAAATTCCAGATTCTGTGGTTCCTTAGAACTTTAAGAATATTCAAGATTTTTTACCAAAAAAGGGAATGAAATTCGTGTAGTAGTGGCTGATGAGAAATGGAAAGGGATGAGGCTCCCCAGCCCCTTTACTGCTAATTATTCTTTTTACACAAGCCCCATGCAACTAAATGTACGTTGTGGCAACCTGTCAACGGCTGAGAGACACTCCTCCTGCCAAGATGTCACAGAATCAGCCCTTGAGAATCTCCCTACTGAATAATTCCAGCCTGACCTTAAGTCCCAAGTGTGAAGCACATCCTTAGCAAATAGCAAGCTAAGTCGACTGTAGCTTCCATTTTGGGATCTGGACTAACAACTGAATACTTGGTTACCACTAAATGTAAAGACAAAGTGTTGTGAGAACGACTTTTTAAATGCATTTTTTGAAAAGTGTTAACCTGTTCACTAGAGACACAGGCCGGTCCAAACAATAATTTATATTTATACATTATATTTACCCTAGAAGATACTAGTTGGATAAAAATCTGATTAATTTTTACCAAAATATGTGTAAGATCCTGAGCATGGATTAGCATAATCATTCACCTTTATTTGTACTCCGTATTTTTGTTGTTACCTTTAAATTGTAACTGGTTACTCTTCAAAAATTACTCATGTGTTCTGGTTGAGGAGTCAGTAAACATGACTAGCATGAGAAGGCTTATAAATCAGTGCAGATGACTAAGAAAAAACGAAGGAACCCTATGCTTAATCTAACTACAGAGCCTTTAATAAAACGTAGCACTGAAATGAGTAACCATAACAGTACTAATTAATTTTATCGCTTTAAATAAATCATCCTCATTAGTTCTTTCCCTCATTAGTTAAATGTCCCTGACTAGTTTGGAAGAAATAGGTTTCAAAAAATTAGAAATCTAAGTCCAGGTTCTTGTCACCTTACTATTTCAAAAGCAATAGTTGAGACTTTGGATTAGGCAAAGATTTCTTAGCTATGATAAACCAGAAACACAATCTAGAAAAGAAAAAATTGATAAATTAAACTTCATTGACTTTCTAAATTTTGCATTTCAAAAAACATCGTTTACAAAGTGACAAACACACCACATACTGTGAGAAAATATTTGCAAATCATTTATGTGGTAAATGATTTGAATCCAGAATACAAAGAGAACACTTACGACTCAGAAATAGACAAACAAGTCAATTTAAGAATGGGCTAAATATTTGAGTTGACATTTTACCAACAAAGATATACAAGTGACTAATAAGCACATAAAAAGATGCTCGATGTCATTACTTACTTGGAAAATGCACATTAAAACCACAATGAGAAAAACTTTTATGCATTAAAGGACTTTATCAACAAAGCGAAGAGACTACCTACAGACACAGAAAATATTTGGGAACCATATATTTGATAAGGATTTAATAATCAGAATATACAAATACCTCCTACAACTCAAAAATAGAAAGACAAACAACCCTCTCCCTTACTCTTGGGGAGGATAACTGGGTCTCATATTACAGCTCTCTCCAGAGAATCTTCAGTAAAAATGCTCCCTAATCTCCACCAACCTGATTCTCTTATATGCTTCAAATGGGTAAGAGGTTTGAGAGTCACGTAAGAGATTTTCAGAAAGCTACTTTAATACCCTACAGGATGTCCTGTGCCACATCTCATTTTGAGGTCTAATGCCTATCACCTTAGGATCTTGGCCAAAACTTTCATTTTAAATAATTTTTCATTTTAATAACTTTTTCACACAACTAAGGACAAGTGATGATAATTAAATGAAATCTCTAACTCCAAATTTTATACCACTTCCACTTTAAAGCATCTTGTTTCATGAAGGACAGTCAACACTAGGGACAATATTTGCAATTTATATGACAGAAAAAGCGTTCTCTTCCTTAATATCCGAGGAGATCACAAAATCATAGGAATAAGACCAACAAACCAACAGAAAAAAAACAAAACAAAACAAATGAACATACAGGCAATTCACAAAAAAATAAATCAAATGGCCACTAAATATATGAAAAGTTGGTCACCATCCTGCATAAGTAAAATGATTATATTTTATCTAATAGATTAGCAAAAATTTTAAATATCCATAAACCACAAATCATAATGCATAGTTTTTAAGAGCTATTTGGAAAACCTATTACAATGTTAAATGTGCATCTATGTGGCACAGCGTTCTATTTCTGAGAAACTACTGGACAAACACATTTGCAGAAGTGTGCACAGATAATGTATACAGATATTCACAGCAGTATTGTTTTGTAAAGTAAAAACAGATTAAAACCTATTTGTCAAACAATAATGACAAAGGGATAACTAAATTATGCTATATCTACTATAATGCAACTGTTAAAAAAGAATAAGGTGATGTTCCATGCAGCCAGAAATGGAGTAAGCCCACTACAGAACCTATCTCTCGCACTGATTAAAACTGAAAACTGGATAAAGTACAAAAATCAATTATTTGAGGACTCTGAAAAGAAAGAAAAAGCAGCCAATTGTGGAGGACAGTCAAAACTTGGAGACGTGCCCCATAAAAGGATGATTTCCCATTTTCTTGTCTTCTTTTCCCTCACAGCTATGACTTGAGGGCAGGCCTCACTTGTGGAAGTGCACAGTGGCAGCACAGGAGAAAGCCCATCCATGTGGCCAGAGGAAACAGGAAAAGGGGACCCTCTGGGTCAGAGAATGTATGGAGAACCCTGGGGGAAGAAAGAGCTTGAAGAAGGGACTTCCTCAATTCTGTGTAGGAAACTTCACAAGTCGCAGACTCATTCTGAAGCTGCATATGTGTAAGACAGGCTCAAAGCTGCACAGCAAAGGCAATGAGAACTAAATTAAGATTTAAAACACTGCCGAAGACTCAGACAACCAGCATATGTGGGACAGACTCAAAGCAGCAAAAAGTTTGGAAAACTAAACCAACATTGGAACCATCAACAAAGAAGGTAAGATGGAACTTGTGGTCTAAACATAACTGAATTGATCTACTGTTAAAACAAAAAATTAACATTAACATTCTTTAAAGGATTTTAGTGGAACTCAAAGCCTACATAGTACAATATTCAAGTATACAGGATACAATCCAAAATTATTCAACATACAAAGAGCAGGAAAATGTAACCAATTCTCAAGGTTAAAGACAATCAACAACCCCAAGATGACCCAGATGTTGAAGTTATCAGACTTTAAAGCATCTGTTCTAACTATAGGAGTCCCTGGATGGTGTAAACGGTTAACTCGCTTGGCTGCTAACCGAAAGATTGAAGACTTAAGTCCACCCAGAGGAAGAATGGTCTGGCAAACTACTTCCAAAAAATCACCCATTGAAAACTCTATGGCGCACAGTTCCATTCTCACTCACATGGGGTTGCTATGAGTCAGAGATGACTCAACAGCAACTGGTGGTGGTGGCAGTATTGGTGGAGAATCACTTTTCTAGCTCAGCCTCAATTACACAAAAATACCTGCCTCTGATGCTGCAGTATAAGCCTTTATTACTCCTCATTTCCTCCATTCTCATAACCTTCTAGTTAGTCACTTGCTTGATAGCTTTTTCCTTCCAATTCAGCTTACATGTTGCCACCAGAACAATCTTCCTAAAGCTCTGCTCATGCCCCTCACTCTCCTCATTGCCTTTAATGGTTCTCTTTTGCTTACAGAATAAAGTTCAAAGTACTATTTCATCCTCACCTCTCAGTCTTCCCTTTCACTCAAGTTATGCTCCAGCAAACCAGAGTACTAGTCAAACACTATAACTGCCATGAGCATCGAGTGCTTGCTACAATTTCCTCTGCCTAGAATACCTTCCCTCCCATACCTGCCTGTTGAAATTCTTCCCATTGTGTATGACTAGCTCAGATAATGCTTGACGAGATGTGTACTATCTTCTCAGTCTGAAAGATGATCTCCATTGTTTTCTTTAGGTTGTCACTGAAATTCTCTCTCTTACTAGTTTGTAAGCTCTTCGAATAGAAGAACCATGTCTTCATTTTTGTCTACCCACAGTACTTCACAAACGCCTTTCTAGATAGTAGATGCTCATTAAACACTTGTTAAATTTCAGCATAGAGAGAAGAGAAATCAGTAAGTTCTGCATTTTCCTTCTTTTACTCATTTGTATTTTTCCTAGCTAAATGACTTCAGTATTCACTATATGCTTTGTCATAGTTGCAGAAAATCTCATTCCTTGCAAGAATCAGTCACAATATGAGAGGGTCAAGTAGCCGGGGATGAAGACAAATTGTACTCTGGTACGTAGACCCTATGGCCTGGGGAAAGGAACACCAGGGTTGTGTAGCACAGATCCTGATAAACTTGGCAGCTTACTGTCTAGTTTTAATGATCACAACTTGCTAAAATTATGTTGCAGTTTGTTCATGTTTTAGTTACTTTTTTCATGCCTTAAAAAAAAGAAGTCTATGATTTCTACTTAACTCTACATGAAGACAATACATATAGTTTGTGACTCTAGAACTCATACTCAAGAGCTGCTTCTCAGACACATTCTCTTGAGAAAGAAAGGAGAAAGGAAGAGAATTATATTTACTTGTAGGTCCTTAAGGGAGATGAATAGGCTTGTGATGGTTTTCACACCAATTTTATGGTCTGGCATTTACTTCAAAATTTTCCCAGAATTATTCTTTCCATCCCCTTTTGAAAGATGTCAAGATATGGGGTGGGTGTTTTTAAAAAAAACCTCTGGCATAGTTGAGTTGTCTGGATCTGAGCCATGAGTAAAATTGTCCAGTGTGATCTTGCATTCAGTCACATAAATCAAAGGACAGTGTCATCCTCTCAGCTAAGAAAAATAGTGCATTAAGACCCACTGTGTTGTAGGGGAAAAATATCACAAAGTTTAGTAAAGCAAAAAGAAAGCTTTATTTGGCATATATTCAAAAAGGGGCAAAAGTAGGAAACACAGACAAGCACGCTGTCACAGCCACATCTGCCGGAGTCCAAGGAAATATCACAGAATAGGCAAGAGTGGGAAAACAGACAAGCATGCTGCCACAGCCATGTCTGTCCAAGTCCCAGGAACCATTACAGAGCCATCAGTATATATTAACATTACAAATGGGCAAAACCATTGAAAACTTAGCCTTTTCAGATTGGCTAGAAACTGTGATCCTAGGTTTTGAATTGTCTTTCTTAACAATCATTGGTACAGGTTTCAGTAATGACTGTCAGGAGGGTCTTCCTTGGCCCAACAAATTTCTATTCACTAAATGCTAATAGAAAAAGATTAGAGCGGAAAGTCTTTTGTGTTCTGTTTGATTGGCTTTATGTGAAAGTTTCCCTAAAAGATATTTTCCAAGATTATCTTAGCTATTGTCTTTATACCTCAGGGCCCAGTTGATGTGTCCTAGTGAGTCCTTGTGAGCCGTTGTGAGCCCAGCTCCAGCTGGGCCACATTCTCTGTGCTCAATGAGAGGGAATAACAACTCCAATATTATTTCCTAAATCAACTGTAAGTTTTTTTGTTTCCTTCTCAATATTTTTTGTTCTCATTATCCGTTCTCTGCTATTGCACTTATAATAGGAAAGAAATGTCATAAAAACACTTTGTGTGGAAGCTGCTTCTGGCTGCATATCAGCGTGGAACCACTAAAGGGTGTGCTTCCGCTAGCAACTCCAAGCACAACTGTAGGACACACTGCTCAGATTTCCTGGTGACAGAAGAAACACTTAAAAAGTAACAAATAATTGAAAATAGTCCAGTGAAATTTCATCTATGGAGTCTTAATCTGTATCCCATCCAAAGTTTTTGGGAATGTAGAAATACAGCTGCTTCGGTAGGCAGGAAATGAGGTAAAGAACACTTTTTTTCAGACTTTAATTGTTAAATAAGTATTTGAATGGAGAATATACTTATTAATTATAATGACCCCCAACCCCACCCGTAATAGATGATTAATGGGAAGTAAAGAGTAGTGGTCAGGAGCATAGATTCTGAAGGAGACAGATTGTTGTCGCTGTTGTTAGGTGCAGTGGAATTGATTTCCAACTCAAAGTGGCCCCACATGACACAGTAGAACTACTCCATTGGGTCTTCTTGGCTGTAATCTGTAAGGAAGCAGATTGCCAGGTCTTTCTCTTGTGGAGCCGTTGGGTGGGTTCCAATGGCCAGCCTCTCGGTTAGCAGCCGAGAGCTTAACTGTTACACCACCAGGGCTCCTGGAGACAGATTGTCTTGGTATAAAAACCTGTCTCCATCGTTTTTGGGCTTTGTGACCTTGAACAAGTTATTTAACCACAGGGTGGGAACAGGCCCTCAGTACGCCTACTGCATTTGTGGGCAGAGGAAATTAGAAGGGCTTTGAATGTTTGCCATGCTTTGACTTGGATCCTCCATATATCTCTTTATCAGTTCTTGAGGTCTCATTTTCCTTCTCGTTGTCACTTAAGAGATCTAGCAAAGCTCAAATTCAACTCAGTTTGTAATTTGCTAACCTGTAGAGTCAAATTTGGGTTTAGTTTTGGCTTCAGCTTGTAACTGCAAGTAATAAAAGATTCTTTTCATATAGTCATAGAAAGTCTGATTGTATGGCTTTACCTTGAGCCAAGAATTTAGGACTTTGAGCTTGTCATTCTCTTTCTTTAGGCTGTCCAGTACCATAAGAAGCACTCTTCTACTCAACAGTCCTTGAATGATCTTTTCCCTTGCAGCCACTTCATCTCCCATAGCCTTGTTGATATGACCTTTTACAGTAATGTCCACAATATATTGCTAAGTGAAGAAATTAAATTGCAGAATTATATATATTTTAGTCGATTTGTGTAGAAACAAGTTTATAAAAATTGTTGGGAAAGATACACATCAAACTGTTAAAAATAGCTTTCTCTAGGTATATAAAAATAAGGATGGAGTAAACAGGGCAATTTATTTTTACCTGAAAGCTGTTACACTATTTGATATTTTATGGACATGTATTTCTTTTACAATAAAAAAATAACAAGTCAAAGATTTTTTTCTCATGGAAAGTTAATGAAGCAATGTTCTCTTATTAGAAACCAATCAGATATATAATATCAATATTTCAATTTCAATCAAATTTTAGTTGTTCATAGACCAAAACAGGTTGATTTTGCCAGTATAACCTAATCTCAGAATGTTTACATACATAATTTTCTAGCAATGAAAAAGCATAAACCCATGGAATGTTCAAGTGGAGGTAAGTGGATGGATGCCAATGCTTTTGTGTTTCTCGTTACAGTTCCAGCTGCTTCAAAAAGAACAATCTGAACAGTATCATTAATTTAAAAATTTTTTTAAAGGCTTGTTGCCTTCAAGTTGATTCCAACTCATAGTAACCCTATAGGACAGAGTAGAACTGTCCCCATAGGGTTTCCAAGAAGCAGCTGGTGGATTTGAACTGTCGATCTTTTGGTTAGCAGCCACAGCTCTTAACCACTGTACCACCAGAGCTGTAGTATCATTAGTAGCCATCTTTAATTCAATAACAGAAAAAGAAAGAAACAAAGAAGAGAAAACTTACACAGCACTTTGCAATTTACAAAATGACTTTATAGTCATTACTTTATATAACTTAAAAAATAATCCTGTAAAATAAGTATTATCCCCATTTTATAGTTGAGGAAACCAAAAGTTAGAGAGGTTGAATAACTTATCTAAAACCATTCAACTAGTGATAAATTGTGTCTTAGTTATCTAGTGCTGCTATAACAGAAATACCACAAGTGGATGGCTTTAACAAACAGAAATTAATTCTCTCACAGTCTAGTAGACTAGAAATCTGAATTCAAGGTGCCAACTCCAGGGGTAAAGCTTTCTCTCTCTGTTGGGTTTGGGGGAAGATCTTTGTCATCAATCTTCCCCTCGTCTAGCAGCTTTTCAGCACAGGGACCCCAGGTCCAAAGGATGCACTATTTTCCTGGCTCTTGTTTCTTGGTGGTTGTGAGGTCACCCTGTCTCTCTGTTCCCTTCTCTCTTCTATATCTCAAAAGAGATTGATTTAAGACACAACCTAATCTTGCAGATTGAGTCCTGCCTCATTAACATAACTGTCTCTAATGCTGCCTCATTAAAATCATAGAGGGAAGATTTACAGCACATAGGAAAATCACTCAGATGACAAAATGGTAGACAATCACACAGTACTGGGAATAGTGGCCTAGCCAAGTTGACACATATATTTGGGTGACACAATTAAATCTGTAACAAATGGTGAAGATGAAACTCAAACCCAAATCTCTAACTTTAGATTTTATGCAACTTCCAGTTTGTAAACCAAATGATACATTCACTTCCTTCTAGATGGTGACAAGTTGCCAGCTTTGGTGCAGTGCTAAGAAATTTGGAGACATAAAATTGACATCTGTATCTGAAGAGAAGAAGATAAACCTATTAAGTGAGATAAGATGCACTTCATTTTCATGGAAACGTCACCAATAATGAGACTAACACAGTCTGTATCAGGATTAGTTAATTCAACCAATCAACACAGTTGCTGCCCTATCGATTCCGACTCACAGCAACCCTATAGGACAGAATAGAACTGTCCACAGGGTTTCCAAGGAGCAGCTGGTGGATAAAACAAACATACATATACAATTGTCTAATCTTTGGCTGAAGAGTGAACTTTGGGAGTGATTTCAGTTCTGAGTTAAAAGGGTGTCTAGGAGGCATAGTCTCGGAGGTTCCTCCAGTCTCTCTTAGACCAGTAAGTCTGGTCTTTTTTTTTTTTTTTTAATGAATTTGAATTTTGTTCTACATTTTTCTCTCACTGTGTCTGGGACTCTATTATAATCCCTGTCAGAGCAGTGGTAATCAGGCACCATCTAGTTCTTCTGGTCTCAAGCTAGTGGAGGCTGTGGTACTTGTGGTCCATTAATCCTCTGGACTAATATTTCCCTGTGTCTTTGGTTTTCTTCATTTTCCTTTGCTCCGGACTGGGTGGGACCAGTAGATGTACAATAAACACACTTTAGGAACATGCTCCATAGTTCATTTAAGCATATGAGATCAAATGGGCAAACCCTGCCCAAAAGCAAAGATGAGAAGGCAGGAAGGGACAGGAAAACTGGACGAATGGAAACCGGGAACCCGGGGTGGAGAAGGGGAGAGTGTTGACACATCGCAGGAATTGCAACCAATGTCACAAAACAATTTGTGTATAAATTGTTGAATGCGAAAATAATTTGTCTGTAAAATTTCACCTAAAGCACAATTTTAAAAAAATTACAGTAAAATTTCAAAAATAAAGAAAAAGGAAAGTTCTAAAATCTGCCAAAGAGAAAGCAAGATCATAGAAATAGAAATTAGAATCAGAGTTGCTATTGCACTTCTCAACAGATACATTGGTTACTACAAGAAAATGAAGCAATGCCTTCAAAATTCCAAGAGAAGGCTGCTTTTAACCAAAATTCAATATTCAGAAAAAAAATATTCATTGCGAGGATAAAATAGTCATTTCAAAAGGCGAGGGCTGAAAGTTCACCTCTCATGTTTCTGTCCTTAAGAAAAGCTACCAGACTCAAAAAAAAAAAAAAGATGAGATTTACTGGCCTAACGGAGACTGGAGAAACCCCAAGAGTAGGGCCCCGAGACACCTTTTAGCTCAGTGGTGAAGGCACTTCTGAGGTTCACCGTTCAGCCAGGAAGTGGACAGTGCCATAAAACAAAACAGGACTAATGAGGCATAGCAGTCCAGGGACAAGGACTAGAAGGCAGAAGGGGACAAGAAAGCTGGTGACAGGGAACCCAAGGTTGAGTAAAGATAGTGTTGATGAGTTGTGAGGTTGTCATAGGGCAACATGTGTACTGTTTAATGAGAAACTATTTTGTTCTGTAAACCTTCATCTAAAGTGAGAATAGCAGCACAATTGGAAGAGCATAGTCGATGTCACTGAACTGTGCATGTAGAAATTTTTGAAATGGTGTATCTTTGGCTATGTATATTTTCACCAAAAAAAAAAGGTCGAGACGGGAGAGGGTTGACATGTCATGGGGTTGTTAACCAATGTCATAAAACATTATGTGTACTACTGTTTCATGAGAAACTATTTGTTCTGTAAGCCTTCACCTGAAGTACAATTAAAAAAAAAAGAAAGAAAAGCTACTAGAAAAGCAATCTCCAGCAAAATGAGAATGTAAATAAAGCAAGCATGAGATTGAATCTCCTATAATCTCCTCCATAAAAGCACACAAAGCAACTAGAATAGCAAAACCTAAAAGCCCATGGAAAACACTGCAAAAAACTGGGGAACAAGGTATTCTCATGAACTCTAAACTACAAGATGGTGGAGACAAACAACGGAGAGTTACAAGATCTGCACGTTACCAGCGTCTGCACAGGAAAAAGCAGAGGGAAGTAACTGGTCCTCAGAGGAGTTGGAAACTCAGAATAACCAACAAATAGTCACTTAAAAAGACAGTGGTAGTTCAGTGGTAGAATTCTCACCTTTCATTCCTGGCCAGTGCACCTCAAGTACAGCTACCACCTATCTGTCTATAGAGGTTTGTGTGTTGCTGTGATGCTGAACAGGTTTTGGTGAGGCTTCCACACTAAGACAGACTAAGAAGAAAGGCCTGATGATCTACTCAGAAAACTCAGTCAATGAAAACTCTACAGATCACAATGGTCCTATCCCATTGTGCATGGGATTGCCATCAGTCAGGGCAGACTTAACAGCAGCTAACAGCATTCTCTTAAAAATCTAGCAAGTCAATTTGAGAACAGCAGCTAAAACTGGGTTTCATCTCCAATAGCTAATGAGTACAAGGGTCTGAAGAGGTGGAGATGTTTGGACCTCATGAATATTCCAAATGAACAGCCAAAGCTTCGTTCCATAACAAACCCCCCACACTGAGAAAAAACTACTGGCACGGAATTCAAGTTTGAGCAAGATGGGGACAATAGAGACAAAGGAAAAAGACAGTCGAGATAAAAGTGAAGAGGGAAATAGGGCCGGGAGAACTCACAAAGCAAACTGCCACTTCACAAAAAAATGACCGAAGAGCAAGCCCGATAGCTATGCTAACCAGTAGATAGCTACAAGCTACACATGACTCTTGAGCACCTGAAATATGGCTAGTCCAAACTGGGTTGTGCTGTAAGTGTAAAATACATATCAGATTTCAAAGACTTATTTTGGATTTACATATCATGACCAAGTAGGATTTATTCCAGGAATGAAAGGTTGGTTCAACATTAGAAAATCAAGGTATACACATTAAAAGACCAAAGGAAAAGAACCGCATAATCATCTCAATGAATGCAGCAAAGGCATTGGGCAAAACCCAGCATCCTTTCATGATAAAAACACTCAATAAACTAGGAATATTATTCAATATTATAAAGGACATTTATGAAAAACCCACAGCTAACATCATACTTAACAAAAAAGATTGAGAGCTTTCTCCTTAAGATCAAGAACAAGACAAGGATGACCATTTTCACCACTGCTATTCAATGTTGTACTGGAATCCTAGCCAGAGGAAAAAAATATAAAAGGCATTCAAATTAAGAAGGAAGATGTAAAACTATCACTATTAATAGATGTCATGCTCCTATACAGGCAGTCCTCAGGTTATGAACCAGATCTGTTCCTGAGTGTGTCTTTAAGAATTTGTAGGTAAGTCAGAATAGGTGCGTAAGGTTCTTATGTAGCCTTACTTTGGTGCAAGAAAAGGCTCAAAGACTTTTCAATGATTTAAAAGCTGCATATGCAGCAAGTGAAGATGATTGTAATGAAGAATCTGTTGTGAGCAGGGATTGGTTCCATCATTTCAAAGCGAGGGAAAATTTACATAAAATTAAAGGGTAAGTATGAATTGTTCCTAAGTCGAATGTTCGTAACCCGGGGATTGCCTGTATATAAAAAATCCTAAAGCGTCCACAAGAAAGCTACTAGAGCTGATAAATGAATTCAGCAAAGTTTCAGGGTGTAAGGTCAACTCACAAAAATCAGTTGGGTTTCTATATACCAGCAATGAACAGTCTAAAAGGAAATTAAGAAACTCATCCATTTACAATAGCACCTAAAATAATAGAATATTTAGAAATAAATTTAACTAGGGAGGTGAAAGTCTTATACACTGAAAACTATAAAACTGCTGAAGGAAACTAAAGAAGATCTAAATACATGAAAAGATATTCCTCATTTACGGATTTAAAAAAAAATCATTGCTGTCGAGTTGATTCCTACTCATAAGTACCCTATAGTACAGAGTAGAACTGCCCCATAGGGTTTCCAAGGAGCACCTGGTGGATTTGAACTGCCGACCTTTTGGTTAGCAGCCGAACTCTTAACCACTACACCACCAGCATTTTCTTTTATGGATTAGAAGACTTAATAAGCCTTAAGATGTCAATACAACCTAAAGGTATCTATAGATTCAATGTAATCTTTATCAAAATTCCAACAGCCTTCTTCACGTAAGTAGAAAACTCAATCCTCAGTTTTATATGGAATTGCAATGGACCCTGAATAGTCAAAGAAATCCAGAAAAAGAAGAACAAAGTATTAGGAGTCATACTTCCCAATGTCAAAAACATACTATAAAGCTATAGTAATCAAAACGGTCTGGTACTGGTATAATAATAGGCACATAGAACAATAGAATAGAATTGAAAGTTCAGAAATAAACCCATATACCTATGGCCAATTGATTTAGACAAGTGTGCTAACTCTATCCAATGGGAAAAGTATAGTTTTTCAACAAATGGTGCTGGAACAACTGGATCTCCACGTGCAAAAGAATGACGTTGGAACCATACTCACACCATATATCAAAATTAACTCAAAATGGATCAAAAGCCTAAGTGGAAGAATTAAAACCATAAAACTCTTAGAACAAACATAGGAGTAATACTTTCAGTTTTTAACAACGGATTTATGGACATGACACGAAAAATAAGAGCAACAGAAGACAAAATAGATAAATGAGACTTCATCAAAATTTAAAACTTTTGTTCATCAAAGGGCTTTATCAACAATGTAAAAAGACAACCTATAGATTGAGAGAAAATAAATGGGAACCACATTATCTGACAAGGGTTTAATGTTCAAAATATATAGAAGACCCCTACAACTCAACAACATAAAGGCAAACAACCCAATTAAAAAATGGACAAAGAACTTGAACAGACATTTCACAAAAAATAAATGCAAATGGCCAATAAGCACATGAAAAGATGCTCAAGGTCATTAGTCATTGTTGTTGTGTTGTTGTACCTGCAGTCAAATTGACACTGGCTAAAGACGACCTGATATACAGCAGAATGAAATATTGTCTGGTTCTGCATCATCTTCACAATCACCAGTATGTTCTTTCCATTGTTGCGGCTATTATACAAATCCATCTCACTGAGGGTCTCCCTTCCCCTCATTGGCCCTCTACTTCTCCAAACATGATGTCATCCTCTAGCGATTAATCCATCCTGATGATGTCTCCAAAGCAAGAGAGTTGAGCAATGTAAGGTTTTCACTGGCTAATTTTTAGCAGGGGATTTTCAGGCCTTTCTTCCTACTTTATTTTAGTCTGGATGCTCCACTGAAACCTGTCCACCATGGGTGACCCTGCTAGGATTTGAATTACTGGTGGCATAGCTTTTAGAGTCAAAGCAACACACAAGCCACCACACTACGACAAACTGACAGAGGGTAGTATTAGTCATTAGGGAAATGCAAATCAAAACCACAGTAAGATATCACTGCACACCCACTAGAATGGCTATTATCATAAAAACAGAAAATAACAACTGTTGGCAAGGATGTGGAGACACTGAAACCCTCATCCACTGCCGGTGGGACTGTAAAATGGTGCAACCACTATGGACAACAATTTGGCAGTACCTCAAAAAGTTAAACATAGAACTACCTTATGACCAAGGAATTCCACTCCTAGGTATATACCCGCCCCCAAATTAAAAGAACAAACAGATACTTGTACACCAATGTTCATTGCAGCACTATTCACAATAGCCAAAAGGTGAAAACAACTCAAGTATCCATCAAAAGATGAGTGGATAAATAAAATGTGGTGGCACGGTGGTTAAGAACTATGGCTGCTAACCAAAATGTTGGCAATTTGAATCCACCAGCCACTCCTTGGAAACCCTATGTGGCAGTTCTACTCTGTCCTATAGGGTCACTATGAGTCAGAATCCACTTGACAACAACAGGTTTTTTTTTTTTTTTTGTATATACATACAACAGAATATTATTCAGTCAAAAAAATGGAAACAATCCAAGTGTCCATCAACAGATGAATGAGTAAATAAAACATAGTATATTCATACAATGACATATTATTTAACCACAAAGAAAAATGAGGTTCTGATACATGCCATGGCATGGATGAACCTTGAAAACATCATGCTGAGTGAAATAAGTCCAACACAAAAGGACAAATATGGTATGATCCCACTTATATGAAATATCCAGAATAGGCAAATGCATAGAGACCAAAGTTTATTAGTGGTTATTTGGGCATGTAGGAGGGAGGACAGCATTGCTTAAGGGACACAGAGATTTCATTAAGGGTGGTGAAAAAATCTGAAACTGGATAGTGGTGATTGTTGCACAACATATTTAATTAGTTTTTAATTAGAATTGTACACATATTTAATTAGAATTGTACACATAAAAATGCTTGAAATGTTTCACTGCAGTAAAAAAAATTTTTTTGAAGAGGTCAATTATCTCCTAAATTGTTCAGTACATTGAATTCAACCCCAATCAGAATCCCAGAATTTTTTTGTAAAAATTGACAAGTTGATTCTAAAATTTTTATGGAACATTAAATAACTGAAAATAGCAAAACAATCATGAAAAAGATAGAACAAAGTTTGAGGACTATCATTACCTGATTACAAGGTTTACTATACAAAGCGACAATAATCCAGAGAATGCAGTATTAGCATAAGAGATCAATGGAACAAAATCATGAGTCCAGAAATAGACTCACACAGATAAGGTCAATTCATATTTTATGAAGGCATGAAGGTAATTCAATGGAGAGTTGATAGTCTCTTCAAAAAATTGATCCCATTTTAACTGGATATCCATATGGGAAATACAAACCTCAACTGCCACCTCACACTATGTATAAAATTTAATTATTAAATACATTGTAGATCTAAACACAAAAGGCAAAAATATAAAACTTTTAGAAGAAAACATAAGAGAAAATCTTCATGAACTTGGTGTAAATGAAGGCCATAAAAGAAAAAATGGGAAGGTATACATCATCAAAAATCGAAAACCTTGCTTTTCAAAACAAACCACAGAAAGCAGCTTGAACACAATCTCACCTAAAACCCATTTATCTAATTTTCATGGATTTTGCATGATGTTGTTGTTGTTAAGTACTGATGAATGGTTTTCAACACATACTGACACCATGCGACAAGGTAGAACTGCTCCATAGGGGTTTCTTGGCTGTAATCTTTACAGAAGCAGGTTGCCGGGTCTTCTTCCCAAGGAGCTAGAGCCACTGAGTGGGTTCAAACTGTCAACTTTTTGGTTAACAGCTGAGCACTTAACATTTGCAAATCAGAAGGAAACCAAAGGTTAACAATAGGAGAGTAGATAAACAAATTAGAGTACATTCATACAATAGAATATAGCTCAAAATAAAATTAAATGTATTGCTGAAATAATGCAAAAACAAAGATGAATCTCACAGCCATGTTGAGTAAAAGAAGGTAGAAACAAAACAGCTTGCTTTGTGACTCCATTTATGTGAAATTTTAGAGGCTACAAAGCAAATATATGTTGATAGAAATCAGATTACTGCTTTCCTGGAGTAGTGGCACAAGGGAACATTCTACAGTGATGGCAATGTTCTTTATAGTAACTGATTATAGACTTGTAATAAAAACACAGAAAACCAAACCCATTACCGCTGAGTTGATTCCAACTCATAGGGACCCTAAAGGACAGAGTAGAACTGCCCCTCAGGGTTTCCAAGGAGCAGCTGGTGGCTTCGAACTGCTGACCTTTAGGTTAGCAGCCAAATGCTTAACCACTCCACACCGGGCCTCCATAGAGTTGTATACATTTGTTAAAATCATTGAACCTTACTGTGAAAATGTGAGAATTGTACTGTACATAAATTATATCCTAATAAAGTTTGTGCAATAAAAATAAGATACTTTCTTGGATCAGTCAGAATTCATACACACTTAAATAATTAGAAAATATATTAGTTCTTACAATTAAAAATTCAGAGTACAGTGGGCTTCAAAGATAGTTGAACCAGTGGCTCAGTGATACCCTTAAACATGAGGTTCTTTCCAGGGCTCTACTCTGCTCCTCATGGTGTTCATGTCATCCTAAGGTTGGTTCCCCTCAGGATCATAGAATGACCATCAGTAGCAAGCAGGACTACAAGTTTCTTTGTGTTCATGTTCATTGGAAGAGATTCACTCACAGATCCCCATGAGAACAAGAAGGGAGAAGAAATTCATTGGATGATTTGCAATTAATGCCTATTCCTAAATCAACCACTGGGTGGGGGGGTGATTGTTTTTATTGCCTTGAATTAATTGGGGTCCTGGGTTGCTCAAATGGTTAAGCACTTGACTACGGAGAAAGGTTTGCACTTCAAACCCACCCACAAGTGCCTTGAAAGACAGATCTGGTGATCTGCTTCCGAAAACGCACAGCCTTGAAAACCTTACGGAGAAGTTCTATTCTGCACACAGGGGATCGCCGTGAGTCAGAGTCAAGCTGACTTGACGACAACGACAACCTACAGAGCTAAATGTGAGGTCAGCATCCCAAATCACCTGGGGTAATTGAAGAAAAGTGACTCTCTAACAACATTGAAGATTTTTTTTCTAAGGAACAAAGACTGAACAGACCAGCAATATACACCACAGTCCTGAACAGGGATTCTTCATTACAAAATTCCATTTGCAACAATTTTACTATTTTGCAGAACATTTCATCATGTGGACATACTATGATTGATTTAATCAAACCCCTATGCTTCAACATTTGGTTGAATACAATGGAAATTGTGTTACATTATTTCATCTGTCCTTGAGTCATTGCATTCATCTTTATTTTCTAAATTTTATTTCTTCTTGTTGAGAATATACACAGCAAAACATACACCAATTCAACAGTTTCCACAAGTACAGTTTAATGGCATTGATTATATTCTTTGAGTTGTGCAACCATTTTCACCCTCCTTTTCTGAATTGTTCCTCTGAGTTCATCTTTCACAAGGTATGCACCATTGTTAGAGAGTCCTGGTGGCACACTGGTTAAGCGCTAGGCTGTTAACCAAAAAGTCAGCAGTTTGAACCCACAAGCTGCTTTGTGGAAGAAAGAAGCGGCAGATTGCTTCCATAAAGATTTATAGCCTTGGAAACTTTATGGGCAGGTCTACTCTGTCCTGTAGGGTCATTATGAGTCAGAATCAACTCGACAGCAATGGCTTTGATTATTTTGTTATATATCGTTTTGTTTTGGCACCACTGATGATCTCTATGTTGGCAAAGATGGAACTATTAATCCATACTTCAATATTAAGATAATCTAAACAAAATCAATATTAAAAGAGCCCTGAAGTGTTGTCAGGTATCAGCAGATTCCCACCTTCTGAAAAATCATCAAGGTTGGTCAGTTTAATCCCAGTGAGCAAAAGTATTTCCCCTTGTACTGGACACTCCATGGAGTTGTCTGCCTCCTTCTCCATTTACTAGCATTTTTAAGTGTACAATTCAGTGACATAAATTACATTAATTACCATGTTGTGCAACCATCATCACTATTGATTTCCAAATGTTTTTCATCACCCTAAACAGAAACTAAGTATCCCTTAATAACACCCATTCCTGCCCCCATCCCCCAGCAAACACTAATAAACTTTGGTCTCTATGCATTTTCCCATTCTAGATATTTCATATAAATGGGATCATACAATATTTTTACATTTGTGTCTGACATATTTTACTCAACACAGTGTTTCAAGGTTCATCCATTTTGTAGTATGTATCAGACCTTCATTTCTCTTTATGGCTGAATATTATTCCACTGTATGGATATACCACATTTTATTTATCCATATATCTGTTGATGGATGGATGTTTCTACCTTTTGGCTATTATGAATAATGATACAATGAACATCAGTGTACAAATATCTGTTTAAGTCCCTTCTTTCAATTCTTTTGGGTATATACCTAGGAGTGGAATTCCTGGGTTATATGGTAATTCTATGTATAACTTTTTGAGGAACCATCAAACTGTTTTCCACAAAGGTTGCATTATTTTACATTCTCAACAATGGAAGAAGGTTGCAATTTTCCATATCCTCTTCAAGACTTGGTATTTTCCTTTTCTGACAATAGCCATCCTAATGGGTATTATTTGCTTTTAATAGCACCTATAAATATAGAGCCTGGAATTCTAAGATATATTTCATTCATAGGGTCCAATGAAGCAATATGTGAACATACTGTCTTTAAATAATTCTATACATAATGTCCACCAATCATCTGTCAGTTTATCGTACTGTGGTGGCTTGCTTGTTGCTGTGATGCTGGAAACTATGCCACCAGTATCTCAAATACCAGCAGGGTCACCCATGCTAGACAGGTTCCAGCAAAGCTTCCAGACTAAGACAGATTAGGAAGGACTTTGCAGTCTACTTCTAAAAAAATTGGCCAGTGAAAACCTTATGAATAGCAGCATAACATTGTCTGATATAGTGCTGGAAGATGAGACCTCAGGTTGGAATGCACTGAAAATATGACTAGGGAAGAGCTGCCTACTCAAAGTAGAGTTGACCTGAATAACTTAGATCTGAGTCAAGCTTTCGGAACCTTCATTTGCTGATGTGGTATGACTCAGAATGAGAAGAAACAGCTGCAAACATCCATTAATCATCAGAATAAGGAATGTACTAAGTACAAATCTAGGAAAATTGGAAGTTGTCAAAATGAAATGGAACCATAAAGATCAATATCCTAGGTATCAGTGAGCTGAAATGGACTGGTATCAGCCATTTTGAATTGGACAATTACATGGTCCACTAGGCTGGGAATGACAAATTGAAGAGGAATGGTGGTACATTCATCACCAAAAAGAACATTTCAAGATCTACCCTAGAGTACCTGTCAATGATAGGATAATGTCTTAGTCATCTAGCGCTGCTATAGCAGAAATACCACAAGTGGATGGCTTTAATAAACAGAAATTTATTTTCTCACAGTCTAGTAGGCTAGAAGTCCAAATTCAGGGCAGCAGCTCCAGGAAAAGGCTTTCTCTCTCTGTCAACCTTCTCATCAATCTTCCCCCAGACAAGGAGCTTCTTCATGCAGGGACCCCGGGTCCAAAGGATGCGCTCTGCTCCTAGCACTGCTGTCTTGTTGGTATGAGGTCCCCAACTCCCTGCTTGCTTCCCTTTCCTTTTATCTTTTGTAAGATAAAAGGTGGTGCAGGCCTGGTGCAGGCCCAGGGAAACTCCCTTTACATTGGATCAGGGATGTGACCTTGGTAAGGGTGTTACAATCCCACTCGAATCCTCTTTAACATAAAATTACAATCACAAAATGAAGGACAACCACACAATGCTGGGAATCATGGCCCAGCCAAATTGATACACACATTTTTGGGGGGACATAATTCAATCCATGACAGATAATACCCATACACCCAGAATGAAGACCAGCTAGTACAACTATTATTCAAATTTACGCACCAACCACTGAGGCCAAAAATAAAGAAATTGAAGATTTTTACCACCTTCTGCAGTCTGAAATTGATCAAACATGCAATCAAAATGTATTGATAATTAACAGTGTTTGGAATGCAAAAGTTGGAACCAAAGAAGGATCGGTAGTTGGAAAATATGGCCTTGATGATAGAAACGACACCAGAGATCACATGATAGAATTTTGCAAGACCAAAGACTTTTTCATTACAAATACCTTATTTCAACAACATAAATGGTGACTATACATGTGGACCTTGCCAGATGGAATACACGGGAATCAAATCGACTATATCTGTGGAAAGAGACGAAGGAGAAGCTCAATATCATCAGTCAGAACAAAGCCAGGAGCCAACTGCAGAACAGACCATCAACTGCTCACATGCAAGTTCAAGTTTAAGCTGAAGAAAATTAAAACAAGTTCACAAGAACCAAAACACAGCCTTGAGTATATACCACCTGAATTTAGAGACCATCTCAAGAATAGATTTGACCCTTTGAACACTAATGACTGAAGATCAGATGAGTTGTGGGATGATGTCAAGAACATCATACATGAAGAAAACAAAAGGTCATTAAAAAGATAGGAAAGAAAGAAAAATTAAAATGGATGTCAGAAGAGACTCTGAAGCTTGCTCTTGAACATAGAGTAGCTAAAGCAAACTGCAGACATAATGTAATAGAAAAGCTGAACAGAAGATTTCAAAGGGTGGCTTGAGAAGTCAAAGTAAAGTATTATAATGAAATGTGCAAAGACTTGGAGTTAGAAAACAAAGGGGAAATATAGGCTCGGCATTTCTCAAGCTAAAAGAACTGAAGAAAAAATTCAAGCCTCGAGTTGCAAAATATTGAATAATGCAGAAAACATTCAAAGAAAGTGGAAGGAATACATAGAGTCAATGTACCAAAAAGAACTGGTCGATGTTCAAACATTACAGGAGGTAGCAAATGATCAATAATCGATGGCACTGAAGGAAGAAATCCAAGCTGTGCTAAAGGCATTGGTGAAAAACAGGGCTCCAGGAATGACAGAATACCAATTGAGATGTTTCAACAAACAGATGCAACACTAGAGGTGCTCATTTGTCTATACCAAGAAATTCGGATGACAGCTACCTGGCCACTGGAAGAGATCCATATTTGTGCCCATTCCAAAGAAAGGTGATCCAACAGAATGCAAAAATTATAGAACAATATCATTAATATCACACACAAGTAAAATTTTGCTGAAGATCTTTCAAAAGCGGTTGTAGCAGTACATCAACAGGGAACTACCAGCCATTCAAGCCAGATTCAGAAGAGGATGTGGAATGAGGGATTTCATTACTGATGTCAGATGGACATTGGCTGAAAGCAGAAAACACCAGTAAGATGTTTACTTGTGCTTAATTGACTGTGCAAAAGCATCCAACTTCATAGATCATAATAGATTATGGATAACATTGTGAAGTATGGGAATTTAGAACACTTAACTGTGCTCATGAGGAACCTGGACACAGACCAAGAGGCAGTCGTTTGAACTGAACAAGGGGAGACTGCCTGGTTTAAAACCAGGAAAGATGTGCATCCGGGTATCTTTCACTATACTTGTTCAATCTCTATGCTGAGTAAATAATTCGAGAAGCTGGACTATATGAAGAAGAATGTGGCATCAGGATTGGAGGAAGACTCATTAACAACCTGCAATATGCAGATGACACAACCTTTCTTGTTGAAAGTGAAGAGGACTTGAAGCACTTACTGATAAAGATCAAATGCTACAGCCCTCAGTATGAATTACACCTCAGTGTATAGAAAACAAAAATCCTCATAACTGGACTAATAAGCAACATCCTAATAAGTGGAGAAAAGATTGAAGCTGTCAAGAATTTCATTTTACTTGGATCCACAATCAACACCCATGGAAGCTGCAGTCAAGAAATCAAACAATGTATTGCATTGGGCAAATCTGCTACAAAAGACCTCTTTAAAGTATTAATATGCAAAGATGACATTTTGAGGACTTAGGTGCACCTGACCCAAGCCATGGTATTTTCAATCACCTCATATGTCTGCAAAAACTCAACAATGAATAAGGAAGCTCGAAGAAGAATTAACATCTTTGAATTATGGTGTTGGCAACAAATATTGAGTATACCATGGACTGCCAGAAGAAGGCACAAATCCGTCTTGGAAGAAGTACAGCCAGAATGCTCCTTAGAAGCAAGGATGGTGAGACTTAAGGTACTTTGGACATGTTATCAGGAGGGACCAGTCCCTAAAAAAGGCCATCATCCTTGTTAAAGCAGAGGGTCAGCAAAAAAGAAGACTCTCAATGAGATAGATTGACACAGTGGCTGCAACAATGGGCTCAAATGTAGCAAAGATGTGAGGATGGTGTAGGACTGGGTAGTGTTTCATTCCTAACAACGTATGTAAACTTGTCTTTTCTTTTTTTTTCTTTTACCTTAAAGGGAACGTTTACCTAAACTTTAATTAAGCATTTCAAGACCTATCTTCTAGAATACCAAAAACAAGTCCATTCCTGTTGAGTCGACTCTGACTCACGGAGACTCGATGTGCTACAGAGTAGAACTGTTCTACAGGGTTTTCTTGGCTGTAATCTTCACAGAAGCAGATTGTCAGACCTTTTGTCCATGTCACCACTGTGTGAGTTTAAACTACCAACCTTTAGGTTAGTAGCCTAGTGCAAACCATTCACGCTACCCAGGGACCTTCTAGAATAAAACAAAAAACTCAAACCTGTAGAGTTGATTGCAACTCAGCAACCCTACAGGACTGAAGAGAACTGCCCCATAGAGTTTCCAAAGAGTGCCTGGTGGATTCGAACTGCCGACCTTTTGATTAGCAGCTGAGCTCTTAACCACTATGCCACCAGGTCTCCATCTTCTTCTAAAATAGAGGTCTCAAATCACTTGGGGGTTGCACATCCTTAACAGTAAAAAAAAAAAAAAAGAAAGAAAAATTAATATGTGCACACCTAATATTCACCGTTTATTTATTTAACAATTACATACGTATGATCTAATGTAATATGCCCACTAGATAACAATACAGATTAAGTTATATTAAAAACAAACACTTTAATTAATCAAACGTTTTATTCACTAACGATAAAAATTAATTTGCTCTCACTTTAAAAATTGTTATTAATCTTTTTAGAAACAGCAATGTGATTAAATATGCTTCATCATTTTGCAGAATAAATGTTCAAAAGATGTCTCAGTTATATATTGTTGATTAATAAACCACCCTGTTGTGGGTTGCATTGTGTCCCCCAAAAAGATATCTTTAAGTCCTAATTCCCAGTACCTGTGAATATGGTCTTATTTGCAAATAAAGTCCTTCAAGATGTAATTAGTTAAGATGAGTTCATACCGGTCTAGGGTGAGCCCTAAATCCAATATGATTGGTGTTCTTATAAGAAGAGATAACACAGAAGACAGATACACAGGGAAGACAGCCATATGAAGACAGAGACAGAGATTGCCGGGATGTAGCCGCAAGCCAAGAACACCAAGAATTTCCAGCCCCCGAAGCTAGGAAGAGGCAAGGAAGGATTCTTCCCTAAGGCCTTCAGAGACAGCGTGGCCCTGCTGGCATCTTGATTTTGGGCTTTAGCCTCCATAACTGTGAGAGAAAACCACCCAGCTTTTGGTACTTTGTTACAGCAGCCCTAGAAATCAATGTTGGTGTTGGCGTTGTTGCTGTTAGGTGCCACTGAGTAGATTCTGACTCATGGCGGCCCTATACAGCAGAGTAGAACTGCCCCCCAGGGTTTCCTAGGCTGTAATCTTTACAGAAGTAGACTGCCACATCTTTCTCCCGCACAGCGGCTGGTGGGTTCAAACTGCTGACCTCTTAACCACTGCACCACTAGGGCGCCTTTAGAAAACAATACATACATGCTCCAAAATTTTGTGACTTAAAAAAACAATAATTTTATTATTTCTCACAATTCTGTTCATTGATTAGGGCTCAGTTTGATGGTTCATCACTTTAATCTCACTCTATAACACAAATCTTACATAAAATCTGTTACACACAATTTTGACATAATGGTGCTGGAGGAGAAATTAAAGATAGAGGCTTTGAAATGCATTCATTAAATATAAGGTAGAGGGAAGCAAGGAGCTAGCACTGATTGATATCACCATTCTCCATTGCACTCCAGTTCAAGCACATCTTCTGTTCTGTCAGTCAAAGATATTTAGAGAAATGATGCTTTTTGCCCATCTCCGACATCCACGTTATTGAAATAATAGTGAGAAAATTTCAGTTAAAATAAAGTGAAATTCCCCCAGAAATGTTGTATAAGTTGCTCTCTGAGAGTTACACTGGTAAACTCTACAAACAATGGGTAAGATCAGACCTCTATAAAAATAACTATCATCCAATATACTTAGGGGGAAAGTGGCAAATGAAAGACTCAGTTGCATCAAGATGATCAGGGCATAATCTCAGGAGGTAATATTAGGAACTGTATATGGGTATACAAGTATAGCTGTGGATGAGACCAGCTTTATCTTAGTCATCATCACTGGACTAAGGCAATGAATTATAGGCTTTATTGTACATATATTTTATATTTTAGGAGAAAGAAAATGTTGAGTAAGAACTTTAGTAAGAAGGGGAACAAAAACAAACCAAAGGCCATTTTGAGTAGGAATCCATGCACATAAACTATAACAATGAACCAAAGAAAAGAATTACCAGAATATCGGAAAAATGTAATCCTTAGATCAGCTTATCAGCAGTGACCTCTAGTTCTCTAATTCTAAATCTCTAATGTTCAATCTCTAATTTCCCTTTGCACCTGATGTTAAATGCCAAGACTGAATAGAGAATGTTAAGAAGCCCAAACAGTCTACTGGGTCAAAGCTGGAACATACCTTAAACTGATGTGTATTGTATGCCTACTGTTACATAATATGCTTTTAGTTAAAAGCAATAAATCTGTCTGAGAGAAATTAAAAGTAATGACTGGGATTTTTTGCTTTTGACCAGTCCATAAAAAGAGAAAGCAAGTCAAGAGGAGGAACCACATCAAGTTATCAGTACCTAATGACATCAGTATCTAATCTGTTAGTAGTCAGACAGAAATTAGGAAAGGAAGCTCATGCTCCCTCCACGGAAAATGCTCAATAAATGTATATTTTATGGATGAATGAATGTGTGAACTGATTCTATCATAAATGGAATAGGTGACAGCCTACTGAAAAATTCTATGGACATCCCTTACACAAGATTTACTTATACATGAACAAAAATAGAAAATTAGCTATTCCTTTCATGGTGGATGTCAATCCACCACATGTCCACAGAGAATATTACATTCATAAGTAGATTTTCATCATCTTGCAAATTGACTTTTGAGGTACATCACAAGAGGCATCATTCCAGCCCCAGTTTCCTTGGTGAAAATTTATGAAAACACAATGCTCTTTATAATTACTGGGTTCATAAGGATGCCAGAATCTGAAAGAGAGAAAAAAGATGAGGCTCTATCTTCAAACTATGCTTTGAATGGCTTAGAGACTGAGGGAGGTGGGGTTGAAGAGTGTGAAGTTCAGGTCAGATATGTCCAATCCTACATTTAAAATGCCTTTATTCACTTATCTGGTAAATATTGTTTTCTACTGGAAAACAATGACATTTGTCTTTCAATCTGTCAAGCTTAGATAAAAAATTCATGCATTGCTTTTCTACATTAAGTACTGGCATGATATAGGATGTAGGAAAAGTCAATTTAATGCACATTATTAAATAATTACATACATAAGTAGAATCTTGAAGAAATGGTTAAAATTACAGATAAACATTAAGTGTGATTCCTCATAAGACAATGGGTTTAATAGAAGATGTTGCCTTCTTTTGTAAAACCCTCAAGTTTAAGCAGCTTCTCCTCTGTCTGTCTCTCTGACATTTCCCTTGAAAACTGTGCCCACAAACCTGGTATTCTGCCACCTTAAGCAACTCAGGACACATTAAATATCCTCCCATCAGCTATCCCAGAGGCTCTCGTCTACTTGTTCATCTGTCTCTCCTGTTCCCGTGGGACTACCAGTCCCATGAAAACCAAAACCAAACCCATTGCCACTGAGTCAATTCCGACTCATAGCGATCCTATAGCACAGAGTAGAACTGCCCCAGACAGTTTCTAAAGAGCGGCTGGTGGATTCAAACCGCTGACCTTTCGGTTAGCAGCCATGTTCTTAACCACCACCCATCTAGGGCTCCACCAATCCCCTAGGGCTTCATTAAATGATGAAAAGATTTCCCCCTGCTCACAAGTATCAATACAGTTTGTTCTTTATGCACTGCTTTTGAAGTCTGGAGAACTAGTTAAGATGTCTGGATCTGCTACTCACTCCCTGTTATCTTGGGCAAGTAACATAATTTCCCTGAATCTCAGGTTTCCTATCCAAAAAACCAGGATTGAGTACTATTCACATGTATTTCATGCAATTGTATGAGGATCAAAGGTGGTAATGCATTCTAAAGTATATTAAAGTTCTTCAAAAACTATAAAAATAGGAGTTATAATAAGATTATCACAATTTAGTATTTTTGCTTTAGGACAAATATTTAACCTTATTCATTAATTATGATCTTAAATAACATGGATTTTTTTTTTCTTTTATTTAAGGATATAAATGTGGTTAAAAGCACAAGTTTCAAATAAACATAGGCTTAAAAAGAATAAAGTAGTTTTTTTGTTGTTGTTGTTGTTTAGTAGCTGAGAGCTGGAATGGCCCAGTATGGCTCAGGATTCAGGATTCTTTTACTGAATGCTATACTCACGTGACACTTCTGTTGTATGGTGACTGATCTACCCGTTGCCACTGGTGCATCCCTTCTGGGTCTGACAGCCCCACATAGTAAGCAGAATTTCTATTCAGCTTCTGGATTAATAGCTGAGAGATGAAAAGAAAGGGCTCAAAGATAGTAGAGTACTTAGGTTGTACTGAGTTCTTTATGGTCTTACAGAAAAGAGAAGAAAGGAACAGGAACCAGGGAAAGCCACATGGCCCCTGATCGTGATCACAGAACTTCTGTGGCTGAGCAGGGCAGGATCAAATACATCACTTACAAATGCATGAGAGTTCTAACCATGATCAGACTGAATTCTAATCTCATACCCACTTTCCTTCTTTTCTTATCTAAGAAATGGTATTCTTCAAAGTTGTGCATGAGACAAGGTTCACAGATTTAATAATTTTTTGTTTCATAACTTCAGAGATGCTTTAACTTCATTTCTGATTGTTGATTGTGATTCTCAAGATTCAACTTTATTTATCTAATCCACTTAATACTCCTTCTTTGTTAAGCAGTGAATGATGTATAAAACATTTACATGTTGAAAGAACAAACTGATATTTCAGACTGAAATTTTCTCATCCTTCCAATCAGCTCCCACAAGTTATATTTTAAAAGCCTCAATTTTTTTTTTTAGTAGGGGGGAGATGTTGTTAATGCAGGAAGAAGGTATAGAATGTAAAGATTAGGAGACTCTCCTGTTTACTTTCCTAAAAGCTTTCTCCCACAGCAATAACATCCCAGAATAATAAGACCTCTTCTCAGCCAACAGAGATGAACAAACCACAAGCAAGGCTTCTGTTTCATGGTCTGTTAGAAAGTACCTGCTCCTCCTTGGTGTTGATCACCAGCAGAAGAGCTTGTATCCCAGTGCAGTTCTTCTTACTCTCAGTCCAAGTTTTTGCTTCAGAAGAAATAAAGTAGCAGCTGGTATTAGATATCATCCAATTCTCTGGGCAGCAGCCCCAACTTTTCCCTGTATCAGAAAGAGGGACATACAAGTGCAATGTAAATGAAGTAATTTTTAAAGTGTTCATAGCATTAAAATAAATTACAAACGAGACTTCTGCTTTTGGGAAGACGGAGTAGACATACTTTTCCCTATTCCTCTCACTAAACACAACTAAACATCCTTGACATTAAATATAAAACAAACATAAGGAGACTCTAAAAGATGGCAGACTTGCTAGGGACCTTGTGACCCACAGAATGACACAGTAGTGAGTTCCCAGGGTTTCTCTTTGCCCCATAATCCCAGACTTGGAATTGAAGATGTGGTGATCCAGAAGCATCAACAGGGGCAGACCAAAAAATGGGGGCCCAACAAAAGCCTTCTTACTCTATTCAAAGAACCAGGAAAGGGGCAGCCTAGCAAGACATAAAACTTTTAGACAATAATCAGGTTATTAGCACCAAAGACCACGGGGGGATGAGGGGATGTGGAAATCTGTAGCCTCCATTCAATCAAAGAATAAATGTGTAGACAGACTTCCACCCTTGCAAGGTTGTAATAAGGTGCCACCACACCTCCACCAGGGTGGTCTCAGAGAAGGTCAAGTAGGGAGTGGGACTTTTAATTCCATACTCCGTTAGGAGACCTCCCCACCCTGCGATGTCAGTAGAGATCATGTAGGGAGCCTGGACTTCCACTCCAACCTGGCAGTAATGAGGCACACCTCCAGCTTCTCACTGGGTTGGTGTCAAAGAAGGCCTAGTGGAGAGTCAGGACTTTTGCCATGCCCAGTGGTAAAGAGAACACCCTCCATGAGTATCTGTGGGGAACACATGGAGAGCAGAACTCCCACTTCCACCCAGCACTAACAAGGATCCCTCACTCTTCAGGTATCAACACAGGCTGAGTAGGGAACCTGAAAGTCTACCTCCATCTGGCAGCAACAAGGTGGAGTCCCTTTATCACTGTCAGAGTGGTATCAGAAAAAGTAAGCTAAAAAAGACTGTTTAAAAAGATTTAGAGTCAGGAGGCAGGGCCAAGATGGCAGACTAGTCAGACGCTTCCGGTGGACCGTCTTACAACAAAGCCCCCAAAAAACAAGTGATTCAATTATATATGGCAGTCTGGGACCCCTGAACATCAAAGGCAGAGTTGAGGAACCGGACAAGTGGCAGGGGGAGGGAGAGATAGTTCAGAAGCAGCGAGGAGTTGCCAGACCTGACCTGGCAAGAGCCTGAGCCCTTCAGGCCTGATGAGCTCAAGGGTGAGGGGTGAGGCAGGCAGGCAGCTGAGCTCAGGAGGTGTGTTTTCAGCACCGGAAGAGAACCACACCAGAGTCTACACGGCCGCACAGAACCAGTGAGAAGCTGCCCTCCACAAAAGATAAGTACTTGTGTATAGCTTACCAGGTGGATCAAAAACACCCCCCTTAGGGAAAAACCTCTCTCCTATTTACCCCCCGCTTCTCACTCTGAACTGGGCTTCAGCAATTGCCGAGTCCCCTGGGCCAGAAGAAAGACCAGACACACACCCGGAGCCATTCTCCCTGCCTTGGAGAGTGAACAAATTAACAAACAGGAGAAAGTAGACTGCTGGCTCCCCTAAGCCAGGAACCCAGGATAGGCACAGCTCTTTTGCCTACACACAGGCATAAGGGATCCACAGACTTTGAGTACCTTTCCTCGTGCATAGACTTGTGTGGGCCCATCTCAACAGTGTAGCCCCTCATTACCACAGTAAAACAGGGGATATACCGGAACTCTAACTTCCAGTTTTAGCTGTGAAGTTGCAGGTTCTTGACATTTGACACCGCTCTGCCCATTAAGCAGGGTCTTCACCTATCCACATCAGGGACCTGAGGACTAGTGGCTCCACCCACACCACTTAGCCACCTTCAAGAGGGGCACATGAATAAGAGGTATCCCCCAGTCCTTACAGCCAACAGCTTTAGGTGCTCATAGTCCAGCTGCAAAACCTACCCACCTGCATGCTGTAGGAAACAGGGACATGCCTTCCTCCTGGACACGGGGGCAGCTGTCAGACCCCTGCCTTCCTCAGAGTGTGTCCCCCTGCTGCAGCCAGACGCCTGTGACTACACCAATCACCCATGCCTGTCTAGGACTGTAGGTGAGAGCCTACACCACACACTTGGTGGCTATCTATCTGGGCACCTGAGCTGAATCCATACAGGAGGAGTGGGTGGACTCCAGAGCTCACATACCTAGTAACAGATCTAACGACCTGGTGACAGGACATTAGAGCCTCAAAGGTGCCAATAATCAAACTAGCTCATATAAGCAGCTTATTTGGGCATATCAAAACAAAACAAGAAGCTAGGACATGGTAAGCAAACATAAAATAAATAAATATAATAACTTATTGATGGCTCAGAGACAACAGTCAATATCAAATCACATAAAAAGGCAATCCATGATGACTTCAGCAAGCTCCCAAAACAAAGAATCTAGAAATTTTCTAGAGGAGCAAAATTTCTTGGAATTACCAGAGGTAGAATACAAAAGATTAATATACAGAACTATTCAAGAAATGTGGAAGGAAATTAAGCAAAAAGCAGAACATGCAATAGAGGAAATTAAAAAGATTGGAGAAGAGCATAATGACAAATTTAACAGGCTGCAAGAATCCATAGAGAGACAGCAATCAGAAATCCAAGAAGATTAACAATAAAATGTCAGAATTAGACCGAAAGTCATAGGAGAAGAATTGAGGCAATGGAAGTCAGAATTAGTGAGATTGAAGATAAAGCACTTGACACCAACTTATTTGAGGAAAAAACAGATAAAAGGATTTTAAAAAATGGAGAAACCCTAAGAATTATGTGGGACTCTATCAAAAGGAATAACCTACGAGTGACTGGAATACCAGAATGGGGGGATAACAGAAAATACACAGAGAATTGTTGAAGATTTGTTGGCAGAAAACTTCCCTGATATCATGAAAGATGACAAACTATCTATCCAAGATGCTCATCGAACCCCACATAAGGTAGATCCCAAAAGAAAGTCACCATGACGTATTACAGTCAAACTTGCCAAAACCAAAGATAAAGAGAGAACTTTAAGAGTGGCTAGGGATAAACAAAAAGTCATCTACAAAGGAGAGTCAATAAGAATAAGCTTAGACTACTCAGCAGAAACCATGCAGGCAAGAAGGCAACAGGATGACATATATAAAGCCCTGAAGGAAAAAAACTACCAGCCAAGAATTGACTCTCAAATATGATGGCAAAATTAGGGCATTTCCAGATAAACAGAAGTTTAGGGAATTTGCAAAAACCAAACAAAAATTACAAAAAACACTAAAGGGAGTTCTCCAGTTAGAAAATCAATAACATCAGATAACGGCCCAAGACTAGAACCCAGGACAGAGCAACCAGATATCAACCCAGATAGTGAAGTCACAAAAATAAACCAAAGCTAAAACACTGAAAATAGGGAAACAGATGTCAATATGTAAAAGATGACAACATTAAAACAAAAAAGAGGGACTTAAAAATATAGGCATAGATTTTTCATATGGAGAGGAAGTCAAGGCGATATAAAGAAATAAAAGACTGGTATAAACTTAGAAAAATAGGGGTAAATCTTAAGGTAACCACAAAGGAAACTAACAATCCTACAAGTGAAAATAAAAGACTAGAAAAATATACAGACTTAGCAAACACAAAATCAACAACAATTAAAAAGATGACAAGAAAATACATAAAGAAAAATGACCCAGCAAAGAAAATTAAGTGGAACAAAGAAACTGTGAACAGCACACAAAAAAAGACATCAAAATGACAGCACTAAACTCTTACCTATCAATAATTACTCTGAATGTAAATGGACTAAATGCACCAATAAAGAGACAGAGAGTGGCAGACTGGATAAAAAAGCATGACCCATCTATATGCTGCCTACAAGAGACATACCTTAGACTTAAAGACACTAACAAAAATTGAAAGGATGGAAAAAAATATATCAAGTAAACAACCCTCAAAAAAGAGCAGAAGTGGCAATATTAATCTCTGACAAAATAGACTTTAACGTAAAATCCACCACAAAGGATAAGGAAGGAAGCTATATAATGATTAAAGGGCCGATACACTAGGAGGAAATAACTGTAATAAATATTTACACACCCAATGACAGGGCTACAAAATTCATACAACAAACTCTAACAGCACTGAAAAGAGGGATACACAGCTCAACAATAGTAGGAAGAGACTTCAACACACCACTTTTGGTGAAGGACAGAACTTCCAGAAAGAAGCTCAACAAACACATGGAAGAGCTAAATTCTACAATCAACCAACTTGATCTCATAGACATATACTGAACACTCCACCCAACAGCAGCCAAGTATACTTTCTTTTCCAATGCACATGGAACATTCTCCAGAATAGACCACATATTAGGCCATAAAGCAAGACTTAACAAAATCCAAAGCATCAAAATATTATAAAGAATCTTTTCTGACCATAAAGCCATAAAAGTAGAAATCAACAACAGAAAAAGAAAGGAAAAAAAATCAAACACATGGAAACTGAGCAACACCTTGCTCAAAACTACTGAGTTATAGAAGGATGGAATAAAGAAATTCATAGAATCAAACGAGAATGAAAACACATCCTACCAGAACCTTTGGGACACAGCAAAAGCAGTGCTCAGAGGTCAGTTTATAGCAACAAATGCACACATCCAAAAAGAAGAAAAGGCCATAATCAAAGCATTGAACCTACAACAGGAACAAATAGAAAGAGAGCAGCAAAAGAAGCCCTCAGGCGTCAGAACAAAGGAAATAATAAGGGTTAGGGCAGAATTAAATGAAATAGAGACTAGAAAAACAATTGAAAGAGTTAACAAGACAAAAAGCTGGTTCTTTGGAAAGATCAAGAAAGTTGATAAACCTTTGGCTAAACTGACAAAAGAAAAACAGGAGAGGAAGCAGAAAACCCATATAAGAAATGAGATGGGTGGTATCACAACTGACCCAACTGAAATTAAAACAATCATAACAGAATACTATGAAAAATTATACTCTAACAAATTTGAAAACCTAGAGGAAATGAACAAATTTCTAGAAACTCACTACCTACCCAAACTAACACAGAGGTAGAACAACTAAATAAATCCATAACAAAAAAAGAGATTGAAAAAACTCCCAACAAAAAAAGCCCTGGCCCAGATAGCTTCACTGGAGAATTTTACCAAACTTTCAGAGAAGAGTTAACACCACTACTACTAAAGGTATTTCAGAGCATAGGAAAGGATGGAATACTCCCAAACTAATTCCATGAAGCCAGCATAAACCTGATACCAAAACCAGGTAAAGACACCACAAAAAAACAAAATTACAGACCAATATCCCTATGAACATTGACGCAAAAATCCTCAACAAAATTCTAGCCAATAGAATTCAGCAACATATTAAAAAAATAATTCACCATGATTAAATGGGATTTATACCCGGTGTGCAGGGATGGTTCAACATTAGAAAAATGATCAATGTAATCCATCACATAAATAAAACAAAAGACAAGAACCACATAATCTTATCAATCGATGCAGAAAAGGCATTTGACAAAGTCCAACACCCATTCATGATAAAAACTCCCAGCAAAATAAGAAAAGAAGGAAAATTCCTCAATATAATTAAGGGAATTTATACAAAAGCAACAGCCAACATCATCCTAAATGGAGAGACATTGAAAGCATTCCCCTTGAGAACAAGAACCAGACAAGAATGCCCTTTTTCACCACTCTTATTCAACATTGTGCTGGAGGTCCTAGCCAGAGCAATTAGGCTAGAAAAAGAAATAAAGTGCATCCAAATAGGTAGGGAACAAATCAAAGTATCTCTATTTGCAGATGCTATGATCTTATACATAGAAAACCCCAAAGGATCCACAAGAAAACTACTGGAACTAATAGAAGATTTCAGCAAAGTTTCAGGGTACAAGATAAACATACAAAAATCAACTGGATTCCTTTACACCAACAACGAGAGCCTGGAAGAGGAAATCACCAAATCAATACCATTTACAATAGCCCCCAAAAGATAAAATACTTAGGGATAAATCTAACCTAGATGTAAAAGACCTATACAATGAAAACTACAAGACACTATTGCAAGAAACCAAAAGAGAACTGCATAAGTGGAAAAACATACCTTGCTCATGGATAGGAAGACTCAACATTGTGAAAATGTCAGTTCTACCCAAAGCAATCTACAGATACAATGCAATCCCGATCCAAATTCCAGCGGCACTTTTTAATGAGATGGAGAAACAAATCACCAACTTCATATGGAAAGGGAAGAGGCCCCAAATAAGTAAAGCATTACTCAAAAAGAAGAACAAAATGGGAGACCTCACACTACCTGATTTTAAAACCTATTATACAGCCACAGTAGTCAAAACAGCCTGATACTGGTACAACAACAGACACATAGACCAGTGGAACTGAATTGAGACTCCAGATGTAAATTCATCCACCTATGAGCACCCCATATTTGACAAAGGCCCAAAGTCCGTTAAGTGGGGAAAAGACAGTCTCTTTAACAAATGGTGCTGGCAAAACTTGATATCCACCTACAAAAAACTGAAAGGAGACCCATACCTCACACCATGCACAAAAACTAACTCAAAATGGATCAAAGACTTTAATATAAAATTGAAAATGATAAAGATCATGGATGAAAAAATACAGACAATGCTAGGAGCTCTAATACATGGCATAAACACAATACGAACCATAAGTGACAATGTACAAGCACCATAAAAGAGACCAGATAAATGGGAGCTCCTAAAAATCAAACACTTATGGTCATCAAAAGACTTCACCAAAAGAGTAAAAAGACAACCTACAGACTTGGAAAAAAGTTTTGGCCACGACAAATCCGATCAGCATCTAATCTCTAAAATCTACAAGATACTGCAAAGCCTCAGCAACAAAAAGACAAATAACCCAATTAAAAAACAGGCAAAAGATATGAACAGGCACTTCACCAAAGAAGATATTCAGGCAGCTAACAGACACATGAAGAAATGCTCATGATCATTAGCCATTAGAGAAATGCAGATCAAAACTACAATGAGATAGCATCTCACCCCAACAAGGCTACCATTAATTCAAAAAACACAAAATAATAAATGCTGGAGAGGTTGTGGAGAGACTGGAACACTTATACACTGTTGGTGGGAATGTAAAATGGTACAACCACTTTGGAAATCGATTTGGTGCTTCCTTAAAAAGCTAGAAATACAAGTACCATAAAATTCAGCTATCCCGCTCCTTGGAATATAGCCTAGACAAATAAGAGCTGTCACATGAATAGATATATGCACACCCATGTTCATCGCAGCACTGTTCACAACAGCAAAAAGATGGAAACAACCTAGGTGACCATCAACAGATGAATGGCTAAACAAATTACGGTATATCCACAGAGTGAACTACTACGCAATGATAAAGAACAACGATGAAGTCGTGAAACATCTTATAACATGGAGGAATCTAGTGTTGAGTGAATTTAGTCAGTCACAGAAGGACAAATACTGTAGAAGACCACTATTTTAAGAACTCAAGAAAAGGTTTAAACATAGAAGAAAACATTCTTTGATGGTTACAAGGGTGGGGAGTGAGGGTGAGGGTTATTTACTAACTAGATAGTAGATAAGAATTATCTTAGGTGAAAGGAAGGACAGCACTCACTACAGGGGAAGTCAGCACAACTAGACTAAACCAAACCTAAGAAGTTTCCTGAATACCATCAAACACTTTGAGGGACAGAGTAGCAGGGGTAGGGGTTTGGGGACCATGCTTTCAGGGGATACCTAGGTGAAGTGGCATAACAAAGCTTATTAAGAAAATGTTCTGCATCCTACTTTGGTGAGTGGCGTCTGGGGTCTTAAAAGCTTGCAAGCAGCCATCTAGATGCATCAATTGGTCCCAACCACCTGGGGTAAAGGAGAATGAAGAACACCAAAGACACAAGGAAAGTAGTAGCCCAGGAGACAGAAAAGGCCACATAAACCAGAGACTTCATCAGCCTGAGACCAGAAGAACTAGATAGTACCTGGCTACCACCAATGACTGCCCTGACAGGGAACACAACAGAGTGCCAGATGGAGCAGAAGAAAGGTGGGGTGCAGAACTCAAATTCTAGGAAGAAGACCAGACTTAAGAGTCTGAGTGAGACTGGAGGTACCCCAGAAAGCATGGCCCCTGGATTCTCTTATCATCCCAGAACTAAAACAATTTCCCTGGCCAACTCTTCAGACAGGGATTGGACCAGACTGTGGGACATAAAATGATACTCATGAGGAGTGTGCCTCTTAGCTCAAGTAGATACAATAGACTAAATGGGCAGCTTCTGTCCGGAGGTGAGATGGGAAGGCAGAGAGCTGGCTGAATGAACATGGGGAATCAGGGATGGAAAGGAGGAGTGTGCTGTCACAATATGGGGAGAGCAATCAGGGTCACGTAACAATGTATGTATAAATTTTTGTATGGGAAAAAAAAGATTTAGAGTCTCATAACATAAATTGAAAATATCCAGATTTCAATAGAAATGTACTCATCATACCAAGAACCAAGAAGATCTCAAGCTAAATGAAAAAGACAATCAATAGATAGTTATCCAGTGCTGTTATAACAGAAATACCACAAGAGGATGGCTTTAACAAACAGAAATTTATTCTCTTACAGTTTAGGAGGCTAGAAGTCTGATTTCTGGGCACTGTCTCTAGAGGAAGGCTTTTTTCTCTGTCAGCCCTGGGGGAAGGTGCTTGTGTCTTCAGCTTCTGTTTCCAGGTTCCTTGAAGCTCTCCCTGGGGCTTGGCATCAGTCTTTCCCCATTTCTGCTTGCTTGTTAATCTCTTTTCATATTTCAAAAGAGATTGTCTTAAGAACACTCTTTACTAAACCTCTCATTAACATAACAGAGACAACACATTCCCAAAAGGGGTTATTACCACAGGCATAGAGGTTATAATTTACAACACATATTTTTGGGAAACACAATTCAATCCATAACACATGCCAACACCAATATTACCGAAATGTTAGAATTATCTGGAAATATTTACAAGCAGTCAGAATAAAAATATTTCATTGAGAGAGTACTAACACTCTAGAAACAAATGAAAAATAGAAAGCTTCACCAAAGAAATAAAGTTTTGGCAAACAAATAAAGACACAGAACATAAAAAAAGGACCAAATGAAATTTTAGAATGGAAAAATACAGTGACTAAATTTAAAAAATTCAATGGATGGACTCAGCAGCAGAATTGAGGCAACGTAAGAAAGAACTGGTTAAATGGAAAAGAAAAGAATAGAAATTTCCCGATCTGAACAATAGAGAAAACAGAATGAAAAATAGAAGAAGAACAGAACCTCAGGGACCTGTGGAACTATAACAAAAAGTCTAACACTCATGTTATCTGAGTCTCAAAAAGAGATATGAAAGAAGATGAGGCTGAAAAAATACTCAAAGAAATAATGGCTGAAAATGTCCTAAATTTGGAAATCGACATCAACCTATAGACTGAAGGACCTGAGAGAACGTTGAACAGAATAAGGTCAAAGAAATCTATGTCAAGGTGCATCATAATTAAACTTCTGAAAAGTACAAAGAAAAAATCTTGAAAGCAGCCAGAGAAAAATAACACCTTATGTACAGGGGAAAAACAACTAAAATGATAGATTTCCCAGCAGAAACCATGGAGACCATAACAAAGTGGCATAATATTTTCTAAGTGCCAAAAGAAGAGAAGTCAATCCAGTATTTCATACCCAGCAGTAATATCTGCTTTATCTGCTTCCTGAGGATCAAAAGTGATAAAATGTGTAAAAGCAATTTGAAAACTGATGTAGTATAAAATGTGAGGCATTATTATCATAACTGTTATTATTATGTTTTCTCCTTACCATGAGATCATCTGCCTCAAGAAAGAATTAGGTACCAAAGGATGGTCAGCCTGGTGGGAAAAAAAAAAAGTCTCTTAACCAACTCGACAGACTCGCAGAGGACACAGAAAATGCCATGGGGACCCCAGTCATTGGGCTATTCTCTCAAGTAGAATGGAAAATAAAAACATAAACTCCAATTTTTTGCTGAAATTCCAAATTATTTTTAAGGGCTTTCTAAATGAACTGAGTTTTGCACAGGAGCCACGTGGAAGAAGTGGAGAGAAACCAAGAAGAAATCTGTGTTGAAATTCCAACCAGGGCAGCTGACAAAAATCGCCAAACAAAAAAATCACCAAAGAGCATGCACACGCACCATAAAAAGTAAAAATTATATCCATTGTCCACAGCAGTGGGACTGGGATTAGGAGTGAAATGAGAAGCAGCAAAAAAAGCACTCACTCCCTTGACATAAGTCATCTCAGAAAATCATCCTGTAGGTGAGTCAAATTTGCAGGAAGACATCTATAATAACACAATAACAGGAAGAGGAGCAAGATTTATGAACAGATTAAAAAACTCAACAGAAACATGCTGCCATGGAGCCAATGGCAATCAGGAACAGCAATTTCACTATGATTTTTAAAACAAACAACTTACTGAGGCTGAAGGCTATCGCATCTATGAAGGTCACAAAGCAGAAACAGAACCAGGGAAGAAATAATAAGACAACAGGGAGAGATAAAATGTGAACAGGCACAACTCAGGAAAAAAGTAAAAGCAAAACAAAACCATGACAGAAATAAAGATCAAACTGCAAGAAGCACAATGGTGAAAAGAAGCACTATGAAAAAATACAATAAAGGACACTAAGGCAATATTTGAAGAGATAATGAGACATTCATCCACAGATTCAAAAACATTAAACTGACTCAAAAAATAAAAAGAATAAAAGAAAGAAAACTACATCTCAATAAATCATATAGAAGTAGCAGAAAAAAACAAAGAGATCATCTTAAAAACAAACATAGAAAAATGCAGACAGACTTGAAAAGAATAACAAATAGATTGCAGCTGACTTCTCAAAAACAAGAAAGAGCCAGAAGATAGTAGAATGTTATCTTCAATACAATGAAATACAATAAATACCAATCGAGAATTATATTGCAGGGGAAAATGTCACTCAAGAAGAGGCCAAACTGAAGATATTATTGGATAAATAAAATAGAGTTTCCAACAGGAGACCTCCATTTAAAGTTAAATGTAAAGGATGTACTTCTGGGAAAAAGAAAATGAACCCAATTGGAAAACATGAGATGGAAAGAAGGAAGAAAGGGAGGGAGGGAGGCATGAATGAATGAAAGAACGAAAGTCAAAGAAACTGATAACTATATGGATCAATTTAAAAGAATGATGACATATTTTAAATAACATAAATGTCATGTGTTTGCACTCAATGGATGCAGAAGAGCATTTGATTAAAATCCAACATTCACTCATGAGTATAAAAACAAACTCTTAGAGTCCCAGAGTATCACAAGTGGTTAACATGCTCAGCTGCTAACCAAAATGTTGGAGGTTCAAGTCCACACAGAGGCACTTCGAAAGAAAGGGCTGGTGATCTACTTCCATAAAATTAGCCATTGAAAACCCTATGGAGCACAGTTCTACTTTGACAAACATGAGGTTGCCTTGAGTCAGAATAGACTCCACAGAAACTGGTTAACCAGCAATAGAGGAACTTCATTAATATAATAAAATGCATTTACAAAAAACATACAGCAATCATTATTCTTAATGATAAAATATTGAAAGCTTTTCCTTGGAAATCAGGAACAACATGAGGGTGCCTGCTACTTCCATATCAATTCAACATTGTACTGAAGGTTCTGGAGTCCCCAGGTGGTGCAAATCGTTAATGCGCTCAGCTGCTAACTGAAAGGTTGGCGGTTCAAGTTCACCCAGAGGCACCTCAGAAGTAAGGACTGGCTATCCACATTCAAAATATCAGCCATCAAAAACCCTATGCAGTATACTTTTACTCTGACACGAGTTGGAATAGACTCCAAAGAAATGGTTACTTGAGGTTCTAGCGACACCAGAAATGCAAGAAAAATAAAAGTTATAAACATTGAAAGGAAGACGCAAGACAATCACTATTTGCAGTAAATTAATTGTTACACAAAAATTTCCAAAGTATTTATACGTAAATTATTAGAATTATAACAGTTTAACAAGGCTTCTAGATACAAGGTTTACACACAAAAATCCAGAGTTATAAATTTAAAGTTTATTTTTTAAAAAATACACTAAAAATAGCATTAAAATAAAAATTATGTAGGGATAAATCTAACAAAAGACAAAACTTGTATGGGGAAAAAATTAAAACTTCATTGAGAAGCCTAAAGGAAATCTAAATCAATTGAGGCATATACCATGTTTATTGATTAAAGGAATCAATATTATAAAAATATCAATTAAGCCCACATTGATTTATATATTCAATACAATTTCAATCAAAATCCCAACAGAAGTACTTTTTGGAAACCAGGACAAACTGGCTTTAAAATTTATACAGAAGTACAACAGCCAGGAATATGTATTACCAGATATCAAGATTTTTTTAAACCTACATTTAGACACTGTGTTATTGGTGTAGGGATAGATAAATAGATCAATGGAATGGAATGGAATAGATAATCCAGAAAGAGACCTAGACCAAAACAAGCACTTGAATTTTAACAAGGATGGCACTACAGATCATTAGGAAAAGGAAGGTCTTTTCAATAAATGTGCTGAGAAAAAACGATTTTCCATACAAAACACACAAAACAATTAAATTAGACTCATACCTCACAGCATATCCAAAAATGAATTTTAAGTTTATTATGCACTTACATACGAAAGAAAAAAGTATAAAGCTTTTCGAAGATAACATAGAAGAATATGTTATGAGTGGCAGAACTATTTACTATCATATAATGAACAAAGGACTCATATCCAGAATATATAAATTTTTTAAAACTCCAACAATAAACTAAGAGCAGAAAATCCAATATAAAAATGTGCTAGAGGCTTGAACTTATGCTTTACAAAAGGCCAGTAAACACACACAAAAAAAAAATCACTGAGTTTTATTAGCAATAAGAAAAATGCAAATTGAAACCACAATGAGATAAGAGCAGATTACAATATCATTTAAAGTCTGATAATTCCAACTATGGTGAGAATGTGGAACAATAAAATCTTTTATGAAATGCTGAGAATGTGTAGACTAGTATAGTTACACTGAAAAATAGTTGGGTGGTTTGTAGAAGAGTTGAATATATACATACCGTATGACCCAGCAATTCCACTTCTAGATATATGCCCTAGAGAAAATCACATATATTTGCACCTGAATACATGTACAAGAATGTTCTAAGAACGTTGATTAGAGTCATACAATGGAAAAAAAATAAGTCCATCAACAGTTATTGTTGTTAGGTGCTGTGACAGAGTAGAACTGCCCCACAGAGTTTTCCTGGCTGTAACCTCTATGGGAGCAAATTGTCAGGTCTTTCTCCCAGAGCCACTGGGTAGGTTGGAACTGCCAACCTTTCAGTTAGCAGCTGAGTGCTTAAGTGATGTGCCACCAAAGTTCCTCCCATCAAGAGTAGAATAGATAAATGTGATATATTCATATAAGTAAATACTATACTGTAATGACTAAGAGCAACTATAGCTATATTTCACAACATAAATTTTAAAAACACAATATTGAAGAAAAAAAGCACAACACAATACATATAGAATGATTGTATCTACATAAAGTCAAAAGTAGACATAACTACCGTATTCAGGGATGAATATACGGGTGGTAAAACTTTTTTAAAAATAGCGAAAGTCGGTAGCCATGTCCCCAGCACCCCATCTTCAGCATGTTACGAAGCCTTGGAGTAGAAGTTTCTATTAAGGCTCTGCGTGGACAACTTCTTCCGTTGTTTAAAGGGGATTCTGTACTCTAAGCTTTTAACCTCATGCCTTGCATAGTAAAAAGGATTTGGGGGTTTTTTGTTTTGTTCTTGAGAGGGATTCTTGTTTGTTTCCTTTTGTTACTGTTTATTTTGGCCTTTCCCCTCCTTGTTTTTTCATGTAGACCAGATATTTGAAAGGGCAGACAATGGCTTAAAGTGTATGTGCAACTTGTTTATACATTATTTTTTGGGAACTTTTACCTTGGATGGGAAATTGAGTCATGCATTCTCCAGGCCCTGTAGTGGCACTCACCCTTTGCCCTTTCACCCAGGTTCAGTACCTGTTGTTTCTCTGTTCAAATGTGTGATTGTACTAACTCTTTCCATATGAAAGAATTCTCGTTATTTAAATTTTTAGAAGTTAAAAAAAAAAAATAGCAAATGTCTTAGTTATCTAGTGTTGCTGTACCAGAAATACCACAAGTGGATGTCTATAACAAAGAGAAATTTATTTTCTCACAGTCAAGTAGGTTTACAAGTCCAAATTCAGGGCATTAGCTCCAACGGAAGGCTGTCTCTCTCTGTCAGCTCTGGAGGAAGGTCCTTGTCATCAATCTTCCCCTGGTCAAGGAGCTTCTCAGCGCAGGGATTCTTGGCCCAAAGGACACACTCTGCTCCTGGCACTGCTTTCTTGGTGGTATGAGGTACCCCCTCTCTGCTGGATTCCCTTTCATCTCCTGTAAAATAAAAGGTAATGCAGGCCACACCCCAGGGAAACTCCCTTTACATTGGATCAGGGATGTGACTTTAGGAAGGGTGTTACAATCCTACCCTAATCCTCTTTAATATAAAATTATAATCACTAAATGGAGGACAACCACACAATACTGGGAATCATGGCCTAACCAAGTTGACACGTTTTGGGGGGATAAAATTCAATCCATGACAGTAAATAACAGATTATCATAAAATCAGGATGGGATTACCTCCTGGGGAGTAAGGAAGAGACACTAGGGAGCTTTCTTGGGCACTGGAAATGTTCTATTTCCAGTGGTGGTTCTATGCATGCCTACTTTTTAAGTATTTATCAAGCTGTATAATTATAATTTATGTCTCTTCTGCATGTGTATTATGTTTCACAATTAAAATATTTAAAATAAAATAATATTTATAAAAATAGCCTCTGCCTAATACTGTAGATAGTAAATATATGAAGATATGTACTGTATATTAATATAGTACATACATGAAGTATGCATCTCAGTAGCGGACATGTACTAAGTATTCCATAAATGGTGGCTACTATCCTTAAGAAACAAGAAAAGTAATTCATAGGAAGGAAAATTTATATGAGGATTAATAAGGATTATTATAGTATCAGAATTTATAAAAAACAAAAACTGGTGGTACTTGGGAAAGGTAGCTACAGAACTAGTCTTTCTCTTCACCCTAACAGGCCCATAACAGGCTTCAGTATATAAAGATTTCCCTTCTCCCTTCTCATCCTCCCTCAAATAAATGAGAAACAAGTTTCGAGAGTGTAGAAACCACAGCATCTTCTTGAACTACTACCCATGCTGTCACTGTGTTATGAATAAAAACTTTTCCCATTTCCAAAACTCTCAACTATCTATTGAAAAATGTCTGAAATTTCTTTAATAGACAGATTCCAAGGCAGAGCCAACATGGCACTCTAGACAGATGCATCTGCTGTCCCTCTGCAGCAAAGACCCAAAAAACTAAGTAAAACAGATACAAACATCAATCCTGAAACTGTAAGCATCAAACGAAAGGATAAAGAACTAGATCCAACACCAAATGGAAGAAAAAACTGAAGGAAAACAGAGAGCTAGGAGAGGTATGGAGTGGAGTCCCCTGCCAACTAACACAGCACAGCATCCCCATCTTGGAGCACAGCCAGCAATGACCCTGGAGAGGGAGTACAGGAAGGCAACTCCACAGAGCTGCAACAAGAGACAGAGCACCCAGTAACCACAGAAACACACTTTCCCATCCCTCACCCTTCTGCCCTGTATGCCACCCCCACCCCTTCCTGATGGGCCACAACATGCTGCTCACCTAGAGAGCTACTGGCCTGCTGCCAACCAAAGGTCCACCCCACCCTCACCTGCCAGTTCCTGCCACACTATTTCTTTCCCATTTTCTCCTTTTCCTTCTGCCCCCACCTAGCCCCATATGCTGCCCCTCCTCCTTTCCGATGGGCCATAACGTGGTGCCTTGGCTAGAGAAACACTAGCACACTGTCACCCCGGGTCTTCCCTGACCGCCCTGTGGGCTCCTGCCGCTGCATATTTTTTTTTAACTTTCTTCCTTTTCTTTCTCTGTACTGCGTAGCCTCCTACTCTACCACCACCCTTCCAGCCAGGCCGTGCCACACTGCCTTGGTTAGAAAGACACTGGCCCACTACCACTCTGGGTCCACCCTGCCCACAATTATTTTTCTTTTTTCTTTTTCCCCTTTCTTTCTTTTCTTTCTCCCTACCACCTAGCCCCCTACAAGACCTCTACTCCTTCCCACTGAGCCTCATTGCACTGGTACAGGTACAGAACTACTGGCCCACCGTCACCATAGGTCCCACCCACTTCCACCCACCAGCTCTATGCCATTTTTTCCCTTCTTCCCTTTCTTTCTCCTTCCCACCTAGCCCCGTACACCATGTCTACATTGAAATATTACAAAGCATTCTCTTTGATCACAACACCATAAAAGTAGAAATCAATAACAGGAAGAGCAAGAAAAAAAATCACACATATGCAAACTAAATAACACCTTGCTTAAACACCACTGGGTAGTAGAAGAAATCAAAGTAGGAATAAAAAAAATCCCAGAATGAAAACACATCACACCAAAACCTTTGGGACACAGCAAACGGAATGCTCAGAGGTCAATTTATAGCAATAACCTTACAAATCGAAAAAGAAGAATGTGCCAAAATAAAAAGCTTGGCCCTACAACTTGAAAAAATAGAAAGAGAGCAACAAAAAAGCCCACAGCCATAAGAAAAAAGGAAATAATAAAGATTAGAGCAGAAATAAATTAAGTATAAAATGGGAAAACAATAGAAAGAATCAACAAGACTAAAAGTTGATTATTTGAAAAGATCAACAAAATTGACAAGCTGTTGGACAAAATGACAAAAGGAAAACAGGAGAGGAAATAAATAACCCAAGTAAGAAATGAGATGGGGACATTAAAACAGACCCAACTGAAATAAAAATGATCATAATAGAATACTATGAAAAATTGTACTCCAACAAATTTGAGAACCTAGAAAAAATGGACAAGTTTCTAGAAACACACTACCTACCTACTAACACAAGCTGAGATAGCAAATCTGAACAGACCCATAAAAAGAGAAGAGATCAAAGAGGTAATGTAAAAAAAAAAAAGAAAAAAAAAAAAGCCCTGGCCCAGAGAGCTTCACTGGAGAATTTTACCAAACATTCAGAGAAGAGCTCACACCAGTACTACTCAAACTATTTTAGAACATAGAGAAGGAAGGAATACTCCTGAATTCATTCTATGAAACCAGCATAACCCTAATACCAAAGCCAGGCAAAGACACCACAAAAAAACAAAAATTACAGACCACTATCTCTCATGAAAATAGATGTAAAAATTTTCAACAAAATTCTAGCCAATAGAATTCAGCATCATATCTAAAAAATAATACACCACAAACAAGTGGTATTCATACCAGATATTCAAGGATGCTTCAACATTAGAAAATCAATCCACATAATCCACCACATAAACAGAACAAAAGAAAAGAATCACATGATCATTTCCATTGACACAGAAAAGGCACTTGCTGAAGTCCAACACCACTCATGATAAAAACTGTCAATAAAATAGGAATAGAAGGTAAATTTGTCAAAATAGTAAAGGGCATCTAAACAAAGCCCACAGCCAACATCATTCTCAACACAGAGAGGCTGAAAGCATTCCCCCTGAGAACAGGAAAAAGACAAGGATGTCCTTTATTATCACTCCTATTTAACATTGTGTTGGAAGTCCTAGCTACAGCAATAAGGCAAGAAAAAGAAATAAAGGGTACCATATTGGAAAGGAAGAAATAAAACTGTACCTATTTACAGATGATATGATCCTATACACAGAGAACCCCAAAGATTCCACCAGAAAACTACCAGAACTAATAGATTCAGCAGAGTAGCAGGATACAAGATTGACATACAAAAATCAGTTGGATTCCTATACACCAACAAAGAGAACTTCAAAAAGGAAATCAGGAAAACAATACCATTTATACTAGCCCCTAAAAAGGTAAAATACTTAGGAATAAATCTAACCAGGGATGTAAAAGACCTATACAAAAAAAACCTACAAAACACTATCGCAAGAAATCAAAAGAGACCTACATAAATGGAAAAACACACCATACTTATGGAAAGGAAGATTCAACATTGTGAAAACGTCAATCCCACCCAAAGCAATCTATGGATATAACGTAATCTCAGTCTAAATACCAACAACATTCTTTAACAAGATGGAAAAACTAATCACCAACTTTATATGGGAAGGAAAGAGATCCCAGATAACCAAAGCATTATTGAAGATAAAGAACAAAATAGGAGGCCACACACTATCTGATCTCAGAACCTGTAATATAGCCACCGTAGTGAAAACAGCCTAGTACCTTTACAATGACAGAAACATAGACCAATGGAACAGAATTGAAAACCCAAAGGTAAATCCATCCACCTATGGTCAGCTGATCTTTGACAAAGAACTAAAGTCTATTAAATGGGGAAAAGACAGTCTTTTCAAAAAACAGTGCTGGCAAACTGGATGTCTATATGTAAAACAAAATCCAACAGGACCCATACTTCGCACCATACACCAAAACTGACTCAAAATGGGTAAAGGCTTAAAGATCACGGAAAAAAAAATAGAGACACTAGGGGCCTTAATACATGACATAAATACAATAAAAACCATAACTAACAATGCACAAACACCAGAAAGATAAACTAGATAACTGGGAGCTCCTAAAAATTAAACAGTTATGCTTATCAAAGAACTTCACCAAAACAGTAAAAGAGAACCTACAGACTGGGAAAACATTTTTGGCTATGACATATCCTACAAGGATCTAATCTCTAAAATCTATAGAATACTTCAACACCTCAACAACAATAGAATAAATAATCAAATTAAAAAATAAGCAAAGATATGAACAGACACTTCACCACAGAAGACATTCAGGCGACTAACAGACACATGAGGAAATGCTCGCAATCATTAGTCAATAGAGAAATGCAAATCAAAACTACAATGAGATACCATCTCACCCTGACATTACTGGCACTAATCAAAAAAAAAATAATAATAACCCACAAAATAACAAAGGTTGAAGAGGTTGTCAGGAGACTGGAACTCTTGTGCACTCCTGATGGAATGTGAAATGGTAAAACCACTATGGAAAACAATATGGTGCCTCCTTAAAAAGTTAGAAATAGAAATACCATATGATCCAGCAATCCCACTCCTAGGGATATATCCTAGAGAAATAACAGCTGTCACATGAATAGATATATGCACACCCATGTTTGTTGCAGTATTATTCACAATAGCAAAAGGATGGAAACAACCTAAGTGCCCATCAACAGATGAATGGATAAACAATTATGGTACATACACAAAATAGAGTACTACCCAATAATAAAGAACAATGATGAATCCGTGAAACATCTTATAACATGGATGAATCTGGAGGGCATTATGCTGAGTGAAATAAGTCAATCACAAAAGGACAAATGTTGCATGAGCGTCCTATTATAAAAAACCAAGAAAAGGTTTACACACAGAAAAAAATAATCTTTGATGGTTGTGAAGGAGAGGAGAGGTGGAGAGGAGAAATCACTAACTAGATAGTAGACAAGTTAATGTAGGTGAAGGGAAAGACAATACAAAATATAGGGGAAGACGGTACAACTTGACCAAGGCAAAGTCATAGAAGCTTCCTAGACACATCCAAACACCTTGAAGGACTGAGTCATTGAGACTGAGGCTGGGGACCATGGTCTCAGGGGACATCTAGGTCAATTGGCATTACATACTTTATAAAGAAAATGTTCTACACCCTGCTTTGGTGAGTAGCATCTGGGGTCTTAAAAGCTCGTGAGTGGCCATCTAAGATACATGTATTGGTCCCATTACATTTGGAGCAAAGGAGAATGAAGAAAACCAAAGACACAAGGAAAATATTAATCCAAAGGACTAAAGGACCACATAGACTACAGCCCCCAACAACCGGAGCCCACAAGTACTAGATGGTGCCCAGCTACCACCACCGACTGCTCTGACAGGGATCACAATAAAAAGTCCTGGGCAGAGCTGGAGAAAAATGTAGAACAAGATTCAAATGCACAAAAAAAAAAAAAAAAAAGACCAACTTATGGGTCTAACAGATGGGAGGAACCCCTGAGACTATGGCCCCCAGACACCTTGCTAACTCAGAACTGAATTCACTCCTGAAGTCCACCTTTCAGCCAAAGATTAGACTGGCCTATAAAACAAACAATAACAGAAGTCAGAAATGTGCTTTTTAGTTCAATCAAGTATGCAAGACCAAATGGGTAACACCTGCTCAAAAGCAAACACGAGAAGGCAGGAAGGGACAGGAAAACTGGACGAATGGAAACAGGGAACCCAGGGTAGAAAGGTAAAGGGGGAGAGTACTGACATATTGCAAGGATTGCAACCAATGTCACAAAACAATCTGTGAATACATTTTTTAATGAGGAAGTAATTTGTGCTGTAACTTTCACCTAAAACACAATAAGATTAAAAAAAAGAAAGAAAGGCATAGACAGATTCTATTTCCCCAATTAAAGGTAAGTTAAAATACAAGGTAACAATTGCTTGAAACCCATGTCAACTACATCAAAAAATATAATGATCTACTCTTTTTTAAAATAAAGCTTTAGCTATTAATATTTTAAAAAGTAATTTCATATCCATAATAAAATTATCACCCTCATCATAAAACAAAACTTAACTGATAAAAACTAAAAGTTTCTCTTCCCAACATCCTCATTTCCAGTTACCAGAGGTAAAATCCTATAAAAGCCTTGTTATGTATTCTTCCAGATATGTTTTATAAACTTTCAATGTATTTTCTAAAACAGAAACAGATCAGATTTTTTATGAGACATCCTTGTTTTAACTGGTGTATGAGAAAAAGAGAAGTGTGCAGAGCAATTTCAGAAGGAAGTCAAAACTGAAGAAATTCACATGTATTGTAATCTGTTTTCACACTAAGCCTCTATTTTATTGCACAGACAAATTAAAGTTATACACATACAAATTTTAGATGCTATATATTTTTACACTTCAAGCTTAAAATGATCATGGGACTCAACTTCTTAGGGTGATCTGCCTGATTAGAGATACTTACACAGTAAAGAAAACAAATAAACTATACACAATAATTTTTACCTTCCATATTCAAATTTGTTTTCTCACATAGCAATTTTTCATGAAACACTTCTTTTGGATCCTTTTTTCCTTTAAGAAGCTGAGAATAGCTTTGAAAAAAAACTGTAAAAGAGAATAAACACCATTCACTTTCCTGGTAGTAGTATGAATTTGCTCCTGATTGTTACTTTCTTGCATTCTGTGTAGGAACAAAATCTACAAAGGCCCAATTACTTAAGTAGAAGGATCCTGGCTGTGGAAAAAATTCCCATCACTCCACCATCAACATAATCCCAATCCTACTGATTTTAAAACCATAGATTCCTCCAGGAATAGCTGAATGATCCATAGCTGAAAGAGCACATGACAGTTTTGTTAGAATGGATCTTATTATATTTCAATACTAAGTGCATGACACAGGCAAGGCTAAGCCTGGTGATGGGAGGGAGATGAAGCAGAGGGAAAAGACTCAAACATATACCTATTTGAGGCTGTACACAACATGAGTCTTTGAGGGAAACAATTCATCTAATTCTGAGGAATTCTGAGTTAGCTTGGAGAATGGGGAATCAGAAAAGGACACATCAGCATTGATCAGAAGAGCATTATCCTCTTCCACTTGTTTCCTTTCCTCTCTCCATTCCAACAGGCTCTTACTCCTCAGCATACCAAGTCTCTCCGATTAAAAACTAAATTACCTCCCCCTCTAAAAACTGACTTTTCTCTCTTCCATCCCTCCTTATCTTCCATTTGCTCCTTGACCCACCACATTCTGACTTCTGCTTCCACCATTCCACTAAAATTACCCTTGCAACGAGTTGTCCACTATCCCTTAGAGAATGGATCCAAAGACCACTTACTAGTCTTCTTCCTACTTGACTTTTGTGAATACTGGATCCCAGTTCTCTTCCCTCTTATCTCTTTGGGCACTACTTTTTTCTGTCTTTGCTTAATCTCTCTTGCTGCTGTTTCTTACACTCTTTTAAAAGCTCCTCTTCTCCATTCACCTCTTTTGAAATGGAGTATTCCCCAGAGTTCCATCCTTATGCCTCTTCTCATACTAAATCCTCTCCCTGATTGATATCATGTATTCCTATAGCTTTAACTACTACCTATATGTAAATGGCTTCCAAAGCTCAGACCCCTCTCCTGAAATTCAGATAAATATGTCTCCCACTAGACATGTCCATTTCAGCTTCCCACAGTCATATAAAACTCAACATGGCCTAAATTTAAATCACTGTCTTCCAACCCAAACCTGATACTCATCCTATACTGTATACCTCTTTGAATAACTTCACGATTTCTGTGTTGACCAAGGCAGAAACTTAAAGAGTTACACTTTACTTCTCTGAATCCCTTGTTGTCCAAATCTAAATATTCAACAAGCCTCTACCTCCTTGATACCACCTCCCCACCGTCATCCTTTTCTTCACTAAGATCCTCTTCTTTTTCTTCACTATTACTAGCCTTAGGTCAAGCTCTCACTATTTCTCAACTGGATTGACGAGATATCCTTGTATTGTTCTCTTTGCCTCCAATTTTATCCATATATTCATTTTCTTCTACCAAAAGCATATTTCTATAATTCAAGTTTGATTATATCACTTCCCTGCTTAAAATTCTTCACTGGCTCTACATGACTGTGACACATTGCAAAAATTGCCACAGTTCTCCATCCTTCCTGAGGCCACATCACTTTGCAATGTGACTTCATGCCTTGTCCCATTAAGAAGCGGGGTTTATTTCTTCACCTCTTGGATCTGGGCTGGCCTTATGACTTCCTTTGGCCAGTAGAATGTAGAAAAAGTAACAATGTGCCGGTTTCAAGCCTAGGCTTTAAGAGGCTTTGTTTACTTCTACTTTCATTCTTGGGAGCCTGAAAGTTGCTATGTGAAGAAGCCCAGGCTAGCCTGGTGAATAATTGCGCTGTTGTTTGAGCCAACGTCAAGCCAACCCTCAGAAGCTGAATTGCCTAAGTGACTGGCCCATGAATGTTATATGCATGAGTGAGATCAGCTGGGACCCAGCCCTAACTGCCAACCCACATATTCATGAATGAAATAAAGTGTTGTTGTTTTAGTCCACTAAGATTTAGATTGGAATATTAAGCAACAAAAGATAAATGATATAATAACTTTCAGGAAACAAATCTACACTCCTTAGAATGGTGCACAACACTCTTCATGCTCTGAGCCCTGCTTATTTCTCCTATCTACAACTTCATCTCTCACGGTTCTTCACTTAGCGCCATATGTTCCTTCCATACATATTTAAAAAACAAACAAACAAACATGTTGCTGTTGAGTCAATTCCGACTATAGCAACCCTATAGGACAGAGCAGAACTACCCCATAGGGTTTTCAAGGAGCACCTGGTGGATTCAAACTGCCGACCCTTTGGTTAGCAGCCATAGCTCTTGACCACTACACCACCAGGGTTCCCATCGATACCTGTTTATATACCTAAAATTTTACTATGCTCTTTCACATCTCTGTGTACACACAGATCCTTTCATAACATATTCTTCATTTCCTTCTTAATTAAGCCCAGATGTCAACTCCTTCAGGAAGCCTAGCCCAGCCTCCTGTACTTACTTCCAGTAAACACTTACCATATAACATTATAACCACTGGGTCATCTGACTACATCTACCACCATTCTCTGCAGTTCTTGAGGCCCAGGGCTATGGCTCTCACTGGCCTCTCTGGCTGGCACAGTGTCTGACATACAGTAGCTGCCCATCACTGCCTATTGAATAGCCAAATGAATGAGTAAAATCTATCCAAATATACACTGGCTTTTATATCTTTTTAAAAATTTAATAAACTCTTATAGCCAAAGATATATGCATAAATTTACCTATTTGCTAAATTGGCTTTTAGAACTCACATAGTCTTGAGTAGAACAAAAATAAATAGGCTGAAATACAATGGGGAACTCTCCCTGGTATGTTTCCTCTTGTCCATCTACTCATCCCAAAATATAAGTTTTTGTGCACTCAAATAGGGTTGGCCTTAAAAGTGCTTAAGGAAATAAAGATTCATTCTCACAGTCTATGGGCAGTGTCTAATTTGGAGCCCTGGTGGTACAGTGGTTTTTTAGCTATGTCTAATGTAGTGATAGTACTCAATTTCCTCTTCAACACACACACACATGCCCACACATACGCTTTTCAATTTCTTTAATGCAGTGGACTCCATTATTTTTAAGGAGAATAACTAAATACAAATAAAGAGCAAAATTCCCAATAAAACAAAACCAAGCCCACTGCCATTGAATCAATTCCGACTCATAACGACCCTATACGACAGAGTAGAACTGCCCAATGGGGGTTTCCATGGCTATAATCTTTACAGAAGCAGATTGTCTCATCTTTTTTCCAAGGAGCAGCTGGTGGATTCAAACCACCGACCTTTCAGTTAGCAGCAGAATGCTTTAATCATTGCACCACTAGCGCTTCTTAAAATTCCCAGTAAACTTTCACTAATTATGTCTCCCCCAAAGAAAACTTCTCCATAGTTTTGGATAAACCTATTGTTAAACGTCAGTATCTAATAGACACCCTCTGTTCTTGTAAGGCAGACATTCCTTACTGATTCAGATGGCATACTTACTGATAAAAGCAATAAAGAATGAGATTGCCAATAGCAGCAGAAGTATCAGCAATGAGGCAAGAAGCTGCTTGGGAAAACCAGAGTTACTTTCGTGATGGCTGGTCTTCTCTTTGGGAGCTGAAAGAGAAACCAAATTAGATTCATCAGTAATAAATTCTGTCCTCGCTTCCTCTTCTTCCTCCTCATCCTTTTCTTGGATGACTTACAGACTATATACCATTTGAAACAGTAATAAGAGTAGAAAAAGGAATGTGAAGGAAATAAAAATGTTCATTGTAGAAACTTTAGAAAATACATAAAAGCCCAAATTCCTATCGAGAGAAAACTATTGCTAACATTTTGCTGTCTATCCTTCCAGCAATTTTTAAAGTATATGTACATATGTGCACCTTTTCCCACATGATTGACACACCAAAAATACTGATTTCTAGTCCACTATTTTCCTTTACACTACACCAAGAACATTTTTACCAACGTATTTTCTTTCTTAACACTATTATGATCACATGATATTTTGTTATATATTTAAATAACTCTCTAAACTGTTTCCATCTTTAACAACCTTAAATAATGCTGTTGTTGTTAGTTGCTGTTGAATCTATTCCAACTCCTGACAAGCCCATGTTTGCAGATTAGAACTGCTCCATAGGATTTTCAAGGCTGTGACCTTTCAGAAAAAGATCACCAGGCCTATCTTCCAAGGTGCCACTCAGTGGGTTCAAACTGGCAACCTTTTGGCTAGTAGTCAATTGCTTAACCATTTACACCACCCTGGGACTCTGAGTAAAGCTATGGCAGATAAACCTTTCTAATAATTCCTGGTAATTTCCTTAAGATAAGGTCAGTTCATTTTAGTCCCCACTTCATAGTTAAGAATTACTTTCTGGAAGTTATACTGTCAAGTGGGGGGAGACCCCAGTATTGTATAATGTGATCTCATATTTAGAAATACATATATATACATTTATGTATACTTATACCTGAAAGGATATACACTAAAATGTAAATTATGCTTATTTCTGGATGGTAAGATTAAGTATAATTTAAATTTTTGTGTACCTCTAGCTGATAGCTTTGTCCATAATGAACATTATTACTTGTATAATAAAGAACGGATAGGCAGAAGAACAAATCTGTCTTGGAAGAAGTACAGCCAGAATGCTCACTGGAAGCAAGAATGGCAAAACTTCATCTCATATCTTTTGGACATGTTATCAAGAAGGACCAGTCCCTAGAGAAGAATGTCATGTTTGGTAAAGTAAAGCATCAGTGAAAAAAAGGAAGACCTTCAACAAGGTCGGTTGACACAGTGGCTGCAACAATGGGCTCAAACATAGCAATGATTGTGAGGACGGTGCAACTGGGAAGTTTTTCGTTCTGTGGTACATAGGGTCATTATGAGTCGGAACCAACTCCATGGCACCTAACAATAACAACATAACAAAGAAATGATATAAAGTTTTGAAAGAGGAAAAAAGACATTCCTTTCATGCTTGTTCATATCTTCAGAGAAATGTTTTCAAAAAGCCTGAGCAATCCTAACTCTCTCCTATAACTTCTTGTAGTCCGCATGCATTTTTTTCTTTTAATCTCTTTTGCTGTATATCTAAGATACCATGCTTGCTACCCAAATTATCTTTTATCAACTCCCAAGCCTAACTGACTGAGTCTGTCTTGGAGATACAATATGCAATGGATTTTCTGATTTCAAAGAAAATTTTCCCTGCAGATTTAAGGCACTTGCTTTCTTTGTTAGACTTTCTAGTCTTTCAGCTACAATGTTCTTTTGTTCAACTTCAGGCCAGAACTAAAAAATACTCCCTTAGCACTCTTCACCCAAAGTGTACTAATACATCAATAATCCCTGTGTCTGGTCCAGACATGGTTCATGAGCTGGACCCAATCACTGGACTCCAGCCCCCTGAGCACAACTTCTAGGAATCATTACTGCTTTCATTAGCATGGGACTGTAGTTGATTTCTGACACCTTAGTTTTCTCATAGTCACCAGAGTTAAGGCTAAAGACAAGGTCATCATCTTTTCTTCCCTATCATTTAACTGTACAATCTCTAATGCCTATCTATAGGAAACTCAGTCTTACAGGAATCCTCAGTGTTTCCAGTCATGGCCACTCACAGAACCAGCAACTAACATCACTGTCTTAGTTATCTGGTGCTGCTATAACAGAAATATCACAAGTGGAAAATTATTGTCTCACAGTCCAGGAGGCTACAAGTCCAAATTCAAAGTGAAAGCTCTAGGTGAAGGTTTTCTCTGTTGGCTCTGGGGAAAGCTCCTTGTCGTCAATCTTCCCCTGGTCTAGGAGCATCTCAGCGCAGAGACCCTAGGTCCAAAGAATGCACTCTGTTCCTGGCTCTGCTTTCTTGGTGGTATGAGGTCCCCCATCTCTCCACTTGGGTCTTTTATATCTCAAAAGACATTGATTCAAGATACATCCTAATCTTGTAGATTGAGTCCTGCCTCATTAACACAACTGCTTCTAATCCTGACTCATTAACTTCATAGATGTAGGATTTACAACACATAGGAAAATCACATCACATGACAAATGGCTTTTCTTCTAGGGCACACCTTGATGGGTTCGAACTGCCAACCTTTCAGTTAGTAGTTGAGCACGCTTCATTGATACATTACCCATTGCCATCAAGTCGATTCCAACTCATAGTGACTATATAGGACACAGCAGAACTGCCCCATAGGGTTTCCAATGCTGTAATCTTTCCGGAAGCAGACTGAAACATCTTTGTCGCATGGATTGGCTGGTGGGTTTGAACTGCTCACCTTTCGGTAGCAGACAAGTGCTTAAACATTGCACTACCAGTGCTCCTCTACTGATACATTACTATCATCTAATCCTCAGATCCCATTCCAGTTTTGCCAGTTGTCTCAATAATATGTCTCAGTAGTCTTCTTCAGTCTGCAACTATTCCTCAGTCTTCCCTGGACTTTCATGATTGATGCTTGTGAAGATTACAGTCCAATTATTTTGCAGAATTTACTCAATTTGGTTTTGTCTGGTGTTCCTCATGGGCAGGTATACCCTAAAAATGATATTATATTCTTATCATTACATCCTCTCAGATAGTATACAATCAACTTATCCCTTTATTGATGACGTTCACTTTGATCAGCTAATTGAGCTGATATCTGCCAAACTTCTCCACTATAAAGTTACTCTTTTCCCCTTTTGTAATCAAAAAGTATTTTGTGGGACTGGTTTTTAAAACTATGTATATATATCTCACTCCTCATCAAACTTTCAGTTCATTATTTTTTAATAAAGTATGGGCTCTGACAGCACAGTGGTTAGGTGTTCAGCTGCTAACCAAAAGGTCTGCAGTTTGAGTCCACCAGCTGCACCTTGGAAACCCTATGGGGCAGTTCAACTCTGTACTATAGGGTTGCTATGAGTCGGAATCAACTTGAGGACAAGGAGTTTGGTTTTGAGTTTACGGGATCATTGTTTTCTATTTTACTGAATGGGATATAATCTGGTACTGTCATTATTTATTTTGATGCTCTAATTGTCTGATATCTGGCCAATAGGAACCTGAAGAATATGCATTGTTATTCCTCATTTGGCCAAAGTCACATATCTAGTAAAAACAGATTTTTTTACTTTAACCCAGGCTTGCTAACTCCAAAACCCAACTTTATATTATAAAAGGTTAATTTTCAAGAGTACTGGATAATTGTCTTTTAGGTATGTTACTAAAAAAGGTGTTTTTTGAAAAATTGTTATTAAGATCTCTTTCAAAGGAAGAGGCTCCAGATAAGTAAAGCATTACTGAAGAAGAAGAACAAAGTGGGAGGCCTCACACTACCTGATTTTAGAATCTATTATACCACCACAGTAGTTAAAACAGCCTGGTGCTGGTATCACAACAGACACATAGACCAATGGAACTTAAATGAGAAACCAGATGTAAATTTATCCACCTAGGAGCAGCTGATATTTGACAAAGGCCCAAAGTCCGTTAAATGGAGAAAAGACAGTCTCTTTAACAAATGGTGCTGGCAAAACTGGATATCCATCTGCAAAAAATTGAAACAAGACCCATACCTCATTCCATGTACAAAAACTAACTCAAAATGGATCAACATAAATATAAAATAAAAATCCAAAATGACAACAATCATACAAGAAAAAATAGGGACAAATCTAGGAGCCCTAATATATGGCATAAACAGAATATGAACCATAAGTAATAATGCACAAACACCAGAAGAGAAACTAGATAACTGGGAGCACCTAAAAATCAAACACTTATGCTTATCAAAAGACTTCACCAGAGAGGCAGGGTCAAGATGGTGGAGTAGTCGAATTCTTCCGGTGGCCCCTTTTACAACAAAGACCTGAAAAAACAACTGAATCAATTACATATGACAATCTAGGAGCTCTGAACATCAAAGGCAAAGTTGAAGAATTGGACTAAGTAGCAGGGGGAGGGAGAGACGGTTTCAGAAGCAGCGAGAAGTTGCCAGACCTGACCCAGCAAGAGCCTGAGCCCTTCAGGCAGGATCAGCTCATGGTGCATGGTAAGGCAGGTGAGCAGCGGTGCCCGGGAACCATTTTCCACACCGGGAGAGATCCAGTGGCAGAGAGTCTACTGGGCCATCCAGAACCAATGAGAAGCAGCACTCGCTCGGCAAAAGATAAGTACTCGGGTCTGGCCTACCACACAGATCAAAACACCCCCCTTTGGGAAAAACCTCTCTCCCATTTACCTCCCCGCTCCCCACTCTGCACTAGGTCTGGGACCAGCTTCAGCAATTGCTGAGTCCCCTAGGCCGGAAGTACGACCCATCACACTCCCTGAGCCATTTTCCCAGCCTTGGAGACTGAACAAATTAACAAACAGGGGAAAAAATAAACTACCAGCTCCCCTAAGCCAGGAACTCAGGGTAGGCACAACTCCTTTGCCTAGGCACAGGCATTTTGAGTGCCCTTCCCCTTGCATAGACTTGTGTGGGCACATTTCAACAGCATACGACCTCATTACCACAGTACAACAGGGTATATACCGGAAGTCTAACTTCAACTGTTTCAGCTGCGAAGTGGCAGGTTGCGGACATTTGACACTGCTCTGCCTGTTATGTAGGGTCTTCACCTATCCACATCAGGGGCATGAGGACTGGTGGCTCTACCCACACCACCTAGCCACCTGTGACAGAGGGCCAAGAAGAAGTGGTGCCCCCCAGTCCTTACAGTCAACAGCATTGGGCGTGCATAGTCCAGCTGCAAAACTCATCCACTTAAGTGCCCCAGGGAACAGGGACACATTTTCCTCCCAGACACTTTGGGGCAGCCGTCAGCCCCCTGCCTTGCTCAGCATGTGATCCCCTGCTGCAGCCAGATGACTGTGCCTGCACCAATCATTCATGCCTGTCTAGGACTGTGGGTAAGAGCCTGAACCACACACTTGGTGGCCGACTACCTGGACACCTGAGCTGAATCCATATAGGAGGAGTGAGCAGACTCCTGGACTCACATACTTAGTGGCAATTCTGGCCACCTGGTGGTAGGACTTTGGAGCTTCAGGGGCACCAGTGATTGGACTAGATCACATGAGCAGCCTATTTGGGTATATCAAAACAAAACAAGAAGCTAGGACACAGTAAGCAAGCATAAAATAAATAAATACATAACGTATTGATCGCTCAGAAACGACAGTCAGTAACAAATCACATAAAGAGGCAGACCACAATGGCTTCAGCAAGCTCCCAATATAAAGAAAGAATCAAGGAATTTTCTGGAGGAAGTGAATTTCTTGGAATTACTGGAGGCAGAATACAAAAGATTAATATACGGAACTCTTCAAGAGGTCAGGAAGGAGATCCGGCAAAACGTTTACCTAGCAATAGAGGAACTTAAGAACATTAGAGAACAGCATAATGACAAATTTAACAGGCTGCAAGAATCCATAGAGAGACAGCAATCAGAAATCCAGAATATTAACAATAAAATTTCAGAATGAGACAACTCAATAGAAAGTCACAAAAGCAGAATTGAGTCAGTGGAAGTCAGAATTAGTGAGACTGAGGACAACGCATTTACTATCAACTTATTTGAGGAAAAATCAGATAAAATGATTTTTAAAAAATGAAGAAACCCTAAGAATTATGTGGGATTCTATCAAGAGGAAAAACCTATGAGTGATTGGAGTACCAGAAAAGGGGGGAATAACAGGAAATACAAAAAGCATTGAGGATTTGTTGGCAGAAAACTTCCCTGATATTGTGAAAGATGAGAAGATATCTATCCAAGATGCTCACTGAACCCCACATAAGGTAGAACCCAAAAGAAAGTCACCAAGACATATTATAATTAAACTTGCCAAAACCAAAGATAAAGAGAGAATTTTAAGAGCAGCTAGGGATAAACGAAAAATAATCTACAAAGGAAAATCAGTAAGAATAAGCTTGGACTACTCAGCAGAAACCATGCAGGGAAGAAGGCAATGGGATGAAATATATAAAGCCTTGGAGGAAAAAAAATGCCAGCCAAGAATTATATATCCAGCAAAACTCTCTCTCAAATATGATGGCAAAATGAGGACATTTCCAGATAAACAGAAGTTTAGGGAATTTGCAAAAAACAAACAAAAATTACAAGAAATACTAAATGGAGTCCTCCAATTAGAAAATCAATAACATCAGATAACAACACAAGACTAGAACAAAGGACAGAGCAACCAGATATCAACCCAGATAGGGAAGTCACAAAAATAAATCAAAGCTAAAACACCAAAAATAGGGAAACAGAGATGTCAATATGTAAAAAACGACAACATTAAAACAAAAAAGAGGGACTAAAAAATGTAGACATAGACTTTTCATATGGAGGGGAAGTCAAGGTGATATAAAGAAATAAAAGACTGGTTTAAACTAAGAAAAATAGGAGTAAATATTAAGGCAACCACAAAGGAAACTAACAATCCTACAAGTCAAAATAAAAAACAACAAAAATATAAAGACTCAGCAAACACAAAATCAACAATAATGAAAAAGATGAAAAGAAAATACATAAAGAAAAACGACTCAGCACAGAAAATTAGGTGGAACAAAGAAACTGTGAACAACAAAAAAAGACATCAAAATGATAGCACTAAACTCATACCTATCAACAATCATGCTGAATGTAAACAGACTAAATGAGCCAATAAAGAGACAGAGAGTGGCAGAATGGATAAAATAACACCATCCGTCTATATGCTGCCTACAAGAGGCACATCTTAGACTTAAAGAAACAAACAAACTAAAACTCAGAGGATGGGGAAAATGTATCAAGCAAACAACACTCAAAAAAGAGCTGGAGTGGCAATATTAATCTCTGACAAAATAGACTTTAAAATAAAATCCACCACAAAGGATAAGGAAGGACACTATATAATGATTAAAGGGTCATACACCAGGAGGGCATAACTGTAGTAAATATTTACGCACCCAGAGAGAGGGCTCCAAAATACATGAAACAAACTCTAACAGCATTGAAAAGAGAGACAGACAGCTCCAAAATAATAGTAGGAGACTTCAACACACCACTTTCGGTGAAGGACAGAATGTCCAGAAAGAAGCTCAATAAAGACGTGGAAGATCTAAATGCTACAATCAAACAACTTGATCTCTTGGACGTATGCCAAACACTCCACCCAACAGCAGCCAAGTATACTTTCTTGTCCAATGCACATGGAAAATTCTCCAGAACAGACCACATATTAGGCCATAAAGCAAGCCTTAACAAAATCCAAAGCATTGAAATATTACAAAGTATCTTCTCTGACCATAAAGCCATGAAAGTAGAAATCAATAAAAGAAAAGGCAAGGAAAAAAAAAAAGCAAACACATGGAAACTTAACAACACCTTACTCAAAAACTACTGGGTTATAGAAGAAATTAAGGATGGAATAAAGAAATTCATAGAATCAAATGAGAATGAAAACACATCCTACCAGAACCTCTGGGACACAGCAAAAGCAGTACTCAGTGATCAGTTTATAGCAATAAATGCAAACATCCAAACAGAAGAAAGGGCCAAAATCAAAACCTTAACCTTACCACTCAAACAAGTAGAAAGAGAGTAGGAGAAAAAGCCCTCGGGAGCCAGAAGAAAGGAAATAATAAGAATTAGAGCAGAATTAAATGAAATAGAGAATAGAAAAACAACTGAAAGAGTTAACAAGACCAAAAGCTGGTTCTTCGAAAAGATCAACAGAATTGATAAACCACTGGCCAGACTGACAAAACAAAAACAGGAGAGGAAGCAAATAACCCATATAAAAAAATCAGATGGGTGATATCACAACAGACCCAACCGAAATTAAAAGAATCAGAACAGAGTACTATGAAAAATCATACTCTAACCAATTTGAAAACCTAGAGGAAATTGACAAATTTCTAGAAACTCACTACCTACCTAAACTAACACAAACAGAGGTAGAACAACTAAATAAACCCATAACAAAAGAAGAGATTGAAAATGTAGTTTAAACACTCCCAATAAAAAAAAAAACCCTGACCTGGACAGCTTCATCAGAGAATTCTACCAAACTTTCAGAGAAACTACTACTACTAAAGTTATTTCAGAGCATAGGAAAGGATGGAATACTCCCAAACTCATTCTGTGAAGCCAGCATAATGCTGATACAAAAACCAGGTAAAAATACCACACAAAGAAAGAAAATTACAGACCAATATCCCTCATGAACATTGATGTAAAAATCCTCATCAAAATTCTAGCCAACAGAACTCAACAACATATTAAAAAATAATTCACCATGATCAAGTGGGACTTATACCAGGTATGCAGGGATGGTTCAACATTAGAAAAACAATCAATGTAATCCATCACATTAGTAAAACATAAGACAAGAACCACATGATCTTATGAATCGATGCAGAAAAGGCATTTCATAAAGTTCAACATCTATTCATGATAAAAACTCTCAACAAAATAGAAGGGAAATTCCTCAACATAAGTAAGGGCAATTATACAAAGCCAACAGCCAACATCATCCAAAATGGAGAGAGTTTGAAAGCACTCCCCTTGAGAAAGGGAACAAGACAAGGATGTCTTTTATCACCACTCTTATTCAACATTGTGCTGGAGGTCCTAGCCAGAGCAATTAGGCTAGAAAAGAAATAAAGGGCATCCACATTGGTAGAGAAGAAGTCAAAGTATCTCTATTTGCAGATGATATGATCTTATATACAGTAAACCCCAAAGAATCCACAAGAAAACTCCTGGAACTAATAGGAGATTTCAGCAAAGTATCATGATACAAGATAAACATACAAAAATCATTTGGATTCCTCTACACCAACAAAGAGAACTTCCAAGAGAAAATCACCAAATCAACACCATTTAAGATAGTCCCCAAGAAGATGAAATACTTAGGAATAAATCTAACCAGAGACCTAAAAGACGTATACAATGAAAACTACAAGACACTACTGCAAGAAACCAAAAGAGACCTGCATAAGTGGAAAAACATACCTTGCTCATGGATAGGAAGACTCAACATTGTGAAAGTATCAATTCTACCCAAAGTGATCTACAGATTCAATGCAATCCCGATCCAAATTCCGACGGCACTTTTTAATGAGATGGAGAAACAAATCACCAAATTCATTTGGAAAGGGAAGAGGCCCCAGATAAGTAAAGCATTACTCAAGAAGAAAAACAAAGTGGGAGACCTCACACTACCTGATTTTAGATCCTATTATACTGCCACACCATCAAAACAGCCTGGTACTGGTACAACAACAGATACATAGACAAATGGAACAGAATTGAGAATCCAGACATAAATTCATCCACCTATGAGCAGCTGATATTTGGTAAAGGCCCGCAGCCCATTAATTGGGGAAAAGACAATCTGTTTAACAAATGGTGCTGGCATAACAGGATATCCATCTGCAAAAAACTGAAACAAGATCCATACCTCACACTGTTCACACAAAGTAACTCAAATGGATCACAGACCTAAATATAAATCAAAAATCATAAAGATCATGGAAGAAAAAATGGGGGCAATGCTAGGAGCCCTAATATATGGCATAAACAGAATATGAACCATAAGTAACAATGCACAAACACCAGAAGAGAAACTAGATAATTGGGAGCTCCTAAAAATTAAACACTTATGCTCATCAAAAGACTTCACCAAAAGACAACCTACAGACAGGGAAAAAATTTTGGGGTATGACAAATCCAATCAGCATCTAATCTCTAAAATCTACAAGATACTGCAAAACCTCAACAACAAAAAGACAACTCAATTAAAAAATGGGCAAAGGATATAAACAGGCACTTCACCAAAGAAGACATTCAGTTGGCTAACAGACACATGAAGAAATGCTTACAATCATTAGCCATTAGAGAAATGCAAATCAAAATTACAATGAGGTACCATCTCACCCCAATATGACTAGCATTAATCCAAAAACACAAAATAATAAATGTTGTAGAGGTTTTGGAGAGACTAGAACACTTATACACTGTTGGTGGGAATGTTAAATGGTACAACCACTTTGGAAATCGATTTGGCACTTCCTGAAAAAGCTAGAAAATAGAAGTACCATACGATCCAGCAATCCCACTCCTTGGAATATATCCTAGAAAAATAAGAGCCATCACATGAATAGATATATGCACATCCATGTTCATTGCAGCACTGTTCACAATAGCAAAAAGATGGAAACAACCTAGGTGCCCATCAATGGACGAATGGATGAACAAATTATGGTACAAACATACAATGGAATACTATGCAATGATAAAGAACAATGATGAATCCATGAAACATCTTACAACATGAATGAACATGGAGAGCATTATGCTGAGTGAAATTAGTCAGTCGCAAAAGGGCAAGTATTGTTATTAGACTACTATTATAGGAACTCAAGAAAAGGTTTAAACACAAAAGAAAACATTCTTTGATGGTTACGAGGGTGGGGAGGGAAGGAGAAAGGAATTCAGTAACTAGACAATAGACCAGAATCATCTTAGGTGAAGGGAAGGACAACACGCAATACAGGGGAAGACAGCACAACTGGACTAAAGCAAAAGCTAAGAAGTTTCCTGAATACAACCAAACACTTTGAGGGACAGAGTAGCTGGGGCTGGGGTCTGGGGACCGTGGTTTTGGGGGACGTCTAGGTCAATTGGTATAAAAAAGTTTATTAAGAAAGTGTTCTGCATCTCACTTTGGTGAGTGGTATCAGGGGTCTTAAAAGCTTGTGAGTGGTCATCTAAGATGCATCAATTGGTCCCAACCCACCTGGAGCAAAGGAGAATGAAGAACACCAAAGACACAAGGAAAATATTAGCTCAAGAGACAAAACAGAATAAACCAGCCACTCCATCAGCCTGAGACCAGAAGAACCAGATGGTACCCGGCTACCATCAATGACCGTCCTGACAGGGAACACAACAGAGAGTCCCTGATGGAGCGGGAGAAAAGTGCAGGGCAGAACTCAAATTTCACGTAAAAAGATCAGACTTAATTGTCTGACTGAGACTGGATGAACACCTGAAGCCACAGCCCCTGGGTGTTCTGTTAATCCAGAACTAAAACCATTCCCAAAGCCACTCTTCAGACAAAGATTAGACTGGACTATAAAACATAAAATAATACTCCTGAAGAGTGTGCTTCTTAGTTCAAGCAGATACACGAGACCAAAAGGGCAGACCTGTCTGAGGCAGGATGAGAAGGCAAGAAGGGATAGGAACTGTTTGAATAGACACAAGAAACCTGGGGTGGAAAGGGGGAGTGTGCTGTCACATTATAGGGATTGCAACTAATGTCACATAACAATGTGTATAAATTCTTGTATGAGAAATTAACTTAGCTGTAAACTTTAACCTAGAGCACAATAAAAATAAAAAGAGAGATCTCTCAAATTCAAGATTCTTTGGTTTCTTAGAACTGTAAGAATATTAAAGATTTTTACAAAAAAAGAGAATGGAATTTATGTAGTGGCTGGTGACAAATGGAAAGGGATCGGGGTCCCCAGCCCCACTACTGATGATTATTCTTTTTACACAATCCCCATGCAACTTAATGTAGGTTGTGGCAACCTGTCAATGGTGGAGAGACACTCCTCCTGCCAAGGAGAAGTCACAGAATCAGCCCCTGAGGGTCTCCATACTAATTCCAGCCTGATCTTCAAGCCCCAAATGTGAAGCACATCATTGGCAAACAGCAAGCTAAGTCAGCTGTAGCTTCCATTTTGGGAACTGGACCAACAATTGAATACTTGGTTACCACTAAATGTAAAGACAAAATGTTTTGAGAATAACTTTTTAAATGCATTTTTTAAATAAAAATGTGTTAGCCTTTTCACTAGAGACACAGACCAGTTCAAACAATACCTTTATATATATATATACATTATATTTTCCCTAGTAGATACTAAAAACCCATTGCCGTCAAGTGGATTCCGACTCCTAGTGACCCTGTAGGAAAGAGTAGAACTGACCCACAGGATTTCCAAGGAGAGGCTGGTGGATTCCAATGGCCAAACTTTTGGTTAGCAGCCTGAGCTCTTAAACAATGCATCACCAGGGCGCTTAGAAAATACTGGTTAGATAAATATCTGATTAATTTTCACCAAAATGTGTGTAAGATACTGAGCATGGATTAGCATAATTAATCACCTTTATTTGTACTTGATATTTTTGTTGCTACCTTTAAATTATAACTGGTTACTCTTCAAAAATTACTCATGTGTTCAGTTGAGGAGTCAGTAAACATGAGTAGCATAAGAAGGCTTACAAGTTAGTGTACAGTACTAAGATAAAATGAAGGAACCCTATACTTAATCTAACTACACAGCTGTTAATAAAATGCAGCTCTGAAATGAGTAACAATAACAGTAGTAAGTAATTTCATCACTTTAAATAAGTCATCCTTAGATTGGAGCAAATATGTTTCAAAAAATTAGAAATCTAAGTCCAGGTTCTTGTCACATTATTATTTCAAAAGCAATAGTTGAGACTTTGGATTAGGCAAAAATTTCTTAGATATGACACCAGAAACATAATCCAGAAAAGAAAAAAAATTGATAAATTGAATTTCATTAAAATTCAAAATTTTGCATTTCAGAAAACATTTACAAAGTGAAAAACACACCACACACTGTGAGAAAATATTTGCAGATCATTTATATGATAAATGATTTGTATCCTGAATACATAAAGAACACTTACAACTCAGAAATAAACAACCCAATTTAAGAATAGGCAATATACTTAAGTTGATATTTTACCAAAGAAGGTATACAAATAATTAATAAGCACATAAATGATGCTCAATTTCATTACTCATTTGGAAGATGCAAATTAAAACCACAATGAGAAAAACTGTTATGCATCAAAGGACTTTATCAAGAAAGTGAAGAGACAATCTACAGACTGAGAGAAAATATTTGGGAAGCATATATCTGATACGGATTTAATATCCAGAATTTATAAATAAATCCTACAACAAGGAAAAGACAAACAACTTTCTCCCCTACTCTTAGGGAGATAAATGGGACTCATATTACAGCTCTTTCCAGAGAATCTTCAGTAAAAATGCTCCCTAATCTCCACCAACCTGATTCTCTTATATGCTTCAAACAGGTGAGAAGTTTAAGAGTCATGTAGGAGATTTTCAAAAGTTCCTTAACATCCTAAGGATGTCCTGTGCCACAACTCGTTTTGATGTCTAATGTCTATCACCTTAGGATCTTGGCCAAAACTTTCATTTTAAATAACTTTTCATTTTAATAAATTTTTCACAGAGCTAAGGACAAGTGATAATAATTAAACTCAAACCAAATCTCTAACTCCACATTTTATACTACTTCCACTTTAAATCATCTTTTTTTCATGAATGACAGTCAACACTGGGGACAGTATTTGCAATTTATGAGACACACAAAGTGTTTTCTTCCTTAATATCCAGGATATCACAAAATCATAGGAATAAGATCAACAAACCAACAAGAAAAAAGCAAAACAAATGAACAAGCAATTCACAGAAAAAAATAAATCAAATGACCACTAAATATATGAAAAGTTGATCACCATCCTATATGATTAAAATGATTATATTTTATCTAACTGATTAGCAAAAATTTTAAATATCTGTAAACCACAAATCATAATGAATAGTTTTTAAGAGCTATTTGGAAAACCCTATTACAAGGCTAAAGGCACATCCTATGTGGCCCAGCATTCTATTTCTGAGAAACTACTGGATAAATACATTTTCACAAGTGTGCACAGATAATGTACACAGATATTCACAGTAGTATTATTTTGTAAATGTAAAAACGGATTAAAACCTATTTGCCAAATAATAATGACAAAAGGATAAATAAATTATGCTATATCTACTACAGTGCAACTGTTAAAAAAGAATAAGTTGGCATCCTATAGCCCAAAATGGAGTAAGCCTACTACAGACCTATCTCTCCCGCTGCTTAAAACTAAAAACTCTGGATAAAGTACAAAAAGCAATTATTTGAGGACTCTGAAAAGAAAGTAGAAGCAGGTAGACTGTGGAGGGGAGTCAAAACTTAGAGACGTGTCCTGTAAGAGGATGATTTCCCATTTTCTTGTCCTCTTTACCCTCACAGCTGTGACTTGAGGGCAGGCCCTACTTGTGGAAGTGCACAGTGGCAGCACAGGAGAAACTCCATCGATATGGCCAGAGGAAACGGGAAAAGGGGACCCTCTGGGTCAGAGAATGTATGGAGAAACCTGGGGCAAGAAAAAGTCTGAGGAAGGGAATCCTCTAATTCTGTGTAGGAAGCTTCACAAATCCCAGGTTCACCTCTAAGCTGCATATGTGTAAGACAGGCTCAAAGCAGCACAGCAAAGCCTTTTGAGAAGGGAACTAAGATCTAAACCACTGCCCAAGTTCAGTTGTGAGGATTTTTGTTTTATGTTGAGGTGTAATCCATACTGAAGGCTGTCGTCTTTGATCTTCATCAGTAAGTACTTCAAGTCCTCTTCACTTTCAGCAAGCAAGGTTATGTCATCTGCATAACACAGGTTGTTAATGAGTCTTCCTACAATCTTGATGACCCGTTCTTCTACATAGAGTCCAGCTTCTTGGATTATTTACTCAGCATACAGATTGAATAGGTATGGTGAAAGGATACAACCCTGACACACACCTTTCCTGACTTTAAACCATGCAGTATTCCCTTGTTCTGTCCGAAAAACTGCCTCTTGATCTACGTACAGGTTCCTCATGAGCACAATTAAGTGTTCTGGAATTCCAATTGTTAACAATGTTATGCATAATTTGTTAAGATCCACACAGTTGAATGCCTTTGCATAGACAATAAAACACAGGTGAACCTCTTTCTGGAATTCACTGCTTTCAGCCAGGATCATTCTGACATGAGCAATGCTATCTCTTGTTCCATGTCCTCTTCTGAACCTGGCTTGAATTTGTGGCAGTTCCCGGTCAATACACTGCTGCAGCTGCTTTTGAACGATCTTCAGCAAAATTTTACTTGCGTGTGACATTAATGATATTGTTGAATAATTTCCACATTCGGTTGGATCACTTTTCTTGGGAATAGTCATAAACATGGATCTCTTCCAGTCAGTTGGCCAGGTAGCTGTCTTCCAAATTTCTTGGCATAGACAAGTGAGCACTTCCAGAGCTGCATCCATTTGTTGAAACATCTCAATTGATATTCTGTTTATTCCTGCAGCCTTGTTTTTCACCAATGCCTTCAGTGCAGCTTAGACTTCTTCCTTCAGTACCATTGGTTCCTGATCATATGCTATCTCCTGAAATGGCTGAATGTCGATCAATTCTTTTTGATATAGTGACTCTATGTATTCCTTCCATCTTCTTTTGACACCTCCTATGTCACTATTGCAACTTGAGGTTTGAATTTTTCTTCAGTTCTTTCAGTTTGAGAAATACCAACCATGTTCTTCCCTTTTGGTTTTCTACCTCCATCACTTTGCACGTGTCATTATAATACTTTACTTTGTCTTCTTGAGATGTCCTTTGAAAACTTCTGTTCAGCTCTTTTACTTCATCATTTCTTCCTTTCACTTCAGCTACTCAACGTTCAAGAGCAAGTTTCAGAGTCTCTTCTGACATCCATTTTGGTCTTTTTTCTTTCCTGTCTTTTTAATGACCTCTTGCTTTCTTCACATATGATATCCTTGATGTCATTCCACAACTCATCTGGTCTTCAGTCATTAGTGTTCAATGTGTCAAATGTATTCTTGAGATGGTCTCTAAATTCAGTTGGGATATACTCATGGTCGTACTTTGGCTCTCCTGGACTTGTTCTAATTTTCTTCAGTTTCAACTTGAACTTGCATATGAGTAATTAATGGTCTATTCTGAAGTCAGCCCCTAGCCTTGTTCTGATGATATTGAGTTCTTCCAGCATCTCTTTGCACAGATGTAGTCGATTTGATTCTTGTGTATTCCATTCCAGCAAGGTCCATGTGTATAGTCACTCTTTATGTTGGTGAAAAAAGGTATTTGCAATGAAGAAGTCGTTGGTCTTGCAAAATTCTACCATGCAATCTCCGGCATCATTTCTATCACCAAGGCCATGTTTTCCAACTACTGATCCTTCTTTGGTTCCAACTTTCAAATTCCAATCACCAGTAATTATCAATGCATCCTTATTGCATGTTAGGTCAATTTTAGACTGCAGAAGTTGGTAAAAATCTTCAATTTCTTCGTCTTTGGCCTTAGTGGTTGGTGAGTAAATTTGAATAATAGTCGTATTAACTGGTTTTCCTTGTAGGCGTATGGATATTATCCTATCACCGACAGCGTTGTACTTCAAGATAGATCTTGAAATGTTCTTTTTGATGATGAATGCAATGCCACTCCTCTTCAAGTTGTCATTCGTGGCATAGTAGACCATATGATTGTCTGATTCAAAATGGCCAATACCAGTCCATTTCAGCTCACTAATGCCTAGGATATCGATGTTTATGAGTTCCATTTCATTTTTATGATTTCTTATTTTCCTAGATTAATACTTCATACATTCTACATTCCAATTATTAATGGATGTTCACAGCTGTTTCTTCTCATTGTGAATCATTCCATGTGAGCAAATGAAGGTCCCAAAAGCTTGACTCCATCCACGTCATTAAGGTCGACTCTACTTTGAGGAGTTAGCTCTTCCCCAGTCATCTTTTGAGTGTCTTCCAACCTGGGGGGCCTATCTTCCAGCACTATATCAGAAAATGTTCTGCTACTATTCAAAAGATTTTCACTGGCTAATTATTTTTAGAAGTAGACTGTCAGGTCCTTCTTCCTAGTCTTAGTCTGGAAGCTCAGCTGAAACCAGTCCAGTGGCATGGCTTCCAGCATCAAAGCAACATGCAAGCCCCCACAGTATGACAAACTGACAGACACATGGGAGATGTGAAATTTTAGAGCTCTCACAACACAGATATATGTTGATAAATCAGATTACTGTTTGCCAAGGGTAGGGGCACAAGGGAACATTCTACAGTGATGGCCATGTTCTTTATACTAATTAGTATAGTGGTTACTCAACTGTATACACTTGTTAAAATCCTTGAACTGTACTGTGAAAATGTGAGGATTTTACTGTATATAAGTTATATCCTAATAAAGTTTGTGCAATAAAAATAATCTACTTTCTTGTATCAGTCAGAATTCAAACATACTTAATTAGAAAATATATTAGTTCTTACAATTAAAAATTCAGAATACAGTGGGCTTCAGAGACAGTTGAACCAGTGGCTCACCAATGCCCTTAAACATCAGGTTCTTTCCAGGGGTCTACTCTTGCTAGCCATGGTGTTCACGTCATCCTAAATTTGGTTCACCTCATGATCACAGAAAATGACCATCAGTAGCAAGCAGGACTACATGTTTCTTTGTTCGTGTTCATTGGGAGAGATCGACTCACAGATCTCACTGCGAACAAGAAGGGAGAAGAAATTTATTGGATCACTTGCAATAATGCATATTCCTAAATCAATCCCTGGGTAGGTGATTGTTTTGAAAGCCTTGGGTTAATCAGGATCCCTGGGTTTTCCAAATGGTTAGGCATTCAACTACAGAGAAAGGTTGGCAGTTCAAATCCAAGCATAAGCACCTTGGAAGACAGGTCTGGTGATCTGTTTCTTTAACAGGCACAGCCTTGAAAACCCTATGCAGAAAGAAGTTCTACTTCTGCACACATGGAGTCACCGTGAGTCAGCATTGACTTGACTTGACCACAACTAACAACAACAACCCACAGAGCTTAATGAGAGGTCAACATTCCAAGTCACCTTGGCTGATTTAAGAAAGGTGACTCTAAAAACATTGAAATTTTGTGTCTAAGGAAAAAGGGTTGAATAGACCAACAATATACACCACAGTCCTAAACAGTAGTTCTTCATTATAAAATTCCATTTGCAATAATTTTACCATTTTGCAGAGCCTTTCATCATGTGGACATACTTTGAATGATTTAATCAAACCCCTACACTAAACATTTGGTTGAATACAATGGAAATTGTGTCACATCATTTTGACTGTCCTTGCTTCACTGAGTTCATCTTTTTATTTTTCTAAATTTTATTTCTTGTTGTTGAGAATACACACAGCAAAATATTCACCAATTCAACAGCTTCTACATGTACAGTTGAGTGACACGGATTACATTCTTTTAGTTGTGCAACCATTCTCACCCTCCTTTTCTGAGTTATTCCTCCGAGTTCATCTTTCACAAGGTGCGTACCACTGTTAAAGGAGTCATGCTGGTGCAGTGGTTAAGTGCTGGGCTACTAACCGAAAGGTCGGCAGTTTGAACCACTAACTGCTCTGCAGTAGAAAGAAGTAGGAGTCTGCTTCCATAAAGATTTATAGGAGAATGGCTAACATGGTGCTATACACAGAAGCACCATGCTGTCCCTCTGTAGCAAAGACCTGGAAAACTAAGTAAAACAGATACAAATGTCAATCCTGGAATCCTAAGCATCAAATGAAGGAATAAAGAATTCGATCAAGCACCAAATGGAAAAAGAAACTGACAGAGAACAGAGAACAAGGAGAGCTATGCAGTGGAGGTCCCCTACCAGCTAACTCAGCAGGGATTCACCATCCTGGACTACAGCCACCAAGGAACGTAGACAGGGAGTATGGGATGGCAACTTCATGGAGGTCCCAACAGGAGACAAAGTACTCAGTAAGCAGGGATACACGCTTTCCCACCCCCCGACCCTTCCACCCTGTTCATGGCCTCTGCTGCTTTCCAAGAGACCACAGTCGCTTGGCCAGAAAGACACAGCTCACTGTCACCCAGGTCTGCCCTGCCCTCACCAGCCGGCCCCTTCAGGGCCATTTTTTAACTTGTTTGTTTTTTTGTTTTGTTTTGTGTTTTATTTTATTATTTGTTTGCTTGGTTTTTGATACTGCTGGTTTTTTGGCTTTTTTTCTTGCTTCTCTCTCTCCTTTCCTAGTCCTTTCTCCCACCCAGCTAGCTCCATGTACCATTGTCTCCCTTTCTTGATGGGCTGTGATTTTTTAGTTTGTTTGCTTTTTTCTTTTTTTTTTCTGTTTCTTCTCTCTCCTTTCCTTCCTTTCCTTTCTACCACTCACCCAGCCCTGTGCACCACCTCTGACCCTTCTTGAGGAGCCATGCTACACCGCTAGGCTGGAGAGTTACTATACTCAGCCTCCCCAGGTTTGTGCAGCCCCCACAGGCCAGCTCCCTTGGTGCCATTTTTTTAAGCTATATATTTTTTGTTTGTTTCTTTTTCTTTTTTCTTTTTTTTGTTGTTGTTCTTGTTCCTTTTCTCTCTCCCTTCCCTCCCTTTCTCTCACCCACCTAGCCCCATGTGCTACACCCCACTTCTTGGTGGGCTGTGCTGTACTGCTCAGCTGGAGAGCCTCTGGCACACTGCCTTCCTGGCTCTGCACCACCACCACATGCTGGCAACTTCAGTGGCATATTTTTCACTTTTCTTTCTTTTCCTTTCTCCCTTTTCCTTCTCACTCCCACCTAGGCCCTGCACTGCCTCCTCCTCTTCCTGACAGGCTGTGTCATTCTACCTGGTGAGAGAGACTTCAGCTCCCTGCCACCCCAATTCTGCCCTGCCTCCAATGGCTGGCTCCCCCCACCACCATATATTTTGTTGTTTTGATTTTTTCTTTTTTTGTTTTTTGTTTGTTTGCTTGTTTGTTTATGTGTCTTTCCTCTCTTTCCCTATCTTTCTCCAGCCCACCTAGACCCATGCACCACCCACACCCCTTCTTGACAGGCCAAGCCACACCACACCACATGGCCTTGCTAGGTCTGCCCCTCCTCCACCCACTGAATCCAATGGCTCCACCACTTTATTCACTTTTTTCTTTTCTCCTTTCTGTTTTTGTTTCTCTATCTTCTTTCTCTTCTTTCACTCAATCACTTAGCTCAACACAACACATCCTCTCTTCCTTTCCCTCATGCCTATCTGTACTATGCACTGAGCGCCGTGCCCTCGTGTGGTCCCCTGTACCCAGCCCTGTACTGCCCCCCAGCCTCATGCCATCAGCCCCAGTTCATGGTGCAAACTACCCATCCCCACCCACAGTGGACCTGCCCTGCTGCAACATAGCTGAGTGACCGGCCCTGCCCAAGTGGACAAGCTGGTGAGAAGTATCATGCCTACAGGTGATCAATCAACAAAACATGCCCAGCCCACATACCCAGACAGACATAACCAAATGAAACAAATCTACAATTATCAAATGAAGAAAATAACTCCTGAATGTCCCAGAGACAGTAGACAATATCAAAACATAAAAAAACAGGAGAGGATGTCTCCAGAAGGCAACCAAAATAAAACACCAGATGACCTTCTGGTAGAATAAAAGGCATTTAAACTAACTCATAGGGAATTTGAAACTCTAATATTCAGGGTTCTCCAACAGATGAAGGAAAATGCAGACAAAAATAAGGAAAAAATAGACAAAATCATGGAAAACACAAACAAAACCAGGGGAAACACAGACAAAGCAATGCAAGAATTCAGGAAAATAATACAGGAACAAAGTGTCAAAATAAATAAACAATTAGAAATCATACAAAAAAAAGCAATTAAAAATCCAAAAGCTAAAAAAACAGGATTTCAGAAATGGACAGTGCAGTAGAAGCTTTTAGGAGCAAATCTGAAATAATGGAAGACAGAACCAGCAAAATTGAAGACAAGTCCTTGGATACCACTTTGTTTGAGGAAAAATCAGAGAAGAGAAACGAAGTAACTCTGAGAATGATGTGGGATACAATGAAAAGTAAAAAATTACTTGTAATCAGAGTTCCAGAACAGGGGGAGAAAACAGAAAACACAGAGAGGATCACTGAAGATTTGCTGACAGAAAACTTCCCTAATATGAAGACGAAAAGTCAACCATCCAAGAAGCTCCAAGAACCCCATATTGGATACACCCCAAAAGAAAATCACCAAGACATATCATAACCACACTAGCGAAAACCAAAGACAAAGAAAGAATCCCGAGAGCAGCTCAAGAAAAATGAAAAGTCACACACAAAGGGGAAACAATAAGACTAAGCTCTGATTACTCAGCAGAAACCATGCAGTCAAGAAGCCAATGAGGTTACATATATAAAATCTTGAAAGAAAAAGACTACCAACCAAGAATAATATTATCCTGCAAAACTCTCACTCAAATACAATGGTGAAATTAGGATATTTCCAGATAAACAGAAATTAAGGGAATATGTAACAACCAAACCAAACTTACAAGAATTATTAAAGGGAGGCCTTCAGTAGAGAACAAAAAGCATCAGACAACAATCTGAATCTAGGACATAAGACAGCATAAGCCAGATACTAACTTAGATAATGAACTCTCAAGGATAAAACAAAACTAAAGATTTTACAAAAGGGAACCAGAGAGATCAATCTGTAAATGGCAACAAGGTCAGAACAATAAAAGAGGAAATAAACAGTATAAGTATAGAACTTTCAAATGGAGTGGAAGTCAAGGCACTATCACATAATAAAAGACTGGCTTAAAACAAGGAAGATACTGGTAAATTTCAAGGAAACTACAAAGAAAGTTACCAACCTAGTTATCAAAACAAATAAAAGCGTAAAGTCTCAGTAAACACAAAATCTACAAAAATGAAAGAAACGATTTAAAAATTCCACAGACAAAAAGAATTCAGCATAGAAGAGTAAGGGAACAAAGAAAATGTCGGCACCACAAAAAACACACTATGAAATGACAGTAATAAACTCACACCTATCAATAATCACACTGAACGTAAATTGCTTAATGCAACCATAAAGAGACAGAGAGTGACAGAATGGATAAAAAATAGCATCCATCAATATACTATCTACAAGAGACACACCTTAGAAACAAAGACATAAATACATTAAAAAATCAAAAGATGGAAAAATATATATCAAGCAAATAGTAATCAAAAAAGAGCAGGAGTGACAATACCAATCTCATAAAATAGGCTTTAAAACAAAATTCACCACAAAAGACAAAGAAGGACATTATATAATGATTAAAGGGACAATCCATCATGAAGACATAACCATAATAAATATGCACCCCATAAAAGGGCACCAAAATACATAAAACAAACTCTTAACAGCACTGAAAAGAGAAATTGACAATTCCACAATAATAGTAAAAGACTTCAACACACCACTCTCAGTAAAGGACAGAACATCTAGGAAAAAAACTCAACAAAGATACAGAAGATCTAAAGGCCATGATCAACCAACTTGACCTCACAGACATATATAGAAGACTCCACCCAACAGCAGCAAAGTACACATTCTTTCCCAACACACATGGAACGTTCTCTAGAATAGAATACATTTTAGGCCACAAAGCAACCCTCAACAAAATCCAAAACACTGAGATAATACAAAGTATCTTCTCTGATCACAATGCCATAAAAGCAGAAATTAATAACAGGAAGAGCAAGGGAAAAAATTAAATACAGGGAAACTGAATAACACCTTTCTTAAAAACCACTGGGTAGTAGAAAAAATCAAAGATGGAATAAAACAATTCCTAGAATCAAATGAGGAGGAAAACACATCATACTAAAACCTCTAGGACACAGCAAAGGCAGTGCTTAGAGGTCAATTTATAGCAATAGATGCACACATGAAAAAATTAGAAAGGGACAACATCCAAACATAAGCTACACAACTTGAACAAATAGAAAGAGAACAGCAAAAAAAGCCCACAACCACCAGAAGAAAAGAAATAATAAAGATCAGAGCAGAAATAAATGAAATAGAGAATAGAAAAACAAAAGAAAGAATCAACAAAATCAAAAGTTGGTTCTTTGAAAAGATCAACAAAATCAACAAACCACTGGCCAAACTGACAAAAGAAAAACAAGAGAGGAAGCAAATAAAACAAATAAGAAATGAAATGGGGAACATTACAACAGACCCAAATGAAATAAAAAGGATCATAACAGAGTACTATGAAAAAGTATACTCTGACAAATTTGAAAACCTAGAGAAAATGGACAAATTTGTAGAAACACACTACCTAGCTCAGCTACCACAAAGTGAGGTCAAAAATCTAAACAGACCCGTAACAAGAGAAGAGATTGAAAAAGTAATAAAAAAAACTCCCAACAAAAGAAAAGCCCTGGACCAGATGGCTTCATGGAGAATTCTATCAAACATTCAGAGACGAGTTTGCACCAGTACTACTCAAAATATTTCAGAACACAGAAAAGGAAGGGATACTTCCAAATTCATTTTATGAAGCCAGCATAATCCTGATACCAAAACCAGGCAAAGGCACCACAAAAAAAGAAAATTACAGACGAATGTATATATAGATGTAAAAATTGAATATAGATATGAATATGAAGATAGATGTAAAAGTTCTCAACAAAATTCTAGCCAATAGAATTCAGCATCATATCAAAAAAATAATACACCACAAACAAGTGGGATTCATACCAGGTATGCAAGGATTGTTCAACATTAGAAAATCAATTAATGTAATCCACCACATAAAACAAAAGAATCACATGATCACCTCAATTGATGCAGAAAAGGCACTCAATGAACTTCAACACATATTCCTGACAAGAGCTCTCAATAAAATAGGTATAGAAGGGAAATTCCTTAACATAACAAAAGGGCATCTATACAAAACCAACAGCCAACATTATTCTTAATGATGAGAGGCTGAAAACAATCCCCCTGAGAATAGGAAAAAGACAAGGATGCCCTTTATCACCATTCCTGTTTACCAATGTGCTGAAAGTCCTAGCTAAAGTAATAAGGCAAGAAAAAGAAATAAAGGGCATCCAAATTGGTAAGGAATAAGTAAAACTATCCTTATTTGCAGATGATATGATACTATACATAGAGAACCCAAACGACTCCACAAGAAAAATACTGGAACTAATAGAAAGATTCGGCAGAGTAGCATGATACAAGATAAACTTACAAAAATCAATTGGATTCCTATACGCCAATAAAGAGAGCTACGAAAAGGAAATCAGGAAAGCAATAACATTTATAATAGCCCCTAAAAAAATAAAATATTTAAGAATAAATCTAACCAGGGACATAAAAAACCTATACAAAGAAAACTTCAAAACACTATTGCAAGAAACCAAAACAGACCTACATAAATGGAAACACATACCATGCTTGTGGATGGGTAGACTCAACTTTATGAAAATGTCAATTTTACCTAAAGCAATCTAAAAATACAATGCAATCCCAATCCAAACACCAACAGCATTCTTCAACAAGATGGAAAAACTAATCATTAACTTTATATGGAAAGGAAAGAGGAGCCGGATAAGCAAAGCACTTTCAAAACAAAAGAATAAAGGAGGATTCACACTATCTGACCTCAGAACCTATTACAGAGCTACTGTAGTCAAAACAGCCTGGTACTGGTAAAATGAGAGGCACACTGACCAATGGAAGAGAATCGAGAACCCAGATATAAATCTATCCACCTACAGTCACCTGATCTTCAGCAAAAGCCCAAAGTCCATCAAATGGGGAAAAGGACAGTCTTTTTAACAAATGGTACTGGCAAAACCGGATGTCTGTCTGCAAAAAAAATGAAACAGGACATATATCTCACACCATACACAAAAACTAATTCAAAACGGATCAAAAACCTAAATGTAAAACCAAAAACTACAAAGATCACAGAAGAAAAATAGGGTCAACACTAGAGGCACATAAACCATAACTAACAATACCCAAACACCAGAAGATAAGCTAGATAAGTCAAGAAGGGAGAACGTTAACATGTTATGGGGTTGTGTATGCATACTAGTTGTTTAATGAGAAGCTAGCTTGTTCTGTAAATCTTCATCTAAAGTACAATAATTTTAAAAAAACGCTCTTTGGAAACCCTATGAGGCGGTTCTACTCTGTCCTATAGGGTCGCTATGTGTCAGAATCGACACAATGGCAACGGGTTTTTATTTAATTATTGTTATGAACTGTCTAATGAGAAAGTAATCTGCTCCATAAACCTTCATCTAAATTAAAAAAAAAAAAAAGATTTATAGCTTTGGAAACCCTGTGGGCAGTTCTACCCTGTCCTATAAGGTCACTAAGGGTCAGAATCAACTTGATGGCAATGGGCTTGGTTTTGTTTGTTTGTTTTTTTGGTACAATTACTGAGTTTTATGTTAGCAAAGATAGAACTATTAATTTATGCTTCAATATTAAGATCATCTGAACAAAGTCAACATCAAAAGAGCCCTGGAGAAAATCTGAGTACGACTCCCAGACACCCTTTTAGCTCAGTAATGAAGTCACTCCTGAGGTTCACCTTTCAGTCAAAGATTGGACAGGCCCATAAAACAAAAAGAGACTAAAGGGACACAGCAGCTCAGGGGCAAGGACTAGAAGGCAGGAGGGGACAGAAAAGCTGGTAATACAGAACCCAAGGTCAAGAAGGGAGAGTGCTGATGTGTCGTGAGGTTGGTAACCAATGTCACAAAACAATATGTGTACTAATTGTTTAATGAGAAGCTAGTTTGTTCTGTAAACCTTCATCAAAAGTACAATAATAAAATAAATAAATTTTTAAAAAGAGCCTAAAGTGTTGTCAGCTAGCAGCATATTCTCACCTTTGGAGAAATCATCAAGGTTGATCAGTTTAATCCCAATGAGCAAAAGTATTTCCCCTAGTACTGGACATTCCACGGAGTTGTCTGCCTCCTTCTCCATTTACTAAGCATCTGCTTGGCCAAAAGTGTCTGAAGTGTTGGTAGGTTTATTTGCTTCTATGTTTATTTGTGGGGTTTATTATTCTATTGTGATAAAATATATTTTTAATTGCCACTTAACGATTTTTAAAAGTTCAGTGACATTAATTCTATTAATTGCCATGCTGTGCGACTATCATCACTATCCATTTCCAAATGTTTTTCATCACCCTAAACAGAAACTCAGTATCCCTTAATAACAGCCATTTCTCCCCTCCCCTCACCCTCTGGCAAACACTAATAAACACTGGTCTCTATGTATTTGCCTTTTCTAGATATTTCATATAAATGGGATCATAAAATAGTTGTCTTTCTGTGTCTGATGTATTTTATTCAGCGTAATGTTTCAAGGCTTATCCATATTGTAGCAGGGATCAGAACTTCTTTTCTCTTTATAGCTGCATAATATTCCATTGTACGGATGTACCACATTTCGTTTATCCATATATCTGTTGATGGATGCATGTTTCCGCCTTTTGGTAGTATGAATAATGATACAGTGAACATCGGTGTACAAATATCTGTTTAAGTCCCTTCTTTCAATTCTTTTGGGAATATACCTAGGAGTGGAATTCCTGAGTTATACAGTAATTCTACATATAAGTTTTTGAGGAACCATCAAACTGTTTTCCACAAAGATTGCATTATTTTACATTCCCACCAGCAATGGATGAAGGTTCTAATTTTCCATATCCTTTCCAAGACTTGGTATTTTCCATTTTTCTGATAATACCCATGCTAATGGATGTTGTTTGCTTTTAATAGCAAGTATAAAAATGAATATAGAGCCTAAAATTCTAAGATATATCTCATAATAATAATGCTTCGTTATTTTGCAGAATATTGGTTCAAAAGATGTCTCAGTTGTATACTGTTGATTAATAAACCACATTGTTGTGGATTGAGTTGTGTGCCCCAAAAAGATATCTTTAAGTCCTAACTCCCAGTACCTGTGAAGATGGTCTTATATGGAAATAAAGTCCTTGCAGATGTAATTAGTTAAGATGAGTTCATACCTGAGTAGGGTGAGCTCTAAATCCAGTATTATTGGTGTTCTTATAAGAAGAGAAGACACAGAAGATACATAGGGAAGAGACAATGTGAAGACAGAGACAGAGATTACAGTGATGAAGCTGCAAGCAAGGAACATGAAGGATTTCCAGCAATCACCAGAAGCTAGGAAGAGGCAAGGAAGGATTCTTCCCTAAAGCCTTCAGAGACAGTGTGGCCCTGCTGGCATCTTGATTTTGGGCTTTAGCCTCCATAACTGTGAGAGAATAAGTTTCTGTTATTTTAAACCACCCAGCTTTTGGTACTTTGTTACAGCAGCCCTAGAAATCAATGTTGGTGTTGGCGTTGTTGCTGTTAGGTGCCACTGAGTAGATTCTGACTCATGGCGGCCCTATACAGCAGAGTAGAACTGCCCCCCAGGGTTTCCTAGGCTATAATCTTTACAGAAGTAGACTGCCACATCTTTCTCCCGCACAGCGGCTGGTGGGTTCAAACTGCTGACCTCTTAACCACTGCACCACTAGGGCGCCTTTAGAAAACAATACATCATGCTCCAAAATTTTGTGACTTAAAAAAACAATAATTTTATTATTTCTCACAATTCTGTTCATTGATTAGGGCTCAGTTTGATGGTTCATCACTTTAATCTCACTCTATAACACAAATCTTACATAAAATCTGTTACACACAATTTTGACATAATGGTGCTGGAGGAGAAATTAAAGATAGAGAGGCTTTGAAATGCATTCATTAAATACAAGGTAGAGAGAAGCAAGGAGCTAGCACTGATTGATATCACCATTCTCCATTGCACTCCAGTTCAAGCACATCTTCTGTTCTGTCAGTCAAAGATATTTAGAGAAATGATGCTTTTTGCCCATCTCCGACATCCACGTTATTGAAATAACAGTGAGAAAATTTCAGTTAAAATAAAGTGAAATTCCCCCAGAAATGTTGTATAAGTTGCTCTCTGAGAGTTACACTGGTAAATTCTACAAATAATGGGTAAGATCAGACCTTTATAAAAATAACTATCATCCAATATACTTAGGAGGAAAGTGGCAAATGAAAGACTCAGTTGCATCAAGATGATCAGGGCATGATCTCAGGAGGTCATATTAGGAACTGTATATGGGTAGATAGCCGTGGATGAGACCAGCTTTATCATAATCATCATCACTGGAAAGCGGCAATGAATTATAGTCTTTTTGTACATATATTTTATATTTTAGGAGAAAGAAAATGATGAGTAAGAACTTTAGTAAGAAGGGGAACAAAAACAAACCAAGGGCCATTTTGAGTAGGAATCCATGCACATAAACTATAACAATGAACCAAAGAAAAGAATCAGCAGAATATCGGAAAAATGTAATCCTATAGATCAACTCATCTGCAGTGACCTCTAATTCTAAATCTCTAATGTTCAACCTCTAATTTCCCTTTGTCTGCACCTGATGTTAAATGCCAAGACTGAATAGAGAATGTTAAGAAGCCCAAAGAGTCTACTGGGTCAAAGCTGGAACACACCTTAAACTGATGCTTATGCCTACTGTTACAGTATGCCTACTGTTACATAATATGCTTTTAGCTAAAAGCAATAAATCTGTCTGAGAGAAATTAAAAGTAATGATTGGTATTTTTTGCTTTTAACCAGTCCATAAAAAGAGAAAGCCAGTCAGGAGGAGGAATCACATCAAAGTAAATCAGTACCTAATTACATCAGTAACTAATGCCTTAGCAGTCTGACAGAAATCAGGAAAGGAAGCCCATGCTTCCTCCATGTGTCCACAACAGGACTCTTTGGTACAGTCTCTGAAACATGGAAAATGCTCAATAAATGTACATTTTAAGGGTGAATGAATGTGTGAACTGATTCTACCATAAGTGGAATAGGTGACAGCCTACTGAAGAATTCTACAGACATCCCTTACACAAGATTTACATACACATGTACAAAAACAGCAAATTAGATATTCCTTTCATAGCAGATGCCAATCCAACCACATGTCCATGGAGAATGTTCCATTCCTAAGCAAATCTACATCATCTGGCAAATTGGCTTTCGAATTTCATCACAACAGTTGTCTTTCCACTGCCATTTTCCATTAACAGAATTTATGAAAACACAACGCTGTTTATAATTATTTGGTTCATCTGGATGCCAGAATCTGAAAGGGAGAAAAAGGATGAGCCTATTTCTCTCTCTTTTTTTTTTTTAATTTTTCCTATACAAAAATTTATACATACATTCTTATGTGACTCTAATTGCTCTCCCCATACTATGACAGCACACTCCTCCTTTCCACCCGATTCCCCATATCCATTCAACCAGCTCCTAACCCTCTCTGCCTTACTATCTCACCTCCAGACAGAAGCTGCCCATTTCGTCTCTTGTACCTACTTCAGCTAAGAGGCACACTCTGCATGAGTATCACTTTATGTCCCACAGTCCACTCCAATCCCTGTCGGAAGAGTTGGCCTTGGAAATTGTTTTAGTTCTGGGTTGATAGAGAATCCAGGGGCCATGCCTTCCAGAGCTCCTCCAGTCTCAGTCAGACCACTAAGTCTGGTCTTCTTACTAGAATTTGAGTTCTGCACCCCACCTTTCTCCTGCTCCATCCAGGACTCTCTGTTGTGCTCTCTGTCAGGGTGGTCATTGTTGGTAGCCAGGCACCATCTAGTTCTTCTGGTCTCAGGCTGATGCAGTCTCTGGTTTATGTGGCCCTTTCTGTTTCTTGGGCCAATACTTTCCTTGTGTCTTTGACGTTCTTCATTCTCCTTTACTCCAGGCGGTTGAGACCAATTGAAGCATCTTAGATGGCCACTTGCAATGTTTCAAGAACCCAGACCCCACTCACCAAAGTAGGATGCAGAACATTTTCTTAATAAGCTTTGTTATGCCAAGTGACCTAGATGTCCCCTGACAGCATGGTCCCCAGACCCCTACCCCTACTACTCTGTCCCTCAAACTGTTTGATTATATTCAGGAAACTTCTTAGCTTTGGTTTAGTCCAGTTGTGCTGACTTCCCCTGTAGTGAGTGCTGTCCTTCCCTTCACCTAAGATAATTCTTATCTACTGTTTAGTTAGTAAATAACCCTCACCCTCCCTCCTCACCCTTGTAACCATCAAAGAATGTTTTCTTCTGTGTTTAAACCTTTTCTTGAGTTCTTATAGTAGTGATCTTATACAATATTTGTCCTTCTGTGACCAACTAAACTCTCTCAGCATAATGACCTTCAGATTCCTACATGTTACAAGATGTTTCACAGCTTCATCCTTGCGTTAGTATTCCATTGTGTGGATATACCATAATTTGTTTTTCCACGCTTCCATTGATGGGCACCTAAGTTGTTTCCATCGTTTAGCTATCGTGAACAGTGCTGCAATGGACATGGGCATGCAGCTCTTATTTCTCTAGGATATACTCCAAGGAATGGGATAGCTGGATCATATGGCACTTCTATTTCTAGCTTTTTAAGGAATACCCAAAACAATTTCCAAAGTGGTTGTACCCTTTTACATTCCCACCAACAGTGTGTAAGTGTTCCAGTCTCTCCACAACCTCTCCAGAAATTCATTATTTTGTGTTTTTTGGATTAATGCAAGCCTTGTTGGGGTGAGATGGTATCTCATTGTAGTTTTGATCTGCATTTCTCTAATGGCTAATAATCATGAGCATTTCTTCATGTGTCTGTTAGCTGCCTGAATATCTTCTTTGGCGAAGTGCCTGTTCATATCTTTTGCCCACTTTTTAATTGGGTTATTTGTCTTTTTGTTGTTGAGGCTTTGCAGTTATCTTGTAGATTTCAGAGATCAAACGCAGATCAGATTTGTCGTAGCCAAAATTTTTTTCCCAGTCTGTAGGTTGTCTTTTTACTCTTTTGGTGAAGTCTTTTGATGAGCATAAGTGTTTGATTTTTAGGAGCTGCCATTTATCTGGTGTCTCTTATGGTGCTTCTGCATTGTTACTTATGGTTTGTATTGTTTTTGTGCCATGTATTAGGGCTCCTAGTGTTGTCCCTATTTTTTATTCCATGATCATTATCATTTTAGATTTTATATTTAAGTCTTTGTTATATTTTGAGTTAGTTTTTGTGCATGGTGTGAGGTATGGGTCTTGTTTCAGTTTTTGCAGATGGATATCAATTATGCCGGCACCATTTGTTAAAGAGACTGTCTTTTCCCCAATTAATGCACTTTGGGCCTTTGTCAAATATAAGCTGCTCATAGGTGGATGAATTTACATCTGGATTCTCAATTCTGTTCCAATTCTCTATGTATCTGCTGTTGTACAAGTACCAGGCTGTTTTGACTACTGTGGCAGTATAATAGGTTCTAAAAGCAGGTAGTGTGAGGCCTCCCACTTTGTTCTTCTCCTTCAGTAATGCTTTACTTATTCTGGGCTTCTTCCCTTTCCATATGAACTTGGTGATTTGTTTCTCCAACTCATTAAAAAATGCCAGTGGACAGACTTCCGGAACAATGGCGCTCTAGGCAGAAGCACCACGCCATCCCTCCACAGCAAAGAGCCAAAGAACTAAGCCAAACAGAGAAAACAACAATCCTGAAACCCTAAAACATCAAATGAAGAGATAAAGAACTCAGCCAAGCACCAAAAGGAGTGAGAAAACTGACAGAGAATGGAGAGCAAGGACAGATTCATGCAGAGGTCCCCTATCAGCTAACGCAGTGCAGATCCGCCATCTTCGACTCCTATCGGAGACCAGCAAACGGGGTACGAGAAAGCAGCTTCACGGAGCTTACAGTGGGAGACAAAACAACCGGTAATTTGCAATAGACACTTTCACACCCCCACCCTTCTTCACCCCCACTCGGCCTCCTCTGCTTCCCGCGGCCGCAATCGCTTGTCCGGTAAGCACCAGCTGCTTGGATTCCACCCATCCCAATGGGCTGGCTCTCTGAATACCATTTGTTGGCTGCTGGTGTTGCTTTTTTCCGCTTCTTTTGATTTCTTCCTTACCTCTCACCACCTCCCCCTCCTTTTGCTCAAATACCTGGCTCCGTGCGCCATCTTTGCTTCTTCCTGAGGGGCTGCAGAGCTCCGTTCAAGTGTGGAGCTGCTTCCCAGTCTGGGCTGCCGCACTGGTGGGATCCCGGGGCTTTTGTTCGTTTGTTTTCTTTTCCTTTTCTTGAGTTGACAGCCCGTTCTAGGCAGGCGGCGCTACATGGCTTGGAAACTACCCCCTTGGCTTGCACAGATGAGCAAAGGGATCCCTAAGGTCATTTCTTTTCTCGTTGGTTTTTTTTTTTTTTTCTTTTCTGTTTTCTTGGGGGCCTTTCTTGTTTTGTTTTGTTTTTTAAGTTTTTTTTTGTTTTCTTTTCCTTCTTTTTCCCTTTTTATCATTCTTTATTACTCAGTTTCTTGTCTCTCTATATCTTCCTTCTCTTTCTTTTCCCTGAATACCTGGCATTGTATACCTCTATGCCTTCTAGCCAGGCTGTACTGCAACACCTGAGAACAACTTCCCCAGACCTCATAGCTGCACTGGAGGGATCCCTAGGAATTTTGCTGTTCTTTAACCTTTCTGATTTTTATTTATTCATTCTTTTCTTTTCTTTTTATTCTTCCTCTTCCCCTTTTTGTTTTTCTCCATTTCATAGTCTCTCATGTCTCCACTCCAACAGCAAGCTCCCCTAGCATTCTTTTTTGTTGGTATGTTTTTGGCTCCTGTTCCTCTCTCCTCTCTCCCATATCCATCTTAGCTCTACACATAACAATCTCCCCGCTACATCCTGCCTACCTGCACCATGCGCTTAACATCACACCGCCAAGCAGCACAGCCACGGCCTACTAGAACCTTAGCTGCACTGATTAACGACCCGCTCTGGTGGCTGTAGGAAGTGCCGCAAACAACCCATCCCACTAACTCCTCTTCAGCTAGACCTGCCCTGCCGTACCATATCTGAGTGAATGACCCTGCCAACTGGGGAAGGAGGCTAAAAGTATTGTGCCCACAGACGAGCAAACAACAAAGAACACACAGTCCGCCTGCTCAGACGTGGCCAAATTTTTTACAAAAAGGGACAAAACAAATAAATCTACAATCAATAAACGAGAAGAATAACTACTGAATGCCCTGAAGACAGCAGACAATATCAAAACATTTACAAAAACAGGACAGGATGGTTCCAGGAGGCGTCCAAAATAGAACACCAGATGACTTTCCAGTGGAAGAAAATGCACTAGAACTACATGATAGGGAATTCAAATGTCTAATACTCAGAATTCTCCAAGAGCTGAGGCAAAAAGCTGACAAACATGAGGAAAAAATAGACAAATTCATGGAAAACACAGACAAAAAACTGGAAGAATTCAGGAAAATAATGCAGGAACAAAATGCCAAAATAAATTCACAACTAGAAATTATGCAAAGACAACAATTAGAAATCCAAAAGATAAACAAGATTTCAGAAATGGACAGTGTCAGAGAAGGGCTGACAAGCAGATTTGGAACGGTGGAAGACAGGATCAGTGGAATTGAAGACAAACACTTGGATACAACTCTGTTTCAGGAAAACTCAGAAAAAAGAACAAAGAATAATGAAGAGACCCTAAGACTTATGTGGGATACAGTCAAGAGCAAAAATTTTCGAGTGACTGGAATGAGAGAACAGGAGGAGAAAACAGAAAACACAGAGAGGATCATTGAAGAACTGCTGACAGAAAACTTCCCCAATATCATGAAAGATGAAAAGCTGGCCATCCAAGAAGCTCAACGAACCCCATATAGGACAGACCCCAAAAGAAAATCACCAAGGTATATCATAATCACACCCGCCAAAACCAAAGACAAACAAAGACTTCTGAGAGCAGCTCATAAAAACAAGAAGTCACATACAAAGTAGAAACAATAAGACTAAGCTCAGATTATTCAGCAGAAACCATGCAGGCAAGAAGGCAATGGGATGACATATATAAAACCTTGAAAGAAAAAAATTGCCAGGCAAGAATAATATATCCTGCAAAACTCTCGTTCAAATATGATGGTGAAATTAGGTCATTTCCAGATAAAGGGAAATTAAGGGAACATGTAAAAGCCAAACCAAACTTACAAGAATGATTAAAGGGAGTTCTTCTATCTGAGAACAAACAACTTCAGCACACAGGCAGAACATAGGACGCAGGATCATACCAGCCAGATACCAACCTAGGAAATGAACTCTCAAGGACTATCCAAAACCGAAAGAAATACAACAGGGAATCACAGCAGTTAATCAATAAATGACAACATCAAAACAATAAAAGAGGGAATAAACAGCATAGGTATAGAACCTTCTAATGGAGAGGAAGGCAAGGCGATACCAAGTAATGGCAGATTGCTTCAAACTTAGAAAGATAAGGGTAAAATTCATGGTAACCACAAAGAAAGTTAACAAACATACTCATAAAAATAAAGATGAAAAACATAAAGTGTCAGAAAAAACAAAACCTACAAAAACAAAAGAAATGAAAAAAATCCACAAAGAAAAGTAACTTAGCACAAGAGAGTAAGAACAAAGAAAACTTCAGCACCACAAAAAAAAGCACTACAAAATGACAGCAACAAACTCACATCTATCAATAATTACACTGAATGTAAATGGACTCAGTGCACCCATAAAGAGACGGAGAGTGACAGAATGGATAAGAAAACAGGATCCATCAATACGCTGTCTACAAGAGACACACCTTAGAAACAAAGATGTGAATTTATGAAAAGTCAAAGGTTGGAAAAAAATATATCAAGCTAACAACTACCAAAAAACAGCAGGAGTGACAATACTAATCTCAGATAAAATAGACTTTAAAACAAAATCCACCATAAAAGACAAAGAAGGACATTATATAATGATTAAGGGGAGGATCCATCATGAAGACATAACCATAATAAACATCTACGCACCGAATGACAGGGCTCCAAAATACGTAAAACAAACTCTAACAACACTGAAAAGAGAAATTGACAGTTCCACAATAATAGTAGGAGACTTCAACACACCACTCTCAGTAAATGACAGAACACCGAAGAAGAAACTCAGCAAAGATACAGAAGACCTAAAGGGCACAATCAGCCAACTTGAGCTCACAGACATATACAGAACACACCATCCAACTGCTGCAAAGTACACATTCTTTTCCAATGCACATGGAATGTTCTCCAGAATAGACCACACCTTAGGCAACAGAGCAATCCTCAACAAGATCCAAAATGTTGAGATAATTCAAAGTATCTTCTCTGAACACAATGCCATCAAGGTAGAAATTAACTACAGAAAGAGCAAGGAAAAAAAATCAATTACATGGAAACTGAATAATACCCTGCTTACACATCACTGTGTAATAGAAGAAATCAGAGATGGAATCAAAAAATTCCTAGAATCTAATGAGGATGAAAACACATCATACCAAAACCTTTGGGACACAGTAAAGGCAGTTCTCAGAGGACAATTCATAGCAATAGATGCATACATCAAAAAAGAAGGAAGGGACAAAATCAAAACATTAACTACAGAACTCAAACAAATAGAAAGAGAACAGCAAAAAAATCCCACAGCCACCGGAAGAAAGGAAATAGTAAAGATCAGAGCAGAAATAAATGAAATAGAGAACAGAAAAACAATAGAAAGAATCAACAAAACCAAAAGTTGGTTCTTTGAAAGAATCAACAAAATCGACAAACCACTGGCCAGAATGACAGAAGAAAAACAGGAGAGGACACAAATAACCCAAATAAGAAATGAAATGGGGGACATTACAATAGACCCAACTTAAATAAAAAGGATTATAACAGAGTATTATGAAAAACTATACTCCAACAAATTTGAAAACCTAGAGGAAATGGATAAATTTCTAGAAACACATGGCCTACCCAAACTACAACAAAGTGATGTTGAAAATCTGAACAGACCCATACCAAGAGATTGAAAAGGTAATAAATTCTGAACCAAAAAAAAAGCCCTGGCCCAGACGGCTTCACTGGAGAATTCTACAAAACATTTACAGAACAGCTTGTTCCAGTACTACTCAAGCTATTTCAAAGCATAGAAGAGGAAGCAACACTTCCAAATTCATTCTATGAAGCCAGCATAATGCTGATACCAAAACCAGGCAAAGACGTCACAAAAAAAGAAAATTACAGACCAGTATCTCTCATGAATATAGATGCAAAAATTCTTGACAAAATTCTAACCAATAGAATTCAGCATCATATCAAAAAAATAATACACCACGACCAAGTAGGATTCATACCTGGTATGCAAGGATAGTTCAACATTAGAAAAGCAATCAACATAATCCACCACATAAATAAAAGGAAAGAAAAGAATCACATGATCATCTCAACTGATGCAGAAACGACATTTGACCAAGTCCAACACCCATTCCTGATAAAAAACTCTCAATAAAATAGGTACAAAAGGGAAATTCCTCAACATAATATATGGCATCTATGCAAAACGAATGGCCAACGTCATTCTTAATGGAGAGAGGCTAAAAACATTCCCCTTGAAATCAGGAACAAGACAAGGATGCCCTTTATCACCACTCCTACTTAACATTGTGCTGGAAGTTCTAGCTAGAGCAATAAGGCAAGAAAAAGAAATAAAGGGCATCCAAATTGGTAATGAAGAAGTTAAACTGTCCCTGTCTGCAGATGATATGTTACTATACATAGAAAACCCTAAAGACTCCACGAGGAATCTACTGGAACTAATAGAAAGATTCAGCAGAGGAGCAGGATACAAGATAAACATACAAAAATCAGTTGGATTCCTATACACCAATAAGAAGAACGATGAAAAGGAAAACAGGAAAACAATACCATTTATAATAGCCCCTAAAAAGATAAAATACTTAGGAATAAATCCAACCAGGGATGCAAAAGACCTATACAAAGAAAACTACAAAACAACTACTGCAAGAAACCCAAATGGATCTACATAAATGGAAAAACATACCATGCTCATGGATAGGTAGACTCAACATTGTGAAAATGACAATTCTACCCAAAGCAATTTACAAATACAAGGCAATCCCAATCCAAATACCAACAACATTCTTCAAAGAGATGGAAAACTAATCATTAACTTTATATAGAAAGGAGAGAAGCCCCAAATAAGTAAAGCACTACTGAAGAAGAAGAAAGTTGAAGGACTCACACTACCTGACTTCAGAATCTACTATACAGCTACAGTAGTCAAAACAGCCTGGTACTGGTACAACGACAGATACATTGACCAATGGAACAGAATTGAGAACCCAGCTGTAAGTCCATCCACCTACGGTCACCTGATCTTTGACAAGGGCCCAAAGTCCATCATATGGGGAAAAGGCAGTCTTTTTAACAAATGGTGCTGGCAAAACTGGATATCCATTCGCAAAAAAATGAAACAGGACCCATACCTCACACCGTATACAAAAACTACTTCAAAATGGATCAAAGACCTCAATATAAAGCCTAAAACTATAAAGTTCATAGAAGAAAAAAATAGGACCAACACTTCAGGCCTTAATACATGGCATTAACAGGATACAAACCATAACCATCAATGCACAAACCCCAAAAGATAAGCTAGATAACTGGGATCTTCTAAAAATCAAACACCTATGCTCTTCAAAAGACTTCACCAAAAGAGTAAAAAGAGAACCTACAGACTGGGAAAAAATTTTTGGAAAGTACAAGTCAGACAAACGTCTAACCTCCATAATCTACAAGAAAATCCAACACCTCTACAACAAAAAGACAAATAATCCTATTAAAAAATGGGCAAAGGAAATGAACAGACACTTCACCAAAGAAGACATTCAAATGGCCAACAGACACATGAGGAAATGCTCGCAATCACTAGCCATTAGAGAAATGCAAATTAAAACCACAATGAGATACCATCACACCCCGGCATTACTGGCACGAATCAAAAACACTGGAAATAACAAATGTTGGAGGGGCTGCGGGGAGATGGGAACTCTTATGCACTGCTGGTGGGAATGCAAAATGATACAACCATTTTGGAAAATGATATGGTGCTTCCTCAGAAAGCTAGAAATAGACATACCATTCGATCCAGCAATCCCACTCCTAGGAATATATCCTAGAGAAATAAGAGTCGTCACTCGAATAGACATATGCACACCTATGTTCATGGCAGCACTGTTCACAATAGCAAAACGATGGAAACAACTTAGATGCCCATCAACAGATGAATGGATAAACAAACTATGGTACATACACACAATGGAGTACTATGCAATGAGAAAGAACACTGATGAATCTGTGAAGCATCTTATAACATGGATGAAACTGGAGGACATTATGCTGAGTGAAATAAGTCAATCACAAAAGGACAAATATTGTATGAGACCTCTATCGTAAAAACCCATGAAAAAGTTCACACACAAAATGTAACAATCTTTGTTGGTTACCAGGGATGGGAGGGGTGGGGGGGAGGGTAAATACTAAATAGACAATAGATAAGTGGTATCTTTGGTGAAGGGTGATACAGTACACAATACAGGGGAAACCAGCACAACTTGTACAAGGAAAGGTCATGGAAGCCCCATAGACACATCCAAACTCTCTGAGGGACTGAATTGCTGGGTGTAGGGATGTGGGGACCATGGTTTCAGGGAACATCTAGCTCAACTGGCATAACACAGTTTATAAAGACAATATTCTACATTCTACCTTGGTGAGTAGCATCTGGGGTCTTAAAAGCCTGTGAGCGGCCATCTAAGATACTCCACTGGTCTCATTCCTTCAGGAGCAAGGTAGAATGAAGAGAACAGGATACAAGGAAAAGATTAGTCCGAAGAACTACTGGTCCACAGCTACCAAGGCCTCCACCGGACTGAGTCCAGAACAGCTAGATGGTGCCCGGCTACCACCACTGACTGCTCTGACCGGGATCACAACAGAGGGTTCTGGACAGAGCTGGAGAAGGATGTCGAACAAAACTCTAACTCACAAAAAAAAGACCAGATTGACTGGCCTAAAGGAGACTGGAGAAACCCCGGGAGTATGGCCCCCAGACACTCTTTTAGCTCAGTGGTGAAGTCACTTCTGAGGTTCACTGTTCAGCCTGGGAGTGGAGAGCCCCATAAAACCAAATGGGACTAATGAGGTACAGCAGTCCAGGGACAAGGGCCAGAAGGCAGACGGGTACAAGAAAGCTGGTGATAGGGAACTGAAGTTTGAGTAAGGATAGTGTTGATGTGTTGTGAGGTTGTTAACTATTGTCACAGGGCAACATGTGTACTAACTGTTAAATGAGAAACTATTTTATTCTGTAAGCCTTCATCTAACATGAGAATATCAGCACAATTGGAAGAGCGTAGTCAATGTCAATGAATTGTAGGCATGTAGAAATTTTTGAAATGGTCTATCTTTGGCTATGTATATTTTCACCAAAAAAAAGGTCGAGAAGGGAGAGGGTTGACATGTTGTCGGGTTGTTAGACAATGTCGTAAAACAATATGTGTACTACTGTTTCATGAGAAAGTACTTGTTTTGTAAGCCTTCACCTGAAGTACAATAAAAAACAAAAATAAAAAATAAAAAATGCCAGTGGAATTTGTATCAGGATTGCATTGTATGTGTAAATCGCTTTGGGTAGAATTGACATTTTCACAATGTTGAGTCTACCAATCCATGAGCAAGGTATGTTTTTGCACTTTTGCAGGTCTCTTGGTTTCCTGCAGTAGTGTCTCGTAGTTTTCATTGTATAGGTCTTTTACGTCTCTGGTTAGATTTATTTCTAAGTATTTTATCTTCTTGGGGGATACTGTACATGGCAGTGATTTGGTGATTTCCTCCTCTAAGTTCTCTTTGCTGGTATAAACAATCCAACTGATTTTTGTGTGTTTATTTTGCATCCTGATACTTTGCTGAAATCTATTAGTTCCAGGAGTTTTCTTGTGGATTCTTTGGGGTTTTCTGTGTATAAAATCATATCATTTGCAAATAGAGATACTTTGAATTCTTCCCTACCAATGTGGATGCCCTTTATTTCTTTTTCTAGCCTAACTGCTCTGGCTAGGACCTCCAGCACAATGTTGAATAAGAGCAATGATAAAAGATATTCTTGTCTGGTTCCCGTTCTCAAGGGGAATGCTTTCAAAGTCTCTCCATTTAGGATGATGTTGGTAGTTGGCTTTGTATAAATGCCCTCAATTATACTGAGGAATTTCCCTTTTATTCCTATTTTGTTGAGAGTTTTTATCAAGAATGGGTGTCGGACTCTGTCAAATGCCTTTTCTGCATCGACTAATAAAATCATGGTTCTTGTCTTTTGTTTTATTAATGTGATGGATTGCATTGATTGTTTTTCTAATATTGAACCATCCCTGCACACCTGGTATAAATCCCACTTGATCATGGTGAATTATTTTTTTGATATATTGCTGAATTCTATTGGCTAGAATTTTGTTGAGGATTTTTGTGTCAATGTTCCTGAGGGATACTGGTCTGTAACTTTCTTTTTTTGTGGTGGCTTTACCTGGTTTTGGTACCAGGGTTATGCTGGCTTCATAGAACGAGTTTGGGAGTATTCCATCCTCTGAAATACCTTTAGTAGTAGTGGTGTCAACTCTTCTCTGAAAGTTTGGTAGAATTATCCAGTGAAGCCATCTGGGCCAGGGCTTTTTTTTGTTGGGAGTTTTTTAATTAGCTTTTCAATCTCTTCTTTTGTAATAGGTTTATTTAGTTGTTCTACCTGTTTGTGTTAGTTTAGGCAGGTAGTGAGTGTCTAGAAATTTGTCCATTTCCTCTAGGTTTTTAAATTTGTTAGAGTACAATTTTGCATAGTATTCTGTTCTGATTCTTTTAATTTCGGTTGGGTCTGTTGTGATATCACCCATCTCATTTCTTATACGGGTTATCTGCTTCCTCTCTTGTTTTTCTTTTGTCAGTCTCACCAAAGGTTTATCAACTTTGTTGATCTTTTCAAAGAACCAGCTTTTGGTCTTCTTAACTCTTTCAATTGTTTTTCTATTCTCTATTTCATTTAATTCTGCTCTAATTCTTATTATTTCCTTTCTTCTGCCACCTGAGGGCTTCTTTTGCTGCTCTCTACTTCGTCGAATTGTAAAGTTAATGTTTTTATTTTGGCCTTTCTTCTTTTTGGATGTATGCATTTATTGCTATAAACTGACCTCTGATCACTGCTTTTGCTATATACCAAAGGTTCTGGTAGGATGTGTTTTCATTCTCATTTGATACTATGAATTTCTTTATTCCATCCTTAATTTCTTCTATAACCCAGTAGTTTCTGAGCAAGGTGTTGTTCAGTTTCTATGTGTTTGATTTTTTTTCCTTGCTTTTTCTGTTGTTGAATTCTACTTTTATGGCTTTATGGTCAAAAAGATGCTTTGGATTTTGTTAAGGCTTGCTTTATGGCCTAATATGTGGTCTCTTCTGGAGAATGTTCCGTGTGCATTGGAAAAGAAAGTATACTTGGCTGCTGTTGGGTGGAGCGTTCGGTATATGTCTATGAGATAAAATTGGCTGACTGTAGCATTTAGATCTTAGGTGTCTTTGTTGAGCTGTTTTGTGGATGTTCTGTCCTTCATCGAAAGTGGTGTGTTGAAGTTTCCTACTATTGTGGAGCTGTCAACCTCTCTTTTCAGTGCTGTTAGAGTTTATGTATTTTGGAGCCCTGTCATTGGGTGCATATTTATTATAGTTATGTTCTCCTGGTGTATTGACCCTTTAATCATTATATAGTGTCCTTCCTTATCCTTTGTGGTGGATTTTACTTTAGTCTATTTTGTCAGAGATTAATATCGCCACTCCTGCTCTTTTTTGAGTGTTGTTTGCTTGATATATTTTTTTCCATCCTTTTTTAGTTTGTTTGTGTCTTTAAGTCTAAGGTGTGTCTCTTGTAGGCAGCATACAGATGGATGGTGTTTTTTTATCCAATCTGCCACTCTCTGTCTCTTTATTGGTGCATTTAGTCCATTTACATTCAGTGTAATTATTGATAGGTAAGAGTTTAGTGCTGTCATTTTGATGTCTTTTTTTGTGTGCCCTTCACAGTTTCTTTGTTCCACTAATTTTCTGTGCTGAGTCGTTTTTCTTTATGTATCTTCTTTTCATCTTTCTCATTGTTATTGACTTTGTGTTTGCTAAGTATTTATATTTTTCTAGTTTTTTATTTTGACTTGTAGGATTGTTAGTTTCCTTTGTGGTTACCTTTATATTTTTCTAAGCTTATACCAGTCTTTTATTTCTTTATATCACCTTGACTTCCTCTCCATATGAAAAACCTATGCCTACATTTTGTAATAAGTCCCTCTTTTTTGTTTTAATGTTGTCATCTTTTACATATTGACATCTGTTTCCCTATTTTCAATGTTTTAGCTTTGGTTTATTTTTGTGACTTCCCCTATCTGGGTTGATATCTGGTTGTTCTGTCCTGTGTTCTAGTCTTGGGTTGTTATCTGATGTTATTGATTTTCTAACCGGAGGACTCCCTTTAGTATTTTTTGTAATTTTTGGTTTTTGAAAATTCCCTAAACTGTTTAACTGGAAATGCCCTAATTTCACCATGATATTTGAGAGACAGTTTTGCTGTATATATAATTCTTGACTGGCAATTTTTTTCCTTCAAGGCTTTATATATATCATCCCATTGCCTTCTTGCCTGCATGGTTTCTGCTGAGTAGTCAGAGCTTCTTCATCTTGACTCTCCTTTGTAGATGACTTTTCGTTTATCCCTAGCCGCTCTTAAAATTCTCTCTTTATCTTTGGTTTTGGAAAATTTGATTATAATATGTCTTGGTGACTTTCTTTTGGGATCCACCTGATGTGGGGTTCGATGAGCATCTTGGATAGATTATCTTGTATTCTTTCATATCAGGGAAGTTTTCTGCCAACAAATCTTCAACAATTTCTCTGTGTATTTTCTCTTATCCCTCTCGTTCTGGTACTCCAGTCACTCGTAGGTTATTCCTCTTGATAGAATCCCACATAATTCTTAGGGTTTCTTCATTTTTTTAAATCCTTTTATCTGATTTTCCCTCAAATAAGTTGGTGTCAAGTGCTTTATCTTTAATCTCACTAATTCTGACTTCCACTGAGTCAATTCTGCTCTTATGACTTTCTATTGAGGTGTCTCATTCTGAAATTTTATCGTTAATCTTCTGGATTTCTGATTGCTGTCTCTCTATGGATTCCTGCAGCCTGTTAAATTTGTCATTATGCTCTTCTCTAATCTTTTTAATTTCCTCTGTCGCGAGTTCTGTGTTTTACTTAATTTCCTTCCTCATTTCTTGAACAGTTCTGTATGTTAATCTTTTGTATTCTGCCTCCGGTCATTCCAAGAAATTCTCCTCCTCTGGAAAATTTCTATTCTTTATTTTGTGAGCTTGCTGAAGTCATCATGGATTGCCTCTTTATGTGATTTGATATTGACTGTTGTCTCTGAGCCATCAGTAAGTTATTATATTTATTTATGTTTGCTGTGTCCTAGCTTCTTGTTTTGTTTCGATATGCACAAATAGGCTGCTCGTATGAGTTAGTTTGATTATTGGCAACTTTGAAGCTCCAATGTCCTGTCACCAGGTGGTTAGATCTGTTACTAGGTATATGAACTCAGGAGTCCGCCCAGTCCTCCTGTATGGATTCAGCTCAGGTGCCCAGGTGTGTGGTGTAGGCTCTCACTTACAGTCCTAGACAGGCATGGGTGACTGGTGTAGGCACAGGCATCTGGCTGCAACAGAGGGACACCCTCTGATCAAGGCCGGCTGACGGTCACCCGAGTGACCAGGAGGAAGGCGTGTCCCTGTTTCCTACAGCACGTAGGTGGGTGGGTTTTGCAGCCAGACTATGAGCACCTAATGCTGTTGGCTGTAAGGGCTGGGGGGCACTTCTTATTCATGGGCCCCTATCGCAGGTGGCTTGGTGGCACGGGTGGAGCCACCTGTCCTCAGGCCCCTGATGTGGGTCGGTGAAGACCCTGCTGAATGGGAAGAACAGTGTCAAATGTCAAGAACCTGCCACTTCACAGCTGAAACAGTTGAAATTAGAGTTCCAGTATATCCCCTATTGTACTGTGGTAAGGAGGGCCTATGCTGTTGAGATCGGCCCACACAAGTCTCTGCAGGGGGAAAGGCTCCCAAAGTCCTTGGAAACCTTATGCCTGTGCCTAGGCAAAGAAATTGTGCCTACCCTGGGTTCCTGGATTAGGGGTACAGGCGGTTTATTTTTTCCCGTTTATTAATTTGTTCACTCTCCAAGGCAGGGAAAATGTGATGGATCCTACTTCTGGCCCAGGGGACTCGACAATTGCTGAAGCCCGTCCAGGACCCAGTGCAAAGCAAGGAGCAGGGAAGTAAACGGGAGAGAGGTTTTTGCCTAAGCGGGGTGTTTTTGATCTGTGCGGTAGGCCATTTGCAATTACTTATCTTTTGCCGGATCAAGGGCTGCTTCTCACTGGTTCTGGGTGGTCGCGTAGACTCTCTGGAGCTGGGTCTCTGCCAGTGACTCACAGCACACCTGTGAGCTGCTCAGGTCCTGAAGGGCTCAGGTTCTTGCCAAGTCAGGTCTGGCAACTCCTCGCTGCTTCCAAACTGTCTCTCCCTCCCCCTGCCACTCAAGCTGGTTCCTCAACTCTGCTTTTGATGTTCAGGGCTCCTAGAATGCCATATATAATTGAATCACTTGTTTTTTTGGGTCTTTGTTGTAACAGGGTCCACCAGAAGCATCTGACTACTCCACCATCTTGGCCCCGCCTTGAGCCTATTTCTTCCAACTATGCTTTGAATGGCTTAGAGGCTGAGGGAGCTGGTGTTGAACAGCATGGCATGCAGTTCAATCCTACATTTAAAATGCCTTTATTCACTTATATGATATTGTTTTCTATTGGAAAACAATGACATTTGTCTTTCAATCTGTCAAGCTTAGCTAAAATATTCATGTCTCTTTTCTGTATCAGGTACTGACATGACATAGAATGCAGGAAAAGTCAATTTAATACACATTATAAAATAAAAACACACGTGTAGAATCTTGAAGAAATGGTTACAATTACAGATGAACATTAAGTGTGGGCACACAAATATTCCATGTAAGACAATGGGTTTAATAAAAAGATGCTACGTCCTTATATAAAACTCTCAAGTTTAAGCAGCTTCTCCTCTGTCTGTGTCACTGACATTTCCCTTGAAAACTGCACCCACATCACCCGGTATTCTGCCACCTTAAGTAACTCAGGATACACTAAACATCCTCCCACCAGCTATCCCATGGGCTCCCGTCTACTTGTTCATCCTTCCCTCTTGTTCCCAAGGGACTGCCAATCCCATAGGGCTTCCTTAAGTGATTAAAAAGATTTCCCTCTGGTCCCAAGTATCAATACAGTTTGTTCTTTACCCACTGATTTTGAAGTCTGTGGAACTAGTTAAGATCTCTGGATCTGCTACTTCCTCCCTGTTATCTTGGGCAAGTAATTTAATTTCCCTGAGTCTCCCGTTTCTTATCAAAAAAATGGAGACTGAGTACTATCTACAAGTATTTTACACAGTTGACATGAGGATCAAGGTGGTAATGTATTCTAACATACTTTAAAATTCTTTAAAAAACATAAATAGGAGTTATAATAAGATTATCAGAATTCAATATTTTGCTTTATGACAAATATTAAATCTTATTATGATCTTAAACGATATGAATTTTTCATTTTATTTAGAGATATAAATGCGGTTAAAAGCACAGACTTCAGTGTCCAATAGAACTGGGTTTAGGGGAAAAAAAGTAGTTTTTTGTTGTTGCTGCTGTTGTTTTATAGTAGCTGAGAGCTGGAATAGGCCAGTATGGCACAGGATTCAGAATTCTTTTACTAAATTCTATACTCACGTGACACTTTTTTTGTATGGTGATTCATCTACCCACTGCCACTGGTGCATCTGTTCCGGTTCTGACAGTCCCATGTAGTAAGTAAATTTCCTACTCAGCTTCTGAGTTAGTAATAGCTGAGAGAAGAAAAGAAAGGATTCACAGACTGTACAGTACTTAGGTTATACTGAGTTTCTTATGGTCTTAGAAAAAAGAGAAGAAAAGAACAGGAACCAGGGAAAGCCACATGACCCCTGATCATGATCACAGGACTTCTGTGGCTGAGCAGATCAGGATCAAATTCATTACTTACAAACAAGTGGGAGAGAGTTCTAACCATGATCAGACTGAACTCTAATGTCATACCCACTTTCCCGCTTTTCTTCTCTAAGAAATGATATTCTTCAAAGCTGTGCATGAGACAACTTTCATAGATTTAATAATTTTTTCAACCTCATTTCTGATTGTTGATTATTATTCTCAAGATTCAACTTTGTCTCTCTATTCCACTTAATACCCCTTATTTGTTAAGTACTGAGTGATGTATAACTCATTCACATGTTGAAAGAACAAACTGATATTTCAGACTGAAATTTGGTCTTCCCTCCACTCAACCCTCACATGTTGTATTGCACAATTTCTTTGAGTAGGAGAGATTTTATTGAAACAGGAAGAAGAAGTATAATGTAAAGTCTTAGGAGCCTCTCCTATTTGCTTTTCTAAAAGTTTTCTCCCACAGCACCAACATCCTAGAACAATAAAACCTCCTCTCAGCCAACAGAGATGAACAAACCCCAGGCAGGGCTCCTGCTTCACGGTCCATTAGAACGTACCTGCTCCTCCTCGGTGTTGATCACCAGCAGATGAGCTCCCATTCCAGCACAGTTCTTCTCATTCTCAGACCGATTATTCAATTTAGAAGAAATAAAGTAGCAGACGAACACACATGTGTGAGACAGACTCAGTGCAGTGAAAAGGTTTGAAAACTGAACTAATGTTGGAGTCATCACCAAAGAAAGTAAGACAGAACTGAATTGACTGCTAAAAAAAAAAAATTAACGTTAACGTTCTTTAAAGGATTTTAATGGAACCCAAAGCCTATACAGTATAATATTCAAGTATCCAGGATATAGTCCAAAATTCTTCAACATACAAAGAAGCAGGAAAATGTGACCAATTCTCAAGGTTAAAGACAATCAACAACCCTAAGATGACCCAGATGCTGAAATTATTAGACTTCAAAGCATCTATTCTAACTACAGGAATCCCTGGGTGGTGTAAACGGTTAACACGCTTGGCTGCTAACCAAAAGATTGAGGATTCGAGTCCACCCAGAGGAAGAAAGACCTGGCAATCTACTTCCATTGAAAACCCTATGGAGCACAGTTCTATTCTCACACACATAAGGTCGCAATGCTCAACAGCAACTGGTGGTGGCAGTAGTTTTGGTGGAGAATCACTTCTCCAGCTCAACCCCTTCAAATATACACTAATACCTGCCTCTGATGCTGCAATGTAAGCCTTTATTACTCATTTCCCCCATTCTCATAACTTCTAGCTAGTCAGCTTGCCTGATAGCTTTTTCCTTCCAATTCAGCTTAAATGTTGCCACCAGAACAATCTTCCTAAAGCTCTGCTCATACCCCTCACTCTCCTCATTGCCTTTAATGGTCCTCTTCTGCTTACAGAATAAAGTTCAAAGTCCCATTCCATCCTCAACTCTCAGTCTTCCCTTTCACTCAAGATATGCTCCAGCAAACCAGAGTATTAGTCAAACACCGTAATCACCATGAGCATTGAGTGCTTGCTAAAATTTCCTCTGCCTGGAATACCTTCCCTCCCATACCTGCCTGTTGAAATTCTTCCCATTGTGTATAACTAGCTCAAATAATACTTGACAAGAGATTTACTATCTTCCCAGTCTGAAAGATGATGTCCTTTGTTTTCTTTGGGCTGTGTCTTAGTCATCTCGTGCTACCATAACAGAAATACAAGTGGATGGCTTTAACAAAGAAAAATTTATTCTCTCAGTCCAGTAGGCTACAAGTCCAAATTCAGGGCATCAGCTCCAGGGGAACGCTTTCTCTGTCGGCTCTGGAGGAAGGTCAGTGTCATCAATCTTCCCTTGATCTGGAAGCTTCTCTGCGCAGGAACCTCAGGTCCAAAAGATGCGCTCTGCTCCCATCACTGCTTTCTTGGTGGTATGAGGTTCCCATGTCTCTCTGCTCGCTTCTCTTTTATGTCTCAAAAGAGACTGGCTTAAGACACTACCTAATCTTGTAAACTTCACCAATATAACTGCTGCTAATACATCTTATTACATCCTAGTGACAGAGTTTACAACACACAGGGAAATCACATCAGATTACAAAATGGTACACAATCATACAATACTGGGAATCACAACCCAGCCAAGTTGACAGGTATTTTGGGGTGACACAAATCAATCCAGGCTGCTACTGAAATTCTCACTTACTAGTTTGTAAGCTCTTGAAATAGAAGAACCATGTCTTCATTTTTGTCTACTGACATACTCTACAGACACCTTTCTAGATAGCTAGATGCTCATTAAACACTTGTTGAATTAACAGTGCTTTCAGCAAAGAGAGACTAGAAATCAGTAAGTTGGGTGTTTTCCTTCTTTTACTCATTCTCATTTGGATTTTTCCTAGCTAAATGACCTCAGTATTCACTACATGCTTTGTCATAGTTGCAGAAAATCTCATTATTTGCTAAGAATTAGTCACAACATAAGAGAGCCAGGTAAGAAGGGATAAAGATAAATTGTACTCAGATACATAGAATCCAAGGCCTGAGAAAAGGAACACTAGACATTGTGTAGCACAGATGCTAAATCAATTTGGTAGCTTACTGTCTTATTGTAATGATCACAACTGTCTAAAATTACATTGCACCTTTCTCATGTTTTAGTTATTATATTCTAACCTTAAAAAAAAAAGTCTATGATTTCCACTTAACTCTACGTGGAGACAATACATATAGTTTGTGACTCTAGGACTCATACTCAGACACATTCTCTTGAGAAAGAAAGGAAAAAGGAAGAGAATTATATTTACTTGTAGGTCCTTAAGAGGGATGAATAGGCTTATGATCGTTTTCACAGCAATTTTATGGTCTGGCATTTATTTCAAAATTTAGCCAGAATTCTTCTTTCCAGCCCCTTCTGAAAGATGTCAAGATATGGGGGCGAGTTTTAAAAAAAAAAAAATCTCTGGCATACTTGAGTTCCCTGGATCTGAGCCAGGAGTAAAATTATCCACTGTGATCTTACGTTCGGCCATATACACTGAAGGAGAGTATCATTCCCTAACTAAAAAAAAATAGGCATTGAGACTCACTGTAAGATTTTTTTGCTTCCTCTTCAATATTTTCTTTTTTCTCATCGTCTGCTCCTGCCATTGCTCTTATAATAGGAAAGACATGTCACTTTGGGTGGATGCTGCATCTGGCTGCATATCAGCATGGAACCACTAGAGGGCGTGCTCCTGCTAGCAACTCCAGCACAACTGTCGGACATACTGCCCCGATTTCCTGGTGACAAAAGAAATACTTAAAAAGTAATAAATGAATGAAGATGACAGAGTGAAATTTCATCTATGGAGTCTAAATCAGTATCCCAACCAAAGTTTCTTGGGAACGCAGAAATACAGCAGCTTCGGCAGAGAGAAAATTAGGTACAGAATGATATTTTTTCAGACTTTAATAGCTAAACAAATATTTGAATGGAGAATATACTTATTGTTTATAATGACCCCCAACACCACCCATAACAGATTATTAATGGGCAGTAAAGAGTAGTGGTCAGGAGCATGGGTTTTGAAGGAGACAGATTGTTGTTGTTAGGTGGCATGGAGTTGATTTCCAGTTCATAGCAGCCCCACGTGACACAGAAGAACTGCCCCATTGGGTCTGCTTGGCTATAATCTGTAAGGAAGCAGATTGCCAGGTTTTTCTCCAATGGTGCCACCGGGTGGGTTCCAATGGCCAACCTTTCCATTAGCAGCCAAGTGCTTAACTGTTGCACCACCAGGGCTCCTGGAGACAGATTGCCTTGGTATGAACACCTGTCTCTGTCATTTTTTGGCTTTGGAACCTCAGACAAGTTATTTAACCATAAGGTGGGTCAGGCCCTCACTATGCCTACTGCATTTGTAAGCAAAGGAAATTTGAAGGGCTGTGAATATTTGCAATGCTTTTACCTGAATCCTCCATATATCTCTTTATCAGTTCTTGAGGTCACATTTTATCACAATCAGGCCTCTAGCTGCTACTTAAAAGATCTAACAAGGCTTGAATTCAACTGAGTTTGTAATATTCTAACTTGTAGAATCAAATTTTGAGTTTGGTTTTGGCTTCAGCTTGCAGCTACAAGCAATAAAAGATTCTTTTCATATAGTCATAGAAAGTCTGATTGTCGGGTTTTACCTTGAGCCAAGAATTTAGGACTTTGAGCTTGTCATTCTCTTTCTTTAGGCTGTCCAGTACCATAAGAAGCACTCTTCTACTCAACAGTCCTTGAATGATCTTTTCCCTTGCAGCCACTTCATCTCCCATAGCCTTGTTGATATGACCTTTTACAGTAATGTCCACAATATATTGCTAAGTGAAGAAATTAAATTGCAGAATTATATATATTTTAGTCAATTTGTGTAGAAACAAGTTCATAAAAATTGTTGGGAAAGATACACATCAAACTGTTAAAAATAGCTTTCTCTAGATATATAAAAATAAGGATGGAGTAAACAGGGCAATTTATTTTTACCTGAAAGCTGTTATACTATTTGATATTTTATAGGTGTGTATTTCTTTTATAACAAAAAACATAACAAATCAAAGGTTTTTTCTCATGGAAAGTTAATGAAGCAATGTTCTCTTATTAGAAACCAATCAGATATATAATTTCAATATTTCAATTTCAATCAAATTTTAGTTGTTCATAGACCAAAACAGGTTGATATTGCCAGTATAACCTAATCTCAAAATGGTCACATAAACGATTTTCTAGCAATGAAACAGAATAAACTCATGGAATGTTCAAATGGAGGTAAGTGGATGGATGCCAGTGATTTGTGATTCTGGCTCCAGTTCTGGCTGCTTCAAAAAGAACAATATGAATAGTATCATTAATAAAAAAAAAAAAAAAAAAAACCATTGCTGTCACGTCGACCCTGCAGGACAGAGTAGAACTGCCCCATAGGGTTTCCAAGGAGCGGCTGGTGGATTCGAACTATTGACCTTCTGTTTAGCAGCCATAGCTCTTAACCACTGCACCATCAGGGCCCAGTATCATTAGCAGGCATCTTTAATTCAATGACAGAAGAAAAAAGAAGCAAGGAAGAAAGAGAAAACTTACATAGCACTTTGCAATTAACAAAATGATTTTATAGTCATTACTTTATATAACTTAAAAATAATCCTGTAAAATAAGTGTTATTCTCATTTTACAGTCGAAGAAACAAAAAGTTAGACAGTTAAATAACTTGTCTAAGACCACACAATAGTTACGTGGTACAGATGAAACTCAAACTCAAATCTCTAACTTTAGATTTTATGCTACTTCCACTTCCGTAAACCAAATGATATATTCATTTCCTTCTAGATGGTCACAAGTTGCCAGCTTTGTCATCTGAATCAGTCAGGGCTCAGATGCTAAGAAATTTGGAGAAATACAATTGACATCTATATCTGAAGAGAATGAGATAAACCTATTAAGTGAGTTAAAATCCACTTAATTTTCATGGTGCCTTCACCAAAAATGAGACTAAGATAGTCCGTACATCAGGGCTGTTAATTCAACAGACACAGTATTTTATTCAGAGTAAGTGCTTCTTGTTGTTGTCATTGTTAGGCGCCACAGAGTCGGTTCCAACTCATAGCGACCCCAGGAACAACAGAACGAAACACTGCCTGGTCCTGTGCCATCCTCACAGACCTTGCTACTTTTGAACCCATTGTTGCAGCTACTGTGTCAATTCATCTCATTGAAGGCCTTCCTCTTTTTTACTGTCCCTCTACCTTACCAACCATGATGGTCTTCTCCAGGGACTGGCCCCTCCTGATAACATGTCCAAAGTACATGAGACGAAGTATGACCATCCTCGCTTCCAAGGAGCACTCTGGCTGTATTTCTTCCAAGACAGACCTGTTTGTCCTTCTGGCAGCCCATTGTATATTCAATATTCTTCATCAACACCATAATTTGAAGGCATCAATTCTTCTTCAGAGATCCTTATTCATTGTTCAGCTTTCACATGCATATGAGGCAATTTAAAATACCACAGCTGGGGTCTGGCACACCTTAGTCCTCAAAGTGACGTCTTTGCTTTTTGACACTTTGAAGAGGTCTTTTGCAGCAGATTTGCCCAGTGCAATATGTCATTTCATTTCTTGACTGCTGCTTCCATAGGCATTGATTGTGGAGCCAAGTAATATGAAATCCTTTACAACTTCAATCTTTTCTCTTGATGTTGCTTAGTGGTCCAGTTGTGAGGATTTTTTTTTTTTCTTTATGTTGAGGTGTAATCCATACTGTGCGCTGTAATCTTTGATCTTCATCAGTTAGTGCTTCAAGTCCTCTTTGCTTTCAGCAAGCAAGATTGTGTCATCTGCATATCACAGTTTGTTTATGAGTCTTCCTCCAATCCTGATGCTGAGTTCTTCTTCATATAATCCAGCTTCTCAGATTATTTGCTCAGCCTACAGATTGAATAAATATGGTGAAAGGATACAACTCTGACGCACATCTTTCCTGGCTTTAAACCACACAGTATTCCCTTGTTCTGTTGGAACGACTGCCTCTTGGTCTATGTACAGATTCAGCATGAGCACAATTAAGTGTTCTGGAATTCCCATTCTTCACAATGTTATCCATAATTTGTTATGATCTACACAGTCAAATGCCTTTGAATAGTCAATAAAACACAGGTAAACATCCTTCTGGTATTATATGCTTTCAGTCAAGATCCATCTAACATCAGCAATGATATACCTTCTTCCATGTCCTCTTCTGAATCCAGCTTAATTTTCTGGCAGTTCCCTGTTGATGTACTTCTGCAACTGTTTTTGAATGACCTTCAGCAAAATTTTACTTGTGAGTAGTATCAATCACATTGTTCAATAAATTCTGCATTCTGTTGGATCACCTTTCTTTGGAATGGGCACAAATATGGATCTCTTCCTGTCGGTTGACCAGGTAACTGTCTTCCAAATTTTTTGGCACAGACGAGTTAGCACCTCCTGAGCTCCATCCATTTGTTGAAATATATCAATTGGCATTCTGTCAATTGCTGGAGACTTGTTTTTTCCAATGCCTTCAGTGCAGCTTGGACTTCTTTCTTCAATACCATCGGTTCTTGATCATATGCTACCTCCTGAAATGGTGGAACGCTGACCAATTCCTCTTGGTACAGTGTCTCTGTGTATTCCTTCCATCTTCTTTTGATGCTTCCTGCATCGTTCAATATTTTGCCCATAGAATCCTTCAGAATTGCAACTTAAGGCTTGAATATTTTCTTCAGTTCTTTCAGCTTGAGAATTCCAAGTGTGCTCTCCCCTTCTGGTTCTCTAACTCCAGGTCTTTGCACCTTTCATTATAATACTTTGCTTAGTCTTCTCAAGCCACCCTTTGAAATCTTCTGTTCAGCTCTTTCACTTCATCGTTTCTTCCATTTGCTTTAGCTACTGTACATTCAAGAACAAGCTTCAGAGTCTCTTCTGACATCCATTTTAGTCTTTTCTTTCTTTCCCATCTTCTTAATAATGTTTTGCTTTCTTCATGTATGATGTCCTTCATGTCATCCTGCAACTTGTCTGGTCTTCAGTCATTAGTGTTCAATGCATCAAATCTATTCTTGAGATGGTCTCTAAATGCAGACGAGATATACTCACGGTCATACTTTGGCTCTTGTGGAACTGTTCTAATTTTCTTCAGCTTCAACTTGAACTTGCATATGAGCAACTGATGGTCTGTTCTGCAGTCGGCGGCTGGCCTTGTTCTGACTGATGATACTGAGCTATTTCATCATCTCTTTCCACAGATGTAGTTGATTTGATTCTTGTGTATTCCATCTGGCAAGGTCCACGTGTATAGTCACCATTTATGTTATCGAAAAAGGCATTTCCAATGAAGAAGTCAATGGCCTTGCAAAATTCTAACATGCGACCTCCAGTGTCGTTGCTATCATGAAGACCATATTTTCCAACTACCGATCCTTCTTCTTTGTTTCCAACTTTTGCATTCTAATCACCAGTAATTATCAACACATCTTGATTGCATGTTTGATCATTTTCAGACTGCAGAAGTTGGTAAAAATCTTCATTTCCCTCTTCTTTGGCATTAGTGCTTAAAATTGAATAATATTTGTATTAACTGGTCTTCCTTATAGGTGTATGGATATTATCCTATCACTGACAGTGTTATACTTCAGGATAGATCTTGAAATGCTCTTTCTGATGATGAATGCGACACCATTCCTCTTCAACTTGTCATTCCCTGCATAATAGACCATATGATTGTCTGATTCAAAAAGGCCAACAGCAGTACATTTCAGCTCACTAATGCCTAGGATATCGATCTTTATGCATTCCATTTCATTTTTGATGATTTCCAATTTTCTTAGATTCATTTGTACATTCCACATTCCAATTATTAACGGATGTTTGCAGCTGTTTCTTCTCATTTTGAGTCGTTCCACCTCAGAAGATGAAGGTCCCAAAAGCTTTATTCCAGCCACGTCATTAAGGTCAGCTCTACTCTGAGGAGGCAGCACTTCTCCAGTCGTATTTTGAGTGCCTTCGAACCTGAGGGGCTCATCTTCTGGCACTATATCAGTGTTCCACTGCTATTCATAAGGTTTTCACTGGCCAATTTTTTCAGAAGTAGACCACCAGATCGTTCTTCCTAGTCTGTCTTAGTCTGGAAGCTCTGCTGAAACCTGTCCACCATGGGTGACCCTGCTGGTATTTGAAATACTGGTAGCATAGCTTCCAGCATCACAGCAACATGCAAGTCACCACAGTATGACAAATTGACAGATGTGTGGCGGGAGTAAGTGCTTAAGAACTATTTATTCAATAAGCAATGTAAAAATTAACTGATTTTATCCACATTACTTCACTCAGCTGCTAATCTTAGAATTATTCAGTGTTATGTTGGAACTCTAAACAATTATGACAGATATATCATAAATTTATAGCCTTACACTGATTTGAAATTTTGCACATTGTCACAAAGAGAGCACTGGCACAATACAAGAACAGGAACAAAAGGCCCAACTCAAAACAAATTACAGCCACCTAAGATACATCTACTGGTCCCCTCCCATCCGAAGCAAAGGAGAATGAAGAAAACCAAAGACACAAGGGAAGTATTAGTCCAAAGGACTAATGGACCACAAGTACCACAGCCTCCACCAGCCTGAGCCCAAAAGAACTAGATGGTGCCCAGCTACCACTACCGACCACCCTGACAGGGATTACAATAGACGGTCCCGGATACAACAGGAGAAAAAAGTAGAACAAAATTTAAATTCATCAAAAAAGATTGACTTACTGGTCTAACAAAGACTGGAAGAACCCCCAAAACTACGGCCCCCAGATATCCTTTAAAATGAGAACTGAAGTCACTCCTGAAGTTCACCTTTCAGTCAAAGATTAGACAGGTCTATAACACAAACAGTAACACACACGAGAAACGTGCTTCATAGTTCAATCATGTGTATGAGACCAAATGGGCAACACCTGCCCAAAGGCAAAGAAGAGAAGGTAGGAAGGGACAGGAAAAGTGGATGGGCGGAAATGGAGAATTGGGGTGCGGAAGCAGTGAGTGTTGACACATCATGGGGATTGCAACCAATGTCACAAAGCAATCTGTGTATTACTTGTTGAATGAGAAACTAATTTGCTCTATAAACCTTCCTCTAAAGCGCAATTTTAAAGAATTACAACAAAATTTCCAAGAAAAAAGACAAAAGGAAGGTCCTATAATCTGCCAAAGAGAAAGCAGGATCATATAAATAGAAATTACAATCACAGTTGCTGTTGTACTTCTCAACAAATATATTGGTTACTACAAGACAGTAAAGCAATGCCTTCAAAATTCCAAGGGAAGATGGTTTTTAACCAAAATTCTATTTAAGAAAAATTAATTGTGAGAATAAGAGACATTTTCAGAAAAGTGAGGGCTGAAAGTTTACCTCTCATTTTTCTGTTCTTAAGAAGCTACTAGAACAGCAATCTCCAGCAAAATGAGAATGTAAATAAAGCAAGCATGGGATTGAATTGCCTATAATTTTCCCATAAAAGCACACACAGCAACTAGGATAGCAAAACCTAAAAGCCCATGGAAACTATCTACAAAAAATTGGGAACAAGGTATTCTCATGAACTCTAAAATACAAGTGGGTGGAGACAAACAACAGAGAGTTACAAGAGCTGCACATTACCAGTGTCTGCACAGGAGAAAGCAGAGAGAAGCAAGTGGGCCGCAAAGGAGCGGAAAACTCAAAATAACGAACGAGTACTCTCTTAAAAGGACAGTGGTAGTTCAGTGGCAGAATTCTCACCTTTCATTCCCTACCAGTGCACCTCAAGTACAGCCACCACCTATCTGTCTGTAGAGGCTTGCAAGTTGCTGTGATGCTGAACAGGTTTCAGTGGAGCTTCCAGACTAAGACAGACTAGGAAGAAAGGCCTGATGATCTACTCAGAAAAATCAGTCAATAAAAACCTTATGGATCACAATGGTCCAATCCCATCGTGCAGACTCAACAGCAGCTAACAACATGCACTTAAAAATCTAGCAAGTCAATTTGAGAATAGCAGCTGAAACTGGGTTTCGTCTCCAATAGCTAATGAGTTCAAGGGTCTGAAGAGGTGGAGATGTCTGGACCTCATGAATATTCCAAATGAACAGCCAAAGCTTCCTTCCATGAAAAATCTCACACTGAGAAGAAAATGCTGGCAAAGAATTCAAACTGAGCAGGACAGGGGTAATACAGACAAGGAAAAAGAAAGTCGAGATAAAAGTCGAAGAGGGAAATAGGGCCAGGCAACCTCACAAAGTAAACTGCCACTTCACAAAAAACAACAGAAGAGCAAAGCCCTAGAGCTGTGCTAACCAATACATAGCTACAAGCTAATGTGACTCTTGAGCACCTGAAATATGACTAGTCCAAACTGTGTTGTGCTATAACTGTAAAATACACACCAAATTTCAAAGACTAAGTATAAGAAAAAGTAAAACATCTCATTAGTAATTTTATATTGATCACTTGGTAAAATTATAATATTCTGGAATACTGGGTTAATATATATTATTAATTTCACCTAAAGCACAATAAATTTTTTTTAATGTATATATATTATTAAATAAAGTCTAGGAGGCAGGGCCAAGATGGAAGAATAGTCACACACTTTGTGTTGTCCCTCTTACAACAAAGACAAAAAACAAAGCAAAACAAGTGAATCGAATATATATGACAACCTAGGAACCCTAATCATCAAAGACAAAGCTGAAGAATTGAATTGAGCGACAGGTGGAAGCAGAGACAATTTAAAAACAGCAGAAACGGGGAACTACAGATGAAGGGATCGCCAGCATCCTGCTAGCTGAATCTCTACAGTGCACACGGGCTGAGGCAAGCAGCAACATCCCAAGCTGAAACCCACCCCATCTAGTGTAGCCAAGCAGCAAAGAATCTGCACACACCTCCACAATCAAACAGGAGTGACACCAGACCTACAAAAGTTAAATGCAAGATCCCAAACCACTACACGTGCTGGCACCATAACCCTCCACCACCACCCCACCCCCCGACCATAGTTCCACTACCAAGGAGCACTCCCTTCCCCTCACCTATCCCCCATCCTGCTGTGACATCACTTCTGCAGGATTCAACAACGCCATGCCCCTTAAGCTGGGAACTCACAGCTGGTCCAGAGGTGCCTCTGCCTTCGCCCAGCTGCTGGCATAGGGGAGTTCATGGACTTGAAGTACCTTTCATTCCCACCCTTCACCCCTGCCCCAGTGCCTTGCAGACCAGTCCAGCACCATACGCTCTCATTAGCACAAAATGGGCAGGGCATCCACCTGAAGCCCATTTTCACCTGCAGCAGCCAAGTGGGAGCTACAGATGTGTGACATTCGACACCACCCCACCCCCAAGAAGGGGCCTCTCTCACCCACACTGGGGGCCTGAGGGACCGCGGTACCACTCACTTCATCTAGCCACCCACAAGAGGGGCCTGAGAATTAGTGGTGCTTCCCAATCCCTCCAGGCAACAGCACCAGGTGCCCAAAGACCAGCTGCATTACCCTTCCCACTAGGTGCCCTGGCAGACAGGGACACGCTCTCCATCCAGGAACCCAGGGGTAGCCAACAGCCCCCTTCTTGCCCCATACATCACCCCCCATTGCAACCAGAGACCTGTGCCTGCTCCAAACACATCCACGCAGCCCTGCCCACCTAGGACTGTAGGTGAGAGTCTCCATACCACACACTTGGTGACCAACGACCTGTTCACTTGTGCCCCAAAAAACTGCACCTCTGCAAGAACAGTAAACAGACTTCCAGGCTCACACACCTAGTAGCTGCTCTGACCACCTGGAGACAGGAGGTGAGAGCTTCAATGACGCCAACAACCAGAGTAGCACACACACCCAGCCTACTTGGACATATCAAAACAAAACAAAAATACAGGATGCAATAAACAAAAATACTATAAATAAATGTAATAACTTACTGATGTCTCAGAGACAACAGTCGATATCAAATCACATAAAGAAGCAGGACAAGATGGCTACAGCAGTAACCAAAATAAAGAACCAGAAAACTTTCCAGAGGAAGATAAGGCAATGGAATTACCCAATAAATAATTCAAAACTAATATACAAAGCTCTCCAAGAGATCAGGGAGGAGATCAGGCAAAACTCAGACCAAACAAAAGAACACACAGACAAAGCAATAGAAGTATTCAGGAAAACAATACAATTTAAAAAGGACAGAACAAACACGCTGCTAGAAACCATACAGAAACAGCAACTAGAAAGTCAAAAGATTAACAATAAAATTTCAGAATTAGACAACTCAATACAAGGTCATAGGAGCAGAATTGAGACATTGGAAGTCAGAATTAGTAAGATTGATGATAAATCCCCTGACATCAATTTGTTTGAGGAAAAATCAGAAAAATGAAAAAAGCGTAAGGATTATGTGGGATAAAATTACCACAAGGAAAAAATTACCAGTGATCAGAGTAACAGAACAGGGAGAATAAGGGAAAACACAGAGAGAATTGTTGAAGATTTGCTAGCAGAAAACATCCCTAGTATCATGAAAGACGAGAAGATATCTATCCAAGAAGCTCAATGAATCCCATACAGAATAGACCCCAAAAGAAAGTCACCAAAAAATATCATAACCAAATTTGCCAAAACCAAAGACACCCTGAGAGTGGCTAGGGATAAATGAAAAGTCACCTACAAAGAAAAACCAATAAGACTAAGCTCGGTTACTCAGCAGAAACCATGCCGGCAAAAAAGTAATGGGATGACATATATAAAGTCTTGAAGAAAAAAAAAATTGCTAGCCAAGAATTATGTATCCAGCAAAATTGTCTCTCAAATACTATGGCAAAATTAGGTCATTTCCAGATAATCAGAAATTAAGAGAGTTTGTTAAAAAAAAAAAAAAGACCAAAATTACAACAAATATTAAAGGGAGTCCTCCAGTTAGAGAACCAACTCCAGAAGACAATCCAACACTAGGACACAGGAAAGATCAACCAGATATCAACCAAGATAGGGAATTCACAAAAACAAATCAAAGCTAAAAGATTGAAAATAGGGAACCAGAGACATCAACATGTAAATGACAACAACATCAAAACAAAAAAGAGAGAATAAACAAGTGTAGTCATGGAACTTCCATATGGAGAAGAACTCAAGGTGATATCAAGAAATAAAAGACTGTTTTAAACTTAGAAATATAAAGGTAAATTTCAAGGTAACCACAAAGGAAACTAACAAACCTACCCATCAAATAAAAAAGAAAAACATAAACACTTAGCAAACACAAAATCAGCAATAATGAAAAAGATGAAAAGAAAATGCATAAACAAAAAAGAACTCAGCACAGAAATTAACTGGAACAGAGAAAATGTCAACATCACCAAAAATAAAAAAATAAAAATAAAAATGACAGCAGTAAACTCATACCTATCAATAATTACACTGAATATATATGGCCTAAATGCACCAATAAAGAGACAGAGAGTGGCAGAATGGATTAAAAAAAAATGATCCATCTATATGCTGTCTACAAGAGACACACCTTAGACACAAAGACATAAAAAAACTCAAAGGATGGAAAAAATATATCAAGCAAACAATTACCAAAAAAGAGCAGGAGTGGCAATATTAATCTCCAATAAAATAGACTTTATAGCAAAATCCACCATAAAGAATAAGGAAGGACAGACACTACATAATTACAGGGTCAATACACCAGGAGGACATAACCATAATAAATATAAATGCACCCAATGACAGGGCTCCAAAATACATAAAACAAACTTTAACAGCATTGCAAAGAGATATACACAGTTCCACAGTAACATTAGAAGACTTCGACACACCCCTTCTGGTGAAGGGCAGAACATCTGGAAAGAAACTCAATAAAGATACAGAAGATCTAAATGAAACAGTCAACCAATGTGACCTCATAGACATATACAGAACACTCCACCCAAAAGCAGCAAAGTATACATTCTTTTCCAATGCACATGGAACATTCTCCAGAACAGACCAGATTTTAGGCCACAAAGCGAAACTTAACAAAACTGAAAACACTGAAATAATGCAAAGAATCTTATCCGATCATAATGCCATAAATGTAGAAATTAATACAGAAACAACAAAGAAAAAAATAAAATACATGGAAACTAAACAACACCATGCTTAAAAACTACCAGCTAATAAAAGAAATCAAGGATGGCATTAAAAAATTCATAAAATCAAATAAGAATGAAAACACATCTTACCAAAACCTTTGGGACACAGCAAAAGCAGTGTCAGAGGTCAATTTTTAGCAATAAACACACACATCAAAAAAGAAGAAAGGGTCAAAATCAAAACATTAACCCTACAATTTGAACAAATAGAAAAAGAGCAGCAAAAGAAGCCCTCAGGCACCAGAAGAAAGGAAATAATAAAGATTAGAGGAGAAATAAATGAAACAGACAATAGAAAAACAATCGAAAGAATCAACAAGACCAAAATTTGATACTTTGAAAAGATTAACAAAATAAACAAACCATTGGCCAAACTGACAAAAGAAAAACAAGAGAGGAAGAAAATAACCTGAATAAGAAATGGGACAGGTGATATCACAACAGACTCAACTGAAATAAAAAGGATTGTAACACAATACTATGAAAAATTGTACTCCAACAAATTTGAAAACCTAGAGGAAATGGACAAATTTCTAAAAACACACTACCTACCTAAACTAACACAAACTGAGGTTGAAAAACTAAACCAACCCACAACAAAAACAACGAAAAGCCCTGGTCTGAATGGCTTCACTGGAGAATTCTACCAAATTTTCACAGAAGAGCTAACACCAATACTACTCAAGCTATTTCAGAACATAGAAAAGGAAGGAATATTCCCAAACTAATTCTATGAAGCCAGGAAAACACTGATACCAAAGTCAGGAAAAGACATCACAAAAAAAGAAAACTATAGACCATATCTCTCATGAAAATAGCAACAAAAATTCTCAAGAAAATTCAAGCCAATAAAATTCAACAGTGTATCAAAAAAATTATACATCATAACCAAGCGGGATGCATACCAAGTATGTAGGGATGATTCAACATCAGAAAATCAATCAATGTCAGTTTCTCAACTCTCTCTACCTTCATTCCTTTCCTTTCTCCAGATGCTGTCTCTACTGCTTTTTGATGGGCTGTTCCACACCACTCGGCAGGGGAACTGCCAGCACACGACTTCCCAAGTCTGCACTACCACGCCAGCAGGCACCCTTGGGGCATTATTTTTCTTTTTTTCTCAGTTTCTTGTCTCTCTCTACCTTCCTTCCTTTCCTTTTTCTTGATCACTTGGCCAAGTGTGCAGTCTATGCCACTTTTTGACAGGTTGTGCCACATCACTAGCTAGAAAACAACCTGCACATGGCTTCTCTGGGTCCACGCCACTCTAATGGCAGGCTCCCTCAGCACTATTTTCTTTCTTTCTTTTTTGGCTTCTGTTTCCCTCTCTTCTTTCCCACAAATCACATCCTCCCCCCTCCCTGCTGCCTAACTGCACCCTGCGCTTAGTGTCACACCCCAAAGCAGCACAGCTGCAGACCACCAGACCCCACCTCGTACTACCCCCCAGTACCACCTTGCAGCCCCAGTATGTGCTGCAAATGTTCCACCCCCAGCAGTCCTCCTCTGCTGGACCTGCCCTGCTGCACCACAGCTGAGCAACCAACCCTGCCCACCTGGACAAGGTATGAGAAGTATCATGCCCACAGACAAGCAAACAACAAAGAATGTCCACCCCACCTGCTCAGACATAACCAAATAAAGCAAAAAAGCAGGACAAAGCAAATTTATAAGCAATAAACAAAGAAAATAATTCCTGAATGTCCCGAAGACAGCAGATAATATCAAAACATATAAAGAAATACAGGGCAGGATGGCTCCAGAAAGCATCCAAAATGAAACATCAGATGACCTTCTGGTAGAAGAAAAACCACTGGAACTACCTGATAGAGAATTCAAAACTCTAATATTCAGGGATCTCCAAGAGATGAAGGAAAAAGCAGACAAAAATAAGGAAAAATAGACAAAATCATGGGAAAGACAGACAAAAAAATGGAAGAATTTAAGAAAATAATATAGGAACAAAATGTCAAATAAACAAAAAACTAGAAACCATACAAAAACAGCAATTATAAATTCAAAAGATAAACAACAAGATTTCAGAAATGGATAGTGCCATAGAAGGTTTTAGGAGCAAATTTGAAACGATGGAAGACAGAATCAGTGAAATTGAAGACAAATCCTTGGATACCACTCTGTTTGAGGCAAAATCAAAGAAAAGAATGAAGAAAAATGAATAAACCCTGAGAATGATATGGGATACAATCAAAAGCAAAAATTTGTGTGTGATCGGAGTTTCAGAACAGGGGGAGAAAACGGAAAACACAGAGAGGATCACTAAAGATTTGCTGACACAAAACTTCCTTAATATCATGAAAGATGAAAAGCTGACCATCCAAAGAGTGCAATGAACCGAATATAGGACAGATCCCAAAAGAAAATCTCCAAGACATACTATAATCACACTCACTAAAACCAAAGACACAGAAATAATCCTGAGAGCAGCTCAAGAAAAATGAAAAGTCACATACACACAGGGGAAACAATAAGACTAAGCTCTGATTACTCGGCAGAAACCATACAGGCAAGAAGGCATTGCGGTGACATATATAAAGCCTTGAAAGAAAATAATTGCCAACCAAGAATAATATACCCAGCAAAACTCTCACTCAAATATGATGGCAAAATTAGGATAAACAGAAATTAAGGGAATATGTAAAAACCAAACCGAACTTACAAGAATTAGTAAAGGGAGTCCTTCAGTTAGAGAACCAACAACATCAGACAACAGCCTAAATCTAGGATGAAAGACCCCACAAGCCAGAGACTAACCTACATAATGAACTCTCAAGGATAAAACAAAACTAAAAAATTTACAACAGGAACCAGAGATCAATCTATAAATGACAATGACATCAGAACAATAAAAGAGGGATTAAACAGTGTAGGTACAGAACTTTCAAATGGAGAGGAAGTCAAGGTGATATCAAGCAATAAAAGACTGGTTCAAACTTAGCAAGACAGGGGTAAATATCAAGGTAACCACAAAGAAAGTTAACAAACCTACTCATCAAAATACAGAAGGAAACATAAAGTCTCAGAAAACGCAAACTCTACAAAACCAAAAGAAACAAAAAAGAGAATCCACAAACAAAAGAAATTTGGCACAGGAGAGTAAGAGGAACAAAGAAAACATCAGCACCACAAAAAAATCACTACAAAATAACAGCAATAAACTAACACCTATCAATAATCACACTGAACATAAATGGTTTAAAAAAAAAAAAAAACCCACTGCTGTCAAGTCGATTCTGACTCCTAGTGACCCTACAGGACAGAGCAGAACTGTCCCATAGTTTCCAAGGAGTGCCTGGTGGATTTGAACTGCTGACCCTTTGGTTAGCAGCCACAGCACTTAACTGCTACACCACCAGGGTTTTCATGCACCCATAAAGAGACAGAGTGATAGAATGGATAACAAAATAGGACCCATCAATATGCTGTTTATAAGAGACACACCTTTGAAACAAATACATAAATATATTAAAAATCAATGGATGGAAAAAATATCTCAAGCAAACAGCAAACAAAAAAAAGCAAGAGTGGGTGACAATACTAATCTCAGATAAAACAGACTTTAAAACAAAATCAACCATAAAAGACAAAGAAGAGTATTATATAATGATTATAATTATAATAATTAAAGGGACAGCCATCTTGAAACCAGAACCATAATAAATATCTACACACCCAATGACAGGGCTCCAAAATACATAAAACAAACTCTAACGGCTCTGAAAAGAGAAATTGACAGTTCCACAATAATAGTAGGAGACTTCAACACACCACTCTCAGTAAAGGACAGAACGTCTAGAAAGAAACTCAACAAAGATACAGAAGATCTAAAGGCCACAATCAACCTACTTGACCTCATGGATATATGTAGAACTCTCCACCCAACAGCAGCAAAGTACACATTCTTTTCCAACGAACATAGAACGTTTTCCAGAACAGACCATATTTTAGGCCACAAAGCAACCCTCAAGAAAATCCAAAACACTGAGATAACACAAAGTATCTTCTCTGATCACAATGCCGTAAAGTAGAATTTGATAACAGGAAGAGCAAGGAAAAAAAAAATCAAATACATGGAAACTGAATAATACCCCCCTTGAAAACCACTGGGTAACAGAAGAACTCAAAGATGGGATCAAAAAATTCCTAGAATCAAATGAGAATTAAAACAATACATACCAAAACCTTTGGGACACAGCAAAGGCCATGCTAGGGGTCAATTTATAGCAATAGAAGCACACATCAAAAAAGAAGAAAGGGACAAAATCAAAACATTAGCTACACAACTTGAACAATAGTAAGAGAAAAGCAAAAGAAGCTCACAGACATCAGAAGAAAGGAAATAATAAAGATCAGAGCAGAAATAAATGAAACAGAGAATAGAAAAACAATAGAAAGAATCAACAAAACCAAAAGTTGGTTCTTTGAAAGGATCAACAAAATCAACAAACCACTGGCCAAACTGACAAAAGAAAAACATGAGAGGATGCAAATAACCCAAATAAGAAATGAAATGGGGGACATTACAACAGACCCAACTGAAATAAAAAGGATCATAACAGAATACTTTGCAAAACTCCAACAAATTTCAAAACCTACAGGAAATGGACAAATTCCTAGAAACACACTACCTATCCAAGCTAACACAAAATGAAGATGAAAATCTGAACAGATCCATAACAAGTGAAAAGATTGAAAACATAATTTAAAAAAAAAGAAAAAACTCCCAACAGCAAAAAGCCCTGGCCCAGATGGCTTCAGTGGAGAATTCTACCAAACATTCAGAAGGAGCTTACACCAGTAATACTCAACTATTTCAGAACACAGAAAAGGAAGGGATAGTTCAAAATTCAGTCTATGAAGCCAGTATAACCCTGATACGAAAACCAGGTAAAGACACCACAAAAAAAGAAAATTATAGACCAATATCTCTCATGACTATAGAGGCAAAAAATTCTCAACAAAATTCTAGCAAATAGAATACAGCATCATATCAAAAAAATAATACCCCACGACCAAGTGGGATTCATACAAGGTATGCATGGATGGTTCAACATTAGAAAATCAATCAATGTAATCTACCACATAAATAAAAGAATCACATGATCATCTCAATTGATGGAGAAAAGGCATTTGACCAAGCCCAACACCCATTCCTGACAAAAACTCTCAATAAAATAGGAATAGAAGGGAAATTCCTGAACGTAATAAAGGGTATCTATACAAATAAACAGCCAACATCATTCTTAATGGACAGAGGCTGAAATCATTCCCTTTGAGAACAGGAACAAGATAAGGTTGCCCTTTATCATCACTCCTATTTAACATTGTGCTGGAAGTCCTAGCTAGAGTAATAAGGCAAGAAAAGAAATAAAGGGCATCCAAATTGGTAATGAAGAAGTAAAATTGTCCCTATTTTGCAGATGATATGATACTATACATAGAAAACCCAAAAGACTCCACAAGAAAACTACTGGAACTAATAGAAAGATTCAGCTGAGTAGCAGGACACAAGATCAATATACAAAAATCAGTTGGATTACTATACACCAATAAAGAGAGCTATGAAAAGGAAATCAGGAAAACAATAATATTTATAATATCCCCTAAAACAAATAAAATACTTAGGAATAAATCTAACAAGGAATGTAAAAGACCTATACAAAGAAAACTATAAAACACTACTATAAGAAACCAAAAGAGACCTACATAAATGAAAAAGCATACCATACTCATGGACAGGTAGGCTCAGTGCTGTGAAAATGTCAATTTTACCCAATCTACAAATACAATGCAATCCTGATCCAAATACAAACATCATTCTTCAAAGAGATGGAAAAGCTGATCATTAACTTTATATGGAAAGGGAAGAGGCCCAGGATAAATAAAGCACTACTGAAGAAGAAGAAAGTAGGAGGACTTTCATGATTTGAATTATGTCCCCCAAAAAAATGTGTGTATCAATTTGGATGGGCCATGATTCCCAGAATTGTATGGTTGGCCTCCATTTTGTGACTGTAATTTTATATTAAAGAGGATTAGGGTGGGACTGTAACACCACCCTTACCCTGGTCACATCCCTGAGCCAATGTAAAGGGAGTTTCCCTAGGGTGTGGTCTGCACCACCTTTTACCTTACAAGAGGTAAAAGGAAAGGGAAGCAAGCAGAGAATGGGGGACCTCATACCACCAAGAAAGCAGTGCCAGGAGCAGAGCATGTCCTTTGGACCCGGGATCCCTGCGCAGAGAAGCTCCTAGTCCTAGGGGAAACATTGAAGAGAAGGCCAACAGACAGAGAAAGCCTTTCCCTGGAGCTGACACCCTGAATTTAGACTTCTAGCTTACTGGACTGTGAGAAAATAAATTTCTCTTTGTGAAAGCCATCCACTTGTGGTGTTTCTGTTAGAGCAGTACTAGATGACTAAGACAAGGACTCACACTCCCTGACCTCAGAACTTACTATACAGCTACGGTAGTCAAAACAGCCTGGTACTGGTATACAGACACATCAACCAATGGAACAGAATTGATAACCCAGATGCAAAGCCATCCACCTATGGTCACCTGACCTTCGACAAGGGCTCAAAGTCCATCAAATGGGGAAACGACCATCTTTTTAACAAATGTTACTGGCAAAACTGGTTGTCCATCTGCAAAAAAAATGAAACAGGACCCAAACCTCACCCCATACACAAAAATTAATTCAAAATGACTCAAAGACCTACGTATAAAACCAAAAACTATAAAGATCATAGAAGAAAAAACAGGGCCAACACTAGACACCCTAATATACAGCATAAACAGGATATAAACCATAACTAACAATACAAAAACACCAAAAGATAAGCTAGAAAACTGGAATCTTCTAAAAATCAAACACTTATGCTCATCAAAAGATATCACCAAAAGAGTGAAAAGAGAACCTACAGACTGGGAAAAAAATTTTGGCTATGACAAATCTGACAAAGTTCTAATCTCTAAAATCTACAGGAAAATCCAACACCTCTACAACAAAAAGACAAATAATCCAATTAAATAATTGGCAAAGGAAATGAACGGACACTTCACCGAAGAAGACCTTCAAGCAGCTAACAGACACATGAGGAAGTGCTTGCGGTCACTAGCCATTAGAGAAATGCAAGTCAAAACCACCATGAAATGCAATCTCACCCTGGCATTACTGGCATGAATCATAAAAACATAAAATAACAAATGTTGGAGAGGCTGTGGGGAGATTGGAACTCTTGCACTGCTGGTGGGAATGTGAAATGGCACAACCATTTTGGAAAATGATCTGGCGCTTCCTTAAAAAGCTAGATATAGAATATCATATGATCTAGCAATCCCACCTCTAGGAATATATCCTAGAGAAATAAGATCAGTCACACGAATAAGCATAAGCACACCCATGTTCATTGCAGCATTATTCAAAATAGCCAAAAGATGGAAACCTAAGTGCCCATCAACAGATGGATACGAGGGAATATGGGGAAAGGGGGAGCAGATGTTGCTATTTTCCATTATAAACCACCTTAGGCTGGGTTCCATAGAGAAGCAAGACCAGTGCAGCGTATAAATATAGAGAGAAGAGATTTATATCAAGGAAATGGCTCACTCGATTGTAGAAGCTGGAAAATCCCAAGTCCTTGGGTCAGGCTGGACGCTTCTCACATAGCCACCAGGGCTGGTGAAACCACGATTGGAAGGTCAGAGAGCAGGCCTCTGGCTCACAGAGCGTGGAGGCCAATGAATCCTGAAATCAGCAGGTAAGCTGCTAGCTCAAGTCCCAAGAACTGGAGGTCAGAAGCACAGGAGCCAGCTGCAGGATCCAGAGCAAGCAAAAGCCAGTGAGCCTTGCCAGAAAGCTAACCTATACTGGATGCAGGCCACACCCACAAGGAAACTCTCTTTCAGCTGATTGGCTGCTCACAACAGATCTCATCATGGAGGTGATCACATTATATTAAATCTCATCATGGAGGTGATTACATCATTAAAAAGCTGCCAAACTACATCATAACTGCCAAACCACTCAGGATCATGACCCAGCCAAGGTGACACACCTTAACCATCACATAAGCCTTTCAGGAGTACTTGATCTCTTAATAACTTTAATTATTTCAACAAGCTTTTAAAAGTAACGGTTAAAAATAATAATAAACAAATAGATTTGCTGATCCTCTGTAGGCAAAAGAGTGGTGGTGGGGAGGTGGTAGGGACCAGATTCCAACCACTTCATAGATAAATTCCACCACATCTTTCAAAAAACAGATAATTCCCTTTTCTATAAACTCTTCAGAGTACAGAAAAATGACTGAAAGCTTTCCAAGTTATTTTTTAAGGTTAAGATAACGCCAATAACCAAATCAGACAAGCACAACTCACAATTCTAGCCAATATCACATACGAACTTGTTTTAAAAAATTCTAAATTAAATAATATCAAAAAATACAATAGCATATTAAGAAAAAATTATATCATGGCCTGGTAAGTGTAGTAAGCATCTATCATTCTTTTTTGGCTCTCCAACATCTAACTCTTCCTATGTTTGGAGAATACTTCCACTTTATAAAACAGAACTCTTCACATAGTCCAGAACCTAGAAATTCATACATTTCCTAGACTCCCTCCCAGCTAGGGCATGGACACGCGGCCTAGATTCCATCAATCATCTATGTACCTCACCCGGACTTGAAACAGAAGCTAGCAATGCAAAGAAGTAGGAACCCTAGAGAAGCTATTCTGGTAAGGATGGCAGCAGCAACAGCTGCGTCTAGTTTCCCACTGCAGCAGTGGCAGCATTTCTAGTGGTAGCATCTAACGTCTAGTCTTGGTGGTACTGGCAACGCAAGCAAAGGCATCTGTGCCCAGCAGTGGCATTAGTCACTAGACTAATTCGGAGACACTGTTTTAGCTGTTGCTTCTTGCTACAAAACCCCCAACCCTAGTCCTCCAGGTTTCCTGGAGATTCTGTACATCTTTCCCAGTATCTTTGTATAAATTCCTTTTCTGCTTAAATTAACCAGAATTGGTTTCTATTGTTTGCAACTAAGAAACCGAACTCGTACAGAAATTGGGATCATAAACAGCTGAAGGCAATTCACTCTCAGTGAAATGGAGGAAAGTTAAGATTTATTATTCCTAACCAATTTAAAGCTGAGAGAAGAAAAAACCCAACTAGAATTAAGGAATAGGACTTGGCAGTCCTTGTCATGCGGTAGCAAAATAGCCAAACAAATTAAAACATGTTGTCACCTTTAAAAAGTGCCCATTGAAGACAACGCTATGGGAGACAAAATGGCTGCAAGGGAAAGGACAATTCAAGGACTGTTGAGTAGAAGTGTTGTTTCTTAAGGTGCTGGACAGCCTAAAGAAAGAGAATGACAAGCTCAAAGTCCTAAATTCTTAGCAGAAGTTAAAACCTGAAAACTAGAGTTTATGTGAAGAGAATCCTTTATTGCTTGTAGCTGCAGAGCTAAAGCCAAAACCAAACTCCAAGTTTGATTCTACAGGTTAGAAAATTACAGACTCAGTTGAATTAAAGCTTTGCTAAGTCTCTTAAGTGACTACTAGATGTCTGATTGTAATAAAACATGGCCTCAAGAGCTGATAAAGAGATATATGGAGGTTTCACGTCAAAGCCCATTGAGTTTCCTTTGTCCACAAAAGCAACAGGCATAGTGAGGGCCTGAACCTGCCCTGTGGTTACATCCCAAGTTCCTGCTGTACAGGTCTGCAGCCAGCAGAATCTCCACATTGTCTCCCTGACCTGTAAAATAAGGTCCATTATAGTGAAAGGCCAAAACAAGTCCCTCAATCTTTCCTTCCTAACAAAATATTAATCCGAAAGCAGCATGGCATTCATGAGGAAATCACAGAGATTAGTGCCACTGACAAAGAGTTCAAAGATAAAGAGTTCTTTCTTTTTTGGACCTCTTGCTTTCTTCATGTATGTTTTTTGTTTTGTTTTTATTGTACTTTAGATGAAGGTATACAGAACTAGTTTTTCATTAAACAATTAGTACACATATTGTTTTTTGACATTGGTTACTAACCCCACAACATGTCAACACTCTCCTTTCTTAACCTTGGGATCCCTATTACCAGCTTTCCTTTCCCCTCCTGCCTTCTAGTCCTTGCCCCTGGGGTGGTGTGCCCCTTTAGTCTCGTTTTGTTTTATGGGCCTGTCTAGTGTTTGGCTGAAGGGTGAACCTCAGGAGTGACTTCAGTACTGAGCTAAAAGGGTGTCTGGGGGCCATACTCTTGGGGTTTCTCCGGTCTCTTGTCAGGCCAGTAATTCTGGTCTTTTTTTTGAGAGTTAGAATTTTGTTCTACATATTTCTCCAGCTCTGTCCGGGACCGTCTATTGTGGTGGCAGCCAGGCACCATCTAGTTGTGCTGGACTCAGTCTGGTGGAGGCTGTGGTAGATGTGGTCTTTCCCTTGTGTCTTTGATTTTCTTCATTCTCCCTTGCTCCCGATGGCATGAGACCAGTAGAGTATCTTAGACGGCCGTTCACAAGCTTTTAAGATCCCAGACGCTACTGACCAAAGTAGAATGTAGAACATTTTCTTTATAAACTATGTTATGCCAGTTGAGCTAGATGTTCCCTGAGACCATGGTCCCCATAGCCCTCAGCCCAGTAATTTGGTCCCTCAGGGAGTTTGGATAGGTCTATGGAGCTTCCATAACCTCACCTTGGACAGGTTGTGCTGGCTTCCCCAATATTGTGTATTGTCTTATCTATTGTCTAACGTTACCACTTACCTATTGTCTCTTTAGTGTTTTTCCATCCCCATCCCTCCCCTCCTTCATAATCATCAAAGGTTGCTTCTCTATGTGTGTAAACCTTTTCATGAGTTTTTATAGTAGTGGTCTCATACAATACTTGTGCTTTTGTGATTATTTCACTCAGCATAATGCCCTCTAGATTCATCCATGTTGTGAGATGCTTCGCAGATTCATCATTGTTCTTCATCATTGGGTAGTACTCCATTGTGTGTATGTACCACAGTTTGTTTATCCATTCATCTGTTGATGGACATCTTTTTGCTATTGTGAACAATGCTGCAATGAACATGGGTGTGCATATGTCTATTCATGTGATGGCTCTTATTTCTCTAGAAGTGGGATTCCTGCATCATATGGTATTTCTATTTCTAGCTTTCTAACGAAGCGCCGTGTAACTTTTCAAAATGGTTGTACCATTTTGCATTCCCACCAGCAGTGCAAGAGTTCCAATCTCCCCACAGCCTCTCCAACATTTGTTATTTTATGTTTTTATGATTCATGCCAGTAATGCCAGGGTGAGATTGCATTTCATGGTGGTTTTGACTTGCATTTCTCTAATGGCTAGTGACCGCAAGCACTTCCTCATGTGTCTGTTAGCTGCTTGAAGGTCTTCTTCGGTGAAGTGTCCGTTCATTTCCTTTGCCAATTATTTAATTGGATTATTTGTCTTTTTGTTGTAGAGGTGTTGGATTTTCCTGTAGATTTTAGAGATTAGAACTTTGTCAGATTTGTCATAGCCAAAATTTTTTTCCCAGTCTGTAGGTTCTCTTTTCACTCTTTTGGTGATATCTTTTGATGAGCATAAGTGTTTGATTTTTAGAAGATTCCAGTTTTCTAGCTTATCTTTTGGTGTTTTTGTATTGTTAGTTATGGTTTATATCCTGTTTATGCTGTATATTAGGGTGTCTAGTGTTGGCCCTGTTTTTTCTTCTATGATCTTTATAGTTTTTGGTTTTATACGTAGGTCTTTGAGTCATTTTGAATTAATTTTTTGTGTATGGGGTGAGGTTTGGGTCCTGTTTCATTTTTTTTGCAGATGGACAACCAGTTTTGCCAGCACAGTTAGTTAAAAAAGATGGTCGTTTCCCCATTTGATGGACTTTGAGCCCTTGTCGAAGGTCAGGTGACCACAGGTGGATGGATTTACATCTGGGTTCTCAATTCTGTTCATTGGTCAATGTATCTGTCACTGTACCAGTACCAGGCTGTTTTGACTACCACAGCTGTATAGTAGGTTCTGAGGTCAGGTAGTGCAAGTCCTCCTACTTTATTCTTCTTCTTCTATAGTTCTTTTCTTACCCGGGGCCTCTTCCCTTTTCAAAGATAAAGAGTTCTTGACTCCTTTCATAGTCTTGATTTAACTCACCCATCTTGCCAACAGATGAGAGGTAGAGAAAGGCAGTGGATTATCATAAATTTAATCAAATGGTGACACCAAATTTAGCTGCTATTCCAGAAGTGATGTCTAAAGTAAATCAATGGAGTCCTTGGCTCCGAGTATATGTCTACTTATCTGGTGGATGTTTTCCTCCATTTAAATAAGCAAGAAAAATCTCAGTTGCTGCTTCCCTAGCAGGGACAACAGTATACCTTCACTAGGCTGCCTAAGAGTTACAAAACTCTCTCATTGCTGTCCTATAATTTTTCCTGCAGGGAACTTAAACATCTTACCATTTCACAAGATATCCTTCTGGTTCACTCCATTGATGATGATGTTGTTGGTGTTAAGTGCCATGGAGTTGGCTCCAGCTCATAGCAAACTTATGTATAACAGAATGAAACGTTGCCCAGTCCTCTGCCATCCTCACAATCATCGCTCCATTTGAGTCCATTGTTGCAGCCACCATGTTAATCCATCTTACTGAGGGCCTCCCTCTTTTCCACTGACCCTCTACTTTACCAAGCATGAAGTCCTTCACACATTGGGCTCTGCTGATGATGTGTCCAAAGCAAGACGAGTTCTCTTGTTTCTAAGAAGCATTCTGGCTGTACTTTCTCCAGGACAGATTTGTTTGTTCTTCTGGTAGTCCACGGTATATTCAATATTCTTCTCCAATACCATAATTAAAATGCATCAATGTGTAGACTCATCAAGTAGCTTTTAGATAATGAGGAGAGCAGGACAATCTGGTACCTTAGATGCTTTGGCAAGACTCATGCCACTGAATTTCTGAGTGGTCTAAAGCAGTGGTTCTCAAAGTGTGGTCTCCAAACCAGCAGCACTGGCATCACCTGGGAACATGTTGGAAATGCAAATTCTTCAGCTCCAGCCCAGACCTACTGAATCAGAAATTTTGGGAGTGGAACCCAGAACTCTGTGTTTTAACAAGTCTTCCAGGTGATTCTGATGGATATCTAAGGTATATAAATATCCTTTCCAAAGTACAGGCATACCTGGAGATTCTGTGAGTTCTGTTCCAGATCACCACAATAAAGCAAATATTGCAATAATGAGTCACATGAATTTTTTGGTTTCCCAGTACATATAAAAGTTATGTTTAGACTATACGGTAGTGTATTAAATGTACAATAACATTATCTCAAAAAAAAAACCATGTACATACCTTAATTAAAAAATACTTTATTGCTCTAGATGCTCATCAACAGACAAATGGATTAACAAACTATGGTACGTACACACAATGGAGTTTTACGCAATGATAAGGAACAATGATGAATCTGCAAAGCATCTTGTAACATGGATGAAACTGGAAGACATTATGCGAAGTGGAATAAGTAAATCACAAAAGGTCAAATACTGTATGAGCCCACTACTATAAAAACTCATGAAAAGGTTTACACACAAAAAGAAACAATCTCTGATGGTTATGAGGGATGCGAAGGGTGGGGGGGAATACTAAACAGACAACAGATAAGTGGTAACTTTGGTGAAGGGTGAGACAGTACACAATACTGGGGAAGCCAGCACAACTTGTACAAGGAAATGATATGGAGCTCCACAGACACATCCAAACTCCCTGAGGGACTGAATTGCTGGGTAGAGGGCTGTGAGGACCATGGTCTCAGGGAATATCTAGCTCAATTGGCATAACACAGTTTATAAAGACAATGTTCTACATTCTACCTTGGTGAGTAGCGTCTGGGGTCTTAAAAGCCTGTGAGCAGCCGTCTAAGATAATCCACTGGTCTCACCACTTCGGGAGCAAGGGAGAAGAGAACAGGATACAAGAAATGATTAGTCCAAAGGACTAATGGACCACAGCTACCATGGCCTCCACCAGACTGAGTCCACTACATCTAGACGGTGCCTGGCTACCACCACTCACTGCTCTGACAGGGATCACAACAGAGGCTCCCGGATAAAGCTGGAGGAAAATGTAGAACAAAATTCTAACTCACTAAAAAAAGACCAGACTTACTGTCCTGACAGAGACTGGAGAAACTCCAAAAGTATGGCCTCCAGACACCCTTTTAGCTCAGTAATGAAGTCACTCCCAAGGTTTACCCTTAAGCCAAAGATTAGACAGGCCCATAAAACAAAACAAGACTAATGGGGCACAACAGCCCAGGGACAAGGACTAGAAGGCAGGAGGGGACAGGAAAGCTGGTAATAGGGAAGCCAAGGTCAAGAAGGGGAAGTTGACATGTCGTGGGGTTGTTAACCAATGTCATAAAACAATATGTGTACTAATTGTTTAATGAGAAACTGTTTTGTAAACCATCTAAAGTAAAATTTAAAAAAATACTTTATAGCTAAAAATGCTAACCATCATCTCAGCCTTCAGCAAGCTGTAATCTTTTTGCCGGTGGAAGGTCTTGCCTTGATGTAGAAGGCTGCTGACTGATCAGGGTGGTGGTTGCTGAAGGCTGGGGTAGCTGTGGCAATTTCTTAAAATAAGACAACAATGAAGTTTGTCACATCAATTGACTCTTCCTTTCATGAAAGATTTCTCTGAAGCGTGCGATGCTGTTTGATAGCACTTTACGCACAACAGAACTTCTTTCAAAATTGGAGTCAATCCTCTCAAACCCTGCCACAGATTTATCAACTAACTTTATGTAATATTCTAAACCTTTGTTGTCATTTCCTCAATGTTCACAGCATCTTCACCAGCAGATTCCATCTAAAGAAACCACTGTCTTTGCTCATCCATAAGAAGCAACTCATCTAATAGGGTTTTATCATGAGATTTCAGCAATTCAGTCACATCTTCAGACGCCACTTGTAATTCTAGTTCTCTTGCTATTTCCACCACATTTGCAGTTACTTCCTCCACTGAAGTCTTGAACCCCTCAAAGTTATCCATGAGGGTTAGAATCAACTTCTTCCAAATTCTTGTTGATGTTGCTATTTTGACTGCCTCCCATAAATCACAAATGTTCTTAATTTCATCTAGAATGGTGAATCGTTTCCAGAAGGTTTTCAATTTACTTTGCCCAGATCCACCAGAGGAATCACTATCTATGGCAGCTACAGCCTTACAGAATGTATTTCTTAAAAAATAAGACTTGAAAGTCAGAATTATTCCTTGATCCATGGGCTGCAGAATTGATGTTGTGTCAGCAGGCATGAAAACAACATTAATCTCCTTGTACATCTCCATCAGAGCTCTTGGGTGACCGAGTACACTGTCAATGAGCACTAATATTTTGAAAGGGATCTTTTTTTCTAAGCAGTAGGTCTCAACAGTGGGCTTAATATATTCAGTAAACCAATTAAACAGATGTGTTGTCATCCACGCTTTGTTGTTCCATTTATAGAGTACCAAAAAAAGAAAGGAAAAACCCATTGCCATTGAGTTGATTCCAACTCATAGCGACCCTATAGGACAGAGTAGAACTGTCCCATAGGGTTTCCAAGGAGTGGCTGGCAGATTTAAACTGCCGACCTTTTGGTTAGCAGACAAGCTCTTAACCACTGTGGCACCAGGGGTCCTTATAGAACACAGGCAGAGTAGATATAGCATAATTCTTAAGGGTCCTAGGATTTTCTGAATGGTAAATGAGCATTAGTTTCAACTTAAAGTCACCAGTTGCATTAGCCCCTAACACGAGAGTCAGCTGTCCTTTGAAGTTTTAAAGCCAGGCATTGACTTCTCTTCTCTAGCTATGAAAGTCCTAGATGGCATCTTCTTCCAGTATAAGCCTGTTTCATCTACACTGAAAATCTGTTATTTAGTATAGCCACCTTCACCAATTCTCTCAGCTCAATCTTCTGGATAACTTGCTGCAGCTTCTACATCAGCACTTGCTGCTTCACCTTGCACTTTTGTTATGGAGACGGCTTCTTTCCTTAAACCTCATGAACCAAACTCTGCTAACTTCAAACTTTTCTTCTGCAGCTTCCTCACCTCTCTTACCCTTCACAGAATTGAAGAGAGTTAGGGCTTTGCTCTGGATTAGGATTTGGCTTAAGGGAATGTTATGGCTGGTTTGATCTTCTATCCAGACCACTAAACCTTTCTCCATATCAGCAGTAAGGCTGTTTTGCTTTCTTATTACTCTGTGTGTTCACTGGAGTAGCACTTTCAATTTCCTTCAAGAACTTTTCCTTTGCATTCACAGCTTGGCTGTTTGGCACAAGAGGCCTAGCTTTCGGCCTGTCTCGGCTTTCAATGTGCCTTCATCATTAAGCTTAATCATTTCTAGCTTTTGCTTTAAAGTGAGAGATGTGCGACTCTTCCTTTCACTTGAACAGTTAGAGACCATTGTAGGGTTATTAACTGGCCTCATTTCAATATTGTTGTGTCTCGGGGAATAGGGAGACCCGAGGAGAGGAAAAGAGATGGGTGAACAGCCAGTCGGTAGAGCAGTCAGAACACACACTTTTATCGATTAAGTTCACCGTCTTGTATCAGTGTAGTTCATGGTGCCCCAAAACAATTACAATAGTAACATCAAAGATCACTGATCACAGATCACCGTAAGATATAATAGTGAAAAAGTATGACTGTTGCAAGAATTACCAAAATGTACTACAGAGACACAAAGTGAGCACATTCTGTTGGAAAAACAGCATCAACAGACTTGCTCAACATAGGGTTGCCACAAACCTTCAATATGTAAAAAATGCAGTATCTGGAAAAGTGCAATAAATTGAAGCATAACAAAATGAGGTATGTCTGTACAGAGATTTCCCATATACTTCCTCTCCCAACTACACACTATTTATTTACTTAATTTTAGTGATGGTGCAAGGGTAGACAACAATCAACGCATTCATTGTCTTTGACACTATCATAGTCCATATCATTTTAGGTGCAAGTGGACCAGTTATTTAACCTCTCTACACCTTTGTTTCCTCATCTGTAAAACAGGGATGAGCGTACAACCCACTCCTTGGAGGGCTGTGTTAAGATTAAATGTGATAATTCACATAAAGCACTCAGCTATTATCTAGCAAATGGTTAAGTGCTCAAAAAATACAGGATGGGAGGCAAATGGCTTTGGTTTTCTTTCATGAAGAACAAGATACCCAAGGTTGCACAGGAGACAGAATAAGGAGCTAAGGCCTCACTATAGATTCAGTCTAGTGGTCCTGCAGCCTGGTTCTCTGAAACATGTCTCCTCTATCACCCCTATCAGCAACCTAGTCCATGCCCCAGTCTCAGGCAACTACCTCATCTCCAGAGCAACATAAAAGGAACTCCATCATCTTACCTTTCTATTTACTATTTCATTATATAACCTGATAGTTAGAATAGCAGTAATGAAATGGTAGCAGCAGCAGTAACAGTAGCCAATACTCACATGGAGCTTACCATATGCCAGGCTTTGTTCTAAGCACTTTACATATATTATTTTATCCTCACAATAATTCTATGAAGTAGATACCATTGTCCTCGTTTTGCAAACGAGGAAACTGAGAGAAAGAAACATTAAATAACTTGTCCAAGGTTACAAAGCCAGTAACGGAAAAAGGTTTTTACACCAAGGCAATCTGTCTCCTCCCAAATCCATGCTCCTGACTCATACTCTTTATTGCCTCTTAATCATCTATTATGGATGAGGTTGGGAGTCATTATAATTAATATATTCCTCATTCAAATATTTATTTAACTATTAAAGTCTGAAGAAAGTATCATTTTGTACCTCATTTTCTGCCTGCCAAAGCAGCTGTATTTCTACATTCCCAGCAAACTTTGGATGGGATACAGATTTAGACTCCATAGATGAAATTTCACTGGACATTCTCATTGATTTATTTATTACTTTTTAAGTGCTTCCCCTGTCACCAGGAAGTCTGAGCAATACGTCTGACAGTCGTGCTGGAGTTGCTAGCAGGAGCACGCCCTCTAGTGGTCCCATGCTGATATGCAGCCAGATGCGGCATCCACACAAAGTGCTTCTATGACATTTCTTTCCTGTTATAAGTGCAATGGCAGAGAACAGATAATGATAACAAAGAAAATATTAAAGAGCAAACATAAACATCCATAGTGGGTCTTAATGCACTGTATTTTTTAATTGATGGTATGACATTATTCTTAGATTTATGAGGCAGAATGTAAAATCACAGTGGACAATTTTACTCCTGGCTCAGATGCAGGCAACTCAAGTATGCCAGTTTTTTTTTTTTTTAAACATCTACCCCCCATATCTTGACATCTTTCAAAAGTGGACTGAAAAAAACAATTCTGGAAAATTTTTGAAGTAGATGCCAGACAATAAAATTGATGTGAAAACCATCACAAGCAAGCCTGTACACCCTCCAGGGCTTAAGGACCTACAAGAAAATATAACTCTTCCTTTTTCCTTTCTTTCTCAAGACAATGTGTCTGAGGAGCAGTGCTTCAGTATGAGTTCTACAGTCACAAAACATATGTACTGTCTTCATTTACAGTTAAGAGGAAATCACAGACATGGTTTTAAAAAAATAGGCAGAAAAAAAGCAACTAAACACGAACAAAGGACAATGTAATTTTAGCCAGTTGCAGCATTAAAATAAGACAGTAAGCTACCAAATTTATCAGCATCTGTGCTACACCACACCTAGTGTTCCTCTTCTCAGGCCATAGGGTCTATGTACCAGAGTATCATTTGTCTTCACCCCTGCTTACTTGGCCTTCTTATATTGTGACTGACTCTGAGATTTTCAGCAACTATTACAAAGTATATAATGAATACTGAAGTCATGTACTTAGGAAAAATCCAACTAAGAATGAGCAAAAGAAGGAAAACACTCAACTTACTGATTTATAGTCTCTGCTCAAAGCACTGTGAATTCAATAACTATTTAATGACCATCTACTCCCTACAAAGGTTTTTGTGAAGTTCTGTGTGTAGATAAAAATGAAGACGTGGGTCTCATATTCAAAGAGCTTACAAACTAGTAAGAGAGAGAATTTCCTTAGCAAGCCAAACAAAACAAGGGGGATCATCTTTCAGACTGGGAGGATAGGTAAACGTTTCATCCAGTATTATCTGAGCTAACCTTTCACGATGAGAAGAATTTCAACAAGCAGGTATAGAAGGGAAGGTATTCTAGGCAAGGGGGTTTTAGCAAGCATTCAGTGCATGATGTCTGAAGAATGACTAGTACTCTGGAGCATATTTTGAGTGAAAGGGAAGACTGAGAGTTGAGAATGAATGGTACTTTGGACTTTGTTCTATAACCAAAAGTGAACAAGTACAGGCAACGAGTACGAGAGTGAGGGGTATGAGCAGGGCTTAGCTTTAGGGAGATTATTCTGGTGGGAATACATAAACTGGATAGGAACAAAGAAAGCCAGAAGCAGCAGACAGCTAGAAAGTTATCAGAATGAAGGAAATAAGGAGTAATAAAGGCTTACAGTACAGCATCAGAGGCAGGTATCAATGTATAATTGACAAAGTTGAGCTAGAAAAGTGAATTCTCTGTATTCTTCCCCAACCACAAACCTGAGGTTTAGGATACACTCCTATCTATGACAGTGCCTCACAATCTTAGCAATTATAAGAAATTACTTATTTTGTTGGGGAAGGCACCTAAGCCCTACACTAGCAGAGCAAAGAAGGAGGTATATCAGACTCTTTAGAGAGATTAGTATGTGTTACCTTAAAAGATTAAAAAAAAAAAATCCATATTATTCTTATCATGTCCTGTGACAATCACTGCATGAGAATGCCAAGATCCTTTCTGGCTTTCAAAGTCTTTGGCTCTGTCTTTAATTCTATCTCTGACACTGATCCTCCTCATTTGTGCAATTCTGGGATGTGGAAGATAGCCTAGATCATGAAGATGAGTTGAAACAAATGAAACAAACCATACTAGCAAATAAATAGCGAACATAAACAATCTTTGTAATAATTAGGTGTTCTCCGGCTTTGGAACCCGGAGCACTGAGATCTAGTCTCAACTTCTTAGAAGCTACTTCTTGAAAAGGAATAGTAAATATGAAATACCTTTAACTACCTACTGGCCCATTTATATTGGGTAAATTTTTTTTAAAAAAAGGTAATAAGATAAGCAAATTAAAAGGTAAAAGAGACATCACCTTTTTCCATATTTTTAATTACCATTATTGCACCAATACAGCATACGCTTTATATACATATATCTTAAACTTCATTTTCAATTTTTTCAGCAATTCAAATACATAATATATTATCATTTTGAGAATACAAACAAAGAACACAACATGGAGGAAGATTGAGAAAATAGGCTCCCAGTAGTTAGTCACTAGTGATTCTGTAGAATTTCTTCTTAGTGTTTTCTATTGGAATTTAAAAATGTCCTGCCATGGCTCTGCCAAGAATAGAGCTGCCTGGAAGGGTAGGCAATGAAAAAATAATGGACCCAAAGTTAGAAAAGACATAAAAAGGAAGTTCAGGAGAGAGAATATATTTTGAAACTAGATAGATCTCCCTTCAACCAGAGTGTACACATACAAACAGACGCTAAGTGAAAAAATTACATCTTCCCATTTCATCCTCAAAATTGCCCATTAATAAACTAAACAGACAGTGTCCATTCATCTGAGAAGGGGAACACTCTTCACAGCATTGTATAAAGAATGGCGGGGCACAGGGAAAGGAACATAGTAGGAGAGCAACTTGCTTTTGAGATGCCCTGGGTGATGAGTATCAAAGCCTTCACTTGGGCAAACCTGTCACAGCTAAAGCTATGACTCTTCAACTTCTTTCATAAATGGCAATGTATACAGTAGCAGCATTCTACCAAAGGGCTAGATGGATTGAAAAAGAAATGTTTATGGAAAGGGCTCAGATACCCAGGCAGCAAGGCAATGCGGGTATTAAACAAGAGTTAAGTGCTTTCAACCTCTCTGCTCTACAGATGAAGTTAAAAACTCTAAAACTCTTCAACTTTAGGTCAAATAATGGGACAAATACAAAGTAAAGCTGTGCTTCAAAAGCAGCAACTAGATGGAGCTGCAAGAAAACAAACACTTCTCTAGCATACAACTGGGAAAGTACAGCCCCTTGAACCCCCTTCATCTGAGGGACACCCACTGGTCAGAGATGTTGCACTATTCAACCAATAGAAAAGAATCGTGTAGGTGCTCCCAACACAACTCTCTTATCGTAGCAAGGACATGTAAACACACAAGAGGGGGATGGGGCTGCACCCAGCAGTGGACTTTTACTGAATAGGATAAACCTAAAGGATATACAGCAGAGACTCAGGGAACAGGTCTTTCTCCATACGTTCCCCTATCAAAATTCTTAATTTGTAAACACTAAAGTCAGGCTGTCCATTTTTAGAGTCTTGGGTTAATGAAGAAGAAGTTTCAAGGTTTTTGTCTCCCTGAAATTGTTAAATAGAGCTTCACAAAGAGGGACACTGGGGTCATGAGATGATTCAGCAAAGAATTTAAAAGATGGAGAATTTTAAAAATGTTAGAGGTCACTTCCACCTCAAACAGACCCTGGCCTTTTGAGCCCTGGATAGTCAGCCACAAGTATGGTTTAAGACCCACTACTCCCTGAACTTGGTAGTGAGCAAGGGATGGCAGATACTCTCTCGGCTGTACAGCAAATAACAACAAAGGGAAGTGACATAAAACAGCTTGAATGCAACAGAGAAGCTATGAAAAAGATTGTCCGGTAATTTTGGTTCTGGGGAGGGAAAGGGTTTCTAACCTCCCTCACGGATTGGTGCCCTCAAGGTCATTTTTCTTCTTCAAGTCTGTCTTTAATGTCCTGCCAGTGCTGTTTAGAACTGGACCCAGTTGGATGGTTGTGGGGCCTGGCTTGAAACAGAGCTGCAAGACAAGAGAACAGAAAGAAAGGTAAAAGCACAATCTTAACATAACTACTCCATTCTTTACTTAATAGTTTCCAAGAAATCACTGCCCAGAATACACAGGAATTCCACTTATCAAGGCCTGAAATATCCCACTCATTCCTCGTCCCACAGCTTTCTTGTCCCATCATCCCCAGAACTCCTACATTTCCTTCCCTAGAACTCCTGCCAAAGACTCTGTAAGATCTGTAAATCACCTGCCTTCCCAGGTCAAAGATTTCCTTTGACTATGGACATACCATCTATACCCTGATTGATAGCACGTTGGTTTCACTATGCCTGTTACCTGGATGCAGTGCTAAAGTCTCCCCACAAGTCATTGCTTGCAGAAACTGGAGCTGGTGCTGGTGTTATAACAGGAGCAGGAGAATCCAAATCTAAAAGGATATCTGAACACAAGGTAAGAGGGAAAACATAATAAAATTCTTGGAAGCAAAAACTTAAGCTCAAACAAAAACCTGTAGGCAAATGTTCACAGCATCTTTATACTAATAGCCAAAACCAGAAACAATACAGATCTCCTTCAATGGGTGAATGGTTAAACACACTGCAGTACATCCAAATCATGGAATCCTACTCAGCAATAAAAAGGAACAAACTATTGAAAGACGCAGCAAGATGAATTATGCTGAGTGGAAACAGACAATCCCAAAAGGTTACGTACTATATGATTCCATTTATATAATATTCTTGAAAAGACAAGGTTATAGAGATGGAGAACAGATTAGTGGCTTCTAAGGGTTACAGATGGGGATAAGGGGGACCAGGATGGAGGCGGGTATGATTATAAAAGGGAGACATGAGGGATCCTTGTGGTGATGGGAACTGTTCTATACCCTGACTGTGGTTGTGGATCTATGAACTTACACATAATAAAACTGCATAGAACTAAATACATAAATACACACACACACACACACACACACACACAAAATAAGCACATGCAAAATTGGTGAAATCTGAGTAGATCAGTGAACTGTATCATGTTGATCTCCTGGCTGTGATATTCTACTACAGTGTTGCAAGATATTACCACTGAGGGAAACTGAGTAAAGCAGACTTGGGATCTCTTTGTATTATCTCTTATAATTGCATGTGAATCTCAAAATAAAAATTATCTCAAAATAAAAATTTTAATACAAAAACTTAAAATATTAATAGTGTCAAAAGTAAAAGGCACTTAGATACCTAGTCTCTCCCCTGTACCTTCTGGCAATACTTACCAAAAGAGGTAGGCAATAACCATTTTTATCTCAAAAATTTCAGAAGGACATATCAATTCTCAATAATTAATTCTATGAATGATCATCATTGTCCAATACACTGAGTTAAAACTCCCAGATTCTAACAACTGGTTGTCTAATCTCGGGAAAATTCCCACTCCTTTCTGAGTTCTAATGTTCTCATTTTTTATATGGGAAGATGTAAGTACATCTATTCTTTTTCCCACAGAACAGTGAGGAAGAATGAAAGTGTATTCACAAACCTAGATGTCTTCTCCTTTTCTCCCAACTGCCCTTGTGAAGAAATGGAAAGGATTAAGAAATAACATTTAATGAATGGCCACTATGCTCCAAGTACTATACCAGGTGTTGCCACATCTTTTAATCTTCACAATCCTGAGGTAGTTTTACATCTCTGTGACACAGATAAGGAAACTGAGTGAAACTCAAAGAACTTAAGGAATGTCACCAAGCTTATTCAGATATAAAGTAAGAGAGCATGACTGACAGGCATCCAGGTCCATCTGACTCACAGGCCTACTAGCATCTAACCATGGTGCAATGAAGGAAACTGTCTTTCTAATTCCACCCATTCTCTGCCAAAGCACCTACCAGACACCATGACTCTCAGTTCACCAGAAAAGCTCTGACCCTTTGCCAGAGGCTGTCAGAATCACTTTGTCAGTGCCAGTGTCTGAGTCAGACTTGAAGCATAACAAAAACCTCAATGCTCCCCTTGGCAAACAGGTGTTTCTCAATTAAAATGTAAGATGTGATTTCTCAAAGCTAGAGGTACTAGAGAGATTTACCTGCATCACTGCCTCCATGGTTAGACTTTGAAATGGGTGGTGGAGTGACATGATTGCTGATGGCAACTGAAGAGGATGGAGGAGGAATAGTGATTTTGCCTCCAGGTGGGGGGGGAAGTAAACTTAGGCCCCCAGGCCCTGCAGTCCTGGGCTTAGAAGCACCTCCTTTCTTGGTTGTAATGTTCTATTTAAAAAAAAAAAAAAGAAGGTCACAGGCTTATAGGAACAAGAAAACAAAAGAAAAAAGAAAATAAAACATACTCACCCCAATACTCAATTTGATAGTCTGTCCTTCCTTAAAGCCCAGATCCAACTTTGGACGTGTATCCATTTCTTGAGACTCTTTGGAAATCTCAGATTCCTGCTTTACCCACCTTCAGGAAAACAGCAAATTATCTTAGTTTGGATTTCCCTGACAGCAGAGCCTGACACAAATTTGGGTATACTTAGGTTACTTGAGAGGGAATCCCAGAAAGCAGAGTGAGAGAGTGTGAAGAGTGAAGAAAGAGGACAACTGGGGCTCAGTCCCACCTAGGGTTCTCTGGGCTACCACACAAAATCTACATTAGACTTGTCCCTCCAAAGGGAAGGCATTTATCCATCAATTCCCATCCCCCATGATGAGGGCTGCCCCTGGGAGTGTTAATTCTCAGCCTTTCCAGGTTGCATCCCTAGGTTGGCTGAGTGGCCCTCCATAGCTTCAGAGAGTCCTAAAGCAGAAAGGCAGATATGCCTGCCCTTAAGGATGGAAACTGGTAGCATGTAAGGCTCTGTCCACCACAGCTGCACTGAAATGAGTGGGCTGAAAAGATGCGGCAATAGGCACAAAACACCATCAGCTACATAAGGTAACAAAATTGACACATAACTTCCCACATGTCTCACACATAGCCCTGCTGTTACTGTATGCCTCCCTCTACCACCAAAATCAAGAACAAATTCCCTAGCGGCAGAAACAAATGCATCCTCTCAAACCATTATACAAGGGATCTAAAACATATTTCAGGCTATAAGGAAACACTGAGAAGATACAAAGACAATGCAGGAAACCAGAAATGAATGGGAATATTAATATTTATAATAAACTAGTTTACCAATTAAAGAAATCAGGAGGTAAAAAGATAGTGCCTATTCATCTGAGAAGCAGCCTTTCCATAACCATTCAATTTTGGTAAGTAAAAAAGAGCTTCACTCACTTGAAGTGATCTTGCAAGGAGACATTAAAGTCAAAAGCATCACCTCGATCTGTGAAGCCAATGCCAATGAAAGCACTACGCCCTGTGAAAAAGACGAGAATACTCAAACAGGAAGTGGCCCCAAAAGAAATTCTGCCCAATGAAAACAAAACAGTTACCCTAACTAGATATAGTCTGTGAACGTGTAATACTTTCTCACAGACCAGTAGTCAGCAAACTATACCCCAAAGGCCAAATGTGTCATAGCTTGCTCTTGTAAGTAAAGTTTTACTGGAACATAGTCACACTAATTTGTTTACATATTATCTATGGCTGCTTTTGCATGACAACAGCAGGGGCTATTTAGCCCACAAGCCTAAAATATTTACTATCTGGCCCTTTACAGAACAAGTTTGCTGGCTTCTATTATAGACAACGAAGAAAAGTTGGAGAACTGCTGCCACAGAAACAGGTAACTAAGATAGTCCCACCAAAAACCACCACCACAAATACAGAGGAGAAAAAAATGTGTTAACTTTTTTATTAGATATGCATTTTGATTTCATTAAGTCTACCCATTAATTGCTACGTCTTGAACTTGTGTTTATATCTATTACTAATAACACGCTAATCTTTCTCCTTTAGTAACTATAACTTTGAAGAAAAAAATTAGTAAACTGAAGTAAGATAAATGTGATAGGGACACACTTTCAGTGATAGTTCACTGACTATTTTTCTAACTCATCCCCTTCAAAATCCCAGATCCCTTACCAGTGCCATCCTGGATCCGGATTACAAAGTACCGGCTGGAATCTGTCACCGTCTCCACAGCAATGCCGGGATATTGTTCCACTGGTGCCTGAGCAAAGAGCTCCCCTGACAGATGAGAAAAAGACATTTATGAGCAAAGGAAGCAAAAATCTAGAACTCCAATTCAAAAATACTTCCATTCCAGTCCCCAGTGTGAAAGGTACTATAGAAGTACACCAAAACCAATATCCTTAATATGTTAAAAGGTCAACTGCACAGATTACCTGAAACTTTATCCTCAAGTTTGATATAGGCAATCTTCCCTTTTGAAGTGATTCGTAGGCGACCAGTCCAATCCGGCTGGTCTAATTTCCAGTCAGATGCCCTAGGATAGAAAAACAGGAAGCCTAAGTCCTCAGATCCACGTCATTAATATACTAAAGCCCATCCAGAATCACCTGCAATATTTATTTTTCCCTCTCCTGAACTGCTTATTCTATCAATGAAAATAATCAACAAGTATAACTTAGGATTGCCTCTACATAGATGCCTTGTTACATAACAGTCAAAACAAGTACTAAACTACAGGATTTATAAGTATCAATAAAAACATGTAAAAATTCAAATCAAAGCAATAAAAACATTATGTCTTACTATGATGTTATTTTCATATGCAGATGACATTCCATATAATAGTACTTTACTGATCAGGTAACAACAAAGTCTACTAACTGAAATGTCCTAGATAACAAAAGCCTTACCAAAACACTAAACATATCACTATTGTTCTTTTAATATTTACAGCGTGTTTATTATGTCACAGGCACTGTTCTAGGTGCTTGGGATCCAACAGCAAACAAAAGAAAGATTCCTGCCCTTGAGTAGCTTACATTTTAATAGAAGATAGACAACAAAAAAGAAACATAATATATAAGTAAAATATGTAATATCTTAGAAAGCGAAGTACTGAAGTTAAAAAAGTAGAGGCAGATAAGGGGAGACTAGGGGGTCAGTGGGAGAGTGAATAGGTTGCAGCATTCAAGAGAGTGGCAGATAGGCCTCATTAAGAAGGTGAAATGTTATCAAAAATGTGAAGTAAGTGAGAAAGTTACCTATGTAGCTATCTGCAGGAAGAGCATTCCAGCATATGGAACAGGTAGTGCAAAGGTGCTAAGCTGAGGGGATGCCTGGTATGTTTGAGGGACAGCAAGGCCCTACAGGCTATTCTGAATGACAGATGACCTATTACAGGGTTTTAAGCAGAAGTGTGATGTGATCTCCCTTACATTAAAAAAAATACACTTTGGCTGCTATGTGGAATAAACTGTAGGGAGATAAAGCGGGGGGATTCGTTCCAGAGACTACTGTAGTAATCTAAGAGAGTGATGGCAGCAGCAGAAGCAGCTAAATTCTGGGTATTTTTAAGGTAAAGCCAATAGGATTTTCTAATGGACTAGATGTAGGACATAAGAAAAAGAAGTAAGTCAAACATGACTCCATGGTTTTTAACCTCAGAAAAAGAGTTGTCAATAATTGAGATGAGGAAGGTAGAGCATGTCTGGGAAGAAAGATCAGATCAGTTTGGATATGTTGTTTGAGGTGTTTAGTGGGCATTCAAGAGGAGATTTAGAGTAGCCAGTTGAATGTATGAGTCGGGAGTTCAAGAACGATTTCTAGGCTGGAGATACAAATGTCCATGGAAACATTAGAAAATACTGAATACTTATAATCTGTTACAAATGAATTTGAATGCAATTCAAGATATTATTTAAATTATGAGATTTTACAAAACATTGCATTTGTGATTTTATTTTGCAAGAATGTGGAAAGGGCAGCACAAAGTAAAAAGTGATTAATAACTCAGCCCCTACGAACCTGAAGACTAATAGCTACAGGTTAAAAAGGTAAGATGAGATATATCTGAAGAAGAGTGAGTATAACAAGATAGTAAGCAAAGGGCAAAAAGGAGGAAAAATGAAAATCAGAACAGGTCTTGAACAGGATCTGTAAAATAAATCCCTGTCATGTCCTTTCTTCTTGATACCCTGCCCTCAACATCCTCAAATACCTGAATCTAATCTGGATTACAGTGCTCAAGAGGTCCCTGGTCTATTACATTTTCTAACACGAGTTGTGACTTATGCTAGTCAGACCACCAAGAACTAGACATAAGTATAAACAGACTACTAAAATATTAAAAACAAGCATACCTGTCTTACTTATCTTTGTGTGTCTACTGACCAACATTTAACACATTCTCAGTAAAGGATGGATATTCTTGGTAGTAGTTTCCCTCAACCATGGGCCTAGTTCCTCTCCCACTCCAAGACCTGGGCTCCATTCTTCAGAACTCTTGGTTTTTCTGGTCTTCTGACAATACTCTAAACTGACCTACAAATTTCTATTCACCTTAGCAATAAAGCTTTTTATATCTATATAAATCATTTTTATGATCACACAAGATTTCGCATGTACATTTAATTAAACCCTTTACAGTGGCATGTGAAATAGGTAGGGAGTTTTTTAACATCTCTATTTTTTTGAAAGAAGAAAAAGACAATAACACAGTAACTAATGATAACTAAATTCAAACTCCGGCCTTCTAACCCCAAGTCCAGGATTCTTTTCATTATATTAAAACACACTATCGTTTAACGTTGATTTGGCTAGGAAAGAAGAGTAGTAATGATTAACAAGCCAGCATTATAGGTTGAGAAACCATTTTATACTCATTTATAAGTTTCTCATAAGCCTACATTTTCCTTCTTATAGTTCAGACCTGATCAGTGAAAGTCTGGGAAGCAACAGCGTACCGAGGTAATCAAAGACATTTATTCCCGCTGATCTTATTAATCACTCAAAGGAAGGATTTTTCCTGCTTGCTAAAAAGCCCTGCTTATCTTTTAATCGTAGACTAAAGAATAGATCATGCTCATAAAGTAAATGGGTTCTGGTAAACAAAAAGAAAGATTATGATGATGCTCATAAAGTAGAATGGGTTCTGGTAAACAGGAAAGATTATGCAGACAAAAAGAAAAGTAGCATTTACCAAGCATCTGTTATGTGCCAGGCACTATGCCCATTGTCGTGAAAATTAAGTGAGAGAATCTTGCAAGGCAAGGATTAGTATTCCCATTTTTGCAGGTGAGGAAACTAAAGTTCAAAAGTTAAGTGATCTGACAAAGGTAACCCAGCAAACAAATGACAGAACCGAGATTCAAACTTAGTTCTGCTCTCTTCACTCATTACACTAAGAGTAGTTAATGATAAAATGTCTCCTGGAGGATAAGAAATGTCAATATTAAGTATGTAAAACACAGAAGGATAATGGAAAAAAGAGTAAAAGAAGAAATTGCTTTGATAGCTCAGTGCAGTTAAGTGACGTGAGAAAAAAAGGCTGTGGGTAACCTAAGAAGTGAAGGTAAAGCATGCAGATGGGTGAAAGAAGGAAGGTGTTTTAAAAAAAAAAAAAAAAAAACAAAACCTTTAAGTAAAGAAAAAAGAATAGCACCCTACTTCAATGTGTATCAATCATATTCTTTAGAAAGTCTTTTAACTCCCAAAACTGGAAGTCATATGCTATTTTAACTTATTTAATGGTTTAATCAATGCCAATTTATGTGATTAGGTTCATCTGTGTAATTTACTAAATTTTTTTTTTTCTTTCACTCAACATTTACAGAGTGCCCACTTATATGCCAGACATAAGGAATATAAAGTTAAAAAGACCTCAAGTTATTCACAGTCTAGTCTCGGAAAAGAGGTGACAAAACAATCGATCTACAGTACAGAATGAAGAATGCTATAATACAGACAAATGTAAGGTGTTATGCAAGCACACACTTGTACTCCGACTCGGCCGCCAGAATGGAAGGGTTTAAGGAGGGCTTCCCAAAGAAGATGATGTCTAAGGTGAGTCACAACTTTTATACAGTTCCCATGATTACCAACAAAAAAGCATGTAGATTCTTATTGATGGTCAATTCAGGGTCTGATTGAAAGCTTTTTAAAAGTAGGACTATCTCTCTGCCAAAATGTACATCCCATACAGTCTAGTGCACAGGTTGGGAAGCACAGATACTGATTCACGATGAATGAGCCTTCTGGTAAGGAGGCAAAATAATGAACATAAAAAGAAGATAACTTTTCAACCAAGGTAATGAAAAATCCCAAGAGGGAAATAATGATGGTGACCTGGAGTCAGAGAAGAATAAGAATAGTATCTCATATTTTACATATTGCTTTAGAGTTTCCCAAATTCTTCCACATCCATTTTATGATTTCATTTAACCTTCTAAAAACGCTGTGAGGTACATAAGTAGAGCATGTTTTGTTATCATTATTTTTTTTTCTCTATTTTACAGATGAAAAAACTGAGGGTTGGAAAGGTTAAGAGATTTGTCCAAAATCAATACAGCTGATAATTGGACAGGGCTCATATCCATATCCATATCTTTTAGCAGGTAACCCAGTGAGTGCGCTTTCAAGTCTATGACATCGTACAGCATCCTCAGGCTCCATAGTCACCGGATTACAAGATGGTTAACTAGGGCCTACAGAGAAAATGCTGCATTAACTCTCGAGGGAAAAGCTATAGGAAAGGAGAGTAAAGGGGAGAGGGCGAAGGATGGCAGAAAACACTATACAATCGTCGTGAAAATATGATAAAAAGAAACAAAATGAACAACTATTGGAAAAATTATGATCATAATCGTTGCCCACTGGGAGAACAGCTGAAGAGTGCACGACATTTGATGACGAGACTAAGTACAAAAGACAGATCATCCAAAGAGGCCAACAACACACTGATTACCCACAAGTGTGCCTCAGGTATTAGGGTGGGTGGGTGTGTGTGTGAAGGAGGATGAGGGTGACAAGCTGAAGGACGCAAAGAAGAGCGAACAGAAGGTGACTGGCGACGGAGCAAGCACGACTGGACGTGAATAAATAAGGAGCAGAAGAGTGAAGCGGGGGGGGGGTACTCGGGGGGGGAGGGTCGGTGGGAGGAAGCAGGATGGTAATAAAACAAGCGGCGAAGACGAGGACAGTAACAGTCCAAAGTGGCAGGGGGCCAGGGGAACCGGACGATGACGACTCAGGTAGGGACGCTAGCAGGATGACAACTCAGAGGTGGCAGGGGATAGGAACGGGCAGCGTGCTACCGGAAGAAGAAACTGTCATCTCCAACAGAGTTAAGTGTGTGCGGCAGAGTCTCAGGGTTAGTACCTGTAGCCGCGATTGGAGGCCCGAGGTGGAATCCGGTAGACACTGACGTCCGGCTTCACACAGAGGACTGACTCGTACTCCGACTCGGCCGCCATCTTGGCTCAGCTCTGCGCCCCACTGGGGTGGGGCGTAGACCGGGGGCAGTTCACGGGGGCGAGGAGTAGCGCTACAAGACAACTTCCGGTTACACCACTTCCGCGCTAGTTTAGCTTTCTCTTGAGATTAACCTCTTCGGTGCCGCCGTTGGAGAGGTCATATTGAAACCTGGAAGTGATGAGGCTGCACTCCACACCATCTTGAATAATGGCAAAGATGACCTTTTCCTGCGTGACTCACATCTTCCTGCGTAACTCTTATCCCGAGAGGCGATGAGGGAAAACGCCATCTTGCTCCCGGCAGGTGCCTGCGGTGGCCCGGGAGCCTGGGACCGTCTTGAAACCTGGCGAGTTTTCTTCCTGCAAGAGTCACATCTTAACCGTAGTTTCCTGGCAGGAAGAGAGTTATCCGCCAGTCGGTAATCCCAAATTGGATACCTATAGGAAATGTATGATCCAGATGTAGACACGGTGAACTTTAGCTCCAGAGTCTAAACATTAAAAATGACCAGACTGATTCATTGCTAAATGGCATATTTTTATCGCAGATTTTCCAGAACGGTACTTGTTGAAATATTCTGCACTAGTTAGAGATCTATATATATATAGATGTTAAGGCCATAGGAGAAAATCCAAGATTAAAAGAAGAAAAAAATTGCAAAAAACACATAGCATATCAAATTTGTGTAAAAACACTAAAATTACGTGTGTGTGTAAATGCAAAGCATCCTGTAGTAATAGATATGCCATTAACCGTTTCCTGTTGATAGATGTTCACGTTTCCATTTATTCACTATTACAAATACTGCTATAGTAAACATTGTACATACTTTGTACTCTTAAAAACTATATCTTCCAATAATAGAAATTGATTGAAGTTTATTTGAATGTATAATTTGCAAATCAGGGTAACATTTCTACTAGGGAGTGAAAAATGTTCCAAACATGAAAAAAACTTCCAAAATGCTTATACTCTGTCTTACCGACATTGCCATGGAAAAGGGCAAGAACAAAACTGATAAACAATTTGTGGTCAGGAAGGATGTCATACAGCATTGTCTTGAAGAACAACTAAAATAATTACTGATTTACCCTTAAACACAGCTTTCGTCTGACCTTTGGAGTCTCTTTTTCTGGAAACTGACTGCACATAGATAATTCTTCAAAAAAGCGTAAGTCTAAAGCAAAATGGTTCTCTAAACCATTGTTGGACTCAAAGGTGACTTTTAGAAACCAGTTTTCTCAAGGATCAAGATTCAAAATATTATCTCAGGGAAATGGTCTGGGTGGGTCACCCCATCTCCACGGACCCCAGAAATCTGGATTCAAGGAGAATCAAAACTATTTCTCAGGACACTTTAAGTATTTCTCTAAAATACCTATTAGTGAAATTGTTAAATTGAAGTCTACGCACAATTAATATTTTTATTCTTCTAAATTCACTTTCAAAAATGCTGTGTAAAAATTTCAGAGTATATAAGGGTATAAAATGAAAAGTAAAAGTATACATCCCTATATAGTGAAAACTGAGAGCTGGAACTCGACGAGACTGCCTTGTTTTTCTGGGTCTCAAAAGTTTCCACCTTTGACAGGGTGCAGTCTTACCACTTTTCTGTCACTCTCTATTAGTGAAAAATATTTGAGTTTTCCCTCTCTGACTGGTTTCCACCTTACACAGGTTCCAGCTTCCACTGCTTTTACTGTATTATGAACAACTTTATCCGAACAAATTCAGTAACTTAGATGGTCATTGATAGACATGATTTACAAAAAATAAGAAGAAATAAAATATCTGAATAGACCTATGTCTATAAAAGAAATTAAATTCGTAACTAAAAACCTTCCCACAAAGAAAACTCTAGGCCCACATGGAGTCACTGTAGGATTTTACCAAACAAATAATATCAAATCTATACAAATTCTCTAAAAAAATAGAAAAAGAATGCTTTTCAACTAATTTTATGAGACCAGCATTACTTTGATATAAAATCAGAAAAAGAAAAGCCAGAAAAGAAACCTACAGACCAATATCCTTCATGAGCATAGACACAAATTTTTTTAACAAAATACTAGCAAATGAAATCCAGTAATGTATACAATGGATAATACACCATGACCAAGAATTTAAGGTTAATTTAACATTGACAAATCAATCATTGTAATACATCATATTAACAAAATTTTTTAAAGTCTTCCAAATAGAAGCAAAAAAGGCATATGAAGAGATTCAATACTCATTCATAAATTTAAAAAAAACCTCTCAGCAAACTAGGGTTAGAGGAAGAATTCCTCAATCTAATAAAGGACATCTATGAAAAACCTACAGCTAACATCATAATTAATTAACAAAGACTGAATGCTTTTTCACTGTGATGCGATGGATTGCTTTTATATGGCCTTTCTAGCCATAGTCATAGTAGACAGTTATCGAAAAAGAGGAAGACCATCAATGAGATGGATTGAAACAGTGGCTGCAACAATGGGCTTAAGCATAACAGTGATTGTGAGGATGGCACAGGACCAGGCAGTGTTTCGTTCTGTTGTACATAGGGTCGCTATGAGTCAGAACCAACACGATGGCACCTGATGACAACAACAACAACAAGCCATAGTCTTATAACTCCCTCCAAATGACTGAGTGGACCAAAAAATAGGGGCATGTGGCCCACCAAGGGGATTGGACAGCTTGCTAACAATGCAAATAAGGTTCAGGCCACCCCTGTGGGGACAGGACTATGCAAATAAGGTGTATGGAACCCTAGCGAGGAGATTGGTCAGTTCTACCATCCCCCTAGGCTTAAAATGAGCCGTCCCAAAGGCAGAAAGGGAGGACCTCACTAACACCAAGAAGACCAGAAAGTGCAACATGTCCTTTTGACCTGGGGTTTCTGCGCTGAGCACTTCCTAGACCTAGGAGACAGAGCGGTAGCAACGGAGACATTGCAAAGTGGTGAGAAGCAGTGCCAGAGAAACTGGCAGCAGAACCAGGAGACCAGCACAAGACAGTGCGATGGGCTTCCTGGCCCACAGAGCGAGGCGGTTACAGTAGGCTCACCAACCCATGGAGCGAGAAGCGCCTTTGGACCAAGGCTTCCTAGCAGAATAGGGCGCCTCTGGGCACTTACTGGTGGAGCTAAAGAGCTTTGTAACACTTGTCCAAGCAGGGCAGAGGCCAGACTGAGGGGCCCAGGGGCCAAGGGAGAGGCTTGCCTGCAGGCACAGCCCAGGAGCTGTCCTGACCGAAGAACTGTATCGAGCTGTTCCTGATCCTCAATTGTAACCTGTTACTTCCCTAATAAACCCCATAATTGTGAGGATAGTCCGTGAGTTCTGTGTGGCCATTGCAATGAATTACTGAACCCAGCAGAGAAGTAGAGAGTGCCATAGGAGAGACAGCTGGTCTCAGAATTGGTTAAAAGATTGGAGAGAGGAAGAATGTCTGATCTTTGCCTCATAGAAGTCAGCCCTGGGCTGTTGATCTTGATTCTCCTTCCCCCTTGTGAAGTTAGAGGAGGTCAGACACCCCTGCCATGCCATTTTTACATTCACTGAGATCAAGAACAAGAAAAACAAGCCAAGGATGCACGCTCTCGCTTCTGTTAAATGCCCTTGAGATCTCAGCCAGTGCAACAAGTAGAACCGCACTCCATCAGGTTTTTAATTGCTGATTTTTCAGATCACCAGGCTTTTCTTCCAAGGCACCTCTGGATGGACTCAAACTCCAATCTTTTGGTTAGGAGATGAGTGTGTTAACCGAGGAGAAACCTTTAGAGATTATTTAATACAGTCTTTTCTAACCCCCCCCCCTTTTTAATGTGATGCACTGTAAGAATACATTTTATGTCAGAACCCAGTATACCCATACATACTTGAATATCTATAATTCAAACCAAACCAAACACGTTGCCGTCAAGGTGATTCCAACTCATAGCAACCCTATAGGACAGAGTCAGAACTGCCCCATAGGGTTCCCAAGGAGCAGCTGGTGGATTTGAACTGCCAACCTTTTGGTTAGCAGCCAAGCTCTTAACCACTGCACCACCAGGGTTCCAATTGAAACAAAGGTTTCCCAAAATGGTACCATTACTGAGTGTGATGGCACTTCTGTAGTTTTTATTCTGTTTTATTTTTTGTTGGTCTCAATCCACAAAACTGATTTCAATATCCCTAATATATCCTGAAGGAGCCCTGGTGGTGCAATGGTTAAGCACTGAGCTGCTAACCAAGAGGTCGGCGGTTCAAACCCACCAGCCGCTTCATGGGAGAAAGATTTGACAGTCTGCTTCTGTAAAGATTACAGCCCTGGAAGCCCTATGGGGCAGTTTTATTTTGTCTTGTAGCATCACTATGAGTTGGAATCGACTCAACGGCAGTGAGTTTTGTTTTTTTAATATCTCCTGACTCACAGTTCTTTTAAAAAAATAATACTGTCCATTATATAGGTAAGAAAACCAAGTAATGAAGAAAAGTCAAGAATATTTCTAACTACTAGAACATAACCTACTGAGATCATTATGTACACTATACACCGGTTTTGTTTTGTTTTTCAAATCATCCTATAAACTCTCCACTGATTGTACAATAAAGTATAATCTCCTTAGCTAGATGATTCTTCATAATCTGAACCAAGCTTTTCTTTCCAGGCTCACATAGAACTGCTTCCTTCCCACCCCGTTCTTTACTCGCACTCCATGTCCTCTCTAGTTTAACTGATCTCATTGCCATTGTTTCCTGAACATACCATGTTTGCTCATGCTGAGGGTATTTACACAGACCATAATGTCCTTCCCATTCATTCCTTGGTAAATACCTTCAGACCTAGCTTAAATAGCAATTCTCTAGTAAACGTCCTCAACTTCCCTAAGTAGAACTAGTAACTCCCTCTTCCACGCTCCCACTACATTTTTTATACTTCAATTTTAGTTCTTTTCGCATTGCATTCACTGTTTATTGGTATGTCTATTTTCCTTACTACAAAGAACTTCCAAGGGCAAGAAACATGTTTATATTTCCCGGGCATATAGAACAGTTTCTAAAATATAGTAAGAATTCAGTACAGTTTTTGTTAAATGAATGATCATTTCAGCCCTCCTTAACAGGGATAATTTATTCTTTACCAATCAAGAAAATTAAAATTATCTTGGCTAGAGTTCACCACTGCCTACCACTGGAGGGTAGTAGCTATGCAACTCGGAGAGGTTCTGGGCTGGAGAATAGAATGACTGTGCTAGAAATCGTTTATTTTCTCATATGTGTGACTTTCCAAGTATATGTGCTTTAGCGAAGTTCAACAAGAGCACTTCTGTTGTAAATGATGGATGCCTCAATCACCTCAAATCTTGATTATTTTTAGGTTTAAGCACAAAAGTAAAAGTCATGATTTTCTCGACTGTTCCCCACCAGTAACTTATTTCCTAGCTCTTTCTCATTTGCCCACACACAAAAAGTTATTTATCATAGATTCTTATAATTCTGACTTATTTAAACTTTGCTCAGTGTACTATTTTCAATCATAAAATGATAGTTGTTAAAGTATAATTTTCCTAAATTCTGGGGTTGCTACAGCTGTACTTCTATATACTTTTTTAACAAGTAATAAAAACAGTTGTAATGAGATTTGAATCATAGTTTACAGATTTCCTTAGCTAGAACGGACCTTAGGAATCTTGTAGTTCAAATCCTACATTTTAGATATGAGAAACTTGAATCCTGGATATACTAAGTCATTTGTCCAAAGACCTTTCGGCTATAGCTGGTTATACGGTAAGGATTGGAACCTCATGTCTCATGATTTAAAACTCCACTACACTACATTATCTAGTACAATGAATTAGTTCAAAAACAGTACATTTGCACATACATCTGTATTTTTCATTTCATATAAACCATAAGGATAACTTCATGAGTATACAAAGATAGAAGGAATATTTATTGCAGTATTTTTGTAATAAAAAATGGAAATAATATAAATGGCCTTGAATCTGGAATTGATAAAATAAATTGTGGTACATCTATCAATGAAGGACTACATGCCTGTTAAAAATTGAGATTAATCTGTATGTGCTGATATCAGGGCTGGATGAACCAGTAAGGAAGGTAAGCATGGGCTTACTTGCATTTACTAATCTGTAGTGACCAATTTCACGTGGGTTTCAAGGCAGTAAGCAAGGTAAGCATGGGTTACTTGTGCTTGCTTACCAATCTGTAGTGACTAGTTTCACATGGGTGTAAAATTGGTCACTACAGACTAGCAAGTAAGCACAAGTAAGCCCATGCTTACCTTGCTTACTGGGTAATCCATCCCTGGCAGGGATTGTAAATTTGTAAAGAGGCTTTGATTCTGTAGGAAGTGCTGTGGGATTGGGACAGAGACAGATGCCAGCCATACCTAGAAGCAGAATCTTTGATGTGGTGAAAAAATGTGAAATTGTTCACTACAGATGATCTGGTAAACCAAGTAACCACTATGCATACCTTACCTATTGGATAAACTACCTCTGGCTGACATGGAAAGATATATTAATCAGTAGAAAATGCAAGATAAGGAGGAAAATGTGTATAAGGTCATTTGTGTAAAAAAGTAATATAAAATATACATGATTAATAAGCATAAAATAATTATGAAACTATATTCAAGTCACTTAAGGACTGTTACTTCTGGAAAGAGAAAGGAAGGAAACTTTTTCATTTTACACCCTTCTTTATATTACTCTTACAGTAATAATAATAACTTTTAAAAGTATATCAAAAAATATGTAAAATTTTAAAACATGCAAAATATAACTATATATTGCTTAGGGATGCATATATATGTAATAAAAATATAAAAACATGTATGTGAAGAAAAGTGTTAAAAAAAGTGTATAAGAAGGAATATGCCGAGTTTTTATTCTATTTTTATGTTTTATATTTTTTAAAAATACCTGAAGCACATATAACAAAATATTAAGACCTTGATAAAGCTGATTAGTTAGAACTTGATAAAAGCTGATGTTAACTGCATTATTTTGCATACTTATTTGTCTGTTTTAAACATTTTGTAATAATAAAATGGAGACTGAGAGTCCACAAGATTAAAAAAAAAGTAAATAATGAAGAATGACTTGATATATTATAGAGTGATAAAAGTTGCAGAGTTGATTATATGTATAGTTTATAATGTGCAAAATCACACAATACACACAAATACTTATATACTTACATGGTGCTGTTGTTAGTTGCCCTCGAGTAGATTCTGACTTAGGGTGACCGTGTGTGTGCAGAGTAGAACTGCTCCAAGGGTTTTCAAGGCTCTGACCCTTTGTGAGCAGTTCACAGAGGCGCCTCTACATGAATTTTGACAGCCAGTCTTTCGGCTGGTGGTTGAGCCCTTAACCATTTGCACCCCTCAAGGGCTCCTGTACTTATAAGTAAATAAAAAAAAAAATTGAAACGGATGTACACCTATGGGTTAATAATTGTCATCTCTTGGGAAATGGAACTGACAGAGTTGAAGTAGAGAAAGAATTTTAATTTTTTCTACCTTGTACATGTCTGCATGAGTATGTATTAGTTTTGTAATTAAAAAATAAACATTTTTAAAAGTTAAAAACACTATAGTGACCTTACCATGATTTTGTATTTTTTTTTCAACTTTTTTTTTTATTGTACTTTAGGTGAAGGTTTACAGAACAAATAGTTTCTCATTAAACAGTCAGTACACCTATTGTTTTATGACATGGGTTAACAACCCCATAACATGTCAGCCCTCTCCCTTCTTGACCTTTCTTTTTGTTTGTTTGTTTGGTGAAAATATACATAGCCAAAGATACACCATTTCAAAAATTTCTGCATGCACAATTCAGTGACATCAATTACATTCTTCCAGTTGTGCTGCTATTCTCACTTTAGATGAAGATTTACAGAACAAAATAGTTTCTCATTAAACAGTACATATGTTGCCTTATGACAATGGTTAACAACCCCACTACATGTCAACACCGTCCTTACTCAACCTTGGGTTCCCTATCACCAGCTTTCCGCTCTCCTTCTGCCTTCTGACCCTTGTCCCTGGACTGCTGTGCCTCATTAGTCCCATTTGGTTTTATGGGGCTGTCCAATCCCCGGCCGAATGGTGAACCTCGGAAGTGACTTCACCACTGAGCTAAAAGGGTGTCTGGGGAACATACTCTTGGGGTTTCTCCAGTCTCTTTCAGGCCAGTAAACATGGTCTTTTTTGTGTGTGTTAGAATTTTGTTCTACATCCTTCTCCAGCTCTGTCCAGAACCCTCTGTTGTGATCCCGGTCAGAGCAGTCAGTGGTGGTAGCCGGGCACCTTCTAACTGTACTGGACTCAGTCTGGTGGAGGCCTTGGTAGCTGTGGTCCATTAGTCCTTTGGACTAATCTTTTCCTTGTATCCTGTTCTCTTCATTCTCCCTTGCTCCAGAAGGAGTATCTTAGATGGCCGCTCACAGGCTTTTAAGACCCAAGATGCTACTCACCAAGGTAGAATGTAGAACATTGTCTTTATAAACTGTGTTATGCCAATTGAGCTAGATGTTCCCCAAGACCATGGTCCCCACAGCCCTACGCCCAGCAATTCAGTCCCTCAGGGAGTTTGGATGTGTCTATGGAGCTTCCATGACCTTTCCTTGTACGAGTTGTGCTGGCTTCCCCAGTATTGTGTACAGTCTCACCCTTCACCAAAGATACCACTTATCTATTGCCTATTTAGTATCCCCCTCCACCTCTCCCATCCCTCATTTATGCTTATCTTTTTAAGTTTGAAGCAGTCTATTATTACTTGACTTCCTCTCCTTTAGAAGGTTCTATACCTATACCATCTATTCCCTCTTTTATTGTTCTGATGTTGTTGTCATTTACAGATTAACAGCTCTGATCCCCTGTTGTATTTCTTTTGGTTTTGGATAGTCCTTGAGAGTTCATTTCCTAGACTGGTATCTGGCTGGTACAATCCTGCATCCTGTATTTAGCCTGTGAGCTGAAGTTGTTTGTTCTCAGATCAAAGGAACTCCCTTTAATAATTCTTGTAAGTTTGGTTTGGCTTTTACATATTCCCTTAATTTCTTTTTATCTGGAAATGACCTAATTTCACCATCATATTTGAACGAGAGTTTTGCAGGATATATTATTCTTGGCTGGCAATTTTTTTCTTTCAAGGTTTTATATATGTCATCCCATTGCCTTCTTGCCTGCATGGTTTCTGCTGAATAATCTGAGCTTAGTCTTATTGTTTCTCCTCTGTATGTGACTTCTTGTTTTTCACAAGCTACTCTCAGGATTCTTTGTTTGTCTTTGGTTTTGGCAAGTGTGATTATGATATGCCTTGGTGATTTTCTTTTGGGGTCTGTCCTATATGGGGTTCGTTGAGCTTCTTGAATGGCCAGCTTTTCATCTTTCATGATATTGGAGAAGTTTTCTCTCAGCAGTTCTTCAGTGATCCTCTCTGTGTTTTCTGTTTTCTCCCCTTGTTCTGGAACTCCGATCACTTGCAGATTTTTGCTTTTGATTGTATCCCACATAACTCTCAGGGTCTCTTCATTTTTCTTGGTTCATTTTTCTGATTTTTCCTCAGACAGAGTTGTATCCAAGTGTTTGTCTTCAATTCCAATGATCCTGTCTTCTACTGTTTCAAATCTGCTCCTCAGCCCTTCTATGACACTGTCCATTTCTGAAACCTTGTTGTTTATCTTTTGGATTTCTAATTTTTTTTTTTGTAATTTCTAGTTGTGAATTTATTTTGGTATTTTGTTCCTGCATAATTTTCCTGAATTCTTCCATTTTTTGTCTGCATTTTCCATGAATTTATCTATTTTTTCCTCATTTTTTATCTGCTTTTTGCTTCAATTCTTGGATAATTCTGAGTATTAGAAATTTGAATTCCCTATCAGGTAGTTCTAGTGCCTTTTTTTCTACTGGGAAGTCATCTGGTGTTTTATTTTGGATCCCTACTGGAACCATCTTGTCCTGTTTTTGTAAATATTTTGATATCATCTGCTGTCTTCGGGGCATTCAGTAGTTATTTTTCTGGTTTATTGGTTGTTTTGTTTGTTTCATCCTTTTTTTTTAAATTTGGCTATATCTGAGCAGACAGGCTGTGTGTTCTTTGTTGTTTGCTCGTCTGTGGGCACGATACTTTTTGCCTCCTTCTCCAACTGGCAGGATCAGTCACTCAGATATGGTACAGCAGGGCAGATATGGCCGAAGAGGAGTTGCAGGGATGGGTTGTTTGTGGCACTTACTACAGCCACCAGGGCGGGTCAGTAATCAGTGCAGGGCAGGTTCTGGTAGGCTGTGCCTGTGCTGCTTGGTGGTGTGATGTTAAGCGCATGGTGCAGGTAGATAGGATGGAGGGGTGAAATTGTGATGTATGGAGCTAAGATGCGTATGGGAGAGAGGAGAGAGGAACAGGAGCCAAAAACATACCAACAAAAAAGAGTGCTGAGGAGCTTGCCGTTGGAGTGGAGAGATGAGAGACTATGAAATGGAGAAAAACAAAAAGGGGAAGAAGAAGAAAAAAAGAAAAGAAAAGAATGAATAAATAAAATTAGAAAGAAAAAGGAAAAGAAAAGCTCCCAGGGATCTCACTGGTGTGGCTACGAGGTCTGGGGAAGTTGTTCCAGGTGTTGAAGTACAGCCTGGATAGAGGGCGTAGAGAAGTGACTCAGCGCCAGGTATTCAGGGGACAGGAAGAGAAGGAAGGTATAGAGAGACAAGAAACTGAGTAATGAAGAAAGACAAAAAGGGAAAAAGAGGGAAAAGAAAACAAAACAAATTTGAAAAAAAGAAGACAAGAAAAACCCCCAAAAGAACAGGAAAAAAAAAAAAAAAACCATGAAAAAAGAAATGCCCTCAGGGATCCCTCTGTGCGTCTGCGCAAGCTGAGGGGTTAGGTCCCAAGCCACGCAGCACTGCCTGGCCAGAACGGGCTCCCAGCTCAAGAAAAGAAAAAGAAAACAAACAATTCAAAACAAACAAACAAAAAAAAGCCCCAGGGTCCCACCAGCGTGGCAGCACGGACCGGGAAGCAGTTCCACACTCGAGTGGAGCTCCACAGCCCTTCAGGAAGAAGCAAAGATGGCGCATGGAGCAAGGTATTTGAGCAAAAGGAGGGGGAGGTGGTAGGAGGTAAGGAAGAAATCAAAAGAAGCGGAAAAAAGCAACACCAGCAGCCCACAAATGGCACTCAGGGTGGGTGGAATCAAAGCAGCCAGTGCTTCCTGGCCAAGAGACTGTGGCCACGGGAAGCAGAGGAGGCCAAGTGGGGGTGAAGAACGGTAGGGGTTGGGAAAGCATATATTGCTGGTTACTGATTATTCTATCTCCTGCTGCAAGCTCTGTGAAGCTGCTTTCTCGTACCCCCTGTTCACTGGTGTCTGATAGGAGTCCAAGATGGTGGATCAGTGCTGTGTTAGCAATAGGGGACCTCTGCATGTATGTCTCCTCACGCTCTGTTCTCTGTCAGTTTCTCACTCTGTTTGGTGCTTGGCTGAGTTCTTTATCTCTTCATTGGATGTTCAGGGTTTCAGGATTGCTGTTTTCTCTGTTTGGCTAGTTTTTCAGATCTTTGCTGTGGAGGGACGGCATGGTGGCTTCTGCCTAGAGCACCATGTTGATTTCGTATCTTTTTAATATTTAATTAATAAAAAATAAAGTCAGCCATCCACCTAAATCTTGCCATCCCTACTCCTTACTCTCCAGTGTTGTTCCCCAGCTTCTGTGTCAGGTTAAACTGGCACAGCTTGTAACTTTGACAATGTCTACATCTGAGGGATAATGAATTCGGAACTTGTCTGATTTGTTTACTGCTTTATCCCCAGCAATTAGGACAGTGTCTGGCACATAGTAGGTGTTCATTCTATATTTACCGTTTCAGCAAATAATAATTAAGAGACGGAGAGATAAAAAGACCGAGAGAGTCCTAGAACTAAAGGACGAGGGATCGGAGTCATTTCAGCGTCTGTGGAGAAGGTTCTGTCAGGCTCTAAGTCCCTGAAAAGCAAAGGATATGTTTCTCTTGGAGACAGTGACTTGGAGTTCCAGATGAGAACTCTTGAGTTAGGATTCTGTTTGCTGGTAACTTAAGGAAAGTACTATTTTCCTCCTACTTGTCCCAGCCACAACAGCAACATAACTCAGATAAATGAACTGGCCCCAGGGAGGTTTGCAGCAATGACTCATCCTTTGAGAATCTCCATTCCATCCCAAGGATGTGAGGCATGTGGCAGGTGCTGGATGTAATTAGGAGAAGGATCAGACACGAAAGCTAAAGATGTTTTCTCTCCCCTTAACTGTGCCACGCCTGCCACACCACCAAATCCAGTGTGAGGAATTTCTATCTACTCCTTACTATAGTTCCCAGCAGTGGTGTCACTACGGGGGTGCGAAGGGTGTGGATTGCACTGGGTGACACTGTCAGAGGGGGTGACACCAAAATGACTGTCTATAAAATTTTTGTGTGGTGTTTCAGCAGAAATTTATTATCTTTTACAAAAATATCCCTGTAGTTAGTTATAACAACAAAAGCATTTTTCCTAAGCCCAGCTTACATGTATCAATATAACTAACCCACCAAAGAACCTACCGCTATCCACTCAATTCTGACTCATAGTGACCCCATATGGTTTCCAAGGCTGTAAATCTCTATAGAAGCTGATTGCCATGTCTTTCTCCCGTGGAGCTGCTGGTGGTTTTGAACCGCCAACCTTTCAATTAGCAGTCAATTGCTTTAATCACCAGGGCTTCTATGAATATACCGGCAAGTCTAAAACTCTATGCTAGTTTACTTTTTGAAACTTCTTCTGATGCACTCAGGTCAGAGCTGTCATGATTACCCAATTACAATGACGCCCACACTTCAAATCACCTGGTTTCGTGTTGTTTTCATTGCTGCTGGTGTTTTCATAGTCTGATTTGTCAAATTTCTGGTGTTTTTAAGCTACAGTATTGTGGTAATTAGTATTTGTGAATCTGTATCAACTTTTTTTTGAGAATGAATAATTAAGGGAAAAGAAGGAGTGATATATGGGAATTACGATTTACAAGTAACGTGAGTGGGAAAAATATTACTAAGGATTCTGTATGGTCTGGTATGGGGGGAGGTCCATGGGTGGGGGGGGTGACAACACCAACCCTAGTGACGCCACTGGTTACCAGAGTCTGCCCATGAATTACTAAGGAAATTCTTGATTTCCAGAGTAATCTCTTTACTCAGTGAAGGGTCTTGGAGGACATTTCTCATACCCTAGATTGTCAAAAAAAAAAAAAAAATGTTTTTAATCTGTCAATATTCAGTGTTGACAAAGATATGAGGCAATGAGGACCAGTGGGAGTTTGGCAGTACGTAGTAAAGTTGAGGAGTCCCAGGGTGTTGTAAATGGTTAATGCACTCAGCTGCTAACTGAAAGATCGGTGGTTCAAGGCCACCAAGAGGTGTCTTGGAAGAAAGGCCTGGCAATCTACTTCCCAAAAAAATCAGCCATTGAAAACCATATGGAGCACAGTTCTATTCTGACAAACATGAGGTCACCATGAGTTGGAAATGACTCGATGGCAATTAGTTGGTAAAGGTGAACACGTCTGTACGTTATCACCTAGGAGTTCCCCACCTAGTAGAGCAACTCCTGTAAATATACACTAGGAAAAATGCACCAGGAGTTTCACTGCAGCATTGTTTATCATTTATAATAGCAAGATATTCAGAACAACTCAAATGTCCCTCAACATTAGAACAAATAAATTGTGGTATATCATATAATGAGTCCCTGAGTGGTGTAAATGGTTAAGCAAATGGTTAACCTTAAGGTTGGCAGCTCAGACTCATCCAGAGGTGCCTCGGAAGTAAGGTCTGGCAATCTGCTTCTTAAAGATCACAGCCTTGAAAACCCTATGAAGCAGTTCTACTCTGCACACATTGAGTCCATTTGCCAGCAACTAAAAACAACAACAATAATCATGTAATGGGATAGTATAACATGAATGAACTATTTCTATGTGCATCAACATGGATAGATCACAAAAACATAATGCTGGGTCGGGGGAAAGCAGTTAACAAAAGAAAAAACAAAATTATTCCATTTACACAATGATCAAAGACAGATAAATCTAAAATTGAACAGTTTAGAAAACATGCATAGGTCATAAAACCATTGTTTTTTAAATGTTAGGAAATGATAAACACAAAATTCACAACTGTAGGTACTTGGCGGGGGTGGGCAGGAGGGAACTCAGGGTGGGCACAGGAGGTGAGAAATGCTCATAGCATTCTACTTCTGAAACTGGGTGATGGGTTCATAGATGGTCATTTTATTATTATTTAAAATATATATATTTTCACTGGATTATACACATAGAAATAGTTGAATTGGTGTATGTTTTACTGTGTGTATTTTCAACAACAACAAAAATAAAATAAATTACTTTTAAAACTTAAAAAATAAAATGTACTTATTCAGTATACATATACTTTCAAGTGTATGATATACTGCACAAAATTAAAAAGGGAATATGCGGAACAAATTACAAGTATTGATTTAAATAATAAATATTCTTTATAATAATAATAATATTATTAGCTAATATTTGTATAACACCTTTCAAATTACAAAATGGCTTCACATACCTTATCTTATTTATTTCTCACAACAACCTTGCTTGGTAGGTAGTATTATGATCCAGTTTTTAACTGTCAGGAAAGGAAAAATCTAAATTTTAACTCCAAGGTAACAGTTTCCAAAGCTTATGTGATCATTAAGGTTATGCATCAACTTGGCTGGGCCATGACTCTCAGTGGTTTGGCAGTTACGATGTAGTTTGGCAGTTGTATGATGATGTGATCACTTCCATGATGAGATTTGATATAATGTGATCACCTCCATGATGGGATCTGCTGTGAGTAGCCAATCAGTGAAAGGGAGTTTCCTTGGGAGTGTGGCCTGTATCAAATATAAGTGGATTTCTGGTAAGGCCCGAGGGCTTTTGCTGGCACTGGATCCTGCAGCTGGCTCCTGTTCTTCTAACCTCCTATTCTTGGGACTTGAGCTAGCAGTTTACCTGGCGTCTTTCCTGCCAGTCTTGAGATTCATCGGTCTTCGCAGCCTGTGAACCAGAGCCCTGCTGTCTGACCAGCCCCTGTGGCTACATGAATCAAGAGAAGCCTCCAGCCTGACCCACGTTCCAGCCTCTACAACAATATGAGTCATTTCCTTAATATCAATCTCTCTGTCTATATATATTTATACGCTTTACTGGTTTTGCTTCTCTAGAGAACTCAGCCTAAGACATCTCATATTTAAATGTTCACGTGTATTATTAGTATTAAAGTACTATGTCTGAATTACAGTGATGACTAACATTTATCAAGTACTGAGTATTGAGTTCTACTCTACATGCTTATGTGCATTAATTAATCCTCACAACAGTTAAGTACTATTACTATTGTGCCCATTTTACAGGTGAAAAAACTGATCCTTACAGTGTGATTAAATAAATTGTCCACTGTCACAAGTGGCAGACATAGGTCTAATTATCTCCAAAGTCCTGGTCCTTAACCAATATGCAATTCTGCCTCAATAATTTGTTCCTCTTCTTAATCTCTCCACCTAGGAAATGGACAGAATATACAAGAGTTATAGCAATTCTTCGCATTCATGGGGCAGCATAATGACTAAGAGCATAGGCTGTGGAGGCCAACTCCCTGATCCTACTTCTCCCATTTACATAGTGGTGTGAGCTTGGGCAACTCATTAGCCTCTTTGCATTTCAGTGTCCTTATTCACAAAAAGAGAAACCCTGTTGGTGCAGTGGTTATGCACTCAGCTGCTAACCTAAAGGTAGGCAGTTCAAACCCACCCAGGGGCTCTTCTTGGGAAAAAGACCTAGTGATCTGCTCCCTTAAAGATTACAGCCTAGGAAAACCTATGGGGCAATTCTACTCTGTCATATAGGGTTGCTGTAACTCGAAATTGACTCGATGGCACACAACATTCACAGAAAAACAACCAAACTAGTTGCCTGTCTTGTCAATTCCAACTCATGGTGAACCCACGTGTGTCAGAGTAGAAGTGTGCTCCATAGGGTTTTCAATGGCTGTGATCTTTCAATAGTAAATCGCCAATCCTTTCTTCCTAGTCTGTCTTAGTTTAGTGGTTAGGATTTGGAACTTTCACAGCCTAGGTTGGAAGGCAAAACACAGTAGCCACAACAAAGGACTCGAGCATACTAATGATGGTAAAGATGGTGCAGAACCCAGCAACATTTCGTTCTGTTGTACAATTAATTGCCATGAGTCGGAGCTGACTCTACAGCAACTAACAATGTGCTTTTTACTCCAGCCAAACCATTTTACTTGTGTCATTCACTCCTGTTGGGCTCACCTCCACCTAAATATCTTTGCTCGTATTTTTCCCCTGCCTGGAATGCCTTCTCAGCTACACTCTTTCTGCTCTGCTGAGAGAATTATGAACTGTTAGAGATGTAAAAGAAACCTTAAAGATAATCTAATCTGACTCTTTAATTTTACAGCTAAAAAAAAGAGGCATTTCTAGTCAAGTGCCTAGTCCAAGATCAAAGCAGTTATTGGTAAAACTGGAACTCAAATCCATGTCTCCTAATTCATAGTCTAGTGCTCCTTTCACCTTAAAAGTCTATTCTTCCATGGAAGTTTTCCAGCTAATTCTAACTACCATCAGTCTTGCCCTTTGCTGACCAGCCATAGCATTTGTCAGTCATCCATAGTTTTTGGCACTTAATTATATTTAATATAGAGTATAGTTTATTACAAATGATCTAATAATGGCTCTAATCAATTTTCACTGAGTTCCCTTAAAAACTGTAACTCTGTCAAATATTTATTTTTAATTCCCTCAGGCAAAAAAAGCTAGAGAAGAAATAAGAGCCGTCACACGAATAGATACATGCACACCCATGTTCATTGCAGCACTGTTCACAATAGCAAAAAGTTGGAAACTACCTAGGGGCCCATCAGCTGATGAATGGATAAACAAATTATGGTATATCCACACAATGGAATACCATGCAACAATAATGAACAACGGTGAAGCCGTGAAACATAACATGGAGGAATCTGGAGGGCATTATGCTGAGTGAATTTAGACAGTCACAGAAGGACAAATATTGTATAAGACCACTATTATAAGAACTCAAGAAAAGGTTTAAACACAGAAGAAAACATTCTTTGATGGTTACGAGGGTGGGGAGGGAGGGTGAGGGTTATTTACTAACCAGATAGTAGAAAAGAATTATCTTCAGTAAAGGGAAGGACAGCACACACTACAGGGGAAGTCAGCACAACTGGACGAAACCAAAGCTAAGAAGTTTCCTGAATACAATCAAACACTTTGAGGGACAGAGTAGCAGGGGTAGGGGTGTGGGGACCAAGCTTTCAGGGGGCATCTAGGTCAATTGGCCTAACAAAGCTTATTAAGAAAATGTTCTGCATCCTACGTTGGTGAATGGCATCTGGGGTCCTAAAAGCTTGCAAGCGGCCATCTGAGATGCATCAAGTGGTCCCAACTACCTGGAGTAAAGGAGAATGAAGAACACCAAAGACACAAGGAAAGTATTACCCAAGAGACAGAAAGGGCCACATAAACCAGAAACTTCATCAGCCTGAGACCAGAAGAACTAGATGGTGCCTGGCTACCACCAATGACCGCCCTGACAGGGAACACAACAGACTGTCCCTGACGGAACAGGAGAAAGGTGGGGTGCAGAACTCAAATTCTAGTAAGAAGACCAGACTTGATGGTCTTACTGAGACTGGAGGAACCCTGGAAAGCATGGCCCCTGGATTTTCTATTAGCCCAGGAACTAAAATGATTTCCAAGGCCTATGCTTCAGACAGAGATTAGACTGGACTATAGGACATAAAGTGATACTCATGAGGAGTGTGCCTCTTAGCTCAAGTAGATACAAGAGACTAAACAAGCAGCTTCTGTCTGGAGGTGAGATGAGAAGGCAGAGAGGGTTAGGAGGTGGTTGAATGGACATGGGGAATCAGGGGTGGAAAGGAGGAGTGTGCTTGTCACAGTATGGGGAGAGCAATTAGGGTCACATAACAATGTATGTATAAATTTTTGTATGGGAGACTAACTTGAAATGTAAACTTCATTTAAACTACAGCAATAAACAAACAAAAAAAATGCTAGAGATTTTATGATCTAGAATTTCAGTTTGGCTAAATGAACTCTAATACAGCTCTCCATCACTGAAAATGTAAGATTAATCAACAACTCGTAAAAGGTTTGAAAATGGCTATCTTTGTAATACACATGCAAAATTTCATTTTTCCAAAGCGTCCCATCTCTGCTTAGAAATTTATATTTAGATATGCAAAAAGGGACGAAATAGAAGTGAAGTGCATAAATTCCACCAGAACCTTCCACATCAGACCACAAAATCGCTAGTATTTTATAAGAAGGCACAGAAGTCACCCAGAAGCAGGAGTACTACTGTGTTTTTCACAAATAACACACCCATGCATATAACGCACATAGTGCACCTAGGAAAATAATGTGGGGGACAGTGTGGTTGGCAAAAGCGTATAACACGCACATTAATTTTGTAAAATACAGTATTCACAAGTGTTTTCTATAATTTCCTTCCTGGCCTGAAAATCCAAGGCAAACAGCTGGCAGTTCACAAACTGATTTGAATTGCTTTATAATCTTTAAAGGCAGGTGAGTCAGTGAAACTGAATCCATCTCAGAAGTCACTTTAAAGACTCAGATTCAAATTACTTCTTTGAATTATGTATAAAAGTCAACATTTTTCAACCTAATATTCGTTCGCTCACTCATTAATGCCCCAAACATCAGGCATGGTAGCAAGCACTAGAGATGTAAAGAGATTCATGGACTAGAAGAACAGAGGGAAAAAAAAAACCCCACTGCTGTTGTTGAAAGGATTCCAACTCATAGTGACCCTATAGGACAGTAGAACTGCCCCATAGGGTTTCCAAGGCTGTAAATCTTGACAGAAGCAGACTGTCACATCTTTCTCCCTTGGAGTGGCTGGTTGGCTGGAACCACTGACATTTTGCTTAGTAGCCAAGTGCTTTCACCACTGTGCCAGACAAATAAAGAAATTATTGTTTTACAGTGTTGTCAGTGCCTGTCAAATATATACTCATCCTTAAAGCCCAGCTCAAGTACTACCTCTTCAGTGCATCACCGTCCTGTTTGCCTCAGTGAGAATCAATATTTAATCTTTTCCTCTTCTGTGCTGTTATGGATTGAATTATGTCCCCCAAAAAATGTGTGTCAACTTGCATAGGCTGTAATTCCCAGTATTGTGTGATTGTCCACCGTTTTGTCATCTGATGTGATTTTTCTATGTGTTGTAAATCCTACCTCTATGATGTTAATGAGGCAGGATTAGAGGCAGTTATGTTAATGGGGCAGGACTCAATCTACAAGATTAGGTTGTGTTTGAAACCAATCTCTTTTGTGATATAAAAGAGAGAAGCCAGCAGAGAGACACAGAGACTTCGTACCATCAAGAAAGTAGTGCCAGCAGAAGAGGGTGTCCTTTGTACCCAGGAACCCTGTGCCGAGAAGCTCCTAGACCAGGGGAAGATTGATGACAAGGACCTTCCTCCAGAGCTGACGGAGAGAGAAAGCCTTCCCTTGGAGCTGATGCCCTGAATTTGGACTTCTTACCTACTGTGACAGAATAAACTTTTGTTTGTTGAAGTCATCCACTTGTGATATTTGTTATAGCAACACTAGAAAACTAAGACACGTGCTCTCAAGGTATGTTGTGCTTTCCTAGCAGCCCTAATGGTATAGCACTACAGTTTTTGCCATTAGATAGTGATAATTAACTAAACAAATAAATTCAGAAAAATAACACAACTCTTGACATTTTGGGGGGTCTTTCTGCCCATTCACTATTTTACAGTGATTTAACTACAAACAAGGAGAGCAGCTATTGTTATTTGGACAGCAATTTGATTCATATGGACTAAAGCCTCTACCACAGGCGGCAGCAGTGTTCAACTACACCTGACATAAATAAACTTCATTTCATATGAGTATATGTAAAAGAATAATGTGAGAATTCTTTATAATGTACATTCCAAGCAAGAATCATTGCTCAAGTTCCCTCTTCAATTGTCTGCACTCCTTTCTGATGAAACATACAATCTAACGAGCTAGACTCCTGCCCATTCTCCAATGAATCCTATACTTTCCCACCTATCGGCCTTGGACCATGCCACAACGTACACACTACACAGCTTTTCACTTTTTTCTGCTTATAGAAGTCTTATTATTCTTTAAGGCCCTGCTCAGATCTTATTTCTACCTTAAGACTTTCCATGATTTTCCCAGGCTAAATATACTCCTACCTACTATGTTCTCGGGAAACCTGGTGGCGTAGTGGTCAAGAGCTACGGCTCTTTAACCAAAACATTCGCAGTTCGAATCCACCAGGGTCTCTTTGGAAACTCTAGCGGGCAGTTCTACTCTGTCCTGTAGGGTTGTTATATGTCGGAATCGACTCGAGGGCAACAGGTTTGGTTTTTTTGGTTATTATGTTCTGGAGCCCTGGTGGCAAAGGGGTTAAGAGCTTGGCTGCTAAACAAAAGGTTGGCAGTTCGAATCCACCAGCCACTCCTAGGAAACCCTATGGAACCGTTCTACTCTGTCCTATAGGGTTGCTATTGTAACCTGACCCTACGAAAGTCGGTAAATTTCCATTAGTCCTTAAACTAGCCCAAGCCAGATTTGGCCTGCCACACATGTGCAGAAGGACTACCTCTGACCGTTAATTGACCTCAACAAAGGACGCAGCAACAGGTGAAATGAATCAGAAGGAAGCTCATCAACCAGGGCCCATTCCGAAGCAAGAAGTTTGACAAGAACCACATCACCTCCTGTTTCCTGGCCACCATAATTCCTGCAACATCTTCCTTCTAGAATTTGCCGTCCCCAGTATGCCTGCATGGCTGCTGTCTTGCTGTCCAAATCACGCATAAGTCTGCTCTCCCATAGCTCTGGGAGTTGGATATGAGGAGCTTCCTCCCGGCTCCTTGCTCTGTGCTTTGCAATGAAGTTATTTTCCCTTTCTCAAAGGCTGGTGTCCAGGTCTTTGGCAAGTCTGAACACCCTGGACAAGGACCCAGCTGCCAGGGCTTGGCAACACTATGAGTTGGAATTGACTCGATGACAATGGGTTTTATTCTGTTCTATTTTATTTCTTATTTTAGTCTGGGTCTTATTACAGTTTTTTGTGTGTGTGAGTGCATACTTTCACTAGATTGTGAATATTTAGAGATCAGAACATAGTGTAAGTCATTCTGATTTTGGCATGGCATAGTTCTTTACACATATTAAACATTTAAGAGATGTTATTTGAAATTAATTAAATGGGTTTGTGCAGGTCAATTCCTTCCTACACCTCTATCCTCACATACCATAGGATCATTGTTTGGCGTTTCTAAAACAAAACAAAAACCTGAGAAGTTTTTGTACAGAACCACTCTTTCGTTAGCCATACTCCGCAACCGGAAGAAAACTTTTCACTTCTGTTTTTCTGTTCTTCTTATCTAAGCATTATCTCCAAGTTTAGAAATGACTCTTCTCAAACCCTTCCTATGAGTCAGATAGTGGTCAAGAGCATACTTTAGGCACAGAAACTAAAACAGAGAGGGAAAGGGAGAACTCAGCAAATTTCCTAAACATACTTCAGGACTTGATTGTGCGGAAGTGAAGACTATACAGGACTCTGGCGGGGACCTCCAGGTTGGTGCTGAAGCCTTGAGCTACGGTCTCAGTTTTTGGTAAGAAACCCTATATTCACCTGATGACTAGCCTGTTTGGCTCATTATCTATAGATAATGGCTTGAAGGTGATCATCTTCCATTTCCAATTTTTATTTCTTTCATTTCGTCCCCCATATCCTCCTACATTTTTCAAAGTATTCCACAATCTAGTCATCTTTGTGCTTAAATTTTTCATTCTATAACTAATAGAGAATTTTTATTTCTTTTTTTTTTGAATTGTGCTTAGGCGAAGGTTTACAGAGCATATTAGTTTCTCATTAAACAATTAATACACATATCATCTTGTGAGATTGGTTGCCAACCCCTTCTCGACCTTGGGTTCCCCACTTCCAATCCTCCAGCTTTCCTGTCCCCTCCTGCCTTCTTGTCCTTGCTCCTGGGCTGGTGTGCCCATTTAGTCTCGTATACTGGTTGAGCTATGTGTATTATTGTTTGTTTTATGGGCCTGTCTAATCTTTGGCTGAAGGGTTAGCCTCAGGAGTGACTTCAGTACTGAGTTAAAAGGGTGTCCAGGGACCATCCTCAGTGTTTCTGTAGTCTCCATCAGACTAGTAAGTCTGGTCTTTTTTTGTGAGTTAGAATTTTGTTCTACATTTTTCTCTAGCTGTGTCTGGGACCCTGTATTGTGATCCCTGTCAGAGCAGTCAGTGGTGGTAGCAGGGCACCATCTAGTTGTGCTAGACTCAGTGTGGTGGAGGCTGTGGTAGTTGTGGTCCATTAGTCCTTTGAACTAATCTTTACCTTGTGTCTTTGGTTTTCTTCATTCTCCCTTGCTCCAGACAAGGTGGGACCAGTAGACGTATCTTAGATGACCACTTACAAGCTTTCAAGACCCCAGATGCTACTCACCAAAGTAGGATGTAGAACATTTTCCTTATAAACTATGTTATGCCAGTTTAGCTAGATGTCCCCCAAGACTGTAGTCCCCAGCACTCAGCCCAGTAACTCGATCCTTATAGGAGTTTGGCTGTGTCTATGAAGCTTCTATGACTTTGCCTTGGTGAAGTTTTATACGTCATTTTTTCCCTGTCTTAGATTAGCTATGTTTCTCTTAGGTTTTGATTACAACTTTCCCCATTACTTGCGTTTTGCAATTCACTGTCTGTTTTTTCTTTATGTATACCTTTTCCTCTTTCTATTTCCCTCTTTGTTTCTTCTACTGTTTTGCACATTTATCATTGCTACTGATTCTGTCATTGTATCATTAGCATTTGATTCTGGGATTTACTTTTCTTTCTCTATCATAGTTGAATTTTAGCTTCAAGATTTTATTTGTCTTTTTAATTACTTATGCAAATTCAGTATTGAAAACTAAACAATATCCTCCACTAATCTTAAACCGAGGTATTTTTCTGCTAAAACAACTTGGAGAAATGTAAAAAGTGGTCTTGTTCTAAATGACTTTGAACACACCCTGACTCGTACATGCTTTCATTTCAAGACAGGTAATATGTGATACTTAAAATACAGCTCACTCCAGATGAGTCAGTTTTTTTTACATTGGAATTCTGCTGTTTTTTAGAATTATAACTTAAATTTGTGCAGCCTTCAGTGCCTTCCCTTTTATTAGCAATCTTCTTGTTGTTGTTAGTTACTGTCAAGTTGATTCTGACTCAAGTTTCTTTACGGACCTGCTCAGATCCCCTGTGTGTACAATAGAACTGTACTCTCTAGGGCTTTCAAGGCTGTGACCTTTTGGAAGTAGATTGCCAGGCCTGTCTTCTGAGGTACCTCTGGGTGGGTTCGAAACACCAGCCTTATGGCTAGTAGTCGAGTGTTTAACTGTTTGCGTCACCCAGGGACTCCTTTTATTAGCAATATGATAGGCTTTTTAGTAAAGTTATGTCATTCTTAATTATGAAAAGAGTATTTGGTGAGAGTCACTGGACCTAGGATCTGAGAGTCCATCTAGTTTTGATTTTGTGAAAATTAATTTACTGAGTTACAGTGTCAAAAACAAAATAAAGACAGGGAGAAGAAGAGATGATTGCTAAGTTCCCTTTTAGTTCTAGGATTGTATGACTCCATCTTTCTCTCAATTCTTCATGGACCTATGTATGAATATGTGTTGAAGTGGGACAATGGATCAGGATAGCTGTCGTGTGCAACAAGGAAGGAAGGGACCCTGGTAGGATTTGAATGTTGTTAGCTAAACTCACAGAAAAGGGAATGGGAATCATTTCTTCTTTTTTAATTATTTTGATGACTCACTTATTTTAACTTCCAGTAACACCATTGTGGCAACATTTGGTCCACTCAGCAGAACTACTTCCAAGTCACAAAAATATTTGAGGCCTCTTTAAAAACAAGAAGTACAGCCAGAATGGTCCTTAGATGCAAGGCTGGAGAGACTTCTATCTCATACTTTGGACATGCTATCAGCAGGGACGAGTCCCTGGTGAAGGACATCATGCTCGGTAAAGTAGAGGATCAGCGAAAAAGGGAAGGACCTTTAATAAGATGGATTGACTCAGTGGCCACAACAATGGGCTCAAACATAGCAACACTGTGAGGATGGTGCAGGACTGGGCAGTGTTTCATTCTGTTGTGTATAGGGTTGCTATGAGTTGGAACTGACTCAACAGCACCTAACAACAACATAAAAACAACCATAGTGTTATTATACCTGATAAGAATTAAGAACTAAAAAATGAAAAGACATTTTAGAAGGAAAAGCTGAGGAATTAATGAAGCAGCCTGGGTAAGAATTAAATTGATAAGAATAAGAATCAACTTAATTTAGTTGGAAAAGAAAAAAGTCAATCCCAAATAAGAGCATTTATCCATTCAAGTAATCTTTAACCCTCATCTCATAGAAGGCACTGTGCTAAATTTTGTTGAGCAAGTATTTCTGAATAAGACTCATTTTTTTTTAATCATCATGAAATTTAAAGTCAGAATGATAGATAAGATAGCCACAATAATAATTATAAGACAAAATGTGACATTGCATAGAGAATAGGAAAAGAAGTTTGACCACACACACAATTAAGAAGCTGAAGAGGTAATTTCTGATTGGGACTATTAGAGGAGGTTTCAAGGAAGATATAATATTTCAGCTGGATCTTAGGAATGGGTAGAATTTCAACTAGTAGAGATTAGGGATAAAATGAAGAAGAGATTAAGGTGAAGGACATATTCCAGATAGAAGTAAACGGCATTAGCCAACGTATAGATAATGCATAGCATTAACTTGGAAAAGTGAGTTATTCAGGATAGCTATAAAGTAGGGTATATTTATGGGAGTATTCAGATTTAGGGAAGGTGCAGTGTGATGGATCACTTTTATATGGACTTTTTCACCATGATCTTGTAACTCCCACCAAATGATTGGGTGGGACTATGCAAATAAGGTGCTCATGGCTCACCAAGGGGATTGGACAGCTTGCTAATAATGCAAATAAGGGGCATGGCACCCTTATGGGGATAAAAAAAGAAAACCAAACCCACTCCCATCAAGTTGATTCTGACTCATAGTGACCCTATAGAACAGAGTAGAACTGTCCCACTTGGTTTCCAAGAACTGCCTGGTGGATTTGAACTGCTGACCTTTTGGTTAGCAGCCAAGCTCTCAACCACCACACCACCAGGGTTTCCCTTGTGGGGATGGGACCATACAAATAAAGTGCATGGAATGCTAGCAAGGAGGTTGGTCAGTTTTGTCATCCCACTAGGTTTAAAACGAGCCATACCAGAGGCAGAAAGGGGAGACCTCACTACCACAAAGAAAGAAGAGCTGGGAGTGAAGCATGTCCTTTGGACCCAGTGTCCCAGTGCTGAGAACCTCCAAGACCCAGGAGACAGAGCTGTAACACTGGAGACGATGCAAGATGGCGACAGGCAGTGGCAAGTGCAACAGAGAACTGGTAGCAGCAGAACCAAGAAACCAGCAGAAGATGATGTGGTGGGCTTACTGGCCCATGGAGGGAGAGAGCTGAGTGCCTTCGGACAGGAGGCTTGCTGACAGAGTTGGGTGCCTCCATGTACTTGGCAGAGCTAGGCTTGCCAACCTACAGAGTGAAAAAGCTGAGTGTTTTCAGGCAGGAGGCTTCCTGGCAGAGTCGGGTGACTTTGGGAACTTGTCGGTGGAGCTGAAGAGTTTTGTAACACTTGCCCAAGTAGGGCAGAGGCCAGGCCGGCTCAAGAGGCCTGAGGGGCCGTCGAGGGCCCAGAGAGAGGCCTACCTGTGGGCACAGCTGAGAAGCTGTCCTGACAGAAGAACTGTGTCCTGAGTCGTTCCTGATCCTGAATTATAACCTGGTACCTCCCTAATAAACCCCATAATTGTGAGTACTGTCTGTGAGTTCTGTGTGGCCATTACAACAAATTATCGAATCCAGTAAAGGGGTAAAGAGTGCCATGGGAGGGACAGCTGGTGTAGGAACTGGTGAGAAGGTTGAAGAGAGAACGTACATCTGACCTCCATTTCATAGGAGTCAGCCACGGACAGTTGATGCTGATAACGATTCTCTCCCTTTCCTCTGGTGAAGTTAGATGAGGAGGTCTGATGCCCCCATGCCATCATTTTTACAGAAGAAAATTATTTGCACTCAACTGCTATCCTAAAGGTTAGCGGTTCCAACTCATCCAGCAGCACCATGAAAGAAAGCCTAGCGATCTGCTTGCGTAAAGTTTACAGCCAAGAACACCCTATGGAGCAGTTCTACTCTGTCACACATGGGGTCGCCATGAGTCAGAATTGGCTCTACCATGGGCTTGGTTTTTTGTTTGTTTGTTTAATGTCACAGAGGCCAAGAGAAAAGCATTACAGAGTCAATATGTCAAATGATGAATATTATATTGAGGAGGATGAGGTCAGAGAAAAAGATGTTTAGGTTTGCTATTTAGGAGTAATTTTAGCAGAGTCATGTGAACAGAGAACAAATTATACAAGGTTAAGAAGTGAGTGGCCAGCACAACAGGCCTCAAAACAAGCCCATGTCTTTGAAAAAGAGGAACTATGCTAATATTAAAAGAGACTTAAGAGATATAACACTAATACAAAAGTGTGGTCCTAGATTGGATATTGTTGTGGACAAAGGAGCTGTAAAGAGTATTTTTGGACAGTGGGGGAAAAAAATCGAGCAAATCTGCTGCAAAAGACCTCTTTAAAGTGTTAAAAAGCAAAGATGTCACCCTGAGGACTAAGGTGCGCCTGACTCGAGCCATGATATTTTCAATCACCTTATATGCATGCAAAAGCTGGGCAATGAATAAAGAAGACTGAAGAAGAATTGACATCTTTGAATTATGGTGTTGGCAAAGAATATTGAATATACCATGGGCTGCCAGAAGAATAAACAAATCTGTCTTGGAAGAAGGACAGCCAGAATGCTCCTCAGAAGCAAGGATGGCGAGACTTTATCTTACATACTTGGGACATGTTATCAGGAGGGACCAGTCCCTAGAGAACGACATCATGCTCGGTAAAGTAGATGGTCATCAAAAAAGAGAAAGACCCTCCACAAGATGGGTTAACACAGTGTCTGCAACAATGGGCTGAAACACAGCAACAATTGTAAGAATGGTGCAGGACTGCACAGTGTTTTGCTCAGTTGTACATAGGGTCACTATGAGTTGAAACTGACTTGACAAAACCTAATGATAACAATACGGAATGTTAGTTAGCTGAAAAAGGAACCAGTGGTGAACGAAAAGATTGGAAGTGCAAAAGTGAGGGGTAATTTCCATTGATATGGACTTCCAAATGAGGTTATTATTTTGATATAGACTTAAATCAATACAGTAGCTTTTAAATTGTCAGAGAATTTTTTTTTCTTAAAATGTTTCATTATGTTTTCGGTGAAAGTTTTCACAGAAAATTAGGTTCCCACTTAACAATTTCTATACAATTTGTTCAGTGACAATGGTTACATTTTTCACAGTGTGTCAGCTTTCTCATTATTTTCATTCTGGTTGTTCTGTTTCCAGTAATCTAGGCCCCTTGCCCCCTTGCCTTCACATCTTTGCTTTTGGGTTGACCATTTAGTCTCATACACGATTTTTTAAAGGACCACAGTACTCATGAATGATATCATTTATTTTATGAGCCAATCTGTTATTTAGCTAAACAATGACCTCATGGAATAGTTTTGGTTCAAGGCTTAAAGAATATCTCAGGGCAATAGTCTTGGGGAGTCCTCCAGTCTCAATGGGTCTAGTAAATTTGGACTTTTTAAGAATTTGAGTTCTGTTCCACATTTTGTTTCCATTCTGTCAGGATCCATCTATTGTGTTCCTAATCAGAGCAGTCAATTATTGGTAGCTGGGCACCATCTAGTTGTTCTGGTCTCAGGGTAGATGAGGTCATTGTTCATGTAGACTATTAGTCCTATGGACTAGTTTCTTCTCTGAGTCTTTGGTTTCCTTCTTTCTCTTTTACTCCAGACATGTAGAAACCAGTAGATGTGTCTTAGATGGCCGCTCGAAAGCTTTTAAGACCCTAGACATTACTCAGCAAACTAGGCTGTAGAACGCAGATTTTACATTCTATATTAGGCCAGTTGAGTTGTCCCACAAGACTATGGTCCTAAACCTTCGGACCCTGTAATCCAGTCCTATGAGGTATTTGGTTAAGTCTGAGAAGTATCCATGTTTGTGCCCCATATGTGCTTTATTATATATATATGAACATATATGGACGCATACACTTATATATGTACAGATCCATATAGATACATTTATATATGCCCATATATATCACACATATACATACCTATACAGTTGTATGCAAATATACATACACATGTACCCACACTCCTATTTGTTGTTGCACAGTTGTATATGTTATAGCATTTACTAAAAATGTCCTTTTTTCTTGCATACTTCTTAGTGACATCATTTACCTTGGTCAAGCTGTGCACACTTCACCCACATTTGGTGTTATATTTCCCATCACCAGAAATAACAAGTGTCTACTATCTAGAGAGCAATGCCCCTCCATCCCTACCCCCACCTATCCTTGTTAATCACCAGTGATCATTGGTTTCAACACGTATACCTATTCTTGTCTTTTTATAATAGCGAGATCATACAGTATTTGTCCTTTTGTGATTGACTTATTTCACTCAGCATAACGTACTCCAGATTCATCCATGTTACAATATATTTTGAGAATTCATCACTATTCTTTATGGCTGCATAGTATTCCATTGTGTGTATGTGCCATGTTCTGTATATTATCAGAGAATGTTTTTGTGTGGTCCAGTGTGAAGTCAAGAAATACAAGCTAAAACAGTGTAAGGTCCTTCTGGTTTTGTGTTTCTACATCATTACATGGGAAAAGGTTTGAATTCTAAGAATATGCACTTCTTTAAAGATACTGATAGATTTAACATTTTCTTTCATCATTTTGCAGAAGCTTAGCAATGGAGTCTTTCTCTACTGAGACCAACTCAACTGACCTACTCTCACAGCCTTCAAATGAACCTCTAATAATTCTCTCCATGGTCATCCTGGGCCTCACTTTCTTATTGGGATTGCCAGGCAATGGGCTGGTGCTGTGGGTGGCAGGCCTAAAGATGCAGAGAACAGTGAACACAGTTTGGTTTCTCCACCTCACCGTGGCGGACTTTCTCTGCTGCCTCTCCTTGCCCTTCTCCCTTGCTCACTTGGCTCTTCAAGGGCACTGGCCCTATGGCTGGCTCCTCTGCAAGCTCATTCCCTCCATCATCATCCTCAACATGTTTGCCAGCGTCTTCCTGCTTACTGCCATCAGCCTGGACCGCTGTCTTCTAGTGCTCAAGCCAATCTGGTGCCAGAATCACCGCAATGTGAGGACAGCCTTCGCCATCTGTGGATGTATCTGGGTGGTGGCTTTTGCAATGTGTATACCTGTGTTCTTATACCGGGAAATGTTCACTGTAGACAACCATAATATGTGTGGCTACAATTTTGGTGGCTACAGCTCATTAGATTATTCAGATTTTACCTTTGATCTACTGGAAACCGGGTCTCTTGACGACTCCATTGTTCGGCTGCCTGGGGAAATGGGTGATAGGTTAGATTCTTCCTCTTTCCAAACAAATGATCATCCTTGGACAGCCCCCACAATGAATCCATTGACAACTTCCACTAATTTCCGTGCCCAGACATTCCAAAGACCTTCTGGAGATTCACTCCCTAGGAATTTATCTAGATTATCCAGTCAATATAACTATTACAATTTATCTACATCTGCTGATGTGTTCTTACCTAGAATTCCTGGTGATTTGCATGGGTTTCCCAGTGAAGATCGAAGGACTGACTCACTGAATTACTCTGATCCTCTTCTCTCTACTGATTTAGAGCTTTTCCCCAGTGCTTCTAGCAATTCCTTACACACATATGATTACAATTACATTGGTAATTCAAGCCAATTCAGCCATGACAATCAAGTGCCAACACCCCTGGTAGCAATAACCATCACTAGGCTAGTAGTGGGTTTCCTGCTGCCCTTTATTATCATGGTGGTCTGTTATACCCTCATTATCTTACGAATTCGACAGGGATGCTTCTCCAAGTCTCGGGGCAAAACTTTGCGAGTAGCCATGGTGGTGGTGGTTGTCTTTCTTGTCTGCTGGACTCCATACCATGTATTTGGAGTCCTATCATTGTTTATTGATATAGAAACTCCCTTTGGGGAAGCTTTGGCATCCTGGGACCATGTGTCCATTGCTCTAGCATCTGCCAATAGTTGCTTCAATCCCTTCCTCTATGCCCTCCTGGGGAAAGATTTTAGGAAGAAAGCAAGGCAGTCCATGCAGGGCATTCTGGTGGCAGCCTTCAGTGAGGAGCTCACACACTCTACCAGCTGCTCCCAAAACCAAATCTCCTTAAAGAGAAACAGTATCAGTACAGCTGTTTGAAAACATGGAGCTGCCAATCCAGGCAGAGGTTCTTAAGTATTCACACAGTACAACATGTTTCTAAAAGGGTGAGAGATGTAGTGAGCAGGGGGGTTCAGAAACCATCCAAGAATCATAAGCAGCATTTTAGTCTAGTGGTTCTCAAAGTGTGGTGCCCAGACTGACACCAGCATCACCTGGACACTTGTCAGAAATGCAACTCTCAAGCACCACCCTAGATTTGCAGAATCGGAATCTCTGCGAGGTGGGGCCCAGCAAGCCCTCTTGTTTTAACAAGCGGTCTTGTTTCTGATGCATGATAATTTTGAGAATTATTGTAAAAGTCTATTTCTGTCCAAAACTAAACCATGTGAGCTAAATGAGAAACTAGTCTGTTTTTAAATGATGTTTCCATCATTAAATTTTTTCTTTAGTATTATCTATATCCCCTTCTAGATTCAATGTAAACTCATTTCTTCTAGGTCTACCTGTGTGAAAGGTGATGATTTATTTTACAGCTTTATCTTGGTGGTGATTTTTAAGTGAAAAGAGGTTGCCTCCCTCCAACCAAAAAAAAAAAAAAGTCTATGAAAATAGCTATTATTAGACTGAAAAGAAGCCCTGGTAGTGCAATGGTTTAGTGCTCAGCTGTTAACCAAAAGGTCAGTGGTTCAAACCCACCAGTGGCTCTGTAAAGATCTGCTCCCATAAAGAGTACAGAAGCCCTGTGGGGCAGTTCTACTCTGTCCGATAGTGTTGCTGTGAGTCAGAATCCATTCGAAGGTGCGCAACAACAACATGAGACAGAGTCTGGAGCAAAGTGAGATGCCAGATGCCTGGTACCTGGAACACCCCTGGGTACAGGACATAGGGATTGCAAGGGTCTGCTTTTACAACTAAGTAAGCATTTATTGTGTGAAGACACACTACTAATGCATCTAAAAACTTACTCATAAAATGTTATGTAAGCTGCTGTTTTGGGGAGTTCTGTTTACTCTATCTGCCAACTGTTGGAACCATCTATGTTCCATTCCTTTTCTTAAGCTCTTTGATTCTCTTATTCCTCCCCTGCCTCTAAATATTCTTCCATGTCAGACTTTTGGCCTCAAATAACCTCTTATTTCATAAGATTTGAATTACTCCCCTCCTCTTGCTCCAAAATAATACTTTCCAAAGACTTCATATCAAATGAAAGGAGAAAAAGAGTGGAGGATGGAGCAGCAATTATTTAATCCACTGCAAAATGGCTGAACACTGAACCAGAAATACCATTCAACTTTGAGAAACATGACTATATATGTGTATCTTTCATGCCAAAATTACCAAATATGTCTTTTGGGCTTTTTAATCTTTCTTCTTATCAAAGTTAAACAATGTACATAGTTTAAAAAGAATTAAAATTGAACTAAGAGACTTATAATGAAATGTAAGATGTCTCCTGCCCAACTCTGCCTAACGCCCAACTGCTCTTCTCTTCTCACTCCCATTTCCCATTCACAACCCTTGCAATTCTTTTAGGTATTTCTAAATTATGTGCTTATGTTATTTTTTTAGACATGACAAAATGACCTCTTGTTCTGAAAGATGAAGATTTTTATCCAACCACCTCTATATTTTTGTTTGTCCAGCATACACAGTATTTACTAATAACCATTATATTTTAATTTGTTCATGCCCAGGCTTCTCTCTCACCTTGGACTACTCATTTTGCTTGAAATCCATCTGTCCATTTCAAACATTTATATGGCTTTCCTTCTAGCCCTCTTCTATTTATAAAAGCATTACCCAATTCCCTGCCACATCCTCATTTTTCTGTGTATAAACTTTTAAATGTGGCCGTATCTGAACTGATTATATACAATGACTTAATCTTAAAAAATAGAAAATGAGATGTTTTAGACTTGCCAGGCATTATTATTTGTTCAATAGTTGAGGTGAGTCTAGACTACAAATTTGTTATGAGGTTCTATGCAGAAAAATTTCAAATCACTAGGAATTCTGTCAGTTGTAAGGTAATACTGTCTGATGTGATGTAAAATTTGCATTGCTACCTTTCCAATTTAATTTGCTTATATATCTGATATAAATAAATGCTTTTTATCTCATGGTTCCTTGCAAGGCTCAGAGATTCATGGATACTTGTAACTGGCTGACACTCAGACTATATCATAACCTATAAATATTCAGCCAGTAAATCTCATAGTGGGTGACTGTAGGGCTGCTACAATGGCCATTAGCCAGGCTTCTGGAAACCTCAACACATCCCACAAGACCCTGAGTATAAACTCCAAACTACTAGGGCTAATGTATACGATATTAGGGTGAATAAACTTGGCATAGTTATAAGGTTCAATGTACAGTGAAGTGTTGGCAATTCATTCTCTGGGTTCCTTTTGAGAGTTCTATTTATCTTGGAAACGTATTCTGAAGAAATTCCAACCATTAGAATTCCCTTGTTTATGATGAAAAACTCTGGTGAGTACCTATAACTATTTTTGTACTATCTCATCTCCAGAAGTCTCAGACTGGGGTCCAACTCTTCCCCAAAATGTAGTATCTTAAATCTTTAAAATACCCCAGGATTCAAGTAAGGTGGCCCTAGTCCACATACCAAGCTGCAAGCAGTGATTGACTTTCCCAGTATTTTACTATATTTAATAGCATTTGAAAAGAGGAATGTTAAAGGGGTGCTCTTAACTCTTCTTCCCATCAATCTTACAAAAAATTACAAGGCAAGCTAATTAATCCCAACAGTGGGACGAAGGGCTAAATGCCAAGTAAAACCAAATGCTTTCACATTTCTCCCTTCCGACCCTGGCTAAGAGAAACTTGACACTAGTAAGATTTTAAAAAAACAAAAACATAAACATTCTTCTTTTTTTCTTTTTATTAAGAAAGCATGCAAAAAACAACAACAACTTGTGAGACCATACACCCCCTTCCCAGCCTGCACCAATGCAAAGCATTATGGGTGGTATGAAGAACTCACCAAACCAGAAACATGAGGGATGAGGAGAGGAAGGCAGGAAGGGGTGGATCTACACCAAACAATTGCTCCTTCTATCCCTCTCCTCCACTACCTCCCTTATTTCCTCTTGTAGGCAGTGAGCTCCTGCAATTTTGTACACATCACCCAATACAACAACGACTATACTTCATGTCCAGCAACGCTGGACCAACAAGAAAAAGTAGTATTCTTTCCATTTCATGGAGGGGAGGGGAAACTGAGGCCCAAAGAAAGTCAGTTTTGTCCTGTGCCATTTAGCAAGGCTGAACTTGGCAGAGGGGAGCTGGAATCCCAAGAGGCCTGATGGCCAATCTCCAGTCCCAGCCCCAAACTTCAGTTATTCTGGCTGCCAGCAGGATTCTTAATGATACTAGTTTTCAGAAGACACAGGTGAATTATAAACAAAGGACATTTGCTTATATGATTCAGTCTACCCTTGCAAATGTTGTATGGATCTGAGCAGGAGAGGAGTTTAGAAAAGAGGAGTGATAATTTGTAAAGAGGGGAGTCTTGAGGAGAACGGGTTGGAAGTTATGTGTAGGAGGCACCTTGAATAGAAGGAATAAAGAAGAGATGCCTAAAATAGAAACACCGGGCAAGGGCATTTTGCCACCCTCTAGGAGAAATTCTCCTTTCCCCAATGGGAAATATGTCATACTTCAGCCATGCTAAGTGCCCTCCAAGGCAATAGGGGATTCAAGCCATTCCACCCCCATTTCTTTTTTACAAAGGCTTCAGAGAAATAAAGTGCACTTTAGTTAACTGTCCCTTCTTGCCCCTTACTTCAGAATCACTGGACTTCTTCAACAAACTCTCATATATAACCCTTTCCAAAGAAAGGAAAAGGGTGGATGAAGGGAGAAAAAGGAGAGCAGAAAGTCAATCTCCTGAAAATCATGGGTAAATAAAAGAATATGAACAAAAAGCCCCAAGTAGAAATCCCACAGTGAGTGGCCTTGTCCATTCCATCCACTTTGTCCCACAGCTTCTAGAAAGTGAAAATCTAGTGAAATGAAAACAGAAGTAAAATTGTTCCTCTTCCTCATAACTGATACTCAACCATTAACATTATACATTGAGTACTTTGCAGCAATAAATCATGGCCACCGCTTGTTAAAGGGAAGTAAGTTATTCCTCCTTCTTTTTCTGGGAGTCCCCTTGACTTTCATCAAACTTTTGCCTCTTGATTATCTACTCCCATCTGCCAATTTCCTTCACACCCAAAAGCCTAACTGCAAAAGCTTCAGCCCTACATGAACTGGATTCCAAGACAAGCATTTGCCGAGATAGTTAAATAACCAAAATATTCCCTACTCGTGTCTCTGCCAGCTCCCTTTTCCTTTCCCCACACTCCTACCACAAATACTATAGGTTTGATTCAACTATGAGAGGTGATAAGGAGATCCCCATCATGTCTTAGGACATGATGAAACTCAGAGTGATAATGGGTTACTTTTTCTTTCTGGAGAATCTCAGGAGACAGGGAAAGAAAAACGGACGGGTGGAATATTTGTCCAAACAACTGAAGAAAAAAATAGTATCTGTTGAGTGGGAAAGGGAGATGAAAGGATGTCAATTTGCAAATGCAAGTAAGAGCCACAGTTAATTTTAAGAGAAAATTGCTTTCAAAAAGCCAAAATGATTAAGTTGAAACTGTCTCTAAGAAGCTAAACCTACACTGTACTAGTCGTCCTCATAGCCTACCACAGAAGCAGTGTTCTGGCTAAAACCAATCCTACTACCTATTGAAAAAAGGGCTAGGAATAAGCCAATGGAAGCTTATTTCACGTGGCAGTATACACCCAAGTTCAGACCGATTTATATTCCATCACCCTCCTACAGTATTCTACTGGACCCAACCTAGCCCTTTCATTCTGCTAGGATTTTATTGTTACCCTCCACCACCACCATCAGCGCCCTTACCCTTAATGGGGAACGAGGATTGTCAGAAGTAAGGATTGAAGGTACAAAGGGACAGGGAAGAGCTCAGAGGACAGAATTAGCACCATTGAGTAAAACCTGCAAATTCATGACTTCCAAGCAGTGCTTTAGACCCCGTCTACTTGAAAATGTGGCCTCTCCAGTCCTGGACTGAAACTGATATGAAGAGAAAACAACTTAGGGCCAAAAGGTGGGACTAGAATTGAAGCTCTCAAAGAGAAAGGTAAATCAGGGTTTGTAACCTTTCTCTACAGCCATCATGGCCTCACCTTCTAGCCTGGTGATTTTAAATTAGCAAGGGGTGGACATGGTCCATGGTGTAGGGACAGGAGACTGGGGACAGCATATAACCAATAATAATAATAATAAAAGAATTAGGAAATAACAGGAAGGAAGAGTGAAGAATGAGACAAGAAAGGGGTTATCTTCGGCAGCATCTTGCAGTGGCTTCTCTGACACAGAAAGAAAAAAAAAAAGAAGATACATATCTATATACAGGCAGGGGGAAGGGATGGGCTGGGGCTGCTTTTTCCCCATCACCAGACTTCACCACCCAGCCCTGGGCTGATGTCCACACTCTAGGATGCACTAAGTGATCAAGTCCCAGTCGAAGTCATCAGGGATCTCCTCGTTGGCACCAGGAGGTGGGACCGGTGGCCGAGGGACCATATGGTGTGCTGTCAGGAAGAAAAGGAGAAATTAAAAGCAGTGTGGATGATCGATCCAGATGGACAGTGCTAGGGACCAAATAATACCATAAAGAAGCACTTGCAAAATTATCGTCCTTACCACCCCAGGGTTATTTTTGTTGCAGGCCACCATTTCAGTGAGTTCTCAGGAAGTAAACTAGAGTCAACTGTCACATGGCAATAAAATATTATGCAGCCACAATTACATTTATGAAGACTATGTAAAATTTGGTGCAGTGGTTAAAGCTCTTGGCTGCTAATCAGAAGGCTGGCCGTTTGAACCCACCAGCCATTCTGCAGGAGAAAGATACGGCAGTCTGCTTTTGTAAAGATTACAGCCTTGGAAACCTCATAGGGCAGTTCTACTTTGTCCTACAGGGTTCCTATGAGTTGGAATCGATCACACGGCAGTGGTTTTGGTATACAAAATTTAACAGCCATTATTTATGAAGACTATGTAATAATGATGAAAAACCTACAGATGCTTTAAAATAATGAAATAGCAATACATAAATTTTCATTTATATTACATGGCAAGGAATACATGGACAAGGAGTCAGCTGTTAACCCAAAAAACTGAAAACACTTGTAGTTAGGTAAAATAATAAACCAAAACAACCTGTTGCCATGGAGTCAGTTCCAACTCATAGCGACCTTATAGGACACAGCAGAACTGCTCCACGGGGTTTCCAAGGCTACAAATCTTTACGGAAGCAGACTGCCACTTCTCTTGTGGACCAGCTGGTGGGTTCGAACCGCTGATCTTTTGGTTAGCAGTCAAGTACTTTAACAACTGTGCTAATTATTTTTCTAAAAAGTATTCAAATGTGAAGGATCTGTTCATTCTGTACTATTTATGGCAACTTCCATAAATAGGGCCCCCCACTTCCCCTAACAGAGTAGCCAGTTCCCAGACCCCTGATACTACATGTCAAGTGACCAGAAAACAGACACTAGCACAAAGCAGGTAGGTCTGTGTAACAAATTAATTTTATTTGCCTGAGTATATCTGCCATTTAATTCCAAAGCTAGACATGAATGTTCTTAATTTTATATACTTTGCTTATATTTATGCTTTCATTTCCTTTTGTTATCACAGATACAAGTTAATTTTAACATAAACCTGTCCTTTTTACTTCTCCACTGGTATATACGTCCCTAGCAGGTGGCCCCCGACCAGCCTTGGGAATCATGAAGGCCTGCCCACTGCTGGCTGGTACCGGCAGAGGAGCAAAGAATGTAGGCTCAGGGCCAGAGGAAAGTGAAACAACTCATCTGAGAAGAGAGTGCTGGGGCCAGGGGTGAACAAGCTTCCTGGCTCTTACCTGGGCGATTGTATCCCGCTGACTCCTGGGTGGGGATTGGGTACATTGGTGATGGGCCAGGGTAGAGGTGGGGGGCTTGTGGGTGCCCATAAGAGTTCACTGCCAAAGCAAGACAGGAGTAACTTGAGTGGGTCCCAATGGAGAGGAAAAAAATGTACCCTTCCTCCCCTTAATGTCTTTCTCCCTTCCTTGCCCTGAAGGCCTTCTGCAGAAGCTATCATCCCTCTTACCACTTAGGGTATGAAGTGACTGGATACTAGAATTGTGAAATATCAAAGATAGTAGAAGGATGGCGGATACAGAAACATCATCATCAAATGCCTCTCACGTCATTGGTTAGAAGATTGTATAAATGTAAAGACTCATCACCCCACCTGATACAATCCAGGTGGGGTTACTTTGACACAAATTTGGAGTAGGAACTTTCCCTAACAAAACTCTTCCTCTTTCTAAAGTAAGTCTGCTCTTCCAAATCCAGTTCTAAAAAGAAGTCTTAGGGTCTATTTCTTTTGTATTTTTTAGTATAGGACTTTACTGATACAATAGATGTTCAGTTGACATGGCTGACAAACTATCACCACTGTTCAGTTTGGATCATCATAGCCCATGAAATGATTTTTCTCGATTCTCTTTTGCCCTTCTCCTACTCCCTCCCTTTTCAACACAGTCTCTAGCTCCTTGGCAACTTGCTTTGTGCAGTACCTTGGTTCATGGCTGACTCCTGCTTGCCACTGGTGAGGGCACAAGAGTCAGCAATTCGGGCAGAAGCTGGTTGCCGATGGGAGGCCCCTTGTGGGGGCACATGACCAGTCTGGGTAAGGAAGTGGTTGAGAGAGTCACAGAGATTGGCAATATGATGCTGGTCGAGGCTCCAGTTCTTCTGCTCTGCCTGTCGCAGGCTCTCCATCAGTTCTACAACAGGAAGGCAATCAATGCTAACCTTGCAGAGGCACCAAAACCCCTAGGAGATGTATCTCTAGTTCACTGTCCCAAACACATCATAAACCAGTACCGCTAACAATGTGTGTTAGCCATAATAATAATTTACATTTTTTAGAGCTCTACATTTCTAAATTCTCATTCTATTTGCTCCTTACTAAATTCTTCTTCTTATTTCTATCTGATTGATGAATAAACAAAATTTCCAAGATACTGAGTGAACTAGCCAGTCACACTGTCAGTAAAAGGTAGAAAATAGTGGTCCTGACATTGAAACACAGGGGCAGTGGTGGTTCAGTAGTAGAACTTTCGCCTTCCATGAGGGAGACCCGGGTTCGATTCCCAGCTAATGTACCTCAAACGCACCACTTGTCTGTCAGCAGAAGCTTGCGTGCCGCTGTAATGCTGAACTGGTTTCAGCACAGCTACCAGACTAAGACTGATGAGGAAGAAAGGCTTGATGATCTACTTCCAAAAAAATCAGTCAGTGAAAACTCTATGGATCACGACAGTCCGATCCTGTTGTACATGAGGTTGCCATGAGTTGGAGGCTGACTCGACAGCAGCTAACAACACAGAACCAATGGTCTCTAAAACCCGGAGAGCTTCCCCTTTCCCAAAGATAATATTGACAAGGATAAACCACTGCCATATTTTAAGTTAAGGCAAAATTAATTTAAATTAATTTACAAATAATATGAACACTATAGTGGTTAAGAGCTCAGCTGCTAACCAAAAGGTTGGCAGTTTGAATCCACCAGCCACTCCTTGGAGACCCTATGGGGCAGTTCTACTCTGTCTTATAGGGTCACCATGAGTCGGGATCGACTCAATGGCAATGGGTTTGGTTTTTTGGTTTTATATAATATGGAGGGAAACAATGAAATCCTCAGTCTCCAAACTTCACTTAACCATCCCCTTCTGTTTATAGCTTCTACTGGGTTTTTCTACTTACCATGTATCCCTCTTCTCTCCATATATCATCCTTTAATCACTAACCTGAGAACTGTGACTGCTCAATGCTGGACCAATTGAGCCGATTCACCATCTTGAAGCTTTCTTTCAAGGAGTCGATATTGGAGCACCAGTCAGGAGGAAATGCTGACAGAGGAGGGGAAAGTGGGTAACAAGATAGAGTGAAGTGTAAGACAAAGGAACTGACTACATGCAAGATTCCTGCATCTACACAGGTACCAATGCATTCTGAAGATAATTTTGGGATCTCCCTCCCCGGGTGGTGTAAACGGTTAACACACTCAGCTGCTAACCAAACGGTTGGAGGTTCGAGTCCACCCAGAGGCACCTCAGAAGAAAGGCCTGCTGATTTACTTCTAAAAAAATCAGCCATTGAAAATCCTATGGAGATATTCTCAACAACAATAACAACAAAAATAAAATAAATTATTTAAAAAAAGAAAGAAGACACTACGAAGCACAGCTCTACTTTGACACACGTGGGGTCACCCTGAATCAGAATCGACTTGACAGCAACTGGTAGAGATTTAGATAGAGAAAGTTACCCACGCTGAAGCAAATGGTTAAGTGCTCGAACACCAGCTGAAATGTCAGTGGTTCTAACCCACTCAGAGGCTCCTTGGAAGACAGGCCTGGCGATCTGCTTCCAAAAGGTTACCGCCTTGAATACCCTATGGAGCAGCTCTACTCTGCACACACCGGGTCACCATGAGTTGGAATCAACACGACGGCAACTAACAACAACAATGTGCTTTAGGTACAGTCCAGCCCACGGGCAGAATATGTAAAACAACCCCAATTTGACCAAGACTTCTATAATATAGGGCTCTAAGTAGCCACTTTCATTCACTAAGATGAGCTGTCATGGGAGAACGAGGCTAAAAGACCCTTACATTCCAGGATATCAGTATCTAGATGTCCACTAGTAACTTCCCAACCTAGTGCACGTACATGCCAGAGTCAGAACAAGAGGGCCATTTCATTTTGCCCCGCCCCACCCCCCTTACTCACCAAAGCCAGCACTGTTGATAGGAGCCTGGCCTTGCGCCTGTTGCTGTGGTGGTGGTGGTGGCTGCTGGGCAGGGTGGGAGTGGGGATGGTGCTGATGAGGGTGATAGCCTCCATGCTGCAGTGGGGGTGGGTGCATGGCCATCACTGGGGGAGGCCCATAGCCTTCAGCTCCAGCTTGCTTCCCCCCTGGGGGGGTACAACCATCTGGGCTTGGGGTGTGCAGTGGGGGAGCACCCCCTACAGTTGAGGGGCCCTGGGCTGATGGCTGCTGCTGCTGTGGCTGTGATTGTTGAGGAGTTGGCTGTGGTGGCTGCTGCTGCTGCTGCTGCTGTGGCTGTTGCTGAGGTGGTGGCTGCTGCTGCTGGTATATGTAGTAGTTGTTAGAGGGCGGCATGTCCCCCAGGAGAGTCGAAAAGCCTGCAGGGTAGGAAGGAAGTAGGCAAATGACATGGGCAAAACCTTTTTCACTAAACGAGATTTTCACTGGGTTGAAATGGCAGGCCTCAGACAGAAACTGCAGAGTCAGAAGGATAAGGGTGCTATGGGACAGTAAGGATCCCCCTGGCCCTCCTGGCAGGTACAACAGACAGGAAAGCAGTTAGGCTGGGTGAGGGCCTTAACAGTGTGGTGACTACTGAAATTTCAGTGAAAAGGTCAGCACGTACCTCTTCATGCTACTTTTCAGGAATTTTAGTGTAGGCCTGGATGCACAGTTCCAAAAGAAATCAAATTGCAAGTAAAAAGTAAATTATAAATTAAAAAAAGCTACTGGGCATCTACTCTCTCCTCTTCCTTACTGTCTCTACACCCTCTACCCTTATCACCTTCTTCTATTCACTACCATCAGATGGAGCTTGGGTGAGGAGCAGAGTAAGGATGGATTCATTTCTCAAGCAGACTGTGCAAGGAAGAACTCTCTAGCGAGCCCAGGGGCTCTCAGTAGCAATTGCACTTGAGTGAACACTTTGGTGTCCTCACTCAATCTACCATTTTACCAGGACTTTGAAATGGTTCTGTCCAGTTCAGTCATGGCTGATGAATCGAAACCCAAAAGGGCCCGAATTTTTGAAATGTGGGTAAACTGGAAAGATAACCAGAATGGGAAAAATTACAGGTCAAAGCCCTGTTAGAAACTTAATCTTCCTCTTAGAAAACAAAGGCAGCGTGCACAGTGCATAGCAACCAAATCTCCTGACTGGCAGAGTCGAGTCGGAAACAGCTGTGTCCCACTCAAAGATGGTGGCTGACCGCACAGCTTTGAATGTGTGTCGCTCTCCACAGTCCCGGCAATAATCCAATCTCCTGCAGCAGGTTCCTGAAAGGGCTCACTATGTTTCTTTGAGTCTCCCATTCCAGGCTTTGACCCATAATTTTTCCCTTTCTGGTTATCATCCAGATCACCCAAATTTTAAACAATTCGGATCTGTTCCAATTTCACTTCATCGGCCATGAATGAACTGGTTCAAAGCCCTGCTTTTTACATTATTTCTGATAGTCACTTTTCCACCTCCAATCAACCAACTGCCTGAGTTGGATTCATTTCTTAAGCAAATGCTACCGTCTTGAAACACAACTCTAGATGCTGATGTCCTGGAATGTAAGGGAAGAGATCCATGACAATTAATACAAGTTTTTTAAAAAAATGACTCCTAACCACAGTTTAAGTATTCCATTCAGCTTCCACTGCACAGAGCAAAAATGTCTACCTCTAATTTCTTTAAAACACACACACACACAGAGGAATTCCACAGGGCTGAACCCAATAATCTTTCACAAAGCTTCCCAATTTTGCCATGAGACCATAAAAACTGGATGGTGCCTGGCTACCATTATTGGACATTCTGATCAAAGATTCTAGAAAAGAATCCTGATCAAAAAGGGGAAAATGCAGAATAGAATTTCAAATTCTCATGGAATCCAGATTTTCTGGAGTCATGGAGGCAGGATGATCCCCTGAAACTATTGCCCTGAGACAATCTTTAAACCTTAAACAAAAATATCCCTTGAAGTCTTCTTAAAATCAAACAATAATTTAGCTTAACTAGTAAAGAATGTCTGCCTTGAGCATTGTGCTCTTTCAAGATCTATCTATAGTGGATCAACCTGACAATAACAACTCAAAAGATTAGATAAGAAATTTAGGGGGCAGTCAGTGTATGTTAATGGGGAGGAACAACTTGGAAAAGGAGGATAAGAATGTTTGCACAACTCGAAGAAAGTAATCGGTGTCACTGAATTGTATATGTAGAAATTGTTGAGTTGGTGTATGTACTGCTGCGTACATTCTCAACAACAACAACAAAAATAAAACAAATTTATTTAAAAAAAAAAAGAAGCCTCTCAATAAGGACTTTAAATCATTCTCACACAATAACTAGGGAAATGTGAAGGTGGACAAAATTTTAGCTGATATTAAAATAGTATAATTAATTGTGTTAGGAGTAATAATGGGATGGTGGATAGCTAAAAGAAAACTCTTCATCATTTAGAGATGCATCCTGAAATAGTATTTGTGGGTGGAATGACATGCTGTCTAGGAAATGCTTTAAAGTATTCCAATTAAAAAAAAATGTTGATGGGTAAATTAGTTGAACAAAATATTGGTAATTGTTAAAGTTCGGCGATGGGTACCTATTGCCATCGAGTTGATTCTGACTCAGGGGTACATGTGGGTTTCTTATACTATTTCCTCTACTTTTGCATCTGTTTGAAAATTGTCATAAAATGTAACATAACATATGCTAAAAAAGAAAAGTAAATTGTTCTCACACTGAAACAAAGGGATTCTTGGGGAGAGAATACTACTGCTGACCCCTAGTGGCCATCTTCTAAATGATTTCCTTGCAGCCATAAAATCACTGCCCTTAGTTCTACAAGGGAGGTTCCTCCAACTCACTTTCTGAAGTTAATAACCCAGTCTGTCTCCTGAAACAGCTGTTCTCCAGAACTAAGCCAGAAGAGCTCAACTCCAAACAATTTTAGTTTAAGACATGATTCTCTGACCAGCTATCAATCTCTCCTTGTGTCAAAAATAAAGAGAGAAGAGAATGTCACTACTTGTCCAAAAATGCAAGGATATCCATGCTCCCAACTCCAGACTCACCATGCTGAGAGGAGGAAGACGACTTCTCCAGCATGGATTTGTAGAGGTTTCGGAAGGACCAGCTTAGATCCTGAAAGTTGATCTCTGAGTAGGAGAATTTGAAGTCATGGTTGGTGTTATAGAGGGGAGGGGGGCCGTCAGCACTCTCTCGGCCTGGAGCCCCTACTGCCACTGTTCCACCATCCACAGATCCTGTGCCCTACAAAAAGAGGTAAGAAAGACCTGATGTGTGTCTTAACTGAGGGACCAATACAACTCCTCACTGTCACCAAACTCTCCTGCCTATGCTCTTCACCCTCTCCTTCTACCTCTTCAGTGATCCAGCATTATTTTCTCATTGGTTCTTATCTTGATCTAGCCTCTTTCTCCCATCATTCTCCATTTCTTCTTTAAATACCACTTCCCTATGCTACCTTCATGCCCTTCTTTCCCTTCTCATAACCTTTTAGCTCCCATTCTTTCTTTTTTACTACTTTTTATCTTTTTCTGATCTTTCTCAAAGTTCTGTTATGTCTTTCTCTCTCTCCCTTGGTTTCCCTCTCTTGGTTTACCCTTCTTTCCTAATTTATCTGCCTGGCATATTCACAGATAATCAATAAATAATTTTGAACAGGGAGATATATGAATCTATTCAACCATCTACCCAACCATCCATCTTTATGCCACTTCTGCTTCCTACCTGGCTGTAGCTGGCGATAGGTGTGGGGCTCTGAAGTGACATCTGAGGATTCCCCTCGGGAGGCAGTGAGACTTCTCCACTCCCTGGAACGCCTCCCCGTGGGCTCTTGCTTGCCTCCTGTTCTGGCGAGTCTTGGGAGAGCTGAGGGTTGTGAAGGAAGAGAAATCTATAAGCAGAGGTTAAATATCCTCCCAGTATCCATGGCTCACCTCTGCTGGCATTCCTTCTTTACCAAAAATATAGAAAAGGACTGAAAATATAGGAAAGGAAGTAAAAGGAGCAACTGGTTCAGAAATGGTACCCTCTCATGAAGTGGAAACTTACATCATCATCTGGAGGATGTCTTCTCTTCCGGGAGATGTCCGGGCAGGTGTCGATTGTCCAGTAAGAGCCCTGGAAGGAGAGCCCAACCCCACAGAATCATTACATATCGAACTGCCTGCCTTTGGGAAAGTAGAAATTTTCAATTCACACATAAAATAAGTCATGTAAAGAAAAATGACTGGAGATTTGCAGAGATTCCCCAGGGTATGGGCTATTGTTGAAGAGGAAATTTGTCTTAAAAGCTCATTGAGTATGTCAGAGGTACCCTGTGGTCCAATGCAGGCCTCAGTTGTTCTGGAGGGGCAGAACAGTGGTATCTAACTCAAAGAGCTGGAAAAGTCCAGATACAACCCTTCTTTTCCTTTGTGGCCTAAGGAATTACCTTCTTGGACTTTAGCATCCACATCTGTCAAATGGGGAGAATGATCCAGCTCTTCTCCCTCCTGATGGTTTTGAGGTAAAAAATCATGGAAATTTTAACGAGAAAAGTCTCTACAAAGGTTATTAAGTCCATCTCTCTACATCTAAAAAGAGTGCCACATAAAAAAGGGGTGGAGGCATCAAAGTTAACCTTATCGTAAATATTTCTTTTAAAAAAAAAAGATTTCAGTGTTCCTTAGTCAATCATTCTAGTAGGGACCCACGAGTTTGACAACCAAACTCTTCCTTTAAGAAAAAATGATGCTGCTTCTCTCATTAACATGATTTCCTCTTCTGGGTAATTAAAACAGCCACACGACTCTGGGCTGTGAACTACTTTTCTCCTTTCCTGCTCCTCCCTTCAACACTTGCAGCAGCCTCTCACCTTCCCAGGGTCATCTCGAGGTCTGGGCACCTTCCGGAAACACTTGTTGAGAGAAAGGTTGTGTCGAATTGAATTCTGGAGAAGCAGAGAAGTAAGATAGATCTGAGCATTGTGCAAAGCAGAAAACTTTCCAATAGGACACAGAGGGTCAAAAAACACACTACACAATAAAGTTCAAGTATCAGGGTAAACTTAGCACCTCTTAACTATACTGATGGAAGAGATTACCTATCAGATGGTGTTATGGATTGAATTGTGTCTCCCAAAAATATGTGTTGTAAACCCTAACCTCTATGCCTGTGGTTATAATCCCATTTGGGAATGGGTTGTCTTTGCTATGCTAATGAGGCATGATTAGTGTGGGGTATATCTTGAGTCCAATCTCTTTTGAGATATAAACAGATTAAACAAGCCAGCAGAGCCGGGGGAAGAGAGATGCCAAACCACACGAAGACTGCCCAGGAGCAGAAGCTCAGGAGAGACAAAGACCCTTCTCCAGAGTCGACAGAGAGAGAAAGCCATCCCCTAGAGCTGGCACCCTGAATTCAGACTTCTAGCCTCCTAAACCATGAGAAAATAAATTTCTGTTTGTTAACGACACCCACTTGTGGTATTTCTGTTATAGCAGCACTAGATAACTAAGACAGGTAGCAACAGCAATGATACAAGAAAAACGTAGAAATTAAATTGGTAAGAGGTAATGACTACGGATTTGATTACCAGGTGCTTCTGGAAAGCTGATGGTATCATTTTTCAACCTTTCCACCCAACTGACAACAGGTAAATAAATGTCTCAAAATCACATCTGCACAGTTCCTCAATTTGCCCTATCTATAGCAAAAAAGAATAATGTTTTAAAACTGCTGATAAATTATGAGGGAAACAAGGGCATAGATCACCTTTGTTATCTCCACAGCTCACAGAATGGTCACATTTGGAGGAAAGAAATATTGTTATGTATATGTAGGGATTGTGGTAGCTGGTAAAGGCATATTTACAAAGGAAAAGCTGAATGCTCTCAAATGGTGAATGCTCATCATCTGGTTTGTATGTCAACTGGTGATTTACAGAATGAGAGAACTACATTAAATCCCCAGTCCCACTCAACAACTGGCAAATGAGTTGTGGCTTCAAAAGACTGATAGCATCAGTCTTCCTTCTTTGCTGAAAGAAGAGCCCCCTTCTTCCTTCACCAGTAATCAAACAACTTACCCTATCATTACTTGCATGGTAGATCAGCTGTTGGTAAAGGACCTAATTATATTATTTTTTCAAAAGATGATGACTATGTGCAATGAGGCTATGCAAATCTGATGAGATTCCTACCTCTAGGTAGGAGCGAGCAATGTCATGCCCTGCACAGTGACTTGAACACAACAGAGTGGCAGTAAATATTTGTGAAATGAATGAATATCCTTTCTGAGCAATCAGAAGATAAGAGGGTATGATGAGCAATAGTATCCTGCCATCCCCATAACTATATACTTGGTGGCTTGGCATCACTACAGTTTCCCTGACATAGCTTATGAAAATTATTCACCTCTGAAAAAAAAGTAGGACATGGGAGATATGAGATTTTAAGTGCACCCATCTTTGAGACAGGTCAGGGTGAACTGGACTAGATTATAGGAAGAAATGAAAGTAGAGAAAAATGGTGTTGAACGCTAAAAATAATCCCAGGTTATAGAAGTAATCGTACCTTCCAGCCAATGCCAGCATTCTTGTAATAAGGGAAGTTATCACAGATCCAGCGGTAAATCTCACTGAGGGTCATCTTCTTGGCTGGAGAGGAGTTGATGGCGTAGGTGATGAGGGTAGCATAGCTGTATCGTGGTTTGCCATCCTGGTGGACAGCTGCTTCGTCTTTGCTCAGGGTGGCATTGGGATCTGTGGGTGAGCCTGGTGGGCATTTGCGGCTGACCCCAGGAGGCCCAGCCTGGGAGGCACTCCCTAGCTTCTCAATGGTAGCTCGGAGGGTCAGCTGGGGGAGCCAGTCTATGGAGGTGAGGCTACTCTCTAGGTCAGAAGCCATGGCACTTCTGGGTTCTGCAAAGAAGAGGACAAAGGGGAGAGGGAAATAAAATAGGTAAGTGTTATCTCTGGTTCTGGAGACAAATAATACTCGAATCCTAGTCCTTTAAGAGAAGTAGACTTTCTTCTCACCAAAATTCCTGTAGGAGACTCCTCTCATGGGACAACCCTTAGCCAGGTGTTCCCAGAACCACCCTCCCCCACCTCCACTGAATCTGATATATTGCCAGTCATCTACCAGATGATGGACTAGTATTTATCCTACTTTTCCAATGCAAAAAAACACAGCCAAGGGGCCTCTCCCTTCATGCAGGACTAAAGGAGAGATCAAATCACCCACCAGATTGAGCTATTTCCTCAATTCTCCTTACTTATAGCTCTACAACATAATATTTTCAAACTGTATCTAATACAGAATGTATGTATTCTATAAAACATATATAGACATGTATAACACCAACTAGTTGCCATTGAGTCGATTCTGACTCATGGTGACCCTGTGTATTGCAGAGTAGAACTGCGCTCCATAGAGTTTGCAAGGCTGTGACTTTTCAGAGGCAGATTACCAGGACTTTCTTCTGAGGCATGCCTGGGTAGGTTTGAACCTCCAACCTTTTGGTTAGTAGTCAAGTGCTGAACCATTTGTGCCACCTAGGGACTCTATATATATATATAGAGATGTGTGTATATATGTATGTATATGTGTGTATATATGCATATATATATACATATATGTATGTAATATAAAAACACTTAGATACCAGGTAAAATTAGCCAAGGTCTATTCTCCGATTATGTGAAGCTTGTTATCATATTTACATATAACATCCACATGTAAATCACACAAGTGTACATGTACATAAAAACTGTCTGAGTAGACACAAATATATACTAACACAGCACACACCAACCTTTTTAAAGCAGTCTTATATTGAAAAAAAAACACTGCTGTCAAGTCAATTCCGACTCATAGTGACCCTGTAGGACAGAGTACAACTGCCCTGTAGGGTTTCCAAGGCTGTAAATCTTTATGGAAGCAGACTGCCACATCATTCTCCTGCAGAGCAGCTGATGGGTTCTATATTATGAGCACTTGCTCTTTTTATCACACACCCATGTGCACGTTAGGCATATTAGCTATATCCCAAGCATAAATTATATACGATAACCAGCAAAGGACAGATACAAGACATACACATAAACAGTGGGCCACATACACAGTCACAATCAGATATATAGCGTACATTACCAACAGAGCACAATGTCACACACAGAGGTAACAGATCCTGAGCACACAGCTGCCCTCACACCTTTAAAGCTACCCCTTGCTTGCTCCCGCCCACAGACACCAACACCAGGAAGAAGTCATCAGCAAGGACCTCCCACCTCTCAGCATGCTGGGCTTCACAGAGCCAAGGAGACACCCAGCTGTGTGAGCACCGGTAACAATCAGATAGCCTGGCTAAAAATAGCCACTCTGGGGCTAAGAGCTGACTCCCTTCTCCTGCCTTCCTCCTCCCTCCTTCCCTCCCAACCAGGCACGCATGCACGCTCGCTGCACCTCCAGGCAAACTCCTGGCGCTGCCAGACCGCCCACGCCTGATGTTTGCACGCCCTGCCGCCACCCACACAGCCTGGGCACTCTTGCTGGCAGAGAGGTGTAGCTAGAGTGACATCTTGGAGGGGGAAGGTGAAGAATGATGGGTGATATCTGGACTGCAGGGTCTAGAAAGGCTGGCAGGAACCACTTGGTAGCCATTTGGCACCCACATCGAGCTGATGTCAGCAACCCCCTAAGCACTTGCTCCCTAACAGGTTTGTGCCTGCACACCCTCCAGATTCCACTGGCACTTCTTCCTCAGTACCCCTGCTGACCATCCCACCAGGGCGTTTCTCATGAGGAGCCAGGGCTAGAATATCTCAGAGTTCACAATCCTGGGCAGAAACATATTTATGTATGTAATCTCTAAATCCACAACCACATATATGCACACGCATACAGATACATGTACACACAAATCCACACACTTTGCAGTTAAAAGTTAAAAGCTCAGTCCCAGATAGAACTGCCTCCTCTTTCTCCTGACCGCAACGTATCTTTCAGGCTATCAACTCACTCTTCCATCCTAGTTAATGATTCTTCTCCCCAGGACACTTATCCCTTTCTCCTAAGGGTCAGCATTTGGACTAATTCCCCCAAGGTCCCCACCCTCACAATCTTCGCAAGTACACACACGTACCCTGCCCTGTGTTCCTCACCAGCAACACACCCACTCCACAATGCTGAAGGAAACATCTTAGTGCCCCAGAGGCCTGGACAGCAAGAGACCCAGTTGCAACCCACAAATTGCTTGACAGGAAAGGGGAAAAAAAGCCATTTTTAAAAATAGAATCACGAAGGGGTTTTCCCTTTATCCTTACCTCCTCTCCCCACTACCCCCAGCTTGCCCTAAACGATGGAAACTTGAAAACTAATAGGGACATTTAATTATTCCAAAAGCCTCAGACCTAGCACTTTACTAAGTCAAAACACCACGACCTCTGGGGTATAGCTGTGCACTTATGGCAGTATCATGGTTCTGTAGCTGGTTATCCCAGCTGAACAGTAAAATGCCAATGAGCAGGTTTTCAATGATCAGAGTTTTCCTGGGTCCTCCCAAGAATAGGTTGTAAAGAAGCTTTAAAGTATTCCTTCTTATCCCTGCGTAAAGATCCCCAGGAAAGCTCACCTGAAGGACACAGAAGCCATCACGAATACTTCCTCTGAAACTCTCTCAACATGGGACAGGGGCATCGCAATGAATTTGAAATGTTTAGAGGGCTAACAGGACCCACTTGGCACACACCAATTACCATGAATTCCTGAAAGGGAAGCCCTCTCAGCTTTTTGCTAGTTGTTCTATGCCCATCCCTACTCTTAATGGGTTAGGGCCAAAACCAAACAAACCAAACCCGTTGCTGTCAAGTTGATTCTGACTCATAGCGACCCTATAGGACAGGGTAGAACTGTCCCCACAGCACTTCCAAGGCTGCAATCTTTACACAGAGCGACTGGTGGGTTCTAACCACCAACCTTTCGGTTAGCAGCCAAATGCTTAATCATTCTGCCACCAGGGCTCCTTCTGAGTTAGGGCAGTAAGGTTAAATTCTGCCGTTCTCCAGCACCCTCCAGGTCAACCCTCCAGATATTGCCTTAGAACTCAAAGTATATTCCAATCTTACCAGCTTCAAAAAGCTTATGGCAGTCTGATCCTTCAGATCTTCCGGCACCATTCTCCTTTGACCCATTGCACTCCTCACCCCCTTTACTTCCCCATTCCTGAAGGGCAGCCCAACATGTACAGCCTCCGAGATGGAGGTTTCTCAGTTCTATTCCCAACCCTGACACTGAGTCACTGTCCCTAACCACCCCTTGTTCCCTGAAGTCTTGATGCCTCAGTTTCCCCCTTCAATAAAAAGGGATGAAGTCATAACTCCTGCCAAAGCTTCATCCCCAGAGGGAAGTGAATGGAGCTTTAATGAGCTAGTGGCTGCCACACATTCCATGCTCCCCAAAATAATGGCATGAGGCTAATGTTCATGGCTATTATTAGGACAAACAAGAGGTACTTCCATTTCTCAGCCCAACCAATCTAGTTACTCAGACCTCTCTGCAGGTGGGCCTCATGCCACTGGGCTAGGCAGAACCTGAGTCAGGCCACATTCTCTGCATGTTGGAAGACTGAAAGGAAATACCCATAAGAAACTGGGAAAGGCAGCCAAAGGGCAGGCTCCATCACACCCACAGGACACCTAATGAAGACTACAGTGCTGGGAGGAAGACAGAGAAGTTAGACAGAAAGGCATTCTGTTGGAGTAGAACACAGATCCTGGATAAGATGTCTAAGATTCAAAATAACAAGCATAATTTTCTTTTCATTTTATCTGAAAGGCCAGTAATTGTTTTCTGTAAGGTGTCAAGGTCAGGTATTAAGGAGTGATAACTTCCTGACTTGTATACAATGCCAGAACTAATATGGCAGTGGCTAAGTGAACCACGGAGGCCTGGTGGCACAGTGTTGTTAAGCTTTCGGCTGCTAACCAAAAGTTCGGCAGTTCGAATCCACCAGCAGCTCCTTGGAAACCCTATGGGGCAGTTCTACTCTGTCCTATAGGGTCACTATGAGTCAGAATTGACTCGATGGCAATGGGTTTGTTTTGTTTTTTTTTTTTAAGTGTACCACATGAGGACTCAGGCTGCCTTGGTTTCAATTCTGGCTCCACTGCCTACTGGCTGTGTAACCTCAGGCAAGTTACTTAACCTCTCTGTGTCTTAGTTTCTTCATTGCAAAGCCTGCATGGAGTCTGCAATGGTTTTCAGGACATCAGAATCTCAAACTTTAACTTTGATGATAATATCACCCCAGTACTGACCAACGCCAGGACCAGAAAAACTCTAAGTATGAAGGAACGGGGGAATATCACCTCTTATCTTTCAAACGGAACTAGGTCCTGTCATAAGACATGGTCCGAAAAATAGCACTCTCTAAGTCACAGTTAACCCAACCCAATAGCCACCTGCTTCTGGTTCCATAGCGGCAAAGAGAGCTGGGGAAAATCAGTCTAAGCAGGGCCTGGAGGTGTGGTGATACAGTTCAACCTGAGCCATTCAAGAAATTGCATTCCAGCATCTGGTAAAGCACTTTTTAAGAAATAGGCTGCTGTTACACCAAGGCTAGCTCCTTTAAAAGGCAGGGAAGGAGGTTCTGGAGTGAAGGGCCTTTTGAGATAAGAGGCATCAGAAATAAAGCTCTCTTATTAGCCCTAGAAGAAGTGGTCCCAGCCTGAGGCTTGGCTGCCCTGCTGCTCAGGATGACTATCGAACTGCCATTCATGAGCACTCCCACTAGCCAAGGGGAGACCAAGCCTCTCCCCAAGGTGGACATCCTTACTGGCATCTTCTCCAGGTACTTGCACAGGGGAACCTGCTTCTAGAGGCCTATTGGAAACATTCAGTTCTAGGTAACTGGAGGCTTAGTTGGAAAAGCATACATATACCTGTTTCTGCACACACACCCCCTCCAAACACAGAGACAGAGCCACAGACACTTGAACTGAGAAACATATGCACACTGTTCTATACCACAGCCATACAAACTTGCACATTATAAGCCTGTCTCATATACCACTACTAGCAGGTAGATTCCAGGACCAAGTGGATGTACTTAGGCTCTTCGTCAGCCTGACCATGGTCCAGACAGAGAGAGAAGAAGGAAACATAAAAGCTCAAGTAAAGTGAAACTTCCCACTTGGCCTTGCTGTGGGATATAACTCTCCCTGCAGAAGATAAGGTATTTTCTAATGGCAAGGCAAGAAGGCAAGCACCCAGCTAGATCGAAAGGCAGGGCTCTACGAAAAACCAGGGCTTTGAACCCCTGCTGAGAATTTACATTTCCACCCAGATATACTGAACCAGAACCTACATTTTAACAAGATCCCCAGGTGATTCTTATGTATAATAAATTTTGAGAACCACTGCTCTACCAGTGATTCTCAGAATCGGTCCCTAACCAGCAGCATTAGCATCACCCCAGGACTTGTTAGAAGTGCAAGTTCTTATCAGAGGTTCAAATTGGAAGGAACCAGTTCATAGCTTGGGCTCAGCTAAAGGGATTTCCTAGCCCGTTTTTCTACTTTTTTGGCAAATTCTGGACTGTGATGATTCCTATTCCTATCTTACCAGAGAAAAGTTAAATACAAGGTTCCGGGGACTCAGAGCTGAACAAGAAACAGGAAGGGAGAAAATGAGATTATTAGGTGCTTTTCTCAAAGGAATCTCTAATATAAAAGGCTCCTCTGAGGTTAAATCTCCAAATCTCTTTGGTGGTCAGCTTATTTAGATGGAAGACTGGAAGGAAGCTGGTGCAGCAACTCTTCTCTTTCCGTCCAGAACAGGAGCCCTGTGAGGCACTGGGGCAGTGATACAGGCCAGCATCAGGGAAGAATTTCAACCTGGAGCTGGCATCCCCTCTACCCTTTTAGTCTTCTCACCTCGGGACTGTAGAATGTCCATTTTCCTTTTGGATTTTATGGGCAGAGGCATGCACCCAGCCAGAAATGCGAATGTCATATGAGAGGAGGCCTCTTGGTTTTTGAGAAAGGGTGAGCAGGGGCAGACTGCCTTTCTTGTCAACCCAATCACCATGGGTTGGAGAGAACAGCTCTGGTGGATGTTAAGCTGACCTAGGGTTACAGGTAAGACAATGTAATTCAGTGGAGGCCCTGGACAAGGCCAGGACATAAGATGCACCATGAGTTTAGTGAGGCCCATTCTCAGAGTGAAAAGGCCAAGGGTGGAGGGTGGTGTGGGAGTCTGGTGGGGATGTGTCAATCATTATATACAATAAGCACGAAGTTCTGAAAATGCAGCCGTTTTCTGACATCTCTGCCCTCAGCATGGAAACATCCACTTCCCTAGGGACCTCAAATGAATTCCATCCCTTTAGTCCTCAAACACTACGAAACCCATTTCTCAGAGTCTCTGCAGAAAGATGTGAGGTCTAATCCAAAAGCTTCCTCAAACATAGTTCCCAGAGGATGGTCTGAGTTATCACTCCATCCTTCCCAGCAGTGAAACCCAACAGTCATCACTTCAGCCCCCTACACCCACCAGCGCCTAAAGATGACAGAAAGAAGATGGAAGAAAGCACTAACCTGTCTCCAAGGTTCCCCCAGCAAAGGGAGGGAACCACTTGGTACTGGAGTTTGGGGTTGGAGGGATTCCCCTCTTCAGAGGCAGATGATGGGTCTCATCCTCAGTGGCTCTTCCGGTACTTGGCTGAGCCTCCCAAGCTGGGGAGGGAAACTGGGTCCCCAGAGGATGAGAAGAGGAGGCAGGAGGAGGAGGAGGAGGAGGAGGAGAAGGAGGTCCTACCTGGGGAAGGTGGCACACCCCCCACACCTTGCCTGTTACACTACAGAGAAGGGGAGGAGCCTCTCCCAACCAGGAGTTGTCTCCTCCCCCTTGGGGGAGTCCCCCTCCCCCCCAAACTGGATCTTTCGGCGGTGGAGGGCTCTTTCTCTCTGCTGGAGATCTGAGCGGAGGGGCTCTGCCCTGTTCCACTGTCTAGGTACAAGGAAGTTGAGGGGGAAGGTCTTCCCCTCTCCTGAATGGCTGGAAGCCGATTCTTCTTCTTTCCCTGGAGTGTCCTCTGCTTCTGATTGTTAAGACTCCTCTCCTCTGTGAGTACTTGGATAGGATGGAAGGTGCCTACTCCATAGGCATGTTATCCCTCTTTCTCTTTGCCTCAAAACTCCTGAACTGCTCAGAGCGTGTGTTTGGAAGAGTGAAGGCACGCTGGGATAGTCTCACTCTGCTTCCTTTAAGAAGGATCACCCCTTTCTACTTTTAGGGCTCTCCTCCTGGGCCAGTAGGGGGATTTTCCTCGCTTCTAGGAAGGAGAGGCGCGTCCCCTATAGGAGTATCTTCTTTTTCCCGCCCGAGTGATAGGGGTCTTCTCTCCAACAGGAGGAGGGGGATGCTCCCGTCCCTGCTGCCGCCTCCGCTCTGGGGGTGCCCCAGAGGGTGGGGTTTTCGTACTCCCCGCTTTCCCTGAGCTGGCCTGGGCAGTAGCGTCCGGGAGGCCGGAGCTCCTGACTCCCGGTACTGGCTACTGTGGCTGCAGCGCCTCCTCTAGTCCCGTCCCGTCGGGTCCGCTCGCTTCGGCGCGCGGGGCTCCCTGCGCTGCCACCTTTCGGGCTCCGGCCAGTCGGGGCTCCCAAGGAGCCAGAAGACGGACGGACCGTCTCAGGGCTCGGCTCGGGCTCTGCTCGGCTCCGCTGCAGGCCCCGGCTCCTCCCCGGCCTCCGCTCCGCACTCCGTGCCCCTCCCCCTCCCCCGCCCGCCCGGCCGCCGCCGCCACCGCCTCCTGGCGCGGGTTAAGGAGGAGCCGAGCGGCGCCGAGACGCGCGCGGGCCACAACACCCGGGTGTGCGCTCCGCAGGCACGGCCGCGCGGCCACACTCACGCCCCCGGGAGAAGACGCCGCTGCGCAACCCGCAACCTGCAGCCCATGGGGGCACGCTTCGCCCCTCACTCACCTCCCGCCACCATTCTGCCGCTTTGCTCCAAGCAACTCGCCATCTACCCAAGATGACAGCCCACTGGTCTCCACCAGGAGATTCCCTTAATGCATAGCGTGCTCTAAACTGTCACTAATTCCAGTTTACAGAACCCGTAACTCTGCTACTCTGATCTTTTTTTTGTGGGTTCTACTGTATTCTCTCTACAGATGAACATCCCTAGAAGTTTCCTCAGGAATGTGTTTGAGGGACTTCCGTCCCCCCCACCAAAAAAAAAAAAAAAAAACAGCTTATATAGGGTTCTGGGGAGAGCGAAGTTAATATGTTACCCTGATAGCATCCTGGAGATCCGTAAAGGCTTGCCGAACTCGTGAATGCGTAAAGGGATAAATGAGCGTGTAATGGAGAAAACGCTGGCTGTAACATCAGAAGATCCGAGTCCTATTCCTTATTTCAGTTTTGTAAACTTGTGTAGATCATTTTTTCTCTAAAATCTCGGTTAGCGAAGAGGGGACCTTGATACTCGTCCTGCCTACCCAATAAGTCTGTTGCAAGGCTGAGATGAGGGAATTTATGTAAAAATGCTTTTTAAACTGTACAATATACAAAGGATACAAAATACGACTATCGTTCAGTTCACTTGACAAGCCTTTAACATACCCCATCCAGAGTATCACAGAGTATAGAATGTTCTCATAGCTCCACGCATACCTGTACAGAATAATCCCCACCCAAAAACAAAACTAACGGCCCACATCCACTTTTCCTCCTGGAGTCTTTTTATTCCTCTGCAAATCCTTATACATTCCATCCTCTGCCTGTTAAACTTTTCTCCAACCACTTTATATCCATAAAATAACATGAAAGCAAAAATATCCTTGTTCAAAGAAAGACTTCATATTCAAGATTATAGCTGAGTGACTGAATTTCACCTTTAGACAGTAAAATCTTTTGTCTTTTGGCTAAGTATATAATACTGTATTTTATTTGTTATATGCATATATTATAATCACATATTTACAGCGCACTAGACATTGAGCTAAGCACTTTGTATGCATTATCACATTAATTATTTTTGCAATACTATCACACTCCCCCCCCCCCCAAGAAAAAAACAAAAAAAAACCCTGTAGAGTCAAGTTGATTCCAACTCATAGTGACCCTATAGGAAGGAGTAGAACTGCCCCATTAGGGTTTCCAAGGCTGTAAATCTTTATGGAAGCCAAACTGCCACATCTTTATCCCCCGGAGTGGCTGGTGGGTTCGAACTACCAACCTTTCAGTTAGCAGCCAAGTGCTTAAACACTGCGCCACCAGGGCTCCTAGCAATACCATGCTGTGCTGTTAGGTGTGGTTGAACCGGTTCCAACTGATAGCAACCCCATGTACAACAGAATGAAACACTGCCCCGTCCTGAGCCATCCTCACTATCGTTGCAGCCGCAGTGCCAGTCCATCTCATTGAAGGTCTTCCTCTTTTTTCCTGACCCTCCAGTTTACCAAGCATGATGTCCTTCTCCAGGGACTGGTCCCTCCTGATAACATGTCCAAGGTATGTGAGACGAAGTCTTGCCATCCTTGTTTCTAAGAAGCAATCTGGCTGTACTTCTTCCAAAACAGATTTGTTCATTCTTCTGGCTGTCCATGGTATAGTCAATATTCTTCACCAACATCATAATTCCAATGCATCCATTCTTCTTTGATCCTCCTTATTCATTGTCTAGCTTTTGCATAATTACACCTATTTTACAAGTGAGAAAACTATTAATAAGTAGCAGAGCCAGGGCTTAAATTCAAATGGCTCCAAAGGCCCAGTTCTTATTAACCTCTATACCGTTGACTGGAGCTGACAGAGTCAAGTCATCCTCAGACTTAAAGGCAGTAAAGCCCAACTGAGCCTTTTCTTGCTTATGACCCTCCCAATATCCCTCCAGGTTTAAAGCTGTATTTTTCCCTCTCTTTGAGGCATTTGTTCACTCTCCCATGTGCTGTTACAGAAAAATTATTTGGCAGCAAGTCTTTCTTGCTATGTGTTGGATGCTTTGTTGTTTCATTTTTCAACTCTTTTTGGCATTTACTGTGTACAATAGGAAATCTAGGGAAGAATTAGAATCCTTTCCTGGAGATTTGGAAAAATAAAAAGCTCAAGAATTAGTTGATACATACAAGGTATTTGCTACAGCATTATTTATAGCTAAAAAATTAGAAACAACCTAAATATTCGTAGTAGGGTAACTGTTAAATCAATTACGGTACAGCTATATAATATTATTAACTTTTGAAAGAGTAATTGTATTTAATTCTGAAAGGCAGAATTGAGTTGTTTTTCTTTTTATATATCCTCTTTATCATTTAGATATTTTGCAAAAACCATGCATTATTTTAAAGAGTCAATTTTTTCATATATATGAATATATTCAAGTGAGAAAATACTAAAAAACAGTTTATATAATCATATAGTTGCTTTTTCAAGTATATACATTACACAAATGTATAAATGGATATGCACCAAATATGTGAGATTAAAGATGATTTTATTTATTTCATTTTCTACTTTATTGATAATCAGTGCTTGTATGGGTTTTACCTATATAATTTTTAACATCAGAAATAATTGATAAGGATGGTTTGGTTTGGTTTTGCCCTAAGATAGAGGGAAGCACTTACATTCATTTTCCCTTTACTTTCTATTAAGGATGGTGATATGGAGCAGGGTAAAAATATTGACATTGAAACATGCAATGAATCAAAATATAAGAATCCACGTTTTCTATAATGGAACATAAAATTCTTCATGAGTATTAGTCTACCTTAAGCAAAACTATTCTTCATAATATTGGTGCAGGACCAGGCACCAGAATGACCAGGCATCATTCTGTTGTACATAGGGTCGCTATGAGTTGGAACCGACTCCACGGCACTTAACAACAACAATAATATGCTACAATACATATTTTTATAGCATTTATTATATGAAACATAATGTAGTGGATAAAAGTACAGCCTACATGGATCCAAATCCCAGGTTTGGCAACCTTGGGTAAGTCATTTAACTGCTCTGTCTTAGTTTCCTCATCAGTAATAATAGTACCTACTTCACAGTATTGTGGGGGGGTTATATGGCATTATACAGTAATGCACTTAAATAAGTGTCTGAGAGAGAAGGAACCTGGAGATTAAAAGAAGCTTAATAGACATATCAACCAAATGCAATATATATGAACCTTTTAGGGATCCTGATTTGAACAAAGCAACTGGAAAAAATACTATGAGACAATTGGAGAAATTTCAACATAGTGACTTGGTGATTAAGGAATTATTGTTAGGTTTTAAGAGTGTTAATGGCATTGTATTTTATTTTTTTAAATCTTTATCTTTTAGAGATGCATACTAAAGTATTTAGGGATGAAGTACCTGAAATTTGCTTCAAAATAATCACCTATGGGTTGGAATATGGGGTATAGGTGAAAAGATTCGCCAGGTGTTGATATTATAGCATGCGGTTTTAAAATACTAATTTTGTATGTATTTGAAATTTTGCAAAATAAAGTTTAAAGAAAATAGTGCAAAAAAAAGCGTCTGGAACATAGTATGGACTATGTGTTTACTATTATTATAAGCTTTGTATGCATGTTACTTTATTTCCACCTTTCAAACTGCAAAGTTCTTTCACCTACACTGTATCTTTTAGTACTCAAACTAAACCCATGAGATAGTATTATTATCCCCATTTACAAGTGAGAAAACTGAATCAAAGAGTCAACACTGCAAGGCCATGCAATGTACCACCTTCACTCTTTCAGCTTGCCAGGGCACCAGTGGTAAAGGAGGTAAACCACAGCCACTAGATACAGGGTTCTTGCTTCCATTAATGGGTGTAGTCAGATCTGGTGGGGGGGGGGGGGGGGAGACTAAACCAACATACAAACGATTCATTTACGCACATGTATCAAACAAAATTTGAGCTCGCATTGACACATCAGAAAAATTCCAGCTGCTACGTTAAAAGGTAATCTCGGGAGAAAAGAACAGAAAACAGAAGAGACTAAATTCTAAAGGAAAAGTTCCTTGCATAATCTGTAAAAACTTTCCTACAAAATTTTATGTCTTTTACCTAACCTGTATATTCGCCCTAAAAAATAAGGAAGTAAACTAAGGCTAGGGAAATAGAGATGAGAAACTACAGGGAGCGAGGTTGGGAGGCAGGAAGATTTGACATTCCAGTTGTTTTTGAGGCCCAGGCACTCAACAGTTCTGTTCCACCTTAACAAGTTTTAGCCTCTCCCAGCAAGGAGCTGGCACTCGGCTCCTCCCACTCCCGTGTCAGCTCCTACCCGGGAACGTGGGGAAGGGAGGAGACACACACTGAATGGAAAGATTGGCCCCCGAGGCTGCAGGGTCTCTCCTTCCCCTACTGTACCGGCACCGGAAGGAGGATTGAAGCGCGCGACACTGGGGTTTGGTTCTTTCCCGCAGGACCTCAGTAATGTGGCTGTTGTTCTGCAACGCTGGAGCGAGAGGGCGGGGTGGGGAGGAAGTGTGAGGCGTAGGGTCCCATCTTGGGATGAGGTCGAAGGGGGATAGAACTGAGGCGCATGAGATAAACAGTATGGGAGGTTTCTGGTCGAAAGTTCTTGGGGTCCGGACCGAACTCTTCCAATTATCTCCAAAAAAAGGGGCAAGTTTTCAGTCTCCGCCTCAATTCCCAGTCTTCATTTTAATTCGTTGGGCTTAGAGTAGGCTGGACCCAAGGTTGCTTGCTGATTGGCTACCTACTTTATCTATCACAGGATGAAATGGGCGAGGATGGCTATGGCGGAGAGGGAGGAAGTGAAGACTGTTTTGGTACATCCTACTCCAACTGCCGATTGGTTGAGATTTGCAGGGATGTAAAACTAGGCATAAAAATGTCTAGTAAAGGGAAAGGCCTATTGGCCACTCTTACTAGGAGGAGGTCTAGTGCGGGACTGAGAAGAATCAGCCGGACTCTGTTGTAGGGAAGGACCAAATTGAAACCCGGAAATGAGTTAAGGGAGCTGAAGGAAAGTGAGGGAAATCCTCGCCACCTTCGTTGCCCTCAAGCAAGGTCATTTCCTGTGGGGGGCCGGTAGTTTCCTGTTTACTCCTTGGAAGTCGGCGTGTACGCTTTTTCTGGAATATAAATAATAAGTAAATCCGTACGATCTTTTGGTTCTAGACTTCCCATTTACTTACGTTACCTAATAGAATGAATGAGACAGGGAAAGAAAAGCATGAGGTTGAATCCTGCTTTTGGGGAAGGATAGGGGTATAGAAAGTTAAGGACTAAACCAGGGTCATGGTCTCCAAGCAGGTGGGCTCTTAAAAAAACCATTCCTATAGTAATCGGAGAAGGTGGATGGAGGTGAAGAGAACTGTTAAGATTTGTCTGAAGGAAAGGTAGTAATCGTATACAGAACCTTCCTGGCCAGAGAGTGTATTTTATTCATCTTTGTATCTCTTCTGCCCCTCAGTGCTGAGTACGTAGTAGGTGGTCAATAATTGAAGCAAACAGAAAACTTTAGAAAGTATGCTGATATTGAAGATGCCAGATATTTAAAATATATTTTTAAAGCTATGTCTGCCAACTTTATGACTGAAAAAATGTTTCACACCCACAACCACCTGGGTTAATCCAACCATAAATAGAGGTAGGTCTGCTTCCCAGTTAACTACCGTTACTCTTTAACACCCGGTACCCCACCGCCCTATAGTCGATTTCGACTCGCAGCGACCCTGTAGGACAGACAAGAACTGCCCCACAGGGTTTCTAAGCCTGTAAATCTTTACAGAAGCCGACTGCCACATCTTTCTCCCGCGTTAACACTGAGTCCTTTAAAATTTGAAGGCAGATTTTCCTCCAACCTACCCTCCTAGAAGTTGAAAACATAAACGAAAATTAGTGAGAAGATGCCCTCTACATCCAATGAGTGGAAAATAAAGTGTTTATAATCTGAGGTTAAAGTCAAGGAAGAACTTGAGGGTATTGAGAGATAGTATCTATACTATGTAAATTATGGAATCACTTGCTTCCTAGCACAAATGTACACTTTTTTTCTGGTCCAGACTGTTTCTTATAGCCCGATTTCAGCAATACTTTAGCATTGTCTAAAAAACTGTGTCCTGAAATTGAAGGAACAGTACAAGAACTTCCTATTAGTCTTAAAACTAACTCCACCGCAGGACCCTGCAAGGGCTATTGCTCGAGATTCTGCAAAGGTACCCTCTGCTTATCCAAAGGGATCCGATCTTTTTATGATTTCCTAGGATCTTCTAGGCCAGGTGGTTTAAGAGAGAGTATATCATACTGCCTCTTCAGTATCATTGTGGCAATAGTTTAGAAACAAGGAGAGGAACGAGAGGCAGCTGTATTTGTGAAAGCAAGAGTACCGTGGGAAAATTATTATTAAGATGGCACCAATGATTAAGGACTCAACTACTAACCGAAAGATTGGCAGTTCACATCCACCCAGAGGCACCTCAGAGTAGAGGCCTGGCGATCTACTTCTGGAAAGGTCATTGGCATTGAAAATCCTACGTAAGTGTTTATTCCAGCTCAGGAAGCTACTGTTGCTACTACTGTTTCAATAGCCTTCAGTAGCCATGAAGATGGCCTCTGCCTCCATTTTTTTTTAATTGTGAAAATACATACAACAAACATACACCAATTCAGCAGTTTCTACATGTATTATTCGGTGACATTGACTACATTCTTCAAGTTGTGCAATCATTCTTTGGAAAACTATCCTTTTCCAGATTATCCCACCACCCCTTGTCTCACTTTGACTTTCCAAGTCTTTAGGATGTGCAAGGAGTCCCTGGATGGTGTGAACGGTTAAGCACTTGACTACTAGCCAAAAAGTTGACGGCTTAAACCACGGAAGTGCCTCAGAAGACAGGCTTGGTGATCTGTTTCTGAAAGGTCACAGCCTTGAAAACCCTACGCTGCACACTCGGAATTGACTCAGTGACAACTAACAACATAACGGTGTACAAATAATTTACAACCAGAATCCTAGGTGCAAGAACATCTGATAAATATAGTTTTTGGTTTTCCAGCCTTGCAGTAAAGGAAAGCGCATAAAAAGGAAATAGAATGTGAGTCCACCATACTTACCATAAGTATATATGGGTCTACATTTTAAAAATTTCCTTGGTAACAAATAGAATGAAAGAGCTTCTGAGTCTGAAACAGCACAAGAATGAAGCAAAAGTCTATTCCATAAACTTTGACCTAAAACACAATAAAATATTAAAAAAGAAATAGCTATTTACAGATAAGCCTCATAGGTCATAGTTTTGTGACCAAAATTTTTTTAGGCAAAAAATACAGAATAGCTGAATTAGGAGTTTTAGGCTAATTGATAGGTAGGAGATGGATGGAGAAGTTTATTAAAATTTTTGATCGATTGCTTTATACAAACTTGCATATATTTTAAATGTCTAAGGCTATAGACCTTAAGATCAATGAAAAATCAAAGGAGAAAATGGTTTTTCTTCTAGGATTTGGTAACTCATGAATAAATAGCAAAGTAAAGATAATGTATTAAATAATATCCATGCTTACTCATAATAAAAACACATATTCAAAGATTTATCTAGCTAATTTCTAATTTGAAATAAAACAGATTGCATAGTTAGAATCAGATTATTTCTGCCAACAAAAACAAATTAATTTCAGTAACCACCATGAAAATGACTTAGTTTCTCTAACAATTCCTATAGGGACATTATAGGATTAAATATTGTTCTTTATAATCCAGACATAGTTACATGTATGAAATTAAAGATTACCTTTGACTTAAAAAAAAAAGTATATTCTTGACTTTTTCGTTTTATAAACCAGTGGAGAGATAAGGGGGAGCATGAGAATGTAATAGGGTTGCCAACTTTACATTGTCATGGAAGGACATTACCAACTACCATTAACCATGATCATCATTCTATAAAAGAATTAGCATTTTTAACACTAGAAGGTAGGAAGGATATAATCTTGGAATTTAAGAACTAACTTTACCTTGAAGAAAAATACTACTTTGTCCTTTCCTTTCTCAGTAAAAACTTTACTGTGACAGGCTGTGAAACCACTCAGCTACTTAAGCTCACCACCCTAGCAGGGGAGAATCTTGACTTCTTGATCAGCCTACCTTGAACAACCTTGAACAAGTCACTTTACCACTGCTTCATTTATTACTAAATCATTAATTTATTAATATGGATTATTTATTAAAATAATTAGTTTTAATTATTAAAATTTAAGGAGGAAGAAAAGATATAGAAGAAAAATTTTCTAAGATGAACATAAAATTTTAAAAAATTGTTAATAAGAAAGGAGTTAGACTAGTGGACCTCTTAATTCCATTACAGTTCTAGAAGTCTATTATTTAACTTTTTTTTGGACTGTTATATTTAACTTCTACCTGGATATCAGTTTGTAGACTCTTGTTGTTAGGTGCCATTGAGTCCATTCTGACTCATAGCGACCCCGTGCACAACAGAATGAAACAGTGCCTCGTCCAGCCATCCTCACAATCGTTGCTATGTTTGAGCCCATTGCTGCAGCCACTGTGTCAATCCATCTCACTGAGGGTCTTCCTCTTTTTCACTGACCCTCTACTTTACCAAGCATGATGTCTTTCTCCAGGGACTGGTCCCTCCTGATAGCATGTCCAAAGTATTTGAGACATAGTCTCGCCATCCTTGCTTCTAAGGAGCATTCTGACTGTACTTCTTCCAAAAAAGATCTGTTAGTTCTTCTGACCATCCATGGTATATTCAATATATTTTCGCCAACACCATAATTCAAAGGCATCAATTCTTCTTTGAATGTCCTTATTCATTATCCAGCTATCTCATGCATATGAGATGATTGAAAATAACATGGCTTGGGTCAGGTGCACTGCGGTGCAGTGAGTTATTTAATGGGGCCCTTCTAGCCATAGTGGAATGACTGGGTGGAATTATGCAAATGAGATGCTTGTGGCCCACCAAGGGGATTCAATAGCTTGCTGATAATGTAAATAAAGTGCATGGCATGCTTGTGGGGGTGGGACAATGCAAATAAGGTGTGTGGAATCCGAACAAGTGGATTGATCAATTTTGCCATCCCACAAGGCTTAGAAGAGCCAATCCCAGAGCAGAGGGAGACTCACTACCACCAAGAAGAAGAGCTAGGAGTACATCCTTTGAACCTGGGATCCCTGTGCAGAGAACTTCTTAAATGCAGGAGACAAAGAAAGCAGTAACACTGGATACAGTGAGAAACAATGAGAAGCACTGGCAGAGAAATGGCAGCAGCAGAGACAGCAGAACTAGTAGGCCAGTGAAAGACCCACAGAGCAAGGCATTTACAGTGGATATGCCAACCCACGGAGCAAGAGAGCTGAAAGCCTTTGGGCCAAGGCTTACTGGTGAAGTAGGGTACCTCCGAGCACTTATAAACAGAGCTAAACGAGCTTTGTAACACTTTCCCAAGCAAGGCAGAGGCCAGGCCAAGGGACTGGGGGGCCAAAGGCCAAAAAGAGGGCTGCCTATGGCATGGCTGAGAAGAGGCTGTCTTGATTGTAGAACAGCACCCTGAATTGTAACCTGTTACTTTCTTAATAAACCCCATAATCATGAGTGTTGTCTGTGAGTTCTGTGTGGCCATTGCAACGAATGATTGAACTCAGCAGAGAAGTAGAGAGTGCCATGGGAGGCATGGCTGATGTCAGAATTGGTAAAAAGATTGGAGAGAGGAGGTATATCTGACCTCCGTGTCATAGGAGTCAGCATTGGGCTGATGCTGATGGTGATTCTCCTCTCTCCCCCTCAAAAAATTAGAGGAGTTTAGACGACTCCACCATGCCATTTTTACAGCACCTTAGTACTCAAAGAGACAGCTTTGCTTTTTAACACTTTAAAGAGGTCTTTAGCAGCAGATTTGCCCAATGTAATGGGTCTTTTAATTTCTTGACTATAGCTTCCATGGCTGTTGATTGTGGATCCAAGTAAAATGAAATTCTTGACAACTTCAGTCTTTTCTCCATTTATCATGATGTTGCTTATTGGTCCAGTTGTGACGATTTTTGTTTACTGTATATTGAGGTATAATCCATACTGAAGACTGTAGTCTTTGATCTTCATCAGTGTGATCATTAAGATTGTATGTCAGCTTGACTGGGCCATGATTCTCAGTAGTTCGGCAGTTATGATATAGTTTGGCAGTCATATGATGATGTGATCACCTCTGTGATGAGATTTGATATGCTGTGATCACCTCCATAATGGGATCTGCCATGAGTAGCCAATAAGTTGAAAGAGAGTTTCCTTGGAGGTATGGCCTGCATCCAATATAGGTGAACTTTCTGGCAAAGCTTGTGGGTGTTTGCTTGCTCTGGATCCTGCAACTAGCTCCTGTTCATCTGACCTCCTTTCCTAGGACTTGAGCTAGCAGCTTACCTGCCATCTTGCCTTCCAATCTTGAGATTCATCGGTCTTTGCAGTCTGTGAGCCAGAGCCCTACAGTCTGACCTGCTGGTCTTGGCTTCACCAGTCCCTGTGGCTATGTGAATCAGCAGAAGTCTCCAGTCTGACCCACAGACTTGGGACATTCCAACCTCTACTGCCACATGAGCCATTTCCCTGCTATAAATCTTTCTATGTATATATTCATACGCTTTACTGGTTTTGCTTCTCTAGAGAACCCAGTCTAAAACGATCAGTAAGTGCTTCAAGTCCTCTTCACTTTCAGCAAGCAAGGCTGTGTCATCTGCATGTCGCAGGTTGTTAGTCTTCCTCCAATCCTGTTGCCACTTTCTTCTTCATATAGTCCAGATTCTCAGATTAAAAACAAAACAACTGGCATCACTTGAATATGTGCCTTTGTTTCTATTACCTTTTTCTTCTGTTTCATTTTAGGAAATGTTTATTGAACTTATTGAGCACCTTCTATGTGCCAGACTTTGTGCTAGATACTTCAGCAGGTCTGAAGATGAATCAGGCTCAGCCCCTGCTAGGGTGACCAACTGTCTCAGGTTGCCCAGAACTATCCTGGATTTAGCACTAAAAGTCAGCATCCTGTGAAATCCCTCAGTCTTGGGCAAACTGGGACAGTTGATTACCTCAGTCCCTGTCCACAAGAGCCTTATGAGGATCTTAAAATCTGAAATTCTGCTTAGATAAATACTCTTTTCCCCAGCTTACTTCAAAGGTAATTGTTTTGTCCTTCCGTAACAATTAGCGTAATTTCAGAAACTATTCCCAAGCAATAACTTTTATGTTTGTGTCACCTATTAGGTTATGAACCCCTAGAAGGCAGAAACATCTTTCTGGGCTTCCATGGTGCCTACCAGTGCCTTGTGTATAGTGATTGTAAAATTCATATGTGTTGAATTGAATTGAGAGGAAATTGGACAAATTAATACTTCAGGCCTTTTTTAATTTTTTAATTAAAAACTTTTTTATTTAAGTAAAACACACAGGGGAAAGTGGTCCAAGATGGTGGCATAGTCAGACGCCCCATAACATCCCTCTTACAACAAAGACCCGAGAAAACAAGTGAATCAGATATAGATGACAACTTTGAAACCCTGAACATCAAAGGCAAGACTGAAGAATTGGACCGAGTGCCAAGTGGAAGGAGAGACTGTACAAAAACAATGGACATGGTCCCCTGGACACCCTGCTAACTCAGAACTGAAGCCATTCCCAAAGTCCACCTTTCAGCCAAAGATTAGACAGGCCTATAAAACAAACAATAACACATGTGAGGAACGTCTTCTTAGTTCCATCAAGTATATGAGACCAAATGGGCAATGCCTGACCAAAAGCAAAAATGAGAAGGCAGGAAGGGGCAGGAAAACTGGACAGATGGACACAGGGAACCCAGGGTGGAGAGGGAAAGGGAGAGAGTGCTGACACAATGTGGGGATTGCAACCAATGTCACAAAACAATTTATGTATAAATTTTTGAGTGAGAAACTAATTTGCACTGTAAACTTTCACCTAAAGCAAAACTTTTTTTTTTTAATTGTACTTCAGGTGGACGTTTACAGAACAAATAGTTTCTCATTAAACAGTAGTACACATATTGTTTTATGACATTGGTTAACAACCCCATGATGTGTCAACCCTCTCCCTTCTTGACCTTTTTTTTTTTTTTTGGTGAAAATATACGTAGCCAAAGATACACCATTTCAAAAATTTCTACATGCACAATTCAGTGACATTGATTACGTTCTTCCAGTTGTGCTGCTATTCTCACTTTAGATGAAAATTTACAGGACAAAATAGTTTCTCATTGAACAGTTAGTACACATGTTGCCCTATGACAATGGTTAACAACCCCACTACATGTCAACACTGTCCTTACTCAACCTTGGGTTCCCTATCACCAGCTTTCCCATCCCCTTCTGCCTTCTAGCCCTTGTCCCTGGACTACTGTGCCTCATTAGTCCCATTTGGTTTTATGGGGCTGTCCAATCCCTGGCTGAACGGTGAACCTCAGAAGTGACTTCACCACTGAGCTAAAAGGGTGTCTGGGGAACATACTCTCGGGGTTTCTCCAGTCTCCTTTAGGCCAGTAAATCTGGTCTTTTTGTGTGTGTGTTAGAATTTTGTTCTACATCCTTCTCCAGCTCTGTTCAGAACCCTCTGTTGTGATCCTGGTCAGAGCAGTCAGTGGTGGTAGCTGGGCACCATCTAACTGTACTGGACTCAGTCTGGTGGAAGCCTTGGTAGCTGTGGTCCATTAGTCCTTTGAACTAATCTTTTCCTTGTATCCTGTTCTCTTCATTCTCCCTTGTTCCCGAAGGGATGAGACCAGTGGAGTATCTTAGATGGCTGCTCACAGGCTTTTAAGACCCCAGACGTAAAGCAAAACTTTTTTTAAAATATATATTTAAAAAAAAAAAAAAAAAACAGCAGACATGGAGAATTATGGCTCTCTGGTGCCCTGCCAACTAAACCTGCATAGCACAGCCATATTGAGACAGCAATCTGCGTTCCCAACTGAAGTCCCCATCACCTGATGCAGCCAAGCAAGAGTGACTCCCATGTCCAGAGCCAGGCAGGAGTGCTCCCTGCCCTCTGAAAGTTAAGTGCACTCACCTCACCCACTGACTGTGACCCCCTCAGCCCCCCATGCTGGAGGTCTGTGGAACTGTGGTGTCCCTCTACCCCCCTCACCCATCCCCTACCCCACACGTGATCATGGTCTAATGGTACCCACCACCCCACCCCTGAGCCAGAGGCCTAAACTGGCAGCACCAAACCCTTCGCTCATCTACTCATGCCAGGGACCCATGGACTGGCGGGACCCACCTCTTTGCCCAGCCACCTGTGCCAGAGGCACACTTCTCCACCTAGCCACCTGTGCCAGGGGCCTGTGAACCCTCTCCTCCACCCACCCAACTGTGCTGGGGGCCTGCAATCCAGTAGCGCCTGCTTCTCTGTCCAGCCACCTGCTCTGGGAGCCTGTGGACAGGTGGTTCTGCCTCTTCTGCCCACCCTCCTGTGCAGGAAGCCAATGGTCCAGCAATGCCCCCTCTTCCACCCACTCACCCACTGCAGGGGCCCACAGACTGTTGGCACCCACTCCTAAGGCCATCCACCTGAGCCAGGGCCCATGGACCATCAGCTTCCACTGCTCTGTCCAGCCACTGGTGCCAGGAGCCTGTGAACTGGAGGTGCCCAGTCCTATGCCAGCCACTTGCACCAAAGGCCTGCAGACCAGCAGCACCTCCTACTCCCTCCAGCCCCCTGTGCCAGAAGCCCAAGGACTGGTGGCACACCCTCACTCATATCACACTCTAGTCTACAGAGGCACACACTCCTAGCAGGCACCTCTGGACTGGCAGCATCCCCCACCACACCCCACACTGCCCCCCTCTACAACCAGAGGCTTGTGCCCACTCTGACCAGCCTCAAGCAGGCCTGCCCACATGGGACTGATAGTAAGAATTTCTGTACTACCCAACCAGTGACTGACGACCCAGGCACCCTCACCCTGCTGCAAGAGATCAAGAAAGTGATCAAGGGTAACACAGACAAAGCAATGGAAGAGTTCAGGAAAACAATACAAGAACAAACTGACAAAATATATACACCACTAGAAACCACACAAAAACTGCCACTAGAAATTTGAAAAGATTAACAACAACATTTCAAAAATAGACAACTCAATAGAAGGACATAGGAGCAGAATGGAATAAATGAAAAACAGAATCAGTAAAATAGAGGACAAATCCCTTGACACCAATTTGTTTGTGGAAAAATCGGAAACAAAAATAAAGAAAGCCAATAAATTTTGTGGGACACTATCAAGAGGAAAAATTTACATGTAGTTGGAATTACAGACCAGGAGGAGGCAGAAAAAAAAAAGAATTGTCAAAGATTTACTGGCAGAAAACTTCACTAATATCATGGAAGACAAGAAGATATCCATCCAAGAAGCTCAATGAAACCCATACAGAGTAGACTCCAAAAGAAAGTCACCAAGACATATCATAATCAAACTTGTCAAAACCAGAGACAAAGAAAGAATCTGAGAGCAGCTCGGGGAAAAAGAAAAGTCACCTACAAAGGGGAATGAATAAAACTAAGCTCTGATTACTCGGCAGAAACTATGCGGGCAAGGAGGAAATGGGATGACATACGTAAAACCCTGAAATAAAAATATTGCCCACCAAGAAATGTATATCCAGCAAAATTGTCTCTCAACTATGATGGCAAAATAAGGACATTTTCAGATAAACAAAAATTAAGGGAATTTGTAAAGATCACACCAACCTTACAGGAAATATTAAAGGGAGTCCTTCAAACAGAGAATCAAAAACATCAGACAACAATCTGAGATTAGGACACTGGACAGCATCAGCCAGATACTAACACAAGTAAAGAATTCTCAAAAGTAAAACCAAGATAAAAGACTGAAAACAGAGAACCAGAGACATCAATCTGTAAATGACAACAATACCAAAAAGAAGGAATAAATGGTGAAGTTATAGAACTTTCATATGCAGAGGAAGTCAAGGTGATATCAAGAAATAAAAGACTGCTATAAACTTAGGCAAACAAAGGTAAATTTCAAGATAAACTCAAAGGAAATTACCAAACCTACTCATCAAAATAAAAAAGAAGAAAAACATAAAGACTCAGTAAACACAAAATCAACAACAACAAAAGAAATGAAAAGCCACAAACAAAAATAAATCAGCACAGAAAATTAAGTGGAACAAAGAAACTTTCAACACTACACACACACACACACACACATAAAGCACAAGAAAAAGAGAGCAGTAAACTCATACCTATCGATAATCACACTCAATGTAAGTGACTTAAAAGCATCAGTAAAGAGACAGAGAGTGGCAGTGTGGAAAAAACAAAAACACGACCCATCAGCATGCTGTCTACAAGAGACACACCTTAGACACAAAGACATAAACTAAAATTCAAAAGATAATAAAAATATATCTAATAAATAATAACCAAAAAAAGCAAGAGTGGCAGTATTAATCTCTGATAAAATAGACTTTAAGGCAAAATCCACTTTAAAAGAGAAGGAAGGACATTATATAATGATTAAAGGGTCAATCCACAAAGAGAATATAACCATAACAAATATATACACACCCAATGACAGGACTCCAAAATACATAAAACAAACTCTAACAGCATTGAAAAGAGAAAAAGACAGTTCCACAATAATAGTAAGAGGCTTCAACACACTACTTTTGGTAAAGGACAGAACAACTAGAAAGAAACTCAACAAAGATACAGATCTAAATGCCACAACCAACCAACTCAACCTCACAGACATATACAGAACATGCCACCCAACAGCAGGAAAGTGTACATTCTTTTCCAATGCACATGGATCATGCTCCAGAATAGACCACATTTTAGGCCACAAAGCAAGCCTCAATAAAATCCAAAACATCGAAATAATACGAAGCATTTTCTCTGATCACAATGCTATAAAATTAGAAATCAATAACAGGAAGAGCAAGGGGAAAAAAAAAACCAAATACGTGAAAACTGAATAACACCTTTCTGGGTAATAGAAGAAATCAAAGATGAAATAGAAAAAATTACTAGAATCAAATGACAATGAGAACACAACATATCAAAACCTTTGAGATACAACGAAAGCAGTGCTCTGAGGTCAATTTATAGCAATAAACACACACACCAAAAGAGAAGAAAGGGCTAAAATCAAACCATTAACCCTACAACTTGAAAAAATAGAAAGAAGCAAAAGAAACCCACAGTCACCAGAAGAAAGGTAATAACAAAGATAAGAGCAGAAATAAATGAAACAGAGAACAGAAAAACAAGAATCAACAAGACAAGAAGTTGGTTCTTTGAAAGGTCAATAAAATTGACAAACCACTGGAAAACGGACAAAAGAAAAGCAGAAGAATCAAATAAACCCAAATAAGAAATGAGATGGGTGACATTACAGAAGACTCAACTGAAATAAAAGAATCATAGCTGAATACTATGAAAAATTGCACTCTAACAAATTTGAAAACCCAGAGAAAATGGACATACTTCTAGAGACATAATACCTCCCTAAACTAACCACAAACTGAGATTTAAATAAATAAATAAATAAACAGACACATAACAAAAGAAGAAATTGAAGAGGTGATTTTTAAAAAAGCCCTGGTCCAGATGACTTCGCAGGAGAATTCTACTAAACATTCAGAGAAGAGCTCACACCAATATTACTAAAAACTATTTCAGAGCATAGAAAAGGAAGGAATACTCCCAAATTCATTCTGTGAAGCCTGCATAACTCTGATACCAAAGCCAGGCAAAGACATCACAAAGAAAGAAAGACAGAGACCAAATATCCCTCATGAATATAGACACAAATATTCTCAACAAAATCTAGCCAATAGAATTCAACAGCATGTCAAAATTATCGAACGATATCATTAATATCACACACAAGTAAAATTTTGCTGAAGGTCATTCAAAAGTGGCTGCAGTAGTACATTGACAGAGAACTGCCAGATTTAGGAGAGGACGTGGAATGAGGAATATTATTGCTGATATCAGATAGATCTTGGCTGAAAGCAGAGAATACCAGAAAGATGTTTACCTGTGTTTTATTGACTATGCAAAGGCATTCAACTGTGTGGATCATAACAAATTATGGATAACATTTTGAAAAATGGGAATTCCAGAACACTTAACTGTGCTCATGCAGAACCCATACATAGACCAAGAGGCAGTCGTTCCAACAGAACAGGGGATACTGCATGGTTTAAAACCAGGAAAGGTGTGTGTTGGGTTTGTATCCTTTCACCATAGTTTTTCAATCTGTATACTGAGAAATCCGAGAAAATGGACTATATGAAGAAGAATGCGGCATCACGATTGGAGGAAGACTGATTAACAACCTGCGATATGCAGATGACACAACCTTGCTTGGTGAAAGTGAGGAAGACTTGAAGCACTTAGTGATGAAGATCAAAGACTACAGCCTTCAGTAGAAGACAAAAATCCTCACAACTGGTTGAATAACCAACATCATGGTAAACGGGGAAAAGACTGAAGTTGTCAAGGATTTCATTTTACTTGGATCCATAATCAACGCCCACGAAAGCTGCAGTCAAGAAATCAAATGACGTATTGGATTAGGCAAATCTGCTGTAAAAGACCTCTTTAAAGTGTTAAAAAGCAAAGATGTCACCTTGAGGACAAAGGTGCACCTGACCCAAGTCATGGTATTTTCAATTGCCTCACATGCATGTGAAAGCTGGACAATGAATAAAGAAGACCAAAGAAAAATTGATGCCTTTCAATTATGGTGTTGGCAAAGAATATTGAATATACCATGGACAGTTAGAAGTACAAATAAATGTGTCTTGGAAGAAGTATAGCCAGAATGCTCCTTAGAAGCAAAGATGACGAGACTTCGTCTCATGTACTTTGGACATGTTATCAGGAAGGACCAGCCCCTGGAGAAGGACATCATGCTTGATAAAATAGTGGGTCAGTGAAAAAGAGAAAGACCCTCAATGAGATGGATTGACACAGTGGCTGCAACAATGGGCTCAAACATAACAGCTATTGTGAGGATGGCAGGACCGGGCAGTGTTTTGTTCTGTTGTACACAGGGTTGCTATGAGTCAGAACAGATTCGATGGCATCTAACAACAACTACAACAATGGTAATTACTATAATATAGAAAATCCTGCAACAACAGTATTAACAAACAGTAATTTATGAATGGAGACATAGATAGACAGGTATGCTAAAGAGGTGCGGGAGAGTGTAAGGGAGAACACCTACCTGCAGATATAGGTTTGATTGTGGATATTTCTACATACATAATTGTAGGTGCTGCAAATATATTAATATAGACAATAGAACACACGAGGGGTACAGTCATGGAAACTTCTTAGAAACAACCAAACACCTCATAGGACGAAGTACCAAGGCTCAGAGGAGAAGGACCATAGAGCTGGGGTACATCTTAAGTCAATTGGCAGACCGTAGTTCATAAAGACAATGTTCTGCATCCTACTTTGGTGAGTAGCATCTGGAGTCTTAGGAACGTGTTTCTTAGAACAATCAATTATATGAGATCAAAAGGACAATCTTTGCCCAAAAGCAAAGATGAGAAGGCAGGAAGGGGTAGAAAATACGGACAAAAGGAAATGGGGAACCCAGGGCAGAAATGGGGAGAATGCTGACACATTGTGGGGAATGAATCAATGTCCTGGAACACTAAACATACAACTATCGAATGGGAAACTAATTTGCTCTGTAAACTTTCACCTAAAGCACAATAAAAAAATTTTTTTAAAAAGTAAAACATACAGAAAATGTTAACCTTGATGATTGTTTTTACAAAGTCAACAACACCCAAATCATGTCACAGAGCATACCCTAGAAGCTTTTGTGTCCCTTCCTAGTCACAACCCCCCAAATGAAACCACATCTAGATGTAGGACACGATAGATTAGTTTTGCCTGTTTTTTTACCTTTATATAAATGGAATCAAACAATATGTTCTCTTTTGCACCTGATTTCTTTCCCTCAGCATTGTGAGATTCATCCATACAGTTGCATGAAGCTGTAATACTTTCACTCTCATTGCTGTATAACATTCCATGTATGAATATTGTTGTTGTTGTTGTTGTTAGGTGCCATTGAGTCCGTTCCAACTCATAGCGACCCTAAGTATAACAGAACAAAACACTGTCCAGTCCTGTGCCATCCTCACAATCATTGTTATGCTTGAGCTCATCATTGCAGCACTGTGACAATCCATCTCATCAACGGTCTTCCTCTTTTTTGCTGACCTTCTACTTTACCAAGCATGTTGTTCTTCTCCAGGGGCTGGTCCCTCCTGATAACATGTCTAAAGTAAATGAGACGAAGACTTGCCATCATTGCTTCCAAGGAGCATTCTGGCTGTACTTCTGCCAAGACAGATTTATTTGTTCTGGCAGTCCATGGTATAGTCAATATTCTTCACCAATACCATAATTCAAAGGTGTCAATTCTTCTTTGGTCTTCCTTATTCATTGTCCAGCTTTCACATGCACATGAGGCACTTGAAAATACCATGGATTGGGTCAGGCGCACCTTACTCCTCAAAGTGACATCTTTGCTTTTTAACACTTTAAAGAGGTCTTATGCAGCAGATTTACCCAATGCAATGTGTCATTTGATTTCTTGACTGCTGCTTCCACGGGCGTTGATTGTGGTTCCAAGTAAAATGAAATCCTTGGCAACTTCAATGTTTTTTCTGTTTATCATGATGTTGCTTATTAGACCAGTTGTGAGGATTTTTGTCTTCTTCATGTTGAGGTATAATCCATACTGAAGGCTGTAGTCTTTGATCTTCATCAGTAAGAGCTTCAAGTCCTCTTCAGTTTCAGCAAGGTTGTGTCATCTGCATATCGCAGATGTTAATAAGTCTTCCACCAACACTGATGCCCCATTCTTCTTCATACAGTCCAGCTTCTCAAATTATTTGCTCAGCATACAGATTGAATAAGTACGGTGAAAGGATACAACCCTGACACACACCTTTCCTGATTTTAAACCATGCAGTATCGCCTTGCTCTGTTCAAATGACTGCCTCTTGGTCTATGTACAGGTTCCACATGAGCACAATTAAGTGTTCTGGAATTCCCATTCTTCAAAATGTTATCCATGATTTGTTATGATCCACACAGTTGAATGCCTTTGCATAGTCAATAAAACACAGGTAAACATCTTTCTGGTATTCTCTGCTTTCAGCCAAGATCTATCCGACATCAGCAATGATATTCCTCGTTCCACATCCTCTCCTGAATCTGGCTTGAATATATGGCAGTCCTCTGTCAATGCACTACTGCAGCTGCTTTTGAATGATTTTCAGCATAATTTTACTTGTGTGTGATATTAATGATACCATTTGATAATTTCCACATTCTGTTGGATGACGTTTCTTTGGAATGGGCACAGATATGGATCTCTTCCAGTCAGTTGGACAGGTAGCTGTCCTCCACATTTTTTGTCATAGACAAGTGAGCACCTCCAGACTGAGTATGTTTGTTGAAACATCTCAACTGATATTCCGTCAATTCCTAGAGCCTTGTCTTTTGCCAGTGCCTTCAGTGCAGTTTGGACTTCTTCCTTCAGTACCATTGGTTCTTGATCATATGCTACCTTCTGAAGTGGTTGAATGTCGACCAGTTCTTTTTGGTACAGTGACTCTGGGTATTCCTTCCATCTTCTTTTGATGCTTCCTGCATTGTTGAATGTTTTCCCCGTAGAATTCTTCAGTACTGCAACTCGAGGCTTGAATTTTTAATTCAGTTCTTTCAATTTGAGAAATACCAATTGTGTTCTAACCTTTTGGATTTCTAACTCCAGATCTTTGCACATTTCATTATAATACATTACTTTGTCTTCTCCAACCTTCCTTTGAAATCTTCTGTTCAGCTGTTTTACTTCATTTATTCCTTTTGTTTTAGCTACTCTGAGTTCAAGAGCAAGTTTCAGAGTTTTTTCTGATATCCATTTTGGTCTTTTCTTTCTTTCCTGTCTTTTTACTAACTTTTTGCTGTTTTCATGTATGATGTCCTTGATGTCACCCCACAACTCATCTGGTCTTCGGTCATTAGTGTTCAATTTGTCAAATCAGTTCCTGAGATGCTCTCTAAATTCAGGTGGGATATACTCAAGGTTGTATTTTGGCTCTTGCGGACTTGCTCTGATTTCCTTCATCTTCCACTTCAATTTGCACATGTGCAATTGATGGTCTGTTTCTCAGTTGGTCCCTCGCCTTGTTCTGACTCATTATATTAAGCTTCTCCATTGTCTCTTTCCACAGATGTAGTTGATTTGATTCCTGTGTATTCCATCTGGCAAGGTCCATGTGTATAGTCATGTCTATGCTGTTGAAAAAAGATATTTGCAACGAAGAAGTCATTGGTCTTACAAAATTCTATCATGTGATCTCTGGTGTAGTTTTAGCACCAAGGCCATATTTTTCAACTACTGATCTGTCTTCTTTGTTTCCAACTTTCACATTCCAATCACCAGTAATTATCAATGCATCTTGATTGCAAGTCTGATCAATTTCAGACTGCAGAAGTTGGCAAAAAATCTTCAATTTCCTCTTCTTTGGCCTTAGTGGTTGGTGCACAAATTTAAATAATATTCGTTTTAACTGGTCTTCCTGGTAGGCATTTGGATATTATCCTATCACTGACAGCGTTGTACTTCAGGATAGATCTTGAAATGTTCTTTTTGACAATGAATGCGGTGCCATTCCTCTTCAATTTGTCATTCCTGGCATAGCAGATCATATGATTGTCTGATTCAAAATGGCCAATACCAATCCATTTCGGCTCACTAATGGCTAGGATATCGATCTTTATGTGTTCCATTTAATTTTTGATGCCTTCCAATTTTCCTAAATTCATATTTTGTACATTCCACTTTCTGATTATTAATGGATGTTTGCAGAGATTTCTTCTCATTTGGAGTTGTGCCACATCAGCAAATGAAGGTCCCAAAAGCTTGACTCCATCCATGCCATTAAGGTTGAGGAGACACCTCCTCCCTAGTCCTATTCTGAGTGCCTTCCAAGCTAAGGGGCTCATTTTCCAGCACTATATCAGACAACATTCATAAGGTTTTCACTGGCCAATTTTTTCAGAAGTAGACTGCCAGGTCCTTCTTCCTAGTCTGTCTTAGCCTGGAAGCTCCGCTGAAACCTGTCCACCAAGGGTGACCCTGCTGGTATTTGAAATACCAGTGGCAAAGCTTTCAGTACCACAGTAACAAGCAAGCCCCCATAGCACGACAAACTGACAGATGCCTGGTGGCATGTGAATATACTGTGTGAATACACTGCAATGTATTTATCCATTCTTCTATTAACAGACATTTGGATTATTTCCAGTTTGGAGCTATCATGAATAGTGCTGCCATAAACATTGTAGTACCTATTTTTTGGTGAGCATATGTATGCATTTCTGTTGAGTATATACCTAAGAGTGGAATTGTTGGGTCATAGAGTAGGTATATATTCTGCTTTAATAAATATTGCCAAACAATTTTCCAAAGTGGCTGTATCAATTTATTAATTTTTACCTCCACTGACAGTGTATAAGAATTTGGATACTCCATATCCCCTTCCAAGTTTGGCATTCTGTCTTTCCTTCTCCCCATCTCCCCCTTCATTTTAGCTTTTCTGGTGGTTGTGTAGTGGTATCTCATGCGGTTTTAATTTTAAATTCTTTGGTTACCAATTCAGCTGCACACCTTTTGGTGTTTATTGTTCACTGGGGGATCCTCTTTTGAGCAGTCAGTACACTGCAGACCTTTAAAAAACACTAGGTAGCCTAGACACGGTGAGGTTCCAAGTAATTCCAAGTTGAGTCTTGTATGTTTGGGTCAGGGGTTGAACAATCCCTCCAAAGCACCTTGGTGTTCTGACTATTGGGGCAGCAACAAGGCAGCAGGAGACAACCTTTATTATTCCGAACCCCGAAACTCGTGAGAGTCCTGTTCAGGAGGTGGAGGGAAGGGCAACTGCATTTCTTCATCAGAAAAGAGCTAAAGAACCCCAAAAGAACTACCAGAAATCGCCCAGTCTGCTCGGACTTGTCTTGGGCCCGCCTCTGAGGAAAGTCTGCGGGCGCGGTCTCGGGGGCGAGGTGGCGGCCAGAGCACGGGTATCTCTTAAAAGAGAAATGTTAACACTCTCCTAACAGCGGCGTTAGGGATGGTGGGGCCCAGAACTGTTTCTCCGTAAAGGGCTCCCGCTTCTTTCCGCAAAAAGACGCTTGAGGGGGCGCTGGAGGAGACCTCGGGCGGCGGCCGGGTCTGTACGGTTTGGTGTGAAAGTGAGAAGTGCGGCCGGGACCCCGTGGCCGGCGCTCGCAAGGGGAACTCCTGCTCAGATCGCGGGTGGGTGTGTGTCTTGTTCACGAAGGGAGCCGGAAAAACGGAGTCACATTTTACAACCACATCAACGGATCATTCAAAATAGAATCTTTGGGATTTCGAGGCAGCGCGGGGGTTTTAACGGCTGCGCCGGGGGACGGCGGCAGCGCGGCAGCGCAGGCACTGTCACTCCCGGGCGCGGAGGCCTGGGACCAGCGGAGGGGCCCGGGTGGCCCAGGAGATGGGCGGTTGAGCGGAGCCGCAGCGCCCAACCGCGGTTGCAGGGTCAAGTTGGTGGGTGCGCAGCGCTCTCCTTGTGGCCGGCAGGTGGGGGAACGGGGATCCGAGCCGGGATTGGGTAGAGGTGGGTGGTTACTAGGAGCTGGGTTGTGCTGAGGGAGAAGGGGTCCTGCCGCCCTGGAGAAACTGTCAAAGAGCCGCATGGCATTGGAGAGAATACTTGTCATTTACTGAGCACCCTCTATGTCCTGAGTCTTGCTCAAGGTGCTGGGGATCCCACAGGGAGACAAGAGTAAAAAGACCCCGCCCTTCTGGAGCTGATATTCTAAGGAAGAGACAAATAAGAAAATGCATAAGTATATAATAAAATGCCAGACAGTGATCAATCTTATGAAGAAAAATATAGTAGGGTTAGGGAGTGGGGAGGGGGTCGGTCAGAGAAGGCCGTTCTGAGGAAGTGTCTGTTGACCAGAGACCTGAAGGTAAGGGAGTCATGGAACAATGATCCACCTACAGGGAACTGGACCAGGAGGAGGGAACTGTGTTGGCCTCGAAAGATGTCTTTACCAGGAATTTGAGTGCTACATAGATGAGATTAGGTTTGTGGATTTTTGTGAGATGAAAATTGGAATTTTGTTAGAAAATTATAGATTATTCATTCATTTAGTGCTGAATTCATTCAGTGCTTTATTCCTGAAGCAGAAGAGAAGGCTAGTACCACCAAAGTGCCCTTGACAAAATACTGTTACTAATTTTATCCCAGTGTAATACATAAACTACATTTAGAATTTCCATTAATTTTCAAAAAGAGTTCATGTGAGTTCATTTTAAAAGTAAATAACATTTTGCTTTTTAGGAAAAGTATATTTGTTTGAATTAAAAGTGTTTTTTCCCAAATGAGAATCTACTAGAAGAGAACTCGTAGACACAGGAAGAGAGACAGATGAGACTAGGGGTGGAGGAGGTAAAAGAGGAAAGGAAAAGGAGACTGTGTATTAGTCAAAGGGGCAGTCTATCCTAATCCCTCTCCTCTAATAAACTCAGGATATGGTACTAACGCTTCATAACATTCAGCACCTCAGCTGATCCTCAAAACTACCCATTCAAGTCAGGAGAGCTGATACAGGAGGCAACAAACTCAGACTTGGTAACTAGTAGTTAAGCAGAATCATGATTTCTGGCTCCACTGCAGCTCACTGTAACATTTTAGGCTAAGGCAAAGGTACAAGGAGGCAGCTTGTTTTAAATAGTTTAAATTTCATTTACAGCGAAATAAGCCACATTAAATCACAGAATTTTATAATGGTGAGATCACCTATTCCAATCCCTGCTCATTTTGCAGGTGGGGAAACTGTGCTAGTTGGTGACAGCAGTGACTCAAAATATAGAGGTACTGTTTTCACCATGGAAACCCTGGTGGTGTACTGGTTAAGAGTTTGCCTGCTAACCATAAAGGTCCCCAGTTCGAATCCACCAGCACCTCCTTAGAAACCCTATGGGGCAGTTCTGCTCTGTCCTATAGGGTCACGATGAGTCGGAATCGACTCCATGGCAGTGGTTTTTTTTTTTTAGGTTTTCCCATTTCTATCCCCAGAACCCTTGGCTTGATAAAATACTTCCCACTGGCTACCAAACAAGTGGAAAGATCTTTGTTGAGTACCCCAGAATTGAGTTACTCTAAGACATCGTTAGAGTTTTATGAGGGTTCAAATTCTTCCACAAGTATTTATAGGATGTCCATTGGCCAGGGAACTAAGTCACAGCCTTTGCCTTCAAAGAACTTAAGTAGAGCGAATAAATAACTAGTGAATTACAATTTACAGGAAGCAGTACCTTGAAGAGGAATTGGAGGGAGAGTCAGTTCTTAGAACAGCAGAGAGAAATGGAGAGCCACAAACAGGATGTGAGTATTAAGAATGATGTCAGATTGGTATCAAATTGATTTGTCATGGTAATGTTGCCAATCACAATACTTATCATCTTCCTAAACTTTTGTTGTCTTGATAATGTGTAACATAAGTGTAGTGGTAGAGCATCTTGCAGCCAATAGGCTTGGTGTGTTCTCGTATTCTCTCTATTCACTTAGTATTTGCTATTTGTGGCATTTTGTTCTTTAATATTATCAAGGGAAATAAGAATGATAAAGTATCCATGTTTAGCATTGTAATTGCAAACAGGCCTCAGTAAAAATTAGACACAACTGGTTTTGAGGGAGTCTCCTTGAAAAGAGCCACGGCTGTGTAGACATGAAGTGTAATATATACAATAAGAACTCTTCTTATAGAGCAGACTTTGGAGTATAACTGTTATATTATTTGTAAACCATTGTGATGATCCACAAAAGGTACTAAGTATGTATGAGCCTTAGAAATGGTGTAGGGGTAGGCATCATCTAGTGGTTAAATCATGTATTGCCTGAAGTCACGGTTTTTACCACACACAATCACATCTGGAAAGACTTTAAATAAGCTTGTTCTCTGGGAATTCACTGATATCTCTAATGGCTTGCATCTCAGACTCTCAGATTTTTTCCTGAATTTTTAATACTCATATTTAGGGAAGCAGAGCTGGAGGAGGGGCAGGGGGAGCAATTGCTTTTCCTCAGCACTTTTTCCGTAGGACACATCTTTTGGACAATTTAAAAAGTTAACAGATTTTTTAAGATGATATGTTTATATGGCAATTGGTAAGACTACTTTGGAAAGACATTACAGAAAGCACTGTAATAGAAGCAGTATATGAGATATATTAGTCAAAGAGTAACCCCCCCTTTTTAAATATGTTCATTCTTCCTTTAACCAAGAGCGAAGCTCCTGTGCCCCCTGTCCACCCCAGCTCCCCACCAAGCTCCCCCTGCTGCAGAGCTTTACTGTGGCTTGCCACTTCTGTTTAGCTTACTAATTATATTTGACTGCTTAAGACTGGGAGTTACTTTGTTTTCCATTTCAGAAATTATAGGATAGCTCACTTCTGTTATTTGTGAGCTTCCTGGTTATGCCAACTGTATCATTGTTAAGGAATCATATATCATTATTGGTTTGTTCTGTTTTTTTTAAATTTTATTTTAAAACAAGTGCATAACTGTGAAAACATTCAAGTAATACAGAAATCAAAGGACAAGGTCCCCTGAAATTTGGTGGGAATTTAGGATAAATAAAAGCTAACAGTGTTTGTTGCTATAATCACTGGCAGCTAAAAACAATGATTTTACTTTTGACCAGGCCAGATAAAAATGACAGTGAAAAATTGTCCTGTTTCACATCTATTAACTCTTTGGATGGCATCTATCTTTGCCAATTATTATGACAATTAAATTAGATAATGTATTCTAAGCACTTAGCAAAGTATTTGGCATCTAGAAAATGTTAAATAATTGGGAATTTATTATTACACTGATACCTGTGAGAGCCGGAACTCAGCAGGACTGCCTTGTTGTTCTGGGTCTTGAAAGTTTTCTGCCTTTGACAGTGCAGCCTTACCACTTTTCTCTCTCTATTAGCGGAAAATATTTGAGTTTTCCTTCTCTAACAAGTTTCCGCCTTATACTAGTTCCAGTTTTCACAGGTTTTACTATATTTACATACATTGATTTTGTGAAGCAGCTGTTATTATCTGAAATCAAAGTTTAAGGACTTGAAATAAGTTCTAAGGTTGCAAAACTAATGAGTGACAGAGCTGGCCTATGACCAGCATCTTTATACCAAAGCCCTCTGTCCTTTCCTGTGTACCACATTGTTTCCCTAGTAGACAGCTCAAGGGATTAAGAATTCAAGAGGAATCAGGAGAAATAGATCATAACGGTTAAGAGCTCGGTTGCTAACCAAAAGGTTGGCAGTTCGAATCTACCAGCCACTCCTTGGAAACCCTATGGGTAGTTCTCTTCTGTCCTATAGGGTCGCTATGAGTCAGAATCGACTTGATGGCAACGGGTTTGGTTTTTGGTTTTGGTTTAAAAGATAGTCTACATTATTATACACCCATTGGATTTCAGTTCAAGTTGAAGACAGGATCAGGAACGAATGCAGAGTTAGGAAACAAATCTCAAGACTTAAAAAACATTCTTGCGCTCTAGCCCTATGTAACTCCTCAGCTTGATATGTTGAAAAATGCCAAGGAGGTAAAGTGACACATAAACATCACTTATACAAATCATGATGGCAATCAGACTTTTTGTTCTTTTATTCAGGTTTTCTGCCTCTAACAAAACCATTTATGGAGTGACAGTAGTACTACTTTTTTTTTCTGGAAAGATGTGGTAGTTCTCTCTGACTCATTTATCCATTCAAATATTTATCAAGGCTATTAGGTACTCAACACTATTTGTCATGGTAGGGACTGCACTCATAAAGATTACACCCTAGTGAAGGAAGTGATAAATTCTATGAAGAAAAATAAAGCAAGGTAAGGGGATGGAAAAAGGTGGAATGGGGGGGGTGGTCATTGCATGTTCTAAATAGGATGATCAGGGAAGTCCTCTCTAAGGTGAATTTGAACTGAAACCAGAATGACAATAAGAAGCCAACCCTGGGAAGATCTGGGGGAAGAGTGTTCCATACAAAGTGACAGCATATGTAAGGCCCTGGAGCATAATGGTTTATCAGATTAGAGCTTATCAGATCTGGTTCCTCAAACTTTTTCTATAAAGAGCTGGATAGTAAATATTTTAGGATTTGTGGCCAGAGGGGCTGGGCTTGGTCACAACTACTCAACTCTTGTCATTACAGCTTTAAAGCAGCCATAAACATTACATAAATAACTGGGCATGGCTATGTTACAATCAAGCTTTATTTACAAAAACAGGCAAAGAATTGACACGAAAAGCACAAGTCATAAAAGGAAAAAATGATAAACTGGATCTCATCAAAATTAAAAACTTTGACTCAGTGAAAGACCTTGTGAAATAAAAGAAAATATTTGCAAACTACATTATTTGCAAATATAACAACAAAGGATTTGTATCTAGAATATATGAAGTGCTTTCAAAATTCAACCATGAACATTAATCAAGACAGTGCTGTACTGTCATAAGGACAGACATATAGATTAATGGACTAGAAGTGAGAGTACAGAAATAAACCCATGTCAAGACTGATTTTGACAAGGGTGCTGTCTTAGTTATCTAGTGCTGTTATAACAGAAATATGACAAGTGGATGGCTTTAACAAAGAGAATTTTATTTGCTCACAGTTTGGGAGAATAGAAGTCCAAATATAGGGTGCCAGTTCTAGGGGAAGGCTTTCTCTCTGTGTCAGCTCTGGGGGAAGGTCCTTGTCATCGATCTTCCCCTGGTCTAGGAGCTTCTCAGTGCAGGAATCTTGGGTCCAAAAGACAAGCTCTGCTGCCTGCATTGCTTTCTTGGTGGTATGAGGTTCCTGTTGCTCTCTGCTTCCTTCTCTCTTTTATACCTCATAAGAGACTGATTTAAAACAGAACCTAATCTTGCAGATTGAGTCCTGCCTCATTAACATAACTGCCTCTAATCCTGCCTCATTAACATCATAGAGGTAGGATTTACAACACATTGGAAAATTACATCAGATGACAAAATGGTAGACAATCACACAGTACTGGATATCCTGACCCAGCCAAGTTGTCACACGTTTTTGGGGGGACACAATTCAATCCATAACAGGTACCAAGACCATCACTTATAGAAATCATGATGGGAAACATACATATTGTTCTTGGGAGAAAGAATAGTCTTTTCAAAAAATGGTGAAGCGATGAAGAGACAACTGGGTAGCCACATGTAAAAGAATGAAGTTGAACCCTTACCTCACACCATATAAAAAAATTTAACCCAAAATGAATCAGAGATTTATATGTAAGAGCTGAAGCTATAAAACTCTTAGAAGAAAACGTAGGCCTAAATCTTTGTGATCTTGCGTTAAGCAATGGTTACTTAAACATGACATCAAGAGTACATGCATGAAAAAATAGATAAATTGGATATAATGAAAATTAAAAACTGTTGTGTTTCAAAAAACACCATCAAGAAAATAAACAGATAACCCACAGAGTAGGAGAGACTTTTGGCAAATCATCTATATGATACGGGACTTGTATGTAGAATATACAAAGGGTTTTTACAACTCAGTAGTAAAAAGACAGATAATCCAATTTTTTTAAATGGGCAAAGGTTCTGAATAGACATTTCTCAGAAGATATACAAATGACCAATGTTGTTGCTGGGTGCTGTCGAGTCGATTCCGACTCATAGTGACCTCACGTGACAGAGTAGAGCTACCCCATAGGGTTTTCTAGGCTGTAATCTTTAAGGAAGCAGATTGCCAGGTCTTTCTCCCCCGTTTAGGTGAAACTTCCCAAAATAGATAAATTCATAAGGACAAAAAGTAGATTAGTGGTTGCCTAATCAGGAGAAATTGAAGAGTCATTGCTAATGGGTATGGGGTTTCTTTTTTAAACTCTTATAGGGTGGGTAGGCTGGTAGATAGGCAAGATAGTGTAACTGCTTTGGAAAATAGTCTGGCACTTTGTTAAAAGGTTAAACATAGAGTTACCATATGACTCAGCAATTCCCACTCTTAGATATATACCCAGGAGAGATGAAAACTTATATCCATCCACACAAAAGCCTGTACACAAGTGCTCATAGCAATCATAATAGTAGAAACAACCCAAATGTCCATCAACTGATGATTGGATTAAAAAAATGTGCTATATCTATACAATGGAATTATTAATCAACAATAAAAAGAAATGAAGAAAGCCTGCTGAATGAAAGAAGCCAGTCACAAAACACTACATACTGTATGATCCCATTTAGGTGAAACTTCCCAAAATAGATAAATTCATAAGGACAAAAAGTGGATTAGTGGTTGCCTAGTCAGGAGAAACTGAAGAGTCATTGCTAATGGGTATGGGGTTTCTTTTTGAAGTGATGAAAAGGTTCTAAAGTTGATTGTAGTGGTCGTTGTACAACTCTGAATATACTAAAAACCGTTGAATTGTACACTTTAGCTGGTGAATTGTATAGTATGGGAATTATATTTCCATAAAGCTGTTATTTAAAAAAAAACTCAACAGTAAAAAAAATCAAAATGACAAAAACAAACAATCTAATTAAAAACAGTCAAAAGACATGAACAGACATTTCGCTCAAGGATATATAGATTTCAAATAAGCACAAGCAAAAATACTTATTATTATTTCACATTAAAAAGATGCAAATTAAAACCACAGTGAGATATTACTACACGTCTGTTCCAATAGCTAAAATGAAAAGTGGTGATTACACCAATTGCTGATGAGGATTTGGAGAAACTAAATCATTCATACATTACCGGTGGAAATAATGTAGAATGGTATAGCCATTCTGGTGAAGAATATGACAGTTTCTTACAAAACTAAGCATGAACTTGTGACCTAGCAATTGCCCTCATGAGCATTCAGCCCAGAGAAATGAAAACAGAGTCACACAAAAGCCTGTACATGAATGCTCATAGCAGCTTTATTTGTCATAGCCAAACATTGGCAACAACCCAAATGTCCTTTAACAGGTAAGTGATTAAACAACATTGTACATCCGTGCTGTAGACTACTCAGCACTAAAAAGGAACAAATTAATGATACATGCAACAACTTGGCTAGATCTCAAGGAAATTATGCTGAATGAAAAAAAAATCTCAAAAAGTTACATATTGTATGATGCCATTTATATAACATGCTTGAAATGACAAAATTATAGAGATGGAGGACAGGTTAGTGGTTGTCAGTGGTTGGGGATGGCGAAAGGTGGCTATAAAAGGGAAACACAAGGGATCTTATGATGAAACTGTTTTATATCTTGACTATGGTGGTGGTCATAGGAATCTACACATGTGTTAAAATTGCATAGAACTAAATACACAAGCACACAAATGAATGCATGTAAAACTGGTAAAATCTAAATACAGTGGGTAGATTGTATCAATATCAGTGTCCTGGTTTTGAGATTGTACTCTAGTTAGGCAAGAGGTTGACATGGGGGAAACTGGGTTAAGAGTACACAAGATCTCTGTACTGTTTCTTACAACTGCATGTGCATCTACAATTATCTCAAAAAGTTAAAAACAAAACAAAACAAAAAACAGGTGGTAGGCTGCATTTGCCCTGCAGGACCATAGCTTGCCCACTGAATTTGAAGAACAGCAAGGAGGGAGAACGGTGCACAAGATGAAGAGTGGTAGGAAATGAGGCAGCGCTGGACAGAACCAGCTCATGTAAGGCCTAGTGGTCCATGGTGAGGTGTTTAAGTTGAATTCTAAATATTATGGAAGGCCACTGGAGGGTTTTTGAGCAGGGAAGAAATATGATCATATTTATGTTTTTAAAAGATCATTGTTGCTGTTATGTGGAGAATAGACAGTATAGGGGTAAACTTAGAAGCACAGAGACCAGTTAGTGGCTATTGTAGGAATTCAGGGGAGACATGATTGTAGGACTTGAGCATGGTAGTAGTGACAGGGGTGGTAAGAGTGATTAGATTCAGGAGGCAGGACTTGCTAATGAATTGAGAATGGGGTGTGAAAGTGCACAGTATTTGAGACTAATTTCCCTGTTTTTGGCTTAAGTAATAGAGGTGGAAAAAAATTGGAGAAGGACAAGTTAGAATGGAGGAGTGAGGCAGGAGCCTGGAACTCCCTTGAGTTTGAGATTCCTATTATTCCTCCAGGTGGAGACAACCAAGTCTGGAGCTCAAAAACTAGGTCCAGGCTGGAGACAGAGATTTGATATAGATGATATTTAAAGCCATGGGCCTGCAGGAAACAACTCAGGGAGTGAATGTGTATAGGAAAGAAATGAATTGTGAGGATTGAATCCTGGGACACTCCAGCATTTAGAAATGCTGAGAAAAGGCATAAGCTGGCCAGTGAGATAAAATGGAAACCAGGACAGACTGGTTTATCAAAAGCCAGGTGAAGAAACAACCTAAGTGCCCATCACAGATGAAAGGATAAGTAAAATGTGGTACATACATACATTGGAATACTACTCAGCAATAAAGAAAAATGAGATGGTTATGGGGCAGGGAGGTTAAGTAAATAGAAGTAAAAAAGAAATAACAAGACTGTTGACACGATGTGAAGAATTTGATCAGTGTCACTGATCATTATGTCTAGAAACTGTGGAATGAGAGCGGGTTTTGCTGTCTATATTCTCACTAAAAATAAAATTAAAACAAACAAAGCCAGGCAAAGAAATTGTTTCAACAAGTAGGGAATGATCAGTTTTGTCAGATGCCTTTGACTGGCTGAGTAAGACAAGTATAGGCAGCCCCTGGTTACCAACATCCAATTTACAGACAACTCGTACTAGCCCTTTAATATTATATAAATTTGTCCTCACTTTGAGATGACTGAACCAACCCCTACTCTCAAATTCTTCATCACAATCTCCTTCATTTGCTGCACAAGCAGCTTTTAAATCATTGAACAGTCTTTGAGCCTTTTCTTACACTAAAGTAAAACTAAATAAGAACCATATGCATCTGTTCTGACTTACCTATAAATTTTACTTAAAGACACAATTAGGAACATATCTCATTTGTAACCCGGGGACTGCCTTATAGAGAATTGACCATTGGATTTGGTAAGATGGAGTTTTTTGATGACCTTGCCAGGAGTGGTTCAAAGAGAAGCCTAGGAGTGAAAGTCTTATTGGAATGGATTTAATAGAGAATGGTTTAAGGAAATGGAGGATTTTTTGCTTTAAAAGGGGGCCCAAAAATGCAGCAGTTATTTGAGAGGGACTTAAGATCAAGAGAAGTGTAATTTCTTTAATTCCTATGAAAGAATATATGTTATAAAGACATTTTTTAAATGATCATCTTGGTACTCACCACCCTGCTTAAGAAATAGAATCTTGCAAAGATACTGTAAGATTCTCCTCTGGCTTCTCATCATCCCAGAAGTAGCCACTTTTCTGAATTTTGTGTTTATCATAAAGAAAACTCTTAACAGATATCTGGTGGAGAGATATCTATGGTAGGTAGATATCTAGTAGAGAGGGAAAGTTCTTTGGGCCCAAATTCTTGAGTAGATGAGAAGGAAAGGGATCCACTCCAGTTCCCTGGTAGAGGGGTTGGCACCTTAGAAGAGGGGGTCAGAAAACAATTCACCCATTTTAATAGGAGGGAAGGCTGAGTATGTGGGTACTGATGGAGGTAAATTAGTAAATTGGTAGTGAAAAAAGAAATAAGATGATTAATTTAGAGTGAAAAAGGAAGAGGAGATCTTAGAGATCTGAGGAAAGAGAAAGTGAAATTGTCTTGGAGAAGAGGAAGTAAATTGATTTCGGAAATAAAGCTTTGCAGAGTAGTGCTGAGAGCCCACTTGAGATTATCATCCTAAATTTAAAGTGAGATCAGTTAGCGCAGTCATGGTTTCTTCCCACTTTGTTTAGTTAGTGCATGTAGGTAAGCAGAGTAAGTAGAGAGTTGGGTTTGACCAAGGATTGGGGTTTTGCCAAGGAGGGAAAAAAGTGCCAAGGAGTTGCTAGTTTATGCAAGGGAGTGTTTACAGTGATGAATCAAAAAATTTAAGTTGGGTGATACAGAAAGTAAAAGTAGGAGAAGGATGATGGGCAGTGAAAAATTGATAGGGTTAATGGTTTAGAGATTTGGCTTCTGTCTAGAAGTTGTTGGATAGGAGGTGATGGTCAGTGTGAGATGCAAAAAACAGAGATTGACTCGATGGCCCTGAATTTGGGTTTTCTGTTGTTGTTTTTTGGGTTTTTTTGTTATTTATTTTTAATGATCAGGGCTAGAGTGTTACCATAAGAATAAGTGACTGAGGTGGACTGGAGAACAAGATGACTGGAAATGAGTGGACAAGGAACTGAGAGGCCAAGGTAGTGACTGAATTGTCTCCATGAATGATGATATCACCAAGAATGACAGTGGAGTGGTACAAACCAAGAGAATGAATCAGGTTTAAAATCTTTCACCAGTGAGAAGTGACCCAGGAAATCAATAGATGATTGCAATATCCTGATGGCATATACTTCAAAGGAGCTGAGTTGAGGGACCAACAGATGAAAAAAAATCATCTGGAATAGGCAATGAGGAGTTCCATAAGAGTTACAAATAAAATGATGAACGTACTCTGTAGTAGAGTGAGATAGACTCTAACTCCGAATATCAGGACAGGGATCGTGGAAAAAGTGGGCTTTACACTGGACTTTAAAAGATGAAAATAATTTTTTTTTTTTTTTAAATACGGAACACTTCAGGAATTTGCATGTCATCCTTGTGCAGGGGCCATGCTAGTCTTCTCTGTATCGTTCCAATTTTAGTATATGTGCTGCCGAAGCGAGCACAAAAAGAATTTTGACAGAAACAGATTTGGAAAGATAAGTTCATGCAGGAAAAGAAATGCTTTTACCAAAGAGGGAGCTGACACTGTTGGCTCTCTACCCTTGTAGCTGGAACTTTTGCCAATCTGCCTCCAGGGTCCATTGCTATGGAACTAATAGCATCCTTGGAATTGTCAGGTCTATTTAGCAGTAGGCCACCTGGTGGCAGTGTATATCTCTGAGACATCCATCCCAGTTTTCATGTTGTTAGGTGCCATCAAGTTGGTTGCGACTCATAGCAACCCAGTGTACAACAGAATGAAACACTGCCTGGTCCTGCACCATCCTCACAAGTGTTGCTATGTTTGAGCCCGTCGTTGCAGCCACTGTGTCAATCCATCTCGTTGAGGGTCTTCCTCTTTTTCGCTGACCCTCTGCTTTACCAAGCATGATGTCCTTCTCCAGGGGCTGATCCCTCCTGATAACATGTCCAAGGTATGTGAGACATAGTCTCACCATCCTTGCTTCTAAGGAGCATTCTGGCAGTATTTCTTCCAAGGCCGATTTGTTTGTTCTTTTGGTAGTCCATGGGGTTTCATGGGGTTGGGAAACTAGCTTTTTATATGACCCAAGAGAAAAGCTAGAAATGAGAAACTAGCATTGGTCCCACTGAGATGAGGCAAGTGACATGTGGATTGTTGTATTTAATTATGCCTGAAAGCAGGGGCGGATTAATCAGTAAGCTCCATATGCACTGGCTTGCATTGAGCAAGATACACATGGCTTAATTGTATTTACTTGTTAATCTGTGGTGAGCAATTTCACAAGGGTTTTACCACATCTTTGATGTGGTGGGGGACAGGTGAAATTGTGCGCTGCAGATTGGTGGAAAGGCACAGTTGGGCTCATGAGAACCTTGCTTATTGGGTCATGTGGCCTTGCCTGAAGGTGTTGTCATGGTCCTTACAGTGGAGAGGTAATGCCCTAAGAAGAGAATACACTTGGCAACATTTAGGGGAAAGATCAGAGAGAAGGTAAAAGGAAAGGAAGCTGTCTGGGGCTGGGGAACTGGTGGGGTATACAGATAGGAAGTAGAGGCTGAAAGGAGGAACAACAGAGAAAGGAAGAGACTTGCAGACTTGTGGTATAGGGTGAGGAGTAAACCCTTGGGCAACACTGAAAGAAGGAAAGGAGCAGTGACCTTCAACTTTTCTTTTTGTTTGTTTTGCTTGTTTACCCCCAAAATAATTTCAAAAGACTATGTATCCCTCTGCCACAAATTTAAGTTGACATTAAAAAAGTTATTGTGTATGTTTAAATAGCTACCAGGGATTAAATTTTGCTGTCTACTGTATTATATATATACTTTCAGGGCTATTACTAGCCTTTCTCATGCCTTTGTGCAAATTAGGAAAGCGTGTCCCCTGGGAAAAGGCAGAGTGGACAGATTTTCTAGGAATGGTACCCTTGTGCAAAGAAAAAGATGCTACTTCATCTGGCTGGAGAGCAGTGCCTGGCCTATGGATGGTGGACTGTATATCTTGCTTCTGCTCACCCCAAGAAACTGTACAACTAGAGTCACTCCTGAAGTTCACCCTTCATCCAAAGATTAGACGAGCCCATAAAACAAAATGAGAGTAAAGGGGCACACCAGCCTATGGACAAGGAGTAGAAGGCAGGAGGGGACAGGAAAACTGATAATAGGGACCCCAAGGTCGAGAAGGGAGAGTATTGACATGTCGTGGGGTTGTTAAACAGTGTCATAAAACAATATGTGTACTGTTTAATGAGAAGCTAGTTTGTTCTGTAAACATTCATCTAAAGTATAATAATAATAATAAAAAGTGCATCAGATGAATGTTTCAGAATACATTTTGAGTTAAAAACAAAACTCTAAATATCCAAACTTTTAACCCTCTGGTTTTGAAAGTTAAGATTTTCTCTCCATGAAAAAAAAGGGGGCTATTTCCTCAAAAAGAGTTGCAGTACTCCTTATTAGTGATAGTCTGTCTCCTGAATGTTATTACAGAGGAGCACAAGTATCCAGAATGATAACTGCTAACATTTTATACCCTGCATCAAAACCGGAGAGAACCACACTTTGTCAAATAGCTGAAATCAGTTGCTGGCTAATAATATTAGCAAACTGTGATTAACCCACCTAATATGTGCCATACACTTCCAAAACATGATTTTGTTTAACATTTGCAACAAGATAAAGCAGTTATTAGTAACTCCTTTTCGCAAAAGAAGAAAATGGATCTCAAAGAAGTTAATATGTCTCTAACACCGTTGCCCTGACTGGATTCAATCCCAGATGGGTTGGAGCCCAGAGTCTGAGCTTTTGGCCAAGCATTATGTTCTCTCGCCTTTAAGTATGAAACAAGCATCTCTTTATGGGATTGCTGTGCTCATGACCTTGGTAGGGGTTCCTAAGAATGGATGTACGTAAGGTTTGGTGTGCAATAATAACTTGTTCAAGATCATTACTGATCACTTGTTACAAGCCAGGGACTTTTCAATGCTAAAACCAAAAGACCCGTTGCCATCGAGTTAATTCCGATTCATAGCAACCCTATAGGACAGAAGAGAAGTGCCGCATAGGATTTCCAAAGCTGTAAAACTTTACGGAAGCAGAGTGCCATATCTTTCTCCTGCAGAGCTGCTCTGTTAACCACCTATCTTTCACTTAGCAGCCAAGTGTTTAACCACTGTACCACCAGTGCTGTTTCTTTCAATACTAGAGTTATAGTATTAGGTTCAAACAACCTAATAACTAGCAGTCAATGAAGCATGCTGTATAAGAGATATAGAGCTCCATGGGAGTTCCCAGAAAGGAGAAGACTGGGTGGGGAAGAAATGGGGGTGCAGCAGGGGCATGAGGTGTGCTAAGGGTGGGAAGGGAGACATCCACGGTGAAGGGACTATCAGAGACAAAGCATGTTAGGAAAGAAAACAAGTGGATTTGCAAAGAGGTGCAAGGAAGTCCGGTTTGTGGAAGGACTCTCTCACTGAAAAAAATCCAGGGGAAAAAAAAAAAAAAACTAAATAAAACAGGCATTTAGAGGAAAAAAAAATAGAAACTGCACAACTAGATTTCAGCTACCACTGGCCCCCTAAAACTGCATGGCCTCACACAAAGGCCTTGTAGACTTAAACTATATTTTTGTAAAAATTTTGGAATGCAGACACAGCTCATTAAATTTATGGGAAATGTCTACCATATAAGCTAATTTGACCATGACAGTTGGTTCATGATTAAACCAATGAACCAAATCAGACTTCGTTTTGGTCAAAAAAAATCTGACTTCATTTTTAATTTCAATAAAAATGTTAATATATCCCTGTGCCAACTATCTTCTTAATTTTCAGACAGGCCATGAAACTTTGTTTAGGGCTTGTTTACCAGTTGAAACTTAAAACTTCAGCAGATCTAAGAATCCCTAGGAGGGCTAGTTGAAAGATTCCTGGATCCCACCTTGCAGAGCTTCTGATTTAGTAGGTCTGGAGTGGGGATGAAAATTTGCATGCTGATGTTTTCCATTCATGTATAATCACACTATGAGTATCACTAGATAAAATAAGGCACTGTTTTTGCTCCCTTTAAAAGCTTCTGTCAGTGTGTCTTTGCTGTCACAAGACACTCCCTCACAAGCTATGCACTCTGGAATCGTGCTTATTTCACCAGAGTAAAAGTTAAGATGGATTGTTGTTATGTGCTGTTGAATTGATTTCAACTCATAGTGACCGTATGTGACAGAGTAGAACCACCCCATAGGCAGCGGTGTATTAATTTTAAATTGCTGAATGATGTCTCACAGCTGAGGATAGAAACAGCAATGGCCAGTAGAAACTGATCATTGGCCGTCCTCTCCCAACCAACCCAAGTGGCGCCCAGGGCATGCACCCTACCTGCCTTACCTTAGATATGCCTCTGCCCATAGGGGTTTCTAGGCCGTAATATTTTTCTTTTTTTTTTTTAATTGTGCTTTAAGTGAAAGTTTACAATTCAAGTTAGTTTCTCCTGCAAAAATTTATACACACATTGTTATGTGACCCTAGTTGCTCTCCCTATAATGTGATAGCACACTCTTCCTTTCGACCCCGGGTTTCCCACGTCCATTCAACCAGCTCCTGTCCTTTCTGCCTTCTCATCTCACCTCCAGACAGGAGCTGTCTATTTAGTCTCATGTATCTACTTTAGCTAAGAAGCACACTCTTCACGAATATCATTTTATGTCTTATAGTTCAGTCTAATCTTTGTCTGAAGCTTTAGCCTCGGGAATGGTTTTAGTTTGGGGCTAACAGAGAGACTGGGGACTATGTCTTCCAGGGTCCCTCCAGTCTCATTCAAACCATTAAGTCTGGTATTTTTACATGATTTTGAGTTCTGCACCCTACTTTTCTCTTGCACCATCAGGAACTCTCTGCTGTGTTCCCTGTCAGGGAGGTCATTGGTGGTAGCCGGGCACCATCTAGTTCTGGTCTCAGGCTGATGAAGTCTCTGGTTTATGTGGCCCTTTCTGTCTCTTGGGCTAATATTTTCCTTGGGTCTTTGGTGTTCTTCATCCTCCTTTACTCCAGGAAGATTGGGACCAACTGATGCATCTTAGATGGCCGCTTGCTAGCTTTTAAGACTCCAGACGCCGCTTACCAAAGTAGGATGCAGAACATTTTCTTAATAAACTTTGTTATGCCAGTTGCCCTAGATGTCCCCTGAAAGCATGGTCCCCAGACCCCTTCCCCTTCTACTCTGTCCCTCAAAGTGTTTGGTTGTATTCAGGAAACTTCTTAGCTTTTGGTTTAGTTCAGTTGTGCTGACTTCCCCTGTAGTGTGTGCTGTCCTTCCCTTCACCTAAGATAATTCTTGTCCACTATCTAGTTAGTGAATACCCCTCTCCCTCCCTCCCCACCCTTGTGCCATCAGATAATATTTTCTTCCGTGTTTAAACCTTTTCTTGAGTTCTATAATAGTGGTCTTATATTTGTCTTTTTGCCACTGACTAAATTCACTCAGCATAATGCCTTCCAGATTACTCTATGTTATAAGATATTTCACAGATTCATCGTTGTTCTTTATCATTGCCTAGTGTTCCTTCATGTGAATATACCATGGTTTGTTTATCCATTCATCCATTGATGGGCACCTAGGTTGTTTCCATTGTTTTGCTATCGTGAACAGCGCTACTATGAACATGGGTGTGCATATATCTATTCATGTGACAGCTCTTATTTCTCTAGGATATATTCCAAGGAATGGGATTGTTGAATCTTATGGTACTTCTATTTCTAGCTTTTTAAGGAAGCACCAAATTGATTTCCAAAGTGATTGTACCATTTTACATTCCTACCAACAGTGTATAAATGTTCCAGTCTCTCCACAACCTCTCCAACATTTATTAGTTTGTGTTTTTTGGATTAATGCTAGTCTTGTTGGAGTGAGGTGATATCCGATTGTAGTTTTGATTTGCATTTCGCTAATGGCTAATGATGGCAAGCATTTCCTCATGTGTCTGTTAGCCACCTGAAAGTCTTCTTTGGTAAAGTGCCTGTTCATAACCTTTGCTCATTTTTTAATTGGGTTATTTTCCTTTTTGTTGTCAAGCTTTTGCAGTATCTTGTAGATTTTAGAGATTAGATGCTGATCAGATTTGTCGTAGCCAAAAATTATTTCCCACTTTTTACGCTGTCTTTTTACTCTTTTGGTGAAGTCTTTTGATGAGCATAAGTGTTTGATTTTTAGGAGCTCCCAGTTATCTAGTTTCTCTTCTGGTGTTTGTGCATTGTTACTTATGGTTTGTATTCTATTTATGTCATGTATTAGGGCTCCTAGTGTTGTCCCCACAGTTTTTCTGCCATGATCTTTATCGTTTTAGATTTTATATTTAGGTCTTCGATCCATTTAGAGTTAGTTTTCTTGCATGGTGTGAAGTATGAGTCTTGTTTCATTTTTTGCAGATGGATATCCAGTTATGCCAGCACCATTTGTTAAAAAGGCTGTCTTTTCCCCAATTAATGGACTTTGGGCCTTTGTCAAATATCAGCTGCTCATAGGTGGATGAATTTACATCTGGATTCTCAATTCCGTCCCATTGGTCTACGTTTCTTTTGTTGTACCAGTACCAGGCTGTTTTGACTACTGTGGCGGTATAATAGGTTCTAAAATCAGATAGTGTGAGGCCTCCCACTTTGTTCTTCCTGAGTAATGCTTTACTCATCCAGGGCCTCTTCCCTTTCCATATGAAGTTGGTAACTTGTTCCTCCAACTCATTAAAAAATTCTGTTGGAATTTCGATCGGGATTGCATTGTATATGTAGATCGCTTTGGGTAGAATTGACATTTTCACAATGTTGAGCCTTCCTATCCATGAGCAAGGTATGTTTTTCCACTTATGCAGATCTCTTTTGGTTTCTTGCAGTAGCGTCTTGTAGTTTTCATTGTATAGGTCTTTTATATCTCGGTTAGATTTATTCCTAAGTATTTTATCCTCTTGGGGGCTATTGAAAATGGTACTGATTTGGTGATTTCCTCTTTGAAGTTTTCTTTGTTGGTGTAGAGGAATCCAACTGATTTTTGTATGTTTATCTTCTATCCTGATACTTTGCTGAAATCTTGTATTCGTTCCAGTAGTTTTCTTGTGGATTCTTTGGGGTTTTCTGTGTATAAGATCATATCATCTGCAAATAGAGTTACTTTTACTTCTTCCTTACCAATTTGGATGCTCTTTATTTCTTTTTCTAGCTTAATTGCTCGGTTAGGACCTCCAGCACAATGTTGAATATGAGTGGTGATAAAGGGTATCCTTGTCTGGTTCCTGTTCTCAAGGGGAATGCTTTCAGAATCTCTCCATTTAGGATGATGTTGGCTGTTGTCTTTGTATAAATGCCCTTTTATTATGTTATGGAATTTCCCTTCTATTCCTATTTTGCTGAGAGTTTTTATCAGGAATGGGTGTTGGACTTTGTCAATTGGCTTCTCTGCATCAATTGATAAGTTCGTGTGGTTCTTGTCTTTTTTTTTTATTCATGTGATGGATTACATTGATTGTTTTTCTAATCTTGAACCTGCATACCTGGTATAATTCCCACTTGATCATGGTGAATTTTTTTTTGGTATGTTGTTGAATTCTATTGGCTAGAATTTTGTTGAGGATTTTTGCATCAATGTTCATGAGTGATATTTGTCTGTAATTTTCTTTTCTGTGGTGTCTTTACCTGGTTTTGGTATCAGGGTATTGCTGGCTTCATAGAATGAACTTGGGAATATTCTATCCTTTTCTATACTCTGAAATACCTTTAGTAGTAGTAGTATTAACTCTCTTTTGAAAGTTTAGTAGAATTTTCCAGCAAAATCGTCAGGGCCAGGGCTTTTTTTTGTTGGGAGTTTTTTCATTACCTTTTCAATCTCTTCTTTTGTTATAGGTTTAGTTAGTTATTCTACCTCTTTTTGTATTAGTTTAGGTAGGTAATGAGTTTCTAGAAATTTATCCATTTCCTCTAGGTTTTCAAACTTGTTAGAGTACAATTTTTCATAGTATTCTGTTATGATTCTTTTAATTTCAGTTGGGTCTGTTGTGATATCACCCATCTCATTTGTTATTTGGGTTATTTGCTTCCTGTCCTGTTTTTCTTTTGTCAGTTTGGCCAATAGTTTATCGATTTTGCTGATCTTTTCAAAGAACCAGCTTTTGGACTTGTTAATTCTTTCAAGTGTTTTTCTAGTCTCTATTTCATTTGATTCTGCTCTAATTCTTATTATTTCCTTTCTTCTAGTGCTCGAGGGCTTCTTTTGCTGCCCTCTTTATACTTGTTCGGGCTGTAGGTTTAATGTTTTGATTTTGGCCCTTTCTTCTTTTTGGATGCGTGCATTTATTCCTATAAACTGACCTCTGAGCACCACTTTTGCTGTGTCCCAAAGGTTCTGGTAGGATGTGTTTTCATTCTCATTTGATTCTGTGACTTTCTTTATTCCATCCTTAATTTCTTCTATAAACCCGGTAGTATCTGAGCAAGATTTTGTTCAGTTTCCATGTGTTTGATATTTTTTCCTTGCTTTTTCAGTTATTGATTTCTACTTTTATGGTTTTATGGTCAGAAAAGATGCTTTCTAATAGTCGATGCTTTGGATTCTGTTAAGGCTTGCCTTATGGCCTAATATGTGGTCTATTCTGGAGAATGTTCCATGTGAGTTGGAAAAGAAAGTATACTTGGCTGCTGTTGGGTGGAGTGTTCCGTATATGTCTATGAGATCAAGTTGATTGACTGCGGCATTTAGATCTTATGTGTCTTTATTGAGTGTCTCTCTGGATGTTCTGTCCTGCACCAAAAGTGGTGCCTTGAAATCTCCTACTATTATTGTGGAGCTGTCTCTCTCTCTTTTCAGTGCTGTTAGAGTTTGTTTTATGTATTTTGGAGCCCTGTCATTGGGTGTGTAAATATTTATTATGGCTATGTCCTTCTGGTGTATTTACTCTTTAATCATTATATAGTGTCCTTCCTTACCCTTCGTGGTGGATTTTACTTTAAAGTCTATTTTGTCAGAGATTAATATTGCCACTCCTGCTCTTTTTTGATTGTCGTTTGCTTGATATATTTTTTTCCATCCTTTGAGTCCTAGTTTGTTTGTGTCTTTAAGGTGTGTCTCTTGTAGGCAGCACATAGACGGATTGCGTTTTTTTATCCATTCTGCCACTCTGTCTCTTTATTGGTGCATTTAGTCCATTTAGATTCAGTGTAATTATTGATAGGTATAAGTTTAGTGCTGTCATTTTAATGTCTTTTTTTGTGTGTTGTTGACAGTTTCTTTGTTCCACTTAGTTTTCTGTGCTGAATCATTTTTCTTTATGTATTTTCATTTCATCTTTTTCATTGTTGTTGATTTTGTATTTGCTGAGTCTTTATGTTTTCTATTTTGATGTGTAGGATTGTTAGTTTCCTTTGTGGTTACCTTAATATTTACCCCTTTTTTTAAAAGTTTAAACCACTCTTTTATTTCTTGATATTCCCTTGACTTCCTCTCCATATGAAAGATCTATGACTACATTTTTTAGTCCCTCTTTTTTGTTTTAATGTTATTATCTTTTACATATTGACATCTCTGTTTCCCAATTTTCAGTGTTTTAGCTTTGATTTATTGTTGTGACTTCCCTATCTGAGTTGATATCTGGTTGCTCTGTCCTGTGTTCTAGTGTTGGGTTGTTATCTGATGTTATTGATTTTCTAACTGGAGGACTCCCTTTAGTATTTCTTGTAATTTTGTTTTGGCTTTTGAAAATTCCCTAAACTTCTGTTTATCTGAAAATGCCCTAATTTCACCATCATATTTGAAGGAGAGTTTTGCAGGATAGATTATTTTTGGCTGGCGATTTTTTTCCTTTAACACTTTATATATGTCATCCCATTGCCCTCTTGCATGCATGGTTTCTGCTGAGTAGTCCAAGCTTAGTCTTACTGACTCTCCTTTGTAGATGACTTTTCATTTATCCCTAGCTGCTCTTAAAATTCTCTGTCTTTGGTTTTGGCAGGTTTGATTATAATATGTCTTGATGATTTTCTTTTGGGATCTATCTTATGTGGGTTTTGATGAGCATCTTGGATAGATATCGCCTCATCTTTCATGACACCAGGGAAGTTTTCTGCCAACAAATCTTCAACAGTTCTCTCTGTATTTTCTACTATCCCCCCCCCCCCCCCGTTCTGGTACTCTAATCACTCATAGGTTATTCCCTTGATAGAGTCCCACATAATTCTTAGAGTTTCTTCATTTTTTAAAATTCTTTTATCTGATTTTTCCTCAGTAAGTTGGTGGCAAGTGCTTTATCTTCAATCTCACTAATTCTGACTTTCATTGCTTCAGTTCTGCTCCTATGACTTTCTATAGAGTTGTCTAATTCTGAAATTTTATTGTTAATCTTCTGATTTCTGTTTGCTGTCTGTCTATGGATTCTTGCAGCCTCTTAAGTTTGTCATTATGCTCTTCTCTAATCTTCTTAAGGTCCTCTATTGCTCTGTCTGTGTGTTCCTTGGCTTGTTCTGTGTTTTTTCCAATCTCCTTCTTGATCTCTTGAAGAGTTCTGTATATTAATCTTTTGTATTCTACCTCTGGTATTCCAAGAAGTTCTCTTCCTCTGGAAAATTTCTTGATTCTTTGTTTTGATAGTTTGCTGAAGCCATCATGGTCTGCCATTTTATGTGATTCGATATTGACTATTGTGTCTGAGCCAGCAATAAGTTATTATATTTATTTATTTTATGTTTGCTTACTGTGTCCTAGCTTCTTGTTTTGTTTCATTTTGATATGCCCAAATATGCTGCTTGTGTGAGCTAGTTTGATTATTGGTGCCTTTGAAGCTCTAACATCCTGTCACCAGGTAGTTAGATCTGTTACTAGGTATGTGATTGAAGGAGTCTTTTTAATTTTCTTTTATGGATTCAGCTTAGGTGTCCAGATAGTTGGTCACCATATATGTGGTGTAGGCTCTCACCTACAGTCCTAGACAGGCATGGGTGGTTGGTGTAGGCACAGGTATCCGGCTGCAGTAGGGGGTCACACGCTGAGCAAGTCAGAGGGCTGACAGCTGCCACTGAGTGTCTGGGAGGAAAGCGTGTTCCTGTTCCCTAGAGCACATAGGTAGGTGGGTTTTGCAGCCAGACTATACACACCCAGTAGAAGGACTGGGAGGCACTACTTGTTCTTTGACCCCTGTCGTGGGTGGAGCCTCTGATGTGGGTAGGCGAGGACTTTGTTTAATGGGCAGAGCAGAGTCAAATGTCACGAACCTACCAAGTCGCCATATAGATGATACAATTGAAGTTAGGCTTCAGGTATATACCCTGTTGTACTGTGATAATGAGGGCCTATGCTGTTCAAATGGGCTCACACATGTCTATGCAGGGGTGAAAGGCATTCAAAGTCTGTGGACCCTTTATGCCTGTGCCTAGGCCAAGGAGCTGTGCCTGCCCTTAGTTCCTAGCTTAGGGGAGCTGGCAGATTATTTTTTCCCATTTGTTAATTTGTTCCCTTTCTAAGGCCAGGAGAATGGCTCAGGGCGCATGATAAGTCCTACTTCCAGCCCAGGGGACTCGGCAATCGCTGAAGCTGGCCCTGGACCTGGTGCAGAGTGAGGAGGGGGATGGTAAATGGGATAGAGGTTTTTCCCAAAGCGGGTGTTTTTAATCCATTTGGTAGGTCAGATGCATGTACTTATCTTTTGCCAATTTAGTGCTGCTTTTCACTGATTCTGGAGGTGTGAGTAGACTCTGTGTTGCTGGGTCTCTCCTGATGTGGAGAACGCATCCCAAACACCACTGCTTGCCTCAGCGCACACACCAGCTGATCCGACCTGTAGGGTGCTAGCTCCCTATGGCTTAGGTCTGGCAATGCCTTGCTGCTTCTGAGCCGTCTCTCCCTCCCCCCTGCCACTCAGTCCAATTCCTCAACTTTGCCTTTGATGTTCAGGGCTCCTAGATTGTCATATATAATCGATTTTTTTGTTTTTTCAGGTCTTTGTTGTAAGAGGGACACAGGAAGTGTCTGACTACGCTGCCATCTTGGCCCCGCCCCTAGGCTATATCTTTACAGGAGCAGATCAGCATGTTTCTCCCATGGAGCGGCTGGGTGGGTTCAGTTAACTTTTCAGTTAGCAGCTAACCACTTAACTTTTGCAACACCTGGCTCCTTTATGATGGGTGAGAGATGTGCTTTTCTTATGCAAAGTAAGAGAAAACAGTGAAAAGAAAAAAATCAAACAAACTCATTGCCTTCCAGCCAATTCCAACTCATAGTGACCTCATAGGACAGAGTAGAACTGCCCCATAGGGTTTCCAAGGAGCACCTAGTGGATTCAAACTGCCGACCTTTTGGTTAGCACACGTAGCTCTTAACCACTATACCACCAGGGTTTCCAGGGAAAAGAAAGGAAAGAAATAAAAAGGAACAAACCACAGGCCCATTCTTAAGAAAACTAATTTTAGGAAAGAAAACACATTAAAGTTGAAGATCTGGCAAATTATTTCCTTAAAACACAATTACCACAGTTTGAAGACTACTAGATTAAGAAAATGTGTGACCAAAATAGTCAGAATTTTGCATGTCAGATTTTACACTAAATAATGTGAAATTGTGTGCAAAATGGTATGGCTAATTTTAATTATAAAATGATTTTTTTAAATAGTATGGCTAATTTTAATTATAAAGTGATTTTTTTAAGTCCACTTCATGTTATGAGGCTGGAGCATTAAAAAGAAAGGAACATTTGTGGACTGAAAGGAACAATGGTAAATGTTTAAGACAAGGAGGACATCACAGCCTAATTAAGAAGAAAATGAAGCTACCGGTAAATTACGTGACCTGTTTAAATTTCTTCTTAACGTTAACATTAGTGATACAGCCATTTAGGGGTTGAACACAGAGGGTGAGGGGGAAGAAGAGCAGCCATCAGAAAACAAATAGGAACTGAGATTGACATAACTGTCTAAAAGGAGGTAAAGATGGGTCGCTTAATGTCCAAAACAGGAGTTAAGGGGTTACTCTAGAAAGTGATGGAGTCATCTTACTGGGCAAATTCATTGATTTCCTAATCTACATATAAACAGAAATGACATCCAGAAAGGTCAGCCTGTAGAAAGAACTATTTTATTACTTGACCTCAATAATAACAACTTAGTACTTTATCATTTGTAAAGAACTTTAACATGTATTATTTAATCATCCCAATATCTGAATGCCTGTCACCATTCTGCAGATGTAAACCTTAGAGCACAGCTTGGCCCCAGTCATACAATTTGTAATAAGCCTTCTACTTTATACAACAAATTCTTTCTGCCCTCTGATGCTGCCCAATATAAAGTAGTTTTTTGTGCTAATGGAAGCTATTGTGTGACTAAGCAACAATAATTTTATGACTTTTTAAATATCCACTAGCAGATTTCCTTTCCTAATTATGTTTTGTCCGATACTAAGTATGATTTTTTTTTCATTTCTGTAGCTAAGACAAATGGACGTTAGGGGAAAATGAACCAGAAGTATTCTGGGTAACTGGTCTTTAACTTTTTAATGGACAGTCTACAAATACATAATTGAAAATTATATTCCTCAGCCTAAGGAAAGGGAAAAAGAACTTTTATTTATTGATATTGTGTTAGGTACTTCCTCTACTTTATTTGATTTAATCTTCCTAACAACCTATGAGGTTGAACAGAACTTTAGCAACCTCTGTTTGGTTGCTAGATAAAATTTTTTAGTATAGGTATGTCTCAAATACTGTATGAGATATACTTATACTTAAAAAAAGTTGTTGTTTATCTGAAATTCAGATTTAACTGGGCATGCTGGGTTTTTTGGGGGAGAAAGGGTTGTTTATTTTTTGTTAAATTTGTCAGCCATACCTCTGTTTCATTTACCCCTCACATTAAGAAAAAATTACTTTTCTTCAAAACTTAAACAAATTCCTTAGCTAATACTCTTTTGTCTTACTTTAATGTTTGGATTACAAAAGGAGCCAGAAGTTAGGTTAGAAAAGGTTGTTAATGTTTTGGATAACTTTTATTGGAATTGACTGAAGGAACTATAAGAAGTCTTAGAAATTTAACCTCTACCATTCCCAGATTTATCTATGAGTCTCAAGTCCTCAGTCCTAATTATAAATGAGAATTATTTCTCTTTACAAATCAACCTTCTGAATAGATAAATTGGTGAAATCTTACAATGAGAATTTAAAAATTTTACCTTGGAGATGATCTAATCCTTAAAGTTCTCAGAACCTATCTCTGAGCTTAACTATAGACCAGTGTCTCCTGGTAATGAGAAGACTTTGTAATCTGATTCCTGTAGCTACTGCCAGCTAGTGTCAACCTACCTCACTTTTCTCCTTTTGTTGCCTGTGTTTCCTTACAGACACCACTCCTTGAGTGCCCAACATTCCAAATATCTTTTGTTCTTAGGTTATAAAGTCTTATCTGTGGCTCCAGAGTGGTGGTGATAAAAGCCAAGCAGGAGAGGGAAAGTGATATGGAACAATTAGAGATGAACATAAACATAACCCACACATGGGGAAATCCCCTTGGTGAAACTGTGCTGGGCCTGAAGAATAGTTCATTCTAACATGGGAGAAAGAGAGGGAAAGGTCAACCCACACACGCCTATTGTAGTGGTTAGAAATAAGGTTATTCTTCCAAGACCAATAGAATTCAAGCTTAAGAATGCTAAAGAGTCAGCACTTGACCTAGTGAATATGTAACCTTGCCTCTGTACTAGAGAAAAACATTGAGATTAGCTGAAATATTTTCTGGAAGACTCTCCTGAAAGGAGGGCCACCAGCCCTTAGAAAGGCTTTTCTCTATGAGCAGATGCACATATCTAGAATGGATCCCTGGGTGCCACAAATGGTTAACTGCTCTACTACTAGCTGAAAGGTTGGCAGTTCAAATCCACCTGGAAGTGCTTCTGAAGACAGGCCAGGCGATCTGCTTCTGAAAGGTCACAACCTTGAAAACCATGTGGAGCAGTTCTACTCTGCACACATGAAGTCACTGTGAGTCAGAATCAACTCCAGGGCAACTAACAACCAAAACAAATATTTAGAAGCAGTGGGTTTAAGCCATAAGAATACGGTATCTTTATATAAATGTACAGAAAATGGTGCCAAGAAGGCCCAACATATAGGAGTTGATCAATAAATGCTTATTGAATAGATGCCCACAGATCAGGCTGTGCATTATTTTTTCTATTTCGTAACAGCTATTTTTATGCCTTATTTGTCCCATCTGTAGTTGAGGGAAAAAAAAAAAATCTTGCAAGAAATTATTGGATCTGCCTCTCAAGGAAGTTTATTTGAAAATAAAGGTTTGAATTAAATGTACTTTTTAAATCCTTTCGATACCTGATATTCTGAGCCCATTGCCAGTACTTCAATTCATCATCATCTCTTAGTATCATAGCTTCCTAAGTAGTCTCTCTGCTCCTGGTCATGCTCTTCACCAGTCCATTTTCTACAGTGCAGTCAGTGACCATTCTAAAATTCAAATCTGGTCATATTATTGCTGTGCTTAAACTACTAGCTGTCTATGGTGCTCAGAATAAAATCCCAACTTCTTAACCTGGCAAAATAGGCCACTTGTGATATAATCCCTGCTTACCTTCCTGTTCTCTACACTTCATTCATATTGAAATTTTTGCAGTATCACAAACACGCCGTACTTTTTTCTACAAGCCCTTTCTCACACTGTGCCCTCAACCTATATAACATTATTTTCTTCTATCTCCGTTTCTCCTACTTTGTCAAGGTAACTACTACTGAGCCTTCAGGTCTTTCTCAATTTACCTTCACAAAGAGGAAGCCTTCCCAGGCACTGCCACACCCCTACTTCCTGCCCGATGTGTTTCCTTCCCCCAGGACTCCCAAGCAAGACCGGAAGTTGTGCACTGCCCAGCTGCAGGGGAGTACCATTCACATAAATTCTGATGTGAATGGTAATCCCTATTTAGGAAGCAGTGCGTTTCTTTTTATGGTGATTGGAAATTTGGCAATGATTATGGGTGATGGCTGCACAACATGATTAATGTAATCGATATCACTAAATTGTACACCTGAAAAATGATGAATTGGCAAATGTTGTGTAATATATATTTTTACAATAATTAAAACAACAGTAACAAAATGGTAGTCTCTAGAATATGCAGACACATCTGTACAATCATATGTGGTGTCCCCAGAAAAGACTGAGTACTGTAAGTGTCCTTAGGAGCCCTGGTGGTACAGTGGTTAAACACTCGGCTGCTAATCAAAAGGTTGGTGGTTTGAACCCACCAGCCGCTCCATGGATAAGAGATGTGGAAGTCTGCTTTCGGAAAGATTACAGTCTTGGAAACCCTATAGGACAGTCTGTTCTGTCCTATAGGGTTGCTGTGAGTTGGAATCGACTCAACGGCCTTGGGTTGTAAGCGTCCTATGAGTCCTTCTCTTATAAGACTAATTACTTTATATCGACATTGCCTATTATTATTTTACCCCACATACCTGCAACTTTTATAATTCTAAACCGTGTCCTGGGTGCTAGAAGAGCACACAGGGAAACTAGGGAATTAATAAATATGTACACTCAACTATAATATATAACAAGGTTAGGGTGAGTCCTATAATAGAACTGTTTAAAAAAAAAATGATAGTGTAAGCAGTCAGGAGACTAAGATTAATTGTTCTTTAGGATTAGAAAGAGGGTAGGTGAAGGTACGTTTGAGCTGGGCCTTGAAGGGTATGTCAACAGGCAGAAAAGGTAAATAACCACATCTCAAGCAGAAGAAATCACAAGGAAAAGAGTGCAAAGGTAGTATTGTGTGACCAGATTAGATAGGAGTGAATGAGAAGGATGGAATTGAAGGCAAATTATGTAAATTCTTTGAGTGCTATATTAATCAATATGAAAAATTGAAAAGTTTTGGGCACAACAGTGATATAATCATATCTATATTTTAAAAATTTTTTACTGTATTATTTCTTACTACAAAACAATGTATGCTTTTTCTTTCTTTCTTTTTTTAAATTTATTCCAGAAAAATATATATCAGATAAAGTGAAAGATTTATTTAATCCCACTCACAGAGTTAACCACTGTTGATAGTTTGGTATAAAACTTTATATTTTTTACTATGCACATGTGCATGTGTGTATATGCTTATATATAATTCATTTATATACGAATGAGCTAATTCTAAAGCTGTTTTTGCCACTGCTTTTTTTCAAGTAAAGACAGAAATCACACAAACGTTATCAACTACAAGAAAAACATAAGCATCGGTAAATATACTCTACTTCACTGATAATTGACATACAAGACTGGACAAATGAAAAAGAATAATTGATATTCAGTTTTGATGGGAATGTAACAAAAAAAGACACTTTTTACACTGTTGGAGGGAATATAAATTACTGCTTTAGGGGAGGGCAATCTTAATGAATTTTTTTCAAAATTTAAAATATATGTACCTTTGAACGAGCAAGTCCACATCTGTAAATTTTCTTACAAAATGCTCTCAGAAGTACACAAGGATGAGTGTACCAAGATGTTTATTTCAGCATTATTTGTAAAAGCAAAGTAATCTAAATGGACAATAAATTATGGTATAACTATATCATACAACACTATACAGCATATCTGACACTACTGATATGAAAGAATGTCCATGATATATTATTGTTGAGTAAAAAATATTAAAATGCCGAAATAATGTATATACTTATATACTGCCATTTTTGTATAATTATACATGTGTATAAGCAGACTGTGTGTATGTATTCATCTAAAAATTATGTACATATATAATATGTGTGTTCATATATCTGTATGCACACACTTCCAAAGTTTATGTTGTTGTTGTAGTTAGGTGCCATAGAGTCAGTTCTGACTCATAGCGACCCTGTATACAACAGAATGAAACACTGCCCGGTCCTGGGCCGTCCTCACAATCATTGCTATATTTGAGCCCATTGTTGCAGCCAGTGTGTCAGTCCATCTTGTTGAGGGTCTTCCTCTCTTTCGCGGACCCTCTCTCCCTTACTAAGCATGATGTCCTTCTCCAGGGACTGGTCGCTCCTGATAATATGTCCAAAGTATGTGAGATGAAGTCTCAGCATCCTCACTGCCAGGGAGCATTCTAGCTGTACTTCTTCCAAGACAGATCTGGCAGTCCATGGTGTATTCAGTATTCTTCGCCAACACCATAATTCAAATGCATCAATTTTTCTTCAGTCTTCTTTATTTGTTATCCAGCTTTCCCATGCATATGAGGGCAATTTAAAATACCATGGCTTGAGTCAGGCACATCTTAGTCCTCAAGGTGACATCTTTGCTTTTTAACACTTTAAAGAGGTCTTTTGCAGCAGATTTGCCCAATGCAATACATCATTTGATTTCTTGACTGCTGCTTCCATGGGCGTTGATTGTGGATCCAAGTAAAATGAAATCCTTGACAACTTCAGTATTTTCTCCGTTTATCATGATATTGCTTATTGATCCAGGTGTGAGGATTTTTGTTTTCTTTTTGTTGAGGTGTAATCCATACTGAAGGCTGTACTCTTTGATCTTCATCAGTAAGAGCTTCAAGTCCTCTTAACTTTCAGCAGGCAATGTTGTGTTATCTGCTTATCGCAGGTTGTTAATGAGTCTTATGCCAATCCTGATGCCACATTCTTCTTCATATAGTTCAGCTTCTCAGCTTATTTACTCAGCATACAGATTGAATAAGTATGGTGAAAGGATACAACTCTGACACACACCTTTCCTGACTTTAAACCGTGCAGCATCCCCTTGTTCTGTTCGAACGACTGCCTCTTGGTCTATGTACAGGTTCCTCATGAGCATAATGAAGTGTTCTGGAATTCCCATTCTTTGCAACGGTATTCATAATTTGTTATGATCCACACAGTCAAATGCCTTTGCATAGTCAATGAAAAACACAGGTAAACATCTTTCTAGTATTCTCTGCTTTCAGCCAAGATCCATCTCATATCAGCAATGATATCCCTCATTCCATGTCCTCTTCTGAATCCAGCTTTAATTTCTGGCAGTTCCCTGTTGATGTACTGCTGCAACTGTTTTTGAATTATCTCTGGGATAATTTTACTTGTGTGTGATATTAATGATATTGTTTGATAATTTCCACATTCTGTTGGATCACCTTTTTTTTGGAATGGATATGAATACGGATGTCTTCCAGTCGGTTGGCCAGGTAGCTGTCTTCCAAATTTCTTGGCACAGATGAGTAAGCACCTGCAGCACTGCATCCGTTTGTTGAAACATCTCAGTTGGTATTCCGTCAATTCCTGGAGCCCTGTTTTTTGCCAGTACCTTCAGTGCAGCTTGGACTTCTTCCTTCAGTATCATCGGTTCTAGATAATATGCTACCTCCTGAAATGGTTGAACATCAACCAATTCTTTTTGGTAGTGACTCTGTGTATTCCTGCATTGTTCAGTATTTTGCCTATAAAGAAAAAACCTATTGCCGTTGAGTCGATTCCGACTCATAGCGACCCTATAGGACAGAGTAGAACTGTCCCATAGAGTTTTCAAGGAGCAGCTGGTGGATTCTAACTACAGACCTTTTGGTTAGCAGCTGACCTCTTAACCACTCTGCCACTGGGCTCCATTTTGCCCATAGAACCCTTAAAAATTGCAACTGGAGGCTTGAATTTTTTCTTCAGTTCTTTCAGCTTGAGAAATTCCAAGTGTGTTCTTCTCTTTTGTTTTTCTAACTCTAGGTCTTTGCACATTTCATTGTAATACTTTACTTTGTCTTCTCGAGCCACACTTTGAAATCTTCTGTTCAGCTCTTTTACTTCATCTTTTCTTACATTCCCTTTAGCTACTCTATGTTTAAGAGCAAGCTTCAGAGTCTCTTCTGACATTCATTTTGGTCTTTTCTTTCCTTCCTGTCTTTTTAATGACCGTTTGCTTTCTTCATGTATGATGTCCTTGATGTCATCCCACAACTCATCTGATCTTCTGTCATTAGGGTTCAATGGGTCAGATCTATTCTTGAGATGGTCTCCAAATTCAGGAGGTATGTACTCAAGGTCGGAGCCCTGGTGCCACAGTGGTTAAGCGTTCCACTGCTAACCAAAATGTTGGCAGTTTGAATCTACCAGCTGTTCCTTGGAAACCCTATGGCGCAGCTCTACTCCATCTTATAGGGTCATTATGAGTTGGAAACGACTTGACAGCAACAAGTTAGGGCTTTTTTTGTTTTTATTTTTTATACTCAGGGTTGTATTTTGGTTCTCATGGTCTTGTTTTAATTTTATTCACCTTCAACTTAAACTTGCATATGAGCAATTGGTAGTCTGTTCTGTAGTCGGCCCCTGGCCTTGTTCTGACTGATGACGTTGAACTTTTCCATTGTCTCTTTCCACAGATGTAGTTGATTTGATTCCTGTATTTTCCATCTGGTGAGGTCCATGTGTATAGTTGCAGTTTATGTTGTTGAAAAAAGGTATTTGAAATGAATAAGTCTTTGGTCTTGCAAAATTCTATCATATGATCTGCATTACTTCTATCACCAAGGCCATATTTTCCAACTACCGATCCTTCTTCTTTGCTTACAACTTTTGCATTCCAGTTACCAGTATTCATCAGTGCATCTCTTGATGGCATGCTTGATCAATTTCAGACTGCAGAAGTTGGTAAAAATCTTCAATTTCTTCATCTTTGGCATTAGTGGTTGGTGGGTAAATTTGAATAATAGTTGTACTAACTGGTGTACCTTGGAGGCGTGTAAATATTTTTTATCACTGACAACATTGTATTCCAAGATAGCTCTTAAAATGTTCTTTTTGATGATGATTGTGATGCTTTTCCTCTTCAGTTTATCATTCCTAGTGTAGTAGACCATATGATTGTCCAATTCAGAATGACCAATACCAGTCCATTTCAGCTTACTCAAGTTTATAGCCATGATTAAACTTGAAATTGAATGAGAATGCAGTGCGAAAGTATCTTTAACTTTTTATTTTTTACATTTGTGTATCTCGAATTTTTTCACAGTGATCATATACAATTGACCCTTGTTTTTCACAGTAGTTATGTTCTATATACAGTTCCCGCAAATACTGAATTAGCGAATATTTGAACCATTGCTCCTAGAGGAAATACAGGGTCAGGTTCCTGCGAGCCTCTAGTCGCAACATCTTCATCATCTGATCAATACATAACCTTGTTTTATGTGTGTTTCTGTTTAAAGACATCTTAATACATATTGTTGATTTATTAACATTGAACTCAAAGCCAACAGCACTGTAACTAATGCCCAAATGAAGTTTATTTAATACATATGTTCACTCCATAACGTACATCATAAAGATGATTAGTAATGCCATTAATCAAAGTGGGCAAATCAGTTGGCAGAGGTAGAGCAGAAGCAAATTTGGAAGGTCAGTTTTAGGCATGTTGAGCTTGAGATGCTTTCAAGATATCCACGTTGAGATGTATGGCAGACAATTGTAAATTTGGCCTAGTATTCAAAAGAAAGGTTGTGGCAAAAACCACAGATTTGGGAGTCACTTTCTGTTATGGGAGAAGTTAAGACCGCTGAGGAAAGGAGGAGTATATGGTAAAATGAGCATGTGGTCAAAGATGAACCAATATTTAAGACTCATTGAGGAGGAAGAACCAATTAAAGAGAGGAAGAATTAAGAGTTAGAGAACCTGAAGAATACCTACAGAATGGTGTGAAAGCCAAGAGAAGTTGGGGCTCATTAATAGTTTAAATGATAGAGAGGTTGAATTGGATAACAGCCTAGAAGGTTATTGCAATTGGGTCACTGATGTCTTTTGCGACATAAGTTTCAGTGGAGAGGTTGTAGTGGTTGCAGTGAGATGTGGGGAATATGCTTGAACTTTTAAGTAGACTATGAGACTGGAAAGAGAGGCAGGAGCCAGATCTCTCTTTTGATAGTTCTGTGAAGAAGCTCAAGGCAGACCCTGAGGTGGGAATAAATTTGATATAATAGCGGGACAGAAAGAAATCCAGTATGGCTGGAGCTTAGTGAATCAGGGAAAGTGTAGACAATAAGGCTGGAAAGAAAGCAGGGGCCAGATCACTTTTTTTGATAGCTCTATGAAGAATGGGTTGTAGAAGAACAAGAGTGGGCATTACTGATAAAGGCCATAACTACCAGCTTGGTAGCCTAAAGGAAAGAGGATGAGGAGGGCATGATACTTTTTTTTTTCCTTTAATTCTGGTCAATACTCCAATATTCAATATATCTGAAATAAGCCTGGAATGTTATAGTAAGGCTTTCCAAAGACTAAGAGATAAAAGAAGGAGAAAAGAATGTTACTAGAGTTATGAGTAATAGATATTTCTTTTTTAGTGAGGTGTTTCACTACAACTTTGTCTCCCTGAGAAGTTTCTGATCTAGTTCAGAGGCTAACTTTACCTTGTACCACCTGGGAGGGTTCTCAAACATATCTATACCCAAAATCCAAGGAAATAAGATCCAGTTTCCATATTAGAGCCCTGGTGATGGAGTGGTTAAGAGCTGCGGCGTGCTATGGCTGCTAAGCAAAAGGTCACCAGTTTGAATCCACTAGCTGCTCTTTGGAAACCCTATGGAGCAGTTCTACTCTGTCCTTTAGGGTCGCTATGAGTTGGAATCGACTCGACGGCAATGGGTTTTTACATATGTATCTGTAAGATATCCGTAAGAGTTCTGTTTTGTTTCTGTGGACCCACCTCTTTCTCCAGTTATGGGAATGTCTACTCTTTTCAGGGAAACCATACCTACCACAAGGGTGTGGTCATAAGAAGGTAATTATTATTTCAAGAAAATAAGAATGCCAGTTATACCAAAGGTATAGTTAGTAGCAGGTATATAATTTTCAACTAGAGGTCTGAACTTCTGTGTAGATGTCTAGATATTCTGAAATCTGTTGATGCTGAAGGGGAAGGAAAAACACAGAAACAGTGACTTAGATCACTCTTTGGAGAAATTTGACAGTGAAAGAAGAAAGCTCCCCAAAACATAAAAATAGTAGTAAATCTAAAAAAATTGTGGTAAATCTCTGTAAGAAAAAAATTACATGCAATGTGCCCCCTTGCCAAAGTTAACACCTCCTTCCTCCATATTCTCCATATCTGTGTTGTGACGGATTGCTTTTGTGTGGCTTTTCTCGCCATCGTATTGTAACTCCCACCCAAGTGATTGGGTGGGACTGTGCAAATAGGATAATTGTGACCCACCAAGGGGATTGGTTACTTTTGCCATCTGGCTGGGCTTGAAATGAGCCATCCCAGAGGTGGGAAGGAGAAGACCTCACCACCACCAAGAAAGAAGGGCCAAGAGCAGAGTGTGTTCTTTGGACCCAGCCCACAGAGCGAGAAAGCTGAGTGCCTTTGGGCAGGAGGCTTACTGGCAGACTGAGGTGCCTTGGGGCACTTATCAGCAGAGCTAAAAGAGCATTGTAACACTTGCCTGGGCTGGGCAGTGGCCACGGGCCAAAGAAAGGCCTGCCTGTGAACACAGCTGGGAAGAGGCTGTCCTGATGGAAGAACGGTATCCTGAGCGTTCCTGAACCTGAATTGTAACCCATAATCATGAGTATTATCTGTGAGTTCTGTGTAGCCATTGCAATGAACTATCAAACCCAACAGAGAAGTAGAGAATGCCGTAGGAGGGATGGTTGGTATCAGAATCGGTAAAGATGGCAGGAGGCATGTCTGACCTCCACCTCACAGGAATCAGCCATGATTGTCCTTCCCCACTGTTAAGTTACAGTAGGTCAAATGCCTCTGCCATGCCATTATTACAATATCCAATGACTGGCAAGCGTGGGTATGCAAAGACCCTGCCCCCTTGTCCCAACATGAGGCAACTCTGAAGGGTGATTCCAGCTTCAGAGTTACCCATACCAAAAACAAAATAAAACACCATTGCAGCTGAGTGGATTCTACCTTGTAGTGACTGTTTAGTAGAACTTCCCCATATTGTTTCCAAGGCTGTAAATCTTTACTGAAGCAGACTGCCACATCTTTCTCCTGTGGAGCAGCTGATGGGTTCAAGCCACTGACCTTTTGGTTAGCAGTCGAGCGCTTAACCACTGTGCCACCAAAGCTCCTGAAAGTTGTGTGATAGATATATTTATAACACTAACAACAACAACAACAAAAGTATCTGCTGAGGCTGCTTATGTACAACCAACTACCTCATGGGATTAGGTTCCTTGGTTAGGAAGTTTACAGTTATGGTTTCATGGGACATCTCAGTTAATGGTCTAATAACATGTTTAGTGCCTCTGTTCTACCTCCTAGTTCGTTGCGTAGTGCCTGGGGTCTTAAAAGCTTGCAAGTGGCCATCCAAGGCACAAAACTGATCTCTATTCACTTGTGACAACAAAGAAGGAGAGTCAGGAATAGGAGGATATGGATTGTGTGGCTAATTGTCTCCCTGAACAACTGCTTCCTTTGCCATGAGACCAGAAGAACTGGATGGTCACTGGCCACCATTACTGAACATTTTGATCAGAGATTCCATAGAATAATCCTGAACAAAAGGGAAAATGCAGAACAGAACTTCAGATTCTTATGGACTGCAGGCTTCTTGGAGCCATGAAAGTTGGATGAACCCCTGAGACTATTGCCCTGAGATAATCTTTAAACCAAAAATATCCCCTGAAGTCTTCTTAAAACCAGACAATAGTTTAGCTTAACTAGTAAAAAATGTCTGCCTTGAGCATTGTGCTCTTTTAAGAACGATCTATATGGGACCAAACTCACAACAGCAACTTGAAAGATTAGATAGGAACCTTAGGGGGCAGTGAATTTACGTTAATAGGGGGGAACAACTCAGAAAAGGAGGGTAAGAATGGCTACACAACTCAAAGAATGTAATCAGGGGCACTAAATGGTACATGTAGAAACTGCTGAATTGGTGTATGTTTTGTTGTATATATTCTCAACAACAGGAACAAAATAAATAAAAGATCCCAGGCACTACACAGTGCACTAGGAGGTAGAACAGAAGCACTAAACACATTACTAGGCCAATTAACTGGGATGTTCCATAAAACCATAATGTTAAACCTCCAAACCAAGGAACCAAATCCCATGAGGCATTTAGTTGTACAAAAGTATTCTCATAAGCTTCTCTCTCTCTCTTTTTTTAATCTTTGTTGTAAATATATCTATCATGCAACTTTTGCCAATTCAACTTTTTACAGATGTACAACTTAGTTACATTAATCTGCTGTGCAACCCTACCTTTAATCAATGCTATTTTTCCATCACCATCATATTCTTTTTAAAGTAGAATGCCAAGGACTAAAGTGACTTGAATAACACACAAAAAATGTAGAACTTACACTCTCAATGACAGGGCTCCAAAATACATAAAACAAACACTAACAGCACTGATCAGAGAAATTGACAGTTTCACAAACTAGTAGCAGATTTCAACACACCACTCTCGGTAACGGACAGAACACCTAGAAGGATACTCAGCAAAGATACAGAAGATCTAAGGGCCAAAATCAACCAACTTGATCTGAAATACCAACAGCATTCTTTAATGAGATAGAAAAAGTAATCACCAACTTTATAAGGAAAGGAAAGAGGCCCCAGAGAAGCAAAGCATTACTTAAGAAAAAGAACAAAGTAGAAGGCCATACACTACCTTGATCTCAGCAAAGAATACATTCGTTTTCAGTGCACATGGGACATTCTCCAGAATAGACCGTATTTTAGGCTGCAAAGCAACCCTCAATAAAATCCAAAACATCAAAATAATACAAAGCATTCTCTCTGATAACAATATGTAAAACTAGAAATCAATAACAAGAAGAACAAGGAAAAAAAATTAAGTACATGGAAACTGAATAACACTTTGCTTAAAAACAACTGGGTAATAGAAGAAATCAAGGACCGAATAAAAAACTTCCTAGGATCAAATGAAAACACATCATACCAAAACTTTTGGGACACAGCAAAGGCAGTGCTCAGAGGTCAATTTATAGCAATAAATGCACACATCAAAAAAGAACAGACCAAAATCAAAATGTTAGCCCTACAACTAGAACAAATAGAAAACAGCAAAAGAAGCCCACAGGCATCATAAGAAAGGAAATAATAAAGATTAGAGCAGAAATAAATGAAATACAAAACAGAAAACAAAGAGAAAGAATCAACAAGACCAAAAGTTAGTTCTTTGAAAAGATCAACAAAATCGACAAACCATTGGTCAAACTGACAAAAGAAAAACAGGAGAGGAAGCAAATAAGAAATGAAATGGGAGAACATTACAACAGACCCACCTGAAATAAAAAAGATCATAAGAGAATACTCTGAAAACTTGTACTGCAACAAATTTGAGAACCTAGAGGAAATGGACAAATTTCTAAAAACACACTACCTACCTAAACTAACACAAGCTGAAGAAAAGGAATCTGATAAAGTCCAACACCCATTCCTGATTAAAAACCCTCAATAAAATAGGAATAGAAGGGAAATTTGTCAACAGAATAAAGGGCATCTATACAAAACCAACAGTCAACATCATTCTCAGTGTAGACAGCCTGAAAGCATTCCCCCTGAGAACGAGAACAAGACAAGATGCCTTTTATCACTACTCCTATATAACATTGTGCTGGGAGTGCTAGCTAGGACAGTAAGGTGAGAGAAAGAAATACAGGGCATCCAAATTGGAAAGGAAGAAGTAAAACTATCCCTATTCATAGATGATATGATCCTATACATACAGAATACCAAAGATTCCACAAGAAAGCTACTGGAACTAACAAAGATTCAGCAGAGTAGCAGGATACAAGATCAACATACAGAAATTAGTTGGATTCCTATACACCAACAAAGAGAACTTTGAAAAGCCAGTCAGGAAAACAATACCATTTATAACTGCCCCTAAAAAGATAAAATGCTTAGGAATAAATATAGCCAGAGAAGTAAAAGACCTATATAAAGAAAACTACAAAACACTACTGCAAGAAACCAAAAGAAAAACATACCATGCTTATGGATTGGAAGACTCAACGTTGTGAAAATGTCAATTCTACCCAAAGTAATCTACGGATATAATACAATCCCGATCCAAATACCAACAGAATTCTTTAACGAGGTGGAAAAGCTAATCACCAACTTTATATGGAAAGGAGAGAAGCCCCAGAGAAGCAAAGTGTTACTGAAGAAAAAAAACAAAGTAGGAGGCCTTACACTACCTAATCTCAGAGCCTACTATACAGCCATGGTGTCAAAATAGCCTAGTACTGGTACAACGACAGATACATAGACCAATGGAACAGATTCGAGAACTCAGATGTAAATCCATCCACCTATGGTCAGCTGATCTTTGACAAAGGACCAAAGTCCATTAAATGGGGAAAAGACAATCTTTTTAACAAATGGTACTGCAAACCAGGATGTCTATCTGTAAAAAAATGAAACAGGACCCATACCTCACACCATACACAAAGACTAACTCAAAATGTATCAAAGACCTAATTATAAAACCTAAAATGACAAAGATCATGGAAGAAAAAATAGGGACAAGGCTAGGAGCCCTGATACATAGCATAAATAGAATACAAATTGTAACTAACAATGCACAAACACCAGAAGATAAACTAGATAACTGAGAGCTCCTAGAAATTAAACACTTATGCACATCAAAAGACTTCACCAAAAGTATAAAAAAAGAACCTACAGAATGGGAAAAAAAAATTGGCTACAACATATCCAACAAGGGTCTAATCTCTAAAATAAAAAATGGGCAAACAAATAAACACTTCACCAAAGAAGACATTCGGGCAGCTAACAGACACAGGAGGAAATACTTGCAATTATTAGCCATTAGAGAAATGCAAATCAGAAGTACAAGGAGATACCATCTCACCCAACATTACTGGCACTAATCAAGAAATCAGAAAATAACAAATGCTGGGGAGGTTGCCAGGAGATTGGAACTCTTATGTACTGCTGATAGTGTACTGCTGATAGGAATGTAAAATGGTACAACTACTATGGAAAACGATACGGTGCCTCCTTAAAAAGCTAGAAATAGAAATACCATAAGATCCAACAATCCCAGTCTTAGGAATATATCCTAGAGAAATAAGAGCCATCACACGAATAGATATACGCACACCCATGTTCATTGCAGCATTATTCACAATAGCAAAAAGATGGAAACAACCTAAGTGCCCATCAACAGATGAATGGATAAATTATGGTACATACACACAATGGAATAAATGATAAAGAACAATGATGAATTCTTGAAACATCTCACAACATAGATGAATCTAGAGGGTATTATGCTGAGTGAAATAAGTCTATCACAAAAGGACGAATATTGTATGGGACTACTATTATAAAAGCCCAAGAAAGAGTTTACAGACAGAAAGAAACAATCTTTGATGGTTATGAGGGAGGGAAGTGGTGGGGAGGGAAATCACTAACTAGATAGCAGACAAGTGTTAACTTTGGTGAAGGGAAACACTACACAAAATATAGGGGAAGTTAACACAACTTGATCAAGGCAAAGTCATAGAAGCTTCCTAGACACATCCAAACACCTTGAGAGGGACCAAGTTACTGGGGCTGAGGGCTGGGGATCACGGTCTCGAGGGACATCTAGGTCAATCAGCTTAACTTAGTTCATGAAGAAAATGTTCTACATGCTACTTTGGTGAGTAGCCTCGGGTTTTAAAAGCTTGCTGGTGGCCATGTAAGATATATCTTTTGGTCCCATCATGTTCGGAGAATGAAGAAAACCAAAGACACAAGAAAAATATTAATCCAAAGGACTAGTGGACCTCATGAACCACAGCCTCCACCAGCCTGAGCCCGGAAGAACTAGATGGTGCCCAGCTACCACCACTGACCCCCTCTGACAGGGATCACAATAGAGAGTCCTGGAAAGAGCAGGAGACAAATGTAGAACAAAATTCAAATTCACAAAAGAAAAAAAAAAAAAAAAAGACCAGACTTACAGGTCTGACAGAGACTGGAGGAACCCTTGATTGAGACTGTGGCCCCCAGACACTCTGCTAACTCAGAACTGAAGCCACTCCTGAAGTCCATCTTTCAAATAAAGATTAGACAGGCTTATAAAACAAACAATAACACGTGAGGAACATGCTTCTTAGTTCAATCAAGTATATGAGACCAGATGGGCAACACCTGCCCAAAAGCAAAGATGAGAAGGCAGGAAGGGACAAGAAAACTAGAGGAATGGAAACGGGGAACCTGGAGTATAAAGGGAAAGGTGGAGCATGCTGACACATTGTGGGAATGCAACCAATGTCACAAAACAGTTTACGTACAAATTTTTTAATGAGAAACTAATTTACGCTATAAAGTTTCACTTAAAGCACACACACAAAAAAAACCTAGAACTGTTATCTTTTTGATTTTTTATTCTTTGAGAAATGTGGGGTTTTTTTTTCATAATTTGTCTGTTTTCTTTCTTGCTGTCATTAATATGTCAGTGTCCCTGCCTGTGGCATACTATATCTCTTGTCATTTTCTTCGTCTAATCTGTTGTTGGATTTGGAAATTAGATAACCAGTTTATTAAACGTATTAGAGTATCAGATATTAACATTTGCTTTATATGTTTGGAATATTTCATAATAATTTAATAAGAGAGTGTATATGCGCTTCCAGAGAAGAGTCCAAGGAACCTTCCTATGAGTAACACTTCGAGCTTTAGTGAGAAAACCTTTTTCTTTTTTACTTTGTTTTTCTAATCTATATTCAAAATAATTAAGTTTTCCAAATAGTTGAGTTTCAGATAGATAAGGTATTTTAGTCTTTTATACAAATATCTCATTAGAGATTTTCTCAGATACCTTGCTGAAATCAAGATGTACAATGTTTAAGCAGTGGTTCTCAGCCAGGAGTGATTTGCCAACATTCCCCCCGCCATGGGCAGTTTGCAATTTCTGGAGATTCTGTTGGTTGCCAAGACTTGGGACATCTAGTGATACTGGCATTTAGTGGGTAGAGGCCAAGGATTCTGCTAAACATCCCACAGTGTACAGGACAAGCCCCCATAACAAAGAATTATCTGGCCCAATATGTCAATAATACTTAGGTTTAAAATCCTAATGTGTGTTAGGTATTTCCCTGTTTTTGCTTACTAACTTTATTGAAAAAAGAAATTAAATTACTTTGACATGATTTAAACTCAATAAATTAATTCTGCCTCCAACTAATCACTGCTCTTTCCTTTTATTGTGTACTAATCATCTGTTCAGTGACTGTTCTAGAATTTAATGGGGGTAATAATGAAGGACTACCTTTTTCCATTTTTCTGGCACCTCTCCAAATCTATTAACAGTGTTTAGTAATCAAGTTTGTGCATTATTTTCATCTACTATTATTTAAAGCAAAATTATACTCTCACTTATCTCATTGCTCTTTCTGGCCTTAAGTTTCTCTTCCCCATGTTTTATTCATTCTTTCTAGATGAAAGGCCATTTTTCTTAAGAAGGTAACAATCCTGCTTTTCTTCTGTCATCTTTTAGTATTAGATAAATACAATACAATTTAAACTAAAAGCTCTGTTATTCTTACCTTTCAGGAGCCCCAGTGAGGCATGCAGCTATTTTGGGATGTGGCCATACTAATAAGGCCCACTAGTTAGCTATTAGTGAGAAAAGTGAGGGCAGAAGTCATTGCTCTGTCACTGGTTCTACCAAGAGGAAGAGGTGTGGGGGACAAAGAAGAATGCTGTTCACTGCACGTCCTCCATGGTGGGAACGTGTGTCTTTCCCTGGGGCTATTTTATTTATTTGCATTGACTGCAGCTGTCAAGATCAAAGAGTAAATAATGAGACTGGAGTAAATAGCTTCATTCTCAGAGTACTTGAAGGAGCAAGGGCTGATGGAGATTAAAAGGTGAAAGGGGAGAAATAAATTCTTTCCTCAGTAATACCCAGAAACAACAACCTAGGCAACTCTTTTCAGATGCTTCTAATTTTTCAAATTCCAGTTTTGTTACCCCTCAGAATCTAGGGGCAAAAATAACCATTTCCCAATACCTTTATATTTAGAGCTGAAGATTCATTCATTCATTCAATTATTTATTGAATGTGTTTATATGGACCAGGCACATAAATGAACTAAGGAAGGTTTCAAAAAATTTGGAAAATTCAAGTATGTATTTGAAAGAGGAGTAAGGGAATATCTAATTAGTGGTCAAAATATTATATAGTTTAGCATCTTTCTTCCAGGCAGCAATGATTGCTTACCATGCACGAGTCACTAAGTATTTGTACAGCCAGTGTACTTATAGGATCCTTGAGATTGTGAAGAACAAAATAGCTAGAGTCCTTATCCTTCAGCCTTAAGACCACTTTTTAGAATTAGACAACTGAAACATAGAGGTTTAATCACTCTTGTATTTGCTTTGTCCTAAAAAAAGAAGTTAGAGAGGATTGCTTGCAAAATGCACTTTCCATCATTGTACCAGTTTGGTTTCTATTCAGAAAACTTTCTGACTGAAACAATGGGTAGCGTAGTGAAGTGAAGCATCTGAGTTGGGGCTCAGGGTTGGGGCCAAGGAAAGCAGTGGGAAAGGAGAAATTAGAAAAAGCACCGAACAAGGAGAAAATATTTTAAATATTTTAGTTGGAGCAAAGCATAAAAGATACAGTTGAGAAACTTGACATCTTTGGAGTACCGGTAATATGTGAGTGCTTTAAAAAAAATGCAGTAAGATTTTACTTCATTCCCCACCAGAGGGCTTACACTCAAAATAGAACCACTGGTATTCAAAGACTGCTGTAGCACAGCCCGAACTTGCTTTTCCAGTTATTTCTCACTGTTGTTGTGTGCCGTTGAACTGATTCCAACTCATGTTGTTGTTAGGTGCCATCGAGTCAGTTCTGACTCATAGCGGCCCTATGTACAACAGAACGAAACACTGCCCAGTTCTGTGCCATCCTCAAAATTGTTGCCATGCTCCAGCCCATCATTGCAGCCACTGTGTCAATCCTCGTTGCGGGTCTTCCACTCCTTCGTTGACCCTCTACTTTACCAAGCATGATGTCCTCTCTAGGTACTGGTCTTTCCTGACAACAAGTCGAGACAAAGTCTTGCTATCCTTGCTTCGAAGGAGCATTCTGGCTGTACTTCTTCCAAGACAGGTCTGTTCCTTCTTCTGTCAGTCCATGGTATATTCCATATTCTTCACCAACACCATAATTCAAAGGTATCAGTTCTTCTTCCAACTCATAGTGTCCCTGTACGACAGGATAGAACTGCCCCATAGGGTTTCCTAGGCTAAAATCTTTACGGGAGCATATCGCCAGGTTTTTTCTCCCAAAGAGTGGCTGGTGGGTTCAAACTGCTGACCTTTTGGTTAGCAGCAGAGCACTTAATCATTGCACCACCAGGGCTCCTTTATCTCTCACTAGATTCCTATAAGTGCTCTGCCCTTCAATTAAACTGGACTAAGTACTGTTCCCCCAGCCTTCCGCACAAACTTCCTACACAATGCCTTTAGCCCAGACCGTTCCATCTACCTGAAATGTACCTCTCTTACCTCTGCCTATCTTTTATCTCTTATTGTACCCGTCTTTTTTTTTTCTTTTTATTGTGCTTTAAGTGAAAGTTTACAATTCAAGTTAGTTTCTCATGCAAACATTTATATACACATTGTTATGTGACCCTAGTTGCTCTCCCTATAATGTGACAGCACACTCCTCCTTTCCACCCTGGATTTCCCATGTCCATTCAACCAGCTCCTGTCCCTATCTGCCTTCTCATCTCACCTCCAGACAGGAGCTGTCCATTTAGTCTCATGTATCTACTTGAGCTAAGAAGCACACTCTTCACGAGTATCATTTTATGTCTTATAGTTCAGTCTAATCTTTGTCTGAAGAGTTGGCCTCGGGAATGGTTTTAGTTTTGGGCTAACAGAGACTCCAGACGCCATGTTTTCTGGGGTCCCTCCAGTCTCATTCAAACCATTAAGTCTGGTATTTTTACTAGAATTTGAGTTCTGCACCCCACTTTTCTCCTGCTCTGTCAGGGATGCTCTGTTGTGTTCCCTGTCAGGCCAGTCATTGGTGGTAGCTGGGCACTGTCTAGTTCTTCTGGCCTTAGGCTGATGGAGTCTCTGGTTTATGTGGCCCTTTCTGTCTCTTGGGCTAATATTTTCCTTGTGTCTTTGGTGTTCTGCATTCTCCTTTGCTCCAGGTGGGTTGGGACCAATTGATGCATCTTAGATAGCCGCTCTCTAGCTTTTAAGACCCCAGACGCCACTCACCAAAGTAGGATGCAGAACATTTTCTTAATAAACTTTGTTATGCCAGTTGACCTAGCTGTCCCCTGAAACCATGGTCCCCAGACCCTCGCCCCTGCTACTCTGTCCCTCGAAGTGTTTGGTTGTATTTAGGAAACTTCATAGCTTTTGGTTTAGTCCAGTTGTGCTGACTTCTCCTGTATTATGGAAACACTAACTTCTTTATGAAGCCTTTCTGTATTCGTCCCACTTGAATAAAATTTCTTAACTGTTTGGCTTCTGCACAGTAAGGATCAGCATGAATACAGTCCTCAAAATGTGGAGATTGACCCAGTCCTCACATTCCCACTTTTCCATCCTCATTGCCAGCTGCACCTGTGACACATTCTCTTTCTCTGTAGCCATCCAGAGCTAGGTCAGAGCTCACAAGTTAAAAGGACACTGTCCTACAGACTGCAAAATAGGTAGACTCCAGCCTCAAGTTTGGGGAGTCTGTATGACTCTCCAACCTTCAGGTTTGCCAGCCATAAATTTGGGGCTGGTTTCCCACTACCCCTTCAGGACACCAGCTGCAAGCTTGGTAGTCCACACAACACACTTACTTTCTGACCTGCTGGTTCCTACTACCATTTTGGGTTTGATAATTCGCTAGAATGACTACAGAATTCATGGAGAGTATACTGTACTTGGAGCTCTGGTGATGCAGTGGTTAAGAGATGAGCTGCTAACCAAAAGGTCAGCAGTTCAAATCCACCAGCTGCTCCTTGGAAACCCTATGGGGCAGTTCTACTCTGTTCTATAGGATCGCTATGAGTTAGAATCGACTCGAGGGCAACAGATTTGGTTTGGATTATACCATACTCATGACTACAGATTATTGTAGCCCAAAAAGGATACAAATGAAAATACGCATAAGGCGAAGTGTGGGAGGATTCCTAATTTCCTAAGGGAGGGGCTACCCTCCCAAGAGTAGATATTCTCGCCCACCAGGAATCTCTCTGAGCCTCCATGTTCAGGGCTTTCATCGGCCAGTCCTGCATGATAGTCTAAAGCATGCTTACTGAGCCTAGTTGATATCAGCCTCCCAGGTGGGTCTTTTCTGGTCTGGCCAGCCCCCATTCTACATGCCTAAAGTCTCAGGTGTGGCCTGGAAGTCTCAGACCAATGCACCCCAATTGCTCCCAGAGTTATTCTGCCGGAACCAAGCACAAAGGCCACTTACTTGTAGTGAAACTAGGTCCATTATCTCACAGCCTCCTCCAGCACTTTCTTGTCTTGTCCCTCCTGTCTCCAGTCTCCCTCCTGTACAACCAATTTATAATCAGTTTAAGGGCAGGGACTTTGAGTTCTCTGCATTGTTCAGCAGAGTGCTGTGGGTTTTGTAGGCTCTCTTAATATATATGTGTATTTATCTTTTTAATTTTTTTCAATATTGTCTTTAAAAAAGTCACTCAAATCTTCCTGGATTTAGAAAACTACTGTTTTTATTGGATGTTATCTTGTCCAAAGATGGACAAATCCAAGTAAGAGCTCAACTATTGGGTGAAAGTAGAGAATGGAATTGGAAGAAGCAAAGTTTCTGGCTATGATGAGGGAACAAGAGTAACTTTAGATAAAGGGAGAGATTGGAAAAGAGAATGGAATAGGCAAAAGGAGCATGAGAAATGGTGGCTTAGGATCTGGGGAAAATCAAAAGAAAAGAAAAATGAGCAAGAAAGAAAATAAATTGTAGAAATTTTGAGATACAAATATTGAAGAAATGGAAGAAGGAACAGTCAAGGGACGGAAAGGGTTATGTCTAAGGGGGGATATTCCTAGCCTTGATTATCTTTGGGAGGTTTCTTTCAATGCATGTCAGGCCACGGGCAAAAAGTAGAAAAGTATACAGCATTGAAGGTCCCTTCCTTGGAAATAGGAGTGGCTCAGGGAGGCAGATGAGGCTAATAAATACATCTTTGGAATTGTTTCTGTTCTTAGCAAAGCTCTCTCTGCAGCTGCTTTCTCTAAGAATCCTGTATGTTCTGGTTCATCACTTGACTGTATCTCTTCCCTCCTGTGTCTCTCTATATATATATTGCAGATACTTGGGTTTGCTTATGTCTGTTGCCTTAGTACCTCTGCTCTGTTTCTCTAACTGTGGGCAGTACGTCTCCACCCACTTCTGCAAGTGATAAAATGGCATCTTACCACTTGTGAAGTTCCTCTTTTGACTGTCACAAGTCTTATCTATGTCTCTGCCATTCCCTTTTGCTTTAGTCTTTTATTTTTCTCTCTTTCCACGCTCTCCCTTTCTGTTTCTGTCATTGCTTTTCTCTACCAGCTGGCTTCCTAGGATGATATCATCCCCATAGCAACCCCTCTCTGGGGAAAAGTGAGGCAAAGTAGAGGGAATGAGAGAACCTATAAGGGCAATTAATTGGGCAATGAGAAACCAGATTGAAGTCGGAGGTGACTTTTTGGATTGAGTCCTGTAGAGGCTACAGAAAAACTGTATATATAGATGCTAGCCAGGTTACATAAAGCCCTAAGGGAACACAAATTGGGTTCCTACTAGCAAAACTCATTTGGCACATCCTGTCTGTTTTATGCCAATCTGCCATCTGTTTTCCCCTTTCCTGTGATTCAAATTAACTAATCTTTCCTTCTCTGTTTCTAGGCTTCATGATTCTTTTAAATGTATCATTTCTGATGTACTGTGCCTTGAAAAGTTATTTTTTTAAAGATTTATGAATATTCACATTGGAACCATGAGGTCATTCTTTCAATACTATAGTTTTGTTTTGTTTTACTAGGATTACTTCTCCACATCATAATTTAAGTGGTATATTAAGAACACTTGGAATGGTTCTATGAAAGGACCAAAAAAAAAAAAAAACCCCACAAAACTGTGAAATGATATTGCCCACTCTCACTTAGGACCAGAATACACATGTAAAAATTCACCTAGCTGTATGTAAACTTAAGATAAGTGCATTTTTTATCTGCTTTGCTGTGTGTATGTCATACCTCAGTAAAAAAGAAAACGACAAATAAAAGGAAGAAAAAATTCACCCTTAAATCTAATACCATTAGAAGACAAGTTTGTTTTTTCTTTCTTGAAATGTCCAGTTCTAACAGCCCCACCGCTACTAAAAACCAAAAAACCCAAACCTGTTGCCATGGAGTGGATTCTGAGTCATAGGAAGCTAAAATATGGTTCAATTTGTACTTTGAACATCTAATGTGTGAATCTAGAGGTTATCCCCTCATTTAGAGTTGGTGATCAAACATCTCTGTTTCCAGACTTGAGCAACATGAGTCAGTTAAGGGAAGTAGAAACTCTGTGTCACTGGTTCAGGAAGAGGGCAAGGTTTATACTGATATTGCAACAATTTTTTTGTTGTTGTTCCTTCCTTTTCTTTTTATTGTTCACTTTTATGCCTGCTTTTCCTAGATTTTTCATTCTCCCCGTACACATCTCTCTGTCTCCTACTTCCCACCTTGTCCAAAATGTATCTCATTAAACTCAGTGGTCTGTGCTCTGACATTTTGTTTTATGAGTCTGTTCCAAGGGGTCACACCCTGTTCCCCTGCCCAAGAGCCTTCCAGTAGCCCCTACAACTGCATTCTCAGAAGTTTATCCATTTGTTTTTGAAACAGCACCGGTGACATTCCCACTATCCTTAGGGCATGCCCCCTCCCAGGCCTCCAGGAAATTCTCCCTTTCAGTACTTTCCCACCCTGCTTTCTATCCAGCAGCTATTCTAGGTCTAGTGTGTACCATTCTCCCTTAGTGTTCCTCAGAAAGAATGAAAAAAGAAAACACTTATTTCTCAGGAAATATTAGTCAGTTGACCAAGTTGTCTGAGGGTCTGAGGGCTCAGAAATATGTAGATAAGGGAAAGCAGAAAGCATGGGTCTCATTATATGTCTTCCCTTCTAAACTGAGTTGCTCATTTCTATATCCCCAGTGTTTAGCTCATAGAAGTTATTAGTAAATATTTGCCAACATATGAAAAAGTGAATGCATGAGAATAAAACTTTAAGGGGATTGAAAAAATGACAAGGTAACTGGAGGAAGCATAGGCTTTAGCAGCAAGAATCCTGATGCTGAGGGAACTTCCCAAGAAAATGCAAATCTACATCCTGATTGAGTAGGGCGTTGGTTAGAAGACTATGTATGTATCTGTCAAAAATTCCCCATCTTTACATCTAAAACGTTTGAATTTTACTGTATGATTTTATACTTAAAATTGATTTTTAAAAAGGAAAGAAAGAAACCAGTCTGCTGCAGGGGCATAAAGAAGGGGTGGATTTTGTAAAGATTTGAGGCTTGCAGAAGCATGAAATGTGGAGGGGAGTAAGGGGCTTTAGGCTTGCGGCTAAAAAGACATGGCTGTCTCCATAAGATGGAGGAGTAGGCGGATGGAGATTGGCACTGCTGAGTGGCGCTAAAAGAAATGTCCGGAGATTAGCTGCCTAGAAGAAAAACATCTGTTGTTGAGGCAAACCCTTGTATAACCTTTTCCATCTACGTAGAGATGCCTCCGATTCCTGAGAATTCCAGTTTTATCTGGCCAATTAGGTGGGCCTGCTGCCAACTCCTCCCAGCATCTCGCTCCAGCGGAGGAGTGGAGGCAGGCGCATCGGCTTACCGCTCAGGGTGTGAGCCGTCCCTTTCCGACACTGCTGAGGACGTGCGCGTTGGCACGGAGGCGAAGGCGCGCTCTCATCCGGTCCCTGCCCCGCCTCCGCCCGCCCCCGACCTGTCCCCTACCCGGATTCTCGGGTGAGGGGCTGAGACGGTAGGCTGAAGAGTCTCTCCTCCTCTCCTGCGCCACAGAGACACACTCACACATAAACTTACCCTGCCTATCGAGTCTCGGTCTGTACCTCGGGCCAGTTTTGGGTGAAAAGGCCATGAAATGAGAGAAAGGGAGATGGAGATACAAATGGAAAAACGCAAGCGGATGGCGATACGGAGCGCTTAGAAGAAAAAGGCTGAATATAGAGTGCAAGACAGGGGAAATGAAAACTGGATAGCGGGGTGTGTCGAAAGAGAGAGGGAGAAAGCACAGTTTTGGAAAGGGAAAGAGCTGGCATGGAGAAGGACAGAGAAGAGAAATATTTCGGACTAAAAAAGACAAAGATATGACAAGGTTGAGAGTATAAGAGCAATGAGAATTGATGGAGACTCAAAAAAAGAGAAGAATTGTTTGGGGAAATGGAGATAGCAAGTTGCAGACAAATGGAGTTTGTTCTGCACGCTGCCTGCCATGGCAGAAGAGATGTCTGAGAGGAGAAACAAGAGGAAACCACGGAAATCAGTCTAAATCAAGGAGTTCACTATTCCGCTTCATGTTCGTAACTTGAGATGTAAAGAAATTCCACTGTTGGTTTTTGCCTTTCTTTCCCTCTCTGTGCTAGGAGAAAAGCAAGGAAGCGCTATGGTTTAAGAACGAAAGGTTTATGTATCATAACATTCTATGTGTGTATTATGTTTTAGTTATGCACTTGGCATCGTCCCTTCATTTCAATAATATTTAACTTTTTGGAGCTTTGGATAGGAATGTTCGGTATACGATAATATGTCTTCAGCATCCCGCATGTTGTGGAAGTTCATTAATTAGAAAATTCAAGCATCTTCTCCTTTAAACACACCTATTGTGCTACATTAAAATCTGAATTTATGAACAAATGAATTAGAACACTCGTTTATATTATAAAATTATATAGGGTTTTTAAAAGATTACGTAGGACGTAACTGTTTTTTAAATAGCAGGCCCCCATAGTGTATTTAAAAATATGACTCAGCATCTAGTAGTGATAGTAGTTAGCAATTACAAAATATAAACAAATTAATGACTTATGTTTAATAATTTATTTAAAATTATTTATTTAGGACTGGGGAGACCCCGAGAGTATGGCCTCCAGACACCCTTTTAGCTCAGTGGTGAAGTCATTTCTGAGGTTCACCCGTTCAGCCATGGAGTGGACAGCCCCATAAAACCAAATGGAATTAATGAGGCACAGCAGTCCAGGGACAAGGAGGGCCAGAGGCAGAAGGGGACAGGAAAGCTGGTGATAGGGAACCCAAGGTTGAGTGAGGATAGTGTTGATGTGTTGTGAGGTTGTTAACCAACCATTGTCATAGGGCAACATGTGTAGTAACTGTTAAATGAAAAACTATTTTGTTCTGTAAGCCTTCATCTAAAGTGAGAATAGCAGCACAATTGGAAGAGCATAGTTGATGTCACTGAACTGTGCATGTAGAAATTTTTGAAATGGTGTGTCTTTGGCTATGTATATTTTCACCAAAAAAAAAAAAAAAAAAAACGGTCAAGAAGGGAGATGGTTGACATGTTGTGGGGTTGTTAACCAGTGTCATAAAACAATATGTGTACTACTGTTTCATGAGAAACTATTTGTTCTGTAAGTACTGATGTACTTCACCTGAAGTATAATTAAAAAAAAATTATTTATTTAGGGACCTAATTCCACTGAAGTCCTTATTCTTCTGCTATTTTCAGAGGAATTTCTTCACCCATCACCTCACTAGGTAAATGGAGGGTGGTGGTGGTAATTTTTTGGCTCCAGTTTCCATCCCAACTTTTGAGACTTCCACTTCTCCAAGCTGAAAAAGGAATATTATTCATTAGAAGATGGGGGGAATCTCTAGCAATTATCTAGCTAGCAGTCCATTACTGTGCACTTAGGCCATCCTTACAGCCCTCTCACCTATACCAGATTCACAGAGGGTAAGACTTCTGATGAAAACATTTCTACTTCCATATTTGATAGTTACATAAAATGCAGTGTGTCTGCCACCTTTTTGAGGGTTACAGAAAATGACCATGGAGCTAAAGAAGACAGGGAGACTGAACTTTGAAGATTAGCCATTGTTATGGATTGAATTGTGTCCCTCCAAAATGTGTGTCTACTTGGCTAGGCTATGATTCCCAGTATTGTGTTTTTGTCCATTTTGTTGTCTGTGTGATTTTCCTGTGTGTTGTAAATCCTGCCTCTATGATGTTAATGAAGCAGGATTAGAGGCCCTTATGTTAATGAGGCAGAGCTCTAGCTACAAGATTAGATTGTATCTTGAGTCAATCTCTTTTGAGATATAAAAGAAGGGGAGCAGAGAGACAGGGGGCTCTCATACCACCAAGAAACAAGAGCCAGGAGAACAGTGCCTCCTTTGGACCTGGGGTCCCTGCGCTCAGAAGCTCTAGACCAGGAAGATTGATGACAAGGACCTTCCCTCAGAGCCAACAGAGACAGGAAGACTTCCCTTGGAGCTGGCATGCTGAATTTGGACTTCTAGCCTCCTAGACGGTAAGAGAATAAATTTCTCTTTGTTAAAGCCATCCACTTGTGGTATTTCTGTTATAGCAGCACTAGGTAGCTAGACAGCCATCATCCCGTCTTTCATTAGCTATGTCCTTAATCCAGTCCTGAGTTTTCCTCTCCGTAATAATATGGAGGGCAACACTATGTTAAAAGTGGCCTCTAGGGATTTAGATGTTATAATACCTATACTATGTTTCCAGATCAGTAAAAAGAACGAAGTGAATCTCTGAGCCCTTAGTGAACCTAAAAAAAAGAAAAAAGTTGCTGTCAAGTTGTTTCTGACTCATGGTGACTCCATGTGTGTCAGAGTAGAACTGTGCTCCACAGGGTTTTCAGTAGCAGATTTTTCTAATGTAGATCACTAGGCCTTCCTTCCGAGGCACCTCTGGGTGGACTCAACCCTCCAACCTTTCCGTTAGCAGCCAAGTGTGTTAACCATTTGCATCACCAAGGGACTCCTTAATGAACCTAGGGAATCAGTTTACAGAACCAGTATCCTTAAAGCACTGTCAACATTGGTAAACTTCATCTCATCCCTGTTATATGGATGAAAGAAATTTGGAGAATAAACTCCTATTTCCTAGTCTCAGACCTTTTCTATCTCTATCTTGGTAGGCCCACTTTTTTGCATTTCCTAAAAAGGAGTACTCAGAGATTTTTTTACTACTCAAGATGTTTGTATCCCACCCAGATTTACTCCATTTTTTCTATCTTCACCCTCTGTTACTGCTACTCTGCGCCACTCCATTCCTTCCCCTGACATGGGTCTAGAATTAAAAAAAAAAAACCACTGCCATCCAGTAGATTCCGACTCATAGAATTGCCCCATAAAGTTTCCAAAGCGGTAATCTTTATGGAAGCAGACTGCCACATTTTCTCCTGCAGGGTAGCTGGTGAATTCAAACCACTAACCTTTCAGTTAGCAGCCGAACACTTTAACTGTAATCACTGTGCCACCAGAGCTCCTTGGGTCTAGTACAGCCCTATGATTTTGTGACACAGATGCTGATTCATCTAATATCTCAGGAGTTGGCAAACTTTACTGCAAAGGATCAGATAATAAATATTTTAGGCTTTGCAGACCATACAGTCTCTGTCATAATTACTCAACTCTACCACTTTAGTGTGAAAGCATCCTTTGACAAAATGTAAATGGGTGAATGTGGCTGTGTTCTAATGAAACTTTATCTATGAACACAGTAAAATTGAATTTCATATAATTTTCACAAGTCACAAAATATTATTATTTTGATTTTCCCCACAAGAATCATTATTAACTTGTGAACAATAAAAAAAAAAAAAAAAAGGCATTGGGTCAGATTTGTCCCCAGTGCCATAGTTTGCAGACCCCTGGCCTATGTAAACAAAAAAAGGTAATCAGCTCTCCAAAGCTGAAGGAGTCTCCCCACTTTTTTCCTTTGGTGTTGCTTGTTGGTAGAGACAATACTAATAAACAGCAAGAGCTTTCCTCCTCATGCATCCTCCTTCTCTGCCATTCCCATCTTCCCCACGTCTTAGGCTAGGTTCTCTGAAGTAAAACCAGTAAGCATATACATATATAAATACGTCTCTAAAACCAAAAACCAAACCCACTGCTTCTGAGTCACTTCCAACTCATAGTGACCCCATAGAATTCCCAAGGCTGTAAATCTTTACAGAAGCAGACTGCTGCATCTTTCTCCCGCAGAGCTGCTGGTGGTTTCAAACTGCTGACCTTTTGATTAGCAGCCGATCTCTTAACCACTGTGTTACCAGGGCTCCTTAAATATATATAGAAAGATTTATTTCAAGGGCATGGGTCGCACTGTTGGGGAGGCTGGCAAGTCCCAAATCCATAGGTCAGGTGTCAGGCTGGAGGCTTCTCCTGAGTCACGTAGGCGCAGGGGCTGACAAAACCAAAATCTGTAGGTCAGAGGGCAGACTGTTGGCTTATATCCCAAGAACCAAGGTCAGAGGATGACGAGTCAGATATAGGATAGAGAGAGGGTGAGTTTTGCCAGTTTCCCCAAGGAAACTCCCCTTTCAACTGATTGGCTACTCACATCAGATCACAAAATGGAGGATGATTACATAATATCTACCAAACCGCTGAGAATCGTGGCCTAGCCAAATTGCCTCATAACCTTAACCATCACATCCCACCTATGAGGATTTTCTCTCTCTAGCCTGAGAATAAGGATTTTTACTCAGTCAGTAGGGGGAGGATATCTCTTTTTTTCCTACTCAACCCTTGAATAGCCACTTACTTTCAGTCTCCAGACTTCTTGTGCCCAGGCCATGCTTCCTGTTTATAACAAGCTGCTCAGGAAGGCTGGAGTCATTTCTTAGAAGGCACTGAGCTTCTGTTATGGGTGATGGAAAAGGAAACGGATAGTGGTGATGGTTGCACAACCTGATGAATGTGATTCATGTCACTGAATTGTACATGTAGAAAATGTTGAAATGGCTGTTTTGTTACACATATATACTTACCACAATGAAAAAATAGAAGAATAAGAAGGGAGCAAGAACAGGCTCCACTTCCAGGAGTGAAAGGATGAGGAAACACTATCCTGGATACTTTTTTCTTAACCTACATTGGATATATCTTTCTTAGTCTACAGGAATATAACACAGTACAGTCAGACAACTAGGTCTGTCGTAGACTGTTGTCCTTGAGCAAATTACTTGTAGATTTCTCATGGTAAATCAGGATGATGATATTTAATTTAACAACTGTTTAAACTTCATTTAAATGAGATAACATTGTAAATATGGCACTTAATAAAAAGAGGTTTAATTGATCCAGTACCTGTTATTACTACTACAGAGAAGAATGTTTCTGACAATGATTTGTTTGAGCTCCACACATATAGTTGGAGAACTTCTTTCAAAAGTCTAAATTTAAATCCTTAAAAAAAAGAACAGTGAGGAAACAGGTATCTAGGTTTTAATCTGCGACCTGCAGTGACTTCTGTATCTTTGAGAATAAAGGGCAACTTGTTAAGGACACAGGATTTAATCAATGATCTTTTTCCTTTCCATTTTGTAAACTTTGTAAGCATCAACTTGCTTACTTCCAATTAGCTTAAAGCAGCCACTTATATGTAATTAGAATTAAACTGGATAAAAAAGTTCCTGGAACCTACTATTTAAAGAATTTAAATAGTGATTGTAATCAAAGTGATTTCCCACTTTGAACACTTAAACAGTTCCAGGATTTTAGTGTCAGAGGCCATCAAAGTTAACACTTGCTGAATACATTTTCAAAACAGGTACATTCGTAAATAAATTTGCATCCAACCATGCAAGAAGCACTCAGGGTTTTACACAGCCACAACGTTGTGCCAAACAGGGAGGAGAAACCAAAGAGGATGCGGAAAAACAGGACAATGATGGAGATACAGATATTGCTAGCATCCCTGTATAGCATCAAAACGAAAATAAATTCCTAAGAAGAAGGAGAGCAGAAGAAGAAGAAAGAAAGGACAGGAGCATTTGGTCAGCTTTGAATGATGAAAAGGTCCCTTTGGGGTTTTAGCTGATGCTGACGGTCTCCGAAGCACGTCTGCATTGGTTTACGCCGCCTCCTCTTGAACACGCAGACAGGCGGGGCTAAGCTACAGAGTAGGCACAGGCTAAAAGAGATTCTTTGGTTTCTGGGCCCGCCTCATCCTAATATTTCTGTTACTGCCTGATTCAGCTGGAGGCTGAAAATAAGATTAACAGCCTGGATTATTTGCGAGAAAGATGTATAAATTAGGCAAATTGATTTTTTGCTACACAGAAATATTCCATGGCACTTGTAAATGAAGCGTATATAGCAGAATAGGTATCAAACCATATAATTATTACAAGTACCATGTCTAGAATACTGTATGGCACATAGTAGGCACTTGATAAAATTTGTTGAATGCATGTACGTATGGAAGGTTTTAATAAGGAGAATGCATGATTATCAGTTTAGTTCAAGAGAGCTTTCCCTCTAGTGCTTCACGTCTCTTCCTCTCTGAGATGCTGAAGGCAAATAGTAAAATATTACAGTGACCACTTGGATGAGTGGAGGTAAAAGGTTTTCGTCTCTTCAAACTATGCCCTGTTGTGAGGATTGATAGTTCTCCTTCTGGCTACAGACTCCTAATTCTCGTATTATCCCTCCACTCAAGCCTCTTAACCTCCCCCCCGCTAGGAGGGAATTAAAGCCCCTGGTTTGAAGAGAGCTTATCTTTTGTGATTCTACCTGGACAGGCCATTCCACTGGAAAACCAGTGTGAAAACAGACAATGCCTACAGTTTGCACAAAACAGTTCCTCTGATGACCCAGAAAAGGTCAGATTCTTCTCCTCCCCCTTCCCACCACTTCAATTATTCGTAGCCCCCTCTGGCTGTTTCCTGGGTAGTGTTATCCCTTTTCAGACTGTGATAAGGGGCTGTGGTCCTCCTCTCCTCAGAAAAGTACACTGATATACGATATTTCGCGTTCACGCTTTCAGAGGTTTGTGTATCAGTCTAGTCAATCTTAGAACCCCATATCCATAAACACTACCCTAGAGCTTCTATTAAAAAAAAAAAAACAAAACCCATTGCTGTTGATTCCAACTCACAGTGACCCTACAGGACAGGGAAGAACTGCCCCATAGGGTTTCCAAGGAGCGGCTGGTGGGTTTGAACTGCCAACCTTTTGGTTAACAGCCAAGCTCTTAACCACCGCGCCACCCGAGCTCCAGAGCTTCTATAGGTAGTGCAAATGGTTAATGCACTGGGCTGCTAACCTAAAGATTGGTGGCTTGAGTCCACCGAGAGGCACCTCAGAAGAGAGGCCCGAGAATCTACTTCTGTAAAATCACAGCCATTGAAAACCCTATGGAGCAGAGTTCTCTTTTGACACACATAGGGTTGCCATGGGTTGGAATTGACTTGAGAAAACTGGTTAGGTTAGTTAGAGCTTCTATAGCCTTCCCCCTTCCTCACTGAGGAGTTAGGTTTTCTCTGAGGAGTTAGGTTCTGCTACGCTGGAGGGTCACCAAAGGGAAGAGCCCTGCTTGAAGATTATAGACTTTTAATTATGAAACATTGTATTGAAAGATGTCCTTGCTTTGTACCTACATCCACAGACTGACATGAGTGCTTTTGGTTTTTTAAAGGGTTGATGTGAGTCGTCATGAGCACTTCAGTTATTCTATAGCTGTCGTCCGTTAAATGGGTCAGGCAAGGATATCCTGGTGATAGTGTGACACTACTATCCGCACAGAAAAGGAAGGACATTTATAGTTTTAGGGCATTGCTAGGGTCAGCTCGGGGAGGAGAGGCAGTGGGGGTTCAGTGGTAGAATTCTCACCTTCCATGAGGGAGAGATGGGTTCAATTCCCAGCCAATGCACATTATGTGCAGCCAACACCCCTCTGTCAGTGGAGGCTTGCGTGTTGCATGTTGCTATAATGCTGAATAGGTTTCAGCAGAGCTTCCAGACTGATCTACTTCTGAAAAATTAGCCCGTGAAGACTCTCTATGGATCACAGTGGTCCAATTCCAATGTGCATGGGGTCACCATAAGTCAGGGGCCAATTCAACGGCAGCTAACAACAGGGTAAACTCAAGGAGCGCAAAGAACACTCTTTGCCTCCTGCAAGCAATAATCTGTTTATATGTCTGTTTCCATGTGCTCCCCAACCATGAGACTGTGAATATCCTAAAGGCAGGGACCATATCTTTGTATCTTTGTATTCCCAGAATCTAGGGATGAAAAAGAAGTAGAATGTCCTTATTAATGCATATCCTAATACTATCTCAGACTTAGTATGTCTAAAACAAAATTCTTGATTTGACCCCTCAGACCTGCTCCTTTCTCTGCTTTCCTGATGGAAGTAAATGGCAACTGTGGTTTCTAGTTGCTCAGGCCAAAACCCTTAGGTTCATTCTCAACTCCTTTTTTTCTGTCAAACCCTACGTCTAGGCCACCATTTAATCCTGTTGGCTTTACTTTGAAAATATACTTCAAATCCAACAACTCACTGCTTCTGCTGCTACCACCCTTGTCCAAGCCCCTGTCATTTCTCCCTGGACCTGATAGCCTCCTAACTGATCTCTGTATTTCCACTCTTGCCCTCTTCCAGCCTCATCTCTATTCAATAGCAAACGTGTTTTTAATACGTAGATCAGCTAGTGTCATTCCCTTGCTCAAAATCCTCCAGTGGTTTTCTAGCTTCTTGGCTTTCCATAACATTTAAAATATAATCCAGAATCTTCACCATTGCTTACAATGTCCTGCATTATCAGACTCCTAGCTATCTCTCCAGCATCATTTCTCATACTACTCTGCCTCTGGTTTATTCTGCTCCTGCCAAATCATCCTATTGTCACCATGCCAAGCGTGCATCTTCCTCTCTATGTCTTTGTATCTGAAATGCTTTCTGTTTAAAATGCTGTTCTTACAGATCCCCATGGCTCCTCTATCATGTCGTCCTTCAGGTTGTTTAAATGTTCTCTCTTCTGAGAGATCAACCCTGACCACCCTATCTTAGTAACCCTCCCCCACAACTCTTTTATCTCCTCTTATCTTACGTATTGTTCTTCAAAGAGCTCCCTTATCATTAGCCGACATTATTTATTTCTTAATCTGTATTCTGTATTAAAAGTTAAGCTCGATACGAGTAAAGACTTTGTTTTAGTAACATTTGTACTGCCAGCACCTAGAACTATACCTAGCATACAGTAGATACTCAATAAACCAAAAAATTAAACCAAACCTTCAAGTCGATTCCAACTTATAGTGACCCTATAGGACACAATAGAACTGCCCCATAGAGTTTCAAAGGCTGTAATCTTTACCGAAGCAGACTGCCACATATTTCTCCTGCAGAACAGCTGGTGGTTTTAAACCACCGGTGTTTTGGTTAGCAGTCGAGCTCTTAACCACTCGAGCCACTAGGGCTCCTGTTCAATAAACGGTTGATGAAAATTGAATAAAAGACTGACTGAATGAATGGATGAATATTTGCTTAGAGCTTTGTCATTTATTGTTTTTTTCACTTGCATCGTTTCATTTAATTCTCTCAGTAATTGCATAAAGAGGATATTATGACCTCCAATTTAAATACTGAAATTGAAATATAGAGAAGTTAAATAGCTTGTCCAAATGTGTAATCTCTAGTTCATATTTCAGAGCTGGGACTCAGATTTTACTCTTTTGACTCCCAATCCTCTGCTTAGTTAACAACAGTAAACTAATAATTCTCTCTCCTACCTGTTCTTCCTTGAGTTGACAATAAAAGGAAATAGATAAGTAATAATTGCCAAGTCTCAGATTGTCTCATATCTTTAACATCCTGCTGGGTGTTAAACAGGATGTACAATGAATGAGGCGGATATAGGAGGCAGTCCCACCCAGAGTAATGGGCAGCTGTGATCAGTAACGGGAGGTGTGAGAGAAGGAGCTTCTGCTTTCTTGTTGGATGTTCATTTCAGAAATACACTGAGAGGCCGTGCAAGAAGCAGAACATCACTTCTTTCTCTAATCCTGGAAGGAGACCAGTTATGAAAACACTGGAGAAAGTCTACTAGGAAGATCAAACCTCACTTCTCTGACACCAAACTATATGGAAATCAAAATTAATTTATTATTATTTCTGTTCCGATTTGTCTTATTTATCTAGTGCTGCTATAACAGAAATACCACAAGTGAGAGGCTTTAACAAACAGAAATTTATTTTCTCACAGTTTAGGAGGAGCAAAATCTGAATTCAGGGTACCAGGTTTAGGGGAAGGCTTTCTCTCTGTTGGTTCTGGAGGAAGGTCCTTGTCTCTTCTGAGCTTCTGCTTCTGGGCATCTTCATGTGGCTTGGCATCTCTCTTCCCCCATCTCTGCTTCTCTCACTTGCTTATTTTAATCTCTTTTATATCTCAAAAGAGGTAGTCTCAAGCCACACCCTGTACTAATCCTGCCTCATTAACATAACAAAGACAACCCATTCCCTAATGGGATTATACCTGCAGGCATAAAGGTTAGGATTTACAACACATGTTTTGGGGGGACACAATTCAATCCATAACACCCTCTGTTCCACTTCTGCTCTGACACTAGCTGGACTTGTAGCACTTCCTCCTCTGACCCTGATTACCCAGAGCTAGGTCAGATCTCACAAGTTAATGGGAACAGTCCTCCAGACTTCCAAGACTGCCCAAGACTTCAGATGCCAGCCACAAGCTTGGGATTCCTCCAGGGCCTTCTCACTTCTGACCTGCTGGCTACAGTGGAGTTTTCCCAGTACTCCTACCGGATGCCAGCCACAAGCTCAGGGGTCCCCAGAGCCCTCTCACTTCTGACCTGCCAGTTCCCACTACTCCCTCAGGTTTGATAATTTACTAGAACAAATCACAGAACTCACAGAAAGTGCTATACTATTACAGCTTTATTATAGCAAAAAGGATACAAATGAAGAGATGCACAGGGTGAGGTCTGGGAGAGTTCCCAATGCCGAGCTTCCATGCCCCAAAAATGGATGTGTTACCCTCCCACGTGTGTCGATGTCTTTCGACATCCAGGAAGCCCATGGAACTTCAGTGTCCATAACTTTCATTGCAGGTCTCATTATATAATTCAAACTCCAGCCCCTTTCCCCTGAGGTTAATCAATAATCAATCACAAGGTTGATATTATGCCACACAGTGAGTCTTTCTGGATACTCAGCCCCCATCCCACATGAATCATAAGCTCTTAGGTGTGGTCTGGAGTACTCATCAAAGACAATTCAATAATTGAGGAAAGTCCAAAGTTTTAGAGGTTAACTCTCAAGAACCAAGGACAAAGACCAAATTCTTTGGGTGAAGTTAAGTTCTTTACCCCACAGAGTCTATAAATGTAAACACAAAGATTTCTTTCTGTGCTGCTTATATTTCACAATTAGTTTGACATATGGGGGTTGGGGATAGTTTGGGGTTGAATTATGGGCAGCTGTTTAAGGTAGTGGTTTTTTGAGTTTAAATTGTGACATAGACACTCACTTCCCTTCTTACTGCCCAGGTTCTTCCTTTTTTTCAAATCTTGCTCTGTCTACTCTAATAACCAACTTATTTTTGCAGATATTGTTTATAGCATATTCTGACATTATTATTGATTACTAACAATAAGTATAATATACATGATACTGTAGTATGGGGGAATCACTTTAATCCCTGCCAAGTATTAAAAAGTACCCCCATCCAAAAAAATAGTTACTTGGAATTGGCCAACAGACTTAAAAGCATGAAATGAAGTTTCTAAGAAGATAGCTATTAAATGAGGGTATATACTTAAAGATAACCCATGAAGTTTAGGGATATGGTAAGTGGGTAATGAACAGCCAAACTGACTGCTCTTTTCATAGAATATTCTTAACTTAAAATTGACTAATTGGCCAACAGAAATTAATAATTCAGTTTTATTAAGGAGGTGACAAGGAACAAGCCTAGCTGACTAAACAAAAAAATCTGTTGCTGGCGAGTCAATTCCAACTCATAGCAACCCTATAGGACACAGTAGTACTGCCCCATAGGGTTTCCAGGGAACAGCTGGTGGATCCAAACTACCGACCTTTTGGTTAGCAGCCGGGCTCTTAAGCGCTGTGCCACCAGGGCTCCAGTTGACTACTTAGGCAGGGCTTAAAAGGTGAGTTGTGCTAGTGAAACTGATAAGAGACAGATTATAAATTTTTAATTGGCATCCCGGTTTACCAATGAGAGTGAAGAGTTTATGTCCAATTCTGGACTATCTGCCCCAGAAATGAAATTGTTTAAATCCCCCAAAGCACTTATCAAGTGTCTACTGTATGTAGGCTGTCCCAAGTATTGAGATGGTGAAGGAAACGATGTTGGAGGAAGAGGCACAAAGAGGAATGGGGCAAACCTCTGCTTTTAAGACTGAAGAAGATTGCTTGTATAGGGAACTGGTCATCTTAATGGTGAATCACATCAAACTTGAACCACTTGTCTCCACCAAATGAGTATTTTTGTCTTGGAGATACAAGCCACCATTCTTTTGTTGTTGGTGGTGGTGGTGGTAGTTACCATCCAGTTGGCTCCAATTCATAGTGGTGCCATGTATAACAGAATGAAACATTGCCTGGCCTTGTGCCATCTTCATGAGCATTGGTATGTTTGAGTCCATTGTTGTTGCAGCTATTGTGTCAAACCGTCTTATTGAGAGTTAACCTCAACTTCACTGGCCCTCCACTTTACCAAACATGATTTCCTTCTCCAGCGATTGGCCCCTCCTGATGATGCATTCTAATAAGCAAATTGAAGTCTCAGATGATAGCCTCTAATCCACAGGCTAAAATTCATTGGCTAATTTTCAGACGTAGATAACCAGGAATTTTTTCCTAGTCTGTCTTAATCTAGAAGCGCCACTGAAACCAGTCCATGATGGGGTGACCCTGCTGGCATTTGCAAAACTAGTGGCATAGCTTCCATCATCACAGTAATACCACCACTGACAGGCAGGTAGTAGTAACACATCCTTTTAGAGACAGTCAGGTTATAAATACAATTAAAACTTTGTTCTCTTCCATTCCAGTCCTGAGAAATTATTCTCTGGTCACCATTCATTTATGCTGTTCTTTCAACAAACATGTACTCATCACCTTCAGTGTATCAGACATCCAGAATATTTAGGTAAATAAGGTGTAGTCCCTGCTTTCAGGAAGTTCAAAGTCTATTTGGGAGAATAAACTGATACACCAGTAATAGCAAAGCATTTTTAAATGATGTGGTATGGTAGTAGATTTGTCTCTGTTATCTACTCTCAAAAGGTGCTGCAGCCAAAAGAGAATACTTCAAATTTGGCAATAGACCTAAACACATAAAAGGAGATGTTCTAAGAGATAAGATATTGACCAAAAGCACGCATTTCCAGACACCTATTTCAAGATTAGGGGCCCTAGTGACGCAGTGGTTAAGAGCTCAGTCTGCTAACAAAAAGGTAGCAGTTTGAATCCACGCAGTCGCTCCTTGGAAACCCTATGGGGCAGTTCTACTCTGTCCTATAGGGTCGCTGTCTTAGTCATCTAGTGCTGCTATAACAGAAATACCACAAGTGGATGGCTTTTAACAAAGAGAAGTTTATTCTCTCACAGTCCAGTAGGCTACAAGTCCAAATTCAGGGCATCAGCTCCAGGAGAAGGCACCCTCTCTCTCTGTCGGCTCTGGAGGAAGGTCCTTGTCATGCATCAGTCTTCCTTTGGTCTGGGAGCATCTCAGCGCAGGAACTTCAGGTCCAAAGGACACAGTCCAACTCAGGTTCCCGTGTGTCTCTGCTTGCTTCTCTCTTTTATATCTCAAAAGAGATTGGCTTAAGACGCTGTCTAATCTTGTAGACCTCATCAGCATAACTGCTGCTAATCCATCTAATTACATCATAGTGATTGAGTTTACAACACATAAGGAAATCACATCAGATTACAAAATGGTACACAATCATATAATACTCGGAATCATGACTCAGCCACGTTGACAGATATTTTTAGGGGACACAATTCAATCCATGAATCGACCCAATGGCAACTGGATTTTTGGTTTTAGCCATAGACGATTACTAGAATTTTAGTTAAAAACAACAACAACAAGAAAAAGGCAAGAAAAGAGAGCTTGCCTATCTGATTAGACAGAGCTTCAGAGATGTGTGATGCCAACAAAAGAGACAGAAGACTGAATATACCTTTTTTAAATTGGTTTTATGTTCTACCAATGAAGAATAAAGCTTCAAGGATGCTAGTATACTATGATATTTAAGTACAGTAAGGAACAATGCTTGGAATACATAGGAAACTAAATCTTTTTAATCAGATTATTATGCCCCCAATTCTACTCTGTCCTATAGGGTCACTATGAGTCGGAATCGACTTGATAGCAATGAGTTTGGTTTTGGTTTTATTATGCCCCCATCCACCCACATCCCTAAAAGGATATACTTATCTACGGAACTTTTTTTTTTTGAGACCTTTTATAAATAATTGTATTTATTAATGTATCCTTTTTATAATTACTTTACATAATATATTAATTATGTGATAGCTTGTTTAGTTACACAACAGCCCTAAGAATATACTTTGGACATGTTTTATTCAGTCAATTTAACAAACTTTTTTTTTTTTTTGATTACCTATTTGTTAGACACTAGATATAGAGATAGGTAAAATAAAAACTCTGCCTTCAGAGTGCTCACAGTTTAGAAAGGTAAGCAAATACTGTGTAAACCAATAATTGCTATGGGATTTAATAAGTACTATAATATAGGTTGGGGCTCTGATGGCTCAATAGTTAAGCGTTTGGCTGCTAACCAGAAGGTCAGCAGTTTGAGTCCACCAGCCGTTTCTTGGAACCCCTATGGGGCAGTTCTACTGTGTCCTATAGGGTCACTATGAGTCGGAATCGATTCGATGACAGTGGGTCTGGTTTTTGGTTATAATATAGGTTGGAGCTCTGGAGCACAGTGGTTAAGAGCTCATCTGCTAACTAAAAGGTCTGCAGTTTGAATCCACCAACTGCTTCTTGGAAACCCTATGGGGCAGTTCTACTCTGTCCCGTAGAGTCACTGTGAGTTGGGATCGACTTGAAGGCAACAGGTTATAACATAGGTGTGTTTGAAATAGATGAAGGCACAAGGGAAATCAGATATTCTTAGGTTGGTCTGGGAAAGTTTCACAAAGGGGAAGAGAAGCTGATTATTGAAGCATCACCCGGAGTTAACCAATTGTAAAGGAAACTCATGATGAAAGAGTACAAAAGAGAGAGGCTCCAATAGCATGTGTATTTGAAAACCTGTATGTAGTTAGGTGTAGTTGAAGCATAGAGTATATGTGGGGGAAGAGTAGAGATAAGATTGACTATTATGAGAGGGAATACACGCGGTTTCTTTCTTTCTTTTTTTTTATTGTGCTTTGAGTGAAAGTTTGCAGCTTAAGTTAATTTCTCATACAAAAATTTATACACATATTGTTATGTGACCCTAGTTGCAATCCCTATAATGTGACAGCACACTCCCCCTTTCCACCCTGGATTTCCTGTGTCCTTTCAACAAGCTCCTATCCCTTTCTGCCTTCTCATCCTGCTTCCGGACAGGAGCTGCCCATTTAGTTAGTCTCCTGTATCTAGTTGAACTAAGAAGCACACTCTTCACGAGTGTTGTTTTACGTTTTATAGTCCAGTCTAATCTATGTCTGAAGGGTTGGCCTCCGGAATGGTTTTCGTTCTGGGTTAACAGAGAGTCCAGGGGCCATGTCTTCTGGGGTTCCTCTAGTCTCAGAGAATTAAGTCTGGTCTTTTTACATTAATTTGAGTTCTGCACCACACTTTATTCCTGCTCCGTCAGGGACTCTGTGTTGTGTTCCTTGTCAGGGTAGTCATTGGTGGTAGCCGGGCACCATCTAGTTCTTCTACACAGTTTCTAAGAGCATAGATTTTAGAGCCAGACTGCTTAGGTTTAAATCTGATCAACATCACTTGTGTGCCTCTATGCAAGTTATTTCTTCATTAATAAAATGACTTCTCAATGTCCCATCAGGGTCATTAACTGGTATGGTAGTTCTTTTCCTTAAGTGGCTCAGCTTAACATTCGAAAACCAAACGAGTCGCTATCAAGTTGACTCCAACTCATGGAGACCCCATGTGTGTCAGAGTATGCCTGCGCTCCATGGGGTTTTCAATGGCTGACTTTTTGCAAGAATGTCTCCATAACTTTCTGGTGAGGTGCCTCTGGATAGACTCAAACTTCAGACCTTTTGGTTGTCAGCTGGACGTGTTAACTGTTTGCACCACCCAGGGAATCCTAGCTTAGCATAGTGTTTAGTAAATGTGTGCTGAAAAATTATGTAGTACGGATGGAAACAGTCTGAAATCTTTCGGAAAATTAGTAACCCTAAAACTTCAATTCTCCCAGGCACGGGTCCCTTTTTTATTTTACATTAGCCACAGCTTCAAGGCTTTGAACTTGTTGGGATTTTAAGAAATAAAAGTCTAAGACCCCTGGCCTTTAAAAATGGAATTTTCCATTCTTTCTTATTCTCAGGACTGTATAACTTATTAGAATATTTAAAATTTCCTGCAATCGGATTTGGTGTATTGCATCACCCTTCCTCTAACTTAAGGCCATAACTCATGTAGTCATTCTACCAATATTCCCACTGAATCAGGAAATACCTTATAACTAGTACATTTACATCTGTATTGTTGATGAATAAAATAATGAGTAAATACAATTGAATAACAAGATTCAGCAGAAATACATTCTATTCTATTTATCTTCTTTTAGAATACTTGATGTTACCTTTCCTCTTTTGGGTATCATCCTAGGTTTCTCAGATTTGTAATATGTTAACCTTAGACAGTATTCTCTTTTTGATATCCAAATGGTCTTCACTTTGGCCAGTGGAGTCACTTTTAGATTGGCCTCTGTGTCCTTTTGACATGACCAAATTAATCTTTGAAACCTTCCTTGCTTTCTGGCACAATAAGATATTACCAGGCTTATCTTAGCCTTAGATATGGAATCAGTTGTTTTTCTAAGAAGGCTTACTTACTGGAGAATAGTATTAGTGAGCCAACATTCGAGAAAAAAAAAAAAAAGCCTTGATTTGTACCATTTGCCAATTTCCACGGTGTAAATACTCCCACCATGACAGACTTCAAGTTCCAATATGATATCATTGAACAGAGAGTTGGGAGGACATGTGCATGATTAGCCCTTATGAGCTGGCTCCAGTACACTACTACTACCTCACTTTATGAGTCAGAGTTTACCACAGATCCTGGTGTTAGAGACTAATAATATTAGGCAAGATTTAAAAAAAAAAAAAAAATTCTTTAAATGAAAATTATAAAGAATTTTACTCAACATTAGGACATCTACTTTTATAATTATAGACAATGAGTGACAAAGATGGCTACTATAAAATTTAACAACCTATAGCTGGCAGATTTGAAGCCCTGCAACTTATTAAAAAAAAGAAAAAAGGTGCAGATTGTTTCTATCTTTGCTCTGTAATTAATTCAACAAACATTTATTAAATCTTTCTATGTGCCAAGTACTTACAAACTTTAAAAATTTAAAAATTACACAGTGCTGATAAGAACACTGTATTTATTATACAATGACCAGATGCCCCAGATTTACCAGGACAATCCTGATTTCAATATTTTGTCCCAGCTTTAGACCAGGTAGAATGATTTTAATTTGCAACATATGAGTATGATGAATTTGAGGTTGTAGTCTTCCAGTACTGCTATATTATGTGTTAAAGGATAGTTCTACAGGCCTGTAGAGTAGAGTAAAAGAAAACCCTATTCTCACTTTCCTTCCCTCTGTTGCCCGTGTGCTGGTGGGCTAGGAGCTGTGGTGGGCCACAGGATATGGGAAAGTAAAATCACCAAAAGGAGTGATGATCAGCGATCTCATAATAAATCTGGATGTTAATTTACGTGCCTCAAGACATCCATTTGGGAACTACACACCAATGTCTGAGATCAGACTTTCATCCACTTGCTACCCTCTTTAATAATTACTGGAGCCCTGGTGGCACAGTGGTTAGGAGCTATGGCTGCTAACCAAAAGGATGACTGTTCGAATCCACCAGCCACTCCTTGGAAACCCTATGGGGCCGTTCTGCTCTGTCCTAGAGGGTCATTATGAGTCGGAATCAACTTACAGCCTAGGAAACTTCATGGGGGCAGTTCTGCTCTGTCACTTAGGGTCACTAAGAGTCAAAATCAACTCAACAGCACACCACAATAGACTCCACCACAACAGGTTTCAGATTTAATAATTACTAGTGATTGGAATGAGAAAGTTGGAAAAAAAGATGAAGGATTAGTAGTTGGAAAATATGGCTTTGGTGATAGAAACGATGCCAGAGATTGCATGATAGAATTTTGCAAGACCAATGACTTATTCATTGCAAATATCTTTTTGCAACAACATAAACTGCAGCTATGCACGTGGAAAACACAGGAATCAAATCAACTACATCTGTGGAAAGAGACGATGGAAAAGTTCAGTATCATCAGTCAGAACAAGGCCAAGGGCCAACTGCAGAGTAGACCACCAATTGCTCATATGCAAGTTTAAGTTGAAGCTGAAGAAAATTAAAACAAGTCCACGAGAACCAATATATGACCTTGAGTATTAAAAAAAAAAAAAAAAAAAAAACCTTACTTGTTGCTGTCAAGTCGTTTCCAACCTATAGTGACTCTGTAAGATGGAGTAGAACTGCCCCATAGGGTTTCCAAGGGATAGCTGGTGGATTCGAACTGCTGACATTTTGGTTAGCAGCCAAACACTTAACCACTGCACCACCAGGGCTCCAACTTTGAGCATATACCTCCTGAATTTGAAGACCATCTCAAGAATAGATTTGACCCACTGAACACTAATGACTGGAGACGAAAAGAGTTGTGGGATGACATCAAGGACACTATCCATGAAGAAAGGAAAAGGTCATTAAAAACACAGGAAAGAAAAAAAAAAAAAAGACCAAAATGAATGTCGGAAGAGACTCTGAAACTTGCTCTTGAAAAGACAGGAAAGAAAAAAAAGACCAAAATGAATGTCAGAAGAGACTTTGAAACTTGCTCTTGAAAGTAGAGTAGCTAAAGCAAATGGAAGAAATGATGAAGTAAAAGAGCTGAACGGAAGATTTCAAAGGGTGGCTTGAGAAGACAAAGTAAAATATAATAATGAAATATGCAAAGACCTACAGTTAGAAAACCAAAAGGGAAGAACATGCTTTGTAAAGATTACAGCTCCCATACAGAATAGTTTCAAGACATAATTATTAGTTTCTTGTACTCTAAACAAGAATTTAAAAAATAGTACATATGTGAAAACTGCAACACCACAAAGACTGAGCCACTTTACTAGTGTAATCACACACAGCAGTCTTGGAACAGGCAAGCAAAATATTCAGAAAATTAAATCATGGCTGCACACCTAAGTGATTTCAACTATTATTTACACACTGTGCCACAAATACCTTATGCAGACAGTTCAGTATCAGAATGGCACTTGGTTTGCTCTTAATAGAAAAAACATAGATGCAACAATTTAGAGACAAACAATGGCCTTGCCTGCTGAAAATCTGTTAATGTCCCTCTAATCCACACACTGTTCATGGTGTCATCTGTCGATGAGTAAACAAATGTGCAGGATTAATCTCAGTGGGATCTAGGCCCTTTAAACCAAAAACACCAAACCCATTGCCATCAAGTCGATTCCAACTCATAGCAACCTTATATGGCAAAGGAGAACTACCCCAGAGGGTTTCCAAGGCTGTAATCTTTATGGATGGGCCCTGGTGGTGCAGTAGTTAAGCATTTGGCTGCTAACTGAAAGGTCAGCAGTTCAAATCCACCAGCCACTGCTTGGAAACCCTATGGGGCAGTTCTCTCTGTCCTATGGGGTTGCTGTGAGTTGGAATCAACTCAACAGCAATGGGTAATCTTTATGGAAGACGACTGCCACATCTTTCTCCCATAGAGTGGCAGGTGGTTTCAAACCATCAACCTTTTGGTTAGCAGCCAAGCACCTTAGCCATTGCACCACCAGGGCTCCTTCAAGGTTCCTTGGTCTAACAAAAATCAATTCTTAGTTAGTACTGCAATTTCATAAGGAACCCTGGTCACACAATAGTTAAGCGCTTGGCTGCTAACCAAAAGATGGGTGGTTCAAACCCACCAGTGACTCCACGGGAGAAAAGGCCTGATGATCTGCTCCCTGGTGATCTACTCCTCTAAAACTTACAGCCTAGGAAACCTCATGGGGGCACTTCTGCTCTGTCACATACAGTCACTAACAGTCAAAATCAACTCAATAGCACACCACAACAACTACAATACCATGGGGTATGATTGAAGGAGACTTGCGAAGCTGAGCTGTTCAGACACTGAAAGTTTTCACCTCTTAGTCACAGTTTTAGGATTCCCTGGGGGTCGCTGTGAGTCAGAATCCACTCGATGCCAACTGGTTTGTTTTTTGTTTTTTGTTTTTTTTTGGGGTGTGCAAACAGTTAAGCCCTCAGCTACTAGACGAAAGATTGGTGGTTTGAACCTACTCAAAGGCACCTTAGGAGACAGGCCTGGTGATCTGCTTCCGAAAAGTCACAGCCTTGAAAACCCTATGGTCCTTCTTTCTTGTCTATTTTACTCTGCACACATGGGGTCACCATGAATTAACATCGACTGGATGGCAACTAACAACAACAGTCATCATCTTGTCTTTTGTTTCTTTTTTTAAAGGCACTGGATTTTTTTAGTACATATGCATACATAATGTACATCTAGAAAGATGCACAAATCATAATAGTACACGATGATTGTTACAAAGAGAAAACACATTTATAATTAGCAAGACCAAGAAAAGACCGTCATGAGCATCCCAGAAGCTCCCCTTCTAGTCACTGTTTTCCCTAAGGGTACCTACTCTCCTTACTTATATCATAGATTAGTTTCCCTGTTTGTGAAATTTATGTAAACTGAATTACATGGCATGATCCCTATCATGTCTGGATACCTTCTCTAAATATTATGTTTATGAAATTTGATCCATATTGGTATTTTAGCTCATTTCTTCTCATTGCTCTCTAGTATTCCATTGTGTGAATATTGTACGATTTATTTATCTATTCTATGGTTGATGTTCCTTCTGTCGTACGTAGGGTCACTATGAGTTGAAACCGACTCCACAGCACCTAACAACAACTGTTGATGAGTGGTGGGTTACTTTCATGTTTTTGGCAATACCCGATAGGGCTTCCATGAACATACTTGTACATGTTTTTGGTAAATGTATGCATTCATGTTGAGCACGTATACCTAGTAGTGAAATTGCTGTGTCATAGAACATATATATGTTTACCTTTAGTATATATTGACAGTAGGGTTGCTTGGAGTTGAAATGGGCTTGATGGCAGCAGGGTTTTCTAAAGTGGTTGTACCAGTTGACATTCCCATGTGCAGTAGATGAGTGTTTGGGTTATTCCACATGGTCAGCAACACTTTATATTTTTCATCTGTTTTATTTATGTTATCCAGTGAGTATGTAACACCAGTTGATGAAAGCATTTAGGCAGCTAGGAATATAAGGAAGCTTCCTTAATCTGACAAAGAGTGTCTGCAAAAATCCTACAGCAAATGCCATACTTAATAGTGACATATTGAAACCTTCCCCTCTGAGATTGGGAATGTGACCTGAATGCCCACCGTCACCTCTTGTACTCAACACTGTATAGGAGGTCCTAGTAAGGACAATAAGTAAGGACAAAGAAAAGGAATAAGGACAAGAAAAGAATTAGTAGAACTGTCATTATTGACAGATAACATGACTGTGTTTGTAAAATATCTAAAAGAATCTATAGGAAAAAATACAGGATTTAGTAAGTAAATTTAGTGAGGTTGCTGGATAAAAAGTCAAGATACAAAAATCAATTTTATTTTTACATACCAGCAATAACCAAACAATTTTGATTGCCAGTGCATTGATTCTATAGATCAACTGGGGACAAGTGGTATTTTAATAATATTCAGGTTTCTGATCCGTGAGCTTGGTATAAATCCTTATTATTTAGTTCGTTACTGTTTTCAGTAATGTCTTAGAGTTTTCATTGTACATATTTTGCACATGTTTTGTTAATTTATTCCAGTTTCATACTCTTTGATGCTATTACTGTTTCTGTTTTGTTTTGTTTCCAATTTCCTGTTGTTCATTGCTATAGTATAGAAATACAACTGAATTATGTATGTTGAACTTGTATCTTGCATCTTTGCTTAACTTCCTTTTCTAAAAAAAATTTTATTGTATTTTAGGTGAAAGTTAACAGCACAAATTAGTTTTTCATACAAAAATTTATATACAAATTGTTTTGTGACATTGGTTGCAATCCTTGCAATGCGTCAGCACTCTCCCCCTTTCCCTTTCCACCCTGTGTTCTCCATGTCCATTCGTCCAGTTTTCCTGTCCCTTCCTGCCTTCTCATCTTTACTTTTAGGCCGGTATTGCCCATCTGGTCTTGTATACTTAATTGAACTAAGAAGCACGTTCCTCACATGTGTTATTGTTTGTTTTATAGACCTGTCTAATCATTGGCTGAAAGCTGGGAGTGGCTTCAGTTCTGAGTTAGCAGGGTGTTCGGGGGTCATAGTCTCGGGGGTTCCTCCAGTCTCTGTCAGACCAGTAAGTCTGCTCTTTTACCATTTTGTCTTTTAGATTAATTCCATAGTATGCTTCTTTCCCATAGTTTCACCATTGCACAGCACATGCAGCTTATAAAGACTTGGAAGTTTGAGTTAAACTTAGAAATTTTATAATCGTTCCCAGTTACACAGGTAGAACGTTTAATGAATTTCTTCATTAAACCCTTTTCTACATTGTCCATTATTATGTAAACAATCTAGAGAATTTTGGAGTCACTTCTGTGATTGTCTTTACCATCTTGATTTTCATCACCTTTCTCATCTACTTTAGATTTGTCAACCTTTGAAGTATCATATTGTCCATTTTCTTGAGGCCCATTTTTCTTCAAAAATTCAGATTCATGCTCAAATTATTATTCTTGTAGTCCAGGAATCAGTTTAAATATAATGTCCTCTAGTTTATTATCCAACCTCAGTATTTCTAATGGATTTGTCTCTTAAACATGGTTGCCACACCTTAGACAATCATTGCTATCTTCAAAGTATTGGACAATACAAGTCCTAAAGAACATATGGAGGCAGTGTGTCACCATAGTTGGCTTGATCAGATACCCTTTGCAGATATAGCAGGTGAGGTACAGATTGAAATTTTTCACCAAATGTTTCCTTTGAGTAACCCGTTGTGGTTAGTTAAGACTGGCTTTAGTATTTAGTAGTTCAGGCAAAGAGGGTATTGTTGTTGCTGTTAGGTGCCATCAAGTAGGTTCCAACTCATAGTGACCCTGTGTACAACAGAACGAAACACTGCCTGGCCCTGCACCATCCTCGCAATCATTGCTGTTTGATCCCATTGTTGCAGCCACTGAGTCAATCCATTTCGTTAAGGGTCTTCCTCTTTTTCAATGACCCTCTACTTTACCAAGTATGATGTCCTTCTCCAGGGAATGGTCCCTCCTGATAACGTGTCCAAAGTATGTGAGACAAACTCTTGCCATTCTCGCTTCCGAGGAACACTCTGGTTGTACTTCTTCTAAGACAGATTTGTTCATGCTTCCAAAAGTCCATGGTACATTCAACATTCTTCGCCAACACCATAATTCAAAGGCATCGACTTCTTCTGTCTTCTTATTCATTGTCCAACTTTCACATGTGTATGAGGCAATTGAAAATACCATGACTTGGCTCAGGCACACCTTAGTCCTCAAGGTGACATCTTTGCTTGTCAACACTTTAAAGAGATGTTTTGCAGAAGATTTTCCCAGTGTAGTACGTCTTTTGATTTCTTGACTGCTGCTTCCATGGGTAATGATTGTGGATCCAAGTAAAATGAAATCCTTGACAACTTCAATATTTTCTCCGTTTATCATGATGTTGCTTATTGGTCCAGTTGTGAGGATTTTTGTTTTCTTTATGTTGAGGTGTAATCCACACTGAAGGCTGTAGTCTTTGATCTTCATCAGTAAGTGCTTCAAGTTCTCCTAGCTTTCAGCAAGCAAGGTTGTGCCATCTGCATATTACTGCATATTACAGGTTGTTAATGGGTCTTCCTCCAATCCTTCGTATAGTCCTTCTTCATATTGTACAGTTTCTTGGATTATTTGCTCAGCATACAGATTAAGTAAGTATGGTGAAAGGATACAACCCTGACACACACCTTTCCTGACTTTAAAACACGCAGTAATCCCTTGTTCTGTTCAAACTACTGCATCTTGGTCTATCTACAGGTTCCGCATGAGCACAATTATGTGTTCTGAAATTCCCATTCTTCAAAATGTTATCCATAGCTTGTTATGATCTACACAGTCGAATGCCTTTGTGCAGTCAGTAAAACACATGTAAACATCTTTCTGGTATTCTCTGCTTTCAGCGAAGATCTATCTGACATTAACAGTGATATCCCTCATTCCATGTCCTCTTCTGAATCTGGCTTGAATTTCTGGCAGTTCCCTGTTGATATACTGCTGCAACAGCTATTGTATTATCTTAAGCAAAATTTTACTTGCGCGTGATATTAATGATATTGTTCGATACTTTCTGCATTCTGTTGGATCACCTTTCTTTGGAATGGACACAGATATGGATTTCTTCCAGTCAGTTGGCCAGGTAGCTGTCTTCCAAATTTCTTGGCATGATGAGTGAGCACCTCCAGTGCTGCATCTTTTGTTGAAACATCTCAATTGGTATTTCGTCAATTCCTGGAGCCTTGTTTTTCGCCAATGCCTTCCGTGCAGCTTGCCTTCTTCCTTCAATACTATCAGTTCTTGATCATATGCTACCTCCTGAAATGGTTGAAAGTCGGCCAGTTCTTTTTGGTACAGTGACTCTGTGTATTCCTTCCATTTTCTTTTGATGCTTCCTGCATCGTTCAGTATTTTTCCCATAGAACCCTTCAATATTGCAACTCAAGGCTTGAATTTTTTCCTCAGTTCTTTCAGCTTGAGAAATGCCAAGCATGTCTTGCCTTTTGGTTTTCTAACTCCAGGTCTTTGCACATTTCATTATAATACTTTGTCTTCTCTAGATGCCTTTGAAATCTTCTGTTCAGCTCTATTACTTCATCATTTCTTCCTTTTGCTTTAGCTACTCAAGAGCAAGTTTTAGAGTCTCTTCTGACATCCATTAACCACTGCACCACCAGGGCCCCTCCACAGGTAAAGGATTAGGATTTCAATCTAGGGTTAATGTACTCACTAGTGGAGCCCTGGTGGCATAGTGGTTAAAAGCTCAGCTGCTAACAAAAAGGTCATCAGTTCCAATCCACCCTTGCCCCTTTGAAACCCTATGGGGAAGTTCTACTCTGATAGGGTTGCTATGAGTTGGATTTTTTTTTTTTTTTTATGGTACTCACTAGCCTTGCTTCCACTGCCAACCTTATTTCTGTTTTTGTGGCCAGTAAAAATATGACTCTATTAGTCCTCTTTTTTAGCCAAATGCTTTAGTGGGAATTCAATTATTGATAAATTTTAGTGAGCTCATTTGTTCATTCATTCTGCATACTCCTCCTATTATGTGAAGTGCCTGGGAACAGAGATGAAACACAAAATCCCAGCCCTTAAGAGATTCACATGTGAATTGAGGAGACAAAGAAGACAGTTAAATTACACAGGATGCAATGGAAGCAGACAATCAAGGAAAGTTCCTAGAAGAGGTAACTCTTCAGTTAAAATTTGAAGGAGTTCCTACTTGTATTCTACTGTCTGTATCCTGCATCCCCTTGAAAGGCTTTCACTGGGTGTTTCATCGACCTGCAACTTCCACATACTTCCACAGGTAACCCAACACTGATCAGCCAGCTTATATTGGGATCCTATCCTGGGCCAGACAGAAACAACCAACCCAGATCATGCTCCCAAGGAATTCCAACCTAGCTATCTAGAATTGAAAATAGATAATGGACCACAACTACCACAACCTCCTCCAGACTGAGCCCAGAACAACTAGGTGGTGCCCACTTACCACTACTGGCTGCTTTGACAGAGATCACAATAGAAGTTCCTGTACAGAGCACGAGAAAAATGTAGAACAAAATTCAGGTTCACAAAAAAAAAAAAAAAAATAAGACCAGACTTGCTGGTCTGACAAAGATCGGAGAAATCTCAAGAGTATGGCCCCCGGACACCCTTTTAACTCAGTAGTGAAGTCACTCCCAGGATTCACCCTTCAGTCAAAGATTAGACACGTCTATAGGGCAAACAATAAGATGTGAGGAACGTGCTTCATAGTTCAGTCGTGACACGAAATGGGCATACCAGCCCAAAAACAAAGACGAGAAGGCAGGAAGAGACAGGAAAACGGGACAAATGGAAACAAGGAACTGGGGTGGAGAGGGGGTTGGCAACCAATGTCATAAAATAATTTGCTTATTAATTGTTTAATGAGAAATTAGTTTGCTCTGTAAACTTTCACCTAAAAAAATCCCGTTGCCGTCGAGTTGATTCTGACTCAGAGTGACCCTATAGGGCAAAGTAGAATTGCCCCATAGGGTTTCTGAGGAGCGGCTGGTGGATTCAAACTACTAACCTTTTGGTTAGCAGCCGAGCTCTCAACCACTGTAACACCACGAGGGCACCACTTTCACTTAAAGCACAATAAAAAAATAAAATAAAATTGAAGACAGAATTATTAAGTATGGAAAGACATGCATAATCTTTAGACAGTTTTGCTTTGGCTGGGAGGATTTTGCATTTGAATTGACCCTTGAAGGATGGTGTTATGGATTGAATTGTGTCTCCCAAAAATGTTTCAACTTGGCTAGGACATGATTCCCAGTATTGTGTGATTGTCAACCATTTTGTCATCTGATGTAATTTTCCTATGTATGATGTTAGTGAGTTTACCTGTGTTTTATCTCCTCTATGATGTTAGTGAGGCAGGATTAGAGGCAGTTATGTTAATGTTATGTTAATGAGACAGGACTCAATCTACAAGATTAGGTTGTATTTTGAGTCAATCTCTTTCGAGATATAAAAGAGAGAAGCAAGCAGAGAGACACGGGGACCTCATACCACCGAGAAACTAGTGCCAGGAGCAGAGTGCGTCCTTTGGACTCAGGATCCCTACACTGAGAAGCTCCTAGTCCAGGGAAAAGACTGATGACAAGGACCTTCCTCCAGAGCCAACAAAGAGAGAAGGCTTTCCCCTGAAGCTGACCTGAATTTGGACTTCTAGCCTACTCTCCTGTGAAAGAATAAATTTCTGTTTGTTGAAGCCATCCACTTACGGTATTTCTGTTATAGCGGCACTAGATAACTAAGACAGATTCGAAAAATTTTTTTGCTGGCAGGGATGAAAGAGTTTTTTGTTTTTGTTTTGTTTTGTTTTAAAGCTAAGACAATAGCAGAGTAAAAACTGTGAGGCAGGAAATGGGACCTGTTTGAAAAATTGATAAATAAGTTAGTTTGGTTGGGTAAAGGGTAGATATACTTCTAAATTATTATTATTATTTGGTTGTATATTATGGAGCCCTGGTGGCATAGTGGTTAAGCGCTACAGCTGCTAACCAAAAGGCTAGCAGTTTGAATCCACCAGCCGCTCCTTGGAAACCCTGTGGGGCAGTTCTACTCTGTCCTATAGAGTTGCTATGAATCGGAGTCGACTAGATGGCAATGGGTTTGGCTTTCTTTTTTTTTTTTTTTGGTCTTTATATTCTATATAAGATTGGAATAATAAGTTAGGGCCATACTAAGGAATCAAGACCTGCATTGTCCAGTATAGTAGCCACTAGTCACATGTGGGTATTGAGACTTGAAATGTGGCTTGTGGGACTGAGGAACTGAATTGTTAATTTTATTCCATTTGAATCCATTTAATATCATATTTAAAAAACTGAAGCAATATAAAATATCTTTTCTGTTAAACATAACTTTATTGTTTTAATGGAAATACATTTTACTTTAATGGTTAAAATTTTAGTGTCCCAGTTGAGATGTGCTGTAAGTGTAAAATACGTACTGGATTTCAAAGACCTAGTACAGAAAAAATGTAAAATGTATCACTAATAATTTTTATATTGATTACATGTTGAAATTAGACTATTTTGGATATACTAGGTTAAATAAAATATAATATTAAAATTAACCCATTGATTTTAATTTTTTTTTTTAATGAGGCTACTGGAAAATTTTAAATTATCTATGTGGCCCACATTATATTTATATTGGACAGTGCTGGTCTAGACTTTATTCAGTAGCCTTTGAAGGTTTTTGATTAGAAGATTGATATGATTACAATTTTGATTTAGGGTAATTCATCCAGCACTGGAGGGGGATGGATTAAATTTTAAAGGAAAGATTGGTGGAGGGAAACACTTTAGAAAATGATAAAGATCCATGGGCTGAGATTAGGTCCTTTGGAATTATTTGGAATGAAGAATGGTTGAACCCAGTTTAGGCAGGAAAATCAACATTTCTCAAATTATTTCTTTCTTCACCCTGAGGGCTTATTTTCTACAGTGTTTTCAGATTCAAATGAATTCTGCCCACACCTAGCCAGATTAAGAAAGATTAAAAGATAAACATGCTGTAACAAAAGTTGTCCTTTGTGAGGAATGTTATAAATGCAAGCAGAGAGTAGAACTCACTTTGGCCATCTTTAGAACAGTCACTAGCTTTTTTGTATGCCTTGAGATGCCATTCCCATTGTTCTGTGAAGGAGGCAATTTCCCCTGTCTTTACCTCAAAGTGCCTAAGGCTCTGCATTCCCTGACTTTAGAGTTTTTGTTTTAAAACTGAGACAATGTAAAATATTTTTGTTAAACACAACCTTGTTGATTTGGTAAGACTGCATTTCACTTTAACTGTAGAAAATTTAGAGCCTAAAATGGAGATTTTTGTAAGTGTAAAATACACACCGGATTTCAAAGACTTAGTATGGAAAAAGAGAATGTAAAATAATAATTTTATATTGGTTACATGCTAAAATGGTAGTATTTGGGGTATATTAGGTTAAATAAAATATATTAACTAAAATTAATTTCTCTTATTTAAAAAGTTTTTAATGTGACTACTAGAAAATTTAATATTACATATGTGTCTCTCATTATGTTTCTATCAGACAGCACTGCTGTACGGGATATTCTTTTTCCTTTGGCTACTAAATTCCTTTCAGTTGCTGTGGTAACTAAAGGGGCCACCAGGTGCAGTGTTTCCTGGAAGGCAAGGGTGGGATGGGGGAGGGGAAGTGTAACATCTGGGAAAGTTTTCTTGTCTTGTCACATTTCCCTGGCCCTCAATTCTCAGCTAGTTATCTCCTTAGAAAATCTCATTTGAGGAAGTAGGCAACGTAATCTGGTTTGTTTTGTCTCTAGTAATATCAATTTGAATTCTAGACCCTCAACCAAAACCCTAAAAGAAGCTGCACTTCCTCCCACTCACCATTTAGAAAAATGTTATCCATTTAGGTACCCTGCTTCTTTTACCCTCTTGTACTACAGGGGTTGCTAGGCTACATATTAATGGCCATTAGGAATTTGACCATAGTTATCTCAACTTGATAATATCTCTCATTTACCCAACTCCTTTAACTACAAACCAAGTTGATTTACTTTGTTTACTGTCAGACTGGAGCCTCTTCTGTCTCTCCCCTCATTCTTCATCTTTTTTGTCTTTTTTCTACTCATCTCTTTCAATTTTCTGTTAAAGACTAGTAATCAGATATTTATCTCACTCTTTTTTCAAGAAATTCACGTCCTTAACTAATAAGATAGCGATAATCTACTCCAGTTGTGTGAGAATCAGTTAGCCTTGTTCTTCTTTTATTTAAGTGGAAAAAGTAAGGGAAGCCCGTAAACTCTGTGAGAGCCAAGACTTTTTTGTCCTGCTCACTGATGAATCCCCAGTTTCTTGGAGAGTACCTGATACATAGTCTGTGCTCAGCAAATATTTGTTTAATTGAATTTGATAACTATTGTGTCTCTAGATGCCAGGGGTGGATTACCCAGTAAACACGATATGTACTGGCTTGCATTGAGCAGGGTATGCATGGGTTTAATTGTATGTACTGGCTAACCTGTGGTGGGCAATTTTACGTGGTTTTCACAACATCTTTGATGTGGTGGACAGGTGAAATTGTGCACTGCAGATTGGTGGGAAGGTAAACCCGTGCTTACCTTGCCTATAGGATAATCCAGCCCTGCTAGATGCTACAATCCTAACCAGAGGCAAAATGTTGCAGAATGGGTAGAATTCAGTATGGTGAATGCCACATTAAGAAGTTTGGATTGTAACCCATGGGCAGTTGGTTCCTCTCTTTCCAGCGGCCCAGGAGAGTTGGCCTGGCTCCTAGAAATTCAGGTTTCCTTCCTCCTAGGTGAGATTATGCAAATCAGAGCCAAAAACAGGCCAAACTCTCCCTTTACTTTTCTTCTCTCTCAGAGTGCCTTTCTCTCCCCTTCAAGATTATAAACCCAGCCTCCAACCGAAAAGCAGCTGATGAAACTCTTGGGTTTATACATTTTTTTTTTGCTTACACTCCTTCAGACAACCTTAATTCTCTGATAGCGGCACGCACTCGACTTTGCCTTGATAAATAGCATTTATCCTTATCTCTCTGTAGGTTGATTCAATCCTGAGCAGAAGCGACAGCCAAAATAAAGAACTGTATTTGCTCTACCTCCAGGCTCTTCTGGTAGCATTTTGTCTGTGAAACTAAGAGGTTGCTATTAGAAGCAAAGAAGAGTAAAGATGAAAGCCGGCAGGATGTGGTTTTAAAAGGAGGGGAGGGAGTCATTGCTTGCTTCGGGAGAAAAAAAGAGTACCCACATTTGAGGTCACAAAATTCCGAGAGGTCACAAGATTATTTGCCGCGGGGAGTAGGGTGGGGCTGGGGGGCTTGACTCCCTTCCTAGCTCCACCCTTTGCAGAAAGTATAAATAGGTCACTGGCACATCTCAGCCTGAGATGCTTTACGGGTTGAGGATTGAATATGAGTTAGTGAGAACCTGAAGAAAACTTGCTGCTGAAAAGGACGTTTTGAAGCTTTTTTTGACTGGAGGAGGTGTTTCCGGAATCCGACTTCTAGATCTTTATTGAGGATTCAGAAAGAATTAAATTAGGGCCATGGGGAGAGAGAAGGTAAGAATGATGTAATTACTGGTTATTTCTGTCTGTTTGGGGGACACTTAGAAAGGCAAACCTTAATGGTGATGTCGTGTTCTATTTTCTTCTAAGTCACCCTAAGGCCTGTTCATTTCTCCCTCAGCCTGCAATGCTACAGTTTCATCAGTTCTCTTTGAATGTTTTATCCAAAAAAGGGCTTGTTCCTTTTCATTTTCGCCTTCCCATCCTAGGGGAAAGCCACCCGGAGAAGTTGTGTGTGTGTCTCAGGTTTATTTCACATTATTGTTCGCTACTGAGGATGAGACGATTGAGTGTCCATAGGGTCAGGGGCTGGTTGATCGTGTTGCTTTATGAGTGTGGCTCTCAGGTTCATCATGAGGATTTCTTTGGAGGGACCTGGGATTCGTTTGGGGGTGTGCATCAGTGACTTGCCAGCTGTTCTATACCCTCTAGAGTTCTTGGATACTAAGGAGAGAGAATCCCGAGTGACCCTCCTATTGTGGTTATGATTTGAATGCTGGATATATTGATATATTATTGACTGTTGTGTATGCAGTGTTTGTCGGGAGGAAGATATTTTCACTAAGATAAACTGACTTGAGAATAAAAGAAAACAAGAGAAGGGATGAAAAATGGAAAGTAAAGAACCTTGAGGATAATGAATAATGTGGGGTGGGGGGAGGAAGAGCTTTCTACTAAAGGGAAAAAGGTTAAACAAAAAATTGCTATGCATTGGCTGCAGCCTCGGGTGTTTCTGCCTAGTTGGAACTGGGAGGCCGCAGGCAAGGTCAGCCCTCGGAGCTGAAGCTCCCAGGCTTAGCTCTGCCTGACCAGAAAGAAGGAGTTTAAGGTAAAAAACGGTGGACAGGGTTGAGGGTGTAGAGATGGCATCAGGCGTAAAAATTGAGCTGCCCTGAGGTGGAAATCTAAGATAAGATAACATCCACTTGGATTACTCCCTGCTGGGTAAGAAGGTGTCTGAGTTGCTCCTCACCCCCTTCACTCCCGAAGAAATGTCTTCTATGTGTTGGGTTGGGAGTAAGCGTGTGTTCTCCCCCTGCTGGTTGAGGGATAGCAGTACAGTATCCAATATACATAGCAGAAGAGTTTCAAATGGAGCCAGGATGCAGGGAGTAGATACAGCAAATTACATGGTCCAGAGAGGTAACAGACTTTATTAAAGAGTAGCCCAGAATCTTCACATATACCACCACCACCATCACTCAGGACTTCTGTGGAATCTAGGGTGTAGTTGAGATTACACTGGGTCTAGCTGTTTTCAAAATAATCAGTTCTTAGGAATCCTAAGGCTGTCTTTCCCTTGCCCTCCTAGATCTTTGTTATATTCCTGAGCACAATTCTATCATTGCCTTTACCTGGGTCAGTTTTTTAAATGCTTCCAAACTGTCCAACCCAGTTCCTTTTAAACTTCGCAAATTTTCTTGTTACTTTTCCCAAGTTAACTACAAATGCTTTTCTGTGTATCTATCTCCAGATAAGTTGGTAAGTATAACCTATCTGTTCCTTTGTTACTCCCATTCATTACCTAAATTTCACCTAATTCTCATACTATTCATAGTCCAAACTCTCCTACTACATCTCCTTAATTAATAAGAGACAATCATCAAGAGTGTTAAGGATTGTACCCCTCCCCCACCAGGTCACCGCCTCTCTGGTCTTTGCCATCAGCATTGCTACAATCGGCTCTTTCCAGTTTGGCTACAACACTGGAGTCATCAATGCTCCTGAGCTGGTGAGTACTAGACAACTGGAGTTAGAATTTGTAGTAGGGAAGTTACTTTTATTTTAAGTAGAGTTTCAGGAATTCAGAATTGAAGACAAACTTGGTGTCTAGCCTGGCTAAGATGGAGAATATACTGGTGGGGAAGTTTTGTGTCATTTAACCAAAGCAAAAACTCGTTTGTTAACTACCCTGAACTGTACCCATTCTTACTTTCACCCTACGATGATACACCCTTAAGGGATAGTTAAGGAGCCCTGGTGGTGCAATAGTTAAGTGCTGGGCTGCTAACCGAAGTGATTTGAATCCACCAGAAGCGGTTTCAACCCACCAGTGGCTCAGACGGAGAAAGACCTGATCTGCTTTTGTAATGATTACAGCCAAGAAAACCCTACAGGGAAGTTCTACACTGTCACGTAGGGTTGCTTTGAGTAAGAGGAAGAGTCGACTGGAGGGCACCTAACAACAAGAGATAGTTACAAATAAGGGAGGAATGCATCTTAGGAGAAGAGTCCTGGTGGAGTGATTAAGTGCAGCACTGCTAACCAAAAGGTCAGGTCGGCTCCACAGAAGAAAGATGTAGCAGTCTGCTTCCATAAAGATTTAGAGCCTAGGAAACCCAGTGGGGCAGTTCTACTGTGTCGCAGAGGGCCACTGTAAGTGAGAATCTACTCCAGAGCAATGGGTTTGGTTTTTGCCTTTTTAGGAGAGGACTGGGGTAGTCACTGAACATCAGTACTGCCACCTACTGGGATTTTCAGAACAAATAAAAATCTACTCTTTTTAGAGCTAGTAACATTAACTCTGGGTCCCTGGGTGGTGCAAATGGTTAAGTGCTCTATTAGCTGAAAGGTTGATAGTTTAAACCCACCCCAGAGGCACCTTAGAAGACAGGCCTGGTGATCTCCTTCTGAAGGGTCACAGCCTTGAAAACCCTCTGGAGCAGTTCTACTCTGCACACATCGTATCTCCATGAGTTGGAATCGACCTGAAGGCAACTAACAAGAACAAACATTAACTTCAGTGTTTTATCTGTCCTTTTCATCCCCATCTATTCATATCTTTGATTCTCTACTTATAAAGTAATTGAAATGCTGTCCTGTTAGGGAGCGTAAGCTCCCCAACATTTGTCTCTTGTTCTCATCCAACTGTAACAGTCTGTCCTTCTGCCAACCATTTTATTTTGCAGATCATACGAGACTTTCTCAATTACACTTTGGATGAGAGGTCAGATGAACCTCCCTCAGCGATATTGCTCACTTCCCTCTGGTCCGTGTCTGTGGCTATCTTCTCTGTTGGTGGTATGATTGGCTCTTTCTCCGTTGGACTGTTTGTCAACCGCTTTGGCAGGTATTGACCAAAAACTGAGTGAAGAAGCAGGTTATACTGGTTGCGTTCAGGACAGGTATTGAGAATTAAGTCAGGGAAGTGATGGTATTTTTGAATAAGAACACCCCAAATTCTAATCAAGGGAAACCTAGTCCACCTGGCACCAAATATGGCTCCTCTTGCTTGGAGCTCTACTATCTTGTGTAGCTTTCACCCAAACTTTTAGGAGATGGGCCATGTGAATTATCGGCCTTTGCAGTCCAGCTTAGGCTCATTCAGTTATTCACTAATAAGGTCAGATATGGAGTTTTCCAGAAACATATTTTATTTACAAGGTCAGAAGCTGTTTGCTTTTATAAGTAATTCTGGGATTCCATGCAAGTGATTTCATTATTTTACAAAGCAGGATCCATGGGAAATATTTTATAATCCTTGGTCTATGGCAAATACGGATTATGGCCAAATAACTGATTTTTTTTTTTTTCCCCTCAGAGAAAGAAAATTGAATCTCCTTACTCTAAGCTAGCTTAATAAAACATGTTACAGGGTAGAATACTTTCAGTAATGACTGGTGAAGGAACCATTTAGTTTGCTAATTACATGTGCTGGAAAGCAAATGGAATTCAAGTTTAAAAAATTAATCAAGCAATCTATTTGATAATGTTTAAATTTTGTTTTGTTTTGTGAGGCTACCCTCTGTTAGTAAAGTTTTAATTGGGACCTCCAGTAACTAATAATGGCTTTCTTCCTATTGTTATTTTATTAGCAAAAGAACCCAATAGAGGAGTGAGGAAACAGAAGGGAATGAAGGAAGTAATTTTTCTCTTAACAGTGGTTCTCCACCTTGGCTGCATGTTTAGGATCTCCTGGGGGAGCTTTTAAAAGTCCCAGTGCCGTCATACTGCAAGCCAATTAAATCAGCATCTCTGGGGATGAGAACCATGTTATCAGTATTTTTGAAAGCTCCCCAGGAATTCCAGTGGATAACCAAAGTCAAGAATCACTGTTGAAGTATAACGGAGCTGGTTCTTCACAATACCTGTAGTAATTTTTCAGTGTTAATCTTTTATTTCAGCCTTCTATCAGCGATTTCAGTGTCTTTGCCTCTCACATTTACCACTTAAATGCATTAATTTATTATTTCATAATGGTTATCGACATTAATCATTAATAGCATCACCCCAGTCTAGCCTGGAGAAGGACAGCCAAAGCTGATTATCCTTTTGCATATTATTTTCTGTGATGCAGAAAAACTTCTTTGAAATACTCTATCATCAGTATGTTGGTAATATCTAAGCAACTATATTGTATGAAATGTAGTAAGAAGCACAAAAAGACTGAGCACCAGCCCAGAAGTTTCTCTTGAGTGTGTTCATGCACCAACTACATGAGAATTAGGGTTCTCAAACTTTAGCTGGCATCAGAATCACCTGGAGAGCTTTTGAGAAGGTTGCTGGGCCCCACTCCCAGGGTCAGATCTACTGACTCAGGTGGGATAGTTTCTAGCTGCTGCTGTTTTGTGGGCTGCTTTGAGAACTACTGGCTTAGGATGCTTGCTAAAATCCTATATTTATAGCTGGGACTCACAGATAATCTTAACCAAGTTCTCTAGGCAAATTTTTTGCATACACAGATATAAGAGCCATAGATCCTACTTATTCTACCTAGAAATGTTCTGTTGATAAACAGTAGAAAAGAAGAATTAGAGAGAAAGAAGAAAAGATGTATGAACCTGGAGAAGAGCAGGATAAGGAATGAAGGGGAAAGATTTAGGGCCAGTTTTGCTAACCTCACCTGTCTTTGATTTACCCTTACAGGCGCAATTCAATGCTTATTGTCAACATATTGGCTGTTGCTGGTGGCTGCCTTATGGGGTTCTGTAAATTAGCTAAGTCGGTTGAAATGCTGATCCTGGGCCGCTTGATTATTGGCCTCTTCTGCGGACTGTGCACAGGTTTTGTGCCCATGTACATTGGAGAGATATCTCCTACTGCTCTACGGGGTGCCTTTGGCACTCTCAACCAGCTGGGCATCGTCATCGGCATTCTGGTGGCCCAGGTACTCTAGGACTTCTCATGCTTAATGAATGTTAGTTTCATGGCTCATTAAATGAATTAACATAGCTAAAGAAATCAGAAGAATGTCTGGCACATATTCAACCATATTTAAGTTTCAAGTGTTACTATAGCTCACAGTAGTTTAAAAAGCGATCAGGATCAACAATGGAAAAGAATGGATTTTTTTTTTTTTTTAATGAACTTGTGACCTTATGGGGTTTATAGCATTCTCTTTGTCTGGTTTCTAGATATTTGGTCTGGAAGTCATCTTTGGGTCTGAAGAGCTGTGGCCTGTGCTGCTGGGGTTCACCATCGTTCCAGCTGTCCTACAAAGTGCAGCCCTTCCATTTTGCCCTGAAAGTCCTAGATTCTTGCTCATTAACAGAAAGGAAGAGGAGAATGCCAAGCAGAGTGAGTATCTTTCACATCTTTCCTTTAGGAATTTTAGGGTTGTGGTTTAAGGGTGTTGGATGTATTTTTTTGGTCATCTTTCCCTGCCTCCCTGCCCCCTCAAAACTAAAGCAAACAGTTTTCTGATTACCCATGAGCCATAACTTTCAGCTTCTAAAGAGTGAGGTGAGAAGGCAAGTACTGCATGGAAGCTGATTGATCAGCCATATCCAGGCCTCTTTCTTGCTTCATCTTGTGTGGCCGGTTCTGGCTGCTTCCCAGCTATCTTACAGGAAAGATACATTTGGGACAGCATGTTAACTTTATCCTTTCCCCTTTGTTCTTTTCACTAGTCCTCCAACGGTTGCGGGGCACCCAGGATGTGAACCAGGACATCCAGGAAATGAAAGATGAGAGTGCTAGAATGGCCCAGGAAAAGCAAGTCACTGTGCTGGAGCTCTTCAGATCACCCAGCTACAGACAGCCCCTCATGATTGCCATCATGCTCCAGCTCTCTCAGCAGCTCTCTGGAATTAATGCCGTGAGTATCCACTTTTGTGTCAAAGGTGCCCTGTGATATTTCACTTAAAACTGACCACAGAGGTGAGTAGCAACACCTTTTAGTTGTTGCTCCCCTACTCACATATACAGCATGTAAAGTCCCTCACAATGCTTGTTGCATAGCCACCACTCAGAAAATTATCCAGGTTGATTATTTTACATGTAGAAAAATAAGAAAACAGATGAAATTAAAATTTTAAATCACCCATAGTTTTGGAACTTATGGTTAACATTTGTCCTCTTCTAGACTTTTTTCAATATGTATGTGTTTCAGATTTGTCTAATATCCATTAATCTTTTTTGACCACTCATTTTTTTTTTATTTCCAGTCTTCTTTAACACTGATGTATCTAATGTGATATCATCCATGCTCATGTAAACCATACAAAGTATACCCTAGAATTTATGCATCTCAGTGTTCTTGTTTTTCTAGGACTCTCTAGTCTAAAATCAGTGTAAGGTCCTGGAACAGATAGGAAATCAGTTTAAGAAGTCTGGGGGGACGCTGGCAACTTCACTCAGAGCTGGCCTTACCATTATATATTTTTGACAACTGGAAGAGTGACTATCGTAATTTAAATTGGGTGGCATTTGGCAGGTAACCCTTGTATTCTATGCAACATCAGCTTCCTGATTTTGAGTATTGGTCTTGCAAAGAGAGGCTATTCCCACACCTTCTATTGACTTGTAGATAAAATATTTCAACATGAAGAATGTCTTGTAGAAATACTGATTCATGCCCTCAGGGTTTTCTGTCAATTTTTGATCAACGTGATTAAATTATTTTGTAACAAAGCATTTTGCAAAATGCTTAGTGCTTAAAATAGTAGTTTAGTCCTTGGGCTTTTCTCTTGCCTGACACACCAGAAGGATACACTTGGCATTTGAGATAACAGTGATTCTCATTAGGGGTTGGAGGCTTATATATTAGCACCTGGGAGGAAAGAGAGTTTGAAAAAGTCTCCCAGGTAACAATCTCAAATTTCCTCATTTAAAGAATCATTGGAATGAAATATATGCCCAAGACTTTCAGAGCAATACAGCTGGAACTAGGGAGAGGCAAGTGAGGCACTTTGGTGTGAGTGCATGGTTCTGAGAGTGAGTGTCTCAAATTATGTGCTCCAGGCAGCTCACTTGCCTCACCCTATTCCCAGCCCTGCATAAAAGGATCAGAGAGAGATCACTCTCTGAAAACTGCATATAATAGATGAGCACTCTGCAGGACAGACTGCTTCCACTTCAGGAAATGGTGTGTAAATTCATTTCTTTTAGACTAAGATGTCTCCCAATTTAGTCAGTGAACAGATTCTGCCCTGGATATGCAGTCTAACTCAGAGTTACCTGAGGCAGTGGTGAGAGGGAGTCTTGATTCTCTTGAATCATATCTTGGGTAGGGGCCTGGGAATTGCTTGTTTGTCTCTGAAAGATTAAATCACTTTTGCAATCTACCTTTGAGAAAACAATGTTTTCTAATTTCCCTTAAAAAAGGCAGAAGGGTGGGAGGTTAGATAGTGTTTGTTTTCCTAGCAAAGTAAACTGCTTTTAGGTGAGATGATGTGGAGATTAGCTTAATTTAGCTTGATGGCATTAGATAGCAAGGTAATGTTACTGTAAGAAGTTTGCTTGAAATGTATGTGTATATATTCTCTTCATGGTAAACAAGTCCACACATCAAAAACATAATTAAGTTTTTCATGTGTCGACTTATTTGTAAGAAGACATTTGGCATAACCATTGCTAGTTATAACTATTCAGCCATCTTTCCCCAGAAGCTTTATTTCATCATAAAATATTACTTAGGAATTTTTTTTTTTAACAGCTTTAAGTAGCTCACCCTTTTTTCTCTCCCAGAGCTGCACTTTCCAATAAGGATAACACTATAAATCTCAGTTTCAAAAAAGCACAATCTTAATCTTATTTAGAAAATACAAATATGCATAGTTTCTATTTTAGCTAGTGGGAATTTGAAGAGTTGTTTCTTGAGGAGGTAAATCCTAATGTGGAGGCATATATTCATCAAAAACATCCAAGGAATATTGCTATAGAGGCAAGTACTCGGAGCAAAATAAAAAACTCCTAAACTGAATCTGAGTGACAGACTGAACTTACGTAATCTAGGTAATGTTCTCTTGCTATCTTGAGGTCTGAGTCCGATATTTAGACATCTCTTTAACTATGGTAGCAGCCTTACACTTTATTTTGGCACAGTATCTAGCAAATAGTAAAAGTTCAAAAATAGTGGCTGGTTTTATTTCCTAAAACAGATGGAAAGGGCTTAGGGCTAGAATTCTAGCCTAAACTCTGCTTCTGATTAAATGAACACCTCAGTTTCTTCACTATCAAAATGAGATCTCAATGTTTTGAGGATTTGGGAAAGGGGCCATTGAAAAAGCACCTGGTATGACTTAAAACCTTTATTCAAATTAATAAAGTAGGTATACGGAAGAGTCTAAATGGAGCAATCAGAATAAGCACACTATAAAGGAAAATAATAGAAATGAATACCTAGAATTGAGAATGAAGAAGAGAATGGAGATGAATGCAGAACATTTGCAAAAAAGGATATTGTAATTAAACAAAGAAACCCTGGGAAGTACACCTCCTTGCCTCCTGAAACTTTTGAAGGTTTTGTTTTTGAGTTTATTTATTTTTAACTGGTAGGCACTGCTGATTCAAAGTCGCGTCTCCTTTTGTTTATTGGTTTAGGTATTCTATTACTCAACGGGAATCTTCAAAGATGCAGGTGTTCAAGAGCCAATCTATGCCACCATTGGTGCCGGTGTGGTTAATACTGTCTTCACTGTGGTTTCGGTAAGTGAGTTTAATAATTCTGGAGTAAAAAAGAGGAGTTCTTGCTACAGATGTTCAAAGATGGATTGCATGTCCTTCAACCTCCCTACCATCATTTAGTTAAACCGTTTTTGTGGTTGTTTAATTTCTCTTTGGGGAAAAGAAATACACTGAATGATGGGCGTGAGTAGTCTTCACTCTACAAGCAGGTGTGGGATGGACGGGAAAGAGAGGCGTAGAAAGGATTGTAGAGGATGCTTTGAACTTAAAGCTGGAGAAAGGGAGATATAACTGTAGCAAGTATCCTCTTAGTAAAGCAGATTCAAGTAGCTCATACAGTATCTTCATGAAAGGGAAAGCAGAAGTTTCATGTTGTTTTATTCTTTTAGGTGTTTCTGGTGGAAAAGGCAGGAAGGAGGACTCTACATATGCTCGGCCTTGGAGGGATGGCTGCTTGTTCCCTCCTCATGACTATTTCTTTGTTATTAAAAGTGAGTGCTCTCTGAGTGAAGGAAAGGAGGGAGATTACAGTTGACTGTGATGGGGGTGGGGGGCTGTGGGGGGGGGGGGTGGATAGCTGAGGTTGGAAATCATCACTAAAGTCAAATTTGGGAGAAGCAAGATGCCCAGAGTTTAAAGAAAGGTGGATCTTCAGAGATAGCTAATTTAACTATTCTATTATAACTTATACATTTATATAACTTTATAGTTTACAAGATACATTATCTAATTTAATTCTTAAAATAATCTTGAGGTAACTGTTATTCCCATTTTATAGATGATAAAATGGTTATGCAAAATGACATGTGAGATTACATAGCTAGGATTCAAAAACCCAAGGCTGTTGATTCCAAGTCTAGTGACTTTCCATTATACCACAGGACAGAAAAAGCTTTCCATTACTGATATTCATTTTGTCTTTGAGAGAGTGGAGTGATTAAACAAATCTAGAAGATAGGAAACCAATGTCAGTCAGTACTTATTGTCTCTGGGAAGCTAGATCCTAGGTCATGTTCTCTTTAATATTAACTTTCCTCTATTCCTTCTTCATAGGATCAATATAACTGGATGAGCTTTGTCTGTATTGTGGCCATCCTGATCTTTGTGGCCTTCTTTGAAATTGGACCAGGCCCCATTCCCTGGTTTATTGTGGCTGAACTCTTCAGCCAGGGACCCCGCCCAGCTGCAGTGGCAGTGGCTGGTTGTTCCAACTGGACCTCCAACTTTTTGGTGGGACTGCTCTTCCCCTCAGCTATAGTAAGTAAATTAAAGTAAAACTCAGCTTATCTTGAAACCAGCCCACTTAAGCGGACATGTTTAAGATGGTACTTAATAAGGATCACCAATGCCATGAAGGATTAGATATCAAGGGCTTTTTTTTTTTTTCCTCCTCATTTTAAATGACATGTATATAGAAAAAGAAGAAATGACAGCAGCAGAAAAGATTGAAGTGGGAGGGCAAAGCTGGGAACTTCTAAAGGATCACTAGTCTGAAAATGATACAGGCATAGTTCTGCCTAGAAACAGAATGGTAGTGGTAAGCCTCAAAGGATTCCAAACCAATACTGAACACTTGATCATGGCTTCATGATTTTAAAGGCTCACTAAGTGTAGGATGTTAGTGAATCAGACAGATCTTGTTATAAAATGACCTAGAACTGATTTGTTAAATAAAGGAACTTGGCAGTGGACATTTAGAATGCATTTCCTATTTCTGTGAGTCTTTCAAAAAACCAAGATCTTATAAATAATTGAAAGTCCTAAAATAATTCAATAATATTTGAAATAGCTGACTTTAATGACTAGGAAGAGAAATACCACGAAGAAAATTACAGAGAAATACAGTAAGTTAGCAATGAAATTGAAAACAAATCTCTGAAGAAACCTTGTTTTCATTAAATATGGGAGGATCGTGGCTTGAAGCCTATTGGAAATCTGGATGGGAAGAAAATGGAAGTTTGTCAATGATTAGATTTTAATATTCACTCTCCTTGTCTCTTTTCACTAGAGCGCTTTAGGGCCCTACGTTTTTATCATCTTTACTGCCTTCCTTGTTATCTTCTTGATCTTCACCTTCTTCAAAGTTCCTGAGACCCGTGGCAGGACTTTTGAAGATATTACACGGGCCTTTGAAGGGCAGATGCAGGAGATGAGTAGATCTGGGAAGGACCCCGTTGAGATGAACAGCATCCAGCCTGAGAAGGAGACCACCACCAATGTCTAAGTCATGCCTCTTTCCCACCTCCCTCCAAACATGGAAAAGAAAACCTCTCCCTGGATGAGGGAGAGACCTCATCAGGATGTAACCCAGGACAGTTTTCTGAATGCTGCTACTTGATTCCTTTCTCATCCCACATACTTCATGAGCACTCAGATGAAGCCAATGTTGGGGTTAGTTGTATCTTCAATGGCTTTATTTCTTGGACATTCTCTTCTGTTTAGGAGAGACCAAGTGAACCTACCTTCATTTCAGGAGGGATTGGCCACTTGGCATATGACAATCTTGCCAGCTTTTCCTCCCTTAGGTTCTAATGTTGCCTCATTTGGGCATATCAGGGAGTAGGAGTGAGGTTAAAGTTCCCCCAACCTCAGACTTACCAGAAAGGGAAGTAGATATATTTAAAGTGTAGCGGGCAGAGGGGGATTAAATAAGACAGCAACTTCCTCACTTCCATATAGCTCTGCAGAGCAAATTAACTTGAGTTTTATTTATTTTATCTTCTGGTTTTATTGCATAAATATTTATTTTTTTAAATGTAAAGAAATTTTACCAAAATAATGGAAAACAAGGAAATCTAGGTAGAGGGAGGTGTTTAAAGAGAGGTTATAGAGTAGAAGAAGATTTGATACTGGAGAGGTTAAGGTTCAATAAGAAAGGAAGAATTTAGGGAGAAATCGTAGCATAGTACATTATTGAAGGGTATATGAAGTGGTGCCTGAGGTTTGTATGCTGCCTCTTAACAATTTCTGTCCTTCAGATGGAAATTCTCAAGACTGATTTCTCAGAAAAGTCATGTGCCTATGTATAAAAAGCTAGTGGTTTCCTTTGGAATTTTTCTGTTTAAAATTATAGTTTATATGTAGTATTACTTGAAATCTAGGATTGTTACTAAGATGTGCATTGTAGCTGATGGCAGTTGATGTGGTCTAATCTTGGGGTGGAGTCCAGAGAAGGGAAGGTTATTTCTAGAAATCCTCTCTCCCTTCACTGGACCAAATCATTCTTTCCCCTTGCAAGTAGACTCATATTTTTCAAATACTCCCACTACCCATCTGGTGGGAGAGGCCTCCAAGTGAGACACTTACAATATTGGTTCTTGATAAAGTATTTCTCCATTTTCTTCTTTAGGGGATTTTAGTTGTTGGTTTTTTTATTTTGTTTTAATCCATAGCTTTAAAGGAATTTGCAGGAGAATATTTATAACTAACTTGAATTTGTAACCTCAGCTCTGGGAGAGGGTTTTTCCTGAATGATTATTATCTAGTTTGTGTTGTTGCTTTAGGGTCATGGCATGCTTGTCTATGTCTGTTTGATCACTTTTCGGGGACTTGAATCTTCCCAATAGACCACACTTGAGATAGTCTGAATATATGTGCAGTGTAGCCCACACTAGAGAGAGTATAAATGTATGTGCACTGTCACTTTGCTCTGGGTGGAAGTAATTTATTGGTAACTTGTTTCCTCTATGTTCCTACTGCTTACTTTTGGGTAGAATGTATTAAAACACATCCCTGTGTATATAGATAACATTGCCTCTGCCGGGTGGAATTTGCATCTTTGGTTTTCTCCCAGTCTTTAGAGTTCAGTCTCATCTGGCCTTCTTTCCTTGGAGAATTGGGAAAAACTTCTAAATCCTGAGGTTGAGGATGGAGGGCATAGCCTCACTCTGGGCTCAGACAGTGAGAGTGGGGAAGAGAGTGTGACATCAGGGCACCCGGGCCTAAGAAGCAGGGGAGAGAGGGAGGCAATCTTTTAAGGGGATAAGAAGCAAATGGAAGACTTGCTTCTAGTCCTGGAAAGTTTCAGAGGGTTAGATGTGATGGAGGGATTTACTCTTGTCACAAGGTCATTAATGCCTCTACAATCATCTCCTCTTTCGCCAGTATTTTTATAAAAGGAGATTGGACCCTGATAACACTCAGTGTCTCTTTTCATTTTTCATACATTGTTTGATCTCCCTTTCCCTCCTTGGTGGTTACACATTACAAACCCATTAGCCAAACCCCTGCCTATGACAGTATTTTAGTTCTCAGTTATCATTCCCTCTGGTCATTCAGCCTTTGGGTAAAAACTCATGTTGACTATAGAGGGGGGCTCTGTTGGAAGAGGTGACTTCCCTCTAATCTAACTGCACCTCTACTTCTGGCCCCTCAAAGACAGTGGGTTGACAGTAATGCAGCGAGGAAGGTTTCTCATTTCTCAGTGACCAGGTTGTGAATATTTCCAAATGGATTTTTTAATTATAAATGTTACTGTGGTTCTTTTGTTTTGAAATAAAAATGGTGAATGTACATATGATATCACAGACTCCTTACTGTTTTTGTCCTCCTGTAACAACAAAATCAGCTTTAAATCCTAGTTTGGCCACTCATTACCTGTTGTGACCTGGAACAAGGTTCTTAGTCTCATTTAATGCATACGAAAATAGAAGTACCTGTTTATTATGTAGATTAAACGGGAAGTTAAAGCCTTAATAAATTGCTTTGCCTATTTAATAAATTACATTGCTTCTCCCCCTCCCCCCCCATGAGAATTAGCTGTTATTCTGCTTTTCTCCTAAGCTTTCCTACTTCCTTTCTCCTCCAGTCTTTGCTCCCTCAAATTCATCCATATGTCAGGGTGATCCATAAGGCATATATGTCACTATCCTACTTAAAACCCTTCAATAGCTTCCAGTCAACTGCAAAATGAAAACTTAAGCTCACTAGCATATATCACACAACCCCTGCAGGGCAAGATCCCTGTCACCTTTTCAGTCTGATTTATCATTTCTTAGCTCCCATTTATATAAAAAATACCTCACATCCACTACCACTTTCACTCTTCTGCTTTGGCTTATGTAGTTATCGAACACTCGTTCGCTACCTTTCCATTCACTTACTAAAAATGTTTGCCTACTTTTTTTACTTCCAGGTAGCTCAGGCATTAGCTCCATAAAGCCTTCCTTATTCTCAACATGTTCCTTACACTCTAGTACTGTGGTAGGTGTTAAAAGGAATGAGAGGATGAAACATCTTTGTTCTGAAAGAGCTTCAGTAAGTACACCATACTCTCCATAATTGTGGTTATTGTCTTAGCTCCCTTTTCCACCCTTGCTCCCTTAAAATGCATTTTCCACAAAACCAGAGTGGAACTTTTAAAGTCAAGTCATGTCACTCTCCTTCTTAAAGCCTCCAAATTGTATCTTATCACACTTAAATTAACATCCAGACTGCTTACCGTGACCTATAAATAGGGCCCTAGTGGCTCCATGGTTAAGAGCTGCTAACCAAAAGGTCAGCAGCTCGAATCCACCAGCCAGCCGCTCCTTGGAAACCCCATGGTGCAGTTCTACTCTGTCCTACAGGGCCACTGTGAGTCAGAATCAACTAGATGGCAAGGGGTTTGGGGTTTTTTTTATAGGTCTTGATTTACTTCTATTGTCCTGGTATGGTTAGTATTCTGCTTTCATTCATTCTCAAAGTGCCCTGAGGATAAGTTATGGTTAAACCAGAAAACAACAGTTGCCACTGAGGCAATTCCAACTCATGGCAACCCTACATGTGTCAGAGTAGAACTGTGCTACATAGAGTTTTCGATGGCTGATTTTTCAGAAGTTGATCACCAGGGCTTTTTTCAAGATACCTCTGGGTGGACTCAAACCTCCGATCCTTGCACCACCCAGGGAGTCATGTTATGATTACCCTACCTGGGAGGCTTGCCTCTTCAGCTTCATCTTGTTAACTACTCAGTATTTGCTCACGGAGGTCTAGCCCCGGTGGTCTTTAGTTCTCATGTACATCAAGTTCATCATCGCTTTTTGCACTTGTCTCTTTGTCCTTGGAATACTCTGCCTCAAAGTTTTACATGGCTGACTTAATCTTGTGAGTTATGTCTTAGTTAACAACCTCTGTAGAATTTAAGCTCCATAAAAGCAAGTACCTTGTCTGCCTTGTCTATGGATATATCTCTAGTGCCTAGAACACTATCTGACACTGCTTATTTAAGTGTATCAGTCTGGGTCCTATTAGAAGACAGAAACCACACATTGACTTAAACAGGGTAAGTTTCAAGAATATCAAGCAACAATAAAGAGTGAAAGAGAAAATATGATACCCTAGGGCTGAAGGAGAGTATCCAAGGAAGGACAAACTTGGAAGAGAGGCCACGTCCCCAAGCTGGGGTTCAGACCTCACTGGAGAAGGTGAATAGCAGAGAAGTTTGCTGGTTTGGGCCAGAGGTGGTTTACAGTCACTAGACAAGCAGGAAACAACTCAGGGTGAGCTGCAGCTGGTGGCCAGACACATGGGTGTGTAGAGGGAGTGAGGGTACCAAGGTGGGTAGGAAGGCTGAAGCAAGTGGTGTCCCTATGGAAAGCAATCACTAGGCTAGGCCAGGGCTGCAAGACTGCTGAGGGACTTTGCATTCTCGGTGCATGGCTGGGGCAGAGCACCACCAAATGCCCTCTGACTCACACTGGTCACCTGCAGGGGAAGCCCCTTCCTCCTGGCCTATCCATCCAGCACCCTCTACCGAGAAAGCTTAACATTGTGCTTATCAACGCTTTAAAAAAAGAAATGCTTAAAGGAATTACATCCATTACCACAGAGCAGGTATTGAAGGGTGAATCTGGAGCTGACAGGCAATACACCGATAACTGGCACAGTTAAGAATTTGTTAGACAGCTGGATGGATGAAAATGGTCCTTGGTTGAGAGTATCTCCTCCCACACTTCCCAAAGCTACCTGCGTTTTCGATAAAATTCAAGTTGAAATCTGTCATTCTTTTTTTTTGAACCTTAAGTGTTTAATGCAGAAATCTGGCCTAGGCTCCAATGCAGTGGCCTCTGCTGAGCTTTGCAGGGAGGAGAGCAGAGATGGGGTGGAGGGTGGGGACAGGGCTGCCCTGGGGCAGGTGAGACAAGGAAAGGGTAGAGGAGTAGGTTGGGGCCTAGGCCTCAGAACTGAGAAAGTATGTTGCGGTCCAGGCTGCACGTGAGGCAGGGGCTTCACCATGCAGTCACCATCACCATGGAGAACTTGAGCTGTCAATTCCGGAAGAGAGGCACAAACGAATCATCTCGTAACAAATCTGCCTCCTTAATCAGGGCCACGGCTGCAGCCGAGCCGCTGAAACTGAGGGTCCCGCCAAGCAGCTATCTTCCTTCTCCTTCCGGTCGCCGTCCTGCTCCCGCCGCTGCCGGTTGCCGCCCCAGCAAACACTGAGCCCGCCCGCCACTCCAGGGCGCGCAGCTCCGCCAGCCCCTTGCCGGGCCCTGCGGCCGGGCGCCTCGCCTCCCATTCCCCAGCCGCCCCAAGAGGCGCGGCCTCACGCGAGGCAAAACCGCAGACCTCGCAAAAGGCGCGGCTCGACCTCCTTCGAGCAGCCTTCACTGCGCAGGCGTGGGAGGCTGCTGAAATCTGTCTTCGTTTTGTTCAGGATCATTAAATGCATTCTCTGCTATAACCTAGGATGTGTTTGGAACCCAGTATACTTTCAAATGGAGGTAATTTAAAATTAACTATCCTTCTTGGATTGCTCTAGGCTTTGTGGCTTAATTGGATAAGACTGAGTCATTTGAGTTGAGAAAGATTTCAGAGATTAAGTTATTAAATTCAAATCTCATTTTTTACAGGAGGAAACTGAGCCCCAGAGAGAGGAATAGTTTCTCAGTGAATCACTGGCAAAGCTGGAAGTACCACCCTTGTCTCTCTCTTTTAATATATATTTTTTAATTTAGCATCTTGTTAATGTATGACCTATTCAGAATCAAAGAATACAGCAAACGAACGTTCGGTACAGGTTACAGGTGAGTGAATAATGATGTGATACAAGCAATACCGGCTCATCCACAGGCACAGAAGGTACTGGGCCTAAAAGACATGTTACTTAGGGGGCCAAGGAAACGTTTTTATTTATTTTAAAATCAGAAGAAAAAAATGAATGGATTATATTCATTGGACTGTATTAATTTGCAGTTGGAAAATATAATTTTTAACATTTTTCAAAATGGAGAATGGGCACATGATCTCTCTTAATTTTAATGTGGTAACACACATAACGAAACATTTGCCATTTCACCCATTTTTATGAGTACAATTCAGTGGCATTAATTACACTCACCACATTGTACAATCATCACCACTATCCGTTTCCAAATTTTTTCATCACCCTTAACATAAACTATGTGCCCATTAAGTAATAATTCTCCCTTTCCTCCTCCCATCCACCCTTGGTAACCAGTAGTAAACTTTGGTCACGTGCATTAACGTGTAAGTGGGATCATACAGTATTTGCCACCCTTGTCTCTTGGCCAAATGCACAATGACTGGAATAAAGTTAAGTAGCCAGCAAGGTATAAGGGTGCCAGTTTCTACACACTCTTACCAGAATGTTTTATTATTAAACTTCTTAATCTTTATCCATCTCAGGTCAAAAGGCATCCTTTTTCTTTGAGTTTGTATTTTTAGCATGAGATTGGACGTTTTTTCACATGGTTAGGAGCTCTTTATATTTCCTGTTCTGTGAATCATTTGTACGTATCAGAGGAGGAATTCCACTCCTAGTTATTACCCAAGAGAAATAAAAAATATGTCTACACAAAGACTTGTGCACAAATGTTCATAGCAGCATTATTCACAATAACCTAACACTGGAAAAAACTCAAATGTCCATCTACTGATGAATGGATAAACAAAATGCGGTATATCCATAATCCATATAAGAGAATATACATATGAATATACAACTGAATATAATTTGGCTGCAGAGAGGAATGAAGTACATTCTGTGTGTGCTATAATATGGATGAACCTTGAAAACATTATGCTAAGTGAAAAAAGCCAGTCACAGAAGACCACATATTACACAATTCCATTTATATGAAATGTCCAGAAGAGGCAAATATATGGAGATAGAAACTAGATTAGTGGTTATTTAGGGCTGGGGGGATGGGACACAGAGGGCCAATAGCGTAATGTTTTCAAAGGTTTATCCATTCATCATTTGATGGACATTTGGATTATTTCCACCTTTTTGGCTATTGTGAATAATGCTATTATAAACATTACTGTACAAATTTTATCTTGTTTTGGTTTTGAGCCCTGGTGGTACAATGGTTAAGCACTTGGCAGTTTGAACCCACCAGGCACTCTCCGCAGAGAAGAAATCTGGTGATCTGCTTCCTTAAAGATTTCTACCTAGGAAACCCTATGAAGCAGTTCTGCTCTAATAGGGTGTCTATGAGTCAGAAGAACTGTCAGACTGTTTTTGAAAATGACTGCACCATTTTACATTCCCACCAGCAGTGTATATGGTCCAATTTCTCCATATCTTCTCCAACACTTGTTATTATCTGATTTTTTGTTTATAGCCATCCGAGTGGGTGTGAAGTGGTACCTCATGTGCTTTTCATTTGCATTTCCCTAATGACTAATGCTTTCATTTTGAGCATCTTTTCATGTGCTTACTGGCCATTTATGCATCTTCTGAGAAATGGCTAAACAGATTATTTACCCATTTTTAAATTGGGTTATTTGTCTTTTTATTATTGGGTTGTAAGAGTTTTTCTGTATATTCTAGACACAAGTCCCTTGGTAGATACATGATTTGCAGATATTTTCTCCAATTCTGTGGGTTGTCTTTTCACTTTCTCAATAGTGTCCTTTGAAACACTTAGTGTCCGTTGAAACACTTAGTGTCCATTAAATTTTTTTTTAATTTTAATAAGATCAAATTAATCTATTTTTTCTTTTGTTACTCATGTTTTGTTTTGTTTTTTAAATCTAAGGATCTGCTGCCATATCCAAGGTCATGAAGATTTACCCCTATGTTTTCTTCTAAGAGTTTCATAGCTTTAGCTCCTACATTTAGGTTTTTGGTCCATTTTGAGTTAATTCTAACATATTGTGTGAGGTAAGAGTCCAACTTCATTCTTTTGCATGTAGCTATCTAGTTGACCCAGCACCATTTGTCGAAAAGACTATAGATGTATGGGTTTATTTCTGAACTCTCAGTTCTGTTTTACTGACCTATATGTTGTTATGCCAGTGCCATACTGTCTTAATTACTGTTGCTTTGCAATAAGTTTTTAAATCAGGAAGTTGAGGGCTTCAACTTTGTTCTTATTCAAAATCGTTTTGGTTATTTGGTGTCCCTTGCCGTCCTATATGAATTTTAGAATCAGCTTGTCAAAGAAGCCAGCTAGGATTCTGATAGGGATTGTGTTGAATCTGTAGGTCAATTTGTTCAGTACTGCCATCTTAACAATATTCAATATTAAGTCTTCTGATCCATGTACATGAGATGTTTTTTAATTTATTTAGATCTATTTAAATTTCTTTCAAAGTTTTAGAGTTTTCAGAGTATAATTTTGAAGTCTTTTTGTTAAATTTATCCCTTGATATTTTATACTTTTGATGCTATTATATATATTTCTTAGTTTAGTATTTGAATTGTTTATTGCAAGTATATAGAATTACAATTGATCTTTGCATATAGATCTTGTATCCTGCAACCTTGCTGAACTTGTTTATTAATTCTAATAGTTTTTTAGTGAATTATTTAGGATTTTCTATGTACAAGATCTTGTCATCTGCAAATAGAAATAGTTTTACTTCTTCCCAATCTGGATGCCTTTTATTTCTTTCTCTTGCCTAATTACCCTGCCTAGATTCTCCAGTACAATGTTGAATAGAAATGACAAGACAGACATCCTTGCCTTGTTTCTGGTCTCAGGAGGAAAGCTTTAAGTCTTTCACCATAAAATATGATGTTAGTTGTGGATGTTTTGCAGATGTCCTTTATCAGATTGAGGAAGTTCCCTACTATTCCTAGTTTGCTCAGTGTTTTTATCATGAAAGAGTGTAGGATTTTGCCAAGTGCTTTTTTCTTGCCTCTTTTGGGATGATCTTGTGGTTTTTGTCCTTTATTCTATGATGTATTACATTGATAGATTTTACATGTCGAATCAACCTCACATTTCTGGGATAAATGCCATTGGTCATGGTGCATAATTCTTTTCATATGTTGCTGGATTTGCTTTGTTAGTATTTCCGTGGGGATATTTGTATCCATATTCTCAAGAGATATTAGTCTGTAGTTTTCTTGTAATAGCTTTGACTGGTGTTGATATCGCAGTAATACTGTTCTCACAGAATGAGTTGGAAAGTGTTACCTCCTCTTCTATATTTTAGAGTTTGTGAAGAATTGGTATTAATTCTTCTTTATATGTTTAGTAGAATTCACCAGTGAAGCCATTTGAGCCTAGGCTTTTCTTTGTCAGTAGTTTTTTTTATTACTAATTCAATCTCTTACTTGCTATGGGTCTGTTCAGGTTGTCTATTTCCTCTTGAATCAGTTTTGGGAGTTTGTGTCTTTCATCCATTTCATGCAAATTATCTAATTTATTGGCATAGAATTGTTTACAACATTCTTTTATAATCATTTTTATTTCTGTAAGGTTGGTAGTAATGTCTCTTCTTTCATTTCTGATTATAGTGATTTTACTCTTCTCTCGTTTTCTCTTGGTCTATTTAGCTAACCCGAACCCATTGCCGTTGAGTCAATTCTGACTCGTAGTGACCCTATAGGACAGAGTAAAACTGCCCCATAGGGTTTCCAAGGCTGTAATCTTACCCGGAAACAGACTGCCTCATTTTTCTACCTTGGAGCAGCTGGTGGGTAAGAACCGCCAACCTTTCTGTTAGCATCTGAGCGCTTAACTGCTGCACCACCTGGGCTCCTTTATCTAGCTAAAAGATTTTTCATTTTGTTGAGCTTTTACAAAAAAAAGCTTTTGAATTTATTGATTTTTCTCTGTTGTTTTTCTGTTCTCTATTTCATTAATTTTCACTCTAATCTTTATTATTTCCTTCTACCTACTTTAAATTTAGTTTGCTCTTCTCTTTCCAGTATCTTAGGGTCAAAGGCTAGGTTATTGATTTTAAGTCTTTCTTCTTTTTTAGTGTAGTGTTTGACTGTAAATTTCCCTCTAAGCAAAACTTTAGCTCCATCCCATAAGTTGTGTTATGTTGTGTCTTCATTTTCATTCATCTCAAAATACTTTCTAATTTTCCTTTTGATTTCTTATTTAACCCACTGACTGCAAAGTTATTTTAACATTAGAAAATCAAGTACTGTAATTCATCACATAACAGATTAAGAAAGAATATGATTGTCTCTGGTATTTTAATTGGAATAATACTGAATTTATAAATTAATTGGAGAACTAGTATCTTTACAATATTGACTCTTTATATTTTTTGTACTCCTCAAAAGAGTTTTACAGTTTTATTTATGTAGGTTCTCAGGTAAATTACTTAGGGGATATTTTATTTCATTTCATTGATGCTTATTGGTGCTTATAGATCTTATCTATTGAAAGGTGGCTTTTTGAATAGAACCTAAAATACAGGAGGGGCCCTGGTGGCGCTGTGGTTAAGCATTTGGCTACTAACCAAAAGGCTGACAGTTCGAATCCACCAGCCACTCATTGGAAACCCCATAGGGCAGTTCTACTCTGACCTATAGGGTCATGAGTTGGAATTGACTTGATGGCAATGGGTTTAAAATATAAGAAGAATTCACAAACACTAGAATAAATTTCAATCACTGCAGAGTATATTATCAATGTTTTACATAACAAATCCTTAAAATGCTGTCTCGGTCAACACTGTTTTACAAGTGTCTAAAAAACGTGCTTTATAATATGAAGTGGGGAAGGTAAAAGGTAGGGGGGGGTGATGGCTGCATACGGTCCCATGGATTACACCAGTGTTAAACTTCTGGGGAATTGTGCCTTCTGAGAGTAATTTCTCCCCCTCTTCCAACACACTCTGTTTAACAAATACCGTTTTGCACCCACTGTATGATATAAAGGAACTCTGGTGGCACAGTGGTTTAGCGCTGAGCTTCTAACTGAAAGGTTGGTGGTTAGAACCCATCAATGGTTCTACAGGAGAAAAGACCTGATGATCTGCTCCCATAAAGACTGCAGCCTATGAAATGCTATGGGGCAGTTTTACTCTGTTGAATAAGGACACTATGAGTCATAATCGACTCAATGGCAACAGGGTACGATACAGTGTGCTAATGTGGAATAGGGAGAAGAACAAATAAAATGAGAAATGATAAGGATCTGGGCAAGAAGTTAAAAAACAAGAGAGAAGCCTCCTAAACATGAACATATCAGAGTTAAAAGCCCATGCACAGGGGACCTGAGAAACTTGGAACACGCAGATAACTCATGGTTCATCAATTTTAAGTTTCCAGTAAAGGATTCAAGATGAAATCTAAAGTCTGGTTAACATCAACAAGCAGTGGGTGAATTAGAGAAGTGAGAACGAGACAAGTGTTATATTATCCTTAGTATATTAAATTCAACCATCTAGTTCAATACAAAAAAAAAAGGCATTTGCTGTCAAGTGATTTTGAGTCCTGGTGACTGTGGTGTTGCAAAGAATTAAGCTCTTGGCTATTAACCGAAAACTCACTGTGTAGTTTTAATGTGCAATTTCCTAATGACCAGTGATGATGAGCATATTTTTATGTGTTTATTTGCCATTTCTATATCTTTGGTGAAATGTCTGCTCAAATCTTTTACTCATTTTTAGTCGGATTGTTTATTTTCTTATTATTTAAGTTTTTAAAAAACATTTTTATTGAGGTATAATTGACATACAACAAATTGCACATATTTAAAGTGTATAATTTGATAAGTTTTGACATATGTATACACTTGTGAAATCAGTGCTACAATCATGGAGATGGGATGGGGAGAGAACAGGTCAGAGGCTGGTAAACTCTGGTTCTGAAAACAGTTTATTATGTTCCATACCAGTAATTAAACTTTTCTGAGAATAAGATAAAAGTTTTGGACTCTCTACCAAGAAAAACACAGGTACAGCAACCCAAAATTTTGGCTACATATCCAAGAGGTTCCTGACTACCTTTTATCTCTATAGGTCAGACTCTTCCTCTTCTGATTTGAAGGCTCATTCTTGCTGAGACCTCCTGCAACTTATTAGACTATTTTGTTGTCTTTTTCTTATCATTTCTTTTCTATTTATTTTTATTCTTTTCTTTGCCACAACTATTTTGTGCGTACTTCTCTGTCAAGCACTGAGCTTTGGTGCTAGGTATATAGTGGTGAACAAGGCCTTGCTCTCCAGGAGTTTACCTGGAGATTATCTGTGACTGTATTCTATTAGGGAAGACGGGTAAGCTATTGCAACCTTAAACCTTAAACCAAAAATATCCCCTGAAGTCTTCTTAAAACCAAACAGTAGTTTAGCTTAACTAGTAAAGAATGTCTGCCTTGAGCATAGTACTGTCTTAAGAACTATCCATAGGGAATCAAATTGACAACAGCAACTTGAGAGATTAGATAGGAAACTTAGGGGGCAGTGAGTTTATGTTCATGGGGGAGGAACAACTCAGAAAAGGAGGGTGAGAATGGTTGCACAACTAGAAGAATGTAATCAATGTCACTGAATTGTACATGTAGAAATTATTGAATTGGTGTATGTTCTGTGTATATTCTCAACAACAACAAAAAAATAAATTACAAAAACAGAAAATTGGCTATTGCAATACTGTGTAATATGTCCTGTGATTGGAGAAAATGCAGAGTGCAGGGGCTGCACAAATTAGAGTCACTTGACTTAGTTGTTTGTGGCTAGTAAAGGCTGCCCAAAGGAGGTTATAGTTAAAAATAAACCTACTCCAGACACTCTGCTAACTCAGAACTGAAGCCACTTCCAAAATCCACCTTTCAGCCAAAAATTAGACAAGGTGACCTCTTAACCACATACTGGAAAATAAAAATGCAGAAGAAGTGAGGGGAGTAGCCACTGGCCAGAAGTAGTGTACTTACCACAGCTTAGTTCTTAACTGTGCTTAAGATCTCAGCTGCTAACCAAAAAGTCAGCGGTTTGAATCCACCAGCCGCTCCTTGGAAACCCTATGGGGCAGGTCTACTCTGTCCTATAGGCCTCTATGAGTCAGAATTAACTTGACGGCAACGAGTTTAGTTCTTAACACACTGATTTTCAGGTTTTCTTTTATATCTGAGAGCATCCCCTGCCTCACTCTTTCCAGGAATTGCTTTGTGGCAAGGGAGGGCCTTGTAATCATTAGCTAACATATCTCAAAAAGCTATTTGGAAGAAAAATATATATCAAATACACATGGGAAGAAAGGAGAGTCACATTATTTGTTCAAAAGCACAAAAAGGAAATGACACTGAATATCTTGAATGAGATCATGATGTTTGTTCAAGGAAGTAAAACGTTAAGGTTCTTTTTGTGTGTGTTAAGTTTTTTTAAATGAAAACTAGTCATGGAGTTTTTCCGACATGAAGGAGCTGATAATCCTGTTCATATACCTCATCTATGGACATAGAAATCCACGCATTTATACTAAGTCACTCATCTATATCCATTAGGCTACAAATTGGCTGCTCCAATGATTGTAATTGTTCTTCATCACTGAAAGACACTTGAGAGAGAGTGACAGGGAGAAAAGCAGGGAAGGAGGGGGACCTTTCTGGTAAGCACAGAAAACCACAAATTTAAACAAAGTAAATACTCTTACAAACCCTACAGTCCGTTATTAGCCCAGCAGTTTTCCAGGTCATGTTAACCATGCTGAGGTTTCTTGTCCTGATTGTCCGTATAGTTTGTGGAGACTTGGTTGTATTTTTACTTAGCCAGTTGTCGATACCACAAGCTTACCTTCTTTTCCCTTTTAGAACCAAACTGTCACTGAGTGGTAAAATCCTAGAAAGTCCCTTTTAAGCTTTCAGGGCATTAAGTGGTGTCTGTGATTTGCAGAGGAGTCAGACTCACCTTGTCTGTGTGGCAGTTTTGACGTGGCTGCAGCTTGTCATTCTTGGGCTTCAGTTTGTAGTGTGGGCAGGCTTGCAGTGAGATGCCTTAGGCAAAAGGCAGTTCTTTCTCCAGAATTCTCCAGGTGATATATCAGGTCAGTCTTGGTTTGGCAGCCTGAGCTCATTCTGAAAAGGAACTTAGAATAGAAGTAAATCCTTGACCAATAAGACTACAGTGTTCCTCTAGGTGTTAAAGGGAAACTGTTGGAATCTTCTTGGGTTCCACAATGGCTTCCTATGGACTGTGCCCCACCAATTCATTGACCTGTCATTTACAGGATACTCATGATCATTGGAGGGTTGCTATGGATCAGAATTGACTCGATGGCAAGGGGGTTTAATGACATTTCTAAGGTCCCTGGGTGGTGCAGTATACTCTAGGCTACTAACCTAAAGGTTGGTGGTTTGAACCCACGCAGCAGCACCATGGAAGAAAGGCCTGGCAATCTGCTTCTGTAAAGATTACAGCCAAGAAGATCCGGTGGAGCAGTCTAGTCTATAACACATGGGGTTGCCATGAGTTGGAATCGACTTGATGGCAACAGGTTTGGTCTTTCTTTAATGATACTTATTTGCCCATTTGCTGCTATATTACTTAATCTTGTTCAGTGCCATAGTTTCCATTCTACTTGGTCATAACGCTGAGTGTGGTACAAGATACAAGGTTGAAACCTGATGTTTAGGGCTTTACACACATGCCGGATAATTTGCCCCATAAAATGAGAAAGTTGAAACCAAGATAAATAAAGAAAAGCACACCAGTCTGGGTTTTTTTTCCTGATGTGCTAATTCCAAATTAAGCGGAAAGGAGGACATAATAGTTTAAAATGAACTAAACGGGAGTGGGACTCTCATCCTGACCCTTGGAGTGAGCACTATTAATAGAAATTAGGTCTACCTTAGGCCTAAAAAAAGGGGACTAAATTTTTCTGAGGTCCAATTGAGAAGTGGTAACAAAAAGCTAGACATACAGTCAGGTAAAAAGACAGGCTCAATTTATGATTCCTACCTGAAAACAACAATACCTTTCTGAAAACAGCTCAAGTTTGGAGTTTAGCCACAGCATGTCTTGGCAGCTGAAGGGAGTAAGACACCAAGGGGTTTTACCCTATACACCCTTTTAAATCCTGAAACCCTACCCTGCTGGTCTCAGGGTCTGTGTCGCTCCAGATCATTACAATAACATGCTAAAATTTTGTGGGAAAAAAACACAGAAGCAAATTTGAAATAAAACTGCCATTTATGAGAACTATCATATAGGAGGTAAGCAAAATGTTTACCAGCCAGGACCTAGGGACCAGCACCCCAGATTTTTAAAATTACAAGTTTTCTTTAAATAGATAAATAACTATGATGGTTAAGGCTGTATGTCAACTTGGTTGGGCCACAATTCTCAATGGTTTGACAGTCATGTAACAATGTCATTTGGCAGTTATTTAATGATGTCATTTGACAGTTATGTAATGCTGTAGTTATCCTCTATTTTGTGATATAACATAATCATCTCTATGATGTGATCTGATGTGATTAGCCAGTCAGTAGTAAGGGGAGTTTTCTCAGTGGCATAGCCTGCTTCCAATATATATGGAAGTTCTGGCAAAGCTCGCTGACTTTGGCTCACTCTAGATCTTGCAACCGCTTGTTATCTTCTGACCTCTGGTTCTTGGGACTTGAGCCAGCAGCCTGCTGTATTAGCTGCTAATCTTCGGATCTGTCAGCCTCTGCAACTTTGTGAACCATTGGCCTACCATCTGACCTGCCGATCTTGGGTTTGTCAGCCCGTGGAGTTATGTGAATCAGGAGAAACCTCCAGCCTGATGCCTGACCCATAGACTTGGACTTGCCAGCCTCTGCAACCATGTGAGCATTTCCTTGAGATAAATCTGTCTGTCTCTCTCTCTCTCTGTCTCTCTCTCTCTCTATATATATACGCTTCACTGGTTTTGCTTCTCTAGAGAACCCAGCCTAAGTCAATAACCAAAGACCACTTCAAGATCTACCTGATGGTAAGTACAGAATGCGGAATCTCATGACACCCAGTAAGGAAGATTAGACATTTGATGCTTAGCAGGTAAGGGAAAGGTGAATCTTATAAATTAGCAAACTTCAAAAAGATCATTGGAAAGTTGTACTGATAGTATACATTAGAAAAAAAGTCAAATGTACATTTGAAAACAAAAGGAATAATAGTGTTTAGAAGAACAGAGAATATAACATTGAATATAAAGGCATTATGATGTTTGTTCAGAGGAGTTAAACATTAAACATCTTTTCTGTTAATTGAATTTTTATCTTAATACGTGGCTTAGAGTTATTTTGATTATAGAAAGGCCAATTTCCTCCTTAAGTAAAGTAAGATAAAGACTGAGGATTGCCATTAGATTTAGCAATATGAAGATCACTAGTGCTCGCCACAGAAGCAGTTTGGTGGAGTGATGTGGTAGAAAAGCTGATTGTCATGGGCTCAAAATAGGATGGAAGGATATCCGACAAAATAGACTTTAAGAAAAAGAGTATTATAAGAGAGAAATAAGATAACAAAATGATTTTTTAAATAAATGATTAAATTAATTAATACTTAACCTTTTCCAAAATATAAATGAGGAGGGAACACTTCCTAACTCATTCTGCGAAGCTAGCATTACTCTGATACCTAACCTAGATAAAGATACAAGAAAAGAAAATTACAGACCAATATCCTTTATGAGTGTAGATGCAAAATTCCTTAACAAAATACTAGTAAACCAAATCCAAAAGCTTATTAAAAGGATTATATACGATGAGCAAGTGGGATTTATCCCGGGAATGCAAGAGTAGTTCAACATTAGAAAATCAATCAATGTAATACACCACATTAATAGAATAAAGGAAAAGAACCACATGATCATCTCAGTCAATGCAGAGAAGACATTGACAAAATCCAGCACTGTTATGGATTGATTTGTGTCCCCCTAAAATATGTGTGGGAATCCTAACCCATTGTTTTAGGCTGGGTTCTCTAGAGAAACAAAATCAGTAAAGTGTATAAATATATAGAGAGAGATTTATATCAAGGAAATGACTTGTGTATCTGTAGAGGCTAGAACATCCCAAGTCCATGTGTTAGGCTGGAGATGTCTCCTGATTCACATGGCCACAGGGGCTGGTGAACTCAAGATAAGCAGGTCAGACAGCAAGGCTCTTGCTCACACTGCAAAGACCAATGAATCCCAAGATTGACAGGCAAGACAGCAGGTAAGCTCCTAGCTCAAGTCTCAAGGACTGGAGGTCAGATGAACAGGAGGCAGCTGCAGGATCCAGAGTGAGCAAAAGCTCACGAGTCTTGCCTGAAAATCCACTTATATTGGATACAGGCCATACCTCCAAGGAAACTCCCTTTCAACTGATTGGCTACTCACAGCAGATCCCATCGTAGAGGTGATCACATATCAGATCTCATCATGAGAATGATCACATCATCATACGACTGCCAAACTACATCATAAGTGCCAAACTACTAAGAATCATGGCCCAGCCAAGTTGACACACAACCTTAACGATCATACCCATATACATGTGGATGTCATATAATCTGATGCAATGTAATCACTTTCCATATACCACCTAGTATAATGTAAATAATCAGTTGAAGTCATACCAGTGTAGGGTGGATCCTAAACCTAATCATTTCTGAGTTATATAAAGAGCAACATAGACAACGGAGACACACTCTCATATTCAGGGGAAGACAGATGCCAAGTGAGGATCACCAAGAACAAAGGAACGCCTGGGGCTACCAATGAAGAAGGAATCCCCATGGCCCAGACCTGATTTGGACTTTCAGCTTTCAGAACTGTGAGAAAAAAAAATTCTATTCTTTAAAGCTGCCTACTTTCTATTATAGCAGCACTAGGAAACTAAGACAAACACCCTTTCATGATAATAACACTCAGCAAGCTAGGAATAGAAGGGAAATTCCTCAGAATGATAAAGGACATTTATGAAAAACCCACAGCTAACATCATACTAATTAGAGAAAGACTGAGAGCTTTTCCCTTAAGATCATGAACGAGACAAGGATGTCCACTCTCACCACTGCTACTCAGTATTGTACTGGACTTTCTAACCACAACAGTTAGGCAAGAAAAAGAAATAAAGGATATCTGAATCAGGAAGGAAAAAGTAAAACTATGTATTTTCCCCAGAGACATGATCCTATATGTAGAAGACCCCAAAGAATCCACAAGAAAACCACTAAAGCTAATAAAAAAAAAAATGAATTCAGCAAAGTGACAGGATACAAGGTCAGCACACAAAAATCAGTCGAGTTTTTATGTATTAGCAATGAGAAGTATGAAATGGAAATTAAGAAAACAATTCCATTTATAATAACATCTAAAAGATTAAAATACCTAGGAATAAATTTAACCAAGGAAGTGAAAGCCTTGTACACTGAAAACTATAAAATGTTACTGAAATACATTAAAGAAGACCTAAATAAATGGAAAGACATTCCATGTTTATGGATTGGAAAACTTAATATTGTTAAGATGTCAACACTACCTAAAGCAGTCTATAGATGGGATACAATACCCATCAAAATTCCAACAGCCTTCTTTTCAGAAATGAAGACACCAATCCTCACATTTACATAGAACTACAAGTGGCCCCAAATAGCTAAAGCAATCTTGAAAAAGAACAAAGTAGGACGACTCTTTCCCATCTCAAAACATAAAGTTACAGTTATCAAAACAGTCTGGTACTGGCATAATCACAGATATATAGACCAATGAAATAGAATTGAGAGTCCAGAAATAAACCCGTATATCTGTGGTCAGTTGATTTTTGATAGGGGTGCTAAGTCCATCCAGTAGGGAAAGAATAGCCTCATTAATAAATGGTACTGAGACAACTAGACTTCCACAAACAAAACAATGAACCTAGACCCATACATCACACCATATACTAACTCAAAATGGATCTAAGACCTAAATGTAAGAACTGAAACCATAAAAATCTTAGAAGAAAACATAGGGGTAAAGCTTCAAGACCTTGTTTTTCACAATGGATTCTTAGGTATGACACCAAAAGCATGAGCAACAAAAGAAAAATGGAACTTCATCAAAATTAAAACTTTTTTTCGTCAAAGAACTTTATCAAGAAAGTAAAGAGACAACCTACAGATTGGGAGAAAATTTTTGGAAACCATATATCAGATAAGGGTTTAATATCCAGAATATATAAAGAACTCTTACAACTTAACAACCAAAAAAGAAAAGCAAACAATCCAGTCAAAAAATGGGCAAAGGACTTGAGTAGACATTTACCCAAAGAAAAAATACAAATGGCCAACAATCACATGAAAAGATGCTCAATGTCATTAGTCGTCGTTGTTGTTAGATGCCGTCAAGTCGGTTCCAACTCATAACGACTATGCTAATTAATGTTATATGTCAACTTGCCTAGGCCATGATTTCCAGTATTGTGTAATTGTCCTCCATTTTGTGGTGTTGTGTAATTATGTGTTGTAAATCCTAAACCTCTATAAGTTAATGAGGCAGGATTAGTGTGAGGTGTCAAGTCACCGCCTTACTCAAGTAAGGGGAATCTCCTTGACTGTGTGGCCTGCACCCACTGTAAATGAATGCTCTGGCAAAGCTCACTCTTACTCTGGATCTGGCATCCAGCTCATTATCACCTGACCTCTGGTTCTTGGGACTTGAGTCAGCAGCCAGTCGTCTGACCCACAGATTCTGGGATTCGCCGCTTCTGTGGGCCTGTGGGCCAGCAGCCTGCCATCTAAACTGATTCACCAGCTTCCACAGCTCTGTCAACCAGCAGCCTACTGTCTGACTTGATCTGCTAGCTTCCACAGGCCAGTAGGCCAGCAGCCTGTCATCTGACCTGTTGATTTGGGATTTGTCAGCCCCTGCAACCACATGAGTCAGGAGAAGCCTCCAGCCCAACACCTGACCCATGGATTTGGGATTTGCCAGCCTCCACAGCTGCATGAGCCATTTCCTTGAGCTCTTCATTCGTTTTGCTTCTCTAAAGAACCCAGCCTAACACAGCAACCCCATGTACAACAAAATGAAATGTTGTCTAGTCCTGTGCCATCCTTATAGTCATTGCTATGTTCTAGCCCATTGTTGCAGACACTGTGTCAGTCCATCTTGTTGAGGGTCTTCCTCTTTTTTGCTGACCCTCTACTTTACCAAGCATGATGTCCTTCTCTAGGGACTGGTCCCTCCTGGTAACATGTCCAAAGTATGTGAGATGTAGTCTTGCCATGCTTGTGTCTAGGGAGCATTCTGGCTGTACTTCTTCCAAGACAGACTTATACATTCTTCTGTCGGTTCATAGTATATTCAATATTCTTTGACAACACCATGATTCAAATGTATCAATTCTTCTTTGGTCATTAGGGAAATGCAAATCAAAACCACAATGAGATATCACTTCACACCCACTAGAATGGCTGTGATTTAAAAAAATGGAAAACAACAGATGTTGGAGAGGATTTGGAGAAAATGGAATCCTCTTCCACTGCTGGTGGGATATAAGATGGTACTGCCACTGTGGAAAGCAGTCTGGTGTTTCTGCAAAAAGTTAACCATAGAATTACATATGATCCAGCCACTGCTAGGTATAAAAAAAATTGAAAGCAAGAGTACACACAGATACTTGTATACCAATGTTCATTACTGCTTCCAGCATCATAGCAGCACATAAGCCACCACAGTTCGAAAACTGACAGACAGGTGGTGGGGAGGAAGAACAGCTTTCAAAAAATGATGCTGGAGCAATTGAACATTAAGAGGCAAAAAAATGAACCTCAACCTACACCTCACACCTTTTATAAAAATTAACTCAGAATGGATCATCGGCTTAAATGTAAAATGTAAATCCATAAAAAAACTTCTAAAAAAGCATAGGAGAAAATTTTTGGTACCTAGAACTAGGCAGAGTTCTTAGACTTCTTACCAAAAATGCAGTCATTAAGAGGATTCCATTTATGTGTGGCTAATTGCCTCTGTGAACAACTGCCTCCTTTGTCATGAGACCACAAGAACTGGATAGTGCCTGGCTACCATTACTGAACATTTTGATCAAAGATTCTATGGAAGAAACCTGATGAAAATGGGGAAAATGAAGAAAAGACTTTCAAATCCTCATCGACTCCAGGCTTTCTGGAGCCATGGAGGCTGGATGAACCCCCAAAACTGTTTCTCTGAGATTATCTTTAAACCGTAAACCAAAAATATCCCCTGAAGTCTTCTTAAAACCAAACAGTAGTTTAGCTTAACTAGTAAAAAATGTCTGCCTTAAGTATTAAGCTCTTTTAAGAACTATTTATGTGGGATCAAATTGACAACCGCAACTTGAAAGATTCGGTAGAAACCTTAGGGGACAATTAGTTTATGTTAACGGAGGAGGAACAACTCAGAGAAAAACGGTGAGAATGATTGCACAACTAGAAAAATGTAATCAGTGTCACTGAACTGTACATGTAGAAACTGTTGAATTGGTGTATGTTTTGCTGTGTATATTCTCAACAGCAACAACAACAAAATAAAATTTTTAAAAAAGAGGATTCCATTTATGTAACATTTGTGAAATAATATAAGTATAGGCGATACCAAGTAACGGTAGACTGCTTCAAAATTATAAAGATAAGGGTAAAATTCATGGTAACCACAAAAAAAGTTAAGAAACCAACTCATAAAAATAAAGACGAAAAACATAAAGTCTCAACAAAACCAAAACCTACAAAAACAAAAGAAATGAACACAAAATCCACAAACAAAAGGAACTCAGCACAAGAGAGTAAGAAGAACAAAGAAAACTTCAGCATCACAAAAAAAAGCACTACAAAATGACAGCAACAGATTCACATCTATCAATAATTACACTGAACGTAAATGGACTCAATGCACCCATAAAGCGACGGAGAGTGGCAGAATGGATAAGAAAACAGGATCCATGTATTTGCTGTCTACAAGAGACACATCTTAGAAACAAAGATGTGAATTTATTAAAAATCAAAGGTTGGAAAAAAATATATCAAGCTAACAACTATCAAAAAAGAGCAGGAGTGGCAATTCTAATCTCAGATAAAATAGACTTTAAAACCAAATCTACCATAAAAGACAAAGAAGGACACTATATAATGATTAAGGGGATGATCCATCATGAAGACATAACCATAATAAATATCTATGCACCCAATGACAGGGCTCCAAAATACATAAAAAAAACTCTAACAGCACTGAAAAGAGAAATTGACAGTTCCACAATAATAGTAGGAGACTTCAACACACCACTCTCAGTAGAGGACAGAACAACTAAAAAGAAACTCAGCAAAGATACAGAAGACCTAAAGGACACAATCAGCCAACTGGACCTCATAGACATATATAGAACAATCCATCCAACCGCTGCAAAGTACACATTCTTTTCCAATGCACATGGAACGTTCTCCAGAATAGACCACATCTTAGGCCACAGAGCAATCCTCAACAAGATCCAAAATGCTGAGATAATTCACAGTATCTTCTCTGACCACAATGCCATCAAGGTAGAAATTAACACTAGAAAGAGCAAGGAAAAAAAATCAAACACGTGGAAACTGAATAATAATCTGCTTACACATCAATGGGTAATAGAAGAAATCAGAGATGGAATTAAAAAATTCCTAGAATCAAATGAAAATGAAAACACATCATACCAAAACCTTTGGGACACAGCAAAGGCAGTCCTCAGAGGACAATTTATAGCAATAGATGCACATATCAAAAAAGAAGAAAGGGACAAAATCAAAACGTTAACTACAGAACTCAAACAAATAGAAAGAGAACAACAAAAAAAGCCTACAACCACCGGAAGAAAGGAAATAGTAAAGATCAGAGCAGAAATCAATGAAATAGAGAACAGAAAAACAATAGAAAGAATCAACAAAACCAAAAGTTGGTTCTTTGAAAGAATCAACAAAATCGACAAACCACTGGCCAGACTGACAAAAGAAAAACAGCAGAGGGCACAAATAACCCAAATAAGAAATGAAATGGGGGACATTACAACAGACCCAACTGAAATAAAAAGGATTATAACAGAATATTATGAAAAACTATATTCCAACAAATTTGAAAACCTAGAGGAAATGGATAAATTTCTAGAAACATACGGCCTACCCAAACTACAACAAAGTGATATTGAAAATCTGAACAGACCCATAACAAGAGAAGAGATTGAAAAGGTAATAAAAAAACTCCCAACCAAAAAAAGCCCGGGCCCAGATGGCTTCACTGGAGAATTCTACAAAACATTTACAGAAGAGCTCGTACCAGTTCTACTCAAGTTATTTCAGAGCATAGAAGAGGAAGCAACACTTCCAAATTCATTCTATGAAGCCAGCATAACGCTGATTCCAAAACCAGGCAAAGACATCACAAAAAAAGAAAATTACAGACCAATATCTCTCATGAATATAGATGCAAAAATTCTGAACAAAATTCTAGCCAATAGAATTCAGTATCATATCAAAAAAATAATACACCACGACCAAGTAGGATTCATACCAGGTATGCAAGGATGGTTTAACATTAGAAAATCCATCAACGTAATCCACCACATAAATAAAAGGAAAGAAAAAAATCACATGATTATCTCAATTGATGCAGAAAAGGCATTTGACAAAGTCCAACACCCATTCCTGATAAAAGCTCTCAATAAAATAGGTATAGAAGGGAAATTTCTCAACATAATAAAGGGCATCTATGCAAAACCAACAGCCAACATCATTCTTAATGGAGAAAGGCTGAAAACATTCCCCCTGAAAACAGGAACAAGACAAGGATGCCCTTTATCACCACTCCTATTTAACATTGTGCTGGAAGTTCTAGCTAGAGCAGTAAGGCAAGAGAAAGAAATAAAGGGCATCCAAATTGGTAATGAAGAAGTTAAACTCTCCCTGTTTGCAGATGATATGATACTATACATAGAAAACCCTAAAGACTCCACGAGAAATTTACTGGAACTAATAGAAAGATTCAGCAGAGTAGCAGGATACAAGATAAACATTCAAAAATCAGTTGGATTCCTATACACCGGTAAAGAGAACGATGAAAAGGAGATCAGGAAATCAATACCATTTTCAATAGCCCCTAAAACGATAAAATACTTAGGAATAAATCTGACCAGGAATATAAAAGACCTATACAAAGAAAACTACAAAACACTGCTGCATGAAACCCAAAGGGATCTACATAAATGGAAAAACATACCATGCTCATGGATAGGCAGACTCAACATCGTGAAAATGGCAATTCTACCTAAAGCAATCTACAAATACAATGCAATCCCGATACAAATACCAACAACATTCTTCAAAGAGATGGAAAAACTAATTATTAACTTTCTATGGAAAGGGAAGAAACCCCGAATAAGTAAAGCACTACTGAAGAAGAAGAATAAAGTTGGAGGACTCACACTACCTGACTTGAGAACCTACTATACAGCTACAGTACTCAAAACAGCCTGGTACTGGTACAACAACAGAGACATTGACCAATGGAACAGAATTGAGAACTCAGATGTAAATCCATCCACCTACGGTCACCTGATTTTTGACAAGGGCCCAAAATACATCAAATGGGGAAAAGACAGTCTTTTTAACAAATGGTGCTGGCAAAACTGGATATCCATTTGTAGAAAAATGAAACAGGACCCATACCTCACACCATATACAAAAACTACTTCAAAATGGATCAAAGACCTGAATATAAAGCCTCAAACTATAAAATTCATAGAAGAAAAAATAGGACCAACACTTCAGGCCTTAATACATGGCATTAACAGGATACAAACCATAAACATCAACACAAAAAACCCAACAGATAAACTAGATAATTGGGATCTTCTAAACATCAAACATCTATGCTCTTCAAAAGATTTCACCAAAAGAGTTAAAAGAGAACCTACAGACTGGGAAAAAATTTTTGGACAGTACAAGTCAGACAAAGGTCTAATCTCCATAATCTACAAGAAAATCCAACACCTCTACAACAAAAAGACAACCAATCCTATCAAAAAATGGGCAAAGGAAATGAACAGACACTTCACCAAGGAAGACATTCAAATGGCCAACAGACACATGAGGAAATGCTCGCGATCACTAGCCATTAGAGAAATGCAAATTAAAACCACAATGAGATACCATCTCACCCCGGCATTACTGGCACGAATCAAAAACACTGGAAATAACAAATGTTGGAGGGGCTGCGGGGAGACGGGAACTCTTATACACTGCTGGTGGGAATGCAAAATGATACAGCCATTTTGGAAAATGATATGGCGTTTCCTCAGAAAGCTAGAAATAGACGTACCATTCGATCCAGCAATCCCACTCCTAGGAATATATCCTAGAGAAATAAGAGTCATCACTCGAATAGACATATGCACACCTATGTTCATGGCAGCATTATTCACAATAGCAAAACGATGGAAACAACCTCGATGTCCATCAACAGACGAATGGATACACAAACTATGGTACATACACACAATGGAGTACTATGCAACGAGAAAGAACAATGAATCGGTGAACCATCTCATAACATGGATGAAACTGGAGGACATCATGCTGAGTGAAATAAGTCAATCACAAAAGGACAAATATTGTATGAGACCTCTATTGTAAAAACCCATGAAAAAATTCACATGCAAAATGTAACAATCCTTGTTGGTTACCAGGGATGGGAGGTGGGGGGGATACTAAATAGGTAATAGGTAAGTGGTAACTTGGGTGAGAGATGAGATAGTACATAGTACAGGGGAAACTAACACAACCTGCACAAGGAAAGGTCATGAAGGCCCTATAGACACATCCAAACCCCCCGAGGGACTGAGTTGTTGGACGGAGGGCTCTGGGGACCATGATCTCGGGGAACATCTAGCTCAATTGGCATGACACTACTTATAAAGATAATGCTCTACATTCTACCTTGGTGAGTAGTGTCTGGGGTCTTAAAAGCCTATGAGCGGCCATCTAAGATACTCCACTGATCTCATCCCTTCGGGAACAAGGGAGAATGAAGAGAACAGGATACAAGGAAAAGATTAGTCCGAAGGACTAATGGTCCACAGCTACCAAGGCCTCCACGGGACTGAGCCCAGTACAGCTGGATGGTGCCCGGCTACCACCAATGAATCCTCTGACCAGGATCACAACAGAGGGTTCTGGGCAGAGCTGGAGTAGGATGTAGAGCATAATTTTAACTCCCAAAAAAAAAAAAAAAAAAGAAGACCAAATATACTGGCCTAAAGAATACTAGAGAAACCTTGAGAGTGTGGCCCCCAGACACCCTTTCAGCTCAGAGGGGAAGTTACCTTCAAGGTTCGATGTTAAGCCTGGGAATGGACACCCCAGTAAAACTAAATGGGACTAACGATGTACAGGAGTCCGGTGACAAGGGCCAGAAGGCAGAGGGAGAGTAGGAAACGGATGATAAGGAACACAAATTGAATAAGGACACTGTCGATGTATCGTGAGATTGTTGACCACTGCTATAGGGCAACATTTGTAGTAACTATTAAATGGGAGGCTGTTTTGTCCTGTAAGCCTTCATCTTGGGCGAGAATGGCAGCACAATTGGAAGAGCATAGTCAATATCACTTAAATGTGTAAGTAAAAAGTTTTGAAATGGTGTTTAAATAAAATAAAAATAAATAAATAAATAAACAAACAAAGGAGACTAAAGAGGTACAATAGTCCACTGACAAGGTCCAGAAGACAGAAGGGGACAAGGAAGCCCCCTGGTGATAGGGAACACAAGGTGGAGTAAGGATATTCTTGATGTGCTGTGAGATTGTTAACCATTGTCATAGGGCAACATGTGTAGTAACTGTTAAATGAAAAACTATTTTGTTCTGTAAGCCTTCATCTTAAGTGAGAATAACAGCACAGTTGGAAGAGCGTAGTCAATGTCACTGAACTGTGAATGTAGAAAATTTTGAAACGGTGTATCTTTGGCCATCTGTAATTTTCATCAAAAAAAAAAGGTTGAGAATTTAGAGGCTTAACACGTTGTGGGGTTGTTAACCAATGTCAAAAAAAACAACATGTGTACTACTATTTCATGAGAAACTATTTGCTCTGTAAGCTTTCACCTGAAGTACAATAAAATATATTAAAAAAAAAAAATATATAAGTATAGAAATGGAGAACAGATTAGTGGTTGCCAGGGGTTAGGGATGGGGCAGGGGAGAGATATGGCTATAATGGGGTAACAAAAGGGGGTCTTGTGGTAATGGTACTGTTAAGTATTTGTGGGGGTGGTTACACAAGGCTCCACATGATAAAACTGGAGCTATGCACACAAATAACTGCATGCATAACTGGTGAAATCTGAATAAATGGTATGGATTCTTCTAATGTTATTTTCTTAGTTTTGATATTGGACTATAGTTGTGTAAGGTGTTGTTACAGTGGAAGGAATGGCTGAGGGAAGGGTATACTGGACTTCCTTGTACATTTCTCTGCAATTTCCTGTTAATCTATTATATCAAAATAAAAAGTTAAAAAAAATTAATTGGTGAGTTTTACTTGTATGTAAATTATGACTCAATTAAAAAACCCATGGGTCAAGTCCATACTGATATAAATAAGTGATTGAGTAAATTAATAAATGGGGGAGATAAATCTCTTGTGAAGAAGAATTCCAGAAAAATTACGGAGATACTCTAGCCTCAAGGAGGGTGTATTAGGTTCCTAGGACTGTCGAAACAAATTATCACAAAATGAGTGGCTTAAAACAACCAAAATTTATTCTCTTACAGTTCTGAAGGCTAGAAGTCTGAAGTCAAGGTGTCAGCAGGGCCATGCTCTCTTTGAAGGCTCTAGGTAAGAATCTTTCCTTGTCTCTTTTAGCGTCTCGTAGTTGCTGGCAATCCTTGATGTTCCTTGGCCTGTACATGCATCACTCCAGTCTCTGCCTCCATCTTCACATGGGCCTTTTCTCTGTGTGTCCCTGTCTTTTCTTCTTATAAGGACATCAGTCATTGGATGAGGGTCCAGTCAAATACAGTATGAATTTTAGCTTAATGAATTACATCACCAAAGACCTTATTTTCAAATAAGCTCAACATCTGGGGTTCTGGGTGGACATAATTTTTTGGGGGGAGACACTGTTCAACCCACTGGAGTCCCTGGGTGGTGCAAATGGTTAACATACTTGGCTACTAACTGAAAGGTTAGAGGTTTGAGTCCCCCCAAAGGCACTTTAGAAGAAAGGCCTGGTAATCTACTTCTGAAAAATCAGCCACTGAAAACCCCATGGAGCACAGTTCTACTCTAATACACATGTGGTCACCATGAGTTGGAGTCTGTGAGGGCCATGAACGATATAAAAATAGATCCTGCCTGCAAAGGACTCTGGGAGAGAACCAGAGTGCTTTACCGGGTATTGAACTGGGCCAGGGAAAAAAACATCAAACACCTAACTTCCTGTTAATGTCAGTTGAAACCTATTAACTAGCACAAAAACAACCCCATCCATCATAGATTAGACATGTTTTTGCCTGGTTCCCCTGCATGTATCCTTGCATGTAAGCACTAGGTATATAAACCCACACCCCACACCACCCTGTACAGACCTCTACCTGGGTAACTCAGGGCTTCACTGTCCATTGCAGGAATCTTGGCACCTACCTGTGTCTAATAAAAGATAGATCTAATCAACCTGGCTTTTTCTGCCTTATTCTTCAGAATCCAACCTGTGCGCCTCGGAGCCACTCCTGCCACTGGTCCAGTGGAGTGTAACAGAGTTGACATCAACTGGTTTGTTTTTAATTCAACCCAGTACAGAGGGGAAGAATAACTCCCTCCTCATTATGTGAGGGCTGCACATAGTGACTTCATTCCAGAGTCGGGGTGAAGGGCAAAAAGTGACTTTACAGTGGAGAAACCTAACAAATCTGACAAATGCTGCTTCAGCCAGGTGATCAAGGTCAACCACAACAGTCATAAATCATGTTGGTAATAGTTACCCTTGAAACGATGTGATGAAAATGGCACTTTATCTCGTGATCTTTCTCTCCAAAGCCCATAACCCCTGCCTCATCATTAGGAAAACATCAGACAAATTCCAACAGAGGAGCATTCTGCAAAATACCTGGCTAGAACTCCTCAGAACAGTCAAGGACATCAAAAACAAGAGAAAGCTGAGAAACTGTTACAGCCAAGACAAGCCTACAGAGACATGAGAACTAATTATAATGTATCATAGATGGGATCCTGGAACAGAAAAAGTCATCAGGCAAAAACTTAAGAAAATCTGTATAAGTATGGACTTTGTTAATAATTTAAAATTATAAAATTATCAATGTTGGTTCATTAATTATAACAAAAGCACTATACTAATATATTAATAAAAAGGGGAAAATTAAATTTTAAAAAATTAGACGTGACACCAAAAGCACAATCCATAAGAGGCAAAATAGATAAATTAGACCTTATTAAAATTAAAAACTTGCTCTGCAAATAGCCCTATTAAAAGGACAAAAGACAAATTGGGAGAAAATATTTGCCAATCACATATCTGACAGAAGACTTGTACCTAGAATATGTTGCCTGATTAGGGTCCGTACCCTGGAGCAGTCGAGCCAATGAAACGTACTACAAGTCAGAAAGAGTGAGAAAGTTTAATTAGGAAGTGTCCACCATTGGGGATTCAACAGCAATGCAGGCTGTCTCTATGGAGTCCCAAAAGGCATTTTTACATTAGCGTTTATATGTGATTTTTATAAGAGAAGTGTCTTTTGGCGTGTCACCCACAGATGGCCAGATGAGTTACACATTACAAGATAACTATAAGAAACTCTTTATCAGACTAGAGAGATAGATGCCAGACATCTCTTTATCAGGCTAAAGATTTACGGACTGGACATCTGGGCTCTAATCTCCATGTGGGGGGGTCATAAGTCACAGGTGGCCAGACAGAGCAAAACAACGTCATTAACAAAGGTATGCAGAAAGAAGGCAGGCAAAAAGGGAAAAAAAAAACCCTTATAGGTTCATCATGGCATTAGTTATGTCAAGCTCCTAACCATCCATTTTGAAAAGGAGAAAACATGTTGTGGAGTATTAGGGTCACAGGAAATATGTAAAACTCTGAAAACTCAACTTTAAAAAAAAATCCATCTACACCAATGTTCATTGCAGCAGTATTCACAATAACCAAAACGTGGAAACAACCCAAATACCCATCAACAGATAAATGGATAAACAAAATGTGGTACATACATACAATGGAATATCACTCTGCCATAAAGAGAAAGGAAGTCAAGATACATTCCACACCACAGACAAATCTTGAAAACATTATGCTGAGTGAAATAAGTCAGTCACAAAAGGACAAATATTGTATGATCGCACTAATATGAAGTATATAGAATAGGTAAATAAACAGAGATCAGAGTTAAATAGTAGTTACGAGGGGCGGGAGGAAGAATGGGGGAATTATTGTTTAGGAAGCATTGAAGTTTTGTTTATGGGGATGGAAAATTTAGCAAAGGATATTGACCATGGTTGCACAACATGATTGATGTAATTGAGCTCACTGTATTGTATATGTGGAAAATGTTGAATCTGCAAATGTGTGCTATCTATAATATTTTTGCAATAATAATTTTAAAATCCAGTCAAAAATGGGAGAGATAAAAATTAATTTAAAAAAATAGATCAGAGAATTTACAGTAGACAATATTTTTAACATAATGAAAATATATAAAAACTTGTGTGATACAGGTAAAACTGTGCTTTATTTAAGAGAGTTTATAGCTTTAACTGTATATGTCAGAAGAGATAAAAGGCTGAGAACTAATGATCTTCAGAAGCTAGAAGAACAGCAAACTAAGCCCAAAGAAAGTAGAAAAAAGAAGTTAATCGGTTGACATTTGAACACCATTTTTGCTGGTTAGGGAATCAGTTAATTGCACAGGAACTTAGAAATGTCCACCGACTCTTTATTCCCCTAAATAATGCAAAAAGGTTTGGTACAATCTTTATTCTGGACAAGTGTTGGAGTGGCTTTTGCACACGGGCAATTTATTTTTAGGAAATATGGTTACCTCACAACAACTTGATTAGGTTTTCTTGGAATGGATGCTGTAATCTGTAACTTCTTGATATGATTTAGAATCTTTCATTTAAGAAAGCCTAACCAATATGATTTACACATTGTTGTTGTTAAGTGCCAATGAGTCAGTTCTGACTCAGCCACCTTGTTTACAACAGAACAAAACACTGGTCCTGTGCCATCCTCACAATCGTGCCTGAGCCCATCGTTGCAGCCACTGTGTCAATCCATCTCGTTGAGGGTCTTCCACTTTTTGCTAACCCTCTGCTTTATCAAGCATGATGTCCTTCTCCAGGGACTGATCACTCCTAATAACATGTCCAAACTATGTAAGAAATAGGCTCACCATCCTTGCTTCTAAGGAGCATTCTGGCTGTACTTCTTCCAAGACAGATTTGTTTGTTCTTTTGGCAGTCCATGGTATATTCAATATTCTTCATGACTGACATAGAAAGTGGTAATATATTCTGACTATAAAAAACATTCAGGACATAATGTGTTATGTCGAATGAAAATGAGTCAAAGTATTTGAAATTTTAATATCCTGGATATTTTGTGAAATATAGCCACTAAACACATAATGAATGCTCAGAAATGCAACAGACTCCAGGTTATAATATTTTTCTAGGTCTTATCCTACTCAAAATTCTGTAATAGGGGGACCTCATACCATCAAGAAAGCAGTGCCAGGAGCAGAGCGTGTCCTTTGGACACGGGTCCCTGCACTGAGAAGCTCCTAGTCCGGGGGAACACTGATGAGAAGGCCAACAGAGAGAGGAAGACTTCCCCTGTAGCTGACACCCTGAATCTGGACTTTTAGCCTACTTTGACTGTGAGGAAATAAACTTCTCTTCATTAAAACAAAAAAAAAAAAAAAAAAAAAAAATTCTGTAATAGCCTATCACCCATGTTTCTGAGATATTTGGTAAAAGAAGAATTGATTTGGAATAATAGATCCTAAGTTTGAAGCCAGGATCTGCTACTTAACAGTTGTGTGATTTGTTACAATTTACTTAACCCTCTAAGGGCTCTTTTTTTAAATTTATGACATTGGGATTGAATGAAATGGAATGAAGTGATCACAGTACCCCTTCAACAGACTATTGTAAAAACTGGATAAAATATGTATTTTGAAAATATAGAAAGGGCCACGTAAACCAGAGACTCCATCAGCCTGAGACCAGAAGAACTAGATGGTACCCGGCTACCACCAATGACTGCCCTGACAGGGAACACAACAGAGAGCCCCTGATGGAGCAGGAGAAAAGTAGGGTGCAGAACTCAAATTCTAGTAAAACGACAAGACTTAATGGTCTGACTCAGACTGGAGTGACCCCGGAAGACATGGTCCCCGGACTGTCTGTTATTCCAGAACTAAAACCATTCCTGAAACCAACTCTTCAGACATAGATTAGCTTGGACTTTAAGACATAAAATGATATTCAAGAAGAGAGTGCTTCTTAGTTCAAGTAGATATATGAGGCTAAATGGGCAGCTCCTGTCCAGAGGTGAGATGAGAAGGCAAAAAGGGACAGAAGCTGACTGAATGGACATGAGAAATCCAGGGTGGAAAGGAGGAGTGTGCCCTCACATTATAGGGAGAGCAACTATAACAATATGTGTATAAATTTTTACATGAGAAACTAACTTGAGCTGTAAACTTTCACTTATAGCACAATAAAAATTTTAAAATAAAACCCTTTAAAAACACGAAGTGTTCGAAAGCACACAGAAGCTATAGATAACATTTATTCATTAAAAATTGCAAGTGTCTTGATCTTTGGCTTGAGAGTGCTTCCCAACCCTCATAATTCTGGCAGCAGCAAACTGGGGGTGGGGGGTGGGGGGTGGGGGAAGGGTAGGAATCACGGCCTCACTGGCGCAACATGCTAAAGATCAGAGTTCAGAGTTGGGAAAACAGCTGAAATTTTAAGAAGGGATATTGTCTTACTTATCCAGTGCTGCTATAGCAGAAATATCACAGATGGATGGCTTTAACAAACAAATTTATTCTGTCACAGTCTAGGGGGCTGAAAGTCCGAATTCAGGACACCAGCTCCAGGTAAAGGCTTTCTCTCTGTCAGTTCTGGGGGAAGGTTCTTGTCTTAGTCATCTGGTGCTGCTATAACAGGAATACCACAAATGGATGGCTTTAACAAAGAGAAATTTATTCTCTCACAGTCCAGTAGGCTGCAAGTCCAAATTCAGGGTGTCAGCTCCAGGAGAAGACTTTCTCTTCTCTGACGGCTCTGGAGGAAGGTCCTTGTCATCAGTCTTCCCTTGTTCTTGGAGAATCTCAGGGCAGGAACCTCAGGTCCAAAGGATGCACTCTGCTCCGGGCACTGCTTCCTTGGTGTTAGGAGGTCCCCATGTCTCTCTGCTTGCTTATATCTCAAAAGAGACTGGCTTAAGACACTATCTAATCTTGTAGACCTCATCAACATAATCGCCACTAATTCATTTTATTACGTCATAGTGATAGCACTTACAACACACAGGGAAATCACATCAGATGATAAAATGGTAGACAATCAAACAATACTGGGAATCATGATTTCTAGACAAGATGACAGATATTTTTGGGAAACACAATTCAATCCACGACAGTCCTTGTCAACAATCTTCCCCTGATCTAGGAGTTTCTCAGTGCAGGGACCCTGGGTCCAAAGAACCTGCTCTGCTCCCGGCACTTCTTTTTTGGTGATATGAGGTCCCACTCCTCTCTGCTCAATTCTTTCTTTTATATCTCAAAAGAGATTGATTCAACATACAACCTAATCCTGTAGATTGAGTCCTGCCTCATTAACATAACTGCCTCTAATCCTGCCTCATTAACATCACAGAGGTTAGGATTTTAACACATAGGATAATCACATCAGATCACAAAATGGTGGACTACCGCACAATACTGGGAATCATGGCCTAGCCAAGTTGACAGACATTTTTGGGGGACACAATTCAATTCATAACATACCTTGGCAGCAATAAAATTATAAAAAGAGTGAGATTCAAAATCTTAAAATATAAACTCTGCTCAAATCCCTAGATGACAGCTAAACTATGAATGCCTGATGATGATTCCAGGGAGACCAGTGAAATGCAGGCAGAGACATAGAAAGCCTATTCTAGAAAGATAGAGCTTAACAGAAAAGCTCGATAATTTTGCAGCTTTTTAAACTGGGTTTGTTCCCCAGCCTTCCACAGCCCAGATGGCAGAAAGCTGAACCCTTGCGACTGGAGGTACAAGCAGACAGAGCCCAGGGTCAACAGAGCAGTTAGAAATTAGAAAAGAATCCTACCAAAAAAACCCAACCAAAACAAAACTGCAGAGAAAGTGATCCTAAATAATTGAGTATGATCTCTGCCCAAATTCTTGGCTGACCACCAAATTTTGCAGGCACAGGAGTCCCCGTGGGGCCAGTCTGAAAAAGCAGCAACCGAAAGCCATAAGAACAGAGTAGGGAGATCAGCTGGTGCATTTTGCTAGGAAGAAAACATTTGCCTACTAGAACAACAACAAAAAAATGCCCAGAACACAAAAGAATACAGAATTGCTACAGCTAATACATACAACATCAAGTTTTCAACCCAAAATCACTAGCTCATTTCAGAAATGCTCCACTTTGACCTACTCCTAAAAACTGGAGGTGGACCATGGGAGCCAAATTCTTGTTGGATGCCCCATATCTGTCCCAAACTGTAACTGTGCCAGATATTCTGATTCTAGTGAATTTGTGGTCTTGGCCATGAACTGCTGCAAGATTCTCTCGTAAATTCTCAGGGAAGCTGAAGCCGTGCCTAAGACCCAGGGACTCAGTTAAGCTTATCTTCTCCTTTGAGGCTTCATTTAACAATGCAATATTGTTACCGCAGTAACACAGATTGGAGCCGTCTGCCGCAATAGCCAATTCTGAGACAGGGGTGAGGTGAGTAGCAAGAGTTTTCTTATATATTGATATATAGGAGACAGAGGAGAATAGATTCCTCCAGAAACTGGAGATTGGCTGAAGGCTTCATAGGGACAGGATTATGGGTCTTAGAAGTTTGCGTTAGTCCCCCCTTGAGGTGGTCACGGCCCAAATGAGTTAATCTTTTCTTGGGGGTTAGCTGGCAACGTCCTGGTTTTCTTGTCCCAAGATGGGTGCTTTGTTTGGTTTTCCATTCCTAGATCATTATCACTTGTTTTCCACTTTCCAAGGAGGAACATCAGTTCATCTTAAACTTTTTATAGAGACTGGAAGGGGACGGAAAAACAAGATCATGAGACAACGCGGGGCTTAGCAATGGGGAGTAATAATAGTGAGCCAGACCTATGCAGCCTCTTTCAGTAGTGCCCTCTCCTTACACCTGTCTGTGCTTGCCACACATTTTTTCAAAACTAAATAGGTGATGTAAGATTAAGAGAAGCCAGGGAATCATTGATACAAAAATCAGGATAGTAGTTATCTAGCAAGAAGGGACTGGGACAATACAAAGAAAGTCACATTGAGTTTCTAAGGTGCCAGTAGAGTTCTATTTCTTGATCTATGTCATAAGCACAAGAGTTTTATTTTGTTATTTTTTTTTATGCATTGTATGCATATATTTTATGTATAAAACCCAAAACCAAACCTGTTACCACTGAGTCTATTCCAACTCATAGCAACCCTATAGGACAAAGTAGAACTGCCCCCTAGAGTTTCCAAAGAGTGGCTGGTAGATTTGAACTGCTGACCTTTTGGTTAGCAACCGAGCTCTTAACCACTACTCCACCAGGACCATTTTATGTATAATACTTTACAATTTAAAAAAGAAAAGAAGAGGTAGAATTTCTGGGTTGGATTCTTCTGTCTGCCTTGTCAGAGAAGGTAAATGGAGGCCATGCGTTTTCTTCTCTCTCTGAATTATAGGAAATAAACTTAATTTTGGAGCCAACCTAGAAGAGAAAACATATATTTTCCTTGTCATTGAAAAACAAAGCAGAAAGTCCTATGGAAATACATTTTTACATAAATGTAAACTCTATGGACAGAAGTGTTTTCTGTCCCCCCCCCCCCGCCCCCGCTGTATCTCCAGTGGTTAGAATAGAGACTGGCAAGTAGCAATATTTAATAAATGTTTGTTGAATAAATGAATGAATTTATGGTGTTAATTAATATGGTACATTTTGGAGGCTTAGTCATATTCTCCCTGTAAGTTTTCGAAAAGAACTTCTGGGTTTGTGTTTTATGCCCTGCCTCTTTTTTTCCCTCAATCTTCCTGCTGATACAGGAAACAAGATGAACGAGACTGATATACTTTCAGTGAAACTCCATAACGTTCAACAGATCTCTCTTTTGCATCTCCTCAGGAATTGGTATCTCCACTGTAATACCGAATCACACTCTGCCACTTGGTTCAAAATCACTATAAGCCAAATTGTAAAAACAAGGGTCACTCACTCTGCCAAGCTTTTTTTTTCTTTCCTCCAGCATATTGGAATATCTCCAATCCACCATTATACATTTATTTCCATCTTGAACTGCATGCAATTGAGGAAATATGCCTGGGCATCCATTCCCTGGTCCCTGAACATTTGGTGATGGTCAGGAAACTTCTGAAACGTTCTAAGGCAGTTTGGTGATTGGCAGATTGGTGAGCCCAGAGCAACAGAGGACCACTAGAGGGAGGTGTGACCCTCCAAATGGCCTAACGTTGGCTTCTGAGGCCCTGCCCAAAGCAAGACAGCCAAATCTGTGGTTCGAAAGCCAGCATTCCAAGGTTCTAGCTTTCCCTAAAGGTAATTATACAAGTACATGAGCTGTTTTCACATTTCGAAAATGCTAATAGAAATGTTACTTTTTACTGGTAATCATTTATTCCCATAGAGGTTACTCATATTCGTCCCAAATAGAGGTATTTACTATTTCAGTCTGATAATATATGCTCTGAAAAAATTCCAATAATAGAAAGCAAAAATTCTCTCACAGTATTACTTCCTAGAGATAACCCATGCTGTTTGGCATATATTTATCTTTGCGTGCCTTTTTTGTGTCTGCATATGGCATAAAAGGAATCATCTTAACCTGTAAAATAATCTTCCCTTTTACCTTAATAAATAATTAAATAATGGAATTCTTTTCCGTGAATTTAAATCTGCCTAGTTTTTTTTTTTTTTTTATGACAGCATAAATGCAACAATATATGATTATATCCAGATATAATTAAGCAAAGTTCTATTGTTGGACATTTAGATTTTTTTTTAAGCTATTACCACCAATGCTGCAATGAGTATCTTTGTATGGTTGTCTAATTAATGCCTATGCATAAAATCCTAGAAATGTAGCTGGTGAATCAAAGGGTATTCACATTTTACATTTCCCTGCACATACTGGCATTTATTGCATACCTTCTATGAGCTAGACAGAGTACATATTAGATGATTATCTTATCAGATCTTCACAGCAACCTTTTGAAATAGCTTGAAGCATTTTTTATTTACATACAAGGAAATCGAAACCCAAAAGTTTGCAAAGTAGCTTGCCCAAGGTCACAAAGCTAGCAAATGGTGGAGCTAGGATTTTCATCTGGGTCTTTTCTAACTCTAGAAAACCTGGGTCTAACCATGGTGAATATGGCTCTTTTGTCTGATTGCCTTTCAGAATGACATACCAGTTTACTCTCCCTCCAAGTTTTATATGAGTGCCCATTTATCCACAACTTTCTCAGCCCTAAACATTTTTCTATCTTAATATGGAAGATGAAAAACGTTTCACTGCTTTTCTTTTTCTTTTCTCTTATGTTGAGACTGAGAATATGTGCTTACTGTTTTTTGGTTTCCTGACTTGCTTAGGACATTCAAGATTAGACAAATAGTCCATTACAGTCTTCTAGTATTTTCATTATGTAATTTTTCATATTTACAACTTTAATTCATTTTGAATTTACTTCATTATCAAGTTTAGTTTATAAGGAGTTTGGAGTGCCATAATTCCAAAAATCTCAGCATTATTTACAGAAGAATCAGTTTATGATAAAGGAATGTGGTTTATGGAGTATATAACCTGAAGGTTTGTGAGAGTCTGCTATCACAGTTGCTGCCCCTGCAAATTACTCTGTCCCTCCTCAGGAATCAAGCTAACTTAGCTGAAATATGCAAGTTGATAATTTGAACTTTTTCACACAATACGTAATAGCTGATGTTACATTCCAGGTTGTTCTTTGTTCAAAACCTGGCTTCATAATTTTGAGTATAATCAGTGTTTCAACATTTGAGACAGTATATGAATTATTAGTGCCTGGATGGTGCAAAAGGAGCCCTGGTGGTGCAGTGATTAAGCCTTGGCTGCTAACCAAAAGGTCGGTGGTTTGAACCCACCAGTCGCTCCAAGGGAGAAAGATATGGCAGTCAGCTTCAGTAAAGATTTCAGCCTTAGAAACCCTATGGGGCTACGCCGTCATATAGGGTCACTGAGTTGAAATTGACTCAATAGCAACAGGTTTACAGGGTGGGGCAAATGGTTAAGCGCTAGCCTACTAGCCATAAAGGTTGGTGGTTTGAACTCACCCAGAGGTCACAGGCCTGGCGATCTGCTTTCGAAAGGCCACGGCCTTGAAAACCCTATGGAGCAGTTCTACTTTGCTTTTTGCACAGGTGGTGTCACCAGGAGTCAGAACTGACTCGATGGCAACTATTAACAAGATACGAATTACTACATACACACACATAAGCACATATGTGTTTGTGTAGAGAAATCTGTGGATATAAATATACACCAAATTCCTAACAGTGGCTGTCATCAAAAAGAATTGCTGGTGAGGAAGGCATTAAGAGAAGTGGTGGGTAGTGGTGAAGAGGAAATGACCCTTTTTTAAAAAAAAATTATACATGTCGGAATTTTTCTTTCTCTTTACATTTTACAATAAGCATGCATTTTTTTTCAAATTTTTTAAAATAGTGAAAAATGTTTTAATTATTAAAAGTTTAAATCAATAGTCATAAGAAATTTCTCTATTAATAAATTTAATAGAAATTCTTTAATACAGAGTTTCTATTATTAACCTTAGTTGCTGGGTGGTGGTTAATGCCCTCGGGCTGCTAACCTAAAGATTGGAGGATCAAGTCTACTCAGAGGCACCTCAGAAGAAAGACCTGGCAATCTATTTCCAAAAAAACAGCCTTTGAAAACCCTATGGATCACAAAAGTCTAATCCAAAACAGATTATGGGGACAGTGTAAGACTAAACAGCATTTTCTTCTGTTGTGCATGGGATCTCGGACTCAACAACAGATCAGAACAACAACAAAACCAAATATAATATATTACGGTGATCTAACTAACATGGAAAAACCCTGGTGGCGTAGTGGTGAAATGCTGTGGCTGCTGACCAAAAGATCGGCAGTTTGAACCCACCAGGTTCTTCTTGGAAACTATGGGACAGTCTTACTCTCTCCTATAGGGTCGCTATGAGTCAGAATCGACTCGATGGCAATGGGTTTCTTTTTTTTGAACTAACGTGAGGAGTCCTGGTGGCGCAGTGGTTAAGAACATGATTGCTAACCAAAAGGTCGGCAATTCAAATTCATCAGCCACTCCTTGGAAACTCCATGGGGGAATTTTTCTGTGTCCTACAGGGCCCTCATGAGTTGGAATCCACTCCACGGCAGTTGGTTTTTTTTTTTTTAACATAAACTCAATCAAATATGCAATTTCCATATATATTCATTAGTGTTTCTGGACCCTACCTTAACGCCAATTTAGTGGTGGCTCTGCTGCAGCAGATATACACTAATTTTACTTTATATCTGAAACTCTTGGTTTTACCGTCTTCTAAAGGTCACGTCTTTTTATCAGGAGGTGAATGTTGATTGATCTAAGCCAATTATGATTATCTCATTTGCTTGTTAGCTAAACCATGGGCTTATGTCAATTCTAGATAATATGTCAAGGGATGTTTGCTGAAAGGCTTCTGAGAAGACTTTTCTGGCTTTTATATTGTCTACCAGTGAAACTAATAGCTACGACAGCCCTGTTGGGACCCAGAGTGCAGCCAGCTTCAGAGGGCTGGTCAGTACATGACTGAGGATGACGGAACCGGGACGTGGAAGGAACGCAAACCAACAATAACTTTGGACCACGGATTAAGAAAAAGAAAAAAAACTCTGACATTCTTGTTATGTGAGATATAAAATGTAATATTGTTTAAGCCACTTTTTGATGGGATTTTTGTTACCTGAGCCAAATGCAAACCAAAATACACCCTAATTTCCTAGATTTTTATATTTTGCAATTCTCATTATTCTTCAAAAAATTCTTATTACTATCAAATATTTATTCACTTTAACTAACTTTAGAATCAGATTGTCAAGAATCTTAAAAAAAAAAAAATAGATGAAAAGAATATTAACTTCATTACAGTAATGAGTCTTCCCACTCAGCAACATAGTATGTGCCTCCATTTATTCAAATCTCCTTTTATGTTGGTTAATGAAGTTCTACAACCTTCTTCATATACATTTTACCTAATCCTTCTTAGAGCCCTAATATCTATTCCAAAAGTAGATTGGCACAAATTAGTTTCATAACCCACATAGAATGTTTTTTGTCATGAAAATGAATTCGAATTTTATTCGGTATGCCTCTGATTCTCTGACTTTACTGTGCTTAAATATTACCTAGTGTGCTTGCTAAAAAATGGATTTTCTTGGGCTTTAAACTCAGGAATCTTGATTCTGTACATTTGTGATAATTCCCCACAATTTGCATTAAAAAAAAAAACTGCAGAGTTCATTTTGCTCAGGATGGTTTACTAGAGGAATACTGCCATAGGTAAATGTTAGCTATTAAAAGGTTTTGTTTTGCGGAGTAACGTACTTAGATTTGCATTTCAGATTATTTTCCCTGTACTATAGAGAAGGTGCCCTGGTGGTGCAGTGGTTAACAGCTTGGCTGTTAACCAAAAGGTCAGCAGTTTGAATCCACTGTGAGTCAATGGTAGCGGGTCTGGTTTTGGTTTTGGTATAGAGAAGAAGGAGCCCTGGTGGTGCAGTAGCTGAAGCGACCGGCTACAAACTGAAAGGTTCAGCAGTTTGAACCGCCCCTCCCCGCCCCCCCGCCCCCCCAACACTCCATGGGAGAAAGATGTGGCAGGCTGCTTCTGTAAAGATTACAGCCTTGGAAACCCTGTGCGGCAGTTCTACTCTGTCCTGTGGGGTCACTGTGAGTTGGAATCCACTCGATGGAAATGGGTTTGGTTTCGGGTTTATGGAGAAGGGATTGGAAGTGGGCAAGACCAGAAATAGAGAGATTAGTTAATGTATTTTAATGATTAGGTCTAATAATAAGGACCTAGATTAAGATCCAATGGAAAAGAGTGTAACAGAGAGGAACATATGGAGTTTGGGAGTCAGACAAAATCTGGGTTTGAATCCAGATTTTACCACATACAACCAGTATCGCCTTTGGCATGTTTGTTAAGCTTTTGGCCTTTTTTTTCCTTACATAAAAATGGTTGTAATAATAATAATAATACCTCCATCATATGAATATCAGGGAAGTGAGTATGAAAAAACATGTTACACATTAGGGGCTCAATACATCATGTCGTTGCGTGGCGTGGAGTCAAGTTGATTCCTACTCATAGCAACCCTATAGGACAGAGTAGGACTGCCCCATAGGGTTTCCCAGTCTATAATCTTTAGGGGAGCAGATTGCCAGCTCTTTGCTCTTGTAAAGCAGCTGGTGGGTTCCGTCCTAGACCTTTCAGTTAGCAGCTGAGTGCTTAACCATTGTGCCACCAGGGCTCCTTCAATACATCACACCTAGTATGGAAACCTGTTGGTTGCTTGGAATATATTTGAGAGGTAGACTTAGATACTAGTAACTGTGGAGATATAGTGGTTGAAAGAAAGGAAATATCCCAGGATAACTGCCAGGCTTCTGGCTATGATAACAGGGTGAGTTACAATGTCATGAACCAGCACAGGAAATGCTGTGAAAAAGGAGGGGAATGAGATAATGGGGTTTAATTTTGGATTTGAGGTGTCGGAGAAATTTCCATAATAATTGTAGGTTGACATTCACTTAGTGCCTACTATATTCCATAGACAATCTGGGAGGTCTTTTACATACATTACCACGTATCCTCACCACAACAGAGTAAGTAAATGATCATTCGTATTTTACAGATGAGGAAACGGGAGTCTCAGAAATAGGTTGGCATAAGTGGAGATACCAAGTAGCAGGTATGTCTGAAACTGGAGCACTGCAGAGACTTAAACTGAAGTTACAGATTTGGGAATGATCGGCCTAAAGGTATAAAGGTGCTAGTGAGAAACAAGGGCAAAGGATGAAGACAGAGAACAGGGCTGCCTACAATACCACTATTCAGAGCTGACAGAGAAAAAGAAGCCCATAAAACAGGGGCAGAGTGAAGATGGGAGAAGCATCCTAGGAGGATTTTTTTTAAAAAGGGTGTAGTATAATCAGAAATAAATGTATGTACTGAAAATGGAGGTGTTGTCAACACTCTGAAATGTAGAGAAGTTCTTACGGAATAGTTGAGAGTATGGATTCAGAAGTCATTTCTTCATAGATGTGAGTCCTTTGGAAAGTTTATTACTTATGTTCTCTAACCCTTATCATCTATACCCCCCCACTGCCATCAAGTCGATTCCAACTCATAGCGAACCCATAGTTTCCAAGGGTGTAAATCTCTATGAAAGCAGATTGCGGCGTCTTTCTCCTGCAGAGCAGCTGGTGGTTTCAAACTGCTCACCTTTTGGTTAGCAGTTGATTGCTTTAACGACTGCGCCACCAGGGCACCATCATTGGAAATGGGATAAAAATTTCATCTAGTTGTATGAAAATTAAACAAGATGATGCATGTGAAGCTCTTATCAGTCTGGCAAAAGTAGCTAAGTGTTGGTTTCGTAAGAGTAAAGTAATATAGTATCTAAGGTCCAAAAAACATAACCATCCGAGTTGTTTCCATGTCTATCTTCCTCACCTCTGAAGCCTAGCAAACTCCTAACAAAATATCTGCTATTTAGTTAAGTATTAACAAATATTTGTTGACTGAACTAATGAAGGACACATTTTGAGGTCACTGGTGATTTTTAGCTTGATTTGTTACAATGGCCTGGTAGGGACAGAAAGTGGATCGCAGTGGATTGAGGAGGGATGAGGCAGTTTCTTGGCTGAGACAAGGTTATATTTAACTCAGACAAGAGGCAAGGCAATGCAATAACATTGGACTTGTTATTTAGATTTCCTGAGCTTCAGTTTCTTTGTACATAAATAGTAGCTAACCTCAGAGTGCCACTTAAGAATCAAGTGAAATAAACTATGTTTACCCATGTAGTGCTGTGGAGATGTAAAGTACCCTTAAAGGTATTTTCCTCAAAGTTGGGCCTCACTTTAATTTTTCACTTTTCTTTTAGAAGATGCAAGCAGCATAAGAAAAGCAACACGAAAGAGCCATTGATAGAGTTAATAATCATATGAAATAATCGTGTTTCTCTGAAGACCGATGTGAAAGATACTTAAAACAAGGGCTTTTTTGCCTGTAGAGGGTAGAGTCTGAGCAGGTAAAAGGTATATTTTTATTGATCTAATGAGACAGGAGAGCCCTGGTGGTGTGGAGGTTAAGAGCTCAGCGGCTGACCAAAAGGTCGGCAGTTCGAATCCACCAGGTGCTCCTTGGAAACCCTATGGGCAGTTCTACTCTGTCCTGTAGGGTTGCCGTGAGTCAGAATTGACTCAATGGCAATAGGTTTGGGTTTGATGATATAGGAATTAATCAGGGAACCAGTGTGAGTTCACACACTGTAATAGTTCAGTGGGCAGCACTGTGAAGGAACCTACAGAGCCTGACAGTTTGGAGGACGTTAAGTATAACTGTAAGATTAACCACAAGCTGAGGATCGATATGAGGCTTAAGAAATGAGATCTAGGATACAGGAAAGGCTAAGATTTAGATAAGACTTGGCATTGCAGAAAGGACAAATTGTATGGCTAATCTAGTGCAATCTGTATTTGGAAAACAAATGGAATTTACATAATTCATAAGCTGTATTAACTATAGATGTTAGTAATCTGTAAGACATATTAGATTTAGGTAAGTAGAGAGTACATGTGTACAGAACACAGGGATAGAAGGAGCAAGAGGCACCTAACAGTCTTATTAAGTCTAACACTAAATATTATCAAAGGCATTCAACATCCCAAACTCTTGAATTGGCAACTTATTGGTGACCCCTATCCCAGTCCCACAGGTACCTTGCCCAAGTAATGCAAATAAATTCCATAGCTACTCATCAAGCTAAGAGAAGCTACAGTCGTGGCCAGTTCTTGCCACTACGTGTCTCTGATAGAGCTAGCCTCTGACTGTCTGCAGGTACATTCCTTTTGCAGAGCCCAGCCCTGGTTCAATCTTAAATTCTCATCCTCAGTCACCATCCTCGGTTCCTGTAACCACACCATAAATGCAGAAGGCTGGTGCCCCAGAGACAGGACACATGACCTGTCTCATCTCTACTTGCACTGAATCGTTAAGTGTATTCGCCTAACACATCTTATTCTCCTCGTTTTGCGCCAAGTCTTATAATTAATTTATTATGGTTCAAACATCTGAGCTTTTCTGTTCTTGAAAAATAGCCTTGTAGTATATTTGGAGGTAATGATACTCTTGCATTATAGTAATTTTCCAGGCGCTTAACGTTTAAAATTCTCCAGGACTTTCTTCTTGGACCACAGTTTAACCGTAATGCCTTAAGCAGGGCTTAAGCAGGGAGACTCACCACCAGCTGCTACTTCTTTTCAGTGAGGTTTCACTTCTACCTCACACCAAGCAACCTATTCAAATGCCTGCGTTTTGGTATCCTTAGTCGAACTAACTTCCTGTGCCAGAAGCTTTTGTCTGCCCCAATTAGCTTCTTTATTTAACAAATTCCCTTTATCTCCAGGCTTGAGGCAAAAGCTGACAGGGCCCCAGGTGGCAAGCAATACTTACTAATGTCCTCCCCCTCATTTCCCTGCCTGTCTGGCAGTTGTCGGCCTTTACCTTTAGGTTCACAATCATGGATGTTTTTTTTCCCCCTGTAGATGCCAGGTTTTTCTGCATAGTAGGATTATTCAGAGCAGAAGTAACCTTGTCCTTACCCCCAAGAACTAGGTGCTTGAAATTTACTTTTTGAGCTTTACGTCCATATTGTGATATTCAGAAGACCCAGACAAGTTCAATACGGTGCTCTTCTTTCCTCAAGTACAAACTGAAATGGAAATGCAAACTAAAACCCAAGAAAAAGTGAATTTTCACATCAACGACAATAAAATAGCTGAGATGTAATATACTAAGTCACACCCACTCCCTATTTGGAGAACTAAAAAAAGTAAGGTCTAAGGGAAATGTGAAAAGATGGAGAGGCTGGCAGGTGAATTTATGATCACTTTCTTTTCACGTAGGACTCCTGGTGGCACAATGGTTAAAGTGCTCAGCTGCTAATCAGCTGGTTCAACCCACCAGCTGCTCTGTGGCAAGAAGATGGGACAGTGGCTTCCTTGGAGACCCTATGAGGCAGTTCTGCTCTGTCTTACAGGGTCGCTATGAGTGAACTCGACCTACAGCAGTGGATTTTTTTGGTCTTTTCACCTTATCTTCTTCTATTATGTATATTCTTAGTGATCCTGTGACCAAAAAAAGGGGTAAACTGACAAGCCTTAAATTGGGTTAGCACCTAGGAAAAGACTTTAATTTTGCGTTTAGGAAAAGACTTTTTAGCCTTTTTCCAGCCTCAACTTTATGGCGACTTACACAGTGATTTTTGCTCTAATATTTACTAGCTTTTTTCTAAAAAAGTATCTTGTACCTTTTTAGGTATTAACTATATTTTTTAAGTTTCTGGAACATAAAGACCCTGTAGGACAGAGTAGAACTGCCCCATAGGGTTTCCTAGGCTGTAATGTTTTACGGGAGCAGATCCGCAGGTCCTGAGGAGTTGCTGGTGGGTTCAAACCAACCTTACCAGCCTTTTCTGTTAGTGGGCGAGCACTTAACCATTGTATTACCAGGGCTCCCTCTAGTACTACACAGCAATTAAAAAGAATGAGATCTAAATTTAGGAAAAGATATCTATGAAATATTCCTAAATAGAAAAAGCAAATTGCAGAGCAATATGCCCCTACATCAAACAAAGTAATGAAGACCCGTGTTTAGTGGAATTTTTCCTCATTGAACCTCTGGGTAAAATTAGGGCAGAAGACAGCTAAAGGTAAAACGGATATTACTTTATTCGTTTGTACTAATATTTATAAATCAACCAGCCATACTGGTACTATTATTACCATAATGCAGCAAAATACAAAACATCTTTCTACAAATATTCAAAAAATGAACAAGTTAGGGGTTATAGTAAAACAGAGCAGAAGGGCAGAGGAAATCAATGAAGCTCCTATGACTTAACCCTTCACCTTAAGCCTCCCAATCCTATAAAATACAAATAATCCTCCACCACATCTTTGTACTTTTAGTTCGAATTCTTGAGGCTAGATCCTAAAGATATCCGAGGTAGTATGGTATCTAGTTATCTATAGTCGGAAACATCTTTTATCACATTGTCCAGGTGGCTATTATTGAAACCTATTTGATTAAATGTCCATTATACCCCTCCCGAATCTATACAATAGGCACAATGAAAACCAGGCTATCATGGCAGAGAGATAAACCTCTAAAAACAAGAAGTCCTACAAGATAGAAGGAATGCAGTCACCGCCCAGATTGACATTGAATTATATATATACCCATCTTCACGCATCTTCAGGCTGTATGTTCATGGAGTAATTTAGGAATAAATCTATGGTTTGTGAGGTCTCCAGATCACTGGCAGAATTTTGCTGGAATTGGATCTGTGGCAGCAGGAAGTCCTCTCCACAGTTTTGGAACTGATTGTTCCAGGGTGACTGGCTATTCCAGGATTGGGTGCACCAAGCCTGGCTGTTCCAGGAATGGTTGCTCCAAGCCTGGCTGTTCCAGGAATGGTTGTTCCACGACTGGCTGTTCCAGGTCTGGTTGCTCCAAGTTGAGTTGTTCCAGGTCTGATTGTTCCACATTGGGAGGTTTCCAGAAGGAAAGCATCCCTGGTGATAGGAAGAGTAGAGGTCCAGGAACTCTGTAGGTACAGAGACCTTCTGAAAGAGAATGGTAGATTGACTGAAAGGGTAACAAGGAATATCAATCAGAATTATCTGTGGTTGAGGTTGTATGTTTCAGGGATAGACAAAACTAAAAGTCCATTGAAAGAAAACAGCAGAAAAATAAGTTTCCTGTTACCTGAATCGCACCACTGCTATTCTTGGACCAGCTGGTATTTTTCTGCCACCTCTTACATTTCATTCTCTGGTTCTGGAACCAGGTCTTAACCTGTAGGAAAAAGGTGAGAGAGAAAAGTAAGATACTAGAAAAGCAGATGTGCTTGGGAGAAAAAATGTTGTTTTCTATTTTCCCTGACAGGTTAAAAAAAAAAAGCAAACAAAAAACTACCCTAAAGCTCAGGAACAAAATTTGAATTTCTGAATCTTTTTTAAAAATCCTGAGCCACTGGGGACGACCATGGTCTCGGGGAACATCTAGCTCAATTGGCATGACACTACTTATAAAGATAATGCTCTACATTCTACCTTGGTGAGTAGTGTCTGGGGTCTTAAAAGCCTATGAGCGGCCATACTCCACTGGTCTCATCCCTTCAGGAGCAAGGGAGAATGAAGAGAACAGGATTCAACGAAAAGATTAGTCCAAAGGACTAATGGACCACAGCTACCAAGGCCTCCACCGGACCGAGTCCAGTACAGCTAGATGGTGCCCGGCTACCACCACTGACTGCTCTGACCAGGATCACAACAGAGGGTTCTGGACAGAGCTGGAGAAGGATGTAGAGCATAATTTTAACTCCCAAAAAAAAAGGACCAGATTTACTGGCCTAAAGAATACTAGAGAAACCTCGAGAGTGTGGCCCCCAGACACCCTTTCAGCTCAGAGGTGAAGTTACCTTCGAGGTTCGATGTTAATCCTGGGAGTGGACAGCCCAGTAAAACTAAATGGGACTAACGAGGTACAGGAGTCCAGTGACAAGGGCCAGAAGGCAGAGGGGGAGTAGGAAACTGATGATAAGGAACACAAATTGAATAAGGACACTGTCGATGTGTTGTGAGATTGTTGACCACTGCTATAGGGCAACATTTGTAGTAACTATTAAACGGGAGGCTGTTTTGTCCTGTAAGCCTTCATCTTGGGCGAGAATGGAAGCACAATTGGGAGAGCATAGTCAATATCACTTAAATGTGTAAGTAAATAGTTTTGAAATGGTGTTAAAATAAAATAAAAAAATAAAAAAACCAAATGAGACTAAAGAGGTACAGTAGTCCAGTGACAAGGGCCAGAAGACAGAAGGGGACAAGGAAGTCCCCTGGTGATAAGGAACACAAGGTGGAGTAAGGATATTCTTGATGTGCTGTGAGATTGTTAACCATTGTCATAGGGCAACATGTGTAGTAACTGTTAAATGAAAAACTATTTTGTTCTGTAAGCCTTCATCTTAAGTGAGAATAACAGCACAGTTGGAAGAGCGTAGTCAAAATCACTGAAGTGTGAATGCAGAAATTTTTGAAACGGTGTATCTTTGGCTATCTGTATTTTCATCAAAAAAAAAAAAAGGTTGAGAATTTAGAGGCTTAATATGTTGTGGGGTTGTTAACCAATGTCATAGAACAACATGTGTACTACTATTTCATGAGAAACTACTTGCTCTGTAAGCTTTCACCTGAAGTACAATAAAATAAAAAAAATAAAAAAAAAAAAATCCTGAGCCAGTGTTCTAAGAATACATATCCAAACCCCTGAAGTCAGTTAACTGCGTTTTGTTTGATCAAAACACACTGCAACTCTACTTACCAGTTAGTTCACATTGAGATTTCTGATCTCCCTTTTTTACAGGGCTTACTTATACATTAGTCACAGCCTCCCCCCAGCCCCACCATACAAGCTTATTTACATTTAATGATAATGGTAGCGTTTCAATTCAGAGATTATGAAATATAACACTAGGACAATGACTATAAAATATCAAGTTACATTCCAAAACATATCAAACTAAACTTTCCAGATGGCTTATTGACTATGAGTTAAGAAAATGAGATCACAGAAGGGCCAGAAAACATAAGTATCTTGGAATAAGGAGGCACCAAAAGACAAACTAAAATATTTTACTGAAGAAAAGCCTTCTGGACTTCAATAAACCGTTATGAAATAAAAATGATACACAATTGTTATAGAGATGAGGAGCTTTGAAATCCATTTTAAAAAGTGAACATAGGATAGAGAATAAAGAGTAAAGAGGATTAAAGCAATTGACAGGAAAAAAATGGCAAATAAAACATATGAAAAATGACCTATCTCATTAGTGATCAAATACACAAAGATTAAAAACAAAAGAAGCAAATTTTTATTTTAATGAGAACCAGTGTTGGTCAGGGACTTGCTTGTCTGAAGTTGGAGTAGTCCTTCTTTGACTAAGGGAAAAACGGGAAACATTTGCACAATCTTCTTTGTGCAATGAGGGGAGGTGGTTAAATAATTATGACATTCTTACAACAGAATATGTAATGAAAGGAAGAGGGGGTCAAGAAACCCAAAGATCCCATTTTCATATTTAAATTATTTGGGGGGGGGGTGCATCCACAAAGGTGTTCTCGAACTTAATCTGCTAATCATTTTTATTTTATTGCAAGAATAAAGCAAACTTACCTGTTTGTAGCTAAGGTTCAGGACTTCGGAAAGTTCTTGCATCTGCTGGAGGCTGAGGTATTTCTGTTTCTGAAACCTGTCTTTGAGTATGCACAGCTGGGTCTGCGAGAACACAGTTCTGACCTTCTGTTTCTTGCCCTGGCCCTTACCTTCCTTCTTCACTGTGCTCTTCTCTATAGAAGTAGAAGCAGGCGATTTTATTTTGGGACTGGTGGAAGAATCAGGGCTATCCTGAATAAGCTGATCCATGGAGGAAGGAAGAGGAGAGACTGTTGGGAGCAAATAAAATGACAACTTTTCTCTAAAACTTTTTTTTTCAAATATTAAAATATTCTATTTGCAAACATTGTTTTCAGTTCACTTCTCTAATCCTCACAAGTCTCAAAGCTAGGTAAGCATTAAGTAACGTCTTAATTCTTAACCAACAATTATTGAGCACTTTGCTAACCTCTTGTACACACAATAATCCAAGAAATGATAATCGATGATTGATTTTAACATATAATGGAACAAGCTCAGAGAGGTTTTTAACAATGTGACCAACATCATACATTGCTGGGAAGCAGAGAGGAACTCAAACCTCAAGCAACTACGCTTTGGCAACCACCTCTAACTGCCCTGATACCAGAATCGTGATCACCCAACTAATGTCTGCCTTGTCTCCATAAATCACAACTTCTTGTTTGTAACCTTACTCAGCACCACCTATACAATTTTTTAACTAACTACATGACCAGACTCTGGGTACCCTATGCAGTCACCAATTTACTGCCAGGTTATTTCTAAATACCAGGACTAGCAGATGTGAATGAATTGATAGGCATCCATCTCAGTCCAGACTTTGCCTTTACAAGCTGTGACTTCATCTCCAAAATAATTCCACCCTCACGAGGTAACAAATAAAAAATGTCTAACACGGGACCTGACAATAATTAACTTAGTAACTAAAAATTAAGTGTACTTCTGTCTATATTACCTAACAATTACAACCTAGAAAACTCTGTGGGATACTTCTACTCTGTCGTATATAGTACCTAGGAGTGGAAATCGACCTGATGGCATATAACAACAACATACAAAACTTGTGCTTGCTTGCTCAGAAGGATCTGCCCACTGTTCATTCCCAAGCTCGTCCTCTTAACAACCCAGCACCCTATTTCTCCAGTGTTTGAAATTATAAAAACAAGGATGTCAACACAAAGTTTAGAAAAGCGGGATCATATCAAAACCTAACACTCAAATATAGCAGTTATTTTGCTCACTTATTCTTTCTCCATAACTTACTTTTATGGTTATAACAAATGTAACTTTGTAAAGTAGTTTATGTCGTGTTAAAAATGGCATTCCTGGATGAAAGGGGTTTACTTTTTTATTTTCATAAATTTTGACAACTACATTTCCAATAAAGTGGTAGCAGCTTTAAAGTATCCCAAGCATTCCTCAGTTACCGTTTAGAAGCATTTGTAATATGGATTTTGAAGCCAAACTGTAGTTCAAATCCCAACTCTAGCCACTTTGTTTGATGATCAGCAGATTTAACTTTCTGGAATTATCTTTACCGTAAAATGAGGCAAACGCTTCTTTGAGTTTTATGAGAACTGGGCATGGTACCTAGAACATAGCAGATACCCCAACTCAGAGGTGCCCAATATTATCCACACACCCAAAGGCTGGGAGCAAAGCCAACTGGTACAGTCCTTATTTTAATTACAGTTTTAAAATGCTTCAAGGTGCAATTTATGGAATTAGCCGTGCCATTGCTGGCGCTCTGTGAGTAAAAACAAATAAAACAAAAATGTGATGCTCACTCCCAATCCGTGTTCTGTCTTCTGGCCAATTAACAGTAACACCTACTGACAACTGTGTGCCCAACACTACGATGTTAAGATTTATGCACCAGCTCATTTAATAATTACAATAACACATTTGTATTCCCACAGTACCTGAGCTTGTAGGTTCTCAATAACTAGCAAGAGTACACACAGTTTAACTGCTGAGAGTTCTCTTGTCTCTCAGTCCTAATTCACACCTGGGACATAGTTAAAATGGCACGAGCCACCAAGTTACAATTCAAAGAGAGTGTTAAGAGGTTTAATAGATAATGATACCTGCTTATATTCCAAACGTGAACCCACAGCCATCGAGCCCATTCCGACTCATAGTGACCCCATAGGACAGAGTAGAACTGCTCCACAGGGTTTCCAAGGCTATAAATCTTTACGGAAGCAAATGACCACATCTTTTTCCCGGAGGAGTGCCTGGTGGGTTTGAACTGCCGACCTTCTGGTTAGCAGTGAAGGGCTTTAATCACTGCGCCACCAGGCCTCCGCTGCTTATATTAATGGGCTAGAATTTCTCAAGAGGGATGTGGATGACCCTCAATCCTCTTTCCTTTCTTCTCGTTACCTTAAGGAAGTTAGACTTCCAAGGATTAAATTTTTCTTACCAGTTTCTGAGTAGAGTGCCTCAGCAGAGGACATTTGCAAGGATGTGCAATTTTCTTCAGCCCCCAAAATTGTAGATATTGGTGAAGAGTCCCTAGAATCGCATGCTTCAGGCAGGCTTTGGGGAGAAGCTAGATCCACACTCATGTTGTCGAGTAGAAGAACAAAACAAACAAAAATCCAAAAGACCTAGACTGTGAAAGTCTAACTCAGACTTAAAGCCTTTTTGAGTGGAAAATACGAAGATCTCCAGATAGAAAAGTATTAAAAAGTTGGGATGAAGGGAATTGCCCCAAGAGCCAACAGGGACCAGCCCAATCCAGCAAAAGTGGAGAGTTTGGAGTCTGTGGATGTATAAATCAAGCCTCAGTATATAACGAAGTCCTTAGACTGGCCCCTCCTGGTGGCCCTCATTCCTCCACACACCCTGGCGAATTCCCAGTTAATCCTGTCTGCCAGTCTCATCAAGGCCATTGTAATGCAAAAGTTCCTGAAAGTAGAGCTGCAGGGTAACCCAGACTGGGTGGGGAAGGAACTAGAAACCTGGGGCCAAATAATAGGCAGACCAAACAACCAAAAATCAAACCAACCCCACACCGCCCTCAAGTTGATTTTGACTGTTAGCGACAATATAGACAGAGTAGAGCTGCCTCATAGGGTTTCTTAGGCTGCAAATCTTTATGGAAGCAGAAAGAAGGCCACATCTTTCTCTCGCAGAGCAGCGGTGGATTCCAACTGCTGACCTTTTGGTTAGCAGCTGAGCACTTTAACCACTGGACCACCAGGGCTCCTCGTCAGACAAACTCAGCAATTAAATACTTCAGGTTCACCATGTTTCCACCCGTTAAATCAAATATGCAGCTCCAATTCCTGAGGCTACCTTGGATATTGAAACTCCCACTAGGGTAATTAACTTCTGGAAGCTAGACCCTTCCAAAAACCAAATCCAGTGTTTTCGAGTCTATTCCGACTTGTAGTGACCCCACAAGACAGAGTAGAACTGCCCCCAGAGGGTTTCCAAGGCTGTAATCTTTATGCGGAGCCCTGGTGGCACAGTGGTTAAGAGCTTAACAGGTTAATCTTTATGGAAGCAGACTGCCACATCTTTCTCCCACAGAGCCAAGTGGTGGGTTCAAATCACTGACCTTTGGTTAGCAGTCCAGTACTTTAACACTGTGTGACCTTATAGGACAGAGTAAACTGCCCCATAGGGTTTCCAAGGAGTGACTGGTGGATTCTAACCACCAACCTTTTGGTTAGCAGCCAAGCTCTTAACCACTGTGCCACCAGGGCTTTTTATACTCAAGATACAGGATAGAATCTTGGCACAGACACTTATTAGGTCTGTTTACTCATTTGTAACTAGGGTTGAGAGTAACTACCTCAGTGTATTCTTGCAAGAATTAAAGAAGATAAGGTGCTAAATACACATAATAGTTGACACATCAGTGACCTACACACAGTGGCTGCTAATAGAAATCCTATTAGGATCCTGTGCCTATGACCGCTGAGTTGGAAATGACCTTTTTGTTGTGATTTTTAATTTAATCCATTGAGCAACCTGAAAGAATGAAAGCATCATCTTCTTACTCCATCTGAGATATTACTGGATGTTGTTATTAGGTGCCATCAAGTCGTTTTCGACTCATAGTGACCCCACGTCACAGTGCAGAACTGCCCTATAGGTTCCCTATGCTGTAATCTTTACAGAAGATCACCAAGTCTTTTTTTCCGAGGAGCTACTGGGTGGATTCGAACCACCAACTTGCAGTTGGCAGCCACCCTAGAGCTTAACCGTTTGTGCCACCAGGGCCCCTTTTTATTGACTACTAAACCAACCCAACTGAAAGGAGGGTGCTAAAAAATATCCTCTAAGCAAATGATATTCTTGTAAATCGTGTTGCCAAAGTATTTGAAATAGTCATTTTTTGGCCCTTTGTCTTTCCCAGTCAGTCACTGTTTGGCTTTTTCCTCTGATTTTTCCTTAATCAGCTTTTCGTCCTCAGGTTTGGCCTTCTGCCATGTCTTTCAATCCTACCTCGTATTCAAGACTTCTCCCTCCTCAACTGTTTTTTTTGTTTGTCTTCCAAAGGAACGGAGTTTTTAGAGTTGCGTTCCAACACTTACATAGTAATGGACAACACAAAGAGTCTACAGCTTTCAATCTTCCTCTTCATTCCCAAACACAACATTCAAGGAAGCTAAGATTTCTTTGCCATTCACAATCTCCCACACTTAACAAATCCCAATTATATATTTTTCTAAGACACATCCTGAAACTAATCTTCCCATTCACTCTGTGACTTGGGTCTCCACGGACAGCCACTAGCTTTGCTTCCACATGAACGGATTTTTGTTTACAATGCAAAGATTCGAACTTGAGAGTGTAGGAGGATATTGCCAAGTTCAAAGCTGGGGAACAATATTCTGCATACCCTTTTCTTTGTCTTCTCAAACCATCATTCTGGAGGAGGAACAGGGGCATCAGGGAGGGGGTGAATGAAATTCGATTCAATGTGCTTCAAGCAGATAGTCTCAGTCTCATTAGAAGTAGGATGTGATTTCTTTAAAAAAGGGAAAAATCTGACTCCCTACCTCTCAGCCAGTACAATGTGGAGAATGGAGCAGTCAGGGCAGTCAAACACCTGAGTTTGCCTGCTGCTCTCTAAACTGCTGGTACAGGGAAGCTTTGTTCTTTCCTACCGGGGGGTCTTTGCATGAAAGCCTGGATGGATTCACCCCATCCCCCCACCCTGTCCCACTGAATCTAGGGTGAGAACCACTGGTGTGACAGACCAAAGGAAGGGAAGGGGGCTGGTAGCTAGAAGGCAGACTTACTACATTCTTCGCCTTGGAAAGCCATTTGAATAAGGTTGAGAATGCTTTGGAAGCTGTAGGAGACTTTGGATTTGGGGGACTAGGCTGTGCAGGTGGAGGAGGGGTGGGCTGGGTTGTAATGCGCTAGAGTCCAGAACTGCAAATGTAAAACTGATTTGGTGAAATCCTGATTTTAGATTTTATTCTCCTGAAAGGATTGCCTGGGAAGGAAAAAAAAAAAAAAGCCATTAGAAATGAAAAATATTTTACAGATAAGATTTATTCCTTATTTATAGATAAGAAATGTGCATCAGGCCATACAATCTGTTAAGACAGGCTTCCTAAATCAGAACTTAGAGCTCTTTCCATCAGATTTTTTTCACTGATTTGTCAAGGTAGAGGGAAGGTGACAGTCATCAAGAGTATCAGTGTAGAATTCACTTCTCAGTTCTCAGGCGTGGTATATACATCAAACTGAAGTGGAGTTATTCCGTTTAGTATTGATTTGTCATTGATTTCGCTCCTTACTCCATTGTTCACTTGGATTTACTTGCATATATCCAAGCTGATAGTCATTCATTTATTTTCTTTTTATGTAATGCTCATATAAGTTTCTGCTTTTAGTTCTCTCTTCTTTACATTGTTTCACTGTACCAAATAAACACATAAGTAGCTGCTTCTTATTGAGTTATCAGGATATGTATATATATGTGTGTGTGTGTGTATATATATGTGTTTTCTTAACCGATTTAACGTTCGTAAGTAACTATTTATTTATTGTTTATTCAGCTAGTAGTTAATGAGTGCCTATCATGTGCCTAAGAGTAAATTAAATTAAACTCCATTCCTGCTTTTGGGGAGCTAACAGTTTAGTAGACAATATATAAAAACAATTATAATGTCATGTGATAAGTATTAAAAAAAACAATAACAGGGAGGTATGTACTGGATGCTAAGGGAGTACAGACCATGGGAGGTGGGGTGGGGGAGGGGAGTCAGAGACGACTTCCTGGAGAATCTTAAACTGAACTGAGATGGAAAAATGTGATGAGAATAACCAAAAAAAAAAAAAAAATCAAACCCGTTGCCGTCGAGTTGATTCCAACTCATAGCAACCCCATAAGACGAAGTAGAACTGCCCCATAGGATTTGCAAGGAGCAGTTGGTGGCTTCAAACTGCCGACCTTTTGGTTGGCAGCCGAGCTCTTAACCACTGCATCACCAGGGCTCCATGTGATGAGAACAAGGGAAGGGAATTCCAGAAAAAGAAAAACCAGTTGCTGTGGATTCCAACTCATGGTGACTCCATGTGTGTCAGTATAGACCCATGCTCCATAGAGTTTTCAATGGCTGATTTTCAGAAGTAGATTGCCAGGCCTTTCTTCTGAGGTGCTTCTGGGTGGATTTGAATCTCCCATCTTTCAGGTTAGCAGTGCAATGCATTAACTGTACCATCCTGGGAAGAGCCCTGGTGGCGCAGTGGTTAAACGCTGGACTGCTAACTGACAGGTCGACGGTTCCAATCCACCAGCCACTCTGAAGGAGAAAGAGGTGGTAATTTGCTTCTGTAAAAAGATTACAGCCTTGGAAACCGTATGGGGCAGTTCTACTCTGTCCTACAGGATTGCTATAAGTTGGAATTGACTCAGGGGGAGTGGGGACCACCCAGAGACTCCCAAGACAAAGAACAGTTTGGCCAAAGGCCAGCGACAAGGCATGAAAGAACATGATGGGTTCCAATACTGTCATTTAACATGACTCAAAGGCTGGGTGCCCATGAGGGAATTGTGGATAACAACAACAGCAACTGATACATAGTGAGCCCTTACTATGCATCAGACACTGTCTTATTCATTTTTGTAGCCACTTTAATTAGCATCTAAATAAGTGCCTGAAAAATAGTAGATGTTCAGTAATTGTGATTTTAATAAATAAATACAGATGGAGATGTCAAATAGATCATTAGAAATTAGGATCTAGAGATCTGAGAGGTAGCGAAGTGACCATGGATAGTAAAAAGACTATATGCTTTGCATTTAAATCTTCTCTTAAGAGTTTACACTCTCGTGGTGTTCCTCCTACCATTCTGGTGATTCTTACTTAGTCTCCTTTGCTAGTTCTTCCTCATCCCCTATATATATGAGAGACTGATTATACATGTGAACAGGGGTCAGACCATATGTAAAAACAGAACTCTGTTCCACAGTCTGCAGCAACCAGCCCAGGAAGCCAAGCTACAACCTCTGTAGCAATCAGCCCAACCACCAAGACTTGATTAATAACTAAATTTTGTCCTTGCTTCCAATACAGGACCAACCAGAGAAAGCCAAATATGCTTCCCTAAACAATCACATAGGATCACACAGGGTAAATCACATAGGATGCCCTGTTTCTACTCAGCCCACCTCCAGCTTCCCCATACTAACAAAGTCCAATAAGGGCGTACTTGAAGCTTCTCCTTTTTTCTGCTATAAAGCTTACGGCCTGCCTTTGGAAATCCCTGGGTGGTGCCAACAGTTAACACACTTGGCTGCTAACTGAAAGATTGAAGCTTCCAGCCCATCCAGAGGCACCTTGGAAGAAAGACCTAGCAATCTAATTCCAAAAAGTCGGCCATTAAAAATTCTGTGGGGCACAGTTCTACTCTTGATACACATGGGATTGCCATGAATCAGAATCCCCTTGAAGACAACTGGGTTTTTTTTTTTTTTTGCCTGCCTTTGAGGCTCCACCAAATACAAGTGATGGTGACTGATTTCCTTGTTATAGCAGTCCCTGAATAAAAAGCCTTTGTTTGTTCTCATTTGGGTTATCTTCATTTATTTCCACATATCTAAATGTTAAAATGTTCCAAGGCTTAATTTTCAAACCTCTTTTCTATCTACACTTACTGCCTTTGTGAACTCATCCTGTCTTCTGATTTTAAATACCATCTGTATGCTTTTGACTCTCAGATGTTTATCATCATCCCAGGCTTATTTCCAAAACTCAAGTTTCATATATCCAACTGCCTACTTAACATCTCCACTTGGCTGTCTAATAGGCATCTCAAAACTGGTATTTTCAAGCCAAACTCCCAATGTTCCTTCCTAGACAAGCTTCTCCCATAGTCTCTTCCATCTCAGATCAAACAAAAATGCCAAACCCATTGCCAACAAGTTGATTCCAACTCATAGTCGACCCTGCAGAATAGAGTAGAACTGCCCCATAGGATTTCCAAGGAGCGGCTGGTGGATTCAAACTGCTGGCATTTTGGTTAGCAGCTGAGCTCCTAACCACTGGACCACCAGGGCTCCTTCTCCATCTCAGTGGATGACAATTCTATCTTTCTAGTTGCTTAGGCCAAAATCATAGAACCATTTTTGGTGACTATCCCTTCAAAATACATATAGAATCCAATGACTTCTTTCTTTTACTTTGTTTTCCTTCACGTTTCCTTCTTTCCACTGAGTGAGCTTTTGATCCTCACGAGGATCAAGGTTTGGGGAATCGGCAGAGTAGCAAGGAATAGTTATTTTGTTTTAAAAAAAGAGCATGCTTTTGTTATTACCTGTGTTGTAAGAGAGCTGGAGATTTAAAATTCACTGTGTGCCGCGGCAGAAGGGTCAGTTCACATTTCGTACGTGTGCCACCCAAGCTGCATGCGAACTTTTCCAAATACTTCAAAGCTGTGAGTCAGACCAAACCACCATCTGTTGCCTGAATTATTCTAAAGCCTTCTTACTGGTCTCCCTGTTTGCACCCAAGCCTTCCTATAATCTAGTCTCAATGTACTGGCCAGAATGATTTTTTCTTTTTAAAGAGAAGTCAGATATGACCATTCCTTTGCTCAAAATCCTCCTGACTTTTTTCCATTCAAAAAGGTCCCCCTCTGACTTTGTAATCTTCCTCTGACTTGCTTCCTCCTATTCTCCCCACCCCCATGACCTCCTTGCTGATACTGAAACAAGCCAGGGAAGCTCCAGACTCAGAGCTTTTGCCCTAAATTTTATCTTTCTGGACCATTCTTCCCCAGAAATCTAACTAGCTTAATCTCTTACCTGCTTTAAATCTTTACTATCACCTTCTAAATGTCTTCCACTCCCTATCCTCCACTTTATTATTCTTCATAGCACATTAGCATCTATACAATATACATTGTGTCTATCCATCCGTCCATCCCCCCATCCATCTATCTATCCATCCATTCGTCTATCTACCTATCCATCCCCGATCTCCTCACTCTCACTAGAATATAAACTCCATGAGGACAATTGTTTTGATTTTTGCCTTTTCTGTTTAGTGTGTTATCCCCAGTCCTAGAAGAGTGGTCCACAGGCCAGCAACATCAGCATCACCTAGGAGCTTGTTAGAGATACAACTTGACTGGTTTTATCACTGAATAATTGAACAGGAATCTGGTAGTGAGGATCAGGAATCTGTGCTCTAACAAGTTCTCCAGGTAATTCTTATGCACGCTAGATTTGAGAACTATTGTTCTAAACAGTATCTGACAAATAGCATATGCTATTAGGGAACCTAAAATTAAGGCAAAGAGTCTCACAGCATTGTTGTTTCGTAAGGTTTTTTTGCTTGTCACACTGAATTGCACTGTGATATTGAAATGTAAGGAAGCACCTTTATTTGCTTACAAAGCCCTAGCTCTCATTTAAGCCCATTCCTTCATCAACAAATAATTACTGAGCATCTGCAACACCAGGGCTCCAAACTGATAAGTCAATGAGCCTGGAGCTCTTCTAGGAGAGTTGACTATAATTTACAACACTCCTCCAGGCTCCCCTGGGAAATAGATTCCTCCCAAATTACCTATGTTGTAGAGATGAACCACACAACAATCAAAACTGCTAATTTAAACAGATGCTTCACCAAAGAAGATATTCAGGCGGCTAATAAACACATGAAGAGGTGCTCCTGATCATTAGCCATTCCAGACCAAAACCAAACCTGTCGCAGTCAAGTCAATTCTGACTTATAGAGACCCTACAGGACAGAGTAGAGCGGCCCCATAGGGTTTCCAATGAGCAGCTGGTGGATTCGAACAGCTGATCTTTTGTTTAGCAGCCAAACACTTAACCACTGTGCCCCCAGGGCCCCATTAGCTATTAGAGAGATGCAAATCAAAACTGCAATGAGACACCATCTCACAGACCCCCCTCCCATAATGGCACTGATCAAAAAAACAGAAAACAACGAATGTTAGCGAGATTGTAGGGAGATTGGAGCTCTTACACACTGCTGGTGAGACTGTAAAATGGCATAACCACTATGGAAATTGGTATGGCACTTCCTTAAAAAGCTAGAAATAGAAATATTATGAGATCCAGCAATCCCACTCCTAGGAAGATAACCTAGAGAGACAAGAGCCATCACACGAATAGACATATGCACATCCATGTTCATTGCAGCACTATTCACAATAGCAAAAAGATGGAAACAACCTAAATGTCCATCAGTGAATGAATGGATAAACAAATTGTGGTACATACATACAATGGAATACTACACAACAGTAAAGAACAGTGATGAATCCAAGAAACATCTCACATCGCAGATAAAACTAGAAGACATTTATGCTGAGTGAAACAGGTCAATCACAAAAGACAGATATTGCATGAGATCACTATTATAAGTCAATAATAGGTTTACACACAGAAAGGAACGTTCTTTGATAGTTACCATGAATGGGAGGTAGAGGAAGGCAGAAGCACTAAATAGATAAATAAACCAAACCAAACATATTATTTATAATAATAATACCTGTGAGGATTGTGCTTCTTAGAACAGTCAACTATAAGAGACCAAAAGGGCAACATTTGCTCAAAAGCAAAGATGAGAAGGTAGGGAGGGGCAGGGAAACTTAATGAATGGAAACGGGGAACCCAGGGTGGAAATGGGGAGAGTGCTGACACATTGCAGGGATTGCAACCAATGTCACAGAACAGTTTGTATATGAATTATTGAATGGGAAACTAATTTGCCATGTAAACTTTCACCTAAAGCACAATAAAATGTTTAAACAAAACTGCTAATTTACAGATTACAAAAGGAATTACACAGCATTTTCTCCATTTATTTTGCCTGATGCAGCTAAAAAGCCTAAGCACAGTTTTTTCCCTAAAACCAAAAAACCAAACCAGTTGCTGTTGAGTTGATTCTAACTCGTGGTGACCCCATGTGTTGCAGAGTAGAACTGTGCTCCACAGAGTTTTCAAGAGTTTCAGAAGCAGATCACTGGGTCTTTCTTCTGCAGCACCTCTGGGTGGGTTCGAACCTCCAATGTTTGGATTAGTAGGGTTTAACTGTTTGCACCACCCATGTTTCCCTAAAAGAACCTTTTTATTATAAAAAATTTGAAATTTACAAAGTAGACAATATGATAAACCTTCACATACATGTATCTACCTTCCAGTTTAAATATGTACACATGGCTGATTTTGTTTCATCTATGACCTTACCGTGATCACAAGTTTTTAAGTCCAAATATGTGGAACATCCTTGATTCCTTTTTCCATCATCCCGCCCTTCATTCAGTCAATCAGTAACCACGTCTTGATAACTTTACTTCCTCACGCTTCTCCAGTCTGCCCCCTGGATGTCCAACACCATTCCTCTTAAACTTAGTTCAGGCATCACCTCTTGCACAGGAGTTCATACTGTTTCCCTGCCTTCAGTAGACCTTCCACAGACTGGACCACTGTGCACCAGAGTGATCTACTCCAAATTCAACCATATTATCCCTCTGGCTTAAAATCTTCTCTAAGTAAGCTCAGACTTTACGGCATGGTACAGAGGGGTCTCCCTTGTCAGCTCCCTTCCTGCCTCTCAAGCCAGCTTCAAGCTCTGTCTGGCAAATTGCTTTACCAAGCTATCCCACTACCATGAATGCTTTTCTCCCAGCTCTTTGCTTGGTTTACTTTTAGTTATCTGTCAAGACACAACTCAGGTGACCTTCTATGGTGCCCCTCTTCTGTGCTCCCTTAACACCCACTGCCCAAACTCTCCCACAGCAGTTACCACTTTCATTTAGTTTTTTTGTGTTTGAATTCTCAGCTAGACTAATAACTCCTTTAGGTCCTGCTATGTCCCTTTAACCTAGTATAGTCCTGCTACTCAGAGTATAGTCCCAGCCCCATTACCAGCAACATTAGCATTACCTGGCAATTTGTTAGAAATGCAAATTATTGGGCTGGGCACCACCTTCCAAATCTACTGAATCAGAACCTTTGCTGGAGGGGTAGGCCTAGTAACCTACCCCTGTTTTTTAAGAATCTGTAATTCCTATGCACCCTAAAGTTTGAGAAGCACTGCCCCGATACACTGCTTGGCAGTAGGAAAATAAGCTTAATATGTATTCATTAATTAGTGAGTCAACTCCAGTGGCTAAAACACATTCCTAAAATTGGAGAATTGTAAGAACTCTCAAAAAAAGAAAAGCAAGCCAAATTTCTTGAATTGTGGTTCAGCTTAGGATTTGTCAGAACTTCTTACGTTAACTAAAGGTTTTTAACAATCAAAGACTGAATTATTATGTTTACCAAAAGGTAAGTTTCCCAGTGGAGACTTCAGAAAACAGAATTAATAGAGAAGAGTTGTGACTCTGAGCAACACCTGACTTTGAGCAACACCTTTGTTACCAGAATACCACTCCCTCTTTCCCACCCTACCCTCAGGGATCTTTGACCCAATGTAAAAAAGGATTGCTCTTTTCAGCCCCGGTTAGGTGGTTAGGTGTAGCCCCCCAGGGAAGAATATCTAGGAATGCCTACCAAAGTTTAGCAAATGTATAGAATTGCTCTGGAATAAAGTGATACTGGCCCAGAAGACAACAGTCTCATTGGTTGCTCAGTAGGTGTTAGAAAATGAGGAAGAAGAGTGTGAGGAGTTTAGTGGGATGGAGGGATGATGGTGGGGGGTGGGGAGTAAATGGAGAAATCTAGCACCTCTGTTAATTTTCTTATCTTGACCTTAGCTGTTGCTCTAATTAGCTGGTAGTCAGATAAAGCTGTCAATACTAATAATACTACATTTAAATATCGTACTCAGAATATTTCAGAACATCAGAGTATTTTAGTTGTTGGAATGGGGTAGAGGAAGAGGGAGCAAAAAGTCTGTGCCACCCAGAGTTAAATATGAAGTTTATTCAAAGCTAGGGCAAACAGCCTGAAGTTGAAAGAGGATCTCGAATTTAAGGAAACATTTCTTGGAGGTACTAGAAAGGGTTAGTGCAAGAAGATGAGGAAAATGGGTAAACTTTTATTTTTTAATTTAAATTGAGGAATAACATATATACATTGTAGTGACTAAATCTCGAGTGTACATCTTGGTGAATTTTTGCTTATGTATCCATCCCAAGTAACCACCACTCAGATCAAGATAGAAGGCACTTCCAGGACCCCAGTAGGCTAACTTGCATTTTATTAAAGGCCTTAAAAAAAACCCATTGCTGTCGAGTCATTCTGACTCATAGCAACCCCGTAGGACAGAGCAGAACTGCCCCATGGAGTTTCCAAGGAGCACCTGGTGGATTTGAACTGCCCACCTTTTGGTTAGCAGCAATAGAGCTTAACCACTACACCACTAGGGTTTCCATTAAAAGCCTTGGGAATCCTCGAATCCAGTGTTCTTTAGACCCTTTTCAGTTTCTTTGGTTTCAGATACGGAGTCAGACAGCCTGAATTTGAATCCCAGATCTATCCATTAGTTAAGTGACCAGTTATTTCAACATTTCTGTGCCCCAGTTTCCTTAAGTGTAAAGTGCGCATAATAACAGTTGCTGCCTCATAGAATAGTTGTGATAAATAAATGAGCTAAAATATGCAAACTGGTCAAAAAAATGCTTGACATATTGTAAGTGCTCAGTAAATGTGGTTAAGTGCTAGGCTTCTAACTGAAAGATTGGGGATTCGAACCTATCAGCTGCTCCACGAGAGAAAAAACCTGGTGATCTGTTCCTATAAAGATTTCAACCTAAGAAACCCTATGGGGCGCAGTTCTACTCTGTCATACAGTGTTGCCGTGAGTTGGAATTGACTCGATAGCACACAACGACAACATCATGATTATTATTTTCTCTATGTATGTTTTGGAGCCCTGGTGGTGCAGTGGTTAAGAGCTCGGCTGCTAACCTGCTATCCAAAAAGTCGGTAGTTCAAATCCACCATCTGCTCCTTGGAAACCCTATGGGGCAGTTTTACTCTGTCCTATAGGGTTGCTATGAGTTGGAATCGACTCAGTAGCAACAAGTTTGGTTTGGTTTATGTATGTTTTATTTTTGGGGATCCATTTATTTATTCACTCAACAAATATTTATTAAGCATCTATGAGGTAAGGTGCTGTGCTTAAAGCTTGGGAGAAAGAAATTAATTATACATGTTTCCTATACCAAAATATTTTAGAGCATAGTATGGGCAACTAGCCATGGAAACAAATGAGTGTATTAAAGTGTTACTGGAACTATGGTAGAAACATGTGAGATACAGCAAGAGTACAAAGGTGGCGTTTCTGTCTTGGAGAGAGATGAGTTACAAATACCATCATAAAAAGGGTGGCATTTGAATTGAGATTTTAAACATGGTCAGGCAGTAGGGACATAGTTTGGTACAGGTATGGATAGAGAAATCATGCTAAAAATAGTCGATCCCAACCAAAACTTGAGTTGATTTCAACTTACAGCCACCCTATAGGACGGAGTAGAACTGCCCCATAGGGTTTCCAAGGAGCGGCTGGTGGATTTGAAGGGCCAACTTTTTGGTTAGCAGCCAAACGCTTAACCACTGTGCCACCAGGGCCCCCAAAATAGTACTTAGGAGCCAGATTATACAAAGACCTGTGTCATGCTAAAAGTCTATGGGTAGCTCAAACAGTTTTGTGCTCAGCTCATAACTGAAAGTTTGGCAGATCATAAACGAAAGGTTGGCAGTTCGAACCCACCCAATGGCACTGTGGGAAAGGCCTGGTGATCTGCTTCCATAAAGATTACAGTAAAAAACAAAAACAAGAAAAACTCATGGAATAGTTCTGCTCTATAACATATAGGGTTGTCATGAGTCAGAATAGATTCAAAGGCACAAAACAGCAACAATAACAACCAATGTCATGCCAAGGAGTTTAGACTTTATCCTGAAGACAGTGCGGAGCCATTGAAGGGTTTTTAACTGGGAATGTTACAATCAGATTTATAAAAACACCTAGAAAGGACTGGAGAAAGAAGACAGAGCAAGAATAATAGCAGGGAGACCCATTAAGAGACTATAGCAATAATTTAAACTTGGGGTTGGTAAACCTATGTGCTGTTTTTGTATGGTCTGTCTGCAAACTATGAATGGTTTTCACACTTTACTTTTGTTTTTGGATTGTTTACATTTTAGATGGTTGGAAAAGCAATCAAAACAATAATATTTCATGACTTGTGAGAAGTATATAAAATTCAAATTTCAGTGTCCTTAAATAAAGTTGTATTGGGACATAGCCACACTCATTCATTTACGTATTATCTGTGACTGCCTTTTGGAGCACTGGTGGCACAGTGGTTAAGAGCTATGCTGCTAACCAAAAAGTTAGTAGTTTGAATCCACCAGCCACTCCTTGGAAACCCTATGGGGTAGTTCTATTCTGTCCTATAGGGTCGCTATGAGTCGGAATTGACTCGAAGGCAACAGGCACGGGCGTGACTACTTTTGCCCTACAACAGTAATTGCCACAGAGACCATATGGTCTGCAAATCCTAAAATATCTGCTATCTGGCTCTTTACAAAGTTTGTCAATCATTGACCTAGATAAAAATGGTAAGAGTCTCTGCTAAAAAAGGAGTCATTCAGGGAGAATGGAATGGATGTATATGAATTACGTTAAGAGGTAGAATTGATAGGACTTGACAACCTATTTGATGTAGGTTGTTTAAGAGGAACAGAGGTATCTAAGACACTTTTTCTGGCTTGAATGTCTGGTTGGATAGTGGTGCCAAGTTTGAATTACAAAAGGAAATAATTTTGAGGAAGAAGATAATTAATTAAATTTTAGGTGTTTTGAGATTGACACATCTGAGGTACTTCCAGGTGCTGACTTTCAGGAGGTATTTGGATAAGCGACAAAACCCTTGAGACAGGTCTCATCAGACAGACATTAGCATGTTAATAGCACATGGCTGGTAGCGGAGGCTGAGAAATCAACCAGAGTGAACAGGTAAAGAAGGACAGCAAACGCAAACATCTTAGGGGCCAAACAGACTGGGTGTAATTAAAAAAAAATCGACAGAGATATGGTATAAAAAGTAATTCACTTTTCTCTTGACTCTCATACAATGGCAAAATAAACATTTCAATAGTAAAGATATTTGCCAGATCTCACCCAGCTTCAAGGTCAAGGAGACAATAGAGTGTGGTGTTGGTTGTTGTTAGGTGCCCTCCTGTCACTTCTGATTTATAGTGACCCTATGTACAAAAGAATGAAACACTGCCTGGTCCTGCCCCATCCTCACAATCCTTGCTGTTTGAGCCCGTTGTTGCAGCCACTGTGTCAATCCATCTTGTTGAGGGACTTTACCAAGCATGATGTCCTTCTCCAGGGACTGGTCCCTCCCGATAACACGTCCAAAGTACAGGGAGACAAAGTTTCTCCACTCTCACTTTTAAGGAGCACTCCGGCTGTACTTCTTCCAAGACAGATTTGTTCTTCTGGTAGTCCATGGTATATTCAATATTCTTTATCAACACCATAATTCAAAGGCATCAATTCTTCTTTGGTCTGCCTTATTCATTGTTCAGCTTTCGCGTGCATGAGGAGACTGAAAATACCATGGCTTGGGTCAGGTGCACCTTAGTCCTCAAAGTGACATTTTTGCTTTTTAACACTTTGAAGAAGTCTTTTGCAGCAGATCTGCCCAATGAAAAGGGTGTAGTGGGGACTGATGAAATACAGAATGTATGCTCCATCTGAAGGGGGAAGCTAGTACAACTCCAGCTGATTGTTGTCATTCAGAAAAGGGTCATGTATTGCCAGATCTTCCAATTTTTGAGAAGCCAGAAATCAGGACTTGATTTTTAAATCTTTTGATTTTTTTTTTTTTTTTAAATAGGGAAGTTGTTTGGGTTTCGTTTGTTTTTTATTGTGATGAGTATATATATAAAACAAAACATTTGCCTTTTCAACACTTACATATACAATTCAGTGACATTAATTACATTCATTCATCATTTTGTGCAACCATTATCATTATTCACATCTAGATTTTTTCATCACCCTTAACAGAACCTCAGTGCTGGTTCTCTTGATTTTTCAATGTCGTCAAGTGATTCAAAAATTTTAAAGCACTAAGAGATTAGTAAAACATGTCTACATTTTGTTTTAAGCCCTGGGACTTGCAATCAACCTGTAGGCTGCCTATTTGGGTCCTCTGGGGCTTGGGATAGAGATTGAAGAGCCTAGGGCCACAGATGGACCCTAGAGGGCCAACAAAATTTAAGAGAGGAGCAGAGAAAGAGAGATATCAAAGATACTGAAAAAGGAGAAGCAAATCAGGAGAGATTGAAATCACGGAAATATTTTCAAAAAATTATTCAAAACTTAGAAATGATTAAAAAAATATTTTATACACTTTCAATGTCTAAGAATCCCACTCAAGTGTCATGTGATATTCTAGGGCAAGATAATTTTTCTTGACTTAATACAGACATACTTCAGAGATATTGAGGGTTTTGTTCCAGATCACCACAATAAAGTGAATATTGCAATAAAGTGAGTCACGTGAATTTTTTGGTTTCCCAGTGCATATGAAAGTTACGTTTACACTATACTGTAGTCAATTAAGTGTGTAATAGCATTATGTCTAAAAAAAAACAATGTATATACCTTAATTAAAAAATACTTTATTACACAATTACACAGTACTGGGGAAACCAGCACAACTTGTACAAGGAAAGGTCATGGAAGCTCCATAGACACATCCAAACTCCCTGAGGGACTGAATTGCTGAGCAGAAGGCTGTGGGGACCATGGTCTCGGGGAACATCTAGCTCAATTGGCATAACACAGTTTATAAAGACAATGTTCTACATTCTACCTTGGTGAGTAGCGTCTGCGGTCTTAAAAGCCTGTGAGCAGCCATCTAAGATACTCCACTGGTCTCATCCCTTCAGGAGCAAGGGAGAATGAAGAGAACAGGATACAAGGAAAAGATTAGTCTGAAGGACTAATGGACCACAGCTACCAAGGCTTCCACCAGACTGAGTCCAGTACAGCTAGATGGTGCCCGGCTACCACCACTGACTGCTCTGACCAGGATCACAACAGAGGGTTCTGGACAGAGCTGGAGAAGGATGTAGAACAAAATTCTAACTCACACACAAAAAAGACCAGATTTACTGGCCTAAAGGAGACTGGAGAAACCCCAAGTGTATGGCCCCCAGGCACCCTTTTAGCTCAGTGGTGAAGTCGTCTCCGAGGTTCACCGTTCAGCCTGGGAGTGGACAGCCCCATAAAACCAAATGGGACTAATAAGGTACAGCAGTCCAGGAACAAGGGCCAGAAGGCAGAAGGGAAAGTTGGTGATAGGGAACCCAAGGCTGAGTAAGGATAGTGTTGACATATAGTGGGGTTGTTAACCATTGTTATAGGGCAACGCATACTAACTGTTTAATGAGAAACTATTTTGTTCTGTAAACCTTCATCTAAAGTAAGAATAGCAGTACAACTGGAAGAATGTAATTGATGTCACTGAACTGTGCATGTAGAAATTTTTGAAATTGAGTATCTTTGGCTATGTATATTTTCACCAAAAAAAAAAAGAGGTCGAGAGGAAAAGGGTTGACATGAGGTGGGGTTGTTAACCAACGTCATAAAACAGTATGTGTACCGACTTTTTAATGAGAAACTATTTGTTCTGTAAACCTTCACCTAAACTACAATAAAAAAAATTAAAAAATTAAAAAAAGCCACCTTTATTGCTAAAAAATGCTAACTAGCATCTGAACTTTCAGTGAGTCAGAGTCGTTTTGCTGGTGGAGGGTCTTGCCTCATTGTTGATGGCTGCTGACTGATCAGGGTGATGGTTGCTGAAGATTGGGGTGGTTACATCAGTTTCTTAAAATACGACAATAATGAAGTTTGCTGCATTGATTGACTCTTCCTTTCACGCAGGATTTCTCTGTAGCAAGTGATGCTGTTTGATAGCATTTTACCCACAGTACAACTTCTTTCAAAATTGGAGTCAATCCTCTTAAACCCTGCCACTGCTTTATCAAACTAAGTTTATGTAATATTCTAAATCTTTTGGAGTCAATTGATGTGGCAAACTTCATTGTTGTTTTATTTTAAGAAATTGCCACTGCCATCCCAACCTTTAGCAACCACCACCCTGTTCAGTCAGCAGCCATCAACATAGAGGCAAGACCTTCCACCAGCAAAAAGATTACGACTCGCTGAAGGCTCAGATGATGGTTAGCATTTTTTAGCAATAAACTACTTTTTAATTAAGATATGCACCTTTTTTTTTTAAAGACATAACGCTACTGCACGCTTAATAGACTACAGTATAGTGTAAACATAACTTTCATATGCATTGGGAAACCAAAACATTTGTGTGACTCACTTTATTGCGATATTTGCTTTATTGTGGTGTTCTGGAACCGAACCTGCAATATCTCTGATGTATGACTGTATACAACAAAACAGAGGTTCAGTAATATAAATACTTGCAAGAAGCCATTGGATTTAGCAGTATATAAGATATTGGTGATTTTAGGATAAATGCCTAACATTGATAACTAATATTAATAATAAATATCACAAAGTTGGTGAAATTATAAGACAAGATACTTAACACGTATTTGTGATTAATGACTAGATCAATTTAAAAAAAAATATATTTTACCTTGACTTTGAGAAGGGATGGAGAGAAGTTGGTAGATGTAGAATCGAAGCATGAATTTTTTGTTTTTAGGTTGGCTAGTAATTGCATGTATTTAGAGTTGAGGGAATAGAAAATAGAGTTAAAGCTGTAGACACTGGAGCAAGATTGGGTAATTAATGTGCCAATTGCAAAGGTTCACAGAGGATAGAAGTGAGTGGCCTGAAGACCAGATGAAATAGATGACAATGAAAAGAGCAAAACTATCTTATGTTTTGGGGTTTCACAGAAGGAAGCGAGAAGAATGCAAGTCTATATAAATAAGGAGCAGGAAGGGGAAAAGGAAGATATGGTGGACTCGGCTAGGTGCTCTCTCTTTTCCAGATGATATAGTAAGACATATTCTATAAATATGAGTAAATAAATTTGAAGTACTGGTAAACTTTAGAGCATCTTTTTTTATTGGACAGATTTCTTCCACAGCCAAATAAAACGAATTTTTGATGGTTTAGATGGCCCACTAGCATTTGGGATTCATAGATATGTAAAAGATCTACTTGGTTAAAGAAATTGGTGTGGCTGCACATCACTTGTTATGGGAATGACATGGCGGAAGATGAAGAGATAGCACAGTAGTCCTTAAGTTTCATTTCAGGCCAATAAAATGATTATCTTTAGTTGCTAGGTCCCTTAGGAAAGCTTCATATAGTTTGAATGAGGAAATTAATCAGAAAGTCTTTTACCAGAGGACAGTACCAACAGCAACATTCCACAGGCTTTTTTTTTCATGTGTCTCGTGGAGTGTGACACTCTGGGCTTGTGTTCCAGGCAAGAAATGTTAAGTATTGCTGTTGCTGCTCCTGGTGCTGGCCTTAGGGGCAAAAAAAGAAAATGTTTATTTATTGATATTAATTCATTTAACAGATATTTATTGATCATGTAGTAAATTCCAGGCATTTTGCTAGGTGTTAGTGATATGGGGTGCCCTGGGGGAGTTTATAGACTGGTGAGAAAGACAGACATTAGTCAAATTACACAAAATCAAGGTGCATAGCTCTTTGTGAAGTCCAGTGGTTGAGAGTGTGGATTCTGGTCTCAAGTCCTGCTTGACCAATACTGTCAAAATACTTAAGTTTCTTTGTGTCTCAATTTCCCCACCTATAAAATGGGATTAAAAACAACAACAGACACTTGCCATCTAGTGTTTTTCACTCATGGCTACCCTATGTGAGAATGATACCCCATGTGATAACAATAGTACCTAATTCATAAGGGGAAACCCTGGTGAAGCAGTGGTTGAGAGCTTGGCTGGTAACCATAAGGTTGGTGGTTGGAACCACCATCCACTCCGAGGGAGAAAGATGTGGCCTTGGAGACCCTCCGTGGGCAGTTCTACTCTGTCCTGTAGGGTCGCTGTGAGTTGGAATTGACTCAGTGGTATACAACAACAAAAATTCACAAGGTATTGTGAGGATTAAAAGACATAACACATACAAAAATGCTTTGAATGCAGAGTAAGTTCTCAAAATTTAACCATTACTATTATTTGACACTTAGCTGAGGTTTTTAGAATGAGTGGGAGTTAATTACAGGAAAACAAGGGTTTAAGCCTTCTGGGTAGACAGAAAAGCATGTACAAATACCTTGATAAAAAAGACTATGTTAAATAGGAAAAACTGAATACAACCTATGTGGCTGGCAAGGAAGGGGTGACAATGATGAGAAATAAGGCTGTTTGGAGCTATGTTGATTTTTGTTTTTATCGTAAGAGAAATGGAAAACCTTCAAAAACTTTTAACAAGCAACATGAGGGTTGTATGATGAGGTAGGGATGATGAGCAGATTTGTGTTTTAGAAGACTGCTCCGGCAGGAAAGTTACTTTAGAGGGGAGATGGAATGGATAACCACTTTTCAGTCCTCAGCTTCTTAGCATTTCATTGGCATTCAATTGACTACCAGTTGCTGTGGATTGGATTCTGACTCATAGCAAGCTCATGTGTGTCAGAGTAGAACTATGCTCCATAGGGTTTTCAATGGCTGATTTTTCAGTAGATCACCAGACCTGTCTTCTGAGGTGCCTCTGGGTGGATTCAAACCTCCAAGCTTTTGGCTAGCAGCTGAGCACATTAACCGTTTGCACCACCCAGGGCCTCCATTTAATTGACTGCTCCCTATTTTTTGGAAGACTCCTTTCTCTTTGAGTCTCTCTCTTACCTCACCGATCATTCCTCATTAAGACCCTTTGTTGACTCCTCCTCCTCTGCACAACTCTTATCGTTGGAGTGTTTTAAAGTTTATCCCTGGGTTCTCTCCTTTCTCTTCTTATAGAAAATCTCGGGAGTATAAACACCATCTAGATATCAATGACTAAAATGTGTAATTTCCATTATTAGCCTCTGCCTGGAAACTACATCCTTTACATTTTAACCTGGATATGTAATAGAGCTCCCCACGTTCCCCTCCTCTGCTACAAAAACAAACGAAACCAAAACAGAAACACTCTTCATTGCCTAGCATTCTATCTACTTACTCACACCTTCACTGCCAACTTTTATCTTCCCCTCTACATCCAATCCATCATCATATCTCTTTCATCCTTATACACGACAAGCTCTCTCCCTTATAAGAGACCCTGCACTTGCTGTTTCCTCTCTCTATAAACTCTTCCAATGATTCTGACCCTAGTTCAAACCAATTCCTTAGGGGCTTTATCTAACCAGACTATTTACTGTTGTCCCTCCACCTCCCAGAACTTTTTGCTACATTCCATGTTTCATTCTTATTTATAGCACTTATCACTAGCTGGAATTACCTTGTTTAATAGTCTGCTCATGGTAGGAGCTCAGTGAGTTTTTGGTGTGTGAATTTGCCTATAGATTTGCAGCCAAACGTATGCATAAAATCAACCAAGTTGTGAGTAGAGTGAGCCCAGGAAGGGGCCTTCCATCAAGCCTTGAGGAACTCTAACATATAATGGAGGCAAGGAGGAGGAGATAAAAGAGTTGGCATAGAAGTAGGAGAACACAGGACAGAGTTGTGTAATGAATGCTGAAGGAGGGGAGTATCTTAAAGAGGGAGGAGTGTGTATACTGTTTCAAATGATGGTTAAAAAAAAGTCAAGTACCCTCAGAACTAAAAAAATGCCCTTTGACATATAAAGGGCACAGCTGCTCCTATAAAGATATTTTCCAATGGAGCTAAAAGAGCTAGAAGGCAGACTGTGATATTACACAATGAACAGAAGTGGAAGAAATGGAAAGGACACCAGCAAGTGCATTTCTCTTTGGTACAAAAAAAAAAAAAAAAGACAAAGCAAAAAAGTAAACAATAAAACTTCATTCACAATTGGGGAACCTTCCTCCCACTTATGGTAAATGAACCTGTCTAGGGTCACCTCGTCCAACAGTCTGGACAGCTGTGTTTTTTTGCAACAGTTAGATCAACTGCTGAGTTTGCCTAGATTTCCTCCTAAGCTCTCTCTGTTCTCCACCTGCCCACACCTCTCTGTATTTCCTACCATTCTTACCAGTGTACATTCAGTTGAGCTCTCCTCTGTCTTGACACATTTTTGATACTGTAAATGCTTCCTTTGGAACCATCTTCTGACCTGAAGAAAATGAGCTGAATAGTGTTAATATGTCTCTGGGAGGTGCAAACAGTTAACCCACTAAGGCTGCTAAACGAAAAGTTGGCTGTTGGAGTACACCCAGAGACGCCTCAGAAGAAAGGCCTGGAAATCTACTGCAGAAAAATCAGCCATTGAAAACCCTATGTATTGCACTGTATCTGTAGATCGCTTTGGGTAGAACTGACATTTTCACAATGTTGAGTTGTGATCCAAATCCCAACAGCATTTTTTAAGGAGATGGAGAAACAAATTACCAACTTCATATGGAAAGGGAAGAGGCCCTGGACAAGTAAAGCATTACTGAATAAGAAGAAAAAAGTGGGAGGCCTCACACAGCCTGTTTTTAGAAACTACTATATAGCCACTGTAGTCAAAAAAGCCTGGTACTGGTACAAAAACAGACATATAAACCCATGGAACAGAATTGAGAACCCTGATGTAAATCCATCCATCTATGAGCAGCGGGTATATGACAAAGGTCCAAAGTCCATTAAATGGGAAAAAGACCTTTAACAAATGGTGTTGACATGACTGGATGTCCATCTGTAAAGAAACAAGATTCATACCTCACACCATACACAAAAACTATCTCAAAATGGATCAAAGATCTAAATATAAAATCTAAAATGATAAAGATCCTGGAAGAAAAAATAAGGACAATGCTAGGGGCCCTAATATATAGCATAAATAGTATACAAACCATAACTAACAATGCACAAACATCGGAAGAGAAGCTAGTTAACTGGGAACTCCTAAAAATTAAACACTTACGCTCATCAAAAGACTTCACCAAAAGAGTAAAAAGAGAACCTACAGAATGGGAAAAAAATTTGGCTATGATATAACAAGGATCTAATCTCTAAAATCCACAAGATACTGCAATACCTTAACAACAAAAAGACAAATAATCCAATTAAAAGATGGGCAAAGGACATGAGCAGACACTTCCCCAAAGATGACATTAGGTGGCTAACAGACACATGAGGAAATGCTTTCGATCATTAGCCATTAGAGAAATGCAAATCAAGACTACATTGAGATACCATCTCACCCCGAGAATACTGGGACTAATCCAAAAAACACAAAATAACAAATGTTGGAGAGGTTGTAGAGAGATTGGAACTTTTATGTACTGCTGGTGTAAAACGTAAAACAGTACAACCACTTTGTGAAACAATATGGCGCTTCCTTAAAAAGCTAGAAACAATAGCAAAAAGATGGAAACAACCTAAATACCCATCAACAGATGAATAGATAAACAAATTATGGTACATACACACAATGGAATACTACACAACAATAAAGAACAATGATGAATCCACGACACATCTTACAACATGGATGAATCTGGAGGGCACTATGCTGAGTGAAATAAGTCAGTCACAAAAGGACAAATATTGTATGCAACCACTATTATAAGAACTCAAGGAAAGGTTTACACACAGAAAAAAGCATTTTTTGATGGTTATGATGGTGAGGGGTAATCACTAACTAGACAGTAGACAAGTGTCAACTTCTGTAGGGGGAGGACAACACACAATATAGGGGAAGTCAGCACAACTGGACAAAAGCAAAAGCATAGAAGCTTCCTAGACACATCCCAACACTATGAGGGACTGAGTAGTTGGGGCTGGGGGCTAGGGACCATAGTCTCAGGGGACATCTAGGTCAGTTGGCATAATGTAGCTCATAAAGAAAATGTTCTACATCCCACTTTGGTAAGTAGCGTCTGGGGTCTTAAAAGCTTGGAAGCAGCCAGCTAAGATATATCTATTGGTCCCATCCCGTCTGGAACAAAGGAGAATGAAGAAAATCAAAGGCACAAGGAAAATATTAGCTCAAAGCTCTAAAGGACCACATGAGCCAGAGACTCCACCAGCCTGAGGCCAGAAGAACTAGATGGTGACTGGCTACCACCAAGGCTGCTCTAACAGGGATCACAACAGAGAGTCCCAGACGGAGCAGGATAAAAATGTAGAATAGAATTCAAATTCATGTAAAAAGAGCAGACTTAGTAGTCTGACAGAGACTAGGGGAGCCTCTGAAACTATGGCCCCCAGACGCTCTGCCAACCCAGAACCGAAACCATTCCGAAAGCCCACTTTTTAGACAAAGATTAGACAGGCTTGTAAAACAAAAATAACACAGGCAAGGAAAGTGCTTCTTAGTTCAATCAAATATATGAAACCAAATGGGCAACTCTTGTCCAAAAGCAAGATGAGAAGGCAGGAAGGGACAGCAATGGGACGAATGGGCACATGGAACCCAGGGTGGAAAGGGGGAGCGTGCTGTTGTATTGTGGGGATTCCAACCAATGTTACAAAACAATGTGTGTATGTAAATTTTTGATTGAGAAATTAACTTGAGCTGTAAACTTTCACCTAAAGCACAGTAAAAAGAAACAAAGAAAGAAAAAGAAAACCCCATGGAACACATTTCTACTCTGACACACGTGGGGTTGCCGTGAGTTGGAACTGACTTGGCAGGCAACTGGTTAAAAAAAAGTGTTAATACTGAATTTTATCTGAACCATGTGATACTGGAAAACAGCCAGAGTAAAACAAATTCCCCACTCTTTGTGTTCAGGAAAACGGCTTACTATAAATAACCATTCTTCCCTTATGACTCAGACAAGACTCACAGACGTCCCCTTGTTTACCTATGTCAAAGTCAGAGACACAGCCTCTCCAAATTCCCATTCCTTGCCTCATAAGTGAGTAACTAAATTGCTTGTCCCCACTGATCAATCAGAAACAAAGTGCTTGTTAACCAAGTTTTGGTTAAGTTTCTCTCAAGTCCTTGAATTTTGTTTGCCCCACCCTCAGGCTGAATCAACCTACGGAAAAAAAACAAAAAACCAAACCTGTTGCCGTTGAGTCGTGAGCCAACAGGACAGAGTAGAACTGCCCTGTAGGGTTTCCACAAAGCAGCTGGTGGATTCAAACTGCTGACCTTTATGGTTAGCAGCAGAGCTCTTAACCACTGTGCCACCAGGGCTCCAAACCAACATACTACCCCTTTTTAAGGGTCTCTCCAGAAGAATAAAATTCCGTGGGTGGTACAAATGGTTTGTGCCTAAAGGTTAGTTGTTCAGAAGCACCCAGAGCCATCACGGAAGAAAGGCCTGGAGATCTGCTTCCGTAAAGATTACAGCCAAGAAAACTCCATGGAGGAGTTCTGCTCTACAACACATGGGGTTGCCATGAATTGCAATTGACTCGATAGCAACGGGTTTGGCTTTTGATCCAGTAGAATAGGCCGACCTCAGTGTAAAACATTCTGATTTACTATCCGATAATGTCACCTGATCATCCCACTTACCCATACCTGGGTTTTTTCTATCCTTGTTTGCTGTCAGTCTCTATAAAAGAAAAACACTTTTTCCCTTTGAGATGCTTGCATATCTTACGGGCTTGTGGATCTTATGGTCTGAACGTTCTCCCTGTTGTAGTTGTCCTTCTCCCCAACTACTACAATAGTCCCTTTTTCTTTCTGATTAAAGCTTCTTTCTTTCAATGTAAGGATTTATTTTTCATTTGACAGCAGTGAGATCAAAGCAATCAAATGACTATGGTATGTGTGAGGTTCAGAGCAAGCCCTAGGACTAGGGGAGATGTGAACAAGATACCTATTTTTAGTAGGACTGGAAGGGCTTACCTGGTCTGATGACAGGTCCAGGAGTTTTGCCAGAACTTGTGCCTGCCTAGCATTAACATTCCTGTTGCGTCTAAAATTGATCCACAGTGTATCCAGGAGTGTTTTGCTGACTGAGCCTTGCCTCACTCTCCCAGACTGATTTGCTCTCCTGTGGTTAAATTCTCCCTTTCTCTGGGGCTTTTTCTTTTCAGGCATCCAGGTGTGCTTCTCAGAATCACGATCACCTAAACAGAAATATGAAATAGAAAAAATGCAAACCACAGAATTCCAGGTCCAGCTCCTGCTCACTGAACCGACAGCCCTTCTCACCTTATTGTTGTTGGTTACCATTGAGTAGATTCCGACTCATGGCAGCGCCACCTATGCAATCTAGAACTGCTCCAAAAGGTTTTCAGAAGCAGATCACCAGACCTGTCTTTCCAGGTGTCTCTGGGTGGGTTCGAACACCCACCTTTGCAGGTACTAATCAAGCACTTAACCATTTACCCCAGCCAGTGCCTCCTTCTTACCTTACCACCTACAAAGCCCTGCTCTTACATACCTGCTGCTGCTTCATGAAGGTTCTCCATTCTTGTAAAAATACTAGGAGTATAGGGTTCAGAAGGAGTCTTGGTGGTGCAATGGTTAAGCACTTGGCTGCTAACCAAAAAGTCGGTGGTTCCAACCCACCAGCTGTTCTGCAGGAAAAAGATGTGGCAGCCTGCTTCAGTAACGATTTCATTTGGAAACCCTACAGGAAAGTTCTACTCCATCCTATAGGGTCCCTACAAGTTGGAATCGACTCGACGGCATGGGTTTTATTTTGTGTTTTTTATGGAACTTTCTAGATCCTTCTAATACAAAGCTTTGGATGAGCAGAGGTATTTCTTAGAAATTCTTACTTTTCCAGCCCAACTAGTCAGGGAGAAAGAAGACTCAGAGCAAAAAAAAAAAAAAAAAAAGAGTATGTGATGATTCCTGAAAACATCTCTGCTTCCCAACACTCTTCACCCACCCTAAAGAATTTAAACTCCTAACCCCACCTACTGGAGCCCTGGTGGTGCAGTGGTTAAGAGCTCTGCTGTTAAGGAAAAGGTCAGCAGTTTGAATTCACCAGCTGATCCTTGGAAACTCCAAGGGGTAGTTCTACTCTATAGGGCCACTATGAGTCGGAATCGACTTGTGGACAATGGGTTTGGTTTTGTGGGGGAGTTTAACCCCATTTACTAAGGACAACTAGAAACCACCACCCTTATCACTTCTCTGAGTGAATTAAAAAGCTACTCCCATGCCCTGGAGCAAAGTTTTCTAATTGACTCTGGCTTTCCTTTACCATCCAAAACCAAACCAAACCCGTTGCCATTGAGCCAATTCTCACTCATAGTGACCCTACTGGACATGGCAGAACTGCCCCATAGGGTTTCCGAGGCTGTATCTTTGTGGAAGCAGACTGCCACATCTTTCTCCGGCGGAGCAGCTGGTGAGTTGGAATCACGGATCTTTCCTTTAGCAGCCGAGCGCTTTAAAGACTGCGGAAACAGGGCTCCTCCTTTACCATCGAGTTTCACCCCATTGCCTGCATTTTCTGTTTTGGACTAGGATTCTACATAAGAATAGTCCAAAATCTTCTGTCTCTAAATTCTTTTAGGTTCATGGTACCTTCTCGTTAGCTCCTCCTTCAAGAATATGCACAGACATCTCCCTCCCCACCATCAAAGCTCAGGCGACAAATCTGAAGCCCTGACCTACCTGCCGAGAGACGCCGGATAAAGTGGATACTCGGTGCTTTTGCCCCAAACTGACAAAGGATGCCTGGATTTGGAAAATCAGAGCAGATGAGAGGTGGAAATGTTTTATGAAATTATTTTACCCTCCTGTCTAATCTCTTCAATTAAAGAGTTGTTGTCATGATAATCAGGTTGTGTAATCTAGGAGAGCTGGTTTTATTTGATGAGATACAAGAATGGGTGGGTCTATTTTTTTTCTAGTAGCTCTTTCCCTAAGGAGCCCTGGTGGCACAGTGGTTAAGTGCTCCCCCTGCCAACTGAAAGGGCAGAGGTTGGTACTCACCAGCCGATGGCGGAGAGAAGGATGTGGCAGTCTGCTTCTGTAAAGATTCCAGCCTAGGAAACCCTATGGGGCAGTTCTCCTCTGTCCTATGGGGTTGCTATGAGTCAGAATGGACTGCAACGGGGGTATCTTTCTCTATTTCATGGTTAGATTGGCTTCTTGTGGTCATGGTCTTCCTCTTCAGTCGCTAAATAAAAAAAATATTCCCAGGTGGACACAGTAAACTTGCCTGCCTTACATGCTCAGTGTGGTAAGGTGCATTAATTCCTGCTGCTTAGAAATTTAAGGCATGGGAGGAAACAAGTTGTAGCAAATCATATGCCTAGCAAAAAGTGTTAAAAAAAAAAAAAAGCCCATTTATTTATTTTACAATCTGAAGGATAGATAATCTTTTTTTGTTTGAATTTTCTTGTCAAGTAAAATTTTCTTATGCCTATTGGCCATTTGTAATTCAAAGTTATTATATTTCTCACCTTATCTTTGATCTCAGAATTCTAAAACAAGTTTGCTTTATGTGAAACTAAATTGGTCTTGAGACTAATTAATAAAAATCAATAAAACCTTTTAAAAATCAGTAAAGTGAGATATGTTATCATTGGGGAAAATTGAATTAAGGGTACATGGAATCTCTCTGTCTTATTTCTTGCAATTGCACATGAATCTACAATTATCTCTAAATAAAAAGAAAGAAAAGTCAGGCAAGTTGTTAAAATCACAGATAACTATGAATTAGCCACAATATAGAGAAAAGACAGGGGCAAGGAAGTGCCATATTACATCATTATTACAAAATTAGGAGAAGTTAAAATTATCAATTAAAAAAAAAAAAGACTAGATAATTATATTTCTATATCTACCAAAAAGAATTTTAGATGAAACAGAGATTAAAACAAACAAACAAGAAACCATAATAGTGGAAGAAAACATGGGAGATTTTTGTTTTAAACTTATTTCTGGACTTGGGAAGTCTTTTCTCAGCAAGACAAGTCTTTTCTTGCATCCTGACTACTATTTTTGTTTATTTAATCATACAACTGTTTTTAATACCCTATTGTTGTAAAAAGTTCCACACTCACAGAAATATACCCATTGCCTTGGAGTTGCTTCGACTCAGAGCGACTGTACAGCACAGAGTAGAACTGCCCCACAGGGTTTCCAAGGAGTGGCTGGTGGATCTGAACTGCCAACCTTTGGGTTACCAGCCAAGTGTTTAACCACTGCATCACCAGGGCTCCTTCATAGAAATATTGTAAGATTAATACAATGAACACTATGAACCACAACTTAGATTCAACAACTGTTACCATTCTGCCATATTTGCTTCATGTCTTTATTTTTAAAGTGAGTTATGTACATCATGAATATACGTTGTGATACTCCAATCTCTAAGAAATAAGAACATTATCTTACACAGTCATATTACCATTTTCACACCTAACAAAATTAATAATAATTCTCTAATATCATCTGAACATCGACTAATTCATTTTGGAACAGTGGCGGTGTATATTTCTTCCATCTTCTGTTCATACTTCCTGTGTCATTCAGTTTTTACCCACAGAATCCTTCAGTATTGCAGCTTGAGGCTTGAATTTTCTCCTCAGTTTTTTCAGCTTGAGAAACACTCATCATGTTCTTCGCTTTTGGTTTTCTAACTCCAGGTCTTTGCACATTGCATCAGAATACTTTATCTTGTCCTCTTGTGCTGCCCTTTGAAATCTTGTTTGGCCTTTTTACTTCATTGTTTCTTCCACTTGCTTTAGCTACTTTATACTTAAGGCATCCGTTTTGGTCAATGATTTCATTCTACTTGGATCAACAATCAATGTCCACGGAAGCAGCAGTAAAGAAATCAAAGGATGTATTGCATTGGGCAAATCTGTTGCAAAAGACCTCTTAGAAGCTTCAAAAAGCAAAGATGTCACTTTGGTGACTAAGATGTGCCTGACCCAAGCCATGGCCTTTTCTTTTTTTTATATAATTTATTTTATTTTATTTTCTTGTTGAGAATATACACAGCAAAATTTACACCAATTCTACAGTTTCTATAGGTACAATTCAGTGATTTTATTACATTCTTGGAGTTGTACATCCATTCTCACCCTCCTTTTCTGACTTGTTCCTCCCCCATTAACATAAACTCATCGCCCCCTAGGGTTCCTATCTAATCTTTCATGCTACTGTTGTCAGTTTGATTTCATATAGATAGATCTTGAGAGAGTATAAGGGTCAAATCAGACATTTTCTAGTTAAGTTAGACTATTGTTTGTTTTTAAAAAGACTTCAGGGAAGGCTATTTTTGGTTTAAGTTTTAAAGATTATCTCAGGGCAATATTTTCAAGGGTTCATCCAGCCTCTGTGGTTCCAGAAAGTCTAAGCCATGGTCTTTTCAATCACCTCAATGCATTGGAAAGTTGGATAGTGAAAAAGTAGGACAGAAGAAAAATTGACTTGTTCAAACTGTGGCATTGACAAAGAACGTTGAATATGCAGTGGACAAGAACAAACAAATAAATCTTAGAAGACATACAAACAGATTGGTCCTTAGAAGCAAGAATGGCGAGATTTCAGCTTGCTTACTTTGGACATGTCATTAGGAAAAATCAATCTCTAGAAAAGGACATCATGTTTGGTAAAGTAGAGGGCCAATGAAAATGAGGGAACCCCTTAATGAGATGAATTGACACACACGGTAGCCGTAACAATGGACTCAATCAAATCATGAAGACGGTGTAAGACCTAGTAATTTTGCTGATTCTAATCCCTTTTACATTTATTGCCTGGAATTCAACTTGGATTGATTGGTTAACCTGAACTAACATTTCTGATTGCATTAATCATAATTTTTTCAGAGTAACGAGTTGTAATGTTATCTCTAATGATGGCGAATCAGTTTGTTTTCCTCTTTCTTGACAATCACTATAGATTAAATTCATGGATTTTTATATAGTCAATCTGTGTCATCAATTATTGTCATAATTCTTTTTTTTTTTATTGTACTTCAGGAGAAGGTTTACAGAACAAATAGTTTCTCATAACAGTCAGTACACATATTGTTTTATGACACTGGTTAACAACCCCACGACATGTCAACGCTCTCCTTTCTCGACCTTTTCTTTTTTTTTTTGGTGAAAACATACATAGTCAAAGATACACCATTTCAAAAATTTCTACATGCACAGTTCAGTAACATCGGTTACGTTCTTCCAGTTGTGCTGCTATTCTCACTTTAGATGAAGGTTTACAGCACAAAATAGTTTCTCATTAAACAGTTACTACACATGTTGCCCTATGACAGTGGTTAACAACACCACTATATGTCAACTCTGTCCTTACTCAGCCTTGTGTTCCCTATCACCAGCTTTCCTGTCCCATTCTGCCTTCTAGTCTTCGTCCCTGGACTGTTGTGCCTCATTAGTCCTGTTTTGTTTTATGCGGCTGTCCAATCCCCAGATGAACAGTAAACCTCAGAAGTGACTTCACCACTAAGCTAAAAGGGTGTTTGGGAGCCATACTCTCGGGGTTTCTCCAGCCTCTTTCAGGGCAGTAAGGCTGGTCTTTTCTGTAAGTGTTAGAATTTTGTTCTACATCCTTGTCGTAATTCTTTTTGATGTTTCAATTGTCTTAAATTTGGCAAAACAAATCCTTTTAGGCTTGATCTTATATCTGTTTGATGTGTCCCCATTAGCCTTTGAAAGTTTTCTTGCCTTCTGGAGCAAGGAGTTCTAGATTTCTCTTGCATCATATAAAATTTAGAACAAGCTTGAGTAGCTCCAAAAAAAAATTCCTTTGTTTTTCTTTAAAATCAAGAATTAATCAAATTAATACATTGATTTAGGGAGAACTAAAGCATTTATGATATTAAGTATTCCTATCCAAGAACAAGATATACTTTCCTGTTTGTTGCAGTCTAGTTAGAATCCATAAGCTCCCCATGTGCCTTTTACTGGTCATTATCCCCTCCCTTCTTTCTAGCGATACAAAAAAAAAAAAAAAAAACCAAAACAAAAACCAAACCAGTTGCCATAAAGTTGATTTCGACTCACAGCAACCCTATAGCGATCTAGTGATAAGCACTAGCCTTTTCTATTACAGTTGTTAATTACTTGATTTTCTTTATCACCTTCCTATTAAATTAAGCACACCTAAAATATATATAGTTTAATCTTACTTTTTAAAAAACTTACACAAATGTACTTACACAGTATGTATTTTGTTGTCTGACCTTTTTTTCTCAACATTTTGCCTTATGATTTACCTTTTGTTGCGTGTAAGCTATAGTTTGTTCATTTGTATTGTTGCATACTATTCTATCGTATGAATATATTACTGTTTACTTATGCATTTTACTGCAATGACCCTTAGACTGTTTCCAGCTTAAGGCTCCTACTAACAATGTTGTGACATTCTTGTACATTTTTCCTGGTGTACATAACCAAGCATTTCTAAGGATATATAAGAAAGGGTGGAATTGCTGGTTTACACCAAAAATCAGTTGCAGTTGAGTTGATTCTGACTCATGGTGACCCCATATGTGTCAGAGTAGAACTGTGCTCCATAGAGTATTCAGTGGCTGATTTTCCGGAAGTAGATTGCCAGATATTTTTTCCAAGACACCTCTGGGTGGACTCCAATCTTTTGGTTAGCAGCCAAGCACATTAATCATTTGCACTACCCAGGGACTCCACAGATGCAGGTAGGTTGGTATAATTGATGCCGGAAGGATGAAGAGTCTCTCCTCTCTTTGCTTCTATTTTATAAGGGAGATAAAAGAGGTCATCAGTCAAGAGTGAGGAGAGAGGACCGATGTTAAAAGTTGGAAGGAAGAAAAAAAGTAAAAGTGTCTAAGACAGTGGGAGAATGAATGGACTGGGGAAATGTAGTAAGTTTGTAGTGCAGTTATGAGGGTTCACTTGATGTTTGTGATCATAAACTTAAAGTGAGACCAGTCAGCATGTGCAAAGCTAATAATCAAGATCAGCATAAATTAAACCTCCACTTTTCCGCTTCTCTGACAGCAGCTGCTACATGCACCACTTCCCTCTCTGAACCTAGCCAGTCAGAGCTAGGTCAGATCTCACAAGTTAAAAGGACACTGTCCTTTAGACTGTCTAATAAGTAGACACCAGCTCTAAGTTTGGGGGCCCCCAGAAGCTCCCTTTACTTCTGACCTACTGGTTATAAGTTTGGGGATTCCCTCTACCCCCTCGGGATACCAGCTGCAAGCTCAGGGATCCCCAGCCCCCTTACTTCTTAGATGCTGGCTTCCACTACTTCCTCAGTTTCGATAATTTGCTGGAATGACTCACAGAACTCATGGAAAGAGCCATACTTACAGGGTTTTTTTTTTGCAGAAAAAGAAAGATACAAAAGAAGAGACACATAGGGCAAGGTCTGGGAGGGTTTCCAATGTAGAGCTTCCATGTCCCAAAACGGGACACGCTACCCTCTACTTGCATGGATGTCTTTCACCAGTCAGGAAATCCATAGAGCCTCCATGTCCAGACATTTTTGAGGGTCTTATTATGTAATACAAACTCCAGCTCCTCTTCCCTGAGGTTAGTTGATATCACAAGGTGGGTTTTTCCAGCCTGGCCAGCCCCTATCCCAGAGTCACCTCATCACCTCACCTAAACTGTTAGTTAGGTGTGGCCTGGAGTCTTTATGAATTCCAAAGTTTTCTTAGAGAGTATATCTATGGAACCAGGGCAAAGCCCAAATTCTTTGGGTAAGGTTAATGTAAACCCCACAGCATGGTTGTATTTTTCTCTAGCCATCTTCAACTGCTCAGGTGATGTACGAAATGTGTGGAGAGTTTAGATAGGGTTGCGGCTTTGTAGGGTAAATATGAAGAGAGGCTATAAGAAGAAACGATTGCTATGTTAGAAAGTCATGGAATATAGATTACTGACATGGGAATAAGAGTGAGAGAACGATTGAAGAATTGTTGGAGTTGGAATACTAGAGTTTGTAAGGTGGAAAGTTAAATCCTGAAAAGTGTCAATTGATTTGTCAGTATAAATGTCATCGATTACCTTTGCCAGAAAAGTTTCCATATAGAAATAAATGGAGTCAACGCAACTTTCAATGGCTTGGAGTAAATGAGATGTAAGAAAGTAAGGCGGGATCGTGAACGTAAACTGATGATTCCCAGTCTGGATGCACATCATAATCCAGTGGGACTTCTTTTTTTTTTCCCACATATTCCTACTTTGAATTTTTTTTTTTATTGTTGTAATTAAATGAAGTTTACATTTCAAGTTAGTCTCCCATACAGAATTTTTTTTTTTTTTTTAAAACATACATTGTTATGAGAACCCAACTGCTCACCCCATTCTGAGACAGCACACTCCTCCCGTCTGCCCTTGATTCCCCATGACTATTCAACCAGCTCCTAACTCTCTCTGCCTTCCCATCTCACCTCTGGACAGAAGCTGCCTGTTTGGTCTCTTGTATCTACTTGACTAAGAGGCCCAGTGGGACTTTTTTTAAAAGAAAGTTCTCAGGAGATTTTGATGCAATCAGATAAATATCTATTGCCTAATTGATTCGGAACATATGGTGGAAGGTCTTCTTTCAAGATTGGCTGCTATTGTCCATGATTATTAAAATTATAATAGAGTAAAAAAAAAAACCTAATTTTATTAACACTAGTGAGAGAATAAGTTAGGTAAATCCTTCCTATAGTGCTAGATGCAAATGATTTTTAAAAAATGCTTTAACTCCATAATTCCAATTCTAAGGCTTTACCTTTATGTATATGTAAATAAATATGGAAAAATGATAACAGATAAAATATGATGCAGCCATAAAAATGTTTTCAAACAATATTTGATTTGAAAATGTTCCACATTTGTTGTTAATTTAAAGAAAAAGAAACACATTGCACATGTAGCATGAATCCAATTTGTTTGAAATGCAGATCCAAAAAAAGCCTAGAAGGAAATGCAAACAAAGTTTAATAGTGGTTGTATATACAAATGATTTTTATTCTTTTTCAGTTTTCTGGATTTTCCAAAAGGAAAGTGCTTTACTTTTATATTCAGAAAACAGATGAAAAGGAAAAGAAGTCGTATAAGAATAGAAGGAGTTAGGGTAGTAGAGAGTCACATGCAGCACAAGGCAAGATAGTTTTTTTGTTTGTTTTGTAGGATCAGAGAAGATTGAACATGTTTATAGACTGAGAGGAAAAAATGAGTAGAAAGGCTTTGGTTTAACATACAGGAAAGAAATAGACTTTGATAAAGTTTCTGTGTTGAAGAAAAGAAGTCACGAGATAAAAAATAAGAAATGAATGAATATCATATTCGTAATTTTGATGTAGCCTTTAATATAAAACTACAAAACTGCTATTTGGAATTACCAAATAACATGAACAGCAAAAGCCTTACTCTCATCTCTGATGTTAACCTATCCCTGAGTTATCAATAAGACAATTCAATTTTTAACTGGTATTTATCAACAGTATTCAACCATACAGGCATAGGGCCAATCTGAGACTTATGAAAGGCTGAGATTTTTCCAGGCATGTAAAAGAACAAAAGAGCAAGAGAACTGAGGAAACTGCAGGTGTTGGTGAGATAGTGATTCAGGTTTATTAATCATGAAACTCAGACTTTAGAGAACTGAGTGAGGCCAGAAAATCAGACACTAGATCTGAAGAAAACTGAGGCGTCAAAGCACAGACTTTTTGAGTTTGCACTGAAGCAATGGAAGGACAGTGTCATGGTTTGACTTGTGTCCCCCAAAAATGTATCAGTTTGGCTTGGCCATGATTCCCAGGACTGTGTGGTTGTGCTCCAGTTTGTGATTGTAATTTTATGTTAAAGAGGATTAGGATGGGATTGTATAACAGGCTTACTAAGGTCACATCCCTGATCCAATGTACAGGGAGTTTCCCTAGAGTGTGGCCTGCACCACCTTTTATCTTACAAGAGATAAAGGAAAGGGAAGCAAGCAGAGAATTGGGGACCTCATACCACCAAGAAATCAGTGCCAGGAACAGAGCATGTCCTTTGGAGCTGCGGTCCCTGCATAGAAAAACTCCTTGTCAGGGGGGAGATTGATGAGAAGGCTGACAGACAGAGAAAGCTTTCCCCTGGAACTGACACCCTGAATTTGGACTTGTAGCCTACTAGACTATGAGAAAATGAATTTCTCTTTGTTAAAGCCATCCACTTGTGGCATTTCTGTTAGAGCAGTACTAGCTAACTAAGACAGACAGTATGAAATAGCTGAAAGAATATTAAAAAATTAGGCAATGAGATTTTAGAGTTTGAGGTTTTTAGTGTGAAACACATTAGATAACAAGGTCTACAGCTTAACCTTGAAGGGGTCAAGTTCAGTGAATTTCAGGAAGGCTTGGGTGTTAGATGGTTCATCTGCATGAATTGTAAAAATCACATCAAATGTCAACATCTATCATGAAATCTGGGAAGTGATTCTCTTCATAACCATTCGTGCCATCTTCTTGCCTTCACTTCCCTCCTTATCTGCAGCCCATCCATCAAATCACTCTTGCCACAAAAAAAAAACAAAAACTAAACAACCTTGCTCCTCTCATTCAATCACATAGACAAAAATCACCCTTCCAAGACCATAGTCAAGTATGTAGAGAAAAGGCAGAATGTACCAAATCCATTAGATTCTATGGTGCATTTCTCTTTCATTTCCTGAACATTTCCACAGGGATGAGTAATTTCTTTATTGACAGTTATACGCTTGTATTACAAAAACTTCAATATTATTCAAAAAACCCCACTGCGGTCAATTCCAATCCATAGTGACCTACTGTAGAACTGTCCCACAGGGTTTTCAAGGCTGTTATTCTTTACGGAAGCAGACTGCCACGTCTTTCTCCTGTGAAGTGGCTGGTGGGTTGGAACAGCTGACCTTTCGATTAGCAGCTGAGCACTGTAACCACTGTGCCACCAGGGCTCCTTTCAAATATTACCAAAAAAAAAAAAAAAAAGTTGTCTTCAAGTCAATTCCGACTCATAGAGACCCTATAAGATAGAGTAGAACTGCCCGACAGGGTTTCCAAGGAAGGGCTGGTGGATTTGAACTGCCGAGCTTTTGGTCAGCAGCCCAGCTCTTAATCACTGTGCTACAAGGGCTCCGCAAATATTACAGTAGAGTGAAAATATAATGTTTAGAATGTCCTTTGCATTTCCCTCCTTCAGTTCTACATCACAGAATTGACAATTGTTATTATTTTCTTGTTTCTCTTTCCAGAACTGCGTGTATACATGAGGATAAAGTGACACAAAATGTTTCCCAACATAGTACATATATTTAACATATATAAAAATATGTTAAATCTGAAAAATAATCTCCATTGAAGTACAAGGGGATCTTCTTACAGCACACTTGAAAAGTTTCAAGGAAGTTAGGAAGTTCATGGAGTTGGAGAAGGTACAAGAACATTAGAAATATTATCACAATGGAATTTTAACAGAGAATATTGAGTACATAAACATTATAGACAATATAAACACAAATTGATACAGCCTACATTTCCCATGCTACACTGGAAATCACATGGGAGTTGAAGTTGAGAGATGGGAGTATGACTTCACGCTCAGACAGTTAGGAACAGTTTCTTGTTGATGAAGTCGCATCATTTCTCAGCAATTCAGTTTCCTCGTCTATGGGTTAGAGTGATGATCAAGTAAGATAATACATAACAGTTCGCTTTATATCTAGCCTAGTGCTATTAAAAATGTTGATGTTCTCATCTTAATTCATTCTGAAATCACTTGAGTTTCTGCCAATACCTGGAAAAGCAAGACAGTCAAATATATTCAGCATCAAAGAAACAAGAAGGACAAGACTTAATTGCATGCTACAATCAATAACAATCTAATGACTATAGCTATACTTTTGATACTATAACTACATGTTAAACAGTGGTGTGTATATATGTGTGTATGCATTTATGAGTGTGGAGTAGAGTAAAAAGTAGAGCAGCAGATGGTTCTTTGTCTAACTGGATGGAATATGAAAAAGTATTTGAGATATCCAGTAACTACGGGATCACAAACTATCTCCAAAAAAGTCAATGTATTCCATTTCACTTACTTATGACTTAGTGTTCTACATATAAAACATTCTTACTTCTTGTGTCTTATGTTATGCTTCCACCTGAACATTTCTTTCTTGTATTTCTTCCTTTTTTTAGAAAACCATTGTTTTATCTGCAAAAAATAAAGTGTGAGAGGTGACTAATTCAGGTATAAAGATATTGGATTATATGAGTAATAGTATTTAAGTGACTTTGTCAGTGAAGAAATAGGTTACCGTACCTGTTTATCCGTCAAGTTAAGTTCAAATGAGAGCGATAGATAAGCTCGTACTCCAGGGCATTTATTTAATTTAAAATTTGCCCAAAGAGTGTCCACGAGGGATTTGCTACGTATTCTTTTCTTGGGACACAGTCCATCTTTTTCCATTTTCTCTTCTTTTTCCTTCTCTCCTTTCTTCTTTTCTTCTCCTCCTCTAACTTCTCCTCCTTCTTTTTCTTCCCACCATTTCTCCTTTAGCCTCCTTTCATTTTCACTATGATTCTTGGTAGACTGCTCCAGACTTTGATTGTAAGGCATTGCTTTTTTTTCTGTGCAGCAAGATCTGTAGGGTAAAATCAAGGTGCTGCAAAATTTGACTTTTAGCTCATAGTCAACATTCTTCAGTGTAAGATTATATTTGATTTTCATAAGATAGCAGTGTTGTGCATTGGTGATGGAAAGCTGAGAGGAAAAAAAAGTGAAGTTATCAAAATCACTGAAGATTTTCATGAAAAGATCAGATTAAAAATAATTTATTTTCAATTTAAGTACATACTAAGGAAAAAGGCTCCCTATTGAAATTAATATACCTATCCTTGTGATGTTAGTCAAAAAATAAATTACCTTGAAATGAATAATTTGAGATGCCACAAATTTATTAAAAAGCCTAGAGTAAAAAGAGAGACAAAAGACAGAGCTAAAAGTTGATTCTTTAAAGAGATTAACAAAGTAGATAATCCTCTGAAGGCTGATCAAGTAAAAAGAGAAAAGAAAAAAAAAAACAAACCTGTTGCCATTGAGTCGATTCTAACTCATAGTGACCTTATTGGACAGAGTAGAAACACCCTATCAGGTTTCCAAGGAGTAGCTGGTGGATTCGAACTGCCAACCTTTTGGTTAGCAGCTGAGCTCTTAACCACTGTGCCACCAGGGCTCCAGTAAAAAGAGAAGGCACACCTAAATAATACTAGCCATCAAGAAGGAAATATAACTACAAGTTAATTATAGTTTAAAAATAATGAGAAAATATGAACATTTTTGCATCAATCTGAAAACTTAGACAAAATCAGCACATTAAAAAAACTATATATCTAACTCAAGAAGAAACAGAAAGCCTGAATAATCCTATAACTAAGATGAGCGTGTTTCAGTTTGGCCAGGATGATCCTAGTATATGCCTATATCCTGTCATAATTATTAATGACATCTCTTTTCACCCAAAAAGTATTCAAGTTTAGACTACACATTGTATGGTCACCATACTTACACTGTTATAGAAATCAAATCAGCAACTTAAAATAACCAAGACACATGGAAGAATATAATTAGTAGCTTACTAGAAGGCTAAAGCAATTAAGACAATGAGTATTTGTGTATAGATGGACTAGTAAGCCACTGGAACATAATGAGAGTCTAAAAACAGACACATGTATATGATAGAGGGAAAATTACAAATCAATAGGGAAATGATAAGCTATTTAATAAATACTGCTAGAAAAGACTGATAAAATCTACATTAAAATTAAGAACTTCTTTCACCAAAGATTCTTATTAACAAAGTGGAGAGACAAGCTACAAATCTGGAGAAGATATTTGTAACAGACATAACAGACAAATTATTGGTGTCTACAATAGATAAAGAATTCCCGTAAATCAGTAAGGAAAAGACAAACAATCCAATAGAGAAAAAAATGACAGGAGCTAAGAATAGGCATCACACCAAAGAAAAAACTTGAATGGCCAATATTTTGAAAAAAATTTTAACCTAATTAGTAATCAAGATGAAGATAAGCATAAGATGCCATTTTATATCCACTTGACTGGCAGAAATTAAGAATTCTGATAATACCAAGTGTTAGAGACTGGCAGACTGACAAGAAGTTTTATACAGTCAGACAACTGGTTGCTGACATAGGGCCTCAGGGGGAAGCAGAACTATGCTGGTATTACCACACTCTTGAGGTCTATGGTCCTTTTCTTTCTGGACGATGTCATATAAATGTAATGTTTTAGCTTCCTTTCTTACAGGGTGGGAACCCTGGTGGCACAGTGGTTAAGTGCTCACCTGCTAACCTAAGGGTGGCCAGTTTGAACCCATCAGCCATGGGAGAAAAATGTGGCAGTCTGCTTTTGTAAGGATTTACAAGCTTGGAAACTCTATGGGCCAGTTCCATTCTGTCCGATAGGGTCACCATGAGTCAGAATCAATTCAATGGCAATGAGTTTGGTTTGGTCTTATAGGGTATCTTAAGCTGGGTTCTCTAGAGAAGCAAAACCAGTGAAGCATGTACATATAGAGAGAAAGAGAGCAAGAGAGAGAGAGAGAGAGATTTATATCAAGAAAATGGCTCACCTGGTTGGAGAGGCTGGCAAGTTCCAAGTCCCTGGGTCAGGCTAGAGGCTTCTCCTGACTCACATAGCTGAGGGGCTGGCAAACCCAAGATCGGCAGGTCAGATGGCAGGATGCTGGCCCAAGTCCCAAGAATTGGAGGTCAGATGCCGAGGAGCCAAATGTAGGATCCAGAGCAGAGCAAAAGCCACTGAGCTTTGCCAGAAAGTCAATATATATTGGATTCAGGCTACACCCCAAGGAAACTCCCTTTCAACTGATTTCACAGCATATCCCATCATGGAGGTGATCACATTATATCAGATCTCATCATGGAGATGATTACATCGTTATATGACTGCCAAACTACATAACTGCCAAATCACTGAGAATCATGGCCCAGCCAAGTTGACACACATCCTTAACCATCATACAGGATGACATTTAAAAGCCTAAGCAACCCATATCTCACACCATACACAAAAACTAATTAAAAATGGATCAGAGACCTAAATATAAAAACACAAACTGTAAAGATCATGGAAGAAAAAACAAGATCAACATTAGGGTCCCTAACATATGGCATAAACAGGATACGAACCATAATTAACAATAAACAAACACCAGAAGATAAGCTAGACAAATGGGGTCTTCTAAAAATTAAACACTTATGCTCATCAAAAGACTTCACCAAAAGAGTCAAAAGAGAATCTACAGGCTGGGAAAAAATTTTTGGCTATGACATATTGGACAAAGGTCTAATCTCTAAAATTTATAGGAAAATCCAACACCTCTACAACAAAAAGACAAATAATCCAATTAAATACTGGGCAAAGGATATGAAGAGACACTTCACCAAAAAAGACATTCAGGCAGCTAACAGTCACATGAGGAAATGCTCAAGATCACTAGCCATTAGAGAAATGCAAATCTAAAACCACAATGAGATACCATTCTCCCCAACATCACTGGCATGAATCAAAAAAAAATTTCAAGATCTATCCTGAAGTACAGCACTGTCAGTGATAGGATAATATCCATACACCTACAAGGAAGACCAGTTAATACGACCGTTATTCGAATTTGCGAATGAACCACGAATGCCAAAGATAAAGAAATTTTTAAAGATTTTTACCAATTTCTGCAGTCTGAAACTGATCAAACATACAATCAGGATGCATTGATAATCACTGATGATTGGAATTAGAAAATTGGAAATAAAGAAGAAGGATTGGTGGTTGGAAACACAGCCTTGGTGATAGAAATGACACTGGAGACTTCAAGATAGAATTTTGCAAGATCAATGACCTCTGCGTTGCAAGTACCTTTTTTCAACAACATAAATGGTGACTATACACGTGGACCTTGCCAGATGAAACACACAGGAATCAAATTGACCACCTCTGTGGAAAGAGAAGGTGGAAAGTTTTGATATTATCAGTAAGAACAAGGCCAGGGGCTGACTGTGGAACAGGCTGTCAATTGCTCATATGCAAGTACAAGCTGAAGTTAAAATTAGAACAAGTTTACAAGAGCCAAAATATGACCTTGAGTATATCCCACCTGCATTTAGAGACCATCTCAAGAATAGATTTGACGCATTGAACACTAATGATCGAAGACCAGAGAGATGTGGAATGACATCAAGGACATCATACATGATGAAGAAAGCCAGAGGACATTAAAAAGACAGGAAGGAAAGAAAGAAAAGACCAAAATGGATGTCAGAAGAGACTCTGAAACTAGCTCTTGAACATTGAGTAGCTAAAGCAAATGGAAAACAGAGCTGAACAGAAGATTTCAAAGGGTGGCTCGAGAAGACAAAGTAAAGTATTATAATGACATATGCAAAGAGCTGGAGATAGAAAACCAAAAGGGAAGAACACGCTCGGCATTTCTCAAGCTGAAAGAACTGAAGAAAAAATTCAAGCCTCAAGTTGCAATACTGAAGGATCCTATGGGGAAAATATTAAATGACACAGGAAGCATCAGAAGAAGATGGAAGGAATACATAGAGTCACTGTACCAAAAAGAACTGGTCAACATTCAACCATTTCAGAAGGTAGCATATTAGTAGTGAAGGAAGAAGTCCAAGCTGCACTGAAGGCATTGAAGAAAAGCAAGGCTGCAGGAACTGGCGGAATACCAGCTGAGATCTTTCAACAAACAGATGCATCGTTAGAAGCACCCACTCGTCTATGCCAAGAAATTTGGAAGACAGCTACCTGGCCAACCAATGTGAAGAGATACATCTTTGTACCCATTCCAAAGAAAGGTGATCCAACAGAATGCGGAAATTATTGAACAATATCATTAATATCACAGGCAAGTAAAATTTTGCCAAAGATCATTCACAAATGGTTGTAGCAGTACATCGACAGGGAACTTCAAGAAATTTAAGCCGGATTCAGAAGAGGACGTGGAACAAGAGATATCGTTGCTGATGTCAGATGGATCTTGGCTGAAAGCAGAGAATACCAGAAAGATGTTTACCTGTGTTTTTTCACTATGCAAAGGCATTTGACTGTGTGGATCATAACAAATTACGGATAATGTTTCGAAGAATGGGAATTCCAGAACCCTTAATGGTGCTCATGAGGAAACTGTACTTAGACCAAGAAGGCAGTCGTTTGAACAAAACAAGGGGATACTGCATGGTTTAAAGTCAGGAAAGCTGTGTGTCAGGGTTGTATCCTTTCATCATACTTATTCAGTCTGTATGCTGAGCAAACAATCTGAGAAGCTGGACTATATGAAGAAGAACAGGACATCAGGATTGGAGGAAGACTCATTAACAACCTTCGATATGCAGATGAAACAACCTTGCTTGCTGAAAGTGAAGAGGACTTGAAGCACTTATTGATGAAGATCAAAGGCCATGGCCTTTAGTATGGATTATGTCTCTACATAAAGAAAACAACAATCCTCACAACTGGATCAATAAGCAACATCATGATAAATGGAGAAAATATTGAAGTTGTAAAGGATTTCCTTTTACTTGGATCCACAATCAACACCCATAGAAGCAGCAGTGAAGAAATCAAATGACGCATTGCACTGGGCAAATCTGCTGCAAAAGACCTCTTTAAGATGTTAGAAAGCAAAGGTGTCACCTTGAAGACCAAGGTGTGCCGGCCCCAAGCCATGGTATTTTCAATCACCTCATATGTATGCAAAAGATGGACAATGAATAAGGAAGACCAAAGAAGAATTGATGCCTTTGAATTGTGGTGTTGGTGGAGAATACTGAGTATACCATGGACTGCCAAAAGAGTGAACAAATCATGTCTTGGAAGAAGTACAACCAGAATACTCCTTAGAAGCAAGGATGGTAAGACTATGTCTTGTATACTACGGACATGTTCTCGGAAGGGATCAGTCCTAGGAGAGGGACATCATGCTTGGTAAAGTAGAGGGTCAGTAAAAAAGAGGAAGACCCTCAACAAGATGGATTGACACAGTAGCTGCAACAATGGGCTCAAGTATAAGGATTGTGAGGATGGTGCATAACTGGGCAGGGTTTCGTTCTGTTGTCCAGGGCTGGAATTGACTGGATGGCACCTAACAACAACAACATATATTGGCATACTTCACACTTTTTTTTTTAACTGCCACATTATATTTTATAGGATAATATGCATGCTTTTTTTGTTTTTTGTTTTTACTTTGGCAGATCTGAGTTCAAATTCTAACTACAACCCTTACTAGCTGTATAAGTTTGAGTTCTTCCTATTATTGTGTTATTTCTTTTTCCCCTCCTTGGGCTTATTTGACATAGTTGTTAAGTGCTCGGATGCTAACCAAAAGGTCAACAGCTTGAACCCACCAGCTGCTCCTCCGGAGAAAGACGTGGCAGTCTGCTTAAGTAAAGATGACAGCCTTGGAAACTCTATGGGACAGTTCTACTCTGTCGTACAGGGTTACTATGAGTCAGAATCAACTTGACAGCAAAGTGTACCAAGAAAGTGAAAAGACAACCCATAGAATGGGAGAAAATATTTGCAATCATATATCTGGTAAGGGTCTAGTATGTAGAAGATATGAACTCTTACAACGCAACAACAGAGACAAATAACACAATAAAAAAATGGGCAAAGGATCTGAATAGATATTTCTCCAGAGAAGATATGCAAATGGTCAATAAGCACATGAAAAACAAAAGGGTGAATTTTATGGCATATGAATTATATATCAATTTAAAAAAAATTTTTTTTATTGTACTTTAGATGAAGGTTTACAGAACAAATAGTTTCTCATTAAACAGTCAGTACACATATTGCTTTATGACATTGGTTAACAACCCCATGACATGTCAACACTCTCCCTTCTCGACCTTGAGGATCTTTCTTTTGGTGAAAATATACATAGCCAAAGTTACACCATTTTGAAAGTTTCTACATGTACAATTCAGTGACATTGATTACATTCTTCCAGTTGTGCTGCTATTCTCACTATCCTTTTCCAAATTATTCCATCACCATTATCTTCAACTCACTGTCCCCTAGGCTTCCCATCAAACCTTTTGAGTTGCTGTTGTCAATTTGATCTCACATAGACAATTCTTTTTTTTTTTTTTTATGCCTTAGATGAAGGTTTGCAGAACAAATAGCTTCTCATTAAACGGTTAGTACACATATTGCCCTATGACAATGGTTAACAACCCCATGACATGTCAACACTGTCCCTTCTCAACCTTGGGTTCCCTATCACCAGCTTTCCTGTCCCCTTCTGCCTTCTGGTCCTTGTCCCTGGACGGCTGTGCCTCATTAGTCTTGTTTTGTTTTACGACGCTGTCCAATCCCTGGCTGAACAGTGAATTTTGGGAGGGGCTTCACCATTGAGCTAAAAGGGTATCTGGGGGCCATACTCTTGGGGTTTCTCCAGTCTGTCAGGCCAGTAAATCTGGTCTTTTTTTGTGAGTTATAATTCTGTTCTACATCCTTTTCCAGCTCTGTCCAGGACCCTCTATTGTGATCCCAGTCAGAGCAGTCAGTGGTGGTAGCCGGGCACCATCTAGCTGTACTGGACTCAGTCTGGTGGAGGCCGTGGTAGCTGTGGTCCATTAGTCCTTTGGATTAATCTTTTCCTTGTATCTTGTTCTCTTCATTCTCCCTTGCTCCCAAAGGGGTGAGACCAGTGGAGTATCTTAGATGGCTGTTCACAGGCTTTTAAGACCCCAGATGCTACTTACCAAGGTAAAATGTAGAACATTTTCTTTATAAACTGTGTTATGCCAGTTGAGCTAGATGTTCCCTGAGACCATGGTCCCCACAGCCCTCTGCCCAGCAGTTCAGTCCCTTGGGGAGTTTGGAAGTGTCTATGGAGCCTCCATGAGCTTTTGTTGTACAAGTTGCGCTTGTTTCCCCAGTAATGTGTACTGTCTTCCCCTTCACCAAAGCTACCACTTATTTAGTTCCCCCTCACTCCTTCCTTCGTAACCAACAAGGATTGTTTCTGTTTGTGTGTAAACTTTTACATGAGTTATACACTAGGGGTCTCATACAATATTTGTCCCTTTGTGATTGACTTATTTCACTCAGCATAATGTCCTCCAGTTTTGTTCCTCTTACTCTCCTGTGCTGAGTTCCTTTTGTTTGTGGAATTTTTTTCATTTCATTTGTTTTTATAGGTTTTGTTTTTACTGAGACTTTATGTTTTTCTTCTTTATTTTGATGAGTAGGTTTGTTAACTTTCTTTATGGTTACTGTGAAATTTACCCTTATCTTCCTAGATTTGAACCTGTCTATTATTACTTGGATCGCTTGACTTTGTCTCCATTAGAAGATTCCATATCTACACTGTTTATTTTGTCTTTTATTGTTTTGATGCTGTTGTCATTTACAGATTAACCTCTCTGGTTCCCTTTTGTAATTCTTTTGGGTGTGCATAGTCCTTAAGAGTTCATTTCCTAGGTTGGTATCTGGCTAGTACAATCCTGTGTCCTGTATTTAGCCTGTGGCCTGATATTGTTTGTTATCAGATCGAAGGACTTCTTTTAATAAGTCTCGTAAGTTTGGTTTGGTTTTTACATAGTCTCTGAATTTTTGTTTGTCTGGAAATGACCTAATTTCACCATCATATTTGAATGAGAGTTTTGCAAGATATATTATTCTTGGCTGGAAATTTTTTTCTTTCTAGGTTTTATATATGGCATCCCATTGCCTTCTTGCCTGCATGGTTTCTGCTGAATAATCTGAGCTTAGCCTTATTGTTTCTCCTCTGTATGTGACTTCTTGTTTTTCTTGAGCTGCTCTCAGGATTCTTTCTTTGTCTTTGGTTTTAGTGAGAGTGATTATGATATGCCTCGGTGATTTTCTTTTGGGGTGTATCCTATATGGGGTTCTTTGAGCTTCTTGGATGGTCAGCTTTTCATCTTTCATGATATTGGGGAAGTTTTCTGTCAGCAATTCTTCGATGATCCTCTCTGTGTCTTCTGTTTTTTCCCCCTGTTCTGGAACTCTGATCACTCACAGATTTTTGCTTTTGACTGTATCCCACATAATTCTCAGGGTCTCTTCATTTCTCTTTGTTCTTTTTTCTGATTTTTCCTCAAACTGAGTTGTATCTAAGTGTTTGTCTTCACTTCTGCTGATCCTGTCTTCCACCACTTCAAATCTGCTCCTCAGTCCTTCTATGACACTGTCCATTTCAGAACTCTTGTTGTTTATCTTTTGGATTTCTAATTGTTGTTTTTGTATAATTTCTAGTTGTGAATTTATTTTGGCATTTTGTTCCTGCATTATTTTCCTGAATTCTTCCATTTTTTGGTCTGTAGTTTCCATGAATTTGTCTGCCTTTTCCGTGAATTTGTCTATTTTTTCCTCATTTTTGTCTGCTTTTTGCTTCAACTCTTAGATAATTCTGGGTATTAGAGATTTGAATTCCCTATCAGGTAGTTCTAGTGCCTTTTCTTCCACTGGAAAGTCATCTGGTGTTTTATTTTGGACGCCTACTGGAACCATCCTGTCCTGTTTTTTAAAATGTTTTGATATTGTCTGCTGTCTTTGGGGCATTCAGTAGTCATTTTTATCATTTATAGATTGTAGATTTGTTTGTTTTGTTCTTCTTTTTTTTAACTTTGCTATGTCTGAGCAGGTGGGCTGTGTGTTCTTTGTTGTTTGCTCATCTGTGGGCCCGATACTTTTTGCCTCCTTCTGCAACTGGCAAGGTCAGTCACTCAGATATGGTACAGCAGGGCAGGTCTAGCTGAAGAGGAGTTGCTGGGATGGGTTTTTTGTGGCACTTACTACAGTCATGAGGGTGGGTTGGTAATCAGTGCAGGGCAGGTTTTGGTAGGCCGTGCCTGTGCTGCTTGGTGGTATGATGTTAAGTACACGGTGCAGGTAGGCAGGAAGGAGGGGGGAGATTGTGATGTGTGGAGCTAAGATGGGTATGGGAGAGAGGAGAGAGGAACAGGAGCCAAAAACATACAAACAAAAAAGAGTGCTAGGGGACCTTGCCATTGGAGTAGAGACATGTGAGACTATGAAATGGAGAAAAACAAAAAGGAGAAGAAGAAGATAAAAAAGAAAAGAATGAATAAATAAAAATTATAAAGAAAAAAGAACAGCAAAGTTTCCAGGGATCCCACCAGTGCAGCTACGAGGTCTGGGGAAAAGAAAAAGAAAACAAACAAACAATTGAAAAGAAACTAACAAAAAAGCCCCGGGATCCCACCAGCATGACAGCATGGACCGGGAAGCAGTTCCACACTCAAGCAGAGTTCCACAGCCCCTCAGGAAGAAGCAAAGATGGTGCACAGAGACAGGTATTTGAGCAAAAGGAGGGGGAGGTGGTGAGAAGTAAGGAAGAAATCAAAAGAAGCAGAAAAAAGCAACACCAGCAGCCCACAAATGGCATTCAGGAAGTCGGCCAGTGCAGGTGGGTGGAATCCAAGCAGCTGGTTCTTCCCAGCCAAGAGACTGTGGCTGCAGGAAGTAGAGGAGGCTGAGTGGGGGCGAAGAAGGGTAGGGGGTAGGAAAGCATATATCGCCGTTCACTGGTTGTTCATTCTTCTGCTGGAAGCTCCGTGAAGCTGCTTTCTCTTACCTCCTATTTGCTGGTCTCTGATAGGTGTCCAAGATGGCAGGTGTCCAAGATGGCAGGTATGTCTTCTCGCTCTCTGTTCTCTGTCAGTTTCTTATTCCGTTTGGTGCTTGGCTGAGTTCTTTATCTCTTCATTTGATGTTTAGGATTTCAGGATTGCTGTTTTCTCTGTTTGGCTTAGTTTTTTTGATCTTTGCTGTGGAGGGACGGCATGTTGCTTCTGCCTGGAGAGCCATGTTGCCGGAAGTCCCTGATCTCAATTCTTATATATGTTCATACAGCCCAAGATTGTAGAACATAAAACAGTTAAGTTGCTTCTGCACACTAAAAATATATTATTTAAATTCAAGTTTTCCTAGTATTCTATATTAAAATTTGCAGCTTCCCGTTTGTAGGATTCAAATAATTAATTATATCATCAGTTTTCCTCTCTCTAATCATTTCCATTAGTAATACAAACAGGCTATGATTATTACCACATTAAAAACAACAACAACAACAACAAAAAGACTTTTGAAGTTCCCATTCCTTTTGTAACCTGATCCTATGAATGCCAGTAAATTTCCATTAGTCCTTAAGCCAAATTTGGCCTACCCTGCATGTGCAGAAGGGCCACCTGTGACCACTAACTGACCTCAGTAGAGGACGCAGCAATAGGTGGAACGAATCATAAGGAAAATCATCACCCAGACCCCATTCCAAAGTGAGAAGTCCTACAAGAACACATCACTTCCTGTTTCCTGGCTGCCATTATTCCCGCAAAGTTTTCTTTCTAGAATTTTCCCTCCACAGTATGCCTGAAGGGCCACCATCTCTCTACCCAAATCACATATAAGCCCTACTTCCCCATAGTTCAAGGGAGTCAGGTCTGAGGAACTTCCTCCTGGCTCCTTGCTCTGAGCATTGCAACAAAGTTACTTTCTCTCTCAAAGGCCAATGTCCAGATTATTGTCAGGTCTGAGTATGCCAGACAGAACTCATCTTCTAGGGTTCAGCAACACTTTATTACTACCACCCCTTTACTCATTTTCTTTTACAGCAAAACCCCTCTAAAGAATCTTCTATATTTGCTGTTTGCACGTTAGCAATGTCCTTCACCCTCAACTCTTTTGAATCTACTCCAATATGGTTTTCATATCCAACCCTCCACAGGCACTTCTCTTGTCATATTTACAAATTAATGACCTTAACATTGCAAAAATCTAATGATTGAGCCACAACCCCCATCTTACCTGAGATACCAGGAGATTTTGAAGTAGTAACCACTCTCTCCATCTTGAAAAACTTTCTTTTCATGACTTCTAGGACACCATTCTTTCCTGGGTTTCCTTCTATATCAGTAACTGCTCCTTTAAAGATTTCTTTGCTTGTTCCTTTTCTTTTCCTCTTCGTCTGCCCCCATCTTGGAACTTTTGAGTCTCCCAAGGCTAAATCCCTGGATCTCTTGGTCTCCTTTATATAGAGTCCTATCCCAGGTAATCCCATCTCATGGCTTTTTAAAAATATCACTCATATGGTAAAGACTTCCAGATATTATCTCCAGGTTTGTATATCCAACTCCCAATACTATACCCCCATTGGACGATCAATTCATGATCTCCTCCACTGATCCACCCTCAGTCCTCTCCATTTAGTAATACCAACTCCATCAGCCTAGTTGCTTGAGTCAAAAATCTTGGCGGCATGCTTTACTCCTCTTCTTGTCTCATAGTCCAAACCAATCTGTCAGAAAATCGTGCCTGTTCTTTTTTCAAAGTACACACAGAATACTAACACTTCTTACCCCTATTGTCTCTAAACTAGATGTAATTTCTAACTCTCTCTGCTTCTGCCCCGCGCTCTCTGCCCTATAGTCTATTTCCAACATAGAAGAGAGAGTGACCCTTTTAGAATGTAAATCAGATGATATCACTCATAACTTGAAAATAGCTTTCCCTTTCACTCAGAGTAAAAGTTAAAGACCTGACAATGACCTTTACAGCCGTATAAGATTTGGTCCCCTCTGACTTCTCCTATTAACACTTTCATTCAGTCACTCTGCTCCATTCTCTGTGGTCTCTTTGCTTTTCAGCAAACAAGCCAAGTTTGTTCCTAACATAGGCCTTTCCACTTGCTATTTGCTCTGCCTAGAAAGCTATTTCTCTTCAGAAAAGCGTGATTTGTTCACTTACCTTCTTCAGATGAGTCTCCAAATCTGCTTATCAGTGAGGCCTTCCTAGAACGCCATATTTAAAATAGCACTCACCTACTTCCCCATACTCCCTGTCCACCTCCTCTTAATAATTTTTCTCCATAGCACTTACAGCATCTTCCATACCATTTATTTTACTTATTTATCTATCCTCTGTTTGCCTGTCTAGAAGGTAAGTTTGATGAAGGCAGAACTTTTAGTTTTGTTTCCTTTTCTACGCCAAGAAATAAGAACACATAGCAGGTGCTCGATAAATATTTGCTGAATGAATGAATTAACAAAAGATTACTGGAAAGATATAAGGAAATGCTAACTGTGGTTATCTCTGGGAAGGGAAAATAGTGGGAAAGAAGGAAACTTACTTTCACTTTTTATGCTTTAATATTGTTTGAATACCTGTTACCATAGAGTCGATTCTCATAGCAGCCCTATAGGACAGAGTAGAACTGCCTCATAGGGTTTCTAAAGCTAATCTTTACAGAAGGAGTCTTGATGGTGCAGTGGTTAAAGCACTCAGCTGCTAACGAAAGGTCGGCCAAACTCACCAGCAGAAAGATGTGGTAGTTGGCTTCTGTAAAGATTACAGCCTTGGAAACCCTATGGGGCAGTTCTACCCTGTCCTATGGGGTTGGTATGAGTTGGAATCGACTCAAAGGCAATGGGAGTAAACATACACTAGAATAAGTATTATTTTTATAACCAAGAAATAATTTAATCAAACAAACTAAAACTAGTAGCTTAACCTACAAAATAATAAAGTCCAGTGTTTAAGGGAGGAAAACTAAAGGAATTAAACAAATGCTCCCCACCACTTTCCATGGTCTTTGTGCTTTTACATCGTGAACCTCCATATAGGAGAGTGTTCTGAATCCCTGTTATCTTGTTGGAGATAGAATTGTTGTTCTTTAAATGAATAAAGGAACCCTCAACAAATTAATTTATGCAATAAGTACATACTGATTTCTTATTTTGTGCTAGGTTCTAAGCTAGGTACATTAGGTACAAAAATGTATGAATTGGGCATTTCTCCTACTTTCAAGGAGCTTACAGTCTGGTGTGGAAGATATAAGAGGAAAAAGACTTGACCACATAGGGTAACGGGTGTTATTGATGAGTAAACAGAGGAGGAACACCTACCCCAGATTTGAGAAGTCCGAGAAAGTTTCTTGGACAAAATAGTGTCTAAGTTGAGATCTGAAACATAAACAGGATCAGCATGGTAAGTATATAAGTTTTAATTATTATTTTGTTTTTGTCGTTGATGGGGGAGGGTGTTTAAAGGCAGTTGACAGGAGAGGGAAAGAGGAGAGGTGGGAGAATGATAGCGAAGCATTAGAATGTGCAAAGTCTTAGAAAACAGAGAAAACCTGGTTTATTATGAAACATTGTCAGTTCTTTTGTGGCAGATAAGAGTAAGAAAGGGCAGTTACCAGAAACGAGGCTTGAGTCAGTATGTGTTAAAGCAATTGGTTTTTGAATTAGTCTCAGGGTAAATGGGAGCTACTGAGGAGTTTTAATTTGGGTTGTGATCAGGTAAGCTTTAAATTGGAGAATTGATTAGAGCTGTTTGTAGTAAATACTTCAGACCATAGGGCATCCTTGAAGGATTGTAAGTGATGACATGAACTGTAATGTGGAGAATGAACAGAAATGAGGAGTCTTTGAGACTAATTAGTCCCTGAGTGGAGGCTATAATGTTCTTGGATGTGCATACAGTGTGCACTCAGTTACTAATGCAAAGGTTAGCAGTTCAAACCCACCCAGAGGTACCGCAGAAGAAAGACAAAGATTACTACGGAGCAGTTCTACTCTGTAATACATGGCGTCACCATGAGTTGGAATCTACTCAGCAGCAATGGGTTTTTTTTGTTTTTATTGTTAATGGCCACCACCTGCCTGTCAGTTTATCATACTGTGGTGGCTTGTATGTTGCTATGGTACTGGAAGCTATGCCACCAGTATTTCAAATACCAGCAGTGTCACCGATGGTGGCCAGGTTTTAATAGAGCTAAGACAGACTAGAAGAAAGGCCTGGCAATCTACTTCCAAAAATTAGTCTGTGAAAACCCTGTGGATCGTAATAGAATATTGTCTGATGTAATACTGGAAAGTGATTCGCTTTGGTTGGAAGGCACTCAAAATACACAGTGGCTGTAACAATGGATTGGAGTAGACAAAGATCATGAAGATGGTGCAGGACCAGGCAACGTTTTGTTTTGTTGTACAGGGGGTCGCCATGAGTTGGAGTCTACTCAATGGCAACTAATAACTGTTAAGAAATGTAGACCGGCTAGCACTAACAGGGCAACAAATGAGGATATTATGGCTCAAAGAAATGCTTCTGCATTTTTTAAAATTTATTTTGCATTCTTTTAAATAGACTTTATTTTTTAAAGTAGTTTTAGTTTTACAGGAAAATTCTGCAGAAAGTACAGAGAGTTCCCATATGCTCCTCCCCCTGCACATCATTTTTCCTATTCACATCTTGCATTCCTGTGGTATATTTGTTACAACGGATGAACCAATATTGACACATTATTATTAACTAAAGCCCATAGTTTACATTAGAGTTCACTCTGTGTTGTACAGTTCAATGAATTTTGATAAATGCTTAATGTCATGTGTCCACCATGACAGTATCATACAAAATAGTTTCACTGCCCTAAAAAAGCCCTGTGCTCTGTCTGTAAGGAGTCCTGGTGCTGCAACGGTTAAGCATTTGGCTGCTAAATGAAAGATCCATGGTTTGAACCTAGCAGCAGCTCTGCAGGAGGAAAGACCTGGCGATCTGCTGCAGTAAAGATTATAGCCTAGGAAACCCTATGGGGCAGTTCTACTTTGTCCTGTAGGGTTGCTATAGTCAGAATTGACTCAACAGCACACAGTAACAACTACCGCTCTACCTATTCATCTCTCTGTCTCCTTGGCCACCTGGCAACCACCCAGCTTTTCACTGCCTCTATAGTTTTGCATTTTCCAGACTGTCATATAGTTGGAATTAGTATGTAGCTTTTTTGGACTGGGTTGTTTCACTCAGTAGTATGCATTTAAGGTTCCTCCATGTCTACCTGGCTTGATAGCTCATTTCTTTTTATCACTGAATAATATTCCATTGTGTGAATGTACTACAGTTTGCTTATCCATTCACCTATCAAAGGACCTCTTGGTTGCTTCCAATTTTGTCAGTTATGAATAAACCTGCTATAAACATTCATGTGTACATTTTTATGTAGACATACGCTTTCGTGTCATTTGGGTAAATATCTAGTAGTGCGATCACTGGATCGTATGGTAAGTCTATGTTTAGACTTACTGTCAGACTGTTTTCCAAAGTGGCTGTACCATTTTGCATTTCCACCAGCAGTGAATGAGAATTCCTGTTGCTCTGCACCCTTATCAAGACTTGGTGTTGTCAGTGTTTTGAATTTTAGCCATTCTGATAGATGATAGTGGGAGCTCATTGATGTTTTGATTTGCAGTTTCTTAATGTCATATGATGATGAGCATTTTTCCATATGTACAACACGGAGTGAATTCTAATGTAAAGTATAGACTTTAGTTAATAATAATGTATCAATATTGACCTATCAATTGTAGCAAATGTACTACAGGAATGCAAGACATGAATAGGAAAAATGATTTGCAGGGGGAGGAGCATATAGGAACTCTCTGTACTTTCTGCAGAATTTTTCTGTAAAACTAAAACTGCTTTAAAAAATAAAGTCTATTAAAAAATGCAAAACAAGCAAAGAAACAAAAATGCATTTGAGCCACAATGTCTCTTCATTTGTTGCTTTGCTACTACCAGACAGTCTACATTCATTAACAATTGTTGTTGTTAGTTGTCATCAAGTCAGCTTCAACACGCTAAGAGGTTATGACCACAGGTTTTGTTATTATTCACTTATCATTCACCTGAAGCATCTATAAGAAGAGGCAAGGAAAATAATTAAGCAAGGTAATAGAATTTCTTTAGAGAGAGTTGGTGGTAAGCTGTGCTTTCCTTCCCCGTTGTACACACCAGCCTCACACTCTGAGGTGAAAAGAGTTGCTACTTTCCTCATCTTGGCAGAGTGAAGAGAGCGTCACAGAACCACACAGAGCTTTTGTGTCTGGGGATACACAGGGACCAGTATGAGAGCAGGTAGGGAACTGTCCATGGTGCCTTAGTATGGACAGAAGTCTTGCTGGTAACAGCTTCCTGGCTGGTTGATCAGATGTAGGTGGGCCAGATGCGTCACCATTTGACGGGGCTGGATTTGGACTATCATGGCAAGGTTGCTGCCTATGGCCTCACAGGCCACACAACCTAGCAACTCTTCTTGAAAAAGACACTGACCACCAGAAGCCTGGGACAGAAGAGGGAGCCCCACAGACAGCTGTAAGAAGTGTAGCTCTGATACAGAATATTGATGATAAAGGTACCCACTGGGGAGACAGCTTTAAAATTAACAAAAAATTCTTTAGGGTTGGAGGGTAGTGGTAGGGAACAAGCAAGAAGTATGATCTCTGCCACACTCAGATTACAACCACACCACTAAGGTAGGGCTTTTGTCCTTTTCCATTAATCTGTTTATCATCCCCCTCCCTGAGTCAGACCTCGAGACTCCTGCAAGAGGCAAAGGAGAAAAAAGAAGGAAGGAAGAAAACAGCATTCTCCTCCCCTCCTTTCTCCACTGTAAATGTTCAGGCTCGTCAAACCTGACTTGGAGGAAGAGGAAAGGAGCCATTAATCAAGTGAGACAATAAAGTCTTTATTTGGATCAGATGATTTTAATTTTTTTATTTTTCAAATAACATTTTATTGTGTTTTTGTCAAAAGTTTACGTAGTAAATTAGTTTCCCATTTGACAATTTTTATATAAATGGTTCAATGACATTAGTTACATTTCTCACAGTGTGTCAATATTTTCTTTAATTGTGTTCTGGCTGTTCCATTTCCAGTACTCTAGTTTCCCTGCCTTCTTATCTTTTCATCTTTGCTTTAGAGTAAATGTTGACCTTTCGGTTTCATATGGATGATTTTTAGTAGAGCACCATACTTACGGGTAATATCCTTTGTGTGCCACTCTGTTATTTCTCTAAAAGCCGTTTTCAGGGGATAGTTTTGGTTCAAAGTTTAAAGAGTCTCTCAGGGCAATAGTCTTAGGGAGTGCTCTGGTATCAACTGGTCCAGTAAGTCTGGACTTTTTAAGACTTTGAGTTCTGTTCTGCATTTTTATCCCTTTCTGTCAGGTCAATCTATTGTGGCCCTGATTAGAATAGTAAGTAGTGGTAGCTGGGCACCATCTAGTTCTTCTGGACTCAGGGTAAATGAGGTTGTGGCTTATGTAGGGTATTAGCCCTATAGCTTCTTCTCTGAGACTTTGGTTTCCTTCTTACTAATTTGCTCCTGATGACTAGAGGCCAATAGGTGTATCTTAGATGGCTGTTTGCAAGACTCTAGACACTACTCACTTCACTAGGATGCAGAACATGAACTTTGTGAATTATATTATGCCAATTGACTGAGTTTTCCCATGAGACTAAGGTCCTAAGCTTTCAAACCTAGAAACTCAATCTTGCAAGGTGTTTGGTTATGTCTGAGAAATATCTGAAAAAAAAATTTTTTTTTTAAATTGTGCTTTAGGTGAAAGTTTACAGAGCAAATTCATTTCCCATTAAACAATTAATACACATATTGTTTTGTGACAATGATTGCCAACCCCTCGACCTGTCAACACTACCTTCTTGACCTTGAGTTCCCCATTTCAATTCATCCAGCTTTCCTGTTCCCTCCTGCCTTCTATTCCTTGCCCCTGGGCTAGTGGGCCCATTTGATCTCTTTTTGTTTTATGGGCCTGTCTAATCTTTGGCTGAAGGGTGAACCTCAGGAGTGACGTCAGCGCTGAGTTAAAACGGTGTCCTGGGGCCATACTCTCGGGGTTTCTCCAGTCTCTGTCACACCAGTAAGTCTGGTCTTTCTTTGTGAGTTATAATTTTGTTCTACATTTTTCTCCAGCTAAGTGGGATCCTCTATTGTGATCCCTGTTAGAGCAGTAGGTGGTAGTAGGTGGTGGCGGCCGGGCACCATCTAGTTGTGCAAACTGGTTTTTTAAATGCCTAATACTGGTAATTTATTTGTTAGTGATCAAGAGAGACTGGAGAGGCTCTGGGATCTGCTTGAGATTTCATCTGGGGTCAGGGAAGGTGACTCAAGAGAACAGAATAAAGGGGGCAGATACTGAGAAAGAAAGAGATCTGCCTTGTTCACATCATTCCAAGTTCAACCATCCAAAAGCGGTTATGCTCTGATGACTACAGTTTAGAAAAATGGAACTTTAAGGCTTGGGAGCGGGTCATGGAGTCAAAGCTGGAGGGAAAGTTTTGGACTAGTGAAAACAGAAGTCAAAACTTCAGGCTTATGGTTAGGGATACACTGCACATTTCCCCAGTTTTATGTATGAGGAAGCTGAAGCTTTGGGACGGTAAGTGACGTGTCTTAGGTCACACAGGTTAGAAAGTGGTAGAAGCTAGAAAGGAGCCGAGATTCTCTGGCTTCAAATCCCAAGTGGAAGAGGGACTCAATTCAGAAGTGACTCTCATTGTGGGGAGGGTGGCGTTCAGGATCCAGGTAAACACCATGAACATGTGACAGACAGCTCTGTAGGGTGATGTAGTTTTATCTGTCCGTGTGAAACCAGCCATACAAATGAGTGCAGAAAACAGTGTGTAGCTTTCATTCTTCCAGAGTCTGAGATTTGCAGGGGTGTGACTGGGATTGGTAATAAATTTGCAAGGGCCTTTGGGATTTTTAGAACACAGAGGCTGTTTCCAGACTTATATAATACATATTTAAAAAGAAACTATAAAAGGCTAATGTCTTTCTATGTTCCTAATGTCCAATTGATGCCTGGAGTGGGATTAGAACTGCTGCAGTACCATTCAGGGGGGAAAAAAAATCTACATTGTTGCCTGCAAAATGTATAGAGCCTGAGTATAAAAATAAAGAAATTATTTCTTCCTCTGGCAAAGGAGTAAGCAGATATAATTTTAGCTGCTCTTGCTAGAAAATATTTTGCACACTGGACATTCACAGGGACATGTATCCTCAGTACTGAAAGGGAGATTCTCTACCATGCTTATCAAACTAGGGAGGTACAATGCTCTCATAATTTCTGAATGCATTTCCTGTGATATTTTTGAAATTGCTTTTGACTATAATAGGAGCTTCTCTCCATGGCCGACCAGCCTATTATTTGAAGAACATGTTAAATTCTCCACAGAAAATTCTTTTGACCATCTTTACAGCAAACCATTGATTTAAACGACAGTTCCTTAAAAGCCCAAAGGTTGAGGACCAAATTCTTCAGGAACACAGCAGACAGCACACTCATCACCATTCCCTGCTCTATACCTGCCCATATTCTTGCAATTTTGCAACGTCAACCATTTATGCTGCACGGTCAGACTAGACAATCAAATAATTTCACATATTTTACTCTTTGCTAAGTAAACTGAGATTTGTCCTTTTCACAAATCTATGAAAGCCAATAGGAATTCTGAGACTCTCAGGAGTTACTTCAGGGTAGAAAAAATAATGACTCATCACCATTTCCAACCCCATCATGGCCAATAGTTTCTCCCCCCCCGCCCCCAATCCAAGAAGCTGGACTATATCAGGAAGAAAAAGGCATCAAGATTGAAGGAAGACTCATTAACAACCAGATGACACAACCTTGTTTGCTGAAAATGAAGACAACTTGAAGCACTTACTAATGAAGGTCAAAGACTATAGTCTACAGTATGGATTATACCTGAACTTGAAGAAAACAAAAATCCTTGGAACTGGACTATTAATGTCCATTGGAAGCAGCAGTCAAAAAAATCAAAGAATGTATTGCATTGGACAAATCTACAATAAAAGACCTTTTTAAAGTTCTAAAAAGCAAAGATGTCACTTTGATGACTAAGGTGCAACTGGCCCAAGCCATGGTCTTTTCAATTGCCTCATATGCATGTGGACTATCTTTTGTTTTGTTTTACCAGGACCTAGCCCTTAAATTGGATCCCTGGTGGTACAGTGGTTAAGAACTCTGCTGCTAACCAAAAAGGTCGGGCAGTTGGAATCCACCAGGCACCCCTTGGAAATCCTATAGGGCAGATGTACTCTGTCCTATAGGATCACTCTGAGTTGGAATCGACTCAACAGTGATAGGTTTGTTTTTTGTTTTGGCTTAGTCCTTAAATCTTGGTAAACAAGCTATTGCCCAGAAGGGGACCTGACTCTGCAGCTCACCCAGAGTTTGTTCAGGGATAAAGAGCAAAAAATGACAACTTCTGGGGCAACAGCAGCTGCACTGTAATAGGAATTACATGGATAGCTGAGAACTATGCTCATTTGAATTTTAACCCATTAAAAGAGTCAGGTTTTTGCTATAGTTCAGAAAGAAGCTCTGAAACCCAGTCTCTTGCATCAAAGCGGTCATGTTGTAAAGAATCATGAAGAGCTACTGTTCAGGATTTTTCTACAGAACAAGCTTTGGGAAAAGTCAGTGCTTTGTATGATAAGGCAATCATAATAAAAGACCTCAGAGGTCTGCTCTATAAATGGAAGTTTTTTCAAACATTCTGGTCAGCAACTACAATTTTGGTTAAAGTTGTATTGTTGTTGTTAGATGCCATCACGTGGTTCCTACTCATAGTGACATTATGTATAACAGAACAAAACGTTGCCTAGTTCCACGCCGTGCTCACAATCGTTGCTATGTTTGAGCCCATTGTTGCAGCCACTGTGTCAATCCATCTCGTTGAGAGTCTTTCTCTTTTTCGCTGACCCTCTACTTTGCCAAGCATGACCTTCTTCTCCAGGGGACTCGTCCCTCATGATAACATGTTCAAAGTGAGATGAAGTCTCACTGTCCTTCCTTCTAAGGAGCACTCTGGCTAGACTTCTTTTAAGACAGACCTGTTCCTTCTTCTGGCAGTCCACGGTATATTCAATACTCTTTGCCAACACCATAATTTAAATGCATCAATTCTTTGGCCTTCTTTTTTTCATTGTCCAGCTTTCGTATGCATATGAGATGATAGAAAATATCATGGCTTGTGTTAGGTGCATCTTAGTTCTCCAGGTGACATCTTTGCTTTTTACCACTTTAAAGAGACTTTTGCAACAGATTTGTCCAATGGTTAAAGTTAGCTTGTTTTAAAAGATTCAAATAGCAGTGATAATGTATCTTCACATGAACTTGAGAGAATGTTTTGGTTTTCCAGATGCTGGCAGTTTCTAAATATGAAATATAAATTTCCAGAGATCCATTGTATAGAGTGACACTTCTAGTATTTTTACATCAAAGACTTTTTAAAATTGTTTTTTAGTTGTAGAGAGGGTACTATAATGTCTAAAACTTAAAAAGAAAAAAAAAAAAGGAAGAAAGGCTTTCAAAAAACTCACCTAGGCTAAGATACTATTAACTCTTTCCTTGAGAAAAATCCACAGTTATTATTAGGTGAGAGGCACTGTACTATCAGCTGAGTGCCAACTGCGCTGCTGTTTTTAAAACCCTGAAGACAAATGCAGTGTTCCTTTTGATGCTGGGACTCACCTGTTGAGAAGTTCTTAACCTCCTGTTTCTGTCTCAGGCACAAATAGATGATTCTGGTGCCCCTGAGTCTGTCTCATTTTTAACTTCATTCCTCTCTTGATGCCTCTAAGAAGGTAATAAAAACATTGCATGCATATTTTTAGGTAAGAAGACTGAAAGGAAACATGAGATGGTCAGGATGATTCTTTCTAAGTAACTGGACTGTAGGTGATTTTTAAGTTTTCTCTTTTCATTTTTTGTGTTTTAAATTCTCCATGATGAAAATGTAATACAGCGAAATCTGTGAGAGCCAGAAATTGACAGGACTGCCTTGTTTTTCCAGGTCTTGCAAGTTTTCCGCCTTTGACAGGGTGCAGTCATACCACTTATCTACTGCTCGTTTTAGTGGAAAATATTTGAGTTTTCCTTCTTTGACAGGCTTTCACCTTACACAGGTTCCAGCTTTTGCAGGTTTTACTGTACTTTTTAAATTAAGGTAAAATACTTAAAAAAATGTTTTAAAGCTCATCATGACTTACTGATAGATTTTAGTGTTACTACTTCCGATAAATATTAATTACAATCAGGGAGGGACTTTTGCACAGAGGAATATAAACATGATTTACTGTTGACCTCAGAGTCCTTGGCACATCTCAGTGCAATCAAGGAAATCCACATCATGTGGACTTGATTGTTAAATCACCCTCCATCCCAAAAGAACACGTATCTGCAGACCACATCTGATGTCTCAGTGAGGACTACCGCCAAGATTGCTCTGAACCCACATCCATCCAGATTTCAGGACCCAAAATGGCCCGGGAAAAGCTAACACAACAACAGAAAACAGACAAACAACAACAAACTTTTAATTGTGGTCAGTATATGTATATAATAAAACATTTGCCATTTCAACATTTTTTAACATATACAATTCAGTGACATTGTGTTTATTTATCACAATGTACAACCACCACCACTATTCATGTCCAATTTTTTCCATCACCCTTAACAGAAACACACACACACACACACACACACACACACACACACACACAAACCCCAAACCCACTGTCGTCAAGTTGAATTCCGACTCATTGTGACACTGTAGGACTGAGTAGAGCTGCCACACAGGGTTTCCAAGTCTATAATCTTTACCGAAGCAGACTGCCACATCTTTCTCCTGCGGAGCAACTGGTGTTCCAACGGCCAGCCTTTTGGTTAGCAGGCGAGCATTTAACCACTATACCACCAGGGCTCCTAACAGAAGCTCAGGGTTCCTAACAGAAGCTCAGTGCCCCTCTAAACAATTACTCACTTTTACCCCCTCCATCCCACTCCTGATAACCACTAATAGACTTTGATCTCCATACATTTTGCCTATTCTAGATATTTCATGTAAGTGGAATCATATAATATTTGTCCTTTTGTGACTGACTTATTTCACTCAGCATGTTTTCAAGGTTCATTCATGTGGTAGCCTGTATCAGGACTTCATTTCTCTTTGTGATAGAGTGATGCTCCATTGTATGTATGTACCACATTTTGTTTATCCATTTACCTCCGAACAACAACAAACTCTTGACCACAAGTAACATTCATACAATTCCAGAGGCAGGTATTTTTCAGTAATCAGTGAGCTTCGTTCTGCATCCAGTATGTGTTGTGGTCCAGCGTGCAGCTGATCCTCTTTCCCAAGCAGTAGATGGCGCTACTGAGACATGAAGTGCTTGCTAGGAAAGAAAGAAAGCAAAACCTGTCTCCACCCAGGTCCGTTAGAGATTGCTCAAGACAGATTAAAAATACTAAATTCGCGCCTTTGGATTTCAGAATAACACAAGCCAAACTGAATTGAATCAGACCCGATAGAATTTCTCACTCCGGTGTAGTTCTAGCTCTTTGGCACACAAGAGCTAGTGTCTTTTGTGAGTACCATAGCAGGGCTAAAATCCTATTAGAAAGCCATGCCCAGAGATAACTCTGCAAGGAAGCCTAATGTTTCCTAATTCTTATGACTCAGGTGACTACAGACTATTTCTTAATCCCCTCACCAAAAAAAGTAGAAAATTCGATTTTAACCAGGAACTCTTAACTGTTTGCAAGCAGGAAAGGAGTTACCAGAGAGACTTAAGAGTGTGAGTTAGCACACACACAAACACAAACATAATAAAAAAAGATGTTCCAAGACAACCATCTCCATCCCCACATACATATCCGTAGGTGGGTCCTGTGGTTGTAGAAGGAAAATAAAATAATATCCCTAGAGGAAAATCCCTCCCTCAGTAGACTTTATTATAGTCAATTCAGCTGATCAAAGCATACTTGTTTGGTTTAGAGGAAATATATAAGGTATGTCTTTAAAAACTTAAGGACACTTCAGTACATAGGGTCAATAAAGGGTTTATTATTACGTATATTTTCAATATGGTTAGAGAAATTCCCTACCCAGATTTTTCTTAGGGGGTGAAAATGGTTTGTGCTCGACTGCTAACCTAAACACTGGCGATTCAAACCCACTGCTGGTACCGTTAAGATTACAACTGAGAAAACCTTATCAAGCAGTTCTGCTCTGTAATACATGGGGTCACCATAAGTCGGAATCGACTCAATGACAACTAAAAACAACAACAAGAAGACAGACACACAGACATACAACTTACATAAATAAAAGGTACAGTGGTAGCCACACTTCTTTGGTGCTGCCTATTTTGAAAATACAAACAGCATTTTTATTTAAGAAAATCAGATGAACCTTTGATATTGGGCTTTATTCTGAAGGAAAAAATTCAGATGATCATTCAAGATGAAAAGTTTGGTGACGTATACTATTACAATCACTATTTTACAGATGTGGAAGCTGTGTTGATAAGGTCACAAAGCTAGTAGCAGAAGAATTGGGCCCAGATCTATCCACCTTCTAATCATTATGCTATACTATCAGCTTCTCTGGGCCAATCTTCAGAAATATATCTTTGAAGTTAGGACTAGATCTTGTCTAGCCAAGGCACTGCCTGATGCCAGATAAGATATCAGCATTCTGGAGAAAAGACTCTGTCTTTTCCTGAGATTATCATGATTTCAATCCTCTTTCTCTAAAGAGATTGCACCAATAGTCTAAAGATTATTGCATCAATAGTTAAACACACAGGAAAGGGGAAATTTTGTCTAGTCTTGTGGTTCTCAAACTTGGCTCAAACTTGGTGTCATGGAAGAGAGCTTTAAAAAACACTGACCCTTGGGGCCCACCACCATAGATCTGGTTTAACTGATCTGAGGTGTCTCCTGGATAGCAAGTTTTTTTTTTTTTTTTTTTTTTTAATTTTATTGTGTTTTAGGTGAAAGTTTGCGGTACAAAACAGTTTCTCAGTCAAAAATTTATACACATATTATTTTTTTAACTTTATAATTTTTTACGGTACTTTCGATGAAGATTTACAGAACAAATAGTTTCTCATTAAACAGTTAGTACACGTACTGTTTTATGACAACCGTTAACAACCCCACGACCTGTCAGCACTGTCCCTTCTCATCCTTGGGTTCCCTATTACCAGCTTTCCTGTCCCATCCTGCCTTCTAGTCCTTGTCCCTGGACTGTTGTGCCCCATTAGTCTCATTTTGTTTTATGGGACTGTCTAATTTTTGGCTGAGACAGTGAACCTCAGGAGTGACTTTATTACTGAGCTAAAAGGGTGTCCAGGGGCCATACTCTGGGGGTTTCTCCAGTCCCTGTCAGGCCAGTAAGTCTGGCTTTTTTTTGTATACACAAATTGTTTTGTGACATTGGTTGCAATCCTCAAAATGTGTCAGCACTCTCCCCCTTTCCCTTTCCACCATGCGTTCTCCATGTCCAATTGTCCAGTTTTCCTGTCCCTTCCTGCTTTATCATCTTTTGCTTTCGGGCAGATGTTGCCCATCTGGTCTCGTATACTTGATTGAATTAAGAAGCACTTTCCTCACGTGAGTTATTGTTTGTTTTATAGGGCTGTTTAATCATTGACTGAAAGCTGAACTTCGGGAGCAGCTTCAGTTCTGAGTTAGCAGGGGTGGGGGCGATGGTCTCTGGGATTCCTCCAGTCTCTGTCAGACCAGTAAGTCTGGGCTTTCTTTTGCTGTTGTTGTGAATTTGATTTTGTTCTACATTTTAAAGTTCCTTAAGTTACTTCAATGTTGACAGCGCTTTTCAATTTTGTTACCTTATTAAAATACAGCTTCTGATTCAGTAGGTATTGGGCAGGATTCAAGAACCTGCATTTCTAACAAGCTCCCATCTATATGACTGCTGCCAGTCCACCTTTATAGCACAATGGAGTCTACGCAAGGTGATAAAACTAAATAGTAAGCAGGATATAGTGTTAAAAACCCAACTGGAACAAATGAAGGGTGTAGGGAAACTACTGAGGGAAATGTAGACTATCAGAGAAGACAATCATGTGGTCTATCAGGAGAGTAATGGAGCTGCCATGGAAGTGGTGAAGTACTGGGGATTTAAGAAGCCGAGGAAGGGCCCATGCTGGGGGAAGAGCATTGCACATGTGCAGTATTGGTTGCTCCTCACCTTCCGCCTAAGCGTGCAGGCCAGGAAAAGCACCAACAGTCCTAGTTTCCATTCTGAAGATATTGGGGCAAGATTTTCTTTCAGCGGTGTATTTGGTAACTGGTGGAGAATGGCTCCCTCGGGGGTAGGGTTCAGTGTCCTAAGAAATTACAGAGTAGGAGACAGAGGCAGCAACTATGAGGCGGGAAGACTGAACGTGTGTGGGGGGGAGGGGGGTATAGTGAGTGGAGCAGGAATACACAGATGGCGTTTTGCTTGGTAGTTTATTTTTAATGTATTATACCTGCTCATAAGAGAGAGGGTGGTAGTCCAAGATCAATTCATCCTTGGGGAGCCAGGGGTCAAGAAGAGAAATAAAAAAGAGCTTTTAGTTTCATGGTGTTGACACTGAAAAAGGAGCCCCGGTGGCACAGCGGTTAAACACTCAAAACTGAAATGTCGGCGCTTCGAACTCAGCAGCTGCTCTACGGAGAAAGATGTGGCAGCCTGCTTCCATAGAGATTACAGGTTTGGAAACCCTATGGGGCAGTTCTACTGTGTCCCATAGAGTCGTTATGAGTCGGAATCATCTCTCTGGCAAAGGGCTTGGCTTTTGTTTGACACTAAAAAGTGAGACAAGTCCTAGGGGAAAACCTAGTGATTGGTAATGTCACCATTGCAAATTTTGAAATTTGGCCAGAAGATAGGCCTGCATTAGCACTAATTATTGGTTAATTTATTCATCAAGTCCTTACTGAGGGTCTATCATTATGTGCCTTGAGGGCCTATTATGCGTCAGACACCCTTCTAAGTTCTTGGATAATTTAGTGGACAATGGAGCTTAGTTGTAGTGAGGAAAGGAAGGTGTTTGCAAGTGGATTTTCTCTAGGCAGATTTCCCCAAGATATGAGAAGCATAAGATGAGAGTTAACCTCTTTAGAAACTTGTGGGAAATTTCTAAACAGTTGTTAAATTTACAAGTTGGATGTTTTTCTAGGAAACTGGCACCATTTTGAATGTCAAACAATGAAAAGTATTTCTCTCTCTTTTCTGTTTTCCTTGCCTACTTCTGACTCGCAGCTATCACCAAGTCTTTTCCGTGATCTTTGGGTGAAAACAGCAAATATAGAGGTTTGTTTTGTTACAAGACTTGAATCTCGGAAAGAATTTTGTTTGGGAAATACAGTTTTTAAAATTGATGTTTTGATTTAAGCTATTATGGTGCTCAAGAACTTCTGAAAATTTTCTTTCTTCTCTTCTAGCGTAGCTATATTGGGTTGAGGCTATGGTATTCTGTGGAACTATAAGAAACTGCAACATATTAAAATTTATTTCACTGCACAGCTAATTTGAGGCAACTTCCAAGAGTCCTTCTCATAAGTATTTAAACATGCTTGAGATTCTCTTATCTTAAAAGAACAATTCTCTCTTTAATGTACTTCCCATTCCAAACACTGCATGATCCTCTTTCCTAGTAACACCAAAAGTTCCTAAAAGAGTTGTTTACACTCACTGTCTCCCTCTTTCACCTTCCACTAACAGTCCCTATACAACGTATGCTCTCAATCTATTAGGGTTAAGAGTAAGAATAAAATATAAAGGTAAAAACAAGAGTTGAAAAAAATCGCCAGAAGGGAAAATATCAATTTGATTAGAATATCAAGACCAGGTTGAGACAGAGATACAAATATCAGAATCAGGAGATGTGATTTGATTTGTAAAGATGAGTTGGGGATTTGGTTCAGAGGCCAAGAAACAGCTGTTTTCCAAAACACGAAGAGAATTATTAGTAAGAAAGGAGTTTCATTATCCTCAGGTAAAAATATACGTATTTCAGGGAAATGAAACTTCTAGAATCAAAATCTAGAAATGACTTAGGAAAACTGATAAGCTTGTTATTGAGAACAGTGGTGTTTGTTCCATGAAACTACTGCTGAAATACAATTTTGAAATCTTATCATCAACATATGTATGTTCTTGTGTTTTTTGGCACAGAAAAAAATATGCATATTAGAAAAATAACTGATGAGTTTTTCACATAAAAGTAAAAAAGCCTGAGAACCCCAAATAGTTGTATTTAACACTGGTCAAAAGTTATCTGATATTTCAGGTAATAGTTCCTGTCAGCCCATATTCTAATAACTGGGATAAAAGGCTGGTTATATGTAAGGATTAATATTCAGTAACACATGACAGTTTATATCCACAAAATCAAAAGCCAACTCAGAGAATATTCTTGGCTAAAAGCAAAAGAAAGCAAACTTGGCCAACTTAGGTGGAAAAAGAATATATTGGAAAGCATTCTGGCTACTCATGAAATTGGAAAGAAGCCAGAAAGGCAGGGGAGCTAATCTTAAAAAAAAAAGACAAAGACCAAAAGAGATTGCATCAGAAGCCACAGCCAAGGTAATATATTAGAAATACTGAAGATAAAGTCATGATGACTCTGGAAATTTCCACCACTGAATTCAGTAGTCACTGATTACTTTGCCATTAAAAAATATATATATATATTATTCTTGATAGATGTCTCCAGAAAATGATGAGACAAGTACGTGACTGAATAATGCAGTTGCCATTTCTGAAGCACATTTTTCTCCTTTAAAATGTTAATCAGAAAATCCTACGAGTGGCCTTCTAAGGTACATCTATTTGTCCCATCCTGCCTGGAACAAAGGTGAATGAAGAAGACCAAAGACACAAGGGAAAGATTACTCCAAAGGACTAATGGATCACAACTACCACAGACTCCACCAGACTAAGCCCAGAACAACTAGGTGATGCCTGGTTACCACCACTGACTGCTCTAGCAGGGATCACAATAGAAGTTCCCAGACAGAGCGGGAGAAAAATGTAGAACAAAATTCAAATCCACACACACACACACACACACAAAGCCCAGGCTTGTTGGTCTGACAGAGACTGGAGAAACCCCGAGAATATCTCCCCTGGACATCCTTTTAACTCAGTACTGAAGTCACTCCTGAGAGTCACCCTTCAGCCAAAGATTAGACAGGTCTATAGGGCCAAAACTAACACACATGAGGGATGTGCTTCATAGGTCAATCATGTATATGAGACTAATGGGCACACCAGCCCAAAAGCAAAAATGAGAAATCAGGAAGGGACAGGAAAACTGGATAAATGGAAATAGGGAAACTGAGGTGGAGAAGGGGAGAGTGCTGACACATCACAGGGTTGGCAACCAACGTCACAAAACAATTCGTGTATTAACTGCTTGATGAGAAACTAATGTGCTATGTAAACTTTCACCTAAATCACACATGCACACAAAATATTAATCAGATTTTGACAATGGATTCTTAGATATGACACCAAAAGCACAAACAAAAGACAAAAATAGATGAATTAGACTTCATCAAAATTAAAACTTTTTTCATCAGAGGACTTTATTAATAAAGTGCAGAGACGATCTACAAAATGGGCGAAAGTATTTGGAGACTATATATCTGACAGGAGTTTAGTATCCGGAATATATAAAGAACTTCTACAATTCAACAACAAAAAGTCAAACAACCCAATCAAAAAATGGGCAAAGGACTTGAATGGACATTTCAACAAAGAGCATATTCAAATTGCCAACGATCACATGAAAAGCTTCTCACCATCATTAGCCATTGTTGTTGTGTGCCCTAGAGTGGATTCCAACTATATGTAAGAGTAGAACTGCTCCATAGGGTTTCCCAGGCTATAATCTTTATAGGAGCAGATCTCCAGGTCTTTCCTCCAGAGGAGCTGCTGGTGGGTGTGAACCACTGACCTTTAGGTTAGCAGCCCAACTCTTAATCATTGCGCCACAAAGGTTTCTTTATTAGCCATTCCAAACCTGTTGCCGTTGAGTTGATTCTGACTCATAGTGACCCTATAGTACAGAACAGAACTGCTCCATAAGGTTTCCAAGGAGCAGCTGGTGGATTCGAACTGCTGACCTTTTAGTTAGCAGCCTTACTTAGCTCTTAACCACCGTGCCACCAGGGCTCCTCGTTAGCCATCAGGGAGATGCAAATCAAAACCACAATGAGATACTACCTCACCCCCAGTAGAATGTCAATAATCAAAAAAATGAAAAACAACAAAACAGGTGTTGGTGAGGTTGTGGAGATATTGGAACCCACATTTATTGCTTGTGGGAAAGTAAAATGGTACAGTCATTGTGGGAAACAGTTTGGCACTTCCTCAGAAAGTTGAACATAGAACTACCATATGACCCAGCAATCCCAAGCCTGGGCTATAATTTGATGAAGGTCATGGAGCAGTGGCGAACAATTTCATGGGTCTGTCTATAATTTTTAAAATAAAAGTTTTAACATTTATTTTATTTTGTTGTTGCTGTTGAGAACATACACAGTAGAACATACACCAATTCAGCAATTTCTACATGTACAATTCAGTGACATTAATTATATTCTCTGAGTTGTGCAACCATTCTCGCCCTCCTTTTCTGAATTGTTCCTCCCCCATTAACATAAACTCACTGCCCTCCAAGATTTCTATCTGATCTTATGTGTTGCTGTTTTCAATTTGATACCATTTAAGGTAGTTCTTAAAAGAGCTCAATGGTCAAGACATTCTTTTTGTTTTTTAAAGGTAAAAATAATTAATTTATCTTAGTCTTAAAATATAAGCAATAACTACATTTCCAGATTATCAACTTTTATTTTATTTTATTGTTGTACTTTAAGTGAAAGTTTACAATTCAGATTAGTCTCGCATAGAAAAATTTATGCATACGTTGTTATGTGACCCCAGTTGCTCTCCCTATACTGTGACAGCACACTCCTCCTTTCCACCCCTGATTTCCCATGTCCATTCAACTAGCTCCTGACCCTCTCTGCCTTCTCATCTCATCTCTGGACAGGAGGTGCCCATTTAGTCTCATGTATCTACTTGAGCTAAGAAGCACACTCTTCATGAGTATCATTTTATGTCCCATAGTTCAGTCTAATCTTTGAAGAGCTGGCCTCAGGCATGGTTTTAGTGCTAGGCTGACAGAGAATTAGGGGGCCATGCTTTCCAGAGTTCCTTCAGTCTCAGTCAGACCATTAATTCTGGTCTTTTTGTTAGAATTTGTGTTCTGTACCTCACTTTTCTCCTGCTCCATCAAGTATTCTCTGTTCTGTTCCCTGTCAGGGAGGTCATTGGTGGTAGCTGGGCACCATCTACTTCTTCAAGACAGACATTCTTTAATAATTATTAAATAACTTTTAATTCAGTTTTTATGTTTGTGTGGACCTCAAAGTCATTAGTTCAAAAGGTAAGGCTTGAAGTCAGTTCACATCTGTGCTATTACAGGTTATGGCTACTTTGCTCTTTAAAGTCTTTGTGTTTTCATTTGCTTCCGTACATTGAGTATAACAATGACAGTGCAAAAATTGATGTACCCTAATATCTTACTAGAGTCCCTGGGTGCTGCAAATGGTTGAGTGCTGGACTACTAACCAAAAGGTTGGAGATTCAAATCCACCCAGAGGCACCCTAGAAGACAGGCCTGGTGATCTGCTTTCGAAAGGTCACAGACTTGAAAGCCCTGTGGAGCAGTTCTATTCTGCATACATGGGGTCTGCCATGAGTGGGAATCGACTCGACAGCAGCTAAAGACAACATTTACTGATCCGTATTACTGTGAGAAGTCTTCTTCTGTTCCTAGGTATAGAAACAAGCAATTTTCATGAGAAGTTATTTAGCTGTAATTAGATCTTCTGCAAGAATAGACTGCTATACATCCACAAAAGAAGCCTATGTATTTGCCAGACAACATAAATATTCATTTACCTTTTCAATTGAATGAAACTCATTGGAAAGTGTGGGAAGGACCCAAGGGTTGGCCTCTTACCATAACTACCTTACCAGGTTTGCCTACAGTGTGACTTCGACAAATGAGCCACCCCAATCTGTGCAGAATTTTGGGTAAATCAAGGGCGAGTTATGTATAAAATGGGGAATGGTAAGTACAGTATTCAGCACAGATTATATGGCTGCAAATATCAGGGTTTTTTTTTCTCATTGCTTTTTCTTTGTCCAGGCATGATCCAATGCGTTTTCCATACCCTGAGGGAAGGAATTGGGGGGAGTGTTTTTATTTTAATAACAGACTCAAATTGGAAGAGAACAATTAAAGAATAAAAGATTGCTACTTTGGCTGCAGTTAAGCTCATGAGTTTTCTTTCAGACTACGTTAGTAACACCCTTTTTAAAAATTGATCCAAATACATTGGAATTTAGTTTTTCTGATACAGGTCCTGAATGAATCGTCTTTTTAGTATGCATGGTATCAATCATCCTAAAAAGAAAAGACAATTTTAATCTCTCCCCAAAGCCATACCAGAAAAATATAAAAGAAATAGGCCATATAATATCTTAGAATTTTATACAACTAACAGACAATAGCAATGAATGGGTAAGAGAACCAACTACAGTGATTTGAGGTTTTGCCTATATCGCTCATTTAACTCTATTCTCATGGAAGTTATTGTCAATATTTATCTTTAATGATGCAAAGATTAAATGTCAAGCTCTGTCTTTAATTATTAACGTAGAGAATTGGCCCTAATTTGTGTCAATAATCATCAGATAGTTGTAAACTTTGCCCCAAATTTAAATGGAACAATTTTTGTAAGTCCACATTTTAAAACGTGCTGCAGGTTCATCAAGAATCAATTCATAAAAGAAGCACATTTCATTTGCCATGTGATATTTACGTTACATTTTGGTTTTACCCAACACCTTAAAAAATGACCTTCAGTTATTTCTGGCCCATCTCCAGAGGTTTTACCTCACATACAAAAGAAGACAAAAACCAAACCTGTTGCCATGGAGTCGATTCTGACTCATAGCAACCCTATAGGACAGAGTAGAACTGCCCCATACGGTTTCCAAGGAGCAGCTCATGGATTCAGACTGCGGACCTTTTGGTTAGCACCCAGATGCTTAACCACTGCACAACCAGGGCCGCAAAGCAAGACAAAGACCTTTTAAGTTAAAGCTATAAAAGGCTTCAGTCTGCTGAATTATATTCTTTGATAACTGTCCTATCAACCCAAAGGAGAAACACGAAGTCAATTTTTTGGAGCTAACGGGTGGATAGAGTTTTGTAAGATACTCTGAAGTGTAGGATATGGTTCTGCCAAAATTCAAAGAGTTGGTCAGAACATTTAGTTTTCTGTGTGGACCTGATTAGGACCAGTAATTATTTTTTCAATGCCTGGGGTTCGTCAGTGTGGAGGCAACCTAACGTGATTCCCAGGAATGGAATTGATTTATATTAATTTATTCTTGAACTTAACCTGTTGCGGTAGAGTCAATTCCAACTCATAGCAACCCTATAAGCCAGGGTAGAATTGCCCTATAGAGTTTCCAGGGAGTGCCTAGTGGATTCGAACTGCCAGCCTTTTGGTTAGCAGCCATAGCCCTTAACCGCTATGCTACCACGGTTTCTTAATTTATTCTAGTCAGGTAATACTAGAGGTCCTCATTCTGCATGTCCAAATAGCACCTGTTTTCAAGAGAAAACACCACTCCCTGAGGCTTTGTGTGGTGGCATATTTGGGTTTTTTCTTTTTAAATTGTGGTGAAAATATACACAGCAAAACATATACGAATTCAACAATTTCTACATGTCTAATTCAGTGGCAGTGATTACATTTTTCAAGTTGGGCAACCATTTTTGCTATCCTTTTCTAAATTATTCCACCGCCATTAACCTTTCCCTCTCCCTGGTAACCATTGTTAATTTTTGGTTTCTATGTATTTACTTATTTCATATAAGTGAGATCATACAGTATTTGTCCTTTTGCAACTGACTTATTTCACTTCACATAATGTTTTCAAGGTTCATCCATATTTTGGCAGGCATCAGGACTTTATATCTCTTTATGACTGAGCAATATTCTGTTGTATGTATATACCACATTTTGTTTATCCATTCATCTGTTGATGGACATTTCAGTTGTTCTACCTTTTGCCTATTGTGAGTGAACCCTTGGATATTTTTCTTGTCAACTTTGGGAAGGGCTGTTGCTCTTCCCAGTCGGGAGGCCAGGACACGTTGCCCTCACTCTTAATCTTTCTACGCACAGAGCCTAGACATGCCCCTGTGAGGTTTGCCTTCTGGGCCTGTCACTCCCTCTCCCATAGCTTGTTTCACAGACACCTCTGATTTCTTCCCCATCTCTCTAATGACTCTTGTAGGTATGGCTGGCTCTGAGCTGTGCACCACAGGAACAAGGACACTTGCTGTCTGGCTGAGCTCAGGTATCTGACTGTTTTCTAGCATCACCTCCAGGCAAGGCTGCTCCTATTACTTGCTCCTCTCCTGCTTCCCAGTGATTGAGCTCCTGACACCTTATTGATTTTTCCTTCTTCTTTAAAATTTTTATTGTGCTAACTATATATGTAACAAAACATTTCCTCTCTCAACATTCTAGACATGTGCAATAAAATGACATTATGTTTATCATGTTGTTCAACCATCACTGTTATCCATTTCCAAATTCACCTTGTTGATTTTGATAGTAAATTTTCCCTCTTTACAATTTACTAAAAAGGGGGATGGGGAGCAATGCCCCCCTTTTTTCCTAGCTTTGAAGTCACAGAAGCCATAGTCACAAGCCCAGATCCCAGACTGACTAACTCCCTCTACATCCCACCCCCAGACTTTCCTTCCTCACCATGATTTGAAATCTTGGCAAATTCTAAACATAAGGCATATTTTCCCTATTACAATCTATAAAGTTCAACTTTACTTAAACAATATTATGTCCAAGGTAAAACAGTTCCTTATTGTTGTAGTCAGGTGCCATCGAGTTGGTTCCGATTCATAGTGACACTATGTACAACAGAACAAGACACTGCTGGGTCCTGCGCCATCCTCACAGTCATTGCTGTGTTTGAGCCCATTGTTGCAGCCCCTGTGTCAACCCATCTCATTGAGGGTCTTCCTCTTTTTTGCTGGCCCTCTACTTTACCAAGTGTCTTAGTCATCTAGTGCTGCTATAACAGAAATACCACAAGTGGATGGTTTTAACGAAGAGAAGTTTATTTCCTCACGGTCAAAATAGGCTAAAAGTCCAAATTCAGGGCATCAGCTCCAGGCTAAGGCTTTCTGTCTCTGCCAGCCTTCTCATCAGTGTTCCCCGGGACTAGGAGCTTCTCCGAGCAGGGACCCCAGTCCAAATGAAGCGCTCTGCTCCTTGCACTGCTTTCTTGATGGTATGAGGTCCCCCTGTCTCTCTGCTCACTTCTGTCTCTTATATCTCAAGAGATTGCCTCAGGACACAATCCAGTCTTGTAGATTGAGTCCTGCCTTACTAACACAACGCCACCCATCCTCCTTCATTAACATCATAGAGGCAGGATTTACAACATATAAGAAAATCACACAATACCAGGAATGGTGGCCCAGCCAAACTGATATACACATTTTTTGGGGGCCATAATTCAATCCATTACACAAAGCATGATGTTCTTTTCCAGGGACTGGTCCCTCTTCACAACATGTCCAAAGTATGTGAGACAAAGTCTTGCCTTCCTTGCTTCTCAGGAGCATTCTGGCTGTACTTCTTTCAAGACAGATTTGTTTGTTCTTCTGGCAGTCCATAGTATATTCACTATTCTTCACCAACACCATAATTCAGAGGATCAATTCTTCTTCAGTCTTCCTTATTCCTCGTCCAGCTTTTGCATGCATATGAGGCGATTGAAAGTACCCCTTGTCCAGCTTTTGCATGCATATGAAGCGATTGAAAATACCATGGCTTGGACCAGGTGCACCTTAGTCCTCAAGAGTGACATCTTTGCTTTTTAATACTATAAAGAGGTCTCTTTCAGCTTAATTTGGTTAGAAGACACTTGGACTTCTAATGTAATGGTACACTACATTGATGATATTATGTTAATATCAAACACTGAAAAACAGTCTAGGGCTGATCTGAATACAGTGGTGGCTCACAGGACCAACAGAGGCTGATTAATAAGTCTAGCAAAAATCCAAGGCCCTGCTCAAACAGTGAAATCCGTGGGAATAACTTGGGCAGGAGCCACCCGTGACATTCTGCAGGCAACCAAGAGTAAGTTGTTGTCGCTTCCTACCCCCAAGACTAAGCAGGAGGCCCAACACTTGGCTGGTTTATGTGGATTTTGGAGAACGCATATTCCACTCAGAAGAAAACTGCATTTGAATGGGGGCCAGAGCAACAGCAGGCTGAGCCTGAATTACCAAAAGTGATCTCATTCTCCCTGCCTTTAGACCCTTATGATCCACATTCAGGCATGATTTTGGAAGTGTCTGCCCCATGTGTTTATGCAGACTGGAGCTGATGGCAAAAATCTGAGAATGTTTTTGCTCTACAGTGACCACTGGGATTCGGGACTAGAAAGTTTCCAGATGCTGCAGCATGATACACGCCGTTTGAAAGGTAATTACTTGCCTGTTATTGGGCATTGATTGAGGCTGTCTCAATGACAGAAGGACACAAAATCATCATGAGACCTGAAATACCCACAATGTCTTGGGTGATGTCAGAAAAACATTCTAATACAGAAGGCAGTGCCCAAAATTGTTCCATAATAAAATGGAAATGGTTCATACAAGAACAAGCTACTGGGGGAATGCAGGGAGGCACCCACCGTATCCACGAGCAGGTAGCTCTTTTCCTGTTGGTCCTACCCTGGAACCACTCATGAAGCTACCAGAGCCCTTTGCTACATGGACAGTGCCCTATGAACAACTTTTGTTGACCAGTAGAAGGCTGCTTGGTTCATGGATGGCAGTTCCAGAGTTCATGAACAACATGTGATGTAGAAAGCTGCTGCATTAAGTCCAGCAGATGGAAAGACTCTGATTGTAAAAGGTAAGAACAGGTCAGCTCAGTGGGCTAAACTACATACTGTCTTCTTAGACATGATGGAAGAATTGTGCCCATATGTTTGGATTTTTACTAATTCATGGTCAGTGGCCAATAGCCTGGCTATATGGTCAGGCAAATGGGCGATGGAGAATTTGACTATTAAGGGGACATCTGTGTGGGGCATGGACCTACGGAAAGCACTCTGGGAATTTAGAAGGTGCATGAGAGTAGGACATATCAATGAACATCAGAAGAACCCATTTCCTAGATCAGAAGGTGATTGGAATCAGAAAGTGGACTTGTTGGTATGCTCACATGTGGTAGCCAGCTGGGTTCCTGAAACGAGTGGACATAGGGGTGATGCCCGAATGTAGAGGTGGGCTGAATCTAGACACGTCCCTCTTGCATCCTCTGAAGCACAAAATGCCGACAAGGACTGCTCTGTCTGCCAGCAAGAAAGATAGAGGTTGCAGATGGCTATGGGACAGATTCCCCAGAGGGAAGGCCCTGCACATAGCTGGCAAGCTGATTATAATGGGCCAATGATGCTAGTGGCACCAGGTGGCTACAAATGGATCCTCACAGGAATAGATACTTACTCCTGACTGGGCTTTGCATAGTCCGTGACAGATGCAAATGCCAAAATCATCATTAAAGGATTGGAACAAAAGATACTGTACCAATTTGGCCGCCGAGTTATATTTCATCAGACGAAGGAACACTCTTTACAGCCCACAGGGTGCAGCAATGGGCCAAGAAACCTCACATTAAATGGATATACCATGTTGCATACCAGCCTCAAAGTATTGGTTTGATAGAGAATTGGAATGGACAATCAAAACATTTGTAATCTAAAATGGGAGGAGATAAAGTATGAAGGGCTGGCTCACATGCCTTCAGGAGTGTGTGTTCACATGCAACATGAGGGGAGTAAAGGGAAGATTACCATTGGATAGATTTCTATGCTTTTCTGGGGATCTGGGGAAGATGGGGTGGGGGCGGATGCTGGTGCCACTGTGTAGTTCTTCCCCACATCACCTAAAATTGCTTTTCTCCTGCTGAATGCTGCGGTCCAGAGATGGAGCTGTGCGTTCCAGAATCAGGGGTAAACCCTAAGCAAGAGACTGTAACTATAGCCTTGAACATGTACACCAGAATTCCTAAGGGCCTGATGGACTGTACCTTTCCCCATCTGGAAAAATTGAGGTTGACAGTGAATACTGCCATATTGCCTAGTGGATGCAATAGCCCTCTAGTGTTGTAAGCAACCCCACCCAACATGAATGGGAGTGGACTGAGGGGGAAGCACTTGTTAGATTGGTCTTGCTACCAGCAATCTGGACTAGCATAGCAGCTGAATCTGATGTCCCTTCCCAAGGCGGAAAAGTTGGGGTAAAAATAAATGACAAATGGAAGGAAGGAGACATAATAGCTGAAGGTAAAGGAATGTATAAATGGATTATGTAGGGGGAAAATCTAACATTATGCAAATACTTTGAGAGAGACTCAGAGCAAGGGAATAATCTCTCAGTTAAATTTTATCAGAGGCCAGAAAGTGTGAAGACGAGACGAACTATTGGAGAATCTGACCATATCAGATGGACAGCAGCAGACCTGAATTGTTGGTACCTGAGTAATCTCAACCTTAGGACTCTTTTGCCCTACTGAAGGACTACTTGTCAATGACTATTTTGGACTGGTAAAGTGATTGGGAGGAGGAAGTTAATTCTTCAAGTATGAAAGGATCAATGCCTAGAAGAGCCAGGGGGTAGCCTATGGTGCAAGAATTACTTAATATGGCCCTTCTAGCCATGGTCTTTGTGACTCACACACAGTGATGAGTGGGACTATGCAAATATGGTATATAGAACCTGTGATGGTTGGGGTTATGTGTCAGCTTGGCTAGGCCATGATTCCCAGTATTGTATGGTTATCCTCCATTTTGTGATCTGATGTAATTATCTTCCATTTCATGTGTTGTAAATCCTAACTCCTATATGTTAATGAGGCAGGAATAGTGTGGGGTGTATCTTGGTTGGGTGTCACTGAAGTCCCACCATTACTCAAGTTACACTTTTCCCCGGGGTGTGACCTGCATCCAATGCATGTATGTAGGTGCTCTGGAGTGGCTCTCTCTCTCACTTTTTTTTTTTTTTTTTAATTTTACTTTAGATGAAGGTTTACAGAGCAAATTAGTTTCTCATTAAACAATTAACACACATGTTGTTTTGTGACATTGTTTGCCAACTCTGCAGCATGTCAACACTCTCCCCTTCTCGACCTTGGGTTCCCCATTACCAGCTTTCCTGTCCCCTCCTGCCTTCTTGTCCTTGCCCCTAAGCTGGTGTGCCCATTTAGTCTTGTTTTGTGTTATGGGTCTGTCTAATCTTTGGCTGAAGGGTGAACCTCAGGAGTGACTTCAGTACTGAGTTAAAAGTGTGTCCAGGGGTTATACTCTTGGGGTTTCTCCAGCCTCTGTTAGACCAGTAAGTCCGTTTTTTTTTTTTGTTGTTGAATTAGAATTTTGTTCTACATTTTTCTCTGGCTCTGTCTGGGACTCTCTATTGTGATCCCTGTCAGAGCAGTCGGTGGTGGTAGCCAGACACTATCTAGTTGTGCTGGACTCAGTCTACTGGAGGTTGTGGTAGTTGTGGTCCATTAGCCCTTTGGAGTAATCTTTCCCTCGTGTCTTTGGTTTTCTTCATTCTCCCTTGCTCCAGACTATCTCTCTCACTTTGGACCCTGGGTCTGGTTTGTGATCATCTGACCTTTGGTTCTTGGGTCTTGAGCCACTGGCCTGCCACCTGACCTGCTAATTCTGGAATTTGCTGGCTTCTGCAGCCCCATAGGCCAGTGGCTTATCATCTGACCTGATTCGTCAGCTTCTGCAGCCTTGTGAGCCAGCAGCCTGTGGTCTGACGTGCTAGTTTTAGTTCCTCAGCCCCTGCAACCATGTGGATCAGGAGACGCCTACACCTGACCCACAGATTTGGGACTTGTCAGCCTCCACAACTGTGTGAGCTATTTCCTTTATATGGTTCGTGAGTTCTGTGAGATGTTGCAGCAAATTAAAAAACCCAAAGATGGGAGGGAGAGTACTGAGGGAAGGAGGAGTAATTGATGTTGGAGATGATGGAGTGGTACAGCAATTTGGAAAAGTTGGACATTTGGAACATCTTTAACTTCTGCCTCATGGGAGCCAGCTTTGTGCTGATACTTATAGAAGAAATTATTCATATAAATATATATTCCTATTTAACCCATTGCTGTCAAGTTGATTCTGACTCACAGTGACCCTACAGGACAGGGTAGAACTGCCTCATGGGCTTTCCAAGGCTGTAATATTTATGGAAGCAGACTGTTACATCTTTTTCCCGTAGAATGGCTGGCGGGTTCAAACAGCTGACCTTTCAGTTAGCAGCTGAGCACTCAACTACTGTGCCACCAGGGCGCCTTCTATTGCGTATACAAAATGTTCGAATTTATAGTTGTCATTTTTCTTATATATACACACATACGCTTGATAAAAAATGTGCATATATTTTGCTTTTACACGAAAATAACAAGTTTTATTTATCTGGCCAGGTAAGACCTGCAGAAGTAGATTATTTCATGCCTCACATTCTTTCAACGCAAAATTTCTCAGACATATTGCTTTTGTGCACCTGTCAAAGTTTATTTACTCCTTCACAAGGCACCTAGCAAGGAGATAACAAAGTGTACTCATTCACGGTGACTTGGTAAATGAGGTTCATACATTTCAAATAAAGAGGATTGCATATGGCTTCTCTACTAAGTACAAATTATTATTGACTGTTGCTGTTTTATTTTTTTTATTTTTTCAATATTTTATTGTACTTCAGGTGAAGGCTTACAGAAGAAACAGTTTCTCATGTAACAGTAGTACACATGCTGTTTTATGACTTTGGTTAACAACCCCACAACATTTTAACCCTCTGAATTCTCAGCTTTTTTTTTTTTTTTTTTGGTGAAAATACACATAGCCAAAGATACACCATTTCAAAACTTTTTACGTACACATTTAAGTGACATTGACTATGCTCTTCCAATTGTGCTGCCATTCTCACCCAAGATGAAGGCTTACAGGACAAAATAGCCTCCCATTTAACAGTTACTACAAATGTTGCCCTATAACATTGGTTAACAATCTCACAACACATCAACAGTATCCTTACTCAACTTGTGTTCCTTATCATCAGCTTCCTACTCCCTCTCTGCCTTCTGGCCCTTGTTACTGGAGTCCTGTACCTCGTTAGTCTCATTTAGTTTTAATGGGCTGTCCACTCCCAGGGTGAACAGTGAACCTCGAAGGTAACTTCACCTCTGAGCTGAAAGGGTGTCTGGGGGCCATACTCTTGAGGTTTCTCCAGTCTCCTTTAGGCCAGTAAAACTGGTCTTTTTTTTTTTTTTGTGAATTAGAATTATGCTCTACATCCTTCTCCAGCTCTGTCCTGAACCCTCTGTTGTGATCCTGGTCAGAGCAGTCAGCGGTGGTAGCCAGGCACCATCTAGCTGTACTGGACTCAGTCAGTTGGAGGTCTTGGTAGCTGTGGACAATTAGTCCTTTAGACTAATCTTTTCATTGTATCCTGTTCTCTTCATTCTCCCTTGCTCCCGAAGGGATGAGATCAGTGTAGTATCTTAGATGGCCGCTCACAGGCTTTTAAGACCCCAGACGCTACTCACCAAGGCAGAATGTAGAACATTGTCTTTATAAACTGTTTTATGCCAATTGAGCTAGATGTTCCCCGAGACCATGGTCCCCAGAGCCCTTCGTCCAACAACTCAGTCCCTCGGGGAGTTTGGATGTGTCCATGGGGCCTCCATGACCTTTCCTTGTGCAGGTTGTGTTATTTTCCCTTGTACTGTGTACTGTCTTACCTCTCACCCAAGATACCACTTATCTATTGCCTATTTAGTATTTCCCCCCAGCTCCCCTTCCATCCCTGGTAACCAACGAGGATTGTTACATTTTGCATGTGAAGTTTTTCATGGGTTTTTACAATAGAGGTCTCATACAATATTTGTCCTTTTGTGATTGACTTATTTCACCCAGCATAATGTCCTCCAGTTTCATCCATGTTATGAGATGGTTCACAGATTCATTGTTGTTCTTTCTCGTTGCATAGTATTCCATTGTGTGTATGTACCATAGTTTGTTTATCCATTCATCTGTTGATGGGCACCTACGTTGTTTCCATCGTTTTGCTATTGTGAACAATGCTGCCATGAACATAGGGGTGCATATGTCTATTCGAGTGACGACTCTTATTTCTCTAGGATATATTCCTAGGAGTGGGATTGCTGGATAAAACGGTATGTCTATTTCTAGCTTTCTGAGGAAACGCCATATCATTTTCCAAAATGGTTGTATCATTTTGCATTCCCACCAGCAGTGTATAAGAGTTCCCATCTCCCCACAGCCCCTCCAACATTTGTTATTTCCAGTATTTTTGATTCGTGCCAGTAATGCCGGGGTGAGATGGTATCTCATTGTGGTTTTAATTTGCATTTCTCTAATGGCTAGTGAACACGAGCATTTCCTCATGTGTCTGTTGGCTGCTTGAATGTCTTCTTTGGTGAAGTGTCTGTTCATTTCCTTTGCCCATTTTTTGATAGGATTGTTTGTCCAAAATTTTTTCCCAGTCTGTAGGTTCTCTTTTTACTCTTTTGGTGAAGTCTTTTGAAGAGCATAGGTGTTTGATTTTTAGAAGATCCCAGTTATCTAGTTTATCTGTTGGGTTTTGTGTGTTGATGGTTATGGTTTGTATCCTGTTAATGCCATGTATTAAGGCCTGAAGTGTTGGTCCTATTTTTTTTTATATGAACTTTATAGTTTTAGGCTTTATATTGAGGTCTTTGATCCATTTTGAAGTAGTTTTTGTATACAGTGTGAGGTATGGGTCCTGTTTCATTTTTCTGCAAATGGATATCCAGTTTTGCCAGCACCATTTGTTAAAAAGACTGTCTTTTCCCCATTTGATGGACTTTGGGCCCTTGTCGAAAATCAGGTCACCGTAGGTGGATGGATTTACATCTGGGTTCTCAATTCTGTTCCATTGGTCAATGTCTCTGTTGTTGTACCAGTACCAGCCTGTTTTGACTACTGTAGCTGTAGAGTAGGTTCTCAAATCAGGTAGTGTGAGTCCTCCAACTTTATTCTTCTTATTCAGTAGTGCTTTACTTATTCGGGGCTTCTTCCTTTTCCATATAAAGTTAATAATTAGTTTTTCCATCTCTTTGAAGAATGTTGCTGGTATTTGGATCGGGATTGCATTGTATTTGTAAATTGCTTTAGGCAGAATTGCCATTTTCACAATGTTGAGTCTGCCTATCCATGAGCATGGTATGTTTTTCCATTTATATAGATCCCTTTGGGTTTCATGCAGCAGTGTTGTGTAGTTTTCTTTGTATAGGTCTTTTACATTCCTGGTCAGATTTATTCCTAAGTATTTTATCTTTTTAGGGGCTATTGAAAATGGTATTGATTTCCTGATCTCCTTTTCATCATTCTCTTTACTGGTGTATAGGAATCCAACTGATTTTTGAATGTTTCTCTTGTATCCTGCTACTCTGCTGAATCTTTCTATTAGTTCCAGTAGATTTCTCATGGAGTCTTTAGGGTTTTCTATGTATAGTATCATATCATCTGCAAACAGGGAGAGTTTAACTTCTTCATTACCAATTTGGATGCCCTTTATTTCTTTCTCTTGCCTTATTGCTCTAGCTAGAACTTCCAGCATGATGTTAAATAGGAGTGGTGATAAAGGGCATCCTTGTCTTGTTCCTGTTTTCAAGGGGAATGTTTTCAGCCTCTCTCCATTAAGAATGATGTTGGCTGTTGGTTTTGCATAAATGCCCTTTATTATGTTGAGAAATTTCCCTTCTATGCCTATTTTATTGAGAGCTTTTATCAGGAATGGGTGTTGGACTTTGTCAAATGCCTTTTCTGTGTCAATTGAGATGATCATGTGATTTTTTTCTTTCCTTTTATTTATGTGGTGAATTACATTGATGGATTTTCTAATGTTAAACCATCCTTGCATACCTGGTATGAATCCTACTTGGTCATGGTGTATTATTTTTTTGATATGATACTGAATTCTATTGGCTAGAATTTTGTTCAGAATTTTTGCATCTATATTCATGAGAGATATTGGTCTGTAATTTTCTATTTTTGTGATGTCTTTGCCTGGTTTTGGTATCAGCGTTATGCTGTCTTCATAGAATGAATTTGGAAGTGTTGCTTCCTCTTCTATGCTCTGAAATAGCTTGAGTAGAACTGGTACAAGCTCTTCTGTAAATGTTTTGTAGAATTCTCCAGTGAAGCCATCTGGGCCAGGGCTTTTTTTGGTTGGGAGTTTTTTTATTACCTTTTCAATCTCTTCTCCTGTTATGGGTCAGTTCAGATTTTCAATATCACTTTGTTGTAGTTTGGGTAGGCCATGTGTTTCTAGAAATTTATCTATTTCCTCTAGGTTTTCAAATTTGTTGGAATATATTTTTTCATAATATTCTGTTACAATCCTTTTTATTTCAGTTGGGTCTGTTGTAATGACCCTCATTTCATTTCTTATTTGGGTTATTTGTGCCCTCTGCTGTTTTTCTTTTGTCAGTCTGGCCAGTGGTTTGTCGATTTTGTTGATTCTTTCAAAGAACCAACTTTTGGTTTTGTTGATTCTTTCTATTGTTTTTCTGTTCTCTATTTCATTTATTTCTGCTCTGATCTTTACTATCTCCTTTCTTCCGGTGGTTGTAGGCTTTTTTTGCTGTTCTCTTTCTATTTGTTTGAGTTCTGTAGTTAATGTTTTGATTTTGTCCCTTTCTTCTTTTTTGATATGTGCATCTATTGCTATAAATTGTCCTCTGAGGACTGTCTTTGCTGTGTCCCAAAGGTTTTGGTATGATGTGTTTTCATTTTCATTGATTCTAGGAATTTTTAAATTCCATCTCTGATTTCTTCTATTACCCATTGATGTGTAAGCAGAGTATTATTCAGTTTCCATGTGTTTGATTTTTTTTCCTTGCTCTTTCTAGTGTTAATTTCTACCTTGATGGCATTGTGATCAGAGAAGATACTGTGAATTATCTCAACGTTTTGGGTCTTGTTGAGGATTTCTCTGTGGCCTAAGATGTGGTCTATTCTGGAGAACGTTCCATGTGCATTGGAAAAGAATGTGTACTTTGCAGCGGTTGGATGGATTGTTCTATATATGTCTGTGAGGTCCAGTTGGCTGATTGTGTCCTTTAGGTCTTCTGTATCTTTGCAGAGTTTCTCTTTAGTTGTTCTGTCCTTTACTGAGAGTGGTGTGTTGAAGTCTCCTACTATTATTGTGGAACTGTCAATTTCTCTTTTCAGTGCTGTTAGAGTTTTTTTTATGTATTTTGGAGCCCTGTCATTGGATGCGTAGATGTTTATTATGGTTATGTCTTCATGATGGATCGTCCCCTTAATCATTATACAGTGTCCTTCTTTGTCTTTTATGGTAGATTTTGTTTTAAAGTCTATTTTATCTGAGATTAGAATTGCCACTCCTGCTCTTTTTTGGTAGTTGTTAGCTTGATATATTTTTTTCCAACCTTTGATTTTTAATAAATTCACATCTTTGTTTCTAAGGTGTGTTTCTTGTAGACAGCATATTGATGGATCCTGTTTTCTTATCCATTCTGCCACTCTCCGTCTCTTTATGGGTGCATTGAGTCCATTTACATTCAGTGTACTTATTGAATGATGGAAACTTGTTGCTGTCATTTTGTAGTGCTTTTTTTTGTGGTGCTGAAGTTTTCTTTGTTCTTCTTACTCTCTTGTGCTGAGTTACTTTTGTTTGTGGATTTTGTGTTCATTTCTTTTGTTTTTGTAGGTTTTGTTTTTGCTGAGACTTTATGTTTTTTGTCTTATTTTTATGAGTTGGTTTGTTAACTTTCTTTGTGGTTACCATGAATTTTACCCTTATTTTTATAAGTTTGAAGCAGTCTACCCTTACTTGGTATCGCCTTGCCTTCCTCTCTGTTAGAAGGTTCTATACCTATGCCGTTTGTTCCCTCTTTCATTGTTTTGATGTTGTTGTCATCCTTTGATTGATTGCTCTGATTCCCTGTTGTATTTCTTTTGGTTTTGGATAGTCCTCGAGAGTTCATTTCCTAGAATGGTATCTGGTTCGTATGAACCTGCGTCGTAGGTCCTAGGTCCTGCCTGAGGGCTGAAGCTGTTTGTCCTCAGATCGAAGAACTCCCTTTAATAATTCTTGTAAGTTTGGTTTGACTTTTGCATATTCTCTTAGTTTCTGTTTATCTGGAAATGACCTAATTTTACCATCAAATTTGAATGAGAGTTTTGCAGGATATATTATTCTTGGCTGACAATTTTTTTCTTTCAAGATTTTATATATGTCCTCCCACTGCCTTCTTGCCTGCATGGTTTCTGCTGAATAATCTGAGCTTAGTCTTATTGTTTCTCCTCTGTATGTGACTTCTTGTTTTTCACGAGCTGCCCTCAGGGTTCTTTGTTTGTCTTTAGTTTTGGTGAGTGTGATTATGATATGCCTTGGTGATTTTCTTTTGGGGTCTCTTCTATATGGGGTTCGTTGAGCTTCTTGGATGGCCATCTTTTCATCTTTCATGATATTGGGAAAGTTTTCTGTCAGCAGTTCCTCAATGATCCTCTCTGTGTTTTCTGTTTTCTCCCCCTGTTCTGGGATGCCAATCACTTGTAAGTTTTTGCTTTTAATTCTGTCCCACATAACTCTCAGGGTCTCTTCATTTTTCTTTGTTCTTTTTTCTGAGTTTTCCTCAAACAGAGTTGTATCCAAGTGTTTGTCTTCAGTTCCACTGATCCTGTCTTCCACGGTTTCAAATCTACTTCTCAGCCCTTCTATGACACCGTCCATTTCTGAAATCTTGTTGTTTATCTTTTGGATTTCTAATTGTTGTTTTTGTATAATTTCGAGTTGTGAATTTATTTTGGCATTTTGTTCCTGCATCATCTTCCTGAATTCTTCCAATTTTTTGTCTGTATTTTCCATAAATTTGTCTATTTTTTCCTCATGTTTGTCAGCTTTTTGCCTCAGTTCTTGGAAAATTCTGAGTATTAGTGATTTGAGTTCCCTATCAGGTACTTCTAGTGCATTTTCTTCCACAGGAGAGTTATCTGGTGTTTTAATTTGGATGCCTATTGGAGCCGTCTTGTCTTGTTTTTGTAAATGTTTTGATATTGTTTGCTGTTTTTGGGGCATTCAGTAGGTATTTCTCTCATTTATTGATTGTAGATCTTTTTTGTTTCGTCCTGTGGTACAGCTGGGCAGGTCTAGCTGAAGAGGAGCCACTGGGACAGGTTGTTTGTGGCACTCACCGCAGCCACCAGGACGGTCGGTAGTCAGTGCTGGGCAGGTTCCAATAGGGCGTGCCTGCACAGCTTGGTGGTGTGATGTCAAGTGCACGGTGCAGGTAGGCAGGATGCAGCGGGGAGATGGTTATGTGTGAAGCTAAGCTGGATATGGAAGAGAGGAGAGAGGAGCAGGAGCAAACAGCATACAAACATAAAAGAATGCTAGGGGAGCTTGTCATTGGAATGTACAGATGAGAGACTATGGGATGGAGAAAACCAGAAGGGGGAAGAGATAGAAAAGGAAAGAATGAACAAATAAAAATCAGAAAAGTTAAAGAACTGCAAAGTTCCCAGGGATCCCACCGATGCAGCTATGAGGTCTGGGGGAGTCGGTCTCAGATTTCACAGCACAGCCTGGCCAGAAGGTGCAGAGGCATACATTGCCTGGTATTCAGTGATCAGAAAGAGAAGGAAGAGATAGAGAGACGAGAAACTGAGCAATGAAGAAAGACAAAAGGGAAAAAGAGAGAAAAGAAAACAAAACTAATCAAAAAAGAAAAAAAATAAAATTAAAAAATAAAAAGAGCTACACCAGCATTCAATGAATGGCACTCAGAGAGCCAGCCAGTGCGGGCTGGTGTTTCTGGACAAGAGACTGTCTCCGTGGGAAACAGAGGAGGCCAAGTGTGAGTGAAGAAGGGTGGAGAGTGGAAAGCGTATATCACAAATTGCTTGCGCTCTGGGGACCCTCAGAAAGGATCTAAGAGGGTGCAAGGATCCAGGCACCGAAGTGAAAGGAGGGGGAGGTGGCGAGAGGCAAGTGAGAAACCAAAAGAAGGAGGAGGAAAAAAAAGAAAAAAGAAAAAAAAAAAAAAAAAAAGGCAGCACCAGCAGCCAACAAACGGCACCCAGAGAGCTGCCCGCCCAGGTGCGCGGAATCCAAGCAGCCGGCGGATCCCGGTGAAGAGACTGCGGCCACGGGAAGCAGAGGAGCAAACGAACAAAAGCCCCGGGATCTCACCAGCACGGCAGCCCAGACCTGGAAGCAGCCACACACCTGCACGCAGCCCCACAGCCCCGCAGAAAAGAGCAGAGACAGCGCTCGGGACCAGGCACCCGAGCAAAAGGAGGGGGAGGCAGCGAGAGGCAAGCGAGAAACCAAAGGAAGCAGAAAAAGCCACACCAGCAGCCAACAAACGGCACCCAGAGAGCCGCCTGCTCAGTCGCGTGGATTGCAAGCAGCCGGTAGTCCCGGGTCAAGAGACCGTGGCCACGGGAAGCAGAGGGGCGAACGAACAAAGGCCCCGGGATCTCACCAGCATGGCAGCCCAGACCTGGAAGCAGCCACACGCCTGAACGCAGCCCCACAGCCCCGCAGGAAAGAGCAAAGACGGCGCTCAGAGCCAGGCACCCGAGCAAAAGGAGGGGGAGGCAGCGAGAGGCAAGGGAAGCAGAAAAAGCAACACCAGCAGCCAACAAATGGCACCCAGAGAACCTCCCGCACAGGTGCACGGAATCCAAGCAGCCAACGCTCCCGGGTCAAGAGACTGTGGCCACGGGAAGCAGAGGGGCGAAAGAACAAAGGCCTCGGGATCTCACCAGCGCGGCAGCCCAGACCTGGAAGCAGCCACACGCCCGAACGCAGCCCTACAGCCCCGCAGGAGAGAGCAAAGATGGCGCTCAGAACCAGGCACCCGAGCAAAAGGAGGGGGAGGCGGCAGGAAAAGCTACGCCAGCAGCCAACAAACGGCTCGCAGAGAGCCGCTGGCCCAGGCACGCGGAATCTAAGCACCAGTGCCCCCCGGCCCAGGGACCCTGGCCATGGGAAGCAGGGGAGCCCCAGCCGAGGTGGAGAGGGGTGGGGGTGGGAAAGCGCATACCGCAAATTACCGGTCGTTCGGTCTCCCACTGGACGCTCCTCGAGGCTGCTCTCCCGTTCTCCCATTTGCTGGTCTCCGATAGAAGTCCAAGATGGTGGATCCGCGCTGCGTTAGCTGATAGGGGATCTCTGCATGAGTCTCTCCTTGCTCTCCGTTCTCTTTCAGTATTCTCACTCCGTTTGGTGTTTGGCTGAGTTCTTTATCTCTTCATTTGATGTTCTAGGGTTTCAGGGTTGTTGATTCTCTGTTTGGCTTAGTTTTTCGGATCTTTGCTGTGGAGGGATGGTGTGGTGCTTCTGCCTAGAGCGCCATCTTGCTGGCTATCTCTGTTTTATTTTTTATAGTCATAAAAATATCATGTTCTTATTAGTCAACATGAATTAAATTTAGCACATGATGATTTGAAGCCTTCTTCCCAGAAATACCATTAACAGAAGTAATATGTAATGTATCTGAGAAGCAAACTGTAAGCAAATTGATCTGTGGCTGTAAGTCAATTCCAAGCAATAAAATTTGATACCCAAAGTGCCTTAGCAGAGGCACCAAACAGTGTCAGAGTTTCATTAGCAGAGGCTGGTGTCTTCCTTTTTCCTCAAGCAGCTATCGGTAAATTTCTTCAGCAGTCAGTGCAAAGCGCAGAAACAGCATTTGCTCATTTCTCAGTTAGAGGACTAACATGTTCATGCTCAGTTCCAATGGTTAAAAAACTATCTTTTGTTTTAGTTTTTTTATATTGTTAGTTTTGAGTTCTCAGCCCCGCTTCTTTCCATGTGCTTAGCTTCAAGACTATACGCCCTCCTAACAAAAAACTATCAGTGAAAAGAATCTTGGAAATATAACAAGATATTCTCCCTTCCTTGAAACTACAAAAAAGTAGATATTAGTCTGCATCATAAAACTGTCCTTACATGAACTGCCACATTCCTTCCTAAGGCCACATCTCCTGTTTTGTACTTGATGTCATCCTCTCTGACTGCTCAAGGATATTACTACAATAATTGTCACCTCTCTCCACTGCACGATCAATATTTTCCCTCAGCACCCGATCTTGTCCATCAGCACACTAACATGCTATTAATGCAGAATTCTAGAGCCATTTGTGGATATCTGACTTAGGCCATTAAAACTGCCTAAAATTTTTTTTTTTTAATTGTGGTGAAAATACATATAACCAAAAAATGGCCATTTTAACCATTTTTAAGTGTACAATTCAGTAACTAGTCACCATGTTGTGCAACCATCGGCACTATTTTAACAGTTTTTCATCACCCCAAAAGGAAACTAATCACCCCATCTCCCTTCCCCCTAGCCCCTGGTAACCACTGCTTTTGTCTTTATGCATTTTCCTATTGTAGATATTTCATATAAAAGGTATCATACAATATTTGTCCTTTTGTGTCTGACTTATTTTACTTAGCGTAATGTTTTCAAGGTTCATCAATGTTGTAGTATGCATGAGAATTTCATTTCTTTTATGGCTGAATAATATTCCTTTGTATGTAGATATCATACTTTGTTTATTCATTCATCTGCTGATAGACATTTGGATTGTTTCTACCTTTGGGCTATTGTGAATAATGCTGCAGTGAACATTGGTGTACAAGTATCTATTTGAGTCAGTGCTTTCTAGTGTCTTGGGTATATTCCAGCTAGGTGTGGAATTGCTCGGTCATATGGTTCCTTAATCTGTTTTTTGAAAAAAGATTTTCCCAGCTAGCTCTAGAAAACTTTAGAACTTGGAATTCTTGATGCAGTTGGGTTCATATAGGACTCAATCTCAAGAATGCCCAAATAGAAGGGTAAAAACTCTATCAAGGTAGTTCTAAATTGAAATACATGGGGTCTTCATGAGTATTGTGGTCTGCATGAGCCTGACTCAACATGACTGGAAACTGGTTTGGGTTTTCTTTTTTGGGAGGGTATCTAAGTTAATATTTAATTTATCGTAGTTGCAATTTTTCTTAACTTAGTTTTCTTAAAACTGCAAGCTCAATTTACAAATATTATTATATTTATCAGTTTAATACTTTTTGTGATAAAATTTAAAAAGCTGTCTTTAACTTTTATTTTGATTAATGCTTAATTAGCTTTTAAATTTTATACATTAAAGATCTCTGCAAATTTAACTCTGTTTATAAGTTTATTAATTAAAATTCCTTAAATAAAGACAGGATCGGTATTACTGAGTTTTCTTTTGTCTCAGGCTCCAATATAGCTCTACACAGCGCTGTTACCGATCATGGCTTTGTATTTTTTTTAAAAAGTGTGTTAAAATATTTATCTTGATTACTGAGTTTTGCTCCTCTCTCCCCATTTTGTCCTTATCTCATATGCCTCAGTTCTCATCGTCTAGCAGGTGCCAATATTACCTCCTACCACTGTGACAACAAAAACGTCTCCAGATATTGGCAATTGTCTCCTCGGAGACAATACTGCCCTTCTCGCTGAGAACCACTGCTTTTATGGTATTAAGTTTTAATTTCCTGACTCACCTCACACCTGAACCTCTCCCTGGCAATTCTGATTCCCTCAGTAGTTCCCCTACTGCCTTTCATTCTTGTCAGCCATGTTTTTAACATTATAAATTGCTTCCTTATTTGGTCCCGGGATTAGAAACGGTGAATATATTTTCCCAGTTGGTGAAAGGTGGCAGATGAGGACTAGAATAACCCTTTTAATGTCTGAGGAAGATTATTGGCAGAGCCTGATAACGACAGGAACAGCTGAGATGAGATCTTGTGGTGTCTGCAAGTCCCTGGTCTAGACAAGATAGTGCCCGCACACCCATCTCCTGACTTTTAAACATCCGTTGTAGAGATTGCCCAGAAGTCTGTAGGGCATAATGCTACTGGTCAGATCTGGATTTAATTTCTTTACATATCATCTGTGTGACCTAAGCCGAAACATTTCATTTCCCTAAGACTTGACTTCCACAACTGTATAATAAATCGCCGTGTAGTTGATTCCGACTCATAGTGATCCTATAGGACAGAGTAGGATTGTCCTATAGGGCTTCCAAGACTGTAACCTTTATGGGAGCAGACTGCCACAGTTTTCTCCCTGGGAGCTGCTGGTGGGTGGGGGACACCGATCTTTCGGTTAGTAGCCGAGGCTTACACTGCGCTACCAGGGCTCCTTATCTGTGCAATAAAAAAAAAAAAAAAAAGAAAAAGAAAAACCAAACTCGTTACTGTCGGGTTGATACTAACTCACAGTGACCCTACGGATAGAGTAGAACTGCCCTATAGGAGAGGCTGGTAGATTCGAACTGCGTACCTTTAGGTTAGCAGCTGTAGCCCTTAACTACTGTGCCACCGGGACTCCATCTCTAGAGTAGGTATCATAATGTTTTCTGCACAAAGTGTGTAGAAGGGTCACATAAATTTTTTTTTAACTTCTCTGGAATCACCACTAGAAAATTTTCAATCTCAAAAGACTCTTCTAATTAAAAAAAAAAAAAAAAAGGGGGCTATTGATACTGTGTTTCCCCATAGTACCAGAGAACTGACTCCTACCTGTGGCTACCACTTTGTACTTTATTTTTACCGTGTGTGTGTGTGTGTGTGTGTGTGTGTGTGTGTGTGTGTGTGTTGAGTGAGGGTGTTCCTGTAGTCAGATCACATACCACTGTTTTGTTGCTATCGAGTGAATGACAAAATTGTTTATTTAAAACAAAACAAAACTGATATGTCCTTTAGATGCACGTCTTGAATTCTTACCAAAATTAAACACAGATTTTTTTTTTAACACGAATGTTTTGATTAGCAGATGCTTCTCCTCCTCTTAAAGTAGTTATTTTAATTCTGCTCTGCACAGTTTAGCCCTCAACTCAAGGGTGGTTTGCAGTGGTGGTGGAGATAGCTGTGGTATCGGTAGGAACATCTCAGACATTTAAACCTCTCTGCTGACTCTTTTCTTGTCTCAATGGCTCCATCTGCTGCCAGGAACGAGGACGTGCACGCCATCCTCACATTTTAGAAGATAGGACAGAGCTAACAGAGCTCAGTGGTGACTAAAAGTATCTGCCTTCTTCTGCTCTTGTTTAATCAGAATTCTCCCAGACTGAGGGTTGAGTGAGTAGCATCTGTGGCTCAGTGTTTATGTTTTAAGTTTGCTGCTACTGTTATATTGTGAATACTTCACCCTTTTTTTAATTCTAATATGGAAGTAAGTAACGAGGATGTGTTGTCTTTGGTTCAGGGCATTCTTTGCAGCCATCCTCACTATGTCCTTAGAATCATTATAAAAGTCTAGGTTCATTTATTCACAGGATGACTGAGCCATCAGTTACAGTGAGAAGAATCGGTGAGTACACGGATACTGATAAATTGCATGTATATCCTTCTCTCCGTCCTTCTGCCCCAATCACATGCAAAGCACTAGATTTGTTTCTAAATTTACTCTCCTTCTGGAGCAAACCCTAGTCCTCTTAGGCTAGGCGCTGTTGCACTTAAATCTATTAACATGCAGTCAAAATCCTTTAACATAAAGTTTGCATTTCCCTTTCCTGTAAATATATTTTATTATCATTGTAGAAAATTTGAAAAATATAAAAAGAAGGAAGAAGAAAATAAAAACTTAATCAACTTGAAATGAGCTGCCGTGAATGTCTTCTTTCCCTCCAGCTTTTTAAAATTGTCTCCTAATATATGTACATGATGCTTGCATGGCCACATACGTTTTAGCAACATCATGAGAACCATAGAGAAATGTCTCCAGACCTTGCCACATATCCCCCTGAGAGGCAAAAATCCCACCCCCGACCCCCTTGGAGTATTACTTTGTGTTTTTTACCTGCCTGAGCTTAGTGTATACTGCTCTCAACATCATACTGACTCTAGGGTTTCCAAGGAGCAACTGGTGGATTCGAACTGCAGACCTTTTGGTTAGCTGCTGAGCTCTTAACCACTGCGCCCCCAAAGTGAGTCTAATTGCAGCCTCCGTTGAGAATCTCCAATGCAGGGTTGTAAAGGAGGAAAGCACTGGTAACAGATAATGATTTAGCACTGGTAGCATATAATGATTACTGTAATACGTTTTGCCAGTTCAATTTTCATGAATAAAACTTATTGTGGCAAAGGCTGATTTTCCGGCAGATAAATTAAATGTTACACAAAATCTAATAAAAATAGATTCATTGTTTTTGTTGTTGTTTTCTGTATACTATATGGATGAAGATGGTTGCGCCACATGAAATTGTCAATGTTTAGCTGTTTTTGACCTACTGCAACCACGGTTTCATGTGGTGTAACCTACTCTTCTGCTTTCCGCAGAAGTTAGGACTGTGGGAGGCTGAAGCTGTAGACGCTCCTTTGAGCTGGTAGCATACTCCCATACTGTCTGACAGTCTTGACTTCTTCCAAAGAAAAACATTAACTTTTTGTTGGCAATTTTACAGTGCCAATCGTTAACTTTGGTTCTGATTCAAGTCTGCCAAAAGTTCGTTATATTCAGCAACAAGCCCCTTTTAAAATTCTTTTACTTGGATTCAGAGCTTTTGGTAGGGCAAGATGACTGCCACCACCAAAATAAATCCAAAGGAGCTGGATCAGAGTTACTTGTTTACTTAAGTAGGCAGTTGTAGACATAAACATTTGAAATAGTATGATAAAAAAAAAAAATTTAAATAAAACTGAAGTCTCAGACACACCAAAAATCAAACCAAACCCATTGCTGTCTAGTCAATTCTGACTCACAGCAGCCATGTAGGACAGAGTAGAACTGCCCCATAGACTTTCTAAGGAGTGGCTGGTGGATTCAAACCACCAACCTTTTGGTTAGCAACAGTAGCTCTTAACCACTGCACCACCAGGGCTCCAACTCATTAGGGAGCACTAAATTTATTTAAAGCCTACTGGCTGATTTCCACAGAACATAAAAAAATTATTTATTTTGTATTCTGATTGCATAGAAATCAAATAGAAAAATTTCATGTAAGAAACGAAATAGCAATTAGGCTAGAAAAATAAATGTATCCAAATCAAGAAGGAGGAAGTAAAGCTATCCCTTTTGCAGATGACATGATCTTATACATAGAAAACCCCAAAGATTCTACAAGAAAGCTATTAGAACTAATAAATGAACTCAGCAAATGGCACAGTAGAAGATCAATACCCCAAAGTTATTTGAGTTTCAATATGTCCGTAATGAACCATCTGAAAAGGAAATTAAGGAAACATTACCATTTACAGTAGTATCTAAAATAATAAATTATCTAAGAATAAATTTAACCAGGCAGGTGAAAGGCTTGTACACAGAAAATTACAAAACATTACTAAAAGTACTTAAAGGAGACCTATATAAATGGAAGGATATTTTGTGTTCATGGACTGGAAGGCTTAGTATAGTTAAGATGTCAATAGCACCAAAGCAATCTGTAAATTCAGTGTAATGCCCATCAAAATGGAGAAATGGAAAAGACAGTCATCAAATTTATATGGAACGGCAAGGGACCCTGAATAACCCGTTGCCGTCGAGTCAATCATGACTCATAGCGACCCTGTAGGACAAAGTAGAACTGTCCCATAGGGTTTCCAAAGCAGTAATCTTTACTAAGCAGATTGCCACATCTTTCTCCTGTGGAGCAGCTGGTTGGTTCAAACCACCGACCTTTCAGATAGAGCCAAGTGCTTAACCACTATGTCACCAGCAATCTTGAAAAAGAAAATAAAGTAGGAGAACTCACTTTTCTTCATTTTAAAACATACTACAAAGCTATAGTAATGAAAACAGCCTGGTTCTGGTAAAATAATAAACACATAGACCAATGAAATAGATTTGAAAGTCCAGAAATAAGTCCATACATCTATGTCAATTGATTTTCAACAAGGCTGTTAAGTCCATTAAGTGGGGAAGGAAGAGCTCTTCAATAAATGGTCCTGGGAAAAGTGGATTTCCACATACAGAAGAAGGTTCAGGATCTATGCCTCACACCATATACAAAAGCCAATTCAAAATGACCAAGAACCTAAATGTGAAAACTAAAACCATGAAATTCTTAAAAGAAAGTGTGGGGGTGAGGCTGTGGAACTTAGTGTTTAGCAACAGATTATCAGATACGATAACAAAAGCTCAAGCAGCAAATGACAGATAGAAGGGACCTCATAAAAATTAAATACTTTTGTACATCAAACGACTTTATCAACAAAGTGAAAAGATAACCTACAGATTGGGAGAAAATTTTCAGGAACCATGTATCAAATAAAGGCCTAATATCCAAAATAGATTTTAAAAAGACTTCTACAATTTAACAACAAAAAGACAAAAAACCTAATCAAAAAATGGACAAAGGACTTGAACGGACAATCTGTCAAAGAGGATATTCAAAGAGGCAACAATCACATGAAAAGATGCTCAACATCATTAGCCATTAGGAAGATGCAAATCAAAACTACAATGAGATATCACTTCACCCCATTAGAATGGCATGATCAAAAAAACAGAAAACAACAAGTGTTGATGAGTTTGTGGAGAAACTGGAGCCCTCATCCATTGCCAATGGGAATATAAAATCGTGCAGCCACTATGGAAGACAGTTTGGCCGTTCCTCAAAAAGTCAAACATAGAATTACCACTAAAAAAAAAAAAAACTCTTTGCCATGGAGTTGATTCCGACTCATAGCCACCCTATAGGACAGAGTAGAACCGCCCCATAGGGTTTCCAAGGAGTGCCTGGTGGATTCGAACTGCTGACCTTTTTGTTAGCAGCCATAGCACTCAACCACTGTACCTCCAGGGCTCCAGAATTAACATATGACCCAGTAATCCCTTACCCAGAAGAAGTGAAAACAGGAATGTAAACAGAAACCTGTACACCAATGTTCATGTAGCACTTTTCACAATAGCCGAAAGATGAAAACAACTGAAACATTCATCAACAGACGAATGGATAAGCAAAATGTGGTATACACATACAATGGAAAACTATGCAGCCATAGGAGAAATGAAGTTCTGATCCATGCCACAGCATGGGTGAACCTTTAACACATTATGAGGAGTGAAATGAGTCAGTTGTAAAAGGACAAGTACTGTATGATCTCACTTACATGAAATAAGCAAATATATAGAAACCTATTATTAATGGCTACCAGAAGTGGGAGGGAGGGGGAAAGGGGAAGTCTTTGTTTGGGGGCATTGAGTTTATGTTAATGGTGGTGGAATATTTTGGAAAATGATAGTGATAATGATGACACAACATGAAAAATGTAATCAATTATAACTGAACTGTAAATGTGAAAGTTATGTTGGCAGATGTTCTGGTGTGTATATTTTCACCACAATAAAAAAAGAAAAAAGAAACAAATTATCAGAACCACTGCCACGGACTTCTATATTTCCTCTTTTGTGTTCCTTCTTTCTGAAGGTAATGTATAGTTTAAACAGGAAACTTGAGCCCACTGCAGAAAGTCTTCTGAGTCACATCTCTTAGCTTAATCAGAGCAAGTACACAAGGCTCAGTGAACTTGGCCTCTTGGAAAGAAGCCAGATCTCTCTGGTAACATCTTCAGGGAGAGTCATAGAAGAGCTCCTGGGCCTCCTGATTACACGGAACCAAAAGGGTGTGTGTACACACAATGGTTCAAGGACAACCTCAAGGTAGAGGTGAGCACTCCTCTTGGTTCTACAGAAGGTGGTGGGAGCGTAATGAAATGAAAAAAAAAAAGGCACTGAGATTATAAGGATGATTTTGGAGAAAGAAGACAGCTCTTAAGGAAAGATTGGTGAAATCTTGACAATTTCAGTGTTGAAACAGGTATGGGATCAAGAATCGGGAAGATGAAAAAAGGAAAAAACAAAACAACTCAGGCCTAGAAACCTTTGAAAGAATAAGAATTTGACCATGTAGAGAGTGAAAAATTGAAGACAAAATGATATTGGAGAAAGGCAGGAAATCACTGGGAGGATATAAGGTGTAAGCGGGAGGAGTAAGGAATTGGAAAGTACAATTGACTCTGGGTAAGTTTTGCCTGAATTTGTTGTGGGGTCCAGGTTACTATCTAGTCATTTGTTCTGAGGGAATTTTTGTGGCCTCTTCTTGCTTTCACAGTTGTTCTTTTTTAATTACTGTTTGCTCATAGCTTGACCACTGCACTGTTCTAAACTCCTTAGGTATCTATTTTCCACGGCCCCCTGTCAGTGGGGATCATAACTCTGTGCATTTGTCTTGCTGATCTGACAGAGAGAAAAGTCTGGTGGCATCAGGTCAAGGTCTGGTCTGCTGCTGTGGTTTCCCTCTCACTCCTCAGTGCCTGTTTCATCATGAGCTGTTTGGGTGAGTTCTTGACTGAAATGCAGCTGTCTCTTGTTCCTTTTCTCAATCACATTTTCTAAAGATTCCCTGAAAACGTAGTCCCTCTCCTGCTATAAAATGGCAACCCTTACTGGAAATGCCATGCTTTTTGTGATGTAAGTTATTATTATTATTATTAATCATTTTGGATAATTGGTTATGTTACCACAATAACGCAGATTGGAGCCACCTGCCGCAGTAGCCAATTCTGGGATGGGGTGAGGTGAGCAGCAAGAGTTACTATATATCGATATATAGGAGACAGAGGGGAATAGATTCCTCCAAAAAACCCGTCTCCCCCACTGGGGATGGGCTGAAGGCTTTTATATGGACAGGATTATGGATCTTAAAATTTTGTGTTAGTTCCCCCTTGAGGTGGTCATGTCTCAGATGAGTTACTCTTCTACTGGTATTGTTGGGGGTTATTTGGTGATGTTCTTGGGGATTATCTGGCGATATCCTGGTTTTTCTTGTCACAAGATGGGTGCTTTGTTCGGTTTTTCACCCCTAGATCATTATCACTTGTTTTCTATCCTCCAAGGAGGAACATTGGTTAATCTTAAACCTTTTGTAGAGACTGGAACCAGAGGGAAAGACAAGATCATGAGACAATGTGCGGTTAATAATGGAGAGTAAATAATAGTGAGCCGGGTCTATGCGGCCTCTTCCAGTTATCCTTCTAGGTTTTCTTTGCTTAGTCCTAGCTGCATTTTCTCAATTGTAATCATGACGCCACCTCTGTGTGCCAGTTGTAGTACCATCTGTTGTGGATTGAATTGCGTCCCCCTAAAACTTATGTTGTAAATCCTAACCCCTATACCTGTGGAGCCCTGGTGGTGCAGTGTTTAAGAGATCGACTCCTAACCAAAAGGTCAGTAGTTTAAACCTACCAGTTTCCAGCACTCCTTGGAAACTCTATGGGGGCAGTTCTACTCTGTCCTATAGGGTCACTATGAGTTGGAATCAACTAGACAGCAATGGGTTTTTTTTTATACCTGTGGTTATAATTCCATTTGGGAGTGTTTTTTATTATATTAATGAGGCAATATCACTGTGGGGTGTGTCTGAAATCAATCTCTTTTGAGATATAAAAGAGAAGATATAGCAAGGAAGTAAGCAACCAGAGATGGGGGAAGATAGATGGCATGCCTAGGAACAGAAGCTCAGACAAGACAAGGACCTTCCCCTAGAGCTAACACAGAGAGAAAGCCTACACCTAGAGCCTGCGCCCTGATTTCGGACTTCTAGCTACCTAAACTATGAGAAAAAAATTTGTTTGTTAAAGCGACCCGCTAGTAGTATTTCTGTTATAACAGCACTAGATAACTAAAACACTAAGATACCATTGCTCACTACTTGGTTTATGTGTACACCAATGTTGATCTGTTCATTTGTTTTTTAAAAGCCCTCTATTGGAGCCCTGATGGGGAAGTGGTTAAGAGCCACGGCTGCTAACCAAAAAGTCAGCAGTTCAAATCCACCAGCTGTTCCTTGGAAACCCTTTGGGGCAGCTCTGTTCTGTCCTGTAGGGTCACTAGGAGTCAGAACTGACTCGACCGCAACAGGTATTGGCACAGTGGAGCCCTGGTGGCGCAGTGGTTAAGAGCTTGGCTGCTAACCAAAAGGTCGGTAGTTTGAATCCACCAGCTGCTCTTTGGAAACCCTATGGGACAGTTCTACTTTGGCCTATAAGGTCACTATGAATTGGAATCAACTGGATGGCAACGGGTTATTGGCGCAGTGGCTTAGCACTTGGCTGCTAAATGAAAGGTCAGCAGTTCAAACCCACCAGCCGCTCTGCAGGAAAAAGATGTGGCAGTCAGCTTCCATAAAGATGTACAGCCTTGGAAACCCTATAGGCAGTTCTATTCTGTCCTATAGGATTTTTTTTTTAATTTTTTTTTTAAGTTGGGAATATAGCATTCCTTCTATGATTGCAAAACTCTGGATTTTTGATCTTCACATGGGAGTCTCTTCAACATGAGAAGGAAAATTGTTCAAACAATGCTACAGTGGAGGAATAAAGGAAATAAATGATACCATTCCTGTTCCCTTTGCCTGGTTTTATATCCTGGAGGAGCCTTAGAGATTTCTCTATTCTTCTTTGTACCATTTGGTTGTCGTAACATGGTCTATTCTCTGATATTATAAAAATAAATAGAAATCTGTGAGGAAGTCACTACATGACTTCCTATGTCAACTGAAAACATGTTGGTGATGCAGTCTGCAGTTCCTTCAAGTTATAAATATATCTCACAGGATTTAGAAATGGAATCATTACTAAAGCTAAATTTTGTTTTACTTTTTATGGTCAAGGGCTAGAGAAAAAGGGATTTAAGGATGGTTATTCAATTATTCAAGAGCAAAGAAGACATGCAGGAACTAAATTAAGAGGGAGACCAAGGAGTGTGGGTTCAGTTTCAAAATCAGAATGATGAAATAAATGATTGGAAAATTAAGTGAGGATCAGAGAAAGATCTGATCTTGCTCCATAAGCATGCCAATGAAAAGAAACCATTTTTAGTGAAAGATGTCTAAATGTCTCTAAAAGGTTAGGTCTCATTTTTTATTTTATCCCATGTATTTATTTGTAGTTTTCAGCAGTCAGAAAACTTTAGAAATACCAAAAGATCTGTAATCTTTTAGGATTAATAGAGTTAAGGAGAAGCTGTTAGGAAGTGAATCAAGAAATATTTATTTATGTGCAGGTCACTATTCTAGGTGCTGGATACACAGTGTGAATACGAATTCCTTCCCTGGAGTCTTAGTTATTTAGTGCTGTTGTAACAGAAATACCACAAGTGGATGGCTTCAATAAAGAGAAATTTATTCTTTCACTGTCTAATAGGCTTCAAGTTCAAATTCAGGCTGTCAGCACCAGGGGAAGGCTTTCTCTCTGTGTTGGCTCTGGAGGAAGGTCCTTGTCATCAATCTTCCCCTGGTCAAGGAGCTTCTCAGCACAGGGACTCCAGGTCCAAAGGATACACGGTTCTCCTGGCTCTTGTTTCTTGGTAGTATGAGGTCCCCCATGTCTTTCTGCTGGCTTCTCTCTTTTATATCTTAAAAGAAATTGGCTTGAGACACTATCTAATCTTGTAGATCTCATCAGTATAACAGCTGCTAATCCATCTCATTAACATCATAGTGATAGGATTTACAACACATAGGGAAATCACATCAGATGACAAAATGGTAGACTATCATATAATACTGGGAATGAGGACCTAGCCAAGTGGACAGATTATTTTGGGGGGACACAATTTAATCCATGACACCTGGACTTTTCGGTTTACATTCTAATAGAGGGAGAATAGGATATGTATGTAAACTTATAAAAAATAATATAAATGAGCCCTAGTATAAGAAAACAAGATTAACAGTATATTTTTTTACCGAGCTTTCACAGAAAGAAGCATGAGCTGGGGGTGGGGTTAAGCCAGTGTGGGTAAAGTGGGGTGGGAGGGAAAGACAGATGTTGTAGACTTTGTAAGAGCATAAGGCTCTATAGCTCAGCACGATACACTGAAAACAATGAGAACTAATCCTTCTTCCTCTTTTCCAGTGAATCATGATAATTTTGTGTATACCAAAATTGGCAGGAAGCTGCATAAACTACAAGACCACCAACAATATCTTTCACATTTGATCTGCTTCAACGAAAGAAAGGGGCTAAAAGGTACACAGTGAGCAATCAGACTTCTTTTCCTAGTAATCAAATTCCTAGTCCAATATTTTATATCGTCAGCACCGAAACTTTTGAATTCCAGGCTGGTTTAAACTAAAACTCATTGCCTTCAAGTCAATGCTGACTTATAGCGACCCTATAGGACAGAGTAGAATTGCCCCATAGGGTTTTGAAAACTGTAATCTTTTTAGAAACAAACTGCCACATTTTTCTCCTGTGGAGCAGCTGTTGGGTTCCAACTGCTGACCTTTCAGTTAGCAGCTGAGTGCTTAGCCTCAACACCACTAGGGCTCCCTTGATTTAACCTACTGTTTTCTTAAAATCTACTTGGATGTTTTTAATAGACATCTCAAAATTAAAGTATCAAACAAGGTTCTAGATTTTATCCTGAAAACTGTCCCTCCTTCAGGTTTCTCTATCCCAGGTCCCCTCCCCCAATTACTCAAGCCTAAATCCTGAGAATCATTCTTAACAGTTCTTTACTCATCATTCTCACCCCTCATTCAATTCATCACCATGCTTAACAGAAAATAACATCCATCTCAGGATATAGTCCTGAGTTAGCTGAGAAATAAATACATACAGCATTCAGATAAGAATAAAATGATCAACTTTATTAATGGCAGAACTGAATTGTGAAATATGGCTTAGGGGTAAGGCCAGAACATTGCTCCCAAGTCTAGGCCTTGTCACCTCATAGAGGGAGAGTTAGGTCAGCCACGTCCAGGATCATGGTTGGCCCACAGCCTCATGCAGAGGACCAGAGAGGTAAGCTGCACCTAAGCAGTGCCTCAGTGGCCTTACTCCTCTCCAGGAATATGGACCCAATTGATGTCATAATTTTGATATTTCAAGAACAAAATAACTCAGTCTACACTTACTTGAAGTTAGCCAAACTGCAGAATTTAGAGTCAACTATCAAGTTTAGAGAGCATACAGTCCTCCATAGGACCACCCTCACTTCTGACACCAACTGCAAATTTAGGCAGTTCCCAAAACAACCTTCAGGTTTGGTAATTCACTATAAGGAGTCGTAGAACTCACTGAAAGCTATTATACTTATACTTGTGGTTTATTACTGGGAATGGATTCTAATTAAAATTAGCCAAAGGAAGAGACACATGGAGCAATTGAAAAGGGTTCCAAATGCTAAGCTTCCATTGTCTCTTCTATGGAGTCAGAACATGTTACTCTCCCAGAATCAATGTGTGATGATACACATAGAGTATCGCCAACCAAGGAAGTTTACCCTAGCCTCAAAGTTCAGAGTTTTTACTGGGGCTCCATTGCATAGGTATGATTGAACAATGGATTACATACATAGTTGATCTCAGCCTCCAGGTCAACTGAAATCCCAGCCAACACCCTCACCCATCACATGGTTGGTCTTTCTGGCTGGCCACGGCCCCCAACATGTGCCTATCAGTTTGGCCAGCCTTACCCTAAGATAAGGCATGGTCAGTCTCCACCCTAAACAAAGACATTTTTATCACGTATGACATGGATTACCTCCTATAAGTACCCTGCAACAATGGACTCAAACATAGTAATGATTGTGAGAATGGCCCAGGACCAGGCAGTGTTTTGTTCTGCTGTTCATAGGGTTGCTATGAGTCAGAACCTACTCAAAGGCACTTAATGACAGTAACAAGGTAGCCTGGGTGGCACAAACAGTTAAGTGCCCCACTACTAGCTAAAAGTTTGGCAGTTTCAATACACCCAGAGGTGCCTCAGAAGACATGCCTGGCAATGTGCTTCCAAAAGGTCACAGTTTTGAAAGCTCTATGGAGCAGTTCTATTCTGCACACATGAGGTCTCCATGAGTTAGAATAGACTCTACTGCAGCTAACAACAACAACCTTCCAGAAGCCTCTCAGAAGAAGGACAAAGACCAAATCTCTCATTGGGCAATGCCAAATCTTTACTAGAAATGACTCATGGGGAGAGACCTATGAGAGGTGAAGAGACAGCAAAAGCTTCTTCCTTAATACTGCCACAAGACATTAGACTTTTCTATTATTTGGCCTATGGCAAAAATATGGGAATTACTTTGTGTAGTAGTAGAGGCCATTATGCAAATGATAAGTTTGCAATTAATAACTTATTTAAACACAGGTGGTAAGTCAAACTCTATAGAAATATTGCATAAATATACTTTGAACAACACAGTTTTCCTACTGTATTTTTTAAAAAGCAGCATTGATAAGCACTCTTTTCAGATAGCCTGATCAAATGTCACCAAATCAGTTTGGGAGTAATATCGAAGTTAATTTTTTAATCATAGTCAATCCTTAGTTGTAGTGTAGCTTCTAAAACAAAAACAAAAATTTACTGAAATATTTAATTTTTAAAAAAATCCAAAAGGGGATATTAGTTGTGCATAGACTGCTCTTGTCTAATACTGTTTCTTCATATAAGAACTATGAATAAACATAAATTTCCATATATGCCAAGTTTATCAAAATATATGCTTCCTATATTTTGACATTGTCTACATATTTGTAATTTGTTAGAGGGAATGTGTATGCTCTCTTTATGCTAAGACAGTGGCAAAACTATTGTTTTAAGGACAGAACTAATATTTTCCATCTACTACTACTGTTAAGTGCTTTGCATATATCATGTCACTTCAGCTTCTTAAAATTCTGAGAGCCATCCCCATTTACAAATGAAAAGAAAAATATTAAAGTAACACTCAGAGGGTTATGTAACTTTTGCAACATTACAGTGCAGAAAATAAGGTTTAACCCAGGTCCAACATATTCCAAAGCTTATTCTTTGTGAGACGGTGATAAACTCTAAAGGATGCTTATATTTATAATTTATAAGAGGCTGTAAACAATAGAAAATTGAAATAGGAGATTATTTTTTGCTAGAGATGTAGAGATGTTCCATATGTGACCCCAATGAATAAGGAAGATGTGAAATTAAAAGTATTGCTCTGTAAAGTAATTTTTGTGGATTTAAAGCAGGAATTGCAGAAGAATCCCTATGGGCAAAATCCAACCTGCTGCCCATTTTCATAAATAAAGTTTTATTAGAACACTCATTCATTTATGTATTCTTTGTGTGCTTGTAGGCTACAATAGCAGAATTGAGCAGTTGTGACAGAGAACATATGGCTCATAAAGTCTAAAATATTTGCTATCTGACCCTTTACAGGAAAAGTTTATTATTTATTTAGAGTGAAATGATCTAGAGATTATTAAATACACCAGTAAATGAACTCAGTTTTAGAAAATCATTGGGGATCATTAATGGAACCTAATTGAAACTTCGTGAGCCTTATAGTTTTATATGAGGGGTATTCACCCTTAATTTTTTTTTTTTGTTGTTGCTCTATACTCATTCTGGAAGATTGGCACTGCTGCCCAACCTCCTGGAGTCCATTTCAGTCCAGCTGCTACTTTATTTCTACTGAATTGAAAAATTGGACTGATAGTGAGGAGAACTGTGCTGAGATGGGGGCACATCTGATGATGATCAACACTAAGGAGGAGCAGGTACTTTCTTATAGGTAAAGTGGCCAACGAGCTTTGCTTCTTCTTTTGGTTTAGGAGAAGAGTTTTTTGGTTTGTTTGTTTGTTTTATTGCCCTGAAATTTGGCAGAGACAACAGGTATTTGAATAAAACAAATTCTAGAGCAAATCCAGGCAAACAAAGTAGTGAATTTGAGATGTGAGTGGGGAAATGATAAAGTCCTTCACAATTTATCCTCTGCATCTCTTATTTTCTTTTCCATCTTTTCATCTCTGTATTTGAATAGTTTTTGCCAATTCACTAATCTTTTCTTTAGCAGTATCTATTCTGCTATTGAATCTATCCATTGAGTTCTAATTTTAGTTATTGTATTTTTTAATTCTAAAATTTCTCTTGGTTTCTTCTTCAAATATGCTATGTCAAATTTTATAATGTCCAATTTCTGCTAAATCTTGTCTTTTATGTCCTTGAACATAATAAGCATCATTGTTTTACAGTCTGTCCCAGATAATCAAAATATCTGGAATCCCTGTATGCTTGTTTTCACTGTTCCTCTTGAATTTGTGTGCACAATTATCTTTCATTCTGCGTTGATATTGTATTTGAAAATTTTATAGAAATAATTAGAGGTTTAGGATATTATCCTGCTACATGCCTTGGCACAAGAAGTCCTACATTACAATAATGCAATTTCAGGGCTTGAAATTTCTATATGATTCAGATGATGTCAAGACAGACTCTAATCTGTATGATGTTTGGTGTACTTCCTATTCACTCTTACCCGTTTCTGGGCCCTGGACTCTAACTTTTATCTCCCGGACCTGCAAAAGTTGCTAAAAGTGCTGTCCTATCCCTCGACTGCCTCTTCTGGATCAGTAAAATTTCCCTGAACAAAAAAGGCCATAAATTCCAGGCTTATCTCTATGGATTTCCATTTTCTTCTGCATCTTAGCTTGGTAATTTCTCACTGTTTTGTGAGCTCTTTGAGATATTAAGTTTTTTCATACTACATCCAGCTTATTTACTTGACTTCAGCAGGAAGTTTGATCTAAAATTACTTAGTCCAAAATTATTGGAAGTGGAAGTCCTACTACATTCAACAAACAGCATTGATAACAACCATTTATATGAAAATACTTAGGAATAATTAATTGCTTCAAAGAGAAGAGATACTATGGGAAGCAGAGAAATAAAATTGCAAAGATCCACAGTCAAGATCAATATGTATATGAAGATAAAGCATCCCTGACATTTTCCAAGTAAAAGTTTATCTTGCAAAAATTGATTATACACACTGGGGCTTTTAAAGGGTGGCACCCCTAATTATCATCTTCCCTACTAGGACTATTAATGGAAAAATTAAAAAGGATAAAACAGGGAAAATTAAAAAAAAAAAAAAAAGCAAAAAAAAGCTTGATTAATGATGGAAGTCAAATGGGAGGATGTAAATCACTGTGACCTCAGAACCACCCTGTCTTATCGACCCACCAATTTTTTCATATGAATCACTTCTCCTCCCTTGGGCATGAATAAAGGGCAGAGAGTAAACTAAAGACACTCTAAATGAACTTCCTTTGCAAGGCGAAAATTTTAGGAGAGGAAAAGTTCCCCATTAACATGTACAGCCTCGAAGAATCCTGAGGTTTGGCAAAAGAACAGGGAATGAGAATTCATTATGATCATGGATAGGATTTGCTCCCATATGTACTGAACATCACGTTCACAACTGATGTCTTTAATCCTGCCCTATTCAGCCAGGGAAGGACCTGTGCTCCTGGGCAGGCACCGAATGTGGCTGTTCCTGGTAGCTCCTTTCGTTTTCTTCTCTTCTCTCTAAGGCCACAAAGAATTCAATACAGCCTAAATATCTGTAAGGCTGTGACTCTTTTTCTTCCCTCAGCAGTTCATCATCCAGAAGCTGGACGGAAATTTTGCTTACTATGTGGGGCTGTCAGACCCAGAGGGGAAGCGCCAATGGCAATGGGTTGATCAGTCACCATACAACGCAAATGTCACGTGAGTATAGAATTAGATAAAGGAATCCTGGGTCCTGGATATTACTAGAGTTTTAGGGTGTTCCAGCTATCAGCTATTAAACAAGCAGAAAACCCACAATGTTTTCTAAAAAATTCTATTTGACACCAAAGCCTGTGCTTTTAGCCATATTTATATCTCTAAATAAAATTTTAAAATTGTGTCTATTAAGATCATAATCAGTTAATAAGATTTAGTGTTTTTCATGAAACAGGAATGCTAGACTCTGATAGTCTTATAATAACTCATACTTATGTAGTTCTTTATAAACTTTAAAGTACTTTAGTATCCATTACCACCTTTGATCCTCATATCGACTGTGTGAAATACATATGGCTATTATTCTAGTTCCCATTTTTAGATAGGAAAACTGAGAATCAGGAAAATTAAATTACTTGCCAAGATGACAGGGGTTAAGTAGCAGATCCAAAGATCTTAATTAGTTCTTCAGACTTCAGCAGCAGTGCATAAAGAAAGGACACATTGTACTTATACTTGGGACCAGGGGGAAATCTCTTCATCACTTAGGGAAGCCCTATGGAATTGGCAGTCCCATGGGAACAGGAAAAAAGGATGAACAAGTAGACCAGAACCTATGGGATAGCTGCTGGGAGGATGTTCAATGTGTCCTGAGTTGTTTTAAGGTGGCAGAATACTGGGTGACGTGGGCACAATTTTCAAGGGAAATGTCAGAGACAGAGATAGAAGAGAAGCTGCTTAAACTTGAGGCTTTAACAAAAGGAGGCATCATGAGAAGGAGAAGGAATGATTGAACGTGCCTGACCTGGACTCCACATTGTTCAATCCCAGCTCCCTCAGTCTCTAACCCTTTTCAAAGCACAGTTTGAAGAAATACCCTCATCCTTTTTCTCCTTTCCAGATTCTGGCATCCTGGGGAACCCAATATGCATGATGAGCATTGTGTTATCATAAATTCTCGTAACGGAAACTGGGGCTGGAATGATGCCTCTTGTGGTGTAATGCAAAGGTCAATTTGTGAGATGATGACGATCTCCTTATGAATGGAACATTCTCCATGGACGTGTGGTTGGATTGGCCTGCACCATGAAAGGGATAGCTAATTTGCTTTTTTTGTTTACGTGTGTCTTGTGTAAGGGATGTTCATAGAATTTTTCAATAAGCTGTCACCTATTCCACTTATAATAGAATCAGTTCACACATTCATTCGTTTATTCACTCATAATTGGAGAGCCCTTTTGCAGACGCATAAAACGAGCATGAGACTTCTCTCCTAATTTCTGCTTGACTAGTAGTGGGTTAGGTACTGATATCAGTATTTGATGTGGTTCCTCTCTATGTCTGGCTTGTTCTCTTTATGATTTGGTCAAAATAATTTTCCATTTCTCTCAGACAGATTTATTACTTTTAAATGAAAACATACTAGGTAGCAGCAAGAATTCAGTACCCACCCACAGAAGGTAAGATTCTAGCTTTAGCCCAGTATATTATTTGGACTCTCTCTGCTCAGTCTTGAGCTTGTAAATTTTTCTTTGTTTCGTAGTTTTACAGAAACACATAGTTTCTGTGTATGGATTGTCATCCCAAATGGCCCTGGTTTGTTTTCACCCCTCTTCTTTCTAACCCTACTGCCATTGACTGGATTACGACTCATAGTGACCCCATAGGGTTTCCAAGGGTTATGGAAGCAGCCTGCCACATCTTTCTTCCACGAAGTGGCTGGTGGGTTTGAATTGACGACATTTTGGTTAACAGCCAAGCACTTTTAATCATTGTGCCAGCAGGGCTCCTTCTTTTTACTAAAGTTCCTACAAATCACTCTATTTCTACAACAATATGAAAACATATCATATTTATATTAAAAAAAAGAAAAGTTGCCATCGAGTCAACAGTGACTCATGGCAAACCCATGTGTGTCAGAGTAGAACTGAACTACATAGGGTTTTCAACGACAGATTTCTTGGAAGTAGATTGCCAGGCTTTTCTTCTGAAGAGTTTCTTGGTGGACTTGAAGCTCTAACCTTTTGGTTATTAGCCAAATGCATTAACTCTTTGCACCACCTAGGGACCCCATATTTATAATATGGCTTGTAATTCATCACTGTGGCATGGTGATTACAATTGATTATGATGAAACTGATTCCATCAATGGCTTTACTTGTATAGATTTTCACAGTGTGACCTGAGATTTTGACCCTATCATCTTGAGGCAACTGAGTCATTTCATTTTTGCAGCCATGCATTTCTTGACTATATATTAAGAAGGGTTATTTTTGGAGGTCCGAGCTTAACCACTGTATGTAGAATTTACTAGTTTACTCTCAAAGAACAATTTATACACAATTCCTCTCACTTGTTCATCTACACAAAAAGTTTTAAGTCTTGCTTGCACACTGTATTCACAATCCTAGGGAGCTTTTAAAAAAAAGACCTCACCCTTAGCATCTATATTTTTTCAAATTCTTCAGAATTGAGAATCTCTGGTCTACATTTACAATAAAAGGAGTACCAAAGTTTAAAAAGTTTCTCCTATGGAGTATCATTTTATGTATGAGCTCAGACCTCTGAGGTAGACACTTCCCCACAGATATGGTGAGACTACATTTGGTAAGTCTATTAGTTTCCTGTTGCCACTGTAACAAATTAACACAAGCACAAAACTTAAAAAAAAAAAAGTGACTTAAAATAACACAAATCTATTCTTTTACAGTTATGTAGGACAAATGTCTGAAGTTAGTTTCACTGGGCTAAATTTGGGTGTCAGCAGGGGTGGTTCCTTCTGGGGGTTCTGGAGAAGAATTCATTTCCTTGCTTCTAGCAGCCACCTGTATTTCTTGGCCGTGGCCTCCCCATCCATCTTCGAAGTATCGTTGTTAGTCGCCATCAAGTCTCTTCCGACTCATGGCACCCCTATGTGTGCAGAGTAGAACTGCTCCATAGGGTTTTCTTGGCCATAATCTTAAGAGAAGCAGATGGTCAGGCCTTTTCTTCTGCAGTATTGTTAGGTAGGTTCAAACCACCAATCTTTAGGTTAGCAGTGAATAGTGAAATATTTGTACCACCTAGGGACCTTCAAAGGAGCCCTGGTTGCACAGTGGTTAAACACCTACCTGTCTGTTAACTGAAAGGTCAGTGGCTGGAACCCACTCAGAGGCAGAAAGATGTGACAGTCTGCTTCTGTAAAGATTACAGCCTTGGAAACCCTATGGGCAGTTCTACTCTGTCCTATACAGTCATTGTGAGTCAGAATCGACACCACGGCAACGGGTTAGGTTTTCTTTTAGAGACTTACAGGAGCCCTGTTGGTGCAATGGTTAAGTGGTGGCATCTAACTGAAAAGTTGATGGTTTTAACACACTCAGCAGCTCCATGGGAGAAAAGACTTGGCAATTTGCTCCCATAAAGATTACAGCCTAGGAAACCCTATGGGGTAGTTCCACTTTGTCATATAGGGTTACTATGAGTCTTAATCAACTTGACAGCACATAACAATAGGGACCTTCATCTCCAGTCTCTGCTTCTGTCATCACATCACCTTCTCCTCTAACTCTGACTCCTTCTGTATCCTCTTCATAAGGACCATTGTGATTGCATTGGACCCATGAGGATAATCCAGGACAATCTCTTCATCTCAAAAACCTGAATTTAATCGCATATGTAAAGTCTCTTTTGCCATATAAGGTAACATTTACAGATCTTGAGGATTAGAATGTGGGCATATATGGGGGTCATTATTTAGCCTACCACAATAACTTTTTACAGAAAGCATAAAAGATTGCAAGCATTCAGCAGAATTGCATTGAACTCAATTCCATTTATTTCAAGATATCTAATTTATAATGTAATGCTGAATCATGAAACTCAAAGTTATACACTTGAAACTTTTTTGACAGAATAGTGGAAACTTCCATAATGAAATTTCAGCCCAATTCCATGTTTCTGTTGTTTTCAGTTGTTAAAACATTTTAATCTTACCATCTCAAGCCAACAAAGCTACCATTAATCCAAAAAACGCAAAATAATAAATGTTGGAGAGGTCGTGGAGAGACTGGAACACTTACACTTTGTTGGTGGGAATGTAAAATGTTGCAGCCACTTTGGAAATCGATTTGATGGTTCCTTAAAAAGCTAGAAATAGAAGTACCATATGATCCAGCAATCCCACTCCTTGGAATATATCCTAGAGAAATAAGAGTCGTCACAGGAATAGATATATGCACACTCATGTTCATTGCAGCACTGTTCATGACAGCAAAAAGATGGAAACAAACTAGGTGCCCATCAACGGACGAATAGATAAACAAATTATCATATATTCACACAATGGAATACTATGCAATGATAAAGAACAACGATGAATCTGCAAAACATCTCATAACATGGGTGAATCTGGAAGGCGTTATGCTGAGTGAAATTAGTCAGTCACAAAAAGGCAAATATTGTACAAGACCACTATTATAAGAACTCAAGAAAAGTTTTAAACACAGAAGAAAAAGTGTTTTGATAGTTAAGAGGGTGGGGAAGGAGGGAGAGGGGAATTCACTAACTAGATAGTAAACAAGAATTATCTTAGGTGAAGGGAAGAACAACACACAACACAGGGGAAGTCAGCACAACTGGACTAAACCAAAAGCTAGAAGTTACGTGAATACAACCAAACTCTTTGAGGTACAGAGTAGCAGGGGCAGGGGCCTGGGGACCATGTTTTCATGGGACATCTAGGTCAACTGGCATAACAAACTTTATTAAGAAAATGTTCTGCATCTGGGATCTTAAAAGCTAATGAGCAGCCATCTAAGATGCATCAATTGGTCCCAACCCACCTGGAGCTAAGGAAAATGAAGAATACCAAAGACACAAGGAAAATATTAGCCCAAGAGACAAAAAGACCACATAAATCACAGATTCCATTAGCCTAAGACCAGAAGAACTAGATGGTGCCTGGCTACCACCAATGACCACCCTGACAGGAACACAACAGAGAGTCCCTGACAGAGCAGGAGAAAAGTGGGGGTGCAGAACTCACATTCTAGTAAAAAGACCAGGCTTAATGGTCTCATTGAGACTGGAGGGATCCCAGAAAACATGACCCCCAGACTCTCTGTTAGCCCAAAACTAAAACCATTCCTGAAGCCAACTCTTCAGACAGATTACACCGGACTATAAGACATAAAATGATACTCGTGAAGAGTGTGCTTCTTAGCTCAAGTAGATACATGAGATTAAATGGGCAGCTCCTTTCTGGAGGCTAGATGAGAAGGCAGAAAGGGACAGGAGCTGGTTGAATAAACACGAGAAATCCAGAGTGGAAAGGAGGAGTGTGCTGTCACATTGTAGAGAGAGCAACTAGGGTTACATAATGTTTGTATAAATATTTGTATGAGAAACTAACTTGAGCTGTAAACTTTCACTTCAAGCACAAGCAAAAAAAAAAAAACAAAAAAAAAAACCCCACTTTTGTCTTGGCTATTAAGTTTAAAACTTAGAAAAATAATTCCCCATCTGTATTAAAGGAAAGTAATTTGTAATAAGATATACATTTCAACATGTAAATGTCCACTTTAAAATTCTGAGTCAAAAAAAATTTTTGTCTCAAAACTTTGAGACAAAGCTGTCCTGTTCCAGTGGGGATTAAGCGTTGTTTTGGATTACCAGCACTTCCTGGTTCCCTCTCTGCTGCAATGGCTGAAAATCTGGCTGTTTCAGGGGGCTGCATCAATTGGACTTTAGAGGGGACTTTATGGGATCTTCTCTCTACACTCAATGGATACTGAGGTGAGATGTAAACTTTTACTCACTCACCCCTAGAACTATTTGCTTTGAGGACTTCCCATTTAGCAGTTTCTCTTGTGGAGATGGCTGTGAGTAGTTACTGGCAATACGGCGTGGGTTCTAGCTACTTTCAGAACTTGGCTCCTCAAATGATGGAAATGCAAGCTGTCTTCAGACTCTCTTGCCTCACAGGAACCCCCACCTCCACCCGACTCCTTTCTTAACACAGCAGCATCAGGGCTGGGCTATCAGGCTATCCACTGGCTCAGTGACTCAGCAGTGATCACCAGATAATGACTCAGAGACAATCACCAGCTACCAGCTTAGCTGTGGTCAGAGAAGACACTTTGGGCACATCTACTGCAGTAGGGAGGAGGGAGAACATATTAATACTCTCCTTTTCCCCCATGATAAGATAAAACAGATCCAAAACCAAACCCATTGCCATTGACTCGATTCTGATTCGTAGCAACCCTGTAGGACAGAGTAGAACTGCCCCATAGGGTTTCCAAGGCTATAAATCTTTATGAAAGCAGACAGACACATCTTTCTCCTGCAGAGCAGCTTGGTAGGTTCAGACCACCAACCTTTCAGTTAGCAGCTGAGCACTTAACCACTGCCTCACCAGGGCTCCCCCAGTATAAAACAGATAAGGGTCCATAAAATCTTTAATTGTCCCAAATGCATTCTCTTGTTCTAGCTCTAGCCTCCTTTGACAACGGAAGTTGTTCTTGGGTCTGTTCTTATGAAATGGTGCTCCTCAGCAAGACCTGCAGGGAGAAAACAGAGTCTGCAGCTGGAATTTCTCTGAAACTAAAATGTAGGGTATTTAGGGTGATTAGTCTTCAGCCAGAGGTTCTGGTGACCAGGAAACAGGAAGATGTCATTTAGCACTTCATACCAGCAAGTTACACATTTATTCCAAAGTTGCTTATTATTAGAATCTCACCATTTTGAAAAAAAAAATGGATCTTAACATAAACTGATTTTAAATCTCATTAAGAATTCAAAAGGAAGAATAGAAAAAATATACAAACATGATAAATCTCATCATTCATAACATAGTAAAAAATTGATAAAAAATATATAAGTATCCTTATACTGCTTCACACTCACTAGGATGGCTAAGATTTTTTTAAAAACAGGAAAATAACAAATGTTGGTGAAGATGTGGGGAAACTGAAATCTTAATCCATTGTTGGGAAGAAAAATTGGTACAGCCGTTGTGGAAAACAGTGTGGTGGTTCCTCAGAGAACTAAAAATCAAACTACCATATGACCTAGCAACTCCACTGCTAGGAATATACCCAAGGGACTTGAAAGCAGCAACAGGAACAGACACATATGTACACCATTGTTCCTTGCAGCATTATTCACAATAGCTAAAAGGTGGAACAACCTAAATGCCCATCAACGGATGAATGGAACAATAAAATGTGGTACACACATACAATAGAATACCACTCAGCCAGAAAGGGAAATGAAGTCCTGATACATGCTACAGCATGGACTGAGCTTGCAGACATTAAGTTGAGTGAAATAAGTCAATCACAAAAGGACAAATATTGTATGAACTCACTTATATAAAAAGTTTCTTAGTGTTTACCAGGGGTGGGAGGGAGGGGAAAAGGGGGAGTTCTTGCTCATGAAGCACTGAGTTTCTGTTAATGGTGATGGAATATTCACACTGATTATGGGTAATGGTTGCACAGTCAATTGGTGTAACTGATGTCACTAAGTTGTACACCTGTAAAAAGTTGAATTGGCCAATGCTGTGTGATATATATTTTTACAACAAAAATAAAAGGAAGAGTAGCTGCTGAGGATGCATATGTACAACCAAACATTTCAACGGATTTGGTTCCTTGGTTTGAAGGTTTAGGGTCATGGTTTCATGGAACTTCTTACTTACTTGGCCTATTATCATTTTTAGTGCTTCTGTTCTACCTCCTGTTCATTGCATATTGCCTGGGGTCTTAAAAGCTTGCAAGCAGCCATCCAATAATTGACATTTATTTGCTTGGAGCCAGAGTGTAAGCAGGACAGTCAGGAACAGGAGGAGGATATGGAATGCATGGTTAATTGCCTCCATAAACAACTGCCTCCTTTACCATGAGACCAGAAGAACTGGATGGTGCCCAGCTATAATTACTGAACATTTTGATCGAACATTCTATGGAAAAATCCTGATCAAACAGAGGAAAAATGCACTACAGAATTCCCAAATCCCATGGAATCCAGAATTTTTGGAGCTATTCAGGCTGGATGAATCTCCAAACTACTGTCCTGAAATAATCTTTAAATCTTATGCTTTAAACCAAAAATATCCCCTGAAGTCTTCTTAAAACCAAAAAAGCATTCCAGGGCTTCACATCAACGGGCTCTGACTGTGGCTTGAAAATATTTAAAAAAAGAATCCAGAAAGTTCTAAAAACGAAGACTCAATTAAGAAAGTGTCACTAGTGTTCCAAATGCTAACTCTGCTCTGTGGCTCTGCCCCTGCCCTTCGGGCCCTGGCATCCTTCGGTGAGCATCACTCTCACTGGTGTGCCCATTTGGTCCCGCCACTTCCTCATGCTAGAAGGGGGCAGCCAGAAAAAACAAAAGCCCTCTTCTCCCCCAAACCCTACCCAGGTGGAAACCAGACCCTGCTAGAGCAGGCATATTATGTGCAGTGAGTGCCTCTAAGTCCCCATCCCTACCTCTAGCTTTATATGCAAATACCACGCCATTTTATGTAAGGGATTTCAGATTCATGGATTTTGATATTTGCAGGGAATCCTGGAACCAATCCCCTGTGGATACCGAGGGACAACTGTATAGATCAATGAATAGAATTGAGAGTCCAGAAATACACACTCAAAAAATGGTGCTGGGACAAGTGGATATCCATATGCAAAATAATGAAGTTGGATCCCCTACCTCAACCGTATACAAAAATTAACTCAAAATGGACCAAAGACTAAAGTTATAAAGCTCTTAGAATAAAACATAAGGGTATTAATCTTCAGGAACTTGAATTTGGCAATAGTTTCTTACATATGACACCAAAACCACAAGCAACAAAGGGAAAAATACATAAATTAGATGTCATAAAAATTTAAAACTCCTGTAAGAAAGAAAGAAAATAAACTTTACAGTGGAAAAACCCAACAAACACTATTTCAGCCAGGTGATCAAGGTCAACATCAACATTCATAAATCATGTTGCTAGTAGAAACAATTTATATGATACAATGAAAACGGCACTGTACCTCTGTGATCTTCTTCCCCAGACTCATATCATATCCCCAGTCCAATGAGAAAAGCATCAGACAGCTTCCAATAATCGGACATACTACAAAATACCTGAGCAGTATGCCTCAAAACTGTTAAAATTTATTTAATAAAAGGAAAGTCTGAGAAGCTACCACAGCCAAGGAGACCCTAAGGAGACAACTAAATGTAATGTGGTATCCTGGGTGGGATCCTGGAGCAGAAAATGATCATTAGGTGAAAACTAAGGAAATCAGAATAAAATATGCACTTACGTGGATAGTAAAGTATCAGTTATTGGTTCGTTAACTATAGCATAGTTTGCATTCCCCTTTCTGTAATGTATTTCATTTTAATTGTAGAAAACTTGAAAAATACAAAAAGAATGAAGAAAATAAAAACTCAATAGCTTGAAATGAGCTACGTGAAAGTTTTCATTCTCTCCTCCAGCCTTTCAGAATTCTCTCTTAATATATGTAAATGATACTTGCACAGCCACATACATTTTAGAGGCATCATGGGACCCATAGAGAAATAGCTGAGCCAATGTCAGGTCCATCTGAGGCACCTGCTTTGTACCAGCAGTTCTCAAACCTGAGTGTGCCTCAGAATCACCTGAAAGGCTTGTTAAAACACAGGTCGTGGGCCCCACCCCCAAGAGTTTCTGATTCAGTAGGTCTGGGGTGGGGCCCAAGGACATACATGTCTGAAATGTTAAAATGATATTTTTTTATATATTGAGTTAATTAAAGTAAATGCTTGCTCTCACGAAGCTTACATTATAGTAATACAGTGCTTGTAATTTATTTTAGGAGTCCCTAGGTGATGCAAAGGGTTAAGCACTTGACTACTAGCCAACAGGTGGGCAGTTGGAACCCACCCAACCACCTTGGGAGACAACCCCGGTGATCTGCTTCCAAAACGTCACAGCCTTGAAAACCCTATGGAACAGTTCTACTCTGCACACGTGGGGTCACCATGAGTTAGAATCAACTTGAGGGCAACTACCAGCAACAATTACCTTAAACTATTTCAGCATAGAGTGATAGGATATATCTGCCAGACATGTGCATTGGCAAAAATATTTTAAAAATACTCACCTTTCTTGCATGAACATGTAAAAAGGGACTAAGAATTCAGCAAAGCCTAAAGGCTGTATTATCATGAATGACTGAGAACTAACTTGTCCTCGCTGACAGAATTTTTAGTTGCCCCTGGAATGTTGTCACATCTGCCTAGCATGAATTTTTCATGAAAGAGTTTGGTTAGGGTACCTAAAAAGAGCTGGAATTCTTGGCTCTTACAATAGTTTGTATGAAATGTTTTGTGTATCCTAGTTAGTGAATAAATATCAAATAAGTAATCTGAGTGTGGCTTAGAATCTGGTCTGAGTCTTGATTTCCTTATAAGCTGGTAGAATGAGGTCAGCTAACCTTCAAACTTTTCATGGTTATCTTTATATATTAAATTAATCACTATTTTCTTCTTGAAATTTGAGTACTTACAATTGGATAAGTGAAAATCCTTGGTTTGTGACGATTAGAGCCATGTCGTCATTAGTCCACAAAAAGCCTACATTTATTTATTTAATTAGATATGCCATTAGTTCATTGTAATAATGAAATAAACACCCATGAAACCAGCATTTAAAACAAATGCCAGGACCTTGACAGTAGCCTATATCTGTCCTACGGTTTCTCAACAACAGTACTGTTGACATTTTGGACCTGATAATTCTTTGCTGTGGGGGGCTGTCCTGTGCATTATAGGATGCTCAGCAGTGTTCCAAGGAGCCCTGGTTGCACAGTGGTTAAACACTTGGCTGCTAACTGAAAGGTCAACAGTTAGAACCAAAAGGCAGAGTCAAGGGAGAAAAGACGTGGAGATCTGCTCCCGTAAAGATTAAACCCCTTGCCGTGGGGTCGATTCCGACTCATAGGGACACTATAGGACAGAGTAGAACTTCCCCAACTGCCCGATAGGGTTTCCAAGGAGCAGCTGGTAGATTCAAACTGCTGACCTTTTGGTTAGCAGCCGAGCTCTTAACCACTACAACACCAGGGCTCCCCTGTAAAGATTACAGCCTAGGAAACCCTATGGGAGCAGTTCTACTCTGTCCTGGAGGGTCACTATGAGTCGGAATCAACTCAACAGCAGAGGGTACAATGGATAGCAGCATTCCTGACCTCTATCCACTAAATGCCAGAAGCACACCTCTCTTCCTTTCATGGCAAGCAAAAATGTTTCTAGACATTGCAAATGTCCCTTATGGGGACAAAAGTGTCCTCAGCTGAGGACCGCTTATTTATTCATATGGTTCCCCATGTTAGTTTTCTATTGTTGCTATAACAAATAACTACAAACCTAGTGGCTTGAAACAATACAAATTTATTATCGTACAGTTCCGTAGGCGTAGAAGTCCTTTGCGGATCTCACTGGCTAAAATCAAGGTGGTGGCAGGGCTGTGTTCCCTTCTGGAGGCTCTAGGGGAGAATTGGTTTCCTTGCCTCTTCCAGCTTTCTTGATTTGTGCCTCTCTTCCTCCAGCTTCAAAGCTAGCAAAAGTGAGTCCAGTCCTTCTCACATCTTGCATTATTCTTTCTTCCACAGTCACATCTCTCTCTCCTTTTCTGCCTCCCTCCTCCGCTTTCAAATGCCCTTCTGATTACACTGGGCCCACCCAGATAATCCAGGCTAATCTTAAAGACAGCAGATTAGCAACTTTAATTCCATCTGTACCCTTAATGCCCATGTGCCACATAACCTCATATATTCACAGATTCCAGGGATTAGGATATGGACATCTTTTGTTGTTGTTAGCTGCTGTATGGTCAGTCCTCCACTCATGGCAACTCACGCACAATAAAATGAAATGATGCTCGGTCCTGCACCATCTCCATGATCAGTTGTGGATGGGACCATTGTGATCCATAGAGTTTTCATTGGCTGATTTTCAGAAGTAGATCTCCAGGTCTTTCTTTCTAGTCTGTCTTAGTCTGAAAGCTCTGCTGAGACTTGCTTAGCATCATAGCAACACACAAGCCTCCACTGACAGATGGGGTGGCTGCACATGAAGTGCACTGGCTGAGAGCTGAACCCAGGTCTCCCACGTGGAAGTAGAATTATACCATTGAACCACCAATGAACCACCGACGCCTCATGGACATCTTGCGGGGGTGGGGGGGGGGTGGTACATTATTCTTTACTGTATTCCCCATTCCATTCCCCTGCCTCCTCCCACCCAAGGTAATAATCATCTTGAATTCTTTGTTCATCATTCCTTTGCTTTCCTTTTGAGATATTTGTAATGCCTTCTGTATGTATCACTAAGGAGCCCTGGTGATGTAGTGGTTAAGTGCTTGGCTCCTAACTGAAAGGTCAGCAGTTTGAATCCACCAGTGGTTCCTCAGGAGAAAGATGTGGCATTCTGCTTCAGTAAAAATTACAGCCTTGGAAACCCTTTGGAGTAGTTATGCTCTGTCCTATAGGGTCACTATGAGTCAGAGTCAACTTGATGGCAACTGGTTTGGGTTTTTATACGTACCACTACAAGGTATATATATTTTAATTTGCATTGTTTTATAACTTTCAAAAACAGATATTGGGCTATATATGTAATCTTTTGAGACTTATTTTTTCACTTAATAATTTGTGGATAAGATTTATCCATATTATTTCATTTCATTGCAGTTCATTCATTTTTGCTTGAATGAACGTATCACAATTTTATTAATAGACTCTCTTATTGATGGACATTTGGGTTGTTTCCAGGTTTTTGCCATTGTAAACAGGACTGCTATGAACATTCTTGGGCATGTCCTCTTTTGCATATCTGTAAGTATGTCCCTTGGATATAAACTTTGTTGTTGTTAGTTGCCCTCAAGTCGATTCCAACTCATGGCAACACCATGCGTGCAGAGTCCAACTGTGCTCCATAGGGTTTTCAAGGCTGTGACCTTTTGGAAGCAGATCGCCAAGCTTGTCATAAGAGGTGTCTCTGGGGTTCAAATTGCCAGCCTTTCAGTTTGTAGTCTAGTGCTTAACTGACCATTTGCACCACCCAGGGACTCCTAGATATGAACCTAGGAGTAAAATATCCGGGTCGGAGTTTGTGACTATTTAAATTACTTTCCAAAATGGTTGGCATCAACTTACGCTCAGTCCACAGTATATAAGAGACCCTATGGGCCCACATCCTCTTTTTCAAGTGGTATCACAGACATTTTACTCTTTACTAATTAAATGAACATAAAATGGTATTGTATTCTGGTTGTGATTTGTATTTCCCTGTGCACTGATTATGGTTACTTGCAAATCAGATTTCATTTAAACAAAGGGCTCTTTGGCTTAAAGAGTTAAGGAAATAACAGCTTGAATAAATAGACAAAAATAGAAAACGTTGGCAGGGTCTGTAGAGGGAATGGTTTGTGCTACATTTCTGTGAGCCTGAAATAGCTACTGGGAGGTCTCCAAATTTATATTGATTTTCACAGGTTTGTCAAGTCTGGATTTTGTTAACAAAAGAGGTATAAAACTGTGAAGTTATAATAGCCAACTGCCTCATCTGTCTTTGCAATGTTGTTGTGTGCTATTGCGTTGATTCTGACTCATAGCAACCCTATAGGACAGAATAGAACAGCCTCAAAGGGTTCCCACGGCTGTAATCTTTACGGGAACAGATTGCCAGGTCTTTTCTCCCGCAGGGCAGGTGGTAGGTTCAAACCAGTGCTGCCCGGGCTCTTTGTCTTTGCGATAGAATATAGATAAAAGCATGAGGGATTGTGAGGATGTGGATAGGTCTTAAACAGTGAGTGTGTTTACTACAGGTGTTTCCAAAGACAATGGACTTTGAAGTTCAGGCTTTCGTGAACTGCCATTTAAATTGACTAAAGGTGTTATTTGTAGAGAATTTAACATGATCTTTCAAAATAGACAGGGGATCTGATGAGAGAAACATTCATTAAAGTAAAAAGAAACCATTAGTGGAGTGTATTTTTAGAAATAAGATCTCTACAAGGGCCTACCCACCTGACAGGCCTGGTGGATCAATGTCCCTTCTAGTCTGTGGATATACGTGCCTTTGATTGAACAGCATAAAATATCTTCCCTAGTGACACAGACAGTCTAGCTGGTCCTCTGAAAAATATGCTGAGAGATGCCAGATGAGCCAAAATTTCTCCTTTCTTATTTTGTGGATCTTGATATTCTATGGCATGTAAACCTCTGTGAGGAACTTATCTTTTTTTTTTGATATTCCCATTTTGTATACAATAACCTAGTGGCGGCTGAGTTGATTCCAACTCATAGCCACCCCATAGGACAGAGTAGAACTGCCTCATAGGGTTTCCAAGGAGCAGCTGGGTGGATTCGAACTGCCAACCTTGGGTTAGCAGCCAAGCTATTAACCACTGCACCACCAGAGTTCCTTGTATACAATTGTGCTGAAAATTTTTTAGAGTCCTAAAATGCAATTTTTTTTCCTCAAGGGTTCTGGGGTATTTGTACTTCCATTCTAGGCATCAACAGAGCAGGATCATAGCAATTTTTTTAAAAAGGCCTGTCCTTTTATAAGGTCCCTTGGCGGTACAAACAGTTAGAGCTTGACTGCTAACTCTGTTTGGTGGTTTGAACCCACCCAGCAGCACTGTGGAAGAAAGGCATGGCTATCTACTTCTGTAGAGATTACAGCTAAGAAAACCCTATGGAGCAGTTCCACTCTGTAGCACATGGGGTCGTCATGAGTTGGAATCATCTTGATGGCAGCAGGTTTGACTTTTTGGGTTTTTTTTTTTTATATTTTTCACACAAAAATACGGTGTGGAATTTTGTAAGTGTAGAAAATGTCCTTTGTTCCCTTGATAACCCAAAATCTGTAAAATGTTTCATAGGCAAAAAAGACTCTAATGTATCATATTACACCATGTGTTTGCATCTCTGACTTTAGTGCTCACTGGGCCATGACTTCTCAAGCCTCCACCCATGGACCCTCCTCCAAGCCTCCAGTTTCCATCGAGTTGATTCTGACTCATAGTGACCATGGATGTCAAAGTAGAACTTCTCCACAGGGTTTTCAGTGTGGCTGATTTTTCTGAAGTAGATCACCAGGTCTTTCTTCTGAGGTACCTCTGCGTAGACTTGAATCACCAACCTTTTGGTTAGCAGCCAAACACATTAACTGTTTGCATCACCCAGAGACTCCCTTCCAAGCCTAGAACATCCATTTTCATAAACTGTAGCTACTGGTGAATAAAACAGTCATCACAGCATAACTGTATTGGATGAGCTGAACCTGGTAGAATGCAATCATGGTTCAATCAATTACTTTTGTGCGTGGCCTTTCTAGCCATGGTCTTGTACCTCCCACGCAGGTACAAGGGCAATTATGGCCTACCAAGGGGATTGTTCAGTTTTGCCTTAAAAGCAGAGCCAATTCCAGAGCAGAGAGGAGGAGCCCACCGCCAAGGAAGGAGAGACCCGGCAGCAGGAGATGGCGTGGTGGGCTTCCCGGACCACGGAGAGAGAAAGCTGAGTGCCTTTGGGTAGAGATGAGGGATGGGAAGAGGCTATCGTGGTGGAAGAACTATGTCTTGAGTATTCCTGAACCTGAATTGTAACTGTTACTTCCCCAATAAACCCCATAATTTGTGAGTATGGTCTGTGAGTTCTGTGTGGCTACTGCACTGAATTATTGAACTCAGTAGATAGTGGTGTGGGAGGGACTGGACTGTTGGTGTCAGAATTGGTAAAGATGGCAGAGAGAGGAGGCATGTCTGACCTCTGCCTCATAGGAATCAGCCTTGGGCTGTTGATCTTGATTCTCCTTTCCCCTTGGGAAGTTGGAGGAGGTCAGACATGCCCCCACGTAGTTTTACAGCAAGCAAAAAGAAGATTCATTCTTTTTCAATAATTATCTCTTTAATCTGCTCTATATAATAGTTCTTTTCTATACCTAAATGAAACCTTGGGAAGATACAGAACTTTACTAGTCTCTCTTATTCATTAATGAATTAATTACTTTCATCTAAACACAGGTAGTCCCTGATTTACAACAGTGTTCCCTTCTGACAACTCCGTCGTAAGTCAGTTTTGAAGTGAGTCAAATACCTCTTATCTTTTTTTTTTTTTTACTTTTCATTATTTTTGCCTTTTATTATTAGTATCTTTATAAATCAGATCTTTGAATATCTCGAGTGAACATCTGAGAATGATAACATCAGCAAATTATGTGCTGCAACATTGTATGTAGTGCATATTATTAATGATAAAATGTACAAAGAAACCAGACGGTCATAAGTGTAGTTCATCATAACTCAAATACATTATAAATAGGGGACTATCTGTTTTTAAATATTGATCTAGACCAAAATTTTACTCTCTAATTTTCTTAAAAGTGTCTCTATTTTCCCACTGCTCAGAGACATTAGGGTGTGGTGTGGACTAGAGAAAAGAACGAAGTCTTACATTCTGAGAGATTTTAAATCTGATGTCAGTACCCTGTGGATATGGCGGATGTCTAAATGTTTTACCTGCGATGTTTTTGTCAGTTCTTCAGAAATTCTGCTTTAGGGACCTCTCACGTACAATTCCTTGATGAGGTCATGTCCCTTGTGACTGGCCACTTAGGACTCATACCTCAACCAATGGCTTCCAGTTATCCGCCGTAGATAGACTCTATTGAGGACACCTTGACCTTGCAGCTGTTTCTCTTGGGTGGGGTCCCTTTCAATATAACTCCAGTCTAACTCCTTTCTGAGGAGGCCATATCTACCCAGCAGGGAACTACCCTCATGTGTCCTGTCAAAAATAAGCCAATTCAGAACACCATTAACAGACCGTTATGCAGGTTTAATAGACAACTTTAAAGTTGGGCAGTACGTTATTACCCAGTAAATGAGTGCTGTGAGTAATTAAGATTTTCAGGGTACTTATACTGTAGGGGAAAAACATCACAAAGTTTAGTAAAGCAAAAAGAAAGTTTTATTCAGCATATATTCAAAAAGGCAAATGTGGGAAGCGGACAACCATGCTGCCAAAGCCACATCTGCCCGAGTCCAAGGAACTATCACAGAACAGACAAAAGTGGGAAAACGGACAAGCATGCTGCCATAGTCATGTCTGCCCGAGTCCAAAGAACATTACTGAGCCATCAGTATATATTAACATTACAAATGGGCAAAACCATTGAAAGCTTTACCTGTTCACAGATTGGCTAGATATTGTGATCCTACATTTTGAATTGTCTTTCTTAACAATTGTTGGTACAGGTTTCAGTAACGACAGTCAGCAGGGTCTTCACTGATCCAAAAAGTTTCTAGTCACTAAATGCTAATACAAAAAGGTAAGAGTAGAAAGTCTTTTGTGTTCTGTTTGATTGGCTTTATGTGAGTTTCCCTAAAAAACATTTCCCAGGATTATTTTAGCTGTTGTCTTTATACCTCAGGGCCCAGTTGATGTGTCTTTGTGAGTCCTTGTGAGCCCTTGTGAGCCCTTGTGAGTCCAGCTCGAGCTGGGTCACATTCTCTGTGCTCAAGGATGGGCATAATAACTCCAATATTATTTCCTAAATCACTTATATATGGTTTCATCATGAACTCTGTTTGACTGCTTGGTGATTATGTCAGAATACATAAATCTTATAGGAGACTAGTATGTGCTCAAACATTATAAAGAATAGAAAAATAGAAATCTTGCTATAAGACAATTATAAGATCAGTGAGCCATAAGCATAAGACCTCTGGAGTCTTAGAAACAGGACATGTTGATTAATCTTTGATTGTTTTCTGAAAAGATAAGTATCACATACTTCAATGAGCCAGATCACCTAAATACAATTACGTGAAATTAGACAAGATGCTTCTAAAGATGAGTTACAGTTTAACGTATGAGTATAAGCTTTAAGGAGCCCTGGTGGCATAGTGGTTAAGAGCTCAGCTGCTAACCAAAAGTTTAGCAGTGTGAATCCACCAGTGCTTTTTGGAAGCCCTATGGAACACTTCTACTCTGTCCTATATGGTAGCTGTCTGGTCACTATGAGTTGGAATTGACTTGATGGCAATCTTTTTTTTTATAAGCCTTAAAAATTATACAAATATGATTATGCAGCACATAGGTTTCTAATATTTAATAAATAATCTTTAGTGTCATGGAAAAGAGAACACTCTCTGTTTGCCTAAGCAACACTTATAATTATACTTTACAGTCTTCAGAACTCTGGAAGTTTATGTAGTTTCCCTCTCACTGAACTCAGAGTTCACTTAAGAAAACTCCAAGAATCCAGTGTCTCCTTATCTCAATCAGGGTCCTGTCAAAAACCTAAAGGCGCAGGGAAACACCAAAAATTAGCATAACATAATATATTTATTGTGAGTAGATACAATTTGCTTCAACCAGGAAGGTATCAGGAAGGCGCTCTGAACAGGGAAGAGTGGTTATGTAGGAGTCCAGGCAGGGTATTCTGCAGGTCATTTTAATTCTCCAAAGGGGCCCAATGCTTAGGGCAAAACAATCTGTGCTAAACTGCTTACCAGGCTATTGTTTGACTTGAAGGCGACTTTAGGAAAATAGTTGCTTAAAGGGTCAAGGTTCAAAAGGACACCTAAGGGCAAGTGGCCTAGGAGGGTCACCCCAACTCCATGGATGCAGAAATCTGGATTTCAGGAGAATTAAGATGGTTTCTCAGTCCAGACAGGAAAACAGAAACCATGTAGGTATTTCAAACAGAGAATTTATGACAGAAGATTTGTTATAACAGTGTTTGAAGATCTCAGGGAGTAAAAAGGGAAGATGGGTTAACCCCAAGTTTAGTGTTTATGGGAAGTTGCCCCACCCCTAGGGCTGGAAGGACCTGAGCACAGGAGCACACTCACTGCCTCCACAAGGGTTTAGACCACTACTGCCAGACTCTCTAATTTCTGCTGTTGAAACTGCCAAAGGCTGCCGGGGCCTATTGTTTCAGGAGACTTTTAAAAAAATAGAGATAGGAAAGAATAATGGTATGAGGATACAAGAAATGCCGATTTTTCAGTTCTCTGTTCCCATGCAGCACTTCCTTCTCTGACCCTAGCCACTAAGGTGCACCTAACCCAAGCCATGGTATCTTGTCTCCTCGTATGCATGTAAAAGCTGGACAGTGAGTAAAGATCAAAGAAGAACTGATGCCTTTGAATTGTGATGTTGGCAAAGAATATTGAATATATCATGAAACTGCCAGGAGAACGAACATATCTGTCTTGGAGGAAGTACAGCCAGAATGCTCCTTAGATGTGAGAATGGTGAGACTTCATCTCATGTACTCTGGACATGTTGTCAGGAGGGACCACTCCCGGAGAAGGACATCATGCTTGGTAAAGCAGAGGCTCAGCAAAAAAGAGGAAGGCCTTCAATGACACAGTGGCTGCAACAATGGCCTCAAACATAGCAATGATTGCAAAGATGGCGCAGGACTGGGCAATGTTTTGATCTGTTGTACACGGAGTAGCTATGAGTCAAAACTGACTCGACAGCACCTAACAACAACAAAAGAGCCACCTGGAACTCGGTCAGATCTCATAAGTTAAAAGGACACCATCCTTCAGACTATCAAATAGGCAGACACTACCCACAAGGTGGAGTGCAGTGAATTACTTAACATGGCCCTTCTAGCCATGTGTGGTCTTGTGACTCCCACAAAATGATTGGGTAGGACTACGCAAATAAGGTGCTGGCTGCCCACCAAAGCAATTGGACAGCTTGCTAACAATGCAAATAAGGTGCATGGAACACTTGCAGGGTTGGGACCATGCTAAGAAGGTGTATGGAACCCTAACGAGGGAACTGGTCAGTTTTCCCATCCCATTAGGCTTAACGGGAGCTGATCACAGAAGCACAGAGGGGAAATTTAACCTCACTACCACCAAGAAAAAAGAGGCAGAATCAGAGAGCATCTTTTGGACCCAGGGTCCCTGCATTGAGAACCTCCTAGACCCAAGAGACCAAGAGCTGTGACACTGGAGAACGGGCGAGACAGTGAGAAGTGGTGGCCAAGAAACAGTGGCAACAGAACAAGGAGACCAGTGCGAAATGGCACATGAGGTGAGGCGGCTACAGTGGGCATGCTGATCCATGGAGCAAGAGAGCTGAGAGCCTTCAGGCGAGAGGCATCCTAGCAGAGTGTGGTGCCTCCTGGCACTTGGCAGAGCCGAAATGTTTTATAACACTTGCCCAAGCAGGACAGAGGCCAGGCCGAAGGGCTAAGTGGCTGAGAGCCAAGAGAGAGGCCTTCTAGATACAAGAACTGTATCCTGAGTCATTCCTGATCCTGAATATAACCTGGTACTTCCCTAATAAGCACCATAACTGTGAGTATGGTCTGTGAGTTCTGTGTGGCCATTGAAATGAATTATCAAACCCAGCAGAGAAGCCAAGAGTGCCATGGAAGGGACAGTTTGTGTTAGAACTGATAAAAAGGATTGGAGAGAGGAGGTCTGTCTGACCTCCACCTCATAGGAATCAGCTTTGCGCTGTTGATCTCTCCCCTCCTTTCTTTAAATTGTGCTTTAAGTGAAAGTTTACAGCTTAAGTTAGTTTCTCATACAAAAATTTATCCACGCATTGTTATGTGACCCTAGTTGCTATCCCTATAATGTGACAGCACACTCCTCCTTTCCACCCTGGATTTCCCGTGTCCATTCAATCAGCTCCTATCCCTTTCTGACTTCTCATCTCACCTCTGGACAGGAGCTGCCCATTTAGTCTCGTGTATCTACTTGAACTAAAAGCACAGTTCATGAGTATCATTTTATGGCTTATAGTCCAGTCTGATCTTTGTCTGAAGAGTTGGCTTTGGGAATGGTTTTAGTTCTGGGTTAACAGAAAGTCCAGGGACCGTGTCCTCTGGGGTTCCTACAGTCTCAGTCAGACCATTAAGTCTAGTTTTTTTTTTTTACTAGAATTTGAGTTCTTCACCCTACTTTTCTCCTGCTCTGTCAGGGACTCTCTGTTGTGTTCCCTGTCAGGCCAGTCATTGGTGGTAGCCAGGCACCATCTAGTTCTTCTGGTCTCAGGCTGATGGAGTCTATGGTTTATGGGGCCCTTTTTGTCTCTTGGGCTAATATTTTTCTTGTGTCTTTGGTGTACTTCATTTTCCTTTACTCCAGGTGGGTCAGGACCAATTGATGCATCTTAGATGGCCACTGACTAGTTTTTAAGACCTCAGACACCATTCACCAAAGTGGGATGCAGAATACCAATAAACTCTGTTATGCCAATTGACCTAGATGTCCCCTGAAACCATGGTCCCCAGACCCCTGCACCTGCTACTCTGTCCCTCGAAGTGTTTGGTTGTGTTCAGGAAACTTCTTAGCTTTTGGTTTAGTCCAGTTGTGCTGACTTACCCTGTAGTGTGTGTTGTCCTTTCCTTCACCTAGGATAATTCTTATCTAATATCTAGTTAGTGAATCCCCCCTCCCTCCCACCCTCATAACCATCAAAGAATGTTTTCTTCTGTGTTTAAACTTTTTCTTGAGTTTTTGTTATAGTGGTCTCATACTACATTTGTCCTTTTGTGACTGACTAATTTCATTCAGCATAATGCCTTCCAGATTCATCCATGTTATGAGATGTTTTGCAGATTCATCGTTGTTCTTTATCATTGCATAGTATTCCACTGTGTGAATATACCGTAATTTGTTTATTCATTTGTCCATTGATGGGCACTTAGGTTGCTTCTATCTTTTTGCTGTCATGAACAGTGCTGCAATGAACATGGGTGTGCATGTATCTATTCAAGTGACAGCTCTTATTTCTCTAGGATATATTCTAAGGAGTGGGATTTCTGGATAGCATGGTACTTCTATTTCTAGTTTTTAAGGAAGCATCAAATAAATTTCCAAAGTGGTTGTAGCATTTTACATTCCCACCAGCAGTGTACAAGTGTTCCAGTCTCTCCACAACCTCCCCAACATTTATTATTTTGTGTGTTTTGGATTAATGCTAGCCCTTGATGGGGTGAGATGGTATCTCATTGTAGTTTTGATTTGCATTTCTCTAATGGTTAATGATTGTGGGCATTTCCTCATGTATCTGTTAGCCACCTGACAGTCTTCTTTGGTGAAGTGCCTGTTCATATCCTTTGCCTATTTTTTAATTGGGTTATTTGTCTTTTGGTTGTTGAAGTTTTGCAATATCTTGTAGATTTTAGAGATTAGATCCTGATCAGATATATCATAGCCAAAATTTTTTTCCCAGTCTGTAGGCTGTCTTTTGACTCTTTTAGTGAAGTCTTTTGATGAGTATAAGTGTTTGATTTTTAGGAGCTCTCAGTTATCTAGTTTCCCTTCTGGTGTTTGTGCATTGTTAGTTATGTGTTGTATTCTGTTTATGCCATGTATTAGGGCTCCTAGCATTGTCCCTATTTTTTCTTCCATGATCTTTATTGCTTTAGATTTTATATTTAGATCTTTGATCCATTTTGAGTTAGTTTTTGTGCATGGTGTCAGGTATGGGTCTTGTTTCAGTTTTTTGCAGATGGATATCCAGTTATGCCAGCACCATTTGTTAAAGAGACTGTCTTTTCCCCAATTAACGGACTTTGGGCCTTTGTCAAATATAAGCTGCTCATAGGTGGATGAATTTACATCTGGATTCTCAATTCTGTTCCAATTCTCCATGTATCTGCTGTTGTACAAGTACCAGGCTGTTTTGACTACTGTGGTGGTATAATAGGTTCTAAAATCAGGTAGTGTGAGGCCTCCTACTTTGTTCTTCTTCTTGAGTAATGCTTTACTTATCTGGGGCCTCTTCCTTTTCCATATGAAGTTGGTGATTTGTTTCTCCATCTTGTTAAAAAGTGCTGTTGGAATTCAGATCGGGATTGCATTGTATATTCAGATCACGTTGTGTAGAATTGATATTTTCACAATGTTGGGTCTTCCGATCTACGAGCAAGGTGTATTTTTCCCCTTATGTAGGTCTTTTTGGTTTCTTGCAGTTTTCTTTGTATAGGTTTTTAGGTCTTTTACATCTCTGGTTAAATTTATTCCTAAGAATTTTATCTTCCTGGGGGCTATTTTAAATGGTATTGATTTGGTGATTTCCTCTTCGAAGTTCTCTTTGTTTGTGTACAGTAATCCAACTGATTTTTGTATGTTTATCTTGTATCCTGATACTTTGCTGAAATCTTCTATTAGTTCCAGGAGTTTTCTTGTGGATTCTTTGGTGTTTTCTGTGTATAAGATCATATCATCTGCAAATAGAGATACTTTGACTTCTTCGCTACCAATTTGGGTGCCCTTTATTTCTTTCTCTAGCCTAATTGCCCTGGCTAGGACCTCCAGCACAAAGTTGAATAAGAGTGGTGATAAAGGATGTCCTTGTCTGGTTCCCATTCTCAAGGAGAATGCCTTCAGAATCTCTCCATTTAGGATGATGCGGCTGTTGGCTTTGTATAAATGCCCTTGATTACGTTGAGGAATTTCCCTTCTATTCCTATTTTGCTGAGAGTTTTTATCATGAATTGTGTTGGAGTTTGTCAAATGCCTTTTCTTCATCAATTGATAAGACCATGTGGTTCTTGTCTTTTGTTTTATTAATGTGATGGATTATGCTGATTGTTTTTCTAATGTTGAACCATCCCTGCATACCAGGTATGAATTCCACTTGGTCATGGTGAATTTTTTTTTGATATGTTGTTGAATTCTATTGGCTAGAATTTTGTTGAGCATTTTTGCATCTATGTTCATGTGGGATATTGGTTTGTAATTTTCTTTTTTTTTGTGGTGTCTTTACCTGGTTTTGGTATCAGGGTTATGCTGGCTTCATAGAATGAGTTTGGGAGTATTTCATCCTTTTCTATGCTCTGAAATACCTTTAGTAGTAGTGGTGTTAACTCTTTTCTGAAAGTTTGGTAGAATTCTCCAGTGAAGCCATCTGGGCCAGAGTTTTTTTTTGTTGTTGGGAGTTTTTAAATTACTTTTTCAATTTCTTCTTTTGTTATAGGTTTATTTAGTTGTTCTATCTCTGTTTGTGTTAGTTTAGGTAGGTAGTGTGTTTCTAGAAATTTGTCCATTTCCTCTAGGTTTTCAAATTTGTTGGAGTACAATTTTTTCTAGCACTGTCTTATGATTCTTTTAGTTTCAGTTGAGTCTGTTGTGATATCATCCATCTCATTTCTTATTCAGGTTGTTTACTTTCTCTTCTGTTTTTCTTTTGTCAGTTTGGCCAAAGGTTTATCAATTTTGTTGATCTTTTCAATGAACCAGGTTTTGGTCTTGTTAACTCTTTCAATTGTTTTTCTAGTCTCTTTTTCATTTAATTTTACTCTAATTTTTATTATTTCCTTTCTTCTGGTGCTCAAGAGCTTCTTTTGCTGTTCTTTTCATTTGTTTGTGTTGTAGGGTTAACATTTTGATTTTGGCCCTTTCTTCTTTTTGGATGTGTGCATTTATTGCTATAAATTAGCCTCTGAGCACTGCTTTTGCTGTATCCTGAAGGTTCTGGTAGGATGTGTTTTCAGTCTCATTTAATCTTGTGAATTTCTTTTATTCCATCCTTAATTTCTTCTATAACCCACTAGTTTTTGAGCAAGGTTTTGTTCAGTTTCCATGGGTTTGATTTTTTTTCATTGCTTTTTCTGTTATTGATTTCTACTTTTATGGCTTTATGGTCAGAAAAGATGCTTCGTAGTATTTCGATGCTCTGGATTCTGTTAAGGCTTGTTTTGTGGCCTAATATGTGGTCTATTCTACAGAATATTCCATGTGTGTTGGAAGGGAAAGCACACCTGGCTGTTGTTAGGTAGAGTGTTCTGTATATGTGTATGAGATCAAATTGGTTGATTGTGGCATTTAGATCTTCCATGTCCTTATTGAGCTTCTTTCTGGGTGTTCTGTCCTTCACCAAAATTGGTGTGTTGAAGCCTCCTACTATTATTGTGGAGCTGTCTGTTTCTCTTCTCAATGCAGTTAGAGTTTGTTGTTTGTATTTTGGAGCCCTGTCATTGGGTGTGTAAATATTTATTACCTTTATGTCCTGCTGGTGTATTGACCCTTTATTTTATTTTATTTTAATGCTGTTGTCGTTTTAAAAATTTTTTTATTGTTGTAATTAAATGAAGTTTACTTTTCAAGTTAGTCTCCCATACAGAATTTTTTTTTTTTTACATATACTGTTATGAGACCCCAACTGCTTACCCTATTCTGCGACAGCACATTCCTCCCCTCTGCCCCTGATTCCCCATGAATGTTCAACCAGCTCCTAACTCTCTCTGCCTTCCCATCTCACCTCTGGACAGAAGCCACCCCTTAGGTCTCTTATATCTACTTGACAAAGAGGCACGTTCTTCAAAAGTATCACTTTATGTCCCACAGTCAAGTCCAATCCCTGTTTGAAGAGTTAGCCTTGGAAATTGTTTTAGTTCTAGGGTGATAGAGAGACCAGGGGCCATGCTTTCCAGGGTGCCTTCAGTCTCAGTCAGGCCATTAAGTCTGATCTTCTTACTAGAATTTGAGTTCTGCATCCTATCCTTCTACTGCTCCATCGGGGACCCTCTGCTATGTTCCCTGTCAGGACATTCATTGGTAGTAGCCAGGCACCATCTAGTTCTTCTGGTCTCAGGCTGATGAAGTCTCTGGTTTATGTGGCCCATTCTGTCTCTTGGGCTAGTACTTTCCTCCCGTCTTTGATGTTCTTCGTTCTCCTTTACTCCAGGTGGTTGGGACCAATTGATGCATTTTAGATGGCTGCTTGCAAGCTTTTAAGACCCCAGATGCCACTCACCAAAGTAGGATGCAGAACATTTTCTTAATAAGTTTGTTATGCCAATTGACATAGATGTCCCCTGAAAGCATGGTCCCCAGACCCGGCATCCTGGCTACTCTGTCTCTCAAAGTGTTTGATTGTACTGAGAAAACTTCTTAGCTTTGGTTTAGTCCAGTTGTGCTGGCTTCCCCTGTAGTGTGTGCTGTCCTTCCCTTCACCTAAGATGATTCTTATCTACTGTCTACTTAGTGAATAACCCTCACCTGCCCTCCCCACCCCCGTAACCATTAAAGAATGTTTTCTTCTGTGTTTAAACCTTTTCTTGAGTTCTTATAATAGCGGTCTTATACAGTATTTGTCCTTCTGTGACTGACTAAATTCACTCAGCATAATAAGTTCCAGCTTCCACCAAGTTATACGATGTTTCACAGTTTCATCATTGTTCTTTATCATTGCATAATATTCCATTGTGTGGATATACCTTAGTTTGTTTATCCATTCGTCCACTGATGGGCACTTAGGTTGCTTGCATCTTTTTGCTATTGTGAACAGTGCTGCGATGAACATGGGTGTGCATATATCTATTTGTGTGACAGCTCTTGGTTCTCTAGGATATATTCCAAGGAGCGGGATAGCTGGATCGTACGTACTTCTATTTCTAGCATTTTAAGGAAGTGCCAAATCGATTTCCAAAGTGGTTGTACCATTTTACATTCCCAGCAACAGTGTATAAGTGTTCCAGTCTCTCCACAACCTCTCCAGCATTTGTTATTTTGTGTTTTTTGGATTAATGCTAGCCTTGTTGGGGTGAGATGATACCTCATTGTAGTTTTGATCTGCATTTCTCTAATGGCTAATGATCATGAGCATTTCTTCATGTGTCTGTTAGCTGCCTGAATATCTTCTTTGGTGAAGTGTCTGTTCATATCCTTTGCCTATTTTTTAATTGGGTTATTTATCTTTTTGCTGTTGAGGTTTTGCAGTATCTTGTAGATTTTAGAGATTAAACGCTGATCAGATTTGTCGTAGCCAAAAATTTTTTCGTAGTCTGTAGGTTGTCTTTTTACTCTTTTGGTGAAGTCTTTTGATGAGCATAAGTGTTTGAGTTTTAGGAGCTACTATTTATCTAGTCTCTCTTCTGGTGCTTGTGCATTGTTACTTGTGGTTCATATTGTGCTCCTAACGTTGTCCCTATTTTTTCTTCCATGATCTTTATCGTTTTTGATTTTATATTTAAGTTTTGATCGATTTTGAGTTAGTTTTTGTACATAGTGTGAGATATGAGTCTTGTTTCAGTTTTTTGCATATAGATATCCAATTATGTCAGCACCATTTGTTAAAGAGACTGTCTTTTCCCCAATTAATGAACTTTGGGCCTTTGTCAAATATTAGCTCCTCATAGGTGGATGAGCTTATGTCTGGATTCTCAACTTTGTTCCATTGGTCTATGTATCTGTTGCTGTACCCATACCAGGCTGTCTTGACTACCATGGCAGTATAATAGGTCCTAAAATCAGGTAGTGTAAGGCCTCCCACTTTGTTCTTCTTCTTGAGTAATGCTTTATTTATTTGGGCCCTCTTTCCTTTCCATATGAAGTTGGTGATTTGTTTCGCCACTCATTAAAAAATGCTGCTGGAATTTGGATTGGGATTGCATTGTATCTGTAGATTGCTTTGGGTAGAATTGACATTTTCACTATGTTGAGTCTACCTATCCATGAGGAAGGTGTATTTTTCTGCTTATGCAGGTCTCTTTTAGTTTCTTGCAGTAGTGTCTTGTAGTTTTCTCTGTAAAGATCTTTTACATCTCTGGTTAAATTTATTCCTAAGAATTTTATCTCCTTGGGGGCTATTGTAAATGGTATTGATTTGGTGATTTCCTCTTCAAGGTTCTCTTTGTTGGTGTAAAGGAATCCAACTGATTTTTGTATGTTTATCTTGTATCCTGAAACTTTGCTGAAATCTTCGATTAGTTTCAGTAGTTTTCTTGTAGATTCTTTGGGGTTTTCTGTGTATAAGATCATATCACCTGCAAATAGAGATACTTTGGCTTCTTCCCTACCTATTTGGATGCCCTTTATTTCTTTTTCTAGCCTAACTGCTCTGGCTAGGACCTCCAGCACAGTGTTGAATAAGAGTGGTGATAAAGGGCATTCTTGTCTGGTTCCTGTTCTCAAGGGGAATGCTTTCAAAGTCTCTCCATTCAGGATGATGTTGGCTGTTGGTTTTGTATAAATGCCTTTAATTATGTTGAGGAATTTCCCTTCTATTCCTATTTTGTTGAGAGTTTTTATCATGAATGGGTGTTGGACTTTGTCAAATGCCTTTTCTGCATCAATTGATAAGCTCATGTAGTTCTTGTCTTTTGTTTTATTTATGTGATGGATTACGTTGATTGTTTTTCTAATGTTGAAGCATCCTTGCATACCTGGTATAAATCTCACTTGGTCATGGGGAATTATTTTTTTGATATGTTGCTGAACTCTATCGGCTAAAATTTTGTTGAGAATTTTTGCTTCAATGTTCTTGAGGGATATTGGTCTGTAATTTTCTTTTTTTGTGGTGTCTTTACCTGGTTTTGGTGTCAGGGTTACGCTGGCTTCATAGAATGAGTCTGGAAGTATTCCATCCTTTTCTATGCTCTGAAATACCTTTAGTAGAAGTAGTGTTATCTCTTCTCTGAAAGTTTGGTAGAATTCTCCAGTGAAGCCATCTGGGCCAGGGCTTTTTTTTGTTGGCAGTTTTTAAATAAACTTTTCAATCTCTTCTTTTGTTATGGGTTTATTTAGTTGTTCTACCTCTGTTTGTGTTAATTTAGGTAGGTAGTGAGTTTCTAGAAATTTGTCCATTTCCTCTAGGTTTTCAAATTTGTCAGAGTACAATTTTTCATAGTAATCTGCTATGATTCTTTTAATTTCTGTCGGGTCTGCTGTGATATCACCCATCTCATTTCTTATACAGCTTGTCTGCTTCCTCTCCAGTTTTTCTTTTGTCAGTTTGGCCAATGGTTTGTTAATTTTGTTGATGTTTTCAAAGAACCAGCTTTTGGACTTGTTAACTCTTTTAATTGTTTTTCTATTCTCTATTTCATTTAATTCTGCTCTAATTCTTATTATTTCCTTCCTTCTGGCATCTGTGGGCTTCTTTTGCTGCTCTCTTTCTACTTGTTCCAGTTGTAGGGTTAATGCTTTGATTATGAGCCTTTCTCCTTTTTGGATGTGTACATTTATTGCTATAAACTGACCTCTGAGCACTGCTTTTCCTGTGTCCCAAAGGTTCTGGTAGGATGTGTTTTCATTCTCGTTTGATTCTATGAATTTCTTTATTCCATCCTTAATTTCTTCTATAACCCAGTAGTTTTTGAGAAAGGTGTTGTTAAGTTTCTATGTGTTTGATTTTTTTTCCTTGCTTTTTGTGTTGTTGATTTCCACTTTCATGGCTTTATGGTTAGAAAAGATGCTTTGTAATATTAGATGTTTTGGATTTTGTTAAGGCTTGCATTATGGCCTAATATGTGGTCTATTCTGGAGAATGTTCCATGTGCATTGGAAAAGAAAGTATACTTGGCTTCTGTTGGGTGCAGTGTTCAGTATATGTCTGTGAGATCAAGTTGGTTGATTGTAGCATTTAGCTCTTCTGTGTCTTTGTTGAGCTTCTTTCTGGATGTTCTGTCCTTCACCAAAAGTGGCATGTTGAAGTCTCCTACTACTATTGTGGAGCTGTCTATCTCTCTCTTCAGAGCTGTTAGAGTTTATGTATTTTGGAGCCTGGTTGTTGGGTGTGTATTTATTATAGTTATGTCCTCCTGGTATATTGACCCTTTAACCATTATATAGTGTCCTTCCTTATCCTTTGTGGTGGATTTTACTTTAAAGTCTATTTTGTCAGAGATTAATATTGCCACTCCTGCTCTTTTTTGAGTGTTGTTTGCTTGACATATTGTTTTCCATCCTTTGACTTTTAGCCTGTTTGTGTCTTTAAGTCTAAGGTGCGTCTCTTGTAGGCAGCATATAGATGGATCATGCTTTTTTATCCAATCTGTCACTGTCCATCTCTTTATTGGTGTATTATGTCCGTTTACATTCAGCGTAATTATTGATAGGTATGAGTTTAGTGCTGTCATCCTGATATCTCTTTTTGTGTGTTGTTGACAGTTTCTTTGTTCTCAATTTTCTGTGCTGAGTTGTTTTTCTTTATTTTTTTTTCTTTTTCTTTTTTGTAGAATTTGTGTTTGCTGGGTCTTTATGTTTTTCTACTTTTTTATTTTGATTTGTAGGATTGTTAGATTCCTTTGTGGTTACCTTAACATTTACCCCCATTTTTCTAAGTTTATACGAGTCTTTGATTACTTTATATCACCTTAACTTCCCCTCCTTATAGAAAATCAATGTCTCTATTTTTCAAGTCCCTCTTTTTTTGTTTTAATATTATCCTTTTTTACATATTTATATCTGTTTCCCTATTTTCAATGTTTTAGCTTTGATGTATTTTCGATTTCCATATCTGAGTCAATATCTGCTTGTTCTGTCCTGTGTTCTAGTCTTGTGTTGTTATCTGGTGTTATTGATTATCTAACCGTAGGACTCCCTTTAGTATTTCTTGTAATTTTGGTTTGCTTTTTGCAAATTCGCTGAACTTCTGTTTATCTGGAAATGCCCTAATTTTGCCATCATATTTGAGAGACATTTTTGCTGGATATATAATTCTTTTTTATTTTTCGGTTTCCAAATGGTTATTTTATCAGATTGTTTGAACATTAAGTTTATCTTTGTTTGCAATCCAAAATAGTTACCCGAAGTTTGCTGTTTTGTGTGTGTTTACTTTTATTGTATATTTGTTTTCTAAACTCTTTGGCACAATTTTCTGGGGGCTTTCAGACTGCCACAGTACAAGTCAGGAGAGAGCTTTCCTTTTGTGCTGCCAATTCTGAGCATTTATAACTTTTGGTTTGTCTGGGTTGTGGCTTTTTTTGTTTTTGTTTTTGAAGTCTGTATTCTTTATTTGTAACAACTGTATTTTTATTTTTTCTATATCCTCTAACTGGATATATATCTTGGCTGACATTTATTTTCCTTCAAGACTTGAAATATGTCATCCCATTGCCTTCAGCCTGCATGGTTTCTGCTGAGTAGTCCAAGCTTATTCTAATTGACTCTTCTTTGTAGATGACTATTCTTTTATCCCTAGCTGCTCTTAAAATTCTCTCTTTATCTTTGGTTTTGGTAAGTTTGATTATAGTATGTCTTGGTGACTTTATTTTGAGATCTACCTTATGTGGGGTTCTATGAGCATCTTGGATAGATATCGTCTCATCTTTCATGATATCAGGGAAGTTATCTGTCAAAAAATCTTCAACAATTTTCTCTGTATTGTCTGTTATCCCCTCCTGTTCTGGTACTCCAATCACTTGTAGGTTATTTCTTTTGATAGAGTCCCACATGACTCTTAGAGTTTCTTCATTCTTTTTAAGTCTTTTATCTGATTTTTCCTCAAATAAGTTGGCGTCAAGAGCTTTATCTTCAATGTCACTAATTCTAACTTCTACTGCCTCAATTCTGCTCCTATGACTTTCTATTGAGTTGTCTAATTCTGAAATTTTATTGTTAATCTGGATTTCTGATTGCTGTCTCTCTATGCATTCTTGCAGCCGATTAAATTTGGCATTATGTTCTTGAATAACCTTTTTAAGTTCCGCTACCACTGTGTCTGTATGTTCCCTGGCTGTTTATGCATTCTGTCAAATTTCCTTTCTTATTTCTAGAAGAGTTCTGTATATTAATCTTTTGTATTCTGTCTCTGGTAATTCCAAGAAGTCCTCTTCCTCCAGAGAATTTATTGATTCTTTATTCTGGGAGCTTGCTGAGGCCATCATGGACTGCCTTTTTATGTGACTTGATATTGACTGTTGTCTCCAAGCCATCAATAATTTATTATAATTTTATTTTGTATTTGCTTAGTGAGACCTAGCTTCTTATTTTATTTTGTTTTGATATGCCCAAATAGGCTGCTCGTGTGCACTAGTTTGATTTTTGACACCTTTGGATCTCTAACGTCCTGTCACCAGGTAGTTAGTTCTGTAACCAAGTATGTGCACACAGGAGTCCATTAAATTTTCCTATATGGGTTCAGCTCGGGTGTTCGGGCAGTTGGTCACCAAGTGTGTGATGTAGTCTCTCACCCCCAGTCCTACGGAGGCATGGGTGATTTGTGCAGGCAGTGGACTCTGACTGTGGTAGGGGATCACATGCTGAGCCAGGCAGGGGGCTGACGGCTGCCCCTGAGAGTCTGAAAGGAAAGCGTGTCTCTATTCTCTAGGGTGAGTAGGTAGGTAAGTTTTGCAGTTGGACTATGAGCACCCCACTCTGTTGGCTGTAAAGACTTGAGGGCACCTCTTTTTCTTGGACTCCTGTAGCATGTGACTAGGAGCTTCAGGTGCTACCACCAGTCCTCAAGCCCCTGCTGCAGATAGATAAAAGTGCCTACTTAAGGGGCAGGGCTGTTTCGAGGGTCACAAATCTGCCAGTTCACAGCTGAAGCAGTTGAAGTTAAACTTCAGATGTTTTCCCTGTTATACTGTGGCAGTGAGGACTAACACTGTTGATATGGGTCCCCACAAGTCTATACTGGGTTGTAAGGCACTCAGAGTCTGCGGACCCCTGATACCTGTGCCCAGCAAAGGAGCTGTGCCGTCCCTGTGTTCCTGGCCTAGGGGAGCTGGCAGCTTATTTGTTCCCTCTCCAAGTCCAGGAGAATGGGTCAGGGTGCCTTTTGGGATCTACTTCCGGCCCAGCAGACTCCCGGTGCAGAGCATGGAGGGAGGTAAAAGGGAGAGAGGTTTTTCCCAAATGGACTTTTTTTTTTTTTTAATCTCCATGAAAGTGTGCACACATGTATTTATCTTAGCCTCTTGGGAGCTGCTTTTCACTGGTTCGGAGTGTCCAAGCAGCATCTCTGCTGCCAGGTCTCTTTTGATCTGGAAACTGCTTCCCGAGTGCGCACACTACACAGCTGTTTGCCTGCTTCACCGTGGACCGATATGGCTGCGGAGCTGCAGTTTTGCCACCGTGGCTCTGGCCCTCCTCACCTCTTCCAAACGGTTTCCCTCTCCCATATCACTCAGATGGATTTCTTAACCTTGCCTTGTCCAGGGCTTGCAGATATTCAATCAAATCACTTGTGTTTTCCAGGTCTTTGTTGTAAGAGGGATATAGGAAGCATCTAACTACTCCGCCATGTTGACCACGCCTCTGTATTGACCCTTTAATCATTATATAGTGTTCTTCCTTATCCTTTGTGGTGAATTTTGCTTTAAAGTTTATTTTGTCAGAGATTAGTATTGCCACTCCTGCTCTTTTTTGATTGTTGTTTGCTTGCTATATTTTTTCCCGTCCTTTGAGTTTTAGTTTGTTTGTGTGTTTAAGTCTAAGGTATGTGTCTTACAGGCAGCATATAGATGGATTGTGTTTTTTTTAATCCATTCTGCCACTCTCTCTCTTTATTGGTGCATTTAGTCCATTTACATTCAGTGTAATTATTGATAGGTATGAGTTTAGTGCTGTCATTTTTATGTATTTTTTTGTGTGCTGTTGACAGTTTCTTTGTTCAACTTAATTTTCTGTGCCAAGTGGTTTTTCTTTATTTATTTTCTTTTCATCTTTTTCATTGTTGTTGATTTTGTGTTTGCTGAGTTTTTATGTTTTTCTACTTTTTTATTTTGATTTGTAGGATTGTTAGTTTTCTTGGTGGTTACCTTAATATTTACCTCTGTTTTTCTAAGTTTAAACCAGTCTTTTCTTTCTTGGTATCACCTTGACTTTCTCTCCATATGAAAGATCTATGACTACATTATTTAGTCCTTCTCTTTTGTTTCAATGTTGTCATCTTTTACATATTGACATCTCAGTTTCCCTTTTTTCAGTCTTTTAGCTTTGATATATTTTTGTGACTTCCTTATCTGGGTTGATATCTGGTTGTTCTGACCTGTGTTCTATTCTTTGGTTGTTATCTGATGTTACTGATTTTCTAACCAGAGGACTCCCTTTGGTATTTCTTGTAATTGTGGTTTTGTTTCTACAAATTTCTTAAACTTCTATCTGGAAATGTCCTAATTTCATCATCATATCTGAGGGACAGTTTTGCTGGTATATAATTCTTGGCTGGCATATTTTTTTTCCTTCAAGTCTTTATATATGTCATCCCATTGCCTTCTTGTCTGCATAGTTTCTGCTGAGTAGTCCGAGCTTAGTCTTATTGACTTTCCTTTGTAGATGACTTTTCATTTATCCCTAGCTGCTCTTAAAATTCTCTCTTTATCTTTGATTTTGGCAAGTTTGATTATAATATGTATTGGTGACTTTCTTTGGGGATCTACCTTGTGTGCGATTTGATGAGCTTCTTGGATAGGTAATCTTCACATCTTTTAGACTATCAAGGAAGTTTTCTGCCAACAAATCTTCAACAATGCTCTCTGTATTCCTGCTACCCCTCCAAGTTCTGGTACTCCAATCACTTGTATGTTATTCCTCTTGATATAGTCCCACATAATTCTTAGGGTTTCTTCATTTTTAAAAATTCTTTTATCTGATTTTTCCTCAAATAAGTTGGTGTCAAGTGCTTTATCTTCAATCTCACTAATTCTGACTTCCATTGCCTCAATTATGCTCCTATTGCTTTCTATTAAGATGTCTAATTCTGAAATTTTATTATTAATCCTTTGGATTTCTGTTTGCTATCTGTCTGTGGATTCTTGCAGCCTGTTAAATTTGTCATTATACTCTTGTATAACCTTCTTAAGTTCCTCTATTGCTTTGTCTGTGTGTTCCTTGGCTTGTTCTGCGGTTTTTAAAAAAATTTTTTTAAAAATTCTACTTTAGGTGAAAGTTTGCAGAACATATATTTTCTCATTAAACAGTCAGTACACATATTGTTTTATGATGTTGGTTAACAACCCCACGACATCTCAACACACTCCCTTATCGGCCTTGGAGAACACTTTTTTTTTTTTTTTTTTTGGTGGAAATATACACAGCCAAAGAACACCTTTTCAAAAATTTGTACGAGTACAATTCCGTTGATTACGTTCTTTCAGTTGTGCTGCTATTCTCACTTTAGTTGAAGGTTTATAGAACAAAACAGTTTCTCATTAAACAGTTAGTACACATATTGCCCTATGACAATGGTTAAGAACCCCATGACATGTCAACACTGTCCTGGACTGCTGTGCCTCATTGGTCTCATTTTGTTTTATGGGGCTGTCCAATCCCTGGCTGAATGGTGAACCTCGGGAGTGACTTCACCCCTGAGCTAAAACGGTGTCCGGGGGCCATACTCTCGGGGTTTCTCCAGTCTCTGTCAGGCCAGTAAATCTGGTCTTTTTTTTGTGTTAGAATTTTTGTCCTACATCGTTCTCCAGCTCTGTCCAGAACCCTCTGTTGTGATCCTGGTCAGAGCAGTCAGTGGTGGTATCCGGGCACCATCTAGCTGTACTGAACTCACTCTGGTGGAGGCCTTGGTAGCTGTGGTCCATTAGTTCTTTGGACTAATCTTTTCCTTGTATCCTGTTCTCTTCATTCTCCCTTGCTCCCAAAGGGGTGAGACCAGTGGAGCATCTTAGATGGCTGCTCACAGACTTTTAAGACCCCAGACGCTACTCACCAAGGTAGTATGTAGAACAATGTCTTTAAATACTGTGTTATACCAAATGAGCTAGATGTTCCCTAAGACCATGGTCCCCACAGCCCTACACCCAAAAATTCAGTCCCTCAGGGAGTTTGGATGTGTCTATGGAGCTTCCATGACCTTTTCTTGTACAAGTTGTGCTGGCTTCCCCAGTATTGGGTACTGTCTTACACTTCACCAAAGTTAGCACTTATCTATTGTCTATTTAGTATTTCCCCCCAATCCGTCCCATCCCTGGTAACCAGCAAAGATTGTTACTTTTTTTGTGTAAATTTTTTCATGAGTTTTTGCAATAGAGTTCTCATACAATATTTGTCCTTTTGTGATTGACTTATTTCACTCAGCATAATGTCCTCCAGTTTCATCCATGTTATGAGATGCTTCACAGACACATCATTGTTCTTTATTGTTGCATGATACTCTATTGTTTGTATGTACCATAGTTCATTTATCCACTCATCTGTTGATGGGCATCTAGGTTGTTTCCATCATTTTGCTATTGTGAATAATGCTGCTATGAACATGGGTGTGCATATGTCTATTTGTGTAATGGCTCTTATTTCTCTAGGATATATTCCTAGGAGTGGAATTGCTGAATCATATGGTATGTCTATTTGTAGTTTTCTAAGGAAGTGCCATATCACTTTCCAAAATGGTTGTATCATTATGCATTCCTACCAGCAGTGCATAAGAGCTCCAATCTCCCCGCAGCCTCTCCAACATTTGTTATTTCCAGTGTTTCTGATTCATTCTAGTAATGCCGGGGTGAGATGGTATCTCGCTGTGGTTTTAATTTTCATTTCTCTAATGGCTAGTGAACGCGAGCATTTCCTCATGTGTCTGTTGGCTGCTTGAATGTCTTCTTTGGTGAAGTGTCTGTTCGTTTCCTTTGCCTATTTTTTAACAGGATTATTTGTCTTTTTGTGGTAGAGGTGTTGGATTTTCTTGTAGATTATGGAGATTAGACCTTTGTCTGACTTGTAATGCCCAAAATTTTTTTCCCAGTCTGTAGGTTCTCTTTTTACTGTTTTGGTGAAATCTTTTGAAGAGCATAGGTGTTTGATTTTTAGAAGATCCCAGTTACCTAGCTTATCTTCTGGGGTTTGTGTGTTGATGGTTATTGTTTGTATCCTGTTAATGCTGTGTATTACGGCCTGTAGCGTTGGTCTTATTTTTCCTTCTATGAACTTTATAGTTTTTGGCTTTATATTTTGGTCTTTGATCCATTTTGAATTAGTTTTTGTATATGGTGTGAGGTATGGGTCCTGTTTCATTTTTTTTGCAGATGGATATCCAGTTTTGCCAGCAGCATTTGTTAAAATGACTCTTTTCCCCTTTTGATGGACTTTGGGCCCTTGTCAAAGATCAGGTGACCGTAGGTGGGTGGATTTACATCTGGGTTCTCAATTCTGTTCCATTGGTGAAAGTATCTGTCATTTTACCAGCACCAGGTTGTTTTGACTACTGCAGCTTTATAGTAGGTTCTGAGGTCAGGTAGTGTGAGTCCTCCTACTTTATTCTTCTTCTTCAGCAGTGCTTTACTTATTCGGGGCTTCTTCCCTTTCCGTATAAAGTTAATGATTAGTTTTTCCATCTCTTTGAAGAATGTTGTTGGTATTTGGATCGGGATTGCGTTATATTTTTAAATTGCTTTGGGTAGAATTGTCATTTTCACAATGTTGAGTCTACCTATCCATGAGCATGGTATGTTTTTCCATTTATGTAGATCTCTTTGGTTTTCTTGCAGTAGTGTTTTGTAGTTTTCTTTGTATAGGTCTTTTACATCCCTGGTCAGATTTATTCCTAAGTATTTTATTTTTATAGGGGCTATTATAAATTGTATTGTTTTCCTGATTTCCTTTTCATCATTCTCTTTATTGGTGTATAAGAATCCAACTGGTTTTTGTATGTTTATCTTGTATCTTGCTACTTTGCTGAATATTTTTGTCAGTTCCAGTAGATTTCTCATGGAGTCTTTAGGGTTTTCTATGTATATTATCATATCATACACAAACAGGGACAGTATAACTTCTTCATTACCAATTTGGATGCCCTTTATTTCTTTTTCTTGCCTTATTGCTCTAGCTAGAACTTCCAGCACAATGTTAAATAGGAGTGGTAATAAAGGATATCCGTGTCTTGTTCCTGTTCTCAGGGTGAATGTCTTCAGCCTCTCTCCATTAAGAATGATAGTGGCTATTGGTTTTGCATAGATGCCCTTTATTTTGTTGAGAAATTTCCCTTCTATACCTATTTTATTGAGAGGTTTTATCAGGAATTGATATTGGACTTTGTCAAATGCCTTTTCTGCATCAATTGAGATGATCATGTGATTCTTTTATTTCCTTTTATTTCTGTGGTGGATTATGTTGATTGATTTTTAAATGTTGAACAATCCTTGCATAGCTGGTATGAATCCTGCTTGGTTGTGGTATATATTTTTTTGATATGATGCTGAATTCTATTGGCTAGAATTTCGTTGAGAATTTTGGCATCTATATTTATGAAAGATATTGGTCTGTAATTTTCTTTTTTTGTGGTTTCTTTGCTTTGTTTTGATATCAGGGTTATGCTGGCTTCATAGAATGAATTCAGAAGTGTCGCTTCCTTTTGTATGTTCTGAAATAGTTTGAGTAGTACTGGTACAAGCTCTTCTCTGAATGTTTGGTAGAATTCTCCAGTGAAGCCATCTGGGCCAGGGATTTTATTTTGTTGGGAGTTTTTTTTATTACCTTTTCAATCTCTTCTCTTATTATGGGTCTGTTCAGATTTTCAACATCACTTTGTTGTTGTCTGAGTAGGTAGTGTGTTTCTAGAATTTTATCCATTTCCTCTAGGTTTTCAAATTTGCTGGAGTATAGTTTTTCGTAATACTCTCTTATGATCCTTTTTATTTCAGTTGGGTCTGTTGTAATGTCCTCCATTTCTTTTCTTATTTGGGTTATTTGTGTCCTCTCCTGTTTTTATTTTGTCAGTCTGGCCAGTGGTTTGTTGATTCTTTCAAAGAACCAACTTTTGGTTTTGTTGATTCCTTCTATTGTTTTTCTGTTCTCCATTTCATTTATTTCTGCTCTGATCTTTATTATTTCCTTTCTTTTGGTGGCTGTGAGCTTTTTTTGCAGTTCTCTTTCTATTTGTTTGAGTTGTGTAGTTAACGTTTTGATTTTGTCCCTTTCTTCTTTTTTGATATGTGCATCTATTGCTATAAATTGTCCTCTGAGGACTGCCTTTGCTGTGTCCCAAAGGTTTTGGTATGATGTGTTTTCATTCTCATTTGATTCTAGGAATTTTTTGATACCATCTCTGATTTCTTCTATTACCCAGTAGTTTGTAAGCAGGGTGTTATTCAGTTTCCATGTAATTGGTTTTTTCTCCTTGTTCTTTGTGTTGTTAATTTCTCCCTTGATGGCTGTCTCAGTCATCTAGGGCTGCTCTAACAGAAATACCATGAGTGGATGTCTTTAACAAAGAGAAATTTATTTCCTCACAGTTAAAGTAGGTTAAAAGTCCAAATTCAGGACATCAGCTCCAGGGGAAGTCTTTCTCTCTCTGTTGGCCTGCTCATCAGGGTTCTCCCGGACTAGGAGCTTCTCTGAGCAGGGAGGCCGGTCCAAAGGATGTGCTCTGCTCCCAGCACTGTTTTCTTGATGGTATGAGGTCCCCCATTCTCTGCTTGCTTCCCTTTCCTTTTATCTTTTGAGAGATTAAAGGTGGTGCTGACCACACCCCAGGGAGATTCCCTTTACATTGGATCAGGGATGTGACCTAGGTAAAGGTGGTGTTACAATCCCACCCTAATCCTCTTTAACATAAAATTACAATCATGAAATGGAGGCCAACCACACAATTCTGGGAATCATGGCCCAGCCAAATTGATACAGAAATTTTTGGGGGACATAATTCAAACCATGACAATGGCATTGTGGTCAGAAGATACTTTGTATTATCTCCATGTTTTGGATCTTGTTGAGGATTGCTCTGTGGCCTAAGATGTGGTCTATTCTGGAGAACATCTCATGTGCATTTGAAAAGAGTGTGTACTTTGCAGCTGTAGGGTGTTCTATATATGTCTGTGAGGTCAAGTTGGCTGATTGTGCCCTTTAGGTTACTTCTGTATCTTTGCTGAGTTTCTTTTTAGATGTTCTGTACTTTACTGAGAGTGGTGTGTTGAAGTCTCCTACTATTATTGCGGAACTGTCAGTTTCTCTTTTCAGTGTTGTTAGACTTTGTTTTATGTATTTTGGAGGCCTGTCATTGGGTGCGTAGATGTTTATTATGGTTGTGTCTTCATGAAGGATCATCCCCTTAATCATTATATAGTGTCCTTCTTTGTCTTTTATGGTGGATTTTGTTTTAAAGTCTATTTTGTCTGAGATTAGTATTGCCACTCCTGCTCTTTTTTGGTAGTTGTTTGCTTAATATATATATTTTTTCAACCTTTGATTTTTTAAAAAATTTATGTCTTTGTTTCTAAGGTGTGTCTCTTGTAGACAGCATGTTGCTGGATCCTGTTTTCTTATCCATTCTGTCACTCTCCTTCTCTTTATGGGTGCATTGAGGCCATTTACATTCAGTGTAATTATTGATAGATTTGAGTTTATTGCTGTAATTTGGAAGTGCTTTTTTTTGTGGTGCCGACGTTTTCTTTGTTCCTTTTACTCTCCTGTGCTGAATTCCTTCTGTTCGTGAATTTTTTTTCATTCCTTTAGTTTTTACTGAGACTTTATTTTTTTCTTCCTTATTTTTATGAGTAGGTTTGTTAACTTTAACCGTGAAATTTACCCTTATATTTCTAAGTTTGAAGCAGCCTATTATTACTTGATATCACCTTGCCTTCCTCTCCATTAGAAGGTTCTGTACCTACACTGTTTATTCCCTCTTTGATTGTTCTGATGTTGTTATCATTTACAGATTAACAGCTCTGATTCCCTGTTGTATTTCTTTTGGTTTTGGATAGTCCTTGAGAGTTCATTTCCTCAATTGGTATCTGGCTGGTACTATCCTGCATCCTAGATTCAGCCTGTGAGCTGAAGTTGTTTGTTCTCAGATCGAAGAACTCCCTTTAACAATTCTTGTAAGTTTGGTTTGGTTTTTACATATTCCTTTAATTTCTGTTTATCTGAAAATGTCCTAATTTCACCATCATATTTGAATGGGAGTACTGCAGGATATATTAATCTTGGCTGGCAATTTTTTTCTTTCAAGGTTTTATATATGTCATCCCATTGCCTTCTTGCCTGCATCGTTTCTGCCAAATAATCCGAGCTTAGTCTTATTGTTTCTCCTCTGTATGTTACTTTTTGTTTTTCTTGAGCTGCTCTCAGGATTCTTTGTTTGGCTTTGGCTTTGGGGAGTGTGATTATGAAGAGGAATTTCCAGGATGGGTTGTTTGTGACACTTACTACGGCCACCAGTGTGGGCCAGTTATCAATGTAAGGCAGGTTCTGGTAAGCCGTGCCTGTGCTGCTTAGTGGTGTGATGTTAAGAATCCAAGAAGCTGGTGCTTCCCAGCCAATAGAATGTGGCTGCGGGAAGCAGAAGAGGCCAAGTAGGAGTAAAGAAGGGTGGGGGGTGGGAAAGCATATATCGCTGGTTACAGGTTGTTCTGTCTCCTTCTGGAAGCTCCGTGAAGCTGATTTGTCGTACCCCCTGTTCACTGGTCTCTGATAGGAGTCCAAGATGGCAGATCTGTGCTGCATTAGCTGATAGGGGACCTCTGCATGAATCTCTCCTCACTCTCCATTCTCTGTCAGTTTCGCTCTCCGTTTGGTGCTTAGCTGAGTTCTTTATCTATTCATTTGGTGCTTAGGGTTTCAGGATTGCTGTTTTCTCTGTTTGGCTTAGTTTTTCGGATCTTTGCTTTGGAGGAACAGCGTGATGCTTCTGTCTAGAGTGCCACATTGCCTGGAAGTCTCTTGTTCTGCGTTTTGCATGATCTCCTTCCTGATATCTTTAAGAGCTCTGTATTTTAATCTTTTTAATTCTACCTCCAGTAATTCCAAGAAGTTCTCTTCCTCCAAAAGGTTTGCCTCTTTATGTGATTTAATATTGATTGTTCTCTCTGAGCCAGCAATAAGTTGTTGTTATATTTATTTATTTTATGTTTGCTTACTGTGTCCTAGCTTCTTGTTTCATTTTGTTTTGATATGCCCAAATAAGCTGTTCATGTGAGCTAGTTTAATTACTGATGTCTTTGAAGCTCTCATGTCCTGTCACCAGGTGGTTAGAGCTGTTAATAGGTATGTCAGCCCAGGAGTCCATTTACTTTTCTTGTGTGGATTGAGCTCAAGTGTCCAGGTCATTGATCACTGAATGTGTGGTGCAGGCTGTCACCTATAGTCCTAGACAGGCTGGAGTGATTGGAGTAGGCACAGGTATCTGGCTGCTGTAGGGGGTCATGCGCTGAACAAGGCAGGGGGTTGATGGCTGCCCCTGAGTGTCTGGGTAGAAGGTGTGTCCCTGTTCCCTAGGGCTCATAGGTGGGTGGGTTTTGCAGCTGGATTATGGGCACCCATTGCTGTTGGCTGTAAGGACCAGGAGGCACTATTTATTCTTGGACCTTTGTCATGGGTGTGGTGTGGGTGGAGCCACCACTCCTCAGGCCCCTGATATGGGTAGGTGAGGACCTGCTTAATTAGCATGGAGGTATCAGATGTCACGAATCTGCCCCTCCCCCTTATAGTTGATACAGATGAAAATAGGCTTCAGGCATATACCCTGTTGTAATGTGCTAATGTGGACCTACACTGTTGAAATGGGCCCACAAGGGGTGAAATGTATTCAAAGCCTGTGGACCCCTTATGCCTGTGCCTAGGGAAAGGGGCTGTGCCTGCCTTGAGTTCCTGGCTTAGGGGAGTTGGCTGATAATTTTTTCCTGTTTGTTAATTTGTTTCCTCTCAAAGCTGGGAGAATGACTTAGGGCGCATGACAGGTCCTACTTCGGGCCCAGGGGGCACAGCAATCACTGAAGCCAGACTGGGATCCAGAGCAGAGTGGGTAGAGGGCAGGTAAATGGGAGAGAGGTACTGCCCAAAGGGTGGGTTTTTAGAATCTGCACAGTAGTTTAGATGCATGTACTTATCTTTCACCAACTGAACGCCACTTCTCGTTGGTTCTGGAGGCTTGAGCAGACTCTCTGCTGCTCGGTCCCTCTCGATGTGGAAAACTCATCCCAAGCACCACTGCTTGCCTCACTTTCTGCCAGCCGATCCAGACTGCATGGTGCTGGTGCCAGCCAGGTCAGGTCTGGCAACTCCTTGCTGCTTCTGAACCGTCTCTCCCTCCTCCTACCACTCAGTCCAATTCCTCAACTTTGTCTTTGATGTTCAGTGCTCCTAGATTGTCATATGTGATTGACTGACTTTTTTGGGGGGTCTTTCTTGTAAGAGGGACCACAGAAAGCGTCTGACTACTACACCATCTTGGCCCTGCCTCCTCCTCCTCCCCACCTTGAGGTTAGACAATGTCAGACATTGTCATGCCATTTTTACACAAGGATAGCCTCACTTCTGATCTGCTGACTGCAGATTCAGGGGTATCCCTTTACCCCTTCAGGATGTCAGCCACAAACTCAGGAGTTCCCCTGGTCTTGCTCACTTCTGACCTGCTGTCTCCCACTACTCCTTTGGGTTTGATAATTCACTGGAATGACTCACAGAACTTATGATTACAGCTTTATAGCAAAAAAGGATACAAAAGAAGAGACACAGAGGACAAGATCTGGAAGGGTCCCCACGATGGAGTGCGTTTTCTCAGATATGAAGTTAAATACCAAGGCAATCAACTAACTCAACATTGTGTGACATTATAGTTATCGGCACTTTACTTTTGCTAGCTGTTATGGATTGAATGGTGCCACCCAAAAATATATGTTGTAAATTCTAACCTCTATGCATGTGGTTATAATCCCATTTGGAAATAGCTTGTCATTATTATATTAATGAGGTAGGATTAGTTTTAGATGTGCCTTGAGTCAATCTCTTTTGAGATATAGAAGATTAAACAAGCAAGTGAGCAAGGAGAGATGGGAGAAGGCAGATGCCAGGACACATGGAGATCTATCTACAACGAACCAGGAAACAGAGGCTGAAGAGAAAAAGACCTACCCCCAGAGTCAACAGAGAGACTAAGCCTTCCCCTAGGGTCAGCACCCTGAATTCAGACTTCTAGCCTCATAATTGTGAGAAAATAAATTTCTGTTTGTTAAGTAAGAGTTGGAATCCCAGGTCTGCCACTTACTGTGTGATCTTGGGCAAGTCACTCTACCTCTGTGCCTCAATTTTTTACTCAGATGTAAAAGGGGGCTCATGAGTTAATACAGGTAAAACATTTAGAACAGCGCCTGGCACATGATAAATACTAGGTGTTTGATATATAACAGGAAATATGACTGTTAGTGACCACATTCACAACTACAGAATTGTTTTAAGAAATGATCATTCAGAGTTTCATTCATTACTGGTTCATTCTGGTTGTCAAGCAAGAGTAGAAGACCATAAATAACATCTACCAGTTGTCTACTATATGATGTACTTAGCATCAGTACATGTCAGTACAGTTTTACATGTACTGACTCATTTGTTGCAGATAAAAGAGGTTAAGTAACTTCCCCAAAATCACACATGGCAGAGTCAGGAATGGAATATTGGCAGTGTGGCTCCACAAGAAATAGAGTGTGAAAGAGGGCAGTCTGAGTGTACTTGCCACCTTTCCCTGTGACCCATGAATGGACCTTGTGCTTAGGACCAGGTGTTTTGGCCTAGCTTCTTGGAGTATGAGCTGATTTCCTTTTCTGGGGCATCTTGACCCAAAACACATCCCACAGCAGTTGGTGGCCTATCAGCATATCTCACCTGTTCTTGTCCTGAGCACATGTCAATATTCCCAGGAACGGCTTAGCTAAGTGTGTGAGTTATACGTCACCTGGCCAAACTCACTTTTGTATCTGTTTCCAGGAGGGAGGGAATGGGCTCCTTCTCTTGCAGCACAAGATGGGTGCATGCAGACCATCTCCCTGCATTGGCTGTAGAGCGAGATCCACTGGCTGTGGGGGACAGACCCTCACTAGTGAAGCTGACCTTGTTTTGTCTTTTCTCCATGTGAGTAAAGCCTGTTCCATCCAATGCCTCTGTGAGTCATACTTTTGTTGGCAACCCCGACACCTGCAAACTATAGAATGGTATATTATCTTCCATATGGTGGGATTCTCCTCTAAAGGTGGTAACAGGGGTCACTTGGTTGACACAGATATTTTTGTTTCTCTGCTACCATGAACTTCCAACAGATATGTGGAACTCTGGAATGTAAAGAGCTTAACAGTAAATCAATTTATTATAATACACCTCTTTTGCCTTTCAGCCCACCCATCCTTTCCTCCACCAACATAAACATCTTTTTTTAAATGTTTTTTTGCCCCTTAAACCAAAAACCAAACCCATTGCCGTCGAGTTAATTTCGACTGATAACGACCCTATAGGACAGAATAGAGCTCCCCCATAGGGTTTGCAAGGCTGTAATCTTTACTGAAGCAGACTACTACATCTTTCTCCTGTGGAGCAGCTAGTGGGTTCAAACAGCTGACCTTTCGGTTAGCAGACCAGCGCTTAATGCCTGCACCACCAGGGCTCCTTTTTTGCTCCTTCGTTCTCCCAGATTTGACCCTCAGTGATTGTCTATTTACTTCATGTTCATAGTATTATATAATGAAATAGAAAATATTTGCAAGCTGCATATGTGACAGAGAACTAAAATCTAGAATATATATATGTCAAAAAAAAAAACAACCAAAACTCTCAAAACTCAGTTCCTGGGTGGTGCAAAACAGTTGATGCTCTCAGCAGCTAACCAAAAGGTTAGAAGTTCAAGTCCACCCAGAGATGCCTCTGAAGAAGAGCCTGGTGATTTACTTCCAAAAAATCAGCCATTGAAAACCCTACGGAGCACAGTTCTTCTCTGACACATATGAAGTCTCTGTGAGTTGGAATTTACTCAACAGTAACTGGTTTAAAAACTCAGCAGTAAACTGTAATCAAGAGAGCTTGGAACTGGCATAACAAGAGGCATAGAAATCAATGGAATAGATTTGAGAGTCCAGAAATAACCCATGTGTCTATGATAAACTGATTTTTGACAAGGTGCCAAGACCATTTAATGTGGTAATAAAAAACCACAAACTTGATGGCTAAAACAACAGAAGTTTATTCTCTCACAGTTCTGGAGAGACTAGAAGTCTGAATTCAAAGCGTTAGCAAGGGCTTGCTTTCTCTGAAGGTTCTAGAAGAGTCTATCCTTGCCTCTTCTATCTTGGTGTTCTTTGGCTTGTAGATGCATTGCTCCAAACTCTGCCTCCATCGTTTTTCCCAGTGTCTCTCTCCTCTGTGTCTCTTCTCCTCTTCTTATAAGGACACCAGTCAGATTATGGCCCACCCTTCTCCAGTAAGACCTCATGTTAACTAAATACACCTGCAAGCCACTGTTTCCAAATAAGGTCACATTCACAGGTATCGAAAAAACATAGCCTTTTGGAGGATATAAATCAACACATAACACTAATTTCTGGTTTGTTTTATTTTAAATTATTCTTTCTGTCATTTTTCTTGTTTTTGCCTTTGCTCCTTTCATCTCAGCATTGTATATTGAAAGGGATATTCCCATACTCTAGGTTCTAATAGAAGAATGAAAAGGGGAGAAACCCAATAGGCAGGAGCAGAAGGTTGTTAGGGGAAGTATGAATTCAGGAGGTAGGCAAGAGACTAAACAGATCTTTAAGCTGTTTTTACAACTTAGAGTTTTTCACTGGTATGGATCCCAAAACATCTCAATGCATAGTTGGTGACTCAAAACTAATATTACATCTCTCATAATTGTTAAACCTCAGGTGAACTTTTGGAAAGACTTCTGGATATCTAGTCTCTTTATTCCTCAGTGTCTATTTCACTATTAAATATAACCATCCTCCAACTTAAACATCTCTGATTGATTAACATAGCCTATGATAGATTATCGCTACTTAAGATACTCATCTGAGAATGTACACTGACCCTTCACTTATTGACTAACTCATTATCTGACTCTTTGCATTTATGACAATGGTAAAAGATCTACTATCTGACTATTTTGCACATTATCAACTTACATCTGGCAGTAATGAATGCCGAGGTGCAAGTCAAGAGTAATGCTGGCTGTGATGGTTAAGGTTATGTATCAACTTGGCTGGGCCATGATTCTCATGATTTGGCAGTTATGTAAAGATGTAATTTGGTAGTTATGTAATGATATAGTCATCCTCCATGTTGTGACCTGATGTGGTTATTCTCCTTTATCACATAACACTGATTTCCGCTTAATGACGTGGTCTTTGGAACCTAACTATGCCGATAAGTGAGGAGTGGATGTATTGCTGTCAGTAATTTAAGGAAAGGCCCACATTTTGAAGACTGTATGTCAGGAGGATCCCTGCCTTTGACATCACATAACCTTACACTATCCCTTCCCATACCTTAGACAACTGCTCTCTTCCAGCCAAGGAGATTACTAACAGTCTCAGCCCAAATTTGGTTCAGACTCAATAGGAATGTTTAATAGTCTTTTCAGGTAGTTTCAAGAATTTTCATTCAGCAATGACTTTTCCACTGTATGTCTACGGGTTCCATTATTTGTCACATCAACTCTTTATGCAGTCAGACTTTTTCTCATTTTCCTAGGCTGAGGTGATCTAAGTTCCTCCTGAAACATAATGAATGTTAAATTCATGGGTTAAACTTTACACAAAATCTAATAAAAAGAAAAATAGATTCATTAGGGAGCACTAAATTTTTTTAAAGCTATTGACCGATTTCCTTAGAACATATAAAAATACATGTAGGTCTGATTGCATAGAAATTAAATAGAAAAAATTCATGTAAGAAATGAAACAAATGATCAGAACTGCTCCCACAAAACCTTTCTTGTATTTCTCAATTTCCTTTTTTTGTCTCCTTGTTTCTGAAGCTAATGTGTAGTTTAAACTGGAAACTTTAGCCCACTGCTTCTGAGTCACATCTGCTAGCTTTACAACAGTAGGTTCAGAAGCCTCTATGAACTTGGCCTCTTAGACAGAAGCCAGACCTCTGTGGTAACATCTTCAGGGAGAATGACATAAGGCCTCCTGGACCTCCTTATCACAGGGAAACAAGAGGGTGTGAGCATACAATGGTGCGAGGACAACCTCAAGATAGAGGTGAGCACACTTCTACGTTCTAGAGAAGGTGATAGCAGCATAATGAAATGAGACAACAGGCATTGAGGTGATAAAGATAACTTTGGGAGAAGTAGCCACTTCTTAATGAAAGAATGGTGAAATCATAACAATTTCAGTATTGAAATAGTTATGGGACCAAGAATAAGGGAAAGATGAAAAAAGAAAAAAAGCAAAACAAAATAACTCAGGCCTAAAAGCCTTTGAAAGAATAAGAATTTGACTACATAGAGCGGTGAGAAATTGAAGGCAAAATGATATTGGAGAAAGACAGGACATCACTGGGAGGATATGAGATTGAAGAGGAAGGAGTAGGGAACTGGAAAGTACAGTTGACTCTGGATGAGTTTTGCCTGAATTTGTCTTGGGCTCCAGGTCACTATTTGGTCATTTGTTCTGAGGAAATTTCTGTGGCCTCTTCTTGCTTTCACAGTTCTTCTTTTTTAATTGCTGTTTGCTCATAGCTTGACGTCCACACTGTTCTAAACTCCTTAGGTATCTTCCATGGCCCCCTGTCAGTGGGGATCATAGCTCTGTACATTTGTCTTGCTGATCTGACAGAGAGAAAAGTCTGGTGGCATCAGGTGAAGGTCTGGTTTGCTGCTGTGGTTTCCTCACTCCTCAGTGTCTGTTTCATTGTGAGCTGTTTGGGTGAGTTCTTGGCTGAAATGCAGCTGTCTCTTGTTTCTTTTCTCAATCACATTTTATAAAGATTCTCAGAAAATGTTGTTCCTCCTTTCCATAAAATAGCAACACTTACTGGGAATGCCATACTTTTTGTGATAGAAATTATTATTTATTTTAATTATTTTGGGTAATTGTCTATATTCTAGGTTTACTTTGCCTGGTCCTGGTTGCATTTTCTCAGTTGTGATCATGACCTCATCACCATGTGTGTGCCAGTTGTAATTACCATCTAAGATACCATCTTTCACTACTAGGTTTATCAGTACACCAATGTTGATCTGTTCATTTGTTTTTAAAAGCCCTCTATTGAGAATATAATTATCATTCTTTCTATCATTATAATACTCTGAATTTTTTATCTTCACATTGAAGTCTCCCCAATATGAGAAGGAAAATTGTTTAAACAATGATACAGTGCAGGAATAAATGAATTAAACGATACCATTCCTTCTCCATTTGCCAGGTTTTATGTCTTGAAGAGGACTTAGTGGTTTCTCTATCTTCCTTTCTACCATTAGGCTGTTATAACATGTTCTATTCTCTGATATTATAAAGATAAATAGAAATCTGTGAGGAAGTCACTAAATATGATTTCCTGTGTCAAGTGAAAACATGTTGGTGATACAGTCAGCAGTTCCTTCAAGTTATAAATGTATCTACAGGGCTTAGTGTAACCCTAAGAAATGGAATCACTACTAAAGTTAAATTTTGTTTTACTTTTTATGGGATAAGGCAAGAAACAAAGGGATTTAAGGATGGTTATTCAATTATTTAAGAAGAAAGAAGACATGCAGGAATTAAATTAAGAGGAAGACAGAGGAGTTTGGGTTTGGTCTCAAAACCAGAATCGTGAAATACATGAGTGGAAAATTAAGTGAGGATCAGAGAAAGATCAGATTTTGTTCTATGTGTATGCCAATGAGCAAAAGAAAACATTTTTAGTGACAGATGTCTGAATGTCACCAAAAGGTTAGGTCTCATCTTATTTTTAGTTTTACCCCATATATTCATTTGCAGTTACCAGCAATCAGGAAACTTCAGAAAAATCAAAATATCTGTGATCTTCTAGGATTAATAGAGTTAAGGAGAAAGTGTTAGCAAGTGAGTCACCAAATGTTTATTCAACACCTGCTATGTGCAGGTCACTATTCCAGGTGCTGGGTACATAGACTGAGTACAATGGAGTTCCTTCCCTAGACCTGTACAGTTTACAATCTAGTAGGAGAACAAGATATATTTGTAAACTTACAAAAAATAAGGTAAATGAGTATAAGAAAGTAGGGTTAACAGAATATTTTTTTACTGAGCTTTCACAGAAAGAGGCAGGAGGCAGGGGTGGGGTGAAGCCAGTGTGGGTAAAGTTGGGTGGGAGGGAAAGACAGGTGTTATAGACTTTGTAAGAACATAAGGCTCTGTAGCCCAGCACAGACACTCTCAAAATGATGAGAACCAATCTTTCTTCTTCTTTTCCAGTGACTCGTGATAATTCTGTGTATAACAAAATTGGCAAGAAGCTGTTTGAACTACAAGAGCACCAACAATATCATTCAGGTTTGACCTGCTTCAAAGAAGGAAAGAGGGTAAAATGTACACAGTGAGAAATAAGACTTCCTTTCCTAGTAATCAAATTCCAAGTCTGATATTTTGTATCTTTAGCACTAAAACTTTTTAACTCCATGCTGGTTTTTCCTACTGCTCTCTTAAACTATCTACTTGGATGTCTTAAATAGATTTCTCAAAATTAAAGTATCAAACAAAGCCCTAGCTTTTATCCTTACAACTATCTTTCTTCCAGGTCCCTCTTTCCCACCCCACAATTGTTCAAGCCTAAATCCTGAGAATCGTTAAAAAAAAATTTATTGTGTTTTAAGTGAAAGTTTACGTAGCTAATTAGTTTCCTTATTAACAAGTTTTATACGAATTGTTCCATGCTATAGGTTACAATTTTTACAACGTGTCAGCAGTTCAAATCCACCGTTCACTCCTTGGAAACCCTATGGGGAAGTTCTGTTCTGTCCATAGGGTTGCTTTGAGTCAGAATCGACTTGAAAGCAACAGGTTTGGTTTTGTTTGGGTCAGCGTTCTCTTTACTTCCATTCTGTTTGTTCTGTTTCCACTGATCTAGCTTCTTTGTCCCTCCTTGCCTTCTCATCTTTGCTTTTGGGTAAGTGTTGACTGTTTGGTCTCACACAGTTGATTGTTTAAGGGACACATTCCTCACGGGTGTTGTTGTTTATTTTATAACTGATCTATTATTTGGGTGAAAGGTGACCTCTAGGAGTGGCTTCAGTGCCAAATTCAAAGAGTTTCTTAGGGCAATAGTCGAGGGTTCCTCTAGTCTCTACCAGTCTAGTAGGTCTGGCCTATTTTAGGAATTTGAGTTTTATTCTACATTTTTCTCCCATTCTATCCGGGACCTTCTATTATGTCCCTGGTCAGAACAGTTGGTAGTGGTAGCCAGACACCATCTAGTTCTTCCAGAGAATCATTTGTAACAGTTCTTCTTTACTCATCATCCTAACCCCTCATCCAATTCATCACCAAGCTTAACATTAAAAAACATTCCTTTCCCTACACAGTCCTGAATTAATTGAGTAATAAATATATAAAGAATTCAGATAAGAATAAAAGCATCAACTTTATTAATGGTAAAACGGAATTGTGAAATATGCCTTAGAGTAAGGCCAAAACATTGCTCCCAAGTCTAGGCCTGGCCACCACATAGAGAAAGAGTTGGGTCAGCCATGTCCTGGATTAACAACAGCCCACAGCCTCGTGTGGAGAGCTGTACCTGAGCAGTACCTCAGTGGCTTTACTCCTCTCCAGCAAGGATTATGGACCCCGTGTTACACAGATTTTTGCTATTTCGATAAAAAAATACGGTACACTATTATGGAAAACAATATGGTACCTCCTTGAAAAGCTAGAAATAGAAATACTATAAGATCCAGCAATCCCTCTCCTAAGAATATATCCTAGAGAAATAAGAGTTATCACTCAAATAGACATATGCACTCCCATGTTCATTTCAGCACTATTCACAATAGCAAAATGATGGAAACAACCTAAGTGTCCATCAACAGAAGAATGGATAAACAAACTATGATATATACATACAATGGAGTACTACACAAGGATAGAGAACAATGATGAATCCGTGAAACATCTCACAACATGGATGAATCTGGAGGGCATTATGCTTAGTGAAATAAGTCAATCACAAAAGGACCAATACTGTATAAGAGCACTATAATAAAAACTCAAGGAAAAGTTTACACACAGAAAAAAACATTATTTGATTGTTATGATGGTGGGAGGGGAAATCACTAACTAGATAGTAGACAAGTGTCAACTTTGGTCAAGGGAAAGACAGCACACACTATAAGGGAAGTCAGCACAGTTTGACCAAGGCAAAGCCATAGATGCTTTCTAGACACATCCAAACACCTTGAGGGTTGGAGTTACTGGGGCTAAGGGCTGGGGACCATGGACTCAGGGGACTTCTACGTCAGTTGACATAACATAATTTATAAAGAGGATGTTCTACATCCTACTTCGGTGAGTAGTGTTTGGGGTCTTAAAAGCTTGTGAGCAGCCATCTAAGATACATCATTGGTCAGTTTCTGTCTGGAGCAAAGGAGAATGAAGAAAACCAAAGAATAAAGGAAAATATTCATCCAAAGGACTAATGGACCGTGTGAATCACGGCCTCCACCAGTCTGAACCCAGAAGAACAAGATGGTGCCCGACTACTGCCACCTACCACTCTGACAGGGATCACAATACAGAGTGCCAGACAGAGGCAGAGAAAAAAGTAGTACAAAATTCAAATTCACAAAAAAGAGCAGATTACTGGTCTGATAGAGACTGGAGGAATGACCAGACTGTGGCCCCTGGCCACCTTGCTAACTTACAATGGAGACCACTGTCAAAGCCCACTTTCTGGACAAAATTAAACAAGCTTGTAAAACAAACCTCTTGCTTTCTTCATGTATGATGTCCTTGATGTCATTCCACAACTCGTCTGGTCTTTGGTCGTTAGTGTGCAACCCGTCAAATCTATTCTTGAGATGGTCTCTAAAGTCAGGTGGGAGATACTCAAGGTAGTACTTTGGCTCTCATGGACATGTCCTAATTTTCTTCAGTTTCACCTTGAACTTGCATATGAGCAATTGATGATCTGTTCCACAGTTGGCCCCTGGCCTTGTTCTGACTGATGATATTGAGGTTTTCCTTCATCTCTTTCCACAGATAGAGTCGATTTGATTCCTGTGAGTTCCATGAGTAGATTCACCATCATCTCTTTCCCACATATTTGGTTGATTTGTGTGTATTCCATCCGGCGAGGTCCATGTGTATAGTTGCCATTTATGTTATTGAAAAAAGGTATTTTCAATGAGGAAGTTGTTGGTCTTGCAAAAGTCTATCATGGGATCTCCAGCAGCATTTCTGTCACCAAGGCCATATTTTCCAACTACCAATCCTTCTTCATTTCCAAATTTCGCATTCCAATCACCAGTAATTATCAATGCACACGGATTGCATGTTTGATCAATTTCAGACTGCTGAAGCTGGTAAAAATCTTGAATTTTTTCATCTTTGGCCTTAGTGGTTGGTGTGTAAATTTGAAAAATAGTCGTATTAACTGGTCTTCCTTGTAGACATATGGATATTATCCTATCCCTGACAGCATTGTACTTCAGGATAGATCTTGAAATGTTTTTTTGATGATGAATGCAACGCCATTCTTCTTCAAGCTGTCTTCCCTGCATAGCAGACCATATGACTGTCTGATTCAAAATGGCCACTACCAGTCCACTGCGGAAATTATCAAACAATATCATTAATATCACATGCAAGTAAAGTTTTGCTGAAGATGATTCAAAAAGTGGCTGCAGCAGCATATCTACAAGGAACTGCCAGAAATTTAGGCTGGATTCAGAAGAAGACATGGAACCAGGGATATCATTACTGATGTCAGATGGATCCTGGCTGAAAGCAGAGAATACCAGAAAGATGTTTACCTGTGTTTTATTGACTGTGCAAAGGCATTTGACTGTGTGGATCATAACAAATTATGGACAACATTATGAAGAATGGGAATTCCGAACACTTAATTGTGCTTATGAGGAACCTGTACATAGATCAAGAGGCAGTTGTTCAGACAGAACAAGGGGATACTGCGTGGTTTAAAGTCAGGAAGGCTGTGTGTCAGGGTTGTATCCTTTCACCATACCTATTCAATCCGTATGCTGAGCAAATAATCTGAGAAGCTGGACTTTATGAAGAAGAATGGGGCATCAGGGTTGGAGGAAGACTCATTAACAACCTGTGTTATACAGATGAAACAATCTTACTTGCTGAAAGTGAAGAGGATTTGAAGCACTTAGGGATGAAGAACAAAGACCACAGGCTTCAGTATGGATTACACCTCAACGTAAAGAAAACAAAAATCCTCACAACTGGACAAGTAAGCAAAGTCATGATAAATGGAGAAAAGATTGAAGTTGTCAAGGATTTCGTTTTACTTGGATCCACAGTCAACACCCATGGAAACAGGAGTCAAGAAATCAAAGGACTCATTGCATTGGCAAATCTGCTGCAAAAGACCTCTTTAAAGTGTTGAAAAGCAGAGATGTCACCTTGAAGACTAAGGTGCGCCTGACCCAAGCCTTGGTATTTTCAATTGCATAATTTGCATGTGAAAGCTAGACAATGAATAAAGAAGACCAAAGAAGAATTGATGCCTTTGAATTGTGGTGTTAGCAAAAAAATTGAATATACTATGAACTGCCAAAAGAATGAACAAATCTGTCTTGGAAGAAATACAACCAGAATGCTCCCTAGAAGCAAGGATGGCAAGACTACATCTTACATACTTTGGACATGTTATCAGGAGGGATCAGTCCCCCGGAGAAGGACATCATGCTTGGTAAAGTACAGGGTCAGCGAAAAAGAGGAAGACGCTCAACAAGATGGATTGACACAGTGGCTGCAATAATGGGCTCAAGCATAACAATGATTGTGAGCATGGCGCAGGACCAGGCAATGTTTTGTTCTGTAGTACTTAGGGTCTCTATGAGTCGGAACTGACTCGACAGCACTTAACAACAACAACATAAAATAAACAGTAACACACAAGAGGAATGTGCTTCTTAGTTCAATCAAATAAATATACAAGACCAAATTGGCAACTCCTACCCAAAAGCAAGAGAAGTCAGGAAGGGACAGGTGAACTGGTCAAATGGACATGGGCAACCCGAGGTGGAAAGGGGGAGAGTGCTGACAAATTGAGAAGATTGCAACCAAAGTCACAAACAATATGTGCATAAATTTTTGAAGGAGAAATTAACTTGAGCTGTAAACTTTCACCTAAAGCACAGTTAAAAAATAAATACATAAAAGAATGAAATAACTCGGTCTACACTTACCCAGAGTTAGCTGTACTGCAAAGTTTAGAGCCAATTATCACGTTTAGAGAGTGTACAGTCCTCCAGAAGACCACCCTCACTTCTGAAACCAGCTGTAAGTTCAGGGAGTTCACAAAACCACCTTCAGGTTTAGTAATTCATTGTAAGGACTCATAGAACTCACTGAAAGACAGTATATACACAGCTGTGGTTTATTGCAGGGAACAGATTCAAATGAAAATTAGCCAAAGGAAGAGACACAGGGTAGTCTAGGGTGGCTCCAGTGCTAAGGTTCAATTGTCCTGTTCTATGCAGTATAACCTGTTAACCTCCCAGAATCCGTGTGTGAAGATATGCACAAGGAGTTTTGCCAGTCAAGGAAGCTCACCTTAGCCCTCATGCTCAGAGTTTTTATTGGGGTCCCATTACATATGCAGGAATCTCTGATTGGTGCAAACAGTTAAGCAGTCAGCTACTTACTGAAAGGTTGGCGGTTCAAACACACCTGGAGATGCCTCAAAAGAAAGTCCTGGTGATCTGCTTTGGAAAGGTCAAAACCTTGAAAACTGTATGGAGCACAGTTCTACTCTGCAATACATGGGTTTGCCATGATTTGGGAATCAACTGGCTTTTTAAAAATTTTTGGTTTATTATGTATGTATGATTGATTGATGGATTACCCACATGGTTGATTTCAGCATCCAAGTCAACTGATATTCTGACCCAAAGCTACCAACCATCACCTGTGCAGTGCAGTGGATGGCTTTTTTTTTTTTTTTTAAATTTTTTTTATTATACTTTAGGTGCAGGTTTACAGAACAAATAGTTTCTCATTAAACAGTCAGTACACATATTGTTTTATGACATTGGTTAACAACCCCACAACATGTCAACACTCTCCCTTCTCAACCTTGGAGACGTTTTTTTTTGGTGAAAATATACGTAGACAAAGATACACCATTTCAAAAATTTCTACATGTACTATTCAGTGACATTGATTATGTTCTTCCAGTTGTGCTGCTATCCTCACTGTCCTTTTCCAAATTATTCCATCACTATTGTCTTCAACTCACTGTCCCCTAGGATTCTCATCAAACCTTTTGAGTTGCTGTTGTCAATGTGCTCTCACATAGACAATTCTTTTTTGTTGTTGTTGTTACTTTAGATGAAGGTTTACAGAACAAAATAGTTTCTCGTTAAACAGTTAGTACACACATTGCCCTATGACAATGGTTAACAATCCCATGACATGTCAACACTGTCCTTTCTCAACTGTGGGTTCCCTATCACCAGCTTTCCTGTCCCCTTCTGCCTTCTAGTCCTTGTCCCTGCACTGCTGTGCCTCATTAGTCCCGTTTTGTTATATGGTTCTGTCCAGTCCTTGGCTGAATGGTGAACCTTGGAAGTGACTTCACCACTGAGCTAAAAGGGTGTCTGGGGGCCATACTTTCAGGGTTTCTCCAGTCTCTGTCAGGCCAACAAATCTGGTCTTTTTTTATGTGTTAGAATTTTGTTCTACATCCTTCTCCAGCTCTGTACAGGACCCTCTGTTGTGATCCTGATCAGAGCAGTCAGTGCTGGTAGCCAGGCACCATCTAGCTGTACTGGACTCAGGCTGGTGGAGGCCTTGGTAGCTGTGGTCCATTAGTCCTTTGGACTAGTCTTTTCCTTGTATCCTGTTCTCTTCATTCTCCCTTGCTCTCGAAGGGGTGAGACCAGTGGAGTATTTTAGATGGCCGCTCACAGGCAATGGATCACTTTTGTGTGGCCTTTCAGTCATAGTCTTGTAACTCCCACCCAAGTGATTGAGTGAGAATATGCAAATAAGGAAATTGTGGACCACCAAGGGGACTGGTCAGTTTTTCCTTAAAAGAGCCAACTCCAGAGCAGAGAGAGGATCCTCCCACTACCAAGAAAGAGGAGCCAGCATGTCTTTTGGACTGGGGATCCCTGTGCCAAGAAACACCTGGAACCAGGAGACCAAGAGACAAAGAGCTGTAACACAGAAGAGGGTGAGAAGTGGTGGCAGAGAAATGATGGCAGGAGAGACCAGCAGGAGATGGTGCAGTGGGCTTCCCTGCCCATGGAGCGAGAAAGCTGAGTGCCTTTGGGCTGAGGCTTACTGGCAGAGTGGAGTGCCTCTGGGCACTTATTGGCAGAGCTAAAAGAGCTTCATAACACTTGTCCCTGAGCAGGGTAAAGGCAGAGGGGCCAGCGGGAGGCATGCCTGCAGCAAGGTTGGGAAGAGGCTCTCCTGATGGAAGAACTATATCCTGAGTGTTCCTGAACCTGAATTGTAACTTGTTACTTCCCTAATAAACCCCATAATCATAAATATTGTCTCTGAGTTCTGTGTGGTCACTGCCATGAATTATTGAACCCAGCACAGAAGTAGAGAGTGCTGTGGGAAGGACAGTTGGTGTCAGAATTGGTAAAGAAGGCAGAGAGAGAAGGCATGTCTGACCTCTGCCTCGTAGGAATCAGCCTTGGGCTGTTGATCTTGATTCTCCTTCCCCCTTGTGAAGTTAGAGGAGGTCAAACATGACTTCATGCCCTTTTTACAACATGGATGATCTGACCACAGCTCTATGACTATCACGTACAGCCTGCCATACCCTAAGATAAAGTGTGGTCAGCTTCCAACCTAAATGAAGACAAGATTACCTCCCAAAAGGCTCCCAGAAGCTTCTCAGAAGAACAAAGACCAGATCTCTCTTTGGGCAATGCTAAATTCTTTATTACAAACCACTCACGGGAGAAAACCATGAGAAGAGAAGAGACAACAAAATCTTCCTCAATACTACCACAAGAGACCGGAATTTACTGTTTTGGGGTCTATGGCAAGAATATGGAAAGGAAAGACTGGTTTGTTCTTTACTCTTATTAGACTCTAGTTCTTGTTTCACATTTGCCTTAACAATAGTATAATATAACCTAATTAGCAAAGCCAGTCCTTATTGTCGAACCACTCAGTCAAATCAGACTTACTGTGTCAGAAAAACTCTAACTTTTCTATTCACATGACCATATTAATATGCATTTTGGAAAATATTTTAAAAAACCTGTGAAATAAATTCTAAATGCATCCTTCAAGCCAATTTTAGAGAAGTTAAGTTTAAATTATGGCAGCTCTAATATATTTATTTTATACCTTTTTATAAGCCTGTAGAAAATTTCTCATTCCTTAGTTCGTAATAACATGTAGCTAAAATTATGTTTTATGTGAAGGAAGAAATAAGATAGAAGGTATTGTATCACTTTGGGAAATGTATTTTTATTCATATAATTAACTCAGGTTTGAAAATATAATTAATTTGGGTTTAAGGAATAATTAAATGACAACATATAAAATTTAGAAATATTCCATTAATTTTGGTAAATGTCATGCTCATATTTTTCTCTTTTTAAGGAAAAAGAAAGGTATATATTTCTAAAAGCTAATTGGTCCAGCAGGCTAGCATGTAATTTTATTTTTTTGTTATTGGCGGTCGAAAATAATAAACATCAGAAAAGATGAAATAAAAGGAAGATTGCATATAGCATTAATATTTCATGATATGATTGATAAAAGGTTGTAATTAACTTATTGAATAGTGCATACTAAATTTTAAAGGAATTATGTACTATTTGTACCTGCATGCTTTATCCGATGCAAGTTGAAAAATTTGGAAGTCCCAGAAATTTCCCAGTACATTTAAAGTTACAGTATCATGAAGCTGCACTGTTTCAGCTATTCAAAGGTGATTTTTCTTTCCAACCTCTGACACATCCTAGCAATGAGTATTGACAATAGCTGAACAGGATTGCCTACAATTAGATCAAGAAAAAAGCCTCTTTTAGTAGTTAATATTTCTCATCAAATCTCTCCTTGCTCTTATCAGATTCTCCATCTGGATCCTAGAGTCTAGATCAAAGCATTTTTTGACGATAAAGAGCGTATAGAAGAGGTGAAGTCATTAAATTAAAACTGTCATCACTCTCAACACCCATATTCAAATATACAATTGACTTCAGAACATCACTTCAAGAGCAAAACCCTCCATTTCTAATGCCATGCTTCATGCTTAAAAGGAAATATACAAGACAGAACTATAGAATATAGATTTCTGGTGACTTGATTAATTATTAAAGGAGACTTCACTAAAAATACTATTTTAAATAGTCCCTTTGGCACTGCCTTAAGTATCTAGTGCTATAACAGAAATACAAGTGGAAGGCTTTAACAAAGGAAATTTATTCTCTCACAGTCTAGAAAGCTAGAAGTCCAAATTCAGGGTACCAGCTCTAGGCGAAGGCTCTGTCTGTTGGTTCTTGGCGAAGGTCCTTGTTACCAATCTTTCCCTGGTCTAGGGACTTTTCGGTGCAGGAACCTCTGCTCCCCATGCTGCTTTCCTGGTGGTATGAGGTCCCGGGTCCCTCTGCTAGCTTCTCTTGTTTATATCTCAAAAGAGATTGACTCAAGACATAACCTAAGTTTGTAGATTCAGTCCTGCCTCATTAACATAACTCTCTTTAATCCTGCCTAATTAACATCATAGAGGCATGATTTACAACACATAGGAAAACCGTAACAGATGACAAAATGTTGGACTATTACACAATACTGGGAACTACGGCCTAGCCAAATTGACATACATTTTTGGGGTACACAGTTCAATCCGTAACAGGAACCATGGAGTATTTTACACCCGGTGGCACAGGGAGTTTCTGGATGGATGAGGGGTATGCCTTTCTTTTGTAATATAGAATACCTAATAGGGAAAGGAAAAAAAAAGTTGCTGCAGACGCAGCTGTCGGGGTCGATTCATGGTGACCCCATGTGTGTCAAAGTAGAATTGTGCTCTGTAGGATTTTTAGTGGCTGATGTTTTCAGAATAGATCACCAGGCCATTCTTCAGAGGCACCTCTGGGTGGACTCAAACCTCCAGCCTCTTGGTTAGAAGCCAAATGTTTGCACCACCCAGGGACTCTACGGAAAGGAAAGTGGAATTTGTACGATGGTAGGAAAGAATACGTAGCTATCACTACTACATTTCCTTGGGAAAATCTTGGAGTATGTATCTCCAGTTCGAAGATTTCCAACCTAGACTGTCTCTCAGTGTTATAGCTCATTCAGGCAATGTAAGGTAAATTAATCCCACTGAAAGCTAGCTCTCTTTCTAAAAGGCACAAAGGATTTACGGAACATTTGAGATTATCACAGCATGAAGTCATTATCTTCAACTTTTTATATACACAAGCAAAACCCGAACATTACAGTAGTTATCCCAAACACTTTATGTTCCTAGAAGCAAGGGCATAGTTTAATCCAGATGCACATCTTTATGGCCACGTAAAATTCATAGCAGAATTTTCAGTCTCATCACAATGCCAGGTGGGGTGTGCTGGTGATCCTCAGGGCAGAGGGAGTATCAAAAGGGTAAGTGTGGTCCTCTCTTAAATACGTAACATGGGAAAACCAACCTATGCATGAGGTCTCCTCACTGCCAGTGACACTTCAAAAAGCCCTGCCTTCTTGCAAAGTTTAGAAATTAGCCAGGATGGCAATCTCAGTCCTGAGCTTACCTGGACTCCAGTTGTCCACACCTCAACTTTTAAAATCTCTTCATTTTGAGCAAGTTGCTCCACGTTTTAAACAGGCAGCTCTCCAAGCTCAGCTTATAAACTTGCATTTTCTCTAACTCTTTGCTCTTTTTTGTCTCCATCCACATCAAGTTCCCAAGAAAATTTTAGCTCCGCACCCAGTGGGAGCTATTACTGCCTCTTGATTGGGTCAGCTGACTCATACTAAGCAGATTCCTGACCTAAATATGCTGTTTAAATTCCTAATGCTTCTGCTGTTAGGTCTCAAATGAAGAATATTATGTCTGCTACTATGTGCGCTTCCTGCAAATATTGTTTTTCCTCAACTTTTGGATTCTCCAGGCCTCCAGAAACTCATTTTATTTTATTCTCTGCTATTCTACCCCTCCTTTAAGGCAGCATCAACTGTAATTTTTTTTTAAATGGTTCTCATCCCATTTTTGTTCTCCTCAATCTGTCTGTTCTACTTTTTATTTTTCTTCTTTTTATTGTGCTTTAGGTGAAGGTTTACAGAGCAAATTAGTTTCTCATTTAACAATTAGTATACATATTTTTTTGTGACATTGGTTGCCAAACCCACGACCTGTCAACACTCTCCCTTTCTCAACCTTGTGTTCCCCATTACCAGCTTTTCTGTCCCCTCCTGCCCCATCCTTACCCCTGGGCTGGTGTGTTCATTAAGTCTCGTTTTGTTTTATGGGCCTGTCTAACCTTTAGCTGAAGGGTGAACCTCAGGAGTGACTTCAGTACTGAGTTAAAAGGGCGTCCGGGAGCCATACTCTCGGGGTTTCTCCAGTATCTGTCAGACCAGTAAGTCTGGTCTTTTTCTGTGTGTTAGAATTTTGTTCTACATTCTTCTCCAGCTCTGTCCGGGACCCTCTATTGTGATCCCTGTCAGAGCAGTCGGTGGTGGTAGCTGCCAACATTTGTTGTGCTGTACTCAGTCTGGTGGAGGCTGTAGTAGTTGTGGTCCATTAGCCCTTTGAACTAATCTCTCCCTTGTGTATTTGGTGTTCTTCATTCTCCCTTGCTCCAGTTCAGGTGGGACCAGTGGAGTATCTTAGATGGCCACTCACAAGCTTTTAAGACCTCAGATGCTACTCACCAAAGTAGGGTGTAGAATATTTTCTTTATAAGTTATGCCAATTGAGCTAGATGTTCCCCAAGACCATGATCCCCAGCCCTCTGCCCAGTAATTCGGTCCTTCAGGGAGTTTGGATGTGTCTATGAAGCTTCCATGACCTTGCCTTGGTTAAGTTGTGCTGGCTTCCTCAGTATTGTGCACTGTCTTACCCTTCACCAAAGTTATCACTTACCTGTTGTCTATTTAGTGCTTTTCCATCCCTACCTCTCCCCTCCCTCATAACCATCAAAGATTCTTTCTTTGTGTAATCCTTTTCAGTTTTTATAACAGTGGTCTCATACTGTATTTATCTTTTTGTGATTGACTTATTTCCCTCAGCAGAATGCCCTCCAGATTCATCCATGTTGTGAGATGTTTCCTAGATTCATCATTGTTCTTTGTTGTTGATTAGTATTCCATTATGTTTATGCACTGTAGTTTGTTTATCCATTCATCTGCTGATGGACACTTAGGTTATTTCCATCTTTTTGCTATTGTGTATAATGCTGCAGTGAACATGGGTGTGCATACGTCTATTAGTAAGATGGCTCTTATTTCTCTAGGATATATTCCTAGAAGTGGGATTGCTGGATCAGATGGAATTTTATTTCTAACTTTTTAAGGAAGTACCGTATCGTTTTCCAAAATGGTTATACCATTTTGTATTCCCACCAGAAGTGCATAAGATCCCCAAGCTCCCCACAGCCTCTCCAACATTTGTTATTTTCTGTTTTTCTTTTTTTTTTTTTATTCATTCCAGTAATGTCAGGGTGAGATGGTATCTCATTGTAGTTTTGATTTGCATTTCTCTAACGGTTAGTGATTGCAAGCATTTCCTCGTGTGTCTGTTAGCTGCCTGAATGTCGTTGGTGAAGTGTCTGTTCATATCCTTTGCCCATTTTTTAGTTGGATTATTTGTCTTTTTTTGGAGGGGTGTTGGGTTTTTGTATAGATTTTAGAGATTAAACCTTTGTTGGATTTGTTATAGCTAAATTTTTTTTCCCCAGTCTGCAGATTCCTTTTTTTTACACTTTTGGTGAAGTGTTTTTATTTTATTTTATTGTACTTTAGGTGAAGGTTTACAGAACAAATAGTTTCTCATTAAACAGTCAGTACACATATTGTTTTATGACATTGGTTAACAACCCCACAACATGTCAACCCTCTCCCTTCTTGAACTTTTTTTTTTTTTTTTGGTGAAAATATATGTAGTCAAAGATACACCGTTTCAAAAATTTCTACGTGCACAGTTCAGTGATGTCGATTACATTCTTCCAGTTGTGCTGCTATTCTCACTTTAGATGAAGGTTTATAGAACAAAATAGTTTCTCATTAAACAGTTAGTACACATATTGCCCTATGACAATTGTTAACAACCCCACTACATGTCAATACTGTCCTTACTCAAACTTGGGTTCCCTATCACCAGCTTTCCTGTCCCCTTCTGCCTTCTAGTCCTTGTCCCTGGACTGCTGTGCCTCATTAGTTCCATTTTGTTTTATGCGGCTATTCAATTCCTGGCTGAAAGGTGAACCTCAGAAGTGACTTCACCATTGAGCTAAAAGGGTGTCTGGGGGCCATACTCTCGGGGTTTCTCCAGAGTCTTTCAGGCCAGTAAATCTGGTCTTTTTGTGTGTGTGTTAGAATTTTGTTCTACATCCTTCTCCACCTCTGACCAGAACCCTCTATTGTGATCCCAGTCAGAGCAATCAGTGGTGGTAGCCAGGTACCATCTAGCTGTACTGGACTCAGGCTGGTGGAGGCCTTGGTAGCTGTGGTCCATTAGTTCTTTGGACTAATCTTTTCCTTGTATCCTGTTCTCTTTATTCTCCCTTGCTCCCGAAGGGATGAGACCATTGGAGTATCTTAGATGGCTGCTCACAGGCTTTTAAGACCCCAGACACTACTCCCCAAAGTAGAATGTAGAACATTGTCTTTATAAACTGTGTTATGCCAGTTGAGCTAGATGTTCCACAACCCTCTGCCCAGCAGTTCAGTCCCTCAGGGAGTTTGGATGTGTCTATGGAGCTTCCACGACCCTTCATTGTACAAGTTGGTTTCCCCAGTATTGTGTACTGTCTCACCCTTCACCAAAGATACCACTTATTTATTACCTATTTAGTATTCCTGCCTACCCCTCCCATCCCTTGTAACCAACAAAGATTGTTACTTTTTGTGTGTAAACCTTTTCATGAGTTTTTACAATAGAGGTCTCATACAATATTTGTCCTTTTGTGATTGACTTATTTCACTCAGTATAATGTCCTCCAGTTTCATCCATGTTATGAGATGCTTTCATTTCTTTTGTTTTTGTAGGTTTTGTTTTTACTGAGACTTTATGTTTTCCTTCCTTATATTTATGAGTACGTTTGTTAACTTTCTTTGTGGTTACCATGAAATTTACCCTTGTCTTTCTAAGTCTGAAGCAGTCTATTATTACTTGGTATCGCCTTGCCTTCCTCTCCATTAAAAGGTTCTATACATACACAGTTTATTCCCTTTTTTATTGTTCTGATGTTGTTGTCACTTACAGATTAACAGCTCTGATTCCCTGTTGTATTTCTTTTGGTTTTGGATAGTCCTTGATTGGTATCTGGCTGGTACAGTCCTTCATCCTAGATTCAGCTTTGTGAGCTGAAGTTGTATGTTCTCAGATCGAAGGACTCCATTTAATAATTCTTGTAAATTTGATTTGGTTTTTACATATTCCCTTAACTTCTGTTTGTCTGGAAATGTCCTAATTTCACTATCATATTTGAATGAGAGTTTTGCAGAATATATTATTCTTGGCTGGCAATTTTTTCTTTCAAGGTTTTATATATGTCATCCCATTGCCTTCTTGCCTGCATGGTTTCTGCCGAATAATCTGAGCTTCATCTTATTGTTTCTCCTCTGTATGTGACTTCTTGTTTTTCACACGCTGCTTTCAGGATTCTTTGTTTGTCTTTGGTTTTGGCAAGTGTGATTATGATATGCCTTGGTGATTTTCTTTTGGGGTCTATCCTATATGGGGTTCATTGAGCTTATAGGATGGCCAGATTTTCATCTTTCATAATACTGGGGAGGTTTTCTGTCAGCAGTTCTTCAATAATCCTCTCTGTGTTTTTTGTTTTCTCCCCCTGTTCTGGAACTCCGATCACTCACAGACTTTTGCTTTTGATTGTATCCCACATAATTGTCAGGGTCTCTTTATTTTTCTTTGTTCTTTTTTCTGAGTTTTCCTCGAACAGAGTTGTATCCAAGTGTTTCTCTTCAATTCTGCTTATCTGGTCTTCCACCATTTCAAATCTGCTCTTCAGCCCTGCTATGACACTGCCCACTTCTGAAATCTTGTTGTTCATCTTTTGGACTTCTAATTGTTGTTTTGTATAATTTCTGGTTGTGAATTTATTGTGGCATTTTGTTCCTGCATTATTTTCCTGAATTATTCCATTTATTTGTCTGTATTTTCCATGAATTTGTCTATTTTTTCCACATTTTTGTCTGCTTTTTTGCTTCAACTCTTGGATAATTCTGAGTATTAGAGATTTCAATTCCCTATCAGGTAGTTCTAGTGCCTTTTCTTCCACTGGTAAGTCATCTGGTGTTTTATTTTGGACGCCTACTGGAACCATCCTGTCCTGTTTTTGTAAATGTTTTGATATTGTCTGCTGTCTTCAGGGCATTAAGTAGTTATTTTTTGTTGTTTATTGATTGTAGATTTGTTTGTTTTGTCCTTTTTTTAAAAAATTTTGCAATGTCTGAGCAGGCAGGCTCTGTGTTCTTTGTTGTTTGCTCATCTGTGGGCACGATACTTTTCGCCTCCTTCTCCAATTGGCAGGGTCAGTCACTCAGATATGGTACAGCAGGGCAGGTCTAGCTGAAGAGGAGTTGCTGGGATGGGTTATTTGTGGCATTTACTACAGCCACCACGGTGGGTTGGTAAACAGTGCAGGGCAGGTTCCAGTAGGCCGTGCCTGTGCAGCTTGGTGGTGTGATGTTAAGCGCACAGTGCAGGTAGGCAGGAAGGAGGGGGGAGATTGTGATGTGTGGAGCTAAGATAGATATGGGAGAGAGGAGAGAGGAACAGAAGCCAAAAACATACCAACAAAAAAGAATGCTGGGGAGCTTGCTGTTGGAGTGGAGAGATGAGAGACTATGAAAAGGAGAAAAACAAAAAGGGGAAGAAGAAGAAAAAAAAGAAAAGAAAAGAATGAATAAATAAAAATTAGAAAGAAAAAATAACAGCAAAACTCCCAGGGAACCCACCGGTGCAGCTATGAGGTCTGGGGAAGTTGTTCCCAGGTGTTGAAGTACAGCCTGGCTAGGAGGTGTAGACGTATTCAGTGCCAGGTATTCAGGGGACAGGAAGAGAAGGAATGTATAGAGAGATGAGAAACTGAGTAATCAAGAAAGACAAAAGGGGAAAAAGAGGGAAAACAAAACAAAACAAATAAAGAACAAGAAACCCCCCCAAAAAAACAGAAGAAAAAAAAAAACCATGAAAAAAGAAATGCCCTCAGTGATCCTCTGTGCGTCTGCACAAGCTGAGGGGGTAGGTCCCAAGCTGCACAGCATGGCCCGGCCAGAAAGTGCTCCCAACTAGAGAAAAGAAAAAGAAAACCAAACAATTCAAAACAAACAAAAGCCCCGGGATCCCACCAGCATGGCAGCACAGACCAGGAAGCAGTTCCACCCTCGAACAGAGCTCCACAGCCCCTCAAGAAGAAGCAAAGATGGTGCATGGAGCCAGGTATTTGAGCAAAAGGAGGAGGAGGTGGTGAGAGGTAAGGAAGAAATCAAAAGAAGTAGAAAAAAGCAACAACAGCAGCTAACAAATGGCACTCAGGGAGCGAGCCAGTGCCAGCAGGTGGAATCCAAGCAGCCAGTGCTTCCTGGCCAGGAGACTGTGGCTGCGGGAAGAAGAGGAGGCTGAGTGGGGGTGAAGGAGGGTGGGGGGTGGGAAAGTGTATATCACCAGTTACCAGTTGTTCTGTCTCCTGCTGGAAGCTCTGTGAAGCTGCTTTCTTGTATAATGTGGGGATATATGCCATTTAAACATGGCTGCACTATTGACAACTGCAGCCCCCTCAGGCCTCTATGCTGCACAGCATGTTGAGACTTCTCTCCAACATGTTGAGACTTGTCACGATTTGTTTTCCCAAACCTATTGTCCCTTTACTGATTGGCTTGTTTACCTGAATTCCTTCTCCTTTGCCCACACCCAAAGCCCATTGTTTTGTTAATTGCTTTATTGCTTGCTGTATTGACTATAAAATAAACTCCTGGGACTGAAGTGGGGTCGACTCCTCAGAGTGACCCACCTGGCCCCACTTCTCTGTAAGAGTTGTGGCATGGTTACTGTCTCCACTGCTCGCTGAGACAGATGGTGCCCCATGTGAGGGATCTTCATCGGAGCTGCAAACGCCCTCGCACTCAAATCCCTTTAAGGGGTGAGTATCGGACACGTCCTAATCAGGCTGGGGTGACAGCCCGAGAGCAGTGGAGCTTTTCCGAACGCTCTCAATTCAGGCTAGGTTTATAGCCCAAGAGCGACCAGATCCTTCTGGAACGCTGTTAACTCAGGCTAGGTTTATAGCCCAAGAGTGACGAGGTCTATCCGGATGCTCTCAGATTAGGCTGGGTGTACAGCCCAGGAGCAACGAGGCTTTCTCGTGCCCTCTCAAGGGATTTCAGGCTTCAGGCCAGGAGCTTTCCTATCCTTCTTTTCTTCATTTTTCCGTTTCCTCCTCGTTATGGGGAATTCTCTTTCTCCTGAGCAGTGTCAACACCAAACCCAGTTGTTGGGATTGTTAAAGGCTTCTAAGCTTAAGGTGCCGGAAAAAGCTCTTACCCAACTTCTGCTTTTAATTGAATCTGCCTGTCCATGGTATCCCCTATGAGGAAACCTTGATGTAGAAGCATGGGAACATATTGGTAATATCATCCGTGACATGAACATCCCAGCTTCAGTTGTCATTGCTTGGCATGACTGCCGCCTCGCTTTACAGTCCCTACAGGCAGCTCCTTCTGCTCCCTCCCCTAGTAAAGAAGTTGTTTACAACCCCCTTCTCCACGCCTCCCAAGGCCGATTTCTCTCAACATGAGTCTCTTATGGAAAGATGTTTGCAAGAGGGCCATGAGAAAGAGGGGCTTTCTGCATATCCTGTCATTCGTGGATCAGGACTGCCCCGTCACGATGGCCTTGATTTTCAAGTTTTTAAAGAACTCCGTAAAAGTATGATAGAAAACGGTTTACAGTCTTCCTTTACAAGGGGATATGTAGAAGCTATAGGACAGAACTATGAGATGACCCCATGGGATTGGAACCTTTTGATGCGAACAGTTTTAACCCCTGCTCAATTTAGTGTATGGAGCCAAGAATATAAAGAACATTGTAACCTTTATGCCGTAGACAACCTCAATCATAATATTCCTATCAGCCTTGATATGCTCCTGGGTAGTGGAAATTATTCTACCCCCCAAGCCCAAAGCCAAATGAATAGACAAACTTTTAGTCAAGCATCAAATGTTGCCACTAAAGCATGGGGTAAGGTCCCTGACTCTAAAACACCTACAGGCTCCTTTGCCACCATCCAACAAACAGCAAACGAGCCTTACACTGATTTTATAAACCGCCTTCAAACGGCAATCTCCAGACAGGTAGACAATCAACAAGCGGCTGAGGTTCTTTGTCTCCAGCTTGCTTATAAGAATGCCAATGCCTACTGCCAAGCCATTCTGACTCCCTTAAAGGCGCAGAATCCTAATTTAGCTGAAATGATTAGAGCATGTCAAAATGTTGGCACAGAAACTCATAAGGCACAAGTATTAGCGGCAGCTCTCCGTCCATCCACTGCCACCTGTTTTGGGTGTGGTAAACCTGGACATTTTAAAAAGGACTGTCATAGGCTAAAAAACAAAAATGCCAACACTAAACTTCCAACCCGAAAGTGTCCCCGCTGTAGTAAAGGCTTTCATTGGGCTAATATATTCTGGGTTTCTTTATGCTACAGCCCTTTCTGGAGAACGTTCTACTCATGCCTGTCGTCATTTCATGCAAGCCATTGCAACTATGGGATGTCCCCAGGCCCTTAAAACTGATAATGGGCCTGCATATACTTCTGCTAAGTTCCAACAATTTTGTGCCACTTGGAATATTCTTCATACCACTGGCATTCCTTATAACCCTCAAAGGCAGGCTATAAGTGAGCGTGCCCATCATACTCTCAAACAGCTCTTAAATAAACAAAAGGGGAGAGATGATGGGTCTAGAATATGTGATCAGAATGAAAGACTTGCCAAAGCTCTCTTTACTTTTAATTTTTTTTTATCGGTTGCCAAAGATGGTGGTACCGCAGCAGAACGATATTTTATCCCCCACCCCGACACCCAACCTTGCCCACAGGTCTTCTATAAAGATCCTCAAAATCCCCCTGCTGTCAAGGACCTGTAGAATTATTAACTTGGGGGCGAGGGTATGCGGTTGTTTTGTCTGCTACAGGCCCACTTTGGATTCCTGCTCAACTAGTAAAACCATATCATACCCCAGCAACAGATGCAACAAATACCCTCCCCCCCCCCCCGCTGATCAACGGATCTCATTCCAGAGCAACAGCTGACACCATCACACCTTCTGCAGATGAAGATGAATAAAACAATAAAACCCTGCAGTGCTGGTCACATGGGGAAACCTAACTTCCTTATAACTGTACATGTCCTTCTCCTCTTTCCTTCCCAGTTATCAACAATCTCTGCCCAGACCACTTTTTGGGCTCATGTTCTTAGCCCTCCTGTCTTCCACCCAGTCACTAGGGAGGATCCAGAGCCTCCCCTTTCTTCTAATGACACTAATGTTACTGGAGGACAATATTTGGCCTATTCCAAACCACTTATTAATTCCCCTGAGGAAGGCTGGTTTGTACTGTCTACAAACTGGACACTCTATGCTGCCGCCCTTCCTTTGTGTTTTACTACTTAGCCACACACTGCTTCTGCGTGCGTGCCTATATTAGAACAATGGTATATGAATTATATTTACTATAATGACACCTATAAACAACCAGCCTACTCCAAACAATTTTTCATTAAAGCCATAGGCATTAACGGCACGTTCAGTGCTTACAATACTCACTCACCTCCCTCCATCCCTGTATGCCAACACCCACACCTATCTCTTACAGACCCTATCGATAATACTTGGGTTATTTGTCGAACTACTATTCTTCATACTCTCTCCCTTTCAACATTTCACTAGAAAATTGGGGCCCTCAAGGTTTAATTTTATTACCAAATCACTCTGCTTAGCAGTGGGCAACCCCATACCATTATCAAGGACATTCTAAGTCCTGGAACCCTGGCCTAGCCGGACCCATTCTTCACCTACATTATTCAACTACTCATTTCTCCCCATTAAAAATCCTTTCTTAGCGATTAGGTCTCCCTTTTTATGATAGGACTCTTCGTTCAGGAGCCTTTCAGAAGGAGACAGATAATGTCAAATTACAATGGACTCTCCATGACCATAACAATTCTGTGCTTATATGCACGTCTCAATCATACATTTTTGCTATAACTTCTAGCCCTCCAGATATCATTAAAGTAAATGCCTCTTTTCAATTAACATTATCCAGTGACTCTACTTGGATTACTCCATGTCTGTCCAGACAAAATGTCTCCACTCTTAACATCAATTCTGTATTTGTTCTTCGATAAATAAGCCATCTTTGGCTACCTATTAACCTTACACACCCTTGGCAAGATAGTTCCCCCCTTGCCCAAATTGTTAATGCATTACAAAAAATACGAACTAAGAGATTTCTTGGAATTCGCATAGCTTCTATTATCACAGCTACTGCTGTGGCTCTTTCTCAATCCATTCAAACCGCCCAACAGTTTAACACTTATATGCAAAATGTTACTTCTGAAATGCAAACTATGGTACATATTGATCAAGAGATCCTCAAGCGTCTGGGTGCTTTAGAAGCCTCAGTCCTTTGGCTTGGAGAATGACAAGAAGCCCTATGGGAACATTCTCAGTTAACCTGTGATGCTGAATACACTCGCTTCTGTGTTACAGCCCTTCCATATAATGAGTCCTGGAAGGGTGTTAAAAATAATCTTTTGGCTAGCTTCGCTTCTCCATTGAAAAGTGATATTCAAAAATTACAATTTCAGTTACAGGAACAGCTCTTAAGATTACAATCAGAATCTAATAAAGCCACACTTAATACACTTAATGATTTTGCCTACTGGCTTAATCCCACACATTGGTTCTCCGGACTCAATCTCCGTGTCTGGATCCTTTTTGCTATAGGATGTTTAATAGTTTTGTGCCTCTTTATAGTAGTTATCCGCTGTCTCTACTTCCTGAGAGCCTCTCATCACCAACAGAAGTCAGCCTTCCTCGCCTGGACCATTCGCTACCAGTTACATAAACAAGAGACGGGAAAGATAAAGACCTCCTCTTAAGAATGCCCTTCCTATGCTATTATTTTGATAATCAGGAATTACCTGTATTTTGTTAATCAGTAAGCTCCCAATGAAAATTTGTTAAGTGTAAATTCCTCTATATTTTCTGCTTCTCCTAGTTAGATGCTTCTGTATAAATAGATTTCTAAGTTAGATGACTCCTTTCCAATTAATAGTGAATTTATGTAAATCAGTGTTTGTTTGATTGTTAAATTTGTTATGATGTGTAATTAATTTCCTAATGAACGTTTGTTATGATGTGTAAATTGTCCTTCCTAGTGATTCCCTTCCAAGTAATAGTGAAGCTGTGTAAATCATTACTTGTTTGATTGTTAATAGATCTTTGAGCCTTTATAATTCTTTAAACCTTTAAGAATAATAATTTCAGTGGATGTTAAAAGTTAGTGTTTATCTGACAAAATGAGAGTCAGAGGAAACCCATGGGTCCAACAATCAGGATATTACTAGTGTAGAGGATTACATTATCCTCATAAGATCATCCTCTATTGTCTTACACACCTGAAAGGCACATTGAGTCCGCTCACTCCGGCTATGCAATTGATAAGAGCATCGCTCTTACCTAGTAACCTGGTGAAGAACCAGTTGGTATCCGGTGGAAAACCAGCACCGTGAGTTTAAGGAGCCTGCTACACCGCCATCTAGGAAACTTAAGCCCAGGCATTAAGTAACAACCTGGTGAAGAACCAGATGGTATCCGGTGGATAAACCTGCACCGTGAGTTTAAAGAGCTTGCCATAGCTGCCATCTAGGCGACTAAGTCCAGGTGTTACTCATAGCTATGCTACTTCTCCTCCTTAAACATATGGAGTGTGCCCCAGCCGTAGCTGGGCTCACAAGGACTCACTAAGTCGCCAGGCCCTGAGGTGTGGAGACAGTAGCTGAGATAATCTTAGACTTTATCTCGTACAGAAAATTTTACTTTGTCCTACCAGACACTTGTTGGACCAGTAAAAACCCTCTTGATTCTTATTTCATTAACTAAACAAAAGGGGGGAAACGTGGGGATATATGCCGTTTAAACATGGCTGCACTATTGACAACTGCAGCCCCCACAGGCCTCTATGCTGCACAGCATGTTGAGACTTCTCTCCAACATGTTGAGATTGTCACGATTTGTTTTCCCAAACCTATTGTCCCTTTACTGATTGGCTTGTTTACCTGAATTCCTTCTCCTTTGCCCACACCCAAAGCCCATTGTTTTGTTAATTGCTTTATTGCTTGCTGTATTGACTATAAAACAAACTCCTGGGACTGAAGCGGGGTCGACTCCTCAGAGTGACCCACCTGGCCCCACTTCTCTGTAAGAGTTGTGGCATGGTTACTGTCTCCGCCGCTCGCTATGACAGTATCCCCTATTTGCTGTTCTCTGACAGGAGTCCAAGATGGCAGATCCTTGCTGCATTAGCTGATAGGGGACCTCTCCATGTATGTCACCTGAATCACTGTTCTCTGTCAGTTTCTTATTCCATTCGGTGCTTGGCTGAGTTCTTTATTCATTTGATGTTTAGGGTTTCAGGATTGCTGTTTTCTCTGTTTGGCTTAGTTTTTTGGATCTTTGTCGTGGAGGGGCGGTGTAGTGCTTCTGCCTAGAGTGCCATGTTGCCGGAAGTCTCTGGTGAAGTCTTTTGATGAATGTAAGTGTTTAATTTTTAGACGATCCCAGTTATCTAGCTTATGTTCTGGTGTCTGTGTATTGTTACTTATAGTTTGTATCCTGTTTATGCCATGTTTTAGGGCCTCTAGCATTGACCCTATTTTTTTTTTCTATGATCTTTAGAGTTTTTGGTTTATATTTAGGTCTTTGATCCATGTAGAATTAGTTTTTGTGTGTGGCGTGAGGTATGGGTCCTGTTTCATTTTTTTGCAGATGAACATCCAGTTTTGCCAGCACCATTTCTTAAAAAGACTGTCTTTCCACACATTTAATGGAATTTGGGCCTTTGTTGAAGATCCAGTGACCATAGGTGGATGGATTTCCATCTGGGTTCTCAATTCTGTTCCACTGGTCAATGTGTCTTTTGTTGTACCAGTATCAGGCTGTTTTGACTACCATAGCTGTATAATAGGTTTTGAGGTCAGGTAGGTAGTGTGAGTCCTCCTACTTCATTCTTCTTCTTCAGCAGTGCTTTACTTATCTGAGGCCTCTTCCCTTTCCATATACAGTTAATGATTAGTTTTTCCATGTCTTTAAAGAATGCTGTTGGTATTTGGAGCAAGATTTCTTTGTATTTGTAGATTGCTTTGGGTAAAATTGACATTTTCACAATGTTGAGTCTACCTACCTATGAGCATGGTATGTTTTTCCATTTATGTAGATCCCTTTGGGTTTCTTGCGGTAGTGTTTTGTAGTTTTCTTTGTATAGGTCTTTTACATCCCTCGTTAGATTTATTCCTAAGTTTTTTTTTTTTTTGGTGGTATTATACATGGTTTTGCTTTCCTGATTTCCTTTTCATAGTTCTCTTTATTGGTGTATAGGAATCCCACTGATTTTTGTATGTTGATCTTGTATCCTGCTACTCTGCTGAATTTTTCTATTAGTTCCAGTAGTTTTCTTGTGACGTCTTTTGGGTTCTGTATGTATAGTATCATATCATCCACAAACAGGGACAGTTTAACTTCTTCATTACCAATTTGGATGCCTTTTATTTCTTTTTATTGCCTTATTGCTCTAGCTAGGGCATCCAGCACAATGTTAAATAGGAATGATGATAAAGGTCATCCTTGTCTTGTTCCTGTTCTCAAGGGGAATGTTTTCAGCCTCTCTCTGTTAACGATGATGTTGGCTGTTGGTTTTGTATAGTTGGCCTTTATTATGTTGAGGAATTTCCTTTCTATACGTATTTTATTGAGAGTTTTTATCAGGAGTGTTGGGTTGGACTTTATTGAATGCCTTTTCTGCATCGATTGAGATGATCATATGATTCTTTTGTTTTATTTGGTGGATTATGTTGATTTTTTAATGTTGAACCATCCTTTCATAACTGGTATGAATCCTACCTGGTGGTGGTGTATTATTTTTTTGATATGATGATGAATTAATTCTATTGGCTAGAATTTTGATGAGAATTTTTGCATCTATGTTCATGAGTGATATTAGTCTGTAAATTTTCTTTTTTTAATGGTATCTTTGCCTGGTTTTAGTATTACAATTATGCTAGTTACACAGAATGAATTTGGACGTATCCTTTCCTTTTCTATGTTCTGAAATAGTTTGAGTAGTACTGGTGCAAGCTCTTCTCTGAATGTTTAGTAGAACTCTCCAGTGAAGCAGTCTGGGACAGAGCTTTTTTGGTTGGGAGTTTTTTAAATTACATTTTCAATCTCTTCTCTTATTATGGGTCTGTTCAGATTTTCAACCTCAGTTTGTGTTAGTTTAGATAGGTAGTGTGTTTCTAGAAATTTGCTTTTTCTTCTCTCTCTTTCCCTTCTTTCCTTCCTTTTCTCCTGCCCACCTAACCCCATGCACAGCCCACACTCCTTCTCAAGAGCCAGACCTATACCGCTCAGCTAGAGAGCTATTGGCACACAGCCTTGCTGGGTCTGTACTGCCCCAACTCCCTGAATCCTACCACTCCGCCATTTTATTTACTTTTTCTTTTTCCTTTTTTCCTTCATTTTTTTTTTGCATATGTTTTTCTCTCTTCTTTCTCACCCACTTAGCTCCACACATTGCATTGTTTCCCTTGCCCTCCTGCCTATCTGCACTTGAGTCGAGCGCCACACACGTGAGTGGCACAGGTGGGGATCACTGGACCCTGCCCTGCACTGCCTCTCAGCCCCTCTACTTTACTAAGCATGATAGCCTTCTCCAGGACTGATCCCTCCTTATAACACATCTAAAGTGTGTGAAATGTAGTCTCACCATCCTTGCTTCTAAAGAGCATTCTGGCTGTACTTCTTCCAAGACAGATGTATTCACTTTTTTGGCAGTCCATGGTGTATTCAATATTCCTTACCAGCACCATAATACTAAGACATCAATTCTTCTTTGGCCTTCTTTATTCATTGTCCAGTTTTCACATGCATATGAGGCAATTGAAACACCATGGCTTGAGTCAGGCACACCCTAGTCTTCAAGGTGACGTGTTTGCTTTTCAACACTTTAAAGAGGTCTTTTGCAGCAGATTTGCCTAATGCAATATGTTGTTTGATTTCTTGACTGTTGCTTCTGTGGGTTTTGATTGTGGATCCAAGTAAAATGAAATCCTTGACAACTTCAATATTTTCTCTGTTTATCATGATGTTGTTTATTGGTCCAGTTATGAGGAGTTTTGTTTTTTATATGTTGAAGTGTAATCTAACCGAAGGCTGTGGTCTTTGCTCTTCATCGGTAAGTGCTTCAAGTCTGTCTTTGTTATCTAGTGCTGCTATAACAGACATACCACAAGTGGATGGTTTTAATGAAGAGAAGTTTATTTCCTCACAGTCAAAGTAGGCTAAAATTCCAAATTCAGGGCATCAGCTCCAGGGGAAGGCTTTCTCTCTCTGTTGGCCTTCTCATCAATGTTCCCCCAGACTAGGAGCTTCTCTGCCCAGGGACTCCAGTCCAAAGGATGTGCTCTGCTCCTGGCACTGCTTTCTTGATGGTATGAGGTCCCCAATTCTCTGCTTGCTTCTCTTTCCTTTTATCTCTTGAGAGATAAAAGGTGGTGCAGGCCACACCCCAGGGAAACTCCCTTTACATTGGATGTGACCTGGGTAAAGGTGGTATTACAATCCCACCCTAATCCTCTTTAACATAAAATTACAATCACAAAATGGAGGCCAACTACATAATTCTGGGAATCATGGCCCAGCCAAACTGATACACACATTTTTGGGGGGACATAATTCAAACCATGACATTCCACCTTTTGGCCCCCCAAAAATCACATCCTTGCAACATGGAAAACATATTCATCCCATCATATCATAGCAAAAGTCTTAACTCCAAGTCCAAAATCCAAAAATTCCTCTTCATCTGTGAAATCTAGAATACAAGTTATTTGCTTCCAAAGGTACAATGGCAGAACAGGCACAAGCTAGACATATCCATTACAAATGGGAGAAACTAGAGGAAAAGAAGTGATAACAGGCACCAAGCAGGTCAGCAGAACACATTACATTAGCCCTCAAGGCTTTGAAAATAATCCTCTGTTCTCTGAGACACAATAGCCCTGCCCTCCAGACTCTATGTATTGGCCACACTCTCCCGATTCTGAATGGAGGCCCATCGGCCCTGGGCTTCAGCTCGGTCTTCCAGGCCCACTGGGACAGCAGCTCTGCTCCCTTGGCTTTAGGCGCACCATTCTCCTAGTCCATTGGAGTGATAACTCCACCCTTAGAAGCAGCAGAGGTCATTGCTCCACCCTTTGAAACCCCTGAGGTCATGGCCATACCTTCTGAGACCGAGGCAGCTCAGCTTCTTGTGTCCCTTGTCTCTTCAGCTTCTGCTTCTGTTTCCTGTGACGTCTTGGCCCTCGGGCCTTACGCCCGCATCTGCCCTGCTGGGGCAAGTGTTCCAAAGCTTGGTAGCTCCACTGGTAACTGCCTGGAGACACCCCACTCCGCCAGGAAGCCTCCTGTGCACAGGCACTCAGCTCCCTTGCTCCGTGGGTCAGCTAGCCTAGCTCCACCGATAAGTGCCCAGAGGCACCCCACTCCACCAGGAAGCCTCCTGCTCACAGGCACTCAGCTGTCTCGCTCCGTGGGTCAGCTCCAGCGCTGTTTTGCTCCGGTCTCCTGGTTCTGCTGCTGTTGGTTCTCTGCTGCTGCCGTTTCTCTGCCATCGCAGGTTCTCTGCTGTTGCTGGTCCTCTGCCACTGCCTCTCCTCTATCCATTCACAGTTTCAAAACTACTTCCACATTTTAGGTGTCTGTTAGAGCAGCAGCCCACTCTCAGTACCAAATTTTGTCTTAATTATCTAGTGCTGCTATAACAGAAATACCACAAGTGGATGGTTTTAATGAAGAGAAGTTTATTTCCTCACAGTCAAAGTAGGCTAAAATTCCAAATTCAGGGCATCAGCTCCAGGGGAAGGCTTTCTCTCTCTGTTGGCCTTCTCATCAATGTTCCCCCAGACTAGGAGCTTCTCTGCCCAGGGACTCCAGTCCAAAGGATGTGCTCTGCTCCTGGCACTGCTTTCTTGATGGTATGAGGTCCCCAATTCTCTGCTTGCTTCTCTTTCCTTTTATCTCTTGAGAGATAAAAGGTGGTGCAGGCCACACCCCAGGGAAACTCCCTTTACATTGGATGTGACCTGGGTAAAGGTGGTGTTACAATCCCACCCTAATCCTCTTTAACATAAAATTACAATCACAAAATGGAGGTCAACTACATAATTCTGGGAATCATGGCCCAGCCAAACTGATACACACATTTTTTGGGGGACATAATTCAAACCATGACAAAGTCCTCTTCACTTTCAGCAGGCAAGGTTCTCTTACCTGCATAACGCAGGTTGTTTATGAGTCTTCTTCCAATTCTGATGCCCTGTTCTTCTTCATATAGTCCAGCTTCTCAGATTATTTGCTCAGCATACAGATTGAATAAGTATGGTGAAAAGATACAACCCTGACACACACCTTTCCTGACTTTAAACCATGCAGTATCCCCTTGTTCTCTCTGAACAACTGCCTCTTGATCTATGTAAAGGTTCCTCATGAGCACAATGAAGTGTTCTGGAATGTCCATTCTTTGCAATGTTATTCTTAATTTGTTATGATCAACCTGTAAATGATAGTAACATCAGAACAATAAAAGAGGGAATAAATGGTGTAGGCATAGGACTTTCAAATGGAGAGGCAGTTGAGGCGATATCAAGTAATAAAAGACTGGCTTAAACTTAGGAATATAGGGTACATTTCAAAGTAACCACAAAGAAAGGTAATAAAACTACTCATAAAAATAAAGAAGAAAAACATAGTCTCAGTAAACACAAAATCTACAAAAACGAAAGAAATGAAAAAGAAATCCACAAGGAATCCAAAAGGAATTCAGCACAGGAGAGTAAGAAGAATAAAGAAAATGTCAGAACCACAAAAAAAAAATAAGCACAACAATATGACAGCAATAAACTCACACCCATCAATAATCACACAGAACACAAATGACTTAAATGCACCTATAAAGAGACAGAGCGTGAGAGAATGGATTAAAAAAAAGCAAAAGACCCGTGGATATGCTGTCAACAAGGGACACACCTTACAAACAAAGACATAAATATATTAAAAATCAAAGGATGGTGTCTTAGTCACCTAGCGCTGCTATAACAGAAATACCACAAGTGGGTGGCTTTAACAAGGAGAAATTTATTTTCTCACACTCTGGTAGACTAGAAGTCCAAATTCAGGGTATCAGCTCCAGGGGAAGACTTTCTGTCTCTGTTGGCTCTGGAAGAAGGTCCTTCTCATCAATCCTCCCCTGAACTAGGAGCTTTTCTGAGCAGAAACCCAGGTCTAAAGGACACGCTGTGCTCCTGTTGTTGCTTTCTTGTGGTACAAGGTCCCTCATCTCTCTGCTCACTTCTCTCTTTTATATCTCAAAAGAGACTGACTTAAGACACAATCTAATCTAATAATAATAATAATAATAATAATATCTAATAATATCTAATATATATCTAATATATATATATGTATATATATATATATCTCTAATATATATCTAATATCAACACACCACTCTCGGTAAAGGACAGAACAGCTAGAAAGAAACTCAACGAAGATTCAGAAGATCTAAAGGCCACAGTCAACCAACTTGACCTCATAGACATATAGAACACTCCACCCAAGAGCCTCAAAGTACAGATTCTTTTCCAATGCACATGGAACATTCTCCAGAATAGATCATGTTTTAGGCCCAAAGCAACCCTCGACAAAATCCAAAACATTGAGATAATACAAAGTATCTTCTCTGATCTCATCATCATAAAAGTAGAAATTAATAACAGGATGAGCAAGGAAAAAAATCAAATCCATGGAAATTAAATAACACCTTGCTTAAAAATTACTGGGTAATAGAAGAAATCAAAGATGGAATTAAAACATTCCTAGAATCAAATGATAATGAAAACCCATCATACCAAAACCTTTGGGACACAGCAAAGGCAGTGCTCAGAAGTCAATTTATAGCAATAGATGTACACATCAAAAAAGAAGAAAAGGACAAAATCAAAACATTAGCTATACAACTTGAACAAATAGAAAGAGAACAGTAAAAGAAGCCCACAGACACCAGAAGAAAGGAAATAATAAAGATCAGAGCAGAAATAAATGAAACAGTGAATAGAAAAACAATAGAAGAATCAACAAACCAAAAGTTGATTCTTTGAAAGGATCAACAAAATTGACAACCATTGGCCAAACAGACAAAAGAAAAACAGGAGAAGGGACAAATAACTCAACTAAGAAATGAAATGGGGGACATTACAACAAACCCAACTGAAATAAAAAGGATCATTACAGATTACTGTGAAAAACTATACTCCAACAAATTTGAAAACCTAGAGGAAATCAACTGTAACTTTAATCTCCTTCTTAAATTGGTCCTGTGATGCCTCTGTGATATTTGGAGCTAGCTTTAAAGTTTTTTTCTTTCTCCATTGCTTTCTGGACAAGTTTTTCTTTTTCTTTTTTTTTATAAAGATTTCTCTAGATTTTGCCTTGAGGACTCCCTACTGAAAGATACAAAGTCAAGGAATTCTGGGTCTGAGAAAACCACCCATCATTCAAACAAATTCTGTTCACCTTTACCTACTGAACTGGATATTCCCACACAGGAGAATTTCTTTCATATGCCCAGTATCTTTCATTGGCCTGGAGATGACTTATTGTTACCCTAGCTGGTTTCCCTTTAGGTAATGATGCCCCCTCCACCCTGTAATTTCCCTTAGATTTTTCACTCTACTGCCTGCTCCAGCATATTTCGTTAGGGCCTGAGCAATGTCTGTATATTCACCTATGACACACTCACCTTATAAACCCACCTAATAAAGCTTGAAGTATTTTATATCATGCGTATATTCCTAGCTCAAATCTGTCTAAGTATTATATAACCGCTTAGTTTAGCTGGTTGGTCCCTACGAGGTGTAAATGGTTAACATGCTTGGCTGCTAACTGAAAGGTTGAGGGTTCAAGTTCACCCAGAGGTACCTCAGAAGAAATGCCTGGTGATTGCTTCTGAAACATTAACCATTGAAAACCCTGTGGAGCACCGTTCTACTCTGACACACTTAGGATGGCCATCAGTTGGAATTGTCTCAGCAGCAACTGGTTTTGAATTTAGCTGTCTCAGTTCCTTAGAGGGAGAGGGTGTTCTGCAACTGCTTCTCTTTTCGTCTATCTCCCTGCAGCTTTATGAGGACAATTTTAAATTGTTTTCTGAATCTAGGCACCCTGTGAAGTAATCATTCTCATCTACTTCCTGAAAGCTTAACTCATTTGGTTTGCTATATCTGATTTAATAACAACTAATCACAGTGATAAATGACAGCTTCTTGGTTTTGTGTGCCAATGAGTCGATTTTCACCTCATAGCGACCCTATAGGACAAAGTAGAACTCTCCCATAGGGTTTTCTTGGCTGTAATCTTTATGGAAGCAGATCACCAGGTGTTTCTTTGGTGGAGTCTGGGTGGATTTAAACTGCCAGCCTTTCAGTTGGCAGCCAAGAGCTTAACTATAGTGCCACCAGTGCTTCTAAATGGCAGCTTACACCTGTGGAAATAAAGGAACGTGACCCAAACGAGAATAAGCAAAGGGTATTTATTCAGATCTTGCTCCAACAAGAGAGTCAGCTAACATTAATTGAGGTTTGTCAGGTTGTCAGAGACTCAAAGGCTGGCAGGGGAGTTGGAAAGCTTTGTAATGGAAAAAAGGGAAGGTCTCAGGATGCCCTGATTTGAGGCTGTTGGCATGAGGAAGCTGGAGGCAGGCTAACTAGAAGTGGGGCATTTTCTGTGGTTGGTTAGGGCAGCATATTTGACTTTCTGTGGTTTATATATACATTGCTGTCCAGTGGATTCTGACAGATAGCAAGTGACTGAAGTGGAGGCAAAAGTTGGAAGTGGGAGTGGGAGAGAAGAGAGGCAAAAATTAGGGAAGCTGGCAGTTGTTGATCCAGTCTGGCCATTTGGGCAGATTTCTGCAGAGGCAGTGGTTTGGTGTGCTAAGTTGGATGCTGCAAGTTGTGGGTCAGAGTTCTATTTTTATATATAGTCTGGCCATTGTCCATTTGTATATTCTGTCTCTCACACCACATATGACTCCTTTTCCACTGTATTTATCTCTAACCTGGTCTTTAAGGCATTCATTTCTTCTGTCTGTAAGACAAAAGAGTAAGGGCTTCAAAAAGAATTCAGTAATCAAAGAAAGCTAATTCTCAAAGACAAAGTGTTTATGGCACAAGCCTCTTGAATTAGCTTACATAACAATAGAGCTCATTAGGCAAATGATAAGTTTGTAATTAACTTATTTAAGCACAGTCGTTAAATCAATCTCTGTAGCATAAACATCCAGTTAGCAATGCAATTTTCCTACTGTGTTTATGAAAAACAGCATTGGTAAATACTCCTTTTAGATAACTGGAGCAAATGTCACAAAATCAGTTTGGAAGTAATAGCGCAGTTAATTTTGTAATTGTATCCAATTCTTACTTGTAATGTAGCTTTTAAAACAAAAACAAACAAAAATTTACTTATTATTTATATTTTAAAAATTCCTAAAGGGAATATTATGTCCTTCTTCTCAATACAGGGAAAGGATGGAGCTGCTGCCCAGAGAATTGGGTCATGTCTAATACGAGCTGCTACTTTATTTCTTCTGAATTGAATAATTGGACTGAGAGTGAGAAGAACTGCCCTGGGATGGGAGCTCATCTGCTGGTGATCAACACCGAGGAGGAGCAGGTACCTTCTAACGGACCATGAAGCAGGAGCCCTGCCTGGGGTTTGTTCATCTGTTGGCTGAGAGGGGGTTTTATGGTTCTGGGATGTTGGTGCTGCTGCAGAAGGCTTTTAGGAAAGTGAATAGGAGAGGTTCCTAAGCCTTTACATTGCACTTCTTCTTCCTCCTTTAATAAATTTCCCCCCAAAGAAATTGGGGCATTTAAAATATAACATGTAGGTGTCGAGTGGAAGGATGAGAAAATTTCAGTCTGAAATATCAGTTTGTTCTTTCAACATGTAAATGTCTTATACATCATTCACTAACAAAGAAGGGGTATGAAGTGGAATAGAGAAAGTTGAATCATGGAGAATCACAATCAACAGTCAGAAATGAAGTTAAAGCATTTCTGAAGTCATGAAAGAAAAATGATTGAATCTGCCAACATTGCCTCATATACAACTGTGAAGAACATCATTTCTTAGAGAAGAAAAAGAGAATGTGGGTATGAGATTAGAATTCCGTCTGATCATGGTTAGAACTCTCTTCCATGTGTTTGTAAGTGATGTATGTGACCCTGCCCTACTCAGCCCAGAGGTCCTGTGATCATGGTCAGGGGCCGTATGGCTTTCCCTGATTCTTGTTCTTTTCTTCTCTTTGCCTAAGACCATAAAAAACTCAGTACAACCTAAGTGCTCTATAGTCTGTGAGCCCTTTCTTTTCTTCTCTCAGCAATTAATACTCCAGATGCTGGAAAGAGAATTTGCTTACTACATAGGGCTGTCAGACCCAAAAGGGACGTGCCAGTGACAATGGGTGGATCAGTCACCGTACAACAGAAGCATCACGTGAGTATAGCATTCAATAAAAGAATCCTGAATGCTGCACCATACAGGGTCAAGTCCAGCTCTCAGCTACCAAACAACAACAAAAAACTACTTAAAAAAAAAAAAAAAACAAACCAGGTCTATTTGACCCTGAAGTCTGTGCTTTTAGCCACATTTATGTCTCTAAATAAAACAAAAAAACTCATGTCATTTAAGATCATACTTAATAAGATTTAATATTTTTCCTAACACAAAAATACTAAAGTCTGATAATCTTATTGTGACCCCTATTTATGTCATGTGTAAAGAACTTTAAAGTACTTTAGAATACATTAACACCTTTGATCTTTCATACCAACTATGTGAAATATGTACGCATAGTACTCAATCCCCATTTTTTAGATAGGAAACCTGAGACTCAGGGAAAATTATATTACTTGCCCAAGATAACAGCGAGGAAGTAGCAAATCCAGAGATCTTAATCAGTGCTCCAGAAGCACTAGTGCTCAAAAGCAGTGTGTAAAGAACAAACTGTATTGATGCTTGTGACCAGGGGCAATCTTTTCATCACTTCAGGAAGCCCTATGGGACTGGCAATCTCATGGGAACAGGAGAGAAGGATGAACAAGTAGATGGAAGCCTCTGGGATGGCTGGTGAGAGGATATTTAAGTGTCCTGAGTTGCTTAAGGTGGCAGAATACCAAGTGACGTGGGCACAGTTTTCAAGGGCAATGTCAGAGACACAGATGGAGGAGAAGCTGCTTAAACTTGAGGGTTTTACAAAAGGAGGCAGCATGAGAAGTGGGGAAGGAATGATTGGACATATCTGACCTGGATGCCGCACTGTTCCACCCCAGCTCCCTCAGTCTCTAACCCTTTCTCAAAGCACAATTTGAAAAGACAGCCTCATCCCTTTTCTCCATTTCAGATTCTGGCATCCTGGTGAACCCAATAAGCATGATGAGCGTTGTGTTTTCGTAAATTCTCGTAAGAGAATCTGGGGCTGGAATGATGCCTTTTGTGATAAAACTCAAAAGTCAATCTGTGAGATGATGAAGACCTACTTATGAATGGAACATTCTCCATGGACATGTGATTGGACTGGCATTCACCATGAAAGGACTAATTTGTTCTTTTTGTTTCTGTGGAAGTCTTGTGTAAGGGATGCCCATAGAATTTTTCAATAAACTGTCACCTATTCCAGTTATGATCGAATCAGTTCTCATATGTCATTCATCCATAAAATGTACATTTATTAAGCATTTTCCTAGACTCTTTGGGCTTCTTAACATTCTCTGTTTAGTCTTGGCATTTAACGTCAGGTGCAGACAAAGGGAAATTAGAGATTGAACATTAAAGATTTAGAATTAGAGGTCACTGCTGATGAGCTGATCTATAGAATTATATTCTCCCAGTATTCTGATAATTCTTTTCTTTGGTTCAGTTTTATGGTTTCTGTGCATGGATTACCACACAAAATGTCCCTTGGTTTGTGTTTGTTTCCCTTTTTACTAAAGTTCTTAGCCATCATTTTCTTTTTACTGAAATATAAAATATATGTACAATAAAGTCTGTAATTCACTGCCTTAGTCCAGTGATTATAATTGATTATGATAAAGCTTGTCCCGTCCACAGCTATACTTGTACACCCATGTATAGTTCCTAATGTGACCTCCTGAAATTACGCCCTGATCATCTTGATGCAACTGAGTCTTTCATTTGCCACTTTTTTCGTAAGTATATCTTAAGATGAGTTTAAAAAAAAAAAATTTTTTTTATTGTACTTCCGGTGAAGTTTTACAGAACAAATAGATTCTCATGAAACAGTAGTACACATATTGTTTTATGACATTGGTTAACAACCCCACGACATGTCAACCCTCTCCCTTCTTGAACTTCTTTTTTTTTTGGTGAAAATGTACATAGCCAAAGATACACCATTTCAAAAATTTCTACATGCACAGTTCAGTGACATCGACTACGCTCTTCCAATTGTGCTGCTATTCTCACTTTAGATGAAGGTTTACAGAACAAAATAGTTTCTCATTAAACAGTTAGTACACATGTTGCCCTCTGACAATGGTTAACAACCTCACGACACATCAGCACTATCCTTACTCAACCTTGGGTTCCCTAGCACCAGCTTTCCTGTCCCCTTCTGCCTTCTAATCCTTGTCCCTGGACTGCTGTGCCTCATTAGTCTCATTTGGTTTTATGGGGCTGTCCAATCCCCGGCTGAACGGTGAACCTCGGAAGTGACATCACCACTGAGCTAAAAGGGTGTCTGGGGGCCATACTCTCAGGGTTTCTCCAGTCTCCTTTAGGCCAGTAAATATGGTCTTTTTTTTTGTGAGTTAGAATTTTGTTCTATATCCTTCTCCAGCTCTGTCCAGAACCCTCGGTTGTGATCCTGGTCAGAGCATTCAGTGGTGGTAGCCGGGCACCATCTAGCTGTACTGGACTCAGTCTGGTGGAGGCCATGGTAGCTGTGGTCCATTAGTCCATAAGACTAATCTTTTCCTCGTATCCTGGTCTCTTCACTCTCCCTTGCTCCTGAAGGGATGAGACCAGTGGAGTATCTTAGATGGCTGCTCACAGGCTTTTAAGACCCCAGACGCTACTCACCAAGGTAGAATGTAGAACATTGTCTTTATAAACTGTGTTATGCCAATCGAGCCAAATGTTCCCCGAGACCATGGTCCCCACAGCCCTCCGCCCAGCAATTCAGTCCCTCAGGGAGTTCAGATGTATCTATGGAGCTTCCATGACCTTTCCTTGTACAAGTTGTGCTGGCTTCCCCAGTATTGTGTACTGTAAGATGAGTTATTTTTATAGAGGTCTGATCTTATCCATTAGATGTAGAATTTACCAGTTAAACTCTCAGAGAGCAACTTACACAACAATTCTGGGGGAATTTCACTTTATTTTTAATGAAATTTTCTGACTATTATTTCAATACATGGGGACTGTCTTAGTTATCTAGTGCTACTCTAACAGGAATACCATGAGTGGATGGTTTTCACAAACAGAAGTTTATTTTCTCACAATCTAGTAGGCTAGAAGTCCAAATTCAGGGCATCAGCCCCAGGAGAAGGCTTTCTCTCCCTGTCAGCTCTGGAGGAAGGTCCTCATCATCATCAGTCTTCCCCCCGGACTAGGAGCTTCTCTGCGCAGGAACCTCGGGTCCAAAGGACGCGCTCTGCTCCCGGTGCTTCTTTCTTGGTGGTATGAGGTCCCCCAACTCTCCGCTTCCTTCCCTTTCCTTTTATCCCTTATAAGAGATAAAAGGTGGTACAGGCCACACCCCAGGGAAACTCCCTTTACATTGGATCAGGGATGTGACCTGAGTAAGTGTGGTGTTACAATTCCACTCTAATCCTCTTTAACGTAAAATTACAATCACAAAAGGGAGGACAACCACACAACCCTGGGAATCATGGCCTAGCCAAATTGATACACACATTTTTTGGGGGGACACAGTTCAATCCATGACAGGGACTGATGTAGAAGATGGGCAAAAAGCACCACTTTCCTAGATGCCTTTGCTTGATAGAACAGAAGGTGTGCTTGAACTGGAGTGCAATGGAGAATGGTGATATCAGTTAGTGCTGGAGCTCTTCGCATCCCTCTAGCTTGCATTTTATGAAAGCAGTTCAAAGCCTCTTTATTTCTCCACTAGCACCATTAAGTCAAAGTTGTGTGTAACAGATTTTATGTAAGATTTGTGTTTAAAGGGTAAGATCAAGTGAAGAACTATCAAACGGAGCCCTAATCAATGGAGAGAATCATGAGAAATAATAAAATAATTGTTTTTTTAGCCACTAAGCTTTGGGGTATATATGTATTGTTTTCTAAAGGACCTCTGGTGGTGCAACGCTTAAGAGCTCAGCTGCTAACCGAAAGCTCAGCAGTTCAAACTCACCAGCCACTCCACGGGAGAAAGATGTGGCAGTCTGCTTCCATAAAGATCATACAATAGGAAACCCTAAAGGGCAGTTCTACTCTGCCCTATAGTGTCACTATGAGTCAGAATCAACTTGAAGGCACCCAACAACAATAAACAACAGCACTGATTTCTAGGGCTGCTTTAACAAAGTACCAAAAGCTGACTGGTTTAAAACAGAAGTTTATTGTCTCATAGTTCTGAAGCCCAGGGCCCAAAATCAAGAAACCGGCAGTGCTATGCTCTCTCTGAAGGCCTTAGGGAAGAATCCTTCTTGCCTCTTCCTAGTTTCTGGCAATTGCTCGAAATCCTTGGTGTTCCTTGGTTGAAGTTACATCACTCCAATCTCTGTGTCTTCACATGGCCTCTTCCCTGTGTGTCTGTCTTCTGTGTCTTCTCTCCTCTTCGGTTAAGAACACCAGTCATGGTGGATTTAGGGCTCACCCTAATTCTGTATGAACTCGTCTTAAATAATTACATCTGCAAGGACTTTATTTTCAAATAAGATTATACTCATAGGTACTGGGACATAGGACTTTTTTTGGGGGGGGGGGACACAATTCAGTAAACCACAACAGGGTGGTTTATTAATCAACAATATATATCTGAGACATCTTTTGAACCAATATTCTGCAAGATAATGAAGCATATTCAATCACATTGCTGTTTCTAAAAAGACTAATAACAATTTTTAAAGTGAGAGTAAAATAATTTTTACCATTAGTGAATAAAATGTCAGATTAATTAAAGTGTTTATTTTTTAATATATTTTAATCCTTATTTTTATGTGGAGCTCTGGTGGAGCACTGGTTAAGGACTACAGTTGCTAACCAAAATGTCAGCAGTTCATATCCACCAGCCGCTCCTTGGTAACCCCATGGAGTTGTTCTACTGGGACTATAAGGTCGCTATGAGTCAGAATAGGCTCGACGGCAATGGGTTTGGTTTTATGGGTCTACTTATGTAGTGGGCACATTATATTAGATCATGTATATGTAATTGTTTTAAATAAATAAATGTTCAATATTAGGTGTGCATATGTTCATTCTTTTACTGTTAAGGATGTATAATGTAAAAATGATTTGAGACCACTATTCTAGAAGGTCCTTGGGTGGTGCAAATGGTTTGCACCCAGCTACTAACCTAAAGTTGGTAGTTCAAACCAACACAGTGGTGCCATAGAAGAAAGGCTTGACAATCTGCTTCTGTAAAGATTACAGCCAAGAAAACCCTATAGAGCACTTCTACTCTGTAATATATGGGGTCTCCATGAGTAAGAATCTACTCAGCAAGAATGGGTTTGTTCCTGGTATTCTAGAGACGGGTCTTGAAATGCTTAATTAAAGTTTAGGTAAATGTTCCTTTAAAGATAAAAGAAAAAAGTAAAAGGAAAGAAAATACAGGTTACATATAGAACCATTTAAAGAAAGTGTGCATGTGTTGCTTTATTTAGCAGACATATTTGACCCTATGAGTGAAATATATCTTAGAATTTTAGGCTCTATTTTCATCTTTTTGGAGCCTTGGTTGCACAGTGGTTAGGACCTCGACTCCGAACCAAAAGGTCAGCAGTTCAAATACAGCAGCCACTCCTTGGAAATCCTATGGAGCAGTTCTACCCTATCCTATAGTGTCACTATTAGTTGGAATTGACTATACAGGAATGAGTTTAGGACGGCTATTATAAGAAAACTGAAAATACGAAGTCTTGCAGAGGATATAGAAAATTAGAACCCTCATCCATAACTGGTGGTATAATAATATAACCTCAGTGGAAAACAGTTTGATGATTCCTCAAAAAGTTCCATATAGGATTACCATATGACCCAGGAATTCCACTCCTAGGTATATACCCAAAAGAATTGAAAGAAGGACTTAACCAGATATGTGTATACCAATGTTCATTGCATCTTTATTCATAATAGTCAAAAGGTGAAAACATTCATCCATCAACAAATATACGTATTAAAAACAGATAGTAAATGAATACAATAGAATATTATTCAGCCATAAAGAGAAATGAAGTTCTGATTCATGCTGCAATATAGATGAATCTTGAAAACATTATGCTGAGTAAAATACGTCAGACATAAAAGGACAAATATTGCATGATCCCATTTAGATGAAATATCTAAAATAGGCAAAGGCATAGAGACCAATGTTTATTAGTGTTTGCCAGGGGATGAGAGGATGGGAAAATGGGTATTATAAGGGGTACTGAGTTTCTGTTCAGATACTTGGTGGTGCAGTAGTTAAGAGTTACAGCTGCTAACCAAAAGGTCAGCAGTTGAGATCCACCAGCTGCTCCTTGGAAACTTCATAAGGCAGTTCTACTTTCTCTACAGGGTTGCTATGATTCAGAAGCAACTCGATGGCAATAGGTTTGGTTTGGTTTTCTGTTTCTGTTTAAGGGTGATGAAAAACATTTGGAAATGGATAGTGGTGATGATTGCACAACACCATAATTAATAAAATTAATGTCTGTGAATCCTTCAGTATTTGAAGATTCTACAGGTAAAATATTGAATGATGCAGGAAGCATCAAAAGAAGATGGAAGGAGAGGGCAGAACCAACATGGCATTGTAGACATACACATCATGTCATCCCTGTGCAGCAAAGACCCAAAAAACTAAGTAATACAAATACAAACGTCAGTCCTGGAACCCTAAACATCAAATGAAAGCATAAAGAACTAGATGAAACACCAAATGGAAGAAGAAACTGATGGAAAACAGAGAACAAGGAGAGATAATGGAGTGGAAGTCCCCTGCCAACTAACACTGCACAGCGTCGCCACCTTGGAACACAGCCAACAACGACCCCAGACAGGAATTATGGGAAGACAAATTCATAGAGCTACCAACAGGAGACAGAGCACCCAGTGACCAGAGAAACACACTTTCCTACCCCACACACTTCTTCCCCCTATGCCACCTCCACCCCTTCCTGCCATGCTATGCCACACTGGCCTGCAACTACCCCAGTTCTACATCACCTCACTCCTACCACAGGCTCTCAAAGAGATCTTTTTTCTCCTTTCTTCCTTTCCTTTCACCCTTTCCCCTAGCCCCATAGGTTTTTTCTTTTCTTTCTCCTCCTATCCAGCTCAGTATGTTATCATCCCTTCCCTCCTGTCCCAGCTGTGCCACCAAGGATAGAGCATCACTGGCACTCAGGCCTGCCACTGAACCGGGCCCACACTGCATCCCTCTCCTACCACTTGACCAGCTGCTGAATGTTGGGAAGCAAACCCACACTACTCCCCTTCTGACACCCCCGCCTATCTGGTGAGGGGCTGTAACACTGCCACACTGATGAATCAACATCGGGAGGCAAAGAGCTCCTGCTCAGTCCACCCTCAGCCACATTGCCAAAAAAGTGTACAGTGAAGTGGGCTAGCTCTGCCTGCTGCTGCCCTGCCAAACCAGACAAGATGATGAGACTATCATGCCCACAGATGAGCAAGCATCAAAGCATGCTGCCCTGCCTACCCTGACATATCAAAACAAAACAAAGAAGCAGGATGAAACAAACAAACATACAATCAATAATTAAAGAAAATGATATCTTAATATCTTAGAGCAGACAATATCAAGACATATAAAAGCAGGGCAATATGGCTCCAGTAAGGGACCAAAATAAAGAATTGGATAACCTTTTGGAAAAAGAAAATGGAGTCGAACTACCTGATATGGAATTCAAAAGACTAATATTTGGAGGTCTCCAAGAAATTACTGAAGGAATCAAGGATAACAGAGAAAAAATAGACAAAATCGAGGAAAACATAGAAAAAGCTATAGAAGAATTCAGGAAAATACAAGAACAGAATGTCAAAATAAATAAACAAGTAGAAATCATACAGAAAAAGCAACTAGAAATCAAAAAGATAAACCACAAAATTTCAGAAATGGACAACTCAGTACAAGGTTTTAGGGGCAAATTTAAACAATAAAAGACAGAATCAGTGAGACTGAAGACAAATCCATGTGTGTCACTTTTTTAAAGAAAAATCAGAGAAAAGAATGAAGGAAAACTAAGAATTATGTGGGAAAGACTCAAGAGCAAAAATGTGTGTATGATCAGAGTTCCAGAACAAGGGAAGGAAATGGAAAACAGAGATTTTTGAAGATTTGCTGGCAGAAAACTTCTCAAATATCAGGAAAGATGAAAAGCTGACCATTCAAGAAGCTCAATGAAACCCATGTAGGATAGACTCCAAAACAAAGTCACCAAGGCATATCATAGTCACACTTGGCAAAACCAAGACAGTGAAAAAATCCTGACAGTAGCTCAAGAAAAACAAAACCTCACTTACAAAGGGGAAACAATATGACTAAGCTCTGATTTCCTGGAAGAAACTATGCAGGCAAGAAAGCAATGGGATGACAGATATAAAACCTTGAAAGAAAACAACTGCCAATCAAGAATAATATATCCTGCAAAATTCTCTCTCAGATATGATGATGAAATTAGAACATTTTGAGATAAACAGAAATTAAGGGAATTTGTAAAACCAAACCAATTTTACAAGAAATATTAAAGGGAGTCCTTCAGTTAGAGAAGCAACAACATCAGACAACAGCCAGAGTCTAGGACACAGAACAACATCAGCCAGATCCAACTTAGGTAAAGAACTCTCAATAATAAAGCTAAAAGACTTAAAACAGGAAAACTGAGACATCAATCTGCAAATGACAAAAATTTCAAAACAATAAAAAGGGGGAAAAATGGTGTAGGCATAAAACTTTCAAATGGAGAGGAAGTCAAGGCAATGTCACGTAATTAAAGAGTGGTTAAATCTTTGGAAGATAAGGGTAAAATTCAAGGTAACCACAAAGAAAGTTAACAAACTTACTCATCAGAATAAAAAAGAAGAAAAACATAACAACTCTGTAAGCACAAAAGCTATAATAACAAAAGAAAACAAAATACACACAAAGAGGGAACACAGCCCAGGAAAGTAAGAGGTACAAAGAAAATGTCATAACCACAAAGAAAAATCACAATAATATGACAGCAATGAACTCATACCTATCAACAATCACACTGAAAGTGGCAGAATGGAAAAAAGAACATGAACCATCAATATGCTGTCTAAATGAGACACATCTTAGACACAAAGACATAAATATATTAAAATTCAAAGTATGGAAAAAAACGTATCAAGCAAATGGTAACCAAAAAAGGGCAGGAGTGGCAGTACTAATCTCAGCTAAAATAGACTTTAAGGCAAAATCAACCATAAAAGAGAAAGAAGGATATTATATGAGTATTAAAGGGACAATCCACCAAGAAGACATAACCTTAATAAATATATATGCACCCTAAGACAGGGCTCCAAAATACATAAAACAAACTCTAACAGCACTGAGAAGAGAAATAGACAGTTTCACCATAAATAGTAGGAGACTTCAACACACTACTCTTGGTAAAGGACAGAATGTTTAGAAAGAGATTCAACAAAGATACAGAAAATCTAAAGGCCAAAATCAACCAACTTGACCTCGCAGACATATAGAGAACACTCCACCAAACAGCAGCAGGTATACATTCTTTCCCAACATACATGGAACATTCTCCAGAATAGACCACATTTTAGGCCACAAAGCAAGCTTCAATAAAATCCAAAGCATTGAAATAAGTCAAAGCATTCTCTCTGATCACAACATCATAAAAGTAGAAAACAATAACAGAAAAATCAAGGAAAAAAAGAAACCCAATACATGGAAACTGAATAACACCTTGCTTAAAAACAACAGAGTAATAGATGAAATCAAAGAGGCAATAAAAAAATTCCTAGAATCAAATGAGAATGAAAAGACATCATACCAAAACCTTGGGGACACAGCAAAGGCAATGCTCAGAGGTCAATTTATAGCTATAAACACACACATCAAAAAAGAAGAGCAGACCAAAATGAAAAATAGATCTACAAATTGAACAGATAGAAAGAGAACAGCAAAAGAAGTACACAGCCACCACGGGAAAGGAAATAAAGTTTAGAGCACAAATAAATGAAACAGAGAAAAGAAAAACAATAGAAAAAATCAACAAGACCAAATGTTGGTTCTTTGAAAAGATCAACAAAATTGAAAAACAATTGGCCAAACTCATGAAAGTAAAACACAAGAAGAAGAAAATAACCCAAATAAAAAATTAGATGAGGGACATTACAATAGACCCAACCAAAATAAATAGAATACTAGCACAAACTGCACTCCAACAAATTTGAGAACCTAGAGGAAAAGGACAAATTTCTAGAAACACACTACCTACCTATACTAACACAAACTGAGAGAAAATCTGAACAGATTCATAACAAGAGAAGAAACTGAAGAGGTAATTAAAAAACAAACAAAAAAGCAAAAAAACTCCCAACAAAGAAAAGCTATGGCCTGGACAGCTTCACTGGAGAATTCTACCAAACATTCAGAGACGAGCTTACACTAGTACTATTCAAACTACTTCAGAGCATAGAGAAGGAAGGAATACCCCGAAATTCACTCTATGAAGCCAGCATAACCCAGATACCAAAGCCAGGCAAAGACACCACAAAAAAAGAAAATTACAAACCAATATCACTCATGAATATAGACGCAAAAATTCTCAACAAAATTCTAGCCAGTAGAATTCAGCATCATATCAAAAAACTAATACACCATGACCACATGGTATTCATTCTAGGTACGCAAGGATAGTTCAACATTAGAAAATCAATCTACATAATCCACCACATAAATAAAACAAAAGAATCACATGACCATCTCTAGCACTAGCTAGAGCAATAAGGCAAGAAAAAGAAAAAAGGCATGCAAATTGAAAAGGAAGAAGTAAAAATATCCCTATTCACAGATGATATGAGCCTATACACAGGGAACCACAAAGATTCCACAAGAAAACTACTAGAACTAATAAAAAGATTCAGGAGAGTAGCAGAATACAAGCTCAACATACAAGAATCAGTTGGATTCCTATACACCAACAAAGAGAACTTCAAAAAGGAAATCAAGAAAACAGCACCACTGATAGTAGCCCTCCCCACCACCGCCCCCAAAAATAAAATACTTAGGAATAAAACTAACCAGGGATGTAAAAGTCCTATTGAAATAAAACTACAAAACACAACTACAAGAAACCAAAAGAGACCTTCATAAATGGGAAACACACCACGCTTACAGATAGGAAAACTCAACATTGTGAAAATGTCAGTTGTACCCAAAGCAATTTACAAACATAATGCAATCTTGATCCAAATACCAACAACATTCTCTAATGACATGGAAAAACTAATCACTAACTTTATACGGAAAGGAAAGAGGACCTGGATAAGTAAACCATTATTGAAAAAGAAGAACAAAGTAGGAGGCCTCACACTACCTGTTCTTGGAAACTAGTATACAGCTCTGATGTCAGCTTGGCTGGGCCATGATTCTCAGTGTTTATATGTGATCATTCCCATGACTGAATCTGCTTTGAGTAGCCAGTCAGATGAAAGGGAGTTTCCTTGGGGGTGTGGTCTGCAACTGAATATAAGCAGGTGTTCTGGCTTTTTGCTCACTCTGGATACTGGGGCTGCCTCCTGTTCATCTGACCTCTGGGTCTTGGGACTTGAGCTACCAGCTTATCCATTGATCTTGGGATTCATTGATCTTCACAACCTGTGAGCAGAGCCTCTGCAGCTATATGAATCAGGAGAAGCCTCTGTCCTAATCCACAGACTTGGGACAGTACAGCATCTACAATTGCGTTAGCTGTTTCTTTGATGTAAATCTTTTATACGCCTTGCTTGTTTTGCTTCTCTGGAGAACCCAGCCTAAGACAACAGCCATGGTAGTCAAAACAGCCTGGTACTGGTACCGCAACAGACACATAGACCAAAAGAACAGAAGAGAACTCAGATGAAAATCTATCCACCTATGGTAACTTACCTTTGACAAAGGCCCAAAGTCCATTAAATGGGGAAAAGACAGACTTTTTAATAAATGCGCTGTCAAAACTGGATGTCCACCTGTAAAAAAATGAAACGGGACCCATACTTCACACCATACACAAAAACTAACTTAAAGTGGATCAAAGACCTAAATGTAAAACCTAAACCTATAAAGATCATGGAAGAAAAAATATGGACAATGCTAGGGGCCCGAATATATGGCATAAATAGAATAAAAGTCATAACTAATAATGCACAAAGACCAGAAGATAAACTAGGTGTGATGGGTAAGATTCTGTGTCAACTTGGCTGGGCCATGATTCTCAGTGTTTATATGCGATCACTCCCATGACTGAAGCTGCTGTGAGTAGCCAATCAGTTGAAAGGGAGTTTCCTTAGGGGTGTGGCCTGCATCCGAATACAAGCAGACATTTTGGCTTTTTGCTCACTCTGGATCCTGCGGCTGCCTCCTGTTCATCTGACCTCTGGTTCTTGGGACTTGAGCTATCAGCTTATCCATTGATCTTGGGATTCGTTGATCTTCACAACCTGTGAGCAGAGCCCCTGCAGCTACATGAATCAGGAGAAGCCTCTGTCCTAATCCACAGACTTGGGACGGTCCAGCGTCTACAATTGCATGAGCTGTTTCTTTGATATAAATCTTTAATATGCCTTTCTTGTTTTGCTTCTTTAGAGAACCCAGCCTAAGACACTAGGTAACTGGGATCTTTTAAAAATTAAACACTTATGATCATCAAAAGACTTCACCAAAAGGGTAAAAAGGGAACCTATAGCCTGGGAAAAAAACTGTTGGCTACAACATATTCAACAAGGGTCTAAGCTCTAAAATCTATAAGATATTGCAACACCTCAATGACAAAAAGACAATCCAGTTGAAAAATGGGTAAAGGATACGAACAGACATTTCATCAAAGAAGATATTCAGGAGTTACCAGACACAAGAGGAAATGTTCATGATCATTAGCCATTAGAGAACTGAACATCAAAATTACAGTGAGATATCATCTCCCTCCGACATGAAAGGCACTATCAAAAAAAAAAAAAAAAAAACAGAAAATAACAAATGGTGGAGAGGTTGCGAGGGGAGTGGAACAATTATGCACTCCTGATGGGAATGTAAAATGGTACAAAAACTATAGAAAATTATATGGCATCTCCTTAAAAGGCTAGAAATAGAAACACTACATGATCCAGCAATCCCACTCCTAGGCAAATACCCTAAAGAAATAAAAGCTGTCGCATGAATAGACATATGCATAGTCATGTTCATTGTAGCATTATTCATAATAGCAAAAAGGTGGAAGCTAGTTAAGTGCCCATCAACAGATGAATGGATTAACCAACTGTGGTGCATACACACAATGGAATACTACACAATTATAAAGAATAATAATGAATTCATGAAACATCTCACAACATGGATGAATCTGGAGGTCATTATGCTGAGTGAAATAAGTCAATCACAAAAGGACACGTATTGTATGAGACTGCTTTTATAAAGTAACAAGATAAGGTTTACACACAGGGAAAATAAAAACAAAAAACACCCTGATGGTTACCAGGGATGGGAGGGAAAAGGAAGGAAAGTTGTCAAAGAGATAGTAGACACAGTTAATATTGGTGAAGGAAAAGGCAATACATAATATGGGAGAAGATAGCACAACATGACCAAGGCAAGAGAGGACACTTAGAGGAACTCAGGAATAAAGGACAACTATGTGGTTAAGTGCTAGCAGTCATAGCACTTAACCATTAGGACAGCAGTTCAAATCCACCAGCCACTTCTTGGAAACACTATGGGGCCCTTCCTTTGTGTCCTATAGGGTCACAATGAGTCGGAATTGACTTGATGACAACAGGTTTGGTTTTTTTGGTTATGGTAACTACTATAGCATAGACAATCCTGTGACAATAGAATCAACAAAAAATAATCTATTAATTGATACATAGGTAGATATACCAAGAGGTAAGGTAGGGGGTAAGAGAATGCACCCACTGGTAGATACAGGTTAGGAGGTGGAAATTTCTAAATACGTGACTGTAGGTGCTACTCATATATTAATATAGATAATACAGCACACAAGTGTCACAGTCAGGGAAACCTCTTAGACATAACTAAACACTTCAAGGGATGAAGTTTCCAGACTCGCAGGCAAAGGACCATAGACTCGGGGGATATCTATGTCAATTGGCACAGCATAGTTCTTACAGTGTTCTACGTCCTACTTTGGTAAGTAGCGTTTGAGGTCTTAAGAGCCTGCGATACATCTATTGGTCTATTTTAGTCCAGAGCAAAGAAGAAGGAAAAATACTTAAGACATAAGGGAGCACTTAGTCCAAAGGACTAATGGACTACATGAACCACAGCCTACATGACCCCAAGACCGGAAGAACTAGATAGTGTCCTGCTACCACTACCGACCGTTCTGACTGGGATTACAATAGAGGGTTCCAGCCGGAGCGGGAGAACAAATGATCAAACTCACAAAAAAGACCAGACTTATTGGTCTGACAGAGACTGGAGGAACCCCCGAGACTATGGCCCCCAGCCACCCTTCTAACTGAGACCTGAACCCACTCCCCAAATTTACCTTTCAGCCAAAGATTAGGCAGGCCGACAAGACAAACGATAACACACGTGAGCAATGTGCTTCTTAGATCAATTAAGTATACAAGATCAAATGGGCAACACCTGCCCAGGTACAAAGACGAGAAGGCGAGAGGGGACAGGAAAACTGGATGATTGGACACGGTGAACCCAGGGTGGAAAAGGAAAGGGAGAGAGTGCTGACACAATGTGAGATTGCAGCCAATGCCATGAAACAATTTGTGTATAAACTTTTTGTCATGGATTTAATTATGTCCCCCCAAAAATGTGTGTATCAGTTTGGCTGGGCCATGATTCCTGGTACTGTGTGATTTTACTGTATGTTGTAAATCCTGCCTCTATGACTTTAATGAGGGAGGATGGACAGCAGTTGTGTTAGTGAGGCAGGACTCAGTCTACAAGATTGGATTGTGTCTTGAGGCAATCTCTTGAGATATAAAAGAGAGAAGCGAGCAGAGAGATGGGGGGATCTCATACCACCAAGAAAGCAGTGTCGGAAGCAGAGCGCGTCCTTTGGACCCAGGGTTCCTGCACAGAGAAGCTCCTAGTCCAGGGGAAGATTGACGAGAAAGACCTTCCTCCAGAGCTGACAGAGATAGAAAGCCTTCCACTGGAGATGACATCCTGAATTTGGACTTTTAGCCCACTAGATTATGAGAAAATAAATTTCTCTTTGTTAAAGCCATTCATTTGTAGTATTTCTACTATAGCATCTCTAGATGACTAAGACATTTTTGAATGAGAAATTTTTCTCATTCAATAATTTGCTATGTAAACTTTCACCTAAATCACAGTAAAACAAAAAACAAAAAAATCACCATTAGAGTTCCTTTCACTACTACTTCACTTTGATTGTCAAGCAAGAGTAGAAGACCATAAATAACATCTACCAAAGCATCAGTACGTGTCAGCACAGCTTTGCTGTACTGACTCATTTGCTACAGAGACAGAGAGGTTAAGCAACTTCCCCAAAATCACACATGGCAGAGTCAGGAAGGGAATATTGGCAATGTGGCTCCAGAAGAGCCAGAGTGTGGAAGAGGACAATCTGAGTGTACTTTCCAGCTTTCCCTGTGACCCAGGAATGAACCTTGTGCTTAGGACCAGGTGTGTTGTCCTGGCTTCTTGGACAGGATAAGAGTGTGAACAAACTTCCTTCTCTGGGGCATCTTCACCCAAAACACATCCCATAGCAGCTAGTGGCCTATCAGCACATCTCTCCCCTTCTTGTCCTGAGCACGTGTCAACATTCCCAGGGACTGCTTAGCTAGGTGTATTGTATGGCACCTGGCCATCCACACTTTTGTATCTGTTTTCAGCAGGGAGGGAAGAGGGTCCTTCTCCCGCAGCACAAGAGGGGTGCATGCAGACCATCTCCCTGCACTGGCTGCAGAGTGAGATCCATTGGCCGTGGGGGACAGACACTCACTAGCAAAGCTGACCTTGCTCTGTCTCTTCTCCATGTGAGTAAAGCCTTTGCCATCCAGTGCCTGTGTGAGTCATGCTTTTTTTGGCAACCCTGACCCCTGCAAATCGTAGAATGAGTTACTGTCTGCCATGTGATGGGATTCCCCTCTTAAACATGGTAACAAGGGTCACTAGCTTGACTCAGAGATTTTTATTTCTCTGCTACCAAGAACTGCCAACAGATATGTAATAACAACTCTGGAATGTATAAAAGCTTAACAGTGTATCAATTATATAGGTCTTCTATGCTTTAGTCTCCCCGTCTCTTTCTCCTCCAAGATAAACATTCTTTTTTTTTTTTTTTTTTTTTTGGCCCCTTAAACTAAAAACCAAAAACCAAACTCATTGCCATTGGGTCAATCTGATTCATAGCAACCCTATAGGACAGAGTAGAACTTCCCCATAGGGTGTCCAAAGCTGTGATCTTTACAGAAGCAGACTGACACAGCTTTGTTCCACAGAGTGGCTGGTAGGTTTGAACCACCTACCTTTTGGTTAACAGCCAAGCACTTAATCACTGCACCACCAGGGCTCCTTTTTTGCCCCTTAGCTCTCCCAAATTTGATCCTCAGTGATTATCTATTTACTTCCTCATCGTAGTATTTATCATATGATGAAATAGAGTGAAAATATTTTCAAACCGCATACCTGACAGAGAACTAGAATCTAGAATATATAAATAAAACCCCTCAAAACTCAGTCCCTGGGTGGTACCAAATGGTTAATGTACTTAGCTGCTAACCAAAAGATTGGAGGTTCAAGGCCACCCAGAGATGCTTCTGAAGAAAGGCCTGGTGATCCACTTCTGAAAAATCAGACATTGAAAACCCTAGGGAGGACAGTTATAGTCTGACACAAATGGGGACGCCATGAGTTGAAATTGACTCAACAGCAACTGGTTTAAAAACTCAGCCAAAACCAAAAACCAAACCCACTGCCATCAAGTTGATTCTGATTCATAGTGACCCTATAGGACAGAATAGAACAGCCCCATATAGTTTCCAAGGAGCACCTGGTGGATTCCAACTGCCAACCTTTTGGATAGCAGCTGTAGCTCTTAACCACTACGCCACCAGGATTTCCAAAAACTCAACAGTAACCTGTAATCAGACAGCATGGAACTGGCATAATGAGAGGCACATAAATCAATGGAATAGAATTGGGAGTCCAGAAACAAATCCATGTGCCTCTGGTAAACTGATTTTTGACAAGGGTACAAGGCCATTTAATGTGATAACAAATAACCACACAGTTGGTGGCTTAAAACAAAATAAATTTATTCTCTCACAGTTCTGGAGAGACTAGAAGTCTGAAATCAAAGTGTTGGCAGGACCATGCTTTCTCTGAAGATTCTAGGGGAGGAGTCCGTCCTTGCCTCTTCTATTTCTGGTGGCCCTGGTGTTCCTTGGCTTGTGGATGCATCACTCCAAACTCTGCCTCCATCGTTTTTCCCTGTGGGTCTCTCTCCTCTGTCTCTCTTCTCCTCCTTTTATGAGTACACCAGTCAGATTAGGGCCCACTCTACTCCAGTATGACCTCATGTTAACCAAATACATCTGCAAGTCATTATTTCCAAACAAGGTCACATTCACAGGTATCAAAAGAAGTTAACTTTTTGGAGGATACAAATCAACCCATAACTCTCCTTTTTTGTTTGTTTTATTTTAAATTATTCTTTCTAGCATTTTTCTTATTTTTGCCTTTGCTCCTCTCATCTCAGCATTGTATATTCAAAGGGATATCCTTATACTCTAGGTTCTAATACAAGATAAAATGAAAACCAAACCCGTTGTCTTCAAGTTGATTTCAACTCGTAGCTACCCTGTAGGAGAGAGTAGAACTGCCCCAAAGGATTTCCAAGGAGCAACTGGTGGATTCAAACTGCTGACTTTTGGTTACCAGCTGTAGTGCTTAACCACTACGCCATCAGGGCTCCCTAACACAACACAGAAGAATAAAATGGGAGAAACCCAATAGGCAGGAGCAGAGGGCTATTAGGGGAAGTATGAATTCAGGAGGTAGGCAAGAGGCTAAACAGAACTTTAAGTTGTTTAACCATATATACAACTTAGGAAGAGGTTGTTTCTCACCGGTATGGATGCCAAAACATCTCAATGCATAGGTGGTGACTCAAAACTATTTTCACATCTTTCATAATTGGTAAATCTCAGATGAACTCTTGGGAAAACTCCTGGATATCTAGTCTGTTCATTCCTCAGTGTTTATTTCACCATTAAATATAACCTCCTCCTGTTAGATTAACATAGCCTGTGAGAGATTATCTCTACTTAAGATACTCACCTGAGAACATACACCTACTCCTTACTTATCAAGTATCACATTATTTGACATTTTGCATTTATGACAATGGTAAAAAATCTATTGTCTATTTCGCACATTAACAACATACATCTGGTAGTAATGAATGCCTAGGTGCAAGGCGAGAGTAACACTGGCTGTGATGATTAAGATTATGTGAAAACATGGCTGGGCCATGATTCTCAGCAGTTTGGCAATTATGTAAAGATGTAATTTGGCTGCTATGTAATGATGTAGTCATCATCCATGTTGTGATCTGATATGGTCATCCTTCATTTTTGCATAACACCAATTTTCACATAATGACCTCGTCTTTGGAGGCTAACTATGTTGATAACTGAGGAGTGGACGTATTGCTGTCAATAATTTAGGGAAATGCACACATTTTGAAGACCGTATGTCAGGAAGGATCCCTGTCTTTGACATCACATAACCTCACACTACTCCTTCCCTTGCCTTAGAACACTCACTGTTCTCTTCCAGTCAAGGATGTTATGAACAGTCTGAGCCCAGATTCAGTTCAGACCCAATAGGAATATTTAACAGTCTTTGCAGATAGATTCAAGAATCTTCATTTGGCGATGACTTTTTCACTCTAAGTCTATGGGTCTTGTTGTTGTTTACCGTAAGAACTACTAATGCAATCAGACTTTTGCTCATCTTAGGCCGAGGTGATCTAAGTTCTTCCTGAAACATGATAAATATTAAATACATGGGTTAAACTTTATGAAAAATTTAACAAAAAGAAAAGATTTATTAGGGAGCACTAAATTTATTTAAAGCCTGTTGACTGATTTCCTTAGAACATATAAAAAACATACATATTAATAGGTCTGATTGCATAGAAATTAAATGTAAGAAATATTCTCAATATTCTTAAATATTTATAAATATAAAATATTCTTAAGTATTTATATATATTTAAGACTATAAAATATTCTTAAGTATTTATATATATTTAAGACTATAAAATATTCTTAAGTACTTATATATATTTAAGAATATAAATATTCTTACATAATATTCTTAAATATTCATGTGAGAAATGGAACAAATGATCAGATCTGTTCCCACCAACAGTTCTTCCTATATTATTCAATTTTCATTTTTGTGTTTCCTTGTTTCTGATGTATATTTTAAACTGGAAACTTTAGTCCACTACATAAAGTCTTCTGAGTCTTATCTCTTAGCTTCACCACAGTGGGTTCAAAAGGCTCTATGAACTTGGCCTGTTCGAATGAAGCCCAACTTCTATGGTAACATCTTTAGGGAGAATAATATAAAAGCTCCTGGAACTCCCGATCGCAGGGAGCTAAAAGGGTCTGTGTGCACACAGCGGTGAGAGAGCAACCTCAAGAGAGAGGTGAGTACTATTCTGGGTTCTACAGAAGTTGATAGGAGCATAATGACTTTGGGAGAAGTAGCCAGCTCTAAATGAAGAATAGTGAAATCATAACAATTTCAGTATTGAAATGTATATGGGACCAAGAATCAGGGAAAGATGAAAAAAGGAAAAAACAAAACAACTCAGGCCTAGAAGCCTTCGAAAGAATAAGAATTTGACCATATAGAAAGGTGAGAAATTGAAGGCAAAATGATATTGGAGAAAGGCAGGACATCACTGGGAGGATATGAGATTTAAGGGGGAGGAGTAGGGAATCGGAAAATGCAGTTGACTCTGGGTGAGTTTTGCCTGAATTTGTCTTGGGCTCCAGGTCACTATCTGGTCATTTGTTTCCAGGGAATTTCTGTGGCCTCTTCTTGCTTTCACAGTTCTTTTTTAATTGCTGTTTGCTCATAGCTTGACCTCCACACTGTTCTAAACTCCTTAGGTATTTTCCACGGCCCCCTGTTTGTGGGGATCATAACTCTGTGCATTTGTCTTGCTGATCTGACAGAGAGAGAAGTCTGGTGGCATCAGGTGAAGGTCTGGTCTGCTGCTGTGGTTTCCCTCTCACTCCTCAGTGCCTGTTTCATCGTGAGCTGTTTGGGTGAGTTCTTGGCTGAAATGCAGCTGTTTTTTTTGCCTTTTTTCAATCACATTTTATAGATTCCCTGAAAATATAGTTCCCTCCTTCTTGCCATAAAATTGCAACACTTACTGGAACTGCCATGCATTTTGTGATATGTTATTATTATTATTAAATTATTTTGGATAATTGCCTATATTCTATGTTGACTTTGCCTGGTCCTGGTTGCATTTTCTCAGTTGTGATCATGACCTCATCTCCATGTGTGTGCCAGTTGTAATCACCATCTAAGATACCATTTCTCACTACCAGGTTTATTGGTGCACCAATATTGATCTGTTCATTTATTTCTAAAACCACTTTACTGGCAATATGATTATCATTCTTTCTGTGATTATAATACTCCAGGTTTTTGATCTTCACGTGGGAGTCTCCCCAACATGAGAAGGAAAATTGTTCAAACAACGATACAGTGGAAGAATAAAGGAAATAAACGATGTCATTCCTCTCCCTTTGCCAGGTTTTATATCTTGGAGGAGACTTAGAGATTTCTCTCTCCTCTGTCTACCATTAGGTTGTCATAATGTGCTCTATTCTCTGATATTATAAAGATAAATAGAAATTTGTGAGGAAGTCACTACATATGACTTCCTATGTCAAGTGAAAACATGTTGGTGATACAGTCTGCAGTTTCCTTCAAGTTATAAATATATCTTACAGAGTTTAAAGTAACCCTAAGAAATGAAATCATTACTAAAGTTAAGTTTTGTCTTATTTTTATGGGATAGGGCAAGAAACAAAGGGATTTAATGATGGTTATTTAATTATTTAAGAGGAAAGAAAACATACAGGAACTAAATTAAGAGGAAGATAGAGGAGTTTGGATTTAGTCTCAAAACCAGAATAGCAAATAAATAAGTGGAAAATTAAGTGAGGATCAGAGAATGATCAGATCTTGCTTTATGTGTATGCCAATGAGCAAAAGAAACCATTTTCAGTGACAGATGCTGAATGTCTCCAAAAGGTTAGGTCTCATCTTATTTTTAATTTTACCCCGTGTACTCATTTGCAGCTACCAGCAGTCAGAAAACTTCTGGAAAATCAAAATATCTTTGACCTTTTAGGATTAACAAAGTTAAGGAGAAGCTATTAGCAAGTGAGTCAACAAATATTCACTGAATACCTACTATGTGCAGGTCACTATTCCAGGTGCTGGGTACACAGAGTGAGTACAATGGAGTTTCTTCCTTAGACTTTACAGTTTACATCCTACTAGGGGGAGACCAAGATTTATTTGAAAACTTATAAAAAGTAAGATAAACGAGTATAAGAAAGCAGGATGAATATTACTTTTTTCTTTTTTTTACTGAACTTTCACTGAAAGAAGCATGAGCTGGGGGTGTGGTGAAGCCAGTATGGGTAAAGTGGGGTGGGAGAGAAAGACAGGTGTTGTAGACTTTATAAGAGTATAAGGCTTTATAGCCCAGTGCAGACACATTAAAAACAACGAGGACTAGTTTTCCTTCCTCTTTTCCAGTGAATCATGGTAATCCTGTGTATACCAAAATTGGCAACAGGCTGTTTAAACTACAAGAGCACCAACAATATCATTCAGGTTTGACCTGCTTCAAGGAAGGAAAGAGGCTGAAAGGTACACAGTGAGCAATAAGACTTCCTTTCCTAGTAATCAAATTCCTAGTCCGATATTTTGTATCTTCAGCACTGAAACTTTTGAACTCCAGGCTCCATCGACTTGGAATTAAATAGAGTTCTCAAAATTAAAGTATCAAACATGGCCCTAGATTTTACTCTTAAAACTATCTCTCTTCTAGGTTTCTCTATCCCACGCTCCCAATTGCTCACGCCTAAACCCTGAGAATCATTCTTTTCATTTTATTTATTTTGTTGCTGTTGACTGAGAATCATTCTACTTTTTAAAAAAAATACTTTATTGTGTTTTAGGTGAAGGTTTACATAGCTAATTAGGTTTCTATTTAACAAATTTTACCCAAACTATTCCCTGACTTGGTTACAATTTCCACAATGTGTCAGGATTCTGATTGTTCCACAATGTGTCAGGATTCTGATTGTTCCTATTCCGTTTGTTCTGTTTCCACTGATCCAGCTTCCCTGCCCCTCCTTACCTTCTCATCTTTGTTTTGGGTAAATGTTAACCATATCTCTTATAGTTGGTTGTTTCAGAGGCACATTTCTCACAGGTATTGTTGTTTATTTTATAACCAATCTATTATTTGGCTGTAAGGTGACCTCTAGTAGTGGCTTCATTGCTAAATTCAAAGGGATTCTTAGGGTGGTAGTCTTGGAGGTTCCTCTAGTCTCTATCGCTCTGGTAGGTCTGGCCACTTTTACATTTTTGTTCTACATTTTGTTCTGAGTTTTGTTCTACATTTTTCTCTCTTCTCTCCGGGACCTTCTATGATGTCACTGGTCAGAAGAGTTGATAGTGGAAACCGGACACCATCTAGTTCTTCTGGAGAATCATTCTTAACAGTTCTTCACTCATCATCTTCACCCCTCAACCAATTCATCACCAAGCTTAACAGAAAATAACATCCCTCTCCCTATACAGTCCTGAATTAATTAAGTAATAAATATATACAGGATTCAAATAAAAATAAAATCATCAACTTCATTAAAGGTAACACCAAATTGTGAAATATGGCTTAAAGTAAGGCCAAAACATTACTCCCAAGTCCAGGCCCAGTCACCTTATAGTCAGAGAGTTGGGTCAGCCATGTCCGGGATCAACAATGGCCCACAACCTCCCACAGAGGACCAAAGAGAGGCAAGCTGCACTGAGCAGTACCTCAGTGAACCTACTCCTTGCTAGGAGAGGAAAATTGACACAATGTTACAGAGATTTTTGCTATTTCAGTCTACACTTATCTAGAGTTAGCCAAAGTGTAAAGTTTAGAGCCAGCTATCAAGTTTAGAGAGCATACAGTTCTCCATACACCCTCACTTCTGAAACCAACTTAAGTTCAGGGCATTCACAAAACCACCTTCAGGTTTGATAATTCACTATAAGGACTCATAGAACTCACTGTAAGGTGTTGTACATACAGTAGTGGTTTATTACAGGGAACAGATTCAAATTAAAATTATCCAAAGGAAAAGACATACAGGGTAGTCTAGGGGTGTTCCAAATGCTAAGAAAGATTCCATTGTCCTTTTCCATGGAGTAAACCTGTTAACCTCCCAGGAGCCCTGTGTGAAGGTATGCATGGGGAGTTTTGCCAACTAATGAAGCTCACCCTAGCCTCCATGCTCAGAGTTTTTATTGGGGCTCCATTACATATGCAGAAGTCTCTGGTTGGCGTAAACAGTTAAGCACTCAACTACTAACTGAAAGTTTCCTAGATCAAACCCACCCGGAGGCACTTTGAAGGAAAGGTCTGGTGATCTGACTTGAAAAGTCTATGGAGTGTCTGGAAGCCAGAGGAAGGCGGCCACGACCCACTACCATCCAAGCCTATCAGGAGGGGCCCCCGCAAGGAGATGATTCAGAATGATGGGGCCTGGGGCTAGAACCTTCATTGCCTGTCTCCCACTGTGAGCCTCGGGTGACCCTAAAGGTGGGAAGGTGCCCTATCGACTTTAGTCTGGATACAGAGGCCACCTTTTTGGTTTTGAACACTGCTGAATCTCCTCTTAGTCTGTGCACTGCTGCAGAGGTGGGGGTCTCAGGGAAGCTTACCACCCAACCCTTCCTCCAACCAGTAAACTGTGAAGTTGGAAAGAAATTGTCATAGCATGAGTTCCTTTATATGCTGGAACGCCCAGTCCCCCTTTTGGATAGGGACCTCCTATCAAAACTGGGGGCCCAAATCAATTTCAAACCATCCTGAATACTGGCGCCGATCTGGCCTGAAAACGCATGCACCTTATGGGTGGCACTTTTGCAAGAGGAAATCTTGACCCCTAGCAGCATTCCTTTCTATATTCAACAAAAAGTGAATCTGGAGGTCTGGGCATCAGAAAGGCCTGGGTGAGCTAAGTCAGCTGCACTGGTTAAAATAACTTTAAAACCCGGAGCAGCTGTTATAAACCAAAGGCAATATCCCCTCCGTAAAGAAGCCTTAGAAGGAATTGCACCATCGGTTTATTGATACATAGAAATTGGACTTTTAAAATTCTGCTGGTCTCCATATAATACCCCTATCCTACCAGTGTTGAAACTAGGGACAGGAGAATAACAGTTTGTTCCAGACTTAAGGAAAATCAACCAAATAGTGGAAGATATTCATCCAGTTGTGCCCGACCCATATACCCTCTTGGTTATTATACCTAGTCAATGTGCTTGGTTTTCAGTATAGAACTTAAAGGATGCTTTCTTTTGCATTCCTCTACACCCAAGTCTCAGCCTCTGTTTGCCTTTGAATGGACTGATATTAAGACCAGGACTAAGAGACATCTCATGTGGCAGGTTCTCATCCGGAGATTCAAGAATTCCCCCACTATTTTTGGGGAAATACTAGCCAAAGACTTGAGGGCACTGAGGCTAGAAAGAAGTCTTGTCTTACAATATGTGGATGATATCCTCATAGGAAGTGAGACTAAAAAAGACTGACTGAAATACTGTATTGGTTTTGAATCATTTGGCTGACTGTGGGTATCGAGATCCTAAGAAAAAGGCCCAGATATCCCCAAAACAAGTAAAATATCTAGGATTTCAAATATCACAGGGGTAATGGTGTCTCCTCCAGGATCAACGAGAAGCTATCACGCAGGTGGCACCTCCCACCTCTAGGTGGCAGCTTAGGGGTTTCCTTGGGGTGGCTGGATTTTGCCAGATTTGGATACCAGGGTTCAGACTTATGGCAAAACCCCTGCATGAGGCCCTAAAAGGAGAAGAAAAAGAGCCTTTACTATAGACCAAAGAATGCCAAGAGGCTTTTGAGAAAATTAAGAGCAATTAATGACAGCCCCAGCACTAGGATTGCCTGATCTCCAAAAACCTTTTGAATTGTTTGTACATGAAAGACAGGGAATTGCTGTGGAGGTACTAACTCAAACCTTGGAACCCGCCAGGTGGTCAGTGGCCTATTTTTCCGAACAGCTGGACAGCATGGCCCAGGGACTGCCCCCCTGTCTTTGATTTGTGGCCATGACATTTGACCTGCTGCAAGAAGCTGAAAAATTCACCCTTGGACAAAAGGTAAGAATCAATACACCACATAATGTTCTACCCCTCTTAGAACAAAAGGGGAGGGGTTGGGCTCACAGCAGGATGAATGGGAAAATATCAGGCAATCCTGCTAGATAACCAGAACATAACCTTAAACACCGTCTCTTCCCTTAACCCTGCCACCCTACTGCCCATCTCGGAAAATGCTCCTATACATGATTGCTTGGAGTTAATCAAAGAAGTTTATTCTAGCAGACTGGATCTCTCAGACGTCCCTTTAACCCAGAAATAGAAATGTATACAGAAGGCAGTAGTTTTCTGTATGAAGGACGTTGCAAGGCAGGATATGCTGTGGTAACACGAACTGAGGTCTTAGAGGCAGCTCCACTTCCTGCAGGCACTTTGGCTCAGAAGGCAGAACTCACAGCCCTTGGGCAAGCCCTGCAATTAGGAGCAGGAAGACACAACTGTGTATACTGATAGTAAATATGCCCATCTTGTCCTTCACTCACATGGTGCCTTGTGGAAAGAGAGGGGACTCCTGACATCAGCTAACAAAGAAATAAAACATGTACCAGAAATCCTAGAACTCTTGAAGGCAGTTAATGATCCCCTTCAGGTGGCAGTAGTATATTGTCCCGGACATCAGAAGGGACAATTTCCTGAGGCAATAGGGAACCAAAAAGCAGATGCAGAGGCAAAGAAGGCTGCAATGCGAAGAGATGAGATGGGAACAGAAATGGCCTTGATCCCTCATCTGGACCCTGTCGAACTTCCCACACCCATCTATACCACCCAGGACGTGGATAGGGCTAAAGAATGGGTCTATCACGTCACCTCTCATTCTGAATGGCTGATGAACTCTGAAGGGAAAGTACTGTTACCAGAGGCGCATGTATACGGTGTAGTATCAGCTCTACATGAAGGGACTCACTACAGGAGAGATGCCAGTCCAAATGGATCCAACAGGTGGTCACCAGACCGATTCTCCTAAAAACCATCAGGGATATTACAAAGAGATGCTGCCTATGTCCAAGAAACAACCCGAAGACTGTGCCTCACCCAACGGAACCAGGAATTCAACACGGAGGAACAAACATGAGAGAAGACTGGGAAGTGGATTTCACAGGGATGTCCCGGACACCCGGGAACTTCAGATATCTGTTGGTCTTCGTGGACACCTACTTGGGGTGGGTACAGGCTTTCCCTTGTTGGACCAAACAAGCACAAGAAGTGACTAAAGCATTAGTCAAAGAAATCATACCTCATTTTGGTCTACCAGTATCAGTCCAAAGTGATAACGGAGGAGCTTTTATGGCAAAAATTACACAAGAAGTCAGTAAGGCTTTAGATATAAACTGGAAGTTACACTCCCCTTGGAGACAACAATCAACTGGAAACACTCAAAAAGATGAATCATAGTCTGAAAAAGACCTTGGCAAAACTTTGCCAAGAGACAAACTCCACTTGGATACAAGTTTTGCCCATTGCCCTGCTCAGAATCCAGGTAGCCCCTGTAAGCGGGCTCCAGTTAAGCCCTTACGAATTAATATATGGGAGACCATTCCTGAAAAAGTCGACTTTCCCCACCTTTGTAATGACTAAGGTGGAGAAAAAGAGATTGGGTCCTTTCTCCAGGAACTGTCATAAACACTGTTAATCAATATGCTTCTTCCTGCTTATCTTTTCCTTCTGACATTCCCCTTCATAGGCTCCACCCAGGAGATCAAGTCCTGTTGAAAACCTGGAAGAACCAACACCCAGAGGATCGACTGGCCTCTAAGTGGGAAGGACCTTTTGAAGTTCTCCTGACCACCCACTTGTCTCTGAAATTAGCAGGAGTAGCTGCATGGGTGCATCACTCGAGAGTGAAAGCAGCTCCATTTGAAGGAGGAAGAGTCAAAGAACCACCATATTCCTGCACTCCAATTCGAGATCTGACATACAAGTTCAAGAAACTTACAGAATAATGACCCTAACCCTGTTCTTTGTTTTCTCTTTACTTCTCCAGGAAGTGTGGATGGGAAAAATTCCGGTGGTCCTACAAGCCCAGGGGAGCTCTAACCCTACAGGTTGGAGACACTTTAACCCTCCCATGTGTAGTATCATCCCTAAATCCAGTCGGTCCAGTTAAGTGGATCATGGAAGAGCCCGAAAGAGGAAGATAACTGTTTGTGACTTCAGGACCACTAGCTACAACCAGGTAACTCCCATAGCTGACACCACTCAGTCACACAATCAGGACTTTTCAGTCATGGTTTCAGATATAACCTTATCTGATACTGGAGCATACTATTGTGTAAAGTATAAAAAGGGGTTACCCCAAGATGTGGAGATCACCAAGGTAGAGAAGAAAGGGAATCCAAGTTGTTGTTGTGGGGTTTCAAGAACCTGCCCATCTTCCAGATGGATGGGACTGGTCATCCAATGGCCTAGTCATCATGTCCCAAGCAGTGGCTACTGGAGGGAATATTAGCAGCTTCTGGATGTGCCATCACTTCCCCCAGTTAGGAGCTCCCTTAAGTCCATTAGCGGCCCCAGTTTTTGACTATAACAAATATATACCCGATTGCATCCCAACCCATAGTGCCCTAAAATCTCCGATATGAGCAAGGCTTGTTCAATACCCATTTTCCATACCCTGTTTCTCTCTCACTGAGCTCTATAACCATACTTCAGGGCACAAATGGGAAATTAAATCACCAGATCCCTGGACGAAAGTAGCCTAACAAGTTTTCCGAGATTTTCAACTTCTCTCAACATGTAATCAATCTCTAGTCCTTCCCCAATTGTCCCATGTTAACACTAGCATCCTAGACAGCTCTAATAGAAATTGGTCCTTGTGTGCCCCATCAGGGTACACATTTCTATGCTGGAGAAAAGTGTACCCCACTAGCGAGAACCCCACCCCAAAGGCATCACCCTATACGTGGGCTATCCAGTGTCTGACTGGAATTCACTATGTGGGCAACGCACTTTGGGGTTTCTAACTTTCCCTACTCAGATTCATCCGTCACCCACCGAAGCGATTGTAAAGGTTCCTCAGAAGAGAGGGGATATCTTCTCCATAGATCCTGTCTCCTTGGAGGTGATAAATAACAACACTGTCCTAGAGAAGACTGGGTTTGGGTGGTGGTTCCTAAGAACTATTATCCCAGGATTAGGAGTATACCACATGGAAATGGCTATCAGAAATTTATCAGATACCCTTCACCTATTAGCTCTTGGGACAGAGAGAGCACTCAAAGCTCAACAAAGCTCTTTGAACTCCCTGGTTGAGATGGTCCTTGACAACAGAATTGTCTTGGACTTCTTATTGGCAAAGTCAGGAGGGGTATGTGCTATAATAAATAAAACCTATTGTGCTTGGATAAATACTACAGGAGAAGTCGAAATAGGTTTAGAAGCCATTCATAAGGTAACTAAATGGACAGACCCCCAAATCAAGACAAGAAGATGCATGGAGCTGGTTCTCCAGTATTTTTCCTTCCTTAGGATCTTGGTTAACCCCCTTAATAACCTTAGGAACAGTAATTATTCTAGTTTGTTTTTGTGTTCCCTGTTTTACGAAAATACTGGCAGGAAGAACTGTGAATATCCTTAAGGCTGGAGAAATTTTTACCCGGGTAAGTTGGGATGCCCCTTTTTCAGGCTCTGGGGATGCACGTCATCTAATCCACCAAGATGCAGCCAATTTCCACTCAAACTCATTCCCCGTCTATGGCCCCTAGTCAATACTAGGAGGTTTCTCACCCCAGATGATGCCCCTAACCAGCAGTAAGCAGTCAGAAAAGAAGCAACACCCTGTTTCCCAAGATTGAGAAACTTCCAGTAAAAGGGGGGATTGGAAAAGGTTGGAGAGGCTCGGCTCACTATTATTTCTCCTGATTGCTAACCGGCACATTGTCTGATGATCTTGTTTTTCCCTCTGGTTCCAGTCTCTACAAAAGGTTTAAGATGAACCGATGTTCCTCCTTGGAGGGTGGAAAACAAATGCTAATGATCTAAGGATGAAAAGCCTAACAGAGCACCCATCTTGTGACAAGAAAATCAGGATGTCACCAGATAATCCCCAAGAATATCAGTAAAAGAGTAACTCATCTGAGACATGACCACCTCAAGGGGAACTAACACAAATTTCTAAGACCCATAATCCTGTCCCTATAAAAGCCTTTGGTCAATCTCCAGTGGGGGAGATGGTTTTTTTTTTTTGGAGAAATCTATCCCCCTCTGTCTCCTATATATTGATATATAATAAAACTCTTGCTGCTCACCTCACCCCGTCTCAGAATTAACTATTGCAGGAAGAGGCTCCAATCCGTGTTGCTGCGGTAAAGATTTCTAGGGCTGCTGTAACAAAGTACCAAAAGCTGGGTGGTTTAAAACAACAGGAATTTATTCTCTCACAGTTTTGGAGTCTAGAGCCCAAAATCAAGTCACTGGCAGGGCCATGCTCTCCCTGAAGGCCTTAGTGAAGAATCTTTTGTTGCCTCTTCCTGGTTTCTGGGGGTTGCTGGTGTTCCTTGGCTCGAAGCTGCATCACTCCAATCTCTGTCTCCATCTTCACATGGCCTTCTTCCCTGTGTATCTGTCTTCTCTCCTCTTCTTACAAGAACACCAGTCATATTGGATTTAGGGCTCCCCCTAATCTGGTATGAACTCATCTTAACTAATTATATCTGCAAGGACTTTATTTGCAAATAAGATCATATTCACATATACCGGGAGTTAGGACTTAAGCATTTCGTTTTGGGGGACAAAATTCAACCCAAAACAGGGTGGTTTATTAATCAACAATATATAACTGGGACATCTTTTGAACCAATATTCTGCAATATAATGAAGCATATTCAATCACATTGCTGTTTCTAAAAAGATTAATAACAATTTTTAAAGTGTGAGTAAATTAACTTTTACTGTTAACCTGCTGCTGTTGAGTTGATTCTGACTCAACCCTATAGAGCAGAGAACTTCACCACAGGGTTTCCAAGAAGCAGCTGGTGGATTCGAACTGCCAGCCTTTTGGTTGGCAGCCATAGCTCTTTAGTGAATAAAATGTCAGATTAATTAAAATGTTAATTTTTTAAATATAATTTAATCCCTGTTCTTATGTAGTGGGCATATTACATTTGATTATATTTACGTAATTTTTAAATAAATAAATGTTGAATATTAGGTGTGCATATGTTAATTTTTTTTTTTTTTTTTACCGTTAAGGATGTGCAAGGCAAAGATTATTTGAGACCACTATTCTAGAAGAAGATCCTTAGGTGGCACAAACGGTTTGCACCCAGTGGTGCCATGTTTCCGTAAAGATTACAGCTAAGAAAACTCTATGGAGCAGTTCTACTCTGTAACACATGGGGTCGACATGAGCCAGAATTGACTCTACAAGAATGGGTTTGTTTTTGGTATTCTAGAAGATGGGTCTTGGAATGTTTAAGTTTAGGTAAACATTCCCTTTAATGTAAAAGAACAAAATAAAAGAAAAAGACACATTACATATAGAATTATTTAAAGAAAATGTGCTCATGTGTTGTTTTATTTGGTAGATATATATGACCCTATGAATGAAACGCATCTTAGAATTTTAGGCTCTATATTTATCTTTATAGTTGCTATTAAAAACAAATAACACCCAGTAAGATGTCTATTATCAGAAAAGGGAAATACCAAGTCTTGGAGAGTAAATGGAAAATTAGAACCTTCATCCATTGCTGGTGGGAATGTAAAATAATGTAATCTCTGTGGAAAACAGTTTGATGATTCCTCAAAAAGTTCCACATAGAATTACTATCTGATCCAGGAATTCCAGTCCTAGGTATATATCTGAAAGAATTGAAAGAAGGGACTTAAACAAACATATATAGACCAATGTTCATTGTATCATTATTCATAACAGTCCAACATGGAAACATCCATCTATTAACAGACATATGGGCAAACAAAATGTGGTAAATGCATACAATAGATTATTATTCAGCCCTAAAGAGAAATGAAATTCTGATACATACTACAGTATGGATGAATCTTGAAAACATTATGCTGAGCAAAATATGTCAGACACAAAAGGACAAATCTTGTATGAGCCCATTTATATGAAATATCTAGAATAGACAAAGGCATAGAGACCAGTGTTTATTAGTGCTTGTTAGGGGATGAGGAGAGGGGGAAATGCGTGTCATTAAGGAGTACTTAGATTGTGTTTGGACTCTGATGGTGCAATGGTTAAGAGCTATGGCTGCTGTCTTAGTTATCTAGTGCCGCTATTACCAAAATACTGCAAGTGGATGGTTTTAACAGAAGTTTATTCTTTCACAGTCTAGTGGGCTAGAAGTCCGAATTCAGGGTGCCAGCTCCAGTAGAAGTCTTTCTCTCTCTGTTAGCTCTGGAGGAAGGTTCTTGTCATCAATCTTCCCTTGGTAGAGGAACTTCTCTGTGCAGGAACCCTGGGTCCAAAGGACACGTTCTGCTCCTGGCACTACTTTCTTGGTGGTATGAAGTCCCCCTGTCTCACTGCTCGCTTCTCTCTTTTATATCTCAAAAGAGATTGGCTTTAGACAAAATCTAATTTTGTAGATTGAGTTCTGTCTCATTTACGTAACTGCCACTAACCTCATCTCATTAACATCATAGAGATAAGACTTATAATACATACGGAAATTACAACAGATGACAAAAATGGTAGACAATCACACAATACTGGGAATCGTGGCCTAGCCAAGTGGACAGATATTTTTGAGGGACACCAATTCAATCCATAACATTCCACACTTTGGCCACCCAAAATTCATATCCTTGCCACATAAAACACATTCACCCCATCATATCATGGCAAAAGTCTTAAGTCAACTCCAAGTCCAAAATTCAAAAATTAATCTTCATCTGTGAAAGCTAGAATATAAGTTATCTGTTTCCAAAGCACAGTGGTGGAACAGCCACAAGCTAGACATTTTCATTACAAATGGGAGAAATTGGAGGGAAAGTAGGAGTAAAAGGCACCAAGCAAGTCAGCAGAACACATTACTTTAGTCCTCAAGACTTGAAGATGGTCCTCTGTTCTCTGAGACCATTTACACAATGACCTTGCTCTCCAGACTTCCAGACTCTAGGTATTGGTCACACTCTCTGGATTCTGAGTGGGTTTCTTTTTAGGGTGATAAAAAATATTTGGAAATGAATAGTGGTGATGGATGCACAAAACCATAATCAATAAAATTAATGTCACTGAAACCTTGAAGATTTGAAGAGTCTATGTGTGATGGTTAAGATTGTATGTCAATGTGGCTAGGCCATTATTCTGTGTTTTAACAGTTGTATAATGTTGAAATTTGCTATGTGATCACCCCCATGATGGAATCTGCTGAGTAGTACTGGCAGTGGTGGGGCCTATGGCAGCTCACCTCCCCCTCAGTTTCATCTCTCTGCCTTCCACCAGTTACTTCCTACCTGCTTGCTTTGCCAAGGTTTTTGGCTTGTTCCAGACTTGGCAGCTGACTCTTGATGTCTCATCTCCAATTCTTGGGACTTGAGCTAGAAGCTTACCTGTTGATCTTGGAATTCATCAAACTTCTCAGCCTGCGAGCAAGAGTCGAGTTCCCTGACCTGCTGATCTTGGGTTCGCCAGCCCCTGCAGCTACATGAATCAGGAGAAACCTTGCGGTCTTGTCTGCTGATCTTGGAATTCATTGACCTTCACAGCCTGTGACCAGGAGCCCCTCTCCAACCTGCTGACCTTGGGTTCACCAGCTTCTCTGGCTCTGTGAATTGGGAGAGGCCTCTACCTTGATCCACGGACTTGGGACATTTTAGCCTCTACAATTGTGTGAGCTATTTCCTTGATATAAATCTCTCTCTGTGTATATTTATACACTTTACTGGTTTTGCTTTCCTAGAGAACCCAGCCTAAGACACTACTGGAAAATATTTAACGATGCAGGAAGTATCAAAAGAAGATGGAATGAGATGTCCAAAACCAACACGTACCATGCCATCCCTCTGCAGCAAAGAACCAAAAAACTAAGTAAAACAGATACAAACTTCAGTCCTGAAACCCTAAGCATCAAATGAAAGGATAAAGAACTAGATCAAACACCAAATGGAAGAAGAAACTGATGGAAAACAGAGAACGAGAGAGATACAGAGTGGAGGTCCCCTGCCAAGTAACACCGCACAATGTCACCATCTTGGAACACAGCCAGCTATCACCCTGGGCAGGAGATATAGGAAAGTAACTTCACAGAGCTCCAGATAGGAGACAGAGTGCCCAGTAACTAGAGAAACACACCCTCCCACCCCTCACCCTTCTGCTCTATGTGCCACATCTACCCCTTCCTGCTGGGCCACTCTGTGCCTTCTTAGCTAGAGTGCCACTGGCCCATTGCTACCCAGGGCCACCCTACCCCAACCCACCAGCAACTGCAGCACCATTTTTTTTCCCTTTCTTCCTTTTCTTTCTCCCTCCCATCTAGCCTCATAAGTTTTTTTCTTTCTCTCTACTTTTTTCTCCCCCCACCCACCAAGCCCAGTATGCCACTTCCCCTTCACTCTGGCTCCACTGTGCCACTGCAGACACAGCATTCCATGTGCTCAGCCCTGCCACCTCACCAGGCCTGCATTGCTCATCCCATCACTTGACCAGCTGCTGAATGGTGGGAAGTGAACCCGTACCACTCATTGTCTGATATTCCTGCCTATCTGTCAAGGGGCTGTAATCTTTCCACACTGTTGAACCAACAGCAGGAGACAGAGAGCACTCTCTCAGTCTGCCCTCAGCCACCTTGCCAAAGCAGTGTACACCGAAGTGGGCTGGCCTTGCCTGCTATTGCCCTGCCCACCCAGACAAGTTGAGGAGTGCTATGATGCCCAGAGACAAGCAAGCAGCAGGGTGGCCTGTGCCCACCCAACCTGACATATCAAAACAAAACTAAAAAGCAGTACAAAACAAACAAACATACAATCAAGCAATAAATAAAATAATACCTTAATGTCTCAGAGACAGCAGACAATATCAAAACATACAGAAAAGGAGGACAAGAGACTTCCAGGCAACATGGCACTATAGTTAGAAGCACCATGCCATCCCTCCACAGCAAAGATCAGAAAAACTAAGTCATACAGAGTCACACGTCAATCCTGAAACCCTAAGCATCAAATGAAGAGATAAAGAACTCAGCCAAGCACAGAACAGAATAAGAAACTGACCGAGAACAGAGAGTGAGGAGAGATACATGCAGAGATCCCCTATCAGCTACTGCAGCATGGATCCACCATCTTGGACTCCTATCGGAGATCAGTGAATGGGGTACGAGAAAGCAGCTTCATGGAGCTTCCAGCAGGTGACAGAACAACCTATAATTAGCAAAATAGACTTTCCCACCCCATACCATTCTTCTCCCCTACTTAGCCTCCTTGCTTCCTGCAGCCACAGTCTCTTGGCCAGGAAGCATCTGCTTCACCCTGGTGTTGCTTGGATTCCACCCACCTGCACTGGCCGGCTCCCTGAGTGCCTTTTTTGGCTGCTGGTGTTGCTTTTTTCTGCTTCTTTAGATTTCTTTCTTACCTCTCACCACCTCCCCCTCCTTTCTCTCAAATACCTGGCTCCGTGTGCCATCTTTACTTCTTCCTGAAAGGCTGTGAAACACTGCTAGACTGTGAAACTCTTCCCAGCCCATGCCACCACGCTGGTGGGAACCCCAGGGCTTTTTTTTTGTTTGTTTGCTGTGATTGATCTGTTTTGCTTTGTTTGTTTTCTTTTTCTTTTCTCAGCTTGGGAACCCCTTTTAGCCAGGCAGTACTATGTGGCTTAGAATCTATTCCCTTACTCTGCACAGATGCACAGGGACATCCCTGGGGGCATTTCTTTTTTCTTGCTTTTTTAAATTTTGATTGTGTTTTTTGTTTGTTTCTTTTTGGGTTCTTTTGTTTGTTTGTTCCTTTGTTTTGTTTTCTTCTTTATCTTATTCCCTTTTTATCTTTCTTCATTTCCAGTCTCTCCATTTATTCATTTTTTTCTTTTATTCTTTTTCTCTTTTTCCATTTTGGTTTTTCCCCATTTCTCAGTCTCTCATCTCTCCACTTCAATAGTAAGCTCCCTTAGCACTCTTTTTTGTTTGTGTGTATGTATTTGGCTCCTGTTCCTCTCTCATCTCTCTCATCTTTCCCATATCCATCTTAGCTCCACACATCACAATCTACCCCCTCCTTCCTACCTACCTGCACCTTGCACTGAATATCACACTCTCAAGCCGCACAGTCACAGCCTACTGGAACCTGCCTGCACTTATTCCCAGTCCACACTCTCAGCCCTGGTACGTGCCACAAACAACCCATCCCAGCAACTCCCTTTCAGCTGGACCTGCCCTGCTATAGCATACCTGGTGACTGACCCTGCCTATTGGAGAAAGAGGTGAAAAGTGTCATGCCCACAGATGAGCAAACAACAAAGAACGCACAGCCCACCTACTCAGACATAACCAAATAAAACAAAAAAGCAGGACAAAACAAACAAATCTACAATCAATAAATGAGGAAAATAACCACTGAATGCCCCGAAGACAGCAGACAATATCAAAACATTTACAAAAACAGGACAGGATGGTTCCAGTAGGCATCCAAAATAAAACACCAGGTGACTTTCCAGTAGAAGAAAAGGCACTAGAACTACCTGATAGGGAATTCAAGTCTCTAATATTCAGAATTATCCAAGAGTTGAAGCAAAAAGCAGACAAAAATGAGGGAAAAATAGACAAATTCATGGAAAATACTGACAAAAAATGGAAGAATTTGAGAAAACAATATAGAAACAAAATTCTAAAATAAATTCACAACTAGAAACCATACAAAAACAACAATTAGAAATCCAAAATATGAACAACAAGATTTCAGAAATGGACACTGTCATAGAAGGGCTGAGGAGCAGATTTGAAATGGTGGAACATAGGATCAGGGAAATTGAAGACAAATACTTGGATACAACTTTGGGGAAAAATCAGAGAAAACAATGAAGAAAAGTGAAGAAACCCTGAAAATTATGTGGGATACAATCAAAAGCAAAAATCTGTGAGTGATCAGAGTTCCAGAATAGGGGGAGAAAACAGAAAACACAGAGAGGATCATTGAAGGATTGCTGACAGAAAACTTCCCCAATATCATGAAAGATGAAAAGCTGACCATCCAAGAAGCTCAACAAAACCCATATAGGCATATAGGATAGACCCCAAAAGAAAATCATCAAGGCATATCATAATCACACTCACTAAAACCAAAGACAAACAAAGAATCCTGACAGCAGCTCGAGAAAAACAAAAAGTCACATACACAGGAAAAACAATAAGACTAAGCTCGGATTATTCAGCAGAAACTATGCAGGCAAGAAGGCAATGGGATGCCATATATAAAATTTTGAAAGAAAAAAATTGTCAGCCAAGAATAATATATCCTGCAAAACTCTTGTTCAAATATGATGGTGAAATTAGGTCATTTCCAGATAAACAGAACTTAAGGGAATATGTAAAAACTGAACCAAACTTACAAGACTTATTAAAGGGAGTCCTTCAATCTGAGAACAAACATCAAACCACAGGCTGAATATAGGACACAGGATTGTACTAGCCAGATACCAACCTAGGAAATGAACTCTTAAGGACTATGCACACCCAAAAGAATTACAACGGGGAACCAGAGAGGTTAAGCTGTAAATGACAAAGCATCAGAACAATAAAAGAGGGAATAAACGGTGTAAGTATAGAACCTTCTAATGGAAAGGAAGGCAAGGCGATACCAAGTAATAACAGACTGGTTCAAATCTAGGAAGATAAGGGTAAATTTCAAGGTAACCACAAAAAGAAAGTTAACAAAACTGCTCATCAAAATAAAGAAGAAAAACATAAAGTCTCAGTAAAAAGAAAACCTACAAAAACAAAAGAAATGAAAAAAAATCCACAAACAAAAGGAACTCAGCACAGGAGAGTAAGAGGAACAAAGAAAACGTCAGCATCACAAAAAAAAAAGCACTACAAAATGAAATCCCACTGCTAGGAATATATCCTACAGAAATAAGAGCCATCACAGGAATAGACATATGCACACCCATATACATTGCAGAACTGTTCACAATAGTAAAAAGATGGAAACAACCTAGATGCCCATCAACAGATGAATGGATAAAGAAACTATGGTACATACACACAATGGACTATTATACAAAGATAAAGAACAATGATGAATCTGTGAAGCATCTCATAACATGGATGAAACTGGAGGACATTATGCTGAGTGAAATAAGTCAATCCCAAAAGGACAAATATTATATGAGACCTCTATTGTAAAAACTCATGTAAAGTTCACACATAAAAAGAAACAATCTTTGTTGGTTATGAAGAACGGGAGAGGTGGAGGGGGGATCTAAATAGACAATAGATAAGTGGTAACTTTGGTGAAGGGTACTACAGTACACAATACTGGGGAAGCCAGCACAGCTTGTACAAGGAAAGGTCATGGAAGCTCCATAGACACTTCCAAACTCCCTGAGGGACTGAATTGCTGGGCAGAGGGCTATGGGGACCATGGTCTCAGGGAACATCTAGCTCAATTAGCATAACACAGTTTATAAAGACAATGTGCTACATTCTACCTTGGTGAGTAGTGTCTGGGGTCTTAAAAGCCTGTGAGCAGCCATCTAACACACTCCACTGGTCTCACCCCTTCTGGAGCAAGTTGGAATGAAGAGAACAATATACAAGGAAAAGATTAGTCCAAAGGACTAATGGACCACAGCTACCATGGCCTCCACCAGACTGAGTCCAGTACAGCTAAATGGTCACCGGCTACCACTACTGACTGCTCTGACTGGGATCACAATAGAGGGTCCTGGACAGAGCTGGAAAAGTATGTAGGACACAATTCTAACACACACAAAAAAGACCAGATTTACTGGCCTGGCAGACTGGAGAAACCCTGAAAGTATGGCCCCCGGACACCCTTTTAGCTCAGTGGTGAAGTCATTCCCGAAGTTCACCATTCAGCGGGGATTGGAGGCACAGCAGTCCAGGGACAAGGACTAGAAGACAGTAGGGGACAAAAAAGCTGGTGATAGGGAGCCCAAGGTTGAGAAGGGACAGTGTTGACATGTCATGGGGCTGTTAACCATTGTCATAGGGCAATATGTGTGCTAACTGTTTAATGAGAAACTATTTATTCTGAAAACCTTCATCTAAGGTACAAAAAAAAAAAAGAATTATCTATGTGAGATCAAATTGACAAGAGCAACTCAAAAGGTTTGATGGGAAGCCTAGGGGACAGTGAGTTGAAGATAATGGTGATGAAATAATTTGGAAAGGGTTAGTGAGAATAACAGCATAACTGGAAGAATGTAATTGATGTCACTGAATTGTACATGTAAAAACTTTTGAAATGGTGTAAATTTGGCTATGTATATTTTCACCGAAAAAAGTCCTCCAAGTTCGAGAAGGGAGAGTGTTCACATGTCGTGGGGTTGTTAACCAATGTCGTAAAACAATATGTGTACTGACTGTTTAATGAGAAATTGTTTGTTCTGTAAACCTTCATCTAAAGTACAATAAAAAAAATTTATTTTTTTTAAAAGGAGGACAAGATGGCTCCAGCAAACTTACCACAATAAAGAATCAGGTGACCTCTTGTAAGAAGAAAACACAGTGGAACTACCTGATATGAAATTCAAAATACTAATATTTAGGGATCTCCAAGAGATTAGGAAAGAAATCAAGAATAACTTGGACAAAATGGAGGAAAAATTAGACGAAATCATGGAAAACACAGACAAAATCCAAAGAAAACGTAGCCAAAATCAAGTAAAGCACAAAGCAATAGAAGCACTCAGAAAAATAATACAAGAACATAATGTAAAAATAAATAAACATTTAAAAATCATATGAAAACAGTAATAGAACTAAAAAAGATAAACCAAAAAATTTCAAAAATGAACAACTGAATACAAGATTTTAGGAAAAAATTTGAAACAATGGAAGACAGAATCAGTGAGATTGAAGACAAATCAATGGATGCCACTTTGAGGAAAAATCAGAGAAAAGAATGAAGAAAATCTAAGAATTATGTGGGATACAATCAAGAGGGAAAATTTGCATGTAATTGGAGTTTCAGAACTGTAAGAAAAATTGGAAAATGCAGAGAAGATTGTTGAAGATTTGCTGGTAAAAAAACTTCCCAAATATCATGAAAGATGAACAGCCTAACATCTAAGAAGCTCAACAAGCCCCGTATAGAATAGACTCCAAAAGAAAGTCACCAAGAAATATCATAATCACACTTGCCAAAACCAAAGACAAAGAAAGAATCCTGAGAGCAGCTTGAGAAAAATGAAAAGTCACTTACAAAGGGGAAACAATAAGACTAACCTCTGATTACTCTGCATAAACTATGCAGGGAAGCAGGCAATGGGATGACGTATATAAAACCTTTAAAGAAAAAAAACTGGCAACCAAGAATAATACATCCTGCAAAACTCTCGCTCAAATATGATGGCAAAATTAGGATGTTTCCAGGCAAACAAAATTAAGGGAATTCATTAAAACCAAACCAGACTTACAAGAAATATTACAGGGAGACCATCTGTTAGAGAACCAACAACATCAGACAACAACCAGAGTCTAGGACACAGGATAGCATCAACCAGATAGCAACCTAGATAAAGAACCGTCAATAATAAAACAAAGCTGAAAGGCTTAACACAGGAAAACAAAGATGTCATTCTGTAAATGAGGGTATTGACAAAACAATAAAAGGGGGAATAAATGGTGTAGGTATAAAACATTCAAAGGGAGAGGAATTCAAGATAATATCAAGTAATAAAAGAATGGTTCAACCTTGGGAAGACAAGGGTACATTTCAAGGTAACCACAAAGTTAACAAACTTATTCATCAGAATTAAAAAAAAAAAAAAAAGAAAAATATAAAGACTCAGTAAACACAAAATCTAAAATAACAAAAGAAAAGAAAATCCACAAACAAAAAGAATGCAGCACAGGAAAGTAAGAGGAATAAAGAAAACATCAAAATGCCAAAAAAAAATAAAAGCAACAATATGACAGCAATAAACTCATACTTATCAATAATCACACTGCGTGTAAATGGTTTAAATGCACCCATACATAGACAGAGTGGCAGAACAGATAAAAGAACACAACCCATCAATATGCTGTCTAAAAGACATATATCTTAGAAACAAAGACACAAATATATTAAAAATCAAAGGATAGAAAAATATAGTAAGCAAAAAAAGGCAGCAGTGGCAATACTAGTATCAGGTAAAATAGACTTTAAGGCAAAATTGACCATAAAAGACAAGGAAAGACATTATATGATGATTAAAGGGACAATCCACCAAGAAGATATAACCTTAATAAATATCTACACACTCAACAGCAAGGTTCCAGAATACATAAAACAAACTCTAATAGCACTGAAAAGAGAACTAGATAGTTTCACAATAATAGTAGGAGACTTCAACCCAGCACTGTCAGTAAAGAACAGAACATCTAGAGAGAAACACAACAAAGATACAGAAGATGTAAAGGCAAAAATCAACCAATCTGATCTCATAGACATATAGAGAATGTGCCACTCAAGAGAAGCAAGTGTACATCCTTTTCCAGTGCACATGGAATATTCTCCAGAATAGACTACATTTTAGGCCACAAAACAACCCTCAATAAAATCCAAAACAATTAAAATAATATAGTGCATTCTCTCTGATCACAACACCATAAAAGTAAAAATCAATAATAGGAAGACCAAGAAGGGAAAAAAAAGGGCAAATACATTGAAACTGAGTAATGCCTTGCTTAAAAACAACTGGGTAATTGAAGAAATTAAAGAGGGAATAAATAATTCCAAGAATCAAATGAGAATGAAAACACATCACACCAAAACCTTGGGAACACAGCAAAGAGAGTGCTCAAAGGTCAATTTGCGGCAATGAATGCACATATCAAAAAAGAACAGACAAAAATCAAAATGTTACCCCTACAACTCAAACAAATAGAAAGAGGACAACAAAAGAAGCCCACAGCCACTAGGAGAAAGGAAATAATAAAGACTAGAGCAGAAATAAATGAACTAGAGAACAGAAAAACAATAGAAAGAAATCAACAAGACCAAAAGTGGTTCTTGAAAAGACCAAGGAAATCAACAAACCACTGGCCAAACTCACAAAAGAAAGCAAATAACATAAACAAGAAATGAGATGGGGGACATTACAACAGACACAACTGAAATAAAAAGAATCATAACAGAATACCATGAAAAATTGTTCTCCAACAAATTTGAGAACTTAGAGGAAGAGGACAAATTTCACTACCTATCTACACTAACACAAACTGAGATAGAAAATCCAAACAGACTCATAACAACAGAAGAGACTGAACAGGTAAAAAATAATAATAATATTAAAAAAATTTTTTAAAACTCCCAACAAAAATAAAGTCATGGCCCAGGTGGCTTCACTGGAGATTTCTACAAAACATTCAGAGAAGAGATCACATCGGTGGTACACGAAGCATTTCAGAGCATAGAAAAGGAAAGAATACTCCCAAATTCATCCTATGAAGCCAGCATAACCCTGATACCAAAGCCAGGCAAAGACAACACAAAAATTTTAAAAAAAGAAGGACGCTTACAGATCAATATCTCTCATGAATAAAGAGGCAAAAATCCTAGCCAACAGATTTCAGCATCATATATAAAAAAAATAATACACCATGACCAAGTGGGTTTCGTACTAGGTATGCAAGGATGGTTCAACATTAGAAAATCAATCAATGTAATTCACCATATAAATAAAAACAAAAGAATCACACAATCATCTCAATCAATGCAGAGAAGGCATTTGATAAAGTCCAACACATGTTCCTCACAAAAACTCTCAGCAACATAGGAACAGAAGGGAATTCCTCAACACAGTAAAGGGCATCTGTACAAAACCAACAGCTAATATCACTATCAATGGAGAGAGACTGAAAACATTCCCCCTGAGAATGGAAAAAACAAGGACCTATTTAACATTGTGCTAGAAGAACTAACTAGAGCAAGAAAGCAAGAAAAAGAAATAAAGGGCATCCAAATTGGAATGGAAGAAGTAAAACCACTGCTATTCACAGATGACAAGATCCTATACATAAAGAATCCCAGAAGATCCCACAAGAAAACTACTAGAACTAATAGAAAGATTTATTACAGTAGCAGGATACAAGATCAACATACAAAAATCAGTTGGATTCCTATGCACCAACAAAGAGAACTTCAAAAAGGAAATCAAGAAAACAGCACCTTTGATGATAGCCCTTAAAAAAACACAATATTTAGGAATAAAACTAACCAGGAACACAAAAGACCTACACAAAGAATACTACAAAACACTACTGCAAGAAACAAAAACAGACCTACAGAAACGGAAAAACATACCATGCTCATGGATAGGAAGACTCAACATGGAGAAAATGTCAATTCTACCTAAAGCCATCTATATATATAATGAAATCTGGATTCAAGCACCAATAGCTTTGTATACTGAGATGGAAAAACTAATTACTAACTATATGGAAAGGAAAGAGGCACCGGATAAGTACAGCATTATTGAAAAAGAAGAAAAAGCAGGAGGCCTCACATTACCTGATCTCAGAATTCACTATACTATTAGAAAACCAAAAGGGAGGAACATGCTCAGCATTTCTCAAGAAAAAAATTCAAGCCCTGAGTCACAATTTTGCAGGATTCTATGGGTAAAATATTGAATGACACAGGAAACATCAAAAGCAGATGGAAGGAATACACAGAGTCACTGTACCAAAAAGAATTGGTTGACGTTCAACCATTTCAGGAGGTAGCATATGATCAAGAACAGATGGTACTGAAGGAAGATGTCCAAGCTGCACTGAAGTACTGACAAAAAGACAAGACTCCAGGTACTAATGGAATACCAATTGACAAGTTTCAACGAACTGATGCAGCAGTGGAGGTGCTCATTTATCTATGCCAAGAAATTTGGAAAACAGCTTCTCAGCCAACTGACTGGAAAAGATCCATATTTGTGACCATTCAAAAGAAATATGATCCAACAGAATGCAGAAGTTATCAAACAATATCATTAATATCACACACAAGAAAATTTTGCTGAAGATCATTCAAAAGCAGTTGCAGTAGTACTTCAACAGGGAATTATCAGAAATTCAAGCCAGATTTATAAGAAGACATGGAATGAGGGATATCATTGCTGATGTCAGATGGGTCTTAGCTATAAGCAGAGAATACCAGAAAGATATTTACCTGTGTTTTACTGGCTATGCAAAGGCATTCGACTGTGTGAATCATAACAAATTACAGACAACATTTCGAAGAATAGAAATTCCAGAACACTTAATTGTGCTCATGCAGAACCTGTACATAGACCAAGAGGCAGTCATTTGAACAGAGCAAGAGGATGCAGTATGGTTTAAAATCAAGAAAGGTGTGTTTCAGGGTTGTATCCTTTCACCATATTTATTCATTCTGTAAGCTGAGCAAATAATCCAAGAAGCTGGACTATATGAAGAAGAATGTGACATCAGGATTGGTGGAAGACTTATTAACAACCTGCAAAATGTAGATGACACAACCTTGCTTGCTGAAAGTAAAGAGGACTTGAAGCATTTACTGATGAAGATCAAAGACTAAAGCCCTCAGTATGGATTACACCTCAACATAAAGAAAACAAAAATCCTCACAACTGGACCAATAAACAACATCATGATAAATGGAAAAAAGATTGATTGTCAAGGATTTCATTTTACTTGGTTCCACAATGAATGCCCATGGAAGCAGCAGTCAGGAAATCAAACAACATAGTGCATTGGGCAAATCTGCTGAAAAAGACCTCTTTAAAGTGTTAAAAAGCAAAGATGTCACCTTGAAGACTAAGGTGAGCCTGACCCAAGCCATGGTATTTTCAGTCACCTCATATGCAGGCAAAAGCTGGGCAATGAGTAGGGAAGACCCAGGAAGAATTAATGCCTTTGAATTATGGTGTTGGTGAAGAATATTGAACAGACCATGGACTGCCAGAAAACAAAAAATCTGTCTAGGAAGAAACATAGTCAGAGTGCTCCTTGGAAGAGAGAATGGCAAAACTTTGTCTTACATACTTTGAACAAGTTATGAGGAGGGACCAGTCCCTGGAGAGGGACATCATGCTTGGTAGAGGGTCACCAAAAAAGAGTAGGACACTCAATGAGATGGATTGACACAGTGGCTGCAACAATAGGCTCAAACATAACAACTGTGAGGATGGCACAAGACCAGGCATTGTATTATTCGTTATACATAGGTTTGCTATTAGTCAGAACTGACTCAATGGCACCTGACAACAACAAAACACTATGCAGCCATGGTAGTCAAAACAGCCTGGTACTGGTACAATCATTGACTCATAGACCAATGGAAGAGAAAAGAGAACCCAGAAGAAAATCTACCTACAGTCAGTTTATTTTTGGCAAAGGCCTAAAGTCCATTAAATGCGGAAAAAAAGATAGTCTTTTTAATACATGGTGCTGGCACAAGTAGATGTCCATGGGTAAAAAAATGAAATAGGACCGATACTTCACACCATACACAAAATCTATATCAAAATGGATCAAATATCTAAATATAAAACCTAAACCTATAAAGATCATGGAAGAAAAAATACAGACAATGCTAGGGGCCTAAATATACGGCATAAATAGGATACAAACCATAACTAATAATGCACAAACACCAGAAGATAAACTAGATAACTGGGATCGCCTAAAAATTAAACCCTTAGGCCCATCAAAAGACTTCACCGAAAGAGTAAAAAGAGAACCTACAGACTGGGAAAATATTTTTGGCTATGACATAACTGACAAGTGCCTAATCTCTAAAATCTATAAGATATTGCAGCACCTCAATGACAAAAAGACAAACAATCCAGTTGAAAAATGGGTAAAGGATATGAACAGACATTTCACCAAAGAAGACATTCAGGCAGATACCAGACACGTGAAGAAATGCTCACAATCATTAACTATTAGAGAACTACAGACCAAAATTACAGTGAGATAGCGTTTCACTCCGGCATTAATGTTGTTGTTGTTAGGTGCCGTCCAGTCAGCTCCGACCCATAGCGACCCTATGTACAACAGAACGAAACACTACCAGGTCCTGCACAATTATCATGACCATTGTTATGCTTGAGCCCATTGTTTCAGCCCCTGGGTCAACCCATCTTGTTGAGGGTCTTCCTCTTTTTCACTTACCCTCTACCAACATTAGTGCCAGTACCAAAAAAACAGAAAATAACAAATGGTGGAGAGGCTGCGGGGAGATTGGAACTCATGCACTCCTGGTGGGAAGGTAAAATGGCACAAAAACTATGGAAAACAATATGGCACCTCCTTAAAAAGCTAGAAATAGAAATACCACATGATCAATCCCACACGTAGGAATATACCCAACAGAAATAAGAACTGTCACATGAATAGATATATGCACACCTATGTTCATTGCAGCATTATTCACAATAGCAAAAATTTGAAATCAACCTAAGTGCCCATCAACAGATAAATGGATAAACAAATTATGGTACCTATACACAATGAAATACTATGATATGATAAAGAATAATGATGAATCCGTGAAACATTGCACAACAAGAATGAGTCTGGAGGTCACTGTGCTGAGTGAAATAAGTCAATCATAAAAGGACCAAAATTGTATGAGACCACTATTTTAAAAACCCAATAAAAGGTTTACACACAGAAAAAAAATCTTTCATGGTTACGAGAAAGAGGAGGGGTGGGGTTGAGTGGGAGGGGAAATCACCAACTAGATGGTAAAAAAACCAACCCAAACCCATGTGTTGAGTCAATCCTGTCTTATAGTGACCCTAAAGGACAAAGTAGAACTGCCCCAGAGGGTTTCCAAGGAGCGGTTGGTGGATTCAAACTGCAGACCCTTTGGTTAGCAGCTGAGCTCTGAATCACTGTTCCACCATGGCTTAGAAAAGTGTTAACTTTGGTGACGGGGAAGACAACACACAATACAGGGGAAGTGACACAAGGTAAAGTCCCACAGACGCTTCCTAGACACATCCAAACTCCTTGAAGGAACAAGTTATTGAAGCTGAGGGCTAGAAACCATGGTTACGGAGTACTTCTAGGTCAAACAACATAACACAGTTCATAAAGAAAATATTCTACATCCTACTTAGGTGAGTAGTGTCTGGGGACTTAAAAGCTTGTGAGCGGCCATGTAAGATACATCTATTGGTCACATTCCACTCAGAGCAAAGGAGAATAAAGAAAACCAAAGACACAAGGAAAATATTAGTCCAGAGAACTAAGGGACCAAATGAACCACAGCCTCCGCCAGCCTGACCCAGAAGAACTAGATGGTACCTGGCTAATACCACCAACCACTCAGACAGGGATCACAATAGAGGGTCTGGGACAGAGCAGGAAAAAATGTAGAACAAAATTCAAATTCACAAAAAAAAGACCAGACATACAGTCTGACACTATCAGGAAGAACCCCTGACACTCTGGCCCCTGGACACCCTGCTAACTCACAACTGAAGCCACTCCCAAAGCCCACATTTCAGCCAAATATGAGACAGGCCTATAAACAAACAGTAACACACATGAGGATTTTGCTTCTTAGTTCAATCAAGTATATGAGACCAAATGGGCAACACTAGACCAAAAGCGAAGACAAAAAGGCAGGAAGAGACAGGAAAACTGGATGAATGGACATCGTGAACCCAAGGTGGAAAGGGAAAGGGGGAGAGTGCTGACAAATTGAGGGGATTGCAACCAATGTCACAAAACAATTTGTGTATAAACTGTTGAGTGAGAAACTAATTTGTGCTGTAAACTTTCACATAAAGCACAATAAAAATAATAATAATAAAAACTAAAACTTTGAGAGTCCAGTCTCATATCAGTCAGAGTCCTGTCAAAAACCTAAATACGCAGAGAAACACTAAAAATTCGTGTAACAGAATGTATTTATTGTGAGTAGATACAATTTAAATCAGGGAGCATCAACCCAAAGGCATCAAGAAGTTGCCCCAAAGAGGGGTTACTGAAAGCAGGTTATATAGGTGGAGTCTGAGCAGGGTAGTCTGCGGAAGGCCATTGTAATTCTCCAAAGGAGCTCAGTGCCTAAGGCAAAATGATCTCCACTAAACTGCTTACTAGGCTCTGTTAGACTTGAAGGTGACTTTAGAAAAGCAATTCCTTAAAGGCTCATGGTTCAAAAGGACTCCTAAGGGCAAATGGCATGGGTATGTCACTCCAACTCCATGGACCCAGAAATCTGGATTTCAGGAGAACTAAAATGGTTTCTCAGTTCAGACAGGAAAACCGAAACCATGCTAGGTATTTCAAACACAGAAAATCTATGACAAAGAATTTGTTATAACAGTGTTTCAAGAGCTCAGAGAGGAAAAAAGGAAGATGAGTAGACCCAAAGTTTAGTGTTTATAGGAAGTTGCCCCACCCCTAGGGCTGGCAGGTCCTGAGCACAGGAGCACACCCACTACCTTCACAATGGTTTAGACCACTACAGATGCCTCTCTAGTTCCTGCTACTAAAACTGTCAAAGGCTGCTGGAGCCTATTGTTTCAGGAGACGTTTAAAAAAATAGCGATGGGGAAGAACAATGGTATGAGGATATGAAAAATCCCCATTTTTCACTTCTCTGTTCTATGAAGCACTTCTTTCTCTGACCCTAGCCACTATGAGGACTAAGGTGTGCCTGACTCAAGCCAAGGTATCTTCAGTCACCTCGCATGCATGCAAAAGCTGGACAATGAATAAGGAAGACCAAAGAAGAATTTTACGACTTTATATTATGGTGTTGGTGAAGAATACTGAATATGCCATGGTGGGGTAGGATGAATCGTTTTTATATGGCCTTTCTCGGCCCTGGTCTTGTTAACTCCCTTGCAAGTGATTGAGTGGGAATATAGAAGTAAGGTAACTGTGTCCCACCAAGGGGACTGGATAGCTTGTTAATAATGCAAATAAAGTTCATGGCATCTGTGTGGGGGTGAGATCATGCAAATAAGGTCTATGGAGCCCTAACAAAGGGATTGGTCAGTTTTTCCATTCCACTAAGCTTAAAATGAGCCATCGCAGAGGTGGGAGAGGAGGATCTCAACAGCACCAAGAAAGTAGAGCCAGGAGTGGAGTGCGTTGTTTGAACCCGGAATCCCTGTGCTGAGAAGCTCCTGGAACCAAGAGATTGAGAGAAAGAGAGAGAGCTGTAACATTGAAGATGATGAGAAGCGGTGGCAGAGAAATGGTGGCAGGAGAGACCAGCAGGAGACAACACTGTGGGCTTCACAGCCTGTACAGCGAGAAAGCTGAGTACATTTGAGCAGGAGGCTAGCTGGCAGAGTAGGGTGCTTCCAGGCATTGATGGAGCTAGGTTTGCCAGTCCATGGAGCTAGAGCTGAGTGTCCTTGGGTGAAGGCATACTGGAAGCACAAGGTGCCTCTGGGCACTTATAAGCAGAACTAAAAGAGCTTTGTATTACTTGCCCAAGCAGAGCAGAGGCCAATGAGCCAGAGAGAGGTATGCCTGGGAGCAGAGCTGAGAAGAGGCTGTCCGTCCGGATGAAATAGCTGTATCCTGAATGTTCCTGAACCGAGTTGTAACCCGTCACTACCCTAATAAACCCCATAATCCTGAGTATGGTCTGCGAGTTCTGGGTGGTCATTACAATGAATTATTGAACTCAGCAGAGAAGTCAAAGTGCCATGGAGGGACGGTTGGTGTCAGAACTGGTAAAGATGGCAGAGAGAGGAGGTATCTCTGATTTCTGCCTCATAAGAATCAGCCTTGGGCTGTTGATCTTGCTTCTGCTTCCCCTTTGTGAAGTTAAAGGTGATCAGATGACACCCTTGTCACGTCATTTTTACACATGGACTACAAGAAGAATGAACAAATCTATCTTGGAAGAAGTACAGCCAGAGCTCTCCTTAGAAACGAAGATAGTAAGACTTCATCTCATGTACTTTGGACCTGTTATCAGGAGGGACCAGTCCCTGGAGAAGGGCCTTATGCTAGGTAAAGTAGAGGGTCAACAAAGAAGAAGACCCTCCATGAGGCTGCAACAATCAACTCAAACACAGCAACGACAGTGAGGTTTGCCCCAAGACTGGACAGTGTTTCATTCTGTTGTACTTTGGGTTGCTATGAGTTAGAACTGACTCAAAGGGACCTAAAAACAGCAACAAACCATAAGGCACTAGGTCAAATCTCATTAAGTTAAAAGGACACCATCCTTTAGACTACCAAATAAGTAGACACCAGCCACAAAGGGTGGTGCAGTGAATTACATAATAAGATCCTTCTAGCCATGCATGGTATTGTGACTCCCACAAAATGATTGGGTGGGTATATGCAAATAAGGTGCTTGTGGCCCATCAAAGGTATTGGACGGCTTGCTAACAATGTAAATAAGGTGCGTAGAACCCTTGCAGAAGTGGGACCATGCTAATAAAGTGTATGGAATTGTAATGAGGGGATTTCTCACTTTTGCCATCTTCATTAGGCTTAAAGGGAGCCAATCCCTGAAGTGCAGAGGGGGAACCTCACTACCACCAAGAAGTAGTGCTGGCATCAGAGAGCATCTTTTCAACCCAGAGTCCCTGCACTGAGAACCTCCTAGACCCAGAAGACAGAGAACTACATCGCAGAAGGCACAAGACAGTGAGAAGCAGTGGTAGAGAAATGACAGCAGCAAAATGAGGAGACCAGCTCAACATGGCACAGTGGACTTCCTAGCCCATGACACAAGCTGGCTACAGTGGGCGTGCCAACCCATGGAGTGAGAGAACTGAGTGCCTTCTGGCAGGAGACATCCTGGCAGACTAGGGTGTCTCCGGGCACTTGGCAGTGCTAAAGAGCTTTGTAACACTTGCCCAAGCAGGGCAGAGGGCAGGCAGAGGGGCTGAAAGGCCAAGTGGCCAAGAAGCCGAGAGCCAAAAGAGACCTGCCTGTGGGCACAGGTGAGAAAGTGTCCTGATTGAAGAACTGTATCCTGAGCTTTCCTGAATCTGAATTGTAACCTGTTGCTTCCCCTAATAAACCCTATAACTATGAACATGGTCTGTGAGTTCCGAGTGGCCATTGCAGTAAATTATCAAACTCAGCAGCGAAGTAAAGAGTACTATGGGAGGGATGACTGATGTCAGAATTGGTAGAAAGATTGGAGAGAGGAGGTATGTCTGACCTCCACCTCATAGGAATCAGCCTTGGGCTTTTGATCTTGATTCTCTTGCTCTCTCCTGAAGTTAGAAAGGTCAGATGCTGTCGTGCCATTTTTATACAAGGACAGTTCACTTCTGACCCACTGACTACAAATTCAGGGGTTCCCTCTACCCCTTCACGATGCCAGCCCCAAGCTCAGGGGTTCCCCTGGTCTTGCTCACTTCTGACCTGCTGTTTCCCACTACTCCTTTGGGTTTGGTAATTCACTGGAATGACTCACAGAACTCATGGAATGTGGTATACCTATGATTACAGCTTTATAGCAAAAAAAGGATACAAAAGAAGAGACACATAGGACAAGCTCTGGGAGGTTCCCAGTGTGAAAATTCCATGTCCCAAAAGACATGCTACCTTCCCACATGCATCAATGTCTTTCATCGACCAGAAAGGCCATGGATCTTCTGTGTCCAGAGCTTTTACGGGCTTCATTACTTTGTTGTAGTCGATTGGATCAGCTCTCTCCCTTCCCAGAGTCCGTTTATATGAGGCCTTGTGGTGGTCTTTCCGGTCAGGCTAGCCCCCACTCATTAGCACAAATCCTCAGGTATGGCTTACGTACCCAAAACCAAACCTGTTGCCTTTGAGTCAATTCCAACTCATTTCGAACTCGTGTGATGCAGAATAGAACTGCTCCATAGGATTTTCTTGGCTATAATCTTAACAGAAGCTGATTGCCAGGACGTGCTTCTGTGGTGTCTCTGGGTAGGTGTGAAGCCTCAACATTTAGTTTAGTAGCTGATTGCAACCCTCTTGTTCCACCGTAATTCCTCAGGGAATTCAAAGGGTTTAGAGTCATCTCTTAGGAAACGAGGACAAAGACCAATTACTTGGGGGTAAAGTAATTCCTTACCCACAAATTACTTCTCCTCTCCTCCTGCCTTCCAGTCATCCCCTGTGCCTCCCACTGGTCAAACATAAGTAAAAGTTAGCTACCCAGGCACTTTAGAAAATGCAATTTATAGGGGACTAGCCCCCTGCAAACAGAGTGGAGCACCGAAGAATGATACTACATTTCTATTCCACTGACAAATGGAAGTGGAGCTGAGAACAAACAGGCAAATAATTAGACTACTCACCTTTAAACTTTTGTTTTTAAGGGAAGGAGACAGGTATCAGTCCCCCAAACTCCAGAAAACACGTATTAACTCTCTGAGTGGACGTCTGAAGCATCTACTTACTTGATGTGAGGTTGGCGGTGATGAGCAAAGCACAACAACAAACTTATGTAGTACTGAGATATTCAAAATGCTGAACAGCGTCTTTGAATGGCGTGGTTATTCTGTAACAGCTGTGTTGATATTTGCACTGATGGTGCAATGACAATGGTGGGTAAGACTGCTGGTACCTTAGCATGAATCAAGACAGCAGTCCCCAAATGTTCTAGGAGTCATTGTATTCTTTACCACTCTGCACCCACAGTAAAAATAAATGCCAATTTCACTTAAAAATGTCTTTGACGAAGTAGTGAAAATATGGCTTCTATTAAATTCCTAACCTGGAGTACGTCTGATGAAACAGAGGGATGCTTAAAGCATTCTGATTCCCTGCTGCTCCAATCCTGGCCCTGGACACGCTTCTGCCCTCAGCAGCCTTATCGTCTAGGGCCAGGCTCTGGACCAGATACTTAAAGAATAGCATTTTGTTTGTTTTTGAGAGTAAGGTAACTTAAGACCTTTTATTTCTCCTGTAAGATCAGCACCTAGGAATCCCTAGATGGCATAAATGGTTAGGTGCTCAACTACTGACTGAAAGGTTGACAGTTCAAACCCACCCAAAGATGCATCAGAAGAAAGGTTTGACAATCTGCTTCTGAAAGATTCCAGCCTTGAAATCCCTATGGAGTGCAGTTCTACTCTGCAACATATGGGGTTATCATGGTTGGAACTGACTTGACGGCAATGGGTTTTTTTAGTTTATAAGATCAACTATGTCTTAAAGACTGTGACATAATGAGGATCTAGCGATTATAGAGTGGGAAGGTCCCTCAGAGTTTCTGATCGTATGATAAATGCAGAAACTAACTTGCAACGTAGAATTCTATACCTTAGCATACTATAGAGTGAGCATGGAATAAAGACCTTTCAGTTATGCAAGACTCCTTTCCTAGGAAGCTACTGAGGATGTACTTATCAAAATAGGAAAGGAAACCAAAAAAGAAGTAAACATGAAGTCAGGAAAAAGGACATTCAACACATAATCTGAGGATGCTGGTGAAAATAGCTCCCAGGATGTCAAGTGTGCATAGGCATAGAGGGTAACAAGCACAATAAGCGGTCAGAAGACTCCAAAGAGACGTTCAGATGACTAGTAAATAATTTGGAGAATTACTGATCAGCACAGAAAAAACTAAGCATGTAGAAAGAAATAAAAACGTTATACAGGAAAGGAAAAGTAATCATAATTTGCTACATGGCTTACTTTTTAATAACGTTCATAGTCATAATAATCAGAATGGGGATTAAATATACAATGCCCAATGCTGAGAAAGAGCCCTGGTGGCACAGTGGTTAAGAGCTTGGCTGCTAACACAAAAGGTAGGCAGTTTGAATCCACCAGCTGCTGCTTGCAAACCATATGGGGCATTACTACTCTATCATATAGGGTGGCAACGAGTTGGAATCGACTTGACGGCAATGTGTTTAATGCTAAGAAATCAAGAAGTAGCAAGGAAAACGTGTTCTCAGATATGAAGTTAAATACAAAAGCAATGTGCTAACTGAACATTGTAAGACATTATCGTTATTGGCACCTCCCTTTTGCAAGCTGTTATGGATTGAATTGTGTCCCCCAAAAATACGTGTTGAAAATTGTAACCCCTATGCTGTGGTTATAATCCCATTTGGAAATGGATTGTCTTTGTTATATTAATGAAGTAGGATTAGTGTAGGGTGTGTCTTGAGTCAATCTCATTTAAGATACAAAAGAAATTAAACAAGCAAGGGAACAAAGAGAGGTGGAGGAAGACAGATGCCAAGCCACATGGAGATCTCCAAGGAACCAGCAAACAGAGGCTGAAAAGACAAGGACCTTCCTCGAGAGTCAACAGAGAGAGAGTAAGCCTTCCCCTAGAGTCAGCACCCTGAATTCAGACTTCTAGCCTCCTAAACTGTGAGATAATAAATTTCTGTTTGTTAAACAAGAGTTGGAATCCCAGATCTGCTACTTACTGTGTGATCCTGGGCAAGTCTCTCTTCCTCTTTGTGCCTCAGGTTCCTCAACTGTAAAATGGGGCTCGTGAGCTAATACAGGTAAAACATTTAGAACAGTGCCTGGCACATGATAAATACTAGGTGCTTGGTATATAAGAGGAAAAATGACTGTTAGTGACCACATTACACAGCTACAGAATTGCTTTAAGAAATGATTATTCAGAGTTTCTTCTAGTACTAGTTCAATTCGATGTCAAGCAAGAGTAAACCAAAAAAAACCAAACCCATTGCTGTCAAGCTGATTCCAACTCATAGCAACCCTATAGGACAGAGTAGAACTGCCCGATAGAGTTTACAAGGAGTGCCCGGTGGATTCAATCTGCCAACCTTTTGGTTAGCAGCCATAGCACTTAACCACTACAACACCAGGGTTTCCCAAGCAAAGTAGAAGACCATAAATAACATCTGTCAATTGTTTACCAGATATGTACTTAGCATCAGTACATGTCAGTACAGTTTTACATGTACTGACTCATTTGCTGCCAAGACAGAGAGTTAAGTATCTCCCCAAAATCACACGTGGCAGAGTCAGGAATGAATATTAGCAGTGCGGCTCCAGAAGAGCCAGAGTGTGGAAAAGGACAGTCTGCGTGCACTTGCCACCTTTCCCTGTGACGCAGGAATGAAACTTGTGCTTCAGACCAGGTGTGTTGTCCTCTCTTCTTGGACAGGATAAGAATGTGAACAGACTTCCTTCTCTGAGGCATCTTGAAAAAAATACATCCCATAGCAGCTGGTGGCCTATCAGCACATCTCTCCCCTTCTCATCCCTTCTTGTCCTGAGCACATGTCAACATTCCCGTGAACTGCTTAGCTAAGTGTGTGGGTTATACAGCACCTGGCCAACCTCACGTTTGTGTCTGTTTCCAGCAGAGTGGAAACGGGGTCCTTCTTCTGCTGCACAAGAGGGATGCATGCAGACCATCTCCCCACATTGGCTGCAGAGCGAGATCCACTGGCCATGGGGGACAGACACCCACTAGTGAATGTGAACTTGCTCTGTCTCTTGGCTATGTGAGTAAAGCCTGTTCCATTCAATGCCTCTGTGAGTCACGGTTTTGTTGGCAACCCTGACACTTGCAAACTGTAGAAGGAGATACTACACTTTATACGATGGGATTCCACCCCTAAAGGTGGTAACGGGGGTCACCTCGTTGACAAACAAAGATTTTTATTTCTCTGTTATCATAAACTTCCAACAATACATGATAACAAGTCTGGAATGTATAAAAGCATAACAGTGAATCAATTTATTATAATATACGTTTTCTGCCCTTAAGTCAGCCCATCCCTTTTTCCCCCAAGATAAACATTCTTTTTTTTTTTTTGCCCATTAGACCAAAAACCAAACCCATTGCCATCTAGTTGATTTCAACTCATAGCGACTCTATAGGACACAGTAGAACTGCCCCATAGGATTTCCAAGAAACAGCTGGTGGATTCAAACTGCCGACCTTTTGATAGAGTAAAACTGCCCCATAGGGTTTCCAAGGCTGCAATATTTACGGAAGCAGAATGCCACATCGTTTTCCCGCAAAGGGGCTGGTGGTTCAAACCACCGAACTTTTGGTTAGCAGCCAAGTGCTTAACTACTGCATCACCAGGGCTCCTTTTTAGCCCTTTAGTACTTACAAATTTGCTCCTCAGTGATTATCTACTTACTTCCTAATTATAGTATTATATGAAGAAATAGAGAGAAAATATTTGCAAACCACATATCTGACAGAGAACTAGAATTTAGAATTTAAAAAGAAAACCAAAACTCAGTCCCTGGGTGGTGCAAAACAGTTCATGTACTCAGCCGCTAACCAAAAGGTTGGTGGTTCAAGCTCACCCAGAGATGCCTCTGAAGAAAGGCTTGGTGATCCACTTCTGAAAAATCAGACATTGAAAACCTAGGGAGCATAGTTTTACTCTGACACATATGGGGTCGCCATGAGTTACAATTGACTCAACAGCAACTGGTTTAAAAACTCAACAGTAAACTGTATCAAGACAGCATGGAACTGGCATAATGAGAGGCATATAAATCAATGCAATAGAATTGAGAATCCAGAAATGAATCCATGTGACTCTGGTAAACTGATTTTTGACAAGGGTGCTTTCATGGATTGAATTGTGTCCCACAAAAATATCTGTCAACTTGCCTAGATCATGATTCCCAGTATTGTATAATTGTCTACCTTTTGTCATCTGATGTGATTTCCCTATCATTTTAATGTAATAAGATAGATTAGTGGCAGTTATATTGATGAGGTCTACAAGATTAGATAGTGTCTTAAGCCAATCTCTTTTGAGATATAAAAGACAGAAGCAAGCAGAGAGACAGGGGGACATCATCCCACCAAGAAAGCAGAGCCAGGAGCAGAGTGCGTCCTTTGGACCTGAGGTTCCTGCGCTGAGATGCTCCCAGACCAAGAGAAGACTAATGACAAGGACTTTCCTCCAGAGCCAACAAAGAGAGAAAGCTTTCCCCTGGAGCTGGCACCCTGAATTCGGACTTCTAGCCTACTGGACTGTGACAGAATAAACTTCTCTTTGTTAAAGTCATCCACTTGTGGTATTTCTGTTATAGCAGCACTAAATGACTTAGACAGGTGCCAAGACCATTTAACACAGCAAAAAATAACTACAAACTTGGTGGCAAAAACAACAGAAATTTATTTTCTCATAGTTTTGGAGAGGCTAGAAGTCTGAAATCAAAGTATTGGCAGGGCCATGTTTTCTCTAAAGGTTCTAGGGAAGGAGTCTGTCCTTGCCTCTTCTATCTTCTGGGGGCCCGGTGTTCCTTGGCTTGTAGATGCATCACTGGAAACTCTGTCTCCATCTTTTTTCCCTCTGTGTCTCTTCTCCTTCTCTTATAAGGACACCAGTCATCTTAGATTAGGGCCCACCCTACTCCAGTATGACCTCATGTTAACTTCACTAAATACATCTGCAAGTCACTATTTCCAAATAAGTTCCCATGCACGGCGACCAAAAGAACATAGCTTTTTGGAGGATACAAATCAACCCACAACACTACCTTTTGGATTGTTTTATTTTAAATCATTCTTCCTGGCACTTTTCTCATTTTTGCCTTTGTTCCTTTCATGTCAGCATTGTATATTCAAAGGGATATCCCCATACTCTAGGTTCTAATACAAGATAAAATCAAAACCAAAGCCATTACCGTCAATTTGACTCCAACTCATAGCAGCCCTGTAAGACAGAGTAGAACTACCCCAAAGTGTTTCCAAGAGGTGGCTGGTGGATCTGAACTGCTGACCTTTTGGTTAGCAACCACAGCACTTAACCACTGTGCTACCAGGGATCCCTAATACAACATAGAAGAATGAAAAGGGGAGATACCCAGTAGGCAGGAGCAGAGGGCCATTAAGGAAGTATTAATTCAGGACATAGGCAAGAGGCTAAATAGAACTTTAAGTTGTTTCACCACATACACAATTTAGAAAGAGGTTGTTTCTCATTGGTATAGATCCCAAAACATCTCAAAAGGTAATTGGTGACTCAAAATTATTTTTACAGTTCTCGTTATTGTCAAACACTGGCTGACTTAGATATCTAGTGCTGCTATAACAGAAATAGCATAAATGGATGCCTTCAACAAAGAGAAATCCATTCTTTCACAGTCTGGAAGGCTAGCCGTTCATATTCAGGGTGCCAGCTCCAGAGGAAAGCTTTCTCTCTCTGTTGGCTCTGAGGGAATGTCCTTGCCATCAATCTTCCCCTGGTCTAGGAGCTTCTCAGGCACAAGTACCCTGGGTCCAAAGGACATGCTATTCTCCTGGCTCTTGTTTCCTGGTAGTATGAAGTCCCCAGGTCTCTCTGCTTGCTTCTCTCTCTTATAATTCAAAAGAGATTGACTTAAGACACAGTCTAATCTTGTAGATTGATTCCTGCCTTGTTAACATAACTGCCAATAATCCCACCTTATTAATATCATAGAGATAGGATTTATAACACATAGGAAAATCACATCAGATGACAAAATGATGGATAATCACACAAGACTGGGAATCATGGACTAGCCAAGTTGACAGATATTTTGGGGGAACACAATTAAATCCACAACATTCCACCCTTTGACCCCCCAAAATTCATGTCCTTGCCACATGTAAAACACATTCACCCCATCAAACCATAGCAAAAGTCTTAAATCAACTACAAGTCCAAAATCCAAAAATTACTCTTCATTTGTGAAATCTAGAATACAAGTTACCTGCTTCCAAAGTACAATGGTGGAACAGGCACAAGCTAGGCCTTTCCATTACAAATGGGAGAAATTGGAGGGAAAGAAGGGGTAATAGGCACCAAGCAAGTAGGCAAAACACATTGCATTAGCCCTCAAGACTTGAAAATAATCCTCTGTTCTCTGAGACCATTTACACGACAGTACTGCCCTCCAGATGCTGGGTTTTGGCCACACTCTCCGGATTCTGGGTGGAGGTCCCTCAGCCCTGGGCTTCAGCTCCACCTTCCCAGACCCACTGGAATGGCAACTCTGTTCCCCTAGCTTTGAGCGGCCCCATTCTCCTAGTCCATCTGAGTGGCGACTCCACCCTTTGAGGATGAGGCAGCTCTGCTTCCTGTGTTACTTGTCTCTTCAGTTTCTGCTTCCTGGTTCCTTGGCCTCTTGGCCCCTCAGGACTCACTGCCCATATCCGTCCTGCTGGATAAGTGTTACAAAGCTCTGTAGCTCCAACGACAAGTGCCTGGAAGCACCTCACTCGACATTAAACTTTGGCCTCAAGGTACTCAGCTCTCTCACTCCATAGGTTGGCTCCAGTGCCGTCTTGCACTGGTCTCCTGGTTCTGCTGCTGCCAGTCCTCTGCTGCTGCTTCTCACCATCTGCACCGTCTCCAGTGTAACAGCTTTCCTCACTTCCTTCTGAGTCCTCACCAGAATTGTCTTTGATGTCATAATTCCACCAACAGTCTCTTCAAGGCAATCTGGCTTTGACTATTAGGTATTTTAAAACTCTTCCAGCCTTTATTCATTCACAGTTTCAAAACTGCTTCCACATTTTAGGTATCTGTTAGAGCAGCACCCCGTTCCCAGTATCAAATTCTGTCTTGGCCATCTAGTGCTGCTATAATGGAAATTCCACAAGTGGATGACTTCAACAAAGAGAAATCCATTATCTCACAGTCTAGGAGGCTTGAAGTCCAAATTCAGGGTGCGAGCTCCAGGGGAAGGCTTTCTCTCTCTGTCAGCTCTGGGGGAAGGTCCTTGTCATCAGTCTTCCCCTGGTCAGGCACAGGGACCCTGCATCCAAAGGGTGTTCTCTGCACCCAGTGCTGCTTTCTTGGTGGCATGAGGTCCCCACGTCTCTGTGCTCACTTCTCTCTTTTACATCTCAAAAGTGATTGACCTAAAACGCAACCTAATCTTGTAGATTGAGTCCTGCCTCATTAAAATAACTGCCACTAATCCCACTTCATTAACATCATAAAGATAGGATTTATAACACATAGGAAAATCACATCAGATGACAAAATGGTGGACAATCACACAATACTGGGAATCATGGCCTAGCCAAGTTGACAGATGTTTCTAGGGACACAATTCAATCCATGTCATTAGTTGAACTATTGGAAAGACTCCCAGATATCTAGTCTGTTTATTCTTCAGTGTCTATGTCACCATTAAATATAACCATCCTCCAACTTAAACATCTCTGTTTGATTAACTTAGCCTATGATATATTATCTCTACATAAGATTCCTGAGAATGTACACTTACTCCTCACTTATCAACTCTCTCATTATCCGACGTCTCACATTTATGACAATGGTAAAAATACTACCGTTTGACTACTTTGCACATTAACGATGTATGTCTGGCAGTAACAAATTCTGAGGTGTAATGTGAGAGTAACACTGGCTGTGATGGTTAAGGTAATGTGTCCACTTGGCTGGGCCATAATTCTCAGTGGTTTGGCAATTATGTAAAGGTGTAATTTGGCAGTTATGGAATGATGTAGTTATCCTCCATGTTGTGATCTGATGTGGTCATCCTCCATTTTTTCGTAATGCCCATTTTCAGAAAATGATCTGGTAAAGACCAGAAGCTAACCACGTCTGTTAGTGAGAAGCAGATGTATTGCTGTCAGTAATTTAGGGAAAGGCCCACATTTGAAGACTGTACGTCAGGAAGGATCTCTGCCTTCAAAATCACATAACTTCACACTACCCTTTCCCATCCTTGCAAGACTGTTCTCTTCCAGCCGAAGAGATTACTGACAGTCTCAGCCCAAACTTGTTTCAGATTCAGTAGGAATGTTTAACAGTCTTTTCAGATAGGTTCAAAAATCTTTATTCAGCAATGACTTTTCCTGTTTGTGTCTATGGGTCCTGTTGTCATTTATCATATCAACCGTTAATGCAATCAGATTTTGCTTGTCTTCCTAGGCCAAGGTGATCTAAGTTCTTCGTGAAACATGGTAAATGTTACATACATAGGGTAAACTTTACACAAAATCTAATAAAAAGAAAAATATATTCATTAGGGAGCATTAAATTTATTTACACTCTATTGACTGATTTCCTTAAAACATATAAAATATATATACTATAGGTCTGATTGCACAGAAATTAAACATAAAAAATTAATGTTAAAAATGAAATGAATGATCACAAATGTTCTCACAAACAGTTTTGCCTACATTTCTCCATTTTCTTTGTTGGCAGATGTTTGGGTATGTATATTTTCACCACCATAAAGAAAGAAAGAAAGAGGAAACCAAACAAATAATTAGAACTGCTGCCATGGACTTCTCAATTTCCTCGTTTGTGTTCCTTCTTTTTGAAGGTAATGCATATTTTAAACAGGAGACTTGAGCCCACTGCATAAAGTCTTCTGAGTCACATCTCTTAGCTTTACCAGAGTAGATCGAGAAGCTCTATGAGGTTGGCCTCTTGGAAGGAAGCCAGACCTCTATGGTAACATCTTCAGGGAGAGTGACATAAGATCTCCCAGACCTCTTGATAACAAGAGGTCAAAAGAGTGTGTGTGCACACAATGGTGCAAAGACAACCTCAAGATAGAAGTGAGCTCTCTTCTGGGTTCTAGAGAAGGTGATAGGAGAGTAAGGAAATGAGAAAACAAGCATTGAGATGATGGGGATGACTTTGGAAAAAGAAGACAGCTCTTAAGGAACGAATGGTGAAATCATAACAATTTCACTGTTGAAATGGGTATGGGACCAAGACTCAGTGAAAAATGAAGAAAGGAAAAAAAAAAAAGAAAACAACTCAGGCCTAGAAGCATTTGAAAGAATAAGAATTTGATCATACGGAGAGGTGAGAAATTGACAATAAAATGATATTGGAGAAAGACAGGAAATCAGGGGAGGATATGAGATTTAAGGGGAAGGAGTAGGGAATTGGAAAGTGCAGTTGACTCTGGGTTAGTTTCGCGTGAATTTGTCGTGGGCTCCAGGTTACTATCTAGTCATTTGTTCTGAGGGTATTTCTGTGACATCTTCTTGCTTTCACAGTCGTTCTTTTTAAATGACTGTTTGCTCATAGCTTGACTTCCGCACTGTTATACACTCCTTACTAATCTATTTGCCATGGCAGTGGAGATCATAACTCTGTGCATTTGTCTTGCTGATCTGACAGAGAGAGAAGTCTGGTGGCATCAGGTGAAGGTCTGGTCTGCTGCTGTGGTTTCCCTCTCACTCCTCAGTGCCTGTTTCATTGTGAGCTGTTTGGGTAAGTTCTTGGCTGAAATGCAGCTGTCTCTTGTTTCTTTTCTCAATCACATTTTATAAAGATCCCCAGAAAACATAGTTCCTCCTTTCCTCCTGCCATAAAACGGCAACCCTTACTGGAAATGCCACGCTTTTCATGATAAGTTATTATTATTATTAATCATTTTGGATAATTGTCTGTATTCTAGGTTTACTTTGCCTGGTCCTAGTTGCATTTTCTCAATTGTGATCAAGACCTCATCTCTATACGTGTGTCGCTTGTAGTACTTTTTAAGATACCATCTCTCACCACCAGATTTATTGGTACACCAATGTTGATCTGCTCATTTGTTTTTAAAAGCCCTCTACTGGCAATATAACTAGCATTGCTTCTATGATTACAATACTCTGGGTTGTTGATCTTCACATGGAAGTCTCCCCACCATGAGAAGGGAAATTGTTCGAACAATGATACAGAGGAGGAATAAAGGAAATAATATCATTCCTGCTCCCTTTGCCAGGTTTTATATCCTGGAGGAGCCTCAGAGATCTCTTTGTCCTCCTTTTTACCATTTGGTTGTCATAACATACTCTGTTCTCTGATATTATAAATAGAAATCTGTGAGGAAGTCACTACATATGACTTCCTATGTCAAGTGAAAACATGTTGGTGATACAGTCTGCAGCTTCCTTCAAGTTATAAATATATCTCACAGGATTTAAAGTAATCTTAAGAAATGGAATCATTACTGAAGTTCAATTTTGTTTTATTGTTTATGGGATAGGGCAAGAGAAAAAGGGATTCGAGGGTGGCTATTTAGTATTTTGGAGCCCTGGCGGTGCGGTGGTTAAGAGCTTGGCTGCTAACCAAAAGGTAAGCAGTTTGAATCCACCAGCCACTCCATGCAAACCATATAGGGCAGTTCTACTCTGTCCTATAGGGTCGCTATGAGTCGAAATCCACACATCGGCAACAGGTTTTTTTTTTTTTTTTTCAATTGTCTAAGAGCAAAGAAGATACGCAGGAACTCAATTAAGAGGAAGACAGAGAAGATGGGGTTTAGTCTCAAAACCAAAATGATGAAATAAATGACTGGAAAATTAAGGGAGGACTGGAGAAAGATCACATCTTGACCTCTGTGTATGCCGATGAACAAAGAAACCGTTTTTAGTGAAAGATGTCTCCAAAAGTTTAGGTCTCATTTTTTATTTCACACAAGATATTCATTTGCAGTTATCAACAGTCAGAAAGCTTCAGGAAAATCAAAATATCTGTGATCTTTTAGGATTAGCAGAGTTAAGGAGAAGCTGTTAGTAAGTGAATCAACAAATATTTATCGAACATCTACTATGTGCTGATCACTGTTCTCGGTGCTGGGTACATAGCATGAATACAATGGAGTTCCTTCCCTGGACTTTACAGTTTACATCCTAGTAGGGGGAGACCAAGATATATTTGAAAATTCATAAAAAATAAGATAAATGAGTATAAGAAAGCAGGATTAATAGTATATTTTTTACTGAGCTTTGACTGAAAGAAGCGGGAGGTGATGGGGTGAAGCCAGCGTGGGTAAAGTGGGGTGGGAGAGAAAGACTTTGTAGACTTTGTAAGAGCATAACGTTCTATAGTCCAGCACAGATACACTAAAAACAATCAGAACTAATCCTTCTTCCTCTTTTCCAGTGAATCATGATATTTTTGTGAATAGCAAAATTGGGAAGAAGCTGTCCAAGCAACAAGAGTATGAACCATTTCATTCAACTGTGACCTGCCACACAGAAAGAAAGGGGCTAAAAGGTACACTTTTGCAATGAGCAACAAGACTTCCTTTCCTGGAAATCAAATTCCTAGTCCAATATTTTGTATCTTCAGCACTGAAGCTTTTGAACTCAGGCTGGTTTATCCTACTGCTGTCTTACGCTCTACTTGAATGTCTTAAAAAGATATCTCAAAATTAAAGTATCAAACAAGGCCCTAGATTTTATTCTTAAAACTATCTCTCCTCCAGGTTTCTCTATCCCAGAACTCCCTCCCTGCCACCCCACAATTACTCAAGCTTAAACCCTGAGAACCACTTTTTTAAAAATTTTTTAAATTTTATTTATTTTGTTGTTCTTGACTTAGAATTATTTTTATTTTTTAAATATTTTATTGTGTTTTAGGTGAAGGTTTACACAGCTAATTAGGTTCCCATTTAACAATTTTTGTACAAATTGTTCCCTGACATTGGTTACAGTTTTCACAGTGTATCATATCAGCATTCTGATTATTTCCACTCTGTTTGTTCCTTTTCCATTAATCTGGCTTCCCTGCCCCTCCTTGCCTTTTCATCTTTGCTTTTGGGTAAATGTTGACCATTTGGTCTCATGTAGTTCATTGTTTAAGGAACACATTCCTCACAGGTATTGTTGTTTATGTTATAATCAATCTATTATTTGTTTGTAAGATGACCTCTAGGAGTTCCTTCAGTGCTAAACTCAAAGGGTTTCTTAGGGCTATAGCCTCAGGGGTTTTTCTCTAGTCTCTATCAGTCCAGTAGGTCTGGCCTTTTTTTGTTCCACATTTTTCTGCCATTCTATCTGGGACTTTCTGTTATGTCCCTGGTCAGAACAGTTGGTAGTGGTAGCCAGATACCATCTAGCTCTTCTGGAGAATCATTCTTTTTTTTTTTTTAAATTGTATTTCAGGTGAAGGCTTACAGAACCAATAGTTTCTCACGAAACAGTAGTACACATATTGTTTTATGACATTGGTTAACAACCCCACAACATGTCAACCCTCTCCCTTCTTGACCCTTTTTTTTTTTTTTGGTGAAAATACACGTAGCCAAAGATACACCATTTCAAAAATTTCTACATGCACAGTTCAGTGACATCAACTACGCTCTTCCAATTGTGTTGCTATTCTCACTTTAGATGAAGGCTTACAGAACAAAATAGTTTCTCATTTAACAGTTAGTACACATGTTGCCCTATGACAATGGTTAACAACCTCACAACACATCAACACTATCCTTACTCAACCTTGGGTTCCCTATCTCCAGCTTTCCTGTCCCCTTCTGCCTTCTGGCCCTTGTCCCTGGACTGCTGTGCCTCATTAGTCCCATTTGGTTTTATGGGGCTGTCCAATCCCCGGCTGAACGGTGAACCTCAGAAATGACTTCACCACTGAGCTAAAAGGGTGTCTGGGGACCATACTCTTGGGGTTTCTACAGTCTCCTTTAGGCCAGTAAATCTGGTCTTTTTTTTTTGTGAGTTAGAATTTTGTTCTACATCCTTCTCCAGCTCTGTCCAGAACACTTGGTTGTGATCCCAGTCAAAACAGTCAGTGTTGGTAGCTGGGCACCATCTAGCCGTACTGGACTCAGTCTGGTGGAGCCCTTGGTGGTTGTGGTCCTTTAGTCCTTCGGACTAATCTTTTCCTTGTATCCTGTTCTCTTCATTCTCCCTTGCTCCCGAAGGGATGAGACCAGTGGAGTATCTTAGATGGCTGCTCACAGGCTTTTAAGACCCCAGACGCTACTCACCAAGGTAGAATGTAGAACACTGTCTTTATAAACTGTGTTATGCCAATTGAGCTAGATATTCCCCGAGACCATGGTCCCCACAGCCCTCCACCCAGCAATTCAGTCCCTCAGAGAGTTTGGATGTGTCTATGGAGCTTCCGTGACCTTTCCTTGTACAAGTTGTGCTTGTTTCCCCTGTATTGTGTACTGTCTCACCCTTCACCCAAGATACCACTTATCTATTGCCTATTTAGTATTTCTCCCCCCCCCCATCCCTGGTAACCAACGAGGATTGTTACATTTTGTGTGTGAACTTTTTCGTGGGTTTTTACAATGGAGGTCTCATACAATATTTGTCCTTTTGTGACTGACTTATTTCACTCAGCATAATGTCCTCCAGTTTCATCCATGTTATGAGATGCTTCACAGATTCATCCTTGTTCTTTCTCGCTGCATAGTACTCCATTGTGTGTATGTACCACAGTTGGTTTATCCATTCATCTGTTGATGGGCATCTAGGTTGTTTCCATCGTTTTGCTGTTGTGAACAATGCTGCCATGAACATAGGTGTGCATATGTCTATTCGAGTGACAACTCTTATTTCTCCAGGATATATTCCTAGGAGTGGGATTGCTGGATCGAATGGTGTGTCTATTTCTAGCTTTCTGAGGAAGCGTCATATCATTTTCCAAAATGGTTGTATCATTTTGCATTCCCACCAGCAGTGCATACGAGTTCCGATCTCCCCACAGCCCCTCCAACATTTGTTATTTCCAGTGTTTTTGATTCGTGCCAGTAATGCAGGAGTGAGATGGTATCTCGTTGTGGTTTTAATTTGCATTTCTCTAATGGCTAGTGATCGTGAGCATTTCTTCATGTGTCTGTTGGCCATTTGAATGTCTTCTTTGGTGATGTGTCTGTTCATTTCCTTTGCCCATTTTTCAATAGGATTATTTGCCTTTTTGTTTTAGAGGTGTTGGATTTTCTTGTAGATTATGGTGGAGAATCATTCTTAACAGTTCTTTACTCATCATCCCCACCCCCTCATCCAGTTCATCATCAAGCTTAACAGAAAATAACATCCCTGTCCATATATAGTCCTGAATTACTTGAGTAATAAATACATACAGGATTCAGATAAGAATTATATGATTACCTTTATTAATGGTGAAACTTAATTGTGATATATGGTTTACAGTAAGGCAAAAACATTGCTCCCAAGTCTAGCCCTGGTCACCTCATAGAAGAAGAGTTAAGTAAGCCATGTCCAGGATCAATAGCGGCCCACAACCTCATGCAGAAGACCAATCAGAGGCAATCTGCACCTGAGCAGTACCTCAGTGACCTCACTTCTCTCCAGGAGAGGAATATGGCACAATGTTATTCAGATTTTTACTATTTCAAGAATGAACTAACTCAGTCTATGCTTACCTGGAGGTAGCCAAACTGCAAAGTTAGGGCCAGCTATCAAGTTTAGAGAGCATACAGTCTTCCACAAGACCATTCTCACTTCTGATACCAACTGCAAGTACAGGGAGTTCACAAAGCCACCTTCAGTTTTAATAATTCACTATAAAGACTCATAGAATTAACTATAAGTTATTATACACACAGTAGTGGTTTATTGCAGGGAATAGATTCAAATTAAAATTAGCCAAAGGAAGAAACACACAAGGTAGTCTAGGGATGTTCCAAATGCTAAGGTTCCATTGTCCTTTTTCATGGAGTAAACCTATTAACCTCCCAGGATCCATGTGTGAAGATACACATGGGGAGTTCTGCCAACCAAGGAGTTCACCCTAGCCTCCGTGCTGATAGTTTTTATTGGGGTTCCATTACATATGCAGGAGTCCCTGGTTGGCATAAACAGTTAAGCACTCAACTACTAACTGAAAGTTTGGTGGCTCGAACCCACCCAGAGGGGCCTCCAAAGAAAAGTCTGGTGATCTGCTTTTGAAAAGTCACAGCCTTGAAAAATCTATGGAGTGCAGTTCTATTCTGCAACACATGGGTTCACCATGAGTTGGAATCTACTGGTTTTTTAAAATTGTTTTAATTTTTGGTTTATTATGTAGTCGTGATTGATTGATGGATTACCCACATGGTTGACCTTAGAATCCAGGTCAACTGCTATTCTGACCCAAAGCTACCAACCATCACATGGTTGGTCTTTCTGGCTGACCACAGTCCTCAATATGATGATCAGATGTAGCCTGCCCCACGCTGAGATAAGGTGTGTTCAGTTTCTAACCTAAAGAAAGATATTAAGTTACCTGCCAGAAGCTTCTCAGAAGAAGGACAAAGAACAGATCTGTCTTTGGGAAATGCCAAATTCTTTACCACAAACCACTAATAGGGAGAAACTCATGAGAAGGAAGAGGCAACAAAAATCTTCCTCAAAACTACCACAAGAGTTTGGAATTTACTGTTTTGGGGTCTATGGCAAGAATACGGGAAGGAAAGATTGGTTTGTTTTTTATTCTTACTAGACTCTAGTTCCTATTGCACACTTGCCTTAGCAATGGTATAATATAAATTAGTTAGTAAAGCCAATCCTTATTGTCAAACCAGTGAGTCAAATCAGACTTATTGTGTCGGAAAAACTCTCACTTTTCTATTCACATGACCATATTAATATGCATTTTGGAAACTACTTTTTAAAAAACAGAAATAAATTCTAAATGCATCTTTCAAGACACTTTTAGAGAAGTGGAGTTTAAATTATGGCAGTTGTAATATGTATATTTTATCCACTTTTATAAGCCTATAGAAAATTTCTCATTCCTTAATTCGAAATAATGTGTAGCTAAAATTATATTTTATATGAAGGAAGAAATAAGATAGAAGGCATTGTATGATTATAGGAATTTTTATTCATATAATTAACTCTGGTTTGCAAATAGAATTAACACGTGTTTAAGGAATAAGTAAATGGCAACACATAAAAATTTAGAAACTATTCCATTAATTTTGATAAATATCATAATCATATTTTTCTCTTTCCTTGAAAAAGAAAGCTATATATTTCTAAAAGCTAATTGATCAAGTAGCTAGAGTACAGTTTTATTTTTTTTACTACTGGAGGTTGAAAATAAACTTTAGAAAAGGTGAATAAAAAGAGGATTGCATATAGTATAAATATTTCATGATGATTGATAAAATAGGCTTTAATTAATTTATTGAAAAATGCAAGCTAAATTATAAATGAATTATGTAATATTTGTATCTGCATGCTTTATTCAGGGCAAGTTGAAAAATTTGGAAATCCCAGAAATTTCCCAGTACATGTAAAAGTTACAGTATCATTAAGGTGATTTTTGTTTCTAACCACTGACACATCCTAGCAATGAGCGTTGAGAATAACTGAAAAAGATTGCCTACAACTAGATCATGAAAAACTTTTCTCAACTCATTTCTCATCAAATCTCTCTTTGCTCTGATGAGACTCTCCCTCTGGATCCTAGAGTCTAGATCAAAGCATTCTTTGACAATAAGGAGGGTGTAAAAGAAGTGAGGTCATTAAATTAAAACTGTCATTACTTTCACCACCCACATTCAACTATACAATTGACTTCAGAACATCCTACAAGAGCAAACTTCTCCATTTCTAACACCCTGCTTCACGCTTAAAGGGAAATACTCAAGGCAGCACAATAAAAGTGTGTATTTCTGGTGACTTGATTAATTATTAAAGGAGGCTTCTCTAAAAATAATTATTTTAAAAAGTCCTTTTGGCACTATGGAGTATTTTACACACTGAGGCATAGGGAGTTTTCAATGGATGAGGTATAGGCCTTCCTTTCGTAATAAAGAAGAGCTAATATGGAAAGAGAGCCCAGGTGGTGCCGTGGTTAAGCGCAATGGCTGCTAACCAAAAGGTCAGCAGTTTGAGTTCAGCAGCTGCTCCTTGGAAACCATATGGGGCAGTTCTACTCTGTCCTATAGGGTCCTTGTGAACTGGAATCAACTCAACAGCAGTGGGTTATTTTTTTATTTTTTATTTTTGGTTTTAATATGGAAAGGAAAAAAAAGAAAACAGTTGCTGTGGAGTAAACTGTTGGGGTCAATTCATGGTGACCCCGTGAGTGTCAAAGTAGGACTGTGCTCTGTAGGGTTTTCAGTGGCTGATGTTTTTCAGAAGCAGATCATTGGGCCATTCTTCTGAGGCACCTCTGGGTGGACTCCAACCTCCACCCCTTTGGTTAGAAGCCAAATGTTTGTACCACCCAAGGACTCTGTGGAAAGGAAAGTGGAATTTGTATGGTGGCAGAAAACAGTACATACCTACCACTACTACATACTCTTGGGAAAATCTTGGGGTTTGAAGATTTCCAACCTAGACTGTCTCTCAAGGTTGTAGCTCATTCAGGACATGTGAGGTAAACTAATCCCACTGAGAGCAAGCTCTCTTTCTAAAAGGCACAAAAGATTTATAGAACATGTGAGATTATCACAGCATGAACTAATTATCTTCAACTTTCTACATATACAAGCAAAACTCCAACATTACAGCAGTTATCCCAAACAAATTATGTTCCTGGAAACTAGGGCATAGTTTAATCCAGACGCACATCTTTACGGCCACGTAAAATTCATAGCAGAATTTTCAGTCTCATCACAATGCCAGGCAGGCTGTGCTGGTGATCCTCAGGGCAGAGGGAGTATCAAAAGGACAAGTGTGGTCCTCTCTTAAATACGCAACGTGGGAAAATCTACTTATGCATGAGGTCTCTTCACTGCCAGTGATATTTTAAAAAGTCCTGCCTTCTTGCAAACTTTAGAAATTAGCCAGGATGGCAGTCACAGTTGTGGGGCTTACCTGGACTCCAGTTGTCCACATCTCGCTTTTAAAATCTCTTCATTTTTGTTGCCGTTTGAGCAGGTTGCTCCACATTTTAAGCAGGCAGCTCTCCACGCGCAGCTTATAAACTTGTATTTTCTCTAACTCTGCTCTTTTCTGTCTCCAGCCACATCAAGTTCCTAAGAAAATTTTAGCTCTGCACCCAGTGGGAGTTATTACTGCCTCTTGATAGTGTCAGCTGATTCATACTCAGGAGATTCTAGACCTAAGTATGCTGTTTAAATTCCTCAAGCCCATGCTTTAGGCCTCAGTTAAGAATATCATGTCTTCTACTATGTCCTCTTCCTGCAAACATTGTCTTTCCTCAACTTTTGAATTTTCCATGTCTCGAGATACTCATTTTATTTTAATGTCAGCATTCCTTCTTATTCTTTGCTATTCTACTTCTCCTTTAAGGCAACATCAACTGTAATTTTAATTTCCTTCTTAAATTGTTCCTTTGATGCCTCTGTGATATTTGAAGCTCGCTTTAAAGGCTTTTTCTTTCTCCTTTACCTTCTGGACAAGTTTTTTTTTCCACAAATACTCCTCTAGATTTTGCTTTGTGGCTCCTCACTACTAAAAGATACAAAGTCAATGAATTCTGGGTCTAATAGAACCATCCATCATTCAAATTCACCTTTACCTACTGAGCTGGACAGTCCCATGCATTAGAATTTCTCCCATACGCCCAACATCTCTTATGGACCTGCAGATGACTTACTGTTCTCCTAGCTGGTTTCCTTTTAGCTAATGATGCCACCTCCATCTTGTAATTTCCCTTAGATTTTTTCCCACTACTTCCTGCTCAATCGTATTTGTTAGGGGATGGTAATGTCTGTATATTTACCTATGACAAGCACACTCACCTTGTAAACTCACCTAGTAAAGCTTTAAGTGTTTCATTTCATCCTTATATACCTAGCTCAAATCTGTCTAAATATTATGTAACTTCTTAGTTTCACTGATTGGTCCTTGGGTGGTGCAAACAGTTAACATGCGTGGCAGCTAACTGAAAGCTTAGAGGTTCAAGTCCACTCAGAGGCATCTCTGAAGATAGGCATAGAAATTGTTGTTAGTTGTTATGTTTTTAGGTGCCCTCGAGTCAGTTCTGACTCATAGCTACCCTATGTACAACATAACGAAACATTGCCGGGTCCTGCGCTGTCCTCAGAATGTTTCTATGCTTGAGCCCATTTTTCCAGTCACTGTCAATCCATCTCATTGAAGGTCTTCCTCTTTTTCGCTGACCCTCTACTCTACCAAGCATGATGTCCTTCTCCAGGGACTGATCCCTCCTGATAACATGTATAAAGTATGTGAGACAAAGTCTCACCATCCTTGCTTCTAAGGAGCATTCTGGCTGTACTTCTTCCAAGACACATTTGTTCGTTCTTCTGGCAGTCGATGGTATATTCAATATTCTTCACCAACACCATAATTCAAAGTCATCAATTCTTCTTCAGTCTTCCTTATTCACGGTCCAGCTTTCACAGGCATATGAGGTGATTGAAAACACCAAGGCTTGGGTCAGGCGCACCTTAGTCCTCAAAGTGACATCTTTGCTTTAAAAAGGTCTTTTGCAGCCAATTTGCCCAATGCAATGATTTCTTGACTGCTGCTTCCGTGAGTGTTGATTGTGGATCCAAGTAAAACGAATTCCTTGACAACTTCAATCTTTTCTCCGTTTATCATGATATTGCTTATTGGGCCAGTTGTGAGGATTTTTGTTTTCTTTATGTTGAGGTGTAATCCACACTGAACGCTGTGGTCTTTGATCTTCATCAATAAGTACTTCAAGTCCTCTTCACTTTCAGCAAGCAAGGTTACGTCATCTGCATGTCTCAGCTTGTTAATGAGTCTTCCTCCAATCCTGATGCCCCATTCTTCTTTATATAGTCCAGCTTCTTGGATTATTTACTTAGCATACAGAGTGAATAATTATGGAGAAAGGATACAACCCTGATGCACACTTTTTCTGACTTTGAACCACTCAGTATCACCTTGTTCTGTTCAAAAGACTGCCTCTTGGTCTATGTGCAGGTTCCTCATGAGCACAATTAAGTGTTCTGGAATTCCCATTCTTTGCAATGTTATCCATAATTTGTTGTGATCTGTACAGTTGAATGCTTTTGCGTAGTCAATAAAACACAGGTAAACATCTTTATGGTAGTCTCTGCTTTCAGCCGGGATCCATCTGACATCAGCAATGAGATCCCTCATTCCGTGTCCTCTTCTGAATCCAGCTTGAACTTCTGGCAGTTCCCTGTCACTGTACTGCTACTGGGAGTAACAGCAGAGTTAATTTTGCAACCGTATCCAATCCTTACTTGTAATGTAGCTTTTAAAACAAAAACAAACAAAAAGGAATCTACTTATAAACTGTATTTTAAAAAATCCTTAAAGGAGATATTATGTCCCTCTTCCCAGTACAGGGAAAGGCTGGGGCTGCTGCCCAGAGAATTGGATCATATCTAATACCAGCTGCTACTTTATTTCTTCTGAATTGAATAATTGGACTGAGGGTGAGAAGAACTGCCCTGGGATGGGAGCTCATCTGCTGGTGATCAACACTGAGGAGGAGCAGGTACCTTCTAACGGAACATGAAGCAGGAGCCCTGCCTGGGATTTGTTCATCTGTTGGCTGAGAGGGGGTTTTATTGTTCTGGGATGTTGGTGCTGCTTCAGAAGGCTTTTAGGAAAGTGAATAGGAGAGGTTCCTAAGCCTGTACATTCTATATCTTCTTGCTGCTTTAATAAAACCTCCCCCACTCAAAGAAATTGTGCTATTTACAACGTTACATGTAAGTGTTGAATGGAAGGAAGAGAAAATTTCAGTCTGATATATCAGTTTGTTCTTTCAACATGTAAATTTCTTATATATCAGTCACTACTTAACAAAGAAGGGGTATTAAGTAGAATAGAGAAATAAAGTTGAATCTTGAGAATCACAACCAACATTCAGAAATGAAGTTAAAGCATCTCTGAAGTTATGAAAGAAAAATGATTAAATCAGTGAACGTTGTCTCATGAACAACTTTGAAGAGTATCAGTTCTTGGAGAAGGAAAGTGAGTATGAGATTAGAGTTCAGTCTGATCGTGGTTAGAACTCTATTCTATGGGTTCATAAGTGATGTATTTGGTCCTGCCCTGCTCAGCCACGGAAGTCCTGTGATCATGGTCAGGGGCCATGTGGCTTTCCCTGGTTTCTGTTCTTTTCTTCTTTTCTCTCTAAGACCATACAACCTAAGTACTCTACAGTCTGTGAGTCCTTTCTTTTCTTTTCTCAGCTATTAATAACTCAGAAGCTGGACAGGAAAGTTGCTTACTATGTGGGGCTGTCAGACTCAGAAGGAACTCACCAGTGGCAATGGGTAGATCAGTCACCATACAACAAAAGTATCACGTGAGTATAGCATTCAATAAAAGAATCCTGCATCCTGCACCATACTGTGCTATTCCAGCTCTCAGCTACTAAACAACAAACAATAACAAAATAATACTTAAAAAAAAAAAAACCCAGTTGTATTGGACACTGAAGTCTGTACTTTTAACCACATTTATATCTCTAAATAAAAGAAAAAATTCATGTCATATAAGATCATAATTAATAAGATTTAATATTTGTCCTAAAGCAAAAATACTGAATTTTGTTGATCTTAGTATAATTCCTATTTATGTAGTTTTTAGAGAACTTTAAAGTACTTTAGAATACATCACCACTTTTGATCCTCATACCAATTGTGTGTCATACTTGTGGATAGTACTCAATCCCCATTTTTTAGGTAGGAAACTTGAGGCTCAGGGAAGATGAAGTAGCAGATACAGAGATCTTGACTAGTTCTCCAGACTTCAAAAGCAGTGTGTAAAGAACAAACTGTATTGATACTTGGGACCAGAGGGAAATCTTTTCATCACTGAAGGAAGCCCTATGGGATTGGTGGGGCCCTGGTGGCGTAGTGGTTAAGACCTTGGCTGCTAACCAAAAGGTTGTCAGTTTGGATCCCGCAGCCGCTCCTTAGAGACTCTATGGGGCAGTTCTACTCTGTCCTACAGGGTCACTATAAGTCGGAATCAACTAGAGGGCAAGGGGTTTGGTTTTTTGTTTTTGTTTTTTAATGGGATTGGCAGCCCCACTGGAACAGGACAGAAGGATGTACAAGTAGACGGGAGCCTCTGGGATTCCTGATGGGAGGATGTTTAATGCGGCCTGAGTTGCTTCAAGTGGCAGAATACTGGGTGATGTGGGTGCAATTTTCAAGGGAAGTGTCAGTGACACAGATGGAGGAGAAGCTGCTTAAACTTGAGGGTTTTACAAAAGGAGGCAGCATGAGAAGTGGGGAAGGAATGATTGGGCGTATCTGACCTGGATGCCACACTGTTCAACCCAACTCCTTCAGTCTCTCTTTTCAAGGTACATTTGAAGAAATAGCCTCATCCTTTTTCTCTTTTTCAGATTCGGGCATCCTAGCGAACCCAATGACTATAATGAGCTTTGTGTTTTCATAATTTTTCTTAATGGAAACTGGGGCTGGACTGACATCCTTTGTGATGGAATTCAAAAGTCAATTTGTGAGATGATGAAAATCTACTTATGAGTGGAACATTCTCCATGAACATGTGGTTGGATTGGCGTTCACCATGAAAGGATTAACTTACTCTTTTCGTTTTTATGGAAGTCTTGTGTAAGGGACGTCCGTAGAATTTTTCAGTAAGCTGCCATCTCTTCCATTTATGGTGGAATCAGTTCACACATTTATTTATTCACAAAGTGAAGATTGATTGAGAATTTTCTATGAGCCAGAGATTTTACTGGAGAGTCCTTTTGCAGACACATGGAGGGAGCATGAGACTTTTCTCCTAATTTCTGTCCGACTGCTAATGGGTTAGGTACTGACATCAGTATTCGATGTGGCTCCTCTCTTGTCTGGATTTTTCTCTTTATGGCTTGCCCAAAATAATTTTCCATCTCTCTCAGATAGATTCATTTCTCTTAGCTGAAAGCATACTATGTAGCAGCAAGAATACAGGACACATCTATAGAAGGAAAGGTTCTAGCTTTAGCCTAGTAAATTATTTATGTTCAGTCTTAGGCTGGCAGATATTTCTTTGCTTTATAGAAACTATGCATTTCTGTGTATGGAAACTATGCATTTCTGTGTGTGGATTGTCACCCGGAATGGCCCCTGGTTCGATTTTATTCCTCTTTTTACTGAAGTTCCTACAGAACTTCTACTACAATAAAAAATATATATTTATAATGCAGCTTATAATTCATTGCTGTAGCCTGATGATTAACATTGATTATGATAAAAATTGTACCATCCATGGTTTTACTTGTAATAGATTTTCCCAGTGTGACCTGAGATTATGCCCTGATCGTCTTGAGGCAACTGAGTCATTTCATTTCTTCAGCCATGCATTTCCTGACTGTACGTTTATTAAGATAGGTTATTTTAGCAGTTTGAGCTCAAACACTGTATGCAGAATTTACAGGTTTAAGGCTCAGGGAACAACAGATACACAATTCTTCTCATTTGTCCGTCTACATGAGAAGTTTTAAGCCTTGCTTGCACATGATGTTCACAATCCTAGGGAGCTTTTAAAAAAGATCTCATACCTAGCATCTGTTACGTTTTCAAGTTCTTCTAAATTGACACTCTGTTCTACATCTTCGGTAGAAGGGATACCAAATGAAAAAAAAAGAAAAAGAAAAAAGTCTCTCCTATGGAATATCAATTTATGCATGAGCTCAGACCTACGGGGTAGACACCTCCCCAACAGATGTGAAGGGACTACATTTGGTAACTGTATTTGTTTCCTGTTGCCGCTGTAACAAATCACCACAAACGTAAAACTTAAAAGAAAGAAGAAAAAGTGGCTTAAAGCAACACAAATTTACTCTCTTACAGTTAGGGAGGACAAAAGAAATCAGTTTCACTAGGCTAAATTCCAGGTGTCAGCAGGGCTGGTTCCTTCTAGAGGCTCTAGGGAAGAATCCATTTTCTTGTCTTTTTTTAGCTTCTAGCAGCCATCTGTATTTTTTTGCTGTGGCCTTTTCCTCCATCTTCAAAGTATATCATTCCAATCTCCGCTTCTGTCATCACATCTCTTCTAACTATGACTCTTTCTGTAACTCTCTCAAAAGGACCATTATAATTACATTGGACCCACCTTGGATAACCCAGGATAATCTCACCATCTCAAAATGCTGAATTTAAGCACATCTGTAAAGTCCCTTTTGCTGTATAAAGTAACATTCACAGATTTTGGGGATTAGAATGTGGGCATATTTGAGGGTAGAATTCTTACCTTCCATGTAGAAGACCTTGGTTTGATTCCCTGCAAGTGAAAGCTTGCATGTTGCTGATGCTGAATAGGTTCCAGCAGAACTTCCAGGCTAAAACAGACTAAGAAGAAAGGCCTGGTGATCTCCTCTGAAAAACTAGAGTGTCAGAGTAGAACTGTGCTCCACAGAGTTTTCAATGGCTGATTTTTAAGAAGTAGGTCACCAGGCCTTTCTTTTGACGTATGTCTGGGTGAACTAGAACCTCCAAAGTTTTGGTTAACAGCTGAGCCTGTATAACTATTTATACCATCCAGGGACTCAGCCTGTATAACTATTTATACCATCCAGGGACTCTACACCAGACCCACTGAATTGCATTTTAACGAGATCCCCCATGGGATCTGAATGTACAGGCAGTCCCCAGATTACAAACAAATGTTCCTAAATCTTTCTGTAAGCCAAGTTTGTACATAAATCAGAAGTTAGGTAAGGTTCATATCTAACGCCAGTTAGTCAAATGTTTGTCTTAGTATATAGTATATAGTGTATCTTTCTATGCATAAAAAACTTTAAAGAAACTCTTCTATCTTTAACATAATAGTACATTAATAATAATGTTTTAATGTGCATCACAAAGTAGCACCCGTTTGTTATTACGAACCATTGTACGTACCTTGACTTTTAATATAATAGGCTTTATGGGGTTGGTTTGTAACTATGGGTTGTATGTAAGTCAGACTTTGGTAGCCTGGAGACTCTATATATCAAAGTGGACATGATTGTCCCCTTTTTATAGATGAAGAAAGGACGACACAGGTAAGAAACTTGCCTAAAGTCACACAATGAGTAAACTGTGGAGCCCGGGTTGGAGTCCAGACAGACTGACTCCAAAACTCTTATTTTAACCACTGTTTCATTGAAACACAGGGATAAAATAAGAAGCAGAAAGCAGTGGAGACATTTCTCGCAGGGAGCCCCTAACTGCAGTTAAATAATGTTGAACCCAAGAGTGTAGGCAAATAGTAGGCACGTGGAGATGAGAGAAAGAAATGGAGGGCCAAAACTGGGAGGGACACCAGTGATCTGCCTCCCTGCCTGTTCCTAAAGGGGTTGGTAAAGAAGTTTGCAAAAACTGACAAAATTCACACACACTGAGGATTATTAATTGTATCATGCCCATGAGGCCCCAAACCAGGAACTGAAGTACTGGTGTCCACAGAGGCTATGTTCTGAGGTAACTAATGTGGAGATAGGACTACTGTTCCACAAACTCTAAGAATACCTTGGCACCATCAGGTCTATTGCCCTTTCCTCTGAAGCCATCCACACTCTTCATCACCCAATAGTCCCAAAGCAGCTGTGCTGAAAATCTCAATGAGCAGGAAAACCTCAGGGTTACAATAGTAGTGTTGGGAATGCAGATATGGTATAATGGGGATAACTCAAGGTCATTGAACCCAAATATTTTTCTAAAGACAGTTTAAAACCTGTGCCCATATACCATTTCCCACTAAAAAGGACCAAGGATCCTTGGAGGAATGGCTGGTTCTAGGTCTAGGGCAGGGTAAGTATAAGGTGAGCCTGAAATAACTTCTTACACCAGAAAGCAACGATGTGTTCAAAGACTAATGGCAATATGTCATAAGGACATAAAAGCCAAATTTGGGGTTTTTTTGAGCATCAGGAAGAATAATGGTAGTGATAGCTTATAAAACATGACAAAAAAAATCTATATATTAATTTAAAAAATTTAATAAAAGATTCTGTAGTGATATTTTTCTTAAAAGGGTAAGAGGTGGAGAGGTGTTCCTCATTACAGAAGAATACCAGCTGAAAAACATAGGAGTTCCAGAATTAGAAAAAAGGAGCCTGAGTGATGCAAGGGGCTTGCAATCTGTTGCTAACCTAATGGTTGGGAGTTCAAACCCACCTGGCAGCTCCACAAAAGAAAGCCCTGACAAACTGCTTCCATACAGATTACAAGCAAGAAAACTCTTTGGAGCACAGTTCTGCTTTGTAACACGTCAGGTCACCGTGAGTCGGGCCGACTGGACGGCAGCTAACAACAATAGAATAAGAAAATTACCATTTTGCAACAAACAATGTAACTGACTTAGGCAAAAATCATCAATTGAATGAAAGGTTGTTGGGAAACAATATTCATGTGGTCTTAAAGTCTCATCTCAGAGGCCACTAATACAAAGTAGGTATGACCTTAATCCTGTGAGCAAATGTATTACCATCAGTAATGGGACACACTGGCCTCAAATGTTTCCTGATGCAATGCAATAGGATTACAGACATGATTTGTGTGGTGTTCTTGCCTAGGTTTAACCTAAATGTAATCTTGAGGAATGTAATCCAACTAATCCAGATGGTGGAACATTCATGAGGAAAAGGAAGATTAGAGAAAAGAAATAACTTGTGTAGGATTAACAATTAAATTGCAGAGCCCAGGTTAGAATCCAAGCAATCTGACTCCAGAGCCCTTGCTCTTACCCACTGTCCTAAGTGGAACACAGTGACAGGAAGCATCAAGGAGTCCTATGGCCTGGATTCCAAAACTGTCAATGTCATGAAAGACGGTCAATCAATAAATGCAGAAAGACTGTTCTAGTTTAAAGGAACATTAAATACTGATTCTTAGATGGTGGATTTTTTTTAAAAAAAAGCTATAAAGGAGATTACTGTGTATTAGATTACATTATTAAAAACTCATTGCCATCAAGTCAGTTCCAACTCATAGCCACCCTACAGGACAGAGTAGAACTGCCCCATAGAGTTTCCAAGGAGCACCTGGTGGATTTGAACCTCTGAACTTTTGGTTAGTAGCTGTAGCACTTAACCACTAAGCCATCAGGGTTTCCTACATTATTATATAAATGTTTAATTCATTAGGAATTATGCTATAGTGATTACAAAGGAGAATGTCCTTTTGGAAGATACATACTAAGGTATTTAGGGGTAAATTACATGATGCCTCTATCTTTAAAAGAGAAAGCAAATGCAGCCAAATGTTGACAATTGGTGAAGCTAGGTGAAGGATATATGGACGTTTGTTGTATCCTCTTTCAATTGTTACATAAGTTTGAGATTTTTTCAAATGAGTATTTGTAGGAGAGAAAAAAAGAAACCAAGCATTGTAAACATTAGACGACAATTTGTAAAGGAAGGGACTGTGATGCAAGTGTCTAACTTCACAGAGAAGAAAGCTCTCACTGGCCCCTAAATGCAAGAGGCAAGCAAGTGCTTATGGAGATTAAAAAAAAAGTCTAAAAGTTTCAAGGATGATATATTAGTTTCCCAGGGCTGCTGTAATAAAGTACCACAAACTGGGTGGCTTAAAACATCAGAAATTTATTTTCACTGTTCTGGAGGCTAGAAGTACAAAATCAAGGTGTCAGTAGAGTTGGTTCCTTCTGGAAGCTCTGAGAATCTGTTTCATGCCTCTCCAAGCTTCTGATGCCAGCCAGTGATTGTTGGTGTTTCTTGGCTTACAGCTGCATCAGCCCAATTTTTCCTCCATGGTCAAGTGGTCATCTCTTTTCCTCTTTTATAAGGAGACCATTCAAATTGGATTAGGACCCACCCTACTCCAGTATGACCTCATGTTAACCGACAGCATTTTCAAAGACCCTATTTCCAAACAAGGTCACATTCACAGGTACTGGGGGTTAGGGCTTTTGAGGGACGCAACTCAATCCATAACAGATAAGTGAAGTTATCACCTCGGACTTCTCCCAAGGAGTATGAATTTCTATCTTGCTGTTGTGGCCAAAGATTGCCAAAAGCTTAAAGTAACTCAGATCTGTCCATTACACTGGGAGAAGTTTAATTAGAAAAAGCAGCTCCAGGGCTGGGGCTCTTTATGCTTCACATGAACTATTCAGTAAAATTTGGGCTGGCAGGCAGTACGGCTTCCTAGCAACTACAAATGTGTGAATGTAGGCATAAAATGATGGCAGATTAAATATGTTGTATATATGCTGGTGCAGGTCACTGTGAATAACATGATCCCTGTAGTGAGTTAAAACATTAACTGCTACAAGTTTTAACTTCTGAGAAATAGAACTGGCAAGGGGAAGAGAAGTTTACACTCTTCCATTGTTAGTTTAGTTCTTTATTTTTACATGAACATGTACTGTCTTTATAATAAAAAAAAAAAGTTTTGAAAAACTAGTGATTTCTCTTACAGCATAAATCAAGTAAAAACAAAAGTTTTAAAAAGAATAAATGTACCTACAAGAAAAATCTTTTGTATTCTAACAATTTAAGCTTCCACAGAAGGAGGTGGTTTTTAAATCCTAGTTACTTATTTAGAGACAGGCAAATGAAGTATGGCCAAATGAGTAATAGAATGTCTAACATCACCAGTCACTAAACAGAATGGGCCTGACAGATACAGGGCCTCTACTTCCCTAATAAGAAACACAGCCACAATACTGTGTGGCAAGTGACACAACTGGGGAAGTACTGGATCCCATGGGACTGTGTGGCAGAGACACACAGCACAGGCTTGTGAGGTCAGGGAGGGGAAAGGAGGGAAATGTAAGCAATCTAGGAAAAGGAACAGCATGTTCAAAGTCCTAGAGATGAACGAATGAATCCATGGGAAATGTAGCATGAAATAGGAAAGACTTCTATTTAGGATTTCAGTGTCTACCCTGAGGGCTAATTGGACCAGTGAGAGGTTGTTCAAAGCAGATCTAAAAAGAGGCCTAAGGCTAGAATGGAGGAAGTTGGGGAGGCTTGTTCCAGAGATCCAGGCTATGTATTACCATGGCCAGAACACAGGCAGCCCTCACCTATATATTCAAAATTACTGAGACTGCTACTTTTTAAATCTGGAAGATAGAAGACATACATTTATTTCTGGGCCTTCCTAAAACCTCTCCAGAATGATAGAAGCCATAAAATCATAAACCTACAAGGACAAAGATAACTAGAGAGAAATCAGCAGATGAGAAATATTAACCAAGTTTTGGAAGCTGGAAAGCAGTTAGATAACTGTTAACTGACATGCTAACCCAGAGAAGACTAAAAACAGCCTGGGGGGAGGGGAATAACTGACACAAAATACATCATTTTGGTTAAAGAATTCCAGATAACTGCTAGAATTTGAGGTACCAAAAACCACAGGTTGAAAATATAAATAGGCAAAGGAATATAATCTCTTTATAATATTCTATAAATAGGAATTGATAAAAATTTCTTTAACATGATAAAGTATGCCCATCTTAGCCCAGGAGTGCAAGGTGGAGGATGAGAACAGAAAGATCCATAACAAGAACAGATAGACTTCACCAAGATGCTCCCTTTGAGCAAGGGAGAATGAAGAGAACAGGATACAAGGAAAAGATTAGTCCAAAGGACTAATGCACCACAGCTACCAAGGCCTCCACCAGACTGAGTCCAGTACAGCTAGATGGTGCCCGGCTACCACCACTGACTGCTCTGACCAGGATCACAACAGAGGGTTCTGGACAGAGCTGGAGAAGGGTGTAGAACAAAATTCTAACACACAAAAAAAGACCAGATTTACTGGCCTAAAGGAGACTGGAGAAACCCCGAAAGTATGGCCCCCAGACAGCCTTTTAGCTCAGTGGTGAAGTCACTTCCAAGCTTCACTGTTCAGCCGGAGATTGGACTGCCCCATAAAACAAAACGGGACTAATGAGGCACAGCAGTCCAGGGACAAGGGCTAGAAGGCAGAAGGGGACAGGAAAGCTGGTGATAGGGAACCCAAGGTTGAGTAAAGACAGTGTTGATGTGTTGTGAGGTTGTTAACCATTGTCATAGGGCAACATGTGTACTAACTTTTTAATGGGAAACTATTCTGTTCTGTAAACCTTCATCTAAAGTGAGAATAGCAGCACAATTGGAAGAGCGTAGTTGATGTCACTGAACTGTGCATGTAGAAATTTTTGAAATGGTGTATCTTTGGCTATGGATATTTTCACCAAAAGAAAAAAAAAAAGGTCAAGAAGGGAGAGGGTTGACATGTCGTGGGATTGTTAACCAATGTCATAAAACAATATGTGTACTACTGTTTAATGAGAAAGTATTTCTTCTGTAAACCTTCACCTGAAGTACAATTAAAAAAAAAAAAAAGATGCTCCCTTCACCTCTACCCCACCAACCCACTCAACTAGTGGACTGCACCTAACATATTCCAGCAGATTTATTGTCTGAACTTAGCCAAAGAAAAGGGAGAGACACCCAATCGAAAAGACAGGTGCTATTATTATCCACTTTTTACAGATGAGAAAACTGAGACACTCAGGTTAAGTGATTTGCCCAGTGTCACACAACTAGTAAGCAGCGGAGGCCAGGGTGGAAGCCAAGCAAACTCTCTTTGGGGCCTATGTTCTTGACCATTACTGAATACTGCCCTATAAAACAAATACCAAATTTGTTTGTTTTTTTAATATGGAAAGGATAAATAATACTCAGGAGAAATATGTCATCAAAGAACAGAACAAAATTATGACAAAACTTTGGACCATCTAGGACCCACATCTATTAAGAAATCAGAAATGTATGAACCAAGTGAAGAGACTCCAAAGAGCGAAGGAGGAAATTAAATGTGAGCCTGCAAAACAGTAAAGCTGAAAAAATGTGGGAGGCCCAAGAAGCTACTATGAAATATAGAGAAGACAAGCAAAGGCAAACCAAAATACACCTAATTGGACCCTCAAATTAAGCAAAATAATGGAACAGAACAATTCTGAAGATTTAATTCAAGAAAAATTACTAAAAGAAATTGAAAGACTACTACATGTTCCCAAAGGAAATGACCCAGAATGGTCAAAACAGAGCTATCATAACAATCTTAATGGTCTTCAAAAATAAAGAAACCTTTGAGCAGTCAGGCAAAAAATATAGACACTTAGACAATACAAACAAACAAACCAAACCCAGTACCATCGAGTTGATTTCAACTCATAGCAACCCTATAGGACAGAGTAGAACTGCCCCCACAAGGTTTCTAAGGAGTAACTGGTGGATTTGAGCTGCCAACCTTTTGCTCTTAATGACTCCACTACCAGGGCTCCAATATAGGTACTAAAGAGAGAAGAGAAAAAGCAGGCTGGCCTCAGATCTCATTAAGATTCGACATTATAAAACATTAGAGCAACACAATGTCCTTGAGGAAAGGGAGTGTTTGACAAGCAATCATTCAAGAATGAAGGGAACAGTTTTGGACGTGCAGGAACTCAAGGCAGGTGGGAACTGATCACGAAGAAATCCCTAGAGAACAAACTTCAGCCAGCAGGGAAGAAACTGGGGAAACTACAGCAAAAGAAAAGACAATGAACATTAAATGTATTTAACCATAAGGGGAAGAAAAGACTTTTAAAAAAAGGGCAGACCTTAGAAACAAAGAAACACTTCATCTTGCTTGTTTTGGATGCATCATAAGGAAAGACCATTTGTTAGAACAGACATTTTGTTTGGAAAACTAGAGGGCCAGCAAAAGTGAGGGAAACCCTCCTTGAGATGGATTGATACAATAACTTCAACAACCTACTGAAACATACCAACAGTTGTGAGGATAGCACAGGACCAAGTGATGTTTCATTTGGTTATACATAAAGTTTCCATGAGTTGGAATCTTACTCAATGGCAACTAACAACAAAAACTTAGAGAACAGGCTGACCACAACATGGAACACTCTAATTTACTATCCAAAAAAAAAAAGGGCAGATAGGAGAAACAGAACAGATTGTAAATGTTAAATAATCTTACAGTGTAGAAATGACAAATAAAAAATGGAGGGAGAAAAGGGAAAAGATGATAGGAGCTAGAATAAGTTAACTGTTTCGTATGTGCTATGGACTTAAAAGATAATCTAAACCTGACAAATACACTCAAACATTAATTATTTAGATTATCAGTACAAAGCTGAACATCACCTTAATTTAATTGAGTCAAATTAAGAGGTAGAGGAGACTGAAGGGTATGGGGAGAGGGGAAGAAACAATCATTGTTCACAGTAGGAAAATGAGTACTAAAGAAATAGTACTAAAGGTATTAAATAAGCTTTATATTATAAAGAAAACCATTAGGAATATGAAACTTCCTGAATTCCTGAAGAATTACACATATACACAGACCTATACACACACTTCCCTCACATGTCTGTCAGTTTGTGGTACTGTATGGGTTTGTGTGTTGCTGCAATGCTGGAAGCTATGCCACCAGTATTCAGATACCAGCAGGATCACCCATGGCAGACAGGTTTCAGCTGAGCTTCCAGACTAAGGCAGACTAGGAAGAAGGACCCGGTAGTCTACTTCTGAAAAGAATTAGCCAGTGGAAACCTTATGAATAGCAGCGGAGCATTGTCTGATATAGTACCAGAAGATGAGCCTCCCAGGTTTGAAGGCACTTGGAAAGACAACTGGGGAAGAGCTGCCTCCTCAAAGTAAGGTCGAACTCCATGACGTGGATGGAGTCAAGCTTTCAGGACCTTCATTTGCTGATGTGGCAAGACTCAAAATGAGAAGAAACAGCTGTAAATATCCATTAATAATCGGAACATGGAATGTATGAAGTATGAATCTAGGAAAATTGGAAATCGTCAAAAATGAAATGGAACACATAAACATCGATATCCTAGGCATTAATGAACTGAAATGGACTGGTATTGCCCATTTTGAATAGGACAATCATATGGTTTACTATGCCGGGAATGACAATGTGAAGAGGAATGGCATTACATTCATGGTCAAAAAGAACATTTCAAGATCTATCCTGAAATACAATGCTGTCAGTGATAGGATAATATCCATATACCTACAACGAAGACCAGTTACTACAACTGTTATTCAAATTTACGCACCAACCACTAAGGCCAAAATTGAAGAAATTGGAGATTGTTACCAGCTTCTGCAGTCTGAAATTGATCAAACATGCAATCAGGATGTGTAGATAATTACTGATGATTGGAATGTGAAAGCTGAAAACAAGAAGGCTCGGTAGTGGGAAAATATGACCTTGGTGACAGAAACGATGCTGGAGATTGTATGATTGAGTTTTGCAAGATCAATGACTTCTTCACTGCAAATACCTTTTTTCACCAGAATAAATGGTAACTATACACGTGGACCTTGCCAGACGGAATACACAGGAATCAAATCGACTAAATCTGTGGAAAGAGGTGATGGAAAAGCTCAATTTCATCAGTCAGAACAAGGCCGGGAGCCAACTGCGGAATAGACCATCAATTGCTTATATGCAAGTTCAAGTTGAAACAAAAGATAATTAGAATTAGTGTAAGAGGGCCAAAGTACGACCTTGAGTATATCCCACCCGAATTTAGAGACCATCTCAAGAATAGATTTGATGCGTTGAACACTAATGACCATAGACCAGAGGAGCTGTGGAATGACCTCAAGGACATCAAACATGAAGAAAGCAAGAGGTCATTAAGAAGAAAGAAAAGATCAAAATGGATGTCAGAAGAGATTCTGAAACTTGCCATTGAACGTCAAGTAGCTAAAGCAAAAGGAAGAAATGATGAAGTAAAAGAACTGAACAGAAGATTTCAAAGGGCAGCTCAAGAAGACAAAGTAAAGTATTACAATGACATGTGAAAAGAGCTGGAGATATAAAATCAAAAGGGAAGAACACTCTCAGCATTTCTCAAGCTGAAAGAACTGAAGAAGAAATTCAAGCCTCGAGTTGCAATAGTGAAGGATTCTATGGGGAAAATATTGAAGGACGCAGGAAGCCTCAAAAAAAGATGGAAGGAACACACACTCATTATACCAAAAGGAATTGGTCGACGTTCAACCATTTCAAGAGGTAGCATATGATCAGGAACCTAGGGTACTGAAGGAAAAAGTCCAAGCTGCACTGAAGGCATTGCTGAAAAACAAGGCTCCAGGAATTGACGAATATCAATTGAGATGTTTCGACAGACAGATGCAGTGCTGGAAGTGCTCACTTGCCTATATATAAAGAAATTTGGAAGACAGCTGCCTGGCCAACTGACTGGAGGAGACCCATATTTATGCCTATTCCCAGGAAAGGTGATCTAACCGAATGCAGAAATTATCAAACAATGTCATTAATATCACATGCAAGTAAAATTTTGTGAAGATCATTCAAAAGCGTCTGCCGCAGTATGTCGACAGGGAACTGCCAGAAATTTAGGCCAGATTCAGAAGAGGATATGGAACCAGGGATATCATTGCTGATGTCAGATGGATCCTGGCTGAAAGCAGAGAATACCAGAAAGATGTTTACCTGTGCTTTACTGACTATGCAAAGGTCTTCAATTGTTTGGATCATAACAAGTTATGGATAACATTGTGAAGAATGGGAAATCCAGAACACTTAATTGTGCTCATGAGGAACCTGTACATATATCAAGAGGCAGTTGTTTGGACACAACAAAGGGATACTGCGTGGGTTTAAAGTCAGGAAAGGTGTGTGTCAGTGTTGTATCCTGTCACCATACCTATTCAACCTGTATGCTGAGCAAATGATCTGAGAAGCTGGACTGTATGAAGAAGAACAGGGCATCAGGATTGGAGGAAAACTCATTAACAACCTGCGTTATGCAGATGACACAGCCTTGCTTGCTGAAAGTGAAGAGAACTTGAAGCACTTATTGATGAAGATCAAGGACCACAGCCTTCAGTAAGGATTGCACCTTGTCATAGATTGAATTGTGTCCCCCCAAAATATCTGTCAATTTGGCTAGGTCATGATTCCCGGTATTGTATGATTGTCTACCATTTTGTCATCTGAGGTGATTTCCCCATGTGTTATAAATGCTATCACAATGATGTAATAAGATGAATTAGTAGCAGTTATATTGATGAGATCTACAAGATTAGGTAGTATCTGAAGCCAATCTCTTTTGAGACATAAAAGAGAAAATTGAGCAGAGATACATGGGAACCTCATACCCCCAAGAAAGCAGAGCTGTGAGCAGAGCGTATCCTTAGGACCTGAGGTTCCTGGGCAGAGAAGCTCCCAGACCAAGGAAAGACTGATGACAAAGATCTTCCTCCAGAGCCGACAGAGAGAGAAAGCCATCCACTGGAGCTGATGCCCTGAATTTGGACTTCTAGCCTACTGGACTGTGAAAGAATAAACTTCTCCTTTGTTAAAGCCATCTGTCTCGGTCATCTGGTGCTGCTGTAACAGAAATACCACAAGTGGATGGCTTTAACAAAGAGAATTTTGTTTCCTCACACTAAAGTAGGTTAAAAGTCCAAATTCAGGGCATCAGCTCCAGGAGAAGGCTTTCTCCCTCTGTCAGCTTTCTTCTCATCAGCGTTCACCTAGACTTCTCTGCGCAGGGACTCCAGGTCTGAAGGACGCGCTCTGCTCCTGGCACTGCTTTCTTGATGGTATGAGGTCCCCCATCTCTCTGCTCACTTCTCTCTTTTATATCTCAAGAGATTGCCTCAGGACACCATCCAGTCTTGTAGATTGAGTCCTGCCTTACTAACACAACTGCCACACATCTTCCCTCATTAACATCATAGAGGCAGGATTTACAACATACGGGAAAATCACACAATACCAGGAATCATGGCCCAGCCAAATTGATATACACATTTTTTGGGGGACATAATTCAATCCATGACACCATCCACTTACGGTATGTCTGTTAGAGCAGCACTAGATGACTAAGACATACCTCAACATAAAGAAAATAAAAATCCTCACAACTGGATCAATAAGCAACATCATGATAAATGGAGAAAGGATTGAAGTTGTCAAGGATTTCATTTTACTTGGATCCACAATCAACACCTGTGGAAGCAGCATGAAGAAATAAAAAGATGCATTGCATTGGGCAAATCTGCTGCAAAAGTTCTCTTTAAAGTGTTGAAAAGCAAAGATGTCATCTCGAAGACGAAGTTGCACCTGGCTCAAGCCATGGTATTTTCAATCGCCTCATATGCATGTGAAAGTTGGACAATGAATAATGAAAACCGAAGAAGAATTGACTGCTCTGAATTGTGGTGTTGGCAAAGAATATTGAATATACCGTGGGCTGCCAAAGAACGAACAAATCTGTCTTGGAAGAAGTACAACCAGAATGCTCCTTAGAAGCAAGTACGGTGAGACTACATCTCACATACTTAGGACATATTGTCAGGAGGGATCAGTCTCTGGAGAAGGACATCATGCTTGGTAAAGTAGAGGGTCAGCGAAAAAGAGGAAGACCCTCAACGAGATGGATTGACACAGCAGCTGCAACAATGGGCTCAAGCGTAAAAACGACTGTGAGCATGGTGCAGGACTGGAAAGTGTTTCTTTCTGTGTTACACTGGATCGCTATGAGCCGGAACTGACTCAATGGCACCTAACAACAACAACATACACACACATAAGGAGCCCTGGTGGCACAGAGGTTAAGTGCTCTGCTGCTAAACAAAAGATGGGTGGTTCAAACCCACCAGTTTCTCTCAGGAAAAAGATTTGGCAGTCTGCTTCTGTAAAGATCATAACCTTGGAAACTCTATTGGGCAGTTTTACTTTGTCCTGTAGGGTTGCTATGAGTCAGAATTGACTCGACAGTAACAAGTTTGGCATGGGTTTTTGCTATACACACACATATACATATATGTATACACTTAAGTGAAAAGATAATAAAAACTAAGGGCATACATTGCTGACGTATGATGAAATGTAAATAAGTTAAACTCACTCAATTAAAAGAAAATTTTTTAGATTGAAATACATAACAAAACTCAGTTCTGTGTTACAGAGAAGAGTCAAAACAGAGTGATTCAGAAAGGTTAAAAATATAAATAGCAAAGAAATACAATCTCTTCATAATATTCTACAGAAAGGAATTGATACAAATTTCCTTAACATGACAAAATATAGCCGTATTAACCCAAAGCAAACGTGCAAGACAAGGATTCCCATAGCTCAATCAGTATTTAACATAGTACCAGATACACTAGCCAATGTGGTTAAACAAGGTGATGAAGTAAAATGTACAAAATAGAGAGGAATTTTATACCAGAGGAGTGACTCCCTGCTAGGAATTTTATTTGACTCTGGGAAACCAATGTTTCAACTTAATTATTAACGTCCTTGATAAACGAGCCTGGATTTCCCCCCTACCAGGGTGCTGGTTTGGGGTTCATGTTCAAAACACTACATTAGAAGTAATTTAGAATTTCAGTGATCACTTTAGGCAAATGAGTTTCCATCTGCTTTTTTTCCTTCCATTTTAGAAAAATGACTTCCCATGTGCATTGCCTTTTCTTTCCTCTGGGGAACTTTGAAGCTAAGGCTTTGTCAATCTATCTGAAAGGTGCACTAAAATGAATTGTTTATTTAATTGATATAACAGGGGCTTAAAGTGGAACTATTATTCTCAGCTGCTTCTCTGAGTCATCTAGTGCTTCTGTAACAGAAATACCACAAGAGGATGGCTTTAATAAAGAAAAGTTTATTCTCCTACAGTCTAGCAGGTTAGAAGTCTGAATTCAGGATGCCAGCTCCAGGGGAAGTCTTCATTTTTCTGTTGGCTCTGGGGAAAGGTCCTTGTCGTCAATCTTCCCCTTGTCTAGGAGCTTCTCAGTTCAGGGACTCCAGGTCCAAAGGACGCACTATGCTCCCACTGCTTCTTTCTTGGCGTATGAGGTCTCCCTGTGTCTCTGCTCACATCTCTCTTTTATATCTCAAAAGAAATTGGCTTAAGACACAATCTGATCTTGTAGATTGAGTCCTGCCTCATCAATATAACTGTCGCTAATCCTATCTCATCAACATCATAGAGACAGGATTTATAACACATAGGAAAATCACATCAGGTGACAAAATGGGAATCATGGCCTAGCCAAGTTGACAAATATTTTTGGGGGACACAATTTAATCCATGACACTGCTTATCTAAAGGATCCTATAAAGCATGCAAAGACAGGGTTATGAAAATATAATAATTTCCTACTTCCATATGATACTATTAGATCATATTTCTTCATATAAGTACTTACTCTGATTAGTTTAATGGTAAATAAGTGCTTATAAGTTTAGTAGTCCTAATACTCCCAGGAATTAATAGAAGAGATTTCGATCTAACAAAGGCTTTTACGTTTTGCTCTATGCCAATCTTAAAAGCAGTTTCTTAAAAAAAAAGGCAAAATCTTCATAAGTAACTTAGGCTAGATATTATAGGAAATGTGTTTTATTTAGGGAAAAAATAGAAACTTCATCCTGAAAAGAAATTGGCTCCTGAAAAATTACAGTGTCTTTTGTCTTTCAGATTACTTAGGCCAACCCAGACATATGCAAATGAACTGAGATTGTAAAACTTTTCTTGACAATGAAGCTAGAGGAGCCCTGGTGGTGAAGAGGTTAAGAGCTATGGCTGCTAACCAAAAGGTTGGCAGTTTGAATCCATCAGCCGCTCCTTGGAAACCCTATAGGGCAGTTCTAATCTGTCCTGGTAGGAATTGACTCATCAGGAATGGGTTTGGTTTTTTTTTTTTTTTTTTTTTTTTATTTATGAGGCAGGAAGGGGTTGGGAGCAGAATCTGGCCTCCATGGCTTAACCTTCAGGGCTGCAGCTTGCCTCTGCAGCCCCAGGAGAACCACTTTGAAAACAATTCAGTGGTCTTTTTTCCTAGTGATTTTTCAAAATTTTGGAATTCATTTTGTAGTAGTTTTTTTTTTTTTTTATTTCAAGTACTGTAGTTCAAAACTTAAGTTGTGTTTAAAAACAGCAACAGAACTATTTTTTGTTGTTGTTGTTGTCGTAATTAAATGTATAATGTAAACCTAATTATTTTATCGTGGTTTAAAAGGTTTGCGTATTTGCTTTAATTATGCCTCTAATTTTTTTAAAGAATTTCTGAGATTTTGTTTATCAAAGCAACTATTATGCGGTGACTTGCCTATATCATGAATTATTTAAGATTTTTATGGTTTTTTTATTAGAATTTATTTCAGATGTTTTGTTCATGATACTATCCTTCAGGGTTATGTGCTTATCAATGACATAACCCCAGAGGAGTGAGGGAAAATAACATGTAGCCAGTTATATTCAGGAACAACTACTGTAAATGATGAACATGTTAAGAAACCTCCAATATTTGGTACTTGCCAATCTTAATTTAGTTACAATCGGTAGACTTTCCTACATGAACTTTGGCAAAGTCCCTGTCTTAGTTATCTAGTGCTGCTAGAACAGAAATACCACAAGTGGATGGCTTTAACAAACAGAAATTTATTTTCTCACAGTCTAGTAGGCTAGAAGTCCAAATTCAGGGCACCAGCTCCAGTGGATGGCTTTCTCTCTCTGTCAGCTCTGGAGGAAGGTCCTTGTCATCAATATTCCCTTGGTCTAGGAGCTTCTCTGTGTAGGAACCTCAGGCCCAAAGGGTGCGCTCTGCTCCCGGCACGGCCTTCTTGGTGGTACAGGTCCCCGTGTTTCTCTGCTCACTTTTATATCTCAAAAGAGACTGACTTAAGATACTAACTAATTTTGTAGATCTCATCAATATAACTGCCACTAGTCCATCTCATTACCTCATAGTGATAGGATTTACAACACATAGGGAAATCATATCAGATGACAAAATGGTAGACAATCATACAATACCAAGTTGACAGATATTTTTGGGGGACTCAATTCAATCCATGACAGTCCCCATCATCTAAACGGCAGAATAACTCGGCGCATATCGTTCAAGATGCTGGGTGTCTACTACGACTATCTTATCTCCCCACCCCACACTACAAAAGCAGCACACAGCCATATATAGGATATAATTTTCTAAGGACTGTTTTTTCACATTGGGCAAAGCAGGCATAAATTATGGTTATTTAGTCTTTCATTTTTCTATAACTGATTTTCAATACAATACGCAATGTGTATGTTGAGTAACCAAGAATGATGCTGCTCTTGACAAGTCTATGTTAACTGTTTACATTTTATACCTGCAGAATTATTTCTCTGTAACTGAATTGTTCCTGAGTAAAATGTTACTGAAGTCTCATTATCTCTGAAATACATTGTCTGTCATTGGGCACTTTTTGTTGTCTTTGGAACAGAAGGGATTTAACATAGTGAAATGAGAAATGCATACTTAAGTCAGTGGCCAAGTTCTGGGCAGAAAGCCGATTGAAATAATTGACCAACAGGAGTGAGAGCAGGTACAAGCTCAGCATGTGACGTCTGAAGTTTCGCTTGGCATGAAATCACGTATTGACTGCAAATGTTAATGGGCAATATTTAAGGCTAAAATACATCAGCCTTTTTATATGATTTGAAATAGCAAATTTGTTTTTGATGGTTTAAAGCCATGATTTCCAGCTTCTTTTGAAGTTGTCAGTCTTTTTATCCACCCCTTTCCTACTCAAACAACATGATGCATTTATTTTTCTAGGCCAATTATAGGTTTGAGACTATAACACCTCTTGAATTGAGAAACAGGATTGGATTCATTATTTTAGCAAAAATTTGAGCATGAGAGACTTCCGGCAAACTTGGTGCGCTAGGCAGAAGCACCAGCTGTCCCAAGATCTGAAAAACTAAGCCAGACAGAGAAAACAGCAATCCTGAAATCCTAAACATCAAATGAAGAGATAAAGAACTCAGCCAAGCACCAAATAGAATAAGAAACTGACAGGGAACTGAGAGCTAGGAGACATACATGGAGAGGTCCCCTATCAGCTAATGCAGCATGGATCTGCCATCTTGGACTCCTATCAGAGACCAGCAAATAGGGGGTATGAGAAAGCAGCTTCATGGAGCTTCCGGCAGGAGACAGAACAACTGGTAAACAGCGATATACTCTTTCCCACCCCCTACCCTTCTTTACCCCCGCTCAGCCTCCTCTGCTTCCCGAGGCCACAGTCTCTTGGCCAGGAAGCACCGGCTGCTTGGATTCCACCCATTGGCACTGGCCGACACGCTGAGTGCCATTTGTTGGCTGCTGGTGTTGCTTTTTTCCACTTCTTTTAATTTCTTCCTTACCTCTCACCATCTCCCCCTCCTTTTGCTCAAATACCTGGCTCCATGCGCCATCTTTACTTCTTCCTGAGGGGCTGTGGAGCTCCGTTAGAGTGTAGAACTGCTTCCCGGTCCATGTGGCCATGCTGGTGGAATCCCAGGGCTTTTGTTTGTTTGTTTGTTTTCAATTGTTTGTTTTCTTTCTCTTTTCTTGAGTTGGTAGCCCGTTCTAGCCGGGCTGTGCTGTGCGGCTTGGGACCTACCCCCTCAGCTTGCACAAATGCACAGAGGGATCCCTGAAGGCATTTTTTTCGTGGGTTTTTTTTCTGTTTTGGGGGTTTTTTTCTTGTTCTTCTTTTTTTTTAATTTGTTTTCTTTTCTTTTCCCTCTTTCCCTTTTTGTCTTTCTTCATTACTCAGTTTCTCATCTCTCTATACCTTCCTTCTCTTCCTGTCCCCTGGATACCTGGCGCTGAATACCTCTATGCCTCCTAGCCAGGTCATACTTCAACACCTGGGAACAACTTCGCCAGACCTCGTAGCTGCACTGGTGGGAACCCGGGGAGCTTTGCTGTTCTTTTGTCTTTCTAATTATTTACTCATTCTTTTCTTTTCTTTTTTTTCTTCTTCTTCCCCTTTTTGTTTTTCTCCTTTTCATAGTCTCTTATCTCTCCACTCCAACAGCAAGCTCCCCTAGCATTCTTTTTTGTTTGTATGTTTTTGGCTCCTGTTCCTCTCTTCTCTCTCCCATACCATCTTAGCTCCACACATCACAATCTCCCCACTCCATCCTGCCTACCTGCACCGTGCACTTAACATCACACCACCAAGCAGCATGGGCACGGCCTACCAAAACCTGCCCTGCACTGATTACCGACCTGCCCAGGTGGCTGTAGTAAGTGCAACAAACAACCCATCCCAGCAACTCCTCTTCAGCTATACCTGCCCTGAGGTACCATATCTGAGTGACTGACCCTGCCAATTGGGGAAGGAGGTGAAAAGTATCGTGCCCACAGACAAGCAAACGCCAAAGAGCACACAGCCCACCTGCTCAGATAGCCAAATTAAAAAAAAAAAAAGGATGAAATAAACAAATCTACAATCAATAAACAAGAAAAATGACTACTGAATGCCCCAAAGACAGCAGACAATATCAAAACATTTACAAAAACAGGACAGGATGGTTCCAGTAGGCGTCCAAAATAAAACACCAGATGACTTTCCAGTGGAAGAAAAGGCACTAGAACTACCTGATAGGGAATTGAAATCTCTAGTACTCAGAATTATCCAAGAATTGAAGCAAAAAGCAGACAAAAATGAGGAAAAAATAGACAAATTCATGGAAAAGGGAGACAAATTTATGGAAAATACAGACAAAAAAATGGAAGAATTCAGGAAAATAATGCAAGAACAAAATGCCAAAATGAATTCACAACTAGAAATTACACAAAAACAACAATTAGAAATCCAAAAGATGAACAACAAGATTTCAGAAATGGACAGTGTCATAGAAGGGCTGAAGAGCAGATTTGAAACTGTGGAAGACAGGATCAGCATGATTGAAGACAAACACTTGGATACAGCTCTATTTGAGGAAATATCCGAAAAAAGAACAAAGAAGAATGAAGAGACCCTGAGAATTATGTGGGATACAATCAAAAGCAAAAATCTGTGAGTGATCGGAGTTCCAAAACAGAGGGAGAAAACGGAAGACACAGAGAGGATCACTGAAGAATTGCTGACAGAAAACTTCCCCAATATCATGAAAGATGAAAAGCTGACCATCCAAGAAGCTCAACGAACCCCATATAGGATAGACCCCAAAAGAAAATCACCAAGGCGTATCATAATCACACTCACTAAAACCAAAGACAAACAAAGAATCCTGAGAGCAACTCGAGAAAAACAAAAGGTCACATACAGAGGAGAAACAGTAAGACTAAACTCGGATTATTCAGCAGAAACCATGCAGGCAAGCAGGCAATGGGATGCCATATATAAAACCTTGAAAGAAAAAAATTGCCAGCCACGAATAATATATGCTACAAAACTCTCATTCAAATATGATGGTGAAATTAGGTCATTTCCAGATAAACAGAAATTAAAGAACCATGTAAAAACCACACCAAACTTACCAGACTTATTAAAGGAAGTCCTTCAATCTGAGAACAAACAATATCAGACCACAGGCTGAATATAGGACACAGGATTGTACTAGCCAGATACCAACCTAGGAAATGAACTCTTAAGGACTATGTAAAACCAAAATAATTACAAAAGGGAACCAGAGAGGTTAATCTGTAAATGACAAAAGCATCAGAACAATAAAAGAGGGAATAAATGGTGTAGATATAGAACCTTCTAATGGAGAGGAAGTCAAGCGATACCAAGTAATAATAGACAGGTTCAAATCTAGGAAGATAAGGGTAAGTTTCATGGTAACCACAAAGAAAGTTAGCAAACCTACTCATCAAAATAAAGAAGAAAAACACAAAGTCTCAGGAAAAACAAAACCTACAAAAACAAAAGAAATGAAAAAAAAATCCACAAGCAAAAGGAACTCAGCACAGGAGAGTAAGAGGAACAAAACTGGAGGACATTATGCTGAGTGAAATAAGTCAATCACAAAAGGACAAATATTGTATGAGACCTCTACTGTATAACTCATGTAAAAGTTTACACACAAAAAGAAACAATATTTGTTGGTTACGAGGGATGGGAGGAGTTGGGGGGGAAACTAAATAGATAAGTAGTAACTTTGGTGAAGGGTAAGACAGTACACATTACTGGGGAAGCCACCACAACTTGTACAAGGAAAGGTCATGGAAGCTCCATAGACACTTCCAAACTCTCTAAGGGACTGAATTGCTGGGCAGAGGGTTGTGGGGACCATGGTCTCAGGGAACATCTAGCTCAATTGGCATAACACAGTTTATAAAGACAATGTTCTGCATTCTACCTTGGTGAGTAGCATCTGGGGTCTTAAAAGCCTGTGAGCAGCCATCTAAGATACTCCACTGGTCTCACCCTTTTGGGAGCAAGGGAGAATGAAGAAAACAAGATACAAGGAAAAGATTAGTCCAGAGGACTAATGGACCACAGCTACCATGGCCTCCACCAGACTGAGTCCAATACAGCTAGATGGTGCCCAGCTACCACTACTGACTTCTCTGACCGGGACCACAATAGAGGGTCTTAGACAGAGCTGGAAAATGATATAGAACAGAATTCTAACTCACAAAAAAAGACCAGATTTACTGGCCTGACAGACTGGAGAAACCCCAAGAGTACGGCCCCCAGCACCCTTTTAGCTCAGTGGTGAAGCCCCTCCCGAAGTTCAGCGTTCAGCCGGGGATTGCACAGCCTCATAAAACAAAACAGGACTAATGAGGCACAGCAGTCCAGGGACAAGGACTAGAAGGCAGGAGGGGACAGGAAAGCTGGTGATAGGGAACCCAAGGTTGAGAAGGGACAGTGTTGACATGTCATGGGGTTGTTAACCATTGTCATAGGGCAATATGTGTAGTGACTGTTTAATGAGAAGCTATTTGTTCTGCAAACCTTCATCTGAGGTACAAAAACAAGAAAAGAATTATCTATGTGAGATCAAATTGACAACAGCAGCTCAAAAGGTTTGATGGGAAGCCTAGGGGACAGTGAGTTGAAGATAATAGTGATGGAATAATCTGGAAAAGGATAGTGAGAATAGCAGCACAACTGGAAGAATATAATCGATGTCACTGAATTGTACATGCAGAAACTTTCAAAATGGTGTAACTTTGGCTATGTATATTTTCACCAAAAAAAAGTCCTTGAAGTCAAGAAGGGCAAGTGTTGACATGTCGTGGGGTTGTTAACCAAGGTCATAAAACAATATCTGTACTGACTGTTTAATGAGAAACTATTTGTTCTGTAAACCTTCATCTAAAGTACAATAAAAAAATTTTTTAAAAATTGGAGCATGAATGTGTTCTTAGTTTACAGTTGCTTGATAATTAATTAGCTTTACTTTTTCTAGGATAAATTATTGCACTTTAATAGCTAATGTGCTTTCAGAAGATTCCATATCTTATATTTGATTGTTGATGAGCCATCTCTATTAACAAAGATTTTGGTTAAACAAGGAAAACCAGGTATTCTTGCAGTATCATTTGTTGTGAATGCCAGCTGCCACTTGCCAACCAGCATGTTTCGGTCGAATTCAGAGAAAATGAACTCTTATTTCTTAATGTAGACTAAAATATTTATTAAATTATATTCTGAAAACAAAGTCTTTTGTTAAATTTTACATGCCCTAGGTTTTTAAAGTACAGTATCTAAATACAACTTTCCCTCTTCACTTAAGTCAGTTAATCTGAATACATATGTGTATATGTGTGTGTGTATACATATACATTAGAAGTTTTTGAATCTTTAAAGTATCTTAAACATTGTTTTTTTAAATAGCAACTGCAAATAAGGTTTCTATCAAGCAGTAACTTATGTAAAGCCACCTTGCTCATCTTATAATTTTGGTTTTTCAACTTTATGCACTTAATATAATTATCATCTTCCTGTCAGAAAATTATTTAGACCAAGATTTATTGTTCAACTTTGTAGGTTAGAGAAGGGACACTAATTCTTTCTACACATGTTTTATTGGATGCTATTCTCTTACCCTCTAACATACACAGACCACTTGTAAAATGATTGTGTGGTTGAGATCTCTTAATTATAATACACATAAATAGAGCATCTGAACTATTTCCATACCAATTAGTAAACAATTTTTGCTTATGCGCCTGTGGCTGTGGATAGTTCCTGGTATTCATTCATCCAGGTTGGTGAAAACACAGTACATTCACCCCAGATTCCTAAGAGAAACACCAGCCCTTCGTTGAGAAGGTGACCACACAATCTCTCTGATGGATTCAGAGAAGCTCAATTGTACAGCAAACTTTCTTGTAAGCCTTTTCATTTTTCTGTTCCATTCTGATCCTGCTGTGTTCTCTAGAAGGATGAAAGTGAAGAATACATCACTGTCTAAGTGAAATCAGCAACAGGCAAGTAATGCTGTTTCCCGGGTTACAGATAAGACTTGGTTTACGTTATCGGCCAGTACCTGCTACATATATAAGGGCTTAAGCACTCAGTGTTGCCTAGGCACAGGCCTGCACAACATTCTGAGATATCCATCTCTGTGACCTTGATAACTCCTGACAATTTTGAAATTTCATGGAAAGCCACAGAAGATTTGTTCCCGCCTTGTAAAGGGAAAAGATGAAATTATAATAATAAGGTTTTTATGTGTGAAGTTACGTGGAATGTGTTATCCAGTCAGGAGAAGTGTCTGATAATCTTTGCAATAAATATGTATGTGTTAGTATTTCCTCTTTTGTTTTTCTCTATTAGACAACAAATGCATAATATTATGTCATAATTTTATTATTTCAGTTGTTAACTACAACTTTGTTTCCTTTGAGTCTAGTATCATCAAAGTCAATTATTTTAACTGGGCAATTCGCATCGTTTACCCACGAAATTTTTATTACCATTCAGATGTTTAAAGACTTGATAGTCTTAATTTGTTCTTGAGCATATTCTGACTATGTAATGTTATGTCTCAAGATTATAATATGTTACATCAGAAACTCTGTGAAAATAAAGTTAATCATTATATTTAGAAATTTATTCTGCCTAAAGTTTTTTTTTTTTTAATTAACTTTATTTGGCTCTGCATTAATTTTGTAATTAGTCCCCATCAGCTTTTTCACTTTTAAGAGATAACATAAGTTCATCATGGCTGTCTTAGTTATCTAGTGTGCTATAACAGAAATACCACAAGTGGATGACTTTAACAAAAAGAAATTTATTCTCTCACAGTTTAGGAGACTCTAAGCACAAATTCAGGATGCCAGCTCTAGAGCAAGGCTTTCTCTCTCTGTTGGTTCTGGGGGAAGATCCTTGTCATCAATCTTCCCCTGCTCTAGGAGCTTCTCAGTGCAGGAACCCCAGGTCGAAAGGACGCACTCTGCTCCTGGGGCTGCTTTCTTGGAGGTATGAGGTCCCCAAGTCTCTCTGCTCACCTGTCCCTTCCATATCTCAAAAGACATTGACTCATATACAACGTAATCTTGTAGATCGAGTCCTCTCATTAACATAACTGCCTCTAATCCTGCCTCATTAACACCATAGAGGTAGGACTTACAACACACTAGAAAAACACATCAAATGACAAAATGGTGGACAATCACACAACACTGGAAATCATGACCTAGCCAAATTGATACACATTTTGGGGGGACACAATTCAATCCGTAACAATGGCCAAATTAAGTTTTGTCATTTGCAGATAAGTTTTTACTTTGCTGACTCGCTGAAAATGCTTGACCAAAATACTTCAACAAAAATGGACTATATCAGACTTATAAAAGAACTGTAATATTTCAAATGTGGTTGCAGTTGGGCTAAATTAAGACCTCCAAAACTCTTATGCAGAAACTAAGAGACTGGTGTTGATCCAGAATTGTATGGAAACAAAATTAACTACATAGGACTGAGTAAACTAAAAGAGTTACTCTAAGGTTTTTATAAAAATATTGCTGATGTTAAATGTTCTATTTTTTTAAGTGAAGGTGTCATGGATCGAACCGTGTCCCCCAAAAATATATGTCAACATGGCTAGGCCATGATTCCAAGTATTATGTGGTTGGTCCACCATTTTGTGGTCTGATGTGAGTATCCTAGATGCTGTAAATCCTAACCTCTTTGAGGTTAATTACGCAGGATTAGAGGCAGTTATGTTAATGAGGCAGGACCCAATATATAGGATTAGGTTGTATCTTAAGTCAATCTCTTTTGAGCTATAAAAGAGAGAATCAAGCCTTGCTGCATACTGGAATCACTTGAGGAGTCTCTTAAAAAAAAAAAAAAAAAAAACTGATCCCTGGTTCACACCACAGACATTCTGATTTAATTGGTATCAAGTGTGCCTTGGGCATCGGGAGTCACAAAAAGCTCCCCAGGCAGTTCTTATATGTAGCAAAGTATGGAAACCACTGGAGTAGAGGATGATGAAATGAAAACAGTTGAAAGAAATGGACCATGGATTTAACAGTGTATAATTGTATACCTCATGACTTAGAATCCACTCCACGGCAACCAGTTTGATTTTTTTGGTTTAATTGTGTACTTGGAGTCCTTGGGGCAAACAGTGCACTCTGCTGCTAACTGAAAGGTTGGGCGTTCGAGTCCATTCAGAGGTGTCTTAGAAGAAAGGCCTAAAAATCTACTTCTGAAAAATCAGCTGTTGAAAACCCTAAAGAGCACAGTTCTTCTCTGACACACATGGGGTCACCATGAGTTGGGATCAACTCAATGGTAACTGGTATATGGTATATTTAAACACATTTTATAAATTCTGCCTATGTTTGCTTGCTACTTGTTTACTTATTATCTATATCTAATAAATCCTATGAGTTTAGCAAGAAGCCCTGGTGGCACAGTGGTTAAGCACTCAGCTGCTAACGGAAAGAGGTTGGCAGTTCAAACCCACCAGCCATTCCTCGGGAGAAAGATGTGGCAGCCTGCTTCCATAAAGATTACAGCCTTGGAAATCCTATGGGGCAGTTCTACTGTGTCTTATAGGGTCGCTATGAGTCAGAACTGACTTGATGGCAATGGGTTTTTAGGTTACTATCTACGCTTAAAATTTCTTAAGAGTTTCATCCACTCCATTTTTATTTATTTATTTATATTGTTTGTGTCTATTGCAGAACTGAATATTCTCAAATAACACTACAAATGTACACTACACCCTTTATCAGGAATGTTGATCTACCTAAAACAGAAAATAACCAAATTAGAAGGATAGAGAGATTGGAAATACGTATGTGGTACCCATTGCCATCAAGTCTATCTAACTCATAGCGACTCTATAGGACAGAGTAGAACCGCACCATAGAGTTTTCATGGAGCACCTGTTGGATTCAAACTGCCGGCTTTCTGGTTGGGAGGGGGAAGAAGCTAAATCTTCATGCTGGAAGTCAGTAAATAATGCCTACAACTGGAAAAGTCAAGAAATATTGTTACAAAATTGCTGTTTCAAAATACATAGACAAACGCCAAAAAAATCAGCCAAAAAAAAAGTTTAAAATGGGTGCATCTAGGAAAGAGAAAGGGGAGGGCAGCAGAGGACAGTAGCTGGGACAGGTGCTTGTCTTAACAAATTGTTACAAACTCTACAACTGTTGCCCCTTTATAGTATATGCACATATAACTTTGCTTTTAAAAAAAAAAGCTTAAAAATGGAAAAAAGAAAAGCATCTGGATGGAAGACTCCAAATACATGGGAGAAGGGGAGCAAAATGAATGTAGGAAAGTCAACAAGGAGAATATTGTATTGCAGGGCCCTAGATGAACAATGAAAATGATTTAAGAATTTAATACTTAATAAAGAGTTATAATTTTTTTTTAAAAAAAGATAAGTTCATTTGTGAAAGCCTGTTACAAATATAGGGGAAATAAATCAATTTATATTCTCATTTCCCATCCCATTTTGAAATCAATCTCGGTAGATGGAAAGATATGATTTTTAAAAATCATCCTTCGAAAAATAAGAAATAGAACTGAATATTTTTCAAATTTAGGGGATTAGTAAGGGTAGGGTTCTTGGAGGAAATGGAAATACGAACAAAGTAACACATAAAAAAATTTACTTATACAAGAATACTAAGACCCAAAGTAAAACATCTTCTAAAGTACTGAAGGGCAATTTAATAACAGGTGATGCTGTTGTTGTGTACTGTGGAGTCGATTCGGACTCATAGTGACCCTATAGACAGAGTAAAACTGCCCCATGTGGTTTCCTAGGCTGTAATCTTTGTGGGAAAGGGAACTCTGATGGCACAGTGGTTAAGTGCCCGTTTCGAACCCACCAGCTGCTCTTGGAGAAACATGTGGCAGCCAGCTTCTGTAAAGATTTACAGCATGGAAACTCTATGCAGCAGTTCAGAATCAACTCTATGGCAACAGGTTTTTTTGTTTGTTTTGGGGAAAAACTGCCATTATTATCCATTTTGCACTAGAACTCACAAGCTTAATTTGCAAATCAGCAGCCTCTTCTGAGGGAGCTTTTAGACAACTTCAAAGAGATGCAACTAGAAAAGTTAGGCTTTTAAATTTTCCAGCAGAGTTGCAGAGGGTGTGGCTGTTGTGATGTAATTAGAATCATTCCATTTCTAATTCAGTCTCCCTACCCACTCACCTAATTCTTTCCATCAATGGTTCCTTTTTATAAAAATGGACTGGCGGGTGGGTTTATGTGATAGGCTGAAACTTCTTCTGGATTTTTAATTAGAAATTGAATTTCAAGGCCAGTTCCTTCTCTCACCACTTATCATTTATTGGAAGTTGGCTCAAATTGGGCTAAAGTGGTTTTCAGGTCAATTTAAAGCAACTTGGAAGCCTCAAGCATCACTTTCCTGTCACAACCCAAAGGTTTAGGAGGAGCTTCAAGCTATAATTAAACTTCCATGGACCTGTAACAGTTTAGCCCAACCTTGTTCCTGGACTCTTCCCAGACGCCAAGTGAAGAAAATTACCCAGGGGACACAGATAAACTAGATAACCCCTTTCTTAACAACAGGGGTTTACGGAAATGAATAGCCTTCCCTGATCCCTCCTATCAACTTGTCCTTTAAGGAGGAATGCAGTTATGTAAACAAACCTCCTCAAACTGAGCAGAAACAGGTCATGTAGACCCCTCCAGCCGGAAAACAGAAGGCAAAGAGAAAAGCTATGGGATAAAAACTGCCAGCAATGCACAGAACAGTAGTCCCAGGGTGGCACTTACCATTTGCACTGGACTAAACCAAACCATAACAACCAATGTGAGGACGGCACAGGACCTGGCAGTGTTTCCTTCATAGGGTTGCTGTGAGTGGGATCCTACTGGACAGCACCTAACAACAACAAAACAAAACAAAACCCATTACCACTGACTCATACTGACCCTATAGGATAGAGTAGAACTGCTGTAAAGGACTTCCAAAGGAGCCCTGATGGCACAATGGTTAAGCGGTCAGCTGCTAGCCAAAAGGTCAGTGGTTCAAACATACCAGCTGATCGGCAGGAGAAAAGACCTGGCAATCTGCACCAATAAAGATTACTGCCTGGGAAACCCAGTGAGGCAGTTCTACTCTGTCACATTTGATTGCTGTCAGTCAGAATCAACTCAACAGTATACATTAAAACTAACCTAAAGGTTGGTGGTTTGAACCCACTCAGCCACATCTCGGAAGAAAGTCCTGGTGATCTGCTTCTGTAAAGATTGCCATTGAATCAATTCCAAAGAAAAACCTAGGGAGCAGTTCTACTCTGTAACACATGAGGTTACTGTGAGTTGGAATTGACTCTACAGTAAACGGTTTGTTTTTTTGTTTGGTTTATGCACAGACCACTCTAGAGTCACCAGACTCTTCTAGGAAGGTGCATTCTGAATCTGCCTAGGATGGGATGGGTGCCTGCACTGTTGTTGTGTTGACTTTTTCCCATCAGCAGTAAATGTCAAGGATGGGAGAAAGGAATGGATACGAGCAAATTGAAAATATTTAGAATAAGCAAATTCATAGAGGCAGAAAGTAGATGAGTGGTTACTAGGGGCTGGCAGGTGGAGAAAATGGTGAGTACTTAAGGACTGTAAGACCTCTTTAAAGTGTTAAAGAGCAAAATGGTGAGCTTCATAGGTATAGAGTTTCTGTTTGGGGTAATGAAAAACCTTTGGAAATAGGTAGTCGTGATGGTTGCACAGCATTGTAGATGTAATCAACACCACTGAATCATACAGTTTAAAATGGTTAAAATGGCAAAAGTTGTTATATACATTTTACCACTATTAAGAAAATAGTGGTAAAATATAGCAGTGCTGAAAGTGCTCACTCCTCTGGGCCAAGAAATTTGGAAGACAGTTACTGGGCCAACTGACTGGAAAAGAGCCAATACTTATGCCTATTCCAAAGAAAGGTGATCCAACAGAATGCGGAAATTACCGAATATCATTAATATCACACACAAGTAAAATTTTGCTGAAGATCATTCAAAAGAGAATGTAGCAGTACATTGACAGGGACCTGCCAGAAATTCAAGATGGATTCTGAAGAGGACATGGAACAAGGGATATTATTGCTTATGTCAGATGGATCCTGGCTGAAAGCAGAGAATACCAGAAAGATGTTTACCTGTGTTTTACTCACTATGCAAAGGCTTTTGACTGTGTTGATCATAACAAATTATGGATAACATTGTGAAGAATGTGAATTCTAGAACACTTAATGGAACAGAACAAGAAAGATGTTTACCTGTGTTTTACTCACTACGCAAAGGCTTTTGACTGTGTTGATCATAACAAATTATGGATAACATTGTGAAGAATGTGAATTCTAGAACACTTAATGGAACAGAACAAGGGGATACTGCATGGTTTAAAATCAGGAAAGGTATACCTCAGGGTTGCATTCTTTCACCATACCTATTCAATCTGTATGCTGAGCAAATAATCTGAGAAGCTGGACTATATGAAGAAGAATGGGGCATCAGGATTGGAGGAAGATTCATTAACAACCTGTGGTATGCAGATGACACAACCTTGCTTGTTGAAAGTGAAGAAGACTTGAAGCACTTACTGATGAAGAGCAAAGACCACAGCCTTCAGTCTGGATTACACCTCAACATGAAGAAAACGAAAATCCTCACAAGAGATCGAAGAGAACAGATTGAAGTTGTCAAGGATTTCATTTTACTGGGATCCACAATTAACACCCATGGAAACAGCAGTCGAGAAATCAAATGACACATTGCATCAGGCAAATCTGCTGCAAAAGACCTCTTTAAAGTGTTGAAAGCAAAGATGTCACCTTGAAGACTAAGGTGCACCTGATCCAAGCCGTAGTATTTTCAATCACCTCAAATGCATGCAAAACCTGGACAATGAATAAGGAAGACCGAAGAAGAATTGACACCTTTGAATTATGGTGTTGGTGAAGAATATTGAATATACCATGCACTGCCAGAAGAAGAAACAAATCTGTCTTGGAAGAAGTACAGTCAGAATGCTCCTTAGAAGCAAGGATGGCGAGACTATGTTATGGTTGGACATGTTATCAGGACATGTTATCAGGAGGGACCAGTCCCTCAAGAAGGACATCATGGTTGGTAAAGTAGAGGGTCAGCAAAAAAGAGGAAGAGCCTCAAGGAGATGAGTTGACATACTGGCTGCAACAATGGGCTCAAGCAGGTACAGGATGGGGCAGTGTTTCCTTCCTTTGTACGTAGGGTATACATAGGGTCGCTATGAGTTGGAACCGGCTCCACGACACCTAATAACATTTTAAAAAAAAAACAACTTCAATTGAATTTAGAGGTATTAACGTCTCACCAACCTCTTGACTTTCTGGCCAAATTTGCACTTTTTTTGCAATTTAGGAATGTTAACCCGTTTAAATGGCTTAATCTGCAAGGAATGTTGGGGATGTTTTACCCTGGTAAAGGGTTTAGTCTAGGGCATTCGTTTAGATCCAATGAACGTACTTTTCTAAGCTGTCTCAAAACTGTAAATTGAAGTTGATGTTGAAATTTTGGGCCTATTTTCCCTCCTATCAGTAGAGTCCATCCTCTCTCACCAGGTGTTTTCTCTAGCTCAGAAAGTTACTCATTCCTTTGTTGTTGGTAAAAGGCCCTTGTGCAGGCCTGGTTACAGGTCAGGAAGAGAGAGCCTTAGGCAAAGAATGTTTTGTCCTCAGGGAGTGTACACTCGCCTGAGACAGTCAACAAATCATTAACCCAAAATATAGGTTAAGCGCTGGCTGCTAACCCAAAGGTGGGCTGTTGGAACCCACCAGCTGCTACCCAGGAGAAAGATGTGGCAGTCGTCTTCCAAAAGCCTACAGCCTAGGAAACCCTATGGGGCAGTTCTGCTCTGTCCTATAGGGTCCCTTGAGCCCTGGTGGCACAGTGGTTAAGAGCTCGGCTGTCAACCAAAAAGTCAGCAGTTCGAATCCACCCTGGAAATCCTATAGGGGGAAGTTCTACTCATACAAGGTCGCTGTGGTTTAGTTTTTTGGTTTATAGACTCGCTTTGAGTCGCAATCCACTAGATGGCACACAACAGCAACAGTGATAAGTATTTCCAAGAAAAGTGAAGCCGGCTAACGGGGAGAGGAGGGCTGCTGTTTTGGAGAATGCTGCGAGGCACACAGCTAATGAATTACTTGCGCTCCCTCCACCGCTCTCTGACTTGTGGCTCTCAGTGCGGTCACTCTAGACGGGCCCCTTGTGCTGTTCAAGTAGGACTTCCGTTTGGCTTGGAGGGATTCTGGCAGTTAGTGCCGGTTGGGCGGGGGGTCAACGAGTGGCCTGGGGCACCCGCACCTTGGAGGGCTGGGTGCGCTGTGGGTACCGCAGCGAGGGGTAGGAGGAGTTTGGTGATTTCCGAAGCCCTTGCTTCGACTCTTCTCTCCCCCCACCGCCTGCAATTGCGTTCCTTTTCGGGGGTCCACCTTAGCTCTTGAAATTCCACAACGTGGACTCAATACTACAGGTGGAGTCCACTGTTATCAATTGTAATCGCTCAGCGGAAAGGCTGTGCCACCAGGGCTCCTAACTTGTAACAGAGGTCAGTAAAACAGCTTTTCTTGATAAAAGTTTTCAGTAAATATTTCCATTTGTTTTTCCTATAAAGTTTTTGGAGCCCTGGTGGCGCAGTAGCTAAGAGCTCAGACTGCTAACCCAACGGTTGGCACTTGGAATCCACCAGCTGCTCCTTGGAAACTCTGTGGGGCAGTTCTGTCTTACAGGGTGGGAATCGACTCGACTGCAATGGGTTTGGGTTTTTTGGTTTATAAAGGTTTTAAAAGACTTATTTTCCTCGAAGGACGGAGATCAGGTAACTGATATTTTTGTTATTGATGCTGGTATATACACTTGTCAGTATAAACACAAATTTATCCTGAATAGAATCCTGAAACAGAAAAAAGAAGTTAGGTAAAAATGAAGGAAATCTAAATAAACTACAGACTTTAGTTAATAATAATGCACCAATATTGGTTCATTAATTTTAACACATGTATCATACCGAGGTAAGATATTAATAATAGGTTCCTTCCCTTGAGTATCCATGCTTAAGTCCCTACCTACAAAAATTACCTTTTTCTCTCTCTCTCTCTCATTCAAAACTGATTTCCAGTATCTGTCCTTTTCCTTTTTCTTTCTGAATCCTTGGCCCACTCCCCTGAGTACCTCTGCAACCACTCTCTTCATAATCAAGTCCTTCCTGGCTGCAAACCCAGAGAACACAGCTCAGACTTTTCTTCTCAGAAGCGTTTGACACTGTTCAACAAGCCCCTCTTAAAACAGTCACCTGGCTTCCACAACATCACATTGTTTAGGTTTTCTTTCTACCTGAAGGGAAGTCAAATTTTCCGTTTATTTTGTTCTTTCTGGGACCATTTTTTCTTCTCACACCACACTGGATGTTTAAAAGGATTTCATGGCTGAGCTTTAAGAGATTAATTGCAGAGTTTTGAGTATGCATTTTTTCTGGAGAGTGGACACAAAATTTTCGTTAGATGTTTCAAAGTGTCCGTGACTCATAAAAGGTAATGAACCACATCTTTCAGCAAGCTTTTTGGGCAATCTCATCTGATGACTCCTTAATCTATATGTGTAATAAGATCTCCTTTCTCAGTTCTACACTGATATATGCAACTGCCTCTTTAATATCTCTCGTTAGATATTGAAGAGGCAACTGAGACTCACCTGGCCTCATCATTGTCATCCCAAACCTGCTCCACTTCCTGTGTTTTCCACCTTAATGACTGGCACATCCATCCAATTGTCCAAGTAGATGGGAAGTAAATTGCCAGAACTTTCTTTTTGAGGCACCTCTAGGTAGATTCGAACCACCAACCTTTCAGTTAGAGGCAGAGATGACAATAATACATTACTGAGGGCGTGTTCAGCTAAGCAATTTGCCTTCAATATGTCACTTAATCTTAACAATAACCCTTTGAAATACATAGCTTTATATTTTTCTTTTTACAGATGAGGAAACAAAGGCACAAAGTGCTCAAAGTCCCACTGGAAATAATGGTGCCTCTTTGGTTGGTCCCAGGCCACCTGTCTTCAGAGTCCATGCTGTTAGCCACTCCTCTAGTCTTCACTTAAATGTCATTTTTTCCAGTAAGTAGCCTTGATCCCTCAACTCTAGGCAAGGTGCCTTTCCCCTTACTGCCTGAGTATCCTGTACTCACCTATCAAGTGATCCTTGTTGGTTTCCTTATCAGACTTTTCACCAGAATGTAAACTCCTTGGAAGAAAGGATAGCTATGTTGTTCAAGAGTGTCGTTAGTGCAGTGGCATTCACACTGTGTTGCCAGTGACCCACCCTAAGAAATACACCCAGTAACATGCAGATAAATCTTAATATCTGAAAAGAATTCTTAGTTGTTGTAGGATTCGCTCTGATATTTTCTATACTGTTCTCTCTTTTTTTAATCGTGATGGAGACACTCAAAATTTATTTCAAGATTCAGCAATGAGTCATAACAAAGTTTGAAAAACACTAACTTCGTGTGTGGCCTGGAGTAAAATTCATGCGACATAAATATTTACCAAATAAATGTAAGTCATTCTTAAGTCACTAGGGTGAATATTTCACAATCTTATCTATTATCAAGTCGCAAGTATTCAGAGAGAATGGGTGCATTTGTTTACTAGGTTATTTTCGGTTTTCTTTTTCCTCTCCCTTAAAACTTATAAAATCTGCCACTAGTTTTGAAACGAGGAAAATAAACTTGGCACTCCTAATTTAAAAGATGTCAGAGACGTTAACCCTCAGAATAACCTCATTGCAACATCTTTTCTATAGTTTTCTGAACCTCTTAAACAAGAATATCTTTAAGAATTTATCTAAAAATGAGATATAAAATGTCCTTATCTGAAGGTACTAAATTACCCCATCAATTACAAATTTATCCCCTTGGAGGAAAGAGTATTGTTCTTGGCCCAGATATTAAGAGCAGTCTTTTAGATAAGACAGACAATTTAGACATTTAATTAGTATTTTATGACTCTTGCCATTAGATAAACCAGAAAGATTCACAAGTCTGTTACCCAGAAGAGAAATTGTTCTCGGATGTTTATTTGAATTTAAATTTGCATTCAAGAAACTGCTTCTTAATTATTATTTACAAAATATTAAATATAAAGTTTTAGAATGTAATTTATTCTACTTTTCACCTAATTTTAATTAGAAGATTTATTTAAATATTTAGCTATTTTTTATTTTATAATTTTATTTACCCTGTCTAGGATACATAATTGACAGTTGCTGGTGGTGCAGTAGTTGAGAGCATGGCTGCTAACCAAAATGTCGGCAGTTTGAATACCCCAGCCACTCCTTGGAAACCCTATGGGGCAGTTCTGCTCTGTCCAAAAGGGTTGCTATGAGTCAGAATCAACTTGACGGCAACAGGTTTGGGTTTGCTTTTTTTTTGTTGTTTGTTTGTTTTATACGTTTATATTTGCCCTGGTTTTCACAAATGCCTGATACTTTGAGGTAGACTTTTCTGATTTTGAGACAAAGGCAGCAATTTCCTTGATAAGCCTTAATTTTAAAAATCTATCTTAATTATGAAAGAGCACCATGATAATACCAAGTATTCTAAGTCAGTAGTTCTTAGACTTTGTGATTTCAGAAACCAGTACTACATTACGCTGAATTTAGTCAGTCACAGAAGGACAAATATTGTATAAGATCACTATTATAAGAACTCAAGAAAAGGTTTAAACACAGAAGGAAACATTCTTTAATGGTTACGAGGGTGGGGAGGAAGGGTGAGGGTTATTCACTAACTAGATAGTAAACAAGAATTATCTTAGGTGAAGGGAAGAACAGCACACACTACAGGTGAAGTCAGCACAATGGGACTAAACCAAAGCTAAGAAGTTTCCTGAATGCAATCAAACACTTCGAGGGACAGAGTAGCAGGGGCAGGGGTCTGGGGACCATGCTTTCAGGGAACATCTAGGTAAATTGGTATAGCAAGTTTAAGAAAATCTTCTGCATCCCACTTTGGTGAGTGGCGTCTAGAGTCTTAAAAGCTTGCAAGAGTCCGTCTAAGATGCATCAATTTGTCCTAACCACCTGGAGTAAAGGAGAATGAAGAACAAGAAAGACACACGGAAAGAATTAGCCCAAGAGACAGAAAGGGCCACACAGACCAGAGACTTCATCAGCTTGAGACCAGAAGAACTGGATGGTGCCCAGCTACCACCAAGGACTGCCCTGACAGGGAACACAACAGAGAGTCCCTGATGGAGCGGGGGAAGGGTAGGATGCAGAACTCAAATTCCAGTAAAAAGACCAGACTTAATGGTCTTACTGAGACTGGAGGAAAATCTCAGAAAGCATGGCCCCTGGACTCTCTGTCAACCCAGGACTAAAACAATTCCTAAAGCCAACTATTCAGACAAAGATTGGATTGGACTGTGGGACATAAAGTGATACTCAAGAAGAGTGTGCTTTTAGCTCAAGTAAATACATGAGACTAAATGGGCAGCTTCTGTCCGGAGGTGAGACGAGAAGGCAGAGAGGGTCAGGAGCTGGTTGGATGGACACGGGAAATCCGGGGTGGAGGAGGAGTGTGCTGTCACAATACAGGGAGAAAAATTAGGGTCAAATAACAATGTATGTATAAATTTTTGTATGAGAGACTAACCTGAATTGTAAACTTTCACTTAAACTACAACAATTAAAAAAAAAAAAATTTAGAAAAACCAGTACCGTTTCCCTCTCTTCAGCAAAAAAATTAAAAAAAAAAAAATTTTACCCAATAAGAACAAAATGAAAAAGCAACCACCATTTACTTTCACCATCATTTCACAAAATATAAAACAAACAAAACAACAAAAAACATGTTTTTAGATTATGTTAAAGGCCAAACCCAGAAAGGACAGTTATTACTCTTATGAAAAATATCTATGTATGAATACATGCTTATATGTGTGTATATATATGTTTTCTATACCAATTTTTTCCTGGTTTATTTTGATTCGCGATTGGGCCATATTGTACAAAAGGTTGAAAATGTGTATATCCTTTGACTCAATAATTCCATTTCTAAAATTTTGTTCTACAGAACTACTTGGACAGGCACCCAAATATATATTCATTTGTTTATTCAACAAATAATATTTACTTATTTTTTTATGTTTATTGCTTATTGACAGTTTTACCTCTCTAGAATATAAATCTTTAAGGCCAGGGACTTTTATCTGTTTAGTTCACTGACATCTCAAATGCTTAAAACAATGCCTGACACAAGTATTTGTTGAATAGATTAATGCAATTATTAGTATGTAAGAACATATGTGCTATGAACAAAATACAGCAGGGTAAAGGAGATTGCCCTAAAGGGAAGGGGAACAAGTTACAATTTAAAATAAAATGATAACGATGAGCCTTACTGAGAGGGTGAGAAACGTGCAGACTTGAAAAAAGGGTGAGAAAGTCAGCCATGGCGATATCTAGCAAGAATGTTCTTGGCAGAGGGAACAGCAAGTACAAGAATTCGAGTAGCAAGACCAGTGTGGCTGGAGCAGAGTGAGCAAAGGGCAAAATTATTAACTGAGGTAACTGGGGCGGGCTTTATAGACTACTGTAAGGACATTGACGTTTACTCTGAAATAGAGAACCAGTGGACGATTTTAAGCAGATGAGTGAATTAGTTAACTGATATTTTTAAAGAATTTGGCTGATGTGTTGAGAATAGATTGGCAGGTGAGGGTGGTCCAAGGTTGGAAGCAGACAGTTCAGTTTGGAGGTTACAGCATAATTCAGATGAGAAATAGTAGTGGTTCAGCTTAGGGGGTAGTATAGAGAAGGCGAGAAGTGGCTAAATCCTGAAAATATTTTGAAGATAGAGCCAATAGAATTTCCTGATGGATTGAATGTGGGATATGAGGGAAGGAGAGGAGTCAAAGAGGATCCCAAAGTGTTGTCCTGAATAACTGAAAGAACAGGGTTAACCTTACCTGAGTTAGAAAAGCTTGCAGGTAGTGCTGACGCAGAGAGGAGGGGGTCAGAATTCCATTTTAGACAATGTAAGCTTTCACAATGTTTTCTAGACATCTAAGAGGAGATAAGCAGAGAGCTGGGTGGGTAAAGGAGTCTATAGTTCAGGGAAGGTCTGAGCTAGATATATAAATTTGAAAATCATCAGCATTACAGACGGTATTTAAAGCCATGAGACTATATGAGATCACCAAGGTAGTGAATGTACTTGGAGAAGAAAAGAGATCTAAGACCTAGGGTCTGGGACACCCTAAGGCTAAGAGCCCAATGAGAAGCTGAACCAGAAAAGGTGACAGAATGAGTGACCAGTGAGATAGGAAGTAAACCAGCAGATGCCGCTGTTCTTAGAACCAAGTAATGAAAGCGTAGAAAGTAAGGAGTGATCAACTGTATTAAGCAAATGTTGCTGATAGGTTAAGTAAGAGAGAGTTCAGAAGTGGGTGTTGGATTTAGCAATGTGGTTGTCACTGATGCCCAGGGCAAGAGCAATGTTGTAGAATGAAAGAGAAAGAATTGGAGACAACAAGTACAATCAACTATTTCAAGAAGATTTACTGAAAAAAAGGTCAGCAGTTCGAATCCACCAGGCTCTCCTTGGAAATCCTATGAGGCAGTTCTACTCTGTCCTTTAGGGTCACTATGATTCGGAATTGATTTGACGGCAACGGGTTTGGGTTTTGGGTTTTGGGTTTTGGTTTTTTCACTGCAAAGAGGAAGCAGACAGTGGATCTGTAAGATAATGTGGGCTTAAAAGTAGAGTTAAAAGACTTTCAAAAAAAATGAAGATGGGAAAAATAACACAACACATGTTTGTATACTGCTGGGAAGGATCTAGCAAAAAGGGAAAAATGGACAAGGTTGAAGAGAGAGAATTGCTGAGTGATGACCTGAGTAAGCAAGAGGAACGCAGTGAAGTGCACAAGCCATGAGACTGGCTTTTGGTAGTTCATTTATAGTAATAGGAAGGCCTGCAGAGTATGTGGGCGCAAATGTGGGTAAGTGGGTCAGTATGGTTGTGGGAGTCTTTGAAAGCTCTCTTTTGATTGCTTCAGTTTTCTCAGGGAAATAGGAAGCAAGTGAGAGTGAGGATGAGCGAGCTCAGAGAGAAGATGCTGGAAGTTTGAGGAGAGAGGCAAAAGTGTTAGTAGAGTAGAGAAGAGGCAGCCTGAGAAATAGAGTATGATTCCCAGGTAGCATGAAGGACACATTTGAGGTCTGTGGTAATAAACAAACACATTTGTAAAATGAAAAACCGGAACAAGTATAATGTGCATCAGTAAGGAATTGGCTGAATAAATTATCATATTGAACAGGATACCATCATTAAAGAGAATAAAGTAAATCTTGGAGTACAATTATCCAAGAAATGTTGTGAAGTAACAGAGTTTGGGGTAGAGAGATATTTATAACTCCATTTTTATAGAAATAAAATTATAATTCTCTTTATTTGTATATTTGTTACTGTAGGAATATAAATAGCTGGAGAAATAATCACTATGTGAGACTGTTTTTCTGTGTCATATATTTTCTGTATTATTTGGATATATTTCAAAGAACTTACATTACTTTCAAAAACCCAAGAAGTGTTCTTAAAGTTGTGTGATATTGATGCAGGGGTAATGAGAGCTAGCAATGATTGTGAACTTATTATGTGCCCTGCACTATTCTAACTGTTTTACATGAAGTAGTGTATTTATTTTGGAGCCCTGGTGGCGTAGTGGTTAAGAAAAGGTCAGCAGTTCAAATCCACCAGCCACCCCTTGGAAACCCTACGGGACAGTTCTACTCTGTCCCACAGGGTCACTGTGAGTCAGAACAGCAACATTGTATTTATTTCTCATAACAGCTGTACGAGCATGCATTCTTATCGTCCTCATTTTTACAGATAAGAAAATTAAATCACAAAATCGTTAATTAAGTCACCTAAGGTCACAGCTATATTAAAATACACACTAGAAAGAAAACATGGGCAGCAATCTATATTCTCCTGGTGGAAAAGCCTTTCCTAAGCATGAAGCAAAAAATTAAACACCATAAAACATTTCAACTTAACCAAATGAAAGCTGAAAATTTCCATGCAGCAACAAACATTTTAAATAATATTGAAAGATTGATTTAAGGTGAGAAAAAGATATGAAGAAATGTGACAGACAGAAGTTCCCAATATCCAAAGAGTTTTTGCTAATTATTCTTCAACTTAAATCTTAAAAGAGGAATAATGCAAGAGAAAAATTGGCAAAGGAATTTCCGAAAGAAGTTCAGATTGTCGTGAAACATATGAAAATATTTTGAATCATGTTATAAGTCCAAATAAATTTAAATGAAAACAATTATATGTTTTCCTAATGGATTAAAAAAAAGAAGAACAAGATTGGTTAAGCAGTGTTGGAGTGTATGCAGTGGAAAATAGTACTTAGGTGCACTGTTAATGAGATCTTTAATGTGTGCTTGTTGTATTATTTGAGAATATTCACTTCTACTATCCCCCCCCAAAAAAAAATCAAACCCGTGCCCTCAAGTTGATTCTCACTCAAAGCACCCTACAGGACAGAGTAGAACTGCCCTTCAGGCTTTCCAAGGACCGATGGGTGGATTTGAACTGCTGACCTCTTGATTAACAGCCAAGCTCTTAACCACTGCATCATCAGGGCTCCCCTTTTACTATATAGAACACAATAAAAGCAAATGGGATGCATGAAACTGATAAGTATTAGGCACAGACAGTAACTTATAAATTGCTTACAGCATATAAATTAAGTATATGCGTATATGGAGTTCCTGAGTAGCGCAAATGGTTAAGCACTCGACTACTAGTCGAAAGATTGGTGATTCAAACTCAACCAAAGGCACCTCAGAAGACAGGCCAGGTGATCTGTTTCTGAAAGGTCACAGCCTTACAAACCCAATGGAGCAGTTGTGTTCCGCACACACGGGGCTGACATGAGTCAGAATCAATTCAATGGCAACTAACAACTACAACATAAGTATATATAACTTACTGTAGCTTTTAAGATATATGGACAAGACTCATAAGATGTGTTAAGTATACAAATGAGTAAGCAAGAAGCTTGCAAGACGTAGGCAGAATTCATAAGATGTGTTAAATACAGAGAGTAAATTAGCTATCTGTAGGGCATATTAAAGATAATAGAATAAATGAACAATATGATGGAACAAACAAGGGTGTTACTTATAGTTGGGGATGAAGGTGAAGTCATACAGTAGAGATCATGCCACCTCTAGGCTAACAGCTATGTCGACCGTAAATCTGTTACCCACTATGGTTCCATCTTGTCCCTACTTGTGTTCTGCCTTAGAAATGCAGGTAAATTCTGTAGCTCTTTAGTCAGTTGTGGCCAGGCGTACTTGCCCTTGAACTTCTGTGATAGAGCAAGTATGTATTGGCTGCAGGTATTTGCTAACTCCTTGTTCAAAACTCTGGTTCTCATAAACACACTTATCAGTGGAAAAAGTGATGTGGCAGAGAGGGACAGCGAGAGACAAGATATATGAACAGTGAGTAACCCACGCATTAGGTAGGGTGGTCCTTCCATGGTATTTTGCACCCTATCTTAAATATGTTAACCTACCCGTCTTCTTCCCCTTGCTTCTCACTGTATCTCTAATTGATTCAATGAACGTGATTTGAGCATCTTAATTTGGTCTGTGAAACTTTCTATTCTATGACTTCTAGGATAGCATTACTTGTCATGTATTCGGAGGCTAAAGTTGCGTCAAGTTAATATCCCACACAACGGGATGTAAATTGTACAATCTTTTGGAAAAGCATTTTAGATTCTATGTCAAATTATAAGCATCATACAGGGTTTATAAACTAGTGCAAATCTTTTCATAAAAATTCCACTTATAATAGTGGTTTACTCCACTATGTTTATAATCGTGAAAACTTGCACACACACAAAAATCTTAATGTTAGTTGATGATTACTATTGTATTAGTTTCTGCTGGTTCTAGGAAGATAAAAACTTTAAACTGAGAGGAATCACAATGAACTCTGAAAATAACGCTAAGACCAGAGGTGACCGTTAGTAGCTCTATCAGAAAGAAGTAGAATATTGTGAAGACCCAAATTATAGCATTGTGCTACAGAGGGGTCTTGCTAGTGATGACAAATAGTGGTGGCTGATAAAACTCAAAACGTTGGCTTTAATAATTGACCAAAAAAAAAAATCTTGAAAATATTGATAAAATTTGGTAAATTCTAATAGATCTCCACAACACTTTGGTGGGGTTACAGGGTAGTGGAGTGACAACTTTCCATAGTATTATTTGACAGATTTTTCCAGACAGACAAATAGATAAAATGATTTTGAATGATTTGGTGGATATCACCTGTGACAGTTGAAACTCATGAAAATCACGAGAGGGTTTTCTGTTTGTTTTTGTTTTGTTTTGTATTCAGGGTCAGATTATTTAATTACCACTTGGACCACAACCTGACAGGTGTATTTGTGGAAAACAGGTCTGTCTCGTATAACCATAGTCCTCTCTGAAGTTGGATTTAAGATTGTGGCTTTCAAGGCTAAAACCAACAGGCTGAGAGTGGTAGGCAGAGTAATGGCCCCCCAAAGATGTTCACATCCTAATCCACCAAACCTGTAAATATGTTATCATACATGGTAAAAGTTAAAGATGTTGAGACGGGAAGATTATCCTGGATTATCTGGGTGGGTCCAATGTAATCACAAGGATCTTTATAAGTGGAAGAGGAGATCAGAGTCAGAGAGAGAGATTCAAAGATGTTATCTTGCTGGCTTTGAAGATAAGGGAAGCTGCCATAAGCCAAGGAATCAGGACAGCCTTTAGAAGCTTGAAAAAGCAATGAAGTAGATTGTTCCTTAGAGCCTCTAGAAGAAATGCAGACTTGCCAATACCTTGATTACAGACCAGTAAGACCCATTTTGGACTTCTGACCTCCAGACTGTAAGATAATAAATTTGTGTTGTTTCAAGCCACCAAATTTGTGGTAATTTGTTACAGCAGCAGTAGGAAACTAATACACTAAGTCAAAAAAATATTTTAGAGTAGCACTTTTCATCTTGTCTGTGGTAAAGACCAGCTTGTTGTTGTTTTGATCTTCAGTCAAGCATGGGCCAACACTTTTATAAAATATAATAAAAATAAATTACTAGAAAAGTGATATCAAAGAAACATAAAAAACACAAGCCCCATTTTTAAAAAGGTATTCATATGACATAAAATTACTCTGTCAGATTACTTTGTTTCTTAACACTTACCTCATTTTCTGCACTGTGTTCTCAAGGACCAGTAGCAAACAGTTTGCAGTGGGCATGAGTCCAAGGACCACACTTTGAGTAGCATTAGTTTTAGGAGATTTCACAGTGAGTGTTGTACATTTAGGTTGGCAGTGCCTAGACAGCTCTTAGCAGAACTTCTAAACCGAAACAAGTATATTGGCTATGGTTCCCAGGGGAACTATAAGAAGTAATCTATTTCATTGCTTTTTCAAGCTTCTATAGGCTGTCCTGATTCCTTGGCCCATGGCAGCTTCCCCTCAGCCAAGAGAAAATACAAATGACTTTATTAAAAAATAAAAAAATCAACCTTAGTAATCAAATAAGGCTAAATTAAGGTATGAAAAACCCATTGCCATCAAGCCGATTCCTACTCATTGTGACCCTATAGGACAGAGCAGAACTGCTCCATAGGGTTTCCAAGGAGCAGCTGGTGGATTCAAACTGCTGACCTTTTGGTTAGCAGCTGTAGCTCACCGTAGGTCTTAACCACTGCACCACCAGTGCTCCATAAAATATGAAGGATTTCATTTACTGACAGTGGTAAAAGAGAGCTCAGTTGTAATGGCCCTGGCTAGGCTTGGATATTCTCTTCCTTCTTTAATTTTTTAAGATGAGATATAAAGTGTGAATTTTTTAAGATGAGATGTAAAGTAAGAATTGATACATAGTCTTAAAGAATTTATCTAAATGATTCAAGACCCTTAACCGTCCTTACATACATTGAATTGATAATTTGACCTGTAATTTAATAAGAAAATAGCATGAAATGCAGATGAAGTTTAATTGGTGTGTCATGAACTATAGCTAAAGATGTAACTAGTGTCTCAAGATTAAAAGAAAAAATCCTAAGTGAGTAAAACATGGTACATTAATACAATGTGCTGTTATTACATAGCCATTAAAGTGATTCTGAGGATTTTTATGTATTATTGTTTTGGTTTGTTGTTTAGCAATATGGTAAATATTTGTCTTAGTTACCTAGTGCTGCTATCACAGAAACACCATAAGTGGGTGGCTTAACAAACAGAAATTTATTTTCTCACAGTTTAGGAGGCTATACGTCTGAATTCAGAGAGCCTACTCCAGGGGAAGGCTTTTTCTCTCTGTCAGCTCTGAAGGAAGGTCCTTGTCTCTTCAGCTTCTGCTTACTAGTTCCTTGGAGATCTCCAGGTGGCTTGGCATCGGTCTTTGCCCATCTCTCGTCACTGGCTTGCTTGTTTAATCTCTTTATATCTCAAAAGAAATTTGACTCAAGATACACCCTCTACTAATCCTGCCTCATTAACATAACAAAGACAACCCATTCTCAAACAGGATTATAACCACAGACATAGAGGTTAGGATTTACAACACATATTTTGGGGGACATCTTTCAATTCATAACAGTGTTCAAACGGTTAAAAGGCTGGAATGAAGTCTCTTCGGATATAAGAAATACTATAAATATTTAATTCTGTGCAACTTCTTTCTCCCCTACATCTTATTATCACTCCTATCCAGAATATATTGCATACTATTCCCCCATCCTCTAAACATAATTATAAATAAACACTGTGCTTAGTAGTAAAATACGCCCAAGGAAGAAAATCCTATTTTTTCTCTTGATGTCTACATCAATTTTTAAATAACAAATTCTATCCAAAAATTTATTTTTGGTATGTTGACTTTGCATGTGCCATTAGCATATTCTTGGTCTATCTGTCTGTGTAATCCTCATTCCCTGTGCTCATTCTTCTCTCAAAACAATAAGAGAGATGGGAATAGTCATCACAACGTGAGTTATAGGAAACCTCAACAATTTTTCCCTAATTCCTGAAGATTCTTCCCAACTTTTCTTACTATGTTGGTACTAATGCTACAGCTTACTGTCATGTTTAGAGATGATGGATGATGTGTCTACAATTCAATCAAGAAGAAGAAGTTAAACAACAAAAACAAAACAAATGTCAGGCCCTTTTATTTCAGTAAGAAAATATCTCAGTAGGAGAGTGTGAGTGAGGTCATAGTGTCAGGGTTGGAGAAGCTTCATTCTGTGTTTAAAGTTCTCCCCCTCGGTTCTTAGTGTAAATATAGCCGTTTCTTAAACTATGGGACTTTGTTTTGCCATTCTTATGTCTCTAGTACCTAGAACAGAAGGTCCCTGGCTGGTGCAAATGGTTTATGTTTGACTACTAGCCTAAAGGTTGACGATTTGAACTGACTCAGAGGCACCAAGGAAGAAAGGCCTGGCAATCTGCTTCCATCTGCTTCCATAAAGATTACAGCCAAGATAACCCTATGGAGCAGTTCTGTTCTGTAAGACATGGTGTCACCATGAGTCGGAATGGACTTGATGGCAATGGGTTTTTCATTTCTAGACACTCGATATTTGTTCACTCCCTGGCAGGAGCATCCAAATCATTTTGTGCTTCAGCAGTCATCACTCTATTGTTTTGTTTGTTAGTTTAAATAACTTTTTTTCTGATGAAGAAAATAATGCTTGTTTTCAAAAATTCGAAAAATATAATAAATTACCAAGAAACAGCAATTGCTAACATTTCAATATGAATCTTTCCAGATTTTTTTTCTGTGCATATGACATTATTTTTATAAAATTGGGATTATTTCCTACACATTGTTTGTAAATCTACCTTTTTGTTTAACAATATTCATGTATAAATTTCCATACCATTAAATATTCTTTTACAACATTGCTTATGACTGAATAATAGTCTAGACTATGGATGTTCTATAGTGTATTTTCTATTGTAGATTCAGGTTGTCTCTAACTGTTCTCTATAACAAATCATACTAAAATGAATATATTTGTAATTCTTTGTCCACTTCTATTATTTAATTCATTCAACAAATATTTACCAAATGCCCACCATTTGTCCCTGCCCTTGTGTAATTTAGGAGCACTGCTGGTGCAGTGGTTAAAGTGCTCAGCTGCTAACCAAAAGGTCCATGGTTTGAACCCACTAGCTACTCTTCGGGAGAAAGATGTGCCAGTCTGTTTCTGTAAAGACTTATAGCCTTGGAAACCCTATGGGGCAGTTCTACTCTGTCCTATAGCATCGCTGTGAGTGGGAGTTGATTCGCCGGCAGTGGATTTTGTTTTGGGTTTGTGTTGTTTATATTCTAGTGTCTTAGAATAATATTCTAGAAATTGAAATTGCTGGTGAGAGGACATGAATATTTTAAGAGTTTTAACATGTATTGGAAACTTGCCCTCCAGAAGAGTTTATCAGTGTATGCCCTGGAGCAGTGTCTAATAGTGATTGCTTCCTTGTTCACCCATCTACACAAGATATTGTGTTTTTCATTTTTGCCAATTGGAGAAACAAAGACATTTCGTTTTTATTTGCATTTCTTTGTTTACTGGTGAAGTTGAGTATTTTTTATGCTTATAATCACAGTAATTCTGCTAGGCTGATTTTTTTTCATTTTATTGATTAGAAAGCCAAAGTTCAGAAAAATAATTTGTCTAGAACCCCACAACCAATAAGTGATAGAGCTGGGATTTTAATCTAGGTCCATGACTCTAGGACCAGTTTTTTGCTATTTTGCTATATTATCCCTTTTTGATTTTCCAATTTGGGCTAAAAGTTCAGAGTTGCAATGCTTTTGTTTGTAAAACCCTTAAAGACAATCAAATTCCACCCATGATTTTATAGATAAGAAAAATGAGACTCAAATAAATTATCCCTTTATAACCTCTCAGACCCTTCAAATCCTTCCATTTAAAATGTTCACGCCTGGGTACGTATTGTAAAAGATTGGGTGAATTTTGGGAGATGACATGGTCACTGGAAGGGCTGTGATTAATTCAGACCCTCCCCACTCCTGATTTGTTGCTCTTTCTGACTGTGCAGTCCCAATTCTTTCTTTCTTTCCCTTGATAAACTTGAACTCTCTTCTAATAAACAATAATGAAAATAATAATAGTAGAGTGCTCACCATTTGGCAGATATTATCCTTTGCACTACATATGCATTATCTTATAACAAAGAAGCTATCCTCATCTTGCAGTTGAATGATTTGCCCAAGATCACACAACTAGTAAGTGCTGGACCTAGAATTCAAACACAATCTGATTTCAGACTTTGAGTCAGGAAAGTCAAATATAGAAAAACAAATTGCAGCCCAGGCTTATTGTTGAAGACAGTTGGGGATTGTAGATTAATTTAAAAGTGTTAACTAGGATACATGTAGGAGGAGATAGGAGCAATGGGAATGAAGAAAATCTGGCTATCTGGAAGAAAGAGATCTATGGAAATAACACCAGTTTATTCACTCTCTCACTTATTACACAAATACTTACTGAATGTCTATTATCTGCCAGACACTTTCATTGGCAGTGGAGATAATCAGACAAAAAGATAACAGTTCTGATCCCCAAGAAGTGTATTGTCAGGAAGGGAGGAAGACAAACACAGTGAGATACACTGTGTTAAGTGCTATCATGAATGCCCACTCAAGGCTCTGTGGGAGAAGGAAGAAGAAGCATTGAAACCTATTTGGGCAAGTCAAGAAAGTCTTTGCGGTGGAAGTGACCTTTGAACTTGGTCTGTGAAAAGATTTGAAATGAAATGAGCTCATGAGAAAACTACAAATAGGTTGTATCATTAGAGCATCAACACTGAGGATGGTAAAAAAAAAAAAAAGATAAACCAGTTGCTTTGAGTCAGTTCTGACTCATGGCAACCCCTGGTGTGTAAGAGTAAAATTATGTTCCATAGGGTTTTTAATGGCCGATTTTTTGGAAGTAGATCACTAGGCCTTTCTTCCAAGGCACCTCTGGGTGGACCGGAACCTTCAACCTATCAGTTAGCAGCGATTCCTTAACCTTTTGTGTCACCCAGTAACTCCTCAATGATGGTGGGTAGGTGAAAGTGAGACTAGCTAGAAATATGGGTGCCAGGTCAAGAAAGTTTAAATTTTATCCTGTAGATGATGGGAAACTATTGCATATTAGATGCAATATTTTGTTTTTCCTTTGGGGGAAACAAGTTTTTATAATAGGTGATATAAACTAATGTATAGTGATAAAGTCCCTGTTCTCAAAATGTTTGAAAATTATATTGGTGTCCAATATAAGCCAGTTCTTCCATGTTGTTGTTGTTGTGTGCCATCGAGTCGATTCCAACTCTTAGAGACCCTATAGAGCAGAGTAGAATTGATCCATAGGGTTTCTAAGGAGAGGCTGGTGGATTTGAACAGCTGACTTTTTAGTTAGCAGCTGTAGCTCTCAACCACTGTGCCACCAGGACTCTGATTCTTCCATAGCATTTGAAAATCTTTTAGTAGTTTGGCCAAAAAAAAAAAAAAAAAAAAACCCAAACCAAAAAAAAAAAAAGACAAACAAAAACACAAATTGATAGATGCTGCCATATTTAAACTCAGTCAACTCCATGCCTTTTCATATACAGTTCTCTCAGCTTTAAATGCCTGCTTGTCTCGCTGAAAAATGTCTACTTAAGTTCTGAAGCTATCTCCCCTGTGAACGCTTTATGTGTGCTTACTACATGGCAGGCATTGTGCTGAGTACTCCAAACATATCATCTTATCAGATTCCTACAGCACATTAGAAAGTCAGTTTTTATTTTCAGTTGAGAAAACTACAGTTTAGGAAGGTTAAGTGACTTGCCCGACATCATATAGCTAATAAGTGATAGAACCAGAATTAACCTAGTCAGTCTGATTCTTAATCGGGAAGGGCAAAGGGCAATGAACAAAATTCATTCCCTTTTAAAACAGAGTTCTTCTTCTTGTTGGCTTAGTTTTTCACACCAATGTGGATATACCTCTATTAGAAATTTACCTATGTATTCGTCTAATTAGACAATGAATTGTAAGACTATGAATCATTCATTACTGCATTTCTAGTACCTGTCTCAATGACTTCCACATAATAGCTGCTCAATAAATGTTTGTTAAATTAGTAAGTGCTCGTCTCCTTTGCACTCTATCTACTACTCACAAACCTCAGATTATTGCAGGGTTTATGTTAATGCATTTGTAATCTTTGTTCTGTGAATTTTTTCTGAAAGAGTAGAGTAAGGGAATTGAAAAAAATTTCTGTGTCTTGTCACATCCAATTGCCTTAAAGGAGCTGGGAAGAGAGCAATTCACACTTGATTATCTTAAAGCAGATAAATTAGCAGCGCTTGAATTGCTGGGCAGTCTGGTGCTAGAGCTCTTCTGAACCTGAACAGTCAGCTCTGTTTCACCTCAGAGGCCATGCGTCCTTCCCTTTCAGTCTTGGCTCTTGGCATTCTGCTAACCTTGGCCTTGTGCCAGCCATTCCAATTTCAAGAACACGTCCTTCTCCAATTTCTGGGCCTAGACAAGGCGCCTTCACCCCTGAAGTTCCAATCTGTGCCTTATATCTTGAGGAAAATCTTCCAGGATCAAGAAGCAGCAGCAACAGCTGGGGTCTTCCAAGACTTATGCTATGTAAAGCAGCTGGGTGTTCGTGGGAATGTACTCCGACTCCTTCCAGACCAAGGTAAGAACATTGAAGTGCCAACCCTCTACCCCGAGAAAATCTGGTAGTGGGCAGTGTGAAGAAAGGAAAGGAGAGGAGAAATAACAATTACTGAGTTGGCTTGTAGAAAGCCAGTGTACTGGATATTTTGCATATTTTATCTCATTTAACTCCAATCACGATCCTGAGAGGAAGGCAGTTATTCTTATCAACTTTTTAACAATAAGGAAATTAAGGCTCAGACAGTAGATAATCCATAACCTATCGAGTGAATAGCGTCAGGATTCAACAGGTTTTTCTGAATCAACTACTTTGTGCTGCAGTTTAGGGGGAAGAGGGGTGGTGGAATACTTTTAAGTCAACCACATACATATCCTGGTGCCTGTGGTATGGCGAGCAGGGAGTCAAAACCAGAAACCCACTGCCGTAGAGTCAATTTTGACTCATAGGAGCAGGGGAGGAATATATTCAGCTCAATTTGCCCATGAGTACTTCTTCTCTTCTCCACATCTCTTACTCTTGTTGGGTGGAAAAGGCTGTTCTTGATTTGTGAATAACTAGCAAAAATGTATGTCATTGCAGTGCCCTTTATATGAAAATCTAAATGAATTCTATACAATAGTTCCCCAAACTACCCACCCACCAAAATTGGTTCTCCTTCCTAGTTCCTGCCCCTACTCTCCCAACCAATTCTTATTCACAATCTGAGATTGGAGTAGAGAATCTGCATGTCTATACAACTTTCCTTCTGGTTCAGATGCAGAACTGAGATTCTGGGAACTGGAAAGCAGATTTGAATACTTATCCAAGAAGCATTTATTAGCTATTTACTGGGTGCTTAGAACTGTATGGCCTTGAAAATACAGAGATTAAATATAAAGTTGCCCCTTTAAGAGTTTATAGAAGAGAGATAGACAAAAGTATGACTTCCATACATTGTGCTAAGTGTTGTAATAGAGGCTCAGGGCATTGTGAGGGGGATGTGGTGATGGGGGCTGGTCAGATAAAGTTTCTGGAGGGAGGTTAAGAGATAAGGGAAGTGTGAAGGGCTAATGGAATGGTTTTTGGTGGAGAGAGAACTGAGTTGAGTGTACAGTTTGTGGAATGCTCCCCCGACCATGGAAATAACTTTTTTTTTTTTTTGTATAATCGTAATCCTATCAAATGATACAGGAATAAGACAATCTCAACATTCTTCTTTCCAACTCTTTCCCTAGGGAAAAACCACCATTAATAATTGGCATATATTCTTCTAGACTTTTCTTCTTTGTGTGTGTATATTATAAACTTGTAATATTTTTACAAAAATGGGGTCATACTATACCTATCTCCTTTTCACCCAGTAGATCAATGGACATATCTCACATGTCAGAGCAAGTAGTCTATTTATCCTTGTTTTAGTAGTTGCGAATATCCCCTTGTTTAGATGTACTATAATTTGTGTAACTGATACTCTGTTGATGGGCAGGGACCTAATATAATTAGTGCAGCTTTACATCCATTTTGTGTGTGTCTGCATTTTTTCTATTTTCTTGGGATAAGTTCTCGGAAGGGTTAGGGTTAGGGTCCTACGTTAGCTTTGCAGGTTTTTGAACTTTAAGTAAATGGAAACATGGAGTACATTCTTTTTTGTGTCTGGCTTCTTTCACTCAAAGTTATATTTGTGAGGTTTATCCATATTGAGTCTATTTGTAGTTCATTTGTCCTCATTGCATTATGGTATTCTATTCTGTGAATATACTCTGATTTATTTGTGCATACTACTGTTGATGGGCACTTGGGTGAAAACAATCTTAGGTTTTAATTTTTTTGCTAATCTGGTAGTGAAAATGATCTCATTGTAGCAAAAATGATATTGTTTTAATTTGCAGTTTTTAAAGTAAGGTGGCATGCATTTTCAAATAGATAATGAGCCATTTTTATTTTTTAAATAATTGCCTGCTCACTCAAACCATTTTTCTTCTGAGGAGTTATCTTTTTCTTAATGATTTGTTAAGGCTTCTTCTCAATCATTTAGAAGAACTCTTTATAATTCATCTTGTATAACAAGAATTCTTAGTTGTTCTTTGTGCTTAAATTTTGTTAATGATGTCTTCTGAATGTAGATTTTTTTTTTTTTAATTTTCGTGCTGTCAAATCTGTCAATCTTTTTCTTTCTGGCTTTTGGATTTTCTTTCATGCCTAAAGAATGTGATTTAGTGATATAGATAAAGAGGGAGACCAATATATTATAATTTGAAGCCACATTCAGGAAAGACTATTTCAGAGTGGTTGAAGAAAGGTAAGGATGGTGAAAACATCCCTGCATTTGACAGTTTGCCAGTCTTTGAGAAAGCAGCTTCAGTTGAGTAGTAAGGGTTAAAAAGTTAGAAAATAAGAGAGGTGTATGTGCTAAGAAGTGGAGACAGAAAATACAGGCTTACCTTTTAAAAAGATTGTCAATTAAAGGACTAATGGACCACAACTATCACGGCCTCCGCCAGAATGAGTCCAGTACAATGAGATGGTGCCCGGCTACCACCACTGGCTACTCTGACAGGGATCACAACAGAGGGTACCGGACAGAGCTGGAGAAAACGTAGAACAAAACTCTTAACTCAGAAAAAAAAAAAGACCAGACTTAACTGGCCTGACAGAGACTGGAAAATCCCTGAGAGTATGGCCCCCAGGCACCTGTTTAACTCAGTAATGAAGTCACTCTCAAATGAAGTTTACCCTTCAGCCAAAGATTGGACAGGCCTATAAAACAAAAAGAGACTAAAGTGGTACATCAGCCCAGGGGCAGGGACTAGAAAGCAGGAAGGAACAGGAAAGCTGGCAATAGGGAACCCAAGATCAAGAAGGGAGAGTGTTGACATGTTGTGGGGTTGTTAACCAATGTCATGAAATGATATGTGTACTAACGGTTTAATGAGAAGCTAGTTTGTCCTGTAAATCTTCATCTAAAGTACAAAAAAAAAAAGAATCTCCCAGAAAAAGAAAAAAAAAAAAAGATTGGCAATAAAAAGAACAGGATAGATGATATAGTAGGCTTGAAGAAGAAACTGGGTGATTTTAAAGGCTTTTTTTATTTTTGTTGCTTTTTAAGTGAGACTTGAGAATGAAGAGGCATTGTGGTGGGTTGGCTAGAATGCCTGGGTTTATGTTTTGATTTCTCCCCTAGCCGAATAACCTTGGAAAGCCCTACTTAGGGTGGAAGTAACCTACCAAACAGAATGGTGGTATTAAGCCAAAGAAGTTATTTGTAGAAAGGGAGAAATTGAAGAGGCAAAAAAAGTAAAAGTATACTCTATTGGGCCTGTTTCTAGAGGAGTAGGTAAGGACTGAAAATGTAGGCAGGGAAGTTAGCTTTGAAAATAGGGAGAGCACATCTACAACTTCAAAAGATACACAGAAGCAGGTCCATGTGGAGAAATTAAAAAGATCATGTTGTACCTCAGTCTTAGTGAGGTGGGAGATAAAGTATTCAGAGCTGCAAGAATGTAAATTATTGACATTGACAACTGTGGGCCTCAGATAAGAATTACCTAAGAACCAAAGATAAAGGAGTTTCTAAATGTTCGGTCTAGGCTGTATCACAGGAGTTTTTATTAAAGTCATTCTGAGTAGATTATGGCCAGCAACACCTGACAGGGATTCTTAAACATTTTTGTGCTGTGAGTCCCTTTGGCAGCCTGAAGCCAATGGACCCCTTCTCCAGAATTGTGGTTTGCATGCATGAAATAAAATATTTAGGATTTCAAAGGAAACCAATTACATGTTGAAATACATTTATACAAATATTTTAAAAACAAACAGGTGTATAGTAATGTATGTGATTCTTAATGCAATAAATAATAAGATCTAGGGAAAGGACTGCAATTACCATAATTAGTTGGAAAAAAAGTAGCGTGAGCATAAATGTTTATTAAAGATATTTGCAACCACTTAATATGGTGTGAACATAGATATCTATTTTTATTGGAATCTATATCATAGGCCCTGATAATATTATTGTGATTTGTTTCCTATATTCATAATGGACATGACTGCTGAATTTCACCTAGAATTTATTGAAAATAAAAATTAAATTCTTTTTTCCATCCATCATGGACCCTCTAACTTCTATCTAGGATACCTTGGGGACCCATGAAAGATAAGAATATCTGGCTTAGAAGGGGGAGTAAAAAACCCGTTGCCATCGAGTCGATTCCAACTCGTAGCAACCCTATAGGACAGAGTAGAGTTTCCAAGGCGCTCCTGATGGATTTGAACTGCCAACCCATTGGTTAGCAGCCATAGCACTTAACCACTACACCACCAAGGGGGAATAGGAAAAACGAGTTCTCGCAAATGGTAAGGTTTAGAGTATAACTGATAATTTCTTGTCCTTATTTTGTATATGTGGTATTTACATTTATATCGTGTAGGTGAATATGAGGTAAAATATATTATGGTGATTCTCTCATCTCTCTGCTCCCATCTAGGTTTCTTTCTTTACTCCAAGAAACTTTCCCAAGCCTCCTCTTGCCTACAGAAGCAACTTTACTTTAACCTATCTGCCATCAAAGAAAAGGAGGAGTTAACAATGGTTCAGCTGGGCCTGGACTTGGGACCCAACACTTACTACAACCTGGGACCAGAACTGGAATTGGCTCTGTCTCTGCTTGAGGAGCTTCATGTTGGGGGAGAGGGTGAGGGTGGGGGCAGTTCCCTCCCTAAGCTGGGTAAAATGTTTGCATTGCAGTCAGTGCCATGGCCCCAAGGCGTCCTTTACTTCAACCTGCTGCATGTGGCTAAGGATTGGAATAACAACTCCAAGAAGAATTTGGGTTTGTTCCTGGAAATCCTGGTCAAAGGGCACAGAGATACGGAGGTGAATTTCCAGCCTGATGACACCTGTGCCCGACTAAGACACCTCCTTCATGCTTCCCTGCTGGTGGTGACCCTCAACCCTGAGCAGTGTCACCCTTCACCCCGAAAAAGGAGGTCAGCCATCCCTGTCCCTAAGGCTTCTTGCAAGAACCTCTGCCATCGTCACCAGCTGTTCATCAACTTTCGGGACCTGGGTTGGCACAAGTGGATCATTGCCCCCAGGGGATTCATGGCAAACTACTGCCATGGAGAATGTCCTTTCTCACTGACCACCTCTCTCAACAGCTCCAATTATGCTTTCATGCAAGCTCTGATGAGTGCAGCTCATCCAGACGTCCCTCACGCTGTCTGTATCCCCACCAAGCTGTCCCCCATTTCCATGCTCTATCATGACAACGATGACAATGTCATTCTACGACATTATGAGGATATGGTGGTTGATGAGTGTGGGTGTGGGTAGACTACCAGAAATGAGAATAGAACGAGAGTTTTTAGAGTAGATCTTCTAATAAAACTACCTGTTTGGTTTATGACCTCTTGAATCTGAAACGTCAATTTACTTACATTTACAATTTGTCTTGGAAAATCCAAGATGGAGAATAGAGAATATTATTATTAATGATGCCCATAATTGTGCACACGTGCTGGAGCCCTAATGATCTTAGTTAACTTTCTGCTCTAATATACTCATTATGTGCTGTGCACATGACAACGTATTAGATCCTAAATAGAAGGAAATGGGCGTTTGATGATGGCTTATTATGGGCCAGGCATTATTCTATGTATTCCTTTTTAAACCATCTCGCTGTTTGAGATAGGCATTTTTATTTATACTTCACAGATGAAGAAGCTGAGTTATACCAAAAAAAAAAAAAAAACCCTTTGCCATCAAAGTCAATTCTGACTCATAGTGACCCTATAGGACAGAAAAGAACTGCCCCATAGGATTTCCAAGGAGCGCCTGGTGGATTCAAATTGCTGATCACTTGGTTATCAGCAAAGCTCTTATCCACTATGCCACCAGGGTTTCCAGCTGAGATTTAGAGAAGCCAAATAACTGGTTTTTCCAAGGTTACTAGCTTTTTCTGGGAGAGCTCATCTATTGATGGTATTATTTAAAAGAATATCATTTTGAGAAAATATGAAAAGCTTAGAAAAATATATCAAAATATTACATGATCTTACAGTTTTCTACATTTGTTCCTGATCTTTTATTGATATAATTTCTATAGCTCAAGCACACTGTACATATAATTTTGATTTTCTTCTTTTCACTTAAATTATAGGAATTTTTTTCAAGTCACCAACATCTACATAGTTAATAATGGCTATTCTATATACCGTTGTTTAGGTATACCATAATTTACTTAAGTTGTGTTGCATAATTTACTTACTTAAATTCCTTAAGCTAAGGAGTTTACTTAATTTCTAAAGTTGCAAAAGCCCAACGGACCACAATTCCTGAGGCTGCATTAGTAAATTTACTTCAGTTGAATTTTTACTGCCAGATTTCCTTAGTCTAATAATCAGGTTTTGAATTTTGAGTCTCAGTGTATCATATCATTTAAAAAAATTATTAAAAGTTTAGTAACTATTTTTTTCCATTAATTCTTTGGTTGGTAGGTTGGTTAAGCTTCCGAGTTAATCAAATTATCTCCTGAGGCCATTATCATGCCCAAGGCTAGAGAGGAACATGCTTCACTAGCTTCATGGTTTAAGCAGACCCACACTATTCTATTTCTCTTTTAGAATCTTCAATGTCTGTCAGAACTAGTCTACAAGTAGGCAGAGTATGATCTATAAGTCAAGTGATGTGCTATGATTTGAGCAAGAGTAGACCCTGGATTCCAAAATATAAACACATTTTGCACACTTGTATAGCACGACTATCTCAGAGCATTTTCAGATTCATGATCTTATTTAACAGCAGACCCATCTACTCATACACAAGTCATTTATTTCATTTAATTCAGTGGGACATTAACTGAATGCCTCGAAATGTAGAAAGATAGAGAAGGCACAGATTCTGCCCTGGAGTAGTTTATCATAAAATTGTGCTTCCCCAAATCAAGTAAGGCCTGATATTTGCTTCTTTAAAAATAAGAAATGGGTTATAAACATCAGCACACCAAAGTAATTCAAAGATTATTTTCTCACCCCTTTATTCTCAATAAAAGCCTGGTGTTGCAGTGGTTAAGAGCTCGGCTGCTAAGCAAAAGATCGGCACTTCGAATCCACCAGCCATTCCTTGGAAACCCTATGGAGCAGTTCTATTCTGTCCTTTAGGGTCCCTATGAGTCAGCATCAACTTGACAGCAATGAGTTTGGTATCGGTTGGTTATTGTCTTAGTCTGGGTTCTCTAGAGAAGCAAAACCAGTGAAGTGTTTATATATACATAGAGAGAGACTTATATCAAGGAAATAGCTCACAAGGCTGGACAGACCAAAGTCGGTGGGTCAGGCTGGAGGCTTCTGACTCATGTAGCTGCAAGGGCTGGCGAACACAAGATCAGCAGTTCAGACAAAAGGCCTCTGACTCAGGCTGTGGAAGCCAAAAAATCCCAAGATAGGCAGGTAAGCTGGCAGACCCCTGGCTCACAGACTGTGGAGGCTGACAAATCCTGAGATAGGTAGGTAAGTTGCTAGTTCAAGTTCCAAGAACAGGAGGTCAGAAGAACAAGAGCCAGCTGCAGGGGCCAAAGTGAGCGAAAGCCAGCCAGCCTTGCCAGAAAGTCCACCTATACTGGATGCAGGCCAACCCTCAAGGAAACTTCCTTTCAACCAGTTGGCTACTCATAGCAGATCCCATCATCGAGGTGATCACGTTATATCAGATCTCATCACAGAGGTGATTACATCATAGGACTCTCAAACTACATTGTAACTGCCACACACTGAGAATCATGGCCCAGCCAAGCTGACACACAACCTTAATGATCACAGTGGTTCTCTATTCTAAACAATGTAAGTACTGTGCTTCTAAGTGGAATACTTGGAGCTCATGCTCATTAAAAGGAGCACTGGTGACGCAAATGATTACCCCTCCACTGATACTCGAAAGGTTGGCAGTTGGAACTCAGCCAGTGGCTCCATGGAAGAAAGCCTAGGCAATCTACTCCTGTAAAAACTACGGGCAAGAAAACCCTATGGGGCAGTTCTACTCTGTCACATGGGATCGCTATGAATAGAAATCCACTCAACAGCACCTAACAACAAAAATATACTCATTAAAATTCTAACCTATTGACTTTTGAGAAGAGTTCTGATTGAAAATAGGATTCTGCCTGTATGGGAGAGAGGCAAGTTCTATTGCTTATTGCCTTTTTTTAGGGTAGAAACGATTGGCATCAATTACAAAATCAAATACATTCCACTATTACAAGTGTGTTTAACAGGCAGATTGATTCGTATCTCTCTGTCTCTCTTTTCATTTGTTTGTGTAACAACATTAAACAGCAAGCTGAGATAGTTATGTTTGAACAGAAGTTTTTCACAGAAATTTTGCAATCATTTTCGATGTTGCATTAAGCGAAATTTATCTTTCTGTAAAAGGTGCACAAGGACCTTAGGGATAATTACTTGAAAACTATTGTTTTAACTACAAATGATTATTTTTATTGCTCAAAAAATTAATAATTATGCAGTGAATGCTATGTGGGCTTTGGATTTCTGATGAGGCTATTCCCCCAAGTCTTCTGAAAAAATAATAAATAAATAGCTGTTGTGAAAGGGAGGAGATGATAAATACTACATGTATAAACAATACAAATGGAAAATGAAAGCAAGGAGTCCATTTAAGAAAGAAAGGCTGCTTTTGGTATGGATATTTAAAAACAGTAGGATTTTGACAGATGAAGGTAGGAGCTTGCCATTAGGGAATTTTAGCTTAGAGAAAAGTGAAAGCAAAGTCAGGAAATAGGTGGAAGAAATTGAAGAGTTAAGGAGTTTTAGAAATTTATTTTGAGAGTTGGCTCTGCTAATTGTGTTGCTTTTTTAAAAAAATATTTATTGTTGTCACGGATTGAATTGTGTCCCCAAAAAATACCTGTCAACTTGGCTAGGTCATGATTCCCAGTATTATATAATTGTGTACCATTTTGAAATCTGATATGATTTCCTTATGTGTTGTAAATTCAGTCACTATGCTCTAATAATATGGATTAGCAGCAGTTATACTGGTGAGGCATACAAGATTGGATAGTGTCTTAAGCCAATCTCTTTTGAGATATAAAAGAGAGAAGCGAGCAGAGACAGACAGGACTTCATACCACCAAGAAAGCAGCGCCAGGAACAGGGTGCGTTGTTTGGACCCGAAGTTCCTGCTCAGAGAAGCTCCTAATCTGGGGTAAGATTGATGAGAAAGTTGACACAGAGAGAAAGCCTCCCCCTGGAGCTGCCACCCTGAATTTGGACTTTTAGCTTACTTTACTGTGAGGAAATAAACTTCTCTGTTAAAGCCATCCACTTGTGGTATTTCTGTTAAAGCAGCACTAGATGACTAACACAGAATTTGGTACTGAGAGTGGTTCTAAAGAAACAAAATTGTAAGGATGAGTTTTCTAAATTGGTTCTCCAATCTGGTTAGTCTTAAAGATGTTGATGACTCTGCTCCCAGCAGTAAAGAGGGCACTGCTAGTCCACGGCGTGAGATGGTGATACAAATACACAAAATATCATCACCAGTGGATCAGGTATTGGTGAAAGGTGAGCTTCAGGATGAACGTATGTGTGATATCTTTGTACAGCTTTGTCGGAATGAGAAGTATAAGGAAGCTAGTTGGTTTGTCCTACTTTCGCTAGACAAACTGGTGAAAGAAAGAGATGCGCTCAGACCTTCAGAGTCAAAGTTCAAGTGCCACATAAATAACCTCAAGGCTTTCACTTGTGCTTTGAAAGAAAGCTTTATTTCTTGTAGTAACAGAGCTGAAATTGCCGAAAACCAAACCCAGAGTCTTATTGTAAGAGTGGCTGAATTACAATGCCAGCTCAACTGCCAACCTCAAGAGGCATCTGAAGTTAAAGTAAGGGCATTGATTGGGAAGAAATGGGATCCCGAAACTTGGGGTGGGGACATATGAGCAGATAATCAGGAAGCTGGGGACACTGAGCCCATAAATTCCATTGAATCACTCCTGCCAACAGAACCAGTCCCATCTGAAGAGATTACTTAATGTTTGTCTGCTAAACCACCCTGCCCAGAAAAACCATTAGCCCCTCCAGTCCCATCTGAGGAGATTAGCCCTAGTCCAGCTGCCTCTAAAGAGCCCTTGCCTGAGTCATTGCCTGGGGCATTGCCTGAGGCAAATGCTTTACAAGACAATGCTGAATGTTCTCAAAACAAGTCCACACTACTGATTCTGGCTTCTATACCTATAACTAGGCTTAAGTCCCAGGGAGCCCCAAAAGGTAAAGTATGAAGTGTGACCCAGGAGGAGGTATGCTACACTCCAAAAGAACTACCTGACTTTTTTAATATGTACAAACAGAAACCTGGGGAATATGTGTGGGAATGGCTATTAAAGGTATGGGATAATGGTGCAAGGAACATAAAGATGGCTCAGTCTGCGTTTATTGACATGGGTCCACTAAGGGAAGATTGTTCATTGAATGTTTCAGCTCGAGAAGTTAGGAAAGGATCTAATAGTTTATTTGGTTGGGTTGTTGAAGCATGAATTATGAGGTGGCAAACACTAAATCAAGTTGAAGTACCAGACCTGCCTTGGTATGCTGTAGAAGAAGGTATCCAAAGACTTACGGAAATTGACATCCTAGAGTGGATTTTTCAAGTCAGACCCACAGACCCACACACAGAGTGCCCAGTGGACACACCTTTTACCACAACTGTGAGGAACACATTTGTGAAGGGAGCTCCAGCATCCTTGAAGACTGCTGTGATTTCTATTTTATGTAAGTCAGATTTGACAGTGGGAACTGCCTTAACTGAATTAAGACACCTAACTACAATGGGACTGATTGGACCCTGTGGTAGTAGGGGCCAAGTGGCTGCACTCAATCAACAAAGACAAGGTGGATGTGGTTACAGTAATGGACAGAGGAGTCAAAGCAGTAATCAGAATAGTCCAACTCGTATGGACTTATGGCATTGGCTACATAGCCATGGTGTCCCTAGGACTGAAATAGATAGGAAATCTACTAAATATTTACTTGATCTGTACAAACGGATGAATTCTAGATCAGGTGAATAACAGTCTAACTCAAATCACCAGAATAGAGAGTCACGGTCCCTCAATCAATTCCCAAATTTGAGTGAGTCTGAAGACCTACAACTCCTTGAATGAAGGGGAGGCTCGGTCCCAACGAGGAAGAACTCTAATACACTGCCAAAAATTTTTACTGTTAATCTTTCTCCCAGCCTTCCCCAAAAGGATCTATGGCCTTTTACAAGAGTGATTGTTCTTTGGGGAAAAGGAAATAATCAGACTTTTCGGGGATTACTGGATAATGGCTCTGAACTGACACTAATTCCAGGAGAACCAAAACATCACTGTGGCCCACCAGTCAAAGTGGAGGCATATGGAGGTCAGGTTGTTAATGGAGTCTTGGCTCATGTCTGTCTCCTAGTAGGTCCAGTGGGTCCCTGAACCCATCCTGTAGTGATTGCCCCAGTTCCAGAATTCATAAATTGGAATAGATATACTGAGCAACTGGCAGAACCGCCACATTGGATCCCTGACATATAGAGTAGGGGCTATTTCGGTAGGAAAAGGCAACAGGAAGCCATTAGAGCTGCCCTTACCTAGGAAAATAGTAAACCAAAAGCAATACTGCATTCCTGGAGGGAATGCCGAGATTACTGCCACTATCAAGGACTTGAAGGATGTAGGGGTGGGGACTCCCACCACATCCCCATTCAACTTGCCTATTTGGCCTGTGCAAAAAACAGATGGATCTTGGAGAATGACAGTAGATTATGGAAAACTTAACCAGGTGATGACTCCAATTGCAGCTGCTGTTCCAGAGGTAGTTTCACTGCTTGAGCAAATTAATACATCTCCTGGTACCTGATATGCAGCTATTGATCTGGCTAATGCCTCTTTCTCCATACCTGTTTCAAAAGACCACCAGAAGCAGTTTGCTTTCAGCTGGCAAGGCCAGCAATACACCCTCACCTGCCTACCTCAGAGTTATATCAACTCTCCAGCCCAGTGTCATAATTTAGTCTGCAGGGAACTTGATCACCTTTCCCTTCCACCAGACGTCACAGTGCTCCATTACATTGATGACATTATGCTGATTGGACCTAGTAAGGAAGAAGTGTCAATGACTCTGGACTTATTGGTAAAACATTTGTGTGCTAGAGGGTAGGAAATTAATCCTGCAAAAATTCCGGCACCTTCCAGTTCAGTGAAATTTGTAGGGGTCCAGTGGTGTGGGGCATGTTGAGACATTCCTTCTAAAGTGAAGAATAAGTTATTGCATCTGGCTGCTCCCACAACTAAAAAGGAGGCACAACGCCTAGTGAGCCTCTTAGGATTTTGGAGGCAACATATTCCTCATTTGGGTGTGCTACTCTGGCCTATTTATCAAGTGACTCGAAAAGCTGCTAGTTTTGAGTGGGGATCAGAACAGGAGAAGGCTCTGCAACGGGTTCAGGCTGGTGTGTAAGCCACTCTTCCACTTAGATCATATGATCCAGCTGATCCAATGGTTTTTGAAGTGTCAGTGGCAGATAGAGATGCTGTTTGGAGTCTTTGGCAGGCCCCTATTGCCGAATCACAGCACAGACCCTTAGGATTTGGAGCAAAGCTCTGCCATCCTCTGCAGACAACTACCCTCCTTTTGAGAAACAACTTTTGGCTTGTTACTGGGCCTTAGTAGAGACTGAACATTTAACCATGGGACACAAAGTCACCATGTGGCCTGAGCTGCCCATCATGAACTGGGTGTTGTCTGACCCACGGAGTCATAAACCTGGATATGCACAGCAAAACTCCATCATTAAATGGACATGGTATATATGAGATCGGGCCTGAGCAGGACCTGAAGGCACAAGTAAGTTGCAAGAGAACGTGATCAGATGCCCATGGTCTCCACTCCTGTCACATTACCTTCCATCTCCCCCTCTGCACCTATGGCTTCATGAGGAGTTCCTTATGATAAGCTGACTGAAGAAGAGAAAACTTGTGCCTGGTTTACAGATGGTTCTGCACGATATGTGGACAGTGGACAGCAGCAGCACTACAGCCCCTTTCTGGGACCTCCCTGAAGGACAGTGGTGAAGGGAAGACCCTCTCAATGGGCAGAACTTTGAGCAGTACACCTGGTTGTTCACTTTGCTTGGAAGGAGAAATGGCCAGATGTGCAATTGTATACTGATTCATGGGCTGTGGCCAATGGTTTGGCTGGATGGTCAGGGACTTGGAAAGAACACAATTGGAAAATTGGAGACAAGGATTTATGGGGAAGAGGTATGTGGATAGACCTCTCTGAATGGGCCAAAGAAGTGAAGATATTTGTGTCTCATGTGGATGCTCACCAAAAGGTGACCTCAGCAGAGGAGGATTTTAACAATCAAGTGGATAGGATGACATGTTCTGTGGAAACCAGTCATCCTCTTTCCCCAGCTACTTCCGTCATTGCTCAATGTGCTCATGAACAAAGTAGCCATGGTGGCAGGGATGGAGGCTATGCATGGGCCCAGCAACATGGACTTCCACTCACCAAGACTTACTTGGCTACGGCCACTGCTGAGTGCCCAATCTGCCAGCAGCAGAGACCAACACTGAGTCCTCAATATGACACCATCCCTCCAGGTGATCAGCCAGCAATCTGGTGGCAAGTTGATTACACTGGATCACTTCCATCATGCGAAGGGCAGCGTTTTGTCCTTACTTGAATAGACACTTACTATGGATATGGATTTGCCTTCCCTGCATGCAAAGCTTCTGCCAAAACTACCATCCATGGACTTACAGAATGCCTTATCCACCATCATGGTATCCCACACAGCATTGCCTCAGATCAAGGGACTCAACTTCACAGCAAATGAAGTGCAGCAGTGAGCCTATGCCCATGGAATTCACTGGTCTTACCATGTTCCCCATCATTCTGAAGCAGCTGGATTGAAAGAATGATGGAATGGCCTTCTAAAGACACAATTACAGCACAGCTAGGTTGCAGGGTTGGGGCAATGTTCTCCAGGAAGCTGTATATGCTCTAAACCAGCGTCCAATATGTGGTGCTGTTTCTCCTATAGCCAGGATTCATGGGTCCAGGAATCAAGGGGTAGAAATGGGAGTGGCACTACTCACTATTACCCCTCATGACCCATTTGCAAGATTTTTGCTTTCTGTCCCCATGACCTTATGCTCTGAAGGTCTAGAGGCCTTAGTTCCAAAGGGAGGAATGCTCCCACCTGGAGACACATCACTGATCCCATTGAACTGGAAGCTAAGAATGCCACCTGGGCACTTTGGGCTCCTTATGCCTCTGGATCAACAGGCAAAGAAGGGAGTTAACATACTGGCTGGTGTGATTGACCCTGATTACCAAGAGGAAATTGGATTGATATTACATAATCGAGGTAAAGAAGAGTGTGTCTGGCATGCAGGAGATTCCTTAGGGTGTCTCTTAGTACTACCGTGCCCTGTGATTAAAGTCAATGGAAAACTACAGCAACCCAATTCCGACATGACTACTAATGACCCAGACCCTTCAGGAGTGAATGTTTGGGTCACCCCACCAGGCAAAGAACCACGACCAGCCGAGTGCTTGCTGAGGGCAAAGGGAATACAGAATGGGTGGTGGAAGAAGGTAGTTCTAAATACCAGTTACAGCAACATGACCAGTTGCAGAAACGAGGACTGTAATTGTTATGAGTATTTCTGCTTTGTATGTGTGCATCAAATATTTTTGTTTCCTTCACTTATAAAACGTAAACAGGGCTAGTGCATTTTAGATTGTACACGTGTTAGTTGTGTCATGTTAGGTGCAAGTATAACTTTCTAATCGTCTTTATTCAGAGATTATGTATGGTTTAAGGAGAAGTGTACAAGTGCCAAGTTGACAAGGGGTGGACTGTGATGGTTAAGATTGTGTGTCAACTGGGCTGGGCTGTGATTCTTAGTGTTTATATGCAATTGCTCCCATGATTGAATATGCTGTGAGTAGCCAGTTAGTGGAAAGGGAGTTGCCCTGGGGTGTGGCCTGCATCTGAATATAAGCAGACGTTCTGGGTTTTTGCTCTCTCTGGATCCTGTGGTTGCCTCCTGTTTGTGTGACCTCTGGTTCTTGGCACTTGAGCTGTCAGCTTATCTGCCTAACTTGGGATTCTTTGCTCTTCACAGCCTGTGAGTAGGAGCCCTGCTCTCCAATCTACCAATCTTGGGCTCACCAGCATCTGCAGCTTCATGAATTGGGAGAGGCCTCTACCCTGATACACCGACTTGGGACGTTCTAGCCTCCACAATCACGTGAGCTGTTTCTTTGATATAAATCTCTATATATATACTTATACATTTTACTGGCTTTGCTTCTCTAGAAAAACCAGCCTAAGACATTTGGTACCAAGAGTGGGGTGTTGCTCTAACAGATATCTGAAAGGTGGAAGTGGTTTTGAAACTGTGAATGGATAGAGGTGCAGCAGCAGCAGAGAACCAGCAGCAGCAGAACCAGGAGACCAGCGTGAGGTGGTGCTACAGCCGACCTGCTGAGCAAGGAGCTGAGTGCCTGTGTGCAGGAGGCTTCCTGGAGGAGTGGGGTGCCTCTGGACACTTGTTGGTGGAACTACCAAGCTTTGGAACACCTGCCCCAGCAGGGCAGATGTGAGGCCCGAAGGCCAAGAGTCCACAGGAAGCAAAAGCTGACGAGACAAGAAATACAAGAAGCCGAGCTACCTCAGTCTTACAAGGTATGGCCATGACGTCAGGGGTTTCAAAGGGTGGAGCCATGGCCTCTGGTGTTTCTAAGGGTGGAGTTGTCACTCCAGTGGACTAGGAGAATGGTGCGCCTGAAGCTGAGGAAGCAGAGGTGCCGTCCCAGTGGGCCTGGATGGCAGAGCTGAAGCCCGGGGCCAAGGGGCCTCCACTCAGAATACAGAGACTGTGGCCAATACCTAGAGTCTGGAGGGCAGGGCTATTGTGTAAATTGTCTCAGAGAACAGAAGATTATTTTCAAAGCCTTGAGGGCTGATGTAATGTGTTCTGCTGACTTGCTTGGTGCCTATTATCCCTTCTTCTCCTCCAGTTTCTCCCATTTGTAATGGAAATGTCTAGCTTGTGCCTGTTCTGCCATTGTGCCTTTGGAAGCAAACAAGTTGTTGTCTAGATTTCACAGATGAAGAGGAATTTTTGGATTTTGCACTTGGAGTTAAGACTTTTGTTGCAATATGATGAGATGAATATGTTTTGCACATTGCAAAGACATGAATTTTTGGAGGCCAAAAGGTGGGGTGTCATGGATTGAGTTGTGTCCTCCAAAAGTATCTGTCAACTTGGCTGGGTCATGAGTCCCAGTATTGTATAATTGTGTACCATTTTGTAATCTGATGTGATTTCCTTATGTGTTGTAAATTCAGTCACTATGATCTAATAAGATGGATTAGCGGCAGTTATACTATGAGGTATACAAGATTGGATAGTGTCTTAAGCCAATCTCTTTTGAGATATAAAAGAAAGAAGTGAACAGAGATACAAGGGACCTCATACCACCAAGAAAGCAGTGCCAGCAGCAGGGTGCATCATTTGGACCCGAGGTTCCACACAGAGAAGCTCCTAGTCTGGGGTAAGATTGATGAGAAGGCCAACAGAGACAGAAAGCCTTCCGCTGGAGCTGCCACCCTGAATTTGGACTTTTAGCCTACTTTACTGTAAGGAAATAAACTTCTCTGTTAAAGCCACCCACTTGCGGTATTTCTGTTAAAGCAGCACTAGATGACTATGACAACTGTGTTTTAGGTGAAAGTTTACACAGCAAATTAAGTTCCCATTTAACAATGTTTATACAAATTGTTCCATAACATTGGTTACAATTTTCACAATGTGTCTGCATTCTCATTATTTCCATTCTGTTTGTTCTGTTTCCATAGATCTAGCTTCTCTTCCTCTCCTTGCCTTCTCGGTCTTCACTTTTGGGTAAATGTTGACTGTTTAGTCTCATATAGTTGATAGTTTAAGGGAGCTCATTACTCACGGGTGATCAAATGTGATCTCCGGGAGTGGCTACAGTTCCAAGTTCAAAGGGTATCTTAGGGCAATAATCTTGGGGGCTCCTCTAGTCTCTCTTGATCCAGTAAGTCTGGCCTTTTTTAGGAATCTGAATTTTGTTTTACATTTTTCTCCCATTCTATTGGGGACCTAACTGTGTTGCTTTTCTGCCCTCTCTTGATTGAAATATGGAGAGCAAATCTATTAAAACACAAATGGTTCCTTACATTTGTGGTGGATGAAGGACCCTATTGTTTTTGTCGTTGTTGTTAGGTTCTGTCGTCAGTTAGTTGCCTTCAAATAGATTCTGACTCAAGGCAACCACAAGGGTGCAGAGTAGAACTACTCCATAGGGTTTTCAAGGCTGTGACCTTTTGGAAGCACATCACCAGGCCTGACTTCAGAGGTACCTCTGGGTGGGTTCCAACCATCAACCTTTCAGCTAGTAGTCCAGTGTTTAATCATTTGCACCACCCAGGGACTCCTTTGCCGTGTAAGGTAACATATTTACAGGTCTCTGAGATTAGGACGGGGACATCTTTGGGGAAACATTATTCTGCCTACCATACTTGCTTAACTTGGAAACACTTGATCACTGGAAGGACCTTTATTTACAACGTGGGGCTTCTGCTCCTTCTTCAAAATGCTCACCTGCCACTGTGTTGTTGTTACGTGCCACTGAGTTGGTTCAGGCTCATAGCAACTCTATGTATAACAGAATGAAACACTGCCTGGTCCTGTGCTATCCTCACAATCCTTGTTATACTTGAGCCCATTGTTGCAGCCACTGTGTCAATCCATCTTGTTGAGGGTCTTCCTCTTTTTTGGTGACCCTCTACCAAGCAAGATGTCCTTCTCCAGGGACTGTCCCTCCTGATAATACGTCCAAAGTATGTGAGATGAAGTTTCACCATCCTTGCTTCTAAGGAGCATTCTGGTTGTACTTCTTCCAAGACAGATTTGTTCATTCTTCTGGCAGTCCACGGTATATTCAGTACTCTTCAGTAACACCATAATTCAAAGGCATCAGTTCTTCTTCAGCCTCCCTTATTCATTGTCCAGCTTTTGCATGCATATGAAGCAATTGAAAATACCATGGCTTGCGTCAGGCACACCTTAGTCCTCAAGGTAACATCTTTGCTCTTTAACACTTTAAAGAGGTCTTTCACAGCAGATTTGCCCAATACAATGCATCATTTGATTTCTTGACTGCTGCTTTCACGGGTGTTGATTGTGGATCCAAGTAAAATGAAATCCTTGACAACTTCAGTCTTTTGTCCACTTATCATGATATTGCTCGTTGGTCCAATTGTGAGGATTTTTGTTTTCTCTACTTTGAGGTTTAATACATACTGAAGGCTGTGGTCTTTGATCTTCAACAGTACTTCAAGTCCTCTTCACTTTCAGCAAGCAAGGTTGTGTCATCTGCATAACGCAGGTAGTTAATGAGTCGTCCTCCAATCCTGATGCCCTGTTCTTCTTTATATAGTCCAGCTTCTGGAACTATTTGCTCAGCAAACAGATTGAATAAGTATGGCAAAAGGATACAACTCTGACGCACACCTTTCCTGACTTTAAACCACACAGTATTCCCTTTTTCTGTTTGACCGGACTGCCTTTTGGTCTATGTACAGGTTAAGTGTTCTGGAATTCCCATTCTTCATAATGTTAACCAATTTGTTATGATCCACACAGTCGAAAGCGTTTGCATTTGTGTGTGTATTAAAAAAAAAAACAAAAAAAAAACAGACCCATTGTCGTCAAGTCAATTCCGACTCATAGCAACCCTACGGGACAGAGTAGAACTGCCTCAGAGGGTTTCCAAGGAGCAGCTGGTGGATTCGAACTGTTGATCATTTGATTAGCAGCCCAGCTATTAACCACCTCATCTCCAACAATTCCTCTCTACTCAGATACATCCTTCCTAGCCCTTACAGCCCACAAACCAACATCCAACCTAAATAATCTAAGATGAAAAATAAGAGTAGATATGTGAGAAATACTCATCTTCCTCTGACTGTATCTCTAATACCATGTACAAGTTCCTCATGTGCACAATTAAGTGTTCTGGAATTCCCATTCTTCACAATATTATCCATAATTTGTTATGATCCACACAGTCGAATGCCTTTGCATAGGCAATGAAAGACAGTAAACATCTGTCTGATATTCTCTGCTTTCAGCCAGGATCCATGTGACATCAGCAATGGTGTCCCTCGTTCTACATCTTCTTCTGAATCCTGCTTGAATTTCTGGCAGTTCACCTGCGACTGTACAAACAACTATTTCATTTTGTAGAGGCTCCAGTTTGAGATTCATAACTAAGGAAACTTGTGTTTAGCACTCAGGTTTAGGATTTATGGAGACTTGAATTTCAAAGTTCAGGGCTCTATTTGGAGAAATTAGAGGGAGTCCCAGGCCTTGAGAGAGTGAATTTTATTCTGACAGGGAATGCTGAGACTCAGAGGAATCCGTAGCTTGAACTTGACCCAGGGTGCAGGGAACAGAGGGTAATGGCAGTAGCATTCACTGTCTTATGGGGATTTCAAAAGCAGAAGCGGACTTGGCCATACACTTAACCTTCCTTCAGGGAGGAAGAGACCAAAGACCTGCGCAGTAATTACCTGACTCAGAGGCCAAGGTCCTTCTGATTTGACATCTAACAGTGCCTCTCCCCTTTCCAATGGGGATTTGTGGCAAAGGGCAAATTAAGAGGAAGTTAGAAATAAGTGAGTAATAGCTGAAGGGCAAGGCCACAGTATCCTGACTAAGTAACACTAAAGATCTTCAGGTTACAGAAATAAGTCAATTCTCTTGTACTTTTGTTCTTCTCTTCTCTCCAATATAGAAGAATGGGTTGGTCTTGCCTTAATTTAAAAGAAAGGGGAAGGTTAACAAATTCACATGTCATCAGAGAACAATTTTGGAATTTGGCACACCCATCAGTAATCTACACTTCAGGACTAATGTTATTTGCATGCTAGGCTTTCTTATCAAGCCAATGATGCAATCTCCAGGCTGCTTATTTTCCTCTCATGTGCTACTTGTTTGTACAATGCAGATACCCAGTAACAGCCTGAAACCCAGAAATGAGTCATCCTCTGCCCAAGTAGGTGGCAGCAGGCACACCTGAGGAAATAAAAGCTCAGTTGTGTTGCTGGCAGGAGTAATTGGCACAATACATGACTTCAGGGGAAGCAGACCAGAGACACAGCACCATGACTTCTGAGAAAGGTAAAATGGACTGGGGCCAGACAAGCTCCATATTCATCAACAGTGCAAAAATTGTTGGTATATGTGTGTACGTGCACTCACTCGAGTGTGTGTGTTTATATGTGTGTCTCCTTGGGCATTTTTCAGCTTTCCTATTATTGATTAATATATTACGGTTACCCTTAAACAAGATTTATTAGTATGAGCTATTTACATCCCCAAATGATTTTGGACGCTAAGTCAGTGCTTGTTTCACCATAATAAAAAAGTAAAAATGCAGCCCTTTAAATAGCAGCTCAAGAAAACAACAGAAGAGATAACATGTTGCTCTTATCGAGTGCTGTGGAGTCAATTCCGACCCATAGCGTCCCTATAGGACAAAGTAGAACTGCCCCATAGGGTGTCCTAGGCTGTAATCTTTGCAGAAGCAGATCGCCAGGTCTTTTGAAGAAAAGACTCACTACTGGTGGGTTGGAACCACTGACCCTTTGGTTGGAAGCCAAGTGCTTAACCATTGCACTGCCAAGGCTCCTTAGAAATAACAAGGATGTGATTCATTGATAATTGTCCAGTTATTTAGTGTTTGAGAAATTCATGAGAGACTGAGAAAACTTCTGGCTATGGAAGGAAATAATTTTCAGATGAGGTGGGATTTGAGCTGTCTCTAAAAGAAAGATAAGATTTAGACTGGCAAAAAGGAGGAGGAAATTTCAGGTTGATTCAGTCACATTGACAAAAAGAGCTTGAGAGAATTTAAAAGAGATTTGAGCAAACTGGTTAGGTTAGAGAAGAGTTTATGAAAATAATCTGCAATAAGATTAGAACACAAATTTGAGGTGATTATTATAGAGGGCCTTGATTGCCAGGCAAAAGAAATTGAGGTTTATCCTTTTTGTTTATTTTATTTATCCTTATTGTTTATTTTTGTTTATTTCTCCAAAACCACTGGAGAATTTGTGAATAGCAAGTGATATGATTAAAACAGTGTTTTAGACACATTTACCTGGCATTTGATGGGTTTTGGACTGGAAGAAGAAAAAGCTAGAAGTAAGTAGACCAGTTAGAAGACTATTGCAACAACGTGTGCATCATATGTTAAGAGGTCATACAGATATCAGTTTTGGGTTTAAGTGACAATGGTTTTCTTCTTCATTATATTCTCCCTCTATTAGAATTCTTTTGTGAGTGGAGTGTTGTGAAAGACCAAACACATTGTTTAGTTTAATTACCTGGGCACTTCCCTGACCTTCCTCTGAAGGTGGTATGTCTCATCCCTCAAACTGTCCTGAATCATGTGGCTGATCCTCTTGCCTTGCATCCCAGGGGTTGTATTGATCAGTCTAAATACTGAGCGTATATCTCACTCCACTCTCCATTTCTGAAGTTCTTACTGCTGTTTCACTTCCTTCAGGGGAAGTGTTCTCTGATCGTTAATTTGACCATCTCCGCCAGGTATGGCCTCTGTTTCTGGAAGGCCCCCTCCAGCTGGTTCAAGGGCTGCAGTTTGGATTAAAGTCTGACAGGTGCCCATTCCAAGTGTCAGCCATCTCCTTCCTCCTCCATCTCGGTAGTCAAATTCCCCTTTTCTTCTTTTAAGGGTCAGAGATTTATTCTTTGGTCACATTTAGGATAGTGTTTTCCTGGCTCTGCCTCTTTCATGATATCTAGCTAATTCTCTGTTTTAGTCTCTCACCTCAGCTAGAACAACTTTCCACCGATAGGACACTGTGCCCCACATACTTCCCTCCTAATTCCCCTCTACCATCCAGCGAACATGCACAGACTACACACACACACACACACACACACACGCACACACACGCACGCACACGCACGCACGCAGAGGGAGAGAGAGAGTGCCTCGCATAAAATACTTTCTGTTTAGGAGGAAGTATCCACCAGAACTTGTGACTCTTCTTCATTCAAAAACAGCTCCTAAAAGTTAAAGTTTGGCTAGGAGGTTGTCCTAAGTCTCTTGCCTGCATCTCCCCATAGCCACTTTACCCTCAGAGGTAGGAGTGACTTTTGTATCTTTTCTGACCCACTAGGAAGGTGTCTTAGTTATCTAGCGCCGCTGTAACATAAATAACCACAAGTGGGTAGCTTTAACAAACAGAAATTTATCTGCTCATGGTTTAGGAGGCTAGAAGTCTGAAAACAGAGTGCTGACCCTAGGGGAAGGTTTTCTATCTCTGCTGGCTCTGGGGAAAGGTCCTTGTCTCTTCAGTTTCTGTTTCTTGGTTCCTTGGAGATCTCCATGTGGCATGGCATCTATCTTCCCCCAACTCTGGTTGTTTCCTTGTCCTAATCTGTTCTTTTTATATCTCTGATTTAAAATACGCCCTACACTGATATGGCCTCTTAACATAGCAAAGAAAACTCATTCCCAAATGGGATTATAACCACAGGTATAGGGGTTAGAATTTACAACACGTATTTTTGGAGGACAAAATTCAATCTATAATAGTAGGGATAGCATGGAGTTGGGGGAACCTCATGCTCTCTGTCTCAAACTTCATGGATCTCTGCTTTCTTGGAAAAGAGGGATTGGTGCTGGTAATTGAATCCTTTGACTTATGGGCTTTCTCTACTGCCTTCCCAGACAAATTTAACTTCCAAATAACCAGGGGCAAATCCATAACATGAGCTCGTGTTGCCAAAATAAAGCAAATGAGTAGCATTTGTGCTCTCCAAGTTTTGGAATTCTGTGTTCTAAATATCCTGAAGGGGCCTTTGTGGTTCAGTAGTGGAATTCTCGCTTTCCATGCAGAAGACTGGGGTTTGATTCTCAGTCAACGTACCTCGTGTACCGCCACCGCCACCTGTTAGTGGAGGCTTGTGTGTTGCTATGATGCTGAGCAGGTATTAGCAGAACTTCCAGACTAAGACAGACTATGAAGAAAGCCCTGGCAGTCTACTTCTGAAAATCAGCCAATGAAAACCCTTTGGATCACAATGATCTGATCCGTAACTGATGATGGGAATGGTACCGGAGCAGGCAGCATTTCATTCCATTGTGCATGGGGTCACCATGAGTGGGGACTGACTTGATGACAGCCAACAACAGAAAACATTCTGAACCCAGGCCTGGTCAGTGCCCTTTTCAGAGCTGGGACATCCTTAGTGCTCTGAGTTTGAGAGGCATTGGCTTCTGAGTCTGGTACTTTCATTTGAATCATCCCCACACTCTTCAGTGGCTTCCCATTACACTTAGAATGAAATCCATAGCTTATAAGGCCCTATATGATCAAGCTTATCTCCTACCATCATATTTCTTGATCACTCTGACCTAGCAGTGCTAACCTCCTTGTTCTTCCTTTAACCTGCCAAGATCCTTGTACTTCAGATCCTTTGCATCTGCTGTTCCTTGTGCTTGGAAGTTCTTCCCCTGATGTCCACATGTCTTGCTCCTCCACTTTACAATCAAGCCTCTGCTTAAATAACCTTCTTCAAAGAGGGCTTCCCTGACCATTCTATCCATCCACCTCTTATTCTCCTATAATATTTTTCATAGCACTAGTCCCTACCAACTTTATATTATACATGTATTTGTTTCTTTATTTATTGTCTCTCACCCCTTTCCCAATATAACCTCCATGAAGGTTAGGATTTGTTTTGTCCAGTGCTGTAGCTCCAATACTTAGAAGAGTGCCTAACGCTTACTAAGTTGTCAATTAATGTTTGTTGAAAGGATGAATAAGTGAATCTCCACACCCACCCCCCATACAGACTGTAGTTTGCCAAGTTCCAGGGGTGACTTATTTGCTGGTCACCAGTATCCTCTTGGAAACCCTGGTGACACAGTGGTTAAGAGCTGCCGCTGTTAACCAAAAGGTCAGCAGTTCGAATCCACCAGGCACTCCTTGGAAACCATATGGGGAAGTTCTACACTGTCCTATAGGGTCACTATGAGTCAGAATCGACTCTACAGCAACTGGTTTTGTTTTTGGTTTTAGTATACTCTTAGGAGTCCCTGTGTGGTACAAATGGTTAAGCACTAGACTACTAGCCATAAGACTGGCAGTTCAAACCCACTTGGTACCTTGGAAGACAGGCCTGGCTATCTGCTTATGAAAGGTCGCAGTACTGAAAACCCTACGGAGCATTTCTACTCTGCACACACGGGGTAGTCATGAGTTATAATCGACTTGACGGCAACTAACAACAGCTATAATAGTATCCTTTTCTTGGCTCTTCTTGGTATTATGCCCCTGTGTTGATAGCAAATTGATGGACACAAGGGTCAACCAGGGCTCTTGGCTCTTCCAGGGAGCCTTTTGACTGAAAGAGGAAGCAAAATTATCCCCACTCTCTGAGGCCCTATTAATTGGAAGCTTAAGTGACAATCATACCCACGTTAATTCATACTTCCCAGTTCCTAGTTCTGGTGCTGTTATTTTCCTAAGAGCAGTGATTGATGCTTCTTTCTCTCCCTCCCTCCAAGTCAACATGATTCAAAGGGAGACTTGAGCAGAGCCATGAAAAATCTTGCTTTTCTCTGATGCAATGAGGTGATCCAATCTGATTAGTCCAGGAGAAAAGCTTCTAACTCCATTTTCTTATTTGGGTCACAGGTTTGGAAGAATAGAGCATTTTTTCTTAGCAGCTCAATTGTATTTGGGTATTATTTGCCATAATCATCTCTTGGTCAACAGGTCCTTCGACTGGAGATGGCACTTTGAGGTAAGAATGATACTATGATAGTGCCCATTTAACTCAACTAAGTGGTTACTTAGAGCTGCAAAACTATAGCGTTTCTTATTGTTCTCCTCATTTGCTGTGCTCCCTCTTTCTTTTTGCTTTTTTCAGCTTTATTCTCTATGATTATTGCTTCCTTTATCTTTTCTCCTATGTCTTTTGGTTTCTGTTTAAATAAATTATCTTCCAGATTGCTTCTGTGGTATTGTCCTACTATTGCTCTTCTCTCTTTAAATCACGTTTTATAGCCATTAATGAAATGTCCAGAGAACTCATCTGTTACTTTGATTTCATCTTCCTGTCCTACAATCTACCCATTCTCCCAACATATTGTTATAACAGGGAGGCCATTGCTGAGGAATGTACATAGCATCTCATGGTGAGTAGGATTGATCTATGTAATAAATGAATGTGATACTTTATGGATGAGTGGGTGATGCAGTGGTTAAGCACTCGGCTGCTAACCGAAAGGTCAGCTGTTTGAACCCAACAGTCATTTCTGGGGAGAAAGATGTGACTGTCTGCTTCTGTAAAGATTACAGCATAGCAGACGCTATAGGACAGTTCTACTCTGTCTTACAGGGTCGCTATGATTTGGAATCAACTGGAGACAGCAATGGATTTTTCTTTTTTTTTTTTTTTTTGGTTGGTAACCATTAGGATGTAATAAGCTTATCACTCAACCATATTGTAATGAAAATACCTCAGCACAATCCTGACTTTCCCCAGAGTCACAGCTTTGAGGCACCGAGACTGTTAAATCTAAAGATGCCATCGAGAGTAGTTTGAGTTTCTTTCTTGTGTGGAACTAGTAAACAGGATTCTAATGTGGAACAATTCTGAGGCTAAATTACTCTCTTCTCAGACTAGACAATAGAATCTTGTTGATGATCTGAGGTGTCAATACCTGAGAAAATCTGATTAGAGAGTCTGTTGGGGAACAGTAAATGTTAAGAATTGGTGCTCTTTTAAAGAAGTACATATATGGGGTCAAGTTGACAACAGTAACTTGAAAGTTTAGGTAGGTTAAGGGGCAGTCAGTTTATGTTAATGAGGGAGGAACAGTTTGGAAAAAGAAGGTGAAAATGGTTGCACAATTTGAAGAATGTAGTCAGTGTCACTTAACTGTATGTGTAGATATTGTTGACTTGGTGCAAGTTTTGCTGTGTATATTTTCAACAACAACAAAAACAAATAAAATACATTATTTTAAAAATAGATTAAGGATTAGGACATGGCACTTTTTTTTTCTATTTGTACAGAGCAAACTAGTTTCTCATTAGACAATTAATACACATATTGTCTGTGACATCAGTTGCCAACCCCACAACATGTCAACGCTCTCCCCTTCTCGACCTCGGATTCCCCACTACCAGCTTTCCTGTCCCCTCCTGCCTTCTCGTCCTTGCCCATGGGCTAGTGTGCCCATTTATTCTCGGTTTGTTTTATGGGCTTGTCTAATTTTGGCTGAAGGGTGAACCTCAAGAGTGACTTCATTACTAAGCTGTAAGGGTGTCTGGGGGCTGTACTCTCAGGATTTCTCCAGTCTCTGTCAGACCAATAAGACAGGTCTTCTTTTTTTTTTTTTGAGTTATAGTTTTGTTCTACATTTTTCTCCAGCTCTGTCCAGGAACCTCTGTTGTGATCCCTGTCAGAGCAGTTGGTGGTGGTAGCTGAGCAGCATCTAGTTGTGCTGGACTCAATCTGGTGGAGGCTGTGGTAGTTGTAGTCCGTTAGTCCTTTGGACTAATCTTTCCCTTGTGTCTTTGGTTTTCTTCTTTCTCCCTTACTCCATATGGGTGAGACTAGGGGAGTATCTTAGATGGCTGTTCACAAACTTTTAAAACCCCAGATGCTACTCACTAAAATACAATGTAGAACATTTTCTTTATAAACTATGTTATGCCAATTGAGCTAGATGTTCCCTGAGACCACGGTCCCCAGAGCCCTCAGCCCAGTAATTTGGTCACTCAGGGAATTTGGATGTGTCAATGGAGCTTCCAAGGACATGGTACTTTTAAGAGTGCAATAGAAAGATTAGAATTTAATGAGAACCCTTTAAAAGAGAAATGAGGACACACTAATACCAGAATTCAAGACTGAAAAGCAATGGTATATAGTGATGACCAAATAGCATGACTGGGAAAAAAATCTTTTCACTGTGTTTGTGAGAGAAACTGGTAATTCAGATGGACCTCTCCAGATAACTTTGAGACATAGAATAGAAAAAGTTTCCTGAGACGTCATGTTGTAGAACTGCCTGTTAGAAGAAGAGAGCAGGAAATGATTCCAAAAGTCCCTCTAGAGATTACATGACAACGTGGGGGTGCTTTTTATATTTCAGGAGAAGAATCAAGCCCTGGGAATTTGAAATGTTCTTCGACCCCAGGGAGCTCCGTAAAGAGACCTGTCTGCTCTACGAAATCAAGTGGGGCACGAGCCACAGAATCTGGCGAAACTCAGGCCAAAACACAACCAAGCACGCTGAAGTCAATTTTATAGAAAAATTTACCTCAGAAAGAAATTTTTCCCCATCAGTCAGCTGCTCCATCACCTGGTTCTTGTCTTGGAGTCCCTGTTGGGAATGCTCCAAAGCTATTAGAGAATTTTTGAGCCAACACCCCAATGTGATTCTGGTTATTTATGTAGCACGGCTTTTTCAACACATGGATCAACAAAACCGGGAAGGACTCAGAGACCTTGTTCTCAGTGGTGTAACTGTCCAGATTATGAGCGTTTCAGGTAAAAATAGCAAAGAATCTTAAGTGTTCTTGAGAGAATTCAGTGATATTATCTGTTTCTAAATCAGGAGATTGGTTATCCCAGACTAGAAGTCTCAGAACTGAAAATCCAAAATAATGCGAGAAAGGACAAGGTCTGCAATTTATGGCAAGGAAAGCATCAAAAATAAGACTCCTGTCTCCACTCTTGTCACTGTGTCCTCTCGGTCATCTTTAAATAAATCATTTTCTTCTTTTTAGGGATTCTGGGGAAGGCTAGCCCATGTCCATCAGTGAATATTCCAGAGGGTTGTATATATGATATAGTTTTAAGTTAGAGCTCTCTTTAAGTGATTTATTGTTGTACTTGTTGAATGAACCAAGATTTGTGTTTCCTTAGAGTATGGTCACTGCTGGAGGAATTTTGTCAACTACCCACCTGGGGAAGAAGCTCGCTGGCCAAGATACCCGCCTCTGTGGATGATGCTGTATGCACTGGAACTCCACTGCATAATTCTAGTGAGTTACTTTAAGGGACACAGATTTTGATGCAAAAGGAAGCATCCTTCTTCAAACTTTCTTCCTGAGAATTTTAATATATACCCTCTCTACCATCTCTTTGGCATTTATGTTGAGATGTGATGGTTTAACTAGTTCACCTATTTTAAGGAAATGTTAAAACAAGACAATCTTTTTTGAGAAATCAGTAGGAGAAGAGAATGGAAACACTGGTCTAAGATATATGTGGAGCCCATATTAATTCCATATAGTTATATGGAATTAATTATTATTATTACAACACTTAACAGGTTCTACAGTATTTCGGACATTCTCCATTCCCATATATGTGTGTGTGTTACCGTACTGAAGAAAGGCAGTTTTCCCATCTGTATTTTCTTGGAAGAAGTCCACGGTTTTCCAATTGATATTTTTCAATGTTTGTGGTAATAATAGCATTAATGAAAAATATTACCCTAACTTCTTTTCTTTTATTCCAGGGTCTTCCACCCTGTTTAAAGATTTCAAGAAGACGTCAGAGTCAGCTGACACTTTTCAACCTTACTCCTCAAAATTGCCATTACCAAATGATTCCGCCCCATATTCTTTTAGCTACAGGGTTGATACAACCTTATGTGACTTGGAGATGAACAGAATGATTCCTTGTGTGTACTGTTTCAAGAACAGGCAGTGGTAACACACTAAAGAGGGAGTGCCATTAAGAATCTAGAAATTTTTACAAACTGCAGTAACATGGATTATTTTAGTTGTATATTGTATAACAAATTACTCCAAAACTTTGTGGCTTAAAAAACAATAAATATTTATTATTTCCTACAGTTTTGTGGGTCAAGTATTTAGCACCAACTTAGCTGTATATTCCTGGTTTGGGATCTCCCATGAGGTTGCAGTCAGGATGTCAGCCAGGGCTGAAGTGATCCAAAGTCTTGACTGAGGCTGGAGATCTGCTTCCAAGACGGCTCACTCGCATGACTGGCAAGTTGGTGCTGGTCGTTGGCAGCTGGTCTCAGTTTCTCACCACATAGGACTGCTTAGATGTCCTCATGACATGGCAGCTGGTTTCCTACAAACAGAGTGGTCTAGGAGAGACCAAGTAGGAAATTGCAATGTCTTTTATGACTTAGCCATGGAAAATCACACACTGTCTCTTCCACAATATTCTATTGGCCACACAGGCCACCCATGGTTCACTGTGGGACTGCAAAAAGGTTTGAATCCCAAGAGATGAGAATCACTGGTGGCCAGTTTGGGTTTTCCCTATAGGGACTTTCACTCTGTTCTCAGGGCAAGTAATTACATGAAGTTAGTTTCTGAGAAACAGCTAGAGGAAAACAAGGCACAAAGTAGCATCTATTATTATTTGTTTCTGGATAATAATGTCATAAATTTTAATAAATGATTTACTATTCAGAATTTATCAGATGATTTATCGTTGTAATAACCACCCCAAAATTTCATAGCTTAACACAAAAGATTTATTTCTTGTTCACGTCTCTGTCTAATGCAAGTTGGGTGAGGATGTTGCTGCTCTATGCAATTACTCAGGGATCCAAATCCCTTCCATTTAGTGACTCTACCATCTGCTATGGACTTGGAATCCTCTGTTGGATTCTCTACATTCAGCCAGCATGAAAAAAGCACGAAACAGTGTGAAACAGTGTTTTTAGGGGCAAGGACTGAAGTGACAAACATTCCTTTTGCCTCCATTACACTAATAAAATTCAGTCATGTGACTCTACCTAATTGTAAGGTAGACTGAGAAACACAGCCCAGCTGCCTGCCTAGGGAGAAATGGAAACAGGGTTTGATGAACACATAGTGCCTATCACAATGAAAATACTAAGAAATTGTGAATTTATGCAACCTGGCCAAGGTCACATAGGGAATACCACAACAGAAATGGGGCTAAAAATCTTTGTGCATTTTTTCTCCCTGAGCCGGTTAGGATATGGCAGGAATCAACATATATAAATAAATATAAAAAACTTTCATAATGGAATCAGATTGGCTCAGTCATTTGCCCGACTTGCCCTGCCTGGGTTGGTCTGGGGTTAAGACAGTCTCTTTATGGGCATAAATAGAGACTGTGTTCTATGGTGCCTCTAAAACCAAAAACCAAACCTGTTGCCATCAAGTCGATTCTGACTCACAGCAACCCTATAAGACAGAGTAGAACTGCCCCATAGGATTTCTAAGGCTGTAAATCTTTACAGGAGCAGACTGCCATACCTTTCTACCATGCAATGGTTGATAGGTTTGAACCACCAACCTTTTGGTTAGCAGCAGAGCACTTAACCACTGTGTCACCAGGGCTCCTTTCTATGGTGCCTAGACTCTTTTAAAGATTCACACACTCATTATTCATGTTTTATTCTTTTTTGTTTTTGTATGGAAATTCAGAAACTGGAAAACCATTTGAATAGCTGGAATAAAGTTATCTTCTTTAATAGTCAAATATTCCCATTCTAATCAAACTTTCTATAGTCATGGCTTGACAAATCAACTAAATTAGAGAAATTTTGAGGTAACCCCAGCACCCAGAAAACTAAAGTCCCACTGAATGCAATGGAAAACAGATGGATATCTTCATAGTTGCCTGAGATAATGGGGACGTTGGGATTACAATTGTCCTACAGTAAAAGATGCAATTTCCTACCCACCATGACAACTCCATTCTCAAAATCTAAATATGAAATGACCTCATTTATCTATTATAGCTCCTTCACCATATTCTGGGTGCTGCCTTATTTGCTTGGATTGAATTTCATGGAATTCAGAATTTAAAAATGTAAGTTTACTGTAAAAATGGCTTAGCAAGGGTGTCTGACTTCCCCTAACTTCAAAAGCAGGAAGGAGAATCAAGATTAACAGCACAAGGCTGATTACTATGAGGCAGAAGTCAGACATACCTCCTCTCTCCAACCTTTTAAACCAATTCTGACGCCAATCATCCCTCCCACGGCACTCTCTTCTTCTCTGCTGGGATCGATAATTTATTGCAATGGCTGCACAGAACTCACAGACCATGCTCACAGTTAAGAGGTTTATTAGGAAAGTAACAGGTTACAATTCAAGTTCAGAAACACTCAGGATACAGTTCTTTGATCAGGACAGCCTCTTCTCAGCCATGCCCTTAGGCAGATCTCTCTCTGGCCCTTAGCCCCTCAGCATGCCCTCTGCCCTGCTCAGGCAAGTGTTACAAATCTCTTTCAGTTCTTCCATTAAGTACCCATAGGCACACCACTCTGCCAGTAAGTTTTGGCCTAAAGGCACTCAGCTCTAGTGCCGTGGGTTGGCAAACCTAATCCACCAAATTCCCGGAGGCACCCTACACAGCCAGCAAGCCTCTGCCTGAAGGCGCTCACCTTTCTCACTCTGTGGGCCAAGAAGCCCACTGCACCATCTCCTGCCAGCCTCCTGTGGGTCTTCTGGTTCTGCTGCCACCACTTCTCCACCACTGCTTTTTGCCGTCTCTGGTGTTACAGCTCTCTTTCTCTCTCTCAGTCTCTTGGCTCCAAGAGCTTCTCAGGGCAGGGATCCCAGGTCCGAAGAACATGTTCCACTACTGGATTTTCTTTCTTGGTGGTGATGAGATTCTCCCTTTTTGCCTCTAGGATGGCTCATTTTAAGCCTAGTGGGATGGCAAAACTGACCAATCTCCTCGTTAGAGTTCCAAACACCTTATTTGCATGGCCCCACCTCCACAGCTACCACGCACTTTATTTGCACTATTAACAAGCGATTCAATCCTCTTGGTGGACCACAATTACATTATTTGCATAGTCCTACCCAATTACTTGGGTGGGAGTTACAAGACCATGGCAAGAAAGGCCATATAAAAGCAATCCATCACACCGCATTTACAGACTGATTGTCTCTACCCAGTGTACAACTCATTGTGTGAAAAACAACCCAAGTTAATGCACATCATCCATGAACTTTCAAACACAGGTTTAAAAACAATCCTAAAAAGTTAATGAAAGAAACAAAATATTGTGGTCAGACTTCTCAAAAATCAATACTGGAAATTATAAGACATTTGACCAGAACCTTTAAAATTCTGGAGAAAAATATTTTCCAGCCTTGACTTCTATACTTAGACAAATTACTTAGTGTGAATGGGCAATAAAGACTGTTTCAACATGCACTGTCTTAAAACAATATTATTTCCCATCCACCCTTTCTCAGGAAGCTACTAGAGGGTTTGCTACACCAAAATGAGGGAATAAACCAAAAAAAGAGGAATGTTGGTGTTGGTTGCACAGCATGATGAAAGTAATTAACGACACTGAATTGTACATGTAACAATGGCTGAAATGGGAAATGTTTTGTTATATGTATTTTACCACAGTAACATAAAAAAATAAAAACGCTTTGGTGCTCCACGGAAGCTAAGTATTTGCTTAATCATTAACATCTACTCTGACTGGTGGGCCACAGTGACATTTTGGATCTCCCAGAATTAGTATCAGTTCAGAACCAGCGTCCAGTAATCACTGAAAAGTCTGATTATTTCCTTTTCCCCATAGAACTGGCACTCTCATAAAAGGTTGTAGATCCCTTTGGGAAAGGTTGGGAGAAAGAGTAATACTACAAACGTCTGGCAGTGCAACGGGGATCCTCCTCAAGGAGACCTGGCATCCCTTTCATTCAAGGGGTTGTGGGTCTGTAAACTGGCTGAAGTCTGGAAAATTGATTGAGGAGCTATGACTCTCTATTCTGGCAATTCAAGTTAGACTGCCCTTCACTTGACCTAGAATTCTTCCACTTGTACAGATCAAGTAAATATTTAGTAGATTTCTCATCTATTTTACTCCTAGAGACACCATGACTAAGTAGCCAATGCCATAAGTCTATATGAGTCAGACTATTCTGACTACTACTTCGACTCTGTCGCCCTTTATGGTAACCATACCCACCTTGTCTTTGTCGATTAAGTGCTGCCACTTGGCTCCTACCACCATGGGGTCCAGTCAGTCCCATTGTAGTTAGATGTCTTAATTCAATTAGGGTAGCTCCCACTGTCAAATCTGACTTACATAAAATAGCAATCACAGCAGCCTTCAAGGACGCTGGAGCTCCCTTCATAAATTTGTTCCTCACAGTTGTAGTAAAAGGTGTGTCCTCTGGACACTCCACAGGTGGGTCTGTAGGTCTAACCTGATAAATCCACTCTAGCATGCCAATTTCCCTAAGCTTTTGGATACCTTCTTCTACAGTATACCAAGGCAGGTCTGCATTTCAGCTTGATTTAGTGTAGGCCACCACTTAATCCCTGCTTCAGTGAACCAACCAAATAGCCTATTAGATCCTTTTCTAACTTCTCAAGCTGAAACACTGAATGAAGAATCTGTGTTTAGTAGTCCCAAAGCAATAAACTTAGGTTGATCCAACTTTATGTTCCTTGCACCATTATCCCACACCCTTAGTATCCATTCTCACACATATTCCCCTGGTTTCTGTTTGTATATATTAGAAAAATCAAGCGGTTATTTGGAGTGTAGCATACCACCTCCTGGGTCACACTTTGTACTTCACCTCTTGGGACTCACTGGGACACAAGTCTAGTTATAGATCTAGAAGCAAAAATGGATGGTGGGTGTGGGTCCTGGGTACATTCAACAATGTCTTGTAAGGCTTTTCCCTCAGGCAATGCCCCAGGCAAGACGCCAGGCATCACCCCAGGTGATATCTGGCACAAAGACTCTTTTGGCACAGCTGTGTTAATCTCATCAGATGGAGGTGGAAGGGATAATGGTTTTACCTGGGAGGGTGGCTTAGCAGACAAAGATGGAGTAATCTCTTCAGGTGGGAGCTAGAAGGTCGGTTCTGTTGGCAAGAGTAACTCAACAGAATTTAGGGGCTCAATGTCCCCAGCTTCCTGATTATCTGCCCATATGTCCCCAACCCAAGTTTCAGGATCCCATTGCTTCCCAATCAATGCCCTCACTTTAACTTCAGGCATCATTTGAGGCTGGAAATTCAATTGACATTGTAATTCAGCTACTTGTATGATAAGACTCTGGGTTTGGTTTTTGGCAATATCAGCTCTGTTACTTTAAGAAATAAGGCTTTCTTTCAGGGCACAAGTGGCAACTTTCAGGTCTTTTATGTGACACTTGAGTTGTGACTCTGGAGCCCTGATCTCACCTGTTTTTTCACCACTTTTTTTACCAAAAGCAGGACCAATCAACCAGCTTCCTTATACTTCTCATTCCGACAAAATTGTAGAAAAGTATCAAATGTGCAATGACCCAGAGCCTTGTCTCTCACAAATATTTGATCCATCGATGGTGGTATTTTGTGTATTTCTATTGCCACCTCATGCCATGGATTAGCATTGCCCTCTTTACTACTGGAAACAGAGTCATCAGTGCCTTTAAGGGTAACCAGACTTGAGAACCAATTCAGAAAACTCATTCTTACTATTTTGTTCTTCTAGAATCTCTCTTGGTACCAAATATCTTAGGCTGGATTCTCTAGAAGAGCAAAGCCAGTGAAGCATATATATAAATACATATATACAGAGAGATTTATTTCAAGGAAATAGCTCACACAGTTGTGGAGGCTGGCAAGGCCCAAATCCAGGGGTCAGGTATCAGGCTGGAGTCTTCTCCTGACTGACATGGTTGTGGGGGCTGATGAACCCAAAAGCTCTGCAGCTCAGACAACAGGCTGCTAGCTCACATCTTAAGAACCAGAAATCAGTGGGTGACAACTTGGATGCAGGATCAAGATAGGCAAGATCTGCCAGAACATCTGTATATACTAGATGCAGGTTAAACCCCCAAGGAAACTCCCTTTTCTACTGATTGGCTGTACACATCAGATAAAAAATAGAGGATGATTACATAGTATCTGCCAAACCACTGAGAATCACGGCCTGGCCAATTTGACATAACCTTAACCATCACAACTAGAATCCATGACACAAGTAATTCAACACAGAAGAAAAGGGAAAAAAAATCCCAAGGATAACAGTGAAGGGAGATCCCTGGATAATAACAGTAGACCCAGAAAGTAATCGTCTAGTTAGAAGCCAAAGGATAAAGAGATCCAGATAGGATGTATCCAGGAAAAAAATCAAACTTTCAGTTTCCCTACACCCTTGCCAACACTTGGATTTGAGCAATTTCTTAAAACTTTGAAATCTAATTGGTGAAAGTGATACTTTATTTTAATTTCAACTTCTTTAATTACTAGTGGGATTTGGCATTTTGTGTGTGTGATTATTGACCATTTATGGCTCTTCTGGGAGGTGTCTGTTAGTAGCCTTTGTCTATTTTTCTATTGTTTGTCATCTCTTCATTATTAATTTGTAAGAGAGCTTTGTACATTAGAGATATCATCCTTTTTGTTCATACATATTTTTTTGCCAGACTTTTGACTTTGTTTATGGATTATTTTTCTGTAGAGAAGTTCAAAATTTTTATATAGTCACATATATGATTTCTGGTTTCTATGTCATGCTTGGAAAGGTTTTTTCTTATACAATATTATAAACATCTCCCACCCAGGGACATGGGGGGATGAGTTGACAAGAGAAATAGAGTAGATTCACTACACTGTATAATGTCAAGGGCCCATCTAGGTTGGTGGTTGTGAATTTAGAGTGGTAAATTTATAGTGGTTATAAATTTGTAGTCTCTAATCTGACCTATTGTATGACATTCTCCAGCAGCACTCAGCTGCTCAGTTGCGCGCATGGAGAATACTGATGTTTAGAGTTAGACAGGATTAGGGTTTTGGCGTCATTGGGTGGCATAGTCAAGTGCTTGGCTACTAACTGAGGGGTTGACGTTTCAAACTCATCCAGATACACCTCAGAAGAAAGAACTGGTAATCTGCTTCTGGCAGGTCACAGCCATGAAAATTCTATGGAGTGCAATTCTATTCTGCAACACATGGGGTCACCATAAGTCAGAATTAACTGTACAGTAACTGGTTCCTGGTTTGGATTTTGGCAGATGGGAGCAATAAAATCACTGAGGGGCAAAAACGTTTCAAGTGGCAGTGGTTGGTTAAAAAAGTGTTGTTAAACTCGTTAATGATTGTTGTCGTTGTTAGGTGCCGTCAAGTCCGTTCCGACTCATGGTGACCCTATGTACTACAGAACGAAACACTGCCTGGTCCTGTGCCATGCTCATAATCGTTGTTGTGCTTGAGCCCATTGTTGCAGCCACTGCGTCAACCCATCTTGTTGAGTGTCTTCTTCTTTATCGCTGACCCTCTACCAAGCATGATATCCTCCAGAGACTGAGCCCTCCTGCTAACATGTCCAAAGTATGTAAGACATAGTCTCACCATCTTTACTTCTAAGGAGCATTCTGGTTGTACTTCTTCCAAGACAAATTTGTTTGTTCTTTTGGCAGTCCGTGGTATATTCAATATTCTTTGCCAACACCACAACTCAAAGGCGTCAATTCTTCTTGGGTCTTCCTTAGTCATTGTCCAGCTTTCACATGCATGTGATGAGATTAAAAATACCACGGCTTGGATCAGGTGCACCTTAGTCTTCAAGGTGACATCTTTGCTTTTCAACACTTTAAAGAGGTCTTTTGCACAGATTTGCTTGATGCAATGTGTCATTTGATTTCTCGACTGCTGCTTCCATGGGTGTTGATTGTGGATCCAAGTAAAACAAAATCCTTGACAACTTCAATCTTTTCTCCCTTCATCATGGTGTTGTTTATTGGTTCAGTTGTGAGGATTTTTGTTTTCTTTATGTTGAGGCGTAATCCATATTGAAGGCTGTGGTCTTTGATCTTCATCAGTGTTTCAAGCCCTCTTCACTTTCAACAAGCAAGGTTGTGTCATCTGCATAACGATGGTCGTTAATGAGTCTTCCTCCAATCCTGATGCCACGTTCTTCTTCATACAGTACAGCTTCTCAGATTATTTACTCAGCATACAGATTGAATAAGTATGGTGAAAGGATACAACCCTGACAAACACCTTTCCTGACTTGAAACTATGCAGTATCCCCTTGCTCTGTTCAAACAACTGCCTCTTGATCTATGTACAGCACAATTAAGTGTTCTGGAATTCCCATTCTTTGCAATGTTATCTATAATTTGTTATGATCCTCACAGTCAAATGCCTTTGCATAGCCAATAGAACACAGGTGAACATCTTTCTGGTATTCTCTGCTTTCAGCTAGGATCCATCTGACATCAGCAATGATATCCCTGGTTCCAAGTCCTCTTCTGAATCGGGCCTGAATTTCTGGCAGTTCCCTGTTGATATACTGCTGCAGTCACTTTTGAATGATCTTCAGCAAAATTTTACTTGCGTGTGATATAATGATATTGTTTGATAATTTCCGCATTTGGTTGGATCACCTTCCTTGAGAATAGGCAGAAATATGACAGATCCTATAATTTTTAATTTCTAGAAAAAATATCTTACTATAAATGACAGCATTCTTTTTTTATACAATTTATTTTATTTTTGTTGTTGTTGAGAATATACACAGCAGAACATATACCGATTCAACAATTGCTACGTGTACAGTTCAGTGACACTTTTGCATAAATATTAGAATATCTCTTCATTTTATGTGTTTCACGTATGCTTGCCCATTGTCATGGATTGAATTATGTCCCCCCAAAAATGTGTCTATCAGTTTGGCTAGGCCATGATTCCCAGTGTTGTGTGGTTGTCCTCCATTTTGTGATTGTAATTTTACATTAAAGAGGATTAGGGTGGGACTGTAACACCACCCTAAGCCAGGTCACATCCCTGATCCAATATAAAGGGAGTTTCCCTGGGGTGTGGAAAGTAAGTGGAGAATTGGGGACCTCATACCACCAAGAAAGCAGTGCCAGGAGTACAGCGTGTCCTTTGGACCTAGAGTCCCTGCACAGAGAAGCTCCTAGTCCAGGGGAACACTGATGAGAAAGCCAACAGAGAGTGAAAGACTTCCCCTGGAGCTGACTCCCTGAATTTGGACTTTCAGCTTACCTTACTGTGAAGAAATAAATTTCTCTTTGTTAAAGCCATCCACTTGTGCTATTTCTGTTATAGCAGCACTAGATGACTAAGACACCCATGTTGTATGTTCATATTTTTATCTCTTTTATCTTTTTCTTTGGCATTTGGGAATAAATGTCTTGAAGTTGCAAAAGTGAAAAAAAACAAAAAGCTTCAGATGAGTATTAATCTCTGAGCTATCCAGATAAGAAGGAAAATGAAAAAAGGGGAGGATTCGTGGGCTGGGAAAAACCAGAAAGGCCAATGAGCTAGAAATCTTGATAAGGTCATTAAATAAGTGTAGTGACTGTGCATAAACAAACAAGCTGGAAGAAAAGTGAGTAATGGTCAGAAACAGAATGGATTAACAATTCTGAATTCGAAGTAGCTACAGTTTCTAACAAGGTCAAGGCGTCTAAGGCTGAGAAAAGTAAAGCAAGGAAGTTAAGTAACTGAAAGTTAAGCCCCGTCATTGCTTTTCTTTCAGAATTTTCTTGGTGTTCTTCCACATTTCTTCTACCAGGTAAATTTTAGAATAAGTGTATGGCATTCCTAAAGATTTGTCAGAATTTTCAAAATGTCATTAATGAAACTCTAATTGCCAGATTAAAAAGGTAACCCTCCCTCTACCCTGCAATTATGTATTGCTCTTAGGTGTCATTTTCTTCCCAGCCCGCCAAAAAATCCCAAACCTGTTGCCGTTGAGTTGATTCTAACTCACAGTAACCCTAAGGGACAGAGTAGAATTGCCCCACAGGGTTTTCAAAGAGAGGCTGGTGGATTAGATCAGCTGATTTTTTGGTTAGCAGCCAAGCTCTTAACCACTGCACCACCAGGGCTCCTTCCTAGCCAAGTTTCCCAAAATAATAGGCAATACCCATTGTCCTTTGGACATGTTATCTGGAGGGATCAGTCCCTGGAGGACATCATGCTTGATAAAGTAGAAGGTCAGCAAAAACGAGAAAGACCCTCAACAAGATGGATTGACACAGTGGCTGCAACAGTGGGCTCAAGCTTAACGATTGTGAGGATGGCACAGGACCAGGCAGTGCTTCGTTCTATTGTACATAGGGTCACTATGAGTCAGAATCAACTTGACGGCACCTAACAACAACAATAACACCCACTGTTCTACTTCCTTATCTTCTGCTCCTCAACTCCTTTGGTAATCCTTTGCTAAGGACAGGGAGGGGCTCTGTTTAATCTTTATCTTCCTTTACCTATTTGAGGCATTCACATTTGACCACCTTATTCTTGAAACTCCTTGACATCCATGACATACTGTCTTGTGGATCTCTTCTCAGTTTTCTTCACAGCCTTCTCTTACTCTGTCTACCCCTGAAATCAAGGTGTTTTATAATAATGCATTCATTCAATACATTGAGTATAACCAGACTTTTCTAGGAACTGGTAATGATGCAGTGAATAAATCAGACACTGTATCTGCTTTCATGGTGCTTAAATACTAGTTTTTGTATACTGTATAAACACACTTCTTAGGAGATCTTATCCACTTCCAAGGCTTCAGCCACTACCTATAATCAGAACTTCTGTTGTCCAAGCACCAACCAATCAGAACAGGGCATTGGTCAATTAGAACAAATATCTCTTGTAAACAACCAAGGCAGCCACACTCTATTATACTGGCTGAATATTAGCTCAACCTATAATAAATAAATATTACACGATAATCTAATGATGTCTTCTAGGACAGTCTGGTAGATAAGAGAACACAGCTTAGAATATAATAAGCATTCAATAAACGATGCTATCATTATTCAATATTCCAGAGCTATGTCTCTAACCTTGACTTTTTTTTTCCTGAGCTCCAAAGTTACAGATAAGCAGCTTACCTGCTGAATATACCATGGGTGCTTGGAAAACTTGGCAGAAACTTTTAGTGTAGTTAGAGGAGGCAGAAAACAGATATGGGCCGTCAAGTTGTATATGTACTTGATTATGTGTATGTTCTGAAAAATAGCAAAAAAAATAGCAAAAGTTTGGGCAGGAAGAATAAAAATAGCAAACACATATATGGTATTCGTCATGCACCAGGTACGTTTATGTTTCATATATGTGAACTCATTTAATCTTTACAACAGCCCTACCAAGTATTATTAATAGTATTAAGTATTAGAAATAATAAGTAGTATTATTGCCCCCACTTTATGGATGAGAAAACTGAGGCATAGAGAGTTCAAATGATTTTATCAAAGTCACATAGCTACTAAGTTTCAAGCTACTCTGCCTCCAGAGTTTGAGCTCCTGGCACACCACTGCACTGCCTCACTAAAGAGGAAGCAGTCATTTTGACACAAAGAGCGTTTCTTACTTTACATATCACATCTATTTCCCTCCAATTTTTATAATTCAAAAATATCCCCTGGAGGAAACAGGCCAAGGACTCCTTCTTACCAGTTAGTACTTTCAATATGCTTAGAACCAATACCGTAATGGTAAGTTGTTTTCTGATCTAATATTTTTAGACATCTGATCCGTCATCATGAAAGATAAATTTCCTCACTTTAAGGTATAAAATGAGTTTTCTGAGACAGAACAGTGTCTGTGAGCTTGGACAGCCTTGCTTCACTGCTTAATTACTAAAGAGTAAACAAATCCCATAGGAGCCAGAGACGAAGAGCTGGAGATAGTGGAACCAACACTCTTCAGTTGCTTCCTTGTCCCCAGAACTCAGGGCAAGTGAAATCACAGGTGTGTGTACTTGTGTATAGACCTGGATGATGGACTTTTGACTGGCCCACAAAAAGTACCTAATTTTTACACACTATAATAAGGAGGGTGCTATTTATGTTTCTAATGTTAATGAAAGGAAACTCTGGTGGCACAGTGGTTTAGAGCTACCGCTGCTAACCAAAAGGTCAGCAGTTAGAATCCACCAGGTAGTCCTTGGAAACCCTATGGGGCAGTTCTACTCTGTCTTATAGGGTCACTATGAGTCGGAATCAACTCAACAGGAACAGGCTTGTTGTTTTTTTTTAATGTTAATGAAAGCCACTTTGCTGAATTGAGCCCCTAAATTTGCTAAGAACTGGCATCCTCTGAAACTGGCTGAGGTAGTATTTCTCAGACTGAGTTTCATGGACTCTCAGGATAAACTACAGCCTTTCAGATAAGAATACATTGGAGAATCTGGAATAACTGTTTTATAACAGAATTGTCAATGTTAGGGGAAGTCTGAACAATAGTACCAGGCACTGTGCCAAAGAAAGATTCACAGTAGCTTGGATAAATTAAAATTATGGGAGAGCTGAGCCATCCTGGGATACACAGCAGTGTGGAAATTCTGAGCTCAAATTTCCATTGCTACTTAAGTTATTGCCATATTTATTTTGTAGTAGATTTATGAAAGTCTTATCTTCGTAAGAACCAATATGAGAATATTTCATTAGGAAAAAATAGTCATTGAAAACTTTTTAGTTATTAAAAAAAAAGTGTGGGAGTTTGTACTACAAGTAAATGATCACCACAGAGTCCTTCTAAATTTATCATCTTATCACTGACTGATTTTGTGTTCTTTATGATTCTAGTTCAACTTCACTAATCTTTGTGAAGGCCTTTGCAAACTTCTGTAGTTCACTGATTTCAATGTACTTTATTCCTCTTGGCTTAATTTCTCATTCACTTCTCCTCTATGGTAATGGGTACACAAAGCCCTTTGGGATTCAAATTAGAAGAAAAAAGAAACCATATTTCATGGCCCATGACGGCTTTAAAACCCTTGGGGCAGAATTTATTTGATTAACACTCATAGGTGGTTATTTGTGCTGTGCAGATTTCATGGTTCAAAGATGAGAACAGCTTGCTATGTGTGCATCAAGCTAGCCAGGCTTCATGCCTATCTTCCCGATGGCTGGGACTTCTGACAAATTCTGTCCCAAGGTAACCCTTTCTCTACAGCTAACCCGCCCAGATCCTGGTAGTTGTGCCTTCACATTACCTCTGAGGCCAAGGGATGGTAACGGTTTCTGAGCTGTTACTAGCCCTGGGACACTTTGCTCTCTCTTTTTAGCTCCCTTAAATCTTGCTACCACCTTTCAGTTTGTCCTACTCTGACAGTTTGTTGCTGTGATGCTGGAAGCTATGCCACAGGTATTTCAAATGATGGTCACCAATGGTTGACAGGTTTCAGCAGAACTTTCAGGCTAAGACAAACTAGGTGGAAAGGCCTGGTAATCAGCTTCAAAAAATTAACCAATGAAAACCTTATGTATCACAACAGAACATTGTCTGACTTGCTTGCTTTGGACATGTCATAAGGAGGAATCAATCGCTGGAGAAGGCCATCATGTTAGATGAAGTAGAGGGCCAGCCGGGGTGAAGGACACCTTTGGTGAGATGGAGAGGCACATAGCTGCAATGATAGACTCTAATATGCCAGCAATCTTGAAAATGATGAAGGACCAGGCACTGTTTTTTTCTGTTGTACTTAAAGTCAACAGGAGTCTGAGTGGACTCAACAGCAGCTATCTAGCTAGCTACCTAGCTAAGCCCTGCCGTCACCCCTGTAAAGAGTTCCTTTATTAAACTTCTCTCGAATTTCTGAGATAGACTATGCCCTGTTCCTGCTAAGATTCTAACTGTTTTTATGAAATCAACAGGCAATATATCATTCCTCTTCCCAGATTTTGTAGGCATTGGCAATATTTGATGATTGTCTTAATGGGCCAGTATGTAGAGCATGTGTTAGTAGTGAGTCGCTATGGCTTAAAAACCAAAAGTAAAGCGACACCACCCCTCAACTTGGGCACCCATATGGAATGGAACCTAAGTACAACTCTTGTGTACCCAGCTATGGAGTGCTAGAACCCAGACCCTTTCTATGAGTCACTTACCCTTCCTGTTGCACCAAGTATCAGAGAGTGAGTCAGAGGAAGATGGGTATTTCTTCAAGTATCTACTCTTATTTTTCTTCTTGGATTATTGAGATTGGATGTTGGTTCGTGGGCTATAAGGGTTAGGAACGGTGTATCTGAGTAGACAGGGATTGTTGGAAATAAGGTGCTAAAGAGATCAACTGCTAACCAAAAGGTCGGCAGTTTGAATCCATCAGCCACCCCTTGGAAACCCTATGGGGCAGTTCTACTCTGTCCTATAGGGTTGCTATGAATCAGAACCGACTCAACAGCAATGAGTTTGGCTTTTTTTTTTTTTTTTTTAATCACCTTAAATAGCTTTTAAAAATAAGAAAAAGGGCAGTCTTTCAGTTTGGGCTAAAGTAGGTAAAAGAAAATCAGTCAGTATCTCTAGTTTGGATGGTCTCTTTTGGTGCTTGAGGCTTTTACTTTATACTTCAACTTATCAATCATCTTATAAACATCTGCAGATGGCCTGCTGGTCTTCCTGGGCTTGTGGTGGGGTACACAGTAGTACCAGCAAGATGCTCGGAGAAAGCCATAGCTACCACAGTATGCTATACTCTTGGTTTGTTAGGGTTGTTGTTTTCTGCCATCAAGTCGATTCTAACTCATTGTGGCCCCCTGTGTCACAGAGTAGAAATTCTCCATAAAGTTTTCTTGGCTGTAATCTTAATGGAAGCAGATTGCCAGGACTTTTCTTCTGTGGTACCGCTGAGTGGGTTCAAGTCACCAACCTTTAGGTTAGCAGTTGAACGCCAACTATTTGCCGCACCCAGGGATCTGTACTTTGATAAAGGAGTGAATTATTCTATGAGATTTCTGTGAGGGTGAGGTTGCTGGATCAATCATATTCTTTGAAAGATACATGGGAGAGAGATATTCCTGGTTCTGACTGGTCATCAAGTATAAGACTTAAACAGTGCTTTATAGAATGATGTTATTAAATGATAGCTGTATGAGAGATTATATAGCTAGATAAGCAAGAGGTAAAATAATCTAGCCTTAACATAATAAGGAAAGTTACCCTAGACCTTATTGAATGCTCAAATCTCTGAATACGGAAATGTTTGTATAATTTCCTAGCCTTTTCCCAAATTATATTTCCATGGGGAGCCACATTTCCTATGAATACCCTCAATCCTACAAGGTGATAAAGTTTTCAAGAGTCAGTAAAACTTTATATATCACTTTAAGGTTATGTTTTTGTATTTTCCATGAAGAAATAGAAGTCATTGCCTAAGTGATTAATAAGAAAACACAATAGAAGCCATGCTGAAATATGGATTGTAGACTGTGAGCTAGGCTTACTCACTAGCTAAGTAGCCCTTTCCTCTACATCAGTGTAAAAGTTCATGCATAAAAAGACAAATTATTGCATGTCATGGAAATTTAGTCCTCTCAGGAAATAATTAAAACAGAAAATGATAAACTTGACAATGACAAGAGTCTGCCATGTATCTTTGATCCAATGAAGGACACTGTCAAGGGTTAAAAGGAATACCCAGTGCGGTGCGTGTATGATCTGGGTGATGGGTGAAGGCATCTTTCACAAACTAGATGCACCCATGCCTTGGGAAAGATGCATGACCAAGATAAGATCACTAGCGATGGATCAGCAAAATAGCTTGGGACAGTTTTAAGACCTATAGACCTTAGGCAGTCCTTCTTTCGAAGGTCCTATTACACGTCATGGTGAGGGCATTGGTTGTTGAGTGGTAGAATTCTTGCCTTCCATGCCAGAGATCTGAGTCTGATTCCTGGCCTAGGCATCTTATGTGCGGTGACCACCCATCTGTCAGTGGAAACTTGAGTGTTGCTATGATGCTAAACAGGTTTCAGCAGAGCTTCCAGACTAAGACAGACTAGGAAGAAAGGCCTGGCAATCTCCTTCTGAAAATCAGCCACTGGAAACCCTGTGGATTAACAATGGTCTGATCTTCTCACCCACCCCGCCCCTGCATCATGGGGATGATACAGGATAGGGCAGTATTTTGTTCCGTTGTGCATGGGGTTGCCATGAGTCAGGAGTTGACTCAATGGCAACTAACAACACTACGTATCATATCAATTGCCTACATTTACATTCAAATTAAATTTATATATGAGTTGAGTTACAGTTGACCAATTGTCATGCTATATTTTGTTGACATATAATTAAACATTTATTTATTTTGATTTTGCAGAATTTGGCAATGGGGAGTGGGGTATTTTGAAGGTGTTTGTTTTTAGGTTTCAAATAGATTTGAGACCCTTGAAAAACTCCTAGGCCCTAGGGTAGCTGAGACTCCAGGTCACCATACCACCTTTCCACTCAGTAAACCCGGACAAATTCATCCTTGAATAATGGATTGTGTAATCTCTGAGCCGGCTCTGATACCAGACACCAACTGACCTGATTCATCACAAGACAGATAAAGCTGTTCTGCCCTCCACGAAACCAGCAGGAAGTTAGTACTTGTGGCCTCCCAGGAAGGAGTCCCAAGCGAAGTCCCGAGCAAAGTCAGTGGAATTAAAGATTTGTTGATGACCTTGATCTTGGAGCCTAGCTCAAGATGCTCAGTCAATCAGAAAAATATATATTAAGGATTTATCATGTTTCAGCTAATCCTCTAAGAAGACAATAACGGACAAATCAGACAAAACAAAACAATACAAATTCTTTATTTCTTCTCTCACAATCAAAGTTCATGAAAGAATGGTTTCTGATTATTTCTATAGACCTCCAATTCCTTACTGCTTGTTCATTCTTCAACCCATAGAATTCACCAGTCCGCTGAAATCCTATTATTTACCTCTACATTGTCAAATGCAATTGACACTTTTAATCTTATCTCCCTCTTACCACTCCCTCTTTCTGGAAACCCCCTACTTCTTTGTCTCTATTTATATCACTCTCCTGGTTTCCCTTTTAGCTCTATATGACTCTTGCAAAATTCCTTCATGGATTCTTTTTCCTCACCCCACACCTTACATGTTTGTGCTCCTCAGTTTTCTATCCTTATTCTATACACTTTCCCCCTTCTGGACCTCATTTACATGCATGGGTTCTTTTAATAACATAAGGCTGATGACCACAAAATCTATTTTTGTTTTCCAGTGCAGACCTCTCTCTATATATTTACCTGTCTTAACATGTCCTGAAGTAAACTTATTGTCTTTATCACCCTATTCTTTTTCCCCTCTATTTTCTCCCTTAGCGATTGGAATCACATAAAGCCATTGTTCAAATTGGAAACCTATCCTCAGCTTATCCTCAACTCCAACTTCTTCCTCTCTGCACAAGTAATCAGCCAAAGGTAGTATTCTCTAGCTGCTCTTATCCGTGACTCCAGTCTCTGCCTTAGTTAAAGCCTTCATCCCTTTTATCCAGGCTTAACTGCAGTAGTATTTGAAGAAATCTTCCAGCCTCCAGTTGATCCTCTCCAATTCATCCTCCCCACTACTGCCAGGATGTTTCTAAATTACAAATCTGATTAAACTATTCCCCTTTTTAAAAAAAAAAAAACAACAAAAAAAACCTCTTTCAGATATCCTCCATAGTCTTCAGTTTGAAATCAGACTTCTTAATTTAGTAATACCAGATTATTAAGAATTATCATGCCCCTGCTGATGGAGATCAACCCCTGCCAGCCCCTTTTTCCCCTACCACAGTTAGTTACAGTTCCTTGAATATTCCACACTACTTCAAGCCTCTGAGTTTGGCTGCTAACCAAAAGGTCAGCAGTTCAAATCCACCAGCTGCTCCTTGGAAGCCCTATGGAGCTGTTCTACACTGTCCTATAGGGTTGCTAGGAGTCGGAATCAACTTGATGGCAGTGGGTTTGGGTTTGGTTTTTTTTCAAGCCTCTAAATCTTCAAACACGCTATTTCCTCTGCCAAGTATATCCTACCCTTTTCACTACTACTGATTTAGGAAAAAATATTGGAGTTATTGTTCCCTCTCCTTGAGCATACAGAATGTGACCCAGCTGAAGCTGGGCTCACAAGGGCTCACAAGGACTCACAAGGACACATCAGCTGGGCCCTGAGGTATAAAGACAATAGCTAAGATAATCTTGGAAAATATCTTTTAGGAAGTATTCACAAAAGCCCATCAAACAGAACACAAAAGACTTTCCACTCTTATCTTTTTCTATTAGCATTCCGTGAATAGAAATTTGTTGGACCAATGAAGACCCTCCTGACTCTTGTTACTGAAACCTGTACCAATGATTGTTAAGAAAGACAATTCAAAATGTAGGATCACAGTTTCTAGCCAATCTCTGAAAAGACTAAGCTTTCAATGGTTTTGCCCGTTTGTAATGTTAATATACACTGTTGGCTCTGTAACTGTTCTCTGGACTCGGGCAGACATGGCTCTAGCAGCATGCTTGTCCGATTTCCCACTTTTGCCTTTTGAATATATGCTGAATAAAACTTTCTTCTTGCTTTGCTAAACTTTGTGATGTTTTTTTCCTACAACAGATGTAACTAAATTTAAATCCTTCATCTATCACTTGCCAGCTGTGAGACCTTGGCAAAGCTAAGCCTGGGTTTATATGGTAATGATTGAGTGCGGTTAAGTTTGTAAAGCAACCAGCACTGTGACAAGCACATAGTCTGAGCTCAAAAATGTTAACTCTCTGTGATGGTCAGTTTTGTATGTCAACTTGGCTAGGTTTATAGTCCTCAATTACTCAATCAAACGTTAATCTAGGTTTTGCTGCAAAGGTATTTTGTAGACTCAAGTCCAAAATCAGCTGACTTTAAGGATGACTGATTCAATTGGTAGAAAGGTTTTAAGAGCAGAATTGAGGCTTTCCTGTGGACTGCAGCTTCAGCTTCAAGCATGAGAGTTCTGGCCTCCTTCCTTGACAGCCTGCCCTATGGATACCTGCCTTACCTTGCCAGCACCAGGTAAGCTAATTCCTTAAATTAATATGTATCTACTACTAGTTCTGTTTCTCTGGTTTAGCCCTGACTGATACATTCTCTTTCCTGCAAATTGTTCAACTCTCAGAAATCAAAAAAGTCATTGAAATCATCCTGTCCTGGGTTGTTTCCTTCGAATGTTGGCTCAGGGGTCCTATATGCACAGCTTTATGATTATTGTCAGGAGTCTTTGTGGTGTAGTGGTTGAGAGCTCAGCTGCTAACCAAAAGGTCAGCAGTTCAAATCCATCAGCTGCTCCTTAGAAACCCTGTGGGGGCAGTTCTACTTTGTCCTGTAGGGTCACTACGAGTCAGAGTCCACTCGACGGCACCAGGTTTTTATGATTATTGTCACAAATTACTGCGTACAGGAGGAAACTTCTTAGATGCTCAAAGAAATACCCATGCCATCCTCTCTGCTAGATGTATTGTAACAGATTTTCTCAACTTCTTAAAGCTATGGAATATTCCATATGTTAATGAGTAAACGCTAGAAATATAAGATAATGAAATTCCTATTGAGCCCTAAGTATTTAAGTAGCACTTTAAAAAAAAATTTTAATTATTAAAAAGTTACACATTATACTTTTTTAACAAAGTGAACGTTCCTTCTCTTCCCTTTCTTCCTTCCATCCCACTTTTTTCCTGGAGAACACCGCAGCTTATAGTTTGGGATTTATCTCTTCAGCCCTTTTGCTAAGCATATATGTATGTATACGTATATTTGTATTACTTTATATATATGTATATGCATATATGTATGTGTAAATACATGTGTGTACATGTATATATACATATATAAATACATACCATATACACACAAACATGCTAGCATAAATATTTCAATCTTTCTTTTTAAATTGCTGCGTACCATTACTAACTATAGCTATTCTTTAAAACATATTTACTGTTCCATTATTAACATATCTTTAGGTTACTTTCAGTTTTTCCCTCCTAGGAACAATGCTGGAAAGAATACCCTTGTATATGTAATTTTGTTGTACACATATCAGAGATACTTTTGCAGATTACACTCCTAGAAATGGAATTACTGGGTTAAAGGCTATGCATATCTTAAATATTGTGTCAGTTGACACTCCCATCAAAACTATGTGGAGTTGACTCATCACAGTGGTATTGTCAGTCTTTAAAATACCTTTACTAAAGTCATAAAGGTCACAATTGAGCCATTCATCACTCTATCCACAGTGATTTTAAAAAACGTAGTATTAAAGTATTTCTTTTACATTTCAATCTCCTCTGCCCAAGCCTTTCTTAAAGTCTATTCAACCCACAATAATCTGTTCTTTCTAGAAATTCAAAGCATTACTGTTATCACTTATCTGTCATTAAGTCATATACTGACTGGCAACTTCTCAGACTGCATTATATTTGCATTGTTATTAAACATCCTCTCATTAGAATGACTATGGAATGGTGAAAATTATGGAAAGACAAGTATAGGAGACCAAATGTGCAACACCTGCCCAAAAGCAAAGATAAGAAGGCAGAAAGGGACAGGAAAACTGGACGAATGGACATAGGGAACCTGGGGTGGAAAGGCGGAGAGTGCTGACACTCTGCCGAGATTGCAGCCAATGTCACAAAACAATTTGTGTATAAATTTTTGAATGAGAAACTAATTTGCACTGTAAACTTTCACCTAAAGCACAATCATTTTTTTTTTTTTAATTATGGAAAGAAATCCAGAATTAATTCAATCAGTGAGGAGATTAGTTGAATTTAATCACGTGGTAAGGAAGTTAGCTGCAAACATGGTAGGGAGTGCCAAATCCATCTACCTAAATCAGGTAACTAAAATTTAGCTGCTGAGTGTATGTGGGTATCTTCTGTTGATAAATCAACCCTATAAAAGGCCCTAGTGTGTACATTTTTTACTATCACAGAATGAGCCTGGAACTATTAGTTTGCTCTTAGTTGCTGTTGAGTAGATTGCAAGTCAAGTGACCCCCTGTGTGCAGAATAGCTCTATAGGGTTTTCAAGGCTGAGACCTTGCAGAAGCAGATTGTCAAGCTTTTCTTCAGAGGCACCTCTGGGTGAGTTCAAACCACCAACCTTTAGGTTAGTAGCTGAGCATTTAACTGTTTGCTCTTATGGTCTGGAATCTCTAATTCTCTGATGGATAAGTAACCACATTATGATCCTGAGCTTTTAGCCCAGTAAGCTCAGTCCATTTTAGATATTAAGTTATACCCTCTCAAGTTGATTGGAGCCTTGGTAGTGCAGTGGTTAAGAGTTCGGCTGTTAACCAAAAGGTCTAGCAGTTTGAATCCACCAGCCACTCCTTGGAAGTGCTATGGGGCAGCTCTACCCTGTCCTATACTGTTGCTATGAGTTGGAATCAACTCTACGGCAATGGGTTTGGTTTTATGCTTAAGCTGATTAAATATTTTACAACCCTAGAAAGGTCTGGACATAAGTGTATAGATAATGAAGTAGATCAAACCAGTTATATTTAGTTCAGGATAATATACATGCAAATGTAATTTACCAAATCTGGCATACTGGATTCTAGGATTTTAAACTGAAAGGTCTAAGAGAATTTGATTAATTCTGTAAAAAAACCAAATTCGTTGTCTTCGAGGCAATTCTGACTCATAGCAACCCTGTAGGACAGGTTTCCAAAGTTGTAAATCTTTATGAAAGCAGACTGCCACATCTTTCTCCCACAGAGTGGCTGGTGGATCCGCGCCTCCGATTTAGCAACCAAGTGCTTAACCACTGCCACCAAAAAACAAAAAAAACCAAACCCTCTGCGGTTTGAGTCAATTCCAACTCAGCTACTGTATAGGACGGTGTAGAACTGCCCTATAGTTTCTTAGGAATGGCTGGTGGAGTCAAACTGCTGACCCCCTGTTTAGCAGCCAAGCTCTTAACCACTGCGCCACCAGGGTTCCCAAAGGTAGTATAGTCAACCAAATTTGTAAATAAGGTTGTTTAAGAACATTTAATTTCTTTATCTTGAGTTGCTCTAATATGAAAGAACAAATGAAAGTTGTTGCTCTTATTTAATACAAAAATTATTAGGTAGTTAAATTGCATAACACGTATTTTGAAGTTAGAAATAAAGGCTTAGAAGTTAGGTGTTTGAATTTGTAACTTTCATAGATTAAACATTTTAAATTCCAAAATTCTATAAGTAGTACTTTCTGTGTAGAAAAGTTTCCTAACCCCCGTTGGAAACATATATATTTCCAAGTGCATGGATTGCCTTTCTGGCTGTAATGTAAGTTTCTTGAAGGCAGGGACTTTTTGCTTTATTTTTTTAAATCTCCATGAGGTTGATCACAGTGCTATCTACGCACATAGCAGTTGGCCAATAAATATATGAAAGAAAGAATGAATGATTAACAGACTCAACATCTATTTCCCATAAGACCTTGAAAAATCACCATCATTACTTCTGCAGTGTAATTCCCAGTCATTTGTAATCAGAATTCATGAACACCATAGACTGTCGCAATAGACAAAGCAGAAGATATTAATAGTTTGGACTAAGCTGTGCCAATGACCTTCAGCCAAAGACCCCCAGGAAAACAGCTGTAGCTGAACAAGTTGAGTTTGCTACTAGTTATGAAAAAAGAACTCATCGCAGGGAACCACGAACCACGAGGTATCTCCGTAAGAGGGTATCCAGTTATAGGATTTTGGCTTTGGTTAAGTGGTTTGGGGGAGGGTCTAAGGAAGTGTAGGTATCCTTTAGATTGGATGTTGTCTCAGCGAGTGGGGGCAATTCTATGACTGAGTATGTCGAGTAATCTTATCTATAGGGAGAGCAAACTAGAAAGACGATAAAGCTGTAATTGGCGAAGAAGTAGCAGTAGTTCTTTTTAGCTAAGAGGGGGGTGTTTGGTATTTTGGGGTGGCGCAGTGGTCTTGTTTTTGTCTGTGCTTAGACAAATTCATGAGGGGGGGTTGGTTTCTCTCATTTTATCATGGTCTCAGAGTAACCTTGTATGAAGATGGTATTCTGTGAGGGTTTTTTTTGTTGTTCTTTAGATGAAGGTTTACAGAACAAATAGTTTCTCATTAAGCAGTCAGTACACATATTGCTTTATGACAATGGTTAACAACCCCATGACATGTCAACACTGTCCCTTCTCAACCTCGGGTTCCCTATTACCAGCTTTCCTGTCCCCTCCCACCTTCTAGTCTCTGTCCCTGGGGTGCTGCACCCCACTGGTCTTATTTTATAGGCGCGTCTAATCTTTGGCAGAAGGGTGAACCTCAGGAGTGACTTCATTACTGAGCTAAAAGGATGCCCGGGGGCCATACTCTTGGGGGTTTATCCAGTCTCTGTCAGGCCAGTAAGTCTGGTCTTCTATTTCTGTGAGTTAAAATTTTGTTCTACATTTTCCTCCAGCTCTGTCTGGGACCCTCTGTTGTCATCCCAGTCGAGCAGTCAGTGGGGGTAGCCAGGCACCATTTAGTTGTACTGGACTTAGTCTGGTGGAGGCTGTGGTAGTTGTGGTCCATTAGCCCTTTGGACTAGTCTTTCCCTTGTATCTTGCTTTCTGCATTCTCCCTTGCTCCGGAAGGGGTGAGACCAGTGGAGTATCTTAGATGGCTGCTTCTGTGAGATTTTTTTGTCCAATAGGAAAATAACATGGCCTAGCTAGGAGTGTCAGGTCAGCTTTCAACTGTCAGGGGCTACTCTTTTCTTCCTTCTTTCTCAAGTGGTAGTAAGAGGAGATAGAGAAAAGTAAATAAATTCAAGAGTTATTTAGAACACAAAGTCAACATAATTGGACGTGGGGGCAGAAGGTGAGGTCAGCAAACAAGAGGTTGGTGGTACCATTCACTAAAACAGTGCCAGCTTTGTATTACTTTCTAATTTAATCTTTACCAAAAATATATGCGGGGTTAACATTATCATACCCATTTTACTGATGGGAAATTAAGGTTTTAGTAAGGCTTAATGCCTTTCCCATTGTCACCTGGAACCAGGACTTAGATTCAGGTTTGCTTGACTCCCATAGTCATAATGACTTTTTACTTTATCTTTTTATAATTAAATTATTTTAGTCAATATCTGATATCTTTCCAAAACTTCCTGAATTGTTTGTCCTTTATTCAGTTGATTAAAAAGGAGCCAGAATCAAATTTGTTGTGAGAAAAATTTACTAAAGAGAATGGCTTCAAAGTGATATTATTACAATGTTGTCATTATAGTGAAGAGACTATGTTACAATTATACATTTTGTTATTAGAATCATTTCTAAAGGTAGAAATTTATGAGATATTAGGAATCCATTTCAATAGATCAGAAAAGGAAATTATGACAAGAAAAATATCATTAGACACTATATAGCATAATATAAAATATGAATGAATACATGAGATAAGGGTTTTTAACATTTTACTCTTTCAAAAATTTATGTACAGTAAGATTAAAACAATACAGTTGTACATTTGACTTTTCCTGTGGATCTGTTCATCTGCATTGCAAGGGTTGCTAGGTAATAATTGCACTGGGATACGGTTATTCTGAATTTCTTCCTCATGGTCAAGGATAGTCATTAGGGACTAATAGGCAAGGTACCCTCTGCCAAGTTGGCTCCCTAGATTTTGCTGGCAAAAATACTCTTGCAATGCTCTCTCATCCTCCCTTCCCAAATATTCATCTCTTTTTTTTGTCACACTCTCTTATACAGTGAACATATCTTTGGGAAAAGCACCTCTCTCTCTCTCTCACACACGCGTGCACACACACACACACACACACACACACACACACACACACATACATACGGTAGGAAATCTTGACCTGGTTGGCATTGCTGAGATCAAAATACCCACCAGAGAATAGCTCTTTCTTCTTCTCTACACTCAAACAACTCCCCTCCAAGCGTTCACTGGTTATTATGCGTGAAGTTTGTGGTCATGGTTGTTGTTTCTAAACTATGAGCTTCTTTAAAAGGATCTGTTTTCAGAGTGTCTGCTACTTGAGTGTCTGCTGCTTAAGGCATCAACTCATTGTTAGAGTTCTTCACAGTCCTCATCCATTTTAAGATCCTTTATTAAAATAGCCTGAAGGTGACCATGTATATCTCATACCAAAAACAACAAAAATCCACTACGTACAAACATAAAGACATACCTCAGACAATTATAATGTACAGCACGTGCTTGGATATTAATGCTTTGGAAAGATGATTTGCCCAGACTCTTTCATTAGGAGATATCGTGGCCTGATGGAGGGTTTGTTATTTGAAACTGAACCCCAAAGGAAAAGAGTAGAAAACCCTACCACTAATACCATTGAGAACTCAAATGGATCAAATAATAAAGGATATTGATTATAATAATATCTGATCATCTCACCTTGATTTTAAGGATCTACTTTCCGTTTTCACTCTGCCTAAAAGGCACAGAGAACATTGACACTTTAAGATGCTCCCAGGCCCTGCAGTTCTGACATTTCCCAGTAGGGGACATTGTTGCATTAAAAACTGCACCAGTTTCAGCATTAACTAGGTGGTCCTGTGTTCCTTCTCTATTTTCAAGACATGTTTTTATGGGAAGACATATATATGAATATTTTTTCTTTAAACTCATAGAAAGTGAGAGTTGAAGACAAAAAACAGAGAAGCCTTGAAGGATTGTTCTTTCGCTGATTATCTTCAGCAGAGATTTCATTTTATGTGACTTGCTGAGGCTGGTATCAAAGTCCCAAAGTACGAAACGCATCTCGTAAGTCATCGACTTCATATAGGGGCTGTACAGAAAGAGAAATAAATTAGTGGAGAGCTTGAAAATTGAGTGTGTGCTGGTGAGGGCAAAAGGGGAGTGGGATTCTAAACTGGGTGGGTGGCTTTTTAAGATTTTTGAATAAAGTAGGGAGGGAGTGGAGCCCTGGTGGCGCAGTGGTTAGGAGTTCGGCTGCTAACCAAAAGGTTGGCAGTTCAAACCCACCAACCACTCCTTGGAAACCCTACTGGGCAGTTCTACTCTGTCCTATAGGGTCATGAGTCAGAATCGACTCTAGGGCACCTAACAACAGAAACAACTAACAACAAGGGAGGGAGAAGAAGAGGAGATAAGAGGAGGAGAGGAAGGAATTCTGACCGGAAGGAAAACAGTCCTGAGGAAAGACTATTAGAAGAAAAAAACACATGAGACAATAAAAGGGGTGGGGACGGGGCAGACAAAGGAATCTTAGCAGAGGGCTGAGAATTAAGAAAGAGCAGAAGAGAAACTAATTTGTGCAAGAAATAACGCCTGTAAAAAAGACAAAGAGAAAATAAATGTTTCATTAAAAGAAAAATCATGGACAGTAGTAAAAAAAGAAAATATAAGAAGCCTCAGGGAAAGACTATGGAGAAAGAAAGAAAATGAGAAGCTACGGCGCCCCTTACCAAGAGAATTCGTCGAAGCTGTCTGGATAGTCGAACCGAATTTTCATGCAGTCCCTCCCAGGCCTTGAAAGTCCTTTCATGATTTGCCACAAAAGTATTCCAGCAATAAAAATAATCTTAAAAAGCAAGGGAGAATGAAGAGAACAGGAACAAGGAAAAGATTAGTCCAAAGGACTAATTGTCCACAGCTACCAAGGCCTCCACCAGACTGAGTCCAGTACAGCTAGATGGTGCCCGGCTACCACCGCTGACTGCTCTGACCAGGATCACAACAGAGGGTTCTGGACAGAGCTGGAGAAGGATGTAGAGCATAATTCTAACTCACAGAAAAAAACCAGATTTACTGGCCTAAAGGAGACTGGAGAAACCTCAAGAGTATGGCCCCCAGACACCCTTTTAGCTCAGTGGTGAAGTTACCTTCGAGGTTCACTGTTCAGCCTGGGAGTGGACAGCCCGGTAAAACCAAATGAGACTAACGAGGTACAGGAGTCCAGTGACAAGGGCCAGAAGGCAGAAGGGGAGTAGGAAGCTGATGATAGGGAACACAAGGTTGAGTAAGGATACTGTTGATGTGTTGTGAGATTGTTAACCATTGTTATAGGGCAACATTTGTAGTAACTGTTAAATGGGAGGCTATTTTGTCCTGTAAGCCTTCATCTTAAGTGAGAATAACAGCACAATTAGAAGAGCATAGTCAATGTCACTTAAATGTGTACGTAAAAAGTTTTAAAATGGTGTATCTTTGGCTATGCGTATTTTCACCAAAAAAAAAAGAAAAAAAAAAAGCTGAGAATTTAGAGGGTTAAAATGTCATGGGGTTGTTAACCAAAGTCATAAAACAGCATGTGTACTACTGTTACATGAGAAACTGTTTGTTCTGTAAGCCTTCACCTGAAGTACAATAAAATATTATTTTAAAAAAATCTTAAAAAAAAAAAAAGGTTGAAGACAGTTCACCACCACCAGTTGCTGTGGAGTCGATTCCGACTCATGACAACCCTACGTATGTCAGAGGAGAACTTTGCTTCATAGGGTTTTCAGTAGCAGGCTTTTGGGAAGTAGATTGCCAGGGCTTTCTTCCAAAGTGCCTCTGGGTGGACTCAGACCTCCAACCTGTCCCTTAGCAGCCCAGCCCTTTAACTTTTTGCACCACCTACGGGCTCCTGAAAGAGTTCAGGTCTCAAAAATCAAGGGGAAAAAAAGGAAAGCCCTGGCCCCTTTTTAATTCTTATTTCCCTAGGGCCTTGTCTCTGGGCCATTAATTCTTTCCCTTCAATTCTAAGCTACAGTGTTGGTTCCAAAGATGAACCAGAAGCCTGCTTAGATTCTTCCCCCTGAATTCCTTAGTGACTCTTCTCAGCCTAAATTGCAATCCTAAATGGTAGCTACTTCAACTGAGCCCTTGCGGGCAGAAAGGTCTCCCCTTAGCACCTTTGAAGGTCATGATGGCGATTTGGACCCCAGCGCGGTGCAGCCGCCGCAAACCCTCAGGCTCAGCCTTGCGGTCCTCGCAGAAGTAGAGACGCGCGGTGAAGATCCTCAGACTGAGGTTCGGGTATCCTCTCAGGAAGTCGGCCACATGCCGGGCACAGTCGTAGCAGGGGCTCCAGGAGGTGAACCAGGTGACACGGTAGCATCGGCCAGGGTCCAGATCCCAATCCGATATGTAGCGGAGGAACAATAATTCCACGTGGCAACCGGACTGGAAAGAGGGCACAGACTCAGCTGATGTTCATTTGACTTTCTTCGTGGTTCTGGTGGCTTTATATTCATTAGTTCATTTCCCTCCCACAGTGATCTTTTGGGGGTGTTTGCAGTTATTGTTCTCGTGTGACAGAGAAGCTAAGCAACTTGCCCAAGTGGTGAGCCAAACCCAGGTGGTGTGAGCAGAGGCTCTGGGCACTTTGTACGCCTGGCTCTGTGGAGTGAATAAAGGCTACTGAAGTTTCTGGGGAATGTTAAGTTGTTTGGAGGACATAACCATCACACTGTCTTAGTAGAGATTAAATATATGTTCGTGAAGCTACGTTTTGCATTTCTGCGGAGAAGGAAAATGGCTTGAAAATGCCTGTCGATTTAACGTTATGGAAATACACCTATACCACTAGGTAGGGGTAGGACAACTTCAGAGGAAGACTGGCAGGGCAGGAAGAGGGACAATAGACTATGGTTAGGCAGACAGGTGGGTGTTGGAAGAGAGGCAATAGGCACTGCCATGGGCTGTTGTTGTTAGCTGCCGTCCCCATGTGTGCAGAGTGGAACTGCTCCATAGGATTTTCAAAGCTGTGACTTTTCTTCCTAAGCAGATCACCAGGCCTTTCTTCAGAGGCACCTCTACGTGGGTTCTAACTGCCAATCTTATGACTAATAGTAAAGTACTTAACCATTTGCACCACCCAGGGACTCCATGGCCTAAGAGCAATGAAATAATGTGTTTGCTCAAAACATGAGCTCTGCAATTATAATAATAACCACAGAAGTGAAATACAGCAAGTTCACCTAGTGTTGCAGGAGAGTCTAATTATTTGTCTTGGAATCTGAAGACCTAGGCTCCATTTCCCAGCTCCACCACTCATGTGGCTTAGGCAAGTCACCGAGCTTTTGGATCTTCTATTTTCTCATCAAATCATTCGGAAACCAGAAGTCTGAGTCATTGTTGTTGTTGTTGTTTTTTTCCTAAATTATTCTTCCTTAATTTTCAAAATTTCTAAAGACACAATTTGTTTTTCCACATTTAAAATTTAGCTTAAATGAGCTGATAATACTTTCCCAAGTTCAAATGCTCTTATCATTGTGTCCCTCCTTAATCTCAAGGGCAATTCAGATGTTGGGGAAAGGGAAGGAAAATTTGGGGCAGTGATAAGGCATGGTATTAGGATGCCCAGTACAACTGGTGAGGACATTAAATGACATTACGTGGGGCATGTCGGGTATGGTTGCATGGACATGAAAAAAGGGGGGAGGGGGGTGAGGAGCCTAGTGGAGGCATAGCTGTGAAAAAGACTGAAAATAGTACCATCTGCAAGTGGCTCTAAAAGCTTATGAGGTTTAGCTTTTATCTGCCTGTGAAGCAAGCTTTAGTTGATACCTGGTTACGAAGGTGACCAAAGTCCAATGAAAAGGAGGTGGCACTATCCCGCCGCTTAACCACGTAGCACAGGTAGGTCTCATGCCGACCCCTGGCCCAGCGGACGTTTTTGAAGTGGTAAAGAAACTTCCTCCGCTTCAGCAGGAGGCTGTGGATGAGAGAAGAAATACAAGGAGTATAACTCAATCTCCAATCCCTACTGGCTTACTTTCAACTTTTTTATCTGTATTTACTTGGGCAAAACCAGAGCTGTCAGTGAAGATGCTCTTGCTTCCCTTGCTGGATGCCGTAGACCTACTGAGCTTAGAAGCCATTATAAACCCCTTTTTCTGCTTATATTTAAGACCAGGTGAGAGCTATTCAGCAAGAACCCCAAAGCCCAGCTCATAGAACAGTCTCCTGCAGCTGTCTTTTGAATACTCACTTGTGAATTACATACGCCAACTTGCTCCTCAGTTCCATAGTTACATTTTTAGGTTTCTCTTCTAATCTCTACCTAAGGTACCACAAACTCAACATGACAAAATAGTATTCCTAAACCCCTCCCTACCCCAAACTGCCTCTCTTCCTGACTCCTCCCTCTCAGGTAACCAGACTAGAAGCTTGGAATCATCTTTGATGTTTTATTCTTCCTCATTTCCCATATTTAATCAATCATCCAAACGTATTGATTCAAACCCTTAAATATTTCTTGAAATTGCACCTGCTTTATTCCCTCTGTTCTCTGTTTCAGTCTAAGCTCTCGTCTTCTTTCACCTTTTCTGTTGTGGCAGCCTCTTAACTGGTCTTTCTGCCCCCCTAGTCCCTCTGCAAATAACATTTTCCATGCCATCGCCACAGTGATATCACAAAAACTCAGGTGTGACCATGTCATCCCCATGATGAAAAACCGTTAATGACTGTCTTCTGCCCAAACTCCTTAATGTGGCAGTTAGACTGGTTTTCACAGTTGGACCTCAATCTACATTTCCAGCTTTGCATCCTAGTACTCTTTTTCTTTCTTTTCTTCACTTGCAGACCCCCTATGCAGCGGCCCACTAGACCCTGTCTCCTCTGCTTCAGCTTTTGCTTTTCAGCCTTTTTGACGTTGCTGGTGCAACCCACATACCCTTGAAAGCCTAACCTCAGTTTCAACCTCTCTACTAAGACCCTCACTACCTCAAAATTTCCATCCCAATAACAACAAACACCCCTCTAATTCCCCACCGCTCTTCGGCTTATCACTATCATATCACTTGCCCTTTGTTATCAATTGATTGCTAACTTCTTTGCCTCCCCAATTAAATGTTTTGCTCTTTGAGGCAAAGAATGTCACTTCATACGTATTTTTTAAGTATGGGAGCAATGCTTGATTACTGTTAAATTTGAATATTACAGAAAAGTAAAAAGATTTTTAAATTTGGAATATCACCCATTGTATCACTAATGACAATTACTGTTAAAATTCTGATGTTCCCCCTTCTAGTCTTTTTGTAAGCATATATTTACATGATTTTGATTTATACCGATTATTGTAATTTTGTATTTTTCTCAGTTTTTAACTTGGAAGTACAATCTAAATATTTTGCTATGTTCAGACTCAGGGACTGATTGCTATTCCTCTTTGTTTCCCAGTTCCTACCACAGTGTCTTGCGTATCTTAAGCACTAAACTGAATCGAATTTGTAGAAATACTTTCTAACTTAAATTTCTTAAAAGAAATTCAGAGTTCCCACTACAGTTGTGAGCATAGTAACATAAGCTATATAGTGTTACAGTGTGGTTATTACTAAAGCATGAATGGTGTCTCTGGTTTTTGTCTCCGGTATTTTCCAGAAATGTATTTGCTCAATTTGTGGAGGATAGTGCTGCCTCCTAATGGCATCGGGCAGAAGTGCAGAGTTAACTGTAATGTATAGACCTAGTTATAGGAATTTGAATACAGTTTGCTGGCAAGAGAATTGAAACTTTGTACTTTTTTTTTTAATACACTAAGGTATAATTTACATACAGTAAACTTCATCTATTTAAAATATACGATTTAAATGAGTACTGGAAGATGTAAGCACCCCAAACTGCTACCATAATCAAGATACAGAACATTTCCAGGGCACCAGACAAAGTTCCTTCATCCTCCTTCCCCTCTACTGAAGCCAATCACTGGTCTGTTTTCTGTAACTATAGATTAGTTTTCACTTTCTAGAATTTCACATAAATCCTACATTATGTAGTCCTCTGTGCCTGACTTTTTTCACTCAGCATAATGCCTTTGAGATTCACCCATGTTGTTACATGTACCAGGAGTTTGCTCCCTTCTCCTGCTTGGTAGGAGCCCTGGTGATGCAGTGGTTAAGAGCTTGAATGCTAACCAAAAGATGGGCAGTTCGAATCCACCATTCACTCTTTGGAAACCCTATGGGGCAGTTCTGCTCGGTCACATAGGGTCACTGTGAGTTGGAATCGACTCGAAGGCAACAGGGTTGCTGTTGCTGCAGGGTAGTATTCCACTGAATGGATAGGGCACATTTTGTTATCCGGTCACTGTTATTGGACATACGGATTGTTTCCAGTTTGGGACTATTGTGAACAGAGCTGCTGTGAACACTCCTGTACCAGTCTTTTTTGTAGACATATATGCTGGGAGTTGACATAATTTTAATAATGAGATGCAGGTGATAGACGGCGGCTTTAAAAGCTAACTACCAAAATTGCAACTTTATAAGTGGAGAAGTAAGGACAAGTACTCTTTAGCTGTTTCTATGTAAATGTCTCCTCTCATACACATGAAGCTTATTGGAAAGCACTTTACACCCTGAGGCAGAGAACTAGATTTGTCACCAGTATACACATTATGCATATATCAAACAATTTAAAATTACTCAACCATTTTACTGTGCCCTTTTTTTTTTAAATTAAGAAATTGCATATTTGGCAGGAATCTAAAATGGATGCTGACAAAGATCCAATAATAACTGGCTTTATTCTTAAATGACAAGAGCTTATTATAGTAATCAACATAGCACCACAACCATTACTATTACTGTTATTATATAATTAGCATATAATAACCATTAGTGTATATAATTCCAATGCTTAACAAATACTGAAAAAGAAGAAAAAAATAAACATATTCTCTTCTGGGGGCCCAGTCAGTTTTCAAACAGATTAAGCACCATCTCTTACTAATAAACCTCTTATACGTTTAATCTACTCTCCTGGGCTGCATGGATGAGAAAGGCAGAGGAAAAAACTTGTTATCATGAAGAAGAAAAAGTGTTCCAGGAGTATAGAAGAAGAGGGCATGATGAACTTTTCAGATGAACTTTTTACTTCTTACTCCACATGAAAAGGAGCCCTGGTGGCACAGTTGTTAAAGCACTTGGCTGCTAACCAAAGGTCAGTGGTTCAAACTCACTAGCCACTCCAAGGGAGAAACATGTGGCAGTCTGCTTCTCTAAAGATTACAGCCTTGGAAACCCTATGCAGTAGTTCTACTCTGTCCTATATGGTCTCTATGAGTTGGAATCAACTCAGTGACAGTAGATTTGGTTTTGAGTACCCCACATGAAAATACAATAGTCCCTTTTTCTGTCACAAGCTACCAGTCACAGTGAAATGATTTCCATGATCATAACCTGTTAACTAATTTTCTTGATCCATCATTTCCCTTCTATTCTAGCTAGTAGCCTGTCTCCAGCACCCTATTGTTCAGCAACCAAACCCGCTGCTGTTGAGTCTATTCCAACTCATGATAATTCCATGTGTTACAGAGTAGAACTCTTAGTAGGATTTTCTCGGCTATAATCTTTATGGAAGCAGATCACCAGGCCTTTCTTCCATGCCACCACTGGGTGAGTTTGAACCACCAACCTTTAGGTTAGTAGCCAATGGCAAACTGTTTGCACCACCTACAGCCTGTTGGGGGTGTAGAGGAGTTTTTTTCTCTGGGTACAAAGGATGTTGCTGAAGCAAGTTTTCAAGGCTGCTTGTTGACAGCTGCTCTGAACAGCTGGGTTCCCTGAGGCAGAACCCTAGCTGTGTCCTCAGCAATGCAAACCGAGATAAACAGGTAAAAAATAATCCTGACAAAGTTATTCTCTCCTGTGGGGTGCCGTCACTACTAAGCACGGCAGATATTATTTTCCTTAATGATAATTATGTATTTCCCTTTTTGTCCCGTTGAATTTCATCTTTTCTCCTTTTTAATTTGTCTTTCTCTGAGTCTTAGCTGCTGATTTTACCACTGCTTTGCATTTCATTACATACAAGTATCTCCACTGGACTTGCACCTTTGACAACAGAGTATCATTGACTTGTACTTCAGGTTGGTTTTTTAAATAACTGTCAAAATCTCACTGTAAACTGAGGAAGCATTCAACACTGTTTGCCCTCAAGAAATATTTCTGAAGAACACTTAAATCTACTATTAAAAATCTTAACTCTGTAGTGTAAATTCTATATAAAAGCATTAAATTCAGATAAAGTATATGGATTGGCATGTTTCTAATACATTTGTAATCATCATAAAAATTGAGATAGAATTCTATGATAACAACTTAGTTATCATAAACTGCATGTATAAACATTATGGAAATCTTATAGAAACCATACTTAAGAAGTCAAGCCATGTGTACACAAATCCAAGGGTCTTGTTAAAAATTAAAAATGCCACCAACTGCCTAACAATTGGACCTATACCATTAAACAACTTGCTTGAATAAATTTTTCTCCTTATTATAGTCACAATCATAGTGACTTACAGGCATTTAATTTTGAATGATTGGTATTTTTTTTAAAATACAGATTTTCTTACTATGTAGCTAAACTGTTCAGTAACATCACCCTAGGAAAGTTCATCTTCAAGTGGTTTGACTGTTAAAATATTTACAAAACTATTATTACAATTACCTCTGGTTTTTGTATAGTATTGCTGGTATCTTTTCACGATAACATTTGCTGTATGAATATTATTACTATACACTACTTTTACCTGCAACATAAAACTCAGGACATGTCAGTACCTGGTGCATAAAAGTTCTTATGCAACCTGGAAAAGAGGTAGAAGTGTAGAGCACAGAGGATTAGGCTGAGAGCGTGCAAAATCTAAATAGAACATGATAAATAAGACAGACCAAGAAGAATAAGTAAGCATATTAAACAAGCAGATCTTGTGAGTCCCACAGGAGAGAAAGGAATACATAGATACCAACCTCATTATTCAGATTTGCTCTCAGAGGAAAGCCAGTGAAACCACCCATTGGCAGACCCATGAGGTGACTGTCTCTTTACCTGTCCATATCGGTTTCCAGGGTGTCTGTCTTGGTGGCTCCCTCAAAGTCTTAGGCCTAGTGCCTAAGACTCAAGCACTGCTGCTTCACTGACTCCGTCTGACAGTGTGTGAGCACTGGCCCCACACATTCAAATTTGAGCTTGCACTTTTGGGCTCCTCCCCCCAGCACTACCATCACCAGGTACCCCCATGATCTTCCTCCTGATTTGGGTCTGGGGAAGATAGGTGTTGTCACAGGCAGCATCACATGGGTTAAATGATTGACAGCAGCTTTGCTTAATGCTTAGGGTCCTCTAGGGCAGCTTCTCTAAAAATCCAGTCCATGCCTCACAGACATCAAATATCCAGATGCAGTGGCAGTAAGCACTATTTAAATTATAATCATAGTAACAAATAATATCCTTAAATTTAAAAGCCTAATAATTATAATGTTCATTTAAATAGCATCTTGTGTTCTGTGAGCTGAAAGCATCTATTACCTTGTTTAATTACACAATAGCTCGGTAATCTTCATAGAGACAGGCACTAAACAGCTCCTGCTTTATTGTTGAGCAAGTAAACTCAATCAGTTATAGGATTTAGGACACAGAAATTTTCCTTCCCAAATCGCTGTTTTTTTATTTCTGATTGCATTACAACAATTGCTAGAAGACTAAATGTTTACCCCAAAGAGTAATTTTTGCACAAGCCATCTTTTCCACAAAATCGTATCTTTAATTTGAAAACAGATGCAGCAGCACCCTAAACAATATCAAAATGCTTATTTCACAAGAAAAAAGCAGTATCTAAATGACTGCGTTGAACTCAGAAAATAGGCTGGGCTTTTCAAATAAGTGGCTCCAGTTCCTGCTCTCATACAAATTGGTCTATTAAAAGTGTTGTTTCTCCCTCCTATCCTATCCCATATGAGTTCTATTTATTCATTTAATAGATACCTAGTACCTACTATGGAGCCCTGGTGGTGCAGTGGTTAAAAGCTAAAGCTGCTAACCAAAAGGTTGGCAGTTCAAATCCACCAGATGCTGCTTTATAAGCCAGAAATTATGCCAGGTTCTTGGGATGTCACGGTAAGCAAAGCAGCTATAGTTCCTGCTCTTTTAATACCTGAAAACTTTAAATACCATCCATACACTGGGTGGTATTGGCAAAGAACAGTGACTGTACCATGGATTACCAGAAGAATTAACAATCAGTCTTAGAAGAAATGCAACAGAATGCTTCTTAGAAGCAAGGATGGTGAGGCTTCAGCTGGCTTACTTTGGACACTTCATCAGGAAAGACCAAATGCTAGAAAGAACATTCATGGTTGGTAAGGTAGATGGTTAGCAAAAATGAGGTGTGTATCCAACTTCCCACACAATATGTTTATTTGGACTTCTGATGGGTATCTCACATACGTCTAAAACTGATTCCCTGTTCTCTCTCCAGACGCACAACCTGTAACTCTTGCCATCTTCCCCATCTCGAAAATGGCAATGCCATTCTTCCAATTGCTCAGGCTAAAAACCTGGGAGTCACCCTTGATTCCTCTGTCTTTTAAACCCCATGTCCAATCCATTAGCAAACCCTGTTAACTCTACTCTCAGAATAGAGTTAACAGAGACTGTTCAGAGACTGACCACTTCTCACCACCTCCAGGTCCAAGCAGCCTAGATAATTGAATTAACCTCCAAACTGGTCTTCTGACTTCCGTCTTTCTTCAGTTATAGTCTATTCTCCATACAGCAATTCCTTTGAAACATTTCAGATTATGCTCCTCCTCCATCAACTCTCCAGTGGTTCCCATTCTTACCACAACTTCCTTTCAGTGGTTGGCAAGATCTGGTTCCATCTGCCTCTGCTTTGCCGTTCTGACCTCGTCTCCTTCCATTCTCTCCCTTGCGCACAGAAAGAGAACACACTCTTGTCTTTGCCTTTGCACTTGCTGTTCCCTTTGCCAGGAATACTTTTTTTCTGTATATCTTTCCAGTTTGATCCGTCATTTATTGTCTGTCTTGACTCAAATACTCCTTTCTAATTGAGGCTTTTCCTGGTCACCATATCTAAAATTTCAACTAAATCCCACCAACCTGATGACACTTCCTTTCCCCCTTCCCTAATTTAATTTTCTCTTTCACACTTATCACTTAAAATACACTATTTTACTTATCTGTCTTGTTTACTATCTATGTTCCTCATGGAATTGTAGGTCCATGAGGGGAAGGATTTTTTTGTTGGTTATTTTTCCTCTCTGTGGTATGCTTTACACTTGAAAAAGTTTTTTGAATCAATTAATCTATAATGGTCTCATGGAATTACATCCAAGTGGAAAAGTCACATTCATCAAGTAATCAAACACGTAAATATATAACAAAACTACAGTGTTTCCTATGAAAGAAAAGTATACATCATACAACAGTGGCCTGGGATCAGTGAAAGGACTTCTGGTTGGGAGGTGGTAATAGATAACCTCTTAGCTCTCTTCCCAGCATCAGGTTCTTGGGTGACAGGGTTATGAAAGAAAAGAAGTATTTGCTGCTGCTTCTCAAAACCCCTTGCCTCCACTCGGAAACTTTCTAATCACATCCTTTTTTAAAGCTGCCTTAAATCATAGATGTTAGACTTCCCTATTTTATTGACTCTTTCTTTGTCCACTGTCTCCTTCCCTCTCTACCCCATCGGTCCCAGGACATCTAAGGAAATTTCTAAAGTAAACTTCTCTAAATAACAGCTGACATTTTTGAGTGCTTATTATGGTTAGGCATCAAGCTAAGCACCTTAAATATCACTTTTAGCATATTTTAGGAAAGCTGGTGGTGGGAACAAAGTCTCCTGTATGCTCCTGAGTTGTGTTCATGGTCACTGATTCTATGAGCTGCACATTCCTCTTTGCTCAGCTGTGAGTCCCTAGTGAAAGATGACAGTACTTGGTGAGATACTACTTCACTCACAAAGGTCCTCTAGGAGGGGATGGATTTAATGTAAGCCAAGTTGACAGATATTTTTGAGGGACACAATTCAATCCATGACAATTTCCAAAGAACTAAACTCCTCATAGGGACCCTGCTCATGACCACTCCCAATTCCTAGCCTTCTCCCCTGACCTCAAATCCACTCCTTTATAATAAAGCCTCTTTCTTCCACAGGGAAATTCTACCTCCTATCCTCTTGGATTATTTTCATCCAAGGATCCACACTCCTTCTCTAGCCATTCATTTCTCCAAGTCTAAATTGTTATTTCTGAAGAACATCCTCAGGCACAAGCAAGACAGTAAATGGTAGTCACCTTTGGCACTCAAAGTACCATTGAACAGTTGGTGGAAGGACCAGGGAAGAGGACTGTCATGGATTGAATTGTGTCCCCCCAAAATATCCATCAACTTGGCTAGGTCATGATTCCCAGTACTGTATGATTGTCTACCATTTTGTCATCTGATGTGATTTCCCTATGAGTTGTAAATCCTATCGCTATGATGTAATGAGATGGATTAGTGGCAGTTATATTGATGAGATCTATAAGATTAGATAGTGTCTTAAGCCAATCTCCTTTGAGATATAAAAGAGAGTAGCAAGCAGAGAGACAGGGGGACCTCATACCACCAAGAAAGCAGTGCCCGGAGCAGAACGCATCCTTTGGACCCAGGGTTCCTGTGCATAGAAGCTCCTAGTCCAGGGGAAGATTGATGACAAAGACCTTCCTCCAGAACCAACAGAGAAAACCTTCCTCTGGAGCTGACACCCTTAACTTGGACGCATAGCCTACTAGACTGTGAGAGAATGAATTTCTCTTTGTTAAAGCCATTCACTTGTGGTATTTCTGTTATAACAGCACTAGATAACCAAGACAGGGACTTTTTAAATTCCTCTGTAGAGTACACGTTGGAGTGTGGGTTTGAAATCTGATCCTCTTCAAGTTATCTCCTCAGGTTTGAGTTGGGCCTTTACAGTTTTTTCTTCCAGTTTTCCAGAGGATAACACACACATACACACACTCACACATACAATTTGAAATGATAAGTATTAATTCTCAGAGATGGTAACATTTCTAAATCCAGAAAAAGGAAAAGAAAAGTTTTATCAACTCCTCATAATATGAGTGACTCCATCATTGACACTGTAGTTTGTACTTCACATGAGGGGAACAGTGGTGGTTCAGTGGTAGAATTCTCACTCCGCAATACTACCACACCAAGTTGTAACGGTATGATTCCCAGCCAATGCATCTCAAGCTTAGCTATCACCTGACTGTCAGTGGAGGCTTGTGTGTTATGATGCTGAACAGTTTTCGGCAGAGCTTCCAGGCTAAAACAGGCTGGGAAGAAAAGTCTGGTGATCTACTTCTGAAAAATCGACCAATGAAAAACCTATGGAAAATAGTGGTTAGATCCTATTGTGCATGGGGGCTGACTCGTCAGCAGCTGACAGCACTTTACATGGTTATGAATATGAAAAGCTGTATTAGTTTCTTTTGTATATTCTCTCTTCTCAAAATCTGCCCCTTTGGTCCTGCCAGAAGTAAGAAAACTGGCCCATTACTGACCTATGTGCTTTCTAATGACAGCTCCCTTAACCACAAAAAAATCCGGGCTGAAATTATGAAATTATTACTTTAAAAAGCCTAATGATTTCTCTGACAAGAGCCTTCCTTCTGTTCAGCATCTGACTGGGGAGAGATGGTCTTCCTTAATTCACAAATGCATTATTTTAACAGGCCCACGCCAGCTGGAAAGTAGAAAAGCTGGAACTGAGATTTGAACCCTAGTTGACCTTATTCCAAAGTCCGTAGAATACTGCCACACTGGTAAAATCAACCCTACATATCATAATTGCTTTGCTCATATCAGTTTAGAAATCTTCATCAGAGCTACAGAGAATTTTTTTTCCTTTATTACTGTATCATTTAGAGTTGAGTTTGGCTGCATATATGAGACAAACTCAATAAATGGCTTAAGCAAAATGGAATTTCTCTCCCACATAAAAAATGCAGACAATTTTCCTAGCAAGTAATACAATCTGAATCTTAATTGCAATGTGGCCATGTACTCTTTGGAGCTCTTTGTTTTGTCAAGAGTCTCTGTTGGCCACGTTCTTAGCCAGATTTTTTTTCTCTCATTTCCCTCTTTTCAGTGATGGGACATGAATCTCAGTCAAGTTCCAAAGAGAAATACAATGTTGTATGTTGGGAAACCTCTAAGACCAGGCAGCATGGGATAGAATGTAGAAGGTGGTCATGAGGTCAAGTCCTCCAATTGGTTTCTGAAGCAGAATTAATTTATTTATCCCATTTTATAAAGTAGATTTGATATTAAAAAAAAAAAACAACACCTGTGCGTCAACTCATAGCAAACCTATAGGACAGAGTAGAACTGCCCCATAGGGTTTCCAAAGAGTGTCTGGTGGATTCGAACTGCCGACCTTTTAGTTAGCGGCCCAGCTCTTTACCACTGTGCCACCAGGGCTCCAGATTTGATATGGTATTGGTAAAACCTAATACACACACGTAAAACAATGCATATTTTTGCACGTCCTTGTACAATAGCTGCTTTTTGTTTTGAAAATCTCACTTTTCAGCCTATAGACTATAAATAAAATTCTCTCCAACATATGTAAAAGAGTTTTAGATATTAAGTAGTTGAAAATGAAGGTGCTGGAAAGAAAAAAATTCTGTTGCACTGGTTGGTTTATTGTTCTGCCCCTTTGGAATAATTCACAAAGTGTTTTTATGAGTAATTTATGAACAGTATCTTTGAAAACTCAAATTTGATTAGTATTTATTGATGACTTATGAGACTAACATAAGCCTGAGATTTAAAGGGGAGCAATAGTGTCCTTTATGGTTCTTGTCTTCAAGGAGTTTACGATTTTGTTGAAATGTTTGAAAATAGACATACTAGAAAGAGGCCCTGGATAAACAAAGCATTATTGAAGAAAAATAACAAAGTAGGAGGCCTCATATTACCTGATCTCAGAACCCACTATACAGCCATAGTAGTCAAAATATCTTGGTACTGGTACAACAACAGACACATACACCAATGGAACAGAATCAAGAACCCAGATGTAAACCCATTCACCTATGGTCAGCTGATCTTTGACAAAGCACCAAAGGCCATTAAGTGGGAGAAAAAGACAATCTTTTTAATAAGCGGTGCTGGCAAAATTGGACATCCATCTGCAAAAAAATGAAACAGGACCCATACCTCACACCATACACAAAACTAACTCTAAGTGGAACAAAGACCTGAATATAAAACCTAAAACAATAAAGATCATGGAAGAAAAAATAGAAACAACACTAGGGGCCCTAATACATGGCATAAATACAATGCAAACCACAACTGACAATGCACAAACACCAGAAGATACACTAGATAACTGGGAGCTCCTAAAAATTAAACACTTATGCTCATAAAAAGACTTCACCAAAAGAGTAAAAGGAGAATCTACAGACTGGGAAAAATTTTTTGGCTACAACATATTCAACAAGGGTCTAATCTCTAAAATCTATAAAATACTTCAACACCGCAACAACAAAAAGACAAATAATCCAATTAAAAAATAGGCAAAGGATATGAACAGACACTTCACCAAAGAAGACCTTCAGGCAGCTACCAGACACATGAGGAAATGCTGGCAATCATTAGCCATTAAACCAAAAAACCCACTGCCATCGAGTTGACTTTGACTCATAGTGACCCTATATGACAGAGTAGAACTGCCTCTTAGGGTTTGTAAGGAGCGGCTCATGGATTTGAACTGCCGGCCTTTTGGTTAGCAGCCATAGCTGGCCATAGCTTTTAACCACTGTGCCACCAGGGCTCCCATCAGGCATTAGAAAAATGCAAATCAAAACTACAGTGAAACACCATCTCACTCCAACATTACTGCCACTAATCAAAAGAACAGAAAATAGCAAATGTTGGAGAGTTTGTGGGGAGATTGAAACTCTTATGCACTCCTGGTGGGACTGTAAAATGGTACAACCACTATGGAAAATGATACAGCACCTCCTTTAAAAGCTAGAAATAGAAATACCATACGATCCAGCAATCCCACTCCTAAGAATATATCCTAGAGATATAAGAGCCATCACGCATATAGACACATGCACACTAATGTTCATTGCACCATTATTCACAATAGCAGAAAGGTGGAAACAACATAAGTGCCCATCAACAGATGAATGGATAAACAAACTATGGTACATACACACAATGGAATACTACACAAAGATAAAGAACAATGATGAATCTGTGAAACACCTCACAACATGGATAAATCTGGAGGATTATGCTGAGTGAAATAAGTCAATCACAAAAGGACAAATATTGTATGAGACCACTATTACAAAAACCCAAGGAAAAGTTTACACACCGAAAAAAATATCTTTGATGGTTACAAGGGAGGGGAGGGGAGGAAGGGGAAATCTCTAACTAGACAGTAAAAACCAAATCAAACCTATTAGTGTCGAGTGGATTCCAACTCATTTCAACCCTAAAGGACAGAGTAGAACTGCCCCATAAGATTTCCAAGGAGCAGTTGGTGAATTCAAACTGCCGACCTTTCAGTTAGCAGCAGAGCTGTTAACCACTGCACCACCAGGGCTCTAATTAGATAGTAGACAAGTGTTAACTTTGGTAAAGGGAAAGACAACACACAGTACAGGGAAAGTCAGCACAACTTGTCCAAGGCAAAGTCATAGAAGCTTCTTAGGCACATCCAAATACCTTGAGGGACCAAGTTACTGGGGCTGAGGGCTTGGGACTATGGTCTCGGGGAGAACATCTAGGTTAATTGGTATAACTTAGTTCATAAAGAAAATGTTCTACATCATACCATGGTGAGTAGCATCTGGGGTCTTAAAAGCTTGTGAGCAGCCATCTAAGATACATCCATTTGTCCCATCCTATCCAGAGCAAAGGAGAATGAAGAAAGCCAAAGACACAAGGAAAATATTAATCCATAGGACTAATGGACTACAAGAACCATGGCCTCCACCAGCCTGAGCCCAGAAGAACTAGATGGTACCTGGCTACCATCATTGACCACTCTGATGGGGATCACAATAGAGGGTCCAGAACAGAGCAGGAGAAGAATGTAGAACAAAATTCAAATTCACCAAAACAGACCAGACTTACTTGTCTGACAGAGACTGGTGGAACTCCTGAGACTATGGCGCCTGGACACCCTGCTAACTCAGAACTGAGGCCACTCCTGAAGTCCACCTTTCAGCCAAAGATTAGAAAGTCATATAAAACAAACAATAGCACACATGAGAAACGTGCTTCTTAGTTCAATCAAGTATACTTGACCAAACGGCCAACACTTCCCTGAAAGCAAAGACGAGAAGGCTTGGAAGGACAGGAAAACTGGACAAATGGACACCGGGAACCCGGGGTGGAAAAGGAGAGAGTGCTGACACGTTGCAGAGATTGCAACCAATGTCACAAAACAATTAGTGTACAAATTTTTGAATGCGGAACTAATTTGCACTGTAAACTTTCACCTAATTTTTTTTTAATTAAAAACAAAAAAAGAAATAATAGAGACAGTTGGGCCCTACATCTGGCCCTTTCACTTACCAAATTCATGACATTGGGAAAGAATTCTTTCCTCACAGAGTTGTTCTAAGGATTTACTTAGCTGAGAGCTTGGCTGCTAATCAAAAGGTTGGCAGTTCAAATTCACCAGCGCTACTTGGAACCCTTATGGAGCAGACCTACTCCTTCCTATAGGCTAGTTATGAGTCGAAAACGACAGTAGTGGGTGTGTGGGTGTGGGTGTGGGTGTGTGACTGTGAAGCACAGTATCTGGAATATGTGGAATGTGCTTCATAAAATCTCCCAATCTCTCTGCAGGTGACAGAAACAGCATGAGCAAAAGAGGGATGAGGTTGTGCTTCATGTTTTAGCAACTCTGAATAGATTAGTATGGTTTGAATAAAGGCTCATAGCAAAGCAATGATGACAGATTAAGATGTTATTCACATTTCATATAAGCTCCTGAAAGAAAAGAAATTTCTAACAAAATTGAGAGTTGGATAACTTGCAGAATGGCTGTAAAAATATTTTACCTTTTAAAAAAAAAAGGCATAATACATCTTGTATTAGAAAATATTTCATTTCTCAGAAAGCTATATTCTCTGCTTACCTTTCTCCTTTCAAAGGAAGGGAAATGACATTTGTTATCATTAGATTAGCATTTTTTTATTACTGGGGATTTGGAATTTGTGAAATGAAAAAACAACTTTGGGGGATTTCATTCAGGTATTTTAGTTATTTTCCAAACTAACTACCCTCTCCTCTCATCAACTTCTATTGAAAAACCACAGTACAACCTTGGCAGTTTATTTTTAACAAAAACAACACGAGATGGAAATTCTACCTTTGGCAGCTGAGTTAAGTTTTGGACACCTGGACTTCACCACTGGGTAATCTTCATCATGAGAAGTACTAGGTGAGGTTTCATTATGGCCAGTATGTGAAGCCAAAAGGCCCTTTGGGAAGTCTCCAGGGTATACATTCTTGGGTCTGAGAACCAAGATGCTCAGACAACTGCTCCCCAAGTCACTATTTTTGGGTATCAGCTAGATTGCTCAATGTGATACTTTGTTGTTTTTCAAACAGCCCAAAAAGGGCTCCGCGTGGGTGGAAGTGTGGTTTTTGGAGTGCTTCAACTTCTGCATTTCCCAATTTTTGTTTTTCTCAGTTTACTGCCTGCCATATTACTGAATTTCTTTAGTGTAGGAAGAAGTTGAGAGACAGGTCTTTAAACTTCTGCTGTGTAGTTGCCCAGGACTCACTGAGGATAAGAGACAATAAACAAGTATTTATCAAAAGCCTACACTGGTGGGAATGCAAAGTGGTACAGCCCTTGGTGATAACAGTGCGCTGTTCCTCAAAAACCTAAAAACAGAACCACCATTCAAAAAAACTCAAAACTGTTGCCCTCATAGTGACCCTACAGGACAGAGTAGAGCTGCTCCATAGGGTTTCCAAGGCTGGTAAATCTTTACGGAAGCCAACTGCCACATCTTTCTCCCACAGAGTGGCTGGTGAGTTCAAACCACCAACCTATTGTTTAGAAGCTGAGCGCTTTAAGCACTGCACCACTAGGGCTCCTAAAACTACCATATGACCCAGCAATTCCACTCCTAGGTATATACCCAAAAGAGTTGAAAGCAGAGACTCAAACAGAGCCTTGTACACCAATGTTCATTGCAGCAGTATTCACAATAGCCAAAATGTGAAAACAACCTAAATGCCCACCAACAGATGAATGGATAAACAAAATATGGTATTCCATACAATGGAATACTACTCAGCCAACAGGAGAAATTAAGTCTTGATACATGCTACAATATGGATGGAGCTGGAAGACGTTATGCTGAGTGAAATAAATCAATCACAAAAGGACAAATATTGTATAACCTCACTTATATAAAAAGACAAAAAAAGGCAGAAGTATAGAGAACAAAGTTTATTAGTGGTTACCAATGGCAGGAGTGGGGGTAATGGGGTTAACAGTGATGGAAATATCACCTTGATTAAAGGTGGGGTTGCACAACCAATTATTGTAATTGCTGTCAATAAGTTGTACACCTGTAAAAAGTCGAATTGACAAAAGTAGTGTAATAGATACATTACAACAACAACCAAAAGGAAAAAAAAAAGAGTAGCTGCTGAAGCTGCTTATGTACAACCAAAAACCTCATGGAATTTGGCTTCTTGGTTTGGAGGTTTAGGGTCATGGTTTCATGAAACATCCCAGTTAATTAGCCTAATAATATATTTAATGCTTCTGTTCTACCTCCTAGTTCAATGCTTAGTGCCTGGTATCTAAAAAGTTTGCAAGCAGCCATCCAAGGCACAACAATTGGTCTCTATTTGCCTGAAACAACAGAGGAAGAAAGAGAGTCAGGAATAGGAGGAGGATACGGAATGTGTAGCTAGTTGCCTCCATGAACAATTGCCTCTTTTGCCATGACACCAGAAGAACTGGATGGTGCCTGGCTACTCTTACTGAATATTTTGATCAAAGATTCCATAGAATTCTGATCAAAAGAGGGAAATGCAGAATACAATTTCAAATTCTCATGGACTCCAGACATCCTGGAGCCATGAAGATTGGATGAACCCCTGAAACTATTACCTTGAGATAATTTTTAAAAATTAAACCAAAAATATCCACTAAAGTTTTATTAAAACCAAGCAATAGTTTCACTTAACTACTAAAAAAGTCTTCCTTGAACATTATGCTCTTTAAGAACTATCTACATGAGATCAAATTGACAACAGCAACTTGAAAGATTAGATAGGAACCTTAGGGGGACAGTGAATTCATGTTAATGGAGGATGAACAACTCAGAAAAGGAGGGTGAGAATGGTTACACAACTTGAAGAATGTAATCAGTATCACTGAATTGTACATGCAGAAACCGTTGAATTGGTGTATATTTTGCTGTGCATGTTCTCAACAACAACAACAAAGCCTAGACTCGGCTAAGAGCTAAGGAAAAAGAATTATTTTTAATAGGAAAATTAACTAAATTAGTTTTACTGATCATACACATATAATAAACAGTATGGGGTAGTAGAAAAAGATATGTTTTGGAATCAAGAAAATATAGATTTGACTTTATCATATCCTAGTGAAGTGTCTTTGAATGAGTTATCTGATGTCATATGTCTCAGTTTCCCCGTGTATAAAAAAGAGGAACAAATAATAGTAATAATCTGCTGCAAACGACCTCTTTAAAGTGTTGAAAAGCAAAGACATCACTTTGAGGACTAAGGTGCACCTGACCCAAGCCATGGTGGTTTTCGATCATCTCATATGCATGAGAAAGCTGGGCAATGAATGAGGAAGATCGAAGAAGAATTGACCCCTTTGAATTACAGTGTTGGTGAAGAATATTGAATATACCATGGACTGCCAGAAGAAAGAACAAATCTGTCTTGGAAGAAGTACAGCCAGAATGCTCCTTAGAAGCAAGGATGGTGAGACTTTGTCTCATATACTTTGGACACATTATCAGGAGGGACGAGTCCCTGGAGAAGGACATCATGCTTGGTAAAGTGGAGGGTCAGCAAAAAAGAGAAAGACCCTCAACAAGATGGATTGACACAGTGGCCCCAACAATGGATTGTGAGGATGGCGCAGGACCAGACAGTGTTTCATTCTGTAGTACACAGAGTCACTATGAATTGGAACTGACTCGACGGCACCTAACAACAACAATTGTGCGCTTACTTTCTGCCAGATTCTGTGCTAAGAACATTGCATATATTATCTCACGTAAGTCCAAGAGCTCAGTATTATTATTATACAAATTTTCAGACATTAACACTGAGGCTCAGAGTGCTGAAACTATCCTGCAGGGTTATTAAAGATAATGTAAACAAATAATTTCTGTTGCCTAGTACATGGAAGATACTCTATAAAGAGTAACTTTTATAAAATATTATCTTACAAAAGCTGATATATTTAGAGGACAAGAATTGCAAAAATATAAATTGTGACCATCAACAAGTTATTCGCTTGCATAAAGTATTGTGATTAGCATCAAAATATGAATGAGTATGAGGTACAGCAGTCCAGGGACAAGGGCCAGAAGGCAGAAGGGGACAAGGAAGCTGGTGATAGGGAGCCCAAGGTTGAGTAAGGATAGTGTTGATGTGTTGTGAGGTTGCTAAAGATTGTCATAGGGCAACATGTGTACTAACTGTTAAACGAGAAACTATTTTGTTCTGTAAGCCTTCATTTAAAGTGAGAATAGCAGCACAATTGGAAGAGCGTAGTTGATGTCACTGAACTGTGTGTGCATGTAGAAATTTTTGAAATGGTGTATCTTTGGCTATGTGTATTTTCACCAAAAAAAAAAAGGTTGAGAAGTTAGAGGGTTGACATGTTGTGGGGTTGTTAACCAATGTCATAAAACAATATGTGTACTACTGTTTCATGAGAAACTATTTGTTCTGTAAGCCTTCACCTAAAGTACAATTAAAAAAAAAAAATGTGAATGAGTAGAGGAGGACCTCATGCCACCAAGAATGAAGAACCAGGAGTGGAGCACATCTTTTGGACCCAGGGTCCCTGTGTGGAGAAGCTCCTAGACCAGCAGAAGATTGATAATAAGGACCTTCCTCAAGAGCCAACAGAGAGAGAAAGCCTTCCCATAAACCTGGCATTCTGAGTTTGGACTTCTAGCCTCCTAGATTGTGAGAGAATAAATTTCTGTTTGTTAAAGCCATCCACTTGTGGTATTTCTGTTATAGCAGCACTAGATAAGTAAGACAGAATTTGGTACTGACAGAGTGGGATGCTGCTCTAATAGATACCTAAAATGTTGAAGCTGTTTTGATACTGTGAATGGGTAGGGGCTGGGAGGGTTTAAAAGTGCATAGTAGTAAAAGCCTAGATTGCCTTGAAGAGACTGTTGGTGGCATTATGGACATCAAAGACAATTCTGATGAGGACTCAGAAGTGAGGAGAGCTGTTACACTGGAGATGGCACAGATGTTGAGAAGCAGCAGCAGAGAAATTACAGCAGCAGAACCAGGAGACCATTGTGAGACAGTGTTAGAGCTGACCCATGGAGTGAGAGCTGAGTGCCTTTCAGCAGGAGGCTTCCTGGGGGAGTGGAGTGACTTCAGGCACTTATCAGTGGAGCTAGGCTTGCCAAACCACATAGCAAGAGAGCTCAGTGTCTTCCAGCCGAAGTTTACTCCTGGAGTGGGGTGCCTCCAGGCACTTATCAGTGGAGCTAAAGAGCTTTCGAACACTTGCCCCAGCAGAGAAGCCAAGGAACTAGGAAGCAGAAGCTGAAGAGACAAGGAGCACAGGAAGCAGGGCTACCTCAATCTCAAAGAGTGGAGCCAAGGCCTCTGGGATTTCAAAGGTGGGGCCACAGCCTCCTAGGTTTCAAAGACTCAAATCGTCCTCAACTCAGTTCCAGAGTGTGGGGCTGCCTTTCACGGATGTCAGCTGGCTAGGGCTGGATCTGCTGCCCAAAGCTGAGGGGGCAGGGCTGCCATGTCCAAGGGGCAGAAGAACAGGGCCGAGGGGGTGGGGTCACTACTCAAATGGACTAAGAGAATGTGGCCACCCAAATCTGAGGGAGCAGAGTTGCCCTTCCAGTGGGCCTGGAAGGCAGAGCTGAAGCCCAGGGCTGAGGGGCCTCGACCTCCACCTAGAATCCAGAGAGTGTGGCCAAGACTCAGAGTCTGGAGGGCAGGGCCATTGCCTAAGTGGTGTCAGAGAACAGAGGATTATTTTCAAGCCTTGAGAGCTAATGTAATGTGTTCTGCTGCATTGCATCATCCCTGTTCCCCTTGTAATGGAAATGTCTAGCCTGTGCCTGTTGCACCACTGTACTTTGGAAGCAGATAACTTGTATTCTAAATTTCACAAAAGAAGAAGAATTTTTTGGATTTTGGACTTGGAGCTAATTTAAGACTTTTGCTATGATATGATGGGGTAAATGTGTTTTACTTGTGGCAAGGACATGAACGTTTACAGCCCAAAGGGTGGAATGTTATGGATTGAATTGTGTCACCCCAAAATGTGTATCAACTTGGCACACAATTGGTTTTGTGTGGTCGTTCACCATTTTATGATCTGATGTGATTATCCTATGTGTCATAAATCCTAACCTCTGATGTTAATGAGGCAGAATTAGAGGTAGTCATTTTAATGAGGCAGAGTTCAACCTACAAGATTATGTTGTGTCTTGAGTCAATCTCTTTTGAGATATAAAAGAGAGATATGAGCAGAGAGACAGGGGAACCTCATGCCACCAAAAATGAAGAACCAGGAGCGGAGCTCGTCATTTGGACCCGGGATCCCTGCACTGAGAAGCTCCTAGACCAGAGGAAGATCCATGACAATGACCTTCCTCCAGAGCCAACAGAGAGAGAAAGTCTTCCTGTAGAGCTGGTGCCCTAAATTTAGACCTCTAGCCTATGAGAGAATAAATTTCGGTTTGTCAAAGCCAAAAACAAAAAACAAAACACATGTGAATGAGTAGATATGAGATTCTCACATTTTGGTGTGAATGAGTGTATAAAATTCACATATTCCAATGTTCAACCCCCAAAGATTTTGACTCAGTAAGTCTGGAGTGCAGCCTTATTACTTTTTAACAAGCACTCTATTAATTCCAGAGCAGGCAGTCAGCTTGGAACCATATTTTGACAAATATTGGACTAGAAGACCTCTAAAGTTTCTCCCAGTTCTAAAATATGATTGGTTGACTTTATACACTTTTTAAAATTGGGTTGCATATGTGCACGTATTTGCTTGCTTTTTAGTAAAGTGAAATACCAGAGCGGAGCTCTAAATTATATGAAGCTCTTCACAGGTCTTTTTTCTCTTTGTGGGTAGGTGCTTTCCAAGGACCATTTTCCTATCATTTGTTTGCTTAGTGATACAATGGAAGGAATGATATGATTCCAATAACTGGTGGAAATAATCTTGACACAACAGCTCTAAAGTGGAGAAGGGACAGTTCCTAAAGAAATTGTGTTGTTGTTTGCTGCCATTGAGTGGATTCCAACTTATGGTGACCCCATGTGTGCAGAGTAGAACTGCTCCATAGGGTGTTCAAGGCTGTGACCTTTTGGAAGCAGATTACCAGACCTGTCTTCCGAGGCACCTATGGGTGTTTTCAAACTGCCAACCTTTCCACTAGTAGTCAAGTGCTTAACTGTTTGCACTACCCAGGGACTCTGACAAGCAAAGTATAACATATAACACATTAGAAACAATTAGAAAACTGTGGAATTGCCATTCTCCATTCCAGGGATATTTCTTTCTAAATAATCCCTACCAGTCATTGGAATCAAATCACTCTCTACTCCAGAAGTCTTAGAACAATATTGGCAAATCCTCCCTCTTTGATTCTTTTTTTTTTTTAAGGATCCTGCTGATCATTGCCTTACTTTATAATAATCATTCTGTTACAGCTAATCTGCTACAACATCGCAGTTTAATTAAAATTTAGTATCCCTAAGAAGACTTGAGAAACATCTGATTGATATCAGTAGTTCCAAATTATTTAGTATACCATTTTGAGCCAGGTTTCTTCTTCCCCTGTAGTCCCCTCCTGCTCTTCTCTCCTACTGCCCATGCATACACTGGCAAAAGTGCCAACAGCATAACTAGAAAAAAACCACTAACCCACTTAATACACTCCAACACTTTGCTTAATTTATTCAGCATGGCACTGCCTCCCACATATATTGGTTACTATAGACGTTCATCCACAGGTTCCTTAAAGGAGGCTGTGGCATAAAAATGAAGTAAAATCAGAGTGCTTCCTGTTGAGACAATGATCCTGGATATTGCTCTGTAATTATTTATGCCTCATAGATAACCTTAAAAATCCTGATTTTAACTCAAAGACTTCTAGGGACTGACAGTCATAAAAGAATGTGAGTGATGATGGGGCCATTCCGTCTTCGTGCATGCTTACTAGCCTAAGCAAAGGAGAATGTTCGTATGTAAGGGGAACAAAGGTGGTATATGCCCTGGGAGAGAGGAGAAGCAAGAATAAAAACAGGAGTGGAGGAAAGAACCTAAGATATAAACAGGAAGTTCATTTGACTGAAAAGTAGGAAGCAGGCATTGAGGGGGGAATTGAAGGCTACGTGCAGGTCTATACAACATTAAGGACCTCTTTGTCCCCGAACAAGAGGAAACAAAATGAATTTGTAAAGTAATTTAAAACATCATCTTTATTACCATACTTTGTGAATGTGATCAGGTTTCTTCACTTCTCTAAGCTTGTTCACTATCTGAAAAATATGAACAATAATACCTACATTGCTGTCTTAGTCATTTAGTGGTGCTATAAAAAAAATACCACAAATGGATTGCTTTTACAAAGAGAAGTTTATTCTCTCACAGTCCAGTAGACTACAAGTCCACATTCAGGGCATCAGCTCCAGGGGAACACTTTCTCTGTCGGTCTAGAGGAAGGTCCATGTTATCAATCTTCCCTTGGTCTGGGAACTTTTCTGCACAGGAAACTCAGGTCCAAAGGACACGCTCTGCTCCAGGCACTGCTTTCTTGGTGGCATGAGGTTCACATGTCTCTCTGCTTGCTTCTTTAATATCTCAAAAGAGATTGGCTTAAGACACTACCTAATCATGTAAACCTCATCAATATAACTGCTGCTAATCCATCTTATTACATCATGGTGATAGAGTTTACAACACATAACAAAATCACATCAGATTACAAAATGGTAAACAATCATACAACACTGGGAATCATGACCTAGCCAAGTTGACAGATATTTTGGGAGGACGCAGTTCAATCCATGACAGTTGCCTACAGAGTTGCTCTGAGAATGAAGTATGCTACTCTTTAAGATTCACCTTACTGACTGTAAAAACAGCTTGGAAGTTGTGTTTGATCTCCTCTAACTTCACAAGGGGGCTTGGGAATCAAGATAAACAGCCCAAGGCTGATTCCTATGAGGCACAGGTCAGACATGCCTTCTCTTTTCGCCATTTTTACCAACTCTGACACCAACCGTCCCACCCACAGCACTCTCTACTGGGTTCGATAATTCCTTGCAATGGCCACACAGAACTCACAGACAATACTCAAGATTATGGGGTTTATTAGGGAACCTACAGTTACAGTTCAGGCTCAGGAACACTCAAGGGTACAGTTCTTCCATCAGGACAGTCTCTTCCCAGCCATGCTCGCAGGCACGCCTCTCCCTGACCCTAGGCCTCCACCCAAAGGCACTCAACTTTCTCTCTCTGTGGGCCAGGAAGCCCACCACATCGTCTCTTGCTGCTGGGTATCTGCTGCCAGGTCTCTGGGGCCAGGTCTCTCTGCTGCTTTCAGTGTTAGAGCTGTCTGTGTCCTGAGTCCAGGAGCTTCTCAGCACAGGGATCCAGCATCCGAAGGACATGCTGGATCCTGGCTATTCTTCCTTGGTGGTGGGGGGGTCTCCTCTCTCCTGCCTCTGGGGTGGTTCATTCCAAACCCAGTGAGATGGCAAAACTGACCAATCAATCCCTCTTGTGCACTACAATTACCGTAACTCACAATCCCACCCAATCACTTGGGCGGGAGTTATAAGACCATGGCTAGAAGGGCCACACAAAAGCGATCTATGGCATTGCATTGACGAAGAAAGAAACAAAGAAAGCTCCTTGAAAACTGTAGAAAAACTAGTATTGGTGGTATTATACACCCCTTACATACCTTTCCATGCCTCCGTTCTCACTGGCTGACAAGCTAGGGTCATCATCTCATTTTGTTACAAGGGAAAAAGGGGAGGATCAACCTATTCAAGAACAGTTAGGGAGAAACCAATCAGCTTAATGAGAAAGAATGTCTTATATTCTCACTGTATTTTAATACTTACTTGTACGTTAAGAACAGGAGATAAACTTTTTTTTTTTAATTGTAAGGCAGCCCTGGTGGTTCAACGGTTAAGTGCTAGGCTGCTAACTGAAAGGTTGGTGGTTCAAACCCACCCAGTGGCTCCACTGGAGAAAGACCTGGTGACCTATTTCCATAAAGATTATAACCAAGAAAACCCAGTGGGGCAGCTCTACTCTGTTAATGGGGTTGCTATGAGTCAGAGTCGACTTGACAACACCTAACAACAATTTTGTGGTAAAAATAACATAGTAATGTGGTAATCATAAAATTTGCCATTTCAGCCATTTTCTACATGTACAATTCAGTGACATTGATCACATTCTTTGAATTGTGCAACCATTCTCACTGTCCTTTTCTGAGTTGTTCCTCCCCCATGAACACAAACTCACCACCTCCTAAGGTTCCCATCTAATTCTTCAAGTTGCTGTTCTCAATTTGATCCCATATAGACAGATCTTAAAAGAGCATAATGCTCAAAGCTGACATTTTTTTACTAGATAAGCTAAACTATTTGGTTTTAAGAAGACTTCAGGGGATATTTTTGGCTTCAGGTTTAAAGGTTATCTCAAGGCAATAGTTTCAGGGGTTCACTCAGCTTCCACGGTTCTAGAAAGTCTCAAGACCACGAGAATTTGAAATTCTGTTCTGTATGTCCCCGCTTTTGATCAGGATTCTTCTACAGAATCTCTGATCAAAAATATTTCAACAATTTTTAAGTGTACCACGCAGTGAGATTAATTATATTTTTGCCATGTTGTTCAACCATCGCCACTATTTCCATAACTTCTTCATCACCCCAAACAACCTCAGTACCCCTTAAGCAATAACTTCCCCTCTCCCCCTCTTGCCCCTGGTAACCACTAACACGTTTTTGCCTATTCTAGATATTTCACATAAGTGGGATCATACGATATTTGTCCTTTCATAACGACTTTTTCACCCAGCATAATGTTTTCAAGGTTATCCATGTGGTAGCATGTATCTGAACTTCCTTTCTCTTTATAGCTGAGTAATATTCCATTGTGTGTCTGTACCACATTTTGTTTATCCATTCATCTGTTGATGAATATTTAGACTGTTTTCACCTTTTGGCTATTGTGACTAATGCTGCAATGAGGTGATAAACATTTGAATACATGATCTTGTTAATTCTCAGAACCACCCCATAAAGCAAGTGTATTGCCCCCTATTTACAGTTGAGAAGTTATTTGCTCAGGATTACATGAATAGTGAGTGCCAAGTCAGGACTGCACTTAAACAAATACCAATTCTTTATACTAAAATGAACAGAGTTATATAAATGTAGGTTTTATTATACCTAGAGTCATGCTGATTTTGGGATATAGATTCCCCATTTATAGTTGATATAATAATTAGGCTATATTGTCATTCTAACGAGTACTTGTACTTTAAGGAGGATGAGGCCAACAAAGATAAGAATTTATGAATTATTACACTATGTCAGATCTTTCTACCCTAGTTTCTGTTGAAGAATGCAAGGAATGAATCCCAGCATAAAAGAGCACAGCCATTTGACTTTACCAAGCTGCAGATTACTTCCCTACAGACTAGTTTCTCTTAATAAGCAATTAAATATCTGTCATTCATAATTTCATATGAACATATTTGAAGCAATGTTTGCTTTCAACATATATTGATTTTGATGTTATGATACATTTTCATAAGCTTATTTGTATTAATACTATTTTATTTCCCTCCTCCTCCCCCTGTACACACAATGCATCCAATTTCAAGATGAATGAATATAATTTTATACAAGTAGAAGAAATGTTTGTCTATTTAGTTCTCATGACTTTTCATTGCAATTTCTTGTGTTTGATCATTTGGAGCAGAGCAACATATTAGGAACCAGTATAAGTAATGATGTCCTGGGTTGCAATTGATACTTTAATACCCATCAAACCCTTAGGTATAATTCAGGTTATTTTCCCTTAAAATTTTTTTTCTTATACTTGCTCAAGGCTCATCTATTGCCTTTTTTTTTTTTTTTTTTTTTTGGTGGTAGTGATGGAGCCCATCACACAAAAAATAATGAGATCATCCTGAGTTCAATTCCTATAGACTGCTACATACATTTAATACATACTACATAAAGCTATATAGTACAGATGTATGGGTAGATCAGCACACAGAAGAAATAAAAAGGGAGAGGAAGAGAAAGAGGTGCCAGGAGAGAGAGAGAAGATTCATGACCCAGGAGTTAAGAAAAAAAACTAGAACCTTACTCAACGTGATTTGGCAAATTGGAAAAAAAAAATTATCAGCTATTTAAAAATATTGAGGGTTCGAGGTGAAGGGAGGCTCTATTTGTCAACAGGAAGCTATGGACTCTGCACCTCTATTTATATAAACAACATTTGCTTTTTCTATCTTAGGTTCTGCCCAGAAGTTGGCGTCTGACTGCTGTTTCTGGGTCTGCTTGACTGGTTTTAGAAAAAAAAAACAAACTGTGGCCACCTGCTCCACTTTACCACAGGGAAACCTCAACAAGTCACTTTCCCTGATGTTTGGTCAGTGAAAATGCTAAAAGGTACAAGAATCTCAATTTTTATTGGAGTGTTACATTTTTAGCCACATCTCCTCTTCCCCAAATATTGACAAAACTGTAAAGATGGTCCTGCTCCTTCTCCACTGTGCTCCTGATGTCCTTCCATCCCACCCTGTAAATTTCCAGATTTCTCAGGACCTCTTCACACTTTCCAAATTCCCTTCTCTCATCTTCCAGCCTCCTGGTTCCCCTAACCTGATGTCAACCCATCATCACTTTCCTGCTTCCTTATCTCCCTTGTCTGGTGCTCTTCTGTCTTCTCTTTTTTCTCAGATTTTCTTCTCCTTTCACTGTGTTATAGCTGCTTCAGTACAGAAGGAAGAAGAACCTTAGAAGTAGCAAGTTGCTGGTGCCTTCTGACCAGGTGTAAAGTATTTGGTTAAACATTCAACTTTTGCAACAAACACCCTGAAGCAGACAGCGGAGGTAGGAGCTTGTGGCTAGCAACATACCCTGGTTAATGTCATCAAAAGGAAGGCCTGAAGTGGGGAGACCAGCTGGGGTTTGCACATCTGCCTCTGAGTCAAAAAAATACTAAGAGAAAGTGTGCATGGAACTCTATTCTGAGAGTATGGTACACACTGGATTTCCAGAATCTGTTCATTCTAGGATAAAGGAGAATTTTCTTCAATCATAAGAAAGAAAGATGGAAAAAGGCTCAGAGTAGAATCAAGTCAATTTGGGAAGAGAATGTAAGGGTGAGCCTTTTGGCTAGGCAGATGATGTTGCTATCTACCATAAAATTGCAAGGCACCCGAAAGGCATTCAATCTCAAAAATTGCCTAACCATTCTTTTACCAAATTCTTTAATTCCAACATTAAAGATCCATTATTTTGGTTTCAATCGTTGTTTTTTATTACAATGCTAACAAGGTTGTCATTTGTGCTCACCAGGACAAGAATAATGTCAATACCTTAAGTAGTAAGAGGTTTTCAGATCTTTTCAGGGAGGGAGCACGAAAAGAAAACTAGAGCATCCAGGACCTGAGATGGGGCAGGGTTTTAAAAAAATGAAAATAAGAAAAGGAGACAAATGGAGTCCTGCCAAGAATACAGAGAGTATGGAATATAAAAGAATATAGAGGGAAAGAATTGGGACCAAAAGCAATCTCCTGAAACTTTGACCCAACACCATTACTAGGGGAAAGTTATGGGGAAAACTAAGAAAGAAAGGATGAGAAAATGTTGGTTTACATATCCAGAAGAGGAAAAAAGGGTAGAGAACATAGAACAATTAGCGATGGCAAAACACAGAGGGGCTAAAGGGAGCAAAAAAGAAAAAAAATTCTGATGAGCCTAAGAAGGCCACATCTAGAGGAGAGGAAATAATTTTGGAATGCTGGAGAACCAATGGTAAAGTTGTGGAGTAAAGTAGAATAGAATTTTAAAAATAGCAGAAGGGAATAATTTGAGCAATATTGGTACTCAGTTTCCAAAGTGAGGTAAAAGAACATAAATTCAGGTGTTCTTTGTAAACAAGGAGCACTGGCAGTAAAGTAGTGAAGAGCTAAGGCTCCTAACCAAAAGATCAGAATTTTGAATCCACCAGCTGCTCCTTGGAAACCCTATTGGGGCAGTTCTACTCTGTCCTATAGGGTCACTATGAGTTGGAATCGGCTCAACAGCAACGGATTTGGTGTTTGTTTGTTTGTTTGTTCTTTGTAAACATAAAAGAGAAGAGAAAGAGAAATATCCACACCACAGACCATTCTCTAACCTGGGGAAGAAATTAGAAAAAACAGTTTTGTTTTGTTTTTTTTTTAATTTTAAAATGCTTAATTTGCATTACACAATATTGGGATTGAGACTCTGCCTGGTGGGAATGTCACCTCCTGTTCAGTAGGAAGATCAGGCTCATGAAAAGATTCTTTAGCAATTCTTAGAAACTCTGTTCTTACGAGGTTTCTCTACGGTGGCTACAATATGCATTAATATGTCTGTCTGTATATGAGTACTTTTAATTCTAGAGACTGTGTGGAGCAGAGATTACAGGCTTCGTGCTTTTTCTAGCATTTCTCCTTAACCAATTGTACAAATCCCATTAAACTAAATTGTTCCTTGACAGCAGAAGTTTGTTCCTCAGTTAGCTCGTTTTCTTAGCAATATGAAAGGAATGCAAGCCCTACTAAGCGGAGCTGTTATGTAATTTGTTGTCTCGAGCTCCTATTTGATTTCCACTGGCTTTTATAGAAAGTTGTTGAGTTATTCAGAGGAAACAGTCTATAATACATAATTTATCACTTATTTTAACTTTTTTTTCTGTTACAGTGTGGACTGATGTCCTAATATAGCATAGTTTTCCTCCTTATAAAGCAGACACAGGTCGTTCTTAATTAGACTATATCTGGGCTTCAAAATATATGAATAATGCACTTAAATCCAAAGAATAGCAGAATTAAATGAAACCTAGAACTAATATAAATTTAACCTTCTCATTTTAAAGATGGGGAAATTATAGTAGGGTCTAATGAGGGAAAATGACTTATCTGAGGCTACTTGGTTACTGCTAGGGCCGGGATAATGTCATGTTAGTCATTAGGTAAACTTTCTCCCTGTCTATTAAAATTCAGGTCTAAATTCCTTTCTTAGGCCCAAGATGAGGCAGAAGCCATCTGCACAATCATCTCTACAGATTTTGGTAAGGGGTGAGGATGAAAGAAGTAGCAACAACTCAAGGAAACTCGGCCCCATGGTATAGTTTCACATGAAGTTGTCTATTTTATTTTGTGGAGGTGGGCTAACTTCAAGTACTACCATAAATGAATAAGTAAATGAGATCTACTTTCCAACTCTGCCAGCAGACTGGACAACTGCACGAAAACTTGGATAGGGAACCATAGGTCCAAGTTCATGATCTGGTGTGGTCCTCTCTTTAGCCCTTACCTCTGATTTTAGCAGAAGATGACATTTTGCTAGTAGGATTATGTATTTCTTGGTTCTACTGGAGAATTTGCTCAGACTACAAAAATTATCACGTTCTTTTTCATAAATATCCCAGACAAATGCCAGGACAATCCAGGAAAATAGTTAAAATAAGAGCAAAGAGGAACATGGAGATGAGTAGGGAGTTAGTCTAGAGAACTCTTCGAAAGGAAAATAAATCAAGTCCTATGGCTAGCTAAAATGGACAGTGGTAGCATCTTTCATCCTACAATCTATCTCACACAGATTTAAAGGTTAAGGCTGTTAACCTAAAGTTCATATTCTCCTGAAATTGTATGTGGAATATTTGTATATAAGCAATGTGGTCATCATTTATCTGCTATAACTATGATATTGGGAAGCAGCACAACCATGCAATAATGTAGACTGTATTTTTAAGCACTGAAAAATGAGATAAGTGTTATCAGTTTAGGTAAAAAAAATCAGGAAGTGGAGGCAAAAGCTTAACATTGCAAAGGGATTGGTTTAACTAATACCAATACTAATGTCTGGGTTATCTGACAGGAGTTACCTGGACAAGAAGGAATTCCCTCTTCCTAGAGCATTCCCTTCCTCCCACCCATACTTTATTTCTTCTTTCCTCTTCCTTGATCACAGACCATTGGGTTTCTGCAAATTCAGTTTTTTACAGGGAGGGAGTCGGAAATACTTGGAGCGACGGAGTCGTCTTGGGGGCAGGCCAGCCATCTGTCTGCAAATCTCATCTAGAAGAGAAGCAGGGCACGATGGGATGAGAATGCAGGAAGATATCAAGAACTCATGTTTTAAGGGAAAGAGAAGACTTCGCAGTGTGGTGGTGTCAAAAGATTGAAGAGAAGCAAATTTGGGTTAGAACGCAAGATCTGCCACTTACTAGCTATTTACTACTTACTAGAAAGTTTCTTAACTTTTCTGAAACTCACTACCCCATTCTGTAAAATAAGCATTCAACTACTTACCTCAACAGTGTAGCTGTGAGTGTTAAATGGAAATAACGTATGCAAAGTAACAAGCACAGTCTTTGAAACATAGCAGGTGATCAGTGACTGTTAGGTTCTGTTATAGAATATGTCCTCCAAAAATGTGTGTTGTAAATCCTAACCTCTATGCCTGTGGTTATAACCCCATTTGGAAATGCATTGTCTTTGTTATGTTAATGAGACGAGATTAGAGTGAGGTGTATCTTGAATCAATCTCTTCTGAGATTTGATAGAGGTTAAACAAGCCAGCAGAGGAGAGATTGAGTAAGATAGATGCCAAGACACATGGAGATCTCCCAGCAACAAGGAAGCAGAAGCTGAAGAGACAAGGACCTTCTTCCAGAGCCAACAGAGAGAAACTCTTCCCCTAGAGCTGGCATTCTGAATTCAGACTTCTAGTCTCCTAAACTGTGAGAAAATAAATTTCTATTTGTTAAAGCCACTCACTTGTGGTATTTCTGTTATACCAGCACTAGATAATTAATGGAGCCCTGGTGAAGTAGTGGTTAAGAGCTTGGTCGCTAACCAAAAGGTAGGCAGTTCTACTCTGTCCTGTAGGGTCGCTGTGAGTCGAAATCGACTCGACGGCGACAGGTTTAGGTAACTAATATAGGTTCCTTTATACCCTGTCTCCCAATTCTTCTAATCATGGACCTATTAAATAGAAAAAACAAGGTCCAGTCATTCAATACGCATGTAAGTGTTTACTATGTGCAAATAGCTAACTTTAGTAAGTCCCCTGAGACACCTGAAAGTGCCTAGAGTCCCAAATACTCATCCTCAATCTCAAGGTGCTTCCCTTGCAGGTGGCTTGCCCAGAGCCAGCAGGGGAAAAGCAGTAAGTTTCCTTCTGCGAAGTTAACTACAGGTCTTACTCAGGAACTCAGTGCAAAGCGGGCTGCTGAGTCAGAAGTGGCTGTGTCTGTGGTGCTTCACCAACCGCAGTCATCATTTGGGGCTGGTTATGGGGAAAGTGAGAAGTACCTTTGTTCCCACTGCATGTTCTATAACTACATTTGGAACTATTATAGTTACTCCAATAGTCTTCTTTCCTACCTCTGAAATTTCACAATAAGCAATATAAATGCTTCTGAAATTGGATTATGTTTATAATATAGCTAGTTTCTGAATGTCCAATCTGTTTTTTATCTATAGGCCCTATACAAACCTTACTGTCTCCAAATTAGTGTTTGTTTTTCCTTTTCTTTTTAGAGTTATGAACATGGCTGTTGACTAGGAGAATCTATTTTCCATAATGGCTGGCTTGGCCTTTTCACCTAGAACCCCAGCAAATGATCTTCAAAGCAGCCAGAGCTCTAGGAAGCTATATGTATAGGAGAGGCTGGGAGTTACAATCTGACTAGAAAATGGTCTAGGATATTTTTCTTAGGTTGTGTTTGTATCTTAAGCATACCGCTTTACTTAGATTGTTTATTTGGAATAACTGAAATAATGGGCTTGTGGAAGCTAACGGGGTAGACTGAACCCCTTCTTGTTCCTCCCTGCTTCAACACAGTAGATCCATTAGCACAGTGTTCCTTTCTCATGACCATCCTTCCCTACTAAACACCCAGACATCATCTTACCTTTCATAACTTCATGTTCCTTACACACAAGACGGGAGCATATCTCCCTGTTGACGATGTACACGCGCCGTAAACTGCCACAGTCCCGATGTCACAGTCAAGGAAGGAATAGAAAAGGCATTGAGAAGAGAGAACTAGTCTAGATTTAGGTTGCCTCTTTAATTCCTGTATTGCCCACTCTCTCCTATCCCTCCGCACCAATCTGGATTTCCTTAAGTACTTTGTACTTTTTTTTTTTTCCTGGAGGAGTGTAGGGAACAGAATTGTGTTAATTACTCTTCTAAGTGGCACTTTGCACGTTCCTTGGCCTAGAGTTGAGCTTAATATTCCTTCCCACTATTTATGACCTTTATAGTTGTATATTTCGCTTCAGCCTCTATCAGATAATAAAATCAATGTAGCGGTATTTCCCTCACAACCCTCCTTTCTCCAGTCCTCACCTTCACTTGTCTTCTAACATCTAAGCTTGTCAGGCATACTAATCTCTGTACACCTCAACACAGACTCCAGGTTCGAGGTGACACCTTCAAGAATAGCTAGGAGGGTTATGCTCAAAACTTCTATTCTATAAAAGACTGCAATTCCATAATGGGTGCTCATTAAACAGTTACTGACATGAAAACACTACCATGGAAGATGCTCTCTGGGCATTCTGGGATTCCTTACCTGTTGAAGCATGACTGATTAATACATAGCTTGACTGGTCGGTTTATAGAGTAGAGTCTTGTGCAAGGAAATTTCTCATCTCGGCAGCCTGAAGAAGCCCAACATAAAAAATCAGGAGGTGCAACTAGGAGAGGCATAAGCAATAAATAAGGGGGTAGAGAGAGTGAGATAGAGTGGGGAAAAATTCACAGTAATCCCTACAGAGAATCATTGTAAGTTGGGTCATGTCCTTTCTGCTCAGGAAAGCAGAGCAAGAAGAATTTGGTTAACATTGTCATAGGGCAACATGTGTACTGACTGTTCAATGAGAAACTATTTTGTTCTGTAAACCTTCATCTAAAGTGAAAATAGCAGCCCAATTGGAAGAGAAAAGTCGATGTCACTGAACTGTGCATGTAGAAATTTTTGAAATGATGTATCTTTGGCTATGGATATTTTCACCAAAAAAAAAAAAAGGTCGAGAAGGGAGAGGGTTGACAAGCTGTGGGGTTGTTAACCAATGTCATAAAACAATATGTGTACTACTGTTTCATGAAGAAACTATTTGTTCTGTAAACCTTCACCAGAAGTACAATAAATAAATAAATAATCTTTTTTTAAAAAAAAAAAGAAGTCTTTTGCAGCAAAAAAAAAAAAAAAAAAGAAGAAGAAGAAGAATTTGGTTAAAATGAAATTTAGGTGATTCCCTATCTGGAAGCAAGAGGGTGATAAAATAATCTCTGAGGCTTCTGCTACTAAAAAGTCCTTCCAGGATTATCCAGGTGGTAATATGAAATACTACATTGAATTGCTTATAATCCCATTCTGAAGAATGAGAATTCTCAGGCAGGTCACTATTTCTCTGTTTCAGTAGTTTTCAACTCTAGCTGCACATCAGAATTATCAGTACATTAAAACCAAAAAAACCAAACCCGTTGCCATCGAGTCAATTTCGACTCATAGTGACCACATATAGCCCAATTGATTTCACTTCCCAACCCACTAACCATCAAACAAAATCCAAGGGTAGTTCAGGAAGAAGGCTATTTCAGGACCATGCAACAGTGGTCCTATCTTTTTCCCCATGGCTTTTAGGCTTCATTTTTCTTAAAAAGGGGGAGTGAGGGCACTAAAAATAGTTTCTCAAGAAGAATTGGAAGTAAGTTAGAAGACGTACCAAGTACCCACAAGAGAGCAAGGAGATAAGGAAACCACAGGAAGGAAAAAAAAGAAAAAGACGTGCAAGAGGCAATCATACCTGTGGTGGCATTTCTGTCATTGGGCGAGGCTGAAAGACAGAAATTTTATTCAGTTATTACTAGTTTTCTCAAAAAGAATTGGAAGTAAGTTAGAAGATGTACCAAGTACTCACAAGAGAACAAGGAGATAAGGAAACCACAGGAAAGAAAAAAAAGAAAAAGACATGCAAGAGGCAATCATACCTGTGGTGGCATTTCTGCCATTGGATGAGGCTGAAAGGCAGAAATTTTATTCGGTTATTGCTAGTTCAAAAAATTACCACCTCTGTACCTGTCATATTGCCTCATTTAGGACTCACCTCGGGTCTCCATGAGTAGAGAACAAAGGTTTAATAACTCTTTTAGCAATTTCTAAAAGAAAACCTGTGATGCCGCAAAACTGAAGAGATTTAGGAGTCTGGGGGGGACATCTGATTTTGTCCTTCTCCTTTCTTTCCCAGATACTTAAGAAACACATAGTACTGTGAGTATCTTTATTGTTGTCAAGGATCAAATTTAATAAGAAAACAAGGCAATGAGCCATATGCCCTGAAGAGCTTTATCCTAGGGCTAGCGAGAGAAAGGATTATTACCCTGTAGAAGCTCCTCCTCATAAGAGAAAAATTCTTCTCTGTAGATTTGATACACCATCAGGGTTCTTTGATAAAAGTAGTTGGGTAAGGGTAGAGAGAGTCATAGCCATAGTCAAACCTATGCTAGGGGCTAGTTAAATATGGATCTAGTTCCTAGAATGGAGAAGATGTCAAGGAGTTAGATGAGAGTTGAGGGAATAGACTGTCTGGGAGAGCTGCCATTGGAAGAGTTAGTAAGAGACAGGATACTACAAAATATGCTAGGTTTTCCCATCTATCCCATAATTTCAATTACAGGTTATATGCTAATAATTCATAAACCTGTATTTCTAGTCCAGATCTCCCTCCTAAACTCCAGGCCTATAAATCCAACTACCTTTTTATGGTAGAGTTCTTGGATTTTTCAAAGATCTTTCAAATTTGTCATATCTCAAATTGGATACACCAGTTCAAGTTCATCTTTCCCGTCACCAATTCAAGGTGTTTTTCAGTGAATGGTACCACCATCCACCCAACAGCTACATCCAGAAATCTGGACATCATCTCAACAATTCCTTTCCCTTTACAGCCCATGTTCAATTCTCACTACCTCTTCCTGGATTCAGGCCATCATCTTTTTTTTTTTTTTTTTAATTGAACTTTAAATGAAGGTTTACAGAACAAACTAGCTTCTAATTAAACAGTTAGTAAATATATTGTTTTATGGCATTGATTAACAACCCCATGACATGTCAGTGCTCTCCCTTCTTGACCTTGGGTTTCCTATTACCAGCTTTCCTGTCCCCTACTGCCTTCTCATCCTTGCCCCTGGGCTGGTATGCCCCTTTAGTCTCATTTTGTTCTATAGGTCTGTCCAATCTTTGGCTAAAAGGTGAACCTCCGAAGTGACTTCATTACTGGACAAAAGGGTGTCCAAGGGCTACACTCCCAGAGTTTCTCCAGTCTCTGTCAGGCCAGTAAGTCTTATCTTTTCTTATGAGTTAGAATTTTGTTCTACATTTTTGTCCTGCTCTGTCCGGGTCACTCTATTGTGATCCCTGTCAGAGAAGTGAGTAGTAGTAGCCGGGCACCATCTAGTTGTACTGGACTCAGCCTGGTGGATGCCATAGTACTTGTGGTCTATTAGTCCTTTGGGTTAATCTTCCCCTTGTGTCTTTAGTTTTCTTCATTTTCCCTTGCTCCTGAAGGGGTGAGACCAGTGGAGTATCTTAGATGGCTGTTCACAGCCTTTTAAGAACCTAGACGCTACTCACCAAAACAGAATGTAAAACATTTTCTTTACAAACTAGGTTATGCCAGTTGAGCTAGATGTTCCCTGAGACCATGGTCCCCGCAGCCCTCAGCTCAGCAATTCAGTCCCTAAGAGAGTTTGGATTTGTCCATGGAGCTTCCATGACCTTACCCTGAACAAGTTGTGCGGGCTTCCCCAGTATTGTGTACTGTCTTATCCTTCACCATAGTTACCACTTATCTATTGTGTATTTAGTGTTTTCCACCTCCACCCCTCCCCTCCCTCGTAACCATCAAAGATTGTTTCCTTTTCATGAGTTTTTACAGTGGTGATCTCCTACGATATTTGTCCTTTTGTGATTGACTTATTTCACTCAGCATAATGCCCTCCAGATTCATCCATGTTGTGAGATGCTTGGCTGATTCTTTATTGTTCTTTATTGTTGCATAGTACTCCATTGTGTGTATGTACCACAGTTTGTTTATCCATTCATCTGTTGATGGGTGTCTAAGTTGTTTCCATCTTTTTGCTATTGTGAATATGCTGCAATGAACATGGGTGTGCATATGTCTATTCCTGTGACAGCTCTTATTTCTCTAGGATGTATTCCTGCGAGTGGGATTGCTGGATAGTATGGTACTGCTATTTCTAGCTTTTTAAGGAAGCACCATATCATTTTCCAAAATGGTTGTACCATTTTGCATTCCCACTAGCAGTGCGTAAGAGTTCCAATATCCCCACAGGCTCTCCAGCATTTGTTATTTTCTGTTTTTTTTAATTCATGCGAGTAATGTCAGGCCATTATCTTTTATTGGGACTACTACAATAGCTTTTCATTACTGTTCCTGGTTCCAGGCTTATCTAGGTCAAATTCATTCTCCACATTGTCATTGGGAGTGATGTTTCCAATGCACAAATCTGATAAGAATCACCTCCTGTGTGCAACCTTTCCACTTGGCTTTCATTTCTATCCCAAGCCTATTCTCTACACTTGAACATTTCTTCTCCTTTCTGTTTACCTTGTTAATTTGTACTTTGTCTTTCAGGCAGCAACCTAGCCAATGTGACCTTCAAGAAATGTCACCTTTCTGAATCCCCATAGCTGAATATAGTTGTTGCTCTATGTTCTTTCACAGCTTTGTTTGCTTACCCTGATTTTTAATCACCGAATCAAGTTATCTGTTCACTTGCCTATTATGCAGAAGATACTTAGTGGGAGAAAATCAGTTTTTTGTTTTTCGGTCTTATATCCCTGGCATCCAGTATAATGCCTAATACATAGCAGGCTTTCAATAAGTATTTGTTAAAGTAATCTACCTTCTATCTCCTATTCTGGTTTCTCAAATTCCCCTACTTGTTCCTTATAGTTTTTGCCCTGGGCATTCCAATTAGTTTTCCTTGTGTACCAAGCTTTGTTTTGCTTTCACACCTTTGAACACGCTGTTCCTTCTGGCTGGAATGCCCATCCTTTACTTGGATGTCAACTCTTCTTTCAAGATTCAGTTCAAGCATTACTTCTAGAAATCTTTTTTTTTTTTTTTAATCTTCCCAAACATGAATTTTTTTTACATATTTGTCTCCCCTTTACTCCACACAAAGTTTTGGAATCTTTGAGAGAAAGAGCATGTCTTAGTATTTTGTATATCAAACAACTAGCACAGTTCCTGCATTCACTGGCTTAAAATGTTTACTGATTTGAATTAAACTGTAGGAAAAACGTACTACATAAACTGTAATCCTGTGGATTTAGGATCCTTCACCAATTGCACTGCCTTCCATATGGACTCTGGGGCAAGGCCAGAGTGGCCCTGGTGGCCCTAGGATCCCAGATCTGAACTCACCCAGGTCATCTGTGGAAGGCTCGATATCAGCCAGAACTGAAAAGGCACAAAACAGCAGGTGTGAGGAGGGTTTTGAATTGGCAAAGGGGGAAGGCAGAAAAGGAAAAGGGAGAACGGAGATAATTAGGGCAAGGGTCAAGGCTATGGCTAGGTTTCTGTGTTATGTCAAAGGGAGTAAAACTGATTGAAGTAATTGTGAATATTTATTGAAGAATATTGGTCCTATTGAGATAGTACTAATTTTTGGAAGCCTATATTATCCAGGCTCTATTTTAGCTATGAATCCATTTTGTTCCCTCTTCTTAGAGGGCTAGAAGATCCCTTTTATCCCAGTGTCACTGAAGAACACGCCCACAACCCCTTTATCACTTTCTCAGAGATAAAAATATAGGATTAATTCCAGAACTGGAATCAATATTGTGAATATCAACAAGAATCATGCCGTTTCTTCAGAATTGCCATAAAACTCACCTGTTTCATCTGTAGAGGGATCATTTACCAGATCTGTAAAGATACAAAACAGAGAATGAAAAATGCAGATAGGAAAAACAGCAAAGAGAAGCAAGATGAAGGGATGATGATGCAAAATAAGACAAGAAAAATTGAAGTGAAAGGATGTGGACTCTTGGGCAAATATAAAGGACTATGATGACCCAGGTTCGATTTCTGGTCAACGCACTTCATATACAGCCAGCACAAGTCTGTCAGTGGAGGCTTGCATGTTGCTATGATGATGACTAGGTTTCGATGAAGCTTCCAGACTAAGACAGACTAAGAAGAAATGCCTGGTGATCTATTTTCAAAAATCAGCCACCCAAAACCCTCTGAATCACAATGGTCTGATCTCCAACTGATTATGGGGATGGTGCAAGACTGGGCAGCATTTTGACCCATTGTGTATGGGTAGCCATGAGTCAGGGCCTGACTCAAAGGCAGCTAACAACATCATAGAAGGAAATGGAAGAGAGAATAAGGTTGGGCCTGTACAGTTGGTGTGTGAACCTCTTTTCCAGCTTTTATTTTTCTTTGTGCTGACATCATGCTCAATCCTTTTATCCCCAAAATGAAAAACAAACAACAACAAAAAAAAATTAGCTTACTTGGATCTTCTGTGAATGGTTCTGGAGTCACTGGGGTCACATCATCTGAAAACAGTATCAGAAAACATTTTCTGAGCATTCCCTGTCCCTCTCCCACCCTTGCACTCCCAGTAAGTGAAATTGTCTAGCATAGCACCCAGCGCATAGTAGGTATCCCACAATTGTTCTTTGCTTCCCCAACCTAAGTTCTTTCCCCTGTAACCCAAACACTGTACTTTCCTACTTCCATGATGATACTCCCACGGTCTTAGCCTAGAATATCTTTTTTCTTTGTCTGCTTGATCTAGAGAAATGAATGAACCACATGCCCATCTGACAGACATCCCCTTTCTCAATTTGGTTAAGCATTAGGCCGCAGGAGTGCAAGGCTATATTCTCTAGTAAGAGTTTACAAATCAGTTGTGAGTTTCTTTATACTATTGGAGCTGATTTAATAAACTGTTCTTAGTCAACTTACGTTAATTTCATTTGTCCTAACCAATACTTACACATATAGTTAATTTGGAGTTACTATGTGCCACATACTGTTTAAATCATTTTATATATATTAACTTATTTAATTCTCATCAAAAAAAAAAAAAAGATGTCATCAAATCAATTCCGATTCATGACGACCCTGAATCCTGTCTAAGTAGAACTGCTCCACAGGGTTTTCAAAAGCAGACCACTAGGATTTCGTCCAAGGTGCCTCTGAGTGGGTTTGAACTGCAAGCGTTTTAGTTGGTAGGCAAGCGCTTAACTGTTTGCACCACCCAGGGACTTCTTTAACCCTTATAAGATCCCATTTTCGCAGATAAAACAGCACCAGAAAAACAGACAATTCGTCCAAGGTCATATGGCTTGTTAATAAATACAATGGAGTGATGACCTTTTTGCAATACTTACTTAAGATGAAAATTGTCTATACCAAAAACAATGATTTTGATATTTATAATCTTGATATAATTAGACGTGAATATACCCTTATGCTTATATACAATGCTCAGTAGGGGGATGTGGTAAAGAAAAAACAAACAAAAAAACCCGTTGCCGTTGACTTGATTCCGACTCAAATGCTAATATTGGGAGAGACTGCCTTGAAAAGTAAAGTCAAGAAGAAAAGAAATAAAATGATCCAGGTGGTAAAATGAAATTTCTTAGGATAAACAAAGAAAACTGTATCTGAAACTGTAAATAACAGCATTTCCTTAAAAAAAGAAAATTGTCCCTATTTTAAAGCAATATAACAAAGCAGTGTTTAAATATAAATATTTAGCAAATGTTTTAACTGTAATTATCCTTCAATGTAGACTACTTAAATTTTACCCACTAGGTGTCAGCAAATTCACATACAGTAGTTTGCTTTGACCTTTTTTGGGGGGGGGTAAATCTTTAGGTTCTAAATGTCAGAGAATAAACATTTTATAAAGCATGTTCGAGTTCTTGATAAATGTAAGAGAGGTGAAATGTAAATACAACATTCCTTGGGGGTTTCTCCTACTTACTTCACCCTTTTTTTTAAATTCCAGATAGAAATTCATCAGATCTTATACAAGAATCTCTACCTTTAACCTTCTGTGTAAGTTCTTTCTTTCCGAACAAATTTTGATAAAAGAATTCAATCCTGTTCCAGTCCCAACAAATATTTGAAAAACCACTGACCTGAATCGTTCCAGAGAGGAATGAAGGCTCTCTAGGGTGTAGCCTAGTCCTGCCCCATTTCCCTTCCAGCAGAGATCTAGCCACATTACAGCCCAGTCACTCACAGAAATAAGAAGGAAGCAAAAGCAGACAGAGGGCTTGAGAGTGTCTGAGCTGTCTCCTCAGAATTTCAGGGCAGAATACTGCTTCTCTGCATATACCTCAGTTTACCTACCTTTCCCAAGAGCTACTACCATATAAATACTTTATCTAGGATTCATGAATGTTCTCTGAAAAGGAATCTTAAGAAACCATTTTCATCATATCTTATAATATTTCTGTTAGAAAGCATCCCAAAGTCTTGAAACGGAACAGAACCTCAATCAGCCAAGAGATGATTTTTAGTTTTACAAAGTGCTGAAATCTGATCTCGGCTGAGAAACTCAGAGGATCAGACATCCTTACCAACAACAGAAAGAAAAAAAAAAGTTTTTATTTCTATATTTTTAGCGTCTGTACCAGACCCACAGTAAGAAGTACATATTATATTGTGTTCCAGGATGTTATTGTTGGTCACTGTCAAAATTGATTCTGACTCATGGAGACCCCATGTGTGCAGAGTAGAACTGTGCCCATAGAGTTTTCAAGGCTGTGAACTTTCAGAAGCAGATTGCCAGGCCTGTCTTCCAAGGTGCCTCTGGGTGAGTTTGAACTGCTACCTCTCCCCTAGTAGTGAAGCGCTTAACACCTTTCATAAAATAATACTTCACTATTGCAATGTGCATGCAATGTACTCTGATCTTCTTATTTTAGTCTATTCTAATTCATTAAAACACATACCAATTGTGACCCACTAAATTGATTTTATGACCCATTGCATGCCACAGTGCTCTATCTTCTAACTCTGATTGAGAAAGGTAGGAGATACAGTTAACGCTGAATGCCTTCAGGCAGGGTGGAGCTGTTGATCAGTTTCCTTCATCAAGTGGTCCTTTAAGAGTCAAAACTTTTGGGTTCTGTGGAGTCATACCACAATTTCACTGTAGTACTGAGATGAGTTCTTACCCTGCCTTTGCATTTTAGTTTCTCCACTGCTATATGGGTAGAAAAATCCTTTTTATAGGGATTAGTAGCATTTTCTGAGTGAGATAAGAGACGTACAGGGGAGAGTGGAAGCAAGAGACGGGCATAAAAGAAGGTCCTGAGAAAAAGTTATTTCAGTGATATAAAAAAGAAAAGACAAGAAGGTTTTATACATTGGACATTGCAAATAGTTAAGCACTCTACCAAAGGTTGTCGGTTTGAACCCACCCAGAGGCACCATGGAAGAAAGACCTGGTTATCTGTTTTTGAAAGGTCACACAGCCTTGAAAATCCTATGGAGTGCAGTTCTGCTCTACACACACCGGGTCACTATAAGTCAGAATTGACTTGACAGCAACTAACAACAGGGTTGTAGAAGCTAGTGAAGTAAATCCTGCTTCCCACATGTTGGCGATGTATCTCTCTGTCCTATTACATATTCTTTAACTCTGACCTTTCATCCACATTATCCTGATAAGAACCCCACTAGAGCCCAGATCCAAGGGTTCACTTACCTCCCCGCTGCCCATTGACCCCTAAGGGTATCCAGTCTGTACCAAAGGAAGCAGAAAAGGGATGTGAGTGACTCCAGCTCTATACCTCATAACCTTTTTATGAGATGAACCAGATAATTATGGAGAAATGGTTTTACTGTCTCTTTCTGTGTTCTTACTCTTATACAGATCAATACAAAATTACTCAGCCCGTTAGTGTTCCACATAAACCTGATTGGAATAGAAATGCTCCAGAAAGACAAAAAATTTCCTGAAGACAAAGCCCTGCTCTGTCCTGCCCTGACCCCGGATTATCCTCTTGCCCTCATTCCTGACAAGAAGGAGTTGAAAGAGAGGGCCAATAGCGTTTCTAGTGTGTCCTGTCCTGCTATCTCCACAGTCCTCTAACTACCTGCAATACTGAACAAGGCAGAGGAGCTATTTTCTTACAGTTTATGTCTGACAGAATAAGAAAAAAAAATAAAGTAAGATTTCCTTAAAGTCTGCACTTTCCTTTCTGTGGCCAATCTTCTAACTAGTTTCTGTGAAATCTGTGAAGATCAATTTTCTTTTGTGTGTCGGTATGGTATATGTATTTTGTGTATGTGAGTATATATGTACGTATGCTGGTGCAAGTGTTTGTTGTGTGTTTGTATATTTACCAGTGTTTTCCTTCAGGGTTAAAATTAGGTCCCGTTTCTCATTAGTTTGTCTCTATGTGTTTGTGTATGCATTCGTTTACTTGTATATTTATGTGTGTGTCTCCCTTTTGGTTAATAAGCATCTGTGTGTATCTTAATTTCACAACTCTTAGAATACTTCTTTCCAAATTTGAGATCATCTATTCCCATTCCTGCTCTTTCTCCTTCGACACAAAATCTGTTCTTTTCTTTGATAGCAGTTCTAGAGATCAATGGCAAGCATCTCTCCTTCCATTCCCCCATCCACCTCGTTCCATCCTGCCCTCTAACACACACACATCCACACATAGGTATAGCTGAAGAACTAGCGTTTTCGGGAGAAAAGAATAAAGGCAAGGACTCACCAGAGGGGATGATGAGCACAGTGAGAAACAGCAACATCTTGTGTTCCAAGAGCAGCATATCTGGTAGAGGTAGTGGGGAGAGTAGAGAGTGTAAGACTCAGGGACATATCAGCATTTCAGTTCCAAGGAAGGATACGCTGGGGCCCCTGTCCCTTTGTCTTCACGGGGGTTCTCTTGGTCTCCCCTTCTGACTCAAGCCTTTTCTCTCTTTCCTTTCTCTTCTCTCACCCAACATTTATTTCTCTTTTTAATTCTATTCTTTGGCAACCTGTCACTATTCTCACTCTCATTATTCTTCTATCAAGTCAGAGGAATTTTTAGATTATATTTTATATTCTAAATGGTTCATACTTGCCCTCACCCCATTGCGTCTTTCCCCCATAGTATCTAATCTTACTTTACCTTTTGATATCTGTGGCTTTTTGATATCCTCTGCCCCTCTTACTGTCTTCTGTCATTTGAATTTCATGGATAATTGGGGTGAAGGGAGGTCTACTAAATTCTAAGTTAAGTGACATTTCCCACTGCCCCTTTCCCACACACTCACCTCCACCGCCACACACACTCTGTCTATTTGGGATTTTACACAATCAAGCAACTCACTGTCCACGGTGCTCTGGTCTTTCCACCAAGTTCCTTGGCTGCTGAATATGTCTCTCTCCTTCTCGCACTGTTCCTACTTTGGCTGGAGAATAAGATGAATAAGGCCACTCCCTGGAATGAACTTCAAATTTGGCCTAGTCTGAAACAATGAGGGAGAGAGAGAGAGAGAAAGCCAGACTAGAGGAGTAGAATGCAATGTTACAAGGAGGATGGAATGAGAAAGGCGACAGGGATTTGCAGTTTCTCACACCCTCATTCCAAAGGTTATTACCACAGCTGGTGAGAGATACTGCTGCTCCCTACAAGTGTTGGCCCAAGATCATGTGTGTCTTTCTGTGGTCAGCCTATTTTCCTTCTCATTCTGGCCACAGTCCCCTCTCTTTAGTTTGGGTTCTTTCTTAACTAAATAGTTCCATCTCAACCTTAGAGTGTTTACTGCACATCACAAGCCTCTGTTTCTATCTCTCTGGCTATTTAAATCATTCCTCCATCTCCCTTTCTCACTTACTTTCTTTTTCAATATTCATCTCAACACCAACAAATTCCTTTGCATCCCTGGATTTCTCTTCTTTGCCTCTTTTTTGACACATTCATTCAGGCTCTTCTCATTTTTTCTCCCTGAGAATCCTATTTATTCTCATGTCCAAGCAAACACAGACACAACATGAGTTTTTTTCCATCTCGGCGTTAGGGAAAAATTGAGGAATATAGAGCCTTCACAATCCTTTAAATGTAGAGGAGCTCCATGAGAGGTGATGGCAGCCATATTCTGGCTTTGGCCTTTGTTTGAGCTTATGCTGAGCAGTTTAGTTTCTGGTATCTTAAGGACAATTTGCTATCTGAAACCCAAATAAAATTGGGAGCCAAGTTCATTCTGCTTGTCTTATTTTTCATCACTAATTTCCTCACATCATGTAATATGTAGATAACACTTTCTGTGATCCAGAAGTTTTAAGGACTTTGGATTTGCTCTTATTCATAGAGTCCCTAGGGGTTAAACCACTAAAACATTCCCACTTTGGAATGAGTCACTTGAATTACAGAGACTTTCAGGTCTGAAGAACCGTTGATTCTATGTCCAATAGAAATGTGTAAATTTCAAGTTTCTCTTAGCTCCTTTTGTCTACATTGTGTTTCTCCTTGATGAGCTAAATTATTAAAGAAGAGTATATGTAGACATGGAGACTGGGTGGCATAAGCAGTTTGTGATTGGCTGATAACCTAAAAGTTGGGGTTCGAACCTACCCAGTGTCTCTATGGAAGAAATCTTGGCAAACTGTTTCCTTAAAGATTACAGCCAAGAAAACACTATGGAGTAGTCCTACTCTGTAACATATGGACTCGCATGAGTCGAGGGCCAACTCGTCAGAAAAAACAGGTAGACAGGAGCAGATAGTATTAATAGGTTATAGACTGCAAGAAAGAAAAAGTAAATGATGGAAGAAAAGAAGGGAAGAAGAAAGGGAGTAAGCTGGCTGTCTAGTTGGGAGGAAGGGATAGCAATGAGCATAGAAATAAGCAAGTACTACATAAACACCTCTGGTCCCCCCTAGGGAGATGTAAGACCCCCCATCTCTGAGATACATGGATTCTGGTTACTCTCTAGAACAAAGCTGAGTACAAAACCCAGGTCTTCTTAATGTGCCTGGCCCAGAACTTGCTCTTCTCCCATCTGCTCCACTGTGAGAGGGCAGGAACTGGAAAACAGATGTGATTCTAGTCTGGAGAGAGTCAGGGAAAGAAAAGGCAAGGAGTTGGGAGTGAGGGAAGAAACAAAAAGCAGATGCATAGCAGTTAAAGCAGGACATAGAATAGAGCCCAGAGCAGCAATCATGTTTTCCATGAAGCTTAGACAGATGGGGAAACTGAACTCATGCCAATCATTTGGCAGGGAGAGCAATGACCTCAGCCGTCCTGGCCCAGCTAGAGACTAGGAAAGCCTCTCCAGGCAGTAGGAGGGGGGCTCTCCTGGGGGTCTTAGGAGGGAGTTTGAAGTTAGGGCAATGAAAACAAGAACAGAATGTTCAGATTAAGGGCAGGAGAGGGAAGGCAGGGAACAGCACCTTAGAAAAGGAGAGGGAGCAAGGCAGGAAAGGGCAGAAGAGCAGAAACAACCATATACTGTTGTTGGGCTCAATAGACTTTCAAACATACAGTTTGTTTCAAAGTGTTGTTGTTTCAAAGTGTTGCCATAGAGCTGATTTTCGACTCATAGTGACTGTATATGACAGAATAGAACTGCTCCATAGGGTTTTCTAGGCTGTAATCTTTACAGGAGGAGACAGTCTTTCTCCTGCAGAGCCGCTGGGTGGGTTTGAACTGTCAGCCTATCGGCCAGCAGCCGATTGCTTCACCATTGTGTCACCAGGGCTCCTTGTTTCAACTACGGCAGCTCCTTTCCTTTAGCACCGTTTCCCATTCGTTTTCGCTGGCTTCGGCTTAGAGATCCTCAGGTTTACTTTTTTTGGAGTGACTTGGCCAGCTTCTGCTCTATTACACCATCAGTTTATCATCTTTTAATCACTTCAAGTCAGAATCAGTACCAATGGAGCAAATGCAATCCAGACACGTAAGTCCATGATTTTCTGAGGTTGTCTCTGACACGGGGGAAGAATTCTCTGGGCAGTTGTCCATACTCCCAGCCTACTCTGGCCAAATCTCTTGTGGGTAGAGAACATTCTCCTGCAAAAGGAAAGTTCACCAGGGGATTGACCAACAGGTGCAGAAATGACTTAATGAGGCAGTCTATGTTTGGGTGACCCAGGAAAATTTTCGTTTTCTGAAAGGTCTCCAATCAGTGGAAGATGGGTAAAGTGCAAAGAAAGAGAAGGGAAGCAGAGACACAAGACAGCAGGCTGGCTTTATTCATCTGTTTATTGGCCCGTAAAAATACGCTCATTAGCTGAAGGCCTCTGGGCAAATGTACAGAAACGTTAGTACTACAGACCAATCCAACTAAATTAAATCCAAGGGCTAAACACAAAAAAATTCCCATAAAAGGAAAGAAAGGAAGGGAAGAGGGTTAAATGAGGTAGGGCGGGGGAGCTGTGTGTGTAGGGGAATGAGGCAATGAAATAGCAACAGCCAAACTCAAAAGATGGAGTTACTGCAAGACTTAGGAGCCAGCAGACATTTGTCCTCAAAAAACTTCGGGAAAACTTCCTGTGTCTCAGTAACCCATATCTGCTATATAATACATGATGTTCATGCCTCTGTGCGTTGCACTTTCTGCTCCCTCTGCCTGAAATATCTTTTTCCCCATTGTCCAGTAAATAAACGCTTACCCGTCCATCAAAACCCAGCTTAGATGTTGCCTTCTCCCAGAAGCCTTTCCTGATCCCCTTTGCTTTTGAAGAGTTAATCATCCTCTACTGACCAACCTCTATTCCTTTATTTGTTTACTTTTACCATCAAATGTATTAAACTCTTGTGTTTTCTGCATCTTTAATCCCTGTTAGGGTGAGAATTTGCAAATGTGGAAGGAAAAAACAGAAAAGAAAGCGCAAAGAAAAATTGATTGATATTAATAAGTAATGGTAACAGCTAATATAACAATTGGAGCCCTGGTGGCACAGTTGTTAAGAGCTTAGCTGCTAACCAAAAGGTTGGCAGTTCCAATCCACCAGTTATTCCTTGGAAACCCTATGGGGCAGTTTTACTCTATCTTATAGGGTCACTATGAGTCAGAATCAACTCAATGGCAATGGATTTGGACTGAATATAACGACTAGTTATTTCATTACATCTATATAATTAGTGTATAGTTGTATAATTGTTTTTATTCATATAATTTGTTTTTTATTTATCTTATAATCATATATTTATATTTTTATATATTATATGCGCTAGGCAGTCTCTAAGATGGTGCCTAATGATCTCTACCTCCTGGTCTTTATGGTCATGTGTAATAGTCTCTCCTTGAGTGTGGACTGGATTTACGCAATACTTCCAACAAGAATGCTGCAGAGGTGATGGGATGTAACTTCCCAGATTAGGTTACAAAAAAGTCTGTGGCTTCCATCTTGCGGGCAAGAGGGACAAGAAGGATAACAGAAGGAAGGAGGGGGGAAAGAAAGACAGAAAGAGAAAGGAAGAGAGAGAAGGAGGGAAAAAGAGAAAACACATGTAGAAACCACAGAATTACTCTAATATTCACTCTGAATCAGAACTTTATTTAATTTTATATAATCTAATACATAATAAATACTATAATTTTTATACACTGTTGGTGGGAAAGTAAAAAGGTACAACCACTTTGGAAATCGATTTGGCACTTCCTTAAAAAGCTAGAAATAGAAGTACCATACGATCCAGCTATCCCGCTACTTGGAATATATCCTAGAGAAACAAGAGCCATCACGTGAATAGATATATGCACACCCATGTTCATCGCAGCACTGTTCACAATAGCCAAAGGATGGAAGCAACCTAAGTGCCCATCGATGGACGAATGGATAAACAAACTATAGTATATCCACACAATGGAATATTATGCAACGATAAAGAACAATGATGAAGCTGTGAAACATTGTATAACTTGGTGGAAGCTAGAACTTATTATGCTGAGTGAATTTAGTCAGGCACAGAAGGACAAATACTGTATAAGACCACTATTATAAGAACTCAAGAAAAGGTTTAAACCAGAAGAAAACATTCTTGGATGGTTACAGGGTTGGGGAGGGTGGGTGAGGGTTATCCACTAACTAGATAGTAGATAAGAGTGATCTTTGGTGAAGGGAAGGACAGCACACACTACAAGGGAATCCAGCACAACTGGACTAAACCAAAGCTAAGAAGTTTCCTCAATACAATCAAATACTTGGAGAGACAGAGTAGCAGGGATGCGGGGTCTGGGGCCCATGCTTTCAGGGGACATCTATGTCAACTGGTATAATAAATACTACAATTTACTGATGAGGAACCATAGAAAAGAATTAAACAATTAGAAAATTTCGTTTGTAAGAAAGAATTAAAGGAATTTTAAGTTATTTTTGCCTGGAGAAGATAAACCTGAAGGAAAGATTTAATAATCTTTAAATGTATACAATTTTGAAGATTTTGTTAAGTTTATATTTACCACTTCCACAAAAATTAGGACAGAATAAAAATCAGTTTATTTTGGAGCTGAACTTAGATTATATCTTGGAATGATTTCCTGACTAAATCACTGTGGATAATTATAATTCATTTATTTATCCACCCAACAAACATTAAGAACTTTGTATACTCTGGTCATAGTGATACAGGCATTTCAGATATAGCAGAAATAAAACAGATGTTTGCTTTTATGTGGCTTGCATTTTCTAAAGAAAGCTATGAAAATTCTTTGGAGATAGACTTCTATGCTAGTGACTTAGCATCAACATATTTCTAGAGGCAAAGTGATCAATTGGGTGATTAATAAAAGTTTTAACTGAATATCATGATAGAAAAATTGGAATTTGCTTATTCTGTGGGGTTACCTGCGCCTCTTGCATTTTCCAATATACGAGTGAAGTCACACTATTAGAGCTGTTCTGAGAATAGTGATGGGTAGAAGTACAGTACTACTTCAGACACAACTTACTGATTTGTTGTCATGAATTTTTGATACCTTTTCACTTGAAGATCCTTTTCCCCAATTTCCTTAACAAACCACTCTAAAGCAACAATTTATTTTTCGTGATTTTGTGTCTTGACCAGCAGTAATTCTGCTCAACATGGTGTTGGCTGGGCTGCAGGGATGGCTGAATGATCCAAAATGGCCTCACCCAAATGGCTAACAGCTGGTACTAGCTGCCAGAGGGGAACTCAGATGGGGTTGTTGGCTAGGAGTCTTACTTCTCTTCTATGTAGTCTCTCCACGTGACTCACTTGGGCTTCTGGCAACATGGCAACTGGGTTGAGAGAGGGAGCAGAAGCGGTAGATCTCTTCAGGCTCAGCCTTAGAAGTTATACAGCATCACTCCCACAACTTCTTCTGTTTACCCTTAGATATTGGTAATGTTCAAAGTTCTGGGCCCAGCTACCTTTCTTCTTCTTTTTTTAAATTTTATTGTGGTAAAATATATGTAACAAAAAATTTGCCTTTTAGCTATTTTTAAGTGTGCAATTCAGTGACCTTGATTATATTCACCACGTTGTGCAACCATCACCACTATCTATTTCCAAAAGTTTTTTCACTCCAAACAGAAATTCAGTACCCCTTTGGCAATAATTCCTCACTTCACCCTCCCCGAGCCCCAGCTAACTACTAAATAAACTTTTGTCTCTATGCCTTTACCTATTCTGAATATTTCATGTAAGTGAGATCACACAATATTTGTCCTTTTGTCTGGCTAATTTCATTCAGCATAACGTTTTCAAGGTTCATCCATGCAGTAGCCTCTATCAGAATATCATTTCTCTTTATGGCTAAATCATATTCTATTGAATGTATGTACCACATTTTGTTTATCCATTCATCTCTTGATGGACACTTGGGTTGTTTCCACCCCTTGGATATTGCAAATAATGCTGCAGTAAATATTGGTGTACCGGTATCTGTCTGAGTCCCTGATTTTGATTCTTTTGAGTATATAGCTAGGAGTGGAATTGCTGGGTCATATGGTAGTTCTATATTTAATTTTTTGAGGAACTGCCATACTGTTTTCTACATCAGCTGCACCATTTTACAATCCCACCAGCAATAAATAAGGGATCCAATTTCTCCACATCATTATCAACACTTATTATTTTAGTTTTTTCTGATAGTAGCCATTCTAGTGAGAGTGAAGTGTTGTCTCGTTGTGGTTTTGATTTGCATTTCCCTAATGACTAATGACATTGATCATCTTGTCATGTGTTTATTGGCCATTCGTATATCTTCTTTGGAGAAATGTCTGTTTAAGTCTTTCGCCCATTTTTGGATTGAGTTGTCTTTTTGTTGTGTTGTAGGAATTCTTTATATATTCCAGATATTAAATTTTTATCAGATAGGTGGTTACCAAATATTTTCTCCCATTTTGTAGGTTGTCTCTACACTTTCTTGATAAAGCCTTTTTCTATTGTTGTAAATATATATTTATAACACTAGATTTGCCAATTTAACATTTTCACATGTACGATTTTGTGACACCAATTACATTAATCATGTTGTGAGACTATCACCAATATCTATTGCCAAATTTCCATCACCATAAACGACTCAATGCTTCCTAAACAATAACTCTCCCTTTCCTCCTTCTTCTTACCTCTGGTAGCCACTAACAAACTTTGGTCTCCATTCATTCGACTATTCTAGCTAGTTCATGTGAGTGAGATCATATAATATTTGTCCTTTTGCAACTGACTTACTCCACTTAGCATAACGTTTTCAAGGTTCATCCATGTTGCAACGTATAGAGGGAGTGCATTTCTCTTTATGGCTGAGTAATATTTCATTGTGTGTATATACCACTATTTTCAATCCATTAAACTGTTGACGGACATTTGGGCTATTTCCATGTTTTGGCGATCTTGACATAGTGCTGGAATGAACGTTGGTATACATGTGTTTGTTTGCACCACTGCCTTCAAGTATATACCTAGGATTGAAATTTCTGGGTCGTATGACAGTTTTATGTTTAACTGTTTTCCACAGCAACTGTACCCTTTTGCATTCCCACCAGCAATGAATAAGGGTTCCAATTTCTCCACATCCTCATCAACACTTACTTATTTCTGTGGTTTTGATCTTAGCCATCCTAATGGAGGTGAAGTGGTATCTCATTGTGGTTTTGACTTGCATCTCACTAAAGGCTAATGATGTTGAACATCTTTTCATGTTGGCCATTTGTATTTCTTCTTTGGTGAAATGTCTATTCAAATCCTTTGCCCATTTTGTTAATCGGATTGTTTGTCTTAGTTATCAAGCTGATAAAGTCTTTCGATGCACAAATTTTTTAATTTTGATGAAGTCCAATTTATTTATTTTCTTTTGTTACTCCTGCTTTTGGTGTGATTTCTAAGAAACCATTGTCAAAAATTAGGTCCTAAAGCTTTACTTCTATGTTTGTACTTAAGAGTTTTATGGTTTTAGTTTTTATATTTAGGTCATTGATCCATTTTGAGTTAATTTTTGTGCATGATGTGAGGTATGGGTCCAACTTCATTCTTTTGCACATGAAAATCCAGTTGTCCTGGCACCATTTGTTGAAGAGACTATTCTTTCCCTGTTGAATTAACTTGGCACCTGTTATGGGTTGAATTGTGTCCCCCCCAAAACATGTGTTGTAAATCCTAACCTCTATACATGTGGTTATAATCCCATTTGAGAATGTTTTCTCTATTATGTTAATTAAGCAATATTAGTATAAGATGTGTCTGAAGTCAGTCTCTACTGAGATACAAAAGAGCAGATTAAGCAAGCAAGCAAGCAAGGACAAACAGAGGGGAAGATACAAGCCACCTGATCACCAAGGAACCTAGGAATAGAAGCTGAAAAGAGGCAAGGACTTGCCCCCAGAGCAGACAGACAGAGAGACTTCCTCTTCAACTGGTGTCCTAAATTCAGACTTTTAACCTTCTAAACTATGAGAAAATAAATTTCTGTTTGTTAAATCCACCCACTTGTGGTATTTCTGTTAGAGCAGCACTAAGAAACTAAGACAGCACCTTTGTTGAGAATAAATTGGCATTAGGTGTATAGGTTTCCTTCTGGACTCTCAAGTCTATTCCATTGGTCTATATCATTAGTTGAGTACCACAATGTTTTGATTACTGTAACTTTATATTACGTTTTAAATGCGGGAAGTATGAGTCCTCCTATTTTGTTCTTCTTTTTCAAGATTGTTTTAGCTATTCAGGGTCCCTTGCAATCCCGTATAAATCTGAGGATCAGCTTTTCCATTTCTGCAAAAAAACACTGTTGGAATTTTGATAGAGATTGCATTGAATCTTTAGATATCTTGGGTAGTATTGACATTCTAACAACATTAAGTCTTCCAATCCACAAACACAGAATGTCTTTCTATTTATTTAGATCTTTTTAAATTTCCTTCAACAATGTTTTATAGTTTTCAGCTTATAAATCTTTCACCTTCCTAATTAAATTTATTCCCTGGCATTTTATTCTTTTAGATGCTGTTGTAAATGGACTTGGGTTCATTTCCTTTTCAGATTGCTCATTGCTGGTGCATAGAAACCCAATTGATTTTTGTGTGTTGACCTTGTACCCTACCACTTTTTGTTGAATTCATTTATTAGCTCTAGTTTCTTTCTTATAGATTCGTATGTATATATACGGTGCCATTAAGTCGATTCTGACTCATAGTAACCCAATGGGACAGAGTAGAACTACCCCATAGAGTATTTCCAAGGCTGTAATCTTTACAGAAGCAGACCACATCTTTCTTCCACAGAGCAGCTTGTGGGTTCAAACCACCAACCCTTTATTTAGCAGCTGAGTGCTTAACCACTGTGCTACCAAGGCTCATATATATAAAATTATCCTTATTTACAGATGACATGAATATATACCTATATATTCCTTCTTGATTTGGATACATTTTATATCTTTTTCTTACCTAATTGCTCTGGATATGACTTCCAGTACAATGTTGAATATCAGTAGTGGGAGCTGACATTCTTGTCTTCTTACTGAATTCTCTCTCTCATTAATCACATCTACTCCCGTGTCTTCATTTACCATCTATTGGTTTATGTTTTCCGTCTACACTCAGTGTAACCTACATCTATCTCCTGAGCTCCAGACCTGAATATATTTGGATGCCCTATAGGCTGTAATTGCAGAAAGTAGAATCCTTTAAGCAGAAAAGGATTTATTACAGGTTATTAAATGGCTTACCAAATGTTAAAAATAAAATTTTCACAATATTAAATTTGTATATGAACTCATAAGCTTTATATTTCAGTTTATAAACAAGGGAACATCTTCTCTGAAAGCCAGGCAAGAGTTCTGAGACACAGTCCAAGCTGAAGAGCCCTTGTAACAGCAGACATACAGGAACAAGGAAGCTATACTGGGCAAATTTCCAATTGGCTGGTGGGCATTTTCTTTCCTTATTTGGGATTCAGGGGAAATTTTGACTAGAATAAACTGAGCAGGCAAATCCTGGTTGGCTAGCTTAGGTGTCCGTTTCCAGGAGAGCCAATTGATTGACTTGGATTTCAGCTCCTGGGAAAGTTAGGCATTTACAAGAAATAGAAACTTATGTTTCAGTTTGTTGATGTGGAGCTCAGCACAAGTGACTGCATTTTGTGGCTAGTATAGTGAAGTTAACAATTTCCTGCTTTGATCATACGCTCAGTTTATTGAGGGATGTGATTAAAATTTAAGGTAAGAGCATCACTCTCAATCACTGCTTTGATACTCAGGTCGGGTTTCGGTAGAATGGTCACAGGCCACTATGTTAGGCTTGTATTCTCAGAGACCAAGCTCTGCTTCATTTTTCCTTTGTCATTCCAGTCGTAATGATATCATTTGGCAATGCATTAGCAGTTATAAATACACATTTAAGACTTTTGAGAGAATACATTGTGCGAGGGAGACTATTGTTGTTTAGTTATACTTATAAGGAGAATAATGCCCACTGTTTGGAGTGTACTTCAAAGCCAAGTCCCCATGACCCAAATCAGCTAAAATCAAATAGGTCAAAAAGCAACCCCAGGTCAGGTTTTAACTGTTTAAGCCAGGTGACTTGCTTTTCTACTTCATGTAATTGAGTCTTGACCTTCCCAAGAGTATTAATCCAAGTACAACCGATTGTATTAGCCACCACACAGACTCCTCCCTGCTCAGCAAGGATATTATCAAAGGTTACCCCATCATGTAGGACAACTTTGACTAAGGAGTCTAAAAACTTTGTTTGCACTGCTATTGCTCTAGCAGTAGGCTCTGCAATATTTTCTAATGCAATTAACAAATTTCTAATCATGTGTTCGTTAGTGCTGACTCCTAGCCATGGTAGGAGGGATCTACCAAAGAAAACAAAATCTGAATTATAATACCTTCTGGTACTTCTTGTTTAGTTTTAAGGTGAAGATTTAGAGAGGTAGTCCAATGGATCATTTCAGATTAATTATGGATGGACAAAGGAGTCGTTAATACTGCAAAAGCACATTGTCCCTTAAAAAGCCAGCCTTAACGCGTGTTACTACCCATGTATACACCATGTCAGAGTTTTGAGAAGAAGAACGGGTTCCTCTGCAGACATACCCAGAGGAGCACATAATGCTCCTCCTAGGGTCTGATTATTGACAGATTCATTTTCTGGAATACTTTGATTTGTGCTCTCAAGCCATGATTCTACAAGGCTTTTATTGCATATGGAAAGATTTTTTTTTTTCCTGAGTATTTGGCATAGTTGTAGAACTAGGTGTGACCTTTTCTAGTACATGTTTGATAGGGGCAAATTTTGTCCCAGTACATATAAGACCACACAAGATCGTGAACAATGGTATTTTTAAAAAGCCTTTTGAGGCACTCAATTGTTCTGATGCTAATTGTGCCATATGGACAACAAGAGCTGATATATTTAAGCAAGGCACAGGCCAATTAGGGTGTAAGAGTCAAACCCCAGTGACCACTGAAGTAGTGGTCATATTACTATCAATAGTGGCATTAGGAACTCCAAAAATTAATTATGGGAAGGGCCAGTGGGTCTCAGGGGTCATGAACAGAGTGGAGCTTATAGTGACAAATTCAGCAATTTGTAAGGTTTCCCCCTCTTGCAATGGCCTGGGAGAGACAAACAAGAGAGTTATTTTTCCAGGCCAGGGCAAAGGACAAAAATGAGAGAAAAATGAAGGTCTTTATGGTGAAAAGGAGACAGCAGACAAACACTGTAAGAAGAATAAGAGAGAGAATGAGGAAAGGAAAACACTTAGGCTCTTGATCTGTGACCTTGGGAAGAAGTTGTCTACCTTGTGATGTCAGCAACTTCTTTTCTGATTAGTTTGATTTTTAAGTCTCCAGTGGACAGACAGGACCAAGGGTCAGGTGGGGCCAGTTTTAGTTGGGAAATGTGTACCCATGGTTCAATGCTTTGTAGTTTGGCTACGGTGTCAGTGGTTAGTAGTACTTCATAAGTTCCTTTCCAACAAGGTTCAAAGGCAGTTTTGCATCGATGTCATTTCCAGGATAACCAATCACCTGGAGATATGTAGTAGTGAACTTGGTTCTCCGGGTGGGACCAGGAAAGGCCTCTTTGACCTGTGGAGAATAACCTTTGGCATAATTCATCAGAGCTTTACAATATTGAGTCATTTCAGTGTATGGCAGTGTTGGGTCAAGCAATGGCATGATGCCTAAGGACATAAGCTTTCCAGTCATAATTTCATAAGCGGACAGTTTATATTTTCCAAAAGGAGTACTATGAATGGCCATTAGGGCCAACGGAAGGATTTAAGGTCAGGGAAGTCCAGTGGTTTCCATCAATTCCGAAAGTTTTAATTTAAAAATTCCATTGATTCTTTCGACCTTGCCAGATGATAGGAGATGGTAAGGGCAATAATAATGCCAATCAGTATATAAAATCTTGATCAATGTCCATACAACATGTCCAGTAAAATGAGTTCCCTAGTCACTGGAAATGGTGACTGGAATTCCACAAGTAGGAAAAACAGTTTCTAAGAACTTTTTTGCTACATTAAGAGCATTGGCCTTTCAATATAGAAAGGCCTCAATTCATCCAGAAAATGTGAAACAATAACTAAGACATAGTGGTAGGACATGCTTGGGGAGACTTGATAAAATCTAATTGCAAATGTTCATTTTCCTGGGTTATGAGTGAGATAAGTCAAATATTGGTTATAAACTGCTTGGGCTGCTTTTTGGAAACTCCCTCACCAATATCTATGCATTGTTTGAGTCATTTTGTCAATGCCAGGATAAGCAGTTGGGTGTAAACTTTGAAACAAAGATTCATTTAAGGAGTCTGGCTTGCCAAGCAGCCATCTTGGCTTTCCCAGGGCTCAGAATTTGGATTACATTTACATTCACTGTGAGTCCAATAGCCCTTCTCGGAATCTGGGGCAGATCATTGTTTTATGACAAATTTTATGGACTACAAAGAGCGAAATCTGGCATTAAGGAACACAGTGGGCTATGTACATTGCAGTTGTCACAGTATTCATTCAAGTAAAATATTGGCACAGGGGATTCAGTGCTCGCTGCCTTTGCAGGAAGTCAATGAGCGCATTTTCTAAATATTTCGGTTCAAAGCATCTATTGTGAGCCTCTAGTTTGAGTACAACAATCTCTGAAAGCAGTAAAATGGTGGAAAGAAGGTAATTGAACTGTTGTCCATTTTTAATGGGGGCACTGCTAGAGGTTAGGAGCCCTCTGAGTTTCCATAACATTCTAAAATAACTTCTCCAAAATAATATCTGCTATCTGTAAAAGCCTTTACAGACTGTCCTTTGGATACTTGGTAGGCTCAGGTAAGGGCATGGAGTCCTGATTGTTGGGCAGATCTGAATTGTAGGAGTGCCCATCTTTCAGTTAATTTCAAATTGAGTGGTGATTGCATAACAGTTTGGAGATTACCCTCATGGTTTTTCCTGTAAGATCCATCCGCAAAGAGTATCAGATCAGGATTTGTGACCATTTGTGAAGTTACCTACTCACAATCATTTGGTTCTCCTTGGTCAGGTAAAGGCAGTAAAGTAGCTGGATTAAGGACCTTACAATGTTTGAGGTGTAAATTAGGTAGAAAGCATAGCTCTCATATGAAGTTAGCCAACTGGCAACAAAGAGAGCTTTGAAGAGGAAATCACCAAAGCAATATCATTTACAATAGCCCCCAAGAGGATAAACTACTCAGGAATAAATCTAACCAGAGAAGTAAAAGACCTATACAATGAAAACTACAAGACACTACTGCAAGAAACCAAAAAAGACCTACACAAGTGGAAAACCATAACTTGCTCATGGATAGGAAGACTCAGCATTGTGAAAATGTCAATTCTACCCAAAGCGACCTACAGATACAATGCAATCCCGATCCAAATTCCAATGGCATTTTTTAATGAGATGAAGAGACAAATCACCAACTTCATATGGGAAGGGAAGAGGCCCCAGATAAATAAAGCATTACTCGAGAAGAAGAACAAAGTGGGAGGCCTCACACTACCTGATTTTAGAACCTATTATACCACCACAGTAGTCAAAACAGCCTGGTACTGGTACAACAACAGATACATAGACCGATGGAACAGAATTGAGAATCCAGATGTAAATTCATCCACCTATGATCAGCTGATATTTGACAAAGGCCCAAAGTCCGTTAATTGGGGAAAAGACAGTCTCTTTAACAAATGGTGCTGGCATAACTGGATATCTATCTGCAAAAAACTGAAACAAGACCCATACCTCACACCATGCACAAAAACTAACTCGAAATGGATCAAAGGCCTAAATATAAATCTAAAACAATAAATATCATGGAAGAAAAATAGGGACAATGCTAGGAACCCTAATACCTGGCATAAACAGAATACGAACCATAAGTAACAATGCACAACCATCAGAAGAGAAACTAGATAACTGAGAGCTCCTAAAAATCAAACACTTATGCTCATCAAAAGAGTAAAAAAAACAACCTTCAGACTGGGAAAAAATTTTTGGCTCCAACAAATCAGATCAGTGTCTAATCTCTAAAATCTACAAGATACTGCAAAACCTCCACAACAAAAAGACAAATAACCCAATTAAAAAATGGTCAAAGGATATGAACAGGCACTTCGCCAAAGAAGACATTCAGGTGGCTAACAGACACATGAAGAAATGCTCACAATCATTAGCCGTTAGAGAAATGCAATCAAAACTACCATGAGATACCATTTCACCCCAACAAGGCTATCAAAAAACACAAAATAATAAATGTTGGAGAGTTGGTGGAGACACTGGAACACTTATACACTGTTGGTGGGAAGGTAAAATGGTACTACAACTTTGGAAATCAATTTGGTGCTTCTTAAAAAGCTAGAAATAGAAGTACCATACGATCCAGCAATTGTGCTCCTTGGAATATATCCTAGAAAAACAAGAGCCATCACATGAATAGATATATGCACACCCATGTTCATTGCAGCACTGTTAATAATAGCAAAACGATGGAAACAACCTAGGTGCCCATCAACGGACATAAACAAATTATTTCACACAGTGAAATACTACGCAACAATAAAGAACAACGATGAATCCATGAAACATCTTATAACGTGGAAGAAGGTGGAAGGCATTATGCTGAGTGAATTCAGTCAGTCACAGAAGGACAAATATTGTATAAGACCACTATCATAAGAACTCAAGAAAAAGGTTTAAACACAGGAGAAAACATTCTTTGATGGTTATAAGGGTGGGGAGGGAGGGAGAGGGTTATTCAGTAACTAGACAGTAGACAAGAATTATCTTAGGTGAAGGGAAGGACAACACACACTACAAGGGAGGTCAGCACAACTGGGCTAAACCAAAGCTAAGTTTCCTGAATACAACCAAACACTTTGACGGCCAGAGTAGCAGGGGTGAGGGTCTGAGGACCATGCTTTCAGGGGACATCTAGGTCAGCTGGCATAACAAAGTTTATTAAGAAAACATTCTGCATCCTACTTTGGTTAGTGGCATGTGGGGTCTTAAAAGCTAGGGAGCGGCCATCTAAGATGCATCGATCAGTCCCAACCTACCTGGAGTAAAGGAGAATGAAGAACACCAAAGTCACAAGGAAAGTATTAGCCCAAGAGACAGAAAGGGCCACATAAACCAGAGACTGCTTCAGCCTGAGACCAGAAGAACTAGATGGTACCCAGCTACCACCAATGACCGCCCTGACAGGGAACACAACAGAGAGTCCCTGATGGAGCAGGAGAAAAGTGGGGTGCAGAACTCAAATTCTAGTAAAAAGACCAGACTTAATTGTTTGCTTGAGAATGGAGGGACCCCAGAAGACATGGCCCCCGGACTCTCTATCAAACCAGCACTAAAACCATTCCCAAAGCCAGCTCTTCAGACAAAGATTAGACTGGACTACGGGACATAAAATGATACTTGTGAAGAGACCGCTTCTTAGCTCAAGTAGATACATGAGACTAAATAGGCAGCTCTTGTCCGGAGGTGAGATGAGAAGGCAGATAGGGTCAGGAGCTGGTTGAATAGACATGGGAAATCAGAGGTGGAAAGGAAGAGAGTGCTGTCATAGTATATCGAGAGCAATTACGGTCGCATAACAATGTATGTATGAATTTTTGTATGAGACTAACTTGAATTGTAAACTTTCACTTAAAGTACAACAATAAAATAAAGCAGTTAGCCAACTGGAAGAGAAGCATTGAGTGAATTCAGAGTTAAGAAGACTTTGGGAAGCATGTGGAGTTTGTAAATAAACATCATTCCCTACGGTCAAATCTGTCAAAGCCTCCGCTAATTTAGTGGCTGCCACTATGACTTTAAGGCAACTTGGATAAGCATGAGCAAACTGCATCAAGTTGCATGCTATAGTAGAAAATTAAAAAAAAACAACAACTGTTGCCATCAAGTTGATTCCAACTCATAGCGACCCTATAAGACAGAGTAGAACTTTCCAATAGGGTTTCCAAGGCTGTAATCTTTATGGAAGCAGATTGCCACATCTTTCTCCTTTGGAGCAGCTGGTGGACTTGACCCAATGACCTCTCAATTAGCAGCTGAGCACTTAACCACTGCACCACCAGGATCCTGAATAATAGACAATCAGCCTGAATTTTCTCCCATGTTCTTGAGTAAGAACTCCTAACGCTTGGTTGTCCCTTTTTCACAAACAAACAAGGTGAATGATTTTAAAGCATTTAGTAGTACTAATGCTTGGAGCACCTGAAGTGCTGGTTTTAGGTCTGTAAAGAACTGAGGTGCAATCGATCGCTTTTATATGGCCTTTCTTGCCATGGTCTTGTAACTTCCATCCAAGTGATTGGGTGGGACTATGCAAATAAGGTAATTGTGGCCCACCAAGGGGATTGGTCAGTCTTGCTATTCTGCTAGGCTTAAAATGAGACAACCTAGAAGCAGAGAGGATTTCACCACTACCAAGAAAGAAGAGCCAGGAGTGAAACATATACTTTGGACCTGGGATCCCTGCACTGAGAAACTCCTGGAACCAGGAGACCAAGAGAGAGATGTAACACCAAAGACTGTGAGACGTGGTGGCAGAGAAACAGCAGCAGCAGAGGAACAAGACCAGCAGAAGACCAGCAGGAGATGGCACAGTGGGCCTTCATGCCCATGGAGCAAGAACGCTGAGTGCCTTTGGGCAGGATACTTGCTGGTGGAGTAGGGTGTGTCTGGGTACTTGGTGGAGCTAGGTTTGACGAGCCAAGAAGCTAGAGCTGAGAGCCTTTGAGCTGAGGCTTACTGGCAGAGTGGAGTGCCTCTGGGTACTTACCAGCAGAGCTAAAAGAGCTTTGTAACACTTGCCTGAGCAGGGCAGAGGCCAGGCCAAGGAGTTGAGGGCCAGAGGGAGACCTGCCTTCAGGCATGGCTGAGAAGAGACCATTCTAACTGAAGAACTGTATCCTGAGCATTCCTGAATCTGAATTGTAACCTGTTATTCCTTAAACCCCCTAATCATGGTGAGTATTGTCTGCATTCAGCAGAGAAGTAGAGTGCCATGGGAGGGACTGTTGATGTCAGAATTGGTGAAAAGGTTGGAGGGTGGAGGCATGTCAGACCTCCACCTCATAGGAATCAGCCTTGGGCTGCAGATAAGGATTCTCTCTCTCCCTCAGAAAGTTAGAGGAGGTCAGATGCCCCCACCATGCCATTTTTACAAGGACTATTCATGTTTTTCCTCCCAAGGCAAAGGTTCAGGGCTTGTTGCCTTGGTGAGCTCATAAAGGTGAAGCTTTTAGAGAGAAATTGGGAACCCAAGCTCTACTCTATCCATCCAATCCCAAGAATCCCTAAAGTTGCATTTTGGTAGTAGACCAGGGGAACTTTTGGATACTTTGAATTCTTCTGGGGGATAAATGAATCCCTGTAGCATTAAATCATGGCCTAAACAGTGGTGAGTTTCTGATGAAAACTGTAGCTTTTCCTTGGAAACTTTGTGTGCCATCTATTGTAGCAGGTAAACAGAATCATAGGTGGACACTTCTTTAGCTGCAAAGCACAATAGGAGATCATCCACATATTATAAAAAGGTTGAATTCTTGGGAAAATAAGGTGCTAAGATCTTGAGGCAGGAGTTGTGAAAAATGATACGGTGCTTCAGTAAATAAACCCTTGAGCCATAACAGTCCAGATGTGTTGCCAGTTGTTCAAGATGAAAGCAAACAGGTATTGGCTACTTGGATCTATAGGAATGCTAAAAAAGGCTGATTACAAATCTATCACAGTAAACCAATTCATGTCTGGTGATACTCAAGACAAAAGCCTGTTGGAGTTTGGAACAACTGGAAACTGAGGAATTGCCATTTTGTTAATGGACCTCAGATCTTGGACAAACCTCCATCCCCATCCTTGGGTTTGCAAACAGGTAATCTTTGGTGTATTATGTGGACTAGTGCATGGAATAATTAAGCTTTGAGAAATTAAATCTTCTATTACAGGGATAAGGTCTTGAAAAACCTCAGATTTTAAAGGATATTGAAGCAATTTAGAGAAAGGCTTGTTTCTATCTACTTGTATTTTTATGGGTTCAGCATTCTTAATTCTCCCAGTATCTGCATTAGAGGTTGCCTATAAATGCTCAAGCATCTCAGACTATTTAGAGATTATATAAAACCAAACCCGTTGCTATCCAGTTGATTTTGACTCATAGCAACCCTATAGGACAGAATAGAACTGCCCCATAGGTTTACCAAGGCTGTAAACCTTTACGGAAGCAGACATCTTTCTCCTGCAGAGCAGCTAGTGGGCTCAAACTGCCAACTTTTGGCTTAACCACTTCGCCACCAGGGATCCTCAAGGATTATATAGGACTGTTCATTTTCTTTTTTTCTCTTTTTCACATTGTATTGTGTTTTAGGTGAAAGTTTACATAGCAAATTAGTTTCCCATTCAATAACTCATACACAAATTGTTCCATGTCATTGGTTGCAATCCCTGCAACGGGTCAGTACTCTCCTCATTTCCACCCTGGGTTCCCAGTTTCCCTGTCCCTTCCTGCCTTCTTATCTTTGCTTTTGGGTAAATATTGCCCTTTTGGTCTCCTATAGTTGATTATTTTAAGGAGCACATTCCTCATGGGTATTATTGTTTATTTTATAGGCCCGTCTATCATTTGGCTGCAAGGTGATGTCTGGGAGTGGCTTCAGTTCCAAGTTAGAAGGGTGACTTAGGGCTATAGTCTCAGGGGTTCATGCCTTTCTTTCCCCAAGCAGTAGATATGTACGAATTCTTTGAGGTCAAAACTGAAGGCTGCTTGGTATCAGAAATAAAATGCAAATCTGCCATCAATTGCATATATTGTTAGATTCATAAATATCAGAAAATTTTATAATGAAGCATGGTTGATTTTGAACTAATCTCCCTTAATTAACTGTACTATGATGACAGCTGTTTATTTTCCAAGTTTATACCTGTCTATTACCAATAATTCTTATTTTTGTTTTTAAGACAATACTTCATAGGAAAACCCTGTAGTGAGTTTGTGTTAAGCAGCTATCCTGCCAGTACAGTGTTGCAAATGACTGTCACAGCAATTAGCTTACACAGCTAAGTAACACAGTCTCTGTTATTTACAGTTTGTAATGTGGATTGAGATGGTTGATAGGGAGAAACTCAGGAAAGTTTAGGCTTGCTTAAAATGAAAGAGTAAATTTCAAACATAGACTAGATCCTAATTATCTAATTTTCAGATTTGATGTTTTCATTTCTGGACCAAGGAGTCTCTGAGACATACTACTCTGTGTGATCCACAACATAATGCCTGCCTCGTATATTTACTCCTGATGCTTCCCATACTATCATTTCTACCTACACATTCATCCACATGACGTTGGCATAATGTCCCAGACCTCTAACTGGCTTGCCGTTTAAAGAACTTTTAATGACTTTAAACTGTCTTGTATTCTTTGTGGTGAATAAGCTTAAGACTGATTTACTATTAAAAAAAAAAAAACAAAACACACAGGTTAAGGGCCTGAAAACAAGCTGATTATAATCTTAAACTATACTGAGAAACGGTAGGGCCAGAATCCAATAATGGACTTGAAATCACTGAAAATAATTCTTGGATATCAAAGCATGGAATTTGGCCTATGCCTTGTAAACAGCTGCCTGTATTTTGTAAATCTTATAAATAGATTCAACCCTATGGGGCAGTTCTACTCTGTCTTATAGAGTGTCTATGAGTTGGAAATCAACTCAATGGTAATGGGTTTGTTTTGTTCTGTTTTTTTGGTATAAACAGATTCAATCAGATGCTAACAGCAATTTGTCAGAATTGCGCATGCCTGAGACTGAAATGGAAAGTGGACAGAAGCCATCATGGAACTAGGAATCCCTAACAACAGGCCCTGGGGCCCTTTGAGTACTGCCGTCTAGATATGTAGGGGGTGGTCTCTTCACTGCCTTCCTTCCTTGTGAGCTCCTGATTTAGGAAATAATATTGGAGTTATTATTCCCTCTCCTTCAGCATAGAGAGTGTGACCCAGCTTGAGCTGGGCTCACGAGGACTCGGAAGGACACATCAATTGGGCCCTGAGGTATAAAGACAATAGCTAAGATAATCTTGGAAAATATCTTTTAGGGGAACTTTCACATAAAGCCAATCAAACAGAACACAGAAGACTTTCCACTCTTATCTTTTTCTATTAGCATTTAGTGAATAGAAATTTGTTGGACCAATGAAGACCCTCCTGACTCTCATTACTGAAACCTGTACCAATGATTGTTAAGAAAGACAATTCAAAATGTCGGATCACAGTTTCTAGCCAATCTGAAAAGGCTAAGCTTTCCATGGTTTTGTCCATTTGTAATGTTAATATATACTGATGACTCTGTAATTGTTCTTTGGACTCGGCAGACGGGCTGTGGCAGCATGTTTGTCTGCTTCCCACTTCTGCCCTTTTTGAATATATGCCAGATAAAACTTTCTTTTTGCGTTACTAGACTTTATGATGTTTTTCCTCTACAACAGTTAATGGCTTAGTCGTCAAGGATCTGAAGCTACGAATCCAGTCAACCTCAAGGAGACCTGGACTGTGGAGCAGAAGTCAACAAAGAAAGGTCCTATTTTCTGGACCCACGTGTTCCCACTCCATGTCGCTTCGACATTGCTTATTTTTTGTTATTCTCTTTGTCATGTTTTCTTAAGTTTTATTTGGCATATTTGTTTGAAAAACCAGTTGTTTGATTAAGGAGAATCTTTCTTAGATTTTTGCTTGATCGTTTGGTTAAGAGTGACATTTAGTAACTCTTTAAGTGAACTGCAGTTTAGGCCTGGATTCGGGCTTTTGAAGAGGTAATTCTATTTCCAAAGAGCTTTGAGCCACTATAAGCCACAAAAAAAAATTCGGGCAAGGGTCAACTACTAAAAGCCACTAGGGTGGTCGCCGGCGCTCATCATGAGTGTTAAAGTCTCCCGTGTGATTTAGGAAATAATACTGGAGTCATTATTCCCTCTCCTTGAGCATGGAGAATTGTGACCCAGCTGGGGCTGAGCCTTCACAGACTCACAAAGACACATCAAGTGGGCCCTGAGATAAGACAACAGATGGAACAATCTCAGAAATTAATTTAAAGAAGTTTTCACAAAAGGGCAATAAAACCTAACCCAAAGGACTTCTCACCTTTTGTCTTTTTCTATTAACATTTAGTGAATAGGAATTTGTTGGACCAATGAAGACCCTCCTGACTTTTGTAACTGAAACCCTTACCAATGAATGTTAAGAAAGAGGATTCAAAATGTAAGATTACAATTTCTAGCCAGTCAGTGACACTTTCAATGATTCCACCCATTTTGTGTTGTTGATACATACTGATGGCTCTGTAACTGTTCTTGGGACTTGGGCAGACATGGCTGTGACAGCATGCTTGACCGTTTTCCCATTCTTGCCTGTTCTGTAATATTCTTTAGACTTGGGCAGACATGGCTGTAGCAGCATGCTTGTCTGTTTTCCTACTTTTATCTATTCTGTGATATTCTTTGGACTCGGGCAGACATGGCTGTGGCAGCATGCTTGTCCGCTTCCCACTTTTGTCCTTTTTGTATATACACTGAGTAAAACTTTCTTTTTGCTTTACTAAACTTTGTGATGTTTTTCCCCTACAACACGTGACAGGATAAGATGGTCACGAGACAGGCTAGAGCAATAGGCTGCCTGCCACCCACAAGAAAAATTGAACGAAGGTACACATTGGTCTAAGCAAAACACTGTCCAAACCTGGAAAATAGTGCTCTGTTTTGCCAAATTCTCAGTGGGAGGTGACAGCTCCTGACATGTGTCATGATATTTAAGGGAGAAGTGGTAGTTCTGTACCAGTTTTTTCCATTGAATTGAGATGATCTTACCAAAAATTGCTATATACACTTTAAGAAACTAGGATCCCCATATCCTTGTTTTGTGATATTGTCTGGTGAGTTTATGTGGTCTTTCTGTCTCCTTTTGTTCTAAGAGCTTGCTTCCAGTCTAGAGCATTGTGTCTAAGTTTGTCTTGTATTAGGTTGGTGGCTATGGCTAAGAACTGCTGTTTTTGTAAGGCTAGTCATGGAACCTCAGTTCTTTCTTCGTCCAGAAAAAACTGTGTCTTGTGTCTGTCTTATGATTTAGATTTTTAATAGCTACTTGGAGAAACTTTCATATAAATTGGTCTATTTGAAAAGTACACTAAGATCTTTATGTTTTATAGTATGTCAATCTTAGAAGTAAAACCTTTTTAAGTAACTTAAGCTAGATATTATATGAAATGTGTTTTATTTAAGGAAAAAGGATAGTTTTGTCTTATAGTAAAAGTTGCAGTTCCAGAACAGTGAGAAAGAAATTAGCTATCTTTTGTCCTTCAAAATTCCTAGGTCAATTTAAACATATGTAAATTTCTTCCCTGAGTCAAGAGAGTGAGGGTGGGGCATGATCAGGCCTCCCCAGCTCCCAGTCTCCAAAGTCGTGTAGCTCCAGGGAAGCTTTTGAAAGACCCCTTTCCAGCTAGGTGGAGACTCTTTTAAGACAAAAGATAAGAAAAATTGCTGCTTTGCTATAGTTTTCAGAAATTGGGTAGATCTTAATCACAGAACTATAAACAAGTTCTATTATAGGGGAACTCTAAGAAGTCAAAAAAAAAGAAATTGTGATGAGACCTGGAAAAATGTTTCCAGCAGTAGCCAGACACTTAAGGTTACATCCATATCAATGAATCGGTCAATTGAGCAGATACTTTGTGATTTCCAAAGCCAGTTGATAAAATCTTTAAGGGCTAAAATTAGATTGGGAAAAATATGAGAGATAGTAAAAGTTAAATGAAATCTTAGAATGTTTAAATAGATTTTTCTTTCAACAACAGTTATGTTTTATGATATACAGGCTTAAAATAATTCCCAAAACATTTTAGGTAACTTACTGATGTTAAATTGAGTTAATAGATATTTGTCATAATTTAAGCTTATATATACTTAGGCTTTTTATGCCACAAGAGATAGGATAGACAGATATATATATATGTAAGTCTGCTAATGAGTGTGTTCATTTTTGTCATTTAAAGGGTTGCACTATAAGAGATATGTAACAAAGGCAAAGTTTAAGAGGTTTATTGAAAAAGAAATTTATTAGATTTGGTCAGGTTTCATCTGACTAAAGTTTAATGGTTTAATTTATGAGAATTTTAGGAGTTTTAATGTCAAATAGCATATAAAACATAGAATTAGGTTTCTCGATGTTAAAACAACAAAATTTTCTTTGACTTCTGAGTTAAAAGGTTAATTTACTTGTGTAATCTGCCTCGAAGACAGAGGTTCAGCCTCTCATTAGAATAAGATTCCTGAGTCTGAAAACTAAGCCGCATGGCTTTTAGAAAAGAAAGCTAAGGTTTTCTACTTTAAGATTTAAGTATTGTTTCACAGTGATGTATAATATTATTATTTCTTTACTGTTAACTTGGTCCCAACTTTATCCTTTTGAATCTAGCATCATCAAAGCCAATGGTTTGATTGGGGAATTCACATCATTTACCTATGAAGTTTTTTTTATTACTATTCAGGTATTTAGAGATTTGATAATTTTGGTATAGTCTTAATACATCCTGACTATATGGTATTTTGTCTCAAAATTATTATGTATTATATCTGAAGCTCTTTGAATACTGTTAATGTTTATATTAGAAATATTTTCATCTAAAATTTTTTTAACTGATTTTATTTGGCCTTTATGTTGGGCTTGTAATTAATTTCTATTGGGTCTTTTACTATTAATATGTTTATGAATTAATCATGGCCATATTAAGTTTTGTCAACTGCAGATAAGTTTTTACTTTGCTGATTTGCTGAAAATGTTTGACCAAAATATCTCAGCAAAAAGATGGACTATACTGGACTTGCTAAAAAGACTGTGACTAGACTGAATAAAATTTCCAGAACTCCTAAGCAGAAGCTGCTGGGCTCATAGACTGCGGCTGATCCAGGATCACATGGAACAGAAATTAACTACATAAGTCTGAGTAAACTAAAGGAAACAATGTTTTGTTTTGTTTTTTCACCTGGGAATATTGCTGATGTTTTAAGGTCCTACTTTCTGGATATAAGAAACCAATTTCCTCTCTCCGAAATATCTAAAAGATGGGTTTAGATAATGTAACTCTTGAATTAGAAGTTCCTGTTGGTAAACTTAGCCAAGTTGTAGATATCAGAACCAGAAAACTGTCTGAAATTTGAGCTATGATTTTACAAAATAGAACAGCGTTAGATTTCCTGTTAGTTCTCTTAAGAAACAGTTTTGTGCCTTAATGGATAAATGTTGCTGTATTTATAGTAATACTCGATCTGAGGTTTTGCAGAATGTAGTTGTTGTTAAGGCACATGAAAAAGTCACTAATGTTGCTTACCTACCTCATGAGATTTGTTTCCTTGGTTCAAAGACCTTAGGATCATGGTTTCATTGGTTATTTCAGGCAAGTGGCCTAATATTATTGCTAGTGTTCGTTTTACTTCCTAGTTTGCCGTATGGTGCCTGGGATCTTAAAAACCAGATGATGCCCAATTACCATTTGTTGAGCAATTTTGATACCAGATTCCATAACAAGATCATGATCCAAAGGAAAGAATGCTGAGAGAGTTGTATGTAATTTTCCTGGAATCCAGATGTCTGCTTTTCATGGAGGTTGAGGCAACTCACCCAGGACATCGCCTTTGGGTGTCCTTTTTGAACCTAGAGCTTTGAGAAAAAAATTGGTTCCTGAAGCCACTTCGAGTCAAACAATGGTCCAGATAAACCAGTAAGACCATTTTGCTCTGGGTATTGTGCTTTTTGTTGTTGTTGTTGAGCAATTTTGATAAAAGATTGCATAACAAGATCATGATCCAAAGGAAAGAATGCTGAGAGAGTTGTATGTAATTTTCCTGGAATCCAGATGTCTAGTTTTCATGGAGGTTGAGGCAACTCACCCAGGACATTGCCTTTGGGTGTTCTTTTGAACCTCGAGCTTTGAGAAAAAAACTGGTTCCTGAAGATACTTTGAATCAAACAATGGCCCAGATAAAGCAGTAAGATAATTTTGCTCTGGATATTGTGCTTTTTTTTTTTTAATAATTCAGTCTGTTTTAGGAAACTAACTTCAAAGATCAAACTGAGAGTTATGTTTAGGGTAAATCAGTAATTAGTTTAATCAGTCTTTAAGACAATGTCGTATGAAATACCTGTCTAATGTTTGTAATCAAACTGCCACCCTCTTACTATACAGAAAATTATGTATCTTAAAGAAATCAGGTTCTCAGAAGAGATCGACCTCATGGCTCAGACTCCGTTTTGTCTTAGGCTCCATTTCTGCTTCTGAGAATGTGACTCATGACTGTTAACAGGTAGACCAAGGAAGGGCAGCTTGCCCTTGGGAAGAACACTTAGTATATTTTAAACAGACTGACTGAAGACCTCCTACAGGAAAGGTCCATCATGTATTATCTTGCTAGTTATGAATTCTCTAATGGAAACTAGTTTGTTACATGTAAATTTTTCTATACCTTCTGTTTTCTCTAGATAAACTTTGAGTGCTCTTTATGGATATATAGTTTTGTGTGATATTTCAACTATACTAATTTAGATGATCCCTTTCCAACTGATGATGAATTTATGTGGGCAATCTCTTGTTTAGATTCCTGACGAATGCGTGGACAATGCATCTGAGAACTTTAGAATTATCTTTAACTATTCATAGTAACAATGCTAGTAAATATTGGAAAGATAATGTTAAATTGTTACACATTATAAAATGAAAGTCAGAAGAAAACTTATTGGTCCAACACTCAGGGTATGGTTGGTAGTTTTGATTCCTATTTATGGTATATCTGAATTGGAGAAATCTTTAAGCAAATTTGTCAGTCACTATGGGCCAATTAACAGATAAGATGGAAGCACAACAGTGATCTCTGCTCTCATAAGCCAAGGTGACATAAAATAACAAAATAGCCTTAAATTTTTTTATTAGTGTAGTCTGTGCTGTAGCAAATACCTCTTGTTGCATTTGGATAAATAACACAGGAGAAGTAGAACAAGATATACATAGAATTAGACAACAAGCTACTTGGTTGCACACTGTAACACCCTTACAAACGTCAGATTTGTTTGGTTGGTTATCATCAGGAATAAGTACATGGGCTAGATCACTATTGCAAGGAATAGTAATATTCTTAGTCTACATCCTGATAGTATTAGGCATAATAAAATTTATCCTCTACACACCTAACAGGCAAAGAAGGTCTCAGGCTAAAATGTTGATGTACATTGAGTCTGCTCCCTCTGGCAATGTGATTGATGAGAACATCACTCTTACTTAAGATCCTGGTGAAGAACCAGATGGTATCTGGTGGAAAACCAGCACCATGAGTTTAAAGAGCCTACAATGGCAACCATCTAGGAGCTCGACTAATTCCAGGTATTGATCATCGACGTGTTATCTTCAATCTCCGATCAAAAGGAGGCACTGATTTAGGAAATAATATTGGAGTTATTATTCCCTCTCCTTCAGCATAGAGAATATGACCCAGCTGGAGCTGGGCTCACAAGGACTTAGAAGGACACATCAACTGGGCCCTGAGGTATAAAGACAATAGCTAAAATAATCTTGGAAAATATCTTTTAGGGGAACTTTCACATAAAGCCGATCAAACAGAACACAGAAGACTTTCCACTCTTATCTTTTTCTATTAGCATTTAGTGAATAGAAATTTGTTGGACCAATGAAGACCCTCCTGACTCTCATTACTGAAACCTGTACCAATGATTGTTAAGAAAGACAATTCAAAATGTCGGATCACAGTTTCTAGCCAATCTGAAAAGGCTAAGCTTTCCATGGTTTTGTCCATTTGTAATGTTAATATATACTGATGACTCTGTAATTGTTCTTTGGACTCGGGCAGACATGGCTGTGGCAGCATGTTTGTCTGCTACCCACTTCTGCCCTTTTTGAATATATGCCAGATAAAACTTTCTTTTTGCTTTACTAGACTTTATGATGTTTTTCCTCTGCAACACTCCCTAAGGGCAAGGAAGCAAATCCAGTTCATTGAAACCCCTTAGTGCCTCGGCTACGTTAAACACAATAAACATATATTTAATATTTGTTTTTATCTGCTGTCTGTATTGATCACACATTACTGTTTCAGGCAAAGTTTGTTTTTTTATTGTGCTTTAGATGAAGTTCTATGGAGCAAATTACATTCTCATCAAACAACTAATAAACATATTGTTTTGTGACGTTGGTTGCCAACCCCACGACGCGTCAATACTCTTCCCTTCTGGACCTTGGCTTCCCTATTACCAGCTTTCCTGTCCCCTCCGGTCTTCTCGTCCTTGCCCCTGGGCTGGTGTGCCCATTTAATTTCTTTTTGTTTTATGGGCCTGCCTAATCTTTGGCTGAAGGGTGAACCTCAGGAGTGACTTGACTACTGAGTTAAAAGGGTGTCCTGGGGCCATACTCTCGGGGTTTCTCCAGTCTCTGTCAGGCCAGTAAGTCTGGTCTTTTTTAGAATTTTGTTCTACATTTTTATCCAGCTCTATCAGAGACCATCTATTGTAATTCTTGTCAGAGCATTCGGTGGTGGTAGCCAGGCACCATCTACTAGTGCTGGTCTCAGTCTTGTGGAGGCTGTGGTGGTTGTGGTCCATTAGTCCTTTGGACTAATGTTTGGATGGTTCATTTTCTTGTATGTCTGTAATAGATTCAGGTTCTGGTTGGTCGGGGAATTCTAAGGTGAGATCTTCATTAGAGGAAAAATGCACCAAACCTCCAAGTTTTAAGAGGAGAGCTTTTCCCAACAAATCGATTGGGGCTGAGTTACATAGTAAAAAGGAATGTTTTTCTGAAAACGACCCAAGGGTAAATTGAATAGGTTTAGACAAAAGTTCCAATTAGACAGTTAGATACTCCCACACTGAAATTTTTTGTTACTCTGAGGAATGAGTTGTTCTGTTCAAGTGGAGTTTAAGTAGATAGAGTAGCTCTGATATTTACTAAAACTTTACAAAGTTTGCAATGATTTTATGTCCAGACTCTCCTTGTTTAGTTAAGGGGATAACTGGTAGTAGTTTACCATAGGGTTCCTCAGAGCTCAGTCAAAATTTGGGAAAACTGATTACCCTCATATAAGGGTTCAAATTTGGGCACTGGGGACCTCTGCTGGAATCGCTTGGAACAATCTTTTTTTTCAAATCTCTTGGTCGATTAAAAATGAGGCACCAGCCTCTAACCCATTGCTTTTGTTGCAGTCCCTGGAATTTTTTATTTTGGGATGGATAGGGTCTATTAGCTGACTGGGATCTTTGTCCCTATAGTTATTGTAATTGTAAAGCCATCGATTTGGCTTTTTATTTTTGGTTTTTCTCCAATATTCTCTCAAAACGTTCAACCATTGCCATAAATTCAAGTAACTGTGCCACTTTCCATCCCAACTTTTGACTTTTAATTAGCCTACCAATGTTGGGCAAGAGCCCATTTATAAATAATGCTGCCAAAGCAGACTGGGGGGACTCATCTATGATTCTGAATCCAGATGTCTAGGAAAAGGGCCCCTAAACAGGTCTTAAAATCCACAACTGATTCATCCTTTCTTAATTTGCAAGTTTGTATGATAGACCAATCTGTCCTGGCAGAAAACACCCTAGCTGTGGCCTTTAAAAAGTCATCTGCTATTTTTCTGGCTCTATGGTGGACATTTGCAGAGCCGGAGGACTGAGAATCTCTAATATCTTCCTCTGTCTAATTCTAATCTGCTTCCTGCATACATTTTTGTACATCCCCTGGTCCCACTAACATGTGCCTAATTGATACAGATCTGGCAAGCCAGGTCCTTGTGCATCAATTAAAATTCTAAATTCTTTGTAAAACTTTTGGGAATCTTCTCTGTTAGGTAGCTGTTGTTGTTAGGTACAATTGGGTCAGTTTCAACTCATAGCAACCCAATGTACAAAAGAACAAAACACTGCCCGGTCCTGCACTATCCTCACAATCGTTGTTGTGCTTGAGCCCATTGTTGCTGACACTGTGTCAATCCATTTCGTTGAGGGTCTTCCTCTTTTTTGCTGACCCTCCACTTTACCAAGCATGATGTCCTTCTCCAGGGACTTGCTCCTCCTGATAACATGTCCAAAGTATGTGAATGTACTTTTGCCATCCTTGCTTCTAAGGAGCATTCTGGCTGTGCTTCTTCCAAGACAGATTTGTTTGTTCTTCTGGCAGTCTATGGTATATTCTGTATTCTCTGCCAACACCACTACTCAAAGGCGTCAATTCTTCAGTCCTCCTTACTCATTGTACAGCTTTCGCATGCATATGAGGCGATTGAAAACACCATAGCTTGGGTCATGTGCACCTTAGCCCTCAAAGTGACCTCTTTGCTTTTTAACACTTTAAAGAAGTCTTTTGCAGCAGATTTGCCCAATGTAATGTGTCTTTTGATTTACTGACTGCTGCTTTCATGGGTGTTGATTGTGGATCCAAGTAAAACGAAATCCTTGACCACTACAATCTTTTCTCTGTTTATCATGATGTTGCTTATTGGTCCATTTGTGAGGATTTTTGTTTTCTTTATGTTGAGGTAAAATCCATACTGAAGGCTGTAGTTTTTTATCTTCGTTGGTTAGTGCTTTAGGTCCTCCTAAGTTTCAGCAAGCAAGGTTGCAACATCTGCATAACGCAGGTTGTTAATGAGTCTTCCTCCAATTCTGATGCCCCATTCTTCTTCATATAGTCCACCTTCTTGGATTGTTTGCTTAGCATACAGATTGAATAAGTATGGTAAAATGATACAACCCTGATGCACACCTTTCCTGAATTTAAACCACTCAGTGTCCCCTTGTTCTGTTCAAATGACTGCCTGTTGATCTATGTACAGGTTCCTTATGAGCACAATTAAGTGTTCTGGAATTCCCATTCTTTGCAATGACATCCATAATTTGTTATGATCCACACAGTCAAATGCCTTTGAACAGCCAATAAAACACAGGTAAGCATCGTTCTGGTATTCTCTGCTTTCAGCCGAGATCCATCTGACATCAGTGATGATAACCCTTGTTGCATGTCCTCTTTTGAATCTGGCTTGATTTCTGGCCGTTCCCGGTCAATGTATTGCTGCAACTGCTTTTGAATGATCTTCAGCAAAATTTTACTTGCTTATGATATTATTTGTGATTGTGATAATTTTCAAATTCTGTTGCATCACTTTTCTTTAAAATGACGCAAATATAGATCTCTTCCAGTCTGTCGACCAGGTAGCTGTCTTCCAAATTTCTTGGCATAGATGAGTGAGCACTTATAGCGCTGCATCCATTTGTTAAAACATTTCAGTTGGTACTCCATCAATTCCTGGAGACTTGTTTGTGGCCAATGTTGTCAGCGCAGCTTGGACTTCTTCCTTCAGTACCATGGGTTCTTGATCATATGCTACCTCCTGAAATGGTTGAACATCAACTGATTCTTTTTGCTATAGTGACTCTGTATTTCTTCCATCTTCTTTTGATGCTTTCTGCATCGTTTAATATTTTCCCTGTAGAATCCTTCAATATCGCAACTTGAGGCTTGAATTTTTTTCTTCAGCTCTTTCAGCTTGAGAAATACTGAGCGTGTTTTTCCCTTTTGGTTTTCCAACTCTAGGTCTTTCCACATTTCATTATAATACTTTATCTTCTCAAGCAGCCCTTTGAAATCTTCTGTTCGGCTCTCTTACTTCATCATTTCTTCCTTTTGCTTTATCTATTCTATGTTCAAGAGCAAGTTTCAGAGTTTCTTCTGACATCCATTTTGCTCTTTTCTTTCTTTCCTGTCTTTTCAACGACCTTTTGCTTTCTTCATGTATGATGTTCTTGATGACATTCCACGTCTTGCCTGGTCTTCAGTCGTTAGTGTTCAATGCATCAGATCTATTTTTGAGATGGTCTCTAAACTTAGGGTCAAACTTTGGCTCTCATGGACTTGTTCTAATTTTCTTCAACTTCAGCTTGAACTTGCATATGAGCAGTTGATGGTCTGTTCCACAGTCAGTCTCTGGCCTTATTCTGACTGATAATATTGAACGTTTTAATCATCTCTTTCTACAGATGTAGGAAATTTCCCTAGGTTTGGGGAATTCCTTAACTATAGATCTTAGCTCAAGTTTGGACCCGGGGGCATAGGTGAGTCAGAGGGAGCCAAACTCATCTCTTGGTATTCTTATTTTAAAAGGCAACTGCTTAACTGTTTCCTCGTGATAGAAAGGCATTTGTGATCAAGAGTTAGTAGGAGAGTATTTAGGTAAAGATGAGTTAAGAGGAGCTGAGGGGGCAGACAGACTTGTGCTGGTCACATGTTCACGGTGGTCACTTGTCTTTGAAGCTTTGTGAGTTTTTAGCCTTTTATTTGCTTTTGTAAAAAGTCCTTTAATGAGGCTATTTTGGAGTCCTGAGGTCACTTTAAGGACTCAGCATACTAATTAAAATAAGCAACCCATTCCCTTTGTCCAATTTGGGTACCTCTTTTTACCACTGCACTTTTCAAAATAACTAGTTTATCTAATTGAAAAGTGCCCCATAATGGCCATTGTAATTCTAAAATTGACTTTAGTAAGATTTTGTTTACATGTTTTTTGTAAGAAGGCACAACTTCTGGGACCATAATTTTTGAACATACAGAAAGCAGCAGTGCCAGAAGGTAAAACATTTGTTCCCTTAGAGCTTGAGCTCCCCACAGGAACAAGGAAGCTATACTAGGCAAATTGCAGATTGGTTGGTGGACATTTTCTTTCCTTATTTGGAATTAAGGGGAAATTTTTAACTAGGTTAAACTGAGCAGGCAAGTCCTGATTGGCTAGCTTAGATTTCCATTTTCCAGGAGAGTCCATTGATTGACTTGAATTTTGGCTCCTAGGAAAGTTAGGCATTTACGAGAAATAGAAACTTAGGTTTCAGTTTGTTGGCACTCAGCACAAGTGACTCTAGTTTGAGGCTAGTAGAGTTAGGTTAGCAAAAATTTGGGGGAAAGCTGAAGGAACAGACACTAGACTGAGATTCCACAAGTGACTTCCGAGAGACTCTGTTGCTTCTGCCACCATCTTGAGACCACCTTCCAACTTTGGATGTCACCACTGAGGCTTCAGAACCATGCTGGCTCTGCTACTATTCACACCAGCAAAACAGACCCTCACTCATCATTGCCCCTTTCCTCACTGAATACTCTGTTTGAAATTCATTTCTCATGAAAGTGGATATGATTGCTGGAACCTAAGTCACATTCAAACTCTAGCTGTAGGAGAGTCTAGGACATCTAGCTTTCAATTTTCCACCCTCTTTAATTGGAATAAATGTTGAGAAAACTAAATCACAGTATCTCAACAAGTATAAAATTGAGTCATTATTTTCCCTGAGGCATCCACCCCCATCCTAGGCTGAGAATGTGGTGTCACTATTTTATCCAGTTACCACTTAAAATATGTGTGACTCATCCTCAACTTCTTCAGTTTTTCTTTTCCCCACCATGAGTCCCAACACACACACATATCCCTTATTGTCACTACATCCTATTGATCCTATCTCCTTAGTGTCTTTCAAATCCATTCATTCTCTCCATTCTTTCCATCACCACTTTAGTTCAGTCCAGTCATGATGTAACTAGTCTCCCTCCTCTGGTGTTTTCCCACCCTCCTTCATACTACAGAGCAGGCAGGGTAATCTTTCTTAAATACTAATCTGATTAAGTCACTTCTAGGCTTAAAACCCTTTAAATACTTGTCATTAGCCTTAGAATACGGATAGAACTCCTTAGTATGGCATAATATTTTTATATTTCATTACCATTACTCCAACCCATTCACCTTGACAGCTTTGCACCTTACTTTCAATGACACCGTTCTGTGAAAGTTCTATGAAAACTCCAAGCTCTCTTTTGCTTCTAAAAATGGTACACTCTGTTGGGAATACCTTCACTGCAATTCTTACTTTCATCTGATTAATTTCTATTCATCCTTTATAACTTAGTTGGGTAATAGCTCCTTTTGGATTGTTTTCCTGAGTGTCTCTCCTCAACCGTCTTACAATGTGGACTTTGTGGACAGATGCTTTGTTCATCATTGTATGCCCAACACCAGTGCACAGGGGTTCACACAACCTGTGCATCAAAAAATGTGTTGAAGATCTGGGCAAAATGGCGCTCTAGGCAGAAGCACCACGCTGTCCCTCCACAGCAAAGAGAAAAAACTAAGCTGAACAGAGAAAACAACAATCCTGAAACCCTAAAACATCAAATGAAGAGATAAAGAACTCAGCCAAGCACCAAATGGAGTGAGAAAACTGACAGAGAACAGAGAGCGAGGAGAGATTCATGCAGAGGTCCCCTACCAGCTAATGCAGTGCAGATCTGACATCTATCGGAGACCAGCAAACAGGGGGTACAAGAAAGCAGCTTCACAGAGCTTCCAGCGGAAGACAAAACAACTGGTAATTTGTGATATACTCTCCCCCCGACCCTTCTTCACCCCCACTCGGCCTCCTCTGCTTCCCGCAGCCACAATCTCTTGTCCGGGAAACACCAGCTGCTTGGAGTCCACACACCCGAAAGGGGCCGGCTCTCTGAGTGCTATTTGTTGGCTGCTGCTGTTGCTTTTTTCTGCTTCTTTTGATTTCTTCCTTTACCTCTCACCACCTCCCCCTCCTTTTGCTCAAATACCTGGCTCCATGCGCCATCTTTACTTCTTCCTGAGGGGCTGTGGAGCTCCATTCGAGTGTGGAGCTGCTTCCTGGTCTGGGCTGCCACGCTGGTGGAATCCCCGGGTTTTTGTTCGTTCGTTTGTTTTGAATTGTTTGTTTCTTTTCTTTTCCTTTTCTTGAGTTGGGAGCCCTTTCTGGCCAGGCAGTGCTGCATGTCAAGGAGACTACCCTCTCGGCTTGCACAGACGTGCAGAGGGATCCCTGAGAGCATTTCTTTGTTCATTGGTTTTTTTTTTTTTTCTGTTTTTTGGGGGGCTTTTCTTGTTCTTTTTTTTTTTTAATTTGTTTTGTTTTGTTTTCCCTCTTTTTCCCTTTTTGTCTTTCTTCATTGCTCAGTTTCTTATCTCTCTATATCTTCCTTCTCTTTCTGTTCCCTGAATTCCTGGCGTTGTATACCTCTACGCCTTCTAGCCAGGCTGTACTGCAACACCTGAGAGCGACTTCCCCAGACCTCATAGCTGCACTGGTGGGATCCCTGCGAACTTCGTGGTTCTTTAAACTTTCCAATTTTTATTTATTCATTCTTTTCTTTTCTTTTTTTTCTTCTTCTTCCCCTTTTGTTTTTCCCCATTTCATAGTCTCTCATCTCTCCACTCCAACGGCAAGCTCCCCTAGCATTATTTTTTATTTGTTTGTATGTTTTGGCTCCTGTTCCTCTCTCCTCTCTCCCATATCCATCTTAGCTCCACACATAATAATCTCCCCACTACATCCTGCGTACCTGCATCATACGCTTAACATCACACCACCAAGCAGTACAGGCACGGCCTACTGGAACCTGCCCTGCACTGATTATTGACCTGCCCTGGTGGCTGTAGTAAGTGCCACAAACAACCTGTTCCAGTAACTCCTCTTCAGCTAGACCTGCCCTGCTGTACCATATCTGAGTCACTGACCCTGCCAATTGGAGAAGGAGGCAAAAAGTATTGTGCCCACAGACGAGCAAACAACAAAGAACACACAGTCCGCCTGCTCAGACATAGTTAAATTTTAAAATAAAAAGTGATGAAACAAACAAATCTACAATCAATAAACAAGAAAAATAACTACTGAATGCCCTGAGGACAGCAGACAATATCAAAACACTTACAAAAACAGGACAGGAAGGTTCCAGTAGGCATCCAAAATAAAACACCAGACGACTTTCCAGTGAAAGAAAATGCACTAGAACTACCTGATAGGGAATTCAAATCTCTAATACTCAAAATTCTCCAAGAGCTGAGGCAAAAAGCTGACAAACATGAGGGAAAAAATAGACAAATTCATGGAAAATACAGACAAAAAATTGGAAGAATTCAGGAAAATAATGCAGGAACAAAATGCCAAAATAAATTCACAACTCGAGATTATACAAAGACAACAATTAGAAATCCAAAAGATAAACAACGAGATTTCAGAAATGGACTGTGTCATAGAAGGGCTGAGAAGCAGATTTGAAATGGTGGAAGACAGGATCAGTGGAATTGAAGACAAACACTTTGATACAACTCTGTTTCAGGAAAACTCAGAAAAAAGAGCAAAGAAAAATGAAGAGACCCTGAGAGTTATGTGGGATACAATCGAAAGCAAAAATTTTCGAGTGATTGCAGTTCCAGAACAGGGGGAGAAAACAGAAAATACAGGACCATTGAAGAACTGCTGACAGAACACTTCCCCAATATCATGAAAGTTGAAAAGCTGGCCATCCAAGAAGCTCAACGAACCCCACATAGGAGACACCCCAAAAGAAAATCACCAAGGCTTATCATAATCACACTCGCTAAAACCAAAGACAAACAAAGAATCCTGAGAGCAGCTCATGAAAAACAAGAAGTCACATACAGAGGGAGAAACAATAAGACTAATCTCAGATTATTCAGCAGAAACCATGCAGGCAAGAAGGCAATGGGATGATGTATACAAAATCTTGAAAGAAAAAAATTGCCAGCCAAGAATAATATATCCTGCAAACCTCTTGTTCAAATTTGATGGTGAAATTAGGTCATTTCCAGATAAACAGAAATTAGGGGAATATGTAAAAGTCAAACCAAACTTACAAGAATTATTAAAAGGAGTTCCTTGACGTGAGGATGAACAACTTCAGCTCACAGGCAGAATCTAGGAAGCAGGATCATACCAGCCAGATACCAATCTAGGAAAGGAACTCTCGAGGACTATTCAAAACCAAAACAAATACAACAGGGAATCAGAGTAGTTAATCAGTAAGTGACAACAACATCAAAACAATAAAAGAGGGAATAAATGGCATAGGTATAGAATCTTCTAATGGAGAAGAAGGCAGGGCGATACCAAGTAATGGTCAACTGCTTCAAACTTATAAAGATAATGGTAAAATTCATGGTAACCACAAAGAAAGTTAACAAACATACTCATTAAAAAAAAAAAAGAGGAAAAACATAAAGTCTCAGCAAAAACAAAACCTACAAAAACAAAAGAAATGAAAAAAAAAAATCCACAAACAAAAGTAACTCAGCACAAGAGAGGAAGAAGAAAAAAGAAAACTTCAGCACCACCAAAAAAAGCACTACAAAAATGACAGCAACAAACTCACATCTATCAATAATTACACTGAATATAAATGGACTCAATATACCCATAAAGAGATGGAGAGTGAGAGAATGGATAAGAAATCAGGATCCATCAATATGCTGTCTACAAGAGACACACCTTAGAAACAAAGACATGAATTTATTAAAAGTCAAAGGTTGGAAAAAAATATATCAAGCTAACAACTACCAAAAAAGAGCAGGAGTGGCAATTCTAATCTCAGATAAAATAAACTTTAAAACAAAATCTACCATCAAAGACAAAGAAGGACACTATGTAATGATTAAGGGGATGATCCATCATGAAGACATAACCATAATAAACATCTACACACCCAGTGACAGGGCTCCAAAATACATAAAACAAACTCTAACAACACTGAAAAGAGAAATTGACAGTTCCACAATAATAGTAGGAGACTTCAACGCACCACTCTCAGTAAAGGACAGAACAACTAAGAAGAAACTCAGCAAAGATACAGAAGACCTAAAGAGCACAATCAGACAACTTGACCTCATAGACATATATAGAACACACCATCCAACCGCTGCAAAGTACACATTCTTTTCCAATGCACGTGGAATGTTCTCCAGAATAGACCACATCTTAGGCCACAGAGCAATCCTCCACAAGATCCAAAATGCTGACATAATTCAAAGTATCTTCTCTGACCACAATGCCATCAAGGTAGAAATTAACAATAGAAAGAGCAAGGAAAAAAAATCAATTACATGTAAACTGAATAATACCCTGCTTACACATCACTGGGTAATAGAAGAAATCAGAGAGGGAATAAAAAAATTCCCAGAATCAAATGAGAATGAAGATACATTATACCCAAACCTTTGGGACACAGCAAAGGCAGTCCTCAGAAGACAATTTATACAATAGATGCACATATCAAAAAAGAAGAAAGGGACAAAACCAAAACATTAACTACAGAACTCAAACAAATAGAAAGAGAACAAAAGCCCACAACCACTGGAAGAAAGGAAATAGTAAAGATCAGAGCAGAAATAACTGAAATAGAGACCAGAAAAGCAATAGAAAGAATCAACAAAACCAAAAGTTGGTTCTTTGAAAGAATCAACAAAATTGACAAACCACTGGCCAGACTGACAAAAGAAAAACAGGAGAGGACACAAATCACCCAAATAAGAAATGAAATGGGGGACATTACAACAGACCCAACTGAAATAAAAAGGATTATAACAGAATATTATGAAAAACTACACTCCAACAAATTTGAAAACCTAGAGGAAATGGATAAATTTCTAGAAACACACAGCCGACCCAAACTACAACAAAGTGATGTTGAAAATCTGAACAGACCCATAACAAGAGAAGAGATTGAAAAGGTAATAAAAAAAAAAAAACCTCCCAACCAAAAAAAGCCCTGGCCCAGATGGCTTCACTGGAGAATTCTACAAAACGTTTACAGAAGAGCTTGTACCAGTTCTACTCAAGCTATTTCAGAGCACAGAAGAGGAAGCAACACTTCCAAATTCATTCTATGAAGCCAGCATAACGCTGATACCAAAACCAGGAAAAGATGTCACAAAAAAAAAAAATTACAGACCAATATCTCTCATGAATATAGATGCAAAAATTCTGAACAAAATTCTAGCCAATAGAATTCAGCATCATATCAAAAAAATAATACACCACGACCAAGTAGGATTCATACCAGGTATGCAAGGATGGTTCAGCATTAGAAAATCAATCAAAGTAATCCACCACATAAATAAAAGGAAAGAAAAGAATCACATGATCATCTCAATTGACACAGAAAAGGCATTTGACGAAGTCCAACGCCCATTCCTGATAAAAACTCTCAATAAAATAGGTATAGAAGGGAAATTTCTCAACATAATGAAGGGCTTCTATGCAAAAACAATGGCCAACATCATTCTTAATGGAGAGCGGCTGAAAACATTCCCCTTGAAAACAGGAACAAGACAAGGATGCCCTTTATCACCACTCCTATTTAACATTGTGCTGCAAGTCCTAGCTAGAGCAATAAGGCAAGAAAAAGAAATAAAGGGCATCCAAATTGGTAATGAAGACGTTAAACTGTCCCTGTTTGCAGATGATATGATACTATACATAGAAAACCCTAAAGACTCCACGAGAAATCTATTGGAACTAATAGAAAGATTCAGCAGAGTAGCAGGATACAAGATAAACATTAAAAAATCAGTTAGATTCCTAGACGCCAATAAGGAGAACGATGAAAAGGAAATCAGGAAAACAATACCATTTTCAATAGCCCCTAAAAAGATAAAATACTTAGGAATAAATCTTACCAGGGACATAAAGGACCTATACAAAGAAAACTACACAACACTGCTGCATGAAACCCAAAGGGATCTACATAAATGGAAAAACATACCATGCTCATGGATAGGCAGACTCAACATTGTGAAAATGACAATTCTACCCAAAGCAATTTACAAATACAACTCAATCCTGATCCAAATACCAACAACATTCTTCAAAGAGATGGAAAAACTAATCATTAACTTTATATGGAAAGAGAAGAAGCCCCGAATAAGTAAAGCACTACTGAAGAAGAAGAATAAAGTTGGAGGACTCACACTACCTGACTTCAGAACCTACTATACAGCTACATTAGTCAAAACAGCCTGGTACTGGTACAACGACAGATACATTGACCAATGCAACAGAATTGAGAACCCAGATGTAAATCCATCCACCTACGGTCATCTGATCTTCAACAAGGGCCCAAAGTCCATCAAATGGGAAATAGACAGTCTTTTTAACAAATGGTGCTGGCAAAACTGGATATCCATCTGCAAAAAAATTGAACAGGACCCATACCTCACGCCGTATACAAAAACTACTTCAAAATGGATCGAAGACCTGAATATAAAGCCTAAAACTATAAAGTTCATAGAAGAAAAAATAGGACCAACACTACAGGCCTTAATACATGGCATTAACAGGATACAAACCATAACCATCAATGCACAAACCCCAATAGATAAGCTAGATAACTGGGATCCTCTAAAAATCAAACACCTATACTCTTCAAAAGACTTCACTAAAACAGTAAAAAGAGAACCTACAGACTGGGAAAAAATTTTTGGAAAGTACAAGTCAGACAAAGGTCTAATCTCCATAATCTACAAGAAAATCCAACACCTCTACAACAAAAAGACAAATAATCCTATTAAAAAATGGGCAAAGGAAATGAACAGACACTTCACCAAAGAAGACATTCAAATGGCCAACAGACACATGAGGAAATGCTCACGATCACTAGCCATTAGAGAAATGCAAATTAAAACCACAATGAGATACCATCTTACCCCGGCATTACTGGCACGAATCAAAAACACTGGAAATAACAAATGTTGGAGGGGCTGCGGGGAGATTGTAACTCTTATGCACTGCTGGTGGGAATGCAAAATGATACAACCATTTTGGAAAATGATATGGCGCTTCCTCAGAAAGCTAGAAATAGACATACCATTTGATCCAGCAATCCCACTCCTAGGAATATATCTTAGAGAAATAAGAGTGGTCACTCTAATAGACATATGCACACCTATGTTCATGGCAGCATTGTTCACAATAGCAAAACAATGGAAACAACCTAGATGCCCATCAACAGATGAATGGATAAACAAACTATGGCACATACACACAATGGAGTACTATGCAACGAGAAAGAACAACAATGAATCTGTGAAGCATCTCGTAACATGGATGAAACTGGAGGACATTACGCTGAGTGAAATAAGTCAATCACAAAAGGACAAATATTGTATGAGACCTCTATTGTAAAAACCCACGAAAAAGTTCACACACAAAATGTAACAATCTATGTTGGTTTCCAGGGATGGGAGGGGTGGGGGGGAGATACTAAATAGGCAATAGATAAGTGCTATCTTGGGTGAAGGGTGAGACAGTACACAATACAGGGGAAACTAGCACAACTTGTACAAGGAAAGGTCATGGAAGCCCCATAGACACATCCAAACTCCATGAGGGACTGAATTGCTGGGTAGAGGGTTGTGGGGACCATGGTCTCAGGGAACATCTAGCTCAATTGTCATAACACAGTTTATAAAGACAATGTTCTACATTCTACCTTGGTGAGTAGTGTCTGGGGTCTTAAAAGCCTGTGAGCAGCCATCTAAGATATTCCACTGGTCTCATCCCTTCGGGAGCAAGGGAGAATGAAGAGAACAGGATACAAGGAAAAGATTAGTCCAAAGGACTAATGGTCTACAGCTACCAAGGCCTCCATCGGACTGAGTCCAGCACAGCTATATGGTGCCCGGCTACCACCACTGACTGCTGTGACCAGGATCTCAACAGAGGGTTCTGGACAGAGCTGGAGAAGGATGTAGAGCATAATTCTAACTCACAAAAAAAAAAGACTAGATTTACTGGCCTAAAGGAGACTGGAGAAACCCCTAGAGTATGGCCCCCAGACACCCTTTTAGCTCAGTGGTGAAGTTATCTCTGAGGTTCACCGTTCAGCCCGGGAGTGGACAGCCCCGTAAAACCAAATGGGACTAATGAGGTACAGTAGTCCAGTGACAAGGGCCAGGAGGCAGAAGGGGATAAGGAAGGTGGTGATAGGCAACCCAAGGTTGAGTAAGGATATTGTTGATGTGTTGTGAGATTGTTAACCATTGTCATAGGGCAACATGTGTAGTAACTGTTAAATGAGAAACTATTTTGTTCTGTAAGCCTTCATCTTAAGTGAGAATAGCAGCACAATTGGAAGAGCGTAGTCAATGTCACTGAACTGTGCATGTAGAAATTTTTTAAACTGTGTATCTTTGGCTATGTGTATTTTTACCAAAAAAAAAAACATTGAGAAGTTAGAGGGTTGACATGTTGTGGGGTTGTTAACCAATGTCATATAACAATATGTGTACTACTGTTTCATGAGTAACTATTTGTTCTGTAAGCCTTCACCTGAAATACAGTTTAAACAAAAAAAAAAGTGTTGAATTAACAACAACAACAAAAAGTTAAAGGAAACTTGGGTTTCATGTGTGTGGAGAGGAGAGGCTGTATTTCCTAAAATTGAGCACGGGAGGGCAGCAAATAACTTCTCCAGTCTAGTATTGCAGTTTTTGTTCCTTTGCTGTCTACCCTATTACTATTCCAACTCATTATTGATGTCTTTCTTCGAGTACAAATGTTGAGCTATGTCTGAGGGGAGGAAAGACTCCTAATGACTCAGATCAGTACTTCATTCGTAGTCTGGGTGCTTCTTCAATGCCAGGCACTTCAGTAAGTACTGATAATTAAAAAGATGAATCAGTCACAGTGCCTACATTTAAGGAGTCAAGAATTTAGTAGTAAAAGGAAACATACAACTTAATAATTCACAACTTTCTTTTCTGCCCCAACATATGATGAAACAGGTATCTGACCCATTCCCTCAGTAATAATGGCTACTTATTCTGGGGGATGATAGCTTTTGGGTGCTGGTAAGATTGGGAATCAGAAACTTAGAATCTTCTAAAAGGTTGACGTTTTTGAAAAAGCACCACCACAACAACTCCACCCCTATGTAATTCTAGGATGGAGGAGATGCACGCCCACTGACTTTTAAGAAGTTAATGCTATATATTGTGACAAAAAAAAACAAAAACAAAAAACCACCACCCATTGCCATCGAGTCAATTCTGACTCATAGTGACCCCATAGGACAGGGTAGAACTGCCCCATAGAGTTTCTAAGGACTGCCTGGTGGATTCAAACTGACAACCTTTTGGTTAGCAGCCGTAGCACTTAACCACTATGCCACCAGGGTTTCCATATATTGTGACAGATGCATGTAAAAAATATAGTGTTGGACCCTATGAAGACTTAGGGAGGAATCCACATAGGAGGAATCTGTGGTTATCAAATCGTAGTGTATCAAAATCATGCAATGTATATCAAAATGAAGATTATTGCAACTTTGTTCCATTGACCTAAATATTTCTGTAATACTCATACATAGGGTCGCTATGAGTCAGAAATTGACTCCACAGCAATGGTTTTTTTGTTTTGTTTTGTTTTAATGGTACTATGTTGATTATTGTACCATTATAATATTGCCCGTGTTCTGATAAGGCAACTTCATCCTTCCTCTTTTTCAAAATGTTCTTGGCTACTTTTGCTTATTTATTTCTCCAAATGAACTCTGAAGTCATTTTATTGTTGTGGTTGCTGTTTTTATTTTTCAAAAATAATTTATTACATAATTTTTGTATCTTGGATTGGTAACAAAAAGAAAATTGTATCTATAACTTGAGGAATAGGAAGTGGAACTGTTATTTTTAAAAAAAAAAGCCCTTTTTAAAAGTAACAAAGTCTTGGACTAACCTGAAACAATGAGCAAAAAATGAATGGTGATCAAAAGTTCTGTTCTTTAACTTCAGGCAGTAGCAGATTTTCTTTTTGTATCTTGGGTTTAAAAAACAGTCATGATTTTTAATCAATTGGTGCCGCATTACAGTACATTTGGTTTTTGCTTTACAGTTTTAACAAATTTGGTCAAGACAATGCTGAAAAGTGAATCTTTTTTTATTAATTAAAATTAAGATTATTCTAATTTTCAGTGGGTTCCTTTTGTTGAAAACCATCTTCCAAAAACACCAAACTGAATGTGGGGTAGTGAACCTTGCAGATATAACAAGCTTATAAAACTCCCTATGTTTCTGAATAATTTTGCTTGGTGTCTATATGTAACTTTGGAAAATTTTTGACATTCTGAGGAAAACATTTAGTAATTTGATTTGGTGGAAATTTTATATTTTAAACATTGTCTTTTGATCCAAGAACATAGCAGGTATATCCTTTTAGCCAGTTCTTTTAAAGTGCTTAATATTTCAGTAGTCCTAGGTATTTTAATAATTTGGCTATTACTGAGAACCAAAATTTTTGTATATTTTCTTAAATTTTTACTTTTTAAATTGCAGAAGTACCATATGAATATAGCTTCTTGTGAAACATACTTTTATATTTTCTAAACTGTTATTGCTGCTATGTTGAAGGCATTAATGTTTGTATATTTTTAATCAATGATTTTTCTATATTCTATTATTAACTATATTTTCAGTTGATTCTCTTAGGTTTTCCAGGTGTTACCACCGAGGGCACAGAGGCCCTCCAGACTCAGTGGGTCCTTATCTTTCTCTTGTAAGAATACACAGAGGAGACTATTTTGGGATTCAGCTCTACCAGGTTTATTTTACTTGTGACAAGTAAAAGGAGTCATTCAGGGCTCATGCCTCTCCAAAAGACTGGTTCGCAAGGAGAAGCAAGACTAAGGCTTATATGGGTTCTATGGGGACAATAGAGCAATGAATATTCAGTGGATTTCTTTGAAGGGGCGGGTACTCCTTGGAATGGTAGTGCATATAAATTAGGTTGTGCGCGCATCTGGGATCAAAGATGGAACCTGCTGATATTCAAGATGGAGTACCCTTGGCAGCTCCCCGCATCACTTCTTACGGGATATGGAATATGGCGCAGGCACATTGACCTTCTGTATTGCTTCACCCCCTTCCGTGGGCCAAAACAGTGGTCACTCTTTGTTCTTCCACACATGCAGAGCCTGTAAGAAGGGGAAAGGGACTAGAAAAACACTAAGGAGGAAGTAGTAATTCACAGGTCATTCTAACCTTATTTTATGTTGACGGGATGTAGTTCCTGTTTACCCAACTTCTAGGTGGTAATCTTTTAACAGCTCTTTTATTCCACCAGCCCAGTTAACCTTATCTGTCTCACAGGTAGACAGTCTTATCACCTGAAAAAAGTCATAATTTGTCTCCTCTTTTTCAATATTTATGACATTTTATTTGTTCTTATTGCATTGGCTGAAATTTCCAGAACGAGGTTAAGATATAGCAGAGATAGCAACAATTTTGCCTTATTCCTGATTTAAATGGAAAGGTTTCTAATGCTTACTGTTATGTGCTTCTTCAATAAATATTGATTCATCATTTATTATGTGCCAAGAATTACTCAAGTACTGAAGATCCAGTGATGAAAAAGAAAATTTCTACGCCTGTGGGAGTTTAAGTTCTTGCAGACGGGAAAGATGGTAAACAAATAAACAAAAATAATATATACACAATATAATATATTGTGTAATGATTATAAGTATTGATAAGCACAACAAAGAAAAGTAAAACAGGGGAAGGGGATGGAGAATGACAGCAGGTACTGTTTCAGTCAGGAGGTGATATATGAGCAGAGACTTAAATCGTTGTTAGTCTACTCTTCTGCTCCTCTGTGAATCAATTTTGGCAATTTATATTTTCTTATTACATTTTTCCTACTATATTGTTGCTAATTTATAGTATACATCTATATTTTTTTAAAAAATGTTTAGTGTTTTAATCCCCTAGAATTAAAAAGAACTATTCATTTTTTCAATTGTGAAAAATTATATTTGTTAAAGGTTTGTCTATTTAAGTTTTCAAATAACCACCTTTTGAATTTATTTCAGTAGCATTTTCTCTGAGGTTTTTATCGTTCTTTTAATCTTAATCTAATTTTAAACTTTATTTATTTATGTACAGGTAGTTCCCAATTTACGACGGGGTTCCATTCTGATGACTCTGTTGTAAGTTGGTTCTGACATAAGTTGAATACCTCATTTTTTTTTTTTTAGTTTTCATTATTATTGTCTTTTATTGTCAGTATCTTTATAAATCTGATATTTGTCTTTGGAGGTTGGAAACATTACATATAAACTTACAGGTATGTTTTAATACATACACACATAAAAAATACACAAGTCATAAAGGAAAAAAAAGGATAGTCATAAGTGTGCTTCATCATAACTCGAATATGTCGTAAATTGGGGGCTACCTGTACCATTAATACGTGTTTGTTGTGGTAAAAGATACATAACAAAAAAATTTGCCATTTTAACCATTTCTAAGTGTACAATCCAGTGACATTAATTATTTTCATCATACTATGCTATCATCACCACTATTCATTTCCAAATGTTTTACCATCACCCCAAACAGAAACTCAGTATTCCTTAGGCAATAACTCCCATTTCTTCCTGCCCACATCCCCTTGTAACCACTAATAAACTGTGGTCTTTATGCATTTGCCTATTTTAGATATTTCATATAAGTGGGATAATACAATATTTGTCCCTTCGTGTTTGACTTATTTGACTTAGCATAATATTATCAGTGTCCATCCATACTATCATCTGATAGCAAGTATCAGAACTTCATTTCACTTTATTGCTGAACAATTCCATGAGATTTTTTTTTTCTTTTGTGGTAAATATATATGTAACAAAACATTTGCCATTTCACCATTCTTCACATGCACAGTTCAGTAGCATTAATTGTGTTTATCATGTTGTTCAACCATCACCATTATCTGTTTCCAAATTTTTTCATCACCCTTAAGAGTAGCTCGATGTCCCCTAAGAAACGAATTTTCCCTCCATGAGTTTTTAACAAGTGAGTTGGGAGTCTTGTTGTAGGGGGAAAACAACACAAAGTTTACTAAAGCAAAAAGAAAGTTTTATTTGGCATATATTCAAAAAGGCAAAAGTGGGAAATGGACAACCATGCTGCCAGAGCCATGTCTGCCCAAGTCCAAGAAAATATCACAGAACAGACAAAAGTGGGAAAACGGACAAGCATGCTGCTAGAGCCATGTCTGTCTGAGTCCAGAGAATATTACAGAATGCCCAAGAATGGGAAAACAGATAAGCATGCCGCCCTAGCCATGTCTGCCCAAGTCCAAAGACTATTACAGAGTCATCAGTATATATTAACATTACAAATGGGCAAAACCATTAAAAGCTTCACCTTTTCACAGATTGGCTGGAAACTGTGATCCTACATTTCAAATTGTCTTTCTTAACAATCATTGGTACAGATTTTAGTAATGACAGTCAGGAGGGTCTTCATTGGTCCAAAAATTTCTATTCACTAAATGCTAATAGAAAAAGACAAGAGTGGAAAGTCTTTTTGTGTTCTGTTTGATCGGCTTTATGTGAGTTTCCCTAAAAGATTTTTCCAAGATTATCGTAGCTATTGTCTTTATACCTCAGGGCCCAGTGAATGTGTCCTTGTGAGCCCAGCTCCAGCTAGGTCACATTCTCTATGCTCAAGGACAGGGAACAATAACTCCAATATTATTTCCTAAATCAGTCTTCTAAGTTTAACTTTTATTAATTTCTAATTTTATTGCATTATTTAAAAATTTTCTAATGGCTTAATATATATTCTGTTGTATTTATTTAATGGGTGCAGGAAAAGGATATGAATCCTCTGTAGAGTACAAGTTTGATACATGTCTATTAAGTCAACTTTACTAGTTATGTTATTCAGATCCTGTATATTCTTTTTATTTCTTGCTTACTTGCTGTGAAAGACTGAAAGAGCTTAATTAATTCCCCCTTCCCACCCTGCTATTGTATTTGTTGATTTATTCTTATATTTCTAATAAATTTTCCTTCATAAACATCGATTTGATTAATTAAAAAAATATTTATTGAGCATCTATAATGTAGCAGGCACTGTTCTAGGTGTGTGCTGACAATTGTTGAAGAGGAAAATTAATAACAAACATCTTACTTTGATTTTTAAAGTTTTTTTGTAATCCATGAAATCAAATATTCACCATAAAAAGCCTGACCCGAACTGCAAAAGCCTGCCAGAAAATGCTCTATAGCAATGTAAATTTGTCTTATCCTGCTATAAAAGGTTAGTCGTCAAACCTTTACTTCCTAATTTAAACCTCAAAAAGTTTCTTGGCTACAGGTGGGTAAAGGATCAAATTATTAGCTGGCAGGCCAAAAGTAACCTGGTGTCAGTAGATCCAAATAAAGGCGGGCAGGGAAAGCAGGGTTCAATCAGTCATGAAGCTTGTGGTAGTTATATGGCGATTGTAAATTTCTCTTAAAAATAAACTTTTATTATATATATTATATATGTATATTTGCCTTAAATTTTACTTTGTCTACAATCTATAAAATGTATTTTCAAGTGTAGTCCATTTTGTGTCTCTTTGTGCTGGGCATGTTGAATAGATATATTTGACTTTTGATCCAATTGCACTCTTCTATCTTCCAACAGGAAAATGTTACATTTATTTTTACAGTTATTTAAATTAACATCCCATATATGTATGTCTTAAAAAATAATCTTCCTTGTTTTTCTCTGTCTGTTTCTTTCTCTCTCTCTATTGTCTTTGCTTTTAATTTTGTCACTGTTTTGGAAGATATTTATTATTCATTCTATTTTAGATTGTATCAGTGATAACTTCTAGCTTTTTTTCAAAATGTAAATATCGCATTCTAGAGTGAAATGGCATTATTTGTTTTCTAATTTAAAACAAGGTGTTTTACCCCCATTCTTTATATCCACTTTCCTTTATCTCTCATAATTTTGTTGATACAACCTAAGATTCTAGATTCAAATTATTTTTATTTTATTATTATTACATTACAATGCTTCAATTTTAAGATTTTTAAAAAATATTTGTATTATTTTTATAAACGTTTGTAGGAGCTAAACTTCTTGCATTTTGAATCTTCTTTGATCACTTCCTTTCTTTCTTGAACTCTGGAAACTGAACTCCAATAGCAGCTGATTCTTCCCAGAGAGAAGCATGTTGCTTCTTGCCTTACAGAATTCAATTCCATGAACAAAACACTACCCAGTCCTGCGCCATCCTCATGATCATTTTTATGCTTGAGCCCATTTTTGCAGACACTGTATCCATCCACCTTGAGGGTCTTCCTCTTTTTCCCTGACCATCTACTTTACCAAGCATGATGTCCTTCTCCAGGGACTTGCCCCTCCAAAGTATGTGAGAGTGAGACAGAGCCCCCACAGTGTTGTATTAAAAATCCTGTTTCCTTTGCTGGGCTTCCTCCCCACCAGCTTTGCATCTGAATCCTGCTTTTGCTTGGAGGTTATATTTAAACCCCATTGTGCCTGTGTAGTATGATTAAGAATGTTGCTGACGAAATTTGTATGAACTCTCTACTTGTAAACTCCTTAAAAGTAACTTGCCTGCCCACCCTTGGGGAGCAGTCTTGACAGCAGCTGCTCCAACTGACTCCTTTTCCTTGTACAATGAAATAAAGGCGCCTTTCTTGTTCTTCCACCTTGGTCTCTCATTATTGGTCTCTCGTGGAATGCTGAGCAAGAACCTGGGGTTTCTACCTGGTAACGTTTCTGGCAAGTCAGTCAGGAGCCATCTGCTTGCTTCCTGAGGTGAATCAGACAACACACCACCCTGATGTCTGGTGCCACCAGGAGATTTCTCCTGGAAACCTTGGAGAAACTCTGAAAGTTGATCCACCTGGGACCCAAAAGATGGCTCTGTGGGAGACACAAAATGCACCTGGGTTGTTTGGTAGGTACCTAGGTAAAGTCTTGGAAGAGTCCCGAGAAGCAGGAGAAATTGGCCATTGACAGCATTAGGAATCTGAGGTTATTTGTTAAATAACAGGGTAATTCCTAGGTAAGACCTTAGAAGTGTCCCAAGAAGTGGGAAGAATTGACCACTGAGGGCATAAAAGGCTCAAGTACCTATTAAGTTGGTGCACTGGATTAGGTTGTGTGAGTGTGTAAGTGTGTGTATCCAGAGAATGAGGAACGTTCAAGGGATCCCAGAATGTGACCCACTAAGATGCATCCTTAAGATCTGGGAACAGAGACTCAGACAGACATGGCTCTGGCAGCATGCTTGTCCCTCTCCTACTTTTACCTTTTTAAATATACGCCAAATAAAACCTTTCTTTTTGCTTTACTAAACTTTGTGGTGTTTTCACCCTACAAGAGTTAATGGTGTAGTTGTTGCAGGGATTCTAAAACCATAAATCCAGTCGACCTTGAGGGGATCTGGACTGTGGAGCAGAAGCCAGCTAAAAAAAAAGAGGTCTTATCTCCTGGACCCACGTGTTCACACTCCATGTCCCTTTGACTCTGATGTGGTGAGTGCCCTTGGAAAACAAGCCTTCACTTATTCTTTTTGTTCTCTTTCTCATATTTTCTTAAACTTTGTTTGGCATATTTGTTTTGAAAACCAGTTGTTTGGTTAAGGAGATTTTTTGCTTGATCCTTTGGTTAAGAGTGATGGTTACTAACTCTTGGTGAACTGCAGCTTAGTGTCCAGATTCAGGCATTTGAAACATTAAACAGACAATTCTGTTTCCAAAGAGCTCTGGGTCACTATAAGTTGAAAAATTTTGGGACTGGTTGACCAGTAAAAGCCATTAAGGCAGTTGCCAGCACTCATCACCAGCATTAAAGACTCTCATGACAATATAAAGTGGTCCCGAGACAGGCTACAGCACTAGAGGAAACCTGGGAAACAGTGATCTGTTTTGTCAAATTCGCAGGGAGAAGTGGTAGCTCAGTATCTGTTTTATGACATAGTTTCTCAAAAAAAAAAAAGAAAAAATCACAATGTTAAAATTAAAATCATCAGTTTTTACTTTAAAATTCTTTCCATTTAAAGAAATTAGTATATATAAGGTCTGAAATAAGAGACTAGGTCTCTAGCCAACAAAATGAATTAAGTTCAAAAAAAAGAAAACCAAAAGTTTGAACCTTAGAGCTTAATATTTTTGATAAATTAGCCTGGACTTCCCCCTGCTACTGAGACACTGGTTTAGGGTTCATATTTAAAAACACTATAAACTAAATATACTAAAAACAATTTAGAATTTCAGTGGCCACTTTGGGAAAATGAGCTTCCCATTTGTGTTGTCTTGTCTTTTCCTTTCTGGGGAACTTTTGCTTGATTCTCAGGTTTTGTCAAAAGGTCTAATATTCTTCCATCTGAGGCTCTGACAATAAGTTTTATCTAGAACCTGTTTTTTCCATTGAATTGAGTCAATCTTACCAAAAATTGCTATATACACTTTAAGAAACTAAAATTTCCGTATTCTTGTTTTATGTGGTATTGTATAAGCCTGTTCTTTGAGCTGGCCTCACAAACTGGGTGAGTTTATGTGGTCTTTCTGTCTCCTTTTGTTCTGAGATCTTGCTGCTGGTCTAGAGCATTGTGTCTAAGTTTCGGTCTTGTATCAGGTTGGAAGCTATGGCTGACAGTTGTTGGTTTTGTAAGGCTGTATTAGAAAAACTGTGTCTTGTGTCTGTCTTATGATTTAAATTTTTAGTAGCTACATTGAGTCAATCTTAAAAGCAAAATCTTTCTAAGTAACTTAAGCTAAATATTATATGAAATGTGTTTTAAGGAAAAGGATAGTTTTGTCTTAAAGTAAAACTAGCAGTTCCAGAGTCTGAAAAAGGAAGCATAGGACAAGCCTAGCAAAAAATTGCTAAAGGGCTTTGGTATTTACTGGGTAGATAAAATGTGATAAAGAGAAGGCAAAGCTGCTTACCAAAAGAATAGTAAAAGGGAAAGAAATTAGTTATCTTTTGCCCTTCAAAATGCCTAGGTCAATTTAAAAATATGTGAATGAACTGGAATGACCTAATCTTGTCTTATACCATGAGTCAAAAGAGAGGGAGGGCAGGGCAGGATCAGGCCTCCCTAGGCCCCAGTCATATAGCTTCAGAGACGCTTTTGAAAAACTCTTTCCAACTAAGTGGAAACCCTTTTAAGACAAGAAGAAAATAAGAAAAAATTGCTGTTTTTACTATAGCTATCAGAAATTCAGTAGATCTCAATCACAAAAGAACTGTAAATAAGTTCTGTATTGTAGGGGAACTCTAAGGAGCCAAAAAAATAAGAATCACAATGAGACACATCTGAAATGGCCTAGAAAAATGTTTCCATCTCTAGCTAAAGACTTAAAGTTATATCCATCTCAGTGAATTGGTCAGTTGAACAGAAACTTTGTGAATGCCAAAACTGGTTGATAAAATCTTTAAGGGCTAAAATTAGATTGAGAAATATAAGAAAAACAGTAAAATTTAAATAAAAACTTGAAATATTTAAATAAACTTTATTTCAACAGTTATGTTTTATGGTATACAGGCTTAAAATAATTTCCAAGACCTTTTAGATAACTACTGATACTAAGTTAATAGATATTCATCATAATTTAAGTTTATATACTTTTGCTGTTTATGTCACAAGAGAAAGGATGTATGTGTATATATATATATATATATATATATATATATATATATATTTAAGTCTGCTAACGAATGTGCTCATTTTTGCCATTTAAAGGGATGCGCTATAAGAAACATGCAAAAAAGACAACATCTAAGAGGTCTATTAAAAAGAAATTTATTTGATATGGTTAAAAGTTTTATCTGTCTGACCGAAGTTTAATGGTTAAATTTATGAAATTGTTAAGAGCTTTAATGTTAAATAATATATAAAACAGAATTGAGTTTCCCGCTGTTAAAATAACAAGATTTTCTTTGATTACTGAGTTGAAGAGTTAATTTGTTTGTGCAACCTACCTTGAAGGCAAAGGTTTGGTCTCTCATTAGGATAAGATTCCTGAGTCAAAAACCAAGCCTCATGGCTTGAGAAAGAAAAAAAAAAAGAGCGAAGTTTTTTATCTTTAAGATCTTGGTTAAATAACTTAAGCATTGTTTCACAGTGACCTATAATAAACTTCTGACAACTTCGAAACTTCATGGAAAGCCACAAAAATTTTTATAAAGAAAAGTGCAAAAAGGTTTATTTAATATGTTATAAATTACACAGAAAGTATTGTCAAAATCAAGAGAAGCACCTGATTCTCTTTGGGTTAAAATTTATCTGTTAGTATTTCCTCTTATGTTTTTGCCTAATATTAAACAACAAATGCATAATATTATGTCATAATTTTATTATTTTTTTAATTGCTAACTTGGTCACAACTTTATTTTTTGAATCTAGCATCATCCAAACCAATGATTTGATTGGGGAATTCCCATCATTTAACTATGAAGTTTTTTTTTTTTATTACTATTCAGGTATTTAGTGACTTGATAATCTTGGTATATCCTGACTACGTGGTATGACGTCTCAAAAGTACTATGTAATGTATTATATCTGAAGCTCTTTGAAAATAAAGTTAATCCTTATATTTAGAGATATTGTTTAAGTTTTTTAAAACTGACTTATCTTTACATTATGCTTATAATTAATTTCTATAAGGTCTTTCATTTTTAAGAGTATTATTTTTATAAATTAATCATGGCCATATTAAGTTTTGTCATCTGCAGATAAGTTTTTAATTTTGCTGATTTGCTGAAAATGTTTGACCAAAATATCTCAACAAAAAGATGGATTATATTAGACTTATGAAAAGAACTGCATAGACTGAATCAAGATTTCCAAAACTCTTATGTAGAAGCTGACGGGTTCACAGACTGCAGCTGATCCAGAATCATCTGGAACAGAAGTTAACTAAATAAGACTGAGTAAAGGAATGCTATGGGTTTTATGTGGGAACAATGCTGATGCTTTAAGGTCCTACTCTGGATATAAGAAATCATTTTCCTTTCTCCTGAATTATTTAACTAATGGGTTTAGATACTGTAACTCTTGAATTAGAAGTTCATATTGGTAAACTTAGCAAAGTTGTAAATATCATACCCAGAGAAGTGTCTGAAATTGATTTATGATTTTACAAAATAGAACAGCATTAAAATTCTTATTAGTTCTCTTAAAAAAAAAAAAAAGTTTTGTGACATTTCTGCTTCTGAGTAAGTGACCCACGACTGTTAATAGGTAAACCATGGAAGAGTAGCTTGCCCTCAAGAAGAACACGTAGCATGTTTTAAACAGATTAACTGAAGACCTCCAACAGGAAAGTTTCAGCCTTTATTATCTTGCTAATCATGTATTCTCTAATGAAAATCTAGTTGTCACATGTAAATGTTTCTATACCTTCTGTTTCCTCTAGACAAACTTTGTGTGCTCCTTATAGATACATGTTTTTGTCTGGTAGATCCAACTATGCTAGTTTAAATGACCCCTTTCTAACTAACAGTGAGTTTGAGTGGGCAATCTCTTGTTTAGATTCTTGGTGAATGCATGGACAATGCACTTTGAGAATTTTAAGGTTACCTTTAGATATTCATAGTAATGATGCTAGTAAATATTGGAAAGGTAATGTCAAATTGTTACACATTATAAAACGAGAGTAAAAAAGAAACCCATTGGTCCGGTTGGTAGCTTTGACTCCTATTATGGTATAGTTAAATTGAAAAAAAAAAAATCTTTAAGAAATTTATCAATCATTATGGGACAAATAACAGATGAAGTTGCCAATGAGATAAAAACACAAGAGTAATCTCTGACCTCATTAGCCAAGGTGACATGAGATAACAAAATAGCCTTAGATTTTTAGCACAAGAAAGGGTAGTCTATACTGTAGCAAACACTTCTTGTTGTATTCACAAAAATAACACAAGAGAAATAGAACAGAATATACATAGAATTAGACAAGCTACTTGGGTACAACACTACAACACCCTTACAAACATCAGATTTATTTGGTTAGTTACGGTTAGTTACCATCAAGAAGAAACACATGAGCTAAATCACTATTGCAAGAAATAATAATATTCTTAGTCTGCATCCTGATAGTATTAGGCATAATAAAACTTATCTTCTATTGTCTTACACACTTCAAAAAGCCTCAGGCTAAAATGTTGATGTACATTGAGTCTGCTCACTTAGGCAATGCCATGGATGGCAATGTTGCTCTTACTTAAGATCCTGGTGAAGAACCAGATGGTATGGTATCTGGTGGAAAACAGCACAGTGAGTTTAAAGAGCCTGCAATGGCCACCATCTAAGGGCTCCACTAAGTCCAGGTCTTAATCATCAGTGTGTTATCTCTAATCTCTGATTGAAAGAAAATAATGATTTAGGAGATAATATTGGAGCCATTATTCCCTGTCCTTGAGCATAAAGAATGTGACCTAGCTGGAGCTAGACTCACAAAGACTCATAAAGATACATCAACTGGGCCCTGAGGTATAAAGACAATAGCTAAGACAATCTTTAAAAAAAAAAATAAGAATCTTTTAGGGAAACATTCACATAAACAGGGCATAAAAGCCACTCTTCTTTTAATATTTAGTAAATAGTTATAAACCAACAAGAGGTCAGTAGCCACAACGAAAGGCCTAGGTCCAATATTTGCCCCTCCCCAAATATATGCCAAACAATTCCAAGCCGGCTATAGTTTAAAATGGGCACTGGTCCTGAATGACCAATGTCCAGAAAGAAATGGAAGGAGTGAAACAGAGACCCCACAGTGCTATATTAAAAATCCTTTTTTCAATATTAGCCCAAGAGGCAAAAGCACCACATAAACCAGAGACTCCATCAGCCTGAGACCAGAAGAATTTGAAGGTGCCCAGCTACCACCAATAACCGCCCTGACAGGGAACACAACAGAGAGTCCCTGATGGAGCAGGGGAAGGGTAGGGTGCAGAACTCAAATTCTAGTTAAAAGACCAGACTTCATGGTCTGATTGAGACTGGAAGAACCGCAGAAAGCATTGCCCCTGGACTCTCTGTCAAACCAGAACTAAAGCAATTCCCGAGGCCAACTTTTCAGACAAAGATTGGACCGGACTGTGGGACATAAAATGATACTCATGAAGAGTGTGCTTCTCAGCTCAAGTAGCTACATGGGACTAAATGGGCAGCTTCTGTACAGAGGTGAGATGAGAAGGCAGAGAGGGTCAGGAACTGGTTGAATGGACATGGGAAATCAGGGGTGGAAAGGACGAGTGTGCTGTTACAGTATAGGGAGAGCAATTAGGGTCATATAACAATGTATGTATGAATTTTTGTAAGAGAGACTAACTTGAATTATAAACTTTCACTTAAAGTACAACAATTAAAAAAAAGAAATTAAAAAAAAAAATCCTTTTTTCTTTGCTTAGCTTCTTCCTCCACAGTGTTATATTAAAAATCCTGTTTCCTTTGCTAGGCTTCCTCCCCACCAGCTTTGCATTTGAATCCTGCTTTTGCTTGGAGGTTATATGTAAACCCCATTGCACCTGCATAGTATGATTAAGAATACAGCTGATGTAACTTGTAAACCCCTTAAAAGTAACTGGCCTGCCAACCCTTGGGGAGCAGTCTTGGCAGCAGCAGCTCCAACTGATTCCTTTTCCTTGTACAACGAAGTAAAGGTGGTTTTCCTGTTCTCCTACCTCGGTCTCTCATTTATTGGCCAATATGAGTCATGCCAAGCAAGAACCTGAGGTTTCCACCCAGTAACACCTGGATGCTCATAACGTTTTTTTTTCCTTTAGCCTTATCATTCAAAAGAAAATTTTTTTTCAAGCTATAACTTGTTTGGGGCAAGGTACACACAGGAGCCCCCACTCTGAATTCAGGAAAGTTTCACTTTACTATAGCCTTGATATTGCTTCTGTTCTATTCATTCTGGGCTTTTCTTCAAAGATGTTGTGGTGATTAAAGTTGTGTGTCAACTTGGCTGGGCCATGATTCTCAGTGGTTTGACAGTCATATGATATTGTGATCACCTCCATGATGAGATTTGATATGTTGTGATCACCTCCATAATGAGATCTGCTGTGAGTAGCCCATCAGTTGAAAGGGAGTTTCCTTGGGCTTGTGGCCTGCACTGAATATAAGTGGATATTCTGGCAAGGCTTGTGGGCTTGTGGGCTTTTGCTTATTCTGGATACTGCAGCTGGCTCCTTGTCGTCTGACCTCTGGTTCTTGGGACTTCAGCTAGCAGCTTACCTGCGGTCTTGCCTGGAATCTTGGAATTCATCAATCTTCACAGCCTATGAGCGAGAGCCCTGCTCTCCGACCTGCCAATCTTGGGTTCGCCAGCCCCTGCCTCTACCCTGACCCACGGACTTGGGACGTTCCAGCCTCTACAACCTTGTGAGCCATTTCCTTGATATAAATCTCTCTCTGTGTATATATTTATACACTTTACTGTCTTTGCTTCTCTAGAGAATCCAGCCTAAGACATCTGGTACTGAGAGTGGTTCTAGAGAAACAAAATTGTAAGGATGAGTTTTCTAAATTGGTTCTCAAGTCTGGTTAGTCTTAAAGATGTTGATGACTGCTTCCAGTAGTAAAGAGGGCACTGCTAATCCATGGCATGCGATGGCAATTCAAATACACAAAATATCACCACCAATAGATCAGATATTGGTGAAAGGCGAGGCTCCGGGTGATTACATGTGTGATACTTTTCTACAATTTTGTCATAATGAGAAGTATAAGGAAGTTAGTTGATTGGTTCTACTTTCACTAGACAAACTGGTGAAAGAAACAGATAGGGCTTCAGGGTCACAGCTGAAGTGCTGCATATATGACCTCAAAGTTTCCACTTGTGTCTTGAAAGAAAGTCTTATTTCTTGTAGTAACAGAGCTGATATTGCTGGAAACCAAACCTAGAGTCTTTTTTTAAGAGTAGTTGAATTCTAACACCAACTCAACTGCCAATCTCGAGAAGTGTCTAAAGTTAAAGTGAAGGCATTGATTGGGAAGAAATGGGATCCTGAAACTTGGGATGGGGACATATGGGCAGATAATCAGGAAGCTGGAGACACTGAGCCCCTAAATTCCGTTGAATCACTCCTGCCAACAGAATCAGCCCTCTCACTCCCATCTGAAGAGATTACTCTATGTTTGTCTGCTAAACCACCCTGCCCAGTAAAACCATTAGCCCCTCCATTCCCATCTAATGAGATTCACCCAGAAGTGTCTAGTGCCTTTGTCTAAGTCATTGCCTGGGGCATCGCCTGAAGCAGATGCTTTACAAGACAATGCTGAAGGTTCTCATAGCATTTCCCCACTGATTTTGGCTTCTAGACCTATAACTAGACTTAAGTCCCAGCAAGCCCCAAAAGTTGAAATACAAAGTGTGACCCAGGAGGAGGTGCACTACACTCCAAAAGAATTGCTTGGCTTTTCTAATATGTACAAACAGCAACCTGGGGAATATTTATGGGAATGGCTGTTAACAGTGTGGGATAATGGTGCAATTCATCTCATTGAGGGTCTTCCTCTTTTTCACTGGCCCTCTACTTTACCAAGTATGATGTCCTTGCCCAGGGACTGGTCCTTCCTGATAACATGCCTAACGTATGTGAGATGAAGTCTTGCCATCCTCGCTTCTAAGGAACATTCTGACTGTCCTTTCTTCCAAGACAGATTTGTTCATTCTTTCGGCAAATGGTTGAATGTCGACCAATTCTTTTTGGTACAGTGACTCTGTATATTCCTTCCATCTTCTTTTGATGCTTCCTGCATCCTTTAGTATTTTCCCTGTAGAATTCTTCAATATTGCAACTCGAGGCTTGAATTTTTTCTTCAGTTCTTTCAGCTTGAGAAATGCCAAGCATGTTCTTCCCTTTTGGTTCTCTATCTGTAGGTCTTTGTATATGTCATTATAATACTTTATTTTATCTTCTCAAGCCGCCGTTTGAAATCTTCTGTTCAGCTCTGTTACTTCATAATTTCTTCCATTCACTTTAGCTACTCTACAATCAAGAGCAAGTTTCAGAGTCTCTTCTGACGTCCATTTTGGTCTTTTCTTTCCTGTCTTTTTATTGACCTCTTGCTTTCTTCATATATGATGTCCTTGATGTCAGTCCACAACTCATCTGGGCTTTGGTCATTAGTGTTTGATGCATCAAACCTATTTTTGAGATGATCTCTAAATTCAGATGGGATATATTCAAGGTTGTACTTTGGCTTTCGTGGACTCGTTCTAATTTTCTTCAACTTGAACTTGAACTTGCATATGAGTACTTGATGGTCTGTTCCATAGTAAGCCTCTGGCCTTGCTCTGACTGATATTGAGCTTTTCCATCATTTCTTTCCACAGATGTAGTCAATTTGATTCCTGTGTATTCCATCCTGCAAGGTCCACATATATAGTTGCCGTTTATGTTGTTGAAAAAAGGTATTTGAAATGACGCGGTCATTGGTCTTGCAAAATTCTATCATGCGATCTTTGGCATTGTTTCTACCACCAAGGCCATATTTTCCAATTACAGATCCTTTTTCTTTGTTTCCAAGTTTCACATTCCAATCAGCAGAAATTATCGAGGCATCTTGATTGCCTGTTTGATCAATTTCTGACTGCGGAATTTGGAAAAATCTTCAATTTCTTCATCTTTGGTGTTAGTGGTTGATGTTTAAATTTGAATAACATTCGTATTAACTTGTCTTCCTCCTAGGCCTGTGGGTATTATCCTATCACTGACAGCGTTGTACTTCAAGATAGATCTTGAAATGTTTTTTGTTGTTTTTTTTTTTTATGATGAATGTGATGACATTACTCTTCAATTTGTCATTCCTGGCATAGTAGACCATATAACTAAGTCACATGGCCCATACCAGTCCATTTCAGCTCACTAATGCCTAAAATATCAATCTTTATGCATTCCATTTCATTTTTGACGACGTCTAATTTTCCTAGATTCATACTTCATACATTCCGTGTTCTGATTATTAATGGATGTTTGCAGCTGTTTCTTCTCAGTTTGAGTCATGCCACATCAGTAAATGAAGGTCCAGAAAGCTTTACTCCATCAAGGTCATTAAGGTCAACTCTACTTTGAGGAAACACTCTTCTCTAGTTGTCTTTTGAGTGCCTTCCAACGTGAGGGGCTCATCTTCCAGCACTACATCAATGTTCTGCTGCTATTCATAAGGTTCTAGCTGGCCAGTTTTTTAAGAAATAGCTCATCAGGTCCTTCTTCCTAGTCTGTTTTAATCTGGAAGCTCTGCTGAAACCTGTCCACCATGGGTGACCCTGCAAGTATTTGAAATACCAGTGGTGTAGCTTCCAGCATCACAGCAACACAAAAGCCACCATAGTATGACAAAGTGACAGACGTGTAGTGGAAGCATATTCTTCATGAATTTTGTTAGCCATTGTAGCGAATTAATGAACCCATAGGGACAATGAACCAGCAGGGACTGGCGGTACAGAGCTGATTTTTGTAGATCCAGCTCTGGGTGGCCAGGTGATAGGGAAAGGCTTCATGAGCAGTTGATGTAGAAGGATAGATTCCTTCTAGTGATCTAGTCCCAGGGGATGAGAGAGACAGAGAGAAACTGAAATTCCAGCTGGTCTGAAGTACAGGGAGTTGTGCAGACCCCTGAGCCTATGACGGTACCTCAATAACCTGGCCAGTGGTGTCACTAGGAGTATGCAGGGGGTGTGGACCACACCAGATAACACTGTCAGAAGGGGTGACACCAAAATGACTGTCTATAAAATTTTTGTGCAGCATTTCAGCAGAAATTTATTATTTTTTCTAAAAATATCCCTGTAGTTAGTTATAACAGAAAAACATTTTTCATAAGCCCAGCTTACCTACAAGGCTAAAACTCTTTCACTTTTTGAACCTTCTAATATGCTCCAATCAGAGCTGCCATTATTACCCAATTATAATGATACCTCTAATCATGTTGTTTCATCTGCATTTGCTACAAGCGTGCACTGTTGTTTTTGCTGTTGCTGATATGTTTATAGTCACTGATTTCGTCAAATTTTCTGGTGTTTTAGCTACAATATTGGGGTAATTAGTATGTGAACATACATCAATAACTTTTTTTGAGAATGAAGTAGTAATTAAAGGAAAAAAAGGAGTGATATATAGGAATTACGATTTATGAGTAATATTAGTATAAGAAACATTATTAAGGATTCTGTATTGTCTGGTATGGGAGGAGGTCTGTGGAGGAGGTGACACCATGTGTTACTGCACTGGGTGTCACTAACTCTAGTGACACCACTGGACCTGGCCTTAGGTGGCTAGGGATGTTTGACCCAGCTCAGGAGAGCCAAGGATGAAGTCTGATCTAACTCTGGTGGTTAGGATCTGAGAAAGAGCTCTTGCCATAGAAGTGGCGGGTGACGAGGAATGGAAATGTGGGAAGGTGAAGCCTGGATCCATTTCCAGGTGGGAATTGGATTCATGCTGATCCTTGCTATGCAGTTAGTGATAAAGGTGGGGTTTTCTCACCTTGCCCCTCTTGTGGGACAGTTGAAAGTGACATCCTGGAATCCTGGTATTTTAGAACCTCTAAACTAATATTGCTGCAATTCTGTTCTTGCAAAGAGGTCCATCACTCTGAACAAAAACACAATAGTTCACACCTGCTAAGAAAACCCCATTTCTCTTAAATAAAATTGGCTCTCTTCCATGTCTTGCTTAACTTAAAGCAATTCAAACCCATGTCTTCTTTCAAATACTTGTAATGGTGAGTGGTTCTGAGAACAATATTGAGTCCCACAGACAAAAGTATGATTCTAAGTACTCTAATTTGAGAATAGTTTTAGGAGAATTTCTTCTCCGTGTTTTTATTTCCCTGTGTTTTAACAGCTATACTTCCAAGTATGTAGGACACTTTCACATACACCATCTCTTCTGTTTTTCACAGCACATTATTGTATAGACACAATATTATTCTATACCTTTTACAGATGAGGGGACTAAGATTTGGGGAGAGATGGCTTACTGAAGGACACATGGCTAGTTACTGACAGAGCTATGATTGGTAGTCAGGTCTCCTGACTCACTTCCATGCTCTTCCTTGGCATGCCATTTCACTTCTTTGGTATAACTCTTAGTTCAGCACTCTGTAAACAGTGGCTGCTTTGTGACATGAAGAATAGGACTGTGAGCAATGTCCATGATTTTTCTTTGGTCTTGCTCCTGTCTCTATTATGTACACATAGAATCACATGTAATATGAGTGTCTTTTCATAACCCTAGTGTTTTTCCACGTGCACAGCAGTAAGTGCCCAAAGATGAGAGACAATTTGGAAGCTTAATTAGGGGCACAGGTAGCTATACTATTTAAGTATTACAAGAGTTTGTGTCTTTAACATATACTCCAAACATCACTGAATACTTTCCAATTAGAATTGTGGCAGGTATTTTTAATGGTTATATATTTAATTTGTTTAGGAAATTTCAAATACAGTCTCCTCAGGGGATTATTCTCTTTATCACTGATTCTTCCATTAACATTTTCTAAGAATCTTCTTTTCTACTTCTGGGGTCACCTCAGTAGCTTATTGGGTAACACAAAGCTCAAGAAAGCTATAATAACTAATCTCTCATACTTTTACCTTGTTTCTTTGTTTCTCCTTTGACTTTCACCTCCTTGCTCCATTTCCTCTCTCCTGTTTTCTGGGCTCCCCTCTTTCTTTTTTAACCATTTCTCTGGTTTTGTCCAAGCTGTCCTCAATGAAATTTTTACCGAGACCGTCTCTCTTCCTCTTCCTTTCCTTCTTTCTTCCTTTCTCACTTCCCCCACCCCACCCCACCCACTTGTTTTCCTTCCTCCCTGCCTTCTCCCCAAGCCTTCCACATTAAAATTAAAATCTGTGGAAACAAATTAGGGTACTAGGGACAAGCAACCATACAGTATTTTGTTCCAGAAGGAAATCCTGTTCTGACAACCCTTTTACTAGATCAAGTTCCCAGTCAAGAAACAACAATCGTTTTGCCTGAGAATCTGTTGGGAGAGTGATAGATGGCACTGCAGTTAGGACTTGGAGAACTGCAGGAAAAGGAGGGGAGTCATTGCCAGGAAACATGAGGGGAGGAGGAGGTGGCAGGGAGAAAGAGCCAGTCAGGAAGAGCTTCTGAAAGGGGTGGAGAAAGCGCTGCCAGTGTATGCTGCCTGCAAGACCTCTCTCTGTAGACATTGTGTCTTTGTGAGCTGAATGCAGAGGCAATGTGCATGCAGAATATATATGAATGTATGTGTTGCTTAATTCAGATCATGGGACTGTGTGAACTGCTGACTGAAAGAACAGGAATGTATTGTTGAAAGGATTTTGCAGTCAGAGTGCTTGCTTGTGGTTGTGTGGTATGTGTTTGCAATTTTGCCAACTGAATGTACTGTTCTGATTCCAGCTCTAAAGTTTAGTGGAAGTCTGGCTCACTTAGCCAAGACACAATAAAATCAGAATTTAGAAGATAATATGGGACAACATAAGATGGAAGCAGGGAGAAAAGTAGTTGCAACAAAAGAAAAGGAGATTTGGAGAAAAAGGGAATGAGAAAACAGAAGATAAATGATATGCAGGGGAAAGAAAAGCAACATATTCTTCTAGATAAAGGCACTATATGCCCCTAGTTCCCCTGTTACCTTGGTGAGATATTTCTTAGTCTCCCTTATTTCTTTCTAAACATAATTTATCTTGACATATATATATCACAGGTATATTTTGTTTATAGCAGGGAATATTTAAACTTTAACAAATATCCGGAAAGGAGCATTATCAGTTCTAAGATGAACAAAAGTGGCAGCTTTTTTAGACAGGAGGGCTATTGGGCATAATGGAGGGACATTCAGTTTTGATCCAGGGATTCGTTGAATAAGATCTGAGAAATTTTTTTTTTGGTGATTACTGTGTGACATGCATGAGATATTTCAAACGCAGGGACATTGATGGTTATTGTTATTCGATGATTAACAAAATTTAGCAGGGATCCTGGAATGAGATGGGAACTTCTAGATCTAGAAAGAACTTGGGTGTGGGCAGGGAAGGGAAGTCCAAGTTAGCCGTACCCCAGCTATGCTTTGTTGCCAAAACACGAACTACATATTTTTTACTTACAAATTATAAATTTCTTCTCTAGCTCTTTGCTCACTTCATTTTTTATATCCTAAATAATTAAAAAATTATTAATTATATTTCCAATACTACTTTTGCTCTCCTCACTGATCTGTCTTTTGTTTCATTCGGCCATCTTTTCCTCCTTTCTTTCTGTTCTTTTTTTCATCTGCCTCTCTTCTTTGTATTTCTTCCTCTCCATCATGCTTCCCTGGATTTGATTAAAAATCTCTTTTACTTCTTTCCTAACCACTCTCTCCTAAATCGAAATTAATCTTTCTTTTCCAGTCTTGCCTTTCTCCCCATTCCTTTCTCCGCTGTCTTTGTCTCCAGCCGAGGGGGTCTAATGGTGATGCGGAAGTAGGGAATGAAGCCTATGAGAAAGCAGGCCAGGAGGGGGAGGGGAAAGTGGTGCTTCAGCTGTTTCTGCAATCAGCCTATAAAAGGCCGAATTACAGCCGGCCTCTGCACATTCCCCTCTCCTACCCCTACAGCTCTGTCCCTCAGTGGTTTTTTCTACTTCCCCACCTTAAATTCCACACTCCTCACCACACACACTCCATTTCTCAGCTGACTTTACTCTCTACCAGCTGTGACTGCCAGGGACGCTGACCTGCTTCTGATCTCTCCCATTAGTCACTAAACCCTGGTTTCTCCACTGAACCCTGCTTTCCAGGGAACTCCGTTCCAACATGACAGTGGGTCCCTTTTCAAACCTCAAAACATTTCTCAGTCTCCCACAAGAGAGTAGTTGTATTTTTAGTATCTGAAGTTTGAGAAAATGCATAATGATAAAAAGTTACTATGACTTTAGCAGTGCCTTAAATGGATTTGCACCTTGTTAATCAAAATCAGATCTATACATATTTGAAGAATAATACATGTACAGTATTAATAATAATTATTTGTTGAATCTTTGTAGGTAAAGTTTGGTTAATGGATTCTTTTTTTTTTAATTGTTGTAAAAATACATATAACACAACTTTTGCAAATACAACATTTTTCAGGTGTCCAATTCAATAACATGGTTAATGGCTTCTTGAATCCTTTGACATTATTCTGAGGCTTCCTGGGTGCAAAGGCCTTGCAATGTTATGTAGTTTTCATTATTTCTGCTTCTTTCCTTTTCATTTTGTCTATTTCTCTGTGGCAAATTTCAATACGTAGGTACATTACTTTTACCAAAAAAAAACAAACCCACTGTGGTCAAGTTGATTTCGACTCATAGCAACCCTATAGGGCAGAGTAGAACTGCCTCATAGGGTTTCCAAGGAGCACCTGGTGGATTCAAACTGCTAACCTCTTGGTTAGCAGCCATAGCTCTTAATCACTACACCACCAGGGTTTCCACGTTACCTTTAGGTACTATTTTTCAAATGTTTGTAAATGCTATTCGAGACTTAAAACAAAACAGCAGGCATTGATATCTAAATACAACTGTCCTCACCAAGAAGAAGAGGAAAACCACAGACAAAATCAATTTTTTAGCATTTGGAGGGATTATAACAGGCTTTGGTACAAAGTGGTTAAGAGCATGAACTCCGCTGCTTAGATTCAAATCCTGGTTCTGCCACTTGCTAGCTGTGTGACTTTGGACAAGTTATGTACCTCTCTGTACCTCAGTTTGCTTATTTATAAAAGAAAGATACTCATACTCAGTAGTGTTGTTTGTTGTTAGGTGCTGTCGAGTCAGTTCTGACTCATAGTGACCCTACAGGACAGGGTAGGACTGCTCCATAGGGTTTCCAAGGAGAGGATGGTAGATTTGAACCGACAACCTTTTGGTTGGCAGCCAAGCTCTTAACTACTGTGCCACCAGGGATCAAATGGCTTAATATATGTAAAAACTCTTAAAACATTCCATTTTCTAAGACAAATTAGGTTTATTACAAGACTGTTGTTTGGTGCCCTCAAATTGATTTTGACTCATATTGACCCCATGTGTTACAGAGTAGAACTGCCCAGAGGGTTTTATAGGCTGCAGCCTTTATGCCAGCAGATTGACAGGTCTTTATCCCACAGAGTCGCATCATCAACCTTTTGTTTAGCAGCAGAGTGCTTAACCAGTGTACCACCAGGTCTCCTTATTACAAGACTGGAGATAGATATAAAACTACATGTCGGCCAAATACTCCTATGGTATTCTCCTCATGCCCAAGTATTCTCTCACTATTTACTTACTAAGCAAGCCAGTATGCTAGACACTCCATCTCCGTTAGCTGCCCCAGTTGTCTAAAAGACTGCTAGGAAACAAACAAAAGGAATACCCATTGCCGACTCATAGCAACCCTATAGGACAGACTAGAACTGACCCACAGGGTTTCCAAGAAGCAGCTGGTGGATTTGAACTGCCAATCTTTTGCTTAGCAGCTTAACATTTAACCATTGCGCCACCAGGGCTCCCACCAAGGAACAGGAACCTCTGTATCAGACAGTCTCCTAGTAATTTGACTGTGTCACTCTCCATTGCTTTTTGTTTTCTTTCATTTTCAAGTTTTTTCTTTCTCTTCACTATCTCATGACTTGGTAGCATTCTGTTAGGATGAAACTCAAATCAAAAAGCATTGAAAGAGGAGAAAAATTAAGGAAAGAAAGCAGGAGAGGTTAACTAGGAAGAGAAAGGAAACTAAATCTAGCTCAGTGACTAATGTGGGTTTAGAAACCGAGAGAACAAAATGTTTTTTTAAAAAGTAAGGAAATAGAACAGGTAAGATTTGAACAGATTAGATATAAACTGTTCCGTTGCACTTATGGTAACTATATTAAACTAATAATCAGAACTCCCTAGTCTAACTTTTTTTCATTGTGCCAAGGACAGCAAAGCATACCAGGATAATTACTATAGTGCTAGGTCATTAAGATGCTTCCAGAAATGATTCGGTCTGTAAATGTTCGTTGACCTTTCAGTCTCTGGTGACAGAGACAGATCCAAACAGTCCTTGTAGCAGTTTGAATATCATTTCTGTGGTTGGATTCCATGGATGAAATGACTACCAATTCAGTTATGTTTCACAAGAAGGAAAAGTGTGTGTGTTGGGGGGGAATCTTGCTCCCCCCTCCGCTTTTATTACTTGATGCTTCCCCTATTCTTTAGAAGAGAACACAGTGTCTTTCCACATTTACTTATTACATTCTTTTATCCTCCATTCTTCCTGGCTTGATATACTTTTAAGACACTTTAGTGGACAGGGCATTAGGACATCAGGAAATTGCCCCCAATGATTTAATCTCATTGCTTCAATTTTCTCTATTGTCAGAAGGGAATAACAATGTTTGTTCAACCTTACAAGATTGCTTGAGGCTAAAACGAGTTTATAAATGTTGAGTGCTTTAAAAAAAGAACACTCTAGAAATGGTTATTTCAGTCGCTTTAGAACACTATTCTCTAACTTTCATGTGTCTAAGAGTAACTTAGTATGCTGATTAAAAATACAGATTATGGCTGTAAGAGTTTTGAGTGTGGCTCAAAAAATGCAGATTTGCAGGCTGATTCTGAAGGTCAGAGGTAGGGGCCAAGAAATCCGCATTTTTAACAAGCATCCAAGGTTATTCCTATGTGGTAGAGAAAAAGTAATCTTACTGACAACCAGATACAACTAAAGAAGGAGGTGGAAAGTCTACATGCCTCCTTTTTCTAAATCTTTTCCTTGTCTTTTCTGATTCAATCAAGTTTACTGTCTTCTGTTCCTTTTCCCACCCATCCATCCCCCTTTGTGTACAGCATTTTCTTAGCATAGTTAGAAATGCAGAAATGGAGTGGAGGAAAGGGAGGAGGGAGGTGGGTGGAGAAAGGCTAGATTAGTGTTTAGCTATTCTAACTGCGGAGACTGTTGTTGTCAGGCTGGTTCTAGCCGGCTGGCTCCAGGAGAGGAAGCAGTGGGGAGAGCTAGATCTATTGCAGCTGCTGCTACTGTTCCTTATTTGTTAGTGTGCGTTTTGATATAAGACACCTACCACCTTTTCTCCAGCCACACAGATTTAGCAGTAATCACATTAGATACCGCACAAGGAACACTATTTTAGGTATTGATAACCATCCTGGATTCAGAGATTAAGTTCCTGTTTACAATTCTCAACTTAACTACTTTGAGCCCTGTCATTTTGATCAGATCCCAACTCGTTTCCCTGTTTTTAAGCACAGGATGAAGCGCCAGATGGTAGTTATGATGTTGTTGCTAGGTGCCATCGAGTTGGTTCTGACTCATAGGGACCCGACGTACAACAGAATTAAACACTGCTCAGTCCAGCGCCATCCTCACAATTGTTGCTGTTAAAGCCCATTGTTGCAGCCACTGTGTCAATCCATGTCATTGAGGGTCTTCCTTTTTTTTTTTGCTGACCCTCTACTTTACCAAGCATTGTGTCCTTCTCTAGGGACTCATCCAGCCTGATAACCTGTCCAAAGTATGTAAGACCAAGTCTCGCCGTTCTGCCTTCTAAGGAATATTCTGGCTGTACTTCTTTCAAGACAGATCTGTTTGCTCTTCTGGCACTCCATGGTATGTATCTTTGCTTGACATGCCATCTAGGTGTCATTTTATTATTATTATTATATTCTTCTTATTGCTCTGTGAGTTATGCTTTTCACACTGATGTAGATATGTCAGGAGCCCTGGTGGTGCAGTGGTTAAGACCTACAGCTGCTAACCAAAAGGTCGACAGTTCAAATCTACCAGGCACTCCTTGGAAACCCTATGGGGCAGTTCTACTCTGTTGTATAGGGTCGCTATGAGTCAGAATTGACTCAGCAGCAACAGGTTTGGGTTTTTTGGTTTGGGTAGATAAGTTGTTATTAGTTGTTGTCTCACGGCAACCTCATGCTTGCAGAGTAGAACTTGATCCATAGGATTTTCAAGGCTGCCATCTTTCAGAGCAGAATCGTCAACCTTTTGGCCAGTAGTAAGGGCTTAACCATTTGCGACATCCAGGGATTTGATGTAAATACATACCTATACATACAAATAAAATCAGAGGAGTTGGTTGGATCTGGGCAACTTTATTAGGAGAGATACTGTTTTCATCAATCCCTCACTTTTACACACCCTCTCCCTAGTATCTTCATATTGTTTTACCAGGAACTTTTGATTTAGGAGATAATATTGAAGCCATTATTCCCTGTCCTAGAATATGACCTGCTGGAGCTGGACTCACAAGGATTCACAAGGACACATCAACTGGGCCCTGAGATATAAAGACAATAGTTAGGACAATCTTAGAAAATATCTGTTAGGGAAACTTTCATATAAACCAATCAAACAGAACACAAAAGACTTTCTACTCTATTAGTACTTAGTGAAAAGAACATTTTTGGGACCAATGAAGACCTTTCTGACTGTCACTACTGAAACCTGTATTATTATTAAGAAAGATGATTCAAAATGTAGAATCATGTTGATCTAGTAGTTTTTAGCCAATTGGTGAAAAGGTGAAGCTTTCAATGGTTTTGCCCATTTGTCACGTTAATATATACTGATGGTTCTGTTATGTTCCTTGGATTCAGAAAGACATGGCTGCAGCAGCATGCTTGTCCGTTTTCCCACTTTTGTCTGTTCTGTAATATTTCCTTGGACTCGGGCAGACATGGCTGTGGCAGCATGCTTGTCCACTTCCCACTTTTACCTTTTTGAATACATGCCAAATAAAATTTTCTTTTTGCTTTACTAAACTTTGTGAAGGTGGCGGGCTAGCTCAGGTGGTTAGAGCAAGGTGCTAATAATGCCAAAGTCACAAGTTCAATCCCTATAGTGAGGCCAAGAGCACACCCACCATCTTGAATAAGCAAGGGGTGGTGACTACCATTCCTATGTGATGTGAGAACTAACTCCTTACATGTAAGCTATTTCCTTATTAGATAATGTAGGAACTAATGCCCTGTCTTTAAGGTAGCTCCTTATTTAGGTATACTTCCGGTTCTGGCTCAGTTAAGAAAAACAAGAGACTGTGGTCTCAAGACCAGTCAAAACTGATCTGGAACCAGGTTTTGCCCACCTGACATGTGCAGTACTGACAATCGTGTCCCTTGGATGACCTATTGACGTCAGAGGCCGAAAAACACTACTCCCCTGACATGGGCAAAACGCCATCTTTGTGCCCCCCTCTTAGACTAAACAAGCACAGAAGATTAGACTGCCACAGGAACGCCTTTATGCGCCAAACCAATCAGCAGGCTAACTCCACCTTGGGGAGTCCCTGAAGACCCCAGACCCAACTTTACCCATATAAACCCCTTGAGCCATTGTTCAGGGAGCCACCTTGGCGACACAAGGCCCCGTGGGCTCCTTTACTTGGCCAATTAAATAAAGCTGCTTCTTCCGCTTTCACTGCTTCATGTCTTTCTAGCTGTTCCAAGCAGACCTGGAAGTGTCCGGTTACAATACAAGCCAATGAAAGAAGTTGTCTTTTGCGGCCCTGGTGGCGCAGTGGTTAAAAGCTAGCCTACTAACCAAAAGGCCAGCAGTTTGAATCCACCAGTCGCTCTTTGGAAACTCTATGGGGCAGTTCATCTTTGACCTATACGGTTGCTATGAGTCGGAATCGACTCCACAGCAATGGATTTTTTAAAAAACTTTGTGATGTTTTTACCCTACAACACTTTAAAAAATGTTTCTTGCAAATTTTACTATCATATTGTAACTAGCTAATCTGACTGACTAATTGAAATGGCTATGTGCATTTCAACAATGGCTATATAGAAATAATTCTAACACCCTGTCGTCTAAACCAGTGGTTTTTACCTTGGGTGCACACTGGAATCCTCTGGAGAGCTTTAAAAAATATTAATGCCTGATCCCAATCCCAGATATTCTGATAAAATCAGTGTGGGGGTGCTGCCTGGGCATCCAGGCTTTAAAAGATCTCCAGTTGATTCTAATGTGTCTAGGAATAAGAGCAAACATCTAGAGGTGCTGTATTTTGCTTTAGGCAAGGGATGCACTTTAATTCTATCCATAAAGTAGACAGACATTACTCATAGGGTTGGTCTCACACTCATATAGGAGTATACAGTAAATATGTATGTTTGTATTATTATCACACGTTTAAGCATTCTATAACTTTGCTTTGATTGCTATGTAACTATCTAGGTAGCAATTAGCTTTGAATAATAATAGCCAATATTTCTTGAGAATTACTATCTTCTGCATTATATTCGAGTTATTAATCCTTATAATTTAATGAGGGATCTTCATTTTGCTGATGGGAAAACTGAAGCTTATGGAGGTTAAGCAACAATTCCATACTACTAGTAAATAATAAAGCTGAGATTTCAAATCGGATTTATCTCACTTCACAGATGCTAGGTTACTTAAATTATCTCTTCCCAGGGAATTCATCTGACCACAGAGCCTACCGAACAATTTTATTTTACTGTTTAAACATGGGGCCCTAGTGGCACAGTGGTTAAGAGCTCGGTTGCTAACCAAAAGGTTGGCAGTTTAAATCCACCAGCCGCTCCTAGGGAACCCTATGGGGCAGTTCTACTCTGTTCTATAGGGTTACTATGAGTCAAAACCGACTCGATAGCAACCGGTTGACTACTCTGACTAGGATCACAATAGTGGGTACCCGACAGAGCAGGAGAAAAAAGTAGAACAAAAAATCAAATTCACAAAAAAAGACCAGATTTACTGGCCTGATAGAGACTGGAGGAGCCTCCTGAGACTATGGCCCTAAGACACCCCTCTGACTTGGAACTGAAGCCATTCCTGGAAACCACCTTCCAGCCAAGTAATAGACAGGCCTGTAAAATAAACAATAACACCCGAAAAGAACATGCTCTATAGAACAAACAATTATACGAAACCAAAAGGGCAACAGTTGCCCTAAAGTAAGGAAGAGAAGGCAGGAAGGGGTAGGAAAACCAGATGAAACAGGGAACCAAGGGCGAAAACGGGGAGAGTGCTGACACAATGTGGGCATTGCAACCGACAGAACAGACAGAACACCGTGTACGATTTGTTGAATGAGGAACTAATTTTTTTCTGTAAACTTGACCTGAAACAAAACAAAACAAAAAAATCAGTGGTAGATGATAAAGACAAACTAGTTAAAATACTTCTTAGCATACATTGCTACCAAAAGGATATTTGAGTCCCTACCTGCATAAACATATCAACCATGAAAGCCCAAAGATTATGACTGAATCTAAATAACAGCGTTTCTGGATCTTGGTTTTCCACTCTGGAAATGCTAAAAATAATTTCTTCTCCCTCATTACTTCATATGGAAAATATAAAATATGAATCTGATCATTATATGTGTGTGAGCTCCAAATGGAAGAGTTATAAGGTTGTCATTAGGTTGCATTTATTATTTATCTAGTTAGAAACTTTATATCATAAATAATTATCTTAGCAATACAATGGTAACGATAATCTGTTTAAAACAAGCCACATTTGTTTTTCTAAATACAATTCTGAGGGTTTTTTTTCTGACTAGCTTCAGTCAAAGGCAATATTGTACACATGAGGAATTTCTTAGGATGTGTCTGGCACATACTAGCAGAACAGCGAATGGTAGGCAGCTTTTTTTTTAACGGCAAGTGGCAAGTAAGCTAATAGTCTGATATTCCTACCACACACAGTTTTACCAGTTGAACCCACTTTTTCTGGGAGGTGGATGAATGACTAAAGTTATTTGGAAATTAGTCTTTCAAGTAAGGCAGGAGGGTCATCTGCCGCTTTTGGTTTTACTCTTCACCATCTAGAAAAATTTATCAACAGAATAGTAATGTAACTGAATATGTTCATATTCTTAGCCTTCTTTGGACTATAATTTTACTTTATTTTTATGTAGAGTTTTGTAGTTTACATAATGTTCTTAAATATATTATTTCATTTTCCAAGTCTTATCTTTTCTTAAGGAAGGCTCAGAGGAAGTTAAGTAACTTGCCCATGATTTACATTAATGTCTAAGTTGCGGAGCTGGTTGTGCCACACTACCCTTCCTATATCTTTAAACCTGTTTAAAAGCCCAGAGAGTCTATGATGTAGTTTTTAAATTTGCCTCATAATATACAGAGGCATTGTCTTTACTCGCTCACACCGGTAAGGCCCTTATAGATGTTAGTGACTTTTGTTCCCAAATCTTCACCTCCAGAAGAGAACACGGTAAGGGAATTCCAGGCGGTGGCTGGCAGAAGGGCTGGGCGGGAGTAGGACTGGGCAGGACTGGAGGCGCAGAGGCGTGGACACGCAGACAGGACACTGCACCTAAAAGGTCTGGTGGGCTCATATAAGGTTTGAAGTCTGGATGAACTGGCCCCAAGGTTGGAATGTGCGGGCGGGGAAGGTGCACAACGGAAGGGGCTAATCTCGCGGTTTTGAGTTGGAAACAAACCTCGCCCACCCCTCCACCCCCCCGTTTCCCTTTAACAGTGAGGACGGTTTGGGGGCGGGTAGGGGAAGCGCGTCCTCGGAGAGCTCTCGCGCTCCCTCCCTCTCAGCGCGCGCGTTCCACCGCTTCTCTACAGTCCAAGAGGCCGGCAATGGCTGCGAGTGGCGACGAGGACCCGGGAGAGTGGGTCTCGACACAAGGGTCAGATCCGCTCCGCCAGGTCCGAGAGCGGGCCCTGCCCCGTGCCCTGTCGGCCACCGCCCCCCGCCCGTTGCGCTGGGAGGGCGGGGCCGTGGCGCGCGCTGATACCGCTGCACGCGGGCTGGCGGCGCGCGGCGCCTCGCTCTCGGGGAACGCGGGGCGGCCTCCGCCGGCGTCGCGCGCGCTGTGTGTGAGCGGGGTCGTGCGCGCGCGCGCGACAGACGAGTGAGGGAGCGAGGGGCGGCTGGATGGGAGTGAGTGTGTGGGGGTGTGGGGAAGCCAGACCGACCGCGAGGCTTTGAGAAAGTGGGCAAGTGGGCGAAGGTGCCCGGCCTGGTTGCGGAGCCACGGTCGCCGGAGGCGAAAGGAGGCGGCTCCTGGCATCCCGACCCCCTCCACCTTCTTTCCGACTTACAGCCTGTCTGGCCGCTTGCGCTTCCCTCGGAGGCCCCAGCCGGGCTCCGTGGGCCGAGAGCGAGGGAGGAGCCGCGGAGTCAGGTGAGCGGTATGACCGCTTCCCTTCCCCGGTAGGGGCGTGAGGCGGAGCCGCTCTCACCCCGAGTGGCGAGTTGAGCCGAATGGATTCTCCCTACGAGCGGGGACTCGGCCTGGGGAGGGAACGGGGCCGTCCGCGCCCTGGGTCAGGAGCTTGTGAAGGCCGGTGGTCGCTCCGGTGCCCGAGGCGGTGGGGAGCGAGTCAGAACCTGGCCTTGGTGAGCGCGCTGGGAGGGGGTTGGTAATGCGGTGAGCGTGTGACTGGGCAAACTGTGTGGAGGGAGGCTGCGACCTCGGACGTGAAAGAAGTATGGTTTTCTCCGTTAGAGGGGGGTGTGATAACCCTGGGAATGCTTGTTGGAGTCAAAATATGGGTGGTTAACCTGCCTTCGAAGAGCCCTGGTGGCGCAGTGGTTAAGTGCTCGGCTGCTAACCGAAGGGTCGGCGGCTCGAACCCACCAGCCGCTCCACGGGAGAAAGATGTGGCAGTCTGCTTCCGTGAAGATTACAGCCTTGGAAACCCTATGGGGCAGTTCTCTGTCCTACAGGGCCGCTACAAGTCGGAATCGACTCACGGCATTGGGTTGGGATGGGTTAACCTGTCTTCCAGAGTGTGGTAATCTCTACTGCCCCAGCTTCCCTCAGACAAATTCCTGTGGTGTGATCGAGGGAGGAGGATAATGTGGGGTTCGTCCTGCAGTTACTATGTTTTTAATTCCATTTTTTTTCTCCTCAGGCGCAAATTTAGAGTGTGAAATAGTCATTCCTCTTTTCGCTTTAACAGCCCTCTGACTAAGACTAGGGGTAACCAAGGATAGCTTTCCTTGTCTGATTTTTTTTTTTTTTAAGTATTTGACAGTGATGCCAATATAACCACCCCCTCCCTTTCAAAAAAAAAAAAGTTAGAGGGTCGTAACTTCCTCCGTCTTACATATTAATTGATCCTTGTCTCTGACATCAGATTCGTAATCCCAGTATTTTATTCCATTTGTGTTTCTGTATAGAAAAGAGGTGTTTATTCTATGAATGGGGTTATTAAATGAACCGCGTTGACTTGGACTTCGGTGTAAATTCTTTCAGTGTGCTTTCCCATTAATTGCATAAACTGTTCCCAAATCTATCTGGAAAGTATATGGGCAGCCTAATATGGAAGATTTTTCTTATTCGTGGGCTTATAATTTATATACATCCTTAATTATTAACTATATTAACAGTTAAATTATATGTAAATTGCATTTTTTCTCACAGCATTGAGTAGGTTAAACTTAATTTTTTTGGTTGTTTTTAAAGCGATTTTTGAAAAACAATTCATTGTCAAAATACTATAAACATACTCATTTGGAATAAAACATTCTCTGAAATTCCCAGCACAGAGAGTCAACATTTATATCCTAAATTTTAGTATGTAAACTTTTAACTTAAAAAATTAAAACAGTCATAGCTAAATTTGTTTTCTAAAGGTTATTGTGTGTTATTTGGTTAATGTGTCAGGAGAGGAGGCCTATTTTGTTTTGAGGTAATCAATCTTATATTCCTTTCTGTCTTGGTTAGTGCTATTAATTTCCTTCTTTCATGTCATTGATTTTAGTTGTTAGTTTGGCAACATGGCTGTTGATGTTTTTATCTTTCTCTGTCTCTCTTTTTTCTCTCTTGTCTTCTCTTACCCCCACCAGGTGCTGGAGTCTGCTTGTCAGGGAGGGGGGCAGTCTATGATTCTGAGGAAAGAGAACCAAGAAGGGGAACAGCAATTTCAGTCCCATACAATTCTCCACTCAGACAAGAACCACTTTTCCCTTCCTGCCTTTCCCCTTGCAGGGGGTAAGGAGCTGAGTATCTAACTTAGATTGTTGGCTACCAGCTAAAACTCCACTTATCTTCATTCTAGTGGATAGCTTCTTTGTTTTCCTCATGTTTACTCAGAGTCCCTATTGGATATGTTCACTTTAATAGTAGCATCAGTGGGTTAAGAGGATAGTGACAACAAGAAATTATCCTTTTTTTTTCTTTTCCTTTTTCATTCAGTCCCCTTTCCCTCTCCAGAGGGAAATTAGCAGTAAAATCTACCCCTTCTTAGCCATATTGTTAAGGAACACCCTAAAGTGGATAGTCTTCTTCTGACCAGTACACACCAACCAAGCCTCAGGCATTAGTTTGTTGGGGCACAAGGAGAAACATATCTTAAAATTTCCCCGATTCCCAATTTGCATCCACCTGAGATTTGCTGCTGGGGTAAGTCACTAGATTGATTCATAAAACTTCTCCCCTCCCTATGAGCTGAAAGACTGATCAACCATGAACACAGGAAGGGGCTGGGGAAAGAGGACAAGAGCAGATCGAGTTGTTCCACACTGTGGGAAGCAGGAGTAGATTTTATCATCTTCCTCTGGGGAGCAGGCATAGAGACCTAAACTGATTGAAAATGGGTGGAGGAAGAACTTCTATACCCACGAACAACATGTGAAGAGTGAGAGAAAACCAAACATAAAGTAAGGAGGGTGAGTTACAATGTACGTTGCTTGCTGACAACTGTTTTGGGGGCACTTGAGTGATGTGGATTTGTAGAGAGACTTCATTTTACGGCAGATTAGTTTGATGAGTTTATGAAGTATTCTGTAAGAGAGATTAAGACAAAAGCATATGAGAAAAGAGATTTTGGAAATTGTAATGGTTATTTTAAAATCTGAGGGAGGAGGACACTGATAGGTACAATGAAAAAAATATTTTCAAATGTTAGGTGTACTGGCACGTGCAGTTATTTCAAGAGAGGTGAAGTAGGGAGCTTAGGTACAGATGTTGGGTAAATTGTCTTTCATTACTTGGAATTTTCCTGCTTCTGATGTTAAGAGTTGTTAAATAATATGGTATCTCCAAAAATATCTGTACATAATGTATTTTGGATTCATTTGTCATATTTGTCTGTGTATATGTTAGGTTTGCAGAAAAGGAGGACTGATTTTCTGGCTTCATGGTAACTAATATTGTGGTATTATTTTTCATGTTTTCTTCTCCTGTTTTTTTTCCTCAAAATTTTCCTGGAGGACGAAAGCCACAGAATTAGCCAGCTCTACTCCCTTAAAGCTGGTTTGCATTGAACCCATCTGCTTATATCTTTTTTCTTCTTACTGAAGTTATGTTTCTTTTATTTTTTCCCCCTAACTTCAGTCAGTAATAGAATTAATTATTTCAGGGTCAGTTGTATGATGATGACGGGAAGTAGCATTAAACTTTTTTTTTTTTTAAAGAGATACTAAAAAAATATGAAAATTTTTGATAACTGCTCTGGGGTAACTAAATTGATAGCTACATATACTTCTGCCTGGTATTTGGTATTAAAAATAGCTATGGTTCTTTGATACTCTTATGGTTTAATACAGCAGACTCTTTAAAATAATTTCTATTCTTTATCTTTCTCAGTTCATTATGTATCAAGTTCTTTGTTAGCCACTAGAGATACCAGCAGGTAATAAAACAAATGATTTCTGTCTTCATGGAGTTTATAGTTTGATTAATTTCATTGATCCGTGTATCTTTCGTCTGTCAGTTCTCCCAGTTTTGTCTGGAGGAGTCTCCTAGATGCTCATGAAATGTGCACCAGTTTGTGAAGTGATGAGTTAGCAAAACAAAAATCTATTTAAGCATTGATATGCCTAATGAATTTTATTACGTCTCTTTCAAAAGTGGTGACACATCACCAAGTTGTGACAACAAATAAAAATCCAGGCTGATATTCCTACCCTACTCTAAATTCTAGACTGTGCATTTAGCTCCTTACATCCCATATCTTTTGTTAAAGGTCTCCCCCCTCCCCTCCATGATAGCTCTTGCCTTCATGTTCTTATAAATTTAGAAATAAGGTCTCCAAAATAGAAAATGGAGTTGCTGTATAATATCAGACCACTTCTGTTTTACCAGTCTGCTGTTCCATCTTTGGCAGTGTTTCAGAGTTTGACACTTGATCAGAAAACTGCATCTTGAAAATTGATGGCACGTTAGCCCAAACAGCCCATTTGGAATTCTTCCTGATGCTTTGGAGTTCTCAGTTTATCCCTTTGATGTGTGACTTGGTTAGCCATATCTTAAGACTTTGGGCATGAATAAATTAATAGCTTCTCCATGCCATTTTTCAAAGTAATGTCTAGAGAGAAAATTTGAGGGGAAGGCACAACATTTGTCTAGTTATTTGTGATGACCTTTAACCTTTACTGTGCATTGTATCTCAGGAATTTTTTTTCAAATTTTGTACCATGTTTCTGTGATACTTTGATGTAACTTTCTTCTATTAAGTGAAATCATTAGAAATTTTATTTGGATTCCAGAGAAGACTTTTTTTTGAAGTTTAATAGTGTTTGTGTAACAGCCAATTTTGGGGATTTTAGTAACTAATCTCGTATTGTTTTTTTTTTCCTGATGCTTTAGTGGGAATGTGTTAACATGTACATATTTACTCGTGACATTTTAATATCAGATCATTTTTAGCTTATTGAGGGCTGGGGCTATGTCTGTTTTGTTTGCCACAGTACCTCTAGGTAGAATGCCTAGTTGGTACTCAGGTATTAATTGAATGCATTACTTAATTGAATGCTTAGTCTTGTGTACTGAGTTCTCTTAGATTATTAGCTAATCTGGGATTATGATTAATTTTTGACTTTGAACAGTTTGCCTTTTTTTAAATTCAAGTAGTATTTCTACTGATCCTTCTCACAGAGATGTTACGAAAATAAATGAAAAGTAATAATCAAATGAAAGCCCTTTTATGAGAAAAAGATGATGATATTAGTATAAAGAGAAAGTTCCACCTGTAAAAACTCAGTACCCCTGCTTGCTGACATATGCAAACTTTGGTGTCAAGGGAATAATTTTCTATAACTTTTGAGCAAGATGTGATAGAGTGTATTTGTTAGGATAATGTTCAGTGGCATGTAACAAAGAATCTTAAAATATCATTGGCTTAAGATGTACGTTTCTTTCTTTCGTACCTGAAAGAGATTGTAGGCAGTCTGGGCCATGGCTCTACACAGTTGTCAGGGATTCAAGTTCATTACAGTATATAGCCATGCTTTTCCTAGAGTTGACCCCTGCCTGTCCTCATCATCTAGATGGTTGCTAGAGCTGTAGCCATAGCACCCGCATTCCAGATAGCAGGATAGAGGAAGGGCCAAGGATGAGTACACCTGTCTTAAGTTTGCTTCTTGGAAGTTGCAATGCAATACTCAGATCTCGTTGATCAAAATTCAGTTATATGGCACATCTGTGTGCAAGAAAGCCTGGAGAATACAGCCTTTTAGTTACATGGCATTGTACTTTGCAAAATACCGGTATCTTAACTACTAGGGAAGAAATAGATAAAGGATATTGGGGGCAATTGACAATCTGAGTGTATAGACTTTGAAGTCATCCCGGCTACTACCACTTTCTAATTGTGTGCCTTCTGGTTAACTAACCTCTCTGCTGTAACAGCTTCATCTGCCAGATCAAGACAACAATACCTCAAAGGGATGGTTGTGAGGATTGAATGAGAAGGCACAAATAAACTACCTAACAGTCTGGTACATAAAGTCACGCAAAGTGAGAATTTATTTTCTTTATCTGAATTCTCTTTGATAGTATCTTTAGGTATAGTAGAAACAGTAGAAAGATTTCAGAAAACCTGAATCCCAGTCCTGGCTCTTCTGTAGTGGTACCTTAGGCAGGTCTTTCTTTAAAATGGGGTAAATATATTTCTGTGTTCCTCACAGAATGTTATGTACAGATTACATGAGAAAATGAATGTGGAAAATGTTTTGTAAAATGTAAATGGAGAACATTTTTAACTTCTCACCTGTATGCATTGTTTTGCCTTTGTCCTTCATGTATTCTTTGTATGAGGAACGGAGTCTGTAGGCATTTACCTGTGTTTATATTCCTAAGTGTTACCCTTCTTTACAGTCATTGCTTTTTGTGTTTCTGTGTAAATACATTTTACCATCATTTTTCTTTAGTCTTTTGATAGATTGACCATATTGAGTTTGTACAGGAAAATAGTTATTCGCTTATTTTTCACCCCTAATCATGTATATTGGAGCCCTGGTAAAGACGCAATTAAAGAGCTTGGCTGCTAACCAAAAGGTCTGCAGTTTGAATCCATCAGCCACTCCTTGGAAACCTTGTGGGGGCAGTTGTGCTTTGTCCTGTAGGTTCACTATGAGTCGCAGTCAACTCGATGGCAATGGGTTTAATCATATGTATAGCTGCCTTTTATTTTTTTATGGATATCCGAAGTGAAAGAGCTATCAGAAGTACAGAGCAAGAGTGAATGTGCCATGGAAACTTTGGGAAAATAATATGTTTTGTCTGTATTTTATTTATTTATTTGTTATATGAAATAATAAAACCAAACATTTGCCATTTTAACCATTTTTATGTGTACAGTTCAATTCAGTGACATTAATTACTTTTACCATGTTGTGCAACCATCTCCTGTTTCTAAATTTTTTTTTAACACAAACCCCTAAGCAGTAGCTCCCCGCCACCCACACCAATAAATTTTGGCCTCTATGGCTTTGCCTATTCTAGATACTTCATATACGTGGGCTCATATAGTATTTGTTCTTTTGCATGTAACTTATTGTACTCAGCATAAAGTTTTTAAGTTTCATCCATGTCGTTGTTTGCTTATTTTTGATGTATGCTATTCGAATACAAAGACAGACTATGGCGACGGTAGTACATTTCTTTTTTGTCAGTGCTGAAGCCCTGGTGGCATTGTGGTCAAGAGCTCGTCTGCTAGCCAAAAGGTCAGCGGTTTGAATCAACCAGCCGCTCCTTGGAAACCCTCGGGGACAGTTCTTTTCTGTCCTATAGGGTCACTGTGAGTCACAAATGACTTGACAGCAACAGATTTGGTTTCTTTTAAGTCATCTTTGATTAGTATTTGGCTTCCTGCTCCTGTTTTCGCCACATTCCAGCCTACTTTCAAGTTATGTCATAAAGAAAATGGCATTTAACTCAGAACACCTAAACAGAGTGGTATTATTTTGAGTGAAATCTTAGCTAAAGGATGTGGTTGTGTAGGAATTAATAAGGGGACAATCATTTATTGGGGAGCATAATTAGTAGATAATGGGGTAATTAGACTTATATTCAATTATTATTTTGTTCTTTCTCAAACTCTTCTCTGAAATTTTCCTCTTATCATTCATTAATTTCCTATTCCTTTAGTAACATCTACAAAGTTCTCCCCCGCCCCCGTGGGTACCCATCTCTTTTCTCCATCCTTATTAATGCCTTTGCCACTCTAGTACTTATTCGTTCCCATTTCTTCACTTCTCTCTAACAGTTATTCAGATCTACTACTGATAATAGACTTTTGGGTAGAGTAAGGGAAAGGAAAGGGGAAAATTTCATACGTGTCAAATTCTGCTTCGTTTTATGGGTTGAAAAGAATTGGAGGCATTAGGATTCATTGAGAAAAGGTTTGATAAATCGATCCTTGACTAAAACTTTTGAAGTGTTACAAAGTTGATGTTAACAGGCAGTCTTCATTAAGTCCGTTAATAGACACGTATGACTGGGGGGGAGAATCTTGGAACTTAGAAAATATTTAGAAATTCAAGCTTTGTGAGTTACTATTTTTTAATGTATTGGTGATTTATTTTGTTCACTGAATCCAGGTATGAAAATGAAGAAATTATTTTTTAAAAATTATATTTTACTGTAAAAATATACATATAAAACATTTGCCAATTCAACAGTTTTTACATGTGCAATTCAGTGACATTGATTAAGTTCATTATGTTGTCCAGCCATTACCACTATCTTTTTCCAAATGATTCTACCACCAGTAACAATCATTCACTGCCACCTAAGCAGTGACTCCCTTTTCTCCTCTTCTTCCTGCCTGTGGTAAACACTAATAAACTTTGGTCTCTATGCATTTACCTTTTTACATAAGTAGGATCATACAGTATTTGTCCTTTTGTGACTGAGAGTTCACTCAGCATAATGTTTCAGGGTTCATCCATGTTGTAGCATGTATCAGGACTTTTATTTCTCTTTATAGCTGAATAATACCCACAGGTTCTTTCTTGATTTAGGCTATCATCTTCTTCTACTAGATTTAAAAAAAACTTTTTTTTTTTAAGATTTAAAAAAACTTTCGATAAATCTCTTTGAACTCCAGTTCCTTAATCTGTAAAAATGATGACTGTAATACCTGAGGTTTGAGATAGCATATGTAAAAGTGCTTAGTAAATTAGTTAGCTCTGTATCTGAATATTGATAAGGCATACAATTGTTAAACATTACAAACATTGGGCTGCAATTAAGTGGCATATAATCTAGAAATGGTTGATTCTGAGGATACGTAGATAAGGTATAATTCTTGTCTGTAACATCATTAGATTTTAGTGGGAAAATAGGCCTAGGACATTTTCAAACTTGAGTAGTAAAGAGAAAAGGAAAAAAAAGTTCATGGCCCTCTGAATATGTGTATGGACCCTTGTTTGAGAAATGCTGACTGACAAGTAGTTTTATTCTATGAACATGAATTCACTCATGACTTACTTATGTAAAAGAGAAATCATCCTTACAATTAGTAGACTCATTAAAAAAAATGTTGACACAGAACCAAACTTGAGGAATTCATCTTATGATACTGGTAGACCCTAGTTAAAAAAAAACAAAAACAAATGAGTATAACATAGTGTGATAATGGATAGAATATAATAAGATAATGTAGACTCACGGACGAAGGATGACTTCAGGAGTTGGAAAACTTAACAGATGTGTTAACAGATGGGTTAACATTTGAGCCCAGAGTTAAGTGGGTAGGTAGGTCTGGGATTATATATTCCATGCCTCCTTTTCCATCAGAGACTACAATGTGTTCAGAAAATTGGAAGTGAGAGAGAATGGAGAGTAGATTAGTTTGAAGGCTTTTGTAGTATTCTGTACATACTGGAGATGGAGAGAAGAGGAAAATTCGAGAGATACTTAGGAGACAATTGTGTATGTATGTGGTGTGTGTAACTAGTGAGGGATAGAAGTCAAAAACAAGGTCCAGGTTTCTGGATCGAGTGCCTGGTGGAGGCCTTAATTGGGATGGGGATTTCAGGTTCCAGAAGCAGGTATGTGACTAACAATAAGTTCAATTTTTTGCATGCCCAACTTGAGGCAGTGGTGGGTGGCATTTAGATTTAGTTTAGGGATACCTAGTAAGCACATTGATACTGGGTCTGAAATTGAGTAAAGAGCTCCTGGATGGAAAGAGATTTAGTGGGTGAATGATACATTCAGGCTTCAATGGTAATAGTTGCAACCAGGGTCAGGATGACATTTCTAGAGAGAGGAGAGAAGGGCATAAAAATGAATCCCTAGGGTTTATGTACAGAAGAGGAGCAGTCAGAAGAAATCCGATATTGACAAAGAGGCTGTGCAGGAGTACCTAGAACTCAAGATACACCAATTTATTATTTTTCTCCCCGAATTTGCTCCAACTCTTGCATTCCTCATCCAAGAGCAAATGATATCATTGAAAGTATGTCTGTAGTAATTGCCAAGTGGAATAAAATCTAGTTTGTATTATATATTAGTATATATTTTTTTCTTCTCCCACCCTTATCTTGCTTTTAATCTTTGAATTCTGAGTTCATATGCTATGCTTTATCTGGAAAAAAAAATTTTTTTTTCCTAGTACTAAGAGGTACTTTAGTAGCTCCGGATGGTAGATTTGATTTTGCTTTTTCCCTAATAAATAATTACTGTTGGGAAAGGACCACACATAAAAAAATGAAGGGGAGAAAAAGGCGCCCTCAAGCTTTCATTTTAACTTTTCTTATTCTCTAATGTGATGCAAATCTTTTACTGTCTCATTTGTCCTACAGAGATTAGATTGGTATATCCTTTGGAAATTCTAAATAATTCATAATGTATCATGAGGTTTTGACTCTAAACGTTGAGCTTTTCCTTTGTTTATAAATTACAGAAACTTTCTTGATAAGAAAGAGAATATTAACTTTTAGATCCCAAGAATGTTTACTTGAAATATTTTGTAAGGTAGGAAAATAAATTATCCCTAGGGTTGCTCTAATGTGGGAATTAACACCACAAGTTGGTGGAAGTAACTAAAGTAGTACTCTCTAAAATACTGTTATTTAAGAATCTAGGAAATCTTAAGCAGTGAAACAAAATTCAGTTCATTTCCTATGTCAGAGGTAAATGAAGAATTTTATTTATGATTACCAGCCTTTTTAATTAGTTTTGCCTAGACTATAGGAAGATGACAGTGATGTCTTTGTTGGTGTGCCTGTCCAGAAGTTTCTGTGGGAAGATTGTCTCTCAAAAAAAAGTAAATTCTCATTATAGAATTTCTCTATTTCTACCAGTTTATCAGTAGCATTTATTTAGTATTTGATATTTACACATTATTTTTCTAGATACTCTAGGGAAATAAAGAAATAGAAGATGGGAGTTAGTTGACCTGAGTTTACATTCTAATAGAGGAAATAACAATATTCCCATGTGTATGTGGACATTTGCAAACACATTTACCTGACACTGCTGGGGAATATAAAGTATTTCCTTATGAATAAATGTCTTATTGGGTAACCAGAGCTTAGCCTTTAAGTGCCAGAAAAATAACCATTTTTACATGGGACTCTTTCCTGTCTTCTAAATAGTAACTATAATTTAACCTTTTCTGTAAAGACCAAGGGTCATCAGTAGGACTGTCAGTTTATCGGTGTACATTTGGGCTCTTGTACTATTTACTGCTATGTATTTGACTTCTCAGCTCTTTGGGTTTTTCTTTTTTTCTTGATGGGTTGGCAAAACTTTTTTCCAGATGTGAGACATAGAAAAGTAGATGTTTTAGAATTATATTTAAAGAAAGAATTAAAATACTGAGTTCAGGATGTGCATTCTCCGACTGAAATACGTTTTAATGAATGGGCTGGGCCTGGTTATTTAAACGCGTTTTCCTCATCTTCAAATCATTTGGTTTAAATTACTGTGTCAGTGATTTCAGCGTTGATGCTTACCTAGTAATATAGATGTTACTACCTCACTTTTTCTATATACCTACAAATACATTCATAATAAAATGTACACATCTATAGCAAAACAAAGGAGCCCTGGTGGTGCAGTGGTTAAATTGCTTGGCTGCTAACTGAAAGGTCAGCAGTTCGAACCCTCGAGTCACTCCACAGGAGAAAGATGTGGCAGCCTGCTTCCGTAAAGATTTACAGCCTTGGAAGCCCTGTGGGCCGCTCTCTTCTGCCCTATAGGGTCGCTATGAGTTGGAATCGACTTGACAGCAATGGGTTTGGTTTGGGTTTATAGCAAAACAGAGAAATACATTGAATATGAAACTAACTAACTACAGAGTCAAGAAATATACATAATTGGGGTTTCTAGTAATTGGGGAGAATCTCAGCTATTTCATACCAAGAAGGGATTTGCATTTTTTAAAAATATCAATGAAAAGCAGATGATCAATGTATTTCTAGACTATAGTATAGGGAATGGCATTGACTATTTCTGCTAATAAGTGACATACTAAAATTTATTAAGTTGTGGTTCCAGCCTAATGGAGAAATTCTATTTCAACAGAGATTGTCATTTTCCATATTTTTAGTGGTATAAAAATTTTCAATTTGAGTGAAAGGGAAAAAGGCATAATAATGCTCTACTTGCCTTTTTCTGTTTGTATAATTAGTATATAATAATAGCATTTATTGGTGTAAAAACAAAAAATTAAGTAGATTTCTTGATTATCTTATATGTGTATTTTCTCTTCCATCTAGATAGATTTCACATTCAAGAGGAAATAATCCAGGAAAAGGAAGAAAAAGCAGATCAAGATGTGTAGCTCTGTGGCTGCCAAGTTGTGGTTTTTGACAGATCGTCGCATCAGGGAAGACTATCCCCAGAAAGAGATCTTACGAGCCCTGAAGGCCAAATGTTGTGAGGAAGAACTGGACTTTAGGGCTGTGGTGATGGATGAGGTGGTGTTGACAATTGAGCAAGGGAATCTGGGTAAGACTATACTATACTAAGCAATCTGCATTTTTGCTTAGAAAGGCCTATGGTGAATATGCATGTTTTAGGAATAATTAGGACAAAGGAATCTTTAATAGCCTTGTCCTTACTAAGTATTAATTTTATGAAAGAAATGGAAACACTAGCAAAGGAAATCTCTTTTTTTATTATTATGATTTAGGAAACACTTGGCAAGGTAAATTAAAGATGACCTACTGGTTTTCTTACATGTTTACTCTTTATAAGTTACTCCTAAGGGAAGCATTTTGAATCCACCAGCTGCTCCTTGGAAACCCTATGGGCAGTTCTGCTCTGTCCTATAAGGTTGCTATGAGTTGGAATCGACTCGACTGCAACGGGTCAGGGATCCTATTAGTAAATTGTTCAAAATCCATGTGATTAATTTTTTAAATACTAATACAATTTGTTACGGTAAAAATGTCTTAGTGATTTGACTCCTATTGGCATTAATATTTGTAGTATTTCGTATTTGTTTCAGGCTTACAGAGCAAAGCTATCCTGGAAAAGTAGAAATTTTTTAGAATTAAGTCTCTAAATCATTGCCTTGGAAAATTGTAACTTGTTACAGCTAAGTTGGTCATGTCTGTTAGGGAACGTTATATGGTGGCATGTAAGTGGAATTTTTGATTGGCTTTCAGAAAACACTTCATAAATTGAGTGATAGTATTGAAGACAAACAGTCCATTCTAGATCACTTGCTTTGCATTTGTGGAATCATAATGAGGCCACATGCTTTAATTTCCCCATCATTAAGATGAAGAGCAACACTTATTATGAGAATTAGTGACATGCAAAATATAAAGTCTTACTTTTATCTGATAAACCACTGTGATCGATTCTGACTCCTAGCAACCCTATATAACAGAGTAGAACTGCCCCATAGGGTTTCCAGGGCTGTAAATCTTTATGGAAGCAGACTGCCACATCTTTATCCTGCGAAGCAGCTGATGGATTCAAACTGCCAACCTTTCGGTTATCAGCAGAGTGCTTTAACTACTGCACCACCAGGGTTTCTTTTTATCTGATAGTTAGTGTAGGATAATTTCATTCATAGACTAGTTAATAGATCCAAGCTGTTGCCTGATTAGTAAAATGTTACTATAGAATAGGTAGGTAGAATCTCTTAGCACATAATCACTCTGCCTTCTTAACATTTACTTAATTTCATCCTTGTACCTTTCAGTGGTTACCGTTGCGTTAGAAATGTTTCTAAGTCGTTTCCCCTTGGTACTCTTATTTTCATGAATGTAGTTACTACCTTTTTAAGGATGATGCTCACTATGTTATTTTCAGTCTAGTTCTCTTTCCTAATATATATGCCTAGGCCCAACACCTAGTTATTCAGATTCAGAAGATCTGGTTAGAGCTTGCTTTATTCTTTCATGAAATCTTATTTGACCACTTACTATGCATGTGCTAGTTATTGGTTTGGTGTGCAAAATTAGACATGATCCCTTCTTAAATGGTAAGATCAGCATTAATTAAATAATCACACAAGTAAGTGTAAAATTATTATAAATATGGTAAGTTTTGACTAAAAAATTATAAATAAAAAGAATGGATGCCACTTTGCACTCCTTCTGCACCTGTGACAGAATCTCTGATCAAATCAAGGTAAATCCAGTATCTGTTGATATGCTTTTGCAACTTATAACATTTTCAGCTTAATTGCATGTACTATTGTTGAAATTGGAATAAGAAACTCAGATGTTTTATTGTGTTACTTGCCGTGGTCTTAAAGTCCCATGAGAAGAGACATAAGCCAGTGTGGCACATTAGCTTATTCAGCACCATTCCCATAGGCTTCTGGTATATGTTCCTGTGTATTAGAGGTTAGAAAACCAAAGCAATGAATATACTAAAAACCATCATTGTACACTTTAACTGAGTGAATTTTTATGTTTGTTATGTAAATTATAAAGCTGTTAAAAAAAAAAGTTACCCCTTATCCGTGCAATCATGTTCTCACAGTCTAGTAGAAGAGACAATATAGTGATAAATGAGTAGTAAAAGGTACAGAGGTTCTTTTTATTCTTCTTATTTATTTATTACCTCTTCCTTTATCTCAGTATACATAAAACTACTCTTCAGCTTTCTCTCCCAAATCTGTTCTAACTTTATATTAACTATTTCTGGTAATGACATCATTTTCCTAGCCCAAGCTTTTGAAACCTTGGAGTTATTTTGCTTTTTGCTTCTACCTTACCTCCAAATGTAATGTTTTAAAAGGTTTGCCTATTCTGCTTTCAGTATATCTGACATAATGCATCCTTATCTCTATTCTCAGTACTGCTAATAAAATGAAAATCTGTTATAGGACTTGCCTACGTTATTATAGTAGCCTCTAAATTTGGTTTCACATTTAACTGTCATCTTCTAACATTGTAGTCAAATTAATCTTTCAGATCTCAGCTCTAATTATGACATTTGACTCCAAATGTCTTTTTTCTACCTACTGCTTAAAATAATGGTCTGCAAGCTTTTTCACTTGAGTAGTGTCATTGGTTAAAACATTCACCCCAATAATATGCTTCTTTTTTTGTCATTGTTAATAAATGTATCTCAATTTGTTGTTTACCTTTGTTCAATTTCCAGAGATTTGAAATAGGATTTTAAACATATTTGTCCAGTCTTACACTTGTCTTTTGGAGTAAGGATTTGTCAGCCTCTTCATCTGGCATAGCTGGAAGTCCCTAGTTAAGCCTTTTAAAGAGTTCCATTATTGCTTTTGCTTGGACTGTTGAATAGCCTTTGAACTGGCCTTCATACCTCTGCTCTTTCTTTTAGTACATACAATACACTTGATGCCAGATGGATCTTCCCCAACTCTAGACAGAGACTAGAAAAACCCCAAGAGTATGGCCCCCGATACCATTTCAACTCAGTATTGAAGTCACTCCTGAGGTTCACCTTTCAGCCAAAGATTAGACAGACCCATAAAACAAACAGTTATACACGCAGCTCAGCCATGTGTAGGAGACTAAATGGGCACACCAGCCCAAGGGCAAGAACAGGTAGCCAGGAGAGGACAGGAAAGCTGGATGAATGGAAGTGGGGAACCCAAGGTTGAGAAGGGGAGAGTGTTGACACGTAATGGGGTTGGCAACCAGTGTCACAAAACAGTATGTGTATTAATTGTTTAATGAGAAACTAGTTTGCTCCGTAAACCTTCATCTAAAGTACAATAATAATAAAAGATTATTACAGTGTTAGCTCTAAGCATACATGTGGTTTTCTCAATTCCCCCATATATGTGGTGCTTTCGAAAGTACCAATTTCTTCAAGAAACTCTCACTCTGGGTCCTCTTTCAGATCTTAGGAGTTAATTATCTGCTTCCGTTGTACCACTTAGGCCCAGGTAATTAAATGGGGCCGCAGCCTGTCCCTCTCCTGCCCTGTGTGAGCGCCCAGTCTGGTGAAACTGAGGCTGTAGCCCTTCCAGCAGCTCCTATACAGGACAGAACAGAAATGTTGAACAGTCCGTTAGCAAAGTGTGCCCTGCTCACTGCAGTGTCAGAGATCCAGCTCTCTCTGAGAACATGAACTGGGGTTTGCCTCAGCTATTGCTGCCACAGCCCCTTCTCCGGGAGTAGGAAGGGTGAAGACAACAGGAAAAAAAAAAGTTTTTATGCTGTTTAAAAGTCACCATGTTTCAGTGTGCTGCAGCCCTCTGTCTACTTTTCAGAGTTGTTACAGAAGTGAGTTTACAGATTCTCAGCATTTTCCTTGATAATTGTGTGGAGGGGTCAGATTGTGAATCTGCTCACACTGTTATCCTACTGGAAGTCTGCAGTACCACACAATAGGTTTTTTGCTTGTTTATTTAATGCCACACACTTTTGATCTCTGAAACTTTGTATTAAGTTTTGAAATCAGGAAGTTTGAGTCCTTTGACTTTGTTCTTCTCTCATAGTTTTATCCTGGGTCCCTTGAAATTCCGTATGAATTTGAGATTATTTTTTTTTTTAAATTTCTGCAAAAAAAATGCTGTTGAGATTTTGATAGGAATATTATTGATGCTCTGTATTGATTTGTGTAGTATTGTCATCTTAACAATTTTAAGTCTTCTAATCCGTGAATATGAGATGTCTTTCCATTTGTAGGTTGTCTTTGATTTCTTTCAGCAATGTTTTGTAGCTTTTGGTGTGTAAGTCTTAACGTCTCCTTGGCTAAATATATTACTAAGTATTTTATTCTTTTAGGTGCTGTTGTAAATGGAATTGTTTTCTTAATTTCCCTTTTGGTGTGTTTGTTGCCGCTATATAGAAATACAGCTGGTTTTTACATGTTGATTTTGTGTCCCTCAGCTTTGCTGAATTTGTTTATTAGCTCTAACAGTTTTCTTTAGGATTTTCTACAGCATAAAATTATGTCATCCATAAGTGCATAGTTTTACTTTTTATTCTCTAGTTTAGATGGATTTTATTTCTTTTTCTTGCCTAATTGCTCTTGGCTAGAACTTGCAGTACTTTGTTGCATAGAAGTGATGAAAACGGGCATATTCAATTTGTCCCTTATCTTGGGTATAAACTTTCAGTTTTCTGCCATCAAGTATGATATTAGCTGTAGGTTTTTAATATATGGCCCTTATCATGTTGAAATTCCTTTATCTTCCTAGTTTGAGTGTTTTTATCATGAAAGGGTGTTGGATTTTGTCAAATGCTCTCTTTTGCATCAGTTGAGATGATCATGTGGTTTTTTCCTTCAGTAATTCTATTAATATGGTGTATTGCATTGATTGGTTTTATGTTGAGCCACACTTCCATTCTTGGAGTAAATTCCACTTAGCCATAGTGTATAGCCCTTTTAATATGCTACTGAATTCAGTTTGCCAGTATTTTGTTGAGGACAAGGGATATTGGTCTGTAGTTTTCTTTGCCTGGCCTTGGTATCAGGATGGTTTCATAGAATGAGTTATGAAGTGCTCCCTCCTCTTTTACTTTTTGGAAATGTTTGAGAAGGATTGGTGTTAATTCTTCAAATACTGGGTAGAATTCACCAGTGAAGCCGTCCAGTTTTGGACTTTACTTTGTTGGAAGGTTTTTGATTACTGATTCAATCTCTTCCCTTGTTATAGATCTGTTGAGATTTTCTATTTCTTCATGCATCAGTTTAGGTAATTTTTGTTTTATTGGAATTTGTCTATTTCTGCAATTTATAAATTATGAAATTTGTTGGTGTACAATTTTTCAGTGTATTCTCTTATAATCCTTTTTGTTTTTGTATGATTGGTAGTAGTGTCTTCACATTTGTTTCTGATTTTAATTGTCTCTTTTCTTTGTCAGTCTAGCTAAGTTTGTCAGTTTTATTCATCTTTCAAACAATTTTTTTTAGTTGAATTCTTAAACTTTTTTTTACAGAAAAAGACCATTGTATACGTGTTCTGAATATACCTACTCCTCACTTATTGACTGTCTTGTTACCCAACATTTTGCATTTACAACAATAGTAAAAAAAAAAAAAATAATACTATCTGACTATTTTGTACATTAACGACGTACGTTTGGCAGTAAGGAACGCTGAGGTGCAAGGTGAGAATAGCAACTGGCTGTGATAGTTAAGGTTATGTGTCGGCTTGACTGGGCCATGATTTTCAGTGGTTTTTCAGTTATGTAGTAATGTAGTTTGGCAGTTAGTTATGTAGTGATGTAGTCATCCTCCATTTTGGGATCTGATGTGGTTATTCTCCATTTTCACATAATGCCAATTTTTGCATAACAGCATGGTCTTTGGAACCTAACCATGTCGATAAGTGAGGAGAAGGTGTATTATGTTTTGATGTCAGGGAGTGTGAGGCCTCCTGCTTTATTATTATTTTTTTTAGCATTGCTTTGGCTATTTGGGTTTTCTTTCCTTTCCATATGAAGTTAGTCATTAGTTTTTCCATTTCAGTAAAAATGTTGTTGGAATTTGTATTGGGATTGTATTGTAACTGTAGATCACTTTAGGTAGAATTGACATTTTTACCCATGAGCACCGGATGTCTTTCCATTTTTTAGTCTCTTGTAGTAGCATTTATAATTTTCATTGTTTAAGTTTTTGTGTCACCGGTAAGGTTAATTCCTAGGTATTTTAGCGATTTGGGGACTATTTTAAATGGTATTGTTTTCTTGATTTATTTTTTGGAGTAGTCTTTGTTAGTGTAAAGGAACCCAACTGATTTTTGTTGCTAAATTCTTCTATACCTTCTCACTTAATGAGGTGCGAGGTGAGAGTAATGGCTGTGATGGTTAAGGTTATATGTTAACTTGGCTGGGCCATGATTCTCAGTGGGTTGTTATGTAATGATGTAGTCAGTGGTCTGTGATCTGATGTAGTCATCCTTTATTTTTGTGTAACACCAATTTCGCATAGTGACCTGGTCTTTGAAACTTAACCATGTCGATAAGTGAAGCGAGGGTGTATTATTTTCGTCCTGACTTGACTATTTTACAGTCCTCTTTACTGTCTTTGTGGGTTACATTGAACTTAACTGTCTTTGTCAGCAAGACAAAATGCTTTATTCTTTTATTTTTCAATTGAGGTATAATTCATATAATAAAAGGCATAGGCCTTCAGCGTTTAGTCCATGATTTTAGATAATATATATAGTTATATAACAAATTACTAAGCATTTCCATCACCACAAGAAAGTTTTGTTATGCTCTTTTCTGGTCAATTCCCCCACCTCCAGGAGCTGATGTTCTGATTTTTTTTTACACCAAGAATTAGTTTTGCCAGTTCTTGCTTCACATAAAGAGATGCTAACATGTTTTTGAGATTCGTCTGTGTTGTTACACGCATCAGTAATTTCTTCTTTTTTATTGCTGAGGAGTATTCTGTTGTATGAATCTACCACAATTTATTAACCATTCTCCTGTTGATGGACATTTGTGTTGTTTCTGGTTTTGGGCTGTGAATAAATCAGCTCTGAATATTCTTGTACAAGTCTTTTAGAGGACACATATTTTTCTTTCTCTTGGGAAATGCCTACAAGTATTAGTGTTTTTAATGGCTGTACTTAATTGTGTAGAGTTGTGATTTAGAGGGAAAAAGGTATGGCAGTCTGTTCCCGTAAAGATTTATAGCATTGGAAACACCGTGAGACATTTCTACTCTGTCCTGTATGGTTACTATGAGTTAGAATCAACTTGATGGCAGTGGATTTGGTTTGGTTTTGGTTTGTGATTTGGAAATGTCAGTAGATATTTTTGGTTTTCACAACAGGGTAAGGGGCTGCTACTGGCCTCTAGAGGGTAGAGGCCAGGGATGCTTGTAACCATTGTATAATGCACAGTACAGCCCCCCACAACAAATAGTTATTTGGCTCAGAATGTCAGTTGGGCTAAGCTTGTGAAATCACAGTTTATTTCACCAGTGTTCTATTGATGGACATTTTTTTCTTCCTGTAGCAAATACTACTATGATTTTTTAAATGGATTTGTGATTCTTTTTAATATTGTAGTAGTCTTTGCCAAGAGCATGCTTTCCCTTTTTTTTTTAATAGTTGCAGATATATCTATGTAACAGAACACCTGGTGTTTCAATGATCTTCACATGTACATTTCAGTGACATTATGTTAATCATGTGCATTTTGAGTGTAACTATAGGGTAACTACTAGTGTAATATTTGGGCTGAGAATATATGCATTTTAAATTTTGATATATTTTTCCCAGATTGCCTTCACAAAAGATTGAATTAATTTATACTGTCATTAATATTGTATGAATGCCTCAGAAAAGCCAGTTTTAAGTATAGCTGATTTTCTAATAACTCAAAGTAGACCAGCAGTATTGCCTAATGAAGGCCTACAGGGAACTGCTTAAATCAATAAGTAAAATATAGGTAAGTATGATTTGTGATTATATCATTATATTGGTACTTAGGAAATCCTTGAAGGTGTATACAACTTAGCATTTTCCCTGTAATTTTTTTTTTTTTAACATTTAATGGAAAAGTTAGATAAGTAAAGATAAATTTCAGATCAGTTGTGTCTAAATAAAAACCCATTGCTGTTGAGTTGATTCTGACTCTTGGCATCCCCACAGGACAGAGTAGAACTGCCCCATAGGGTTTCCAAGGAGCAAGTGGTAGATTCAAACTGCCAGCTTTTTGGTTAGCAGCTGATCTCTTAACCATTGTGTCACCAGGGCTCCTCTGTCTAAATAGTCATAAATTATTTTGAGTTTTGTTGAATTCTTGAGTTTATACTATTACATACTTTATTTAGAAAACAAATTCTTCTTATTTAAAACAAAATCAAATTCACATTTAAAAATCTTTTTTCTGAGCATTACCCACCTCTTTAACTTCCAGGATCTGTTGTTATTTCAGAGTGGTAAGATGTGAAGTTCATCATAGTAGTATCTATCACTTATCAGCATAACTATGAATAGGTATGGGGAGGGGGCTTCTGTTATTAATTAACTTAATTTCTGAAATCGCTTTTCATCTCGTACACAAAAACTAAAATAAGCTGAGATTTTAAATTCATGTAAAGGAAAGAATTTAAGTTAAAATTGATTCAAAGATTACTTAATATGCATTGACATTTTGAAAGATGCAGTGTTTGAATAGAATATTGTCCCTCCCTTACTAAGAGCTTTTAAACTTACTGGATGGACTGTAAAGCAGTGTTACTGGTTATAATGGATGTACAAATAAGGTACTTTGAAGAATACAGAGAAGCAGTCTGGTAGGATATGGGAAAATGGGGAAGCTTTGTGGAAAAGTTTGCATTCTACCAGGGGCTTATGGAGTAAGTTGGACTTGATGTTATGAGAAAGGAACAAAAAACTGTTCTAGGCAAAGAAAATATCCTGAATTCAACTTATCGAGAAGGAAGGAGAACCTGGAGGAAGAATAACCTGACTGAGTCTTATCAGAAATTTAAAGGTTTGAACTAGGGCAGGAGCAAAGGGAATAGTAGAGAGTGGGCCAGTTTTGCTTGAAAGACATTCTGAAATTAAATTTATTGGCCTTGCTGACCTATTGACTAAGAAGTAGAGGAGAAAGGAATTGAAAGATGATCTTAGGCTCTTAACTTGAATGGCTGGGAGGTTATATGATTAGTGTCAAGGATAAAAAGAGGAATAAATTTAAGTTGGTTTCAGAATATTCAGTTGGAGATAGCCATGAGGGGTTGAAAAAATGAGTCTGAATCTTATAATACAGATCAGCACTAGCTAGCTATAGTCCTGGAGGGTGAAAGTTTTGCCAAGTATTTAGATATTTCATATTATTAATGTTGAAAGTGACAGTCAGGAAAGGGCTTATTTTCCCGTAAAACACGTATTTTGATAGGAGTTACATGGATATATCTAGGGGAAAATATCCAGGAGAACATGTATTATGCTTTCAAATCCTTTTTAAATGAAGAACATTAAATAAAAGTAATACATATTCCACCTGACTATTACTTTTCGGACTTTTTTCTAAGGGGGAGATGTCATATTTTTGATACAAAAATTCCTAAAATTCAGTCAGAAAAGGAACTTGAGGAATTATGAAGTCTGTCCTCTTGCCCCCCTGCCCCACCCCATTTTAAAGGGGAAAAAAAAAATCTGAGAGAATTGTCACTTGCCCAATTTGGAAGAATAAAACCCTAGTTCAGTGCATTTCCACATACATTTACTAATTTTTGGTGAGTTGTTCTTCTAATTTGCCATTAAAAAACAGAAAAAAGCTAAGATTTTGTTTTTCCGGGTGTAATAGAATATCAGAGGTGTTGAAGCCTACTGAATGTGTATTTGAATCCTAGCTTTTCTAGTTGTGAGACCTTGAATGAGTTACTTAACCTCTCTTCAGCTCAGTTTCTCAACAGGGATGGTAATACCTACACAAATAATGAAGTAGTGTATTAGTTTTTTTAGAGTTGTTGTTGTTAGGTGCTGTTGAGTCAGTTCTGACTCATAGCAACCTTATGTACAATGAAATGAAACACTTCACGGTCCTGTGCAGTCCCCACAATCATTGCTGTGTTTGAGCCCATTCTTATAGCCACTGTGTCAGTCCATCTCGTTAAGGGTCTTCCTCTTTTTTGCTGATCCTGTATTTACCAAGCATGATGTCCTTCTCCAGGGACTGGTCCATCCTGATAACATGCCCAAAGTGTGCCCAAATCTCACCATCCTCACTTCAAAGGAGCATTCTGGCTGTACTTTTCCCAGGACAGATTTGTTTGTTTTTCTGGCAGTCCATGGTATAGTCAATATTCTTCACCAGCACCATAATTAACTTACTTATCCAACACACTTCTGTCAACTTGTCATATACTGTGGTGGCTTGGATGTTGCTATGATGCTGGAAGCTATGCCACTGGTGTTTCAAATACCAGCAGGGTCACCCTTGGTGGACTGGTTTCAGCAGAGCTTCCAGACTAAGACAGATTAGGAAGAAGGACCTCATGGTCTACCTGAAAAAATTGGTCAGTGAAAGCCTTATGAATAGCACCGGAACATTTAAAAAATATTTTTTTCCAGCCTCTTCCTTCTTTGTGATATTAATAAGCTGATTGTGGCACTTAGTCCTTTGGAGCTTATCAAGCCTTGTATCATATAAATAATATGATAAGGGTTCATAAAAATAGGAGAAAATACTTTAATATATAGTACTATTTAGTGAGAAACATTATAGTAATAATAATGGTTTCTTTTAGAATATTTGAGAAATACAACAACAAAGAAGGAAAAAAATAAGTTAATAAATGCACAGTGTTTAGATAGAGCTTGGAACATATCCCCAGATGTTAGATATTTTTGACACTTTAAGCAGTCATTTAGGTTAGGTTGCTTCTTTTCTTTTCTTTTTTTTTTTTTTTTTACTGTTTAGTAATCTACTGTCAACTTTCATAAATGCCTTTGTTTATACTACTGATTATTGTTTCCTTAGAACAAATTTTTGAAAACGGAATTGCTGAGTCAGGGTATAAATAGTTTTGTGGAATTCCTTTGATCAAGTTTTACTAAAGCGACTTCCAGAAAGGTTGTATAATTAATATTCCAGAGAAATATTGCCAGGAAATTAGTGCTTATTCCACCACCTCCATTAACCCTTATTATCTACATATAAAACTTTTTTAGTTTAATAAATATATATTTCATTACCTCAAAGGAGTCAAACCTGTATTTGGACTAAAAGTGAGTTCCTTTAATAGTACAAGCTATAAGTTTTAAAAAAGCATAGCTTTTTTTTGGGTGGCCTTTTGGTTTAGATATAATCACATTTTACTTCCATAATAGGAGATGTTTTTTCAAAGTTATTTTAGTGTTTTTTCATTGACTAGTTCAACACACAGGAACTAGGAAGGAGGTAACTTTTATTCCAAATTATTTTATGAAAATAGATGATTTATTTAAAATAAAAGACATCTTGCTGCCAGATGGAGAAGGTAATAAATACCAGAAAGCAAACTGAATTATGCCTTCCCTGTTCCAATTAACCATTGGTTAAAACTTTTGGAATTCTTTGTAGTCCTTTCATGAGCCTTGTTGTCAGCTAAGGACAGAATAAATTAAGGAGCCAGAAATTCAGGGGGAAAGAGATAGTTTGCCTGCATCTGACATCCTCTGGACTATATTTCTGAAGTTATATGTAGTAGGGAATAAGAAAAATTGCCGTAATTGCTTATTTGGGTATAGGAAATCTGAAAGTCAAATAAAAAATACTCATTTTTCTTGGTCAGAGGGCTTCAGAATGTTTGGTAATGATGTACGCTGTGGAGTATTGATGCTTACTAGATCTGCTATTGTCAGCCAGCCTTTAAAAAAAATAACAAAAACAAGTACCAAGGGATTAAGCTTAAAAACAAAGGGATATTTTGCTGAGTATATGAGATACATAATTAGCCGTTGATGGGCAAAACCAGTTAAGGAACTTGACTTATCTGCCTGTTAAATAAATCTGTGTTTTAGTTCTTAAACTCTTTTTTACTTGTTTTTGTTCAGTGAAGTATTTAGGAAGGTAATTACGGATTTCATACTTGCTGTTGTTCATATTAGGCATCCGTGGGTGGTGCAAATGGTTTGTGCTTGGCTATTAACCTAAAGTTTGACTGATTTAAACCCACCCAGTGGTGCCATGGAAGAAAGGTCTGGTAGTCTGCTTCCATAAAGATTACAGCCAAGAACACTTTTTGGAGCAGTTCTAGTCTGTAGTGGGGTCACCGTGAGTCAGAATCTATGGCAACGGGTTTTTTTGTTTTTTTAATTGCGCTTTAAGTGAAAGTTTACAGTTCAAGTCAGTTTCTCATATAAAAGTTTATACACACATTGCTATGTGACCCTAGCTGCTCTCCCTATAATGTGATGGCACACTCCTCCTTTCCACTCCGGATTTCTTGTGACCATTAAACCAGCTCCTGTCCCTTTTTGCCCTCTTATCTCGCCTCCAAACAGGGCCTGCCCATTTAGTCTCATGTATCTACTTGAGCTTAGAAGCGCTGCCTTCACAAGTATCATTTCATGTCCCATAGACTGGTCTAATCTTTGTCTGAAGAGTTGGCCTTGGGAATGGTTTCAGATCTGGGCTAACAGAGTCCAGGGCCCATGTCTTTTGGGGTCCCTCCAATCTCACTCAGACCATTAAGTTTGGCTTTTTATGTGAATTTGAGTTCTGTACCCCACTTTTCTCCTGCTCCATTGGGGACCTTCTGTTGTGTTCCCTGTCAGGGCAGTCATTGGTGATAGCTGGGCACCATCTAGTTCTGCTTTCAGGCTCTCTGGTTTATGTGGCCCTTTTTGTCTCTTGTGCTAGTATTTCCCTTGTGTCTTTGGTGTTCTTCATTCTCCTTTACTCCAAGCGGGTTGGGACCAATTGCTGTGTCTTAGTGGTCGCTCACTAGTTTTTAAGACCCCAGGTGACGCTCAACAAAGTGGGATGCAGCACATTTTCTTAATGAACTTTGTAATGCCAGTTGATCCAGATGCCCCCTGAAAGCATGGTCCCCAGACCCCCGCCCCTGCTACTCTGTCTCTTAAAGTGTTTGGTTGTATTCAGTAAACTTCTTAGCTTCTGGTTTAGTCCAGTTGTGCTGACTTCCCGCATAGTGTGTGTTGTCCTTCTCTTCACCTAAGATAATTCTTGTCTACTATCTAGTTAGTGAATAACACTCTCCCTCCCTCCTCACCCTCCTAACCATCAAAGAATGTTTTCTTCTGTGTTTAAACCATTTCCTGAGTTCGTATAATAGTGGTCTTGTACAATATTATTTGTCTTTTTGCAACTGACTAATTTCACTCAGCATAATGCCTTCCAGATTCATCCGTGTTAAGAGATGTTTTGCAGATTCATCCTTGAGTAGTATTCCATTGTGTGAGTATACCATAATTTGTTTATCCTTTCGTCTGTTGATGGACACCTAGGTTGTCCATCTTTTTGCTGTCGTGAACAGTGCTGCAGTGAACATGGGTGTACATATATCTATTTGTGTGACTACTGTTATTTCTCTAGGATATATTCCAAGGAGTGGGATTGCTAGATTGTATGGTACTTCTATTTCTAGCTTTTTAAGGAAGCGCCAAATCTATTTCGAAGTGGTTGTACCATCTTACCTTCCCACCAACAGTGTATAAGTGTTCCAGTCTCTCCACAACTCTCCAACATTTATTATTTTGTTTGTTTTGGATTAGTGCTCGCTGTGCTGGGGTGAGATGGTATCTCCTGGTAGTTTTGATTTGCATTTCTCTAATGGTTAATTATCGTGAGCATTTCCTCATGTCTGTTAGCCACCTGAATGTCTGCTTTGGTGAAGTGCCTGTTCATATCCTTTGCCCATTTTTTAATTGGGTTATTTGTCTTTTTGTTGTTGAGGTTTTTGCATTATCTTGTAGATTTTAGAGATTAGATGCTGATCGGATATGTCGTAGCCAAAAATTTTCTCCGAGTGTGTATGTTGTGTTTTTACCCTTTTGGTGAAGTCTTTTGATGTCTTTTAAGTGTTTGAGTTTTAGGAACTCCCACTTACCTAGTTTCTTTTCTGGTGTTTATGTATTGTTAGTAATGTTTTATATTCTGTTTATGCCATGTATTAGGGCTCCTAACATTGTCTTTCTTTTTTTTGTGCCATGATCTTTATCGTTTTAGCCTTTATATTTAGGTCTTTGATCAATTTTGAGTTAGTTTTTGTGCATGGTGTGAGGTATCGGTCTTGTTTCAGTTTTTTGCAGATGGATATCCAGGTATGCCAGCACCATTTGTTAAAGAGAGTATATTTTCCCCAATTAACAGACTTTGGGACTTTGTCAAATATCAGCTGATCATAGGTGGATGAATTTACGTCTGGATTCTCAACTCTGTTCCATCGGTCTGTGTATCTGTTGTACCAGTACCAGGCTGTTTTGAGTACCGTGGCGGAATAATAGGTTCTAAAATCAGTTAGTGTGAGGCCTCCAACTTTGTTCTTCTTCTTGGGTAATGCTTTACTTATCCAGGGCCTCTTCCCTTTCCATATGAAGTTGGTGATTTGTTTCTCCATCTCATTATAAAAGGCCGTTGGAATTTGGATTGGGATTGCATTGTATCTGTAGATTGCTTTGGGTAGAAATGACATTTTCACAATGCTGAGTCTTTCTATCCATGAGTAAGGTATGTTTTTCCACTTATGCAAGTCTCTTGTTTTCTTGCAGCAGAGCCTTGTAGTTTTCATTGTATAGGTCTTTTATGTCTCTGGTTAGATTTATTCCTAAGTATTTTATCTTCATGGGGGCTATTGTAAATGGTATTGATTTGATGATATCCTCTTTGAAGTTCTTTTTGGTGGTGTAGAGGAATCCAACCGATTTTTGTATTGTTTGCCTTGTATCCTGATACTTTGCTGAAATCGTCTGTTAGTTCCAGTAGTTTTCTTGTGGATTCTTTAGGATTTTCTGTGTATAAGATCATATCTGCAAATAGAGATACTTTCACTTCTTCCTTACCAATTTGGATGCCCTTTATTTCTTTTTCTAGCCTAATTGCTTTGGCTAGGCCCTCCAGCACAGTGTTGAATAAGATTGGTGATAAAGCACATTCTTGCCTGTTCCTGTTCTCAAGGGGGATGCTTTCAGACTCTCTCCATTTAGGATGATGTTGGTTGTTGGCTTTGTATGAATGCCCTTAATTATGTTGAGGAGTTTCCCTTCCGTTCCTGTTTTGTTAAGAGTTTTTATCATGAATGGGTGTTGAACTTTGTCAGATGGTTTTTCTGCATCGATTGATAAGATCATGTGGTTCTTGTCTTTTGTGATGCATTACGTTTTTCTAATGTTGACCCGTCCGTGCATACCTGATATGAATCCCACTTGATCACGGTGAATTATTTTTTTGATATGTTGCTGAATTCCGTTGGGGAGAATTTTTGTATCAATATTCATGAGGGATATTGGTCTGTAATTTTCTCTTTTTTGTGATGTCTTTACCTGGTTTTGGTATCAGGGTTATACTGGCTTCATAGAATGAGTTTGGGAGTATTCCATCTTTTTCTGTGCTCTGAAATATCTTTAGTAGGTGTTAACTCTTCTCTAAAGTTTGGTAAAATTCTCCAGTGAAGCCGTCAAGGGTAAAGATTTTTTTTGTTGGGAGTTTTTTAATTACCTTTTCAATATCTTCTTTTGTTACAGATTTATTTAGTTTTTCTACTTCTGTTTGTGTCTACGTTTAGGTAGATGTAGTGTGTATCTAGATATTTGTCCATTTCATCTAGGTCTTCATATTTGTTGGCGTATAGTTTTTCATAGTATTCTGTTACGATTGTTTTAATTTCATTTGGGTCTGTTGTGGTATCACCTGTCTCATTTTTATTCAGGTTATTTGCTTCCTCTCCTGGTTTTCTTTTGTAAGTTTGGCCAAATACTTACTAGTTTTGTTGATCTTTTCAGAGAACCAGCTTTTGGTTTTGTTAACTCTTTCAATTGTTTTTCTGTTCTCTATTTCATTTAATTCCGCTCTAATTTTTATTATTTGCTTTCTTCAGGTGCCCAAGGGCTTCTTTTGTTGCTCTCTATTTTTTTCAAGTTTCGGTTAATGTTTTGATTTTGGCCCTTTCTTCTTTTTGATATGTGCATTTATTGCTGTAAATTGACATCTGAGCACTGCTTTTGATGTACCCCAAAGGTTCTATAGTATGTGGTTTCATTCTTACTTGATTCTGTGAATTTCTTTATTCCATCCTTAATTTCTTCTATAACCCAGTAGTTTTTGAGCAAGGTGTTGTTTGGTTTCCATATGTTTGATTTTTTTTTCCCTTGATTTTTCTGTCATTGATTTCCACTTCTATGGCTTTATGATCAGAAAAGATATTTTGTAATATTTCACTGCTTTGGATTCTCTTAAGGCTTGCTTTATGGCCTAATTGTGGTCTGTTCTGGAGAATGTTCCATGTGCATTGGAAAAGAAAGTATACTTGTCTGCTGTTGGGTGGAGTGTTCTGTATATGTCTGTGAGATCAAGTTGGTTGATTGTGACATTTAGCTCTTCCGTGTCTTTGTTGAGCTTCTTTCTGAATGTTCTGTCCTTCACTGAAAGTGGTGTTGAAGTCTCCTACTGTTATTGTGGAGCTGTCTATCTTTCTTTTCAATGCTGTTAGAGTTTGTTTTATGTATTTTGGAGCCCTCTAGTTGAGTGCGTAAACATTTATTATGGTTATGTCCTCCTGGTGTATTGACCCTTTAATCGTTATATAGTGTCCTTCCTTATCCTTTGTGGTGGATTTCCCTTTAAAATCTGTTTTGTCAGAGATTAATATTGCCACTCTTGCTGTTTTTTGATTGTTGTTTGCTTGATGTATTTTTTTCCATCCTTTTAGTTTGTTTGTGTCTTTAAGTCTAAAGTGGTCTCTTGTAGGCAGCATATAGACGGATTGTGTTTTTCTATCCATTCTGCCACTTTCTGTCTCTTTATTGTTGTGTTTAGTCCGTTTACATTCAGCGTAATTATTGATAGGTATGCATTAGTGCTGTCATTTTGATGTCTTTTTTTGTGTGTTGTTGACAGTTTGTTCCACTTTATTTTCTGTGCCAGGTCATTTTTCTGTATGTATTTTCTTTTCATCTTTTTCATTGTTATTGTATTTGCTGAGTCTTTATGTTTTCTTGTTTTTTTTTTTTTTATTTTGATGTGTAGGATTGTTAGTTTCCTTTGTGGTTACCTTAATATTTATCTCTATTTTTCTAGATATAAACCACTCTTTTATATCTTTATATCACTTTGACTTCCTCTCTATATGAAAGATCTGTGAGTACATTTTTTAGTCCCTCTTTTTTGTTTTAATATTACCGTCTTTTACACATTGAAGTCTCTGTTTCCCTGTTTTCAGTGTTTTAGCTTTGGTTTATTTTTGTGACTTCCCTATCTGGGTTGATACCTGGTTGCTCTGTCCTGTGTTGTAGTCTTGGGTTGTTATTTGATGTTACTGATTTTCTAACCAGAGGACTCCCTTTAGTATTTCTTGTAATTTTGGTTTGGTTTTTGCAGATTCCCTAAACTTCTGTTTAACTAGAAAGGCCCTAATTTCACCATCATATTTGAGAGACAGTTTTGCTGAATATATAAATCTTGGCTGGCAATTTTTTTCCTTCAAGGCTTTATATATGTCATCCCATTGCCTTCTTGCCTGCATTGTTTCTGTTGAGTAGTCCGAGCTTAGTCTTATTGACTCTCCTTTGTAGGTGACTTTTCATTTATCCCTATCTGCTCTTAAAATTCTCTATCTTTGGTTGTGACAAATTTGATTATAATATGTCTTGGTGACTTTCTTTTGGGATCTACCTTATCTGGGGTTCGAAGAGCATCTTGCATAGACATCTTCTCATCTTTTGCTATATCAGGGAGGTTTTCTGCCAAGAAATCTTCAACAATTCTCTCCGTATTTTCATTTATTCCCCCCCGTTCTGGTACTCCAGTCACTCGTAGGTTATTCCTCTTGATAGACTCCGAAATAATTCTTAGTGTTTTTTAATCTTTAAAAAAAATTTTTTATCTGATTTTTCCTTAAATAAATTGGTGTCAAGTGCTTTATCTTCAGTCTCACTAATTCTGATTTCCATTGCCTCAGTTCTATGACTTTCTGTTGAGGTGTCTAATTTTGAAATTTTATTGTTAGTCTTCTAAATTTCTGTTTGTTATCTCTATGGAGTCTTGCAGCCTGTTCAATTTATCATTATGCTCTTCTGTAATCTTCTTAAGTTCTTCTGTTGCTTTGTCTGTGTGTTCCTTGGCTTGTTCTGTGTTTTGCCTGATCTTTTTAAGAGTTCTGTATATTAATCTTTTGTATTCTGCCTCTGGTAATTCCAAGAAGTTCTCTTCCTCCAGAAGATTTCTTGATTCTTTGTTTTGGGAGTTTGCTGAAGCCATCATGGTCTGCCTCTTTATGTGATTTGATATTGACTGTTACCTCTGAGACATCAATAAGTTATTATATTCATTTATTTTATGTTTGCTTAGTGTGTCCTAGCTTCTTGTTTTGTTTTGTTTTGATATGCCTAAATAGGCTGCTCATGTGAGCTAGTTTGATTGTTGGTGCCTTTGAAGCTCTAACTTCTTGTCACCAGGTGGTTAGATCTGTTACTAGGTATGTGAGCCCAGGAGTCCACTTTCTTTTCTTGTATGGATTCAGCTCAAGTGTCCAGGTAGTCGGTCATCAAATGTGTGGTGCAGGCTCTCACTTGCAGTCCTAGATGAGCAGGGGTGATTGAAATAGGTACACGTATCTGACTGAAGCAGGGGGTCATGCGGTGAGCAAGGCATGGGGCTGACGGCTGCCCCTGTGCATCTGGAAGGAAGGCATGTCCCTGTTTCCTACAGTGTATAGGTGGGTGGGTTTTGTAACTGAACTATGAGCACCCAGTGCTGTTGGCTGTAAGGACTGGGATGCACCACTTATTCTTGGACCCCTGTCGCAGGTGGCTAGGTGGCGTGGCTAGAGCCATCAGTCCTCAGGCCCCTGATGTTGGTAGGTTGAGGACCCTACTTAATGAGAAGAGCTGTGTCAGTTGTCAAGAAGCTTCCAGTCCACCATATAGCTGATACAGTGAAGTTATGCTTCAGGTATGTACCCTGTTGTACTGTGCTAACGAGGGCCTCCGTTGCTGAAATGGGCCCACACAGGTCTGTGTAGGGGTGAAAGATATTCAAAGTCCGTGGATCCCTTATGCCTGTGCCTAGGCCGAAGGGCTGTACCTGCTGTGAGTTCCTGGCTTCAGGTAGCTGGCAGATTATTTTCTCCTGTTTGTTAATTTTTTTCCTCTCCAAGGCTGGAAGAATGGCTCAGGGCACGTGAGGAGACCTACTTCTGGCCCAGGGGACTTGACAGTCGCTAAAGTCGGCCTGGGACCCAGTGTAGAGTAGGGTGTGGCAGGTAAATGGGAGTGAGGTTCCTCCCAGCTGCGATGATTTTTGATCCGTGCAGTAGGCTAAACACATATACTTACCTTTTGCCAACTGAGCGCTGCTTTTCACTGGCTCTGGAGGCCTGAGCTGACTCTACACCCCTTGGTCAAGAATCTTCCTGCATGAACGTCAGGAATCTTCCTGCATGAACATCACTGCCTACCTCACCATGCACACCAGCCAGTCTGGCCCACAGGGCGCCAGCTCCCCCTGGATCAAGTCTAGCAACTCCTCACAGCTTCTGAGCCGTCTTTCCCTCCCCCTGCCACTCAGTCTGATTCTTCAGCTTTGCCTTTGATGTTCAGGGCTCCTAGATTGTCATATGTAATTGATTAACTTGTTTTTTCTAGTCTTTGTTGTAAGAGGGAACCCTGGAAGCATCTGACTACTCCACCATCTTGGCCCTGCCTCTGATTTTTGGTTTTTTATTGGCCCTATTATTAATCTCTTCAGTGGAACAGGCTAGCTGATTTTGTTTTAAATGAAAGATTTATTCCTCAAATGGCAGTAGTGTTTTCCTGCCTTAGAGTTTAAAACGTTTTGGTTTTCTCTGTTTTAGCTTTAAAGATTGGCCTAACTTTAAAAGGCTACATAGTCTGTGCTTGATATATTTTATTGGTTTTATAGTGTAATATTTTAGTATGTTGGGTGACTTCTCTCCTCACTTGGTTAAAATGAGTCTACTAGCCTTGCTTTTCTCCCTCTTTTAAAAAATAATTTCAAATTTATAGAGTTGCAAGAATAGTACAAAGAACTTCTGTACACATATTACTCAGTTTCGTCAGTTGTTATGTTGCCTTATTGCTTCTGTAGTTGATTCTCATTATTTGTGTTAGTTCTATAAAGTTACCATGAACACTGAATTAGTGAACGCTGAGCCATTGTTCCTAGGGGGAAATACATGCTTAGGTTCCTGCGAGCTCTATTCAAAACATTTTTAAGCGATCAATACATAGTCTTTGTTTCATATGTGTTTCTGTTTAAAGATACTTTTTTAAATATATATTTGTTACAAATAATTATAAGCAGTATTTCTATATAATCATATACAGAAGTGAAAACAGTAACATATTACTCACCCTAGGTAACAACAACAACAAAAAAACCAAACCCATAGCTGTTGTGTCAGTTCCAACTCATAGCAACCCTATGGTAAGGTGACTGTAAATATTTTTGATTTTCAGTCTCACAACAATACTTTCCACTATTTTTTTTTTTAATCTGTTGTCTTCTCATAAATCTACAAATTAAGCCACTTTCCTATCTTTTCAATATCTTCAACATGCATGTCATTTTAGCATTTTATGGTGCAGCCTCACATGCAGATCAGTGAATTTCTTCTTCCTTACTCTGAATGTCTTGTATTTTTGATTTATTGACATTGAGCTCACAGTGAACAGCACTGTAACTCACTCCTGAACAAATTTATCTAACACATGTGTTTTCTCTGTAAGGCTCATCACATTCTTAGGAACGGTAGCCAGCACTTCAGTACTATGTTGGGGACTGTTTTGAACAGCAGATTTACCAACAAAAAGCACACAGAAAGAATGACATTAAGTAAACTACAAAAACAACATTTTTGTTTACAGTATGAGAACTGAAAAAAGAAGCAGAACATTGCTTTATTGGCTCTCAGCTGGGAACCGTGCAATTCTGGTGACTCCCATTTTTTACTGATCTGTGCAATCCACAAATGTGCATGTCTACTGATTTTGGGGCTACAAATAAATTTTAACAAGTAGGCAAATTCACAGATATGAAATCCCCGAATAATGAAAGGCATCCTTAGGCCAGCTGAACCTATCTGTAAACAGCAACCCCAAATCCATGGAGGACAAGGTCCCTACTGCCTGCCCTGGCACTAGCCAGTCGCTCAAGGGACGTGGTCCATGGGCCGTTAACCCTTCCACCATTGTAGGGTATGAGGAGTGGGGCATCATAATTGGTAGGGGTTTGTGGCTTATCTATACAGGATCAACAACAGCTTTTACCTTCATCTGGTACTCCTTTGTTTGGTTTCAGTGTCTGATTAGGTTCCACAATACTTGGTTCCAGTTACTCCCTCTTTCTGGTTCAGTTGTTGTTTTGGTGGAGGGACTGACCTCTATTATTTTCTTACTCCTGCCATTTTTGCCAGGGGTCACTCAAATTGTTTTTATTTTCATGTTAATTATACGAGAATTGGCCCAGGCTAAGTCACTTTCTGCTCAATCTTTGGGAAACTAGGACTGTGGTCTCAACTCAGCTGGACAGTGAAATTTACAATTGGCTATTTTCTTCAGTAAGAATATATGTATTAAAAATAAGATGTTGAATATAATTATTCAAAGGAAAAACGCTTAGTGTTTTAGATTTCCAAGAATTATTTTTTCTCTCTCATGTACTCAGGTCTCTCCCCTGCCCCCTACTATCAAATCACCAGGAGCTTAGATTATATTTACCTGCATGATGAATCAGTCTGCATTTTAGTTCTTAACTCCTGGGTGAGACACTTGAATGAAAGTTTTATCATCCCTGCCAGCGTCAAATGACTATGCCTATGTTATCAAGATCCCCTTCCAAAATAATTCAGCAAAATGAAGGAATTGTGTTAGTTGTGTCTCTAGTGTTTCAAGCTCTTCTAGGTTTAGGGATCAAATTTCTCTTGGAAATAACTGTAGTTTTATATGGGAGGCTGACTATTGTGATTTCAGATCTAGTTGTATGAGTAAAAGTTACTGTGATAAATACAGACTACTGACCTACAATAAACAATGTTGGTTAAACGTTGTAATTAGTGCACACAGTTGTCTTATGCCCGATCTAAAAGGAAATGTTCTGATTTTGTTCCAGTACTAAACATGATGCTCAGCATAGGTTTTGTTTTGTCTTTATTTTTTTAAATACCCATTACCAGGTTAAGCAAATTTTTCTCTTCCTAGTAAATTAAGAGGTGTTCCTTTTAAACCACATACAGGCAGTCCCTGAATTAAAAACAAATTCCATTCCTAAGTCTGTCTTTAAGTTGAATTTGTATGTTTAAGTCATAACAGTTAGGGTACGGTTCGTATCTACTGTCAGTCAAATGTTTGTCTTAGTATATAGTATATTATGTACATTTATATGCATAAAAAACATTAAAGAAACACTTCCAGAAACACTAAACCATCTTTAACGTAATAATACAGTAGTGATAATGTTTTGATGTGTGTCCCAAAGTAGCACCTGTTTGTTATTACAAACCATTGTGTGCACTTCAGATTTTTAATATACAGTACTCTCCCCTTACCAATGGGAGAAATGTTCCAAGATCCCCCTGTGGATGCCTGAAGCTGTGGATAGTACTGAACCCTATATATAGTATGTTTTGACCTACACATGCATACCTATGATAAAGTTTAATTTATAAATAGGGCACAGTAAGAGATTAACAACAAAAACTAATAATAAAATAGAACAACTGTAACAGTATACTGTAAAAAAAAAGTTATGTGAATGTAGTCCCCGGGTGGGACAGAATGGGAAGGCACGATATTTCACAGTTTACTCATTTAACGTTTTCGGACTGAGATTTGACCATGGGTTAACCAAAACTGTGGGAAGCGAAATCGTGGATAAGGGAGGGCTACTATGATAGGCTTTAGAGGGATTAACTCATAACCTGAGCCTGCCTGTACTCATTACCACCTCCTGATTGTTCCTAATTCTCGTGCGTATGAAGTGAAACCTAATTGTGGTTTTAATTTATGCATCACTGCTCACTAATGAGGTTGAGTACATTTTTTTATATGTTCCTTTAGATATCCTCACTGTTCGAGTCTCCTGTTCATTTTGCTGTTAGATTGATTATCTTACTTTTGTAAATGTCTCATTTGTGGCTTGCCTTTTAACTTTTTTAATGGTGTCTTGATAAATAAACTAAACCACACCAACTGCTGTGGAGTTGATTCTGACTCATAGTGACCCTGTAGGACAGGGTAGGACTGCCTCATAGGGTTTCCAAGGCTGTGTATGTTCTCAACAACTAAATAAATTAAGAAATAATAATAATAAAAAAATCAGTTGGAAACTGATATGGTGCTTCTTTACAAAGCTAAAAATAGAAACACCATATGATCCAGCAATCCCACTCCTAGGAATATATCCTAGAGAGATACGAGCCGTCAGATCAATAGACGTATGCAACAATGCAGCCATTTCCAAATTCATGACATTGATAACATTCTTTGAGTTGTGCAGCCATTCTCACACTCTTTTTCTGAGTTGTTTCTCTCCCCATTAACATAAACTTACTGCCCCTTACGGTTCCTGTCTAATCTTTTGAGTTGCTGTTGTCACTTTGATCCCATGTAGACAACTCTTAAAGGAGCATTATGTTGAAGGAAGACATTTTTTACTAGTTTAGCTAAACTATTGTTTGGTTTAGAGAAGGGGCTATTTTTGGTTTAAGGTTTAAAGATTATCTCAGGGCAATAATTTCAGGGGTTCATCTAGCCCTCATGGCTCCAGAAAATCTGGCGTCCGTGAGAAATTGAAATTCTGTTCTGCATTGTGCCTATTTTGGTCAGGATTCTTCTTTAAAATCTTTGATCAAAATGTTTTGTTTTTGGCAAGTGTGATTATTATGTGTCTTAGTGACTTTCTTTTAGGGTCTATCCTGTATAGTAGTTCGTTGAGCTTCTTGGATGCTCATCTTTCCGTCTTTCATGATGTTTGGGAAGTTTTCTGCCAGCAAATCTTCAACAGTCTTCTCTCTGTTTTCCATTTTCTCCTCCTGTTCTGGAACTCTGAGCACGTGCAGATTTTTGCTCTTGACTGTGTCCTACATAATTCTTAGGTTTTCTTCATCCTTTTCTCTGATTTTTCCTCAAACAAAGTGGCATCCATGGAATTTTCTTCAATCTCACTGATTCTGTCTTCCATTCTTTCAAATTTGTTCCTAAAACTTTCTGTTGAGTTGTACACATCTGAAATTTTGTTGTTTATCTTTTGTATTACTAATTGCTGTTCTTGTGTAATTTCTAGTTATTTATGTTGATGTTTTGTTTTTGTATTATTTTCCTGAATTGTTCTATTTCTTTATCTGTGTTGCTTGATTTTAGCTATGTTTTCGTTAGTGTTTTTTTTTTTTTTACTTTTTTTAAAATTGTACTTTAAGTGAAGGTTTCAAGAACGAACTAGTTTCTCATTAAACAGAGTACACATACTGTTATATGACATTGGTTAACAACCTCACGACATGCTGACACTCTCCCTTCTCCACCTTGGGTTCCCTATTACCAGCTTTCCTGTCCCTTCCTGCCATCTCTTCCTTGCCCCTGGGTTGGTGTTCCCTTTTAGTCTCGTTTTGTATTACGGGCCTGTGGTGGTTAAGATTGTGTCTGAACTTGGCTGGGCATGATTCTTAGTATTTAAATGTGATCACACTCATGGTTGAATATACTGTGAGTAGCCAATCAGATGAAAGGGAATTTCCTTAGGGGTGCGGCCTGCATCTGAATATAAGCAGCCTTTCTGGCTTTTTGCTTACTCTGAATCCTGCGGCTTCCCCCTGTCGTCTCATCTCCAGTGCTTGGGGCTTGAGCTGTCAGCTTATCTGCCAAACGTGGGATTCGTCGATCTTCACAGCCTGTGAGCGGAGCCCTGTTCTCTGACCTGCTGATCTTGGGTTTGCCAGCCCCTGGAGGTGCGTGAATCAGGAAAACCTTTGTGGGCTTGCCTGCTGATCTTGGAATTAGTGAACCTTCACAGCCTATGAGTGGGAGCCCTGCTCTCCGACCTGCCGATCTTGGGCTCGCCAGGTTCTGCAGCTGCGTGACTTGGGAAAGGCCTCTACCCTGATCCACCGACTTGGGACGTTCTAGTCTCTACAATTGCGTGCGCTGTTGCTTGATAAAAATGTCTCTCTGTATATTTATACGCTTTACTGGTTTTGCTTCTTTAGAGAACCCAGCCTAAGACATTTCGTACTGGGAGTGGTTCTAAGGAAACAATTGTAAGGATGAGTTTTCTGAATTGGTTCTCAAGTCTGGTTAGTCTTAAAGACTGCTTAAATACTGCTTCCAGCAGTATAAAGGGCACTGCTAGTCCATGGAGTGAGGTGACGATACAAATATGTAAAATATCACCACCAGTAGATCAGGTATTGGTGAAAGGCAAGACTCAGGGTGAACACATATGTGATACCTTTCTACGGCTTTGTCAGAATGAGAAGTGTAAGGAAGCTGGTTGGTTTGTTCTACTATCGCTAGATAAACTGGTGAAAGAAAGAGATGCACTCAGGGCTTCAGAGTCAAAGATCAAGTGCCACATACTTGACCTCAAGGCTTCCACTTGTGGTTTGAAAGAAAGCCTTACTTCTTTTTTTTATTTTTAATTTATTTTTATTTTTTTATTGTACTTCAGGTGAAGGCTTACAGAACAAATAGTTTCTCATGAAACAGTAGTACACATATTGTTTTATGACATTGGTTAACAACCCCACAACATGTCAACCCTCTAACTTCTCAACCTGTTTTTTTTTTTTTTTTTTTGGTGAAAATACACATAGCCAAAGATACATGATTTCAAAAATTTCTACATGCACAGTTCAGTGACATTGACTACGCTCTTCCAATTGTGCTGTTATTCTCACTTAAGATGAAGGCTTACTGAACAAAATAGTTTCTCATTTCACAGTTACTACAAATGTTGCCCTATGACAATGGTTAACAGTCTCAGAACACATCAACAGTATCCTTACACAGCCTTAGGTTCCCTATCACAACCTTCCTTGTCCCCTTCTGCCTTCTGGCCCTTGTCACTGGACTGCTATACCTCATTAGTCTCATTTGGTTTTACAGGGCTGTCCACTCCCAGGCTGAATGGTGAACCTCGGAGATAACTTCACAACTGAGCTAAAAGGGTGTTTGGGGGCCATATTCTCGGGGTTTCTCCAGTCTCCTTTAGGCCAGTAAATCTGGTCTTTTTTTGTGAGTTAGAATTATGCTCTACATCCTTCTCCAGCTCTGTCCAGAACCCTCTATTGTGATCCTGGTCAGAGCAGTCAGTGGTAGTAGCCAGGCACCATCTGGCTGTACTGGACTCGGTCCGGTGGAGGCCTTGGTAGCTGTGGTCCATTAGTCCTTCGGACTGATCTTTTCCTTGTATCCTGTTCTCTTCATTCTCCCTTGCTCCCGAAGGGATGAGACCAGTGGAGTATCTTAGATGGCTGCTCACAGGCTTTTAAGACCCCAGACACTACTCACCAAGGTAGAATGTAGAGCATTGTCTTTATAAGCTGTGCCATGCCAATTGAGCTAGATGTTCCCCAAGACCATGGTCCCCAGAGCCCTCCGCCCAGCAATTCAGTCCCTCATGGAGTTTGGATGTGTCTATGGGGCTTCCATGACCTTTCCTTGTACAAGCTGTGCTAGTTTCCCGTGTACTGTGTACTGTCTCACCCTTCACCCAAGATACCACTTATCTATTGCCTATTTAGTATTTCCCCCCACCCCTCCCATCCCTGGTAACCAACAAAGATTGTTACATTTTGTGTGTGAACTTTTTCATGGGTTTCTACAATAGAAGTCTCATACAATATTTGTCCCTTTGTGATTGACTTATTTCACTCAGCATAATGTTCTCCAGTTTCATCCATGTTATGAGATGCTTCACAGATTCATTGTTGTTCTTTCTCGTTGCATAGTACTCCATTGTGTGTATGTACCATAGTTTGTTTATCCATTCATCTGTTGATGGGCATCTAGGTTGTTTCCGTCGTTTTGCTATTGTGAACAATGCTGCCATGAACATAGGTGTGCATATGTCTATTCGAGTGACCACTCTTATTTCTCTAGGATATGTTCCTAGGAGTGGGATTGCTGGCTCAAATGGTATGTCTATTTCTAGCTTTCTGAGGAAGCGCCATATCATTTTCTAAAATGGCTGTATCGTTTTGCATTCCCACCAGCAGTGCATAAGAGTTCCAATCTCCCCGCAGCCCCTCCAACATTTGTTATTTCCAGTGTTTTTGATTCGTGCCAGTAATGCCGGGGTGAGATGGTATCTCATTGTGGTTTTAATTTGCATTTCTCTAATTGCTAGTGATCGTGAGCATTTTCTCATGTGTCTGTTGGCCATTTGAATGTCTTCTTTGGTGAAATGTCTGTTCATTTCCTTTGCCCATTTTTTAATAGGATTATTTGTCTTTTTGTTGTAGTAGAGGTGTTGGATTTTCTTGTAGGTTATGGAGATTAGCCCTTTGTCTGACTTACACTGTCCAAAAATTTTTTCCCAATCTGTAGGTTCTCTTTTTACTCTTTTGGGGAAGTCTTTTGAAGAGCATAGGTGTTTGATTTTTAGAAGATCCCAGTTATCTAGCTTATCTTTGGGGGTTTGTGCGTTGATGGTTATGGTTTGTATCCTGTTAATGCCCTGTATTAAGGCCCGAAGTGTTGGTCCTATTTTTTCTTCTATGAACTTCATAGTTTTAGGCAGAAAGCCTTATTTCTTGTAGTAACAGCTGAAATTGCTGAAAACCAAACCCAGAGTCTTATTGTAAGAGTGGCTGAATTACAACCTCGAGAGGGGTCTGAAGTTAAAGTGAGGGCACTGATTGGGAAGAAATGGGATCCTGAAACTTGGGATGGGGACGTATGGGCAGATAATCAGGAAGCTGGGGACACTGAGCCCTTAAATTCCATTGAATCACTTCTGCCAGCATAACCAGTCCCATCTGAAGAGATTACTTCATGTTTGTCGGCTAAACCACCCTACCCAGAACAAGTATTATTCACTCCACTCCCATCTAATGTGATTAACTCTAGCCCAGCTGCCTCTAAGGAGCCCTTGCCTGAGTCATTGTCTGGGGCATCACCTGAGGCAGATGCTTTAAAAGACAATGTTGAATGTTCTCAAAACAATTCCGCACTGCCGATTCTAGCTTCTAGACCTATAACTAGGCTTAAGTCCCAGGGAGCCCCAGAAGTTAAAGTACGAAGAAGTGTGACCCAGGAAGGAGGTACTCTACACTCCAAAAGAACTACTTGACTTTTCTAATATGTACAGACAGTACTGGGAATATGTGTGGAAATGGCTATTAAGAGTGTGGGATAATGGTGCAAGGAACATAAAGATGGATCAGTCTGAGTTTATTGATATGGGTCCACCAAGCACAGATTGTTCATTCAGTGTTTCAGCTTGAGAAGTTAGGAAAGAATCTAATAGTTTATTTGGTTGGGTTGCTGAAGCATGGATTACAAGGTGGCCTACACTAAATCAAGTTGAAGTACCAGACCTGCCTTGGTATACTGTAGAAGAAGGTATCCAAAGGCTTAGGGAAATTGGCATGCTAGTATCAAGTTAGACCCACAGACCCACACACGGACTGCCCAGAGGACACACCTTCTACCACAGTTGTGAGGAGCAAATTTGTGAAAGGAGCTCCAGCATCCTTGAAGACTGCTGTGATTGTTCTTTTATGTAAGTCAGACTTGACAGTGGGAACTGCCATAACTGAATTAAGACACCTAACTACAATGAGGCTGATTGGACCCCAGGTAGTAGGGGCCAAGTGGCTGCACTCAATCAACAAAGACAGGGTGAGCGTGGTTACAGTAATGGATAGAGGAGTCAAAGCAGTAATCAGAATAGTCTGACTGATACGGATTTATGGCATTGGCTACACAGCAGTGGTGTCCCTAGGATTGAAATAGTTAGGAAATCTACTAAATATTTACTTGATATGAACAAGTGGATGAATTCTAGATCAGGTGAAGAGCAGTCTAACTCACATCACCAGAATAGAGACTCATGGTCCCTCAATCAATTCCTAAATTTGAGTTTGATGACCCATAACCCCTTGAATGAAGCGGAGGCCAGATTTCCTTGAGGAAGGACTCTAATACACTTCCAAAAATTTTTACTGTTAATCTTTCTCCCAGCTTTCCCCCAAAAGGCATCTAGGGCCTCTTAACAAGAGTGACTGTTCATTGGGGAAAAGGAAACAATCAGACTTTTCAGGGATTACTGGATACTGGCTCTGCACTGACAGTAATTCCAGGAGACCCAAAACATCACTGTGGCCCACCAGTCAGAGTGGGGGCATATGGAGGTCAGTTTATTAATGGAGTCTTGGCTCATGTCTGTCTCACAGTAGGTCCAGTGCATCCCCGAACCCATCCTGTAGTAATTTCCCCAGTTCCAGAATGCATAATTGGAATAGATATACTCAGCAACTGGCAGAACTCCCACACTGGATCCCTGACAAATAGAGTAAGGGCTGTTATGGTAGGAAAAGCCAAGTAGAAGCCATTAGAACTGCCCCTACTTAGGAAAATAGTAAACCAAAAGCAGTACCGCATTCCTGGAGGAATTGCAGAGATTGCTGCCACCATCAAGGACTTGAAGGATGCATTCAGCTTGCCTGTTTGGCCTGTGCAAAAAACAGATGGATCTTGGAGAATGACAGTAGATTATGGAAAACTTAACCAGGTGGTGACTCCAGTTGCAGCTGCTATTCCAGAGGGAGTTTCGCTGCTTGAACAAATTGATACATCTCCTGGTACCTGATACGCAGCTATTGATCTGGCTAATGCCTCTTTCTCCATACCTGTTTGAAAAGACCACCAGAAGCAGTTTGCCTTCAGCTGGCAAGGCCAGCAATACACCCTCACTTGCCTACCTCAGGGCTATATCAACTCTCCAGCCCTATGTCGTAATTTAGTCTGCAGGGACCTTGATCACCTTTCCCTTCCACCAGACGTCACAGTGCTCCATTACATTGATGACATTATGCTGATTGGACCTAGTAAGGAAGAAGTGTTTTCCAGTTCAGTGAAATTTGTAGGGGTCCAGTGGTGTGGGGCATGTTGAGACATTCCTTCTAAAGTGAAGAATAAGTTACTGCATCTGGCTGCTCCCACAACTAAAAAGGAGGCACAACACCTAGTGGGCCTCTTAGGATTTTGGAGGCAACATATTCCTTATTTGGGTGTGCTACTCTGGCCTATTAAGTGACTCGAAAAGCTGCTAGTTTTGTGTGGGGATCAGAACAAGAGAAGGCTCTGCAACAGGTTCAGGCTGCTGTGCAAGCTGCTCTGCCACTTGGACCATATGATCCAGCTGATCCAGTGGTGCTTGAAGTGTCAGTGGCAGATAGAGATGTTTTTTGGAGTCTTTGGCAGGCCCTTATTGCTGAATCACAGTGCAGACCCTTAGGATTTTGGAGCAAAGCTCTGCCATCCTCTGCAGATAAATACTCACCTCTTGAGAAACAATTTTTCACTTGTTACTGGGCCTTAGAGACTGAATGCTTAACCATGGGATACCAAGTCACCATGTGGCCTGAGCTGCCCATCATGAACTGGGTGTTGTCTGACCCACACAGTCATAAAGTTGGACATGCACAGCAGCACTCCATCATTAAATGGAAGTGGTATATTCGAGATTGAGCCCGAGCAGGACCCGAAGGCACAAGTAAGTTGCATTAGATAGTGGTCCAGATGCCCATGGTTTCCACTCCTGTAACATTACCTTCCATCTCCCAGTCTGCACTTAATGGCCTCGTCGGGAGTTCCTTATGATCAGTTGACCGAAGAAGAGAAAACTCATGCCTGGTTTACAATTGATTCTGGGTGATATGCAGACACTGCTTGAAAGTGGACTGCGGTAGCACTACAGCCCCTTTCTGGGACCTCCCTGAAGGACTGTGGTGAAGGGAAATCCTCTCAACGTGCAGAACTTGGAGCAGTGTACCTGGTTGTTCACTTTGCTTGGAAGGAGAAATGGCCAGATGTGTGATGACATACTGATTCATGGACTGTTGCCAGTGGTCTGGCTGGATGATCAGGGACTTGGAAGGAACACAATTGGAAAATTGGAGACAAGGATTTATGGAGAAGAGGTATGTGGATAGACCTCTCTGAAAGGGCCAAAGAAGTGAAGATATTTGTGTCTCATGTGAATGCTTACCAAAGGGCGACCTCAGCAGAGGAGTGTTTTAACAATCAGTTGGATAGGATGGCGCGTTCTGTGGAAACCAGTCATTCCTCTTTCTCCAGATACTTCCATCATTGCTCAATGGTCTCATGAACAAAGTGGCTACGGTGGCAGGGCTGGAGGCTATATATAGGCCAGCAGCATGGACTTCCACTCATCAAGGCTGACTTGGCTACAGCCACTGCTGAGTGTCCAGTCTGCCAGCAGCAGAGACCAGCACTGAGTCCTCGATATGGCTCCATCCCTCGAGGTGATCAGTCAGCAACCTGGTAGCAAGTGAATTATGTTGGACCACTTCCATCATGGAAAGGGCAGTGTTTTGTCCTTATTGGAATAGACAGTTACTCTGGGTATGGATTTTTCTTCCCTGCACTGAGTGCTTCTGCCAAAACTGTCATCCGTGGACTTACAGAATGCCTTGTCCACTGTCATGGTATCCCACACAGCATTGCCTCGGATCAGGGGACTCACTTCACAGCAAGTGAAGTGCAGCAGTGGGCCCGTGCTCATGGATTCACTGGCCTTACCATGTTCCCCATCATCCTGAAGCAGCTGACTTGTTAGAACGATGAAATGGCCTTCTAAAGACACAATTACGGCGCCAGCTAGGTGGCAATGCTTTTCAGGGTTGGGGCAGTGTTCTCCAGGAGGCTGTATATGCTCTAAACCAGCATCCAATATATAGTGCTGTTTCTCCCATAGCCAGGATTCATGGGTCCAGGAATCAAGGGGTGGAAATGGGAGTGGTACCAGTCACTATTACCCCTGGTGACCCACTTGCAAGGTTTTTGCTTCCTGTCCCCTTCACCTTATGCTGTGCAGGCCTAGAGGTCTTAGTTGTAAAGGGAGGAATGCTACCACCTGGAGACAATCACTGATTCCATTGAACTGAAAGTTAAGAATGCCACCTGGCCACTTTAGGCTCCTTATGCCTCTGGATCAACAGGCAAAGAAGGGAGTTAGTATACTGGTTGGTGTGATTGATCCTGATTACAAAGATGAAATCAGATTAATATTACATAATCGAGGTAAAGAAGAGTATGTCTGGAATGCAGGAGATTCCTTAGGGTGTCTCTTAGTACTATCATGCCCCGTGATTAAAGTCAATGGAAAAGTACAGCAACCTGATTCCAACCTGATTCTGAGTAATGACTCATACCCTTCAGGAAGGAAGTTTTGGGTCACGCCACCGGGCAAAGAACCACGACCAGCCGAGGTGCTTGCTGAGGGCAAAGGGAATATGGAATGGGTGGTAGAAGAAGGTAGTTCTAAATACCATTTACGGCCACGTGACCAGTTGCAGGCACAAGGACTCTAATTGTTATGAATATTTCTCCATCAAATATTTTTTCCTTCACCTGTAAAATACAAGATATAAACAGGGCCAGTGCGTTTTCTATTGTACGTGTGTTAGTTGTACCATGTTAGGTGCAGGTATGACTTTCTAATTGTCCTTATTCAGAGATTATATATGGTTTAAGGAGGTATGTACATGTACTTGAGCTGTCAGCTTATCTGCCGAACTTGGGGTTCGTCGATCTTCACAGCGTGTGAGCGGAGCCCTGTTCTCTGACTTGCCAATCTTGGGTTCGCCAGCCCCTGGAGGTACATGAATCAGGAAAAACTTTGTGGTCTTGCCTGCTGATCTTGGAATTAGTGAACCTTCACAGCCTGTGAGTGGGAGCCCTGCTGTCTGACCTGCCGATCTTGGGCTCGCCGTCTTGTGCAGCTGCATGACTTGGGAGAGGCCTCTACCCTGATCGACAGACTTGAGACGTTCTAGCTTCTACAATTATGTGAGCTGTTTCCTTGATAAAAATCTCTCTCTGTATATTAAATGCTTTACTGGTTTTGCTTCTCTAGAGAACCAGCCTAAGACATGACCTGTCTAACCTGTGGTTGAAGGGTGAACCTCAGGAGCGACTTCATTACTGACCTAAAAGGGTGTCCAGGGGCCATAATTTTGGTGGTTCTCCAGTCTCTGTCAGGCCAGTAAGTGTAGTCTTTTTTTTGTGTGTGAGTTAGAATTTTGTCCTGCTTTTTTCTCCAGCTCTGTCCAGGACCCTTTGTTGGACCTTTGATCACCCTGTCAGTGATCCCTGTCAGAGCAGTCAGTGGTCGTAGGTGGACACCAACCAGTTGTGCTTCACTCAGTCTGATGGAGGCCTTGGTAGTTGTGCTCCATTAGTCCTTTGGACTAATCTTTCCCTTGTTTCTTTAGTTATCTTCATTCTCCCTTGCTCCCGATGGGTTGAGACCAGTGGAGTATCTTTGATGGTCACTCACAGGCTTTTAAGATCCCAGACGCAACGCATCAAAGTAGAATGTATAACATTTTCTTTATAAACTGTGTTGTGCCAATTGAGCCAGATGTACCCCGAGACCATGGTCCCCAGCATTTCAGTCCCTTAGGGAGTTTGGATGGGTCTGTGGAGTTTCCATGAGCTTACCTTGTACAAGTTGTGCTGGCTTCCCCAGTATTGTGTACTGTCTCACCCTTCACCTAATTTACCACTTACCTATTGTGTATTTAGTATTTTTCCATCCCCACCCTTCTCCTCCCTCATAACCATCAAAGATTGTTTCTTTTTGTGTGTAAACCTTTCTCATGAGTTTTTACAATAGTGGTCTCATGCAGTATTTATCCTTTTGTGATTAACTTATTTTACTTAGCATAATGCCCTCCAGATTCATCCATGTTATGAGATGCTTCACAGATTCATTGTTTTTTATTGTTGCATAGTATTCCATTGTGTATATGTACCATAGTTTGTTCATCCATTCATCTTTTGATGGGCATCTAGGTTGTCTTCATCTTTTTGCTATTGTGAACAATGTTGCAGTAATCATGGGTGTGCATGTGTCTATTCGTATGATGACTCATGTCTCTATGATATATTCCTAGGCGTGGGATTGCTGGATCATATGGTATTTCTGTTTCTAGCTTTCTAAGGAAGCGCCATACCGTTTTCCAAAATAGTTGCATCATTTTGCATTTACAGCAGCAGTGCATAAGACTTTTAGTCTCCCTGCAGCCTCGCCAACATTTATTTCCTGTTTTTTGATTCGCGCTGGTAATGCCCGGGTGAGATGGTATGTCATTGTGGTTTTGATTTGCATTTTTCTAATGGCTAGTGATCTAGTGATCACAAGTATTTCCTCATGTGTCTGTTGGCTGCTTTTATGTCTTCCTTGGTGATGTGTCTGTTCATTTCCTTTGCCCATTTTTTAATTGGATTATTGATGTTTTTGTTAGTTTTATCTGTGTTTTCCTCGATCTCTCTTTCCTTAAGTCTTGGAGAGTCCTAGTTATTAGCGTCTTTTGAATTCCATATCAGGTAGTTCTGCCTTTTCTACTGCTAGAAGGTCACCTGATTCTTTAGTTTTTCTTTATTCATTTGCTGGAGCCATCTTATCTTGCTTTATGTTTTGTTTGATGTCTCCAAGACATTAAGCTATTATTTTCCTTATTTATCGATTGTATTTTTTTTGTTTTGTCCTGCTTTTTTTTATTTTGATATGTCAAGGTGAGTGGGCCAGACGTGTTTTGCTGCTTACTCGTCTGTGGGCACGATCATTCTCACCACCTTGTCCACGTGGGCAGGGCAGCAACAGGCAGGGCAAGCCTGCTTTGCTGTATGCTGGTTTGATGAGGTGACTGAGAGTGGACAGGGTGGGCACTCTCTGTCTCTTGATGTTGATCTAGCAGTGTGGGAGCTTTCCCAGCCCTTGGCCAGATAGGCGGGGGTGTCAGATGGGGAGTGATGGTGGGCTCGCTTCCCACCATTTTGAACTGGCAGGGTGGCAGTTCGGGCCTGGTGTGGTGGCTGGCCTGAGCACTGGGGTGGTCTAGCTGCAGTGGCACATCGGGGGCCTGTGGGAAGGGGGTAGTGGCGTATGCCACTAGGTGGGGGGTAAGAGGAAAGAAAGGGTAAAGAAAAAGTAACTGGCTGATGGGGCCTGGGCAGTCTTGGAGGCCATCTTGAAAGGGGGGGAAATGGTATATGAGGCTAGGTTAGAGGTAGAAAAAAAAATAAGATTTAAAAGAAAAAAGTAAAATAAGTGGTGGTGCAGTGAGGGCACGGCAGACCCCTGGCAGTGGTGGGCTGGTGACTTTCGAGCCAGCAGCACAGTGGGATCTAGTACTAATTTCCTGGCAGTGGGAATATAAATTATACAACCTTTCTGGAAGTCAATTTAGTAAAACTTATCAAAGGAATTCCATGAAACTATTTATACCCTGACTCAGCAATTCTGCTTTCAAAAATTTGCTCTAAGGATGTGGTGTACTCTGCTAGGTCTGAGGGAGAAAGAAAAGGAAGAGACAGAGAAGAAAAAAGTTAAAAATAATTTTTTTTTGCAGTGTGGTAGGGACCAGCAAGTAAGGGTGGGGCGGATCTAATTGCTGGTTGGAAGGGACAGGATGTGGTGTGTGGAGCTAGGTGGAAGGGAGAGAGGAGAGAGAAAGAAGAAAAACAAAATGGCACTGAGTGAGCCAGCTGGTGGGAGTGGTGCAGGCCAGGGGTTACGGCAAGCTGGTGTCTCTCTTCTCAAGTGGTGCAGTGCAGCCCATCGGAAAGTAGTAGTGGTGGCACACTGGGCTACGTGGGAGGAAGAAAGAAGAAGAAGAAAAGTAAAAAAGAAAATGGTGCTGAGGGAGCTGGCCAGTATGGGCGGGTTAGACCCAAGGGGGCCGACTGGAAGGTAGGTGAAGTGATGTGCAGAGCTAAGTGGGAGGGAGAAAGAAACGAAGAGAGAAATGAAAGCAAAAAATAAATAAGTGAAATATGAAGTGTCCAGAGCCAGCAGATAGGGCCTGGACAGACCTGCTAAGTGGTATGGCATAGCCCATTGAGGAGGTGTGGAGACACTGCACAGGGTAGGTGGGCAGGAGAAAGAAAACGAAGGGAAAAAGAGAAAAAAAAAAAAGAAAATATGGCACTGAGGGAACCGGCTGTTGAGGGCAGAACAGAACCAGGGTGGCGTCAACCTGGTGCCTGTCTCGCTGGGCAGCAGCGCTGTGCAGCTTTTTGGAAAGGGGCAGAGATGGCACATGTGGCTTGGTAGGAGGGAGAAAGAAAAGGACGAAAAGGAAAGCGAGAGAAAAAATGGTGCTGAGGAGCTGGCCGGTGTCGGGGTGGTTTGGACTGAGGTCAGGGCGAGCTGATAACCTCTCTCGCCAAGCGGCACAGCATGGCAAGGCCCATCAGAAAGGGACAGAGGCGGTGCATGGGTCTAGGTGGGAGGGAGAAAGAAAAGGAAAGAGAGGGAAAAAAGAAGAGACTTGGCAGGAGACAGCCAATGGGGGCAGGACAGAAACAAGGGCTGGCTGATAGGGAGGGAATGTGATGTGCAGAGCTAGCTGGGAGGGAGAAAGAAAAGAAAGAATAGAGAAAAATGAAAGCAAAAAAAAAAAAAAAGGCAGTGGGGCAGGAGACAGCTGGTGGGGATGGGGATGACCCGGGGAGGCCATATGCCATTGGCTTTCTAGCTGAGCTATGAGGAACGGCCTGTCAAGAAGGGGCATAGGCAGTGGTGCATGGGGCTAGGTGAGCAGGAGAAAGAAAAGGAAGGACAGGAAAGAGAAGAAGAAAAAAAAAAATGGTGCTGAGGGAACCAGCTGTTGGGCAGGGCTGAACTAGGGTAGCAGCGACCTGGTGTCTCTCGCCCTGGTGTCTCTCGCCCGGCCCGTCAGGGTGAGGAGGATGCAGTGCAGAGGGCTAGGTGAAAGGGAGAAAAAAAATGACACTCAGGATGCTGGCCGGTGGGGGCAGGGCAGACCCGGGGTGACAGTTAAGTGTAGGCTTTCTGACCAAGTGGCCATGGCCCACTGGAAAGCTGCAGAGGCAGCTTATAGGGCAGAAGGGTGAGAGGTGGGAAAGCATATTTTTCTGGTTACTGGGCGCTCTGTCTCCTGTTGGCAGCTCTGTGAAGTTCCCTTAATCCATGTCTAGGGTTGTTACTGGCCATGCTCCAAAATGGCAAACCTGTGACGTGTTAGCTGGTAAGGGACCTCCACTCTGTAGCTCTCTTCATTCTCTGTTCTCTTATCAGTTTTTTCTTCCATTTGGTGCTTGATCTAGATTTTTATCCCTTCATTTGATGCTTAGGGTTCCAGGAGTGACGTTTGTATCTGTTTTACTTAGTTTTGGGATCTTTGCTGCAGAGGGACGGCATGGTGCTTCTGTGTATAGTGCCATGTTGGCTCCACCCTCCATAGTTTTTTAAAAATATGTAGCTGTATTCAGAAAGTTTTAGCTACCATGAAGTGTGTTAAGTTGCTCTTGATTGCCAAAAGTTGGATATGAATAGATTGATACAAACATTTGTGTATAGAAATGGATCATTTTTGAAAGTGGACGGAGAGACTACACCTTTGCTTACATTAAAAAGAAGCTTTGTTTCCTCCCTCTCTACACTTGTCTGTTGCTGGAAGACTACCATTAATTTATGGCTACCATTAATTTTTAAGTAGTCACTTAAATTGTACATTTTCGCATTTACGGTCTGTTTAGCTTTTCTTTACCATTTCGGTTAAGAATGCCAGAGCAAAGGGTAATGATTAGTGTGGATATAGTATTTCAACTTTTTTATTTCTAAATCATATTAGGATAGCAAGAGGGGAAAAACTTCATAAAAGCAAGATTTTTATGCTAAGTTAGCAAAATAGAACTATTTCTTTCTAATAATCAACTTTTCATGTGTTAAATATCAAATACACCATGCGTTTGATTGGAGAGGGGATAAAGAAACTAGTTCTCAAGTTGTATTGTCAGTAACAGTTACTACTTGTGTCATCAGCCTACCTCACCCTACCATTATGAGCTGAGAGCAGTTGATGCTCTAGCAATTATTAAGCTTTTACTGTGTTCTAATTGCTTACTAAGTAACTTTACATGCATTTGTTTTTTTCTGTCATCCTCAGTATTTCTCAGGAGGACCTAGGACTTTATATTCTAAGGCTCGTTGTACCTTAAGATAGGTCTTCAACAAAGTTTTTGAATGAATAAAGTAAAAAAATGGATATATGAATGGATGAGACTCTTAAGGTTATTTTGTCTGGTTACCAGTTTCTGTTTCATGAAGTATTTCTCCTGAGTCAATTTTTATTTTACTATCTAGGTGTAGAAAAATGAAAGAGAATATTCAAACATGCAGTGTTCAAATGTATTTATAAAAGAAGCTGGCCGGTCATATTACCTTGAATAAAAGATGCTTTTAAAATGGAGTAGCCATAATCTGATTGCTTGTTTGCTTGCTTTCTATTATCCTCTTCTCTTTCTCTCTCTCTTTTTTTTTTGAAAAAACCCACATGACTGTCAACTGCAATGCAACAGTGCTCAATGATAATAAGGTGAGCTGTTAGAGCAACCTTCCTTTTGTTTCTGTACTGTTGATGAGGGATCTGGAGAAGGAATTCTTTTGATTCCTTGTCATTCCCAAAAGAACATGCCTTTGAAGATTAAAAATGTTGTCTCTACCTGGGATTAATAGCTAGATAAGACTTGGAAACAAGATACTAAGAAATTAGAGGGGGAAAGGTTTACTGAGGATGTTAAAAGGGGATATACTGGTGGAACACAAAGTATTGTTAGGAAGCAGCTAAGCAGATGTGAAAGGCATAAGAATATAATCTTACGATTATTTTTGATGTTTCATAATTGGTAGTTATAAGAGTTCTTAACTAGCCTTAAAAAGATTTTTGTAATGTTTTATGTAACTCTTCAGAATTATCGACCCTTGATGCCATAAATTCTTATTGTTAATTGTCCTCTTCAAAGTTTAGGTAATTACTTTTCCTCCTTTGTCTTTGATTAGTTTAGGACTTGGTGGGAGGGGAAAAGACCACTGATTTAAAAAAAAAGTCTAAGGGAACAGTCTGATATGTAAGATACACATAAAGACAGATTGACATTTATGGGAGGCATTAGTTCTGTGTGACTCAAACCCTTTTGTTGCAATTTTTATTTGTTATAAATGTTCTGGAGCAGATCATTTAGAAAATAGATTTATAATGATTCGAGTGTCTTAAAACATTCAGAATTATCATTTTTGGGATTTGATTCTTGAGAATTTACATGCATGAAATACCATTGTTGATGGTGAATTAAATAGCTTTGTCAGTTAAATAATGAGTCAGTTTTCTGGAGCAAAACAGCTGAATTTTTGTTATGTGAATTTAACTGGGAGTAGGCAACTCAGAAGAAGCTGTGAATCTCTTACACTGCCCTTTTATTTTTTTCCATCTAGATCTTACAGTTTGAGAAAGAATGTATTAGAATTCTAGTCCTAGATTTGGTTCTGATATATTACCTTTATTAAATTGTTTTAACTTTTAATCAGTCTTTCCTCTCTCTGTCTTCAAGATGAACTAATGTAAATAATTATAATGGAATAATAACACTGGCAAGGGGAAATGTGGCAGTGGAGGAACAGTAAATGGACTTTTAGTTTAAGTTGATGATAGAAAGGATGAGAAACTATAAAAACTGAAATGACCAGCATCAGTTTTCTTTAGATAATACTCAGGAATTTGATGTGATATCTTGATTCCTTTGTCCACCCTACCCCTAACCCCCAGAATTTATTAAAAATTTTAAGCAAATAGAATTATGATCAGCTATATGTTTGATAAGGAGCCCTGGTGGTGTAGTGGTTAAACGCTTGGCTGCTAACCAAAAGGCCGGCAGTTGGAACCCATCAGCCGCTCCTTGGGAGAAAGATGTGATGTCTGCTCCCATAAAGATTACAGCCTTGGAAATCCTGTGGGGGCAGTTCTGCTTCGTCCTGTAGGGTCTCTATGAGTCAGAATCAACTTGATGGCAGTGGATTTGGTTTTTACATACTTGTTACCTAGATTGTGTTCAGTAATAACCTTTTGTATTAGTTCTTTATATCTTTCTTTTGATGTCTATAAACTACACATATACATACATAGATACTCTGAGAGGAGTTAACTTTTCAAAGTTAGTAGCCATCTTTATATCACTTCACCCCTAAATAATATGTGTAGCTAAAAAAATGACACTGTCCTTTGAAATCCAATAACATTAGCACACTGAAGAAAATTAGTAACTCCCTAATATCGTCTAGTACTTAACTAATGTCATCCAGTATATGCGGTAGAATCAGATTTTCTAAATATCTTTCAGTTATTTTAAAATTAGGATTTGGTTAATGCTTTGAATTTGGAGGTTATATCTTTGTAAATCTAGAACAATCTCCCCATCTTTATTTCTTCAAAATCAACAACTTTTTGAAGTGTTCAGAACAGTTGTCTTAAGAATGTCTCACTTTCTGGATTTCTCTCATCATTTCTTTGCTGCCTCCTGAAGTTGTTTTTAAATTGGCATGATTAGATCCAGGTTACAGATTTTGGGCAAAAAATGGTGCCCAAGATGATGGTATACACTTCATATTGCATCTAACCAGGAGGGACAAAATGACAGACTATGCCATTATTAGCGGTGTTAAGCCCGATCACTGGTTAAGGTAGTGCCTGCAGGGTCTCGCTGTTTAAAAAAAATCTGTTTTTCTGTTTGGTTTAGCAAATAATCTTTGATATTTTGGCACTGTACACGTATAGTCATCAACATTTTCTTAATGCTTTTAACATCATTGATGATCCTTGCCTAGTTATTCATTTGAGTTTGCAAAATGGTGATTTTTGTAACTTTATTATTCTTTCTGTGTTTATTAGTTGGCATTTTTCTTTAAAGAAGATTGTTCCCTACTGGTGATGAAGTATAAAAAACCTGTTGCTGTTGAGTTGATTCCAACTCATAGTGACTGTATAGGACAGGGTAGAACTGCCCCATAGGGTTTCCAAGGCCGTAATCTTGAAGAATGTAGACTGCCACATCATTCTCCTGTGGAGTGCATGGTGGGTTCAGACCACCTACCTTTTGGTTAGCAGCTGAGTACTTAACCACTGTGCCACCAGGGCTCCTTTGATGAACTATCCAAATCTAAAACCAAACCCATTGCAGTCGAGTCAATTCTGACTCATAGCAGTCCTGTAGGACAGAGTAGAACTGCCCCATAGGGTTTCCAAAGCTGTAATCTTTATGGAAGCAGACTGCCACATCTTTTCTCCTGCAGAGTGGCTAGTGGGTTCTAGCCGCCAACCTTTTGGTTAGCTGAGTGCTTAACCACTGTGCCACCAGGCATCCTTTTGATGACCTATAGTTCCTTCTAAAAAAGTAGGGTAAATGTAATTTTTCCTCTTCATTTACCTTTTTTTTTTAAGAGTAGTTGTTGTCAGGTGCCATCGAGTCGATTCCGACTCAGCAACGCAGTAGGACAGAGTAGAACTGCCCTATAGGGTTTCCAAGGAGCACCTGGTGAATTCGAACCTCTGACAGAGTAGGGAGCTATATAATTGTCCCCTCCAGTGGTGGCATTCATGGCATTCATGGACTTTTGTGTATTCACTGTATAATCAGTTAATTCTTTTTGATGGTCATATCATCTCAAATTTGGCTAGTGGGAGCCCCTCTTGGCTGATTACCATGTTCTTTTAACACATCTCCATTAGTCTTTGAGTACTTATTTGATTTTTGGCACAGAGATTGTATAATTTTTAATTGTGTACAAACAGCACTTCACTTGAAATTTTCATTTAAAATTCTGTAAGCTTTGGAATGATTGAAGAAGTCCTGAAAAAACCTCTGAAAAATGTGAGTTTTGAAGGAAAATTAAATGACAGTAACAAAGAGCCTATCTACTGTGTGTTCTTTGTTTCCTGAGGAGAAAACACCAGTACTTACCATGCAGCCAAACTCTTATTTTCAAAAAGCAAAGGCTTAGGGTAGGCTACATGAAGAGTGTCAGTAAAAATAAGCCTCTCCCTCCCCTCTTCATTATGAGTAGGGAGATTGTTAAAAATCTCAAAGGAATTTTTCAAGTTGGAGAATAACAAGCCCTTAACACCTTCTCATTCTTGGCAACAGCAGCAATGCGTAATATTTTTTTTTATTCTAGAAAATTAAAACAAAAATTGCTATTGTAAGTTTTACTCATTATTGGCTTGATCATACTGTAAAAATAACATGACATCAGATCTCGTCTAACTTCAGGAGGAGAGAGAATCAAGATCAACATCAGCATAAGGCTGATATAAGATGGAGGGCAGACATAATTCCACTCTTCAACCTTTTTATCAATTCTGACACCGGATGTCCTTCCCCTGGCACTCTCTTCCTTTCTGCTGGGTTTGCTAACTCGTTGCAGTGACCACACAGAATTCACCGACCATACTCACAATTACAGAGTTGATTAGGGAAGTAACAGGTACAACTTGGGATCAGTATCAGCAAGCTACAACTCAGGATCATGATCAGGAAGCATGTAGACAGCCTGGAATGCTCCCCCAAAGTGGAGAGCACATCCCTTCCTTCAGTGCAGGACAGTTCTCTCAGCACCTCTTGGCTGTGCAAGCAAGCAGGTCCTTCTCTCTGCCGTATATGCTCCCTGAGGATGGGTTCCTCTCCGCCCTCTCAAGATGGGCTTCTCTTGGTTCCCTCAGGATGGGCTCATCTCAGCCCCCTCAGGATGGACTCCTCTTGACACTCGCTTCTGTCCTGCTCGGGCAAGTTTTACAAAGTTCTTTAGCTCTGCTGATAAGTACCCAGAGGCACCTCACTCCACCAGGAAGCCTCCTGCCCAAAGGTGCTCAGCTCTCTCTCTGTGGGCCTGGAAGCCCACTGTAGCTGCCTTGCTCCTTGGGGGTATCTTAGTTATCTAGTGCTGCTGTAACAGAAATACCACAAGTGGATGGCTTTAACAAAGAGAATTCTATTCTCTCACAGTTTAGAAAGCTAGAAGTCTAAATTCAGGGTGCCAGCTCTAGGGAAGCCTTCTTTCTCTGTCAGCTCTGGGGGAAGGTCCTTGCCATCAATCTTCCTCTGGTCTAAGAGCTTCTCAGTACAGAACACTGAATCCAAAGGACACGCTCTGTTCCTGGCGCTGCTTTCTTGATGGTAGGAGGACCCTTTTCTCTGTGCTCATTTCTCTCTTTTATATCTCAAAAGAGATTGACTCAAGACACAACCTAATCTTGTAGATTGAGTTCTGCGTCATACAATGTCTAATACAAGAGACATTGAATTTCTTTTCCATCCTCAGTAATACCCATATATGGTGTACTGTGGAGCCCTGGTTATGCAGTGGTTAAGTGCTGGGTTGCTAACTGAAAGGTCGGCAGTTTGAATCCACCAGCTGCTACGTGGGAGAAAGATGTGACAGTCTACTACCATAAAGGTTTACAGCCTTGGAAACCCTACGGGACAGTTCGACTCTGTCCCGTAGGGTCTATATAAGTCCGAATCGACTTGATGGCAACAGGTTTGGTTTTCATTTGCCGATCTGACTGTGCTTTGGGTAAAGTACTCCCATTTTTAGGTGGTAGCAGATAGGCGTTTTATACTGGTGGTGTGAACTCAGAGTAGGAGAAAATCTGTTGCCATCGAGTCAGTTCCAACTCATAGCGACCCTATAGGATGGAGTAGAACTGCTCCATAGGGTTTCCAAGGAATGGCTGGTAGATTCAAGCTGCCAACCTTTTGGTTAGCAGCCATAGCTCACTGGGGCTCTTGACCACTGCGCCACCACGGCTACAGAGTAGAACAGTACCCTTGCATTATCCACCTTCCTAAAAGGAGCATAAGCTGTCTTCCAGTTCAGTGTAATGAGAGGATAGTACAGTAATAGTCAAATGTTGTCTTAAGGCTCTCTATTCCTGATTATTCAAGTTTTTCTCAAAACTCAGTCCTTTTGTTTTCTCTTTTAGTTAAAGAATTTGATCATTCATGCCCAATCATACTGAATTTTACTATTTTTCATAATACTGCCTAATACTAGATTTTCCTAGGTTTTTCTTTTTTTTTCCTGTTTTTTTCCTTAGGCTTTGCTCCCCTCTCCTGTCCCTTATTGAGATCTGTCAAATCCGCATCTTAGGTTTCTCTACTTTTTGCTTTATTCTTTCAGCCCCTATATCCTTATTTCATTAGCTATTACTTCTCTGCTAATTCTAGTACATAGATGCATACGTACATATGCTGTACCACCAATAGGAACTCTCTCTCCCTATCTTTCTCTGTCTCTCTCTATTTTTCCATCCATACTTCACCTGTTAGAGAGTATTCTACTTTGACCGTGAAAATATTTCGTATCTAGATCCAAACTCAACACCTTCTGTCCCAAACTGACTTCCATTTTCAACTCTCCATCCTCTATATCCTAGTCTTAAAAACTTTTAATCCCCAATGGTATTATTAGATTTTTTTCAATTAAAAAAAAAAGTTCTTGAATTTGCGTATTCAGGCAAGCCACTGCTAAAGCCCAAGAAATCAGGAAGTGCAGGATTGCAAAAATGTCCGGCAGATGATCTTAAGATTTAAGCCTGTAGCAGCAAAGTGAATGAATGTGAGGAGAATGCCTGGAAGCCAGTGACAGAGCCTCATGTCACCTGTCTACCGACAGCCACCTACCTACCCACAACTCCTCCCGGAGAATAATAACTTCTGCTTCTCTTTCACCTTCAAAATTTTGTATAATTGTCATTGGTAGATTCTCAAATGGAACCCTCCTGGTGGGGGAACATGGCCCTGCTATTCAGAGGAAGGGTTAAAATATGGGGATTATGTGGAGCTTCAACAGGCAGTATTCAATACATGCCTTTAGTTCTCTTAATCAGAACAGATATAAACTTTTTAGCCTAGAATTTGTGGCCTTCCATATCTGACACTTACCTGACCAGTCTTATTTTTTATACTTCTCAACAGAACTTAACAGTTAAGGCACACATTGTTCTAATGGTTGTTCTTGCCCCTGTGACTTGACTCCTGCTACATTTTACAGCTGAAAAGTCCTTTCTCTTTCTCTTCCTTTCCTCAAGGTTTATGCCCTAACTGCCATTAACTCTACCTTTGCCATAAAGGTTTTAGCCCTAACTCATCTCTCCAGTATCGTAACTTGTGCTGTATTAGGCTAAGAGCATAAAAATTAATACTTACAGTATCTGTCTCTTCCAGTAGAATGAAAGCTCCTTGAGGGCAAGGGCCTTATTTATGTACTAATCTATTCCCAGCATTTAAAAACGAATCTGATACATAGTAATTGTGTAGTATTTATTGAATGAATGTTGTCTGTGAGGGATCGATCATATGGTGTATCTGTAAAATGTAATTCCATTCAGTCCACTCAAAAAAAAAGAAAGAGAAAGAAAGCTGTATATGTATGGATATAGAAAGGAGCCCATGGTATAATTTTAAGTGAAGAGAGAAAGTTATATAAAATAATATAAAATAAATACATAAAATCTCAAGTTTATAAAAAATTGTATTTTTCCACTTAGATAACAGTGGTGAAAACACGTACTATTAACACTGAGTACATAGAGTGTTGAATGTGAAGTGAATATTTTTGTATTTGAATGTTTTAAACTAGTATGTACTATTTTTAAATTTTATTTTTATTATGATGAGTATATGTTAACAAAAAAATTGCCATCTCAAGATTTTTTACATCTACATTTCAGTGACATTAATTACTTTCATCATGTTGTGTAACCATCACCATTATGTTTCCAATTTTTTCTGTCACCTTTAATAGAAGCTCAGTGCCCCCCAAGCAGTGACTCCCTTTTTTCCTCCCTCCTTTCCATGCCTGGTAACCAAACCACTGATAGACTTTGGTCTCTATACATTTTCCTATTGTAAATATATAAATAGGATCATACAATGTTTGTCCTTTTGTGACTGACTTATTTCACTCAGCATGATGTTTTCAGAGTTCGTCCACACTGTAGCATGTACCAGGACTTCATTTATCTTTGTAGCAGAATAATGTGTGTGTATGTACTACTTTTTGATGAAAATAAGTTTTAAGGGAACAACTCATAAATACCTTGTTCCTTCAGTATTTGGGGCTTCCCTGAATAGAATGTTATTGGACAGAAGTTCTAGAAACCTGCCTCTTCCTGTCATCCTGTTTAGTCAAACTCAGAGAAAGCCAGTTATATTGTCTATCTTTTCAGACATTTTCTGTGAATATCTAAACACTAGTAAAATTTATTCTGAGATTTGCTGTTTTTAAAAACTCATCATTATGTGTCTGTACTTTTTTTCACATCTAAACATAGAGATTTATGACTTTATTAGTTATTTAGTATTTCATTGTATTGACATGTATCATAATTTACTGAACCAGTGCAGGGATTTTTCTAAGGAGTGTCTCTCCATCACAATCAAATGTTAACAAACACCCTCCCCGCCACTTTGTTATGTTTCTGTTCCTCTATATTATTGTATATTCCCTTTTAATGGTTTTTACTTCATTTTTATACATTCTAGGTCTACGGATTAATGGAGAACTAATCACTGCCTACCCCCAGGTGGTGGTAGTGAGAGTACCAACCCCTTGGGTACAGAGTGATAGTGACATCACTGTTTTGCGCCATCTAGAGAAGATGGGATGTCGATTGATGAACCGACCTCAGGCCATCCTGAATTGTGTTAATAAGTTCTGGACATTTCAGGAGTTGGCTGGCCATGGTGTTCCTCTGCCAGATACTTTCTCTTATGGTGAGTTCACTAATAAGATGTCTGAAGTTTTAGAGCACTGATAATTTTGAAAGCCATACTAAACCAATAGGTTATTTGATATAAGGAAATTTATGAACATGAAAGAACTCTTTATTCTTGTAAAATATAATTAAAATGTCACAGCAGTGCAAAATTATTAAGCAGGCTTCTTGTACTTACTTTTTATATTTATTGGGTCACATATCAATAACAACCAAGTAGAAAAAAAGCACAGGTTACAGAACCACACTTTGAGTAGCACTGTTATAAACAACATGCTAACGTATTTCCTGCCCTTCCACTTCAGGTTTGGAGAAGAGGAGACTTACTGTAAATCAGTACAGAGTTTTCCCATAAAAGTATTTCTCCAAATGAATGTCCAGTAGAATGTTTGAATATTTTATGAGGCTTTACAAAGAAATCCCCGACCTCTTCTTATTTTTAAGACTTTAAAGAAGAAGGGAATTCACCATGTCTATACAGCACGTGTGGATACAGTTACCATTTTTAGCAAGCTGCACAAGAAGAGAAAAAGTTATTTTGAATGAATTGAGAATTCTGTCTTCCTGATACTTTTGAGATATTATAGGTTAGGTAATCATTCTACAATTTTGATTTTAAGACATGGAAAGGAGAAAAGGTTAAAAATTTGGGGTTTAAAAATTGGAGCTGAATCACCTTAATTTATCTAAGCTGCAGATTTATGATGTTGTGGTTGTTGAGTGAACTTTTTCCTGGCTTAATTTTTCTAGCATTATGTGGATTTTTTTACAACTATAATCCATTTTTGTGATAATCTTGCTATTGTATTGTTTGTTCCTGAGAAATAAAAACAGTAAGAAGAAAGACTTAACACTGAGTAGCTAGGTGTAGAAAGAACTCTGATTAATAATTGAAATAAAGAAAATTGGTAAGCAAGAGAATGGTGTATGTGCGTGCACCATGTCTTCAGCTTTCTTTACTGGCTGACTATTCAGTTTCTTAATCTGACCAGGGACTTCTGTTATTTGGGTAGTCAAGGAATAAAAGATTAAAAAAATGAAAAGTGTTACAGCATCAGGAAGCTTTGTTACCTGAAAGGATATCAGAATATGTATAGTGTAAGACAATTGTTATTCATTTTAAAAGGTGGGCTTGTTTTAAAATGGTATTAATTGTACCTTCAGCTTATGTTTTTTATTTTCTCCAAGAAAAACAGATTTGATCATCAGGTTCTTACCTTCTACTTCCTTCTACTTATTGCCTTGTACTACTGCTGTCTTTAATGTAGATAAAATTTTTCATAAAACAGCTCCGTTGCTGTTCTTCTTAAATTTGTTTTTTTTACCAGGTGGCCATGAAAATTTTGCTAAAATGATTGATGAAGCAGAAGTATTGGAGTTCCCAATGGTAGTGAAGAATACACGGGGTCATAGAGGTGTGTATGAGTTGTTGCTATGGCATGTGATTTTGAAATTACTGGAGAATTTTTTCTTTATCATATCAATGCAGTTATTTGGATTTTTCTATTTGCTTGTGATTATTGACTAAATTGTTTTGTTATTGTCAATTGTTAAGTAATTATAGCTTTTGAAACAGATTCTGAAGAATGTTAGAGGAAAATTGTTAGGTACATGGTACCTCAGATTTATAAAAGGCTGTTGTCAATTGTTCAGTTTGGCTAGAAGCTATTTCTGTTTGTTTAGTGGTTATCCTAGGAATTTTCACATGCATACTTAACTTAGACTGAGTTTCAAGTTAGTACCTTTACCTCTGAACAATACAGGATCTTCAGTTACAAACTTCAGTCATCTCCCTTCTAGTTTTTATTTTTAAATTATGTATTGGGTTTATAAGGTACACAAAATAATTGACATAAATTTTTAGCACTTAATAAGTTTTAGCAAGCTTCCTGGACATAAAGTCAGTACATACTAATAAATTACATATCTGTATATGAAAAATAGGCAATTAGAAAATAAAAATTTTAAAGAGTTATTTAAAGTATGTAAAGTAACTAGGAATGAACCTACTAAAAGATGAGACCTATATGGAAAAAACTATAAAACTTTATTGTTATTGAAAGATATTGAAGAAGATCTTAAAAAGGAGATTTACCATATTCATGAGTTGACTGGCTCACTGTTTTTAAAGCTGTCCAGTAGACCTTTATGCAGGGATGGATATGTTATATTCTTCACTAATCAGTGAGGTGGCTGTTGAGCACTTGAAACATGGCTAGTGCAACTGAGGAACAGAATTTTAAATTTTATTTGATTTTAAATAATTTATATTTAAATAGCTACACATCACTAGTATCCACCAAATTTGATAACACAGGAATGGATGTCATCTCCTTAAATTGATTTGTAGATTGAATACAGTTTCAATTAAAAAAATCTCAACAAGGGATTTTGATGATTCTAAAATTTATATGGAATAGCAAGTGCCAAGAATGATCGAGACCCTCCTGAGAAAAAGTGGATTGATTTTTCCCCTTGTTAGTTACTAAAAATTTGTATAAAGCCATATTATTTGGACCACATGGCTTTTATGCATGACTAGGTATATATAGATCACCAGTGGTACTGAGAGATTTGGTTATCTTTTTGAAGAAAAAAAAAGATGTACCCCTCCCTCACATTACAGATAAAAATTCATTATAAAATTGTAGACTTAACTATGTGAGGTAAAGTTATAGAACTTTTTTTTATTTTGCTCCATAGGATATATTTTATTCTTAAATTATACAAATTTTCAGAAGTGAAGGGCTCTGTTACGGCTTGACAGTACATTATTGTATCTATATTGTTATAAATGTTAAACTGTTTTTCTTCAAATATGAGAGCTTATTTATTTGTTATTATGATTTAGGCGAAAGTTTACAGAGCAGGTTAGTTTCTCATTAAACAGTTAATACAAAAACTGTTTTGTGACATTGGTTGCCATCCCCACTATGTGTCAACACTCTACCCTTCTCCACCCCAGGTTCCGTTTCCATTCGTCCAGTTTTCCTGCCGCTTCCTGACTTCTTGTCTTTGCTTTTGGAGTGTTGTGCCTATTAGTCTCATACACATGATTGAACTATGAAGCACATCTCTCACATGTGTTATTGTTGGCCCTATAGACCTGTCTAATCTTTGGCTGAAGGCTGAACCTCAGGAATGACTTCAGTACTGAGTTAAAGGGTATCTGGGGGTAATAAAGAACTTTTGAAGGCAGCATATAGAAATGTCTTAATGATCTCAGATTATGAAGGATTTCTTAAGGCATAAAAAGTGTAAATTGTAAAAAAAAGATTTATAAATCGAAGGTCAGCACGTGTTTAGCAGAAATGGCTGGATGAGGTTCAACTGGGTTTGAACAGAGCAGAAGCCCATGACCTTTTATGACCTAGCCTCACAAGGCATATAGAGTCACTTCTGCTCTGTGGTTGAAGCAGTCACAAGCCTTTCTAGATTCAAGGGGAAGGAACATAAATCCTTCCTCACCCCCTTGATGAGAGGAATGCCAAAGAATTTAAAACCATATTTTAAAAACAGCTATAACCATTGGCACAGCAATAGATTAAGTAGAACAGTGAATCCAGAGAATCCAGAAATAAATCAATCCAGGTATATAATAACATATTGCTATGTTTTATATACTAATTACAATATATTAGTATACTACTAATATAATATATAATACATAAGTTTTAACTCAAAGGGAAAAGGTTTTGCTAATACATGAAGCTAACATTATTGGCTAACCTCTAGAGGAATACAAATCTAGACCTACTTCACAACATATACTGAAATATTACTGTAAGAGCTTGGAGTGGAGGGAGTAGTGAAAGGAGATTATTAACTTCGTCTTTATACATTTTTGCATTGTTTCACTGGTTATTGTAACTGTGTGTTACTTTGATTAAACAATCCCAACAAAGAAAACTTAAAAAAAAATAAAGTGCAGTAGGTTCTGAAGAAGCAGATTGTCTGGGACTCAAAAGAAGATACAGATAATAGATATCAACTGCCCACAGTTTGATGACTTAACGTATTTTTTATTCTTTTTCAATCACAGGCAAAGCTGTTTTCTTGGCTCGAGATAAGCATCATTTGGCTGATCTGAGCCATCTTATTCGCCATGAAGCTCCATACCTGTTCCAGAAGTATGTTAAAGAGTCCCATGGACGGGATGTACGTGTCATTGTTGTGGGAGGCCGTGTGGTTGGCACCATGTTACGTTGTTCAACAGATGGGAGGATGCAAAGCAACTGCTCACTAGGTAAGAATAATGCCGGGTATCTTTCTAGTATAGAAATAAGTATTACAACTTGTCTAGTGTATATTCATATATAGGTATCAATCTTTTTACTTAGTTGAAAAAACACATTGTCTTTCACATGTAAATGTGATTTATAGACCTACATCAATATTATAAATACTGTATTTTTATGCAAATAACATAGCAACGATTGTGAGGGTGGCACAAAACCCCACAGCATTTTGTTCTGTTGTACATAGGATCACTTTGAGTTGGAACCAACTCAAGAGCACCTAACAACAACGTATTGCAAGGTTGATTACCTACCACTGTTTACTCCTCATCTTCATCTTCCCGTATCTTGAGGTCTGGGTTCTTAGTCATATGTTAGTATCTTTTCTTGGATGGGATTTGTAAGTGATAGCTACCCTCATACATTTTTCTTTCTCCTTAAGGGAGAATAATGTCTTGGCTGAGATAGGATTCTTAGATTGTAAGAGTCTGGCTTCAGTTTACTACCTTTTAGGTTTCATTGTTGAAATTTAATGTTTAAATATACTCTGATCTTTTTCTTTTGTAGGTAATTTATTCTTTTTGCCTAAAAACTTTCCTTCTTCATAGAGCTCTAAAATTTTATCAATATTTTTAAATATGTGTCCTTTCTTATCAATCAACCTGGATTCTAGTAAGCCCTTTCTATCAACAGATTTAGATTTTTTTTCTTTTGAAGGTTGCATACATATATTTTTAGATGTTTATTGGCCATTCTATTTATTTTGTGAATTATTTATTCATATATTTTAATTTTCTGTAGAGATTTTTTTTTTCTTGTTGATTTGAAAGGGCTTTTTATAGATAAAGAATGTTAATGCTACTTTTAGTGTTTTTAGCTTTTTAAAAAACTGATTAAGGTGGGTTTTCAAATTTCCGAGGCCAACTCTTCAGACAGGGATTGGACTGGACTGTGGGACATAAAGTGATACTCATGAGGAGTGTGCCTCTTAGTTCAAGTAGATACAAGAGACTAAATGGGCAGCTTCTGTCTGGAGGTGAGATGGGAAGGCAGAGAGGGTTAGGAGCTGGTTGAATGGACATGGGGAATCAGGGGTGGAAAGGAGGAGTGTGCTGTCACAGTATGCAGAGAGCAATTAGTGTCACATTACAATGTATGTATAAATTTTTGTATGGGGAAAAAAAAAGGTGGGTTTTCAATGGCTCTAACCTTTTAGGTATAGATCGCAGGATCTTTCTTCCTAGATACCTCTGGGTGGACTTGAGCTGGAACCTTGCAGTTAGTAGCTAAGCTCTTAACTGTTTACTCTGGTTTCTAATTTTTATGGCATTAAATCTATCTTTTCCCCCCTTTATGTTCATAGAATGTATGAAGTCACAGCTTAGTCACATCTAATGCATGTTGTATCAGTCTATGTTTCAGGAAGCTAGTAATTTACTGTCATTTAGGAAATTTTCTTGTCAATATACACTATACTCTTTCACAACTATTGTGGTTGTTATTAGGGACCGTCGAGTCAGTTCCAGCTCATAGTGACTCTGTGTACAACAGAACAAAACACTGCCTGGTCCTGTGCTATCCTCACAGTCGATGTTATGCTTGAGCCCATTGTTGCAGCCGCTGTGTCGATCCCTTTCTTTGAAGGTCTTCCTCTTTTTCTCTGACTCTTTGCTTTATCAAGCATGATGTCCTTCTCCAGGGACTGATCCCTCTTGATAACATGTCCAAAGTATGTGAGACAAAGTCTCGCCATCCTTGCTTCTAAGGAGCACTCTGGCTATACTTCTTCCAAGACAGATTTGTTCATTCTGGCAGTCCATGGTATATTCAGTATTCTTTGACAACACCATTATTCAAAGGCATCAGTTCTTCAGTCTTCCTTATCCATTGTCCAGCTTTCACATGCTTCACAACTATAGGAAAGTAAATATTTTCTACATCGTTGTCCAGTGTTCAGCTTCCCATGGAACAAGAGGTGGTAAGGATAAATAGTATCAAGTGAATATGTAGGATACATATAGAAAGTCCCCAGTTCTTTGAAAGAGTGGATTTGGAAGAGGGGATCCCTAATGAAGAAAGCCTAGATTTCAAAGTCCCAGTTTTACACTAAAATAGCACATTTATTTTCACTGCTGATTTAGAAGAGAGGGTTAGTCTTGGAGGCTGGCTTTAGTTTTACTCCCAAAATGTTATCATTTTGGTAATTTCTTGTTTCTATTTTGCCAGGTGGTGTGGGGATGATGTGCTCATTGAGTGAACAAGGAAAGCAGCTAGCTATCCAGGTGTCTAATATCCTGGGGATGGATGTGTGTGGCATTGACCTGTTGATGAAAGATGATGGCTCCTTCTGTGTCTGCGAAGCCAATGCAAATGTAGGTTTCATCGCCTTTGATAAGGCTTGTAATCTAGATGTAGCTGGTGTCATAGCAGACTATGCCACCTCCCTTCTGCCCTCTGGCCGGCTCACCCGGCGTATGTCCCTGCTCTCCGTGGTGTCCACAGCCAGTGAGACTAGTGAGCCGGAGCTGGGTCCCCCAGCCAACACTGCTGTCGACAACATGAGCGCGAGTTCCAGCTCTGTTGACAGCGACCCTGAAAGCACGGAGCGGGAGCTGCTCACCAAGCTCCAGGGGGGGGCCCTGTTCAACATGAACCAGCTGCTAGCCAATGAAATCAAACTCCTGGTGGAGTGACTCCACTGGTAAATAATTAACCAACAAAACTCTTGTAAAACTTACTTTCTTTTTCTTTATTATTATTATTTTTAACCAACTTGCAATGCTGTTCATGGAAAGCACTCAGGAAGATGAGAGAAAATTGAGTAAAATTAGTTGAGAGAAGAAGGGGGAGATAGACAAGACCCCTGCTATTCTGTGTGACTCATTTTCATTTACAAATCCTACAGATCTAGTTTGAAAAGAGGCAGAAGAGGTGGGATACAGAAAAATGTCAAGTTCTCATAGTTATCCTTTTAAATTACTCAAAAATTTGTATGCTCTTGGGCTATGAGGACCATATAAGGTTTTCCGTGCTCCTTTGCATCTTTTGTTTTTGTATAGTGAGTACAAATTTCAGAGTAGCATGACTTTACATTGTGTTGCAAAAATTTGTACTGGGTCAGGAACACATGTAAATTACAGAAATTTTTTAAAATACAAATCTGAAACTTCTGCCATTTCCATATTAACTAGAAACTGTATGTTTTAGTTGTATATAAAATCTTGAGAGAGACTCATTGAGTGTTCTTAATTTTTTTTTCCCCTTAATTTAGGTGAAAGGGCAAAGTAAATAAGACCTAATAAAGGCTTTTTAATGGCAAAATTGGCATGTTTGCATGCTGAAAGGGAAATGAACAGCATTGCAATGTTTGGTATACAAAATAACATTTACTCAAATGTAGATAAAATTACACTAGTTTAAAATATGTGCATTGACTTGTATTTGTTAGTGTTTTAGTCTTTTTGAAAGATATATGCTTTGTTAATGTTGCTTTTTTTTTTTTTTTTTTTTTTTTTTTTTAATATATGCTAGTCTAACATTTCCTGCTCTATGCCTGCATCTTTAACAATGGCCAAAGTGAAGAAAATGCTACCTTTTTTGTTAACAAGACACTGACTTGAAACATGTGCATTTAAAGCCTTTTATTTTTTCCTTTGGTGGTTGGGCATTGAAAGCTAAGGGCAAGGAAAATATTTTGGGGGGATAAGTCAAGGGCCTGTAAGTTCTTAAGTATAAAGCTGAAGTGGTTTCTAATGCCAGCATTATATATTTGCATTTTTCACATTTTAGGAGGGAGTATATATGTGTGTGCACGCATGCATGTGTATGTGTTTTGCTTTTTGTTTACATCAGCCAATCAAAAAGAATAGACCCTAGAAAATGTAGCATGATGGGAAAAACAAGTTTTGACTTTAAAAATCATATGAGTTGTTTTCATAACTAGACTTTACTGGGATAGAGATACCCACCTGAAGATATAAGGAGAATAGATGCTTCCAAGCCTTTCTGTGTATATATATGTTGTTTGGTTTATTCTTTGGTTCTAGGTGGTTCAGTGTATGATTTATTCAAGGCTACATGCTTCTCTTCAGTGCTTCTGGATATGCATTTTCTTTCTCCTTTTACTCATAGAATTTGGTGTGGGGTGGACTGGACTCCTTTTGTTGGGGGACTTAACTTAGTTAGCAGTATTGAGCCCTACTCTTAAGCCTTCAGTACTCTCCACTCTTCATATTCCTTTACTTTCTGAATTTATAAAAACCCCAAGACTGCATATGATACAAGCCTTTAAAACATGGGTAATACTCTCCCAGTGATGGGTTTGGAAGATGTGTTATGAATAGAGGTGCTGCAAAGCTCAACGTAATTTTTTAATCAGCAAGTTCCATCTCCTTACAATCCTCTCAAGCTTTTACTCAAGCCCTTTCTTGCCTCTCCAATGCTATTTTCCTTCAGATGGACCTTAAACATAATTTCTTGGACACTACTAGAGAGACTTCGAGGCAATAATAAAAGATCAGTATTAACCAGCTCTAACAGAGGTTTGATCATGCTTACTTGTACAGTTTTCCCCCATTTTAAAAAGGAATGTAATAAAAAAAATTTTTTTCATAGAATTAAATAATATTAAAATTGAGTGAAAGGTTGATTGTCGACAAATAGAATAGTACCTATAATTTGTGCAGTGTCTTATTTCACTTCAGAAAAAGATACATAAGAAGAATTTTTAATTTAGGATATTTTAATCACACCTAAAAGAATTTGATTTGAGCAGGGTTATTGGGGGACTCACACAATATATAAATATTGGTACTTGGTACCATTAACAGAAAGAAATACTTGGTACTTCTTTCACTGAATGACCATACTTTGGGGGATTTGTGTTATTTGGTATGGAGAAATAAAGGAAGAAGAAAGAACTGCTTAGTTAAATCATCATTCATATATTTGTGTAGAGACCGTCTGGTTGCACTTACGGTACATATATTTTAAACAGTTATATATCACATGCGTGTAGATTAATGGAAATAGAACAACCTCTTTATTTGATGAAACACTCAAGGTTTGTGTTAGTGGGATAAGGGCCTAGGAAAATTGTAGTTAGCCTTTTTTTAAACCTCTGCCACGTTAACCAACTATAGGAAAGATCTGAAATTATTTGCCCTTTAGTTTACTCACCATTTATCCGTCTTTTTGTCCATTCACAATATATTAAAACATAGTTCTGCCAACCAACTTCTGGATTGTACACTCACATGTTAGAATGAAAAGGGCAGGAATGGTCATCTCAGACTTCAAAAACATGGTTATCTTCATGCATTTCCTCAAAAATTAAGGTAAAGAATATGAACAAATCATTTCGGAAGAACCCAAATAAAACAGCAGCAGATATTTAAGTGAATATTAAGTTTATTTTTATAATTGTATAATCACTTGTGTATAATCTTCATTGCTATTTTGAGAGGTAAAAATGTATTTATCAAATATGTATAATGATTATCATGCCAAAATCTGAATTATTGTAAAATTTGTATATTGTTAAAATTGTAATTATAAATTGTATTTTAAAAATAATTCTTTCTGATATTGTTTTTATGTAATCCGTGATGAAGACTGGACTTTATATGCATATATATGCGTGCGCACACACACACACACACACACACACACACACACACACACACACACACGCATATATATAAGTATGAACTATTCCATTTAAAATTTTTAATAGTTTTTTTTCTTTTTTGGTACCTATAATTGATTGGTCATTTCTGCTGGCTTTTTCTCCACTGGACTTTGAAATCTTTCTGTGTATGCTCTCAATAAGAAAACTCCCCTGGAACATTAGAGAAATCTAACAAGAGACTTGGCTTTCATCCAGCACTTTATCAGACTTTGAAAATGTACCGAAGGCATTGAAAGAAGTCGCTGACTTTCAAAATCATCTCTGCTTTTTCTGAAGGAGAAAACAATGGAAAAACAAATTCTCTACGTTCAGTGAATCCCCAGATTGGGGGCTGGGGGCTTAGAGACATTGTGAAATCAAATCTTGTGTTATATTTTTCTCCTGGCTCACTCTTTTTGAGGTTTATGGGCTATATGGCTGGTGAGACACGATCCCCTCCTAAGAAAATGTAGGTGCTCAGACAGGTAACCTCTGCTGCTACTGTTTGTCTGTTTGTTTGTTTACTTTCATTTAAAATTTGTTTTTGTTGTACTAGGATTTTTTTTAATGTAATATTTTGCAGGATTTATACCAGGTTCACTGCTTTCTTTTTTATTTATTTTTTCTTAAAAAACAAAACCAAAAAAGTTTCATTTAAAATACATTTAGGCGCCTTTGAAGCTTGGATTTTGGAATGTTTTCAGTAGTGGACAGAAATCTGCTGTTGGAATCTTCTAGTCTTCCAGGTTTAATTTGAAATGTTTTTAGTTTTGTTTTTGGATTTTTGTGTGATATTTTATTTCCTTTATACCAGTGCCCTTTTGCCATGCTGTTTTGGGGTGGCTACCTAACTCTAGTGATAATTATTTCTATATTAACGAAAGTTTGGCTTTTTAAATTCCTTAATGTTTTGCATTTTTAAAAAACTGTTTTTTAAGAAATATTCTAACTCCTTGCACTGTTACTGTTCTTTGCCAGCCTTTTCAGGAGCCAAAAAAACAAAAACAAACAAACAAAAAAATACCCAGAGAAAAAACTTTCCTTCTTCCCCTTTCCTGATGATGAGTGAGAAGTATTGAGAACTTTCGGGGTCAGTGCCCTTCTAAACTCCCCTTCCCCCAAATAATGCAGCTGTATAATGAATGGTAAATGCAGCGGTTTGGATTCAGGCACAGCCCCGGCCTGCTTGCAGGTAATTTGACTCTTTCTCCTTTCTTTGCATCACAAGGCTAACTTTACTTTTTCTTTTTAATGTTCTTTATGTGCTTTAAATGCAAACCTAGGTTTGCAGTAACCCTCATTTAAAAAATAAAGAACAGGTATATCTAGCAAATGATTTGATTAAAGAAGAGCTTTTGGGGGATAAAGTTTTGAACTGGTTGGGGTGAGCTCAGGACTTTCTTTGGGGATTTTATTTAGTCATTTAGATAACTCCATTCCTTGCATATATGTCTATAATTAAGTATTTCAGAGTGTGACTTTTTTGGCTTTGTTTTTGTTTTGGGTTTGTTTGTTTCTTCCATTGTGCTACTCTGGCTTAAGCTTTTTCAGGGGTTGGTGTTCCGAATACACAATGAGCTCACAGTATAAAGACATCAATTAGGAGTTGACAGGTATGGAAAACTAGAGTTTTGAAAAGGTAAAATTAGGTTTCAGGTTATATTTATGGTAAAAACTCGCCATAGTAATCAGTTGTCCATAGTGCTTCTGTTTCTGTGACATAAGTGAAAGGGAATGATGAGACATAGACAGTAGAAAGCATTTCAGTTATTTTAGGAGCAGTGTGATTTCAGAACTAATCATTTCAGCATTTCTGAGACACTGGTTCTAACAAAGATGTAAATGTGAGCAGTTTGAGATTATCTTAAATTCTTGTTTAAACATTCAAAAATCAGATCTGAATGGATTGGGAGGAATTTCTGGAGACAGGATGGTCAAACAGATTAACCAAGGCCATAAAATAAGTTAGTGGCAGGACAGCTTGGCCATTTTAATAGCTTTCCTCTGCCTTCCCAACCCAGCTACCTTTTTATCCTCTTCCTACTCTTTCTACAACTTTAGCTGTGAGTTGATATTTTGGGAGATAATCCTCATTGTAATAAGTTGAATTTCAATGAAAGTAATCAATACCTTTTCAAGGTATACCTCTGCATAATTTTATCCTGTGGCTTTAGCTATCTTATCTAAAAAGGCTGTAAGTCCAGTATATCGCTACTTAGTGAATAGAAAATCCCAGTTTGTAATGCTGTTTTTACAGCTAAAGCCATGTAGTAAGTCATTAGCCTGTTTGGTGCTTCAGTTCATTCATATAAGATAGGGACAATCACTCCCCCGAGCATCTTCAGACTATCTGTTGAACTGAAATTTCCTGACAAAGGAATCTCAGGTGGACTTACGCAGATATTTATGATACATACTGAAAAAGGCTGGTTCGGGAGAACATTGTTCTCTTGCCAGTAGAAATGGCCAGCTTCAGAATGTATAGACTATATGATTGTATTGGACATGCGGAGTTTGACAACTTCCATTCTGCTGCCTCCATTGAATAGCACTAACATGTTAAAAATGATCTTGCTTTCAGATTTCACCATATTCAAACTTATTAGATGGGCCTTATATAGAATACATACACGGTGGCTATTGTGGGATTTGGGAACTTCAGGGGTGGGGTGAACTGTTGTTGTTTTAGGTTTCAGTCAGACAGACATCCCTGTGCCCCAGTTCCCAGAAGCACAGCAGGCCTCTAGGAGCATCCGTGGGAACGGCGCAGTCCTGACATCACCAGCTCCTCCTCAGGCTCATCCCATATACGGAGGTCAAAGGGTGGGGTTTGAGATTGGGGGAAGGAATGAGAAAGAAAGGAGAAACAATGTCATTGCATTGCCACTGTCGACTAGCTTCGGTGCTTATGTCAGTGTTTGTTTTATTTCTTGATTTTTTTTTTAAGTTGGCAAAACTGTCCATATTTTTATTTTGGGATGAAGGTAATGGGAGGGTGGAACAAAAACCAGCCATTACTGTTGTTATTAGTTCGTTATTGGATACTATTCCTTAGTAGCTAATTCAAAGTAAATTCGAAACTGAGACTCAATGACAAACAGGATGGGAATAGAAATGAATCTCAGGATTTGTTTATGTGGTGTTAATTCCCGATTCCCCTAAAACTGCTGTACATTTGTCACTATTTCTGTTTCTCCCTAATTGTTTTATGTATGTATGCAGTTTGAGGAAATGTGCATTCATAGTTAGTCCTTTTTAAAGAACTTAATGAGTATATTTGAGAAATACACCCAGTGCTTACATGGGCATACAAATGCTACCCTATTTTAAATGTAGGTGGCGTATGTGTTCGTGTTTTAATGTATTCAGAGCCATTGGGCAATAAGCAGTCCAGAACATTGAAAACTCAAGCAGGTAAAGCACCTAACACTCTTAGTTTCTAGAATTACTCTTTAATATTGTTACATCTTCCACAATTCCTTTGGTAGTCTCTGAACTTAAATTTTGCAGGAGTTGTAGACTACCTAGTTAAATTTTTAAGTTACGTATTTATTCATAGATTGTAGGGATAGGTAACAAAGGAAACTTTAACGAAAGAAAATGGCTCTATGAGATGGCTGAATGTCTAAATCTTTTCACTTTTTTATTTTTATTTTTTTTAATTTTCCAGCTTAGCATGAACGTTGATCATACATTGTTTGATTTTTCTGTGATTTGGATTTTTTTTGGTTTTGACTTTTGCGGGGGGAGGTTTTAGGGAGACATGAGGAAGTTGGTGCAGGTACATAAATATGAAATGTTAAAATCTGGTTAATCTGAATAGTAAGCAAGAACTTTTTCTATATACCCTTCTGCTGCAGCAGAGAAATAAACTGGTAGGTGGTAGCAGAAGAAGGAATTCTTCAGACTGATGGCTACTGACTTAAAGTCTGCATAGGAGAAGAGAGAATATGAGATACCAAGTGAAGCAAGGAGTCAGAAAATGAAAACAGAACTAAGACTTTTGGAATTGGACTCTAAATATTAAGTAAGCTATTTTCAACTATTGTAAGAGTGCATTTCTAATCTAATACCAGTGTTAATAAGTGTGGCTATAATCATAAATGCCAGTAGGTTCTTGGTGCAGGTTGAATTTGTCCTAACTTGGGTACTCTCTTTCCTTACTTAGGAAAAAAAAATTGTTTCTGTTCTTGTTAGTTACCATAGAGTCTGTTTCGACTCCTGGTGATCCCCGTGTGTTACAGAGTCGAACTGTTCCATAGAGGGAAAAGAAAATTAGCAATACCTAAAATGAGGATTTTCTCCCTGGTACGTTTGATATATACGAACTTTCCAATTGTAAGATTATGCTAATAGTAAATCTGATTCTGTAAAAATTGGAGAGATGTGAAATATGTATTGTTAACCATTTTACAGAAATAAAAGGCTGTCCCCTTTTTAGTGGGAGCATTGGAGGGATAACAACAAAAGAATGTGATTTGAAAACATGGAGAAAAAGATCTTTTCTTCAACTGGCTGTCCCTTTTGTATCTAGACCCCTGTCACTGTGCATGCCTATTGTTGCCACTCTGCCTGTTAGCCTTTCTCTCTTATCTGTCTCTACTTTTCCTATCTTCCACTCTCTTTCTCTAGTTGTGCTTCTGCCTCCCAGGTTTGTACCTTTCTCTCTCATCCCAGTTTCTCTGTATGCTTTTCTCTTTAGCTTGTTCATTTCCTCTGAATTTCACTTTTCCAGTGCTGCCATTTATCATTTCTGCCAGTCTTGTGTGTGTACGCACTAACACGTGCTCCCCCTTCTCATTTCCATTCTCTGTGTCTGTATCTTGCTGTGTAATGGGTCTTTATTTCCTTTACCACAACATTGCCTTTAGATATGTGAGTTAGTAGCAACATTGTGATCTTGTATATGCTAGAATTTGATTAGGCTGTAATAGAAGTAGTTAAATATTATTTTGAAGTCCCCTAGAATAAAGAATGTAAATTTCAATTCTTAAATCGATAATAAGATGCAGACCTGGTTACTTGACTGCTTATTTATTTTTGCCCATAGTATCTTTATTGTTCCTGGCAACCAAGCTATTTAAGATCACTTGGACAAAAAAATGAAAGATGTGGTTCTTAAGCTTTTCTAGACTTTTAACTTCAAATTGACTGTTTATTTTTTTTTTTTTAAGTCTAATGAAAGTTGGAAATGAGCAAAACATTCAGTGTTTTTATAGGCATACATACTAGAAAAAATCAGTTTCTAGTTTTTCAGGTGAAGGTTAAAATTCTAACTGATTAAATCTTTTTTCTAGGACATATAAGAACACTTTGGAAATATTTATATTAGCTCTTTAAGTAGCACACAAATAATTGTTTCCCAATTTTATAGATGGTAAAAACAGAATACCTGGAGGAGTGATTACTTAAAGTCAGGGAGTTCTGATTTCCTATTAATATCTATAGTAACAGGTTGAGCTACTTGGCCTACAGAGGCCAGTGACAGTTTAGAATTTTTGCAAATAAGGAAGCTAAAGTCCAGAGATGTTAGTGACTGGCCAAGATTACAGAGCCATAATTAGGACTCAAGTCTTCTAACTGCAAATCCAGTACTGTTTGTACTGTGTACTATGCATCCTTCAAAATCTACAATAGTCACTGAACCAAGTGCCCTGCAGTGAGAGCTGTGATGTCATAAAGTATCACTGTTTATACCTGCAGTTATCTAATACAGGGTGGGGAGGTTTCTAGGGCTGCCGTAACAAAGTACCACAAACTGCTTGACTTAAAACAAGAGATACTTATTTATTCTCTCAAGTTCTGGAGACCAGAAGTCCAAAATCAGGGTGTTGGCAAGATTATGCTCCCTCCAAAGGCTCTTGGGGAAAATATGTTCCATGCCTTTCTCTTAGCTTGCCAGCAAATCTTAGTGTTCCTTGGCTTCTAGAGGCGTCACTCCAATTTCTGTCTCTGTTGTCATGTGGCATTTCCCCTGTATGTCTATGTGTGTTTTTTTGCCTCCGCTTATAAGGACACTAGTCATATTGGTTTTAGGGCCCACCTGCTCCAATGTGACTTTGTCTTAATTTGATTACATCTGCAAAGATCCTATTTCCAAATAAGGTCACTTTTGCAGGTATCAGGGGTTCGGACTTGAGCATATCTTTTTGGGAAACACAATCCAACCCATAACAGGATCTATTCAAATGAAGTATAAATATTAAGGTAAGATGTGGATAGCCATTTTAGATGGTTTGTTTGCCTGTGGAGTTGTTTTACATAAATGTATGTACATTTATTTACATTAAACAATATAATTTTTTACTACATCATTTAGTACATGAAATGAGTACAGCATTTACAGGGTTTGATACTAAAAAGATTTTTTAAAAACGATATAAAGAGGCCTTCATGTTCTTTGTAGTTTGTGGTCAAAGGAGAAGGGGAATGGATTCTGTTAGGGGGAGAGAGAGAGAGAGCTAGCTGCCATCAACTCAGAGCCAACTTATGGTCACCTTATGTACAACAGAACAAAATGTTGCCAGGTCCTGCGTCATTCTCATGATTGTTGGCATGTTCAGGTCCATCGATGCAGCTATTGTGTTAATCCATTTCACCAAGTGTCTGCCTCACTGGCTCTCTACTTCACCAATCATGATGTTCTCCTCTAGCAGTTCATCCCTTCTGATGACATGTCCAAAGCAGGAGAGTCAGACAGTGCTCTGTTTTGATACATAAGGATTCCATTGGCTAATTTTCAGAAGTAGATAATCAGCCCTTTCTTCCTAGCCTGTTTTAGTCTGGACATTCTGCTGAAATCTGTCTACTATGGATGACCCTGCTGGTATATGAAGTACTGGTAGTTTAGCTTCCAGGATCATAGCAACACTCAAGCCACCACAGTATATGACAAACTAACAAATGAATGTTGGCCATTAGATCTAGTGTACCATTAATCCTCTGCCTTTCCGCTTGCTCACTTTCCATTCCCGTTCTGAAAATGAGTCAATCTACAAAAAACCTTTAGTGTTCTGAAATTCCTTTTTATCCTGCAAAAGCTAGCAATGGGGAAATGGATAAATAGGATGATTGTGTACATTTGGAATAATAGGATGAATAGTGACATTCAGCTGGAATAACTGATACTATTTGTCCAAATTTTGTTTCTGTTTAAAAAACTACTTAAAAACAAATTGTTTATCCTAATGCACAATATTTATATTATTATGGAGCACAAATACATTGCCTCAGATTAGGGTTTCTAAATTCTTTGAAAACAGTTTTTTTTATCTTAATCAAGAATATCCCCCAAACAGTCAACAGTTACTTTAAAACAAATATGAGAATATAAGGGGGCAGAGAGACTAGATTATCATATTTTTATCAAATAACACGTACCTTCCACCTTTTTTTGTCATCCCCTGGTCCCACTAGGTATTTTCGTAAGCGCCTCTATGCCAGTTTTGTTTTTACATGTTGCTGAAAAAGTATTAGCATATCACACTTATGAAAATACCTCACAGGGGGAGGGAGTGGTTGACAAACGTAGAAGGCACATGTTATTCATGTAAAAATATGACAGACAAATGTAGAAGGCACACATTATTTATGTAAAAATACAGTGATGGAAACAGAACAACCAGAACAGAAATAATGTGAATGCACACACATTGTGAAAAATGTAACCAGTGTCACTGAAGAATTTGTGTAGAAATTGTAGAATGGTAACCTAAACTGCTGTGTAAACCTTCACCAAAATCACAGTAAAATATTATTTTTAAAAAAAGAGTTTCTGGTTGCTATGTAGAAATGTTAATACTTTAGAATTGAAAGATGACCAACTTGAATTTTACTGTGAATCAAAATTGATTGCTCATTCTGTAATTTATTGAAAATTTAGCCTAGAGCCCAAGAGTAAGGCATGTGTTTAGTTTAATTTTGTTTTGTGCATTTTGGTAAAATAATTTAAGATTTTTTTTTGCAATACTATACAAAAAATTTTTATCTTCAAAAAAAATTGAAAAAAAAAGTTTTTATCTTCAGTTTTTTTCTCTTGTGTAGTTTTTCTGACAAAAATGAAACACAATTTATCCATGTTATAGGATTGTTAAAGATTTAATATTAATGATATCTTTGTATGAGCCTTATTTTACTGTATTACTAATGTTAATGAATATTCAGTTTCTAAAATTTCTTTTGATTTTTGTAAAATATAGATTATTTCTATATATAGTGCAGTTTAAATTAATCCATGGGAAAGTGTGATTCACTAAATGTCTAGTTGAAATGAGTTACAAACTCAGGGATAAAGAAGAAAGTGTTAGCTATTGTGTGGGCAACGTCTTGAAGTAAAAATATTATGGGTTATAAGTTGAACTAATAACTCTTCACCCACTAGAGAGAACAAATTCCAGGAAGTTAGAATACTAGTTTCACTCAAAGAAAGGTCAGGTAAATTTGGGAAGTACAATTCATCTTGTGAAACAATAATAGAGACTTAGCTTTTAATTTTTAATGATAAGAACATTAAACATCTGTCAAGTTAGAATTAAGAGTATTCCTTTGTTAATTGAGGTCAGTCACCAAGACAAAGTACTAAAATTACCAAAAACTAGGTATGGTTTTTGGTAGTCCACCCAATTTGTAATATTGTCAGATTATTTGATTTTCTGTCTGTTTTCTTTCTCTTTTTGCTCAACCTAGCTATAGAGACTGTTTAAATTTTTTATTTTAAATTTAAGTCTGTGATTTATGTGAATGTATATGGTTTTTCCCATAGGTTCATTTGCAGTAACCAGTGATCCTATTTGCTTACCTCATTAAGAGAATGGATGAAGATAGATTTGACTGCATGTTTTTCCAGGTGGAGAATACAAATACAGAAAATAAGGAGGCAATACTTTTAACTGGTTCGACTCTATGTGTTTTCAAAAATAAAAACATGGACTAGAAATAACCTGGAGTGTGACTCTTTCTTTTGGCAACTATTTTTACCTGCTCCATCCTACATTAATTCATTTCAGTCCAGATGTCTAAACTTGAAGTCTAGTTCTATATGTGTAATTCTTTTATTCTGTTCCTCACCTTTTAGAAGATGAAACTTCTGAGTCTTTTGGTTCTTGACAGATCACTCTAACATCTTCTGAAACGTTTACACATAGGTAGACCCTCAGATATACATTAGATGGACTTTCTCGCTGCTCCTTATCATCACATTTTATGTATGTTGAATAAATGTTACTAAATTTTCTATCTCTGAAGAAATGTAAAAACGGCTTGAGGGGAGGTGTCTGACCTCCTTCAGCTCCACAAGGGGAAGGAGAGCCAAGATCAACAGCCCAAGGCTTATTTATTCCTATGAGGTGGAGGTCAGACGTGCCTCCTCTCTCCACCATCTCTACCAATTGTGACACCAACTCTGTCTCCCACAGCACTTTCTACTGGGTTCAATAATTCATTGCAATGGCCACACAGAATTCACAGACCACTATTAAGAGGTTTATTAGGGAAGTAACAGTTACAGTTCAGGCTCAGGAACACTCAGGATACAGTTCTTCCATCAGGATAGTCCCTCCCTAGCTGTGCACACAGTCACGCATCTCCCTGGCCCTCAGTCTCTTCCCAAAGGCCTTCAGCTTTCTCTCTCTCTGGACAGGAAGCCTGCCACACCGTCTCCTGCTGCTATGTCTTTCCTGCTGTTCTCTCTTTCCTTGGTGGTGCTGGGCTCCTCCTCTCTGCTCTAGAATTGGCTCTCTTTTAGGGCAAAACTGACCAATCCCCTTGGTAGGCCACAATTACCCTATCATACAGTCACTTGGGTGGGAGTTATAAGACCATGGCTAGAAAGGCCACACTCAAAAGTAGTTAATTGCACCACAAGAAATGGAAACTTCTTTCTGTTTCACCACCAGACAAGGCTCAGGCACAGACTTGTAGCAGCCTTGCGTTCTAAATTGTAATCTTGTGACTAGAGACTGCATCTGATCTAGTGTAGTTGAACTTTAGAGGATCTGATAATATATGTGTATTCAGAGGCAGCCCTAGTACTTTTGACAAAGAATGGGCTTTGCAGTCAGATATTTATTCAGATTTTAGTTCTTAACTGGCTGCATGGCCTTTGGACAAGTCACCATAAAGTATTTGTAAAAGTACAAGTAATTGTACCTAGTTTGCTACTTTAATGTGTACGGATTAGCTATATTACAGTACATGTAGGAGCCCTAGTGGCACAGTGGTTAAGCACTCAGCTGCTAACCAAAAGGTTGGCAGTTTGAAGCACCCCCTACCCTCCCCACCCCGCCTACCCAGCAGCTCCATGGGAGAAAGATATGGCAGTCTGCTTCCATAAAGATTGACAGCCTTGGAAACCCTGTAGGCCAGTTCTACTTTGTCCTATAGGGTCGCTACAAGTTGGTGCTAAGCACGTAGTTGGTATTTAATAAATGTTGACTCTCCTTCAATTCTCAGAAGAAGGGCCTGTCTGTCAATCTGTTTCTGAAAACCCTATGGAGTATGTCATGGTTTGAATTATGTCCCCCAAAAAATGTGTGTAGCAGTGTGGCTGGGCCATGATTCCTGGTACTGTGTGTTGTAAATCTGCCTCTGTGATGTTAATGAGGGAGGATGGGTGGCAGTTGTGTTAGTAAGGCAGGACCTGATCTACAAGACTGGATTGTGTCCTGAGGCAATCTCTTGAGATACAAAAGACAGAAGTGAGCAGTGAGACGGGGACCTCATACCACCAAGAAAGCAGTGCCGGGAGCAGAGCGCGTCCTTTGGACCGGGGTCCCTGCGTGGAGAAGCTCCTAGTCTGGGGAACACTGGTGAGAAGGACTAGAGAGAAAGCCTTCCCGTGGAGCTGCCATCTTGAATTTGGACTTTTAGCCTACTTTGAGGAAATAAACTCTTCATTAAAACCATCCACTTGTGGTATTGTAGCAGCACTAGATGACTAAGACAGAGTACAATTGTATGCTGATGCAAATGGGGTCACCAACTGGTTTGGGTGGATAGTTTTTTGTTTTTGCCCTTTAATTAGATCTGTGCAGGGTGATTGCAATGAAATCAACCAATAAATAAGACCAAGCAGGTCTGTTGTTTGCATAGTAGTCTTTAATGACCACAGCCTAATCGTTTGACAGGTATCATGCTTTGTAAGGAAAGTGTAGCATTTTCACTTAGAACTGAGTCTAAATTTTAGCTTTGCCACAGGCTAGTTCTATGATTACAGGCAAGTTAGACTATTCAACTTTTATTTCTGTAAAAGATGATCAATAGTAAGTTTTCTTTAAGAGAGTAAAATGAAATAATCCTAATAGCATTTGGAATATTGTTAGGTGCCGTTGAGTCAATTCCAACTCATAGGTACCCTATGTACAACAGAACAAAACACTGCCCGTTCCGGTGCCATGCTCACAGTCGTTATGCTTGAGCCCATTGTTGCAGCCATTGTGTCTGTCCATCTCATTGAAGATGTACCTCTTTTTTGATGACCCTCTACCAAGCATGATGTCCTTCTCCAGGGTCTGGTCCCTCCTGATTACGTGTCCAGAGTATGTGAGACATAGTCTCGCCATCTTTGCTTCTAAGGAGCATTCTGGCTGTATGTTTTCCAAGACAGATTTGTTCGTTCTTTTGGCAGTTCGTGGTATATTCAATGTTCTTCGCCAACACCATAATTCAAAGTCGTCAATTCTTCAGTCTTCTTCATTCATTGTCCAGCTTTCACATGCATATGAGGCGATTGAAAATACCATGGCTTGGGTCAGGCGCACCTTAGTCCTCAAAGTTTCGTCTTTGCTTTTTAACACTTCAAAGAGGTCTTTTGCAGCAGATTTGTCCAATGCACTAAGACATTTGATTTATTGACTGCCGCTTCCATGGGTGTTGATTGTGGATCCAAATAAAATGAAATCCTTGACAACTTCAATATTTTCTCCATTTATCATGCTTATTGGTTCAGTTGTGAGGATTTTTGCTTTATGTTGAGGTGTAATCCATACTGAAGGCTGTAGTCTTTGATCTTCATTGATAATAATCAGTATTAAATAAATGTCTCTTCTAGACTGTCTCTCCCCTTTGCACTGGGGGACTACAAAAAAAACTCTTAAGTGACAATCTCTCCTCCGTTAGCCTTATCAGTCTACTGGGATATGAGGCGAAGACAACATACTTGTGAACAATTAAATTTGCAAGATATGGTAAAATTAGGTGCAAAACTGAATGGTACAGGAAATATAGGAATTCAGGAGGGAAATACTGGTATACCTGTAGGACAAGAGCAGAACAGCCCCATAGAGTTTCCAAGGAGTGTCTGGTGGATTCGAACTGCTGACCTTTTGGTTAGCAGCCATAGCACTTAAGTGAAATATTTCCAAGTTACAGGAGAGCCCAGGAAATTCTGTGTATGGATTTCTCATCAAAAGTACAGAGCTATGTAGCAGAGCTATAAACAGAATCTGGATCTTAATTTCTAGAGAGGGAAAACAACATTTGGGTGAAAAGGCCACTATGATCAAAGAAACATGTTTAGGAAAATAGTAAAGTGATGTATTTAGAACAGACTAATAGAAAATAAGGTTGAATAGGCTTCCTATGTGTCAGGAACTGTTCTAGGCACCGAGGATAGTGTGAACCAGTCAGGCAGAGGTCTTGCCCTCATGGGGTTTCCGTTCTTGTGGGGCAATAGACAATTTACAAAGTAAACAAGTAATATAATTTCAAGTAGTAGTATATACTGTGGAGAAAAATAAAACAGAGTAAAGGGATAGGGAGTAATTGGGGTTGCTAGTTTTAGATGGAGTGGGAAGGGAAGGTTGAGCAAAGATCTGAATGATAAAGGAGGAAATAACAAAGATCTTGCAAGAGTGTTCCTGGGAGAGAAAACAGTAAGTAAAAAATTTTAGTATGAGTACAAGCCTGAGGTGCTCGAACAGCCAACAGGACTGTATAAGTGAGCACGTGGCAGAGAAGGCAGCAGAAATTTTCTTAGACACCTTAAATAATGAGAACATTGAAGAGGGAGTAAAATGTTGAAATTGGTGTTTTAAGAAGATTAATCAGATGATAGAATAAAAAGTATATAAATAAAAAGTATATTGTGATTTTATGAATAATAGGGATCTAGAAAATGGAAGCAAGAGATTAGTCAAGATGTAATGATGGTCTGGGAATGGAAACCCAAGCTGGTTTTGTTAAGATTCTTGTAGGAATTTGGATTTGAGATTGAGATGCTGTATTCATGATAATATACACTTGGACTAAAAGGGCATATAGAGTAAGGACTAGAGATGAAGTCATGGCTCCCTTCAAATCAAAATTTGGAAGAGGAGAGAGGCCGACAGAGAAAGGCAGTCTTTAGAGGGAAGTGGGAAAATAGAAGAAACTTGGGTGTGGAGAGAGAAGAAAATGAAGTCCTGTGGAAGATGAAAAGAAAAGCCTCAATTACTGATATTTCATCTCCAGTCCCTGGTTGGCCCAGCTGTACTTTGTAAAAATTGACTATTGGATCCTGTCAATACTCATTCACTACCCTTAGCTTGAGTAGAGTTTTGTTCCTTATAACTAACTATACTGATTAAAACAGAGTAAAGGCAAGAGTAATAACAGTTTGCAGGAAGAGTTGACCTAGCTAAACGATGGTATATAGAGGAGAAAAGAAAGAAAGAAGTTTCTTAGATTCTAACTTGCTAAACTATCAGAGGATGATGTTATGTATAGGTAGTCTGTTGATAGGAATGTTAGTATAAAATCAGGTGAATGATAAGGTATAGAGACTTTATTTATTTTACTAAAAATAGCTTTTTCCTACTTCGAGGACAGAGTAGCAGAGGCGGGGCCTGGGGACCATGGTTTCAGGGAACATCTAGGTCAATTGGCATAACAAAGTTTATTAAGAAAATGTTCTGCATTCCACTTTGGTGATGTCTGAGGGCTTAAAAGCAAGCAAGCAGCCATCTAAGAAGCATCAGTTGGTCCCAACCCACCTGGAGCAAAGGAGAATGAAGAACACCAAAGACAAAAGGAAAGTATTAGCCCAAGAGACAGAAAGGGCCACATAAACCAGAGACTTCATCAGCCTGAGACCAGAAGAACTAGATGGTGCCTGGCTACCACCAATGACCACCCTGGCAGAGAACACGACAGAGTCCTTGATGGAGCAGAAGAAAGGTACGGTGCAGAACTCAAATTCTAGTAAAAAGACCAGACTTAATGGTTTTATTGAGACTGGAGGGACCCTGGAAGACATGGCCCCTGAACTCTCTGTTAGCTCAAAACTAAAACCTTTCCTAAGGCCAACTCTTCAGACAAAGATTAGACTGGACTATGGGACATAAAATGATACTCGTAAAGAGTGTACTTCTTAGCTCCAGTAGATACATGAGACTAAATTGGCAGCTCCTGTCCATAGGTGAGATGAGAAGGCAGACAGGGTCAGGAACTGGTTGAATGGACATGGGAAATCCAGGGTGGAAAGGAGGAGTGTGCTGTCACTTTAGGGAGAGCAATTAGGGTCAGATAACTATGTATAAATTTTTGTACGAGAGACTAACTTGAATTGTAAACTTTCACTTAAAGCACAACAATAAAAAAAAAAGTGTTTTCCTTATCCCAAAAAGCAATACAAGTTAATGACAGGAAAATAAAAACATAGTTAAGCAAAATGAGAGTAAAAAAACATTTGGAGATTTAGACCTGTCATTTGTAAGTTCCAAAGTAACTGTTAACCATACATAGTTTCTGTTCACAGAAGAACAATATAAGAGAAGTACAATGTTGCAAAGGCAATAGAAAGAGAACTGGTTCATATTCACATTTTAGGTCATGCTAGTAATTTGTTAATTGTTACTTGCCCAGGTTTACTTCCATCTTTTAAGCAACTGCCACTCACATCCCCTGTGCTCCTTCATTCCTCCTACTATCAATGCATGTTATCCATAATTGGTTCCACACTCAGGACCTGTCGCATACAATAGTTGCTTGCAGTTGTAGTTTGCTCCTCTTAATAAACAATTTTTGTCAGTAGAAATGGTAATTTTGATCAGAAATTTGCAGTTATGTGGATTGTATTATTCAAGACTCAATTGCAAATGACAGAAACCCAATTCAAACTAGTTTAAGGAAAAAAGTTAAGGGGGTGTTATGGATTAAACTGTGTCCTCCAAAGATGTGAAGTCTTAACACCTGTACCTATGAATGGGACCTTGCATTTTTCTGTACAGATGTTATCAGTTACATAAAAGACTAGTCATCATATACCAGTAACATCATACCAGAGTAGGGTGGATCCTAATCCCTTCTGAGTGATGTCTTATAAAATGGGAGTCACACATGGGGGAAGACATGCCATGTGACAACACAGTAGATGTATCTATCAGCAGCAGAGGAATGTCAAGAAATGCCCAGGGCTACAAAAACTGAAAGAAATGATGCCAATAAGTTGTACACAAGAAAAAGAATGAATTGGCAAATGTTATCTTATATGTAATTTTGCAACAACAACACAGTATATATATATATATACACACATATATATATATGCATACATATACAAATAGGGTTACAGATGCTGATACTTTGTAGACATAACCAATCAACTTATGGGGTTAGTTTTCTTTGTTTAAGATTTAGGGTCATAGTCTCATGGGACAATTCAGTCAATTGGCATAATATAGTTCTTAAAGTTTATGTTCTACCTCCTAGTTTGGTGAGTAGTGTCTGGGGTCTTAAAAGTTTACACGCGGTTTTCTATGATACAACTATTGGTCCCTATTCATCTGGAGTAAAAGAGAAAGAAGGAAACTCAAGAATCAGAGAAGGAACTGGACTACAGGACTAATTGTCTCTATGAACCACTGCCTCTCCTACCTTGAGACCAGAAAAACTAGATGGTGCCTGGCTACCACCAAAGACTGCTCTGACAAGAGATCACAACAGAGTGCCCAACTGAATGGGAGAAAAATGTAGAACAGAATTAAAATTCACAAAAAAAGACCAGACTTACTGATCGGACAGAGACTGGAGGAACCCCTGAGACTATGTCTCCTGAACACTCTGCTAACCCAGAACTAAAACCATTTCTGAAGCCCATTTCTCAAACAAAGATTAGACAGGCCTATGAAACAAAAAAAAATAAGACACCTGAGGAACGTGCTTCTTAGTTCAATCCAATATATAAGACCAAGTGGGCAACTCCTGTCCGAAAGCAAAATGAGAAGGCAGGAAGGGACAGGAACTGGATGAATGGACACAGGGAACCTGGGATGGAAAGAGGAAATGTGCTGTTTGTCACATTGTGGGGATTGCAACCAATGTCACCAAACAATATGTGTATAAATTTTTGAATGACAAATTAACTTGAGCTGTAAACTTTCACCTAAAGCACAATGAAATTAAAAAAAAAAGAACGTCAACCTTGAGTACCGCACTCTTTTAAAAAATTAACTATATGAGACCAAATGGACAACAGTTGCTCCAAAGCATGGATAAGTTTGGGAAGCAGTGAGACTAAGTTAATGGGAGTGAAACAGCTAGAATGGAAGTAATGAGAATGTTGACGTAATGTGAAGAATGTAACCAATGTCACTGAACATGGTATAGAAATTGTTGAATGGGAGCATGTTTTGCGGTGTATATTTTCATTAAAAATACAATTATATATATATATATATGTTCTGTAAATGGAAAGAGACAAGGAAGGATCTTCCCCCTAGAACCAGCAGAGAAGTCCCAATGCCCTGAATTCAGACTTGTGGGCTCCAGAACTATGAAAAAATAAATATCTATTCTTTGAACCCACCCACTTTGTGGTATTTTGTTAGGCAGCCCTAGGAAACTAAGACAAGGGGATTTATTTACTGATTCATATGACCTAGATTTCCAAGATTACAGTGGCTTCAGGCATGGATAGATCCAGAGTCTCAACCTGTTTCTCTTTCTATGTTTTGGATCTGCTTGTGTCTGCTTGACTTCATTTCTGTCAGGGATTAAAAGTTTTTATCTGTCTCTCTATTTCTTAGCTCTACTTGTTACTGTTTGTTTTCATTTTTCATACATGCTTTTGCTATGTGACAGGCAAAATAATCACTGACCACTGCTGACCTACATCATATATAGTAGCTCTAGCTATCTTTCTCAAACTGCTCTGGCAGAACAATCTAGGAGAGGACTAGGGAGGAACTTCTGATTGTCCTGGTTTGGGTCTCATGCCCATCCCTGGACTCATCCTTCACTGTGGGAAGGAAGGTGAAGTTTGCTGATTAGCTAGGCTTTGGTCAGCCCCTCCTGCTGCACACAGAATGGATTTCCCACAAGAATAGAATGGAGGGGGCAATTTTCTTCCCTAAAATGGTATAAACCCAAAAACCAAACCCACTGCTATCAAGTCGATTCTGACTCATAGCAACTCTATAAGACAGAGTAGAACTTCCCCATAGGGTTTCCAAGTCCATAAAATCTCTACAGAAGCAGACTGCCACATCTTTCTTCTGCGGAGCAGCTGGGTTCGAACTGCCAAACTTTTGGTTTGCAGCTGAGTGTTCAACCACTGCGCCACCGAAAAAAAAAAAAAAACATTGCTCTCGAGTCGCTTCCAACTCATAGCAACCCTATATGGCAGGGTAGAACTGCCCCACAGGGTTTCCAAGGTGTGGCTGATGGATTCAAACTACCGACCTTCTGGTTAGCAGCCGTAGCTCTGAACCATTGTGCCACCAGGGCTTCTTAAAATGGTATAGAAAAGATAATAAATGGAATGAAAATGGTTGCAGAGCATTGATACAGAGACCTAATGTAATTAGGTCTTGTTTAACTGGAGACAAATAATATTTGAAAGACTCAGACATAGATTTAGAGAAATTAAATGATCTTCCAATGGTCACATAGTAGCAAAGCGGAAATTGAAAAAATGTCTTTTTTAGTCATTGTTCCAAAAGTAGGGATTTCAAGCATTGGATTCTGTTTTATGATAATCTGGTAAATGGAAATCAACTGGAATAGCTCTGGATACTCAGGAAGGGAGAAGAATGAAATACCTACCATTAACTATTGTGGTAGGTAGAATTCTAGGATAACCCCCAAGATTCCCACCCTCTGGTATAAATGTCCTGTATGATCTCCTCTTCTTGAATTGTATCTCTGAATATGATGTGATATTATTCCCATGACTAAGATGTTATTTGGCAAAAACCAAAACCAAACCTGTTGCCTTTGAGTCCATTCCAACTCATAGCAACCCTATAGGACAGAGTAGAACTGCTCCATAGGATTTCCAAGGAGTGACTGGTGGATTCAAACTGCTGACCTTTTTGTCAGCATCTGAGCTCTTAACCACTGTGTCACCAGGACTCCAAAAGTGAAGGAATTTTTCAGGTATAATTAAGGCCCTTCATCAGTTGACTTTAAGTTAATCAAAAGGGTTCTACCTAGTCGGGTGAGCCCTTTAAATGAGAATCTGGAGAAGTCAGATTCAAAGCAGCGGAGACACTCCCGCTGACCTTGAAGAAGCAAGGTGTCATTCTGTGGAAAGTGCCATATGGCAGGGAATAGCAAGTGGCCTCTAGGAGTCAAGTTCTTCAGTCCTGCAACTATAAGGAACTGATTATGCCAACAACTAGTGAATTTAGAAGAGGAACCCAAACTTTAGATGAGATCGAAGCCCTAGTGGACACTTTGATCTCAGCCTGGTAAGACCCTGAGTAGAGAACCCATTCCCAGACTCCTGACATTTAAGAACTGAGATAATACATATCTGTTGCTTTAAACCACTAAATTTGTGTTAATTTGTACACAGCAACAGAAAACTAATACAAGTATCTTTATAGTAAGGGGATGTCATGGATTGAATTATGTCCCCCCAAAAATGTGTGTATCAATTTGGCTGGGCCATGATTCCTGGTATTGTGTGATTTTCCTATATGTTGTAAATCCTGCCTCTATGATGTTAATGAGGGAGGATGGGTGGCAGTTGTGTTAGTAAGGTAGGACTCAATCTGCAAGACTGGATTGTGTCCTGAGGGAATCTCTTGAGATATAAAAGAGAGAAGTGAGCAGAGAGACAGGGGGACCTCATACCACCAAGAAAGCAGTGCCAGAAGCACAGCGTGTCCTTTGGACCTGGGGTCCCTGTGCGGAGAAGCACCTAGTCCGGGGGAACATTGATGAGAAGGCTGACAGAGAGAGAAAGCCTTCCCCTGGGCATGAAGCCCTGAATTTGGACTTTTCGCCTACTTTACTGTGAAGAAATAAATTTCTCTTTGTTAAAGCCAACCACTTGTGGTATTTCTGTTATAGCAGCACTAGATGACAAGACAGGATATACACACTTTGTGTGACAAGATTGTGCTGCCTTGTCTGATGGCAGGAAAGCATGTACTAGATATAGCTTATAGGCTCATAGGCATGTTGTTGTTAGTTGCCATAGAGTCAGTTCAGACTCACAGACATAGGGGTCTAGTATATTTCATAATTTTGGGAGATAGCGTTGTGTAATGGAAAGATCACTGGATTGGGAGACCAAAACAAAAAAACCAAACCCACTGCTTTTGAGTCGATCCCTATTCAAAATAGCCCTATAGGATTTCCAAACCTATAGGGTTTCCAGTGCTGTAATCTTTATGGAAGCAGACTGCCACATCTTTCTCCCTGGGAACACTGGTGGGTTTGAACAGCCAGCCTTTCTGTTAACAGCCAAACACTTTAACCACTGCCCTACCAGGGCTCCTTGTCAATAAACTGAGAGACAGGAGACAGTATTCTGGTGCTAGCTGAACCACTAATTGGGTAACCCTGGATAAATCACTTAATGACCTCAGGTTACTCATCTGGAAAAGGAAGGAATTAGACTGGATTAGTTCTGATGTTTGTTCTAGCTCTAACCTATAACTGTGTCAGTTATACCTGTTGTTGTCGCTGTCAAGTTGATCCCGACTCATGGTTACTCCATGTATACAGAGTAGAACTGCTCCATAGGGTTTTCAAGATTATGACCTTTCAGAAGCAGATAGCCAGGCCTGTCTTCCAAGGCACCTCTGAGTGAATTCAAACTGCCAACCTTAGGGCTAGTAGTTGAATGCTTAACCCTTTGCACTACCTAAGGACTCAATCATACATTGTTGTGTTGCTAGGTGCTGTTGAGTCTATTCTGACTCATAGCAACCCCACGTGACTGAGTAGAACTGCCCCACAGGGTTTTCTAGGCTATAATCGTTCTGGGAGCATATAGCCAGGTCTTTCTCCTGCAGAGCTGCTGGGTGGGCTTGAACTGCCAACCATTTGCTTAGCAGCCAAGCACTTCACCACTGTGCCACCAGAGCTCCTTTCAGTTATATGTAAGATGTTGTTAAACCTGGAGAGGAGGATAAGCTTTCCAAACGGATAATATATAAATACTCAAGAACTAAAATGCATTATGTGCTCACAGTTAAAGATCAGGTTAGAAAAGAAGAGTTACAGAGACAAAAGAATTTATGAGAAAGAGAGAGGGAAAAGAAGAGGGGGAAGTGAATAGAGAGGGAGGAGAGAGAATGAGATACATATACAGAAAGAGAGAGTATCCATAGGAGGTTGAGTCTGGAAACCAAGGAAGAGCAGAGAGTCTAAGCACCCTGGGATGTGAACTATGAAGTTGAACTTGACAATTTATGACTGCTCAAATGATCACTGGCCATAAATGTCTTGTACCTTTTATAATTCTCTGGCCTAAATGAGAACATTGAGATAAATCCTACCCTAGAAGCAAGAACATGTTTTAAAGCTTCTATGAGTACTACATGTTGTTCTATCTTCTGCAGAGAAAAAGACCTCAGCCCACAAAGAGCTGCCAGATCCAAAATGAGATGGCCCAATGTATTGGCCTCCATCCAGGAGAAATGACTCCGGCAACTAGCACAGAGCACAAGGGAGGAGCTGTCAAATAGTCTTTCTAGTACGACATAATATACAGCAAAGATGAAATCTGACATTATGAAAGAGGGTTGAATTAAGGACTGATTTTCCTAAGCAAAGATAGCTGAAAATCTTTTCTACTTTAAAGACAGAACAGAATATATGGTTGAATGTACGCATAAGAAATTAGGGGCCCCTGGGACTCATTTGTGTTTTCTCCTACTTCCATTTATAATGTATAACTAATCTCTTCAGGATCTTGAAGAAAGAAATTTCTTTTTAATTCACCAACTATATTGGTAGGTAAACACAAATTTTTAGAAAAATTATGGCTGCACTTTTTTAAAATTTAAAAATGATGGTGTTAAAGAGATCTAAATAAATGGAAAGATATCCTATATTTATGACTGGAAGACTTAATATTGTAAAGATGTCAATATTATCCAAAGCAATCTACAGGTTCAATACAATACCTATCAAAATCCCAACAGCCTTTTTTCACAGAAATGGAAAAGCCAGTCTTTAAATTTATATGGAATTCCAAGAGATGTTGGTGGTTCAGTCACTGGATTCTTACCTTTCATGCAGGAAACCTGTCTTCAATTCCTGGCCAATGCACTTCATGCACGGTCATCACCTGTCTGTCATTGGTGGATTGTGTTTCACTATGATGTCCCTCAGAAGCAAGGATGGTGACAGTTTGTCTCATGTGCTTTGAACATGTTATTAGGAGGGACCAGTCCCTGGAGAAGGATATCATGCTTGGTAAAGTAGAAGGTAAGCCAAAAAGAGGAAGACTCTCAAGGAGGTGGACTGACACAGTGGCTGCAACAAATTGCTCAAAGATAGCAATGATTGTGAGGATGGTGCAGGACCAGGCAGTGTTTTGTTCTGTTGTACGTAAGGTCGCTATGGGTTGGAGCCGATTTGATGGCATCTAACAACAACAACATGATGCTGGACATTTTTCAGCAGAGCTTCCAGACTAAGACAGACTAGGAAGAAAGGCCTGGTGATCTACTTCCAAAAATCAGCCAATAACAACACTATGGATCACAGTGTTCCAATCTGCAACTCATCATGGGCATGGCTCAGGATCAGGTGGTGTTTTGTTCTATTGGGCATGAGGTTGCCATAAGTTGGAGACTGACTCAACAGCAGCTAACGACAACTGGATATCCAAATCATTCTTGGAAAAGAAGAGCAAAGTTGGAGGACTCACACTTCCCAATTTCCAAACTTACTACAAAGCTGTAGTAATGAAAACAGTGTGGTACTAGCATAAGGATATAGACCAACGAAATAGAATTGAGAGTCAGAAATATAAAAATGGCCAATAAGCGCATGAAAAGGTGCTCAACATCATTAATCATCAGGGAAATGCAAATCAAAACCACAATGAGATATCATTTTACACTCACTGTCTTGGAAGAAGTACAGCCAGAATGCTCCTTAGAAGCAAGGATGGTGAGATTTCATCTCATGTACTTTGGATGTGTTATCAGGAGGGACTAGCCCCTGGAGAAAGATGTCATGCTTGGTAGAGAGTCAGCAAAAAAGAGAAGACCCTCAATGAGACAAATTGACACAGCAGCTGCAACAATGGGCTCAAATGTAGCAACGGTTATGAGGATGGTGCAGGACTGGGCAGTGTTTCGTTCTGTTGTACATAGGGTTGTTATGAGTTGGAATCAACTCAATGGCACCTAACAACAACAACAACAGTATGCAATAGGGAAGCAAGCAATTTTATAAATGTGAAAACTGAGGCAGAGAAAATCAAGTTCATTCAGTTGGTGAATGTTAGAATTGGGAGTAGAATCCACTATCTGATTCCTGGTTCAGAATTTTTTCTGCTATATTCTGATGAGAGCCCTGATGGTGCAGAGTAATTCAACCCATAACAATTCTGTTTTTTTGTTCCTTTTCCACTCTTTTCCTGCTCTTCTAAATTAACTGCATGTTTTTTGGATTCCGTTTTATTTCTACTATTGGATTATTACAACTTTTTCAGTGGTTGCTCTAGGGTTCTGTTATGGGTTGAATTGTTTCCCCCTAAAATATGTGTTGTAATTCCTCACCTCTATGCCTGCAGCTATAATTCAGTTTTGGAATGGGTTGTCTTTGTTATTAGCGTAGGATGTATCTTGAGTCAATCTCTTTTGAGATATAAAAGAAATTAAACAAGCAAGCTAATCAAGCAGAGATGGGAGAAGAGAGATGCCAAGCCACATGAAGATCACCCAGGAGCAGTAGTTGAGAAACAAGGACTTTCCTCCAGAGCCAACAGAGAGAGAAACTCTTCTCCTAGAGCTGGCACCCTGAATTCAGGCTTCTAGCCTCCTAAACTGTGAGAAAATAAACCTCTGTTTGTTAAAGGCACCCACTTGTGGTATTTCTGTTATAGCAGCACTACATAACTAAGACAGAATTTGGTACTGGGAGTGGGGTGCTGCTTCAACAGATACCTAAAATGTGGAAGCAGTTTTGGAATTGGGGAATGGGTAGAAGCTAGAAGATTTTTAAGATGCCTGGTAATAAAAGCCTAAATTTCCTCAGAGATACTACTGGTGGAATTATGAACACCAAAGGCAATTCTGGTGAGGGTTCAGAAGGAAGTGAGGAGAGCTATAGATAAAATCTCTATCATCTTAGAGAATACATATGGCACCAGCAACAGAATGTTGCTAGAAATGTGGACATTAAATGTGCTTCTGGTGAGGCTTTAAGAGAAAATGATGAACATGTGATTGGACAATGGAGGAAGGACGAAGCTTTTTATGCAGTGGCAAAGAACTTAACCTGTATTGTGTTCAAATGTTTGGTGGACGGTACAACTTGTAAGTGATGAACTTGGATATCTGGCCGAAGAGATTTCTAAGGTAAATCCTAAAGGGGCTGCATGGTTTCTCTTTGCCACTTATATTAAAATGTGAGTGGAAAGAGGTGGATTTAAAAATGAACCGTGCAAAATGAAAGCAGAACTAAAAGATTTGGAAAATACTGTTGTACAAACTAAGGACACGTGTCCCAGAATGTTCACCAAGGATGAGGCTATGCAATCTTTTGTTAAAAAGATTAATTCTGTGACTGATGGATGAAACCAACTACCACAGCAGGAAACCCATCAGCTTAGACTGAAGGGGTCAGAGACAGGACAAAAGGAAAGACAACTGCCTGCCTCTTGGATTTCTACAGGCAGGAAACAGGCCAAAGGAGCTACCTCTGTTGTCCTCCAAGAAAAAAAAAAAAGACCATCCCTAGAGCAACTCAGACAACAGCAGAACTGTTGGAAGGAGCATGGGAAGCAGGGTCTTCTTCTCAGTTTCAAAGGGTGAGGCCATGGTCTCCTGGATCTCAAAGTGTGGGGCCACAACATCCTAGGTTTCAAAGAGTCAGATCTGGTTCCAGAGTATGGGGCTGCCATTAAGGTGTGTCAGGGGGATGGGGCTGCTGCCCAAAGCTGAGGGAGTGGGGCTGCCATGCTCAAGAGGCAGAAGAATGGTGCCTGCCGGGGCATAGGGGTTGGGATCATCACTTAAGATGAACTAGGCAAATGGGGTCACCCAAAGCCAAGGGAACAAAGTTGCTGTCCCAGTGGGCCTGGAAGGCAGAGCTGAAGCCCAGGGCTGAGGGGCCTCCATCAAGAATCCAGAGGGCATGGCCATTGCCCAGACAGTCTCTGAGAACAGAGGATAATTTACTTGAGAGTTAATGTAAATTGCTGTACTGGGTTTTGGACTTGCTTGGCGCCTGTTATCCCTTCTCCCATTTGTAATGGAAACGTCTACCTTGTGCCTGTTCCACCATTGTATTTTGGACACAAACAATTTGTAATCTAGATTTCACAGGTTCACCGATGAATAGGAAATTTGCCACAGGATGGACTACACCTAAAGACTCACCCATATTTGATTTCTTGTGGGGAAGGTTTTCTGGCAATGAAATGTCTCAGATTCTGTTTGAAAAAAATCTTTATTACACTTTTATTTATAGGTCTATTTTTTTTTATTATTATTATACTTCAGGTGAAGGCTTACAGAACAAATAGTTTCTCATGAAACGGTAATACACATGTTGTTTTATGACATTGGTTAACAACCCCACAACATATCAACCCTCTAACTTCTCAACCTTTTTTTTTGGTGAAAATACACATAGCCAAAGATACACCATTTCAAAAATTTCTACATGCACAGTTCAGTGACATTGACTACGCTCTTCCAATTGTGCTGTTATTCTCACTTAAGATGAAGGCTTACTTAACAAAATAGTTTCTCATTTAACAGTTACTACAAATGTTGCCCTATGACAATGGTTAACAATCTCACAACACATCAACAATATCCTTACTCAAGCTTGGGTTCCGTATCACCAGCTTCCTTGTCCCCTTCTGCCTTCTGGCCCTTGTCACTGGACTCCTATACCTCGTTAGTCTCATTTGGTTTTACAGGGCAGTCCACTCCCAGGCTGAACAGTGAACCTCAGAGGTAACTTCACCACTGAGCTAAAAGGGTGTCTGGGGGCCGTACTCTCAGGGTTTCTCCAGTCTACCTTAGGCCAGTAAATCTGGCGTTTGTTTTGTGAGTTAGAATTATGCTCTACATCCTTCTCCAGCTCTGTCCAGAACCCTCTGTTGTGATCCTGGTCAGATCAGTCAGTGGTGGTAGCTGGGCACCATCTAGCTGTACTGGACTCAGTCCGGTGGAGGCCTTGGTAGCTGTGGACCATTAGTCCTTCGGACTGATCTTTTCCTTGTATCCTGTTCTCTTCATTCTCCCTTGCTCCCGAAGGGATGAGACCAGTGGAGTATCTTAGATGGCTGCTCACAGGCTTTTAAGACCCCAGACACTACTCACCAAGGTAGAATGTAGAGCATTGTCTTTATAAGCTGTGTCATGCCATTTGAGCTGGATGTTCCCCGAGACCATGGTCCCCAGAGCCCTCCACCCAGCAATTCAGTCCCTCAGGGAGTTTGGATGTGTCTATGGGGCTTCCATGACCTTTCCTTGTACAAGTTGTGCTAGTTTCCCGTGTATTGTGTACTGTCTCACCCTTCACCCAAGATACCACTTATCTATTGCCTATTTAGTATTTCCCCCCCACCCCTCCCATCCCTGGTAACCAACAAAGATTGTTACATTTTGTGTGTGAATATAAGTCTATTTTTGCTGGGTATAGTATTCTAGATTGACAGTTCCACTCTCACTCACTTTTAACACTTTAAAGATGTTATTCCATTTTCTATCAATGTGCATGATTTCTGACTGTAAATGTCCTGTCATTCTCATCTTTGTTTCTCTATTGTAATGTGTGTATTTTTTTCAGCTGCTTTTTAGATTTTCTCTTTACCTATGGTTTCAGTAATTTTATTTTGATGGTTTTAGTGTGATTTTTTTATGCTTGAGCCAAGTCTTTATCTCTGTGGTTTATGGTTTTCTTCAATTTAAAAAAGCATCTAGCAATTATTTCTTCAAATATACCCCTCATCTTTTTCTTCTCTCTCTGGAACTACAAGTACACATATATTAGGCTGCTTGACATTGTCCCATAGGTCTCTAATGGTCTTGTAATCTTTTTAAGTTTTTTTTTTCTATCTACACTTCATTTTGGATAGTTTTTATTTCTATGTCTTCAAATTTATCGATCTTTTCTTCTGCAGTGTCTAATCTGCTGTTACTATCATGCAGTTTATTAATTTCAAATATTGTGTTTTTCATCTTTACAGCTTCCATTTGAGTCTTTTTAAATCTCTTTTCTCTCCTAGTCTTATTCATGTTTTCCTATACATTTTTAGCATAATTATACAGATTATAATAGCTTTTTAAAGACCTTTTTCTAACAATTCCATCATTTCTTTCATTTCTGTGTTTCTATTGCTTGATTAGAATTATCAACATTTGGCTACAGTCTTAGGCTGGGGTTCCCTAGAGAAGCAAAACCAGTGAAGCATGTATATATACATATATACACACACACACATATATATACATAGACATATATATGTGTGTACATATATATACATACATATATATATAGAGAGAGAGGCAGAGAGAAAGAGAGAGAGACATAGAGAGATTTATCTCAAGGAAATAGCTCATGTGATTGTAGAGGCTGGCAAGTCCCAAGTCTGTGGGTCAGGCATCAGGCTGGAAGCTTCTCCTGACTCACATAGCTACAAGGACTGATGAACCCAAGAACCACAAGTAAGACAGCAGGCTACTGGCCCAAGTCCCAATAACCAGAGGTCACATTCTGACAAACTGAATGCAGGATCTGGAACAGAGCAAAAGCCAGCGAGCTTTGCCAGAAAGCCCACATATATTGAATGCAGACCACACCCCCAAAGAAACTCCCTTTCGACTGATTGGGTACTCACAGAAGGTCCCATCATGGAGGTGATCACATTATATCAGATCTCGTCTTGGAGGTGATTATGTCATTATAGGACTGCCAAACTAAATCATAAATGCCAAACCACTGAGAATCATGGCCCAACCAAGATGACACACAACCTTAACGATCACAGCTGCTAACCGAAAGGTTGGCGGTTCAAAACCACCAGCCACTCTGTGGGAGAAAGATGTGGCAATCTGCTTCTGAAAAGATTAACAGTCTTGGAAACACTATGGGGCAGTTCTACCCTGTTCTACAATTGCTATGAATCAGAATCGACTTGGCAGCAGTGATTTTAGGTTCATTGCTTGATTTTTCTCTTGGTTATGGATATTGTTTTCCTGCTTCTTGGCATGTCTGAAAATTTTTAACTGGATGTCAGATATTGTGAATTTCACCTTGTTACACACTGGATTTTGTTGTATTCTTTTAAATATTGTTGGGCTTTGTTCTGAGGTGTAGTTAATTACTTAGAATCAGTTTGATCCTTTTGAGTCTTACCTTTGTGCTTTATTAGGACAGCTCCAGATAATTTTGTTTTCTGGGACTAATTTATTTATTCTCACTCCTAAAACATAACCATTCTGAGGACTGTACCAAGGACCTGTGTATTATGAGGTCTCTCCCCATTCACTGGTGGGAATATAAACATTTTTCAGACATGTGTGATGTCTGGGAATTTTTCAGCCTATTGCCTCTGATGGTATTTTCCTCAGCCTCTAGTAATTTCCTTTCATGAATTTCCAATTTAGTACTCACCAACGACTCAAGAGGATCCTTCTGAAGATACATGGATCTCTCATCTCTGGTATTCTCCTCTGCCCTACTGCCCTTCTTTCCAAACTCCAATCTCTGACTCATTAATTCAGTAAGACCATCAGGCTGTGTTTCAGTTTCCTCTTCCTATACCAGAACCTAGATACTGCCTCCAGGCAGTAAACTGGGGCAGGTTTAGGGCCCAACTCATTTGTTTCCCTTTTTTTCTTGGATGTTGTCTAGAGATGCTCGTGCCATGTTATCTAGTGTTGGAAGACCAGTGTTTCACATATTTTATCTGTTTTTTTTTTTTAAGTTGTTTATGACTGTACAGCAAATTCCAAAACAGTTCAAGGGCAGAAGTGGAATTGTGGTTTAAAACTTAAAAAAAGAAAAGAAAAGAAAAAAAAAAAAAACCCAAGTAGTCTATTTTATCATTTCCTTTATATGTTTGCAGATTCAGATCATCTTATATCCTTACTCCCGTAAATCCCAACCCTTCTTCTAAAAAGTTTGTCACTCTCTCCTCTTACTCTGGATTAGGCAATTTTATGTTGTTTAAATCTCTCTCTAAACCTACTTTCTCTAAATATCTGGTTTGTTCTTAGTGTTTTGTACTTTCCTCATTAGTTCACAGCTTCCAAGCTTGCAGGGGAGCACTCATACACATACAAGCATCCTTAAAACAAACAAAATCTAGTAGAACTAAAGCATTTTCTCTGAATACATTTAAAAGTTCTTAGTTATCCCTTCAACCACTTTCTAGGACAATGGAGGCATTTTGAAAACTGGCACTGGGGGCATAGGAGATGTTTAAAAGGTCTAAATCAGTAAGATGAAAAGGTTCTGGACAAGTCACTGAGGTCATCCTCCTGTCATTAGTTAAGTACATGTTCAAACAACCATAGTCAAATGATGCTCTAGATTTGTTTATTCAAACCTCTGTGATGGTTAATTTTATGTATCAACTTGAGTAGGCTATAGTACATAGTTAATTAATCAATCACTAATCTAGACATGGCTGTGAAGGTATCTTGTAGATGTGGTTAACATTTACAGTCACAGTTGGTTTTAAGTAAAGATTATCCTCAATAATGTGGGTGAGCCTAACCCAATCAGTTGAAAGGCTTTAAGAGCAAAACCAAGATTTCTCTGAGAGAGAAGAAATTCTGTCTCAAGACTGCAGCATCAGCTCCCACCTGAGAGTTTCCAGGTTGAAGGCCTTCCCTACAGATTTCAGACTTGCCAGTCTCCACAATCATGTAAACTAATTCCTTGAAAGAAATCATATATACATCTCCCACTAGTTCTGTTTCACTGTAGAACCTTGACTAACACAATCTCTTTTACAAAGATTCTATTACTTTCCTCTTGCAGCCTACCCTAAATATAATAATCTGTCCAAGAGGATGTTTCCTAATGTGTATGTCCCTATGACTGCCCATTTCTGCTCCGTCTTTTAAACTATTTGCTTTGTCCTATTCTCTTTTCTTCCCTTGGATGGGTCCCTTGTACTCTGCCTCCACCTACTGGATATGTGCTGAAATAACAAAGGATTTCTTCATCAGCCCACTTCCTTCCAGTTTTGAGAAAATAGATTTTGTCATTGTTAGAGTTGGCATCTCTTTAGAAAGTTAGTGACATTCCTTGGATTTTCCACATAGTCTAATCCTACCCCATCAAGTTTCCACCAAGTTTGTCCTAAGATCCTAACAAAACTAGACAAAATAGTAAGGTATTTTTAGAGAGACATGCTTAGAATTTATGTAGAATCTTATGGTGCTTAGTTATTAGACAAGTTTCCAAAGCTTAGTCTCTGCTGCTAACTTTTCAGTCTTTAGAGAAATGGAAGAAGTTCAAGACAAGTTCTACATAAACATCTAATTGATATTTGACAATAGCTCAATGTTAAATTTATAAAGGTATTCTACATAATTGCATAATTAATAGTTGCCCTGGGGATTACTATTAACATCTTAGTTTATAACAATCTAGTTTGGCTTAATACCAACTTAATTTTAATAGTGTATAAAAACTTTGCTCCCACATCTTTTATGCTATTATTGTCCAAAATCATATCTTTTTATATGCATGCCCTTCAACATAAATTTGTAATTGTTGCATTATGCAGTTGTCTCTTACATTAGAAAGAAAGGGGATGGAGACTTACAAACAAAACATACGTTTTACTCTCGTTTACATTTACTATGTAGTCACCTTTACTGGTGCTCTTTATTTCTTCAAGTAAATTTAAGCTACTGTCTAGAGTCCTTTTATTTCAGCCCAAAGGACTCCCTTTAGTATTTCTTGTAAGCCATGTCTGTTAGCAATGAACTCTTCTAATTTTTGTCTGGAAATATCTTAATTTTTCCATTTTTGACAGATAGTTTTGCCAGATATAGAATTCTTGGCAGATAGTTTTTTGTTTTTTCCTTATGGCATTTTAAATATGTCACTTCATTTCTTCTGGTCTCCATGGTTTCTGCTGAGAAATTAATTGCTAATCCTATTGAGTACTCCTTGTATGTGATGAGTTGCTTCTCTCTTGCTGCTTTCAAGATTCTGTCTTTGGATTCAATTTGATGGGTTTAGGAGAGGATCTCTTTGAGTTTATCTTATTTGTAGTTTGTTGAGTTTCTTGGATGTTGTATAGATTAATGTTTTTCATCAAACTTAAAAAGTTTTTTTTACCCATTATTTAATCAAATATTCTTTTGTCCCTTTCGGAACTCTCATTATGAGTATGTTAGTATGCTTGATAGCATCCCACAGGTCTATGATGCTCTGTTCACTTTTCTTCATTTTTGTTTTGTGGGGAGCATTTCCCCATACTGGATGTCAACTGGCTATCTTTAATTTCATTGATTCTTTCTTCTTCCTACTCAAATCTGCTGTTGAGTTCCTCTAGTGAATTTTTTATTTCTATTATTTTATTTTTTAACTCTAGAATTTCTGTTTATATATATAATTTCTATATCTTTATTTGTAGCCTCTATTTGGTGAGAGCCCATGCTTATACTTTCCTTTATCTCTTTAGACATGACTTTCTTTTAGCTTTTTTAAAAATATATTTAAAATAGTTGCTTTAAAGTCTTTGTCTAGTAAGTTCTATGTCTTGGCTTTCTCAGGGATCATTTTTATTGATTGCTTTTTCCCCCTGTGTATGGACCATACTTTCTTGTTTCTTTGAATATCTTGTAATGTTTTATTGAAAACCGGACATTTCAAATAATGTAAAGTGGCAACTCTGAAAGATTCTCTCCTCTAACCAGGATTTGATGTTGCTGCTTGTTTAGTTGTTGTTGTTTGTTTGTTTAGTGAATTTTATGAAGAAATTCTGTAAAGTCTGTACCTTTGTTGTATGTAGACAATGAAGTTAGCTTAGTGGTCAGTTAACAATTGAGCAGAGATTTTCTTAAACTTCTGAAACCAGAAAGTCTCCTAGTCTTTACTGAGGGTCTCTATATTCATGTTGGGGCATCCCTTCAACACTCTACCAGGCAGTTTATGACTCTGCTTAGCCTTCACTTCCTGATTGTGCAGTGCTCAAGGCCAGTCAGAGATGAGAACTTAGGGCTTTCTCAGGTCTTTCCTAAGCATGGGCACAACTTTCCACAGCCCTGATCATGCACATGGTCTTCTAGAGTCCCAGGAATATGTCAGAGCTTTTCAAAGACTCTACGGTTATTTTGGAGCCTGGTGGTACAGTGGTTAAGAGCTTGGCTGCTAACCAAAAGGTCAACAGTTCAAATCCACCAGCCACTCCTCAGAAACCCTATAGGGCAGTTCTACTCTGTCCTATGTGGCTGCTATGAGTCAGAATCTACTAGAGAGTAATGGCTTTAGTTTGGTTTATGGATATCTCATTCTTCGGCTTTTCCTTTTGAGCTTTTTGCCTAAGTTATTGTTTGTTCCAACTGTTTGCATCACTTCAGAAAGTCATAATGTTAAGATGTTTAACAACTCCTCTACCCTCAGAAACACTTAGCACTGGGGAAGTTCAAATTGGTTAACTAAAGACAAGACTTTCCAGTAGGGTCTTCCAGGGAACCACCAGACAGGTCAAATAATGACATTTCTTTGGGAATGAGGGCTTTTTTGCTCCTTCTGGTACTGGAAATTCAGGCTGTTATTCTTCAAGGCTGCTACTGAGGTGGAGAGTGGAGTAACTTAAAACACTATAAATCTCACTGTTTTTCAGCAAGATTCAGTCACTTTTCTTAATGAAATGGTCCCTGGATTGCTGCAAACCTTTGGTTAATTTCCAGAGTTCTAAAAATATTAATTCTGACAATTTTTTTTAGTTTTTTTTTTTTTTTAATTGCTTTTTTGAGGGGCAAATTTTGGATGTCTTTACTTCACCATCTTTGCTAATGTCACTCCAGTTAGGCCATTTTGCTCTTATTTATTCATTCATTCATATTTATTAAATGCCCGCCACAGCCAGACACTGTCCTAAGTGGGCTAGGTATACAGTATGTTCTTCCCTGGGGCTCATATGTTATATAACTACAGTGATAAGATAGTGGCTGGTAGTATAATGCAATTTTATCTTGATGTCTGGCCGTGAAAAATGAATTTCCCACTTATACTCTTAAGGAAGTAAACAAAAATGTATTGAATGCTGACTATGTGTCAGGCATTGCTGATTTTCTAGGAAATCTTTTGTTCCTCTCTTCCATTAACCCGTTATACTCTACTTTTCCAGAAGAAAGTTTAGTCTTCACAGCAAGCCTTTCTGTCTGCTCCATTGATTACTTCCTTCCTCAAAAAAAAAAAAATCATCAAATTCAGAAACAATAGATTAATATGGACAATCCAGTGTCTCATAGAGAAAATAAGATGGCTGGGACTGAGGAAGAGTGCCAGAAGGACAAGATAGGTTTTGATTTGAAAGAATTTAAAGTTATAAGAGTAAGAAGGACCAGCACAACTTGTACAAGGAAAGGTCATGGAAGCTCCCTAGACACATCCAAACTCCCCGAGGGACTGAATTGTTGTGCAGAGGGCTGTGGGGACCATGGTCTCGGGAAACATCTAGCTCAATTGGCATAACACAGTTTATAAAGACGATGTTCTACGTTCTACCTTGGTGAGTAGCGTCTGGGGTCTTAAAAGCCTGTGAGCAGCCATCTAAGATACTCCACTGGTCTCACCCCTTTGGGAGCAAGGGAAAATGAAGAGAACAGGATACAAAGAAAAGATTAGTCCAAAGGATTAATGGACCACAGCTACCAAAGCCTCCACCAGACTGAGTCCAGTACAGCTAGATGGTGCCCAGCTACCACCACTAACTGTTCTGACCGGGATCACAACAGAGGGTTCTGGACAGAGCTGGAGAAGGATGTAGAACAAAATTCTAACACATACAAAAAAGACCAGATTTACTGGAGAAACCCCAAGAGTATGGCCCCCAGACACCCTTTTAGCTTATTGGTAAAGTCACTTCTGAGGTTCACTGTTCAGCCTGGGAATGGACAGCCCCATAAAACAAAATGGGACTAATGAGGCACAGCAGTCCAGGGACAAGGACTAGAAGGCAGAAGGGGACAGGAAAGCTGGTGATAGGGAACCCAAGGCTAAGGACAGAGTTGACAAGTAGTGGTGTTGTTAACCATTGTCATAGGGCAACATGTGTACTGTTTAATGAGAAAGTATTTTGTCCTGTAAACCTTCATCTAAAGTGAGAATAGCAGCACAACTGGAAGAACATAATCGATGTCACTGAACTGTGCATGCAGAAATTTTTGAAATGGTGTATCTTTGCTATGCATATTTTCACCAAAAGAAAAAAAGAGTTGAGAACGGAGAGGTTTGACATGTTGTGGGGTTGTTAACCAATGCATAAAACAATATGTGTACTGACTCTTTAATGAGAAACTATTCTGTGAACCTTCATCTGAAGTACAATAAAAAAAAAAGAGTAAGAAGGATAAAAGCATAATGAAAATCTGGATGAAAGAGATTCCCTGAAACTTCTTAGTTACATGCTGCACTCCATTAAACCTCTCCTGACAATTCTAGTCCGTCCCCCACATGCCTGTCATAAGTGGACAATACTTATCATCAGTAGCACACCTTGGATATTAAATCATATGCTGTTTGGTAGTGTGTCTTTAGTATTTTTTGTGCTGGTCATTGGACATTTCACATGTGAATATCTTATGTTCTCAAATATTTCCTTTGAAGTCAAAGAAAAGGCCTTCAAATATATTCTCTATAGTGTCTAACATACTGAAGGTGTTCAATAAATATTTGTTGGAAAAAAAGCAATTTTACTCCCTAAATACTATCTTAGTGTTTGATATTCATGTTTCTCTTTTCCCTCTTTAAATAACTTTCAGCTTTCTTCCATTTTCTACTTTAGAAACAATGTTGGTTCAGGTACAGCCTGAGCTTGGGTGTGGCTAGGTGGCAACCTCCTTTGCCTAATGCATTCATATTTGAACTTGGCTCATTGTACAGTTCACTAAGAATGGATTTGAGAAAGGGACAGAGTGAAGCCTATAATTAGTAGAGGAGGGTGGAAGAGGCAGGAGCAAGCAAGGAGTGGCCCCAGCTACAGCTGGTTCCACTCTTTCTTTTTCTCAACATTGTGACTTGGTTTGATTAGCACCACCACCACCCCCCAGGAGGTAAAACTTCAAAGTGGCAATTATGGAATGGAACAGAAGTAGGCCTCTCTTTTTCTGGCATCTGGAATATGGAGAACAAAAAGCTAGCAGGCTGACAACACCATCCTCTAGTATCAAAGCTATCGGCTACGAGTTGGGGCATGTTTCAAACACATTGAAACAAAAACTGTTTCCTTAGCTGTACTGAGTAGTGGTTATCACCACATTTTTGGTGAGGATTAATTAGAAGTTTATATCAGTATCCCTGAATAATAATTATAAATTTTAAAAATATAGTTATGCCTAAGTTAATACGTAGCATAAGTTAATCATATATTAAGATAAGATAGTAAAATGATATATACCTGATATAATTCTTACTCCAGAAATGCTTTAATTTACAATAAAGGTCCTAGCACAAGAATTCTTCCAGATGTTATATTATGATGTCTATGTAGGCTAAAAGCCATAAATTAGGATTCTAATGCCCAGAACAAAACCAAGTGGGCCAACTCCCTAACAGAATACCCTTTAATATGGCTCAGTTCTATCTGTATTCTGCCACATGATATGATAGCAATAGGGTTTTAAGCAGGTGACTTTTGGAGATTATTAAACTCTAGACATTTTCTCTCACCGAATTCTAGTCAGATTATTGAGTTGATAATTGCATTTAAATGCATTTTAAAATGGACTAGGAGAGATGAAAATACTAGGTAGGTCAATTTGGCAGAGTGGTAAAGGGGAGTTAGCAGTTCCCATGGAGGAGCAGTTAACCTTCTGAGATGGGGTTGGTATCAGTGGGCCTGGGTGATTCCCCTTACACAGAAAACAGAGGCAGAACGAAGGGACAAAGGAGAGACATGACTTGCCAAAACCAAGCTTCTGCCATATATTTCCATCATAAGCCAGGGTATGGGCAAACCTCCATCATGGGGACCTTAGAGAGTGTTCATGCTCCTAGTTTATTTTAACAACAGTTTGATCCAAATTGAGAGCAGATATGGAGAAATTTCCTGATATTAACTCAAAATAGCTATTATTTAGATCAATAAATGTAATTAATTAGAAAGTATTTGGACTTAATTAGTGTAAACATAATACTTAATGGGTGAAGCATGTCTGAAGCTTCTAAGAGGCAGGACTGGCCCTGTCAGCAGCTAAAAGCTACCTGACTGGTCACTTCGAGGAGGTGGAGTTAGAAAAGAGAAGGTTCAGCATAGGATGGGAACCATGTATTTAAAGACAAGTAGCCCTTGACTGCTAACCAAAAGGTTGGTGGTTCGAACCTACCCAGCATCTCTGTGGGAGAAAGACTTGGCAATCTGCTTCTGTAAAGATTACAGCCAAGAAACTCTATGAGGCAATTCTGCTCTGTTACGTGGGAATCGCTATGAGTCAGAATCAACTCAGTGGCACCCAGCACACACACACAGTTATTAATAAGGAGTCCCTGGGTTGTGCAACAGGTTAAGCCCTAGGCTGCTAACCATAAGCCTGGCAGTTTACCCTGGGGTGCCTAGGAAGAAAGACCTAGTGATCTACTTCTGAAAAATCAGCCATCGAGTTGGAATTAACTTGACAGCAACTGATTTGGCTGTCCTTTTCTTTTTTAAGTCATTGATAAGAGGGCATTGGTGGTACAGTGGTAGCATTCTCACCTTCCACGTGAAAGACCCGGTTCGATTCCCAGCCAATGCACCTCATACACAGCAATCACCTGTCAGTGGAGGCTTGTGTAGTGCTATGATGCCAAACAGGTGTCAGCAGAGCTTCCAGGCTAAGATGGACTAGGAAGAAAGGTCTAGTGATCTACTTTTGAAAATCAGCCAGTAAAAACCCTATGGATCACAACATCCCAACTCGATAGCAGCTAATAACAACATTACAGTCATTGATAACAGAACCAAAAGAATATATCTTATGATATCTCAAAATTCTGGATTTTCTGCTTTAAATTGTTGTTCATTTTCATGTAAACTTTGTGTAGACTATGAACACATGCGTAATAAAATTCATTATTTACTAAAGAATTTACTCGGTATAAACTGAAACCTAAATTGGATGTACTGGTTTCTCTTGTGTCCATACCAATCAGAGCCTCCAGTGGCACTCACAAAGTCTTCCACACCTAACTACAGAGAGCTTTGGTGTGTGCACTTGTGTGGGAACTATTGTGTGTATTTGGTGTGGCAATGAGGGGAAACATAGAGGGATTATTTCAACTGTAGAAATAAGTTCCCTAGGGTCTTTCTAACAACTCTCTGAAGGGATATTCTTGGCAGATCCAAACATATATATATTCACTGAAAACCTCCTGTGTGCCAGGTACTGAGCTAAAGATGGAAGATACAATAATTAGAAAAACAGACAGAGTACCCTGCCCTCACAGCTTATATAGTCTGACTGTGCTCCACAGGAGAGCTTTCCAAGTCAGCATAGATGTGAATTCTTGGCCTTCCAGTGCTAACTAAATACTCCAGGGTGTAGATTCAATTTAATGTTCACTCTTTTGCCTGTGTATCACTGTGTATGGAAACCCTGGTGGCGTAGTGGTTAAGAGCTACTGCTGCTAACCAAAAGGTCAGCAGTTCAAATCCACTAGGTTCTCCTTGGAAACCACATGAGGCAGTTCTACTCTGTCCTATAGGGTCACTATGAGTTGAAATGGACTCAATGGCAACAAGTTTGGTATTTTTTGTCACTGTGTTTGTGGAAGTGTTTTGAAGGAAATCATTAATAATTAACCACCGAGGCAGCCCCTCATATTTTCTGGGCAACTCTCCTTTCTCATGAAGAAAGAGTTCATCTCGATTCATTCCACAGAGAGCTCATTCGTGTTGGCACCTTGTTTATTCTACCCTACAGGGTTACTCTTTTCATTTTACTCCAGGGTGCAGAGTTCCAAACTAGAGTTGCTGATTGTAAGCCCAGAAAAGTCGCTAGAGGAACAGATTGCAAGAGTCAGGGGTGAAGAGAGAAAAGGAGACAGTTTTATGGCCTCTTTCTTATTGGATACTGGTGGGGGAAATGCAGAGAAGTTGACTTTCTGCACGTTTACTACCTCAAATAATTCATCCAAGAGGACCCTTCCCTAAGGGTCATTCATGCTGACTAGGCCATCTTCCCTTCCTTCAGAGCTTTGCTCTAAACTCCAGAAAGCCTTTCTAACTATTCTTAGGTCCTGCATTACACTAATGGTTCTCCAAGTATGATCCCTGGACCAGCAGCACCAGCATCACCTGGGAACTTGTTAGAAATGCAAATTCTCAGGCTCCCACCACAGACCTACGGACTCAGACACTCTGGGAGTGGGGCCTTGAAATATGTGTTTTAACAAGACTTCCAGTTGATTCTGTGCACTTTAGAGCTTGAAAACTACTGCATTCTAGCATTGTATCATGTCTCCCTTATTAATAAATTGAGACAAAAGATGGATTCTTCTCCCCATAGTATGTAAAGTATGTGAAGTTAACTGTAAGAAAGAATAATTAGGTAATGATGTCACTAGTCATAAAATCTTTACTAAACCAGAGCTCCAAACAGAAAAGGCACGTTTAAGGGGTGGGGGTGGATAGGAGCAGGGGGAATTAATGTGGAGACAATGGAGAGAGGGATGGAAGGTTTGATAGCCATTGCCCTTCTTGCTTCCTTTATGCATTCATACTGAGTACCTAAGAGACGGGAAGAAAGATGGGTAAGCTTTGATTCTCACTCTAAAGAGTTTCACAGTATTGGCCGGGAAGGGAGGCATCTAAGTAAAGAGTGACAAGATGACCACTGCTATGGTCAAGTTTACTAGGTACTGAAGTTTCAGGGGCACAGAAGAAGAATTAGTTCTGTCTGGGGCAGTGGAGGATGATGAGGTGGGTTAGGAATACCTTTGTGGAGGAGTTAGCTGAATCTGAAAGGATGATGAGAAATTCTCCAGGTGGAGAAGGAGAAAAGATAATTGAGGCAAAGGGAACAGCGTGGACTAAGCATATATACAAAGCCATTTTTCAAGTCTTTTTCCTGCCTGCCTTTCTTTTTTTTTAAATTTTTTCTTTTCTTTTTTTTTACTGTACTTTAGATGAAGGTTTACAGAGCAAATTAGTTTCTGATTAAACAGTTAATACACATATTGTTTTGTGACAATTGTTGCCAACCCCATGATGCGTCAACACTCTCCGTGTTACCAGCTTTCCTGTCCCCTCCTGCCTTCTCATCTCTGCCCCAGAGTTGGTGTGCCTATTCAGTCTCATTTTGTTTTATGGGCCTGTCTAATCTTTGACTGAAGGGTAAACCTCAGGAGTGACTTCAGTACTGAGTTAAAAGGGTGTTCAGGGACCAGACTCTTGGGGTTTCTTCAGTCTCTCTCTGTCAGAGCAGTAAGTCTGGTCTTTTTTTGCGAGTTAGAATTTTGTTCTACATTTTTTTCCAGCTCTGTCTGGGACCCTCTATCCTGCCTGCTTTGCTGTGTCTCTCTGTGCTCTCTGCTGAGTATGTGGAACCTTCTGTGCACTCAAACAAAAATAAACATCTGGCTACAAATCTTGCTTTATTTTACTTCAGAATACTGATTGCATGAAAGTTGCTAACTCCAAGAAAGTGCTTCATCATAATATTTAACAATATTAAAGCTAACGTTTGTGGGGGGCTTACTATGTGCCAGATATTGTTTGAGGTACTTTACATGCCTCAAGTAATTTGGTTGTTAACACCAACTCTGTAAGATATGGGCTATTTATTGCCTCATTTTATAGATGAGGAAATTGAGGCACAGAGAGTTTAATTAAGGGTCACACAGCTAATAAGTGGCATCCTCTATACAGATTTTTCTTTTTTATTGTACTTTAGATGAAGGTTTACAGAACAAACTAGCTTCTCATTAAACAGTTAGTATACGTATTCTTCTGTGACATTGGTTACCAATCCCATGACATGTTAACACTCTCCCTTCTCGACCTTGGATTCCCAATCACCAGCTTTCCTGTTCCCTCCTGCCTCCTACTTCTTGTCCCTGGGTTTGTGTGCCCCTTTAGTCTCATTTTGTTTTATGGGCCTGGGTACAGATTCTTTTCACCATTATCTTTCTTCTGTGAGATTGGTGTCTTCTGGTTGCCGGGGCAAGAAGCAGTTGATTTAAATCCTCCTTAGCTGTACGATTAACTTCGTAGGAACCCAGACTAAATACATTTACTGTAATAAGCATCCCTCAGTCATTTAGACATTACTATTTTTTCACTTCATGGCTAACACATTAATACGTATTACTACATGCACATATAGCTCCCACAGCTGGAACCACACCTGTCTCCATTACAGCTTCTCTTAGATCCCAGGATTGGAAAACGTTCCATAGGGACCCAAAGTTAACAGATCTTATCTACTAAGACTAAAGGGCCAGGGTAAAAGAAGATTCACGGCTGTTTAGAATAAAGCTATCTTTACAGTGATTTTAGAAGAGGTGGGAGAAAGAGAGATGCTTAGTGGTGGGCCCTGAACAAGTTACAAGGGAACAAGAGGAGAAAAATTTAGAGTGGAAAAATTCAAAATAGAGGAGAAGGAAAAGGTGCCAAGGGAATTAAGCAGGTGTTATGGATTGAACTGTGTCCCCTCAAGACACGTATTGTAAATCCTAACCCCTATACTTGTGAATGTAATCCTATTTGAGAACAGGGTTATCTTTATTATGTTAATGAGGCCATATCAGTGTAGTGTGTCTTAAATCAAACAATTTTGAAATATAAAGAAGCAGATTAGGCACAGAAAAAGCAAGCACACACGGGGAAACATCATCGATACCTCATGGAGATCTCAAGGAATGCGAAGAAGAATGCTAGAGAAGCTGAGACAAGGATTTTTCCCCAGAGTGGACAGAGAGAAACTTCCCTAGAGCTGGCCTTCTGAATTCAGACTTCTAGCCTCCTAACCTATGAGAAAATAAATTTCTGTTTGTTAAAGCCACCCCACTGGTGGTTATTTTTGTTACAGCAACATTAAGAAACTGAGTAGGCTATACAATGCTTCTTTCTTCATTCTTCATTCCTTTGTCTTAATATGTAAAAAATGCCTCATCCCTTATTTAGTTCAGACTGAGGCTGGTACTACTGATGACCCACCATTCTCACCTCATGTGGATTTGCAGCTTTCTAACAAACTGCTGAGGACATGGATAGCTGCAAAATCAGTTTGAACGATAATGTGCATGCACATAGCCATGATGTCACTGAAGTCAGGGGCCTAACACCTTATCTTAACTTCTTCAGTCTCTGTGTATTTATCCATTCCGATAATCTCTGTTTTTAATTGGAGTATTTAGACCATATACATTTATTGTAATTATTGATTTCATTGATTTTAAATCCATCTGTTTGCTATTTGCTCTATCCTTTATTCTCTTTTCCCTGCTTTTGGATTTTTAAAAAATTTAATGATTCCATTTCATGTACATTATTGAGTTATTATGTATCCCTCCCTCCTTCCCTTCCTTCTTTCTTTCCTTCCTTCCTCTTTTTAGAGGTTGCCTTGTTGTTGTTGTTAGGTGCTGTCTTAGTCATCTAGTGCTGGTCTAACAGAAATACCACAAGTGGATGGCTTTAACAAAGAGAAGTTTATTCTCTCACAGTCCAGTAGGCTGCAAGTCCAAATTCAGGGCGTCAGCTCCAGGAGAAGGCTTTCTCTGTCAGCTCCGGAAGAAGGTACTTGTGATGCATCCGTCTTCCTTTGGTCTGGGAGCATCTCAGCTCAGGAACCTCAAGTCCAAAGGACATGCTCTGCTCCCGGCACTGCTTTCTTGGTGGTAGGAGGTTCCTGTGTGTCTACTCACTTTTGTCTTTCATATCTCAAAAGAGATTGGCTTAAGACATTATCCAATCTTGTATACCTCATCAGTATAACTGCCACTAATCCATCTTATTACATCATAGTGTTTGAATTTACAACACATAAGGAAATCACATCAGATTACAGAATGGTATATAATCATACAATACTGGGAATCATGACCCAGCCAAGTTGACAGATACTTTTGGGAGACACAATTCGATCCATGACAGGTGCCATCAAGTCAATTCTGACTCATAGCGACCCCATGTGACAGAGTAGAACTTCCAGGTCTTTTTCCAACAAAGCCACTGGGTGGGTTTGAACTGCTAACCTTTCTATTAGCAACTGAGTGTTTAACCGTTGCACCACCAGAGCTCCTTAGAGGTTGGCTGCCTCATAGTTTTATATATTTAACTCATCACAATCTACCTTCAAATAATAATACAGCACTTCATGTATAGCATAAGAACCTTACAACAGTACATTTCCTGCTCTCTCACCTATTCTTTGTGGTAGTATTGTTTTACTTTTTACTTTTGTATATTTATAAACCTGACAATACATTGTTACTTTTTTTTTCTTTTGCTTTAGGCAGTCACTTTATCTTTTAGCAGTATTAAAATTTTTTTTAAATGTTCTTTATATTTATTTTATTTGATACTATTTCCAGAGATCTTCATTTTTTTGTGTGTCATTTCTGTCTGCTATCTTATTCCAGGGGTCAGCAAACTCTTTCTGTAAAGGGCCAGATAGTAAATAATTTACGTTTTGTATGCCATATGGTCTCTTGCAATCTCTCAAATCTACCATGGTAGCACAAAAACAGCCATAGATAATACGTAAATTAATGAGTGTTGCTGTTTCAATTGAGTGTTGCTGTTTCGATAAAACTTTATTTCCAAAACAGATGGAAAGTTGGATTTGACCTGCAGACGATAGTTTGCTAACCTTTGTCTTATATATCTTCTGCTTTAAGAATTTCCTTTAATATTTCTTACAGCACACGTCTGTGAGCAATAAATTCTCTCAGTTTTTGTTTGTCTGAAAAAGATCTCTTTTTGCCCTCATGTTTGAAAGATATTTTTGCTAGGTGCAAAATTCTGGATTTCCATTTTTGTGTTTCTTTCAGTACTCTAAAGATGTCAATCCATTGTCTTCTGGTTTACAATGTTCCCGTGAGACGTTTGCTATAATTCTTATCTTTGTTCTTCTAGATGTAAGATGTCTTTTTTTCTCTGACCGCCTTCAAGATTTCCTCTTCATCTCTGGTTTTCAGCAGTTTGAATATGATATGTGTAGGTGTGTATGTTTTGAAATTTTTTTATATGTGTTTTTTTGGCATTTATCCTGCTTGGAATTCTCTGTGATTCTTGGATCTGTTGTTTGATGTCTTTCATTATTCTTGGAAAATTTCCATCCATTATCTCTTCAGACTTTTTTTCTGCTTGCTCCTTCTCTCTTCTTCCAGGATTCCAGGAGTATGTATGCTAAACCATTTGATATTCTTCTATAGCTTTTGGGCACCCTGTTTGATTTTTTTCCACTCTTTTTTCTCTTTGTATTTTTGTTTGGATAATTTCTATTGACCTATCTTCAAGGTATATGATTATTTCTTTAGCTGTATCATCTACTAATGAGCCCATCCAAGGAAATATTTTTCTCTGACACTGTCTTTTTAAAATTTCTAGCATTCCTATTTGACTTTTAAAAATCACTTCTGTATCTCTTCTAAAATTCCTCAGTCTGCTTATCCATGTTGGCCAATTTTTTTTTTTTTTTAGATCCTTTAACGTATTACTCATAGCCATTATAAGGTCTCTCTGATAGTGCTAATATCTAAGTCATCTCTGAGTCTCTGATTGCTTTGTAGCTTGACAAGGAGGTTGTCTTTTTTCTTTTTTGTACATCTTGTAATTTTTGATTGAATGTCAAACCTCTCATGTAGAGGAGGAGAGACTTAGATAAATAGTATTTATGGCTGGAAATGGACATGCTTCTTCTCAGCAGTTAGCATGGCACGTTGAATCAATGTAGTTAAAAGGTGAGCTAGATTTAGGTTTTGTTATTGACAAGATTACTTTCAATGCACCATGGGCTTCATGTTTCTCTTATGATGCTGTCTTAGGCTGGGTTCTCTAGAGAAGCAAAACCAGTAAAATGTACAAATATATACATATAGAGAGATTTATATCAAGGAAATGGCTCACATTGTTGTAGAGGCTGAAATGTCTCAAGTCTGTGGATCGGGATAGAGGCTTCTCCTGATTCATGCAGCTGTAGGGGCTGTTGAACCCAAGATCAGCAGGTCAGAGAGCAGGGCTCTTGCTCACAGGCTGCGAAGATTGATGAATCCCAAGATCAACAGGTAAAACGCAGGTAAGCTGCTAGCTCAAGTCCAAGAACCAGAGGTCAGATGAACAGAAGCCAGGTGCAGGACCAAGCGTAAGAAAAAGCCCTCAAGCCTTGCCAGAATGTCCGCTTATATTCGTTGCAGGCCACAGGTCCAAGGAAACTCCTTTTCAATTAATTGGCTACTCGCAGCAGATTCCATCATGGGTGACCACGTATCAGATCTCAACAGGGAAGTGATCACAACATTATACAACTACCAAAACACTGAGAATCATGGCCCAGCCAAGCTGACAGACAATCTTAACCATCACAGATGCCTTATGCTTAGGGTGGGGTCTGAAGTGCTATTGAGTTTTTCAGTGTTTGTGCTCCACCTTCAGCTTTCAGCATTCTCTTTACGCCATGTAGACACCACAGAGGCAGTCTCTGTCCATGCTCCTGCCTTCCTTCAGTGGCAGACTGCTACTGCTTGTTACCTGGTGTTTGCTAGTGTGGTGGTAGTTGTGGGGGAGGCAGAGTGAGTCTCTGCAGTCTTTCTCACCTTCAGTCTTAGGTAGGCATTATTTGCCTGGGCCTTGTTGTTGTTGTTGTTATGTGCTGCCAAGTCGGTTCTGACTCATAGTGACCCTATAGGACAGAGTAGAATTGTCTTATAGGCTTTCCAAGGAGTGGCTGGTAGATTTCAACTGCTGATAATTTGGTTAACAACCAAGTTCTTACCCATTGTGACACCAGGACCTTAGGGATGAGGTATTATCATATTCCTGCCCCTCCTTCCTGTGGCAGGCAGGCAAACTCTGCCTTGTGTCTATGTCAGGTCTTGTGTGGGAAAGATTTTCCTGCTGCTCCCCCAGTTATAGGAGATCTCTAAAAGTATAGAATCCTGGGCTCAGGACTGTTTCTTGTCCCTGGCAACAATGAGTCTTTACCTGCGCCCTAGGGGCAACAATGTTTGCTGCTCCTCTCCAGAGTCTTAAGCTTATAAATATATATACATGTAGTCTCTGACTTATGATGGAGTTCTGTTCCAATGACTCCATTGCAAGTTGGTTCTAACATAAGTCAAATACCTCATTTTTATTTTATTTATTTTTTTGTTTTCATTATTCTTGCCTTTTATTGTCAGTATCTTTATAAATCCAAACTTTATTTGTCTTTAGGTGTTGGAACATTGTAAGTAGTATACATATTACTAAAGATAAGATGTACAAAAAAAAAAAAAAAGACTATCGTAAGTGCAATTCAGTGTAAATTGAACGTGTCATAAGTTGAGGACTACCTGTTTATATTTTATTTTTGTTGTTGTTGTTGAGAATATACACAGCAAAACATACACCAATCCAACAGTTTCTACATGTACAATTCAGTGACATTGATTACATTCTTCGAGTTGTGTAGCCATTCTCACTCTCCTTTTCTAAGTTGTTCTTCCCCCATTAACACAAACTCACTGCCTCCTAAGTTTCCTATATAATCTTTCAAGTTGTTGTTGTCCAGTTGATCACATATAGATAGATCTTAAAAGGGCACAATGCTTAAGGCAGACATTCTTCACTAGTTAAGCTAAACTATCGTTTGGTTTTAAGAAGACTTCAAGGGATATTTTTGGTTTAAGGTTTAAAGATTATCTCAGGACAATAGTTTTAGGGGTTCATCTAGCCTCTATGGCTCCATAAAATATGGATTCCATGAAAATTTTAAATTCTGTTATGCATTTTCCCCCTTTTGATCCAGATTCTTCTATAGAATCTTTGATCAAAATGTTCAGTAATGATAGCTGGACACCATCTAATTCTGGTCTCATGGCAGAGGAGGCATTTGTTCATGGAAACAATTAGCCACACATTCCATTTCCTCCTCCTATTTCTGACTCTTCTTCTTCCTCTGTTGTTCCAGTCTTAAGCCTTTTTAAAGAAGGGTCTGGGCAGCTGGGGCCTTTCCTGCTATGGTAGCTAATGCTCTCCTCTATGCCTGTATCTCTGAGGAAGACTCTTTTCAGTTTCCCATCTGGCCCACAGTCTTCCTTGTGGGTACCTGGTAGAAGTCATAGAAGAATCCATGAGTAAGTACAAATTCCCCTTGATTCTGTGGTTCCCAGAAGTTCTTTGTAGCCACTGAACTCCACACTAAGCCTTTAGTAATTCATTAAAAATTATAGATGGTTTCTTCTTGCCTATTTATATGATGACCCAAATTCTACGCATGCTCTACCACAGACTAGACAGTCCAGGTGTTCAGTATCTTCTTGGATTTTAGGCTACTTTGTTGGCCTGCAACGTCATCTCAGCTCTTAGATTCAACTTTTCTATTCAAGAACAGTTGTGATTTTGTAGTTTACCTGGCTTTTTCTTATTGTCAAGATGGAAGCGACTCTCTTTCCATCTTTTTACATACTAAGTGGAAGCAAAGGAATTCTGGTGGTGCAGTGGTTAAGCACTCGGCTGCTAACCAAGAGGTCAGTGGCTTGAACCTACCAGCTGCTCTGCAGCAGAAAGATGTGGCAGTCTGCTTCTCTAAAAATTACACTCTTGGAAACTCTCTGTCCTATGGTGTTGCTATGAGTCAGAATCGATTTGACAGCAAGTTTTGGTTTTAAGTGGAAGCAGAACTTCTTACACATTGTTTTCTATCATGCCCCTCCCCCTCATTAAATTACTGTTGCAAACAATTCCCCTTGTCATGAAGACATTATTTGTAATAACTGCATACTACTTCTTTATATTAATATGACAGTTTATTTAAACAAACTCTTATTGTTAGACATTGTATTAGACCAAAAAAAACTCAAACCTGTTGCTGTCGAGTTGATTCTGACTCTTTGTAACCCTATAGGACAGAGTAGAACTGCCCCATAAGGTTTCCAGGGAGCGGCTGGTGGATTAGAACTGCTAACCTTTTGGTTTGCAGCCTTAATGCTTAGCCACAGCACTACCAGGGCTCCGTTGTATTAGACATAACGTTTTCTTTTCCTAGCATCTCTTTCCCTACCCTAACCCACTTCCTATAGGAGTGGACTCCTCTTCCTTTGGAGAACTGCCCATCCCCAACTCCATGTGGTTCCAGTGGGGTTGTCAGTCATAGTACTCCATCACTCTACTTCTGGGTGTATTCTGGCCACAGTGGTTGGTTCAGAGGTGAGCATGTGAGAGAAGGAGGAACATAGTCCTTCTTCAGAAATTTCTATAACATAGGTGAGGAAGTTTTGTTTATTTGAGTCATAGAGCTGGAAGAATATGAATCGAAGACTGGCAGCTGCTATCTTCCCCACTACTTGGAGGAAAGCCTGTGTACAGAAGGCAAAAATGAGACCAGCTAGAGACAAGCAAACAAGAGAGGAAGACTGGGAGAAGTGAGTCCTGGTAACGTCAAGTCTCTAATTCCAGGCCTACCTAACAATAACTACAACAAAGTCATCTATCTTGTTCCTTCAGCTCTTCCTTCACTTCTGTGATCTATTCCAGTTACCAAAAACCCTTTTCATTTAAGCTGGTTTGATTTGGGTTTGTCATTGGCCCAGAAAATTATCCTAATTTATACTTTCAGTGACTTCTAAGTCTTGCCATTATAAAGAACACTGTGAAGAAACTCAGTATAGATCAATTTTTGCATACATGCGTCATCTTTTTTCCCATTAAGATACATTCCCAGAGTAAGAGTTGCTGGGTCAAAGAATAAGCAAATCATAAAGGCTTTAGCTGTGTATTGTGAAATTGCCCTCAGAAAAGCTGTGCAATTTATATGTTCTACAGGAATGTATATGTCCTTATTTCTATACAATCACAACAGTACTGAATAGGATTAATGTCAAAAAAATTCCCAAATAGATAGAAGTTTATTACTTTTCTATTGATACTGCCCCCATACCTACATTCTCAAGTATCACAATAGAATAATAGAAGGACAAAAAGAGATCAAATGGGAATGGGAATTTGGAATGAAACCAGAAAAAAGGGAGGAGGCCAGCATGTTCTCTGAGAGCTTTACCACTATGCATACCCAGCCCTGGCAGTTCCCCAAAACTGGTATGATGGACTAGCTGAACCAGTATGCATGTTTTAGGGAGAAAGAAATTTGAAGAAGTGAACAGAGGTCTTACCCTGCTCTACCACCTTAGCCTGAGGCCCCAGTAAGTGATTGGCTGGAGCATCAGTCATAGCTCCACACCCTCCCTGGGGAGTTAGTATATAAGCTACAGCAGGGGAGCAGACCTCTTGTTCCTGGTCCTGAGGAAATCAGCTCATTCACGAAGATGTGGGCTCAACTTCTTCTAGGAACGTTGGCCCTATTGTCAGCCATTGCAGAAGAACTTGTCCCGTAAGTGCTTGGAGTCTGAGTTGATTTAGAGCAGGTGGCGTCTTTGCCTCTTTCTCAAACACAAATATGGGGGAGAGGAGACAACTTTTGGTTTATTTTTGGAGGCTTAATTTCATCCTCATCTTTTCCCTCCCTTGGTTTCATGGCTCCTTTTCTCAATGAGAAGAGCTGAGGTACCAAGAGGAAGCTTTAAAGAAAAGATAAACATTAAAATTTAGTAGAGTTCTCATACCTTATTTCCTCCTTAGCAGCTCAGGCATGGGAGTCCCTCCGTGGTGCAAACAGTTTATGTGCTTGGCTGCTAACCAAAAAGTTGGAGGTTCAAGTCCACCCAGAGGCACCTTGGAAGAAAAGCCTGGTGATCTACTTCTGAAAAATCAGCCATTTGAAAACCCTACGGAGCACAGTTTTACTCTAAAGGACATAGGGTCACCATGAGTCAGAATCAACGGCAACTGGTTTTTAGCCTAGGTATAGGTTGTTAATGAGTCCCCGTTGGTGGGAGAGTTAAGTCTATTCACTGAGTTGTTATTTGCCTGCTTCTCCCTTATAGAAAATAAGGTTCATAAGAGCAGGGACATGGTCTGTTTAATTCACTGCTATATGCCAAGTACTTAGGAGAGTGTCTAGTTTTTCAGTGAATGAATGAAACATAATTGCTCTGAAATACTTTTTGTTCTTTAATAGAAACTACCTGGTGACATTACCAGCCCAGCTTAACTTCCCCTCCACTCAGAAGGTTTGTTTGGATCTGAGCCCTGGGTATGATGGTGTAAAATTCACTATTACTCTGGAGACCAAGGACAAGACCCAGAAGTTGCTAGAACACTCTGGAACGAAGAAGAGGTGCTTACATTGTATCTCCTTTTTGGTAGGCACAGATTCAGCCCCAATTTCTAATCCCTTACTTTCCCTATTTTCTTCCCTAGGCACTCACTGTAATCTTACTTCAAATATAATTTCTGTTATTTTTGCTATGGCCTCTAAACCTATCTTCCCTAACCTTAGCTTCAATTCCCTGCCATAACTCACCCACAGTTTCCTTGACTTTGGATCTCTCCTTTCAGTTCCTGACCTTAACTTCTGATATTGCTCCCCTTAAGCTCCCTGGGTAGTGAACTGGTTTGTGCTCAACTACTAACCTAAAGGTTGGTTTCAAACTCACCCAGTGGCGCTGTGGAAAAAGCCTGGCAATCTGCTTCCATAAAGATTACCACTAAGAAAACCCCATGGAGCAGTTCTACTCTGCAACATATAGTGTTGCCATGAGTCGGAATTGACTCTACAGCAGTGGGTTTTTTGTTTTGTTTTGTTTCCTTCCTGCAACTTGTTTTATGGCTCAACCTTTGCTACCCCCGTATAACTCATTTCTTTAATCTCCTGCTGTTGGGTTGAGAGCAGTTGATTCCCTCAACCTCCTACTCCTCCTTAGAGGGCTCCTCTCTTGGCCAGGTACCGCCTCCTGCTGGTGGTACAGAAGAAGTGGCCGCCATCCAAGTGTCAGGAGTTGGAAATAGCATCAGCTTTGAGGAGAAAAAGAAGGTTCTAATTCAGAGGCAGAGGAGTGGCACTTTTGTACAGACTGATAAACCTCTCTACACCCCAGGGCAGCGAGGTAAGAGGCTCAGATGTGGGGTTAGACAAGAGACTGGGGAAACAGCTGTGAATAATGGTACCGAGGGGATTTGTGGTTTGTGCTTTGGGAGGTAAGCCTGTGAAACAGGGAGTGCAGAAGAAAGTCTGGAGAGATGAAGTACTGCGGGTGTTGAATATATGCCCAATGTTGCCCAAGTGAAAGAGTAGTGGGTGGAGTTGCTACTGTGTGTAAGTTTCTAAAACAAAAGAACATATTTCTTCTGGAGTGGAATTTGGCAAGTGTAATTGGTTTTCTGGGTCTTATGGTAAGCTGTTTCAATGTGGATAAGAAAGCATTAAGGGCACTTGGCTTGCGTTTCTGTATTTGTGTTGTACCTTCTCCCTCAGAGGAACACTCCATTCTGAGGTTTCAAAGTCAGGAGCCCTGAAGAGAAACCTTTTTTTGGGTTTTACCTTTCTCTCAAACTAGGTTTTTTTTTTTTTCTTTTAAAATACATTTTCTATCTGATGAGGTTTTTCTGACTCAGAAGACTGTGTGTGTGAGAAAGTAGAGGGGGTGGAAGAAGAGAAGATTCTGAGAGGGGGAAGAAGTCACCTTTATTAATGATGCTTGCTCCTTCTAGTGTATTTCCGGATTGTCACCCTGAACAGCGATTTTGTTCCAGTGAACGACAAGGTGAGGATTTAGTTCAGAGGAGGGAAAGGGAAGGGGGAGTAAGGGCAAGCTGAGAGAGAATAGGGAAATAGAACCAAAAGTCTGTGGTCCAAACCCACCAGCTGCTCTGTAGGAGAAAGATGTGGCAGTCAGCTTCGTAAAGATTTACAGCCTTGGAAACCCTATGGGGCAGTTCTACTCTGTCTTATAGGGTCGAAATCGAGCAAACATGACTAGGTCTCAGCTTCGGTATCTACACATCAATTAAATTAACCTTCCTGAGAAATGATTACGCTTGCCGTCATTTAAAAACAGTTTTTGCAAACTTCAAAACCTTCTCTTAGGGAATGATGCCAAGTGGCTTTGCAATTCAAATACTAAGAAATAATTCAGAATAATTCATTTTAACAACATGAAAACATTAGAATATCTACCTCCACAATCTTTTTATTTCCTTCAAGGAAAGATGATTGTTTAAACAACTTTAAACAATAAAGTAGACAATCTTCTTAGGGTAACATTAAAAAAAAAGTATGAAAGGTAAACGTAGTAATATTTGGCGAGTATTTAAAATTTTCTTGAATAACTCAATCCTTAGAATCATAAGCTTGTAATAGGTTTGACCTTGATTTGGGCTTGTGTCACTTCTACAGGTTTCTGAGCTACTTGCCTCTCAGATGTTCCTGCTGTCTTCTTTCTTACCCGGTCATAGCCCATGTATTCAAATAAAGCTTTTAAAAATAATCATAGGGAAAGCATTATTTTCTTTTTTCATTTCTATGTTCTTAGAACTTCTGCTTCCTACAGGGAAGCTATGAGCTTGTTACTGATTGATAGCCTCCTCCACTTCTTTCTTTGTTAAACATAATTCTTCTTAGCTTCTCCTTCCCAGCATCTGTATCCCTTCTTTAGCAGGAGTTTAGTATACTATGAAGAGCTTCTTTCCTTCTTTTTTGTATTTTTGGTGAAAATTTACACAGCAAATTAGGCTCCCATTTAATAATTCCTATGCATATTGTTCAGAGACATTTTTCACAATATGTCAGCATTCTCATTATTTCCATTCCAGTTGTTCTGTTTCCATTAATCTAGCTTACCTACACACCTAACTTATATTCTCATCTTTGCTTTAGGATAAATATTGACTTTCTGGTCTCATAGAGATGACTATTTAAAAGAAGCACAGTACTCACAGGTGATATTGTTTATTTTATGAGCTGATCTATTATTTGGCTGAAAGGTGACCTCCAGGAGTGGGTTCAGTTCCAAATTTAAAGGGTATTTCAGGGTGATAGTCTCAGGGGATACTCTAGCCTCTACCGATCCAGTAGGTCTGAACTTTTTTAGGAATTTGAGATTTGTTCTTCATTTTACTCCCATTCTATCTGGGACCACCTATTGTGTCCCTGGTCAGAACAGTTGTTAGTGGTAGCCGGGCATCATCTAGTTCTTCTGGTCTCAGGATAGATGAGGCCATGGTTTTTGTGAGCTATTAGTCCTGTAGACGGGTTTCTTCTTTGAGTCTTTGCTTTCCTTCTTTCTCTTTTGCTCTAGACAAGTATAGACCAATAATTGTATCTTAGTTGGCTGCTTACAAGCTTTTAAGACCTCAGATGCTACTCACCAAAGTAAGATGTAGAACAAAATCTTTATGAACTATGTTATGCCAACTGACCAACTTGTCCCCCAAGACTATGGTCCTAAGCCTTCAAACCCAGTAAACCAAACCCAAGAGGTTTTTGATTATGTCTAGGTAGTATCTGCAACTGTGCCTCCATGTGCCTTATTATATATATGAATATATATGCAGCACACACAAACATGTGTATACACATGCCTACAGATACACATATACATGCACACCCATATACTCATATGTGCCTTCCTATACACATACATGCACACATCTCTACCTGTATAACTACCCACATATTTTTCAGTTGTTATTATTGTTCTTACAAAATTGTATATGTTACAGCATTTCCCAAATTGCCCCTTATTCTTGTGTACTTCTTAGAGTCATCATTCACCAAAAATAACATGTATCTACTATTTAGAAGGCGCCCTGGTGGCACAGTGGTTAAGAGCTCAGGCTGCTAACCAAAAGGTCGGCAGTTTGAATCCACCAGCTGCTCCTTGGAAACCCTATGGGGCAGTTCTACTCTGTCCTATAGGGTTGCTGTGAGTTGGAATTGACTCGATGGCAATGGGTTTGGTTTATCTACAAAGTGATTCCCCCGCCCTTCCCTGGTAACCATCAAAGAACCTTGCTTTCTGTGTGTATACCTATTCTTGTCTTTTTATAAAAGTGAGAGCATGCAATATTTGCCCTTTTGTGATTGACTTATTTCACTCAGCATAATGTCCTCCAGATTCATCCGTGTTATAATGTTTTGAGAACTCATCATTATTCTTAATAGCTGCATAGTATTCCATTGTGTGTATGTACCACAATTTGTTTATCTGTTCATCTATTGATGAGCACTTAGGTTGTTTCCATCTTTTTTCTATTGTGAATGACACCGCAGTGAACATAGATGTGCACGTGTCTACTCATGTCACTGCTATTAGATCTCTATTGCATATACCTAAGAGTAGGGTGGCTGGATCAAAAGATATTGCGTGCTTATTTCTTAACAGAGCCCTTGGGTGGTACAAATGGCTGCTAACCAAAGGGTTGGAGGTTTGAATCCACCCAGAGGTACCTCAGAAGAAAGAACTGGCAATCTACTTCTGGAAAATCAGCCATGAAAACCCTATGGGAGCACAGTTGTACTCTGACACACATGGGGTCACCATGAGTCAGAATCCACTCAATGACAACTGGTTTATTTCTTAAGAGATTGTTGATTCTACAGCTGCTAAAATGAAATGCTATAGTGAAAGCATGATCACAAGCACAGCTACCTTAGATCCTACTGCTCCCCAGAGGTAGATTTCATTAACTGCCCCTGTTATACTCTTTTCCTCTCTGCTCAGATTATGCCAGATTACTTTGAGGTGCTCTGATTTCAGTAGTTAAACTATATTCCACTTGTAAAATTATTCCTTCCTCCCTACTCCATTTCTCTTCCCAGCTGCCCTTTCAGCTGAAACATTGAAGTTACCAAAAGGAATCTTACTAAGAAGCTGAGGGATACAAATGGTGAATTTACGAGCACAGTATTTTATCCTCAAACAACTAAGGTATACCTAAGATTGGATGACCCTGTCTAGTTTGAGTGCCACACCCAGTTACTGAGAAAGCTTACGCAGCATCCAGTTGAAAATGCTGCGTATTCTCCTAGCTGAACTCATTTCCTCCCAGGCCCTACTTCTGGCTTTTATTAAGAAAATTTTCAAACATACCACCTACATTCAACTTCTTTCATTTTGCCCTATTTTTTATTTATCTTTTTTTTCTGAATCATTTGAAAGTAAGTTGCAAACATGTTGTTGTGTGCCATCAAGTTGATTCCAACTCATAGCAACCTTATAGGACGAAGTAGGATTGCCCCATCTGGTTTCCAAAGCTGTTATCTTTATGGAAACAGACTGCTGCATCTTTCTCCCGTGGAGCAGCTGGTGGGTTTGAACTGCGAACCTTTTGGTTAGCAGCTGAGTTTTTAACCATTGTGTCATCAGCCGCTCCTAAATACTTCAACGTGCATCTTCTAAAAATAATATTTTAAATAATCATAATATTATCACACCTAAAAAAATTAACAATAATTATTTCATATCATTTAATACCCAGTACAATATCAGATTTTTCCAAATAACTTTTGGGTTTTTTTTTTTTTTTTTTCAAACTAGGATCCAGTCAAGTTCATGTATTGCATTTGATTTTATCTTTTTAATTTCTGTTAATCAAAAATAATACTCCTATTTTTTTCATTATATTGATTTTTTTTGAGAGGGAGGGATAGCTAGGTAGATAGATATTAGGCCAGATGACTTGTACAATGTACCCATTCTGGAATATGACATTGACTTTTGAAGAAGCCTAGTTGTCTTATAGAATATTCTTGATTTGTCTGGTTATTTCCTTATCATGTAGTCTAACTTGTCCCTCTATCCTCTGGAAATCATGTCTGAATTCTTAATTTGACTTAGTCTAAACTTTTTTGGCAAAGATATTTCTTAGGTAATGCTGTGAACCTCATATTGTAACACATCAGCACGTAATGTCAGGTGGTCCCATTATTAGTGATGGTGAGTTTGGTTAAGGCAGTGACAGCCAAATCTCTCCATTGTAAAGGTATGTCCTTTTCCTTTTCAAATTAGCAAGTAATTCTGGAGTGAGACTTTAATGCCTAGCACAGTGATCTGCTCCCCACCAACTTAATGGCTTTAGCAATCATTTTCTTGAAGAATTATGCATAATCCTGTGATAGAACTCCTTTGAACAACAATAAGTTCTTTTTTTAATTGCTTTGCAAAGTTTGAACTGATCTAGTCCAGTGGCATTTAGATAGCAGAGGAAGAGGCCAGAAGCTGGTTGATTTTTGAGAAAAGGTTTAAACACTGGGGGGGACCCTGGGTGTTAATGCTTTTAGGGCACATTGTGGAAGAGCTATTACAGAGAGCACTTAGGGACCCTGAAGGGTCTAAAGCTCCATTTCTTCAAATCTTTTGGAGATTGGCAACCCTTTTGAGGTAATGTCTTCTCTCTCCTTGCCCACCTAATAAACTCAATAAGCTATTTTAACTCTACCAGGGCACAAAGATGCCATTTATGAAAAGGGGGTGGGCAATAGACTTAGGAAGAATGAACTTGTTGCCTTTAGCAAGCTTATCCTTATTAACTTATCCTGCTTTAATCCACCTTCTCTGATTTTCCTTTGCAGTACTCCCTGGTGGAACTGCAGGTAAGTAGGTTTTTCTTTTTCTTCTGTGTCAGTTGTGCAGAAAGAGAAATGAGAGTCTGGTGCTGCACCTTAAAGCCAGAAATGACCCTGAGATCTTGGCCCAGACCCGCGTATTCACAACCCCACCAAAGCTTGTGTCTGCTCTTTACCTCTGCCCTCCTGTCTTCTCAGACCTAAACCTCTGTAGACAAGGGCACCAACCTCTGCTGCAACCACACCCCCCGCTGATTCTGGTAACTTCTCTATGCCACGCCAACTCAAAAAGGCTTGGTTCTGTATTCCTCTTAGTCTTAGGTAATAGCCTTTGTCACAGACACTCAACAGTTGAATGATTACATGAGTATCCATGTCTTAGTCATCTAGTGCTGCTCCAACAGAAATACCACAGATGGATGGCTTTAACAAAGAGAAGTTTATTCTCTCACAGTCCAGTAGGCTACAAGTCCAAATTCAGGGCGTCAGCTCCAAGGGAATGCTTTCTCTGTTGGCTCTGGAGGAAGGTCCGTGTCATCAATCTTCCCTTGGTCTGGGAGGTTCTCTGCACAGGAATCTCAGGTCCAAAGGACGCGCTCTGCTCCTGGCACTGCCTTCTTGATGGTATGAAGTTCCCATATGTCTCCGCTCGCTTCTCTCTTTTATATCTCAGAAGAGATTGGATTAAGACAGCATCCAATCTTGTAGACCTTATCAATATAACCTCATTATCATAGTGATAGAGTTTACAACACATAAGGAAATCACATCAGATTTACCAAATGGTATACAATACTGGTAATCATGACCCAGCCAAGTTGACAAATATTTTGGGAGGACACAATTCAATCCATGACAATCCATGACAAGTGTTTTTGTTTTGTTTTGTTTTTCTCAGAAGGGAGGAAAGTGGAAGGGCAAATTCTCACATTATCCCCTCCATTTTTCCATCAAATTACCTCTCTCTCAGCTGTTTTACAATGAATCTCTCCAGCTTTTTCCTTTAGTAGGAACCAGGAAAAGGGTAAATATTCTTTAAAGCCTACTTTCTGAAACTGGTGTTAACACCTTAAGAGAGTCAGTCTGATAATCTGAACTCACAAGGACCCATTTCTTGCCAAATGGGGACTGGACATGTAGGAAAATTTATCTCACTGAGCAATGAAGAAAATTATAAATAACATAGGGAGCTGTTCGTCATGGACACAAACCACAGGGATCATGTACAATGGGGTCATGAGAAGCATAATGCTCTTAGCCTTTGTTGACGTGCCTGCCTTCAACCTTTACCTGCTTTTTGCAGTGCAAAAACCATGGTGACCCCAGTGCAAAGTGGGCAGCCAATAGGCAGGCACATCATTCTGTTTCTCTTTACTGGACACAGGATCCAAATAGCAACAGAATTGCACAGTGGCTGGAAGTGGTGCCTGAGCAAGGCATTGTAGACCTGTCTTTCCAACTGTCATCAGAGGCAATGCCGGGCACTTATACTGTGGCAGTGGCTGGAGAGAAGACCTTTGCAACTTTCAGCGTGGAAGAATATGGTAGGTTGGGGAATTAATGGGTCAAGGTGTGGGACACAATCTTGTCTCAAAATTATCAAAGGTAAAGTGAAATCTGCTCTGGGGATGATGACTTATTAATTTTTGGTTCAATGCTAAGCCAGCTAATAACTTCAGCTGCATTCTAGTTTAATCATGTTCTGTACATTTTAATTATCCTTATTTCTACACCTCTATATATTTCTACATCGCTGTATAGCCAAATCCTCCTCATAGTCTTTATTCATTTCTCTTTCCACTCTCTCCAGTGTTGCCTAAGTATAAGGTGGAAGTGGTGGAACCTAAGCAGTTATCGACGGTGGAGGAATCTTTCTTAGTAAAAATTTGTAGTAGGTAAGAGTAGGGTTCTGGATCTGATGGAATTTAAAGCTATATTGAGATAATGAAAAGGAAGTGTTATAGGGAGAGGGATTATAGGGATAGGGGTTAAAACCTGAGATATTTTATGTAGTTCAAAGCCATGACTTATCCAAGAACACATTTTTTAGTTGTGTTCTATTGCTACTGGTCACTCAGTGGTTTAGTTTGTGCAGACCACAATTCTAAATCCTATGGAGAAATAGGAATAAGTTTAACGAAGAAAGAAGGACACTGTTTCTGTCTTAGGATGGTGCTTACTCTGTAATGGTGTAATGGCAATATCCAAGGGCTCTGAGTAAGGCTGGGAAGGGATCAACAGCTGGAGAAGAGTAGGATTGTCAAAGCACTTTCAAAGGTTGAGGGTTTTAGGGAAGAAGGAAAAATGGCATTTTTGGGGAGGAGGGTTGGATCTCAGGTGGCAGTTCCCAACTCTAACTCATGCTTTTCTGGGTTAGGTACACCTATGGAAAGCCCATGCTTGGGGCAGTGCAGGTGTCCGTGTGTCAGAAGGCATTTACCTACCGGTATCGAGAGAGGGGAAGGGAGCAACTACCTGACAAATGCAAGAAACTCTCTGGACAAGTGAGTAAATGGGATGTAGAAAAGGGACCTTATTTACCCATCCCAAAGAGTAAGGAGGGCCAATACAGAAAAGTGGTAAAAAGCCCAAAGTAGAAAGTGTTTCACGGGATTATTATCCCATATCAAATAACAAAGCAGCGTCTTTTCCTAAACAGAAGAAGTCTTCCGGAATCTGCCTTGGAATCAAGAAATTAACCTAAGCCCTAATGAGATATGATTTTCCAGGTCTGCAGCTGGTTCTCTCCCCACTTCATATATCCTGGAGCTTCACAGTCATTTCTTGATTATATATGTGCCTGTCTTTGGGAATATATATATGGTCACACTGGGTGGCACAAACTGTTAGCACTCGACTACTAACTGAAAAGTTGGTGGTTCGAACCCACCCAGAAAAGCCGAGGAAGACAAGCCTGATGATCTGCTTCCATAAACATCGCAGCCAAGAAAACCCTATGGAGCATTTCTACTCTGTAACACATGGGGTCGCCATGAGTCAGAATTGACTCCATGGCAACAAGTCAGTATGGGCTTGTGCATACTCCCTGTTTAGGTTATAGGAGAGTTTTTCGATTTTAAAGATGGAGAGTGTAGAGATAAGAAATGGCTTACTTCTACATTACATTATGGAGTAGACGTAGAGATTTCATTACTCATCTTTCTCTCTATTCGCCTCTCCAGACTGACAAAGCAGGATGCTTTTCAGCCTCTGTGGACATGTCCACCTTCAACCTCACTGACTACGTGTACAGCCACAGCATCGATATAGTGGCTGCCGTAGTGGAGGAAGGGACAGGTAAGCTGGATACTCTTTGGCTCCTTAAGAAAAAAGATAGAAAGAGCTGTTCCTGGGACAACTTAATCAGAGGACTCATTAGTATTTAGGAGTGACCTGTTCTTATTTCACGGTTAAGGGGAAAATGCCAGATTTTATCCTGCCATCCACTGCCTATTTCTCTAGTAGTGTGAGAAGGAGAAGTTAGTTTGAATCTTTAGCCCAGAATATATTTAGTTTTCATAGTTCCAGTGGCACCATCATCTCAAGGATTTTACATTAAACGTAAAGATGAAGCTCTGAAGTGTTTAGATCATGATTCATCTGGTTTTCCTCTGCAGGTGTGGAGGCAAATACCACACAGGAGATATACATTTCTTCACAAATAGGATCAGTGACCTTTGAAGACACCAATAATTTTTATTATCCCAATTTCCACTTCAGTGGGAAGGTATGTTGAAACTTGTCTCTGCAGATAAAAAATGCTTAACCACTCACTTTTGCCTCCTTCTTGTAGATGTATAATAATAGCTAGCTTACTGCAAGGCATTTTTCCAAGTGCTTTACATGTATTCACTTATTTAATCTTTACAACAGCCTTACAAGGTAGACACTATTATTGGCCCCATTGTACAGATAAGCAGGAGAATGAGCCACAGAGTGGTTAAGTGATTTTCTCAGCTAGTAAGTGTCCACTTGACAACGGGTTTGGTTTTTGGTTTAACGGTTCTGGAGAAATCTAGTCTGGGCTCCTGCATCTAGGCAAGGTTATTATCAAATTTTTCTGGGCAGAAAGCCATTTATAGCACCTTAAGTATTTTCTTCAAAAATTTAAAAATGTCCTCCTTCCAGTTTATCTTCTTCATTTGCCAAACAACTAGTCAACACAATACTGTTGTATATATTCAGACCCAATCATTCCTCAATTACCTTTTCTCTAGGCCAAAGGTAGCTATAGATTTTTCTAGAGCCTGAGGATTACACAGTTTGCAAGGGAAAGAGGGCTTTGTTTAAAGAAGTGGCGGGGGGGAGACAAAATGATATAGAGAGAGTTGGACGGGGCCTGTGCAAGTGCGTGGTCCTACAGACTAAGCTTTATTAGCTGTGTGGCCAGTCTGCCTTTGCTCCAAGCTAAGGAAATTCTCCTTGTTTCTTAGTTTCTCACAGATCCTAATTTTTCACCTGTGAATCTCATATCTTTCTCTGTACTCTTTCCTGAGATGTATTCTTAGAGTTTCACCTCATTTACCTCTTACTTGAGCCTACTCCAAATCTAACTCTAATGCCCTAATGACCTTTACTCCCCAGGTAAGAGTTAGGGGCCATGATGGCACTGTCGTCAAGAAGCATTCAGTGTTTCTGGAGATTTATGGCATAAATGGAACTATCAACCAGACCCTCATTACTGACAACAATGGCCTTGCTCACTTCAAGCTGGATACTGTCCCTTGGAATGGGACAGACATTTCTCTGGAGGTAAGCACTAAGGAGGACCCAGCTTCCCAGCAAGGAAGGCTTCCCTGGAGTCAAACTTCAAAATTTTCCTGTTTCATGTACCCACCCCCAAAATCCTCTCTCTCTCTCACTCCCCAGTTGACGAAAAGTTTTTTTTAGATTTTTCCTGTTTTTAATATAAATCAAATAAATAGCCCTTCAGATCAAAATTGCTATTTCTACTGATTTATCTTACAATTTATCCCCATTGCTATTTGGTCCTGTATATGAAATCAGAGTGGTTATTGTTGCTGTTGTTAGTTGCCATCGAGTTGGCCCCTGACTCCTGGGAAATCAGAGTAGAGAGGGATGATTGTTCAGAGTCAAGACTTCCTCCTGTTCCCCTGTCCTCTCTCCCTATTACCCATAAAAATGTCAGAGAAGAGGATCTAGATTTTAGATAACCTATAAGGGAGGCTACTCATATCAGTTAGCAACTACCACAACAATGCTGCCTATAAAACAACTACAAAACTTCCGTGTCATACAATAAGCATTTATTGCTCATGCAGCTGGGATAGTCAGATAGGCAGCTCTGCTGATCTTGGTGGGCTTCCTCACGTGTCTCTAGGTCAGCTGGCTGTATGTAGGCTGGTTATCCACATGTTTCTCATGCGCCAGCAAGCTAGCTTGGGCATATTGTCCTGGCAATGATAGAGATGCAAATGCAAAAGCAGATGTGTGAAAGGGGTTTTTCAAGCCTCTGCTGTGTTTCATATGCTGATATCCTATTCCCAACAGCAAGTCATATGGCTGCACCCAGAGTCAGACTGAGAGAGTACTACATGGTTACATGGCAAAGAGTGTTGATACAGGGAGGAGTGGAGAAATGGAGCCATTAATGCACTCATTCAACCACTTTACTTAAGCAAACACATATTATTTGCCTTGTGGCTAATTTGACTATTTCTTTACTCTAAACATCACACAATCACTGTACTCAGAAATAATTATTTTTCAATCTTATTGTCCTCTATATTTAGTTTTCTAAGCCCTGAGATATAATCTTTAAATTCTGTATACTCTTACTCATACTTATCTATACCCTGTGAAGGTATATAACCCATAATTTCCCAACTATAATTAAACCTTCATTTCACTTCCCTACGTACCAAAATGTTGCTGTACACACCACTGTTACAGATTGCTTGCTCACCTTGGCTGGACTACTAGTGAAATATCCAAGCCTATATGTTTAATATGGTTTGGGAGTACATGCTGAAAGCTCCTCCCACACCATCTCTCTTTATCTCTCAGGGCAGGTTCCAAATGGAAGATATTGTATATAATTCAGAGCAAGTGCCTCGCTACTACCAAAATGCCTTTCTGCACCTGAGACCCTTCTACAACACAACCCGCAGCTTCCTTGGCATCCATTGGCTAAACGACGTCTTGAAATGTGGCCAGCCCCAGGAAGTGCTGGTGGATTATTACATTGATCTATCTGATGCGAGCCCTGACCAAGAAATCATCTTCTCCTACTATGTGAGGCTGGGAAATGCAAATTGGTGAAAATGTATTGGGAAGGAAAGGGGATGAGGAGAGTTAGCCAGAGAGAGTGGATAGACTGTCTAGGTAAAGATATAATGTGAGCCACATATGTAATTTCAAATTTTCCAGTAGCCACATTTAAGAAATTAAAATAAATATGTAAAATTAATTTTAATAATGTATTTTATGTAACCCAATTGTTCCATCATATAATCATCATAGAAATTATTAATAGACATTTAAATTTTTTTGTTCCAACTAAGACTTTGAAATTGAGTGTGTATTGTACACTTACAGAACATCTCAGTTTGGACTAGCCACATTTCAAGTTCTTAATAGTGTGGTTCTTAATAGTGTGGCTACTGTATTGCACAGTACAGGTATGGAGGATGGAGAAAGATTAGGGGAAAAAAAAGAGATTTCGAGCAGGATCCCAGGGAAATTGTGTGGGAAAATAAGACAAGGAATTAAGAAAGAATTAATAAGACAAGAAAGCGTTGCTGGCCAGGGCTGAAAAGGGGTTGGGGAATGGAGAGGTAGGGAGGGCTTGGGACTTGGGATAATTCTTATTCTGTGTTCTATCATGTTAAAGTTAACATTGATAGTAGATTTGTTGTGGGAAATGTAGTCACAACTTGTAGTCTGAAAGAAATGTGTAAAGATTAGCAACTTTGATGGTAGTGAAAAAAGAAAAAACCAAATCAAACTCGCTGCTGTCGAGTTGATTGAGACTCATAGTGACCCTATAGGACAGAGTAGAACTGCCCTATAGGGTTTCCAAGGAGCGCCTGGTGGATTCAGACAGCTGACCTTTTGGTTAGCAGCTGTAGCTCTTAACCACTAAAAAAAAACCTGTTGCCATTGTGTGGACTCCAACTTATGGCAACCCCACGTGTGTCAGACTAGAACTGTGTTCCGTAGGGTTTTCAATAGCTGATTTTTCAGAAGTAGATCACCAGGCCTTTCTGTCAAGGTACTTCTGGGTGGACTTGAACCTCGCTTTCAGTTAGCAGCAGGGACTCCAACAGGGAATTAGAGCTATGTAAACCCCAGGTTTAATGGTCCAGGGTCTCTCTTTAATCCTTTATTATCCTCTCAGTCTCTGAGTGACTTTCTACTCACTGGATCATCCCAGTGTCTTTTAAATCACATCAAGCCAAGACAACCATCCCGACACAACAGAATGAGGAGGAGTAGGGTATTTCCTAGAAAGGAAAACAACAACTCAGTTGTCAAGTAATGCCTTCAGGACAGACTTGTGGAGAGGCTTAGCAGAAAAGTGAGGTTGGGGCTGAGCAGTGGGGAAGGCTGAGTGTCAGACAGGGGCCTGAGGAACCAGCCATTAAGCTGCTGTAGGAATCTTAGATGACATCCTGCCTAGGAGCAGTTCTTCGGTCAGGTTTCCAGTGAGAGTGGACAAGAAGGAAGAGTTAGAAAAGATTTTTTTTTCCCAGAGGGTCAAATTTCAGAAGGGCTCAGGACAGTTTGAGGTACACTGATTTCCACTGAATTTTGAATTGAATGGTAATAATGAAAGGTCATGGAGATGGATTTTAGTTGACTTTACATTATGAGGATTATGAAAGAATAAAACCTACATCCAGAAAGGCTCTTTCCCTAGAGATTTTCACGAAATGGTTGTCATGGGGAATCATCATGAGAAATGATTTCCATGCTATCAAATTCAGAGGCAATAATGATGTTTGCCTCTCCCCTTCCCTCTGTGGTTCTCAGGCATTTCCTCCTGGAGGAAGAGCCATCAGGGTCTGTTGGCACCATCCTGCACTTGACAAGCTAAGGGATACTCAGTGAAGTATTTACTTAGGTTCTGGAATTATCAAAGGAGCCTCTTCTCATGGAGGAACACAGGGATGCCCCAGAAACAAGGTCAAGGCTGAACTCCCATAACTCCTGTGCTGTTGATTATTTTCTTCTCTTCCTTAGTTGATAGGCAAAGGGAATTTGGAGATGGAGGGGCAGAAACACTTGAACTTTAAGAAGAAAGGTGAGTATATAGGCTTCTCCTGGAAGAGAAAGGGACTGCTTTGTTGTTGTTGTAAAATTACACGTAACACAACATTTGCCAATTTAACATTTTTGATGTATACAATTTAGTGACATTAATTACATTAATCATGGTGTGCAAACATCACCAGTTTCATTGCCAAATTTCCATCACCGTAAACAAAAACTCAATGCTGCCTACAGAATGACTCCAAGAAAGAGATACTTTACTCTTCAAAAAAACAGTTCTTATATGAGAAGCAATGAGAAGGGAACATTAACAACAATTATAAAAGATTAGAAAACTGAGAAGTAGCATGCATATGATCGGTCTGAAGAGAGGTGCAAACATATGGGTAGAGGTAGTTGGTTGGTGAGTATGCTCTCACTCCTCCTCGTCCTCTCTTCTCTTTCAGGACAAAAAGGCTCCTTCTCTCTCTCACTGACCTTCACTTCCAGACTAGCCCCTGAACCTTCTCTGGTCATCTACGCCATTTTTCCTGGTGGAGGTATAATAGCTGACAAAATCAAGTTCTCAGTGGAGATGTGCTTTGACAATCAGGTAAAATGGCAGTTGAAGGAAGGTGAAGGAAAGAGTTGGGCATAAAGATCTTGTGTGTTTTGGGGTTGGAGACAAGGCAGGGGCAAGAAAATAAGAAGATGATGAAGTTGGATGTTGTATTTATATCTTTAGAATGTTTGGTTGAAATCCACCTCTCATCTGCTTCTCCTTTTTAAAAAGGCATGCTGGGAAATCACATGTTCTATATAGTTATTCCACATACTCTCTTCTTCCTACTCTGTCTTCTAAAATTTCTGTATCATGTTGCTGTGGTTACTTTTCCTAACTCTATCATAAGACACCAGTCCTAAAGAGCCAGAGCTTATTAAAAAAAAAAAAAGTATAAAAGTGAGGAATGGGCTGGACACCATAGGTGATGTATGCTGGCTGATGATGCAAATCATATTGTTTCCTGATCTCCATGTTACACCTTTCCCTTCCCCAGGTTTCCTTTGGTTTCTCACCTGCCCAGCAGCTTCCAGGAGCAGATGTGGAACTAGAGCTGCAGGCAGCTCCTGGGTCCCTGTGTGCAGTCCGGGCTGTGGATGAGAGTGTGTCACTACTTAGACCAGAGAGAGAGCTGAGCAACAGTTCTGTGAGTAATCTGCAGATGACGAAGAGAGAGTTGTCAGAAAAGACCATTAGACCGCAGAAAAAATAAAAGATGGATCACAGGAAGTGGGAGGGAAGATCTTAGGGAAATGGTGCACCATAATGGTGGCAGGACAACTGGTGTAGAAATCAAGGTAGAAATGATGGTATGTGAAGAGCACAGTTAATGTGGAAGTTAAAAAAAAACCCACCAAACTCATTGCCATCAAGTTGATTCTGACTCATAGCAACCCTACAGGACAGAATAGAACTGCCCCATAGAGTTTCCAAGGAGCCTGGTAGATTTGAACTGCCGACGTTTTTGGTTAGCAGCTGTAGCTCTTGAATTACTACACCACCAGAGTTTCCAATATGGAGGTAGAGATAAGGAAAGAGAATGAAGTAGAGGATAAGGATGATGGATTATAAAGAAAGGTGTGGTAGAGGTTAAAATTTAAAAAGTAGGAAGATGGCTTTGGTAGAATAAACAAATAAAGAATTCTGGAGTAATGAAGACAAATAATGCAGGAGCAGTGAACTGTTTCACCAGAACCTGAGAGAAGTTTCTCAACTGATTTCACTTTATATCAGAACTTTAGTACCTTTTCCCCTCTCATCTCAGGTCTATGGGATGTTTCCATTCTGGTATGGCCGATACCCCTATCAGGTTGCTGAATATGACGAGTGTCCAGCATCAGGCCCATGGGACTTTCCTCAACCCCTCATTGACCCTGTGCCTGAAGAACGTTGGAGCAGGCGTCCTGTTTTCTGGAGGCCCCGGTTCTCTGAAAGCACTGACCTTTTCAGCTTTTTCCAGGTAGATGCCGTTACCCGTTTTGTTCTTATAGAAACAATGGTGGTGGGAGGGAGGAAAGGAAAGCCCATACCGAAGAAAGCAGAGACCCTTGTGGGCACTGACAGGGACAAAATCCTAAAAGAGCTCCTGACATGTAAGGTAGCCTCTCTTGGTCCTTGTGCTTGAAGAAGTTGCCCAATTGCCTTGAAAAGAGAAGTCTTGTGAGACAGTATAAACCTAGCCCCTCTTGCTCTGTGGTCCCCAAACCTATATCTGTGATCCCATAATTTCTATGGGATCAGTCAAGAAGAAAAATGAAAGAAGGTAGATAAGAGATCTCTTATTATTATAAAAATATTTTGTACCTATTTTATAGGCAGAGGTTTGGGATACTATGTGGCTCAAGTCTTGACCAGAAGGTCTGTGAGGTCACGTACTGTGTCTTGTTCATCTTTGTGTTCTCTCTAATGCCTGCCCATTCATAATGCTCAATATACTTCTGTTGAAATGAATGAGCTGATATGCGCCCTGCCTTAGAAAGTTCAGAGTAAGTCAAATAATAAGGACACAGAGACTAATGTTTAGAAGAAGAATTAAATATATTTAACAATGAAATAAGTTTAATTGAAAGCCTTTCACACTAGCTGGAAGTGAGCAAATCTTGGGAGCTGAGTACTGGGTAATAACCACCAATCTTACCATTAATAAGAAAAGAATGTTTTGATTCAGTCTTTTGATGGTGTAATTCCTGGCAGTAGCTTTTGTAGTTGGGGAAGAGACCACCATAACATTTTATTCTCTGGTCTTTTTGGTGCCAATCAGGACATGGGCCTGAAAATACTGTCCAATGCCAAGATCAAGAAGCCAGTAGATTGCAATCGCCGGTATCCAAATTACCCCACTGCATTTGGTGGAGGTAAGCTACCTCTATGGCTTATGGATTCACTGAGGTGTTTAATCCATGGAACTCTGAAAGCTCCCTCATTGCCTTCTGCTCTTGTACTGAACCTCTAGCCTTAGGATGATAATGGATTGTAGGTCATAGACATGGGCGGTTTCCCAAAAGTCTCTCTTTGGGGAGGACTTTTGAAGCCTGGAGCCTTTATCTACTCATTCCCTGGCCAAACCTCCTTCTCTATCACTTCCCCTGAGGGCCTTTGTGACTAGTTAGTTCCTCAGTAGTCTTTCCTCCATGTCTCTGATCAAATGTCCTCTGCTTCCTCTGAATTTCTTGCTAAGAATTTCTCTACCTCTATTTGTCTCACAACATAATTCTTCTGTTTTCCAAAATTCTCTTATTCTTTTTTTTGTTAGAAGTATTATTATTATTTTTTATTGTGCTTTAGATGAACATTTACAAAGCAAATTAGTTTCTCATTAAACGATTAATACATGTATTGTTCTGTGACATTGGTTGCCAACACCACAACATGTCAACACTCTCCCCTTATCGACCTTGAGTTCCTCATTACCAGTTTTCCTGTCCTCTCCTGCCTTATTGTCCTTGCCCCTGGGTTGGTGTGCCCATTTAGTCTTGTTTTGTTTTATGGGCCTGTCTAATCTTTTGCTGAAGAGTGAACCTTAGGCGTAATTTCAGTACTCAATTGAAAGGATGTCCGAGGGCCATACTCTTGGGATTTCTCTAGTCTCTGTCAGACTAGTAAGTCTGGTCTTTTTTTGTGAGTTAGAATTTTGTTCTACATTCATCTCCAACTCTGCCCGATACTCTCTATTGTGATCCCCGTCAGAGCAGTCAGTGGTGGTAGCCAGGCACCATCTAGTTGTGCTGGACTCAGTCTGGTGGAGGCTGTGGTAGTTGTGGTCCATTTGTCCTCTGGACTAATCTTTCCCTTTTGCCTTTGGTTTCAAAATTCTCTTATTCTTGATCTTCTCAGCAAGTGGTGGTATTCATCGAGAGGGTTTTGAGTCATCATCTTCATCATCTCAGTCAGGGGACTCTCAGGTCCGCCAGTACTTCCCAGAGACGTGGATCTGGGATCTATTTCCTATTGGGTAAGTGGTGCCTCAAATGTACAGCAAGATTATACAATGTGGAGTCAGCAAAGAACTCAGAATCAGATAATTTCTAATGAATCCAAGTCCTAAGACAAGAAAGTTACATGGGGGTATGGACCTCTTCTTTCCCTGAACTTTTTTTTTTTAATTGTGCTTTAGATGAAGGTTTACAGAGCATATTAGTTTCTCATAAACAATTAATACACATATTGTTTTATGACATTGGTTGCCAATCCCTTGACATGTCAGCACTCTCCCCTTCTCAACCTTGGGTTCCCCATGTCCATTCATCAAGTTTTCCTAACTCCCCTTGCTTTCTCGTCCTTGCCCTTGGTTTGGTGTGTCCATTTAGTCTCATATACATGGTTGAGCTAAATGTATTATTGTTTGTTTTATGGGCCTGCTGAAGGGTGAACCTCAGCAGTGACTTCAGTACTGAGTTAAAAGGATGTTCAGGGGCCATACTCTCAGGGTTTCTCCAGTCTCTGTCAGACCAGTAAGGCTGGTCTTTTTTTGTGAGTTAGAATTTTGTTCTACAATTTTTCTCCAGCTCTATCCAGGACCCTCTATTGTGATCGCTGTCAGAGCAGTCAGTGGTAGTAGCCAGGCACCATCTAGTTGTGCTGGACTCAGTCCAGGGAGGCTGTGGTAGTTGTGGTCCATTAGTTCTTTGGAATAATTTTCCCTGAATTTTTATACAATTGTACACAATCATTCAAAACAAATCCACACTTCACACCCACTAAGATGGCTGTGATTAAAAAAAAAAGAAGAAAAGAACAAGTGTTGGCAAAGATGTGAAGGAATTGAAACCCTCATTCATTGCTGGTGGGATTGTAAAATGGCACAATCACTGTGGAAAACAATTTGGCAGTTCCTCAAAAGTTATACATAGAATTGCCATATGGTCCAATAATTTCACTCCTAGGTAGGTACCCAAAAGAAATGAAAGCAAGAATGCAAATAGATACTTGTACATCAATGTTCCCTGCAGCATTATTTACAATAGCCGAAAGGTGGAAACAACCCAAATGTCCATCACCATATGAATGGATAAGCAAAATGTGGCACATACATACAACTGAATATTACTTAGCCATAAATAGAAATGAATTCCCTGTACATGCTACCACAAGATTAAACCTTGGAAACATTTATGCTAAGTCAAAGAAGCCAGTCACAAAAGGACAAATATTGCATGATTCTACTTATATAAAATATCTAGAATAGGCAAGTGTATAGAGACCAAAGTTTATTGGTGGTTATCAGGGGCAGGAATGAAGGGGAAAAAGGGATTCATTACTTAGGGGACAGTGAGCTTCTGTTAAGGGTGATGGGAAAAATTAGGAACAGTTAATGGTGATGGTTGAACAACATAATGAACACAATTAGTATTACTGAATGGTACACGTGAAGATTTTAGAAATGGCAAATGTTTTGTTACCTATATATTTATCACAATGAAAAAAAGTAGGAAAAAATTCACTTCTGTAGATGAATTTATAGCATAATTCACAAATGCTTTTCCTGTCCTGCTTTCCCTCTGCCTCACCTGGGTTCTATGTGTTCCCACAGTAACTCTGGGAAACAGGCTGTCCATGTCACAGTTCCAGATACCATCACCAAGTGGAAGGCCATGACTTTCTGTACCTCCCAGTCCAGAGGCTTTGGTCTTTCACCCACTGTTGGACTAACTGCTTTCAAGCCGTTCTTTGTTGATCTGACTCTCCCTTACTCGGTAGTTCGTGGGGAATCCTTTCGTCTTACTGCCACCATCTTCAATTATCTAAAGGACTGCATCAGGGTAAGAGTTGGGGATAGAGGGAGCAGGTGTCAGCATTGCAACCACAGACTCCTCCCACCTAAGTCTAATTGGAAGCATCTCAGCTTTCCCTGGGAATGAGATGAGATGCCATTGTCTCTGCTCCTTAGTGTCCCAGAGTCTCTGTCTGCTCTCTGCTTTGCTCATACCTTTTATCTCAAACATTATTTTCAGGTTCAGACCAAACTGGCTAAATCAGATAAGTACCAGATAGAATCGTGGGCAGGCTCTGAGGCCTCCAGCTGTCTCTGTGCTGATGAAGCAAAAACCTATCACTGGAATATCACAACTATCAAATTGGGTAAGAGAGGGAAGTGGTAGATGGGCAAGGAAAGCCTAGAGAGAAAGCTCATGGAGTCACCATGAGTTGGGGTCAACTTGATGGCAACAGGTTTAAGTTTAAGAAGCGCTGATCTAGAGGAGAAAAGGTCTCACTGGTACCTCTGGCAGTAGGGCTAATGTATTTCTTCATCCTTCTCTCTCCTCAGGTCAGGTAAACTTTACAATTAGTACTATGATTCTGGACAGCAATGAGCTCTGTGGAGGCCAGAAAGGGTTTGTTCCAGAAAAGGGCCGAAGTGATACACTTATTAAGCCAGTTCTGGTCAAGGTGAGTTTTCTGCAGGCCCGGTTTCAGAGGTAAAGATAGCAACCAACCCAAGATGCTCAGTGTCTAATCATACCAGTTAGTCTCTCAAGGCAGTTGTACCCCAACTCCAATCAGGTAGCTTCAGCTTTCTTCCTCCCTGGCCCCTCTCTGCCCTTAATCGTTTGCCTAACCCATACCTATGATCTGTGAAAGTGCCTAGCACAGTGCCTGGCATATCATAAACACTCAAGGAATGTTAGTTTCCCTTACTAAAATGCTTAACTTCATCATTAGCTGCCTTTTTTTTTTAAATCCCATCATGAACCCCATTATCAATCCTTCCTCTTCCAAATTTCCTAATTTTGTCCTTGCTCAGAAAGAATTTTACTGAGAGGCCCATCCCTGGGTTGAAACCAGAGTCCTGAGCTTCAGAGATAAACTCTGTTCTCTCTAGTCCTGAGGGAAGCCCTGGGAATACAGGAAGGGCCCATTCTTCCCACCCCCCACCCCCACCCTTCCTATTCCTTCCTTGACACTTGCCCTGACACTCACCTTCATTGTTTTTGCCCGGCCTGTGCTCTGTTCATGTCAGCCTGAGGGAGTCCTCGTGGAGAAGGCACACAGCTCACTGCTGTGCCCTAAAGGTGGGTCGAATTGGAGGGGGGTTGGAGATTTTCATAGGCAAAAGGAGGAATGAATGTATGGGACAAAAAGGGACAAGACAGTGGGGGAGGGGGTGTCATCCCTCATGTGGCAAATTAGCTGAGAGGCAGGATGAAGAAGAAAAAATGCACAGTAGGTTTGTGGCTCTCTTTGGGATTTATTTTCTGCAAAGATCAGTTTGAATAGGTGAAAGAAATCTGTCTCCATCACACAGAAATCTCTGGGTTATGGAAAGTTTTTATATGGTTTGGACCTGAGAACCCTCACTATTTTCACCTTCTATTGTCCCACAGGAAAGGTGGCTTCAGACTACATATCCCTGGAGCTCCCTGTAGATGTTGTCCCTGATTCAGCCAAGGCTTATGTTACTGTTCTGGGTAAGCAGCTAGAGATTCTTGGCTGAAAAAAAAAAAAGTGGGGTTGGAAGCAGCAAAGGTGTGGAGTGGGCTGGGCATGTGGACCTATCTGAAAGAAGGTGCAATTGATTAGAAGTGATGAAGGAAGAAGAGTTTATTTTACATAGTGGGGAAATACAGAGTGTAGGTAATGGTAGAGATGGCATTAGATGTGTACTGTAGTTAAACACGGAAAGAAGTCTGGGCAGGAAGAAATTAAAGGTAACCAAAACTTGCTATGTATTTAGGCTCAGGTGGTCTAGAAATTGGGTGGAGAGGACAAAAGGTTTGCAGCAGCCATTTTAAAAATTAGGAACTTACCTATCTGAGTATAGTTTAGAGAAGATGCAGCCATATTTACATAGGCAGGACCGCTTCACTACTGTGGACAAGAGGAGGAGTGAGTAGAAAAGCATGCTCTTAAAAATCGTATCTAACTGGGTTAGGGATCCAGCTGCACTATCTCTAGCCTTGTGATCTTGAACAAGTTATTTAACAATTCTGATCCTTCTTTCCCCTTCTGTAAGACATGATAACTTACCTCTCGGGATTGGTGTGAAGATTAAATGCAAGATAGATAGAGTTCTCAGTGTAATCTCTAGCACATAGTAGGAGCCTTTTAAATGTTTAATTCTTTCTTTACTCTAATTCACCCTCTTCAAGTCTTTTTCTGGTCAAAATATTCTCAGTTTCAACTGTATTTTATTCGTATCTCATTTTATTATACTGTAGTTCACTGGGTATGTCTGTCTTCCATACTACATTGTGAGTTCCTGGAGGACAAGAGCCATGCCTCTTTCATTTCTGTTCCTGGTGCAGTTTCTGGAACATAGTTGACATTCAGTACATATTTATAGGTTTGAATTTACCTCAGTGGCTAAAATGCAGATGTTGGTGAGTTGCTTACGTCAGGCTTACTGGCTTATAAAATGTACAGAGGGGCCTGTGGACATAACTTGGGAAAGGATTTCAGGATTGCGTGTGTGCAGAAGGGACTTGGTGATTTGGAGGATGATGTATTTAGACACAGTGGAGGAACTTAGAAGTTGGGTCTAAGTATTACAGTTTTTGTTACATCACTCATCAGCTCCACTGACACATCTTCTAAAAAGCTCTGAGCTTCCTTAGGTGGTACATTTCTGGGTACTGGAGTTCCTGGGTGGTGGAAACAGTTAATGCACTTGGCTGCTAACTGAAAGGTTGGAAGTTTAGGTCTACCTTGGAAGAAAGGCCTAGGGATCTACTTCCCAAAAAAGCAGCCAATGGAAACAGAGTAGAGCACAGTTCCACTCTGCCACACATGGGGTCTCCATGAGTCAGAATCGACTCAATGGCAACTGGTTTTGGTTCTGGGCACCTAGCATCTTTTACATACCCAATGTTGTATTATAGTACTGTATTGTAACTGTTTATAATGAATTATAATTGAAATATGGTGGAATTGTTTGACCTTCTGTGAGCTCTTTGAGGGTAGAGACTGTGTTTATCTTCTTGTTGTATCCCCAGGGCACATAGTAGGCACTCACTAAATGATAGCTAATACATGTTTGTTGAATGATTTTTCATAAAATCTTACAGTTTTTTAAAATCTTAAGGATTTTTTCTTTTCCCCACCACTGTATTCTTTCTCTCTCCTTTTGGATCCCAGGGGACGTTATGGGCACAGCCCTGCAGAACCTAGACAATCTGGTGCAGATGCCAAGAGGCTGTGGGGAGCAGAACATGGTCATGTTTGCCCCCATCATCTATGTCTTGCAGTACCTGGAGAAGGCAGGGCTGCTGACTGAGGAAATGAGGTCTCGGGCAGTGGGTTTCCTGGAGACAGGTAAATTGGTTCAATCTTTCTTTCTTGGACACTCCTCTCCCTCAGAGCCTAAGATGGGTTGAAAAAATACAGGGAAGTTCCAGCCCCTGAGGTGTCCAGGTTCTTGAAGGGAGTGGTGATGTGTTTTGAAGTTGTCACTGTGATCTAAAAGCACTTCTGGCTTCTCAGGGTACCAGACAGAACTGACATACAAACACAGCAATGGTTCATACAGTGCCTTTGGGGAGCAAGATGGAAATGGAAACACATGGTAGTATTGCCTGTTTCTCAATGAGTCCTGATACCCCAAAACATAATTCCTGAGCCCTCTGGAACTATTTCCCCTTCTTAATCCCATTCCTCCTTGAACTCAGCCCTCTACCTCCCTAGTACTGTCTATTTCAGCCTCTCATATGGTTGAGTCCCTTATCCTCCTGATAACATGCCCTCCCCAGTTCTTGTCCTTACTAATGCCCATTAATGTATCCCTTTTCCAGACCTCCCCTGGCAGTATGTTTCCTCAACTCCCCTTCTGGAACCATACACCAGAATAAGCTATAGAACCTTTGCAGCCTCACCAGAAAATCTCCTCCAAGCCATGTTTCCCTCTTTACTCATGTAGGCTGACAGCCTTTGTCACCAAATGCTTTGGCCAGGCTCGGGAATTTATCTTCGTTGATGACAAGAACATCCAGGATGCTCTCAAGTGGATGGCAGGAAACCAGCTCCCCAGCGGCTGCTATGCCAATGTGGGAAAGCTCCTTCATACGGCTATGAAGGTGAGGGTCTAGCCAGTGCCCTTCAGCCCACTTGCTATGACTGGGAGGAACTTGCTCCTCTGACTCAGCAGTATCCAACAAGCACTGGCCTGGGCGTCAGTGTTCGTCAGGTCTCAGTCCTGGCTCTGAGTGACCTTGGTAAATGTACTTTAACAGTCTAACCTGTAGCTTCCATATCTGTAGAATGGGAGTATGGACTAGAACATGGTTCTCAAAGGGTGATCCCCAGATCAGCAGCATCAGCATCACCTGGAAATTTGTTTGAAATGCGAATTCCAGCCCCACCCTAGACCAGCTGAATGAGAAACTTTGGAGGCGTGGGCCAGAAACCTGGGTTTTAACTAGCCTTCCAGATAGTTCTGATGCTTGCTGAAATTTGAAAACCATTAGTCTACAAGATCTCTGGGCCTTTCACCATCTCTCAAAATCTGGTGTGTAATCTAAGTAAAGCCATTTCCTCTGGTGAGGACTAATAGGCAGCCAGTGTCTTTTGTAATGTTACCTATAATAAAGCTAACCTTAACTGGAGGTTTACTCTGTGCCAGGCACTGTTCTAAGTACTTTATTTTTATTTGATATTATTTAATGCTTATAAGAAATCAATGAGACAGGTACTTACATCACACTATTAATTCCATTTTACAGATGAAGAAACCAAGACACTGAGATTAAGTAAATTGTCCAAGGTCACTGCTAGTAAGTAATAGAACTGCGGGTTGAACCATGCAGTCTGACTCCATAGGCACTGCTCTCACTCACTCACTACATGGTCAGCTGTTCTTAGCTGCCATTGAGATGGCAACCTTATATATAACAACCTCATGTATAACAGAAGGAAATGTTGCCTAATCCTCTGACACGCCTCCTAAATACAGGGTGAGACACAAATGCTGGATGATAACTTGGTCAGTTCAGAACCTAATCAGTGAAAGAAAGATTTGTATGAACTTTCCTAGAGAAATCATTTGCATTGCTATTCCAGAGCCTGGATTAAAAATCTTTTCTTTTTTTAATTGTTGTAGTTTAAATGAAGTTTACATTTCAAGTTAGTCTCCCATACAAAAATTTATACATAAATTGCTATGTAACCCTGATTGCTCTCCCCATGCTGTCACACCTGATTCCCCAGTCCATTCAACCAGCTCCTCATCCTCTCTGCCTTCCCATCTCACTTAAGGACAGAAGCTGCCCAGTTAGTCCCTTGTATCTACTTGAGCTAAGAGGCACACTCCTCACGAATATCATTTTATGTCCCACAGTCCAGTCCAATCCCTGTCTGAAGAGTTGGCCTCGGAAACTGTTTTAGTTCTGGGCTGATAGAGAATCCAGGGGCCGTGCTTTCTGGGGTTCCTTCAGCCTCAGTCAGGCCATTAAGACTGGTCTTCTTACTAGAATTTGAGTTATGCCCCCCACCTTTCTCCTGCTCCATTAGGGACGCGCTGTTGTGTTCTCTGTCAGGACCGTCATTGGTGGTAGCCAGGCACCATCTAGTTCTTCTGGCGTCAGGCTGATGAAGTCTCTGGTTTATGTGGACCATTCTGTCTCTTGGGCTAATACTTTCCTTGTGTCTTTGGTGTTCTTCATTCTCCTTTACTCCAGGTGGTTGGGACCAGTGGATACATCTTACATGGCTGCTTGCAAGCTTTAAGACCTCAGAAGCCACTCACCAAAGTAGGATGCAGAACATTTTCTTAATAAGCTTTGTTATGCTAATTTACTTAGATGTCCCCTGAAAGCATGGTCCCAGACCCCTACCCCTGCTGCTCTGTCCCTCAAAGTGTTTGATTGTATTCAGGAAACTTCTTAGCTTTGGTTTAGTCCAGTTGTGCTGACTTCCCTTGTAGTGTGTCCTGTCCTTCCCTTCACCTAAGATAATTCTTATCTACTATCTAGTTAGTAAATAACCCTGACCCTCCCTCCCCACCCCTGTAACCATCAAAGAATGTTTTCTTTTGTGTTTAAACCTTTTCTTGAGTTCTTATAATAGTGGTCTTATACAATATTTGTCCTTCTGTGACTGAGTAAATTCGCCCAGCATAATGACCTCCAGATTCCTCCATGTTCTAAGATGTTTCAGGGCTTCACCGTTGTTCTTTACCATTGCATAGTATTCCATTGTGTGGATATACCATAATTTGTTTATCCATTCGTCCATTGATGGGCACCGAGGTTGTTTCCATCTTTTTGCTCTTGTGAACAGTGCTGCAATGAACATGGGTGTGCATATATCTATTCGTGTGACGACTCTTATTTCCCTAGGATATATTCCAAGGAGTGGGATAGCTGGATGGTATGGTACTTCTATTTCTAGCTTTTTAAGGAAGCACCAAATCGATTTCCAAAGTGGTTGTACCATTTTATATTCCCACCAACAGTGTAGAAGTGTTCCAGTCTCTCCACAACCTTTCCAGAGTTTATTACTTTGTGTTTTTTGGATTAATGCTAGCCTTGTTGGGGTGAGATGATATCTCATTGTAGTTTTGATCTGCATTTCTCTAATGGCTAATGATCATGAGCATTTCTTCATGTGTCTGTTAGCCACCTGAATATCTTCTTTGGTGAAGTGCCTGCTCATATCCTTTGCCCATTTTTTAGTTGGGTTATTTGTCTTTTTGTTGTTGAGATTTTGCAGTATCTTGTAGATTTTAGAGATTAGACACTGATTGGATTTGTCGAAGCCAAAAATTTTTTCCCAGTCTGTAGGTTGTCTTTTGACTCTTTTGGTGAAGTCTTTTGATGAGCATAAGTGTTTGATTTTTAGGAGCTCCCATGTATCTAGTGTCTCTTCTGGTGCTTGTGCATTGTTACTTACAGTTCGTACTGTGTTCATGCCATGTATTAGGGCTCCTAGCGTTGTCCCTATTTTTTCTTGCATGATCTTTATTTTTTTTGATTTTATATTTAAGTCTTTGATCCATTTTGAGTTAGTTTTTGTGCATGGTGTGAGATACGGGTCTTGTTTCAGGCTTTTGCAGATGGATATCTAGTTATGCCAGCACCATTTGTTAGACTATCTTTTCCCCAGTTAACGGGCTTTGGGCCTTTGTCAAATATTAGCTGCTCATAGGTGGATGAATTTATGTCTGGATTCTCCATTCTGTTCCATTGGTCTGTGTATCTGTTGTTGTACCAGTACCAGGCTGTTTTGACTACAAAATAGGTTCTAAAATCAGGTAGTGTGAGGCCTCCCACTTTGTTCTTCTTCTTGAGTAATGCTTTACTTATCCGGGGCCTCTTCCTTTTCCATATGAAGTTGGTGATTTGTTTCTCCATCTCCTTAAAAAATGCCACTGAAATCTGGATCAGGATTGCATCGTATCTGTAGATCACTTTGGATAGAATTTACATTTTCACAATGTTGAGTCTACCTATCCAAGAGCAAGGTATGTTTTTCCACTTATGCAGGTCTCTTTTGGTTTCTTGCAGTAGTGTCTTGTAGTTTTCATTGTATAGGTCTTTTACGTCTCTGTTAGATTTATTCCTAAGTATTTTATCTTCTTGGGGGCTATTGTAAATGGTATTGATTTGGTGATTTCCTCTTCGAGGTTCGATTTGTTAGTGTAAAGGAATCTAACTGATTTTTGTATGCTATCTTGTATCCTGAAACTTTGCTGAAATCTTCTATTAGTTCCAGTAGTTTTCTTGTAGATTCTTTGGGGTTTTCTGTGTATAAGATCATATCATCTGCAAACAGAGATACTTTGGCTTCTTCCCTTCCAATCTGGATGCCCTTTATTTCTTTATCTAACCTAATTGCTATGGCTAGGACCTCCAGCACAATGTTGAATAAGAGTGGTGATAAAGGGCATCCTTGTCTGGTTCCTGTTCTCAAGGGGAATGCTTTCAAAGTCTCTCCATTTAGGATGATGTTGGCTGTTGGCTTTGTATGAATGCCCTTAATTATACTGAGGAATTTCCCTTCTATTCCTATTTTGTTGAAAGTTTATATCATGAATGGGTGTTGGACTCTGTCAAATGCCTTTTCTGCATCCACTGATAAGATCATATGTTTCTTGTCTTTCATTTTATTTATGTGATGGATTACATTGATTTTCTAATGTTGAACCATTGCTGCATACCTGGTATAAAGCCCACTTGATCATGGCGAATTATTTTTTTGATATGTTGCTGAATTCTATTGGCTAGAATTTTGTTGAGAATTTTTGCTTCAATGTTCATGAGGGATATTGGTCTGTAATTTTCTTTTTTTGTGGTGTCTTTACCTGGTTTTGGTATCAGGGTTATCCTGGCTTCATAGAATGAGTTTGGGAGTATTCCATCCTTTTCTATGCTCTGAACTACCTTTAGTAGTGGTGGTGTTAACTCTTCTTTGAAAGTTTGGTAGAACTCTCCAGTGAGCCATCCGGGCCAGGGCTTTTTTTGTTGGGAGTTTTTTTTAACTACCTTTTCAATCTCTTCTTTTGTTATGGGTTTATTTGGTTGTTCTACCTCTGTTAGTTTGTGTTAGTCTAGGTAGGTAGTGAATTTCTAGAAATTTGTCCATTTCCTCTAGGTTTTCAAATTTGTTAGAGCACAATTTTTCATAGTATTGTGTTACTGATTCTTTTAATTTCAGTTGGGTCTGTTGTTATATCACCCATTCATTTCTTATATGGGTTGTCTGCTTCCTCTTCTGTTTTTCTTTTGTCAGTTTGGCCAATGGTTTATCAATTTTGTTGATCTTTTCAAAGAACCAGCTTTTGGTCTTGTTAACTCTTTCAATTGTTTTTCTGTTCTCTATTTCATTTAATTCTACTCTAATTCTTATTATTTCCTTTCTTCTGGTTCCTGAGAGCTTCTTTTGCTGCTCTCTTTCTACTGGTTCCAGTTGTAGGGTTAATGTTCTGATTATGGCCCTTTCTTCTTTTTGGATGTGTGCATTTATTGCTATAATCTGACCTCTGAGAACTGTTTTTGTTGTGTCCCAAAGGTTCTGGTAGGATGTGTTTTCATTCTCGTTTGATTCTATGAATTTCTTTATTCCATCCTTAATTTCTTCTATAACCCAGTAGTTTTTAAGCAAGGTATTGTTCAGTTTCCATGTATTTGATATTTTTTTCCTTGCTTTTTCTGTTGTTGATTTCTACTTTTATGGCTTTATGGTCAGAAAAGATGCTTTGTAATATTTTGATGCTTTGGATTTTAAGGCTTGCTTTATGGCCTAATACGTGGTCTATTCTGTAGAATGTTCCATGTAAGTTGGAAAAGAAATTATACTTGGCTGCTGTTGGGTGGAGTGTTCGGTATATGTTTGTGAGATCAAGTTGGTAGATTATAGTGACTATGCAGGTCTCATCAGTCTCTCCTAAGACATTCTCTTCCCTTATACACTGTGTGAAACAGACCTGGGAGTAGTACAACACTTGACTAGAAGAAGTTTCTGTAAGTTTTTCCTACCTCTTTCCTGTTTAGTAAAGCTTAGTGATTCGGTGCTTGACCTCCAGAGTTCAACTCCCTGGGTTCAAATCCAAGTCCTGCTACTTATTAGCTGTGTAATCTTGAACAAGTTTTTATACCTGTTTGTTTGTTTTCTCATTAATAGAATGAGAATCATTAATTTAGATTAGGTATTTTTAAAGCTTGTTAAAGTCTTTCTGTGAAAAGCTTTAAGCAAGGAAGATCTTACCTAATCCCCCCCTGGAGAAGGGGCTGGGCCTTGTGTTCCTTGAGCGGAGGTCCATTTGAGGATGCTCAGTTTTGGTGATACGGCAGAGAATTGTCCCTGATTCCTTTTTTTTTAAACCCCTCATCCTACTTAACCCCTTTTGTTTGATTCCTTAAGTATCTTTTCAGAGCTGAAGACTGCTGCAGGCTGCTGTTCAAGGCTGTGCAGTTGCTAAAGTCCAGCCTTTTCTACTCTCCTTATGTGTCCTGGAGGCTCGGGACTGCAGTCAGCCTGTGGAAAGGGACACTTTTTTCAAATAATTCATTTATTCAAAGGAGATGTCCTTTTTGCCATTGCACACAGTCCCTGCCTGTGCTGGTTGCTATCCTGACTTCCGTCTTTCTGTTCCCTTCTAGGGTGGTGTTGATGACGAGATCTCGTTGAGTGCATACATCACAGCTGCATTGCTGGAGATGGGAAAGACCATAGATGTGAGTTTTTCTAGCTCTTCCTCTTTGTATTCTTCCTATCACAACTATCCCTAGAGAAATTCCCCTCTCTTTGCCCAATTCACCTTATAATCAGGAGAAAGATGTGATGATTTTCATATTGCTTCCCATTTTACAAGGAATGCCTTATAAATTGTTATTCATCTTCACTTTTCAGGACCCAATGGTGAGTCGGGGTCTGCAATGTCTCAAGAATTCTGTCACTTCCATCACCAACCTCTACACACAGGCCCTCCTAGCTTATACTTTCTCCCTGGCTAAGGAAATGGACATCAGAAATAGTCTTCTTGAAAAATTAGATCAACAGGCTATCATCTCAGGTATGTTGGTCAGGTTAGGAGTACTTTAGAAACTGTGAAATATGATGTGAGTTATCTATAATTTTCCCCAGTGTCCTCATCCTACATATATTCAATTCTGAGATTCATTTTAGTAGAATTGGTAAGTCATAAAATCATCATTGGGAACTTTGAGGGAAAGCCCATGTAAGTCTTCATTGGGCAGTGTTATACTTGTTAACTTGAAGAGAAACTAGGTGATAGAAGCTAGTCAGAAAATTTATTGACATTGTAGAATCACCTTTTTGGAAGTCTTTAAAAATTCTTTGGAGTCCGTGGGTGGTACAAATGGTTAGCACACTCAGCTGCTAACCAAAAAGTTGGAGGTTCAAGTTTACCCACAGGCACCTCAGAAGGAAGGCCTGGTGATCTACTACCCCAAAATCTGCCATTGAAAACTCTATGGAGCACCATTCTACTCTGACACACATAGGGTCACCAAGAGTTGGAATCGACTCAACAGCAACTGCTGGGTTTTTTTTTAGTGTAGGATCACTGAGGCTGTATCTTAAGATGGGATGAGAATTAAACTTAGAGATTTTTCAAGTTCTTTAAAACTTTTGAATGTATTTGGAGTAATATTTGAAGTTCTAGAAGATATTATAAATAAGATATTAACGCATCTCACTTATCTAGCTATATATTTGAAATTATATTTCCAGGCAGAAATTTAATCTCAGCTTTCATTTATACAAGTATCATTGCTGAGTTCTCCTCTCATATGGGCTCTGGATAATTTTCTTGCTAGTGTGTAAGTAACTGTAGTCATAAAATGGGTGTCTCCGACAGTGGGTGGACTATATCCTTACCAATTGTTTATTGATTTAATGTGATTATGTCTTCTCCATTATCTTGTAGACTCACATGTGTTCTGTTATGATCTTCCAATTAGATTGCCTCCTATGGGTTATTCATTCTTTGTACTTCTATTTAAATAGGCTTGTTGCTCCCACTCTTATTTCCATTTGTTTTTCTTTTACTTTGAGTTGGCTGTCATAGCGTTTTGGTCTCCTATTCTATTTGATCACCTTCTAGTATTTCCTTAGCATTTCTTCTGTGGTTTCTCAGAGTTATTATGCCTGTTCTACCACTTTTATTCTTCTAAAAATGTTAAACCCTTGATTAAGTAAAATAAATATTGACAAATTAATGAAATTCTTTAAGTCAAGAAATGTCCCCAAACACATAAGACTCTTAACAGACATTTCTACTTACTTATCTCTGACAGCATCAGAATTTATAAATTAATAAAGATGGTTTTCCTGTAATTGCTGGAGGCTGGAGCAGTTATTGATGCTCCCAGCTAAACCATATCTTGGGGATTTATGTGTGGCTGTACACACACACACACACACACACACACATACACACACACACACACACACACACACTTCTCTGCATCCTGCATATACATTATAGCCAATAAATTAGCTAATTCTGAGAAACAGTTGTTTCTAACCTAGGGTTAATTCTTATATTAGGACTTTTCTCTGCTCTAAAGTACAGCATTTACAAATGGAATATGGGAAAGCCAGTTCCTTCCAAGGTCTTCCTCATTATGCTTCTTTCTCCCTAGGAGAGTCTGTTCACTGGAGCCAGAAACCTCCTCGGCCATCGAATGCCACGTTTTGGTCTGAGCCCGACGGTGTAGATGTGGAGCTCACAGCATATGTATTGTTGGCCCAGCTTATCAAGGCCAGCCTGACTCAAAAGGAGACAGCAAAGGCCACCAGTATAGTGGCTTGGCTGGCCAAGCAACGCAATGCATATGGGGGCTTCTCTTCGACTCAGGTAAACTGCTTGCTCTCCTCACGGCCACTTATCAGATAAGATTAGATTCTGTGTGGAGATAAAAGAAAAAATATTGCCCTTACCCTCTAAGTCCAGGATTTTACAGTTCTAGAGTCAGAAAAAGCATGTGAAAAATAACAGAAGGACTCATAAAATTGGATCATATGAGCACATAAATAGTACCAGATTTGTTTAATCCTCTTTTTTTGTAGAGCATGAAACATCATGAGATCCATGTTTTACATGTAAATAGGACATACATAATTATGGCTAAATTTATGTATTAATAAATCAGGAAGTCAATTTTGGGGTCTGTAAACATAAAACCATATATGATGGGCATACCTCTTTCTTCTGCTGTTACAGGGATTGGGAAGCAAGAAAGATATAATCTCTACCTTAAAAAGTTTACAATATAGAAGGAAAGCTAGGACAGACTCTATGTATTATAAAACAGGATCTGGTTATAACACAATAAAGTACAAAATGCTATACAATTCCAAAAGGGAAAAAAAACTCACATCAGCTTGAGGGATAAGAAAAGTCTTCACAGAGGAATGGCATTTGCTGTAAATCTAAGGGATATGTAAAATTTGATAGGCAGCTATTGAAAGGAAGAAGAAATGGTGTGAGTAATTACACCAATTTGTAAAAGTGTAGGATGGCCTTTGGGAAAACTGGTTTAGCTAAATCACAGTAGATTTTAAGTTGGAAAAGTAAGGTAGGTTCATATTATGAAGGCCTTGTATGTCAGACTCCACTTTGTACCTAATTCTGGGGAGCTATTAATTTTTTTTTAACTTTATTTCAGAAAGATTAATCTGGAAGTTGGTGTAGGGGACAATTTAGAGGAGTAAGATGTTGGACTTGAAGAGATGAGGAGACTGTTTCATTTGTCTAGGTTAGGGGTAAAGAGAAATTGAATTAGTGTGGTGGGAGTAAGAAAAGAGAGTTAGGATTGGATAATAAAGTTCAAATGGTGTCGTAAACAAAATTCTCTTGCATTACTACAAAGAGAGGACTCATCCATTCATTTGTTCTGCAAATATTATTACATACTCACTATGAATCACTGTGATGCAGATACAGAAGTAAACAAGTATACATTATTTCTTGTTCTCACGGAGCTTATACTCTGACTTGTTGATATCAGGTTGAGTTTCACTGAGGATGTAACATGTAAATGAACAGATTTTTTAATAGATGGAATATCTGGTAAGGGTGTTAAGAGCCCCAAGTTTAAATCTGAGAATGACCTATTTGGGATTTTTAAAACTTTCATGGTATTATGCCACCCTGTTTCAGGGAAATTCTTGGCCAAAGATCAGGAGACACTCAGTTCTTCTTACTGAGTCTTAAATCATTATAACCCATAAAAATATTTTTAGAAAACAGTGGGTAAAATATTTAGAACTCTCAGTGACAGATATATGTCAGAATTGTTTTTCAATAAAATCCTTGGCTATTACAAGAAGTCACGTGTCACATATCACCCACACTAGTTTTTCAGCTGGTGAGGTCCATTTCCTTGAATTGTTTCCATATGTACAAGCAGTAAAGAACTCCCTGCTTACATTTCCCAAAGGCTAGACAAAAAGTTGTTTGTAGATGATCAAGCTGCATAGATATAACCTGTTCACATCTTCCCCAGGGTGGGTAACCTATCTTCCTATTTTAAATGACAGTGATGGCACCTAAATACAATTGTTATTTTTCATTTGGAATGTAAAGAAGTGGGGTTCCTTTATTCTGAAATAGATATTTTACAAAATATCAAGCATGTAGAAATTCTCATGATGTAGAGCAAGATATGGTAGTTTTGCTGAACTCCTCATTCTTTTTTCTTTCTCTCCTCTAGTTGTAATTTATATAAATCATGTTTTTACAATGGAAAGATTCAAACTTTGTGATGCCAAGCTCTCTTAGTGACAGTTTACCTGTCTTAATCCCAGGTCATATGCCTGTCCAGAGGCAAGATGAGAAGGCAGAGAGGGTCAAGAGCTGGTTAAATGGACATGGGAAATCCAGGGTGGAAAGGAGGAGTGTGCTGTCACATTATAGGGAGAGCAACTAGGGTCACATAACAATGTATTTATAAGTTTTTATATGAGAGACTAACTTGAATTGTAAACTTTCACTTAAAGCACAACCATAAAAAAAAAAAAAAGATTGTCATATGGCATAATGGCTAAGAAGGCTTGGCCTGCAAGGAAGGACTTTCCAAGGATCCCTGCTACTCTCCCCAACTGTGACATAGACTATTACGCACTTAAATAACTTCATGAACAGTCCAATTTCTATGGCTATCAAATTGCTGCTGTTTCCTTCCCAAATAAGGAAGCTGCAAAATATATAAAGAACAGTTAGTTACACATTTATTTCTAGCAAAGGAATAGCCCATTCTGAAGCTAGGTATCTAGGTATGGTTTCTGAATACGAATATATTAGATTAGCCAAAAGACCTATGGCTATTCAATAGTAACTTGCTGAAGATCATTTTCTAGGCAAGGAAATATATTTTGATTTTATGTCAGCTTCCCCAGGTGAGGTGAATGTGGTTCTCCAGATACCTAGAAGGGTATCATCCAAGCCAGCTAACAACAACCAGATGTAATGGATTTATAGGGTTGTTTGAGGTTAATTCCAGTGGTTCACAAAATGGTAAGCATATACTTGTTTTTCTTCTTCCTCAGGATACGGTAGTTGCTCTCCAAGCTCTTGCCAAATATGCCACCACTGCCTACGTGTCATCTGAGGAAGTCAACCTGGTTGTAAAATCCACTCAGAATTTCCAGCACACTTTTAATGTGCAGACAGTTAATCGGTTGCTATTTCAGCAGGAGACTCTACCTCATATCCCTGGAGTGTACACCTTAGAAGCCTCCGGCCAGGGCTGTGTCTATGTGCAGGTAAGCAAAGATACATGCGAAAGAAGTCAAGCTGGGAAGGAGAATCTGAGGGTAGCTTTGCCGCAAGTGGAATCTTCTCTATCTCCCTTTCTTACTCATCAGGAAAGTAGTTTGAACTGTACAATCTCTAAAGTTCTTCCCAACTCTGATTGGTTATCTATTTCCTCTTATCAGACGGTGCTGAGATACAACATTCTCCCTCCTAAAAATGTGGAGACCTTTAGTCTTCGTGTGGAAATTGGAAGAGCTAGATTTGACAGACTTACTTCACCTCAATCATTGACTCTTAATATCCACACCAGGTGGGGAATTAGGGAGGTGGAAAGCTGGGATGGTCGAGGGGGGACCTGGATCACAGGAACGGGGCTGGAATGTGTTTGTGCTTGTGTGTGCGTGTGTGTGTGTGTGTGCGTGTGTGTGTGTGTGTGCGTGTGTGTGTGTGTGCTGGGGATGCAGAATGCACTGAGAGAGGAAATAAGGGCTCACACAGGTTTGCTTCTTCCTGCCCTCAGTTATGTGGGAAGTCGTAGCTCTTCCAATTTGGTCGTTGTGGAGGTGAAGATGCTATCTGGGTTCAGTCCCATGGAGGGCACCAATCAGTTCGTAAGTAGCTTCTGTTCTCTTCATTTAACTAGTCCCCATGGGACCTAACGTTATTAAAAAACTGGTGAAATGGGCATCATAGTATATATATACAACTCATGACTAGATGATCTAAATTGCCTTCAGAGGTGCATCGATTGTATGAAATGGAAACTCTAATCATCTTGGTCCTTTTTCCCTCCCTTTCCCGCAGTATATATTGTTTTCTTGATGATGACAAAGCTTTGGAAGATTATCCTAAGGGATAGGGAAGGCTCTGGCTTCTAGCCCTCCTTTTTCCTTTTCTATTCAGCTCCTCCAGCAAGCACTAGTGAAGAAGGTCGAATATGGAACTGATACACTTAACATTTATTTGGAAGAGGTAAGTATTCAAGATCTAGACCAAAGAGTTTCATTTCTTCTGCATTTTTGTGAACCCCCGCCCCCCAGATCTGTACACACTAGCGTCACACACACACAGGGATGAGGGACCTGAGTGAGTCTACATCCATGAAATGAATGTGAAATGGGTGGTGGAGGAAGGAAGTTAGAAATACCGATCACAACCTTGTGAGCACTTGCAGAAACAAAGACTACAGAGTACCGAAGTTTCTTTCTTGTTCTGCTATGTATATATTTAAGCTGTTTTTTTTCCTTTTCCTCCAAGCTGGTGTAACATGAAACACCCTGGTGTACCCCTAGAGCAGCACCATCCAATAGGGAGACAATGCCAGTCACTTATGTCATTTTAAAAGGTCTTGTAGTCACGTAAAAAAGTAAAAAAAAAAAAAAAAGGCGAAATTAATTTTAGAATATTTTATTTCACCTTACGTATCCAAAATATATATGGCACAGTGGTTAAGAGCTTGCCTGCTAAAAAAACAATAGGCAGTTTGAGTCTACCAGCTGCTCTGTGGAAACCCTACGGGGCAGTTCTACTCTGCCCTCTAGGGTCGCTATGAGTCGGAATCGACTTGATGGCAATGGGTTTAGTTTTAGTTTTTTATGTATTTTACCATTACAGCACATTTCTATTCCGACTGGCCACATCCCAAGTGCTCAAAGGCCACGTATGAAAGTACAGCACCAGGATGTAACAGTGGTTAATAGGAGAGGCTCTGAAGCCAGACTACCTGGGCTACAATCCTGGTTCTAGCATTGACTGTATGACCTTAGGCAAATTATTTAATGTCTCTGTTTCCTCAGCTATAAAATGGGGGGTGGGTAGCGGTAAAAAGAGTATCTCTCTCGTAGAGCTATTGGTTGGTCCTTTGGTTTTATCTTTTCCCTAACACCATATAAGGCTGATATTGTCTAAAATATTAGTTCTGGAGTATTATGTATGTATTTCCCCTTTTCTCTTTATTTCTCACTTTTTTCTCTTTTTTAAGACTACAGTAAATGCTACTGTATTAGTTTCCTAGGACTTGTTCTGTGCTGTCAAGTCAATTCTGACTTACAATGACCCTATATGACAGAGTAGAACTGTCCCATAGATTTCCCAGGGAGAAACCATCTCTTTACAGAAGGAGATCTCTGGGTCTTTTCTCCCGCCCAGTCGCTGGTGTGTTCGAACCCCTGACCTTTCTTTCAGTTAACAGTTGAGTGCTTAACCATTGTGCCTCCAGGGCTGCTGTAACAAAATACTACAGACTGGATGCATTAAAACAACAGACATTTATTCTCTTACGGTTCTGAAGGCTAGAAGTTTGAAATCAGGTATTGGCAGGGCCATGCTTTCTCTGAAGCTCTAGGGGAGAATCTGTTGCATGCCTTTCTTTAAGCTTCTGATGTTGCTGGCAATCTTTGGCGTTCCTTGGCTTGTAGATACATCACTCCAGTCTCTGTCTCCATCGACATGGCGTTCTCCCTGTGTGTCTGTATCTCTTCTCTTCTCATAAAGGCACCAGGTCATATTTGATTAAGGCCCACCCTAATCCAGTAAGACCTCATCTTAACTTGATTAAATATGCAAAGACCTCATTTCTAAATAAGGTCACATGCACAGGTACGGGGGTTAGGAGTTCAACATATCTTTTTTGGAGACCCAATTCAATCCAGAACAATTATCGAAACAGTTTGTTACTCTTGTGTCTCCTATCTCTCTCAGTGTTTCCTGGATTTGTTTCTCATACTGAGTACCTCCTCTGAATGAAGCCAGTTATCATAAACTTTAGAATCGTATTTATAAAATCATGCAGAATAGGCTCACCAATCCTCCAGCCTTTCTCCTTTTATGGCTCATCTCCTTTTCTCTGCTCTTCTCTTCTCCATCACATACTTCCTCATTCTTTTCTTACTGTTGTCACATCCGTCTTTCCTTTTAATATCCTTGTTTTGCCTCCCTTATTTCTTAACCATTTATCTTTCAAAAGTATCTTTTGATACAAATACATTTTTGGAAAGGTTAGCGTTATTCAGAAGGAAACACATTTTGGGAGGAATTGGGGATTGGGGAGGGCAGAAGGAGGAGGGAGTGGGGCTCTGGAGGCATTGACATGAAGGGACTTCAGATTCTGATGACGCACTTTCAGAATAAAACATTATTAGATGCTGAATTAGTCCCTGAGTGATGCAAATAGTTAGTCACTCGACTGCCCTTCAGAAGAAAGGCCTGGCAATCTGCTTCTGGAAGTTCATAGCTTTGAAAACTCTATGGAGTGTGGTTCTACTCTGCACGCATGGGGCCACCATGAGTCAGAATCTACTGGTTTGGTATTTTTTGGCTTTAGATGCTGAATACTGAAATCAGCTGTTTTTTTAAGGCAAAAAAAAGGTCATTTACTTTAGATCTACGTGGTAACCAAATAATGGACAAGAATCGCAGTTCTAAAAATTTTTGGTTTAAGGACCCCTTTACATTGTTAAATTACTGAGGACCTTAAAGTTTTTTTGGTTATGGGGGTTATATTTATTGATATTTATTATATTAGAAATTAAAACTGAGAAAAAATTTAAAATATTAATTGAATATTTAAATATTAATCTAAAAACAATAAAAAACCACTACATCTTAACATAAATAACATTCTTATGAAAAATAACTATATTTTCAGAAATAAAAATAGCGACATCTTTTACATTTTTGCAAATGTCTTTATTATTGGCTTAATAGAAGAGAATAGAATTCTCCTACCTGCTTCATTCAGTCTGTTTCAATAACATACATCAAGTAGCCTCTGGATAACTCTCCCGTACATTCATAAGAGAATGTGAGTGAAAAAACAAATAATGTCTTAGTAGTATTCTGAAAATAATTTTGACCTCACAGAGCCCCTGAAATAAACTTGAGTATCCCTGAAGGGTTACACACTTTGGGAACCACTGTTCCTGAAGAATTTTGGAAATCCCTTCCAATTAAGTGTTTATAACTCCTTACCTATATTTATAATATGAATCTTATTTTCTTGTTATAGTAGATTAATTTATACAGTTGTCTTAGATTCTTCATTTATTCAACAAATAATTATTTAGCAACCAGTATGTGCCAGGCACTCTTCCAAGTGATGAAGATACAAAAGGGAAAAAGGTAGATAATGGTCCTTACCCTCATGGGGCTTATATGCTAGCAAAGACAGAAGAAATATGCAAGTTTTAAAAAAATGACATACACACACACACATATAACACGTGTGTATATATTTTTGTCAGTATATATATATTTTTTTCAGTATCATGTGTATACATACATACATACATGTATATATATACATACTTGGTAGTAACTTCATTAGTAATAAGTGCTATGCAGGATAAGGGGATAGAGAAAGATGATGGGAAGTGGGCCAGCAATGTGGCTATTTCAAAATAAGGCGATCAGGGAAAGTCTCCCTGAGTACGTGTCATTTGATCAGAGACCTGAATGAAGAGAAAAAGAAAACCAATAAGGAGCACAGACCTGTTGGAGTAAAATAACAGTCTTTATTTCTTTAGCCACTTTAAGTCAGGTTAGAGTCGATCTTGAGTAGAATGAACCCTTTTATAGGAGGGCTAGGGAGCTGTAGGGTAAGAAGGAAGAGGTAGGAAGTCGGCAGGAGGCAGTATCTTTAAGACTGGCATGGGCAGAAGGGATAAGTAAAAGGATTTCAGATAATCTGTGAAGAAAGCAAGGGTCCTATGTAATCCCCACACTACATTTCATCCTCGTTTTAACGTGATGTTTCTTCTATCTTCCCCACAGCTTGGTAAGAAGACTCAGACTTACACCTTCACCATCAACCAAAGTGTGTTGGTCACCAACCTGAAACCAGCAACCATCAAAGTCTATGACTACTACCTACTAGGTGAGGGCTGTCACCACCAGCTGAGCTCTTACCTACATCTCCCAACATATTCCTGCCTCATTCCTCATGGTATCCTTTTTAATTTTACAAACACTCCTTCCCAAACCAAGTACCATATACTTACATTATCTAATTTCCTAAAACATTTTAATTCAATTTTATGCCATTTTTAAAAAGTCTTCTACACTAGAGACATTTCATATGACTTATTCCATAAACAAAAGAACATTGTGGACCAAAGTTTCTCTAAGGGCTGACTATTCTTAATATTTTTACCGCAATTAACAACTAGCTGGATCATTTCGTTTCTGATTTACCACAAGCATGCAAATGTTACTGATTGAAACTTACTAGAATTTTTTTTTTAATTGTACTTCAGGTGAAGGTTTACAGAACAAATAGTTTCTCATGAAACAGTAGTACATATATTGTTTTATGACATTGGTTAACAACCCCACAACATGTCAACCCTCTCCCTTCTCGACCTTTTTTTTTGTTGTTGTTGAAAATATCCATAGCCAAAGATACACCATTTCAAAAATTTCTACATGCACAGTTCAGTGACATCGACCACGCTCTTATTTTGTGCTGCTATTCTCACTTTAGATGAAGGTTTACAGAACAAAATAGTTTCTCATTGAACAGTTAGTACACATGTTGCCCTATGACAATGGTTAACAACCTCACAACACATCAACACTATCCTTACTCAATCTTGGGTTCCCTATCACCAGCTTCCCTGTCCCCTTCTGCCTGCTAGTCCTTGTCCCTGGACTGCTGTGCCTCATTAGTCCCATTTGGTTTTATGGGGCTGTCCATGAAACTTACATAATTTTGAGTATTCTCACAACCTGTAGAGATCCTCTGAAAAGAGCGAAAGCAGTGTGCTTTTATGAAACATTTCTCTCTGAATGTATGAGGCCCTCAGTGTAATGCTACGTGTCATTTCATTTTACAGATGAGCAGGCAACAATTCAGTATTCTGATCCCTGGGAATGAGGTGAGTCTGACAAAGAAAAGGGTGGGGCCTTGGGGTATGGTGGTGGTATTCAGAAGTTAAGGGGACACTCTTTTGAATTACCGTATTGTCCTTTGGAAGCATTTTTTTTTTTTTAGTAGAAATTGGCCTCTCCTTTTGTGTCCTAACCTATTGAAGAGAGAGAATAATAATCTCCATAATTCACATCAGAAAAAGTTAATAGTGGCGTTTCTGTGAGGGGTTCTGTGTGAGTTATTAAAAGCAATGTATTTTTTTTCTACCACATTGGAAACAGATTGATTTTTTCCTAATTATTTATGCATAATATGTCTTCGTTATATGAAAATACTGAGAAGAAGGTAAAGGTTACCTGATTCCCCTCCCCTGAGATAACACGACTCATAATCTCACCATGCTTTTGTGAGATTTTTTTCTGTATTCCCTGGCATCTCTCATAGGACGAAGCCCCTCTACCAATGTAAAGAACTTCTGAATGTCATGACGTATTTTTCTTTTTCTTTTTTCCAGAATAGAAGCTGGAAAGATATTAAATGAACCTTCTATGACGTTACGGGAGGGAGTAGCATTCTTCTGTTTCTTAAAAGTACATCTTATTCAGTAAAATAATTTGATTTCTCTGATTAGCAAATGAGTGGGTAACAAATGAGCAGGACTGTACCTCAGCTTCTTTATACTATCTCACAGGTGCGTAGATGCCAGGATAAAGGGTTGGGGGAGATGGAACAGGAATAATCACACAAAGGAGGAATTACAGGGGAAAGATCATGGGGGAGGGAGATGTGGTTTAGCCATTGATTTAGCCATTCGGGGGACTCTCCAGAGAGGAGACGGTGGTAAAGTGTAACCTAGGGAAGGTAAGACTGGCTCCCTGGAGGTTATATCTAAAGGAAGATGTGCTTTATGGCTTTTGGTATTGGCTAAAAAATAAAGCTTGAAAAGAAAATCTTTTCACTTTGTTCTGTCATATTTATGTCAATACTACAGGTTCTGTTTAAAAATGATGGTCATCCTTTAACAAAAACTCACAATTTGGCTTTTCCTTAAATCTCTTGATCCAGATCTCTCCATGTTGAAGATATAGGTAGGGGTCAGAGTACAAGTTGCCATGGAGACGATTCTGATTCCTGCCAACCCCATGTGTGTCAGCGTAGAACTGTCCTCCATCAGGTTTTCCATGGCTGATTTTTTGGAAGTAGATCGCCAGGCTTTTCTTCTGAGGTGCCTCTGGGTGGATTTGCAGCTGCGAATGTCAACTGTTTGCACCACCCAGGGAAGGACTACAATTTATATTGCTTAGCTTACTGAAATGTAAACATTGTGCATATTCGAGAAACAAGGTGATTAAACGAGTTAAGTGACATTTCGTTTAAAGTGACACTATTCTAGCACTTACAGTAAGTACTCAATACATACATTTGTTATATGCCAACTACTGTATCAAGCCTGAGCCCTGGTAGCACAGTGGTTAGGCAGCTAGCTGAAAGGTCTACCAGCAGCTCTGTGGGAGAAAGATGTGGCAGTCTGCTTCTGTAAAGATTTACAGCTTTGGAAACCCTATGGGGCAGTTCTACTCTGTCCTATAGGGTCGCTATGAGTCAGAATCAACTCGACAGCAATGGGCTTTTTGGTCTCAAACCTGGGGATGCAAAGATAAATAAAAAGTGATTTTTATTGTCAAGGAGCTCACAGCCTCATGGAGGTAGGAAACAGACAATTTAACAAATTGACAAGTTGCAATACAGTGTGGCAAAAAATGTTGCTAGAAGAAACTACAAGAAGCTGTGGGAAGCCTGGGTGGTGCAAACGGTTAATGTGCTCGGCAGCTAACTAAGAAGTTGGAGGCTCAAATCCGCTCAGAGTCACCTCAAAAAAAGTCCTGACAACTTACTGAAAAATCAGCCATTGATCAGCAGTTCTACTCTGATACACATGGGGTCGCCATGAGTCAGAGTCATCTAGACAACACCTGATTTTTTTAGAGAGTACATGGTAGAGGCACCTCACCAGGCTGAGGTGGGGAAAGAATTGGCAAGAAGAGCTTCTCTGGGTTGATGTCTGACCTGGAATAGTAACAGCCAGAAAATGAAAGGGGAAGCAAGTTTCAGCAAAGCGAGCTACATGTGAAGTAGAGAGGTGGGACAAAGTATCCTAGGGTAAAATCACCACGAAGTTATAGTAAAGCAAAAAGATTTTATTCTGCGTACGTTCAAAGAGGCGAAAGTGGGAAATGGACAAGCATGCTGTCAGAGCCGTTTCTGTCCGAGTCCAAGGAACGTTACAGAATCATCAGTATATATTAACATTACAAATGGGTAAAATCATTGAAATCTTCACCTTTTCACAGATTGGCTAAAAACTGCTAAATCACCATGATTCTACATTTTGAAATGTCCTTCTTAATAACCATTAGCACAGGTTTCAGTAATGACAGTCAGGAGGGTCTTCGGTGGTCCAACAAATCTTACTATTTACTAAGCCCTAATAAAAACAGATACCCAACCAAAAACCAAACCTGTTGCCATCGAGTCGATTCTGATTCATGGCGATCATATAGGACAGAGTAGAACTGCCCCATAGGGTTTCCAAAGGGTGGCTGGTGGATTTGAGCTGCTGGCCTTTTGGTTAGCTGCCGAGCTCTTAGCCACTACACCACCAGGGCTCCAAAAAGAGATAAGAGTGGAAAACATGTGAGCCTTGTGTGCTCTATTTACAATTTGTTTATGTGAAAAGTTCCCTAGCAGATGTTTTCCAAGATTGTCCTAGCTATTGTTTTTGTATCTCAGGCCCAGTTGATGTGTCCTTTTGAGTCCAGCTTCCAGTTGGGTCACATTCTTTTGGTACTCAAGGACAGGGAATAATGGCTCCAATTTTATCTCCTAAATCAAAAGCATGCCACTTTACCCAAGTAATTCAGTGTACTCAGGGTTAATGTGTGTGTGTGTGCTCCTGTGTACACAGCCTAGACGTTAGATTAGGGAAGTAGAGAGAGGCTAGACCATGACTTGCTTTTTAGCAATATTGTGAAGAATGGAGTGGAGAAAGATGGAGCTGAGGTCCTAGAAATCTTTCAGGAGACTGCTGCAATAATCCAGGTAAAAGTGGTGAACTGGCAGTGGGGATGAAGTTACTCGATTTAGGAGATAGAAGAATCAGGAAGACTTAGTAATGTTAAAGACAAAATGCACTGGACCTTTAAGGAGATGATTTTATTCAGGCTATTAATGAGGAATGTCTCATAGTAAAGGAAAGGGACCTGGGGCTTCATAGAGGCAGAAAAACAAGGGAGTCGTTCCCACGTCTAACAGATGTCACGAGGAAAGACAGAGAGGGGCTTCTTTATGCAACAGCAGGGTGGTCCTTTTTAGCTCGCTGTTTCCCAAACACAAAAGGTGGAAGGAATTTTGGAAAACAAACGGATGGGGGGGAGGGTCTTGTAACCATCCTGTTTTCCAGGATCACGGGGCCCAGGTAAAGTCCCACATTGTCAGTGAATAATTGGATGTAAGAGAGGAAGTCAGGGATGAATCTGGGAAGATTGCCAGGATTCCAACCTAAGGGCTGTGTGAGTGGTGGTGCCATCCTTTCAGGCAGAGGTATAGAAGAATGACAAATGGTGTGTTCAACTTAGTATACTGAGTTTGGGAACTTGTGAGGCCTGCAGGTGGAGATGTTGAGCCAGTGGGAAATAAAGGCTCAATTTTTTTTTTTTTAATCACATTTTTTTAATTGTGCTTTTTATGAAGGTTTACAAAGCAAATTAGTTTCTCACTAAACAATTAATACACATATTATTTTGTGACATTGGTTGCCAACCCCACGACGTGTCGACACCCTCCCCTTCTCGAACTTGGGTTCCCCACTGCCAGCTTTCCTGTCTCCTCCTGCCTTTTTGACCTTGCCCCTGGGCTGGCATGCTCATTTAGTCCCTTTTTGTTTTATGGGCCTGTCTAATCTTTGGATGAAGGGTGATAAAGGCTCAATTCTTACACTGAGGAAAGAGATTTAGATTGGAGCCAAAGACTGAGAGCAGCAAATAGGTGGTGAGAAGCCAAGGGTATGGATAGGATTATCCAGGGAAAATGAGAAGAGAAGAGGAGAAAGGAAAGAGAATGCTAACATTTAAAGAACCGAGGAAGGGAGAATTCAGAACCCAGGACTCCAAAAACACTTCTTCCCTTAGTAATGATAGCTTGATGAAGGCTTTCCTTTTTCTTCCCTTCTCCCTTAAATCCCACTATTCATCCAGGATTTAGTAGGAGATGGGATTGACGTAGGGAAGCAGTAGCAGCAAAGAGCCCTGTCTTAATAACCGAAACATAAAAGAGGCAAATTTGGAGCACAGAGAATTTTTAATCCCTCTTACTGTAGCCCTGATTCAAATTTTTATCATATCTCATGCAGACTGGCAAAAACACTTTTTCTGCTCCCCCTACCACTACATATGTTATTACATATTCTATATATTCTCTATACACATGGCTGCCTCCATGCATTCAAAAACACATGAGGGTCTAATTGTTTCATGTGATGTGCTGCTGGAAGTACCTACCTAAAATCCTAACCTGAGTATGTCATTCATTCTCTTGCTTAAAATCCTTTGGAGGGTCCCTGGTGATAAAAGTTCTACTTCCCTTTGATGGCACCGACTTTCATGACATCGGTCCCTTCCTGCTCCTCTAGCTCCATCTCCAGTCTTCCAGCCTCACACTTGATCCTCCAGGAACACTGGCCACTTCTAGTTGTGAATACCCAGTATGCTTTCTCATAATTTTGATTTACGCTTTTTACCATGTTGCTGAAAAGCCTTCTGCCTGGTGGACTTCCACTAGTCCTACAAGGTATGGCCTTCAAGCTGTGTCGTTTCTACTCTAGGAAGTCCTCCCCCATAGAACTTGCAGCCTAGAAAACCCTACGGGGCAGTTCTACTCTGTAACATGGGGTCTGTCATGGATTGAATTGCATCCCCCAAAAATATGTGTATCAATTTGGCTGGACCATGATGCCCAGTATTGTGTGATTATCCACCATTTTGTCATCTACGTGTTGTAAATCCTACCTCTATGATGTTAATGAGGTGGGATAGGTGGCAGTTGTGTTAATAAGGCAGGACTCAATCTACAGGATTGGATTTTGTCTTGGGCCGGTCTCTTTCGAGATGTGAAAGAGAGAGGCAGGCAGAGAGATGAGAGGACCTCATACCACCAAGAAAGCAGCCCCGGGAGAAGAGTGTGTCCTTTGGACCTGGGGTTCCTGCACAGAGAAGCTCCTAGTCCAGGGGAAGATTGATGACAAGGACCTTCCTCCAGAACCAATAGAGAGAGAAAGCATTCCCCTGGAGCTGATGCCCTGAATTTGGACTTCCAGCCTACTGGACCGTAAGAAAATAAATTTCTCTTTGTTAAAGCCATCCATTTGTGGTATTTCTGTTACAGCAGCACTAGTTGACTAAGACAGGGTCACTATGAGATGAAAATCAACTCGACAGCACCTAAGGACAAGTTTTCCCAAGAACTCTCTGTTCTTATAGTACCCTGTGCTCACTCGGAGCGCTTACCATATTGGGCTTACATTTTCTGTTAACACTTCCACCTCCCCAACTAGAGTATAAGACCTGTAAGAGTTTATATCCTATGGTAGACACTTCTAATGCCTCCCCATTATCCATTCTCTTCTTCCTCACTAACAAAACCACAATTTTATTTGGAGAAGCAACATGCTCAGCTAAAATACTCACCTCAGAGTCACTTGCAGTTAGGGGTGGTCGTGTGGCACAGTTTTGGCCTACAAAAAGGGACTGGAAGTCTCTAGGAAGTGTTTCCTTTCCTGAATAAAATGACAAAGCTTCACAAAGGGAAAGCTTTTGGTCCTTTCACCTTCTTCCTGGCTGGAACAAGACAAGGTACTGGAGAAAGAACAGCCACGTTGCGGTCATGCAGATAAAAGTTGTATCTGAAGATGGGAGAACTGAGAAATAAAACAAGCCTGGTCGCTTAATGACATCAGTGATCCAGCCTGGAATGGCCACCCTTGGATATTTGGATAGGCAATGAAAAAAATAAATGTATACTTTTAATTGAAGTTTAATAAACGAGCGGAAAGTGCATATATCATAAATGTGCAGTTCAATAAATTTTCACAAATTGAAAACATCCATATAACCAGCATTCAGAATATTATCACTGAAGTCACCTCCCCATATCTCCTTCCAGTCACCAACTTCCAAAAGTAACCACTATGCTGACTTCTAAAAGCATAGATTAGATTTGCCTGTACTCTCTGCCTATAAAAACAGGAATATATAAGAATATGTACTGTGGTTTCTGGCTTATTTCCCTCTGCAATATGTTTGTGATATATTATTTAGTGTAGTTACGAATCATTCATTCTCATTGCTACATAGTATTCCATGGTATGAATGCATCTTAATTTATTTATCCATTTTACGATTGATGGGAAGTTGGATAGTTTCCAGTCTTTGCTACTATAAAGAGTGCCGCTGTGAATATTCTCATATATGCCTTTGGTAAACGTATTAAACACATTTATGTTGAGTATACATCTAAGAATGTAATTGCTAGGTCACAGAGTATGCATATGATCTGCTTTTGTAGATACTATGAAACAATACTACACTATCTTATAGTTTTATAATAGTTTTTAGTATCTGGTCATGTAGTCCTACAGTTTTGTGGTTCTTCAGAGATGGCCTTGGCTGTTCCTGGCCCTTTGCATTTCCACGTGAATTCAGATCAGCTTGGTAGTTTCTTCAAAAAACCGGCTGGAATTCTAGGGGATTACTTTGAAGCCATAAATTAATTTGTGGATCACTGACATCTTTATATTAATAAGTCTTCCAGTTTTTTGAGCATGCTCTATTCCTCCATTTATTTATTTCATCCTTAATTTTTCTTAGCAGTGGTTTATAGTTTTCAATGTATTGGCCTTGAACATCTTACATTAGACTTATTCTGAAGTATTTGTTGTTTTTTGATGTTATTGGAAATGGTATCAGTATTTAAATCTAACTTTCTCTTTTGTATTTGAAGCTCGAATCCAACAACCTTGCTGAATTCACTTATTATCTTATTTCTCAGGTTGTTTTAGATTGTCTAGGTTCACAATCTTCTAGTCCATGAATGACAGTGTCATGGGCTCTGTGGCACACCACCCAAATCTACCCCCTTCCAGGGTAGAAGCCTGTATTCCCCCAGCTCCAGGGAGCATTGACAGCTGACAGCTTTCAGTGGTGTTCTGTCCTGGCTAATGTCCTTAGCTATTGTTCCCCACTTTCCAGAGATAGCTCATATTCAATAGTTAGTCAATGTAGGGGATGAGGGCTCAGCCCCCTTGCCTCAATTCAGGACCATTCCGCAAAGCCAGGCCAGCTCAGCTCCTGGACTCCTCATGAGATTCGTTGTGACTGAATTGCACCCAGTCCTGTGTCCTTCATTTCCCCCCAGGTGTTGATCCTGAGAGCATTCCCTAATACATTTCTCACCCGCAAATCTTTGTCTCACAGTCTGCTTCCTGGACAACGTAATCTGCAACAGTAGTGTCAGAATTGGTCCAAAAAAAGCACACTCTAAAGAGGAATTTTGGAGCTGAATCACCAGTTGACCAGCTGCCAGAAGATCCTATCACTGCAGGCTGGTGGAATACACCTCTGGCATTGTTAGCAGTGCAAATTGTTGAAAATTTTCCCAGAGTGGAACTGAAATGGCACGCTTGTGGAAGGAAATGCAGGGGGCAGGGCATTGTATCAGGTGTTTGAGAAGTACAGGGGAAGTAGTATTTATAAGAACAATGGAATTGGATGACTTCTGATGCAGGGCAATAGATGCTTTGGAGAAAGACAATTACCTGCTGTGGGTGGTTAACAAGCAATTAAATGCTGAGTGTGAAAGTCAGAGGTCCTCTTGGCAGGGTATGAAAATTTTCATCCTCTGCAACCAGAGGGCAGGAAAAAGCTGAAGACCAGACTCAGGACTTAATAGAGGAACAGAGCTCCAGGGAAGGCTGAATTCTCAGCTATGGCAGATCTGGTGTGCCAAAGTCAAGACACTGTTTGGGAAGGAGTGGGAGACCCTGACATAAGGTTGGGGACATCATGGTTGCTGCGCCAAAAAAATTTTAAATCCTCAGAACCTGAAAAAGTGGGTGGCCCACTCCTCCGTGTTAAGAGCTAGCTAGCATTTCTCCCTTGCCTGAAGATGATGTGACAGCTTCTGCCTTGCAAGGTGGCACATGGTCCACTAAGAATATACCCCCTACTTTCCTGGGCCGTGGGAATCCTTAACTAGGATTAAGTCACATAACAAAATCTGACTGGGGAAGTGCTGGGCCTGCTAAGGGAAGAAAGGACTATACCCAGAAGAAGTTGGAGGACCCAGCTAACACATACCACCAGCAGGAGCCACAAGAGTGTGCATGGGATGAATTCTGAGATACTGAATCAAAGGATCTAGAACATAAGGTTGGATAAGGGACAGTTTATCAATATGGGAGCACTAACCTACAAAAGGAGCCCTGGTGGTGCAGTGGTTAAGCACCCGGCTGCTGACCAAAAGATCGGCAGTTTAAATTCAGCAGCTGCTCATTGGAAACCCTGTGGGGCAGTTCTACTGTGCCCTGTAGGGGTGTGACCCTAATACTCCCCAGCATATTTTCTCCTTTTCAAAATGGGTGACTGAGAGCTTGACATAACTAACACCATGATGAACCTGTAAGTTTTGTTTTTCTTTTTTCTTTGCCTTCTCCTTTTCACATGCCTTTGTTAATGACTTTGTTTTGCTCTGTCCCTGCCACCTGTGGTTTACGACCCCCTACAGGAAGATTAATGTCCGGCAGGCATCTCTTTGCTATGATAAAGAGTCTCTTGTAATTACCTTACAATGTATAACAACACATCTAAACTTTGTAAAAATCTTATATAAGCTCTGACGTAAAAATGCCAGTTGGGACTCCATAGAGACAGCCTTCCTTGCTGTCAGATCCCCGTTGGTGTACACTTCCTAAATTAAAACTTTCTCACTCTTTCTGACTTGGAGTATGTTTCATTGGCTTGACTGCTCCAGGGCACGGACGCTATTCGGGTAACAGTGTCACTATGAGTCAGAATCCACTGGACGGCAACCGGTTTGGTTTGGTAACCCACAAGGGAATCTCTGGGTGGTGAAAATGGTTAACGCACTTGGCTGCTAACCAAAATGTTAAAGGTTCAAGTTTGCCCAGAGGCACCTGGAAAGAAAGGCCTGATGACCTACTTCTAAAAAAAGTCAGCCGTTGAAAACCCTATGGGACACAGTTCTACTCTGACACATATGGGGCCTCTGTGAATTGGAATCGACTCCACAGAAACTGGTGGTGGTAGTGGTAGACCTACCAAGAAACAGTCTAAGGCATACTTTGTTACCTCTTTGGCCTTTCTCAAGTGTCCTGATGGAACAGGACAGAAAAAGAAAATAGGATAAAAGAAGTACAAACAGAATGAGACAGTAGAAAAAATTACAAGAAAGAGACAAAATGTAGAAAGGGTAAATAAAGGAATATACAAAAGAGCTGAGGGAGGGGCACAAAAAGGACAGGGGAGAGAGAGGAGTTTCTTCAAAGATGCTGTCCTTCCCACCCTACCCAGCTCCCTTCCTTGGTAATGTTGAAGGATTCCTAAATTTCAAGAATTTCCTCTTCTTGAAAATACTCAAGGCTCCTTCTTAATTCCACTGAACTGTCACTGTGTAAACTACCAATTTTCTAAGCTAATCCACAACTGAATTTTGAGGCAGAAGATTCAAGATAATCGTAAGAGGAATTCGAATTTTGTGAATAATTGTGTTAGGAAAAGTAACTCAAAGCTAGATGCAAATTTATCTATCTAACTGTATGTCTTGTCATATTTTATAAATGGGGGGAAAAATAGTGCGTTTCATTCTTTTCCTCCAGACACAGAGAAGTTAATGTTATGGTCAAGAAAAGATGGCATTGTGGTGATTATGCTGTCCCTTTGAAATAAAGTGATAACATCCAACTGAGATAAAAATATAGCTTTGATGCAGATATTTGCTAGTTTAGAATTTGCCTTACGTACTCTGGACATGTTATAAGGAGGGACCAGTCCCTGGAGAAGGACATCATGCTTGGTAAAGTAGAGGGTCAGGAAAGAGAGGAAGACCTTCAATGAGATAGATTGACACAGTGGCTGTAATGATGGGCTCAAGCATAGCAACAATTGTAAGGGTGGCACAGGACCAGGCAGTGTTTTGTTCTGTTGTACGTAGGGTCACTATGAGTTGGATTCGACTCAAAGGCAATGAGTTACATGAGTTGGAACCAATTCAACGGTACCTAACAACAACAACAACATCCTGTATTTTGATATTAGGCATAAATGATTAGATTTTCTCTCAGGGATATGGTTTCTACCCCCATATGCTTGAAGTATCCCCAAAGAGATTTTGGATGGACCAATCAGTACCACTAGTTTTGTTTTCCATGACACATACATGAAGAAAAACATGAATCTCAAATACTTTTTATTGAATATCCTCATAAAGAATTTTTAAAAAGCACACACTCCCTTGCATATTTTCAGGCAATATCTAAATTTTTCATCTTAAATAGTTGAAAGAATTTGATTTCTGAAATATTACAATATTGGCTACAGTAAAACTGTAATGAAACATTATCCAGTGGAACCTACATTTCATACAATGTGATGCCCACTAATGAGTCGGATCAACTCAATGGCAACTGGTTTGGTTTTTTTTTTTTGGTATCATCCATTTAGAACATAAATAAGTTCTTTAACATTCAGAATTTTTACATCATTCCTTCTTCCCCTTCATCTCATATTTCTATCCATTTTCTCTATAGACTTCCTAGCATATTTTTGTTCTTATGTGTTTTTCCATTAATCACCTATCAAACTTCTCTGCCACAAAAATACATATGCAGCTTGAAATATCAGAGTGTTTTTATTTTATAAGGCTCTAAAATATTCCAGATTTATTGTAGATCAAGTTACCATTATAATTATGAATAGAACACAATGGATCAAAACAGCACATATTTTAAAAATAAAAGTTAAAAAACATATATTATACATTTTAGTAAGTAAATATTGCACACAAAAATAAAATAAAATTGGAAACACATCTCTTAATGGGATGGATGCAACTGGGATTTTTTTCAATTACAGCATATACCCATAGGTGATTATTACTTATTTCTAGAAATGAGATAGAAATCAGGATCAATTTTATTTCTATTTTTAATTTCTATGGATGCATAGTTGAGAAATCTCATTCATGTAAATAAGTAAGTAGGAAAGGAAGGCATTTGCTTTAGCAATGTCACTGAATTTTCTGAATTCTTTCAAATTATATGCCAAAAACCATATAATAGTGTCTCATCAAAAATTATCTTTAACGACCTATCAGTGCTCAACTTCGTTAGGTCCTCCTTCAATTTTGTTGAACTCATTGTAAACCCTGACTTGAAAAATAATTGTGCATTAGAGTAATTTACCTACACAAATTAACAATATTTCGAATAGTCTTTGGTGCTCAAGAGTTTTGTTTTTGCCGGGACGGTTCACCATGGAGTGAATTCACTTTTGTAAAGTGAAAAGGGAGATGGGAAAAAGAATGATCATAAAACTTCAGCTCGTGTAATCTTTGTCTCAGTGATGGAGAGTACTTGTGGAAGTAGTTGGAGATCTAGAAATTCAGCCCTTGTACCTTTTAGAAAAGAAGCCCTGATGGCACAATGGTTAAGCACTCAGCTGCTAACAGAAAGATTGGTGGTTCGAAACTACCCAGCGCTTCAAGGGAGAAAGACCTGTTGATCTGCTCCCCTAAAGATTCCAAACAAAACAAACCCATGCCATTGAGTACGTTCCAACTCACAGTGACCCTATAAGACAGAGTAGAACTGCCTCACAGGGTTTCCAAGGTTGTAAATCTTCAAGGAAGTAGACTGCCACATCTTTCTCCCTCGGAGCAGCTGGTGGGTCGGCCTTTAGGTTAGCAGCCCAGCGCTTTAACTGCTGTGCCACCAAGGCTCCTTCTCACCTAAAGATTACAGCCTAGAAAACCCTACGGGGCAGTTCTACTCTGTCACATGGGGTTGCTATGAGTCGAAATCGACTCTACAACATCTAACAACCTTTTAGAAAGTCTCTATATTCCCCTAGAGATATGTGTACCCCCAGTTTGAAAATTCTGATTTAGTGTGTATCTGGTGTCACATCTGCCTGTGTTCAAATAACAACTCTACAACTTGCTGGCTAGATAAGTTTGGGCAAATTAGTTAGATTAGCTATGTGGCAGTTTCCGCGTTTGTAAAATAGGAGTAATAGTGCTTACGTCAGATTTGTGATGAGGAGGAAATAAGATTACCCATGTAAAGTGCTTAAAACCTTACCTAAAGGGAGGGAGGAATTATAAATGAGCACGAGGAACCTTTTGGGGGTAATGGATATGTTCATTATCTTAATTGTGGTAATGGTTTCATAATTGCATACATATGTCAAAATTCATCAAATTGTACACTTTAAATATGTACAGTTAATTGTACATTAATTTTACCTTAAGAAATTTATTTAAAAGTTTTATGTGACACATAGTATGTATTTATTAAATACCAACTATTATTGTGAGGAGAGAACATGGCCCTTTCTTTCCAGGAGTGAAAATTTCTATTCCCATGTAGGGGCCCTGGAACATAACTAGGAGGTTCCTTTCATCTCAATCCTTTGTCTTTGCCCGGCCCCGATTGTACCTAGGCAAGACAGCAATTCCTTCTGGTCGGACAGGAGGGTACACAATGGTGTCTTCTGTATTTTTAAAGGATTTTTTAAAAACATTTATTTTGTAATAGATAAGACATACTCATTTAAAAATATTCAAGAGTACAAAAAGTTATACCATGAAAAGTACCTTACCCTCCACACTCTTCTCAGTTCCCTCCTCAAAAGTAAACCTCTGCTATTAATTTTGTCTGGTCAACACACTCATAGGACAGAGTAGGGTTCCCAAGGCCCGTAATCTTTATGCAAGCCTACTGCCACATCTTTTTACCTGGAGGGGCTGGTGGGTTCCAACCACAGACCTTTTGGTTAGCAGCAGAGTGCTTAACCACTGAGCAACCAGGGCTAGCTCCCTGAAAAGACCACCCAAACACCCTGTTGATGAAGCAAGCTGTTGTTTATTCATACAGTGGTGAAGAGGCCACTATCTTGATGGAAGTCTTAGCAGCGTTTGGGAGGTGGAAGGCTAACTTGCTATATTTACGATGTTCAGGGGGCCTGGTTTAAGTTGGATCTTTCCGTGCAGATGTTTGATTATGATTGGGTAAGGATCACGGTACAATAGGATTGTGGACACAACAGGGTGAGAGTTTTGAAGAATCTTAGAAAATAAGCAGTCTTTTGATAGCTTGTCTATTGGAAAGTAGAGCAGTTTAAAATGATTTTACCAGACGTTCCTAAAATGAACAATAAAGTTATTGGCAATTTTTATCTTTCTAGTTAAGAGTTTCTTGGAGTACTGAAGTCCTATTGGTGAAGACAGTGGGATAGTAAAGTCAAGTTAGTGTAGACAGTAAGCTGTGTAGGTGTAGATGGTTCTCAGTTTCTTGTATATCTTCCCAGAAAGATTCTGTGCATATTTAAACATACATGTACAAATTTGAGAAATGTGACCTTTTACCCCTTAACTGTTGTTGCAGAAACCCAAAAACTGAGTATGAGATATTCCTTAAATACAGTTATTCAATAGCATTTGCTCTGTGGTTATATGTGGTGTGCTTTTTCAGAGTATGCATATTTTAATCTTTTGTGTTAGATGGAATTACTATTTGAAGTATTCTGCTAGCATCTTCCCCTCTGTGATCTATAGCACAGATATGGTTTTGGCAAAACATATGGAGGACACTTTTTTTATTCTTGTTTCCTCTCTTCCATCACAGAGCACAGTTACAGGGCTGTGTGGCCAGGGGTGAGAAATAATTAATCCATAAACACTGAAATCTGAAGGCAACAGGGAGGGGGGGTGGAGCTTCATTAAATGTATATGTTAGGCACCTACTAAATGCCAGGTACTGTGCCAAGCACAGGATGAGCATGATAACCACACTCTCTGCCCTCACAGGGCGTCTAGCCTAGTGAGGAAGATAGATATTCAGCATATAGTTATGAGTGGGATGAATGTAACAAAGGAAAAGAGATATGGGAATACAGAAAAGAGACCTAATCTAGTTTTAGGGCTGAAATAAGAATTCCCAGAAGTAAGGCTTGAATTGCAAGCTGAAGGATAAGCAGGAACGATATAGACAAAGAGAGGGAGAGGTACAGAAGAAATATTGCAGGCAGAGGAAATAGCATATGCCTTCTCTGGAACTGAGGTCATTTTTCTTCATTTTCCAATTTTCAGTGTCCAGCCATTTGCTCTGTACATCCTGTGGCCTCCTTTCTAACTATTTTGAATAGGAATGCTTAGAATTTCTGACTTCGAAAGTCACCAGCCTGAATACGCAAGAATGCATCTTGTGACAAAAGTTCCTCAGTGCAAACCTCTCATGTCCTAGGGAGTGACCACCCTGTCCTTTTTATTTAGTTCTCAGGAGACACAGGAAGATTACCTTCTGAGTCCTGGATAACGTTTCAGAATTGCCTACAATTGGCAGAAGATAGAATTAGAAATTTTAAGAATTCGAAGGGTTTTTAGAAATCATCTAGTCTATCTCTAACTGAAAATGAGGAAACTGAGACCCAAAGAACAGAATTCCTTATAATATCCTCCACAATCAGCACAGGAGCCGGGAGCACTACAGAAACCTTGAACAGGTTGTAATCTCACAGAGAATCTGACTGTTGATATGTTTCCCCAGCAATTAGCCTTCTGGGGTGTGTGGGAGGTGGAGATGATTTGAAATAAAAGATAAGGTATCCTAGGTTTTTGCTTTTTTTAAACCAGAAACTGCTGTTCTACAAACATGACAGTAGCTTCCACGGTGTCTATATTAAGATCTGTATAACAAAAAGAACAAGGGGTACATAGATGTATTAGTTTCCTATTGCAGCTGCAGCAAATTATCACAAACTCAGGGACCAAGAACACTATAGATTTATTATCTTACAGTTCTAGAGGTCAGAAGCCTGAAATGGGTTTCTCTGGGGGGAAACCAAGGTGTTGGCCAAGACACACTCCCTCTGGAGGCTCTAGGGGATAATCTGGTTTCTTGCTTTTTCCAGCTTCTAGAGCTGCATTCTTTGCATTTCTTGGCTCATGATCCCTTCTGGCATCTTCAAAGCCAGCAGCAGCGGGACATCTTTAAATCTCTCGGTGCTTCCATTTTCACTTCGAGTCAACCCTACTCATGGTGACCCCGTGCACAATGAAACTGCCTGGTTCTATACTGTCCCCATAATCAGTTGTAGATCAGATCATTGTGATCCATAAGATTGTCTTTCTTTTTTTTTAATGATATTTTATTGCGCTTCCGGCAAAGGTTTACACAGCAAATTAGGTTCCCATTTGTCAATTTCTACACAAATTGTGAAGTGACATTAGTTACATTTTTCACAATGTGTCAACATTCTCTTTAATTATGTTCTGGTTGTTCTGTTGCCAGTCCTCTGGTTTCTCTGTCCCCTTATCTTCTTATCTTTGCTTTAGACTAATTGTTGACTTTTTGGTCTCATAGAGACAGTTTTATAATGGAGCATCATACTCACTGTATCCTTTATTTTGTGTGCCAATCTGTTTTTCATAAGGTTTTCATTGATTTATTTTAGGGAGTAGATCTCCAAGTCTTTCTTCCCAGTCCATTTTAGTCCGGAAGGTACACTGAGAAATGTTCAGCATCATAGCAACATGCAAGCCTCCGCTAACAGATGGGGTGGTGACTGCACATGAGTGCATTGGCCCCAAATTGAACCTGGGCATCCCACAAGGAAGGCGAGAATTCTACCACTGAGTCACGAATGCCTGATAGATCATTATAAATAAATTTTAATGATAGAGCACTATGTATCTTTTGACGTATAGCATGGAAGTAGTTTTAAAAATTGAGTGACATTACTATGACAAAACGCATTCCATTCCTATCTACTTATTTCTGTGAGCCACTTATATCTACAAACAAAAAATAGGGATGTAATTGATGCTGAGCTCTGTTCCATTGAGGCAATAAGTACTATTTAACCTTGGGTATACGAGCTAATTAAAAAAAGAAAAGAAAAGTTAAAAACAGATAGTCCCATTATCTATGTGAGATCAAATTGACTACAGTAACTTAGAAGGTTTGACGGGAAGCCTAGGGGACAGCTGAGTTGAAGATAATGGTGATGGAATGATTTGGAAAAGGATAGTGAGAATAGAAGCGCAACTGGAAGAATGTAATTGATGTCACTGAATTGTACAGGTAGAAACTTTCAGAATGGTGTAACTTTGGCTATGTATATTTTCACCAAAAAAAAGGTCCTCAAGGTCGAGAAGGGAGAGTGTTGACATGTCATGGAGTTGTTAACCAATGTCATAAAACTATATGTGTACTGACTGTTTAATAAGAAACTATTTATTCTGTAAACTTTCATCTAAAGTACAATAAAAAATTTAAAAAAAAAGAAAGCAAAAATAAAAGATAGTCCCATCCATTTAATTAAGAAATGCATTTCCTTTTCTGTTTAATAATGATTTATCAAAATTTGCATTGTTTTGCTCTATTATGTACTACCAATAATTGTAATAATAATTCAATCTGGAATGCACTTTTGAACTACTCAGACCCTTATGTTGACAGTGGTTTTTAAAAAAAACTAGATTTTATGGACATATTTTTGGTTTAGAGGGATATGATAAGGTGTTCAATATAAGCATAAAATACATTAATATAAAATCCTGTGGAAGAAATGGAATATAAATATAAGATCAAGGAAAAAATACAAGATTGAGGGGGATAAATTATATAAAATTCCAACTTTAAAGACATTTCCATAAAAAAAGACCTTTTCGTGTATTTTTTCATTCAGTGAGGTCCTGTGTCTTTTAAATGTATTCTATTGAATTTATTTCTAAAAGGGTGTAGGAGTTTAATTTAAAATGTCAATATTTACAATTTGCCAGAAATTACATGCATTGCAATTATTTAAATTTATAATGACAAATTTTATTTTATTTTATTTTTTTAATATATATATATTTTATTGTACTTCAGGTGAAAGCTTACAGAGCAAATAGTTTCTCATGAAATAGTAGTACACATGTTGTTTTTTGACATTGGTTAACAACCCCACAACGTATTAAGCCTCTAAATTCTCAACCTTTTTTTTTGATGAAAATTACAGATGGCCAAAGATACACCGTTTCAAAAATTTCTACATTCACAGTTCAGTGACATTGACTACGCTCTTCCAACTGTGCTGTTATTCTCACTTAAGATGAAGGCTTACAGAACAAAATAGTTTTTCATTTAACAGTTACTACACATGTTGCCCTATGACAATGGTTAACAATCTCACAGCACATCAAGAATATCCTTACTCCACCTTGTGTTCCCTATCACCAGGGGGCTTCCTTGTCCCCTTCTGTCTTCTGGACCTTGTATAATGACAAATTTTAGATGTCAACTTAAAAACTTACAAAGAAACACATAATTTTTTATTTTGATACATATTTTACTGCAAGATTAAAAAAGATAATTTCCCATATGGCAGTTCTCTGAATTCTTATGTTTAATTCTTAAAATTTTTATTTCCTTTAGGGGAAATACATTACAGACCACAAAACTTCATCTTAAAACATACAGATGCTGTAGAGGTGGACAAATAATTACCCAGTTCCCTCCTTCCCTCACCGACTGTGACCACAAAAATGTCAAGAAATAGAAAAGAAACCTATACCACAAATGCCTGTGATGAGCAGCAGACTCATCATTCACAACCACGGTTTCTACTTCTGGCTTTGCTTGCTGGAAAGTTTTTGTTTTATTTATTTATTTGTTTTAATTAGTTAAAAAAAACAAAACAAAAAAAAAACTTGTATAAAACGAAGAGTGCCTAAACATTTACGTAAAGAGAATATCCACAGAACTAGTCCTTTGATCTAGAAATAGATCATTGCCAGCAACTCAGAAGCCCCTGAGTGCCGCTTCCCCGTCACAATCCCTCCCAAGCCGCTAGTGGTAACCATTATCTTCCCGTTACCAGTAATCACTTTCTTTGCTTTATAGTTACACCGCATTACACATTTCTAAACATTGAAATTTAGTTCTGCCTGGGTTTGAACATGATATAAATGGAATCAGACAATACATGTTCTTTTGGGCTGGGCTTCTTTTACTGAAGATTAGATTTTTAAGATTCATCTATGTTGTTGTGTGTAACTATAACTCATTAATTTTCATTGTTGTATTTTATTCCATTGTATGAATAGACTACAGTTTATTTACCCATGCTATTGCTGATGACCAAGGGGCAGAACAAGGGGATATTGCAAGGTTTAGAATCAGGAGAAGTGTGCATCAGGGTTGTATCCTTTCACCATAACTCTTTCAGTATGTATGCCTAGTAAATGGCCCGGGAGCCTGGACTGTATGAGGAAGAGCGTGGCACTGGGGTTGGAAGAAGACTCATTGACAGTCTGCAATATGCAGATGACACAACCTCGCTTGCTGAAGGCGAGGAGAACTTGGAGCACTTGCCGATGAGGACCAAAGACTACAGCCTTAGGTATGGATTATACCTCAACATAAAGAAAACAAAAATCCCCACAGCTGGACCAATAAGCAACATCATGATTAATGGATAAAGTATTGAAGTTGTCAAGGATTTCATTTCGCTTGAACCCACAAACAATGCCCACAGAAGCAGCAGTCAAGAAATCAAACGATGTGTTGCCTTGGGCAAATCTGCTGCAAAAGATCTCTTCAAAGTGTTAAAAGCAAAAGTGTCACTTTGAGGACTAAGGTGCAACTCACCCAAGTCATGGTATTTTCAATTGCCTCATATGCATGCAAAGGCTGGACAGTGAATGGGGAAGACCAAAGAAGAATGGATGCTTTTGAATTATGGTGTTGGCAAAGAATGTTGAATATGCCATGGACTGCCAGAAAGAAGAATGAACAGACCTGTCTTGGAAGAGGTACAGCTAGAATGCTCCTTTGAAGTGAGGATAGTGAGACTTTGTCTAATATATTTCGGACATGTTATCAGGAGGGACCTGCCTGGAGAAGGACATCATGCTTGGTAAAGTAGAGGGTCAGCGAGGAGGAGGAGGGGGGTCCTTGGCAAGATGGATTGATGAAGTGGCTGCAGTGGTGGGCTCGGGCATGGGGACAATCATGAGGATGGTGCAGGCCTGGGCAGTGTTTTGTTGTGTTGTGCATAGGGTCGCTATGAGTCAGAACCGACTTGACGGCACCTAACAACAACATTGCTGATGAACATTTGCTGTTGTGAACATCCTTGTATATGACTCCAGGTGCACATATGTACACATTCATAAGAGTGGGACGGTTGGGTCACAAATATTTGAGTCATTAATTTTTCTAAATAATGCCAAATTCTTTCCCCCAAACGTCCAATGATTTATACTCCCACCACAAGATCAGAGTAAGAGAGTCATGTTCCACTCTATGCCAAGACTTAGTACTATCAGATTTTAAAATTCTGGCTGATTTGGTGGATATGTAATGGTACCTGTTAGGATTGAATTATGTCCCCCAAAAATGTATTTATCAAGTTGGCTAGGCCATGATTCCCAGTATTGTGTGGTTGTCCACCATTTTGTGATCTCATGTGATTATCCTATGTCTTGTAAATTCTCACCTCTATGATGTCAATGAGACAGGATTAGAGACAGTTATGTTAAGGAGGCAGGACCCACTCTACAGGACTAGGTTGTATCTTGAGTCAATTTCTTTTGAGATATAAAAGAGAAGTGAGCAGAGAGAAGAGGGATCTCATGCCACCATGAATGAAGTGCTAGGAGCAGAGCACGTCCTTTGGATATAGGGTCCCTGCACTGAGAATCTTCTAGACCAGGGGAAGATTGATGACAAGGACCTTCCCCCGGAACCGACTGAGAGAAAGCCTTCCCCTGGAGCTGGCACCCTGAATTCAGACTTCTAGCCTCCTAATCTGTGAGAAAATAACTTTTTCTTTGTTAAAGCCATCTGCCTGTGGTATTTCTGTTACAGCAGCACTAGATAACTAAGACCGTATTTCGTTAAAGTTTTAACTTAAATTTTTAATTTCATTACCAATGAGGTTGAGAAACTTTTTATATGTTTTTGACTATTTGGATATCTTGTTTTGTGATGTGCCTATTGAAGTCCTTTGCTCATTTTTGTTTTGGGTTGCCTGATCTACTTTTTCTTTTCGATTTCTAGTTCTTTATATATTCGGGATATGAGCTCCTTTGGGTTATATGTACATATACAAATATCTTCTCCCATTTTGTGACTTGTCTTTTTGTTTTAAGTTTATTTTTAAAAAATTTTAAGTGTACAATTAAGTTGATTTTAGTATATTCATAAACTTCTGCAATCATTAACCCATTGCCATCAAGTTGATTCCAACTCATGGTGATCCTACGTGCCCATGTATCAAAACTATTTGAGTTTGTCTACTAACTAAAAGGTTGGCAGTTCCAACAGACCCAGCAGCACCACAGAAGAAAGGCCTGGAGATCTGCTTCCATAAAGATTACAGCCAAGAAAATTCTACGGAGCAGTGCTACTCTGAAACACAAAAAGTCACCAAGAGTCTGCAGCCATGGCCACTATCTAATTTTAGAGCATTTTCATTACCCCTAAAATAAGTCCAGTACCTATTAACTGTCAGTCCTTATTCTCTCCATCCCCACAGCTCCTGGCAACCACTAGTCTACTTTCTGTCTCTATGGATTTGCCTATTCTGGATATTTCATATCAATGCAATCATATAAGATGTGGTCTTTTATGTTTAGCTTCTGTCACTTAGCATAATGTTTTCAAAGTTTATCCGTGCTGTAGCATGTATCAGACTTCATTCCTTTTTATTGTTGAACAATAAATATTCCAATTTATGGATATACCATATTTTGTTTATCTATTTACTAGTAGATGGGCATTTGGGTTGTTTCTACTTTTTGGCTATTATAAACAGTATTGCTATAAACATTCCTGTACAAGTTTTTTAGTGGGCATATGTTTTGAATTTCTTGGGTATATACCTAGGAGTGGAATTGCTGAGTCATATGTATAACTTTTTTAGGAACTGAAATTGTTTTCCTCAATAGCTGCACCATTTCACATTCTTATCAGCAATATATGAGGGTTCCGATTTCTCCACATGCTTGATAACACTTGTTATTGTCTGTCTTCTTGATAATAGCCATCCTAGTGGATGTAAAGTCATATCTCATTGTGGTTTTGATTTGTGCTTATGGCTTACCTTTTAACTGTGTCTTTCAGTAATTTCTTAATGTCAATACTGTATCAATCCTTTGCTTTGTTGTTAGTGCATTTGATGACCTATTTAGGAACTCTTTCCTTACCCCAGGGTCATGAAGATGATCTGCAATCCACTAGAAATTAATTTATTTTCTATATGAATATCTCATTTTCTCAGCACATTTTATAAATACCACACTTTACTGTTTCACAGTGATGTAATTGTCAAAAATCAAGTGTGTGTGTGTTTTTCTATGTCTGCTTTTGAACTCTCTTTCTGTTCATGTGGTATTTTTGTGTATCGTTGTGCAAATACCATACTAATAATTATTGTAGCTTTATATTGTCTTATTACCTGTTAGAGCAAGGCCTCTCACTTTGTTCTCCTTCTTCAAGTGTACTTTAGTTTAAAGATGAAAAAGGAAAAAGGTTTGTTTCTTGCTTGATGACTTTAAAAAAGGTTTGTTTCTCACTCATGTTGCTTTCTCAGGAAGAGTTGGCTGGAGGCTCTATTCATATGGTCTTCCATACCTGACTCAGATTGAGGAAATAGCCACTATCTAAAACATTGTTGGTCATGATAGAGGAAAAGAGTGAGTGTGATGAATCACATACTAGTTCTCAAATCTTCTACTCAGAAACAACACATTCCATTGGTTAAAATGAGTCAAATGGCTACACTTAACTTCAAATAGGTGGGGAAGTACAATTTACTAGGTACCCAGGAGACATGGTAGACTGTTTGTGAACAGCCCTAATAAGAATCAAAATCCACCCTTTTAGTCACTAAATATTAGGTTCCCTCTCCTTCCCAGTATACCTGCTTGGCTGCCATCTTGCCACCCAAATCACATATAAGACCTGCTTCCTGGAAGCTTGGTGAGTTACATCTGAGGAACTTCCTCTTGGCTCTTTGCTCTGTGCATTGCCAATAAATTTACTTTCTCTTTCTCAAAGTCTGGTGTCCAGATAATTGGCAAGTTTGAGTGCTCCAGACAAGGACTCACCTTCCCGAGTTTGGTAACAATTTTGGCACCCAACATGGGGCCAGAGGGTTGCACAGACCCTCTGTCCGGAGCCCGGCACCCCCTCAACTGTGAGTGGAACCTCCACCGACCCTCAATGCATGCTGAGCCTCTTGTTTGAGAAGATCGGGTGGGTCTCCTAACCGTGACTGAGGCGGTGACCAGCCCAAAACCTTTTACTTTGAGAACTAGAAACTAATTCAGGTATGGACCACTAGGTAAGTGCCCTGGGAATTTTTCTTGTTAAGTGTGTAAGTGCTTGGGATTGGAGGTGGGGAGGTATCTGGAAGATTGAAGTAGGACTAAGACATCCCCATTAGGGGGGACCGAAGCCCTACTAAGATCATCCTTGTTACTCCACCACTCCCCCTAGCCGACGGCAGAGAATGGGCACACTAGTTTCTGGTTGACTGCAGTCCTGGTTCTGGTTCTGAGGTGAGGAGGTATCTAGAGGACTGAAGTAGGGCTAAGACATCCCCATTAGGGGAGATTGAAGCCCTCCTAAAATCATCCTTGTTACTCTGCCACTCCCTGGTTCTGCGGTGGGAAGGTATCTGGAGGATTGAAGTAGGACTAAGACATTCCCACTAGGGGGAATTGAAGCCCTACTAAGATTATCTTCCTTGCCTTGCTGCTGCCCCTAGCCAATGGCAGAGAAGAGGCAGCCTAATTTCTGGTTGCTGACTTTGGTTAGGCTCAGGTTCTGGTTTTCTGTTTCTGAGTGTGTGTGTGTGAGTGAAATATGGGAAACCAACCTAGTGTACCTTTACTGATGCTCTTTGTTTTCTCTTGTGGATTCTAATTATTATTTTGGGTCACTTAACTATGATAAACGAGAGGGAAAATGGGATGAAATCTCCTACCTACAAACCTTTCTGTTGCTCTGGCAAAATAAAAACCTACAAAAACAGCTAATGGTGCAGGGGAGAAAAGCCTCGCCTAGAGAGGCCTGGGGCCAAAGCCAGGACTGTTAAATGGGAGGACTGATAAAGGGCCAGGATCTTCTGGTTCCACTGAGCCAGAGGCCCAAGGCCATATGCGTATAAATGGAGATGGCCTGAAGAGAAGACAAAAGGGGAACATTTTAAAAAGGGTTTTATGTTTAGAATTATGGGTTTATCTGAATGTACTACAGACAGTGTGTAACTCCGCCTTCAGCCAATTCTTAATTGGATTTGCTAAAAGGGGAGCTAGGATTTGCCCAGTAGAAACTTGGGCTTTTTGTTTATAGAGTGGGGCTTAGGTAAAAAACCTGAGCCTTACCCAGATTTGCATTTATCCACACTCCCTCCACCTGAAGATGTAGCCCTGGTTCTCGGTCCCTGGCAGCTGCTACCCCTTGGTGGAACTCTCTGCCACCCCTCTGGAGAATTGCTTACCTGCCCCTCAAGAGTCAGAAACTTCCAGCTCTTCCCAGGGAATAGTTTCCCCAGTACATACCCAAGTCTCCTGTTGTAGGGGAAAAACATCACAAAGTTCAGTAAAGCAAAAAGAACGTTTTATTTGGCATATGTTTAAAAGGGCAGAAGTGGGAAGTGGACAAGCATGCTGCCACAGCCATGTCTGCCTGAGTCCAAAGAAGGTTACAGAATCATCAGTATATATCAACATCACAAAATGGGTAGAATCATTGAAAGCGTCACTTTTGCACTGATTGGCTAGAAATTGTAATCTTATATTTTGAATCATCTTCCTTAACAATCATTGGTTTGGGTTTCAGTTACGAAAGTCAGGAGGGTCTTCACTGGTCCAACAAATTCCTCTTCACTAAATGTTAATAGAAAAAGACAAAAGGTGAGAAGCCCTTCGGGTTAGGTTTTATTGACCTTTTGTGAAAAATTCCTTAAAATAATTTCTGAGATTGTCCCATCTGTTGTCTTATCTCAGGGTCCAGTTGATGTGTCTTTGTGAGTCTGTGAGGGCTCAGCCCCACCCAGCTGGGTCACAATTCTCCATGCTCAAGGAGAGGGAATAATGACTCCAATATTATTTCCTAAATCACTCCTCAGGGCAATTTCTACTGAGACAAATGCCTGCTGGACTGGCTCACAATGGCCAGCCTAGAGGGTTTATCTGGGTGCATACACCATTCTCCACCTCTGACCTGTATAACTGGAAGAATAGAGATGATCTAAAATGCACAGAAGCTTTGTGTCCGTCTTTGCCACACATCACCCTAACTGGGCTGACTGTTTAACTCTAGAGGAAAGGAAGATGGTCTTAGAAAAGGCCCAAGAGGCCAACAAGTTGCATAATCTCAACCCTCAAGATGGTATTAGACTGCCGGCAGCCCAGGCTGTACCTGCCAGATATTGGCTGGGGGCAGGACAGCTAGAACATTATAAAAACTGTTTGACAGCAAGGGGCCCCCAAACAGAAGAGCCTTAGGAAAGCTCACGATGTACAACAAGGCCCCATGGAAAATCCCTCTAGCTTCCTAGAATGTATGAAGCCTACCAGCAGTTTACTGATGTAAACCCTGAAGACTCAGGGAATGCCAGGTTAATAAATATGACCCTCATCAGCCAGAACACCCCTGACATCGGGCGGAAACTTAAAAGTTAGGAGGTCTAGAAATGAATACTTCAAAACTTGTTGAGATTGCCTTTAAGGTCTTCAGTAATCGGGACCAGGTACAAGGAAAAAGGCCACGGTCCTAGCAGCAGCTCTCGGAGGTAATCCACAGCCCAGGCAGACCTCATGTGGGGTAAGTCCTCCTGGGTCCCAAAAGGGCCAGTGGCCAAGACAGTGTGCCTACTGCAAACAAGAAGTCCACTGGAAATGAGAGTGCCCCTCGTGACCAACCCAGTCTGAGCAGGAAACCCATAACACAGCTCCCGCAGCTGTCAGCTGATGACTCGCACTGACAGGGCCCAGGGCCTCCCCTGCAACCCAGGGGGAGCCCCAGGTTGCAATAACAGTTGGAGGACAACTTAACCGACACAGTAGACCAGACAGCTGGAGAACATGGCCTCTGCTGCTGTCCCAGACACACAGGGGACCCTCCAGCTGCCCCAGGTAGGGACAAGTCTGTAGTCCCAGCCCTCAGCTGGCTTCATTGGCCGGATGGAGAGCTGCCAAACACAGTCAGAGGCGGCACACATCTTCAGGGCCTGGTGAGATGGTCACCATCCTTACCTTGCCCCAAACCCTGGGAGGCCCGTGACAGCAAACAGCATCTTGGCTGGAGGAAAGAAAGCCTACTAGAGGTGCCTTTTTTGAATAATGTACTGTGGTCAACAGAGATGGCAGTTATACACTGTCCCAAGCAGCAGAAGGGAGAGTCTCTTCAGCTACCAGAAAATCCCCAGTGCACTGAAGGTGACATAAACAGAGCTTGTGAATGGGGCTTAGACCTAATAACAGAGCAGAAGACAGGTGGTTGTACAATACCAGAACACCTGACGCATCCGATAATAAAGGCAGCTCATGAGAGCACACATCACAGTTGGGATGCTATGTTTCCCAGGCTAGCCAAACTGATTAAAGGGCCTAAGCTACAAAAGACTCAACAATGTGTCACTTGCGTGAAGAACAATCCAAAAACAGGCCCACCACTTCCTATGCCTGGGGTGCAAGCCGGCAGGACCAGACTCGGAGAAGACTGGCAAATGAACTTTACAGTTATGTCAATGGCTACAGGAGGTTTCAAATATTTTTTAGTGTTCGTAGATACCTTTGCCAGATAGGTAGGAGCCTTCCCCTTCCAAACGGAAAAGGCATCCGAGGTAAGCAATGCTCTCCTCAATGAAATTGTTCCTGGATTTAGCATACCTTATTCAATTCAAAGCAATAATAAAGGAGCCTTTGTATCCAAAGGTAGGACATTTAGGAATTCTGTGGAAGCTACATGCTTCCTAGAGACCACAGTAACTACTGCATTGACTGTGTGCTTAAAAGGTCTAATTAGAAACCTAAGCTAGTATGAGCAATGTGGCTGAATACTTGTATTCTAAGAGACCAACCTGCCCTGGATCAAACTGCTACATTGCCCTGTTGAGAGTCTGTGTGGCCCCTAGAAGCAGGCTCCAGTTGACCCCCTATGAAATGCTGTATGGGAGACCTTTCCTTAAGGCAGCCTGGGAATGTAGTAATTCAGATGATCCTTAAGTAGTCCAGGAACTTAAGTGTTTCCAGGTATCTTGGGTAACATTAGCTTAAACACTTTCGCACGCTGGTTCCCTGTTCCCTGCTCCCTTTCTATTTCAGTCTCCTGGGCTGGAGGTGAGGCCGACTTGCATTTCCGTGGTTATTGGTGTTGTGTTCTGCTTATACAAGGCAATTTCCTTTCCTTCTCCTAGCACGTAAGCAACTTTTATTGGCCATTCTCTTTGCCCTCTTAAATCTTAGGGGCGGAGCAAGGTGGCCGAAGCTGGTGAGTAGCACTGGTGCCCAGTTGGAAGTCATCAGCGGATGTACAGTGTTTACCAGGAGGTTGTTAATTGGATTGATGGGAAAACCTCTGTGTATGAAAGGGCCTGGCAGCAGGAGAAGGCCAATAAAGCTTCTGGTGGGAGTATTAACAGAAGGGTCCTGGAGACTATCCACCTGGGTTCAGATCTTGACTCTGCTAGCCTTTAATTTTTGGGTCAAGGGACTTCAATTCCAGATGGCTCAGTTTCCTTCTTTATAAAATAGCGGTAAACTGATAAACTGAAAACCTCTTAGCTCATTGCCTGGCAGATATTCTTTACAAACTATGTTTTGCCAGTTGAGCTAGATGTTCCCCAAGACCATGGTCTCCACAGCCTTCAGCCCAGTAATTTGGTCCCTGAGGGAGTTTGGATGTGTCTATGGAGCTTCCATGACCTTGCCTTGGACAAGTTTTGCTGGCTTCCCCATTGTGTACCACTTATCTATTGTCTCTCCTTTTGTTTTATGGGCCTGTCTAGTCTTTAGCTGAAGGGAGAACCTCAAGAGTGACTTACATTTTTCTCCAGCTCTGTCCAGGACCCTCTGTTGTGATCCCTGTCAGAAGCTGTGGTACTTGTGGTCCATTAGTCCTTTGGACTAATCTTTCCCTTGTGTCTTTGGTTTTAAGTCTTTCTTTGCCTGCTACTCCCCAGGAGCTAATCATTGCTTGCCCATTCCTAGGTCCCTAAAACTCCACCCCACATCAGCAGGAAGTAGCCAGATGAGTTGCTGACCCTTATCCCTTAAGATTAAGGAATTGCTACAACTCGGGGGGTGGAGTGGGGGGATTGTAACCTGACTCTATGAATGCCAGTGAATTTCCATTAGTCCTTAAAGTAGCCCAAACCAGATTTGGCCCACCCCGCATGTACAGAAGGGCCAGCTGTGACCACTAATTGACCTCAACAGAAGATGCAGCAACAGGAGGAACGAATCAGAAGGAAAATCATCACCCGGACCATTCCGAAGCGAGAGGTCCAACAAGAACCACCTTACCTCCTGGTTCCTGGTTGCCTTCTAGAATTTTCCTTCCCCAGTATGCCTGCACAGCTGCCATCTTGCTGCCCCAGAGCTTGGTGAGTTAGATCTGAGGAACGTCCTTCCGGTTCCTTGCTCTGCACGTTGCAATAAAATTACTTTCTCTTTCTCAGAGACCAGTGTCCAGATAATTGGCAAGTCTGAGAGCTCCAGACAAGGATCCACCTTCCTGGGTTTGGTAACAACAGAAACAGACCGCCACATCTTTCTCCCGCAGAGTGTCTTTTGGTTAGCAGCCAAGTGCTTAACCACCAACGCTCCTTAAAAAATATCTAGCACAGTTGAGGTTGTCATTTGGCCAGTTTGATTAAGAGACAGTATTCTTAAAGTTATTCCCTCTTTCTTCATATTCTGACCATACCTTAGTCAAAACATTTTTTTTCTTTTTCATAGGAAGGGCAATTCTTTTGGAGACCAGATGGGAACACTGGCATTCTTAAGTATGTATAATCTTTTCATACAGTCCTTATCAAAATCTGCCTTATATTCTAATTGTTTATTAATAACAACAATACCAGTCAATATCTATCGAATGCTTACCAAAGACCATCAATGGGCTAAGTGAATTCTATATACTACTCATTTAATTCTCATAGCAACCCTGAAAGGTAGGTATCATTGCCCTCATTTCACAGATAAGGAAAATGAGACTCACAGAGGTTGTTACAGGCCTGAGACCACATAAGCAGCAGAATTCATAAGTAGCAGAGCCAGCATCCAAACCCAGATCTCAAATTTCATACTCTGAACCACAACACCAGACTCAAACAATACATATACATGACTTTGTTTCCTATTTACATTTTAAGTTCCTTGAGGGCAATGAACATTTTTGTTCATCTTAGTATGTCTCATGGAGCCCTGGTGGCACAGTGTTAAGAGCTTGGCTGCTTACCAAAAAGTCAGCAGTTCAAATCCACTGGCTACTCCTAGGAAACCCTATGGGGCAGTTCTACTCTGCCCTATAGGGTTGCTATGAGTCAGAATTGACTCAAATGCAACGGGTTTGGTTTTTTTGGTTAGTATGTCTCATAATGCCTAGAACAATACCTTGGAAAAACCAAATAATTAAATCATGGGAAGTATTTATTAATTCTCTGTAGGGTGTCATGTTTGTGTAAAGAATTCCAGATCCAGGTATAAGAATTCAGGTTTTATAAGTGACACATTCAAGTTTATCAGACTACCTTTGTGACTCTTGGACAGAAAAATAGTCACTCTGAGTAGGACTATCAAGCCATTAGGCTACAGAAGCCATGCCCTACAGAGGATCTATGTTGCTTTCTCTCTTTGAGTCATTGCCATAACTTGTTCTCAATTCAAAATGACAGACACACTGGCCGTTTATGTGACATTACAGTTCATGACTTCAAAAATCTAAACTTCTCTTCATCTCTGTGTCAACTTGGAACTTACTGGGAAAATGGTAGAATCTACTGTAAGTGTAGATAGATCCTGGGGCAATACTGATAACACTCCCAAATTTCCCACTAATACTCTTGATGTCAGAATTCATTTGGGCTTGCTTTTTCATTCAGCAATTTAGGTTTATGTACAGGTTTATGTGCAGAAAACTCATTCATGATCAAATAGTATACTTGTAACCCTAACCAGCAACTTGTCAACATACGATGTTGGTCCAAGAAAAACAAAACTCAGCACAAATTTACTGTCATTACAAACAAAAATCGTGTATTCTATTGATAATATATGATCATTCTATGGGAAGTACAACATATCTTTAGTTAACAAGTTTCCATAGGAGACATGTTTTCTGCATGCATGTGTGGAGGTGGGTGTATTGGTGAGTGTTGATAGAGGATTAGAAAGGCAGGGCAGAAGAAAAAAGAATTCTAAAGACAGAAAAAGAACAACCATAAAATTACAAGGCTTAGACAAGAAGTCATCAAATACAGATGTTCTTAACCATTTTGCTACCACAGCACGTTTGAGAAACGATATTTTCACATGCATTCCTACTCTGACTCATCTCCATAGAGGACGTTCAGGATTATGTTTAAATTCTGATTGTCAACATTAGTTCTTCCACCACATAGGGGTACAACCTCTATGGATAGCAATTTTGCAAAAGTTATATAAAATATAAAGCATACATATACTTTGCCGTAACAATTATATTTCATGGAACTTATTCTATAGTTATGCTCGCACCTTTGTGTACTGATATATGTTTAAGGATATCGTTTATGATTATAAAATACTGCAAACAACAGAAATGTCCATCAATAGAAAATAGTTAATTATATCTAAACAGTTGTTAATTATATCTATGCAATTGTTAAAAAAGAATAAGGCAGCTCTAGATATCCTGTTATGGAATAATTTCTAAGGTCTATTGCTAGGCCAAAGACCGTGGAGGCACTTGTGTTTTTTCTCTTTTTCTTACATCCCACATCCATTATTTCAGCAAATCTTGCTTGAATCTACTTCAAAATATATCCAGTACCTGACCACTTCTCACTATGTCCACTGTTAGCCACTCTGATCTATTGCAATAGGCTCCTAACTAGTCTACCTGCTTCTATTCTTGTCCCTCATGCCTATTCTTAACGTAGCAGTCAGATTGATCCTGTAAAATATAAGTCAAGTCACGTTACTCTGTTCAAATCTTTCCGATAGTTCCTAGTTAGAGTAAAAGCCAAAGCTGGTTTTTACAATTGCCATTTCCATTCCCTCTCCCTGGCCTCTCTGGATTTGTTACAACTCTGACCTCATCTCCAGCTCTCGCTGACTCACTCTACTCTGGCCACACTACGCTTGCTGTTTCTCTAACACTGGGCACATGATCACTCTGCTGGAACTCTCCTCCCTTAGATCTAGACATAGCCTTCTCTCTCACTCCCTTCAGGTCTCTTCTTAAATGCTAACCTCTCTGTGGGGCCTTCCCTGATCATCTGTTCCTCAATCCTACCAACCCCATTCCATTTTGTAATCTTTCTCCATGGCACCTGTCACCATCTAACATTCTATACATTTTTTCTTGTTTTTCTCCTCTACTAGGATGCAAGCACTGTGAGGGTAAGAATTTTTTTGTGTGTATGAGGGTAGAATTTTTTGCCTGTTTTGTCTACTGCTCTATCCATGACACCAAATACTGCCTGTGTTATAGTAGGTCACAACATATTTTTGTTGAATACTGAATCATTGTTAGTTGCTGTCAAGTCAGTTCCAACTTATGGCAACCTGACTTGTGCAGAGTAGATCTGCTCCATAGGGTTTTCAATGCTGCAACCTTTCAGAATCAGATCGCCAGGCCTGTCTTCCAAGGCACCTCTGGGTGGGTTCAAACTGCCAAACTTTTGGATAGATGTCGAGTGCTTAACCATTTGTACCACCCAGAGACTCCTAAATATTGAATAAATGGATGAATTAGATAGATGTAGGGTGTGATCAAAGTAGCCCTGGTGGCACAATGGTTAAGCACTCGGCTGCTAACCAAAAAGTCAGCAGTTTAAACCCACCAGCAGCTCCATGGGAGAAGAGATCTGACAATCTGCTTCTGTAAAGATTACAGCCTAGGAAATGTTATGGGATAGTTCTACTCTGTCCTATAGGTGTTACCGCCAATAACGCGGATTGGAGCCGCCTGCCGCAAATAGCCAATTCTGAGACAGGGGTGAGGTGAGCAGCAAGACGTTTATTATATATCGATATATAGGAGACAGAGGGGAATAGATTCCTTCAAAAAACCCGTCTCCCCCACTACAACTTGGCTGAAGGCTTTTATAGGGACAGGATTATGGATCTTAGAAGTTTGTGTTAGTTTCTCCTTGAGGTGGTGATGTCTTAGATGAGTTAACCTTCTACTGGTATTCTTAGAGGTTATCTGGTGACATCCTTGGGGATTTTCTGGCGACATCCTGCTTTTTCTTGTCACAAGATGGGTGCTTTGTTTGGTTTTTCATTCTTAGATCATTATCACTTGTTTTCCACCCTCCAGGGAAGAACATTGGTTAATCTCAAACCTTTTGTAGAGACTGGAACTGGAGGGAAAAACAAAATCATGAGACAATGTGGTGGTTAGCAATGGGGAGTAAATAATAGTGAGCCAGGCCTGTGCAGCCTCTTCCATAGTGTTGCTATGAGTCAAAATCAACTTGACGGCACACAACAACAACAATAGGGTGTGATCTGGCGTCCCTGGGTGGTGCAAACGGTTAACGCTCTTGGCTACTAACCAAAAGGTTGGAGTTTTGAGTCCACCCAGAGATGCCTCAGAAGAAAGGCCTGGTGATCTACTTCTGAAAAATCAGCCATTGAAAACCCTATGGAGCATAGTTCTACTCTGACACAGATAGGGTCACCTTTAGTCGATGTCGATTTAATAGCAACTGGTAAAGTGATAGGGTTATGATCTAAAGAGAGGAGTCAATGATACCTCCAAGGTTTTTGGTAAAGCAACTGGTGCCATTTTCTAAGCGGGGGAAAACTGAGGGAGGAGGAGTTTTACTGCAGTTTTTGATGAGCTGCCATCCATATCTCCAGAGTGCATTCAAAAAAGAGAATTCGGGCAGAATGTTCTGATTAGGAGATTTAGTCTCCCTGAGTCAGCAAACTGAGCATTTCCTTGGTCAGATTTATAGTTGTCAGAAAAATGATCTGAAAGTTGGAAACAGATAAAAGAGGTTAGTAGGTGCCCTTTCTGTTCCATACTGGGCTTGTACCTTTGACTTCTTATTGACTAGGTTGTTTTACAACTCTGTAGGTGTAGAGATTAATTCACAGATGCAAATAGTTTTTGTCCCAGTGGTGGTAAAAAAAAGAATCCTGAAGGTTATGGTTCATAGTTCTATAGGACATTAATCAATTTTGAATCTAACCCAGCAATCTCACCCTAATATTTCTTTATTTAAGTGCCTATAAACACCCAGCTCCTTAAACGCATTTTGAGCTGATTTCAACATTTTACTGGTGCCATCATTAATTAGTGAGTTGTATAAAATTTTTGTCAAGTGTTCATTTTATATCTGTTATAGTAGAGTAACCATCTGTACTCTGATTAATGTCAAATCGAGCAACTTTTGAAAATATAGAATCAACTCGAGCAGAGGATAGACTGAATTCCATGCTGTGGAATCCAACATGGTGACTCAGCAGGGATGTTTTATAAGGAGGGAACAAAGGATATGAAGCACATTACTTGATTAGTATTTACAAATGTAGGTCATCAAAACATATCACTTGATTGGTAGTAGATCATTATAAGAAGGACTTCCTGTGGCGGGAACTGGTAAGGCAGGACTTCCTGTAACAGAAGCTTGCAAGGCGATTGGCTTAAAAGGGTATATGTATCTTTGTTAGATTGGTTACAGTGTGGTAATTACAAGGGTAAGTGATGGAGAGGGGGGAGCCCTGGTGTTGCAGTGGTCAAGAAGTTGGCTGCTAACCAAAAAGTCGGCAGTTCAAATCCACCAGCTGCTCTTAGGAAACCCTATGTGGCAGTTCTACTCTGTCCCATAGGATAGCTATGAATCAGAATCAACTCAACAGCAATGGTTTTTTTTATGGGTGACATGGGGTGGGGGAGAGTCATCAGAGTGTAATTATGTCATCACTACCAGACATTCCTCTCTTAGAAACAGCATGGAAGATGGTTGCCGCTAGGGTGGAAATGGAACCAGCAACCAAGGAATCACACCCAACCCTCAAACCGGCTATTCAGATCTTATCAGGTACCTCAATTTTTAAAATTCCATTACACATTTCCTCCTTTTGATTAAGGATATTCAGAGAAATTTTTTGATCATTGTAATAAGAGTTACTCTACCTTTTTGAAAATTATACTTTAATATCATTTTCGCAGAATGGAAGAGCTACCACTTAAATGGTCTCTGAACACTTACCTACTGATCAGTCCAAGCATTGCTACAAAAGAGTCCCTGTTGCTGGCAAACAAAGAATGGTGAAATTAGCAATTGGTTGGACTTTAGGCAGCAGAGAAGGCCTAAGATTAGCTGCTGCTTTTTGTAATACTGGTTAGTTTATGTATTACTTTTCTATTGCTGTTGTAACAATTTACCACAAAGTTAGTGGCTTAAAACAGCATAAATTTATTTTTTTATAGTTCTGTTGGTGAGAAGTCTGACATGCGTCTCACTGGGCTAAAATGGACAGAGTTCCTTCTGGAGGCTGTAGGTGAGAATCCATTCCCTCGTTTTTTCCAGTTTCTACAGGCTGCCTGCATTCCTTATCTCCTGGTCCACTTCCATTTTCAAAGCCAGCAATGGCATGTTGAGTCCTTCTCACATGGTGTCACTCAACCTGTCTCTTCTGCCTCCGGCTTCCACTTTTAAGGACACTTGTGATTACACTGAGCTCACCGGGATAATCCAGGCTAAACTCCCTAATTAAGGTCAGCTGATTAGCAAGCTTAATTCTATCTGCAATCTTAATTCCCCTTTGCCATATGTAAGATATCCTATTCCTAGGTTCTGGGGATTAGGATGAAAACATCTGTGGGGGCCATTATTCTGCCTGCTACATTTACAAGCTGGAAGGGAGAAAACAGAGAATTTAGGGAACTCATTTATATATGTCTCTTCTTTATTTTTTTGCTGATATATCTCTCCAGTATCTTTCTGGACTGATAACCAGAGCTATTTCCCTGGCTAACAAAGGCAGAGTGGACTTCCATGGCAGGTATTTATTTATAATGGCAAATGCCATGCTTCTTTGTACATATATTTACGCATTTTGACATATCTTTTGCACTGCTCTATTTTCACACTGTAAAAGATACAATATAATCATGAGCTTTGGAGTTAGACAGAACTGGATTCAAATTCTGACCCTATTACTTACTACCCCCATGAACCTTAAGCAGTTTACTTAATCTTTAAGAATTAATAATATCTCCCTCTTTCTTCCCCCTGTTGTGGTCAAGTGAATTCTGACTCATGGTGACTGTATGTGTTGCAGAGTAGAATTGCTCCATTGGGTTTTCTTGGCTGTAATTTTTTTACAGCAGCAGATAGCCAGGCTTTTCTGCTGCAGTGTTGCTGGGTGAGTTCAAACCACCAGCCTTTAGGTTAGTAGTTGAGTGCAAACCATTTGTGCCACCTAGAGGCCTTAATAATACCTAGCAGAAAAGGTTACTGAGAGGGTTGAACACAGTAATGTGTGTTTGAAGCCATCAGTAGAGGCTCTCAGTATATATTGAATCCTTTTCCCTTTTAGGCCTCTCCCCAGGCTTGACTCTCTTGGCCTTGGACACATAAGCCCAGAAGGTATAAATTTAGTCTTCCTTTCTGCTTAGTCCAGCATGGAATTGTACCCCAGATTCTGGAATAGCAGACTAGTAGATGGAGCCCTGGTGGGACAGTGGTTAAGAGCTTGACTGCTAACCAAAAGGTCATCAGTTAGAATCTACCACCTGCTCCTAGGAAACCCTGTGGGGCATTTCTACTCTGTCCTATAGGGTCTCTATGAGTTAGAATTGACTCAACGGCAATGGGTTTTTGGAATAGTAGACACTTAAAGTCTGAAAGTGGTAAATTTAGTACACAAGGAGAAAAATACTCTTTTCATATAAAATGGTAGCAAATTCATGGAGTTCACTAACTAAATTGTGAGGTGATAAGGTGATGTATGCTAAATTAAAAATAAAGAGCAGTTTAGATACTTTTGGTGATGGCAAAACTGCATCAGGTTATTAAAGGAAACTAATAACTCATGCTACGTGTCAGTTACTGTATGAAGTACTTTATAAACATCTCATTTATTTCCAACAACTACTCTATGACAGATGCTATCCCCATTTTACAGAAAGGATTTATTTCCAACAACTACTCTATGATAGATGTTATCCCTATTTTACAGAAAGAAAACCAAAGCTGAGAGAAAGTGCGTAATTTGCCCTCAGTTGCATGGTAACTGTCAAAACTGGTGAAGCCGATGTTTTCATGAAGCTTATGCTACTCAAGGATGTAGGGGTATACCTGTATATCTTTTGAGGGTGACAATGGATAAAATGCTGAGCTGAAACAATCAATATAATTTTAAACTTATTTTTGAAGAAAGGGACAATGATGGGAATTAGTGATGATGAATGAGAAGTATCCTTATACCTTCTAATGCCATATATACACATATATTTCACTTGAGAGAAGAGCAACCATCTAGGAAATTAATTCAGTTAACTAATACTTATTGAACATTTTCTATTTGGCAGGGATTATGAAATGTCCCTCTTTGCCCTTTATCCTTTAGGCTTCCATTTTCTCTACCGTATATTGAGGAGCTTGAATAATTTTAAAGTTCTCTTCTCTCTTTAAAAATCAAAGACTCTATAAATTATCTCCATTTTATTTTCTCCCAACTATACCTGAAAGCATATTGAATTGTGGTGGGATGGGAATGGGGTGTGTATGGTGGTTCACATTTGCAATTGATGGTGGTTAGAATAAAAGTTATGCTTTTGAAACCTGGTCACACGTGCATACTTACTTGATTACTTATAGATAGACCTATTCCAGTGATATTAACACCTCTAGAGTTAGGGCCATCTTTTCCTTCACAATTCAGTCACACAATGCTGGGCTTAGAGAAGCTTGAAGAATGCTAATTCAATGTTCAATTGACTTGCAAAATTATATCAGCCTGCCCTGAATTTGCTTTAGTCACTGCCTTCCAGTTGACTTTCTTTCAAATCCCGATTTTTCCTTATTTAGTAGATAAGCTTGCCACAGGGAAGGCTTGATTTGTATAGACTACATTGAATGCATTTCCTTTTCACATATTTAGGCTAATGACCTTTAGTGTTATGCAGAACAAAGAAATTATCTAGCCTCCATTCAGAAGAACTGTTTGGTTTGTAAAAGAAAAGACTAATTCCAGCTGAATCATTAAATGGAAATGAGAAAGGTTAGCAAAAAATTCAGTAAAAGTCAGTTGAGGATTCTCTAGGGATCACACATTGTTTTGTTCTGGTTAGACTGAGACGGATGCTTCAGTGCCTGTTTATAAGCTGATTTAGTCTACGAAAATTAATGTTTTATGGGTGGACATTTTTCTAATACTTCACTTCGCTTTTGATACATGTCCTTTTCTTTTTTCTTGGATACTTTTCCTTTTTATGCTGAATTTTTCTTTGGGAAACTGCTTAGATCTATGATCCTGGAAGACAGGAGTGTTTTGCAGAGAAATGGAACTTGAAAAAGAGTTCCCTTACATAGGAAAATTAAACTACTGTCCCATAATCAGTGTGGCATGCTCTAGGAATTGTTTTTCTAGCGACAGGTTATTCCCAGGCTAGATTTATATCAGATATTCAACAAAATCATACTACACCACTATCTTATTCCCTGTATCATCTAGACGTGTAAGTTTTAGTAGATGTAAGGGCCAGTGACCCATAAACTCCAAGAAATCTTTAAAAGAGGTGTATGTAAGACTACGGAGAGTCATAGGGAATCCGTTACACTTCTAATGGGGCTGGTATGGCCATGGTACCCGTGTTTCATAGGTTATTGGAAAATGAGCGCATACCCTGTGACATCTGGATTCTCTATCCTTGGGAGAAGAGACACGTAACGATGATAATTCTCCCATGGAGGTGCACGAGTAATGCTTCTTGGCCCTAGTGTCACATAATTGAAAATTATCTGTAGATACTTTTTATTGGTGCTAGGCTATTCAGCTTAGGTGTAATAGCTCCGTTTCTAAGCCTACCCAAGAAAACTTTAAATTGCTTTGACATACCAAAAATCTAGGTTCGAATTAAACTACTGATACTTTAAGGAGCCCTGCCTGGTTAAGCACTTGACTGCTAACCAAAAGGTTTGCAGTTCAAACTCACTAGTGGTTTTGCAGGAGAAAAAACCTGGTGAACTGCTCCCATAAAGATTTCAGCCTAGGAAACTCTATGGAACAGTTCTATCCTGTCATATAGGGTTGCTATGAGTTAGAATCGACTCAGTGGCACACAGTACACAACACACACACATACTCTCTCTAATGCTTTACCTAGTTTTTACCATCAGTTCTTCCTGCCAGATCTATTCAATTCATCCTCAGCCAAAACCTTGCAATCCACAGCCTAGCAACATACTCTCTCACCTCCCTGCACCCATTGTCTTGGCTTTCAGTCCTTTGCCTGCCCTCCTGTTTCTTCCTTCACATACTTGTCTGACTGGTTCCTAGAAGCCTGGCAGAGATTTTTCATCTGACTTAAACCTGGCTACCACAGTTTAAGAGCCTGGAGTCCAAACACTCCTCTCTCAATGTAAATCCAGACAGATGTAAATTATAAAACAGAGAGACTACTTCTATTTTTCTCTAACAACAAATCATGCATTGGCTTTTAAAGGAGAGAATGGAGAGTGGGTTCAAAGAAAACATACCTGGAAAGAATAGAGGTTAAGGAAAGATATGAAGTAAAAATAGTTACTAGACTATCATAAGGGGCCCTGGTGGAGCAGTGGCTCAGCGTATGGCTGCTTACCAAAAGGTCAGCAGTTCGAATCCACCAGCCAGGGGCAGTTTTACTCTGTCCTATACGGTCGCTACACAGAAAAAGCATCAACCATGGTTATTAATCCACAAAGCATCCCCACCCCCTTCTGTAAAGGTTAGTAAGAGCAGTTAATCTTTGTTTTGTGCACTGATGCAACCCAAGCTCCCCAGTGTCTAGCGCATTGTAAACGAAAACACAACCCAAAATACCCATTGCTGTGGATTCTGACTCGTAGGAACCCTGCAGGACAGAGTAGAACTGCCCCACAGGGTTTCCAAGGAGCGGCTGGTAGATTCGAGTAGCCGACCTTTTTAGTTAGCAGCCCGAGCTCAACCACTGCGCCACCAGAGCCCCTGGCATGTAGTGCTCTATGATTATTTACTGAATGTTGAATGACTGCAAGATTAAAAACTGATAAAATTTATATATAAAATGACAAGGGCTACTCCCTCATCAAATGTTTAGTGTTCACAAACACAGCCTTATTGTTCTACATCTCCATAAACTCCTGCCTCTTCCCTTGTTTTTGTCGTCCTCTTTTACACGTTTAAATTTAAGAAGTCGCAAACATCCCTGAATATGTGTTATTCAAAGCAAGTTAGATTAGGTTGCTGCTTTTAAATGAACGTCATGTCTTCATGGATTCTGTTTTTGTGTAGCATCCTTTCCCGCCTTCTTGGGAGTTGATGTGAGAGAGGAAAAAATATATATTACACAATCAATATTCTCCCTCCTTTTCCTCAATCTTGGTTGTTCTCTCCGAGCTTTTTCGTTTTCTCTCCTTTCCTCTGCTTTACTTTCTTTCCCAGTCTGTCGTTTCCTCAGGGTCGTTGGTTTGCTCTTTCTCCCTCTCTGCCTGTTGGTCCCTTTGATCCTTTCTTTCTCTTATTCCCAGAAGCTCCAGAAAATATCTTTTTCCCCTTTCACGTCACTTCCCTCCCTTCTCCCTCTCCTTCTCTGGAGGTGAGTTCTCCACTAGAGGCCAGCACTGTTTCAGCTTCGTCCCTTCAACCGACGAGACGAACCCGGAGTGAAAGAAGAGAAAAACAGAGGAGAAAGAGAGAGCGAGAGAGTGAAAAAAAACCCCGGGGCCCACAGCGCAGAGGCCCGGCAGCGGCGTCGCCATGGCAACGGGAGCCGGCAGGAAACGAGGGACGCACGGGAGGGAAGGGAAGGAGGGCGCCGAGGGGAGAGGGAGGGACGGGGGAGGGGTCCGGCTGCCCCGGAAGCACCTCCCCACCAGCCCCCTCTTCCAGCCCGGCCCGCAGCCCCCGGCCTGCAGCCTCCACCCTCCTGGCCCGACAGGAAGTGACAAGCCCGAAGCGAGCCCCGGAGACCTAGCAGAGCCGCGGCCGGGCCCGCACCCGGAGCGGCGGGAGGGGCGGGGAGCCGCGGCAGCGCCGGGCACCTCCCACTCCGCCCTCGGCGCCCCCGCCCCTCCAGGAAGGGGAGGAGGCGAGGGGAGCCCGCCGCGGAGGCCGAGCGAGCCCCCCGCCCAGCCTGGCGACTGGGGACCGCAGCGCATGAAGTAGACGCCCCCCGGGAGGACTTGGGTGCAGAGCCAGGCGCGAAGGTAACCGGGCGACCGCGGGCTTGGGAGAGGCAGGACCTCTGGGGGCTTGGCTGTGCGGGGATGTTTCTTCAGCCAGCTCCGTCTGTGTAACGCCCCAGGTACCTCCCCTAGTTTCTTTCCCTGCCTACCTCTAGCGCTGAGCTCTGTGGTCCGTCGGCTCTGCCTGTCCGAGTCCTCTTGCTGTTCGTTTCGCTGTGCTGAATGCTGTCACCCTAGTTGCCTCTGACTGCCCATTTCCTCATTCATTTTTCCTTGTCTGACTTTGTTTTTCCTCTATGAGCATGCTGTCTAGTTATCTCCCTGCTTTTCATGGTCCGCTGGGTTCTCAGCCTCCAATTCCTTGACTCCTGTCTGTCTCCTTCCTGCTTGTCTCCCTGCTATCAGTATGCACATTTCTCTGCTCCCTTGGGTCAGTTCACTCATGGCACACCACTGTATCTCCCCTTTTCCCCAGTATATTTGATTCCGCTTTAGAAGCTCATTTTCATCAAGGTTTCTGTATAGACCAAGGACCCCCTAGGCGTTTACTGCCCCTGTTTTTCAGGTTACTTACATTTCTTTGGCACACTCTTCCCTGCGGACCCCTCCCCCCTCAGCCCCCAATTCCTCATCCCTTCTACAAAGAGTTTGATAAAAGCTCAGGGAAATGGATTTCCTCCAACTCTTGACTCAATAGGCCCAGTACCAGGTACCCTTCAATAACCTTTCTCTCTCCCTTCGGTAGCTCTGTGTTCCTATCCAATCCAGTCTATACACACCCAAATGTGACCATGACTTAACCACCCGGGGGGCCTCTATGCATCAGCTTTCTCACTCTTCCAGTTTAATTCTGAAAATTTAAATTCACTCTGTCTCCCAAACTTTTTGTTGTCTTTGTTTTCTATATTTAATTTTACGGTCCAAACATTGATCACAAATGAATAGATTTTATGTGCCTAAGATCCAGGAATCCTGGTTTTGATGACAATTCCCCCTGACTTTATTGAGAGACTCTAAGCTGGACCCTTTCCAGCTTATTCTCGTGTCACAATCTGAAAAAAAAAATATTAAAACAAAACTTCCTTTTTGGGGGAGATAAGGAGTCATATAGTTTTTGAGCATTTCACATATGAATGTAGGAATTATTGTCCCTCTATAGCTAGTAAATGGATAGAAGAAAAGGAGTCTTACATCTGAGTCCAGTGAACTACTTGAGTCCAGTGATCTTTACAACTATACCATGCTGCCTCTAATCTTTACTCACTTTTTTTCTTCACATGCTGATAATGAGGATTCATGGGTCTGTATCTGTTCAGTGCTTTGATATTTTGGCAAAAAGATGTGGGGAGAAGGTTAAGGTTAGAGTTGAAGCTGATATGTCTCCTATCTGTTTCTTGGCTTATAGCCATGTTTGCAGTGGCATTTGTTATTCCTAAATGAAACTGAAGAGATGGGTAGAATTCTTGGGGGATAATGATGTGACCAGATGATACTAGGAATGAAATAAGATCTCAACTTTACTGCCAAGGCTAAGTGGTTTAATTTTATTTACTTTGTTTTAGATGCAATCCTGTGAGAAATCCATTTACCTCAATAAAACTGTTGACAGCCTTTAGTAGAAATTCTGGTTTGATGTTTACATTCCTAAACCAAATAATGCTTTGCTGACCTGATATTTCTAGTGACCCAGTGCCCAGTAGAGAATACAGTTTCTAGGTTTAACGAGAGAGAGAAAAAAAGAAGTATAACCAAAAACCTTATTGGCATCTAGTTAGGGCTGCTTTGGAGGTGTATTTCTTCTTGTTTCTCTTCTGCTGTCTCTTTGCCTGGCTCGTAGCAATGTTTTCATATGTGTCTTTTTGCAAATTTTAGTGTAGTCCATGGAAGGTAAATTCTGACCCCTTCAGTAGACTAAAAAGTTGACTTACTTTTTTTGAAGATTTTCATTTCTATGCATTTAACATTTATTTTATTCCTGGGAGTCATTTGTTAAAATGATATTATAACATTTAACTGATATGATTATATCATATCAGCTGTAAAATCTTTGTGAATGGGGAAACTGAGGTATAAGGAGGGGAAGTGACATGCCTGAGGTGTTCCTAGTACACTGAGCTGGAACCAGGCAGCTATGTAGGCTATATGAGTTGTGGGCTAGCTCTTCTACCTCCTAGTTTTATGACCTTCCATGACCCATTTAATACATCTGTATCTTAAGGCCACCTTTCATAAAATGAGGATAGTAGGTACTCCTACTGACTGACACTGCCTTAATCACAGATTTTTTTTGGTTTAAAGAAGCATGTGCTAGCGTAAAGGCTGTGGTATTTATTAGTTGTATGGCCATGGGCAATTTCTTTAACCTCAGAAAACCTCAGTTTCCACAAAGATAAACTTGGGGTAATAATTTACCTTACAGCATTGTGAGAGATAGTGCAGGTGAACAGCCTAGCCCAGTGACAGGCACCTAATGACTTCTCAGTGAGTGGTGACCATTGTTAAAATGATCTGATGATAATGATACAGATGGAGAAAAAAATGTGATAATAGCAAGTTTTAAGTGGGAAGGTTTTAACTTGTTAAAAAGTTTTGTGGGAGTGTCAGGTGGCCTTAAGTACTGTGAGGTACTGTCTTACTTTCTGGCCATTTTATTTAACAACAGCCATGAGGGGATATGTAAAGGTTGTTGCTTTTAGACACTGCATACCTTCAAAAGATGATGTGAGGAAAGTATGGTTATATAAAGTGTTTTGCAAGTTTAGGAGTCCTAAGACCAGAAAAATCATGAGGCTTAAGAGGAGGATTTTTAGATAAATTATAGGCTTGTTGTGGCCTTGAATAAAGATGTGAAATATCAGTTTGGGATCAAGGTGTAAATTTTAACCCTTTCCTCCTTCTGTCTAGGTCTTGAGTCAGAGTACCAACCTTGGGGACCCTGGACCACTATCATGGAGACTGAGAGTGAGCAGAACTCCAGCTCCACCAATGGAAGTTCCAGCTCAGGGGGCAGCTCTCGGCCCCAGATAGCTCAGATGTCACTGTATGAACGGCAAGCAGTGCAGGTGAGGCTGAACTCTGAGGGGCCGATTTGAGTATTGGCATGAGATAAGCAAGGATGCTGGAAGATAATTGTCCTTAGTTTCCTTTTCAGCAAAATGGAGTGGGTGGGGAGTTGGATTAGATGATTTTTACTAAGGTTCCTTCTAGCTCTAAGAATCTGAGTTTACAAAGCTTTGGGCAAACAAATAGAATGAAGTTCAGCCTTTCAAGTAAGGCTTCTTATACCGTTCAGTCCAACTAACTAGACTGAAACCATAACCATTTCTCTTCATGGATTGTGTCAGGCTTTTAATCTTTGTCCTTTCTTATAAATCACCCCGAGTAATGGAAATAATCATGCACTTCTTTCCATATTTTTAGACATATAGTAAATTCCAAGTTTTTTTAAATTCTATTTGAGAATGGGGCTTAACAAAGTATTTTAGAAACTAGAATAACCATGCCCATCATAAGAACAGTTCTAATTATTAAAGAATAAGAATACAGTAGAATCAGTTAACACTAAAACTGAACTACCAGTATCATCTTTATAAACATCAATTAACTTGATACTGTAGATACTTGAAAATGCCAGTTAATTGAGAATTTTATCTGATAGAGCAATATTCTTCATTATTTCCAGTCCCTTACTATAGCCCCAGAATATGGTTTCATTTTCTTCTTCTCTTTACATTAATCAACATCCTATTTATTTTCAACCTGTCTAGTCCCAGTTCTTCTCCTTGCTATAGCGTGTGTTTCTAAGCCCCATTTTGGGAAGTAAGGGTTTATGTGAGTTGCACTGCTTTACTTTTCTCTGTATACCAGAATAGACCGTAGCAGAACTGATTTTTTTCCCCCAGTTTTTAGAACAGTCTATGAACTAACTGATTCTAATACAAAAAAGGACAAATCAGATGTTGATGATGTAGCCAAGTCTCCCATCTCCCTTGGTTTCTCTCCTTCCCATGGCTCACTTTTACAGGACATCACAGTGATTCACATAGAATAGGAGTTAGGAGTGATCCATCCTAAGTGGTCTGATCCTCTCTTTCTCCTCCTAGGCTCTGCAGGCACTGCAGCGGCAGCCCAATGCAGCTCAGTATTTTCACCAGTTCATGCTCCAGCAGCAGCTCAGCAATGCCCAACTGCATAGTCTGGCTGCCGTGCAGCAGGTGAGAGGTCAGCAGTCAGCTGGCCTGAGAGGGAGGGGACAGGCACTACAGGTGGGAAGGGGAGACTTTGGGGATACTGCATCCTTCACTAAGCTAGGCTGGGGTCAGAGTCTTCTCTGCCTCCTGTTCTCCTTCAGGAGGATGGATGATCCTTAGCTTCTGGGGTTGTGGTAATAACCATGGGAAAACCACCTTTTAGAGTTAGAATGCTATGTCCTAGACCTCTACTTCCAATAATGTAGCCACTAGCCACATGGCAGTTACTGAGTGCTTGAGATGTAGCTTGTCCAAATTGAGATGTGCTGTAAGATTTTAGATTTCAAAGACTTAATATGAAAAAAAAGTAAAATATCTCATTAGTAATTTTTTATATTGATTACATGGTGAAATGATAATATTTTAGATATATTGGGTTTAATAAAATAAATTATTAAAGTTTATGTCACCTGTTTCTTTTACTTTTTTAAAATGCATATTAGCAAATTATATATGTGGCTCGCATTATGTTTCTGTTGGATAGCTCTGGGCTAGACTTACAGAGACTTAAAGGTTCTTCTCCCACCTAAAAGAAAGTGAGAGCAGAAGGACAGGCTGCCAGCCTGCCGCAGGAGGGTTATGTAGGGGCTGTTAGGTTACTATGTATGGTAATATGAGGGTCTTTTGGGTAGAGAATAGACTTTTCCTTACTCCAGAGTAGAGTCTCTTGTTCTTACCTGAAATCTTTGTTTTTTGCCTGTGTTTTATTACCGGAAGTAATAAATCTCTGCTCTTTCTTATTTTCCTTCCCCTCTAACAGGCCACCATTGCTGCCAGTCGGCAGGCCAGCTCTCCAAACACCAGCACTACACAGCAGCAGTCTACTACCACCCAGGCCTCAGTGAGTACTGCCTCGACCCACTTAGAGGCTTCTCTCTGCATCTTTGTCCCTTGGTTAAACTACTTCATGCAGCTGATCTGAGAATGTTTGTTGGGCCGTCAATGGATATTTACTGCTCTTATGGAGAGAATACAAGAAAGAGAGAAAGTAGCCAACTTTAGTCTTAATAAGGGGGTCTAAGAATGGAGGAAGGAAATCCTGAGGAATAAGGGAAATAGCAAAGATAAGTGACTAATCTCTGGACCCTTCACTGAAAAGCAAAAAAAAAAAAAAAAAAAAAAAAAACCACCAAACCCGACTCATAGTGACCCTATAGGAGGACACAGTAGCTGCCCCGTAGAGTTTTCCAAGGAGAGCCTGGTGGATTTGAATTGCCAACCTTTTGGTTAGCAGCTGTAGCTCTTAACCACTACACCACCAGGGTTTCCACTGAAAAGCAAAGCCTCTTCCATTTCATTCCTTTGCCTTCTCAACTGTTATGCTACTGGTTACGGACTGATTTTTTTTTTTTTTTTTTTTTTTTTTACTTTGGTAATTCCTCAGAGTAGCCAGGATGACGGATAAGGATAGGAAGTTAGTAATCATTTACCCATGACTCCATGAAAGTAAGATACTCTGTTCTTGACTTTTAACTGGGCCACTCTGAATTTTTCAATAAGGGAACAAGTACATTTCCTTTCTCTTTCCCAAATCCTTAGTCATGGTTCCTTTCTGTACCACACAGATTAATCTGGCCACCACGTCGGCCGCCCAGCTCATCAGCCGATCCCAGAGTGTGAGCTCTCCTAGTGCCACCACCTTGACCCAATCTGTGCTTCTGGGGAACACCACCTCCCCACCCCTCAACCAGTCCCAGGCCCAGATGTATCTACGGGTAAGCCACAGACAAAGCCACCAATGTCCCCAGGGCATAGTTTTGTCCCTGACAAGGACTTGAGTGAAGGCCATTTTATTTGGCCCTGGTTACCCAGATGTTTTGAGACAAGCTGATCTACTTTCCATGCCTTAGGTACCCCCTAGACACATGATGCTCAGTGTTCACAGGGAGACTGTAGACTACATCCAGATCCTAAGCCAGAAGATGTTGGCCTTAATATTTGGCTAAATTAGGTCAAATATAGTCCAACCTTTAAACCTGTGGCTCTAGTACACAAATTCTAAGTGTTGTTTCTTAGCTTATCTACTTACTATGTATAAGTACTTGTTCTAAAATCCTCCTTGTCTCAACTTCTTTGATGTTTGACTCTTTGCTGCCAATCTCTAGTTTTCTGTACATTCTAGGTTTTCTTCTGGATGAGCCTTCACATATGGAGAATGAGAGGCTCCTGGGTTGGTGTGGAAAGGGGCAGGACTTAGCTGTTTAATATTTTCTGCTTATTTTGTCTTGTTGTCCTTCCCTTCTGTTTCTTCTGTTGTCTTTTCCTCTTGTCCTGTCTTCCTCTGCTCTTCTTCTTCCTGCTCTCCTTGCCAGCCACAGCTGGGAAACCTGTTGCAGGTAAACCGGACCCTGGGCCGGAATGTACCTCTAGCCTCTCAACTCATCCTGATGCCTAATGGGGCTGTGGCTGCAGTTCAGCAGGAGGTACCATCTGCTCAGTCTCCTGGAGTTCATGCAGATGCAGATCAGGTCAGTGGCAACCACTTTACCTGCTGGTAGGCGTTGGGAAAGATGACGGGAATGTCCATGGACCAGGGCCAACCCTTCTGCTCCATTGCCATTTTTCAGAATTCTTATTTTTTTCCTTTCCTTAATTGCGATAGAATTTGAATCCCTTACAACTTTTGAGTTAGGAAGGGAGGCAGATTTTTTTTTTTTAAATTATATATGTATATTTATTGTTTAAAGTATATACAGCAAAACATACACCAATTAAAAAATTTCTACATGTACAATTCAGTGACACTGATTGCATTCTTTAAATTGTGCAACCCTTCTTGTCCTCCTTTTCTAAATTATTCCTCCTCCGTTAACATGAACTCACTGCCCGCTAAGCTTCCTCTCTGACCTTTCAAATTGCTGTCGTCAGTTTGATCCCATATAGCTAGTTCTTCAAAAAAGCATGATGATCGAGGCAAACATTCTTTACTAAGTAAGTTAACCTATTTGGTTTAAAGAAGACTTCAGGGCATATTTTTGGTTTAAGGTTTAAAGATTATCTCAGGGTAACAGTTTCAGGGATTCATCCAGCCTCAGTGGCTCCAGAATGTCTGTATTCCATGAGAATTTGGAATTCTCTTCCACAGTTTTTCTCCTTTTGGTCAGAATTCTTCTGTAGAATCTTTGATCAAAATGTTCAGTGATGATAGCCGGGCACCATCAAGTTCTTCTGGTCTCATGACAAAGCAGGCATTTGCTCATGGAAGCAATTAGGCACACATTCAGTTTCCTTCTCCTAGTCTTGACTCAAGATCCCTAGTTGTGCAGTGTTTTAAGTGTTTGACTGCTAACCAAAAGATCAGCAGTTCGAATCCACCAGCTGCTCCTTGGAAACCATATGGGGCAGTTCTACTCTGTCCCATAGAGTTGGTATGAGTTGGAATTGACTTGACGGCATCAGGTTTTTTTTTTTTAATTCCCTACTCAAGGAAGCAGATTTGACTGAATACAGCCCTGTGGATCTGGAAACTCTGACTCTCAGTATAGGGCAGAATTCCTGGCTATCCTTCTAGCCGTCTGTGACTTTTATTCAGGAAGTCTCATTCTCTCTCCTTGCAGTACTGTCTCCTGAAGATAAGGGATGGTTGAGGAATTCTGCTGTTAGATAGATGTGAAGTAGACCTGGCTGTGTTGCTGGACGAATGTTTGGTTCTTTCTACGTAGGAGTTACTGAAGTTCTCAACTGTCAGCAGTCTCCTGTTCCTGCTCACCTTTGTTCTCAGTAAAGGTCTTCCTCACTATTACTTCCCATGCCTTGGTGTCAAAATATATAAATAAGTACATATATACATTTGGGCCTGAACTTTTAGTTTCTTATGGATGAGATAAAAACTAGGAACTTATTTTTATTAGTTTATTAGTTAACAGGTAACTATTAGACGACTCCTCTTGAAGTGCTCAGATAGGTGCTAGAAACTTTGGCAGATTAAAAAGAAATAGGAGTCTTATTTTCAAAGAGCTGAGAGTCGAAGAGTGCTAAACTATGTTACTGAGTGGCATATGAGTTTAGAGAAGAGTTGGCTGCATTACTTTGCAGTGGCTTTGTGGCACACTCGAGCAGAGTCTTGAAGGATGCGTGGGATTTGATTTGGAGTGAGAAGATAACTCCATCATGAGTGTAGAAGGATGGTTCATATATGTGAACATGAGTGTGTGTAGTGGGAGCTGGGGGTGAGGTAGAGAAAGTGGAGATGACAGGCATGATGGTAGAAGAGGCCATTGTTAGTGAGGAGCCTGAAAGTTAAGCAAAGGAGGTCTAGTTAACGTCATAGGTAGCAGGGGCCATTGCTGGTTATTGAGCAGCAGATTCACAAGATAATATATGCCTGGAGAAGCAGTGATAGAAATTAGGGAACCTGCTAAGAGACTTTTGGGGTCATCTAGTTACAAGGTAAGACCTTTATTTTAAATTATAGTAATAGCAGTGGAAGCGGAGGATAAGGTTGAGAGTGCATCCGTATCCAATTTATTTATCCATTCAGTCGTCCCAAATATTTGGGTGTCCGTATGTGGAGGGACAGAGGGGTGGTTAAAAATGTGAGTCTGATATTGAAGTCAGATTCCAGCTCTAGGACTTACTGTGTGACCTTGGACAAATGATCTAACGTCTTTCTTCCAGTTTCTTCATCTATAAAATGAGTATTATACCTACCTCAGGGTGTGTTGTGAAGACTAAATGAGTTGATAGGTGTAAGTGCTTAGAACAGTGCCTGGATATAAAGTCAGCCATTATGTATCAGACATTCCTTAGCCTTGGATGCCCAAGAAAGTCACGATCACTACACTGATGGAGATTATGGACCATTGAAGCACTGACATTAAACAGTCATCTGAATGGTGTAATAATTGCTTCTTTGGAAAGTACGGAGTACACTAAAAACATAGAAAGGGACCTAATTTAGCTTGGGGAGGGGCAGAAGTCAAGAAGGACCTCCCTGAGGAGGTGACATTTAAGTTGGGGCCTGGAGAAGTTAGTAAGGTGAGGCTCACCCAGGGACTCTGAAGTTGTTGAAGGCAGAGAAGAAGCTTGATAATGTTGAAGGGATTGAAAGAAGGCCTGTGTTCCTAGAGTTTGGCAGAGGGGGCTGGAGATGGTACTGGAGAGTTACGAGAAACCTCATCTTGCAGGCCCTGAGGGCCTGTGTTTTTAAAGACCATGTTGGCTTCTCTTTCGAGAATAAATGGAAAGGGTGTGAGTGAGTATAGGGAGAACAAGAGTGTTACAACAGTTTAGGGTAAAGATGGTGATTTGAATTAGGCTGGTAGCAGTTTAGATGGAGAGAAATGACTAGATTTGAGAAAATTTAGGAAGACAAATGACAAAAGATGGTGAACTGATTAAGTGGATTGGGGGAGTTGAGGGAGATGCCAGAGATGAGAACTTAACATGAGCAGTGGGTGACTTCTTGTTGTTATGTGCTATCGAGTCGGTTCCGACTCATAGCAACACTGTAGGACAGAGTAGAACTCTCCCTATTATTTCCAAGGGGTGGCTGGTGGATTTGAACTGCTGACCTTTTGGTTAGCAGCCCAGCTCTTAACCATTGTGCTGAAGGAGATGCCAGAGATAAGAACTGACATGAGCAGTGGGGTGACTGTTGGTGCAACTTAGGAGATGAACAGTGGGAAGAAATGGATTTAGGGTGAAGTTCACTGTTGGACAGGTCGACTTAGAAGTGCCTGTGAGCTGTCCACAAGCATATGTTGAGTCAGCTGTTCTGTATATATGGTTCTTAAGCTAGGTGAAGAGGTCTGGTTGGAGATAAAACGTTTGAGAGTATTAGGCACATACATGATAATTGAAGCCAAGGGAATTTTTGAAATTACTTAGATGGTGTGGATGAGAAGAGATGAGTCTTAAAATGGAGCCCTGAGAGTTTCCGATGAACTGCTAGAAAATAGAGTAGTTCACTGGTGCGCAGAGGGTGATGGTCTGGCAAAGGAGAGTGGGAAGGAGCAGTCAGGAAAATCTGAATTGTGTGGTCTGATGAAGACAAGGGAACAGAATATTAAAAGGTGTCTGCATATGTTGCAGGGGTAGGGGTCCCTCATCTCTGTTGAATGCAGTAGAGAGGGCAAGAAAGATGGATTTAATAACGTGGAGGTAGAACTGTTTCAGTGGAGTGATGGGGGCTGAAGTAGTATGATTGAAGAGTAGGAGGAGTTGAGTGACTGGATAGTGAGAATGGATACAGTGACTGTAAACAGTTACTCAGAGTTAGCAGTAATGAAGGAGGGTGAAGCTGGGGGATGGTAACATGGTTATGAAAGGGAGTCAGTAGGGGAGAGGTTGAAGAGACAGGAGATAATTAATATTCTAAGCTTTTTTAGAAGGTGGCAGGGGGTGGGATCCAGAGCAGAAAGAAGGATTAATCTTCGGAAGGAGAGAAAGGAGGAAGTGATGAGTGCTTATGCAGGTAAGTGTATAGATTGGTGGTGGAACCGATGAAGTAATGCTCATACAATGCTTTTTCTTATTTTCTCTGCAGGAATCAAGTTAACAGCTGAGAGTGAGAAGGAAAGAGGGAGGTGGTTCTTGAAAGTAGGAAAGTTTGAAATAGCCGTATGGAAAGGAAGGTGGCTAGAAAAACTGTAATTGCTAGGTAATACTGTGTGCTCCCAAACCTGATGATTCTTTTTTATTTTGTTCCATACAAAAATTTATACGTACATTGTTATGTGACCCTAATTGCTCTCCCCATACTGTGACTGACAGGACACTCCTCCTTTCCACCCGATTCCCCATGTCCATTCAGCCAGCTCCTAATCCTCTCTGCCTTCCCATCTCACCTTGGGACAGAAGCTGCCTGTTTAGTCTCTTCTATCTACTTGAGCTAAGAGGCACACTCCTCGCGAGTATCACTTTATGTCCCACAGTCCAGTCCAATCCCTGTCTGAAGAGTTGGCCTCGGAAATTGTTTTAGTTTTGGGCTGATACAGAATCCGAGGGCCGTGCTTTCTGGGGTTCCTCCAGTCGCGGTCAGACCATTAAGTCTGGTCTTCTTACTAGAATTTGAGTTATGCTCCCCACCTTTCTCCTGCTCCATTAGGGACTCTTTCTTGTGTTCCCTGTCAGGGCAGTCATTGGTGGTAGCCAGGCACCATCTAGTTCTTCTGGTCTCAGGCTGATGAAGTCTGGTTTATGTAGCCCTGTCTCTTGGGCTGATACTTTGTGTCTTTGGTGTTCTTCATTCTCCTTTACTCCAGATGTTTGGGACCAATTGATGCATCTTAGATGGCTGCTTGCAAGCTTTTAAGATCCCAGATGCCACTCACCAAAGTAGGATGCAGAACATTTTCTTAATAAGCTTTGTTATGCCAATTGACCTAGATGTCCCCTGAAAGCATGGTCCCAGACCCCTACCCCTGCTACTCTGTCCCTCAAAGTGTTTGATTGTATTCAGGAAACTTTTTAGCTTTGGTTTAGTCCAGTTGTGCTGACTTCCTCTGTAGTGTGTGCTGTCCTTCCCTTCACCTAAGATAATTCTTACCTACTATCTAGTTAGTAAATAACCCTCACCTTCCATCCCCACCCTTGTAACCATCAAAGAATGTTTTCTTCTGTATTTAAACCTTTTCTTGAGTTCTTATAATAGTGGTCTTATACAATATTTGTCCTTCTGTGACTGAGTAAATTCACTCAGCATAATGACCTCCAGATTCCTCCATGTTATGTTTCATGTATCGTTGTGTAGTATTCCATTGTGTGGATATACCATAATTTATCCATTCATCCACTGATGGGCACCTAGGTTTTTGCTATTGTGAACAGTGCTGCGATGAACATGGGTGTGCATATATCTATTCATGTGACGGCTCTTATTTCTCTAGGATTTATTCCAAGGAGTGGGATAAGTGGATCGTATGGTACTTCTGTTTCTAACTTTTTAAGGAAGCACCAAATTGATTTCCAAAGTGGTTGTACCATTTTATATTTCTGCCAACAGTGTGTAAGTGTTCCAGTCTCTCTGCAACCTCTCCGGCATTTATTATTTTGTGTTTTTTGGATCAGTGCTAGTCTTGTTGGGGTGAGATGACAAACCTGATGATTCTTGTAAACATCTGTCAAAAACTATTACCTCTTTTTTACTGCTACTGCCTGAATTCAGGTTCTTCTTATTTTTTCACCTGGATTACTGTACTAGTTTTCTAACAAGTCTCCTTGACTTTGGAGTCCCTGGATGATGAAAACAGTGCGCTTGGCTGCTGACCAAACGGTTAGAGGTTCAGGTTCATGCAGAGGCACCTTGGAAGAAAGGTCTGGTGATCTGCTTCTGAAAAATGAGCCATTGAAAACCCTGTGGAGCACAGTTCTACTCTGACACACGAGTCAATTGATTACGGCAACTGGTCCCTTGGACTTCAGTTCTTTCATTACTATCAGGAGAAGATTTTTTTTTAAGTAAGAAAATATCTGTTGTTACTGATATTTTTAATTGTACCTCTAGTACACAGAATTTGATAAATCATAATCCTTGGTTCATGACACACTGCCATAATTGGTCCATTTATGACTCACTTTTATTTATTCAGTAATTTTTTATAATGTGATAAGCAGTCCTCAGTTCTGTCCCCTGCCTGCCCCTACTCATGGTAATGCTCATTCTGTTTCTTAGGTTCATCCTTTTCTTATGTCCCTTTTAACATAGTCTTATTGCATTTACATAGTTTGTAAGAAGTACTTTTTATTATGGGAAATTTCAGACATACAAAAATAGAAAACTATAATGAATCCCTGTGTATCTACTGTGTAGCTTCAACACGTGGCCAGTCTATCCATGCCCTCCTCTGCCAGTGGATTATTTTGAAGCAAATTCTAGACATCATACCATAATATTTAAATATATGTGTGTATATTTATTTGCATTTAAATTTATAAGCTTCTTAAATGCTGTATGTGATCTTTTTGGGAATGCTTTCTTAACATTGTCAAGATCCATCTGTATTATTGCATGTTATTATAGTTTATTCACACTGACTTCTATATAATATTCCATTGTGTGCATACACTATAGTTTATTCATGTTTTCTTGTGTTGATGGGCATTGGGGTTGTTTCTAGGCTTCTGTCACTGTAAATAGTGCTCCTGTGAATGTTCTTATGCATGCCTCTAGTTGTACATGGGCAGCTCTTGTAGATTTCCTGGGTTATACGGTGTGTGAATGTCCAACAACTTTAGGATATGTCAGTTGTTTTCCAAAGTGGTTGTATTGATTTTCACTTCCGTCAGCAATGTATAAGGAGATACTTCAACTATTGATTCGATCATGTTTATTCGGGTTAGTTAATATTCTTTAGTGGCTTCCTTTACTCAATTAAGTGGTCATCATTTCTTCCTGTATTCATATTTTGGAGCACTTTTTATGTGCCAGGCAATGTGCTAGGTGGCTGGGAATATAGCAGTAAATCAGATGGATAAACTTTCTCTTTCCAAATTAAAGTTCAGCCTCTCCTTATCTTAACACACCAGGCCCTTTATGATCTGGCACCGTTCTCTCTCCCTAGCCCAAGCCTACCTTTCTGGCTTTATTTCTTGCCACTCCCTGAAACTTGCCCCAAATGTAATGAGCTGTTTACAGTTTTTAAAAAGTGCTGTGCTCTTTCCCAGCTCTGTGGCCTTGCAAATGCTTCAAACCCCCACCTTCACGATTACCTGCTGCATCTCGGATCAAACATCACTTGTTCTAGGAAATCTTCTCTGATCTCCCCACTCAGAATTGATCTTCCTCCTCTGTACTCCCATAGCACCTTGTTACATATCTATGCATAGTATTATATTGTGATTAGTGTTTTTTTTGTGCTCTTTCTCTAATGGAATGTACGCATTAAGAATAGCGACTGTGTCTTTCATTCCTGCATTCCTGGTATCCAGCATAGTACCTGAAGCAAAGAAGGCATTTGGTAGATGTTGAATGAATGAATGGAAAGGGACAATCTAAGGGACATTTTAAAGGAACAAATGACTAAATTTAATGACAGACTTGATAGTAAATGGAGACTGAAAAGACAGATGTGATTCCAGAGTTCATCCCTGGGTGACTGAAAGGCCTTTAATGTATATTACTGTAAAGGTGGTGGTATGAGTTGAGGTGATCTGTAGAATGTGATACTGTGTAGCTATCTTTTGCTTCTTCTAAATCGGTCACAGAAATCTTTGACCTTTAGTGCCTCCTGTTCCCTCTTTTCTGATCTGTTTTTCATATCTTTCAGGTGCAGAACTTGGCAGTGAGGAACCAACAGGCCTCAGCCCAAGGACCCCAGATGCAAGGCTCAACTCAGAAGGCTATTCCTCCTGGATCCTCCCCTACCTCTAGCCTTTCCCAGGCCTCTAGCCAGGCCCTTGCTGTGGCTCAGGCTTCCTCTGGGGCCACAGGCCAGTCCCTCAACCTTAGCCAAGCTGGCGGAGGCAGTGGGAATAGCATCCCAGGGTCCATGGGTCCAAGTGGAGGTAGCCAGGCACCTGGGGGCTTGGGTCAGTTGCCTTCCTCAGGAATGGGTGGTGGTGGGAGCTGTCCCAGGAAGGGCACAGGAGTGGTGCAGCCCTTGTCTGCAGCCCAAACAGTGACTGTGAGCCAGGGCAGCCAGACAGAGGCAGAAAGTGCAGCCACCAAAAAGGCAGAAGCTGAGGGGAGTGGTCAGCAGAATGTGGGCATGAACCTGACACGGACAGCGACACCTGCTCCCAGCCAGACCCTTATTAGCTCAGGTGAGTTGTCCCCTCTCAGAATGTCATTACTCTCTCAAAACTTGTTTGAAATCTTCAGAGTACATTCTTAGCCTTTCTTCCCTGCTTCTCTTGGCCCTAGAGTAGTGGAAGGAAAATCATAGCAGTCTTGAACATGTTAGTTTAGGGAGAGAGGAGGACAGGTAGTAGAGATCAATCTTGTCTGTTTGCACCAGGCAGCGATCACCTTACAAGTTGCCTTGTCTCCTCTTTCTTAGATCTGAATTCTTCAGTTTACTTACCCTACCCATTCATTCACCCAGTTCTTACTGAATCATCTGCTGTGTTCTAGGAGGTGCTGAGGATACAGCTTTGAAAAACAAACTCCCTGTCCTCATAGAGCTATATCCTCTTTTGCTGAGCACAGAGTAAAAGGATTTGATATATAAGTATAGCAAAGAAAATAAAGCTAGGTAAACACAAGAGATTTTTAAGGATTGTTAAATGGCTGAGCAACCTATTTAAATGTTTTTGCCTTATACACGATTTGGTCTTACTGTTAATAACAGATTTATTATCATGTATATTTACTAATGAAGAATGGGAATGTGATCCTCACAGTTATTGATCTATTTTGTAAGTTGCAAAAAGCTTGTAGTGTAGGTTCAAGGTAGGCTGTGGCTGCAGAAGCACTAAAATTTCTCACCTTTTAAACTGCTCTTTCAAAAAAAAGTTCTTTTCCTTGAGGTCTTGAAGACTAGAGTGGTCATTTCTGATTCATAGGGAAGATTATGGATGCAGTGATTTCTAAGTTCCTTCTAGTGTAGGTTTCTATTCACTATATGAATCTAAAACTAGTTACAACTTGGAAAGATGGTTTTACTTTCATTTTTTATGCTTATTATTTTCTGCTCTTCTGTCTCTGTTCTATTGTGGGCACGTGTTTGTAGCCACCTATACACAGATCCAGCCCCATTCACTGATTCAGCAACAACAGCAGATCCATCTACAGCAGAAACAGGTGGTGATCCAGCAGCAGATTGCCATTCACCACCAGCAACAGTTCCAGCACCGTCAATCCCAGCTACTCCACACAGCCACTCACCTCCAGTTGGCCCAGCAGCAACAGCAGCAACAGCCGCCGCCGCCGCCACCGCCGCCGCCGCCGCCGCCGCCGCAAGCCACGACCCTCACTGCCCCTCAGCCACCACAGGTCCCACCTACTCAGCAGGTCCCACCTTCCCAGTCCCAGCAGCAAGCCCAAACCCTGGTGGTTCAACCCATGCTTCAGTCTTCGCCCCTGTCCCTCCCACCCGACCCAGCCCCCAAGGCACCCATCCCCATCCAATCCAAACCACCTGTAACACCTATCAAGCCTCCTCAGTTAGGGGCTGCTAAGATGTCAGCTACCCAGCAACCACCACCTCACATCCCTGTGCAAGTGGTAGGCACCCGACAGCCAGGTACAGCCCAAGCACAGGCTCTGGGGTTGGCACAGCTGGCAGCTGCTGTACCTACTTCCCGAGGGATGCCAGGGACAGTGCAGCCAGCTGGTCAGGCCCATTTGGCCACCTCACCACCTTCATCCCAGGCTCCTGGTGCACTTCAGGAGTGCCCTCCCACATTGGCCCCTGGGATGACCCTTGCCCCTGTGCAGGGGACAGCACATGTTGTAAAGGGTGGGGCCACAACCTCCTCACCTGTAGTAGCTCAGGTCCCTGCTGCCTTCTACATGCAGTCTGTGCACCTGCCGGTGAGTGATGTCTGATGGTTTTAAAGAAACTATCACCTTGAGAGCAGACTTGGGGTTCTGTGGAAATAAAGCTAAATTTAATAGGGGATTAAAGTGCTGAAGAGGTTAAGATACTGGTATTTATCTGCTCCTTCTATGAGAGGAGAGAGACACACATTAATGTACATATCTGAACTTCATACTAGTAAATTTGTTACTGAAATCATTGTAGGCTTTGAGTCTGTATTAATTTAGATCAAGATAGCCTTGACGAAATCAATTCTTAGAACAGTTCTTGATTGGTCTGTAATGAAACCAGGGTCTTGACGTCTAAATCAGGACCAAATAACGTTGCATTCGCTTTTGTTCTAATGTAGAATGTACACTTTTTGGGAACGACCAGCAATTTTAGTGTACCATGGGAAATACACAAACTGGGGAATCTAGAACTAAGCAAATGTTCTCTGAAAGTATGGGAGTCATTGTGGTTCCTTACTGTCTTGCACTCATAAATCTTGGTTTCTTCTTCCCCTTTCCTATTCATTATATAGGGCAAACCCCAGACACTGGCTGTCAAACGCAAGGCTGAGTCTGAAGAAGAGAGAGATGTCTCTACATTGAGTTCAATGCTTCCTGCCAAGGCATCGCCAGTAGCAGAGAGCCCAAAGGCCATGGAGGAGAAGAACAGTCTTGGAGGTGAGTAATTAACTTCTAAAATAAAATGCTGTTGGAGTCCACAGAGAGAGAGAGTTCTGAATGAGCCAAAAGACAAATCTAGTTCAGTAGAAAATGGGCCTGAACTTGGTGGAGTAATGAGTAATTCCAAAAAACGGAATCCAGAGTGAATGATCAAGGGTGAAGATGAATTATTGTGGAATATCTGCCTTGATCAATTATGCCATTCCATACCTGCTCCTTAATCTGTTTGTTTTCCAGAGAAAGCTGAACCAGTGGCCAGTGTGAATGCTAATACCCCGAGCAGTGAACCAGTAACCTTGACCCCTGCCCCATCAGCACCACCTCCTACGCTAGCTATGGTGTCCAGACAGATGGGTGACTCAAAACCGCCACAGGCTATCGTGAAGCCCCAGATTCTCACCCACATCATTGAAGGCTTTGTTATCCAGGAAGGAGCTGAACCTTTCCCGGTGAGGGTAGGGCCATAAGGTGGGACATTAAAGTGAGGACTTGTTCTGATTGTCTTTTCAAACTCAACTAAGAATAAAAGGCACAGAGCTATGTAATTATTAGAGAATCACTCAATTGTGCTGTCATTTGGTTAGTTGTACAGAAAGAAAGGAAGAGAAAAGGAGAGTATGTGGATAAGGAAATTAAAATGTTCGGAAGAGAGGAGAAGAAAAAGAATCGTTAAAGCTATAGTGTTTATTTAGATAAAAGAGGTTGTTTTATAGTGAAGAAAACTGCAGTAGAGAAGTTAAGGGACTTTCTAAGACTAGAGCAGAAGCAAGACTAGAACCCAGTGTCTTGACTCCTAGGGCATTCTCTGCACATTAGCAAGGAAAAGGACAATGGGGAGCCAAGGCAGGAACGCTTTCTCCAATAGCCTATCTGATAAAAGCCAACTAGACTCTTGATTGCCATGTTGAAAGTGATTCTTACTGAACCAGACTTGGTCATTAACTCAGATACAGGCAAAGGCATGATGGTGAGGAACATTGGAGAGCGGTATATAGGGACAGGAAGGAAATAGGCTAACTTAACTTTAAACTTTTTCTGGGACAGGTGGGTTGTTCTCAGTTACTGAAAGAGTCTGAGAAGCCACTGCAGACTGGTCTCCCGACAGGGCTGAATGAGAATCAGTCAGGTGGCCCCTTGGAAGGAGACAGCCCATCTGCTGGTGAGTATTTAGAAACTATCTGGGGTAGGAGGCTCATAGAGGAGTGTTTGAGGACTTGCTATAAAATGGTAACATTTCATTTAAAATGAGATGTATGAAGTTTATCTACACACAGAAACCATATTTATGTATCAGGGTATACAGAATCATACAAAAGTTACTAGGGGAATTTTACCAAGCTAAGGTAACCTATTAAATTTTTCTTTACTATAAGGCTTTATTTTTCAAAAAGTGATTTAAAATAGGATGTTTATATCCTTAATTTTCAGTTTTCCTTACTCTGGATTCTATAATCTATATTAAGGGTTCTTATTTACATTGCTGTCCCTGCTTTTGGAAATCTTTGTGGGAGAGGGATCTTTTATCTTTCTCATCTTCTGTAAATTAGCTCCTCCTTCCCACTAAAAAAGGGAGTATGTCTGGAATCTTGAGAGTATGAATTAGGATAAAATTAGTTAAGAGACATTTAGAATGGAAATTGGTCTGGCTTAAAGTTAAGATTTTATGATCTTGAAGGACAAATACTCATGGTTTTGGATTTTGAACTTTTTTTAAACTTATTATTATGAAACTTTTGGATACAAAAAGAGGGAATAGTATAATGAACCCCATGTTCCAGTCACCCTGCTTTAGCAAGTATCAACTCATGGCCAAACTCATTTCATCTATAATACCCAACTTCTCCTTACCTAAATTATGGATTTGGAACTTTATGTTTTAGGTACTCCTAATCAGGTTGTATAGATCCTTGGGGAAAACTGTCTCAGTATATCCCTGAGTGATTACAGTCCAGCCCTAGTCCTAATGATGGCCTGAGGGGCAGCAGAAGCTGATGGTGACTCTCCAGCTATGCCCGTTTTTTTTTCAGAACTAGATAAGAAGGCAAATCTCCTCAAGTGTGAGTACTGTGGAAAGTACGCCCCTGCGGAGCAGTTTCGTGGCTCCAAGAGGTTCTGCTCCATGACTTGTGCTAAGAGGTACTACAGGCACCACTCCTCACCTCAGCATGGTTCCTACATCTAATGTCACACCCCTTCCCTGGGGTCATCTCACAGCTGATCTTTTATGTCTCAATTGCTTTCATTCCCTCCCCCAGGTCAGCTCTTAAATACCAATTCACATTTAGGGTCAGAGAGCAGGGTAGTTGGGACTCCTGGTGGTGGAGTGGTTAAGTGCTCAGCTGCTAACTGCAGGGTTGGTAGTTTGAACCTACCAGCCGCCCCGCAGGAGAAGGATGTGGCAGTCTGCTTCTGTACAGATTACAGCCTTGGAAACCCCATGGGGCAGTTCTACTTTGTCCTACAGGGTAGCTATGAGTCAGAATCGACTTGAGGGCAGTGGGTTTGGTTTTTTGGTTTGAGCAGGGTAGTTTATAGCACCTTTGGCAACTTTTATAGCACCTGTATATGCTCTGACCTGTAGGTACAATGTGAGTTGTAGCCACCAGTTCCGACTGAAGAGGAAAAAAATGAAAGAGTTTCAAGAAGCCAACTACGCCCGTGTTCGCCGGCGTGGGCCCCGCCGCAGCTCCTCAGACATTGCCCGGGCCAAAATCCAGGGCAAGCGCCACAGGGTGAGCTTCTGTTGCAGAGCCAGCTATCTTTAAAATGGACCTTTTGTCTTCCTCTTCCCCTACAGAGCAATACCTTTGCCCAGGTAAGGGGTGTGAGACCAGAACTCTGGTTTCACATGGATTGCATTACTCCAAATTTCAAGACATCCTGACCACCTTTATCTCTTCACACCTGACTACGGGTTCCTGTATACATTAATCATTATACTGTACTTGAATTGAGATAATCTAGATCAATTTTAGTAATACAAGAAAGGGGAGAATCAAGAAAGTGTGATATAGTTTATATTTGAAAGGCCCGTAAGAGTGTACTAGTGTTTTTGGGCATTTGCAAATAAAGGGCAAATTACCTCACACGGTAAGCTGTTTTTCCCCTACGCCCAATATTAACTCCAACCCAGGATGGTTGGGGAAGGCGGGACTCATTGCACTGAGTTATTCACGACTTGTTTTGCTGTTCTCTCTATAGGGTCAAGAGGACTCTAGTCGGGGCTCAGATAATTCCAGTTATGATGAAGCACTCTCTCCAACATCTCCTGGGCCTTTATCAGTGAGAGCTGGGCATGGAGAACGTGACCTAGGGAACCCCAATACAGCTCCACCAACACCAGAGTTACATGGCATCAACCCTGTGTTCCTGTCCAGTAATCCTAGCTGTTGGAGTGTAGAGGAGGTGTATGAGTTTATTGCTTCTCTACAAGGTACTGAGGGCCTCTCCAACAGAATCTAGGGCATGTATATGCTTAAGTTTTTCTATTGGTTTTCCGTATGCCATTCTACGTGGTCCATTGTCAGGGAACATAACTAATTTTAAGCAGCAGGCTTGATAATGATATGGTAGTACAAAGGCTGTACTGTTTAACATTTATTCAAGTTACTTTTAATATTTATTGAAGTTAATTTCTTTCTGGCTTGTCATTGTCCTGTACCATGCCAGCAATTTTGCAGTTTCTCATCTCTTATTATTCAGCTGTTTCTTACCAAAAATTTTTGGAGAAAGGATAGAGTTTTTATGTGTGATACCCAACATGGATAAAAGACTAACTTTTTTCAGTGGAGAAGATGATTAGAAACTTTAAGGGAGCATGTTGCCCGACTCCCTTCAAGGCAGGACGTTCTTGACAAAAGGATAGTTTTCTCCAGAAAAGAACAATTGTGTCTTGCTATTATTTGTCTAAATTCTGGGCCCTCAAACAAAAATGTCACAAAGGCTCTTGACTTTGATATTTTGCTAAGGTAAAATTTTAGAAAACATGCGCATTTTTGCCCCCTTTCCACCCAAACCATTTGGAGGAAGTTACTTAAGTGGACTTAGTTGTAGTTCTTTCCTGACCTTGGCTTTTTTTTTCTCTTTGATAGCCAGTTGCTGTAATTTCATTTTGCTTGCCATCTCAGGCCTGTTACTGACTTTAGGAAAAGTGAATTCTACTTTGGGATTAACCATTGCTAAGCCTGTTATTCATCTTTAGTTTCCCCCTTAGTCTCTGATGTTATCATGCAGTTTCTCAGACATGTTTCCACTGTTTCCTTCTAGGCTGCCAGGAGATTGCAGAGGAGTTTCGTTCCCAGGAGATTGATGGACAGGCCCTTTTATTACTTAAAGAAGAACATCTTATGAGTGCCATGAACATCAAGCTGGGTCCTGCTCTCAAGATATGTGCCAAGATAAATGTCCTCAAGGAGACCTAATGTGCCCTCTTGCACAAACCAGACTAAGACAAAGACACTCCCTACTGTCCAGGTTGTGTAACCTGGTACCAGCAGACTTTGTAGGGAAAAAAAAGCTGTCCCAATTATGTAAATCTTTTGTAGAGGGGATAACTGAGACAGGGAAGAAGAATTCTCAAGAACTGGTTGGTGGTGCTACATGGCAGCAACTTCTGACATTTTCTCTGCATTCCACTTTATTTTTAAAAATCTTTACAGTGCTCACCATTCCCACTGACCCTAATCGTATCTTTATAAAAGTGGCAGTCTATATAGAGAACTATCTCTGCTCAGCCTTATCATGGAGTGGAGCATCTAGTCAGGGTCTCACTTCTCCAAGAAGAATATACAGTATGGTAAGGCAAGGAAATGGGTGGGATTGTAGTTTGCCTCACCAGGGGAGAGGTAGGGTTTTGTAGCTTGTGTGACACAAGTAGCAAAATCTAGAACTCCCCCTCTTCCCTCAGAATTGTCTCACTGTAGCTGTGGCCTGGAGTTTACTCTTTGTTGTCACTCCTGTAGTATTGAACATTTTCACCTGTATCTGGCAGGGTCATCAGCCAGTGACTTGGTTAGCATCATCTGATTTGCTGCAGGGACTAAAAGTGTTTGATTGGCATGTGTGTGGCTGTTGTCATTCTTTCTGCATCCCCCCACTCCCCTCCAATTTATCTGTTGTCTTCTTTTTTTTCAGTTCCTATTCTGCTGTCCTATAGCTTTATAAAACAGGAATACATGGGGCTAAGGTCAGGAGTATAGGTACCTGCCTTAGGCGTTATTCCTTGTACAACAAAAATATTAAATATTTTTTTCTTCCTCAGTAAAAGGATGAAAATTGGTCTTAGTTATCTTACTCTATTGCAGTATCTCTTCTCTTTTTCACACAAACAACTAGGCCAACATGTTTTTTTTTTTTTTAATCTTTAAGTGTTTTTGTACAAAAAGTGTTTTTTTTTCCTGCATTTGAAAACACCAGGGTATGGGGAAGGGATGCAAACAAAAAATAAAAAAAGATGTTTTTATAACATTATTTTTCCTGTTTAAAAAAAATCATTCCTATGGTATTGAAAGTCTAAAGATGAAATAACTTCATTTTTCTTCTACAGCCTATAAAAAAGGCCCTTCACCTATTGACTCATCCATCTTTTTTTTTTTTTTGTCCACTGGAGCCACTGTACTCTTCAGTGGCCCAGGGGTTCACTATCACAGAAAGATCAGCCCACACTTCTGGGCATATGGCCGAAACAGAAAGGTGGAAGCATCAAAAGATGGAAAAACCTGTACCACAGAAATGTGGGCAAGACGACACTTCCCTGAGCCAGCAGAAGGGACAGGTGCAGCAGCGTTCCACACCCAGAGCAAAGGACAGCAGAGTCCTAGATGCCTCACTCACTTGCACTTCATTCCCTTTCCAGAGAATTGGGGAAAAAAAAAATGGTCAAAATAACATGCCTGGGAAGAAAGTGCAATATATGTTTAGAAATACCAGTAGAGAGAAACCTCTTAGGAATAAAAGCTTTGCCAGCTTTTACTACAAACGTGCAAAGAAAATCAAGGAGATCACACTACAAGGTACACTGGTTTTCCTTTTCTGGAACCCCTGTAGCATAGGTCAGTTTCATTTCCCTTTCCAACTGACTGGGTTTCTGTATTAGGCATTTTGGCTATATATAAACTGACAAACCCACAATCCAGGACCCAATCCAAGCTATAAAAGTCACCCCAATGTCAACAAATGATACCTTACAATACTGTAATTGGGAACATCTCACATTTTCCCCCGTTGTAATCACAGGTGGGAGAAGTGAGTCTAGGACCTCTCCAGGTTCAGACCAAATAGCAGTGCTTTACAACTTGGGCTGCAACCAAGTAACCACTGCAGGGCAGTTCCAAGCAGCAAGAAATTCCATCCAGATTCTCATGGAGCCTAGAGTAGAGTAACAGTGTGAATACAACTGAAACTTGTATAAATGTGTCTTTTTTTTTTTTAAATTAAAGGAATCCAGTGTCTCAAAAACTTGTGAAAATGTGTTTAAAAAAAAGGCCAGGGGGCCTGCCACACCCTTTTGCCCACTATCACTATCCTACCTGTATCTTCTGATACCAAGTGATAGTCCAGTAGCCTCTGCTGTCACTGGCCCTATTACCTCTATCCTACAATTGTACCTCTAAAACAAAATAAGGAGCAAAAGGAAGTTCTAGTGAGAAGACAAAAAGCAAAGTGAAAAGCCAAGAGTAGTATGAAGGGTTGGATGAGATGAGAGTGGTGACACTTGAGAAATCTGGCTGGGTATGCTTTGGTTTAGGGGATTGAAGAGGCTGGACATTTAAAGTGCAATCACATTGGTAATAAATGATCATCTCTTTCTTCTGACTCCTCCCCTAGCTGGTCATCCCCAACACCACGATACGCAGCAGGCACATTTCTGGGTTTAGAACGGCACACAAAGTCACAACCATCCTGTAAGGAAAATACAAGGAAGAAAATAATTTAGAACATCCAACTTTAGGGTAAAGTAAGGTATATTTATGGTCTAAAAATGTGGCAAGAACTGGTTTTCTCCAGGGATAATGAACAGGAAACTCAAAAGATCGAAGAATCAGCGAAAAAGGGAGCTATAGGGTGAGTCTCCTTCTCTCCATCTTGTTGGGTGCTGTTGAGTCGATTCTGACCCTATAGAATCCTATAAGGTTTCCTAGGCTATAATCTTTATGGGAAGGAGTGCAGGTGGTGCAATGGTTGAGCTCTCAGCTGCTAACTGAAAGGCTGGTGACTCGAACCCACCGGCAGCTCCTTGGGAAAAAAGACCTGGCAATCTGCTCCCGTAACGACTGCAGCCTAAGAAACCCTACAGAGCAGTTCTACTCTGTCCCATAGGGTCGCTATGAGTCGGAATCCACTGGACAGCATGTAACAAATCTTACGGGAGCAGATCGTCAGGTCTTTTTTCCCTCAGAGCCACTGGTGGTTTGAACCACCCACCTTTTGGTTAGCAGCTGAGTACTTAACCATTGTGCCGCCAGGGCTCCATTCCCTCCACCTAAACGCCCTTAATAGCTAAACAGGACTTAAGAGAAGATATCATCTTTTAATTGACAGTGTTGATCTTCTAACAAAGTCTTAGGCCAGAAATTAAGATGTTATACCACTTATTACTTTGTACTTCAGGGCAACTGACTTTCTTGGTTTGCCTGGGACTTTTGCAGTTTTAGCACCAAAAGCTCCATGTCCCAGGAAGCTCCCAGTCCTGGGCAACACAGGACAGTTGGTCACCCAACCTTGTAAGCACTCAGCCAGCTGTCCTGTTACTTACGGCTACGAGGTTGCCAAGATCCTGCCAGAAGGCTAAGTGGGGAAATTGCTCCATCCCCTTGGCTCCCACCACCAGTCGCTGGTATAGAAATCCCCCAATGATATAGACAGCCACCAGTGATGCAAACCTGTAGAGGAAGAAGGACAGCTGTAATTAAAAACTGAGGAACAGTAAAACTCAGACACTAAGGAATAATCTCTATATTCCTTAGTTAACTGTTCCCTAAGCTGTGTTCTGTAAAAAAGGGTAATAACGCTGAATGAGAAACAGGGCTGGTAGCTTCCTTAGATAACCAATTAAAGTTGTCAGTCTAAGAAAAGCAAAATGCTCCGAAAAAATGAGACATACAGTGTATTATGTGTTTCCGACTCACTTATATATATGATTCCATTTCTCCAGTAGTTCTAATAATCTAATGAGACCATATTAAAAACTGACCAGCCCTCCACAGGAAAACGAAAAAGCACCCCAAAATACAAATATTTATTAGGACAAAACATTAAACCTATTCATTTTATTAACTTGCATAGTCGAGTTTTAAGATTTTTACAAAGTTCTTCCCCCTCAATTACAGCATAAAGCACACACACAATTCGTACTCATGTCTCATGTTATCACTAAATAGTTATTCTTGACTTAAGAAAAAATGGTCTTGGAGTGATAAGAGAAAGTACTCACGTGACAAGTAATATAGAACCCACACTGAAGTGGGAGATCTCTGGGGAACAGGCCAGGCTGCTATCCATCTCAAAGAGGTAGAAACAATCTTGGACTTTGCCTCGCTCCTCAGATACAGGGTTAAAATTGTCCTAATGATCAGAGGACAGAACCCAACAATTATGAAGTAAAGTGTTTTCTTCTGATTCCTATCTAAAAAACACACAAAACCCAAAAATATTTGCTCCTCCTGGTTTAATAACGTATTTTCCACGAATGATGGGAGATGGATGTCTATGACATAAGGAAAAATTGCACTCCCAGTTTTCTCATGTCCGTCCAATGCATCTTGCCCCCTCTGGAAGTTCTTTCCCACCTCAGGTTGGTCTTATCACCTCCCTAGGCCTATACACCCCATGATGCCTCACCGCTAGGGTGTGTCGGTTGCAGGAGATCATCACCACTGCACGACGCTGCTCCTTGCCACAGTGGCTGTCATATTCATCACCTCCCTTATAAATCAGCATGATCCAATTACCTGAGCAGGGACAAGAAGAATGGAGCTATGGAGTGAGGGGAAACCAGAGGCAGATCTGGTTATACAGCAAAGTGGAACCGAGGAGTTCAGTGAGACTGGTGTTAAACAACCTTCACCAGTAAAAGCTCTGTACATCAGAAATGCCAAGTTAAAACTTGCTTCCTTACAACAGCTTTAGGTTCTCTTGTTTAAGACAACTAAGAATCAGTTAACTCCTACAACAAAAATCTTAATTTTCCACATTAAAGGCAGGCAACCGACAGTGCAACACTAATTATGATCTATGCCTTTATTTCACACTGATTCACTTTTTCTGAATAACTGCTAACATCTAACTAAGAGGGGCCATACAATCACTGGGTATCAGGGGAAAACCCATTTAAAATTTAAGATTAGCCACAGATAAATTGAAAGTAGGTAATTCTTAAGACTGGACTACATTTCTTCCTCAGTATTTCCTGTGTTCAAAGTTCTTTTGCAAAACATCTTACTTGATTCTCTCAACAGTCATGTAAGGTGAATAAGGTAAGAATTCACCTTCTAATTTTGAATATGAGAAAACAAGATCAACACTGTGATATGATTTTTCAAGGTCCTAGAACTAGTAAGTATGATGAGCTTGGTCAAGAACCCAGGGTCTTTTGACCCTTCGCCCAAACTCTTTACAATATACTGAAGAGCGAATCACCTGCATTTGAAAATTTAGTTATTTGTCTGCTTAAGGTAGGGAATTAGAATATAGGTACTCAACACAGTCCTTTCCAAAAATCATATGATTTTATGATTTTTGAGAACTATCATCACCTTGAAAACTCTATGGGGCAGTTCTCTGTCCTGTACGGTCGCTATGCGTTGGAATCGACTTGACGGCAATGGGTTTGGTTTTTGGTTACCACCACCATAGCACAAATTGGTGGGGAAATTTTTGTAGACTGACCAGCTTACCAAGGTTAGACTCAAAATTTAACTGGCAACATTTGATTAATTTAATGAGAAAAGTCAGTGGTTTTTTAGTATTCTCATAGTTTTTGTCATTTTGTCATTGTTACTGTAATACTTATCATTACTATTATTGTTATTATTTCCCCAAGGAATACACTTTTCATTTAGGGAAAAACCAAGGTGCAGAAAGCTTATTCTTCTATCAGTTTCCATCAGCTCTGGGATCTTCTTCAGGAATTTATTTGCTTGCTTAGCCCCATAAGGCATGCAAATATAATTAAAACTACAAGCAGCAATTGCCATTTTAACTCTTTCCGCCAGATTCTTTACAGATAATAACAAATTCTTCTATTTCAGTTACCTTCCCTAGTGGGGTTGGATATTTTTATGCCTAGCATGAAAGTTAAGTATTTGGTAGTATTTCACTAGATTCTTCTTTCTGCATAAGCTTTTCACTAATTTTAAGATGCACACGTAAATGTCATGAGCCTTGGGCCAGAACAGCTATGAAAACAGACATCCCGTGGTTAAGCATCTCAGGTGTGCTGAACCATATATACTACGCCATGCTAAAGGGACTGAGAAAAGTCGAGACATACAGGATTGCCAGAGGGACTGACATGGGATCAATCAATCAATAGGGAGACTCTTACTTCCATTGAAGATGTGCGTCTCATTGAGTCTCCCTACCACCGTCTCCTTCCCGTTACTTTTGCTGATCTGCACCAGGCCTGCCCCAGATGTGTGGTTACCAGCTTCCCGGCACACCCTGAACATGTAGATGTATGTGTCTGGGCCCTGGCCGACAGTGCTCTCAAAGCTGTAAGGAGGAGTGAGAAGAAAAAAGGAGTTATTGGCTATCAGCCTCAGGATGAGCAGGCTCTCTTCTTTGAACCAAAAGAACAGCTGTGCTTGATTTACTTCTATGACATCATGGCTAAATGTAATAGTAAACAGTATTTCTTGAATTGTAAGACATCCATCACCAGGACAGACCGTGACCATTGCTGATGATGATGGATTAAAATATACACCCAAGACAAGTACTCTATGTATTTCTAGAATACGTGATATCTAGGCTAAGTATTAGCTACTATTTCCCTATGAATGTGTCTGTGTTCATGGGATACTTCCTCATTCCTTAAAGATCACTTTCCCTAGAGGTGCCTGAAAAATCAGCCACTGAAAACCCAACAGAGCACAGTTCTACTTTGACACATATGGGGTTCACCATGAGTCAGGGCCAATTCAACGGCAACTGGTTTTCAGATTAATGTATCGGAAGATTCCTGACAGTTACGGTGATTTTACATAGGCTTAAACATATTTACTTGATACTGCTAAAGTCCTATTATACTCAGATATTGTCTTAGTCATCTAGTTCCGCTATAACAGAAATACCACAAGTAGATGGTTTTAGCAAAGAGAAGTTTATTTCCTCACGGTCAAAGTAGGTTAAAAGTCCAAATTCAGGGCATCAGCTCCAGGGGAAGGCTTTCTCTCTCTGTTGGCCTTCTCTTCGGTGTTCCCCCGGACTGGGAGCTTCTCTATGCACGGACCCCGGTCCAAAGGATGCACTCTGCTCCCAGCACTGTTTCTTGATGGTATGAGGTCCCCGTCTCACTGCTCACTTCTTCTATATCTCACGAGACTGCCTCAGGACACAGTCCAATCTTGTAGACTGAGTGTGTCTTACTAACCCAACTGCCACCCATCTTCCCTCATTAACACCATAGAGGCAGGATTTACAACATATAGGAAAATCACACAGCACCAAGAATCATGGCCCAGCCAAACTGACACATACATTTTTGGGGGGACATAGTTCAATCCATGACAGATATCAAACATGCTTGAATTCCCAAGCTGATCTCTTGGATCCAGTCTTACAGCAGCTACTTTTCTGCATAAGGTTAACAGAATTGCAAATAGCTACTAAAAACTTCTGAGAGTATGCTTTTTATCATAAACAATAGCACGGTATCATGGCCAAGTAAGACCAATATTGCTAAAATTCAGATTAGAACTGTCTCTCAGAGAAGGTTATTATACCTGTATTTCCTCCATAGTAATAATGAAGTAAAATCAGTAAGAAGAGGGAAAAAACTATTTCATCTCAAATCCCTTTAAGGTTCTTCTCATTTTACCTTTTGTTAAAAAGTGGTTTCAGCCTCTTCAGTAGAGCCAACTCCGTCTCTGACTCTTTACCCTTTTCTCCTACCAGGTCGCAGGTTTTTTCTTCTGTCTGCCAGGATACCTTCACCACCACAGCCTGGAGCAGCAGCAGGAGCAGCCCAGTCCTCCAGCAGCTGCAGAAGGGGAGCATCCTTTTGGGAAAGAGTATGTATGTTGGGGAAGGGAGGGATTGGGGAGAAAGAAAAGAAAGAAAACATATGAACCTGTAATGAATGAATGGTATTTCAATTCTGCAGAAAGTATACGATTCTTTGGCATATGCAACAAGTAGCACATTAAAATTTTTTTTTCTTACAAGTATTACATTTTAATATCAGGAAACTCACAACTTTCAGTCTAATTCACGTGAGTCCTTCAGAACCAACTATGGTGATGAGAAGAAAAAAAGAGGGAAGAGAAAGAACAAAAAGAATTAATTATGATCACTTGAGTGGAGACATCCTTGCTCCATTACTGTTTGGCAAAAAGTTAGATCTTATTCAAAGTTATCTAGTACTAGTTCGTAAATACAGCTCAAACCAGCGGCTGTGCCTAACAAAACACTCAGATTACAACTTAAACATGTGATAAGTTTAAGTTGGAAGTTATTGAGAAACATGAAAAACATAGAAAGATGTTTATATTAATCGTTAAGAATACTGAATGGAAATAAACACAACTCAACATTTATCTACTTTAATGTCTCATCTTCTCTAAAAATTATTTCATCATATGAGTTATAGGGAGAACACCACTCGCTAGGTCAAAATGGTTGAAGAAGTCTGCCAAAACTCACCTTCTCAGGCTCTACAAGTCACACCTAGATTTCCATCCACTAAGTATAGTTATCTTTCTATGTTACAAATTGCTGACAACTATTGGGAATCACCAAGCCACTTTACTATTTAGTAAATCTAATACTCTAGCTGGCTTGTATTATTCTGTGAATGGAAATACAAGGCTCCCTATTTCTCAAACTCATTTTCTCTTCTCTAGTGCATTTTTGTACCCAGAACACACTGATTTACCCTTGCACAAGACTGCACTCTGGTATCCATTAACGATCCCTCACACCATTATTAAAAAAACTAAACCTCTGCGGTTGAATCAATTCCAACTCATGGCGACCCCATGTGTTACAGAGCAGAAAGGCTCTGTAGAGTTTTCTTGGCTATAATCTTTACAGAAGCGGATCACAAGGCCTTTCTTCCATGGCACCACTGGGTGGGTTCGAACCACTAATTTTTAGGTTAGAAGCTGACTGTAAACTGTTCGTGCCACCCAGGGACCTAAAACTTCATAAAAGTATCACTAATTTTCCTGATACAAAGATGTAATTCTTCCAAAATTTTCTCTAATAAATGCTTCCAGACTGCCCATCTGATCTTTGGTTTGAAAACTCTTTAAAGTCCTGTAACTTTTCCACAGACTCAATTGCATTTTTTGAATATAAAACCTGAAGTAGGCAGAACTTAACACGTACCAACAAATGTAAAGATAAATGAAGGCACATCCCCTTTCAGACTAATTTCTTGTGAATCAGAGTAGGCAGCTAAAGCTATGCTTTCTGACACAACAGGTGTGGGGAAGTGATTCCTCATACAATTGACTAGGAGGTGGAATAAAGAACTCACACCTCCCACCTTCCTAAATTAACCTACTGTTCAACACACAATGTGACCAGCTCATTCACTAAAAAGAACCACGAGTCGCCCCTCGTTAGAGAGATCTGGCATGCCAATTTCCTAATATTCTCTCAGAATTTAATTTAAAATTTCAACATTCTAGGCTTTCAAGATTTTTTTCCCCCAGAAGCAATTTTCTGGATGACGACCACGTGGAAGGCTGTGTTCTTTGGCCTCATAGTTAGTTCCTTATCTGTTAAGGGTTGATTTCTTTTCCCAAAACAGAACAAAGAAACTCACAGAACTGGGAAGTGATGAAGGGTTAAATACCCTGCAGTCAGCATTAGTTAAGCTGAAAAATCTTTCATTTGCTTTTTGGTTCAAAAAGGTAGGATGAGAATGGCACAGCAGTTAAATTTATTTTTCTTTCTTTCCTGCTTAAGGTTTGGCTATATATACCAACATACATACACACGCATATATACATATATGTATATATACATACGCACACTCACACGACATTATTTGATTCAGTTGCATTTGCTCTAAGTTCTTTACCTAAATTATGTTCGCTAATCCTCAAAACAATCAGAAAAGTATTATTTCCCCCATTTTACAGATGAGGAAACTGAGGCTTACAAAGGTTAAGTTGCTTGCCCTAATCCACACAAGTATCAAACGTGTGAAGTTACTGGGGCAACTTGGACTATTTATGGCATAAAGACATTTGCTGGAAAACTTCTAACAAATACAGGGGTGCAACAATGCAAAGGCTCAGTGCTCCCTTTTTAAATGTGCTACATTAGATTCTCAAGGTATACTTTGTCTAGATACTTTGGAAACACAGGGCAGGATTTTACAATCTTGAAAAATCCCCTTCAATTTGCTTATTCTACAACAACAGATCTATTTGGTAATGTAAAAAATTCTCCTTTATTGGGATGGCTAATGATTACTCCAGGAATTGGGCCATTTGTCCCACTCACTTCCCCACCCCTCAAGACTAGCCACGGCCATTTTCCATTTCTGAATGGCATATCTACCTTCTTCTCGCTCGCTCATTTCTGACATAGCAGCCCTTATTCGTTTCCCTTTGCCTTTAGCAGCCTACATATTCCAGAAGAGCAGCGCCAATTAGTTAAAAGGTCCAATGCTGAAAGAGCTACAGAGAGAAAGCGCCTCAGACTTTGTAGTTCTATATCCCAAGAGCGGAAGCTCCCAACAAAGAGGAACACAAGATAATCCCTGTATTAGTGCTCTTCTCCACACTTTACAGGCATTCCCCTCAAATCTCTTCCTAGGGCTCTGGAAATTCTCCCTCAATCTAGTCTCCTGGATTTCCAACTACTTAAAACCATACTCTCTCCAAATGATGCCACTTTACCTTCCTCCACGATGCCGGCCAAACTTCCTTGTGAAGTACCCAGTGACACCTCACACGGACTCCAAACCTGGGGACCTTCCTTTCCCTGACTTTCGAATATATGTAAATTTCCTCCTTGGTCTCGGAGGTCCCTTCGGGGCTCTAGCTCCCTGCCCTCACGTCTCCGCCTCCATTCTGTCCTAGGGCTCCTTAGCCGGATCAGAACCATGGCCAAGGCAGACCGCCGATCCCGGCTCCTGTCACAGACGCCGAGGAGTGAGCGCTCCCTAGTCACCCTCCTACTCCACGCCCCCAATACTCACGTGCCACGGGCAAAGGGAGTAGTCACCGCTCAGAATGCCCCGGTGAATTCCTGTCTGGGGCTGGGAGACGAAGCCAGCGAGGGGCCAGCCGCGGACCCCGGTCCCAGAGTTTGTGTCAGAGGCCAGCGTTCCCCCTGGCGCCTCGCAGTGCCGCACTCCGGGAACCGGAAACAGGAAGCTCCAAGTGGCCGCTGGGCAACTGCTCCTCCCACTAGACCCCGCGGCATGTGACCACAGAACCATTTCACCGCTTTCCCTTTCCCGGTATCTATGCTAATACTAAACGTTGATTGGGCAATATTGAAATGTTTAACTCCGCCCTTGGCCCATCAACTCCAATCATTATCGAGTTTTTCAAGTTAAGTTCCACCTTTTCGAATCGCTTTCTACCAATGGGGTCCCTCCCAGGGCCTCTCGGCTCAAGAGCCCCTATCACGCGGGGTCACGCGCTAGATCCGCTCCTCGCTAGGTCCGATTGAAGAAGGTAGATGAGGGCGGGCGGCGGAAGCGGAAGTTACGGGAAGCGGTCCGACCTCCGGTGCCTCGGGGGGGGGGGGGTGGTTCTCACGCCAGGTCTCTTCCTTCCGGTACTTACTCAGATTGTACGTCGTGTTCAAGAGCTGTAGCTCAGCAGTTTGCGGTGTTCGAGTCTTGTCTCAGGAGGTCGTGGAGCAGATGCGTTGTGGCGGCACAGGCTTTCTTAACAACACTTTTGTTCTTTGTTTCCTTTTTACAGTTTAGAACCTTGGGACGTAATATTGTCCTTACCATTATCGTTTCTTTCCCATCTCGTGCCATTTTGCTTGATTAACAGTCTGCAACCTCATCTGTTCGCCAGAGTTTCTTCTCCATCCCCCGTTGGCTCCATCACGTTGGGCATTTTTCGCGTCGTAGGAAACTAGCAACACAATTTCAGCATTTGTGCCTTTGCTAAGATCTTTTTGTTTCCCTCATGCTTTTCTTAGTAGTCACCTGTTGAAGTCCAACTCGTTTTCAAAACTCAGTTCAAATACTGGTGCTCTTGGATTCACTCTTCACAATCATTTCTTCCTTGGAATCCCCGCTTGTTGCTTGTACCTGGCTTTAGCTTAATTTCATTCTGTTTTGATTTAAAGTACGTTGCTTTTGTGTGTCCCTCTTTCGTTCTTTGCGGATAGGGAGTGGATTTAGATTCATGTTTCTTTCTTCATCAGAGCTAGTATGGTGCTTTGAACCCAGTAATAATTACAGCTAACACATAGCGCTATGTGCCTGGTACTGTTGTAAGTACTTTAAACAAATATTAATTCACTTAGTTTTCATACCAACGTTATGAGGAAGTAGGTTATACCAACTTTACAGGCGAGGAAACTAAAGCAGAAAAAGTTTAGGTAACTTGTCTTGGGTCACATAGCTATTAAGTATGGAACCAGTATTCAAACTCAGGCATATAGTCTCCAGAGTCACTAGTATTGGACATTTAGGTTATTTCTAATGTCTTATTTTTATTAATTCATTCAATAAATATTTACTGAGTAACTGCCATGTACCAAGCACTGTTCTAGGTGCTGGGAATACAGGAGAGAACAAAGACAACTGTCCCTGTTATGGTGAACTTTCAGAATTGATGTTCATTGGTTGGTGAATTCAAATTTTTTTTTTAAAATTACGGTAAATATATACAGGCATAGCTTATTTTATTATGCTTTGCTTTATTGCACTTTGCAGGTATTGCATTTTTTACAAATTGAAGGTTTGTGACAAGCCTGCATCAAGCAAGTCTCTTGGTGCCATTTTTCCAACAGCACGTGCTCTCTTTGTGTCTCAGTGTCACATTTTGGTAATTCTCACAGTATTTCAAACTTTTTCATTATTATATCTGTTATGGTGATCTGTAATCTTTGATGTTACTATTGTGATTGGTTTGGGATGCCACGAACTGTGCCTATATAAGATGGCAAACTTAATTGATAAATGTATGTGTTCGGACTGCTCCACTGAACGGCTGTTCCCCCGTCTCTCTCCCTCTCTTCAGGCCTCCCTATTCCCTGAGACACAATATTGAAATTGGACCAGTTAATAACGTTACAGCAGCCTGTGTTTAAGTGAAAGGAGGAGTCGCATGTCTGTCACTTTAAATCAAAAGCTAGAAATGATTAAGCTTAGTGAGGAAGGCATGTCAAAAGCTGAGATAGGCTGAAAGCTAGGCCTCTTGTGCCGGTTAGCCAAGTTGTGAATGCAAAGGAAAAGTTCTTGAAGGAAATTAAAAGTGCTACTCTAGTGAACACAGGAATGATAACAAAACGAAACAGCCTTATTGCTGACATGGAGAAAGTTTTAGAAGTCTGGTTAGATCAAACCAGCTACAACATTCCCTTAAGCCAAAGCCTAATCCACAGTAAGGCCCTAATTCTCTGCAGTTCTGTGAGGCTGAGAGAGGTGAGGAAGCTGCAGAAGAAGTTTGAAGCTAACAGAGCTTGGTTCATGAGGTTTAAGGAAAGAAGCCGTCTCTGTAACATAAAAGTGCAAGGTGAAGTAGCAAGTACTGATGTAGAAGCTGCAGCAAGTTATCCAGAAGATCTAGCTAACTGATGAAGGTGGCTACACTAAACAACAGATTTTTAGTATAGACGAAACAGCCTTATATTGGAAGTAGATGTCGTCTAGGACTTCCATAGCTAAAGAGGAGAAGTCAGTGCCGGGTTTCAAAGCTTCAAAGGACAGGCTGACTCTTGTTAGGGGCTAATGCAACTAGCGGCTTTAAATTGAAGCCAATGCTCATTTACCATTCCAAAAATCCTAGGGCCCTTAAAAATTATGCTAAATCTACTCAGCCTGTGCTCTATAAATGGAACAACCAAGCCTGGATGACAGCACATCTGTTTACAACATGGTTTACTGAATATTTTAAGCCCACTGTTGAGACCTAGTGCTCAGAAAAAAAAGATTCCTTTCAGAATATTACTGCTCACTGACAAGCATTTGGTCACCCAAGAGCTCTGATGGAGATGTACAAGGAAATTAATGTTGTTTTCGTGCCTACTAACCCAACATCCATTTTGCAGCCCATGGATCAAGGAGTAATTTCGACTTTCAAGCCTTATTATGTAAGAAACACATTTCATAAGTCTATAGCTCCCTTTGATAGTGACTCCTCTGATAGATCTGGGCAAAAGAAATTGAAAACCTTCGGGAAAGGATTCACCATTCTAGATGCCATTAAGAACATTTGTGATTCATGGGAGGAGGTCAAAATATCAGCCTTAATAGGAGTTTGGATGAAGTTGATTCTAGCCGTCATGGTTTACTTTGAGGGTTTGAAGACTTCCGTGGAGGAAATAACTGCAGATGTGGTGGAAATAGCAAGAGAACTAGAATTAAAACTAGAGCATGAAGATGTGACTGAATTGCTGCAATCTCATGATAAAACTTTAACCAATCAGGTGTTGCTTCTTATGGATAAGCAAAGAAAGTGGTTTCTTGAGATGGAATCTACTGCTGGTTAAGATGCTGTGAACATTGTTGAAATGACAACAAAGGATTTAGAATATTACATAAGCTTAGTTGGTAAAGCAGCAGCAGGGTTTGAGAGGATTGACTCAATTTTGAAAGCAGGTCTACTGTGGGTAAAATGCTGTCGAACAGCATTGCGTGCTATGGAGAAAACTTTTGTGAAAGGAAGAGTCAATTGATGAAGTGAATTTCATTGTTGTATTGTTTTAAGAAATTGCCACAGCCACCCCAGCCTTCAGCAGACACCACCCAGATCAGTCAGCAGCCATCAGCATCGAGGCAAGACCCTTCATCAGCAAAAAGATTTGACTCGCTGAAGACTCAGATGATGATTAGCATATTTTAGCAAGAAACTGCTTTTTAGTTAACATGTACATTGCTTTTTCAGACATAGTGCTATTGCACACTTAATAGACTACAGTATAGGGTAAATATAACTTTTATATGCACCGGGAAACCAAAAAATTCTTGTGACTCATTGTGACATTTGCTTTATTGTGGTGGTCTGAAACTGAACCTACAGTATCTCCAAGTTATGCCTGTGTGTGGAGTCCTTGAGTGGTGCAAACAGTTAAGCCCTTGACTACTAACTGAAAGGTTGACTATTTGAACCTACCCAGAGGTGCCTTAGAAGAAAGCCCTAGGGAACTGCTTCTGAAAGGACAGAGCCTTGAAAATCCTATGGCAAGAAGTTTTGCTCTGCAACACATGGGGTTGCTGACTCAGCCATTGGTATTATAAATATATATGTAATGAATTGAAATTTTGTTTGCAGAAATCTTAACTCTTGGTTATTGCCTGGTGTAGCATTGGGCAGGAGGGAGGGAAGTGTATGGGTTGGAAGTCGAGAAAGGGCTAGAAATGCAATTGAGTGGGTTGGATAATAGCTTATCTCGTGTGGGGTTTGGGTGTGCTCTCCTTTCCTTCTTGCAAGTAACCCAGGTCACTCCTCTGCTTCTCAGACTTCAGTGCCCATTCTTGGAGTGTTCTGTATCAGAACTCTGACCACAGAGAGCTGATCTCAAGGTTCTTGCCATGGGTAGAATTTGAAATTAGCAGTCCTTGTTTAGTTTCTGCTCTGCTTTTCTCTAGCCTCCTCATTAACTATACCCTCCCTCCCGCAACCTCCACACACACCCTCCTCCTCATGAAGGTAAATTGATCACTTTGTTTAGAAAGCCGTTCTAGAAGTTTTGTCCTGAAATCAAATGCCGAGGATGCCTCCTTTTCAGTAGAAGCAGAAGAGAGGAAATGCTGACACATCTAGATATTCTGGGTGCTTCCTTCAATTCATTGCTCTGATAATTGTCCCAGATCTGCTCTTGCTTTGTATTTGTTGACTGTGAGTGAGGAACTTCTCTGGGACTTCGTTGGGAAGGATTTTTTAACCTTTCAACAGCTTTCTTTTGTATGAATTTTGTGTTACAGTTTTTGCTTTAGTGCACTGTCAGTCACACTCTACCTCATCACAATTTCTGATCTGCTCAGGGATCTTTTTAAATTTGGTGGTTGCTTGGGGCTGTTATTTATATATTCAATAATCTTTCTATTGTTTGATTAAAAATATTGATTTTGAATTTTTTAAATTCTTTGGTTTTAATTTCATATTCTGTCTTCTTAAATTGGAAACATTATTTGTTTTAAACCTTTCTTCTTTTCTGTTTTATTCATTTAAAGCTACAGAGTTCCTGTAAGCAATGTTTTAGCTGTATTTGAGAAATTTTTATATTGTATTTTCATAATCATTTAGTTTGAAATATTTTCTAATTTTTTAAATTATTTCTTCTTTGATCAATAAACTATTTAGAAGTGTGTGCTTTAATTTACAGATATTTAGGATTTTCTAGATACTTTTCTTGTTATTGTTATGGTCATAAAATAATGTATCTGTAAAATTTAAACTTTTGAAATTTATCTAAAGTTGTATTATGGCCCTGCAGTTCAGTGAATTACTTTATGTGGCCCTTCTAACCACAGTCTCTGTAACTACAACCAGATGACTGGGTGGGACTATGCAAATGAGGTTCTTGTGGCCCACCAAGGGATTGGATGGCTTGCTAATAATGTAAATAAGATATATGGTGGTGAGAAGCAGCGGCAGAGAAACGATGGCAGCAGAATCAAGAGACTGGTAGGAGACTGGCAGGAGATGGTGCGGTGGGCTTCCTGGCCCACAGAGCAAAAAAGCTGAGCACCTTCAGGCAGGAGACTTGCTGTCACAGTAGGGTACCTCCAGGCACTTGGTGGAGCGAGGTTTGCTGGGCTAGAGCTGATCACCTTAGGGCCGAGGCTTACTGGTGGAGTGGGGAGCCTCTGGGCACCTATTGGCAGAGCTAAAAGAGCTTTGTAACACTTGCCCGAGCAGAGCAGAGGCCAGGCTGAGGGGCCGAGGGCCAGAGAGAGAGACCTGCCTGCAGCATGGCTGAGAAGAGGCTGTCCTGATTGATGAACTGTATCCTGAGCATTCCTGAACCTGAACTGTAACTTGTTACTTCCCTAATAAACCCCATAACTGTGAGTATGGTCTGTGAGTTCTGTGTGGCCATTGCAACCGATTATCGAATCCAGGAGAGAGGTAGAGAGTACCATGGGAGGAATGGTTGGTGTCAAAATTGGTAAAAAAACTACAGGGTGGAGGCATTTCTGACCTCTGCCTCATAAGAATCAGGCTTGGGCTGTTTATGCTGATAATGATTCTCCTTCCCCCTTGTGAAGGTAGACAAAGAGGTCAGATGCCTCTGCCACACCATCGTTACAGGCTCAGTATATAATTCATATTGGTAAACACGCCATTTGCGTTGGAAAAACGTGTATCCTGTGGTCGTTGAATACCATTTTGTTAGGTAAATTTCAGTTACTTTAAGGTGTTTAATGGTAGTTTTTAGATCTTTTATATTCCTACTCCTTTTTTGTTTTGCTCTAATAGTTTTACCAGTTACTGAGGAAGAGATATTAAATTTTCTAACTATGATGTGGATTTATTTTTCCCTTCCGTTCTGTCCATTTTTGCTTCATATGTTTTGAAGTTCTATTGTTAGGTACATGATCATTTACAGTTCTGTATGCTTGATTAAGTGACTCATGTAATTATGAAATGTACCTTTTTGTATTTCATAATACTTTCTGGAATCTATTTTGGCTTATATTAATATAGCCATTTGTGATGTCCACATCCTGATTGCTGGAACCTGTGAATATGTTACCTTATATGGCAAAAGAATCTTTGCAGATGGAATTAAGTTAACAATCTTGAGATAGGGAAGATTATGCTGGATTATCCAGGTGGGTCCAGTGTAATCAAGCCTGTCTTTACAAGGAGACAGTAGAATCAAAGTCAGAAAAAGGAGATGCGATTATGGAAGCAGAGGTTGGAGGGAAGCACTTTGAAAATGGAAGAAGGGGCCATGAGTTGAGGAATGCATGTGGCCTATAGAAGTTGGAAAAATCAAGGAAATGGATTTTTTTCTGAAGCTCCAGAAGGAACACAGTCCTGATTTTAGACTTCTGACCTCGAGAACTTCAGGTAAATAAATTCATGTTGTTTTAAGCCACTAAGTTTGTGATCATTTGCTACAGCAGTGATAGAACACTAATACACCACTTCAGGTTTCTTATGCTTACTGCTTGCATGGCGTATCTTTGTCCAGGCTTTTCTTTCAATTTATCTGTCTTCATATTTAAAACCCATGTATTATAAGTGGCATAGAGTTTGTTCTTGCTTTTTCTTTTAGTCTTAGAATCATTGCCGTTTATTTGATGTATTTTGTGTACTTACGATGAACTCAGTTGTTGATATGGTTGGCTTTCAGTCTGCCATTTTGCTATTTGTTTACAATTTATCGTATTTTTTATTTTCCTTTGTTTTGTTTTTATTTTAAAGAAATTAAGAAGAGAAAGCAAAATAAATATAATCCTTTACGTGTACCTGTATACTTACTGGAAACCCTGGTGGCGTAGTGGTTAAATGCTTCAGCTGCTAGCCAAAAGGTCGGCAGTTCGAATCCACCGGGTGCTCCTTGGAAACTCTATGGGGCAGTTCTACTGTGTCCTATAGGGTTGCTATGAGTTGGAATTGACTCGACAGCAGTGGGTTTGATTTGGTTTGAGTATAGTTACTGTTACGAATTGAATTGTATACCCCCAAAATATGCGTTGTAAATTCTTCTATGCCTGTGCTTATAATCCCATTTGGGAATAGATTGTCTTTGCTATGTTAGTGAGACAGGATTAGTGTAGGGCGTGTCTCGAGTCAATCTCTTTTGAGATATGAAAAGAGATTAAACAAGGGAGCAGAGAGAGAGATGGGGTAAAACAGATGCCAAGACACATGGAGATCTCCAAGGTATCAGGAAACAGAAGCTGAAGAGACAAGAACCTTCCTCCACAGGAGACAGAGTCTTCCCCTTGAGCAGCACTCTGAATTTGGACTTTAGCCTCCTAATCTGTGAGACAATAAATTTCTATTTGTTAAAGCCATCCACTTGTATTTCTGTCGTAGCAGCACTAAATAAACTAAGACAGAATTTGGTACCTGGAGTGAGGTGCTTCTCTAACAAATACCTACAGTGTAGAAGTGGTTTTGGAACTGGGTAATGGGTGGAGGCTGGAAGAGTTTTAAGGTGCCTAGTAGTAAAAGCCTAGAGTGCCTTGAAAGGGTTTTTGGTAGAATTAATGGATGTCAAAGGCAGTTCTGGTGATGGCTCAGAAGGAAATGAGAGCTATAGAGAAAGTCTCTCTTAGAGAACACATATGGTGTGAGCAATAAAATGTTGTTAGAAATGTGGATGTTAAATCTGTTTCTGGTGAGGCTTTGAAGTTAAATGATGAACATGTGACTGGACAATGGAAGATGGGCAGTGCTTTTTATGCGGTGGCAAGGAACTTGTCTGAATTATGTTCAGATGTTTGGTGGAAGGTAGAACTTGTAAGTGATAAACTTGGATATCTAGCTGAGGAATGTTTCTAAGCAAGATGTTAAGGAGGCTTTGTGATTTCTCCTGGCCACTTATAGTAAAATGCAAGAGGGAAGAGGTGGACTTAAACACAAACTGTACAAAATGAAAACAAAAAGATTTGGAAAATTCTGTTGTACAAACTAAGGGCACATGTCCCGGAATTTTCACTAAGGATGTGACTACACAATTTTTTGTTAAAGAAATTAAGCCAGTGACTGATAAATCTAACCAACTACCACAGCAAAAACCCTTCAGCTTAGACTGAAGGGAACAGAGAAAGAACTAAAGGAAAGAACACTGTCTGCTTCTTGGAATTCTGCAGGTAGAAAACAAGGCAAAAGGAGTTACATTTGTTGTCCTCCAAGAAAACAAAAAGACCATCCTTGGAGCAGCTTGGAGATCAGAAGAACTGTTGGAAGGAGCATGGGAAGCAAGGCTTTCTCGGCTTCAAAGGGTGGGGCATGGTCTCCTGGATCTCAAAAGGTGGGGCCACAGGTTTTATGGACCTGGATATTCACCAACTCAGTTCTGGAGTGTAGGGCTGCTGTTAAGGTATACCAGGGGGATGGGGCCACCTTCTAAAGCTGAGGGAGCAGGCTGCTATGCCCAAGGGGCAGAAGAATGGGGCCTGCCGGTGCCAAGGGGGTGGGGTCGCCACTTGGACTAGGAGAACAGGGCCACCTAAAGCCAAGGGAGAAGATTGCTGTCCCAGAGGGCTTGGAAGGCAGAGCTGAAGCCCAGGGCTGAGGGGCCTCCACCTAGAATCCAGAGGGTGTGGCCCATACCTAGAGTCTGGAGGGTGGGACCATTGCCTAAATGGTCTCAAAGAACAGAGGACTATTTTCAAGCCTTGAGAGCTAATGTAAATTGTTTTGCTGGGTTTTGGACTTCTTGGTGCCTGTTATCACTTCTTTCTCTTCAGTTTCTCCCATTTGTAATGGAAATGGCTACCTTGTGCCTGTTCCACTATTGTACTTTGGAAGCAGGTAACTTGTAATCTAAATTTCACAGGTTCACAGATGAAGAGAAATTTTGCCCCTGGATGGAATTTGGACTTAGAGTTGATTTAAGACTTTTGGGATGATGTGATGGGGTGAATGTGTTTTGCATGTGGCAAGGAGATGAATTTTTGGGGGCCAAAGGGTGGAATGTTATGGATAGAATTGTGTCCCCCTAAAATACGTATTGTAAATCCTAACCTGTATGCCTGTGATTATAATCCCATTTGGGAATGGGTTGTCTTTGCTATGTTAATGAGTGTAATTAGTGTAGGGTGTGTCTTGAGTCAGTCTCTTTTGAGATATAAAAAGACATCAAACATGCTAGCAGAGAGAGATGGATGCCAAGACACATGGAGATCTCCAGAGAAACAGGATGCAGAAGATGTAGACATAAGGACCTTCCTCCAGAGATGACAGAGAGAGAAAGACTTCCCCACGAGCATTGCTCTGAATTCGGACTTCTAACCTTCTAAACTGTGAGAAAATAAATTTCTGTTTGTTAAAGCCATCCACTTATGATGTTTCTGTCATAGCAGCATTAGATAACTAAGAAACTTACCATTTTTGTTGCTCTTCAGCAGTGGTGTTACTAGGATTGGAGTCACTCAGTGCGGTAACTCATAGTGTCACCCCTCCCATGGGCCTCCTCCCATATCAGACCATATAGAATCCTTAGTAATGTTTTTTGTACTGATGTTACCCATAAATTGCAGTTCCCGTATATCACTCATTCTTTTCGTTTAATTACTACTTCGTTCTTAAAAAAATTATTGATACAGATTAACAATACTAACTACCACAATATTGTAGCTAAAACATCAGAAAATTTGACAAAACCAGCAACTGTAAAAACACCAGCAGCAACGAAAACAACAGTGCATGCTTGTAGCATGTGCATACAAAACCACATGGTTTGAAGCATCACTGTAATTGGGTAATTATGACAGCTCTAACTAGAAGGCATTAGAAGGTTCAAAAAGTAAATGAGCACAGAGTTTTAGCCTTGTAGGTGTATTGATACATGTAAGCTGGTCTTACGAAAAATGTTTTTGTTCTAACTAATACAGGGATATTTTTATAAAAAAATAATAAATTCTGCTGAAACACTGCAAAAAATTTTATAGACAATCATTTTGGTGTCTCCCCCTCTGACAGTGTCGCTGGGTACGGTCAGCACCCCGCTGCATCCCCCAGTGATGCCACTGCTCTTCAGTGTTTCCTGTAGGTCTAACTTCATATTATGCTATTTACTTTCAGTATGAAGAACTTCTTTAGTATTTCTTGTAGTGTTAGTCTTTTCATGAAAAATTCTGTTTTCTTTGCTCTGAAAATGCCTTTGTATAAAAACGTCTTCTCTTCGTTTTTGATGAATCTTTTTGGTGGATATAGTATTCCGTTTGTAGTCCTTTTCTTTCACCATTTTAAAGATGGCATTTCATTTCCTTTTCTACTCTTTGGTTTTTGATGAGAATTAAGCTATCATTCATGCCATTATTAATGGGTTGTTTTTTTTCCCCTCTTTTTAAAAAAATTAATTTTGTGGTTGTTGAGAATATGCACAGCAAAATATACACCAATTCAACTATTTCTACATGTAGTTAAGTGACATTGATTACATTATTTGAGCTGTGCAACGATTCTCACCCTCCTCTGAGTTGTTCATCCCCCATTAACATAAACTCACTGCCCCCTAAGGTTCCCATCCAACTCCTTGAGTTACTGTAACTAAGTATATGGATCTTAAAAGAGCATAATGTTTGTCTTAGTCATCTAGTGCTGCTCTAACAGAAATACCACAAGTTGATGGCTTCAACAAAGAGAAGTTTATTCTCTCACAGTCCAGAGGCTACAAGTCCAAATTCAGGGCATCAGCTCCAGGAGAAGGCTTTCTCTCTCTCTGGAGGAAGGTCCTTGTGATGCATCAGTCTTCCCTTGGTCTGGGAGCATCTCAGCACAGGAACCTCAGGTCCAAAGGACATGCTCTGTTCCCGGCACTACTTTCTTGGTGGTGTGAGGCTCCTGTGTGTCTCTGCTCGCTTCTCTGTTTTATATCTCAAAAGAGATTGCATTAAGACACTTATCTAGTCTTGTCAACCTCATCAGTATAACCTCATCACAGTGACAGAATTTACAACACATAAGGGAATCACATCAGATTATACAATCATACAACACTGGAAATCATGACCCAGCCAAGCTGACAGGTATTTTTGGGGGACACAATCCATGACACTCCACCCTTTGGCCCCCCAAACTTCATGTCCTTGTAGCACACAAAATATACTCATCTCATCATATCACAGCAAAAGTGTTCAAGTCCAAAATCCAAAAATTCCTCTTCATCTGTGAAGTCTAGAATACAAGTTACCTGCTTCCAAAGGTACAATGGCAGAACAGGCACCAGCTAGACATTTCTGTTACAAGTGGGAGAAATTGCAGGGAAAGAAGGAATAATAGGCACCAAGCAAGTTAGCAGAACACATTACATTAGCCCTCAACGCTTGAAAATATTCCTCTGTTCTCTGAGACAATTTACACAATAGCCCTGCCCTCCAGACTCTAGGTATTGGCCACAGCCTCTGGATTCTGAGTGGAGGCCCCTTGGCCCTGGGCTTCAGCTCTGCCTTCCAGGCCCGCTGGGACGGCAACTCTGCTCCCTTGGCTTTAGGCGCACCATTCTCCATCGGAGTGACAACTCCACCCTTAGAAACACCAGAGGTCATGGCTCCATCCTTTGAAACCCCAGAGGTCTCGGCCATACCTTTTGAGACTGAGGCAGCTCAGCTTCTTGTGTTCCTTGTCTCTTCAGCTTCTGCTTCCTGTGGCCTCTTGGCCCTCAGACCTCATGCCCGCATCTGCTCTGCTGGGGCAAGTGTTCCAAAACTTGGCAGCTCCACTGATAAGTGCCCAGAGGCACCCCACTCCGCCAGGAAGCCTCCTGCACACAGGCAGTCAGTTCCCTCGCTCTGTGGGTCAGCAAGCCTAGCTCCACCAAAAAGTGCCTGGAGGCACCCCACTCTGCCAGGAAGCCTCCGGTGCACAGGCACTCAGCTCTCTTGCTCCATGGGTCGGCTCCAGCTCTGTCTGGCGCTGGTCTCCTGGTTCTGCTGCTGTTGATTCTCTGCCATTGTTGCTTCTCTGCCACTGCAGGTTCTGTGCTGCTGCTGGTCCTTTGCTGCTGCCACTGCTCTATCCATTCACAGTTTCAAAACCGCTTCCACATTTTAGGTATCTGTTAGAGCAGCACCCCACTCCTGGTACCAAATTCTGTCTTAGTCATCTAGTGCTGCTCTAACAGAAATACCACAAGTGGATGGCATCAACAAAGAGAAGTTTTTATTCTCTCACAGTTCAGTAGGCTACAAGTCCAAATTCAGGGCATCAGCTCCAGGTGAAGGCTTTCTCTATCTCTGGAGGAAGGTCCTTGCGATGCATCAGTCTTCCCTTGGTCTGGGACCATCTCAGCGCAGGAACCTCAGGTCCAAAGGACGCACTCTGCTCCCGGCACTGCTTTCTTGGTGGTATGAGGTTCCTATGTGTCTCTGCTTGCTTCTTTCTTTTATATCTCAAAGGAGATTGCATTAAGACACTATCTAATCTTGTCAACCTCATCAGTATAACCTCATCACAGTGACAGAATTTACAACACATAAGGATATCACATATAATCTCATCATAGTGATAGAGTTTACAACACGTAAGGAAATCACATCAGATTACACAATCATACAACACTGGGAATCATGACCCAGCCAAGCTGACAGATAGTTTTGGAGGACACAACTCAATCCATGACGGTGCTTAAGGCAGACTTTTTTTTTTTTTACTAGTTAAGGTAAACTATTGCTTGGTTTTAAGAACACTTCAGGGAAGTTTTTTTCAAATTTATTGTTGTAGTTTAAATGAAGTTTACGTTTCAAGTTAGTCTCCCATATAAAAATTTATATGTACATTGTTACGTGACCCTAATTGCTCTCCCCATACTGTGACAGCACACTCTTCCTTTCTACCCGATTCCCCGTGTCCATTCAACCAGCTCCTAACCCTCTCTGCCTTCCCATCTCACCTCCGGACAGAAGCTGCCCGTTTAATCTCTTGTATCTACTTGAGCTAAGAGGCACACTCCTCACGAGTATCACTTTATGTCCCACAGTCCAGTCCAATCACTGTCTGAAGAGTTGGCCTCAGAAATTGTTTTAGTTCTGGGCTGATAGTCCGGGGGCCGTGCTTTCTGGGGTTCCTCCAGTCTCATTCAGACCATTAAGTCTTGTCTTCTTACTAGAATTTGAGTTCTGCTCCCCACCTTTCTCCTGCTCCATCAGGGACTTCAGGGAATATTTTTGCTATCAGTTTTAAAGATTATCTCAGGGCAGTAGTTTCAGGGGTTCATCTACCCTCTGTGACTCCAGAAAGTCTGAAGTCCTCTAGAAATTGAAATTCTGTTTTACATTTTCCCCCTTTTGATCAGGCTTCTTCTATAGAATCTGTGATCAAAATGTTTAGTAATGGTAGCCAAGCACTATCTAGTTCTTCTGGTCTCATGGCAGAGGAGGGAGTTGTGCATGGAGACAATTAGCCACACATTCCATATCCTCTTATTCCTGATTCTGTTGCTCCAGGTGAATAGAGACCAATCGCTGTCCCTTGGATGGCCATTTGTAATCTTTTAAGACACCAGGCACTACACTACAAACTAGGAGGTAGAACAAAAGTACTAAACAAACGTTATTAGACCAATTAACTGGGATGTCCCATGACCCTAAACCTCCAAACCAAGGAACCAAATCCCATGAGGTTTTTGGTTGGACATAAGCAGCCTCAGCAGCTACTCTTTGTTTTTTTTTTCAGTTGTTGTAAATATATCTATCACACATCTTTGCCAGTTAAACTTTTTACAGGTGTGTCACTTATTGACAACAATTACAATAATCGGCTGTGCAACCCTACCCTTATTCAGTGCGATTTTCTATCACCATTAACCTCCCCTCTCATTCTCCCTCCTGCCCCTGGTAGCCACTAATAAACTTTGGTCTCTAGATGTTTGCCTTTTCTTGTCTTTTTATATAAGTGAGGTAATACAATATTTGTCCTTTTGTAATTATTTCACTCAGCAGCATAATGTTTTCAAGTTTCATACATATTATAGCATGTGTCAAGACTTTGTTTCTTCTACTGGCTGAGTAGTCCATTGGATGTATGTACCACATTTTGTTTATCCATTCATCTATGGATGGACATTTAGGTTGTTTCTGCCTTTTGGCTATTGTGAATTATGCTGCAGTGAACACTGGTGTATAAGTCTTTGCTTTCAAGTTTTTTGTTATATACCTAGGAGTATAATTGCTGAGTCATATGGTAGTTCTATATTTTTAATTTTTTGAGGAACCACCAGACTGTTTTCCACAGTGGCTGTATCATTTTGTGTTCTCTTCAGCAATGGATAAGGGTTCAAATTTCATCACATTCTTGCCAGCATTTGTTATTTTCTTTTTTTTTTTTCAATCTTAGCCACCTTAAAAAAAAAATAAACCCGTTGCGGTCGAGTCGATTCCTTCCTCTTGGTGACCCTATAGGACAGAGTAGAACTGCCCCGTAGAGTTTCCAAGGAGTGCGTAGTGTATTTAAACTGTGAACCTTTTGGTTAGCAGCCATAGCTCTTAACCGCTATGCCACCAGGGTTTTTTAGCCACCCTAGGGGGAGTGAAATCATATCTCATTGTGGTTTTGATTTGCATCTCTCTGATGACTAATGACGTTGAGCATTTCTGCACGTGCTTGGTGGCCATTTGAGTGTCCTCTTTGGTGAAATGTCTATTCAAGTCCTTTGCCTATTTTATGATTGGCTTATTTTTTGTTGTTGTTAAGTTGTCAAAGTTTTCAAATGTATTTTGGTTATTAGATACTTACTGCGTACATGGTTTCTGAAAATATTCTCCCAGTCGGTAGCTTGTCTTCTAACTTTTTTGGTAAAGTCTTTTGATGACCAAAAGTTTTTGATTTTTATGAGGTCTCATTCGTTTATTTTGTGTTTTACTCTTCGTGCTTTTGTTATTATATTAGATAATCCATGGTTAAAAGCTAGTCATGACAGTGTTGCCCCTAAATTTTTTTCTAAGAATTTTATGGTTTTAGTTTGCACATTTAGCTCCTTAATCCATTTTGAATTTGTTTTTGTATATGGTGAATGTGTTGTTTATAAATGTGTTTATTAATGTGTTGTTTATCTCTGGCTGCTTTCACTATTTTCTCTTTATATTTGGTTTTCAGTAGCTTTATTATGATGATCTTAGGTGTGATTTTCTTTATCCTGATTTGTCTTGACTTATTTTCTTGTATCTGTAAATTTTCCACCAAATTTGGAAAATGTTTGACCATTCATTCTTCAAATTATTTTCTGTCTCATTATATCACTCCTTGTCTAGAGAAACAGAAACGGTGTGTATGCGTGTTTGTGTGTTGTTGTTGTTTTTGTTAGTGCCATTGAGTCAATTATGACTCGTAGAAACTCCATGAGACAGAGTAGAACTGCCCCATAGGGCTTTCTAGGCTGTAATCTTTACAGGAGCCCATCTCCGGTGGAGCCACTGAGTGGGTTTGAACCACCAACATTTCAGTTAGCAGCCAAGTACTTAACTGTTGTGCCACCAGGGCTCCTTGTGTATATGTGCATATGTGTGTGTGTGTGTGTGTGTGTGTGTGTGTGTGTGTGTGTGTATGTATCTATGTCTACCATATTCTTCACAAATAATGTGCACCTTCTATGTTTGGCAACCATGCCCTCACCCCTCAAGGTATTTTTGGAGGTGCACTATACTAATTTTTTTTTTACAGCAACATGTAAAAAAAAAATTGGCATAGTGGTGCTTACGAAAATACGTCATGGGAGGGAGAGGGTGGTGGGCAAACAAATGCAGAAGGTGTGCTTTATTTGTGTAAAAATACAATATCTATCTGTTGAAGGAAAGCTATTGATTAATTTGCTTCAAGGAACTGGCTCATGAGATTTTGAGGGGCTGGCAAGTCCCACATCCATAGGACAGGTTACAAGCTAGAGACTCCTGTAGGCTTGCATCCCAAGATTCTTAGGTCAGGCAATGGGAAGAGTGCAGAGTAAAGTACTGCCAAAATATCTATATTCTGGAGCCTGAACATGCCCTAGGGAAACTCGCTTTTCAACTGATTGTTTCCATTAAATTAGATTACATTATAGAGCAACAACTAGATTAGCGTTTGGCAAAATAGCTTGCAACCATAGCTTAGCCAAGTTGACACCTGTGATCATTAAGGTTATGTATCAAGTTGGCTGGGCCATGATTCTTAGTGGTTTGGCAGTTACAATGTAGTTTGGCAGTCACATATGTTGTGATCACTTCCATGATGTGGTTTGATATGATGCAATCACCTCCACGATGAGATCTGCTGTGAGTAGCCAGTCAGTTGAAAGGGAGTTTCCTTGGGGGCCTGCATCAAATATATAAGTCGACTTTCTTGCAAGACTCATGACCTTTTGCTTGCTCTGGATCCTGCAGCTGGTTCCTGTTTGTCCGACCTCTGGTTCTTGGGACTTGAGCTAGCTAAGTTTACCTGCTATCTTGCCTGCCGATCTTGGGATTTGTTAATCTTTGTAGCCTGTGAGCAAGAGCCCTGCTGTCTGACTTGCTGATCTTGGGTTTGCCAGCCCCTGCAGCTACATAAATCAGGAGAAGCCTCTATCCTTACCCATGACTTGGGATGTTCCAGCCTCTACAACTGCGTGAGCCATTTCCTTGATATAAATCTCTCTGTATGTATATTTATATGCTTTACTGGTTTTGCTTCTCTAGAGAACCCAGCCTATGACAACACCTAAAATTAACCATCACACTCCTGTATTTCCAGACTTCAGTTGCACTTATGTTATTGTCTTAGGCTGGGTTCTCTAGAGAAGCAAAACCAGTGAAGCGCAGACACATACACGTATAGACACACGTGTGTATACATATATATATATATATGTATAAAGAGAGAGGGAGAGATTTATCTCAAGGAAGTGGCTTACATGGTTGTAGAGGCTGGTAAGTCCCAAGTCTGTGGATCAGGCATCAGGATGGAGGCTTCTCCTGACTCAAGTAACTGCAGGGGCTGACAAACTCAAGATTGGCAGGCAGTAAGGCAGGTTGCTGGCTCAGGTCCCAAGAACTGCAGGTCAGATGATGACAAGCCGGATTCAGGATCCAGAGCAAGCAAAAGCCAGCAAGGTTTGCCAGAATGTCTATATATTTTGGATGTAGGCCACACCCCAGAGGAAACTCCCCTTACAACTGACTGGCTGACCACATCAGATCACGTCACATCATGGAGATGATTACATTGTATCACAAAATGGAGGATAACCACATCATTACATAGCTGCCAAATTACATCATTGCATAACTGCCAAACTGCATCATTACATAATGGCCAAGCCACTGAGAATCATGGCTCAGCCAAGGTGACACATAACCTTCACCATCACAGTTCATTCCTTTCATCTTGACACCTTACAGTGTACACAGTCTCTAAATAAAGACAATTACAAAGTCATACTTCCACCTGCTGTGATCCAACTAACTTACATACAACTGAAAACACACTAGCCCCATTTATATCTTGTTTTATAAGTGAAGAAAACAAAAATGTATGATGCACACGTACAAGGAGGAAATACTTATAACAATTACAGTAATTTACTGGTTATGTAGTTGTAACTGGTATTTAGAACTACCTTCTTTCACCACCCATTCCGTATTCCCTTTGCTTTCTGCAGGCACCTCAGTGGGTTGTGGTTCTTTGCCTGATGGCATGACCCAGACCTTCACTCCTGATGTGTCTGGGCCATTAGAAGTCATGTCAAAATAGGGTTGCTCTGGTTTTCCATTGACTTTAATCACAGAGCATGGTAGTACTAAGAGATGTCCTAAGGTATTTCCTGTATTTCAGGCATACTCTTCTTTACCTCAATTATATGATATCAATTCTGTTTCCCCTGGGTAATCAAGATCAATCACACCAGCCAGTACAGTAACTCCCTTCTTTGCCTGTTGATCAGAAGCATGAGGAGCCCAAAGTGGCCGGGTGGCATTCTTAACTTCCTGTTCAGTGGAATCAGTGTTATGTCTCCCAGTGGGAGCATTCCTCCTTTTGGAATCGAGACCTTTAGACCCACAGAGCATAGCGTTTCAGGGAAAGGAAGCAAAAATTTTGCAAGTGGGTTACTAGGGGGTAATAGTGAGGGGTGCCACTCCTATTTCCACCCCTTGATTCCTGTACCTGTGAATCCTGGCTATAGGAGAGACAGCACCATATATTCGATGCTGGTTTAGAGCATATACAGTCTCCTGGAGAATATTGCCCCAACCCTGCAAAGTATTGCCACCTAGCTGGCACCATAATTGTGTCTTTAGAAAGCCATTCCATCGTTCTGTCAAGCCAGCTGCTTCAAGATGACGAGGAACGTGGTAAGACCAATGAATTCCGTGAGCATGAGCCCATTGTTGCACTTCATTTGCTGTGAAGTGAGTCTCTTGATCCCAGGTGATTTTGGGTGGGATACCGTGATGGTGAATAAGGTATTCTCCAAGTCCACGGATGATAGTTTTGGCAGAAGTGTTACATGCAGAGAAGGCAAATCTTTATCTAGAGTAAGTGTTTATTCTAGTGTCTTAGGCTGGGTTCTCTAGAAAAGCAAAACCAGTAAAGTGTATAAATATACAAAGAGAGATTTATATCAACGATATGACTTGTGCAGTTGTAGAGGCTGGAACATGGGTCAGGAGGCTTTTCCCAATGCACATAGCCACAGGGGTTGGTGAACCCAAGATTGGCAAGTTAGACAGCAGGGCTCTGGCTCACAGGCTGCGAAGACTGACAGATCCCAAGGTTTACAGGCAAGATGGCAGAAAAGCTGCTAGCTCAAGTCCCAAGCACTAGAGGTCAGGCAAACAGGAGGCAGCTGCAGGATCCAGCATGAGCAAAAGCCCGAGCCTTGCCAGAAAGTCCACTTATATTCGATGCACGCCACAACCCCAAGGAAACTCTCTTTCACTTGATTAGCTACTCACTTAGATCCCACTATGGTGGTGATTGCATCATATCAGATCTCATCATGGGAGTGATCACATCATTATATGACTGCCAAACTACATCATAACTGCCAAACCACTGAGAATCATGGCCCAGACAAGTTGACATATGACCTTAACAGTTACATCCAGTAAGAACAAAATGCTGCTGTTTCCATGATGGAAGCAGTCCAATGTAATCAACCTGTCACCAGGTTGCTGGCTGATCCCTTTGAGGAATCGTGTCTTAGTGGGGACGCAGCGTTGGTCTCTGCTGCTGACAGATTGGGCACTCAACAGTGGTAGCCAAATTAGCCTTGGTGAGTGGAAGTCTATGCATAATCTCCATCCCTGCCACCATGACCATTTTATTCATGAGCTTACTGGGCAATGATGGGAGTGGCTGGGGAAAGAGGATGACTGGTTTCCACAGAATGCATCATCCAATCCATTTGATTGTTAAAATCCTCCTCTGGTGAGGTCACCTTTTGGTGAGCATTCACATCAGACTCAAATATCTTCACTTCTCTGGCCCATTCAGAGAGGTCTGTCCATATACCTCTTCCCCATACTTCCTTGGTGCCAGTTTTCCAATCATGTTCTTTCCAAGTCCCTGACAATCCAGACAAACCATTGGCCACAGCCCATGAATCAGTATGCAGTTGCACATCTGGCCATTTCTTCTTCCAAGAAAAGTGAACGACGAGGTGCACTGCTTAAAGTTCTGCCCATTGGGAGGAGTTCTCTTCACCACTGTCCTTTAGGGATGTCCTAGAAAGGGGCTGTAGTGCTGCCATTGTCCACTTTTCTAGTGGTGCCTGCATATCACGCAGAACCATCTGTAAACTAGGCATGAGTTTTCTCTTCCTAGTCAACTGATCATAAGGAACTCCCCATGAGGCCATAAGTGCAGACTGGGAGAGGGCAGGTAGTGTGACAGGAGTAGAGACCATGGGCATTTGGGCTACTTCTTCATGAAATTAACTTGTGACTTCAGGTCCTGTTTGGGCCTGATCTCGTATATACCACTTCCATTTAATGATTGAGTACTGCTGTGCATGTCCAACTTTATGGCTCCGTGGGTCAAACAACAGCTAGTTCTTGAGCAGCTCAGGCCACATGGTGACTTGGTGTCCCATGGTTAAGTGTTCAGTCTCTACTAAGGCCCAGTAATAAGCCAAAAGCTGTTTCTCAAAAGGAGAGTAGTTACCTGCAGAGGATGGCAGGGCTTTGCTCCAAAATCCTAAGGGTCTGTGCTGTGATTCACCAATAGGGGTCTGCCAAAGACTACAGACAGTATCTCTATCTGCCACTGACACTTCAAGCACCATTGGATCAGCCAGTCGTAAGGCCCAAGTGGCAGAGCAGCTTGCATGGCAGCCTGAACCTGTTTCAGAGCCTTCTCTTGTTCTGGGCCCCACTCAAAACTAGCTGTTTTTTTGAGTCACTTGATAAATAGGACAGAGTAGTACGCTCATCTGAGGGATATGTTGCCTCCAAAATCCAAAGAGTCCCACTAGGTATTGTGTCTCCTTTTCAGTTGTGGGAGGGGCCAGATGCAATAACTTATCCTTCACTTTAGAAGGAATATCTTGATATGCCCCACATCACTGGACCCCTAGAAATTTCACTGAGGTGGAAGGTGCCTGAATTTTGGGGGGATTAATTTCCCACTCTCCTAGCATGCAACTGTGTTACCAATAAGTCCAGAGTTATTGACACTTCATTCTTACTAGGTCCAATCAGCATAATGTCATCAGTGTAATGGACTAGTGTGACGTCTTGTGGAAGGGAAAGGTGAAAAAGGTCCCTGATGACTAAATTATGACAGAGAGCTGGAGAGTTGTTATACCTTGAGGTAGGACAGTGAAGGTGTATTGCCGGCCTTACCAGCTGAAGGCAAACTGCTTCTGGTGTTCCTTCAAAACTGGAACCAAGAAAAAGGCATAGTCCAGATCAATAGCTGTATACCAGGTAACAGGAGATGTATTAATTTGCTCACGCTATGGAATCACATCTGGAACAGCAGGTGCAATTAGAGTCACCACCTGGTTAAGTTTACAATAATCCACTGTCATTCTCCAAGATCCATCTGTTTTTTATACAGGCCAAATAGGTGAATCGAATGGGTATGTGGTGGGAATCACCATCTTGCATCCTTCAAGTCCTTGATGGTGGCAGTAATCTCTGCAGTCTCTCCGGGAATGCAGTATTGCTTTTGGTTTACTATTTTCCTAGGCAGGGACACTGAATGTGCTGGCTCATGGATTGTGGAGGCTGATGAATCCAAGATCTGCAGGTAAGATGGCAGGCTGCTGGCTCACAAGCTGTGGAAGCTGACAAATCCCAAGATTGGCAGACAGTATTATAGGCTGCTGGCTCAAGTCCTAAGAACTGCAGGTCAGATATGACAAGTCAGATGCAGGATCCAGGGGGAGCAAAAGCCAGTGAGCTTTGTCAGAATATCCATATATATTGGATGCAGGCCACAACCCCAAGAAAACTCCTCTTACAACTAGTTGGCTGGCTACATCAGATCACATCATGGAGGTGATTACATTATATTACAAAATGGAAGATAACCACAGCATTATGTAACTGCCAAATTATGTCATTAATAACTGCCAAACTACATCATTACATAACTGCCAAACCACTGCGAATCATGGCCCAGCCAAGATGACACACAACCTGAACCATCACAATTATATCACTTGATACTGTTCTACATGTTACTGAGACTCTGTTCATTTTTTTTCCCAATTTTTTTTTCTGTTCTTTATATTGGATAATTTCTTACAGTCTAACTTCAAGTTCATTGACACTTTTTTCTTCTACCCTTTCCAATTTTACTGTTAATTCCATTATGTTTTTCGTTTTGGCTACTGTTCTTTTCTGTGTTAGAGTATCCTTTTTTTTTTTTTAATAGTTTTAATTGTGAAGAGTCTTTATCGTTTCATTCATTATGACTGTATTTTTCTTTAAGTCTTTGGATGTATTTTTGTAGCTATTCCAACATCTATGTCATCTTAAGTTTTTTATTTTTTTCTTCTACTTATCCTATCGACCATGGACCACATTTTTTTATTTCTTTGCATTGTAATTTTTTTTTATGTTGGATATTAAGTATGATATATGGCATCTGCCTTATATTTTCTTCATTTATTTTAAATAACATTTTTATTTGGGAATAATTTAGATTTGCAGAAAAGTTTCAAAGATAGCACAAAGCTTTCCTGTATACCCTACATTCCATTTCCCCTAATGTTAACACCTTCCATAATCATGGTATGTTTGTCAAAACTAATAAATTAACATTGCTACATTTTTATTAACTACACTCCGAACTTGATTCAGATTTTACCAATTTTCCACTAATCCCCTTTTTTACCCCAGAATCCAATCCAGGATACCACATTGCATTTAGTTGTCATGTTTCTTTTATCATCTCTGTTCTCTGATAGTGTCCCAGAGTTCTCTTGTTTTTCATGATCTTGGTAATCTTGAAGAGTACTGGTCAGATATTTTATGGAATACACCTCAATTTAGAATTTCTCATGTTTAGACTGGGATTATGGGTTTTGTAGGTTCATATGCTTTGTAGGTCCATATGCCTACAAGGAAGACCAGTTAATACAACTATTATTCAAATTTACGCACCAATCACTAATGTCAAAGATGAGGAAATTGAAGATTTTTACCAACTTCTGCAGTCTGAAATTGATCAAACATGCAATCAAGATGCATTGAAAATGATGATTGGAATGCAAAAGTTGGAAACAAATAAGAAAGATTGGTAGTTGGAAAATAAGGTCTTGGTGATAGAAGCAATGCTGGAGATCACGTGATAGAATTTTGCAATACAAACGACCTTTTTTCAACAACATAAACGGCAGCTATACAAGTGGGTCTCACTGGTTGAAAAACTCAGGAATTGAGCCAACTACATATGTGGAAAGAGATGATGGAAAAGCTCAATATCATCAGTCAGAACAAGACCAGGGGCCGACTGCGGAACAGACCATAAATTGCTCATATGTAACTTTAAGTTGAAGCTGAACAAAATTAAAACAAGTCCATGAGAACCAAAATATGACCTTGAGTACATCCCACCTGAATTTGGAGACCATCTCAAGAATAGATTTGACACATTGGACACTAATGACTGAAAACCAGATGAGTTGTGGGATGACATCAAGGACATCATATGTGAAGAAAGGAAAAGGTCATTAAAAAGACAGGAAAGAAATAAAAGACCAAAATGGATGTTGGAAGAGACTCTGAAAGTTGTTCTTGAATGTAGAATAGCTAAACAAATGGAAGAAATGAAGTAAAAGAGCTGAACAGAAGATTTCAAAGGGTGGCTCGATAAGACAAAGTAAAGTAGTATAATGACGTGCAAAAACCTGGAGTTAGAAAACCACAAGGGAAGAACACACTTGACATTTCTCAAGCTGAAAGGACTGAAGAAAAATGCAAGCCTTGATTTGTAATATTGAAGGATTCTATGGGCAAAATACTGAATGATGCAGGAAGCATCAAAAGAAGATAGAAGGGATACACAGAGTCATTGTGCCAAAAATAATTGGTCGATGTTCAGCTATTTCAGGAGATAGACATAATCAAGAACCAGTGGTACTGAAGGAAGAAATTCAGGCTGCACTGAAAGCACTGGTGAAAAACAAGTCTCCAGGAATTGATGGAATACCAACTGAGATATTTCAACAAACAGATGCAGTGCTGGAGGTGCTCTCTCTTCTATGTCAAGAAATTGGAAGACTGCTACTTGGCAACTAACTGGAAGACATCCATATTTGTGCCCATTCCAAAGAAAAGTAATCCAACAGAATGTGGAAATTATTGAAAAATATCATTAATATCACACTCAAGTAAAATTTTGCTGAAGATAATTAAAAAATGTTTGTAGCAGTACATCTACAGGGAAGTGCCAGAAATTCAAGCTGGGTTCGGAAGAGGATGTGGAATGTGGGATATCATTGTTGATGTCAGAGGGATCTTGGCTGAAAGCAGAGAATACCAGCAAGATGTTTACCTGTGTTTTATTGACTCTGCAGAGGCATTCGACTGTGTGGATCATAACAAATTATGGATAACATTGTAAAGAATGGGAATGGAATTCCAGAACACTGAATTGTGCTCGTGAGGAACCTATATGTAGATCAAGAGGCACTCTTGATCTGTGTGATTTAAAACCAGGAAGGGTGTGCTTCAGAGTTGTATCCTTTTACCATACTTATTTAATCTGTATGTTGAGCAAATAATCTGAGAAGCTGGACTGTATGAAGAAGAATGTAGCACTAGGATTAGTGGAAGACTCATTAACCTGTGATATGCAGATGACACTTTACTTGCTGAAAGTGAAGAAGTCTTGAAGCACTTACTGATGAAGATCAAAGACGAGAGCCTTCAGTATGGATTATACCTCAACATAAAGAAAACAAAAATCCTTACAATTGGACAATAAGCAACATTGAAATCATCTAGGATTTCATTTTACTTGAATCCAGAATCAACACCCATGGAAGCAACGGTCTAGAAATCAAATAACATATTGCATTGGGCAAATCTGCTGCAAAAGACCTCTTTTAAAGTGTTAAAAAGCGAAGATGTCAGTTTGAGGACTAAGGTGTGCCTGACCCAAACCATGATATTTTCAGTCGCCTCATGTTCATGAGAAAGCTGGACAGGGAATAAAGAAGACTAAAGAAGAATTGATGCCTTTGAATTATGACGTTGGCAAAGAATATTGAATATAACCATAGATCGCCATAAGAACAAACAAGTCTGTCTTGAAGGAAGTACAGCCAGGGTGCTCCTTGGAAGTGAGGATGGTGAGACTTCATCTTATATACTTTGGACATGTTATCAAGAGGGACCAGTCCCTGGAGAAGGACATCATGCTTGGTAAAGTATAGGGTCAGCGAAAAAGAGGAAGACTCCTGACAAGATGGATTGACATAGTGGCTGCAATAATGAGCTCAAACATAGCAAGGATTTTGAGGATGGTGCAGGACCGGGCTGTGTTTTGTTGTTTTATGCATAGGGTTGCTATGAGTCGGAACCGACTCGACGGCAGCTAACAATAACGACATGGGTTTTGGGTGAAAATACCTTCTCATTGCATCTACTATGGTATTTTCTTCCAAAACCCACAATCCCAGTTTAAATATGAGAAATTAGGGGGTTCATGATATCAACCATTCTTATCATTGGTGACATTAGTCTTGTTCACTTGGTCAAAGTGGTGTTTGCTAGGATTCTCTACTTCAATGGTACTATGGTTTCCTGCCCATGCTCTATTCTTTGGAAATGAGTTGCTAAGTCCTGCCCACACTAAATAAAGGAAAGGGGATTTAATCTCCACGTCCTGTAGGCGGAGTATCTACATCTATTATTTGGAATCATCTGTAAGGATAATTTGTCCCTTCTCCCTCATTTACTTATTTATTTAATCATTTATTTATATCAGTATAAAATTGTGGATTTTATTTTTTATTCTTTGGGTTATAATTCAATACTGTTATTTGTTTTGTTCTTCAAATTATTCCAGCTTTGAACATTGGGAACTCTTTTAGGTTGGTTCCTGTGTCCTTATGACATGCCCCCATCCTATGGTTTCAGTCTGTGTGTGTGTACTTCCTTATCTTCTGGCACTGCAAGATGCTCCAGGCCCATGTTTTATCAGCCCTGGCCTAGTGTTAACCATTTCTTCAAGGAGCCCTGGATCCTATGTTGTCTTCGTTTTAAGGGCATGAAAATTTGTTCTTGTAGACAGCTAAATTACTGATGGATCTGTTTGGTTCTGTCAGGCTTTGTTTTGTTCCTTGTTAGGGTGGGTCAGCACTGCACCACCTCTCGTATCGCTATTTAGTCCTCAGCCCTGTGGGAGGCCACCTCAGCTAAGACTTGTGGAGTCTTATCCTATGCTTGGACAGTCTAGCTAGGGACCTGTGGAAATTCCCGCGCAGTCTTCTGGGCATCTCTCTGTGTAGCTCTCTCTTGTCAGATACTGTCTTGCAAATTGCAGCCACTTACACAGCTCAAAACTCTGATCTCTGCCTCCTGCGCTTTGTGGTATTGCTGCTGCGCTTGGAATTCATTTTTCTGGTTTGTGCCAGAAAGTGGCTGCAGGTAGAAAGCCAGGGTGATCATAGAACTCACCTTTGTGTGTTTCTGTTCTCTCAGGGATCGTGGTGCTGCCTGTTCTATGCTCCCAAACACTTGCCTCCTGTATTTTGCATGTGTAGTTTTTTGCAGAAGGGCAACAGTACCGCTCTGTCATGGCTGGAAGCAGAACTGTGTGTTTTTTATTAATATTCACTCCCTACTTCTCTCTTCTGTCATCTCTTCTATATATATCTCTGTACACTCTGTCTTGGTGACCTTATCTATTCTCAGAGTTTTAGTTCCCTTACCTTAATGTTTATTAACCTTTTACTTACTAGAAATAAATTATTAAAACTTTACATGTACTTGTATAATTTGTTCCCCTGTACAGTTATCTTTGCCTGTACAAATAAGACAATAAGGAGAGAAAATTTAATAGAATTTCTGACACCGTGAAGCATAAAGATTAGGGCACAGTTGGCAGAATGTTTGAGTTAGACAGGGATATGTCATATTCTCACATCTGGGTAATAGTCCATTTCTCCAGTGAATCTAGGCATATGCAGCTAAGAGTCCATTTCTCTATCCCTTATCTACCCAAAAGGTCTAAGAAACAATGCATTTAGTCCCATTTGGCATACATCTGTTTTCTCAGAAGGAAACAAAACAGAGACAAAATCTGCAAAAAAATTTCATAGCTGGGGATGGCTCTTATTTTTATTCCAATTTCCATAATCAAGACTGCTGGATTTAAGAGAAATGTTCTTTGCTCCATAGAATTAGATGAGATGGGAGATCAATCCAATATATAGTTAATGAACATCTACAGAGTGGTAGGAGCAAAAATACCACAATTTAGAATATTAGCTCCTATAGGTAGCCCCGCAGTTGAATCATTTCCTGAAAAATTACTTCTGCTTTTGTCTTGTTGGATTGGAGGGTTGTCGATTTTTTTTTTTAAAACAGATTTTCAAGTTTCCTGCTAGCAGTTTAGAGGTTGAGCTGTTTCTTTACTGATACATGTCTCTCTCTACACTTTTAGATTTTACTCTGTCAACTGGATGTGAATGGTAATCGATGGAGCTAACTGACAGTGCCATTTACTCCCTAGAGTTGCCTACTGCACCCCAAGTTCACAATGACTACAGACAGCAGCAAAAAGGTGAGTTAAACAAGTGAATGTGGAAGACTGTGCATAGTGATCATAGGCTAAGGGTGAATGGAGGTGGAATAAGTTTGGAGTAGAGGGTGCAGAAAAATCCAGGATAATTTGAGGAAATTCTTTTGGTTCAGTTTGAAGTCTGTCCAGAATAGTAATATGAAAATTTGCTAGGTAGTCCAGGATCTGATCTCAGGACTCAGGTAAATTCTTTTCTAACCATTCACTTTTATGATCCCATCTGTGGAAATAAAGCTAGGCCAATGCTCTTATTCTTCATTACTCCCTTCTGAACTAAGGAGCCCTGGTGGTGCAGTGGTTAAGAGCTCAGGATGCTAACCAAAAGGTTGGCAGTTTGAATCCACCAGCTGCTCCTTGGAAACCCTATGGGTCAGTTCTACTCTGTTGTATAGAGTTGCTATGCTAAAGCAAGAGCTTTGTCAGAAGAACTTTATCTTTTTAGTTATGTTTGGAGTGACCTTGGACCAGCTGTTTAAATTCTAGGCATCTCTGTTTTTCTGACTGTGAAACAAGGATAAAGATGCCAATATTTTTGCTAATGGGTAATGGTCAGATTTTGTCAGGGAAGAGAATGATTCCTTCCCCCTCTCCCCTACCCCGCAGTGTTGGTGATGGGGTGGGGGATGGGGGGAGGAAAAAGTTATCAAGAACACTACAGAGAAGTAATCCCTATGATTCTCTGGGGATTTTAGGATGAAAAACAAAGAAAAAAAGAAACAAATGAACATTTTTACATAGAGCCCTGAGAACACTACCTGAGATAGATAATAGTGTAAATTCTAAAATTAATATTTGATTTTATATCTTGGGCAGTAGACTCCCAGAGGGTATGTTCTTTAGTGTAGCTCCAGGTTCAAATTGACATTGTTATATGTGGAAGTTCTGTAATTTCCTTTCCTAGAGCCCTTTGAAGAACTAGATTGATTATAGATTGTGGAAAAGCAGGAGTATTAGCAGATCACTTTCAACCCAAGATAATTGTATTGTTAGTTGTAAAAATTACAAACAACAACAACAAAAAACCAGCTACTAAAGTAGGACAGCATTGAAGGTTGTAAAATTTGTGGTTGGTTTTCTTTCATTCTTGCCTAGTGGATCTTTCCTTATTGACTAATTTCCCTGAAAGCACTAGTGTAGAAAACTCTATCTTGGGAGGTGGATTGAGGGACTTCCCAGATAAAATCTCACAACAGGTGTTCATATACTCCTATAAAGCAGATGTGAGCACAGCAGAGTGTAAGCCAATTTGCTGTGCCGGTGCTACTGCTAGATCTTTTCACTCTTCAAAATCTGTGAAATAGTCAAAGACTTGCTTTTCTCATATTGCTCAGCTGCTATGTTGAAACTAAGGACATTGCCTTTTTAAAAGCAAATAAAGGTTTTTGATAATTATTTCACAAACATTTTAAGAACAATAAAAGAAATGAAAATTACTGCCCAAATTTCTGCCACCAACTTTTAATTATTTTAATTTTTCCACGTTCCCATTTCCTTTGGGTTTATATGCCTACATAATTTTATACAATTATTTTATATCATTTTAAAAATCATATGTACTTTGCAGTTTTTTTCATTTGTATAAACTTTCTTGTTGCTATGTAGTCATAATGTTATAGTTTTTAATGCTGTCCTAAATCATTTCAGTATTCTTGGGCATTTAGACTTATTTCTGTTACTATAAAAAGAAAAATAAAAAATAAAAAAAACCATAATGAAGCCCTGGTGGTGCAGTGGTTAAGAGCTTGGCTACAAACCAAGAGGTTGACAGTTCATACCTACCAGCTGTTCCTTGGAAACCCCATGGGGAAGTTCTACTCTGTCCTATAGGGACACTATGAGTTGGAATCAACTTGACGGCAATGAGTTTAGTATAAATAATTCTGCACTGGACATTTTTATTTGCATAACATTTTCCTTTTTGAGTTAATTTATAAAGAGTGGAAATATTAAGTCAAAAGAAATGTACATCTTAAAGTATAAGTCCAAAGTCACAAAACTGGTGATAAGTTGGAATTTGAATATAATTATTTTGATTTCTAGGCCCATGGTTTTTATTTATACACAGCACACAGTACACATTTTTATTTATTGCCAGAATGTTCATCCCTACCCCGGCTTTCGAGGGTGTAGTACTTAGGAATGGGAAAATAGATAAGGAGCTTTAAAAATGATATTAAAAAAAAAAATCTTTTTTTAATGCAAGTTTTACATGTTCATCACAGAAAATATGAAAAATAGGAGAAAGCAAAAATAAGAAAATAAAAATAAGTAATAATTCTATGACATGGAACTTATCTTTATTCTTTTTTGATGTATTTTTGCTTTTCTACCTATGCTGATGCCACTGTATGTCCTCTATTAAGAGGCTTTTAATATGTATTTTATCAAAGTAAATTTAAAAATACTTTTCATTGTACTGAAGTTCTTGAATTGGATGATGATTATTACACAAATGCAATCATGTTTTGATACTTTTCATTTCATGTAATATTTAATTAACATTTTCATTTTAAGTAACATTTGTCCATTTCATTAAATATTCTTCTATTATGTAGATAGTTTTTATTTTTAATGTCACTAGAATCTACTGGTCTTGGATTCATCAGTCTAAATATTTATCATGCAGAATTTTCTCTTTTTACTGCTTTTTTTTTTTAATAGGTAAGTGATCAGGACTTTATAAATGCATCTCTCGCTATGAAGTTCTTTCTTTTAAGAAGTTCAGAATGCCTCATAGGTGCACACACATATCTACAGGATGATTTTTCTAAAATTTAAATAGGAAAATGAGGCCCAAATGTTGTTAGTTGCCTTCGAGTTGGCCCCTGACTCATTGTAACCCCATGTACAATGGAAGGAAATGCTGCCTGGTCTTGTGCTATCCCCATGGTTTGTTGTTCATAGTGCTCCATAGGGTTTCACTGGCTGATTTTTGGAAGTTGATCACCAGTCCTTTCTTTCTAGTCCATCTTAGTCTGGAAGCTCTACTCAAACCTATTCAGCATCATAGTAACATACAAGCCTCCACTGACAGACAGGTGATGGCTGCATGTGAGGTGCATTGGCTGGGAATTGAGCCTGAGTCTCCCACATGGAAAGGTGGAATTCTGCCACTGAAGCACTACTGCCTTCATCAAAGCCCAGTTAGACAAACTTAATTTCTTAATTTTCTAATGAAATGTGCCTAAGTAAAGGAGTCAAAACCAGAACTTAAATATCCTACTTTATAAATTTTTGCTCTTTACACATAACTCCTACACTATCATACTATGAGACACCTATGAATTTGAAATTAAAGTTTGGGAAAATATCTCCATTTTCTAGGTGAAAAAAAGTAACATTTCTAGTTATAGGTTATACGCCACATAAGTTAACATGAAGTGGTGTCCCATCCGTAAACATGTCATTAACCTAAAGTCATTGCTTTTCCAAAGACAACAGCTTACAAAGCACTTCTGAGATGTATGTCATTGTTTTAAAAAAAAAGGCACCAACTGTAAAAATGGCGTAGCGGCAGTGTCAGACCTCCCTGTCTAACTTCACAAGGTGGGAGGAGAATCATTATCAGCATCAACAACACAAGGCTGATTGCTATGAGGTGGAGATCAGACATAACCCCATTCTCCAACATTTTTACCAGTTCTGACACCAGCTGTCCCTCCCATGGCACTCTCTACTTCTCTGCTGGGTTTGATAGTTTGTTGCAGTGGCCACATGGAACTCACAGACCATACAGTTATGGAGTTTATTAGGGAAGTAATAGTTGCAATTCAGGTTCAGGAACGTTCAGGATACAGTTCTTCGATTAGTACAGCCTCTTCTTAGCCGTGCCCGCAGGCAGGCCTCTCTCTGGCCCTTGACCCCTTGGCCCGTTGGCCCGTTGGCCCAGACTCTGCCCTGCTCAGGAAAATGTTAAAAAGCTTTTTAGCTTTGCCAATAAATGCCCAGGGGCATCCCACTCTGCCAGTAAGCCTCGGCCCAAAAGTGCTCAGCTCTCTAGCTCCGTAGGTCGGCAAGCCTAGCTCTTCTGACAGGTGATTGGAGGCACCCTACTCCGCCAGCAAGCTTCCTGCCTGAAGGCGCTCAGCTCTTTCGCTTCATGGGTCAGCACACACACTATAACTGCCTTACTCCGTGGGCTGGGAAGCCCACTGCACTGTCTGATGCTGGTCTCCTGGTTCTGCTGCTTTCCTTTCCCTGTTGCTGTTTCTCACTTTCTTGCACAATCTTCGGTGTTACAGCTCTCTCTCTCTCTCTCTGTCTCCTGGGTCTAGGAGGTTCTCAGCACAGAGACCCCAGGTCCAAAGTATGTGCTTCGCTCCCATCTTTTCTTGGTGGTAGTGAGGTCCCCCCTTTCTACCTCTGGGATGGCCATGGCACCACAGTCATTTTCTTTTCATTTAAATTTTATTTATTTAAATCTTAAATAGGTAAGATATTCACATGGTTCAAAATTCAAAAGGTACAAAAGAAAATAAGGTAAAAATTCTTTCTTCTATCTCTGTCCTCAGTGACCCAGTACTCTCCCCAGAGGCAAACAGTGTTATCAGATTCTTGTGTTTGCTTTCAGAAATATTACCATACATTGTTTTGCATAATTTTTTTCCCGTAATCAAATATCTTGAGAAATCATTCCATATTAGTAAAAAATGTACATCTTTATTTCATTGTTAGAAAAAACAAAACAGTTACCATCAAGTCGATTCCAAGTAAAACTGTGCTCCATAGGGTTTTAAAAGGCTGATTTTTCAGAAGTAGATCATCAGGCCTTTCTTCTGAGGCACCTCTGGGTAGACTCAAGCCTCCAACCTTTCAGTTAGCAGCCAGGCATGCTAACTCTTTGCAACACCCAGGGACTCCTTCCTTTGTTAGAAGCTGTATATTATTATCTGCTTTATGGTTGTATCAAAATGTATTCAACTGGTCTTTTATTGCTAGACATTTAGGTGATACGCAATCTTCCCTTCTACAAGTATTGCTGCCATGAGTTGCCTTATAAATATGGTATTTTGCACATGTGTGAGTATCTATAGGGAAAAGTTCTCAAGGAGAAGTTTCTGGATCAAAGTGTAAGGACCTTTGCAATTTTGGTAGACTTTCCCAAATTGTCCTCCAAAGAGGTTGTACTAATTTATTTTCCCACAAGTGCAGTATGAGGCTGTGTAGTCACAATTACAAAGGGAAAAAAATACACTTTAACTTCATAGGTATAGTATATTCTTTGATAAAGGTGTGGGTGGTTACACTGGATTTTAGAGCGAGTCCCTGACAGATCCAGGAAAGGATCTAGATCTCATTTCCCACTGGGTCAAATTGTTCCCAGATCCCAGATTATCCTTCCCTGACCTGCTCTTTTCCCTCAACTTCTCTTCTGACTCAAGATTTTGCTTTGGTTTTTATTCTTGTAGCGTCTTGTTCCAGGCCCTCTCTTTCTTGCTATGTGGCAACAGCTTTGGGGCTTCTGACTGTAATTCTTACGAGTTTGCTGCTACACCGGTGGATTCTGTGCGAGGGTAAGTGCTAATTTAAACCAAACTTATCTTTTACTTTCTCCATTTTGTATTATAAAAGCAATATAACATAATAGAAAATTTGAAAAATGAAAATGAATTCAAACAAAATAAATTCACCACTAGGGTCACTATAAGTTGGAATTGACTTGATGGCAATGGGTGGGTTCTCATACAACTATTTACTGTTTTGGGGTGTAGCTTCCTGACCTTTGATGATTTGCATAGGTGTTTGTTTTCTTAACAGAATTGCAATCAAGTCCTCTAAAATCCCCCCCACTTCTTTTTTTCCTTAAGTAAGACTAGGTATAATTCTAATCAGAGTATGCTTATGATATTATATATTGCTTTTTAATTTTATATTGTATCATAAGTATTTTCTTACTACCAAGTTTATCATAATCATAAAATTAAACATTATAAGGTTAATTGTGTTTAACTTTTTACATAATGAATATGTCATAATTTAATAAACATATTCTGATTTTTTTTTCCATTTAGGTAGTTTTCACATTTTCTAAAGCTAACTTTTCTAGGTTTAATTCTTCTGGCTCCTTAAATCTGATAATCCAGAGGACCCTTAGTTTATTGTTTCATAATCCGGAGTCCTAACTTGGGTCTATGTTATCTGGGGATTATTGCTAGGTTACATGGAGTCCTGGTTCAGCCCTAGAACCTCTGCCTCAGATCCCAGTCCTAGCCTTGACAGAAAGAGACTGAGGGAAGTTGAGAATTTCTGATACAGGCTGAGTAATGGGTAAGGTTATGGTTGTATGGGAAAGACACAAATCTACAAGGTGCCACTTTATAGCTAAATCCCTGGAACTCTGTATTGCTTCCATGCCAAGCCTTCCCATAGAAAAGTTGTCCAATCTTTACATAAAAAGAACTACTTTTCCCACTTTTAAACTCTCAAATCTAGAATAAATATATAATTTATTCTGCAGTTATATATCTACACGTGCTTACATTGTACAGTAAAATCCGCGAAAGCGAGAACCTGTGTAAGGCAGAAGCTTGTCAGAGAAGGAAAACTCACTGGGTGTTTATGAGGTGGGGTTCTTAATAGAGAGCAATAGAAAAGTGGTAAGACTGCAACCTGTCAAAGGTGGAAAACTTTCAAGACCCAGAAAAACAAGGCAGTCTTGTCGAGTTCTGACTCTCACAGGTTTCACTGTATAATGCCTCCTACATGCCCACTATGATATTGTGCTTATGATAAGTTTATGCAGATGAGTTTCATTAAAATGGAAAGTCAATAGAATTTGGAATCTTGGTTGAAATTACCTTGGATACTTATTCAGTTCTGTTTCACTCTGACAAAATTAACCAAATTATTTAAAGGAAATGAGAATCTGCCTGTATTTAAAACAGCTCGGTAAGAATTCTGTCACTTTCCATTTTAGCGTCTGATACCCTTCTCTGTCAGAAAGGCTTTTTAAAAAATATCTAAAGTAAATTCCTTTGGTGAAGTGTAAGTCTTTTATCTAATCTCCAATGGTAATAGACAATTACATCTGTGATAATAAAAAGGTAAAACTTTTCATTCTAGTTAAGGTTGCTCGTTCTAGCCTCTCTCCTTTTCTTATGCACCATCATGAGGTATCATGTTGAGTTTGGGCATTCTGAAAGATTTTGCTTTATTTAAACAAAGTACATTATACAGTTAAACAAATTATGCAGTGAGTGTATACAGAGAATACACTAATACATATCATGCAACCACACAGTTATTTTCTTATATGCATATATCACATGTGCATAAAGATCTCTAGCACGAGTAATGCACTCTCTCCACATCCCCAGCCAAATTGTGCCACATACCGTTCCCTGTTCCTTTAGTCATAATTCATCCTTGCTTAGTGCAATTATAGTAGTAGTGATGGAGCTGGATATTGTGAAGTGTTGTACATTTCTCTAAACCTTTATCCAAATGGTGGTGGGGCAGGGAAGACATTGGAACTTCCATATTGCATTTTATCTTCATTTAATTCCCAAGACTGAGTGGTCCAGAAAGATATGACAGTGTGAACCAGGTCGTCTTCCTTTCTAGGCTCTAGCTACCCAACTTGTGCCAATTGTCCTAGCTGCCCAGACCTCTGGATGACATATGGTGACCATTGTTATTACTTCTCAGTGGATAAAAATGACTGGAATTCTAGTCTGGAATTCTGCTTAGCCAAAGACTCCCATCTTCTTATGCTTAGGGATAATCAGGAAATGGTAAGTACAAATATTTAGAGCATGTAAATTGATTTGTTAGTAAATGATTTTCAAAACATATCATGTATTGTCTTTTGAGGAACAAAAGGAATCTGTGATTTATTGGGGAGGCTATATTCTTTGCCTCTCTCCCTCTCTCTCCTCTTTCTTTCCCTTCTTTCCTCCTCTCCTCTCCCACTGCTTAGCCATTCCCTGTCTGACCCAACGACCCCCAGTTTTAGAAACTCAGATGTTTGAATAGATGTGTGGAGGTGGGAGGATGGTGAGTATTACAGAAAGGACTTAGACCTGGAATACAGATCTAATGAAAAGAAGCATTAGGCCAGGAAACACACAAGGAGGTCCAACAACGAGGAGGCAGCAGATCCTTTACGAGATCCAGTGGGTCTTGGGAGAGAAGGGAAGAGAGATATGAGACAAGGAAACTGACTGTGGCAAGGGCTTAGATGCTTTTTTTTTTTTTTTTGTTTTTCCGTCATTGGAATCCAATAAATTCCAGGCTGAGAGATAATGTGGGGGCAGGGAGGTATGAATACTGGCAGTTATAGAAAATTGGGAAAGAAGGAAGGAAATTGCATGTGTGTATGTTTCTGTTTGTGTGTGTGTGTTTGTGTGTGTGTGTGTGTGTGTGTGTGTGTGTGTGTGTGAGAGAGAGAGATGGTAATCTCCATGCAGAGCTCAGCTGTTGGGGCTCCACTTCCTACAGGCTTCTCAGATCCGTCCTGTCCACCCAGCAGTCTCTTGAAGGAGAACTCTCTGTTAGTCCTAGAGCATCTCAAGGTAACACAAGAAGTTTACATCCTGAGGTAACCTGGTAGAAAAATCAATCAAATTCTAACTCATTACCATAAATCACATATACAAATTGAATAAGAAGTCTTAGTTTGGTTTTTAGTGCCATAATTATTTTTGTGATTTGACATTGCTTTTTGTTTTCTGTTTTGGATAGAATCAAGTCATGGAGAACAGTTTATTAGGAATTCAACTGTATTAACATCCCTTGGGGGAAATCCAGAGAGATTATACTCCAAAGCATTTGGGTAGAACATAAAGTCCCTAAATTTTATAGCTTCCTAATTTAAGAAAAGATTAAAGCATCTAGATTCTTGCTTTATGTCAAAGGAATACTCTTTCCTTTGAAATTCTGGATAGAATTTAAACTCTAATTTGGCCTACCTCTGTGACTTTTCCTTTATGCCTTTCCTAAACTAGAGGGCAAAATGCATTGAGGTCTATTCAGTAGACACGTGAAAACTTAGACTTTTATGGCCTCTGGTAATAGTAGCTTTGCTTTCTGGGCCTTGTTGCAGCAACTCCTATTCTCACTCTGACATAGCTGCTTCTGGGGATTAGAGCTGGCTGAAGTCAATAGCAGAAGTGAGGACAGAGCTGGAAACATTGTTGGATAGATACTGATAAATGGTAGCAGTTGAGTCAAAACACTACTACAGAAAATTCTGGTACGGCAGCTTTTACAGTTTGCATAGTGTGATAATGACATACAGTAGTCTAGAAGGGAAAGAACCAAGGCACAGAATATCTGGGAGATGGACATATTTCTGTTTCTCTAAGGTACCCAAAGGAAGGGATGGATATTGGGGGATATTTGTCCTTCCTTTGTTTCCTTACTTTTTCAGGCTCCTGCCTCTACTGTTGACTAAGCTGAACAGAGTTAGATTGGCTACATTTCCACAACTGGTTTATTTTCTCTTAAGACCGCTTGGCTCCAATCTGTACTGGAGAGGATAGAATATCCCTGCTAGCTTTAATAGCAACCACAGATAACTTTTATTTCTGATGTTCCTAAGGAATATTCCTCGATTCTCTAGCCTAATTCTTTTTCTTGCCTCAGCTTTTGTCAGGTTCCATAGAACCAACTTGACTTATATCTGATCGGCTGAGCCTCTTGCATTAGTGTTGTTATTTGTTTGTTCTCAAGGCAAGATTTACATACTATTTTGAGGTATATTTAATATTTTCTGTGTCATACTTGGGTCTGAACAGCTACCAAAAGAGCATATGGGCCTATTAAAACTGAAGTTTTTCAAATTACCATTCCACTGATAGTGAACACTTCTGCTAGAGAATTAGGCTGCTCTGTGTTAAAGGCTACGAGGTCAAAAGAAGTATCTTCTCATGTTAGGTAGTCATCTTTCAATAAGATACACCAATATAGTTTACCTCCTATCTTAGATTCACTATAGCAAAGTATACAATGACAATAGAAGTTACCGTATATTGAGTGCCTACTATGTGCCAGGTGTTTTATGTATATTACTCTGTGTGTGTGTGTATTATCCTATAGGGTTGCTATGAGTTGGAATCAACTTGACGCCAGTGGGTTTGAGTTTTGGCTTTTAGTCTTTGACCTTTGGGATTGTCTTTATCTTCTCCCTGAACTTTTTGATATTGGCTTTTCTTATATTTGGGGTTTACATCTAATTATAGCCAAGGTTTCCTTCTTTGGATACTGCACTGCAAATACTATGGTAATATGATCACTTTCCCCCACATTTTACAGTAGAATCAGGTAATGGAAGGAGATTGGTTTCTGTCAGTCATGAGTCTTTTTTTTTTTTTACGTTTTTTTATTGTACTTTAGATGGTTTACAGAATAAATAGTTTCTTATTAAACAGTACACATACTGTTTTATGACATTGGTTAACAACTCCACGACGTGTCAACACTCTCCCTTCTCGACCTTGGATTCCCTATTACCAGCTTCTCTGTCCCCTCCTGCCTTCTAGTCCCTGTCCCTGGGCTGTTGTGCCCCATTAGTTTCATTTTTTTATTTTTTTAAAATTTTTTTTATTGTACTTTAGATGAAGGGTTACAGAACAAATAGTTTCTCATTAAACAGTCAGTACACATATTGTTTTATGACATTGGTTAACAACTCCACGACATGTCAACACTCTCCTGTCTTGAACTTGGAGGACTTTTTGGCAAAAATATGCATAGCCAAAGTTACACCTTTTCAAAAGTTTCTGCGTGTACAATTCAGTGACATCAATTGCATTCTTCCAGTTATGCTGCTATTCTCACTGTCCTTTTCCAAATTATTCCATCACCATTGTCTTCAACTCACTGCTCTCTAGGCTTCTTTTGAGTTGCTGTTGTCAATTTGATCTCACATAGATAATTCTTTTTTTTTTTTTTTTAGTACCTTAGATGAAGGTTTGCAGAACAAATAGATTCTCATTAAACAGTTAGTACATATATTGCCCTATGACAATGGTTAACAACCCCACGACATGTCAACACTGTCCTTTTTCAACCTTGGGTTCCCTATCACCAACTTTCCTGTCCCCTCCTGCCTTCTAGTCCTTGTCCCTGGACTGCTGTGCCTCATTAGTCCCATTTTGTTTTATGAGGTTGTCCAATCCCTGGCTGAATGGTGAACTTGGGGAGTGACTTCACCACTGAGCTAAAAGGGTGTCCAGGGGCCATACTTTCGGGGTTTCTCCAGTCTCTCAGGCCAGTAAATCTGGTCTTTTTTTTGTGAGTTAGAATTTTGTTTTACATCCTTTTCCAGCTCTGTCCAGGACCCTCTTCTGTGATCCCAGTCAGAGCAGTCAGTGGTGGTAGCCGGGCACCATCCAGCTGTACTGGACTCAGTCTGGTGGAGGCGTTGGTAGCTGTGGTCCATTAGTCCTTTGGACTAATCTTTTCCTTGTATCTTGTTCTCTTCATTCTCCCTTGCTCCTGAAGGGTTGAGACCATTGGAGTATCTTAGGTGGGTGCTCACAGGCATTTTTTTTTAGTTGTTGTAGTTAAATGAAGTTTACATTTCAAGTTAGTCTCCCATAAAATTTTGTACATACATTGTTCTGTGACCCTGATTGCTCACCCCATTCTGCGACAGCACACTCCTTCTTTCTGCCTCTGATTCCCCATGTCCATTCAACTAGCTCCTAACCCTCCCTGCCTTCCCCTCTCACCTCTGGACAGAAGCTGCCCCTTTGGTCTTTTGTATCTACTTGACTAAGAGGCACACTCTTCATGTGCATCACTTTATGTCCCACAGTCCAGTCCAATCCCTGTCTGAAGAGTTGGCCTCAGAAATTGTTTTAGTTCTGGGCTGATAGAGAGTCCAGGGGCCATACTTTCCAGGGTACCTCCAGTCTCAGTCAGACCATTAAGTCAGGTATACTTACTAGAATTTGAGTTCTGCAACCCATCCTTCTGCTGCTCCATCAGGGATGCTCTGTTGTGTTCCCTGTCAGGATGTTCATTGGTGGTACCCGGGCACTATCTAGTTCTTCTGGTCTCAGGCTGGTGAAGTCTCTTGTTTACGTGGCCCATTCTGTCTCTTGGCCTAATACTTTCCTTGTGTCTTTGGTGTTCTTTGTTCTCCTTTATTCCAGGTGGTTGGGACCAATTGATGCATCTTAGATGGCTGCTTATAAGCTTTTAAGACCCCAGATGCCACTCACCAAAGTAGGATGCAGAACATTTTCTTAATAAGCTTTGTTATGCCAGTTGATCTAGATGTCCCCTGAAAGCATGGTCCCCAGACCCCTACCCCTGCTACCTGTCTCCCAAAAGTATTTGATTGTATTCAGGAAACTTCTTAGCTTTGGTTTAGTCCAGTTGTGCTGACTTCCCCTGTAGTGTGTGCTGTCCTTCCCTTTGCCTAAGATGATTATTATCTACTATCTAGTTAGTGAATAACCCTCACCCTCCCTCCCCACCCCTGTAACCATCAAAGAATGTTTTCTTCTGTGTTTAAACCTTTTCTTGAGTTCTTATAATAGTGGTCTTATACAATATTTATCCTTCTGTGACTGACTAAATTCACTCAGCATAATACGTTCCAGCTTCCACCATGTTATACGATATTTCACAGGTTCACTGTTGTTCTTTATCATTGCGTAATATTCCATTGTGGGTATATACTATAATTTGTCTATCCATCCATCCGTTGATGGACACCTAGGTTGTTTCTATTTTTTTGCTATTGTGAACAGTGCTACAGTGAACATGGGTGTGCATATATCTATTAGTGTGATGGCTCTTATTTCTCTAGGATATATTCCAAGGAATGGGATAGCCGGATTGTATGGTACTTCTATTTCTAGCTTTTTAAGGAAGCACCAAATCGATTTCCAAAGTGGCTGTATCATTTTACATTCCCACCAACAGTGTATAAGTGTTCCAGTCTCTCCACAACCTCTCCAGTATTTCTTATTTTGTGTTTTTTGGATTAAGTCTAGCCTTGTTGAGGTGAGATGATATCTCATTGTAGTTTTGATCTGCATTTCTCTAATGGCTAATGATCGTGCATTTCTTCATGTGTCTGTTAGCCACCTGAATATCTTCTTTGGTGAAGTGCCTGTTCATATCCTTTGCCCATTTTTTAATCGGGTTGTCTTTTTGTTGTTGAGGTTTTGCAGTGTCTTGTAGATTTTAGAGATTAGACGCTGATTGGATTTACTGTAGGTTGTCTTTTGACTCTTTTGGTGAAGTCTTTTGATGAGCATAAGTGTTTGATTTTTAGGAGCTCCCACTTATCTAGTCTCTCTTCTGGTGCTTGTGCATTGTTACTTATGGTTTGTATTGTGTTTATGCCATGTATTAGGGCTCCTAGCGTTGTCCCTATTTTTTTTCCATGATCTTTATCGTTTTTGATTTTGTATTTAAGTCTTTGATCCATTTTGAGTTAGTTTTTGTACATGGTGGCTGTTCACAGGCTTTTAAGACCCCAGATGCTACTCACCAAGGTAGAATATAGAACATTGCCTTTATAAACTGTATTATGCCAGTTGAGCTAGATGTTCACCGAGACCATGGTCCCCACAACCTTCCGCCCAGCAATTCAGTCCCTCAGGGAGTTTGGAAGTGTATATGGAGCTTCCATGATGTTTCCTTGTACAAGTTGTGCTGGATTCCCTAATATTGTGTACTGTTTTACCCTTCACCAAAGTTACCACTTATCTATTGTCTATTTAGTACCACCCCACCCCTCCATCTCTTGTAACCAACAAAGATTGTTTCTTTTTGTGTATAAACTTTTACATGAGATTTTACAGTAGAGGTCTCATACAATATTTGTCCTTTTGTGATTGACTTATTTCACTCAGCATGATGTCCTCCAGTTTCATCCATGTTATGAGATGCTTCACAGACTCATCATTGTTCTTTATCATTGCATAATACTCCATTGTGTGTATGTGCCATAGTTTATTTATCCATTCATCTGTTGATGGGCATCTAGATTGTTTCCATCTTTTTGCTATTGTGAACAGTGCTGCAGTGAATATGGGTGTGCATATGTCTATTCGTGTGACAGCTCTTATTTCTCTAGGATATATTCCTAGGAGTGGGATTGCATTTTGTAGTGCTTTTTTTTTTGTGGTGCTGACGTTTTCTTTGTTCCTCTTACTCTCCTGTACTGAGTTCATTTTGTTTGTGGATTTTTTTTTCATTTCTTTTGTTTTTGTAGGTTTTGTTTTTACTGAGACTTTATGTTTTCTTCTTTATTTTGATGAGTAGGTTTGTTAACTTTCTTTGTGGTTACCTTGAAATTTACCCATATCTTCCTACATTTGAACCAGTCTATTGTTATTACTTGGTATGGCTTTGCCTTCCTCTCCATTAGAAGGTTTTATACCTACACCATTTATTCCCTCTTTTATTGTTCTGATGCTATTGTCATTTAAAGATTAACCTCTCTGGTTCCCTGCTGTAATTGTTTTGGTTTTGCATAGTCCTTAAGAGTTCATTTCATAGGTTGGTATCTGGCTAGTACAGTCCTGTGTCCTATATTTAGCCTGTGGTCTGATGTTGTTTCTTCTCAGATTGAAGGACTCCCTTTAATAAGTCTTGTTTAAGTTTGGTTTGGTTTTTACTTAGTCCCTTAATTTCTGTTTATCTGGAAATGTCCTAATTTCACCATCATATTTGAACAAGTTTTGCAGGATATATTATTCTTGGCTGGCAATTTTTTTCTTTCAAGGTTTTATGTATGTCAGCCCATTGCCTTTTTGCCTGCGTGGTTTCTGCTGAGTAATCAGAGCTTAGTCTTATTATTTCTCCTCTGTATGTGATTTTTTGTTTTTCTTGAGCTGCTCTCAGGATTCTTTGTTCAACTTTAGTTTTAGCTAGTGTGATTATGATATGCCTTGGTGATTTTCTTTTGGAGTCTATTCTGTATGGGGTTCGTTTAACTTCTTGGATGGTCAGCTTTTTGTCTTTCATGATATTGGCAAAGTTTGGTGTTTTCTGTTTTCTTCCCTGTTCTGGAACTCTGATCACTAACAGATTTTTGCTTTTGATTGTATCCACATAATTCTCAGGGTTTCTTCATTTTTTTTTTTTTTTCTGATTTTTCCTCAGATAGAGTTGTATCCAAGTATTTGCCTTCAATTTCGCTGATCCTATCTTCCATTGTTTCAAACCTGCTCCTCAGCCCTTCTGTGATACTATCAATTTCTGAAATCTTGTTTATCTTTTAGATTTCTGATTGTTGTTTTTGTATGATTTCTAGTTGTGAATTTATTTTAGCATTTTGTTCCTGTGTTATTTTCTTGAATTCTTCCATTTTTTTGTCTGTATTTTCCATGAATTTGTCTATTTTTTTCTCATTTTTATCTGCTTTTTGCTTCAACTCTTGGATAATTCTGAATATTAGAGATTTGAATTCCCTATCATTTAGGTCTAGTGCCTTTTCTTCTACTGGAAGGTCATCTGGTGTTTTCTTTTGGATGCCTACTGGAACCATCCTGTCCGGTTTTTGTAAATGTTTTGATATTGTCTGCTGTCTTTGGGGCATTCGGTGGTTATTTTCCTTGTTTATTGGTTGTAGATTTGTTTGTTTCATCCTGCTTTTTTGTTTTATTTGGTTATGTCTGATCAGGCGGGCTGTGCATTCTTTGTTGTTTGTTCGTCTGTGGGCATGATACTTTTCACCTCCTTCTTCAGTGGGCAGGGTCAGTAGCTCAGATATGGTACAGCAGCGCAGGTCCAGCTGAAGGGGAGTTGCTGGGATGGGTTGTTTGTGGCACGTACCAGGGCTGACAGCGCGGACCAGGAATCAGTGCAGGGCAGGTTCCAGTAGGCCGTGCCTGTGCTGCTCAGGAGTGTGATGTTCAGTGCACAGTGCAGATAGGCAGGAAGGAGGGGGGTCAATTGTGATGTGTGGAGCTAAGATGGGTATGGGAAAGAAGAGTGAGAGGAGAGAGGAACAGGAGCCAAAAGCATACACACAAACAAAAAAGAGTGCTAAGGGAGCTTGCTATTGGATTGGAGAGATGAGAGATAGAAATGAGGAAAAACAAAAATGAAAAAAAATGAAAAAGGTAAAAGAAAAAAAATGACTAAATCGAGAAACTGGAAATGAAGAAATACAAAAAGGGAATGAGAGAGAGAAGAAAACAAAACAAAGAAACAAACAAACAAAAAAAAAAACAAAAGAAAAAAGAAATGCCCCCAGGGATATCCCTGTGCATCTGCACAGAGTAAGGGAGTAGCTTCCAAGCCGCGTGGTACTGCCTGGCTAGAAGGGGCTCCCAAGCTGAGAAAAGAAAAAGAAAACAAACAAATCAAAACAGAACAAGTCAGAGCAAACAAACAAACAAACAAAAAAGCCCCAGGGGTCCCACCGGCGTGGTGGCATGGGCTGGAAAGCAGTTTCATAGTCAAGTGGCGTTTTGCAGCCTTTCAGGAGGAAGCAAAGATGGCGCACAAAGCCAGGTATTTGAGAGAAAGGAGGGGGAGGTGGTGAGAGGTCTGGAGGAACTCTAAAGAAGCAGAAAAAAGCAACACCAGCAGCCAACAAAAGACACTTAGGGAGCCAGCCAGTGCGGACAGGTGGAATCCAAGCCACACTGGGGTAAAGCTGGTGTTTCCCGGACAAGAGACTGTGGCTGCAGGAAGCAGAGGATGCTAAGTGGGGGTGAAGAAGGGGGGTGGTGGGAAAGCCTATATCACTGTTTACTGGTTGTTCTGTCTCCTGCTGGAAGCTCCGTGAAGCTGCTATCTTGTAACTCCTGTTCGCTGATCTCTGATAGGAGTCTAAGGTGGCAGATCTGTGCTGCGGTAGCTGATAGGGGCCCTCTGCATGTATCTCTCCTTGCTCTCTATTCTTGGTCAGTTTCTTATTCCATTTGGTGCTTGGTTGTGTTCTTTATCTCTTCATTTGATGCTTAGGGTTTCAGGATTGACGTGTGACTCTGTTTGACTTAGTTTTTCTGATCTTTGCTGCAGAGGACAGAGTGGTGCTTCTGACTATAGTGCCATGTTGCCTGGAAGTCCCCATTAGTCTTGTTTTGTTTTATGGGGCTGTCTAATCTGTGGCTGAAGGATGAACTTCATGAGTCTATTTTTATTACACTTACTAGCCATGTGACCTTTAGCAATTTTCTCAACCTCTTTGAATCTCATTTTCCTCTTATGTAAAGTGGAGATAAAACTTTCCAGAACTGTTATGAATATTAAATGAGAAAATTTATATGAATCCTTCTTTCGTGTAGTAGGTGTCACTTAATTTTAGTTTTTCTTCTCTTCACTTCAACTAATTCTTCTTGTTGCTCAAAGTAAAGCCTAAAGTCAAAATAGCTTTTGTTTTGCTCTTCTGTCTGCCAAGGCATGAAATTTCAGTAAATATGTATCACAAAGTAAATTATGATTTCTTGAATTGAGTGTCCTCTTGATGAGGAAATCTGGGAGGATGTGTTAGAAGATTGGAAGAAATGATTGGAATGTAAGGTAGATAGAATTGCTTTACTCTAGAGGTCTTTATGGTCTAATAACATGTGTCTTTTGTCACCCTTCCTTTATAATTAGACCAAGTAGCCAGTATGAACTTCACACCAAGGTGTGGTAAGCTAGAATCTCTCTATCTTTAAAGAGAGAAGCAAATGGTGGTTTCCTGAGCAAGTGGGTGGCTTTAACAAACAAATCTATTTTCTCACAGGAGGCTAGAAGTTGAATTCAGTATTATGTATTTACTCAAAACTGTGAGGAACATTTTTAACAGTATCAAACTCTAGTAATTTGTAGCCTGCCAAATGTTTCTTTCGAATGTCTTTTTTTAATTTTTTTTTTATTGTTGTAGTTTAAGTGAAAGGTTACATTTCAAGTTAGTCTCTTATACAAAAATTTATACATACATTGTTATGTGACCCTAATTGCTCTCCCTGTACTGTGACAGCACACTCCTCCTTCCCACCCCTGATTTCCCATGTCCATTCAACCAGCTGCTAACCCTCTCTGCCTTCTCATCTCACCTCTGGACAGAAGCTACCCATTTAGTCTTATGTATCTACTTGAGCTAAGAAGCACACTGTTCACAAGTATCATTTTATATCCCACAGTCCAGTTCAATCTTTGTCCGAAGAGTTGGCCTCGGAAATTGTTTTAGTTCTGGGCGGATAGAGAATCTGGGGACCATGCTTTCCGGGGTTTCTCCAGTCTCAGTCAGACCATTAAGTCTGGTCTTCTTACTAGAATTTGAGTTCTGCAACCCTCTTTCTTCTGTTCCATCAGGGACTCTCTGTTGTGTTCCCTGTCAGGGCATTCATGGGTGGTACCCGGGCACCATCTAGTTCTTCTGGTCTCAGGCTGAAGTTTCTGGTTTATGTGGCCCATTCTGTCTCTTGGGCTAATACTTTCCTAGTGTCTTTGGTGTTCTTCATTCTCCTTTACTCCAGGTGGCTGGGACCAATTGATGCATCTCCGATGTCCACTTGCAAGCTTTAAGACCTCAGATGCCACTCACCGAAGTAGGATGCAGAACATTTTCTTAATAAGCTTTGTTATGCCAGTTGATCTAGATGTCCCCTGAAAGCATGGTCCCCAGACCCCACCCCTGCTACTCTGTCCCTCCAAGTGTTTGATTGTATTCAGGAAACTTCTTAGCTTTGGTTTAGTCCAGCTGTGCTGACTTCCCCTGTAGTGTGTGCTGTTTCTTTTGAATCTCTTAATGTATCTTCATGTTTTTATGTGATGGTAATCAGTGTGTACATACTACAGGATATATCTGAAAAGTCTGGAAACATAGGCTAAACTTACTTGAAAACAATACGTCAGTTACATTTTTCAAGTAAAATGCTCAATGTGTTTTTCTTCAAATTGCAGACACCTTTTCAGGTAAAATATCTAAATTTAAAGCAATGGATTCAACTGTTAATTCAAAAAAGCAAATTTTTAAAGAACTTTTCCCTGTAAGTTTTCCCACAGCACTATTTTCCCCCAAGCTTTTAGACTTCATGGGTACCCTATATTGTTCTTTTTTCAGATTAACAGTTACACCCATTGTTTTAAATACTTCATCTGAAAAGGTGTCTGGAGATTGAAGATCAACATATTAATGGTATTATTTGAAAACATAATACACATACTTTGAAAAATATGTTTATTCTACATTTCTAGACTTTTTGGATATGCCATGTTTGTGTTCTGCCTTTATCATGTAGCATTATTTTATTCCCATTTTTTCCAGGCATCAAACTGTTTCAACTACTTATTTTAAAAAATTATTTATTATTTCATTACTGTTTAACTATTTTTATATTCTTGGAAAAAGTTTTACTTGTTTCTAATTTTTATGCAGCTATGATCATATTTATAAGAATTATTCTTTCAGGGCAGCCATTTTTTAGTATACAGTCCCTAAAATCAAGTTAGCCAATCAAAACATATGACCAGTTAAATAGCTTTGATATATTATTAGCTTTTCTGTATATGGATTGAAATAACTTAGATATATCCCATAAGCCATGCTAATTTTGGAAGCCTAAAGAGTGTGTTCTGTGTCTTAATAGTATTTTAATTACAGTTTTAAAAATTACTTGCAAAAGCGTGTGTGTGTGTGTGTGTGTGTGTGTGTGTGTGTGTAAGGTATACATACTGACCTACAAAAAAGAAAGGGAAAAAAAAGAAAAAATTTACTTGATTTCATTTGTTTGGGTTCTGTCTTTACCTTGCTTTTAGATATTGTTTTTTTCTCTAAAATGCAGTCAAATACTACAAACTTTGAAGTTTCATAACACCTCAGGTACTCTAGTTCACACCCTCTTTGGGGGACAAGAGTTCTCACTCTTATACTTTTATTGCTATTTCTATGGTTATTTATAAATATATCATAAATACCTATGTATATCATCTATACATACACACATACACAGTATGGGTGATGGCACTCTGGTTTTGAAGGCCTCTGCCATGTGGCAGGTGGGAGGAGGAAGTCTTTAGCCGACTCTCTGTCCCTCTTACCCCAGGAGTTAACCAAATAAATGTGCCAAATACTCTTTTATATGTTAGGGATATACCAGAACAAAAAGAAGCAAATAAATATAGTAGAAATTTTTAAGTGAAATTGATACAGTAAAAATTTTCAGTATCCAGCCTTGCCAGTGAGAAGTAGTAAATTGGACTGATCAAGTGACTAAGAATGGCATGGGTCTTGAGAATAGTGAGGGCAGAATTTGGGTTTGTAAGTGAATCTTATCTAATACCAGTTCTTCAGACTCTAATTGAGGTTTTTGAGCAAATCTTTATCCATTTTTGTGCTTTATGAGCTGCCATTTTTTTCCCCTTGAAATGAAGGGAAAAAGGAAATGGAATGTTCTGTCTGTAATTCCAGTGGAGAAATGAGGAAACATTCATTTTTTCTTAATTTGACTAATCCTTTTAAGCAAGTTGGTTAAGAAATACATGAAAGGTTTCAAGCTGTCCTGAAAAATTGCAATGTCATTTCGTGTTTTACCCTTCTTTACTCGTGTCTACCTCCCCACCCCCAACATATACATTTAAGTACTCAGTGGGAGTAAAGACAAAAATGCAGAAAGTTTCATTTACAAAGTCAGTTCCCTAAGATATAAGCTCCTTCCTTTGAATGTCAGACCCTGCAAAGCAAAAAATCTTTTATGTCTGTTCTAGTTGGTAGCATGGGACATATAAAGGTTGTAGTCAACTTAACTTTGTCTTAGACTTGTCTTCTTAAGAACTGTTTGTTTTCTTATCATATATAATATTTTTAGAAATTAGAAAATGGGAGTTTAGTGGAAAAGAACAAAGTATATTGCCACAGGAGCAATTATAGTTTATGTATTCAGTGATGTTGAGAAAGATGACAGCTTCCTCAGCAGTATTTAACATCTTTCTTTCAAAATTATTTGAATACGTATCAGGTGTCCCATCTAATCATGGAGGAAGTTGGGATGGAAGGTAGAGATGTAATATTATCTTACCTGTCAAGTTAAAAGAATGCAATTATAGACCTCAAATTCAATTCTGGGAAGCAGGTCCACTCAGCAGTCAACAAATCTCTAGAAATTAAGACTGGTTAGTTATTTGGAGTGTGTGGTGATGAGGGAGGGTGTGAGGAATAATTGTTTGACTACAATACTAGGTTTCTTCTTTGGATTTCTCCATCATTTTTACCTTATTTTCATCATCTTCAATCTCTCCTTTAGAGCTTCCTCAAAAATTTCCTCCATGATGACTTTCACTGGGTGGGTCTGAGGAACAATTTTGGTTGGAGATGGGAAGATGGATCAGCCCTAAACTTCTCAAGGTAAGGGGCTTCAAAAGAGTGCAAAAAAAGAAAAGAGGATGAAAAATCATGTGTCTGGGGAAATAGATCAAGGATAGCAGACGAACTGGAGAGGAAAGGATGAGAAGGATAGGGAATAGGGAGCAAGGAAGGGAATGAACAGTGGATTAGGGCAAAAAAAAAAAAAAAGAACATTTTAAAGCGAGGCTAATGAGCCGTTCTTATTCTTCTGCTGTTTTGGTTACTATGTGGGCCTGAATAGGGAGAGAGAATTTGCTCAATTTTTTTCCCTTCATGCCTTTCAGCTCCTTTACTCTGGAGGTCACTTTAATTTTTCTGATTTCTTACAGGATTTCTTCCAACAGCTTTGTACAGACGTGTGGGGTCATTAACAAAAATGGTCTCCAAGCCTCTAGCTGTGAAGTTCTTTTACAGTGGGTCTGTAAGAAGGTCAGACTTTGATGGATGGTCACTCTGGCCTGACCCTCAGATCTGTCTCACAACTCCTTAAAAAGGGGAAGCTGCCCACTGGGTATTGGGACAATTATGAGTATATATTTAGTGAATGCTGAACCTTCTAGTATATGGTATTAGAGGTAAGATTAATGCAGCCTCCCAGGGATTGATGCTTTACTGCTGACTCTCTTTGAGACTATTTTGATATTATGTTAATGATTTAATGATGAAAACATATTTGTGAAATAGATAAAGTTTGTTCTTCGTATTTCTCACTCTAGCAACTAATGCTGCCTCTCTCATTCCTACCCCTACTACCTTTGTCAAAATGTACCTTTTCAATATTATAATTTCAGATTATCTGGTGAAATCTGTGCAAATATACGTTGCTAAAGTTCTAAAGGATTTTTATGTGTTTAAAAGGTTAACATGTTACTTCTCCCAGATAATAAATTCTTATTGTTAACAGTGGCCCTTTGCAGATAGAGCTTAACTCTAAAAAATAATGCTAATGGTGAGAATATAAATTGTGGAAAGTGGATGAGGACAGAGTGGTGCTTTGCAGTTCTCAGCTCTTCACGTTTTCATAAAGACCTTGCCTTGACTGAATTTAGTTTTTATGGATATGCATATATGTGGTGTGTGACCAACAAAACCAATGTGTGACTGTATCTTTTCCACACTTTGAATGTGTGATTTGCATGTTATGTAATTTTGCTACAGTGGTCAATCTGATGAGGCATTTTCATAGAGGAAACTTTAAAGAAGCAGTTTACATGATTGAGTCCCCAGATTATTTTATTTTTTTGTATGAATCATTGCTTTTTATAAACCCAGTAAAATAGTTTTTATTGAGTTTACAGGATTGATCTGTATACAATTACAGTGAGTCTTAGTAACATTTATTGGAATGACATTTCCTTACTTACAATAGTTTGTAAATACTTGAGTTTTATATTTTGATAGGGGCTGGGCCCACATACTTTTTTTTTTTTTTTAATTGTGCTTTAGGTGAAAGTTTACGGCTTAAGTTAATCTCTCATACAAAAATTTATACACATATTGTTATGTGACATTAGTTGCAGTCTCCACAATGTGACAGCACACTCCCCCTTTCCACCCTGGGTTTCCCGTGTCCATTCAACCAGCTCCTGTCCCTTCCTGCCTTCTCATCCTGCCTCTGAACAGGAGCCGCCCATGTGGTCTCATGTACCTGCCTGAACTAAGAAGCACACTCTTCACGAGTATTATTTTATGTTTTATAGTCCATTCTAATCTTTGTCTAAAGAGTGGGCTTTGGGAATGGTTTTAGTTCTGGGTTAACAGAGCGTCTGGGAACTATGGTTTCGGGGGTTCCTCTACTCTCAGTCAGTCCATTAAGTCTGGTCTTTTTACTTGAATTTGAGTTCTGCTCCATAGTTTTCTCCCACTCCGTCAGGGACTCTGTGTTGTGTTCCCTGTCAGTGTGATCATTGATGGTAGCCAGGCACCATCTAGTTCTTCTGGTCTCAGGCTGATGGAATCTCTGGTTTATGCGGCCCTTTGTCTCTTGGGCTAATATTTTCCTTGTGCCTTCGGTGTTTTTCATTCTCCTTTGCTTTGATACATCTTAGACGGCTGCTCGCTAGCTTTTAAGACCCCAGAGCTACTCACCAAAGTGGGATGCAGAACATTTTCTTAATAAACTTTGTTATGCCAGTTGACCTAGATATCCCCCAAAACCATGGTCCCCAGATCCCAGCCCCAGCTACTCTGTCCCTCAAAGTGTTTGGTTGTGTTCAGGACCCTAGATTATTTTAGGCACTGATGCTTCAAAAATGAGAAGGGCTTTATTGTTTCTTCTTAATAGAGTTTGGACATAGATAGGGAAGGAAGATGATGTTTACAGTTCTGGAAGGCAGCAATGGGGGGGACCATAATTCTGTAGTACTTATGACACTGGATTATAGTCTTCTTATTTGTCTTTCTCTTCTGTAGTTCTTTTAGGGCATGGACTATATCTTATTTACCACTGTATCTTGAGCATCTAAGATAGTAAATATTAGATCAACGAATGCATGAATAAAAATAGAAGAATATTTTATTTTTATTTTAGTTGTTTCAGTTAGCCCAAGTTGGTTAGAGGGATTAAGGGCAAGAAAGAGTATATCCTAATCCTCCCTAATCTACCCATCCCGTAGCAGTTGAGTTGATTCTGTGACCCTATAGTACAGGGTAGAACTGCCCCATAGGGTTTCCAAGGCTGTTATCTTTATGGAAGCAGACTGTCACATCTTTCTCCCAGAGAGCAGCTGGTGGGTTCAAACCTCAGACCTTTCGGTTAGCAGCTGGCACTTAGCCACTGTGCCATCAGGGATATGAGCACTCAATAGCTGATTTTGAAAAAGCAAAGGGCCAGTTTAATCTGATGTAATGCTCATAGAAGGAAGTAGTGGAAATAAGCTCTTGTACTCTATCATCTCTTACTTTTGGTTCTGGAGTAAAATATTCTTGGGATTAGGGCAGGTGTCTCTTGGCTATGGATGTGATAGTGACTCCCACTTGGTTACAGATGTAATGATAGTGATCCCACTAGGGCCATGGCTTGTCTGCTACAGGATGTACAATCCCATTTAGTTATTCAAAGAGAAACCCAGGAGTACAGTAGGCTCTTAAATTCTCATCTGAACAGGCAGGATGTGTGCAGCCGCACTCTGTGAATAGGTTTGTCTTCTTGTAAGGATTTTTGCCACCTGTCATCAGAATTGGGTCTAGTTCTTACTTCTTTGTCTCCCCTAACGATGTTACATTAGAAACAGCAGCTTATTTCCTATTTATTTATTTATTCTTCTGACTTATTTGTTAGGGTCTAGGGCCAGTTACAGTCCCTTGGTGGCACAAATGGTTAAGTGCTCAACTACTAACCAAAAGGTTGGCAGTTTGAACCTACCCAGAAGTACCTCGGAAAAAAGGCCTGGCGATCTATTTCCAGAAAACCAGCCATTGAAACCCTATGGAGCACAGTTCTACTCTGACACACGTGAGGTTACCATGAACTCTCCATAGGGTTTTCAAGGCTGTCTTGGTTATCTAGTGCTCCTATAACAGAAACACCACAAGTGGATGGCTTTAACAAAGAGAAATTTATTCTCTCACAGTCTAGGAAGCTAGAAGTCTGAATTCACAATGCCAGCTTCGGGAGGCTTTCTTTCTCTGTTGGCTCTGGTGGAAAGTCCTTGTCATCAATCTTCCCCCGTCAAGGAGCTTCTCAGTGCAGGGACCCTGGGTCCAAAGGACACTATTCTCCTAGCTTTTGTTTCTTGGTGGTATGAGGTCCTCTGTCTCTCTGCTCACTTCTCTCTTTTATATCTCAAAAGAGATTGATTTAAGATACAACCTAATCTTGTAGGTTGAATCCTGCCTCATTAACATAACTGCCTTTAATCCTGCTTCATTAACATCATAGAGGCAGGATTTACAACATTTAGGAAAATCGCATCAGATGACAAAACCATGGACAATCACACAATCCTGGAAATCTTAGCCTAGCCAAGTTGACACACATTTTTGGGGGACACAATTCAATCCATGACAAAGGCTATGACATTTTGAAAGCCTATCACCGGACCTGTCTTCCAAGGCATCTCTGGGTGCCTTTGATCCACCAACTTTTTGGCTGTTTGCGCCACCTAGGGACTGTTCGAGTTAGACTCCAGACTTCAAGTTCTCCTTTCCTTCCCCAATTTGCAAAGAAATGTTCAACACCTCTTTGTGGTGAACTGGGAAAGAGGTAATCATCTTTTTTTTTTTTTTAAAATAGTTTTTTTATGATTTGGAGAAAATTTACATAGCAAGTTAGGTTCTCATTTAACGATTTCTATGCATATTATTCAGTGATATTGGTTACACTTTTCACAATGTGTCAGCATTCTCATTATTTCCATTCTGGTTGTTCTGTTTTAGGTATCATTTAGATGATTGTTTAGAGGAGCACAGTACTCACGGGTGATAGTATTTATTTTATGAGCCACTCTGTCTTTAGGCTGATAGGTGACCTCTGGGAGTGGTTTGAGTTCCAAGTTTAAAGGGTATCCCGGGGGATAGTCTCGGGGGTTCCTCTAGTCTCTACTGGTCCTGTGAGTCTGGCCTTTTTTAGGAATTTGACTTTTGTTCTACATTTTTTTCTTACTCTATCCAGGACCATCTGTTGTGTCCCTGGTCAGAACAGTCAATAGTGGTAGCCAGGCATCATCTAGTTCTTCTGGTCTCAAGATGAGTGAAGCTGTGGTTCGTGTAGACTATTAGTTCTGTAGACTAGTTTTGAGTCTTTGGTTTCCTTCTTTCTCTTTTGCTACAGACAAGTAGAGACCAACAGTTGTATGTTACATGGCTGCATGTATGCTCAAGACCCCAGATGCTACTTAACCAAATTAGGATGTAGAACATTATCTTTATGAGCTATGTTATGCCAATTGAACAAGTTGCCCCCTGAGACTATTGTCCTAAGCTCTCAAACCCAGTGACCCAATCCTGTGAGATATTTGGTTATGTCTAGGAAATATCCATAACTGTGCCCTCTATGTGCTTTATTTTATGTATGAATGTATATGCAGCACACACCAACCTGTATATACGTTTGCCTACAGAAACACCTATACATGCAGACCCGTATATTCATATGTGCTTACCTATACATATATATCTACCTATGTAACCACACACATATTTTTTGGTTATTACTGTTGTTGCAATGTCATTTGTCTTCTGACATATATTTTATTCAGTCAAGTTTAATCTATCTTTTCTTTTATGACTTTGGATCTGTGATATATTTAGAAAAACCTTCCCTCTTTAAGATTATATAAAACAGTTCACTCTTCTTTATGTGCTTTTATTGTTTCATTATTCACATTATTGGGGAAAAAAAAGATATTTTAGTTTTGCTACAAGATAGAAATAAGGATATCACTTTATTTTCCCCTGTAGGCTACTTGTAGAGCCCTGGTGGCACAGTGGTTAAGAGCTATGGCTGCTAACCAAAGGGTTGGCAGTTCAAATCCACCAGCCACTCCTTGGAAACCCTAGGGGGCAGTTCTACTCTGTCCTTTAGGGTCACTATGAGTTGGAATCAGCTCAGTGGCAACAGATTTTGATTTTTGGTTACAGACTACTCAGTTTTCACAAATTCAATTAATACATAAACTTTTTTTACCCCATTGGTTTGATATTTCACCTTTAACATAAGCTAAATTCCTGTATGCATTTAGGAATATTTCTAGACTTTCTTTTCTGTCTTACTACTATGACTGTGTCTTTATCAGCTGGTACCACACTTTGTAATATATTTCATGTCTTGTGGAGTCAAGCCTCCTCCTTGCTCTTTTTCAGAATTTTCTCAGATATTCTTAGTTATTTTTTCACATGAATGTGAGAATCATTGTCTAATTTCAAAAGAAAATACTAGTATTTTTATTAGGACATCATTAAATTTATAGATGAACTTCATGGATTACACTCATAGATTAACTATATAATGCTGAATCTTCTTACTCAAGGACATGGTAGGTCTTTTTGTGTGTTCATGTCTGTGTTTTTAGCTGCACATTGAAGTTTTCTTCATATGAATAGTTCATATTTCATGTTAAGTTTATTTCACATTTATTTTTTGTTGTGATCACAAATATATTATTTCTTTTATTATACCTTTTTCCTGGTTGTTTTTATATAAATGACTGTAATTTCTGTATATTAATTTTGTTACCACCTTACTGAATTCTTGTGCTATTTCTAATGGTTTTTCAGTTAATGCGAATGCATTTTTTAGGCATGCAATCATATAATCTGTAAATAATTATAACTGTATTTTCATATATCTTATTTCTCTTGTTTCATTGTATTGCTTAGGATCTTTAGAACAATGTTAAATAATAATGGTGTTAATATACACACTTAATTGCTTCCTGACTTGTGTGAATGCATTAATGTTAGGCTCGTAACTGTGTATTCACATGCAATTTGTGTCAGCTTTTGCATTTTATAAATGATCATTTCATCCCAAGAATAGTACTGCATTAATAAGTAAGGGCTACTGAATAAAATAGCGACTGAATTAATGTATAGATGATGTATTTATATAAAGACCATGATATGTCCAAATGAAACATAGTATACAAATGAAGATTTTTTTTTGGCGATTTGAATGGAGAAAATTATGGGCAGTGTTGAATTATCACATAACACATAGAAGTATTATCATACCAAACCCCAAATATGGCCCTGTTTAGTTAATACTATATTCACTTTGTGAGTGGTGATTTAAATGAAACAAAACAATATCATAAAAAACATATTTAAGTTTTAATTAGAATTTACTAGTTTATGATTTTGATTGATTTTAATTTGTAATTTGATTTGAGTTCACTGTTAATTTTAAAGATATAAGCCTGTGGAATTTTATGTTTGTACTCACTTAATAAATATTTTAACAAAATTTTAATACAATACTGGTGATCTGAAAATTATGATATTATTTCCCATATTTTACATTTGTTTGCCAACTGCACCCTCCCCCTGAGAGGTATTTTCATAAGCACCGCTATGCCAATTTTTTTTACATGTTGCTGTACAAAAAAATAATTAGGTGTAGTGACACTGATGGATGAAGGGACAAACATACTAAAATATAGAAGACTAGTTTTATGAGAGAGCCTGAAATAAGTATTAAGAAAGGAGGACTCATATTTGCTAGAGAACTCATAAAATGATTCCTTGATGTAGACTAAAGTCAGTCTGGTTAACTTGTCCTTGCCTTAGGTCTCAGAACATTTAGAAAAAAATAGACTTTTTATAAAAATGATGTTAAACATGGAGATAATAAAGATGGCTTGTTACAATCTGACTTTTTTTTTCCCCCTGTATTGCCACAGAGAGTTTTTAAAAATGAGATTTCTAACATAATCAGAGTCAGAAAAAAATTAAACCATTTGCTTTTTAGAACTTAATCTTATAAGACTGCTTATTTGCTAATTCTGCTGTGGTTTGGCTGCCATTTCACACAAAAATCTGTTTTTGTGCAATTGAGTTTTGAACCCGGTTTATGATTTTCACTTTATTGTTACTATGTTTTGTCTTATTTCCCTTTGAAGTCCAAATTGTAATCTCAATTTCAACGTTTAGTGCACTGGTTATTCCTTCCAATACCGTATCATTTGATAAGCATCTCAGCTGGGTATTTAGTTACTGATAAAATTTTGAAGAAGTCATGGAGGACCAAGTACTGAGTCTGAAATATGCCACTAAAGAACTCTTTTAATCTACCCTTCGGGTAAGTATTTCCACCAGCTTTGAATTTTCTGATTTTTCAAGCATACAACTCAAACTTCTTTATCTTGTTTACAAGGGATATTAAGAATTTGCTATTCTTTGATGGAAACATGACACATTATTTATAGCAGACCTAAGATCTATTAACTATTCATTTTTTTTAATGAACTTAAATATTTACCGAATTTGTCTTTACTAAATTAATTGTTGTTTAAGATCTTTGCATTCCTAACAAAGCATAGCCCTCAGCAGTATGACTCTTGGATAACACTCTTAGATCAGGGAGCCAATTGTATAGCAGCGCTGGGAGATCTCTGAGAGTTAGTTGTGTCCAGATTTTTCTTGTTCATAGGTTTAATTTATTTCATTCGTTAATTTATTTATTCTATCAATATTTGTTGTACATATACTACATGCAGTACTATGTTGGGCATTGGGAATATAAGGGTGAGCCAAATAGACACTTTGATGGAGTTTATAGTATGTGAGAGGCGTTAACAAATAACCACACAAAATTATACATACTACATTTCATCAAATTTAAGAATGTTGTCAATAGTAATATGCATCTTCATTTTATAGATGTTAAAATGTGATCAGTATGTCTTAGAATGGATGAAATATGGTAATTGAAAACTGTGATAAGTGGCATGAAAGAAAAGTATTGGATACAGTGATTTACCAAACAAGAAGATCTGACCTAGCCTGTATAGTTTCCCTGAAGAAGTGTAATTTCAATTGCTGTTTGAAAGATAAATAGGACCAACTAGTTAAGTAAGTGAGGGCGATAGCAGGCAAAGCAGCATGTTCAAAGGCGCTAAGGCAGGGAGAAATATGATGTACTTAAAAAACTGAGACGGGGTTGGAGGAGGATACAGGGGTCATATGATATAGGGCTATATAAGTTATATTAAGGATTTTATGTTTATCTTAGTTGTTGTTGTTGGTAGGTGCTGTCGAGTCAGTTTTGACTCATCGTGACCCTATGTACAATAGAACGAAACACTGGCCAGTCCTGCACCATCCTAATGATCGTTGTTATGCTCAAGTCCATTGTTGCAGCCACTGTGTCAGTCCATCTTGTTGAGGGTCTTCCTCTTTTTCACTGACCCTCTACTTTACCAAGCATGATGTCCTTCTCCAGGAACTGATACCTCCTGATAACATGTCCAAAGTATGTGAGACAAAGTCTCGTCATCCTTGTTTTTAAGGAGCATTCTGGCTGTACTTCTTCCAAGACAGATTTGTTCATTTGTTTGGCAGTCCATGGTATATTCAATATTCTTCACCAATACCATAATTCAAAGGCATCAATTCTTCTTCAGTCTTCCTTATTCATTGTCCAGCTTTTACATGAATCTGAGGCGATTGAAAACACCATGGCTTGGGTCAGGCGAACCTTAGTCTTCAAGGTGACATTTTTGCTTTTTAACCCTTTAAAGAGGTCTTTTGCAGCAGATTTGCCAATGCAGTGCGTTGTTTGATTTCTTGACTGCTGCTTCCATGGACATTGATTGTGGATCCAAGTAAAATGAAATCCTTGACAACTTCGATCTTTTCTCCGTTTATCATGATGTTGCTTATTGGTCCAGTTGTAAGGATTTTTGTTTTCTTTATGTTGATGTGTAATCCATACTGAAGGCTGTAGTCTTTGATCTTCATAAGTAAGTGCTTCAAGTCCTCTTTATTTTCAGCAAGCAAGGTTGTGTCATCTGCATAACGCAGGTTTTTAATGAGCCTTCCTCCAGTCCTGATGCCCCGTTCTTCTTCATATAGTCCAGCTTCTGGGATTATTTGCTCAGCATACAGATTGAATAAATATGGTGAAAGGATACAGCCCCGACACACACCTTTCCTGATTTTAAACCATGTAATCTCTCCTTGTTCTGTTCGAACGACTGCTTCTTGATATTTATCTTAGTATAACAAAAAGTCACTGGAGGGTTTTAAGCTGGGGAATGACATGATTGTTTCATCTTTGAAGTGAACCACAAGTTTCTCTTGATCATGATGACTTTTTACTCTTGGTTCCATCCATGAAGGGTAGTGATATGTTTTTACTTAGGAGGAGGTCTTTCAGATTCCAGACATTGGAACATCTGTAAGACAAATCTTTCTCTTGCTAGTAATAATCTTTTATTATAGCAGAGCTTTGATGATAATGAAGTCTTTATTTCCATAGTAAAACTGACATGAAGAGAGGAAGAAGGAGATGGCATAGGAGAGAAAACTCTTGTTCTGGAGCAAAAAAGAGACTTTGAAAGTGATATGATAAAAGCTAAGGAGGAGTGATTTTCAAGGTGGAGAGCACTCATTAGGATCAAATGCTAAAAAGATGTAAAATAAAAGAATGAGAGAAGAATATTCCATGAAATTGATAACATGGAGGTCATTCTCCATCATGGTTCATTAGTGTGCTGGTGACAAATGTGAAATTTCAGTTAGCTGACAAACAGGAGATAAGGAAGTGGAAACAACGCATTTAGAAGGCTCTTTTCAGACATTATGACAGGAAGGAAAGAGATACTATCTAAATAGAAGGTTATATGCAGGGTCAATGCATTTTTAAAATACAGATAGGCGAAAGCTTGCAACTTGAGCTGAAAAATTCAGTTGAAAGAGAGAGAGGATATTTAATAGACCAAGATCCTGGAGGCAGGGAAAGAATATGAGACCCAATGCACAGCTGGAAGAAATAACCTTGGATGGGAGGAGTGTCCCCTCTAATGGAAAGGGGAAGAATGGGTGAGGATTCTGAGAAGTTTGTAAGTGGTAGGAAACAAATTGTAGACCGTTCTTGATTGATGAACTCAATTTAATCAGTGAAATAAAAGAAAACGCCATGTGCTAAGAATGAAGGACAAAGTGATGGTTTTGGAGGCACATGGAAGATAGAATTTTGAAACAATTGCAAAGGGAAAAGAGAGACATCTGTCTATAGACACAACATCGCTGGGCAGCACTGAGAGCTCAGATGAGGCAGGAGGCCGTACATTTTTAGTTTCAGCCTGCACTATTGCCTGATTTTTGGCAGCAGCCCTTGTCCAACTAGTGGTAATAACAGAGAAATTAAATGATAGGAATGATGAAGGGTGAGGATTTTGCAGGGTGGCTTTATTTCCATAGCAGAGTAGCCAGCCGAAGAGTGAGGACGCTGAAGTAAGGAACGTGTTGGGTAGGGAAAGATTTGAGAGTAACAGTGTAAAAGATAAAATAAGAGACACAGAGTCTTATTCTCTGGTTCTCTGCTTGCTTAGCTATGGAAATTTGTAGATTTGAGGCTAAATGGAGCATAAGAGAGTGCTTGGAAGAACCTGAGGAGCATTACAGCTTATTGTGGAGGGCATAGAAACTTATCGGACTGTTGTTGAGAAACTGGCAGAGAATGACAGTGCAAGGAGGAGTACCTTCAGTAGGGGTAATGAGTTCCTTTACAAATTTTTGGTGAGTGGATATATGAGCTCCCTTGGGCTCAGAGGAAGCAGAAGTAGGTAACGGCATTTGAGTTATCTACAAAGAGCTTTATCCAAGAGCACTCTCTACAAAACCAGGGGACCTTCGAAGAAAGAAGTCATGTGGGATGTTTCATTAGAAGTTGAGAGCTAAGGTAGTCGTAAGAGGCCTCTCAGAGAGCCTATCACCCATGTCAGGGAATGATGCAGTATAGAAATTCCCCAGGGGTCTGTGTGTGGAGTCTTCTAAAATCCACAGAAGTGCCCCATGAGAAATGATTAATATTTGGGTGTTGTATAGGTAAGGGTTCAATCAGAGAAGCAGAACCAGGAGGAGTTATGTATTAAGTTCATCTCTTGGAAGGAATTGCGTATGTAATTGTGGGGTCTGCAAGTTTAAAATCCCTACAGTAGGCTGTCAGGAAGGGCAGGCTGGAATTCTTTGGCAGGGGTTGAAGCTGCAGTCAATTGGTGGAATTTCATCTTCATCATGGAGGCATCAGCTGTGTTCTGAAAGGCCTCCAACTGATTGAATCAGCCCCACCTAGATTATCTAGGATAATCTTCCTTATATAAATCAACTGATTATGGACTTCAACCACATCTACAAAATAACCTTCACAGCTACACCTAGATTAGTGTTTGATTGAATAAGGGGAAGGCTGTCTAGCCAAGTTACCATAGCAAAAGACCATCACAGGTGTCTTCTACACATAATGATGGCCAGATAACAAGGCTCTCTTACTTCTCTTTTTCTCATGATTCCATGATCTTTTGATACTGGAAGGTTGCCTCACTTCCCCACTGCTAGTCTGTGGAAACAAGGATCAGAACTGAGAGGAATGCAGAGGGAAAGTGATTTGATTGTAATATTGACATTTTGCTTTAGATTGGATTAAACTTTTCCTGGTAGTCAAATGAGACTGTTCTAGTGGCCAGAATTTATTAGACAAATTAGGGATTTATCTGATATGTTGTCCAGGAGTAGAAAGAGTGATCTGCTAGAGTGTGTTTGAAGGCCATGGGGGAAGAATAAACCTCTTTCCTGATTGTAATGTATGAGTCCAGATCATTCAATAAGTTGGTCACATATAAAGATGATTGCTGAATACAGTATTAGTTATAACAGTCAAGGCATATCTCTTCAACTCCATGACTCTTTGCATTCTCTCCCTCTCTTTTTAATAGCTATTATTTGCTTTTAATAAGGGCAGGAGACAGGGAAAACAAGCTTAAATTGCATACGTGAAATGCTGGAAAGTGAGAAACTGTATTTTTCTTCTCTGGTAACTTTAAAAATAGAGTGATTAAAACTTTTTCTGAAATAGTTTCTGTATGCAGAAACTGAGGTTTGACAAAGTGGTCTTATTTGGAGTCTGCACATGTATAGCTTTATGTTTTTCTAAATCTTTTTTTATTTGTCCTATCCCACTTCCTCCTCCTCTATTTCTTCTATTTCCCCAAATCACCACTTTAAAAATTGATGTGTACTGCTGGAAGTCCTAGCTAGAGCAGTAAGGCAAGAAGAAGAAATAAAGGGCATACAAATTGGTAAGGAAGAAGTAAAACAGTCCCTATTTCTATACATAGAAAATCCAAAAAACTCCATGAGAAAACTACTGGAACTAATAGAAAGATTCAGCAGAGTAGCAGGATATAAGATAAACATACAAAAATCAGTTGGATTCTTATACACCAATAAAGAGAATGATGAAAAGGAAATCAGGAAAATAATACCATTTGTAATAGCCCCTAAAAAAATAAAATACTTAGGAATAAATCTAACCAGGGATGTAAAAGATATATACAAAGAAAACTATAAAATGCTACTGCAGGAGACCTACAAAAATGGAAAAACATACCATGCTCATGAATAGGTAGACAAAGCATTGTGAAAATGGCAATTCTACCCAAAGCAGTCTACAAATACAGTGCAATCCTGATCCAAATACCAACAGCATTCTTCAAAGAGATGGAAAAACTAATCATTATATGGAAAGGGAAGAGGCCCCAGATAAGTGAAGCACTATTGAAGAGGGAGAGGAAAGTAGGAAGACTCGCACTACGTGACCTCAGAACCCACTATATAGCTATGGTAGTCAAAGCAGCCTGATATTGCTACAATGACAGGCTCATTGACCAGTGGAACAGAATTGAGAACCCAGATGTAAATCCATCCACCTACAATTGCCTGATCTTTGGCAAAGACCCAAAGTCCATCAAATGGGGAACAGTCTTTTTAACAAATGGTACTGGCAACACTGGATGTTTGTCTGCAAAAAAATGAAACAGTACCCATACCTCACCATACACAAAAACTAATTCAAAATGGATCAAAGACCTAAATATAAAACCAAGAACTATAAAGATCATAGAAGAAAAAATGAGGTCAATGCTAAAAGCCCTAATACATGGCATTAACAGGATACAAACCATAACTAGTGATACATGAACACGAGAGGATAAGCTAGATAACTGGGATCTTCTAAAAATTAAACACTTATGCTCATCAAAAGACTTCACCAAAAGAGTAAACAAAGAACCTACAGACTAGGAAAAATTTTTTGGCTATGACAAATCCAACAAAGGTCTAATTTCTAAAATCTACAGGAAAATCCCACATGTCTACAATAAAAAGACAAATAAAAAATGGGCAAAGGATATGAACAGACACTTTACGGAAGAAGACATTCAAGCAGCCAACAGACACATGAGGAAATGCTCAAGATCACTAGTCATTTGAGAAATGCAAATCAAAACCACAATGAGATGCCATCTCACCCCGGCATTATTGGCATGAATTTCAAAAAACTAGAAAATAACAAATTTGGAGAGGCTGTGAGGAGATTGGAACTCTTATGCACTGCTGGGGGAAATGCAAAACAGTACAACCATTTTGGAAAACGATATGGCACTTCCTTAAAAAGCTAGAAGTAGAAGTACCATACGATCCAGCTATCCCACTCCTTGGAATATATCCTAGAGAAATAAGAGCCATCACATGAATAGACATATGCACACCCATGTTCACTGCAGCATTGTTCACAATAGCAAAATGATGGAAACAACCTAGATACCCATCAACAGATGAATGGATAAAGAAACTTTGGTACGTACACACAATGGAATACTATGCAACAATAAAGAACAACGATGAATCTGGGAAGCATCTCACAATGTGGATGAATCTGGAGGGCATTACACTGAGTGAAATAACTGAATCACAAAAGGACAAATATTGTATGAGACCACGACTATAAACACTCGTGAAAAGATTTACACAGAAGAAGAAATAATCTTTGATGGTTACGAAGGAGGGGAAGGATGGGGAGGGAAAATCACTAAATAGGTTAAGTGGTAACTTTGGTGAAGGGCAAGACAGTACACAATACTGGGGAAGCCAGAACAACTTGTCCAGGGCAAGGTCATGGAAGCTCCACAGACACATCCAAACTCCTTGAGGGATGAAATTACTGGGCTGAGGGCTGTGGGGACCATGGTCTCAGGGAACATCTAGCTCAATTGGCATAACATAGTTTATAAAGAAAATGTTCTACGTTCTACTTTGATGAGTAGCGTCTGGGATCTTAAAAGCTTGTGAGTGGCCATCCACTGGTCTCAACCCATCTGGAGCAAGGGAGAAAGAAAACCAAAGACACAAGGGAAAGGTTAGTTCAAAGGACTAATGGACCACAACTACCACAGCCTCCACCAGACTGAGTCCAGCACAACTAGATGGTGCTCAGCTACCATCACTGAGTGCTCTGACAGGGATCACAATAGAGGGTTCTGGACAGGGCTGGAGAAAAATGTAGAACAAAATTCTAACTCACAAAAAAAAGAAAAAAAGACCAGACTTACTGGCCTGACAGAGACCCGAGAAATCCTGAGAGTGTGGCCCCCGGATACCCTTTTAGCTCAGTAATGAAGTCACTCCTGAGGCTCACCCTTCAGCCAAAGATTAGACAGGTCCATAAAACAAACCAAGACTAAATAAACACACCAGCCCAGGGGCAAGGACGAGAAGGCAGGAGGGGACAGGAAAACTGGTAGTGGGGAACCTAAGGTCTATAAGGGGAGAGTGTTGACATGTCATGGGGTTGGCAACCAGTGTCACAAAACAATATATATATTAATTGTTTAATGAGAAGCTAGTTTGCTCTGTAAACCTTCATCTAAAGTACAAGAAAAAAGAAAAAGAACTGTATGAAAAAAAAAATTGGTGGGTAATAATCTCATTACTGGATTTAATTGCCCTCTTGTCAAAATCAGTGATCGCAGTGCTAATGACAGCTGCGAAAGCAGTCAGCCCAAGGCCATTTCAGAGTATATAGAGACTACAGATACCATTTCAGGATTTTTTTTTTTTTTTAAATAGCCAATCAAGGGAAAAATCTGTTTTATTCAATCACTAGAAGAATTAACATCCTCCTATTACCTTGATTCTAGGAAAATTTATGCATTATTTTTGTTCTGCTCAGATATGAATAGGTTATTTGTGACCATTCAATCACTCCCTTCTTCACTGTACACTTTCAAGATGGAGGTCTACAGTCATTTGATTAACAAGATTGCCTGTACATTGCATTCAAGTCACGGTCACTTATGGACATTCATCCTAGAATGATAGTGAATGAGTAAGAAAGAAAAAAAAATGTTAACTTTCAGTAGCAAAGACAGTGGAAATATCAGTAGTAGGAGGCTCATTAGGGAAGAAAAGGACAAAAGAGGATAAAACCGGAAACACTTTATATTCTTAATAAAAAGGCAATATCTAATTATAGGGAAGTAAATTTTCTTAAAAGTAAGAAAAAAGGAGAAGGGTAGAATCAAGTTCTAATCTTGCTATAATTTTGGAGTGGTCCATAATCACATATGCATAATTTCAGTATATGGCACAGAATCATACACGGATATATAGTGAGTTCTGAGGATTATATATATATATTTTTTTCTTTAAACAGTAACATTCCCCTCACCCCATCTTGGCAGACAAATACCATGCTGTTCGTTTTTCTATTTAACTGCCTTTGTGTTGGGTTATCCAAGTTAGGAAATCTTTCCTCAGTGTTCTGTAGAAGATATTAGGCTGGAAATCTGATTTTTTATTATTTTACTTTTTTGGATCTACAAAAATTACACTTTCATTTAGTTCACCCTAATGTTTATGGTTTTGTAATAAAATAACAATGATATATTCAGAATGCCAGCTAGCTTTTTGTAGTGTACATTCTCCCATCCTCACTCTCTGCCCCTCCAAAAAATTGGGATGAATGTGAATCGTACTACATGGAAGTGTGAAGAACTAAACGTATTCACATATGAACTGCTGCGTAAAGTATTCCAATAAAGTGAAGAGGGTAGTTTTACTCCTAAGTCTTCAGTGAGCAGAGAGAGATGGAAACTTGGACTCTGAAGGAGAGAGAATGTTTTTTGGCCTTGTTTGCTCTCTTAATGTCCCATACTTCCATCACCTTGAGGGAGAAGCCCCCTTTATTTCTTCTAAGATCATTTCTTACAAACCACAAAGATTCTCTACCAGGATAGCTTCTTAATTTCAAGTTGTGAACAACTATTCCTTTAATCTAGGCCTACAAAAAAAACCAATATGGAAATTCAGAAAGAATTCTCTGACCCAGAGGCCTCTCTGGAGCTGTGGGTTGTTTGGGTAAAAGAAGACACAACATATGAAAGTGATGGAAGTGTCTAAATTACATGCAAATATGAAGTGGCATTAGTAGTAGTAGGATTTGCTGCAAGGACCAAAACTCGAGAAAGATGATACATACGCATACAAAAAGAAAATAGAGATCAATAACTCCATGAAATAAAATGATAAAGTCCTCTCTCCACCCTACTTTCTCCCCGGAAGTAAACACCTATATTTGGGTAGTTTTATATATGAGTTCTTAGAAACTTTCAAGGAATAGGTAACCTCTATATTATTATTTAAGGAGTCCCTGGGTAGTGCAAATGGTTAATGTACTTGTATGCTAACTGAAAGGTTGGAGGTTTGAGCCCATCCAGAGGTGCCTTGGGAGAAAGACCTGGTGATCTACTTCTGAAAAAAATCAGTCACTTAAAATCCAATGGAGCACCGTTCTACTCTGCACTCGTAGGGTCGCCATGAATCGGAATTGACTTGACAGCAACCGGTTATATTATTAAAGTTGTTCCAGAAATAGAAAAAAAGAAAAAGCTTCCCAACTCGTTTTCTGTGGCTAATCCTGTATTCCAAAATTGGATATGGTTATAAGAGAAATTTCACTCATTAACATAGATGCAAAAATCCTAGAAAAATATTTACTGAGTTCAAGTGTACTACTCAGTGATACAAACAGTCAAACAGTAGGTTGAAATCAGAAAATCTACTAATGTAATTAAACATATTAATGTATTAAAGGATAAAAATTGATTATGATTATTTTAGTAGATGTATTACTAGAAGTTGATGTTTAACATGTATTTATGACTTTTAAAAAAACCTTAAAAATTAAGAATCTAAAGAACCTCCTTTAACTTAGTAAAGACTATGTACCAAAAACCTATAGAAAATACCATGCTTAATGGAGAAACTCTGAATACATTTTTTTAAAGATTCAGAATAAGATAAGAATGTTGATTATCACAGTTCACTGTAATACTGGAGGTCTTGATCAATGCAATGAAGTAAAAAGAAATAGGTGAAAAGGAAGGCAAGAGGCAAAATCCATCATTTTCAGATTACATAGAAAACTCATCACAATTAATGTACAAACTAATGAAACTAATAATATTTCAGTAAAATGGCCAGATATAAGAGTAAATTATAAAAATAAGAGCTTTCCTTTGTGTCAACAAGAACCAACTAGAATATGTAATACAAAATAATATACCATTCACAATAGTGAAAAAAAAGAATAAGCCTATAAAGTTATCTAGGAATTAACTTTAGAAAGAATGCGTGGGAACCTTATGGAGAAAACTTTTAAAAACTCGCTGAAGAACTACAGCATAGAAAGAGAAATAAATGGAGAAATATTCCACATTCATTGCTGGGATGACTTAAAATGTTAATGATGAAATGTTTCCCCAAATTAATCTGTAATTTCAATGTCCTTCCAGTAAAAATTCCAGGCAGATAAGTTGAGGATCTTAACAAGTATATTCTAAAATGTATATGGAAAAATTAAGGTCCACAAAAAGTTAAGAACAAAGAGGAAACATTTCAAAAAGAAGAAAAGGAAAGGACATGCCCTACCAGATTTAAAGACATACTGCAAAGTCTAGAATGAACAAATAGACCCAGGTAACAGACAGGAGAGCTCAGAAACATTGCTATAAATTAGAACTTCCTATATTTTAAAGGTGGCTCCCAAATCAGGGTAGAAAGGATACTAGGTGAAAATGGAAAAACTCACCAAACGTAGAATAACAAAGTTGGGTTCCTTCCTCATATCAAATACAAAGCTAATTGAGAGACTTACAGGAAAAAATCTTTGTGACATTAAGGTGAGGGAGGACTTTTTAAACATGTTTAAAGCACAAATAATAATGTGGAAAATGGATTAATTTGAGTAAATCAAAATGAACAATTGTTACTCAATGAAGAATACCAAACACAGTATTAACGTACTGATGATGGAGTGGGAGAATATATTTACAATGCCTAATAATAAGGGATTAATATCTAGACTATCTGGGAGCTCTTATGAATCAGAGAAAATAAAAAAGATAGAAAATACCTTGCATTTCATTAAATGTAAGATGCCATAGTTTCTAAGATGTGCCATTATATATCACTAAGAAAGGAAAACAAAAAAAAAAAAAACCTACCAATTCTTCTTACTTAGAATTTTCATTTTATTCATATTGAAAGAGGTATCTGAGATTTAACTTGATTTTTATCACGTCACTTGTGTGTATGTACACAAAACCTGGTTGATGTATTCTTAAAACATATTTTCATTTAAAGTGCTATTCTTCTGAATCACTTTGAGATTTCATTTTTATACCCAATATTGTGGTCTGTGCCATCATATGGCTGTTGGTGATGCAAAAGAGTGCCTCACAGTTAACTCTGGGATTGTTTTCCAGACTTCTGACAACCTTTCTGCAGGTCTTCATTCTAGTACTTTTTTTTATTTTGCCAGAAGTTGTCAATGGAAGATTTCAAACAATAGCCAGAATTCCAATTCCTTTTCAAACAGTTGTTAAATAATTCATTGACTGAAACATTGAGACACTGCAGTTGTTCAATGGAATGTCAGTGGGAAAACAACCAAGTTCATGCATGAAGAGGAATGACAGCTACATCATGACTCCTGCCCATTGGACAGCAATGTAAAATGCTGTGTCAGACTGTGTTTCCAAAGATGGCTGCATATCTCCCATAAAACATGCTCTTTAAGAATAAACAAAGAAAGAACCAACTTTATTGAGGTATAACTGATGTACCATAAACTGCACCTATTTAAAGTGCAGAATTTGATGAGCCACATGCTCTTTTGCAAAGTGACCTTGACACTGCCTCATCAAGAAGTTGAGTCTATTCTCCCTCCATTTAAATCTGAACTGGTGGTCTTAAAAGCTTGTGAGTGTCCATCTAAGATACTCCACTGGTCTCACCTCTTCAGGAGCGAGGGAGAATGAAGAAAACCAAATACACAAGGGAAAGATTAGTCCAAAGGACTAAAGAACCACAACTACCACAGCCTCCACCAGAGTGAGTCCAGCGCAACTAGATGGTGCCTGGCTACCACCCCTGACTGCTCTGACAGGGATCACAATAGAGGGTAGTCGACAGAGCTGGAGAAAAATGTAGAACAAAATTCTAACTCACAAAAAAAGACCAGACTTACTGGCCTGACAGAGACTGGAGAATTCCCGAGTATGGCCCCCAGGTACCCTTTTAGCTCAGTAATGAAGTCACTCCTGAGGTTTACCCTTCAGCCAAAGATTAGACAGGCTCATAAAACAAAAGGAGACTAAACTGGCACACCAGCCCAGGGGCAAGGACTAGAAGGCAGGAGGGGACAGGAAAGCTGGTAATAGGGAATCCAAAGTCCAGAAGGGAAAGTGTTTACATGTCGTGGGGTTGGTAACCAATGTCACAAAACAATATGTGTACTAATTGTTTAATGAAAAGCTAGATTGTTCTGTAAATCTTCATCTAAAGTACCATTTGAAAAAAAAAAAAAACAATGAACTGGCCCTATGACTCACTTGACCAATAGAATGCTATGAAACTGACACTGTTTTCTGAAGCTAGGTCATAAGAAGCCTTGTACCTTCCACTTTTGACTCTTGGAATACTGAGCTGTCATGTAACAAGTTCAGCTACCTTGCTGGAGAGGCTCTGAGACCATAGGAAGACCGAGAGAGGCCAAGTTGTCCCAGTACCCTATTCAAGCCTTCAGTTGATTTCAGTTCCAGCTGCCATCTAACTGCTTGAGGTACCCCATGTGAGACCACTCACTTTAGCTCAGTCAACCCACAGAACCATGAAAAATAATAAAATGGTTATTGTTTTAAACTGCAAGTTTTGGAGTGGTTTGTATACAGCAATTTGTCACCAAAAACAGAGATTGGTACTATAAATTGGGTACTGATTTAATAAAAACCTAAAACATGTGGCATTGGCTTTGGGACTAGGTAGTGAGAAGAACTTGGAAGGACCTCCAGGAGACTTAGTAAGAGCTACAAGGACAGGGAGGACATTTTTATTGGGAGCTGGAAAAACAACTTGCATTTGGCAATGCTTTAGCTTGTACTGAGGTAGCTAAAAAGGTATCAAGGTAGAATGTTGAATATAGCTGCATATGATAAAGTACAGATAGAGATGAACTAAAGAAGGAACTGCTCAGTTTTCAAATAGGAACTGCTCAGATTTCTGAGCCACATTTTGTGGATTTGAAGATAAAACTTCCAGCAAAAGACTCTGAAAGTAATAAATAGCCTCAGGGCAAAGATCAGATAAATCCAGGACACTGTCACTAAAAACATGATTTCAGGGTCAAGATTTTTAGGGGCAGCTATAAGATCTTTGTTAAGACCATAGAAAGGCATCTTGTAGGCCCTTTCAGTTAGGCAAAAAGTCTTCTAGAAATCCTAAGGGCATATCTCTTAGATCTTTTCTGTTATATTAGAGAGATTCTAAGAAAATTAAGGGCATTGTTACCCAGCATCTTTATTCTCAGTTTCAGGTTGTTGTTGTTGTTAGGTGCTACTCAGTTGGCCCGTGACTCATGGGATTCCTTTGTACAGTAGAACAAAACGCTGCCCAGTCCCACGCTATCCCCATGATCAATTGGATAATCAGACTGTTGTGATTCCTATTGTTTTTAATTGGCTGATTTTCTGAAGTAGATCGCCAGGCCTTTCTTCCTAGTCTGTCTTAGTCTGGAAACTCCACTGAAACTTGTTTAGCTTCACAGCAACACACAAGCCTCCACTGACAGATGAGTGGTGGCTGTGCATGAGTTACATTGGCTGGAAATTGAACATGGGTCTCTGGCATGAAAGGCAAGAATTCTACCACTGAACCATCACTGGCCACATCAGTCCAAGGTAAATAGGGGCCTATCTTGAAAGGATTTGTCAGTGTGGCTTTTGTCTAATGGAATGCATTTTAAATTGACATAGAGGAAGTCTTCATAGTTTTAGAAATAATTATACTACCTTGGACTGAAAGAAACAGAGTTCAAAGTGAAAAGAGGCCTTTAGGTCTTCAATCTTTTATAGGCATGAAGCACGCTGAGAAAGCTACTCATCTGCAAATATGGGACATTTCTTATAGAAAAGGAAGGATACTAATGAAGAGGAAGGCAAGGCGATACCAAGTAATAATAGACTGCTTCAAACTTAGAAAGATAAGGATAAATTTCACAGTAACCACAAAGAAAGTTAACAAACATAAAAATAAACAGGAAAAACATAAAGTCTCAGTAAAAACAAAACCCACAAAAACAAAAGAAATGAAAAAAAAAAAAATCCACAAAAGGAATTCAGCACAGGAGAGTAAGAAGAACAAAGAAAACGTCAGCACCACAAAATGATACCAATAAACTGACATCTGTCAATAATTACACTGAATGTAAATGGACTCAATGCACCCAGAAAGAGACGGAGAGTGACAGAATGGATAAAAAAGCAGGATCCATCAATATGCTGTTTCCAAGAGACACACCTTAGAAACAAAGATGTGAATTTATTAAAAATTGAAGGTTGGAAAAAATATATCAAGCTAACAACTATCAAAAAAGAGCAGTAGTGGCAATACTAATCTCAGATAAAATAGACTTTAAAACAAAATCCACCATAAAAGACAAAGGACACTATAGAATGATTAAGGGGATGATCCATCAGAAAGACATAACCATAATAAACATCTATGCACCCAATGACAGGGCTCCAAAATACATAAACTCTAACAGCACTGAAAAGAGAAATTGACAGTTCTACAATAATAGTAGGAGACTTGAACACACCACTCTCAGTAAAGGACAGAACAATTAAAAAGAAACTCAGCAAAGATACAGAAGACCTAAAGAGCACAATCAGCCAACTTGACCTCATAGACATATATAGAACACTCCATCCAACATCTGCAAAGTACATATTCTTTTCCAATGCACTTGGAACATTCTCCAGAACAGACCACATCTTAGGCCACAGAGCAATTCTCAACAAGATCCAAAACACTGAGATAATACAAAGTATCTTCTCTGACCACAATGCCATCAAGGTAGAAATTAACAATAGAAAGAGCAAGGAAAAAAATCAATCACATAGAAACTGAATAAGACCCTGCTTACAGATCACTGGGTAATAGAAGAAATCAGAGATGGAATCAAAAAATTTCTAAAATCAAACGAGAATGAAAACACATCATACCAAAACCTTTGGGACACAGCAAAGGCAGTCCTCAGAGGACAATTTAGAGAAATAGATGCACACATCAAAAAAGAAGAAAGGGGAAAAATCAAAACATTAACTACACAACTCAAACAAATAGAGAACAGCAAAAAAAAGCCCACAGCCACCAGAAGAAAGGAAATAATAAAGATCAGAGCAGAAATAAATGAAATAGAGAATAGAAAAACAATAGAAAGAATCAACAAAACCAAAAATTAGTTCTCTGAAAGAATCAACAAAATTGACAAACTACTTGCCAGACTGACAAAAGAAAAACAGGAGAGGATGCAAATAACCCAAATAAGAAATGAAATGGGTGACATTACAACAGACCCAACTGAAATAAAAAGGATCATAACAGAATAGTATGAAAAACTATACTCCAACAAATTTGAAAACATAGAGGAAATGGATGAATTTCTAGAAACACACTACCTACCCAAACTACAACAAAGTAATGTTGAAAATCTGAACAGACCCATAACAAGAGAAGAGATTGAAAAGGTAATAAAAAAAAACTCCCAACGAAAAAAAGCCCTGGCCCAGACGGCTTCACTGGAGAATTGTGAGGATACATGCCGTTAAAATATGGATGTATAAAGGCCTCTATGCTGCACAACATGTTGAGACTTGTCCCCCACATGTCGAGACTTGTCACGACTTGTTTTTCCAAACCCGTTACTGATTGGCTTGTTTACCTGAATTCCTCCTCCCTTGCCCGAAACTTATTGTTATTGACCCAAAGCCGATTGTTCTGTTAATTGCTTTACTGCTTGCTGTATTGACTATAAAATAAACTCCTGGGTCTGAAGCGGGGGTTCGACTCCTCAGAGTGGCCCTTCTGGCCCCACTTTGCTGTAAGAGTTGTGGCATTGGTTACTGTCTTCGCCATCCTGACAGTTAGTCGCCGCTGCAACAGATGGTGCCCCGTGTGAGGGCGAATGCTGTAGACATCCTCGCACTCAATCCCTGAAGGTAGTAAGTACTGGACGCATCTATTTCCAGCTGCTCTTACAGCCCTGGGAGTGGCGGGGTTTTTTCCGTGGGTGGAACTTTCCCGGACGTTCTCATCTTGGGCTGCTATAGCTCCTATAGCTCCGGAAGCAGTGGAGCTTTCTTGTACGCTCCCTCAAAGGATTTCAGGTTCAGGCCAGGAGCTTTCCTATCATTTTTTTCTTCATTTTTCCGTTTCCTCCTCGCTATGGGGAATTCTCTTTCTCCTGAGAAGCGTCAACACAAAACCCAGTTGTTGGGATTGTTAAAGGCCTCTAAGCTTAAGGTGTCAAAAAAGGCCCTTACCCAACTTCTGCTTTTAATTGAATCTGCCTGTCCTTGTACCCCTTGCAGGGGAACCTTGATGTAGAAGCATGGGAATGTATCGGTAACATCATTCATGACATGAACATCCCAGCTTCGGTTCTTATTGCTTGGCATCACTGCCGCCTCGCTTTACAGTCCCTATAGGCAGCTCCTTCTGCTCCCTCCCCTAGTAAAGAAAATGTTTACGACTCCCCTTTCTCCATGCCTCCCAAGGCTGATTTCTCTCAACATGAGTCTCTTATGGAAAGATGTTTGTGGGAGGCTTGTGAGAAAGGGGCTTTCTGCATATCCTGTCATTCGGGGATCAGGACCGCCCCGTCATGATGGCCTTGATTTTCAAGTTTTTAAAGAACTCCATAAAAGCATAATAGAGAATGGTTTACAGTGTTCCTTTACAAAAGGAATTAGAAGCTATAGGACAAAACTATGAGATGACCCCCTGGGATTGGAACGTTTTAATGTGAACAGTCTTAACCCCTGCTCAATTTAGCATATGGAGTCAAGAATACAAGGAACATTGTAACCTTTATGCCATGGACAATCTTAACCATAATATCCCTGTTAGTCTTGACATGCTCCTGGGTGTTGGGAATCATTCCATCCCCCAGGCCCAGAGTCAGATGAATAGGTAAGCATTCAGTCAAGCCTCCGATGCTGCCACCAAAGCCTGGAGTAAAATCCCTGACTCCAGAATACCCACCGGCTCATTTGCCACTATTCGCCAAGCGGCAAACGAGCCTTACATGGTTGATTTTATCAACTGCCTCCAAAAGGCCATTTCCCGACAGGTAGATAATCAACAAGCGGCTGAGGTTCTTTGTCTCCAGCTTGCTTACGAAAATGCTAATGCTGACTGTCGAGCTGTTTTAGCCCCCTTAAAGGCACGGAATCTTAATTTAGCTGAAATGATTAGAGCATGTCAAAATGTTGGCACAGAAACTCATAAGGCACAAGTATTAGCGGCAGCTCTCCATCCATCCACTGCCAACGGTTTTGGGTGTGGTAAACCTGGGCATTTTAAAAAGGACTGTCATAGGTTAAAAAACAAAAAATGCCAACACTAAACTTCCAACCCGAAAGTGTCCCCGCTGTGGTAAAGGCTTTCATTTGGCTAATATATTCTGGGTTTCTCTATGCTACAGCCCTTTCTGGAGAACGTTTTACTCATGCCTGTCGTCATTTCACCCAAGCCATTGCAACTATGGGATGTCCCCAAGCTCTTAAAACTGATAATGGGCCTGCATATACTTCTGCTAAATTTCAACAAGTTTGTGCCACTTGGAATATTCTTCATTCCGCTGGCATTCCTTATAACCCTCAAGGGCAAGCCATAATTGAACGTGCCCATCATATTCTCAAACAGCTCTTAAATAAACAAAGGGGGAGATGATGGGTCTAGAGTATGTGACCAGAATGAAAGACTTGCCAAAGCTTTCTTTACTTTTAACTTATCAGTTGCCAAAGGTGGTCGTACCGCTGCAGAACGACATTTTATCCCCCCTGACACCCGACCTCGCCCACAGGTCCTCTATAAAGATCCTCAAAATCCCTCTGTCTGGCAAGGACCTGTAGAATTATTAACCTGGGGGCGAGGATATGCGGCTGTTTTGTCTCCTACAGGTCTGCTTTGGATTCCTGCTTGACTAGTAAAACCATATCATGTTCCGGCGACAGCCACCCCCCTACCGCTGGGACCCGCCATATCCACTGACACTACCGGGGCCACCAGCCACTCCAACTCCAGAGCCACAGCCGACACCAACGCCCCCTCCTCCAGAGAAGAAAACTGAACAACAAGGCTCTGCTGTGCCAATAACATGGAGAGGTTTGAAAGCCGTCTCCTCTAAAGCTGATGATATTCTCTCAGCTACCGGTGCCCCACTTACACCTGAAAACCTGTTTCTAGCCATAGTTTCTCTCGTGACTTTTAACTCTCAGCAGGTTTGTATTCTTCTTCTTCTCTTTTTTCAAGTTTTTACAACCTCTGCCTCTACCACCTATACCTATTGGGCTCATGTTCTTAGCCCCCCTGTCTTCCACCCGGTTACTTGGGAAGAACCAGAGCCCCCTCTTTCCTCTAATGATACTGTCGTTACCGGGGGACAATATTTGGCCTATTCCAAACCATTTACTAACTCCCCTGAAGAGGGATGGTTTGTACTGTCTACAAATTGGACACTCTATGCTGACGCCCTTCCTTTGTGTTTTACTACCCAGCCACGCACTGCTTCTGCGTGTGTGCCTATACTAGAACAATGGTATATGAATTACATTTACTACAATGGCACCTATAATCAACCAGCCTATTCTAAGCAATTTTTCGTTAAAGCCATAGGTATTAACGGCACGTTCAGTGCCTATATTACTCACTGCCCCCTTCCATCCCGGCATGTCAACACCCACAGCAATCTCTTACAGACCCTATCAATAATACTTGGGTTACTTGTTGAACTACTAACTTTTCTTCATACTCTCTCCCTTTCAACATTTCACTAGAAAATTGGGGCCCTCAAGGTTTAATTTTATTACCAAATCACTCTACTTGGCAGTGGGCAACCCCATACCATTACCTAGGACATTCTAAGTCCTGGAACCCTGGCCTAGCCGGACCCATTCTTCGCTTACATTATTCAACTACTCATTTTTCCCCATTAAAAATCCTTTCTTGGCGATTAGGTCTCCCTTTTTATGAAAGAACTCTCCGTTCAGGAACCTTTCTGAGGGGGACAAAGGATACCAAGAACCCACTCCCCAAATTACAATGGATCCTCCATGACCATAACGATTCTGTGCTTATATGCACGTCTTGACCATACATTTTTGCTATAACTTCTAGTCCTCCGGATATCATTAAAATAAATGCCTCTTTTCAATTAACATTATCCAATGGCTCTACTTGGATTACTCCATGTCTGTCCAGGCAAAATGTCTCCACTCTTAACATCAATTCTGTATTTGTTCTTCGACAAAAAAGCCACCTTTGGCTGCCCGTTAACCTTACACGCCCTTGGCAAGATAGCTCCCCCCTCGCTCAGGTTGTTAATACATTATAGAAAATACGAACTAAAAGGTTTCTTGGAATTCTCATAGCCTCTATTATCACAGCCACTGCTATTGCCACTACGGCAGCTACCTCCGCGATAGCTCTCTCCCAATCTATTCAGACCGCCCAGCAGTTTAACACTTACATGCAAAATGTTACTTCTGAAATGCGAACTATGGCACATATTGATCAAGAGATCCTCAAGCGTCTGGGTGCTTTAGAAGCCTCAGTCCTTTGGCTTGGAGAACGACAAGAAGCCCTATGGGAACATTCTCAATTAACCTGTGATGCTGAATACACTCGCTTCTGTGTTACAGCCCTTCCATATAATGAGTCCTGGAAGGATGTTAAAAATAATCTTCTGGCTAGCTTTGCTTCTCCATTGAAAAGTGATATTCAAAAATTACTATTTCAATTACAAGAACAGCTCTTGAGATTACAATCCGAGTCTAATAAGGCTACACTTAATACACTTAATGATTTTGCCTATTGGCTCAATCCCACACATTGGTTCTCTGGCCTCAATCTCTGTGTCTGGATCCTTTTTGCTATAGGATGTTTAATAGTCTTGTGCCTCCTTATAGTCATCAGATGTCTCTACTCCCTGAAGATCTCCCATCACCAACAGAAGTCGGCCTTCTACGCCTGGACCATTCGCTACCAGTTACCTAAACAGGAGACGGGAAACGTAAAGACCTCCTCTTAAGAAGGCCCTTCCTTTGCTATTATTTTGATAATCAGTAATTACCTGTATTTTGTTAATCAGTAAGTTCCCAATGAAAATTTGTTATGTGTAAACTCCTGTATATTTTCTGCTTCTCCTAGTTAGATGCTTCTGTATAGATTTCTAAGTTAGATGATTCCTTACCAATTGATAGTGAATTTGTGTAAATCAATGTTTGTTTGATTGTTAATGAATCTTTGAGCCTTTATAAATCTTTAAGCCTTTAAGAAGAATAATTTCAGTGGATGTTAAAAGTTAGTGTTTACCTGACAAAATGAGAGTCAGAGGAAACCCGTGGGTCCAACAATCAGGATATTACTAGTGCAGAGGATTATATTATCCTCATAAGATCATCCTCTATTGTCTTACACACCTGAAAGGCACATTGAGTCCGCTCACTCCGGCTATGCAATTGATAAGAGCATTGCTCTTGCCTAGTAACCTGGTGGAGAACCAGTTGGTATCCGGTGGAAAACCAGCACTGTGAGTTTAAAGAGCTTGCCATAGCCGCCATCTAGGTGACTAAGTCCAGGTGTTACTCATAGCTATGCTACTTCTCCTACTTAAACATATGGGGTGTGCCCCAGCCATAGCTGGGCTCACAAGGACTCACTAAGATGCCAGGCCCTGAGGTGTGGAGACAGTAGTTGAGATAATCTTGGATTTTATCTCGTAAAGAAAATTTTACTTTCTCCTAACGGACACTTGTTGGACCAGTGAAAATCCTCTTGATTCTTATTCCATTAACTAAACAAAAGGGGGGAAATGTGGGGATATGTGCCATTAAAATATGGATGTATAAAGGCCTCTATGCTGCACAACATGTTGAGACTTGTCCCCTACATGTTGAGACTTGTCACGACTTGTTTTTCCAAACCCGTTACTGATTGGCTTGTTTACCTGAATTCCTCCTCCATTGCCCAAAACTTATTGTTATTCACCCAAAGCCCATTGTTCTGTTAATTGCTTTACTGCTTGCTGTATTGACTATAAAATAAACTCCCGGGACTGAAGCGGGGGTTCGACTCCTCAGAGTGACCCTTCTGGCCCCACTTCTCTGTAAGAGTTGTGGCATTGGTTACTGTCTTCACCGTCCCGACAATTAGTCACCACTGCGACAGAGAATTCTACAAAACATTCAGAAAAGAGCTTGTACCAGTACTACTCAAGCTATTTCAGAGGATAGAAAAGGGAGCAACACTTCGAGATTCATTCTATGAAGGCAGCATAATGCTGATACCAAAACCAGGCAAAGATGCCACAAAAAAAAGAAAATTACAGGCCAATATCTCTCATGAATGTAGATGCAAAAATTCTCAACAAAATTCTAGCCAGTAGAATTCAGCATCATATCAAAAAAATAATACACCATAACCAAGTAGGATTCATACCAGGTATGCAAGGATGGTTCAACATTAGAAAATCAATCAATGTAATCCACCACATAAATAAAAAGAAAGAAAAGAATCACATGATCTTCTCAATTGACTCAGAAAAGGCATTCAATAAAGTCCAACACCCATTCCTTATCAAAACTCTCAACAAAATCAGTATAGAAGGGAAATTTCTCAACATAATAAAGGGCATGTATGCAAAACCAATGGCCAACATCATTCTTAATGGAGAGAAGCTGAAAACATTCCCCTTGAGAACAGGAACAAGACAAGGATGCCCTTTATCACCACTGCTATTTAACATTGTGCTGGAAGTTCTAGCTAGAGCAATAAGGCAAGAAAAAGAAATAAAGGGCATCCAAATCGGTAATGAAGAAGTTAAACTGTCCCTGTTTGCAGATGATATGATACTATACATAGAAAACCCTAAAGACTCCACGAGAAATCTACTGGATCTAATAGATTCAGCAGAGTAGCAGGATACAAGATAAACATACAAAAATCAGTTGGATTCCTATACACCAATAAAGAGAACCATGAAAAGGAAATCAGGAAAACAATACCATTTATAATAGCCCCTAAAAAAAAAACCAAAATTTAGGAATAAATCTAACCAGGGATGTAAAAGACCTGTACAAAGAAAACTACAAAACACTACTGCAAGAAACCCAAAGGGATCTACATAAATGGAAAACCATACCATGCTCACGGATAGGTAGACTCAACATTGTGAAAATGACAATTCTACCCAAAGCAATTTACAAATACAATGCATTTCTGATCCAAACACCAACAACATTCTTCAAAGAGATGGAAAAACTCATCATTAACTTTATATGGAAAGGGAAGAAGCCCCGAATAAGTAAAGCAGTACTGAAGAAGAAGAATAAAGTAGGATGACTCATACTACCTGACCTCAGCACCTACTATACAGTTTCCGTAGTCAAAACAGCCTGGTACTGGTACAACAACAGACACATTGACCAATGGAACAGAATTGAGAACCCAGATGTAAACCCATCCACCTACGGTCACCTTATCTTCAACAAGGGCCCAAAGTCCATCAAATGGTGAAAAGACAGTGTTTTTAACTAATGGTGCTGGCGACTGGATATCCATCTTCAAAAAAATGAAACAGGACCCATACCTCACACCATATACAAAAACTAATTCAAAATGGATCAAAGACCTAAATATAAAGCCAAAAACTATAAAGTTCATAGAAGAAAAAATAGGACCAACGCTACAGGCCCTAATACACGGCATTAACAGGATACAAACTATAACCATCAACGCACAAACCCAAGAAGATAAGCTGGATAACTGGGATCTTCTAAAAATCACACACCTATGCTCTTCAAAAGACTTTGCCAAAAGAGTAAAAAGAGAACCTACAGACTGGGAAAAAGTTTTTGGACAGTACAAGTCAGACAAAGGTCTAATCTCCATAATCTATAAGAAAATCCAACACCTCTACAACAAAAAGACTAATAATCCTATTAAAAAATGGGCAAAGGAAATGAACAGACACTTCACCAAAGAAGACATTCAAATGGCCAACAGACACATGAGGAAATGCTCGCGATCACTAGCCATTAGAGAAATGCAAATTAAAACCACAATGAGATACCATCTCACCCCAGCATTACTGGCACGAATCAAAAACACTGGAAATAACAAATGTTGGAGGGGCTGCGGGGAGATTGGAACTCTTATGCACTGCTGGTGGGAATGCAAAATGATACAACCATTTTGGAAGATGATATGGTGCTTCCTTAGAAAGCTAGAAATGGAAATACCATACAATCCAGCAATCCCACTCCTAGGAATATATCCTAGAGAAATAAGAGTCGTCACTTGACATATGCACACCTATGTTCATGGCAGCATTGTTCACAATAGCAAAATGATGGAAACAACCTAGATGCCCATCAACAGATGAATGTATAAGCTAACTATGGTACATACACACAATGGAGTACTATGCAACGAGAAAGAACAACGACGAATATGTGGAGCATCTGATAACATGGATGAAACTGGAGGACATTATGCTGAGTGAAGTAAGTCAATCACAAAAGGACAAATATTGTATGAGATCTCTATTGTAAAAGCCCATGAAAAAGTTCACACACAAAAAGTAACAATGTTTGTTGGTTACCAGGGATGGGAGGGGTGGGGGGGGGATACTAAATAGGCAATAGATAAGTGGTATCTTGGGTGAAGGGTGAGACAGTACACAGTACTGGGGAAACCAGCACAACTTGTACAAGGAGAGGTCATGGAAGCTCCATAGACACATCCAAACTCCCTGAGGGACCGAATTGCTGGGCAGAGGGCTGTGGGGACCATGGTCTGGGGGAACATCTAGCTCAATTGGCATAACACAGTTTACAAAGACAATGTTCTACATTCTACCGTGGTGAGTAGTTTCTGGGGTCTTAAAAGCCTGTGAGCAGCCATCTGAGATACTCCACTGGTTGCACCCCTTCAGGAGCAAGGGAGAATGAAGAGAACAGCATACAAGGAAAAGATTAGTCCAAAGGACTAATGGTCCACAGCTACCAAGGCCTCCAACAGACTGAGTCCAGTACAGCTAGATGGTGCCCGGCTATTACCACTGACTGGTCTAACCAGGATCACAACAGAGGATTCTGGACAGCACTGGAAAAGGATTTAGAACAAAACTTATAACACACACACAAAAAGACCAGATTTACTGGCCTAAAAGAGACTGGAGAAACCCCAAGAGTATAGCCCCCAGACACCCTTTTAGCTCAGTGGTGAAGTCACTTCCAAGGTTCATCGTTCAGCCGGGGATTGGACAGCCCCATAAAACAAAATGGGAGTAATGAGGCACAGCAGTCCTGGGACAAGAACTAGAAGGCAGAAGGGGACAGGAAAGTTGGTGATAGGGAATCCAAGATTGAGTAAGGGCAGTGTTGACATGTTGTGGGGTTGTTAACCATTGTCATAGGGTGATGTGTACTGTTTAATGAGAAACTATTTTGTTCTGTAAACCTTCATCTAAAGTGAGAATAGCAGCACACCTGGAAGAGCATAGTCGATGTCACTGAACTGTGCATGGAGAAATTTTTGAAATGGTGTATCTTTGGCTACGTATATTTTCACCAAAAAAAAAAAGTCGAGAAGGGAGAGGGTTGACATGTCGTGGGGTTGTTAACCAATGTCATAAAACAATACATGTACTACTGTTTAATGAGAAACTCTTCATTCTGTAAACCTTCACCTGAAGTATGATTAAAAAAAAAAATATATATATATATATATATATATATATATATATATATAAAAAGAAAAGGAAGGATGTTGCATCCTTAGAGCTTAGATCCCAGAAGGTAGAGGCAGGAGGCATGGAGAACCACTTCCAGAGGGGCAGGGCTGGATCCTGGTTGAGGAATGGTGACATGGGCCTGGCTGAATTTCAGAATTGCTATGACAAGTAACTGCTGTGAACCTCCTATTCTCACAGCTTTTTGACTGGGAATATTTATTGCCCTTATCCTACCTTTGTCTCCATTGTATATTGGGTTCATGTGCAGTGCAGATATCTTTTCTTTTAGTTCAGTGTCTTTAGTTTGAGAAGAACTGTACCTGAGGAGTTGCGCCTAAAGAACTTCACCCAAGGAACCTCATTCACAGCTGATTTAGATGATGACATCCTGAACTCAATCATTATGGGATGAGACTTTTGGGGGAGAGGTTAAGTGTATTTTGTATATGTGAGTGATGTGAATTTTGTGGCCAAATGGCAGACTGTAGCAAATTGTATTTCCAAAGATGGCCACAATATCTCCAACCACATGCTCTTTTGTAATGTGATCTTGCCACTCCCTGCTCAAGAGGTGAAGCCTGTTTCACTTCCTCTTGAATCTGAGTTGAACCTGTGATACACTTGACAAATTGAATGTGTTGCAAGTGATACTACATGACTGCTGGGGCTAGTTCATAAGAAGCTTTACAGCTTCTGTCTTAGCTTCTAGGAATGCTTGCTGTTAGGAGCTCTGAAATACCGTGTAACAAGTCCAGCTACCCTACTGGAGAGACCACAAGGAGAAGCCCTTGTACCACATGGAGACTATGTTGAGAGGTGACGCTGTTCCAGTCTCCCACAGAGCCTTCAGATGATTCCATTCGCAGCTGCCATCTGGCTGCAATTGCATGAAAGACACCAGGCAATCAAGGAAAGGACCACAAGATGGCAGTGTCGCAAAGCAAACAATTTATTGGGGCAGCTCTTATACTGGTTTGCCTGAGAGGGGAAGTCCCTCCCAGCAGGCGACCTTCCAGAGACAGCTGTGCAGGGGACTATCACCCAGAAGGGGAGGAGGGCAAGGGAATTCCTGCAGGAGAGAAGAATCAAAGAGAGGGCTTGCATATCTTGATGATGTCATGCAACAGCAAGGTGGAGTGTCTGGTTCAGAGAGCTCTGAAGGGCAGCAGTAGTTTGGAGTCTTTTATAAAAAAGACAGGGGTTGTCTTATCTATAGGTGGTAGAAATGGTTTAGTACTCTAACCTAAAAGTTGGTGGGTTCAAACCTACCCAGAGGCACCTCAGAAAAAAGGCTTAGCAATCTGCTTCTGAAGGGTCACAGCCTTGAAAACACTGTGGAGCACAGTTCTATTTTGCAACACATGGGGTCACCAAGAATGGGAATTGACTCAAAGGCAACTGGTTTGGTTTTGGTCTTACGTATGACTATCGGATGGGTGCAATTACATGGGGGTATGCATGATGGGTTCTAATGGCTGAAAATATGCTTCTTTGGGCTATTTTTAAAGCACTTAGTTGTGTAAAAATTTGAGTTTGGTACCTGAGGGCTTTGGGCTAAAGGTCCTAGGCTGCTGTGAACAAATAAACAACCTAGGCGTAAATACACAAGAGACCATCTTTGGCTCATTTATGTAACAGGACCTAAGTCCAGCTTCTTGGCATTCTGAGTAGGTGTCAGGACTTCAGAGGGAAGGTCTGCGTGGTGTACCTGGAAGGCTGGACCCCAGGCCCAGGCACTTGAGCTTTGCTGAAGATTCCTGCCCCCAAGAATGACAAGGAGGTAGATCTAAAACAATCTTGTGAACTACAGACAGTTGACTGTGGTGAGGCTGTGTGCAGCTCTTGTTTCTGCATTAGATCTTCAGGTGGAAAGAACCTCAAGAATGTCTGAAATAAAATTTCCCTGTCAATGAAGCTGGGATTCAGAGTCGTATTTCATTTACGGAAAACAAAGAAATGCAGTATTTCTTGCACACTGAAAGTGTAAACTGATTCTAAGAAAAGAAAGCAAAACTTGAAAAACGAACAGTTAACAATTCCCAGGATTTTGGATATAATTCTGCCCATAGGTAAGAGCGAGATATCTTATTTTGTTATCTTCTAGTTTTAAGTTTCCATGATTATTTTACTCTTCCTCTTTTCTCAACTTTATTTTTTACAAGAGTTTATAATTAAGTAGCAGCTCTCATATTGTATGACCTTTGCTGCTACCCTGTGGCTTTCTTTCATCACTGTACATGAAAAGAGGGCATCTTGGAACTTCTGCTCCCCATGTCACCAGGCTGGTAGTAAATCCATTTTCAGTTATAATTAGGCCCCATCTCCAGGGTCACTTCAGAATTTGCTTATGTCACCTTGAAACTTGAGAAGGTCATTACATCTCCAGTCCATCATAGCAATGAATCATTTGTAGTATTTATTACATAGCATATAATGATATAAATATGCATTTTTTTCTTACTCTGCAGTGACTTTCTCTAAGAGAGGAATCCTGTTTTATTAGTTTTGTATGATAGCATGGAATCTAGTGCCTGTCACATAGTAGGTACTTGATTAAATACTTGGGGAATGAATCTTCTGGGTCCAGGTGATACAACTAATGATTTGCAAAAAGTATGCTCACTCTTAAAATAATTTTTCCATCATGATTTCCCTATGAATAAGAAAACAGGACTAGAACTAAGTGGCAGAATTTGTTATAATTCTGTTGGCTTGTTTCCTTTAACCACATACCTGATTACTTCTCTGTTCCATGCCCTGGCTTGATGCTTACTTTAATGGCTAATTGTAATGGTTATTACACTCTGAAAATGGTTTTCCCTGAACTTTTTTTTTTCCATCAGGATAGGGCCTCTTGTCTAAAGTGAGTTGTAGAGGCAACATGGGTTGAGCTTAGGAGTGTGGACTTAGAAGCCAAAATTCTTGGTACTGAATTCTGGATCTGCCACTTACTAGCTGGCAACCTTGGCAAATTACATCAAATAACCTCCCTCGAGAAAATTACATCTCTCTGTGCCTCAGTTTCCTCATTAGTTATAACTCTATAACCCTTTTTCATAGGGTTAATATGTTAAAATATGTGAGGCATTTAGAACAGAACCTGGCACAAAAGTGATGGCTTTTATCATTTATTATTGCCCAGCCTGGACACAGAGGTAAGATTGCATGAACTTCAAGGTCCTTCCAAGTTCTTAGCTTTTAATATCCATGCTCCCTTTCTGGCAAGGTAAATGATATTGTAATTCTAGTGCTAAATTAAGACTAGGACTCCTTGGACTTTCCCAGATGATCTCCAGGCTCTAAATCCTCCTGTTTTAACTTCCTTCCTACTACTCTACAAACTCCTCCTGAAGCTTCTGCCTCCTCCTTCATATAACAGACGATTTCAGTACTTACCACAAAGAAAATATAGACTAAAAAATATTATGGGAGCTCTGATTTCTTCATCTGAATACCCTCTTTATACCTATACTTTGATCCTTGCTCAAAGTTCCAGAAGAAAGAGCTCTAACATATAGGGCTCTGAGCCTTATATATTCTTTCTTCTGAGAAAATTTGCTTCTACATATATTGCCCATTCAACATATTCAGTCTCTCATCTGTTATTGAATCTAAGACCCAAGATTAACTAACTGATTGTTTGCTCTTTTTTAAAAAATTATTTATTATTGTACATTAGATGAAGGTTTACAGAACAAACTAGCTTCTCATTAAACAATTAGTACACATATTGTTTTGTGACATAGGCTATCAACCCCACGACCTGTCAGCACTCTCCCCTTCTTGACCTTGGGTTCCCTATTACCAGCTTTCCTGTCCCCTCCTGCCTTCTTGTTTTTGCCCCTGGGCCGGTGTGCCCATTTAATCTCCTTTTGTTTTATGGACCTGTCTAATCTTTGGCTGAAGGGTAAACCTCAGGAGTGACTTCAGTACTGAGTTAAAAGGGTGTCTGGGGGCCATACTCTCAGGGTTTCTCCAGTCTCTGTCAGGCCAGTAAATATGGTCTTTTTTTGTGAGTTAGAATTTTGTTCTACATTTTTGTCCTGCTCTGACCGGGACCCTCAATTGTGATCCCTGTCAGAGCAGTCGGTGGTGGTAGCCAGGCACCATCTAGTTGTGCTGGACTCAGTCTGGTGGAGGCTGTGGTAGTTGTGGTCCGTTAGTCCTTTGGACTAATCTTTCCCTTGTGTCTTTGGTTCTCTTTGTTGTCCCTTGCTCCTGATGGGGTGAGACCAATGGAGTATCTTAGGTGGCCACTCACAGGCTTTTAAGACCCCAGACGCTACTCACCAAAGTCTGACTGATCACTCTTATGAGTCAATAGCTGATTTGGCTCTGAGGACACATAACTCCCATTTCAATTCAAGCCCCAAATTCATTATTCTGCCTCCCAGTGTAACCTCTCCAACTTTCAATTTCATCATTTCCCTTTAATGTGGAAAGTCTCTTCTAGTCAAGTCAGTCTTTTATTTTCTCCTAAAATCCACCCTTTGGCTTTTTCTTAGGGTAGCCCCCTTACCAAACACACTTTATACCCTTTTAGTACGTACTTTGAATACTGTTTTCTTTTCCAATGCTGTCTTCTTTTCCAGCAGGCCTTACTTGAAGCCTACTCAGACCAACATCACTGTAACATTTTTCACATTCTATAGTCCCTCATTCTTTGATTGCTCTGAATTTTGATCTCTGGATTCTGTTGGAAATCATATGGGTATGTAATAAATACTTTTTAAATGAATGAGGAACCAGTGATAATGGTTGACCAGAAAAAGACTTTATTCACCAAGTCTTTGGAAAGACAAAACCCTTCTCTTCCATATTCCACAGGGACTTCAGCAAAGCAGTTTTTGTTGATATGGTCTTTAAGCATTTCCTTGATCTTTGACAGTGGAAATAAAAGAAAATTAAGGTGGACTTAGGTTTTCTGAGCAGTAAATATCCCTTCTCTTATATCTGGGTAGCATTGTGCTTAATGACACCCAATTAGTACAGTAGAAAATGAGATCCATTACAGATAACTACCCAATAAGCAATCCTATGAACTGTCTGAGGTTTGTCAAGAGTCAGGCCCTCTCAATAAATGTATTTTTCTATAGTCATATGCAGTGTGAGCAATATGAAGTCTATGAAAACTATTTAGTCAGAATTCTGTGGAGGTGGAGGTTTGAGGGACAAGCCAAAGGGTTCTGACTGCATTTAGAAGAAGTGCTAACTGCTTACCTTTGCTGCAGGGAGCATTGTACTCAGCAATCGCAAACTCATCTGAAAAAAACAAAACAAAAAAACCCCAAAAATCATTAGGTGAGGGGAGAGGGAAAGCAAACATCTGTGGGATACAGATCAGTGAAGGGACCTTTATTGTGTGAAGAATTGCATCCTCTCAAGAACGTTAGTATCAGTCATTTGATTCATTGCTTGCTGTCTTATATCGTTACCTTTTAAATATGTTCTGTTTCCCTTTAGCCTAAACCTTTGGAGGATAGTTCAGATGTTATACTTTTTAAAAACTCATATTGTCCTACAGATGTTTTATATTAGTAGTTGATACATTTATGCTCTAGGTAGTTTCTACAATGTGTGTATAGAAGACAAAGAAAGGAGAACCAGAGTTTATGGAGACAAAATGAAGTGATAAGAACATGTAATGTCATAAATCACCCAACACATTTATCAAGTCAAAATTTCCGTGATCAGGGATTTAGTTTCCATGTGAAAGTCTCTCACTCACCTGTCTCATAGTAATCATAGACTTTCACTATGGCTGGTTTTAGATCTCTTACTGGGATGTCCTGCACAACTACGAAGGACAAGCTCAGTGTCTGATTTGTCACCTAGAAAGGAAAAGGGAATTAAATGACTTTCCATGGACCTTTATTTGCTCCTTTTTGGATAAGTTTAAGTAGTCATCTGTTTTTGGGAAAAAAACTTTTCTTTTTTTTTTAAATCAACTAATGGCACACTACAGAGTCCTTAAATTGTAAAGGAAGCCCTTAGAGTAGATGGATGAAAAATTCCCCAAATTGTTTCTTAAATCACTAAAAGAACTCATATACCCCCATGAATGCCAGTGCATGGCTCTGTTCCTAGGGGTGAACAGCACATGCTTCTATTGGTTTACTGTTGCTGCTAGGTGCTGTTGAGTTGGTTCCAACTAGCTATGTCCATTTTTAAATAACCAGAGATTTGGTACCGTTTCACTCCTCTATCTTGTAAAAATAGTGTGCTAACTCATTACAGCCTTAAGTCTCATCAAATTTGTAAACTATAGTATCCATCAATATAGAAATGAATAAACTATGCTATACCATATAACTATAAATCAGATTAATTTATTGATTAGAATGGCTTTGCTATTTTATGGTGGAAATCTATGTTCAGATTGACAGCATTTCCCTCTTTTTATATGGATGAGATATGGTCATGTTGATATAATAATGACTAATTTTCAGATGGCTTCCTTAGAGAGATTATTACTTATATTTTTCCCAACTAGACTAACAGGGCTCTCACCTTATCCAGGTAAATCAAGACATGGTTGTAGCTGACTTCTGTCCTGCTCACATGGTTAGATCTTTCAAGCTGAAAAAAATTAAGGAGTCACAAATGTTAATAAATTGATGTAACCCTCAGGGACCAAGGGAAAAAAGAGTTTTTATTACCAAAATAAGCTTGAGGATACAATTTTTTCAAAAGTTTCTTGTAAGTAAAGACAATAATGTGAAAATCTAAAATGAAAGGTAATTTGAATGCAGGGTTTTTTACATGGCCTATGTGTAAAGTTGATTTATCTGAAGAAAAGGGAACTAAATATCCTAGACTTGGGAATAACTCATATTTTAAGATTCAATTCACATTCTATTTCTCTGTGAATGAGGTGTTTTTTTCCTTGTTCTAACTTCTAATGATCTAATTTTTTCTCTGAACTTCTGTAAACCTATAGTTTATGTCAATTTGTCATTTTCATATTTTTTTTTACTAGTTCAAGTGTATAAGCTTTATCTTCTTAGTAAGGTTCTAAGTTCTTTGGAAGTAGGGACCTACTGACATTTTCTTCCAGTTGTCATGGCACCTCGCAGAGTGCAATGCAAGTGGTGGGCACCCATACAAGCATGCTAAATTAAATTTCTGAATTTGAAGAAAGTATAATTCTTTGATAGAGGCTGATTTAGTATTATTTTAATATTAGCATTTTATTAGTCTGGGGATACACAAAACATTAAATAAAATAGGATTTCTTAGGCTTATAATAAACCTACCGCTCTCACTGTTGGTTTCAGGGGAATGAAACCAGATACCATCTTCACATCAGCAATCACCATGTTGGAGACAGGGCGGCTTCCTTTGTAACTGAAGATCCAAGGAAGGAAGGAATTAGGATTTTCTGTGTTATTAAACATTCTCTTTTTCTGTGTCCACAGTAAGTATCCAACATCTCTGAAAGCTGCATGTAAGTCTTCCTTAATATCCTACCTCAATGATTTGGAGAACTGGCTGTGCATCTGAATTGTCAGGGCTCTTGTTAAAGTCACAGAGGTCAGGCCCTACTCTAGACCTGCTGAACCAGAATTTCAAGTGTGTGGACCCTGAGAATCTGTGTTTTAAGAAAGCTTTACAAGTGATGCATAGCCTGGGCCTGAGACCTCTCATCTATGTCAGTTGTTTGTTATATACATTTTATCTTGATGTTTTTCCTGAATATTATCTCCAACCAAGTTATATTATCCTTTGTGGATAGATACTTTTTTTGGTAATTTCAGTAACTACTCGAATGTTGTCATATATGTTTGTATTTTCCTGAAGTAATTATTTTATATATAATCTGAGATGTATTTATTATCAGAAGGAATTCTAACCAGGGAGTCACTACTTCCTTCTATTCAAGCTTTGCAAGAATTCTTCATCTCCATCTTAGACAGGCCAAGAATACTATAGGATTTCATTACATCAGAAGGAATTCAGATCAGAGATAAGGGATAATGCTCTTTATTTAGTTATTACTTAGGGAATTATTAACCTTTCAATAATGAGGATGGACAATAATAGATCTTGGAGGATGGACAATGTAAAACCCATCATTGAGAAATTCTACTGTGTCAATTGCTTTTTCAATAAACATAATGCAAACATTTATTGTCACACTGCTTTACTAACTGAGAAGTTCCAGTCAGTAGATTGGTTGTTATTCTCAGAATTGGGTGACACAGTAAGATGGTCTTACCCGACATTCAGTGAGATCTGGAAGCTGGTGTGAGCCTTGCGTCCATCACAAGTTGGGGGCAGAGTCTTCACCTCCAAAGCAAATGGGAATGCCTCGCTCTCTGGGAGAACATTGTATTTCAAGGATGTCTGGGGAACATCAAAGGAAAAAAACTGTTTTTCTCCCTTCCCCAACATTCGTCTCAACTTCCATTCTGATTTGCCCTATCACTTGCACACTTAGGACTTTTCGGTGAGAAGGGTTATTGTGGACCCTCTGCCCCCATCTCTCCCAAAAGTCTCACCTGGAGGTAGACACATCTGTCTCCTGTCACTTTTGCAGTGTATTTCTCAGGCACCTTTGGCAGTGAGACCTGCTGCAGTAACAGGAGGTTGTTGTTGTCCACTTGGAAATTTGTGGAAAAGGTCTGTGAATCCTTAATGGTCACCTGTGCAGCCTTCCCAGTCCTGGTGAAAGTGGCTGCTCCATATCTGGAGAGGGCATGGAGAGCTACCACTGTGTCCTGAAGGAGATGAGTGAGAGAACCTGCTCAGGTATGATATGCCTTTGAAGAGTGAGATTTTCCCCAAAGTCCCATGTTAGCTACCACAAAGAAGCTTTGACTTCCTTCTTCCCTCACTACTTAAATTACTATTAAAACTGATCATAATCTTTAGATTGGTGCCAGAACCATCACATTTACATATTATTTTATTTCTCAGAAAATTGATCCTTTTCTCTCTATAAACATATGTAGGATGTGGAATGTGGGGAATATATGTGAGTGAGGATTATTTTGTAGCATTAGCCCTTTGCCTCTGATGCCTTAGTTAACAACTATGGTAAGAGCTGCCACTACTCGACCAAAGCTCAGTCTGACTCTCTCCCCAAATAAACTCTGCTCTGCTGCTGAAGTCAGTGCCTCGAGAGAAGCCAAGGTCCTTAGCAGTCATGATCAAGGTCATGCTTCAATTTCTCCAAAAGAAATAAAATATGAATAACTATAATTATCTTCTGGATTTATTGACACTTTTATTTGGTTCTTCTCTTTTTGTTGCAGTATTTCTTGTGCTTAGTAATTCCCTGTGGTATGTCATATTCTCAGTTCTCATCAACATTGAGCCTGGATGACATCCTTCGAATAACAGATTCCTAAGAAATAAATGGTAGCTGTTTTAATGAAATTAGTTCTTTTCCTATTCAAATGGAAAAACAAGAGATCAAATACAAGGGAAAAAGGATGGGGTGCCTATTTGCCACATATTCTTCCTCTTTTAGGATATATACGCTTACACCTAAATTATCTGAAGATAAAAATTTCTGTAATGTACATATAGAAATTTGATTAATTTTCTAGATACAGGATTATATAGTAGGCTCAGGAGGTTGGATGAATAAAGATAGTTTTTATGCTCTTGATAAACGATTGTGTATTAAGACGGGATAAGGAAAGCATGAAATGTGTCAGCTTTAAAAGAAGCCATCTAAATAGGATCTAAGAATGGAAGGATTTGCAAGGAGAGATTGTTGGGTTTGGAATAGAGTTCCTGGGAACAGTTTGAAAAGGACTCAGAACTTCCAAAATAATTGGAGATTTTCTTATTCGTCCTGCTGTGGTCATTGAGCACAGCATCTTGGTGCCCCACTACTGCTCTAGAGCGGTACACTTGTTGGAAATAGGAGACAGTGTTAATAACACAGGTATGGGAGCCAGAATTTGAGATATTCCTTTTTAGTCCTCTTTGACTTTCATTTCCCCTTATTTCTCTCTCTGAATACTAAGACCTTCTTTCCCATTTCAAGTTATTCTCACCTTCATTTTTTCTTCTTGCTATGTGGTTATATCTTGTTCAAACTTTTGCTACCTGAAACTGAAATAAAAGGTTCTGACAAACCACAGACCTGGGTGGAGGAAAAGCCTCCATTGGAATTCTGTTGCTGTGTGATCCACTTAACGATACATGATGCAGTATTCAGTTCCTCTGAGGATGGGGCAGGCTGGGTGGTGAGGTGAGCGAGGAGCACGTAGGATGTCATCTCCACCTCAGCAGAGGGAGCCTGGGGTTGGTAAAAAGGATTCACTGGTTCCTTGGGTTTCTGAGGTCTTGTCCAGTGCATGGAAGCATCTGGGGGTGAGAAAAAGGGATTTATAAGTGGCTACATATTCATATTTAATTTAAGGTGAAAGTAGCAAAGCCAGAGCTGAAATGAGGGCTGCTTTCCAATTATAATTGCTCAAACCTTATATACTAGATGGAGTCCTGGTGACACAAGGGTTAAGAGCTCAAGCTGCTAACCAAAAGATCAGCAGTTCGAATCCACCAGCTGCTCCTTGGAAACCCTATAGGGAAGTTCTACTCTGTCCTCTAGGGTCGCTATGAGTCAGAATTGACTTGATCGCAACGGGTTATATACAAGATGCTTTTCCTTTTATGTAGATCTTAACTCAGTGTGTTTCAGCAGTGCTAAGGTAGGCAAGGAGTCCCTGGGTAGTGCAAACCTCAGCTGCTAACTGAAAGGTTGGAGGTTCGAGTCCATCTAGAGGCTCCTTGGAAGAAAGGCCTGGAGATCTACTTCCAAAAAATCAGCCATTGAGAACCTTATGGAGGACAGTTCTCTGACACACGTGGCATCACCACGAGTCACGTCAACAGCAACTGGTTTTAATGTTGCTGTGGTCAGAAGCCTAGAGGCATCTGCGTTTTCAAATGTTTGCTATAGTTGAGTTAGTGGGAGAGAGAGAGATGATAGAGAAAGTTCTCTCACTAGTCGGGGGCATTTCCTATTTCTTATGTTATCTAGACCTTGTCTGGGGTTTGTTTTGTTTCCTGCAAAGCCTGTCCTCAGAGATTTCTTGTGAGGACCACAGATCGCATTAACTAATAGATGTTCACACTCATTAGATTGGAAAAAAACACAGTAATTGTCAACATGCCAAAGGCTGACAAGGGTGTGAAATAATGGGAATGGCTAGACACTGCTGTGGGAAGTAAATTCTATTTGGAGAACAATTTGGCAATATCCAGCTAAGGCGAAGATGTGCTTAGCCTACTCATCAGCAATTACATTTCTAAAAGTACAGCTTAGAGAAACTCACCCAAGTTGTACAAGGAGACATGCAGATGAGCATTCATTGTAGCATTGTTTGTAAAAGCAAACAATTAGAAACAAGGAAAGATCCATGAGGAGAGAATTGATAATATAAATTATGACATATTTATACATTGTGATATTATGTAGCAGTGAAAATGAATGAACTAGAGTTACAGGCATCTATATAGGGGACTCCTATGAGCACAATGCTGAACTTAAAAAACAAAAGGCAAGCAAACAAAAAACCAAGATGCAGAAGTACCCAAGAGTATGATACTGCTTATCACAAGATGAAAAACATGCAAAAATTCTGAGTATTATTTAGGTATATATATATGTAGTGAAAATATAAAGAAATCTGTGGAAATGGTAATGACAAATTCAGGATAATGGTTACCTCTTAGGGTAGAAGGGATACAAAGGGAGTTTTGACTGCATTGGTAATATTTTATTTCTTAAATTGGGAGAGAGATATATAGGCATTTACTAATTTATTCTTTATGCCTTCTTTGTATATCTGAAATATTTCCCAATACATTTTAAAAACAAACAATTAATGATGCTGGTAAAAGAGGAAAAGTACAATATGTTGTTGTTGGATATATTATCATTTGCATTTTAGTTCCCATTTCTTCAACCCTTCATACAGACCATGGTATGCATAAAACATTATCTGAATATGAGTAAATCTGTCAACATTATTGGTCCTTTGAAATGAGCATGAAATACCAGAATTTATCCATGGGGTTACATCCATCGATTCTTCCTTATGGTTAAGATGATATGATACACCAACTAAGGGCTAGGTATATATTAAGAATGTATCTCTTAGTAATAATATCTAATATACTTCTATAGCACTTACTGTGTGCCATGCAGTCTTCTAAAGCGTTACATGTAATGAGTCATTTTATATTCACAACAGCGCTATGAGGGAAATACTATTATGATCCCCATTTTAATGATAAAGGAACTGAAACACAAACAAATTAAGTGACTTGCCCATACATAGTAAGTTTTAGAGCTACGATTCACACCCAGGCAGTCTCCAGAGGTTGAGCTCCTAACTACTACACATATTGCCTCTCATCTCTTGATGTGTGATTTGATTAAAAAATCCTGGATTTTATAATGAGACAGACAAACGAAGAGAAGGGAGAGGGATCACAGCAGGTAGCAGTAAGGGGTTTTTGCAGTGCAGTTCGTGATACAGAGAATGTAGGATGGAAGAAAGCTCTCAGCTTTGCGCTCACCTCCCTTCACAGCTTCCTTGTCAAGTGACTCGAGTATCTCTCTCCTCTTGTCCTGGTTACCTGCCAGGGCGAAAGCATACCCCAGCAGTGCCTTGGTGTAGACGTGGCTGCTGTGGGCTCTGTCTTGGGCTGACTTCCAGGCTGCCTCCAGGCAGAACAGGGCATTGCGGACAACAGGGTGCTGTGAAGGGAGAGTAAGGGTGCTCTGAGCTGTGTGAACAGGGAAGCTGGCACTTCTAGGTAAACACACAGATCTTAGCAAGGAGGCCATGATGTTTTTCAGATGCATTTGTTCATCTATCCTCGTTTTTATCGATGGAGAGAATAACATTTTTTATCTGTTACTTTCACACTGAGATTGTTGGTGATTCAGTAGTAGAGTTCTTGCTGTCCATGCAGGAGACCGTGGTTCTATTCCTGGCCAATGCACCTGAAGCACAGCCACCATCGATGCGTTAGTTGAGGCTTGCATGTTGCTATGATGCTTGAAAGGTTTCAAGGGAGCTTCCAGACTAAGACGGACTGGGAAGAAAGGCCTAGCGATCTACTTCCGAAAAATCAGCCAGTGAAAACCTTAAGGATCACAACCATCTGATCCTGTGGTGCATGAGGCCACCATAAATCATGGTGACTCAACGGCAGCTAACAACAACAACATTTTCACATTAAAAAAGTTGAAATAGAGGCTATGTCTTTAGAATTCTTTTTTTTTCTTTGTGGTGAGGAGATGGGAGAAAACAGCTTAGGGGCGTCACTGGGAAAGTGTAAATCTTTCTGGATGGATTGACCAAATTCTCTATTCATCTGGGAAACACTGGCATTGCACAGAAAGAAAGCTGACACTTGGCTTTTAGTAAGGTGATATTTCAGACATTAGGTCAGCAGTTTCATTGCATCCGGAACTATGTATGCTTCATCAGTGGAATGATATGATACCTACAGTGACTGGGAGAGGAATCTCCAGAAGGGCAATGGTGATATAGGCAGAGAGAGTCACTTCATCATCTACTCCACCCTGTAAATATAAGAGAGAGTGAGAGAGAGAGATAGAGACAGATTTGAGTAATTCAACTTCTGAGAACATTCTTAATCAGCTTTTTCTATTCTGCTTTGTCATGGAATTTGTCCTTCCCTATATCCATTAACATGGGGCAAAGTATCAAACCCAACCGCCTTCTTGGTGCTATCCAGGTTTTATTTTCCTCTGATACCTTCCCTTAGCCCTTTCATGGCTGAATTATTTTTTATACATGTCCCATTCAGAGACTACTGGGGCATACAAGGCCTAGTTCAATTTTGTGCTTGTCGGGTTTCATGGGCTGACAGTGCCCGACTCATAGTTTCCCGTCTGATCACTGGGAAACACAAATCCCACTTCCCTTCTTTGCATATCAAGGTTCTTGGGCTGCTAATATGTCATCTTGAGATACTAGTGCCATCTGAAGGGGACATGTATAAAAAATAATTCGGCACAAAAGCCTTCGAATTTAACTGGGCCTGCCCTGTCCCCTGAGGGATGAAAGGGTTAGGGATTCCTATGTTATTACTTCCTCTCATCACCCTTGTAGACATCATCATGGACAAATCAAGACTAGCTTCTGGAACAACTCACCTTAATGGCATTGTTGAGCAGTGACCCTGAGCTCCTGAAACAGCCATTGTCTTTCTGCTTCTGGGACAGCCAGGTGAGGGCTTGGGTAATGTGTGTTTCATCAATGAAGATGTAGGGTCGAGCCTGGGCAAAAGTCTTTAGTACAAAGGCTGTGAGCCTGAAGGGATAGAAAGAGTGGGTTGATGAAGATATTTATGATGTTACAGTGGTAACAGGCATTGTCTGATACTTCTTACATTGGTGTGAATCACCTAATAGGAATTCTCACGTACTTAGAGCTCCCATCTCCCTTAACCGCTTGATTAATCTGCTAGCTTTAGGATTTCCCTCCTGACTCACTTTCTCATTGCTACAGGGAGTCTAAGTAGTTTTATTTTAATTATTTTTCTTAGTTTTTTCGAGTGAGGATTTAAATCTCTCTCCTCTTTAGAGATTTCCTTCTGTAGATGATAGACTCTTCTGATATGCAGCTCTTACATGTAATAGCTTCTAATATTTCTTTGCCCTAGAGACTTAAGATACAATGTTTCATATCATTGCCTCCTTCTAATTCTTTCCTTCTGTCAGTGAATTTATTCTCAGTCAAAATGAGCATGATCTAAGAAACATAACCTAAGCTGAAGTTGATATGGTTTATCAAGAAATTGATAGTATGTTCACGGGCCATGTCAAAACAAAACAAAACAAATCAACAACCTCATGGTTATGGGAACTATTTTAGAAAGAATAGCTTATCAACAAGATTAATTTGAAGAACAAGTCTAACATACAGGCATCTGAATCTTAGCTTTTCTGCTTATTACTTCATTAACCTTGGTATATTTATCTAGTATAACCAGCTGTAAGTCTAATAATACATATCTGATAGGGTTGTTGTGAATATAATTATGGTAATGTGTACAAAGAGCTGGCACAAAAATAAGAGCTCAAAAAATTGTCCTTCCCTTACCAGGTATTTCCCTGGCTCCTGCCATATTGTTCCCCAAAGGTGCTGTAGGAGCCATCGCGGTGCTTATAGTTCAGCTGTCTCTGGTAACCTGGAATGGAAAGGAAATGTTACTGAAATAACATGACAGATTAATGTGCATGCTTAGGCTGGAGACATTACTAAAATGCCTTGGCCGCTTTTGTGACCTTTTCTAAATTTTGTTGTCAGGTTAGAAGGTTCTGACCTCTAAACATTTTATTGGAAGTCGAACAGTGGAAAGTCACCATGAAATGCACTACCATAGTATTATTACTTAGGGATGAGTAATAACTCAAGCTTATTGAGAAATCCAGCGAAAATAACACTGTGAAGTTTTTACTCACTCATTCAGTCACTCACCAGTGATGAGGTAGCCAATTGCCTTGGACTTGATCTGTGGAGTCAGTTGCTGTGTTTCATTCAGATAATCCAGAACATAAATGTTAGGAGCAAAGAGGACCATATTCTGTTCTCCACAACCAAAGGGCATCTGGAGGAGATTTTGTGTGTTTTGCATGGCAGAGCCTAATATGTCTCCTAGGGAATGGGAAAGATGGGAAGTCATAAAACCTAGAGTTTACTATCCATCACAACCATTAAGACAAATAAATAATAAGCTGAGGTAGAGAAATGAGGATTTTTAGCAAGTGTGAGTCTTCCAGGAACAGAAGTATGAGCAATAAACAAGTCCATAAAAGGAAAGAAGAAGGGACTTAAGATCACAGTTGTTACTTTGAGTATTTATGGAAAAGAAATATCATGGAAGCTATTAATGCCAAGTCCTGCAGGGGCTGGAGACTCACCCAAAACTGAGACAGAGGCTCGGGCGGATTCTTCTACCACATTTGGTGGCACCATCAGGGATAATATTTCAGACACCTCATTGCCTTGAGAGAGAAACAAATCAGCCATAATGAAAAATTATATCTGCTGTATATCTTTCTGATATATATATCTTTCTGGGCCCCTTCTTCCTGAAGAGCTCAAGGACTATGGCTTAGATCTAACTTTTCCTGAAAAGTTGTCCCTGTTTTAATATTCTAGTTTTTCATACCTTGGATGACTAGGATTCTGGAACTTCCAGACCATGTCTCCTTCCCCAACCATTTCCTCCCCGTATATAGAGCTGCCCTCCAAAAGATGGCTACAAATTGACTAGTGCCCATGATGTTGTGATTCTGTTGCAGTCAGCCTATGTCTGTCACAAGATGGTTATCGCAAGATAGTGTCCATTCTCAACCTCTTTACTTAATGGTTGTATGAACAAAACCTGTATGTATTCATAAGCAGATGCAAAATCTCCAAAATGCTCCTGAATTCTACAATAATACTATGTCTTTCTTTCCACCAAATTTCACAAAGGTAGTATTTTTTTTAATACTGTGTATTAAAAAAATTTTTTTTATTGTGATTTAGGTGAAAGTTTACAGAGCAAATTAGCTTCCTATTAAACAGTTAATACATAGATGTTTTGTGATATTGGTTGCCAATCCTGCAATGAGTCAACACTCTCCCCTTCTCCACCCCAGGTTCCCTGTTTCCATTCGTTCAGTTTTCCTGTCCCTTCTCGCTTTTGCTTTTGGGCTGGTGTGCCCATTAGTCTTGTATACATGATTGAACTATGAAGCAGTTCCTCACATGTGCTTGAGGGAGGTGTCTAATCTTCAGCCTGAGGGTGAACCTCAGGAGTGAGTGACTTCACCACTGAGTTAAAAAGGTGTCTAGGGGCCATTCTCTTGGGGTTTCTCCAGTCTCTGTCAGACCAGCAAGCCTGGTCTTTTTTTTTTTTTTTTTTTTTGTGAATTTGAATTTGGTTCTACATTTTTCTCCGGCTCTGTCCGGGACCCTCTATTGTGATCCCTGCCAGAGCAGTTGGTGGTGGTAACCAGGCACCATCTAGTTGTTCTGGGCCCAGTTTGGTGGAGGTTGTGGTCCATTAGTCTTTGGACTAATCTTTCCCTTGTGTGTTTGGTCTTGTTCATTCTCCATAAAGATAGTCTTTTTATGGAAGCTCTAGCAATGAGGGTGGGGAGTGAAGATGGGTAGCAGTTAACTCTTTGAAAATAAAATAATTGCTGTTAATGAGCATACATTTAGTGTCATTTTAATCTTAGTGCGTTACATGAAGATGAAAAAATGAAATGTAGTATTTATCTTCATACTGTATCCCTTCCTCATAAAATTAAAACCTGTGTAAGAAAACAGATGCCGTAGGCAAACAAACTTAAAACACAAATAACAAAGTGCAAGAAAATATTTGTAACTTATTTAACAGATAAAGAATCAGCTTATATAAACCAGTAAGAAAAAGACAAACTTCCAAAAACATGAATAGGCAAAGGATATAAAAGCAATTCATAAACATACAAAAATAAGCTAATCCTTACTTGTGATTAAGAAATACAGATTAAAACAACAACAATATATTTTTTATCAAAATTTTTGGCAAAAATTAAAAACTTTGATGGTAACAAATGATGGTGATTGTGCAGGGAAATGTATACTGGTGAAATGTGTTTGGGTAATAAAGAGGTGAATTTTTTAGTTCTATTAAAATTAAGAATATGCATACTGCCTCTGACTCAGCAATTTCATATTTTGGTATCTACCCTAGCTATAATTGCATATGTACACAAGGAGTCTATTATTATTATTATTTTAAATAGCTAATAGTTAGAAAAACCAATATGGGAATGACTAAAAAACAGTGCAGAACTGTGGTATATTGAGAGCATGGGATACTATTTAGCAATTAAAAGAAATGACAGTGACTTATATAACATGGGCAGATCTCTAAGAGGGTTGCTGATTTAAAAAAAGAAGAAGTATTTTATAGAAGGAAACTTACAATATACCCTTCATGTGAATCACATATACACAAACAGATTCACTTACACATATAATTTCTAAAGGTATATGGATGATCATTAAAGTATTGAAAAAGATTGCAAGAGTGTGACTTTAATCTTTAATATGAAGCTCCATTTTATTTTTTAGAGGAGAATATGTTTTTGTATTACATAGGTAATTAAAATTAATTTAATAAAACTACTTGATGATTAGCCATAGACACATGAGGGATAAATCAAAATGAAGAGTTCAGAAATGGAGGAGAAGCCATGGCAGAAAAGTTAGCATTAAATTCACTTAAATGTAGAAACAAGGCTAAACAACCAGGCAATTATGCTTTTAGAACACATTTCACATGTTTTAAGTCTTGAATATACATACATACATATATATATATATATATATATATATATATATATATATATATATAAAGGAAACAGAAATTAGTAGGTAGACAGAGAAAGGCAAAGAACATATGATGAAGTTCGACATTGGTTTGGGTTGAGAACCCACTGTAATTGATTAATGTACTAAATTCTAGAAATGATTTTGCTTTAGACTAGAAAATTCTCTATCAGAATAACATTATGTCTTTTACTGAAAGCTTCTTTAGCCTCTTCTCAAATGATGGATGGGCAATTAGGTACAGAATTGGCATCCAACAAATATTCATATGACACTAATGTGTTAAAAGCATGACAACTCATTCTTTGGGAAACAACACAGCCTTATCTTCAAATGCTGTCGGCTATGCAAAAACCAGTGTTGTAATGGCCTGAATTCAGATAGCCACATGTTGTATTACTAAATATTCAAGGAAATATCCTCTTTGGCGCATGTTTATTTTGATTTTACCCACTTTGTACCTATACCTACATCAAGCACTGATTAGAAAGACACTTTGGTATTTGCACAGGTGCTGCAAAAGATAAAGTCTGTGATTGTTGTTAAGAGTTGACTCTGAATCATGGTGACCTCGTTTGTAACAGAATGAAATGTTGCCTGGTCCTGCACCTTCTTTGTGATCTTTGGTATGCTTGAGTCCATTGTTGCAGCCACTGTGTATTTTGGGTTCCTTCCAACTTAGGGGGTTCATCTTTCAGCACTACATCAAACAACATTCTGTTGTGATCCATAGGGTTTGCATTGACTAATTTTTGGAAGTAGATCACCAGGCCTTTCTTTCTAGTCTGTTGAAACCTGTCCACCATGGGTGACCCTGCTGCATAGCATCCAGCATCATAGCAACACTCAAGGCACCACAGTACTACAAACAGACGGATGGCGACGGAAAGCATGGGCTAGGGATATTCTCCTGATCAAATTACTTGCCTCTCTAAGAACCAGTTTCCTCATTTGTCAAATAGGTGCTTCAGGTCTTATCTCATAGAGAGAGAACAGAAGTAATATATAAAAGTTCTTTGAACTTCAAATGTTACACACATTTTAGTCATTGTTATTTTAATTATGGCTTGCTCTTACCTGATGGACAGAGCAGGGAGTTGCATGTTGTTTCTTTCGCTAGTCCTTCAGGCTTGGGGTGGAAGAAGAGAAAGGTACAGGTGAGCATTCAGGAAGTGTGTGTTGATAAGTGTAGGGTAAAGAATTACTTTACATAAAGTAACTTGGTCTTTGTCCTTGGTTTCTGAGAGATAACTCTAAACCTTGGAATTTTCTGAGTAATTGAGTTGCCTTTGTTATCTACAGGTCTCCAGACCACACCTGAGAGTTTATGCTAATGAGATGACTTTTGGGTGGGGGCTGGTCAGGCCAGAAAGACCACCATGTGCTATTAGCTGACCTCAGGGAGGAGGGGGATCATGATTCAATCGATGAGGCTCCAGTGAAGGCTCTGGATCCATGGGCTTCCTGGTTGGTGAAAGACATCAATGCACATGGGAGGGTAGCATGTCCCTTTTTGGGACATGGAAGCTTTGGGAACCCTCCCAGGTCTTACTCTATGCATGTCTTTATTTTGTGTTCTTTTTGCTATAATAAAATTCGAATTGTAAGTATAACACTTTCTTGAGTTCTGTGAGTCATTCTAGTGAATTATTGAACCTTAGGGGAGTAGTGGAAACCCTGGTGGCATAGTGGTTAAGCGCTATAGCTGCTAACCAAAAGATCTGCAATTCGAATCCACCAGGCACTCCTTGGAAAGCCTATGGGGCAGTTCTACTTTGTCCTATAGGGTCGCTATGAGTCGCAATTGACTCGACAGCAACGGGTTTAAAGGAGTAGTAGGAGCCAGCAGGTCAGAAGTTGGGGGAGCCCTGGAGACCCTCGAGTTTATGGCTGGTATCCTGAAGGGGTAGTGGGAAGATTCCAAATTTGTAGCCGGCAGGTCAGAAGTGAAGGTGTTGTGGGGATTCTCTAGCGTTTGAAGTCTTGGGCAGACTTGGCAGTCTGGAGGACTAGTGCTGCAAGTGCAGCTGGTGTCATAAGAGATGGAACAGAAGAGAACATAATTGATTTGAGATTAATTGCAATTTATCCTTACAGTTTGGTGTCGGAGAAGTGCGAAGTGGGATTTGATCTTCCTCATAACAGGGTAACCGTAGATTTCTTGATAGTAAAGAGAAGAATTTGAACTAATATTTAAATCTATTACATAAACAAATTCTATAAGCCTAAGAAATATGAAGGAGACAGGTTGATAGATGAGAAAGGGAGTAGAAAATTAAGAAAGAGACAGGGAGAGAGAGAGAGAGAATAATAATATCGGGAAATATCCCATGGCCATATATTACTTAGCCTTACTTCTTCCCTAAAAGTTGGAACCCCAACTGGGTTCGCCATTGTTTTTCTGTACTCAGTGTAACCTATCAAACAGGCAGGCTTAACTTACTTCAACCAACAGGGGCTTGATGATTGTATCTTTCTTTCCATGTTCAAGAACCACAGTCTCCTCAGTCCCGCACAGCTCTTGAGACTTCAGTGCCTCTGCGCTCACGCTGAAATTCACATTCCCTGAAAAAAGGGCCAGTAGAGATGAGTACCATCTCCCTCTTTCTGCATGCCTCCAAACTCTAAGATTTATAAATGTTCAATGTTCTGTAACTATTTTTCTATAAAAACACACAATCAGGAATGGAAGCAGCATGAACTAGAGGATAATGATACTGAGAATCCAATGTTTAGGTGGAGGTGAGGGAAGTGGAAAGGAATGTCCTTCTAGACATCTTAAAATGAAAGATAAAGAGAAAATCCTACCATGTGAGGTCTCTGCCTGAGGGAAGGGATGAGTAGCACTGGACATATGGCTCCCACTGATTTATGCAATCCTTGACCAAAGAATTGTGTCTAGGAGACTGTCCCTCACCTAATGACTTTGGGGTTATTGCCCAGGACACGGTGTGCCGCCCATTCCCACAGATGCAATGAGACTCTTCTTCCTTTTCTTCTGGGACAGCTAGGAATTCCGGAGAGTCTTCCAGCTGCACATGGACCTGAAACCCCACAAGATACAGACAAATGAGCTCAGAGGGGGAAGGAGACAAAGAGAGAATGGGTTTGAAATAAAGCATGTTGAAGGATTAGATGGATTTAAGACTGTCTAATATTGAAGATGATGTAAAGTGAAGACCAAGTACCTTATACATGGATATACATACATTTATACACCTAAATCTCAGTATTTTGGAGTAAACTGCTCTTTCATGTAGTCGGACCAGAGTAAAGGGAAGGTACCCATGGCATGTTGCCTGTGGAAGCTTTACTTCCTTGGCCTGGGATCTTGAACATTCCCCCAGCTCTCCCAGCAGTGCACACAAGATTTGTACCAGTTTTGCTCCCAAACAACTTTTTAAAATAAGGTTTAATATAATGAATGTTATATGAAAATTTAACTATATGGAAATGTAGAGGTTGAAACCTAGGAAAATCTGAGACATGGGAATGAAGAATCCTGATTTTTTATGTTCATGTCATAAATCTTCATACTACATGAACTTCATAACTACAAAGGGTAAGAAACTTGTTTTAAATTGCAATTTGGTATTTGGAGATGTCAGCAACTATAGCTTATCTAAAATATGAATATCTCTCTGATAATATGCTTCCTCTGGTAAGCACATCTGTAACTGGAGTTTGCCAGTATTTCTAGAAATGCAATTTTTAATTTACTTGTTACCTTGTGTTCAATTTAGGAAAGATGTCCTTACCGGTATGCAACTGGGAAGGTAGTTTAAGACAGTGGCCTTTAGTGTGAAGGCCTCTCCACGGACCACAGAGTAGGGCATTGTGAGCTCCACAAAGAGAGGCTGGAAGGCTTGGAGAGTGGCAGGAAGAGAGACACCAAGTCCAGTGTCATCGGACAGGCAAAGGGCTCCTGCCTTCCACTCGGTGATGGTGTCAGGCACTGTTACTCCTATTTCAGCCACACCTGATGAGCTAGGGAGGATGACAATGCAATGAACAGAAATTAAGCATGTGAATGCATTTTTTCTCAAGTGAGAATCAATATGTGTAAAGCTAATGTCAATAACTGAATCCACCCTCAAAAGTGTGTGTGTATGTCTTTGTGTACTAGATTGTATATTGGGGACTGAGTTGGGGAAATAAAAGGCACTAAATGGTACCTCTTTTCCTTATCAATCTATGGCCACATCACATATGTCTGTACCTTAAATAGAAACATTTGAAAGTGATTTAGTTTGCTCCTTGAACTACCCTCACTATTATACTATCAGGGACCATTACTCCTACTTCAGCCACACCCGATGAGCTGGGGAGGATGACAATGCAATGAACAGGAAGCAAGCAGGTAACTAACTGTTTCTCTTGGAAAAGAACCCCAATAAATGATCCTAAGTCATGCCTTGGATACCCTCAGTAGAAATATCAATAACAGAGAGTGTAATCAAGGCTTGAGATAGGAAAATACAAGTTCTTGTCTTCCAACTTTGTTTTAAATTCTAGGCTATATCAGAATCTCTTATAGACATATAGTTGTAGTTATAATCTATAATGTTGTTAGTTGCCACTGAGTTGCTTCCAACTCATAGCGACCCTATAGGACAGAGTAGAACTGTCCATAGAGTTTCCAAGGAGCGGTTGATGGATTCGAACTGCTGACCATTTGGTTAGCAGCCTGAGCTCTTAACCACTGTGCCACCAGGGCCCCATAATCTATAATAGACAACATAATTACACACTAAATATGTAATTTGAGATTATTCTTAAATTCTCTAAAATACTGTTGCACTGAAGGTAGATTTAAAATTTTTATTTCTACTATTACTGTGTATAGTTGGCCTCACTAAGTTTGTGTTTAACCCTAAATTGCTGATCAATGCAGGGCTTGGTTATATTTAGTCCTTATGGTCATTTTTCTGGTAGTCTTAGAATTAAATTTGTGTGATTTGTTTTTAGGTCTGAGACAATTTGTTAACAGAAGTATTCATGTTAAACATTTCCTGAGAACAGCAAGTTGAAAAAATTAGCTAAGAATCAAAAATTGTGAGAGATTTATATCATTGCATCTTATATATAAAGGAAATTACTTACTTTACCACCAGCAAGTCCCAGATCCATGTCTCAGGGAAATACTTTCGCACAGTCTCAGTGTGAGACTCTGAAATCATTGAATCCGCTTCCGATTCAACAAAGTTTGGGGTTCTTCGCATTTCAAAGGCTTCTATGGTGAACGAGGAAGGAGACAGGAAAAAAAAACATATAAAGAAAAAGCTAGTTTAGAGATTGTAATAAGTACTACAAAAAGAACAAACAGGTGATAAAATAGAGAGGAACCAGGAGAGAACACTTGGATAGGGTGGTCAGGGAAAGCTTCTCTGAGGAGACGATGTTTTAGTTGAAGCGTTAGAATAAGCTAGGGGCACGCTAGGGGATAAAGAATCATAAGGAGGGAATACACAGACCTAGAGGTAGAAAGGGTCTTGGATTGTCTGCGGAGCAGAAAGGAGTCCTGTATGGTTACTGCACATTGTGCTAAGTGGAGAGTGCTATGACATGGGGTAGGGAGGTAGGCAGGAGTCAGCTTTCGATTTGGTCGGCAGTTCGAGTCCACCAGCTGCTTCTCGGAAACCCTGTGGGGCAGTTCTACTCTGTCTTAATAGGGTTGCTGTGAGTTGACGGCAACAGGTTTTTTTTTTCCCGTGGGAGCAAAGAAAAATTGTGACACAGACATATGACAGGAGCTTTGGGAAATAGCTGACAGGAGTGAAAGAATTCAGGACTATTCCATATTGTGTCAGAAGAGTGGAGTTAGAATCTCTCACTCTATTTACCTTTTGTTAATGGTGTGCTGGTAAATGTTTAACAAATTTCTGAAAAAATAATTTATGCATATATATACATACATACGTTTACTATAAATCTTACTGATATAGAGGATTTATAGCACCTAATTTAGAAATAAAAATATGTAATAATCTTTATAATAAATTCCATATAGCTGGTTGATTCTCACTGAACGCTTTCCTTAATTTTTGACAAGCTCTTTTATCTGTAACACACGTATTGTTGTAATTCAACCGTGACCAAACCAGACTACAAATAAATGCTTGATTACTGTCCGATTCATCAAAGAAGTAGCTTACATCATCGACAATGAATGTACTTCCGACATAAATATTGGCTGATTTTCTTAAATTGTGGTTAAGCATATCTAGAACAAAACACTTGCCATGTAACAGTTTTTACATGTACAATTCAAGCTGATGCTTTTATTTACATTAATGAGTAAGAAGAAGTGAAACAATGAAGATGTATATCAGAACTTTCCTCATTTGTCAATGGTGTGAGTGATGAATTTATTGAATTGATTAATAGTTTTTGAATACTGGAAGGATTATTTCCTTAACTTTTTTTTTTTTTTTTTGCTATTCACAATGTAATGGCTACAGATACAATATGTTTAGTTTAAGTTTAATCTTTGTTAATATTTACCTAATCATTTTCATAAGTCTAGAAATCAACAATAAATCAAGGTCTGATCTGTAGCATCTGCTGAGTTCATGATGTAAATACTCCCATCATAGCTTATTTCAAGCTACTAATGTGATGTTACTGAATGTGGAGCTGGGAAGAAATGCACAGTAACCCACCACTGTATAGCATTTTTACCATACAGAAACAATAGTTTTACATAACCTCAAGAGCACAGATAATAGTAAAATGTAGTAATCAGGAAGTGAAGAGTTTTGGGTAATTATTGCTTTTGTTTTTAATATAACTTAATTACTTGTAATTTTATATAATTTATTTCTACACGAAGGCTGTGCTTAAACAATTGGCCTGCAAAATTACTGAAAATTTAATTAGCTCTTTCGAGCCTTTATGAGCCAGCTGCAGCACACCACTGCCTTCTATGTTTAAGAAATATGTTGCAAAACATTTGCTAGAGGACCACATTTTCATAAATTCTTCCCCTCTACCTCTTTTAACTGGATTTCTTCTGTATTATTTTGTTTGGGAATTGTATCTTGCAGCTCAATTCTTCCATGTCTTTTGTTCTCCTTCATAATTCAGCCTCCAATTGTATCTCTTACCTTAAAACTCCTCACTGGATAGTTGTTCGATTTGCTGCCCTTATTCCCAGAAAATTAAGCATCACACATCCAACGAGACCACTTTATACCTGTTATCATGCCAGCCATACTCTAACTCCTCCAGACAGCTACATTTAATCATATTGCAACACATTTTGGCTTCATCGTCTCTTAGAATTCTTCTGCAATCAACCCATTTTCCTTTGTTGGTGATAATGTCTCCCCCTTCCCTTCAGCCGCTATCAATATAATTTTGACTGTCAGGCCTTGGCTTTTCAGCATTTCCAGACTGTAGCTATATCTGTCTTACTTATTTTTATCAAAAAGACAAACTCTTGTGATAATATATTTTAATCCTCTTTCCTGGTAGCGTGATTTTTTCTTAAGGTCACATCCCTGATCCAATGTAACGGGAGCTTCCCTGGGCTGTGGCCGGCACCACTTTTTATTTTACAAGAGAGAAAAGGAAAGGGAAGCAAGCAGAGAGTGGGGGACCTCATACCACCAAGAAAGCAGTGCTGGGAGCAGAGTGAGTTCTTTGGACCTGAGGTTCCTACGCTGAAATGCTACTAAACCAAGGGAAGACTGAAGACAAGGATCTTCCTCCAGAGCCAACGGAGAGAGAAAGCCTTCCCCTGGAGCCGGCGCCGTGAATTCAGACTTCTAGCCTACTGGACTGTGAGAGAACAAACTTTTCTTTGTTAAAGCCACCCACTTGTGGTATTTCTGTTACAGCACCACTAGATCACCAAGACATTTGCTTTCTCAAACTACCCAGGTAAGTTCAGTTTTGTGCTGTCGAAAAAATAGCATTGTTCTGATATTTTGGATGAAGATAAGTGGTTCATTTTGCCTTTGTGATCTAATTGCCTATTGCTATCTTTCTATTCACAGGAAAACAACAAACAAAACCCACAAAAAGCAGTTGAAGTTTGCTCTCCCTTCATTATGATATCTCCCATACCTTGGGCTCCTTCTTCATCTCTACTGTTAGGGACATTTCAATCACTGACTAATACAAACTTCTCTTGCCCTCTGCTGGACTCACCACTGCTATTCCTCAATAGTTTCTAGTCATGGGCCCTGCCAAAAATCATTTTCTCCATGATGTCAAGCCATGGGACAAATATGTTTACTGATGGGCTCATAGTATAACTTGATGGGAGCAAAACTGTAGGTATAATGGGAAGTTGAAGAGCTTCTTTACTTGAATGTAGCATGGCCTTAAGAACATTTATATTTGCTCACACTGATCTTGTGCCTGGAAAGGTTCTCTTCCCTTTTCTACCTCACACATTTCCATTTATCAAATGCAGATTCTTTATAAATGACTTCCCTGATTCCCCACAATCAGATTTAATCTTTTATTTTTCATTCTGCACATCTGCATATCTCTTATAGCACTTTTCACAATCTGATTTATATTCTCTCCAGCTTTGTATATGTGGGTGTGTTTGACACTAACTAACTTCATAGTGAGGAAGGAGAATCAAAATCAACACCCCAAGGCTGATTACTATCAGGGGGAGGTCAGGCATGCCTCTTCTTTCTGCCATCTTTACCAATTCTGACACCACTGTTCCTCCCACAGCACTCTCTACTTCTCTGCAGGGTTTGATAATTCATTGCAATGGCCACACAGGACTCACAGACAATACTCACAATTACAGGGTTTATTAGGGTTACAGGTTACAATTCAGGTTCAGGAACATTCAGGATACAATTCTTCCATGAAGGCAGCCTCTTCTCAGCTGTATACGCAGGTATGTCTCTCTCTGGCACCTCGGCATCTGCCTTGCTGGGGCAAGTTTAGCTCCGCCAATAAGTACCCAGAGGCACCCTACTTGGCCAGCAAGCCTCCTGCCCGCAGACACTCAGCTTTCTCGCCTGTCACGCTGTCTCCTGCCAGTCTCCTGGTTCTGCTGCTTCTGCTGCTGCCATTTCTCTGCTACTGCTTCTCACCGTAGTACCGTCTCTGGTGTTACAGCACTCTCTCTAGGTCTCCTGTTTCCAGGAGCTTCTCAGCGTAGGGATGCTGGGTCCAAAGGACATGTTCCACTCTTGTCTGTTCTTCTTTGGTAGTGGTGAGATCCTTTCCTTGCTCTAGAATTGGCTCTCTTTTAAGCCTATCGGCGTGGCAAAACTGACCAATTGCCTTGGTGGGCCACAATTACCTTATTTATACAGTCCCACCCAATCACTTGGGTGGGAGTTACAAGACTATGGCAAGAAAGGCCACACAAAAGTGATCCATTGCACCTCAGCGCAATCAAAAGACTTGGGTTTATATTGCTGTGTGAACTTGATCAGGGAACCTTAATATATTTGAATCACAAATCCTTCTTTGTTCATCTTATCACATTTTATCTTTTTTTTTTTTTTTAAATTCTTTTACTTGGTTCAATATTAGACAATTAATTATTATTATTATTATTTTACCTGGAGAAGATAATAGTCTTCCAGACAGTATTTCATGCTTTCCAGACTGTGTGCATATTTTGGGTTTATGAATCTTTGAGTTGGTGAATACCTTTAAACCCATGTCCTGTAAAGGAAATTATTACCTAATCAGTACATAAATATTATAAAACATATATAGACACATACTTCTTTTCATTGGACTTAACAAACATAATCCACTTAGTTTCATATTAAACTTTTAATGTTCACATCTGTAGAAGAGATATTTATAAAGGTATATTTATATTTATAAAGTTAATTTCATTTTGTTTTTAAACTCTTTCCACAGTAATTGTTTTGATATCACAAAGCAATTTCAGTAAAAAAAAAAATTTTTTTGATTCATAGTCCAAACAGTTCCAGCCCTGGCTCTGTCACTATTAGCACACCTGCTACTATTAGTAACCTTGGAGAAGTCACTTAATGTCCCATTACCCTCATGAGTCAGAGTTAACTTGATGACAATAGGTTTACTCTATGAAGGCATTAAAATAACTAATATTTTCCATATATAATATTTTACTAACATTAAGAACTGACCATCTATAATATAGTAATTTACCTGTAGGAAGCTATACATATCTTTTTCGTCTGTGTTTGATACTGGGGAATATATGATTCCATTAATATAGGCATTATGAGGACTGACACAGTCTCCATCATCTTCCTCCCGATTCAAACTCTCAGGGAAGCCAGAGAGGTCTTTTACTGGTAGCAGGTTATAAACCTGTAGAAATTCAAAGGGAAAAAGGGAAAATTTATTTGTGGTGGTTTTTTTCTTTAAGTGCAAAGATAAAAGAACAAGAATAATCACCATCAATCTTTTTTTAAAAAGTGTTTTCATTTTAAAGATGTTTAACAATTTTAGGGGAAAAAGATCATTCCACCTAAGTACTCAAGAGCTGTAATGCTTTGTTATACAGTTCTGAGGCAAATGCTAGACTCCATACTAGCATTAAATAAAACTTTATTAGTTGAGAAATTGAGGGCTGCTATATTTGAGACCCACCACTTGTCTGTCAGTTTGTCATACTGTGGTGGCTTGCATGTTGCTGTGATGCTGGAAGCTATGCCACTGGTATTTCAAATACTAGCAGGGTCGCCTATGGTGGACAGGTTTCAGTAGAGCTTCCAGACCAAGACAGATTAGGAAGAAGGACCTGGCAATCTACTTCTGAAAAATTGGCTGATGAAAACCTTATGGATAGTAGTGGAACATTGCCTGAACCTTGTACCTAGGCCAAGAGGCAGCTGGTCAAACAGAACAAGAAGATACTGCATGGTTTAAAATCAGGAAAAGTGTGCTTCACAATTGTGTCCTTTCACTATATTTATTCAATCTGTATAATGAGCAAATAATCTGAGAGGTGGACTCTATGAAGAAGAACAAGGCATCAGGACACATGAACAATCTGTGATATGCAGATGATACAACCTTGCTTGCCAAAAGTGAAGAGAGTTTGAAGCACGTAGAAGATCAAAGACTACAGCCTTCAGTATGGATTACACCTCAGTATAAAGAAAACAAAAATCCTCACAACTGGACCAATAAGCAACATTGTGATAAACGGGAAAAGATGGAAGTTGTCAAGGATTTCATTTTACTTGGATCCACAATCAATGCCCGTGGAAGCAGCAGTCAAGAAATGAAACAACGTAGTGCATTGGGAAAATCCGCTGCATAAAACCTTGTTAAAATGTTAAAAAGCAAAGATGTCACTTTAAGGACTAAGGTGCGCCTGACTGAAGCCATGGTGTTTTCAATTGCCTCATATACATGTGAAAGCTGGACAATGAATAAGAAAGACCGAAGAAGAATTGATGCCTTTGAATTATGGTGTTGGCAAAGAATATTGAATATGCTATGGACTGCCAGAAGAAAAAACAAATCCGTCTTGGAAGAAGTACAGCCAGAATACTCCTTAGAAGGAATGGAGAGACTTTGTCTCATGTATTTTGGACATGTTATCTGGAGGGACCAATCCCTGGAGAAGGACATCATGTTTGGTCAAGTAGAGGGTCAGTGAAAAGGAGGAAGACCCTTAACGAGATGGTTTGACACAGTGGCTTTGACAATGGGCTCAAATATAGCAATGATTGTGAAGATGGTGCAGGACTGGGTAGTGTTTCATTCTATTGTACATATGGTCACTATGAGTTGGAAATGACTCAAAGGCACCTAACAACAGCAACAACATATTTTCACATTGTACAATGGTTTGTGATGATAGAATGAAATGCTAGTTTCATCTCTGCCTTATGGTTAGCAACTATAACAAGGACACCATGTTCTAAACAGGCCCATGATTAAGTATATACCCTGTATACAGGACAGAATAGTATTTTCTTATATATTATTCATGGAAACAGAATGCTCCAGATCTTCACACAATACAAAAAACTTTGACTGTAAAGTGCTGAAAATTATGCTTTCAAATTAATTTGAAGGGGAAAAGTAAAAAAAGATATAAAAATGTTGATGGATGCACTGTATTGCACTCATAGGAGCCTAAAACTGATTGACAAGAATAGATTATCAGAATTAGTGTGATGATAGACACTTTCTCAAAAGCGGCTTCCTCTTAATATCCCCCATCTCCCATCTCTGCTTTATTTTTCTTCAAAAAGTCTATTATAGATTTATTGGTTGCCATATGTATCCCTGGTGACACGATGGTAAAGCACTCGCTGCCAACCAAAAGGTCGGTGGTTTGAACCCACCAGCTGCTCCGTGGGAGAAAGACGTGGCAGTCTGCTTCCGTATGCACAACAGAACAAAACACTGCGCGGTCCAGCGCCATCCTCACAATCATCGTTATGCTTCAGCCCATTGTTGCAGCAACTGTGTCAGTTCATCTCATTGAGGGTCTTCCTCTCTTTTGCTGGCTTTCTACTTTCCCAAGCACGATGTCCTTCTCCAGGGACTGGTCCCTCCTGATTATGTGTCCAAAGTATGTGAGACGAAGTCTTGTCATCCTTGCCTCTAAGGAGCATTCTGGCTGTACTTCCAAGAGGGATTTGTTCGTTCTTTTGACAGTTCATGGTATATTCAATATTCTTCGCCAACACCATAATTCAAAGGCATCAGTTCTTCACTGGTCTATATTATTCATTGTTCAGCTTTCCCATGCATATGAAGGGATTGAAAACACCATAGCTTGGGTCAGGCCTACCTTAGTCCTTAAAATGACGTCTTTGCTTTTTAACACTTTAAAGAGGTCTTTTCAGCATATTTTCCCAGTGCAATACTTCATTTGATTTCTTGACTACTCTTTGTGTGGGCGTTGATTGTGGATCCAAGTAAAATGAAATCTTTGACAACTCGAATCTTTTCTTCGTTTATCATAATGTTGCTTAGCAGTCCAGTTGTGAGGATTTTTGTTTTCTTTATGTTGAGGTGCTAACCAAAAGTTTGAACCCATCAGCTGCTCCATGGGAGAAAGATGTGGCAATCTGCTTCCACAAAGATTTACCACCTTGGAAACCCTGTGGGGGCAGTTCTACCCTGTCCTATAGGGTCACTATGAGTTGGAATCAACACAATGGCAGTGGGTTTGGTTTTTTGGTATCCTACTCAGGAGGTGCCTCCATGGTGCAAAATGGTTTGTACTTGTCTACTAACCTAAAAGTTGGTGGTTCAAGCCCACCAGGTGGTATGGCAGGAGAAAGGCTTGGCAATCTGCTTCCATAAAGCTTACAGCCAAGAAAATCCCATGAAGCAGTTCTACTCTGTAACACTTGGAGTCACCATGAATTGAAATAGACTGGATGGCAACAGGTTTGTTTTTATTTTTTTATTCTACTCAGATAGAGTCCCTGGTGGTGCAAGCACTCGACTACTAACCATAAAGTTTGGTAGTTTGAACCCATCCAGAGGTACCTCAGAAGAAAGTTCTAGTTATCTGCCCTGAAAAGTCACAACCTTGAAAACCCTATGGACCACAGTTCTACTTTGAAACACATGGGGTTACCATGAGTCGAAACTGACTCCATGAAAACTGGTTTGGTTTTTTGGATCCAGTGATAGGTATTTCTTCCTGCTCTGAGTTCCTGCGTGGCCCTTTCTGACCCCTGAGGCTGACAGGAACTCACCGAGGATGGGGAGAGCTCAGCCTCAGGCTTTAAGAGCAGCACACTTTGGTCCACCACACGGAGAGCGCAGAGGGACTCAGGAGAAGCCGAGACTCTCAGGTGGGTGAATGAGGCTGGAAGACTTTGCGCTGACTTGAAGCTCAAATTCACCTGTGGAATTAGGAGGAAAGGTGAGAAAAACACATTTCCTTATTAACAATGTTTTACCCTCTATCCTGAGTGTTCCTCACATTCAGTGCATAAAGACTTTCGTTGATGTTGTGTGGCTGGCACCATGTCAGTCCTGAGATGTTTGCTCCCTTCCCTCTATCTAGATTTAAAGAGCAAGCAAAGTACGATACTTTGCTCTGATTCTCAACAATCAGTTGAATCATCATAGTTATTCTCGTAAATTACTAATCTGGGTTACCTATTTTTGACCTTTAATTCATGATGAGGTGCTCATTAACTGCAGATGGAATATAAACAGTTCTAGATGCTCTTGAAGGAGCTGTCGTGGTGCAGTGGTTAAAGTGCCTGGCTGCTAACCACAAGGCCAGCAGTTTGAAACCACCTGCTGCTCCGCAGAAGAAAGAAGTAGCAGTCTGCTTCTGTAAAGATTATAGCCTTGGAAACCCTCTGGGTCAGTTCTACTCTGTTCTATAGAGTCGCTGTGAGTTGGAATCGACTCGATGACAGTGAGTTTTTATTTTAGATGCTCTTGCGTTTTTTTTTTTTTTGGCTCTTTACTAGTCTTAAAAACTTGCATATATATTTCCCAACATTTCGTCATAGAAAAAGGAAACAAGGTACTCTGAATTAGATCATATGATAAAAGACAATGCTATATACATGCGGATTTTGCACTAGGAGTCAGGTAACGTGGATTCTTAGTGCGACACTGCCATTACCTTGCTGGGTTTCTCTGGGGAATTCATTTAACCCTATCAATCTCAATGCCCCCATGTATAAAATAATTGATAGTGATAGTAACTTCTAGTTTTAAATGTTGAAAATTTTATGATCTAAAACACCTACCTTGTTGGCAAGACAATTTTCAACTTCATATGTTGCAGAATCCCCAACCACTTCTCCATCAGGTAAAATGGCATAGATGAGCAATCTAGCAATGGGAGCAATGTCTGACTCCACAGGGAATGACAGGGAAAAATGGCCTTTCACTGGAGCACAGAGAGAATGAGAGGATATGATCATAGGTTAGACATCTACCCAGAACTGAAATGAAATGAGTCTATTGCACAAAGCCATTTTAGAAGCCTGGTCTGAGTAATGACAGTTCCTGTTAGTAGATGTAATAGTAGTTATAATAAACGGTAGACGTAATAAATGGATGACTACCTCTAAGAACTCTAGCTTTAGAAAAAACTTTATCAAAGCACTCTCTTACCTCATTAATCGTATACTGATTTCTCACCCACTTTAAACTTTAGCTGATACTACCTTAGGGTCTGGAAACATCCACTTGGCTACCATTCAGTCTAGACCTCACATTGCTGTTAGTTGTTGGGTCCATTCCGACTCATGGCGATCCCATGTGTGCAGAGTAGAACTGCTCCACAGGGTTTTTAAGGCTGTGACTTTTTGGAAGCAGATTGCCAGGCCTGTCTTCTGAGGTGCTTCTGGGTTGGTTCCAACCACCAACCTTTTGGGTAGTAGTGGAGTGCTTAACCATTTGCACCACCCAGGGACTCCTGCTAGAGAAGGGAAATAGGTAGAACTTGAAGTTGTGACATGTAATTTAATAAGAGTTTAAAAATTGTATTTATGCTTATATCCTCTGTAACCTTCTGTGAACTAAATGCTCTATTTTTCTTTTCTTTCTAAGAGAATTATCATGCTCTCTAAAAGTTATGTGGAGTCTTCGCGGTACAGTGGTTAAGTGCTTGGCTGCTAACCAGAAGGTTGGCAGTTTGAACTCACCAGCCTGCTCCTTGGGAGAAAGATGTGGCAGTCTGCTTCTGTAAAGATTTATAGCCTTGGAAACCCTATGAGATAGTTCTACTTTGTCCTGTAGGGTCACTATGAGTTGGAATCGACTCAGCAGCAGTGGATTTTAGAAGTTATTTATTTATTTTCTATATTTTATTTATTTTGCTGTTGTGGCCAAGAACGTACACAGCAAAACACACACAATCCAACAGCTTCCACAGGCACAGTCCAGCGACACTGACCACATTCCTTGAGCCATGCAACCACTCTTAGCCTCCTCCTAGCTCTTCTTCCTCCATCAACACAAACTCACTGCCCCGCAAGGTTCCCATCCAATCCCCTGAGTTGCTGCTGTCAACCTGATCTCACACAGACAGTTCTAAAAAGAGCACAATACTCAAGGCAGACTCCCTTCACCAGTCAAGCCAAAACATTGTTCAGTTCCAAGATGACTTCAGGGGAAACCCTTGATCCAAGGTTCAAAGACTATGTCCGGGCAACAGCCTCAGAGATTCACCCACCCTCCTTGGCCCCAGAAAGTCCAGAGTCAATGAGAACCCGAAATTATGTTCTGCACCTTCCCCTCTCCGACCAGGATACCTCCACGGAATCCCTGATCAAAATGCTTATCAATGGTAGCAGGGCACCAACCAGCTCCTCTGGTCCCACGGCAAAGAAGGCAGTTGCTCGTGAAGGAAACCAGTCACAAATTCCATATCCTTCTCCTATTCCCGACTCTCCTTCCTCCTCTGTTGCTCCAGGTGAACAGAGACCAACCCCTGTGCTATATATCGATGGCTACTTGCAAGCCCTGAAGAACTAAGGCACTACGAAATGAACTAAGAGGCAGAACTGAAGCACTGAGTATGTTAGCCAATTAACTGGGATGTCCCACGAAACTATTATTTATTTTTATTTTGGTGAAAATATACCATGTCAACAATTTCTACAGGTACAACTCAGTGACATTGTGCAAACATTCTCACAACCCTTCTCTAAATTGTTCCACCACTATTCACTTAGACTCACTGCCCCCTAAGCTTCTTACCTGACCTTTTGAGTTATTTTTGATGCCTACATACATTTTCTAGAGGTTGCGTTAAGCTTGTACAAGATTACTATGATGCTTCTGTGTTGCTATGAAGGAGCAATAAAAAAGTAGTTCACTGATAGTTTTCTAGTAAGTTATCTTTTAGACTGCATTTGACTAGGTGAAACTATCATTGTTCCATATGCACAGAGAGCATCCAGTTCGATGGTGGAAGTACCCAATTTAACTCTTCATAAATTATAACTATCTTCAAAGGAGAGATACGATATAAAGCTATAAGTGACCCAGCACAAAACCTAGTACATAGAAGACATCCCCAAATTTTACTTTTCCTTCCCTCCATACCCTAAAAAAAATTCTTAAATCTCTTTCATTATGAGAAAGAGAAAGTCCAAGAATATTTATGGCTTAAAATTTTGGAAGAAGTATAGATTTAAAAAAAAAATCGACATTTAAAATAACTGAAGAGGAAAGAAAAGAAATATTTGATAACAGGTGAAAAAAAGAAACATTACTCATCACCCCCTTCCCCCATCAACTTCCTCTTTTTCTCTCTCTTTATTTGAAAATATTCCTGATATTTCTGCAGTGTAGGGCTGAATGTGTCAGGGTGGGGAAGAAATGTGGAGATCATGGGAACACTCACTGTCTCCATCCTCTACAGGCAGTACATGAGTTCCATTTCGGACAATGCCTCCTTTTGCCATAATCTGCATAAAAGAACATAAAAAGGCATTTAATTTGCTTGACAGAGATCCTACCCCAAGTCTTGGCCTCTATGTGGTGTGCTTGTTATTGAGCCCCTGCTGGCAATAATTAGCCTCAAGAGAAGTCAATCTTTCAAGAGGAATATGCATAAGAAATCGAAGTGATGATGTCTAAAGTGCTTCGTAATTCCTTACCCCACAAAGAGCTTTTCTCTAAAGATGAGTCTCCCTTCTCACCAGATAATAGAAGACGAGATCCTTTAGATTCTTCAGGACATGTTCATTCAGAATATAATGTGCCTGGATCTTCTGAGTCTGACCACAGGGCAGTGAATGAGCCACAGGCTCAAGGTGGACAAAGCTCTCGCTTAAGGAGAATACATGTCTAGCAGTGTAGGATGTGTCTTCGTTTTCTCCTGTCAGCCAATGGTAACCATAACAGGGAGTATGATCCTTGTGTTTGACCTAATGAATTAGAAAAGCAATATTATTTTATAGATTATATGTCATAAAGAATTAATGTTCTCACAAAAGTACAAAGGTTTACCTTCTTACCTTAAAGAATAGCTAGAAATCTTTTGCTCCAGTCAAAAGAGAGAGAGAAGGCACCTTATTTTTGGTTAGTATGAAATACAAGCATGGTTTGTGTCTTTACCCTGCAGAGGCTTTTGGGGTTGGTATTTATATTTCTGAGAAACATAAAATAAGGCATCCTTTGCTCTGATTAGCTTGCTTGACATTTCTTAGGCTACTTTACCTACGCAGACAGAGACACTGAAACTCTGAAATCTCATTGAGAAGAATAAATAACCCCCAGAAACTGAAGAATTGATCTTCAGAAAGTAATTGCTTCTTTTATGATGAGTTGTCTCAAATGGGTATTATGAATAAATAGAATATCCATTAGTGGCCTGAGAAACTTTCTGTAAATAGCCTTGGTTCAAAGAGTTGACTTGGTGAATAAGCTGAAGTCTACATCTCTTGGGCCATAGTGGGTTAATTATTGTTAATGCTTCCTGTGGTTCTGGACTCTTAAGCCTCAAACGTCATTATTTTGGTTTTATTTCCATGGAGAAATTGTTCCTTAGCTCTTTACAAACTTCCTCTACCCTTATCCATACATCCCCAAGTAGCATGAGTGAATCATTGTGCCAGCAAAACACACTGTTCGTATATCTATACATGTTTTATTGGTAACATATATATGTTCATTGAGTAGAGGGAGCCTTTAAAAATAACATTTTCATTGTCAGGAATAGCATACTGCTTAGCACATAGAAGCATTCAAGGCATACTTCTTGATTGAATAAATGAGTGAATATTCAATTTTGAATTATTAGAGGTATAGGCTTTTATTCCATCTATCTAAAGCAGAATAAATAAAATATGTTATTTATCCCTGCTTTATACCAACATGAAAACTAAGAGGCAGGAAATTTCCATCACTATTATTATGCAATTTCTATTAGTTGTATCCACATATCTATATACGTGTATCTACATCTACACTGATGTATTGAGGACTTCTATGTTATACAGAGCAAATTATATGGGCATAAATAGGTCATCTGGAGATAATTAAAATATTAGGACAAAAATAAAGTAAAAACAATAATTTATGGAGTGTATTCTTTTTGAAACTAAATGCTAACAATGTGAAAATGAGCTTTTATAGCAACATTTAACAGTTAAAAGAGGTTTACTATCTGAAAGTATTTCCCTTGAGAACAGGATGCCATTTATCACCACTCTTATTCAACATTGTGTTGGAAGTCCAGATTGGTAAGGAAGAAGTAAAAGTATCCCTACTGGCAGATGATATGATCTTATATACAGAAAACCCCAAAGAATCCTGGAACTAAAAGAAGATTTCAGTGAAGTATCAAGATACAAGATAAACATACAAAAATTAGTTGGATTCCTCTACACCAAAAAAGAGAACTTTGAAGAGGAAATCACCAAATCAATACCATTTACAATAGCCCACAAGAAGATAAAATACTTAGGAATAAATCTAACCAGAGACATATAAGATCTATACAAAGAAAACTATAAGACACTACTGCAAGAAACCAAAAGAGACCCGCATAAGTGGAAACACATACCTTGCTCATGGATAGGAAGACTCAACATTGTGAAAATGTCAGTTCTACCCAAAGCGATCTACAGATACAATGCAATACTGATCCAGATTCCAATGACATTTTTTAATGAGATGGAGAAACAAATCACCAACTTTACATGGAAAGGGAAGAGACCTCAGATAAGTAAAGCATTATTGAAGAAGAACAAAGTAAGAGGCCTCACAATACCTGATTTTAGAACCTATTATACCACCATGGTAGTCAAAACAGCCTGGTACTGGTACAACAACAGATACATGGAACAATGGAACAGAATTGAGAATCCAGATGAAAATTCATCCACCTATGAGCAGCTGATATGTGAGAAAGGCCCAAAGTCCATTAAATGGGGAAAAGACAGTCTTTTTAACAAATGGTGCTCGCATAACTGGATATCCATCTGCAGAAAACTGACACAAGACCCATACCACACACCATGCACAAAAACTAACCCCAAATGGATCGAAGACCTAAATATAAAATCAAAAATGATAAAGATATGGAAGAAAAAATAGGGACAATGCTAGGAGCCTTAATACATGTCATAAACAGAATACAAAACATAACCAACAATGCACAAACACCAGAAGAGAAACTAGATAACTGGGAGCTCCTAAAAATCAAACACTTATGCTCATCAAAAGACTTCACCAAGAGTAAAAAGACAACCTACAGACTGGGAAAAAAAATTTGGCCACAACATATCTGATCAGGGTCTAATCTCTAAAATCTACAAGATATTGCAAAACCTCAACAACAAAAAGACAACCCAATTAAAAAATGGGCAAAGGATACGAACAGGCACTTCACCAAAGAAGACATTCAGGTGACTAACAGATACATGCGGAAATATTCACAATCATTAGCCATTAGAGAAATGCAAATCAAAACTACAAATGAGATACTATCTAACCCCAACAAGGTTAGCATCAATCCAAAAAACACAAAATAATAAATGTTGGAGAGGTTGTGGAGAGACTAGAACACTCATACACTGCTGGTGGGAATGTAAAATGGTACAACTACTTTGGAAATCTATTTGGCGCTTCCTTAAAAACCTAGAAACAGAAGTACCAAATGAACCAGAATTCCACTACTTGGAATATATCCTAAAGAAATAAGAGCCGTCACATGAATAGATATATGCACACCCATGTTCACTGCAGCACTGTTCACAATAGCAAAAAGATGGAAAAAACCTTGTTGCCCATCAACAGATGAATGAATAAACAGATTATGGTGTATTCACACAATGGAATACTATGCAATGATAAAGAACAATGATGAATCCACGAAACATCTCCTGACATGGATGAATCTGGAAGGTATTATTCTGAGTGAAATTAGTTAGTCGCAAAAGGACAAATATTATATAAGACCACTATTATAACAACTCAAGAAAATGTTTAAACACAGAAGAAAACTTTCTTTGATGGTTACAAGGGTGACGAGGAAGGGGAAGGGAATTCACTAACTAGACAGTAGACAAGAATTACGTTAGGTTAAGGGAAGGACAGCACACACTACAGGGGAAGTCAGCAAAACGGGACTAAACCAAAAAGCTAAGAAGTTTCCTGAACACAGTCAAACACTTTGAGGGACAGAGTCACAGGGGTAGGAGTCTGGGGACCTTGGTTTCAGGGGACATCTAGGTCAATTGGCATAACAAAGTTTATTAAGAAAATGTTCTGCATCCCACTTTGGTGAGCGGCGTCTGGGGTCTTAAAAGCTTTTGAGTGGCCATCTAAGTTGCATCAAGTGGTCCCAACCACCTGGAACAAAGGAGAATGAAGAACACCAAAGACACAAGGAAAATATTAGCCCAAGAGACAAAAGGGCCACATAAACCAGAGACTCCATCAGACTGAGATCAGAAGAACTAGATGGTGCCTGGCTACCACCAATGACTGCCCTGACAGGGAACACAACAGAGAGTCCCTGACAGAGCAGGAAAAACGTGTGGTGCAGAACTCAAATTCAGGTAAAAAAGACCAGACTTAATGGTCTGACTGAGACTAGGGGAACCCCAAAAGACATGGCTCCCAGATGCTCTGTTAACCCAGAACTAAAACCAAGCCGGAAGCCAATTCTTCAGACAAAGATTAGACTGGAGTATAAAACATAAAATGATATTCGTGAAGAGTGTGTTTCTTAGTTCAAGTAGCCACACGAGACTAAATGGGCAGCTCCTGTCCAGAGGTGGGATGAGAAGGCGGAAAGTGATAAGAGCTGGTTGAATGGACATGGGAAAGCTGGAGTGGAAAGGCGGAGTGTGTTGTCGCATTATAGGGATTGCAACTAGGGTCACATAACAATACGTGTAAAAATTTTTGTATGAGAAATTAACTTGAGCTGTAAACTTCCACCTAAAGCACGATCAAAAAAGAGGCTTACTAAGTAATATGTATTATGTCATTTAAGCCTCATAACAACCACAAGAGGCAGATACGCATTTAACAGATAAGGAAATGACGCATAGAGGGTTTTAGTTATTTGCCGTTAACATAGGGTCGAGCCAGGATTTTCATCCAGTTTATTTGATTCTGGAATCTGCACTTTTAACCACTACTCTATATTGCCTCCTTATAACTTTTTTCAAAGTTGATCTTACGTTGGCTTCCAATTTCTAGTTTTTCTCTCTTTAGGACTAAACACAATGTGGAATTTCATCACTTTTAAGTTGCCACCTTGTTTCATCAGTGGTAACTTTTTTCTAAACTTACTCTGACAGTGAGGGTGGTACCTATGACGCTGGTGGTGTTGATGGAGAACTGCACCAGGCCATGCTCATCGGTGGTAGCATTGGAGTGATAGTCAGCTTCATTTGCTTCGATGAAGATGAGTTTATTTGGCATGGGGACACCTTTCCCATCCACTAGGCGCACCTGAAGATTAAAAGCTATGGATTAGTTATATGGATAATGCTCAATAGGGATCAAACACACTCATTTTACCACAAATGTTTACTGAGTGCTTCCTATGGGTCAGGCATGATGCCAGGCCTGACCCTGGAAGAAAACAAAGTTACTGGCATCATAGAGCTTACAGTCTAGTGAAAGACATAGATGCTAAAGAAGTAATGTATAATGCACACAGATACACACACATACAGTGGTTATTATCTATCATCTATTTAGTAATAATCAAACCTAAGAAGAAAAATAAAGCAGTGTAAAGGAATAGAGAGTGATGAGGATGATAATAAGTGTAACCTGACAAAATGTTCTGTGGTTATTTTGAAAATGCTGTGTATTATATATAATTCCTGTAGAGTCACAGAGCACAAGAGTCATATAGTAATGAAACTTTTAAACTCATTAGCGAAATGTATTTGAGCCCCAAATACACTTATTTTGTGGCAGACCATTAACTTCTTAGGGATTAGTGTTCTGAAATATAATAAATGCACAAGTAAACAATAGCTAATACAGTGTTCTGTGGGCTTCTCTAGTTGTTTTATATATGACAACTGCTTCTTGTCCTAGATTATCAATCTTTTGGAAGGTAGGTAGGTTTTATAAGGTACTTCCCATGTCAAAAATATAAAACTGAAAAGAGGCACTCAATATTAAATAAAGGCGTAATGCCAAATTACTACTAATATTGAACTCAGCAGATGAGTTGCTTGGTTCAGATTGTAAGAGATGGTGAATCTTTTTGTAACATAAGCTACTTTTGGCAGAAGGAAGCACAATAAGCAGACTTGACTCAGTATTTATGATTGCTTAAAAAAGCCAGTGAACTGTAGGCTGCATGTACAACGACAAGGATAGACACAATATTCTGGTTCTTCTTCTTGAGGTAAGAGTGTCTTACGACTAATAGGATAGTTACTTCCCATTGCCGTCAAGTTGATTCCAACTCATAGTTGACCCTATAGGACAGGGTAGAACTGCCCTATAGAGTTTCCAAGTAGTGCCTGGTGGTTTCGAACTGCCAACCTTTTGGTTAGCAGCCGTAGCACTTAACTACTACACCACCAGGGTTTCCGATAGTTACTTAGCAGTAATAAAATATTTTAAAAGGACAATATGCCTCTGAGAAATTAAAAATGGACTACACTTTCATTTTAGGGAGAAGCCAAAGTGTCTGAATACTTTTGCTGTCATAACACAATCAAAACACTCTAAAATGTACTCTATCACCCCTTTGACAAGACTAGCCCCTCCATCTTTTATACCGTCCATAACTGAATTACTGTAGTATTTCCATTAAGAACATTCTACACAGTAATTACATATTAAGGTACACACAACTGCCATTTCAGAATTTTGGCCTCAGATCCATTTGTACATCTGCTTTTAATAGAAAAATCACAATAGAAGGTGTTTTGCAGATCCATGAGAAAATCTAAAATTATTAAATCTGGGAACCTTAAAAAGTGGTATTTTATTCCTGTGTTTACAGTTTTTAAAAAATATACTTGTTATTATAGAGAAAATAATGCAAATATTATATCCACGAATGAAACACTAGGTATAGTAGAGCCTTTAATGCTTAAAAATAAAAATTAAAGTCACTTACCCATCCATTTCCATACAAAGTTAGTGTTATGGATTGGATTGTGCCCCCTTAAAATATGTATGGTGAATCCTAACCACTATACATGTGGTTATAATCCCAACTGGGAATGGGTTTTCTTTGTTATGTTCATGAGGTGGTATTAGTATAAGGTTGGGTATGTCTTAAGCCAATTGTTTTTTTGAGATATAAAAAGAGAAGATTAGGCACAGAAGAAGCAAGCAGAGATGGGGGAAGGTAGATGCCATACCACATGAAGATTGTCAAAGAACCTAGGAATAGAAGCTGAAAAAACACAAGGACCTTCCCCTAGAGTGGACAGCCTTTCCCTTGAGCTGGAGCCTTGAATTCGGACTTCTAGCCTCTAAACTGTGAGAAAATAAATTTCTGTTTGTTAAAGCTACCCACTTGTGACACTTCTGTTATAGCAGCACTAGATAACTAAGACAGTGTTAGAAAGATAATGTGAATGGCAACCATGAATTTTGTTATTTTAAGAGAAAATGTCGTAACAATTGAGACTGCCTGGTAAACCATGAAAAGGAGATCGAGTGACATCGTACAATACTGTTCCAAAAGTAAAAACCAAACCAAACAAAAACCTAATTTTCATAGTACTTTAGAATGATTTTATATACATATTTTATATACATATACAAATTTACAGAGGAATTACCTATTTTTGTGTGGTTTTATATCTTTACTTATATTAATCAACAGATAACATTAACCAGTCATGATTTTAGCAGAATATGTTCAGCTTATTAGGTTATAGTACGCAGTTTGATCTGTGAACTGTAAAGTACTCTACCTGTCCAAAAAAGGGGATCCCTTTTCTAAAGTTTGTATCCACTTTCACAAATGAGAGTTTGGTTATGGTTCTTGTAATATCACTGGACCCAATTCCAGTTAATTCCACCTCTAAAAAAAAGAAGAAGAAATAAAAAGGTCTTTTTGGGAAAGATGATCTCCATGAATCTCCTATACTACATTCTCTCTTTCAAATCATAATTTGGCAAAGGAAATAAATGTCCATTGTTTTTCTCCCAAACCTATGTGGTACACAAACCTGTTCCTTCTTCTTGGATCTTGGCCTCCAATTGAAGTCTCATTTCATACTCTTGCCTCTTCATCTGGAAAATCTTGGTACTCACTTGCTGAGAGAAGCAGCCATGGCTGTTTAGCTGAGAAGTAAAATATAAAAAAAACTATCATATTATAATGGACATATAAGCGGTGGTGTTTTTTTTTTGACTACATTAAAAAAACCAGTTACTACTGAGTCAACTCCCACTCATGGTGACCCCATGTGTGTCAGAGTAGAACTATGCTCCATAAAGTTTTCAATGGCTGTTTTTTCGGAAGTAGATCACCAGGCCTTTCTTTCAAGGGTACCTCTGGGTGGACTCGAACTTCCTACCTTTTGGTTAGTAGTCAAGTTCATTTGTGACCATTTGTGCCACCCAGGAACTCCTCGACAACATTACCTAGGGCTTGTCTATGATGAGGGCACAAAAAAAATTCTCCAGGGACTAATTGTTGTTTCATTTCACAACAATTATCTGGCTTACAACTGTATTCCTCAATATCTGAAGTTTCCTAGAATGAATGAGACAGAAATGCTTCAAAAAATATTTGGATAAGCTTACTGTAGCAGGCAGCTAACTCTTCACCAAAGTCTGGCTCTCCTTCCCGCAGAATACACCTATGTCTGGGGAATGGCTGCCCATCGAAGGACTCTTTTCTAGCTCTTTGGTATCTGGGTGGGGCCAGGTGACAGGTTCTTGCTCATAGAAAGAGAGCAGAACTGACACCCGCCCAGCCAAGGTGGTTAAGAGTTGTATGTTTCTTCTCCTTCCTTCATAGAAGTGGGCACCCAAGAGCCTTTGGGCATCAAATATTGGAGATGGTTGAATTGCCATCATTTTGGGTGCTTGGATGACCAAGAACAACAACAATTAATTACTTATTTCTTGTAATTGGATAATTATTGTGCTAAGTCACTGATTAAAAAAAAAATCACAATAGCTAGCATAGAATTCTCTTCCAGATTATTCTCTTCCTGAGTTCCATGTTGCAACTCACTGCTTGTTAACAATTCTCTATTGTTAGCCCCTAGAACGAACAGTTTTCCACCTACCTGCCGAATGAATTTCTCACAGATCGCCTGGGACTCTTCACCAAAGCAGTTAGAAGGGTTACTATACTTTCTGCATATGCTCACAGTTACAGTTCCAGGGACGGGCTTCCCATAGGTGTATCTGTCACGAGGACATTGCCAAATAAACCAAGGCAGACACTGAACATCCCCATTTCCTACCTATTTATGTTTCCTTTATACAGTATATTCACTCTCTGTACTTCCCTCTAACCTCTGCAGTGTTGAGGGCTCACACAGCAATGAGGGCACAGTGAACTGAGTAAAGACCCTTCTGTTTTAGAACTCTCCAGTGCAAAGTGCTGAAATTTACTACATTCTTCTTCTATCATGCCTTTTTACTTAAAATTTTTTTTCTTTTCAACTTCATCTTTAAAAATATTTTTATTATTTTATTATTGCAGTAGCTAAATCATTCTTAAGAGGAAAAACAAAACAAACAACAAACAAATAACATCAAAAAAATAAAGAGAAGAAGCTAACACCCTCAGTTCTACCTAGGAATACAAATTATTGATACTATGGTGTCTCTCCTTCCATCGTCCTCTCCCCAAGAGTAGCCATCTCTATCTTTATACAGTTTTACTTGTTTACTTTTTACGAAAATGGGATTGTGCCATACACGTCATTGACGATTGCTGTGTTTTCAAGAATTTTTGTTTTCTTCCCTATTTTAAAGGTCGTCTGTGTCTCTATTTGCAAAAGCATTGGCTCACCAGTTACATGGGCTGATAAACTTGGTGGCCATTACTCAGAGACAGCACTAGGGTAGGAGAGCAGCTAAATAGCTAGGTGTCCTACGTATGTGGTCTTTAAGTAGGAATGGCGTCTTCATCCTGCTCATTCTTTCTGTTAGTGCTACTGCTGGGCTGCTGGGGATGAGAGCATAAGATCTGGAAACATGGGTTTCCAAGGTTGGAAGGGACCATACCGAGAGATAATCTCAGTCTCCACAGCAAAAATGGCAGTGCAGAGAGGTATGCGGCATGCCTTAGGTAGATACATGAGTAGATGAGATTTGGATTATACACCCATCTCTACAAATTCTGAATCCAATGCTAGGTCAGGTAAATGATCTGTTTTATGACTGAATTCCCTCTACAACCATGTGTTAATTATCTGCCGAAATATGTCAATTATTTCTGGTGAAAGGAAAGTCACTACCCTTCAACACTGTCCCATTTTTTTTGTGCAGCCAGCTTTGTCACTTTCAGAATGAATCCTAACAGCATATTCTTTCTAGGAACAGTTTCTCACCTCATGATAGTAATGTTAGTAAGGACATGAAAGAAAATAAGAAAGAAAAATAGAAATGCAACAGAAGAAGGAAGTTCTGGAGGCGGGGGTGCTCCCAAATACTTTAAGTATCTGTGCTGTCACTGCTGTAAAAGAAACCAACCAAAATATCCCAGATGATGAATCTCCTTTAAATAATTCCCCCTAAAAGGTTTAAAAACAACAAAAACCAATCAACTTACAAGCCACACACTGACACATTTATCTCTTCTTCCAAGATAGTGATTATCTTTGGCATTGTTACTTTCACTTCAAACTTGGGAAGCACTGTTGATGGAGATAAAGGAATTTGGTGATTGGCTTTGAACTTCTGGAAAATTAATATTTTCAAGTTCTCTGTAACAATTCCCTAATGATATTTTAGGGCTCTGAAAAGGCAGCTCTACTTTCCACTCTATCCACCTTATTTTCTAATGGAGATTCTGGTTGAAGGACTACGACAGATTACTGTAACCTTAAGAATTATGGACAACTTCACTAAAACAAGGATGTTTACATTTTTTTGGAGATTAAAAATTGTTACAAAAATTAACCAAGCTATATCTGAAGTCCGGTTCACAAAACATCGATGGTTCTTGTTGGTTCTACTTCAAATCCTCTGTCGCACATGAGAAATGGAAAGACTCCTAATGAGCTCAAATTCTAGGTCCTAGAAGTTTAAATACAAACCAAACATGTTGCCCAATTTCCCATAATCCGTACCGAATTCTTCCACCGTGAAGGGGTGCTGTATTCTTTTGCCTGATTCCTTCTGTACCACCAGATTGTAGGAGCCGAGAACAGGCTCTGATGAGAGGGGGAAAGACAACTGCTTGAGGCCAGTCTTTAACTGGAGATTCCGCCACTGTGTGATGCGATTTTCTTTGGGGTCCTATGGATAAATTAAATATACTTTATAAAATGGCCTGCAAGCATTAGAGACAATAAAAGGAATCTATGAAAACTCCTATGTTATTCACAAAGAGGACAAATGGTGTGGTGGTGGGTGCTAGGGAGGGAGAAGCGTTATAATCACTTAGCCCTACATGAGCCTTTGAAGGCTTCTCCCTTAGAGAAGTTTCTGGGATATTGGATGAGCCTCTCAGATAAGAATATTTTCTTAAATTTATTGCTTTCTTTTAAATTACGAAATGCTTCATGCTGCTTACCTGAAGGTATACTAGAGGAATCTGAAAGACAAAGAAAGGAGTTTAGAACTATTCTCAAATATTCTCAACTCAGACTTGTAAGCAAAACAGCTTTAATGTAGAATAAATCTATCTGTAGTAAAACACAGAGAGACTCTAGGTTAAATTTTTCAGAACTTTTAATTAATCCATATCGAGCAATTAATAAATTATGTTAAGAATTTACTAAGCCATCAGCAACAAATATGCATGTGCACAGTCATTCATTAGGAATGGAATTTACTAACATTACACAAGTGCTTATAGCATCTCAGTGAAGAACATTCCTTTGCTATGCAATTTACAGATTGAGAGATAAATATTAACTGAACTATAAATAACCATGATCAGATCCAATTATTAATATGGATCACAGAATTCTTAGATAGTTCAAGAATGAGGAGGGATGGGAATAGCTCCTCTATCAATGTTGATTCATTTTTTAAAACAATATTTATTAAGTGCTTATCATGTGCTGTTATTCTACATACTGGGAATATAGCAGTGCACAAAAGAACAAAATATCTGCGCTGGTGGAGCTTATATTTTAATAGGGATGGACACAGAAGAAAAAACAAAAATATACCTATGCCCTTATCTATATCTGGAGTCCCTGAGTGGTGCAAATGGTTAAGCCCTTGGCTGCTAACCAAAACGTAGGTGGTTCGAGTCCACCCAGAGGCACTTCAGAAGAAAGGTCTGGTGATCTACTTCCAAAAAATCAGTCATTGAAAACCCTATGGAGCAGAATTCTACTCTGACACACATGGGATCACCAGGAGTTGGAATAGACTTCATGGAAGCTAGTTAGGATATCTATCTCTATATCAGATGGTGGTAAGTGTCATGAAGAAAAATAAAGCCGGTTTAAGTGGATAGAGTGTTGGATGAGGTGTTTGACTTTAGATAGAGGAGTGAAAGCAGAAGTAGAAGAACAGATTCAAGGTTATCGCAATAGTCTTGTTTAGAGATGATGTTGGCTAGGACTAAATTGTAGCAATTGAGATGATAAGAAGTAGTCTGGATATATTTCTAGCCAACAGGCTTTTTCTAATGAAGTGGACGTGAGTGTGAGAAAGGAGAAGAAGCAAGAATTATGCCATAAGATTTTGCTTCAGGACCCAGAAGAAAAGAATTCCTTCTTGTTGAGCTAAGAAAGCATGGTGAAGGAGCAGATTTGGGAGGGAAAAATTAAGACTTTGGTTTAATGTCTGCATTACAATAGAAAGAGTTGTTTCTTATCATAAATATGAAGTGTTAGTCTTGAGGAACAAACATTGGTTATCCTTATCTCACTTAACGGAGGTTTTGGTAGGTGTGTTTAGAAAAAGTCTAAATCTTTGAGAAGTTATTTGAACAAAAGTGCTTTGTTAGGTTAGCTGGGTCTGTTATTTAATATGTTGCTGTTAGGTGCTGTCGAGACAATTTTGACTCATAGTGACTCGATGTGATAGAGTAGAACTGCCCCCATAGGGTTTTCATGGCTGTAATCTTTTACAGAAGCAGATTGCCAGGTCTTTCTCCTATGGAGCTGCTAGTTGGGTTTGAACCCACCAACCTTTTGGTTAGCAGCCCAGCGCTTAATCCCTGTGCCACCAGGGCTCCGATTGTATATACTTCTAATTTGCCTAATTGAAAACTATCTAAAGAGTAAGTTTAACTGTGTGACAACCAACTGAGTAACCAGTGTTAAGATCACTCATTGTCATCGAGTCAATTTTGACTCATAACAACCCTGTAAGGACAGAGTAGAATTGCCCCAAAGTGTTTCTAAGGTTGTAAATCCTTACGGAAGCAGACTGCCACATCTTTCTCCTGTGAAGTGGCTGGTGAGTTTGAATCACTGACCTTTTGGTCAGCAACCGAGCGCTTTAAACATGGCACCATTTTAGGGCTCCTGGTATCAAGACAGAAAGCATTAATTCCTTTCTTGATCCTGGATAATTTTTACATGAGGATCTTGTGCTATTGTGATACCAAAAATTACTGTCAGTGATACCAGATTCTTTTTCTGTTCCTTCCCACAGTGCCAAAAACAGGCTCTCAGCCTATTTATACAGATAATAATGATTTTATGTAGATAATAGGAGACTCACCAATTCATTCAGGGGGTGAAAATTTTCATCCAATGAGACCACACGAAACTTCACTAAAACAGAAATATTTTCCATGAGAACCAGAAACCGTAAACCAGGCCTATAGGCCAGTGAGACAAGATATTAAGGCACCAGAATTACAGGAACTTTGGCCGGGAAGTATGCAGATAAGGAAGATTTTTTTCTTTTTGAAATTGTCCTGACTATAGGCCTCTTCATACCTGTCTGCCCTGGTTTGTAGATGGGTTTGTCTGTCTGGACAAAAACCAAACTCTCTTCATTTTTAACCACCACTGTGGTCCTCTTCTTGAACTCTTGGGTTGATCCTTTCACTTGGACAGAGAGGAACATTACCTCTTCATTGGCTGGAGATCTTGGGACCTAAAATGTGAGACAGATCCTGAGAACCCATTCAGCCTCCCAAGTCTCCTTTCCCATGTCCTACTCCACTTCTTTTCTAAAATCTTACCCTTTTTTACTTAACTTTTCTCCCTTGTTCTCACAAGGGAAAGCTGGCATGGACATGACTTAATTCTCCCATTTTACAGTGGAAAACAGAATATACATTAGTAAGAAAGGCTATAAATCAGAATCACATCTCCATATAGCTCAACCAATACAGTATTGATTAAATTTTACACTGAAATTTACCAAGTTGATGTGACATGCTAAAAGGGCAGGGCAGATGTATATTTTAAGACTATGGGCAAGAAAATTACAATATTTTGTTGGAGCGAGGCTGTAAGCATCCCACGTGGGCAACTCTGAAACAATATTGACATTTGCTCAGGGTAATTTCTACAATTTTCACTCTTAGAAAGAATGTTGGGTCGTGTGTTCTTATCAGCTCACACTGGTGACTCATGTTGAGCCTTGGCCTAATTTGCTTTATTAATGATTTTTCCATTTTGCTTTTAAGTCACATTCTATCTTTGTCTAACACGTACTGGTTTTTGTTGTTTTTTTTGTAAATAGGATTTTTGATTACTAAGTTGATTTTTTGTTGTTCTAATCTTTTTTTTTTTTTTTTTTTTTTGCTGTGCAATACACAGGGGAAAGAAAAGGTAATGACAGAAACATCAACAAAAATTTTGTGAGCTGTAGATTTGGGATATGTACTTTAAGGCTAGAGTTGTTTTTATGCTTCTTATAAAATGGCGACTATTGTGAAACTTTAGAGAATCAGACTCAAGCCTTTTGTTTTTTACCTAAAACATCCAAGTTTACAAAACGTCATATATTGACTGTGTTAAGCCATGTATGTAAAATTTTATACAGCTATCTCTACATGTATGTAGGCTCAGAGTTAAATTGATTTTTATTATGCCTGTAAATATTTCTGCCTCCCATGGTTGGAAATTCATGCATTATTCCTTAATTACTACACTTACTAGGCTCCTTCCTGAAGTCCTTATCTGCCTCTCAAAGCCTTTCCTTGACTGAACACTAGATCCCTAAGGCCCTGACTGAATAGAGCCGAGTATATTAAGTCAAACAGCAGTACTCACAGTGAAGGAGACACAGTGGAATGAATCCTTCTCCACTTTGAGTTCAGTGAAGAGGGTCCTGTTTCCCCTGACAGACTCTAAGGAAGTGCTCACAGTCACGGTCTCATTCAGGTGGCTCAGAAGGAGGCAGCTGTTCTCAGGGGTCTCAGTGTGGAGCAGGGATGGGACCAGCACCATATACTGCCTGGGAAGGTGGTGGGGGGAGAGTTCAGTTAGAGGAGAGACATTATTATCAACAGCACTGTTTTCCATAAGGATCTGTGGTGGTGCAGTGGTTAAGAGCTTGGTTGCTGACCAAAAGGTCAGCAGTTCAGATCTACCAGCTGCTCCTTGGAAACACTCTGGGGCAGTTCTACTCTGTCCTAATAGACTTTATGGTGACAGATTTCGGTTTTTTTTGTTTTACATAACAATTACTGTTACCGTCATTAGTTTTGCATCAAGATGAATATGAAATTTATCTCTTCTGTTGAATGGCATGAATGAGAATGCTTTCCTCTTTCCATCAGCACTGCCATGCAGTGAACATTTCACTTGAGGTGGGCTTTAAAAATATTAAATGCCGCACTTTAAGGAACCCCAATACGTAAGCATCTGAATTCAAATTTTAAATGTCAGTTATGTATATAATCTGTTACAAATTGATTTTACATCAGGATTGCTCTAAAATGAAAGCTCTCGGGCGTGTGGACACTACAAAACCAATCAATCTACAGAACTTTCATTAAACATACATATATATATATATATATATATATAGAGAGAGAGATCTTGACATATATTGAGGTATATATTTATATATATAATATGTAAATGATACATATCTGACAAGCTTGTGAAAATGATATGGCAAGTATTTCCTTCCATTTTATAGATAAAGAGTCTGAGGCTCAAAGAGAGTCAGTCATTAGTTTAAAGTCTCAGTTGTGGTAAACAACTAATTAAGGCTTAGTGTGTTACCTAACCACCGATGTTTGCATTTAAATATTTTCCTTTCATTTCCTGGCTAGACAATGGCTTCCCCCAAAGAACGGTCCTCTAGTGATTGAAGTCTGGATCTTAGTAACTCATGAACAAGGCAGAAGCTTTACCAATACCCTCATGGATAGCGTAAGACTGACCCTGCAGTTTTCAAACATTCTTGCTTACAGAACTCCTAAAATAATTTTTTGGCATTGTGTGCTCCTGTCATATTTTCAAGTAAACATCCATTTTGTAATCACAGGTCTAAATAATAGCAAAAGGTATTATTTCTTATGACATTTAAATTAAAACTATTACTATTTTATAAGATTCTCACGGAATCTTAAATACTATAGTGATAAGATGCCTGATATTATCTATTTTAAAACTATATTAAAAAGTCCTTTTTTTAATGCTTGGAAATGTAACTTCTTTCCCTTCTTTCCTCCTTGAACTTAAATTTCCATGCCATTGAGCACACAGAACTTTATCTTAAGAGTTTTATGCTTCAAAATATTTTACGAGTCACTCTTACTTCTTTGTTAGCAAGTGTATAACATACACACACAGTGGGTATACACATTTAATTTTTAGTTTTCTTTTAAATTTAACGTGACTATAACATTTTAAATGTTAAAAGTTTTCTTCAGACTTGAGTTATTTTTAAAAGTCTTACTAGTAAACAACTGATCAAAACAAAATATATTACAAATTCTGATTCATACTTACTAGATATAATAAAGATGTACTTTTGAAGTACATCTTTAATGATAACGATAAGCTGATTTTTTTCCCAATCCATTTATATATTCATAAATTGAATATTTCTTATTGCAAGAATGAGACAAAGTCTAACATTAATTCTGTTCCTAATTTTGGCTGGTGTACATGTAAGTACTGAGAAAAACTGTTCGCAGAAATAAGTAAATAAATGAGAGGTAACACAGTTATATCATTGTTGTTCACATCTGGCAAACTCCTTGTGTATTACATGCCGAAAATCACCCAGTGCCTCATTATTAAGAATTATTTTTAATCATCTGTGAGGTGATTTCTTTAAATTTGTTGAAACAAAGAATTTGTCACCACCTGACCTGAAGAAGGATTTTCTTCCCTGTCATTAGAATCCCTCACTCTCCCAGTATCAACAGCAGTATTTCAAATTGTTCCTTATTTGGCATGCTAGAGGTTTTTATACCCTGGGGCAATGCTCCATAGGTTAAGATCTGACAGAGGGAGAGGCTTGTCTTTCATGAAGTGGAAGATGGACAATTAAGAAAGGGGAAGTAAGAAAGGGTAAACAGCATAGTCTTAAGCACATCAACATGAATCATATCTATATGAGGATCTGGAAATTGATTCCTTTAAAAGTATCAATTTCCGATGCATCTTAAAAAGGAATTTAGAGGAAATTTAGAGATGCAGAGGTCCAGAGAGTCGGAGGGAAACGGTTAAGAATAAGAGAAGAATGAATAAATCAGTTCCAAAACCTTATGGTTGGAAGAGACGTTAGAGAAAAGAAAGTGGCAGTTTCATAGAAAAGGCAAATGAATGATATAAAAGGAAAATCCGAAATAAAGAAAAAGACTTAAAATTCAACCTCTGCGTGGAACTCACGGGTTGCCAGAGACTGTGGGCGGGAGGACTAGGAGAAGGAGAACAAGACTCGGATGAAGAAGTTTGTTCTTCGCCATGCTGCAGGGAGAAGGGACCCGAGGAGACCAGATTGTTTTGTACCCTACTCCTTGCACTCGGTCTGGTCCCAAAAGCGCATCGGAGCAACTGCGCTTTATGCTGCAATCTCTGTGCAAACAGGAAGTTCCACCCACACGAGGTCTCTAAACAAAGTTGAGGTCTCTAAGCATTTTCTGAAAGGGTCATTGCTCTCAGTGACGGCCTAATTACAGTCAAGGTTAATTCCTGGCAGGCTAAATAGAATTCCTGGAGGGATAAAACCCACATTCCTGTTAGCACTCACTGTCTCTGAATTTTACTGCAAAGCAGCTAAATCAGAACTTTTCAAACCCTTCCCTCCCCACCTCCTCCCAGTGCCTTTTACGGCTCCATTCACATCTCTTGCATACATAGCTGGCAATGGCGGCTGCAATTTAAGTGACACTGGGCAGGCTCAAAATGACATCTCACTACAAGTCACTGTGCCTGCAAGTCCTCCATTAGCTATGCCTACCTTAAATGTTGAGGGTGCTTCAGAATTCAGTTATCCTCTGCAGGAATGATAATGCTTCTGGGTTGAAGTAGTACCTTATTACGCTAATAGGTTTTTACCTTAGAGATATTACTCGATTGCAGAGGAGGAGCTATGCGCTAGAAGAATGGAAATAGAAACTAGTTTGTATAATAGTTACTTTAAAAAAGTAACTTTTTTAAAAAAAGTGAAAAGATGAAGAAAAGTAGCAAGACCTCAAAATATGAGTTTTGTCCTACTGGGCCTAACAAAGATTCCAATTGCCTTTACCATCTACTATACAAATACGTTTCCTTACTACTTTCTGAATCTTCCACTCCTCTCCAATCTTTGAATTATCTAAACTATTTCATTCATTCATTCATTTGTTTTATAAGCATTTATTGAGCCTAGTAGGACTAGGCACTATGTAAAATTCTGGAGGTAGAATGGTCAGTTAAAGAGAAATAGATCTGCCTAAAATTTCTTATATCCTTGTGTTGGTGAAAACAGACAAATAAACAAGTAATAAAAATACAGTAGCCAAACATTATCATGGGAGAAGTTCAGGGTGCTCTGGGAGCATAAAAAAAAAAAGAAACCCGTTGTTGTCGAGTCGATTCTGCCCCGTAGGGCTTCCAAGGAGCAGCTGGTGAATTCAAATTAACCTTTTGGTTAGCAGCCAAGCTTTTAAGCACTGTGCCACCAGGGCTCCTAGGGGCACATGATCCAGACTTGGGGCCTTAGGAAGGAATTCTGGGCAAAGTGAAATCTAAACTCTGAAGTATGAGTAGTTGTTAGCCAGAGGAAATAAGGAGATGAAAAAGTGCATCCTAAGCAGAGACAGACAGAGCTAGATAGCTGCTGCCGAGTAGACTCTGACTCATGGCAACCTTACGTATCAGAGAAAAAAATGTTGCCAAGTCGTGCTTCATCTTCATGATCTCCAGCATGTTTGAGTCCCATCATTGTGGCTATTATGCAAGTCCATCTCTCCGAGGCTCTCCCTCACCCTCGATAGCTCTCTACCTCACCAGACATGATGGCCTCCTCCAGCAATTGATCCTTCCTGGTAATGGGTCCAAAGCGAGTGAGTTGGACAATGTTCTCTTGTGATCCATGGGGTTTTCATTGGTTGATTTTTGGAAGTAGCGTGTCAGACCTTTCCTCCTAGTCTGTCTTAGCCTGGGAGCTTCTCTGAAATCTGTTCACCATGGGTGACCCTGCTGGTATTTGAAAAACTAGTGACACAGTTTCCAGCATCACAGTTACCATGTGTACATCACCACAGTATGACAAACTGACAGATGGGTAGTGGATTCTAAGCGTAGGGAATGACATATGCAGAGACCCAGAATGTGAGAACAATCATGGCACATTCAGTGAACTGAGAAGCAGCTGGTATGGAAGAAATGCCCGTCCACTTAGAAAAGTGGTGGAGCTGGAGAGACAAGTTGGCTGCAAATCAGAAAGGGCCTCATCAGCAATATGAAGGTGTTGAGGGAGTAATCAGTGAAATGGATTCTCAGATTTGTTTCCTGGATAGATTGCTGTTACTGAAATGTGGAAGACTGACAGAAGGAGGCATTTGGGAGTCAAATGCAATAATATAGGTGAGAGCTGACAGTATTTTGAACTAGGGTATTGGAACTAGGGGTTGGAAAGAAGTTGACACATATATATGTAATATTTAGGAGTAAAGTTATAGTACTTGGTGAATGTATGAATGTAAACAGGTAAAGGAAAATGGCCTTCCAGTTTTCCCAGTTGATCACTGAGTGAATTGGGTTGCCTTTAACTGATCGAGTGAAACAGAGAGTTGGTGGGAACAGAAGGGGGACAGAAATGCTGAGGGTTGGGAAGATAAAGAGTGTAGTTTTAGAAAGTGCTTTTGGAATATTCTAGAGCTTAGAACAACAAGGTCTAATAAAAATATAGTGTGAACCATCTATGTAATTTAAAATTTTCTGGTAGCTACATTAAAAAAGTAAAAAGAAACAGATAAATTAATTTTAATAATGTATTTTGATTAACCCAGTATGTCCAAAATATTACCAATGTTTAATCTAGATAAAAATTGTTAAAAAGATATTCTACATTCTTTTTTTTTCATACCAAGTCTTCAAAATCTAGTATGGATTTTACACTTACAACACATATAAATTTAGACTAGCCACATTTCAAGTGCTCAATAGGCTCATGTGGCTGTTGTTGTTGGTTGCTGTTGTTGTTGTTAGCCGTTGTTGAGTTGGCCCCTGACTCATGGCAACCCCATGTGTTACAAGGTAAGTACTGCTTCACAGGGTTTTCTTGGCTATAATCTTTATGGAAGCAGTTCTTCCACTCAGCCGCTGGGTGGGTTCCGACTGCCAATCTTTAGGTTAGCAGCAGATCACAAACTGAGTGGCTACCTATTGGGAATAGTAAGCTTAGAGCAACGTTTTTCGTAGTATGGGTCATGGTCTATTAGTGAGTTATGATTTCATTTTAGTGAGTCATGACCAGGATTTTAAAAATGAAATAGAAAATAATAAAATCGAAAACATAGTGTAGCAAGCTGAATTAGTGAAAATATTGATTTCAGAGAGATCTGTTTCACATATATATGACAGCAACTGTTGGTTGTCCCCCACTATCCATCCTACCTTTAATAAAAGAAGTCTTGAGTTTTTGCTGGGCACAAACGGCCTAGCTAAAGATTTTACTTCTTAGCCTCCTCCCTCGAAGCTGAGTGTGGCCATATGACTTCTGATGATTGTACGTAACTTTCAGTTCATGATTTAAAGAGGCAGGGTTATGTTCTGTGCATTCCCTTTCTTCCTTAGCCCTGGCTGGAATGTGGAGATGATGACTGTACTCAGAGCTTTTGTCGTAGACCATAAGATGGAAGCTGTGTGCTAAGGAAAGCAGAGCAACAAGCAAGACACAGCCTGAGTTTCTGAATCTTTAAAAGTCCACTTCCGCCTGGACTTTCATATAAGAAAGACTTTCTTTTGTTTATGCCGATGTATTTTGAGATCTCTTAGTTACAGCAGTCAAACCTGTATTCTAACTACTGTCATTTGTTTCTTTATTGCTATCTCTATCTTGACCTTGATCATCTTTATTCCTATGAATGTCCTAGGCCACCATGTAAAAAATGGTTTTTACTGTAGGTTACAGTTAAAGGAGTCTAAATGCCACCAGTTTACTGAGATCTGGCTTACTTATTAGACTAGAAATTGATCTGCTGATGCCATGGAAATGGACGAAAATATCTAGGGAGTTTATGTCAATGAGAAGAGAAAAAGCCCAGGAAAGAACTCCAAGGAACACCAGTGTCCAGGTGATGGGCAGGGGCACCCAGATGCCATAAGAAAGAAGGGCCAGACGGAAAGGGAGAAACGCAGTCAGGAGAGGGTGATGACTCTGATGACTCTGAGTTCCCAAGAAAGGGACCACTTTAAGAAGAGAATAGTCAAAAGCAGGTTTTTACTAGGGCAGGATATTTGGGGCTGTATGCCAGGCCGTCTGTGTTTATAGCATGCAAAAAAAAAAAAAAAAAAAAAAAAAGAAGCATTCTAAAAGAATGCATGATTTCATATTTATTCAAAGTATAACAATTAAAATTGTTTTTAAGAAACTAGCAATGACTGAACATGTATTTGCATGATTAACTACTTGATATGGGTAGGTATGGGTGTGTACATGGGTGAGAACAGATAGAAGTATTTATAAACCAAACCACCAAACTCACTGCTGTTGAGTTGATTCTGGCTCATAGTAAACCTATAGCATAGAGTAGAACTGCTCCATAGGGTTTCCAAGGCTGTAAATATTTTTTTTTCCTGTTTCTTTCTTTTATTTTTTATTGTACTTTAGATGCAGGTTTATAGAACAAACTAGTTTCTTATTAAACAGTCTGTACACATACTGTTTTATGACATTGGTTAACAACCCCACAATATGTCAACACTCTCCCTTCTCGAATAGCTTTCCTGTCCCTCCCTGCTTTCTAGTCCTTGTTCCTGGTGGTTTATGCCCCTTTAGTCTCGTTTTGTTTTATGGGCCTGTCTAATCTTTGGCTGAAGGGTGAACCTCAGGAGTGGCTTCATTACTGAGCTAAAAGGGTGTCTGGGGGCCATAATCTCAGGAGTTTCTGTAGTCTCTGTCAGACCAGTAAGTCTGGTCTTTCTTTTGTGAATTTGAATTTTTTCTACATTTTTCTCTTGCTCTGTCAGGGACCCTCTATTGTGATCCCTGTCAGAGAGCAGTTGGTGGTGGTAGCTGGGCACCATGTAGTTCTTCTGGGCTCAGGCTGGCAGAGGCTGTGGTTCATGTGGTCCATTAATCCTTTGTATATTTTGAATGTTAATGACCGGGGAAGAGGTCTATTTCATATCTGCTCTCGGTTTTTGTATAGAGATGGCATCATTCAGTATTTCCAGGAAATAAGCAAGTTGGGTTACCTGAGTAACAAGTGCTTGACGGAAAAGGGAACACACACGTTGACAGGTTCTATATGACTCTGATGTATTTAGCAAGTAATTACTGCTAGAAAGCTGAGAGGAAGGGGTAAGAGAGAAAAGAAGTAGGGAAAAAAGAAAGGCAGTTCATGGAAAAGAAAGCAGGGTAGCAAAAATCCAGGAAAACACATGACATGAAGAACAAAGGAGGAGTATTTGAGAATTGAGAAAAAATAAGATTAGGCGGTAGATGGGCCCAATACAAATAAACACAAAAAATACTTCTCCCTTGTATTGCTATAGGAACAGTATCTCCAGGAACTGGAGATGCCGTCGAGTTAGTTCTGACTCATAGCAACCCCATGTACAACAGAACGAAATAACTGCCTGGTCCTGTGCCATCCTCACAATTGTTGCTATGTTTGAGCCCATTGTTGCAGCCACTGTGTCAATCCATCTCCTTGAGGGTCTTCCTCTTTTTCGTTGACTTGCTACTTTACCAAGTATGATGTCCTTCTCCAGGGAGTAGTCCCTCCTGATAACATGTCCAAAGTATGTGAGACGAAGTCTCATCATCCTCGCTTCTAAGGAGCATTCTGGCTGTACTTCTTCCAAGGCAGATTTGTTTGTTCTTCTGGCAGTCCTTGGTATATTCAACATTCTTCACCAGCACCCTAATTCAAAGGCATCAATTCTTCTTCGGTCTTCCTTATTCATTGTCCAGTTTTGCATGCCTATGAGGAAATTAAAAATACCATGGCTTCAGTCATACGCACCTTAGCCCTCAAAGTGACATCTTTGCTGGATAGAGAGTTTTATCCAGTTCCTTTTATGAATAGCAGTGGAATAGAAATGGAACTGGCTAGAACTCTCTAACTGTAACAATTGTACACTTAGTTTACCTTGCCTGAAAAAAGAGAACTTTTAGGCTATGTGTAGTTCCTAATAATAGTGATAATGAAGGACATTTCAGCTGGTTACATATTAACCGCCTTCAAAGTGAGAATGCTCAGCAATAGCACGATCATTTTCATCCTACCAGAGAGTGTGTATTTGCTTTATCTTTGCACAAAATATCTTGGGCAAAACCTGAAGTTAGAGAAATATTCATTTATAGAGATGTTATTCTTAAAGATCAGTGTTTCTCATTTATGCTTTCTCACTACCCCATTTTCCCTAAATTTTAGTGAGAGAAATATCTGAATGAACAAAGAAAAAGCATACCAAAAGTCTCAAATTGTTGCTACTTAAACAATGTGCTTGCCATAGCTTCTCAAAATTATAAAAAAAATTAATAAGTGTTTTACCTTTCAATTAAAAACTACTTGCTCCTTTAGGTTTCTAAAGAGGACTGATAACCACACTCAGTTTTACTAAACTCTAGCTTGTGATACAGAGGAATTAGCACCTCAACTAAAACAATTTACTATAGACAATAAAATTCAATGACCATCCTTACACATACACACTTTTGGGCATGTAGAAGTATTTTTTGTACTGTGAATTTGCTAGGTCAAAGAGTACATACATTAAAAATTTCATAGACAATGTCATATCACCTTTCTAAAATGACTGCCAATTTGCCTTCTCACCAGCAATACCTAAGAGTATATATTTTCCTACAATTCATCTTTTTAAATTTTGCCAAATCTGATAGATAGGGAGTATGATATATTTTTCTTTTCTTTTTCAAGTTATTTTTACTAGTGATGTTTAGCATCATTGTTGCTTGTAGGAGCTCTGTTGTTCGTACTTTATTTATGTGTTTTATTTTCTGATTAGGAACTCCTTCTGCATACCCAAATTATAAAAATAGTCTCCTAATTTAAATATTTGCATTTTATATTTTTAAATGTCTGCAGTTTATTTTTGAACATGGAGCAAGGTAGGGGTTATGTCACACGGTGGATTTTCTTTTGGTGAAAGAAAAATGTGTGTGTGTGTGTGTGTGTGTGTGTGTGTGTGCGCGTGTTTGCATGTGCAGCTGAGCACTTAACTGTTCGTACCACCCAGAGACTCCACCTAAACAGTATATTGGTATTTCATTTAATGATGGAAGGTTCTATATATGTCTATATATATTTATTTACTTTTGTAAATTTCTAAGATTTAACGTTTGAGCTGAGTCTCAAAAAATGAGAAGATATTTTCCAAGCTGACCACGGCAGGCACTGTTCACTGGCTGAATATACCCTCCTTCCCCACACAACATCCTTCTCCCTAGCTGTCTTTATACTACGTGTGGCTATTTGGTAGAGTCTGGCCAATGAGATATCAGTGGAAAACTGCTGGGTGGGACTTATGGGGAAACTCTTGCTTTCTTGATGAAAGCAAGTGGGTATACCAGTGAATAATGTCTTTCCTCCTTCTTCCTGCATGGAAAATTGTTGTGATGCTTGGTTTCAATGGCCATCTTGAGACGATAAAGCAACGAGCAGGTGAATGGAGGTCTGCATACTGAGCAAGGCCAAAAGATAGAAAGGGCTTTGGTCCCTGCTAGCAGTATTGGGCAATTGTGTCAGCCTTGGAATCTCAACCTGTAGACTTTTTGCCTATTTGTTTAAGCAACTGCTAGTTGCTTTTCTGTTATTTATTGCCAGAAGGATTCCTAGCTGACACACAGACAGATGTAAAATATATTCTAGGGCTGTGTGAGCAAAGATATAGGGTTGTGAAATAACGTGGAGTGTTAGGTAATCTGCAAGTACAGAAAGGAGTTCAGCTTGACTAGAGTTTAGGGATAAGACTAGAGAGTCTGATAACCGTACTCTTCCAAAACCTCAATCTCAAACTCCTCCCCTGATGTTTCTTACTCTAATTCCCTGGCTTTTCTAAACTACTTATTTTATCACTTTTATATCATCTATCACTTCCTCATATCCTCACTTTCTACCTTTCTCAGCTGAGTTTTCATGGCCCACCCTCAACTCCTTTACCTGTTTGCTAGAAGAAAGCTAACCCTTTTAAAATCCAACTTCCTGCTTATTGTTCACTTGCCCCAAAATTAAAGAACATGCTTGATGAAGAACGTGCAAGCATATTGACAGACTTCACTTTCAATTCATGACTACACACTTTGGTATAAGGACTTAGTGCCTTCCTGCGGTCCTACTATATTCCTCAAGTAGCTTCATTCTCCTACTTTTCCAGGTAATTGTTTTACACCTTTTATTTTCTCCTCAATGTCCCAAATGTCTTCCTTCCTTTATTCTCCCAACTGATGACTTTGTTTCTTATCTCACTGAGAGAACAAAAACAATCAAAAGAGAACTTTCACCCTCTTCCATAACGAAACTACCAACTCATCTGAATCTGTACCTAGGTACCCTGCCATCCCTTGCATTATATTGGATGAATTATCTTTGCTTCTAAATCCAAACTCTCAATTTTTTTTACTGAATCTTATCCTTTTTTGCATGCAGAAGGACTTCGTTCGTAAAGTTATTCCCCTCTTTCTAATACATTATAAAATTTCCCCTCTCTACATTATTCTTATCAGTGTATAAATATATATGCCATCTTGTGAAAAAAAAAAAAAAACAAACGAAATTCTTGACTCCATTTTTCCCTCTGCCTACTACTCCATTCTTCTCTCTTTTACACAACTCCCCTCTCCAGAGTTGTCCACACTTACAGCTTCCACTTCCTCTTCTACATGAACCAACTCCCATTAGGCTTTATCCTAGGACTCCACCTAAACAGTTCTTGTGAAAGCCAAAATTTCAGTAGTCAATTCTCAGCCCCATCTTGTTTTCATTTCTCAGAAGCAACTGACATAGTTGCTTACTCCGTCCTTGCAAGAATTTCTTTAATTGGATTTCAACACCACATGCTCCTCTAGTTTTCTTCCTGCCTCACTGAAAGTCATTTTCCAAGTACTCTTAAATGTTGCTGTGCCTCAAAGTTCAGTCCTCTGACTTCTTATCTACTTGAGCTATTCTCTCCCATAAGGAAACTCTTCTTGTCCTGGGGGTCTCAATACTGTATTGCTAATGACTTCCAAACAATTTCTCACTGCAAAGTATCCAGTCCTAATTGCTCCCCTCAAATTCAGAGTTGTATTACTAACTGCTTACTATCATGCTCTGGGTGTCCAAAACTAAACTTTTGATCCCTCTTTTCTCCCCAGTGTTCCCCACCCCCACCCCCACCCCACCCCCGCTTCATTCAAGCAATTGCTCAGGCCAAAATTCCACGAATTCGTCCTTGATTTCTTCCTTTCTACTACTTCTTACTTGAAATCCAGCAGCAAATCAAAATATACCCTCAGACTATTCACTTTTCTTTATCTCAAATACCATCATCCTAGTCTAAACCACCATCATACCCTGCCTGATTAGTGCCTCCTAACTAGCCTCCCTCCATAACTCCCTTACAATCCATTCTCCTTACAAAAGCCAAAATAAATTATTTAAAATGAAAATTTAATCATGTCATGCCCTGGAAAAAAACTTCTAACAGCTCCTCATTAACTGTAAAATAAAATCCAAACTTCTTACCAAGCCTACAACACCCTACAGGATTTTCCTATTCCCTTCCATGGTTTTTTACTACTCATCCCCCATCCCACTCACCCTGCTACAGCCACACTGGCCTCCTTCCTGTTCTGAGAATACAGGAATCCTGCTTGTGCCTCAGACCCTTTGCACTCTCTGTTTTCTCTTCCTGGAGCACTCCAGATATCCATACGGCTTTCTTCCTCACTTCATGCATTTCTCTGTTCAATACCTCCTCACAAACACCTTTCTTGACCACACATCTAAAATAGCAGCCCCTCCACCCATTATCCTCTATTTTCTTACCTGTTTTTTTTTCTTCCCAGCACATTTCACTATATGACATTTTATATCTATCTCTGTATATATACATATCCACCACCTCCCTGTCAGTTTGTCATACTGTGGTGGCTTGTGTGTTGCTGTGATGCTGGAAGCTATGTTACCGGTATTTCAAAAACCAGCAGAACCACCCATGGTGGACAGGTTTCAGTGGAGCTTACAAACTAAGACAGACTAGGAAGACAGGTCTCGTGATTTACTTCCAAAAATCAGCCAATGAAAACCCTGTGGATCACAACAGAATACTGTCTGATACAGTGCTGGAAGATAAGCTGCCATAGGTTGGAAGGCACTCAAAATACACAACAGCTCCAACAGTGGCCTGGAGCATACCAATAATTGTGAAGAGGGTGCAGGACCAGACAATGTTTTGCTCTGTTGTACATGAGGTCACCATGAGTAGGAGCTGACTCAACTGCAACTAACAACAACAACAATATATACATATATATGACCATATAACATTATATACATAAAGTACACATGACTGTATGACATATCGTGTGTGCGCGCGTGCGCGTGCATATGCATGTGTGCATGTGTATAGTGTTGGCTCCCATGAAAGCAGGGATCATGTCTGCTTTTTTACAGTATCCTTAGTGTCTAGAACAGTGCCAGGTTCATATTAGGTACTTAATAAATAACTATTGAAAATAAATGACTAAAATCATGTATAAAAAATACCGTGCCCTGGCAACTGTTGGTCTCTACCACTAGTTTCTCAAATGTGATTCCAATGTCCACAGAGTTGTTGTCTTTCCCAGCACTGTGTTATCTTCAAAACTGATAAGCGTTCCTCATGTGTGTTTAGTCACTGACAGAACATGTAGAACTAAGAAGACTAAATACTAAGGGCCTGAAGTATTTTGCTAAAGAACACTCTCTAAGCTAAAATTTATTTATTAATTAACATTCTAGGTATAGTATTTTGACTATGTATTAAGCTATGAATTCATTATCAAATATGTCACCCATATTTCTCTATTTTGTTGCATAAAGATATCACGATTGCATTAAATTCCTTGCAATATCTTGCTGTACAATGGCAGTATCTTCACCCTGCATTACCAATTCATTCCTTGCCTTTCCATCTATCCATTCACACTTATCCAGCACACAGTAAGCTCAAGGAGAATAACTGTCCTAAATGGAAATGAGGCTCTTTCTCTGTGAACTCCTGTGGGTGTCACATCTTGGCATACACAAAGCACTTGGCATACACAAAGCAGCTGTGTCTTGGCCTTTACTTGAACAAACATTTTAGTCAGGGTGGCACTGGTGGAGCAGTATCTCACAACAAGCTACCAATGACAATTCCAAGGATATTCAAGTTATTTCACAGGACAGACAAAGAACTCAAAACTCTTTTTATGGATTGGGTATGACATTGATATCAAAACCTGGCACAGATAATGCAAAGAGATTAATTTCACTTGTAAATACTGACAAAAACAATCTTAAATCCACCTTTTCAAAGTGAGGAAACATAATCCATTCAGTGCATTAAAGAATTATAAATCATACACCATGATCAAGTTGATTTTATTTTCATAGAGATCAAAAGGCATTTGACAAAATTGAATACCCGCTCTTTAGAAACCTACCCAGTAAAGGACTAGTCAATGGATAATTCTGTAGTTATTTAGTGTATTATATACACATAATTGTATATACGTCTATATGTATAGATTATCTTCCCCTGAAAACCAGTAACATGCTTAATAAAAAAAATTACAGTATTTCCAAATAAGTCAGAAATAAGACAAAAAGGCCAACACTCTCCCCTACTCCTTAACTTTGTACTTAGAGGTTTCAGCTAATACAAAAATAAAGTATTAAATATAAAAAGAAGAGTTAATATTATCACTATCTGCATATGAGATAATTTTATACCCTGGAAACACAAGAGAATCAACTTAGAAACTACTACAAGCAATAAGAGAATAAAGTACATTCACTGCGCATAAAATTAATATGCAGCAATATTTGTCAATCTATCAAAATATCCATCAGCCTATCAAAATTACACTTTCACAAACCACTTGACTCAGCAATCACATTTCTAGGAATTCATTCTATAGTTATACTTGCTTACTTGTGAAATGATGTATAATCAAGGTTATTCATTGCAGTATGGTTTATAGCAGAAAAGATTGGAAACAGCCCAAATTTACATCGGTAAGATTCTAGTTAATAAATTATGTGTCCACACAATGTCATGCTGTGAAGGCTTAAAAATAAGATGAAAATCTCTGGACTAATGTAGAAACATGTCTAAGATATATTGTTAAGTGAGAATAAAAATAGTGTGCTTACAATATGTCACCTTTTGGGTTAAAAAAGTGAAGTAAGAATCAATACCCATATTTGCTTGGCTATGGAAAAAGAAACTCTGGAAAGTTACATAAAAAACGAAGAACAGAGGTTACCTAAGAGGAGGGGCAGTGGGAATTGGACAAATCAGGAACAAGGGTTAGAGGGAGATTTCATTGTGTATCTTTTTCACATTCTAGTTTTTGAGCCATGTGACTATTACTCATTTAAAAACATAAATTAAAAAGTTTAAGAAAAACAGAGTAAATGACTTTTGAATAGTTGTTTCAGTCCTGAAAATGTTTGGTCACAATATCTGAAAATGTGCTTTAATGGTGCAGTTTATAAACCCACAACCAAGACAAAATTTGTACAGATCCACAATGCCGCTTTGTGTAAAAAATGAACATATTTCACAGTAATTTATTACACACTTACTCTATAGAAGGTGTTCTGTAAATCCTGAGGGTAGAAAGCCCTAAGAGAACTTAAAATCTACTGAGAGACAAATGAGTAAATAAAAGATGATACCACATTGTTATCAAATACCCTGAAACAATTAAATGTGGAATGTTTAGGAGGGAGGCAGGGAGCAGCTAAATCTGGCAGGAGAGAAGTTTCTGGAGGTGATACCCCTGGATCTGAATTTAGAAGGATGAGCAGGAGGTGATGGAGTGGAAAGAAGAGACCACACATGGAGATGTGAGAAGGCATGGCCTCACTGACTCATGGTATACAGTCTAGAACACATACGAGTAGCAGAAGGGTAGGAGATGGGAACAGATTAAGGGTCTAGGCGCCTAGCTCAGAGACTTCACTAAAGGATTCTAAAATAGGGAAGGGGCATGAACAGTTTTGTACTTTGGAGCTATTATCATCCTGGCAGCAATGTGGAAGTCAGATTAGTAGATATCCAGAAAGGAGGCAGGCATGGTCACTCATAAGCTATTGGCATAATATAAATCAAAGCAACGAAAGCCTGAGTAAGTTCCCATTAATGAGAATGATCAGAACAGGATGCATTAGAGATGGATTAAGGAAGTTGAGTGACAGGTGAGATGCAGAAAATTATCATTTATTATTTCAATAAATATTTATTGAGAACCTACCATGTGGTAGTCACTATTGAATATAGAATACAGTACCAAACAGAGGTGACAGCTTTCATGGGATTTACATTCTAGTGTGGGAGACTTGACAACAAACACGAACATGTATAGAAAAAAAATCAGTTCTTGATAAGTACATGAGAGGGTTGAAGTAGAGGCTATGAAAGCAAGTGTCTGGCTTTTTTTAGACTGGGTGGTCAGGGACATCTTCTTTGAGAAGGTTATATTTAGGATGAGATCCGAATGACAAAAACTAGCCATATTAAAATAATGGGGATTGTCATTTAAGCAAACATAAGAGCTGGCAAATTTGGAAAAAATTTTCGGTAAGAAGGTTGATGTGACAGGATCATGGTGGCAGAGAGGGAGTTAAGAAATAAAGCCAGACAAGTAGGCAGGAGTGGGATAATACAGCATTTTGTAATCTACGGTAAAGAATTTGGATTTTATTCCAAGAACAATGTGAAGCTAATGGGGTTTTAAACTGGGAACTGAAAAGGTCAGGTTTATGTTTTAAAAGTATTAAGATAATTCTGTATTTCTACAGAATTCTAAAGGAGCCCTGGTGGTGCAGTGGTTAAAGAGCTCCAGTGCTAACTAAAAGGTCCGTGGTTCAGCTCTGTGGGAGAAAGATGTGGCAGTCTTGCTTCCATGAAGATTACAGCCTTGGAAACGCTATGGGGCAGTTTTATTCTGTCCTATTAGGTCGCTAGGAGTTGGAATTGACTCCATGGCAAGGCGGTTTTTATAGAATTCCACAAGTCTCATTAGAAGGCTATTATAGTACTACCAAGAAAATATAGTGGCAAAGACAAAAATGTAGACGTGCACAAATTTAGGACATGTTTTGTAGGTGTAATGCACAAGATATGTTAATAGATTGGATTGTGGCATAAGAGAAGAGGGGAATCAAGGATTTTATTTTAATTAACTTGGAAAGAAGGTGGTTGCAGGCACATACGCTATATCTGTGATGCGTTCACTGGTGATTTAAACAATACAGATTTATTATTGTGCACACAGTTGTTCACCAATAATATCACGTCCATCCCATCAGAGCCAGAACACATAAAACGCTCCCAAAACGTTAGCACACGGAAAGTAGATAACAAATAATACACAGAGATAGCAAACAATACATATAAACCAAAGTTCACTCGTAACAGTTTGATGGTGAGGAAACGATGTTTACTCTTACGTCACTGGGCTGGCACTTCTCTTGGCTCTGCCCCCTTTGCTCCTAGTCCAGCTCTCAACTAGCAGCCTTGGGACAGTCCCGGACAGCTGTCTTTCTAAGCAGAACCGCTCTGAGGGCAACCCCTATGCGGGGTGTGCCCAGGCTTGGTGGACGCCCCCCTGCCCCTCCCCTCCCCCCGCTTGCGCCTCGGACAGGCCTCTCCCGCCCCCGCCCCGCGGCAGGGACAGGCCCCCCTTTCCCTCCTGCGCCTCGGGTAGTAACCACCCCCCGCCCCATTCTAAGGGCCCCTCCACCCCGCCAGCCTGCGCCTCTGGCACTCAGCTGAGGTTTCTGAGGCTGCCTGGGCCAGCTCGTGCCTGCCCGGACCTGCCTGGGGTCTCAGCTGCCTCTAGTGCTGTGGCAGCCCCACGCCTGTTACAGTTCTCAGCCTGCTCTGCTGCCCCTTCTCCGCTCAGCAGACGTTGGCTTCTGCTGCTTCTGGCCTCTGCTGCTGTTTTCTCCAGGCTCTTCCTTTCACCGGGTCTAGGGTTTCTGCTGTTACGGGTGTCGGTCCCTTCGGATTAATCTCCCAATCTCTTATACCCCGGCTGACGTCTCTACCCTGGGACAAACACTAGGGGAGGGGGCTCTTCTTCGGCACAGAGCTGCCGCATTCCCAGGGAACGTGCTCACCCATCCTCTGCCCAGGAAGCTCCAGTGAGCCTTTGGCTTCCTTGGCTTTTATGGCCTCACCTGGAGCCCGCAGGTGATCTCTCTTAGTTGGGTTGGCCCTCATCCATTGTCCTCAGGTGTGAACCTACTCTCAGACCCAGGACCACAGGCCAAATCGTTCACTGCAAAGGGTCTCCATACCACACAGTGTTCACCCCCTGGCCGTTTGGTCACGGTTATTTCACATGAAACAATAAATTTGATCATCATTGTAATAAAAATTCATGTAAGGAAGAGTGAGGGAAAAGCAGATTTTGGTGGGGGAGTGATTCCAGGGCCAAAGTTCTCTTTTGGGCATGTTAAATTTGGACTGCCTACTAGATACGTAAACGGAGACGCCAAGAAAACTGTGGGATACATGAATCTGGGAGTGGGAGGTGTTGATTTTGGAGATATTGTCATATAAAATCCATTGCCGTCAAGTCCATTCTGACTCACAGCGACCCTATAGGACAGAGTAGAACTGCTCCATAGGGTTTCCAAGGAGCAGCTGGTGGATTTGAACTGCCAACCTTCTGGTTAACAGCCAAACTCTAACCACTGTGCCACTAGGGCTCTGTTGTCATATACAAGTATTTAAAATCACAGGACTAGATGAAGTTGGAGTCCCTCAGTAGAATAAACCATTAACCGTTCAAATACTAGCAGAAAGGTAGACGGTTCAAACCCACCCAGAGGCACTTCAGAAGACAGGACAGGTGATCAATCTGCTTCTGAAAGATCACAGTCTTGAAAACCCTATGGAGGAGTCCTACTCCACACGGGGTGTCACCATTAGTCGGAATCAACTCAAGGGCAACTAACAACAACAGACGAAATCACCTATGATAGTACAGTGAAACCTGTAGGAAGAGACTGCATAGGCCTGGCTCGCTATTATTACTCCCCATTGCTAACTGCCGCATTGCCTCATGATCTGGTTTTTCCCTCCGGTTTCAGTCTCTACAAAAGGTTTAAGATTAACCGATGTTCCTCCTTGGAGGGTGGAAAACAAGTGATAATGATGTAAGGATGAAAAACTGAACAAAGCACCTGCCTTGTGACAAGAAAACCAGGATGTCAACAGATAATCCTCAAATATATTAGTAAAAGATTAACTCATCTGAGACATGAGCACCTCAAGAAGGAACTAACACAAGCTTCTAAGAGCCATAATCCTGTCCCTAGAAAAGCCTTCGACTGATCTCCAGTGGGGAAGATGGGTTTTTTTTTTTGAGAAATCTATTCCCCTCTGTCTCCTATATATTGATACATAAGAAAACTCTTGCAGCTGACCTCACCGCTGTCGCGGAATTGGCTATTGAGCAGGCGGCTCCAATCCGCATTGTTGCAGTAACAAATCTGGTGGCCCGTACGGGGAACTTCAGCCACTTGAGACACGGCAGCTTCGGTAAGGGCCTGGGGCTGATTCACAGCTCTCCTGACAAGCGACAGTGAGAGATTTCATTTGCCTCTTGGGAGACTATCAGCCACACCTGGGACTGCCAGTGCCACAGCACTGCTGGTCCCCAACCGCACCAAAAGAGGCAGGTGAAAGAAAGCAAGACCTGTGTAGGAGGGATCTCAAGGTGAGTCTGTTGTGCTCAGGGCCGGGGCGGATAGGGCAGGCCGGAGGGTTCTGGAGCGGGACCTGAGCCCTTAGTTTCTGGGGCAGGAGGCGCCCCAGATGACTGACCCTGTGAGTAGGCTCCCAAGAAGGGACTCCTGGTGACTCTAGAGTCTTGGTTCTAGGGTGTGTGAATGCTCCTGGGATTATCTGGGAGGTTGAGGTTGTCAAGATCACCTCTGTCATCCGAAAAGCTTGTCTGAGAGGTTGCGGCTGCCAAGATTATCACTGTCATTTCTTTCAAGTTTTTTGTCTGTTCATAGTGTGTAGCGTGAAAATTCCTCAGGGATTGTCTGAGAGGTTGAGGCTGCCGATATCACTTTTGCCATCTTGGTGGGATCACGTTTTGTGTTTCTTTACCTTATATATACTTGTCCCTGTAAAGCCCCAGTGTTCTTGTGTCGTCACATTAACCCTTACCTGTATAAAGCCTGTCACCAGGTTCACGGATATTTTTGGCTCCAGTTTTCTTTTTGTTCTGAGAAAAATGTCTCCAAGGAGGTTGGGGGACCCAGAATAGGAATTCAGGGAATTCTGACCGAATCAAGCATAATTAGAGAGGAGGTGGATTTTCAGATAGACCATTTATAATAAGTCACCACTGTGCTCAGAGAAGAGGGACTCGTGCATTGGTGAAAAAGGCACCCTCAAGAAAAACACATTATGGGACGAGGCCCATCTATCCCAGCGAAATCTCCTCTAGGCTGCATTCTAGCAAACCGGAACAGGTATAGCTATGAGCCTATGACGAAGAAAATGATATGCTTATGTAACAATATATGGCCCCAATACCAGCTGGGGGACCAGGAACATTGGCCCCAAAATGGGTCCTTGGCTTATGACACGATCTTTCAGCTTGACTTGTTTTGTAGAAGGGAAAAGAAATGGGATGAAGTTGCCTATATTCAAGCTTTCATGTCTTTCTATCAAACTTTGAATCCCTTTAAACAGGTTCTTTTCCAGGAAAAGTCAAAGTCAAAAGTGCTTCCTGAATCCTCACCGGAGGATTCTCTCTTGGAAGGACTAACCCTGACAACTGCTTCAGCTCCTCCTCCCCCATATAGGAAAGGTGTGGTAGAAGCTGACAGGTCAGGTCAAGGAATGAGGGCAGAATCCCCCACCAGAAGGGCTGAGCCTGATTCTAGTTTGGCCAGCTTGGGAGAAACCAACGAAGGAAGGGAATTGGGAAGGAAGAGTGCGACTTCATCGAGTATGGTCTCCCCCCCTCACACTTGTCAGGGTACTGTTTTCCTTGAGGGCACTGTTGGGGTTCGGGCAGGGCAAATTCCCTTAAGAGAGATCACAGCTGGAATGGATGCTGAGGGACAGCCTTGAGGAACAATGCTAGTACACACTCTATTCTCTCCTTCAGATTTGTATGATTGGAAGAATCATAACCCCCTGTACCGCAGTGACCCAAATAGACTGACAGAATTATTCCTCTCCATTTTCTCTACTCACCGCCCGAATTGGGCAGACGTACAAGCCCTTTTAACCACTTTATTGACTTCAGAGGAGCACCACATGGTGTTAGAAGAGGCTTGAAAAGAGGCCGATAGGCTCCCTAATCTGAACCTGTTAACCTGACCTTCGGGAATGGAGGCCACAGAGAACCAAAAAGCGGATGCAGAAGCAAAGAAGGCTGCAACGCGAGGAGATGGGATGGGAAGAGAAATGGCCTTGATCCCTCATCTGGACTGTGTTGACCTTCCCACACACATCTAAACCACCCAGGACCTGGATAGGGCTAAGGAATGGGGCTATCACCTCACCTCTCATTCTGAATGGGAGACAATTCCTGAAAAAGCCAACTTTCCCCACCTGTGTAATGGCTGAGGTGGAGAAAAGAGACTGGGTCCATTCCCTGGGAACCATCGAAAACACTGTTAATCAATATGCTTCTTCCTGCTTGTCTTTTCCTTCTGACATTCCCCTTCATAGGTAGCACCCGGGAGATCGAGTCCTGTTGAAAGCCTGGAAGAACCAACACCCAGAGGATCAACTGGCCCCTAAGTGGGAAGGACTTTTGGACGTTCTCCTGACCACCCACTCGTCTCTGAAATTAGCAGGAATAGCTGCACAGTTATATCACTCGAGGGTGAAAGCAGCTCCACCCGAAGGAGAAAGAGTCACAGAACCACTGTATTCCTGCAATCCAACTTGAGATCTGAAATACAAGTTCAAGAAACTTACAGAATAATAATCCTAACCCTGTTGTTTGTTTTCTTTTTTCTTCTCCAGAAAGTGTGAATGGGAAAAACTCCAGCGGCCCTACAAGCCAGGGGAGCTCTAACCCTACAGGTTGGAGACACTTTAACCCTCCCATGTGTAGTATCATCCCTAACTCCAGTCGGTCCAGTTAAGTGGATCATGGAAGAGCTGGAAAGAGGACAGATAACTGTTTGGGACTTCAGGACCACTGGCTCCAACCTGGTTACACCTATGGCTGATACCACTCAGTCACACAATCGGGACTTTTCAATCGTGGTTTCAGATATAACCTTATCTGACACTGGAACATACTATTGTGTAAAGTACGAAAACGGGTCACCCCAAGATGCGGAGATCAGCAAGGGAGAGGGAATCCAAGTTGTTGTTGTGGAGTATCAAGAAGCTGCCCATCTTCCAGATGGATGGGACTGGTCATCCAATGGCCTAGTCACCATGTCCCAAGCAGTGGCTACTGGAGGGAACCTTAGCAGCTGCTGGGTGTGCCATCATCTCCCCCAGTTAGGAGCTCCCTTAAGTCTGTTAGCAGCCCCAGTTTTCGACTATAACAAAGATATACCCAGTCGCATCCTAACCCACAGTGCTCCAAAAGCGCCGATATGAGTGAGGCTTGTTCAATAGCCATTTTCTATACCCTGTTTCTCTCTCACTGAGCTCTATAAACATACTTCAGGGCACAAATGGGAAGTTAAATTACAAGATCCCCGGACCAAGGTAGCCCAACAAGTTTTCCGAGATTTTCTACTTCTCTCATCACGTAATCAATCTCTAGTCCTTCCCCAATTGTCCTATATTAACACTAGCATCCCAGTCAGCTCTAACAGAAATTGTTCCTTGTGTGCCCCATCAGGGTAGACCTTTCTAAGTGGGGGAAAAGTGTACCCCACTAGTGAGAACCCCATCCCAAAGGCATCACCCTGTACATGGGCTATCCAGTGTCTGACCGGAATTTACTATGTGGGGCAATGCACTTTGGGGTTTCTAACTTTCCCTACTCAGCTTCATCCATCACCCAGCCAGGGGATTGTAAAGGTCCCTTGGAAGAAACAGGATATCTTCTCCATAGATCCTGTGTGCCTGGAGGTGACAGGGATAAATAACAACCCTGTCCTAGAGAAGACTGGGTTTGGGTGGTAGTTCCTAAGAATGATTAGCCGAGGATTAGGAGTATACCACATAGAAATAGCTCTCAGAAATTTATCGGATACCCTTCACCTCTTAGCTTTTGGGACAGAGAGAGCACTCAAAGCTCAACAGATCTGTTTGAACTCCCTGGTTGAGATGGTCCTTAACAACAGAATTGCCTTGGACTTCTTATTGGCAAAGTCAGGAGGGGTATGTGCTATAATAAATAAAACCTGTTCATTTGGGTAAATACTACAGGAGAAGTCAAAATAGGTTTGGACACCATTCTTAAGGTAACTAAATGGACAGACCCCAAATCGAGACAAGAAGTTGCATGGAACTGGTTCTCCAGCATTTTTCCTTCTTTAGGATCTTGTTAACCCCCTTACTAACCTTAGGAATAATGATTATTCTAGTTTTTGTGTTCCCTGTTTTATGAAAATGTTGGCAGGAAGAACTGCAAATACCCTTAAGGCTGGAGAAATTTTTACCCTGGTAAGTCAGGATGCCCCTTTTTCAGGCTCTGGGTACGCATGTCATCTAATTCACCAAGATGCAGCCAAGTTCCACTCTAACTTACCCCCTGTCTATGGCCCCTAGTCGATACCGGGAGGTTTCTCACCCCATCCAACACCCCTAACGAGAAGGAAGTAGTCAGAAAAGAAGTGACGCCCTGTTCCCCAAATTGAGAAACTTCCAATAAAAGGGGGGATTGGAAGAGGCTGTGTAGGGCCCGGCTCACTATTGTTAGTCCTCATTGCTAACCGCCATATTGTCTCATGATCTTGTTTTTCCCTCCAGTTCCAGTCTCTACAAAAGGTTTAATATTAACTGATGTTCCTCCTTGGAGGGTGGAAAACAAATGATAATGATGTAAGGATGAAAAACCAAACAAAGCACCCGTCTTGTGACAAGAAATCCAGGATGTCACCAGATAATCCTCAAGAATATTAGTAAAAGATTAACTCATCTGAGACATGAGCACCTCAAGAATGAACTAACACAAACTTCTAAGACCCATAATCCTGTCCGTATAAAAGCCTTCGGCTGATCTCCAGTGTGGAGATGGGTTTTTTTTTTTTTGAGAAATCTATTTCCCTCTGTCTCCTATATATCGATATATAGGAAAACTGTTGCTGCTCACCTCACCGTTGTCTTGGACTTGGATTTGGCTATTGCAGCAGGCGGCTCCAATCCGCATTATTTCGGTAATACTGTGAGACCAAGAACCCAACTGGACTGCCTGGTTTTTCTGGGTCTCGCATGTTTCCACCGTTGACAGAGTGCAGTCTCACCACTTTTCTATCACTCGTTTTAGTGGAAAATATTTGAGTTTTCCTTCTTTGACAGGTTTCTTCCTTATGCAGTTTCTAGCTTTTGCAAGTTTTACTTTTTTCTAAAAAGGTGGTTAAGGACTGAACCCTATCCCACTCCAAAGTTGAAAATATCAGGGGGTGAGGAGATAGACAAGGAGCCTAATAAGAAATAACTAGTGATGACTTCTGGAAAGATGGTGCTCTAGGCAGAAGCACCATGACTTCCCTCCACAGCAAAGACCTGAAAAACTAAGCCAAACAGAGAAAACAGCAATCCTAAAATCCTAAACATCAAATGAAGAGATAAAGAACTCAGCCAAACATGAAATGGAATAAGAAACTGACAGAGAACAGAGAGCGAGGAGACTTACATGGAGAGGTCCCGTATCAGCTAATGCAGCACAGATCCGCCATCGTGGACTCCTCTCGGAGACCAGCAGATAGGGGATATGAGAAAACAGCTTCACGGAGCTTCCAGCAGGAGACAGAACAACCGGTAAACAGTGATATAAGCTTTCCCACCCCCACCCTTCTTCACCCCCACTCAGCCTCCTCTTCTTCCCATGGCCATAGCCTCTTGGCTGGGAAACACTGGCTGCTTGGATTCCACCTGCCAGCACTGGCCGACTCCCTGAGTGCCATTTGTTGGCTGTTGGTGTTGCTTTTTTCCGCTTCTTTTGATTTCTTCCTTACCTCTCACCACCTCCCCCAACTTTTGCTCAAATAATTGGCTCCATGTGCCATTTTTGCTTCTTCCTGAGGGGCTGTGGAGCTCCGTTCAAGTGTGGAACTTCTTCCTGGTCTGTGCTGCCACGCTGGTGGGATCCTGGGGCTTTTTTTGTTTGTTTGTTTGTTTTCAATTGTTTGTTTCCTTTTTCTTTGCTCGTTCTGGCTGGGTGGTGCTGTGCTGCTTGGGACCTACCCCTTAGCTTGCTCAGATGTGCAGAGGGATCCCTGAGTGCATTTCTTTCTTTTTGTTTTTTGTTTTTTCCTTCCGTTTTTTGGGGGGTTTGTCTTGTTGTTTTTTTATTTTTAACTAGTTTTGTTTTTTTTTCCCTCTTTTTCCCTTTTGTTTTTCTTCATTACTCAGTTTCTTGTCTCTCTATACCTTCCTTCTCTTCCTGTCCCCTGGATACCTGGCACTGAATACCTCTACACCTCCTATCCAGGCTGTACTTCAACACCTGGGAACAACTTCCCCCGACCTCGTAGCTACACCGGTGGGATCCCTGGGAGCTTTGCTGTTCTTTTTTCTTTCTAAGTCTTATTTATTCATTCTTTTCTTTTCTTTTTTTTTCTTCTTCTTGCCCTTTTTGTTTTTCTCCATTTCATAGTCTCTCATCTCTCCACTCCAACGGCAAACTCCCCTAGCACTCTTTTTTGTTTGTTTGTATGTATTTGGCTCCTGTTCCTCTCTCCCATACCCATCTTAGCTCCACACATCACAATCTCCCCCTTCCATCCTGCCTACTGCACCGTGCGCTTAACATCACACCATCAAGCAGCACAGGCATGGCCTACTGGAACCTGCCCTGCACTAATTACCGACCTGCCCTGGTGGCTGTAATAAGTGTCACAAACAACCCATCCCAGCAACTCCTTTTCAGCTATACCTGCCCTGCTGTACCATATCTGAGCGACTGACCCTGCCAATTGGAGAGGAGGCAAAAAGTGTCGTGCCCACAGACGAGCAAACAACAAAGAACACACAGCCCGCCTGCTCAGACACAGCCAAATTAAAAAAGAAAAGGACAAAATAAGCAAACCTACAATCAAGGAATGAGAAAAATAACTACTGAATTCCCCGAAGACAGCAGACAATATCAAAACATTTAAAAAAAACAGGACAGGGTGGTTCCACTAGGTGTCCAAAATAAAACACCAGATGACTTTCCAGTAAAAGAAAGGCACTAGAACTACCTGATAGGGAATTCAAATCTCTAATACTCAGAATTATCCAAGAGTTGAAGCAAAAAGCAGACACAAATGAGGAAAAAATAGACAAATTCATGGAAAATACAGGCAAAAAAAAGGGAAGAATTCAGGAAAATAATCCTGGAACAAAATGCCAAGATAAATTCACAACTAGAAATTATACAAAAACAACAATTAGAAATCAAAAAGATAAACAAGATTTCAGAAATGGACAGTGTCATAGAAGGGGTGAGGAGCAGATTTGAAATTGTGGAAGACAGGATCAGTGGAATTGAAGACAAACACTTGGATACAAATCTGAGGAAAAATAAGAAAAAAGAACGAAGAAAAATGAGAGACACTTAGAGTTACGTGGGATACAGTCAAAAGCAAAAATCTGCAAGGGATAGGAATTCCAGAGCAGGGGGAGAAAACAGAAGACACAGAGAGGATCATTGAAGAATTGCTGACAGAAAACTTCCCCAATATCATGAAAGATGAAAACCTGACCATCCAAGAAGCTCAATGAACCCCATATAGGGTAGACCCCAAAAGAAAACCACCAAGGCATATCATAATCACCAAAGACAAACAAAGAATCCTGAGAGCAGCTCAAGAAAAACCAAAAGTCACATACAGAGGAAAGAAAATAAGACTAAACTCAGATTATTCAGCAGAAACCATGCAGGCAAGAAGGCAATGGGATGAAAGAAAAATATTGCCAGCCAACAATAATATATCCTGCAAAATTCTCATTCAAATATGATGGTGAAATTAGTTCTTTTCCAGATAAACAGAAATTAAGGGACTATTAAAAACCAAACCAAAATTACAAGGCTTATTATAGGAAGTCCTTTGATCTGAGAACGAACGATATCAGACCACAGGCTGAATAAAGGACACAGGATTGTACTAGCCAGATACCAACCTAGGAAATGAACTCTTAAGGACTATGCAAAACAAAAGAATTACAAAAGGGAACCAGAGAGGTTAATCTGTAAATGACAACAGCATCAGAACAATAAAAGAGGGAATGAACAGTGTAGATACAGAACCTTCTAATGGAGAGGAAGTCAAGCAATACCAAGTAATAATAGACTAGTTCAAATCTAGGAAGATAAGTGTAAATTTCAAGGTAACCACAAAGAAAGTTAACAAGCCTACTCATCAAAATAAAGAAGAAAAACATAAAGTCTCCATAAAAAGGAAATGTACAAAAACAAAAGAAAAAAATTCCACAAACAAAAGGAACTCAGCACAGAAGAGTAAGAGGAACAAAACTAGAGGACATTATGCTGAGTGAAATAAGTCAATCACAAAAGGACAAATATTGTGAGACCTCTACTGTATAACTCATGTAAAAGTTTACACACGAAAAGAAACAATCTTTGTTGGTTACGAGGGATGGGAGGAGTGGGCGGGGGGAACTAAATAAATAAGTGGTAACTTTGGTGAAGGTTAAGACAGTACATATTACTGGGGAAGCCAGCACAACTTGTACAAGCTCCATAGACACTTCCAAACTCCCTGAGGGACTGAATTGCTGGACAGAGGGATGTGGGGACCATGGTCTCAGGGAACATCTAGAGCAACTGGCATAACACCTTTATAAAGACAATGTTTTACATTCTACCTTGGTGAGTAGCATCTGGGGTCTTAAAAGCCTGTGAGCAGATGTCTAAGATACTCCACCAGTCTCACCCCTTCGGGAGCAAGCGAGAATGAAGAGAACAGGATACAAGGAAAAGATTAGTCCAAAGGACTAATGGACCACAGCTACCACGGCCTCCACCAGACTGAGTCCAGTACAGGTAGATGGTGCCCAGCTACTACCACTGACTGCTCTGACCAGGATCACAGTAGAGGGTCCTGGACAGAGCTGGAAAAGGATGTAGGACAGAATTCTGACTCACAGAAAAAGACCATATTTACTGGCCTGACAAACTGGAGAAACCCCAAGAGTACGGCCCCTGGACACCCTTTTAGCTCAGTGGTGAGGCCCCTCCTGAAGTTCACCATTCAGCCGGGAATTGGACAGCCTCATAAAACAAAACAGGACTAATGAGGCACAGCAGTCCAGGGACAAGGACTAGTAGGCAGGAGAGGACAGAAAAGCTGGTGATAGGGAACCCAAGGTTGAGAAGGGACAGTGTTGACATGTCATGGGGTTGTTAACCATTGTCGTATAGGGCAATATGTGTACTAACTGTTTAATGAAAAACTTTTGTTCTGCAAACCTTCATTTAAGGTACAAAAAAAAAAAGAAAAAAAAAAAGAATTGTCTATGTGAGATAAAATTGACAACAGCAACTCAAAAGGTTTGATGGGAAGCCTAGGGGACAGTGAGTTGAAGATAATGGTGATGTAATAATTTGGAAAAGGATAGTGAGAATAGCAGCACAACTGGAAGAATGTAATCGATGTCACTGAATTGTACACGTAGAAACTTTCAAAATGGTGTAACTTTGGCTATGCATATTTTCATCAAAAAAAAATTTCCTCAAGGTCAAGAAGGGAGAGGGTTGACACATCATGGGATTCTTAACCACTATCATAAAACAATATGTGTACTGACTTTTTATGAGAAACTGTTCTGTAAACCTTCATCTAAAGTACAATAAAAAAAATTTTTAAAAAAAGAAATAGCTAGTGAGGCAGCAGGATGACCAGGAGAATGTGGTGCTGCTAAAGCAAATATGAAAGTGTTCCAAGAAGGAATGAGTGGGTGACTGATGCCAGTCCTTTGGATGCTGGTCGGTCAGGTGAGATTAGAAAGTAAAATAAAAATGCTTGGCAATGAACCAAACCATCATGGACCTTGTCCTCATCTAGCATTAAGTATAGTGTGAAAAACAGGCATAAAGAACATTAACAGATAGATAGATAAATCTTTGCAAACAATACTTAATAGGACTGGACTCTACTAGGGGAACATGGTGGGTAATTCACAATACATGTTAAAAACTCGTGCCATTGAGTTGATTCCGACTCATAGCAACTTTATAGGACAGAGGAGAGCTGCCCCATAGGGTTTCCAAGGAGCAGCTGGTGGATTTGAACTGCCAACCTTTTGGTTAACAGCCAAACTCTTAACCACTGTGCCACCGGGGCTCCAATTCAGAATGGGGATCAGAAAAGACCTCCCTGAGGAAGTGACATTTGAATTGATTCTTGAGGTATATATATAACTCTCTGGAAAGAGTTAACCAGAGCATTCCAAGTAGATGGGTTAGTCCTGTGAAAGACAGAAGAGCAGAAGAATCTTGGAGTATTTAAGGATATGAAGGTAAGCCAGTGTGACTGGAGCATAGTGAACAGGGTGGAAGGTGATATGAAAAGAGTTTGAGAGCTAGGAGAGTCCAGATTGTGTAAGCACAGGTATTATTCTAAGTATAATGAGAAGCCACTAACAGCTTTTAAGCGAAGAGTAATATAATCTCATAGACATTTTAAAAAACATTACTTTGATTGCTATGTGGGGAACAGATATGAGGAGAGCTAAAAAGCAAAGCAAAGAGAATAAACTTCTTGCAGTGGTGAGAGATAGTAATGCCCTGGGTTAGGATTTAGAATGAGGGTGGAAAGAGTAAATTTGACTGATTAAATCACAATAGTCCCTTACTAAGGTAACTCATATAGGAGGAAAGGAAAAATGAGGAGGAGGGAGCAAGAATTTGATGTGTTTATAAGACATCCATGTGGAGATGTCCAGAAGGCATTTGCATCTTTGGTAGAAATATCCCAGAAGTGATGCTGTGTTCTTCTCATTGCATCCTATCAGGTGGCACATGTTTCAATTTATTCCATTTCTGGTGATGTTAACTTTGATCACTTGATTAAGGTGATGTGTGCCAGACTTCTGTCTATAAACTTGTCTTTTTTGCTTTATAATTAATAAATATTTTATTGGGAAGTATATTCAGACTATGAAAATATCCTGTTTCTCATCAAATTTTCAATTTATTCATTTATTTGTTTATGTCAGTATGGAGGAGGATCCAAAGACCAGGATTAAATATATATATATATTATATATATATAATTTATTTATTTTGTTGTTGTCATTGTTGTTGCGAATATACACAGCAAGATATACACCATCAACAGTTTCTACATGCACAATTTGGTGACATTGGTTACAGTCTTCGAGTTGTGCAACCCTTCTCACCTCCCTTTTCTGAGCTGTTTCTCCCACATTAACAGAAGCTCACTGTCCCCTAAGGTTCCTATCTAATCTTTCCAGTTGTTGTTTTCAATTTGATCCTACATAGATAGTTCTAACCTTTTCAAGACCTGTGGGACATATGGTATCCCACACAGTTTTTATGTCTCTAGAATTCTTTGGAAAGAGGGCAGCCTGATTTTAATGCGTTTAGCAACAAGGTGGGAGCCTTGAAATGCGTGAAACTAAAAAATCCTGAGTAGGGGCCTAATTTTTGTGTAGATTGAGCATTGTCTTAGGTGATGCCTCCTGGATGTGTGAATTTTCTAAACTTTTGGCAGTTTTGCCTTTATTTCTGTGAGATAATCTTCCTTACTATGTTTTCTAGTTGCTAAGTTCTTGTGAGAATGTACTTACCCTGAGAACAAGCTATTGCCAGTCTTCATTCAGTCATAGTGGCCATTTTCTCCTTTACACCATTCATTGTTTCCAGGTATTACTGGCTGTCTTCTTTTCTAGCTTATGAGTGGTAAACACTGCCTTTCCAATAAGGAATAATACCTTGCAGTGGTACTTTTCAAGAGATTGGAACTCCTATAAGTTCTTCTTACCCTGCATTCAGTCTTTGGGCCCAATCTTTGCTTCCACTTGTAGCAGGTGGAATGCACTGCTGTGAGCAGTTCTGCGGTATTTCAGGGCAGCTGTTTCTGCTTCTAAGCTGTTAGTACGTCTTTTGTTATAATGAAGAATACATAGTAGTGATAATTTTCCTGAGATTAAAATTCCTTTAGTTTTATTTAATTTGCCTCTAAGTACTGCTTTTGCAGTAATGAGTGGTAATGTAGTGGTAATTTTCCTGAGATAAAAAATTCCTTGGTTTTATTTATTTGGACTATAAGTACTGTTTTGCAGTAAGGAAGAATGCATTATACCATGTTTTGAAAAGTTTCAAGAAAAATAATAAAAAGGCTAAGAAGGAGACTAGAATAAAATGTATGTGCAGTCATTGCCAGGTGCCTTCACGTTTTACCTCATGTTTTGCAGATTTTCAAGAAATTAAAAAAAAAAGAAAAAGATTTTATCATTGACTCAGATTGGCAGGATTTACATCATCCAGCATCCACTGGGACACATGGGATCCCAGATAATGGGTATCAGAATAAATCCATAACTCATAACAAAAATTCTGAATTGGCCCTTTAATCAGCATGCTTTCATTAGTGAAAACATATAGTATCAACAAAAAATTCAAAGGAGAAAATAATTGGGTTTTGAAAGCATTTTAAAAGAGCACAGCGCTTAAGGTAGATGTTTTTTACTAGTTAAGCTAAACCATTGTTTGATTTTAAGAAGCCTTCAGGGGATATTTTTGGTTTAAGATTTAAAGATTATCTCAGGGCAATAGTTTCAGGGGGAGACCAGGATGTTAGCTCTTGTCTATTCTTTCTCCTTTTTTTTGTATTATTTTTTTTCTCGAGGAACTATTCTATGTTCTCTAATAAACAAAAAGACTGCTAATGGGACACAGAAAATTTCTAGAAGTCTTTTAATTCATCATCTTTATTGCAACACATTTCTCACATAAGAATTCTAGGATTAATTAATTAACAAGATATAAGAATTGACCATTGTCTTAGGCTAGGTTCTCTAGAGAAACAAAACCAGTAAAGTGTATAAATACATATATACATTTATACATATATATATATACAGAGAGAGAGAGAGAGAGAGATTTATATCAAGGAAATGGCTCACGTGGTTGTAGAGGCTGCAAAGTCCCAAGTCCATGGGTCAGGAAAGAAGCTTCTTCTGATTCATGTCACCTCAGGGGCTGGCGAACCCAAGATCAGCAGGTCAGAGAGCAGGGCGGTTGCTCACAGGCTGTGAAGATCGAAGAATCCCAAGATCAGCAGGTAAGACTGCAGATAAGCTGCTAGCTCAAGTCCCAAGAACCAGAGGTCAGACGAACAGGAGCCAACTGCAGGATCCAGAATGAGTAAAAGCCTCCAAGCCCTGCCTGAACGTCCATCCACACTCGATGTAGGCCACAAGCCCAAGAAAACTCCCCTTCAACTGATTTTCTACTCATAGCAGATCCCATTATGGGAGTGATCATGTACCAGATCTCAACAGGGAAGTGATCACAACATTATACGACAGCCAAAACACTGAGAATCTTGGCCGAGCCAAGTTGATACACAATCTTAACCATCACAACCATCCACTTTATGCTGGGCCCTGTAATAGTCACAGTGGTTTCACAGTGATGAATGGAAACAGTAATAATAATAAAAAAGTTCAACTTTAAATGATATATTTTTAAGAAGACTTAGTGCTGGAACAGACATGAATTTTTAACCACGAATTCTGGCATTCAAAAATAAACCATTGTTTCATTTCTTTTAGATGAAATTAAATCTGACTCTGCTTCCATTCTTCCAAATTTCCTGGTGGAAATAATTCTTAATTTTTATTAGAGCTTTCTCGCACCTGGGTTTTGTAAAGTAAAATATTTGGATTTATTGCTTTAGTCTTTGTCCCAAACTGGTTACTCTTTCTTTTTTTTTCCCCCAAACTGCTTACTCTTGATATGACCATACCACTGTCCAAGTCCATAGGCCATTTGAAGTCTGACCACTTGGCTGCTTCGGTGTCATACTTGGTAACAAGAATCTTTACTGAGACTGAGTGCTCTGTGGCCCAGGGTCTGCCTCACACAGCCATTTAACTCAGAGGTTCTGACCCTTCCCCTGGGTGCAGTGAGGGAGGGGGCCACAGGTGCTGCTATCCTGGGTTCCACAAATATCCATCTTCCTCCTGGTTCTGTATTCTCTCCCCAACCTGGTCTTCTGCCCTCACTTCCCTGAAAGAACTTCTTTCCCATCTTCTCCAGGAGTGTCTAGCATATTTCCTGAATTAGCTGAGGCTTCATAGGTGGTGAAAATGGTTTGTGCTCAACTACTAACCTAAAGGTTGGTGGTTTGAAACCGCCCAGCCATAGCATGAAGGAAAGTCCTGGTGATCTGCTTCTGTAAAGATTGCAGTTAATAAAAACTTATGGAGCAGTTCCACTCTGTAGCACATGGGGTCACCACGAGTAGGAATTGACTCTATGACAAAAGATTTAGTTTTTTTTTTTTTTTTTGGTTTTCACAAAGGTCAGGGAGTTATCTTTAAGCAATGTCTGCTTTTAGCTTGAAACTTCTTGAGGAAAAAGAGTACAATGGTCTGGCTCTCCTTCTAAAGCGAGGAAGGGAAAAATATTAGGGGATCAAAACTAACCCAGTTCACATTCTCCCTGAATCCCCTTCAGTAGGGAAAACCAAACACCTGTTAACGTTTCAATAAATTATCCTGTCACACTAGGCAGAAGGAAAGCTAGTAAAAGCAGGGAAGCATTTTGCTCACTTTGAGTGAAAGAAAATGAACATACATAGTTTAAGTAAATTTAAGTAAGTTTTTGGAAAAAGAGAAGAAAGGAGGGGGGAGAATAGCTTAGTCTTATTATCATTTTGGGAATTTCCATTCTCACACACATATCATAATAATTAATTCAATAGTTAAAACAGCATCACATTGGCACACAAGTATATAGAAAGATCAGTGAAATAAAAATTCTATTTGGGGGCACTTGGTATTTTTAACTTTAATTTTTAAAATAGGAAGTATAAATTTAAAAATATGAAAAAGTATATATCTGTGCCTTCCCACAGTGACCCAGTTCCTACTATTTTCCTACACTCAAAACCATTAGAAACATCTTGTGCATACATTAAGAATTTCTTTGCATGGATAAAATATATATCTGTGTGTATATACTTATTTTTCATTTTCAATGCAAAAGCTAGCTTATAATATACAGTTATGCATATTCCTTTTTTTCTTAATATATGTGGTAGAACTTCTCAAATATATAGTTTTCTCAGTCTTTTTTGTTGTTGCTGTTTTTGTTTTATTCTTACAGATGCATGTTATTATATTTCATTGATAAACCATAAATTAACTACTCCCTTACTGATAGAAAACGTTCTGTGACAAACAATCCTAAAATGAGGAATCTTGTTCATGTGTCCCAGATATGTGAAAAATAATATTGCAGTTTGATTTTGATTTTCATTTCTCTTATTACGAATGCAGTTGAACATTTAATTTGCAGGTTCCCATCTCTGTTGTGTGAACTGTTTGCACACTCCTTACTCAAGTTCTCTCACTATTATTTATATAGATATAGATATATGTTATATATGTATATATATTCCTGTGATATGAGTTGTAAATATTTTGTTTCCTAATTTGTCTTTTGAATTTGCTTATGATGTTTTTCATCCCACTAAAGATTTTGAAACAAAATTCATAAGTATTTAATAAATACTTCTAAAAATGAGCATTATTTTTTAAAATAAAAAAAATTGTGTGTGATAAACACATAATTAGCAAAATATTTTAGTATTATAAATATTCAAGTATTCCAGCCAGTGTGCAAATTTATAATTGGTTATTAAATGTCATAATATATTTTTTTAATTTTGTTTGAATCAAGATCTTAATTAGGCCCACACATTGTGATTGATATGATTTTTACATCTCTTTAATTTTATAAGTTCTTCCCCTTTCTCTTTCTGAGATTATTTATTGGAGAAACTGAATTGTTTGTCTTATGGAGCTTTTCACAGTCTTAATTTTTTGAATTACATCCCATGATATAATTTAACATGTTCCTTTGAACGCTGTATTTTCTGTAAACTGGTAGATGTCTTGAGCAGATTTAGATATGATTTTTAATTTTTTGGCATTGTTCCTTCACAGGCAGTATTGTATTCTTCCATCACGATTCACATAATGTCTGATTATTTCTTTTTTTTTTGGCTTTAACAAACCAAAAAACAGTTTAGGAGGCTAGAAGTTTCAATTTAGGGCACCGGCTCTTGGGGAAGGCTTTCTCTCTCTGTAGGCTCTAGGGGAAGGTCCTTGTCTCTTCAGCTTCTGTTTCCTGGTGCCTTGGAAATCTCCACGTGTCTTGGCATTTATCTTCCCCCGTCCTTTGTTTGCTTTCTGCTCTTTTTTTTTTTTTTTTTTATTGTGCTTTAGGTGAAAGTTTACAGAGTATATTAGTTTGTCATTAAACAATTAATACCCAAACTGTTTTGTGATGTTCGTTGTTGACCCTGCAGTTTGTCAACACTCTCCCCTTCTCCATTCCGGCCTCCCCATTTCCCTTCATCCAGTTTTCCTGTCCCTTCCGCCTTCTCGACATTGATTTTGGGCAGGTGTGCCCATTTAGTCTCATATACATAATTAGACTACAAAGCACTTCCTTACATGTTATTGTTTGTTTTATAGACCTGTCTAGTTTTTAGCGGAAGTGTGAGCCTCAGGAGTGACTTCAGTTCTGAGTCAAAAGGATGTCCGAGGGCCATACTTTCAAGGTTTCTCTAGTCTCCGTCAGACCAGTAAGTCTGATCTTTTCTTGTGAGTTAGAATTTTGTACTACATTTTCTCCAGCTCTGTCTGGGACCCTCTGTTGTAATCCCTGTCAGAGCAGTCAGTGGTGGTAGACAGGCACATCTAGTTGTTCTGGGCTCAGGCTGGTGGAGGCTGTGGTACTTGTGGTCCATTAGTCCTTTGGACTAATATTTTCCTTGTGTATTTTGTTTTCTTCATTCTCCTTTGCTCCTGGATGGAATGGGACCAGTAGATGTATCTTAGATGGCTGCTTGCAGGCTTTTAAGACCCCAGATGCTACTCACCAAAGTTGAATGTAAAACATTTTCTTTATAAACTATGTTATGCCAATTGATCTAGATGTCCCCCAAGACCATGGTCTCCAGCCCTCAGCCTGGTAACTCGGTCCCTCAGGAAGTAGATGTGTCTATGAAATGTCTATGACTTTGCCTTGGTCAAGTTGTGCTGACTTCCCCTGTACTGTGTACTGTCTTTCCCTTCACCAAAGTCGCCACTTATCTACTACCTAGTTAGTGTTTTTCTCTCCTCACCCATCCCCTCCCTCATAATTATCAAAGATTGTCTCTTTCTGTGTGGAAACTTATCCTTGAGTTTTTATAATAGTGTTCTCATACGGTATTTGTCCTTTTGTGAATGACTTATTTCACTCAGCATAATGTCCTTCAGATTCATCCACGTTGTAGGAGCTGTTTTGCAGATTCATCACTGTTCTTTATTGTTTCATAGTATTCCATTGTGTGTGTATACCATAGGTGGTTTATCCATTCATTTGTTGATGGGCATTTAGGTTGTTTCCACCTTTTTGCTATTGTGAATAGTGCTGCAGTGAACATGGGTGTGCATATGTCTATGCATGTGCTGGCTCTTATTTCTCTAGGATATATTCCTAGGACTGGGATTGCTGAATCATATGGTATTTCTATTTCTAGCTTTTTAAGGAAGTGCCATATTGTTTTCCAAGATGGTTGTACCATTTTACATTCCCACCAGAAGAGCATAAGAGTTCCAATCTCCCTGCAACCTCTCCAACATTTATTATTTTCTTTTTTTTGATTAATGCCAGTAATGTCAGGGTGAAATGGTGTCTCATTGTAGTTTTGATTTGCATTTTTCTAATGGTTAATGATCACAAGCATTTCCTCGTGTGTCTGTTAGCCACCTGAATGTCTTCTGTTGTGAAATGTCTGTTCACATCTTTTGCCCATTTTTTTTTCTTTAGAACATTTTTTTTTATTGTACTTTATATGAAGGTTTGCAGAGCAAATTAGTTTCTCATAAACAATTAATACACATATTGTTTTGTGACATTGATTGCCAACTCCTTTGTCCATTTTTAAAATGGATTTTTTGTCTTTTTCTTGTTGAGGTGTTGAAATATCTAATAGATTATAGCAATTAGACCTTTGTTGGATATGTCATAGCCAAAACTTCTTTCCCATTTTGTAGGTTCTCTTTTATTCTTTTGGTTATGTCTTTTGAAGAGCATTTAAGTGTTTAATTTTTAGAAGATCCCAGTTATCTAGTTTATCTTCTGGTGTTTGTGTATTGTTAATTATGGTTTGTGTACTATTTATGCCATATATTAGGACCTCTAGTGTTGACCCTATTTTTTCTTCCATAATTTTCATAGTTTTTGATTTTATATTTAGGCCTTTGATCCATTTTGAATTAGTTTTTGTGTATGGTGTGAGGTATGGGTCCTGTTTCTTTCTTTCTTTCTTTTTTTTTTTTACAGATGAACATCGAGTTTGCCAGCACTATTTGTTGACAAAACGGTCTTTTCCCCATTTAATGGACTTTGGGCCTTTGTCAAAGATCAGCTTACTGTAGGTGGATGGATTTACATCTGCGTTCTTGATTCTGTTCCATTGGTCAATGTGTCTGTTGTTGTACCAGTACCAGGCTGTTTTGACTACCCTAGTTGTATAGTAGGTTCTTAGGTCAGGTAGTGTGAGGCCTGCTACTTTCTTCTTCTTCGTCAGTAGTGCTTTACTTATTGGGGGCCTCTTTCCATATAAAATTAATTATTAGTTTTTCCATCTCATTAAAGAATGCTGTTGGTATTTGGATCAGGATTGCATTTTATCTGTAGATCACTTTGGGTAGAATTGTCATTTTCACAACGTTGAGTCTACCTATCCATGAGCATGTGTGTTTTTCCATTTATGTAGGTTTGTTCTGGTTTCTTGCAGTAGTGTTTTGTAGTTTTCTTTGTATAGGTCTTTTATGTCCCTGGTTAGATTTATTCTTAAGTAATTAATTTTCTTAGAGGCTATTATAAATGGTATTGTTCTCCTGATTTCCTTTTCATAGTTCTCTTTAATGGTGTATAGGAATCCAACTGACTTCTGTATGTTTATTGTGTTTTGTGCCACTCTGCTGAATCTTTCTGTTAGTTCCAGGAGTACTCTTGTGCAGTCTTTAGGGTTCTCTATGTATAGTATCATACCATCTGCAAATAGGGATAGTTTTACTTCTTTACCAATTTGGATGCCCTTTATTTCTTTTTCTTGCCTTATTGCTCTAGCTAGGACTTCCAGAACAAGGTTAAATAAAAGTGGTGATAAACGGCTTCCTTGTTTTCTTTCCATTCTCAGGGAGAATGCTTTCAGCTTCTCTCAGTTAAGAATGATGTTGGCTGTTGGTTTTGCATAAATGCCTTTTATTACATTGAGGAATTTTCCTTCTCTCCCTGTTTTACTGAGAGTTTTTATCAGGAATGGGTGTTGGGCTTTATCAAATGCCTTTTCTGCATCAATTGAGATAATCATGTGATTCTTTTCTTTTGTTTTATTTATGTAGTGGATTACTTTGATTGATTTTCTAATGTTGACTCATCCTTTCATACCTGGTGTGAATCCTGCTTGGTCATGGTGTATTGTTTTTTTGATATGATGCTGAATTCTATTGGCTAGAATTTTGCTGAGAATTTTTGCATCTATATTCATGAGAGTTATTGATCTGTTATTTTCTCTTTTTGTGGTGTCTTTGCCTGGTTTTGGTACCAGGGTTATGCTGGGTTCATAGAATGAATTCAAGAGTATCCATTCCTTTTTAATGTTATGAAATAGTTTGACTAGTACTGATGTGAGTTCTTCTCTGAATGTTTGGTAGAATTCACCAGTGAAGCCATCTGGGCCAGGATTTTTTTTGTTTGGAGTTTTTTTTTTTTTTTTTTTTACACTACCTTTTCAATTTCTTCTCTTGTTATGCATCTGTTCAGATTTTCTACCTCAGTTTGTGTTAGTTTAGGTGGGTAATATGTTTCTAGAAATTTGTCCATTTCCTCTAGGTTTTCAAATTTTTTGGAGTACAGTTTTTCATAGTACTCTTTATTGATCCTTTTTATTTCAGTTGGTTCTGTTGTAATTTTCCCCATCTCATTTCTTACTTGAGTTATTTGCTTCCTCTCCTGCTTTTCTTTTGTCAGTTTGGCCAATGGTTTGTCGATTTTGTTGATCCTTTCAAAGAACCAATGTTTGGTTTTGTTGATTCTTTCTACTGTCTTTCTGTTCTCTGGTTCATTTATTTCTGCTCTGATCTTTATTATTTCCTTTCTTCTGGTGGTTGTAGGCTTCTTTTGAGGTTCTCTATCTGTTTGAATTGTAGAGCTAACACTTTGATTTTGTCCCTTTTTTCTGTTTTGATGTGTGCATCTGTTGTTATAAATTGACCTCTGAGCACTGCCTTTGCTGTGTCCCAAAGGTTTTGGTATGATGTGCTTTCATTCTCATTTGATTCTAGAAATGTTTTGATTCCATCTCTGATTTCTTCTATTACTGAGTGGTTTTAAGCAGTGTTATTCAGTTTCCATGTTTTTTATTTTTTTCCTTGCTCTTTCTATTATTAATTTCTCCTTTTATGGCATTGTGATCAGAGAAGATATTTTGTATTATTCTCAATGTTCTGGGTTTTGTTGAGGGTTGCTTTGTGGCCTAAGATGTGGTCTGTTTTGGAGAATATTCCATGTGTGTTAGAAAAGAATGTATACTTTGCTGCTGTTGGGTGGAGTGTTTGATACATATCTATGAAGTTAAGTTTGTTTAGATCTTCTCTAGATCTTTAGATTTTCTGTATCTCTGTTGAGTTTCTTTCTAGATGTTCTGTCTTTGTCAAGAATGGTGTTTTGAAGTCTCCTACTATTTTTGTGGAACAGTCTTTTTCTCTTTTCTGTGCCGTTAAAGTTTGTTTTATGTATTTTGGAGTCCTTTTATTGGTGTGTAGATATTTATTAAGGTTATGCCATCTTGGTAGATTGTTCCTTTAATCATTATATAATGTCCCTCTTTGCCTTTTATTGTGGGTTTTGCCTTAAAGTCTATTTTATCTGAGATTAGTATTGCCACTCCTGCTCTTTTTTGGTTGCTGTTTGCTTGATATATATTTTTCCATCCTTTGATTTTTAATATATTTATGTATTCGTGTTTAAGATGTGTCTGTTGTAGACAGTGTATTGATAGGTCTTTTTAAAAATCCATTCTGACACTCTCTGTCTCTTTATGGGTGCATTTAAGCCATTTACATTCAGTGTGATTATCAATAGGTGTGAGTTTATTGCTGTCATTTTGTTGTACTTTTTTTGTGATGCTGACGTTTTCTTTGTTGCTGTTACTTTCTTGTGCTGAGTTCTTTCTGTTTGTGAAATTTCTTTTCATTTCTTTCATTATTGTATATTTTGTGTTTATTGAGTCTTTAGGTTTTTCTTCTTTTTTTATTTTTATGAGTAGGTTTGTTAATTTTCTTTGTGGTTACCTTGAAATTTAACCTTATCTTCCTGAGTTTGAACGAGTCTTTTATTATTTGATATCACCTTGATTTCCTATCCATTTGAAAATTCTATATCTACTTTGTTTATTCTCTCTTTTATTCTTTTGACATAGTCTTCATTTACAAAAGAACATCTCTGGTTTCCTGTTTTAAATATTTTAGTTTTATCATTGAGGATTCATTACCTAGTTTGGTATCTGGCTGATGCTGTCCTGTGTCCTAGATTCAGGTTGTTGCCTGATTTTATTGGCTCTCTAATTGAAGGACACTTTAATATTTCTTGTAAGTTTGTTTTAGTTTTTACAAACTCCCTTAATTTCTGTTTATCTGGAAATGTCATAATTTCACCATTGTATTTGAGAGAGTTTTGCAGGATATATTATTCTTGGTTGTAATTTTTTTCTTTCAAGGTTTTATGTAAGTCATTCCACTGCCTTCTTGCCTGCATAGTTTCTGACAAGTAGTCAGAGTCTAGTCTTATCGTCTCCCCTTTGTAAGTGACTTTTCATTTTCTTGGATCACTCTCAGAATTCTTTCTTTGGTTTTGGTAAGTGTGATTATGATATGTCTTGGTTATGACATATGATATGGTTATGATTATGATATGTCCTTTGGGGGGGGTCTATCCTAAATGGGTTTTATTGAGCTTCTTGGATGGTCAGATTTTTGTTGTTCATGATTTCGGGAAAATTTTCTGCCAGCAAATCCTCAATGATCTTCTCTATGTTTTTCATTTTCTCCCCGTTCTGCAACTCTGATTACTTGCAAATTTTTGCTCTTGATTGTATCCCACATAATTCTTAGGTTTTCTTTATTTTTCTTCATTCTTTTCTCTAAGTTTTCCTCAACTGAAGTGGCATCAATGGATTTGTCTTCAATTTCACTGATTCTGTCCTCCATTGTTTGAAATCTGCTGCTAAAACCTTCTATTGAGTTGTCCATTTCTCAAATTTTGTTGTTTATCTTTTGAATTTTTCATTACTGTTTTTGTATGATTTCTAGTTGTTTATTTATTTTGATACTTTGTCCTTGTATTATTTCCTGAATTCTTCTATTGCTTTGTGTTTTCCTTGATTTTGGCTGTGTTTTGTTGGTTTTGTCTGTATTTTCATGATTTTATCTATTTTTTCCTTAGTTTTGTCTATGTTTTCCTTGACCTATTTCCTAGTCTCTTGGAGAGCCCTGAATATTAGAGTTTTGAATTCCCTGTCGGGTAGTCACAGTTCCTTTTTTTATACTGGAAGGTCACCTGGTTCTTTATTTTGGTCACTTGCTGGAGCCATCTTATCTTGCTTTTTTATACGTTTTCAAATTGTCTGTTGTTTCTGAGATATTCAGGTATTATTTTCTTTATTTGTTGATTGTAGGTTTGTTCATTTGTCCTTTTTTTTTTTGTTTTATTTGGTTATATCTGGGTGGGCGGGCTGGGCCTGCTTTGTTGCTTGCTCATCTGTGGGCACAATAGTTCTTACCACCTTGACCAGGTGGGATGGGTTGGTTGCTCAACTATGCTGCAGCAGGGAAGGTCCAGCAGGATTGGGACAGGTGGGCATGGGTTGTTTGTCTTCATTGCAGTGGGGCAGAACTGGAGGGAGAGGGGTGTCATGGGGCTACTTCTGCTCAGGGCTGTGGGGTATGGCAGGGTGGAGCCACCACAGAGGGGGGTGTCATGGGGCCAGTTTTATGTACTTAGAAAAATGATTAAAATTTAAATAAACTCCCACAAAGACAGGGAGAAGAGGCACTCCCTTCCTTGATGTGTACATTTCAGAAATGGTGCCAAGTCTCTTAAAAAATATTCTTGGGCTGTAAAACTGCGAGAAGCATTTGTAGCTTGTAAAAAGGCTTTAACTATATCTCACAGGAACAGAGAAAGAATGTACAATTACAAATTTTCTAAAGGAAATGCTCAAAAAAAAGTGGGGGAGGATGGAAGTCTCTTTCCTTTTGGCACTAGGGAAAATTCTAGGGTTTTTTTTTTTTTTTAGATTTGTGTTTATCCTTACAGGTATAGGCATGAGTCCCCATCTGTTTCCCTAGATTCTTACTTCATACTAAATAAAAGCCTTAAGCTTCTAGAGAGTGGCCAGGAATGCTCCCACCCCCCAGGACATAAGCAAAGATTTATTGCTTCTGGGAGAGGGGCAGGAGACTATTGACCCAAGGTTCTTACAACCATCCTGAGCAGTGATGTGCTTCTTCTTGGGGAGAGGTGGTCCTATCCAAGATCACGACAGACACAAGGCAAAGTGAGAGAAAGCTCCACCCTCCTCTGCGGCCCAGGTGCATAGGGCCTGCCTAAGATGAAGGCTGAACCAGGACAATATCTTGAGCCTAGCACAGAGTAACAAGCAATTAGAGTCTACTGCTGGGAGAGGGACAACAGTGTGGCGAGAGACTATCTTAGTGACACAAGCATGCAGCAACTACTGAAAACAGAGGGTGGAATAAGAACATCCAGATCCCACTTTAAGCATAAGGTGACAGCAGCCCAACTCTGGAGGAATTTAAAGCTTAAGGTGTTAGTCATAACAGAAAAAATAGGTAATTGGACTTCATTAGAATTAAGAAATTTTATTCATCTAAAGACATGATTAAGACAATGAAAAGGCAAGTGATTGAGAGAAAAACAATTTTTGTAATACATATATCTAGCAATAAATATATATCCAGAATATATTAAAAAAATTCATACTAGTCAATGAGAAAAAAACCCACACAATCTAATAAAAAAATAGTAAAAATAACTTTAACAGATCCTTCTCAAAAGAGGATATCAAATGATTATTAAATATATGAAAAAGTGCTCAACATTATTAGTCATTGGGAAATGCAAATTAAAATTACAATGAAATTCCACTGTATACTTAGAAGAATGGCTAAAAATTAAAACTCAACGATACCAAGTGTTGATAAGGATGAGGAGCTGCCTAAACTCTCAAATACTGCTGGTTGCAGAGCAAATCAGTACAACCACTCTGGAAAACTGTTTGCAGCATGAGTAAAGATTAGTATGTATGCCTATGACCCAACAATTCTGTGCAGGAGAAATGTGGGCATAGTGGTAGCTTTTGTGTTGCTATGATGCTGAAAAGATTTCAGCAGAACTTCCAGACTAAGACAGAGTAGGAAGAAAGACCCCTCAAAAACATATTTACAACTTAGGGTAGTTATGAGTTGGAATCGACTCCACGGCAATAGATTGGGTTAGGTAGTTACTAATTATGAGGCATTGGCGGTTCAGTGGTAGAATTCTTGCCTTCCATGCATGAGATGTGGGTTCATTTCCCAGCCAATGCACCTCACGAGTAGCCACAACCTGTCTGTCAGTGGAGGCTTATGTGTCAACATGATACTAAACAGGTTTCAGCCAAATAATGGACTAAGTAGAAAGGCCTGGAGATCTATTTCCAAAAATCAGCCAATGAAAACCCTGTAGATCACAATGGACTGATCCACCACCAATCATGGGAATGGTGCTGGACTGGTTTGTGTTTCATCTCACTGTGCATAGGGTTGTCATGAGTTGGAGTATGGTTTGATGGCAGCTAACAACAAAAGTTACCAATCAATGGTACTTGCTTCTTTTCCCTTCAACTGCTAGGTGAAGACTTCCTAGACAAAGTAGTGATTTTATTTTAATGCCCCTTAGAATATAAATTATTTTAAATTAATCTTTATTGGACTTTATATGCTATATCAAAAGCTGGACTATAAGCAGATATATTACAAATCTGTATTCTCCAAATTAGGTAAAAAAATATGACTCATCATGCAAATATGTAATTAATACATGATGAATAAATGATGGAACAAATGATAGTTTGGCCAGAAATATACATTTATTCAACAAGCCTTTTTGGTGTCTGTTTTACAGAGACAAAGAAATGCATTTCTTCTAAAAAGAAGTGTAGGACAGAGAATATGGCAAAATATGTAGCGTTTAAGTGTGGTCTTCAAACGTTTCCATGCTTTTTATCTATGAACAGAAGAAAAACATAAGAAGGTTGTGGGGTTTCTTGAAGAGTGAGTATTTCCTCAGTTAGTATGGGCAGCAGAGTGGGCTAAAGCAAGGACTGACAAACTTTTTATGTAAAAGGTAAAATAGTAAATATTTTAGGTTTTGAGAACCATATGGTCTATGTCACAACTACTCAATCTATGAAGGCAGCCATGAAAACAAAAACAATTGCTGTGGAGTTGATTCCAACTCTTCATGACCCCATGTGTGTCAGAATAGAACTGGGCTCCACAGGGTTTTCAATAGCTGATTTTTTGGAAGTAGATCACTAGGGCTTTCTTCCAAGATGTCTTGGAATGGGCATGACTGTGCTCTAATAAAACGTCATTTACAAAAATAGATGTTGGGGCAGGATTTGGCTCAAAAACCATAATTAGTTGACCCCTAGGCCAAAGGAAACCCAACTAGTTGTGGTGCAAAATGTTACCTGTTACAGATAGCTGTCTTACAAACAAACAAAGCTTACTGACTTTTCCAATAATGGAGTAAATATCTAAAACTGGAGAGCTCACCTACCAAGTAAGTGTTCTTCTCCAAAATTTTCTTTTTGTGTGAGAACATGTCATGTGAATTGTGTCAGATGTAGAAAAAGACTTGTAAAAAATTTAAAATCTATGAGGAAGTTTGGAGAGCAAGGTTAATGGGTTAATGGTCATGGCATGTGACCTCTTACCTGTGCTGGAAGGGGCAGTATATTCAGCTATAGCAGATTCATCTAAAAGAAATATGGGGTGAAGGAAGAAACAAAATACCTATGAACTAGGTGCCATATGAGGTCTATTTGATTTAATGTTGAAGAAAAGTGCTTCATATCAAAATTGTGAAAACTCCATGTAAGTAGACCAGAGTTGAATAGGGTAGTTAAAATACCTATTTTATTTCCTCTAGGGAGGAATTGAAACCTGTTCAGATGACAGCTGTTAAAATGTTAAATTCTTAGGGCAACTTATGGTTGACTCTTCCATTGACTCTCTGCTTCTGCTCAGTTTGCCCAGCTTACTTCCTTAATCCTTTTTCTAAGATTGTTGCACCAGCCTAAAACATTCTTCCTACTCCTATCTACTCTTATAATTATGCTCATTCTTTAGGATCAGTTCAGACCTTCCTTTCTCTGTTTGACCTTCTTATGTACCAAACTTTCAGTGCTGTTTTTATCCCTCGAACTCCTTATCATTTAGCTCATCAATATTCTTGTCATTAACTGCTTGTCCTTGTTATATTACCTTTTCTTGTGTATTAGGTCCTCTAAGTCTGTAAACTACTTGAGGGCATTGACTAGATATTATCCTTCTTTTTAAAATTTTTGTTTCTAACTCAGTAAATATTAATTGATTAATTTGTTCTGTAGGTAGTTTCTACGGTGTATATCTTGGAGAAGAGAAACAAATAGATATGATGTTGGCCTGATGAACTTAGAACAAGGTCTACTGTCATAAGTGAGTCTCACAAACGTCTCTAATTCAGATTTCTCAGCTGTGGTTTGAGACTGTTATGTGTCTCAATTTCTCTCACTCACTTGTCTCAGAGTAATCATAGACTTTCACTATGGCTGGTTTCAGATCTCTTACTGGAATGTCCTGCAGACCCATGAAGGACAAGCTCAGTGTCTGATTTGTCAACTAGAAAGGAAAGATGGGAGTATTCAAGAACTTGGAAAGCTTCCCTTTTTCTTCATCAAGTGAGATATACTCTTTATTGTTCTGTGACTTTTATTCACATATGTCTTTTAGTTGAGCAAACATTTGTGGATGGTAAGATGGGTTTCAGAATGCAGTCTTGCAAACTCTTTACAGTGAACAACAAATTTCTCCAGGCTTTCTCCTAAGTAACTGAGACAATTCATATTCTTTGTATATCTCTGTACAAGATTAACTCACTGGGCCTATCTGAATGTTTTTTAAGATGCAGAGACTTGGCTTTGTATCATTTGTAATTATAATATCAAACTTCATTTCTGTGTGGCTAGATAAAACATTTCCTTTGCTTTATAGTCAGAAGTTTGAAGATAACTCACGAGATTTACATTTTTATTTTATTCTATATAGTGATGTGTTAGAATGTTAACACTATCATTAACCAACCACTGGGGTCATATTCCTTTTTTTGGGGCAGGGGTCTTTAAGATAATGGAATACTCAACTGATCTTTTGTTTTATTGGTTTCGTACTTGAAATTTCATGGAAATACTAATACCCCAATTTTAACATAACTGAAAAGAGGGCAGAACATTCTATGCATTTAAAGGGGGATTTCTCAAAGTGAGACGCTTGAGACACATAGAGGAACTTTCTGGAAGGGCACTACTAGTTCTTGCTTTCTCCATATCACTTGTTTCCTAGTGAAGAGACCAGCTTAGGAATATATGTACAGTCTCAGCCTGGTTGTCAGGGCTGTCACCTGTTCCATGTAAATGAAGACATGGTTGTTGCTCGTTTGTGTTCTGCTCACATGGCTAGATCTTTCAAGCTGAAGGAAATTAGATAATTCAGAACGTTAGAGAACTGATGAAGTCACTGTGAGACCTACAGCAGATTAAAGTAAGGGAGAAATGTTTATTCTCCAGATAATGTGAGGGCTAGGTTTCCTTTAAATTATTGTCAGAATTAAACAGCCATGGTGCATCAGATGTAGGGGGTCGGGGGGAGGGCAGGAATCAAGTTTTGGAGACAGGATTCAATGTTGTCATGTCTTGACTGTGAGAATATCTGGCTTTCTATGAAAAGAAGGAAGTTAAATATTTTCAGGTCATGATTTCCACCATTCTTCAAAATCCAAGTAACATTTTAGATCCTCTGGAGCCCTGGTGAAGCGTTTGGCTGCTAGCCAAAAGGTCAGAGATTCTAACCCACCAGCCGCTCCGTGGGAGAAAGATGTGTCAGTCTGCTTCCATAAAGATTTACAGCTTTGGAAACCCTGTGGGGCAGTATTCTACTCTGTCCTACAGGGCTGTTATGAGTTGGAATTGGCTTGACGGCAGTGGGTTTTGGTTTGGCATCTTTGCTGATTTTAGCTCACATTGTTTTTATCATTCTCAAAGTTTTTAGTGCTTGTCAGTCAGTTTGGTACTTAATCATAGTCTCTATTTCTTGGATTGTTATTTGGCTGTTTTTTGCCCATGTGTTTTATATCCCTAACTAAACTGTGAGTGGCTTAAGAATGGGGCTCTTTCTGTATTTCTCTTACACCCATGTGCCTCTTAGTTTAGAGCCAAATAAGTAATTAATGAAATTAATTTATTGGGTTTGGAGAAAATATACTTTTTGGTGCAGGATGATATTGTTAGGGTTTTGATATTGATATGGTCTTAGCTTGGGGATATAGAAAATTCTATTGTATGAGTTCTACTAGGCTTAAAACACACCTACCGCAGTGGCTAAGTGTTTGGCTGCCTACCAAAAGGTTGGTAGTTTGAATCCACCAGTTGCTCCTTCGAGGGCCTATGGGGCAGTTCTACTCTGTCCTATAGGGTCACTATGAGTCAGAATCGATTCAATGGCGACAGGATTTGTTTTTTGTTTTTTCAGAGGAATAAAACAAGATACCATCTTCACATCAAAAATCATTATATTGGAGACAAGATGACTCCCTGTGTAACGGCAGTGTCAAAAAAAAAAAAAATTAGGGTTTAATTTTTGATAGGAAATGTCCTTCAAGAGTTGGCAGTAACCTGTTTATCTCCATGAAAATTTTCATAACATTATCCACAGTGATCTGTATTCTCTGAACATGTATATTAATATTTGACACCTGCTGTTTAGAACTCTGATTGTGCCTAAGAATCCACAGCTTGCTAAAATTTTGGATGCTCAAGTCTCCCTCCAAAGCTATTAAATCAGAATATTTGGGAGTGGAGTTTGGGACTCTGCATTTTAAACACATTTACAGCTTTTGGACCTACTATGTATACTATTCATTTGTTATTTAGAATGCATTATTTTTATATTTTTAGTTAACTAGAATGTATCTTGTCTCCCCAGAGAGGCTCCAAAATGTGGTGAGATCAGATATTATGCTTTATACTTTGACTAAATTGATGACTAATAACTGGATTGGTTTTCTGAAATAAGGTCTATTTTATAATATAAGCATCATCAGTATTAGATACAGAGCAATATGATTTGATGCTATGTTTTTTAGGATTCCTATAAAATTTTTGATGGGTTACGATGGGGTGATCTCTATATTTTATATTTAATTTCTACTTTGTATTAGCATTAGCATTGTATATTTATCCATTTGATGAGAGAAAGAATAAAATAAAATTCAATTATTCAGAAAAGGTAAGGAAGACATTTTAACTTAAGGCATATATCCTGGAGGAAAATAATTTATTCTTTAGCAATGAGTTGAATCTAAATTAGTATAAAGAAAAAGTAAGGACTGATTAGAACATTTGAATAGTCCATACTGTTTTTATTTGACAAATTTAATACCAGGCTTTGCTAAGCAATGTATTTACTCTCAGTCTCTTTGATCTATAAAGCATTACCAAGAATTTAAGAAAATAAAATACTAGAGAAAAAGATCACTTCATAATGTTAAGTGGCTAAATGCATTAAGTAACTCTATCAATTTTAAATTATATTTATCTAATAGCATAGCTATTGTATCTTCAAAGCAAATAGGGAGTCCTTCTCCGGAAAATGTATTTCAAGGACATCTGTAGAACACCAAGGATACCATCAGTTTCTCTTTTCCTGAGACTTTTCACTTTTTGTTTTTTTTAATCATTTTTTACTATTTATCTTCCCTCTACTTGCCCAGGAAGGAAAGAGAGGAGCTTCCATTTCCATGAGAGAGGTTAAAGCCGACTCTCTCCAATATAAATCAGGAATCTCACCTGAAGATACATACCTCTTTCTTTGGTCACTGCTGAGGCATATTTCCCAGGCAGCTCTGGCAATGATACTTACTGTAGTAACAGGAGGTTGTTGTCCATTTGGAAATTTGTGGAAAAGATCCGTGAATCCTGAATGGTCACCGGTGCAGCTTTCCCAGTCCTGGAGAAAGTGGCTACTCTGTGTCTGCACACGGTGTGGAGAGCCACCAGTGTCCCTTAAGAGATGAGCGGAGAACTCCCTCTATAAAGAGCAAGTTTTTGGTAGCTGGGATTTTTTCCAAAAGTCTAAATGGACCACCATGTCAGGACACTGGCTATTTTTCCCCTAAAGTACACATCTAATTGCTTTTCTTTTCTTTCTGTCTTTCAGGTATTATCAAAGTCAGTTACCGTTTTTCCAAAAGAACTAAAAACCACTAAGCTAATTAGCACCACAATTTATTTTCACCTGCATTGGTATTGTCTTAGGGAACTGGCTCTATGACTCGGAATGTATGGCCTGCTCCCTCTCATCAACAGTCCTTTTGGATAGAACCTTCAAAGAACAAGTCTAAAATTAAGAAGTTAAAACAAAAGTAGTGACTGTTGTTAACTAGAGATTGATGAAAATTTAGATGTAAGAGTGAGAAAAATTGACTGTGAATAAAAAATGACTGTGTATAGGACAAGTTGCACTTTCCCAATTTTCTTTTCCCCTTTATATAGCTTGCTATTTTTCCCTACCTAATCTCTCTGAAAAACAAAAGTTTCATTATGTTCATTCACCCTGGATATTTAAAGAGGACTTCTAAGAGCGGAAACCCAGGTTCTCTGGATGTTTAACACCATCATTTATACCCTTAGTAAAAAATTTCCAGAATTATGATAGGTAAAAAAAGAAATTTTTAAGAGTTTCAGCTTTCAAAAGAAAAAAAAGTCAATTTAAAGTAAGAAGGCAGCTCTCAGTGCAGATTTTTGAAATAGATAGGAGTGGAGAGACTGAGTTCCTTGAAGTATTTTAAATGGAGCTTCTCAGTCATTCCATAAAGATCAAAGTAAGCTCTACTTGGTCACTTTCCGTTTAATTAGACCATTTTCTGGCTCATCGTAGAGGATTCCTGTAGGATTCTAAAGATCTACTCTGTAGTCCAGAGCAGTGATTCTCAACCGTGGGTGAGGTTGCTTGTCACAATGGGGGATGGATTGCTACTGGCATCTAGTGGTGAGAGGCCAGGGATGCTTCTAAACATCTTAAAATGCACAGGATAGTCACATACGACAAATAATTACCCAGTGCAAAGTGTCGGTGGTACTGATGTCGAGAAATTCTGGTCTAGAGTATAGCCAATGACCAACGTGTGCCGATGATATAATACAACTTTAGAGAGGAATGATGTTGTAAGTAGCCAAGTTGATAGTATATTAACATAGGTCTTGATGAAAATTGTTTCAGGGAATTTCTTAGGTTGTTTTCCTCCATATTCCACTGTCCTCAAATAGTCCTAAATAATTTTTCCATGATTTAATTTTTTCTTCTCTTTTTCTTGTAACTGTTCTATTTTCAAGCCTCCTATTCGCCAAGTAAATGTGGAGAAGACCCTTTGGCAGCCGCAGGCCTGGATGGAGGAGAAGCCCGCACAGGAATTCTGTTGCTTTGTAATCTACTTAACAATGTGCAATGCAGCAGTCAGTTCTTCTGAGGATGAGGCAGGCCGGGCAGTGAAGTGAACGAGGAGCACGAAGGATAACATCTCCACCTCAGCAGAGGGTGCCTGGGATTGGTAAAAAGGCTCCACTGGTGCCCTGGTTTCTGAGGTCATTCCCAAAGGACTGAGTTGTAAGGGTGAGAAAAAGGAGAGAATGATAGCTATTGGTAGATAGTGAATTCATATCATATGCAGCTAAAAATACTAATATAGGAGATTAAGTGAGGACGTAAGCCTCCAAAACTCACTAACTCATACTCCCATGATGAACTTGGTTTAGTCCTGTGGGGCTAAGACAGAGAATGTTGTTGGAGGAAGAAGAATAGACCATACTTACCAATCTCTCAAATGTCGTTTTAGTTGGGTTGCTGGAAGAGAAAAGTGACAGAGAGAGTTCTTACACTGTTTGGGATATTTCCTCGGAACTGGTCTATAAACTGGAATATAAAAACTACCTATTGATTTCAGAGGACTTTTGTGAGGGTATCTCCAGCAAATAGAGATAAAAATACTTTGAAAATGTTATTGCACTTCCTTTACTACGGCTTTTTGTTGTACCTCGTTTCATCCAAGTATACAGGCAGACATCACATGAATATATATATTTGTCTAATATATTGGTCTTAGCAGGTAGGGATAAAATGCCATACTTTACCTGTAGTGCTATGTCTATTATGTTGTGCTTTGTTCAACATATGCAATCCCAGAGAAGATATTTTTTATAAGAAGTACTCTGATCTCACAACATTGACTTGGCTAGGGAATTCCAGACAAAGTTCATTGATTTCAGAGGGAGTTAGAATTTCTTTTATCTTGCCAGGGTGAAAGCATAGGCCAACAATGCCTTATGTAGACATGGCTCCTATGGGTCCTCTCCTTTACTGTGTTCCAGGTTGAGTCCTAGAGCATTGCATGCAATAGGGTGCTGTAAAGGCAAAAAGAGGGTGGTGTCAGATTAAGGTCACTGGGTGGTACAAACAGTTTGAGCTTGGCTACTAACTGAAAGGTTGATGGTTTGAATCCACCCAGTGGCTCCGTGGAAGATTACAGCCACTGAAAACCCTAGGGAGTGCAGTTCTCCTCTAACACATGTGGGGTTGCCATGAGTTGGAATGGATTCAATGGCAATGAGTTTGGTGTCGTATTAAATTGAAAAGAGGAGGGAGCAAGCCCTGAGCTGGATATTGCTAGAGATGTGTCATTAATGGTTTTTAACTAGCCGGGTGGACAGCCAGATATCCATCATATATAAATAGAATATTTTAGATCTCTTAACTTCATAGTTGGAGTCCTTGGGTGGTGCAAACAGTAAAGTGCTTGGCTTCTAAATGCAAGGTGGGTGGTTCATGTCCACCCAGAAGCACCTTGGAAGAAAGATCTGGTGATCTACTTCCAAAAAATCAACCACTGAAAACCCTATGCAAAGTTCCACTCTGACACAACTGGGGTTGCCATGAGTCGTTATCAACTTGATGGAAACTGTTTATTTATTTTTTAACTTCATAGTTAAGTCTTAAATAATAAGGCTAGAGAACTGGAGTTTTTAGGATTAGTTTTAGACTAGCTTAGCAACATGCTCCAAGGGCATTACTGGACAAGTATAAATCCTCCTTAATGGATTGACCAAAGAGTTCATCTATCTGAGAAATGCCTCAGCACTGAGCAGACAGAAAGTTAAGACTTGCCTTTTAGTAGGGTGGCATTCTAGATAGCAGGTCTATATTTTCCTCATAGGGAAGTAGGGGATTGAGGTGGATCTTACAGTGACTGGAAGAGGAATCTCCAGAAGGGCAATGGTGACATAGGCAGAGAGGGTCACTTCATCATCAACTCCATCCTGTGAAAGAGAAAGAGACATTGAGATTGATTTTGGTTAATTCTCTGCCCCAATTTTAGTATATTCTCTTCTATTGTTCCATGAAAACTCTCCTCAGTATTTATCAGGCAAAATATCTTTGCCATTCAAAGCACCATTTCTTCTTTCTTTATAACATCCCCATTTAATACTCCTCCCCCTGGTGCCCTCCTACATTATCTTGGACTTTATCGTTGCAATTTCTCTGTGCCTTTCTCCCCTTACCTTTGGGAAATGTTACATTGATGTATCACAAAGTTCAGTAGAGGTTCACAGAACAGTTTACCTTAATGGCATTGTTGAGCAGTGATCCTGAGCTCCTAAAACAGCCATTGTCCTTTTGCTTCTGGGAGAACCAGGTGAGGCCTTGGGTAATGTGTGCTTCATCAGTGAAGGTGAGGGCTTGAGCCTGGGCAAAAGTCTTCAGTCCAAAGCTGTGAGCCTGTGGGGGCAGGAAGAGTGGGGTGCTCAGGCCATTTGATTTCATGTGGCACCTTCATGCTCTGTTTGCACACATAGGCTTCATAATCTCCTCCACTCCCCAGTACACACGTCCATGAGAGTCAATAAACTTACTGAGAGTTTGGAGACTTCTTTTAACCCGACAGCTTCTTTGTTCTTTGTGTTTTGCTGCCTCTTGCTAAATCCATTACCAACTGACTCTTGCTTCCAAGAGCATTTCTTTCTTGGGGTTTAGGTTCCTCCAGGTTTCCTTAGGTGGTTGACTAAGTTATTTCCCCTCTCATTCTGGGCTTTATGTAGTGTTTTCTTTTCACTGATTTCTTACCTTCTCCTCTGCAGTTCATATGCTAATGGAATAACTTTTCCTAATGTCCTGCTTCAAAGATGTAAGTATTTCCTTCCACATCACCCTGCCCCTCCACCAGTTTCCTGGTCACTGACTTGCTCTTGCTTCCCTGTGTGGTCAGATTTGGTTGAGAGAGAGAGAGAGAAAGATAATTTTCTGTTAGAAAGTAGTAAATTCTGCTCTGAGAGCAATGGGTAAGTAATGGCTGCAGATTTTTTGGCCTGTTTCTAGCATCTCTTGGTGCTGAGTAACAACTTAAGAGAGAAAATCATAAATTTATAATGGACCTTTAGGAACATGAGAAGAAAGAGATGCTTGGTGTATTGGATATAAAAAGAATCAATCTCCAAGTGTTCTTAGTTTTGCTGTGATGGTGGAATGGCTTCTTCATTGCAAATATCTTTTATCACGAACGTAAATGGTGACTATACACATGGACCTTGCCAGATGGAATATACAGGAATGAAATCAACTACATCTCTGGAAAGAGACGATGGAAAAGCTCAATATCATCAGTCAGAACAAGGCCAAGGGCCGACTGCAGAATAGACCATCAATTACTCATACGCAAGTTCAAGCTGAAACTGAAGAAAATTAGGACAAGTCCACGAGAGCCAAAGTACAACCTTGAGTATATCCCACCTGAATATAGAGACCATCTCAGGAATAGATTTGATGCATTGAACACTAATGACTGAAGACCAGAATAGTTGCAAAAAGACATCAAAGACATCATGCATGAAGAAAGCAAGAGGTCATTAAAAAGACAGGAAAGAAAGAAAAGACCAAAAGGGTTGTCAGAAGAGACTCTGAAACTTGCTCTTGAAAGTCAAGTATCTAAAGCAAAAGGAAGAAATGATGAAGTAAAAGAACTGAATAGAAGATTTCAAAGCACTACTCAGGAAGACAAAGTAAAGTATTATAATGACATATGCAAAGAGCTGGAGATAGAAAACCGAAAGGGAAGAACACGCTTGGCATTTCTCAAGCTGAAAGAACAGAAGAAGAAATTCAAGCCTCGAGTTGCAATAGTGAAGCATTCTATCGGGAAAATATTAAACGATGCAGGAAGCATCAAAAGAAGATGGAAGGAATACACAGAGTCATTATACCAAGAAGAATTGATGGACCTTCAACCATTTCAGGAGGTAACATATGATCAGGAACTGATGGTACTGAAGGAAGAAGTCCAAGCTGCACTGAAGGCACTGGCGGAAAACAAGGCTCCAGGAATTGATGGAATACCAACTGAGATGTTTCAACAAATGGATGCAGTGCTGGAAGTGCTTGCTCATCTATGGTAAGAAATTTTGAAGACAGCTACCTGGCCAACCGACTTGAAAAGATCCATATTTACGCCTATTCCCAAGAAAGCTGATCAAACCGAATGCGGGAATTATGAAACAATATCATTAATATCACACACCAGTAAAATTTTGCTGAAGATCATTGAAAAACAGCTGTAGCAGAATATCGACAGGGAACTACCAGAAATTCAGGCCAGATTCAAAAGAGGACCTGAAATGGCAGATATCATTGCTGATGTCAGACGGATTCTGGCTGAAAGCAGAGTATACCAGAAAGACGTTTACCTGTGTTTTATTGACTATGCAAAGGCACTCAACTGTGTAGATCATAACAAATTATGGATAACATCGTAAAGAATGGGAGTTCCAGAACACTTAATTGTGCTCATGAGGAACCTGTACATGGATCAAGAGGCAGTTGTTAGGACAGATCAAGAGGATACTGTGTGGTTTAAATTCAGGAAAGGTGTGCATCAGGGTTGTATGCTTTTACCATACCTATTCAATCTGTATGCTGAGCAAATAATCTGAGAAGCTGGACTAAAGGAAGAAGAGTGGGGCATCAGGATTGGAGGAAGACTTATTAACAACCTGTGTTATGCAGATGACACGGTCTTGCTTGCTGAAAGTGAAGAGGACTTGAAGCACTTATTGATGAAGATCAAAGACCACAGCCTTCAGTACGGATTACACTTCAATATAAAGAAAACAAAAATCCTCACAAATGGGCCAATAAGCAACATCATGGTAAACGGAGAAAAGATTGAAGTTGTTAAGGATTTCATTTTACTTGGATCCACAATCAACACCCATGGAAGCAGCAGTCAAGAAATCAAAAGACACATTGCATTGGCAAATCTGTTGCAAAGACCTCTTTAAAGTGTTGAAAAGCAAAGATGTCACCTTGAAGGCTAAGGTGCGCCAGACCCAAGCCGTGGTATTTTCAATTGCATCCTATTCATGGGAAAGGTGGACAATGAATAAGGAAGACTGAAGAAGAATTGATGCCTGTGAGTTGTGGTGTTGGTGAAGAATACTGAATATACTATGGACTGCCAAAAGAATGAACAAATCTGTCTTGGAAGAAGTACAACCAGAATACTCCTTAGAAGCAAGGATGGAGAGACTAAGTCTTAGTTTCTTTGGATATGTTGTCAGGAGGGACCAGTCCCTGGAGAGGGACATCATGCTTGCTAAAGTAGAGGGTCAGTGTAAAAGAGGAAGACCCTCAGCAAGATGGACTGACACAGTGGCTGTAACAATGGGCTCAAGCATAATGATTGTGAGCATGGTGCAGGATGGGGCAGAGTTTCATTCTGTAGTACGTAGGTTTGCTATGAGTTGGAACTAACTCAATGGCACCTAACAACAACAACAACAACATACCAGAGACATTTATTTATCCACATTGAATGTCACTTTCCTTCTTTGTAAATTGAAGCTAATAAGTCTCACTTCATAAGTTTGTTGTAAGAATTAAAACTGGTAATATATGTATATGCCTTGAACTCATAGTTGAAACTCAGAACAGATTTCTTTTCTTACCAAGTATTGCCTTGGTTCCTGCCACGTTGCTCCTCAAAGGTGCTGTAGGAGCCCTCTTGGTGCTTATAGTTCAGCTGTCTCTGGTAACCTGGAACAGCAAAAGGTTTCAACTGATCCATGAAGCGTTAGGGAAAGGCAAGATTCTCGTATGTACAGGTTAATGCACCCTGGGACCATCGACATTCTGTGGTCTTCTTTGTGCAGGATCCACCATGGTTTTGTGGATATTATGGATATGTCAAACCAAAACATCCTATTACAGGGTGGGAATATTATTGTTGCCATAAAATTATCATTATTGGCTTACTATCTGTTGACATAACTCAAGCCTGATTGGGAAATATCTCACTAGAGCAGCAAAGTAAAAATTTCTCAGCCTTACTTACCATTGATGAGATAGTCAACGGCCTTGGAATTTATCTCCTGAGTCAGCTGTTGAGTTTCATTCAGATAGTTCAGGACATAGATGTTAGGAACAAATAGGACCGTATTCTGTTCTCCACAGCCATAGGGCATCCGGAGGAGCTTTTGTATATTTTGTATAGCAGACGTTTTACATTGTCACCTGGGCAATGTGAAAGATCAGATGTCAGAGTAATTTCAGTTCATAAGTAGCCAACATTATTAAAGACAAATGACCATCATATTTAAAGCCACATGCCAAACTATCGTTTAGGCAAATGAAAAGTTATATTTACAAAAAGTGAGCCTTCCAGAAAAGAAATAGACACTATAAATAGGTTGATAATTAGAATATAAGTGTATAGATAAGATATATAGTGGCGGCACTTTTGTCCCAAGTTTCCCACATGCAAGGTGACTCACCCAAAACTGAGAAAGAGGCTCTGGCAGATTCTTTGACCACATTTGGTGGGAGCTTCAAGGATAGTTGCTCAGATACTTCAGTACTTTTGGAAACAGACAGCCTGTATCAGAGGAAGACACTTAACCTGTGATGGCAATATAATGTAGTTATTAGGAGTGGGGCGCTCCAGAGTCACACTGCCTGGATATGGAACTGACTCTGTCACCTACTACCTATGTGACCTGGGGTAAATTACTTAACCTCTTCACGATCTAATTTGTGCTTGTTCTGATGATTTAATGAAATAATACATAGAAAATATTCAGAACAGTGTCTGCAGTGTATTAAATGTCAATAAATGTGAGCAGTTATTATCATTACTGTTGTTGTTAGAGTTGACAGTAGTATTATTACATCTCATTGAGGAGCCCTGGGTCCAAGGAATAAGAATTTTGACTTAGTGATGAAATTAGCTTTTCATATTCCAGCTCTTCTTGCACTGTTTGAACCAGAGCCCTTTCCCCTCTCTCTTGACCATGTTGTGTGTTGCTGTGCACCGTAGCTTTCCAAAAGAAGGTTAGGGATCTATAGCTCTCAGATTTAATTATAACATCATTTAAACTTCTTACATCCATCAGAGGATATTTAACTTCCTCCCTTATTCTATACAACATTTGAATGAACTCTCATTTTTATGAACAGATACCATGAATATATCTTAAATTGGCAAGTACAATGTCATACAGACTATGAACATAGAGCTAATACTAATGTGGCAATACTGTTTAAATGCTACGAATGTTTCTTAATGCTATGATGAAGTCCAAACATTTGTGTGTGTGTGTGTGTGTGTGTGTGTGTGTGTGTTTTGCCATGAAAAAATTAGTGCCTTAGTGAGATAAGGATAGAGTGCTATATGTTTCATTATCAATTATTTTCAAGAATCTTCTTTGAGTCAAACTTATCAAGACTCTGTTGTCTTTTTGCCTTGTCCAGGGACACTCTAAACTCTTAAAGCCAGGCTCTTTAATGAGAAGCCACTGGGCTATGGAGGTAGAGGGCTCAATGTGAACCAAGAAAGTACCAGTCTTGTCTATACCACCTGAGCCACGTTAACCTGCTCTCTTAGGCTCGGTGTCCTTATCTGTAAAGTATGTATAAAGAAATACTTAGTATTATGTCAACTTTAATGAAACATTCTAAAAATTATGGGAGATAATACATACGGACATTCACTGCAACTTGAAGTATATACACCCGTGAGGCATTGCTCTCATTATGATTGTAAGGATGGATTCTTACCTGAAGCCCAGGCCATGGAGTTGAAAGTCTTCTCTTGATCAATGCCTTTAGGCTTAGGTAAAAAGAAAGAAAAGGAGAAAAGGATAAACATTCATGTGATGGGACGACAACCATATAGTCCGTGTTTTGAAGGGTGAGGTTTACACTAAATTATGCTTAACATCCAATTTATTATTAAATTATTATAAATCCATAAAGCATTGAAGAACCAGGGAGATTTGCAGAGGAGAAAATGAGAAGGGACAATAAGTGCAGGGAATCAAAGGTAAGAGGTGTGAGAAATACCTGAATCTTACGAGAGAGGTGGACATCAAAAAAAGGGGATAGCTCTCACATAATTTATGGAAGAATTATTTACAACAAATGAGCAATGTTTCCTGCCATACTTTTGGGATAGGAAATTCTATTAGTTATGGGATGGGTTGTATGAGTATGTTATTAATTTTTCCCTTGTTATCTCAAGAATGACCCCAGTATTTTTTATTGTTATTATTGTTAGGGACTCAGAGACCCATATCAAATGGGCCAGATTGACTTATCTCCACCTACAGGGTGGACTCTGTCTTTCCTCCCAACCTCAGGGACCTCAGCAGCCTTATTTCCACACAGCTTTAGGGACTGGATTGCCTCTGCAGTCACTGAGAAGTTCACATTTCTTGAAAGAAAGAACCTAGAAAAAAATGAATATTCAACTTGATAGTAGTCTAAGTCTTCCTTAATAGCTGAAAATGAATATAAGCTGTGTAATCACTTTATGGGGCTGCACTTTAACCTTAAAACGGGCTGGAATAGGAAATACAGCTGAAAAATAGAAGGCTAATGTACACGGAGTAACCAGCGTCCAAGAATAGTGATTATGGGGCCCAGGTGGAGTTGAGGTTATGGGAGAGAGTCATTGTGGATAAAAATCAAAAGAAGAAAAGAAATAAACTTTATATGATCATATTTATGGGACACAAAAAGGAGAATATGATGCAAGGCCTATTCAGATATCCACCACTCTTGCTGATTGGTAGACCTTTTTGGGAACTGTCACTCACCCAGAGTTTTAGGGGTTACTGTCCAAGACAAGGTTTGCCTCTCATTTCCACAAATGCAGTAGGAATCTTTCCCCTTTGTGCTTTGGGAAGCTAGGGAGGCTGGAGAAGCTTTCACCTGCACGTTGATCTATCACCCATAAAGGAACAAAGAGTGGCTGGAAGGCTTGGAGAGTGGCAGGAAGAGAGAGACCAAGTCCAGTGTCATTGGACAGGCAGAGGGCTCCCACCTTCCACACGGTGATGGTGTCAGGCACTGTTACTCCTATTTCAGCTACACCTGATGAACTGGGAGGATGACAACGCAATGAAAAGAAATTAAAATGATCAGAATATAGAAAGACAAGGAATACATGGAATTAGGGCCAAGTGTGAGATGCAGTGATTTGGGATTTTGGAAAAAAATGTATGAGGCAGAAGTTCATACAAGCTTTGAGAAGCATGAGAATGGCAATGATACAAATCAAGACTGATTATCTACTAGGAAGATCTTGCATTTGCACTGGGGCAAATTGGAAAAATCAGCAGATGTAGCAGCAGTGGAGGGGAGGGAAAAGCATCAATGGTATATTGACCCTGGAAGCACTACATACTGGTTCCTATGTAGATTTTCTTCTTGACTTGTTTCCTTCCTTCCTTCTTCCACTTTCTCCAACATATATAGTGTATGTGCACTCTATACAAGGCACAACAAATTATGAATGGTATATAAGGGCTCCTGACATTGAGGCTATTGTATGTTACAAAGGACAGAATCTATACAACAAAGTGTTACATAATTTACAAAGAGATAAGTGCTACAAGAGAAGTTAAAACTACACGTTGTGGGAGTTTAGAGATGAGGGTTGAAGAATGACACTCATGGAATTGAGAAAATTGAGCTTTGTGTCAGCATCAAGGATCTTCCTGGCACAAAGTCTAACTTGTGGAAAAGGATTCTGCAAACTTCAGGAAATTAAAAAAAAAAAAGAAAGAAAACTGATCTATGGTTTGGAGAGCGATGGTTTCAGCAGCTGTGACTCATATATCATTGTGTTATCTCTCAGATCACGTCCTGCCTTGATTAGCACTGTTTATTTGTAGTGCTAACTCATGATTCCCAGAATTACCCATAGTTTCGGGAACAGAATCAGGAGCTGACTAGCCAATGGAGTCTTTTATTCCATCCACTCTTTCAGTTCACTCTCATTTTCCTTACCCAGATGCATTTGGGAAGGTAGTTTAAAACAGTGGCTATATGGACCTTAGAGTAGGGCATTGTGAGCTCCGCAAAGGGGCTGGAAGGCTTGGAGAGTGGCAGGAAGAGAGAGACCAAGTCCAGGCAAAGGGCTGGCATCGGACAGGCAAAGGGTTCCTGCCTTCCACTCGGTGATAGTGTCAGGCACTGTTACTCCTATTTCAGCCACACCTGATGAGCTAGGGAGGAGGTCAATGCAATGAACAGAAATTAAGCATGTGAATGCATTTTTTCTCAAGTGAGAATCAATATGTGTAAAGCTAATGTCAATAACTGAATCCACCCTCAGAAGTGTGTGTGTATGTCTTTGTGTACTAGATTGTATATTGGGGACTGAGTTGGGGAAATAAGAGGCACTAAATGGTACCTCTTTTCCTTATCAATCTATGGCCACATCACACATGTCCGTACCTTAAAGAGAAATATTTGAAAGTGATTTAGTTTGCTCTTTGAACTACCCTCACTATTATACTATCTCATAAAAGAACACATTTAAGAAATATGATCTACCAAATCAAACACTGTATTTATGTAACCTGACATGTTTGATTGTGTACTTCTCCAATCTTGCTGTTTATTGAAGGCTACCTAAATGACATTGGACAGCATAACATTTGGATAGATTTAGTTCCCAAGTCTATTTTCTGGCAGCCTCCAAAATAATTATTTTATAATTGCTCAGCTTTGAGCAATTCCTTTGCCTTAATATTGAAAGCTAATTTGAGGAAGGGGACACCTGATTAGCATAAACTAATCTATTATATATAAAAATATATTCTATAATACATTTGCTAAATAAATTATAATAATATAATAAACTTCTATTCTGTTCTATATACATAATCAGAATAAATAAAAATCTTTGGTACTTTATATACTCTTTGAGAGTATGGACACTGTTGTTTTTTCTTGTTTCTTTTCAATATTCTTAATATAGTATGTTCAGAGCAATAAATGTAACTGACTATTGCCAGACTGATTAACTACTGTTATAAGAGAAAAGTAGTGCCTCATCTCTTGCTCCTCAATTATGCTTTGTATAAGAATCTAGATCAGTGGTGAGACTAGAGGGGTATGCTTTTGGTGCCAGGTTCCAAAAGGAATGTCTTTCATTTTCTTGCTTTTCCTGGACCTCTCCACCCTACTCTGGGTGAATATCCCCCTTTCCCTATCCAAACCACAGATGCTGAGATGCTTACCAGTTCGTTTGTTGATCTTAGGTGCCCTCCAGTAGATTCCTATGTATAGCGACACTATGAACGACAGAACAGGTTTTAACTGGCCAATTTTTTCAGAGGTAGACTGCCAGGTCCTTCTTCCTAGTCTGTCTTAGTCTGGAAGCTATTCTGAAACCTGTCCACCATGGGTGACCCTGCTGATATTTGAAATACTGATGGTGTAGCTTCAAGCATCACAGCAACACACAGGCCACCACAGTACAACAAACTGACAGACATGTGGGGCTAGTTCATTTAGGAGAAGAAAATTTTCATCCACAGAGATAACACGAAATTTTACTGAAAAAGAATTTCTGTCATAAGACTTAGGCATGATGAAGCAGGCAATTTGGGTAACGAGATTAGAAGCTAAGGTATCAGGGAAATGGTGATTTGGGGTGGAAAACCAGCTGAGGAAGTGGCCCCAATCAGAGAATTTTTCTACATACCTGTCTGTCCTGGTTTATAGATGGGTTTGTCTGTCTGGACAAAGACCAGTTTTGAGCATTCTTTTACCAGCACTGTTTTCCTCTTCCTGAAATCCTGTGTTGGTCTTTTTATCTGGACAGTGAAGAATGCCACCTCTGAAGAGGATGAAATCTTTGGGAGCTAAAAAACAAAGGATACTCCTGAGGAACTGCAGTTTTCTCCCCTTGAATCCTTCATCCGTTATTGTTTACTGACTCTACTGTAGCCTCACCAAAGAGGTAGGTAGGTATAAATATTTCTCTTGATATAAAAGTGAAGATATTTATTATAAGGTATAGGGGAAATACGAACCATAAGTAACAATGCACAAGCACCAGAAGAGAGACTAGATAAATGGGAGCTCCTAAAAATCAAACACTTATGCTCATCAAAAGACTTCACCAAAAGAGTCAAAAGACAACCTACAGACTGGGAAAAAAATTTTGGCTACAACAAATCCGATCAGCGTCTAATCTCTAAAATCTACAAGATACTGCAAAACCTCAACAACAAAAAGACAAATACTCCAATTAAAAAATGGGCAAAGGATATGAACAGGCCCTTTGCCAAAGAAGACTTTCAGGTGGCTAACAGGCACATGAAGAAATGCGCACGATCATTAGCCATTAGAGAAATGCGGATCAAAACTACAGTGAGATATCATCTCACCCCAACAAGGCTAGCATTAATCCAAAAAACACAAAATAATAAATCCTGGAGAGGTTGTGGAGAGACTGGAACACTTATACACTGTTGGTGGGAATTTAAAATGGTACAACCACTTTGCAAATCGATGTGGTGCTTCCTTAAAACGCTAGAAATAGAAGTACCATACGATCCAGCTATCCCACTCCTTGGAATATATCCTAGAGAAATAAGAGCTGTCACACGAGTGGATATACACATACCCATGTTCATTGCAGCACTGTTCACAATAGCAAAAAGATGGAAACAACCTAGGTGCCCATCAGTGGATGAATGGATAAACAAATTATGGTGTATCCACACAATGGAATACTATGCAACAATAAAGAACAACAATGAAGCCGTGAAACATAACATGGAGGAAGCTGGAGGTCATTATGCTGAGTGAATTTACTCAGTCACAGAAGGACAAATATTGTATAAGACCACTATTATAAGAACTCAAGAAAAAGGTTTAAACACAGAAGAAAACATTCTTTGATGGTTACGAGGGTGGGGAGGGGAGGTGAAGGCTATTCACTAACTAGATAGTAGATAAGAATTATCATAAATGAAGGGAAGGACAGCACACACTACAGGGGAAGTCAGCACAACTGGACTAAACCAAAGCTAAGAAGTTTCCTGAATACAATCAAACACTTTGAGGGACAGAGTAGCAGGGGTAGGGTTCTGGGGACCATGCTTTCTGGGCACATCTAGGTCAATTGGCATAACAAAACTTGTTAAGAAAATGTTCTGTATCCTACTTTGGTGAGTGGCGTCTGGGGTCCTAAAAGCTTGCAAGCAGCCATCTAAGATGCATCAACTGGTCCCAACCACCTGGAGTAAAGGAGAATGAAGAACACCAAAGACACAAGGAAAGTATTAGCCCAAGAGACAGAAAGGGCCACATAAACCAGAGACGTCATCAGCCTGAGACCAGAAGAACTAGATGGTGCCTGGCTACCACCAATGACCGCCCTGACAGGTGACACAACAGAGAGTCCCTGATGGAGCAGGAGAAAAGTGGGGTGCAGAACTCAACTTCTAGTAAGAAGACCAGCCTTAATGGTCTGAGACTGGAGGAACCATGGAAAGCATGGCCTCCGGATTCTCTATCAGCCCAGAACTAAAGCAATTTCCGAGGCCAACTCTTCAGACAGGGATTGGACTGGACTATGGGACATAAGGTGATACTCATGAGGAGTGTGCCTCTTAGCTCAAGTAGCTACAAGAGACTAAATGGACAGCTTCTGTTTGGAGGTGAGATGGAAAGGCAGAGAGGGTTAGGAGCTGGTTGAATGGACATAAGGAATCGGGTGGAAAGGAGGAGCCGTGCTGTCACAGTATGGGGAGAGCAATTAGAGTCACATAACAATGTATGTGTAAATTTTTGCATGAGAAAAAATAATAAAAAGAAAAAAGATATACGGGAAATAAATTAATAAGAGCAGCCATAAATAAGACCCAGCTCTCCACATAGCTCACCTAGAGCTATAGTTATTAACTCATACTCTTTTTGGCTGAGTAGATGTTATATTTTGAAGGGATGGGGAGAAACATTTCTGAAACAATATAGGAGAATATAGGAGCTGAGTATCACAAGTTGGGCAACCTCAAAGAGGTACTGGATATTTTCTTGGAATATCTTGCACCATTTACACATTACACATTCAGAGGACCAAAGGTACTTAACATCCATCATAAAAAGGAAAAAAAAAATTCTGCTGCATGCTGTTCCATCATGAGATTTTTTTTGTATAGTTTGTTTTCTAGGCATTGCCCAACGCTGACCTTAAAGAGATAGTTACATATCAAAGCTAGAATACTCTTCTGACTAAGTTATACTATTTCTGTGACTAGTAGGACTTTTATTTAGGACTTACATTGAACTTTGGCATGCATAAAAGTATTTCTCCCCTAGTCTGGTGGAAGGAGCCCTAGTGGTGCAGTGGTTAAGAGCTTGGCTGCTAACTGAAAAGTTGGCAGTTTGAATCCACCAGCTGCTCTTTGGAAACCCTGTGGGCAGTTCTACTCTGTCCTATAGGGTTGCTATACGTCAGAATCGACTCGACAGCAATGGGTTTGGTTTTAGTCTGGTGAGAAGTCTATGCTTTGTTCATTAGGCTGAAAACTCACTTTCTTTCTGCAGTCTTTACCGTTTTCTTAAAGTCATCCCTTGGGATTGAACACTAGATTCCCACCACTGTGACAAATAGAACTCTATATAATTAATAGAACAGGTACAAGCAGCTAGTACAGTGAAGGTGATGCAATAGAACAAGTTCTACTTCATCATGAGGTCAGTGAAGAGGCTCCTGTTTCCTCTGACAGACTCAAAAGAAGTACTTACAGTCACAGTCTCATTCAGGTGGCTCAGAAGGAGCCACCCCTTCTCAGAGTCCCAGTATGGAGGAGGGAGGGGACAGGCAATGTATACTGCCTGGGAGGAGAAGAAGGCAAATCAGAGAAAAATTGAAGCTAGCAAGCATTTTAATCAATAAATGTTTCCCAAACACTATGTGTTTATTACTACAGTTGGTTCTATATTGCATCAATGGACTAAGAACAATGATATGGAGCTTCTGCCATTGATTGGCACAAGAATTATATCTTTTACTTATCAGTAGTGACACATAATCATTCTACTAGAAGTTGACTTCAAAGATGTTAGAATTTTATAGGCATTCCTTGCTTTAAAGAGTTCTAATATCTGAACTCCTGAATAGAAATCCATGTCGTTGTTACTGTTAAGTACTATCGAGTCGGTTCCGACTCGTAGCAACCCTAGGTACCACAGAACGAAACACTGCCAGTCCTGCACCATCCTCACAATCATTGTTATGCTTGAGCCCATTGTTGCAGTCACTGTGTCAACGCATCTCGTTGAGGTTCTTCCTCTTTTTTGCTGACCCTCTACTTTACCAAGCATGATGTCCTTCTCCAGGGACTGATACCTCTTGGCAACTTGTCCAAATTATGTAAGATGTAGTCTCACCACCCTTGCTTCTAAGGAGCGTTCTGGTTGTACTTCCTCCAAGACAGATTTGTTTGTTCTTCTGGCAGTCCATGGTAAATTCAATATTCTTTGCCAACATCACAATTCAAAGGCGTCAATTCTTCTTCCGTCTTCCTTATTCATTTTCCAGCTTTCCCAGGCATATGATGAGATTGAAAATATCATGGCTTGGGTCAGGCACGCCTTAGTCTTCAAGGTGACATCTTTGCTTTTCAACACTTTAAAGAGGTCTTTTGCAGCAGATTTGCCCAATGCAATGTGTCTTTTGATTTCTTGACTGCTGCTTCCATCGGTGTTGATTGTAGATCCAAATAAAATGATATCCTTGACAACTTCAATCTTTTCTCCGTTTACCATGATGTTACTTATTGGTCCAGTTGTGAGGATTTTTGTTTTCTTTATGTTGAGGTGTAATCCATACTGAAGGCTGTGGTCTTTGATCTTCATCAGTAAGTGCTTCAAGTCCTCTTCACTTTCAGCAAGCAAGACCGTGCCATCTGCATGATGTAAGCTGTTAATGAGTTTTCCTCCAATCATGATGCCCTGTTCTTCATATAGGCCAGCTTCTCAGATTATTTGCTCAGCATACAGATTGAATAGGTATGGTGAAAGCATACAACCCTGACACACATCTTTCCTGACTTTAAACTACACAGTATCCCCTTGTTCTGTCTGAAGAACTGTATGGATCTATATACAGGTTCCTCATGAGCACAGTTAAGTGTTCTGCACCTCCCATTCTTTGCAATGTTATCCATAATTTGTTATGATCTACACAGTTGAGTGCCTTTGCATAGTCAATAAAACACAGGTAAACATCTTCCTGGTATTCTCTGCTTTCAGCCAGGATCCATCTAACATCAGCAATGATATCAATGGTTCCACATCCTCTTCTGAATCTGGTCTGAATTTCTGGCAGTTCCCTGTGGATATACTGGTGCAGCCGCTTCTGAACGATCTTCACCAAAATTTTACTTGCATGTGATATTTATGATATTGTTCGATAATTTTCACATTCGATTGGATCACCTTTCTTGGGACTAGGCATAAATATGGATCTCTTCAAGTCGGTTGGCCAGGTAGCTGTCTTCAAACTTTCTTGGCGTAGATGTGTGAGCACTTCCAGTGCTGCATCCATTTGTTGAAACATCTCAATTGATAGTCTGTCAATTCCTGGAGCTTTGTTTTTCGCCAATGCCTTCAATGCAGCTTCCACTTCTTCCTTCAGTACCGTCAGTTCCTGATCATATGTTACCTCTTGAAATGGTTGGAAGTTGACCAATTCTTCTTGGTATAATGACTCTGTGTATTCCTTCCATCTTCTTTTGATGCTTCCTGCATCGTTTAATATTTTCCCGATAGAATGCTTCGCTATTGCAATTTGAGGCTTGAATTTCTTCTTCTGTTCTTTTAGCTTGAGAAATGCCGAGCGTGTTCTTCCCTTTTGGTTTTCTATCTCCAGATCTTTGCATATGTCATTATAATACTTTACTTTGTCTTCTTGAGTAGTGCTTTGAAATCTTCTATTCAGTTCTTTTACTTCATCATTTCTTCCTTTTGCTTTACCTACTCGACATTCAAGTTTCAGAGTCTCTGCTGACATCCATTTTGGTCTTTTCTTTCTTTCCTGTCTTTTTAATGACCTCTTGCTTTCTTCATGTATGCTATCCATGATGCCGTTCCACAATTTGTCTGGTCTTCAGTCCTTAGTGTTCAATGCGTCAAATCTATTCTTGAGATGGTCTCTAAATTCAGGTGGGATATACTCAAGGTTGTACTCTGGCTTTCATAGACTTGTTCTAATTTTCTTCAGTTTCAGCTTGAACTTGCATATGAGCAATTGATGGTCTGTTCTGTAGTCAGCCCCTGGCCTTTTTCTGACTGATGATATCAAACTTTCCAACATCTGTTTCCACGATGTAGTTGATTTGATTTCTATGTATTCCATCTGGGGAGGTTTGTGTGTATAGTCACCGTTTACATTGGTGAAAAAAGTTATTTGCAATGAAGAAGTCATTGATCTTGCAAAATTCTATTACGCGATCTCTGGCATCATTTCTATCACCAAGGCCATATTTTCCAACTACCGATCTTTCTTCTTTATTTACAGCTTTCTCATTCCAATCACCAGTAATTATCAATGCATCCTGACTGCATGTTCAATCAATTTCAGACTGCAGAAGCTGGTAAAAATCTTCAATTTCTTCATCTTTGGCCTTAGTGGTTGGTACGTAAATTTGAATAATAGTCGTATTAGCTGGTCTTCCTTGTAGGCGTATGGATATTATCCTATCACTGACAGCATTGTATTTCAGGATAGATCTTGAAATGTTCTTTTTGACGATGAATGCAATGGCATTCCTCTTCAAGCTGTCATTCCCGGCATAGTAGACCATATGATTGTCCGTTTCAAAATGGCCAATACCAGTCCATTTCAGCTCACTAATGCTGAGGATATAGGTATTTATGGGTTCCATTTCATTTTTGACGATTTCCAATTTTCCTAGATTCATACTTTGTACATTTCACGTTCCAGTTCTTAATGGATGTTTGCAGCCGTTTCTTCTTATTTTGAGTCGTGCCACATCAGCAAATGAAGGTCCTTAAAGCTTGACTCCAACCACGTCATTAAAGTTGACTCTACTTTGGGGAGGCAGCCGTTCCCCAGTCGTCTTTTGAGTGCCTTCCAACCTGGGGGGCTCATCTTCCAACACTATATCAGACAATGTTCCAATACTATTTCATTAGGTTTTCACTGGCTAATTCTTTTCAGAAGTAGAATGCTGGGTCCTTCTTTATAGTCTGTCTTAGTCTGGAGACTAAGTTGAAATCTGTCTGCCATGGGTGACCCTGCTGGTATCTGAAGACCGGTGGCATAGCTTCCAGCCTCACAGCAATACACAAGCCCCCACAGTGCAACAATCTGACAGACACATGGAGACAGATCCATAAAAGTACATACATACCATAAACTGGAGGGGGGTAATTATTCCTTTTCTACAAAGATATACGTTAAAATCTGCCCAAATAAAGATCTCTGGTGTATGTATACCATGACTGGATTTACACAAATTCAACTGAAAGAACTTCAGTGAACATATATATCCATTACAAAAAAAAACAAAAACAAAAAATAACACATATGTATATTGCAAAATAATATTCTGTACATCAGGAACATTGACAAAAGAATTCGTTTGATATTTCTCTTAAGTTTCTCACATATAGCTTAGCAAAAAGAAATACTAATATTTTAAAGTTTATCCATTCATAAGTATATGATCTTGTCAAGCATATATGGATAGATAGGATATTCTAGTTTTAAAAAGTATGTGCAATATATATTAGCTTTTTATTGTGGTAAATATATATATAACAAAAATTTTGCCATGTCAACATTTTTTTACATGTATAATTCAGTGACATTAATTACGTTCATCATGTTGTCCAACCATTACCACTATTCATTTCCAAAGTTTTTTGTCATGCTTAAGAGAAGCTCAGTGCCCCCAAGCAATGGCTTCCCAATACATATTATTTTGCAAAGTATTTTGTTTTTTCCTTTTAATTCTTGAATTTTTTAAAATTATTATTCAGTGGCACGAGCAATTCTTTGGGTGAGTTTTACTTGTCTTGACCTCAACAATGAGTTTCCTTTGTCTGTAATATTGTTTACCCCCAATATTTGCTTGTCACAATCCTATCCATGCTTTAAGAACCATCCAAAATGACACCTTCGTCACTAAACCTTTTCCAAAGCATTCACCACAATGTAATCTCCCCATGCTCCAAACCCCTATGGGCTGAAAGGGAATGTGCCTTTTCTGAGTATCTGCTGTATGTCATGCATTGTGTTAAGCAGTCTCCACATTAAGCAGTTTAATCCTTCCAGTATTCCACATTATACTCTCCACATTCATAACAGCAAAAACATAAGATCCTCTTCAATCCCCAAATTTGAACATATAATAGTGGAATAAAATTCTTACCCCCTCACCAAATCAGTAAAGCGTAATTAGACATGTGAATCCATAATACTTTAATGATCCAATACCTGCAGGTTTAAGCCATTTATAGCGTTAATTTGGAACTAAGAACATTATTTTTATATAGTTTTACTACTTTTTCCCTTCTATTACCAACATGAACTCTTACTTAAAAAAACAAAACAAAACAGGCAATTTGACACAAGACAAGGAAGTAAAATTTCTAAGTTAATAGATGTGGGACTAGGAATAGAGAATATTAAAGACAGTTGAGTTGTGGAGTCTGGAAATAAAATTTGGCTCTTTCTCCAAAGTGGTCTGCTCTAGCACATCAGTCTTGCTGTACATTTAAAATGGTTTCTCAGAAAAAAATATATGCCATGAATCTTTACGGCCATTCTTAAATAATTAAAATAATAGATTTTATTTAAAAAAATTGTATGAATCCCAAAGTTTAGTTCTAAAGCAGAGAGGCTCAGAGCAGTTTAGTGACTTGTTAGTTGACATGGAGTCTGCTCTTACTCATGGCGACCTTCCCCTACCCCAATAAAAAAAAAAACCTGTTGCCGTCGAGTCTATTCCGACTCATAGCGACCGTAGAACTGCCCCATAGAGTTTCCAAGGAGTGCCTGGTGGATTCAAGCTGCTGACCTTTGGGTTAGCAGCTGTAGCTCTTAACCACTGTGCCACCGGGGTTTCCATGGCGACCATAGGTGTAACAAAATAAAACGTTGCTGGTGCCTTCCCTATCTCCATGATCTTTGATATGCTTAAGCCCATTGTTGAGGCTATTGTTAAGTAATTTTCTCATGGCTGTTCAGCTAGTATCTTTCAGCTAACCCCTTCCCGCATCCCATCGGAGTGTTTCTGATTTCCTGAATATCTGCCCTTTTCAGAATATGATTAAAAAAAAAAAATCAAATTTTTTACCTGCCTATATACACCTTTTCCTTTAGTTCTTTGATTATAATAGAAAAAAAGGCATTGGTATATTATAATCTATTCAATAAAATATTTTTATTTTTATTATTGTTAGCCTCATTGATATCACAATGAAAAAAAAAATCCCATATATATATATATATATATATATATATATATATATATAATGATTTAGGTGAAAGTTTACAGAGCAAGTTAGTTTCTCATTAAACAGTTAATACACAGATTGTTTTCTGACATTGGCTGACAACACCTCGATGTGTTAACACTCTCCACGTCTCCTCACCAGTTTCACTGTTTCCATTCGTCCAGTTTTCCTGTCCCTTCTTGCCTTCTTGCCTTTGCTTTTGGGCTGATGTGCCCATTATACATAATTGAAGTATGAAACATGTCCCTTATGTGTGTTATTGTTGGCCCTATAGACTTGTCTACCCTTTGGCTGAAGGGTGAACCTCAGGAGTGACTTCAGTACTGAGTTAAAAGGGTATCTGGGAGTCCCACATATATTTGATATTTCAAAAAATAATTTCACAAGGTTTGGTTAATATTCATTTTACTGAAATTGGAACCCATCAGGATTAAGTAACTTGCCCAAGATTTCATTTGTAGTAAGCAACTAAAATGTTTTAATATCTTACTCAGTCATGATTGTTTATATTTTCAATGTTTGCCTTTGCAGCAGGTACTAAATTTTTCAAATTTTAAACTGCTGCCTTTTAATTTCCTCCCTTGAATCATGTTCCCCTGCAACCTCCACCTCCCTGTGGCTTACTGCTCCAAGGCAGGGGAGAACAGTTACTGAGGATTTTTTGGCAACAGCTATCATTCACATCAAGGGTAATGCCGGAGGGATAAAAGGAAAACAAACAAAAGAACCAAAACCAAAATAAAACAAAAACAACAAGCCAGTTGCTGCCCAGTAGATTCCGACTCATGACAACCCCATATGTTTCAGAGTAAGGTTTTCAATGGCTGTGATCTTTTGGAAGTAGATAGCCAGGCCTTTCTTCCAAGGCACCTCCGGGTGATTTTGAACTGCTAACCTTTCAGTTAGTAGCTGAGTGCTTAACTATTCTCACAACCCACAGCAGGAGCTGGAGGGATAAGGTAAGGTTTTCTCCATAGTGAAAAGAAGATACCCCTCCTGTTAATGATAACTAGGTCAAGAGGCTTGTTGTTCTATGTTAAATGGTGGACATGATGTAAAGTAATGATTTTTGATGGGCAGGATAATCCTGTATTGTGTAGGACTGTCCCTGAAAATACAGACTGCTTAATGTCTCAGACCCCACTAAATGCCACTCACTTCATCCATTCAACTGGGACTCAGAAAACCAAACAGCTCCTACATATTTGCAAATGATCTCCTAATGAGGTGCAGTGGGAAGTGGTACCATCCACAGTTGTAGACAAAGTAGAGAATGGTGGGAGAGAAATTTGTCCCTACTGGTTACCCAGGAAGTGTGCAAGAAGCACAAATGTGAGTTGGTCAGAGTCCTGATTTGTGCTTCCTGTACTTTAGCTTGCAGAGAACCAAATGTGTTAGATGAGTGAAGATAACACAGAGCAGAGGGTCTTCTTACCCCTCTCCTGGAGGAGGGGAAGGGTTATTGGGTTCTGGAGACTTCTCTATAACAACTGGGAATGTAGCTATATTAAAGTCATCTAGTAGTGTAGTGTGGGTAGGCAAGGGAGGACAAAAAAGTTAACCTCTCCAGGACACTCCAGTGCCTACGTGATATTATTGGACCCAAGAGTTCTCACAGCATCCCAGAAGGAAGGTAAAGGCAGCTGAGTTTAGCCAAGGGCCTCAAATGGGCCTGTACTGCCAAGGGGCAAGGTCACCTGCAGCAGGGGCTGTGTTGGAACAACAGCTATGGGATTGGATATAGGATGCAGCAGAAAGCTGGCAGTTCTACAGTATAAGATACAACTAAGGTGAGACAGAATCAAACAGAGAGGACTTTTAGGTTTTGACTAAACTGAGATAAATCAACTAGCTAAAGACTCCAACAATGCATGCTAGCATGCAAAGAGAAGCCAGATGGCAGTGACCAAGGAAGACAGAGAACTCTGAGCCCAAGGACTCTGACCCTTCCCTTCCCCCAGGAGGTGATGGCGATCACAACCCTCTAGACACTATCTTGGAATAGAACTGGAGACAGGTAGAAGGGAAGTCTTAAAATTATTGGATTTCACCAGCTTTTCAGTTGGATTTAACCCTGGTTTACAGGATTAAAATTATTTTCCCACCACTGACTCATTATTTATGGGGGGCTCTTAATGGAAACGCGATAAGTTATTGAAAAATATAGGAGCTATATTTTCTCTACACATATGATCTACAGTGTGACTTAAATTGCACTCTGCTATACATTTCAAATATTTTTATAGTCAATGCCTTTCATCCAAAAGAATGATTTACATGTGGGATCTGAGGTTTCAATGTCTAATTAAATCATGCTTCTGGTGACTACTTATTGTATTTATGACTATGATTGGCCCAATAAAAGAAAAATCTTTTAAGAGTGAGGGATAGATGACAGAGGAAAAAAAAAAAGGATTAACCAGCGTTACTGATTGAATTATGTCCTCCCAAAAATGTGAGTCAACTTGGTTAGTCCATGATTCCCGGTATTGTGTGATTGTCCACCATTTTGTCATCTGATGTGATTTTTCTATGTATTGTAAATCCTACCTCTGTGATGTTAATGAGGTGAGGCTAGTGGCAGTTATGTTAATGAGGCAGGACTCAATCTACAAGACTAGGTTGTATTTTAAGTTTATCTCTTTCGAGATATAAAAGAAGTGAGAAGAGAGACGTGGGGATCTCATACCACCAAGAAATGAGAGCCAGGAGAATAGTGTGGCCTTTGGACCCAGGGTCCCTGCAATGAGAAGCTCCTTGATTGGGGAAGGTTGATGACAAGGACCTTCCCCCAGAGCTGGCACCCTGAATTCGGACTTCTAGCCTCCTAAACTGTGTGAGAACAAATTTCTCTTTGTTAAAGCCATCCACTTGTGGTATTTCTATTATAGCAACGCTAGACGATTAACACAACAAGAAACAGGACAAGGAGAAGTAGCATGAGACATGACTGAGGGGGCCTGTCTTTCTCCATAGTGAGGGACAAATCTCTGGGACCTTACTAAGCAAATCTCCCTGCCCTCAGCCTGGTCCCTGAGCTGTATTTACCAGGCTTCATGTGGCTCCTGTTTGCAAAAAAGCTCAACCCCAAGGCCTCCAAATAAAGTTCAGAGTTAGGCACAGATTCCCTAAGAGGACATTGCTCTCAGTGACTGCCTCATTGCCTCTAAGGCTAAGTTCTGACAGGCTCTGAGGCATTTCAGAAGGATAAAATTCATATTCTAGTTAGAAGGAACTTTCTTTAACTAGGACAGCAAAGCTCCGGTTGAGAGACTTTCAACCCACCTTTCTCTAACTCCTTAAAGTGTTGCCTTCAAAATCCTTATAAGCAGGTGTCAAAGGAAGCTGTATTTGAAGGTCATGGCACACATATCCCTGTGTCAGTAACTCATTCAATACAGATTCATTTCTTGGATTGAGTGAGATATAACTTTAGGGGGATTTTTTGACTGTGGATTCAGTACAAGGCCCTGGGAGAAAACAATTTACAAGAGGTGCCTGTGGTCAGGGGAGAGAAAGATGAAAGAGACGTTAAAAAGTGGTTATCAAAGATCACCTTTGCCTATTTCACAGCATGGATCAGATCAGATCAGATTCTGCTCTCATCTTTCTTTGTTACTGTCTGGGCACTCTAAAGTTTGAGTCATTTAAACCATGTCTTCCACTTTATCCAAGAAATGTTTTGTTGCTCCTTACTGTGTTTTAAGTGCTATTCTGGTGCTTGGAATACAATTTTGAACAAAATATTTAGTGTTTGAACTCTCACAGAGCTTAAAGCCTAGTGGTGGGTACAAACAGCAGATTTAGTGCCATCTCCTGGCCCGCAGATACCGGTGTCTGTTCACACACCTGTCCTTCTGTCCAAATCTCATTTAGTTTTCTTTCTCTTTCTCCATATCTCAGCCTGAGTATCTCTTCTTTGGAGAGCTCTTCCCTGACCAGGCTTCATAAAGTAGATTTCCTCCTTTTCATCTTTTCTTCAGACCTTTGTTTCTTTCATTAAAATTACCATAGATTAAAATTATTTATTTTTAAGTTATGAAATGTTTCCTATAAACATTCACAAAAATAGTGAATAAGCTAGAAAACGCTTGTACCTACTACACACTAAATCTAACAAAGTTAAAATTTTGCCATATTTGTTTGAGATCTTTTCTTTTTATGAAATAAAACACAACAAATGTGGTTGGAATTCCTTTTGCACCGTTCCTCAATCCCATATCCTTCCCAACTTCCTGATATTAGGATATTAATATGTATGTTTACAGTCATTTTTTTTCTCCCTATGTGTCTGTCAGTTTGTCTTACTGTTGGGGCTTGCGTGTTGCTGTGATGCTGGAAGCCATGCCACTGGAATTCAGATACCAGCGGGGTCATCCATGGTGGACATGTTTCAGCTGAGCTTCCAGACTAAAACAGACTAGGAAGAAGGACCCAGCAGTCTACTTCTGGAAAGAATTAGCCAGTGAAAACCTTATGAATAGCAGTAAAACATTGTCTGATATTGTGCTGGAAGATGAGCCCCCCAGGTTGGAAGGCACTCAAAAGACAACTGGGGAAGAGCTGCCTCCTCAAAGTAGAGTCACCTTAATGACATGGATGGAGTCAGGCTTCTGAGACCTTCATTTGCTGATGTGGCAAGACTCACAATGAGAAGAAACAGCTGCAAACATCGATTAATAATTGGAAGGTGGAATGTACTAAGTATGAATCTAGGAAAATTGGAAATCATCAAAAATGAAATGGAACACATAGACATGAATATCCTAGGCATCAGTGAGCTGAAATGGACTGGTATTGGCCATTTTTAATGAGAAAATCATACGGTCTACTATGCTGGGAATGACAACTTGAAGAGGAATGGTATTGCATTCATCATCAAAAAGAACATTTCAAGATCTATCCTGAAGTACAACGCTGTCAGTGATAGGATAATATCCCTAAGCCTACAAAGAAGACCAGTTAATACGAAAATTTTTCAAATTTACATGCGAACCACTAAGGCCAAAGATAAAGAAATTGAAGACTTTTACCAATGTCTCCAGTCTGAAATTGATCAAACATGGGATCAGGATGCACTGACAATTACTGGTGATTGGAATGTGAAAGTTGGAAACAAAGAAGAAGGATCAGTAGTTGGAAAATATGGCCTTGGTGATAGAAACAATGCCAGAGATCACATGATAGAATTTTTCAAGACCAACGACTTCTTCATTGCAAATAACTTTTTTCACCAACATGAACAGCGACTATACACACAAACCTCCCCAGATGGAATACACAGGAATCAAATCAACTACATCTGTGGAAAGAGATGATGGAAAAGCTCAATATTATCAGTCAGAACAAGGCCAAGGGCTGACTACGGAACAGACCATCAATTGCTCATATGCAAGTTCAAGTTGAAACTGAAGAAAATTAGAACAAGCCCACGAGAGCCAAAATATGACCTTGAGTATATCCCACCTGAATTTAGAGGCCATCTCAAGAATAGATTCACACGTTGAACACTAAGGACTGAAGACCAGACAAGTTGTGGAATGGCATCATGGATAGCATACATGAAGAAAGCAAGAGGTCATTAGAAAGACAGGAAAGAAAGAAAAGACCAAAATGGATGTCAGCAGAGACTCTGAAACTTGAATGTCGAGTAGCTAAAGCAAAAGGAAGAAGTGATGAAGTAAAAGAACTGAATAGAAGATTTCAAAGCACTACTCAAGAAGACAAAGTAAAGTATTATAATGACATATGCAAAGAGCTGGAGATAGAAAACCCAAGTGGAAGAACACGCTCAGCATTTCTCAAACTAAAAGAATAGAAGAAGAAATTCAAGCCTCGAGTTGCAATAGTGAAGGATTCTATGGGGAAAATATTAAATGATGGAGGAAGTATCAAAAGAAGATGCAAGGAATGCACAGGGTCGTTATACCATATACCAAGAATTGGTCAACATTCAACCAATTCAAGAGGTAGCATATGATCAGGAACTGATGGTACGAAAGAAGAAGTCCAAGCTGCACTGAAGGCATTGGTGAAAAAAGACGCTCCAGGAATTGACAGAGTATCAACTGAGATGTCTCAACAAACAGATGCAGCCTGGAAGTGCTCACTTGTCTAAGCTAAGAAATTTTGAAGACAGCTACCTGGCCAACCGACTTGAAGAGATCCATATTTATGCCTATTCCAAAGAAAGGCGATCCAATTGAATGTGGAAATTATTGAACAATATCGCTGATATCACACGCAAGTAAAATTTTGCTGAAGATCATTCAAAAGTGACTGCAGCAGTCTGTTGACAGGGAACTGCCAGAAATTTAGGCCAGATTCAGAAGAGGACATGGAACCAGGAATATCACTGCTGATGTTAGATGGATCCTGGCTGAAAGCAGAGAATACCAGAAAGATGTTTACCTGTGTTTTATTGACTATGCAAAGGCATTCGATTGTGTGAATCATAACAAATTATGGATAACGTTGTGAAGAGTGGGAATTCCAGAACACTTAATTGTGCTCACGAGGAACCTGTACATGGATCAAGAGGGAGTTGTTAGGACAGATCAAGAGGATACTGCGTGGTTTAAATTCAGGAAAGGTGTGCATCAGGGCTGCATCCTTTCACCATACCTATTCAATCTGTGTGCTGAGCAAATAATCTGACAAGCTGAACTATATGAAGAAGAAAGGGGCATCTGAATTGGAGGAAGACTCATTAACAACCTGCGATATGCAGATGACACAACTTTGCTTGCTGAAGGTGAAGAGGACTCGAAGCACTTACTGATGAAGATGAGAGACCACAGCCTTCAGTATGGCTTATACCTCAACATAAAGAAAACAAAAATCCTCACACCTGGACCAATAAGCAACATCATGATAAATGGAGAAAAGATTGAAGTTGTCAAGGATTTCATTTTACTTGGATCCACAATCAACTCCCATGGAAACAGCAGTCAAGTAATCAAACAACACATTGCATTGGGCAAATCTGCTGCAAAAGACCTCTTTAAAGTGTTGTAAACCAAAGATGTCACCTTGAAGACTAAGGTGCGCCTGACCCAAGCCATGGTATTTTCAATCACATCGTATGCATGCGAAAGCTGGACAATGAATAAGGAAGACCGAGGAAGAATTGACGCCTTTGAATTATGGTGTTGGTGAAGAATGTTGAATATACCATGGACTGCCGAAAGAATGAACAAATCTGCCTTGGAAGAAGTATCACCAGAATGCTCCTTAGAAGGAAGGACAGCGAGACTGTGTCTTACATACTTTGGACATGTTGTCAGGAGGAATCAGTCCCTGGAGAAGGTCATCATGCTTTGTAAAGTACAGGGTCAGCAAAAAAGAATACCCTCAACGAGATGGATTAACACAGTGGCTTCAACAATGGGCTCAAGCATAACAACGATTGTGAGGATGGCACAGAACAGGGCAGTGTTTCGTTCTGTGGTGCATAGGGTCTCTATGAGTCAGAACCGACTTGATGGCACGTAACAAAAACAACAGTCATGTTTCTATATTTTCACTACACATGCACATATATAATATATAGTGTCCTTTTGTGTGTTTTATGTTTTTATAAATGTAAACAGTATGTACATATTCTATAATTTGCTTTTGTCACTTAATACTGGTTTTCAAGACTTGTTCACAATGATATTGAAGACAATTTATTAATTTTAATGAACATCTATATGAATCAGAATTGACTTGATGGCAGTGGGTTTAGTTTGGCTTTCTATCGTATTCCTTTGTATAAATATAGGAAACATGTTACGGTATTTCCCTATTGCTGAACTTTGGATTTTCAGTAGTTTTTTAACACTAAAAATAATGCTGCTATACATACTCACAGCATGTCTACTCGTGCACATGTGTAAGAGTTTCTCTAGGGTACACATCAGAAAAAGAACCGGAAAACTGAGATGGCTGAGCATCATACATCACCACTGTCATATTAGTAGTTCCCACTTATGTATGTGTTTCTCGGCTTTGGAGTCCCTGGGTGGTGCAAATGGTTTAACATGCTCTACTGCTAATAGAAAGATTGGAGGTTCAAATCCACCCAGAGTCTCCTGAGAAGTAGGGCCTGGAAATCTATTTCTGAAGAATCAGCCAGTGAAAACCCTATGGAGCAGTTTTACTCTGACACACACAGGGTTGTCATGAGCTGGAATCGACTCCACAGCAACAGTTATTTTTCTTGGCTTTATAATCTGTTACACTTTATTGGTAGATCTGTGTTCCAGTAGCACAGTGCTTTAATTATTTAGTTTAAGACTTGATATTTGAATGGGCAAATAACTTACCTCTAATTTTTCTTTTTAAAAATCATCTTGACTCTTCTTGGCCCTTTACTCTCCTACTTTATTTTTTGAATTAGTAAGGCAAGCATCTCCATTTTATTGTACAAGTATTTGATAAATTCTCGCTTTTTTTTGACAGCTATTGCTATCAACAGCTTAAACTTTCACATTTCCCCTAGTAAGGTAGATATTTTAGTAATCTCATACACTTTCAGTCTTTCTTACATACTTCTTCCCATAACATGATACTGTTTTTTTGTTTTTAGGATTTTCGTTGTGGGTTATTGAGGTTTGTGCTAGCTATTTATTGCCTTCAGCTCCAAATTCATCTTATATTGCCTGCTCTGCCAAAATGGATCTGGAGCCTGTACATTTTTCTCCTTTGCCAGCTGGCATAATGTTAAGCTTTGCCGGTAAAGGGTTCTGGGAGAACATTGGAGGAGGAGGGAGTTTCTCTTCCTGATTCTGACGGGCTCCTCAGGCATGCTTCTTCAACAGGCATGGTTCCTGCAGTGCCAGCCTCCTGCTGTGCATATATCTTTGCAGCTTCTGGCCCTGCAGCTTGCATGGTCTGTTCAGTGTCTGTCTCCAGCAGCAAATGTGACTTCTGCAGCACTAGGCTCCAGCAGCACCACATATCCAGCAGCGTGTGGCACCTTCCCATGGGTAGCTTCCCCCAGCACCCTCTGCAGTGCTTCACAATAGAGTGACACCAGCTTGGCACCTTTCCTTGGCACTTTATCTTTGACTTTGCAGCCTCAGTGAACTTCTCCCTCATTCAGTGAGCCACGACTGCTCCCTCTCATGAGGTTTAGTTGTCAGCTCTCGGGGATTCTTCGTTAGATACATTATCTCAGCACTGTGGCTATGTACCTGTGAACATTTTTATTGTGTTCTCACATTTGAATAGTCATTTTCTTGGGCATAAAATTCTCAATGTGAAGTTTTTGCCTCAGTGCTTTAAAGCTCTTGCTCTATTGTCTTCTTTTATCCAGTGTTGCTTTTGAGAACTTGTACCTGCCCTTTTCCTCTAGAAACAACGAGAACATTTTCTTTATCATATATATTCTTAAATTTTAGTATAATTGTATGGATTTTTTCCTCCATTTCTTTTGTTTAGCTTTTTATATTTCTTTATCTTCATTATTTCTTCATATTTTTTTCTCCTCTTTATTTCTTATTTTCACCTTCTCTGGGAATTCTAAGATCTGGATATTGACACTTTTACTTCAGTCTTATATTACTTAGTTGTTCATCTACATTTTGTATCTATTTAACCTTTTCTGTTGTTTTTTAGGAAAGTTCTTCAAACTTATCTTCGAGCTTATTATTTTGTTCTTCAGCTATCTACATCAGAATGTTAACCACAATTATTTCATATATTATGTATTTAATAGCTAGTGTTTCCAATCGTTTTTGCTTTACGATTTCTTGTTCTAGCTTAAATTTTCTACACTTTTCATTATCTCCTTTGATATATTATTAGGTTTATTTTACATTATTGGTATGTTTACCTCAATAATTCTCCTTTAGATAATTAACATATATGGATCAGTTTGTTGTATTATTTTTATAGAACTTAAACATCCATGTGTATCTATTTATTTTGGCTTGTGAGCTCATTATCCTGTGGGAATATCAGATACTCTATTTGGTAATGTGTATAAGGGAAGAGCCAAAGATCAGATCCTCATCTATGACCCTGCTGGTGACTTTAAAGTGTGGAGAGAAGATGCCAAGGGGGCGAACACCAGTTGCCAAGGACCACAGTAGACCACTCCTACCTGCTGCATTTTTATATCTGCAGGGAGACTCAACAATGGTAGGAGATGGTCTCCTTGGAGCTTTGAGGGTTGAGAGAGGCAAAGAGTGGAAAAATGAATGCCTGTGTCAGTTGGTCATTCCACCACCTGTTTTTATTTACTCTTCATCCTTGCAGAGCATTTTGGTTAAACTGATTTTACTCTTAGCCTTTTGTTGCTGCTGTCTGTGGTGAAGGGATAGTGATTGTCCCAAAGCAACTTGAAGGAAGATGAGCAACAAAATTTAAATAGCTTTCTTTCAATCTGTCATGTCCATTTCCCAAATTCCTTTCTCCTTGGCTGTGTAGATTATTACCTGCCCGGACACTTCCCCATAAGTTCCAGATAGCTTTCATTTCCCCCTGTTTTCTAATACTTTGTTGGTTTCTAAAGCCCATGTTTCCCTTTTGCTTACATCATTTCTTCAGGGCTAATTTGGGAGGAGGAAATTGCCTATACTAGTTTGTATTTCTGAATAGGTATTGAATATTTTTATTCTGTTCTCCACGTCTTTTAACCTGCTTTATATATATATATATATATATATATATTCTGTAGCTATTTTTCTTAGTCTTCTTCATTCTGGGTGATACTGTCAGATTTAACTTCGCATTTATTTATTTCTGCCCAATGAAATTTCTGAGCAGGATTTAATTGTGTGTAGTTGCTTAATAAACGGTCCCTAGGTGGTGCAAAAGGTTTGTACTCAACTATCAACCTAAAGATTGGCAGTTTGAACTCATTCAGTGGTTCTGCAGAAAAAAGGCCTGACAATCTAATTCAGTAAAGATTATAGTAAAAAAAACAAAACAAAAAACTCTTGAAGCAATTCTACCGTAATACATAGGGACACCACAAGTTGGAATTGACTCAGTAGCAACGAGTTTGGTTTTGGTTTAGTTGCTTCATACTGAAAGGTTAAATGTTTGCAGACAAACTCAAGAAAGCCTATAGGTCTAATTAATCTTTCTATATGCATACAGAAATAATTAGTCCAAACATAATGAATTTTTTTTTCTATCAAGAATAATCTTTAGGGGGGAGAATGTCAGAAAAATTATCAGACACTCAGAAAAAAGATAAAAATAGTGAATAGCACATAAGGGCAATGAGGGCCACTTAAAGATTATCTAGGGGAATATAGTTAGCTCATCTCATTGTTCATTGTTGTTGTTAGGTGCCATTGAATCAGTTCCAACTCTTAGCAACCCCACGTACAACAGAATGAAACACTGCCTGGTCCTGCACCATCCTCATTATCATTGCCATGCTTGAGCCCATTGTTGCAGCCACTGTGTCAATCCATGTCATTGAGAATCTTCCTCTTTTTTGCTGACCGTCTACTTTACCAAGCATGATGTCTTTCTCCAGGGACCGGTCCCTCCTGATAACATGTCCAAAGTATGTGAGATGAAGTCTCACCATCCTAGCTTCTAAGGAGCACTCTGGCTGTACTTCTTCCAAGACAGATTTGTTCATTCTTTCGGCAGTCCATGGTATAGTCGATATTTTTCACTAACACCATAATTCAAAGGCATCAATTCTTCTTCGGTCTTCCTTATTCATTGCCCAGCTTTCGCATGCATATGAGGCAATTGAAAACACTATGGCTTGGGTCAGGCCCACCTTAGTCTTCGAGGTGACATCTTTGCTTTACAACACTTTAAAGAGATCTTTTCCAGCAGATTTGCCCAATGCAATGCATCTTTTGATTTCTTGATGGCTGCTTCCATAGGTGTTGATTGTGGATCCAAGTAAAATGAGATCCTTTACAACTTCAATCTTTTCTCCGTTTATCATGATGTTGCTTATTGGTCCATTTGCGAGGATTTTTGTTTTCTTTATATTGAGTTGCAATCCATACTTGAAGGCTGTAGTCTTTAATCTTCATTAGTAAGTGCTTTAAGTCCTCTTCATTTTCAGCAAGCAAGGTTGTGTCATCTGCATATAGCAGGTTGTTAATGAGTCTCCAATCCTGATGCCCATTCTTCTGAGACCAGCTAGTGACAGAAAAGGCTTTAAACAACAAGTTATGTCAGTTAAAAATTTTCTAGAAGGAGAATGGTGTCAACTACAAAACATTGTTTCCCAGTGTTGTCTGCTTCCTCCTAGTCTTTCCATTTGCAGCTGTCTTTCAGATCAACCAATTAAAACTAGAATCCTGGGCATGCGTGGTAAGACACCAGGTTAACTGCGAGATGGCCACATCCCGCAATAAGAGTTGCCTAGGAACCAAAAGGCCCATGCCAAGAAATCAAAATCACCAGACATACATCACTGAGCGGTGAACGGGCCAATTTCAGAAGCAAGAAGTCCATCAACCACTTCCGAGCCAAATCCTCGTTTTTGAATATGTATGAAATTAATGAATATGTATGCCTTCCCCTTTCCCGCATAGTACAAAACTTCCTCCAGCCTTTTGTTCCAGGACAGATGGTTTAGGAGTAATCCTCCTGTCTCCGTACTTGCTGCGAGTAATAAGCTATACCTTGCTTTAAATCCGCTTGACTCTTAGTTATTCTTAACGAGAGTACAAATGGGGAATCCATTGCATTCAGTAACACTTCTTCATATAGTCCAGTTTTTCGGATTATTTGCTCAGCATACAGATTGAAGAAGTATGGTGAAAGGATACAACCCTGATGCTCACGCTTCCTGACTTTAAACCACTCAGTGTTCCCTTGTTCTGTTCGATTGACTGCCTCTTGGTCTAACTACAGGTTCCTTATGAGCACAATTAAGTGTTCTGGAATTCCCGTTCTTGACAATGTTATCCATAATTTGTTATAATCCATACGGTAACCATCTTTCTGATATTCTCTGCATTCAGCCAGAGATCTGACTTCAGCAATGATATCCCTCCTCTCATTGTTTACTACTGACTAAATGTTCCAGACTTGGTGAAGTTACTTGCTGGTTTGTTGATTTTTTGTCAGGTAGAGATGCAAATAATTTCTTTCCAGTGGAATGGACAACCCTAAAGTTATTATGGTCTGTTTTACAGTAACCAGCTTATACCTCACCATTATTCTTATCCTAACAGTTTTTTGTTAAATTGTCTGTAAATATCTTAGTTTTTCAGATGCTCTTTGAACTAGTCATACGATAGTCAAGGAAACTAGGAGCTGCTTGGCCATTAGCAAACAAAACCTTAGGTGATGGTGATGGTAGTGGCTCAGTTGGGAGCTTCTCAGACAAAGTGGAATCTGCCCCTCGTGCTCATTGTCTTCAAAGCGCTGGTGTGGCTCAAGCCAGTCAAACCCAGTTTACTAGCCTGCATGCCAACGAAAACAATGCAATTTGTCCTACTATGTCTGCCTGCCATGATAACCTACGTGGTCCATAATGTCTGTACGTACTTCCTTGTGACAGAAGGTATAAAAGGTTCTGCCTCCCTTTGTTCGAGGAGCTTGATTTGAGGTACACACCTCCTTGCTCCTTGCCTGCGTGCTTGCAATAAACGCTCTTCCTCCCTTCTCACCTCGGTGTGTCTTTATTGACGAGATGCCGCACTGAGCAGAACCTGCTTTGGGTAACACAGTCGTCTTATTGATTACCTCATTAATTAATGGATTAAATAAAATACGTGACGTGTATTCATTTTACATTTGCCTGAGAATCATGGTTTTTTCTTTTTGGAAACTGTACTTTGACGAATACTTTGTTAAAATAGGAAGTTACCATAGTTAATAATACCTATCTATGAGTCCCAGTGTGAGTTATAAAATATTTTATAGCAAATTCCCTTTTATTTTATATAATTAGACAAAGGCATTCCCTCTCATTTTCAAGCTGTTCTTTTTTTATGCCTGATTTAAAAAAAAATCAATTTAATTTTACATTCAGTAGCTCCATGCCTGTGGAGAGAGAATTTTCTGGCCAAATGTTATCCTGATAGTATTGATGAGGAACTCTTTCATGTGGTTTATATATCGACAGACTGTGCAATGAGGGATTATTTCCTGGACATGACAAATTTCATTTTGTCAGATTAAGTACAGATTACATGTTGGCACAAGACTTTCTCAGGCAAAACGTTGTTCAATAATAACTCGAATTCACACAGGAACCCTGCCTTTAATACCCTGAGGGTTCTGTATTTTAATATTATCTCACTAATTCTCATTCCTAAATTTTATAAGAAAAGTCTCTGAGAATATTAAGTAAAAAACATAAGGATATTTCTCACATGATCTCTATCAAAATAACAGTGACTATTTTATACCTTTAAAATTATTAAGAGAAAAAGGTCTTCAGCAATAGTTCTACTTTGTATTAAGTGCTAATCAAACATTCTTTTAGGAGCTGTACTAGAGCAGATTAAAATCCACAAATCAGCCTCACTCAAACCTGCATTGCTGTTCAGAAATATTAATGACTCTTGGATTTATTTTTATTATGAATCATCTTTTTATTTTTATTATGAATCATCTTTTTATTTTTATTATGACCACAGGTGAAAATTCTTCCTGGAGAAATTTAACAAGAGCTCCATCTTTTTTTGAGATACCTTCTGAGAATGGCAGAGGACTAGAAATGAAAAACTAAACCCTACATCTCAGATTTTACTTTTGTTTGCTTGATTTTTTTTTTTTTCAATTAAACAACCTACCTTCATTGTTAAATTAAAACTATGTGGAAAAATATAAAACAAAAAAGAAAATTTCTTGCCTTCTCTTTCATCCACCCCATCAATTATTCTGAGAAAGAACTAAATAAAGTGAGTGAAGGAATAAAAATATATATATTATTTTAATTGGAGATAATTTGTATTTACCTTGTTGATGATTGCGGTCGAGAAAGATGCAATGATTTCCAGAACTCATTGAATGTATAAAATGTACTTTTAAACAAGTTTTGCTTAAAGTCCTACAGAAAAAAAAGGACAGAGTAGAGCTACCCCGTAGGGTTTCCAAGGAGCCGCTGGTGGATTTGAACTGCTGGCCTTTTGGTTAACAGCCTGAGCTCTTAACCACTGTGCACCAGGGCTCCGAAGTCCTAATAAATAACCAAAATTCCTTTTTTTCTCTCATTTATTTTACTTTCGTAAGTATAAAAATATTTTTCCATTGTGTTTGTGAAACATTAAGTAACTGAGGTCAGGTGTGAATGAAAATGATCATCCAAACTTATTTTCCCTACTCCTGTTGTGTGCTGACACTTAGTGTTATCCCATTTCTCATTTAATTATCTACCTAAGGACATTTATTCACTTAGTTAATCACACCTTTGTTTTACTGAGTGTTGGCAACATTCCCAGCACTGTGTTGGGTGAACAGGCGGCAGAAATGATTAAGATATAGGTTTGGCTTTTAAAGGAGCCACCTATCTATGAATGAGAGGAAAGTATCATATTCAGTCAAGTAAAATATTATCTTATCAGTGTGGCATAGAGATCTCTCCAATAAGCCATTTGGTCAACCCTGAAGAAGAGAGCCCAGTTGTGGACAAATGGGCTGTGTATCTGGAGATCAGGAAAAACTTGCATTCCTCTCCCTACTGCCTGTAAGATAAATGACCTCTAAGGCAAATCTGACCTATTCTCTTGCTGAAAATCTTTCAGTGACTTCTATCTCCAAATGAGAAATATTGTTTTAGCCTTTCACGATCTCATAGTTTGTGTTATTGTTCATTTCTTTTAATTAGTCTCCCTGCGTACATTATTTTATTCTTTCAACTTATTCTACTTTATTTACTCTTAGTAATTTTAAGTTTATAGTTCAGTCCAATTTCAGAAATTTGGAAGTCAGAATTTCAATTCATTTTATGTAGATTGAATAAATGAAGATAAAATGCCTCTGAATAAGGACACTGACATTCAAGATAATTAAAAATTCATTCATACATTCCATACAGTTCCAAACAATACCCAACATGACAGTGGGAGAATTAACTTGATAAAAGGATTTCAAAGCTTTACCTGGAATAAATAATGAGCTGAGTTTCGTAAAGAAAAGGTGAAAATGGTGAATCAAAGAAAGACCAGCCATTGCAGTAAGAGACTAATGAATAGCCTAGCTAATCAGTAGAATAGAATAGGTCATTTGGAAACAAGCCTTCGTATGTATAATAATGGAATATGTGATGAAAACCAAAATCAAACCTATTGCCGCTGAGTCAATTCCGACTCATAGCGACCCTGCTGGACAGAATAGAACTGTCCCATAAAGTTCCCAAGGAGTGGCTGGTGGATTCAAACTGATGACCTTTTAGTTAGCAGCAGAACGCTTAATCACTGTGCCACCAGTGCTCCAATATGTGATGAAGGAGGCACCATTTGCTAGCAGGAAGGACTGAACTGGTCAATGAATGATACTGGGACAATTAGAAAGCTATATAGGAAAAATAAGTGAATGTAGATACTTACCTACTCACCATACAATACACAACAAACACATTTGAGATGGGATAAAATATATAAAAAAAAAATTGAACCAGGTTTTCTGCTTCTACACATGCAGGGTAACCTACCACGAGAACTTCCCCCTCACTGTAAACAACTAGAGACCAAGTCAAAACATACGAAACAACTACTTTCAGATAATGGACAACAGACCCTGCAGGACTGTGATCCCTGAGAAGAGGGAAACGAATGAAGTAACCCTAAAATTGCACCAGCTTACTGCCTGAAAGTTATTTTAAGTTTTCCGCACCAGCAAGGAAAACCACCCAGAGCTCATGGAGTTGCAGAGATAGTTATCAGAGGACAGAGAGGCCTAGGTGACTAGGGTTTGCACGGAAGAACGCTGAAGAGTAAGAAGCTGCACACAGGGAGATCCAGAGATCTTCAGATGGCTGAGGGGGGCTGTAATTTTCGGATGAATAAGATCTGTGTCTGTGTGAAGTAAAATTCCACAAGGCCAGGGAAAAAAAAACCACTGGAATGCATTAGTCTAAACAAGGGATTGGAATACTACAGCCCACGAACCAAATTTGACCAGAAATAGCTCCCAATGGCCAAATCTGGAACAATCTGAACGACAAAATAAATAGCATAGTATTGGAGTATAACCCAAAGTATAAAATAAACATACGTGAGTCCATACTACAAATAAATGGCTGAATAAATAAGTAAATGGAGAAGGGACAAACCTTCTTCATAAAAGAATTTCAAATAACATACGTAAATACTCCCCCTTCCAGGAGATGCTGTATTATTCTTTTTTGAGAACATAAAACCAAAAAAACCCCATTGTTGTCAGGTCGGTTCTGACTCATAGCGACCCTATAGGACAGAGCAGAACTGCACCACAGGGTTTCCAAGGCTGTAAGTCTTTACGGAAGCAGATTGCCACATCTTCCTTTGCATCTTTTTGAGAAGCTCCGTTTAAGTCTTTTTTATATCATCCATTTCTCTCCTCATTATGTTCATGTTTTTCTCTACCTTCTTGAACATATGACATGTATTTGTAATTGCGGTTTCAATGTTTTTGTCTATGAATTCTATCATATATGTCATTTCTGGATCTGTTCTCTTGTTTGTTTTCAACTGCCCATGAGCTCAGAATGGTTAGATTTTAAGTGGTTGTATAATTACCTACACAATGGCCTCAGCTTTGCCTCTTGGCTCTTTAAGAAAACGTCTGCCAAATCTTGGTCTGAACAATTTCCAGAGAAGACACATTTTGGAATATTTCACAATCCCACCACTAGAGTGGGAAGATTTCCATAATATATGGCACATAAGAGAGAATCTTTACAAGAAGATTGCCTCAGTAGCCAGACTAAATTAGGGCTAAAGATTGCTCTGGGCTCATCCTAACAAAATTTAAAAGCAAGTCTTGAAAAGATTAAAATGTACCCAGGAAACTTAACTGCATGATAGAACAAACTCCAACGCTCTTTAAAAGAATACAAAAAATCCAGCAACAAACAACATAAAATTTATAATATCTGACACTCAGCTGAAATTTATCAGGCACACAAATAGGCAGGAAAATACAACCCATAATGAAGATGAAAAATGAATCAATAAAAACAGATCCAGAAGTGATATATATGATAGAATTAGTAGACAAAACATTGAAACAGCAATCACAAACGTCATATATTCAAGAAGGTAGAGGAACACATGAACATAATGATCCGAAAAAGACTCGAAGAAAGATGTGACAGACTGCTTCTGTAAAGATGTACAGCCTTGGAAACCCCAGGGGGTAGTTCTGCTGTATCTTAAAGGGTTGCTATGACTTGGAATTGACTTGACAACAATGGGTTTTCTTGTTTGTTTTCTCAAAAAGAAAAATACTACATCTCCTGGAAGGGGTAGTATCTACATACACTGTTTGGAATTCTTTTATGAAGATTTGCCTCTTCTCCTCCACTTATTTATTCGACCATTTATAGTATGTGCTCATGTATATTTATTTTACACTTTGGGTTATACCCCAATACTATGCTATTTATTTTGTTGCTCAGATTGTTCCAGCTTTGGCCATTGGGAGCTATTTTAGGTTGGCACTTGTGTTCCTTTAACATGCCCACATCCTTTTATTTTTAGAGCACTTTCTAACTTTCTGGCGTTACAAAATGCTCCAGGCTCATCTTGTATATTTCCTAACCCAGCTCTAGAATCAGTAATTTCTCCAAGGATATTGATCTATTTTTTAAGTTCACTGGTTCTTTCCTCTATCATCATGAGCATAACAGATTATCCTATAACTTGGCTGCTTAAAATAACAATAAACATCTGTTAACTTGTAGTTTCTGTGAGCCAGGAATTTGTAAGCAGCTTCGTCAGTTCTGGTTCAAGACCTGTCATGAGGCTGTAAGCAAGATGTTGGCTGGAACTGCAGTCATCTGAAGGCTTGTCAGGGTAGAGGACCTGTTTCCAAGGTGGCTCGCTTACATGCCTGGCAAGTTGTTGTTGCTTGTTAATAGGGACCTCAGTTTATTGCTACATGTACTGTTTATAAGACTGCACGAGTGTCATCATGACACGGCAGCTGATTTCCTTCAGAGCCAGTGATCCAAGAGTAAAGTGGAACTTATAATGTCTTTATTTGACCTAGCCACAGAAGCCACATACTGGCATTTCCTCAGTATCCTACTGGTTGCACAGGTTAGCTCTATTCGACGTGAAAGGGGAGTACACAAGGTCATGACTACCAAGGGGCCATTTGGATCCATCTTAGAAGCTGGCTACCACAATCTCTATTCTGATAGTTAGCCCATACTATAAAGTTTTTAATTTCAGATACTGTACTTTTCAGTTAATAAAATTTCCACTTCGTCTTTTTTTCACTTGTTTGTTTCTATTTGTCTACTGAGATTTCCTATGTCTTCATTAAATTCATATCCCATGGATATGCTATATTATGCTATATTAGCTGCTTTAAAACTTGTCTGATAGCCCTAACATCTGAGTTATCTTGAGGTTGCCACCAGTCGATTTTCTCTTCTCCTGATATTTTGTCACACTTTCTAGTTTCTGAGTAATTTTGGATTATATCTTGGACTTTCTGAATATTATGTTGTGTAGACTCTGAGTCCTGTTGTATTCTTCTTCATTTGATATTATCACTATTTTTAAATTTATCTGCTCTAATAAGTGTGTAGTCATATCTGAATGTGGTCTTAATTTGAATTTCCCTAATGTCTAGTGATGCTTACCATCTTTTCATGAGCTTATTTGCCATGCATATATCTTTTTTAGTGACATAGCTCTTCACATCTTTTGCTTACTTTGTATTTGGATTGTTTCTTTATTTCCTGTTGATTTTGAGAGCTCTTTATATATTAAGGAGCCCTTATGGAACAGTGGTTAAGAGCTTGGCTGCTAAGCAAAACGTCGACAGTTTGAATCCACCAGGTGCTCCTTGGAAACCCTATAGGGCAGTTCTACTCTGTCCTATAGGGTCACTATGAGTTGGAATCAACTCAGTGGGAACGGGTTACAGGTTGTGTACTCTAGACACGAATCATTTGTCAGATATGTGGTTTGTAAATATTTTTTCCAAGTTTCTAGCTAGTCTTTTTATCCTATTAATAGGGCCTTTTGCAGAATAAAAATTTTTAACTTTTGATAAAGTCCAATTTATTGCTTTTTTTCTTATGGATCATGTTTTTAGTGCTATGTCCAAAAACTTTTCACCAAACTCTAGGTCCCAAAGAGTTGATGCTATATTATCTTATAAAAGTTTCATAGCTTTACATTTTACATTTAAATCTGGGATCCATTTTGAACAATTTTTTTGTATAAAATGTGAGATTTAGTTAAATTTTTTTTTTTTTTTTTTTTTGGCCTGTGGATATCTTATTACTCCAGCACCATTTGTTGCAAAGATTATCCTTCCTCCACTGAATTGCTTTTGTTAACAGTCAGTTGGCTATACTTATGCGGCACTATTTATAGGACTTCTGTTCCACTGATATATATGTTTTTGATGAGCTGCTCTCAGAATTCTTTCTTTGTCTTTGCTTTTGGAAAGTTTGATTATGATATGTCTTGGTGAGTTTCTTTTGGGGTTTATCCTTTGTGGGGTTCATTGAGATTCTTGGATGGAAACCTTCTCACCTTTCATGATATTCGGGAAGTTTTCTGCCAACATGTCTTCAACAATTCTCTCTGCAATTTTTCCTTCTCCTTTTCTGGAATTCCTATTATGCATAAATTATTTCTCTTGATGGTGTCCCACATAACTCTTAGGCTTTCTTCATTCTTTTTTCTGATTGTTCCTCAAACTAATTAGTATCCAGGGATTTGTCCTCTATTTGGCTGATTCTTTTTTCCATTGATTCAATTCTACTTCTATGTCCTTCCATTGAGTTATCCATTTCTGACATTTTATTGTTAATCTTCTGGATTTTTAGTTGTTTTTGTATGGTTCATAATAGTCTATTTTTTCTTGTATTGTTTTCCTTAATTCTTTTAGGGATTTTTTTTTTTCTTTCTGTTTTTTCCTTTATCTCTTTGAGGAGCCTAAACAAATGTCTTTTAAATTCCTCATAAGGTAGTTCTATTATCATTTCTTCCTCAGGAAGGTTTTCTGTCCCTTCATTTTGTTCACTTGTTTGAACCATCTTCTCTTGTTTTTTCATATGATTTGTTATCGTCCATAGCCTCCGAGCCATTAAGGTGTTAATTAATTAATTGATTATATGTTTGTTTGTCCTGATTTATTTTGTTTTGTTTTGATATATTAGGAGCTTTGTTTCACCTCTTTCTGTTTAGAATGTGTTTCTTCCCTTGTGTTATTTTCACTTGTTGTTGTTTTGTGGTACTGGTCCATGTGTGACTTTGGTAGTATCAGTTGACTGGGTGTGATTTCCTCACACTAGTGGGTATAGTGGGTCACACCCATATGTGGGTTCTCTGTGGTTAGGTTCATATGTCTTCCCTTACAGGATTGAGTAGATGAGGGAGAGCAGGTTCTTTCCCTGCTATTGAGTGACAAGTGTTGAGTGGTCAGGGTCCCTTCACAGTCCTTGTGGGACCATGGGTTCCTTCCAGGTTGGTGCTAGAAGTTAGTACATTTTCTGGAGGTCAGGGCAGGATGTCTCTGTAACTGCTGTGAGGGAGTGCTACCCAAATGGATAGAATAGACCCTCTGCATGTGCACAAATTGGTGTCTCAGTAGGTGGTGGGGGATCAAGGGGTTTCAATGCATGTGAAGTCAGCCTGCCAGAACTGTCTGAATGTGGGATGTGTGAGGTTACACCTTGGTGAATGTTGGATGAGGGCACTAGGATCTCCTGCTTGTTGCTTGGCAGAGTGCAGATGGTGCCTGTCAGGATGTGACAGGTGTTGCTGATAAAGTGATGTGCCTTTCCTGCCAGTCACCTGGTGTGGGTGCAGGGAGTGTTCTCACCAGTTGCTGGGTTATGGGTGCTTGCTTCACTCCAGATTTGTCTACACAATATCTCTATTTTCTATTGGGAATTCTGTGAATTTGCCTTCCTGTGCTCCTTACCCATGAACACTGCTTACTTTGTCTTAAGGTGGCCATGCTAGGCCAGGCCAACTGGCAGGGCGTCTATGATCCGTAAATCTCCTCATTCGCTGTTTTCATTCAGTTTCTCCTTCCATTAGGTGTTCTATCTAATTCTTCATCCTTCTGTTCGCTGTTCAGTGTTCCAAGATTGTCATCTGTAACTGTTTCACCTGGTTTCTCGGATCTTTGCTGGTCTGTCTGACTAAGATGCCATGTTAGGTTGTTTCCTCTCCATTGATATATATGCATCTGCTCCTCTGCCACTACCACAGTCTTGATTGCCATAGCCATATATTAAGTCATGAAATTAAGAGTGTGATTCCTCCCACTTTATTTTTGTTTTTCACAAGTGTTTTAGCTATTCTAGCTCTTTTGCCTTTCAATATAAATTTTTGAATTATTCTATTTATATCTACAAAAGTCTTTGCAGGAGTTTTGATAGGAATTGAGTTAAACCTGTATATCAATTTGGGGAGAATTTGACATCTTCACTATGTTGTCTTCTGATCCACGAGTATGATGTATCTCTCTACTCACTGAGACTTTCTTTGATTTCTTTCCTTGACATTTGGTAGTTTTCAGCATACATGTCTTGTACATGTTCTGTTAGATTTACACCTAATTATTTCATTTTCCAAGTAATTGTAAATGGTATTGTATTTTCAATTTTAGTTTCCACATATTCATTGCTAGTATATAGAAATACAATTAAAAAAAATATATATATTGACCATATATCTGAGACCTAGCTGAATGACTTATTAGTTCCAGGAATGTTTTGGTAGATTCCTTGGGATTTCTACATAGACTCTCATGTCATCTGATGGCCCGTGACATCTGGTTCATACACATTTAGGGTTGCTATGGCAAATAGGGATAGTTTTATTTCTTCCTTTCTAACTGGTGTGTCTTTTATTTCATTTTCTTTTGTTATTTCACTGCTTAGAACTTCCAGTACTATTTTCAATAGCAGTAGTGAGAGTGGACATCCTTGCCTTGTTCCTGATCTTTGGTCCTGTTGGTTGAGGATGCTCTATATCCCTGTTGATTTACTGTCTAGTTGTTCTATGAGTTGTTTAGAGAAGACTTTTGACATCTTCAACTATAATTTTGAATTTATCTATTTGTCTTTTTAGGTCTATTGGTTTTGCTTTACATGTTTTGCTGTTTTGTTGTTTGAGCCATCACATTTAGGATTGCTATGTCTTCTTGAATTTACCCTCTTAATATTATGAAATGTAACTCTCTGTCCCTGATAACTTTTTTTTTTTTTTGCTTTGAAGTTTACTTCATCTGATATTAACATACTACCCCTGTTTTATTTTGATTAATGTTTCCATGGCATATTTTTTTTCCATCATTTGACTTTCAATCTACCATATCATTATTTTAGGAGTGAGTTTCTCCTGGAGACAGCATAGAGTTGGATCTTTTTTTTTTTTTTTAAATCTGCTCTGCCAATCTCTGTCTTTCAATCGTTGCATTTAGATCATTTATACTTAATATAATTATTTATATGTTAAGGCTTAAGTATGCCTTTATGTATTTTTTTCTGTTTCTTTTTCTCTCTATCTTCTTTTCCCTGCATTCCTGTGGGTCACTTAAACATTTTTTAGAGTTCTATTTTGATTTATCTATAGTGTTTTTGAGCGTACTTCTTTGTATAGTTTTTTAGTGTCTCAAAATGCTATGGAGAATAGAGAAATATTTCAGAAGGAAAATCTAACGTTGATGAAGAGCAAAAAGAAAACACAGAGTTATAAGTATCATAAATTTATTTAACATACAAATATAATGTATTTTTAAATTCCCTTCCTTTATTTCTCCTACTCTCTTCTGTCCATCCGATGAAGTACATAAGTTTCCGTTTCTTGAGCATTTCCCTGTTGAAATTCTAAACATTATAAGAAAAAGTATAAATATTAGGGAAATTCTATGAGCTACTGAAGGAATTTTTTGTTTGTTTTTCAATTATAAATATTTTCACTTAAAATTTTATTTATTTTTCATGGTAGGGATCTTTTGACATTTTACAGATTTTAAAGTGTAGAACTGAAGTTCTCAAAGCAAATACTGTATTGTCAAAAATAAATCCTGTCAACCAGTCTAGAGGAAGGTCTTGTACGTTACATCTCTCTTGCTGTGTTATATGGATAATTAAAGTGACATGTTACCTGGCCTTACCTAACGAGTTTAAAAATATACTTGAAAAACTATGAATGATAAATGTAAGATATTATCACTGAATATAAACCGTAAACTAAATATTAGATGATTTAATTTTTATATATGGCAAGTTCTTGGATTCATTCTCAAATAAGCCAAGATACCAGTAATTATACTTTACTTTTTTTCCCATTGGGAAATTCTATAATACTTTTGAAATAGTTCAACTCATAAATGATACATCAGGAGTTTTTTATAATATGGTAAACTCATCTTTTATAATATAGGATACACTCATCTAAAGATGCAGTCTTTTGCAGAGAACTGAAATGTTTACTGTTTTTCTTTTCTTTCTTCCTTCCTTTTTCCCTCCCTCCCTCCCTTCTTTTCTCTTTCCTTCCTTTTTTTTTTTTTTTTTTACTGTTTATACTTTACCAGCACTGCAGGGGGCATTGTACTCTTCTATGGTGAGTTCATCTGAAGCACAAAAATGATGGATATCGTGAAGAAGGAGTGAAGACATTCAATAATAGGCACCTGAGCAGTTAATCTTCAATTGTGTAAACTAAGTGAGAAAGTAGTGCTCTGACATACGAAGTAGAGCTATGGAGCGAATAAAAGCGACTTACTTCTATATGAAGTCATTTAGGATTGAGAGAAGGAGACCAAGGGAGAAAATTGGGTTTAGGCACAGAATTGAGGGACAGGTTACACAGATGATATGCATGTGTCTACCTATAGGATTCCATGTAGCCTTGTTTCTCAGCTTCTTTTTTTTTCTTATTGCAGTTGTACTTTCCTCTCTAAACTGTTCTTTGATACAAAAAGACGAGTTTTAACACCACCAAATGCTATAATGTACTGGTAAATAGAATCATAAGTTTCTAGTTCCACATCATGAGTAAATGGAAGAATTTCCTAATATACTACAAAGTTTTGCAAATTTTGTGAGCTTATCCAAAGGATGGAAACTGATGGCGTAGTAGTTAAGTGTTGGCTGCTAACCAAAAGGTTGGCAGTTTGAATCCACCAGGCACTCCTTGGAAATCCTATCAGGCCTTTCTACTCTGTCCTGTAGGGTTGCTATGAGTCAGAATAGACTCGATGGCAATGGGTGTTTTTTTTTTTTTTTGGTTTACCCAAAGCACACAGTGGCTGCAAAAATGGTCTCAAACACAGCAATGATTCAGCGAATCATGCAGGACCAGGCAACGTTTTGTTCTGTTGTACACAGGGTGGCTACAAGTCAGAACCAATTCAGTGGCATCTAACAACAACAACAATCCAAAAGCACAAGTCAAAAATAAATAACATTTTAGGTTTCACATCACACATCAGTGCTAAGACATCGTTTTTTAGTTATTGTTACTCTTCTGATATTTTCAGAATCTTCAATTCATACCAAACAATTTTCTAGGGGAATTTAGACAAAGCATTGCCTATTGCTTTATGATCAGTTTGTAACAATGATTCTAAGAATTGTTTAGGAGATAGATGATAAGCTAATATATAAGAATATGATTATTCAATGACCATAAACTAACATTTTCTTACAATGAAATGTTGCGGAGTTTTGTTTCAGAGAAGGTGTTCCTTTAACTTGGTTGGTCATTGGTTCCTTTATAAAGCTCAGCATGGCTGAAACTCACCTGTCTCATAATAATCATAGGCTTTGACTTTGGCTGGTTTTAAATTCTTTACTTGGATGTGTTGTTCCACTGAGAAGGAGAAACTCAGGCTTTGACTGGTTAGCTGAAGAAACAGGAGAACTGAATTAGAATAAAAGGTTAACTTAGTTTCTAGTTACCATCCTCTCACATTAAGATATTATAAAGCTCTGCCATTTTAAGACTTACATAACACGCTCAGTGACAGGTAAAATAAGGACGAAAGGAACTAAGGACAAAAGAGACAATTGTATGAACAGTCCAACGCAGTAAACTGAGTCTTGTTGACCAGTGGAGGCTTCTTTTCCCTCTGTGGCCATTTTCTCCTCCCCCACCTATACATCTGAAAAGTCTTGTTTATTATCTGGATTGAATTTTAGAGTCTCTAGTAGTTCTTCCAGATCTAGCACAGAGTCACAGAGAATCTTACCTCTTCAAAGTAAATTAGGACATGATTGGTGCTCACTTCAGTCCTTTGAATCTGAGGCCTTTCTTGGAGCTGTTGGTCAAAAGCATAAGCCAGAAATATCGGATGAGGAAGTGTTAGGCTGACAGCAGTTTTCAAGTATTAATAACCTAAATGTGCTCAGAAGCATCCAAACTGCTTATACCAATTACTTCAGTAATAATAGTAATATGATGAGGACGATGATGATATTTATTGAAACTTTACTGCATTCTAGTCACTATTTGAATTGATTTCATATGTATTAAATTACATAATTTTCATACCAACACTATGAGGTAGGAACTATAATCATCTCCTTTTTCAGATGAGAAAAATGTGTACAAAGAGATTAATTCGTCCACTGTTAAACACCACTATAAATGGCAAAGCTGGGTATCATTCATACAGTCTGACTTCAGAGACTGCTCTCTTAACCACTAAGATTTCAAATTTGATCAACCACTAGAAATTGGAAATTTCATGAACATTCTTTTAAATACCACAAAGTGGACAATTTGTAGCTTTCCTAATATACATTGTTGCTGTATTTGACCACTGGATGAAAAAAAAGTGCTTATTCACTTAACAGCTCAAAGAGACTTCGAGTATAAATAAATTGCACCATTTGAGTTGGCCTTGGTTAGAACAATTATTTGTGTGGTAAAGTGTGAAGGTTGCTCTAGAAAAAGATTTAAAAAAACTGAACCCCCAAAAGAAGAAGGATTTAGAATTATATTTTAAGGAGGAATCTGAGCTAGGAAAAATAATTATCATATGTACTTGTCATTTGTCATGTGCTACAAATGTAATTTACATTACATTTTTAAGCTCATTTTACATTACATTTCACTTTTAAGCTCAATTTACTTTTGTTTAAATAGGCTAGTAGTTGAGTGTTTAACTGTTAGTGCCACCCAGGGACTCCCCATAACCAGGATACCCACTATTAAAATAATGGAAACATACTCTATTTAAATATGCATGTTTGATGAAGTAAATCTTGAACACCCTCATCAATAAAATAAAATAAAATTGACAATCATAAATGTCAGCACTTGTCATGACTTATCTGTAAAGGATTCAGAGTTTACCTTTTTCACTGATGGTTTCACAGGTATGAAGCCTGATACCATCTTCACATCAGCAATGACCATGTTGGAACTGGGTCTTTCCCCTGTATAACTAGGAAGTCAAGGCATAGGTATTAGGCACTCAAACAAAATCCATTGGAATTATTCAAGACAGCAGTCTCCCCTTCTGCTTCATTTCTAGCATTCCCTATCCCTAACTACCACTCAGTTCCTATATCTATGCTATTTGCTCCCATTACAGCTGTTCAGAGAAACCATTGTTTTTTTACTCATTCTCTGGAAGTACGGCAACATCCTATTCTCATTGTTAAGTTTTTTCAATAAGAGTGAGTGAAGAAAAGTTTCTGTTAATACATACTTGAGGTGTTCCATATTCATTACGTGTGACTTTGAACTGTTGAGTTGCCCCCCCACAAAACAAAACAATTTCCCCACCTTGTACAAATGGTCTGGTAGTGATGAAGGATTTACCTAATGTTGATGTGAATCTGGAATTTCTTGTGAGCAGCTACTCCATCACAATTCTTGGGGAGAGTATCAACCTTCAGGGTGAAGGGGGCTTTCTGCTCTTTCTTGGGCAGGATGTTATATCTCAGGGATGTCTAAAATGAATTAAAAAGAAATCCTTTATCTTTTGCAAATAATCTCACAATCTCTTCCAGGTGATTCACACTTCTGCTTAGCACCCATTTCTCTTTCTACTTTGAAATTCATATTTCACTCTGAGACTTTTTCTTCCATATTCAGAATCCCCCAAGCCCTGGCAGTCTCACCTGAAGGTACACACATCCTGTTCCTGTAACTGTTGTGTTGTACTCCCCTGGAATCTCTGGCAGCTGGACCTCCTGCAGCAATAGGCGATTGGCATCCCCTACTTGGAATTCTTTAGAGAAGGCCCCTGAAGACTTGACTGTGACAGTAGCTGCTTTTTCACTTTTAGTAAAAGTTTTTGCTCCATATTTGGAGAGAGCTTGGAGAGCTACCACTGTATCCTGAAAAAAATAGGTGCAGAAATCACAGGACAGTAAGCTATCAATATTAAACTGGATATAAACCATATTAGCGCTACCTTCTCTCAGACGTATTCAGTCTAAATTATAGTCCTTAAACTGAATTTCAATTCAGTTCAGATCATGGTTATTAACCATGAACTATTCTAGGTACTTTGTGGGGTAAAAGCAAAATTTTCCTCATTCAAGCATCTTAGAATATGCATATGGAGATTAGACTCAAATATTTGACATAAGCAGAGGCTATTTTAATAATTTATAAATTTATGCAACAATTTTTAAATAAAAATTCAGAGAAGGGAGAAGAAAATATGTGATAGAATAGTAAGAGAAGACTGCGAAGAAGGTGAGAAGTAAGATCATCTCTGAATAATGCAAAAGGTTTATATAAATAGAAGAGAGGTGAATGGGAGACCAGAGTTGGGGATGTTTTGAATGAAGACATTAAAACAGCAGTGACCCGATTTCAGAAAAAATGAAAGCATCAGCCTAACCAGCTAAGAGTGTTCATGTTTACTGGGGAGAGGAAATATTTTGGGCAAAATATTAGCTAACTTTAGACCTTGGAGGCGAAAAGATGTATTTTATCAGGGAAGTTATCTTTATGAAAACATTGCTTTAGGAAAATGACTCTACCTGTACTGTTGAGGGCTCCACTAATGAGATAAAATATGAGAGAGTGTAAAGGGAACAGAGCAGTAATCCATATATGAAATGTATAAGGCTGGGACTTGGCTGGTGAGGGAGGAATGGAGAAGGTGTGAATTAGAAACACCGACTACTCAACTATTCAGCTGTTAAAACATGTTGTCTCTATGTATGTGTTCAGATATTTCTTTTCCTCCTGGAGTCACTCCACAGACCTGGGTAGATGAGAAGCCCCCCTGAGGATTTTGTTGTTTGGTGATCCACTTCACAATGCGTGATGCCACAGACAGGTCCGCTGAAGATGGAGAAGGCTGGACAGTAAGATAGGTAAGGAGTATGTAGGACGTCATCTCCACTTCAACAGAAGGAGCCCGGGGTTGATAATAGAGTACATTAGCTTCTTGAAGTTTCCCAGGACGTTTCCAGTGGATTGAATCCTCTTTGAAATGGAAAAGAGTATTATCTTTAACTTAGAGAATGGTGTAGAGACCCCAGCTGGTTAGTGGTTACCAGGAGTGGGTGAGAGGGAGGAGTAAAAGAGGCCTCAATGCTTTGGGGACACTGAGCTTTGGTTAAAGGTGATGGTAAAATTTGGGAGCAGATAAGGGTGATGATTGAACAACGTGATGAACGTAATCACTGAACTGTATATGTGAAGATTATTGAAATGTCAAACGTTTTGTTACATATGTATTTACCACAATAAAAGAGCTCACCTAATGTATCGACATAAATCAAGTGAAAGCATTAATAGTCACCAATCAAACAAATATTTGCCAAGAAGGTAAATTAAGTTTCCAGCTAGTCACACTTTGTCTTTGTGTCTGCTACATACTTGTGTGAAAAAGTTGTTCTGTATAGGGTCTATAATATGTGAATTAATAAAATGGTCCATGTTACTTAAGAGAATTTAACTGTTAGATAAATGATAATTATTCTTACAATCATTATAATTAAGGTAGCATGATAGCTACTCAATAGGTCCTCTTTCCTCTTTTGATCACTGGTGATCGTTTGAGGTAAATTTTTCCATGGCAGCTCTTACCTTCTTTTACAGCTTCTCTGTCTAGTGATTTAAGCAGCTCACTTCTCATGGCCTGGTTTCCTGCTAGGGCAAAGGCGTAGGCCAATAAAGCCTTTGTGTAGACAAAACTCCCTTGTGCCTCTGAGGTGGATCTCCAAGCTGTTTCCAGACAGAATAGAGCATTGTGGACAACCGAGTGCTATGAAGAAGATGAAAAGAGGTCTTAAGACAGCAGAACCAGGCTAATGAACAGTCTCCAGGCAAACCCTAGACTAAAAACGGCAACGTGCTTGTGTAATATCACAGTTCTGACCAGAGAGTAGTTTCCCCTGTAGTTTCTGAAAGAACCTAGTTCTTTACGTTCCAGTGACGTATACCAAAATTAAATATCATGAAACTCACAACCAATTTTCCTCAGAGATTCATAGTTTCATACTTTTTATTTCTTACATTTGCCAGGGAGGTACAGAGATTGGGCTAGTACGTACATTGACGGGCAGTGGCATCTCCAGCAGAGCGATGGTGATGTAGGCAGAGAGTGTCACCTCATCGTCTACTCCACCCTGTAAGGATCAGAGGCAGAGACACTCAAACATTTCCCTAATTTTTAGCCAGAGTTTGCCAACTTTGCTTTTCCCCTTGGACAGCTTCACTGTTGTTCTTAGTTGCTGCTGAATTAGCTCCAACTCATGGAGATCTTATGTACAACAGAGCAAAGATTTCATTAGGCAGTTTCTTTTCTTGTGTCATATTGTTGATTTTCTTCTTTCCTTCTTTACCCTAAAATTCTTGAATCTGTCCCAGATCACTTTTAATAGTGTATTGGTATTTTTTTCACACCATTTCATCCAATAAAAAACTATTAATTTATTGCTAGATTTTGGAGCTTTAGAGCCCACCATTTGTCCTCAGAGCTATGCCACAGGATCTGAGGAACCTATAGGAGCATCATTCCCTCTTTACATTCCTATCTTTAGGGACAGAAAAAAAAAATTACAGAAGGCATCACCTTAATAGCATTGTTTAGCAGTGATCCCAAGCGTTGGAAACAACCATTGTCCTTTTGCCTCCGTGACAGCCAGGCGAGGGCATTCATGATGTGTGAAGTCTCCACAAAGATGTACGACTGGGCTTGAGCAAAAGACTTGAGCACAAATGCAGTGAGCCTGTCCAGCAAAGAAGAGACAGAGGCATGAGGACTACCTCCCTTATAAACTCACTTTGTGCACTGCCTCCAGACATTGATCTTCACAATTCAGTGTGGGGGAAATCAGTGTGAGGATTAGTGGGGGAAATGATACTTGAAAGCTGAATATTCTCTAATCTAGCAAACATCTTAATCTCTTTGCTTATATTTCAACTCTATTGGTTTCTGCAGAGTAGATGCTTCTTACTTTTTTCTTATGAAACCATTGTAAAAGTCTCCAAGCCTCCCCACCACCAATACTGCCATTTCCTGAATGATTTTTCCCCATTTTTTTACATCACTGTCTCTTCATGCCCTTTCCCTCCTCTCTTCCCTTAATGCACAGTGTAGAAGCTTCTTCCTCTGTCATTTCACATAATAACATTTTCTGCCTTATAGTTCCATTTTGGAGATAACTTATTTCACCCTATGAGCGGTGCTATCAGAGCAGGTGGGCTTTCAGAGAAAGCTTTCAGAAAAAGGCTAACTTTTTCCATAATGGTACTCCAAGTATTAGAAAGTAGCCGTATTTACAGAATGCTGAAATATCATGGGTCTACAGATAGTATATGTAAATAATTATCTTACCATGTGTTTCCCTGAGTTCTACCACCATGATCCCCAAAGGTGCTGTATGAACCATCATTGTGCTTATAATTCAACTGTCTTTGGTACCCTGTGGAGGAAGTTTTACACACTTATGAAGTAGCAGAAACACTGAGGATTAATCAATCTTTTCTTCAATGCTTGTTGAGAAACCATAGGACAACTACTGTTTTATTAAAATGTTTTCAAGACTTGATGATACCATCGAATTTTATGGTTGTATGTTGTTGTTGTTGTGTGCTGTTGAGTCAATTCTGACTCATAGCTACGTTATAGGACAGAGTAGAACTGCCCGCATAGGGCTTCCTAGGCTGAAATCTTTAGGGGAGCAGATTGCCAGGTCTTTTCTCGCCTGGAGCACCTGGTGAGTTCAAACCTCCAACCTTTCGGTTAACAGCCGAGCACTTAACCACTGCGCCACCAGGGCTTCTTTATGGTTGGGACATTTTATTGGATACCACAGCAACAATGACTATCAAATCTTAAGCAAAGGGATGTTGTCTGAGTTTACTGATGGATATAGTTAGGGAAATCAATTAAGATTTTTCCATTTGGGTTAATCTCTCACCACTGATGAGATGGCTGATGGCTTTGGACTTGATTTTCTCTGTTAGCTGTCGTGTCTCACGAAGATAGTTCAGAACATAGATGTTAGGGACAAAAAGGACCATATTCTGTTCTCCACAACCATAGGGCATCTGGACAAGATTCTGAAGGTTTTGCATTGCAGAGCCTAGTATATCACCTTGGGATTAAAAGAGTTAAAAAAAGAAAATCAGAGGAACTCAGAGATCATTTGTATTGGGATAGGAAAATAGACTATTAGCTGAGAGGCCAGATCTGTTATGGAGGGGAAGACCAGAAAGCACAAGAGGTGAAGAAACAAAAAAGAGAAAGGAAAGTGAAAGGCAGAATAATAAAGCAGATAGTTCAAGGATGGAGAAAGTAGGGAAGAAACTGAAAGACAGAAGATACATCGTTTCTGATGAGCCACCTATCTGGTAAAACTGAACTATCAATTATTTTCAAATCTACTAGGAGGCATCATCACCTAGTCAATCTCTTGAAGATGAGGGTGGAGAGAGGTGGTCCTGTTATTTTTAAAGAGCCTGTCAAGGCATAATAGGAATAGCACAACATTTATTGGATCCCATTTCTGAGTAATAAACTGTGTTAGCCTAGGCTTAGTGCTCTTTCTCTTATATCAGTGACCAGTGTCAGGAACTTCATTAACCATGGTTGGTGAGGTCCCATGCACTAGAATTACAGAGATGGACAGCAGCTTCCTTTGGAGCTGGAGACTTACCCAAAACTGTGTATGTTGCCCTAGTAGATCCTTCAACCACATGTGAAGGAACTTTTAGAGACAACTTTTCAGGAACTCCAGTATCTAAAGAAAAAAAAAAAAAGGTATACAAGGGAGTTAAGATGTAAATTTAATGGTCTCCAATGCATAGTTGTTTATAAAGCTATATGACTAGATGAGATCACCAAGGGATACTTAAGGAGAGAAGAGAAGAAATCTGCAGACTGAGCATTGTCCTCAAGATGAGTCTAGATGGTATAGAATTGAATTTTCTTAATGCTAATTTTTATTTGATTATATTAGTAGGCATTGGTAAAATACTGGTTTTCTACATATGTTGGTGACCTGAAGTTCCTTTTGAAAATAATAGTAAGTCGCTTAAAAAAAACCCCTTTGCTGTCGAGTTGATTTTGACACATAGCAACCCTATAGGACAGAGTAGAACTGCCCCATAGGGTTTCCAAAGAGTGGCTGGTGGATTCGAACTGCTGACCCTTTGCTTAGCAGCCGAGCTCTTAACCACTGTGCCAACAAGGCTCCAGCAAGTGGCTTAACATGAGAATTTTATCCATTTTTGACACTTACCTGATGCACAGAGCAGTGTGTTGAAAGTTTCTTCCTTTTCTATTCCTTCAGGCTTTGTATTGAAAAAATAAATAAAAAAATAAAGTGATACTGAGTGTTTAGGAGGAAAGCAACTACTTTAAAGTAGAGGAGAAAGTGATAGTAAAAAACGGTGTTGTAGATACATCCATACTCTCGGGAATGGCGTCACAGTCACATAAATATTGTTGTTGCTAATTTGTGCCAGGTCAATTCCGACTCATGGTGACCCCATGTGTGCAAAGTAGAACTGTACTCTGTAAAGTTTTCAAGACTGAACTTTTGGAAGCACATCACCAGGATGTCTTCTGAGGTGACTCTGGGTGGGTTGGAACCATGAACGTTTCACCTAGTAGTCAAACACTTATCCGTTTGTATCACCCAGAACTCCTACATAAATATGAGGTAATGTTGTATTATAAAATAAGACCCTCAAGACTCAGAGAAAGTATATTACTCACATACCTCAACTAACAATGGCTTGACGACTGTATCTTTCTGTCCTAATGTCTGGATTTTAGGCTTCTCTTTGTCACACAGTTCCTGAGACTGCAGGGATTCTGCAGATGCTGTGAAATTCACTTTCCCTGGGGGGAAGGAATGGTTAGACAGTGATTTTTTACATTGAGCAGTTTCTCCTTTTAAAGTTTCCCCAGTATATCTAGTGGTTTTCTAGTAATAAACTCATTCTTAAAAGAGGAGAAAAAGCATGACTCTGGGTCAGAGGGAAAAGCAAATCGTCAGAATGTAAGAGGTAAAATGTGTTAACATATTTATCACTCACCCAGGGACTTTGGGGTCACAGTCCAATACACAGTTTTCCTCCCATTTTCACAGATGCAGTGAGACTCCGCATTCTTTTCTACTGGGACGGCCAGGAAGTTAGAAGACTCCTCCAGCTGCACACTGACCTGTCCTCCACACCCATGTGTGTGTTTGAGAACAGAGGCAGATAATAGGGTTAATCATAGGGAAAGAAGCTTAGAGGGGCAATGCAGACTAGTCTAGAAGCCCATTGCCATCGACTCACCAACTCACGGTGACCCCATGTGCTACAGAGTAGAACTGCTCCATAGGGTTTTCCTGGCTGGATCTTTACGGAAGCAGTTCACCAGGTCTTTCTTCCATGGCTCCACTGGGTGGATTCGGAATGTTAACCTTTAGGTTAGTAGCTGATTGCAAATCACTTGTGCCACCCAGGGACATAAAAGGCTTTAAGAAATTGTGCAAACAAGCTAAATCCTATCATGTGCTTTATAGTTTAGGTGTTTGCAATCAGGGAATTGAAAAGCTGACAAGAATTAGAATAAGGAATGTCCACGACTTAAGGCTTGTGTTAACACAAGGAAGAGATATTTCCTTTAGTCAGTGTGAAAAATCGAAATAATCAGGTGGAAATAATGTCTGAACTTAGGAAAACACAGATATAGAGGGCTGAATAAATTTAACCTTACCACCTTGAACAAGTCAGGTAGCTTTGCTCTTATTACCTGTTTCATCCCAATATTAGGATACATTATATTCATTTATGATTTACCCTTGAGACTAGAGACCTAGGTGATAAGCAGTTATCATATTCCTTCCTTCTACTTTCACCCACTTCCAGAGAAGTGCCCTTACCCAAATGCAGTGGGACAAATAGTTGAGCACGGTAGCTTTGAGTGTGAAAGCTTCTCCTCGCACCACAGAGTAGGGCAGGGTGAGTTCTAGGAAGAAGGGCTGGAAGACTTGAAGAGAGATGATGGGGGAGAGGCCAAGTCCTCTTGTTCCGGACAAGCAGAATGCACTGGCCTTCCATTCCGTGATGGTGTCCGGGACTTTCACCGTCATCTGACTTTCACCTGATAAACTAGTGAAGGGAAAAAGAAGAGTGAATGAATCCCTTGTTTAGCAGGAGCTATAGCTGAACCTAAGAGCGTAATAATTAAGTTGCCTAGTACGGTAAAAGGAGCCCTGGTGGTGCAATTGTTAAACGCTTGACTGCTAACCGAAAGGTCAGCGGTTCGAACCCATCAGCCGTTCTGTGGGAGAAAGATCTGCTCCCATAAAGATTACATCCTTGGAAATCCTGTAGGGCGGTTCTACCCTGTCCTACAGGGTTGCTATGCGTTGAAATCAACTCGACAGCAACAGGTTTGGTTTTTAAGTACAGTAAATATTAAACTTGACCTTGACATAAGGTTTGGCACCCCTAGTGAGGTCTCTGGAAGATTTGTTCCTTTTTTGGGGGGGTGGGGGGAGGCAGGGGGGAATGCATAGCTTTCTGCTTTCTATTATTTTAGGGATCTCAGGAACCGAGGTCTAACACATTGTTTAGCTACGAAATAGATGAACCGTGAACCTAAATATTTACTGGAAAAGAATGGAGCAGAACTGAAAGGAACTGGAATCAAGGATAACAGCAGAATATAGGGAAGGATTCAAATCTTCTCCTAAACCAAATTCGAGGCAATACACAACTTACTCAAGTATCACCAAGTCCCAGATCCAAGTCTCAGGGAAATACCTCCGGACTATCTCATTTACTTGAACAGTCTGTATGTTTTCTGACATTATCATTGGATAACTGATTCCTGGAGGAGCAGGTAACCCAGGTACTGTTGCCGCTGTCGCAATTCCTATGAGGAAACAAGACACTGTGAGCCTCATTTTTATCATTAATTTCTAATAACTGCCTATTTATCAAGTAGGATAAAATCATTAGCTCAGGGAATGTTTGTCACTGGAACAATTTAACCTACCAGTTTGTTACTTTGCTCACTTATCTATTCGCCCTATAAGAAGGCTAACCCCATTGCTTCTTCAAATAGAAGATAGAGGTAATTGTATTTCTCTGGCAATAAAAGCAAAGGTAGCTCTCCCTAAACTGAAATAAAAAAGATTATTCAACTGGGGAAGGGAAGGATAAAGAGTAATTGAATACACCAAATATTGCCTTTAAACTGAGATGGTGATCACATGTCCTCTATTCCACTGAGAATCAAACAAGAGGAACAGCTATCAGCTGAAGCAAGAGGAATTCAGGAATGATTTTTTTTTTAAACCAGTGAGTGAGATACAGAGACATAATAAACAATAGGAGACAGAAAAGTATGTTTTATAAACTGTGGGGACTCAAGAAAGAAAAGAGAATGAATTTTAGTTTGGCCAAAAAAACCCAAAAAAACAACTTTTACCTAAATCAAAAAACAAAACAAAACCCATTGCTGTTGAATAGATTCCAACTCATGATGACCCCATGTATTACAGAACAGAACTGCTCCATAGTCTTTTCTTGGCTGCAATCTTTATAGAAGCAGATCACCAGGCCTTTCTTCCATGCTTAGTGCATTGAAACCACTAACCTTTAGGTCAGTAGCCAAGTGTAAACTGTTTGTTTGCACCACCCAGGGACCTACTTTTACCAGATTGGAACTTAAGATGATCACTAAAGGACAGGAAGCAGAGGAGAATGGGAAGGACATTTCAGGGAAAGGGATATGCAAGGGATAGGAAAGACACAGAGGTGGGAAAGGATGCTTCCAAGGGACAGCGAAAAGCTTACCTCTCTGGAGTAGAATGTTTATATAGGATGTGTGTTTAAACACAGTAGACTAAGTAGTGGATGTAATTATATAAAAAATACCAGAAAGGTTGTCGTCGTTGTTAGGTGCTGGCGAGTTGGTTCCAACTCATAGTGACCCTATGTGCAACAGAACAAAACACTGTCCTGTCCTGAACCATCCTCACAATCGTTGTTATGCTCGATCCCATTATTGCAGCCACTGTGTCAGTCCATCTCCTTGAGGGTCTTTCTCTTTTTCGCTGACCTACTTTACCAAGCATGATGTCCTTCTCCAGGGACTGGTCCCCCCGATAACGTGTCCAAAGTACGTGAGACGAAGTCTCGCCATCCTTGCTTCTAAGGAGCATTCTGGTTGTACTTCTTGCAAGACAGATTTGTTCATTCTTCTGGCAGTCCATGGTATATGCAATATTCTTCACAAACACCATGATTCAAAGGTATCAATTCTTCCTCAGTCTTCCTTATTCATTGCCCAGCTTTCGCATGCATATGAGGTGACTGAAAACACCGTGACTTGGGTCAGGCGCACCTTCCTTAGTCCTTAAAGTGACATCTTTGCTTTTTAACACTTTAAAAGGTCTTTTGCAGCAGATTTGCCCAATGTAATGCATCCTTTAATTTCTTCTTTTTTTTAAACTCATGTTACTGTTATTTGTTACAGCTCCTTTTTCTTTTCTTTTTTTAAATTATCATACTTTAGATGAAGGTTTACAGAACAAACTAGCTTCTCATTAAACAACTAGTACACATATTGCTTTGTAACATTGGTTACCAACCCCTCGACATGTCAACACTCTCCCTTCTCAACCTTGGGTTCTGTATTACCAGCTTTCCTCTTCCCTACTGCCTTCTTGTCCTTGCTCTTGGGCTGATGTGCCCTTTTAGTCTTGTTTTGTTTTATGGCCCTGTCTAATCTTTGGCTGAAGGGTAAACTTCAGGAGTGACTTCAGTACTGAGTTAAAGGGTGTCTAGGGGCCATACTCGCTGAGTTTCTCCAGTCTCAGGCCAGTAAGTCTGGCCTTTTTTTGTGAGTTAGAATTTTGTTCTACATTTTTCTCCAGCTCTGTCCGGGGCCCTTTATTGTGATCCGTGTCAGAGCAGTCAGTGGTGGTAGCTGGGTGGTGGTTATGCTGGACTCAGTCTGGTGGAGGCTGTGGTAGTTGTGGTCCATTAGTCCTTTGGACTAATCTTTCTTGTGTCTTTGGTTTTCTTCCTTCTCCCTTGCTCCTGAGGGAGTGAGACCAGTGGAATATCTTAGATGGCTGCTCACAAGTTTTTAAGATTCCAGACGCTACTCACCAAAGTAGAATGTAGAACATTTTCTTTATAAACTATGTTGTGACAATTAAGCTATATGTTCCCCAAGACCATGGTCCCCAAAGCCTTCAGTCCAGTAATTCGGTCCCTCATGGTGTTTGGATGTGTTCATGGAGCTTCCATGACCTTGCCTTGGACAAGTTGTGCTGGCTTCCCCAGTATTGTGTGCTGTCTTACCCTTCACCAAAGTTACCACTTATCTATTGTCTATTTAGTGTTTTTCCATTCCCACCCCCCACCCTGTAACCATCAAAGATTGTTTCTTTTTGTGTGTAAACCTTTTCATGAGTTTTTATAGTAGTGGTCTTGTACAATATTTGTCCTTTTGTGATTCACTTGTTTCACTCAGCATTATCCCCTCCAGATTCATCCATGTTGTGAGATGCTTCACAGATTCATCACTGTTCTTTATCATTGCATAATACTACATTGTGTGTATGTACCAGACTTTGTTCATCCATTCGTCTGTTGATGGACATCTAGGTTGTTTCCATCTTTTTGCTATTGTGAACAATGCTGCAACGAACATGGAGGTGCATATGTCTATTCATGTGATGGCTCTTATTTCTCTAGAATATATTCATAGGAGTGGGATTGCTGGATCATACGGTATTTCTATTTCTAGCTTTCTAGGAAGCACCATACTTGTTTTACAAAATGGTTGTACCACTTTGCATTCCTACCAGCAGTGCATAAGAGTTCCAATCTCCCCGTGGCCTCTCCAACATTTGTTATGTTCTGTTTTTTCATTTGTGCCAGTAATGTCGGGGTGAAATGGTATCTCATTGTAGTTTTGATTTGTATTTCTCTAATGGCTAGTGATTGTGAGCATTTCCTCATGTATCTGTTAGCCACTTGAATGTCTTCTTTGGTGAAGTGTCTGTTCATTTCCTTTGCCCATTTTTTAATTGGATTATTTGTCTTTTTATTGTAGAGGTGTTGGATTTTCCTGTAGATTTTAGAGATTAGACGTTTGTTGGATTTGTCATAGCCAATTCTTTTTCCTCCAGTCTGTAGGTTCTCTTTACTCTTTCAGTAAAGTCTTTTGATGAGCATAAGTGTTTAGTTTTTAGAAGATCCTAGTTATCTAGCTTATCTTCTGGAGTTTGTGTATTGTTAATTATGGTTTGTATCCTGTTAATGCCTTGTATTGGGGCTTCCAGCATTGATCCTATTTTTTCTTCTATGATCTAGTTTTTGGGTTTATATTTAGGCCTTTGATACATTTTGAATTAGTTTTTGTGTATGGTGTGAGGTATGGGTCCTGTTTCATTTTTTTGCAGATGGACACCCAGTTTTGCCAGCATCATTTGTTAAAAAGATGTCTTTTCCCCATTTGATGAACTTTGGGCCCTTGTTGAAGATCAGATGACTGTAGGTGGATGGATTTATATCTAGGTTCTCAATTCTGTTCCATTAGTCAATGCATCTGTTGTTGTACCAGTACCAGGCTGTTTTCCCTACTGTAGCTGTATAGTAGGGTCTGAGGTCAGGTAGTGCGAGTCCTCCTACTTTATTCTTCTTCTTCAATAGTGCTTTACTTATCGAGGACCTCTTCCTTTTCCATGTAAAGTTAATTAGTTTTTCATCTCTTTAAAAAATGCTGTTGGTATTTGCATTGGGATTGCATTGTATTTGTAGACTGCTTTGGGTAGAGCTGAAATTTTCATAATGTTGAGTCTAACTATCCATGAGCAAGGAATATTTTTCCATTTATGTAGATCTCTTTTGTTTTTTCGCATAGTGTTTGGTAGTTTTCTTTGTATAGGTCTTTTACATCCCTGGTTAGATTTATTCCTAAGTATTTTATTTTTTTTTAGGTGCTATTATAAATGGTATTGTTTCATTTTCATCATTTTATTTATTGGTGTATAGGTCACTTGATTTCTTGACTGCTGCTTCCATGGGTGTTGATTGTGGATACAGGTAAAATGAAATTTGACAACTTTAATCTTGTCTCCGTTTATCATGATGTTGCTTATTGGTCCAGTTGTGAGGGTTTTTGTTTTCTTTATGTTGAGGGGTAATTCATACTGAAGTCTGTTGTCTTTGATCTTCTTCAGTAAGTATTTCAAGTCCTCTTACTTTCAGTAAGCAAGGTTGTGTCATCTGCATATCCCAGGTTGTTAATGAGTCTTCTTCCAACTGATACCCTGTTCTTCTACATAGAGTCCAGCTTCTTGGATTATTTGCTCAGCATACAGATTGAAAAAGTATGGTGAAGGGATACAACCCTGACACACACCTTTCCTGACTTTAAACCCCACAGTATCCCCTTGCTCTGTTCGAATGACCACTTCTTGATCTATGTGCAAGTTCCACATGAGCACAATTAAGTTCTCTGGAATTCTCATTCTTCGAAATGTTATTCATAATTTGTTATGATCCACACAGTCGAATGACTTTGCATAGCCAATAAAATGAGGTAAACATCTTTCTGGGGTTCTCTGCTTTCAGCCAGGATCCATCTGACATCAGCAACGGTATCTCTTGTTCCATGGCTTTTTCTGAATCCAGCTTGAATTTCTGGCACTTCCCTGATGATGTACTGCTGCAGCTGCTTTTGAATGATCTTCAGCAAAATTTTACTTGTGTGTTATATTAATGATATTATTTGATAATTTCTGCATTCTGTTGGATCACTTTTCTTTAGAATGGGTACAAATATGGATCTCTTACAGTCGGTTGGCCAGGTAGCTGTCTTCCAAATTTCTTGGCATAAACGAGTGAGTGCTTCCAGCATTGTATCCATTTGTTGAAACATCTCAATTGGTATTCTGTCAACTCCTGGAACCTTATTTTTTGCCAGTGCCTTCAGTACAGCTTGGACCTCTTCCTTCAGTACCATTGATTCTTGATCATATGCTAACTCCTGAAATGGCTGAATGTTGACCAACTATTTTTGGGACAGTCACTCTGTATTTCTTCCATCTTCTTTTGATGTCTCCTGTGTCGTTTAATATTTTCCTGGTAGAATCCTTCAATATTGCAAATTGATGCTTGAATTTTTTCTTCAGTTCTTTCAGCTTGAGAAATGCCAAGCACTTTCTTCTCTTTTGGTTTTATGTCTCCAGCTCTCTGTGCATTTCATTATAATACTTTACTTTGTCTTCTGGAGACAAAGGTTAGGACAAACAAATTAGATGTGTTAAAGCAAGAGCTGTTGTTGTTGTGTGCAGTCGAGTCAATTCCGACTCATAGGGATCCTACAGAGCAGAGTAGAACTGCCCCACAGGGTTTCCAAGAAGTGGCTGGTGGATTTGAACTGCTGACCTTTTGGTTAGCAGGTGTAGCTCTTAACTACTGTGCCAGCAGGGCTCCAAAGCAAAGGTTAGCTTGTTTAAAAAAAAAGAAGAGTGATACTCCAGAAATTAGAAGATACAGATTCTAAATTTGTGCCTCCGATGTAAAACATAGTTAGATATGTTTTTTTAAAACCTTAACTACAAAAATTCTATGAATTCTAGAGGCAATGACTATACATGAGAAATAAGTGACATGATGAAATCAACATTTAAGGGCAATTAGTCTCACAGTACGCAGGATGGATTCAAGTAGAGAGTCAAGAAAGTAAACTGGTAGGTTTTTCAGTAATCTGGTTATGAAATAAAAAAGGACAGTATTAAGGTGATGTAATTGAAAGTGAAGAGGAAAGAATGGGTAAACACTTTATATAATATAGAGTATTACAGAATATTGAGGATGAAAAGGTAACAATGGTACTCTGGAGTTTTCGGGTCTTCTAGATCATTGTATTGACTTTTTTTTCCTCCTTAGAATTGGAAAGAAACCATACACTTGCTTTTCAGAGTGGTGTGAAAATAAGGTAATAGTGCTTTTGCATTTTTTTGACAAAATACATGCTTTCACATGGACTGATTCTTAGATTTTTAAAATTTTATTTTCAAAACAATACCACGGTGAATTTGGTGCTGTTGTTTTGACTTTAGACATGAAGAAATTGAGCCTCCAAAAGGTTAACTGGGTCTGTGAATATTCAAAGTTGCATAAGTCATAGCAGACAGGAGTGTGATGTGAATGAACTCTTCCCTCTGCTCTTATCATAGTGCTTTTTTCCCACTATTCCAGGTTGTCTTTCTGTTCTGAAGGAATATTTTTATTCACTCCTCTGTTTTCAACTAGAATTTACTCATTGTCTTCCCAGGCAAATAATTTCAACTGTATTAAAATATATGTTCATTCTTATTTTTAAAAAATACTTTGTCCCACTATCTTAATTTTTATTAGGAAGTAGGAGTAGTAGACACTCCCGCAGGTAGAGAGAAAATTATCTGGGCCTGATAGCAGTAGAAATGAATATTCAAGGTTAGAATCTTTTAAACTTTTCCCTTTTCCAAGTGTACTTGAAAGACATAAAGAGTTTTGTAGTATATCTGATTAGTTGAATCATTCTGTTTTGTTCAATACTTCAAAATCATTTTGATTTCTGTAAGAGGATTGTGATAGAGGTATTTAATATCTATGTGATCCTTCACATTTCTCAGCTTATTCTGCAGTGTGGTTAAGAGTTTTGTGAGAATTTCTGGAGAGTGGGATATGGGCAGAAAGGATGCATGCCACTTCCATTCCTGGCCCTAAAATTCACGTGCAACCTTCCTCCTTCTCCCCCATGGTAGTGATCTTGAAAGAACCATTGAAGATGGTGGAGTCACATGATGGAAACAGACTGGATATCTCTGACTCTTGTCTGGAAAACTTCAGGGCTCACAAGGAAGTTTGGTGAGAGCAAAAGGTAAACTATTATATGCTTAGCCACTGAGATGTGGGGGTTTGTTTGTTACTGCAGTGTAATCTCTTTTGTTGTTGTTATTGTTAGATGCTGTCGAGTCCGTTCCAACTCATAGTGATGACCCTATATACAACAGAATGAAACACAGCCCAGTCCTGCGCCATCCTCTCAAGCATTGTTATTCTTGAGCCCATTGTTGCAGCCACTGTGTCAATCCATCTCCTTGAGGGTCCTTCTCTTTTTTGCTGACCCTCTACTTTACCAAGCATAATGTTCTTCTCCGGGGACTGATCCTTCCTGATAATGTGTCCAAAGTATGTGAGACATAGTCTCGCCATCCTTGCTTCTAAGGAACATTCTGGTTGTACTTCTTCCGAGACAGATTTATTTATTCTTTTGGCAGTCCCTGGTATATTCAATATTCTTCACCGACATCACAATTCAAAGGTGTAAATTTTTCTTTGGTTTTCCTTATTCATCATCCAGCTTTCACATGCACATGGGGCAACTGAAAACATCATGGCTTGGGTCAGGTGTATCTTAGTCTTCAAGGTGACATCTTTGCTTTCCAACACTTTAAAGAGATCTTTTGCAACAGATATGCCCAGTGCAAAGCATCTTTTGATTTCTTTCTGCCATTTCCATGGGTGTTGATTGTGGATCCAAGTAAGATGAAATCCTTGACAACTTCAATCTTTTCTCCATTTATCATGATGTTGCTTATTGGTCCAGTTGTGAGGATTTTTGTTTTCTCTGAGGTGTAATCTATACTGGAGGCTGTAGTCTTTGATCTTCATCAGTAACTGCTTCAAATCCTCTTCACTTTCAGCAAGCAAGGTTGTGTCATCTGCATAATGCAAGCTGATAATGAGTCTTCGTCCTTCCTCCTTCCTGTAGTCTAGCTTCTCAGATTATTTTGCTAAACATACAGATTGAATAGATATGGTGAAAGGGTGCAACCCTGATGCACAACTTTCCTGACTTTAAACCACACAGTATTCCCTTGTTCTGTTCTGACTAAAGACAATTGAGATAGGCTAAGAATCTCTCTATGGGGACAGTGGTGGTTCAGTGGTAGAATTCTTGCCTTCCATGGGGGACACTCAGGTTTGATTCCCGGCCAACGCACATCATGAGAAGCCACCACCCATCTATTAGTGGAGACTTGTGTGTTGCTATGATGCTGAACATGTTTCAGCGGAGCTTCCAGACCAAGTCAGACTAGAAAGAAAGGCCTAGCAATCTACTTCCAAATCAGCCAATGAAAACCCTATGGATCATAATGGTCCCAACTCATTATGTGTGGGATTGCCATGAGTCAGGGGCTGTTGCAACACCCTGATGCATTAATGTATTGAATTCATAGGGGATAGGGAAGATCTGAAGTAGCAAGACTATTGAAGGCTAGATGATTTTGATGACTTGGATGTCAGACAGAGAGAATAACAATGATTGGTTAAAAATCATATTTTAGGGGGAAAATGTTATTTAATAATAATTTACAAGAGTCATCTGGCACAATACTTAGAAAAATAGCTTTGTATTCCAACCCAGCCCAGTAAGACATCTTATTTTCTTCTATTATTCTAGAAGACAAATAGGTCACACCCTTACCTTGGCCATAGCCCAAAGGAACTGGATATGCTTGAGGCAGTGGACAAAAATGTGGCTTACGGATTTTTAAGTTGGTAAAAATATTTAATCCTACAGACTGGAAAAATATTAATGGTTAAAGCATATTAACAATTCAATTTTGAGACTGGAATTAACTTTTTAATCTTGTATTACACTTTCACTATTAACATACACATAACTAATAGGATCATCATGATAATTCCATGCAATAGTGAAGTGAGGAATTTTATAAATGTGAAAACTGAAGCACAGAAAATCAAGTTCATTCAGTTAGTGAATGTTAAAATTGGGATTAGAACCCACTTTCTGATTCCTATTTCAGAATTCTGTCTGCTATATTCTGATGGGAGCCCTGGTGACGGAGTGATTAGCGCTCAGCTGCTAACCAAAAGGTCAGCAGTTCGAATCCACCAGCTGCTCTTTGGAAACTCTATGAAGGCAGTTCTACTCTGACCTACAGGGTCACTATGAGTTGGAATTGACTCGCTGGCAACAGGTATATTCTGGCGAGTTCTCCAGTGCTGCCGTGGTTAAAGCACTTGGCTGCTAAACAAAAGGTGGGCAGTTTGAACCCACCAGCTGCTCTGTGGGAGAAAAATGTGGCAGTCTGCTTTAGTAAAGATCTACAGTCTTGGAAATATTCTGATGCCACTTTAATTATATTTTGCACCCAGGAAAGTAAGTATTTAGTCCTGTATGCTTTCTTCCTTTCTTTCCCCGCCCCCCCAAATAGAAGTCTATATCTATGTTTATGTCTCTCTATATATCTATCCATATTCATATCTATACATATAACCCCACTACTTTATTGTAGACAGTAATTTTTTGTGTTTTTTTTTAGTTGTAGGGTTGCGTATGGTTTTTATGCAACATATCGCATATTTTTCTTCACAATCTTAGTAAACTTTATTCATGTTTTATTGGAAGAGATGCCTTTTCCTGAGTGCCTATGCTCAAATCATACCTTTCATAATTTTTATTTCCCTTTTATTTCTTATAGTTTTTTTTAACTATCTTCGATCTCTTTACCCAAAACACACACACAGGTACTCACAGCAGCCTGGTTCCTAGAACTTCTATGTTCCCAAATTTATCTTTCTTCAATGGTAGCCATAGATAAATAGTACTAGCTGTCCTATCTCAGAGTACATGGGACACTCTGGACTCTGGGTCACAGTTGTCAGTGGTGGTAGTGTTATGGGATAGGGAGGAAAACGTTAGAAAATAAAAGTTAAAAGATTAAATTAGCTAATTAATAAAACCAAAGGATCCTCTTTCCATTCCTCCCTCCCCTCCCACCAACTGATTTATGACTCTGGAGGTACAAGAAGAGAGAGTTAACCTGCTCTCAGCTAAGCTGTCAACCTGTATTAGAAGGATGAAGTATATTTTCCTCAAGGTAGCATAAGAATTTTTAGTCCTTTTGGTAGTTATAAGATTAATCTCACAATGTGAATAAACTGCCCTTTTATAATCCTGCCTAGTTACAGTTAATCCTGAAAATACACATTATTAAAGCATGTTAACATTTCTAACACACGTTTTGTTAACCGTTTTAAATGAAGAACTGCTTCCTGGTTTACTGAAATTTTACTGAACTAAAAGTGAGGACTAAAGTATTATACTTTGTGTATTCAATCATTTTTTCATTCAACAACTATTTAGTAATTGATATAATGACTGCCAACAAGGTACTTACCCTTCTAAAGACGTCAGAAACACTGTGGAAGATTTTTGTTTTGTTTTGTTTTGTTTTGTTTTTCTCACATGTTAAGATCTCTTTCAGTCACTGGGGTGGGATATGAGAGTGGTAACTAGCTTTGGGGTCAATTTGATTAAGGTTTTGAGAACTAAAAGTAAACACTATTAAAGGTGTCAGAGAAATTTATGTTTGAATATCTGTATGTATACAAAACTTTCTGTGCTTCTGAGGTTCCAATGTTTTTCTGTTAATCATCACTTGATTGGGGGAGGGGAGCAGATCCTAGAATTTAGAAGCCCATTTATTCTCCAGCTTAACAAAGACAGGAATAAACTTTGGTTATGTTTTTAGGAAAAAGAACTACCTTGAGGATACTGTAGACATCATCCTCATCCAGGACCTGCTTTGGTGTGTAGATGATTCCATCCTTAGTTATGTCTTCTGCATTGACACAGCTTTCACCATCTTCATTCATAACCCCTCCATACATAACTCTTGGGATCTCCTTTACTGGTAGCAAATTATAGACCTGCAAAATCAAGAGAAGGAATCCCTGGGTGGTGCAAATGGTTAAGCCCTGGACTAGTAACCCAAAGGTTGGCAGTTCAAATCCACTCAGAGGTGCCTTGAAAGCCAGGCCTAGCGATCTGCTTCAAAAAGGTCACAGCCTTGAAAGCCCTATGGAGCAGTTTTATTCTGCACACGTCGGGGAGCCATGAGTCAGAATGGATTCGGTGGCACCTAACAACAGCAAAAGAAAGAGAACAAAGGGAAAACTGCTTCCTGGTTTTTTTTAAATTTTATTTTACATTTAATAATACTCAACACAGAATTTAACAGATCGTGGTGTTTATTTAACATCTTTCTTACATTATGAAAGAGAACACTGAAACTCATGGACAGATATTAAAGGTCATGGATCCTAATCCTCTTGCACAAAAGAAAGTAATATACATAGAGATCGAACAAATTGATCAAAGTCTCAGGCCCATTTTGGTTGCGAAAAAAACTCAAACCCATTGCCGTCGGGTGGATTCCGACTCACAGAGACCCTGTAGGAGAGACCTGTACGGTTTCCAGGCTGTAATCTTTACAGAAGCAGACTGCCACATCTTTCTCCCTCGGAGCCGCTGGTGCGTTCCAACTGCCAACCTTTCAGTTAGCAGCCTAGCACTTAATCATTGTGCCACTGAGGCTAGAATAAAACACAAGTCTCCCATCTCCCAGCCCAAAAGGTTATCGTTAAAAGGAAGCAGAGCATGTGGACAGTACAGAAAAGTGTAATGAGAATAAAATAATCCTATCCCACTCATAATCCCATCACCTAGAAATAGTCTCTGTGAACATTGGATTCATTTGCTTTCCTAATTTTACATGATTACACTTTTACCGAATTTTCTTTTTAGTCTACTATTTTAGGATCAAAGGACCGCTGGTGGTGCAATGGTTAATCACTTGGCTGCTAACCCAAAGGTTGGCACTTTGATCTTACCCTGCCACTCCATGGGAGAAAGACCTGGTGAACTGCTTCTGTAAAGATTACAGCCAAGAAAACCCTATGGGGCAGTTCTACTCTATCACATAGGACCGCTATGAGTTGAAATTTACTTGATGGCACCTAACAACAACAACATTTTAGGATCAAATTTAGCCTTAGAGAAAACTCCATGCAGGGATAAGCTAGAAGTAAATCAATTCAAGTTCATTTTTTACCCAGAGCCTAGTGGAAGGGCACCTGCTCAGTTATGTAGCATTCAGGCTATGAAACCTCATTCTTGCCTCTTTACTCTTGTCAGTGAACAAGACCTTTTTAATAGATGAATTTAAATTGTACTCTCTTAAAATGTTGGGTGGTTTACTATTGCATTGACAGTCAGCTCCAAACTCCACAGTAGGCTGACAGGCTTGGCATGATCCTCCTTGCTTACTGTTCCACCTGCAGCCTCTACAACCCTTCCCCTCTCACCGCTAGAATTAGGTCATTCCCTTTTGCTTCCTAGAACACTCCAAACTTGTCCTGACCTCAAGACCTTTCGGTACGCAGCTTCCATTCTTCGTACTGCCCCTCCACTCAGTTTTAGGCTTCATTAGCTGTAAACTCTGTCATAAGAAGACTCCCCTAATCACTGTATTAAAATGGTTCAACTCTTTATTATTCTTTATTTCATCACCCTATATATTCCTTTCATAGTACTTACCAAAATTGGGAACTGTTATATGTTTTTGTGGCTTATTTGTGTTAATACCTCACAATAGTATAAAATCTAAAAAGTCAGAGACCACATCTGGATGGTTTACTATTAAAACCCCTATTCTAGCACAGCACCCACCCTGTAGTCAAGATGGAGTAGATATCTGTTAAACAAGTAAATGAGCCACAAAGCCTATAATCTATAGGCCTTTGTTTTGAAAGTGCTTCAATAGAAGAGACATCTTTAAACGAGAACTTTGAATGGAAACTCCTTTTTTTGTTCATACTTAAAACCAGTGAGTAAGTGCCTGGATTTCAGTGAAAGCTAAAAACTCTGGAATTTCACATAATATCTTGAAATGTGGTGACTTAGTAAGCGGCTCTGAAAGAAATTCGGTTCAAATTCCACCTCTAAAATATATTTTTGGTGAGCTCTTTCTATAGTTATTTAATCTATCTTAGCTGTATTCTCTTCATTCATAAAATTAGGATAATAATGCCCACCTCCAAGAATTATTATCCACTTATTCATTCACTAAAATGTATTGAGTAACTTGTTATACACAAGGTACTGTGGTAGGCATGGGAAATGGAGTGGTGAGCAAGAATGCTCCTTCATTGAGTATATATTATAACAGAGAATGAAATGAGATGATATATGTAAAGAAACTTGTGCAATGGCTGTTGTCAAATTGAATCGAATTCCAACTCGTAAATAACTCACTACATTATGCCTAACATTTTGAAGAGCTTGTCCTTTGCAGTTATAATTTACAACTTCCAAAAATGGTCTTATCATGTGTGCATTTTCTGGCATCCAAGACTGAAATGGGACTCACTGATTGAGGTGAGAGCTCCGCTTCAGGTTTCATTAGCAGCACACTCTGGTCCACTGCACGGAGGGCACAGAGGGAGAGGGGCGTGGCTGTGAGCTTCAGGTGAGTGTCTGAAGCTGGCAAGCTCTGGGCTGAGGAGAAGCTCAAATTTACCTGCAAAGAGGATATGATTATAGCACCAGCTTTTATAATTATTACAATCTCAAAACTCTCTTCTGCCCTAGAATAGGACTAGTCCTTTCTACCCTTCCTTTCTCTTCATCCATCTAAAAGTAAGGTTAATTAGCATCTCTGGAATACACTGGAAATGTGGGTGCAGCTAACTCCGGTTTCTCACATGTAACTCCTTACATAACCAGTAAAATATAGATTGGATTTTTATCACACTGAAATAGATGGAATCCTTGAATGGAAGTGAAAACACATATACTAACAAAAACACATAACATGGTGTAGCTGACCTATCTCAGTGTGGTGTTTTTGTGATGAAAGTGTGTGGTTTATATCATGCTATGAAAAAAATCACATCTTATCCTTGAGTCTTGAAATTCTAAACACCTGAAATTCTAAAACAGTGTAGTGCTTTTTATCAGTATCAGAGATTTATTGTTTTTCTTTTTTTATTAAACCCATTAATATACATCCCAGGAGTTGATTGGTTCAGAGATTTGACAAAGAACTGAATAAAAAACAAGATCTACAAATTAATGGAAAACACTTTTGCAGCATCTTCTCAGAGATTTGATTCTGCTTGGCCAGTAGAAATTCATTGGTTAGTAAATTTATTGATCTATGAAAACATTTTAAAAGTAGATTTATGAAAACATTTTTTGATAGATTATTCTCAAGTATATTAAAGATTTGAAACATAAAACAGAATTTAGTTTCTATAATAGCAGCAGGTAACTTTCTAGATTCTTGAACTGCAAGGTGATTTGAATTGAAATAAAATATCAGTACATTCAGCTAAATAATATTTGACTTGTGTTGCTGAACCAAGATAGCAGTTTAGAATCATATTTCATGAGATATATATGAGAAATTAAATCAATTTATTTATCTTCAAGATGAAGTAGTATTCATCATTCTAATTCAATATATTATGAAAACATTGTTTATGGAGAATTCTATTTTAAACTTTTTTACATTTAGAAAATTCCATTAAAATATGTTTGTGAATGTCCATGTCAAAGGAACAACTGAGTTATTTTGGATTATAATCAACTGAAAATGCTATTAATCAAGAAGTGGAACCCCTGAAACTATGGCCCCAGGACGTTCTGTTAACCCAGAATTAAAACCATTCCAGAAGCCCACTCTTCAGACAAAGATTAGACTAGACTGTAAAACAAAAAATAATACTCATGAGGAGTGTGCATCTTAGTTCAATCAGATACATGAGATCAAATGGGTGGCTCCTGTCCAGAGGCAGGATGAGGAGGCTGGAAGAGACAGGAGCCGGTTGAATGGACACAAGACAACCACGTAGAAAGGGGGAGTGTGCTGTCACATTGAAGGGATTGCAACTAATGTCATGTAACAATATTTGTATAAATTTTTGTATGAGAAATTAGCTTGAACTGTAAGCTTTCACCTAAAGCACAATGAAAAACAAGAAAAAGAAAACTAAAAAAAAAAAAAAGTGGACATGTTAGAAAAAAACAAAATATTCTACTGCTATGAAAACAAAACAAAACAAAAACTCCTTTAAGACATATTTTCAAAGAGTCTGAATTTATCTATATGAATCAATGTTATCCTTAATGACCAATTATATCCAGTTAAGGACAACACATAATTTTAGATGTTATAAAATGTTTAGTGTGTGCATTACATCTGTTATGTTCAAACTAAGAAAGAAGTATATAAATTTTGAAGAGAAAGCAGTTTTTCTCTGTCCCAACAAAATTAAGATTGAAAAAATTATTTATGGTTTATCACTTCAAAGGGACATATGTCTGAAACTGACCTGGGTCTTCCCTCACATTCTTAGTTCACAGTTTAGTCTGTTTGCTCACCATCTCGTAGGATGTCTAACTTCTACCATCCTTAAATTCTCACTTTAATAGACTTACCCTTTTCTAACTTTTTGTAGTAAATCTGAAATAATCAGCTTTCTTTTAAATGCTACATGAATTATCTTCCATATTACTTATTTTTTCATAGCTTATCTCCACCTCTGATCCATAATAAATAAGTTAAAAAGTATCTGACATGACATGATTGAATATAATGTCTTTTGACCTTTGCTTCTATGGGGATGTTTTATGGTGTTACATAGGTAATGTAATATATTTTTTTATAATCAGAAGTGTTTTTCAAATCGTGCTCCAAGAAGAAAATGCTCTTCTATCACATACGTTTTAAAATACTTCTCTCATGTCCACAGTGTGAAGAGAAAACTGACTCACCAGAGATAGACCACTGCTGGACAGTGTAACGTTAGAGAGAAAGGGAGCTGTAGCATAATATGGCCATTCCAAGAAGGAATCTCTTCTCAGGTGTTATAAAACACACAGAAGATCCAAGGAAGTAGAAACTATGCTCTTGGCTACATTTGTCCAGGTTTAATAGGGTTCTTTAGTAAGATGGAGTTGAAAATTTATGTAAGTCCACTGGGTGTTTTTCTTAGATCATTGTGTATAAAAATAAAAGATAATCTGAATATGTTCTCATTACAGAAATTTTCACTTGCTATAAACATATATATTTTTAAATCTTCATAAATTCCATGTTAAAAAGCCCTCCTAGTTAAAAAAGATATATGAATTAGGCTTTTTCTACTTGATTGCTAATGTTAAGATTATGCTGCCAGCGTATTAAAAAATTAGATACGTAGAACAAAATTCTGTTGGGATAAAGCTTATTTCTATCTCATTGGACTTCACATTGCAGCTCTATATTTTTTGAGAATAAAAAAGATCTAATTTTCATCTAGCTACGCTAGATTTTTACGCTATAGTCATTATTGGATTGCTAGAGTTATCTCAAATGGGGTTCAAATGTACTTCTCTTCTGTAGTATCTGTATTACCAAACCGAATTCCATCTCACAATAATATTGGTTTCTACAGTGGTACATGGAAGGGTGTCCGGAGGCATGATGGGATAAAATTGACACATCTGAAGCATCATTTTCAATGGAAAATTTGGGAAACAAAACATTTTAAGATAAAAATTATTAAAGTTCTATAATAAAATAGATTTTGGAATCCACACAAATCTTAAGATAAAACAAGAGATTTTAAAAAATTGTGCTCATGACCACCTGCTTTGGACTACTCCACTAGACCCCTTGAGGTATGGCACGTCTCTCCTTGCTTTTAGAGGGACTCAGGATAAAAGTTTTAGGAGGACTATATGGCAGTCTTTTAATGTACACAATTCCTTTGTTTTCTATACTTCACAAGGGGAGAAGAATGAAGGGGCTGGGCTGAAACAAAACACCCACCTTGTTGGCAAAACAGTTTTCAATCTCGAGTTTCTCGACGTCTGCAACAACTTCTCCATTGGGTAGAACAGTATAGACGAGCAACTGAGCAATGGGAGCAATGTCTGATTCCACTTGAAAGGAGAAGGAAAATATCCCTTTTGCTGGAGAATAAAGACAGTGCAAGATAATAGATAAGGAACAGAGCTCTCAACCTTACAAAGAGATTCTCAGATCACTTCTCACATTTGGAACATACCGAAACAAGAAAAGCCTTGCCTTTATATCACTGTGCGTGTAGTGTTCAATAAGCATAGACTGAACTAATAACATTTTTCCTTAAAGGTATAGGTTTACTCTTTCATTTCCTCTGCCTACGTAGGGAAAAGAAAACTAAATATTTTGTGCATGTCTCTGTAAATTAACAAACAAACAAACAAGGATTTATTGCAAAGGCAGTTAAGAGAGACAAAAGGAGACAATTTCTAGACACTTCCACTTATTTTTATATGAGTCACATCAGCACAATCCTTGTCACGTGCATGAGAGCATTACAAAGAATGCAACACCGTGTCTAACTTCAGGAAGCTCACAATGGAGCAGAGGGGATGAGGTACAGGTACAAATAGTCACGTACAAAGCATTGTGCTCCTCTGATTTTTATAAAATAATTTTATGTATTTATCTTAGTGATTGCTTTCTGTGTGAATTACATAAATTTTATAGAATGTAACCTGTTTAATTTTCTCAGAAAATGTTCTAGGTTTGATCTTTGTAGCGTAAAATTCTTCTCTAAAACCTATAACATTTCATACCTATAAAAGATTTAAGGACAGCTAATGGTGAAAACAAGAAGCCCTGGTAGCACAAACGGTTAAGTGCTCAGCTGCTAACTGAAAAGTTGGTGGTTTGAACCCACTCAGAGGATCTGAGGGAGAAAGAGCTGGCAAAATGCTTTCATAAAGATTACAGTCAAGAAAACCCTACAGGGCAGTTCTACTCCATCACATGGGGTTGTCGTGAGTTGAAAATGACTTGACGGAACATAACAACAGCAACAACAATGGTGAAGACACACAAAAATAGCAGAGTCGAAATAAATTTGGACTGATAATTTTGAAACCATATGAAGATGGATTTCTGGAGCAGGGATAAATACAGACAGGAATTAATTTTATTAGGAAACTGTAACAAAATGTTTATCACACTAGAGTTTAAATTTAGCATTGAGTTTCCTAGAAGTAAAGCTGAAAAGAAAAACATAAAACATGATACTATGTAGTCATCATCTAATAACGTGAAGACTATGTTTTCTTAGAGACATTTTATTCTTCCCCACTCCACCTCTCTAGTCTTCAATTCATATAGAATTTATACTCTATTATAGAAACTATATTTGAAGAAATTGCTTTATGAGGCAGCTTGTTTTTTGACATTTTTAGGAACAACCTTACCTGCTCTAAAAAAATGAATATGATTTCCAGTCCCATAAATCAATGATGAAATGGAAATTTATTGTGAATGTTCCTAATGTGCATGAATGGGTTCAAATTTTATTTTTTTAAAGCAGTAATAAAACATTTAGTAAGAGAGATTTTGTAAGTCTAAGAAGAATCATGGTGAGCAAGGTTACAGAGTGGTGGACATTGCATCTTTGTGATGGCTTTGGCATCCTCATGCTGGCTGAAAAAGGGAAAGACTAGGAAAAAATGCTTTCATCTAGAAGTAGAGTTGGAAGAAATTTAATTGGGAGCTAATCCAAAATTCGAAGAATTATGAACAAACTCATCAAGATTTTGAATACAAACCAAAATTCATGATTAATTACAAAGGTATATTTTAATCCCACCACCCGTCTGTCAGTTTGTCATACTGTAATGGCTTGCGTGTTGCTATGATGCCAGAAGATATGCTACCAATATTACAAATACCAGCAAGGTCACCCATGGACAAGTTTCAGTGGGAGCTTCCAGACTAAGACAGACTACAAAGAAAGGCCTGGTGATCAACTTCCAAAAATTAGCCAACAAAAACTTTATGGATCACAGCAGAATATTACCGGATAAAGTGCTGGAAGATGAGCCCCCTCGGTTGGAAGGCCCTCAAATGGACTCAAGTGGCCACAACAATGGATTCAGCATGCCAACAATTATGAAGATGACACATGTTCTGTACATAGGGTCACCATGAGTCAAAGCTGACTTGAAGGCAACTAACAACAATATATTTTAATCAAGCTTTATGTGACTATTTGACAGAAAAGTTGTAAATAATCAAGTTAGATAACTAACTATAAATTAGTTTTTATTTGGAAAATCCTAAAGCATGTTAATGCTCAAAGTTTACTTGATATTGTGCTGAATAGTTTAAATAAAAGGAGGCAAAGGGCAACTACAGAAATTAATAGACTGAAAGGAGGCTCTTCTTGGCACAAACTCTTACTTGGCAGTTTATCTTGAGTAAGTTGAGACATTTTTCTAGGTATCAGTTTTCTCACTTGCAAAATGAAGAAACTGGACTAATGATCTCTAAGTTCTTATTTAGGTCTTCCATTCAGATTTTTAAAAAGGAATGGAATTTGGTATATTTTTTAAGCACTCAAACAGAAATACGCAGCACTTGGAAGCTCTACTGGATCGTGAACATCTTGAGGGCATGGACTATGTTTTATTCATGCTTTTGCCAAAAGTCCCATTACAGGGATATAGCAAGACAAGAAGATACATTCTTTTCAGATATAGCCCTGATGGGGAAACTTTTTCATAATTTAGCTGTCATAAATTGCAAACAACGAGATATCCCACCCTACGTTTATGAATTGATTTAAAAATATTTATTATATACTCATTTTGTGCCAGGTACTATGTTAAAAAATAGAGTATCAGAGATAAAAGATAAACATATTTCAAACTTTAGAATACATTTTATGTCAGTATTAGGCAATTTAGGTAAAATAGACAATGCCATTGAATGGTATACACTATTAAAGCTCATGCAAATAGTAATGCTGACCTAAATAACTCTTTATATACTGAAAAAAATGAGTTTGCAGTTGAAAGCTTCACAAAAAGAAAATTCCATGCCCAAATGACTTCACTAGTATATTCTGTCAAATATTTAAGGAAAAAAATAGCAATTCTAACCAAATCCTTCCAGAAAATTGAAGAAAAAGGAATACTTCCCAATTCTTTTCATTAGACCAGCTTTAACCTGATAACAAAACCAGACAAAGAAGAAAACTATAGACCAACATCCTTCATGAACATAGATGTAAAACTTAATTTTTTTTAGCAATCTGAATTTAACAATATATTAAAATGATAATACTTCATGACTAAATGTTTTTTATTCCAAGAATGCAAAGTGGTTTAATATTAAAAAATCAGCCAATGCAATTCACCATACTAATAAACTACAAAAAAAGACAATAGACAAAGAAAAAGCATTTGACACAACCCACCCAACATTCATTGTAGATAAGAATTCTCATCTAATTAGGACTAGAAGGGAACTTCCTCAATTTGATAAAGAGCAACTACTATAAACCTATAGCTAGCGTTATACTTAATGTTGAAGACTGAATGATTCTCCACTAAGTTCAAGAACAAGGCAAAGATATCTACTCTCATCATTTCTATTCAACATTATATTAGAAGTTGCTAGAATGAAAGTTGCAGGATACAGGATTAATAAAAAAAAAATTGTATATCTCTACGTATATTAGCAACAAAAAATAAGAAATTAAAATGAAAATCAGTACCATTTATAATAGCATAAAAAGCATATGAAATAATTAAAAATAATTCTGAAAAAACATTTACAATACCTGTACACTGAAAACTACAAAAGTTTCTAAGACATTTAAGACCTTACTAGAGATATATGTTTGTGTTCATGAGTAAAAAGACTCGATAATATTAAAATATCAGTTTGTTCCAAATTAATCTAACGATTCAATGCAGTCTCTATCAAAATTCCAGAAGGCTTTTGTTTTGTAGAAACTGACAAGCTAATTCTAAAATTAATTTGGAAAATGCAGACTACCTTGAAAAGCCATAACAACTTTGTAAATGAGCAAAGTTTTAGGACTAGCATTACCTGATTTCAAGTCTTATTACAAAGTTATGGTAATCAAGGCAATGTCACACTGGCCTAAAGACAAACAAATAGACCAAAGAAACAGAATAGAGAGTTCAGAAATAGACCCACCCAAATAAAGTCAACTACTTTTTTGGCAAAGATGGAAGGCAATGTAATGAAGAAAGGAATTATATCAGCAAATGGTGCTGAAAAATTGGATATTCACATTAAAAAAAAAAAAAAAGAACTTTGATCCTTACCACCCACAACATCAAAAGATAACTTGAAATGGTTCATATACGTAAATGTAAAATCTAAAACTATATAACTTCTGGAAGGAACATAAAAGAAATCCTTTGTGATCTTGAGTTAGCCAAAGGTTTCTTAGACACAAGATTTTCTCAGGCACAAAATGATGCATAAAATTTAAAAAACAGGTAAATCAGCTTTTATTAAAATTTAAATTTTCTACTCTTCTAAAGACACAGTTAAGAGAATGAAAAGAGAAGTCACAATCTGGGGGAAAATATTTGCAAAATATTTATCTGATACAGGACTTGTATCCAGAATATATGAACTCAAAACTGAATAATATGAAAACAAGCAACCCAAATTTTTAAAAAATAGGCAAAATCTTTCAACAAACACTTCATCAAAGCAGATGTAGGAATGGCAAATAAACATTTGAAAAGATGCTGAATATTGTTAGTCTTTAAGGCAATATAAGTTAAAACCATAATTAGATACCACTGCATACTTGTTAAAATGGCTAAAATTAAAAAGACTGATCATGCCAACAGATGGTGAGAATGTGGAGTAAACCCTCATACACTGCAGATGAGAGTGTAAAACAGTACAACCACTTTGGAAAACAGTTTGTAAGTTTCTTAAAACGTTACACATACACCTACCATATGATTTAACTATTCAACTCCTAGGGTTTTATCCAGGAGAAAAGAAAGCATATGTCCATGCAAAGATTTGTTCATAAATGCTTATAGCAGCTTTATTTATCATAGCCAAAAGCTGGGAATAATCCAAACTTCCTTCAACAAGTGAATGAATAAACAAATTGAGGTATAGTCATACAAATAGAATACTATTCATCAGTAACAAAGAATGGGCTATTTATGCATGCAAAAACGTGGAAGAGTCTCAGGATAATTATGCTGCATAAAAGAAGTCAAACAAAAAGGATTACATACTGTTTAATTCCATTTATATAAAAATCCATAAAACACAAACTCATCTATAGTGGCAGAATGTAAATAAGTGATTGCCTGGGACAAGGGCAGAGACAAAAGTAGGTAGAAAGGAGCAAGAGGGAGGGATTACCAAGGCACATGAGGAGACTTTCGGGGGTGATGGATAGTTCATTATCTTGATTGTGGTAAAGATTTCATGAGTGTATACATATGTGAAATTTTATCAAATCGTATACTTTTAATATGTGCAATTATTTTATGTCAATTATATCTGAATAATGTTGTTAAAAGAATAAGATACAGAAATGCAGGGAGAAAAATAACTTCCAAGAAGGCATGGGTAGAAACATATTTTAGGAATGAAACAAGGATGTTTATTTATTGCATTATTATTCATAATGCAATCTAGATGTCCAAAGACAGGGAACTGGTGACAAGATGTATGGTTCAGCACTGATGGAATATTTTGCAGTAAATAAAATTGTGTTCTAAAGAGATATTTAAAAGCATAAGAAAAGTTTCTTGAGGTATTGAGAATTCAATAAAAAGATAGTTGCAGAACATTATTAAATAAACTAGGAAACTATTTGAAAAAAATTCATGGAAAAATGAGTTGAAAATCTAACATAGACTTTGGCTCCTGAAATTGGAATGTTACTGTAACAATAACTAAAAATGTGGAAGCGGCTTTGGAATTGGGGAATGGGCAGAGTCTGGAAGAATTCTGAGCACCATGGAGAGAAAAAGCCTATATTACCTTAAACAGACTGTTAGTAGATACACGGATGTTAACGACTCTGCTAGTAAGGACTCAAGGTGAGGAGCATGGTAGAGAAAGCATATCTCATCTTAGAGAATACCTACATTGTTATAAACAGACTGTTGGTAAAATATGGACATTTAAAGCACTGCCAGTGAGGGCTCAGATGGGAGTTACCAACATGTTACTGGGAACTGGAGCAAAGGGAATCCTTGTTATCTAGTGGCAGAACGTTTAGCTAAATTGAATCCTACAGTTTTACAAAAACCAAATTTTGTAAACAAAGAACTTGGATATTTAGCTGAGAAGCTTTCCAAGCCAACTGTTAAAGACGCAATCTGGTTTCTTCTTGCTGCTTATAGTAAAATGTAAGATAAAACGAGGGAAACATTGTTAAGCAAAAAGGATCCAGAACTTGGTAATTGGGAAATTCAGTTTATCCAGATTGCAAAAGACACTAAAACTAAGAGATTCACTGTCAGGAAATCATGCACGAGTGAAAAAGCCTACCAAGTGTGACTGGATAACTGCTTGCTAATACTTCAGGAAACAAAACAACAAACAAAAACCAGAATATTCAGTCACACAAAAGGCTCTTTGAAGAGATTAACTGTGTGACTGATAGATCCCCTCAGCCACTTCAGCAAATGCTAAAAAAAGGAAAGAATTATCCAGGAAAGGCCCATGGAGAAGCTTCTGGTTTAATGGAGTGAATCCCTGTGACACACAGGAGACCCAAAAAGTTTTCTTGAGAATTTTATACCAGCAGAAACACTGTCGACTTGGACCAAAAGGACCAGAGAGAGTACAAAGTGAAAGAATGGAGGCTGCTCAAATTATAAAGTCAGGAAACAAGCTGATAGAACTACTTAGCTACAGTCATGTGCTGTTCTTATTGTTGTGTGCCATCTAGTTGATTCTGACTCATAGCAACCCTCTAGGACAGAGTAGAGCTACTCCATCACTCGTCTGTCAGTTTGCCCTACCATGGTGGCTTGTGTGTTGTTGTGAGGCTTGAAGCTATGTCACTGGCATTTCAAATACCAGCAGGGTCACCAATGAGGGACAGGTTTCAGTGGAGCTTCCAGACTCAGACAGATTAGGAAGAAGGACCTGATGAACTAGTTAAAAAAAAAAAAAAAAAAATTGGCCAATGAAAACCCTATGAATAGCAGTGGATCATGGTCTGACATAGTGCCAGAATATGAGCCCCTCAGGTTGGAAGGCACTCAAAATACGACCGGGGAAGAGCTGCTTCCTCAAAGCAGAGTTGAACTTAATAGATGGAGTAAAGCTTTTGGGATCTCTATTTACTGATGTAGCACAACTCATAATGAGGAGAAACAGCCGCAAACATCCATTAGTAACTGGAACATGGAATGTACAAACTATGAATCTAGGAAATTGAAGTCATCAAAAATGAAATGGAACACATAAAGATCAATATCCTAGGTGTTGTTATTGTTGTTAGGTGCCGTCAATTCAGTTCCAACTCATACCAACCCTATGTACAACACAATGAAACACCGTCCGGTTCTGCGCCATGTTCACGATTGCTGTTATGCTTGAACCCGTTGTTGCAGCCACTGTGTCAATTCATGTCTTTGAAGGTCTTCCTCTTTTTTGCTGACCCTCTACTTTACCAAGCAAGATGTCCTCTAGGGGGACTGGTCCCTCCTGATAACATGTCCAAAGTATGTGAGATGAAGTCTTGCCATCCTTGCCTCTAAGGAGCATTCTGGTGCACTTCTTCCAGGATAGATTTGTTCATTCTTCTGGCAGTCCATAGTATATTCAACATTCTTTACCAACACCATAATTCAAAGGTGTCAATTCTTCTTCTAGCTTTCTTATTCATTGTCCAGCTTTCGCATGCACATGAGGTGATTGAAAACACTATGGCCTGGGTCAGGTGCACCTTAGTCCTTAAAGTGACATCTTCGCTTTTTAACACTTTAAGGAGATCTTTTGCAGCAGATTTTGCCCAATGCAATACATCCTTTGACTGTTTAACTACTGCTTCCATGGGCATTGATTATAGATCCAAGTAAAAGGAAATCCCTTACAACTTCAATCTTTTCTCTGTAAGTCAGATGTGACAGTGGAACTGCCCTACCTGAATTAAGACATCTAACTACAGTGGGGCTGACTGGATCTCATGATAGTAGGGGCAGCACTCAATTGACAAAGACAAGGTGGGTGTGGTTACCTTAATGGACAGCAGAGTCAAAGCAGTAATCAGAATGGTCTGACTTGTATAGACTTACGGCATTGGCTACTTAAGTCATGGTATCCTTAGGAGTGAAATAGATAGGAAATCTACTAAATATTTACTTGGTCTGTACAAGTGGATGAATTCTAGGTCAAGTGAACAGCAGTCTAACTGGAATCCCCAGAATAGAGTCATGGCCCCTCAATCAATTCCCAGACTTGAGCAAGTTTAAAGACCCACAACCCCTTGAATGAAGGGGAGGCCAGGTCCTTTTGAGGAGGGACTCCAGTACACTGCCAGAATCTTAATCTTTTTCCCAGCCTTCCCCAACCTTCTACGAGAGTGACTGTTCACTGGGGAAAAGAAATAATTAGACTTTTCGGGGATTACTGGATACTGGCTCTGAACTGATGCTAATTCCAGGAGACCCAAAACATCACTGTGGCCCACCAGTCAGAGTAGGGGCATATGGAGGTCAGGTTACTAATGGAGTCTTAGCTTATGTCTGTCTCACAATAGATACACTGGGTCCCTGAACCCATACTGTGGTGACTTCCCCAGTTCAGGAATATATAATTAGAATAGATATACTCAGGAACTGACAGAATCCCCACATTGGATCCCTGACAAATGGAGTAAGGGCTATCATGATAGGAAAAGCCAAGTGAAAGCCACTAGAACAGCCCCTACATAGGAAAATAGTAAACCAAAAGCAATACTGCATTCCTGGAGGGACTGTTACCATTGAGGACTTGAAGGATGCAGGAGTGGTGATTCCGACCACATCCCCATTCAACTTGTCTATTTGGCCTGTGCAAAAAACATGGATTTTGGAGAATGACAGTGGATTATCAAAAATTTAACCAGGTGATGACTCCAATTGCTGCTGCTGTTTCAGAGGTAGTTTCATCGCTTGAGCAAATTAATACATCTCCTGGTACCTGGTATGCAGCTGTTGATCTGGCTAATGCCTTTTTCTCCATATTTGTTTCAAAGGACCACCAGAAGTAGTTTGCCTTTAGCTGGCAAGGCCAGCAATACACCTTTAGTTGCCTACCTTAAGCTACATCAACTCTCCAGCCTTATTTCATAATTTAGTCCACAGAGGCCTTGCTCGCCTTTCCCTTCCACGAGACATCACACTTGTCCATTACATTGATGACATTATGCTGACTGGATCTAGTAAAGTGTCAATAACTCTGGATTTATTGGCAAAATATTCACATGCTAGAGGGTGGGAAATCAATCCCATAAAAATTCAGATGCCTTCTACCTTAGTGAAATTTTTAGGGTTCCAGTGGTGTGGGGCATGTTGAGATATTCCTTCTAAAGTGAAGGATAAGTTATTGCATCTAGCCCCTCCCACAACTAAAAAGAAGTCACAATGCCTAGTGGGCCTCTTTGGATTTTGGAGGCAACATATTCCTCCACCTGGGTGTGCTACTCTGGTCTATTTATCAAATGACTTGAAAAGCTGCTAGTTTTGCGTGAGGCCCAGAATGAGAGAAGGCTCTGCAACAGGTTCAGGCTGCCATGCAAGCAGCTCTGCCACTTGGACCACATAATCTAGCTGATCGAACGGTACTTGAAATGTCAGTGGCAGACAGAGATGCTGTTTGGAGTCTTTGGCAGACCTTTATTGGTCAATCACAGCACAGATCCTTAGGATTTTGGAGCAAAGCCCTAACATACTCCACATATAATGACTTACCTTTTGAGACACAGCTTTTAGCCTGTTACTGAGCCTAAGTAGAGACTGAACACTTAACCATGGGCCACCAACTCACCATGTGCCCTGAGCTGCCCATCATGAACTGGGTATTGTCTGAACCACAGAGCCATAAATTTGGACGTGCATAGCAGCACTCCGTAATTAAATGGAAGTGGTATATACAAGATCGGGCCCAAGCAGGACCCGAAGGCACAAGTGAGTTGCATGAGGAAGTGGACCAAATGCCCATGGTCTCCACTCCTGTCACCTTACCTTCCATCTCCCAATCTGCACCTATGGCCTCATGGGGACCTCATACAAACAAGAAAGTAGAGCCAGCAGCATGGGTCCTTTGGACCCGAGATCCCTGCGCTGAGAAGATTCTAGAGCAGGAGAAGATTGGTGACAAGGACCTTCTCCCATAGCTGACAGAGAGATAAAGCCTTTCCCTGGAGTTGGTGCCCTGAATTCAGACTTTTAGCCTTCTAGAATAAACTTCTGTTTGTCAAAGCCCTCCACTTGTGGTATTTCTTTTATGGCAGCACTAGGTAACTAAACTAAAATGGACTGTAATTTTCCATTTTGAATCAGACAATGGTGGTCTACTATGCTGGGAATGACAAATTGAAGAGGAATGGCATGACATTCATAATCAAAAAGAACATTTCAGAATCTATCCTGAAGTACAGTGCTGCCAGTGAAAGGATAATATCCATATGCCTGCAAGGAAGACCAGGTAATATAAATATTGTTCAAATTTACCCACCAACCACTAATGCCAAAGATGAAGAAATTGAAGATTTCTACCAACTTCTGCGGTCTGACGTGATCAAACAGGCAATGAAGATGCATTGATAATTACTGGTGTTTGGAATGCAAAAATTGGAAACAAAGAAGAAGGATCGGTAGTTGGAAATAAAGAAGAAGGATTGGTACTTGGAAAATATGGCATTAGTAATAGAAATGACCCTGGAGATTGCGTGATAGAATTTTACAAGACCAATGACTTATTCATTGAAAATACCCTTTTTTTCAACAACATAAATGGCCACTATCCACATGGACCTCTATGGTTGGAATACACAGCAATTAAACTGACTACATACGGGGAAAGAGATGATGTAGACCTTCAATATCATCAGTGAGAACAAGGCCAGGGCCAACTGGTGAAGAGATCATCAGTTTCTCATAGGCAAGTTCATGTTAAAGTTGATGAAATTAAAATAAGTCCACGAGAGCTAAAGTACAACCTTGAGTATATCCCAGATGAATTGAGAGACCATCTCAAGAATAGATTTGACACGCTGAACAGTGATGACTGATGACCAGACTAGTTGTGTGATGACATCAAGGACATCATACGTGAAGAAAGCAAAGGGTAATGAAAAAGACAGGAAAGAAAGAAAAGACGAAAATAGATGTCAGAAAAGACGAAAATGGATGCTCTTGAATATAGAATAGCTAAAGCAAATGGAAGAAATGATGAAGAGCTGAACAGAAGATTTCAAAGGGAGGCTCAAGAAGACAAAGTGAAGTATTATAATGAAATGTGCAAAGACCTGGAGTTAGAAAACCAGAAGGGAAGAACACACTCAGCATTTCTCAAGCTGAAAGAATTGAAGAGCACTGACGGCACTGGTGAAAAACAAAGCTCCAGGAATTGAAAAAATACCAACTGAAATGTTTCAACAAACGCTGGAAGCACTCACTCATTGATGCCAAGAAATCTGGAAGACAACAACCTGGCCAACCGACTGGAAGAGATCCATATTTATACCCATTCCAAAGAAAGCTGATCCAACAGAATGTGGAAGTTATAAAACAACATCATTAGTATCATATGGAAGTAAAATTTTACTGAAGATAATTCAAAAATGGTTGCAGCAATACATCATCAGGGAACTGCCAGAAATTCAAGCCAAACTCAGAAGAGAACATGGAACGACAGATATCATTGCTGATCTCAGATGAATCTTGGCTGAAAGCAGAGAATACCAGGAAGATGTTTACCTGCATTCGACTATGTGGATCATAACAAATTATGGATAACATTTCAAAGAATGAGAATTCTGGAGTACTTAACTGTGCTCATGAGAAACCTGTATATAGACCAAGAGAGGCAGTCATTCAAACAGAACAAGGAGGTGCTGTGTGGTTTAAAATCAGGAAAGTTGTGCATCAGTGTCGTATCCTTTCGCCACACTTTTTCAATCTGTATGCTGAGCAAATAATCTGAGAGGCTGGACTATGTGAAGAAGAATGTGGCATCAGAATTGGAGGAAGACTCATTAACAAACTTGCGATATGCAGATGACACAACCTTGCTTGCTCAAAGTGGAGAGAACTTTAAGCACTTACTGATGAAGATTAAAGCCTTCAGTATGGATTGCAACTCAACATAAAGAAAACTAAAATCCTCACAACTGGACCAATAAGCAACGTCATGATAAATGGAGAAAAGATTGAAGTTGTCAGGGATTTCATTTTACTTGGACACACAATCAATGCCCATGGAAGCAGCAGTCAAGCAATCAAACGACATAGTGTTGGGCAAACCTGCTGCAAAAAGACCTCTTTAAAGTGTTAAAAAGCAAAGATGTAACCTTGAGGACTAAAGTACACCTGACCCAAGCCATGGTGTTTTCAATCACCTCATATGCACGTGAAAGATGGATGATGAACAAGAAAGACTGAAGAAGAATTGATGGCTTTGAATTATGGTGTTGGCGAAGAATATTGAATATACTTATGGACTGCCAAAAGAACAAACAAATCTGTCTTTGAAGAAGTACCCCCAGAATGCTCTTTAGAGGCAAGGACGGCAAGACTTTGTCTCACATACTTTGGACATGTTATCAGGAAGGACCAGTCCCTGGAGAAGGACATTGTCATGGATTGAATTATGCCCCCTAAAAATATGTGTCAACTTGGCTAGGCTATGCTTTCCAGTATTGTACGATTGTTCACTATTGTTCATCCAAAGTGATTTTCCTATGTGTTGTAAATCCTGACTCTATGATATTAATGAGGCAGGATTAGAGGCAGTTATGTTAATGAGGCAAGACTCAATCTACAAGATTAGGTTGCGTTTTAAACCAACCTCTTTTGAGATATAAAAGACAGAAGCAAGCAGAGAGACAGGGGGACCTCTTACCACTAAGAAACAAGACTCAGGAGAATATCAAGTCCTTTGTACATGGTGGGGTCTCTGTGCTGAGAAGCTCCTCGACTGGGGAAGATTTATGACAAGGACCTTCCCCTAGATTCGACACAGAGAGAAAGCCTTCCCCTTGAGCTAACTCCCTGAATTTGGACTTCTAGCCTACTAGACTGAGAGAATGAATTTCTCTTTGTTAAAGCCATATGCTTGTGATATTTCTGTTATAGATAACTAAAACAGATATCATACTTGGTAATGTAGAGCGTCATTGAAAAAGAAGAAGAACTTCAATGATGTGTATTGACACAGTGGCTGCAACAATGGGTTTCAACATAGCAACAGTTGTGAGGATGGCACTGAACTGGGCAGTGTTTCGTTCTGTTGTACATAAGGTTGTTAGTAGTTGGAAACAACTCAATGACACCTAACAACAACCAACATGCCCCATAGGGTTTCCTAGGCTGCAGTCTTTACAGAGCACATTGCCAGGTACTTTCTTCTGTGGAGCTGCTGGTGGGTTTGAATCTCCAACCTTACAGTTGGCAGCTGAGCACTTAACCATTGAGCCACCAGGGCTCCTTAATCACTGAGTAAGCTGTTGGTCTAGCAAAATTCTATCGTTTGATCTCCAGCATCACTTCTTTCACCAAGGCCGTGTTTTCCAACTACCGATCCTTCTTTGTTTCCAACTTTTGCCTCCAATCACCAGTAATTATCAATGCATCTTGATTGCATGTTTGATCAATTACAGACTGCAGAAGTTGGTAAAAGTCTTTAATTTCTTCATCTTTGGCATGAGTGGTTGGTAGGTAAATCTGAATAATAGTCAGATTATATGGATATTTTCCTATCACTGACAGCGCTGTATATATTTGACGATAGATCTTGAAATGTTCTTTTTGAAGATGAATCTGATGCTGTTCCTCGTCAATTTGTCATTCCCAGCATAGTAGACTAAATGATTGTCTGATTCAAAATGGCCAATATCAGCCCATCTCAGTTCACTAATGCTTAGTATATTGATCTTCAAGTGTTCCATTTCATTTTTGACAACTTCCAGTTTTCCTTGATTAGTACTTTGTACATTCCACTTTCCAGTTACTAATAGATGTTTGCAGCTGTTTCTTCTCATTTTGAGTAGTGCCACATCAGCAAATGAAGGTCCCCAAAGCTTTACTCCATCCATGTCATTAAGGTTGACCCTACTTTCAGGAGACACCTCTTCCCCAGTGGTATTTTTAGTGCCTTCAAGCCCAAAGCCAAGGAATGCAGGCAGTTACTAGAAGCTGAGAAAGGCAATGAAACAGATTTTCCTGCAGCTCTCCAGAAGGAATGCAGTCCTGCTGACACCTGTATTTTAGCCTAATGAGATTTCTGACCTATAGAACTATATATATATATATGTATGTATGTATTTAACCAGTAACCAGTAAAATTATATATATATATAACCAGTAAGTTTGTGGTAATCTTTTATAGCAGCAAGAGGAAACTAATATAAAAACATAAAAAGTAAACTTTTTCTTTGGTAATTTTCTACATTTTAAAATTAGTTCTTGAATTTTAAAATTATTTTCTTCATTTTAAATTATTTAATTATAAGATGAATATTTTTTAGTTTAGGAATTAAATTTAAAATATAGAAATGCTATAAAAAGAAGAAGTCCTAAGTGGACTGAAATGAATCCAGTATACCATTCCATTTTATCAGCTTCTCTGTCTTGGTTGATAGAAGGTTGGTGACTACTTCCTCTAATTTGAAAATAGCTCTATCAAGCTAAATTGCTCAGGATTTGAAGACGTGAGAGAAAAAATAGAAAATTCTGAAAATACTTACTCTCTCCTTGTTCAATGGATAATACATTAGTTCCTGAGTGGTAGATGCTTCCTCTTGCTTTGATCTGAAGATAGAGAAATACACTCATTATTGTTTTAAGATGCACGTACCAAACTTACTGAAACACGTTCAAAATATGTAGATAAACGATAATCTTTATTCCAACTGAGTTTTTTTAATCACATAAATTTTTAGTATTTTTCTGTATCTATATCTATATACTTAAAGTAACAAATATATAATTTTACAATTTGTTTTACTGTTTCACTTAATATTTACTATTTCTTTTGAATATTAATATTTCAACTTTACATATTATTCTTTCAACAAATATTTTAAGCATCCACTATACACAAAACAAAATACAGTATAGTCAGATACAAAATATGCATAAGTATTCTCGATTGTTGCCCCTATTAAAAATAAGGAGCCCTAGTGTTACAATGGTTAAGAGCTACAGCTGCTACCCAAAAGGTCAGCAGTTTGAATCCACCAGCCACTCATTGGAAATCCTACTGGCAGTTCTATTCTCTCCTATAGGGTTGCTAAATTATTGAGCATTCTGTATGTTCCAAGCACTGAAGTAAATAATTTAGTTTAAGGTTGTACTTAATTTGCACAGTAACTCCATGAAGTAGGTATTAATATTTGTCCTGTATTCAGGAAAAAGAACTGATACTTTTCTTTATAGATGAGATTAGGTAAATTGTTTGAAGCCACTTACCTAGGAAGTGATAGAGCTAAGATTCTAACTTACTGGTAATTATTTTACTTTTTCATAGAGTGTTTTTAAAGATGTTATTTATAGTTAATGTTCCTATACAGAATTTCCTGCATAATACTTTTTCTTCCTAAAATGATTTCCTTGGGTAACTAGTAGCTTTGGATGTGTCATTCTGGGGAGGATTTATTAGTCTCAAAAGTATTGTGCTATGGTCAAATGAGTTCCTTATGAGGCCTTTTGCCTCGGTTCTTTGGAAAAAACAGTTTGAGAGATTTTTTTCCCCTAAGCCCTGAGTTATTTCGTTTGATCTAGTTTTCTACCCCAGAGGGTTTGTTACTTTTGTCCAGGTTGATTGACATTTCCTGGGTAAGTTGTAAACAACTTGTGGTTTGATACTTTTTGTCTGGGCCTGCACTGCAGCCTATCAGGGATTGATCAATAGACTTTGCAAATGAAGTGTTCCTGCCCTACTGAGAGGGTATTATTGGTCAGTTAATGGCCCTGGTGGGAGTGCTATGTCTTGAATTTGACAAGGAGTTGTACATATAGGCATCCAACACCAGACAGATTGTTTTGGACAGAAAGAAGAAGAGGGAAGAAGGAACAGAGGAGAGAAGCGGCAGAGAGAGTGAGAAGAGGCAAGGAATCTCCTAAAAGAGCTGTAACGTGGATAAAGGGCTATAACGCTGAAGTCAGTGAGAGGCCCAGAAGGAGTCCAGGGGCAGAGTTTGTGGTGACAGATGGCAGCACCAAGAGGAACCTGTCCTGAGGGGACTGAGAGAAGCTGTGCTCAGGGGGCTAAGAGGAGCCCTGCATGGTCGAGAGGAGCTGAGAGAGCTGTCTTGCACTGAAGAAGGGAGATTTTGCCTACATGCTTCCTGATCCTGATCTTATGCTGTAGTCTATTCCTTAATAAATCACTTAACTGTGAGTATGGTCTGTGAGTTCTGTGTGGCCACTGCAATGGATTATCAAACCCAGAAGAGAAGCACAGTGCTGTGGGAAGGATGGCTGATATCAGAATTGGTAAAAAGGTTGAAGAGTGGTGGCATGTTTGACCTCCACTTCATATGGATCAGGCTTGGGCTGATCTTGAGTCACATTATCCCTCCTGAAGTTAGTCAGGTTCTGACACTTATCTTACCACTACCACCATTTTATACTTGCCAATTTATAATACGCCTGTCAATGTACTTTTCTCCTGCAATTACACCACTCTTGAGGTTTATAAATTATTTAGAAGCTTTATAGCTGTAAAAGGAGCACTGGTGGGGCAGTGGTTAAGTGCTCTACTGCTAACCGGAAGGTTGGTGAGGGTTTGAAGCCACCAGCTGCTCCTTGTGAGAAAGATGGGGCAATCTGCTTCTGTAAAGATTACAGCTTTGGAAACGCTATGGGGCAGTTCTACTCAGTCTTATAGGGTCTCTATGAGTTGGAATTGAATAGACAGCAACAGGGTTTTTTGTTTTTGGTTTTGTAGGTGTAAAATGTCTTAGTGTTTTAATTTTCATTTCTCCAATTAATGTCAGAGTTGAATATTTTTCCAGAGAGTTGTTCATCATTTTTATTTCCTTTTAAATAAATTCGTGGTCCTTGGCCTTTGATTATTTATCTTCTGACTTCTAAGAAAATCAATGTTTTTGACTAATAAAGCTTTTGTTTTAGGCTCTGTCATGGATTGAATTGTGTCTCCCAAAAATATGTGTATCAGTTTGGCTAGATCATGATTCCCAGTATTGTGTGATTGTCCACCATTTTGTCATCTGATACGATTTTCCTATATGTTGTAAATCCTATCTCTATGATGATGAAATGGGATTAGCGGCAGTCATGTTAGTGAGGCAGGGCTAAAGCTACAAGATTGGATTGTGTCTTGAGCCAATCTCTTTTGAGATATAAAAGAGAGAAGAGCAGAGAGACATAGGGACTGCATACCACCAAGAAAGCAGCGCTGGGAGCAGAGTGCGTCCTTTGGACCTGGGGTTCCTGTGCTGAGAAGCTCCTAGAGCAGGGAAGATCAATGAGGAGGACCTTCCCGCAGAACCAACAGAGAAAGAAAATCTTTCCCTAGAGCTGGCACCCTAAATTTGGACTTCTAGCCTCCTAAACTGTGAAAGAATAAATTTCTCTTTGTTAAAGCCAACCACTTGTGGTATTTCTGTTATAGCAGCACTAGATGACTAAGACAGGCTCTTTTCTCTCCTACTCAATAATTTGCCATTGGAACTCAGCAAGAAAAATACCTATAAATTTCAGTGGGCATCAGAATACAAATAAGAAAGCAAGGCATTAGTAATTTTGCTAGGAAGTAACTTTTCTTTAAGCATAAAAACACACATAAAAAATCAATATTGATACGATTTCTCCTAAGGGGCATCACTTACACAGAAACTCTACCTCTTTGGAGTCTACACAATTAGAAAGAGCTATAGTGGCTTTTATTCTTACCAAAAAATAGAAAATTAACTCTTTTTGGTTCTTCAGGATCTGTGCATTCAAGATATAGTGTGTCCTGATCTCCTGAGTTTGTCCACAGGTCAAAGTACCAGCAGCAGGTTCAATGTGAATATAACTCTTACTTGGTGAGAAAACATGCCTTGCGGTCTGATGCGCTTCTATATGAGATTCTTCTAGCCACCAGTTATCAAAACAGTAGTTAGTTGGTTTAAAAGTGACCTAGTAGAAGAAATTAAGGTCTTAAATAGGCAATTTGTTATTAGTACATATAAAATTTATAGGAACCATGTAACAAGTCTTCTTTCCCAAATAAAACAATCTATAAACAGCTTCTCCTTAAAGTTATATGTTTGTGTTATACTGATCAGTAGATATTCACTTGCATCAAGATCAATACATTTTTCTTAACACCTTTATGGCTGTAAATTGTATAAGAACATTTGAATATTCAACACATAACAAAAATAGTGGTACACCAAAGAAATCAAGCAAAGCCTAACATGTCTTAAAATTATAAAGATGTTGACATTTTCAAGGGAAGACCAAGATGATCTACTCAGTGTCTCCTTACACTAGCTTATGTTGTAAACAGAGTTATCTAAATTAGGTTTTCTGACAGAATGTTGTGTTTCTTGTAGTTTAGGTCTCCAAATTTTCAATTCCTATTTTACTCTTTACCCTCTTTCGTTTTATCCCTAGAGTTCAAATGATTCCCCTATATCCTTAAATGATGCCACCCCAGTGATCTGAATTTTTTCATTCCCTATGCCCCTTTCTACTTACTTGCACTGTAATGAAAGAAGATGTGAAGTTGGTGGTATCAATGGAAATCTTCGCCAAACCATGCTCGTTAGTAGTAAAGCTGTATTGGTATCTACCTCCATTCACGGTGGCAATTACGGTTTTATTGGGGATTGGATGATCCTTCTCATCAACTAGAAGAACCTAGAAATATGAAAGTGATAGCTGGCCCCAAGTGTCATATAGCAATAACATATTCCACTCTGTCGTGTTTACTTCTTGACCAACTGACCACTTCTTGTCATTTCCTGAAGATCTCAGAATTTGGCAATGAAACATGTTTTCTCGATTCTAAATTATTATTTTTTCTATTTGACATTTCTGTTTGGATAACCCATAGGCAAAAGGGGACTCATAATCTTATGTTCCCAAATCTTCTTTTCTGGTGTTCTCTACTCAGTAAATGGTCTTTCTGTTCACCCATTAGTTTATACAGGAATATTGGGGCCTTTCTTGGTCTTTTTTCACTGTCTATATCCACCAATTGCCAAGTGCTATCTCCACCATTTGGTAAACATATTTTAATCCTGTCTACTTCTCTCCAGATAACCCACTGCTACCATCCTAGACCAAACTACATATTTTTTCCCATCTGGTTTCCAATAGCCCTCTACTTAATCTTTTGCAATCCTCCATTTTGCAGCATTATCCTTACTCCAAACTATTTTCTATACAGTCTGAGCACATCTAATAATGTTATGCTTCTTATTAAAACCTTCAGTAATTTTTTAATCCCCTAGGATAAAGTTCAAAATTTTAAACATATTCTAGAATGCTATACTTCTGTGTCAGTACAGGAATACTGTTGTTGTTGTTGTTAGGTGCTGTCCAATTGGTTCTGCCTCATAGTGACTCTATGTACAACAGAATAAAACACTGTCCGGTCGTGTGCCATCCTCACAACCTTTGCTGTGTTTGAGCCCATTGTTGTAGCCACTGTGTCAGTCCATCTTGTTGAAGGTCTTCCTCTTTCTCTCTGTCTACCTCAACAAGCATGATGTCCTTCTTCAGGGACTGATCCCTCTTGATAATATGTCCAAAGCATGTGAGACAAAGTCTCACCATCCTTTCTTCCATGAAGCACTCTGGCTGTACTTCTTCCAAGACAGACTTGTTCGTTCTTCTGGCAGTCCATGGTATATTCAACATTCTTTGCCAACACCATAATTCGAAGGCATCAATTCTTTGGTCTTCGGTCTTTCACACGCATATGAGGTGATTGAAAATATCGTGGCTTGGGTCACGTGCACTCTAGTTCTCCAAGTGACATCTTTGCTTTTCAGTACTTTAAAGAGATCTTTTGAAGCAGATTTACCAAATGCAAATACATCATTTGATTTCTTGACTGTTGCTTCCATGGGTGTTGACTGTGGATCCAAGTAAAATGAAATCCTTGACAACTTCAGTCTTTTCTCTGTTTATCACACGTGATGTTGCTTATTGGTCCAGCTGTAAGGATTTTTGTTTTCTTTATGTTGAGGTGAAATCCACATAGAAGTCTGTAGTCTTTGATCTTCATCGGTAAGTGCTTCAAGTCCTCTTCTCTTTTAGCAAGGAAGATTATGTCATCTGCATATCATAGGTTGTTAATGATGCCACATTCTTCTTCATATAGTCCAGCTTCTTGGATTATTTGCTCAGCATACAGATTGAAAAAGTATGGTGAAAAGACACAACCCTGACGCATACCTTTCCTGATTTTAAACCACGCAGTATCCCCTTGTTCTGTTTGAACGACTGCCTTTTGGTCTTTGTAGAGGTTCCTCATGAGCACATTTCAGTGTTCTGGAATTCCCTTCTTCACAATGTTATCCCTAATTTGTTATGATCTACACAGTCGAGTACCTTTGCATAGTCAATACAACACAGGTAAACATCTAGAAATAACTAGCCACCATTTATTTCTTTGCTCTTGAAAAGTTGTTTCACACCTAGGGCCTTGACCATTCTCCCCTCTAGCTTAAATTTCTGGTTAATTCATACTCATATTTCAAGTCCTCAGTTTTCTCATGATCTTGTCTCAGCCTAAAATGATCTTGCCCAATCATATCTACACATTTATTAATTTCTTGCTGATATGGTATGAAATAGTAGAATCATGAAGAAAGTATAAAATTCATAACATTCCACTGAAATGAGGCAATTGCCCATAAACTATCAATTCAAAGATTAGAAGCCCATTGGGGTTGAGCTCATTTCAACTCATAGCTATCCTACAGGATAGAGTAGAACTACCCATAGGGTTTTCAAGGTTGTAATCTTTTAAGGAAGCAGATTGCCACATCTTTCTCCCATGGAGAGGCTGGTGGGTTCGAACAGCCGACCTTTCTGTTAGCAGCCAAGCACTTAACCACTCTGCCACCAGGGCTCCATTCAAAGATTATCTATTACAAAAGAAAATAAAAAGTACCTAGAAATCTTACATTTCTTAAATGAAATAAAATTGATATTTTCCTAAATCTGATAACAGGCCTGAAACTTAACAATATTGGTATTACCAATATTGAGATTTGAATCTGCAAAGAACTTTTCTAAACTATTAATAATTTAAAAAATTCAGCCATCTTTTTATTCTTTCTATGGAAAATGATATTACAAAATAATTATCTGTAGAGAGACAATCACACAGTATGCAGCCAAACTATATAGAAAATATTATAGAGATGTGATGTGTTAGGAAGTTAATTAATAAAAATATGTTTTTTCTTGGTATTTTTGAATTGTTGATTTATTTTCTTATTATAAATAAATATTCATTTTTATAATAAATTTTGTTTTGGGGAATTTCTAAAGATTCATTTTATTATAAAGCCTCACACTTTAAATTATGATTTAGGTTGAAAAGTTATTTTACCTGCCCAAAGAAAGGGAGCCCACGTCTATAATGTGAATCCACTTTTATAAAACTCAGTTTGCTCAGTGTATTTGTGATTTTACATGATTCATGCCCAGTTAATTCCAACTCTAAAAAAGAAATAAGGAAAGCTGAATTGTTCTGTGTATTCAAAACTTACCTGTTACCTCTGCTCAGCTTCACTTCATCATAACAAAGTACCATCCATATTCTTTATGTTATTCTTTTGGGAACTTTTTCACTTTTAGAAGATAGAAGCTATTTGACAATGACTCCATCAGCTTCAGCTTCATATCAAAATGGGCTGATATCTATAATTTCTCAATTCCTTTGAGAAATTTTACAAGTATCTCTCCTTGTTCCACATATGCTCTTGATGAATTCCTTTTCATCTCCTCTCTGATCTTATTCCATCCTTTTTCTGCCTGTCTCACTTGCCTGCTCCCCACCTACAACTTTCTGCATAGGGGATTCTTCACTTTAGCCTAAAAATATGCTTACATTTCTATCACAAAATACCTTCCCAGCAAGATCTTTCTTTTCATGCATAATCTATCAAAGTATAGTCAACACCTGGTGATTTTCTCTTCAGTGAAGCATAACCTATATTTTGTCCTCATCATCTAAAATACCACTCTATCAAATTCTAAATGATCCCTTAATTGCCCCAATATAGTATTCTTGTCTCAGCCTTCATCATATATGAACTGTTAGCAGAGCTTCATACATAAGCACTATTGAAACTATTCCTTCCAGTAACTTCTAAGAAATTGTTCTATCTTATTTTTCCCCTATATTTAGGACTTCTAATTTTATTATGCCGACTTATTTGATACTGTCTCTCCTAAATGTACTTGTTTCTATTCTTATATCCCACTTTGTCTTGTCTCTGTCTTAAACTTAGCAATGTGAAATGAGCTTTCTTTCAATTCCATTAACTCTTTTCATAGGAAGATGTGAACACAACGTGCAGTGACTCCCAGATATAAATCTCTGGTTGACATTTTTTCTCCCTCTCTTTTTAAATTATCAGCTGGATAAATCTCCTTCCATTCTGATATTCCAAATTATTTCTAACTATCTTTGACTTATTCTTATCACAATACCTATATCTCAAGCACTCCTTATTTTGGTTAATGGAATTTCCATTTTCCATGCCACAAATTTTGAATCTTTGAATTCTCTGTCTCTTTTCCTTTCATATCAGATCTTTCAACAAGATCAGTTGATTTTACTTTAAAAATACCAACAAATCTTATTCCTCATTTGCATATATTTATAGTTCTTCTAGTGCAGGGTAATATCATCTTTCACCTGGGTTTCCCAAGTAATCTAATGTTTCACAACATAACAAATTTTTCATCTAGCCTGTCCTCATGGCTGCTAGAATTATTTTTTACAAATTTGTCAACTTATTAGATTATTCTTCTCCTCAAAAATATCTGAAGCTATCCAAAGATCTTCAGAATAAAGTCTGAACTCCTTATCATATGATTGACTTTCCTCCACAGCTTAGCACTGGCCTACATTTTCAAACTCTTTCCAGTCTGAATACATTTGTTCTCAGCTTATCATGATTTCCCCAGTCATCACTATCTTTCAAAATATTACCCATCCTATCAGAATCAGCGCAAATGCTACTTTATCTATAACACTTTTTTTTCTGGCTCTATTTCTATTAATTACCTCTTTCTTCATATTCATTTGATCCTTAATTTTCTCTTTTCATGTGGAAATTTTATGATGGTTTTATGTACATATATATAATTTCATATAACCATCAACAGCTTGCTCATATGCAAGTTCAGGTTGAAGCTGAAGAAAATTAGAACAAGCCCACGAGAGCCAAAGTACAATCTTGATTGTATCCCACCTGAATTTAGAGACCATCTTAAGAATAAATTTGACACATTGAACACTAATGATCGAAGACCAGATGAGTTGTGGAATGACATCAAAGACATCATACATAAAGAAAGCAAGATGTCATTAAAAACACGTGAAGGAAAGAAAAGACCAAAGTGGATGACAGAAAAGACTCTGAAACTTGCTTTTGAACATCGAGTGGCTGAAGCAAATGGAAGAAATGATGAAGTAAAAGAGCTGAACAGAAGATTTCAAAGAGTAGCTCGAAAGACAGAGTAAAGTGTTATAGTGACATGTGCAGAGACCTGGAGTTGGAAAACCAAAGAAAAAATTCAAGCCTTGAGTTGCAATAATGAAGGATTCTATAGTCAAAATACTGAATGACACAGGAAGCATCAAAAGAAGATAGAAGGAATACAGAGTCACTGTACCAAAAAGAATTGGTTGACGTTCAATCATTTCAGGTGGTAGCATATGATCAAGAGCTGACAGTACTGAGAGAAGAAGTCCAAGCTGCACTGAAGACATTGACAAAGGACAAGACTCCAGAAATTGATGGAATACCAGTTGAGATGTTTCAACAAAGGAATATAGCACTGGAAGTGCTCATTCATCTCTGCCAAGAAATTTGGAAGACAGCTACCTGGTCAACTGACTAGCAGAGATTCATATTTATGCCTATTCCAAAGAGAGGAGATCCAAAAAAATGCAGAAATTATGGAAAAATATCATTAATATCACACACGTAAAATTTTAATGGAGATTATTCAAAAGTGGTTGCAGGGATAATGAGGGATATCATTGCTAATGTCAGATGGATCCTGGCTGAAAGCAGAGAATATCAAAAAGATGTTTACCTGTGTTTTATTGACTATGCAAAGGCATTCGACTGTGTGTATTATACCAAATTATGGATAACATATCGAAGAGTAGGAATTCCAGAAGACTTAATTGTGCTCATGAGGAACCTGTAGTTAGACCAAGAAGCAGCCGTTTGAATAGAACAAGGGGATACTGTGTGGTTTAAAGCCAGAAAAGGTGTGTGTCAGCGTTGTATCCTTTCACCATACTTATTCAATCTGTATGCTGAGCAAATAATCTGAGAAGCTAGACTATATGAAGAAGAATGTGGCATCAGGATTGGATGAGGACTCATTAACAACCTGTATTATGCAGATGTCACAACCTTGCTTGCTGAGAGTGAAGAGGACTTGAAGCACTTACTGATGAAGATCAAAGACTATAACCTTCATTATGGATTACAACTCAACATAAAGAAAACAAAAATCTTCACAACTGGACCAATAAGCAACATCATGATAAACAGAGAAAAGATTAAAATTGTCCAGGATTTCATTTTACTTGGATCTACAATCAACGCCCATGGAAGCAGCAGGCAAGAAATCAAATGACACATTGCATTGGACAAATTTGCTGCAAAAAATCTCTTTAAAATGTTAAAAAGCAAAGATGTCACTTTAAGGACTAAGGTGCACCTGACCCCAAGCCACAGTGTTTTCAATTGTCTCATATGCATGCGAAAGCTGGGCAATAAATAAGAAAGACCGTAGAAGAATTGACACCTTTGAATTATGATGTTAGTGAAGAATATTGAATATACCACGGACTGCCAAAAGAACAAACAAGTCTGTCCTGGAAGAAGTACAGCCAGAATGCTCTTTAGAGGTGAGGATGGCGAGACTTCATCTCACATACTTTGGACATGTTATCTGGAAGGACCAATCCTTGGAGAAGGATATCATGCTTGGTAAAGTAGAGGGTCAGCAAAAAAAGAGGAAAACCCTCAATGAGATAGATTGACACAGTGGCTGCAACAATGAGCTCAAGCATAACAACGGTTGTAAGGATGGTGCAGGACTAGGTAGTGTTTCCTTCTGTTGTACATAGGGTCACTACGCGTCGGAACTGACTAGATGGCACCTAACAACAACATAACGATATATAATTCCACTTTTAGATTTTTAATTCCTTGAAAGCAGCTACTATGTCTTTTTCATAATCCCCAGCAAATATAACATTTTACATAGAATGGAAGTTTTATAAATGTGTACAAAATTAATAAATATTTTAAAATAATACAAACCTGTTCCCTCCTCTTTGATCTTGCCTTCCACTTGTATTGACATGTCATATCCTCTTTGCCTCAGCTGAAACATTTTAGTGTTTACGAGTTGTGTGAAACAGCCTTTATTGTCTGCCTGAAGAGAAAGAAAAAAAATATCCTCTTATTTGTCATCAGAAACATTGTTAATGGTCATAGTAAGAAATTTTACAAACACTTTAGTCATTCTTTGGTGCTCATCCTTCTCAAGCCCAGTAATTACATGAAGTATTCACTTCCAATCTTTGCGTTTCTCTCCTCTCTTCTAAAAACCGACACCAAGTTTCCACCATATTAAACTTCCTAGAGTTTCCAAACGTGCCACAGCATTTTGTAATTCCATCTCTTTGCATATGTTGTTCCTCAAACAAGGACTTTCTTTCTCCCGTTCTTACCTGGGCCAACACTTAAACCAAAAACAAAATCATACTAGTTGCTGTGGAACTGATCTTAAGTCACAGAGACCCCATGTGTATCGGATTATAACTGCACTGATTTTTTGGAAGTAGATTCCCCAGGCCTTTCTTCCAAGGCACCTCTGGGTGAACACAAATTTCCAACTTTGCAGTTAGCAGCCGGGGAATTAACTTTGTTTGCACCACCCAGGGACTTGGCCAACACTTACTGCTCTTCAAAACTCTACTCAGACTAAAGTCTTCTAAGAGGCCTTCTGTAAGCACCCACACCTAAATATCAGTCAGGGATTGTATTTTGTTAACTATATTTTTCCAGTGTCTAGGACATTAATAAGAATATATATATTTCCAAACTAAATTTTAGGTTCCATGTTTTAATTTCTCTTGTTTATTAACGTTTATCTTGGTAGCCCACTCAGCACCCTGGCCTCTTATTTATTTACTGTCTGCGGCTTCAATAATTTTTTTTTTTCCATATCCCTACAGTACTTGCTCACACTGTCACACCTCGGATTTTAAGTATTCTTTTTCTGAAATCACTAATTTATGCATTCCATTTTTTACTACAGCCTATTCAACTCTCAGTTGTTTCACTTAATTATTCTTATGACACCTCTTCTTTGGTATAACTGTGGCCTCCAGTCCATTGTCCCTTTATGTCTCCCTCCTCCTCAGCTCACTGTTGGTTTAATATTGTTCCCTGAGCAGTTTTATGACTAGCCAAGTTCTTAACACCTGCCATGTTTCTTCTGTTTGACAGAAGTCAACCTGAGACACATCCTTTTAGCCCCCTAAGCCTGGAGTGTTGATTGCTACTGAAAGGAAATTACAAAATTGGCCAGATTAATGCTGTTATAGTTCAAGCTCCCCACATTGCAGCACACCCCTAACACTGTCAGGCAATCTCACAATGTTTCCCTTACTCCACAATTTTCCGCGTTGACAATTTCAATTACTCTTCTCTGTTGTATTGTATTCACTATTTTGATCCAAGAGAAAACAAGATCTGGTATTAGTGCCCTGGAGAGAGTGGTTTCCACATACCTGTTGGCTGAATTCATCACAGATACTTTGTGGATGTTCGCCAAGGCAGGTGGAACCGAATCGTGAATATTTTCTGCATACATTAATTGTCACCAGACCAGGGACAGGCTTTCCATATGTATATCTATAACGATAGAGGGGTCAGACAAAAACAGATATTTAACATAAATAACACAGACATTTCTTCACCTTATTTGATCCATTCAGATATCCATCTTATTCATCTAAAGAATTAAGGAATATCTGAAGAGTGTATTTCTAAACCCTCCTTAACTCATGTGTATTTTAAGAGAATAAATGAGAAAAATTAGATAGGAAAGCTGTAGCTATAAACAAAAATGCTGTATATGAACAATGTCAGAATGAGTCAGTTTGATTTGCCAAACATGATGAAAGAATATGATGCAAAGTTGAACTTGGTCTATTGGTTCTTGACATCTGTTTTGCGGATCACCTACACTGAAAAAGAGGACCCCTCAATGAGATGGACTGACACAGTGGCTGCAACAATGGGTTCAAACATAGCAATGATTGTGAGGATGGAGCAGGACAGGGTAGTGTTTCGTTCTCTTGTACATAGTGTTGCTATGAGTTGGAACCGGCTCTACAGCACAGCAACACTGAAATTACCGGGGGTGCATGTTAAGATGCAGATTCCTGAGTCTTTCCTCAGATTTATGTTTAGAATCTCTGGAGGTGGGACCAGAGACCTACATTTTGACTAAGCACTCCCATAGAATCTTACGTGCATTCCAGTTTGAAACCTATTGCCTTAGTCCAAACTGTGAAGTAGATGAGGTTTGTCCCCACTCCCCAAGCTTCCTGTTTTTATGATCTTTTTCCCCTTCAAATCCCTATGTCATGATAAGTAATAAATCATTTAGTAAATTTAAATCACTTTGTTGAATCTTATCTTAAATCTGGATCAAAAGCCTTTCCCTCTGGTGGAAAAATTTAAAACATCAAGGCTAGCAGAGGATGAAAACAAGTTTTTCATGCTGTTTTCAAAAACAAGAAGGGAAGTTTTTCTTCTCTGTGGGCGTGTAGGATGCTGTATTACACACTCAAAGGCAACCAGCAAAGAAATCACTGTAGTCTTTATTTTTTAATTCTGCCATGTATATATGAGGCCAGTGGTGGTCCAGTGGTAGAGTTCTTGTCTTTCATGTGGGAGACCTGGGTTAGAGTCCCAGCCTCATGTACAGCCACCATCATCTGTCAGTGGATGTAGGCATGTTGCTGTGATGCTGAACAGATTTCAGGGGAGCTTCCAGACTAAGACAGACTAGGAAGAAAGGCCTGGCTATCTACTTCCAAAACAGCTGCCAATGAAAACCCTGTGGATCTCAAGGGTCCTATCCCATAGTGCCTGGAGTTGCCATGGGTTGGGGGCAGACTCATCAGCAGCTAACAAAAACAACAACCATATATATCTGGCATTTAAAGTAAAGTATTTGCTTAACTTTGCCCCTACTACTTTTCACGTTTTTCCATAGTTTAAGAAATTGAGAGCAATAAAGAAAACGCAGACAGTAGGATGCAGCATAGCACAGCAGTTACAATCATGAGCTCCAGAGTCAGATGCCCTATATTCAGTTTTCCTTTTCATAAAACAGACAATAAGTGTGTTGTTATGAATAAGAAAAAATCTATGGAGCACTCTTAGCACAGTGTCTGGGATATATAAACGTGTTTCATAAAAATAGATTTATTTTTATTTTTTTTTTAAATTATGGAGGCAATCTAGAAAAGTGGTGAAAAGTTCAGGATCTGGAGCTAGACTGCTAAATTCCAGTTCTACCATTTACTATCTATAGGAACTTGAGCTTCCCCCTCTCCAATCCTCTGTGTTATAATTTCCTCATTTGTAAAATGAGGATAATTATTCCCCTACATCAGGGTTAGTGTAAGAATAAAATATGTTAATAAGTGCAAGGCGCTTATAACAGTGTCTGACAGTGTTTAAAAATGATTTTATATTAGTAGTAGAAATGTCAGAGTTCCTGGGTGGTGCAACCAGTTAAGCACTTGACTGCTAACTGAAAAGTTGGAGGTTCAAGTCTACCCAGCGGCAACTCTGAAGAAAGGCCTGGTGTTCTACTTCAGAAAAGATCAACCATTAAAAAAACCCTAATGGAGCACAGTTCCACCCTGCCACACATGGGGTCCCTATGAGTCACAGTCAACTTGACAGCAACTAGAAAAAAATAGAAGTGTCATATGCTACCACCCCCACTTGCTCATGTAGGCTCAGGTAAGCTGGAGAGAGAGTTATTCCTTCTTTAATTAAAATACTTCAAAGTCCAATCACTGTTACTTGCAATAAATCTACTGAAGTAGAGTGGGGAAATAGAAATGAGATGAAAAAATGCAACTCACAGGCCACAGACAGATACTGTAAATCCTTCATCTAGGAAACCAATTGTCTTAGGCATTTTCACTTGGACCTCAAATTTGGGCAAAACTGTTGTCAATAGAAGAGAAAAAGAGATGAGAGTGGTAGGAGATCTTATAAGTATTAGTAATGGAGTCTATTACAGAATCTTATAACATAGAATCACATGAAATGATTTCAACTGCAATAAGGAGCATTAAGGCCACTACCGACAAAGTAGATGCCATCCATTACCATGGCAGTTTTTGTAATATGTCAGCTTGGTTTAGGTGGTCTTACATTTTCCAGAATCTCCTTCTGGGAATTGGTGCAAGATTTGGAAAGTGGAAGAGAAGCGGCACCATTAGTCTCTTAAGATGGTCATTGATGAGGTAAGAGATGTAGAGGAACCAGGAGCCTTCGGTTTATCTTTAATCTTCCCCTCTTTGTGTCCAGTTTTGTTTTGTTTTTTTCCCAACTGTAACTCTGCTGACTAACAGCGGCTCTGTGCCCACCACCAGACTCTTGGCTCTGGACCTACTGAAGCGGTAGCTATGCAGAATTAACAGCCTTTCATGGATTCTTCCATCAGCTCCCTTTTGTGGTCCACACTGGCAGCTGAAGATGCACGGTTTCTTTCTCATATCCCTTGAAAGCAACAATTTATCCATTCCCGTCAATGGTTCAGAGTCCCTTGGTGGTGCAAATGGTTAACATGCTTGGCTGCTAACCAAAAGATTAAAAGTTTGAACCCACCCAGAGGCACCTTTGAAGAAAGGTCTGGAGATCTACTTCTGAAAAACCAGCCATTAAAAACCAGCCATTAAAAACCCCTTGCAGCACAGCTCTACTCTGACACGAATGAGATCGCCATGAGTTGGAATCAACTAGATAGCAACTAGCTTAGTTTTGGTTTATCAGTGGTTCAGGAGAATTAGTCAGTAACTTTTCTTTGATCTGTCAACTCCCCCTGGCTGGACACTTACTTTTCCAGCTTCTCTCCCAGTTGTGTTATTCCTATCATAAATTCTTATTTCATAGTTCTCATGGTGGTTCTAGTGAGTTTGAGGAACCATGCTTTTGTGATAGGCCTCCTCAGGTGTAGCACAGAAGACTTAATTTACATTAGCAACTCCACCTAACGTATAACTGCTAAGATGACTTTGATGTGTCTATTACTGTGATTGGAGTAGTGTCGGCATACGTCATAGGCAGTTATGAGGATAATCTCAGGAAATATCTTCAGTTACAAAATATAAATCGACAGTGTGTGTAGATCACACAATTAACAATTAATGTTTGAATAAGGTCAGACAGACCTATTTGAATGTCTCTTGCCTCCTATTGGCTGTGTGATTTTGGTAAGTTACTAAATTTTCTTGTATTGATTTGCTCACTAGTAAAATGCGGATAATTACAGTATTTGCTTCAGAGGACTGTTGTAATGATTAAATGAGATAGTGCATGAAAAGTACTTAGCAAATATGGAGATAAATAAAAAAGCTTGTTAATTTTTAACTATTATATATTAGACTTTTCTAGCCACCTATATGTAAAAAGGAGCCCTGGTGGTGAAGTGGTTAAGAGCTCGGGCTGCTAACCGAAAGGTCAGCAGCTGGAATCCACCAGCCTCTCCTTGGCAACCCTATGGGGGCAGTTCTATTCTGTCCTATAGGGTTGCTATGAGTTGGAATCGACTTGACAGCAACAAGTTTGGTTTTGGTTTTATATGTAAAAACTATTCAGTCTTAATTACTGTAACGTCACACATTTCTTGCACAAGTAGAATTCTTACCATATTCTTTCACCTCGAAAGAGTGCTCTATTTTTTTCCCTGACTCCTTCTGCAGGACGACCTTGTAGGGACCCAGAATGGGCTCCACTGAGAGTGGGAAAGAGAGCTGGATGAGCCCTCCTTGCAGTCTGAGACTTTGCCATTGGAAAATTCTGTTCTTCTTGGGATTCTATAGATGAAAATATTATGAGTTCATATAAACAATCGAAATACAGTTGAAATACACGTATGTATTTTTGAGTGGTGGACAACTTTTTAGGTAAGAATGATGCTGGGTGTTACATAACAGATGGTTGGTAAATTGCACCAAAAAGTATTAGTAAAGTTTCCTAGGAATTCTAGACTGGGAATAGGGCAATAAGTTTACCAGATATGAAATATTACAGATAATATTTCACACTGGTCCATCGTTTTGAAATTATGCTTATCCATTTTGTTCAGAAATACTTGAAGAGTCACTAAACCGTATCATCTTAGAGGATTTTTGTCCCTTCATTTACATCTTATGGATTTCTATAAAGGATTTAAGATAGACAAGGAGAATGGTTTTTGTTTAGTTTTGGTGAAATAGTATGGGAGAGAAGGAGAGGAAGAAAGGCAATTTAACATAACCTGTAAATTTTCATTCCAACTGAGATACACCTACCTCAGTATTATATCACCTACCTCAATATAAACCAATGGGAACTGAAAAGAAAGAATCAAATAGCATGTGTGAGATACAACTTAGAAAGAGAAAACCATGACAGCAGCAGTGACAAAGTATCTGGACCAAAAGAAGTGATCTCTTTATTTCTTGTTTAAATAAGGAAATATCCCCCTGTTTGGTTCACAGCACTTTATATGTTTAGTCTTAAGAAGTCATGACTTCTCTTTTGTGATATAATGGATGATTGAGGAAACATAATGAGGTTAAAAAGTTTAATATTTTGCAGACAGTATTTGTCTGACAGAAATCCAATATACTTGTCATTTCTTTTGTTCAATAAAAAGAACTGAGATCTTTAAGCCGACAAGTCATGTTTTAAGCAACTTCAGCTGAATATTTAATTTATTTTAAGAATGCAGTTGATGAACTGTCTTGATCCAGAGCTCCCTTATTCCTCCAGCATCTCTGTGGTAGATTTAAGTATCTCTTATATAGGTCTCCAGTTTGCCAAATTAATAGGACTTAAATTTTTGACCATTTCCCCCAACCTCATCTGCGGTTATGAGACTCACCATTTCATTCAAAGGGTGCAAACTGATATTCACAGAGACAATGCGGAATCTCACTGAAATACAGAGATTTTTCTTATGAGACCCTCCATCAGGAACCCAGGGTAATAACACAGATTAAAAACACACCAGGATTTCAGTGACTATAGGATAAAGTCAGAAAAGGCCCATTCCCCATAAAGTTGCTCTTGCTCATTAGGTTTTTTATACCTGTTTGTCCTGGTTTGTAGATGGGTTTGTCTGTCTGAACAAAGACTAGGCTCTCTGCTTTTGTTAAGTGCATTGAGTTCCTCTTTGTGAACTGTTGGGTTGGCCCCTTCACCTGCACAGTAATATGTGCCAAGGACGTTGGGAACTCTGGAAGCTGTAAAACAGAAAGAGCTGAAGAATCTGCACAGATCCACTTCAGAATGATGTCTCAGTCTTTATGATTTTCTCAGTTAACATGGTTAGTTCTATGAGAATTACTAAGGGACAAGGCCAAGGACATGTCCTCTGTTTTAGAAATTCATTATTAAATTGATTTAATTAAAGAGAAAAAAACATCATTTCAATAAAATGAACTAATTCTTCAATGCAGTCATGTCAGTGAAGGAAATATCATGCTTGCAATTTCACAGCAGTGATGGTGGTATTATAACAAGTATTAAACTTTATTTTCCATTGGCCAACAACAAAATAATATGTCGTTATTGGTAGTAAGCCAGTGTGATTAATTAAACATTTAATACTCTAAGTGATAAAAGGTGACAAAGACAATGCATCAATCTTCAAGCTTCTGTGAGGTCTTAGACAAGTTATTAACTTAATGCATCTCAGAGTTTTTATCTGTAAAATGAGAATAATAGCACAAACATTATGTACCTCAGAAGTTTAAGATCAGACAACACCCTTCTTATTACTTCTACTATGTTTCATCTATTGCACTAGATCTGTTTGTAAATACTATATGAACATATTCAGTAGATTCTTAGAATCTAATTAGAAATTCACTCTGTAATCCTCATATTCTCTTCATTATGCTTTTTTGTTGTGGGGGTCAGAACATAAGGCATCAACTGATATACTCTTTCTCTACTAATCTCCACCATTCCAAAGAATGATACTCACTATGAAGGAGCTGCAGAAGAAGGTGTCCTTTTCTGCCACCTGGTTCCTGAGGAGGTTCCAGTTTTGCAATCCAAACTCCAGAGTTATGCTCACTGTCACTGTCTCATTCAGGTGATTCAGTATGACACAGGCCTTCTCAGGTACCCCAGTATAGAGCTCTGATGGAACCAGCACCACATACTGTCTGTGGCGGGAAAGGAGTCTGAATCAGCCATGGAGGATGATAAAAGATATTATTATTAAGACTGTTCCCTAGACAATCTTTGCTATTGTCACTGTTAAGGATTGAAATGTGTCCCCTGAAAATGTGTGTCAACTTGGCTAGGCCATGATTCCCAGTATCGTGTAGTTGTCCTCCATTTTGTGATCTGATACAATCACCTATGTGTTGTATATCCTAACCTCTATGATGTTAATGAGGCAGAATTAGAGGAAGTTATGCTAATGAAGCATGACACAGTCTATAGCATTAGCTTGTATCTTGAGTAAATCTCTTTTGAGATATAAAAGAGAGAAGCACCAGAAAGGAGAGGAACCTCATTACCACCAAGCAAGAAGAACCAGGAGTGGAGTGTATTCTTTGGACCTGGGGTCCATGTGTTGAGAAGTTCCTAGACCAGGGGAAGATTGATGACAAGGACCTTCCCCCGGAGCCAACAGAGACAGAAAGCCTTCGCCTGAAGCTGGCGCCCTGAATTTGGACTTCTAGCCTCCTATGCTGTGAGAGAATAAACTTCTGTTTGTTAAAGCCATTCAGTTGTGGTATTTCTGTTACAGCAACACTAGATAACTAAGACAGAATTTGGTACCAAGAGTAGGGTGCTGCTCTAACAGATACCTAAAATGTGGAAGCGGTTTTGGAATTGGGTAATGCCAAGAGGCTGGAAGAGTTTTAAAGTATCTAATAGTAAAAGCCTAGATTGCCTTGAAGAGGCTGTTGGTGGAATTATGGACATCAAAGGCAGTTATGGTGAGGGCTCAGAAGGAAGTGAGGGGAGCTGTAACATCAGAGACAGTGCAGACAGCGAGAAGCAGTGGCAGAGAAATGACAGCAGCAGAATCAGGAGAACGGCGCAACCCATGGAGCAAGAGAGCTGAGTGCCTTCAGGCAGGAGTCTTCCTAGGGGTGAGAGTGCCTCTGGGCACTTACTGGCAGAGCTAAAGAGCTTTGTTACACTTGCCCAAGCAGGGCAGAAGCTGGACTGGCCCAAGAGGCCAGAAGGGCTGAGAGGCCAAGGAACCAGGAAGTAGAAGTGGAAGAGACAAGGAACAGAGGAAGCAGACCTACCTCAGTCTCAAAGGGTATGGCCATGACCTCTGGGGTCTCAAAGGATGGGGTCATGGCCTCTGGGATTTCAAAGGGTGGGGCCACAGCCTGCTAGGTTTCAAAGAGTCAGATCTTCACCAAGTCGGTTGTGGAGTGTGGGGCTGCCATTCATGAGTGCCAGTGGGATGGGGTCAGATCTGCTGCCCAAAGCTCAGGGGGTGGGGCTGACGTGCTCAAGGAACAGAAGAACAGGGCCTAATGAGACAAAGGAGATTGGGGGGTCACCATTCAGTTGGACTAGGAGAATGGGTCTGCCCAAAGCCAAAGAAACAGAGTAGCTATCTCAGTGGGCCTGGAAGCTGGAGATGAAGCCCAAGGCTTAGGGGACCTCCTGCCACCAAGAAAGAAGAGCCAGGAGTGGAGTGCATCCTTTGGACCTGGGGTTCCTGTGTTGAGAAACTCCTTGATCCAGGGAAAGATTGATGCAAAGACACATGGAGATCTCCAAGGAATGCTGGGTCCACAGATGTTGAAAGGAGACAAAGATCTTATCCCAGAGCTGACACAGAGAGAAAGCTTTCCCGTAGAGCTGGCGCCCTGAATTTGGACTTCTAGCCTCCTAAACTGAGAGAGAAGAAACTTCTGTTTGTTAAAGCCATCCACTTGTGATATTTCTGTTAATAGCAGCACTAGATAACTAAGATAGTCACCAAAAGTAAAGAGATATTAACAAGCAGGGCCAAGTTTCAGCAGGAGTGTAGAGGAGTGTATTCTTCAAAGACCAGCCTAGAAGACCTCAGGAACCCTGAAAACCCCAAGAAATTAAATGTAATATGTTTTTTTTAATGTTGTGGAAATAGTCACAACATAATATTAGAAAATCTATTCATAGCTTTAGACAACCAATCCATGAGTTATTATATATTTTGGATAGAAAAGATTTTCAGATTCTGAGTAGCAACAACAAAATGTGAATTAATTAATCATCATCGAAAGCAGTAAGAACCTGTCTGTATGTGGTTTCCGGTTCCACGTGGATGATAGCATGAATCCCTTTGGTCCAGGAAGCACTAGAGATAATATTGAATACATGGGAAGGAGTTTAATTGCTTTTTACTACTGTTTCAGAAGCAACTTTAACTCTTTTCTTTCTTTCACTCTCTGGTGATGGAGGTCAAGCCAAGGGAAGCTAGGCTAATCATCAGGCGTATTACCATATAAGCCCAGAATAAAATACCACTCGGCTGTGTTCCTGAATAGTGCAAACAGTTTGTGCTCAACTACTAACCTAAAGATTGACAGTTCAAATCTACCCAGCAGTGCCATGGAAAAAAGGCCTGGTGATCTGCTTCTGTGAATATTACAGCCAAGACAACCCTATGGAGCATGGTGTCGCATGGGTTGGAAATGACTTGACAGCAATGGGTGTGGTTTTTTTTGTTCTCTTCGGTAACAATTTGCCCTCAACTTTACCTGTTGCCATCAAAATCCCGACTCACAGCGACCCTATAGGACAGAGTAGAGCTGCCCTATAGGGTTCCCAAGGCTGTAAATCTTTATGGAAGCAGACTGCCACATCTTTGTCCTGCAGAGTGGCTGGTGGGTTTAAATAACCAATCTTTCGGTTAGCAGTCAAGTGCTTTAACCACTGCGCCACCGAGGCTCCTGCCCTTAACTTATAATATCTAAATACGCTGCATTTTGAGATGCTGTATTTTCATATGTGCCTTTCTCTCTTTCCGAAGTGTCTTTGTCTATCTAGAAAACTATGTATTTGCTTCTTAAGACTTAGCTCAAAACTATCTTTCTCTGTGTAGACTTTGGTGATCCCTTCCTTTACATCAGGCCCAAGAATTAGTTTCTGTTTTGTGAGAATTCTCACAGAATCCTGCAATGCTTGCTTCTGTTTTCAGGTTGTATCTCATTCCCTGTGCCCTAGCTCTCTCCTTTATTGTACTGTGAGGTATTGAGGACAGGGTCTGCATTTAGTTAATCTGAATATTCTTAAGATTAAATGCTAGCTTTTAAAAGATTGCTGAAGCAACAAGTGAATTAGCACAGGAAACCTGGCTTGTCTGTAGGGTGTGCATTCATATTGGCAATCTCTGCTTTGAGGAAAACACAGACAATAAGTCACTTCACAATGGCTAAAGACACTGCAGCCTATTTTATGAGCCAATAGAGAATTTATCCTCTTTTATGTAGGCATTTTACATTCTTATTTGGTGAATGTTTCACAAATGTTATTACCCTATGTCTGAATTTTCTAGAACTTGAGTGCTCTGAACAACAAAGACCTACTTCCTAAAAATCAGCCATTGAGAACTCTATTATAGAGCACAGTTGTACTCTGACACACATGAGGTCACCATGAGTTGGAATCAACTTGATAGCAACTGGTTTTGGTTTTTTTCATCGTGGGCATTAACAAGTTACTGACTATCCTCAGCCGTTTAGATAACAGACAATTTCATAGGAAATCAGACAGTAAATACAAGGGCAGGGATCAAGAAACAGATAATAAAATGGGAAAAAGGGAGGGAAATAGAATTTTCTGGAAATGTTGCTTACGGTTTTGGGGTATCTGCAGCATCTCTGGGAAGGAGCAGGAAAAGTAGAATCAAGACTGGCCCAGGCAGTTGATTTTCCCTCATGGTGTAGGGAGGTATAGGAAAGAATGGGAACCTGTGCACTTTATTCCTTGAACTCTGTTCTTGCTCCAGGTTCACTGGTTTCTAGTTTACCTGATCAACCGTGAAAGTAAACTGCCAACCCTTTATTTTTGTAACATATTAACTACTTCCAGTATTAAAAAATCAATTCCAGGTCATTTCCATGATAATCAGCATTCTTTCATCCACTTCATCAAATTGTTCAAATGCTTAAAGAGTAGTACTTTGAGGCTACCGTTGGCTAGGATTATTAATTAGAATTTTAAATATTTGTAAGTAAAAACAAAATAAATTATATGGTTTGGTGAAGTCAATCAGTATTCTTGACTTTATTTTTTAAGGGCTATTAATGTAAAGACAATATATCTCAAATCTCTTCTTGGTAGTCCTAGGAATATCACATATATTCAGCAGGGTTCATCCTAAATGACTTTTTAATGAAACAAAGTTATGAAATTTATCACAGAATTTAAAACAAAATAAGTTCAAAGGCAATTTCCCCATTATTTAAAAGCTTAATTGTTGTTGCTTATAGCTGCCTTTTTATTTGTTTATTAAAAAGGTAATATATACTTATTGTTTCTTAGTTCATTCAACTTCTAGAATACAAAGCTAATTAATTTATTTTTAGTCCCTAAGTAAATGAATGCTATATGATGAACATTCTTGTTTAGTTTTACCTTCGGCAACAACAACAAAAAATATCAATAATGATTCATTATCCTATTTGCTTTCCAAGGCAGATGGGGATGTTAGAATCTATTCTGTGCAAATTTGAAAATATGAAAGATCCACAGTGTTATATTAATATAAGTGGGTTCTCACAAAGTCAAAGTGTGTATGTTTTAAATAGAAAATGGGTATAAATTATAAAATGTGATATAAATAGAAACTGGCACTTCTATGGATGGGAATATTTTATTGGCATCACTTGTGAATTGAGATGAGTTAGGTCTTGCTTGCTAAAAGTAAAGAGGACTTGAAGTGCTTACAGACGAAGATCAAAGACTACAGTCTTCCGTATGGATTGCACTTTAACATAAAGAAAACAAAAATCCTCACAACTGGACCAATAAACGACATCATGATAAACAGAGAAAAGATTGACGTTGTCAAGGATTTCATTTTACTTGGATCGACAATCAATGCCCGTGGAAACAGCAGTCAAGAAATCAAACGACATATTGCATTGGAAAAATCTGCTGGCTGCAAAAGGCCTCGTTAAAGCATTAAAAAGCAAAGATGTCACTTTGAGGATTAAGGTACACCTGACCTAAGCCATGGTATTTTCAATTGCCTCACATGCATGCGAAGGCTGGACAATGAATAAGGAAGACTAAAGAAGAATTGATGCCTTTGAATTGTGGTGCTGGTGAAGAATATTGAATACACCATGGACCGCCAGAAAAATGAACAAATCCGTCTTGCAAGAAGTACAGCCAGAATGCTCCTTAGAAGCAAGGATGGCGAGACGTCGTCTCACGTACTTTGGACATGTTATCAGGAGGGACCTGTCCCTGGAGAAGGACATCATGCTTGGTAAAGTAGAGGGTCAACAAACAAGAGGAAGACCCTCAAAGAGATGGGTTGACACAGTGGCTGCAGCAATGAGTTCAAACATAACAACGATTTTGAGGATGGCGCAGGACCAGGCAGTGTTTCGTTCTGTTGTACATAGGGTCACTATGAGTTGGAATGACTCAACGGCACTTAGCAACAACAGCAGGTCTTGACATGTATTTTTTAAAATGATCTAGGTGACTGAGAAGTGGAAATAATGTACATGCCAACATTGGTGGACTGTAAAACTACAGATATGTAAGGTATTAAAATTCCAATGATGACAATAAACTATGGGTGATAAAATGCCAAGTCAAATAGGATAAACTTTAATAATACATTGTGCTAGCCCTTGGTAGCTGACAAATGCTTACTGAATGAATGTAAACTCTTCTGCTTCTATTTATTTTTGTGTGAGAATATACACAGCAAAAGACACACCATTTCAACAAATTTTATATGTATGATTCAGTGACATTGTTTACAACCTTCAAGTTGTGTAACCATTCTCACTATCCTTTTCCAAATTATTCTACCACCCTTAGCATAAACTCACTGCCCCCTAAGCTTCTCCCACAGAGATAATTCTTTAAAAAAGAAAATACAGTGCTCAAGGTGGACACATTTACTAATTAAGCTGAACTATTGTTTGGCTCAAAGCAGACTTCAGGGGATAGTTTTGGTTTGAGATTTAAGGTTTAAAGATCATCTCAGGGCAATAGTTTCAGGGATTCATCCAGCCACAATGGCTCCAGAGGGTCGGGATTCCATTGAGAATTTAACCCTTTTGTGACTCATGGAACATAAGGTATCCTACTCACTTCTTGTGCCTCTGGAGTTCTTTGGGAGTATACTTTTCCTGCCGAGAGTATTTGCTTCCCTCCTATGGGGACTTGTGTAACAGTGAAAGGTGAAAGAAACATTTGTTGAAGCAAAATAGCTGGGGTATTAGACAAAACCAGAGGTGCCCCATGTACCCAAATGGAAGGTGGCCCATAATAAAGCCTGCTACCCAAGACTAGTGGGCCAGATGGGCTCCCACAAATCATGTATTTTCACATATTTCTCAAAATCCATATTACCAACCAAAAATTTAAACACACTCAATAATTCATAAGCATTCCACTGCTGAAAACACATGGTATCAACAAAAAATTCAAAGCAGAAAATAACTGGATCTTCAAAGGGTTAAAAGTCTGTTCTGCTTCCCCCCATCCCTTTTGATCAGGATACTTATATAGAATCTTAGATCAAAATGTTTGGTAACGGTAGCCAGACACTATCTAGTTCTTCTGGTCTTATAAGCACAGGAGGCACTTGTTTAGGGAGGCAACCAGACAGGCATTCCATTTCCTCTTCCAATTCCTGACTCTCTTTCGTCCTCTGCTACTTCAGGTGAACTGAGACCTATTATCGTAGCATGGATGGCCATTTGCAAGCTTTTAAGACCCCGAGAAGTACACAACAAATTAGGAGGTAGAACAGAAGCACTGAAAAAGAGTATTAGGCCAGTTGACTTGGATGTCCCATGAAACCAAAACCCTAAACCTCCAAACAAAGAAAACAAATTACATGAGGTGTTTGGTTGTACATAAGCAGCATCAGCAGTTGCTCTTTTTTTTTTTTTTTTTGACTCCTCTCACTAGAATCTATATGCTCTCTCCACTTCCCCTAATATTCCCAACTCTTCCCACCCACAACCTCAAGTCTGTACTGTAGTAAATACCCTTTTTCTCTGCTAGCTTAATATGGGATAAATTAACTTATAATAAGTAAAGAAAAAAAAACTCTTAAGAGGTCTTTATACTACTTTTACCAGACATGATTGTATTTTTTGTTTATATACCAAATCTATAGTTTGGCCAAATGCCAAAGCACTAAGTATAAAATTCATATATGGCTAAAGCAAAAATCACCACCATAGTTTGAACTTCTGGAATAGAAGAATAAATCTGAAATGTTATCAAAATTTTATCATTTTTCTTTTAAAAATGTTAGTAAAGGACTTCCAGCAAAGTGGCGCTCTAGGCAGAAGCACCACACTGTCCCTCCACAGCAAAGATCCGAAAAACTAAGCTAAACAGAGAAAACAGCAATCCTGAAATCCTAAACATCAAATGAAGAGATAAAGAACTCAGCCAAGCACCAAATGGAATAAGAAACTGACAGAGAACAGAGAGTGAGGAAACATACTTGGAGAGGTCCCTTATCAGCTAATGCAGCATGGATCTGCCATCTTGGACTCCTATCAGAGACCAGCAAATAGGGGGTACAAGAAAGCAGCTTCACGGAGCTTCCAGCAGGAGACAGAACAACCGGTAAACAGCGATATATGCTTTCCCACCCTCCACCCTTCTTCACCCCCACTAGACCTCCTCTGCTTCCCACGGCCACAGTCTCTTGGCCGGGAAGCACCAGCTGCTTGCATTCCACCCACCCGCACTGGCCAACTCCCTGAGTGCCATTTGTTTGCTGCTGGTTTGCTTTTTTCCGCTTCTTTTGATTTCTTCCTTACCTCTCACCTCCTCCCCCTCTTTTTGCTCAAATACCTGGCTCTGTCTGCCATCTTTGCTTCTTTATGAGGGGCTGTGGAGCTCCGTTTGAGTGTGGAACTGCTTCCTGGTCTGTGCCACCATGCTGGTGGGATCCCGGGGCTTTTTGTTTGTTTGTTTGTTTTCAATTGTGTGTTTGTTTTCTTTTTCTTTTCTCGAGTTGGGAGCCTGTTCTGACTAGGCGGGGCTGTGTGGCTCGGGATGTACCCCCTCAGCTTGCGCAGATGCACAGAGAGATCCCTGAGAGCATTTCTTTTCTCATGTATTTTTTTTCCTGTCTGTTTTTTGGGGGGGTTTTCTTGTTCTTTTTTTTTTTTTTTAACTTGTTTTGTTTTCTTTTCTCTCTTTTTCCCTTTTTGTCTTTCTTCATTACTCAGTTTCTCATCTCTCTATACCTTCCTTCTCTTCCTGTCCCCTGGATACCTGGCACTGAATACCTTTACACCTCCTAGCCGGGCTGTATGTACTTCAACATCTGGGAACAACTTTCCCAGACCTCATAGCTGCATCAGTGGGATCCCTGGGAGCTTTGCTGTTCTTTTTTCTGTCTAATTTTTATTTATTCATTCTTTTCTTTTTTTTCTTCTTCTTGCCCTTTTTGTTTTCCTCCATTTCATAGTCTCTCATCTCTCCACTCCAACAGCAAACTCCCTTAGCTCTCTTTTTTGTTTGTTTGTATGTTTTTGGCTTCTGTTCCTCTCTCCTCTCTCCCATACCCATCTTAGCTCCACATATCACAATCTCCCCACTCCATCCTGCCTACCTGCACTGTGGGTTTAACATCACACCACAAAGCAGCAGAGGCATGGCCTACCAGAACCTTCCCTGCACTGATTACTGACCCGCCCTGGTGGCTGTAGTAAATGCCACAAACATCCCATCTCAGCAACTCCTCTTTAGCTAGACCTACCCTGCTGTACCATATCTGAGTGACTGACCCTGCCAATTGGAGAAGGAGGTGAAAAGTATTGTGCCCACAGATGAGCAAACAACAAAGAACACACAGCCAGCCTGCTCAGACATAGCCAAATTAAAAAAAAAAAAAAGGATGAAACAAACAAATCTACAATCAATAAATGAGAAAAATAACTACTGGATGCCCAAAGACAGCAGACAATATCAAAAAATATACAAAAACTGGACAGGGTGGTTCTAGTAGGCACCCAAAATATAACACCAGATGACTTTCCAGTAGACGAAAAGGCACTAGAACTACCTGATATGGAATTCAAATCTCTAATGCTCAGGATTCTCCAAGAGTTGAAGCAAAAATCAGACAAAAATGAGGAAAATATAGACAAATTCATGGAAAAGGTGGACAAATTCATAGAAAATACAGACAAAAAAATGGAAGAATTCAGGAAAATAATGCAGGAACAAAAAGTCAAAATAAACTCACAACTAGAAATTATACAGAAACAACAATTAGAAATCCAAAAGTTAAAGAAGATTTCAGAAATGGACAGTGTCATAGAAGGGCTGAGGAGTGGATTTGAAATGGTGGAAGACAGGATCAGCGGAATTGAAGACAAAAACTTGGATATAACTCTTTTTGAGGAAAAATCAGAAAAAAGAACAAAGAAAAATGAAGAGACCCTGAGAGTTATGTGGGATACAAAAGCAAAACTCTGCGAGTGATCGGAGTTCTAGAGCAGGGGGAGAAAACAGAAGACACAGAGAGGATCATTGAAGAATTGCTGACAGAAAACTTCCCCGATATCATGAAAGGTGAAAAGCTGAGCATCCAAGAAGCTCAATGAACCCCATATAAGATAGACCCCAAAAGGAAATCACCAAGGCATATCATAATCATACTTGACAAAACCAAAGACAAACAAAGAATCCTGAGAGCAGCTCGAGAAAAACAAAAAGTCACATACAGAGAAGAAACGATAAGACTAAGCCCAGATTATTCAGCAGAAACCATTCAGGCAAGAAGGCAATGGGAAGACATATATAAAACCTTGAAATAAAAATATTGCCAGCCAAGAATAACATATCCTGCAAAACTCTCATTCAAATATGATGGTGAAATTAGGTCATTTCCAGATAAACAGAAATTAAGGGACTATGTAAAAACCAAACCAAATTTACAAGACTTATTAAAGGAAGTCCTTAGATCTGAGAACAAACAATATCAGACCACAGGCTGAACATAGGACACAGGATTGTACTAGCCAGACACCTACCTAGGAAATGAACTCTTAAGGACTATGCAAAATCAAAAGAATTCAAAAGGGAACCAGAGAGGTTAATCTGTAAATGACAACAGCATCAGAACAATAAAAGAGGGAATGAACAGTGTAGATATAGAACCTTCTAATGGAGAGGAAGTCAAGCAATACCAAGTAATAATAGACTAGTTCAAATCTAGGAAGATAAATGTAAATTTCAAGGTAACCACAAAGAAAGTTAACAAACCTACTCATCAAATTAAAGAAGAAAAACATAAAGTCTCAGTAAAAACAAAACCTACAAAAACAAAAGAAATAAAAAAATTCCAGAAACAAAAGGAACTCAGCACAGGAGAGTAAAAGGAACAAAACTGGAGGACATTATGCTGAGTGAAATAAGTCAATCACAAAAGGACAAATATTGTATGAGAGCTCTACTGTATAACTCATGTAAATGTTTACACACAAAAAGAAACAATCTTTGCTGGTTATGAGGGTTGGGAGAGTTGGGGGGAACTAAATAGGTAAGTGGTAACTTTGGTGAAGGTTAAGACAGAACACATAACTGGGGAAGCCAGCACATCTTGTACAAGGAAAGGTCATGGAAGCTCCATAGACTCCAAACTCCCTGAGGGAATGCTGGACAGAGGGCTGTGGGGACCATGGTCTCGGGGAACATCTAGCTCAATTGGCATAACACAGTTTATAAAGACAGTGTTCTGCATTCTACCTTGATGAGTAGCCTCTGGGGTCTTAAGAGCCTGTGAGCAGACGTCTAAGATACTCCACTGGTCTCACCGCTTTGGGAGAAAGGGAGAATGAAGAGAAAAAGATACAAGAGAAAGATTAGTCCAAAGGACTAATGGGCCACAGCTACCACAGACTCCACCAGACTGAGTCCAGTACAGCTAGATGGTGTCTGACTACCACCACTGACTGCTCTGACCAGGATCACAACAGAGTGTCCTGGCCAGAGCTGGAAAAGGATGTAGAACAGAATTCTAACCCACAAAAAAAAAGACCAGATTTACTGGCCTGACAGACTGAAGAAACCCTAAGAGTGTGGCCCCCGGACACCCTTTTAGCTCAGTGGTGGAGCCCCTCCTGAAGTTCACCATTCAGCCGGGAATTGGACAGCCTCATAAAACAAAACAGGACTAATGAGGCACAGCAGTCCAAGGAGAAGGACTAGAAGGCAGGAGGGGACAGAAAAGCTGGTGATAGGGAACCCAAGGTTGAGAAGGGTCAGTGTTGACATGTTATCGGGTTGTTAGCCATTGTCATAGGGCAATATGTGTACTGTTTAAGGAGAAACTATTTGTTCTGCAAAACTTCATCTAAGGTAAAAAAAAAAAAAAAAAAAAGAATTATCTACGTGAGATCAAATTGACAACAGCAACTCGAAAGTTTTGATGGGAAGCTTAGGGGACAGTGAGTTGAAAATAATGGTAATGGAATAATCTGGAAAAGGATAGTGAGACTAGCCGCACAATTGGAAGAATGTAATTGATGTCACTGAATTGCACATGTAGAAACTTTCAAAATGGTGTGTAACTTTGACAATGTATATTTTCACCAAAAAAAATGTTCTCAAGGTCGAGAAGGGAGAGTGTCAACATGTCGTGGGGTTGTTAACCAATGTCATAAAACAGTATGTGTACTGACTGTTTAATGAGAAACTATTTGTTCTGTAAACCTTCATCTAAAGTACAATAAAAAAATTTGAAAAAAAGTGTTAGTAGAGACATTTAAAAAAATTAACATTATAGAGCAAGAACAATGCCTTCTCAGTACTATCAACTAAGGATTTTCTACTCCTGTGGTTTTCAAACTTTTTTCTTGTGTCCCCTAAAAGAATTTTGATAAACGTGTAAACCTCAAATATTTAACTTGATGTCTAAAATATATCACCATAAGCACGATCACAAAAATGTGTATTATAAATAATGATATTTTAAAAAGAAAACTATAATATCACTTTTAAACATATCCAGTGGAATGTAAATACTGTGATTTGATACTCCCTATCATCCATTTGGAGCCCTGGTTAAGAGCTCTTCTGCTAACTAAAAGGTAAGCAGTTCTACTCCACTAGCTGATCCTTGGAAATGCTATGGAGCAGTTCTACTCTATCCTATAAGGTCGCTATGAGTCGGAATCAATTTGACAGCAAAGGGTTTGGTTTTTTGTTTTTTTTTTAATCATCCTTTAAAACATACTTGATCTCTTTTATCACCAGTTGAAACTTTTGCATCATTTCTGTTATTTTCTTAAACTTGAGTTTCTATTCCACTTTCCCAGGTAATTTTATCCTGGTGTTTTTATGTTTCAGTGTATTTCACTGATCATTCTATCATACTTTTCTGCAGCTAAAGGTATTTAAATTTATAAAAAATGTCCTTGTGTCTATAAAGTCCTAAGTGTTAATATAATTTTTCTGGATTGGGTTAGCATTAAAAATTATTATCAGTACATTACTTAACAACACCATATACATTTAATGCAATATTAAATATTAAATAGGAGAAACAAAATTTTGTTTGAAAGCATTTCTTAATGAAATAAATTGTGTATTCCATGTGTTCCCCACCCCCACTCTAGTTAGTTTGTGTACCCTTGGATGAATATTGCTTATTATTAGAAGGAGACAAAGTTGAACTATCTTATTTCTATTTTTTCTATTCTATAATATTCTTATTCTATTTTCTATCTCATAGATGTAAACACTGAGAAAACTTATTCACATAAAGAGAGAGAGAGAAGAGAGGAAGTTCTGTTACGACGTCATTCAATTCTCTAGACTTCTAAGTTATAAGCCAAAAGTCACATTATAATCATCATCAGATGTTAATTTTAATGACATATCGGTTGGTAAATACATCCACTTTAATTTTGTCAGAAGAAAAATATTGGAAACAGGTCAATTGCCAAAATATTTGAAGTTCATGACTACCAATTATACCTAGAGACACAGCTTTTAACTCAGAAAACTTGGGAAACTTGGGAAAATGGAAATATTGTTAATTTAATATACATTTGTCAATATAAAATCCCATAAAATGCTTTTATCTTATTATATGCTTTAAGTGTATTTTTTATCAAAATTAGAGACCTGCATTTTTAACTCAGTAAATTTATACACAGTGTCTACCAAATAACCTAAATTTCAGAGCCAGTTCTGAATGTCAAAACAATCAGTCAAATTAGACTCATTTCTGATAGAAAAAAATATTACTTAATTTTTTAAACCAAATAAACTCACAAATACACATCTCTATGACAATTATCTCACTTCTGAATTGTCAGATGAGACAAAGTCTTGCTGGCTGTTTGTGACCTAGGTTAAGTAAGACACCCTTACTTCAGTATTTCCTTCCAAGCTCTCTGTTTCATTCTTATGGTACTCTCTGAGGCAATATAAATATTGGCAAAAGGTGGAAGGAAGAGATAAGGTTTTTGAATGAAAATTGTCAGTAAATCTGCCACCCAACTCTACAATACATGTGAATATAGAACATTTCAAAATGAGACATAAGAACCCACTTCTAATGCCATGCTTTTGCTATACCAGAAATACATTTAAAACAGATGGGTTCATGAGGTCTACAATGGGTATATGATGTCTTGATTAAGGGAATTTGTGCAAATACCAATATTTTGAATTGTCTCTTTGCAAGAGACTAGCAAGAAATTTTTCACTCCAAGGTACATCTAAAATAAGTATTATAATTGAAAAAGAATTTCATCTATCAACATAAACCCACATCATGCCTTAATTAATCAACATGAAGACAATGATTGGATATAATTAAACTTACAAATGATCATAGGATTATTGATCCTGCACCAGTTCAGGAATTTTAGAACTTATGTTGAAATAGGTTGAGGACAAAGGTGAATCAGAATGGCAGATTTTAGCCAAATGTTAAAGTCAAAGCTAACTGTCAGGTTAATTCTACGTTTATTTTATTTTTTATTATTATTTTAAATTGTGCATTAGGTGAAAGTTTACAGAGCAAATTAGTTTCTCATTCAGTAATTATACACAATTATTTTTGTAACATTGATTTCAATACCCTCAATGTGTCAGCACTCTCCCCATTTCTGCCCTAGGTTCCCCATTTCCTTTCATTCTGATTTTCTACCACTTCCTGCCTCCTCATCTTTGCTTTTGGGCAAGTATTGCCATTTTGAGCTCAAATAACTGATTGTTCTAAGCAGCATGTTCTTCTCAGGTGTTAATTTATTTAATGGGCCTGTCTATGGTTTGGCTGAAAGGTGGTCTCTGGGAATGGCTTCAGTTCCATTTCAGAAGGATGTCTTAGGGCCATAGTCTCGGGGGGTTTCTCCAGTCTCTGTCAGACCAGTAAGTCTAGTCTTATTTGTGAATTTGATTTTTTTGTTCTACAGTTTTTCTCCTGCTCTGTCTGGTGCCCTCTGTTGTATTCTCAGAGCAGTCTGTAGTGGTAGCCGGGCACCATCTAGTTCTTCTGGTGTTAATTCCACTTTTAATAGTAGATAGCCACTTAACTCACATGAATTAAAATATAGTAATGAAATTCCAGTCATCAGTGACAGGCCAGTTTAAAAGGCACTCAGTAAATATTTGTTGAATGAAAGAATAAATATAATAATTTGGTGCCGTTCACTGGCTAAAGTAATGCTCATATAATCAGGAAAAACTCCTCAAAAAGAAATAATCTGAAATACAGTATGGAAATATTTTAACTAATGTCAAAGCAGGGCAGCATAGTAGTTAAAAGAATAGACTCAATTGTCAAACTGTTTTGGATGGAATCTCAGGTCCCCTACTGTGCCAGCTGGAGCAAATTACATAGCTTCTCTGAATTGCCCATAAACTGTCAATTCAAAGATTAAAAACCCATTGCTGTCAAGTCGACTCTGACTCCAAGTGATCCTACAGGACAGAGTAGAACCACCCCATAGGATTTCCAAGGTTGTAATCTTTTAAGGAAGCAGATTGCCACATCTTTCTCCTATGGAGCAGCTGGTGAGTTGAAACAGCCACCCTTTCAGTTAGGAGCCAAGCATTTAACCTCTGTGCCACGAGATTAGCTATTATAAAAGAAAGCGTCCTTATCTGTAAAATTGAGTTAGTAATAATTCCCACAGGATTGGATGACATTGGGAGCCCGGGTGGTGCAATGGTTAAGAGCTATGGCTACTAACCAAAAGGTCACCAGTCAGAATCCACCAGCAGTTCCTCGGAAACCCTGTGGGACAGTTCTACTCTGTCCTATGGGGTCGCTATCAGCTGAGATTGACTGGAAGGCAAAGAGTTTGTTTGTTTTTTCTCTTTCAGCTTCCTCATCTATAAAATTGAGTTAGTAATAATTCCCATAGGATTAGATTACATTAATTAACAGACGTAAAGCACTTAGTACACTAAAAAAAAAGAAACCCATTGCGGTCGAGTCGATTCCGACTCATAGTCACCCTATACGACAGAGTAAAACTGCCCCATAGGGTTTCCAAGGAGCGGCTGGTGGATTCAAACTGCCAACCTTTCGGTTGGCAGCAGATCTTTTAAGCACTGCACCACCAGGGCTCTCCCTGGAGCGTAGTAAGTGCTACATAAGTGTTACTTATTATTAGCAAATCTACCTTTCCAGTTATTGTTCCTGATTTTATCTTAGAAATTCCTCTTTGTGACAGGAGGCATTTGTTATATAAAACTGATTGTGTAAGGGTTGACTCAATCCTTGGTTTTGAGCACTAAGCGTAACTGACTCAGTCAAGAATTTCCTCACAAACAGTAAGATTGCACAGTCCAAACTCTTCACTAAAGCAAAAATTAATATTAGTAAAACTTTGAAACTAGCAGAATGTCTAATAAGAATTAAGAAATATGTTGCACATTCCCTTAGTAGGAAATTAGGTCATTGCTGTGTGCCATCTGGTTGATTCTGACTCGTCAAAAATGATAAAGACTTCATCACAACATGAAAAGCTTAAAAAATTTGCTGTTAAGTGAAAAAGACAGTAGAAAAGCTAAGTTATGACTAATTATAGCATTAGGTATTTACATAAACAAAAGGAGAAAACATGAAAAGAGTTGACTTTGTAATTGTTAATCATGCTGATATAATGTTAATTTTATAAGGTTTTCAAATTCTCAGGCTTTTTTAAATTCTATGAAAAACGCCATTACGTTTGGACATATTTCTAAACAAACTGTATTTCCAAAGAGAAGTTTGTTTACAAAGCTTTGAGCAACTGTGAGTGGTTTGAGAATGAAAGTGTCCTTGTCACCTTAGTGTACACTGGGGGATGTGGAGCTAGAATCATTGGCATATGAAATTTGAAAGCTCACATTAACATGTATGAGATATGCAATACTTGTAATGAGTAATAGAAGCAGGAATCCTGGTTGTGATGGTTTATCGACCATGATAATTTGCTGATTAATCCTGGATATTTTCTCTCCTTGTGAATAGTTGGCCTGATAGAGAGCAGGCTGGAAAACTCAGGGGGTTACAGAATATGTTTCCATCCTTCAATTTATTTCCCTGCACAGATTCTGGGAGTCAGGACAAGCAATAAAAAGAATATAAGGAAAGCACTATTTTTTGTCAGTGATATAATTACTTTTTCTTATTAGAAAGACTCAGGTTTTAATACTGTTATGTTCATTCAGAGACCAGGCCAGTAGGCCGTGTCATCTGAGCTGTAATCCCCCCAAACCTGCTTTATTCAAGACAGAAGTAGAATTTTCTTCGATACACATTATTACAAACTGCCCAAGCGATCAAATATCGTTCCACCCAGCCCAATCTTTTTCCCCAAACTGAGTCATTAGTGGAAGTTTTGCCCAGAGGAATGGCATTTTCCATGACTGGACACAGCCCCCTCTAACCCCCAGCCCCACCGCCTGCCTGACTTCTCTCCCCTCTCTGCTCTGCTATACTGAATGACTTGCTTACCTCTAGCACTTGGGAAACTTTCTACCTCAAAGTTCTCGCGCTGGTGACTCCTCTCTCTTGTAATGCTCTTCTTGCAGATGTCCACATAGCTAACTCCCTCACCTCCTTAAGCTTTTGCTCATCTATGACCTTCTGAATGAAATCTACCCTAACCTCAACATTTACAACTGTAAAGTCAGCCTCCTCATCTTGTGGCACTCCTGATCTCCTTGCTCTGCCTTTTTTTTTTTTTTCCATAAAGCTTGTAAATTTCTCACATAATATATAATGTACTTATTATATTTATTGTTTATTGCCCCTCTTCCCCCACACCCTGGAATATAAGGCAGGAATTTTGTCTGGTTATTCATTGTTTCTTGTTATTGAGAACTATGTCCAGTGATAATAAGCATTCAATAATTATATGTTGAGTACATGAATGAACGAATCATGTGTCCATAAAATGTGACACTTGCTTTTTCTTCCTTAAAAATGTACATCAAGAAGATAAATGAAGGAACTGGTTTGTATGCAGATATTTAATATTCAACAATAACATTTCAATGAAAATGTGTTACAATTGACCTAAGGTAATGTTGAGTTAGGAGCCCTCGTGACACAATCGTTAAGTGCTTGGTTGCTAACTGAAAGGTTGGCAGTTCGAACCCACCAGCCACACCGTGGAAGAAAAGACCTGGCGATCTGCTCCTGTAAAGATTACAGTCTAGGAGACCCTATGGGGCAGTACTACTCTGTCTTATAGGGTTGCTATAAGTCAGAATCAACTTGATGGCAATGGGTTTTTTTTGTTTGTTTGTTTGTTAATGTTGAGTTAGTTTTTCTGCAGATAGTCATATATCAGATTTAACTCCATGGTTTTATCAGCAGAGCACAGAATTTTCTTCCTCTTTTACTAATGTCTTCAGTGAAGATATGTATCCTATATATCTAAACATATTTTCAAATCATTAAACTTTTAGCTAAATGCAAATAAGACAGAAATCCAGTTCTATTTTACACTTTTCCAGTTTATTATTTCTAATGGTAGAATATTTCTACATGTCTTATTTTTGAGGTAGTATTAAAATAAAGATTTTGTAAGATCCTAAAACTCTATTTTGAATCCATGCGGCTCATCCATAGCCAGCTTATGACCAGAGAGCCAAAGGCCAATGAAAGGTCAATCAGAATTACAAACAATGTTATGTTTTCATGACTGATTTTGCAATAAAATGACAGTGTATAGCAATGGTTAATAGTAACAGCAATTTCTGAGGCATGCGTGTTTGCTAAATAAACATGTGGGTTTGAGAGATGTTAATGTGCAATTTCCTAAGAAGAAAATAGGCATACGTTTTTAAGCAGCTACTTAGAGAAATAAGAAATCTATAATTATGAGAGAATGGTGCCCTTTTTTGAAAATGTATAAGGGATCCTTCAGATCCTTAGATGATATAGAAGAGCTCCAAGCTAAAGGAGAGAGAGAGAGAAGAGAAAAGAAAGATGTTGGGGAAAAAAGAAGTTAGACATCATGATATGTGCTTTTCCCAATCAATGGGGTAGAGCTAAGGGGTAAAAGTTACACTATGGCAAGTGCCCCTCCAAAAGAAATTGCTACCTAACTTGTCTAAGATTTTGAGAATGGCAATCCTGACAAAGTTCTTTATGCAGGAGGCAAGGCAAGGACAAGACGAGAGAGATGGTAGCTCCAACATGGGATTGAAGATTACCCCCACACGTACCCCTCCCACTGCACATACATATTAGGCTTCTTTTCAGCTCCCAAGTTGTGTAAAGGATCTCCAGATTTCTCACAGGTTCTTGTGGGGTTTTGTTGTAATCAAGACTTTGATGCAACAAAAGTGTTGCAACACTTCAAGTATTTAAAATAAATTCCAGAAGAGCCTCTTATGTACTTCATTTCACACCTTTCCCTGAGTAACAATTCAGCACTTATTATTATTATTAGACATCTGATCACATCAGAAGTAGAAAGAATCAGGTTTACATTGGCCAAAAACATAGACTAAAAGAAATAGGTCCATTCTCCTAGTTATCTGCTGGCAAATCAATTGACCAATTTATTACAAGAATCACGGGAGAGCAATTCTCCAGAGGCTGTTGGAAGCAAGCTGGTTACCATTCACAATTTACATTTAAGGTTTCTCTGTAAATTGTAACTTCTCTCTCCTATTGTGTAGCAATATCTCTTCAGGATGTAATCAATACTGAGTGATTCTATATAATATGTTTTTTGTAGCTTATTTGTTCTCTTAGAAGAACGGACTATATGTGATGTAAGAAAAACAGCACCATAGTAACAGCCAATGTGAGATTATTGATGGCGGTGGTGGGAGGAGTTGAGCTGTACCGATGGTGGTGAGATTGGCTGTAAGTCTTTAGAGCTGCTTCATTTACAACTCTTAGCATTGGGATTTGGATGGAGGAGGCTACAGGTAAAATAACAGGGAGGCTATTAAGAGAATTAGTAGAACTTTTTTGGCGACAACTGAGAAAATTTGAGGAAGAGAAACAATTGTATCTCTTAGAATAATGCTTTCTAAGGCAAAATGTAGATGACTCCATAGACAGATAAAAATAAACAAAAAACATATGGTTAAAATAGTGTAATAAGGTAATAAAATAATAAACAAAAACCAAAACCAAACCCATTGCTATCGAGTCGATTCTGACACATAGTGACCCAATAGGACAGAGTAGCACTTCCCCACAGAGTTTCCAAGGAGCACCTGGTGGATTCGAACTGCTCATTTTTTGGTTAGTAGATGTAGCTCTTAACCACCAGGGTTTCCAACAAAATAATAAACAAGGTAAACATTAAACCTTAAAAAACAAAAAATAACTAAATAGATTTAAGCTAAGGGGGAAAAGTCAAACGTGAAAAATGAGATAAAGTAGTGAAAAGCTGAAAGAAGCAAGACAAACCAATAGAATACAAAACAAAAGGAAAAAAGGGAGATAAGAGATAAAGTGGATACAAGGACATAAAAGATGGGTAAATACCAATTTAAAATAAAATAGATCCTTCCAAATGTCAACAGACTATAAATATTGCAGTAGTTTTTGCCAGTTTCCTACTAAAATACCTAAGAAGAAATGAAGTTAAAAAAAAAAAAAGCTAAATACAAAGACGGATGGCTAAATCAGTGTCCTGTTACATTGAATGCGGGCTGTTGGTGATAGATTTGCAAATACAGCAGCTCCATCTACATGCAAGAAGGCTGAAAGACACTTCATTCTTGCTCTATTTTCTGCTCCAGTTTCAGAGACATAGGATCGTGATAAACCATGAAACTTAGCAGTCATCCCTGAACTGCCTGTCCTGTCCCTTTGGAGAAAGACCCAGACCCTTCGAATCATCTTTCAACTTTATTATTCCATTTAAAAGCAATCTTCATAAAGATTGGGGAGAGAGGAAACAAGAAAAGTTTTAGGATACCAAAGGAAGTTTTTGTTTTTTTACATCTTTATGTGTAACAAAATAATTGCATTTGAAAGTGAATTTGGGTTTTGTCATGCTCCAATATTTCACACGATTAGAGAAACAGACAATGGGACTAGGAGATGAGCCAAGTTTAACATTGCAGCATCAACCAAGATCAGTGCTCTTCAAACATTTTCGTGTATGTATATGTATGTACAGCTGGAAAAAAGTCATAGCCAAGCAATTGTTGCTATTGTTAGCTACCACAGAGTGTGCCTCCAGCTCTGGCGACCCCATGCATGTAGTCTGTTTTAGTCTGGAAGCTTTGCTGAAACTTGTTCAGCATCATAGCAACACACAAGCCACGTGGTATTTCCACGTGAGGTACATACGTTTGGAAGCCACTGAGACTCAAAGCCAGGTCTTCAACATGGAAGGCGAGAATTCTGCCACTGAACCAGCACTCTCCCTAGCCAAACAATACAGTATATGCAATGCACACTGACCCTGCTGGTTGTGAGTTCCTAAACTGATTTCAAGACCTGTTAATGGGTTGGAATCCTCAGAGTGAAAAACACTGCCCGAAATGAAGAAGGATTTTTGGGAGGCACTGGGAACTGAGATAGGTGCTAAGGACAATAAACTGACCTCCAGGTATAGGTCTTGGAAGGGCATAAAACTCATATATACATTAAATGAATGAAACCGAAAGAAATCTACATACCTCTTAGCAGGTGAGTCTGGTAAGATTACTGTTCAGCTGAGTATGAATAAGGAGGAAAAAGCATGGAAATATATTAAAAACACACACACACAACACCATAAATGCCAAGAAAAAAATGATCATCAACTTTAAGATTCAGAGAAAGAACCTATTTTTAAAAAAGACTTACTAAATAAATTGAAAGAAAATTTAAAACTGTTTGACATCAACAGCAGGATGCAAAAAACATGATCTGTATGATACAGGGACAGAAAGCCTTTGGAAAGAACCGATTGAGGTGAAAGAATAGCTAAATAAAAAGAAGATAAAGACAAGCTGATGTGAAAAAATATATATAGATAAAAAATTATGCCTATAAATATAGAAATATAAATATATATGGGTGTGTGCATAGTGTTAGCCACTCCCCAATTTATCTGATGGCTATACAACCAGTGAAAGAGAAGGAGCAAGTGGATGCTGGGGAGACACCCAGAATATGCAGAATATACACATTAGAAAAAAAAATCTTGGAAGAGAAAAGAGGTTGATTTTGTTGAGCCTTTTCTCTTTGTCAGACATTATTTTAGGCTTTTTTGATCTTGCTTTGAAAAGCTGAAAGCCAAATAAGATTTCACAATTACTCTATTCTCAGAAGACTTAGAGCAATGGGGGGTGGAAGGAGTAAGAGGGGGAGAGAACACTCTTGCAAAAATTGATTTCACTTATCGGTAATACTTTGACAATGCACTATATTTTGATTAAATAAGTAACTTCTTTAGCCACCAAAAGAGATTAATTCTAAACAAAGCTCAGAGACTCAAGTTTTGGTCCACCATTTTTTTTTTTTTTTAAACGAATCCTGGTAGCACAGAGTGGAACAATTTACTTACCAAGTAGTGTGGATCAGATAATGTGGACAGTAAAATCAATACTTCATAAAATTGGTTAAAGCTTTATGTCCATCTAAATGAACAATTTTAGTAAATATAAGTTCTCTATTCAAGGTATATGAGAGTCTTTATATATCTTTTAAACCAAGTGTATTGTTTATATTATTGACTTTTTCTATGTGTTTACTCAATGCTATAACTGTATTTTTAGTAACATCTTGTGTTTCTAATGCTCTTCTGTTAATACATTTAGTTCCTCTAATAGAATAACTTCCTGAAAAATTATACCATATATTGCTATGTAACATTTGACATCAACCTAGTGTATTTAACATTAAATATTATCTTGTATGCAGTTGATATCATAGCTTCTAACTTCTTTTTTTGTTTATTGTTGTAGTTTAAATGAAGTTTACACAAGTTAGTCTCTCATACAAAAATTTACACACACATTGCCATGTGATCCCAGTTGCTCTGCCCATACTGTGACAGCACACTCCTTTCCACCCCTGATTCCCCATGTCCATTCAACCAGCTCCTAACCCTCTCTGTCTTCCCATCTCACCTCCAGACAGAAGCTGCCCGTTTAGTCTCTTGTATCTACTTGAGCTGAGAGGCACACTCCTCACGAATATCACTTTATTTCCCACAGTCCAGTCCAATCCCTGTCTGAAGAGTTGGCCTAGGAAATTGTTTTAGTTCTGGGCTGTTATTGAATCTGGGGGCCCTGCTTTCTGGGGTTCCTCAGTCTCAGTCAGACCATTAAGTCTGGTCTTCTTACTAGAATTTGAGTTCTGCACCCCACCTTTCTCCTGCTCCATCAGGGACTCTCTATTGTGTTTCCTGTCAGGGTGGTCGTTGGTGGTAGCCAGGCACCATCTAGTTTTTCTGGTCTCAGGCTGATGAAGTCTCTGGTTAATGTGGTCATTTCTGTCTCTTGCGCTAATACTTTCCTTGTGTTCTTCAGTCTCCTTTGGTGTTCTTCATTTGGTGTTCTTCATTCTCCTTTACTGCAGGTGGTTGGGACCAATTGATGCATCTTAGATGGCCACTTGCAAGCTCTTAAGACCCCAGACACCACTCACCAAAGTAGGATGCAGAACATTTTCTTAGTAAGCTTTGTTATGCCAGTTGGCCTAGATGTCCCCTGAAAGCATGGTCCCCAGACCCCTAGCCCTGTTACGCTGTCCCTCAAAGTGTTTGATTGTATTCAGGAAACTTCTTAGCTTTGGTTTACTTCCGTTGTGCTGACTTCCCCTATAGAATGTGCCACACTTCCCTTCACCTAAGATAATTCTTATCTACCATCTAGTTAGTAAATATCCTTACCCTCCCTCCCTACCTTCATAACCATCAAAGAATGTTTTCTTCTGTGTTTAAATCTTTTCTTGAGTTCTTATAATAGTGATCTTATACAATATTTGTCCTTCTGTGATTGACTAAATTCACTCAGCATAATGACCTCCAGATTCTTCCATGTTACGTTTCATGGCTTTATTGTTCTTTATCATTGTGTAGTATTCCATTGTGTGGATATTCCATAATTTGCTTAACCACTTGTCCATTGATGGACACCTAGGTTGTTTCCATCTTTTTGCTATTGTGAACAGTGCTGCAATGAACATGGGTGTGCATATACCTATTTGGGTGACGGCTCTTATTTCTCTAGGATATATTCCAAGAAGCGGGATAGCTGGATCGTATGGTACTTCTATTTCTAGCTTTTTCAGGAAGCGCCAAATCAATTTCCAAAGTGGTTGTACCATTTTAAATTCCCAGCAACAGTGTATAAGTGTTCCAGTCTCTCCACAACCTCTCCAGCATTTATTATTTTGTGTTTTTTTGGATTAATGCTAGCCTTGTTGGGGTGAGATGATATCTCATTGTAGTTTTGATGTGCATTTCTCTAATGGCTAATGATCATGAGCCTTTCTTCATGTGTCTGTTAGCTGCCTGAATATCTTCTTTGGCAAAGTGCCTGTTCATATCCTTTGCCCATTTTTTAACTGGCTTATTTGTCTTTTTGTTGTTGAGGTTTCGCAGTATCTTGTAGATTTTAGAGATTAAATGCTGATGGGATTTGTCATAGCCAAAATTTTTTCCCAGTCTGTAGGTTGTCTTTTTACTCTTTTGGTGAAGTCTTTTGATGAGCATAAGAGTTTGATTTCTAGGAGCTCCCATTTATCTAGTCTCTCTTCTGGTGCTTGTGCATTGTTACTTGTGGTTTGTATTGTGCTTATGCCACGTATTAGGGTTTCTAGCATTGTCCCTATTTTTTCTTCCATGATCTTTATCATTTTCGATTTTATATTTAAGTCTTTGATCCATTTTGAGTCAGTTTTTGTGCATGGTGTGAGGTATGGGTCTTGTGTCAGTGTTCTGCAGACGGATATCCAGTTATGCGAGCACCATTTGTTAAAGAGACGGTCTTTTCCCCAGTTAACGGACTTTGGGCCTTTGTCAAATATCAGCTGCTCATAGGTGGTTGGATTTATGTCTGGATTCCCAATTCTGTTCCATTGGTCTATGTATCTGTTGTACCAGTACCAGGCTGTTTTGACCACCGTGGCAGTATAATAGGTTCTAAAATCAGGTAGTGTGAGGCTTCCAACTTTGTTCTTCTTGAGTAATGCTTTACTTATCCAGGGCCTCTTCCCTTTCCATATGAAGTTGGTGATTTGTTTCTCCATCTCATTAAAAAAATGTCGTTGGAATTTGGATAGGGATTGCATTGTATCTGTAGATCACTTTAGGTAGAATTGACATTTTCACAATGTTGAGTCTTCCTATCCATGAGCAAAGTATGTTTTTCCACTTATGCAGGTCTCTTTGGTTTCTTGCAGTAGTGTCTTGTAGTTTTCATTGTATAGGTCTTTTATGACTCTGGTTAGACTTATTCCTAAGTGTTTTATCTTCTTGGGGACTATTGTAAATGGTATTGACTTGGTGACTTCCTCTTTGAGGTTCTCTTTGTTGGTGTAAAGGAATCCAGCTGATTTGTGTGTGTTTATCTTGTATCCTCATACTTTGCTGAAATCTTCTATTAGTTCCAGTAGTTTTCTTGTGGATTCTTTGGGCTCTTCTGGGTATAAAATCATATTATCTGCAAACAGAGGTACTTTTACTTCTTCCTGACCAATCTGGACGCTTTATTTCTTTTTCTAGCCTAATTGCTCTGGCTACAACCTCCAGCACAATGTTGAATAAGAGTAGTGATAAAGGGCATCCTTGTCTGGTTCCCATTCTCAAGGGGAATGCTTTCAAAGTCTTTCCATTTAGGACAATGTTGGCTGTTAGCTTTGTATAAATGTCCTTAATTATGTTGAGGAATTTCCCTTCTATTCCTATTTTGTTGAGAGTTTTTATCATGAATGGGTGTTGGACTTTGTCAGATGCCTTTTCTGCATCAATTGATAAGATCATGTGGTTCTTGTCTTTTGTTTTATTAATGTGATGGATTACATTGATTGTTTTTGTAATGTTGAACCATCCCTGCATAGCTGGTATAAATCCCACTTGATCATGGTGAATTAGTTTTTTTGATATGTTGCTGAATTCTGTTGGCTAGAATTTTGTTGAGGAATTTGGGTCAATGTTCATGAGGGATACTGGTTTGTAATTTTCTTTTTTTGTGGTGTCTTTACCTGGTTTTGGTATCAGGGTTATGCTGGCTTCATAGAATGAGTTTGGGAGTATTCCATCCTTTCCTATCCTCTGAAATACCTTTAGTAGTGGTGGTATTAACCCTTCTCTAAAGTTTGGTAGAATTCTTCAGTGAAGCCACCCAGGCCAGGGCTTTTTTTCTGTTGGGAGTTTTTTAATTACCTTTTTAATCTCTTCTTTTGTTATGGGCTTATTTAGTTGTTGTACCTCTGTTTGTGTTAGTTTAGGTAGGTAGTGAGTTTCTAGAAATTTGTCCATTTCCTCTAGGCTTTCAAATTTGTTAGAGAACAATTTTTCATACTATTCTGTTATGATTCTTTTAATTTCAATTGGGTCTGTTATGATATCACCCGTCTCATTTATTATACAGGTTGTATGCTTCCTCTCCTGTTTTTCTTTTGTCATTTTGGGCAATGGTTTTTCAATTTTGTTGATCTTTTCAAAGAATGAGCTTTTGGTCTTGTTAACTCTTTCAGTTGTTTTTCTATTTCATTTAATTCTCCTCTAATTCTTATTATTTCCTTTCTCCTGGGGCCCGAGGGCTTCTTTTGCTGCTCTCTTTCTACTTGTTCCAGTTATAGGGTTAATGTTTTGATTATGGCCCTTTCTTCTTTTTGGATGTGTGCATTTATTGCTATAAACTGACCTCTGAGCATTGCTTTTGTTGTGTCCCAAAGGTTCCGGTAGGATGTGTTTTCATTCTCCTTTGATTCTATGAATTTCTTTATTCCATCCTTAATTTCTCTATAACCTAGTAGTTTTCAAGCAAGGTGTTGTTCTGTTTCCATGTGTTTGATTTTTTTTTCCTTTACTTTTTCTTTTATTGATTTCTGCTTTTGTGGCTTTATGGTCAGAAAAGATGCTTTGTAATATTTCAATGCTTTGAATTCTGTTAAGGCTTGCTTTTATGGCCTAATATGTGGTCTATTCTGGAGAATGTTCCATGTGCATTGGAAAAGGAAGTACACTTGGCTGCTGTTGAGTGGAGTGTTCAGTATATGTCTATGAGATCAGGTTGGTTGATTGTAGCATTTAGCTCTTCCATGTCTTTGCTGAGCTTCTTTCTGGATGTTCTGTCCTTCACCAGAAGTGGTGTGTTGAAGTCTCCTACTACTGTTGTGGAACTGTCTCTCTTTTCAGTGCTGTTAGAGTTTGTTTTATGTATTTTGTAGCCCTACTGTTGGGTGCATAAATATTTATTATAGTTAATGTCCTTCTGGTGTACTGACCCTTTAATTATTATATAGTGTCCTTCCTTATCCTTTGTGGTGGATTTGACTTTGAAGTCTATTTTGTCAGTGGTTAATATTGCCACTCCTGCTCTTTTTGGAGTGTTATTTGCTTGACATATTTTTTTCCATCCTTTGAGTTTTAGTTTCTTTGTGTCTTTAAGTCTAAGGTGTGTCTCTTGTAGGCAGCATATAGATGGATCATGTTTTTTAATCCAATCTGTGACTCTCTGTCTCTTTATTGGTGCATTTAGTCCATTTACATTCAGTGTAATTATTGACAGGTATGAGTTTAGGGCTGTCATTTTGATGTCGTTTTTTGTGTATTGTTCACAGTTTCTTTGTTCTGCTTAATTTTCTGTGCTGAGTCGTTTTTCCTTATGTATTTTCTTTTCATCTTTTTCATTGTTGTTGATTTTGTGTTTGCTGAGTCTTTATGTTTTTGTAATTTTTTATTTTGACTTGTAGGGTTGTTAGTCTCCTTTGTGGTTACTTTAATATTTACCCCTATTTTTCTAAGTTTATACCAGTCTTTTATTTCTTTATATCACCTTGACTTCCTCTCCACATGAAAAATCTATGACTACATTTTTTGAGCCCTTCTTTTTTGTTTTATTGTCATCTTTTTTTACATATTGACTTCTGTTTCCTTATTTTAAGTGTTTTAGCTTCGATTTATTTTTGTAACTTCCCTATGTAGGTTGATATCTGGTTGCTCTGTCCTGTGTGCTAGTTTTGGGTTGTTATCTGATGTTATTGATTTTCTAACAGGAGGACTCCCTTTAGTATTTCTTGTAATTTTGGTTTGATTTTTGCAAATTCCCTGAACTTCTATTTATCTGGAAATGCCCTAATTTCACCATCATATTTGAGGGACAGTTTTGCTGCATATGTAATTCTTGGTTGGCAACTTTTTTCCTTCAAGGCTTTATATATGTCATCCCATGCCTTCTTGCCTGCATAGTTTCTGCTGAGTAGTCCGAGCTCATTCTTATTCACTGTCCTTTGTAGATGACTTTTCATTTATCCCTAGCCGCTCTTAAAATTCTCTCTTTCTCTTTGGTTTTGGCAAGTTTGATTATAATATGCCTTGGTGACTTTCTTTCGGGATCTACCTTATGTGGGGTTTGAGGAGCATTAGGATAGATATCTTGTCATCTTTCATGATATCGGAAGTTTTCTGCCAACAAATCTTCAACAATTCTCTCTGTATTTTCTGTTAACCCCCTCTGTTCTGGTACTCCAATCTCTTGTAGGTTATTCCTCTTGATAGAATCCCACATAATTCTTAGAGTTTCTTCATTTTTAAAAGTCCTTTTATCTGATTTTTCCTCAAATAGGTTGGTGTCAAGTGCTTTATCTTCAGTCTCACTAATTCTGACTTCCATTGCCTCAATTCTGCTCCTATGACTTTCTGTTGAGTAGTCTAATTCTGAAATTTTATTGTTAATCTTCTGGATTTCTGATTGCTGCCTCTCTATGGATTCTTGCAGCCTTTTAAATTTGTCATTATGCTCTTCTCTAATCCTTGTAATTTCTTCTATTGTGTGTTCTGCATTGTATTTAATTTCCTTCCTAATCTCTTGAAGAGTTCCTTATATTAATCTTTTGTATTCTGGCTCCAGTAATTCCAAGAAACTTTCCTCCTCTGGAAAATTTCTAGATTCTTTACTTTGGGAGCTTGCTGAAGCCATCATGGACTGCCTCTTTATGTGATTTGTATTGAAAGTTGTCTCTGAGCCATCAATAAGTTATTATATTTATTTATTTTATGTTTACTTACTTTGTACTAGCTTCTTGTTTTGCTTTGATATGCCCAAATAGGCTGCTCATGTGAGCTAGTTTGATTATTGGCACCTTTGAAGCTCTAATGTCCTGGCACCACGTGGTTAGATCTGTCACTAGGTATGTGAGCTCAGGAGTCTGCCCACTCCTCCTGTATGGATTCAGCTCAGGTGTCCAGGTAGATAGCCACCTAGTGTGTGACATAGGCTCTCACTTACAGTCCTAGTCAGGCATGGGTGATTGGTGTAGGCACAGGCATCTGGCTGCAGCAGGGAGACATACTCTGAGCAAGGCAGGGGGCTGACGGCAACCCCTGAGTGTCCAGGAAGAAGAGTGTCCCAGTTCTCTAGAGCACGTAGGTGGGTAGGTTTTGTGACCAGACTATGAGCACCCGATGCTGTTGGCTGTAAGAACTAGGGGGAACCTCTTATTCTTGGGCTAGGTGGCATGGATAGGTGAAAAGACCCTGCTTAATGGACAGACCAGTGTCAAATGTCACAAACCTGCCACTCACAGCTGAAACAGTTGAAGTTAGACTTCAGGTATATACCCTGTTGTACTGTGGTAGTGAGTGCCTATGCTGTTGAAATGGGCCCACAGAAGTCTCTGCAGGGGGAAAGGCACTCAAAGTCCATGGATCCTTTATGCCTCTGTCTAGGCAAAGGAGCCGTGCCTACCTTAAGTTCCTGCTTAGGGGAGCCGGCAGTTTATTTTTTCCTGTTTGTTAATTTGTTCACTCTCCAAGGCCAGGAGAATGGCTCTGGATGTGTTACGGATTCTTCTTCTGCCCTAGGGGACTCGGCAATTGCTGAAGCCTGTCAGGGATCCAGTGCAGAGCAGGGAGTGGGGAGGTAAATGGGAGAGAGATTTTTCGCTGATCGAGGGCTGCTTCTCACTGGTTCTGGGTGGCTGAGCAGACTCTCTGCCACTGGGTTTCTGCCAGTGCAGAAAAGCCCTCCCAAGCACTGCCGCTTGCTTGCCTCTCCACTGGCTCATGAGCTGATCCAGCCTGAAGGGCTCAGGCGCTCGCTGGGTCACGTCTGGCAACTCGTCGATGCTTCCGAACTGTCTCTCCCTCCCCCTGCCACTCAGGCCGTTTCCTCAACTTTGCCTTTGATGTTCAGGGCTCCTAGATTGTCATATATAATCAATTCACTTGTTTTTTTGGGTCTTTGTTGTAAAAGGGTCCACTGGAAGTGTCTTACTACTCTGCCATCTTGGGCCCATAGCTTCTAATTTCTTTAGGTACATTTTCTAAGTTCCTCTTCACTTTGACCATTTATTTACTTTTGACCTTTCATTAACATTTTGTTTTAAATATGTTTTCTATAGATTGCATAAAGTTGAGTGTTTATTTTTAACTCAATCTGATAGTTGGAGTTTTGATGAGAGAGTTCAATCTCCTTATGTTTAATGTAATAACTGATGTATTTGATATTGATTTCCAGTTTGTTGTTGTTGTTAGTTACCATTGGATCGATTCCAACTGATGGCACAATCAGTTAAGAACTTGACTACTAACCAAAAGTTTGGTGGTTAGAACTCACCCAGAGGCACTTCAGAGGACAGTTCCTGTGATCTGCTTCCGAAAGGTCACAGCCTTGAAAACCCTATGAAGCAGTTCTACTCTACATCCATGGGTGCCCATGATTTCCAGTTTATTTCATGTAAACTATTGTCTTTGTTACAAAAGCATTATAGTATTTAGTAGTAAAAGCACCCAACTACCTTACTTCAAATTTCAGCTCTACCATTTTCAAAATGGGCTCATTATTTTACATCTCTTGCTTCAGTTTTCTCATCTGTAAAATGTGTGGTATCTACCTCTTGGCAATAGAGAATATGTATCTGTTTAGTTTATTTGTTTTCTCCCCTTGAGTATTGCCAGAACTGAAAGAGGTCAATGTGATTAGAGCAGGGAAGTGAAAAAGATGAAACTGGAGAGGGAGGTTGGGGCTGCTTCATGCAATATCATGTACATCAGAGTAAAACATGCATTTGCTATTAGAAGCATAACAGGAAGCAACTGAAGAGGTACAAGCAAATGAGAAATTTAAAATATATACTCTGTCTTTAGAAAATATATTTTGGAGATAGAAATGACAGGTCTTACTGATGGATGTGACAGGTATGAGTAAGGGAGAATTAAAGAATAATACACAGGTCTCAGACCCACATCAGAGCATCTGGGTGGATGTTGGTGACATTACTTAGATCTGGGTAATTGGGTAAGGACTGAGATTGATTGTGTGAATGTTGCAGGGAGGTTAGGAATCATAAGTGACATTTGAAAGCATTTGTGAGATGTTATGCTAGTTTTCTATTGCTGCTGTTACAATTTACCCTAAACTTAGTGCCTTAAAAACAACAAAAATTTATTATTCTATCTTAATAGTTACATTCAAGTCGACACCTTAGGAATATATTTGAAAATAGTTTTCTAATGTTTCCAAGGAAAATAAATATGTTTACATTTAAATTTTATAAAAGTTCTACTTTTCCACAGTTTCCAAAGAAATTATTTTAAAAAACGTACCAGAACTAAATTATCAACCCATTAAAATATTCCATATCTAATAAAACATATTTGCAGTTAGTCAGTGATGATGTAATAGGTTGTCTTTGCTTGGGTTGCCCTGAAAGAAGAATCAAAGGCAAGGACTTGAGTGCAAATCATTTATTTCTGAGATGATCCTGGGGAGGAGGAGTGAGGGAGAAGGGAGACTGTGACAGAGAAGGAAAAAAGTTAATTCTAGGGTTTGTTATTGAAGCTGCCTCCATGGGCAACAAGGAGTTCAACTTCAAGGACTTGATGAGAAGTATTTGGAATGCCTTCCAGAATTCTCTGACCAAAAGCAGAAGGCAGGAGTGTTTATTCATTGGTTCCTGTCCTCCACTGGTTGACATTTACCCCTGGAGGCATTAAACCTGTACTTCCCTGCTGCATTTGCACAAAGGACAAGCTGGCTGCCAGGGCTCCAGGGAAGGCCCTAGGGCAGAAAGCAAGAAGTCCTTGGTGGTACACCTAAGAGGAGATGCTGTCTGTGGGAGATGAACTTGAACATCTACTACATAGGAAGATTCTGGATGCTTTTCTTTCGTTGAAACAGTGGATATATGCACTCAGTATACAGCCCTGTTCCAAGATGCCTTCTTTTCCATTTCATTACCCTTATTCTAGAAGTAGCAGCTTTCAAAATACATCTGATCACATGGTGTGTTGTATTCTGCAAGTGCATATTCATCTGAAAGAAAGAAATTGTGATTAAAAACACTCTCACAATATTGTTTAAGGGAAATCATCTTTACCTCTTACCTCTGTTCAGAAATAAAATCTCCTAAGTCTATGATACTATAACAGTGTCTTTGTTCAACATCTTCCAAATATATTTTTATTCCTCTGAATTATACCACATTTCAAGCATACATATATGATCATTCTTATGTGTTTCAGGTATGACATTTTGTATATAATACCTATTAAAACCTGGTAGAGGTTTGGACTTTAGCTTCTAGGTAGAGGGTCCATATTATCATAAGAGCTGGAGGGACAGTGAAACTTAGTTTGATCATCCAGGTCTTTGGCAACAGGTAAAGATGTACTTACTAAATGCTTGGGAACCCAAAGTTTGTAAATCACTATTTAGTGGATAAACACCCACTCATTTGGCTGAAGTATTTATTAATATAAAAAAAGAAAACCAAACCCATTGCCACCGAGTCGATTCCGACTCATAGCGACCCTGTAGGACAGAGTAGAACTGCCCCATAGAGTTTCCAAGGAGCTCCTGGTGGATTCGAACTGCTGACCTTTTGGTTAGCAGCCGTAGCACTTAAATACAGTGTGTATAAAATAGATAACTTTTTTTTTTAAACCTAAAACTGTAAGCCATTTATTGGCTTATATAATCTGACTTGAAATAATTAATTTGCCATTTTCATATTTTGGTAGTTGTTAGATCTATATTTCAGTTTCTTAATATCTATAATATTTTTATATAAGAAAAGCAGAATGTTATAGTCCAGGCAAACCTTGATTTCAAGTAAAAACACCCAATTTATAGCCCTGGCTGTGTTACTTACTGGCTTTGAGATATCAGTAAGAATTTAATTTTCCTGACCGTTGGTTAAAACAACGCAATAAAAATGTGGTTAAACAGAAAGAAAGCAGAAATCCCAAACTGCTTGACAAAATAGCTCTGATTCTAAATGTATGTTTTATTTTAAAATTTCACTGTATTGGACAGTATGTGGACAGATGGATGATGGCAAACTAGATAGGTAGATAGATGTCTGAACTAGCCTGTCGAAGGATGAGAGGCCAGAAAAAGTCGACTCAGCTAACACCTAGCTAACCTCCAACCAAGAGCCTGCCAACCACCAGGCGTTTGAATGCGGCAGCCCTAGATTATCCAGCCAGCTGACCTACCAGCTGACCGCAGACACAGGAGCAATCTGAGCAGAAATTAGCTGAGCCAGCCCAGGTCAGCCAGCCTGGCTGATCCATAGAATTGTGAGGAATAATAAATGGTTGTGGCTTAAAAAAATACTTTGTCAAAATATTTCTACCAAGGTATCGCTATCATCACTAGCAATAGATGAATTGCTTCCTCTATTCATATAAACACATGATTTCTGCATCCTCTACTCCACATCGTTGTTGTTGATTTTAGTTCTCGTCCAGTCAGCTCCAGACTCAGAGCTACCCCAGGCACAATGGGATACGACTGTTGTGGATCCATAGGGTTTTCTTTGGCTTATTTTTTAAAAGTAGCTTGCCAAGACTTTCTTCCTAGTCTGTCTTAGTCCAAAAGCTCCAATGAAACATGTTTAGCATCATAGCAACACACAAGCCTCCACTGACCTATGGGTGATGGCTGCACTTGAGATGCATTGGTTGGAAATCGAACTGGGTCTCCCCATAAAATGCAAGAATTCTACCACTGGACCACGACTACCCCCTAATCCTTACTAATGCATAAATAAACTGTATGTCAACATTCACAGCCCCTGTCTTTGTTTGGCCTGAATCTACAATTTTCCGCAGTAATTTAAATGAACATTCTAGTGAAAAGATTGGTTAAGAAAAATTGTGCCAGTCATGCTCTTATGGAGAGACACAATCTCAAAGTGTGTTTGCTATTGAAACTTTGAAACAGTTTGTATTAGGTGGCACCAAAAGTTAGAAGACATCAAATAAGGGAAGATGATTTCAAAAATGGCAACTACAACACCAGCAGAGAAAAATGAAAATTGGTTTATGTTTAATTTAACGTAGAAAATAAACAGAACATTAAAACACAATAAAATTCTTACCAGTTTCATAGTAATCATAGAGCTGAACGGATGCTGGCTTGATGTTGGATACAAGTACATCTTGTTCAATGGAGAATGAGAACTGAATTTCCTTTTCAGTAACCTGGAAATAAATACGTTAGGCATATTGGAATTTATTTCCTCAATTTCTCTCCATTTCAAATACTCAGAATTATATTAACTATGCTATTTTTGTACTTGGGTCCTTAAGAAAATAAAAAACATAAAAAGTTTATGTTAAAAAATGTTATAAAACAATGCTGATTTTAAATCTTAGAGAAATGCATCACACAGGTGGCTGCGTAGACACACCAACACACAAACAGAATAGCAACAGTAAACTTACATTCTCCAAATAGAAAAAGACATGGGAGGTTTTGGTTTCTACTTGTTGTACTTTGCCATCTCTCTGAAGCTAAAAGGATGAGAAAAAAGTATGCTGAAAATTCAGAGACTAGAAATACAAATGTCTGGTTATTCAAAAAGACAAAAATACTCATTTTCAATTTGGTGGCTTTCCCACATCTTTACAAACACCTGCAATGTTCCCCTATAGCCTCAGCAACAAATATTAATTTTTAAGGTTCATTCATTCAACATTTTTTAAAAAATCTCAATATTGGTTTCTAAATGTCCAATAAATAGAATATTGAATAGAATAGAATAATAACTAAATAACAACTTATCTACCTGCTTTATTTTTTCATGATTTCTTGTCTTGACAATATAAGAATATAAATAAATGTGATAATCTCAAACAATGTTGTACTACTAGATACATATGAGATTTAAATTTCATTCCTTGAGAATATAAAATGTGTCTTTTTTTCCATCAACTTGTGGCGAATATAGAGCAGAGATTAGCAGAGCCAGCCCGTGTGTTACAAGGCTTAATGTGTCATAGACAACTTCAAAGTTATTTTAATTAAAAACATTTAATTCTTTACCTTCTTAATAGATGATTTGTCAGGTACATAGCCTGAAAGCATCTTCACGTCAATGATTACCATGTTGGAAGTGCTGCGCTTTCCATAGTAACTATTTTTAAAAAGCACAAAATTTAAAATTCAGATAAATTTTGGTCACCATTAAAAAAAAAATTTCCAATAGAAATGTATTCACTTGCAAAGCTGTTTAGTCATAGGATAAACCTGAAGAGGGTTTTGCGTTCTGACATATTCCTTAAGCTAAAATTGAACAAATGGGCTGATATAATTAAATATTATATGAAAATATAACATGCAGAAAATCTAAGATGTGCTTTGACTTTCACTTTTGTATGTTTTCATAATACCCCAGAGTCTCAAATTTCCCTGTGAAAAGTGAAGCTCTCATTAAGTAATTCTGTTTATAGGATTTTTAAAAAAAGATTATTTTTACTGAATTAGATAATTTGGTGGCGTGTAGGCATAGTTAAATGTGGGTAAACACACAATTTTTGGACTGAAACAGAGAAAACTCAGTTGTATTAGTTATTCTATTTTATCATAATCTTTGTGTTGTTCATTGTTCTGAGATTAGAACAGTCTTGTAATAAACTGAATTAATGATGTTACAATATGAAGCAACACAAATTTCGACCTATTCCTAAGTGAACCCAAAGAGTTTCACTGGACTGATATTCTTGCTTTGGAACTTTGTGTTGCAGAATGAAGAGATTGCACTTTGTTAATTCACGAAATAAGAAATTTAGGAAGATGTATCTTTTAAGAAGGAATTTGTAAAACTTTTTTTTTCTACAACTTCCTTCTCTCCATTCTATTCCATATTTTTCAAGACACTTTTTTTTTTCTACCTAGTATCCACCCACAGGCACCTCAGAAGAAAGACTGCTCATCTACTTCCAAAAAATCAGCCATTGAAATCTCTATGGAGTGCAGTTCTACTCTGACACACAAGAAAAAAGTTATTACCTGGCTGAAATAACAAGGTCAAACTTTTTCTCAAATGATCCTCTGCAGACAGCATTGTGTGTATTCACAGAAAGAAAAAACCCAGATGACTTACTGGGGAGCAGAATGTTATATTTCAGGACTGTCTAGAATAAATATAGAATAATATTGTTTATTAACCAAATAATTACTTTTACATTTATTACCTTAACATTAACATTTCCACTTAAAAGTCAATTTTTATCCCAGTGCTTCCTATTTTCTTTAGTAACAATAGAAACGTAATTAACATTTATTGAGTACATACTTTTAAGTGCTTTTTATGTAATAACTCATTTTATCTTTACAACAGCCCTGTGAAGTAGATGGTATGTTTAGCCCCATTTTACAGGTGAGATAATCTAAACAGAGGTAGGTAACTTGTCAAAATAACTTATCAAAACTTATACAGCTAATAAGTAGCAGAGCTGAAATACATCTATATTGTCTCTTGGATAATGATTAAAATGATCTGATTTCTACCTTAAGGAACTGATAAAATTCTAGCAGATAATGTCAGAACTGTAGGAATCAAGGTGAGTACCAGGATTACAGTCAATGAACTAAGAAGGAAATCTAAATCCAGGACAATATGACTTGGAAATAGGCTTAGTTAAAGGCGTGACCTAATATTTCCATTTTGAAGATATACTAGTCCAAGTATGAAATAATACCTGCACAGCATTATTCATTACAGCGCTATCTGTAATAGCCAAAGAAAGGAAACAACTCAAATGTGCATCAATATTTGACTTAGTATATATACTCTGGTATATCCATATAGTGTGGAAATAGTGTATGTTAAATACTTATAGAGAATGCTACCCTAAGTCTATAAATGTACAAGAAATAAGAATATATAGCATTCATACTAGCTTACATTGAAAAAAAAAAAAAAAACCAGTAGAAGAACAAATCAGAAATTCATAAATATAGTTATCTAGAAGGAGTAGGAGTGAGTAGGGGGTGAGTTTAGGCTATAGCAACGGAAGTGAGATTTGTCTGAATATAATTTTTTATACACTTTTGACTTTAAACTGCGTATATATTTCACATATTCAACAAAACTAAATTAAATCTAAAAGAAGAAAGCAAACCTGTAATTGAATAAAAATAGAAGTTGATGAACCTAACTGTATCAAATTGGTAGCATAATCACACAAAGAAAAAATTAAAACACAGTTCTTTGGCTATACATATTTTAGTGGTATATATTCTAAAAGCAAATACAGTACTTAAAAAAGGCTGAAACTTCATTCAGTAGTTCTATCTACCAGTACTATTGCTTTGTTATTTTAAAACTATTTTTGCTATATTTTTAGGACTAATATATGTAAGTTATTAAAGTGTGTCAATGATATTAAAATGAAGAAAAAACAGTGTTTGAGAAAATAGATACAAGTGCATATTCAAATACGTGAATGCATTTTAATAGATAGTATTACACATGAATAGGAATATTAGTAGGGACTCACAGTTTTTAAAACTATGTTCCCTAGCTCTCTCCACTGCAAGAACCTGAATGCAAAAGTATCTCAGTAGCAATAAGGACCACCAGTACATAGGCTTAAATTAAAATACTATACTCCACTGAAAAGATTAATATTTCTTGGTGAAATAGCTGAGGTAGGTAAAATGCAAAATAAAACTAGCCTCCCCTCTCCCTTTTTTTTTTTTTTTAAGACACCGAGAAAGCATCCAAAGACTAATGCGGTGATGATGAAAGATCACAGGAAACACCCTGAAGGGATTTGGAACAATTAAGACTATGAGAATAAACAGTGACTGTAATTGACTTAATGTATCATACTCACAATACTCCAAAAGGAAAAAAGCCATAAACAAACACAGAACTCACTTGCTACCACTGGAGGTGATTATCACACTGATTATTTTTTGTTGACAGCCAATTGAGGGAAAGAATTGAGCATTCATTCTGCCCCTTCAGAAAGGCAATTCAGCATCCCCAGATTCTGCAGAGGAGCTCTTCTTTGTAGAAGAACCAAACCAAAAAAACTAAACCTGTTGCCACCAAGTCAAATCAGACTCATAGTGACCTTGTAGGACACAGTAGAACTGTCCCATAGGGTTTCCAAGGAGTAGCTGGTGGATTTGAACTGCTGACCTTTTGGTTAGCAGCTAAACACTTAACCACTGTACCACCAGGGATCCTGTAGAACACCAGCTAATAAAGGTGGAAGGTATGATAGAATTAAGAAATGACTGCTATGCAGTTCTTAATGAAATAGTTGACACAGGCAAAGATAGTCAATGCATGTCACAGCCTTTAGGTAAAAACTGATGTGGAAGTAGATATTTCTATTATTCCAGTGTATCACTTTATATATTGATTGTTGGTTGTAAAGGAGAAAGAATAGCACCTCTGATGGAGAAATATGGCTGTCACCATGTTAATACAATGATCAAACTCAGTATCACTAATAGTGATGTGTTTCCTGATGTGATGTGGTATGAATAAAGATCTAACGTTCAGTTTATAGATCATATAGGGAATGGGACAACAAATTAAGTGACACCAAAAAGAAAACAACCTGATAAATCCAGGAGGAGAAACATTCTACAACTGGCCTGATCTCTTCAAAAGTTAATGTCATGACAAATACAAGACTGGCAGAACTGGTAAGTTAAAAGAGACCCAAGAAGCATAAAAACTATTGCAATACATGGTCTTTGATTGAAGTCTGGTTTGAAAAACAAAACAAAACAAAAACTACAAAATATATTCTGAAACAGAGATTTGATAATTAAATTGAATTATAAAGCTACTGTTCATTTTTGTTAGTTGTGGTAATGGCATTGCAGTGATAGGACGAAATGACCTTATTTTTTTTTGGAGATCCACTATGACATACTCAAAAGTGTCATGACATCTCTAATTTACTTTAAAACTAAAAGAAAAGAAGCAAATATAGCAAAATGTGAAGAATTGTTGAATCCAGATATTTATTACACTCTTGAAAATTTTTGTAAGTTAGAAAATAAAAATCCTAATTTACCTGCACGTATACACAACCATTGCCACTCACTTCCACCGTGTAGTTTCTGGTCGTTGTCGGCAGTGGGGTTTGTTGTAGCAGCAAACGGTTCTCATCATTCACTTGGAAGCCAGCGGAGAAAGCTTGATCAGAATGAATCAGCACTGAATTTTGTCTGTTTTTAGAGAAAGTGAGCCTTTGGAACACGGTCAGGGCTTGGAGAGCCAAAACAGTATCCTAAAATAATAATGTCGTAAATTGTATTAGAGCATACTATGGGATTTAGAAATCTTAAGCTAAATAGAGCTGTGAATCATTTAAAAGCAATTTAAAATGCAATAGCCTTCTTTTTTTTGGTGAACTACTGTGTCTTGAGTACTGTAAAATTAATTGAAAATAAATGGAGTTAATGCCAACATTTCTGTCTTTAAGTTCAACCTTTAAACTAACGCAGATAAAAACATCATTTAATAGAATAAAAATGTGAGAAAAGCCAAGGAAATTTGAAAGGTGCCTAACGAGTCAGGCTTTGTTCTGTCAGATGTTAAAACATATAACAAAGCCAAAAAGCCACTGGAAAAGAATAGAAAGCCTTAAAAAAAACACCAAAATATATATAACTTTATTATACAATCAGTCAGTATTTCAAATCATTGGGGAAATTAATTATTAAGTAAATGACATTGAGACAACTGGCTGGCCATTAAAAAAAGGAAGTTATGTCTCTACCACACACCATAAATCAAAATACCTCCTAGATAGCTTAATAATTGAAATGTAGTAAATTAATCCATAATAGTACAAGAAAGTATGGATATATATTTTTATAATAGTTTTTGTGTTGAGAGCTTCTTGTAGCCTGGCATTAAAGCAAGAAACCTTAGAGTGCTTATACTAGGTAAAAGTGAAAAGAAAATGATCTGTATATTTAAAGCATGATAAAAGTGAAAATGAAAATTTGGCAAGAGTATATGCATAATATCTTTACTGTATTCTAAAATCTTATCAATAGTCAAGAGAAAGAGTAATATTCCTATTGGGAAATGTGCAAATGATATGACCAGGCAATTGATAATACATAAAATAAAAGAGGGCTTTTAAAAACGAAAGCCTATGCTACCTCACTAAACAGTGGAGATTTATTTTTATATGGAGTGAGTTACAATTTTTATTGCATCAGATCAGAAAGATTTTTACAAATGAAGTCATATAATGAAAAGTACTCACACATCACTGATGCACAACGCAAACTGATACAACTCTCTGATAAAAAGTTTACCGATACATATCATAACCTTTAATTTTGAGTGTCTTTTCATACACCAACTTTAAGATGGCTTTTAAACTCCCATTTTAAAAATTAAAAGAAAATTAACTTTTGAATAAACACTTAGAGATAGTTACTGCATAAAATGTTATACTCTTCAAAAAAACTTAAAAGATAGCAAATTTTAAAAAACGACAGCAAGTTTTATAGTGACAACAAACCCATTTAATTGGATAAATGTAATATATAAATTCAAAGACCAATATCACCAATACAAAGCAGTGCCTTAATTTTCTTGTACTTAGAGATTTGAAAAAGATAGTTACCTTTGTGGAGGAGAAACCTCCATAGGAATTTTGCTGTTTTGCCACCCACTGTACAATCTGAGAAGCATAGGACAGCTCTTCTGAGGTCAGCTGTGGCTTGGAGAGAATGGCCAACAGGACATAAGAGGTCATCTCTATCTCTGCAGAGGAAGCCCAACGGTAGTGGGAATATGGACCTGCCACAGAGCGCAGCTTTTCTAGTTCCCAGTACACTGAGCCACCTGACAAAAAAAGTGCAAAGAATTCAGCAGTGTCCATGTCAAAGCATGGGATATGTATATGGTCAGATGGGGCATATTTAAGGAGTATAAATCTGACAATGGATAATAAAAATGAGGGTAATATTACTCAGTCATAAAGAGAAATGAAGTCCTGATACAGGCTACCGCATGGATGAACCTTGAAAACATTATGCTGAATGAAATAAGCCAGTCTCTAAAGGACAAATATTATATGATCCCACTTACATGAAATATCTAGAATAGGCAAGTATATAGAGACCAAAGTTTATTAGTGGTTACCAGGGCCAGGCAGAAGGAAGTGGGGAAAGATGGAGTCATTGCTCAAGGGTAATGGAAAAGTTTGGAAATGAATAGTGGGGCTGGTTGAACAACATGATGAACATGCTGAATGTCGCTGAATTGTACATGCAAAAAATGTTGAAGTGACAAATGTTTCATTATATATATATTGACCATAAGAAATAAAAAGATGAAACACAGCGGTATGATAAGCACACCACTGCTAACCATTCCACTTACTCAAGATGCCAATTGTTACTGGGAAAGGTCCAGTGCACTCACCTACTTTCTTTGCTTTTTTGTTCAGCTCATTGATAAAGAATTCCCTTCTGTCTTCATAGCCCACTAAAGTGAAAGTGTAGGCCAGAAGTGCCTGCTCATATGTAGTAGATGCAGCCTGTATGCATTGGAGACCATTTTGAATTGCCACCAACTGCAAGGGAAAGAAAAGCAAAAATCATTTGCATACACAAACACATAGGTGCAAAGGCAGATATTGTTGTGTTCATCATTGGAAAAAAACAGGAATACTCTTGTCTGCGTTGAAATGTTCAAAGGACAAATGCCACACACACATTTTAATTTCTATATAGTTACACATGCAAGATGTGATTTGACTATTAAGAAGGATATTAATTCAGCATTACTTTGTGGTAGCTACAAACATAGTCCTTGTTTGTATTAATGCATTGTTGGAGTAAAATATTTTGAGTGTATAAGAAAGAGGTTAGGAGCATCACCAGAGGGCTACGTACCGAGATTGGGTGACCAGCTTCAATCAGTGCATTAATAACATATGCAGTGAGAGAAATCTTATCATCTTCTTGTCCCTGAATAAAACATAGGGGCAACATGTCAGTCTCATGGAATTCAGAGGGAGAGAGGCATTTCTTTGTTTATGCATTGTTTGTATTTGGAAAACTCAGATTGGTTGCTTTCTCTCCGCATTTTTTTTTGCGGGAGGGTGAGTTTTTTTTTACTTCTTCAAAAGGTGTTGTTTATAAAATCAGAAAGTAGCAAGTAAAAATCCAGAGAATTTATAGGAATAGGACCATCACTTTTAAAATAATTTATGGACCTAAGGAGGTATTTGTAATCAAAGGAGGCTTAGAGTGCTCTGCAAACTTCTATCTCAACAGTCACCCTCCTCCTTACCCTAGAAATAATACAGAAAATTGCATGGAAAATGCATGCTATAATAGTACAAGCATAAAGAGTGTAGTGTAAAATAAAAAGATAGGTCAGTGGAACAGAACAGGTAGACCAGAAAGAAATCCTAGCAAGTGTGGAAAACAGTGTAAGAAAGTTGGTTCAAAAATCAGTTGGGGTGTTAATTGACAAAGAGGTGTTAAGATAAAAATGACCTATTTAGAATACAAGAATAGATCATACATAGATTATACAATACACTGAAATGAATTCTATCAGGTTAATATTAGTTATAAAGAAAATAAAGGTAACCCAAAAAGATTAAAGGGCAATTAATAAGCACATGAAAAGTATTTGTCTTCAGAACCAATTGACTTGTAAACAAAAATAGACATGAAGCACCCCATACTTTTTGCTCCTACATTTGTGAAGATTTTTGTTTTTAATACCTATATTATTCAGTGCTAGCAATAGTGGTATAAGTCAGATAGATGCGCAATACATGATAGAAGTGTAAATTGGAATAACTATTAGAAAACAATTTGGTGACATTACTTCATAATCCTTAAAAAATTCCATTTCTAGATATATATCCTAAGTCAGAAATCACCAGGGACAAGTATTTATATGTAATACTGTTTATACAACATTATTGAAAATTCAATGACAGTAATAAGTAGGTTATGGTTGGTCCATGTGGTAGATTATTATAAAGCTATTAAATTTATGTTCTTAAATCATTTTAATGACTTCATTACATATAATGTTAGGTTTCAAAAAAAGGACACTAAAAAATAATAGATTATAATCCCAGTTATGGAAAAACATGTTTATATATTGTAGGAAAAAAGACTGAAAGAAAGAAAATATGCCATAATATTCATGGTGGCTATTGCTGAATTGTTGACATATGAATGATATTTTGATACATTCCTTATATTAAATTCTCTAAGGTACTTTCAATAAATATTACTGTAATAATCAGGAAGAAAATGTAAGTTTAGGAAAAACTCTAAAATAAAAGGCAAATTCATTCATCAACACTTACCTTGGGGATATTAACAAGTAAAAGCTAAACAAATTGAGTTCAAATAATTAAACTGTATTAACAAAGAATTTCTTAAATGATAAAGTCTTACAATATTAGTGAGTATCCTAGTTCTATTATTACTCTTACTTCCATTCATACTTTTACTAATAATCCTGCCACTGCTGCACCCCCACCCACTCCACCATCACCACAATTACTGTTAGAAAAATCTGAGTTTTTAGAGTTTTTAATCTGATGGAAGGAAAGAAAATCCTGCATTTGTTAAGAAGAAAGTTGTCCTAGGCTAGGTTCATATATATATATATATATATATGTATATATATATATATATATATATATATATAGAGAGAGAGAGAGAGAGAGAGAGAGAGAGAGAGAGAGAGACAGATATCAAAGAAACGGCTCATGCGATTTTAGATGCTGAAACGTCCCAAGTCCGTGGATTAGGATAGAGGCTTCTCCTGATTCACGTAGCCACAGGGTCTGGCAAACCCAAGATCGGTAGGTTGGGAAGTAGGGCTCTTGCTCACAGGTTGTGAATATCGAAGAATACCAAAATTGGCAAGCAAGACTGTAAGTCTTCTCCTGATTCACATAACTGCAGGGGCTGGTGAACACAAGATTGGCAGGTTGGAGAGCAGGGCTCTTCTCACAGTCTGTGAAGATTGTTGATCCCAAGATCAGCAGATAAGCTGATAGCTCAAGTCCCAAGAACCAGAGGTGAGACGTACAGGAGGGAGCCGGAGGATACAGACTGAGCAAAAAGCCAGAATGTCTGCTTATATTTGGACGCAGGCCACAACCCCAAGGAAACTCCCTTTCAACTGACTGGTTACTCACAGCAGATCCCATCATGGGAGTGATCACACAGGAACACTGAGAATCATGGCCAAGCCAAGCTGACACACAATCTTAACCATCACAGTTCACCCCTTGTCAACTTGGCACATGTACACATCTCCTTAAACCATACATAATCTCTGAGAAAAGACAATTCTAAAGTCATACTTGCACCTAACATGGTACAACTAACACACATACAACCAAAAACACACTAGACCCATTTACATCTCATATTTTATAAGTGAAGAAAACAAAAATATTTAATGCACACAAAGCAGAAATACTCATAATAATTAAAGTCCTCATTTCTGCAACTGGTCACGTGGACATAACTAGTATTTAGAACTACCTTCTCCCATCACCCATTCTGTATTCTCTTTGCCCTCAGCAAGCACCTCAGCAGATCATGGTTCTTTGCCTGGTGGGGTGACCAAAACTTTCATTCCTGAAGGGTCAGGGCCGTTAGTAGTCATGTCAGAATTAGGTTGCTGTAGTTTTATACTGATTTTAATCACAGGACATGGTAATACTAAGAGGTGTCCTAAGGGATCTCCTGCATTCCAGACATACTATACCTCCATTATGTAATATCAATCCTATTTCCTGTTGGTAATCAGGATCAATCACACCAGCCAGTATGTTAACTCCCTTCTTTGCCTATTGATCCAGAGGCATAAGGAGCCCAAAGTGGCCAGGTGGCATTCTTAGCTTCCAGTTCAATGGAATGGGTGATGTGTCTCCAGGTGGAAGCATTCCTCCCTTTGGAACTAAGACCTCTAGACCTGCATAGCATAAGGTTTCAGGGACAGGAGGCAAAAATCTTATGAGTGGGGCACTAGGGGTAGTAGTGAGTGGTGCCACTCCCATTTCCACCCCTTGATTCCTGGAACCATGATTCTTGGCTATGGGAGAAACAGCACCATATATTGGACTCTGGTTTAGAGCATATACAGCCTCCTGGAGGACATTGCCCCAACCCTGCAAGGTATTGCCACCTAGCTGATGCTGTAATTGTGTCTTTAGAAGGCCATTCCATCTTTCTATCAAGCCAGCTGCTTCAAGATGACGGGGAACATGGTAAGACCAGTGAATTCCATGAACACGGGCACACTACTGCACTGCATTTGCTGTGAAGTGAGTCCCTTGATCTGAGGCAATGCTGTGTGGGATACCATGACAGTGGATAAGACATTCTGTAAGTCCATGGATGGTAGTTTTACAGAAGCATTGTGTACAGCGAAGGCAAATCCACATCCAGAGTAAGCGTCTATTCCAATAAGGACAAAATGCAGCCCTTTCCATGATGGAAGTGGTCCAATGCAATCAGCTTGCCACCAGGTTGCTGGCTGATCACCTCGAGGGATGATGCTATGTCGGGGACTCAGTGTTGGTCTCTGCTGCTGGTAGATTGGGCACTCAGCAGTGGCTGTAGCCAAGTCAGCCTTGGTGAGTGAAAGTCTATGTTGCTGAGCCCATGCATAACCTCCATCTCTGCCACCATGGCCACTTTGTTCATGAGCCCATTGAGCAATGACAAGAGTAGCTGGAGAAAGAGGATGAGTGGTTTCCACAGAACACGTTATCCTATCCATTTGAATGTTAAAATCACCCTCTACTGAGGTCACCCTTTGGTGAGCATTCACATAAGACACAAATATCTTCACTTCTTTGGCCTGTTCAGAGAGGTCTATCCACATACCTCTTCCCCATAAATCCTTGTCTCCAATTTTCCAATCATGTTCCTTCTAAGTCCCTGACCATCCAGCCAAACCATTGGCCACAGCCCATGAATCAGTAATATAATCACAAATCTGGCCATTTCTCCTTCCAAACAAAGTGAACAACCAGGTGCACTGCTCGAAGTTCTGCCCATTGAGAGGATCTTCCCTTCACCACTGTCCTTCAGGGAGGTCCTGGAAAGGATATGTAATGCTGCTGCTGTCCACTTTTGAGTGGTGCCTGCATATTGTGCAGAACCATCTGTAAACCAGGCACGAGTTTTCTCTTCTTCAGTCAACTGATCATAAGGAACTCATCATAAGTCCATAGGTGCAGACTATGGAAGGTAATGTGACAGGAATGGAGGCCATGGGCATTTGGGCCACTTCTTCATGCAACTTACTTGTGCCTTCAGGTCCTACTTGGGCCCAATCCTGTATATACCACTTCCATTTAATGATGAAGTGCTGCTATGCATGTCCAACTTTACAACTGTATGGGTCAGACAACACCCAGTTCATGATGGGCAGCTCAGACTGCATGGTGTGTCCCATGGTTAAGTGTCAGTCTCTACTAAGGCCCAGTAACAAGTCAAAAGTTGTTTCTCAAAAGGAGAGTAGTTATCTGCAGAGGATGGAAGGGCTTTGCTCCAAAATCCTAAGGGTCTGCACTGTGATTCACCAATAGGGGCCTGCCAAAGACCCCAAACAGCATCTCTATCTGCCACTGACACTTCAAGCACCATTAGATCAGCTGGATCATATGGCTCAAGTGGCACAGCCACTTGCACGGCAGCCTGGATCTGTTGCAGAGCCTTCTCTTGTTCTGGGCCCCACTCAAAACTAACAGCTTTTCGAGTCACTTGATAAATAGGCCGGAGTAGCACATCCAAATGTGGAATATGTTACCTCTAAAATCCAAAGAGGCCCATTAGGTGTTGTCCCTCCTTTTTAGTTGTGGGAGGGGCCAGATGCAATAACTTATCCTTCACTTTAGAAGGAATATTTCGACATGCCCCACACCACTGGACCCCTAGAAATTTCTCTGATGTGGAAGGTGCCTGAATTTGTGTGGGATTAATTTCCCACCCTCTAGCACACAAATGTTTTACCAGTAAGTCCAGAGTCATTGATGCTTCTTCCTTACTAGGTCCAATCAGCATAATGTTATCAATGTAATGGACCAGTGTGGTGTCTTGTGCAAGGGAAAGGCGATCAAGATCCCTGCAGACTAAATTATGACATAGGGCTGGAGAGTTGATGTAGCGTTGAGGTAGGCAAGTGAAGGTATATTGCTAGCCTTGCCAGTTGAAGGCAAACCGCTTCTGATGGTCCTTCAAAACAGGCATGGAGAAAAATGCATTAGCCAGATCAATAGCTGCATACCAGGTACCAGGAGATGTATTAACTTTCTCAAGCAATAAAACTACATCTGGAACAGCAGCTGCAATTAAAGTCACCACCTGGTTAAGTTTTCGATAATCTACTGTCATTCTCCAAGATCCATCTGTTTTTTGTACAGGCCAAAGAGGCAAGTTGATTGGGGATGTGGTGGGAATCACCACCCTTGCATCCTTCAAGTCCTTGATGGTGGCAGTAATCTCTTCAGATGGGAGTGGTTCTGTTGGCAGGAGTGATTCAATGGAATTTAGGGGCTCAGTGTCTTCAGATTCCTGATTATCTGCCCATACTTTCCCATCCCAAGTTTCAGGATCCCATTTCTTCCCAATCAATGCCCTTACTTTAACTTCAACCACTGCTAAAGGTTGGCAATTAAGCTGGTGTTGTAATTCAGCCACTCTTACAATAAGAGTCTGGGTTTAGTTTTCGGCAATAGCTGCTCTGTTACTACAAGAAATAAGGCTTTCTTTCAAAGCACAAGTGGAAATTTTGAGGTCATTTATGTGGCACTTGAGCTTTGACTCTGAAGCCCTGAGCACATCTCTTTCTTTCACCAGTTTGTCTAGCAAAAGTGGGACCAACCAACCAGCTTCCTTATACTTCTCATTCTGATAAAACTGTAGAAAGATATCATGCATGTGTTCACCTGAGCCTTGCCTTTCAACAATACCTGATCTATTGGTGGCGATATTTTGAGTATTTGTATCGCCACCCTATGCCATGGACTAGTAGTGCCCTCTTTACTGTTGAAACCAGAGTCATCAACGTCTTTAAGACTAGCTAGACTTGAGAACCAATTTAGAAAACTCAGTCTTATAATTTTGTTTTTCTAGAACTACTTTCAGGAGTGATCACATATTAACACTAAGAATCATGGCCCAGCCAAGTTGACACACAATCTTAACCATCACAAAAGGCTTTATAGATTTTTCAAGATAACTAATTTATGCTGGTAGAAATCCCAGGTCAATGATTTCTATCAAATTTTGTGGTGGTATTTTGGGATTCACTAAATGATCATGAAGAAAGAACAGAAACCTGTAAGACAGAACTTCACCAGTACCTTCAAAGCATTGTTGAAGACGTTGCCAAAATTTGGGAAACAGCCATCTGATTTCTGACTACTTATGAGCCAAGAAAGGGTTTGGGACTGAACTTTGTCATCAATATAAATGTAGCGTTTAGCTTGTGCAAATGACTTGTAAACAAATGCAGTGAGCCTGGAAAAAATAACACAAAAAGAATTATGTATAGCAAATGTGGACAAAGGGGATGTTCCCTCAAACATGTGTCTTGCTACAATTGGATTTTGGCGTCTCGCTTTTTGAAAATCCTCCCCCAAATCCTGGCCTAATGTGTCAACTCACTAATTCCTTTTAAACCTCCACGCACTTGGATTATGTGCCTCCTTTTCCACCTTCTCTCTATTCATCATTCATCTCCTAGGTGAAGTGTTACCTTGCCTATGATGTCTTCCCAGATTCTTTTCTCTTTACCTCAAGCACAATTCCTGCATTTGTCCTTTCCTAACATCTAAGAGCTTATCACAAAGGACCAGTCCCAGACATCATGCTTGGTAAGATAGAGGGTCAGCGAAAAAGAGGAAGACCCCGGGCAAGATGAATTGACACAGTGGCTGGAACAATGGGCTCAAACAGCACCGATTGTGACGATGGTGCAGGAGTGGGCAGTGTTTTATTCTGTCGTAAATGGAGTCGCTATGAGTCGGGACCAACTCGGAGGCACCTAACAACAACAAGCATTTATTGAGGAATTACAGTATGTTGTAAACAGAAAAAGATCCCTGGGTGGCGTAAACAGTTTGTACTCAACTACTAACCTAAAGATTAACAGTTTGAACTCACTCAGCAGTACTGTGGAAGAAAGCCAAACAACAACAACAAAAACCCACTGCCGTTGAGTCTATTCTGACTCAATCTTCTTCTGTTAAGATTACAGTCAAGAAAACCCTCTGGAGCAGCTCTACTCTGTAACACATGGGGTTGCCATGAGTCGTGATCGACAGCAGCGGGTTACAGGTAACTAGAAAACTATCTTACAGGCTAAGATGAGGCATTTGTGCCTCATTTTCACAAATAACCTGAAGTCCAGAGGGTTTAAATGGCTCATTCAATCATGATAAATCAGGGTTACTCTTATATATGTACTCTTTTTCCCTATAGACCGGCATTCTTTGCAGGCAAGCACCAAATTATGTTCATCAATGCGTGTAAGCTGCGTTATGTTTAATTCAAACAAATCATCACACAGTTTTGAGGAAAGTTGTCCTTCCTATGAGCTTCCACAGAATCATGTGCATATTTTTACTTTATCTTTCATCATATTGCATTCTAACATTTTTTCTTACTTGTGTTTCCCCACTATACTCTAAACTTCCTGAGGTCAAGGGCCATGTATTATTGAGAGGCAAAATTATGTAGTCAGGGAAAGCTCAGGTTTTTGGAAAAGACATTCCAGCTCTGCCTCATAACTAGTGGTGTCGCCTTGGACAAATTACTTCACCTTCCTGTGTCTAGTTCTTCATCTTAAAATGGGTGTTGTAATGCTACCTACCTCTTTGGGTTGTTATGGGGATTAATTATACTCAATAATAAAAGCAAAGATAATGATTATTATAATCAGCATTTGTCTTTTTGTATCTCAAGGGCTTTTTACTGTTCCCAGGACATAGCAGTCAGTGGTATAAATAAATGTTAGGAATATAAGGAATAATTCTTAAAACTTGTATTTCACCTATCACCCTATCTTTTAGGCTTACAATCATAACACAATCTATGCTTAATTTGTTTTTAGTACTTATTTCACTGTTTGTAGCAAGTACCATTGTGCTCAAATACGGGTTTTTAATATCTCATCAAGAAAGTGCAATCTGTACAACGCTACTTCTGAGTGGCATTGTCACTGAGCGTAAGTGATGCTGAAGTTAACTTTGAGGCTGATTTAGGATAATATTAATGTTTTGGTTGGAATAATTTGCTTGTATATTAAACTAGGTTTCACGTTCCTTATTCTTACCTATTGAGTTACTTTCTTTTTGCCTAATGATTTGTTTACTTAGCATGCATTGTTCATAAGTAAAAGATAGGAATAAAGCCATATATCATCAGTTTTTAACCTGAAAGCCCAAGAATCCTATTAAATTGAATTTGTGTAAACGTGTGTGGAGGCTTGAATATAAACAGGTCCATAGTTTTTATAAAATCCCAAATAGCTACTTGATAAAAAAAGAAATGTTAAAAAACTTCTAATTAAATTCATATAAATTAAAATCAATTCAAACCATGTGTTTCCTTGCTGATCTCTGTATCGAAAGGTACTATATGATCCATCTGAGTGTTTATAAGACAGCTGCTTCTGATATCCTAGAACAAGAAAGAAGATTTAACTATTTTTCAATTTAAAAGTAATACCCAGCAGGAAAATTGCATAAACTGACTATTTACGTTAGTTATAACCAATACACCAATACATTCAGTGTACTTAACAAGAGAAAAGAGCTGGGATTCAGGAATTTACCTGAGAAAAATAAAAACAGACTTTTAAATGCTTTACCTTCGACCAGGTATCCAATAGCCTTGGATTTTATCTCTTCTGTCAGTTGTTGAGTCTGACTCAGATAGTCCAAGATGTAAATATTGGAAGCAAATAGAGCCATATTCTGCTCTCCACAACCAAAAGGCATTCGGAGAAGATTCTTTAAGTTTTGCATGGCAGAACCAAGAAGATCTCCTGAAAAGTCAATCAAATCAATATGAAGTACTTTATCAAAACTGATAAGAAAAATAATCTTAGGTTATGTTCCAGACCTTTATGCTATGAATATTCAAAATAATTATTTTTCTATATTATCTGAATCTTCCTCTCTCTCTACTTGTTGGGCCCACACCGTAGAGTTAACAAAACATGTCAGACCTTGCTTCCAGAACTAAGGTGGAGATATGTTTCCCAAAGCAGCCAAGAGTAGAAAAGCCCCAAAATTTGTGGGAATCAAAATTCCCAGGACGAAGCAAGAGAACTCAAGGCCAATTATCAATTTGAAAGGACAAAAATAGGGCCCCAAATAAACCTTTATGAAATGCTTACCATGTACTGGATACTGTTCTGAGCACTGACATTAATTCATTCAATCCTTATGACTGAGTAGATACTATATACTAATATTATTTCCACTTTATACATGAGAAAACCAAGGCATGGAGAGGTAAATAAATATCCTGACATCACTCAAAACAGACGCGTCAGAGTCAAGAATGAGCACAGACAATATGACTTTAGAGTGCCTGCGCTTAATAACTTCCCTACACACTCTTTACTGATGCTTAAAACTTATATAGAATCCACTACATATCTGGAAGGGGTGTAAGCATCTTAATTCCCTTAATTTTTATAACAACTCTATGAAATACATAATATTATCTTCCGTTAAGGGATGAGGAAATGAGGCACAGAGAGGTTAAGTAACTTGCCCAAAGTTATACAGCAAGTGTTGAATCTGGGATTCAGATTTCAGCAGCCTGTTGCAGAGTCAGCTTTCTTGTCTACTGTGCTTAGCCCTTATGGTGCAACGGTTGAGCACTCAGATGCTAATCGAAAGGTCAGTGGCTGGAACCCACCAGCGTCTCCGCAGGAGAAAAAACTTGGTTATCTGTTCCTGTAAAGATTACAGCCTAAGAAACCCTTCTGGGGCAGTTTTACCCTGTCCTACAGGGTCGCTATGAGCCAGAATTAACTCACAGTACACAACAACAATATGCTTAGCCACTGTAAGGAATCTCTATGGTCTGAATGGAAATTGAACCATTTGGAAATAAAATAAGAAGAGTTTAGGATGATTGTCATAAATATGACTGTGTAGTATCTGTGACTTATATTTGTTGGACATCATTGTGATGATGTATGGATATAACTGATTTGCCAAAAAGCTCAGGTTAAACCTAGATGTTCTTTGGTACTGATCCTGAGGGATGTTCTTGATATGAGTTTTTTTTTTTTTTTTTGATGAGCGTTTGTCTGAGTAGCGTTTTCCTACTACAACAATTTGACTACAATCCTACATGTAGTGCAAAATCTCTTCCACTGTATTCTTTACATCTCCATCTTAAATTTTTACCCTGGACTCTATACAGCTGATGCGTAGGGGCTAAACAGTCAAGGAACTTTAAAAAAAAAGAAAATGATAGCAGTAAATCATGGAAGTAGCTACCTTTTAATATTGAGTAGGCTAAGAAAGCAGTTTCCTGGTTTTCACCAGGGGAACAATAATAGGTACACACTGTCTTTAATTTTGGTGTATATTTTATATTCCTTTCTACACCAGAAAGTAACCTGTAGTTGTTCCTGATTAACCTGAAACTTTTCCAGTCATTGGCATGTCACTTAGGCTCTGGGTTTATACAGCCTACAAGTTAAGATTAAGAAGCTTGCTTTGTTCTGGTCATTGGCCACAGGGACAATTACTTTTCTCCAGGGTGTTGTTTGAGCTTACCTGAGTATTATGATTCCAATGCAAAAAAATGAAATTTGAACGTTAACCTGTTGAGGATATCATGTCTAAAAATCACTAGTTTGTGAGAAATATCAGCACTTTTCTTTACAGAGGTGTTCTGAATGAGACACCTGCCAGGAGGGCTAATTATGGGGCTGAATATTTATGGGCCAAAGCTAAAATGACCTTTTAGGAAAAGAAAGAGTCAAAAGACTTGGAGGCTCTAGCTAGCACTTAATTTCTTACTGTGGTGGAGTGTCTAGAGAAATGCACTAACCTCAATCATTAAATTCTAAGGCTGGAAATGGAACCCAAAACATGACAAAACCAACAAACAGGACCATGGCAGAAATAGGTATAGTTTTTCTTTTTCCTCCAAGCCTATATATGTTGTTGCTGTTGTGTGCCATCAAGACAATTCCAACTCATAGCGACCCTACAGAACAGAGTAGAACTGCTCCACAGGGTTTCCAAAGCTGTAATCTCAGAAGCTGACTACCACATTTTTCTTCTGTGGGACAGCTGACCTTTCACTTAGCAGCTGTGCACTTAACCACTGAACCACCAGGGCTTCTAAGCCTACATATAACTCCCTTATACTGTATTATATTCCAGACTTACCAAGAACAGACCAATAAGCTCTAGATGAATCTTCCACAAGATTTTCTGGTGATGCTAGCACCACCGATTGAGATACTCTGGTTCCTAGGAAACAGTAGAGTGAATTTATTAATTCGGGACTCACATTGATTTTAAAACCAGAGTTTGAAACACATTTGTTAAATAGTTAGGGACAATTAGCCTTTGATTAACATCTTTTGATGGATTGTTTATAATCATATTAATTAACTTCTGTGACTAGTACTGCAATGCACATTGGTGTACAAGTCTCTGAGTCTCCGCTTTCAAGTCTTTTTTGGTATATACCTAGGAGTAGAATTGCTGGGTCATATGGTAGTTCTATTTTTAGTTTTTTGAGCAACTGCCACACTATTTTTCACAATAGCTGTACCATTTTGCATTCCCACCAGCAATAGATAAGGGTTCCAGTTTCCCCACATCCTTGCCAATACTTATTATTTTCTTTTTATCTTAGCCATCCTAGTGGGAGTGAAATTGTATCTCATTGTGGTTTTAATTTGTATCTCTCTGATGGCTAATGACTTTGAGCATCTTTTCGTGTGTTTGGTGGCTATTTGAATGTTCCCTTTGGTGAAATATCTACTCAAGTCTTTTTCCCATTTTATGATTGGGTTATCTTCTTGTTAAGTTGTTGAAGTTTTACACACATTTTGGTTATTCAATTCTTACTGGATATATGATTTCCAAAGATACTCTCCCAGTAGATAGCTTGTCTTTTCACATTTTTGGTAGTATTTTTATTTATTTATGTATTTTGAATATTATATTGTGTTTACAGAGTAAATTAGATCCCCATTCAACAATTCAGACACAAATTGTTCCGTGACGTTGGTTACAGTTCCCACAATGCATCAACACTCTCACCGTTTCCACCCAAGCTCCCCCTTTCCATCCATCCAGTGTCCCTGCCCCTCCTTGCCTTCTCATCTTTTCTTTTGGATAGAGGTTGACCATTTGGTCTTGTATAGTTGATTGTTTAAAGGAGCACATTCCTCACTGGTGTTATTATTTATTTTATAGGCTAATTGATTATTTGGCTGAAAGGTGACCTTCGGGATCATAATAATTAACTTTTAATGAAGAAATCAAAGATTGGATGGGGAGAAGTTAAGGGGAGAGATAAGGCTGGAGTGAAAGTCAAGGACACTGCATTCTGAATTGAGGAATAGGTTTTAAGGAGAACTTTAAAGTTTCTAATTTGCTTTTGCTTATGGCACAATTAAATTGTATTACTTGAAAGTAATTTAATCTTTCCCAGGAGATCAATAATAAAACAGTTAATTCCAAGACAAAGATAAACAGAGGTTTCATTCAATGTTGCCATGTTAGCAAGACCATATAAAAGTCTTACCACTTGTGCAAATAAGTGAGGTCCTACTTACCACTTGTGCAAATAAGTGAGCCCTCTGTCATCTCCCTTTCAATACCTTCAGGCTAAGTATTGGGAGAAGAAAAGAGAGGAGTCATAATCAAATTCATATATTCATGAATTAGTAAAAATGTTTAAAAAGAACAAATCATCCTCAAAAAATTATCCCAGATAATGAGTATATGAACTTTTAAGCCCAAGATAATAAAAAAGTGAACCATTTGATCTTGCATGCTGTAGAATAAGCTAAGTGTTTCTAAAATTAAAGGCAAGAATTTTCTCAAAAATCCTTCAAGCTTCGAAATGATCTCTCTCTTTTTCAAGAATATTATATATTTGACTGTAAATGTTCTCTGCAGACCAAATGTCTCAGGACAAAATGTCTGTCCCTGGTCTTTTTTCCCAAGTATTTGACTGAAATATCGTGCTGTCTTTTTGAATAAGTGCTCCTTCCTACTATGTATGTGAGATCTGAATAGGATACTTACACTTCCTAATGAAGAAAAACATTTTGAAATACAGACAGACTTCTCCCTCAAAGCCAATAGGTTTCACTTTGAGGCCATACCTCTACCAGCAGTGGTTTGATCAGCGTATCCCTCCAGCCAGTGTTCAGAGACTCATAAGACCCATCTCCACAGGCACTGTTCTCCAGGGTTTCAGCAATGACAGTGAGGTTGACAGTACCTAAAATGTCAGGAAATATAAAGGCAGAATTACAATGGGTTAATTCTGATGATGGAGATTCAAAGAGGCAGCAATCACTCCGGGCTCTAAATTGCAGTAAATTGTAAATAAAATTGAAATTTTACAGAAGAGAGAGAAAAGTATGACATGGAAAATATAAGCTCTTCAAGTCAGGACTTGATTCCAACTCCCCAACCCCTGTTCCCATGCAAATTGGCCCTAGGTTGTAAAAGAAAGGAGGGCAGTGGTGTTCAGTTGTAGAATTCTCACTTTCCATGCAGGACACCAGGGTTGATTCCTGGCCAATGTACCTCATGTGCAGCCACCATCCATCTGTCAATGGAGGCTTGTATTGCTATGATGCTGAATGGGTTTCAGCAGAGCTTCTGGGCTAAGACACGCTAGGAAGAAAGGCCTGGTGATCTGTTTCTGAAAATCAGCTAATGAAAATCCTATGGATCACAATGGTCTGATCTGCAACCCATCATGGGATGCAGCAGGACGAGGCAGTGTTTCCTTCCATTGTGCATGGGGTCACCATGAGTTGGGGGCTGACTTGTCGGCAGCTAACAACAACAGGAATAGAAAAATGGACAGGTGGTGGTACTAAGCATTGAGTAAACTTGCTGTAATAGAGAAATAGCTTTACATAAGCTCTTAGGAGGATTTACAGAAGAATGTAAAAATATATAGGAACTGAAAAGCTTACCCAGTGTTTGGGGAGTAACCAGCCAAGCATAGGATTTTCTCTCACTGCCACATATGCAAACATTTTCATCTTCAGTTGGGAGTTGTCTGATTTGGTAAGCACTAGATGCTTTCAGTGCAGTACTAATCTGTGAGAGCCGGATAAGAAAAGAGAGAGAAAGAAGATTTAATTCTTTCCATACATTTACATCATACAGCTGTGAATGTCTAAAAGATCAGAAAGGAGATTCCCCACCTTTCATATCTTCTGCTGTGGGAAGAATGGCTTCCAAGTCCAGAGGAAACCTCCAAAGTCTTATTACATAAATTATTATAATCTGACGTTTGACACTTACTGACCTTTGCCTAATTATTTGGAATAAAGCAGTACTTAGGTCTTATACAACAATGCACTGCTTTAGATGTTTTGGCCAATCTAGGTTGATCAAGTTATCACAAAGTCTTATGAGTCTCAGTTTACTTTTTCTTGTCTATAAATTGAGGCCATTGTCATCACCTGCTCACAGTTGTCATGCATATCAAATAAAATATAAAATATCTATAACAGTGCGTCCCATCTCAGGCTCACAAACAAAATCTTGTTTAACAAGCAAAAACTGTCTTTAATGTGAGAAATTCTTTTCTTTTTTATTTCCCTAAAAAGCAGCTGCTACTGAATGCTGCATCTTGATAAATTGAGTAGGTTTTGCATAGTTGATTTCTTTCAGTAAACTGTACTGTTTAAACAACGAATACCTTCGTCAGGTATCTTACTTGGCATTTTGGATATGTCAGTTTGTAACTACTGTTTACTGATGTTGATCAAATTCTTGGATAAAATAAAGTGCTGGCTTTGAGGAACATACCATATTAAAAATCGTACTGAAGCAAAAGATGAGCTACTAAGATAAACTAAAGGCTGTAGAATTACTAGAGGTTTTACTGAAGTTTGTTATTTAGGTAAAGGCTAAAGACAGGGGAAGTTAACTCAATTGCCTATTATTTGCAATGTATTGTGCAAGGCTCGTCATTTATATTATCTCATTCAATTCTCACAAAATCCTGCCAAATATGTGTTACTAAGGCCATTTTACACACTGATAGAAGCCCTGGTGGTACAGTGGTTAAACACTCGGCTGCTAACCAAAAGGTCGGCAGTTGGAACCCACCAGTCGCTCTGAAGGAGAAAGATGTGGCAGTCTGCTTTCATAAAGATTACAGCCTTGGAAACTCTATGGGACAGTTCTACTCTCTCCTACAGAGTCACTACGAGTTGGCATCAACTCAACGGCAATGGGTTTGTTTTTGGTTAGAGAGGTTAATTATTTTGTTCAAAGCAACAGAGCTAGAAATAAATGTAATAAATACTATGCTTTATCTGCTATGAAATTGCTGTTTTCTCACAGCTATTATCCAGCAGTCAAGAGCCCATGAAACCACTGAGATACCATATATTCTGCATATTCCCAGGGAATCCAAAGGTGAAAGATAAGCAGATTTAAAATCTGATTTATAACATCCAGCTTAATTATTTCATAAATCCCTCTGCTTCAGGAGGATCTTGTGCATAAAAGACCTTCCTTGGAGATGCTGAAGAACTGAAGGTACTAGACATTTCTTCGTCCAATCATTCATCCTCCTACCTCCCCCCCACCACACGCAAAGGAGAAAGATAACTCTCTTACATCACAGAGTTTATATTCAGTTCTTTTATGTTCAGCCAGTCACCTAGATATACTAGTTTATATTTCTAAACTCCACACTGGCTGACTGGTAAAACTAGTTAATGTTTTCAAAACAAACTTAGCTAAGAAAGCACTTACAACATCCCATATCATCATACGTCTCAAGTTTGAAGATAATTGCATGGAAAGAAATTGCTATTTATTAAGAAGACTCAAGGCAATACCTGAACACATCTATTCAGGTAGTTGAAGACATTGGCCTTCAGGGTGAATGCTTCTCCTCGAACAACTGAATAAGGGAGAGTAAGATCCACAAAGAAGGGCTGAAAAGCTGTCAGGGAGATGGTTGGGGAGATGCCAAATCCAGCTTTATCATCTAGGCAGAATCCATTGGCCTTCCATTGTGTAATGGTATCAGGAACAGTAAGAGGAAGACTGGCTTTCCCCCTGGAGCTAAATGAGAAGATTCAGATAACAGTGAAGAGACGAGTTGTTACCATACAATATATAATTAGATCATGGCATTTACTCAAAGCTTAATATCTCTTCCTTTGACTGTGTGACAGTCTACTAAACTGTAACAGTCAAATTCTCTTTCTTTATCCCGTTCTTCCTCTGTTTAGCTCCTTGTTATTCCTTATCTATGTTGTTGCTGTTGTTAGGTGTCATTGAGTCGATTTTGACTCTTAGTAACCCCATGTAACAGAGCAGGGTTTTCTTGTCTGCAATCGTTATAGAAGCAGATTGCCACGTCTTTCTTGCATGGAGCTGCTGGATGGGTTTGAACCACCAACCTTTCGGTTCACAGCCAAGTGCTTAACTGTTGCACCACCAGGGCTGCTTTTTACCTTATCTATAAAGAAGCTCCTTTTTTCCTTATTATAAATGTGTCTGGTATTCTAGCTTCCCTTACCTTAGACTTACTTAGATTGTACTTTGGCTCTTAATTCTGAGCTCTTATCTTTTTACTCTACTTTAAATCTTATTGATGCGCTCATTTCTTATAATCCCTACCAAATTAGAAATTATTGAAATACTTGATATTAACCTCACACTTACTTACAAATACAAATATACTTTTATCTGTGTATATTTCTGTTTAATTATTGATAGACTGTGACTGGTCATTAACCTCAAAGTATTTAGACATGTTGGAATAATCAGGATACCTAAATTAATGACTTGTTTAATTTACATGAGATACATACATTCTTGACCAGTTTAATTTGGAGTCCCTGGATGGTGCAAATGGTTAATGAGCTTGGCTGCTAACTAAAGGGTTGGAGGTTCGAGTCCACCCAGAGGTGCCTTGGAAGAAAGGCCTGGAGACCTGCTTCTGAAAAAGCAGCCATTGAAAACCCTATGGAGCACAGTTCTACTCTGACACACATAGAGTTGTAGTGAGTTGGAGTCGACTCCATGGCAACCAGTAACTGGTAAGTTTAATTTACTTACAAACTATTTTTGCCATATTTAGCCAACTTTACTGATAAGTTTAGAAACATGATTCCTATAATATAGTTTCCAAGTTTAAAATATTCACATTAGCCTCATACTTGAATTTATTATGGTACTGCTTAGAAACTCATTGTTCCCAACTCCCCCCCCCCCAACTTTTTCCTACTTTTCATTATTTTTTACTTTTTTCTACTCTTCTTGATTCCTCTACCTTGTTTTCTCTCCTTCCTTCTTTCTCCCTTACATCGATATGTATTTATTATTGTGTTCATTATGTCATACAATAGAAAACAAATTTCAGTCTGTTTCATGGTCTCCCAGTACAATTTTTCTTTCAACAAAATCAGATATTTATAAAAAATAAATGATAAAAAATGACAGTAAGAAGAATAAATAACAGGAAAATGAAAGAATGGAGAAAGTGAAAGGAAGAAAAGAGAGAAGCTGGTAGAAGTTTATCAGAGATTCTGTAGAATTTTTGACACACTCTCTTAATTTTCAGGCTTTTGGACACATTTAGTTTGATAAAGCTGGCAAATATTTATGAATATTATGCCTCACTTGCTTTGATAAAAAGAAAAAAAATAACTAAATGCACATAAAAAACAATTAAAAAAACTTACTCAGTTGTGATAAGATTCCAAACCCAAGTTTCAGGAAATGATTTCCGCACAGTATCGGCATAAGGTTGAAAAGGGGGCATCCCTATATCTCCAGAACCCACAGTAGGCTGCAAAACTGAAGTTATTTCAATAGTAAGACAAAATACAATATCAAAGGTATGCTATTTCATATCTTAAAAGTCAAATTTAACTTCTTAGCAAATAAGCTGTTTTGAAGACAAGACTTAATAACAGCTATCATTTATTGACTCATTGCTATGTCTAAGTCACTATTGGAAACGCTTTTCACATATTTTAGCTCATTTAATCCTCACAATAATTTTTAACCAAATTTTAAGATCCTATTTCTGGTGACTGATCTATGAATATCTTACAAATGTTTATTAAAAAAGTTAAGAGAGTATTAATTATTCATCCTTGTATTCATCTATCATTGGTATTTTGATATATTGTACTTATAAATACGTTATGTGAGTAATATGGGAATGCATCATCCTATAAAACAATTAAAACATTAAAATCAAAATCAAAGTTCTCCTTGACCACCACCACTAATCCCAGTTTGTCACACCTCTACTGGTGTGTACTCTCCCCATGTATCCATAGAAAATATAAGGCAATGTTTTGTATTCTCCTTTAATTTTGAAAATGGTAGTGTATTTATTATTTGTCAACTTGGGTTTTTCCACCTCAATATAGTGTTTTTCAGCTATATTATTGTTGGTACAAATGTATCTATTTCATTATTTTTAGTTTCTTTTTGGTAATCCTTCCAATTTTTGTATGAAATTTTAATTATCTATACCTCTCTTGGAGCCCTGGTGGAGCAGTGGTTAAGAGATTGGCTGCTAACCAAAAGGTCAGCAGTTCAAATCCACCAGCTGCTCCTTGGAAACCCTAAGGGGCAGTTCTACTCTGTCCTATAGGATTGCTTTGAGTCAGAATCAACTTGACAGCAACGGGTATGGCTTTTTTTTTTTGGTTTATACTTCTTTTGATGGGCAAATTTTCAGTTTTAATTTCTGCTCTAAGGCAACGGGTATGGCTTTTTTTTTTTTTTTTTGGTTTATACTTCTTTTGATGGGCAAATTTTCAGTTTTAATTTCTGCTCTAAGGCATGTTCTTGTTTTTTTATTTTATTTTTAATTTTTTTTTTTGTAGTATGCCATTTTGATTCCCTTCTCATTTCCTTTTCTTTATAGTTTTTAGTTATTTTCTTAGTGGCTATCACTGGGGTTAAAATTAACATATTAAACTTATAACAACCTAGTTTGAATTAATACCAACTCCACTTCAAAAGCTTATTTCTGTACAACTTCGTGTCCCTCCCTGTTTACATTGTTATTGTCACAGATTACTGCCTTATACCTTGTGTGCCCATTAACATAGGTTTATAATTATTGTTTTATGCATTTGTCTTTTAAATCATATGGAAATACAAAAAGAATTAAAAACCCAAACCACAATGATACTGGCTTTTATATTTACCTATGTAGTCATCTTCACTGGTGTTCTTTATTTCTTCATATGGTTTCGAGTTACTGTCTAGTACCCTTTTATTTCTACCACACTCCCTTTAACCTTTCTTGAATGGAAAGTCACTAGTGCAAACTCAGCTTTTATCCCTCTTAATTTTGCCTTCATTTTTGGAGGGTAGTTTTGCCTGATATAGAATTCTTGTTTGACAGCTCCCCCCCCCCACCCCCAACCAAATCAGCACTTTGAATATGTCATCTCACTGCCTTCTGGTCTCCAGGGTTTCAATTTACCTTATTTGAATAATTAGTAGTATTTAATTTTTCTTACTTTTTTTTTTTTTTGCTATTGTTGTATGTGTCATCTGGTTTCTCAATGTTCTTTTAATTTTTTTTATGATTACTAGTGAGGTTAAATATCTCTTCATATAGTGTTTACCTATTTGTTTCTCCTTCTTTGTATTGTCTTCATATTTTTGCCTATTTTTCAATTTTCCTAGAAATTTCTTTGCATAGTTCTTGACATCTTTCAAGTTTCTGATCATTCAGTCACCTCTTCACAGCATCCTCTTTTCCCTTATCTTGCTTTATTTTCTTAATAGTAGTTCTTTGGGATTTAGTACAATACAATGATAAAAAACATGGATTTTTGGGCCAGAATGTCTGGATTACAATCACATCCTTGCCGTTTATTATCTGTTTCATTGGGCAAGTTACGTAACTTTTCTGTGCCTCCCTTTCATCATCAGTAAATTGGAAGTAATAGTTTTTAATCTATAGGTTGTGAAGAATAAATGGATTAATATATACCAAATGTTTAGAACATTGCTTGGTATATAGTAACCATTCGATAAATATTAACTATCAGAGTACTTATCATCATCTGAAATTATGCTGTCTACGTATAGTATGCATTCCCACTTCAGTATAAACCCCAGGCGTATAAAGATTCATCTGCCTTCTTCTCGCTATGTTTCTAACATTTGATATGACAGGCAATTAAAAAAAAAAAAAAAAAAGGAAAAGACAAGAAATCTCTCCTATTTCTCCAAATCCCCAACTCACTTCGTAAGTGGTCAGAGATTACAGGTTGTTATCTGATCCTCACATTATACTAAGACTCACGTTCTTTATGTCTGCGATCGTAGTCCGGATGCCTGGAATTCTCCTTGCACAGTACTGGTTTCCGGTAATGAGAGTTGGTAAAAACCTTTAACCCCATTGCCTTTCAAGATAAAATAAGTTTTAGATCACACAACATTATAGAGTAGCAGTTTAGAAAAACTTTTTGTTCTCTATATTTTTTTCATTCCCTTCTCTTGTTTATTTCTCTATCTCTTAAATGTCACAAACCTAGAGATATTTTCCTGCCATTTTCTAAATTCTATGTTTTCAATTCCCCTTGTTTCTCTGATTTAATGACATTTTATTTTTCCTAATTAACAGCTGTTGATAAAAATCTTCGAATGAGAAAGGAAAATAAAACCTCATCTTATACCACTCTATCCCTGAGTGGGTGCTGGCTTCGGCAGCACGTATGCTAAAATTGGAACAATATAGAGAAGATTAGCACGGCCCCTGTGCAAGACTGACACACAAATTCGTGAAACATTCCATATTTTTGGAGCCCTGGTGGTGCAGTTGTTAAGAACTCAGTTGCTAACCAAAAGATTGGCAGGTCAAATCCACCAACTGCTCCTTCGAAATCCTGTGCGGCAGTCCTATAGGGTCACTATGAGTCAGAATCGACTCGATGGCAATGGGTTGGGATCCTTGTATGGTGAAAACAGTTAATGAGCTTCATTACTAACCAAAATGTTAGGGTTGAGCTCACCCAGAGGCATCTTGGAAGAAAGGTCTGAGATCTACTCAGCCATTGAAAACTCTATGGAGCACAGCTCTACTCCGACACACATGTGGTTGCCATGAGTTGGAGTGGAAATGACAGCAACTTTTTTTTTTTTTATTCACTAACTTGAATTTGACATTTTTTGTTGGGCTAGGGAGAATATGCCACTTGTAAATACTTTAATATATATATATTTAAATATAGTAGAATCTCAATTTGGAGGTGAGTGAGTATAGGAGCAAGAGTTTGGAGATTTGTATTAGACACCCAGTACGTAATGCATCTAGCCCTCTGTTAGGAAAACTGATAATTTTCTCAGATATTCGTTCTGCATTACAAATTAATACTCTGAGGATTCTTAGATAAAACACACATATAAGACTATCTTAGTTATTTTCATTCCAGTTATTTATATTTTGTCACACATAGTCACCACTTTAAAACATAGTTATCTTACCTCCACAAGGTCATAGGCATCTTTTCCAAAGTCAGCCCAGTCAGGTACATAATAAATTCCATTATAAAGGATTTGTTCTTGTCCGAGACATGGATCTTTAGGGCTATCCTCTAAGTTAAGTCCTTTGAAATAATAGCCATATAGTTGCCTGTAATATAGCTTACTATATACCTAAGTGGTAGAAGAGAATAAACTATACATATGGAAAGCTTATGGAAAATTATCATCATATCTATACCAAATAAATAGTTGCTAGTAAAGTTTAGGACCACAGAGATCTAAACACTTTGAAACATTATTTAATCAGTTAAACAATTACTGGCTTTGTCACATTAAAACCAATGAAGATAACTGAGACTCAATTGGATTTTAGTAACTTCCAGATAAAGAGACTTCACAGCATTCTGTCAAACAATGCCCTTGGTTAATTTACTAAATCTTCTTGAGCCAAAGATTATTCATTAGTCAAAATGGGAATACTATATTAATTCTATAGGGTTAATATTAGAATAAAATTCAATAACATATATCATAATATTTAGTCCAGTGCCTGTCAAATTGTAGCTATTCAGTAAGTGTTATTTATTTTTAAAAATATTGCTTATTTTTATCATAAGATAATTAGTGTGGTTAGAGTAAATAGAGTCCATTTTACATGATATCCAACCTAATATATCTTTTATTCCACGAGGACTGTGGCCAATCGCTTTTTTCCCTAGTTTATATAAGGTTTTCCATTGCTATCTAAGGTAAAGACATAAAATTATACAGTTGTTGGTTAAAAAAAAAAAAAACTGTTTTAATCACTCACACTTTCTGCTGATAGCTGATTATAATTCCTTAGTAACAATACACTTTCATCTATAGCCCAAAGGGCACAAAGACAGTTTGAGGCAGCCGAGACGTGAAGGCTGATATCGGATCCTGGTGAACTTTTTTCCTCAGAGAAATTTAAGTTGACCTGAAAATGAAAATAGACAAAAGGGCAAGGGGATTGCAAGCCATGTAAGAAGAATTATTTTTTACAGCACATTAATTTTCTCTAAACATACACACAATTTGAGAGAATCTTCTTAGTGATTTACCCTTCTAACGGCATCCATAACTTAGAAAAACAGGGACAATATCCTAAATGGATGCCATAATTCTGGTATTTTTTAATCATCCAACCCATTAACTTTACCATACTAGCTTTCTTTTATTTTGCATTCTTCATCTTTCAGGATAATGGGGAGTTTAACTAAACCCAGCATGCCTCTAAATTCTCCTTAGTTTTCCAACAAGTTGAACAAACCTGAGAAAGAATTTTTCTCCTTACCTCATTTTTAAGGCATTTCTCAATTTTGAATTGGGTACTGTCAGCGACCATTTCTCCTCCAGGATGTAAAGTGTAGACCAGCATAGTTGCAGAGGGAGCTAACTCTGCGCTAACTTCTATAGGGATGGAAAACGTGCCCCTCATATCTGTGAAAAGAAAAGATCAAACTGAAAAAGTGCCTTGGTAAAACTGTTGGCCCTCTCAGTTAGCAGAAACCTTCTATTGAAGGTTCTAGCCATCCTATCCACTGCCAGTGAACAAGACATCTCCTGACCCAACAAATTCAATTTATGAAGTATCTCTGAGAGGAGTTTACAATGTCTTCCATAAATTGTAAAAGGAAAAGATAGTTAGACATTTCTTAATGCTCCAAACTTCAAAGCCTTGTTTTGTCTCATTTTTAAATTCTTCCTGTTTGAACATAGATACTTATTGTCTTTCTTGGAAGAAAAAGGGAAGGAAGGACCCATGACTGCACCTTATAATAGTGCTTTGAATATAATTAACACTATATTTATTAATTGATTTTTTTTGTTTGGAATTATGCCTTTTCATACAACTTTGCATATTTTCAAAGGGTAATTTGGGGTAGTAAAAACCTTAAAATGGGACGGTTATGACTTTTAAAGCAAAATGTAAAATACAACCTAATTAAAACATTCTCTTTGCATTAAATTTTATGCTAAAATTATGAGCCTTACCATTAGCTTTGATCTCAACTTTCTGTTGCCCATAAAGAATGATTACACCTTTTGAAATCACCTAAAGAATAAAAATATTATGATAAAGTTTAGGGAATAGTAACGAAATTTCATTTCATTGTAAACTGTGATTTATCTCTTTTAGTGGTCTGAACAATGAAACCGAACATATTCACCAGTGAACTCAAGATACCAGAAAATGGGTTTATAATCCTAATGATTACATTGAAGAAAATTTAGGAGTCATGAATAAATTTGCTATAAAACAATTTAATGTTCCATATTCCAAAACAAACACTTCCCTATGACACAGTGAAAAAATTTTCACTCATATTCATAAGTGTTGAATTATCCCTAAATTTATCAACTTTAATTAAATAAAGCTACATACAAAGGCATTATCAAGTGTCTCCCAGTGCTTGAAGAGTTTTCTGGAAAAAGTGCTTGTTTGATCAGTAAGGTATATGCAAAGGCTCATTCATCTCCACTCAAAACGAAAAAAAAGGGGTTAGGGGGTCCCCAGAAGAATGCTTCTTTCACTTCACCTTTATCAGCAAACTTGTGCAAATTTACATCATCAGACTTAAATTGTGATCTCTAAAATACAAGCAAAGACTGGAAACTTGTATTCTTTTAAGAAAATCATTGCATTTTATGTTAAAATCTCAGAATGCTACCAAAAAAGATGCTGAGACCTGGAGAAAATGAAAAACTCCCATAAGATCATACAGCCTAAAATTGCTAGAGCTGATGATCCTACTCTGGTCATTTCAGTGAACTCTAAAACTGCTTTAACTCTCTCGGTACCAGGTTTAGGTAATTAACTGTTAAAAAAAAAGAACTGAACTTTTATGAAAATCCAAAAACCCAACCCGTTGTTATCAAGTTGATACCGACTCCTCGCGATCCTGTAGGACAGAGTAGAACTAGTTGCAAGATATTGTATTTGGTGCTAGAACAGTTGCAAAGAAGCATAAGGCTCAATATTTACTGAGCCTTTCAGGCACTTTTCTGAGTATCGTTACGTGTATTAACTCCTTGAATTCTCACAACAGTAAGGCAGGAATTATTATAACAGATGAGTAAACTGAGAAGGCACAAAGAGGTAGAGGTATTCTCCCAAGTTCATACAGCTATGTTGCCTCTTAAAAGCCTAACAATCCAACTCATTCAGCCTCCATTTATTCATTCTAAAATATTGTATTGACAGTTTGCTGTGTGACATGCACCATGCTAGGTGAAGATATACAGTGGCAGACAAACCAAATAGAGTCCTTGACCTCATGGAAGTTACAGAAAAGTGAGGAGACAGGCGATTTTGAAACACTGACATAAGTAAGGTAATAAGCACAGACTTTGATACGTGTCATGAAGAAAAATAAAGCTCATTAAGGTCATTATGTAAGAGCTCTTGAACTTTCTGAGGAATCAAGGAAGGTTTTCTTAGAAAGTTTCTATTAAGGTAAGAGATGAATGATGAAGAGGAATCATCTAGTAAAATGGGGTGCAGGCAGTTGGGGTGGTGGTGGTAGTAGATGAAAAAAAAGAGAATCATGGGAAGAAGGAAAACCACGTGGGAAGCTTGCAAAGCAGAAAAAAGCATGACTTGTCCAAGAAAATGAAAGGCCTCTGCATCTGCTATAAAGTAGAATGATATAAAATGAACTTGGCAAGCCTGGTGGGAGTCTTGCAGGCATGGGAAAGGAGTTTGGCATTTATTTTAATAGAAATAGGAAGACATTGAATATATTTTAGTTAGAGGAGTGGAAATCATCTTATTGCTTTTGGAAAAAAATATTCTAGATTCTATATCCTCTTCTCTATAAAGGCCCTGCAAACGGCAAAGAAAACAAACGATTAAAAATTAAAAATGAAGGAAGGAAGGGAGAAAGGGAAGGATGGAAGAAAGGGAGGAAGGAAGGAAAGAAAGAGAGAGAAGAAAAGAAAGAAAAATTTTTAGAATTATATTAGGAATCGTATGTAACCCTGATCCATCATTTAAAACAGAAACATGGGAAGTAATTACAAAGGTCTTACCAAAGCCGAGGAGGGTCAAACCTAAGCTACTTCAGGAGAAATGAATGCTGACAACAAATGAACCAATTCACTCCAAAGACCTGCAGAATGGCTCAGGAGTGGGAGATACCGATACCAAGGAGAGCAGGAGTGAGGCAGGAGTTGGGTCCGGGGGTGGGTGGAGGAGGCAAAAACCAGGAGGATGTTTAACCACTTTTATAAAGACTAGAGATCCAGCTTCTCACAAGGACACTTGATATTCCTCACACACCAGGATGGCAATATTGCTGTTAAATATTGAAGTACTTATGTTCTGGTTGGTAAAGAGCCACTGTCCTGAGCTTCCCAGAGTCCCCTCCTCCATTCCCTAGGACTGCTCCCCATAGGTGATGCCCCCAATCTAAATAAGCCACTCCTAGTTTAATAAAGGGCTTCAATGGAGTTGTAACTGAAATCTATTCTGAATTTATGTGTTTGTGTGTGTGTATAGGCTTGATTTGATGGTTCTTAAACAGAATGAAAAGTGTCAAAAGATTATTCCAGCATTCTAAATCTGAAAAACAGGGATTGCTATAATTCTGAAAAACAGAATTATGTTACATTACTTTCACACTTCATGTAGACATACCCCAATACCTGTAGTTTCCAGAATAACCATATATGTCTGACCTCTCTAACAAACTTAACTGTGCTTCTCACGTTCCCTGTCAAATAGGGAAACTGCTATTTATCCTACAAAAACCCTTTTTAGGCATATTCTTCCTCTTATACTTTTTCCTAAACCAGTGGTCTCAAACTTTACTATGCATCAGAATCACCTGATTTCGATGAACTGACCACCTGTTTCAGACAGCTTGTCAGAACAAGATAGCTAGGCCCCATCCCCAGAGTTTCTGTACTAGTCTAGGGTGGAGTCTGAGAAATTTCCATTTCTAACAAGTTCCCATCTGATGTTGATACTGCTTGGAGTCCCCGTGGCGCAGTAGTTAAGAGCTCAGCTACTAACCAAAAGGTCAATAGTTCAAAGTCACCAACCGCTTCTTGGCAACTTTGTGGTGCAGTTCCACTCTGTCCTATTGGGTTGATACGAGTTGCAATTGGTCTGATTTTTTTGGAAGGGTTGATACTGCTAGTCTGGGAACCACACTTTGAGAGTCACTGTCCTGAACTTTCCCTAGAGTGAATCATTTACTTTTCTGTATCACCTTAGTGATTGTACATCTGTTCATGTTTCATTGTTATATTATTATAATTTATGTTTTGTCTCCAGTTATACTTTTTTTTTTACTTCCTCCATTTTCATTGTGCCTAATATAGTATTTGGAGTATGAAGATCATCCAACAAATGTTTGCTGATTCAAATTCATGTTTCATTAATTTTATATCATCCACATCCATCTTAATGAAGGACCGTGCATCCATTTAGATAATGTAGTAATCAGTAATAATCCATTAGAATAAAAACAAATAATTAATTAGTACCTTTCATGTGCCAGGCGCCGATCAAAGGGCTTTATATGCTTTCCTGCATTTTAGTCTCTTAACAACCCTATGATCAGGCAATAGTATTATCGCTAGAGAAGGACATTATGTTTGGTAAAGTAGAGGGTCGGAGAACATGGTGAAAACCCTCAGTGAGATGGATTGACACAATAGTGACAACAGTAGGCTTAACCCTATCAAAAGTTCTGGAGATGATGCAGGACGGGGAAATGTTTTTCTCTGTTATACATAAGGTTGCCATGTGTGGGAGCCAACCTGACAGCAACAAAGAACAACAGCAAGAAATTAAATGGCTTTCAAAAAGTCCCACATAGCTGGTAAGTATCAGAACCATGATGTGATCCCTGGTACGTCCTAGTGGAAACGGCTGACTACGAAGAAAGAGTGATGAGAAAGATGAAGTGGATAAGGGTATTGTGACTTGGCCCTGCTTTGTCACTTTTTTTTTAAATAGAAACTTAAAAGTTATGTAAGTCATATCTTTTATATTTACTTTTAACTTCATCATGGTGTAAGGGTAAAACGGATTTATAGTAGGTTCAAAGAAGACTGAAAGTCAAGACGTGATTTTGGTTGCAGAAGAATATTTTCAATACATACCAAATAATTGAAGGGCACCGTGTAAGTTTTGCCTTCAAAGCCTTCCATATTGAGAAGGTAGAGCACTGTCACCCACTTCTGCAGGTTGCATCTCAGTTCTTCCACCTCTGGGACAATTTTTATGAAGCTATTAGTCCTGGAGTAAAATCGTCGTACAAAGTAGTCTGACTGAGGGTAATAAGGCAATATCCAGCCAGGAAGCCTGCAGTATTCATTGTCCTTGTAGATTGCCTATACAAAGAATCAAATTTATAGGTATTTTAGGATAAACAGGAAGCAGAAATGAAAGACTATCTGATAAAATGGTTGACTGTCATGCTGCTCTATCCCTACATGAAAATTTCAGGGCATTCACCATTAAGCATAACCTAATTCCTATACTTTTTAGTTATGCCGTAGAGTGACCACTATATGGTTTTTATAATTTACTTTCTATGCAAGATTTGGTTTGATAATATTACTCTAAAAATCTATTCTATTACTCTAGAAATATTCAATTTCATTCTATAATTTTATTTTTATTAGCAACACGTGAGAGCACCATGAGTCAGCATCAACTCTACAGCAACTGGCTTTTTTTTTTTTTTTTTTTTTTTACAGCAACTAGTTTTCTTTTCTCGGTTTATCAGTATACCTCTCTCACTATAATATGAGGAACCTATGAACATAGGAAGGTCTTTGGGTGGTACAAATAGTTTGTGCTCAACTAGTAACCTAAAGGTTGGTGGTTCAAACCCACCCAGTAGTGCCACAAAAGAAAGGCCTGGTCATCTGTTTCCGTAAAGATTATAGCCAAGAAAATCTCATGGAGAAGCTATAAAGCCACCATGAGTCGAAATCAACTAGACATCAATACGAATTTTTTAAAAATGAATGTAGGAGTTGCTTTTGCTACTAAATACACAATATAGATGAAAGATGGCAAAGTTTTTAATGAAATATGACAAAGAGAGTACTGTAACTATGGGCATTTATCATTATCAACACAAAGGCCTGAAGGAGTGCTTTAAAAATGTGTGGGAAAGATGATCTTTAATTATTACAAATAGTGAGTTACTTCTCTCTTGAATATATCCAGAAAAATTCTTTACATTATTTCATGGCAATAGGTTACAGGGTTTCCAAAATATTTCCTTCTATGAGAATGTAACTGTCTTTCTATTTCCATGATGAAAGTGAAGTGCTACTTTATTTTCATTTAGATAATTCTCCACCATACACATAAATATACATGTTACCTTTTTTTCTGGATTCATAAACAATTCTTTTATTTATTTTTCATAGGATCTACTTCCTTAATATTTAACCATTTTGCAACACTCTTGATTCACACCAAGATTTATATTTGATTGTCTGTTTCACAAATATCATTTAACATAAACCTAAACCTTAGCTAGCCAACACAGTGTTTTTGTCTTTACTTGCCTTTGGCTAACTTACTTTCAAAGTGATATACGGGTGTGTAATCTTAGATGTGTCCAAGGAAAATTGAGCAGTGCCGTCTATATCTGTGGTATAGTTGCCCACAGTTTTGTCCTCCAGGTGCAACTGGACGATTTCGTTTGGGATGGGAGTGTTGTCTGGATGGAGCAATTTAATCTGTGTAAGAGGAAGAAAACAAATTTCTGAAGCATTAAGTGAATTTGGGAATCAATTTTGATGGTGCACATCAAGGTTCTCTCATTGGTACAACTCTTTCCTTGCTGTGCGTCCACTTCCTCAGTAGTTCATCTATTCCTTTCAAGTATATGGCAGATACAATCAATATACTGTTGACCCTAAACTCCATTTCTTCTGCCCATAAAAATCTTTCGAGACTCAGACCCATATATTTCACTGTTTCCTGAATATTTTTGTAGTAAAAATACTATGGAAACCTGCAAAACTGAATTATTTATTACTCTGTACAGTCAACAGATAACCGAGTAAACAGAATACAGCATATACATAGAATGGAATATGTATATTCAGCCATAAAGAAAAACGAAGTTCTGATAGATGCCACCACAGGATGAACCTTGTAACATTATGCTCAGTGAAATAAGTCAGACACAAAAGAACAAATGTTGTATGATTTCACTTATACGAAATACCCAGAGTAGCCAAATCCATCAAGACAAAGGAGGATTAGTGGTCATCAGAGGCTGGAGAGAGAAGGGAATGGGGAGTTAGATAATGAAACAAACAAACCAAAATACAAAAAAAAAAAAAGAAAAAAAAAAAAGAAGAGTCACTCCTAGCTCACTGGCTGTACAAAAGAAGATCTCTGCCAGATTTTGCCTGTGGGCATAGTTTTCAGAAATGGTCAGTATTTTATTGACATGGCACCTTTAACATCTATAGTTAAACAATTACTTGTGAAATTATTTGTTTCATGTCTATTTTCTCTGTCAGACTATCAATTCCGTGAGGGCAGGGATAATGCCTGTCTAGCTTACCATTATATCTCCAGTACTTACGGTGAGTATATAATTTATTGTCCAAACTTGGACATTTGAGATTGAAAAGAGACACTATTAAAAATTACACCTTGACAGAGACATAAACCTATGAAAATCAACAGTGTAGGTCACCCTACAATGCTTAGCAGAGAGATTCTCAGGTAGTAACTTCCTAGAAAATAGCTGTTGGATTGAATTAATGAATCAACTAAGATGAATGAACGAATGTGCATGTAAAGAAATTGTTGCTTCTCTTACCTGGCCAAAATAAGGGATTCCCTGTTTGTAGACTGTATCCATATTCTGAAATTGAATCCTCACCATTGCTGAATCTATAAATATGTACTTGGTGTCTGTAAGCTGCACACCTGCAGACAAAGAAGTATTATCAAGAAAATATCACCAAATAGCCAAACAGAGTTATAGACAAAAAAAAAAAAAAAAAAAAATCACAAAGGCCAGCCATTCTTTCCTAAAGTCTCCCTTTCCTAAACAGTTTTAATGCACAGGTACTTCTTGAGATGTGTTTTATGAAAGAAAATTAACGGGGTGGAAAAAAATCCAAAAAGCTTGTCATTCTCAACTAGAGTTCCTGCTCTTCATCACTTTGATAATTATCTAATCCATGTACCACTCCTTCTTGAAGGATTAATCACTTTGCTGATTTCTCATTATGCTCAAATAATTGTTTATCGACATTTCTTTGCTCTCTGCCTGGTTAAAACGTACACTTTACTCATAGTAAGAATTGTAATATATGTACATTATTCAAAATTGAAAAGTTCAAAGAAAATACAAATTATCAAACATTAGAAATCCCAGAGATAACCAAAATTAACAGTTTAAATCATTTCCTATGATGTTTTAACCCTTATATTTATATTAATAAGGTTGGGATTATGTGAGTATGTGTGTGTGTATGAGTATGCTACCAAACAATAGATTTGCATTCTAACTTCTGATTTAGTTTTGTTTGAATTTATTGTTTAAATAAATTTTTTGTTTTAAAAATATAAATAACATTTTCCAATTCAACATGTTTCACGTGTATAATTATATTTTATTGTCCATCAAATAAATTTTGGTTGGAATAAGAAACACTCAGCTTTCGGATCTGAGGAACTGATGACAAATCCTGAAAAACAGTGACTATATTAATACTATGTAACTGGTCACCAGCTAGCAATTCAAATTGAACAGTGATACCCTTTGAGATCTGACTGCTTTGAGATCATTACCTGTTCCAAGTTCTGTGACAAGAGCGTGCACTTCAAGGTGATTCTGGTATCCTTCCCGATGTAACTCAAAAGCACTTGTGTTAACAAGATGGGAAGCACAGCCAGCTTTCCCTAACTGAAAAGTTAATAAATATAACAATAAAAGAATGGTTAAATTTTAAAACGACTATAAGAAATAGAAGTTTTAGGGGAAGGGTGTAACGTCTGGCAAGCAACTTCAACAGTGCTATCTTACCTAAATTTGAATTTTACAAAATAATACATTGTGACTCTATAATTTAAATTTTCAGTTAGTATATTTACCTATAATTCCATTAGAATGTTTAACAGGTAGTAACTGTTACAATGATGACTTCCAAAAAAACCTTCTTTATGGTGTGATTATTTTGTTAATCCACAAAATAATGAACAAATCTATCTCTAGTCACATTTATTCATGATAAGATCTGCAATTTTGTTAATTCCAATCATATTCTTCTTCAGTTTTGATACTGAGTTTTATGCTGGAGTTACCGTGCTTTGGAAAGTTGTATTATTAGTTACCATCCTTTGGATATTTGTAGAACTAGAATTTACATAGGGCTTAGGCATAGAGTTTGGAGTCAAAACACCAGGATTTGAATCTTTGCTTTGCTACTTATTACTTCATGCAAAATGGAGATATTAATAAAGAGTTGATAGAGTTGTTAGTATTAGATAAGATAATGACTAGAAAGTGTTTAGCTTAGTGCCTAGTACTTACTAAACATTTAATAAATAGTAGCTATTGTTATTATTTTCTTTTGAATTTCTCTTAACATCTGTTTGGTCAAGTTAAAATCCCTCACTAAGTAAATTTTCTAAAACTTCACAATTAATAAATGAAGTTAAAGAGAGAGAATTGGTAAATATGGCAAAGAGATCTAGCATTGTCATGAAATGTGTTCATAGATTTATAGACTATTCTATTGGGGGAAAATTGAGTTCTTGTTCAACTCCTTCATTCTGTGATGAGATGAGGAAACTGAGACCTAAGGATGTTAGATGGGATGAAGATCATATGGTCTCTTCAGAACATACCTGAAACTACACCAAGGCCTAGCACCATAGCTGTAAGCTTAAAGGTACAGAGCCATTTTCACTAGATTTGAAGATGAATAATTGCATGAATTATTTAGTCTATACTCCTGCCATACATGCCTACTTGTACTCTAAATTTATAGATCTCTCTGAAAATCATCTCTATTTTATAACCTTCTTTGCTAATCCTTTCCAGGATCTAACTACCTTGTGTACTTGGCCTCTATTGGTTCATTTTTCCTCTAGAGTGTGCATGTTTTTGTTAAAGATAATGACTGCTTCATAAAATGCAAATTTCGTGAGGACAGGGGCCAGGTCTCTCTTGTTCATGTTCAACGCTGTCACTCCTAAAAAAAATAATGCTTGCATATTGAAGGACCTCAATATTTATTTGTTGGCTAAATAAATGGAGAAAAATTTGTATCCCTTGAAATGCCTAATTATGCAATACCACTAGTTATTTAAATATATGATCTTGAGCAATATACTTACTCTCTCCCTGCTTCAACCCACTGATCCACTAATTGATAAAGTGGTGATAATAATAGTATGGGACCCATAGGATTTTTTGAGAGTTAAATGTATATAAACTACTTAGCTCCGTTCCTGACTCCAAATAAGCACATACTAAATATCAGCCATTGTTATCCTGGAGTCCTTTGGGTGGTGCAAATGGTTAACGTGCATTGCTGCTACCTGAAAAGTTAATGGTTAAAGTCCACCTAGAGGCACCTGGAAAGAAAGGCCTGCAATCTACTTTCAAAAATTAGCCCCTGAATACCCTATAGAACACAGTTCTAGTCTGATACACATGGTATGACCGTGAGTCAAAATTGCCTCAATGGTAAGTAGTTATTATCACGATTACTATTGTTTTTGGTGTTCAAATAAAATTTTTAAATTTAAGAACCAGAAAGTTCTTAATTATTTCTAATTGTATGTGTGTGTGTATGTTGATAAATGGTATCACACTGTTTGTAACGCGGTGGGTGGCGGCTGTATGACTAACCAGTCAGATTTTGACGTCATTGTGACTGGAGTCCTTGCTACATTCTAGCCCACCCTTCTGTGTGTCCATTTTCTGATGCTGGTTCTCAAGCCTTCCCAGTGAGTCCCTTCAAGAAATTCCTCTCTCCTGTAAGTTTGAAAAAGTTGATCTCTCTTGCTGGAAGTTAAGAACCCTGGCTGATATATGTCCCTCCTGGAATACCTATTGACATTTATTTTCAGTGAGAGCAGACTGAGAGAAAAATAACTTAATTACTCATTAAATAATCTTGAATGCACATGAACATCTTCATATCTCTCCTACTTAAATTTGCAAAGTACAAGGTGAAGTGGAGGACATATGTTTCTAGCACTTAAGTAGTACGTAGGTTTCAATCTGGAACCAAATCCACTTCTAGTTAAGAATTGAATTTACAACTCAGCTTTAGAGTACTGTAATTTGGTTTTTGCCAATTAATAGAAAATTTTAAAAATTAGCAAGACAAAGGAAGATTAGCAAATTTACAAATGGTACAGGGATGTAGAAATCCATTGCTGTCAATTCCGACTCATAGCGACCCTGTAGGACAGAGTAGAACTGCCCCATAGGGTTTCCAAGGAGTGGCTGGTGAATTTGGACTGCTGACCTTTTGGTGGGCAGCTGAGCTGCTAATCACTGTGCCACCAGGGCTCCAGGGATGTAGAAGAAAAGTATAATTTTGCAGTGTAAAGAGGAAACGAGGAGAAAGAAAAGTGACTGGAAGGTGAGAATAATTGATTAATGCAAATATATTTATGAATTTGCAGATACATATCTTACCTGAGTGGTAAAATTTTTACAGAGTGAATTGATAGGAAGTCTGCAAAAACGGGATCTGTAAGGAGCCTCCCTGCACACAGTAAGTTTAACTTCCCCCTCCACAGGTTTGCCATAGGTATATCTAATAGAAGAAAATGACAAGAGTAAAATTACAAAGGTCAACATCATTAGTAATTTGCCTAGACCGTTTTGAACACTTCCTTTAGTGCCTGAAGTCACTACTGCAACTACATTTCAATAGCCAGTTATCTTCATTTGCCCTAGGAAACCTAAAACAGTAGGAGTGACTAAAATTGAGGTGAATGCTTTAAGTAAAAATAGATTTTAACTAAAATGGTTGAAACAAACAACACGTAGAAGTCATACATCTATGCCACTACAACACAATGTAAAGAAACAAAATAAAAGAAACAAAATAAAGAAGGAAAGAGCTAGAACAATCACTGACTGTTTAATTTCTTAATATAGTATTTATTTTGCTTCTTTTATTTTTTCTATGTTTTTAAGTATGCTATAATGGCACATATTAATTTTTATGTTTTCTAATTTAAAATGTAAATTCTATCTATTTTTAATTCACAGAAGTACATTGAGTATATTTTCATTGTTAAAATAGTCAAACTAGATAAAAAATTAAAATCCCCTTTGACTAACAGGCTAAATCTGTTTACATATATCTATAAATATATATAAAAACATATATGTATATATATATACATATATATATATATACATACACAGAAAAAAAAAACAAACCCACTGCCATCGACCCAGTTCCAACTCATAGTGACCCTATAGGACAGGGTAGAACTGCCCCATAGAGTTTCCAAAGAGTGCGTGGTGGATTCAAACTGCCAACCTTTTGGTTAGCAGCCGTGGCACTTAACCACTACACCACCAGGGTTTCCACATATACATAGAAGTATATACAAAATATATACTTATTTATGAATCTTTAATTTTGTGTGTTTAGATAAATGGTATCACACCGTAATGTGGCGGTGGAACTCATATTTTTATGCAAATAAGGCACGCATTCTGTTTTTGGCAAAAAAACACAGAATGATCACCTTAAGTGCATAAAAATATGGTATACTAGAAAGTTGGACTCTGAAATGGTTGTGAATGGAGTCCTCCTGGCTATATCCTAGCCCAGGCTTTTGAGTCCATTTTCTGATGCTGGTTCTTAAGCCTCCCCGGTGAGTTATGTCAGTAAATTCCTCTCCTCCTGTAAGTTTGGTAAAGCTAATTCTTTTCGCTGACAGTTGATACATGTCCCTTCTGTAACTCCTATCTACTCGCTTGTATTTTTCTTTCATACTGATTATTTTTTTCTTTTTGGGAGGCAGTCTATGAAATTCCTCAATTTCATCTTCCAAACCGCCGATTCTTTTTTCAGCACAATCCCTTCTTCTAGTCAGCCCATCTATATAAAAATTTTAATAATCAATTTGCCAAATTTCTTTGATTACTTTTGAGTATATAAATTTTACTATTTCTAATTTCTTGTTCTGGTTGATCTTTAATACCTTGATTTCAAGTCGTTGGAGTCGTCAACAATTTGGGGATTCATCCTTATGTGTTTGGAGTTCCCAGCTGGCCTGTCCTAGAGTGTCTTATCTGCTTGTTGCAGTATTTCTCCAGTGACTATGCTACAGGAGTCAACACACAGCCAGGCGTGGTGTAGTGGTAACTGGGCTTTGGGATCTTCCATTCCTTAAGGGTATTTTCAGCGACCCTGGCAATTCTCTGCCTCTAAAATGCAAGTACAAAGGGACTTTTCTGTCCCTTACTTCTTTCAGCTCCTACCCCTCCAGCCTTGGAGGTGAATCTCAAGTAGTTAGCTGTGCCCTTTCTTTGCCATTATAGACTTCGAGCCTAAAGCAGATGCAAGCTAGGGGAAAGGCAGAGCTTTAATTTTGAAGTTCAGTATGGAACTTTAATTAGTGGAATAAGACTGTCTTTATAACTAGAAATCACCAAGGAACTTCTATCATGATTTTTACTTTTAATTATCCAAAAGTAAAAGGAAAGTAGTATAATATACATGAGATTTGATCTGCAGTCAGGGAAAGAGTTAGTCCTCACATCAGGTCTAAGGAGACGATGCTTTATGTCTGCACTCTAGCTATCATTGCTATTTGCATAGTCTCATTGAATGCTGCTTAACTGAGTGAGGAGGGGAGGGAGAAGATAGCTTGAACTACCTGGCTGCTACTCTTGCCATACACCAACTGAGCACCTCCTTATTTGCTCCAAAGTCCCTGCCTGCCCTTGATATCCTCCACTCAGTGCACCAGAATTATCTTGGAGTCACTTCCAACACATAGCAGTTTTCTCTAGGACACATTTTGAGCTATGATTTTCTTCTTTAATTACCTAATATGTGAAGACTGAATCAAGAAGTCAGAGTAAGCACTGTCCGATAGAACTTTCTGGGGTGATGAAATGTTCTGTGTTGTAAGTCTGTGCTCTCCAACTCAGTAGTCATTAGCCACGTGTAATCAGTGAGCACTTGACATGTGGTTAGTACAAGTGAATTTTAAAATTTATTTAACTTTAATTAATTGAAATTTAAATAGCCTCATGCGGCTAGTGGCTACTGTATTAAACAGTGTGGTGCAGTGGTTAAGAGCTGGGCTGCTAGGAAAAGTTGGCAGTTCAAGTTCACCAGCCCTTCATGGGAGAAAGATGTGGCAGTTTGCTCCATAAAGATTACAGCCTTGGAAAACCCATGAGGCAGTTCTACTCTTTCTTAGGGTCACTATGAGTTGGAGGGGACTCCACAGCAACAATTTTTGTTTTTGCTTTTTAAATCTTGTGATGTAAATCACAAGTCAGTAGTCAGTGTTCTTAAACTGTCTACACTATTAACACTTCAGTAGTCAGTCATCTTAAACTGTCACCTAAAATCATATGTTAAGCTAAAAACAGTTTAAACTTACGAAGCACAGACGTTAACTTTGACTACAGGATCCACAACTAAGACATTTTCTGGTGCATCCACAGTCATTTCAAATTTGGGTAACACTGTCAGTAAAAAGATATAAAAATCTTATTAGCATAAATGCATACATATAAAGCAACTGTCTTCCCTTTAACAAACCACATGCCTTTGAGTATATTTGCTGTTAATACTGTTAGGTGTATACTGCAGTACATAAGAGCTAGATCTTGAAATTGGATAAAAGGATGTAGATTTGAATTCTAAATTCATAACTTCCCAGTAGTTGACCTTGAGAAAGTGTTTCTCAGTAACATCTGCAGAATGGAAATAATGATGCTACAGTAGAATTTTAATGAGAGTTTTATGGGATGATGTAAATGGAGCACCTCCTCACATAAATAATGTTAACTGCACTCCTTTTATAAAAAGTGTTTTGAAGCATAAACATGGCATAAATAGAGAGTAAACACCTTGGAAACGATCATATAAACTGCATACCAGTGTCACAAAAGAAAGGTAAGCATAGAGATACTAGATTAACAGAGTAGGTGGAGAACCTTGAAATAATAACAGAGATAAGGAAAGAGGCAAGGAAGAGATACAAATTTAACAATATGTTATTTAGTAACCATGCCCTTGCAAAACTGGAGAGATTTGATTATTTTTCTTATCAGTTATAGACAATATCTTCATAGCTATTATTTACCATATTCTTCCACAGAGAAGAACTCATATGTTTTCTCTCCAGAGAGTGTCTCCACGTAGATACCATACCGGCCAAGGATAGGCTCCGAGATTAACGGGAAGGAGAGTTGCACGAGACCTCCAGAAGACGCCTCATTGTTCCACTGTTGGATTCTATTGCCATCTGGATCCTGAGAATGAAGAAAGTATGTTTTGTTGCATTCTGGATTTTTTCATCTGTCTGAAAATTTCAGTAAGGACCTTCCTGGTTGCTGAGATTGTAACCTACCGGTTCAAAACATGGGTGTGTCCTCTGATTCCCCAGGTAAAATTGATTTTTCTCCCATTTGGGTCCACATTGGTTGGGTCCACATAGCTACATATTGTAGCACCTAGTATATTTTAGGGCAGTTACTTTTTACAAGTGTATTTTCTGTGTTAGCCTCTCATTTCTTAAAGGTGAGCCAAATAGTATCCCAAATGCATAAAACAGTAACCTCTCATTTATATATATTCAATAAATAAAAGTTAAATGGAATGAAATCATACTTGTCTAATTGTCAGTATTATTAACAGGTGGATGTTAATGTGAATCATATAGGAAAAAAGATTTCTATCCTCTTGAGAATAAATAATACTGTGACAATTTAAATAGACAATCCTCCTCTGTAAACTACATTCTGATTTTGAGGATGAGGCGCTAACCAAAAGAAGAGAAAACAATATTTCAGTTAGCAGTTATCCTACCTTAAGGCTGATCTCTGGATACTGAAACAAAAAGAAAAATAATGTTAGTCTATGAACTCAAAGTTTTTCCTCTGAGTGAAGAGGTTAACTATAAATTTATTATTGCAAAAAAGAAACATAAGGAGATAGTTTAGGACGGTCCAAACAAATATTGATTCTGACTGGAAGTCTGAATATCTATTGCTTACAGTGAAATTTTTCGGCCTAGTTTTCAAGAACTTTCATTTACTTCTCACACTTTCTCCACACACACCCTGCAGTCTCAATAAGCAAGTCTCAGTTCGGTCCCTGAAACACTACTTGTTCATTCCCATTTCTGGAACTTCGTCCAAGTTATTTCCCTCCCCCTAGAATGCCCTTCTTTTACCCTCCAGTTACTTCAGCCTGCTCTTCTTCAAGGTTTTTCATACATTCCAACTGTCTACTGATTACTCTCCTTTTTGATCTATGATTTTCACTGCACTCCTGTAGCATTTATGGTCCATGCTACCCAATCAAGGAATAATTATACTGTTCCTCCCTGCTGTCTTCCCAGAGTTTAATAATACTGTGACAATTTAAATAGACAATCCTCCTCTGTAACTACATTCTGATTTTGAGGATGAGGAGCTACCCAAAAGAAGAGAAAACAATATTTCAGTTAGCAGTTATCCTACCTTAAGGCTGATCTGTTCCTTCACATTATGTGTTCCTTCACATTAACTAGCACACATAGTCAGTGGCCCCCCAAAACATTTGATTTAAATATTTTTATTTAAAGTTGCCTTGCAAATAGTCCCTACTTAGTAAAAGATAACTGTTCAAGCAAAGAAAATGAAACAAAAACTTTCAGGTCAATGAGAACTGGAGGTTGAAGCAGGAAGTAATCAGTTTCTAGACATGCCAATGCAGTGCGTTTGGGAAATTGGGTAAATCCAACTCTGTTGCTGGTGGAAGATATCCAATCATCCTCCCAGAAGAGTGGTCATTCACAGGCAGGCATGGGATGCAAGGCAGTAGGACCAGATATTCAGCCCAAGCCTCATATGAACACACTGATCAAAATTTAAAAAATGGCAATCTGGCATCTTTTGCCCATTACTCCAGCTTCTAAGCACTCCCTTCCACTAACTGCAATATTCGTTCACTGATAAAATGCACACGTACAAATGGGCAACTCCTACCTTAAAGCAAGACAAGAAGGCAGGAAGGGACAGGAAAACTGGACAAAAGGACCCAGGGAACCCAGGGCGGAAAGGGGGAGAGTGCTGTTACATTGTGGGAATTGCAACCAATGTCACAAAACAATATGTGTATAGATTTTTGAATGAGAAACTAAATTGAGCTGTGAATTTTCACCTAAAGCGCAATAAAAAATAAATAAAATGAATGATACAGAAAACACACACACACACACATACAGGAATGGGATCAGGATTAATAATCCTTGTCCAGAATTCTTAGAACTGAAAAATACTAACAGCTGAGCTGGGGTCCCTTTCTGTTATTCTAATTCATGAAATTGTATCTCCTTGGTGAGAGAAAGATAGAGCTCCTCATTCTTGATTTTTCCCAAAAGCAAGGATTTGGGTTTAGTAATTTATGACTCTGTCTGTAGCTAAACCTTGCACATCCAGTCAGCAAACAAGAAAATACCACCTTTATGTTCCCCTTCTGTAGTTTTAGTTCATATTATCTCTCCCTGAAAGTAGAGATAGTTTCATATCTTAGGATAAGTTAAAAGAAAGATCTAAAACTTCTTGATACAAATGAAACTGTCTAGATAAAGAGAATGTTTGAATATGCTGTAAAACACTGATTTAAGGCTGAAAGAAATGACAGACCCATGAAGGAAAAGAAAGATGTAAGATTTGGATGGATGAAAGTAGGTATATATTTTACATCTTGGCCCATTTGATAAAGAAGAGTCATATCACTAGTATGTTTTGTTCATGTAGTCAAATTTACTCTGAATCCTCAGGTCTCCCAGAAGGCCAGCCATACAATGAATCATTTTTTAAGATGTTATACAGAAATAGCTGCAGACTTTAGATATGTTGCCCTTGAAATATGTAACTGGGTAATCTACTAGCTGCCACCATTTTTGAAAATACTAACTCAACTTTGCTCTTTGTACATAAGCAGATGCAGTTTTCTGTGCCACAGTAACTTCTTCCCAGAAACATTTGGTAAAAATGATCAGCTTATCTATAACCCATATTTGAAGGAATGCTTCATTAATCCTGTTGTGCATAGCAAATGTAGTCATTACTAAAGCTAGGAATTGGATAATCATATCTGGCTTTATTGACAATAAACATAATCAACAATAGGGAAAAAACTAACAAGGGAATTGTGATGACATTGCAGCACCTTCGATTTTCAAGAAGCTCTGCACTTCCCCATGGTCCTACCAACCAAGGATGATTGCCAAAGGGTTACACTGGAATGCTTGCTGCTTTGATTAAATAGAGGAGACGTAATCTTAGAAATAAGAGAAGTACCAACTTTGAACCAAGAACCAGAAGCATGTGCTATCCTAAAGAAGCTATTTCAGACTTAGGTTAATAAACGGATCTTTTAGAACTACAGTTAGATCTGTCCTGGAAATTAGGCAACTATCCAATAAATGTAGTATAGCTAAAGAAGATGGCAAAAAGAGATGGATTAGTAGTGATGATGCCTTGAATATGTAAGGATGAGGGATGACTTGGAGGATGGAAAACGTAGTCACAGATTGAGAATCATCAGCATAACTCCTATAAGCTTAACGAGCTTCTACGTAACTCTGTGTTCAGCTGACAAATTGACATAGAAGACCACATAGAACAGTTAGTTCTAACATGCTTGATTCTAAAATACATGAAATGAAACAGGCCCGTTATCCTTTTATAGAGGCTTCAGTCCCTTTTCAGTCATGATTCATCGTCTTTTGTCTATTTTCATGACTCTCTCCCTTGTTCTCAGATTCCTTCTAGATGAATTGTACTCTCCTGTTGAGACACTGTCGTAGACTATCATCAACATATTCTTTCTCTATGTATAGTCTCTGAACTGCAGATCGTTATCCATAAAACAACTCCTATATTTCTTCAAGGCAAGGTCACTTTCTATAATGAGTAACAACGCTCTCTACTCTTAATATCCTACAATAAGAAATGAATAATTTCTGAAGAAATTGGAAGAAACCCTGAAACACATCCTCCATCACTTTATTCATTTCCTCTAAACACAAACTGCTCATTAATGACTAACTATAATTTTAGTGTCTTCACAACACGGCAACAACCCTCCTTTCTGGTTTTATTTGCCATGACTCTCTATGTTTATTACACAGTTAAACAAGCCCGAATTATCGCTATTCCCAAAGCCTTCTTGATTCCTCATTACCATTCCTTCATACAGTAAAACCTGTGAAAACTGGAACCTGTGTAAGGTGGAAACCTGTCAGTAAAGGAAACTCAATTTTCCCCTAAAACGAACAATAGAAAAGTGGTAAAACTGCACCCTATCAAAGGCAGAAAACTTGTGAGACCCGGAAAAACAAGGCAGTCTGGTTGAGTTCCAGCTCTCACAGGTTTCACCGTAATAGTGTTCTATCCCAAATTTAGGGAGTCCCTGGGTGGTGCAAAGTGTTAAGAGCTGAACTACCAGCCAAAAAGTTGGTGGTTCAGACCCACCCAGAGGACCTTGGAAGGTAGGCCTGGCGATCTGCTTTTAAAAGGTCACAGCCTTGAAACTCCCCTGGAGAAGTTCTACTCCGTACACGTGAGATTGTCATGAGTCGGAGTCGACTCGATGGCAACTAACAACAACAACCCAAAAAACAAAACAAAACCCATTGCCGTCGAGTTGATTCTGACTCATAGCAACCGTACAGGACAGAGAAGAACTACCCCACTGGGTTTCCAAGGCCGTAATCTTTACAGAAGCCAACTGCCTGCCACACCTTCCTCCCACAGATCGGCTGGTGGGTTCAAACCACCAACCTTTCAGTTAGCAGCTGAGTGCTTAACTACTGCACCACTACGGCTCCTTAACAACAACAATCCCTAATTTAAACATTTGACGATCCTCTCCATTCTCTAAGGATTCTCTTAAATTTCTTCTACCCCATGACACCTATAGCAGATGTGGCTGGTGCTCCATCTAGTTCCCCTTAGACTTCTCTTCCTTGTTCTTTGCACCCACCTTGGCTTTATTAGGCTTTGCTTCTAACAGCTTGCACCTCTGAACTTTCTGAGAGGCCTTCCCTTGGGCCGCTTGTCAAGTTCCTGGGCTCTTACTTGCCCTTTGGGGGATGCCCATAGCCAGTGACTGCCTAGTGCTGGAGTATGAGTCTAGCTTCCTTTCCTACAAGTGGGTCAAACTCTGAAGTGTAATTTATCCTCTGAAGCTCTCTGCCAGGTCAGGGTGAAGTTGCAACTGTGTCTAAAATCAATTGCACACTTGCTTGGCTTCTTCCCCTTTCCTAACCTGCTTCCCCCACTCTCTTATCATTTTCTCCGATAAGAGAGTTTCTAAATAATTTACTTGTTCATTTTTCTGTCTCTGATCTGATTCTGGGGAGCCTGACCTAAGATAATACCTTTCCTGATAACTCCAGTATGAAGCAACCATAATGCTTTTATTTACTCATTTATTCATCCATTTGTTCACTCATTCACTTACTCTATATTATTAAGAGCCTACAATGTGCCAGATGCTAGTCTTTTGAATGCTGAGGATACAATGTTGTGTTTTACTTATATGCTTCTAAAGTCACTTTATTATGGCCATTTATGTACTTTTCCTCTATTCTAACATAATCACTTCGGGAGTAGAAGAGTATCTTCTGTATCTGGCTCTCACATTGCCTAGCACAGTGCTTTAGAGGTAGTAGGGGTTCAGTAAATTTCATATCTTAATGTAACTGGGAAATATATTTAATTTTGTTGACCAAAGAGAGAGAAAGAGGAATAAGGAGAAAAGGAAAGACTTAGGTTTAGTGAGGAGAGGAGCCCAGTGGGTCATAAGGTTGTTAGGAACACAGAACCAATAACTTGAACTCATCTGCCTCATTTTTGCTGATTAATTTTAAGGCACAAAAAATGTATAAATACCTAGATATACCTACATTCCAGTTACAACTTACCTTTTGCTCAACAGGCTTCAAAGAATTATTCAGAGACACAATTCGAAACCTCACTGGAGAAGGAAATAAAACTGATGTAAATAAGGTGTTTATTTGCTGTGTCATCACAGTCTTGACACTAAATCAATTCACTTAGATAAATATTGCTATCTGTGATGAGTCCTTACATGAATATATTTTAATAGACTTTATCTTTTAGAGAAGTTTTATGTTTACAGAAATTGTGCAGGAAGTACAGAGAGGTCCCATATACCTCCCTCCCACCATGCACTGTTTCCTCCTATTATTGGCATCTGATTTTCCTGTGGTCATTTGTTATAACTGATGAACCAATATCGACTCATTAGTATTAACTAAACTTCATGGTTCACATTAGGGTTCACTCTTTGTGTTGTACAGTCACATGGGTTTTGACAAATGCATAATGTTGTATGTCCACCATTACAGTATCATACAGAATAGTTTCACTGTCCTAAAAATCCCCTGTACTCCATCTATTCACCCCTTCTCCCCTCCTCCTGCACACCTAGAAACTGCTGATATTTTCACTGTCTGTATAGTTTTGCCTTTTACAGAATATCATACGGTTGGAAATCATATAATATGTAGATTTTTCAGGCTGGCTTCTTTCACTCAGTAATACGCATTTAAGGGTCCTCCATGCCTTTTCTTAGCTTGATATCCCTTCTCTTTTTATCAGTCTATTCGCTAGATGAATGTACCACAGTCTGCTTATCCATTCACTTATTGAGGACATCTTGGTTGTTCCCAGTTTTTGTCAATTGTGAATAAAGCTGCTATAAACATTCATGTGCAGGCTTTTCTGTAGACATATGTTTTCATCTCATTTGGGTAACTACTTGGGAGCACAATTGCTATAATATGGTAAGCCTATGAGTCAGAATCGACTCAACAGCGATGGGTAACAGTATGTTTAGCTTTGTGAGAAACTGCCAGATGTCTTCCAAAGTGAGTGTACCAACTTTGCATTCTCACCAGCAGAGTTCCTGATGCTCCACATTTTTGCCAGCATTTGGTTACGTAGGTATTTTATGTAATATATACCAGATACTGGGGTCAGCATGCTGAACTAGGTAAATTATACTGCCAACAAGAAACAGTTCAGTAAAAACCCTCCTGTCTTTCTTATATGTCCAGCTCCTCTTTCTCCTTCTCCTCTTACGCGTCATCATAAAATGTGCTTAAGCCAAATAATTACTTAATTAAAGAAGCAAAAGATAGAGGAGGCAGGTAAGATAATTTAATTCTTAGTACATTTAATCATAAAAATTTTGTGCATACTTAATTTAATATATGCATTTTTTGTCTATCTCTCATCAACCTACTCCCCTTATTCCCTTAATCTATAGCGTAAGCCTTCAATGTCATCTATTTTCTCTCACACTTACTCCCCTTCCATCTGTGTCCTATTCCCAGTTGAGTTATCAGCCTGATCCCCCTTACTAAACCCTTGCCATTGTGCCATCGATAAAATTTATTGTTTTTTGAAGTTAGTTCCCTATGCTCCTATTTTTCTCACAAAACACTGTCTTTTCTCCTCTGAGGTGACTTCTTTCCCTCTGGATCTCTACAATTGATAGCTCTCACCTTCCACGTGGCTCTAAAAGAGGACTAAGCAATTTCATTGTAAATTCACAGCTCCAGCTAAATATCTTTTTCCTTGTACTTTAATTCACAAGAGAGAAATTATTATTTTAGAGCCATTAGTTTTAAAACCTCTTTTTATTCTTGTTGATTCCATCTAGTAAATTTTTGGTTGTTGACCTACTTGCATTATGTATAGAATTTCACCTGGCTAATGGTCTTCCTTTCCACCAACTAAGCTCTCATGGGTAATTTCGACATATGCATATTCCGTGTAATAGAATTCTTTAGTTTTCTTTTTGAGGAAAAATGAGGATCCATGTCAAAATCTATGTCTGTTATCACGCCAGAGCTATTGCATTTTGGAAAAAAAATCACTCAATGATGATACGACTCTTGTTTGTCATCTGTTGATATTATTCTTAGAGGCCCTTTAAACGCATTTTCAGACACATTTAAAGTTCAATTTCTTTAACTAAATTCTACTAGGCTATCAATCCTCTTTTGGTTTACTTAATTTAATTATACATTTATTTAAAAAATCTTTATTGATAAATATATATGCAGTAAAACCTGAGAAATCCAGAACCTGTGTAAGGTGGAAACCTGTCAGAGAAGGGAAACTCAAATATTTCCCACTAAAAGAAGTGATAGAAAAGTGGTAAGACTGCACCCTGTCAAAGACAGAAAACTTGCAAGACCTGGAAAAACAAGGCAGTCCCGTCCCGTTCTGGCTCTCACAGGTTTCACTATATATAGATATATATATATATATACACACACACACACACATATACTTGTGTGTGTACAAGTGTGGATATAAAATGCTGAAAATAAAGGAAAGACATGGTCTTAGGTTATTACGGAACTGTCATTGTCTGGCTAAGAAATGGGATCTCAACAAATCGCGTGGTTTTAATTACCATCTCTATGTTGATGGCTGTGAGAAAAGAACTCAATGTGGCCTTTGTCCTTGATTCCTGAGAGACAACCCTTGGAATTTTCCAAGTAACTAAGGTGATTTTATTATCTAAAACCTCCAGGCAACACTTGAGGATTTGAGAAAATGAATAGGTGCTGGCCAGGCCACAAAGACCAGCTGGTCAGCTAACCTCAGGAAAGGATGAGAGGCATGATTTAATCAATCATGCATATTCAATGAGGCCCCAGTTATGACTATACAATAAGGCCAAATAAAGGCCCTTGAAAATGGAATTTCTACGAGCTTCCTGGTTGTGAGAATATTTGCTCTTGTGAGGGTTGCACATCTTTGGCGACATAGCAGCTTCACACCAGGACCCCTCCCAGACCTTACCCTATGCATCTCTTCATTTGTAACATTTTTGGTTATAATAAATCCATAGTTTTAGGTACGATATACTCTCCATGAATTTCTCTGAGTTGTTCCAGGGAATTAATCAAACCCAAGGAGGCAGTGAGAGCCAACAGGGGCTGGTATCTGCCTATTTGGCAGTTAACAGGACTGTGTCTTTTTAACTTGTGAGCTCTGACCGAGCTCTGGGTGGCTAGGGTTGGAGAAAGAATGCCACTTGGGTGGATGGTGATGAAGATGAAGAAGTGGGAAGGTGAAGGCTAGATCAATCTCCACACTTTGGGGATTGGATTCATGCTAATCTTTACCACACAGCTGGCTACGAAGGTGAGATTTACTCACTTCACCTTTAGGGCAATTACTCCCCAAATTCACGTCTCTAGGCTTTTCATCTTACTTTAGGACTCATGAATCCTACTTCCTACTTGACATATTTGCCTAGATGTTTAAAAGACATCTCAAACTTAGTATGCCTAAAAACGAACTCTTGATTTCTTCCCTCAAACCTGCTCTTGCTCTATTCTTCCCCATTTAGTAGTGGCAATTTATGCCATTGCAGTTGTTCAGGTCACAAACCTTGGAGTCATTCTAATTTTCTCTCTTTATCTTACATCCTACTTCAAAACATACCTGCAGAATATATGCAGAATGCAACCACTTCTCACTGCATTATCTGTTCTTAACTAGCACTGTCTCTTGCCTATATTATTGCAAAGGCCTTCTAGTTGGTTTTCCTACCTTCCAAATTGTTCCCAGCTCCCCAGTTGTATGTACCACTTCTGCTCAAAATCTTCACTAGCTCTCCATTTTATTCAGAGTCAAATCTGAATAATTTTACCATAGCCCATTAAGCCTTACATAATCTGCTACATCCACATGTACACACTCAACCTCGCTCACCTATCTCCTACTTCTCTCTCCCTCATTACTCAAGCAATACTCTCAATCTTGCATTTCCTTGAATTTGTCAAGCCCTGTCATAGGGCATTTGTACCTGATATTTTTCTTGCCCAAAATGATTTCCCCACCCATGATTCCCACCCTATTTCAACCAGGTCTCTGCTTAAATATCTTCTTTACTTCCTTTAATGCCTTCTTTAATTCTTTCACACAACTGGAACCTTCTTTGCTAAAGGCTGCATGTATTAGTCAGTTACCTTATCCCTCTTTACTCCGAATGACTTCCTATATATCCCCAGTGATACATTTCTTCTACCACCTGAAGAACTCGTCACTTTCTTTTCTGTCTTTCCACTGTAGTTTGTCCAGGTCACTAGATGCAGTTGACACATTGCATTATACATATTTTTTATGTCAATCTCCTCCATCAGTTTCCTGCTTATACACTTCCTATTGCTTATTCATTTTGTATTGATTGAATATATCAGATCACCCAGAACACAACAAGTGTTCAGTAAAAGTTGGTTGATTGATTATTTCAACCACATTAAACCTGAAGATTCTACCAGGTATTTTACTACCACATCCTCCACTTTGATCGGAAGGGCAGATTTTTATGACACTGGGAAGCAATACTTTTGTAATGTGAAATAGTATGAGTGATATTTAAATTTTATTGTAAATAGTATAAATAATATAGACATAATATTCTTTTCTAGGAAGTGAGAATGCTATTGTTTTCTCTGGGTTAGTAGGTAAATTCAAATAACCTCTCCTTCCCAATTATGTGACAGTTAAGAGGTTGTGTTAGGAGTTTAATACAACTTTCACATTTTTGGCGAATTTTTTTTTCTTTATAGAGTCATAGATTTTACCTGTGAATATGCATTTTCAAGGTAGAAACTAAATTTTAAGTTTAAAGTTTGAATAAATAAAGTATCTTATTGTCATAAATCTTGTGTTCTAAACGGGATAAATGCTTTAAACAAATGCAATGAAACTCTTACGAGAGACTTTCAGGAACCAAGAAGTAGATGATGGTGATTATTTTACGGGAGGGACTTCTTGCAGTCTGAAATTATACTAGGTAAATACTACTTCAAATGTATTAAGTCCTGCCCTGTGGTCATTGCTTGTAAAATAGCAGGGGAATAATTTGGTTATCCAACCTTGTTTCTGATCTCTGAGTTAAATTTCATTGTTTTCTTTTTCTTTGATCTTGGACTAGTTTGGGCAGAACTGATGACAACACTCAAGAAAAGCCAGTCAAACAAGTATCCAGTTTTTAGCCCTGCAGATAGCTCTAGTGAAACTTGGCCTTCAAAGAATCATTAATTGCAAATGTAGGATACTTCTCATCTATGTATGATAAAAGCCAGATATGAATCTGGAAAACACAAAGTTAAAAAATATATCTAGATGGTTTATGAGTCTTCTTTTAAGAGTATTAAGTGTCTAAATTTGCAATAACTTAGTCATCAATACCTTCCTGTAGACTTTTTAGCTTCAATTGAGTTTCTCTTGTAATTTCTCAGGAAGAGGGGGAGAGATTTCAAAATGCAAATGGTGGACACATATGAAGCTACTGCAGTCTAAATGTGCTTTGAGGTTTTAGCATAAAGTCATAGTTAATAACTAAATACACTTTAAAAACAAGGAACATGAACCTGAGTAAGCCATGAATATTTGCAACATTATATCCCAGACACCAATGATCAATTTTTTGAAAACTGAATATCCATCAATTGTGTAAGACTGAGTATGCATCTTCCATGCTACATTATAGCCATTTCTCTGCACATTAGACCCTTTACAGGAAAGTAGATGGGATGAGAAATAAAGAAACTCATTATAATTGTTTACATGTTTCTGTGCTGTTTGAAATAGTATCATCCATACTAAGCCCTGCCTTCCCAAGGTCTTCGGAGCAAGAATCCTAGGAACCTTCCATTTTTATCCTCAGCTCTATTTCTTGGAATATTCCTTATCAAGAAAGAAAGCTTAGCCTATTAGATATGTCTGGAATTTGTTTTACCATTTAAGACTTGGCATTTGGTATAGATTGGTTGGGTGAAATTAGGTATTCTTCTGTGTCAACCACATATAATCCTCCTTTTCCTGAACATCTCCTCACCAAACACATATAAAGTCATAATTGTTGCTCAACAGTTGTTGATGCAGGCCCCAGATTTAGAACTGAGCCATGCCTTGGTTTTCTTGTCTAGTCATTCACTTGCCCTCTGGTACCTCACTACTGATCTGAACGCCATGAAGTAATGGAGTAAGACAGAGGGCAAGGGACAGGATTAAAAGGGAGGAGGAAAGAAATATACATATAGTACATTTTCTCCAACTACAGCACATCTTTGCCATCTCTCAGTTTGTGTCGTTCCGAAATCGCAGCATGTTTGTGCCCAAGCGGCTCTAGTTACAATAATCCCCAACTCACCCACGCCTGCTTCACTTGTCAAGTGCTAGCCAGTAAGTCAGAGTACAAAAACTCATTTTTTTTTTTCTTTTCTTATCAGGGTTTCTCAGAGTTTGTCTGCTGAACATCAGCATCAGAACTGCCTGTAAAAGTTATTTATTTAAATACAGTTTCTTGGTACTCATCCTGAGAGTAATTTGAAATTTTAACAAGCTTTCTAAGTAATTATTTTTGCTCATTGAGGTTTGAGGACCACTGTTCATAGCTTCTCAAGTCCTTGTGATATTAGGTGGAAACAATTGTACAGAAATAGTTGTTAAAAAAATAAGTATTTTTTTAAAGAGGCTCCAACACTTTTAAAAATATATTCTCATTCATGCTTCAGATTTATAGCTAGTAATTCTAGAAAAATATCTGGGGAAGAACAAGTATGTCCCAGGCGACACTGATCGATATGCTATTATTTTTCTCAATATTTGCTCAAGCAGCTAAAATGCTTTGAAGAAGATACATCATAAATATTAAAAGCATTTTCCACTTAAATGAAGAAACAAATTTATAAACGGACTTACTTATATGAGGATAGTTTTACTAGTATGCTTTTATTAAACTTTAAGTGTATGAGTGTTTGGGAGTACTTTCAAGATGTATCTCAAAAGTAAAATATATAGCCATATACTATTTTGCATGTAAATAAATAAACCCAAATATGCTGGCCAGTTTACCATTGTTTATATTGCATCTGTTTCTAGGAATCTTTGAATGTAATTGCAAGTTGAATGAAAAAATTAGCAGTAATACTTTTAATTTTGTTAGTTTCTTTTCAAAAGAAGCCTATTTGAATGGTAGGAGTATAGAAAAACACTTGGTTAGATTTTTTTTTTTTTCCTCTAAAATTTCTTCTCAATTTTCATGCACGCTATCATTGTCCAAGCATTTTACACTACTCATCAAAAGTACTGCAAAGAACCACTATGGCAATGAGTTCAGAAATTCCCTTCAACAACATATATAGATTGGTCCCAATAATCTTTCTCAGACTGTTTTCATCACAGTATACTCCCCCAAATCTACAGTGACTTAATTTCATGAAAAAGGCTCTTCAGCCCCATATCCAGTGCCCTCCTTTAACTGTTCTATTCATTTCAGCTTGGTTTCCTCATTTCCATTTTTTTTTTTACTTCAAATATCCACTTCCCATTTTACAGCATAGCTTATGAATTAATTCTACTCCTGTGCTTTCTCACATGCCATTCATTTCATCAGAAATGTCTTCCTTTTGACCGCTGTAACTTACGTTCATTAATTTCTTCCCAACCCAGTAGTGAGATGAGGCTTTTCAGCTTGGGTAATTCAACGTCATGCTCATCATTCTATTATTACAGGACATTCTCTAGTCACCAGGAATATCTCTTAACATCCTTGACACACTTTGTCACTGTCTTACCTAAAATTCAACTATAAACTCATAAATTTGCATCAGATACAACTTAGTGATTCCCAAACCTGAATATTATTAAAACCACTTAGGGGAGAGGTCTTTAAAAACACAGTTTCCAAAGCTCCCCAGTCCTCAGACATACTGAAACTAAATCTCTGGCCTTGAAACTATACACTCTGTATTTTTATTTTCTATTTTAAATTTGCTGAGCTTCTATTGTATACTATCAGTTTAAGCGTTCTATAAATGGTGTTAACTGAGGATAATGTAGTTTAGATATGCTTACCTCTCTGTCCAGGTTTGTAAATTGGTTTATCTGTCTGCACAAAGACCATATCTCTTTTGGCTTGGATTGCCACAGATCTTCTCTCTTGCAGGTTGAGAGTGGCTCCTTTAGCAGAAAATGTGATGAAAGCCTGTGGGTCAGGTCTGGCCTCAGGAACCTAGGGAGCAAATAAAATACTTTAAGAGACTGGTGTTTTGTCAAGAAATCCTTACCACTAACTGTATGCTGGCATTACTAAATGTTTCAATCTATAACTTGTCATGTTTATTTCTTGAATAACCAACCTCGTTTCTTTCCCTTGCTTTGTCACTTTTTTAAAATCACCTATTACCTTTTTAAATTAATTTTCTTTCACATTTTTTAAAACTTTCCTTCTCTGAACAGCTGTCTTCTTTTTTATATACCTTGTTCCCTTCAACAAATTTCTGTCATAAAATCAAATGGTCTGGCTCATCCTGTTGTGACCTGTTTAGTTACTGGCCAGCATATTTGGGTTTATTTATTTACATGCAAAATAGTATATGGCTATATAGTTTACTTTTGAGATACATCTTGAAAATACACCAAACACTCATACACTTAAAGTTTAATAAAAGCATACTAGTAAAACTATCCTCATATAAGAAGTCTGTTTATAAATTTATTTCTTCATTTAAGTTAAAAATGTTTTTAATATTTATGTTATCCTTTTAAAAATTAAAAGAAGTTTACACACACAGTAAAATAGTCTGATCTCTGTCCCTAGAAAGTCAAGGACCTGCAATATTCTCTTCCAAATAAAGCAGGATGAAGTACTTCACCTCAAAGTTGATGCATTTGAAGAAATTCTCTCCTGTAACTTTCTCTTTAACTACTGTCTTCTGGACCACACCATAGTAGATGGAGACAGTCAAATCAACAGTTTCAGTAAGATTAAAAAGCTGGACACAAATTGTATCCAAAGAGACTTCTTGTAGAACAACAGGGACCATCAGAACATATTGCCTGTAAAAATTAAGCGAGAGCATTAAAAATGAAAGTGTCAAAGCAATGTTTAGTTACTTAGTAATTATTTTGTTACAGGAAGGACCCTGGAGTTTAAGAAAAATGTATTTAAAAATATATCTAAAGTCTAAATCTGAGGGCATGAAATGTATGAAACAGAAGGGGGCTGCCCTCTAAACTGAATTTTGTAGGCATAATGAGGAAAATCTCAATTACAAAGCGGTAATTAATTTATTAGTTCTATAATGATTAGCATTATCGGTCTCCTCACACAATGCTTTTGCCCCTGAATTGATGCTGCACATTACATTTTATATTTGCCTGCCATTTTTTTCCAGCTTCCTTCCCCACTGGCAATCTGATGCCTCGTCTCAACATAAGTACAACACTTTTATAACTCTTACTCAGCATTCTGGATATCTACTGGGCAGAGATGAAGGGTGACATTCGAATTTGAAATTCACTGCACAAATTAAAAATTTTGGAGTGTATTGTGAAATGGTAATATTATCTAAAATCAAATTAGTGCAATAACATAGGTGATGAAAATTATATTTCTTACCACCAAGCTCTATTTCTCTTCTACCAATAAAACCCTACGTAATCACTTACACATTGGTAGATTGAGAAAGAGACAGATGAAAGAGAAAAACACCCAGAAGTATTCTTGTCCACATCGTGATCCAAATAGATGTAGAAGCAGCCAACACACAGCTCCCCTCCGTCCAGGTACAGGTCAGTGTGCTGGGAGCAGAAACATTCTTACTGGCTAGAAATGCCAGCTCTGAAGCTATATATACATGTGCAGGAGTTTTGCTGGGATTTCCTGAGTCATTATTAAAGTGTAGCAAATGTAACTTAACTGGATATATTCCTTGGATTGCAGTCACCTCCCAGTAGCAGTACCCACGTATGTTACTTCTCATTAGGTGTGTCATTTGAATATCACCATCTCATTTGTGAAAAGTCTTTCATCAGCATTTACCAGACTTAACACACTCGCCAGTGTATCTTTCCAAGGACAAATTAAACCTCACTTAGATAATTTCAGTTGCTACAACTGAATTTGTTTGTATCTTGCCACACTACTGTGTCCTGGCTAAGAGCTGACTCTGTTGAAAGCTCAATACCCATTCCTGGTTGGCAGTAGTTCCATATAGTTATTACATTGGAAGCAATTTAAAAAGACTGATAGAAAAAGACCTAAGAAAGCTCAGATTGATTTTTAAAAATTCAAATATTATCATTGTACTTTTCTCTTTAGTGATTGATGTTGTATTTTCCGTACAAGACATAATTGCATGCCAAATATGCGCCTGAGAATATCCTAAATCAAGTGCAAATAACCCCAGATTTCAAATATTTAACATTATACTAAAGATAAGAAAAATAAAGATAATAACTAACAGTATTTACCATTTATTGCTCCAAATGGTTTACAACCTGGAGCAAGGTACGTTATAAAGTGACCCATATTAATTATTTAGCAAGAAAAGCTGCCATTTTCAAGATATTCTTAGATATTTACCTTGAAATGGAGACAGAAAGTTGCCTGTGTAAACCTAGGGCAAGGCTAGCACCCAGTGCTCCTGAGAAAAAAATGTAACAAACATTCTCTAGTCACTTTTTATTACCTTCTGTGCTCCCTCCCTCCCCGATTACTTTGCAAAGATTGTACCCTTTTGTATAGAGTCCTGGTGGTGCAGTGGTTAAGAGCTCAGCTTGTAACCAATACGGTGGGCAGTTTAAATCCACCAGCTGCTCCTTGGAAACTCTATGGGGCAGTTCTACTCTGCTCTATAGGGTCACTGTAAGTCAGAATTGACTCGATGGCAGTGGGTTTGTTTTTTTTGGTATTCCTTGATAAGAGCTCAGGAAAGCGGTGGAGCAGTTTGCCTTAGAAGCTTAGGATGACCTCTGGGAGAGAAAAAAAACCTTCCTAATAGTTAAGGAAACTTATGGAGATGAATCTGAGTGGATTTAGGTTAGCTTGATCAAGACCTAGTGGTCCATGAAATAAATGTATGCTGGCCAGGAAGTTCATTGAAGCATTTTTTTTTTTTTCTGCAGTGCATTATCCTTTTCCGAGAATATAGTCTTTTATAGTTTTTTTACCTCTATGGTTTTGGCTAAATAAAAAGCTCTCGGAAGACAACCTTGTGATTGTTATAATTTCATCATACATCACAAAGTAGTCAGTCTCCTACTGGCCACTGCCAGTAATATTGCCCTTTTTCTTGAAAAGAGCAGGAAATCCATTTTTACACTGCCAATAGCCCAACTCTTTTTCCCTAAAACGTGAACTAATTATATCATGTCCTCCTTAAAACTCTTTAAATAAAAAAATAAACCCGAGCCCACTGCTGTCAATTTCAACTCGTAGCAACCCACAGGACAGAGTTGAACTGCCCCGTAGGGTTTCCAAGGAGTGGCTGGTGGATTTGAACTGTTGCCTTTTGGTTAGGAGCCAAACTCTTAACCACTGTGCCACCAGGGCTCCTAAAAACTCTTTAGTCATCCATAATTACCTACCGGAAAAATGTCTCATTCTTCAGCAAGTTTCTTCCTAACAAAACTCTTACCTATCTTTCCAATTATAGCGCTCACATTTCTCCACAGACACTGTACTTTCTGTAATGAAAATGCTAGCAATTTCTTACATGTTTCTCACTCTTTCATCTCTCCATGTATCTCTATGTGTTAAATCCTCTGGCTAGAATGCCTCTCTTCATGACTTACTTTCTGCCAGGGGTATATCTGCTCCTCTTTCTTCATGATTCAGCTCAAAATTTCATAAATCCCCAGATGAAATCGATTGTTGCTGCTTTAAGCTCCCATAACTTAGGGACGTATCTCTATTACAGAATATCATGTTATACTGTAACTGTTTTCATGTTGTGTCTACTACTTGATTATGAGAATTTTGAAGGCACAGACTAGGTGTTTTAATCATGTTTGGCTTTCCAATGGCTGGAATATTGTAGACCCTTAGTTAATGTTACTGTCACTTCAAATATTTAATAAATGCAAACACTCTTAAATTACTTAAGACTTTTAATTAACCTCAGACTTTCCATAGGTTCTTGCCTCTGTGGGCAACTAACTGTATTCTTAGGGAGCTGACTAGGAGAATTTTACTCTCTCACCAGGAAAAGGGGCTTCTTCCCATTTTCTGAACTCACCTCATGATGCATTTGAAGTAAGCACTCTTGGTCCCCAAATTTTAAAGCAAAAATCCATTTATTGGGGTGTTATGTTTCTGTCCAAGGATAAGAAACTGGTTTTTTGATGTAGAAAGAAGTAGAGGCATCTTTCTGACTGTTAATATCTTCTGCTGAGTTCCCAGTGTTGCATATTCCAAAGAATTAAAAAGGATTAAAGCCAATCATCATCTGGTATCCAGGGGCGGTCAACTTAACGAAACCTTAGTTTTAGTATTTTTCTTATTGCGTTTACACCTGCCCTTTTCTAAGAAGACAGCTTGGTATTGTGTACTTCTTTACCTCCAAGGTTCTGGTCAAGTTGCAGTAAAACTGGAACAACTAACCTGACTAACACTATTGACTTTATGTGTTTAATCTACTACTTCTTTATATCACCAGTGAGAAAGATGGTGATGCTTTCCATCTCTTACAAAAAGTAACAACAAAGCTTACCTCTGTTTGTGTTTGCTCATTACTGACTCCTTGGAGTTGCTTTGCCTCTTACCATAACACTCACTCCAAGGTGTGAATCTAAAATGACCACTAAATATTTGGAGAAAGCAGTTAGGCATATGCTTAAATTTAGAATATTTTTCTTAATTAAAATGAAGAATATAAATCAAATACTTTCTAAGAATTTAATAACACACTGCAGTCTGGAAGTCCAAATCTCACATCAATAGTAAGAAAGTTAATATGAGAAATTTCAGAAAACACAAGTTAATTTCTACACATATTTAATTTTGTTGAGTAGGAAGGGGATCTTGTAGAATATGTCTCTTTTATAAGGTGAATTGAATCTATATGTACATACACACACAATCTGGTCTATTGGATTTGGTGGAGACTTTCAAAATTATTAAATATTTTAATATATACTTCTCTGGTAAACTAATATATACCTACCTTTGAGGTCACTACATTGACTTGTCCACACAAGAATCCTCTAGATTGCCAATGTGCCCCTAAAATTTATAGTATCTGCTTTTATAATTTTCTACCTGGGACTCATGTTTGGAATTATGGCTTATTTTCTTTTTCTATAGAATTATAATACTTATGTAATGATTCTCTTAATATTATTAATGTCTACCTCTGACTGTAACTCAGTTACATCTGACTGAGCTGAGAGTATAATTGATCATTGCTTCCAGATACTTCCATCTCCAAAATGAATTTTGTATACTATGCATTTTATTTACATACATACATACATATATATATATTCCAAAAACATCCTCTAAATTTTGTTAATATCATCTATTTAAATGTGGTAGCAAAGACAGAAAAATACTTGTACAAATACCGTACACAGGCATACACAAGCTTTTTAGGATAAATTCAATGACTAAGAATGTTACTTCTGTAAAGAATGCAGGCCAGTGATTTCTAATTCTCAGTTCTTTGCACAGGAAAACCCCCTCTACTGTGGGAAAACATTTCACCGTTTACCAGAAAGGAACTACTATGAATCATGCAACAAATGAGAACTTGTCCTGCCCTCTGTAGAACCTGTTCTTTACAACAGCTCTAGCAACTCCATCAGGGGACAGATATTTCATGCAGTAGATGGTTAACAACGCCCATCTATCTGTCTTCTCTCTGAAGGCTTTTCTTCATGTGGAGAAGACCCGTAGGAGTACATACTCAGGGCAGGGCAGTGTCAGCAGAGGTGAGCTCAGAGTGTTCTCTTCTGAATTACCTTTCCTGAAGTAATAAGTTGTTTGCATACCTGTTTTGGTTTTGACATCAAAGTTGTCACAGCAAGTTAGAAAAATTTCCAGGATCCTTTTGCCAGCTAAGTCAGATATAGTCTTTCAGTCAGTAGGGATGGGAACAAATGCATCCCTGATGGGAGAGATTTGCAGTAAATACAACTTCTTGCATAGAAAATGTACTTTTGTTGTAGCCACCAGGAAGCTACATTACTCACCCTGTCCTTTAGATATTAATACACTAAGAATTTGGTCTGTATGTATCACTTTCCTTGCGAGGACCTCACAGTCAGGATTTGGACCCTGGTTCTACCATTTACCAGACATGTGACCTTGGACAAGTTACTGAAATTCCTTGTGTTTTCTTTTCTTGTCCTTAAGTGGGAACAATAATAACAATACCTTGTAAGTTTGTTGTGGGGATTAAATAAATTAATACATTTTAAGTGGTTAGCACAGGGCCTGATGTACAGTAAACATTGGTTAAGTCCCTACAGAGACTAAATGTCACACACACACACACACACACACACACACACACACCCCAAAGTCTTATATCATGAAGAACAATGGATGATGCCTTTCTCAATTTCAGCCCAAGGACTTGTCCTGGCCTGTCTCCAAAATAACTCTCCTGGAATTGTCAGTCTAGGAAGAACTAAGAAAGGAAATAGCACAGGTTCTAGATGAAGATAGTATAGGAAAATAGAGGAAAAGAACAGGAGAAAGAAATGAGCAGTAAGATGATGAGAACACATTAGATGCAAGTAGCAGAATATCTAAGTACAGAGACTTCAAGAAATCAGCTATTTATTATCTTACTTAGCACAGATTCTGAAAAAGGTTTATACTAAGATTGATTCAGCAGCTCATCAATGCCATCAGAGTTTCATACATTCTTTCTACTCTTCTTCCTTGGTTTATCAGTACTATTTCCCTCTTTGGTCACAGTTTGGCTTTTGAGGTGCCAAAGATTATTTCTTCCCAACAATATCCAATTTGGAAGAAAAGAGTCAGCAGGAAAAGAGTTTTCTTTTCCTGCTTTTCTCTTCTTCTCAGCCCCTCTTACTCCCTATCTCTGTCCTTCTCTTTGTCTGTCACTCTCTCTCTCTCATCAGAAAGCAAAATCATTCCAGATATTCTGCCAAGAGACACTCTTTGTCTTTGTTATCTGGTACTTCTATAACAGAAATACCACAAGTGGATGGCTTTAACAAACAAATTTATTCTCTCAAAGTCTAGGGGGCTGGAAGTCTGAATTCAGGGTGCCAGCTCTAGAGGAAATCTTTCTCTTTCTGTCAGTTCTGGAGGAAGGTCCTTGTCATCAATCTTCCCCTGGTCTAGGAGCTTCTCAGCACAGGGACCCCAGGTCCAAAGGACTCACTCCATTTCTGGTGCTTCTTTTGGTATGAGGTCCCACTCCTCTCTGCTGGCATCTCTCTTTTATATCTCAAAAGTGATTGACGCAAGTTACAACCTAATCCTATAGATTGAGTCCTGCCTCATTAACATAACTGCCTCTAATCCTGCCTCATTAACATCATAGAGGTTAGGATTTACAACACATAGGATAATCATGTCAGATGACAAAATGGTGGACAACCACACAAAACTGGGAATTATGGCCTATCCAAGTTTACACACATTTTTGGAAGACACAGTTCAGTCCATAACACCCCTGTATATCTTCTTAGCCAGCCCTGGTTCTTATCTCTCATTGCTAGACCAAAGTAGTGGATACTGTCATGTACTCTCCAGATACTCCCTTTCATGGCAGAAATACTCATAACCTTAGCTCTGAGAGTGTTGGAGGCTGTTGGGTCTCAGCTGAAATCAGCTCTGGGCATTTCCCTCAGTATCAGAGAAACTTTCACCCAAGTTCCCACCTTCTCCTCAGGGGCAGCTTTGTGTCTAATAACAGGTGCTGAGGTGGTATAAAGACCTGACTCCCTTGCCTTAAAGCAGGGCAACTCTGAAAGACCATTCTAGCACCAGAACTCCCTATCGGATCTCCGAGACCTTTGTTGGGACTGCACCACAATCCAACTCCTCTTTCTGTATAATCCTGCTTTCCTGATAGACCAGCGGTGTTGACCCTGAGAGTTCTCCCCCATAAACCTACACGTAAATCTTTTCTCAGAGACTGAGTTCCAGAGAACCTGCCCACAGGTCAATTTACTGTCGGAGGGGACTGTGATAATGTGATTGGCTTTTTAAAAAAATTGCCATTCATCCAAGAGCACTCAGGCCAGAGCAAAATACAAGTTCTCTAAATTTAAGGGAAGAGGGTACATTCTTCAATAAGCAATGACAGTATCTACCACTGTGGGACAAAGAACTTGGTCTTGTCCTTTGACTCTGGTTTCTGAAAATAACCCGAGCAATGAAGATGCCTTTGCTTTTCAAAACAGCTGGGCAAGTGGGGCTACACAGGCCCCATACCTGTCAAACTAACTTCAGGATGGGAGGGAGGCCTAATGCAGTCATGCATATTCATTGATTGGGCTCATCATTACTATGTTTTGAGGCCTATGTCAAGCATATTCAATGAGGTCCTTATGACTAAGGGACCTGGGACCTTGGAGTGCTCTTTTTGGGGCCTCCTGGATTGGTGAGAACATTCATGCAGGGGAGAGAGCGAGCCACGTCCCTGGGGTTAGTGGAGGCTCTGTGCCAGGAATTCTCCTAGACCTTGCCTGATGCATCTTTATGATTGTATCCTTTTTGGTGTGAAGGAGCCCCTCAAAATCTAGGTGCTTGGCATCAGGAGAAGCTTCTGCCAAAGCTGTAGGCTGGACTCCATTTTTGTTGTTTACTGCTCGTTCTGAGCTGACTCTCAAAAGTCAGTTAGCCAGAATACCTCAGGAAGCCTGCCTCCACTCCGTTCCTATCACAGAATGCTACCAGGAAGGATATTCACTCAGGCTGGCCCCCAAAATACCCATAGATTAGCAAGAAGTTAACTGACTCAAACTTTGTCACTAAGAAAACACTGCTTAAGGAACTCATAATTGTCTGGCATCTGTTAAAGCATGATTTTGTAAACGTCAACCGATCAGATTTTTTCCTTGTAAGTTCCTGAATTTCCTGTACTTCATCTCTGAAAAACTCCTTTCACCTGAGTACTTTGGTGAATCCTCACTAAGTGCTGCCTGATCCAGATCGCTTTATTCCTTCAATAAAACTCTTTGCTTTAATTTTAACGGACTCCAGATTGCTTTTTGACACTGTTTATAATAAACAGGTAACTGTAAGTATAGGTAACAGTCTTCATAAATTTTGTGAGCTGTTAAAGAGAATTAACAAACCCACAGAGGCAATGAACCAGCAAGAGCTGGCAGTACAGAGTCAATTTATGTAGACCCAGTTCTGGGTGGCTGGGTGACAGAAAAAGCCTACTTAGGAAATCCATGAAGAAGGATAGAGTACTTCTAGCTTGTGACTTAATCCCAGGGGACTGGGAAGAGACACGGAGAGAGACAGAGAGACAGAGAGGCCAGCTGGTCTGAAGTGCAGGAAGTTGTGTAGACTCAGCCTACAGCTGCTCCGTGATGACCTGGCCTTAGGTGGCCAGGGATGTTTTGACCCATCTCAGGATAGCTGGGGATGAAGTCTGATCTAACTCTGGATGGTTATGTTCATGGAGAGGGTGTTTACCATGGAAGTGGCTGGTGACAAGGAATGGAAATGTGGGAAGGTGAGGTCTGGATCCATGTCCAGCTGGGAAATGAATTCATGTTGATCCTTGCCATGCAGTTAGTGGTAAAGATGGAGTTTACCCATCTTGCCCCTTTGTGAATGTCATAACCACAAAAGAAAGGTTTATTTTTCAAGATATTTTATTTTTGAATATTGGGTTGTATTCAGTATTTTCCTATCCAAAGGGATATGAAAGACAGAAGTTGTGAGCAAGGTAAAAAGGCTGAAATGTTATTCTTTGGTTCAATATAGAAAAACAGAGAGTTTTCAAACATCAGTGACCAATAAGAACAATAATCACACCAAGATGTGTAGAGACGCCTAAAAGAAGAATTCAGAGATGGTCTAAGCAGTGATTCACAAATTTAATGTGCATGTGCATCGTCTAATGATCTTGTTCACATGTGGATTCTGGTTCAGTAGGTTTGGTGGGGCCTGACATGCATTTCCAGTCAGTTCCAGCCATGCGATGCTGCTGCTCTTCTGACCAGACCTAGAGGGAAACATAGAGGTTCTGAAGCTTGGTTTCAACACTGGATGTTCTAGAGCAGCTTTCAACCCTGGTTAAACAAGACACACCTGGGGAGTTTTAATAACCTTTATGCCCAAGACACACCCTTAGAGCAGGGATTCTCAATATGCAATCCTGGCCTGGGCCCAGCAGTGTCAGCATCACTTGGGAACTTGTTAGAAATGCAAATTTCTGTGCCGCCTCCAGGCCTATTGAATCAGAATCTCGACATGGGGCTCAGCAATTTCATCATCTGTGATTCTGATACATTCTAAAGTTTGAGAACCATTGCCTTAGAGACTCTGATTTAATTGTTCTTGATGGGATATCAGCACCCATATATTATGTATTATGGTAAATATGTGTGTAACAAATAGTTTGCCATACCATTTTCTTCATGTGTACAATTCAGTACAATTAGTTATGTTTATCATGTTATTTAATTATTACCATTATTCATTTCCAGATTTTCCCATCATGCTTAACAGAAGCTCAGTGTCCACTAAGCAATGAGTTTCCCTTTTCCCCTCCCTCCTACCTACCCCTGCTAACCACTAATAAACTTTGATCTCTATACATTTGTCTAGCATCCATATTTTTTTTTTTTAAAGCAAAAAAGAAAATCCCAAAATACCAGGATTCTTGGATGTTCAAGGAAACTGCACCCACGGAAAATGTGACTGTTTTTGTAATACACTTGTGGTAGAGTTTCAAGAAGAAAAAGTAGAATTTACTTTATATCCCTCTATGGGTAATGTTTTTTTATGCCTAAGTAAATGATCAACTCTCAGGCCTCAGTTTCGTGACTGTTCAGCAGCACTTGACACTGTTGATCACGCCTTTTTCCTTGATATGTTTTTTTACTCAGCTTCCAGGAGGCCACACTGAGTTTTTGTCCTAATTTACTTGCTTTTCCCATACAGACTCATTTCTGTTTCCTTCTCAATACTGTTACTGTCAGAATACCTCACAGAAAAATCCTTGATTCTCTTCTTGATCCGGACTCACAGCCTGAGTGACTTCTTCCCATCCCATGGTTTTACATGTCATCTGTGTGTTAAGAACTCCTAAATTCATGTTTTCAACCTAGAGCTCTCTCCCATACTCCTGTACTGATTAACCAATTTCCAACTTGATAGCTCTACTTTTATATATAGAATAACAAGCTCAATATGTCCAAAGATGAATTCTTAATCTTCCATCCTAAACTTACTTCAACCATGGCCAGCGGAGGTGGTAGCAATTCTCGCTTTTCAATAGCTTGGTCAAAAGCCTTGGAATAATCTCTGATTCCTCTCTTTCTCTCATTCCTTTTTTCCAACCCATCAAAAAAGTTCTACTGGATTTACTTTTAAACTATACTTGACATCAGATTATTTCTTAATGTCTCCACTCCTACAACGCTGGTCCTGTTGTCGTTAAGTGCCGTCAAGTCGGTTCTGACTCATAGTGACCCTATGTACAACAGAACAAAACACTGCCCAGTCCTGCGCCATCCTCACTGTCGTTGTTATGCTTGAGCCCATTGTTGCGGCCATTGTGTCAATCCATCACGTTGAGGGTCTTCCTCTTTTTCGATGACCTTGTACTTTACCAAGCATGATGGTGCTAGTCACTGTTATCTTTTACCTAAATTACTACAATAGCCTCTATCAAGTCTCTTTGTTTCTACGCTTGCACTTCTACAGCCTATTTCAACGCAGCAGTCAGGTGATCATTTTAAGATATACCGGATCAGGTCACTCCTCTGCCTAAAACCTTGAAATGGTTCCCAGTTTTACTCAGAGTGAAAACTAATGTCCTAACATGGCCTTCAAGCCCTTAAATCACCTGGCTCCCGGTTACCATTCCTATCTCCTCACCTACTGCTCTATGTTTCCCATTGATTTCTTGTTAGCCACAATGACTTCTTTGCTGTAACTTGAAGGCGTGCTTCCACCACATGTTGTTTTTGTTGTTGTTAGGTGCTATCAAGTCAGTTCTGACTCATATCTACCCAGTGTACAACAGAAGGAAACACTGCCCAGTCCTCTGCCATCCTCACAATCGTTGTTATGTTGGAGCCCATTATTGTAGCCACTGTGTTAATCAATCTCATTGAGGGTATTCCTCTTTCTTGCTGACCCTCTACTTTTTTCCGTAGCTGCTCTGTCTGCCAGGAATTTTTTTCTCTCAGATATTTAAGTGACTAACTCTCTTACCTTCTTCAAGTCTTAGCTCAAATCTCACTGCCTCAGTGAGGCAGCCCCTGAAGTTTACTCCTATTTAATATTTTAGTCTCCTCCCTCTTCCCACCCCTCAGGACATTCAAGATCTTCTTTCCCTTTTCTATTTTCTTTTTTTAAAAATTTTTCCATAGAAATGCTACCTTCTTTTAATTTTCTATATTTTACTTATCTAGTGTGTGGATTGTATTGTCTTTCTGTATGTATTTTTGTATTATATGTTTTGTTTGTCTCCCCCATTAGAATGTAACTCCACAGGGCAACTGTTTTTTTTTAAATTATTTTCATTCACTGGTATATCCCAAACACCTAGGACAATGTTTGGCAAATATAGGCACTTAAGGCTGGTGGTCTGAACTAAGGCAGCATGAGCAAACCAAAAAACCAAACCTGTTGCAGTCTCATCTATTCCAACTCAAAAAGTGACCCTATAGCATGATCCAATCCAAACCAAACCCATTGCTGTTTAGTTGATTCCGACTCACAGTGATCCTACAGGACAGAGTAGAACTGCCCCACAGGGTTTCCAGGGGGTGCATAGTGGGTTTGAACTGCTGACCTTTTGCTTAGCAGCCATAGCTCTTAGCTACTACACTATCAGGGTTTCCTATAGTGTACCAGTGTTGCATAAAAGCAAAAGAATCCAAGAGTCATTCAGGAGGTAGATCAACAGGACTTAGTGATTGATTAAATGTGAGATATGAGAAACAAGGAGTTAAGGTTGATAGCTAGGTCATTGTTTGGCAATGATATGACCTTACACTGAGGAAGGGATTTCAGGAGGAAGAGCTGGTTTGTGGTAGATGATGGATACTATCAAGGTGCCTAAGAAGCAGTCAGTTAGAGATGCACTGTAGGTAGTGATATATATGCAGCTGAATGCAGATATAGAGGCATAGATGTGGGAATCAAAACATATACACAGATGGCAATTTTTAAGTCATGGGAGTTTTAGTGTTTGAATGGGAAGGGAAGAATCATGAAGAAAACTATTATTTGATGTTGGGGGTGGGGGGAGATGAGCCAAAAAGAAAGATGAATAAGCACTAAGAAAGAGAGAAGGAAAATGTGAAAATTATGGTAGAAGATTCCATATATTTAAGTGATGATGCAAGAAAAAATAAAGGGAAAGAGGCTGAGGCTAAAGTAAGAGAAAGAAGACAAAATTGATGGAACGGAGTCTCTGAGGATACCAAAGCGGATGAGATTGCTAGAGGAAACTTAAATAGCTGTTAGTGTTAAGTGTTTAAGCTACTAGTAAAATGTATATACAATTTATTTTAAATGCAAAAAAAGTGATTACTATATAAGAACACCACAGAAGGTATGAACTCGCCTTGTTGTACAAGGTACTTTTGTGTGGAGGTGGAAGGAAGGGGATACACAAAAGTGCCATGTTCCAAAGCATTGATAACACAAGCCTTGCTTAAATGAGAGCTGTACATCTTCCATGAAATATTCTATGGTGATCCAGTTTGTGAAAAATCTCTTCCTAAACATGCACGGGTATGCATACACACACACACACACAATCACATCAGAACTTGGCATTTCCCATTCTGCGCTGTGATGAACTACTTAGTATGGCCTTTCTTGCCATGGTCTTTTAACTCCCACCAAGCTGATTGTTCAGAGCTGTGCAAATAAGATAATTGTGGCCCACCAAGCGGATTGGTCAGTTTTTGCCTTAAAAGAGAGCCAGTTCTAGAGAAGAAGAAGGATACGATCATCACCAAGGAAGAACAGCCAAGTGGAGAGTACATCCTTTAGAACTGGGATCCCTGTGCTGAGAATCTCCTGGAAGCAGAAGACTGAGAGACAGAGAGAGCAAGCTATAAACCTGAAGTTGGTGAGAAGCAGTGGCAGGAGAGACCCAGCAGCAGGAGACGATGTCATGGGCATCCTGGCCCAAGGTGAGAGAACTTCGGACAGAGACTGAGGGCCAGGGAGAGGTGTTCCTCTGAGTACAGCTGGGAAGAGGCTATCCTGATGGAAGAACTGTGTCCTGAGTGTTCTTGAGCTTTGTAAGTGACAGGGACAGGAAATTTGGTACCCGTTAACCACAGTGTGTGAAGAAGAGATAAGAAAGACCCATGGATGATGAATAATACGAAAAAGCAGTCATGATGTTTGCCAGGAAGCTGGGGAGTAGTGGAGGTTATTAAAACTCAAGATATAGTTCCACCATTGCAAGTTTGTCACTTCCCATCCTGGAAACCCACATGCATTTGCAGGGGAGCAAAAACTCCTTCTTTTGAATCCATGGGTTTGGAATTTGGGGAGAAGGCCAGGTCTTAGCCTTCCCTTTGTGCTTTCTAAAGACATAGAAACAGCAGATGAGAATGGCTTTCTAAGCCAATAGCTACTGTAAACAAGATACGCTGTAGGAGAAATGTTTGGTCTACTTAAGAATCATTTTCTAAGCATTTTGGAAACGATGGTGTGTTATATTCTCAGACATCAGGTTAATTATAGCATTTTATTTCTTCATGAAAGTACACAGAGCAGGATGTTGGCTTGGTAACACTGGGTTAACCACTGATTTATGCTGTTTACATATTGAGGGCAGCGTTTGCTCAGGATGGTCGGCTATCGCCCTTCTCACACTGAAATGTCATAAGTTGGAATATTCATTATGTCTTATTTTCTATTAAAATTTAGATGAGGGAAAAGACTTTGATTATCTGTCCAAAAAGAAGGTAGTGTCTCTAGACAGCAGACACTTGTTAGTTTTGGTGTTGGAAAAGGCAACACCAAATAGCGGTGAAGCGAGCACAACAAGGAAAATGATGGCACTAAGAAATACACGAGAATAAGTGACATTATTGGTAAATGCTATAACATACACAAATTGGCAACAACAGCAGTAACAACCAAAAAACACAGGAGTGGTTACATAGGTAGATATGTATGCATATACGTGTATAGGAAGGTTGTTGCTGTTGTTAGGTGCCATGGAGATGGTTTCTACTCATAGCGACCGTGCAGAACGAAACACTGCCCAGTCCTGCAACATCCTCACAAATATTTAAGCCCATTGTTGAAGCCACTAAGTCAATCCATCTCATTGAAGGTCTTCCTCTTTTTTGCTGACCTTGTCATTCTCCAGGGACTGGTCCCTCCTGATAACATGTCCAAACTACATAACACAAAGTCTCGCCATCCTTCCTTCTAAGGAGTATTCTGGCTGTACTTCCTCCAAGGCAGATTTGCTTGCTCTTCTGGCAGTCCATGATATATTCAATATTCTATTCAATATGTGGAGCCCTGGTGGTGTGTCGGCACGGTGATAATTGTCAGAGGGGCAAAGACAGTAACCAAAGCCACAACTCTTACAGAGAAGTGGGGCCAAGGAAGGTCACTCAGAGGAGTCGACCCCCACTTCAGTCCCAGGAGTTTACAGTCAATACAGCAAACAGTGAAGCAAATCACAGAACAATGGGCTTTAGGTGAATAACAAGACGTTTCGGGCAAGAAAGAATGGGTTTCAAGTAAACAAGTCAATTACTAAAGGAACAGTAGGTTTTGGAAAAACAAGTCGTCATCACTGACACGTTTCACCGTGTTCCGTGCATGGGCGTTTGAAAGGCTGAAGTCAGCCATAGTGCAGCCATGTTTAAATGGCATATATCCCCACACTTTCCCCCTTTTGTTTAAATAATGGAATAGAAATCAAACGGGTTTTCACTGGTCCAACAAATGCCCGTTAGGATAAAGTAAAATTTTCTTGTCAAGAATATTTTGGCTATTGTTTCTACACCCAAGGGTTTGGCTGATGTGTAGAAAATTTTGTGAGTCCTTGTGAGCCCAGCTTCAGCTGGGGCACCCTCCATATGTTTAAGGAGGAGAAGTAGCATAGCAATGAGTAATACCTGGACTCCTAGATGGCGGCCATGGCAGGCTCTTTAAACTCACGGTGCTGGTTTTCTGCCAGATACCATCTGGTTCTTTGCCAGGGTTCTAAATTAGAATGAGGCTATCATGAATCACAGTGTTGAAATGGACTCACTGTGCAGCAACAATTTAGCTTAAAGGACAAACACTCAGAACAGGGTTAGCACAAAGGAAATATTTTAAACCCTTGCACTGAACACATCCTGATTGTTGGACCAATGGGTTTTCTTCTGATCATTCCCTTGCAAGTTTAACACTCAATATTCACTAGATTATTATTCTTAAAGGCACAAAGATTCTTAACAATCAAACAAACATTTACACAAATTCACTATTAATTGGAAGGGGATCATCTAAATTGGAAACCTATCTATACGGAGGCATCTAATCTAGAAGAGGCAGAAAATATAGAGGAATTTACACATAACAAATTTTCATCAGATAATTACTGATTAACAAGATAGTAACATACAGGTAATTACTGATTAGCAAAATAATAACATAGGAAGGGCCTTCTTAAGAGGAGGTCTTTATTTCTCCCGTCTCTGGCTCAGGTAACTGATAGCGAATGGTCCAGGCGTAGAAGGCTGACTTTTGTTGGTGATGGGAGATCTTCAGGGAGTAGAGACATCGGATGACTGCTGAGAATTAAAAGTCATGAGAGAAACCATAGCTAGAAACAGGTTTTCAGGTGTAAGTAGGGCACCGGTAGCTGAGAAGACCTGCTCAGCTTTGGAGGAGAGGGCTTTCAAACCTCCCCATGTTACCGGTATAGCAGAGCTTTGTTGTTCACTACCCTTCTCCAGGGGAGGAGGCTTTGGTGTCAGTTGTGGCTCTGGAGTTAGGTCGGCTGGCAGCCCCAGTAGCAATAGCGGATACAGCGGATCCCAGTGGTAGGGTGGTGGCTGTTGCTGGGTCATGATATGGTTTTACTAATCGAGCAGGAATCCAAAGTGGAACAGTAAGAGACAAAACAGCCGCATACCCTCGCCCCCAGGTTAATAATTCTACAGGTCCTTGCCAGACAGAGGGATTTTGAGGATCTTTATAGAGCACCTGTGGGCGAGGTTGGGTGTCAGGGGGGATAAAATGCCGTTCTGCAGCAGTAAGGCCATCTTTAGCAACCGATAAAAAGTCAAAAGTAAAGAGAGCTTTGGCAAGTCTTTCATTCTGGTCACATAGTCTGGACCCAACATCTCCCCCCTTTTGTTTATTTAAAAGCTGTTTGAGAGTATGATGGGCACACTTAATTATGGCTTGACCTTGAGGGTTATAAGGAATGCCAGTGGTATGAAGAATATTCCAAGTGGCACAAAATTGTTGAAATTTAGCAGAAGTATATGCAGGACCATTATCAGTTTTAAGGACTTGGGGACATCCCATGGTTGCAATGGCTTGGGTGAAGTGCCGACAGGTATGAGTAGAACATTCTCCAGAAAGGGCTGTAGCATAAAGAAACCCAGAACATGTATCTATGGACACATGAAGATATTTAATTTTCCCAAAGGGAGGATAGTGTGTTACATCCATTTGCCACAATTGATTGGCTACTAGACCATGTGGGTTGACGCCAGCAGCAAAGGACGTGGGAGAAAAGCATTGGCAGTCGGGACAGGTGCAAACAATTTGATGTGCTTCAGTAAGAGAGATAGAAAATTGTTTCTGAAGTCCCCGTGCATTTTGATGAAGGAAATTATGAGAAGTTTGTGCAGTAGAAAAGGCAGACCCAGCAAGTAACTCGGCACGAGAATTGCCGTCAGAAAGAGGCCCTAGCAAGGGTGTATGGGAGCGCACATGTACCACAAAAAGGGAGAGTTACGGCTATTAAGCAGGGTTTGAAGCTTTTTAAATAACGTGAACAACTCATAATCAGAACTAGATCGAAGAGTTACATTGCTAATATGTTGAATAGTGTGAACAACATAAGCAGCACCAGCTATTAAATTGAAAGGCATTAATTAAAAAATTTCAAAGGCAGCAACACCTGCCGACAACTTAGCACACTGTGTACTGCAGGCTCTCTGTGTAATAAAATGCTGCCAAGCACTGTCCATCTGCCAAGTGACCACTCCCTTTCCAGTTGTTCCTGATCCTTCTATAAAGGCAGTAGGAGCATTAGCAAGAGGTGAAGGAGAGAGCATAGTAGAAAGTTGTAAAGGAAGAAGCTGCAGGGTAGAGAGTGGCTTTGAAGTGGGATAAGAATAAACTATTTGTCCAGTAAAATCAGCCAAAGCAATCTGGAGCTCTTCAGAATTGAGAAGAGCATGGTCAAAAGCTGTTTTTGTTACCCCAAAGTATATAAAATGAGGATCAGAACCCAAGAGCTGTTGAGAGCGAGTGCGCCCCTGCATCAATAAGTTAATGCGTTGAGAGAAGTGTGTAAACAACTGTTGTGGAGGGCGATAAGGAAGAAAAAGCCACTCAAGTGCTCTGAAGTCAGGAGTAAATTGACAGAGCACGCCTGTAAGACTATGAGGAGTATTTAATAGGAGAAGGTAAACAGGATGATTTATCTGTAAACGAGTCAAAAATTTTTCATTAATGGCTTGGTTAACAAGTGTTAATTCATGGCGTGCCTGGAGAGAGAGTGTCCTCATAGAGGTTAGAGCAGGGTCACCCTTAAGGGTCTCAAATAAGTTGGTCAGTTGAGAAGTTGTTATACTGAGTGAAGGTCGCAGCCAATTAATATGATCAAGGATTTTTTGGAGGTCATTTAGAGTTAAAGCCTTGGGAATTATAATTTCTGGCATTTTAGGACAAACGATATGGGTGTCAAGATAGTATCCCAAATACTGCCACGGGGTTAAAGACTGAACCTTCTCAGAGGGTATTTGTAAGCCAAAACTTTGTAATGCTTGTTGAACAGAGATAAGAAGTGAATTAAGTTGTTCTGGTCTGGGATGGGCTAGGAGAATGTTGTCCATATAGTGATATATAAGACATGAAGGAAAGGCTCTTCAGACTGGCTTAAGAGCCTTATCAACATAATATTGACAGATAGTTGGACTATTGACCATGCCCTGTGGGAGAACAGTCCACTCATAACGTTGCATAGGACGACAATTATTCACAGAAGGAACTGAGAAGGCAAATTTAGCACAATAATTAGGGTGGAGTGGGATAGTAAAAAAACAATCTTTAAGATCGATAATAATAATATGATATGTTTGAGGAATACAGGCTGGATTGGGAAGTCCTGGTTGAAGAGGTCCCATAGGGACAAGACGTTCACTAACAGCCCGTAAGTCATGCAGGAGCCTCCATTTTTTTGGATTTTTTCGGGATACAAAAAATAGGTGTGTCCCAAGGGCTGCAGGAAGGTCGGATGTGTCCGGCCTCTAACTGTTCTTGGACAAGTCTTTTAAGCTGTTCTAGTTTTCTTCTTTAATGGGCCAGGTATCCAGGTTAATTTTAACAGAGGGTCTGTTTGAGCACTGGCCCTTATGAAAAATCCTGAGGGGTGCCAATTTTAACATTCCACTGGGAGAGTAAATCTCGTCCCCATAATATAGTAGGTTGAGGAAGGATAAAGGGACAGATAGAAGCGGGCTGTCCATCAAGGCTATAGCAAACAATCGGAAGTGTACTTTGAAAAGAACACTGTGCCCCTCCAACTCTGTTGAGGGTTTCCGCAGTCTGTTTCTTGGGCCAAGAAGAGGGCCAGGAGAAAGCCCTTCTTTCTCACAGCCTTCTCGCAAACACCTCTCCATAAGAGACTCATGTTGTGAGGAATCAGTTTCAGGAGGAGTGGAAGGAGGAGGGTCATAAATATTTTCTTTGCTAGGGGAGGTAGCTGAAGGAGCTGCCTGCAAGGGCTGCAGGGCAAGGTGGCAGTGATGCCAAGCAATAAGAACTGAAGCTGGGATGTTCATGTCACGAATGATGTTACCGATATATTCCCATGCTTCTACATCAAGGTTCCCCCGCAAGGGATACCAAGGACAGGCAGATTCAATTAAAAGCAGAAGTTGTGTAAGAGTTTCCTCTGACACCTTAAGCTTAGAGGCCTTTAACAATCCTAACAACTGGGTTTTGTGTTGATGCTGCTCAGGAGAAAAAGAATTCCCCATGGTGAAAATGGAAAAGAAACAAAAGGGGAAGAGAAGTTCAAAGAAGAAAACAAAAGCTCCTGGCCTGAAGCCTGAAATTCCTCAGAAGCAGTTGGGAACGCCCTACCGCTCTGGGGCTAAAGAAGCCTGATCTGAGAGGGCCTGGGGAGATTCTGCCTGCGGAAAAACCCCGTTGCCCTCGGCTGTGAAGGCAGCCTGAAACGGATGCGTCCTATACTCACCACCTGAAGAGATTGAGTGTGAGGGTGTCTACAGCCCCCTCACACGGGGCACCATCCGTCAGCGTGGCGATGATTGTCGGAGGGCAAAGACAGTAACCAAAGTCACAATTCTTACAGAGAAGTGGGGCCAAAGAGGGTCACTCAGAGGAGTCGACCCCCACTTCAGTCCCAGGAATTTATTTATAGTCAATACAGCAAGCAGTGAAGCAAATCACAGAACAATGGGCTTTAGGTGAATAACAAGAAGTTTCTGGCAAGAAAGAATGGGTTTCAAGTAAACAAGTCAATTAGTAAAGGAACAGTAGGTTTTGGAAAAACAAGTTGTCATCGCTAACACGTTTCACCGTGTACCGCGCATGGGCGTTTGAAAGGCTGAAGTTAGCCATAGTGCAGCCATGTTTAAATGGCACATATCCCCACAGTGGTGCAATGGTTAAGAGCTATAATGGCAGCTAACCAAAAGTTCAGCATTCAAATCCACCAGCTGCTCCTTGAAAACTATATGGGACAGTTCTACTGTGTCCTATAGGGTTGCTATGAGTCAGAATTGACTTGATGGTAATGGGTTTGGTTTTGGTTTATTCAATATGTATAGGAAGGAACATGTGTGTATATATGTGAGCATATATAGGTGTATCTGTAGGCATATCTATATATATGCTTGTGTATACTGTACATATATTCGTATATATAATAAAGCACATAAAGGGCACAATCATGAATACCTCCCAGACATAAATAAACACCTCACAGGATTGGTTTACTAGGTTTGAAGGTGTAGGGCCATAGGTTTGTGGGACATCTTGGTCTACTGGCACAACTAGTCTGTAAAGTTTATGTTCTACATTCTAGTTGGGTAAATAGTGTTTGGAATCTTAAAAAGCTTGCAAGCAGCAATCTAAGATACAGCTATTGGTCTCTACTCATCTGGAGCAAAAGAGAAAGAAGGAAACCACAGACTCAAAGAAAAACTAGTCTACAGAACCAATTGCCTATACCAACCATGGCCTCAACCATCCAGAAACCAGAATAATTAGATGGTGCCCAGCTACCACTGTGGACCGTTTTGACCAGGGCCACAATAGATGGTCCTGGATAGAATGGGAGAATATCGTAGAACAAAACTCAAATTCTTAAAAAAAAAAAGAAAGGCCAGACTTACTAGGCTGGCAGAGACTATGCTTACCCCCAAGACTATTGCCCTGAGACACCCTTTAAACTTTGAATTGAAACCACACCTGGAGGTCACCTTCCAGCTAAATAATAGATTGGCTTATAAAATAATCAACATTTCCTGGGAGTGAGTACTGTGCTCCTTTTATAAACAAACAAAAACTCAGTCATATATATGAGATCAAATGGTCAATATTTATTCTAATACAAAGATGAGAAGGTCAGGGTGGGCAGGAAAGAAGAATAATGGAAATGGAACAATCAGAATGGAAATAATGAGAATGTTGACACAATGTGGGAAAATGAAACCAATGCAATTGAACAATATGCATAGAAATTGTTAAATGGGAACCTAATTTGCTACGTAAACTTTCACCAAACCTCAATTAAAAAAGAAAAAGAAAGTAGTGAGAGTTTCCAATGAAAGGAAAGTAACAGAGGTGCATTGTTCCACACCTAAGCCCTTTTATTATTAGATAATGTTTTAATCTCAGTTACCTCCTATGCTCACTGTAACATCAGGCAATATTGCAAATGTAAACATTAAATCCCAGACTTTCCTTGTGACTTGAGGTACAGCATTAGCTGACTTCATCATGCCCTCTTCACTTGCTTACAATTTGAGAAACAATTTTTTTATGTAATCAGACTAACTATCGAATACATGTCAAGTAAAATGAGGACTGAGAATTGGCCATTTTCTTAGGCAGAAAAAATGCTACCCACAAAGGAACACCATATACCTCAAAGCAAATTCCACTTGTTCTTCTTGAACCTTTAGCACAATACACCAGAAGAGTCATGTTTTCCTTGACTGAAATTTCCTTGAACGTCCAAGGAGCCTGAGGTGTTTTTAAAAAATATAGGTCCTGGTGCCCCATCTGTGATGTGCCATATTTTGATAATGGCAAAGAAAATTTTATTGGAACTTTTGATCAAAGTAAAAAATGACTGAACTAACCTGGACCCCTGCTAAATTCAGCAAAATCAAAATTGACTTCTAAACAATGCCTAACTTTTTGGGCTCCTTATCTTGCTAAGCCACCATAAGCAGTCAGGAAAATCCTCTTCCTCTGTTGCCATGTCAGGATGTGGAAGAAATGTACCCTAAAGCCTATAGTCATGCAGATGCAGGATGTCACATCTCAATCTTGTTCTCAGAGGGGTTGGGACACAAATAGTTATCTGAAAACACATTGTGGGGATGTTCTCGGAAAATATGTTGTCACAGGTAAGTTATTTTCAATTTATCTTGCTTAGTATGCTAAAACAATGCAATTTGATTTGTGCGTAATGTCTTTAAGAAACGCTTGCCCTATGCAATCTCAGGGAGTCTATGTCTGAAGATAGCTAATCTATACCTAGCAAAGCCTGTTTGCTATCTGACTGTGGGAACAGGCTCTATTGTCTTGTCACTGGTCTGCTGACCCAGCTGTCAGCACAAATATTCTTTAATCCAATCACTGAGCCCCATTGTCAGAAAGCGAATCTCTAACTTCCGAATATTGTAAATTCTGTTCTTTGTCTAAATCCTATAAAAACATTGTTTGTGTAATTATTGTGCCTCAGACTTTGTGGTTTCATTTCGATGGGCTACGCAGTTCCCAGTTTGAATCATTCTTGAAACCCTTAATAAACATTTCTGTTTTACTCTGAAACAGCATTCAAATTTTCTCCACAATATTTTGGTGTCAGAAATGGGATCTGGATCAACTTGACAGCCACAAACCTGGGGGACCATGGACCCAGAGCATAGGTGCCTAAAGAAGCCCTTTGTGCTCCTAAACAGACACTCCTGGATCAAGGACTTCTGCCTTTGAATTGAAGTGCTCCCTGATGCTTGTCAGTGACATTCTTATCTCTTTACTTTCAGTTTGTTGTCAAACTTGTCTGGCAGGTTTGTCACTATTAAACTGTGGTTTGGTTTAGCCATGTGATTCCTGCTGTGTTTCTCTAAATGTCCATTATGGTTTCTTCAGGTGTGTTTTTGATGAAAACGCTCCGGAGCAAGGATTAATTGGTTTTCACAGGTATGGTTTTGGTCTTAACGAGGATGAAGAATACCAATTCATCACTGGTATGCACTCATTAAGGGGAATTAAGAGTTTTCTGTGCAGTAAATTAGAATCTAAGGGCCTCTAAAAACTACCTTAGTTCATTCAGTTTGAAAGGCTTCTCCTTGCAACTCAATTTTTAGATCAACACTGCCATGTACTGGTATAAGAACTGGCTAAGAGAAAACCTAAGTCATTTTTCCAAGCAAATAGAGAGATTTCTGATTTTCCAGTTAAAAGCTCCATCTACCGACATAAGAATTATCTGAGAGAAACCTAAGTTAAGTTTTCTTTTAAACTGTGGTGCACCATTTTTGTTTCCCGTTTGTTTCCTTAAACATACTGAACACCTCTAAGTACTTTACAATTAAAGAAACTAATATATTTAAAATAATACGCTATGCCTCTAGTTGGCAAAATAAATTAAGTTCAAAAGGAATGCCCCATATGTTGTCTTGCAGGTTATTTGAGCTAGCCTTACAGAATGGTGTAGTTAGGTGCCATCGAGTTGATTCCAACTCATAGCAACCCAAAGTACTACAGAATGAAACACTGCAAGGTCTTGTGCCATCCTCACAACCGTTGTTATGCTTGAGCCCACTGTTGCAGCCACTGTGTCAATCCATCTCGTTGAGGGTCTTCCTCTTTTTCACTGACCATCTACTTTACCAAGCATGATGTTCTTCTCCAGACATTGGTCCCTCCTGTTAATGTCCAAAGTATGTGAGAGAAAGTCTTGCCATCTTCTCTTTCAAGGAGCATTCTGGCTATACTTCTTCCAAGACAAATTTTTTTCTTTCTTTTGGCAGTCCATGGTATATTCAATATTATTCACCAAGACCATGATTCAAAGGTGTCAATTCTTCTTTTTTCTTCCTTATTCATTGTCCAACTTTCACACGCATACGACGGGATTGAAAACACCATGGCTTGGGTCAGGTGCACCTTAGTCCTTAAAATAACATCCTTGCTTTTTAACACTTTAAAGAGATCCCTTGCAGCAGATTTGCCCAAGGCAATGCGTTATTTGATTTCTTGACCACTGCTTCCATGGGCGTTGATTTTGGATCCAAGTAAAATGAAATCCTTGACAACTTCAAACTTATCTCCATTTATCATGATGTTACTTATTGGTGTAGTTGTGAGGACATTTGTTTCCTTTATGTTGAGGTGTAATCCATACTGAAGGCTGTGGTCTTTGATCTCTGTCAGTAAGAGTTACCAGGTGGAAACCCAGGTTCTGCTCGGTGCAACTCATCTCAGCCAATAAATGAGAGATCGAGGTGGGAGAGTAGAAAGGCATCTTCATTTCGTTGCTCAAGGAAAGGAAATAGTCAGAGCTGCTGTTGCCAAGACTGCTCAGCCACTGCAAGGGAAAAGGTTTACTTTTAAGGAGTTTACAAGTAGGAAGTTATACAAGTTACATCAGCAACATTCTTAATCATACTACACAGGCGCAGTGGGGTTTACACATAACTTAATGCATTGCATGTTCAGGAAATGGCAGTTAAACTTCACCCAGAAGCAGGGAGGTTACTATGCATGAGGTATTTAATGAGCTAAAAGGTTATCCTGAATGTCAACATGGTGCCTAAACTTGTCTCTGCCAATTTCCTCTAGTTTTGGGGCAGGAGTTAAGAAGAGTGGAATCAGGATTTTAATGTAAAGCTATGAGCAGTGCCAACCAAGCTGCCTGAGGCAGTGGAATTTTCAACAGCCTAGGGACATCTGTCTTATAAGTGCTTCAAGGCTCTCCACTTTCAGCAAGCAAGGTTGTGTCATATGCATATCACAGGTTGTAAATGAATCTTCCTTCAGTCTTGATGCCCTGTTCTTCTTCAGATAGTCCAGCTTCTCGGATTATTTGCTAGCATACAGATTGAATAGGTATGGTGAAACGATACAACTCTGATGCACACCTTTCCTGACGTTAAACCACGCAGTGTCCCCTTGCTCTGTTCGAACTGCCTCTTGTCTATGTAAAGGTTCCTCATAAGTACAATTAAGTGTTCTGGAATTCCCAATCTTCGCAATGTTATCCATAATTTGTTGTGATCCACACAGTTGAATGCATTTGCATAGTCAATAAAACACAGGTAAACATCTTTATGGTATTCTCAGCTTTCAGCCAAGATCTGTCTGACATCAGCACTGAGATCCCTCGTTCCATGTCCTCTTCTGAACCCAGCTTGAATTTCTGGTAGTTCCCTGTTGATGTACCACTGCAACTGCTTTTGAGTGATCTTCAGCAAAGTTTTACTTGTGTGTGATATTAATGATATTTTTCGATAATCTCTGCATTCGAATGGATCACATTTCTTTGGAATGGGCACAAATATGGATCTCTTCCGGTCATTTGGCGAGGTAGCTGTCTTCCAGATTTCTTGGCATAGACAAGTGAATGCTTCCAGTGTTGTTGAAACATTTCAATTGATATTCTGTCAATTCCTGGAGCCTTGCTTTTTCACCAATGCCTTCAGTGCAGCTTGGACCACTTCCTTCAGTACCATTAGTTCTTGATCATATGCTACCTCTTGAAATGGCTGACCATCGACCAATTCTTTTTGGGACAGTGACAAGTATATTCCTTTCATCTTTTGGTGCTCCCTGTGTCGTTTAATATTTTCCCTGTAGAATCCTTCAATATTGCAACTCCAGGCTTGAATGTTTTCTTCAGTTCTTTCAGCTTGAGAAATGCCAAGTGGGTTCTTCCCTTTTGATTTTCTAACTCCAGGTCTTTGTACATGTCATTATAATACTTAGTCTTCTCAAGCCACCCTTAGAAATCTTCTGTTCAGCTCTTTTACTTCATCATTTCTTCTGTTTGCTTTAGCCACTTGATGTTCAAGAGCAAGTTTCAGAGTCTCTTCTGGCACTAATCTTGGTCTTTTCTTTCTTTCCTGTATTTTTAATGACCTCTTGCTTTCTTCATGTATGATGTCCTCGATGTCATTTCACAACTCATCTGATCTTTGGTCATTAGTGTTCAATGTGTCAAATGTATTCTTCAGATGGTCTCTAAATTCAGGTGGGATGTACTCCAGGTTGTACTTTGGCTCTCGTGGCCTCATTCTAATTTTCTTCAACTTAAATTTGAACTTGTATAGGAGCAATTGATGGTCTGTTTCACAGTCGGCCCCTGGCACTGTTCTAACTGATGATATTGAGCTTTTCCATCATCTCTTTCCACAGATGTAGTCGATTTGATTCCTGTGTATTCCATCCAGTGAGGTCCATGTGTATAGTCGCCATTTATGTTGTTGAAAAAAGATATTTGCAATGAAGAAGTCGTTGGTCTTGCAAAATTCTATAATGCGATCTCCAGTGTTGTTTCTATCACCAAGGCCATATTTTCCCACTACCAATCTTTCTTCTTTGTTTCCATCTTCTGCATTCCATTCGCCAGTAATTATCAACGTGTCTTCATTGCAGGTTTGATCAATTTCAGACTGCAGATGTTGGCAAAAATCTTCAATTTCTTCATCTTTGGCTTTAGTGGTTGGTGGGTAAATTTGAATAATATTCATATTAACTGGTCTTCCTTGTAGGCTTAGGGATATTATCCTATCACTGACAGCGTTGTACTTCAGGATAGGTCTTGAAATGTTTTTTTTTTTTGACGGTAAATGCAACGACGTTCCTCTTCAATTTGTCATTTCTGGCATAGTAGACCGTATGATTGTCTGATTCAAAATGGCCAATATCAGTCCATTTCAGCTCACTGATGCCTAGGATATTGATGTTTATGGGTTCCATTTAGTTTTTGACAACTTCCAATTTTCTTAGATTCATACTTTGTACATTCCACCTTCCAATTATTAATGGATGTTTGCAGATGTATCTTCTCATTTTGGTCATGCCACATCAGCAAATGAAGGTCCCGAAAGCTTGACTTCATCCACATCATTAAGGTCGACTCTACTTTGAGGAGGCACCTCTTCCCCAGTTGTATTTTGAGTGTCTTCCAAGCTGAGGGACTCATCTTCTGGTACTATATCAGACAATGTTCTGCTGCTATTTACAGAGTTTTCATTAGCCAGTTTTGTCAGAAGTTTACTACCAGTGTCTTCTTCCTAGTCTTTCTTAGTCTGGAAGCTCTGCTGAAAAATGTCCACCTTAGGTGATCTTGCTGGTATTTGAAATACAGGAGACAAAGCTTCCAGTACCACATTAACACACAAGCCATCACAGTGTGACAAACTGACAGATACTTGGTGGTACAGAATGGTAAATTTGTGTAATTGTCTTGTTTCATTTTTAAGTTTTTGTGTGTATTGTCTCAGAAGCCCTGACTGTCAGTTGTTAGTTTTTTGTTTTGTTTTTTTCTTATGAGGCAGTCTTTTAAGTCTTAGAGAAACTGCTTACTGTACCTAAGCTTCTACTAGCTACTTTAAAAACTTTAATGTAAGTTTGTATATTTCAAAAAAGCTCTAAAAAGAATCTATAAAGTAAATCAAAAATAAAGTTATGAAAGTATGATAATCTCCTACCTCTGGATGGTACTATTTAATTAGATTACTATATTTCTTCAGAGAACTTACTCTAATTGTGTCAATGATAAACAAGTACTTATATAAATTAAATAGTCCTAATGTTCCCAGGAACTAATAAGTTATGTTCATTCTGGTAAAGTTTTTATTGTTTTATAATATGTCAACTTAAATTAGGCTCCAGAATCTTTTTAAGTAACTTACGCTGAATTGAACATATACGATATATTTTGTTAAAAGATAGTGATTTTGTCCTAAAATGAAAGAGACTGGCTGTTCCAAGATGAGAAAGAGAAAATAAAAATTTTAATGGATGCAGTAAATGATTGAAGTTCAGGAGAATGGTAAAAAGAGGCTTAAAGATACTAAAGAAGGAAGACTAAACTTATGTCACATAAAAATATATATGTATGTATAATTAAGTCTAATAATGAAAGATTTACCACTTAAGGATTATGCTATAAGAAATATAGAACAAAGACAAGAAATTTAAGTTTATTAAGGATTTTGTTTGATATATTCAAATTCATGTTTATTGCAGCTGAAAGTTTGACGGATTAATTCCTAAAACATTTTTAAAAGCTGTCAATGTCAAACAGCATATAAAACAAAGTATTGGATTTCTCATGATTAAGATAACAAAATTTTCTTTAGTTACAAGGTTGAAAATTTATTTTATTCTTTATGCAATCAACCTCAAAAACAAGGATACAACCTCATTAAATTAATGTTCCTAGGTAGAAATAGTCTCACAGTTTAACTAAAGTTTTTTTACCTTTAAAACCTTAGCTTTGAATAACTTAAGTATTGTTTCTCAGTAATCTGCAACAAACTCCTGACAACTTGAAACTTCATGAAAAGCCCAAAGGATCTATTTCTGTTTCATAAAAAGAAAAATGTAAAAAAAAGGATTTATTTAATTATATGAAACGTGTTGTTAAATCAAGAAAGTGTCAAATTTTCTTTGAGTTAAAGTGTATGTTAGTAACATAGATATGCCTGATACTAGACAACAAACACATAATATTGTGTCATAATTTTATTATTTCAATTGCTATTTGGTTGCAAATTTGTCTCCTTTAAAAATAGCATCATTAAAGCCAATAGTATTGGCTAAGGAGTTCACATTGTGTACCCATGAAGTTTTTATTACTATTCAAATGTTTAAAAACTTAATAATCTTAAAATGTTCTTAACATATTCTGAATATATAATACTGTTCCCCAGGAATCTGTTTGTAGTACTGTGGGGGCTTGTGTGTTGCTGTGATGCTGGAAGCTATGCCACCAGTATTCAAGTATCAGCAGGGTCACTCATGGCAGACAGGTTTAAGTGGAGCTTCCAGACTAAGACAGACTAGGAAGAAGGACCTGGTGTTCTATTTCCGAAAGGAATTAGCCAGTGAAAACCTTATGAATAGCAGTAGAACATTGTCTGATATAGTACCAGACAGAATATTAGCCTCTCAGGTTGGAAGTCACTCAAAAGACAACTGGGGAAGAGCTGCCTCTTCAAAGTAGAGTCGGCCTTAATGTTGTGGATGGAGTCAAGCTTTAGGGACCTTCATTTGCTGAGGTGGCATGACTCAAAATGAGAAGAAACAGCTGCAAACACCCATTAACAATTGGAAGGTGGAATGTACTAAGTATGAATCTAGGAAAATTGGAAATCTTCAAACAATGAAATGGAATGCATAAACATCAATATCTAGTGATTAGTGAGCTGAAATGGACTGGTATTGGCCATTTTGAATCAATCATATGATCTATCACACTGGGGATGATCACTTGAATAGGAACGGCATTGCACTCATCATCAAAAAGAACATTTCAAGATCTATCCTGAAGTACAATGCTGTCCTAAGCCTACAAGGAAGAACAGTTAATATGACTATTAATCAAATTTACCCACCAACCACTAAGGCCAAAGTTGAAGACATTGAAGATTTTTACCAATTTCTGCAGTCTGAAATTGATTGAACGTGCAATCAGGATGCATAGATAATTACTGATGTTTGGAATGTGAAAACTGGAAACAAAGAAGAAGGATTGGTAGTAGGAAAATATGGCCTTGGTGATAGAAACTTTGCCGGAGATTGCATGATAGAATTTTGTGAGACCAATGACTTCTTCATTGCAAATACCTTTTTTTCAATAACATAAATGGTGACTATACACGTGGACCTCTCAGGATGCAATACACAGGAATCAAATCGACTACATCTGTGGAAAGAGACAATGGAAAAGCTCAACATCATCAGTCAGAACAAGACCAGGGATTGACTGCAGAACAGATCATCAATTGCTCATATGCAAGTTCAAGTTGAAGCCGAAGAAAATTAGAACAAGTCCACAAAAACCAAAGTATGACCTGGAGTATATCCCACCTGAATTTAGAGACCAACTCAAGAATAGATTTGACACATTAACACTAACGAAGGAAAGCCAGACGAGTTGTGGAATGACATCAAGGAGATCATACATGAAAAAAAAAAAAGACAGGAAAGAAAGAAAAGACCAAAATGGATGTCAGAAGAGACTCTGAAACTTGCTCTTGAAAGTTGAGTAATTCGAGCAAAAGGAAGAAATGATGAAGTAAAAGAACTGAACTGAAGATTTCAAAGGGTGGCTTAAGAAGACTAAGTAAAGTATTATAATAACATGTGCAAAGACCTGGAGTTAGAAAACCAAAAGGAAAGAACATTTCTCAAGTTGAAAGAAGTGAAGAAAAAATTCAAGCCTAGAGTTGCAATATTGAAGGATTCTAGGGGGAAAATAAATGATGGAAGGAGCACCGAAATAAGGTGGAAGGAATACACAGAGTCACTGTACCAAAAAGAATTGGTCAAAGTTCATTCATTTCAGGAGGTAGCATATGATCAGGAACTGATGCTACTGAAGGAAGAGGTCTAAGCTGCACTGGAGGCACTGGTGAAAAGTAAGTCTACATGAATTGATGGAATATCCACTGAGATGTTTCAACAAATGGATGCAGCACTAGAAGTGCTCACTTGCCTATGCCAAGAAATTTGAAGACAGCTACCTGGCCAACTGACTGGAAGAGATCCATATTTATGCCTATTCCAAAGAAAGGTGATCCACTCGAATGCAGAAATTATTGAATGATATCATTAATATCATATGCGAGTAAAATCTTGCTGAAGATCATTCAAAAGTGGCTGCAGTAGTATTTCAACAGGAACTTCCAGAAATTCAAGGCACAGTCAGAAGAGGACGTGGAATGAGGGATATCATTGCTGATGTCAGATGGATCCTGGTTGAAAGCAGAGACTATCAGAAAGATGTTTATCTGTGCTTTATTGACTATGTGAAGGCATTTGACTGTGTGGATCATAACAAATTATGGATAGTACTGTGAAGAATGGAAATTCCAGAACACTTAATTGTGCTCTTGAGGAACCTGTACATAGACCAAGAGGCAGTTGTTTGAGTAGAGCAAGAGGATACTGTGTGTTTTAAGGTCAGGAAAGGTGTGTATCAGGGTTGTATCCTGTCATGGTTTGAATTATGCCCCTCCAAAAATGTGTGTATCAATTTGGCTAGGCCATGATTCCTGGTACTGTGTGATTTTCCTGTATGTTGTAAACCTGCCTCTATGATGTTAATGAGGGAGGATGGGTGGCAGTTGTGTTAGTAAGGCAGGGCCTGATCTACAAGGCTGGATTGTGTCCTGAGGCAATCTCTTGAGATATAAAAGACAGAAGGGAGCAGTCAGACAGGGGGACCTCATACCATCAAGAAAGCAGTGCCAGGAGCACAGCGTGTCCTTTGGACCGGGGTCCCTGCACAGAGAAGCTCCTAGTCTAGGGGAACACTGAAGAGAAGAAAGCCGACAGAGAGAAAAAGGCTTCCCCTGGAGTTGATGCCCTGACTTTGGACTTTTAGCCTACTTTGACTATGAGGAAAGAAACTTCTCTAAATTAAAACCATCCACTTGTGGTATTTCTGTTGTAGCAGCACTAGATAACTAAGACATATCCTTTCTCCATACTTATTCAATCTGAATGCTGAGCAAATAATCTGAGAAGCTGGACTAATATGAAGAAGAACAGGGCATCAGGATTGAAGGACGACTCATTAACAACCTGCGTTATGCAGATGACACAACTTGCTTGCTGAAAGTGAAGAGGACTTGAAGCATTTACTGATGAAGATCAAACACTACAGTTTTCAGTATGGATTACACTTCAACATAAAGAAAACAAAAATCCTCACAACTGGACCAGTAAGCAACATCATGATAAAAGGAGAAAAGATTGAAGTTGTCAAGGATTTCATTTTAACTTGGATCCACAGTCAACACCCATGAAAGCAGCAGTCAAGAAGTCAAAAGTCACATTGCATTGGGCAAATCTGCTGCAAAAGACCTCTTTCAAGTGTTAAAAAGCAAAGATGTCACCTTGAAGACTAAGGTGGGTCTTCATGGTGTTTTCAGTTGCCTCATATGCATGTAAAACTGGACAATGAATAAGGAAGACTGTCATGGTTTGAATTATGTCCTGACAAAAATGAGTGTGTCAATTTGGCTAGGCCATGATTCCCAGAATTGTGTGGTTGGCCTCCATTTTGTGATTGTAATTTTATGTTAAAGAGGATTAGGGTGGGATTGTAACACCACCCTTACCCGGTCACATCCCTGATCCAATGTAAAGGGAGTTTCCCTAGGGTGTGGCCTGCACTACCTTTTATGTTACAAGAGATAAAAGGAAAGGGAAGCAAGCAGAGAATGGGGGGACCTCATACCACCAAGAAAGAGGCACCAGGAGCAGAGTGCAACCTTTGGACCCGAGATTCCTGCGCAGAGACGCTCCTAGTCCAGGGGAAGACTGATGACAATGAGGACCTTCCTCCAGAGCCGACAGAGAGAGAAAGCCTTCCCCTGGAGCTGACACCCTGAATTTGGACTTCTAGCCTACTAGACTGTGAGAAAATAAATTTCTCTTGGTTAAAGGCATCCACTTGTGGTATTTCTGTTAAAGCAGCATTAGACGACTAAGACAAAGACTGAGGAAGAAATGACATCTTTGAATTGTGGTGTTGGCGAAGAATATTGAGTATACCATGGACTGCAAAAAGAACAAACAAATTTGTCTTGGAAGAAATACAGCCAGAATGCTGTTTAGAAGCAAGGATGACATGACTTCATCTCACATACTTTGGATATGTTATCAGGAGGGACCAGTCCCTGGAGCAGGACATTATGCTTGGTAAAGTAGAGGGTCAGCGAAAAAGAGGAAGACCCTCAATGAGACGGATTGACACAGTGGCTGCAACAATGGGCTCAAGCATAACAACGATGGTGAGATTGATGCAGGACTGGGCAGCATTTCGTTCTGTTATACAGAGGGTCGCTATGAGTCAGAACTTACTCGATGGCACCTGGCATATAGTACTGTGTCTCAAAATCATTTTAAGTTATATCAGAAGCTCTTTGAAAAAGAAGTTAATCATTCTAGCTAAAAATATTTTTATCTAGAATTTTTATTTGACTTTATTAGGTTTGCATTATTTTTGTAGTTAATTCCCTTCAGATCTTTTCACTTTTGAGAATTATTATTGTAAGCTAATCATAGCCATTTTTAAGTCTGTCATTCACAGATAAATTTTAGCTTGCTAATTCAATGAAAACACAACAAGCATTGACTATATCAAACTCATAAAGAGGACTGTAATATTTTGAACATAAATGGAATTGGACTGAATCAGGACTTTTAGAACTCTTATCTAAAAACTAATGAAAGTTTTCAAGTTGCTTCTGATCCAAAATAACATGAAACCAAAATTAGCTACGTAGGACAGAGTAAACTAAAAGAATTAACGTAAGGTTTTTATAAGAATATTACTAATGTTCAATGTTCCAATTTCTAGATATAGAAAAACTTTTTATTTTCCTTCCCTCTGTTAATATAAGGATCAGTTATTACGGAAACTAATAACATTATGTTGGTGTGGAATGCCCTATCGATTAAAGATGTTATTTAAAAACAAACAAACAAACCTGTTGCTGTTGAGTCAGTTTCCACTCATAGCAACCCTATCAGACAGAATAGAATTGCCCACAAGGTTTCTGAGGAGCGCCTGGTGGATTTGAACTGCAGACCTTTTGGTTAGCAGTCATGGTTCTTCACTACTAAGTCACCATGTGTTATAGCACATGTTAAAGTCATGACTAAGTATATTCAGAATGTTTTAAATGATTTCACCTGTGGACTCCAAGAAATGAGTACTGAAATGACTATGAAAAGAAAAATAGTTCTTCGAAGTCAAATAGCCCTTATTACGCTGAAAATACAAACTAAATTTTGTCGATCTTTAATCCAATACTCTAAGGAATACTTTCACAGGTTAAAAGAAATCTTTTATGAACAAAAGCCAAAATTCTCAAATCTGCCTGAAATTGTTCCAGAGGACTATATATATATATATATATATATATATATATATATATATATATGTATATATATATATATATATATATATGTATATATATATGTATATATATAAAGACATCAACTATAAGATTCTCTGGGACCTCATTAGAAAAGGCAGTGTGTAGTTTTTTACTAATTCTTGTGCTGCCAACCTACGGGGAGTTAAAACTTGGATCCATCTCTCCCATCTGAAGAAGGCTGCCACTCCTATGTGGACTGTTCAGCCAACCAAAGGACTCAAACTGATATTGAAACATTGACAAGAAACAGATGACAGATGAGTGGACAGCTTCCCCAAGATCATGAAACAAGATCATCTAAGTAACCCAAACCACAAATTCACTGAACAGTTTTAAATTCAGCTCATAGATGAAGTTTACTTACATTGATTTCTTTGCTCTCCTATTTGTCTTATTCACTATATTGTTTTTAGTTGCTTTACTCCATAAACTTCAAGTTATTCCATGTTTTTATTTTTTTGTGGTGTGCATTTTTTAAATTTTATTTTACATAAATTTTTTAATTGTACTTCAGGTGAAGGTCTACAGAACAAATAGTTTCTCATGAACCAGTAGTACACATATTGTTTTATGACATTGGTTAACAACCCCAGGACATGTCAACCCTCTCCCTTCTTGACATTTCTTTTTTATTTTCTGGTGAAAATATACACAGCCAAAGATACACCATTTCAAAAATTTCTACATGCACAGTTCAGTGACACTGACTATGCTCTTCCAGTTGTGCTGCTATTCTCACTTTAGATGCAGGCTTACAGAACAAAATAGTTTCTCATTTAACAGTTAGTACACATGTTGCCCTATGACAATGGTTAACAACCTCACAACACATCAACACTATCCTTAGTCAACCTTGGGTTCCCTATCACCAGCTTTCCTGTCCCCTTCTGCCTTCTAGTCCTTGTCCCTGGACTGCTGTGCCTCATTAGTCCCATTCGGTTTCATGGAGCTGTCCACTCCCCGGCTGATCAGTGAACCTCGGAAATGACTTCACCACTGAGCTAAAAGGGTGTCTGGGGGCCATACTCTCCGGGTTTCTCCAGTCTCCTTTAGGCTAGCAAATCTGGTCTTTTTTGTGTGAGTTAGAATTTTGTTCTACATCCTTCTCCAGCTCTGTCCAGAACCCTCTGTTGTGATCCTTGTCAGAGCAGTCAGTGGTGGTAACCGACCAACATCTAGCTACACTGGACTCAGTCTGGTGGAGGCCTTGGTAGCTGTGGTCCATTAGTACTTCAGACTAATCTTTCCCTTGTATTCTGTTCTCTTCACACTCCCTTGCTCCCGAAGGGCTGAGACCAGTGTATCTTAGATGGCTGCTCACAGGCTTTTAAGACCCCAGACACTACTCACCAAGGTAGAATGTAGAACACTGTCTTTATAAACTGTGTTATGCCAATTGAGCTAGATGTTCCCTGAGACCATGGTCCCTACAGCCCTCGGCCCAGCAATTCAGTCCCTCAGGGAGTTTGGATGTGTCTATGGGGCTTCCATGAATTTTCCTTGTACAAGTTGTGCTGATTTCCCCAGTAATGTGTACTGTCTCACCCTTCACCCAAGATACCATTTATCTATTGCCTATTTAGTATTTCCGCCCACCCCTCCCATCCCTGGTAACCAACAAAGATTGTAACTTTTTGTGTGTGAACTTTTTCATGGGTTTTTACAATAGAGGTCTCATACAATATTTGTCCTTTTGTGATTGACTTATTTCACTCAGCATAATGTCCTCCAGTTTCATCCATGCTATGAGATGATTCACAGATTCATCATTGTTCTTCCTCATTGCACAGTACTCCATTGTGTGTATGTACCAGAGTTTGTTTATCCATTCATCTGTTGATGGGCATCTAGGTTGTTTCCGTCTTTTTGCTATTGTGAACAATGCTGCCATGAACATAGATGTGCATATGTCTATTCGAGTGACGACTCTTACTTCTCTAGGATATATTCCTAGGAGTGGGATTGCTGGATCTTATGCTATGTCTATTTCTAGCTTTCTAAGGAAGCGCCATATCGTTTTCCAAAATGGTTGTATCATTTTGTGTTCCCACCAGCAGTGCATAAGAGATCCGATCTCCCCGCAGCCCCTCCAACATTTGCTATTTCCAGTGTTTTAGATTCATACCAGTAATGCTGGGGTGAGATGGTATCTCATTGTGGTTTTCATTTCCATTTCTCTAATGGCTAGTGATCACCAGCATTTGCTCATGTGTCTGTTGGCCGCTTGAGTTTCTTGCTTGATGAAGTGTCTGTTCATTTCCTTTGCCCATTTTTTAATAGGATTATTTGTCTTTTTGTTGTGGAGGTGTTTGATTTTTAGAAGATCCCAGTTATCTAGCTTATCTTCCGGGCTTTGAGTGTTGATGGTTATGGTTTGTATCCTGTTAATGCCATGTATTAAGGCCTGTAGCATTGGTCCTATTTTTTCTTCTATGAACTTTACAGTTTTTGGCTTTATATTTAGGTCTTTGATCCATTTTGAATTAGTTTTTGTATATGGCGTGAGGTATGGGTCCTGTTTCATTTTTTTGCAGATGGATATCCAGTTTTGCCAGCACCATTTATTAAAAAGACTGTCTTTTCCCCTTTTGATGGACTTTGGGCCCTTGTCGAAGATCAGGTGACCGTAGGTGGATGGATTTACATCTGAGTTCTCAATTCTGTTCCATTGGTCAATATATCTGTTGTTGTACCAGTACCAGGCTGTTTTGACTACTGTAGCTGTATAGTAGGTTCTGAAGTCAGGTAGTGTGAGTCCTCCAACTTTATTCTTCTTCAGTAGTGCTTTACTTATTTGGGGCTTCTTCCCTTTCCATATAATGATTAGTTTCTCCATCTCTTTGAAGAATGTTGTTGGTATTTGGATCGGGATTGTGTTGTATTTGTAAATTGCTTTCGGGAGAATTGTCATTTTCACAATGTTGACTCTGCCTATCCATGAGCATGGTATGTTTTTCCATCTAGGTAGATCCCTTTGGGTTTCTTGCAGTAGTGTTTTGTAGTTGTTTTTTTTTTTTTTCTTGTATAGGTCTTTTACATCCCTGGTCAGATTTATTCCTAAGTATTTTATCTTTTTAGGGGCTATTGAAAATTGTATTGTTTTTCTGATTTCCTTTTCATTGTTCTCCTTATCGGTGTATAGGAATCTGACTGATTTTTGAATGTTTATCTTGTATCCTGCTACTCTGCTGAATCTTTCTATTAGTTCCAGTAGATTTCTCATGGAGTCTTTAGGGTTTTCTATGTATAGTATCATATCATCCTCAAACAGGGACAGTTTAACTTCTTCATTACCAATTTGGATGCCCTTTATTTATTTTCTTGCCTTATTGCTCTAGCTAGAACTTCCAGCACAATTTTCAATAGGAGTGGTGATAAAGGGCATCCTTGTCTTGTTCCTGTTCTCAAGGGAAATGTTTTCGTCTCTCTCCATTAAGAATGATGTTGGCCACTGGTTTTGCATAGATACCCTTTATTATGTTGAGGAATTTCCCTTCTATACATATTTTATTGAGAGTTTTTATCAGGAATGGGTGTTGGGCCTTGTCCAATGCCTTTTCTGTGTCAATTGAGATGATCATGTGATTCTTTTCTTTCCTTTTATTTATGTGGTGGGTTATGTTGATTGATTTTCTAATGTTGAACCATCCTGGCATACCAGGTATGAATCCTACTTGGTCGTGGTGTATTATTTTTTTGATATGATGCTGAATTCTATTGGCTAGAATTTTGTTCAGAATTTTTGCATCTATATTCATGAGAGATATTGGTCTGTAATTTTCGTTTTTTTGTGACATCTTTGCCTGGTTTTGGTATCAGCATTATGCTGTCTTCACAGAATGAATTTGGAAGTGTTGCTGCCTTTTCTATGCTCTGAAATAGCTTGAGTAGTAGTGGTACAAGCTCTTCTCTTAATGTTTTGTAGAATTCTCCAATGAAGCCATCTGGGCCAGGGCTTTTTTTGGTTGGTAGTTTTTTTTATTACCTTTTCAATCTCTTCTCTTGTTATGGGTCTGTTCAGATTTTCAACATCACTTTGTTGTAGTTTGGGTAGGTGGTGTGATTCTAGAAATTTATCCATTTCCTCTATGTTTTCATATTTGTTGGAGTATAGTTTTTCATACTATTCTGTTATGGTCCTTTTTATTTCAGTTGGGTCTGTTGTAATGTCCCCCATTTCATTTCTTATTTGGGTCATTTGTGTCCTCTCCTGCTTTTCTTTTGTCAGTCTGGCCAGTGGTTTGTCGATTTTGTTTATTCTTTCAAAGAACCAACTTTTGGTTTTGTTGATTCTTTCTATTGTTTTTCTGTTCTCTATTTCATTTATTTCTGTTCTGGTCTTTATTATTTCATTTCTTCTGGTGATTGTGGGCTTTTTTTTTGCTGTTCTCTTTCTATTTATTTGAGTTGTGTAGTTAATGTTTGGATTTTGTCCCTTTCTTCTTTTTTGATGTATGCATCTATTGCTATAAATTGTCCTCTGAGGACTGCCTTTGCTGTGTCCCAAAGGTTTTGGTATGATGTGTTTTCATACTCATTTGATTCTAGGAATTTTTTGATTCCATCTCTGATTTCTTATACTAACCAGTGATGTGTAATCAGGGTATTATTCAGTTTCCATGTCATTGACATTTTACCTTGCTCTTTCTATTGTTAATTTCTACCTCGATGGCATTTTGGTCAGAGAAGATACTTTGAATTATCTCAACGTTTTGGATCTTGTTGAGGATTGCTCAGTGGCCTAAGATGTGGTATATTCTGGAGAACATTCCATGTGCATTGGAAAAGAATGTGTACTTTGCAGCTGATTGATGGCGTGTTCTATTTATGTCTATGAAGTCAAGTTGGCTGTTTGTGCCCTTTAGGTCTTCTGTATCTTTGCTGAGTTTCTTTTTAGTTGTTCTGTCCTTTACTGAGAGTGGTGTGTTGAAGTCTCCTACTATTATTGTGGAACTGTCAATTTCTCTTTTCAGTGTTGTTAGAGTTGGTTTTATGTATTTTGGAGCCCCATCATTGGGTGCATAGTTGTTTATTATGGATATGTTTTCATGACAGATTATCCCCTTAATCATTACATAGTGTCTGTCTTTGTCTTTTATGGTGGATTTTGTTTTAAAGTCTATTTTATCTGAGATTACTATTGCCACTCCTGCTCTTTTTTGGTAGTTGTTAGCTTGATATATTTTTTTCCAAACTTTGACTTCTAATAAATTCACATCTTTGTTTCTAAGGTGTGTCTCTTGTAGACAGCATATTGATGGATCCTGTTTTCTTATGCATTCTGTCCCTCTCTGTCTCTTTATGGGTGCATTGAGTCCATTTATATTCAGTGTAATTACTGATAGATGTGAGTTTGTTGTAGTCATTTTGTAGTGCTTTTTTTTTGTGGTGCTGACGTTCTCTTTTTTCCTCTTACTCTCATGTGCTGATTTACTTTTGTTTGTGTATTTTTTTTATTTCTTTTGTTTTTGTAGGTTTTGTTTTTGCTGAGACTGTGTTTTTCCTCTTTATTTTTATGAATATGTTTATTAACTTTCTTTTTTGGTTACCATGAAATTTACCATTATCTTTGTAAGTTTGAAGCAGTCTAGTATTACTTGGTATCACCTTGCCTTCCTCTCCATTAGAAGATCTATACCTACACTGTTTATTCCCTCTTTTATTGTTCTGATGTTGTTGTCATTTACTGATTTAACTGCTTTCATTCCCTGTTGTATTTCTTTTGGTTTTGGATAGTCCTTGAGAGCTCATTTCCTAGATTAGTTTCTGACTGGTACAATCCTACAGCCTAGATTCTGCCTGTGAGCTGAAGTTGTTTGTTCTCAGATTGAAGAACTCCCTTTAATAATTCTTGTAAGTTTGGTTATGGTTTTTACATAGTCCCTGAATTTCTGTTTATCTGGAAATGTCCTAATTTCACCATCGTATTTGAATGAGAGTTTTGCAGGATATATTATTCTTGGCTGGGAATTTTTTTCTTTCAAGGTTTTATATATTTCATCCCATTGCCTTCTTGCCTGCATGGTTTCTGCCAGATAATCTGAGCTTAGTCTTATTGTTTCTCCTCTGTATGTGACTTCTTGTTTTTCACCAGCTGCTCTCAGAATTATTTGTTTGTCTTTGGTTTTGGCGAGTGTGATTATGATATGCCTTGGTGATTTTCTTTTGGGGGTGTATCCTATTTTGGGTTCGTTGAGCTTCTTGGATGGCCAACTTTTCATCTTTCATGATACTGGGGAAGTTTTCTGTCGGCAGTTCTTCAACGATCCTCTCTGTGTTTTCTGTTTTCTCCCCCTTTTTTGGAACTCCAATCACTCACCAATTTTTGCTTTTGATTGTATCCCACGTAACTCTCATGTTCTCTTCATTTTTCTTTGTTCTTTTTTTCTGAGTTTTCCTCAAACAGAGTTGTATCTAAGTGTTTGTCTTCAATTCCACTGATCCTGTCTTCCACCATTTCAAATCTGCTCCTCAGGCCTTCTATGATACCGTTCGTTTCTGAAATCTTGTTGTTTATCTTTTGGATTTCTAATTGTTGTTTTTGTATAATTTCTAGTTGTGAAATTATTTTGGAATTTTGTTCCTGCATTATTTTCCTGAATTCTTCCAATTTTTTTTTCTGTATTTTCCATGAATTTTTCTATTTTTTCCTCATTTTTGTCTGCTTTTTGCTTCAATTCTTGGAGAATTTTGAGTATTAGAGATCTGAATTCCCTATCAGGTTCTAGTGCCTTTTCTTCCTCTGGAAAGTCTTCTGCTGTTTTATTTTGGATGCCTACTGGAACCATTCTGTCCTGTTTTTGTAAATGTTTTGATATTGTCTGCTGTCTTTGGAGCATTCAATAGTCATTTTTCTTGTTTGTTGATTGTAGATTTATTTGTTTCATCCTTTTTTTTTATTTGGCTATGTTTGAGCAGGCAGGCTGTGTGTTCTTTGTTGTTTGCTTGTCTGTGGGTACGATACTTTTAGCCTCCTTCTCCAATTGGTATGGTCAGTCACTCAGATATGGTACAGCAGGGCAGGTCTAGTTGAAGAGGAGTTACTGGGATGCGTTGTTTGTGGCACTTAGTACAGCCACCAAGGCGGGTTGGTAATCAGTGCAGGGCAGGTTCCAGTAGGCCATGCCTATGCTGCTTGGTGGTGTGATGTTAAGCGCACAGTACAGGTAGGCACGATGTAGGGGGGAGATTGTTATGTGTGGAGCTAAGATGGATATGGGATAGAGGAGAGAGGAACAGGAGCCATAAACATACAAACAAACAAAAAAGAGTGCTGGGGGAGCTTTCTGTTGGAGTGGAGAGATGAGAAACTATGAAATGGAGACAAACCAAAAGGGGAAGAAGAAGAAAAAAAAAGAAAAGAATGAATAAATAAAAATCAGAAAAGAAAAAGAACAGCAAAGCTCCCAGGGATTCCACCGGTACAGCTATGAGGCTGGGGAAGTTGTTCTCAGGTGTTGCAGTACAGCCTGGCTACAAGGGATAGAGGTATTCAGAGCCAGGTATTCAGGGAACAGAAAGAGAAGGAAGGTATAGAGAGATGGGAAACTGAGTAATGAAGAAAGACAAAAAGGGAAAAAGAGGGAAAAGAAAACAAAACAAATTTAAAAAAAGAAGAAAGAACAAGAAAGCCCCCAAAAAAACATAAAAAAAAATACCCATGAGAAAAGAAATGCCCTCAGGGATCCCTTTGGGCATCTGCGCAAGCCAAGGGGGTAGGCTCTGAGCCGCACAGCACCGCCTGGCCAGAACGTGCTCCTGACTTAAGAAAAGGAAAAGAAAACACACAAACAATTCAAAAGAAACAAACAAAAGCCCAGGGATCCCAACAGCACAGCAGCCCAGACTGGGAAGCAGCTCCACACTTGAACGGAGCTCCGCAACCCCTCAGGAAGAAGCAAAGATGGGGCACGGAGCCAGATATTTGAGTGAAAGGATGGGGAGGTGGTGAGAGGTAAGGAAGAAATCAAAAGAAGTGGATAAAAAGCAACAACAAATGGCACTCAGAGAGCCAGCCAGTGCGTGCGGGTGGAATCCAAGCAGCCGGTGCTTCCCGGACAAGAGACTGTGGCCGCAGGAAGCAGAGGAGGCTGAGTGGGGGTGAAGAAGAATGGGGGGTGGGGAAGCATATATCGCAAATTAACTGAGCTCCGCAGCCCCTCAGGAAGAAGCAAAGATGGCCCATGGAGCCAGGTATTTGAGCAAAAGGAGGGGAAGGTGGTGAGAGGTAGGGAAGAAATCAAAAGAAGTGGAAAAAAAGCAACACCAGCAGCCAACAAATGGCACTCAGAGAGCCAGCCAGTGTGGGCGGGTGGAATCCAAGCAGCCGGTGCTTCCAGACAAGAGACTGTGGCCTCGGGAAGCAGAGGAGGCTGAGTGTGGGTGAAGAAGGGTGGCGGGCGGGAAAGCATATATCACAAGTTATCAGTTGTTCTGTCTCCCCTGGAAGCTCTGTGAAGCTGCTTTCTTATACCTTCTATTTGCTGGTCTTTGATAGGAGTCCAAGATGGCGGATCCGCGCTGCGTTAGCTGATAGGGGACCTCTGCGTAAATCTCTCCTCGCTCTCCATTCTCTGTAAGTTTTCTCACTCCATTGGTGCTTGGCTGAGTTCTTCATCTCTTCATTTGATGTTTTAGGGTTTCAGGATTGCTGTTTTCTCTGTTTGGCTTAATTTTTTGGATCTTTGCTGTGGAGGGACGGCATGGTGCTTCTGCCTAGAGTGCCATTTTGCTGGAGGTCCCTCCATGTTTTGATATAATGTTTTTCCTATGGAAATGATGGAAGTTAATGCTGCCTAATGCATTTGCTTATTGTTGATTGAAAAGACCAACTACCTTATTTGTCTTATGTTCCATGATGTCAGTTATACCTATAGCTGGGAATTTCTAGACTAATTAGATATTTCAGATACCTGCCATTGAAGTTCTTAGGGTTTCCTTTTTGTTATCAAATCTTCCTTTTCACCACTATCGAATTGCAATTTTGGCATATAATCGCTTGTTTTGACATTTTAGTTTTTCCCTTGTGAACCCAGACGTCTTTTTATTAACACCACTTTTAGAGAATAGCTATACTCCTTATAACCTGTTTAAAACTGAAATCCACATTAATTTTTTTTCTAATTATTAGGACGATGAAAGACATGAAAATTCTAGGAGTTTTGTTTCTGTGTACTTTTCTCCTTCTCTTTTTAATTTTTGGCTTATGATTTTTTGGAGTCATTCCTTGTTTTGATATATTGTTCTTTTCCTGGAGGACAAAACTCCTTGCCTTTAATGCCCCTCGTATGTTAATTCCATGAGCTTATTGATATCATCTCTTACTATTATTGTATTTTAATTAATCATTGTAGTTCAGGAAACTACACTTTTTAAATAGATAGAGAGATAAGAACTGTTGAACTTTTTATATTCTGCTTCATAACTTCGGTCATAATCTTTTGAGGGTTTTGGCTTTTTACCCCATTTATGCTGTCAATTATTAACTATTATTTTTTTCTTAATTGGCCATAGAAGTCTTACATGCTGTATTTAGAAATTGGGTCAGTACTTTATCTTTCTGTACTTAGCCTATTGGTAATACTCTTAGTGACAGTAATATTATACTGTTTATATTTCATCTGTCCTATAACTGAAAGTATTTATTTTGTTTAAGCTGCAATTTGCTGTCTTTTTGCCCTAATGTATTATTTCTTTACTATGGAATTTATCTTAAGTATCGTTCTACTACAACTCACCATTACCTTGGAAGCCTGGCATGAAAATACCTTTGTCAAACTAGTTCAGGTAGTTGCACAATCCATAAATCTTAGTGAGTGCTGGATCTGCCATCCTTTACCTAAAAATATACATGAGAACTCAGATCCATTATATACTCCATATTGAATTATAGTTTTGTTCCCCCTACTACCATTAATTTTAACCTCACCTTTAAACAAAACATCCATGTAAGACTATGTCATCCTCCTGGGATGTTGACTTAACCCCAGGTCCCATGTTTCAATCTAAACTCAGGTTAGAGCTAAAGATTATTCTAAAGTACCCTGGATCTCTCCAGACAGGTGTAAAAATGAGTGCTTAACTTCATGTAATGCCCCCACCCTAGATTTTGGAACACATTTTTTACAGGTAATCTAACAGTATGCCTGCAAGGAAAAAAGTCTTTTTGTGTTCAAACATGGAATTGGCTAAGATTAGGATGATTACCTATTTTTACTAACTCCTTGACAGAAAATTGGCTTGAACAAATAAATCAAACCATCTGTCTCCCATGAAAAGCCACCTGGTTACACATACCTGAACAAACCAAATTGTGTTTTTCCTTTTCTGATATTTTTAGCTGGCTACCCAGTGGAGTGGGTGCCTGGATTAAGTCAATTCTGTTCTCTAGTGTCATGATTTTAATGTTAATAGTAATTATAATTGACACTGTTAAATGTTGTGTGAAAGTTACTACTAACGCTTTTTCCCAGAGAAACAACCTAATTAATGCTCATGCATAAGCTTATGTACGTAGAAATTATTAGTATTCTCCAGTATTTCCCAGGGTTTAGTTTTTTCACTTCCTGGAATGAGCTATTCTCCCTTTCATCCTCAAAGACAATTATTGTAGCGTGGTGAAGAAAGCAGGAGTTGCCCAAACAGCCAAGAAAACCTTGCATAAGATGAGTTACTCTTTTGTGAGTGACATGCTACCAACTCACCCTGAAGATGAGAACTCCCTATAGCAAGAAAAAAATTTTAGTGGTGCTCTGCCATCTCTATCACATGGCATCTGGGGTCTTAAATGCTTACTGTTTCAGGCAGCCACTAAAAAGTCAAGCCCATGGAAAAGAAATTGACTCTTAAGTTTATCAGGGGATCTTCAATGAATCCCTGATCAAAAGGTGGGAATTGTCAAAGAAACTTTTATTGAAATCTTTAACCAAAGTTAAAAGAAAAATGAACTAACCTGGACCCCTGCTAAATTAAGAAAAATCAAAATTGACTACTAAACAATGCCTAACTTTTTGGGCTTCTTATCTTGCTAAGCCACCATAAGCAGTCAGGAAAACCCTCTTCCTCTGTTGTCATGTCAGGATGTGGAAGAAAAGTACCCTAAAAGCTTATAGTCACGCAGATGCAGGGAGTCACATCTTGTTCCCAGTGGGGGTAAGGACACAAATACTTATCTGAAAATCCCTTGTGAAAAGTGTCCTCAGAAAATATGTTGTCACAAGCAGGTTATTTTCAGCTTATCTTGCTTACCATGTTAAAACAATGCAATTTGATTTGTGTGTGATGTCTTTAAGAAACGCTTGCCCTATACGATCTCAGGAAACTTATGTCTTAAGATAAGGAATCAATACCTAGCAAAACCTGTTTGCTATCTGACTACGGGAACAAGCTCTGTGCTGACACTGTCCTGTCACCGGTCTTCTGACCCAGCTGTCAGCATGTATATCCTTTAATCCAATCACTAAGCCTTGCTGTGAGAAAGTGAACTTCTAACTTTTGAATACTGTAAATTCTGTTCTTTGTCTAAACCCTATAAAAACATTTGTGTAATTATCGTGCCTTGGACTTTTTGGTTTCATTTCAATGAGCCACACCGTTCCTGATTTGAATCATTCTTGAAACCCTTAATAAACCTCTCTGTTTTACTATGAAAAAGTATTCAAATTTTCTTTATAACAGTAAAATAGGAGAAATAAGAGGTTTTAAAGCAATTCTTAATACACCATATATGGACTAACACCAGCTGTTCACCTGTAATTAATTAATAAACATTTATTAATTGTTGACATTGTCAATGGTGGCCATCAAGTTGATTCTGACTCATGGCGACCCCATGTGTGTAGAATAGAACTGTGCTCCATAAGGTTGTCAGTGGCTGATTTTTTGGAAGTAGATCACCAGACCTTTCTTCTGCAGCAACTTTGGGATGACCTGAACTTCCAACCTTCTGGTTAGCAGCCAGTCACTTAACTGCTTGCACCATCCAAGGATGGTTTATTTATTAACAGCCCACTTATAATTTAGGTGTTATATGTAGCACACTTTGGGCAGGGAAACTACAAGAATAAATAAGTCTAAATATCTGTGATTAAACACTTTACATTTTTAATTTGTTGCATACTGAGTCTAGAAGACCCTGTCTCCAAATTTTTAACTCTACAACTGGAGTATTTATTCATAGTTTTTTCTTGTCTGTAGCCCTATCTTAAAAGAGGCCTGAGTCAGAAATCTGGATTAAAGTCAGTGAAGAGATTTTTTTATTTCCAACCCCATTTTCCCCACTTCCTTCCTCCTTCCTGTCAATATTAATTTCTTGTTGTAACAGTAGCTCTAAATTAGGCAAATGAGAGACATTGAGTACTATTTATCAGTAGTAAGTGATATGTTCATAGCAATAAAATAATTTTAAAAAATCTATTATCCTTTTGATCTTGTGCATAAGCAGTTATCTAATGATACTGTGTATTTTTTCTGTCCTACCCTTTGATGAGCTGTCACTGAGAAGGGTCTGTTTTGTTTTTTTTGGTTGTTGTTGTTGTTGTTATTGTTCTTGTTTCCTTCCTCTCAGCTTACACTTAACCTATCTCTCTCTCACTCTCTCTGAATACTGGAAGATTCCAAATTCTGTGTGCCATATTGTCTTACAACTTGAATTCAAAGTTAACAATAATGAAGTAAAGTAAGTTGTTATAAAATGAGGCCCTGAGTTTTCTAGAATAAAAAACTATTAGTGAAGTACTGGAAGAAAAGAAAATCATAGACTCAGATGAAAAGTCACAGCATTTAATGAAATAATAAAGAAATAAAATCTGACAAGAAGTTATAGCAGATCACAGATTGTTCCAGATGTGATGTGGTTCATGGTTCTCTCCCAGATTTGATATAGAAGAATGAGTTTGCTCAAAGTGAATAGCTTTTCACCTGAGATGGGATTTAAAAAGTAGCATAAACACTAAATAAATTGTGTGTATGTATAGATATAAATATAGATATACAAACATGCATATATAGACACACATATACACATATAACATATAGATGTATAGGTATAAATTTGTGTGATTAGGTGCAACCTTATGTATAATAGAATGAAACATTGCCAGTCCTGCATCATCCTCATAATCGTTGCTATATTTGAGCTCATAGGTATAAATACATGTACATATATATATAATGACCTATCAGCTTATAAAACAAAGTGAGAAAGTGATAAAAGATACATATATAGCTGTGCATTCTTTAAAGCTAGTTTAAAGAAATTTACAAGATCATAATGATTATCAGAATACTCATATAGTGCACACAGCTCTATGAACCATGTGAGTTATTGGATTTCTCTTTGTTTTATCCATTGTTCTGTCTGCTTTAGGTTTTCTTTTTCTTACTAGGTGTGTTTTCAAAGGTCTATAATATGTAATTGTCTTACCTTTTCCTGTGCGTTGTTTTGTTTCACTGGGAAACCGAACTAGTACTGGTGTTGTAAGAAACAAGAGCATATTCTTCTGGAAAATAAAGAGGAAGTGCATCCTTATTAAGGCTCCAATTTTCTATACTAAGGTTATATCAGACAATATACACACATTAGGTCTAATCTTCCCGATAATTTTGCGGTAGTCACTCATTCCTCTTATTTTACTAATCCAGATATATACTCTCAAAGTTTAAGGCACTTGATGAAATAAGTTCAAATAGTAAACAATAGATTCAAAATTCAAATATTCCTTGGCAAGTTTTAACAATAAGGAATTAATAGCATTTACCCTCCAGAGAAATTTTTTTATGATTTCTACCAAAACCAGTTGTCATCAAGTTGATGCCTACTCATGGAAACCCCATGTGTGTCAGAGTAGAATTGTGCTCCATAGCATTTTCAATGACTAATTTTTCAGAAGCAGATCACCAGATCTTTCTTCCAAAGCACCTATGGGTGGACTCAAAGCTCCAACTTTTTGGTTAGCAGCCAAGAGTGTTAACAGTTTGCACCACCCAGGGACACCATGGTCTCCATAAAATTTTAGCAGTTGCTTTGGAATCTAAGATATAAGAAATCTATCAAAATTTTCCATAACATTCCCAAATATAGACTACTCTCCTTCTTAAATCAAATTCCACAGAAGTGGCATGAAAATGTAAATCTTGGCATTAATAAAAAGAACAACAAAATGACCTGGCAGGTTAGCATGGTTTATATTTTAAGTTGAAAGGGAGCCCTTCCACATTATATGAAAAGGATTTTAAGTATTGAAAAACTCTACTAACTAGAAAATAGCCCAATCAAAGATATATTATGGAGGGGAAAAATTCAATATACAAAATAAAAACATATATTGTTTAGTCTTTGTAGACTGAGGATGGTTCTGGAAAATTTAACAGCTCAGGGGCTCTCAGATGTGGTCATCATGATCAATAACCTTAGAATATGGTTGCTGCTTGCCTACCTTTTTTGTAATAATCATAGACCATGACTAAGGTTGGCTGAACGTTGGACACAAGTTTGCTTTGCTTAACAGAGAAAGTGAAACTCTTTGCTGTACCAAAAACCTGTAAACACATGAATTATAAATACATCAGAGCAGGTCTGCAAAAAGAAATTCACTGAACAAATTATTTCCAAAAGAATCATGATCTACCCAGTAAATGAATCTAGGGTACTGTAATTTTACATAATGGCAAAATAATGAGTTAGCATTAAATTGTATACAGTGTTGTTATAGTGCTTACATTGAGGTGCAAGGCGTTTAGTTATAAGTGGTAGAGTACAATGTTGGCATTTATGGGGGTGATAATGATGCACACATAGAAAGGATGGTTCTAAAACTCATGTCACGCACCCTTCGTTGGAGTTCAGGTCAAACTATAAGAGAATTATACATCTAATCTGGAACCTGACGATGTTCAATGCTATGAAAAATGAAAAACAAAGAGAAGATGTTCTTAAACTTAGGAAGCATCCAGTCAGGGAGCCAAGGCATATATGAAATAACTTCAGAGTTAATAGGGAGAAGATGATCAACGGAACAGAGCATGGTCAATTTTTAATATTCCTTTATTTTTAAAAAAAATTTATTTATTTTGTTATTGAAGATATACACAGCAAAAGATACACCAATTCAACAGTTTCTGCATGTACCAATTAACTACACTGATTGCATTCTTTGAGCTGTGCAACAATTCTTACCCTCCTTTTCTGAGTTCTCCCCCTCCATTAACATAAACTCACTGTGCCCTAAGGTTCCTATCTAATCTTCTGAGTTGCTGTTGTCAGTTTGATCCCATATAAATAGTCCTTAAAAGAGCATAATGCTCAAGGCAGACTTTTTTTACTAGTTAAGATAAACTACTGTTTGGTTTTAAGATGACTTCAGGGGATATTTTTGATTTCAGGTTTAGAGATTATCTCAGGGCAAGAGTTTCAGGAGTTCATGCAACCTTTATGGCTCCAGAAATTCTGGAGTCTATGAGAATTTGAAATTCTGTTCATTTTCTCCCTTTTGATCAGGATTCTTATATAGACTCTTTGATCAAAATGTTCAGTAATGGTAGCCAGGCACCATCCAGTTCTGTTCTCATGGCAAAAGAGGTGGTTGTTCATGGAGGCAATTAGCCACAGATTCCATATCCTCCTTCTACTCCTGACTCTCCTTCTTTCTCTGTTGCTCCAGGTGAATAGAGACCAGTTGTGTCTTGGATGGTCACCTGCAAGCTTTTAAGACCCCAAACACTACACAATGAATTAGGAGGTAGAACAGAGGCACTAAAAACATGTTATTAGGCCACTTAACTGGGATATCCTGTGAAACCATGACCCTAAACCTCCAAACCAAGAAACTAAATCACATGAGGTATTTGGTTGTACATAAGCAGTCTCAGCAGAACCTTTTTTTTTTTTGTCATTGTTGTAAAAATATATCTAACACACAACTTTTGCCAATTCAACTTTTTACAGGTGTACAACTTATTGACAGCAATTACAATAATCTGTTGTGCAACCCTATCCTTAATCAATGCAATATTTACGTCACTATTAACCCCCTGTTTCCCCCTCTCTCCTGCCCCTGGTAACCACTAATAAACTTTGGTCTCCATAGATTTGCCTTTTCTTGTTTTCTTATATAAGTGAGGTCATGCAATACATATCTTTTTGCGATTGACTTATTTCACTCAGTGTAATGTTTTCTAGCTCCATCCATATTGTAACATGTATCAAGACTTCATTTTCCCTAGTAGCTGAGTAATATTCCATTGTATGTCTGTACCACATTTTGTTTATCCATTCATCTGTTGATGGACCTTTAAGTCGGTTCCACTTTTTTGCTATTGTGAATAGTGCTACGACATTGGTGTACAAGTCTCTTTTTGAGTCTCTGCTTTCAAGTCTTTTGGGTATATAGTAGCAGTGGAATTGCTGGGTCATGTGGGTAGTTCTATTTTTAGTTTTTGGAGGAACCACCACACTGTTTTCCACAACGGCTGTACCATTTTGCATTCCCATCAGCAATGGATAAAGGTTGAAATTTCCCCACATCCTCGCCAACAGTTGTTATTTTCTGTTGTTTTTTTTTTTTTTTAAATCTTAGCCACCTTACCCATTGCTGTTGAGAAGATTTCTACCCATAGTGACCCTATAGGACAGGGCAGAACTGACCCATAGGGTTTTCAAGGAGCAGCTGGTGGATTCAAACTGCCAGTCTTTTGGTTAGCAGCTGAATGCTTAACCACTGCACCACCAGCCATCCTAACGGGAGTGAAATGGTATGTCATTGTGGTTTTGATTTGCATCTCTCCAATGGTTAATCATGCTGAACGTATTTTCACGTGTTTGGTGGCCATTTGAATGTCCTCTTTGGTGAAATGTCTAGTCAAGTCCTTTGCTCATTTTATGATTGGGTTAATGTCACTTAATTTTTGACAAATCCTATCAGGTATATCTATAACAAATAGAAGCACCCAATTACTCTTAGAGGAAAAAAAAAAACACAAAAGCAAAAATTATTTTGGAACTTACATTATCCAAGTAGAAAAGAACATGGTCACTCTTGACTTCAGTCTTCATCACTTGGCCATTGTTTTCAAGCTTTGAAGAGATTGGCAGGGAGTGATGGGGACAGACATTAGAACTAATGATAATGCTATTCCAGAACTGAATGATTCATGCTTTTTATTTAACCAGTTTTCAGGAATATATTTTATGGAATGATCCTATAGTGTCATGATATTTTCATATGCACAAGTAGGAACTAAATAAAGGAATAAATTATGCACTATGAAAAATGAATGTTACTTGCTACAAATTAAGAACACCATCCCTGCAGGATTACAACGACAATATAAATGTGAACCCTGAGTAAGTTTTTTTTTAAATGAAGAGTGCAGTGGTTCAGTTTTGCTAACCAATTATTTTATTTATACATTATATTCTTTTTCTGTCCCAAAAAATTGAGCTATTATTTACCGCCTCAAGGGACGACATGACTGGAGTAAATCCTGACAGCATTTTTACATCAACAATGACCATATTGGAGTTATTGCGAATTACAGTGTAGCTGAAATTAAAAAAATGAAACAAAAAACCCACTAGTTTTCTTGATGGAGATGGTATGTCGGTAGATACCAATTGGCTAGAAGTCCAGAGGAAAGGCAAAAGTTAAAGAGAAAGGAGCCAAAGAAAGCCATTCTCAAGCAACTGAATATAGTTGCATCCTGAGTGACAATGGATGAAATGATACAAAGTAACATAGATGGAGCAAATAATAATTATCTGGAACTAGAATCTATCTCCCCATACCCCAGCTCTTAAGCTTATCTGAGGCCTCAAAGTCAGAACTTATAAACAAAGTTTACAAATTTTTATTACATAAGCTTATGTTAGTTCTAGATTTGCACAACAACACTTAAAGGAGATCTTTGTTTAAAAAGCAGAAAGTTGAAAGAATCACAGAGTAGGCATGTTCCCAAGAGATCTTCTAGGTTATGCCCCTGCCTCTGGGTAGGGTTGCTGGGACAAGAAGTTAAGAATTCTACAATGTATTTAGTTGCTATCTTACCTCAAATTTCCCAAACTACTTTTACTCAAAGTTTCCCCATGTATTGACTAAGGCTAAAACCCTTTGGAATCTATCAACAAATTTCAGTTCAAGGGGATTATTTTGTTTATCTACTCTGAAGAAGAAAAATCTAAATTTTTTGTTCAGTAGAGTTATAAAATAAATATTTGTGAGCTTTATACCACAGACTCATCTGTGCTTGTCTGTGGGAATAAAACTATCCTCTCCATTGTCCAAAACTGCCAGTGCTTCTGTTCAACAAAGTCTAAATATTGCTGGAATATTGGTGGGGCAGAATCCTTCAAGTTATACTTACATAAATCTAGCTCTGACTTAGCTTAAGATGTACTAAGTGGCGGTGTCCACTGTCATAGTTACCAAACCCAAAAAAATACTGCCATCAAGTCGATTCCGACTCACAGCGACTCCATAGGATTTCCAAGGCTGTAAATCTTTATGGAAGCAGACTGCCACATCTTTCTCCGACGAAGCAACTGGTGATTTCGAACAACCAACCTTTTGCTTAGCAGTCGATCACTTTATCCACTGTGCCACCAGGGATCCTGTTATAGTTACCAGTATTCATAATTGTTATTTTACTACTATTTAAAATTTTTTTTTGTTGTTGTTGTTGTATTACCATCTCTCTAACCTGGGAGCTGATATCAAAACATGGCACTTACTTGAAAGTCACTGTTAGGTCATAATTAGCCTGGAAAGTATCTGAGGAGTTTTTCTTTACTATTTCCAAGGAAAGGGAAAATCCAGATGCCTTCTTAGATACTAGTACATTATATCCAAGGGTAGCCTAGAATGGATAGAAAATAATAAGAAAACTTATCCATGAATCCTACAGTGAAAACTTAAGGACTTATTATTAATGCAGTTTAGTTCACATCTTTACCATCAAGGAATAAGGAAAAATGAATTTGCTTAGTTTTCAGAAGACACAAGAATCTTTAACAACATAATTTAATGAAGATATCAGAATGCTTTCTAGCGGTAGTACTCCTCAAGAAACTGCCCAGTTACTCAGCTATAATTTATGGAGTACCTTTTCATAAAATAATTAGCCTTTTCAGCTATTGATTAGAAATTATCAATGAGGAAAAGAGGAGAGATATTCATGGAAAATATGAAAAGTGGCAAGATAGCACTTCATAAATAGCTTAACAGATAGCCTTACTCTTACAGGAAACATTCATTTCCCTCTCACATAGATTTAGATTACCTGGGTAAATGTACAACCTCGTCCTTCCACATCTACTGTGTATTGTCCATATGCTTTTGCTAGTTCTGAACATTGGACGAGCAAGCGGTTGTCACCGGTAACCTGGAAAATCTCATTGGATTCTTCACTTCTAAAGGTGACAGTGTTTTGATCATTTGAGAAGGTGAGCTTCATGTAGCGGGTTATGGCAAGAAGACAGACTGTGATGTCCTGCACAAAACAGTACAAGCAATGATCCAAGCTCTTTTTTATTAGTCATCATTTGAGCATCAACTCTAAGTCAATCCACAGAAATATTCTCAAGACAAATCAACACAACACCAACAAGCAATATCCTGGACAACAGAAAAATACATTTGCACATGCTTGAAAGTGATTTCTTTTTAAATTAATTTTAATTCAACAAGTCTTAACCAGCTTTTAGTTTTCTAAAGGATTTTATAAAGTATAATCTCTGCCGTTGGAAATAGTGTCAAATCTTTTCTAAAAGTTAAGGTGTTATATAATTCAGTGACCTCAGAGCTTCCTTGGATAATGCTCATACCCAATCATCTTCAAAGAAGGGAAATCAGAAGAAGGAAAGGATGCTGGGGAGATTTACTGAGATGGTTGTACTCAGAAACTAAGCCTGAAAAAAGAGAAGGAAGTGATGACTCTCTTCCTGGGAATGAAACTCCATTTTCTTGCATTTTCATTTTTTTCCTATAAGGAAAGACATAAATTATACTCATTTTTCCTGCTGCACATTCCATTCATCTGCTTTTGCCAATGTATCGTGTTGCCATCAAGTCAATTCCAACTCATAGCGACCCTACAGGACAGGGTAGAACTGCCGCATTGTTTCCAAAGAGTGCCTGATGGATTCGAGCTGCCAAACTTTTGGTTAGCAGCTGTAGCTCTTAACCACTATGCCACCAGGGTTTCCTTCCCAAAATAGAGAAAAATCTTTCAGTTTTGAAGAACATGTCATTTGCAAAAAATGAATTCTTGGTTGACATGCAGTTTGACCCTAGTGTCATCAGACAGCTAACGTACCATCAACTCTGGTACTTATGACTACAATCTCTCTAGACCTACGTTCTATTTTTACTGGGTAAATGCAGAAATAGAAAGAGGGCAGACACTCCTTGAAACAGGGGCCTTATTTTATTTATTTGCATACAGAGACTTCCTAATAGAGTGTCTGACAGGCAATAAGCCCCCAATAAATAATTGATGACTAAATAAAGTAGGATTTATAATATCAAATATTCTACCTCACAGTGATCATATAGATTATTATAGAGTAGCTTCTTCTGCATTACACATATTGTTATGATTAAGCCCACATCAGTCACCTGGGTGGAGGAGAAGCCTCCATGGGAATTCATCTGCTGTGCAAGCCACTGCGCAATGTTACTAGCATAGGTGAGGTCAGGAGTTTTCTGGGAAATGACAGCCAGCAGCACATAGCAGGTCTTCTCAGTCTCAGCAGAAAGTGCCCGAGGAAGGAAAGAGGGGGATTCTTCTGTCTTGTGCTTCTTTGCTCTCTCCCAATATATCACAGTATCTGAGAAAAAGAGAGAATTTTCACACAGTCTCTATAAAGAGTACTGATTACAAATAAGAAGGAGGCAAATTCCATTCTTGGCCTCAAATAGCAACTTCCTAGGGTTAGAAATGTTATGTGATTGAGTTTTGCAAGCATTATTATTGTCTATGGCATAGTCACCATACTTGATTTCCCTTACCTCCCTCATTTGAGAAGAAACTAGCAGACAACAGAAACAGGAAAATAGAAAATATATAATGATCTTTAAAGATAAAGGTTTTATGGATTAAATTGTGTCCACCAAAATGAAACATGGAAGTCCTAACCTCTGTACCTATAAATAGGACCTGTTTGGAAATAAGGTTGTCTTTTGTTATGTTAATGAGGTTATTATGTTAATGAGGTTATACTGGAGTAGGGTGGGTCCTAAACCTAATCCCTTCTAAGTGAAGTCTTATAAAAAGGGAAAACAGACACAGAGAGATACACACACAGGAGGAAGATACGTGCCATGTGAAGATAAATCTATAAGCAGTCGAGGAATAGCAAGGAACACCCGGGACTGCCGTGAAGATGGAAACCTTCCCTAGAGCTGATGCCCTGATTTGCATTTCTAGCCTAGAAAACTGTGAGACAATGAACACTTGTTCTCTAAAGCCACCCACTTGCATATTTTTTTGGAATGGCAGCACTAGGTAACAAGACAAGGGCCACTGGGAAATTCCATAAGATAAATAGAAACAGACTGGTGAAGAGAGGGTTCCTATATGATTGCTAAGTAAGTTTCATCACTTTGTTCTCTTCAGCAAAAGTAGATAGCAGTAATTACTTATTTTTTGTTGCAGATTGATCCAGGATCTGGAGTAAAGATTCCACTTGCTCCTCTTTTCCAGCTAATGCAAAAGCATAAGCTAGAATTTCATGATTCTAGCCATTAGCGACACCATTTTCCAATGCCTCCTCTAGGCAAGAAAGCCTGTTTCGTAGAAAAGGAAACTAGTCAGGAGAAGAATCATATATTTTAAAATAATACTTGAACACTTTACAAATTTGCTGAATATCTAAAATATTCATTCTCTGTAATGTATATAGTAATATATCCTTGATGTTTATTTTCACACACAAGCCTGTTCATACACACACACATATTAAAGTTCAGAAATATTGTTAAAATAAATTTGAAATGGCATTATTAGTATGCTAGAAATAAAATTTAAGTAGTAATAAAATGAAAGATTCTACATTTGATTAGTAATATTTTAGTTCATAATACAAGTTTCTTCTATGTGGCAAAGCATACATGTTTCTTATTAGGCCTAAGACATTTTATTCTAATACCTAAAATAGAGGTTTACATTCTTAAAGAAGATTTTTGAGGTATACTAATAATCCTGAAAATTCCTAGTATCTTAGTTTAGGAGTAGATTTTAGAATCAGATTATCTGACCTATGTATTGGGAGGTAGCTAGGATGAACCACACTCAAGTGGAAAATGTTTACACACTGAATTTATACGAGAAACAGAATACTTGGTTATGGCTATGTTTGGCGCAGGCATTCTTAATTTGAATTTATGGCTGAACTTCATGAGATATGTAAATAACTTAATTGTATGAAAAACTTGTTTATGTGTGCACATGTGTATTATCCCTAGGGAAAAGGCTAATAGTATTCCTCATAGGTATCTACCAGTCAAAAAGTTTGAATTGCATAAATTCAAAGGGTGGTAACGAGCAAAATGTAATCTTGATGCTTCACCCAGTCTAAGAATTTCAAATGACTTTGAACTCATAGTCTATTGAATGTGCATTTAGCTGACTGAAACCAAAAGATGATGGGAATCCATACAGTAAAATTGAGCCCAGCTTCAAGAAATGCTCCAACAATGTAGGCAGTGAGTAAAATGTCCTCTTCAGCTCCACCCTAAAAACAAAGGCTTAATGAGTCATACAAGACAGTAGAGCACAAAATAATAGCTGTTGCTCTTAAGTGAAACTAAGTATACAAGAAATACTGGAAAGAAAACCATTACTCATAAGACACTAGAGAACGAGTAATTTTTAAGTTAGATGATTAATAGCTTTGATACTTAGCAGTATTTCATCAAGATCCAATGCTATAATGAAATAAAACATAATAAAATTAATCCCAAGTATACTTAATGATATATATAATCGTATTTATATGACCCAGTATTAAGCATGCATTCCACGCTATTCATATGACAGTATTTGACTCTATTTGACATAGACTTAAAAAAAGCAAACAGAGAATTTCTGATGGTGGTGAGATAGGAAGTTGATGTGAAGCTTCCTGAACATCCCTAGAAAGGTACCCTAGAAGGTTACAAGTCAAGTCTAATGAGTTCTTACAGCGTAAAATTAGAAAGATATGTATAAATCATGTGGTTTGTCAACCGACTGTGTGTCAAAATTCCCCAAGGAATTTAAAAATTAAACACCAGAATCCACACAGGAGATTCTGATTCAGAAAGTCAGGAATAAGATACAAGGAAATGAATTTTAGTCGATATTCTAGTAATTTAAATGCAAATAGCATGTATACTGGCATTTGGAATCCACTGATTCTAGTCCAAACCTCTAATTTTCTCTATTTAATCAAAAGGCAGCTTCTTTCTTCCTCAGAAAACAAATATTTCTGAGAAGCTCAGTTTTTTTTTTTTTTTTATATATATATATTTTATTGTACTTCAGGTGAAAGCTTACAGAGCAAATAGTTTCTCATGAAATAGTAGTACACATGTTGTTTTTTGACATTGGTTAACAACCCCACAACGTATTAAGTCTCTAAATTCTCAACCTTTTTTTTTGATGAAAATTACAGATGGCCAAAGATACACTGTTTCAAAAATTTCTACATTCACAGTTCAGTGACATTGACTATGCTCTTCCATCTGTGCTGTTATTCTCACTTAAGATGAAGGCTTACAGAACAAAATAGTTTTTCATTTAACAGTTACTACACATGTTGCCCTATGACAATGGTTAACAATCTCACAGCACATCAAGAATATCCTTACTCCACCTTGTGTTCCCTATCACCAGGGGGCTTCCTTGTCCCCTTCTGTAGAAGCTCAGTTTTTAAGGTGCAAGTAACTACAGATGGTAGAACCTAAAATAAGACATGGGGCCCAAAGCACACTTAAATTATAGCAAGTTGTATCACCATTCCTCTGCACTGTAAGTTTTCACTTGTCCGTTGTTTTTTTTTCCCTCATAACACAACACAACACAGCACAATACAACACACACACACACACACACACACACGCACATACATACACACATTTCAGTATGGAAAAAGGATTGGATAAGCTTAACAAACCAAAACAGTGATTAGTAATGAATCCAATAAGAGGAAAAAAATGGAGAAGGTCTTTTAGAAGAGAACATGGAAAAGTCTGTGATTCTCCTAGGTAAGAACAAGGGCTTTTTTCCATCAGGCTCCTCCCATTGTGAAGGAAAGGTTTGGAATAATTTAAAGACATTTCCCCTCACCACATAAGAGTAAAGCAATTTGAAACAATTTTCCTTAAATTAGATACCATAAGGAGTTGTCATATTTGAAGTGGATAAGTTTCACCAGTTTTATATTCCAAAATCCAAGAATAGGAGTGGTGATTATGAAGATGAACACAGAGGACAAGCCCAGGATATTTCCGGGTGTACCAGGACATACTAAAATATGGTAGGGGGTTTTGAACATCCGGAAGGAAACACAAAGCTTAAGGAAACAAAGTACACAAAAGATGGGTTGGAGGTGGACAGCCTATCTGCATCTTTTAGTTATATCTGATTTTCTGCTGTAAATTTACTTTGAAGACCACTTCCTATCTGCAAAGAGAGGAAGTCAGAAGAAAGGGAGAATGCCCAGTGATTTATATAAATATGGACAGGGAAAGGAAAGAGGGAGGGTACAGCCAAGGACACATTTCACCTAGTTTGCATTTTGGCTTAGGGCAGGCTTGGCCTTTATGCACTTCTTTGAGAGAGGGTGTTGGAAGAGCTTGCTTCATTGAAACAGCAGTTATTAAATACTCCTCCCAAACTTTCCTGCCATCCAAGAAGAACGAATTACCTTCTCAAGTTCCCCTCTCTTAATGTATTGTGTGATTCCAAAGTTACGTTTTCTCTCTAGGTTTACTTTCTCTCTCCTTTTTCCTATTTCCAGCTTATCTACTTCGAGGGACTGGTTCTACGGAAGAACTCAAGACTAAGGTGAATAAATAGAAGATCCGTGAGGAGTTATATCTTGGCTGTGGTTAAACATGTATGTAGCAGGAACGACAACATTGTCTAATACACCACAGGGCTACGCTACAGAAAACTTAGAAGGGGTGAAATTCACAACGAAAATATTCATGTTCTAGTTTATAAAAACCAGAGACAGGGAAGGTAGGCAATGCAAAAGAGCAGGGAAAGCACAGACATCTGTTAGTCTCTTACCTCCCAGCCGTTGTTGAAAAGCTTGCCATCACTTTTAACGCAGCTGTTACCTTTCTGTCTGCTTGAAAGCCAGATCAAGGTTTGTTTTTGAACTTGCTCATCAATGTAAACATATTTCTTCATTCCCTCAAATGTCTTAAACGTAAGGGTAGTGAGCCTGTAATGCAAATCACCAGAACGAAAGGTAGGTGAAAAACAAAAAGAAAGCTATACAACAAGTTCACCGTCACTGTTCCCTTTGGGTAATGGATGAGTCCAATTTGTTTAATATTGACTGGAACCAGTCTTTATTGATAGTATTTCTTTCCTGTGGGTCAATAAAATGTTATGAATAGTGAGAGTTAGACTAGATAGTAGTCAGTGTGTTTACACCCAAAGTTTTTGCCATATAGCCCATTAGATTATCCATGCATGGAGATAGATGAATGTAATTAGGTGCTTTGGGGCCTTCTAGTCTCACTATCTTGAATCTACTCGGGACCAAAACAAAAACAAAAACAAAACCCATTGCTGTCGAGTCGATTCTGATTCATAGCAACTCTATAGGACGGAACAGAACTGCCCTATATGGTTTCCAAAGAGTGGCTGGTGAATTTGAACTGCCAACCTTTTGGTTAGCTGCCATTTCTCTTAAGCACTGTGCCACCAGGGCCCATGTGGGACCCAAGAAGTGCAAATTAATATGTGCCATTTTCTATGGTGTTAATCAGTTGCACAAGTATGGGAAGTTGTCGTTAAATGATCAGATTGCTAAGTAAATTGCCATGAGACTCTAGGTATATTGTTGCATTTGAATTAGAATAATTAAATCTTTTAGTTTTATCTGATTCTTCTCTGTAAATTTACTTTAAAACTCACTTTGCTTCCAAATCCCCATTGAATTTAATCTTTCTCACTTCCTGCCAAGTCTTACCCAGGGAATTCCTATCATTATTTAAACTAAAATTTTCATCTCTCACCATATGTTTCCTTGCTGATTCCTCTGGCAAAACACAGTATATGAGCCATCAGAGTTCTTGAAAAGCAATTGCTTTTGATAACCTAAAATACAATATTGAAGTAAATTACTTTTTAACCCAAGAAAGTTAGAAGAAAAAGAATGGTGTAATGAATGACCTAGGCATAAATTACCAAGATAATCGTTTAAATTTCTAAAACTCAGGTTTTCTATCAATAAATGTGAAAAAATAAGTCGAGCATCATGGGTTTCTGAGGCCAAATAAGATATTACATGTGAATATACCCAGCTCAATAGCTGGCTTATAAATGGCAATTGCTAATTGTTTAATATCCTTTCCCTTAAGGTTATTTTTCTTCATTGTTACCTTTCTGAAAAGAAATCCCAACAAAATTATATCTCTAAACTTTGTCCTTAAGATCACATTTTACAAGGTTTATATGTTCTCTTTCTACATACAAATCAAATCATCCACTTCAATGGAACATAACTGAGCAGAAAAATATAAAACTTAATAAACAAGCCATTTACAACTACTACTAACAACAATAACAAACAAGGTATTCTGGCAAAATATTAGGTGCTTAAAGAAATAATTGAGTTCATAATTTGAAGCTTCATAGTTCTAAGTAATGAAGCTAACTATTTGGACAATGACCACACAAATTTTGAAAACATTTAAGTCAAAAAGAAAATTTAGCTAGGACTCAGAGTACCTCAGCTAAAATCCACTTTTTCCTTATCAGATTACCTTACAGTTACATCTTTGTGATAACAAAAACTGATTGCATCAATTTGTGTAGAAACTACTTAAATCTTCTCACCGCTAGATAAGAAAAAGGCAGCTTTAGATTTAACTTCCTCTGTCAACTGTTCAGTGGATTTCAGGTAGTCAAGGACATAGGTGTCAGACGCTAGTAGGGCTATATTCTGCTCTCCACATCCATAGGGCATTTGGAGAAGATTCTCCAGAGTCTGCATTGCAAGTCCAAGAATATCCCCTGGAATTAGAAGAAACATAAAAATCAGAATTGCTTATATTTGCTATCTCAGCATTTATAATCACAGATCAAAAGGCATAATGGGAGTAAAAAAACATTTAAAACTGAGTCCAAAAAGTTTTCATGAAGTAATTTAAATTTCAAAGAGAAGATAACCATAAAGGATGAACTAAACAGGTTTCTGATATGAAAAATATTTCTGAAAAGTTCAAATGCTCATTACTAAGGTGAGGGGGTAGTGTGCATTTGCTTGTTTGCTTACTTGCTTGCTTGTTTTTCAGAAACCTTATGAGTGGGTTCCTTGTAAATTCTAATCCATTCCTTTGCAAAAGGTGTTAATGTTAATGATAGACAAAGATGAAGTTTGTCTTTTGCCTTTTCTCCTTTTACTGAGGAAATTCCCAGCAAGGCAAAGTTTATTCTGAGTCTCCAAGGGAGAAATTCAATAGTTCAGGTTATTGGGCTGTAATAGAACCCTCTGTTTCTGAATACCATTTATCTTCCATCAGGACTAATGTTTCATAGGGACGTTGGTTTGGAAACGGTATTAAAATCCCTTTAGATCCTGTATGGAAACAAACATAAAGGCTGATCCTGAACAATAAGTTCCTCCAGATGGCAGCTTAAGAGAATCTCTCCATCCTGTTATTTTAAGGGTTTTTTTTTTTTTGAGACTTTCACCAAGATTTTTAAATTATTTTGAAATATAAAATTTAACCAACTTACCCCCAACAGTGAAAAAGGCCCTGGCTAATCCTTCTACTACATTATCAGGCAAGTCCCAAACTACCTGTTTGGTGGCTTTGGTACCTGGAAGGAAAATATAGACCAAAAATAATGTGACAACTTCCGTCTATAAACAACAGCAGCAGATTTGTGGGACAAACATATTAGGATTCAGATTCCATTATTTATTTTTATTTTACAAGTTGCTTGTTAGAAGATACAAAATTGAGGTTTTGCGCTAGTTCAGAATAACAATATATTAAGAAAATAATATATAAATGATATGTTAGATAATGGCCCTATTCTCAATTAATTCATGGTGTAAATAAATGGTTAACGGCTCAGCTGGTAACCAAAAGGTTGGAGGTTTGAGTTCATCCAGAAGTACCTCAGAAGCAAGGCCTAGTGATCCACTTCCAAAAAAGTCAACCATAGAAAACCCTTTGGAGCACAGTTCTACTCTGATACACATGGGGTCACCATAAGTGGAAATCAGCTCGATGGCAACTGGTTTTTTAAAACTATTTCATGTAGGAAATAAAGTGTAAAAACTACTGACTATAACATATAAAATAGCACACACAGAAAATAAAGTTTGAAGTCTCCTATTAAGCATGAAAATCAGATCACCCTCACGACAATACTCTTGATGGTCGTAAAGCAGGTGATTGAGAGACAGCGATTTATCTATGGGCTGTCTCACACTCAGAGTATAAAAAGTAAATAAACAAACAAACAAATTAATTAATTAATTAAATAAACCCCTTGCCATCAAGTTAATTCTGACTCATGGTAGCCCATGTGTTACAGAATAGAACTGCTCCATAGGGTTTCCTTGGCTGTAGTCTTTATGCAGGACTCCTGCTGGTGCAGTGGTTAAAAGCTCTGCTGCTAACCAAAAGGTCAGCAGTTCCGATCCATCAGCCGCTCCTTGGAAACGCTATGGGGCAGTTCTTGTCTGTCTTATAGGGTTTCTATGAGTCAGAATTGGCTTGATGACAACGGGTTTGGTTTGGTTGTTTGGTAATCTTCATGTAAGCAGATCACCAGGTTTTTCTTCCTCAGTATTGCGGATGGGTGTGAACTGCCAACATTTAGGTTAGCAGTCGGGCACAAACTGTGCCACCTGGGGAGCTTAAAAGTACAGAAACAAAACTCATATTATGAGTTATTGGGCATAATAATCCTGATTTCTCTCTATCCAACACTGTGTGAGGAGAGAAGCCAAAAATACACAATGGGAAAAATAGGCTGAAACAGACCAAAGTCACAGGTGAATTGAAAAGATCTCATGAATATACTTTTTGTTTGCTAAAATTATACAATGAAAATAGTGCATGAAATAAAGTAATCCTCCATGAGGAATACAGAATAAAATCACTGAGGTAGACGGTATGCTAACCCCAAAAATCCAAACCCAATTGCTGTGGAGTCAATTCTGACTCATAGCGACCCTGTAGGACAGAGTAGAACTGCCTTATAGGGTTTCCAAGGAGCAGCTGGTGGATTCAAAATGCTGAACTTTTGGTTAGCAGCCAAGCTCTTAACCACTGCACTACTAAGTGGACTAATATGGAAGAAGAGGGAATAAACTGACTCTGTTGATATATTTGTGTTAGAACTAATCTGACCACTTAATGATCCTCTTACCTTTTGTAGAAAGTCTGGTGGCGTAGCAGTTAATAGCTACAGCTGCTAAGCAAAAGGTCGGCAGTTCAAATCCACCAGGGTTCAAATCCTTTAGGGTTGCTATGAGTCAGAGTCGACTTGACGGCAATGGGGTTTTTTTTTTCTTCCTTACCTTTTGTACAGATAAGGAAACTTTGAGTCATTTCTCTTTCAATACCTTCAGGCTGTCAATGAGAAACAAAACAAGCATAAAATAATGACAACAGATCATGACTCCATAAAGGAAAGGAAGGTAATGGAGCGTCAGCTCACATAGGCATAGTTGGTACATGTTTGTGCCTGGGAGAAGATCTATTCATTGATCCCTTCTGTTTATATCTCCATGTCACCATACATTATCAGCACCCACTTTAGGGATAGGACAAGGATGACTTCTGTGTTATTGTGGGACACTCTCAACTCCTCTGATCCTTTGTAGCACCTCAGTTGATAAAAGTGTTTTGTATAGTAAGAACTTGTAAGAGGCCAGAGGAGAATGCTCCTTTGATAATCATTTATACTTTCTGAGGATGATGGAGAGAGCACAGGAGTCGTTATCTCTTGGATTTGAGAATCAGTTAAATAAAGGAGTGGGGTGGGGGGAGGATAGGTGTACAGGAAATATCATGAGCCAGCTGCAAATGAAAAACTGTCACGTCTTGTTTCAAGTATTATTTTCATTATCTTGGGTCAGTTATTAATTTAAGAAAGGATGGATTTAATTACTGTTTTAATTCATTTAAAATGGCTTGTCTTGTGTTAAAAGTGATCATGCCCAATTAATTAATTCTTCTCAACAAGAATGTCTTCCAGTGTTTAACCTCTTATATACTGTCTGTTTCTTATCAGGAAGAGCTTAATAGCTTTGCACATACATACCTCTACCAACAAACTTCTGACCACGGTGTCTTTCCATCTTAGATTTTGCCACTCAGTTGCTTGATTTGGGCAAGCACTGCTTTGTTTAGATTCACCAACTACAGTGATATTCACTTTACCTGAAAAACGTCCCCAAATATAGGTTAAATTGACCTTTGCCTTTTCTGTAACAAGAAATTATTAGAATCTGTGAGTCATTTCTTGGATTTGTTGAACTGTATCCTATTGTTCCTTCTCCTGCCTAAAGATAATTTGGTATGTTCTGTTTTACCTATTTCAAGATTTCTTATATTAAATAAGTGATTAATTTATTTAATTAGAATATAAGAACTCTTAAGGAAAAAATAACTTTCTGCAAAGCCGACTAAGGCGATTTCTTGATATTGATTGTTTACGTAGGGTCCATATGACAATATATGCAGATAGCGTCAGATAACTAGGAGTCCTAACTTTGTTCAAGCTCAAACAAACAAAAATAGCAACATGTGATACAATGGAAAGGACACTGGACTGAAATCAAGTGCTAGCAAGAACTCAGTTGTTTTTAATTCCCTGTGATATTGTAAGTTATGTAATTAAAGCTGATCTTTTGTTTCCTTTCTTATGACAATTAGGATCCCAAAGATAATTCTTTAGGTTCAGTATTACTTACATACTCACATACCAATACAGATTACCAACTTACTGTTGTTTTTTTGTTTGTTAGTTTGTTTTGCTTCATTGGTTGTTTGTGTCCTCCACTTAATTGCAGAAAATTATGCAAGTCAGTACAGTATCTTTTCTCAATCGCCAGGGTAATATTTTTTGAAAACCTCATGTAGTAGAAAATTTGAGAAACTTAAAATCTTAATAGGATGAACCTTGAAAACATTATGCTGTGTGAAGTAAGTAGATCACAGAGAGACAAATAATTTTTTTTTCATTTTTTTTTTCTATTGTACTTCAGGTGACGGTTTACAGAACAAATAGTTTCTCATGAAACAGTAGTACACATATTGTTTTATGACATTGGTTAACAACACCACGACATGTCAACCCTCTCCCTTCTCGACGTTTTTTTTTTTTTTTTTTTTTGGTGAAAATATACATAGCCCCAAAGATACACCATTTCAAAAATGTCTACATGCACAGTTCAGTGACATCAACTATGCTCTTCCAGTTGTGCTGCTATTCTCACTTTAGATGAGGTTTTACAGAACAAAATAGTTTCTAGTTATACAGTTAGTACACATGACAATGGTTAATAACCTCACAACACATCAACACTATCCTTACTCAACCTTGGGTTCCCTATCACTGGCTTTCTTGGAAGCACAAATAATTTTATGATCCCACTTACATGAAATACTTGGAATAGGCAAACATATAGAGACCAAAGTTTAACAGTGGTTACCAAGGGCATGAGGGAGGAGGAAAGAGGAACCATGGTTCAGCAAGCATTGAGTTTCTGTTTATGGTGATGGAAAATTTGACAAGGGATATTGGTGATGGTTGCACAATAAGATTGATGTGATTGGTGTCACTGAATTGTACACGTGAAAAAAGATGAGGTGGCAAATGTGTTACCTATATTTTTACAACAAAAATTATCTAATAGGAAAAACAGACTGAGGCAGTCCAATGTCACAGGTGAGCTAAAATGATCTCATAAATACACTATTTTCTTGCTAAAATAAAACAATGAAAACAGGAATAAAATAAAGAAAATTTTAATGACAATTTTTTAAAATTCATGATAATGAGCATTGTGCATCTACATCATTTAGCATCTTTTATATACTAGAGTCTTTTCCATTTCCTTATATTTTCAACAAGATATTTTCAAATTTATTTTTCTATATTGCAGATAATACGTGCATTGAGACAATACTTTGGTGTTTGATCTCCATCTAAGTACTCAGTATTTTTTGGTGTCTCATGATATATTAGTAACTTGCAAATGCTAGAAATTCCCATACTTGATCATAATGGGGAGCAATTTTTGTATGAATGACATAGGTCCATGATGGTAAGTGAGGGATCAAGTGAAAAGTGGAGGAATTAAAATATTGTCCCACAAAGGCAGCATCAATGAAACTCTGACCTTAAGAATTGATTAGGGCATATTGTATTTCGATTACACTATGCTTTTATACCAGTGAATGGTGGTTTTGCTCTATGGCAGTATTAGCATCAGGAAATTAGATTATAAAAATAAGATTTTTTAAAATGGAGAATAAAGAAAAAATAGAGCTAGAAATGTGAGGGAGAAAATTAGGCTTATATAGAGGATGTAAGGAAAATAGAGGCAATAAAAAATGGGCTGGTTTTCCATGAGAATGGAGTAAACACACAGCTGCTTACCCAATTGCTTAGGTATAACAGTCCACATGTACGTTTTCCTCTCTCTGGCTTGGATAATCTCACTACCATTGCTTTGCAGGGTGTTACTACTTGCCTCATAATTCTCAGATGCTTCCAGTTGAACAGAAATCTGAAAGAACAATCAGGCAATGTGGATAGCACTTTATTTTGCTGTTACCATTCCTCCCTTCTTGAGAATAATCTGCTTTATCTGTTTTATTTTAAATTGGCAAAATTGAAAGATACCAAATGACTTGCAGGGCAATGGATCACTTTCGTGTGGCTTTTCTTGCCATGGTCTTGTAACTCCCACCCAAGTGATTGGGTGGGACTGTGCAAATAGGGTAACTGTGGCACATCAAGGGGACTAGTCAGTTTTGCATCCCACTGGGCTTGAAATGAACCATCCCAGAGGCAAAAAGGAGAGGATCCCACCACCACCAAGGAAGAACAGCCAGGAGTGGGGCATGTCCTTTGGATCTGGGATCCCTGCCCTGAGAAGTTCCTGGAACCAGGAGAGAGAGAGAGAGAGAGAGGTAACACTGAAGATGGTGAGAATGGTGGCAGAGAAACGGTGGCAGGAGAAATTGGCAGGAGACAGCGCATTGGGCTTCCTGGCCCACGGAGTGAGAAAGCTGAATGCCTTTGGACTGAGGCTTACTGGTGGAGTGATCTGGGCACTTACTGGCAGAGCTAAAAGAGCTTTGTAACATTGGCCTGAGCAGGGCAGAGGCTGAGGGGCCAGAGAGAGGTGTGCCTGTGGCACAGCTGCTAAGAGGCACTCCCAATGGAAGAACTGTATCCTGAGTGTTTCTGAGTCTGAATTGTAACCTGTTACTTCCCTAATAAACTCTATGGTTGGGAATATTGTCCGTGAGTTCTGTGTGGCAATTGCGATGAATTATCGAACCCAGTACAGAAGTAGAGAGTGCCATGGGAGGGACAATTGGTGTCAGAATTGGTAAAGATGGAGGAGAGAGAAAGCATGTCTGACGTCTGCCTCATAGGAATCAGCTTTGGGCTGTTGATCTTGATTCTCTTTCTCCTTTGTGAAATTAGAGGAGGTGAGATGCTGCCCCCATGTCATTTTTACATGACTCTTCACAAAAGAAGACATATATGGTAGAATGCACATCATTATGAAATGCTATTCTCAAAACAACAAACAAACATACAAAACAAATTGTTGCCATGGAGTCAGTTTCGACTCATGGTGACCCCATGTATGTCAGAGTAGAACTGTGCTCCATAGGGTTTTCAATGGTGGACTTTTCTGGAGTGGCTCTCTAGGCCTTTTTTCTGAGGCACCTCTGAGTGAACTCTTAGCAGTGAGCGCATTAACTGTTTGCACTGTCTAGCAACTTTGTATTCTGAATCAAAGCAGTATGTAAATCACCACAGAGAATTAAAGCAATTATTTTTGTTTGAGGAATATGGAAACATGTCTCATTGCTTTATAGTCCCATTCTGCATTTGGGAAAACGAGAATATAGAAATATGCAAAGAAATATTAAGGAATATTTTGACTATGTTAGATTTTGTCCCCAGATCAAAGGGAACAGTTTACCTCTGCACATGTATCCAGGTAGCTGAAGACAGTGACAATCAAATAAGATTGTTCATTTCGAACCACTGAAAAGGGTAAAGTAGTTTCAACAAAGAAAGGTTGGAAGACTTCCAGAGTAACTGTTGATGAAATGCCAAATCCAACATCACCATTCACACAGAAGCCATTTGTCTCCCATTTGGTTATAGTATCAGGAATGAGGAGTGCAAGATTTGTGGTATCTGAGGAACTACAAGGAAAGATTACTGGTAAGACACATTCCTTCTCTAAACCAACAATCTATATTTACTGCAGGGTAAAGAAGAATAAGGCAAAGTATTAACTGCAGGTTAAAAATGAGTTACAGTGTGGACAGGGCATTAGATAAAAATCTTGGTAGTTGGATTTCTATAAAATTTTACTTTAAAAAGCCCACATTTAATTTTCACATTTCTTTGAACATCCTATTATTTTCTTAAAAATTGAGGTGGCTTACAACTATTTGCATAAAATTGATAGATGAATAATACTTGTTGAAAAGGTAGAGAGATATAATAAAATCCGAAGCGTGATCATTACATACAAATGATTAGTATTACGTATTTTACAAATACAGTACTGTCTTATTTACCCAGGAATAAAAGTTAAGAAATAAAAACAAGAATAAAACATAAATAAAGACACATAGGAGAGAGAAGTATGTTAAAGGCTCACTTGACACTAACGAGGTCCCATATCCATGTCTCTGGGAAGTTTGTTTTTACTGTTTCCATTATAGCCTATTCTACATATCCAGAAGTCTCTACTAGGGCCTTACCAACTAAAAGAAAAGAAAAAAATGTTTTATTTAGAGAGGAAATACGTGCCTTAATGATATACACCTGTACGCTAGGTCTTTAATCACACATGTTTAGTGTGCCTTAGTGTGAACCAGTATAGGGATTTACCCTTGGGGCTCATTGTCAATATATGCACATCTCAACCTAGTCATTAGCATTTCAGTGTTCAAATATCTCCCATTATAAAACAAAACAAACAAAAATATTCAACCTACATTGTTCCTACAAAGCTAAATTTAGACAAAGTGATGTCTATTTACTGAGTCCAGTTCCTCATCGGACATTCTGGTGTCTTCCAGAATGCAGTCTGGTGTCTACCATTTCACTATGCTAATATTACCTTTCAATAACCTGTCACTTTGTCATATATGGCAACTTGTGTGTTGTCATGATGCTAGAAACTATGCCATGGGTATTTCAAGTATCAGTGGGGTTACCCATGGTGAATAGGTTTCAGTGGAACTTCCAGAGTAAAACAGACTAGGAAGAAAGGCCTAGGATCTACTTCCAGAAATTATCCAATAAATACCTATGGATCAGAACATCAACCAACATAGTGCTGGAGGATGAGCCTCCTAGGTTGGAAGGCAACAATGGACTCAACCATGTTGGCAATCAAGAAAATGGTGCAGGACCAGCAGCGTTTTGTTCTGCTGTGCATGCGGTCACCATAAGTAGGAGCCAACTTGACAGCAACTAACAATGACAATATTACTTTTGCTAAAATTTCCAATGATATTCATATTTCTAATTCTCATGAACACTTTCTTTCACTTGCTTGGCTTCCAGGCTGCATTTGACAATATCATTGTGTCTTTTTCAAAATAGTCACTCTTATTCACTTCCATAACACAATATCCTTCTAGTTTTCTTCTCACTCTTTTGCCACTCAAGAGTCTCGTTCTTGACTTGTTCCTAAGATCTCTGGTTTGGGTCCTCTTTTCTTTTTACCATACACTGTTTCCCTCATTGACATCTTCACGCATGGCTTCAATTGCAATACTTATGCTGACGTCTCCTAAATTGGTGTCTTCCATCTGGATCTCTCTCCTGAGCTCCAGACTTTTGCATCCAACATCTTTGTGTACATTTGTTTTTGGATGCTTTACAGACATTTCAAATGTAACTGTTCCAAAAGTAGACTCATTAGACTCTCCCACTTGCTCCTTTCTAATATCTCCCATCTCCGTGAATGGTACCAAAATTCACTCACTTACCCAAGTCAGAAACCTAAGAATTGTCCTTAAGAGTAAGGGAAATGCCTGCATTTCCTATAACCAGTCAATCAACAAATATTTCTATTATAACATAGTTTGGACATATTATCAGGAGGGACCAGTCCCTGGAGAAGGACACCATGCTTGGTAAGGTAGAGGGTCAGCGAAAAAAGGACGACCCTCAGCAAGATGTATTGACACAGTGACTGCACAAATTGGCTCAAGTATAACAATTGTGAGAATGGTGCAGGACTGGGCAGCGTTTCGTTCTGTTGTACCTAAGTTCGATGATACCTAATAACAACAACAGTAACTTGAAAACAGCATCTCCATTGCCTTTTTTCTAGTTGTCCAAGCCACTGCCCACTCTCAACTGGTTTACTGATATTTTTAACATTTCATACATACAGCCTTAAAAAGCCCAAAACCCAGTCCCTTTTTCCACAGAGCAACCGAAGAGATCTTTTAAAAACACATCTCAGATTGTTTGGTAAAAGCTTGTCAATAGTGCATTATTGCTTTAGGATTGATTCCAAACTCTTTATATGCCCTCAAGGTCTTTCATGATCTGTCTGTCTCTCTCTTGCTTTAGCTGTCTTTACGCTTGCCCTTGAACCATACACGTCTGCCATTCTGAAATGCTTTTAGTTTCTTACCTCATCTTTCATAGTGTTTCCCTCTCTGCTTGGAATGACCTTCTAACTCCATGTTATCACTTATCTTTTGGGTCTCAGTATAAATGTTGTTTCCTCTGGGAGGACCTACAGGCCCTGGAGAAATGTAGGCCTCCTCTAGAGGCTCCCATATCTCTTATTTTCCGCTTAATGCACTTATCACAGGTTGTTGGAATTACCTGTTTCACTGTAATGCTTCTCTGTTACACTAAAATCTCCAGGACAGTAGGGATTAAGTCATTGGATTTATAACACATAACTCCTGGCCTCAGTAAAATATTTGTTGAGCAAACTAATAAATGAACAATTGAAGAAAGAAGAGTTTAAAGTGAATTACTTTGGCTTTCAATACATTTTATTTAACAATACTAGAAACCTTAAATGTTTCTCGTAAAACTCACTAAATATGGTTTAATGTAAGAGCAAAAAAATAGGTTGCTTCAACCTCTTAACTAGGACTTCAAAGAGGTTTTAACCTTTGGATTTTATAGGGCTTCTTGAATACTCACTGAGTCTATCCTTGCACAAAGTTGTCAGGCCTTCCATTTCTCATAAGTGGAACTTCTGATACTTATCTCTAAGACCAACCACACTTCAGTCAGTGAACTAATGTCAATGCGAGACCAGAGGGTTTTAAAGAATGTTCTTCAAGTGCTCTCGGATGCACTTGGAACCCAGCTTTGATTTTGGTTCTATTCCGATGACTTGGTTCGTTTTGTTTCCCTGACAGAATGTCTGTATTATAAATTTTCCTACTTACCTTATTCATCTAAGACTATGGCCAAATTTTATAATTACAATCCTACCAATATGGAATGGATTAGTATTTGAACACACTTCTAGGATGCCAGCTCTCTGGCTATCTAGGCATCACAGTAACCCCTGTCTTGGAATCTGTGTATTATGGTTTATACATAATAAGGACATGTTGTTGCTGTTTTTAGATGCCATGGAGTTTATTCTGACCCATAGCCACAGGATATAAGGGACCAATAAGAGCACCTCATTATCTTGCATCAGGTTCATTTACACAGACAGTCAGTCCTCCCACATCACTACACATTGTCTGCTCTTACACACTTCTGATATAGCATTCTGCTAATAAAAATAAACTTCCTCTCATATATCAAGCTAACTCTTCCTTTTACTCAAAACCATTTTGCGCGGGCCTTACGCTGCTTTATTCAACTGCAGAATGTCTGGGTGTAGTAAAAAACATCACATAATTCACAAATAAAATCCCAATTTTGTACAGTTTTATCCTAAATGCATCCAATTCCATGAATCCTTTTGCCCATGCCCCAGGCACAGAATTCTAGATTCTAAACCCAACCCAACCCATTGCTGTCAAACTCTAGATTACCCACATGCAAATCTAGATGAGTCACTAGGCATAACTGCATATTCTGATTCATAATGTAACGGCCTAACGAACGGCAGCCTTATCTCCGTTGAACATACTTCTGGTTTCCGGTAGTGGAGATTGGTAAAGACTTTCAGACCCATACCCTTCAAAGACACAGACAAAAAAAAATTGCACTTTCTCTTCACATGAGAGCTAAAAAATGCTTATCAGCTATAAACAGATCATAAATACACACATCTTCTGTGCTAGCAAGAGTTCTGGGATCCTAGAAGTTGAGTCACCTCTATTTGATTTATGGGGAAAAAAATCCTTAATTTAGAGAAAAAATGATAATTACTGGAATTTGTCTAGCACTTAGTATGTGCTAGCATTTTGCTAACTATTTTACATAATGTCCCATTTAATCCTAAGAGAAAAAAAAAATCATTACATAAGTAGAGGTAGACACTACCATTACCCTAATCAACATCAAATACACATACACATTCACACACGTATGTACACATATACAATGCACATCTAGTAAACTGAAGAGCTGAGAACTGAGCTAAATTCTGTCTGATTCTATGGCCCTTCTAAGCCTGTGCCTGTAATGATAAAGATCCTTTCATGAAGGTCTCAACATATATAACTGATAGCCTAGGTATATATGGAGCCCAAAATCATATTTTGGTCTCTTGATTTGACTATTTCGGCATAAAATATATCACAATAAATTTGAGACCATCTCATTACCTTTAACATGATATTTTATTATTCCAGCTCCATAATTTATTTTCAACAGAAAAAAGAAAATCAAGAAAAAATAATATCTTCTATTTATAATTTCTGAGTGCTCTATTAGCAAATTACAGACCATAAACTCAAAGATTAAGACGAAAGCTACATAATTAATAAAACAGACATGCTTTGTACAACACTAAAAGTAAATTTGAGGTATTTTCTACAATCTTAGTGAACTTACCCTGACAATATTACAGATGTCTCCAACCCTATAATTGCTTACAGGCATATAATACAAACCATTGTAAAACATATCCTTCTGAGGAATGCAGGGGTTGAGCTTTTCATCATCAAGGTTGAAACCATGATAGAAATAACCATATGGTTCTGTATAGGGAAGCAGATTGTACACCTATGAAAAAATCACAGGGTTCCTAATTATTTTAAGCACTCCTTTAAAAAAGTAAATAAATTGGCAAATATTGTGCCATAGTCATCTATTCCGGTTCTTTTCTTTACAAGCGTGCCCACAATATTTGATCTAAAATTTTGAGTCTTTTTATTCTTCCAAAAGAGGAAGACTTCCATTTTGTTTTATGCAGTTCAATGTCATGCTCACAAAATTTTTCAGCTTTGGTGCTGGGTTGAAGACTGCATAAAAGAAAAAAAAAAGCCTGAAGATTATGATTTATGACTATCAAATTAATTAAATTTTCCAGCTCTACGTTTAAAACTGGGTTTGCTACTGAATGTTACTTTTAAAAGCGGAATAGAAAACCAAATTCGTTGATAAGATCTTAATTTTACAAAATGTATCGGTCTTCAGGAAAGAGATTTAAAAGAATTACACCAAAAATGTAAAGATAGCTAAGTGTTTAGATTAGGTGATTTAAAAAAATTCCTTCCTTACACTTCCATGTATTTGGCACATTTTCTAGAACACAGAGGTATCATTTTAATAATAAGAAAAATGTTCTAATTATTAAACCTAGATTTACATACAGTCATAAATTTCAATAGTTATTTCTATGTATTTGGAGCCCTGGTGGCACAATGGTTAAGAACTATGGTAGCTAACCAAAGTCAGCAGTTCAAATCCACCAGCTGCTCCTCGGAAGCCCTGTGGGGCAGTTCTACTCTGTCCGATAGCGTTGCTAGGAGTCAGAATCCACTCAGTGGCAATGAGTATTAATAGATAATAACTATAGACACTATTCAGGCATATTCTTTAACACAGAGATTTCTTTTAACCCTAGGTTTCCATATCTATGGTTATACCTATGATTAAAAAATCACATTGTTGTCTAATTCCTAACCCATTGTAATTACTCACAGAATTCTATATTGTTAAAAGCACTGGGTCTGCCCAGAAAAATAATTAAGTATATATAATTAAGTATAAAACTCATGAAGAAACAAAGGAAGAAAACATTTGATAATTTCAACACTTTCCATTTCAAATAAAAACGTCATATAAAGAGGTAGACTTGTAGGAATCCAGATAAAAATGAGGAAAATGAAGAAATCAGAGAGCTTACACTTTCAGCTGATAGCTGTTGCTCTGGTTTCAGTAGAAGAACGCTTTTATCCACAGCCCTCAGAGCACAGAATGAATCAGTGGCTGCTTGAAGGTAGAGATTAACATTGGAGCCAGGGAGTCCCTGCTCCTTAGAGAACGTTATGGTAACCTGAAGAGCAGAAAGAAAAGGAATGGAAGCAGAGATTATTTAATGTGAAGATAACTGGAATATATTTAATCATTTCCAAATAAATCTGTCTAAATTTCCAGGAAATCTATATTTCCCCTGCCCGCTCTCGTCTTCACTCTCCTTGCAGAGGCAACTCCTTCACAACCCACCTATCATCCCAGGACTGACATTCTGCTTGGCAATTCTCTCATCCCCTTATTATTTATCTCTGCCGACATTGATGAGAGAGTACAGTTTAAAGGTTGATATGCTAGTCTTCTAAGACAGACACAATAGGAAACAAAAGGCTCACCCCTCTCATTGGGAACAAGTCACAAATAGAAGAAGAATCACCTTGTTTTTAAAGCACTTGTCAACCTAGAATCTGACACTGTCATCCACAATTTCCCCACTGGGGTGAAGGGTGTGGACGAACATGATGGCCACAGGAGGCAGATCAGCACTGATGTTGATAGGGAATGAGAAGTTTCCATTCCAGGCTGTGTAAGTGAGAAATGTCATCAACTGTTAACGACACCAAAAATGTTCTGGATCACTGGGCATACTTAGATAAGATAAAATAACTTATGAATAAAAAGAAGAAATTGGGTATTGATTTAAAGGCAAATGAATCAAATAATGGAAACTATGTATACAAGTAATGAAGCTGGCATAACCTTTAAGCAATAACAATATTTGGTTTTTGGCCGTCACTTTTCTATAACGTACTTGAAGACTTGGAAATAACAGAAACAGGTGGAAATCTCCTTCTTCAAAATACTTAGTAGTTTATCCTACGCCATGCTCACTATTGCCCTCTATCCACAAATCAAAATGTTAAATACTCTTTTTAACCTCTCGACTCTATCACTATAATATTTTCCTAAAAATAAAAAATAAAAAAAAGTGATGATATGGTACAAAATGGATGCATTGTACACACCATTGTTTCTGACTTCCTTTTGTCCTCTGAGGAGGATACTTCCTCTTCCCATCATCTGTGCAGAACAAAGAAAACACAATAAGTGATATTACTTCTAATGATAATTCTACTCCATAAGCTAAGAGAGTTTGCACAAACAAACATTAAAAATGAACTTTGCAAAACTTGAAAGAGAACAGAAAAAAGTGACTACAGTTTATTGACAGCCCATTATGTGCTAAGATGAGGCATTGATGGGTCAGTGGTAGACTTCTCGCCTTCCATGCGGGAGAGTTGGGTTTGATTCTCAGCCAATGCACCTCATGTGCAGTTACCACTCTTCTGTCAGTGGTGGCTTGTGTGTTGTTATGATTCTGAACAGGTTTCAGTGGAGCTTCCAGGCTAAGACCGACCAGGAAGAAAGACCTGGAAATTTACTTCCAAAAATCAGCCAATGAAAACTCTACGGATCACAAAGAAACATTATCTGATCCACAGCTGACTATGGGGATAATGCAGGACTGGGCAGTGTTTCCTTCCATGGAGTGTGGGGTTGCCATGGATTGAGTTGACTCAAAAGCAGCTAACAACGAAAACATTGGGTGCTAGAAACTTGGTGAACAATGTGCAATGTATCGTGTAAGGAGGTACAGAAGGCTGATTTGTCCAGACTGCCTGGTTTCAAACCTGCCTTCGCCTACTCATTATCTCTGTGACCTCAGACACGTTGTTTCACTTTGCATCTCTCCAGTTATTTGTAAAATGGGGATATTCATAGGACTGCTGTTAGGAGCCCTGCTGGCGCAGTGGTTAAGAGCTTGGTTGCTAACCTTAGTGATTGGAACCCACCAGCTACTCCAGGGGAGAAAGATATGGTAGCCTGCTTCCTGTAAAGATTACAGTCTTGGAAACCCTTTCGGGCGGTTGTACTCTGTCCAACAGGGACGCTATGAGTCGGTTTTGATTGTGAGAATTAAACAAACTAACACATGTAAAACCCTGATAACAGTACCTGACACATAATACTTATGCTAGGAGGTAAGTCTTATTATTTCCAATTACAAATATAGAGCTGAGGAAGCTAAAGCTCAGATAGTTTAAACAATTTGCCCAAGATCAACTAGCTTGCCAGATAAATGCGGTAGGGAAGAATTGTAATTTCCAAGTCTGTGTCTACCCACAAGAGATAGATACGGGGGAAAAAATTAAAAGGGCTAATTCTTTTTTTTTGTTTTGTTTATCAAAATCAACCTTCCACTTCATTCTCTGACATCTGTCTAATATTTTATTACCACAAAGGAAAGTAAATACTTGATAAGAATTACAATTGAATGCATAAAAAAGTAGACTTTGAATAGCAATTTTTTCAGCCTTAGGAAAACCAAAATTGCCTTAGTTTTGTATGTGTGTGTTTTTATTTTTAATGGGCCCAATAGTATTCATCAGCAAGGTAAGAAGGTTGAGCTCACTCAGATTAACATGGCATAATTGATGTACCACCACTTAGTAAACTGAACTGCGCTAAGCATACATCCAAATGGACAGATTCCAAGAAGCCACCTACTGAGGCTTACCAAATAGAAGAAGTTTACATTTGAATTATCTGTATATGCTTCACTGTTTAGGGAATAATGTACAGTAATAATCTTCTGTTGATTGCACTTAAGCTGCTTTGGTTCTGGAATGATCTTCAGGAAGCTGTTGGTTCTGGAGTAAAAGCGTGAGACTGATAAATGAGCATCTGCATAGTCAGGCGTCAACCAGCTGGAACAGTAGCAGCTCTTTCGTCGAATATATCTGGCCTGATATAATAAAGGAAAGCAAAGAATCTTAAGATTCAGAAAGACCTTTCAAAGACAGTAATTATTACAGAACAGAAGGCTTCTTATCTCCTCAGAGAGGAGTCTTAGCTTGTATTTGGTGTTTCATGAAGTTATAGCACTCTCTTTTTTAACTATATATAAAAATGATCATAATTATATAAATATTTCACTAGACCTACAATGAATTGTTTACTTTTATTTTTTAATTAAAGTCAGAAAACTGGATTCAAGTATCATTTCTTTCAGCTACGTTAGAACACCGTCGAATTGTTTAACTGCGAAATTCTGTTTAAGCAGCAGATAAACGAAGCATATCTTTCCTATCTCTGCATAAAATGATCTAAGGAGAAAAGCCAAAACATCTCTATGAGGTACTTCTAGTTTCTCAGAAGAGTATATTAGTAGTTAGAGAATTCATAACAATTGTAATAGAATATTAGCGTCTCATCCTCTCAAATAAGCATTCTCATGTAATGTTTAATGAACAAGCAAAAGATATAAAATGTCCTAAGTTTTAAAACTTTGTTAAAATGCATTCCCAATACAAGTTATTTCTTAAGAGACTCCTAGTATTACAAATTCCTAATGTTCAGATCCTCTGTGGGATTTCCTATTGTCTTCATCTACTCTTTGATGACTTACTTTCAGGCTGAATTCCGGATCAAATATGTCTGAAGTGTCAAGGGAAAACTGAGCTTCACCGTTCGCATCTGTGGTATAATTTCCTATAAATTTGTCATTGAACTCCAATTGCAATAACTTGCTCACCATAGGTACATCATTGGGACCAGAAAATTTAAGCTGTATGAAAAAGGAAGCATTAATATTCTTAAAATACAGAATTTTCACATTCCTATAGAGAAAAGAAAATTTTCTGTTCATAAATGTGATCCTTTATTTGTAGTTTTCTTAAATTCCAGTAGAGAGATGCTTTATTAAGTAAATATATAATATGAAAACAGCTACAATTTTATCCATCCCTTTCTTTGATACTAGGTCTTTTTCCAAAAGATCAGACACAATAATGCTAAAAATGTATTATTTTTACATAGGAAAATATGAAAAAAAAGTGTCTAGAGATTCTCAAAAGGCAGTCTATGATCAAAGAAAATGAAATGGGAACATATATTTCTTCAAATCAAGCCTACAGTTCCAAAATAAGTAATTCCTCTTCTATAGAAAGGGTCCATGTTCTCAAAGTTCACACTCCCAAGCAATTGAGTGATAGAAACAGAGGTCTTTTCACTGATCTGCACACCTGTAAGAAATGGCAAAAAATGTCAGGGAGGGATGAAATCCTTTGATCAAGGATTTCAAAAGAAGGGATAGCTTAGGATACGCACACAAACTTCTACACAATCGTATTCTTGTTCTACATTGAAAGGGAGGCCTGGACGCTCTGGAACATCTGGTGATAGTCATTTACATCAAACTAAATAATGCAATCGATATGAAAATATTTGGATTAGAAGTAGGAGAAAAGTTCTTAACTTCCTTGCTTCTGCTTACTCTACTCAGGCCTAGCTTGTGAGACTCTTTATGATGGAGAATGTCATAGGCATCTCAGATATAAGGCTTTCCCTTTCTCAAGCCTGCAAGATAACTAGATTTCAAAAATATCTGTTCAAAGGGTAAGCAGAAATGTTTTCTGATACCAACAAAGCAAGTAAATAAGCATATTCAAACATCTAGCTAAATTACTATCAATAACAATATAAATGCCACAATCTCACCATCAGGAATGCCGTCACAATATTGATCAAGAATGTTTGCATAAAGCATCTTATAAACATAACCCCAAAACCTTTTTTAAGTAACCAGAAATAACTAATAATTGAATCTGGTGTCCTCACCCCAAGCAAATCATTCTTTTTTTTTTTTTTTTTTTTTCTCATTCTCTTAATAAATATTTATTAAGCACCTATTATGTGGCATTTTGTAAATTTCTCAATAATAACATTTTCACTTGCAAGGGTCCCCAGGTGAATTAAACCAGAGGTTGGTAAACCTTTTCTGTAAAGTGTCTAATAGTTAATATTCTAGGCTTGTGAGCCATACGCTCTCTGCTGCAACTACACAATTGTTGTTTTATCTATAAAGCCAGTTAGACAAACTAGTGTGGCTGTGTTCCAATAAAACCTATTTACATATACAAGCAAGGGGTCATATTTGGATCTCAAGTTATAGGTTGTGGACCCTTGAAATCCCTGTGTGGTGTAAAACTGTTAATGTGCCCAGCTACTAACTGAAAGGTTGGGGGCTTAAGTCCACTCAGAGGCTTCTCAGAAGAAAGGCCTGGAGATGTACTTCTAAAAATCAGCCATTAAAAAAATCTATGGAGCACAGTTCTCTGCCAGACTTGGGATCGCCATGAGTTGGAGTCAACTCGACAGAAACTGATGGGGTATTTTCTTACCAACTGCTTATTAACTGATTTAACACAAAGTAAGAAAGAGATATTCTATATGCAGCTAATTTATCAGTTCAGCTCTGCTACTTCAGAGGGAAGTTTCTCCATTTGTCTGATTGATACAGGCACAGATGCAGTTATAAACACATAACATGTATGTAACAAAATGATTTTAAATATTATCAGGAAAATTTTATTCAACAGCAATCCTCAAGTTGACCTATTGGCACATGTATTTAATTTTGCTGTTTTGAGCGATGAATTAATCTGTATTTGCTGCGTATTACTGACTAAACAAACTTCTTCCCAGTAAACTGCCATATATCCCCAAATTGCCCATAAGATCATCAGCTGTTCCAATTTCTGTAACAACTGTCATGATATCAAATGACATGAAAAATCCAGAACGGTAGAGTTGGAAGACTTTTGTATTTACAATTTGAGAAACACAACCATTTCTCAACTGAAAAATAAACAGAAGGTATAATGAAAAAATTAGGGATCCGAGAATCGTTAAAAATGATAGGAGATTTATCACAGATACATAATCCCCACCTCCAATGCCTCCCCACCTCCTGCCTCATGATTCCACCTCACAAACTTGTTAAAATGACTAAAGAATTGAAGAAGAAGCAGGAGAAAGAGGAGACGGAGGAGGAAAGAGAAGGGGAAGGAAGTAAGAAGAGGGAGTAGGGAGAAGAGGAGAAATGATTATTGTTTACATCACTATTTAAAATAAGGTGAGGAAGTAATCTGTATGTCACAGATTGCAAGATTTCAAGGAAATTCTATGGAAACAATGTACACGGGAGTAGATGAAAGGATGCCAGTGGAGCTGAACGATATTTTAAAGGAGTAAAACATTAAAACCATCTTGAAAGGCACTAATGAGTCACATCAACCATGTGGAAAATTAAATCAGTCCTTTGGAATACAAGTCCAAGAATTTCATCCCCCACTAAAAATGAGGGGAAAAGCATCAAGACTTAAAAGTATAGAAGACAAGAGAATGTTTATGGAAGATAAATGGTAGTTATAAAACCCGTTGCCATTGAGTCGATTCTGATATGCATAGTGTCCCTATAGGACGGAGAAGAACTGCCCCTTACGGTCTCCAAGGAGTGGCTGGTTGATTCAAACTGCTGACCTTTTGGTTAGGAACCGAGCTCTTAACCACTGCACCACCAGGGCTCCAGTTATATCTATGCATATTTTTAATTTCCATGAAAGACGAAAGTACAGCACTTTTCAAATACTTACCACTGAATTTTTCAGGTAAATTGTTCATTTGAAATATGAAAAAAATACATAGATAATCTTTCGTCAGTGACATCAACAATTAGAGAAATGCAGATGCCGTTATATTTTAAAATAAAAAGTGATTATTAACTCGAAACTTATAATGTTAGAATGATATATTCATTCATCTTATCCTCAAGACTACTATATGAGCTAGGCACTATTATTACCCCCATTATACGGACGAATAAACTGGACCACAGGTAGGTTATATAACCTGCCCAAGGTCATACAATTAAAAGGTGCTGAAATTAAGCAGGCATTCTGACTCCAGAGTGTGTACTAATTATAATGCAGTCAAATTAAAAACAAATGATAAAAAGTGACTAGACAAAAAAACAAAAAACAAAAAACATTGCTGTCCAGTTGAATCCAACTCATAGCAACCCTGTAGGACAAAGTAGAACTGCCCTAGAGGGTTCCCAAGGAGTGACTGGTGGATTCGAACTGCTGACCTTTTGGTTAGCAGCCTGAGCTCTTAACCACTTCACCACTAGGGCTTAATTACTTTGGAATTAATTAAAGAAAACATTTTTTAGTAATCCTGAAGTCAAAGAAAAATTAATAACAATCTAGTATTAACATAAAGGACAAAATGCCTTGCATCAAAATCTACGTGTTAAGCTGTGCTTAAAGGAAAATGTAAAACTCAAAATGTGTTTATTACCAAAGAAGTAGCTAACACATTAAAAACAATAAAATAAACAAAAAATATTTGGAAAAGGGATAAGTAAGATAAAGCTAAAATAAATTATTTAGAAAGAAAAAAATACCAAATAAAATATAAACCAAAAGGCAGAATAAAGGCCCAAAACAGTTAAATCTTTTATGAGCGTGATTTGGAATAACTAGGGAGAGCAAACTTGTACAAGATTAGGTGCTAACACAAGTAAATATCTGTCTGGAAGATAATTCCTTGTTTTAGGCCATAATCAAAAATAAGTTGTATGTGGTTTAGAGAAGTTACAAAAACAAGTACTCAACATATACCTAGATGGGTACGTGTATAACACAGGGCGGTAAAATCTTTTTCTAAGGCTGGAAACCCATAAACATTAGGAAGTTTGGGATGTCAAAAATACCACAAAGTTAAATACCAAACTTAAAATATTTGCCAAGAGGATTAAAAAAAAAAAAAAAAAAAAAACCCAGTTGCCGTGGAGTTGATTCTAATTCATAGAGACTCCATGTGTGTCAGAGTAGAACTGTGCTCCATAAGGTTTCAATTCCTGATTCTTTGGAAATAGATCACCAGGCCTTTCTTCCAAGGTGAAGTTGGGTGGACTCGAATTGCCAAGAGTTCTTTTGGTTAGCATCTGAGCACGTTAACCATTTGCACCACCCACAGATTCCAATAGAGAGTAATATTTACTATATAAGAAAGTTTCAGTTGAAACAGGAAAAAATACATACTAGAAAGTTGGCAAAGATCAGAGGGTATCTAAGGCCTCACACATGAGCCTCCCATTGATGGGCCAAGCAAATCATCAAACATGGATGAGTTGGCTTGGATTAAAGGCTCAGGATCATGATAAGCAAAACATGACTAGCCCTTGTGAAAGAGCAGAATGATAGCATAATTTTTTCAGGACAGTCAAAATATTTCATCACTTAAAAAAACAAAAACCCCTCAAAAAATTCAACTATTTCCTTTTGATGAGGTACACTAATCAGAGGAGAAGGATTTGAGGAATTGCAGAGAAAGTCTATTTAATAGTGAAATAAAAATTTAGAAAAACATATGCAAAGGTTGGAAAGTCATAATATTAATCAAACCGGACTTTTATTTATTTTTTTTTTAAGGAAAGGAAAAATAGGCAGGAGCAATTAAGAGTTCTCAAGAGAACAAACCCAAATTGGTAACAAAAATATGAAAATATGCTCAAACGCTCTAGTAATTAGGTAATTATTAATAAACAAATAAATTTATTTCTAACAAAATGGCAATAATTTTAAAGATTCCTAAATATATTGCTGGCAGTAATTTGGAAAATAGAGTATTCTCATATATTGCTAAGAGGAATTTGAATATTTAAAAACTTTTTGGATGGCAATACGCTAATAGTTCTTAAAGTTAAAATTATATATGATTGTCTGTATCTGTCTATCCATCCATCCACCCATCATCTGTCTGTCTACCTATCTATCCTCTAGCTTTCCTTTGGCTCAAGAAACCCACTCCAAGGATTCTATTCTCTCATATATGAAGATAGTTCTATCCGTTTGTTTATTACTACATTGTTCACACTGGGGGAAGAAATGAAACGTTAGCTGCGTGTACGCCCATCACTGGGTAAAACGGCTGACTAAATTACATGATAACCACCCAATGAAATAATATGCTGCTGATGTGGAAGATTTCCACTCAACTTTTCTTAGCCTGTAATTTTTATCTTAAGATAAGTTTCTGGTTATCTTTAACAAATATTGTGCTATTGATTTAAAGGATGTTCACCAGATTTGGTGAGTAACTTTAGGACTATCAGACTTAAAATATAAACTATGTGGTGTACGTAAATTTCACGTTCGACCGTCAAAAGCGATCCTCCAAGTGAAAGGTGAAACTGTTGATTAAGAGCTATAGTATAATATTAAGAGGCTGCAGGAGTCCCTAGGCAGCGCAACAGTCAAGTGCTCCACTACAGGTGAAAGGTTGGCTGATTAAACCCACCCAGAGGCACTTTGGAAGACAGTCCTGGAGATCTGTTTCTGAAAGGTCACAGCCTTGAAAACCCTACGGAGCTGTTCTACTCTCACAAAGGTCACCGTAAGTCAAAAGCGCCTCATGGCAACTAATGATAACAAAGATGTTGCAGATGGAGAAAGCAATGGTGGCTTCTAATATCAACTGAAAATGTACAGTAATAAGAAGGCCAATAAAATCTTTCAACTTTTAAAAATCCTGCAACTCTATAGCTGCATAACAATTTACCGAGAAAAAGAGATGAGTGTTAAACACTGCACTTCCTCCTCATTCTTCACCGTAGCTAACTACAGTCTCCATTATTCACAAAATGAACATTAGTATTGCTAAGTCTCTTTTATAAATGGAATCAAAGACGAAGAAGAATGAAAAATACAGAGAAAACTTCTATAAGGTTGCTACCAGTCAGAATCGAGCAGGTGGCAACAGGTTTGATTTCTTTAGAGTAAAGTCCATGGTCTATACCTGTGCAATAAACTGTTCACAGATTTCATTGTTGTCTTCCTCACAGTTCCCAGAGGCATAAAATTTTCTGCACACCTAGATTTGGGCTTTCCCTTGCACAGGTTGGCCATAGGTGTACCTAGTAGGAGAGAGAGTACTTGTGATTACAGATGGACAATATCACATTTCATAGTCTTCCTCAGAAATTGCATTTGAAATCCCTAAGCCATGAGTACTGTAACCTAACCAAGTTTAATTAGAAACCCTCACCTATTGGTGCTATCTTCCCACAGAATTTAGGTTAAATTGGGCATTTGATATATTTTTTAATGAAATTCAAATTAATGTAGAATCTAAAGTAACCTAGGACCTCAGTGAACAAGATACAACAATTAAACTGAGCTTTTGAAATTATGTTTAAATCTTCTTATAGAAGTATTTCAAAAATTGGTTGCTGTACTTTCTTTTCTTAACAGAAATGCATACACATATAAACCAAAATCGAGTAATTCAGAATCTTGAAGTACTGGGTTGATATACCCAAAAAACCAAACTCATTGTCATCAAGTTGATTCCGAATCATAACGACCCTTTAAGATAGAGTAGAACTGCCCCACAGGTTTCCAAGGACCACCCGGTGGATTCGAACTGCCGACCTTTTGGTTAGCAGCCCTAGCTTTTAACAACTATGCCACCAGGGTTTCCTTTGGGTTAATATATTTTTTATAAATTCTTATTTTACCACTCAATAAATAGAAAAGGTAGGGATTGGTATAAACTGAATATGCATTAACCAAAAGCATAACCCATCAAGAGTGGGGGAAGTTTAAATAAATATCTCATTTTTTTCCTAAACACACACATAACTAAAACATAACTTTTTAAAAAAGATGCTACAAAATGCAAATCCAGTTGATCTAAAGTTTTTATTTTTTAAATTATTAATTGAGGGTTCTTTCTACTAAGATTTTGAAGAAACAGACAACAAATGTAAAACGAATTTAGGAAAACCGAATATCATTAACTTTACTAATTATATTTTTTGCATTTATTGAACATTGATATATGTCAGGTGTCTGCCTACATTATCTCACTTTTCGCAGTGTCCCTGAAATTTAGGTTTGTTGTATCATTTTACAAAATAGTCAACCGTGATTAAGTAATTCACTTCCCTGCGTAGTAATTGGCATGGGACTAAAATTCAGACTCAGATCTGTCTGATTCCACAGTCATACTTTTCTCCATCCCACGAAATTATTTCTCTTTTTAAAAATTCTTAATGATTTTGAGATTTTGAATCAAGCCACACCACTAAAACAGTCTGTCAACTCTGAATGTCAATTCATGTAATTGAGAGGCAAGACTTCAATTAGGTCACAAACATTATGCTCATATGCTTCTTATTATTTACTCTGTCTTTTATCCACAGTGTTATCTACAGATTAATACATGTCCATGAAATATATGGCTCAAATCTTCACACATGACAGAAGTAAACGTTCTTCCTTTGTTTTTGATTTCAAAAACTGTCGGTGGAGACTAACACAGTTTATTAAAATCTCTGCCTGTAGACAAGTTTTCTTCCTTCTGAAAAGCCTAATTCATCTCCAAAGTTGTTTGTGAAAATTATCTAATTTGCTATGGTTTTCCAAAGCTGTTCCAGACTAAATTCCAAGGAATACAAAAGATACAAAGCACAGGCACAGTATTACAGAACTTGAAGGAAGCAACTCATTCATTGACGTTGACATCGACACATACTGGTTTCATTCATCATGCTTAGAAATCTTGTTGCAAAGATCGCTCCTATTTTAGTTGTCTGGTCATGTTGCAGGACATTATTATGGCTGATACTGACTTACTACTTATTGTCAAATCTATCTGAATGTAATGATAAAAAAGTTTCAAGAAGTCAAAATAATGGATATTGATCCCACATGATGTTAAGGCACAACAAATTCCATGTTAGCATTCAGCTTAGCAAGGCTTTTATAAAAGCCCTATTTATAAACATTTTGACTCTCCTGATCCATGTATTGTACTTTTCTAACGCACCATTGGGTAGGTAAACTAATCAGAGAAGTTAATTGCGGTGAAAATTCCTGGCTTTGTGTAGAGTTTTTCTGGTGGAACCACTCTAGGATCCTGGATTTCTGATCATCCCATGATTTTTAACATAGATAATCTATAACTGGAAAATATTTATAAAAGATAGTTGTTGTCATCAAAAGATAAGAGGAAAATAAATCACAATGTTAATGGCAGTGGATAAAATTGTGTTTTTTGTTTTTCTTTATATTTTTCAAATATTCTACTTCTCATCGTAGTAATATGTACCAACATAGCGTATGTAAGTATATAAATAAAGTTACATGATGAATCTCATTTCTCATTTTCTCTGAGCTTTGTATTGACCTGTGGGACAAATCTCCTTAATAAATACTTACTTAGCACATGCAGCCACTTGGAATTCATCATCTGAAATAGTTATTGTTTTTGGTACATCGACCTTAACTTCAAACTTGGGCAAAACTGGAAACAAAGAAAAATATGCTCACTTCAGCTCCCACAATCACTGGTGAACAAAGAGTTTAATTTCACTCATGTAGGTAGATATACCTCCATGTACAATGTTTTCCTATATACACATCTGTATAGTCCAAGTTTCCATTACCTAAAATTCTCTGCAACATTGATCTACCACAGTACCTAACGGTTTTTCATTAAAGATTAATTTTTCCCCCTTTCCTTTCTCTTTCCTATTCTCAAAGCTTCACATTTTATTTGTTGTAATCCCTCAAATCCTTCCTAGAAGATTGTCTATACTCCAGAAAATGGAAATTTCTTGGGGAGAAAAGGCAGGGGCCAGAATAAAGGTATCTTCTAGGAGTCAGGAGAAGAAAAGGAGAGATGATAAAGCATAAAAAGTCAAGAACGGAAGATGATGGAGAACCAAATCCAGTCTCACCTACTTTTGCCTAAGTCTAGCATAAAAGCGGTTTATTCAGTCCTTTGAACTCTTTATTCATATAGGACAGCCATAAATAGCATAAATAGCAATTGGTTACCCTGTCTATTAACAGTAAATTGGTGTCTCACTGTCTTTCCAGATTTTCTTTTCACAACAATTGAGTAATCTCCCAACATTGGTTCTGAAGTCAACTGGAATGAAAGCTGGGTAATATTTTGGAAAGAAGTCACGTTTTGCCATTGAAAAATCCTATTGTTTTGAGGATCCTAGAAAATAAAGATATAAAAAAACAATCAGAAGTTGCATGAAGAATATTATCCTTTTCTTTTTTATTGTAGGTCCTTTGTGCAGTTAATGGAAGTAAAAAAGGCCCTAGCATTTTATTGAACCATTTGTCTCAAATTGGAAAAACAGCATTACTTTCTCAAGGTATGCAAATTTGATTTTACAGCATATCTTTCTTAAGCCTAAAGGGTAAGGAAAAATAATTTGTAACTAATATTTTGATTTTCATCTTTTTGAACCAGAGTGCATAATGAAAGAATTAAAAACTTCATGTGCATGCTCTAGAATAGTGCTCTTCAAAGTGGGGTGGACACACACCAAGAGGTGTACCAGGGATACATGTTCTAACAAATACTTATACAGATTGACACTGGTTTTCTCTTGGTCCGTTCGTAAGTTGATCGTGAGTTACATACTGCATGCAAAAGCTGCTGAATGCAAATTCCACAATAAGAAAGGGTTAATAAGAGCATCTCCTCTCTTTTATTTAGAGCCCTGGTGGCGAGGTGGTTAATTGATATGGTGCTAACAGAAAGGTTGGCAATTCAAATCCACCAGTCACTCCTTGGAAATCCTATGGGACAGTTCTGCTCTGTCCTCTAGGGTCGCTATGGGTTGGAACCAACTGGACGGCAATGGGTTTGGTGTGGCGTGTTTTCTCTTTTAATTTCAGCATAATGAATTGGATTGCAGCTTACATGAGCCTGGTTCAATAAATGTATTGATATCATCCAGCTATCCCCTTATTTCAATTATCTTAATTGCTAATTATGCATAATGAAAATTAGACACACATTATTTATCTGCAAAATTAAAATAATGGATTTGAAAAAGCAGAACTCTTACCTGAAGTGTGATTAAAGAATACTGAAAAGGGAGAAAAAAACAGGTTAATACTGTAATAGTAGATTCTTTTTTGCCAAATACTGCATTTAAAGATTATATGACTTCTTAAGTGTTGAAACTTAGCTCTCATTTTCTCAGAAGACAAGGTTTCTATGTCTAAAGATACCAAGAAAACCAAAAATGTAACAGACATCTCAAATGTCTTCTGGGAAGTGGAAAGCAGTTTCCTTGAAACCCACTTTCTCCACATATGATGAAAAGACCTAAAGATGTATAAATTAACTCACTATAAATGAGTTTTGCATTTAAATTTGAGATTTAGCATTGAGCTATACCCATGTAGTACTCCTTGTTAGAACCTATTTCCATACTTGTGGAAAGCTTCCTGAAGACACTTCGTATAGCAATGGATTTGTTTACTTAATTTGTTTAAATTTCATTGTACCATTAGAAACCATTGAGCTCACCAAATCTGCAACAGGCTTGAATTTAGTATCCAACTCCACGATATGAAATTGAACTAAAAAATAAAGAAGAGGAGGGGGAAATATTTCTCACTGTTATTTCCATCCCTCAGATATGATTATTTGTAAACAGATATAGAAATTAATTGCCTTGCTATCATAGAATGCTGCCTTCCCTTTTCCCTAGCTCTGATTTTGACCCTTTGAGAGTTGGGTTCCATTTGGAAAGATCTCTTATTGTACATTTATTATTTCTTTGTTGATGATGCTCTGTTGTTACCAGAACTGACACTGGCTTCACCTAATGCTGGAAACTTTTACCCTAATAGCACAGAGGAATATTTTAAGAATTAGTGGCAGAGTTAGTCATAGTAGAACAAATTGAAATATGTATGGTAGGAGATAAACATAATTTTCTTAGAAAAATATATTGGTATTAGCAAATAGTAACCTAATTTGAGTAAAATTCCATAAAACTATTTTAGATTTTGTGTCCATACTTGTCATCATAGTATTTCAATAAGTCCAGAAGAGAGAATATAATGCAGGGAAAGATCTTAATATAAGAATTCTACTCTTGTTGTCTTATTTCTTTTCAGTAAATCGTAATACAAAATATAAGTCAGAATAAAATGACCTAACCCTCTAATTTTGCAAATGAGGAACTCAATCCCAAAGATTAGAATTTACTTGACAAAGGTCTATAATTTATTAATAGAACCAAGACCAGCACCAAACACTTCTGAATCCTAGCTTAGTGTTCTCTCTACTACCTTCTACTTCCCCATTGCCGTCGAGTTGATTCCGACTCACGGCGACCCTATAGGACAGAGTAGAACTGCCCCCATAGAGTTTCCAAGGAGCAGCTGGTGAATTGGAACTGTCAACATTCTGGTTAGCAACCGAGCTTTTAACCCCTGTGCCACCAGGGCTCCTTCTACTTATAACGATAAAAAACAAAATAGAAGGGATCTGTGTAGGTTTTCAGAGTTCTGATTAATTCTACTAGTATGAATATTGATAATAATAATAACTATTAGCATTATGGAGTCCTTACTGTGTGCCAGGCACTATTTTCCATTGACTATCTCATTTTATTCCAACAATATCCCTACAAATAAGACACTTTTGTTATGCCCATTCTACAGATGAGGAAATTGAACCTAAGCAAGAGATTTAACTAACTTGCCTGACTGGTAAATGATGAAGCCAGTCTTAACCCAGATGCCAACTGCACAGTTGTACTCCATATCCTATGCTTGCAACCACTGTATTATGTAAACCTGTTGCTAGAATTTGGAAACAGTTAAAGTGGCTTGCAAAACTTTGAGTAGCATTCAGTTGACAATTCTGGGAATCCACGATCCCATAACATTAAGGGTAAATTTAATGCTACAATTTATCTGTTTGGATTGCTCTCAATTCAGAGACTGTGTTCCTATAGTCAACTTTATAAAGGTAATTCGAATATTGACTCACCCTTCTCTCCGTATTTATAGATGGGTTTATCTGTCTGCACAAAGGTTACAGTCTCTTTTGAAGCAATGGCTAAGGATCTCCTCTCAGAGATTTTTGAGGGTATCTCCCTTAACCAGCAATGTCACAAAAGCCAATTGTTCAGAGGATTTCTGAAAGACCTATTAATGTAGGAGAGCAGAGAATGGAAAAATCATTTTTAGATGTTAAGATGATGAACAATGTCTTAATTTGTCTTCTCAAGCTGAAGAGAGCCTTGCAAATCCACTATTTCTTAAGAGACAATGATCACTTATTCCGATTACTTTATTTAGCATGAGAACAGTTCCTAATAAATTTATTTTTATATCCTCTTCCTTTCTATTTTTTTACTTTGTTGCTCTGTGACTCAATCCTTCACCCCTTTACTCAGATTCTCTTTCCTCATAGTGTGAAACATTTCTACTACCTAAAAAGTGGTAATTATGTCTTGTTGTCATTACATATTCTGGAAAAATGGCAATATTTTATAATTTTTGTTGCATGTGTAAATTTTCCATTTATTTCTTGACTCTCAGGGATTCTCTAACTTTCCTTCCTAGTTTTCACAATTCATCAAAAATCAAGATTCACTATCTCTCTAAAAACAAATTTTAGATAGTAATTTTATCTTCCCATCTGAAGTTCTGAAATGACCAATTCAGTGTCTCGCCTTGAAATTTGCACTAGCATGGAAATTATTTTCCTCCACAGACCAGTCAAAAATAGCGATGTTGACTCCATCATATTCTAAGGCAACCCTTAAGGGTACAGATTCATTAAGGTTTAAAAGGTGGACACAAGCCTTTTTGGTAGAATGACTCTGTATCACAGAAGAGATCCATAGGATATATTGCCTATACAAAGAAAATAGCCAACACCCTAAACAAGTGTAGGACAAATGGAGAACGTTCATGAAAAATATATTTTAGCTTGCTGAAATATTCTGAAACATACACATTCTTTCATAGACAAGTTTATAAGAAACTTAGGTATGCAGAGAGAGGCAGCTTAAGAAAAAGATATCAATTCCCTTCATACACTTATTTAAAAGTTATAAGGCAAATCAGCACTCAGTCTCAGAAGTTGAAATGGTAAAATATAAACAAATTCTAATAAATAACATATTAAATTAGGTCACTTTGCTAGTACTTTTATATCAATAAAGAGAATAATATTTCCTTACGGTTCTGAAGTCACAGCATCAGTGAAATAAACCAAAAAGGTACTCAGAAAAATGGTGAACACCATTTTATCCCAATGTCCAAACAACGAAGACTTCAAGGTAAATATGCTTTCTCTCTCTGTGCTATTAGAAGTCAGCTGTCTCAACTCCCTATATTCTTTCTTTCCTTCTGCTCTGCCTCTCTCTGTATATTGTTGTTTTTACAGTCACACACAGTGGGGGATCAATTACTTTTCGGAATAAGTCTTATGGTACCCACCAATCACATTTAGATCACCTCCCCCATTACCTCTGCAGGGAGTGTCACTTTATACACAATTTCCTACTTAAGTCCACTGGATGCCGCTGTGTTTTGGAATCATTTGCACAGGTTGGATAGGAAAAAAGAGAAAAACAAAGAAAGTAGTTGTGTGACACTTAAGATTTCATTTAGCCAACTTATTCTGTTTAATTTATCAACTGACTCACAGGGCTGAAGGTAGTAACAAAAGAATTAATACTTAGCAATTAGCAGTTGAAAGAAAAATACCTCTATGAAGAGCTGTTATTATTCCAATTTCCTGTAAGTACTTTTTTCAGGCTTATGAGCACAGCAGCGTTTCATATGTTGCCAAAACACAATGCAAACAGATTTCTCAATATGGGATCATTTTAGAAATCACTGAAACTATTGTTATTCTCCTATAATTTTATAATACAGAATACAACATTAAAAATGTTGATGTGCTTTCAACATTTACTATCATTCTCTTAGTGAGGTTTGGTTTACAATGTTCAATATTCTTTTCTACATAAATATAATGAGAAAAAAAGAAATAAAAGGTTAAAATATGTATAAGCTAGATACTTCTTGGAAAAAAACTTTGCCATCATTTTGACTGCAAAACATTTCTACAAGACAAATGAGCCAACCCAAAGAAACTAGCCAACTCTTGTTAGAGTTCTCATTGTATTACTTCTCCCATTTGTCTTGTTTTCCTTTTTTAAAAAAATATCACTTTTATTTCAAGTATTGATGGAGTTAATACACACAGCTTAAAGAATGCTCCATTTGGTAAGGAAAAGCAGAAACTGGCTTCAGTCTTTTAGAAGTGGTCCTGTAACAGAAAATACAAAGGAAAGAACAAAACCCATAATTATCTATGGGGAGCTACAATGGAAGTAGTGAGAGAAAGGCTACCATGAGATCTAAGAGATGTGGGAACACTGTTCTGTTGTTGACCACATTTTGAATGCCAGTGCAGAATTATGGTCATGAAAACTGATCATGTTGTCTTGGGATGTAGCATGTTTTCATGATATCTCTCCGGCCAAATATAGAGTACCCTAAAGTAATTTTATCTGATTAACATAGTCTCCATATCAGTGGGCTGGAATTGATTTGATAGCATCGGGTTTTGGTATCCCAGAAAATTCAGATGTATTGAATTATTATTGAGTGCTCATTACGTATTAGCAACAGTGCTGGTCCTAGAGGTACAAGATGAATAAGACTCAATTCTCTAAAGGATTTTACCTTCTAGTAGAGAAACGAAGGAAAGACGGAAGGAAGGGAGGAAGGAAGCAAGGAAGGAAGGAAGAAATGCTTTCAAGGTTCGTCTATGCTGTGGCATGTATCAGGACTTCATTTCTCTTTATGGCTGAGTAATATTCCAATGTATGTATATACTACATATTGTTCATCCATTCATCTGTTGATGGACATTTAGGCTGTTTCTATCTTTTGGCTGTTGTGAATAGTGTTGCAATGAACATTGGTGTACAAGTTTTCTGTTTGCATTCCTGCTTTCAGTTCTTTTGGGTATATACATAGGATTGGGATAATAGGTTGCATTTTGTTGGAGAAAAATGTGTAGGTGAAATAAAATTCAATAAGTCTGTTGAAAAGGTTGTGGCTGGTTTATGAAAGACTTTTTAGTCTGTGCTAGGAGTTTAAATGTTATCCTGAAAAATAATGAGTATAATAACTCTTGTATTCCATGGAGATTAGAAATAAGAGAAAAGAGAACACTGGTAAGAAAACCATATGAGAATCTCTTCAAAGACTATCCTAGGTAACAGGTGGGATGCAAGCTTGAACAATAGCAAAATCTCTTCAAGACATTTTTTCACTCCAATTGTTAAGACTTGAGACTGTTTTGGATATGGGATGAAGAAAAGGAAGAGGATGAGATTGATACTGATGAATGCTGTTGCAATTACATAAGAGAAAGAACAGAAAATAAATACCTAGATGGAGTGATGATTTATGTTTGGAATATATTAAGTTTGAGGTGTCTGCAGTACAATAAAGAAGTGATAGCCATTAGATAAAATAATAATTCCAGTACTTTGGAAAAAGAGATGTAAATGCAGATTTGGGAATTATTACCCCATATAAGTGGCTTTTAGTACTATGAATATTGATAAAAATTATTCAGGAAAAATATTAACAAAGGGAAAGAAGATGGCCAGTTGTAAGAGAAAGACAGGTGAAAATCTGGCTATTTTTCTACTCTGGCTGGGTGATATTTATTGGAGTGGGTCTATATTAGTTCATTGCCCTAATACCCCTGAGTAGAATCTAAGGTGTTTTTTTTTAATCATTATTTTATAGGCTTTTTTTAAACTGTAAGAAAATTTGTTTTTCCCAGCTGTATGATTCGTGATAGTCCATTTTAAGAGTGAAAACTAATTCAGAGTTCCTGAGAACATCTTGAACTTCTATATCACGTCTATGGAATGTTCAAGTCAACACTACAAACAGAAGTATTTCCCAAGACCAGTAATGTATTGGCAATTAATTATGTTTAATAAAAAGTTATTGATGCAGCAAAACATTAAAAGGGAAATAATTGTTTCCTCATGAGGGAACAACTGGCTTGGCACGCAAAATTGCCCTTTTTGTTCGCAGATGTTTATCCCTTGCAGCACTGCTAGATAGTTAGAGTTTCCAAGAAATTCCTAATGGCAAAGCCCACCTGTGGATGAGTGGTTAAAAAATGTAACAGGGGAGAAAGTGGTGGGTAATGAAGGCTTAGGTGAATACTTCTGATGTGACTGGGTTTGCAGAGCCAGTTTCTTTCAACTCTGCAGACCAGGTTCAACAGTGTCAAATATGATCTTATCCAAGGTTATTTAGGGTCAGTTTTTATCTCTTCCCTTGTTTAGGGGCCAACAAATCCCAAATAATATCACTGCACTCAAGCAAACAGACAGACAGACAAATAAATAGACAAATATTAGACTGAATCTTACCGAGGGCTACCACCAATACAGTAGCTTAGACGTCTTTAGTTCTACAGCCCCTTTCTCCACTAGAGAAAATCTTAAAAGCTTGAGGTGTGGGTGGTTAAGGTGGGGGGAGGACATGTAATAAAGGTGAAGAAAATACTGTAGTACTCATAATTCTGCAATTCATCACCGAAACCACCATACTTCCGGAAATTTTTCTGACCTTTCTTGGAGACACATGGTCCTAGCAAAATACTCAGCTTTCAACTAATATTATCCATTCAACACAGACTTATTCACTGGCACAAAAAAATGTTTTTTATATGTGTGTTGGGTGTTGTGATTGGGTAGGTAGATAGGTAGAAATAAAGAATAATATGTGGTCCCTTTTCTTCAAAGATACAGTAATATAATTGGTAAGATAAACATGAAAACAATTCCAGACCTGTGTAAATGCTGTGATAGAAGAATATACATTTTAAGAAATTTTTCTACCTGCAAAAGGGCAGGATCAGAGAGGATTCCACCAAAGAGGTCTCACTTTGAGAATCGTAAGGTTTTTAAATTTTATTATTATCTAAAAGTCAGAGGCCTTGACTCAATGTCTTATTCTATGGCCAAGACAGTTTTGCACTTTAACTTGAACAACCTGGATGCTACAGCAATAAATAAAACATGGAAAAAAATAGTTTGTGAAGCTGTAGGGCTGGAAACAATTTTGAATCTGGAACCTGGGTGTTAGGTCTGAGTAATGAGGAATGATTTTCCCTTTCCTTCACAGAATAAAAGGGGATAAAAGCTAGCCATCCCAGTGTTCTGGGTTCCTCTAATCTGGTGGAACTCTCCCTCCTTCTAACATTAACTCCTATATGACAAAACCAACTAAGGAAGCACTTCTTTGAAGAACAAGGGAGATACTGGGAAGTTGTATCTTTATTCTCTTGTGTATTTTCTTTTGGCTTGATAAATGAAAAGATAGTAAAATAAAGTGACATAACTATAGCTGAGTGGATCTGACCTCCTTCACTGTAGATATCTGGACTCTGAGCAGCCTTTCGGGTAGGTTGGCCTATCTTACTGTGGTTTCAAAGAATATGTTTATATATGCCTCTTGCCACATTATTTCACAGAATTTTGCACATCAGTCTTTTTACCATTTCCTAATATCATAGTGATTCAGTAATATTACATTTAGTGGTAATAAATTGTGTTCCTATGGCCTGAATTATATTTTCAAAAATATTTTCTCACAGTCTATTTTGTCCTAGGCCAGTTCTGACTGACTCTGACTTTTTTGTTTCTGACAGTAAATATTAAGCACATTAAGCCGATTTGCTAGTATGACAGTCTTGGTAGAAGATGTGACATAAAGCAATAATTTGCCTCAATTGCCATTTCACAATCAGTCAGTCCATTCATAGTTGATCATGAACTTTCAGGGATATCTACAGGGGATGATTACCAAGTTGTTAACTGTGCATATAACACATGGGAGTTCATCATTTTCCTCTTGTCTTTGGATTCTGGTCAATGCTTAGCACTCAAGTATTACTTGAAAAGGCCTCCAAGTAATTAGGCAAGGGTATAAAAAGCAAGATAATTTATTGAAAGGAAATTATCATTTATTTAACAAATAATTATTGGACATCTACTATCTGCCAGGCATTGAAAAGGTAATGGGTATGCATGAATTAATTCATAAGACATATATGATTCCCACCCTCAGAGATTTTACAATTTAATGGGAGAGACATTTTTAAAAAAGCATTTATAATACATTGTGGTGAGTACTTTGGTAGGAGGAGTCCCTGGATGGCACAAATGGTTAAGCACTTGACTATTAGCTGTAAAGTTGACAGCTTGGACCCACCCAGAAGCACTTCAGAAGACAAGACTGGTAATCTGCTCCCTGAAGGTTACAGCCTTGAAAACCCTATGGAGCAGTTCCACTCTGCACACATGGAGTCACCATAAGTTGGATTTGACTCAACAGCAACTAACAACAACGACAGGAGCAGTGCAATGTGCAAGAGGAGCATATAGGAATGGTGCCTGCCACAGACTTGAGCAGAAGGGAAGGCAACCTCCTAGAGAGTGTGATGCCTCCTGTGAAAGATAAGGGTAAGTCTGTAATAAAAACGTATGTCTGTTGGTGGGGTGGATAGTAGGTCCTAATTGAAGGTAAAAAGTGTGCCAGAACTTGGAAGTATTAAGGAAAAAACAAAACGACCATTTTTGTCAGGTCTGGACATTTAGGAGTACAACAAATCAAAATGACCATTTGTGCCAGGTACAAACTTTGACAAAACAATAAGGTGTTTTTCAAATGTTCTAACTGTGGAAACTTTCCCAGAAAAACAACTTGACATTGAAAGATGTTTCTGACTCACCACACCAGACTTTAAGCTGAAGCTGATCTTGTCTACAACCAGTCATGAACCCCCTATCTTTCTTTTGTTCTCTATGTATATAGAACCCTCTCTCCACTTGAACTGCAGAACACTTTGTACTTTTACACAGTGTGGCCCAACTTTAGCTATTACTATTCCTCAGTAAAACTCCTTTTCTTTCACTCCTAACAGACCCACCAATCCCCAATCCCCAACACACAAGTATACCTATGAAACCAATGGCAGAAAGATTCCCATTTGGTAAAGCCTTCCCTTCAATTAAGGACATGCCTAAGATCTGGTCATTGTAACTCCCCTACTGGAAATCCTCTACCTGCCTTTAAAAACCCTGTACTAGTGCTGCTTGAGCAAGTACCTTGCCACTTTCAGCTTGGATGATCCCTATTCTCAAACAGCTTATTGCTTAATAAACCCTGTTAACTCTATTTGACTAGTTAACCAATTTTTTTTTTTTATCCTTCCATTTCATTGTACTTGTACTTCCCTCCATTCAAGCACAAGAATCAAGAGTGGCCAGAGTAGCTGGAATGCAGAAAGAGAGAGTAGATACAGTAAGATTTGAGGCAGCAAACAAATCAAGGTGCCAAGTCATGAAGCCATGTTTTTACTTTATCCAAATGACATCTGCCTAAGAAGTAAATCTTATACTCTGTTAGGAGTGAAAGAAAAGGAGTTTTATTGAGGAATAGTAATAGCTAAAGTTGGGCCACACTGGGTAAAAGTACAAAGTGTTTTGCAGTTCAAGTGGAGAGAGGGTTCTATATACATAGAGAACAAAGGAAAGATAGGGGGTTAATGATTGGTTGTAGACAAGATCAGCGTCAGCTTAAAGTCCTTTGAAATATAAAGGTCGACAACTTGGTTAGGGAGGAGTGAGTTACCACTTAGGTGTGAAACTCCAGCTGGTTGGTTAGTTATGAACACTTTCTTCCAGAGAGCAGTCATTTACATCTTGACACACTTTTTCTGAATGGTTTACATCCTGATCTTTTGTCTCCTGGGAATGCACGTTGGCTCCATCATTCTTAGTCTGATATGAGTACCTCTAGTTTGAAACTTTTCCGTTTACGTTTTCCCCTGTTGATCAAGCTTTCACTAGGGCTTGATTACCCACAATGGAGTAATCTTTCTTCAGCAAGAACTTTGTTTTCCTGAATAAAAATTATTTTCTTCACCTTGTCAAGCTAATAGGCCTTATCTTCGGGTGAGTAGATTTTGTGGGGGACCTCTTAACTGACAAGGCGCATTCAAGAAACATTTTTCAGTCAGGACAGAATGATAGAGGTTAAGATGAAATATACCCAGGAAGACAAAAAGGAGATGATTAGACAACACTATCATTGGTGAAAGCTTGTGAAACCAGCATGATTTTATATGAGGATCAAATGGTTTTGAAGTACAGCATTTCATGATTAAAATGCATTGAACTAAAGCAAAACAGCATTTTATAATTACAATAATAGAAATGATGAGGAATATAAAGATTTCAAAATAAATTAGCCATTTTTTCCACCATCCACTTCAAGAGAAAAACCCATTACTTATAATATATGTTAAGGAAGGAACAGGATTGTTGAGATTCAACAGTATGAATTGCATATAGGAAACTTGGAAAACTTCTTATACATACACCAGCAAATACATGAATTAGAGAGAATAACACTGTGATGTGATCTCCCCTTTTTTCGCCCCTTATAGACCTGAAGTTTTTTTAAACAAGCTTAGTCATAATACGTTTCAAAGTTGCCGTGACTATTTGGGCCAACATAAAAGAATGCTATGTTTAACTCTGAAGGGGAAACCTTGGTCCTAATAACTTAGCAAAGCCCAGAATGTGACTATTAGAAGCACAGGAACCTTCTTTAGAACACTCAGTGAAGAACTAACTTAAGACTCTTTCAGATCCCTAAAGTCAGGGCTGCCACCTGCTTATATGGCATCTTTGTGAGAAGAAAATGAACCTGTTCTTACAGGTAGACACAGACAGGCACCAAAGTTTCTTGCTTGTTCAGCAGAGTATAATCTGGGTGTTTAGTCCTCAGGTCAATTTACTTGAATCATGCTTAATAGTAGACACATTGAATACCATTAACCTTTTACTTGTGATGCTTAAGTGTTCTATTGACATTCATCTCCATATTTTCTGTAATGAAAATTTTGATTACCTCTTTTGAAGAAAGTGAATTGTTTTCTACTTTGGTGTTTGGTGTTTGTGGAACAAAGAACTAAGTTAGGCCTTGTTTCTCTGGTTCCTAAAAATAGACTGAGCAATTAAGGTATCTTTTGTTTTCCTAAAATAGCCAGGCCAAACTTGCTGTTGTTGCTGTTAGATGCCATTGAGTTGACTTTGACTCAGAGTGAAACTTGTGATGGAAGAGAACTGTCCCATAGTATTTTCTAGGCTGTAATCTTTATGGGATCAGAATGCCATGTCTTTCTGCCATCGAACCACTGGGTAGGTTCAAACTGACAACCTTTCAGTTAGTAGGAGAGAGCTTAACCATTGCATCACCAGGGCCATACTTAAACATATATGTAAATAAGTTGTTGTTGTTGTTAGATGCCATTGCGTTGGTTCCAACTCATAGCAACCCTATGTACGACAGAACGAAACAGTGCCTGGTCCTGCACCATCCTTACAATCATCACTATACTTCAGCCCATCGTTACAGCCACTGTGTCAGTCCATCTTGTTGAAGGTCTTCCTCTCTTTTGCTGACCCTTTACCTTGCCAAGCATGATGTCCTTCTTCAGGGAATGATCCTCCTGATAACATATCCAAAATATGTGAAATGAAGTCTCACCATCCCCACTTCTAAGGAAAAATCTGGTTGTACTTCTTCCAAGACAGATTTGTTCATTCTTCTAGCAGTCCAAGGTATATTCAATATTTTTCACCAATATCATAATTCAAAGGCATCAATTATTCTTTCGTCTTTCTTATTTGTTGTCCAGTTTTCACATATATATGAGGCTATTGAAAATACCATAGCTTGGGTCAGGCGCACCTTAGTCCTCAAAGTGACATCTTTGCTTTCTAACACTTCAAAGAGATCTTTTGCCGCAAATTTGCCCAGTGCAATGAGTCATTTGATTTCATGACTGCTGCTTCCATGGGTGTTGATTGTGGATTCAAGTAAAATGAAATCCTTGACAACGTCAGTCTTTTCTCCGTTTATCATGATGTTGCTTATTTGTCCAGTTGTGAGGATTTTTGTTTTCTTTATGTTGAGGTGTAATCCGTACTGAAGGCTGTGGTCTTCGATCTTTATCAGTAAGTGCTTCAAGTCCTTTTCACTTTCAGCAAGCAAGGTTGTTTCATCTGCATATCACAGGTTGTTAATGAGTCTTCCTCCAATCCTGATACCACGTTCTTCTTCATATAGTCCAGCTTCTGGATTATTTGCTCAGCATACAGATTGAATAAGTATAGTGAAAGGACAAACCCTGACGCACACCTTTCCAGATTTTAAACCATGCAGTTTCCCCTTGTTCTGTTTGAATGACTGTCTCATAGTTTATGTACAGGTTCCTCATGAGCACAATTAAGTGTTCTGGAATTCCCATTCCTTTTACTGTTATCCATAATTTGTTATGATCCACACAGTCAAATGCCTTTGCATAGTCCATAAAACAGGTAAACATCTTTCTGGTATTCTCTGCTTTCAGCCAAGATCTATTGACATCAGCTATGCCATCCCCCATTCCACATCCTCTTCTGAGTCAGGCTTGAATTTCTGGCAATTCCTTGTTGAAACCATTTTTGAATGATCTTCAGCAAAATTTTACTTATGTGTGATATTAATGACATTGTTCGATGATTTCCTCATTCTGTTGGATCACCTTTCTTTGGAATGGGCACAAATATGTATCTCTTCTAGTTTGATTGGCCAGGTAGCTGTCTTCCAAATATCTTGGCAAAGATGAGTGAGCACCTCCAGTGCATGATGAAATTCTATCACATTATAGAATTTTGCTAGACCAATGACTTCTTAATTGCAAATACCTTTTCAACAACATAAAGGGTGACTATACACATGGACCTTGACAGATGGAATACACAGGAATCAAAGTTACTATATCTGTGGAAAGAGAAAATGGAGAAATTCAATATCATCAGTCATAACAAGGCTGGGGATCGACTGCATAACAGACCACCAATTGCTCATATGCAAGTTCAAGTTGAAGCTGAAGAAAATTAAATCAAGTCCACAAGAGCCAAAATATTACCTTAAGTATATCCCACCTGAATTAAGAGACCATCTCAAGAACAGATTTGATGCACTGAACATTAATGACCAAAGACCAGACGAGTTGTAGAATGACATCAGGGACATCATACATGAAGAAAACAAACGGTCATTAAAAAGACAGGAAATAAAGAAAAGAGCCAAAATGGATGTCACAAGAGACTCTGAAACTTGCTTTTGAACATAGAGTAGCTAATGTGAATGGAAGAAATGATGAAGTAAAAGAGCTGAACAGAAGATTTCAAAGGGCGGCTCCAGAAGGCAAAGTAAAGGATTACAATGAAATGTGCAAACACCTGGAGTTAGAAAACCAAAAGGGAAGAACATGCTTGGCATTTCTCAAGCTTAAAGAACTGAAGAAAAAATTCAAGATTCTCATTGCAGTATTGAAGGATTCTATGGGCAAAATATTGAATGGTGCAGGAAGCATCAAAAGAAGATGGAAGTAATACACACAGTCACTGTACCATAAAAAATTGATCAACATTCATCCATTTTACGAGGTAGCATATGATCAAGAATTGATGGTATTGAAGGAAGTCGAAGCTGCACTGAAGGCATTGGCAAAAAAATAAGGTAAATAAATTGGGAGTCTCCAACTCATCACCTTGGCAACAAGCCTTAGAGAGTGAGGGGGCATGATGAAGCTTCCCCTTGCCCTACCCTCTGAGGCCTGAAGCTTGCTCATGTAGCATGTCACAAGACCTTCTTAGTATAAAAATGACCAGCTGAGGGACTCATGTTTTCCTCAGCTACAGTGCTAGGTGGAGCATGCTTACTGTAAGTTTTCAGCCTACCTAACTAGGCCACCTGGCTAGTGGGAGACCAGCAGAAGGTAGTGCCCCTCTTTTTCAGTCCCTTGCCCAAAGCTCAAGGAACAATTTTATGGATGGTTTTTAAGGACAAAAACTGGGGTGCACATGGAAAGTCATCATCTCTGCCTGAGCAGCCTTTTTGAGTTGAAGGGATGCTCACTAAAGGATCCGTATTTGTTTTGGTGTGCTGCTTTTTGTAATTAATAAAAGCTACTTTCCATGTGTAAACATGTGTTCAGACTCTGATTGGATGGGCATGACGTTCATGAAGCAATCCGTATTAGTCATTAGTTCCTTTTTTCTAATGGCCTCCCCGTCATTTAGAAATCAAGGACAATCCGTGAGTATCACACACATTTGGCATGTTGTCCCAAAGTGTTTATAATTAAGTGTTTCCTAATTTAAAAAAAAGGAAAAAAATATCGTCGTAGATTACAACTCATAGTGACCCTGTAGGACAGAGTAGAACTGCCCCATAGGGTTTCCAAGGAGTGGCTGGTGGGCTCGAGCTGCCGACCTTTTGGTAACTGAATGCTTAACCACTGGTGCCACTGGGGCTCTGTTTCCTAACTGGGCTTTCTAAACTCAACTGAATGGGTTTCTTTGGATTATCTTTTATTTATTTGTGCTGTAAAAATATGATTTTTAACAAATAAATTCCCATGAGAATTGTAAAAAAATAAAAAATAAAAGTTTGTTTTTCTCTTTATGATCCAAATTACAAACTGAATATTGTGAGGATGGTGCAGGACTGGGCAGTGTTTTGTTCGGTTGTACATAGGGTCACTATGAGTTGGAACCAGCTCGATGGCACCTAACAACAATAACATTATTTAATCTATATATATGCATCATGTGGCCAAAGCTACTTGAAGCTGGAAGTTCTCCTAGTATGATTTTGTTTATACTAACAAAACATCTGGGTGGTGTAAAGCCTTTCTATTAAAATTGTAGCCCCCAGATCAGCAGTACTGGCTACTTGTCAGGAATTCAGCATCTCAGGTCGGACCCCAGGATCTGCTCTTTATCAAAATTCTCAGGTGTTTTGTGTGCACAGTAAAGTTTGAGAAGCTCTGGAGAAAAGAAAAGAAGACTGACCGATAATTCAATCATTTGCGTTCTATTCTCCTCATCTCCACTGATTAGCAAATTGCTTTAAATTTCTAGATTAAATTTCTAGACTTCGATCCCTTTAAACATAACACAAGAGGATAGAACATGATAATCTCTAAATTCACATCGGGTGCTAGAACTCAAATGTGTAACAGATTTACATATTTTTCCCAAAGGATAACTGTATTTAAAATGCACGTTCTTGAAAATTTAAGAAGTAAATTTAAGAAATAATTTAACCATGTTTGAAAAAATGAAATTGTTTGAAATTATTTCTAGATTGCATGCTTCACCAAATGCTTAATTTAAATATTTTATCTAACCTCTCACCTTAATATGTATACTTGTCATTCCTTTATCCTTCCAGAACTATATACTTTGAATTGTTCAGATAATTTTTTTTTAATCTCTCAAGGATATAAGAGGTGCTTGCATATGTTATATCTGGAGAACATTCAGATAAGAAAGGCACTAGGTCTTCATGAGAGAAGCTATAATTTGTGTATCTCTAGGTTTTGGATATAGCTAGATTACCAGAAACCAAACCTGTTGCCCTCAAGTTGATTCCGACCCATAACGACCCTATAGGACAGAGTAGAACTGCCCCGTAGAGTTTCCAAGGAGCACCTGGTGGATTTGAATGGCTAACCCTTTGGTTAGCAGCCATAGCTCTTCACCACTATGCCAGCAGGGTTAATGGAACATTTCAAATTACTATAAGTATTTTACTTTTGATACACCATAGAATATATATTTTTGTATCAGAGAAGAAATGATCATTTCTATTAGAATACATTCAGTCAATATCAATTTGCGCTATGTCTTCTTTAAGGACAAAAACTGTGTTCAGTTTTTCATAAGAGTATTCCAGGGAACAGAACAATGTCTGAAACAGTAAACCTGCAACAAATATTTGTTAATGGAAATAATATATAAATTAAAACCACTATTAATTGAAAGCTATTCTCAGGTACAGCAGGCCACCTCAGCCATGAAGAATTAGCCATGCTCTACCCCTCCCATTCCCCATCCTTCCTTACTGTGCTAGGTTTTTTTTATTATAAAGAAGTATATGTGTACTCCAAAACACCCACAAACACTGGGAGTAAAATATTAACAACTTATATTAGAAATGATCTCCTCTTCACAGACCTAGAGCCTGGGAGTGCCAGAATCCCCTCTTTTCCTTACATGAGAGGAGGGGGAATCTTGAAAAATTATAGTATGAGGTACAAGCTTCAGTACTTTTTCACTTGCCATTTCCTCTGCCTGGAATGCTCTTAACCCAGAAATCCTCAAGGCCCATATCCTCATTAGTTACAAGTCTTTTCTTAACTGTCGACTACCCAATGAGGTTTCCCTTATCACCATATTTTAAATTGCGCCATCCTTGAGCATGTCCTATTCCTGTTTCTCGTTTTATTTCTTCCTACAAGGTACTTATCCCCATATGACAAACTATATATATATATATAATAGCTTAAAGTGTTAAAAGTAAAGATGTCACCTTGAGGACTAAGGTGCACCTGACGCAAGCTACAGTGTTTTCAATTGCCTCATATGCATGCGAAAGCTGGACAATGAATAAGAAAGAACAAAGAATTGATGCCTTTGAATTATGGTGTTGGCAAAAAATATCAAATGTACCATGGGACTTCCAGAACAAACAAATCTATCTTGGAGGAAGTACAGCCATAGTGCTCCTTAGAAGAGAGGATGATAAGACTTTGTCTCATGTACTTTGGACATGTTATCAGGAAGAATCAGTCCTTGGAGAAGGACATTATGCTTGGTAAAGTAGAGGGTCAGTGAAAAAGAGGAAGACCCTTAACAAGATGGATTGACATAGTGGCTGCTACAATGGCCTCAAGCATAGCAACGACTATGAGGATGGTGCAGGACCATACAGTGTTTCATTCTGTTGTACATAGGGTTGTTAAGAGTTGGAACCCACTTGACGGCACCTAACAACAACAACAACAACAAATATATATATATATTTGTTGATTGATTTTCCACTAAAATCAGGGAAGGATTTTGTGTTCCCAACACCCAATATGTGCTCAATTAATATTTATGAAATGAATAAATCAAAAGGCTTATTTTGTACTTTCTCTTCCTTGTCCTTAAAATCAGCCATTTCTCCAAGGAGTCCTTGATTTTTTTTTTTTTTTTTTTTATATTTTATTGTACTTCAGGTGAAAGCTTACAGAACAAATAGTTTCTCATGAAACAGTAGTACACATGTTGTTTTATGACATTGGTTAACAACTCCACAACATACTAAGCCTCTAAATTCTCAACCTTTTTTTTTTTTTTTTTGATGAAAATACAGATAGCCAAAGATACACCGTTTCAAAAATTTCTACATACACAGTTCAGTGACATTGACTACGCTCTTCCAACTGTGCTGTTATTCTCACTTAAGATGAAGGCTTACAGAACAAAATAGTTTCTCATTTAACAGTTACTACACATGTTGCCCTATGACAATGGTTAACAATCTCACAACACATCAAGAATATCCTTACTCCACCTTGTGTTCCCTATCACCAGGGGACTTCCTTGTCCCCTTCTGTCTTCTGGCCCTTGTCACTGGACTACTGTACCTCATTAGTCTCATTTGGTTTTTTTTTTTTTTTTTTAACACCATTTCAAAACTTTTTACTTACACATTTAAGTGATATTGACTATGCTCTTCCAATTGTGCTGCCATTCTCGCCCAAGATGAAGGCTTACAGGACAAAACAGCCTCCCATTTAATAGTTACTACAAATGTTGCCCTATAACAGTGGTCAACAATCTCACAACACATCGACAGTGTCCTTACTCAACTTGTGTTCCTTATCATCAGTTTCCTACTCCCGGAGTCCTTGATTTTTTAAGATGAGGATGGTATTTAGAATCCAAGATCTGAATGCTCAACATATTTATTACTTCTGGAGTATCATTGTTTTCTGGTTCTTTCAGTGGACAGAGAGCTAGGAAATGTAGGAAAGTGGTCAGACAACCAGAAAGATAAATACGTAAATAGATAAACAAATATATACATGTATCTAAAAATATGAATTCACACTGATACTTCCAATTCCAGTCCAATATCTCAGGGTTATTCTGATCTTCCACTTTTTCATGTTTGTAAGCATTTTTCTTTTTAATTGAGAGAAGACTGGCTCTTGTCTGCAGTGCATTTATTTATTTGCTCTATTAAGTTAAGGTTAAATAATGATGTGCATGTGTTTGCCCCATTCCATCATTCATTAAATCATCAGATTTACTGAGTGCCTGCTATGCGTTAGGCACATAGAGAAAGCAGAGGATAGGAAGGAACTGGGATTTTGTTAGTGTCTCAGAAAAATTGTTGATTGAAAATTAAGATGTGTTGGTATTCACTGACTAGAAAAGGCAAGAAATCTTTGTAGTTTAAAATTTGTAGGAGAGGATTTTTTTATTGTGGTAAATATATATGTAACAAAACATTTGTCATTTCAACCATCTTTTACATATACAGTTCAGCAACATCAATTATGTTCTTCCTGTTTTTCAACAAGCATACTCGGGTAATATATTTAATGGATTAGTGTTGAACTGCTGGTTATACTTCATAAATACATCAATGATGATGGAAAGTGATTCACCTTTGTTTGAACTAATAAATACAATATTTAGTAAACTCTGTTACATAAATACAATAGTTTAAAATATGCTATTGACATTGAAGATAAGATACATAAAATAATAATGAAAATATTGTGTACAGTTTCACACACCTGAGTAAATTGTTTAGGCAATATTGCTGGTTATACCATATTAGAAAGGCAGAATATATTATTTTTAAAGTGTGGGCTCTGGAGTCAGACTGCCAGAATTTGAACCAAGCTCTTTCACTTACAAACTGACTAACATTGGGTAAGTTGGTAAAACTGCTTGAAACTAATTTCCTCATTTAAAAAATGAGAAAAATAATAGTACCTAACTATGGCTATGTTTTCATGGATGAGATTTAACATAAAGCCGATTCCCATAAAAACCCACTGCCATCAAGTCAATTACTACTCATAGCAACCCTACAGGCATAAAGCTGATTCCCAGAAGGCAGAAATAAATCATATACCTGTGTTCTTACTTCTCCATTGTTTCTGGCACCAGCTCCCCATTCTGCAGACTTTCTTGCTGACCCTAGCCACCCATAGCCAGGGCAGATCTCACAAGTAAGAGGATACTGTCCTTGGGTTCATTAATTTGCTGAAATGACTCACAGACAATATTATACTTATGACTACTGGTTTTATTATAGTACAAGGATATAAATCAGGATCATCATAAGGAAGAGGTGCACAAGTGAGGTCAGGGGAGGTTCTCAGGGCAGAACTCCGTGTCTCAGAGAGGGCATGTCGCCCTCCCTTTGCCAACCAGGAAGCTCTCTAAGCCTTAGTGTTCCAGGCTTTTATTGGCTAGTCCTGCATGATAGGCTAAATCACGCCTCTAGAGGCCAGATCATATCAGCCTTAAATGCGAGTCTTTTCTGGTCTGGCCAGCCCCCACTCGTGAAGACAAATCCTCAGGTGTGGACTGGAAGTCCCAGACCAAAACACCCCAATTACTCCAAGGGTTATTTCTCTGGAGCCAAGGACAAAGGCCACCTTACTTAGGATAAAACTAGGTCCTTTACCCCACACTACCTCACAGGGTTCTTATGAGGATTAAATGTCTTATTAGAGAAGAAGTGCTAAAATGCTTAGAACAATGCCCGGGGAAAGTAAAAACTCAATAAACGTTAGGCCATATAAGGTGAAATCAGAGATTAGACCTAAGTAATGTAAACGTTTTTGACCTCACCTCATTTCTGCTTTCTAGAATGTGGCCATTGTACCATATACATCCTCTGGGATTCTTTCCATGTTTATAAATCCTATATCTGTGATTAGATTAACTGATATTCCAAGCCAGAGACGGCATCAATTGCTTAAGGAAGCAAGTGGTCATTTGCTTGGTGCCAGGGCATTGATTTACATTGTTCCAGGACAGAGGAAGAAGCATCAGTTGTGTGCTAGGATCTGAAATCTGCCTAATGGTCTGGCATATGCAAATCAGTTCAATGATAATTTGGTTAATTTAGTCCAATGCAAATATGAGGAAACTGCTTCCTTACCTACTCTCTCCTCCAGGAATTAAAAAAAACAAAATCCAAGTATAGCTGAGCTTTTATAAAGCCAGGCATTTACCTTTATGAACTAAAGATTGTATAAATAAGGAAGCATTTCCTTGGGATTAGAAAATATTCTAGAGTCAACAGAACACTAAGGCTTTTGTTGAAACCATTTTAAAGCTTTGAACCATGTGTTTCCTTTTGTCCACTGACCTATGATATCTTTAAAGTATTATAAGGAAGTAAAGAGAGGAGCTATGGATGCTGTCATTCCACATGAAATAAAGAAAGAAATGGAACATTTTTGTGAAATCTTTACTATTCAAGATAACCTTAATAAAAATAATGTACTTCTAGGTTTTGTTGTTGTAAAAATATATGTAACACAACCTGAATTCCTACTTTTCATGGCCTCATTGTGAAGAAATAACAGCTGCACAGATTAATGTAGAGTAAGATTCTGGTTGCCTAGCAAGTCTCTCAGCATCCAATGTGAATCCTTTTATTTTGCTAAGACTTTATCCTATTACATCAATGTGTTTGAAATCTTGTTTCTTAAACAATTGGCCCATGGCTGAAACAAGCTCATGTTTTGAAATAGGGAGTTTTTGTGTCATCAGCTCTGTAATAATGTCCAGTGTTGATAATGCCTTTGCAACATACAAGTGAACAACAGCAAAAAGCAAAAAATAGAAGAAAAAATCCTTCCTGGTTCAATATTTCAATCAAATTACATTCACTTTCTTCTGTATTACAAAACCTAGGACCACTGACTTTACTCTACTTAATGAATATTATTGGCATTAAATCTGAGGCTTATGGGGCTGACCAGGAGAAGCTGACTTTGCAGTAGGCCGACTGAGTTGATAAAGGTCAGGCTTCTAAATAAGAAAAGGATCTCCATTTGTAGTTACAGGAAACTGGCATTCTTTGCTTTATACGGATTTCATTTAAATGGGTTTACTAAAACCAAACCCACTGCCATTGAGTCAATTCTAAGTAATTGTTTAGGCAATATTGCTGGTTATACTATACTAGAGAGGCAGAATACATTATTTTTAAAGTGTGGGCTCTGGAGTCAGACTGCCAGAATTTGAACCAAGCTCCTTCACTTACAAACTGACTAACATTGGGTAAGTTGGTAAAACTGCTTGAAACTAATTTCCTCATTTAAAAAATGAGAAAAATAGTAGTACCTAACTATGGCGATGTTTTCATGGATGAGATTTAACATAAAGCCGATGAGTAGAACCAATTCAAAGGGTTTCTAAGACTGTAATCTTTATAGCCCCTGTGCAACTGTCAGTTTGTTGTGTTGCTGTGATGCTGGTAGCTATGCCACCAGTATTCAAAACCAGCAGGGTCACCCATGGCCAACAGGTTTCAGCTGAGCTTCCAGATTAGGACAGACTAGGAAGAAGGACCTGGTGGCCTACTTCTGAAAAGAATCAACCAGTGAAAACTTTATGACTAGCAGCCAAACATTGTCTGATATAGTGCCAGAAGATAAGCCTCTCAGGTTGGAAGACATTCAAAGTACGACTGAGGAAGAGCTGTCTCCTCAAAGTAGCGTCAACCTTAATGACATGGATGGAGTCAAGCTTTTGGGACCTTCATCTGCTGATGTGGCACAACTCAAAATGAGAAGAAACAGCTGCAAACATCCATTAATAATCAGAAAGTGGAATGTATGAAGTATTAATCTAGGAAAATTGGAAATCATCAAAAATGAAACGGAAGACATAAACATAGATATCCTAGGCATTAGTAAGCTGAAATGGACTGGTATTGGCCATTCTGAATTGGAAAATCATATGGTCTACTATGCCTGGAACGACAAATTGAAGAGGAATGGCATTGCACTGATCGTCAAAAAGAATATTTCAAGATCTATCCTGAAGTACAATGCTGTCAGTGATAGGATAATATCCACACACCTACAAGGAAGATCAGTTAATATGACTATTACTCAAATTTACATACCAACCATGAAGGCCAAAGTTGAAGAAATTGAAGATTTTTACCAACTTCTGCGGTATGAAATTGATCGAACACACCATCAGGATGCATTGATAACTACTGGTGATTGGAATGTGAAAGTTGGAAACAGAGAAAAAGGATCAGTAGTTGGAAAATATGGCCTTGGTGATAGAAAGATACCAAAGATCACACTGTAGAATTTTGCAAGATCAATGACTTCTTCATTGCAAATACCTGTTTTCAACAACAAAATTGTAACGATACACGTTGACCTCACCAGATGAAATATGCAGGAATCAAATTGACTACATCTGTGGAAAGAGATGATGGAAAAGCTCAATCTCATCAGTTAGAACAAGACTGCAGAACAGACCATCAATTGCTCATATACAAGTTCAAGTTGAAACTGAAAAAAATTAGAACAACTCCACTAGAGCTAAAATGTAATCTTGGGTATAACTCACCTGAACTTATAGACCATTTCAAGAATAGATTTGACAGGTTAAACACTGCTATCCAAAGAAAAGACGAGTTGTGGAATAACATCAAGGACATCATACATGAAGAAAGCAAGGGGTCATTAAAAAAACAGGAAAGAAAGAAAAGACCAAAATGGATATCAGAAGAGACTCTGAAACTTGCTCTTGAATGTAGAGTAGCTAAAGCAAAGGAATAAATGATGAAGTAAAAGAGCTGAACAGAAGATTTCAAAGGGCAGCTCAAGAAGACAAAGAAAAGTATTATAATAACATGTGCAAAGACCTGGAGTCAGAAAACCAAAAGGGAAAAACACACTCGACATTTCTCAAGCTTAAAGAACTGAAGAAAAATTTCAACCCTCGAGTTGCAATACTGAAGGATTCTACAGGGAAAATATTAAATGATGCAGGAAGCATCAAAAAAAGATGGAAGGAATACAGAGTCACTTACTATACCAAAAAGAATTAGTCTGTGTCCAACCATTTCAGGAGGTAGTATGTGATCAGGAATCACTAGTACTAAAGGAAGAGGCCCCAGCTGCACTGAAGGCATTGATGAAAAACAAGGCTCCAGGAATTGACAGAATACCAACTAAGATGTTTCAACAAATGAATGCAGTGCTGGAGATGCTCAATCATCTATGCCAAGAAATTTGAAACACGGCTATCTGGCCAACTAAATTGGAGGAGGTCAGTATTTACGCCTATTCCAAAGAAAAGTGATCCAGCCGAATGTGGAAATTATCAAACAATATCATTAATATCACATGCAAGTAAAATTTTGCTGAAGATCATTCAAAACCAGTTGCAGCAGTACATCAACAGGGAACTGCCAGAAATTCAAGCCAGATTCAGAAGAGGATGTGGAACAAGGGATATCATTACTGATATCAGGTGGATCCTGGCTGAAAGCAGAGAATACCAGAAAGGTGTTTGCTTGTGTTTAATTGACTATGTAAAGGCATTCAACTGTGTGGATCATAACAAATTATGGATAATATTGGGAAGAACGGGAATTCCAGAACACTTAATTGTGCTCATGAGGAACCTGTACACAGATCAAGAGGCAGTCATTTGAACAGAACAAGGGAATAGCACGTGGCTTAAAGTCAGGAAAGGTGTGCATCAGTGTTGTATCCCTTGGCCAAATTTATTCAATCCATATGCTGAGCAAATAATCTGAGAAACTGGAGTATATGAAGAAGAACGGGGCATCAGGATTGGAGGAAGCTCATTAACTACCTGCATTATGCAGATGACACAACCTTGCTTGTTGCAAGTGAAGAGGACTTGAAGCACTTACTGATAAAGATCAAAGACTACAGTCTTCAGTATGGATTACACCTCAACATAAAGAAAACAAAAATCCTCATAACTGGACCAATAAGCAACGTCATGATAACAGGAGAAAATATTGAAGTTATCAAGGATTTCACTTTATTTGGATCCACAATCAACACCCATGGAAGCAGCAGTCAAGAAATCAAAGGATGCATTGCACTGGGCAAATCTGCTGCAAAGGATCTCTTCAAAGTGTTAAAAAGCAAAGACGTCACCTTGAAGACTAAGATGTGCCTGACTCAAGCCACAGTGTTTTCAATCTCCTCATATACATGTGAAAGCTGTACAATGAATATTGAAGACATAAGAATCAATGCCTTTGAATTATGGTGTTGGTGAAGAATATTGAATATACCATAGACTGCCAGAAGAACAAACAAATTTGTGTCAGACAAAATACAGCCAGAATGCTCCTTAAAAGCAAGGATTGCAAGACTTCATCTCACATATTTTGGACATGCGATCAGGAGGGATCAGTCCCTGGAGAAGGACATCATGTTTGGTAAAGTAAAGGGTCAGTGAAAGAGAAGAAGACCCTCAATAAGATGGATTGACACAGTGGCTACAACAATGGGCTCAAGTATAACAGCGATTGTGAGAATGGCGCAGTACCAGGCAGTGTTTTGCACTATTGTAATAGGGTTGCTATGAGTTGGCACCAACTCAACGACACCTAACAATAACAACAACAATCTTTATGGAACTGACAGTATGGCACCTAACAACAGTCTTTGTGGAAGCAGATTGCCACTTCTTTCTCCCGGAGAGCCGCTGGTGGGTTTGAACTTCCTATCTTTCAGTTAGCAGCCAAGCACTTTAACTATCGAGTCACCCGGGCTCCTTTACATGGCTGTAGAGTAACACAAACTTTCTATTTAGAACTTTCTTTCATTTTTAAGTCCCAATTTACTGTAACAGGTTCTGAACTTAATAAAATTCTGTAATAAAAGCAAACAGACTTTTAAAAAAGGAAAAGAAAAAGGATGGTTGAACTTACACTTTAAGTTTATTCTGTCACATTATTTTTAGTCTGTCAAATCAATATCTTCTGCTTCCTCAGTAAATTGAAACACCATATCATTGAGCTTCAAACAAAGTTATTAAGAGATATGAATAAGGAGAGTAGACAGGAAAAATATGGTGGGCCTCATGTATTTACAGTCTAGTGAGGATGCCAAAAAATATTGAAAAGGTCTTCTGCACCCAAAGTGGAGTATTTTTAATTGAATAGCATTCTTCTGGTTTGGTAACTACTACCAATAGCTAGCATTTGTATAGCATTTACTACATGTCAGACACTCTTCTATATAACCCACAACACCATGAGGTAGACAAGTATTACACTTATACCAAGTTTGGAAATGAGGAAAATGAGTCACAGATAGACTAAGTAATTTGTACAAGGTCACGTATCTATTAAATTTCAGAACTGGTTATAAAACTAGACAGTCTGACTCAAGAGACTTTGCCTTTGAGCACTATGTTATATCACTTCCGGTTATTATGAAGTTTTAGATGCTGCAGATTTTCCATCTACACTTTTTTAATTCACTGTACTTAACTGTCATAGCATCTGAAAAACTACAATTCTCAGAATAAAGTGCTACCAGAGGTTTTCCAGTCTCTGCTTCTGCCCCTGTCAATGGTGCTTTATTCATGGATGCTCCATCCTTTAGAATGATACAAATGAGTTACAATTGCTCCCTTTTCCCCAATAACTCTCTGTGTATTTGTCATAGATTTTGCAATTATCTATTTGTTTTAGAACTTGTGGTCTCTTGGGAAAGTGGATGCATGAGGGAAGATGAAAAGACCAAATGAAGGAAGAAAGTGTAACAGGATCTGCCCATCTCCTAGAGCCAACATCTAGTTTGGGTCAGATCTTGAGTTTCTGAGTGGGGAATTAGTTTATAGAGAAAGTACGGAACTTCTTTTTACTGTTTAAAAGATGAGCTATCTTGTATAATCTATATAGGTTTTCTCAACACAGCAATTTCTACCTCATAATTATTGTAAGTTTCTATAAGAATTTAACATCAGACTACCTACTAGGGTCAGGTAGAGACCTGTGGTGTTTGAGGTGGTCAAATCCATGTTAAGTCACTCCCCTCCTATACTCTGGGTCACATCACAATGTAAGAAGATCTTTTCTGAGAAAATATATATCAACATCAAGCTACCTAACTCAAAAACCAAACTTAGCATCACAAGGCCACATGTTCATCCTGAAGTTAGAAAGCACAGACTATGCCTCAGTGGCCCTAAGCAGTATCTTTTCATCCAGCTTTTCAGGACTGTGAAAATTCCATATACCTTAAAATGAATACTTTACTGGTTCAGGCATGACTGAAAGGGATGGCAGCTGTGGGAAGTATACACACTGTGACTAGCAGAGGCCCTTCCAGCTCTCCCATCAACAGCTATTCTACAGTAGATGTCTCATCACCATCTGTGTTAATTCTCCAAAATAACATTAACTTTTGAGACACAAAGGCTAAAACTCTTTTCTAAGGCAAAGATTACTTTAGTTGTAAAGATAAATCCTGGAAGAGAATTGCTTTCATGTCCCATACATAACCTGTAAATATGACAATCATGTGACCATCTTTTTTTAAACAGTTCCAAGACTTCCCATTACCCTGTAAATGAAAAGTAAAGTCCTTAATGTGACTTGTAAGGTCCTGAATGGTCTGGCCCCTGTTTACCTCTTTATTCTCATCTAGCACTTCTCTCCTGACTTCAGGCAAGTGAACTTTCAACTCCTCGAATACAAAGGTTTTCCTGCCGTGAGGATTTGCCCGTGCTATCCTCTATGACTGCGTGGTACAAATGATTAAGTGTTCCACTACTAACTGAAAGGTTGGTGGTTTGAGTCTACCCAGAGAAGCCTTGGAAGAAAGGTCTGGTGATCTACTTTTGAAAAGTCACAACCATTGAAAAGCCTATGGAGCACAGTTCTACTCTGACACACGTGAGGTCACCATGTGTTGGAACTGACTTGATGGCAACTGGTTTGGTTTTGGTTTTTTATGCTCTGTGACTAGGATGTTTTTATCCTTCATTTCCCAGCAAACCTCTGTACTTGACCTAAGGTCTTATATAGCTTATTGCTAAACGAAATCTGCAAACCAGAGTAATTCCTTCCCACCACCACCATTTTCATCACCTGCAATTACTTCTCCATATCACAGTACACTTGCTATTAAATTGCTGTTTGATATTTATTTTTCCTACTTAAATGTGAGCTCAATGAGGGCAGAGACTAAAAGATTGCCTTCTTTTCTACTGTTATTTCTTTTCAGAGTCTAGTCTTGGTGGCACAACAGTCAAGTGCTTGGCTGCTAACCAAAAGATAGGTGGTTCAAACCCACCCAGCAGCTCCATGGAAGAAAGAACTGTCAATCTGCTTGCTCCCTTAAAGATTACAGCCTAGAAAATCCTGTGAGGGAGTTCTACTCTGTCACATGGAGTGGCTACGTGTCGAAAATTGACTTGTCAGTGCCTAGCAACAACTATATCACATATTGTAGTTGCTCAATAAATGCTTTGTAATGAATATGATCAGATGTCACTTATTCATTCCATCAATGATAACTGTGGTAAGATTTAATTTTTTAAATAATTACTTTAGGTTCTTTGATAAGAATGGAATGTAAGTATCAAAATGGAAGCAGAGAGACCACTAAGGAGAGTATGGAGAGATACACATGAGAGGTGATGGTAGCTTTGTCTACTGGGATGGTAGCTGGGGAGATAGAATAAAGTGAACATATTTGGGATATGTTATGAAGATGGAGTTGACAGGACTTGCTGTGAAGGATGTAAGAAAGTGAGACATTAAGAATGAGTCATGCAATTTGGCTACTGCTATTGGATGAATAGTTAGTACTAATTTCTGAGACACAGTGCAAGTGAACATGGGATGGAGAGTTCTACTTTACACGTTATGTATAAAATAAATACACACTGCTTTTTTTTTCAGCTATCATGTACTGATGGTAAGTAAGCTGTTGAATAAATTAGTCTGGAGTGCTGGGGACGGATGGGAGCTAAAGATACAAATTTGGGAAATTTTGTCCTCACTGGCATGTAGTTGATACTCATATCAAATATTGACCAAGCTGACCTAGTCAATTTCTTGTCAGGTTTTTAGCCCAATAGCTACAGTTATATTTGTCTTAAGGCTGCATAAAATGAGTGGTTATATACTTCCAGGGGAGCCTTGGTGGTGCAGTGGTTAGGAGCTTGGCTCCTAATCAAAAGGTTGGCAGTTTGAATCCACCAGCCTCTCCTTGGAAACCCTATGTGGCAGCTCTACTCTGTCTTATAAGGTTGCTATGAATCAGAATCGACTTGAAAGCTATGGGTTTCGTTTTTTGAATATACTTCTAGAGTATACAGATTATCTGGAAATTTCTCTTAAAAATTCTCAATATGTGATCAGGTAGAACTTTTTAAAAAGTTCAAACTAATACATTTCCCTTCAGTTTTAAAAGGTTTGCATATTTGAATTTAAAACATAAGTCCAATTATGTTAAGCCAATATTCTCTCTATACTTAAAAATAAAAGGAACAAATAACTTTGGCAGAGGTTATGACAGCTTAAGAACTCTTACATCCGTAACTCTCAGAGGATTACTGTTATTATGCTTTTGCCATAGAGTAAGAACTTGTAGTTCCCCATTCTGGTCAGATTAACTTCAAGTATATTTGTGGAGTACCAGGTATATGCTACGGACTAATCAACATGGTCAAAACTTAAGTATGAGTAAGAAAAATGTGATTCCAGCTCTTGGTAGTTTGAAAATTTGAGCCATTGTGTTCTTTGTTATAGTAGTTACATAATTTCCTCACATCATTGTTGCAGTTTCCTTAATAAAACGAGAGTACAAATCTCTAAGTACAGTGTCGGCTTAATAAATGTTGTTCTAATCAAACTGAATTTCAGATTACACAAAATTCACTAAAAATTTCCTTGTTATATTCAAACCTATCTTTTCACCAGCCCAAGTAAACAAAATATGAACTCCTGGAGGAATTACACCTAGAAGTGATAAATCCCACCCTAAAGGTTAAAATGAAAAACGTGAGGTATTGGTATTAAGGTCAAAAGTTCATTCTCACACAATGGAGTACTACGCAATGAGAAAGAACAATGATGAATCTGTGAAGCATCTCATAACATGGATGAAACTGGAGGACATTATGCTGAGTGAAATAAGTCAATCACAAAAGGACAAATATTGTATGAGACCGCTATTGTAAAAACCCATGAAAAAGTTCACACACAAAATATAACAATCTTTGTTGGTCACCAGGGATGGGAGGGATGGGGGGAGAAATACTAAATAGGCAATAGATAAGTGGTATCTTGGGTGAGGGGTGAGACAGTACACAATACAGGGGAAACTAACACAACTTGTACAAGGAAAGGTCATGGAAGCTCCATAGACACATCCAAACTCCCTGAGGGACTGAATTGCTGGGCCAAAGGCTGTGGGGACCATGGTCTCAGGGAACATCTAGCTCAATCGGCATAACACAGTTTATAAAGACAATGTTCTACAGTCTACCTTGGTGAGTAGCGTCTGGGGTCTTAAAAACCTGTGAACAGCCATCTAAGATACTCCATTTGTCTCATCCCTTCGGGAGCAAGGGAGTGTGAAGAGAACAGGATACAAAGAAAAGATTAGTCAGAAGGACTAATGGACCACAGCTACCAAGGCCTCCACCGGACTCAGTCCAGTACAGCTAGATGGTGCCCGGCTACCACCACTGACTGGTCTGACCAGGATCACAACAGAGGGTTCTGGACAGAGCTGGAGAAGGATGTAGAACAAAATTCTAACTCACAAAAAAAAAAAAAAAAAAACCAGATTTACTGGCCTAAAGGAGACTGGAGAAACCCCAAGAGTATGGTCCCCAGACACCCTTTCAGCTCAGTGGTGAAGTCATTTCCGAGGTTCACTGTTCAGCTGGAGAGTGGACAGCCCCATAAAACCAAATGGGACTAATGAGGCACAGCAGTCCAGGGACAAGGTCCAGATGGCGGAAGGGGACAGGAAAGCTGATAATAGGTAACCCAAGGTTGAGTAAGGATAGTGTTGATGTGTTGTGAGGTTGTTAACCACTGTCATAGGGCGACATGTGTACTAACTGTTAAATGAGAAACTATTTTGTTCTGGGAGCCTTCATCTAAAGTGAGAATAGCAGCACAATTGGAAGAGCGTAGTCGATGTCACTGAACTGTGCATGTAGAAATTTTTGAAATGGTGTATCTTTGGCTATGTATATTTTCACCAAAAAAAAAAAAAAAAAGTTGAGAAGGGAGAGGGTTGACATGTTGTGGGGTTGTTAACCAATGTCATAAAACAATATGCGTACTACTGTTTCATGAGAAACTATTTGTTCTGTAAGCCTTCACCTGAAGTACAATTAAAAAAAAAGAAAGTTCATTCTGCTAGATCTGTTCTTTGATGTAACTATAAAACTGGCATTCTATAATAGAATTCAACAACATATCAAAAAAATAACTCACCATGATCAAGTGGTATTTATACCAGGTATGCAGGGATGGTTCAACATTAGAAAAACAGTGTAATCCATCAAATAAATAAAACAAAAGACAAGAACCACTTGATCTTATCAATTGATGCAGAAATGGCATTTGACAAAGTCCAACACCATTCGTGATAAAAACTCAGCAAAATAGCAATAGAAGGGAAATTCTTCAACATAACTCAGGGCATTTATACAAAGCCAACAGCCAACAGCCAACATCGTCCTAAATGGAGAGAGTCTGAAAGCCTTCCCCTTCAGAACAGGAACCTGACAAGGACACCCTTTATCACCACTCTTATTCAACATTGTGCTGGAGGTCCTAGCCAGAGCAATTAGGCTAGAAAAAGAAATAAAGGGCACCCAAATTGGTAAGGAAGAACTAAAAGTATCTCTATTTGCAGATGATATGATCTTATATACAGAAAACCCCAAATGATCCACAAGAAAACTACTGGAACTAATACAAGATTTCAGCAAAGTTTCAAGATACAAGATAAACCTACAAAAATCAGTTGGGTTCCTCTACACCAACAAAGAGAACTTGGCAAGAGGAAATCACCAAATCAATACCATTTACAATAGCCCCCAAGAAGATAAAATACTTAGGAATAAATCTAACCAGAGATGTAAAAGACCTCTACAATGAAAACTGCAAGACACTACTGCAAGAAACTAAAAAAGACCTATATAATTGGAAAAACATACTTGCTCATGGATAGGAAGACTCAACATTGTGAAAATGTCAATTCTACCCAAAGCGATCTACAGATACAATGCAATCCCTATCCAAATTCCAACGGCATTTTTTAATGAGACGAAGAAACAAATCACCAACTTCATATGGAAAGGGAAGAGGTCCTGGATAAGTAAAGCATTACTCAAGGAGAAGAACAAAGTGGGAAGCCTCACACTACCTGATTTTAGAACCTACTATACTGCCACAGTAGTCAAAACAGCCTGATACTGGTACAACAACAGATACATAGACCAACGGAACAGAATTGAGAATCCAAACATAAATTCATCCACCTATGAGCAGCTGATATTTGACAAAGGCCCAAAGTACACTAACTGGGGAAAAGACAGTCTCTTTAACTGGATATCCATCTGCAAAAAACTGAAACAAGACCCATACCTCATACCATGCACAAAAACTAACTCAAAATGGATCAAGGACCTAAATATAAAATTGAAAACAATAAGGATCATGGAAGAAAAAATAGTGACTATGCTAGGAGCCCTAATACATGACATAAACATAATATGAACCATAAGTAGCAATGCACAAACACCAGAAGAGAGACTAGATAACTGGGAGCTCCTAAAATCAAACACTTAAGCTAATCAAAAGATTTCACCAAAAGAGTCAAAAGACAACCTACAGACTGGGAAGAAATTTTTGGCTATGACAAATCCGATCAGCATCTAACCTTTAAAATCTACAAGATACTGCAAAACCTCAACAACAAAAAGACAAAAAACCAATTAAAAAATAGGCAAAGGATATGAACAGGAACTTCACTAAAGAAGACACTCAGGTGGCTAACAGAGGCATGAGGAAATGCTCATGATCATTAGCCATTAGAGAAATGCAAATCAAAACTACTATGAGATACCATCTCACCCCAGCAAGGCTAGCATTAATCCAAAAAACACAAAAGAATAAAACTTGGATAGGTTGTGGAGAGACTGGAACACTTATACACTGTTGGTGGCAATGTAAAATGGTACAATCACTTTGGAAATGGATTTTCTGCTTCCTTAAAAAGCTAGAAATAGAAGTTCCATATGATCCGGCAATTCCACTCCTTAGAATATATCCTAGAGAAATAAGAGCCATCAGTTGAAAGATGTATGCACATCCATGTTCATTGCAGCACTGTTCACAATAGCAAAAAGATGGAAACATCCTAGGTGCCCATCAATAGATGAATGGATAAACAAATTATGGTAGATTCACACAATGGAATACTACCCAATGATAAAGAACAACGATGAATCCATGAAACATCTTATAACATGGAGGAATCTGGAAGGCATTATGCTGAGTGAATTTAGCCAGTCACGAAAGGACAGATATTGTATGAGATCAATATTATAAGAACTCAAGAAAAGGTTTAAACATAGAAGAAAACATTCTTTGATGCTTATGAAGGTGGGGAGGAAGAGAGAGGGGTATTCACTAACTAGATAGTAGACAAGAATTATCTTAGGTAAAGGGAAGGACAACACACACTACAGGGGAATTCAGCACAACTGGACTAAACCAAAGTTAGGAAGTTTCCTGAATACAACCAAACACTTCGAGGGACAGAGTAGCAGGGGCAGGGGTCTGGGGACCATGGTTTCAGGGGACATCTAGGTCAATTGGCATAACAAAGTTTATTAAGAAAATGTTCTGCATCCCACTTTGGTGAGTGGCGTCTGTGGTGTTAAAAGCTAGCAAGCGGCCATCTAAGGTGCATCAACTGGTCCCAACCCACCTGGAGTAAAGGAGAATGAAGAACACCAAAGACACAAGGAAAATATTAGCCCAAGAGACAGAAAAGGCTACATAAACCAGAGACTTCATCAGCCTGAGATCAGAATAACTAGATGTTGCCTGACTACCACCAGTGACACCCTGACAGGGAACACAACAGAGAGTTTCTGATAGAGCAGGAAAAAAGTGGGGTGCAGAACTCAAATTCTAGTAAAAAGACAAGACTTAATGGTTTGACTGAGACTGGAGGGATCCCAGAAGACATGGTCCCCAGACTCTCTGTTAGCCTAAAACTAAGACCATTCCTGAGGCCAACTCTTCAGACAGAGATTAGACTGGTCTATGGGACATGAAGAGATACTCATGAGGAGAGTGCTTCTTAGGTCAAGTAGATACCTGAGACTGAATAGGCAGCCCTTGTCTGGAGGCAAGATGAGAAGGTGGAGAGGGTCAGGAGCTGACTGAATGGACACAGGAAATCTGGGGTGGAAAGAAGGAGTGTGTTGTCACGGTATAGGGAGGGCAACTAGGGTCATATAACAGTGAGTGTATGGATTTTTGTATGAGAGACTAACTTGAATTGTAAACATTCACTTAAAGCACAATAAAAAAAAAAACTGGCAGTCTACACTGTGATTGTACTATCATGTTCTAGAAGTAATCTAAAGAAGAAAATAATCCTATTAGACTATGTTTAGGAGGAATAGTTCAATATAAATTTTACCAAAATGAAAATAATAATGTTAGGCAAATTCTTTTCTGCATAAGCATTATAGTAACGAGTTAATTTAGCAAAAATTTAGGATTAATTTATCCTGGCAGATCCATAATGAGTTATTTTTATAGAAAGAGGAAGATACATCTACTTTTAGCTTCAACATTTTGATAGTGAAGAATGCTGTTGTCAATAATGTGCTTGTATATTTGAGCAAATTAAAAACGCTTTGTGAAGTGGATTGCCTAGTATTTCATACTATAATTCTTTAAGATAATTACCTCCAGGTGGTTCTTTCTGTATGGAGTTGTGACTTGCAAAGCCATCCTCATCAGAGCGAAACTAGAACTTCTAACCTGACCACAATTCATTGGATGAAGAATTATTAATCAATAAAAAAGTCACACCATGAAAAGTCTCTCTGTTTCATGATGACTAATTGCTCAATTGTTGTTGCCACTATTAGCTGCCATGGAATTGCCCCCAGCTCATGGCGACTCCATGCACAACAGAACGGAACGCTGCCTGGTCCTATATCATGTCCGTGATTGGTTGTGAATGGGACAATTGTGATTCATAGGATTTTCCTTGTCTCATTTTCAGGAGTAGGTCATCAGGCCTTTCTTCCTTGTCCGTCTTATTTTGGAAGTTCTTCTGAAACTTGTTCGGTATCATAGCAAAACACAACTCCCACCAACAGACCGGAGCTATATTTTACCAGCGCTAAAACTCTGGTCTTCCACATGGAAGGCGAGAATTCTACCTCTGAATCACCAAAGCCTCCAATTACTCAATTATATCTTTCTTATTTGAAAAGTAGGAAGGTGAGAGGCTCAGTGAGATAAGCCCAGAAGAACCAGACAAAATCTCTGTATCTACTACCAAAAAAAAACCAAACCACTTGCCACTGACTTGACCCTTCCGACCCCAATGTGTTGGGCTACATAACGTTTTCAAGGCTTTTCTTCTATGGATTCTCTGGGTGGGTTCGAACTGCCTACCCTTCGGTTAGTAGTTAAGTGCTTAACTGTGCCATGCAAGGACTCCTTATATGTACTACACTATCATTATAATAAACTCCTGTTGCTTACCTATAATATCTTTTTATTTAAGTCTATAAGAGGCAAATAATACAACTTTATAAAATTACCAGCCCTGCTTGCAATAACCAGCTACTTTCAATTATTGTGTTAAACTTCCTATTTATTGCAGAGTAATCGTGCTATCAAACTGTCTCATTATACATAGTTTCCAGTATTCTGTACAGAAGCTGAATATTTTATCTGTGAGGGAAATCTTTAAAAATTGCTGAAAGAGGAAAAAGTCAGAAAAGATGTTCTCTAAGATGTTTCCTAATACAGAGGTCCTGGAATAACTAAGCCATCACTTGGCGAACATGTACTACGTGCCAACCACCGTTCTAAGTGCTTTACAAGTGGCACCTCATTGGATCCTCACTTATCAGTCCTATAAGGTGAGTACTGTTATTATCCTCATTTTACAGATAAGAAAACTGAGGCATGTAGAGGGTAATTAACTTGTCCAAGGTCACACAGCTAATAAGTAGCAGATTCAGGGGATGAACCCAGGCAGTCTGGCTCCAGGAGCCACACCTCTCAACTACTTTGCAATGTTTGTTTCTCAGGTTACGTACGTCACATGGCCTGACACTCAAATATCTGTATTTTAATCCTGAAGTTTTCAATAACTCTGTGATACAAACACAAGTTACTTTACCTCCCAAACCATTTAGTCTCTAATGGTTAAACAAGTCTCAAAGTCCACCTCCAGGTCTAGCTTCTTAGAATTTTATTAAAATAAAATCTATGCACGTGGGTGAACTCACATATCAGATAGAAAGGAAATCCTTAAGGTATAGAAGAAAAATTTTATAATTTAAGCCTTTCTTCTCCCCCCAATTCACAAGCTACAGCACAGATTTAAGTAGGATGTGTCGAAATATATTATGTGTGGGCAGAGACTCTGTACTCCACTCTGTCCACATCTTGAAACCCACCTACCACTTGAGATACACCTTCCAGACTGTAAATATTCAATAGTTACTCATTAATAATGAATAGTTAGATGGATTATTTAATTAATTAATGAAAATTCTCTTTGGCTGAGATCATTTAATATCAACGTGACAAGAGAAGTAAAAATGCATTCTGTGATTTCTCCTTCTTCAAGTAATTACAGCAACAAGCTATTTTGGGAGAGTAAAGAATGAGGACTATTCATGCCAAGATGTTAGAAAACTACCCACATCAGTACCCACCCCCCTATAAAAACTGTTGCTATTTTATCAGAGGAACCCTGGTGGCACAGTGGTGAAGAGCTAGGCTGCTAACCAAAATGTCGACAGTTCGAATTCACCAGCCGCTTCTTGGAAACTCTGTAGGACAGTTCTACTCTGTCCTATAGGGTTGCTATGAGTTGGAATTGACTCCATGCCAATGAGTTTGTTTTTGTTTTTTTTTTTCCATGTTATCAGAAATTTAAAGGTAGGAAACAGCATCTATTTAGGTAAATTTTTGGAACCTCGTAAGAGGACTTTTGTAAGGGTTTAAGTACTGTATTTTACAGATGTTGATAATATTATCTAAATGACCCCTGAAGAGTTAAATAAAGGGATGTTGGAGATGCTCTACCTATTTATTTTCTTAAACTCCAATCTATATTTTGTTTAAAATGGAAGTGCAGAATTTAGCTTGAAAGTATACTGATTTAATTGTCATTGTTCAGACTGGCTTAGAATTTGTAGGTTGTGATTGTTTTTGACTATTCAACAATGTTTGTAATACAGTGTTATTTTGCATTCAAGTCCTGAGGAAATATATTATTACTGCCAAGTGATGGCATACTGGATTAATAATAGACCTAGTTTGGTGCTTGTATTAATAAGGGTCCAGTCAAAAAAGAGAAACCACCCCTGATATTTGAACAGAAAAAATTTAATATAAAGAATTATTAACATGGTTAATCATGGTAAAGAATATAAATAAGTGAACATTATTGGTTCAACTCTTATAGAGAAATACGAATGTTTATATAAGATAATTAATATAATTCGTTTGTTTATTAAGAATATTTTTACACTGTACTTAGATGGTAAATTCAATATAGTATAGACATTATTCTACTAAAAATTCTGAAAAATTAATTATAGTTTAAAGCTTTAGCTAAATTTATCATTTATTTGTATATATATATATATATATATATATATATATATATATATATACACACACATGAATACCTACATGGAAATGTGTTAATAAATTTTTTACTGCAATTTTTTTACATAAATGATGCAGTGGCTAAAATTAGAATGTGTCCTTTTTTTCCTATAAAATGACTAATTTTTTCCTATGTCCAGATAATACGTGTTCCTTTTTGTCACTAATATAGTTTATTAACTTTGTCCTTGATGTATTTTAACAACAAAAAAATTTAATGTTAGAAGTTCCTATTAATCTTTGCTTCTTGTTGCGATGTATTTGCAAAATACAATATTGTACGTATATCTTGTTTCCTGTGACAATACTGATTTTTGCCTTTCTCAAATTTAGGTCCCAAATTAGGAATAATAAAATCATTAAGATGTCTTTTTATGTGTGATCAACTTTTGGGTTTCCTGGAAAGCCCTCAGGTAAAACATTTGATCCTCTATTGTATTCAAAGAAACTGAGATAGAATACTAAAAATAATCACAGTTGTTTGTCATTCTTCAACATTTGATTATTTCACAAGTATTGTTTACCAAGCTTAGGATAAAAGAAAAATGCATATGAATCTAAAAGAAAGGTAATCTTCCTAAGTGTATTACATATACATTAAATAAGATAATGCAAATATATTTCAATGACTGTGTAATTTTCAGATTTAAAAAAAGCACACTCATGTTTAAGCACAAATATTTTGTGTCTAGGATTCTAGATTTAAATATTCTTGTCAATAGGGGACACTGTTACTGAAATTTTGGGATAAATTAACGACCTTGAAATTAAAGTTCTCCTTGTTTTATCTTCTTCACATGTCACTGTCCATCACTATAATATCCTGAACCCAAGAAATCTCCTTCTGCTACTTAAGAAAATCCCTCAATGGTTTACCTCTATTATAAAATTATCTGTATTTTACAGATACCCTTGGATAATCCTGATTTAATTTTATTTTATAATGATCTGCACTTAAAAACAAGCAAAAAAAAAAAAAAACCTGGAAATTATTAAGCATGCTATACTATTACAGATTCAAATTCTGTCTTGGAACCAAATTCAAATCAGTCCTTGTGACTGAATTAATTACTCTTACCTGTGTCTGCCCAGTACAAAGAGACAAAGAGCAGTATTTACACAAATAATAGGCATATTCTAGTATGCTTAGTCATTGTTTACTTTGAGAATTAACTTTTACTAAGAATATTATTAAATACTTTTGTAAGGCTTTACCTTTTACTCAAAAACTCCTTTGTCCTTATGCTCAATCTTCAGTAAAAAATAGAGAGAACAAATGGAGTTCAAAAATAAAAGTTGGCAAAGATCTCAGAGGCTCTAGAACATCCGTGGCCTAAGGTATTGTGATAATCTTGATGACCCAGGCTCTCACTTATGAATTAATGACAGGCTACTCCATGCACGTGGCAGGGGACGGGGGGGGGGGGGTGATCTGTCAGTTTGATTTAATATGACTAGTCTTATTATTGAACAGATACAAGCAGTTTTTCTAAAACAATCACTCCAATACACCCCTGCATTGCTTGAAACATGGAAATTTAGTCTCCTCAAAGAGACATCATAGAAAATCCACCCTTATGTTTCAAAGGAAAGGACTTTGTCAGGTACTAGCATAGCCATAAAACTCCAAGGTGTTGATCTTTGGATTCATGTGTCCCAATTAGGAAGACATACATCATCTCCTCTTGACCACTGGACATCATCTTTTCATGAGCATTAATTGTCCATACCATTGGGAGACTTTAAAGTGAGAATTCTCAAGTATCCTCTAAAAACAGCTGTAGGAAGTAAACTTCCAGCCAGGACAACAGAACAAAATTAATTTTCTGATTCCCCATCACACTGTTTCTTTCTGTTTGCTCCACTCTCATATTGTCTACCGTTGTACTTTAACACCCCATATTGATGGAATGAAAGATTTGTCAACATGTTCCCCCTTGTCTTTGTCTTTTTACAGTTGGCACCCTGTGGTCTGTCACTCAAGGAAAAATAAAATTCTAATGTGCATTTTATTCAGACCCATAGCAATTGCTTTGAGTTAACTAATTGGTGATTCTACCTTCTCCCATCTGATTCCACTGTCACACATTTAATAGCTGCTCCATTAAACCATGTATTTTTAACAGAGGCTACGTTATCCTAAAAAAAGACTAAAATCAGTTCTTGTGGGCTAAAAAAGTCTTATTCTTTTTATGTATAAAGCATGCGTATATGTGTGTGTGTATATATATATATATATATATACACAGTACATAAACAAGAATATCGAGTATCTACAGTATTAATGTTTTTAGGGAGTGATAATTAGGAAAAAATGTCTAAAATAGCTCCTTAGGGGGACAATAAATATATTTTAAAAGTTGAGAAATACTGCTTTAAACACTTCAGAAGGTAAATTTTCTTTTACAGTTTTTGTCTGGTACTTAAATTATCCTTACATTTTTAATTTTAAACTTCAATCTTGTAAAAATTAAACCTCGACCCATTCAACAACATGTGTCTACTGAATTCATTACATCCTTATCAGCTGAACTCAACCCATGAGAAGCAGGTACTAGTTTTAGGACTATCACTGCTATTATAATCTATCTTCTGCTCTCTAAGAAACATTCCAACCTCCTTTGCAGGAACTACATAACTCTACTAAGAAAATCTGACTGCCTTAAGGGACAAATGGTTAACTCACTCCTGTTGAAATGAAGGATACTTAAACTACCAATAGGGCTATGCCCTTCTAGGGAACTGCTTCTTATATGGACATCACTTCTGCTCTGAACGCCCAACAAATTATTTTAAATTCATTAGCCAGACTTGTCATAGACCTTGATTTCCTCTTAAGAAGCTCTCAAGATGGTGTCTATGCTATAAAACACTTTTTCTTGCACATAATAAATCCATATAGTTAAGTAGAACAGCCCATGACTGGGCTAACAGGAAAAGTCACCTGAAACAGACTCCAAAGGATGTTGGGATGTATTTTAATGGCCTAGGTTTAGTCATCTAGTTCCCTGACTTCACTGACCATCCCAAGGACTAGAAACAATTTTGATGTTGGCAGTTGTCTGTGTTGCAGTGAGCTGATGCATCTTAGCCAAAGTATAAGGTGCTACTGTGTAGCCATTGTCACATCACATGATTCAACAGCTTATCTGTGACTAAAGGAGCATGAAAGATAAACTCTAGTCCAGCTACAAACAACATTCTCTGGAAAATCTCTTGATTTGCACAATTTTAGCAACGGTGAAGATCTGGTTATCACAGATTAACGTCCTATGTCTTGAATTCATCTACCTTTCACCAAAAGGGGGGATTGAGGTAGAAAATAGCATCCCCGAGAACCTTTACCTAGTGTTCCCCTGCTGAACATAGTAATTTCATAGAATACAAACATCACAATGTTACTCTGGGGCCATGAAGGAGGGAGACAAAAATAAGCTCACTCCTTAATCATATCTGCACACAGACAAAATCAGAACACTGTGAAAACTACAAAAATAACCAAATATGTCCCTCTCCCAGCTAATATAAGTGACCACTGCTTCTTTCCCAATTGCAGCTATGTTCCTCTTACCTTCTGTATTAGAATTATTAAGAAATCTTTTGCAATTTCACAGGGTTATTAAGTATCTTACTGATGAAGATCAAAGACTACAGCTTTCAGTATGGATTACAGCTCAACATAAAGAAAACAAAACTCCTCACAACTGGACCAATAAGCAACAATCATGATAAATGGAGAAAAGACTGAAGTTATCAAGGATTCCGTTTTACTTGGATCCACAGTCAATATCCATAGAAGCAGCAGTCAAAAAAATCAAATGATGAATTGCACTGGGCAAATCTGCTTTAAAAGATCTCTTTGAAGTGTTAAAAAGCAAAGATATCACTTTGAGGACTAAGGTGCACCTGACCCAAGCCATGGTGTTTTCAGTTGCCACATATGCATGCAAAAGCTGGACAATGAATAAAGAAGACTGAAGAAGAATTGATGCCTTTGAATTATGGTGTTGGTGAAGAATACTGAATATACCATGGGTTACCAGAAGAATGAACAAATCTGTCTTGGAAGAATTACAGCCGGAATGCTCCTTAGAAGTGAGGATGGTGAGGCTTCGTTTCACATACTTTGGACATGTTATCAGGAGGGACCAGTACCTGGAGAAGGACATCATGCTTGGTAAAGTAAAGGATCAGTGAAAGAGAGGAAGACCCTCAATGAGACGCATTGATACAGTGGCTGCAACAATAGGTTCAAATATAGCAACGGTTGTGAGGATGGTGCAGGACAGGGTGGTGTTTCCTTCTGTTGTACATACTTTTCACTATGAGTCAGAACTGACTCAATGGCACCTAACAACAACATACATGAAAGGCATCACAACACTCCACAAACTATAAATAATTCTAATGTAGAAGATAAGAGGAACATAGCAAGATCAGGCAAAAGATCTGATACAGCAGAAGAAAGAAAACACAGGCAAATATCAGGAGGGTCCTAGACATCCATACATATCTACAGGGCCTCTTTCGGTCACACAGAACACACTTTGTCTCTGTAACATGAACCACCAAGATATCTCAATCTCAGAGAAGTCAAGGCATAAGTTTATTGAGAGGTCTTTTATACCCTACTGATCACATAGCAAAAATTTGCTGTGTAACCAGGTAAATCCATGCAGATCATCAATCCATGCACTTTCAATAAATAGTTTAGGCTGTCATGGCACTGAAGTAGTTTTTGGCACATTACTTGACACATTATAATTCATTAACTCATGCATTTATTCCTACCATTAGCTAAGCATAGCTGGAGATAAGCACAGAACTACCTCAGACCAGCTGCAATTTAACCTTATCCCTATAAAATACCCAAGCACAAAATTGCCCCTGGTTTCTGACAGCATCCAATCCACAACAAGCTCCACTTTCCTGAAGCCTTCCTCAAATCACATAACACAAGTCCAGATCCTGTAACAAGGCCTTCTTAACACCTTCATACTGAAATGCTCCACGGTGTAAGATGGAGTTACAGCTGAATTGAACCAGAAAAACCGTAGCCTTGTCTCTGAGGACTCTTTGTTGCCTGGTTTTGACTCTTGGCTCTGCCAGATGAGGGCAGTGGAATTCATAATGTACTGTTTAAAACTTGAAACTTCCATGGTGACCCCCCCAGGGCCAGTTTGTTGACTGATAGTTTTTAACTGGCACAACCAGTTAGGCAGCCTGACTTGAAAACAGGACCAAATAAAAAAAAACCAAACCCGTTGCCATCAAGTTGATTCCAACTCATAGTGACCCTATAGGACAGAGTAGAACTGCCCCACAGGGCTTCCAAGGAGCGACTGGTAGATTCAAACTGCCGACCTATTTGGTTAGCAGCCGAGCTACTCACCACTGCACCACCAGGGTGCCAAAATGGGACCAGTAGGGCATAAAACCCCTAATGAGAACTTTATCTTGAGCTCTACCAAAGCCAGGATTCCTTGCACAGATCTTGGTAGTTTAATCCAGAGACAGAATGCAGACTATGTATGAATAAGGACACTGGGCAGCTTATACCTGAAGTCTCCAGGATCCCAAATGTTGCCTCTCTTGCTGCACTGTATCTGTTGCCTTTAAATAAAAGCTTTACATGAGTATGAGTTTGTGGGGTCCTGTGAGTACTTTTAAATATGTGTTGTTGTTAGCTCAGACAGTCAGAATTGGCTCCATGGCAACAGGTTTGGTTTTTAGTATTTTCTACCTTTTACACAATTTACTTATTTTTACTGTTTATGATCAGTCTGACTGCTAGAGAATGAATGCTTCGTCCTTGTCCCTTCTGTTCACTGATCAATCACAAGTGACTAAGACATTGCCTGGCATTGTAAGTTAATCAATATTTCCTCAATAAATAGTTGGTCTCAAACTTTAATCTACCAAAATATAAGTTAAGAACCTCTAAAGGAAAGTTGTTTAAATATATGTGAAAAAATTGCCTGGCATTGTAGGTCAATCAATATTTCCTCAATAAATAATTGGTCTCAAACTTTAATCTACCAAAATATACGTTAAGAACCTCTAAAGGAAAGTTGTTTTAAATATATGTGAAAAACAATATTATCATGAGAGACTTTGCCGTACCACACTTTATATTTGCCAGATTTAGTTGACAAAAAGGGCATTAGGGTGCAAAAGACTTTAATACAATTAATTAGTTAGTTAGTTAGTTGCCATCGAGTCTGTTCCCATTCATGGGGACCCCATGTGTGCTCCATAGAGTTTTCAGGACTGTGACCTTTCAGAAGCTGATCACCAGAACTTTCTTCTGAGGCACCTCTGTGTGGGTTCGAACCACGAACAGTTCAGCTAGAAGTCAAGCACTTAAGCTTTGGGCCACCCAGGGACTCTCTAACATAATTAATAGGGCAAATTTATGAGTTATTTTAATTATGACTCCTCAGAGAATATACTACTCCTTTTTCAAAAGATAATACAGAGTTAAATTTTTCCATTATTTTAGAAATTACAAGAGCATTTTAATACTTTGCATAAAGGAAATCAGCCTTCTAAGTAGTTCTTGAACTGAAAAAAAATTCAAACAATAATTATAGACTATTTATAAGAAATTACATTGACAGCATTGTATACGACAGCCATGTATGAGATGTGGCCAAAATTCTACTCAGAGAAAACATCATTGTCTTGAATGCTTTCATTATTGATAAGTAAATGAAGTTTCTAAGTGATTTAGTTACTTATTCAAGATCATACAATTCAAGTGTCTGAATTAAGACTTGAACCCATTTATTTTCTCATTTAATATATTTTACTGGCACTCCTTTTAGATAACACAATAACCAAATGAAAAGTGCAAAGTTTGATTAGACTCTAGCTTGAGTAGGAAAAAAGATTCTAAAGGACATTTTGGAAAATTTGGATATAAAATATATGTTAGAATATATTTTTAATTTTATCTTTTTAAAATTTTCTCAGATTTAGATATATTTTTGATGTCTCCAACTTTCAAATCATTCAGAAAAAAAGATAATAGGAAGAAAGAGAGAGGTAAAGTAAACGTGGAAAATTTGTAACCGTTATTGGATATAGGTAGAGAAAATATTTGTGTTCATTGAACTATTCTTGAATCTATTTGTAAATGTGAAAATTTTCAAATAAAAGAAAACTGCAGCTGCTCATTATGGTCACAAGGTGGCGATAGACTCACTCTTGAATTGCAGGCAGTTAACGGATTTAAGATACTAAAAGCATGTTTGGAACCCTAGCGGTGCAGCGGTTAAGGTTTGGCTGCTAATTGAAAGGTTGGCAATTCAGATCTACCAGCCGCTCCTTGGAAACCCTATGGGGCAGTTCTACTCTGTCCTATAGGGTCACTGAGTTGGAATCAACTAGACGGCAACGGGTTTGGCTTTTTTGTTTTGTTGTTTTTTGACTCTGTCCCGGAACTATATATTGGTAGCAAATACAAAAAAGATCTTTTCTCTCAAGGAACTCATATTATCATAGATACGGGCAAAAAAATAAATAAATAAAAACAACATCAATAATAATAAGCAAATAAACAAATAAAGTAGTTATTTAAATTCATGTATTATGAAGGAAATAAAGAAGGTATTGCAAAGGGCCAAAGTGGGGGTGGTGGCTCCAGATAAACCTTCTTGACTGATTCTTAACTTTTTTTTTCCCCTTCTACTTTGGGTGGAGAGAAATACAAGCAGCCATAAAAATAAATAAGGCCACAAGGTGGCGGAACAGAGTTCATCAGAAACAGTTACAGAAGTAAACTTGAATTGCTGCCCGGAAGCGGGCTACAGGCTCTCCTCACCAGACAAAAATAAGTTAGTTGCTTCAAGAATTTATGTGTGTTTAGAATGCAAAATTATTATTTTTTAGAATTATCTTTTTACCTGTACTTCTTCATTTTTTTTTCTTTTCCAAGCTGTGTGGTAGGGGCAAAAAGTTACTCTTGTTTACCCATACCTGTATTATGGGAAAATAAATCTAATTGTTGTTGGAGTACAAATCTGTGGTTTGGAAACAATGGTAAAAACAAAAAAACAACAACAAACCAGGCTACTGCATCAAAGATATTTTCTTTTTTTATGTTTCCACTGTAAGTGTTTTTCTACTATCCTCCTTTTTTAACTCACACTATGCATATTGAAGAGCTGTGTGGAATGGGTGAGGGAGAAAGGTAAAACAGAAGCAAATAGACTTCAAGTCCAAGCATGTGACTATGATGTCAGGGCCACTAGAGAATCCCACCTTTGAATGCGAATGCCGAAAATCAGTCCAGAGAAACTACGATCATCCACCTCTGACACCAAATTGTGTGGTGGATAACAAATCCCACTCCACGTGCCAACTTCGTCCTATGGAAGTCTCAGCTTCCCTCCCCTGTTTAGTTCAGACCCCATCTGCCCACACAGCCCTACTCGCTCATCCTTAGCCACCCAAGGCTGAGTTGGTAGGTACTGACTGCTAACATGGGAGTCCATATGACTCCCCTACTCCAGACTAGCTGGTCCCAAATTTGGGGTTTTCTTCTACCCCCTCTGGGTACCAGCTACAAGCCCTGAAATCCACATGACTCCCTTCACTTCAGATTGGCCGGCCTGCCCCCTCTCCTTCCTTGGATCCTGTAATTAGCAGCAATAACTTACAGAGCTCATGGTAAACACTATACATTCAATAACAGCTTTAATATAACAAAAAAAGATACAAATGAAGAGATGCATAAGACAAGGTCAGAGCTTCCATGTCCCAAAGAGGATGTACTACCTTCCCATGTTTGGTCATCAAGCAGGAAGGTCCATCTGAGCCTCAGGGCTCAGAGCTTTTATTGGCCTCACCATGGGGCCATGATAAATTACATCATGCTCCTGAGGCTTAGTCAGTATTGGGCCACCCAGTGGCGCTCTGTTTCGGATCTCTCAGGAACTAAGACCTAAAGGACAAATTGCTTTTTGCAAGGTAATTCCATACCTCTCAGTGACATGGAAAATAAACAGAAGTAATCTCATTGATCTAGCCTCAGGGTCCTTTTACTACAACATAAACAGACCATTGGTCTGCCAAAAATAACCTCTTTTTAGCTTACTGTATTAAAATGAGTTGGTGACTGTCTTAGTCATCTAGTGCTACTGTAACAGAACTACCACAAGTGGATGGCTTTTAACAAAGAGAAATTTGTTCTCTCACAGTCTAGTAGGCTACAAGTCCAAATTCAAGGCATTGGCTCCATGGGAAGCCTTTCTCTCTCTGTCAGCTCTGAAAGAAAGTCCTTGTGGTGCATCAATCTTCCCTTGGTCTGGGAGCATCTCTGCGCAGGAACCTCAGGTCCAAAGGATGCGCTCTGCTCCTGGCACTGCTCTCTTGGTGGTATGAGGTTCTCATGTGTCTCTGCTGGCTTTTCTCTTTTATATCTCAAAAGAGATTGGCTTACAACACTATCTAATCTTGTATACCTCATCAGTATAACTGCCGCTAATCCATCTTATTAGATCATAGTGATTGAATTTACAACACATAAGGAAATCACATCAGATTACAAAAGGTACATACACAATTATACAATACCGGGAATCATGAGCCAGCCAAGTTGACAGATATTTTGGGGGGACACAATTCAATCTATGACAGTGACTGCCTTCTTTCTTCCTTTAATTGTCCTATCATAGTACTTGTCCAACTCCATCCAGGGGAGAAGTAGAACCAACCTAGCAGACATTAAAAAAAAAGCAAAAAAAAAAAAAATCTATAATATAAGAAAGAAGGAGTTAAATTATATTTCAGAAAAGTGGGAAGAAATAGATTATAAATTGTGAGGGAAAGAAGGGAAGAGAGGTGTGGGGAAATACTCATAAAGAAATTAACACTTGATTTAAGCCTTCTACAATTACTAGGATTTTTCTAAGCAAAGAAAGGATTGGGTGATAAAAGAATTTCAGGCTTACGAGACAACACGTATCAAACTATTAAGTTATAATAGGTCAGGATGGGTTTGAGTATGGTTAGGAGTCATTGTGCCTGGAGCATGGACTGCACAGGGACTTACTGGAAGATAACACCCGTAACATAGGTGGCAGACCTTGAATGTCCTACTAAGAAGCTCTTTTGGCACAGCTTTGAGTTGCACTACATTTATTATAAATAAATATTGACTCGAAATTTCCCCCTTATGTAAGACAGCACACAATATTGGGGAAGCCAGCACAACTTGTACAAGGAAAGATCATGGAAGCTCCATAGACACATCCAAACTCCCTGAGGGACAGAATTGTTGGGCGGAGGACTATGGGGATCATGGTTTCGGGGAACATCTAGCTCAATTGGCATAACACAGTTTATAAAGAAAGTGTTCTACATTCTACATTCGTGCGTAGCGTCTGGGGTCTTAAAAGCCTGTGAGCAGTCATCTAAGATACTCCACTGGTCTCACCCCTTAGGGAGCAAGCGAGAATGAAGAAAACAAGATACAAGGAAAAAATTAGTCCAAAGGACTAATAGACCACAACTACCATGGCCTCCACCAGACCGAGTCCAGTACAACTAGGTGGTGCCAAGCTACCACCACTGACTGCTCTGACCGGGATCACAACAGAGGGTCTTGGACAGAGCTGGAGAAAAATGTAGAACAAAATTCTAACTCACAAAAAAAGACCAGACTTACTGGCCTAACAGAGACTGGAGAAACCCCTAGAGTATGGCCCCTGGACACCCTTTTAGCTCAGTAATGAAGTCATTTTTGAGGTTCACCGTTCAGCCAAATATTAGACAACCCCATAAAACAAAACGAGACTAATGGGGCACAACAGTCCAGGAACAAGGACTAGAAGGCAGAAGGGGACAGGAAAGCTGGTAATAGGGAACCCGAAGTTGAGAAGGGACAGTGTTGACATGTCATGGAGTTCTTAACCATTGTCATAAAACACTATGTATACTGTTTAATGAGAAACTATTTGTTCTATAAACCTTCATCTAAAGTACAATAAAAAAAAAAAATTTCCCCCTTATGAAGAGAATGCAAATACAAGTTACAGACTGGGAGAAAATATTTGCAAATCACGTATCTGGCAAAGGACTGGTATCCAAAATATACAAAACCAAAACCAAACCAGTTGCTGTCAAGTTGATTCTGACTCATGGCGAACCCGTGTGTGTCAGAGTAGAATCATACTCCGTAGAGTTTTCAATGTTGATTTTTTTAGAAGTAGATGGCCAGGCCTTCTTCAGAGACACCTCTGGGTGAACTCAAGCTTCCCACATTTTGGTTAGCAGCCAAGTGCATTAATCGTTTGCACTACCCGGGAACTAACATATACAAAAACTCTTAAAACTCCAAAATAAGAAAGAAAAAAAAATTATAAAATCAGCAAAAGATCTAAATAAATACCTCATCAAAGAAGATATAACCTGTTAAAACCTGTTGCTATCAAGTCAATGTCTACTCACAGTGACCCTATAGGACAGAGTAAACTGCCCAATAGGGTTTCCAAGGCTGTAATCTTTATGCAAGAAAATTGCCACATCTTTCTTCAGTGAAGCGGCTGGTGGGTTCAAACCACTGACCTTTCAGTTAGCAGCTGAGTGCTTAAGCAGTGCACCACAGCACCCCTTAAAGAAGATATACTGTGTTTTTATTCAAATATTGCTCACCTTCTGTGTTTGTTTGCCCCTAAAGGTATTTTCATAAGCGTATTACGCTAAATATTTTTACAGCAACAAGTGGAAGAGGATTGGCATGACGGCACTTGTGAGGGTGCCTTGCAGGGGGGAGGGCGTGACCAGGAAACAAAGGCAGAAGGCATGCATTATTTGCATAAAAATACCATACAGATGGAAAATAAGCATCTTAAAAGTATATCCATCATTAAGCAATTGCAAGTTAAAACAATGAGATACCACTACATACCTATTAATCAAACCAGTTGTGATCGAGTCAACTCCAACTCATAGTGACTACTTGTGTGTCACAGTAGAACTGTGCTCCAAAGGTTTTCAGTGGCTGATTTTTTTGGAATTAGATCACCAGGTCTTTCTTCCAAGGCACCTCTGGGTGGACTCCAAGCTCCAATCTTTGGGTTAGCAACCAAGTACGTTAAACATTTGCACCACCCACGCACTCCATATACCTATTAGAATGGCTAAAATCCAAAATACTGGCAGCACCAAAGGCTGGTGAGGATGTAGAGCAACAGGAATGCTCATTCATTGCCACTGGGAATGCAAAATGGTACAGCCACTTCAGAAGATAGTCTGGCAGGTTTGTTTTTTTTTTTTTTTTTTACAAAGTTAAACATAGGCTTAAGCGCAGTGAAACTATTCTGCATAAAACTATAATAGTAAATACATGACATTATGCATTTGTCAACACTCATAGAACTGTGCCACACAAACAGTGAACCCTAAGGTAAGTTTTACACTTTAGTTAATAATAACGTACCAATATTAGTTCATCAATTGTAACAAATGTATCACTCTAATGCAAGATGTGAAAGAGAGTAGAAACTGTGCAGGGAGAAGGGTTATATGGAGATTCTCCATACCTTTGTGCAATTTTTATGTAAACTTGAAAACACTCAAAAAATTCTGTTAAAATTTTCCTTTAGAACTAATATTTTGTAACCTGCATAGACTCTAGTTAGACATAACTTCTTCATAGAATTGCGCCTTCACAGTTTGAGTTTCAGAGATGATCTCAGCACTATCATATCCAGCAGTAAGTGGACTTAATCACATTTATCTAATACTGCAGCAGAAAATGACAGTGACGGACAACCTAACTTCTTGGGGTTCATTGTAAAAGTTTCTTACAGATACATGCTATAGGGGCACTTGATGTCACATCTAACAAGTATAAGAGGAGAAAAAGGTCAAAGTTTGGAATGAATTCTGAACTATTTTGATGGGCTTAGACCGACCCCGAGTTGCTTTAGAAGGTTGCTATGAACATCGTTCCAAAGAGGTGGGAATGTATGTTGTTAACCATGGGATGAATATTTTCTTCAGATTTCTCTTCTCCTACTACTGTCACTACAGGCTTCTTCCCAAAAAGTGTCAAACAGCTCAAAAATCTCACTTTTAACATATATTATTCTGCACTGATGCTTTTGTCTAAAATGTTTTCCTAAATAATTTATTTCCTAAGTAATTAGCAGAAAATGAATTATAGTTTTGATGTGTTCAAAATTTTGTATCAGTAAGAAGTATTCTAAATCTTCATGCACGAGGAATAAGAAATTGAGAACTTATTTTGGTCATTATAGTATATACTTGAATTTATAATTCACTTTGACATTGAATTATGAGGGTAGGTAGATAACTATTTTTTCAGAAGTTTTATTGTAAGTCTCTTTACAGTGTTAATCCAATATTATAATGCATTTGTTTCTCATTCAAAATTTGGCATTTTTTTGAAAGGTAGACATGCAAGAGATCTATTTCAGAATAAACGTTTCCTTTTTTTACTCTAGTTCTCTTATAGCAGAGTTGAAAAGATATCACTTGTTGTTCCATTAGAATAATGAAAGATTTAATTACAGGCAGTCCCCGGATTACGAACAAGTTCTGTTTCTAAATCTGTCTTTAAGTCGAATTTGTATGTAAGTCAGAACAGTTAGGTACGGTTCGATACTAATGTCAGTTAGTCAAATGTATGTCTTAGTATATGCTATATAGTGTACCTTACTATGCATAAAAAAAATTAAAGAAGTACTTCCAGAGACACTAAAATATCTTTAACATAGTAATACAGTAATAATAATAATGTTTTGATATATGTCACAAAGTAGTTCCTGTTATGTACCTCAAATTTTTAATATAATAAGCTTTATGGGGGTTGGTCACAACTACGGGTTGTACTTAAGTTGGACGTTTATAACCCGGGGACCGCCTACACATATTACCTGCTACTTGTGCTGAGTTATAGGAAGAAGAGACATGTAAGAAAAGAAACAAAGAGAAAATTAAACAGGATGAGCTTTGATATGGTGGGAAGAGTTAAGGTCCCTTTCCAAACTCCTTTAGTTATCAGATCTCTGGGGTAAGAGTCAAGAGAATGGGCTTTGTCATGGATTGAATTGTGTCCTCCCAAAATATCTGTCGATTTGACTGAGTCATGATTCCCAATATTGTATAATTGTGTACCATTTCGTAAACTGATGTGATTTCATTATTTGTTGTAAATTCAATTCAATCACTATGATCTAATAAGATGGATTAGCGGCAGTTATACTGATGAGGTATACAAGATTGGACAGTGTCTTAAGAGAGAAGTGACCAGAGACACATGGGAACCTCATACCACCAAGAAAGCAGTGCTGGGAGCACACTGCGTCCTTTGGACCTGAAGTTCCTGTGCAGAGAAGCTCCCAGACCAAGAGAAGATTGATGACACAAACCTTCCTCTAGAGGCAACAGAGAAAGCGTTCCCTTGGAGCTGACGCCCTGGATTTGAACTTGTAGCCAACTGGACTGTGAGAGAATAAACTTCTCTTTGTTAAAGCCACCCACTTATGGTATTTCTGTTATAGCAGCACTAGATGACTAAGACAGGCTTTAATCAAGATTCTGCTACTACCCCGTTATGTGATGGTCAGAAAAATCAGACTATCAGAGATGCACAAGACTTTAGAAATCATTTACTACAACTTTTCTTGAGATGAGCTAAAGCATATATCAATGAAGGCCGCACCAGTAAGCCAGGATAAGAATCCAATTCCACTCAACTGGTCCACACTTCTTTTCATCAAACATCACTGTCTCTTAAAATGATACACATATTCTCTATGTATTCATTTCCTGATTTATAGAGGTGGACATGAACTTCTGTAAGATTTGTAGAAGTTTTAGAATTCTCCACACTTGTTCCTTTTGTGCCACTAAACGTACATTAGGCAGTATCCACGGTTTATGCAATTGAAAGTTCAGAGGCTTGTAATGGAAAGTAAAGAAATTCAGAAAGGATTCGTAAACATAGTTAACTGTCAGGACATACTTTATTTCTGACAAGTTTTAGTTCTTTTTGGCAGATCCATTTATTACCTGAATGACAATTCTCAGAAATCTTATTTTCATTTGAGAAGAAAGCACAGCTGTTTTCATAAGTATTACAAACAATTTTAAATCTGTGGAGCAAAAGAGACACTTCTTTTAAGTGTCTAGGATGTTCTCACATAATTCTCCTCATCCAGCCAATGATTTCCTAGGACTTTCAATAAACAATGGAACGCTAAATGATAAAGCACAGAGTAAGTATACAGTCACAAAAGTAATGGTATAAACTTTGAAGATAAAACTCGTGTAAATCTCTAGAATTTGCAGGCTCATCTTAACTGGAAAAGAATCCTTCTAACAAAAAGCTTCATAATGATATAAAAAAAGAAAATGCTTTGGAGACTGGGAATTGAATCTCCTGTTCTACTACTAACATTCCATATGCTAAGTTTCTTAATTTGACTGAACCTCAGTTGTTTTCTTTTGTTTTGTTTTATGAAAAAGGAATATCACCTAATATTTAGGGAGGCATGTGAAAATTCTTTTTAAAAAAGTATGTATGTGCTCAGTAAAAGTAAGTATATAGAAGGTGGTGGACATACAAGCTCTACAGAATTTGGTTGCAGCTGGGGAAAAAGGCTAGGTTCATGTGGCATGTAGTCATTTCCTTTTTTCTCCGTTTAAAACACAGGTTGAAGGGTATCAGCTTCAATATATTATTAGTTCCAAACAAACATGAATCTTGTGGCTCACTGCAGATGGGGTTGGTGATAGAATTCAGACAGTGGAATAGGTAGTATTAGGATTGAGTCATGAGGATGGGGTGGTTCAAACTCACCTATTTGTCTCAAAAAAAGGGTGAGGGGATAGCATTGGGCAGGGCTCCTTCACAGCTTCTTTGCTCCTTAGTTCCATTTCTTCAGGCAGCCCCTGGAGCCTGAGCAGCTAGTCTGATCTCTTCCTAGTGCTACTCCTTTAGTTAAACCACGAATTTCTCTCAAGTAGACTATGCTAAATCCCCTAACTTGTATCTCTTCAACCATTCTGATTTTCTGTGTTAAATGCAATTCTGCCCAAGTGACCCAACTCCGTTTTCAAAAACGCCTCTATGGCTTCCCAGGCTTTCCATGACCAGATACCTGTCTAGTTCTGAGACATTTATCTCATTCAATCCCTAAAGCAATCCAGCGAAAGAAATATCTTTTTTTTTTTTCTTTGTAAATTACCTGGAAACCAGAGCTTAGAGAGTTAAAATAAAAGTAGAGTCTACGTGATGCTCTTTCTACTCTAATAAGCTACCTTCCAGGTTTACAGAGTTGACTCAATAGCAATTAGTATGGTTTTAAACAAAGCACACTTTTAATCCTCAGAATAAAATGGGATGTTCCACTGAACTTAATATATCCACTTTACATACATTTCTGCTCACAGACATGTAAAATCAATGGTTTTCAATTTTTTTTTACTATGAACCACTGTAAAATAAATATTTTCTATCACCGCCTAATAAAGAAGCACACAGATACAATAAATTCCATAAACTAAAATTAACCTTTACTGCATATGAAAAAATAAAAATAAGTTAATACAAAATAGAATTTAATTTATATGTAATTAAAATAATATATGTAGAAAATAATTCCGAGAACACATTACAAGCAAAGAAATCAGGAATGATTTTATTTAATGGAATTGGTATGCTTGTATTTTCATAAATTCGTTCTAGTCCAGAACATTATTTTAAGTAATTTTCATTTTAAAGTCTCGTACTTTAAAAAATATTTTAGAACGTGGCTCAAAGTCAAAATTTCTGTTTAGTTTGTAAATTTCAATGCTTAACATTTTTGATAATTAAAAAATTATCACTCTATTTCAGATGAACTTGAACACACTTTTGAGCTTTTAATTTCAACTTCTTGTCTTCTAATCATTAAAATATCACTTTAAATGCAATTTATATAAGTCTGGTTAAATGTTACAACCATTCACAGACTCATAAAATGTCACACTCAGTATCATCTCTTCTAGAAACTCAACAAAAGTCCTTTTTTGGAAGCCTGCACACTTCTGCTTGCAGGGCAAAAATTTTACCCTGCCCTTTGCTGTACAATTAACTATAAATTCTGTTAAAATATGTCTTTAACAGGCATATCTTTCCTATTACATTAATGGTTATTATGACCTTTGTGATGGTTAAGATTGTGTGTCAACTTGGCTGGGCCATGATTCTCTGTTTTAATATAATCACTCCTATGATTGAATATACTGTGAGTAGCCAATCAGATGAAAGGGAGTCTCCCTGGGGGTGTGGCCTGCATCTGTATATAAGCAGACATTCTGGCTTTTTGCTCTCTCTGGATCTTGGGACTTGAGCTGTCAGCTTATCTGCCGAACCTGGGACTCGTCGATCTGCACAGCCTGAGTGGGAGCCCTGGTTTCCAACTTTCCGATCCTGGGCTTGCCAGCTTCTGCAGCGGTGTGACTTGGGAGAGGCCTCTACCCTGATCCATGGACTTGGGACTTTCTAGCCTCTACAATTGTGTGAGCTGTTTCCTTGATATAATCTCTCTATATGTATATATTTATACACTTTACTGGTTTTGCTTCTCTAGAGAACCCAGCCTAAGACAACCACCTTATACAAGAAATTAAAATGAAATACCAGAGAGAAAACATCAAATTGTTCCTTTGTGGGTTATGCATGTATTCATCACATCCCCTCAAATAACTGTCTCTTTCAAACCGCTGGTTAAAATACACTGCAGTATTTATCATAAGGAGCCCTGGTTGTGCAGCAGTTAAGAGCTCGACTGCTAACCCAAAGGTCAGCAGTTCGAATCCACCAGCCGCTCCTTGGAAACCCTACGGGGCAGTTTTACTCTGTCCTTTAGGGTCGTTATGAGTTGAAATCAACTGGACGGCAACAAGATTTATCATAACATGCATAGTTCCTCTTAAGTGTGTTACACACTCTGATGCTTACTGATTTTTTACCTTTCATATTCATTGTTTTAATGCTGGTTGTGACTTGCCAAATTAGATTCATGATTCGCTAAGATATTTTGTCAAGCAGTTTGAAAAAACTTCTTGGGAAATCCAGTGTGCCAACAGTCTTCAGCTAGAGAATTTTTATTGATGTACCCCTCCAAAGAGGCTAATCTATTCCTTGTCTTCTAAAATTCCATTGTGGGCAAAAATACATATTCTTATAAATGAGTGATGTGTTTTTATAAATAGAATTTTCAGCCAACTTGGTAATCATCCATTTCTCTGCTGATTCTGAATCTATTGAGAATTTATAAACTAAATAAAAACTATAAAATTCAATCTTCAATAACAATGTTAATACCTTGCAATGTAAACTTAATGTGAATAGAACATTAATATTAGCTCATCTAATACCCACATATCAGAAGTTTAAGAAGAGCCATTTATCCACTTCCAGTTCTTCTCTGATAATGTAAAATTTAATCCAATCTAATATAGAATTCCTCCAGTCTTTATCAGGTGCTGTATGAGTCTCTATAAATAGAACAGAAGAAATGACTGAATACTGAATCTGTTTATTTATTTAGTGCCTTCTTCTACTCATCCACTAAAACCCAGTTCAAACATCACTCCATATATAAAGTCTTTCTGACTCCACATAAGCGTTAGTCATTCATTTACGTATTCATATATTTACATATTTTTATTGTTATATTCATTAAATTATTTGTCTGCTTGTCTGTTTAGTCTATAAGACTGTAAGCTTCTTGAAGTCAAGGTGTCTACTTCCATCTGTATAAAACCTTTGGGCTACTGCCTTAAACCTTCTATGGTTTTCCATCAAGCAGACCTGAGTCTACTAAATGGCCTAATAATCCCTATTCAACCTGGATCTCCATTACTTCTCTGACTTCATCTCCTTCTGGTCTTCATGCATGCACTCTGCCATCTGACAGCAACCTACATGCTTCTCCTAAAAAAGGGAAGTCATGTTTCCATCTCAGGGCTGTTGTATTTGCTGGTACAACATCCTAGAAGGCCAGAGAGCACACCTCTCTCCCTCACTTTTTTCAAGTCTTGAAGCAAGTGTTATCTTCTCGGAGAGACTTCCTATGACTCCTACTTCAAGTCCCAATCCTATGTTATAATTTTTCTCAACAGTGGCTAACACCATCTAATCTTTGTTGTTGTTGTTAGGCACTGTCGAGTCAGTTCCAACTCACAGCAACCCTATGTACAGCAGAACAAAACATTGCCTGGTCCTGCAACATCCTCACAATTGTTGTTATGCTTGAGCCCATTGTTGGCAGCCACTGTGTCAATCCATCTCTTTAAGGGTCTTCCTTTTTTTCACTGACCCTATACTTTACCAAGCATTATGTCCTTCTCCAGGGACTGGTCCCTCCTGATAACATGTCCAAAGTAGAGTCCTTCAAAATTGCAACTCAAGGATTGAATTTGTTCTTTCAGCTTCAGAAATGCTCAGTGTGTTCTTCCCTTTTGGTTTTCTAACTCCAGGTCTTTGCACATGTCATTATAATACTTTTGTCTTCTCGAGCTCCCCTTTGAAATCTTCTGTTTAGCTCTTTTACTTCATCATTTCTTCCATTTGTTTTAGCTACTCTACATTCAAGAGCAAGTTACAGAATCTCTTCTGACATTCACTTTGCTATTTCTTTCTTTCCTGTGTTTTTAATGACCTTTTGCTTTCTTCACGTATGATGTCTTTGATGTCATCTCACAACTCGTCTGGTCTTTGGTCAGTAGTGTTCAATGTATCAAATGTATTCTTGAGATGGTCTTTAAATTCAGGTGGGTATACTCAAGGCTGTATTTTGGCTTTCATGGAATTGTTTTACTTTTCTTCCACTTCAAATTGAACTTGCATATGAGCAATTGATGGTCTGTTCTGCATTCAGCCCCTGGCCTTGTTCTGAATGATGATATTGAGCTTCTCCACCATCTCTTTCCACAGATGTAGTTGATCTGATTCCTGTGTATTTCATTTGGCAAGGTCCACTTGTATAGTTGCCATTTATGTTGTGGAAAAAAGGAATTTCCAATGAATAAGCCACTGATCTCGTAAAATTCTATCTTGCGATCTCCAGCGTTGTTTCTATCACCAAGACTGTATTTTCCAACACCTGATCCTTCTTCGTTTCCAACTTTTGCATTCCAGTTACCAGTAATTACAAATGTATTTTGATTGCTTGTATCGATGTATCTTGATTGCATGTTTGATCAATTTCAGACTGCAGAATTTGTTAAAAATCTTCAATTTCTTCATCTTTGGCATTAGTGGTTGGTGCATAAATTTGAATTATAGTCATATTACCTGGTCTTCCATGTAGGAGTATGGTTATTATTCTTTCACTGACAGCATTGTACTTCAAGATAGAACTTGAAATGTTCTTTTTTATGATGAATGTGATGCCATTCCTCTTCAATTTGTCTTTCCTGGCAAAGCAGAATATATGATTATCTGATTCAAAATGGCCAATACCACTCCATTTCAGCTTACTAATGCCTAGGATATCGATGTTTATGTGTTCCATTTCATTGTTGATGACTTCCAATTTTCCTGGATTCATACTTAGTACAATTCCACGTTCTGATTATTAATGGATGTTTGCAGCAGTTTCTTCTCATTTTGAGTCGTACCACGTCAGCAAATAAAGGTCTCGAAAACCTGACTCCATCCACGTCATCAAGGTCGATTCTACTTTGAGGAGGCAGCTCTTTCTCAGTCATATTTTGAGTGCCTCTCAACCTGAGGGGTCATCTTCTGGCACTATATCAGACAATGTTCTACTGCTATTGATAAGGTTTTCACTAGTCTTTTTCCTAAGTAGGCTGCCATGTCCTTCTTCCTAGTCGGTCTTGGTCTGGAAGTTCCGCTGAGACCAGTCTGTCCATCATGGATTATCCAGCTGGTATTTGAAATACTGGTGGCATAGCTTCCAGCATCACAGCAACATGAAAGCCCTCACAGTACAACAAACTGACAGACGAGTGGTGGAAGAGCCCAGTAGTTGATTCAACATAATTGTAATACCAGGCAAGTGTTCTGTAGTCACACAATTTGCTCTGACATTAGTCTACTACTTTTTTTTTTTTTTCAGATTTACTTTTAGAATGTTATTTTATACAATAATGATTACAATGAGAGTAGACTGATTTTCTGGACACTTTGAATTGGGACCATAGTAGCTTTTGAGGAACTCTCAATGCCTTTCTCTATATTCACTTTTTTACATCCCCATTCAACAAACTCCCTCCTATTTACTAGATACGAACAGGAGAGAAGAAAGTCTTGTTCTTTCTCATTAAAAAAAACTGAGACTTTACCAAACCCTCACTGCCATTATCAGAATTCTCCAACTTCCCCTGTCCCTGGCATGAAGATTACAGAGAAAATTACTTGATGATTTAATAATTTCTAATTTAATAGTTTCAAACTTACATCAAACAGTTCTAAAAAGGTACAATCCACATGGTCAGCACAATATGGAATGACTATCAGATTGGATAACAATTGCTATATTATTGATGTCAGCAAATTCGGCTAGATTTCAGAAGGTAGTACCATGTCATGATAATTTCATATGTGTTTTCTGTCTAGGTTTCAGATTTCATCCATCCTTAGACTATGTGACCCATCATCTATCATCTCACATTAGACTTCTCCATTTCTTTCACTCAGAATGCTAATTCCCCTGACACAGAAAAGTACTGATTTCAACAGTAACAAATAAGTTTGTTAGTGATATACCTCAGAGTATTTTGGATTATATTCTCCTAAGGTGTGATACTTTTATATCAGAAACTACCAGTTGTAATTATAGTTAAGTCTTTGATCTTGAATATAATTTTATTCCAGGAGTTATTTCCCTATCCCTTTGGAAAATGGAAGGTGTTAATAATAACCACACACTTTGTATTCTGAAAGGAATGCTCTGGATGTAAGTGCACAAGAATGTAATTGTAAAATTAATATTTTGTAGAGGGATTTGGAATAAGGTCGGTTGCTATTACAGCAAGGTAGCAATTTTTAGTCCCTTAAATATTTCTTTGTTCATATATGTAAAATGTTGTTTCTTTAGGGTTTTTTGACTAAGGCTCAGTAATAAAAGGCATGTTTATTTTTCACACTGACAATCTTGATTAAAAAAAGAAATCTAATGAGGCGTGCATTTTTCTCCACAGTAGAGGTGACCTAAATGCAAGCTATGTTAACTCCATTTGTCAGTAAAATAGAACAGCTGCTCAACTTCAAATCAACAACTTTAAGCCATAAATTTAAGATGAAAAACTGAGGGATATACAAATGGCAAAAGGAAATTATTCCACTTACCCTGAGGAAGAGATGGGGATGACGAACTTCTAAGGGCTGACTCCCTGGATATATTTAAATTACCATGTGTCACTTTATTGTCCATTGCAGACAGAAGAAAAAGTATGGCATGAAACTTGTGTATAGGAGCAAACTCCAACTTCTATGAGCAATGACAGAGAAAGGAAGTGCCAAGACTGAAATTCTTTGCTGTCTCTCTTGTGCCACCACCCGCCCACAAGTCTATTTGTGAGTTTTTTCACAAATTTTTCAGGCATTCCACTTCCTTGGTGTTCATTATACTTATAAATATAATATCCACCTTGGTTAATTAATTGGTTTGTTGCTTGAAAAAACTCTAGGAAGGCTTAGTTGGTTGTTGTCCTTCTAACTGTCTGTTTTTGAGTCTCTGTCCCAGGGCCAGGACCTGCGTCAGGTGAATGAACCACTCACGTCAGGTGTGAAATTTGAGGGGTCCCCAAAAAACTTAGTAATCATGATAAATAATATTTAATAGTAAGTCATCAATAATAAAAATAATGCAAAATTTTCCTCGACGCCATTCAAAAGCTTTAAGCCCTCTGACATATCTGTGCTCCAAAGAAAGTGGCAAATGTGAAAATGATGTCACAAATGCGGGAAAGACCCCCGAACAATATGACAGAAAAAACAAAGAGCTAAAGATCAATAGACTCTTAGTGTGCACTGCTTCTGTTCTAGCTGATTTAACATTAACTCACTAGATTGTGTGCACCATAACTAGGTCATTCAAATGTGGGCTTATAGGCAAAACAAGTACTGCCAAATTTAAACGATTTAAAAATAATTACCTCATCTGAGAAAATTTTAAAATATTAAGAAGGTTAACTGTGGTTTCAGAGAAATAAGATAATTAGCTTGTAACCATAGAAGAAGCTCATCACTTGGCTTTGCACTGTAGCTGTTTGCTTAGCCTTTTCACTCACTTCAGTTCAGCTGACCTCCTAAGACAGAGGTTCCTAGGCTTCAGAAAATTCCACTACCTCAAGTAGCTTGCTTTTCACACCTAGTAGCTTTACATTAAAATCCTGGGCTCCCCTCATCCTTAACTTCTGCCCAAAACTAGAGGAAATAGGCAGAAACCAGTTTAGGTGCCATGTTGACATTCAGGATAACCTTGTGGCTTATTAATTACCTCATACATAGTAACTTCCCTGCCTCTGGGTGGAGTTTAACCACCATTTTCTGAACATGCGATGCATGAAGTTATAGGTAAACCCCATTGTGCCTGTGTAGTATGATTAAGAATGTTGCTGATGTAACTTGTATGAAATTCTTACTTGTAAATCCCTTAGAAGTTACCTTCCCCCTCATCCTCACTGAGCAGTCTTGGCAGCAACAGCCCCTACTGTTCCCTTCCTTAAGCAACAAAATAAACGCACCTTTCTACTCTCCCACCTTGGTCTGTCACTTACTGGCTGAGATGAGCTGCGATGAGCAGAACCTGGGGTTCCACCCGGCAACATTTCTGGTGAGCCAGGAGGGAGCCATCTGATCAATTCCAGAGGTGGATCGGACAACAGACTGGCCCTGATGTCTGGCGCCACCAGGAGATTTCTCCTGGAGACCTGGGAGCAGCTCTGTAAGCTGATCTGCCTCAGACTCAATGCTGATTCCGTGGAAGACATGAAGTGCACCTGAATTATTTGGTAAGTACCGAGGTAAAGCCTTAGAAAAGTCCCAAGAAGCAGGAGGAATTGACTGTTGAGGGTGTAAAAGACTCTAGGTGTCTGTTATTAGGTTGGTGCACCAAATTAGGTTGTGTGAGTGTGTGAGTGTGTGTGTGTGTGTCCAGAGAACGGGAAATGTTCAAGGGATCCTGGAATGCAGCCTTCTAGGATGCACCCTTAAGAACTGGGAATATTTTGGGTCAGACCCCATGAAAAAGGAAAAAATGATTTCCTTTTGTAACACTGCATGGCCTCAGTATGAATAGGCAAGTGGAGAGGAATGGTCAGAGAATGGGTTCCTAAAGTATAATACCATCTTTCAGTTAGACCTTTTCTGTACTTGTGAGGGAAAGTGGGATGAGAAGTATTATATAGAAGCTTTCATTACTCTATATCAGGACAAGGGATTACAGAAGAGATGTAAAATTCTAGTCCAGAAGGGGGCCAGCGGATCACGAATGCTAGGAGAAGCAGCAGTGCCAGCAGTGATTCCTGCCACTGAACCCTCTAGGCCCCACATCCCCACTCCCAAGCCCTTCTGCCCTGGCGTTGGGCTCGCTGCACCATACGTAGAGTGGAATGGCCTTTGGGTGCCCCAATTCAGTGACTAGGGAGAACAAAAGTAACACGAGTGCAACCAATTCTTGGGAGAGCCACAGCACAGCCAAGCCCAGGGACATGAATCCCCTCCAACAAGTCCTGGCAGGAGATGTGGGCATGGTCTGGTTCCACCAACCTTTCTTAAAAGTAATCTTTATAACTGAAAAAATTATTACCCCAAGTAGCAGGAAGACTCTAAGAGAATGCAAGATCTTTTTGCCTCCATCTTTTGCACTCATAACTCTAATTGGGCAGATTTTCAGGCACTGCTAGATGTGCTCCTGACCCCAGAAGAAAGGCACATGGTTCTAGAAAAGGCTAAGGTGGAGGCTTACCGGTGCCATGAAGTGCAGGCAGTATATCAGCTGGGGGCAGAGATTTTCCCTGTGGGGGGCCTGGCTGGGATCAGAATATGGCCAAGGGATAGACCCGCCTTGCTTATCATAGGGTGTGCCTTTTAGAAGGGTCTAAAAACTGGCCTTAAAAGAAAAAAAACAAACCTTATCAAAATATATGGGATCAAACAAGAACCAACCAAAGATCCCTCTAAGTTTCTGGAAAGAATTTATGAGGCTTTTAGACAATTTGCAGACACAAACCCTGAGAGTCATGAAAACACTCACATGGTGAATATAATTTTTATCAGGCAGAGTGCCCCGGACATATGGAGAAAACTCCAGAAACTTGAGGGAGGTGTGCAGTGGAGGATCTCACAGCTTGTTGAGCTTGCCTACTAGGTAAATTCCAATCAGGACCAGGAACCAGAAAAGAGAAAAATCACCAGTCAGAAGAGACAGACTGCATTCCTGGCTGCTGCCTTGAAGGGAATTGACCCATCTCTTGGTGGCCCAAGAAGAGGAGCACCCCTGAGGAGAGAGTGAAGTGAGAGGTCCCAACTTCCCTTTAAGCCGAGATCAATGCGCCTGGTGCAAGAAGAGAGGACATTGGAAGAGAATGTGCCCAAAATTCCTACCCAAAGGTGACAAAGAGCCTGGGGCTGCCCAGTGCCCAATAATGCCAATGGGGGAAGGTTGAGGAGGATGGGAGGCGAGTCCTAGACCTAACCCGCTGGTTACAATGAAGGCGAGGGAGGGGGACCTGTACACTTTCTAGTGGATACCAGAGCAACTCACTCTGTCCTGACCCAGAAAAATACAGCCCCGTTGAAACAAACTCTGTTGGTTGTGCGAGTTTCAGGTAAGAAGAAGAACCTTCCCTTCCTCCAGCCTCTAACTTGCTCCATACAAGGGAAGTCATTAATACATTCTTTTCTCTACATGCCTGACTGTCTCTTCCCTTTCTGTGAAGAGACTTATTGTGCAAACTGCAAGCACAAATTTATTTTGATCAAGGGACCATGCAGATGTAGGTGCCACCAGAGAATGGATGGCGACTGCAGATGGCCCTTATCACTGAGTCACCCACCAGTTATAGCATGGAAGGACACTACCAGGGATTGGCAGGGGCAGTTATAGAGGCCTCAGCCTTAGGACTCTCCAATATGAGCAAACCTTTTGACCTGTATGTACATGAGTCCACCGGAGCGTTGGCTGGGGTACTTACCCAGACTCTCGAGACTTGGCCAAGACCTGAGGGGGCCACTCTAAACAAGGATGGATGGCTGTACATCCCTCATGGAAAGATTTTCATTCCATCAAAACTCATGCACCCTCTCCTACAGAGAGCCCACCAGTCCACCCGTTATGGGCGAGATGGACTATATGATTGTGTTCAGAGACATTTAACTGGACCAAAGGTCCATGCCACTATTTTGGCAGTGGTAAAGAGCTGCCCTGCCTGAGTGAAAAATAATCCCAAGAACACTGCTGAAGTGCCCCCAGGGGTCCAGCAAACTGGGACAATGCCTAGAGACAACTGGCAGGTGGATTTCACTGACATACCTCGAGTTTCTGGGAATTACAAATATCTGATAGTCTTTATCAGCACCGTCACTAACTGGGTTGAAGCTTTTCCTTGCAGGACTGAAAAGGCCACCAAGGTTGTGAAGCACGTCCTGAACAAAATCATCCCTTGATTTAGGCTTCTCATCTCCACTGACGGTGACAATGGGCCCCATTTTGTGGCCTTGATAGTGCAATCGGTGGTAACCCCCCTGGACATTAATTGGAAGTTACACACAGTCTGCAGACCCCAGTTCGGCGGTAAAGTAGAGCAGGTTAACCAGACTCTGAAGAGATGCCTAGCAAAGCTGTGCCAAGAGACCAAGTTGGTATAGACAAAAGCACTGCCTATGGCCCGCTTGAGAGTTCCATCTGCCCCCTAGAGGCAAACTAAAACTTAGCCCATTTGAGCTATTATACGGGCATCCTTTATTAGAGAACCCCAGTATGACCAACCTCCCTTCTTCCACAAGGTTGGAGATGTTCAAGTTACTAAATACTTGGAGTCTTTAAGGGTGACTCTGTCTTTTCTCCACAGATACACTTACCTGAGGAGCCCGCCTGAGCAAAAAGTGCCCTTCCATCTGTTCCAGTCTGGTGATTGAGTCCTTAAGGCGTGGAGAGCCAACCCCCTTCATCAGAAGTGGACCGACCCCTTTGAAGTCCTCTTGGCTACCCCGACAGCTGTCAAACTCAGTGGACTCAAAGCTTGGATCCACCACCCCAACAGACACTGAGGGACAAACTCCGCAGAACTGTGAGAACTGGACTTGTGAACCAGTCAAGGACCTTAAGTACTTGTTTTCTCAAAGTCCTTCTGCTTGGGTGAGATCCCCCAGAGACTCTTAACACTTCTAATTAACCTTGATGTTACTATTCTGGCTCCTATACCTGTATACCCTACTTGAACAGGTTAGCTTGCTGCAGACCTTTGAGTGAGCAGAATCAACCATGAACAGGGTGATGTGGTTATTCCTAGGAGTCGCACTATGTGTAAATGCTGGATAGGATTTCAGAGTTCTTAATAGGTTGTACCAGGCAGTTGTAAACATACTGCATGAGCTAACAGTTGCTGGATTTGTTCACAGTCCCCTTTGTATGCAGAGCAAGGATTATCTATAATCCCTATACCTGTCCATCCAACTTACTGGCTAAAAGAAGAGGGGGTGCAACTAATAAATAAAAAACAAAACCCTAGGCAGAATCCAATACACCACTATGAGGCCTGCCTACCCATAATACCTCAATGGTAGATCAGTGGCCACGATGAAAGGTCAACTGTTCAAGCCTATGTCTAATATTTGCCCCCTCCATGAGAACAGGCCAAACAAATCTGAGCCAGGCTTGGGTTCCTAATGGACACTGGTCCTGAATGAACAACATCCAGAAAGAAAAGGAGATAACAAGACAGAGCTCCCCAGGCTGCAGACAATTCCACTGCCTCAAGCAGCTTGCTTGGCACGCCCCATAGTTTTACATTAAAATTCTCGTTCCTTTGCTTGACACACCCTACAGCTTTACATTAAAATTCTGGCTCCCCTCTCCTTAACTGCTGCCCAAAACTAGAGGAAATTGGCAGAAACCAGTTTAGGTGCCATGTTGACATTCAGGATAGTCTTTTAGCTCATTAATTACCTCATACATAGTAACTTCTCTGCCTCTGGGTGGAGTTTAACCACCATTTTCTGAACGCGGTGCTTGAAGTTGTATGTAAACCCCATTGTGCCTGTGCAGTATGATTAAGAATGTCACTGATTTAACTTGTATGAACTTCCTGCTTGTAAACCCTTTAAAAGTAACCGTCCCCCTCACCCTCACTGAGCAGTGTTGGTGGCAGCAGCCCCAACTCTTCCTCTCCTTGCGCAATGAGATAAAAGTATCTTTCTACTCTCCGACCTTGGTCTCTCATTTATTGGCTGAGAAGAGCTGCACTGTGTAGCATTTGGGATTTCCACCTGGCAACACACCAACATTCCCATTATTTTTTTATATGTCATTACTTCAGTGGTTGGCAAAAATGGATACATCGTATCACTTCCTATTCTGTGTTCTTATCCTTTTCTGCCCACAAAACGGCTATAATGTACTTGCAATGTGTTATCGTCAATTTGTATCTGCTTTTGGTATAAAATGGAAATTTTCCCTTTAACTATGACTTTTTTGGAATGCCAGAGAGTTAAATGAATAGATATTGAAGGAATAAAAGAAGGTGTGATATACTTATTGTACTTATCCAATGCTTCACATTTGTATTGGGGAGTAGATATAGGAGGTCTTCTAGTGAATTTTCCACATTTAAGTCAGGCTAATGATTATATTGGCTGTAAAAGACGATTTTTTGTGTGTGATTGGATATTATTACTGAATTTGTGGGTATTAATATAAGCATACTGCAAAAATTCATAATTTCTAAATACATACTGAACCTACTGATTAATATCCACTGCCATCGAGTCAATTCCAACTCAAATCGACCCTAAAGGAGAGAGTAGTACTGCCCCAGAGGGTTTTTTAAGCTGTGATCTTTACGGAGCCACATCTTTATCCTGCAGAGCAACAGGTGGGTTCAAACTACAGACCTTTTGGTTACCAGTCGAGCACTCAACCACTGAGTATGAGTTCAAATACAAACGCCTTCAAACAGCAAATGTACTTTTGGTAGCTTGGTCTGTAATAAAACCAAAACCAAGCACGTTGTGGTCAAGTGGATTCGGGACTCATCGCAACTCCACATGTTAGAGTATAACTGTACTCCATAGGATTTTCTTGGCTATAATCTTTACAGAGGCAGATCACCAGGTCTTTCTTCCATGGCACCATTAAAACCAAACCAAACCTATTGCCATCAAGTCAATTCCGACTCTTAGAGACCCTATAGGACAGAGTAGAACTGCTACATAAGGTTTCCAAGGAGCATCTGGTGGATTCAAACCACTGACCTTTTGGTTAGCAATCATAGCTCTTAACCACTGTGCCACCAGGTCTCTGTGGCACTATTAGATGGGTTCAAACCTCCAACCTTCAGGTTATCAGTCAAGTGCAAATTGTTTGTGCCACCCGGGCGCCTGCTCCAAAATAGATTGTACCAATATTCAGAGCATTTTCAACATTATGATGATAAAAAGATACTGCACAAGAATTTTTAATGTTTAAGGTTCAGAAATTTCCATTGCAAACAAAAATAGGTCAGTTGCCTGTATGTACAGGAAATACTTACCACAAAGGTCTCCAAAGAAACAATTACAATTTTAAATGCAAAGGTCAGTCAGAGTGTTAGCTAGCAGTGGGGCTATTAGCAGCTGCCTGAAGTCCATTCACTAGAAAGAGGATCAATATTGTTAAAAATAATTTTTATAATCTACCAGTTGTGTTTACTTTCAGAGTGGCACAGGTCTCTCATTGTGTTATGAAATACAGAGGGTGTACATAAAGCAGCTACTGAAAGTCAAATTCATAAAGTCATCCTTTTATAAGTAATACGATACCCTTCTAATGGTATTACTCCAACTCAGTTATTCAATCCATATTTATAAATAATCTATTAGTTTCCCTCTATATTCCTTGTTGTGAGGGTTATGTAAGAAAATTTAAATGTGAAATATACATACACAATAAAAACAACACAAAAAACACTGGTTTTTCCAAAAAATAAAAAATGGCATAAATTTTTAGCTGATAATGTGTGGGTGGTTGTGGTGTTGGCAATGGAGGTGGAGGCAATGAAATTTGTCTGAAGAAAAAGAAGTCCTAAAACAACAGGCCAAGAGGCCTGTGTTTGAACATCATGTGAAGTAAAAATTACATGAAAAAAATTTCTCTTATTAATCAATAAATATTTATAGTAAATGTATAAAAAATGCATGCAAATGATCCACACCAACCTAAGTATAGACATTACTTTTGAAAGTGAGAAAAGGGGAAAACTGGCTTTATTGGTACCTGTAAATTTTTTTTATTTATATTTTAATCTGATCTGAAGGAAATATGGCAAAGGTATTAATACAAGTTATATATGGGTGCCATATCCTTTTACATAGCTTATTTACTTATATATTTTTTTCCTTTTTGAAATTCTCAGGTATGTATTTGGCCATAGTTCTATTTTCAATATCTTTAGTCATTTTTATTATATGCATTTCATAATCAGCAAGTTTTATTTGATACAAGCAAATATCAAACAAATGTATAAAGTATGAATCTAGGAAAACTAGAAATCATCGAAAATGAAACGGAACACATAAACATCAATATCCTAGGTATTAGTAAGCTGAAATGGACTGGTATTGGCCATTTTGAATTGGACAATCGTATGGTTTACTATGCCCGGAATGACAACTTGAAGAGAAATGGAGTTGCACTCATCTTCAAAACGAACATTTCAAGATCTATCCTGAAGTACAACGCTGTCAATGATAGGATAATATCCATACACCTACAAGGAAGACCACTTAACACGACTATTATTCAAATTTACCCACCAAACTCTAGGCCAAAGATGAAGAAATTGAAGATTTTTACCAACTTCTGCAGTCTGAAATTGATCAAACATGAAACCAGGATGCATTGATAATTACTGATGATTGGAATGAGAAAGTTGTAAACAAAGAAAACGGATCAGTAGTTGGAAAATATGGCCTCGGTGATAGAAATGATGCCGGAGATCGCATGACAGAATTTTGCAAGACCAACGACTTCTTCATTGCAAATACCTTTTTTCAGCAACATAAACAGTGACTACACACGTGGACCTCGCCAGATGGGAATCATCTGTAGAAACAGAGATGATGGAAAAGCTCAAGAACAAGGCCATGGGCTGACTGCTCGTAAGCAAGTTCAAGTTGAAGCTGAAGAAAATTAAATCAAGTCCACAAGAGCCAAAGTACAAACTTGAGTATATCTCACCTGAATTTAGAGACCATCACAGGAACAGATTTGATTCCTTGAACACTAATAATCGAAGACTAGAAGAGTTATGGAATGACATCGAGGACATCATACATGAAGAAAGCAAGAGGTCATTAAAAAGACAGGAAAGAAAGAACAGACTAAAATGGATGTCAGCAGAGACTCTGAAACTTGCTGTCAAACACTGAGTAGCTAAAACAAACAGAAGAAACAACAATGAAGTAAAGAGCTAAACAGAAGATTTCAAAGGGCAGCATGAGAAGACAAAGTAAAGTATTATAATGATACGTGCAAAGACCTGCAGTTAGAAAACCAAAAGGGAGAAACACACTCAGCATTTCTCAAGCTGAAAGAACTGAATTAAAATTCAAGCCTCGAGCTGAAATATTGAAGGATTCCATGGGGGAAAATATTAAATGATGCAGGAAGCATCAAAAGAAGATGTTAGGTATACACGATTACACAGAGTCACTATACCAAAAGAACTGGTTGACGTTCAACCATTTCAGGAGGTAGCATATGATCAGGAACCTATGGTCCTGAAGAAGTCCAAGCTGCACTGAAGACATTGGCAAAAAACAAGGCTCCAGGAATGATGGAACACTAACTGAGGCGTTTCAACAAACAGATGCAGTGCTGGAAGTGCTCACTCATCTATGCCAAGAAATTTGGAAGACAGATACCTGGCCAACCCGCTGGAAGAGATCCATAATTATGTCTATTCCAAAGAAAGGTGATCCAGACCTTTTGTCTCAGCGCAGGTAGTGTTCCAAAGAAAGGTGATCCAACTGAATGTGGAAATTATCAAACAATATCATTAATATCATATGCAAGTAAAATTTTGCTTAAGATCATTCAAAAGCAGCTGCAGCAGTACATCGACAAGCAACTGCCAGAAATTCAAACCAGATTCAGAAGAGGACATGGAACGAGGGATATCATTGCTGATACCAGATGGATCCTGGCTGAAAGCAGAGAATACCAGAAAGATGTTTACCTAGGTTTCATTGACTATGCAAAGGCATTCAACTGTGTGGATCATAACAAATTATGGATAACATTAAGAAGAATGGGAATTCCAGAACACTTAATTGTGCTCACAAGGAACCTGTACATAGATCAAGAGGCAGTCGTTAGAACAGAGCAAGAGGATACTGTGTGGTTTAAAGTTAGCAAAGATATGCATCAGGGTTGTATCCTTTCACCAGACTTATTCAGTCTGTATGCGGGCGAATAATCCCAGAAGCTGGACCATATGAAGAAGAATGGGGCATCAGGATTGGAGAAAGACTCATTAACAACCTGCATTATGCAGATGACACAACATTACTTGCTGAAAGTGAAGAGGACTTGAAGCACTTACTTATGAAGTTCAAAGACTACAGCCTTCAGAATGGATTACACCTCAATATAAAGAAAACAAAAATCCTTACAACTGGGTCAATAAGTAATAATAAATGGAGAAAAGATTGAATTTGTCAAGGATTTCGTTTTACTTGGATCCACGATCAACACCCATGGAAGCAGCAGTCAAGAAGTCAAAGGACACACTTCATTGGGCAAATCTGCTGCAAAAGACCTCTTTAAGGTGTTAAAAAGCAAAGCTGTCGCCTTGAAGACTAAGGTTTGCTTGAGCCAAGCCATGAGTATTTTCAGTCGCTTCATATGCACGTGAAAGCTGGCCAATGAATAAGGAATACTGATGAACTGACTCCTTTGAATTATGGTGTTTGTGAAGAATATTGAATATACCAGAAGAACAAACAAATCTGTCTTGGAAGAAGTGCAGCCAGAATGCTCCTTATAAGCTAGGATAGCACAACTTCATCTCACATATACTGGACATGTTATCAGGAGGGGTCAGTGTCTGGAGAAGGACATCATGTTTGGTAAAGTAGAGGTTCAGTGAAAAAGAGGAAGACCTTCAACAAGACGGATTGATACAGTGGCTGCAACAATGGGCTCAAGCATAACAATTTTGAGGATGGCGCAGGACCAGGTAGTGTTTTGTCCTGTTGTACACAGGGTGGCTATGAGTCGGAAACAAATCAAGGGTACCTAACAACAACACACACATCAGTTTCTATTAATATACGATTTTATATCATCTACATTTGTCAGTGAAATGCTATGTACAGAATAATTTATTCTAATGGAATAAAAGACCAATCTTTCACTGGTAACTTTTATAACTTCAATTAATGTACTTAATTTTTCTAGGTGTATCAGTAAAGTCTATTATTTGAATATTTTTGTCAATATAGAACTTAGTCACATTTACATTTCCTATATGTACATTTTGTTTTTATAGTCATAATTTCTATTGTATTTCAGCCTTAGTTCTATACTTCATCATAGACAGTGTAATGTCAGTTATGTGCTACTTAGTTTTAGCATAAACATCAAGAATAATCACTAGCCCTAATGAGAATCTGTAGTTCCAGACACTTCACACAGTATCTTCTCAATTCCTAAAACAGTTACTTTCAACTATCCATTGATTCACTGAATTTCTTTACCAAGTAGTTTATTTTCAGAAAGAGTCTATGTATTTGTATTCAATAAGCTCCTAAGATTGAGTTTTGCTTTTACATTTGCATGAGAACTTGATGGGAATAACTTGATGGTTTACTCATTTACTCATTTTTTCCCTCAGATAGTGTAGACATTGCTCTTTTATCTTTAATCTTCTGCTATTGATCTGGTTGTGGCAAATTCTGAGTCCAGGCTGATGTTTCCTATTGTAAACAACATACTTTTTCCTTATACTTTAAAATAAGTAACTTTACCAGTACATGCTTTGGTTTTTTATTTTTTTTCTGGAATGCTCAGATTTAGTTGTTCTCCTATTTCGGTTAAGTTTTCTTCTATTAAGGTCTAAGTTTTTTTTTTTTTTCCCCTTATCCTTTATTCTAGTTTAATCTTCAGGAATAACAATTTTATACACGTCAGCCTGAAAAGGAGTTACTCTGTTAGACATTACATCACCTGGCCCTTAGCGTGCAAGACCAGATAAGAAACTCACATATGAACTATGGATTTGAGACCACTCACTGAGAGAAGGCAAAGGCAGAATATCTCTGTCAAAACTCAACTCTATTCAAAGACCGATTATCTGTCAGAGATTCTACCTACCATGGCCATCCTTAGACCCCAGCTACAAGAGACATCCGCTGAGCACAAGCCATGGTCAAGCCTTCCTCCTGAGATCAGTTGTTAAAGACAAAAGCTTGAAATATAAAGATCTGGATTCTCACCACTGGGCTAAACTTATGTTAGAAGTCCCTGGATGGCACAAATGTTTAGGCACTGGACTATTAACCAAAAGATTGGTGGTTCAAACCCACCCAGAGGAACCTTGGAAATAAGGCCTGGTGATCTGCTTTGAAAGGTCACAGCCTTGAAAACCCTATGGAGCAATTCTACTCTACACCCATGGGATTGCCATGAGTTGGAATCTATTCAACAGCTTCCTGGGTAATTCTTTAACACATAATATGTCACTTACAAGAAACATGTCTTAAGTATCAAAAAATACAATTCATATTTAGAAAATTTAACAGACCAGCCCTTTAAAGACTCCACTGCAATGGGTTTGTTTTTCTTTTTTCTTTTTTGGTAGTTCCTTATAGTTTGCATTTTAACTCTCTTCTAAACATACTCCACATTTTCCCTTTGTTTAGAGATTCATTTATATGGCTGTATTGATTGTCTATTGATGTGTAAGTAATTACTCCAAAACTGGGCAGCTTAAAACAAACATGTAATATTGCAGTGTCTGTAAGTCGGGAATCTGAATGCAGCTTGGTTGTTATCTCTAACTGAAGGTTTCTCATGAGGCTGCAGTCAAGGTGCTAGAGAGGGCTGAAGTCACTTAAAGGGTCAACTGGGGGAGGCACTGTTTCCAAACTCACTCACATAAGCTGTTAACTGGCCTTAGCTCCCAGCTGACTGTTGGCTCGAGACATCACTTTCTTCTCATGTGGGTCTCTCCATAGGGTTCCAGGAAATAGAGAGCAAGAGAGTTTGAGTAAGATGGAATTCACAGTCTCCTTATAATCTAACCTCAGAAGTGATATATCATCATTTTGCTTTATTCTATTCATTAGAGGGTGATTACTAGGTCCAGCCCACACTTATGGGGTAGGGAATACACTGGGAATGAACACCAGGAGAGAGGGTCATTGGGGGCCATCTTAGAGGCTGCCTATCACAGTTCACTCTTTCGCCTGCAATGATTCACATCTCTCCTACATGCAAAATATATTCACCTCCTCCCAAGGCCCCCCAGAGTTTAATCCCATTATAGTATCTGCTCAAAGTCCAGAATCTCATCATCTAAATCAGGTTCATGAGTGGATGAAGCTTTTAGGGTATATAGTTCTTTAAGTTAGTTCTTTGAGTAGGTTCTCTAGATGTATAAATGTTAGACACTAGAGAGACAAGTCATCTGCTCCCCACACACTCAACATACAGTGACAGACACAGGATAATCACTATAGACATTCCTGTTCAAAAAGAGGGGAAATGGAAGGCACAGAGGGGTGATCAGTTCTTAACAATTTTAACCTCCAGCTGGACAAATATTGGAAGTTCTTTGATTATGTCTCAAGGCACAGAAATACCTCTCCATGGCTCTCAGCTCCACGCTCTGTACTCTTGGTTCCACTTGCTGAGTCATCATTCCTTTCCATGAAAAGTAGTAAGTAGCAGTTTTCTCAGTCTGCTTGTAGACAGTAGAATTTGGTGGCTCAACTGCCTCTTTCATTTTGTATTATCTCTATCTTTTCAACCCAAACTGACAATGTTTCTGCTGACACCATTTTCTCAAAAACTCTGTGGTCTCCTGTGACTCTCCTTATGGCTGACAAAACAAGCAAACAAAAAACAAAACAGTTGTGGTCAAGCTGCATCTGATTCATAGCAACCCCATGTGTTGCAGAGAACTGCGCCCCATAGAGGTTCTCAAAGCTGTGACATTTTGGAAGCAGAACACCAGGTCTTTCTTCAGAGTCACTACTTGGTGGGTTCAGACCACCAACCTTTTGATTACGAGTCAAGTGCTTAAGTATTTATGACACATGGGGACTCCCTCCTTAGGATAGGCTCCATTAAACAAAACCAAACCTATAAATCTCTGAGAGATAAGGCTTTTTCTAACAAACCCCTACTGAGATACTGAGGGGCAATGTCCTTGACCATCCTAGAAGGCCTGTTGTTTGGTTGAAAGAATTATGGGTAATAACCTAAATCTCTTTGAAGGGACTTTTGTGTGATTATAGTACTCTGTTGATTGTTTTTAGGTGCCCTCAATTTGGTTCCCATTCATAGCAATCCTATGCACAACAGAATGAAACACTGCCCGGTCCTGCGCTATCTTCACAATCTTTGCTATGTTTGAGCCCATTGTTGCAGCGACTGTGTCAATCTATCTTGTTCCTTTTTTTTGCTGACCCGCTACTTTACCAAGCATGATGTCTTTCTCTAGGTACTGGTTCCTCCTGATAACATGTTCAAAGAGGTGAGACAAAGTCTCTGTATTCACGCTTCTAGAAAGCATTCTGGCTGTACATCTTCCAAGATAGATTTGTTTGTTATATATTTGTATGTTATATACTCAGTATAACATAGTACTCTAAATACCACTTTTAATCTTTTTCAAATCTTAACAAAACGTTTTTGTTAAGGTTTTTGTTGAGTTTTAGGAGACCAGTCTGCTCAAGGCTCAAGGTTGAAAAGAAGATCTCAAGGGCAATGGCCTGTTGTGTCACCCCAATTAAATAGACCCCAGAAATCTGGATTTCAGGAGAACTGAAAATGGTTTCTCACTGAAGAAAAAACTAAAGCAAAACATTGTCCAGCTTGCAATTTTGCCTAAGGCTGGCTCTAGTACTTAACCATGTAGCCCTGCTCCAGGTTAAGTAGTTGGGCTAAATTTGGGTGGATCAAAATGATATTTACTGGGCTGGTTTGCTAAGAGACTTTTAACTGTTGCAATACAAAATGTAATCCATGTTTATAAACTTTGAAAATTTAAATATTCTATTAGGTCTTCTGCTAGAAATTTTGAGGGTGAGTGAATAATAAGGTATATCAGAATAAGATTTGTGTATGTATTTGGCCTGTTGTTGTTGTTAGGTGTCATGGAGTTGATTTTTGACTCCTAGCAACCCCATCTGATAGAGTAGAACTGCCCCAGAGGGTTTTCTAGGCTGTACACCCTCTCCTCACTCATCAACATGGTTAAGTTCCAAAGACCAGATCATTATGTGAAATTGGCATTATGTGAAAATGGAGGATGACCACATCAGATCACAAAGTAGAGGATGACTACATCATTACAGAACTGCCAAATTACATCATTACATAAGTACCAAACCACTGAGAATGATAGCCTCGCCAAGTTGACACATAACCTTAATCATCACAGCAGCATTAATCTTGCCTCACGCCTCAGCATTTGTTACTGCCAGCTGTACATCGTTAATATACAAATTAGTTGGATAGTAGATTTTTTACTATTGTCATAAATTGGAAGTGTCAGATAAAGAGATAATCAATAAGTGAAGAGAAGGTGTAATCTTTACAGGAGCACATCACCAGGTCTTAACCAAGCACTTAACCATTGTGCCACCAGGGCTCCTTGTATGTGGCCTACATTGATGAAAATACAATAATGATATTAACTCACTATTAGCTACTTGTATAGCATTGGCATTCTTTATGGCTCATTATCAGAAAATAGTAAGTGTAATTGTGGGATTTGTTGATTTCCCGCCATATGCTTGATACTGCTGAAAAGGAATACTATAAACAAAGCATCTCCTGCTCAAAGTCTTTCCATCATGTCTTCTCCAAAGTACCACATTCTTCTGCTTTTCTTCCTTGTTTCCTGACCCATCCTCTTCTGCTTTCTTCTAGATGTTGAAGTGCCTTAGAATTTTATTCTTTGCCCTCCTCTCTTCTGTATTTACACACTCTCAGTAGATCAATGGTTCTCATTGTCTGCTGCTTCCACTGTTGCCCTTCTGTGAACAATCCCCACCTGGCAGCTAGAGTTATCTTTCTAAAGTATGAACCAGATTGCATCTTTCTTCTGCTTAACCAGAACCAGATGCTATAGATTCAACCCTGATACATGACAACCCCGTGTGTGTCAGAGTAGAACTATGCTCCATATGGTTTTCAGTGGCTGATTTTCTAGAAGTAGATTATCAGGCCTTTTTCCCAAGGTTCCTCTGAGTGGACTCAAACCTCCAACCTTTGGCTTAGCAGCTGAGTGTATTAACCATTTATACCATGCAGGGACTCCACCCTCCAATAACTCCCCATTGCAGTTGAAGAAAAATATATTGAAATTCCTTTTACTGTCCTACAAGGTCCAGTAGGATCTGACTCTTTTACATCTCCCCAACCTCATCTTTTATCACTCAACCTTCACCAACCTTGCCTCTGCTGACATACTGATTATATTCTATCCGCAAAAATTTCTCTCTGTTCCTAGCACATGTCAGCTCCCTCCTATCTTAGATGCTTTGCTCCAATGAATCCCTATGTTTGGAATGCTCCTGCCTCACATCTTCACATTCTCAGGGAGGTTTTCCCTGACTATTGGATCTAATATAGCCTCCCAGATACTTTATCACACTACCTTTATAATATTTAACACCAACTGCAATTGCTTTCATTTTATTGTGTATTTATTTATTGTTTGTTTCATCCTTGCTAGAATGGGAGGTCTAAGACAGCAAGAACTTTTCCTGTCTTGTTCACATCTCTTTAGTGCCTGATGCATAGCAGGCACATAATAAATCTGTACTGAATCAATGAATATATGCGTTGGTATCACTGTGTACAGTATTATAAGGAATAACTGGGTGGTACAAATGGTTAATGGGCTCAACTGCTAACTGAAAGGCTGGCTACTGTAGTCCCCCCAGAGGTGCCTGGGAAGAAAGACCTGGCAATCTACCTCTGAAAAATCAGCCACTGAAAACCCTCCAACATGAGTCAGAGTTGAATCAGTGGCAACTGGTGTGGTTAACAGGCGTGTAGTAGTATCTCATTGTTGGATCAACTTGCAATTCCCTAATGATGCATTCTCACAAATGCATTCTTACTCCTCGTAGCATCTTCTGCAAAATGGGTTTGTCAACTACCTAAATCAGTTGCCACCAAGTTGACTCTGACTCAGGGTGATCTCGTGTGTGTCAGAGTAGAACTGTGCCCCATAGGGTTTTCAATGGCTGATTTTTTAGAAGTAGATTGCCAAGCCTTTCTTCCTAGGCATCAAGAATCTGCGTATGTTAACCATTTGTGTTACCCATGACTGGTGCGTTGAGATAGAGAATACAATTAGCATCATACCTGGAACATCAGACTTCTGTCCTAGCTGTGTTAATGGATCAGCTCCTCAGTGTCGACAAATCAATCGACGCTCCTGCTTTATTATTTGTAATAAGTTATTTATTTGTTCAGGAATTACTACGCATCTACTGGATGGCAATGGTTATTACTGTTGCTTGTGTGCCAGAACTAGGCATTTGTAACAAATACTAAGAAAGTCCTTCTTCTCAAGGAGCTCATATTGCCACCATAAAAACCAAACCTGATGCCGTCGAGTCGATTCCGACTCGTAGCGACCCTATAGGACAGAGCAGAACTGGCCCATATGGTTTCCAAGGTGCGGCTGGTAGATAGATTCGAAATACCGACCTTTTTGTTTAGGAGTGGTAGCTCGTCGTAGCTCTTAACCACTCCGCCTCCAGGGCTCCCGTATTGCCGCAGATAGAGGCAAGTAGCAACAACAACATCAATAATAATAATAAGCAAATAAATAAATAAATAGCTTATCTATTTTTATATATTATGAAAGAAATAAACAAGGTGTTGCAAAGGGCAAAAATGGGGGTGGTGGTTCTGGGTAAACCTGTCCTGATTGATAGGGAATTTTTTTTTTTTTCCTGTTTTGCTTGGAGAGAAACAAGAGCAGCCACAAAAGAAAAAACAAATAAGGTCAAAATGTGACAGAACAGAGTTCATCAGAAACAGTTACAGTAGTAAACTTGAATTGCTGCTAAGGTGTACGCAAAAGGCTCCCCGCACCAGACCAGGATAAGTTATGAGTGGTTTTTTTTGTTTTTCAGAATTATCTTTTCTTCCCCTGTACTTGTATTTTTTTCCCCAAGCTGTGTGATATAGGAGGCAAAAGCTACTCTTGTTTACCTATACCTGTATTATGAGGGAAGCATCTGATTGCTGACTGCTTAGATATTTGTGGATTAGAGACAATGAATTGTAAAGCAAAAATAAAAAACTAGGCTAGTGCATGAAAAACATTTTTTTTAAATAATTTTTTCACCCTAAGTGTTTTCTCACTATACCTACTTTTTAACCCACACCATGCATATTGAAGAATTCTCTGGAATGAGTAGGTGGAATGTAAAACAAAAGCAAATAGACTTCAAAGCCAAGCATGTGACATGAAATAGAGGGAAACTCACTGATCCAGCCTCAGGGTCCTTTTACTACAACAAACAGACCATCACTCTGCCAAGAATAACTTCTTTTTACCTTACTATATTAAAATGAGTTGGTGACTGTCTCCTTTCTTTCTTTAACTGTCCTATCTTGGTGCTTGTCCAACTCCAACCAGGGGAGAAGTAGAATCAGCCTTGTGGACATAAAAACAATTAACCACGAAATAACAAAAAAGGAAGTAAATTATATTTCAGAAAAGTGGGAAGAAATAGATTATAAATTATGAGGAGAAATGTGGAGAAATCTTCATAAAGAATTTAATACTTGAATCAAATCTTCTACAGTTACTAGGATTTTTCTAGGTAAAGAATGAAAGATTAGGTGATAAGAGAATCTCAGGCTTGTGGGACAACATGCATTAAACCATGAAGGCGTAAAAGGTTAAGATGTGTTTGCTATGGTAAGGAGTCATTGTCCTGGAGCATGGACTGCACAGGAGCACAGAGTGTAAGATAACACCCATAATGTAGGTGGCAGACTTTGAATGTCCTACTAAGAAGCTCTTTTGGCATGGCTTGAAGTTGTAGGAAGTTTATTGTCCATAAATATTCACTCAAATACTGTAACCAAAATTTTTCTCTTGTTAAAAGAATGAAAAGAAAAGTCACAGACTGGGAGAAAATATTTGCAAAACGTATCTGATTAAGGACTTGTATCCAAAATATACAAAGAGCTCTTAAAACCCCAAAATAAGGGGAAAAAAAATCTCATTACAAAATGGGCAAAACATCTGAACAGACACCTCACCAAAGAAGATATACAAAAGGCAAATGCACATATTAAAATATGCTCAATATCATACATGCAAGTCCAAGCAACAGTGAGAAACCCCTACACACATATTAATGAAACCAGTTGCCCTTGAGTCAACGCCAACTCATAGCAACTCCATGTGAGTCAGAATAGAATTGTACTCCATAGGGTTTTCAGTGGCTGATTTTTCAGAAGTAGATCACCAGTCCTTTCTTTCAAGGCACCTCTGGGTGGATTCAAACCTCCAACCTTTACGTTAGCAGTTGAACATGTTAACTGTTTGCAGCACACAGGTATTCTACACACCAATTACCAGTTTCTGTGGAGGCACGTCTGACTCATGGCAACTCCACTGTTGTTGTTAGGTGCCATCCAGTCAGTTCCGGCTCATAGTGACCCTACGTACAACAGAAGGAAACACTGCCCCGCCCTGTGCTATCCTCACAATCGTTGCTATGTTTGAGCGCATTGTTGCAGCTACTGTGTAAATCCATCTTATTGAGGGTATTCCTCTTTTTCGCTGACCCTCTACTTTACTAAGCATGATGTCTTTCTCCAGGGACTGGTCCCTTCTGATAACATATCCAAAGTACTTGAGAAGTCTCATCATCCTCACTTCTAACGGGCATTCTCACAGTACTTCTCCCAAGACAGATTTGTTCGTTCTTATGGCAGTTCATGGTATATTCCGTATTCTTTGCCAACACCGTAATTCAAAGGCATCGATTCTTCTTCTGTCTTTCTTATTCAATGTCCAGCTTTCACACGCATATGAGTCAATTGAAAATACCGTGGCTTGGGTCAGGTGTACCTTAGTCCTCAAAGCGACATCTTTGCTTTTTAACACTTCAAAAAGATCTTTGGCAACAGATTTGCACAATGCAATACATCATTTCATTTCTTGACTGCTACTTCCATGGGCTTTGATTGTGGATCCAAGTAAAATGAAATCCCTGACAACTTCAGCATTTTCTCTGTTTATCACGTTGTCGCTTATTGGTCCAATTGTGAGGATTTTTGTTTTCATTATTTTGAGGTGTAACCCATGACAGTGTAGTCTTTGATCTTCATCAGTAAGTGCTTCAAGTCTTCTTTGCTTTCAGCAAGCAAGGGTATGTCATCTGCATATCATAGGTTATTAATGAGTCTTCCTACAATCCTCATGCCGCGTTCTTCATATAGTCCAGCTTCTCAAATTATTTGCTCGGCGTACATATTGAATAAGTATGGTGAAAAGAAAAAACCCTGATGCAATTCCTGATTTTAATCCATGCAGTATCCTCTTGTTCTGTCAAAGGACTGCATCTTGGTCTATGTACAGGTTTTGCATGAGCACAATTAAGTGTTCTGGAATTTCTATTCTTTGAAATGTTACCCATAATTTGTTATGATCCACATAGTCAAATGCCTTTGCATAGTCAGTAAAACACAGGTAAACATCTGTCATGGTTTGAATTATGTCCCCCAAAAAATGTGTGTATCAATTTGGCTGGGCCATGATTCCCAGAATTGTGTGGTTGGCCTCCATTTTGTGATTGTAATTTTATGTTAAAGAGGATTAGGGTGTGATGGTAACACCTCCTTTACCCAGGTCACATCCCTGATCCAATGTAAAGGGAGTTTCCTCGGGGTGTGGCCTGCACCACCTTTTATCTCCCAAGAGATAAAAAGAAAGGGAAGCAAGTAGAGAGCTGGGGACCTCATACCATCAAGAAAGCAGTGCCGGGAGCAGAGGGCGTCCTTTGGACCGGGCTCCCTGCGCTGAGAAGCTCCTAGTCCAGGGGAACATTGATGAGAAGGCCGACAGATAGAGAAAGCCTTCCCCTGGAGCTGATGCCCTGAATTTGGACTTTTAGCCTACTTTACTGTGAAGAAATAATTTCTCTTTGTGAAAGCCATCCACTTGTGGTATTTCTGTTGTAGCAGCACTAGATGACTAAGATAACATCTTTCTGGTATTCTCTGCCTTCAGCCAGGCTCCATCTGACATCAGCAATGATATCCCCGGTTCTACATCCTCTTCTGAATCCGGCTTGAATTTCTGGAAGTTCCCTGTTGATGTACTGCTGCAACTGTTTTAGAGTTATCTTCAGCAAAATTTTACTTGCTTGTGATATTAATAATATTTTTCAATAATTTCCACATTCGGTTGGATCACCGTTCTTTGAAATGGGCACAAGTATGGATTTCTTCCAGCTGGTTGACCAGGTAACTCTCTTCCAAATTTCTTGGCATAGATCAGTGAGTGCTTCCAGCGTTGCTTCCATTCGTTGAAACATCTCAATTGATATTCCATCAATTCCTGAAGCTTTCTTTTTCACCAATGGCTTCAGTGCATCTTGGACTTCTTAGGGTAGCTAAAATCCAAAACACTGACAACACCAAATGCTACCGAGGACGTGGAGCAAAAGGAACTCTTCTTCATTGCTGGTGGGAATGCAAAATGGTACAGCCACTGTGGAAGACAGTCTTACAGTTTTTTACAAAGCTAAACACAGACTTACTTTAAAAGCAATGAAACTATTCTGCACAATACTATAATGGGAGGTATGTGAGATTATGTATTTGTCAAAATCCATGAAGTTATACAACACAAAGAGTGAACACTAACGTAAACTATAGACTTTAGTTAATAATAATGTATCAACATTGATTTATTAATTGTAACAAAAGTACCACACTAATGCAATATGTTAATAATAGGAGAAACTATGCAAGGAGGAGGAGGAGTATACAGGGACTCTACTTTTTGTGCAATTTTTCTATGAGTCTAAAATTTCTCTAGTGAATAGCCTATTAAAACTTTTCCTCCTTAAACCTAGTATTTTTTAACCTGCCTAAAATCTAGCCAGTCATGCCTTCCTTATGTAATTGTACCTTCATAGTTTGAGTTTCAGAGGTGATGTCAGAAGTACAATATCCAGCAGTAAGTAGACGTACACAAATTATCTGGTTATCTAAGCAAATTATCTGATATTGCAATCGCAAATGACAGTGACAGATAAAGTAACCTCTCCGGGTTACTTTCATTGTAAAAGTTTCTAATAGATGCATGTTTTAAGGGCACATGATTTCAGATATGTCAAGTATAAGAGGAGGAAAAGGTCAAAGTTTGCAATGAATTCTGAACTAATTAGATGAGCTTAGAGAGATTTACCCGGAGTTGCTTTAGAAGGTTGCTGTGAACATCTTTCCAAAGAGGGAGGAATGTGCATTGCTAATCATGGGAATATTTTCTTCAGACTTCTGTTCTGCTAGTGTCACTATAGGTTTCTTCCCAAAAAGTGTCAAACAGTTCAAAAAATCTCATTTTTATTGTATATTATTTTATATTGATGCTTTTGTCTAAAATGCTTTCCTAAGTAATATATTTCCAAGCAATGGGTACAAAATTAATTATATTTTGGATTTTTTTATATAATTAAAATTTTATTGGTGAAAAGTATGATAAATTTTCATTAGTGGGGCACAGGAAATTAGGAAGTTGTTTTGGTCATTATAGTAAAACACCTGTTGCCGTTGAGTTGATTCCGATTCATAGTGACCCTACAGGACAGAGTAGAAGTGCCCCATAGTATTTCCAAGGAGCAGCTGGTTGATTTGGACTGCCGACCTTTTGATGAGCAGCATAGCTCTTTACCGCTGCACCACCAGGGCACCTTGGTCACTATAGTACAATACTCAAATTTATATAATTCACTTTGGCATTGAATTACCAGGGTAACTAGATATCTATTTTTTTCAGAAGTTTTGTTTTAAGTCTCTTTATAGGGCAAATCTAAGATTATAATGTATTTGTTTTCCATTAGAAAATGACATTTTTTGAAAAGTAGACTTGTAAGAAATCTATTTCAGAATAAACATTTCTTTAAAAAAAAACAAAAAAACTTTAGTTTCTCCAACTGCAGTTTGAAGCTATCCCTTGTTTTCTATTAGGGTAATGAAAGATTTAATTACACATCACCTACTACTTGTGTGTGAGCCATAGAAAGAAGGAGACATAGAGGAAAAAGAAGTAATGAGAAAATTCAGTGCAAAGAGCTTTGGTATGGTGGGAAGAGTTAAGATCCCTTTCCAAACTCTTTTAGTTATCAGACCCCTGGTCTAGAGTCAAGAAATGGGCTTTAACCAAGGTTCTGCCACCACTGTTATGTGACGATCTCATAGATTATGAGAGATGCACAGGACTTTAGAAATAATTTACTACAACTTTTATCGAGATGAGCTAAGGCATAGAAGGGATCACTGAAGGTCACGCATATAGGCCAGGAGAAGAATCTAGTTCCCTTCAATTGGTCTGAACTTCTTTCCATCAAATACCACTGTCTCTTAAAATGGCAAATGTATTCTCCATGTCTCCATGTCCTCATTTTTTAGAATGAGTAGGTTGGATACAAACCTATGTAAGGTCCATAACAGTTTTAGAATTCTCAGCATTTGTTCGTTTTGTGTCACTAAACATATATTAGGCAGTATCAGTTAAAAGTTCAGAGATCTGTAATGGAAAGTAAAGAAGTTCAGATGGGATTTGTAAACGTTGTCAAGTGTCAGGGCACACACTGACAGATTTTAGTTCTTTTTGGCAGATCCATCCATTTTCTGAATGACAGTCTTCAGAAAAAAATTTTTCCTTTGAGAAGGAAGCACAGCTGTTTTCTTTAGTATAACCATCAATGTTTAATCTGTGGAGCAAAAAAAAAATCTGTAAGCATTTAGGATTTTCTTACATAATTCTCCTCATCGAGCTCAGTATTTCCTAAGACTTTCAGTAAACACTAAAATGCTAAACAATGAAACACAAAGTACACAGCCACAAATATTATAATGGTATAAACTTTGAAGAGAAAGCTAATGTAAGCCTCTAGAATTTATAAGTTCATCTTCAGCAGAAAAGAATTCTTCTAGCAAGATACTTCATAATGACACAAAAAAAGAGAGAGAGAGAAAGGTTTGGAGACTCGGTATTGAATCTCCTGTTCTACAAACATTCCACATGTGAAGATTCTTAACTTCACTGAACCTCATTTTTTTTTTTCTTAAATATACAAGGGAATAACCACCTAATAGTTGGGGGTGGCATAGAGGTGATGATAAGATAGTGTGACAATACGTAAGGAAAGTATGTGCTCAGTAAAAGTAGTAAGTATATACAGGGTGGTGGACATAGTGTACATACAGGCTCTATAGAATTTTGTTGCAGCTAAGGGAAAGAGGGTAGGAGTCCTGGTGGAATAGTGGTTAATGCACTTGGGTGCAAACCAAAAACTTGGCTGTTTCAATCCACCAGCAACTCACAGAAGAAAGATGTGGCATTCTGTTTCCATAAAGATTACAGCCTTGGAAACTCTATGTGTCAGTTCTACTCTGTCCTATAGGGTCACTATGAGTCAGAATCCACTCCACAGTGGTGGGTTTGCGTTTTTTTGTTTTTTTCTTTTGGCAGGAAAAGAGACTAGGTTCATGTGGTATGTAGTCAATTTCCTTTTTTCCCCATTTTGAACACAGGTTGACAGGTATCAGCTTCAATATATTATTACTTCCAAATAAGCATGAATCTTGTGGTTGACTGCAGGTGGGGATGGCGACGGAATTCTAACAATGGGATGGGCAGTATTAGGGCTGAGTTGCAAGCATGGGGTGAGTTCAGGACTCACCTATTTGTCTCAAAAAGAGGGTGAAGGTGTGGCATTGGGCAGGGCTTCTTCATGACTTCTTTGCTCCTTGGTTCCATTTCTTCATGCAGCCCCTTGGGCCTGAGCAGCTGGTTTGGTATTTTTCTAGTGCCACCTTTCTAGTTCAACCACAAAATTCTCTCAAGTGGACTACTGCAAAAGTCCCCTAACTTGTATCTCTTCCACCACTTCAATTCTTCCTTCAACTTTCAGGGTAATTTTTTAAATTCCAATCTGGCCAAATGACTCAACTTCTTTTCAAAAATTAATCAATGGCTTCCCAGGCCTTGCATGACCAGGTAGGTATCTGCCTAGTTCTGTGACATCATCTCCTTTAATCTCCAAAACAATTTAGGAAAGAACTGTTATCTTCTTTTTTTTTTTTACTTACCTAAAAACCAGGGCTCAGAGAGTTAAAATAAAAGCAGAGTCTAACTGATGCTGTTTCTACTCTAACAAAATACCTTCCAGGTTTACAGTCGACTTAGAGAGCAACTGGAACGGTTTTAAACAAAGCATCACTTTTTTTCTCAGAATAAAATGGGATGTTCTGTTGAATTTAATATATTCACTTTATATATATTTCTGCCCACAGGTATTTAAACCAATGGTTTTCAATTTCTTTTTTCACTATGAACCATAACCAAAAAACCACATGTATATCACAACCCAATAATGACACACAAACACACATAGTAAATTTCATAAGCCAATATTAACCCTTACTAACATATTTAAAAAAAAAACAACTAAGTGCATATAAAGTAGAGTCTAATTTACATGTAATTAAAATAGCATATGTAGAAAATAATCCCCAGAAAGCATTATAAGAAAAGAAATGAAGAACAATTTTATTTGATGGAATTGATGAATTGATGTGCTTGCCTTTTCATAAATTCATTCTAGTCCACAACACATACTTTAAATAGTATTACACTTTTAAAAATGTTTTAGAATGTAGCTCAAACAAGGTCAAAATTTGTTAATTGAGCCAGTATTTTATTCAATGCTTACTATTTTTCAAAAAATCAATAAATTATCACCATATTTTAGATGAACTTGAACGTGCTTCTGTGTTTTAAACTTCAATTTCTTGTTTTTCTAATTATTAAAAATATCACTTTAAGTGCAATATATAGAAGTTTGATTAAATGTTGCAATCCTTCATAGACTCATAAAATGTCACACTGGGTATCAACTTTTCCAAAAACACATTGAAAGTTCTTTACAGAAACTTGGTTAAATGTTTGCACACTTTCCTTGCAGGGCAATAAAAGTCACCCTGCCCTTTGCTGGCCAATTAGCTATGAATTCTGTTAGAACATGTGATTTAACTGTGTAGTATCAACTCTCTTATTATATGGCTGGTTATTATGACCATCTTATGCAAAAAACTAAAGCAAAATACAAAAGAGGAAATAGCAAATGCTTTCTTTGTGATCTATGGTATATTCATCACATCTCCTCATATAACTGTCTCTTTCACATCATTGGTTAAAATCCACTGCAGTATTTGTCATAACACACACTGTTCTTCCTAAATGTGCTGGCTACATACTATGAAACTTACTGTGTTTTTTCCTTTTATATTCATTATTTTAATGTTAGTTGTGACACATCCAATTGGTTTCATGACTCACTAAGGTATTTTGGCCAACAGTTTAAAAAAAATCCTTGGGAAATTCTATGTGCCAACAGACTCTAGCTGGAGAATTTTTATTGAGATACCCCTCCAAGGAAGCTAGTCTATTTCTTGTCTTCTAAAATTCCATTTCAGGCAAGAAAATATATTCTTATAAACTGCTGATGTCTTTTCATAAATGGAATTTTCAACCAACTTTGTAATCAGCCATCTTCTCTGCTTCTTCTGAATCGATTGAAAATTTCTAAACTAAAGAAAAACTATAAAATTCATTCATCAATAACAATTTTACTGCCTTGCAATATGAATCTGATGTGAACCAAACATTAAAAATAGCTCATCTGATACTCACATGTTAGAGTTTAAAAAAGAGCCATTTATCCACTTCCAGTTCTTCTCTGGTGTTGTAAAATTTAATCCAATCCAGTACAGAAGTCCTTTAGTCTTTATCAAGCTTTTTATGAGTCTCTATAAATGGAACAGAAACAATGACTGAATACTGAACTGGTTTATCTATTCAGTAGCTGCCTTGTTCTAATCATCCTCTAAGACCCAATTCAAACATTACTCCCTCTATAAAGTCTTTCCTGACTCCACATCAGAGTTAATCATTCTTTTTTTGTAATATTTCTCTATAATTATATATTTCTATTATTACATTCATCATGTTATATTCAATTATTTTTTTACATGTCTGTTCAGTCTTGAAGTCAAGGTGTCTACTTCCATCTGCACAAAACCTTTGGGCTAAAGCCCAAGCACCTTGACATGGTTTAAAGAAAGTGTTAAATTTTATTAAGGTCTTTTAGTAATCATTTACCAATTCTTTCTCATCTTGAATAAGTAGCAAACTGGACTGTTTTGTGTAACAATCTGCTGAGCTGTCCTTCCAGGAGCTGGAATTGTGAGAAAGAAACAAGCATTTCTCTTGGAGTTGATGCCAATGTATTGGGCACTTTAATGGACCTGGTCTCTCTAAAGTAATAAAGGAAAAAAAAAGTGAAAGAAACATTATAGTTTCAACCTGTCTCCACTCCACTACAACCAATGTCATACACAGGCACACACACACACATCATTATACATGCTTGAAAGTCACTGATTGTCACCATGAAAACAACTATAATGAATTCATTATAATTTTGAGGTTTTTAAGACCTACTGTTCATTCTCGTACCAAGAATTGGAAAGCAATGACCAGTTATATCAAGCGTAAATTGAGTCATAGAATATTAAAGAAGAAAAAAAATCAAAATAATGTAAACAGACACGTTTTACATTTTCAGACACTGAGAGACAGACTAACACAATCAGATGGTGGTAGAGTCAAGATTATTTCTGTGTTTCCTTGAGTTTGTCAACAGTGCTTATTCCAGTACATGGACAACAGCATCACACTCACCTAACAAATAGTAATTTTAAACAATATGCAAAGTGTGAAGCATATAATAATTCATTTCACTAAATTAATGAGAAATACCGTGGGGAAATCATGAGAAAAAATTTAATTGCTGAATAATATTATTGCCTACTTAATGTGATCTACTGGATTCCATTTTCCAGAAAAATTTTGCAGTTGCCTTAAAATACTTGTTCTGCAAGAGTATACACACGGAGCATATTTTGCTGCCATCACACAACGTAGTTGCCTTTATTAACACACACTACACATTGAACCAAGAAGGATGTTGTCATATGTCAAAGAAATATGAAACATATCAAAAAATTAATTTTATGTTTTTGGTTCTATTCATTCATTTCAGACCAAAGTTAACTGTTTAATATGTTCATTAATATCATCAAATATCAATTTAAATGCATATTTTACTTTTTAACTTGATATTTGGCTATTAATTATTGAATAGCCTAGCAGCAGCTTCTCATGAAGCAGTATACTCTGGTGGGTAAGGCCATAGGCTCCGGAGCCAGACTACCTAAGTACAATTTCTGGTGTCACCACTTACTAGTATGCCACCTTGAGCAAGTTATTTAACCTTTTGAAGCCTTAGTTTTCTGAAATGTAAAACCAGAATGATAATGATTGTATCTTAACATATGGGATTGTTGTCAGCCTTAAATAAGGTAATGCATGAAATTAGTTAAAAACTAGCTGTTATTCTTAGGAAATTTAAGCCACAAAATTACCTGTTGTTTCATTCCTGTACTCTTTATGAGCATCCACATGACATTTTTCTATTGATGATTTTTGACTTAAAAATATCACTAGTAAATAAAGAAAAACAATTATGAAGATTAAATGCGGAAATGTATGGCTGAATGGAAAAGTTACGTTGTCTCTACGTATCCTCCTGAAGCTAGAAGCTAGATCAAGCATCAGTAATAAAGTTGTGGTTCCACTTACAGTTTCAGCAGGAAACTGAGTTATCTCAGTCAGCTTGAATATGGATAGAAGGTAAAGGCAATAGCAATGTGGTAACAATGGGTCTAGTTAGGAGGCAGCCTACATAAATAAACAAGAAAAAATGTGTAATAGTGAACTCATACAGATCTTCTGTTACCTGTTGCCTACTAGATAAGTAAACTTAAGGCATTAAACTCTCAAAATGATTATACTCTTATCAAAACTTTCTCATCTTCAGAATGAGTATAATTATGCTTATCACAAGAGAGAGACTGACTAGTGCAGTCTGGAATTTGAAACCCAAAACCTGTTGCCATTGAGTCGATTCAGACTCATAGCAACCCTATAGGACAGAGTAGAACCGTCCCATAGAGTTTCCAATGAGTGGTTTGTGAATTCGAACTGCTGATGTTTTTGTTAGCAGCCAAGCTCTTAACCGCTATGCCCTAAGGGCTGGAATTTAGCAGATACTTAGTAAACTGCAAAGCCTTGATAATTGTTATTTTCATCGTTAATCATCATTTTTTCATCACCATCATGAATTTTTTGTTTTTAAGTTTTTGGAGCACATGGAAGATACCACAGGGTGACTCTCGGAACAGTTGGGAAGGGAAATGTGGAAGGCTGAAGTTTCCAGAGTGGATATGGGCTGAGCCATAGAAGCATTGCTTTGTTCCTGTTTTTATTTCATTGGTCCTTTGCTAAGTTTGGGGTGGCCAAATTATGTTAAGATGCTCCCATATTTATGAAGGAAGTAGAGTAAATATTCTGAAATGAATGATCTCACATCACTTACCTGAAGCACTCAGCCCTATCACAGCCAAGGCAAAGAGAATAATCCCAGCACAGCCAAGTTTCAGAGCAAATTGATTCCAACGTGGACTCTGACAGACATCTGAGAAATTAAGATAATATACTCAATTAACTCACTTGAGTACATGTGGCACAAAAATTAAAGGTGGTTTGGATGACATATGGACAGCTAGACTCTGGTCGGGAGCTGGGGCAAGAAAGAACATTTGTCAGTCATCTTAGAGATCCACAAACTGGATTCAATGAGATCCGTCTGAAAGTATGCTCATTGATAAAATAGGAATACTTATGCTTGTTTTGTGTACAAAGGCTGGATCTGAGAGTCATATAGGCTAGACGCTGTTAAGAGTGAGGAAAAACTTAGAAACGGATAATGGTGACGGTTGAACTACACGATGAACATAATTAATGTCACTGAATTGTGCATATGAAGAATGTTGAAATAACAGATGTTTTGTTATATGTATTTATCAAAATAACAAAAGATAGATGTGAAAATACTTTGAAAATTGCCAAATGCTATACAAAAATAAGGCGTATGCCCTATTGTAGAAAATTAGCATTTTGGATTATCACCTGGTGTTGTTTAAGACATGTTGTGCCAGTGGAGGTGGGGAGGTAGGAGTAGATACCCAAAAGAGATTCCATGACCCTGGACATACATCTGAATATGAGGAAATCAAGCTTGGTAATATTGGCCTAGAACTTCTAAGGAGTGACAGATCGATGCAAGACTGGAAAAACCTATTCAATGAGCAACCACCACTAAGATGTCTTTCCTTCCAGTTATGTATTATTGTGGTTAAGGTTACGTGTCAACTTGGCTAGGCCATGATTCTCAGTGGTTTGGCAGGTTTTATGTATTTATCCTCCATTTTGTGATTTGATGTGAGTAGCCAATCAGTTGAAAGGGGATTTTCCTTGGGTGTGTGGTCTGCATCCGATATAAATGGATGTTCTGGCAAAGCTCACCCTCTTTTGCTCCTGCATCTGTGACCTCTGGTTCCTGGAACATGAGCCAGCAGCCTGCCATCTGACCTGCAGATTTTGGGATTCACCAGCTTCCATAACCACATGAGTCTGGAGAAGCCTCCAGCCTGACGCCTAACCCATAGATTTGGGACTCTCCAGCCTCCACAACTGCGTGAGCCATTTCCTTGAAATAAATCTCTCTATACAAATTTATGCATGTACACTTCACTGATTTTGCTCCTCTAGAGAACCCAGCCTGAGATGTATATATATGTTATTTTACCCTTTGGTCTCTTCTCTTCTTTGTCCTTTCTTCTCTTGAAGCTCCAACTTTATTTGCAAAATGGAGCAAATGCCATATAGTCACTATTTTAATATTTATTACTGAAGTATGGCAATGGTTAAGAGCAGAGGCTCTCAAATTCGGTAGATCTGAGTTTATGGCTGCTAGTTACAGCTTTGTGACTTCGGGCAATGTATTCAACTTCCATAAACCACAAACTTCCTCATCCATAAAATGTAGAATAGGGTCCACTTCATAAGGTTTTGGAGAGGATTATATGAAACCATGCTTCTGAAATCCTGTGCTTAGTGTCTGTTGCAAAGTAACTATTTGATAAATCTTGGTTATTATTGTTTTTCTGAAAGATAGAGATTGTTTTTCTAAAAATACAGAGAAAGATAAAAACTATATTATTGTTTTTCTAAAAAGTATAGGTAAAAGACAATTTGGGATGACTTTATTTACTCATGATAATACTTAAGGAATTGAGTGGAAGGTCTTGTGCCTGGGAGGAATGCTCTCCTGCACTGTTTCTGCTACACAGCGCAGCATGAGATTAGAATGAATGGAGTTACAATAGATAATCGAAGAGGCCAGGTAAACTTTACTTATCTGGCAATACTCACAAGGGCTATTCTTTGTTTGGGTTTAAACAGTATGTTAAATCATATCATTTCCCTGCCCTAAACCTTCAATGGCTTTCCATCAAGCAGACCCAAATCTATAAAATGCCCTACAAATCCCTGTTTAACCTGGCTCCCCATTGCTTCTCTGACTTCATCTCCTTCTGGTCTCCAAGCATACACTCTGCCATCCTACACCTTCCAAAATTAAATGAGCTCTGGCAGCAGATCATCCTGCTGACAATCAATACCTCAGTTATTCTGCTCCAACTCTTCTTAGATAAGTCCTGCCTGCTTTTCCTAAAAAAATGACAGGCATGTTCCCATCTCAGAGCTGCTGCACTTGCTGATCCAACTTCTAGAAGGCTCCTCTTGGAGACAGCAGGCCTCTGTCTCTCACTTCTTTTGAGTCTTGACTCAAACGCCAGCTTCTCAGGGAGACTTTCTATGACTTTCCTATTTTATATGGAACTTTTCCAAATTTTGATTTTTCCAGATTTTAATTTTTCTCAATAGCAAGCAACACCATCTAGTTTTTATATTATCAGTTATTTTATTGATTATATCCACAGTAATATAAGATACACTTCATGGAGGTAAATATTTTTCTCTATTTTGTTCACTGCTATATCCTCAGCACCCAGAGTATGTCTGGCATATAGTTGGCACTTATTGTTGCATGAATGAATAAACTTTAAAGGGATTTTGTAGACCCTTTATTCACTTTTCTAAAAGGTACACTCTTGAACTTCTGGCCATAAACTGGGTCACTGTTCACATTCTCTTTCTGGTTTTTTGCTGACTTCCTTAGATACAATCACTATTTTACCCAGTTATCAGAGCCTCAAGAGTTTGGTCAAAGAGTCCAGTGGAGTTTTGCAATAACACTAATGCCGGGCCAGTGTTCTGTCATCACACGTTTTGCTCTGACATTATTCTCCTTTTTTTTTTCTTTTCAGATTTACTTTTAGGATGATATTTTGTAATGACAATTACTAATTTTTTGGACCAATTGAATTGGAGACATAGTAGCATAACATCTTTCTTTATATTCGCTTTCTGACATCCCCTTTCAACAACCCTCTCCCATTTGTTAGATAGGAGCCAGGAAGAAGTCTTGCTCTTTCCCGTCAGAAAATAACAGATTTGACCAAGCCCTCACTGCTGTTATCAAAATCTTCCAATTTCCCCATCCCTGATACAAAAATTATAGAGAAACTTATTTGATGATTCTAAGACTTTCTTCCTGATTTAGAACTTTGCTAATTTAATAGTTTCAAACTTATATCAAACAGTTCTAAAAAGTACAATCCACATACTCAGCACAATATGGAATGAATATCAGATCAGGTAACAATTGCAATAGTATTGATGTCAGTAAATTCAGTTAGATTTTAGAAGGTAATCCTAAATCATGATAATTTTATGCATTTTTTTGTGCATCCATCCCCAGACCATGACACCCATATCTACTACCTCACATTAGATTTCTCCATTTCTTTCACTCAGAATACTAATTCGTCTGACACAGAAAAGTACTGATTTCAACAGTGTCAGATAAGTTCATTATTGATATACTTCAGTGTCTTGTGGTTTATCTCCTTCTAAGCTGTGATACTTTTATATTAGAACCTACCAGGTTGTAATTATAGTCACAACTTTGATATTGTCTATAATTTTATCTCAGGAGTTATTTCTCTATCCCTTTGGAAAATGGAGGAAGTTAATCATATGCATAAACTTGGTATTCTGAAAGGAATCCTAGGGATGTAAATGCACCGGAATATAATCACAGAATTAATATTTTGTAGAGGGATTTGGAATAAGGTAGGTTGCTATTACAACAAGGTAGTAATAAGTCCCTTAAATATTCCTTTGTTCATATATGTAAAATGTTGTTTCTTTAGGGTTTTTGACCAAGACTTTGTTAAGCAGTGGACTGTTAGCCATAGGAATGATGGTTCAAACCCACCCAGAGGTACCTTGGAAGACAGGCATGGTGATCTGCTTCTGTAAGGTCACAGCCTTGAAAACCCTATGGAACAGTTCTACTCCTCACATATGGGGTCGCCATGAATTGGAATTGACTGGAAGGCAACTAACAATAACAACAATAGCAATAGAAGGCGTGTTTACTTTTCATATTCTCTAGATAAAAAAACGAAATCTTATGAGGTATGTTTTTCTCCACAATAGTTGTTACGTAAACTCAAACTACGTTAACTCTACTTAACAATAAAATAGAAGTGCTGTCCAACTTCAACAATTTAAAACTGCAAATTTAAGAGGAAAAACTAACTCTGGGAGATATACAAATGGTGAAAAGAAATTATTCCACTTACCCTGAGGAAGAGACGGGGGTGATGAACTTCCAAGGGCTGACTGCCTGCGTAAGTTTAAATCAGCATATGTCACTTGACTGTCCATTGCAGATTAAAGAATTTGGCACTAAGCTTGTGTATAAAACCAAACTCCAAGTTCTGTGAGACAGCATCAGCAAAAGGAAGTGCCGAGTCTGAAATATTTTGCTGTGTCTTTCATGCCCTCACCCACCCACACATCTACCTGTGGGCATTCCACTTCCTGTGTGTCCATTATACTTAGAAATGTAATATCCACTTAGCTTAATTAATTGGTGCGTTGCTTGACGATATTCTAAAGCTACTTTGTTGTCCTTCTGTTGTTGTTGCTGTTAGATGCCGTCAAGTCGTTTCCGACTCTCAGCGACGCCATACGACAGACTAGAACTGTCCCATAGGGTTTCTTGGCTGTAATCTTTACAGAAGCAGATCACCAAGTCTTTCTGTCACTGAGTAGCTGGGTGGGTTTGAACCGCGAACCTTGTGGTTAGCAGCTGAGTGCTTACTTTTGGGCCACGAGCACTCCACTTAGGGCCAGGGTCAAGTGAAAGAGGCATTCTCCTCAGGGGCAGAATTTTAGGGGTTCCAAAATACCCAGTAATCAAGATAAATAATATTTACTGCAATGTTATAAAAAAAATTTTTTAAAAATACCCTGAATTTGGACTTCTAGCCTGCTAAACTGTGAGAAAATTAATTTCTGTTTGTTAAAGCCACCCACTTGTGGTATTTGTTATAACGGCACTGGATAACTAAGACACTGTGGTATTTCTGTTGTAGCAGCACCAGATAATGAAGACAGCATTTTTCAGCCCCCTCTGCTATAGCCAACCCCCTTCCCCAAACAATCTTGACTTGTGTCCTAATGATTTTATTTAGATTAATATTAAAATAAATTTGCATCCCTTAGGAAAAAAATTTAACAATAATGCAAAAATGTCCATGATGCCATTCAAAAGCTTTAAACCCTGCTGAAATACCCGTGCTCCAAAGAAAGTGACAAAATGTGGAAAATGAGGTCATATATGTGGAAAAGGCCCTGAATAATATGACAGATAAAGCAAAGAGCTAAAGATCAATAGATTACTCTTAGCTTAGTTCTCAAGGCACTCATACATATACTAGAGTCTCCACATAAGTAAACGAATTAGAAATCTGCCAGAATTACAGAAAGTGGAAAACTTTGGTCTATGGAGAATCCTATCTCTTTCAAGGATTTTCAGGCATAGAACCTTGGAGCAGGGTAGACCTTAGGTGACACCGAGTCTGACATTCTTACCCTGTAGGTGAGAAAGAAGAAAACCAGGAATTTCCACAAGCCACTTGCTGGATGGTGAAGGTCCTCAAAATTACTTGACAGTGGAAGCAGTCCCTGGCTTTGAACCCCAGAAAATAAGAAATGTCTATTTATAGCAGAACATTGTTGTTCTGTACCTGTTAAGGGGATACGCATTAATTCCCTAAAGACCAGCGATGACTATGAAGTGAGATGTGGGCATTTGTGAGAGTTGCACAACCAAAGAAGATAAATATGAAGCTTGTAATACATTCATCTTTCAGATGATGGTGAGGAAAACAAAAGCGGTTGCTGCTTTTATTTTAGACAATTAGTATGCAAACATACCTGCCATTACTGGTACTAATACTTTGAACGTAAAGATTTCTAGACGTATCTGTTTATTTTGTTTTATTTTCTTGTGAGAGTTTAATTCCTAGAGTGATGCACCAAAGATTATCCACTAATATTTAGAAGATGCTGTTTCACCCTCCTGGAAATTTTCAAAATTTTGAGTTCAATATATCCAGTTACTAGAACTAGCCTAGATTAATGATATTCTTTGAGTGGTTCAGTTAAAATGTTCTTCAGCTGTCTGCCTATTTTGTACTTGAAAGTCGTTTTATTGGTGTTAGGGTATTTGGTTCTGTCACATTCTTCATTTAATTTCTTTGAATACAGATAATCTGCCAGATTTGGGGAAGGCTGTGCTGGGTCATGCATGTAGAATAGGGGCTGTTAAGCTCTCTCTCTCTGTCTCTCCATCTCTCTCTCTGTCTCTCCATCTCTCTCTCTCTCTATATATACATATATGTGTGTATGTATCTGGGTGGTATACACGGTTAAAACACTCAGCTGCTAATGGAAAGGTTGGAGGATCAGTCCACCCAAAGGTACCAAGGAAGAAAGCCCTGGCAATCTACTTAGGAAAATCAGCCATTGAAAACCTTATGAAGCACGGTTGTACGCTGACACACATGGGGTCTCTGTGAGTCAGAATCAACTCCATGGCAACTGGTCTGGTTTTGGTTTTATTTAAAAAAAAAAAAAATTGCCATTGAGTTGATTCTGATGCATAGCAACCCTATAGGATAGGGTAGAATTGCCCCATAGTTTCCAAAGAGGGAGCAGCTGGTGGATTCAAACTGCTGACCTTTTGGTTAGCAGTCACAGCTCTTAACCACTGCACCACCAGAACTTCTGGTTTTATATATGTATATATGAATGTATATGCATATACATATATATATGAATGTATGTGTATATATATCTATATATCTATAGCCTGAAATTTTGTTAATAATGTAGATTTCTGCCACATTTGCTCCTTTACTCCCCAAGATGCAGTTAGCTGCAGTGGAGAAAGCGTTAAAAAGCACCACAGGTTATCCAGTGATGCATAGACCACACTTAAAGAAGCACCCATTAGTTTTTTGGTTTGTTTTATTTTAATTTAATTTTATTTTACTTTTTTATTGTGCTTTAGGTGAAGGTTTACAGAGCAAATTAGTTTCTCATTAAACAATTAATACAACACATTGTTTTGTGACATTTGTTGTCAACACTCCCCTTCTCAACCTTGGGTTCTCCATTTCCATTTGTTCAGCTTCCCGGTCCCCTCCTGCCTTCTCATCCTTGACCCTGAAGTGGTGTGTGCATTTAGTCTCATATACATGATTGAGCTACGTATATTTTTGTTTGTTTTATGGGCCTGTCTAATCTATGACTGTAGGGTGAACCTCAGGAGTGACTTCTGTGCTAAGTTAAAAGGGTGTTCGGGGGCTATATTCTTGGGGTTTCTCCAATCACCATCAGACCAGTGGAAATCTAGTCTTTTTTGTGAGTTAGAATTTTGTCCTACATTTTTCTCCAGCTCTGTCCAGGAACCTCTGTCGTGATTCCTGTCGGAGCAGTCAGTGGTGGTAGCCAGACATTATCTAGTTGTGCTGGACTCAGTCTGGTGGAGGCTGTGGTAGCTGTGGTCCATTAGTCCTTTGGACTAATCTTCCCCTTGTGTCTTTGGTTTTCTTCATTCTCCCTTGCTCCAGATGGGGTGGGACCAGCAGACCTATCTTAGATGGCCTCTCACAAGCTTTTAAGACCTCAGACGCTACTCACCAAAGCAGGATGTAGAATATTTTCCTTATAAAGTATGTTATGCCAGTTGTGCTAGATGTCCGCCGAGCCCATGTTCCCTAGCCCTCAGCCCCGTAACTCAATCCCTATGCGAGTTTCGACTTGTCTATGAAGCTTCTATGACTTTGCCTTGGTCAACTTGTGCTGGCTTCCCCTGTACTGTGTACTATCCTACCCTTCACCAAAGCTACCGCTTATCTGTTGTCTAGTTAGTACTTTTCCCTCTTCCCCCTCCCTCCCTCATAACCATCAAAGATTGTTTCTTTCTGTGTGTAAACCTTTTCATGAGTTTTTATAATAGTGGTCTCATACAGTATTTGTCTTTTTGTGACTGACTTATTTCACTCAACATAATGCCCTACAGATTCATCCACGTTGTGAGATGTTTCACAGATTCATCAGTTATTTATTGTTGATTAGTATTCCATTGTGTGTATGTACCACAGTTTGTTTATCCATTCACCTGTTGATGGGTACTTAGGTTGTTTCCATCTTTTTGCTATTGTGAATGCTGCTGCGATGAACGTGGGTGTGCATATGTTTGTTTATGTGACGACTCATTTCTCTAGGATGTATTCCTAGGAGTGGGATTGTTGGATATATGGTATTTCTATTTCTAGCTTTTTATGGAAGTGCCATATTGTTTTCCAAAATGGTTATACCATTTTGCATTCACACCAGCAAGGCATAAGAGTTCCAATCTCCCTGCAGCCTCTCCAACATTTGTTATTTTATGTTTTTTTGATTCGTGCCAGTAATGCCGGGGTGAGATGGTATCTCATTGTGGTTTTGATTTGCATTTCTTTAATGGCTAGTGATCCGGAGCATTTCCTCATGCATCTGTTAGCCACCTAAGTGTCTTCTTTGGTGAAGTCTCTGTTCATATCCTTTGCACATTTTTTAATTGGATTGTCTGTCTTTTTGTTGTAGAAGTGTTGTATTTTCTTATGGATTTTAGAGATTAGACCTTTGTCAGATATGTCAGACCCAAAATTTTTTTCCCAGTCTGTAGGTTCTCTTTTTACTCTTTTGGTGAAGTCTTTTGATGAGCCTAAGTGTTTAATTTTTAGAAGAGCCAAGTCATCTAGCTTATCTTCTGGTGTTTGTGTATTGTTAGTTGTGGTCTGTATCCTATTTATGCAGTGTATTAGGGCCTCTAATGTTGAGCCTAGTTTTTCTTCTATGATTTTTATAGTTTTTGGTTAACTTAATTTTTAAGGGGGGAATACATAACTTTATTTTTAACATTGTAATCAGATTCCCCCACAGAATAAGGATACCATGGGATTCTAATAAAATAAAAATGGATAAAAATATTCTGTTTTGTAACAAGACTGATTCTCTTTGATTTCCAGATTTCATGGAAGCCTGATGGATAAATGCATGCCCTTGTTTGAGGTCTATCTCCTAATGTAGCTATAACACTCCAAACTTCCATGTCCACATACCTACACCAACATAAGCCACTTTTTCACTCTTTACGAAAAGAGCTATGTTGTTGGGTGCTGTCAAGTCAATTCCGACTCATAGCGACCCTATGGAACAGAGTAGAACTTACCCATAGGGTTTCCAAGACTGTAACTATATACAGGAGCAGATCACTGGGTCTTTTCTCCCTCCAGTGGCTGGTGGATTTGAACTGCTGATCTTTCGGTTAGCAGCCAAGAACTTAACTATTTTGACACAAGGGCTCCTTGAAAAAAGCTATAGAGTATCTTGTGTAATACACCTGGGAATACTATTTATGTACTCCCCATCTTCTTCCAGGTACAAGCTATTGCACTGAATTTCAAACATACATTTTTAAACACTAATTTTAAAAACTTAAGTTCAGTGATGGCAAATAAGGAGAGGAGAGCATATTCTCTGAAAAAGTTGAAGATATAAGGACAGCGTTTACAGTGTAATATCTTCCCTCACTCCCCTCCCTGCCCAGAGAATTGGAAAATGGCCAATTGTTGGAGCAATCCAGTGGGAGAACTGAGATGGAAGAGCAAGAGAAGCCTGTAAGGATTAAGAGTGTTCTGTAAGTTTTAACATTGACACGTGGGCCTGTGTGCACCATGACTACCTCATTCAAATACGGGCTTCTAAACAAAATGCCAAATTTAAATAATTTTTTAAATACTTAGCCTCAGCTAAAAAAATTTAAAATATTAGGAAGGTTAGCTTTTTCTTAAACATTTCTCTGAAAGTTTCAGAGAAGTAAGACAAATACTTCCTAACCCTAGGAGAAACTCATCACTTGGCTTTGCATTGTAATCTGTTTGCTTGGCCTTTTCATTCACTAGAGTCCAGTTGTGTCCACCTAAGTTCTAATTTTTTTTTTAAGTCTCATTATTTCAGTGGTCTGTAAAAACAGACACATAGAATCACCTCTTCCTCTGTGTTCCTGTTATTTTGAACACAAACTATATAGCTATAAACTATTACAGCTATAATGTACTTGCAATGTGGTATCATCAATTTATAGCTGCTTTTGCTATTAATTGGAAATTTTCCCTTGCATGACTTTTTTTATAATGCTAGAAAATTAAATGAATATATAGAAGGAATAAATGAATTGTGATGTACTTATTGTGCTTATCTGATGCTTCACATTTGCATTGGGGAATAGATATGTCACACCTTCTTATGAATTTTCCCCATGTAAGCCAGGCTAATGGGTTATATCTGGCTGTAAAAGAGGATTTCTGTGTGTGTGATTGATATTATAACTGAATTTGTGGTTATTAATATAAGCAGATCATACAGCAAAAATTCATGATTTATAAACACACTGAATCTGCCAATTAATATAAGACTTAAAATACAAACTCTTTCAAACAGTAAATGTACTCATTATATAGCTTGCTCCATAATGTATTATACCAATATTCAGAACATTTTCAACATTATGATGATAAAAGGATACTGCACAAGAATTGTTGATGTTCCAGGTTCAAAACTTTCCACTGCAAACAAAAAATAGGTCAGTTGCCTTTATGCACAGGAAATACTTACCACAAAGGTCTCCCTGGAAACAATTACATTTTTATAAGCTGTGGTCAGTCAGCATGTCAGCTAGCAGTGGGCCTATAAATATCTGCCTGAAGTCCAAATTTATCTGAAAAAAAAAAGTACTAAAACAAGAGGCTTGTGTTTGAACACAATGTGAGGTAAAAAAATCTACGTAAAATAATCTACTAGAAAGAGGATCAATGTTAAAAATCACTTTTATTACCTAATAATTGTATTTATTTTTTGAGTGGCAGGGTCTCCTGCCATTGTTGCATTAACAAATACAAAGGCGGTACATAAGGAATAAAGCAGCTATTGAAAGTTAAATTCCTAAATAGTCCTTTTATAAGTAATATGATACCCTTATAAGGGGATTAGTACAATTCAGTCACTCAACAATATTTATAATAATCTACTACGTTACTCTCCATATTCTTAGTTGTGAAGGTTATAAGGGGAATTTTTAAATAGGAAATATAAATTAAATGAATAATTTCCTTTATAAGGATCAACACAAAGCTGGTTCCTATGAGGCAGAGGTTAAAAATGTCCCAACTAACTTTTTCAACCTGCTGTACCACTCCATCATCTCTAACATCAACTACATCCTCTTGCCTAAGTACTCTCCTTCCTGTCTTTGGGTTCCCTAATCCACTGCAATGTCTCACAGAACTCATGAACTGTATAAAGGAAATGGCTCACACAGTTGTGGAGGCTGGCAAGTCCCAGATTTGTGGGCGAGGCATTGACTTCTCCCTGGCCCTCAGTCTCTGCCCAAAGGCACTCAGCTTTCTCGCACTGTAGGCTGGGAAACCCACTGCTCCGTCTTCTGTGAGTCTCTGCTGTGGGTCTCTGCTGCTGGTCTCTGCTTCTTTGGTGGTGGTAGGCTCTTCTCTGGAATTGGCTCTCTTTTAAGGCAAAACTGACCAATCCCCTGGGTGGGCCACAATTATCTTATTTGCATAGCCCCACCCAATTACCTGGGTTCGAGTCACAGGACTATGGCTAGAAAGGCCACACACAACAGTAATTAATCATACCACATAAATACACACTACAAACAACAACAAAAATTTTAAAGTACAAGTTGGGTCTTGGAAAAAATAAAGAAGATGGGGTAAATTCCTAGTTGATGTCCTTTGGGTGGTTGTGATGGTAGAGATGGTGGTGGAAGTGATGAAATCTACCTGAAGAAAAAAAGGTCCTAAAACAAGAGTCTTGTATTTAAACATCATGTGAGGTCAAAAGTTACGTAAAATAATCTATGTTATTTGCCATTAAATATTTATAACAAATGTATTTAAAACACATGCAAATGATTCACACCAAAATAAGACTAGACATTGACTCTGAGAAGGAGGAAAGGGGAAAAATGACTTTGGTTGTATCTGTAGATTTTGTTTATATTTTAACCTGATCTGAAGGAAATATGGGCAAAAGTATTAATACATGCTATATATGAGTAATACATTGTTTTAAACAGCTTATTTATCTCTACTATTTCCTTTTCACAATTCTCAGGTATGGACTTGGTCATAATTTCATTTTCAATATTGTTAGTCATTTTGCTAACATGCATTACATGATCAGAAATTTTTATTTGATATAAGCATCAATTTCTGTCAGTATGCAATTTTATCCCATCTACATTTGTTAATGAAATATTATAGGTGAAATAATCCATTCCCATGGAATAAAAGACCAATCTTACTAAGACCTTTTAGTGGTAACTTTTATAACCTCAATCAATTTGCTTAATATTATATTTCATAAAACCCATTGCTATTGAGTCGATTTCGACTCATAGCGACCCTATGTATTTCTTGGCTGATCAAAAAAGATGATGTTGAATTCTCATCTTTTTCAGTGGGAGAATTGAACACATTTACATTTCCTACATTAACATTCTGTTTTTGTAATAATAGTTTCTTTTATAGCTATCCTTAGTTCTATAATTTGTGATAGATAGCATAACGTTAGTTACGTGCTGTTTAATTTAAGCTTTAACATCAAGGATAATCATTTGCCCTAATAGAGAATCTGTAGTTCCAGTTATTTCATACAATATCTTCTCCCTTCCTGAGAAAATTACCTACTATCTATTGATTGACTGGATTTCATCATCAAGCAGTCTATTTTCAGAAAGAGTCTACAAATGTGTATCCAGTAAGTTCCTAAGATTGAGTTCTCCATGAGAATTTGATGGGTATAAGTGCTTAGTTCACTCATTATTTCCCTCAAATAGTGTAGACATTATTACTGTTTTATTTTTAATCTTATTCCATTGATCTGGCTGTGGCAGTCTCAGGCCAGGCTGATGTTTCTCATTGTAAACAACATATTTTTTCTTTATACTTTAAAATAAGTAACATTGCCAGGATTTGCTTTGTTTGTTCGTTTTGTTTTTCTGGAATGCTCAGATTTAATTGTTCTCTTATTTCAGTAAAGTTTTTTTTTTAAATTAATGCTTAATCTTTTTTCTTTATCTTTTACCCTGGTCTGCTCTTCAGGAATACAATATTATACATGTCAGAGCTCCTTATTCTCTTTCTCAGCTCTCATCTTTTGAATTGCTTTTACTTTATTGGCAGAGCCAATTTTCTACTTTGTTATTTCATATATAGTCTTTCTTTCTTACATGTTTATTGTCTTCCATTTCTGTGCTGAATGCTACCAGCTCAGTTTTCATCTCTTTTTTATATCATACTGTTTTTATTTCATCTGTTGTGTGATTTCTTTTTTCAGAGTCTGTTCTCCATAATCTCTTAGCACATGAAGAAGTATTTATATGAAATCATCTTCTTTCTTCTAAAATATTTATTCTAATACAAAATCTTCATCTGCTTTTGGTGTCTTTTCCCCCTATTTTTGGTGGGGATGGTAGCAAAGTAGTGTGAGGGATGATCTGTGCACAGGTTTCATGTAAGTTTTTTCTGGACATTATTCTTTGTGTGTGTGCAGTTGACTTCTGACACCAGCCACCAGAGAGGGATCAAATGTCACAAGTTAGGGCACAGTTCTCCAGACTGCCAAGTGTACCCAAGACTTCAGACACCAGCCACAAGCTCAGGGTTTCCTAAGCCACCCTCATGTCTGTTCAACTGATTAAAATCTGGGGGTTCCCTCTACCCTCTCACGTTTTATAATTTGCTAGAAAGACTCACAGAACTCAGTGAAAGTGCTATATTTATGATTACAGTTTTATTATAATCAAAGGATATCAATCAGAACCAACCAAAGGGTGAGATGTATAAGGAGAAGCCCGGGAGGGCCCCCAACATGACATTTTTTGTGTCCCTAGGGGTGCATTACTTTCTCAGCACATCTTTGTACACAGAATATTGTCAATCAAGGAAGCTCACTTGAGCTTTGGTGTCCAGAGTTTTTACTGGAGTTTCATTATGCAGGCATGATGGATAGAACTATTGACCACAAGTCTGAGCCAAATCTCCAGCCCTACTCCTCTCCCCAGAGGCTGGGCTGAAGGGTCTTTCTAGCATGCCAAACTTCCACCGTAAGTCAACTTGTTATCATAAATCATCAGATTTGGTTAACGTTCTCCATGAATAACAAAGACACTCTAATTACTCAGAAAATTTCAAGGGTCTAGAGGTTAACTCCCAGAAACCAGGGACAAAAGCAGAAAAATCCTTTGGATAAAGTTAATTTTTCACTACACAGTATAAGAACAGCTATCTAGGCAAGCTATTTGTTCAAAGAGTTTAGGTAGAGATGGGTAGAAATTTTCAATTTTATACCAAGTGTAATATAAAACCATTGAAGGACTTTAAGGAAGGAGTAAACTGAATGCAAACATTAAAAAAAATATAAATATAATTTATATGGTATATTTAAGATAAATGATGTAAATAAATATAAAATAAACATTATAATCTAGTTTTAATAATATCATCTGGAGGTAGGAAATTATTATATTTTCATAACCCTATCTCTTGCATGCTTTATAGGAAAATTTAGAGATCAGTTTAGAATAATTTGTCTTGTTAAGGCCTTGTTGTACCAATTAAAATAAAAGATACATCTTTTTTTCTTAGTGTATTTTTCAAATAGAAGAATTTATATTAAAGTTTTTCAAAGTAGCTATAAAAGTCTAAATCATAAGACAGACACAAGATACAATTTTTATTGGATGAGGAAAGAACTGAGATTTTAAGACAGCCTTACAAAACCCAGCAACTATCAGCCATGCTTCCAACCTGCAACTGTCAGCCGTGTCCTCCAACCTGATACAAGACAGAAGCTCAAACACAACACTCTAGACCAGAAGCAAGCTGTCAAAACAAAATGAGACAGAAAGACCACATAAACTCACCTGTCTTTGAGGTCAGCACAAAGAACAGAATCATACAATACCACACAAAACAAGGATATGGGTAACCTAGTTTCTTAAAGTATATACAGCAATTTTTGATAAGATGAACTCAATTCAATGGAAAAAACAGGTTCTAGATAAAACTTATTAACTTGCCAGAGCCACAGATGGAGGACTGTCAGACCCTCTAACAAACCTGAGCACCAAAAGAAATTTCCTCCAAAAGGAAAGAAAAGACAACATAAATGGGAGCTCATTTTTCCAAAATGGAAAGTGCCTTAGTTATCTAACACTGCTATAACAGAAATACCACAAGTGGATAGCTTCAAGAAAGAGAAATCCTGACACTTACAGGTTGGAGGCATGGCTGACAGTTACTGTTTTTTGTAAGATTGTCTTAAAACCTCTTTTCTTTCCTCATCCAAGAAAAATTGTGTCTTGTGTCTGTTTTATGATTTAGACTTTTATAGCTACTTTGAAAAACTTTAATATAAATTGTTCTATTTGAAAAGTACACTAAGGAAAAAAAGATGAATCATTTATTTCAACTGGTACAAGGCCTTACCAAAACAAATTATTCTAAACTGATTCTCCAAATGTTCCTATAAAGCATGCAAAGGATAGAGTTATGAAAATATAATAATTTCCTACCTCCAGATGATATTATTAAAACTAGATTATAATATTCTTTCAAAAAAAACTTTATTCTGGTCAATTTAATGATAAATAAGTGCTTATATAAATTTAGTAGTCTGAATATATCTAGGAATTAATGAAAGTGAATTCATTCAGACAAAGATTTTTATGTTCTGTACTATGTCAATCTTAAAGGTTGTCTTAGTTATCCAGTGCTGCTATAACAGAAATACCACAAGTAGATGGCTTTAACTAACAGAATTTATTCTCTCACAGTTTAGGAGGCTAGAAGCCTGAATTCAAGGTGCTAGTCCAGGGGAAGGCTTTCTCTCTCTGTCACCTCTGGGGAGAGGTCCTTGTTATCTATCGTCCCTTGAATGGGTCTAGAAGTTTCTCAGTGCAGGGACCCTGTGTCCAAAGGATGTGCTCCCTTCCTGGTTCTTCATTCTTGGTGGTAGGAGGTCCCTCTGTCTCTCTGCTCACTTCTCTCTTTTATATCTCGAAAGAGATTGACTGAAGATACAACCTAATCTTATGGATGGAGTCCTGCCTCATTAATATAACTGTCTCTAATCCTGCCTCATTAACATCACAGAGGTAGGATTTACAACACAAAGAAAAATCACATCAGATGACAAAATGATGGGCAATCACACAATACTGGGAATCATGGCCTAGTCAAGTTGACACATATTTTGGGGGGACACAATTCAATCCATAACAGAAGGGAGGGGAAAAAAAGAAAACAAGAGCAGATGAGAACTAATTTTCCCAAAGTGACCACTGAAATTCCAAATTACTTCTAGTATATTCAGCTTATTGTGTTTTTAAATATGAACCCCAAACTGACATCCCAGTAGGGTAGGGGGAAATCCAGGCTCATTTATTAAAGATGTTAAGCTCTAAGGGTCAGGCTTTTGGTTCCCTTCTTTTTGAACTTAATTCATTCTGTCAGCTAGAGACTGAGTCTCTTATTTTAGATCTTAAATATACTAGTTCCTCCAACTGGAAAGTACTTTAAAGTAGCTACTGATGATTTTAATTTTAACATTGTAATTATGTTACTGAACTCAGTGGGTTTGCCACTTGTACTCTCATTAAGAATAACTAAGAGTCAAGTGGATTTAAAGGAAGGCATAGTTTATTACTCGCAGCAAATAACTAGACAGGGAGATCACTCTCAAAGCACTGTCTCCCTGAACAAAGGGCTAGAAGAAGTTTCATACTACACAAGAAAGGGGAAGTCATACATATTCATTAATTTCATACATATTCAAAATGGGTCAGGCTAGGATTTGGCATGAAAGTGGCTGATGGATTTCTTGCTTCTGAAATGGGCTTGGTCACCCCTCAATGATGTATGTCTGGTGATTTTGGTTCCTTGGCATGGGTCTTTAGGTTCCTAGGCAATACTTACTATGGGATGGGGCCATCTAGCAGTCAACCTGGTCTCTTACCACGCATGCCCAGGATTCTAGTTTTAGTTGTTGATCTGAAAGATAGCTACAAGAGGAAAGACTAGGAGGAAGCAGATGACATTGTGCTTAAACTCTAACCACAAGTGAGGTAAACGATGTTGTTTGATTGACACCATTCTTCTGGAAAATTTTTAACTGACATAACTTGTTGTTTAAGGCTTTTTCTGTCTCTATCGGGTCTAAACTATTGAGCCACTGTATCATAAAACAGGCCCAGAGCTATCACCTGCCCCCGCACATTTCATAAAACTTATCAGGACCTGCCACTTGCCCCTGAAAATCGGCATCATCTATTTTCTTGCAGGATTTGGTGATTCTGCCCAAATATGTACTTACAAAATTTTAGAATTTGAAAGTGGAGCGTTACTAATTTCAGTTTCTCAGAGGCTAAGACAAAATCCTAGGGAGGGACTGCTAGAGAATGGGGTAAGTCTTAAGACTCTGAGATCCTTTGCAACAACCTTCATCAAGTCAATTTGTACACCAAAATCCAGGTCAACATAAAAAGACAAACAGAAATAATACAGGGCCAACCAAAAAACAAAAAAACACCTGAAGAGCTAAAGGCATTTCAGCAGGAGTATAAGAAGGTAAGGGTGGGTAAAGAAGGATGACTATAGGAGGAGCAGAAGAGGAAGAAGGATCAGAGAAAGAGTCAGAGACAGGAGCAGAAGAAACAGCCAAAGAAGTTATAGAGCTCTGACACTGCAATTTCTTAATTTGTTTGGACCGTTCAGAAACAGTGTCTTATAAGGATGCAAATTTACTGTCCTGATGCCTTCTAGAAGTTTTTGAATGCCAATCAAAAACAGAAAACTGACAATAAATCTCCCAAAGTGCCATCTACACAGCAAAGCGGACGCTCGAGATTTGAGAGGGCTTACCTTCACAACCTTGAGATTTTGTGGAGATGGACTGAGCACAAGGGGCTCAAGCTGGCTCCGGAACTCCAGTCCTCAACAATCTCAGGGTTCACTTTCAGTGAACCTTCAAAATCCTGCCAACTATACCAATGTTGTAGAGTGAAACTCTCAGATTCTGCTAAAGGAAAACAAAGATTTACTGAAAGCATAAGAAATATTCAAATAGGGAGATATTAACCCACACAGAGTGAAGACCAATAAATCCAAAGGCAACTGTTTCACAAGGATAGCTATAAGGTGGAATCAGGAATCTCCCTGTAAGGTTCTGATTGGTTGACCCTTTCTGGACTTTCCCAAACTTGCCTGGGCCTGCCCAGGCTTGCCCTGGCTTGCCTAGGCATAATCACACTGTCTGTTGGTTGTACCCAGTCAGAGGCCCAAGTCAATATGCATATGAATGGGAAGAAGTCAAAGTTAAATTCTCAGGAATGCTGAAGCAGGAGCTTGTAACAAAATGGAGTCAGGCCTGTGTCTAGGCCAGCCACCTTAAATGTGCCGGATACCTCTGTTCCGAAGTTCTTATTCAAGCTAAAAACAACAGTTATTATCTCAGTTTCTATGGATCAGGAATCTGGGCACAGATTAGCTAGGTGCCTCTAACGCAGTGTCTCTTACAAGACTAGAGGACCTGGTCAAGGTTGACCAGAACTACAGTGGATCTTGTTACCGCAATAATGCAGATTGGAGCTGCCTGCCGCAACAGCCAATTCTGTTTATTATATACTGACATACAGAAGACAGAGGAGAATAGATTCCTCCAAAAAACTTGTCTCCCCTACTGGAGATCAGCTGAAGGCTTTTATATGGACAGGATCATGTATCCTAGAAGTTTGTGTTAGTTTCCCCTTGAGGTAGTCATGTCTTAGACAAGTTAAACTTCTACTGGTATTCTTGGGGGGTTATCTGGTGACATCCTTGGGGATTATCTGGTGACATCCTGGTTTTTTCTTGCCACAAGATGGGTATTTTGTTTGGTTTTTAACCTTAGATCATTATCATTAGTTTTCCACCCTCCAAGGAGGAACATCAATTAATCTTAAACCTTTTGTAGAGATTGGAGAAACAAGATCATGAGACAATGTAATGGGGAGTAAATAATAGTGAGCCAGGCCTGTGCAGCCTCTTCCAATCCCCCCTTTTATTGGAAGTTTCTCAATCTTGGGAAACAGGGCGTTGCTTCTTTTCTGGCTACTTCCTGCTGGTTAGGGGCGTCGCTGGCGTGAAAAACCTCCCGGTATAGACTAGGGGCCGTATTTTGGGGAGGGGGGTGAGTTAGAGTGGATATTGGCTGCATCTTGGTGAATTATATGACAATCATCTTCAGAGCTTGAAAAAGGGGTGTCCCGACTTACCAGGGTAAAAATTTTTCTAGCCTTAGAAGTATTTGTATTTCCTTTTGCTAATATTCTCATAAAACAGGAAACACAAAAACAAACTAGAATAATCACTATTCTTAAGGTTCCTCTTTCAGGCTCTTTTATGGCCCACTTAACTGGACATACTGGAGGTTAGGATTGAGACTACACACGGGAGGGTCAGAGTGTCCCCAGCTTGCAGGGTCAATGTCCCCTTTGCCTATAGGATCACCGGCACCTTTTCTGTCCAGGGAAATAAGGTCAAAATTATTGTGCTGTAGGCTTCTTGAACTTGTACTTCAGGCCTTCAATTGGAGTACAAGAGTATGGTGGCTCTCTGTTTTCTACTTCTTTCTCTTCTTCTGGTGGGGCTGCTTTTACTCTCAAGTGATGCACCCCCACAGCTACTCTTGCTAATTTCAGAGAGTGGGTGGTCAGGAGAACTTCAAAAGGTCCCTCCCACTGAGGGGCCAGTTGATCTCCTGGGGGTTGATTCTTCTAGGTTTTCGACAAGACCTGATCTCTAGTCTCTGGGTTGGAACCTGTGGAGGGGAGTGTCAGAAGGAAAAGACAAACAAGAAGCATACTGATTAACAGTGTTTATGACAGCTCTCAGAGAATGGACCCAGTCTCTTTTCTCTACCTCAGTCATCACCGAGGTGGCAGAAAGTCGACTCTTTCAGGAATGGTCTCCCATATATTAATTTGTAAGCGCTCAATTTGTGCCCACTTCAAGGGGCTACCCGGATTCTGAGCAGGGCAATGGGGAGAACTTGTATCTAAGTGGAGCTTGTCCCCCGGCAAAGTTTCACCAAAGACTTTTTCAGAGTACGGTTCATCTTTTTGGTCTCTCCAGTCGATTGTGGTTTCCAGGCTGAGTGTAGTTTCCAATTTATATCTAAAACCTTATTGACTTCTTGGGTGGCTATTGCCGTAAAAGCTCCCCTGTTGTCACTCTGTACTGAGACTGGAAGATCAAAACAGGGTATGATTTCTTAGAGTAACACCTCGGTCACTTCTTACGCTTGTTCGTTTCGACAAAGGAAAGCCTCTACCCACCCTGAGTAGGTGTCCACAAAAATGAGCAGGTACTTAAAATTTCCAGGTGTCCGCGGCATTATACCACTGCCACCTGAAGGGGATCACTGACTGCCTTCAGGAGTTCTAGGATTTCTGGTACGTGTTTTATTTCTTCGTTGGCAGATTCAGAAGTTCCCTTTTTTTCTACAAGGTACCATGTGAGTGAAGGACCAGATGAGCAAATTTATTTGTTAATATACAGTTATGCGACTTCTTATTCCTAGTCGCAGGGCCCACCCGAGGACTATGAGATCACCCTTTTGAGCTGAAGTGCCAACAGGAAGTGGAGCTGCTTCTAAGACCTCGGTTCATGTCACCACCGCATATCCCGCCTTGTGGCATCCTTCATATAGAAAGCTACTGCCATCCGTATACATTTCTGTCTCTGGGTCAGTCAAAGGAACATCTGAGAGATTTGGTCTGCTAGAATAAACTTCTTCAATTATCTCTAGGCAGTCACGTACAGGGGCATCTTCTGAAATAGGCAGCAGTGTGGTGGGATTGAGGGAGGAGACAGCCTTCAGAACCACGTTTGAGTTGTCTAACAAGATTGCCTGACATTTTCCCATCCATCCTGCCGTGAGCCAAAAAAAACCCCTTTTATTCCAAAAGAGGCAAATCTGTATGTGGTGTATTTACCGTTTACCATTACCTTTTGTCCAAGGGTGAATTTCTTGGCTTCCTATAACAAGTCACATGTTGCAGCCACAGCTGGAAGACAAGGGGGCCATCCCCAGGCCGTGTTGTCCAGCTGTTTTGAAAAGTAGGCCACCGGTCACCTGGCTGGTCCCAGGGTTTGAGTTAGTACCCCCATAGCAATTCCCTGTCTTAATATCAGTTTATTCAATGGCAAATAGACGCTGAGACTCGGGGTGTAGAGGAATACAAAAGAAGGCATCTTTCAAGTCTAGTACTGAAAACCAAGCACATTGACTGGGTATAGTAACCAAGAGAATACATGGGTTTGGCACAATCGGATGAATGTCCTCTCCTATTTGGTTGATTTTTCTTAGGTCTCGAACAGACCAATATTCTCTTGTCCCTGGTTTCAACACCGGTACAATAGGGGTGTTGTACGGAAACTGGCAACATTTTAAAAGTCCAGTTTTTATGTATCGATGCACCAATGGGGTGATCCCTTCTAAAGCTTCTTTGCAGAGGGGCTACTGTCTCTGGTTATAATAGGTGCTCTAGGTTTTAAAGTAATTTTAACCGGTGCGGCTGACTGGGCTTATCCAGGCCTTTCTTATACCCAGACCTCTGGATTCACCTTTTGTTGAATATGGAAACTGTTGAATATGACACTACGTGTCACTATTTCTTCTTGTAATAGTGTTTCCTGCAAGGCACATGCATTTTCAGGTGGGATCTGTAGAAAATGGAAAGGAACAACTCCGCCATCCTATCTGGGTTACTCCGATAAGGAGGATTATGATTCTTTTAATTACACAAGTTGGTAGAGGAAGGAGTACATACTAACACTGTTCCTCCTTCGGCTGGAATTTTTCTCAGAGGAAATTGCCCTGTCCGAGCCCCGGCAGTACCCTCACCGAAAACAGTACCCTGACGGGTGTGTGTACTGGAGGAAGACCATACCTGATGAAGTCGGACTCTTACTTCCCGATTCTCTTCCTTTGTCAGTTTCTCTCAAGCTGGCCAGACTAGAATCAGGCTCAGCCCTTTCTGTGAGGGTCTGTCGTCATTCTTCCACCTGACCTGTTGGCTTTTACCGCACCTTCCCTATATGGTGAGGGGGAGCTGAAGCAGTTATTGGGGCTATTCCTTCTAAGACGGGACCCTCCTGTGAGGATTCAGGAAGCGCTTTTACCTTCAGCTTTTCCTGGAAAAGAACCTGGTTAGAGGAATTTAAAGTGTGATAGAGAGACAGGAAAGCTTGAATACAGGGAACTTTGTCTCATTTTTCTTACAAAACAAGTCAAGCTGAAAAATCCTGCCATAAGCCAAAGACCCATTTTGGAGACAATGTTTCTGGTCCCCCAGCTGGTACTGGGGCATTGTACATTGTTATATACATGCTTATACATTGTTGCATAAGCATATCATTCTCTTTCTTGTCATAGGCTCACAGCTATACCTTCTCCAGTTTGTTAGAATGCAGCCCAGAGGAGATTTGGCTGGGATAGATGGGCCTCCCCCCATAATAGTATTTGTTTATGCGTAAGCAGCATCAGTGACTGCTTTTCATGTGCCTCAACAGCAACTACATTTTGCAAACCCTCAGACTGAGTATTAATATAAATATAGTAGCATTTATCTATTTAGGCACAAACTGTTTTCTGAGAGGCTAACAGGAAAGGCTAATACTATTCTATTTTGTAAAATCACAGCTCAAATTTCAGTCACTTCTCTAGTTACGATAGTCACAACTTTGCTAAGTTTACCAACAGAACTTCCAGTTCAAGAGTTACAATATCTAAACCCAGTAGTTAGATACTTTAGGAGAAAGGAAAATGATTTCTTATATCTAGAAAGTAGGACCTTAAAACATCAGCAATATTCCCATGTAAAACTCAGAGTTTCCTTTCGTTTACTCAGTCTTATGTAGTTAATTTCCGATCCACGTGATTCTGGATCAGCCACAGTCTATCAACCCATCAGCTTCTGCACAGGGGTTCTGGAAATTTTATTCAGTCTAGTCACAGTCCTTTTAGCAAGTCCAACATAGTCCATCTTTTTGTTGAGATATTTTGGTCAGCAAATCAGCAAAGTAAAAACTTATCTGCAGATGACAAAACTTAATATGGCCATGATTAATTTATAAAAATAATACTCTTAATAGTGAAAGACCTGATAGAAGTTAATTACAAGCACAATGTAAAGGCCAAATAAAACGAGTTAAAAAAAACCTTAGATAAAAATATTTCTAAATATAACCACTAACCATAATCAAAGAGCTTCAGATGTAATACATAATAATTTTGAGACAAAATACCATTTAGTCAGGATATACCAAGAATATACCAAGATTATCAAATCTCTAAATACCTGAACTGTAATAAAAAAAACTTCATAGGTAAATGATGTGAATTCTCTAATCAAACCATTGGCTTTGATGATGTTAGATTCAAAAAGATAAAGTTGCAACCAAGTTAGCAATAAGGGAATAATAATCTTACAGGCCACTGTGAAACAATACTTAAGTTATTTAACCAAAGATCTTAAAGTAAAAACCTTAGCTTTCTTTTCTAAAAGCCATGCGGCTTAGTATTCAGACTCAGGAATCTTATTCTAACGAGAGGCCAAACCTTGGTCTTCCAGCCAGATTACACAGAGAATAAATTAACCCTTTAACTCAAAAATTAAAGAAAATTGTTATTTTAACATCGAGAAACCCCGTTCTTTGTTTTATATGCTACTTAACATTAAAACTCCTAAAAAATCTCATAAATTAAACCAGTAAACTTTAGTCAGATAAAACTTGACCATATCAAATAAATTCCTTTTTCAATAAACCTCTTAAAGGTTGTCTTTGTTGTGTATCTTTTATAGTGCATCCCTCTCAATGGCAAAAATGAACACTCATTAGCAGACTTAAATATATATATATATATCTGTCTATCCTTTCTCTTGTGGCATAAAAAGCATAAGTATATAAACTTAAATTATGACAAATATCTATTAACTTAATAAAATCAATAAGTTACCAAAAAGATCGAAATTATTTTAAGCCTATATATCATAAAACATAACTGTTGTTGAAAGGAAAGTCTATTTAAACATTCTAAGATTTCGTTCAACTTTTACTACTTCTCATATTTTTCCCAATCTAATTTTAGCCTTTAAAGATTATATCAACCGGCTTTGGAAATCACAAAGTCTCTCTGCTCAGTCGGCCAGTTCATTGATGTGGATATAACATTAAGTGTCTGGCTACTGCTGGAAACATTTTTCCAGGCCACTTCAGGTGCGTCTCATTGTGATTTCTATTTTTTTTTTTACTTCTTAAAGTTCTCCTATAATAGAGAGAACTTGTTTACAGTTCTATGATTAGGATCTACCCAATTTCCGATAACTATAACAAAGCAGCAATTTTTCTTACCTTTTGTCTTAAAAGAGTCTCCACCTAGCTGGAAAGGGTCTTTCAGAAGCTTCCCTGGAGCTGCACAACCTTGGAGACTGGGACCTGGGGAGGCCAGATTGTACCCTGCCCTCACTCTCTTGACTCAAGGAAGACATTTACATATGTTTAAGTTGACGAAGGCATTTTGAAAGGCTATCTACCCAGTAAATAGCAAAGCTCTTTAACAATTTTGTAAATGAATCCAACAATTCTTGGCTAGGAAGACTGGCGCATCATCCCCGTTCATTTCCCTATGTTTAAATTCACCGAACAGTTTAAGGACAAGAGGTAACTAATTTCTTTTTTACTGTTCTGGAACTGCTACTTTTACTTTAAGACAAAACTATCCTTTTTCCTTAAATAAAACACATTTCATATCTAGCTTAAGTTACTTAGAAAGGTTTCTCTTTGAAGACTGACACAGTATAAAACATAAAGATCTTAGTGTACTTCTCAAATAGACCAAATTATATCAAAGTTTCTCAAAGTAGCTTTTAAAAATCTGAATCATAAGACAGACACAAGATGCAGTTTTTTTCTGGACAAAGAAAGAACTGAGGTTCTATGACTAGCCTTACAAAATACAGCAGTTTTTAGCCATAGCCACCAATTTAACACAAGACAAACTTAGCCACAATGCTGTAGACCAGAAGCAAGCTCTTAGAAGAAAAGGAAACAGAAAGACCACATAAACAGGTTCTAGATAAAACATATTAACTTGCCAGAGCCTCAGATGGAGGAATATTAGACCTCTCGACAAAACCTGAGCATCAAGCCAAGTTCCCTGAGGGAAAAAACAGACAACACAAAGAAAGCTTATTTTCCCAAAGTGGCCCTGAAATTCTAAGTTACTTCTAGTATACTCAGTTTATTGTGTTTTTAAATATGAACCCCAAACCAGTGAATCAGTAGTAGGGGGGGAAATCCATTTATCTAAGATGTTAAGTGATACGACTCAAGCTTTTGGTTTCCTTCTTTCTGAAGCTTTCTCTTAACAGCCAAATCAGGGCACCCAAGTAGATGGCATAATACTAGTTACACACAGACAATCGACAGGACAGACGCAGAACCACAGTAAACAAATGGACAGGGCAGACACAAAACCAGAGTAAACGAATAAATCCTGCAAGCTGGCAGAGATGTTCTTGACCCCCTTCAACCTCTCAGATGGCCCTGCTTGCCAGCAGAGGTGATCTTAGAGAATCTCAACCTCCCAGACACACTTACGAGCATTCACACACCCAGAACAGGAACTCTAGAGTCACCAGGAGTCCCTGCTTGCGAGCCTACTCATGGGGATGGTCATCTGGGGGCGCCTTTCACCCCAGAAACCAAGGGCTCAGGTCCCGCTCCGGAAACCTCGGGCCTGCCCTATCTGCCCCGGCCCTGAGCACAACAGGGAGAGGAGCCGCGGACTCACCTTGGGATCCCTCCTATGCAGGTCTTGCTTTTCTTTCACCCACCTCTTTTGGCACGGTTGGGGACCAGCGGTGCCGTGACAGACCCAGGTCTGGCCGATAGTCTCCCCAGAGGCAAATGAAACCGCTCAGGGCCCCTTGTCTGGAGAGCTGTCAATCAGTCCCAGGCCCTGCCCCGGGGCCGCTGCGTCTCAAGTGGCTTGAATTCCCCATATGGGCCACCAAATTTGTTACCGCAATAACGCGGATTGGAGCTGCCTGCCGCAATAGCCAATTCTGAGACAGGGGTGAGGTGAGCAGCAAGATGTTTATTATATATCGATATATAGGAGACAGAGGGGAATAGATTTCTCCAAAAAACCCATCTCCCCCACTGGAGATTGGCTGAAGGCTTTTATAGGGACAGGATCGTGTGTCCTAGAAGTTTGTGTTAGTTTCCTGTTGAGGTGGTCATGTCTTAGATAAGTTAATCTTCTACTGGTATTCTTGGGGGTTATCTGGTGACATCCTTGGGGATTATCTGGCATCATCCTGGTTTTTTCTTGTCACAAGATGGGTGCTTTGTTTGGTTTTTATCCTTAGATCATTATCACTTGTTTTCCACCCTCCAAGGAGGAACATCAGTTAATCTTAAACCTTTTGTAGAGATTGGAGAAACAAGATCATGAGACAATGTGGTGGTTAGCAATGGGGAGTAAATAATAGTGAGCCAGGCCTGTGCAGCCTCTTCCAATCTCAAGGCTTGACTGGGAAAAGATCTGCTGCCAAGCTTATTCATTTGGCAATTGGCAAGCCTCTGGTAGCCAATGATTTAAGAGTTAAAATTGGAACCATTATTCCCTGTCCTTGAGTATGAAGAATGTGACCCAGCTGGAGCAACAAGGACTCACAAGGACACATCAACTGGGCCCTGAGGTATAAATACAATAGCTAGAACAATCTTGGAAAACATCTTTGAGGACACCTTCCACATAAATGCTTAGATAGAACACAAAAGACCCATATGCTTTCCACTCATCTTTTTCTATTAGCATTTAGTAAATAGTAAGATTTGTTAGACCAATGAAGACCCTCCTGACTATCATTACTGAAAATTGTACCAATGATTATTAAGAAAGACAATTCAAAATGTAGAATCATGGCAGCTCAGTAGTTTTTAGGCAAACTGTGAAAAGGTGAAACTTTTAATGATGTTACCCATTTGTAATGTCTATATATACTGATGATTCTGTAACATTCCTCGGACTCTGACAGACATAGCTCTGGCAGCATGGTTGTTCATTTTCCACTTTTGCCTCTTGGAACTTATGCTGAATAAAATCTTTCATCTTGCTTTACTATAACTTTGTGGTAATTTTACCCTAGGACATCAGATACATCAATTCTTTGCCACGTGAGACTCTCTACAGGGTTATTCACAATATGGCAGCTTGCTTTGCTCAGTAAGGGTTGTGAAAGAGAAAGAAAGAGAGAGAGAGAATAAGACAAAAGACACAGTCTCTTTTAACCGAATCTCAAAATATTATCAATTGGGGGTCATCTTAGTACATATCTGTGTTCTCCATTAGATTGTTGAGAATAAATATCAGTTTTATTAAACTGTATGCAAGATTCGCCATAGCCTGAAATAATGATTGGCACATACACTATATCCTCTATGATGTTTTGATGTTTGCTAGCTAAACAAAATAGGATTTTCAAAATTAAATATTCAATCACTTTTATAATCAGAATAATCTTCAATACCAACCTAAAAACTCCATGTCTCAGTCAGGACAGACTAGATTACGCTATGATTCTGTGGTTTCTTAGAAAAAAGGTTCATAACCTGTTTAGACATTTGTCACAAGCTGTAAGTGTTATTATGCTGTTACTATAAAGTGTTACTTTTTTTTCCACAGATTTTAAACCCACATCAGATATTCTTAGTATATGTGAAATAAATGTTGCTTTAGTTGAAATGTTTTTCTCTTGAACAAGAACACAACAGAAGCCTTCCAGGTGTCAAACTTGTCAAAAACTAATAATTTCCAAATGTCAACATTTCTTTTTTTCTCATGCTTTATGTCCATTTGCGGGCCAGCTTCAAGTTCTGCTTTACACTGGCCTCCTTCCAGGAACCAGGGATATAAGGAAGGTATCCTCAGGAATTTTGCTATTGTTGGGGAAAGACAATGTGGGAAATCACAGTTTTTTCCTTAAAACTTCCACTAGTAACACATCATACACATTTCATTGGCTGAAACAAGTCCTATGGCCATGACTCAGTTCAAGGAGCCAGAGAAATATAATCCTATCATATCCTTGGAAAGAGGAAAGCCAGAATGTATTTGTGAACAGTTGTAATGATACCACACTTCCACAGATCATTCCAGAATCCATAATATAATCCCTAATATTTCAGAATATATGATCAATGAATAACATTTTTTAACCATATAAATACTACAATCTATGTGGTATTAATGAAGCAAAGTAAGGAGAAATGAACCTTTGTCCACATTGTTTATCTTTAGCTTCAAAAATACGAAGCATTTTAAGATTCTTTACATGTTGCCAACTACTTTCCAGAAGATCATGTTACTTTAATTTCATGAAAGTTGTCTTAGTTTTCTAGCGCTACTGTAACAGAAATACCACAAGTGGGTGGCTTTAACAAGCAGAAGTTTATCTTCTCACAGTTTAGGAGGCTAGAATTTGGAATTCAGGGTACTAATTTCTAGGGGAAGCCTCTCTCTCTCTCTGTTCTCTCTGGTAGAAGGTGCTTGTCACTTTTCAGCTTTTATTCCTAGGTTCCTTGGTGATCATGTGACTTGTATCTTCCCCTTTGTGCTAGCTTGCTTAATCTACTCTTTTGTATTTCAAAAGAGATTGATTTAAGACACACCCTACGCTAATACTGACTGAGTGTAGGACAAAAAAAACTCATTCCCAGATGGGATTATAACCACTGGTGTAAAAGTTAGGATTTAGAAGACATACTTTTTTGTGGTACAATTTAATCCATAACATCAATTATGTGAAATAGTGCCAATTCTCATCTTTCCTTATTAGTGCTGTTGTTAGCTGCTGTAGAGTTGCCCCTCTCGTGAGAACGCCATGTGTTACAGAGTAGAACTGCTCCATATGGTTTTCTTGGCTGAGATCTTTATGGAAGCAGCTCACCAGGCGTTTCTTCCAAGGAACTGCTGGGAGGGTTCTAACTGTGAACCTTCAGTTTAGTAGCTGATCGCAAATTCCTCATCTATCCTTACCACCCCCAAATATTATTTTTATTTCTCTAATGTTTACTAATTTGATAGTCATTCAAAAAAGTGAATGTTATTACTTATTTTAAGTATGATGTGAAGTCCCTGAGTGGCACGAATGGTTAAGCACTTGACTGCTAGCCGAAAGGTTGGTGGTTCATACTAACCCAGAGGCACCTGGGAAGAAAGGCCTGTCAATCTACTTTCCAAATGTCATGGCCTTGAAAATCCTATGGAGCAGTTTTACTTTGCACACATGGTGTCACCAAGACTCAGAATCAACCTGACGGCAACTAGCAACAACGACATGATGTGAAGTAGGAAGGAAAGCTATTACTGCAGATGACAGATTTTTGACCTGGAAAGGGTTCTTATTTTCAGTTTGGTACAGGGAGCATGTGCAGCCACCACCAGGCTGTCAGTGGAGTCTTACATGTTGCTAGGATGCTAAGCAGGTTTCAGCAGAGCGTCTAGACTAAGATGGCCTAGAAAGAAAGGCCTGGTGATCTAATTGAGAAAAATGAGCCAATGAAAACCCTATAGAGCATGATGGTTGATTCGTAACTCATCATGGGGATGGTGGCAGGACAGGGCAATGCTTGGTTCTTTTAAGCACAGGGTCTTCATGGGTCTGACTGACTTGATGGCAGCTAACAACAGGGGGCACTAAACTTTACCACAGGGCATTAGGCCCTGATCTGAGCAGTCAACAACTCGTTTTTTGTCTGCATGATATGCAGGTAGGCAGTTAAATGGACAACTTAACCTGGCCACTGAAACGCCTACCTTCTTCTCTAACCTGCTCCCTGAAGACACCATCTCATGGAAACTTTCTTCTAATTCTCTCCACCTACTCTTGCAGGGAATTTCCCTTCATTTACCTCCCAGATGTATGCCCATGGAAGCAGCAGTCAAGAAATCAAATGATGCATTGCATTAGGCAAATCTGCTGCAAAAGACCTCTTTAAAGTGTAAAAAGCAAAGATGTCCCTTTGAGGACTAAGGTGCACCTTATCAGGTCATAGTATTCTCAGTCACCCCATATGCATGTTAAAAGAATGTATGCCTATGAGGTCAATGAATAAGGAAGACTAAAGAAGAATTGATGCAGCACCAGCCTCACCTGGGAGATTGTTAGAAATGCAGAACCTGAGGCCCCACTGCAGACCAGTGGGTCTGAATCTGCAGTTTAACAAGATCTCCAGGTGAATCTTAGGCACAGTAGAGTTTAAGAAGCCCCGCTGTAAATGACTCAGCCTCCTGATTTCTTATTTTATGGTTTTAATCTGAGGTCCCTCTAACTGCCTGTGTGGGCAGTAGGAAAGGGCGCTGAGTAGGGGAGCAATGGGTATTGGTGCTGTTCGTCAAGAGTTTGCATTTGATGTTTGTCCGCACATCTGAAGGTACTTGTCCATAAAGACATGGAGCAAGTGACTTCTAGAGTGAAACTTGCAGTGGATCCGAAGACTGGTGTTATCTATCCAAGTTAATTTACTAATAGTAGTCAGCAGAGGGCGCTGCAACCTTTTTCTTTTTTGTCTAGAGACCTTCCGTATCCTGAAGTCAGAATGTTTAACGTTATTGGTGAAACGCTTGAATCTGCATTGTTTTATTGATGCACCAATACCTATATGTGAAGGTAATTATTTTCTTGACTTTCTAAGTGAGTAAAGGGCAAGAATGAACTTCTGTTTTGTAACTCAAAACTCAGGCTCCTTTCGCACTCCACAGTACTCCTGATTGCTCTTATAATACCAAAAATATCAACCATATGGAGAAAGAAGAAGGCAAGCAAAACTTTGCCTACCTCACAGATTGGCCTATGGCTGCCCCTAGTATTCAACCAGGTGGCCCTTCTCCCGACTAAGTACTGTGGCTAAATTCGGGTGGATTAAAACAATGTTTATTGGGCTGGTTTGCTAAGAGTCTTTTAATTGCTTACAACACAAAATGAAATCCATATTATCTAGACTTTGCATGCTTAAATAAAATAATCCGTTAGGTCTTCTGCTAGAAATTTCTAGGGTGAGTGAATTACCAGGTACATCTGAACAAGATTTATATATGTTTATGGCCTGCAGTGATGCAAATACAATAATCATATTAATTCACTATTAGCTACCTGTATAGCGTTGGCAACTCATGGTGACCCCATTTGCTTCAGAGAAGAATTATGCTCCACAGGGTTTCCAATGAATATAATCTTACAGAAATAGATCACCAGGCCACCAGACCGCTCTTCTGTGGTGCTTCTGCGTGGGTTCGATCCACCAACCTTTCAGTTAGTTCCAGTACAAACTGTTTGCATCTCCTTGTTGTTGTTAGGTGCCATCGAGTCGGTTCCAACTCATAGCAACCCCATGTACGACAGAAGGAAACACTGCTGGGTCCTGCGCCATGCTCATAGTCCTTGTTGTGCTTGAGTCCTTTGTTGTAGCTACTGTTATCAATCCATGTCCTTGAGGGTTTTCCTCCTTTTTGATGACCCTGTACTTTACCAAGCATCCTGTCCTTCTCCAGGGACTGATCCCTCCTAACAACGTGTCCAAACTATGTAAGACGTAGTCTCGTCATCCTCCCTTCTAAAGAGCATTCTGGTTGTACTTCTTCCAAGACAGATTTGTTCATTCTTTTGGCAGTCCATGGTATACTCAATATTCTTCACCAACACCACAATTCAAAGACGTCAATTTTTCTTCAGTCTTCCTTACTCATTGTCCAGCTTTCGCATGCATATGAGGTGATTGAAAACACCATGGCTTGGGTCAGGTGCACTTTAGTCTTCAAGGTGACACTTTAAAGAGGTCTTTTGCAGCAGATTTGCCCAATGAAATGCATCTTTTGATTTCTTGACTGCTGCTTCCAAGGGCGTTGATTGTGGATCCAAGTAAAATGAAATCCTTGACAGCTTCAGTCTTTTCTCCATTTATCATGATGTTGCTTATTGGTCCAGTTGTGAGGATTTTTGTTTTCTTTATGTCGAGGTGTAATCCATACTGAAGGCTGTGGTCTTTGATCTTCATCAGTAAGTGCTTCAAGTCCTCTTCACTTTTAGCAAGCAAGGTCGTGTCATCTGCATATCACAGGTTGTTAATGAGTCTTCCTCCAATCCTGACGCCAGTTCTTCTTCATATAGACCAGTTTCTCAGATTATTTGCTCAGCATATGGACTGAATAAGTATAGTGAAAAGATACAACTCTGATGCACACTTCTCTTGACTTTAAACCAAGCAGTATCCCCTTATTCTGTCTGAGCAACTGCCCCTTGATCTATGTACAGGTTCTTCGTGAGCACAATTGAGTGTCCTACAATTCCCATTCTTCGCAGTGTTATCCATAATTTGTTATGATCCACACAGTCGAACGCCTTTGCATAGTTAATAAAACACATCACGTAGGGACCTTAAATGAAAGCCAACAACTCCATTTGTGTCACTGTTGAATCATACAGCATAGTGGGTAATGTATGGGCTTTGAGTTAGACAGACCTAGGTTTGGATCCTAGCTCTGCCACTTAGTATCTAAGTAACTAAGAAAAAGTTATTTAACCTTACTAAGCCTTAGTTTCTCTTTAACAAAGTGAGAATAATGTCTACTTCATGTCATTGTTTTGAGAATTAAATGAGATAAGAATATTACAATAAAGATTTGTAGAAGTGCAGTGACACTGTATAATGAAGGACCTGCTGTCCCCCCAACCCATCACAGGTCAATACTTCTATAAAATACAATAAAAATTAATTGAAACAGAAATGAATTTTTCTAAAAAAACCAAGACATACAAAATAAAATTTTTTATTTGGAAATATGTTTAGCAGATTCAGCAGTCATAAAATTGTATTTCAATAAATATAATCAGAATAAACATGTTGTTATTGTTAGGTGCTGTCAAGTCGATTTCAACTCATTGCCACACAGTGTGACAGAGCAGCATTGCTGCATAGGGTTTTCTAGGCTGTAATCTTTACAGACGCACATCACCAGGTTATTCGATCTTTCTCCCGTGGAGCCTCTGGGTAGGTTCCAACGGCCAACCTTTCTGTTAGTAGCCAAGAGCTTAACCGTTGTGCCAACAGTTCTTTAGTACAAACATAATGTAGAAAAAAAAGAAAGAATTCCAAAAACTGTGTACTTTTAGATAATTATCATAAAGTATTCCTATTAACTTTGAACTCTGACATTCTGAAATTGTAACTAATCCCAAATTTAAGAGTTAAATTGTATTTCCCATATTAAATTCCTGTGACCACACTTTGAATGAATATTATTTATATTAATATATAAAGTGTGTAATACGACAAATAAGCTTGTTAGGTTGGATTGACAACAGCACTCTGCCTATAGAAGATAAAGAGTATCTAAACTCTTCCCATTTCATTTTAATAACAGACGTAGAGGAACGAGTTTCAAACGGGTATGAGTTTCTGGGTGGCACAAACAATTAAGCACTGGACTAGTAGCTGAAAGGTTAGCAGCTCAAACCCATCCAGAAGCACCCCGGAAGACAGGCCTGGCTATCTGCTTTCGAAATGTCACATCCTTGAAAACCCTGTGGAGCAGTTCTACTATGCACACGTGGGGTCTCGGTGAGTTGGAATCGACTCGATGGCAACTAACAACAACAACAACATGTTGAAGGACTGGAAGAAGAGATTTTAAAATAAATTAGCAAGCTTAAGGCTATTTATTTTTACATCTTATCCAAAAGGATGCAAATGATGCTTTTTTTAGCTTCAAGAATTCATCAGTAACCATTTCCAACAAATGATTCCGTAAAGTTTATAATTAATTTGTATTAACTTGAAAAACTGACGTAAATGGATTTCAGATTTTATACACAGTTTAGAAAATAACCGTAACATACGTCAACTTTTTAATGTAGTCCTAGTTCACATGACTCATACAGAGCTCTTGTCAGAAGTGACCCACCACTGCGTCTGACAGCACCATATTAGTCTATATCCTGTTCCACAAGATGGATCCACTGACTACTCACTTGGATATCATGGAACTGTCAAGTTGCTATCAAAGTTTTTAAATGTTCTCCTTAATATCTGTATTTAACTCACCATTGCCCAGTAAGACACAGTTTATGGACAGCCACTGACCCAGCAGGCACACTTTGAGAAACAAGCTCTAACACAAAGAGCTCAATACATTTTAACTGCTTTAGGACTTTTTATTAAAATGTAGCCACCTAGAGTTTCACTTAATATAGCTCTCTTCCACACAAACAATTGCAGTCTGTTTACTTAATAGATAATAAACCAAAAACCCGCTGCTGTTGAGTCTATTTTGACTCACAGAGACCTTATAGGACAGAGTGGAATTGCCTCACAGGATTTCCAAGACTGTAACCTTTGCAGTATTGTCTGGTATATTCAATCGCCTCATATGCATGCGAAAGCTGGACAATGAATAAGAAGACCAAAGAAGAATCGACGCCTTTGAATTACGGTGTTGGTGAAGAATATTGAGTATAACAAGCACTGCCAAAAGAACAAACAAATCTGTCTTGGAAGAGGTACAGCCAGAATGGTCCTTAGAAGCAAGGATGGCAAGACTTCGTCTCAACTACTTTGGACATGTTATCAGGAGGGATCAGTCCCTGGAGAAGGACATCATGCTTGGTAAAGTAGAGGGTCGGTGAAAAAGAGGAAGACCCTCAAGGAGATGGACTGACACAGTGGCTACAACAATGGGCTCAAGCATAAAAATTGGCAGGATGGCACAGGACCGGGCAGTGTTTTGTTCTGTTGCACGAGTCAAAACCAACTCGACAGCATCTAACAACAACCATCTTTAGGGAAGCAGACTGCCACATCTTTTGTCCAGTGGAGCAGCTAGTGAGTTCCAACTGCTGAGCTTTTGGTTAACAGTCAAGCCACTTAACTACTGCACCACCAGGGCTCCTTTAACTAGGTACTAATGAGAGATAAAGGTTTGAAACAGCTTCAGTTGAAGAGTCAGACAGCAACAGACTTTAAAAATAATTATTTTATTAAAAAGCCAAAGAGCTCACATTCTTTTTGTGTGTCCCAAAAGGTCCTTTAGTGTCTCCTTGAAACACAGCCCCCTACACTGCTACATTAAAAATCCCGTTTTCCCCAACAGATAAACTAGATAACTGGGATCTTCTAAAAATCAAACACCTATGCTCTTCAAAAGACTTCACCAAAAGAGTAAAAAAAGAACCTACAGACTGGGAAAAAATTTTTGGACAGTACAAGTCAGACAAAGGTCTAATCTCCATAAGCTACAAGAAAATCCAACACCTCTACAACAAAAAGACAAACAATCCTATCAAAAAATGGGCAAAGGAAATGAACAGACACTTCACCAAAGAAGACATTCAAATGGCCAACAGACACATGAGGAAATGCTCGCGTTCACTAGCCATCAGAGAAATGCAAATTAAAACCACAATGAGATACCATCTCACCCCGGCATTACTGGCACGAATCAAAAATACCGGAAATAACAAATGTTGGAGGGGCTGCGGGGAGATGGGAACTCTTATACACTGTTGGTGGGAATGCAAAATGATACAACCATTTTGGAAAATGATATGGCGTTTCCTCAGAAAGCTAGAAATAGACATACCATTTGATCCAGCAATCCCACTCCTAGGAATATATCCCAGAGAAATAAGAGTTGTCACTCGAATGGACATATGCACACCTATGTTCACGGCAGCATTGTTCACAATAGCAAAACGATAGAAACAACGTAGGTGCCCATCAACAGATGAATGGATAAACAAACTATGGTACATACACACAATGGAGTACTATGCAACGAGAAAGAACAACAATGAATCTGTGAACCATCTCATAACATGGATGAAACTGGAGGACATTATGCTGAGTGAAATAAGTCAATCACAAAAGGACAAATATTGTATGAGACCTCTATTGTAAAAACCCATGAAAAAATTCACACGCAAAATGTAACAATCCTTGTTGGTTACCAGGGATGGGGGGGGGGGGGATACTAAATAGGCAATAGATAAGTGGTATCTTGGGTGAGAGGTGAGACAGTACACAGTACAAGGGAAACTAACACAACCTGCACAAGGAAAGGTCATGGAGGCCCCATGGACACATCCAAACTCCCCTAGGGACTGAGTTGTTGGACGGAGGGCTCTGGGGACCATGGTCTCGGGGAACATCTAGCTCAATTGGCATGACACTACTTATAAAGATAATGCTCTACATTCTACCTTGGTGAGTAGTGTCTGGGGTCTTAGGAGCCTGTGAGCGGCCATCTAAGATATTACACTGGTCTCATCCCTTCGGGAGCAAGGGAGAATGAAGAGAACAGGATACAAGGAAAAGATTAGTCCAAAGGACTAATTGTCCACAGCTACCAAGACCTCCACCGGACTGAGTCCAGTACAGCTAGATGGTGCCCAGCTACCACCGCTGACTGCTCTGACCAGGATCACAACAGAGGGTTCTGGACAGAGCTGGAGAAGGATGTAGAGCATAATTCTAACTCACAAAAAAAAGACCAGATTTACTGGCCTAAAGGAGACTGTAGAAACCTCAAGAGTATGGCCCCCAGACACCCTTTCAGCTCAGAGGTGAAGTTACCTTCAAGGTTCACTGTTCAGCCTGGGAGTGGACAGCCCAGTAAAACTAAATGAGACTAACGAGGTACAGGAGTCCAGTGACAAGGGCCAGAAGGCAGAGGGGGAGTAGGAAGCTGATGATAAGGAACACAAGTTGAGTAAGGATACTGTTGATGTGTTGTGAGATTGTTAACCATTGTTATAGGGCAACATTTGTAGCAACTGTTAAATGGGAGGCTATTTTGTCCTGTAAGCCTTCATCTTGGGTGAGAATGGCAGCACAATTGGAAGAGCATAGTCAATGTCACTTAAATGTGTACGTAAAAAGTTTTGAAACGGTGTATCTTTGGCTATGGGTATTTTCACCAAAAAAAAAAAAAAAAAAGCTGAGAATTCAGAGGGTTAAAACGTTGAGCAGTTGTTAACCAAAGTCATAAAACAGCATGTGTACTACTGTTACATGAGAAACTGTTTGTTCTGTAAGCCTTCACCTGAAGTACAATAAAATATTAAAAAAAAAAAAAAAAAAAATCCCGTTTTCTTTGCTTGGCTTCCTCCCCTACAGTGTTGTATTAAAAATCCTATTTCCTTTACTGGGCTTCCTCCCCCCACCCCCCTACCCTCCGCACCCCCTGCCAGCTTTGCATTTGAATCCTGCTTTTGCTTGGAGGTTATATGTAAACCCCATTGCGCCTGCGTAGTATGATTAAGAACGTTGCTGACGTAACTTGTATGAACTCCCTGCTTGTAAACCCCTTTAAAACTAACTTACCTGCTGGCCCCTGGGGAGCAGTCTTGGCATCAGCAGCTCCGACTGACTCCTTTTCATTGTGCAACAAAATAAAGGTGACTTTCCCCTTCTCCCACCTCAGTCTCTCATTTATTGGCCAATACGAGTCATGTCGAGCAAGAACCTGGGGTTTCCACCCGGTAACATTATTATTTATATGACCTCATCTTAATATACAGGACAATAATGCATCGTGTAGAACATTGCCATTCCTATGAGGACAGGAACATTCTGAATTCACTTACAGGAATTAGCAGTCTTGTGTTCATGAATTAATTTCTTTTTTCTCTACATGTATAATAGGCATGGCGCTTACATCACATTCACTGTGATGATGCTTCTCAAAAACATGGCCAAAATGCAAGACTTTGCACTTAGATTCTTATATGCCTGCCTATTGGAATTTGGGAGCATTTGAAAAAAGAAAGGAAAAAGGGTCAATTTTACATCATCATCAAGCACTCAAACTTACTCATTTCCCACAGAAACTTTTCTTAATAAGAGGAATGTTAGAATAGTGAGCGCTATTCACTATTGTTATTTGTTAAGAAAAATGTCCAAGTTGCCACTTGTAAATGCGTCAGCTTGGTTAGGCTATGATTCTTAGTGATTTGGCAAACTCTGTAATCAACTTCCATTTGGTGGTCTGATGTAAACATCCAATCCACTGGAAGGGGAGTTTCCTTGGGGGTGTAGCCTGCCTCCAGTATATAAACGAATGTTCTGGCAAAGCTCACTCTTTTTTCTCCACCCTGCATTCTTCTCGTCAGTGGGATGTAAGCTTGCAGAAATCTCTGGCCCGCGTCCTGACCTGCAGATTTTGGGTTTGTCAGCCCCTGCAACCACGTGAGCCAGTAGAGATCTTCAGTCTGTTGTCTGACCCATGGAGTTGGGACTTGTTAGCCCCCACAATTGCTTTAGCAGTTTCCTTGAAGTAAATTTCTCTCTATGGAGCCCTGGTGATGCACTGGATAAGAGGCTCGCCTGCTAACCAAAAGGTCGGCAGTTCGAATCCACCAGCAGCTCCTTGGAAACGCTATGGAGCAGTTCTACTACGTCTTATAGGGTCGCTAAGAGTTGGAATCGATTCGACAGCAATAGGTTTGGTTTTTGTATCTCTATATGCTTCACTGGCTTTGCTCCTCCAGAGAACTCAGAGTAAGACACCCTCCACTGCTGAAAAATAAAATCATTTTTACTTAAACTAAAAACTGAGAAACACTTAACTAAGTAACAATGAAGCATAACCCATAATGTTTACAATGGGTGAGTATTTTTCCTATTTCCAAAAAATAACTGACACAGAAAAGACTAATTAAGTTACAGCTTAAAAAAAAAAAACATGAATTAAAATAGAAAAGTAGAAAAGGACAAAAACTGACCTCCCAAATAAGTATGAATTAAACTATTGAATACAATTAGTATTATCTGTCTATATAGCAAAATATCTGTTACATAGGCAATAAACTTTGATATTAACACAGTATGTGCTTTCTTGTACTTCCGGAATGTGACAGGCAAAAGGTGAAACTACTTCTTAAGGCAATACTTCTGAAATGCTACAGAAGGGCATTTTATTATCACCTAAGAAGATAATTATCTTACTGTAGCGTGTGGTAATAGGCATGTATCGTTCTTGCATTTATAAGCTATGACAAATTATATGAAAGTAAATTAAAGTAGGGCAAGCATTATATGGCTTTGCTGAGGGTAATTCTGATGTTTCTCTTGCATACAACAAACAAAAAATTAGATCTTGTTTTAAATTCCAATGTAAGATCTTTTGCTGTTAAAACAGATATCTAGGTTGTTTATAATCAGTCACTATTGTTTTTCTTTTCTGAAATGTCATCTTTTAAGTTTATATATGTATATATATGTTTCTATATTTTATATTCTTGCTTTCTATTAAGGTAAAGTTTTTTTTGTTTTGTTTTTTGCTTTTTCAGCTGCGTTCCATTGTTACCGCTGTGATTAGTTACCTTCAAGCTGAGGCTGTCACTTCTTATGCTCGTAAGGATAGCTTGTGCATCCCAGTTCCGGTTTTCTCACAATCTTCTGGATATTGTTGTCGTTTGGGTTTGTTTTTAGGTCATTCTAACTCACAAATTTCGGATTTGTAAGCTCTGCCTGTGTTGTAAACATCTTTAAAATTATATTTACCCCTTGGCAAGGGTAAAAATTGGGTGGATAAAAATTCTCTTTAACAATATTACCGTGGATATAGCAAAGCAAACTATAGCTATTAGCCTCAATCCTTTTTTTCTTCATGGGTTGGTGTTTTAATTTGCTTCATGTAGTCTTTAGCAGTTTCCAAGGCGTCTTTTATCAGATAAGTGTATAAGGGGCTCTGGCTGCAACAGATCTCTGCTGAGGATGTCACACATTTTATAGAGCAGTTACCAGAACTCGATTTAACCTAAGGAAGCCAAAAACGGTAGCCGCTTTCCTGTTTACTCTTGTTCAGGCCTCCGCCTGAGCAAGGCGCCAACACGGAGAAATGAAACCTAAGCAGAATCGAAAGCAAATTGCCGACTGGCTGGTAGGGTTGATCTTGGCGCAGTTCTGGTCGCCCGCGGCCACCTCTCATTCCGAGAACCCTTAGTCCTCATGTCTCCCCGCTTTCTGGTTGGACAGGAGAAGCCATCTCCAGCAAAGCCAAAAACGGGAAAGAAGAAAACGCCTTCTCAGATATCTACCCAGAATATGACTTTATTAGGGCCGAGTGTCTTGAAAATGAATCGTGTATTTTATCTGTTTAGTTGATTCAGGCAGGAGAGTAAATCTGGTTCTTGTTATTTTACCTTGGCAAGAGAGAACAACATCAACTTCTGGAAGGAACTTTGCATTTTGTAAATTCTAAAGGCTGTGTCAGTTACGCTGATATTTTGCTTACAACGCACTCAACTTTCTATCGTATTATCGCTTTTATCCTGGAGTGCATTTTCTCTCAGGGCCAGCTGCTTTGTCCCTTATCCATGGCTGAGGCTCAGGAAATATTTATGGTTTTGATATATTTCTACAAACCACTCATTTCCAAAGTTGTTGTTGTGCGCCCTCGAGCCCATTGCGCTCATAGCCAGTATAGGAAACAGTAGAACTGCCTCCTAAGGGACTGTCCGAGACTGGGATGTTTACCGAAGCTGCCCACTTCGCCCTTTCGGTTCCCAGAACCTCTTGCGCAAGTAACTTCCTTTGAAGCTGTTAAGGAGTGAGTGCTCTTCTGAGGGGGAAGATGTCAGCTGTGGACGCTTCATGGGAAATGTTACAAAAAGACCTTGCATTCAGAGACAAAATGCTGGAGAAAGGATCAGGTAATGCAACTAATGAAATTTGAAAAGATAAAAGGACAGGGTAGGGGGAGATTTTCTTCCACAGAAGCATGTTAGAAACTGCGTTTTAGGCAAGCTAACAGTCCACAGTCCATCTCCATAAAAGGGGTTAAGTTTTGGAGGGATGGAGGTGGGTGGGAGGAGAGGTGTGCGGAAGGAGAGGTGTATAATTTTTACTCAGTTATTGCATTGCTGTGTAAATTACTTAAACATTTCTGGAACAGGAGAAATAAACAGTCATTTAGATTACAAAAGGATGAGGAAAAAATGCTGTTTGTGTTTGTATTGTTAGTCCTCTCCTTTACCCAGGACCCTGGCAACTTGCACCCCAGCAGGCTACATTATGATGTTAATAACAGGTCTTTCCTTAGAGTGGATGGCAAACTCAGAGACTCCAACAATGCTGTAATTTACATACTAGCAAAAGGTACCCCAGCAAAAGCTGGGACTTTTGGTTTGTAGATTCTTTGTAGTTTAAAATGATAGGGGCGGGGGGGGGGGGGGGGGGGGAATGGGGATTCAGGGTTGGAGGTTGGGGGACCGAACCAGCAAATCTCTTAGCATCTTCAGTTTATGGCAAATTTGATGAGAAAGAGGAACAACATAATGGCTGTATGTTTGTACTTCTGTCTTCTGCTTGATAAAAATACACACACACACACACACACACACACACACACACACACGCGTACATATACACATACATATATGTATTTTTCTTTCCTCCTCCTCACCTCCCTCAATTTGATTTTTTGTTGGGCAGCAGTGGATATTGGATTTCTTGAAAAACAGGGTTCATGTTTACAAAAAAAGAACTTGTTAACGACTTCCAGTATTCAGCTAAGCCAAGTGCTTCCGTGATGGAGAAACAAAATGACCAGTCAGAATGTTACACGTTGGAAATGTGAAATTTGTATGTAGATCTAAGTTTTTGTAAGTTAAGTTTTGTGGATCATGCAGCTAAGAATTAAAATTCGAGAAGTAATATGGTTCATTATCTTGTTCTTCTAAGAGATAATTCCTAATACTATTTTTCCAACTAGAAATTTGAAGGTTACTGTGTTGAGAGTGTGATATAAATAGCATGTGAATTTGGGGGGAGACAAGAAGAGGACACAGCATAACAAGTATACAAGAAAAGTAAGCAAGAGAGATTGTAACAAGGCAGAATGTTACCAGCAGGAGCTAGATATAGGGAAATAAAGGAAAAGAGACAGGAAGGAATTTTAGGTAATTAATAAAAGGGGCAAGTAGGAGATTTATTGGGGATATTTAAGGGGAGATTTACATTTTACTCTTCTAATATTGGGAAAAAATTACAAAAGTCATGATATACTGAGTCTTTTAAGACACTTTGTTTTAATGTAGGACTGGAAAGATGAAGATAAAGCTTTTTATATGGAGACAAAATCCAAATGACATTGTTTACCACTTAAAACCTTCCTGTCCTATATTTCATATATTCTTCCCTTTTTGGAATTTAACCACGACTCTCTGTTACCCTGGGGGATGTATGTGGAATGAGTAAAATGTAATGGTTAAGACAGAGTCAGCAAGAAATTGTTTTTTGTAAAGTATATACTTACATTCAATAAAATTCACCCCTTAGGTGCTCATTTCTATGAGTTTTGACAAACACATACAATCATGTAACCACCATTACAGTCAGGATAGAGAACTGTTCCATAACCCCCCAAAGTTCCCTCATGCCCCTTCATTGCCTTTCTCTGTCCTGCCTCCTAGCCGTTGGCAGTCCTGTTTTCTGTTCCTGTACTTTTGTTTTTCCAGAATGTCATATAAATGGAATCCTACAGTGGGCAACTTTGGAGCCTGACTTTTTGCTTTTTTAGCTTTAACAAACAGAATTTATTTTCTCACAGTTTAGGAGGCTAAAAGTCCGAAATCATGGTGCTGGCTCTCAGGGAAGTCTCTGTCTGCTCTGAAGGAAGATCCTAGTCTCTTTGAGCTTCTGCTCTGCGATCTTTGTTTTTTATTGTTGTAGTTAAATGAAGTTTACATTTCAAGTTAGTCTCCCATACAGTTTTTTTTTTTTTTAAGTATACATTGTTATGAGACCCTAATTGCTTACCCCATTCTGCTTTAGCACACTCCTCCTTTCTGCCCCTGATTCCCCATGATCACTCAACCAGCTCCTAACTCTCTCTGCCTCCCCATCTCACTTCTGGACAGAAGCTGCCCCTTTTTGTATCTCCTTGACTAAGAGGCACGCTCTTCATGAGTATCACTTTATGTCCCACGGTCCAGTCAATCCCTGTCTGAACAGTTGGCCTCGGGAAGTGTTTTAGTTCTGGGCTGATAGAGAGTCCAGGGCCATGATTTCTGGGGCGCCTCCAGTCTCAGACCATTAAGTCTGGTCTTCTTCCTAGAATTTGAGTTCTGCACCCCATCCTTCTACTGCTCCATCAGGGACCCTCTGTTGTGTTCCCTGTCAGGACATTCATTGGTGGTAGCCGGGCACCATCTAGTTCTTCTGGTCTCAGGCTGATGAAGTCTCTGGTTTATGTGGCCCATTCTGTCTCTTGGGCTAATACTTTCTTTGTGTCTTTGGTGCCCTTCGTTCTCCTTTACTCCAAGTGGTCATCTCAGATGGCCGCTTGCAAGTCTTTCTAAGACCCCAGATGCCACTCACCAAAGTAGGATGCAGAACATTTTCTTAATAAGCTTTGTTATGCCAGTTGACCTACATGTCCCCTGAAAGCATGGTCCTCAGAACCCCCATCCTTGCTACTCTTGTCTGTCTAAGTATTTGATTGTATTCAGGAAACTTCTTAGCTTTGGTTTTGTCCAGTTTTGCTGGCTTCCCCTGTAGTGTGTGCTGTCCTTCCCTTCACCTAAGATGATTCTTATCTACTACCTAGTTATTGAATAACCCTCACCCTCCCTACCCACCCCCGAAACCATCAAAGAATGTTTTCTTCTGTGTTTAAACCTTTTCCTGAGTTCTCATAATAGTGGTCTTATACAGTATTTGTCCTTCTATGACTGACTAAATTCACTCAGCATAATAACGTCTAGCTTCCACCATGTTATACGATGTTTCACAGCTTCATCGTTGTTCTTTATTGTTGTGTAATATACCATTGTGTGGATATACCATAATTTGTTTATCCATTCGTCTGCTGATGGGCACCAAGGTTGCTTCCAACTTTTTGCTATTGTGAACAGTGCTGCAGTGAACATGGGTGTGCATATATCTATTCGTGTGACGGCTCTTGTTTCTCCAGGATGTAGTCCAAGGAGCAGGATAGCTGGATCCTATGGTACTTCTATTTCTAGCTTTTTAAGGAAGCACCAAATGGATTTCCAAAGTGGTTGTACCATTTTACATTCCCACCAATAGTGTATAAGTGTTCCAGTCTCTCCACAACCTCTTCAGCATTTATTCTTTTGTGTTTTTTGGATTAAGGCTAGCCTCGTTGGGGTGAGATGATATCTCATTGTAGTTATGATCTGCATTTCTCTAATGGCTAATGATCGTGAGCATTTCTTCATGTGTCTGTTAGCCACCTGGGTATCTTCTTCAGTGAAGTGCCTGTTCATATCCTTTGTCCATTTTTTACTTGGGTTATTTGTCTTTTTGTTGTTGAGGTTTTGCAGTATCTTGTAGATTTTAGAGATTACATGCAGATCGGATTTCTCGTAGCCAAAAATTTTTCCCAGTCTGTAGGTTGTCTTTTGACTCCTTTGGTGAAGACTTTTGATGAGCATAAGTGTTTGATTTTTAGGAGCTCCCATTTATCTAGTTTCTCTTCTGGTGCTTGTGCATTGTTACTTATGGTTCGTATTGTGTTTATGCCATGTATTAGGGCTCCTAGCGTTGTCCCTATTTTTTCATCTGTGATCTTTATCATTTTCAATTTTATGTTTAAGTCTTTGATCCATTTTGAGTTAGTTTTTGTACATGGTGTGAGGTATGGGTCTTGTTTCAGTTTTTTGCATATAGATATCCAGTTATACCAGCACCATTTGTGAAAGAGACTGTCTTTTCCCCAATTAATGGACTTTGGCCTTTGTCAAATATTAGCTGCTTATAGGTGGATGAGTTTATATCTGGATTCTCAACTCTGTTCAGTTGGTCTATGTATCTGTTTTTGTACCAGTACCAGGCTGTTTTGACTACTGTGGCGGTATAATAGGTTCTAAATTCAGGTAGTGTAAGGCCTCCCACTTTGTTCTTCTTCTTGAGTAATGCTTTATTTATTCAGGACCTCTTCCCTTTCCATATGAAGTTGGTGATTTGTTTCTCCATCTCATTGTAGAATGCGGGTGGAATTTGGATCGGGACTGCATTTTATCTGTAGGTTGCTTTGGGTAGAGGTGACATTTTCACTATGTTGAGTCTACTTGTCCATGAGCAAGGTATGTTTTTCCACTTATGCAGGTCTCTTTTAGTTTCTTGCAGTAGCGTCTTGTGGTTTTCTCTGTATAGATCTTTTACATCTCTGGTTAGATTTATTCCTAAGTATTTTATCTTCTTGGGGGCTATTGTAAATGGTATTGATTTGGTAATTTCCTCTTCAAGGTTCTCTTTGTTGGTGTAAAGGAATCCAATTGATTTTTGTATGTTTATCTTGTATCCTGAAACTTTGCTGAAATCTTCTACTAGTTCCAGTAGTTTTCTTGTGGATTCTTTGGGGTTTTCTGTGTATAAGATCATATCATCTGCAAATAGAGATACTTTGACTTCTTCCCTACCAATCTGGATGCGCTTTATTTCTTTTTCAAGCCTAATTGCTCTGTTGAGCCTGACTTTTTCACTTAGCCTAATGCATTTGAGATTCATCAGACCATAGGGTCACAGGAATAGGAAGCAAAAATTTTACGAGTGGGTCACTAGGAGTAATGGTTAATGGTGCCACTCTCATTTCCACTCCTTGATTCTTGAACTCATGAATCTTGGCTATGGGAGAAACAGCACCATATATTGGAGAACATTGCCCCAACCCTGCAAGGTATTGCCACCTAGCTGGTGCCATAACTGTGTCTTAAGAAGACCATTCCATCATTCTGTCAAGCCAGCTGCTTCAGGATGATGGGGAACATGGTAATACCAGTGAATTCCATGAGCATGGACCCGTTGCTGCACTTCATTTGCTGTGAGGTGAGTCCTTTGATCCGAGGCGATGCTGTATGGGATAATACGATGGTGGATAAGGCATTCTATAAGTGGACAGATGGTAGTTTTGGTAGAAGCATTACATGCAAGGAAGGCAAATCTGTATCCAGAGTGTCTATTCCAGTAAGAACAAAATGCTGCCCTTTCCATAATGGAAGTGGTCCCGTGTAATCAACATGCTACCAAGCTGCTGGCTGATCACCTCGAGGAATGGTGCCATTTCGGGGACTCAGTGTTTGTCTCTGCTGCTAGTAGATTAGGCACTCAGCAGTGGCTGAAGCCAAGTTGGCCTTGGTGAATGGAAGTCCATGTTGTTGAGCTCAGGCATAACCTCCATCCCTGCAACCATGGCCTCTTTGTTCATGAGCCCATGGGGCAATGACAAGAGTGGTTGGGGAAAGAGGATGACTGGTTTCCACAGAACATATTATCTTATCTGCTTGATTATTAAAATCTTCGTCTGCTGAGGTCACCCTTTGGTGAGCATTCACATGAGACACAAATATCTTCACTTCTTCCGTCCATTCAGAGAGCTCTGTCCACATACCTCTTTGTCTCTAATTTTCCAATCATGTTCCTTCCAGGTCCTGATGATCCAGCCAAACCATTGGCCACAGCCCATGAATAAGTATACATTCACACATCTGGCCATTTCTCCTTCCAGGCAAAGTGATGAACAGCCAGGTGCACTGCTTGAAGTTCTGCCCATTGGGGGGATTTCCCTTTACCACTGTCCTTCAGGGAGGTCCCAGAAAGGGTCTGTAGTGCTGTCACTGTCCACTATTGAGTGATGCCTGTATATCATGCAGAATCATCTGTAAACCAGTCATGAATTTTCTTTTCCTCAGTCAACTGATCGTAAGGAACTCCCCACGAGGCCATAGGTGCAGACTAGGAGATGCAAGTTAATGTGACAGGAGTGGAGACCATGGGCATTTGGACCATTTCCTCATGTAACTTACTGTGCCTTCAGGTCCTGCTCGGGCCCAGTCTCACATATACCACTTCCATTTAATGATGGAGTGCTGCTATGCATGACCAACTTTATGACTCTGTGGATCAGACAACACCCAGTTCATGATGGGCAGCTCAGGCCACATGGTGACTTAGTGGCCCATGGTTGAGCATTCAGTCTCTGCTAAGGCCCAGTAACAAGCCAAAAGCTTTTCTCAAAAGGAGAGTAGTTATCTGCAGAGGATGTCAGGGCTTTGCTCCAAAATTCTAAGCATCTGAGCTATGGTTCACCAATAGGGGCCTGCCAAAGACTCCAAAACAGCACCTCTATTTGTCACTAACACTTCAGGCACCACTGAATCAGCTGGATGATATGGCCCAAGTGGCAGAGAGGCTTGCACGGCAGCCTGCACCTGTTGCACAGCCTTCTCTTGTTCTGGTCCCCACTCAAAACTAGCAGCTTTTTGAGTCACTTGATAAATAAGCCAGAGTTGCACACCCAAATGAGAGATACGCTGCCTCCAAAATCCAAAGAGGCTGACTAGACATTGTGCTTCCTTTTTAGTTGTGGGAGGGGCCAGATGTAGTAACTTATCCTTCACTTTAGAAGGAATATATTGACATGCCCCACACCACTGGACCCTTAGAAATTTCACGGAGGTGAAAGGCACCTGAATTTTTGTCAGATTAATCCCCTACCCTCTAGCATACGAATGTTTTACCAGAGTCATTGACACTTCTTTACTAGGTCGAATCAGCATAATGTCATCAGTGTAATGGATCAGCGTGATGTCTTATGGAAGGGAAAGGTAATCAAGGTCTCTGCAGACTAAGTCATGACATAGGGCTGCAGAGTTGATATATCTCTGAGGAAGGACAGTGAAGTTGTATTGCTGGCCTTGCCAGCTGAAGGCAAACTGCTTCTGGTGGTCCTTTGAAACAGGTATAGAGAAAAAGGCATTAGCCAGATCAATAGCTGCATACCAGGTACCAACAAAAAAAGAAACTTGCTGCTGTCAAGTTGATTCTGACTCGTAGTGACTCTATAGGACAGAGTAGATCTGCCAATAGGGTTTCCAAGGAGCGGCTGGTAGATTCAAACTGTTGACCTTTTTTGGTTAGCAGCCAAATGCCTAACACAATGCCACTAGGGCTCCCAGGACATGTATTAATTTGCTGAAGTAATGAAACTACATTTGGAACAGCAGTTGTGGTTGGAGTCACTGCCTGGTTAAGTTTTTGATAATCCACTGTCATTCTCCATCGGTTTTTTGCACAGGCCAAATAAGTGAGTTGAATGGGGATCACCATACCTGCATCCTTGGAGTCCTTGATGGTGGCAGTAATCTCTGCAATCCCTCCAGGAATGCAGTATTGCTTTTGTTTTATTATTTTCCTAGGTAGGGGTAGTTCTAATGGCCTCCACTTGGTTTTTTCCTACCATAATAGCCCTTATTGCACTTGTCAGGGATCCAATGGGAGGTTCTGTCAGTTGCTGAGTATATCTATTCCAATTATGCATTCTGGAACTGGGACTATAGGATGGGTTTGGGGACCCACTGGACCTACTGTGAAACGGACATGAGCTAAGACTCTATTAACCTGAAGTCCGTACATCCCCACTCTGACTTGTGGGCTATAGTGACGTTTTGGGAATCCTGGAATTAGTGTCAGTTCAGAGCCAGTATCCAGTAAGTCCCAGAAAGTCTGCTTTTTTCCTTATCGGCAATCAACAGTCACTTTCATAAAAGGCCGTAGATCCCTTTGGGGAAGGGTGGAAAAAAGATTAACAGTATAAATTTTTGGCAGTGTAGTGGGGTCCTTCCTCAAGGGAACTCGACCTCCTCTTCATTCAAGGGGTTTGAGTCTTTAAACTCGCTCAAGTCTGGGAATTGATTGTGGGGCTGTGACGCCCTATTCTGGCAATTCAAGTTAGACTACTTACTGTTCACTAGACCTAGAATTCTTTGCTTGTACAGATCAAGTATATATTTAGTAGATTTTCTATCTATTTCACTCTTAGGGACACCATGACTAAGTAGCCAACACCACAGGTCCATAGGAATGAGACTGTTTCTGACTACTGCTTTGACTCCGCTGTCCATTACGGTAACCACACCCACCTTATCTTTGTCGATTGAGTGCTACCTCTTAGTCCCTACCACCACAGGATCCAGTGAGCCCTATTGTAATTAGGTGTGTTAATTCAGTTAGGGCAGTTCCAACTGTCAAATCTGATTTACATAAAATAGCAATCACAGCAGTCTTCAATGATCCTGGGGCTCTCTTCACAGATTTGTTCCTCACTGTTGGGGTAAAAGCTGTGTCCTCTGGGCACTCCATGTTTGGGTCTGTGGTCTAACCTGATAAATCTCCTCTAGCATGCCAATTTCCCGAAGCCTTTGGTTACCTTCTTCTACAGTATATACCAACGCAGGTCTGGCACTTCAACTTGATTTAGTGTTAGCTACCATGTAATCCATGCCTCAGCAACTCAACCAATTAAATTATTAGATCCTTTCCTAACCTTTCGAGCTGAAACATTGAATGAAGAACCTGTGCTTAGTAGGCCCATATCACTAAACTCAGCCTAATCCATCTTTATGTTCCTTGCATCCTTAATAGCCATTCGCATACATATTCGCAGGTTTCTGCTTGTACATATTAGAAAAGTCAAGCAGTTCTTTTGGAGTGTAGCATACCTCCTCCTGGGTCACACTTTGTACTTCACCTTTTGGTCTTGCTGGGACTTAAGTCTACTTATAGGTCTAGAAGCCAAAATGGGTGGTTGGAATGTGTTTTGACAACATTCAGCATTTTCTTGTAAGGCATCTGCCTCAGGTGATGTCCCACGCAATGACTCAGACAAAGGCTTTTCAGACACAGCTGGGTTAATCTCATCAGAAGGGGGTGGAGGGGATAATGGTTTTATTGGGTAGGGTGGTTTAGCAGACAAACAAAGAACAGTCTCTTCAGATAGGAGTGAGATGGCTGTTTCTGTTGGCTCAGTATCCTCAGCTTCCTGATTATCTGCCCATATGTCCCAATCCCAAGTTTCAGGATACCATTTCTATCAATGCCCTCACTTTAACTTCAGACACCTCTCAAGGTTGGCAATTGAGTTGGTGTTGTAATTCAGCCACTCTATGATAAGACCCTGGTTTGGTTTTCATCAATGTCATCTCTGTTACAACAAGAAATAAGGCTTTCTTTTAAGGCACAAGTGGAAACTTTGAAGTCATTTATGCAGCACTTGAGCTTTGACTCTAAAGCCCTGACCTCATCTCTGTCTTTCACCTCGTTGTCTAGTGAAAGTAGGACCAATCAACCAGCTTCCTTATACTTCTCCTTATTACAGAATTATAGAAAGGTATCAAACATGCAGTCACCTAGAGCCTTGCTTCTCACCAATACTTAATCCATTGGTGGTGACACTGCGCATATTTCTATTGCCACCTCACTCCATGAATTAGCAGAGACCTCTTTGCTACTGGAAGCAGAGTCATCAACATCTTTAAGACTAACCAGACTTGAGAACCAATTTAGAAAACTCATCCTTACAATTTTGTTTCTCTAAAACCACTCTCAGTACCAAATGTTTTAGGCTGAGTTTTCTAGAGAAGCAAAACCAGTGAAGTGTCTATATGTATGTATATATATATATATATATAGAGAGAGAGAAAGAGATTTATATGAAGGAAATGGCTTATGTGGTTGTAGTTACAGGAAGGTCCCAAGTCCGTGAGTCAGGCTGGAGTCTTCTCCTGACTCACATAGCTGCAGGGGCTGGTAAACCTAAGATCCTGACCATGGATGCCTGAAGAATGCCAGGATCGGCACCCAAGCTGCTAGCTCAAGTCCCAAGAACTAGAGGTCAGATGAACAGGAGCCATCTGCAGGGTACAGAGCAAGCAAAAGGTGACCTTTGCCAGAAAGTCCACCTATATTGGATGCAGGCCACACCCCCAAGGAAATTCCCTTTCAACCGTTTGGCTACTCATAGAAGATCTCATCATGGAGGTGATCCCATTATATCAGATCTCATCGTGGAGGCAATTACATCATTATATGACTGCCAACCTACATCATAACCCCAAATCACTGAGAATCATGGCCCAGCCAAGTTGACACACAACCTTAACAATCACAGAGTCCTTTGTTAAGTTAAGGAAGGTCCCTTCAATTCCTGATTTGCTGACTGTTATCATGGATGAACATGAAATTTTGTCACATACTGTCTTAGTTATCTAGTGCTGCTATAACAGAAATACCACAAATGGATGGTTTCACAAATAGAAATTTATTCTCTCATAGTTTAGGAGGCTAGAAGTCTGAATTCAGGGTGCCGGCTCCTAGGGAAGGCTTTCTTTCTGTGTCAGTTCTGGGGGAAGGTCCTTGTCATCCATTTTCCCCTGGTATAGAAGCTTCTCAGCACAGGGACCCCAGGTCCAAAGGAGTGCTCCCGGTGCTTTTTTCTTGGTGGATTGCGATCCCTCTTCCCTTTTGCTAGATTTTTACTAGATTCTGCTAGTCAAAAGAGATTGACTCAAGTTACAGCCTAATCCTGTAGATTGAGACCTACCTCATGAACATAACTGCCTTTAATCCTGCCTCATTAACATCGTAGAGGTTAGGATTTACAACACATAGGATAATCACATCATGTCAAAAAATGGTGGATAACCACACAATACTGGGAATCATGGCCTAGCCAAGTTGACATACATTCTGGGGAGACCCAGTTCAATCTATAACACATGCTTTTTTTCATTTTTTAGGATGACCATATGTTTTTATTATTATTATTTTATTCTCTCATTCTGTTAGTATAATGAATTACATGTGATTGATTTTCTAATGATGCCCTCAATATATGTAACCAGGTCTCAAAATTATGGAGGTAAATCTGGATTATTTATATGTTTCTTTTTCATCCTGATTTTTTTCTCTTCCCTTTTTATTTTTTACTCTCTCATTAGCTCTTACTGCAATAGTTTGAGAAGAGGGCCCTTATCTCTAGCCCTCTTTGGGCCATGGCTGTCCTTTATGGAGCAGGACCTTATGTGAAAGACATTGACAATAGGAAAGTTGAGGTCCAGTTGAGTTTAGAGGTTAATTCTGTGATAAATTTAGATTTTTTTCTGTCTAAAACCTGTATGATGACATTTATGTTTTACAGGTAGAAGAAAATGTTTAACAATTACATTCTCTGTAACACTTGCCAAAGTTTTGTGTTGCCTCCTCGTTATTATATTCCTGATTTCAACTGTGGTTGCACTTTCTGTTATCATAGTAGGTAAGTTACTTGTTCTCCAAATTTTACAATATTCTCTACACATTTAGATTATCAGCACATATGTATTGAGCTCCATGATGTGTTAAGCACACTGTGAAGTGCTTGAGATATATCAGTGAACAAAATACACAAAATTCTCTGTTCTCATAGAAGTTGCATTCTATCAGAAATAGTCACAGGTAATGAACTTAATAAATATGGGTATGGGTGGAATAGGTTGCAGTATACGTAGGTAGGCCAATGTAGCAAACCCTTTGAGAAATTTTGGTAAACTCTTGAAGGAGATGAAGGAGTTAGCCATGTAGCTAATTGCACATATTCAAAATTGACCCCAGAATAGGACGTGGGTAAACAGATACAAGAGATGATAACATTCATTTATTACAATCCATTGTGATTGTCTAACTCTTAGAGAGAAAACAAGAACCTGTCTTAGATGTCTCTGTATGTGCTGTCTGTCCAGAAAGCTGGATTGGATTTAGAGGGAAGTGTTATTATTTTTCTGAAGAGACAAGGAATTGGACCTTCAGCCAGACCTTCTGTGCCTCAATGGAAGCTAGTCTTGCTCAGTTTGAAATCCTGGAGGAACTGGTAAGAATTTTTTTTGGATCACATTCTTTGTTGAATACTTAGCCCTCTGAGGAGCTGAACTGAAGAGGATGAAAGCTGAATGATATAATACAGAAGGATTCCTGGCCAGACAGGCTTTAGGGCAATGGATGCACCTTTGGGTCTGACATTCGTTGAGGATATATTCATGCCTGGAACCCTGTGAGGCATTTTAGATATAGTCATTTAATTCTTATAGCTAATCTGTGGATTAGATGTATTTGTTAGTTGTATTTTTCCAATTTCACTAATAAATGTAATTAAATATAATAAAATAAATATAATAAATCATACAATTTATCATCCAAACTGGGACATTTTGGGAAGTGAAAGTGAGCATTATGAAATATTATGCAGTAACAACAGGCATAAATAAACTGGGACTTTTCCAGATAAATTGGAATATGCGGTCACTTTAAATAAAGTAACTAATGAAGATCAGGTATTAAATGATATAAGCTGAGAATTGGACACTAGTCTGACTCCAGTGTCTGTGCTTCTCAATTACACCATACTGCCATCCAAAAAGAGAAGACTGTAAGGAAGACAGACTTAAGAGCGATATGAGAAAAAGAGATGAATGTTTTCACTTTGTGTTTTATAATAGAATTTCCTGAAGAGATACAAAGGTCCTTCTGACCACTGGATTGGCCTTAGCAGAGAATCACCACATCACAGCTGGAAGTGGACAGATGGCACTGAACATAATAACTCGTATGTTTTGAGACTTCTCTTCCTTCTACTATGTTAATGTGTGGTTGTGCGTGTCAGTTGTGTTTATGAGACAAGAAATTTAATGTCATGTAAAGCTCACTGCAATATGAGGTAGGAAATACAGATCCTTTTTTTTCCCCTTCCATTTACTAGCTGTGGCTTTGGGAAAACATTACTTGCTGCGATTACAGTTGAAATCGTTAATGTGATGATGGCATTTGATAAAGTTCTTACTCTCATCCACTGACTGAAAACTTTTCTTTGCTGAAATCCCTATTTAGAATGTAGAGACAACAATTGATGCACAGCGAGGGTTTAAAAATCCTAGGAAACCACTGAAGAATTGATATCAAGGCTACTAAGTCCACTCCTCCACCTGCTGCATCCATTCATAAAAGGAAGATCACTAGGGAACCTATACAGATCTTTCTAAAATTTTATCGCCAGAAGAAACCTAGTAACAGTTCCTTGGGTAATGAATATTTCAATGAGATATTTTGAATGCAACCGTTTTATTGAAGATATATTGTGGGAGTCCAGTCATCTCCATCAATCAAAGTTAAGACCTTTTAGGAATTTGCCAGCAAGTAAAATTTTTTATTTTCACCTATTTATGAAGCAGTTCAGAAGAAGACTGAAAATAATCTTCACTGAGGGTCATACAAGGTAACAGTCTATTTGGGTGCAACAGTAAACACCAGCTGAATACCTAACAACAACATACCTGGGTATGCTATGGATGAATGATAAATTGTGATATTCAAGCAGGGCCCTTGAGAATATAAAAGGAACTAAATAGAGAAATGGCGTGAGATATTAAGGAGCCATATTAATGACAGACTTTTGTTTTTCTTTTATTGGCATAAAAAACATCTAGAGGGGGGTTTCTGAAGATTACAGTGGAGGAGCTAATGTAGATGTCCAACCTATGAATAATTAGTGTTTTTGTGTTTTCTTTTAGGTTTATCATCAGAGGAGCTGGAGAACGTGCCTACCTGAATGACAATGGTATCAGTACTGCCAGGACATACACAGAGAGGAAATGGATTTGTAACAAGCAAAACAGTTATCCCCAGAAGTGTCAAATTGCTTCAAGATGTAAATAGAGAATTATCCAAAGCACGGGAGAAAGATGCATTGTAATTTGTTATATACAGTTGCTGATCCATTTTTATGGTCCACCAAAAATAGTACCAGTAGGTGTTCATAATATCTATTGACACAAAGGATACAAACTGTTTCTGTAGTGTAGTGGTTATCACATTTACCTTACAAAGGATACAAACTATCATAAAAAACCTACTGCCGTTGAGTTGATTCCAACCCATAGCAACCCTATAGGACAGAGTAGAACTGCCCCATAGGGTTTCCAAAGAGCAGCTGGTGGATTCAAACTGCCAGCCTTTTGGTTAGCAGCCAAGCTTTTAACCACTGTTCCCCCAGGGCTCCAAAAACTAGGAGGAGCCCTAAACAGGGATTTGGAACAGCATGATTCTAAATTAAGTGTCTGATGAGTCGATGAGTTGGAATCAACTTGACGGCAATGGGCAATGGGTCTTGATGAGTTGATAATTTTAATTTGATTCCAGAGTATAATACATATCAGCAAACTCCACCTTTATGACTAGGTATAAAACTTACTAAAATATCTTTTCCTATACAGACAGTCCTTGCTTTGCACACATGAAGTTATAAAAATGACCATGCTATAACACAGCTTATAAAGACAATGCTCTACATTCTACCTTGGTGAGTAGTGTCTGGGGCCTTAAAAGCCTGTGAGTGGCCGTCTAAGATACTCTACTGGTTTCATCCCTTCAGGAGCAAGGGAGAATGAAGAGAACAGGATACAAGGAGAAGATTAGTCCAAAGGACTAATTGTCCACAGCTACCAAGACCTCCACCGGACTGAGTCCAGTACAGCTAGATGGTGCCCGGCTACCACCACTAACTGCAGTGACCAGGATCACAACAGAGGGTTCTGGACAGAGCTGGAGAAGGATGTAGAACATATTCTAACTCACAAAAAAAAAAGACCAGATTTACTGGCCTAAAGGAGACTGGAGAAACCCTGAGAGTATGGCCCCCATACACCCTTTTAGCTCAGAGGTGAAGTTATCTCCGAGGTTCACCATTCAGCCTGGGAGTGGACAGCGCCATAAAACCAAATGAGACTAACGAGGTACAGTAGTCCAGTGACAAGGGCCAGAAGGCAGAAGGGGACAAGGAAGCTGGTGATAGGGAACCCAAGGTTGAGTAAGGATAGTGTTGATGTGTTGTGAGATTGTTAACCATTGTCATAGGGCAACATTTGTAGTAACTGTTAAATGAGAAACTATTTTGTTCTGTAAGCCTTCATCTTAAGTGAGAATAACAGCACAATTGGAAGAGCGTAGTCAATGTCACTGAACTGTGCATGTAGAAATTGTTGAAATGGTGTGTATCTTTGGCTAGGTTGAGAAGTTAGAGGGTTGACGTGTTGTGGGGTTGTTAATCAGTGTCATAAAGCAATATGTGTACTACTGTTTAATGAGAAACTATTTGTTCTGTAAGCCTTCACCTGAAGTACAATTAAAACAAAAAAAAATGACCATGCTAGCTGAAGCCATACAAAAAGATCTTAGCAATCAATGAGAAAAATTATGATTGTTCTGTGACCTTAAAAAATTTTTGTGAACACATTCAGAACTTTTTTATTGTCAGTTGGAAATATAGACGGAAATTTAAAAAATATTAAAATGATACTTATTTAGTACATTGTAGTTTAAAACATTAGAAACACTGAGAATTAATATGTTTTCTTTCTTGATTTAAAAAACCTCTTATTGAGAGAAGTCAACAGTGTTTGCCTTCTTTTCATAGTACAACTGATTATACAGAATGAACATCTTTGGTGAATTGTCATACTCCCTTCTATGCTTGAATCAGCTTGCAACATTTTATCCTTGTGCTTTCCATGTTGTGAAATAACTACTTGAATTCATGTGAAGTATTTTCTGGCATCTCTTCCTCAGGGACATCTTCATCCTTTTCATTACAACTACTTTACTCATTTATGTGAATCGTTTGCCTTCACTAAGTTCTTATGACTGCATATCTAGTCTCCCGATGCCAACAATACATCTCACAATCATCTCTTTCTTCTATAATTCCATTTACATTTGATTCACATTTCACTTCCAGCATTATCACTTTTCATTTCTCTGCTGCACTGTCATTTTTTTGGCCAATTTCCTCTTTTGGTTATCCATTTTTGTAAAATGCCACATGAGTTAATAATTAGGAGACAAGGAGGCAACACAACAATGTGCTTTGCTGTCTGTGCATGAACTGAAAAACAGATATGCAGTGACCAATCACTGACAGACTTTGAAAGAAGTGATGCATTGGTCACTTACTATGATGAGCATCTTTTGTTTATGTAGTGATATGTGGACTGAAGAGATAGCAGGGAAGTGTGTACTTATGCAATTATTCAGTTAATTGCACAGTTAATATACTCTGGTAACTGAAATTTGAACCATGTTGTCAGGTGGTAATGGAATGTATGCATATCAGAACTGTACAAAGCAAGGACTGTCTATATTTAAAACATTGATTCCTCATACCTATAGATAAATACCATTCTCTCTTTTACCTTTTATTGGATTTAAATCCTTGCTTTTATTCCAGAATAAATCAAAGAATGTTAACTGTTTGAATTATTTAAGCATTCAGTATCTAATTGCACCACTGTTATATACTACTAAGTTTTAAAAAGAAAATATTTAAAAATTTTATAGCATCAGCTACACTGTACTGATGAGTCCCAAAAAGGATGAAATAGCAATTTACAGTGTAGCTCTAAAATTCATTTTATATCAAGTTTTTTAATGGGCAGGAACAACATCTAGTTCACATCTGTATCCTCAGAACCTACCACAGTGTCTCAAATATAAGATGTGCTCAAAACATGTCTGTGGAGTGAAAGAATGATGCTTTCATAGCTGTAAGACTCTGCCCTGTTTGCTTAGTTTTTGTTAACTTTTTCACAAAGAAATCTAAATTTCTACAGAAATCTGAAAACTAAAAAGCAAGATGTTATATTGATAAACTCTGTGAGTGACTAATTCATAAATAAAAGGTGAGTCAAATTGTGACCCTAACTGACTGACTATTCTTTTACAAACTAGCTTCTGAACCTAAAGTATGGACTCCATTACTTTACAGTTGTGACCCTGATAAGTTACCTAGCCCCTCAACGAGAGTTCCCTCACATGAAAAATGAGTACAATAATACCAGTTTCACTGGCTAATTTTAAGATTCAAGTGAGATTACACACGAAAATCTCTTGCCACTGTGTCTGACTCATAGCAAATGCTTAATATTAATTGTTACTCTCTTGTTACTGTTCAGTGAAAATAAAAGTAAAAATAACAGCAGTCGTTATGCCACTAGTGTGAAAACGTATAAATTCATTCGTCCCTGCTCACAGAGCTGTGTTAATCAGTTTGTAATGCTTCAGTGGAAATCCCCACTGGTTGAATTGATGATTCACATGCGGGAAGTGTTCCTTCTTAGGAACAAGCCTGCAAAAGTACCTGGTGCGTAACCTTTATGACAGGCAATCTACACACTTTGGGACTTACCCATTCTTACTGTTTGAATATATCCCTATTCATTCTTTACAATGCAACCAAAGTGACAATTCTAAACCAAAATATGATCAGGCTGCTCCCTCGCACACAATCTTCCAGTGGCTTCTCCTTTATCTTCAGTATAAAGCATAAACTCTTAATCAAGGTCGTGTAGTATAATCATGTCACTGCTTTCTTTCCATCTTCTGTCAGTCTTTCTCTTCATAGTCCCTATGCCCCAGACTTGACAACCAAAATAAAAAATGGGCAAAATAAATAATATGCATGTTAAGTTTCCTGCTAGAGTACAGCATCCAAGCTTGTGGAAGGGTCCCAGGAGGTTCACTTTGTCAAGTCAGAGAGCTTGTACAGGAACTCCATGGTGTTCATGTCCATTAGTAATCATATTGCTGTTTTAGAAATTCTAGACGCAATCAGGCAGCCATCCGTGAACAATTGGGATTATAGTCACCAATGGCTACAATTCCAAAGAGCTCTAAATTCCAGTGCAGGGGAGGAAACATCTGTTTTTGGAACATTCTTTGACAGAGGAGATCAATTTTGGGCATGGCAAGTGGGTACAGAGCTGCAGCCACAGAAAGGATGTTTATTGCTATAATTTCCTTGTCTCAAAGCCAGAGAACGCAGAAGACTATTAGCTATATTCCATGGTACAGAAGAGTTATATGTGTTTTAAGAAAACTGATCACAAACTATTAAATGTAAATACAAGTTTAAAAAATACACAACGGAAAACTGATTCATTCATTTAATAGATATTAATTGGGTGCATATAATATGCTAGAAGCTATACAAAGGCCTGAGAACATAATGAAGAAAAGGTCACTGTGGTCTCTCTCTACATGTAGCTACATTCTGACGGGGAAGTCAGAAAATTGATTAAGTATTAGCAACACAATGTAATGAGGTTTGTTGTTGTTGTTAGGTGCTATCCAGTCCGTTCTGACTCTTAGCGACCCTATAAGACAGAGTAGAACTCCCCCATAGGGTTTCCAAGGAGCAGCTGGTGGATTTGAACTGCTGATCTTGTGGCTAGCAACTAAGCTCTTAACCACTACCCCACCACGGCTCCGTAAAGAGGCTTAGATTGGGGAAATAACAGATCAGTGAGAACACTGGGAATGAGAAAGAGAATGTAATCTAAAGATCAGAAAGCACATCCATGGAAGGTGGCAATCGATCTACCACTGAGGATGAGCAGACCAAACATCTTCTCTGTGGTTGCAGCTCTCTTTACCCCACTCGCCATGCCCAAAGTCAATCCCCTCTGTCAAAGAGTGTTTTGGAACTCTTTGACAGAGAGCTGCAAGCACAGCGATGACATAACTTCTGTTTAAACACAGGTGAAGTCAGCTCTCACTGTACTAATGTTCTGATTATGAAATAAATAAACAAAAAATAGTTTTGATGTTTGCTCAATAGTAGTAGAGAGAAAACTTATTTATAGTGGGTGTTTCTCAGCAAGTGAAATGGATTTAGTGCCAGGATTAAAATCTTTTTATGCATGGTATTTCATTTTGCAAATTGGTTACTATTCTAGTCAGAACCTGCCTTCTAGAATCTTTTTGAATACAGTGTATAGTAACCAGATAGGGCAGAGAAACTTCTAGAGCAGAGGTAATCAAAGAATTGGTGGAGAGCAAGAAACAAACAAACTCGAAGTAATAAAATGGAAAAGGAAAGAAGCCAGGGCAAAAGAAGTGAAAAACAAAGAGAGATATTCGATTTATTGCGACAGGAAATCAGAGGGAAAAAATGAGACCAAGACTTTAGGTCAGGACAAGAAGATGTAGACTCATTTCTCCCTGATCCTCACCTGGAAACAATAGGGGGGTGGGGGTGGGTGGGGGAGACTTTGAATGGTGTTAACAGAAAGGTGGGAATTCCTGGGTGGTACACAAAGTTAACAGGCTTGGCTTCTAACAAAAAGGTTGGAGGTTAGAGGTCACCCAGAGGTGCTTCAAAAGAAAGGCCTGGTGATCTACTTTTGAAAAATCAGTTATTGAAAACCCTATGGAACACAGTTCTACTTCTAACACACACGGGGTCTCCATGAGTCAGAGTTGTGTCAACAGCAATTGGTTTTTAAGAGCAAGGTAAGCTTGTTTGTAACCCCAAGACTGGAAGACTAGCACAGAGGCAGAGTGTCCTATGTCTCCTCCATCCCTCACCACACCCAAAGCGGTAGGGCATGGTCCACACCCAGTGTTTCCAGACCTCAAACTAATAATAAAAGGCAGCCCAGATTTCTTCCCCAGATTGATGGGAGTCTCATTGACAAGACCAGGCAAGTCCCACAGTACCAGCCAAGGGAATCTGTTAGGAGCACCTTTGTCAATAAGTGGCCAGAGAAAGTACTCTTTTCCCTCTCAGGTTTGAGACTTCCTTCTCTCAGCTGGAGACATGACATATTCAAAGATACCAGCAAGGCGGATACTGTCACAACAAGCACATGGCCCATGTGCTCTGTGGGCTATCTCCAGGGGCTGGAGACTCCCTTCTCCTACAGTCAGTAAGCAGACTAGCATGGGAAAATCTCCTTCTGCCCTTTCAAGAAGTATCAGCAGGGATCAGGGGACCAGGGCCCCAGGGACACCAGATAAACCAAAATTACCCTGCAAAGCTTTGAAAATTAGTTTTACTGGAACTGCAGCCCACAAAAATTGGTCAGTACTTGCATGCTAAATCTAAACAGGATGACTGTCTGTTAAAATAAAAAATGTAAATAAGACCCAGAGTCTTCAAATATAACTGCCAAAATGTCAAGGATACCATAGAAAATAACCCCTCATACCAAGAACCAGGAAAACCACACCTTGATTAAAAACTCTCAGAAAACTAGGAATAGAGAGGAACTACCTCGACTCCATAAAGAATATCTATAAATAAACCTATATGTAACCTCATACCTAAGGGTGAAAGGCTAAATGCTTTCCCCATAATATCAGGAAGACGGCAATAATGTTCTGTCTCACTGCTAGTATTCAACATCATACTGGAAGTTCTAGCCTGTGCAATGTTTGTTGTTAAGGTGCGGTCAAGCTGATTTTAACTCATAACGACCCCATGTGATGGAGTAGAACTGCCCTATAGAGTTTTGTAGGCTGTAATCTCGACAGGAACAGATCAACAGGTCTTTCTTCAGAGGAGCCACTGGGTGAGTTTGAGTCACTTACCTTTCAGTTAGCAGCTGAGTACTGGGCAGTAGCACACTGCCTTTGCTCAAAAGGACCCTACATTAGGTTTAATGCTCTACCATCAATGTCTTGAAGTTCTTAATAATTTTTGAACAAGGTGCTCCACATTTTTATTTTTCAATCCTACGTACCTAGAGAGAAAGTGTGAGTGTGTGTGTGTGTGTGTGGGGGGGGGGGGGGGGGTTGGGGATTAGAAAGTGGACATCTTTAAGGGGGCATTATTATGCCTACAATATATGCTTAAACAACTAACAAGCTAGAGAAATGGTATTTGGGTTGGGCTGCTTTAGCTTCAAAGAATGTGCTCTTTCAAATTATAGTATACTGCCTTTTACATTCCTATCATATTGAATATCTTTATCATTTTTTCTGTTGTCAAAGGCAAACAGCCCCAAGGGAAGTAGGGCACAGTTTAACTGGGAGGGAGTCATTGCCGAGAATTTTTACTGTTTAACTTTGTATCAGTCTGCTGTTCTACTAAAGCAAGACCAGATTATTTTATATTAGTCAGTTGAGATAGTCTCAGCTCTTGAGTAATCATGGGGAAAAAACCCCAAAACTTACTGGGGCTTTCTTGTTTCCTTCTACATCAAATTATTCACTAATTCTGCCTCCTAATATCCCCAATTTAAATAATCTTTTTTTTTTTTTAGAAAAGAAGGCAATCTCCTTACTAAATTTAAATTACTTCTGTGTTTTCTTACCCGTCCTCACGGTAACTCCCTAGAGACCATGTGAATACATGTTACTGTATCATATATAGTATCAGCTATGGGCACAGGGTTGCAAAAGAAAGTAATCAGAGTAATACAGCTTAGAGGTTATAAAATTTACATAGTTTAACATAGGTCTTTTTTACAACCAGAAAATTATTTTTTCACTTTCCTCATTTCATAATTTGTGTTCAAGCCGTCTTAAATTACAAGCGGTTTCCCAAATACTATGCAGTGTCTTTTCTCTAGGTCTAATCAAATATGAGGAACTCTGGTGGTGTGGTGGTTAAGGGCCAGCTATCAACTAAAAGGTGGGTGGTTCTAATCCACCAACCACTCCACGGGAGAAAGATGTGGCAGTCTGTTTCAGTACAAATTCCAGCCTCAGAAACCCTATGGGGCAGCTCTATTCTGTCCTATAGGGTTGCTATGAGTCAGAATCGACTCCACAGCAATGGGTTTAGTATTTTTTTTCTCAGAGAAAAGTTTCCCCGGCTTATGTGCTCAGCCTAAGTGCTCTCATAATACCTTACTTGCTGCTTTTCCCAGCTTGTTACAATAAGTCATATTTACCTATATATTTACTTTTCAGGTTCCTATCAATTAAGTTCTTTTAAGGAAGGGGCTCGTCTTGTTCATTGTTATGGATTCAGAGGCCACCTGGCATGTTGCCTGAAAGATATGAAATGCTAAAAATATGTGCTAAATGGTAAAAGAACGTTCACATTGTTAGGACTCCATGTAGTTATCTTTAGTTTCGTTTTCTCATAATGAGAAACAGTTACAGCAATGTAGAAACCGAGAGGTCTTATATTAACAGACTGTGACTAAACCACATGTGCAATGTGAGCTAATTTTCAACCTTTACTAAACGAGTACCAGAGTCTCTGTTTTCCAAACTAGTTTCCAGATGAGATTATTTAATCATGGGCTGTCATTTGCTGTGAACTTTGACTAACTACTTAATGCTTCACCTAAGGAGCTCATCTGAAAAATAAAAGAAATAATATTAACTTCATTATCTAATTTTACTAATTAAATGAGAACACATATTTAAATCTCTTATCATTGTGTCTGAATCATAGTAGTTTACAGTAAACTGCAGTTTCTATTGTGTCTTGTCATGATAATAATAGGTAACATCGTTAGTTATGCCATCAGTGTGGGAATTTCAAGACGATGTAAAATTTTCAAGGCTTATCTGCTGTACCCTTTAAACTGACCCTAAATCATAAAAGAATGCTAAAAGTATAAGCCTGATAGCTCACATCCACTTGTGTCTATGATAACACAGCTTGAGAGAGACTAAATTTCTGCTGAGAACTAGAAGGGCCAGATTTTAAAAAAGAAGAAAAAAAAGTCTTTGAAGGTGTTGGAGACATTTCAAGGCAATTAAAGGAGGAGTGAAGATACTGGAAACAAAAAAGCAATAGAGAAGTGACCCTACATCTGAGAGCCACTCTTCTCCTAGGGACATCTTGGCAATGGGTCAGATGCTGAGAACCTGGGCAGAAAGACCTGCTGTGATGGTTAAGATTTTGTGTCAGCTTGGCTGGGCCATGATTCTCAGTGTTTTGACAGTCATGTGATGTGGTCATTTGCCTGTTGAGATATGATACGTGATCACCCCCATGATGGCAACAGCTATGAGTAGCCAATCATTTGAAGGGGAGTTTCCTTGGGCATGTGTCCTGCATCGAGTGTGGGTGGACATTCTGGCAAGGCTTGGGGGCTTTTGCTTACTCTGATCCTGACCTGCTGATCTTGGGTTCATCATCCCCTACAGCTATGTGAATCAGGAGAAGCCTCTATTCTGACCCACGGACTTGGAATGTTACAACCTCTACAACCTTGCGACCCATTTCCTTGATATAAGTCTCTCTCTTTATATATATATTTATATGCTTTACTGGTTTCACTTCTCTAGAGAACCCAGCCTAAACACCTGCCTTGGAAAGATACAAATCTCTGCCAAGGCACTTGAAGGATCAAAATCCTGAAGAGAAGAGAGGGCCGGAGAAGTGAGCTCAATACATTTTCCTCAAGTCATTTGACAAGATAATAAACTTCACAGAGCAAGAGGCTAAGAAGAAAAATTTGAAAAGCAAGATGGTGTTGAGGAGATAAAAATTCAAATTCAGGCCTTGACAAGAAGGAGCTTTAATAAAAACCCAAGCTTTGAGGTGCAATACTGAAGAATTCTATGGTCAAAATATTCAATGATGCAGGAATCATCAAAAGAAGATGGAAGGAATACACAGAATCACTGTACCGAAAAGAATTGGTCGACATGCAACTTTTTCAGGAGGAAGTAAAAACAGACCAAAGGGTCCACACCCAGCCTGCAAGAAGCCAATCTCTCAGATGCTGTTTTGAGAGGATGAAAGAGTTTATTTCACAGGCTAGCAAGCGGGAACACAGAGGTATCTACCTCAGATTGACTTCCTTGATTTGAGGAAGCATTCACATTTTATAATTATACATATTCATATACGGATGGAGGAAGGCAGTGGGCATGATCAGGATGTTCTAGCTATTCATAGTTTCTTCTGATTATTTATTAACTGGCAGGACCAGGACTTGGCACGGAAGCAGCTGACGGACATTCCGCTTTTGAAATAGGCTCCGCTACTGCAGATGAGGTACGTCTGGTGATTTAAGTTCCTTGACATGAGTCTTTGGTTCCTTAACCTGAGTTTTCCCATGTATGGGGGGGTCTGGAGTTGTCTATCGGTCACCCCTGTCTGCTCTGTATATGTCTGAACTCCTTAAGCTGGTTAAATCTGGATCTGTCAGGAATTCTCTAGAGAGTCTGCAAAACAAGTTAGAAAAAGTGAGTGACGTAGACGGGAGGTGACTAGAAATAGCCTGATAATAGATGAACTACTAATTAATTAGGGTTTTTTTTTTTCAATCAGGTCCCCTACAGTAGCATGTGATCAAGAACTGATGGTATTGAAGGAAGAAGTCCAAGCTGCACTGAAGGCATTGGCAAAAAACAAAGCTTCGGGAATTGATGGAATACCAGTTGAGATGTTTCAACAAATGCATGAAACGTTGGAAGTGTTCACTCATCTAGACCAAGAATTTTGGAAGAGAACTACCCGGCCAATCGACTGGAAGAGATCCATATTTGTGCCCATTCAAAGAAAAGTGATCTGGAAGCAGGGCCAAGATGGTGGAGTAGTCAGACAGCTTCCTATATCCCTCTTACAACAAAGACCTGGAAAAACAAGTGATTTGATTGTATATGAATATCTAGGAGCTCTGAACAAGGCAAAGTTGAGGAATCAGACTGAGTGGCAGGTGGAGAGGGAGACGGTTCAGAAGAAGTGAGGAGTGCCGGACCAGAATCAGCTGGAGCCACTGCTCTTTAGCCCCGACCGGCTCCAGGTGCACAGTGAAGTGGGCATACAGTTCCAGGTGCACGCTCGGAAGGCAGTTTCTACATCGAGAGGGATCCGACAGCAGAGATTCTGCTTGGACACTCTGAACTAGTGAAAAGCAACTCCCAAGTGGCTAAAGATAAGTAAATGCATGTGGCCTTTCACGGGGATTTACAAATAAAAAAAGTCCATTTGGGAAACACCTCTCTTCCATTTACTTCCTCCCTCCCTGCTCTGCGCTGGTCCAGCCGGCTTCAGAGATCTCTGAAACCCTGGGCTGGAAGTAGATCCCATAAGCCACCCTGATCCAGTCTCCTGGCCTTGGAGAGGGAACAAATCAACAAACGGGGGAAAAAATAAGCTACTGGCTCCCCTAAGCCAGGAACTCAGGGCTGGCACAGCTCGTTTGCTAGGCACAGGCATAAAGGGTGTGCAGACTTTGAGTGCCTTCCACCCCTGTATAGACTTGTGTGGAACCATCTCAATAAGCGTAAGCCCTCACTACCACAGTACAACAGGACAAACACCTGAAATCTAACTTCAACTGTTTCAGCTGTGAAGTGTCAGATATGTGATGCTTGACATAGCCCTGCCCTTTAAGCAGGCACCTATACCGGTCCACATCAGGGGCTTGAGGAATGGTGGCTCCACCTATGCACTCAGTCACTTGCTACAGGGGTCCAAGAATAAGTGATGCACCCGAGTCTCTACAGCCAACAGAGTAGGGTGCTCATAGTCCGGCTGCAAAACTCACCTACCTACTCGCCCTAGGGAATAGGGGCACGCTTTCCTTTCAGACACTCAGGGCAGCCATCAGCCCCCTGCCTTTCTCAGCACATGACTCCCTACTGCAGCCAGATACCTGTGCCTACACCAACCACCCATGCCTCTGTAAGACTGTAGGTGAGAGCCTGCACCACACACTTGGTGACTGACTGCCTGGATACCTGAGCTGAATCCATACAGGAAAATTTAATGGACTCTTGTGTGCACATACTTAGTTACAGAACTAACTACCTGGTGACAGGAAATGAGAGCTTCAAAGGCACCAATAATAAAACTAACGCACATGAGCAGCCTATTTGGGCATATCAAAACAAAACAAAACAAGTAGCTAGGACACATTAAACAAATGTAAAGTAAAATTATAATAACTTATTGATGACTTGGAGACAACAGTCAATATCATATCACATAAAGAGGCAGTCCATAATGGCTTCAGCAAGCTCCCAAAATAAAGAATCAATATATTCTCTGGAGGAAGAGAATTTCTTGGAATTACCAGAGGCAGAATACAAAAGATTAATATATAGAACTCTTCTAGAAATTAGAAAGGAAATTTTCAAAACGTAGAAACTGCCAAAGAACATATAGACAAAGTAGTAGTAGAACTTAAAAAAGTTATTCCAGGACATAATAACAAATTAATAGGCTGCAATAATCCATAGAGAGACAGCAATCAGAAATCCAGAAGATTAACAATAAAATTTCAGAATTAGACAACTCAATAGAAAGTCATAGGAGCAGAACTGAGGCAGTAGAAGTCAGAATTAGTGATACTGAAGATAAAGCACTTGATTCCAACTTATTTGCGGAAAAATCAGATAAAAGAATCAAAAAGAATGAAGAAACTTTAAGAGTTATTTGGGACTCTATCGAGAAATAACCTGCGAGTGATTGGAGTCCCAGAAGCGGGGGAGATAACAGAAAATACAGAGAAAATTGTTGAAGATTTGTTGACAGAAAACTTTTCTGATATCATGAAAGATGAGGAGAAATCTATCCAACATGCTCAACGAACCCCACAGAAGGTAGCTCCTGAAAGAAAGTCATCAAGACATATTATAATCAAACTTGCCAAAACCAAAGATAAAGAGAGAATTTTAAGAGCAGCTAGGGATAAAAGAAAAGTCATCTACCAAGGAGAGTCTATTAGAATAAGCTCGTACTACTCAGCAGAAACCATGCAGGCAAGAAGGCGATGGGATGACATATATAAAGCCTTGAAGGAAAACAACTGCAGCCAAGAACTACATATCCAGCAAAACGGTCTCTCAAATACGATGGCAAAATTAGGACATTTCCAGATAAACAGAAGTTTAGGGAATTTGCAAAAACGAAACCAAAATTATAAGAAATACTAAAGGAGGTCCTCTGGTTAGAAAATCAATAACATCAGATAACAATGCAAGACAAGAACACAGGACAGAGCAACCAGATATTGACTCAGATAGGGAAGTCAAAAATACTTCAAAGCTAAAACTTTGAAAATAGGGAAACAGAGATATCAATATGTAAAAAAGGACAATGTTAAAACAAAGAACAGGGACTTAAAAAATGCAGACATAGATTTTTCATATGGAGGGGAAGTCAAGGCAATATAAAGAAACAAAAGACTGGTATAAACTTAGAAGAATAAGGGTAATTATTAAGGTAACCACAAAGGAAACTAACAAACCTACAAATCAAAATAAAAAACTAGAAAAATATAAAGACTCAGCAAACACAAAATCAACAACAATGAAAAAGTTGAAAAAAAAATACATTAAGAAAAAAAAATGACTCAGCACAGAAAATTAAGGGGAACAAAGAAACTGTGAACAACACACAAAAAGAGACATCAGGATGACAGCACTAAATTCATACCTATCAGTAATTACACTGAATGTAAATGGACTAAACACATCAATAAAGAGACTGAGAGTGGCAGATTGGATAAAAAAGCATGATCCATCTATATGCTGCCTACAAGAGACGCACATTAGACTTAGGCACAAACAGGCTAAAACTCAAAGGATGGAAAAAAATATATCCAGCAAACAACACTCAGAAAAGAGCAGGAGTGGCAATACTAATCTCTGACAAAATAGACTTGAAAGTAAAATCTACCAAAAAGGATAAGGAAAGACACTATATAATGATTAAAGGGTCAATACACCAAGAGGACACAACTATAATAAATATTTACGCACCCAACAACAGGGCTCCAGAATATATAAAACAAATTCTAACAGCACTGAAAAGAGAAGTAGACAGCACCACAATAGTAGTAGGAGACTTCAACGTGCCACTTTTGGTGAAGGACAGAACATCCAGAAAGAAGCTCAACAAAGACATGGAAGAGCTATATGCTACAATCAACCAACTTGATCTCATAGACATATACCGAACACTGCACCCAACAGCAGCCAAGTATACTTTCTTTTGCAATGCACATGAAACATTCTCCAGAATAGACTACATATTAGGCCATAAAGCAAGCTTTAACAAAATCCAAAACATCAAAATAATACAAAGCATCTTTTCTGACCATAAAGCCATAAAAGTAAAAATCAACAATACAAAAAGCAAGAAAAAAAATCAAACACATGGAAACTGAACAACACCTTGCTCAATAATACTGGGTTATAGAAGAAATTAAGGATGGAATAAAGAAATTCATAGAATCAAACGAGAATGAAAATACATCCTACCAGAACCTTTGGGACACAGCAAAAGTGGTGCTCAGAGGTCAGCTTATAGCAATAAACGTACACATCCAAAAAGAAGAAAGGGCCATAATCAAAACATTAACCCTACAACTGGGGTAAGTAGAAAGAGAACAGCAAAAGAAACCCTCAGGTGCCAGAAGGAAGGAAATAATAAGAATTATAGCAGAATTAAATGAAATAGAGAATAGAAAAACAATTGAAAGAGTTAACAAGTCCAAAATCTGGTTCTTTGAAAAGATCAACAAAATTGATAAACCAATGGCCAAACTAACAAAAGAAAAACAGGAGAGGAAGCAGATAAACCATATAAGAAATGAGATTGGTGATATCCCAACAGACCCAACTGAAATTAAAAGAATCATAACAGAATACTATGAAAAATTGTACTCTAACAAATTTGAAAACCTAGAGGAAATGGATAAATTTCTAGAAACTCACCACCTACCTAAGCTAACACAAACAGAAGTAGAACAACTAAATAAACCCCTAACAAAAGAAGAGAATGAAAATGTTATTAAACAACTTTCAACAAAAAAAAGGCCTGGCCCAGATGGCTTCACTGGAGAATTCTACCAAACTTTCAGACAAGAGATAACATCACTTCTACTGAAGGTATTTCAGAGAGTAGAAAAGGATGGAATACTCCCAAACTCATTCTTTGAAACCAGCATAACCCTGACAGCAAAACCAGGTAAAGACACCACAGAAAAAGAAAATTACTGACCGATATCCCTCATGAACACTGACGGAAAAATCCTCAACAAAATTCTAGCCAATAGAATTTAGCAACATAATCAAAAATATAATTCACCGTGATCAAGTGGGATTTCTACCAGGTATGCAGGGATGATTCAACATTAGAAAAGCAATCAATGTAATCCATCACATAAATAAAACAAAAGACAAGAACCACATGATCTTATCAATAGTTGCAGAAAAGGCATTTGACAAAGTCCAACACTCATTCATGATAAAAACTCTCAACAAAATAGGAACAGAAGGGAAATTCCTCAGTATAATTAAGGATAATTTGTACAAAGCCAACAGCCAACATTATCCTAAATGGAGAGAATTTGAAAGCATTCCCCTTGAGAATGGGAACCAGACAAGGATGCCCTCTATCACCAATCTTATTCAACATTGTGCTGGAGGTCCTAGCCAGAGCAATTAGGCTAGAAAAAGAAATAAAGGGCATCCAAATTGGGAGGGAAGAAGTCAAAGTATCTCTATTTGCAGACAATATGATCTTATACACAGAAAATCCCAAAAAATCCACAAGAAAACTACTGGAACTAATAGAAGATTTCAGCAAAGTTTCAGGATACAAGGTAAACATACAAAAATCAGATGGATTCCTTTACACCAACAAAGAGAACCTCAAAGAGGATATCACCAAATCAATACCATTTACAATAGCCCCCAAGATGATAAAATACTTAGGAATAAATCTAACCAGAGAAGTAAAAGATCTATACAGAGAAAACTACAAGACACTACTGCAAGAAACTAAAAGACACTTGCATAAGTAGAGTAACATACCTTGCTCATGGATAGGTAGACTCAATGTAGTGAAAATGTCAATTCTACCCAAAGCGATCTACAGATACAATGCAATCCCTATCCAAATTCTGCCGGCATTTTTTAATGAGATGGAGAAAAAAATCACCAACTTCATATGGAAAGGGAAGACGTCCCGAATAAATAAAGCATTACTTAGGAAGAAGAACTAAGTGGGAGGCCTCACACTACCTGAATTTAGAACCTATTATACCGCCACAGTAGTCAAAACAGCCTGGTATTGGTACAACAACAGATACATAGACCAATGGAACAGAGTTGAGAATCCAGACATAAGTTCATACACCTATGAGCAGCTGATATTTGATAAAGATCCAAAGTTCGTTAACTGGGGAAAAGACAGTCTCTTTAACAAATGGTGCTGGCATAACTGGATACCCATCTGCAAAAAACTGAAACAAGACCCATACCTCACACCATGCACAAAAACTTGCTCAAAATGAATCAAAGACTTAAATATAAAATCAAAAATGATAAAGATCATGGAAGAAAAAACAGGGACAATGCTAGGAGCCCTATTACATGGCATAAACATAATACGGACCATAAGTAACAATGCACAAGCACCAGAAGAGAAACAAGGTGAATTGGAGCTCCTAAAAATCAAACACTTATGCTCATCAAAAGACTTCACCAGAAGAGTAAAGAGACAACCTACAGACTGGGAAAAAATTTTTGGTTATGACGATCCTGATCAGCGTCTAGTCTCTAAAGTCTACAAGATAACTGCAAAACCTCAGCAACAAAAAGACAAATAACTCAATTAAAAAATGGGCAAAGGATATGAACAGGCACTTCACCAAAGATGACATTCAGGTGGCTAACAGACACATGAAGAAATGCTCACGATCATTAGCCATTAGAGAAATGCAAATCAAAACTACAATGAGATATCATCTCACCCCAACAAGGCTAGCACTAACTCAAAAAACACAAAATAATAAATGCTGGAGAGATTGTGAAGAGACCGGAACACTTATACACTATTGGTGAGAATGTAAAATGGTACAACCACTTTGGAAATCTCTTCGATGCTTCCTTAAAAAGCTAGAAATAGAAGTACCATATGATCTAGCTATCCTGTTCCTTGGAATATATCCTAGAGAACTAAGAGCTGTCACAAGAATAGACTTGTGCACACCCATGTTCATTGAAGCACTGTTCACAGTAGCAAAAAGATGGAAACAACCTAGATGCCCATCAAAGGGAATACCACACAATACTAAAGAACACCGATGAAGCTGAGAAACATCGTATAACATAGAGGAAGCTGGAACTTATTAGGCTGAGTGAATTTAGTCAATCACAGAAGGACAAATATTGTATAAGACCACTATTATAAGAACTCCAGAAAAGGTTTAAAAACAGAAGAAAACATTCTTTGATGGTTATGGGGGTGGGGAGGGAGGGTAAGTGTTATTTACTAACTAGATAGATAAGAATCATCTTAGGTGAAGGGATAGACAGCACATACTATAGGGGAAGTTAGCACAACTGGACTAAACCAAAGCTAAGAAGTTTCCTGAATACAATTAAATACTTTGAGAGACAGAGCAGCAGGGATAGGGGTCTGGGGACCACGCTTTCAGGGGACATCTAGCTCAACTGGCATAACAAAGCTTATTAAGAAAATGTTCTGTATCCTACTTTGGTGAGTGGCGTCTGGGGTTTTAAAAGCTTGCAAGCGGCCATATAAGATGCATCAATTGGTCCTAACCACCTGGAGTAAAGGAGAATGAAGAACACCAAAGACACAAGGAAAGTATTAGCCCATGAGACAGAAAGGGCCACATAAACCAGAGACTTCATCAGCCTGAGACCAGAAGAACTAGATGGTGCCCGGCTACCACCAATGACCGCCTGACAGGGAACACAACAGAGAGTCCCTGATGGAGAGCAGAAAGATGTGGTGCAGAACTCAAATTCTAGTAAGAAGACCAGACTTAATGGTCTGAGTGAGACTGGAGGAACCCCAGAAAGCATGACCCCTGGATTCTTTATCAGCCCAGAACTAAATTTCCCAGGGCACTCTTCAGACAGGGATTGGACTGGACAGCGAGACATAAAGTGATACTCATGAGGAGTGTGCCTCTTAGCTCAGGTAGATACAAGAGATTAAACGGGCAGCTTCTGTCCAGAGGTGAGATGGGAAGGCAAAGAGTGTTAGGAGCTGGTTGAATGGACATGGGGAATCAAGGGTGGAAAGGAGGAGTCTGTTGATGCAGAATGGGGTGAGCAATTAGGGTCACATAACAATGTATGTATAAAATTTTGTATGGGAGACTAACTTGAAATGTAAACTTCATTGAAACTACAACAATAAAAAATTAAACAAAACAAAGAAAAGTGATCTAACAGAATGTGGAAATTATTGAACAGTATCATTAATATCACACACAAGTAAAATTTTATTGAAGATAATTCAAAAGCGATTGCGGCAGTACATCGACAGGGAAATGCCAGAAATTTCAAACTGAAACTGAGAAGAGGGTGTGGAAGGAGAGATATCACTGCTGATGTCAGATGGATCTTGGCTGAAACAGAGAATACCAGAGGGGCATTTACCTGTGTTTTATTGACTATGCAAAGACACTGGACTGTGTGAATCATACAAACCATAAATAATAATGCACAGACAACAGAAGAGAAACTAGATAACTGGGAGCTACTAAAAATCAAACACTTATGCTCCTCAAAAGACTTCACCAAAAGAGTCAAAAGACAACCTACAGACTGGGAAAACAATATTGGCTGTGACAATTCTGATCAGCATCTAGTCTCTAAAGTCTACAAGGTAACTGCAAAACCTCAACAACAAAAAGACAAATAACTCAATTAAAAAATGGGCAAAGGATATGAACATGCACTTCACCAAAGATGACATTCAGGTGGTGTCTTAGTCATCTTGTGCTGCTCCAACAGAAATACCACAAGTGGATGGCTTTAACAAAGAGAAGTTTATTCTCTCACAGTCCAGTAGGCTACAAGTCCATATGAGTCAAACTATTCTGATTACTGCTTTGACTCCTCTGTCCATTACTGTGACCATGCCCACCTTGTCTTTGTCGATGGAGTGCAGCCACTTGGCCCCTACTACCATGGGGTCCAGTCAGCCCCATTATAGTTAAGTGTCTTAATTCAGTTAGGGCAGTTCCCACTGTCAAATCTGACTTACAAAGAACAGCAATCACGTCCATTACTGTGACCATGCCCACCTTGTCTTTGTCGATGGAGTGCAGCCACTTGGCCCCTACTACCATGGGGTCCAGTCAGCCCCATTATAGTTAAGTGTCTTAATTCAGTTAGGGCAGTTCCCACTGTCAAATCTGACTTACAAAGAACAGCAATCACATCAGTCTTCAAGGATACTGGGGCTCCCTTCACAAATTTGTTCTTCACAGTTGTGGTAAAAGGTGTGTCCTCTGGACACTCCAGGTGTGGGTTTGTGGGTTTAACTTGATAAATCCACTCTAGCATTCCAATTTCCCTAAGCCTTTGGATACCTTCTTACAGTATACCAAGGCAGGTCTGGTATTTCAACTTGATTTAGTGTCGGCCACCTCATAATCCATGCCTCAGAAACTCAACCAAATAAACCATTAGATCCTTTCCTAACTTCTCTAGCCGAAACACTGAATGAAGAATCTGTGCTTAGTGGACCCATATCAATAAACACAGACTGATCCATCTTTATGTTCCTTGCACCATTACCTCACATCCTTAATAGCCATTCCCACACATATTCCCCAGATTTCTGTTTGTACATATGAGAAAAGTCAAGTAGCTCTTTTGGAGCGTAGCGTACCTCCTCCTGGGTCACACTTTGTACTTCACCACTTGAGGCTCGCTGTGACTTAAGCCTAGTTATAGGTCTAGAAGCTAGAATTGGTAGTGTGGAATTGTTTTGAGAACATTCAGCATTATCTTGTAAAGCCTCTGCCTCAGGTGATGCTCCAGGCAATGACTCAGGCAAGTGCTCTTCAGAGGCAGCTGGGCTAGGGCTAATCTCCTTAGACTGGAGTGGAGGGCTAATGTTTTTTCTGGGCAGGGTGATTTAGCCGACAAACATGAAGTAATCTCTTCAGATGGGACTGGTTCTGCTGGCAGGAGTGATTCAATGGAATTTACAGTCTTAGTGTCCCCAGCTTCCTGATTATCTGCCCATATGTCCCCATCCCAAGTCTCAGGATCCCATCTCTTCCCAATCAATGCCCTTACTGTAACTTCAGACACCTCTTGAGGTCTGCAATCGAGCTGGCGTTGTAATTTAGCCACTGTCACAACAAGACTCTGGGTTTGGTTTTCAGTAATTTCGGCTCTGTTACTACAAGAAATAAGGCTTTCTTTCAAAGCACAAGTGGAAGCCTTGAGGTCATGTATGTGGCACTTGAGCCTTGACTCTGAAGCCCTGAGTGCATCTCTTTCCTTCACCAGTTTGCCTAGCAAAAGTAGGACAAACCAACAAACTGCCTTATACTTCTCATTCTGACAAAGCTGTAGAAAGATATCACACATGTGTTCACCCCGAGCCTCACCTTTCACCAATACCTGATCTACCAGTGGTGATATTTTGCGTATTTGTATTGCCACCTAGCTCCATGGACTAGCAGTGACCTCTTTACTGCTGGAAGCAGAGTCGTCAACTTCTTTAAGACTAACCAGACTTGAGAACCAATTTATGAAACTCATCCTTACAATTTTGTTTCTCTAGAACCACCCCACTCTTGGTACCAAACATCTTAGGCTGGATTTTCTAGAGAAGAAAAACCAGTAAAGTGTATAAATGTATATATATATAGAGATTTATATAAAGGAAACAGCTCATGCGATTGTAGAGGCTATAACTTCCCAAGTCTGTGGATCAGGGTAGAAGCCTCTCCCAAGTCACACAGCTGCAGAAGCTGGCAAGCCCAAGATCGGCAGGTTGGAGAGCAGGGCTCTCGCTCACAGGCTGTGTAGATCGACAAATCCCAGGTTTGGCAGATAAGCTGACAGCTCAAGTCCCAAGAACCGGAGATGAGATGACAGGAGGCAGCCACAGGATCCAGAGAGAGCAAAAAGCCAGAACATCTGTTAATATTCAGATACAGGCCACATCCCCAAGGAGAATCCCTTTCATCTGATTGGCTACTCACAGTATATTCAATCATGGAAGTGATTACATTAAAACTCTGAGAATCACAGCCCAGCCTGTGGGGATATATGCCATTTAAACATGGCTGCACTATTGACAGCTGCAGCCCCCACAGGCCTCTATGCTGCACAGCATGTTGAGACTTGTCCCCAACATGTTGAGACTTGTCCCCAACATGTTGAGACTTGTCCCCAACATGTTGAGACTTGTCAAGACTTGTTTTCCCAAACCTATTGTCTCTTTACTGATAGGCTTGTTTACCTGAATCCCTTCTCCCTTGCCCGCACCCAAAGCCCATTGTTCTGTTATTTGCTTCACTGCTTGCTGTGTTGACTATAAATAAACTCCTGGGACTGAAGCTGGGGTAGACTCCTCAGAGTGACCCTCCTGGCCCCACTTCTCTGTAAGAGTTGTGTTTGGTTACTGTCTCCGCCATCCCGACAACCATGGCCACTGCGGCACCAGCCAAGCTGACACACAATCTTAACCATCACAGATGGCTAACAGACACATGAAGAAATGCTAACGATCATTAGCCTTTAGAGAAATGCAAATCAAAACTACAACGAGATACCATTTCACCCCAACAAGGCTAGCATTAATCCAAAAAACACAAAATAATAAATGTTGAGAGGTTGTGGAGAGACTGGAACACTTATACACTGTTCATGGGAAGGTAAAACGGTACAACGACTTTGGAAATTGATCTGGCACATCCTTAAAAAGCTAGAAATAGAAGTACCATATGATCCAGCAATCCCACTCCTTGGAATATATCCTAGAGAAATAAGAGCTGTCACACGATTTGATATATGCACAACTATGTTCATTGCAGCACTGTTCACGATAGCAAAGAGATGGAAACAACCTAGGAGCCCATCAATGGATGCATGGATAAACAAATTATGGTATATTCACACAATGGAATAGTATGCAATGATAAAGAGCAACGATGAATCCGTGAAACATCTCATAACATGGAGGAATCTGGAAGGCATTATCCTGAGTGAATTTAGTCATTCGCAAAAGGACAAATATTAAATAAGACCAGTATTATAAGAACTCAAAAATAGGTTTAAATACAGAAGAAAACATTCTCCGATAGTTACAAGTATGGAGGGGGTATTCACTAACTAGACAGTAGACAAGAATTATCTTAGATGAAGGGAAGGACAGCATTGACTACAGGGGAAGTCAGCACAACTGGACTAATCCAAAGCTAAGAAGTTTTCTGAATACAACCAAGCACTTTGAGGGACAGAGTAGCAGGGGTAGGGTTCTGGAGACCATGGTTTCAGGGGACTTCTAGGTCAATTGGCATAACAAAGTTTATTAAGAAAATGTTCTGCATCCCACTTTGCTGAGTGGCATCTGGGGTGTTAAAAGCTAGTGAGCAGCCATCTAAGATGCATCAATTGGTCCCAACCCACTGGAGTAAAGGAGAATGAAGAACACACTAGATACAAGGAAAGTAAGTATTAGCCCAAGAGATAGAAAGGGCCGCATAAACCAAAGACTCCATCAGCCTGAGACCAGAAGAAGGAGATTGTGCCCTGCTATCACCAATGACTGCACTGACAGGGAACACAACAGAGAGTTCTTGACGGAGCAGGAAAAAAGTCGGGTGCGGAACTGAAATTCTATTTAAAAGACCAGACTTAATAGTTTGATTGAGACTGAAGGGACCTCGGAAGACATGGTCCTCAGACTATCTGTTAGCTCAAAACTAAAACCATTCCCAAGTCCAACTCTTCAGACAAATATTAGACTGGACTATGGGACATATAATGATACTCGTGAAGAGTATGCTTCTTAGCTCAGGTAGATATATGAGACTAAATGGGCAGCCCTGTCCAGAGGTGAGATTGGAAGGCAGAGAGGGTCAGGAGCTTGTTGAATGGACATGGGGAATCAGGGGCGGAAAGGAGGAGTGTGCTGTAGCAGAATGGGGTGAGCAATTAGGGTCTCATAACAATGTATGTATAAATTTTTGTATGGGAGACTAACTTGAATTGTAAACTTTCACTTACAGCATAACAATAAAAAAAAAAAAAGAGAGAAATCAAATGAAGTATTGTATCGTATTGGGTAAATCTGCTGCAAATGACCTCTTTAGATTCTTAAAATGCAAAGACGTCACTTTGAGGACTGAAGTGAGCCTGATCTAAGTCGCGGAATTTTCAATCACCTCATATGCATGTGAAGGCTGGACAATGAATAAGGAAGATGGAAGACTAGATGCCTTTGAATTATGGTGTTGGTGAGGAATATTGAATATACCACGGACTGCCAGAAGAACAACCAAATCGACATAGGAAGAAGTACAGCCAGAATGCTCCTTAGAAACAAGGATGGCAAAATTTTGTCTTACATACTTTGGACATGTTGTCAGGAGGACGAGTCCTTGGAGAAGGACATCATGCATAGTAAATAGAGGATCAGCGAAGAAGAGGAAGATCCTTAATGTGATGAACTGACCCCGTGGCTGCAACAATGGGCTCAAACATAGCAACGATTTTGAGGGTGGCGCAGGGCCGGGCAGTGTTTTGTTCTGTTGTGCATAGGGTCACTGTAAGTTGGAACCGGCTCGACGGCACCTAACGACAACAATAAGGGAACTTTATAACCTTAAATGCACTTATTAGTAAAGAAAAAGGGATGAAAATCTGTAAATGAAGTGTCTATCTCAAAAAGCAAGATACAGAACAGAAAACTAAAGCACCAAAAACAGGAATGGAAATTTTAAAGATCAGGAATTAAGGAAATACAGAGTGACACATGATATGTTGAAGTCTGCTACTATTATTGTGCAACTGTCTATTTCTCTTTTCAATACTATTAGGGTTTATTTTATACATTTTGGAGCCTGTCATTGGGTGAGAATATATTTATTACGGTTATGTCCTCTTTGTGTATTGACCCTTTAATCATTATATAGTGTCATTCCTTATCCTTTATGGTGTATTTTGGTTTAAAGTCTATTTTATCAGAGATTGATATTGCCACTCCTTTAAATTCTTATTTTTGTAGCTTAAGTTAGCCAGAATCAGTTTCTGTGGCAACCACAGTACCATTGCTGAAGTAGATAGAACTTACTTCCACTAATTCTTACAAGAGTCCTTGGGTGACACTAATGGTTAACAATAAAAAGTAGTCTTTTTTTTTTGGCAGGATGTGGTATTTGGAAAAAATTTATGCTTCAAGGCATCTTTTACGGTTGATCACATTTTATTTAAAAGCTTGAGGCCTTCAGTTATTGAGAAAGAATTAACCGGCTGCATTGTCAGTTTTTGTTCTTGTCTTTATTTTTAATCTTTCCACAAAATTGTTTGACAAATAAATTAGAGACTGTGGTTTATATCATTAATTCAAACTAGAGGCAAAATGCATCATACCAAAAATATGGAGAAAGACTTTGAACCAACTGAAATGCTAGCAAACCCAGGTAAGAAGGTGGACTGATGGAGTGAGTAGGGGAATTGGGGTGGGTGGGTGATGGTAGTGATGGGCTCTAGTCTCTGTACAGGGGAAATGGCTAACATGTAAAGAGTTTTCAAAGATGAGAGATGCAGTACTAGAGACCATAAATTCATTATAATTTGTTTAAAATATATAGGTACTTAAATACCTAGTCCTAAAAAGTAAGGAGAGTGAAACCATTAGAAAAAGGTGTAAGAGAGTGGGATCAGGTTACTTTTTGTTTGAGAAGAAAAATGATTAAGTGAAAGGAAGCATAAAAAGTGTCATACAGATACAAGATATTATCATTGTTAAATATGGTAGAAAACCTGTTGTAGAAGTTCATAGGGGAGAAAACATTAAAAAAGTAAAGAAATTGAAAGACATTTACAAATCAAAAAATTAAACAGAGGTCCAAGTAAAAACTCAGTAGGGCATTCAAACGGAGTTATGTTACACTGGATGCACTGTGAAAAGAAATATATATCTTATATTTATATAGTATATATTACATAAATATATATGATGTAAATATAATACAATATACAGATATATGTACATATGCACACACATGTGTATATATGTATACATATATATGCATGTATGTGTATATATGTATACATATATATGTATGTATATGTATATACATTTGAAGCTAGATATTTTAAAAACACTTGTATTGAGGCTTTATATGATGATTTAGTAAGTGAAAAAAATGATTTTGTCCTAGTTAGGGAAAAAGGAGATGCCATAGTTCAAGAGACTTATTAGTTTTTTGTTTATTTGTTATTTTCATGATAAAAGTAGTAATAATTTAGAAAGAAATAGATTCAAAATGAGGAAAAGCTGACCTCAGTTGTTAAATGACTATGTCTTTATTCATGTGGCATTTTGAGCATTTTTGTAACAGCTGCTTTAAAGTATTTGTCAAATATTTCCAACACCTATGTCATCTCAACATTGCCTTCTGTTGATTGTCTTTTCCTACGCAAGTTGAAAATCTCATGGTTCTTCCAATGACCGGTAATTTTGGATTATATTCTGGACATTTTGATCAATATTTTGTTATAAGACTCTGAATCTTGTTTAAATTTATGAAGTATATATATATATATATGCGCTATTATGTGTTCCTATAGCTGTTACTGACACTGCCATCGTGAGATTGCCTGATGGATTGGGGTACAGGAGAATGGAAAAGAGACAGAGAACAAGAGAGTGAGAGAAAATGGGATATTTCCATATTCTCTCCTTGTGTTAGGATTTCCTGTCCTGCATCTCAGACCAGAGCTAGGTTACAACTCAGGAGATGGGGTGCAGTTTGTCAATAAGAACCGCTTCCAATCAGGACAGCTTCTCTCTGACATTAGCAGGCCCTTCTGAGCTGTGCAAGGGCCCTTCTTTGCTGTGTATCCAGCCTCTTGACTGTGCACACCCAGTCTCAGCCGTGTTTACCCCCTCACACCCATGCACGCTCCCTCTCAGCTATGCACACCTCTCTGCCTTTGGCCTCCCTGCCTTCAGCCTTTCCACTGCATAACCGGCTCATAACCAGTTTAACAGCTTGCTCAGCTGCTACTCTCCTACCAAGGACTTTCTGCTATCACCTCTGGCTTTGCCCCAAAGGGGCTGCTGTGCCACAGGCCCCTCCCAGACCTTTTGCTGTCTTCAGTGTTACAGCTCTTGACTAGTATTACAACTCTTTTAGGAGGTTCACTCCTCCTCCTCTCTCTCCCCCTCTGTGGGCTTGGCTGCCTAAATAAGCAAACTCCTTGTAATTTCAAGGCATGGCCCTCTCTGTAGGACCATGAACCAACCAATCCTCTCCATGGAATGCAAGCCACTCAGTTCTTTTGGGTGGATTTTCAAGGCACTATTCCAATTGGCAAATTCCTGCAAGGTGCATAAAATAGAACAACCACAGGGCAGACTGGGCCTAATGAATCATTTTTGGTATAATTACAAACCCAAGGTCAGAAAGGCCATATATAAGAGAAAGCCCTTGCACATCAAGAGGGAATGTTGGAGAAAATAAGGCCTGTCTACCCAAGAATATGTCTAGATGAATTAACTAAGAGTGTGAACTGCTGGCAAGAAGAAGTGTCAGAGGAGAATGTCTACAGTAACTTTGGTTTTAATAACCAAAAATGTTTTGAGTTTTAACATAAACACAAAAAATCATGCAAAATAAATATATATTTTAATGAAGTATTCTAAAGAAAACACAAATTCTCTTTGTCAGAAGAAAGATACTTGCCATCCATCTAAGAAGCCCTCCAAGTATTCTCTTCCATTCCCCATATCTTCCTGTCAAGAATAACAATAATTTGACATTTATGATCATTGCTGTCTCAATTTAGTTTGGGCTTAAAAATTTTTTTTCATAGATCTCTTTCAATCTGTATATTACCATTTGATCTCAATTTTTTAAATTTCCTTTAATTTTTTTCTTTTTTTTTAAGAATAGAGTTCATTTGTTCTGTAAAGTTTCCAACAATCTTAATTTTGTTGATCACTTCTGCAGTTCAATTTGACATGATTCTCTCCTCTGTGTTATCTGTAAATTGGTAGACGTATCTGGAGGTTTAATCACATTCATATTTAATTTTTTTGGCAAGACTACTTTCTGGGTTTTGCACATTCAAGATCAATTTTAACTTCTGTCAAAGATTAAAATCTGGACAGAGAATAGCAAATTTTAAAAAATGACAGGAATTCGAAAGCTGGAAACAAGAAGGAACAGTAGTTGGAAAATATGGCCTTTGTGAGAGAAATGATGCTAGAGATCACATGATGGAATTTTGCAAGACCAACGACTTCTTCATTGCAGAAAAAAAGTTTTTTCTCCAACATAAACAGCCACCATACAAGTGGACCAAACCAGATGGAATATGCTGAAATCAAATTGACAACAACTGTGGAAAGAGTTCATGGAAAAGCTCAACATCATCAGTCAGAACAAGGCCAAGGGCAGACTGTGAAACAGACCATCAATTGCTCATATGCAAGTTCAAGCTGAAGCGAAAGAAAATTAAAATAAGTTCACGAGAGTTAAAGTATGACCGCGAATATATTCCACCTGAATTTAGAGACCATCTCATGAATAAATTTGATGCATTGAACCCTAATGATCAAAGACCAGACGAGTTGTGAAATGACGTCAAGGACATCATACATGAAGAAAGCAAGAGGTCATTAAAAATACAGGGAAGGAAGAAAAGACCAAGATTAACGCCAGAAGAGACTCTGATACTTGCTCTTGAACATCAAGTGGCTAAAGAAAACAGAAGAAATGATGAAGTAAAAGAGCTGAACAGAAGATTTCTAAGGGTGGCTTGAGAAGACTAAGTATTATAATGACATGTGCAAAGACCTGGAGTTAGAAAATCAAAAGGGAAGAACACACTTGGCATTTCTCAAGCTGAAAGAACTGAAGAAAACATTCAAGCCTAGAGGTGCAATACTGAAGGATTCTACAGGGAAAATATTAAACAATGCAGGGAGCACCAAAAGATGAAAGGAATACACTGTCACTGTTCCAAAAAGAATTGGTCGATGGTCAGCCATTTCACGAGGTAGCATATGATCAAGAACAAATGGTACTGAAGGAAGTGGTCCAAGCTGCACTGAAGGCATTGGTGAAAAGCAAGGCTCCAGGAATTGACAGAATATCAATTGAAATGTTTCAACAACACTGGAAGCATTCACTTGTCTATGCCAAGAAATCTGGAAGACAGCTACCTCGCCAAATGACTGGAAGAGATCCATATTTGTACCCATTCCAAAGAAATGCGATCCACTTGAATGCAGAGATTATCGAAAAATATCATTAATATCACACACAAATAAAACTTTGCTGAAGATCACTCAAAAGCAGTTGCAGCGGTACGTCAACAGGGAACTACCAGAAATCCAAGCAAGAGGTCATTAAAAAGACAGGAAAGAAAGCAAAGACCAAAATGGATGTTAGCAGAGACTCTGAAACTTGCTCTTGATGCAGAGTAGCTAAAGTGAAAGAAGAAGTGATGAAGTGAAAGAGCTGAACAGAATGTTTCAAAGGGAAGCTTGAGAAGAGAAAAAAAAGTAAAGTATTGTAATGAAATATACAAAGACCTAGAGTTAAAAAACCTAAAGTGAAGAACACACTCAGCACTTCTCAAGCTGAAAGAACTGAAGAAAAAATTCAAGCCTCAAGTTGCAATATTGAAGGATTCTACAGGGACAATATTAAACACACAGGAAACATCAATAGAAGATGGAAGAAATACACAGAATCACTGTGTCAAAAACAATTGGTTGACGTTTAACCATTTCAGGAGGTAGCATATGATCAAGAATTGACGATACTTAAGGAAGAGGTACAAGCTGCGCTGGAGGCATTGGCGAAAAACAAGGCTTCAAAAATTAACAGAATACCAATTGAGATGTTTCAACAAACCCATGCAGTGTTGGAGACGCTCACTTGTCTATGCCAAGAAATTTGGAAGACAGCTACCTGGGCAACTGACTGGAAGAGATCTATATTTGCGTCCATTGCAAAGGAAGGTGATCCAAAAGAATGTGGAAATTATTGTACAATGTCATTAATATCACACAAAAATAAAATTTTGCTGAAGAGGATTCAAAAGCAGATGCAGCAGTACATCAACAGGGAACTGCCAGAAATTCAAGTATATTCAAAACAGGAGGTGGAAGAAGGGATATATATCATTGCTGATGTCAGATGGATCTTGGCTGAAAGTAGAGAATACCAGAAAGATGTTTACCTGTGTTTTATTGACTATGCAAAGGCATTCTACTGTGTGGATCATAACAAATTATGGGTAACGTTGCAAAGAATGAAAATTCCAGAACACTTAATTGTGCTTATGCGGAACCTGTAGATAGACTAAGAGGCAATCATTCTAACAGAATACCAGGATACTGTGTGGTTTAAAATCAGGAAAGTTGTGTGTCAGGGTTGTATCTTTCACCATATTTATTGAATCTGTATGCTGAGCAAGTAATCCGAGGAGCTGGACTATATGAAGAAGAACATGGCAACAGGATTGGAAGAAGACTCATTAACAACCTGCGATATGCAGATGACACAACCTTGCTTGCTGAAAGTGAAGAGGACTTGAAGCACTTACTGATGAAGATCAAAGACTACAGACTTCAGTATGGATTACGCCTTAACATAAAGAAAACAAAAAAATTTTCACAACTGGACCAATAAGCAACATCACGATAAATGCAGAAAAGAGTGAAGTTGTCAAGGATTTCATTTTACTTGGATTCACAATCAATGCCCATGGAAGCAGCAATCAAGAAATAAAATGACATATTGTATTGGGCAAATCTGCTGCAAAAGACCTCTTTAAAGTGTTAAAAAAGCAAAGACATCACTTTGAGGACTAAGGTGTGCCAGACTAAAGCCACGGTGTTTTCAATTGTCTCATATGCATGTGAAAGCTGGACAATAAATAGAGAAGAGCAAAGAAAAATTGATGCCTTTGAATTATGGTGTTGGTGAAGAATATTTAAAGTACCGTGGACTGCCAGAAGAATGAACAAATCTGTCTTGGAAAAAGTACAGCCAAAATTCTTCTTAGAAGCAAGGATGGCAAGACTTCTCACATACTTTGAACATGTTATCAGGAGGGACCAGTCCCTGGAGAAGGACATCATGCTTGGTAAAGTAGCCCAAGCCAAGCCTATTGCTGTGGAGTGGATTCTGACTCATAGCTACCCTGTAAGACAGAGTAGGTCTGCCACATAGGGTTTCCAAGGAGTGGCTGGTGGATTCGGACTGTCAACTTTTGGCTAGCAGCCTGAGCTCTTAACCACTGCACTACTTGGGCTCAAAAAGGTCAGTGAATAAGAGGAGGACCCTTAACAAGATGAATTGACACAGTGGCTGCAACAGTGGATTTAAGCATAACAACGATTATGAGGCTGGCACAGGACCAGGCTGTGTTTGGTTCTGTTGTACTTAGGGTCTCTATGAGTTGAAACCAACTCAACAACATTTACAACAACAGTGAAAAGGGAAAAAATTAAATGGAAGGAACATTTTGGTTGTTAATGCTTCTAGTAGAATGATGTTTAATTTAATTTAAAAAATGTTTTCAATAATTTTTCAAGGTTATATATCTTCAAAAAAGAATTCTAACAAGGTGACCTTGAATCATGTCTTGTCTTTCTCCGTACTCATGTGTCAGATCATGGTGTTTGGAACGATTATTGGTTTGGTAGGTAAGTGAATTGTAATCTTTGTTCATCTAGAAAATTCGTTTACCAAAGAAGATAAGGCTTCTTGGAAGTTTTCTTGCTCTTCACATTTCCTAATATGCTTCTTTTATTTCACCAGTAGAGTTAAACTCTCATAACCCTGTAAATGGGATCCAAAAATTTAATTGTGTGAGATAGGGGCCATATTCTGCAAATCTAACCAGGGTCTGCAAAAGATAGAACCCATTTTCCAGTAGAGGGCATATCAAAACAGAGCTGTATAAACCTACATGTATAATTTATGAAATTGTTTTCATGCTTGAAAACTGGCCAAGAATTCAATATGTATTTTTTCAAAGAATATATTAATTAAGATAAAGGCTGAGATGATGTGAAAAAGAAAAGAGGACAAAAATACGTTGGCTTACAAAACAGACTTTTCTTTAGCCCTCATTAATCCTGAGATGAGTGAAGAGGTCTTTGGGGACTGCTATGCTCCATTCCCAGCACATCATTGGCTTCTATAGGATGTTACTGTGAAACCCAGGTTTCCTGCAGGAAAAGGAAAGAATTCATGGAAGAGGCCTGCATAATGTTTTAGGTCCAGAACAGAAAGTGACACGCATTCCTTCCACTCAAGTATCATGTGTGGAAACTTAGTCACAAAGCCACACCTAAGTGCAAAGTAGCCTGGGAAATGTGAATTTGCTCAGCTTCAACTCAATTATTATGCAAGAAGAAGAAAATAGATTTTGGTGGACAACTTGCTCTCTCTTCCACAAACCACATGTAATTTTAATATTATTTAAACTTTACCTAGATTCCCAGGAGAAAAAAAGACCTGCTTTATGAAATGAGGAAAAGCTACCTTCACTAATTTATCACCCAGTGATCATGGAATCTTTTCTCTTTCCTTCTTTCATTACATTCTATTATATAGAGGACAAAATCTTTAGTACAAAGTACTTTCAGAAACAGATATCAGATCAACAATTTACGAACACTGATTCTGAATATTATGCTCCTTGTTTAAAATGTTCAGAAAATAAAAGAAGTATAAATAAGAAGTTAAAAATCACTCATAATCTCACTAACTGAGTATATCCTTCAAGATTTTCCTTACATGTTTTAAACTTAGTGGGGGTGCTTATGAGGAAGATATACAAATGTGCACTGCCTGCAACTATTTTTCCTTATTATTGCAAAGAATTTCTGTGATACAAGAATAGTTTAGCGGATTAATAACATACAGTTCTTTCAGGGGAGATCTGTTGTAGAGGCATAGCCTAGGCAAGTTTACCCTGCCCAAGAGGTAGTGATAGGCACATAATTCACACTCAGTCAGACTCCTTGCTAAGCCTTGGTATTAGCAGAATTATTAAAAATATATATACCCTTGAGTGATTTTAAAAAATCCATGACTTAAGTGAGTTGAATATATGATGATGTCTGACATTTTTATTTCCTTTCTCATTCTTACCACACATAAAGATACAGGTGTTCATCATTTTTGAAATTCCTCTTACGTCACCTAGCTGAGATCCCTGGTGGTGCAATGTTTAAAGCAATTGACTGTTAACTGAAAGGTTGGTGGTTTTAAACCACCAGTGGCTCCACGGGAGTAAGATGTGGCAGCCTTGGAAACCCTATAGGTTCTCTACGAGTCAGAAGTGACTCAACAGCAGTGGGTAAATTGCCAGGCACATGATAGATCAGTTAGAGTAGAGAGTTTAAGAGCATAGATTTGAGTACAGATTCTGAATTCAGGCTGCTTGGGTTTGAATTTCAGCTCTTTTACTCATGAAGCTTTGAAGCTTTGTAACCTTGGGCTTCTCTTATAATCTCTCTGTGCTTCAGTTCATTCAGGGTTGTTATGATGATTAAATGAATTTAGTGTATGATAGGATTTGGACAGTGTTTGTTGCATCATAAATGTTTAGTGAATGTTATTATCAGAAAACTCAATTTATTTTTAGATAAAATACAGTATTTTAGCTATGAGTATGTTAAAAAAGTCAACATTTTCTAAAATCACATGAAGCCATAATGCAATGAGATTTGACGAAAATCTGAATTGGGTGAGTAATGGTCCCAAAGTCACATATACTAAATGTTGCACACACAGGGTTTTGACCCAGTTTTTTTAATTCAGTGTGCTGCTAACCACTAGAGTTTCCTCCCTTTTTAAGCAACTATGTTTTCTAACAAATTTATAAAAGTGCTTCTCTTTTTCTGGAATAAATTTGTTAATTAATGTTGCTTGTATGTATTTATTTCTGAAATTCGTGACTCTGCCCCCTGGTGTCAATAAGAGATTATACAGCATCCTTTAATTGAAAAACAAAAAGGCTGTTTTTTGTTTTGTTTTGTATCTACATTGTAAAAGGCCAGTAGTGTACAAGCGGCACAGAACTTACCCTCAGCTCTATAGTGGAGAGGTAATAGAATAAATATTTATAAATTGAATATGCTATTAGGATTAAATAATTTGATGCATATAAATTACTAGATCACACCTGATACAAAGTAAGCTTTCAAAAATTTTGCTGCTATTTTTATTACAGTAATCAGCATCTTCACCAACATTATTATCCTTAGTGGGAATATTATATGATTACAGGTGAAGGTAAGATAGAAGAAATAATAATTAACTCATCATGGTCATCCTGGGTTTAAAGGTTTTTCAGAGTGATATTTTTTCAGGATCACCCTGGACAAAACCCTGAGTCGTGTGATAACCTCATTACTTTCTCTATATACACTTGAATGTTGCAAAACAAATCTGAAGAGGGGAGATTTGTTTGGATTTGGCCCTACGTTAGTCATCTGTTATGTGTCTTTTGTCCAATTTGTCATGGCTAGGGACAAAGATTTGATTTCACCTCCACAACACACATAGCTGGGTGAAGAAAAGCAGCTCAGATGGTTTAAAAAAAAAAAAAAAGGATCAAAGCTACTAAGTGGCTGTTCAACACCACAGGCACGGAGGCATCATGGTCTTCTCTTCCAATTACTCTAGCGTGTTCCAGCCCTTATTTTCTGTTAGACATAACCAGCCTGGCAGATATAACAAATTCCTTCTTAAGGAGCATACCCTAGAAGCAACTTAGCTACAAGACCCCTTTATAGCTCAACACGTGTTTGCAGTGCATGTAACTTAGACCAAACTATGATCTAGAAAACTGTAGGAGAACTCCTTCCCCACCCCCACCCAACCTGGTAGTAATCCACGCCCTGCTGCTGCATCCAAAGGTAGTACCATAGTGACCCTTTAAATGCTGCTTACAAATCTTAGAGTCAATAATACTTGGAATATTCCATGTTTTTCTATACGGTTTTCATTTCTTTTCTAATCTTTTTATGATTCTACACTAGTTGGTTATTCCTCACCATTCTATAATCACAAATAATATCTTTTATACACTGATGAAATCAAATTGTTAAGGATGTAGATTTTTTTAATTAACCTATTTAAGAAAGAAAAAACTGGAAGGAGACTTTTTTTTCATTCTGTAGATAATATTAATCAAGAAAATGTATTCTGAAATACAATTTAAACCTATGACTCCTCATTTCTTTAAATGATCATAAGAACTTTGTTGGTACTGGGTACTTACTGGTACTTACAACGACCTTACTTCACTACCCTTCCTACATTACCCATTCCCTTCCTTTCAACTAGCACTTTAACTGGAAAAGATTCCTTGTTTGGAGTCAATATCTGCAGAATCATCTTCTAGCCTGGCCCTAGTCTTTAAACTGGTTGAAGTAGGAGCAATGATAGAACAATAGGTGTGTACAGATTTGGAGAAGATCAATCTGCCTTCAGTCCCAGAAATTACATCCTTTCTCTTATAAGTATAATTTGGTATCTGGCTTGTGATGAGTGCTTTAGAATACATATTTCTATGGTGCTAAGTGGTTAGACATATGGATGACACCAGTGATTGTTTCTCAAAAGAGCCAAGCCTAAGAGGCCTCCATGGAAATTATGCTATTGAAATTTAAGCATTTGACTGATAACCAAAAGGTCAGCAGTTTGAATCCACCAGCCACTCCTTGGAAACCCTAGAGGACAGTTCTACTCTGTCCTATAGGGTCACTATGAGTCGGATTTGATGATACGGCAACAGGTTTTTTGATTTTTGGACCAAGCTTCCTGGCCTGTCCCAGACACTTTCAGAGCTGTTGAGTTAGGAGGAGGAAGTGATCCTAGAAGCTGAACAGTCAACTGCCGGCAGCTCAGTGAGGGCCATCAGGAGAGACTTTCTTTGCTCTGGATCCCCCCTGAAGACAGTATTGCACCTGGTTATGTGCAAATTAGGTCAGAAAAGCCAGTGCAAGTGGAGAATTGCCATCTCCAAAATCCAGATACTCACTAAATAGAAGAAGGATCAAGTTACAATGACTTCTTTCATCTTCGTGGGACTATCCAGACATACCCCAGATCACTACACTTCAAGAACCTTAACTCACAGACATTTTCTATGCCCTTCCACCGATTTATTTACCAAGGCTTCTAGACCACCTAGTACTACCTGTTCTCCAAGGCTGATCACGTGTTGTTATTGATGTACCTGACATTTTAAGGAAGAGTAACATTGTTCCAATCCAAGTAGATAGATATATGACTCAGAGTTTGAGGCATGAAGAATGCCTTCAGCTTATCCACTATTGAAGACATTAGTTTGAATCCCAGATGTGCCATTTACTGTGTAATGTATGTAACAATTTTTAACATTATAGTTCTAATTTGAAAAATGAGGATAATATCTTTCATACCTTATAGGGGTATTAGGAAATATATTAGATAGTACTTGGTAATTTATATAGCACAATATAAAATTAAGTTCTTTTTCTTTTCAGTAACTACAGCTAAATTCCATCAGAAGCTGTCAGGATGTCTTGAAACTGCATGCCCAGACAGCTGGATTGGGTTCCAAAAAAAGTGTTTTTATTTTTCTCATGACACCAGAAACTGGACATCCAGCCAGAGATTTTGTGACACACAAGGTGCTGACCTTGTTCAGGTTGAAACCCAAGAGGAACTGGTAAGGTAATAGTTCTGTCCAGAATCAATGATTCAGCCCCAACAGTAGGCAATGTGATTCTATGTGAGTGGTTGAGAGACAGGGTTAGATACCTGCCTAGACACTGACTTTGCAGCATAAAGAGGGAAGAAGTCTGCAAGTGTTGCATTCTACAGCAGGCTGTCTAAATTACTTCAATAGCAGGAACATGGCCATAGAGAAATCCAGTGCCTTCTTTGCTTATAAACCAGAACTGTTCAAATAGAGATTAGAAAATTAAATTTGCATGATGCTAATCACATCATTTCAAAATAGATGAAGCAAATTTACAGAACTACAGAGAGAAATTGACAAATCCACTATCAGAAGAAGAAATTTAAACAGGTCTCTCACAAACTGATAGAAGAAGCAAGTGAACATTCAGTAAGTGTATAGAGGATTTGAAGAACGTAAAACAAACTTAACCTAATAGGAGTACATAGAACACTGGAGCCAGCAACTGCATAAAATAATTTATTTCCAAGCATACATGGAACATTAAGCAAAAATTGATTATCTACTAGACCATAAAGCCAATCGACACTTTCAAAGAATTGAAATCATTCAGGCTTTGTTATCTGACTACAATGCAATTAAGCCTGAAATAAATAACCAAAAGATATCTAGGAAAATTTGTTCATTTGGAATTGACATAAATTTCTAAATTGCCTAAGAGTAAAACAAAAATGGACATAAGAAAATAACTTACATCAAACTACATTTTACAAAATAAGCATAACCTTGATATAAAAACCTGATAAGGAGAGTAGAATAAGGAAAAGTTAGAAGTCAATCTCATTCATGAACATAAATACAAGATTTCTAAATAAAATATTAGTGAACTGAATTCATCAATGTATGAAAAGTATAATATACATGACCAAGTAAGGTATATCTAAAGAATAAGAGCTTGCTTTAGCATTAGAGAATAAGTTAATTCAGTACTTAACAGTATAAACGATAAAAGACATATGATCATCACAGTGGGTCCAAAGATTTGATAAAATCCAACATCTATTCATCTTAAAACTCTTGGCAAATGAGTAATAGAAGAGGGCTGCTTTAAGATGATAAAGAGTGTCTATAAATTACTTAGAACAAACATCATGTTTATAGTAAAACATTGAAAGATTTCACTCTGAGATTGGAAATAAGCAATAATATCCACTATCTTCACTCTTATTCAGCATTGTATTGGAAGTTCTAGAAAATGTAACAATATGAGAAAAAGAAATTAAAAAATCCTTAGTATTAGAAATGAAAAAAGGGCAATGGTTCTTATATTCTATTCTTGTGCCTGTGTGTGTAAATATATATAAGCCAATAACAGGAGAGCTTAATAAACTTGCTGAATATAAAAATCAATATAAAAAATCAATTGTATTTCTATATGCCAACAAAAAAATTAGAAAATTTCATTTTATGACTGAAGATTTTAAGGGGAACAATTCTCCACAACATAATCTACAGAGCTACCAAAGTCCTGATTAAAATGGCAAAAGGATTTTGGTGGAATTTGACATGCTGATTTAAACTATAGGGCTGCTATGAGTCGAAATTGACTCAATGGCAATGGGATTGGGGTTTTTTTTGTTGTTGTTTTTTGGTAGAAAAGCAAACAGCCAAAAATAGCTAAGACGCTTTTGAAGAAAAATAACAAGGTGGAAGGAATTGCCCTGACATATATCAAAGTTCATTACAAAGTGATAGTAGCTAAGAAAGTGTGGTTTAGGGGACCAGGAGAGATAAATATAACCAGTGAATGCACTCGGGAGCCCAGAAATAGAAGTACATACAGGACTTCTGGGCAACATGGCATTATACACAGAAGCACCAGACCGTCCCTCCACAGCAAAGACCCAAAAAATTAAGTCAAACAGAGACAAATGTCAATCCTGGAACCCTAAGCATCAAATGAAGAGATAAAGAACTCAGCCAAGCACCAAATGAATTAAGAAACTGACAGAGAACAGAGAGCGAGGAGATTTATGAGAGGAAGTCCCATATCAGCTAAGGCAGCATAGATTTGCCATCTTGGACTCCTGTCAGAGACTGGCCAATAGGGAGTATGGGACAGCAGCTTCACAGAGCTCCCAGCAGGAGACAGAAAAACTGGTAACCAACAATATATGCTTTCCCACCCCCCACCCTTCTTAACTCCCACTTGGCCTCCTCTGCTTCCTGTGGCCACAGTCTCTTGGCTGGGAGGCACAAGCTTCAGCCCTGTGCTGCTTGCCCACAGTGGCCAGCTCCCTGAGTGCCATCTGTTTGTTGTTGCTGATGCTTTTTTCCACTTCTTTTGGTTTCTTCTATACCTGTCACCACCTCCACCTCCTTTCTCTCAAATACCTGGCTCCATGTGCCATCTTTGCTTCTTTTTGAAAGGCTGTGAACCACCGCTTGACTATGGAACTGCTTTCTGGCCTGTGTCACCACGCTGGTGGGTACCCCAGGGCTTCTTTTTGTTTGTTTGTTTTGATTTTTTCTGGTTTATTTGTTTGTTTCCTTTTTTCTTTCCTTGGCTTGGGAGACCCTTCTATCTGTGCTGTACTGGGTGCATTTCTTTTTTCTTTTTTTTTTCTTTTCTCTCTTTTTTCCTTTTTGTACTTCTTCATCTCTCAGTTTCTCATCTCTCTGTATGTACCTTCTCTTCCTGACACTCCTGAATATCTGGCGCTGTGTGTCACCTCTACCCCTTCTAGCTTCTAGCCAGATTGTACTTGGGGGCCTAGGAGTTCCATCCTCAGTCTTTGCAGCTGCACCAGTGGGATCCCTGGGGGCTTTTCTTTTCCTTATTTTTATTTATTTTACCCTTTTTATTTTTTTTTTTCTCCATTTCTCTGTTTCTCAACTCTCCACTCCAACTGCAAGCTCCCTTAGCACTCTTTTTTTGTTTGTTTGTTTTGGGCCCCTGTTTCTCTCTCCTCTCTCTCCTCTTTCCCCTACACATCTTAGCTCTACACATCACAAAGAAAAGTCATCTACAGAGGACAGTCAATCAGAATAAGCTCACACTACTCAGCAGAAACCATGCAGGCAAGAAAGCAATGGGACGACAGATAGAAAGCCTTAAAGGAAAACAACTGCCAGCCAAAAATTATATATCCAGCAAAACTGTCTCTCAGATAAGATGGCAAAATTAAGACATTTCCAGATAAACAGAAGTTTAGGGAATTTGCAAAAACCAAACAAAAGTACAAGAAATACTTAAAGGAGTCCATCAGTTAGAAAATCAATAACATCAGCTAACAACACAGGACAGAGCAACCAGATATCAACTCAGATAGGGAAGTTACTACAACACATCAAAGCTAAAACATTGAAAATAGGGAAACAGAGATACAATATGAAAAAAGGGCAACATTAAAACAAAAAAAGGGACTTAAAAAATGTAGACATAGATTTTTCATATGGATGGGAAGTCAAGGCGATATAAAGAAATAAAAACTGCTATAAACTTAGAAAAATAGGGGTAAATATTAAGGTAACTAGAAAGGAAACTAACAAACCTACAAATCAAAATAAAAACTAGAAAAATATAAAGACTCAGCAAACACAAAATCAACAACAATGAAAAAGATGAAAAGAAAATACATAAAGAAAAACAATTCAGCACAGAAAATTAAGGGAACAAAGAAACTGTGAACAACACACAAAAAGAGACATCAAAATGACAGCACTAATCTCATACCTATCAATGTAAATGACTAAATGCACCAATAAAGAGACAAAGAGTGGCAGATTGGATAAAAAAGCATGATTTGTCTATATGCTGCCTATAAAAGACACACCTTAGACTTAAAGACACAAACACGCTAAAACTCAAAGGATGGAAAAAAATGTTTCCAGCAAACAACACTCAAAAAAGAGCAGGAGTGGCAATATTAATCTCTGACAAAATAGACTTGAAAGTAAAATCCACCACAAAGGATAAGGAAGCACACTATATAATGATTAAAGGGTCAATACACCAGGAGGACATAAGTGTAATAAATACTTATGTATCCAATGACAGGGCTCCAAAATACATAAAACAAACTCTAACAGCACTGAAAAGAGAGATAGACAGCTCCACAATAGTAGTAGGAGACTTCAACGCACTTTCAGTGAAGGACAGAACATCCAGAAAGAAGCTCAACAAAGACATAGAAGAGCTAAATGCTACAATCAACTAACTTGATCTTACAGACATATACTGAAGACTCCACCCAACAGCAGCCAAGTATACTTTCTTTTGCAATGCACATGGAACATTCTCCAGAATAGACCACGTATTAGGTCATAAAGCAAGCCTTAACAAAATCCAAAACATCGAAATATTACAAAGCATCTTTTCTGACCATAAAGCCATAAAAGTAGAAATCAACAACACAAAAAGCAAGGGAAAAAAAAATATCAAACACATGGAAACTACTGGGTTACAGAAGAAATTAAGGATGGAATAAAGTAATTCATAGAATCAAACAAGAATGAAAACATATCCTCCCAGAACCTTTGGGACACGACAAAAGCAGTACTCAGAGGGCAGCTTATAACAATAAATGCACATATTCAAAAAGAAGAAAGGGCTATAGTCAAAACATTAACCCTACAATTCGAACAAGTAGGAAGAGAGTTGCAAAAGAAGCCCTCAGGCGCCTGAAGCAAGGCAATAATAAGAATTAGAGCAGAAATAAATTAAATAGAGAATAGAAAAACAATTAAAGAGCTACCAAGACCAAAAGCTTGTTCTTTGAAAAGCTCAACAAAATTGATAAACCAACCATTGGCCAAACTGACAAAAGGAAAACAGGAGAAGAAGAAAATAACCCATATAAGAAATGAGATGGGTGATATCACAACAGACTCAACTGAAATTAAAAGAATCATAACAGAATACTATGAAAAATCGTACTCTAACAAATTCGAAAACCTAGAGGATATGGAAAAATTTCTAGAAACTCACTACCTACCTAAACTAACACAAAAAGAGGCAGAACAACTAAATAAACCCATAACAAAAGAAGAGAATGAAAAGGTAATTTAAAAACTCCCAACAAATGAAAGTCCTGATCTGGATGGCTTCACTACAGAATTCTACCAAACGTTCAGAGAAGAGTTAACACCACTTCTACTAAAGGTATTTCAGAGCATAGAAAAGAATGCAATACTTCCAGACTCATTCTATGAAGCCAGCATAACCCTGATACCAAAACCAGGTAAAGACACCACAAAAAAAGAAAATTACAGGCCAATATCCCTCATGAACATTGACGAAAAAATCCTCAACAAAATTCTAGTCAATAGAATTCAGCAACATAATCAAGAAAATAATTCACCGTGATCAAGTGGGATTTCTACCAGGTACGCAGGGATGGTTCAACATTAGAAAAACAATCAATGTAATCCATCACATAAATAAAACAAAAGACAAGAACCACATGATCTTATCAATCACTGCAGAAAAGGTGTCTGACAAAGTCCAACACTCATTCATGATAAAAACTCTCAACAAAATAGGAATAGAAGGGAAATTCCTCGGTATAATTAAGGGTAATTTATACAAAGCCAACAGCCAACAACATCCTAAATGGAGAGACTTTGAGAGCATTCCCCTTGAGAATGGGAACCAGACAAGGATGCCCTCTATCACCACTCTTATTCAACATTATGCTGGAGGTCCTAGCCAGAGCAATTAGGCTAGAAAAAGAAATAAAGGGCATCCAGATTGGGAGGGAAGAAGTCAAAGTATCCCTATTTGCAGATGATATGATTTTATACATGGAAAACCCAAAAGAATCCACAAGAAAACTACTGGAACTAATAGAAGATTTCAGCAAAGTTTCAGGATAGAAAATAAACATACAAAAATCAATTGGATTCCTCTACACCAACAAAGAGAACCTTGAAGAGGAAATAACCAAATCAATACCATTTACAATAGCCCCCAAGAAGATAAAATACTTAGGAATAAATCTAACCAGAGACGAAAAAGATGTATACAAGGAAAACTACAAGATACTACTGCAAGAAACTAAAAGACACCTTGTTCATGGATAAGTAGACTCAACATAGTGAAAATGTTAATTCTACCCAAAGCGATTTACAGATATAATGCAATCCTGATCCAAATTCCACGGGCACTTTTTCTGAGATGGAGAAACAAATCACCAACTTCATATGGAAAGGAAAGCAGCCCCGAATAAATAAAGGACTACTCAAGAAGAAGAACAAAGTGGAAGGCCTCACACTACCTGATTTTAGAACCTATTATACTGCCACGGTAGTCAAAACAGCCTGGTATTGGTACAACAACAGATACATAGACCAATGGAACAGAGTTGAGAATCCAGACATAAATTCAACCACCTATGAGCAGCTGATATTTGACAAAGGCCCAAAGCCCATTAACTGGGGGAGAAGACAGTCTCTTTAACAAATGGTGGTAGAATAACTGGACATCCATCTGAAAAAAACTTAAACAAGACCCATATCTCACACCATGCACAAAAACTAATTCAAAATGGATCAAAGACTTAAATATAAAATTGAAAACGATAAAGATCTCAGAAGAAAAAATAGGGACAACACTAGGAGCCCTATTACATGGCATAAACACAATACGAACCATAAATAACAATGCACAAGCACCAGAAGAGAGACTAGATAAATGGGAGCTCCTAAACATCAAACACTCATGCTCATCAAAAGACTTCACCAAAAGAGTAAAGAGACAATCTACAGACTGGGAAAAAATTTTTGGCTATGACAAGTCCGATCAGTGTCTAACCTCTAAAATCTACAAGATACTGCAAAACCTCAACAACAAAAAGACAAATAACCCAATTAATAAACGGGCAACTACATGAACAGGCACTTCGTCAAAGAAGATATTCAGGTGACTAACAGACAAGTGAAGATATGCTATCCATCATTAACCATTAGACAAATGCAGATCAAAACTACAATGATTTATCGTCTCACCCCAACAAGGTGACTACTAATCCAAAAAGCACAAAATAATAAATGCTTGAGAGGTTGTGGATAGACTGGAACACTTATACACTGTTGGTGGGAATGTAAAATGGTACAACCACTTTGGAAATCAATTTGGCACTTCCTTAAAAAGCTAGAAATAGAAGTACCATAGGATCCATCTATCCTGCTCCTTGGAATATATCTTAGAGAAATAAGAGCCACCACACTAATAGGTATATGCACACCCATGTTCATTGTACCACTGTTTACAATAGCAAAAAGATGGAAACAACCTACATGCTTGCCTAAGGACGAATGGATAAACAAATTATGGTATATCCTCACAATGGAACACTACGCAATGATAAAGAACAATGATGAAGCCGTGAAGCATCTTATAACATGGAGGAAGCTGGAACTCATTATGTTGAGTGAATTTAGTCAGTCACAGAAGGACAAATACTGTATAAGACCACTATTAGAAGAACTCAAGAAAAGGTTTAAACACAGAAGAAAACATTCTTTGATGGTTACCGGGGTGGGGAGGGAGGGGGAGGGTTATTTACTAATTAGATAGGAGATAAGAATTATCTTAGGTGAAGGGAAGGACAACACACACTATAGGAGATATCAGCACAATTGGACTAAACCAAAGCTAAGAAGTTTCCTAAATACAATCAAACACTTTGAGAGACAGAGTAGCAGGGGTAGGGGTCTGGGGACCATGCTTTCAGGGGACATCTAGGTCAATTGGGATAACAAAGCTTATTAAGAAAATGTTCTGTGTCCTATTTTGGTGAGTGGCATCTGGGGTCTTAAAAGCTTGCAAGTGGCCATGTAAGATGCATCAATTGGTCCTGATCACCTGGCGTAAAGGAGAATGAAGAACACCAAAGACACAAGTATTTGCCCAAGAGACAGAATGGGCCACATAAACCAGAGACTTCATCAGCCTGAGACCAGAAGAACTAGATGGTGCCCAGCAACCACTGATGACCACCCTGACAGGGAACACAGCAGAGAGTTCCTGATGGAGCAAGAGAAAGGCAGGGTGTGGAACTCAAATTCTAGAAAAAGACCAGACTTAATGGTCTGACTGAGACTGGAGGAACCCTGGTAAGCATGGCCCCTGGATTCTCTATCAGCCTAGAAATAAAACAATTTCTGAGGCCAACTGTTCTGACAGGGATTGGACTGGACTGTGTGACATAAAGTGATACTCGTGAGGAATGTGTCTCTTAGCTCAACTAGATACAAGAAACTAAATGAGCAGCTTCTGTCCGGAGGTGAGATGGGAAGGCATAGAGGGTTTGGAACTGGTTGAATGGACATGGGGAATCAGGGGTGGGAAGGAAGAGTGTGCTGACCCTATATAGGGAGAGAAATTAGAGTCACATAACAAAGTATGTATAAATTTTTGTATATGAGACTAACTTGAAATGTAAACTTCATTTAAACTATGACAAGAAAAAAAATTAAGAAAAAAAAGGGACCATCTGTCTTGAAGCCATAACCATAATAAACATCTATGCATCCAATGACAAGGCTGAAAAATACATTAAACAAACTCTAACAGCACTGAGAAGAGAAATTGACAGTTCCACAATAATGGTAGGAGACTTCAACACACCACTCTCGGTAAAGGACAGAACATCTAGAAAGAAACTCAACAAAGATATAGGAGACCTAAAGGGCACAATCAGCCAACTTGACCACATAGACATATATAGAACACTACACTCAATCGCTGCGAAGTACACATTTTTTCCAATGCACATGGAACGTTCTCCAGAATAGACCACATCTTAGGTCACAGAGCCATTCTCAACAAGATCCAAAACGTTGAGATGGTACAAAGTATCTTCTCTGACCACAATGCCATCAAGGTAGAAATTAACAACAGGAAGAGAAAGGAAAAAAAATCAAATACATGGAAAGGGAATAACACCCTGCTTATAAACCACTGGATAATAGAAGAAATCAGAGATGGAATCAAAAAATTCCTAGAATCAAATGAGAAGGAAAACACATCATACCAAAACCTTTGGGACACAACAAAGGCAGTCCTCAGAGGAAAATTTATAGCAATAAAGGCACACATCAAAAAAGAAGAAAGGGACGAGATCGAAACCTTAACTACACAACTCGAACAAATAGAAAGAGAACAGCAAAAAAAGCCCACAGCCACCAGAAGAAAGGAAATAATAAAGATCAGAGCAGAAATAAATGAAACAGAGAATAGCAAAACAATAGGAAGAGTCAACAAAACCAAAAGTTGGTTCTTTTAAAGGATCAACAAAATCAACAAACTACTGGCCAGACTGACAGAAGAAAAACAGGAAAGGACACAAATAACCCAAATAAGAAATGAAATCTGGGACATTACAACAGACACAACTGAAATAAAAAGGATCATAAAAAAAGTATTATGAAAAACTATACTCCAGCAAATTTGAAAGCCTAGAGGGAATGGATAAATTTCCAGAAACATACTGTCATGGATTGAATTATGTCCCCCCCAAAATGTGTGTATCAATTTGGCTGGGCCATGATTCCCAGTACTGTGTGATTTTCCTGTATGTTGTAAATCCTGCCTCTATTGATGTTAATGAGGGAGGATGGGCAGCAGTTTTTTTAGTGAGGCAGGACTCAATCTACAAGATATTGTGTCCTGAGGCAATCTCTCGAGATATGAAAGAGACAAGTGACCAGAGAGACATGGGGACCTCATACCACCAAGAAAGCAGTGCCAAAAACAGAGCGTGTCCTTTGGACATGGGGTCCCTGAGCAGAGAAGTTCCTAGTCTGGGGGAACACTGATGAGAAGGCTGACAAAGAGAAAAAGACTTTCCCTGGAGGTGATGTTCTGAATTTAGAATTTTAGCCTACTTTACTGTGAAGAAATAAATTTTCTTTGTTAAAGCCATCCACTTGTGGTATTTCTGTTTTAGCAGCACTAGATGACTAAGACACACACTACCTACCAAACTAACACAAAGGGATGTTGAAAATCTGAACAGAACCATAACAAGAGAAGAGATTGAAAAGGTAATAAAAAAAACTCCCAACAAAAAAAAAACCCTGGCCCAGATGGCTTCACTGTAGAAGTCTACTAAACATTCAGAGAAGAGCTTACACCAGTGCTACTCAAACTATTTCAGAACATAGAAAAGGAAGCCACACTTCCGAATTCTTTCTATGAATCCAGCATAACCCCGATACCCAAACCAGGCAAAGACATCACAAAAAAAGAAAATTACAGACCAATATCTCTCATGAATATAAATGCAAAATTTCTCAACAAAACTGATTTCAGCATGATATCAGAAAAATAATACACCACGACCAAGTAGGATTCATACCAGGTATGCAAGGATTGCTCAACATTAGAAAATCAATCAATGTAATTCACCACATAAATAAAAGAATAGAATCACGTGATCATCTCAATTGATTCAGAAGAGGCATTTGACAAAGTCCAACACCCATTCCTGATAAAAACTCTCAATAAAATATGTATAGAAGTGAAATTCCTCAACATAATAAAGGGCATCTATGCGAAACCAACGGACAACATCATTCTTAATGGAGAGAGGCTGAAAACATTCCCCTTGAGAGCAGGAACAAGACAAGGATGCCCTTTAACACCACTCCTATTTAACATTGTGCTGGAAGTCCTAGCTAGAGCAATAAGGCAAGAAAATAAATAAAGGGTATCCAAATTGGTAATGGAGAAGTTAATCTGTCCCTATCTGTGGATGATATGATACTATACGTAGAAAACCCAAAATATTCTACGAGAAAACTACTGGAACTAATAGATGTAGCAGGGTAGGAGGATACAAGGTATACCTACAAAAATCAGTTGGATTCCTATACACCAATAAAGAGAACAATGAAAAACAAACCAGGAAAACAATATCATTTATAATCGTCCCTAAAAACATAAAATACTTAGGAATAAATCTAACCAGGGATGTAAAAGACCTATGCAAAGAAAACTACAAAGCACTACATCAAGAAAGCCAAAGAGATCTACACAAATGGAAAAATACATGATGCTCAAGGATGGGTAGACTCAACATTGTGAAAATGACAATTCTACCCAAAGAAATTTACAAAAAACAATGTAATCTCGATCAAATACCAACAACATTGTTTAAAGAGATGGAAAAACTTATCATTAACTTTATATGGAAAGAAAAGAAGAATTAAGTAGGAGGACTTGCACTACCTGATCTCAGAACCTACTATATAGCTACGGGAGTCACAACAGCCTGGTACTGGTACAATGACAGACACATTGACCAACGGAACAGAACTGAGAACTTGGATGTAAATGCCTCCACCTACGGTCACCTGATCTTCAACAAGGGCCCAAAATCCATCAGATCGGGAAAAGACAGTCTTTTTAACAAATTGTCATGGCAAAACTGGATATCCATCTGCAAAAAAATGAAACAGGACCCATATCTCACACCATATACAAAAACTAATTCAAAATAGATCAAAGACCTAAATATAAAGCCAAAAACCATAAACTTCATAGAAGAAAAAATAGGGTCAACGCTAGAGGCCCTAATACACAGCATTAACAGGACACAAACCATAACAAACAACACAAAAACTACAGAAGATAAGCTAGATAACTGGGATCTTCTAAAAATTAAACACTTATGCTCTTCAAAAGACTTCACAAAAGAATAAAAAGAGAACCCATAGACTGGGAAAAAAATTTTGGTCGTTACAAATCAGAGAAAGGTGTAATCTCTAAAATCTTCAAGAAAATACAACACCTCTACAACAAAAAGATAAATAATCCAATTAAAATATGAGCAAAGGAAATGAACAGACACTTCACCAAAGAAGACATTGAAGCAGCCAACAGACATGTAAGGAAATGCTCGTGATCACTAGCCATTAGAGAAACACAAATCAAAACCACAATGAGATACCATCTCACGCTGGCATTACTGGCACTAATACAAAAAAAAAAACAGGAAAAAACAAAGGTTGAAGAGGCTGCAAGGAGATCGGAACACTTATGCACTGCTGGTGGGAATGCAAAATGTTACCACCATTTTGGAAAACAATATGGTACTTCCTTAGAAAGCTAGAAATAGAAATTCCATATGATGCAGCAGTCCTATGCCTAGGAATATGTCCTAGAGAAATGAGTAGTCACACGAGTAGACATATGCACACCCATGTTCACTGCAGCATTGTTCGCAACAGCAAAAAAATGGAAACAACCTAGATGTCCATCAACAGAAGAATGGATAAACAAACTATGGTACATACACACAATGGAATATTAAACAATGAGAAAGAACAATGATGAATCTGCAAAGCATCTCGTAACATGGAGGAATCTGGAGGGGATTACGCTGAGTGAAATAAGTCAATAACAGAAGGACAAAGACTGTATGAGACCACTATTGTAAAAACTCATGAAAATGTTTACACACAAAAAGAAAGGAAGACCGAAGAAGAATTGATGCTTTTGATTTATGGTATTCGTGAATAATACTGAATATACCATGCATAGCCAGAAGAACAAACAAATCTGTCTTGGAAGAAGTGCAGCCAGAATGTTCCTTAGAAGCAAGGATGATGAGACTTCATCTACATTGTATGTGTTATCAGGAGTTCCAGTCCCTGGAGAAGGACATTATACTTGGCAAAATAGAGGGTCAGCAAAAAAGAGGAAGACCCTCAACGAGATGGATTGACATAGTGGCTGTAACAATGTGCTCAAACATAACAACGATTGTGAGGATGGTGCAGGTCCGGGCAGTCTTCATTCTGTTGTTCATAGGGTTGCAATGAGTCAGAACCAACTCAATGTCACCTAACAACAACACACGTTCACTGTGTCACAAAGGAGCTGTGAAAATCACTCAAGTATTGTGTCAAAGCAGCTTCAAGTTTAACATGTTATACAGAAAGTTAGCATTTTCTAAGCTTTCATTTTATAATCAGTTTGGTTATGGCATTATGTAGGAAAGCAATTTATAATAAAAGCAATAGATACAAAATTATTTTAAAAATTGATTTCCACTCATTCTCCCTTCCCATACTGCACTAGCCTCTATCTCTGCCTCGGCATCAAGGTCTGTGAGCTGTTTCTCACTGGCTGACACTTGATAATACAGGCCAAACATAATGCATTATACAAATTGAAATTGCTTGCAAAATATTTAGCATTTCACGAGAAAAATGAAAGTGATAGAGATATGCTTAAATCACAGGTAAAGGCACTGAAAAATGGAAGAACATCAGATTTAGACTCACCATTCAAAAATTGAAAATCAACAGGTATACTAAGAAGATTGGTAGGTGCTTCGAGGGAGAATGAATTGTGGAATGCAGTTTTAAAAGATTCTCTTGGTAAAGCTAAAATCTGTAGTTTTTTTTTGCAAAAATTATACTTTATATGACAATGTTAAAAAAAATCAAACAAAGTGTACTGCACTATCATACTATCATAACATTTTGTTGAAAAATATGCCCCCACAAACTCTCAACACTTGATTGTTTTTTCTTCTAAGAATTAATGTATATACACAGCGGTACCTTAATATTTAAGTGTAAGATAAATTTAATTTCAAAACTAGTTTATTTTTCAAGATGTTGTTAGCTGCTGTTGAGGCAGCTCTGACTAATGGTGACCCTATGTATAACAGAACAAAATATTACCTGATCCTGCACCATTTTCATGATCATTGGCATGTTTGAGTCCAGTTGGACAATATTCTATTCTCATCCATAGGGTTTTTATTGGCTACTTTTCAGAAGTAGATCGCCACGTCTATTTTTCCTACTCTGTCTTAGTCTGGAAGCTCCACTGAAACCTGTCCACCATGGGTGACCCTGCTGGTATTTAAAACACTGGTGGCATAGCTTTCTAGCATTATAACAACACACAAGCCACCACAGTGTGACAAACTGCCAGATGAATTCCACTCCTTCACCTTTTATTGTGAAATGCTAGTTCTTCTTTTGTGTAGTTTTATTTAAGTGGCTTCTTTCCAGTTCCAATAATACTTATATAATGAGGACCTTCCGTACCCATTTGTCTTAGTCATCTAGTGCTGCTGTTTAACAAGTGGATGGCTTTAACAAACAGAAGTTTACTATCTAACAGTCTAGTTGGCTAGAAGTCCAAATTCAGGGTATCAACTCCAGGGGAAGATTTTCTCTGTCAGCTCTGGAGGAAAGTCCTTATCATTAATATTCCCCTGGACTAGGAGCTTTTCCAAGCAGGAACCTCAGGTCCAAGGAATGTGCTCTGCTCCTGGCACTGCTTTCTTGGTGGTAAGATGTCACCCTGTATCTCTGCTTGCTTCTCTCTTTTATATCTCAACAGAGATTGGCTCAAGACACAATCCAATCTTGTAGATTGAGTCCTGCCTTATTAACATAACTGCCATCTATCCCACCTCAATAACATCATAGAGGTAGGATTTACAACACATAGGAAAATCACATCAGGTGACAAAATAGTGGACAACCACACAATATGGAAATCAAGGCCTGGTCAAATTGATACACATTTTTTGTTTTTAAATTGTACTTTACAGGAAGGTTTACAGAACAAACTAGCCTCTCGTTAAACAGTACACATACTATTTTATGACATTGGTTAACAACACCATGACGTCAACATTCTACCTTCTCAACCTTGGGTTCCCTATTACCAGCTTTCCTGTCCCCTTCTGCCTTCTAGTCCTTGCTCCTGGGCTGGTGTGTCCCTTTAGTCTCATTTTGTTTTATGGGCCCGTCTAATCTTTGGCTGAAGGGTGAACTTCAGGAGTGATTTCATTACTGAGCTAAAAGGGTGTCCAGGGGCCATACTCTAGGGGTTTCTCCAGTCTCTGTCAGGCCAATAAGTCTGGTCTTTTTTTGTGAGTTAGAATTTTGTTCTATATTTTTCTCCAGCTCTGTCCTGGACCCTCTGTTGTGACCCCTGTCAGGGCAGTCAGTGGTGGAAGCCAGGCATCATCTAGTCCTACTGGACTCAGTCTGGTGGAGGCCATGGTAGTTGTGGTCCATTAGTCCTTTGGACTAATCTTTCCCTCGTATCTTTCGTTTTCTTCATTATCCCTTGCTCCTGAAGGGATGAGTCCAGTGGAATATCTTAGATGGCTGCTTATAGGCTTCTAAGATCCCAGACGCTACTCACCAAAGTAGAATTTAGAACGTTTTCTTTATAAACTATGATATGCCAGTTGAGCTAGATGTTCCCCGAGACCATGGTCCCCATAGCCCTCAGTCCAGCAATTCAGTCCCTCATGGAGTTTGGATGTGTCTATGCAGCTTCCATGACCTTGCCTTGTACAAGTTGTTATGGCTTCCCCAGTACTGTGTCCTGTCTTACCCTTTACCAAAGTTACCACTTATCTATTGTCTATTTCGGGTACACGTATTTTTGGGGGACACGTTTCAGTCCATGATACCATTTAAGGTGGTTTAAGAACAAAATAAAAAATAGGATTTAGAAATTGCTAACATAATTTGACATTATTAGGTACATACACTGTATGTAATCACTCTGTGCCTTTGTATCAACCGTGTCTCCTCCCCAAAATTACCACTATTTTAATTTTTATAACAGTTTCCCCGGCTTTTTAAAAATTTTTGTTTATTTTTGACCACAAATATAAATTGCTTTCTAAAAACTTTGTTTTTAAACTTTATGTGTATATACTGTGCATCTATTCCTTAGAGACTTTTCTTCTTTTATTCAACATTTTGTCTGTGAGATTCAACTTGTTGTCACATGTAGCTGTGCAGATCACTAATTTTAATTTCTACTACTGTACTTTAGCATTCTTCTTTTGATGGATAGCATGAGGCATTTCCTGTTTGGGAGGCCTTTTGAAACAGAAGGAATTTTTTAAATAGATAATCCTGAGTAAACTTGAAATCCATGATTCTGAAAAGTGTTGAACTGAGCACGTGACACACTAATCTGCTGTTGTTTTCTCGTTGGATCATTTAAGCTGAAGAGCTCAGATTTTGAGGTGTGTGCTAATTTCATTTCATTTTCATTGTATGTTTGTGGTCAACCAAATTAGGGTGGAGTCCATTTGAGGCAGGAACCAAGGACTTCCTTTGACATGAAAGAAATACCCTCTTCTCTTTGAAGTCTGGGAATTTTGGCGCATATCACAAGACGCAGAAGTGCCTGTAGTTATTTCAGAGGTTGGGGGTGCAAGAGGAGTAGAGAACCTGCGGGGGCAGACTGGTATCATTATAAGATGGCTCTGGCTGTTATTGCTGGGTGCTTTCAAGTCAATTTCAACACACAGTAACCACATTTGACAAGGTAGAACTGCCCTATAAAGTTTCCAAGGCTGTAATCTTTATAAGAGCAGATTGCCACATCTTTCTCCCTCGAAGGGACTGATGGGACTGATGGGTTCAAATCTCCTACCTTTTGGTTAGCAGTTGAGTGCTTAACCACTGTGCCACTTGGGATCCTTTAGGATGGATCTAAAAACCCATTGCCATCAAGTAGATCCTGACTCATAGTGACCTCATAGGACAGAGAAGAACAGCCCCATCGGGTTTCCAAGGCAATAATCTTTACAGAAGCAGACTGCCACATCTTTCTCCGATGGGGCAACTGGTGGGTTCCAACCGCTGACCTTGCAGTTAGTAGCCCAGCGCTTAACCCTGCATCACCAGGGCTCCCTCTGTGCCATCAGACAAAACAGAACAAAGCAAAGCAAAACAAAACAAACCTGTTGCTGTAAAGTCGATTCCAACTCATAGCAACCCTATAGGACAGAGTAGAACTGTCCCATAGGGTTTCCAAGGAGCTGCTGGTGGATTTGAACTGCAGAAGTTTTGGTTAGCAGCTGAGCTCTTAACCACTTGCACCTCCAGAGCCCTGTATAATTGGTTGAAGGGTTATCTTGTGGTGTGATTCTCTTCTATCATCCTAGAAACTTTAATACATTTTATCAAGTTTTCAGCCTGCTTTCTGCTGTGTCATAGGCAATTAATTGTAGTGTTTTTATAATGCTGCAGCATAAACTGTGTATGGAAAAGCAGCAACAACTGGAAGAAGCCAACTGATGACATGTCAAAATAGAAGAAGGACGTATTCAAATGTAGGCTATCTACCTAATCTAGAGACGCCCTGGCTGAAGTAGTCAATAACTTTTAATGTATATTTATAAAAAAGGTAAATATCTCCCTAGAATATTACAAAAGAACCCTGAGAGGGAGCTGGTAAAGTCTGACTTTCTTCTGTACAAGTGAGATGGAGCTTGGCATGTTGTGATTTGGGCATTAAAGAAGAATTATGTTTAACGTATGGCCTCCGTAATAAAGTTTGAGATATTGAGGGCCATAAAAATGACAAGATACTCAAACTTAGTTAAAGTTAACTTTTTGTACAAGCACTCCCTTTTTAATCACAGTATGTTTATTGAATCAACAACAACAACAAAAAACAACAACCAGGGTCACTTGTGTGGTAATATGTGCAGTAGTTACTATAGTAACATTGTACTCGAGGAAGAGCACCGGCGGCAGAATCAGGACTGTTGTGGTTGGAAACTGTCTTGTTTGAAGTGTGGAAAACCAGATGAGTAGAAACTTGAACTGGGCTTTCGTTTAGGAAAGTAGGCATTACTGTTGTCAGGTTTAATTTCCTTAATTTATTGTCCTTTTTCAATCAACTGTTTGAGCACTTAACGTCTTGAAATCTCTTTTTATTTTGTTTTTTTAATTTTCTCTTTCAAACTGAGTGGCTAGTTTTAGATGAGTGGTTCCAAATTTTCATGCACGTGAAAATAATCTGGAGAGCTTTTTGTTGAAAACATATATTCTCAGGTTGTATCTCATATCTATTGGATTAAAATCTTTTGGGTTGGGGACTAAGAATTTGCTATTTTAAAAAGCTCTGATGACAAATTTGGAACAATTTATTATATTTGTCTTTGATTTTGGCTCCAAAGTTACAAATTTGGTTCATTTCATTATCTCCTTGCACATTCAAATTGTATGTTTCAGTTAGTTGTTGTATCTGTAATAAAACTATAACTATCTCTACACTGTCTCAATATACAGTCAAATTTCACTTTCTAAAGCATCTGGCGGTTAACAGCTCAAGTTTTTATATTGATAGATTATTGCCAGAGTAATTATGAGGCACAACCTGTCAAATACGATTTTAGTTCTGTTATTAAAGGTTTATTTTCAATAGTGTTAAGTTTTATTAAGCACAACAAACCAAAGGAAATCTTTATAACATATGGTGAGTCACAGTGACCAAATCTTGTATAGCTTGTGGCTAAGCCCTGCTTTTCTTTGACCGTCAGGTAGAAATAACATCAGGTTATGTGAGAACAAGAGATGCTATCTTTCCTTTTCACAGAAATTGTACTTGATCCTCTGACTAGTGCTTCCTGTCTTTAAAATTCCGGAAATCTGCTCTTTCATTCAGAATAGTACTGTTTTAGTAATGATCACATATTAACTTTCATAAAGTCATTCAGAATATTTGATAAGGACCAGAGAACATATTTGAAATTATTTGCATTTGGTTGCTCAGAAAAATATAAATTAATTGTTTAAGTGGTAATTCCTGACCTAGAAGTTAGAGACTTATAATTTTTTTCTTCAAATTTTAAGACATGGATGGAATATCTGAAAATATATCAAGAGTTTGAATGAGCATTTTAAGTTAAAAAAAAAGCACATACGCACATATTTCTGCCTCTTCTTATACATTTCCTCACAGTAGACCAATAATTAAAATCAGTCATTCTTTCTATGTTAGTGATGATGTGAATTGGTATTCTTCATAAAAAAAAATAGATAACAAATATTTTTAATAATTTTGTGGTAATTGAAGCATTTAATATTTCAACTGACTTATTTATAAGGAATTGAAAACTGTTGTAAGATATAAACAGGCATAAAAGTATGTCACCCTCTGATTAAAATAGTAGTAATAAAAACTCTCTGGATAAATGAATGGAATAGAATTCAAATATTGTAACAGTAGTATGATGAATTTCCCAGGTCTCAAAAAATAGATAAACTATTATGGAGAAGAGCAATTAGAGATTTTACTTCCCTGGAAATTATAGTATCTAATCCAACATCAGAAACGCTGATGGCATAGTGGTTAAGAGCTACGGCTGGTAACCAAAAGGTCGGCAGTTCGAATCCACTGCAAGCTCCTTGGAAACTCTACGGGGCAGTTCTACTCTCTCCTATAGGGTCACTATGAGTCGGAATCTACTCAATGGCAATGGGTGTGTTTTTATTTTGTAAGTATTTTTTATATATTAGGAATACAAGTCTTTTATTAAGAATGTAATTTGCAAATATTTTTTCCCAATCAGTGGTATGTACTAATTGGCATTTATGGAATACTTTACCCAATATCTGCAGAATGCACATTCCTTTCAAATGCACACAGAACACTTAACAAGATAGATCATTTTCTGGCCCATAAAGCAAGAGAAGTCTTAATAGATGTAAAATTATTCAAATAACGATAAAACATAGTTTGACCCCAATGGAAATAAACTAGAAATCAATAACTGAAATATATCTAGGAAATTATCAAGTATTCGGAAACTAAATAACATACTTTTAAATACTACATGGACAAAAAGCAAAAACCAAAAAAAAAAAAAAAAAATTTAAACTATTTGGAACAAATGAAAATGCAACATATACAAATTTGTACTCAATAATAAGAAAACAACTCAAAAAGACAGAATATTTGAATAGACACTTCACCAATAAGATATATGAATGGCAAATAAGCACATGAAAATATACATATTATCATTGGTTATTAGGGAAATGAAAATTACAACCACAATGAGATACCAGTATGCATGTATCAGAATGTCCAAAAAAATTAAAAAGACTGATCACATGAAGTATGGACAGCAGCTACTGAGACTCTCACACACTGTTGATGGGAATGGACAATAGTGCAACTATTCTGGAAAACAACTAAACAACTTTGTCTGTAGACGCACAGCAATCCCAAACAAATCCCACCAAGCTACTTTGTAGGCATGCCAAATTGATTCTCAATCTATATGGAAAGGCAAAAGAATAGTCAACACAATGTTGAAGAAGAACAAATTTGAAGGACTCACACTACCTGATTTCAAGACTTACTCTCATGACAGTGTAGTATGAGTTAAAAAAACAGACACATAGATCAGTGGAACAGGATAGACATTCCAGAAATAGACCTGTATAATATAGTCAACTGATTTTTGACAATGGCAATTTAATAGCGAAAGGCTGATTTTTTTTCCTAAATGAATGATGCCGGAAGAATTAGATGTTCATATGCAAAAAACAAAACAAAACAAAAGATCCTAGACACAACAGACCTTAAACCTTTCACAAAACTTAACTCGAAAGGATCATAGACCTAAATGTTAAATCAAAACTAACAAACTTCTAGAAGAAAACATAGGATAAAATCTGCATAACCTTGATTCAGTGATGAGTTTTTAGAAAAAACACCAAAAGCATGATTCATGAACGAAAAAAAAAAAAAGATAGGTTGGACTTTATTTAAATAAAAAACTCTTCTTTGTCAAAAGACACTGTTAAGAGAATGATAAGACAGGCCACAGCCTGGAAAAAAGATTTACAAAACACTTAGCTGATTAAGGGCTTGTATTTAAAGTATACAAGAACTCTTAAGACTCAACAATAAGAAAACAAACAACCCAATAAAATAATAGGTAAAATATCTGAATAGATGCTTCACCAAAGAAGAATGTAGTTATTCGGTGCTGTCGAGTCGATTCCGACTCATAGAGACCCTATATACAACAAAATTAAACACTAACCGGTCCTGTGCCATGCTCACAAACATTGATGTATTTAAGCCCATTGTTGCAGCCACTGTGTCAATCCATCTCTTTAAGGGTCTTCCTCTTTTTCTCTTTTTCCTATCTTTTTAATGGCCTCTTACTTTCTTCATGTGTGATGTCCTTGATGTCATTCCACAACTCATCTGATCTGCAGTCATTAGTGTTCAATGCATCAAATCTATTCTTGAGATGGTCTCTAAATTCGGGTGGAATATATTAAAGGTCATACTTTGGCTCTCCTGGACTTGTTCTAACTTTCTTCAAATTAACTTGACTTGCATACGAACAATTGATGGTCTCTTCCACAATCGGCCCCTAACCTTGTTCTGACCGACAATATTGAGCTTTTCCATTGTCTCTTTCCATGGATATAGTCGATTTGACTCTTCTGTATTCTATCTGGTGAAGTCCACGTGTATAACCGCCATTTATGTTGTTGAAAAAAGGTATTTGCAACGAAGAAGTTCTTGGTCTTCCAAAATTCTGTCATGCAATCTCCAGCATCATTTCTGTTGCCAAGGCCATATTTTCCAATTACGAATCCTTCTTCTTTGTTTCCAACTTTCATATTCCAATCTCCAGTAATTACCAATGCATGTTTGATCAATTTCAGACTGCAAAAGTTGGTAAAAATCTTCAGTTTCTTCATCTTTGGCCTTAGTGGTTGGTGCATAATTTGAATAATGGTCATATTATCTAGTCTTCCTTGTAGGCAGGTGGATGTCATCCTATCACTGACAGCATTGTACTTCAGGATAGATCTTGAAATGTTCTTTGTGACGATGAACGAGATGCCATTCCTTAACAATTTTTCATTCCGGCATGGTAGGCCATATGATTATCTGATTCAAAATGGCCAATACCACTCCTTTTCAGTTCACTAATGCCTAGAATATCAATCTTTATGCATACCATTACATTTTTGATGACTTCGATTTTCCCAGATTCATACTTTGTACATTCCATGTTCTAATTATTAATGGATGTTTGCAGCTGTTTCTTCTCATTTTGAGTCCTGTCACCATGTGTCTGTCAGTATGTCATACTGTGGTGGTTTGCATTTTGCTGTGATACTGGAAGCTTTGCCACCAGTATTTCAAATACCAGCAGGGTCACCCTTGGTGGACAGGTTTCACCTGAGCTTCCAGACTAAGACAGACTAGGAAGAAGGACCTGGCGGTCTACTTCTGAAAAAACTGGCCAGTGAAAACCCCATGAATAACAGCAGAATTTTGCCTGATATAGTGCTGGAAGATAAGCCCCTCAGGTCGGAAGGCACTAAAAATACAACCAGGGAAGAGCTGCCCCCTCAGAGAGTTGACCTTACTGACGTGGATAGAGTCAAGCTTTCAGGGCCTTCATTTGCTGATGTGGCACGACTCAAAAAAGAAGATATATAGATGGGAAATTAGCATATTAAAAGATGTTCAACATGATTTGTCATTAAAGAAATACAGGTTAAAACAACAGTGAGCTATCACTAGACACCTAATAGAATGCTAAAACCTCAAAAAACTGACAATACCAATTACTACTAAGGATAGGGAGCAATAGGAACATCGCTGGTGAGAATGTAAAGTGGTCAACCACTTTGGAAGACAGTTTTGCAGTTCTTACAAAGCTAAACATAGTCTGTCATATGATTCAGGAATCACACTTCTAGTTATTTACCCAACAGAATTGAAAACATATATACACAAAGAAACCTGCACATGAACATTTATTTATTTTTTATTGTACTTAGATGAAGGTTTACTCACCATACTAGCTTCTTATTAAACAATTAGTACGCATATTGTTCTATAACATTGGTTGCCAACCTCAAAACATGTCAACACTCTCCCGTTCTTGACCTTGGGTTCCCTATTACCAGCTTTCCTGTCCTTCTAGTCCTTACCCCTAGGCTGGTGTGCACCTTTAGTCTTATTTTGTTTTATGGGCCGGTCTAATCTTTGGCTAAAAGGTGAACCTCAGGAGTGATTTCATTACTAAGCTAAGAAAGTGTCTGGGGGCCATGCCCTCAGGGTTTTTCTAGTCTCTATCAGGCCAGTAAGTTTTGTCTTTTTTTTTTTTTTGTGGGTTAGAATTTTGTTCTACATTTTTCTCCAGTTCTGTCCAGGACTCTCTATTGCGATCCCTGTCAGAGCAGACAGTGGTGGTAGCCGGGCATCATCTAGTTGTACTGGACTCAGTCTGGTGGAGACCATGGTAATTGTGGTCCATTAGTCCTTTGGACTAATCTTTCCCTTGTGTCTTTGGTTTTCTTCATTCCCCCTTGCTCCAGATGGGGTGACACCAGTGGAGTATCTTAGATGGCTCCTCACAAGTTTTTAAGACCCCAGACACTATTCACCAATGTAGAATGTAGAACATTTTCTTTATAAACTATGTTATGCCAGTTGAGCTAGATGTTCCCTGAGACCATGGTCCCCACAGCCTTCAGTCCAGCAATTCGGTCCCTCAGGGAGTTTGGATGTGTCTATGGAGCTTCCATGACCTTGCCTTGGACAAGTTATGCTGGCTTCCCCAGTATTGTGTACTGTCTTACCCTTCACCAAAGTTACCACTTATCTATTGTCTATTTAGTGATTTTGTATCCCCACTCCTCCTCTCCCTCATAACCATCAAAGATTGTTTCTTTTTGTGTGTAAACATTTTCATGAGTTTTTACAGTAGTGGTCTCATACAATATTTGTTCTTTTATGATTGACTTATTTCACTCATCATGATCCCCACCAGATGCATCTATGTTGTGAGATGCTTTGCAGATTCACCATTGTTCTTGGTCGTTGCGTTGTACTCCATTGTGTGTATGTACCATAGTTTGTTTATCCATTCATCTGTTGATGGGCATCTAGGTTGTTTCCGTCTGTGTTTGCTATTGTGAACAATGCTGCAATGAACATGGGTGTGCATATGTCTATTCGTGTGACCACTCTTATTTCTCTAGGATATATTCCTAGGAGTGGGATTGCTGGATCATACAGCATTTCTATTTCTAGCTTTTTAAGGAAGTGCCATAGGGTTTTCAAAAATGATTGCACCATTTTGCATTGCCACCAGCAGTGCATAAGAGTTCCGATCTCCCTGCAGCCTCTCCAGCGTTTGTTATTTTCTGTTTCTCTGATTTGTGCCAGTAACGCTGGGCAAGATGGTATCTCATTGTGGTTTTGATTTCCTTTTCTCTAATGGCTAGTGATCGAGAGAATTTCCTCATATGTCTGTTAGCCACTTGAATGCCTTCCTTGGTGAGGCCTCTGTTCATTTCCTTTGCCCATTTTTTAATTGGATTATTTGTCTTTTTGTTAGAGAGGTGTTTGATTTTCCTGAAGATTTTAGAGAGTAAAACTGTCGGATTTGTGTTAGCCAAATTTTTTTTCCCAGTCTGTAGGTTCTCTTTTTATTCTTTTGGTGAAGTCTTTGATGAGCATAAGTGTTTAATTTTTAGAAGATTCCAGTTATCTAGCTTATCTTCTGGAGTTTGGGTGTTGTTAGTTATGGTTTGTATCCTGTTAATGCTGTATATTAGGGCCTCTAGCATTTGTCCTATTTTTTCTTCTATGATCTTTATAGTTTTTGGTTTTATATTTATGTCTTTGATTCATCTTGAATTAGGTTTTGTGTATGGTGGAGGTATGGGTCCTGTATAATTTTTTTCAGATGGACATCCACTTTTGCCAGCACCATTTGTTAAAAATACAGTCTTTTCCCCCTTTGATGGACTTTGGGCTCTTGTCAAAGATCAGGTGACTGTAGGTGGATGAATTTACATCTGAGTTCTCAATTCTGTTCCGTTGGTCAATGTATCTGTTTTGACTACTGTAGCTGTATAGCAGGTTCTGAGGTTAGGTAGTGTGAGTCCTCCTACTTTATTCTTCTTCTTCAATAGTGCTTTACTTATCCGAGGCCTCTCCCCTTTCCAGATAAAGTTAATGATGAGTTTTTCCATCTCTTTAAAGAATGCTGTTGGTATTTGGATCAGGATTGCATTATATTTGTAAATTGCTTTGGGTAGAATTGACATTTTTAAAATGTTGAGTGTACCTATCCATGAGCATGGTATGTTTTTTCCATTTATGTAGATCTCTTTTGTTTTTTTGCAGTAGTGTTTTGTAGTTTTCTTTGTATAAGTCTTTTGCATCCTTGGTTAGATTTATTCCTAAGTATTTTATATTTTTAGGGGCTATTGTAAATGGTATTATTTTCCTGATTTCCTTTTTGTTGTTCTCTTTATTGGTGTATAGGAATCCAACTGATTTTTGTATGTTTATCTTGTATCCTGCTACTCTGCTGAATCTTTCTATTAGTTCCAGTAGATTTCTCGTGGAGTCTTTACGGTTTTCTGTGTATAGTATCCTATCATCTGCAAACAGGGACAGTTTAACTTCTTCATTACCAATTTGGATGCCCTTTATTTCTTTTTCTTGCCTTATTGCTCTAGCTAGAACTTCCAGCACAATGTTAAATAGGAGTGGTGATAAAGGGCATCCTTGTCTTGTTCCTGTCATCAAGGGAAAAGTTTTCAGCCTCTCCATTAAGAATGATCTTGGCTGTTGGTTTTGTATAGATGCCCTTTATTATGTTGAGGAATTTCCTTTCTATGCCTATTTTATTGAAAGTTTTTATCAGGAATGGATGTTGAACTTTGTCATATGCCTTTTCTGTGTTGATTGAGATGATCATGTGATCCTTTTATTTATGTGGTGAATTATGTTGATGGATTTTCTAAAGTTGAAACATCTTTGCATACCTGGTATGAGTTGTACTTGGTGGTGGTGTATTTTTTTTTGATATGATGCTGAATTTTATTGTCTAGAATTTTGTTGAGGATTTTTGCATTTATATTCATGAGAGATATTGGTCTGTAATTTTATTTTTTTGTGGTGTCTTTGACTCATTTTGATATCAGGGTTATGTTGGCTTCATAGAATGAGTTCCGAAGTATCCCTTCCTTTTCTATATTCTGAAATAATTTGAGTAGTACTGGTGTAAGCTTTTCTCTGAATGTTTGGTAGAATTCTCCAGTGATGCCATCTTTGCTTGAGCTTTTTTTTTGTTGAGAGTTTTTAAAATTACCTTTGAAATCTCTTCTCTTGTTATGAGTCTGTTCAGATTTTCAACATCAATTTGTGTTAGCTTGGATAGGTAGTCTGTTTCTAGAAATTTGTCCATTTACTCTAGATTTTCAAATTTGTTGGAGTACAGTTTTTCACTGTACTCTGTTATGATCCTTTTTATTTCAACTGGATCTTTTGTAATATCTCCCATTTCATTTCTTATTTGGGTTATGTGCATCCTTTCCTGTTTTTCTTTTGTCAGTTTGGCTAATGGTTTGTCAATTTTTTTGATCGTTTCAAAGAACCAACTTTTGGTTTTGTTGAGTCTTTCTATTGTTTTGCTATTCTCTATTTAATTTATTTCTGCTCTGATCGTTATTATTTTCTTTCTTCTGTTGGCTGTGGGCTTCTTTTGCTGTTCTCTTTCTGTTTGTTCAAGTTGTGTAGCTAATGTTTTGATTTTGTCCCTTTCTTCTTTTTGATGTGGGCATCTATTGCTGTATATTGTCCTCTGAGCACTGCCTTTGCTGTGTCCCAAAGGTTTTGGCATGATGTATTTTCATTCTCATTTGATTCTAGGAATTTTTTGATTCAATCTCTGATTTCTTCTATTACCCAGTGGTTTGTAAGCGGGGTGTTATTCAGTTTCCATGTATTTGATCTTTTTTCTTGCTCTTCCTGTTGTTAATTTCTACTTTGATGGCGTTGTGATCAGAGAAGATACTTTGTATTATCTCAATGTTTGGAATTTTGTTGAGGGTTACTTTGTGGCCTAAGATGTGGTATCTTCTGGATAATGTTCCATGTGTGTTGGAAAAGAATGTGTAGTTTGCTGCTGTTGGGTGGAGTGTTCTATATATGTCTGTGAGGTTAAGTTGGCTAATTGTGGCCTTTAGATCTTGTATATCTTTGTTGAGCTTCTTTCTAGATGTTTTGTCCTTTACCAAGGGTGGTGTGTTGAAGTCTCCTACTATTATTGTGGAACTGTCAGTTTTTCTTTTCACTGCTGTTAGAGTCTGTTTTACGTATTTTGAAGCCCTGTCATTCCGTGCATAGATATTTATTATGGTTATGTCTTCATGATGGATTGTCCCTTAAATCATTATATAATGTCCTTACTTGTCTTTTATGGTGAATTTTGTTTTAAAGTCTATTTTGTCTGAGATTTGCATTGCCACTTCTGCCCGTTTTTGGTAACTGTTTGCTTGATAAATTTTTTTCCATCCTTTGATTTTTAAAAAAATTTTGTCTTTATTTCTAAGGTGTATCTCTTGTAGACAGCATATTGATGGATCCTGTTTTTTAATCTATTCTGTTACTGTCTGTCTCTTTATGGGTACATTTAGGCCATTTACATTTAGTGTAATTGTTGTCAGGTGAGAGTTTATTGCTGTCATTTTGTAGTGCTCTTTTTTGTGGTACTGAAGTTTTATTTTTCCCTCTTACTCCCCTGTGCTGAATTCCTTTTGTTCGTGGATTTTTTTTCATTTCTTTTGCTTTTGTAGATTTTGTGTTTATTGAGACTATATTTTTCTTCATTATTTTGATGAGTAGCTTTGTTAACTTTCTGTGTGATTACCTTGAAATTTACCCTCAATTTCCTAAGTTTCAACCAGTCTTTTAATACTTTGTATTGTCTTACCTTCTGCTTCATTTGAAAGTTCTATACCTGAACTATTTATTCCTTCTTTTATTTTTCTGACTTTGTTGTCATTTACAGGTTAACCTCTCTGGTTACCTGTTGTAAATCTTTTAGTTTTGATTTATCCTTGAGAGTTCATTACATAGGATGGTATCTGGCTGATGCAGTCTTGCATCCAAGATTCAGCCTGTGGTCTGACGTTGTTTGTTCTCAAATCGAAGGACTCCGTTTAATAATTCTTGTAAATTTGGTTTGGTTTTTACATATTCCCTTAATTTCTGTTTATTTGGAAATGTCCTAATTTCACCATCATATTTGAACAAGAGTTTTGAAGAATGATTATTCTTGGTTGGCAATTTTTTTCTTTCAAGGTTTTATATACGTCTTCTCATTGCCTTCTTGCCTGCATGTCAGAGCTTAGTGTTATTGTTTCCCCTCTGTATGTGACTTTTCATTTTTCTTGAGATGATCTCAGTATTCTTTGTTTGTCTTTGGTTTCAGCGAGTGTGATTATGGTGATTTTCTTTTGGAATGTATCCTATATGGGGTTCATTAAGCTTCTTGGATGGTCAGCTTTTCATCTTTCATGATATTAGGGAAGTATTCTGTCAGCAGTTCTTCAGTGATCCTCTCTGTGTTTTCCATTTTCTCCTCCTGTTCTGGAACTCCAATCACTCACAAATTTTTGCTTTTGATTGTATCACCCATCGTTTCTGTTCTTCATTTTCCTTCATTCTGCTTTCTGATTTTTCCTCATACAAAGTGGTATCCAAATATTTTTCTTCAATTTCGCTGACTTTGTCTTCCACTGTTTCAAACCTTCTCCTCAAACCTTCTATGACACTGTCCATTTCTGAAATCTTGTTATTTATCTTTTGGATTTCTAATTGCTGTTTTTGTATGATTTCTAGTTGTGAATTTATTTAGACATTTTGTCTCTGTATTATTTTCCTGAATTCTTCCATTGTTTTATCTGTCTTTACTATGATTTTTGCCTATTTTTAATTAATTTTTGTCTGCTTTTTTCTTCAACTCTTGGATAGCCCTGAATATTAGAGATCTGAATTCCCTATCAGGTAGTTCTAGTACTTTTTCTTTTACTGGAATGTCATCTGGTATTTTACTTTGGATGCCTACTGGAAATACCCTTCTTGTTTTATAATATGTTTTCATATTGTCTGCTGTTTTCAGGGCATTCAGTAATTATTTTGTTCATTTATTGATAGTAGATTTGTTTGCTTTGTCCTGCTTTTTTGTTTCATTTCGTTATGTCTGAGCAGGCAGGCTGTGCATTCTTTGTTGTTTGCTCACCTGTGGGCACGATACTTTTCACCAGTTTGTCCAGTGGGTAGGGCCAGTTACTCAGCTATGCTGCAGCAGGGCAGGCCCAGCAGAGGGGGAGGGGCTGGGATGGGTTTTTTGTGGCATGTATTGGGGCTGACAGGGTAGGGCCAGTGGTCAGTGCAGGGCAGGTTCTGGTAGACTGGTTGTGCTGCTTGTGGGTATGATGATCAGTGCATGGTGCAGATAAGCAGGAGGGATGGGGGAGGTTGTGATGGGTGCAGCTAAGTGGGTGTGTGAGAGACACAGACCCAGGAAAGCCATGTGCTGGTGGATTTCTGGGGGTGAGGCTCAACCCATCGAGAAGGGATAGATATGGCACATGCAGCTAGGTAGGTGGGAGAAAGGAAAGGGAGGAAGAGAGAGAGATAAGAAACTAAATAGAAAAAAAAAGAGAGAAAAGCACATGTGTTCATGTGGTTGGGAGAAAGGAATGGAAGGAATGTAGGGAGAGACAAGAAATCGAGAAAAAAGAAAAAAAAGATGCCAAGTGGTTGGGGGTAAGGAAAGAAAGGATGGTAGAGAGAGACAAGAAACTGAGAAGATTAAAAAAAAGAAGAAAGAAAAAAGAAAATGACCCAAGGGAGCCTACCTGAAGCAGGTCCCCAGCCAAGCATCACTGCACAGCCTATCAAGAAGGAGCAGAGATGGCACAATGCACCGGCTGTTCAGGAGAAGGGTAAGGAATGAAGGGAGAGAGAGACAAGAAACCGAGAAAAGAAGAGAGAAAAAAATGCCCTGAGTGAGCCCACTGGTGTGGTGGCTTGGACCAGGGAAGTGGCTTCCCAGCCGAGCAGCACTGCACAGCCCGTCTAGAAGGAGAGGACATGGTAAACAGTGCCAGGTATTCAGAGGACAGGAAAAGAAGGGAGGTAGAGACAAGAAACTGAGAAAAGAAAATAAGAGAAAAAGAAAAAAAAATGCCCCAAGGGAACCCACCAGAAGTGGGTCCCCAGCTGAGTGGTGCTGCACAGCCCATCAGGAAGGAGTGGAGATGGCACATGGCACCAGGTGTTCAGGAGAGGGGTATGGAAGGAAGGTAGAGAGAGTCCATAAACTAAGAAAAGAAAGAAAGAAAGAAAGAAAATGCCCCAAGGGAGCCCACCTGAAGTAGATCCCCAGCCAAGGCACGCTGCATAGCCTGTCAAGGAGATGAGCTGGCACATGGTGCCAGGTGTCCAGGAGAAGGATAAGGAATGATGGTAGAGAAAGACAAGAAACCAAGAAAACAAAAGAAGGGGAGAAAAATGCCCTGTGGGAGCCCACTGAGGTGGTGGTGAGGACCAGGTAAGTGGCTCCCCAGCTGAGTGGCACTGCACAGCCCATCTAGAAGGAGCAGAGATGGCACATGGTGCTAGGTGTTCAGAAGAAAAGAAGAGAAGGATGGTAGAGAGAGATAAGAAAACAAGAAAAAGAAAAAAAGTAATCCCCAAGGGAGCCCACTGGCTTGGGGGCACAGACTGGGAAAGTGGCTCCCAAGTAGAGTGGTGGGGCACAGGCCGTCTAGAAGGAGTGGAGATGGCACACAGTGCCACATATTCAGGAAACAGGAAAAGAAGGAAGGTATAGAGAGATGAGAAATCTAGGAACGAAGAAAAACAAAAGGGAAAAATGAAAAAAAAAAAAAAAGCCCCCAGGGAGTCTACTGGCATGAAGGTGCAGACTGGGGAAGTGGTTCCCCAGCTCAGAGGTGCTTCACAGGCTGTCAAGAAGGAGGGGAGATGGCACACGGAGCAAGGTGTTGGAGAGAAAGTGAAGGAGGGAGGTGAGAGAGAGAGAAGAAACCAAAAGAAGCTGAAGAAAGCAACAACAGCTACAAAGAAAAGGCACTGAAGGAGCCAGCCAGTGTGGGCGGGGCGAATCCAAGTGTCAAGGAGCCAGTGTCTCCCAGGAAAAGCAACTGTGGCCTGCTGAAAGTGACGGAGGTCAAGCAGGAGGAAGAACGGTGGTGGGTGGGAAAGAGTGTATTGTTGGTTACTGGCTGCCCTGTCTCCTGCTGGGGGCTCTTTGAAGCTGCTTTCCTATACTCCCTGTCCACCATTCTCAGTGGCTGAGGAGTCCAAGATGGTAAATCCATGCCGCGTTAGCTGATAGGGGACCTACACTCCATATCTCTCCTCACTCTCTGTTCTCTGTCAGTTTCGTATTCCATTTGGTGCTTTGTTGAGTTCTTTATCCCTTCATTTGATGCTTAGGGTTCCAGGTTCCAGGAGTGATGTTTGTCTCTGTTTTACTTAGTTTTTCAGGTCTTGCTGTGGAGAGACGGATTGGTGCTTCTGTCTATAGTGCCATGTTGGCTCCACCTCTGCACACGAATCTTTATAGTAGTTTTATTCATGATTACACAAAACTGGAAGCAATCAAAAAGTCCTATAATAAGTAAATGGATAACTATGGTACAGCCATAGAATTTAGTACAATTCAGCAATTAAAAAAAAAAAGAGCAATCAAGCCACACAAAGGCATGGATAAATCTTAAGTGCATACTGCTTAGTGAAAGAAACAAGTCTGAAAAAGCTATATACGGTTCCATTAACATGACGTTCTGGATAAGGCAAAACTATCAATACAGCAAATGTATCAGTGGTTTACAAGGTTGGGAGCTGGTTAGGGTTGAATTGGTGAAGCACAGGGCATATCCTAGGGTCATGAAACTATCTTACATGATACCATAGTAATGGATATATGACATTATGCCATTGTCAAAACCCATAAAACTTTATGACAGAGAGAGTGAGCCTTAATGTATACAAATTAAAAGCAATCATTCTGGAAGCTAGAGACTCCCAGGATGGAATGCAGAATGTGGCAAAACAATCTAACTGTATCACAAATGTATGACACCACCTCCCTGAAGGGGTGGGAGAAAAATTTACTGATACAAGTAACTTTAAAAATGGAACCTGTAAGAATAAAGACTAAAGTAACTTTACATAAACATTGCACTCTAGTAGATAGTTTCCCACACGGTATGGGTTAATAATTATGAAACCACTGTATATGTATACCAGAATTCAACGATGAAGTAAATGGATAGTGTATGGTGCTAGCCAGGTTTCTTGTTGTTGGAGACGGAGGTTAAAGATATGCAAGAGAAGACTAGAAAGATCCATGTAGTAATGCATTAGAGTTGGAAACATCAGTATAAACGTATGTTTAGCTTAATATCTATATAAGTGATCAAATACAGAAATATTTATAGATACGTGTATTTGCATGGGTTAGTATACACACATATTATTTCCTTACTCTGTCATTTGAGAAGGCCTAGAAGCAAAGACACCCAGATAGCAATGATCACATCTAGCTCTCAGATCTTGGTTTCTAGTGCCATTCTCCACAACAATGAACCAGGAGGACTCCTTGGAGAAATGGCTGATTTGAGAGCTGTGGAAGGAAATATACAATAAGAGCCTCGAGCATACTTTTAAGCAAAAAAGTAAGGAAAGGCTAAAAAACAAAACAAAATAAAAACAAGTGAACAAACCAAAAACAAATGAACGCAAAGAAAATGCACAATAAAGGGAATATGTCAAACAGGCACAGGAGTTAACTGAAAGCGCTCCCAATGGCCAAAGTTGGAACAATTTGAGCAACAAGATAAATAAAGTAGTGTTGGATTATGCGGACATGGGTCAGTGGTATAATTTTCCCCTTCCATGGGCAGGGGGAGACCTGGGTTCAATTCTGGTCAAAGTACCTCAAGCACAGCCAATATTCATCTGCCAGGGGATGCTTAAATGTCGCTATGAAGCTGAAAATTTTTAGCAGAGCTTTGAGACTAAGGCTAGGAAGAATGGCCTGGTGACATACTTCCAAAAAATTAATCAATGAAAACCCTATGGATCACAATGGTCCAATCCCCTTGTGCATGGGGTCGTCATGCAACTAAAGGGCAGCTAACAATAACAGCAACAGTATTGTGTTATTACTGAAGAATAAAGTAAATTTTCATGTGCTTGTACTGATATAAATGATTCAATAAGTAAATGGGACGATAGACAAATCTTTCTTGCAGAATAATTCCAAATAATTTATGTAGTTATTCCATCCTCAAGGAGGTGGAATATAACCCTTCACTTCTTAAACGCTGGCTGCACATATTGATTTCCTTTCAAAGAGTACATTATGGAAAGGGAAGGGGGGAGTAACTTCACAGTAGATAAACCTGACAAACATTATCTCTGCCAAGTGCTCAAGGTTAACATCAACAGAGATAAATCATGTTGGTAGTACATACCCTTAATATGATGTGATAACAGTGGCACTTTATCTTTCTGGTATTTTCCCCAAAACCCGTAACTCAAGTATAATCATGAACACCTGACAGATACTCCTGAAAACTGTCAAGGTAAACAAAGCAAAGGAAAGTCTGGAAGTCTGTCATAGCCAAGAGTTTTGGAGACACCAGGACTAAACATATTATAGTTTCTGGAATGGGATTCTTGAATAGAAAGTAGTTATTAGCTAACCACTATAGACATATGAATAAAATATAGACTTTAATTAATAATAATGTATCAATATTATTTCATTATTGGAAAATGTACCATACTAATGTACCATGTTAATAAGGGAAACTGGGTGTGGCATATGGGAATGCTCTCCACTGTTTTCACAATATTTCTGCAAATTTAAAGTATTCTAAAAGAAAAGTTTTCTTCAAAAAAATTAAAGTTCCCTTCACTTCTTAAACCATATCCTTTGTGGTTTTACAGCTATAGGCTTTGATTCAACGCCCCGGTTTGTAGACACTAACTCTTCTTTTTGCCATGTAATGTCTCTCTTTCGATCTCATTCGATGATCTCCTATTCTATTTATGGGATGGTTGGACAGATGCAAAACACAGAGCGATTGATGATGCAGAAGCCAGGGAAACATCCCTATCACTGCCAACACAAGTGGACATGCAAAAGTAGGGATCCTCAACACCCCTCTTCCCCCAGTAAGACTTCAGACTAAATGTCTAAAATTTTCTGTGAGGACTTTTAATTCTAGCTTTTCAGTAAGAGCTTTTAAGTAATGACACTTGATCTAGCATTTATTATTCATAAAAGTTGTTACCTTTTTTGAAAGAATATATTTACACAGACACTGTATATTAGACTTGCACTCATCTCTGTAAACCTTATGCCCAGCCCTGCTCCTGGCACATAGTAAGATGTTTATAAATATTGTTAAACTAAATGTAATGGAGAAAATTTGACTTGACTCAAGTTGAAGATTACAAAAGTGTTGTAATGCTTATTTTATTAAAGCAACATACATAAAGATTAACATTTGTGTTTTGTTTCAAGAATCCATATAAATATACAACTTTTATTTCAAATAACATTTGGGAAGATGGTTACAACAGTCAATCTTGCTTATCTCTCTACTTCAGACACGCATTTTTATTTTCATTCACTTATTTTGGTACCAGTTATATTTTTCCTTCCTAGGCTTCAATCTCATTGCACATTACTCATGTAATTCAGTTAATATGTAAATGAATGTAATCGATAAATTTTAGTGAAAAGGTTTTAACTAACCAGTTTGATCAACCAATATCCATCAATTCACTTGTTGTATGAATTGTAGATTTGGAACAGAAGTGTTAACATAAGGAAGGATTGTTCAATATATAGTAAATGAAGCATACTGACCTCTTATTCAGAATCAATGGAGCCCTGGTGGTGCAGTGGTTAAGAACTCGGCTGCTAACCAAAAGGTCGGCCGTTCGAATCCACCAGCCACTCCTTGAAAACTCTATGGGGCAGTTCTTCTCTATCCTATAGGCTCACTATGCGTCAGAATCGACTGGATGGCAATGAATTTGGTTATGCAGAATCAACAAATCCAATCTTTTAAAAATAATTAAACACATACACATCACAAGGTAATTTAAACAGAGACTGTGGATTCCTTCCTCCCAATTTGTGACAGTGTGGAAAAAAGACAGTGTGTACCCTCAGAATCGCCCATTTCTATTACATATTTTCAAGTTTGTTTTAAGTGTCTCAAGGTTTCAAGAAAGAAAAATTAATCCTTACAGATTACCCTGAGTGTCCAAAGTGGCACCACGCTACTCTGAAACTGACCACCGCCGCTCTGGTTATACTTGTGGCCACAGTGATAGGACTAACTATTTGGGGTGAGTACGCTGAAAGTTACAAATATTCATATACAGAGAATAACATATTTTCTTTGGCGTTTACCTTTATTTCTCTAACTTCTTTAAATTCCTTTTTCACTTTTGTCTGACATTCTTTTTCATGAATATTTTAATGGTTTAACATTAAATAATCCAGTTAGTGATTACATTAATAATTAACAGTTTTTCCTTGCACACATGAGTCAACAAACTTGTTAATTTATAAGGTCTATTCTATTCGTAATTTTAACTAATTGGTAAATGGTGTGGGTTTAGCAGTCACAACTTTCTAACTTAAAGTTTCATAATTTTGTGAAAGCATTTAGTTTTAAGGAAGCTGATTCGATTGTTTAAATATAACTTTTGGTCATTAGAAGTGACCGGGTAGTTGATATTTTGAAGTTTTAACAAAATGTATTAACCGCTTGAAAATGTAAGTCCAGATTAAATTTAATATCTATTCCTAAAATGATTTCTCTTTCTTTATGAGTTATAAATAATTATACTTGTTATTTTTCTATTTTATGGTAGGAAGTGTGATAAACACTTTATATATATTTAAGTCTTACAACAATCCTGTTAGGCATTTCCTCCTTTTGTATATGTGGGAACTGAGAAGCGGAGATGCTAACAGTTAAGATCACGGAATTCTAACCTGTCAGACTAAACACATGAAAATTAAAATATATTTTAATTTTATTTATGTAGTTTGTTCATATTGTTCGTTTTGACTTACTTTTTCTTAAGAGGAAATCCCCTGAGTCTCTTAAGTTTATTCATCCTTTGTCAAATTAGAGGGGTGAAATGCTATGTACAAACCTCTGCTTGACCAGTAGTTTGTATATTCTCTTTTGCTGTCAATTTATTGAATGGCTAAATCTTTTAAAAGGCACAGACTGATATTGGTAGCAACATAATTAGTGTTACCACTTTTCTTCATTTTTTTCTCAGTAAGCCGTCTGAAAAGATATTCCTTCAGTGACAACTGCAGTGAGGAGGTGTTTGGTACAGAGAATGGAAGCAAATATTGCAATTGTACACATATTCCTCCCAGCAAATACCAGGACAATACAAACTCCACAGGTATGTGGTTTTATATTATTGCATTTTGCAGGAGATTTTCTTATTTCAGTTCTTTACCTATAATTCTGTGTTCTTTTAATCTGTTCAGGTTCACTGCTTAGACTGCATCTGGTACCCTTGCCAGTTACTAGTTGTCATCTAGTTGACTCATGGTGAGCCTATGTGTGTCAGAGTAGAGCTATGCTCCGTAGGGTTTTAATGACTTATTTTTCAGAAGAAGGTCACCAGGCCTTTCTTCCAAGTCACCTCTGGAAAGACTGGAATCTCCAACTTTCCCATTAGCAGCCAAGTATGTTATCCATTTGCACCACCAAAGGACTCCTTGGTACCTGTAGTACTGCTAAAACTCTTCTCAAATACAGCTATCTCCAATAGCCAACTTGCGACTACTTCAAGATTTATAATTTCCTTGCTAGGTAACTACAAAAACATCTGAACACCTCTTCCCAGTTTTGAAACTCCAAATTTATTAATATATTTGTTAGGAATATACTAAGTGCTTGATTCACTGGTGAGATGGCAAAGACTTTAAGAAAAAGTACCTGCCCACAAGAATCTCATAATCAATGTGTGAGATAGTAAAGATAGATTCAAATGGCACTGCTCTGTGCAGCTTCATCTAATAAAACATTTTCCTGACAGAAGCCTAGGGTAGCGTCTTGCTTTGGATGTTTAGTACTTCTAAAAGTAAAGGAAGTATAGGGGGTGGAGTGTGGGTATAGGATGATATGTTAATAGTTACTTGATTACATATTCCTGGAATATCAATTTGTTTGAACGAAAAGTAATTTATATAGTACATACTAAGCCAAACCCACAGACGTATTAAGGACTAGAATGTAACATTTACATGAGTATTTAAAATGCAATAGATTTTTCAGGAAATTGTGCTTAGGCCCTGGAGGAGTAAGTTTATTCTCTCGGCTGTTAGAGATGATTTGGTGGAAAACTGTGAGGTGCATTGGCCTAGAATAGTTTCGTTTATATGATGACCTTTTACCCTATTTCCCAATGGCATTATACACCAACTGCTTTACCCATTTTCATCTGCATAGATGTCACTTTCTATGCTACAGTGATTGCTGTTTTTGTAGTTATTATAAAATGTGATGAAGGCATTTTAAATCATTCCTGAAAAGTAACAATGTTGTCAGAAGATTGAATTGTAAGGCATTTGAAGATCAGTGTGGGTCAAGATGAAAGAAATTACTAATTACTAATTTAGTAATGCTGTATAGAGCTCCTCCAATTCATTCTCCACACTACAGTAAGTAGACTCTTTCTAAAATGCAAATCAACGGCCAGAGCACCCCCTTGCTTATAACTCTTCAATGATTTTCCATAGTCCTTAGCATAGTCTATGTTCTTTAACATGGTCTACAAGACTCTTTGAGCTTTGATTTCCTACAATAGCAGCCTCATTTTTTAATAACTCAGCTATCTCCTTTGTACTCTGTTCTTCAGTTAACTCATCTCTATAGTTAGTAAAATGCAGCATACTCTCTCAACTTTGAGTATTTATTCATGCTGATCCCTCCCTTTTGAATATTTACATTCATTGCACTTCTCCATCCCCTGAACCCTTCCAACTCTGAACCCTTCCAATATGCATGCTTATTTGAAAGTTGGAAGGGTTCAGAGGATGAGGAAGTGCAATGAGACGTAAATATTCATGTGTAGTCTGAAATGTACATATATGTTTATGTACATATATGTATATATGATTTCAGACTACATATGCTTTTTTTTCCACTTAGCAAAGTGTTGAAAACCTCTTTAAGTTAAAATTGATCTGCATCATCTTTTTTAATTAGAGACACATGATTTCACTAAATGGATATTCTATAATTTATTTAATTCTCAATTTATAGAAAACAAAATTATTTTCTTTTGTTTTTTAGGTTTATGTATCAAAATGGAGCCCTGGTGGTGTAGTGTTTAAGAGCCTGACTGCTAACCAAAATGATGGAACCCTGTGGGACAGTTCTACTCTGTCCTATAGGGTCACTATGAGTTGGAATTGACACAAAGGCATTGGGTTTGGTTTGGTATCAGAAGAGTCTGATAAATTTACTTGGAATGAATTTTAGACAATGTTCTATGATTCTTTAAAATAAGGTTGCTGCCAAAAACTTTGAATGTTTTAAATTTTAATTCATGTTTTCAAACTGTTCTACCGCATAGCTATATGTAGATGTTATTTTTTTCCCTACAGTGGAATAATACATTTTAAATATTTGCTAATATAACATGATAAAAATTACATATTACATATATCATTGATTGATTTTATTACTAGGGAGATTAAATATAAAACCATTTATTAAATATTTGTATTTCTTCTTCTGTACATTGCCCGCCATCATATTTGTACCATTTTGTTATATTAGGGTGTTTATTTTTTCTTATTTACTTGTAAGTGGTCCTTGTAGAATAAGAAAATTCATCATTTCTTCAGTTACATCTATAACCTAAGTATAAATTCTAGCAAAAATGATAACTTGTATAATAGAAATACCATGAATTATATTAAAATATAATATTTCTGGTCTGTATGTTATTTGGATAATTAATAAATGTGTTCTAAATATTGATGTTTATAAGATAATCTATAATAAAATATAATATGTAAACCATAACTAATATATATGGCTCAGTCGACTCACAAGAAGGAGGAGTTCTGAGTCTCCCCACAATCCACAGTGCCTCTTCCCTGAATTCGGTTGCAGACCAGGTTAGGCTCTGAAGGCCATGGGCTCAGCCTCCTGCCCAGGCACTGATGGTGGCAGAAGGGGCAGCTAGGCCCATGCCCCCATATTGTCTAAATGGTGATGAGCCCCAAGAAGACGGGAAGTTGGAGCAAGGCAGAGAGGGAGGTGAAGCATTTTCAGAGAGAAAACATCCTTCACGCGCTCAGAAGCAAGTCAGGTTTTGTGTAACTGAGTGTCCTCTTGGATGTCTTAGAAAGTAGCCCCGGGCTGTAGCACAGGCTTATGATGATTGCATGTCCACAGATCATGAGTCACACTACATGCTTCCATGAAGCTAGGCATTGGTGAAGTATGAGTTGTCCTTCAGCAATAAAATCTTGCTTTTCGGGAAAAAAAATGGCTTTAATAATTTATAATTTTTTACAAAAATTATAATAATTTACAAACAATGTGATAATTATATAAAATATCTTTACACATTAAATTTTTAATAATTAAATGAAATATCTTTCCACATTAATTTTTATACCACTCCTGTAAAGCAGAGAGAGTGATCTAGATAGGGAACAGAGGTATAGAAAAAAGTACATAACTTGCCCTGATCACAGGAAAAAGTGGACTTTTGGCTTAAGACTTTATTCTTCATATCACATCTCTTAAGTAGGTCTTAAGTAGGCCAGTATTTCCTGCATTGAGAACACTGATATGTTATCCTCCATATACATACTCCTCTGGGTTTATCTAGACCCTTGGAGGCCTTCCTTCAATTGTGGTCCCAGCACTGTGGCACTCAAGAAGTATTTGTTGACTATTTCTTTCATATCATTGGCATATCAACAATGATCCCCCATAATCTAAATAATTGTGGGTTTTCTTTTTCTGTTGTTTGTTTCTAATACCATTTTTTTTTTTTTTTTACTGTACTTTAAATGAAGGTTTACAGGACAAACTAGTTCCTTATTAAACAGTTAGTGCATATATTGTTTTATGACATTGATTGACAACCCCACGACATGTCAACACTCTCCCTTCTCGAACTTGGGTTCCCTATTACCAGCGTTCCTGTCCACTCTTGCCTTCTAGTCCTTGCCCCTGGGCTGTTGTGTCCCTTTAGTCTCATTTTGTCTTATGGGCCTGTCTGAACTTTGTCTGAAAGGTGAACCTCATGAGTTCTTCAGTTGAAAAGGTGTCTGGGGGCCATACTCTCAGGGTTTCTCCAGTCTCTTTCAGGCCAGTAAGTCTGGTCTTTTTTTATGAGTTAGAATTTTGCTCTACAATTTTCCTCCAGCTCTGTCTGGGACACTCTATTGCTATCCCTGTCAGAGCAGTCAGTGGTGGTAGCTGGGCCCCTTCTAGTTGTATTGGACTCAGTCTGGTGGACGCCATGGTAGTTGTGGTCTATTAGTCATTTGGACTAATCTTTCCCTTGTGTTTTTGGTTTTCTTCATTTTCCCTTGCTCCTGAAGTGGTGAGACCAGTGGAGAATCTTAGATGGCCACTCACAAGCTTTAAGACTCTAGAAGCTACTCACCAACGTAGACTGTAGAACATTTTCTTTATAAACTATGTTATGCCAATTGAGCTAGATGTTCCCTGAGACCATGGTCACCAAAGCCCTCAGCCCAGCAATCCGGTCACTCAGGATGTTTGGCTGTGTCTATGGAGCTTGCATGACCTTGCCTTGTATGAGTTGTGCTGGCTTCCCTGGTGCTGTGTACTGTCTTATGCTTCACCAAAGTTACCACTTATCTATTGTCTGTTTAGTGTTTTTCCATCCCCCACCCCACCCCATAACCATCAAAGATTGTTTCTTTTTGTGTGTAAAACTTTTCATGAGTTTTTACACTAGTGGTCTCATACACTAGTGGTCTCATACACTATTTGTCCTTTTCTGATTGACTTATTTCACTCAGCATAGTGCCCTCCAGATTCATCCATGTTATGAGATTCTCAGCAGATTCAGCATTGTTCTTTATTGTTGCATAATACTCCATTGTGTGTACCTACCATAGTTTTTTTATCCATTCTTCTGTTGATGGGTATCTAGTTTGTTTCCATCTGTGTTTGCTATTGTGAACAATTCTGCAATGAACATGGGTGTGCACATGTCTATTCATGTGACAACTCTTATTTCTCTAGGATGTATTCCTAGGAGTGGGATTGCTGGATCACACAGTATTTCTATGTCTAGCTTTCTAAGGAAGCGCCATATCATTTTCGAAAATAGTTGTATCACTTAATTTCCACCAGCAGTGCATAAGAGTTCCGACCTCCCTATAGCCTCTCCAACGTTTGTTATTACCTGTTTCTCTGATTTGTGCCAGTAATGCTGAGTGAGATGGTATCTCATTGTGGTTTAGATTTCCATTTCTCTAATGGCTAATGATTGTGAGCATTTCCTCATATGTCTGTTGGCCATTTGAATGTCTTCTTTGGTGAAGTGTCTGTTCATTTCCTTTGCCCATTTTTTAATTGTATTATTTGTCCTTTTGTTGTAGAGATGTTGGATTTTCTTGTAGATTTTAGAGATTAGAACTTTGTCTGATTTGTAATAGCCAAAATTTTTTTCCCAGTCTGTAGGTTCTCTTTTTACTCTTTTGGTGAAGTCTTTTGATGAGCATAAGTGTTTAATTTTTAGATGATCCCAGTTATCTAGCTTATCTTCTGGAGTTTGTGTGTTATTAGTTATGGTTTGTATCCTGTTAATGCTGTGTATTAGGGCCTCTAGCGTTGATCCTGTTTTTTCTTCCATGAAATTTATAGTTTTTAGCTTTATATTTAGGTCTTTGATCCATTTTGAATTTGTTTTTGTATTTGAGGTTTTTTTTTTGTGAGATATGAGTCCTGTTTCATTTTTTTGTAGATGGATATTCAGTTTTGCCAGCACCATTTGTTAAAAATTCTGTCTTTTCCCCAATTGGACATTGGGCCTTGTCAAAGATCAGGTGACTGTATGTGGATGTAGTTACATCTGGGTTCTTGATTATATTGCATTGGTCAGTGTATCTGTAGTACCAGTACCAGTCTGTTTTGACTATTGTAGCTGTGTAGTAGGTTCTGAGGTCAGGTAGTGAGAGGCCTCCTACTTTATTCTTCTTCTTCAGTAGTGCTTTACTTATCTGGGGCTTCTTTCCTTTCCATATAAAGTTAATGATTAGTTTTTCCATCTCTTTAAAGAACGTTATTGGTATTTGGATCGGGATTGCGTTGTATTTGTAAATTTGTAAATCCCTTTGGGTAGAATTGTCATTTTCACAATGTTGAGTCTACCTATCCATGAGTATGGTATGTTTTTCCATTTATGTAAATTTCCTGGTTTCTTGCAGTAGTGTTTTGTAGTTTTCTTTTACATCCCTTGTTAGGTTTGTTCATAAGTATTTTATTTTATTTTTTTAGGGGCTATTATAAATGGTATTGTTTTCCTGATTTCCTTTTCATTGTTCTCTTTATTGGTATATAGGAATCCAATTGATTTTTGTATGTTTATCTTGTATCCTGCTACTCTGCTGAATCTTTCTATTAGTTCCAGTAGTTTTCTCATGGAGTCTTTTGGGTTTTCTGTGTACACTGTCATATCGTCTGCAAATAGGGACAGTTTAACTTCTTCATTACCAATTTGGATGCCCTTTATTTCTTTTTCTTGCCTTATTTCTCTAGGGAGGACTTCCAGCACAATGTTAAATAGGAGTGGTGATAAAGGGCACCTTGTCTTGTTCCTGTTCTCAAAGGAAAAGTTTTCAGCCTCTCCATTAAGAATGATGTTGACTGTTGGTTTTACATAGATGCCTTTTATTATGTTGAGGAATTTCCCTTCTATACCTATATTATTGAAAGTTCGTATCAGGAATTGGTGTTGGACTTTGTCTAATGCCTTTTCTGTGTTGATTGAGATGGTCAAGTGATTCTTTTCTTTCCTTTTATTTATGTGGTGAATTATGTTGATTGATTTTCTAATGTTGAACCATCCTTGCATACCTGGTATGAATCCTACTTGTTCGTGGTGTATTATTTTTTTGATATGATGCTGAATTCTTTTGGCTACAATTTTGTTGAGAATTTTTGCATCTACATTCATGAGAGATGTTGGTCTATAACTTTCTTTTTTTTGTGGTGTCTTTGCCTGGTTTTGGTATCAGGATTATGCTGGCTTCATAGAATGAATTTGGAAGTGTCTCTTCCTTTTCTATGTTCAGAAATAGTTTGAGTAGCACTGGTGTACGCTGTTCTCTGAATGTTTAGTAGAATTCTCCAGTGGAGCCATCTGGGCCAGGGCTCTTTTTTGTTGGAAGTGTTTTTTATCACCTTTTCAATTTTTTCTCTTGTTATGAGTCTGTTCAGATTTTCAACATCAGTTTGTGTTAGTTCGTGTAGGTAGTGTTTTTCTAGAAATTTGTTCATTTCCTCTAGGCTTTCAAATTTATTGGAGTAAAATTTTTTATAGTACTCTGCTATGATCTTTTTTATTTCAGTTGGGTCTGTTGTAATGTCCCCCATTTCATTTCTTATTTGGCTTATTTGCATCCTCTCCTGTATTTCTTTTGTTAGTTTGGCCAATGGTTTGTCGATTTTGTTGATCCTTTCAAGGAACCAGCTTTTGGTTTTGTTGATTCTTTCTATTGTTTTCTATTCTCTATCTCATTAACTTCTGCTCTGATCTTTTTATTTCCTTCTGTTGGCTGTGGGCTTCTTTTGCTGTTCTCTTTCTATTTGTTCAAGCTGTATAGCTAATGCTTTGATTTTATCTCTTTCTTCTTTTTTGATGTGTGCCTCTATTGCTATAAATTGATCTCTGAGGACTGCCTTTGCTGTGTACTGAAGATTTTGGTATGATGTGTTTTCATTCTCATTTGTTTCTAGGAATTTTTTGATTTTATCTCTGATTTCTTATATTTCCCAGTGGTTTGTAAGCAGGGTGTTATTCAGTTGCCATGTAATAGATTTTCTTTCCTTGGTTTTCTTGTTAATTTCTACCTTTATGGCATTGTGGTCAGAGAAAATACTTTGTATTATCTCAATATTTTGGATTTTGTTGAGGGTTGTTCTGTGGCCTAAAACATGGTCTATTCTGGAGAATGTTCCAAAGGTTTTGGAAAAGAATGTGTACTTTGCCGCTGTTGGGTGTAGTGTTCTATATATGCCTGTGAGGTCAAGTTGGCTGATTATACCCTTTAGGTCTTCTGTATCTTTGTTGATTTTTTTTCTAGATGTTCTGTCCTTTACTGAGAGTGGTTTATTGACATCTCCAACTATTATTATGGAACTGTAATTTTCTCTTTTCAGTGCTATTAGAGTTTATGTATTTTGTAGCCCTGTCATTGGGTGCGTAGATGTTTAGTATGGTTATATCTTCATGATGGATCATCCCTTTAATCACTATATAGTGTCCTTTGTCTTTTATGGTGGATTTTGTTTTAAAGTCTATTTTTATCTGAGATTACTATTGCCACTTCTGCTCTTTTTTGGTAGCTGTTTGCTTGATATATTTTTTTCCATCCTTTGATTTTTAATAAATTTATGTCTTTGTTTCTAAGTTGTGTCTCTTGTAGACAGCATATTGATGGATCCTGTTTTTTTATCCATTCTGTCACTCTCTATCTCTTTATGGGTACATTTAAGCCATTTACATTCAGTGTAATTATTGACAGGTATGAGTTTATTGCTGTCATTTTGTAGTGCTCTTTTTTGTGGTGCTGATATTTTCTTTGTTCCTCTTACTCTCCTGTGCTGAATTCCTTTTGTTTGTGGATTTTTTTTTGTTTCTTTTGTCTTTGTAGATTTTGTTTTTACCGAGACTTTATGTTTTTCTTCATAATTTTTATGAGTAGCTTTGTTAACTTTCTTTGTGGTTACCTTGAAATTTACCCTTATCTTCCTAAGTTTGAACCAGTCTATTATTACTTGAAGAAACCCTGGTGGCATAGTGGTTAAGAGCTACAGCGCTAACAAAAAGGTCCACAGTTCAAATCCACCAGGCACTTCTTGGAAACCCTTTGGGGCAGTTCTACTCTGTCCTGTAGGTTCTCTATGAGTCGGAATTGACTCAACAGCAAAAGGTTTGCTTTTGTTTGGTTTATTATTACTTGGTATTGCCTTGCCTTCCTCTTCATTAGAAAGTTCTATACCTATACTGTTTATTCACCCTTTTATTGTTCTAACATTGTTTTCATTTACGGATTAACCTCTCTGGTTTCCTGTTGTAATTCTTTTGGTTTTGGATAGTCCTTTAGAGTTCAATTCCTAGGTTGGTATCTGGCTTGTACAATCTTGTGTCTTAGATTTAGCCTGTTGTCTGATGTTGTTTGTTCTCAGAACTAAGGTCTCTCTTTAATAATTCTTGTAGGTTTGGTTTGGTTTTTATGTAGTCCTTTAATTTCTGTTTATCTGGAAATGTCCTAATTTTACCATCATATTTGAGTGAGAGTTTTTCAGAATATATTATTCTTGGTTGGCAATTTTTTCTCTTTCAGGGTTTTATAAATGTTGTCCCATTGCCTTCTTGCCTATGTGGTTTCTGCCAAATTATCAGAATTTAGTCTTATTGTTTCTCCTCTGTATGTGACTTTTCATTTTTCTTGAGCTGCTCTCAGGACTCTTTGTCTTTGGTTTTAGTGAGTGTGATTATGATATGCCTTCATGATTTTCTTTTGGGGTCTATCCTATATGGGGCTTGTTGAGTTTCTTGGATGGTCAGCTTTTCATCTTTCATGATATTAGGGAAGTTTTCTTTCAGCAATTCTTCAGTGATCCTCTCTGTGTTTTCCATTTTGTCCCCCTGTTCTGGAACTCTGATCACTCACAAATTTTTGCTTTTGATTGTATCTGATGTAATTCTTAGGATTTCTTCATTTTCCTTTGTTCTTTTTTCTGATTTTTCCTCAGAGTTGAATCCAAGTGTTTGTCTTCAATTTCACTGATCCTGTCTTCCATCGTTTAAAACCTGCTCCTCAGCTCTTCTATGATACTGTCCATTTCTGGAATTTTGTTGTTTATCTTTTGAATTTCTAATTGTTGTTTTTGTATGATTTCTAGTTTTGAAGTTATTTTGGTGTTTTTTTTTCCTGTATTGTTTTCCTGAATTCTTCCATTTTTTGTCTGTATTTACCATGAATTTTGCTATTTTTTCCTCATTTTTGTCTGCTTTTTGCTTCAACTCTTGGATAGCTCTGAATATTAGAGATTTGAATTCCTTGTCAGGTAGTTCTAGTGTCTTTTCTTCTACTGGAAATTCATCTGGTGTTTTACTTTGGAAGTTTCCTGGAATCATCCTGTCCTGTTTTTTTTAATATGTTTTGACATTGTCTGCTGTCTTTGGAACATTCAGTAATTATTTTCTTTGCTTATTGATTGTAGATTTTTTTGTTTCATCCTGATTTTTTGTTTTATTTGGTTATGTCTGAGCAGGCAGGCTATGCATTCTTTGTTGTTTCCTCATCTATGGGCATGATATTTTTCACCTCCTTGTTGAATGGGCAGGGCCAGTCACTCAGCCGTGGTGCAGCAGGGTAGGTCCAGCTGAAGGGGAAGGGCTGGGATGGGCTGTTTGTGGAACATACTAGGGCAAACAGAGTGGGCCGGAAATCATTTCAGGGCAGGTTCCAGTAGACTGTGCCTGTGCTGTTTGGGGGGTGTGAAGTTCAGCGCACGGTGCAGGTTGGCAGGAAAGAGGGAGGAGATTGCAATGTGTGGAGCTAAGATGGGTATGGGAAAGAGAAGAGAGAGGAGAGAGAAACGAGTCAAAAACAAAACAAACAAAAAAGTGCTAAGGGAGCTTGCCATTGGAGTGGAGAGAAGAGAAACTGAGAAGTGGAGAAAAACATAAAGAAAAACTAAATACATTAAAAAAACTAGAAAAAAGAAAAGTTCTCAGAGATCCCATTGGTGTGGCTGTGCAGACCAGGGAGTAGCTCCTGGGCCTTACAGTAAAAACTAGTAGAAGGGGTAGAGACGTCATACAGTACCAGGTTTTTAGGAGACAGGAAAAGAGAGTAAATATAGAGAGACAAGAAACTGAGAAATGAAGAAAGACAAAAAGGAAAAAGAAAAAAGAAATGCTCCCAGGGATCCCACTAGTGTGACTATGCAGACCGGGACAGTGGCTCCCAAGCCATGCAGTACAGTCCAGTTAGAAAGCGGTCCCAAACTGTGAAAAGAAAAAGAATGCAAACAGAAAAAACCAAACCAAAACAGAACAATACAAAAATGCCCTGGGGATCCCTCCAGCATAGTGGCGAGGGCCGGTGAAACAGTTCCCCAGTCCAGCAGAGCTTCACAGCCTTTCAAGAAGAAGCAAAGATGGCACACAGAGCCAGGTGTTCAAGAGAAAGGAGGGGGAAGTGGTGAGAGGCATGGAAGAAACCAAAAGAAGCAGAAAAAAGCAACAGTAGCAACAAACAGATGGTACTCAGGGCCAGTGTGGGCAGGGTGAATCCAAGTGGCACAGGTCAAAACCAGTGCCTCCCAGCCAAGAGACTGCTGCCAGCAGGAAACAGAGGACGCTGAGTAGGGGGGAGAAGAGTGGGGAATGGGAAAGCATATATCACTGGTTACTGGGTGTTCTGCCTCCTGCTGGGAACTCTAGGACGCTGCTTTCCCGTACTCCCTGTCTGCCGATCTCCAACAGGAGTCCAAGATTGTGAATCTGTGCTGTGTTAGCTAGTAGCGGATCTCTGCACGTATCTCTCCAGGCTCTCTCTTCTCTGTCAATTTCTTATTCCATTCTGTGCTTGGCTGAGTTCTTTATTCATTTGATGCTTGGGGTTCCAGGTTGACGTTTGTCTCTGTTTTACTTAGTTTTCCGGGTCTTTGCTGTGGAGGGATGGCGTGGTGCTTCTGTTTATAATGCCATGTTGGCTCTGCCTCTTAATTGTATTTAGTGGAAAAATTTCTTTTCATTTTACTGCACTGATAAGGGCCTAAGGAGCCCTGGTGGCCTGGCTGCTAACCAAAATGTCAGCGGTTCGAACCCACCAGCTGCTCTGTGGGAGAAAGTAGTGGCAGTCTGCTTATGGCCTTGGAAACCCTATGGGGCAGTTCTCTTCTGTCCTACAGGTCACTATGAGTCAGAATCAACTTGATGGCAATGGGTTTGGATAAAGGCCTGAGCTTCTTTATTACTGTGGTATGTGGCTTTCAGGCAAATGAGAAAAAGTGTGAAGTGAATAATTCATGTTCTATTTTGGAGGTCAAATGATACCATAGCAAATGTCATAGCAAGCTAAGTCTCTCGATGAGCACGAGAGCCTTCAAATCATTTATTTCTGTCAAAAACTTATGATACTAATTTCAGCAAACTCAAAGAATATGCTTGCTCTTGCAAAAATTTGTCCCTTTCTGTGGCCTGAGGTGTATTGAATATTTTTCCTTACCAAGGCAATTAAAACATAGTTAATTAATACACTACTTCAGTGCCCACACCTGTTGTCTTTACTTTAAAAATAAAATGCCCCAGGAAGAGGTTTTTGAAGAATCAGAGTATTTTGCTGATTCAAAAGTGAAACTTTTTCTGTGGTATTTTCCCCAAACATTATGCTTCCTCATACACTCAAAGACTCTCCTAGACTTTAATGGTAATAACTAACTTGAATAGAGTGTTTTATAGTTTACATTTTCATGTACATTTTGTTTAATATAAAGATAGTAAATAACTTTTTGCACAAATTCTATGATGATTTAAATGATATTATGCAATATGTGTATGTACAAAATTTTTAAAAGAATATAATACTTCTGTATCTACTACTCAGTTTAAGATATAAAAAAATTATTAGTTCAGTTGAAATGTGTGTGTACTCATACCTTAACAAGGTTTTGTTTAGTACATACTTTAAGATTTTCTTTTTCATAGAGATAAGTTTGATGGTCATTGAGGCTATAGATACTGGAGTCACAGTGTACAATTAGTTATAAAGTTATTCATAAAGTACGGTAAAAAAAAATCTTCTGCATTCTTAAAGGGACTTTGAAAAGGATGTTTTTTCCCCAGCAATTTTTCTCCTGATATCTTTTTTTTTTAATTCTACTTTAGGTGAAGTGTCCTGATATCTTTTAAACTGTGTGTTTTCAAAGGTAGCCTTCACTTTCTTAGATCGTTAAATTTTTCAATTCCTCTTAGAATTTTAAAGGTGGTTGCCTGCTGCAAAGAAGATATTTCTATTTATTGTATTTATTAAAAACAGATTTCTCTGTTTAGGTGAGTTGGTTGGATTTTGAGCGTGCTAAAATTGTCACGCTCGAACTTCACCCTCTGATCTTTCCAATCCAAAACCAAAATAAAACAGAACAAAACAAAAACCAAGAAGCTGGTTATTGCAGTTCAACCTGTGGTTGCTCTAAACAAACAAATAAATTGCTGTGGTGTAAATTCCGACTCATGGTGACTCCAGGAGTAGAATTGTACTCCATAAGGTTTTCAGTGGCTGATGTTTTTGGAAGTAGATTGCCATGTCTTTCTCCTGAGATGCTTTTGGGTAGACTCGAACCAGCAATCATTTGGTTAGTAGCTGACTGCCTTAAGTGCCACATCCTGACAAAAACATCTTACAATCACAACAGGAACCAGATTTCTGAAAATTTACTGTTTTAGTTCTTTAAAAGCTCACCACTTTTTCTCTCTTATAAAATCCATCTAAATATGTTAATTAATGTTACTTTAAGTTTTTCTTATGCCCTACCACTTATTATTTGTTTCTTTATTTATACTTAACTTTATTTGACCTTAACATTAGTATCTTTATTTATAAAATGAGGAAAATGAAGTTAATAATTTTATATTTCTCAGAAGTTTCTTGTGAGGAATAACATTTAATATATTTATGTGCATAAAGAATTCAGGAAATGATTAGACAGAGTAAGTACTCAATAAATAATAACCATGAGTATTTTTGGAGTTATCACTTCTAAAGATTATTCCTCAGTGGAGGCAAAGATCATTTCTTAAAAATAGGGCGAAATCCTTACTTTTAAGGAAATTGCTTACAAAACTAGTTGTAAGAGTTATTTTTGATTTTCAAGCATTTTCCTCATTCCTATTTCTTCCTATTTTTCCACTTCAGTAAACTCTAAGCTAAACACATGCCCCAATGACTAGCTGCAGAAAAAAGGCAAATATTATAAATTTTTCAAAAACTGAATCATGGATCAACAGCCAAAAATCTTGTTCAGTAAAGAAATCACATCTCTTGATGATCCAAGACAAGGCTGAACTGGTGAGATCTCATTTGTCATGAAAATTACCACTTTCAATATTAAAAAGTTATATTTTATTATAAAAGAATTATGTTGTTGTTATTGTTGTTAGGTGCTGTTGAGTCAGTTCTGACTCCCAGCGACCCTATAGGACAGAATAGAACTGCCCCATAGAGTTTTCAAGGAGCGGCTGGTGGATTTGAACTGCTGACCTTTTGGTCAGCAGCTGAGCTCTTAGCCACTAAGCCACCAGGGCTCCAAAAAGAATTCTAGTGCTGATAATTACGGCCATTTATTGAATTCCTACCATATGCCAATCACTGTGCTAGACACTCTACAAACATGATATAATTTAGTGCTCACAATAACCTTATGAGGTAGGTAGTTTTCTCCATTTCCAGATAAGTAATCTGCAGAACTTGACAGGTTGCATATCTTGCCTATTTCATTCTACAAGTAAAGGGCAAAACTGGGCTCATTTAACATCAAGCCCTGCCATCCTTCCACATTATCTCTGGGGAGAATGATAAGAGCTTTTTGAGATACCCATCAAAATTATCACTAATTTCTGGCAATATCCTTAGTGACTTGGGTGGAGAAGATGAGACACTTTGTTTTCGATGTAGTTTCTCTGTAGGCAGCAGTTTTCTTCAGGACTACATATTGGTAGACAGAAATAATTCATGAATAGTTGTAGCTCACTTACTTTCAGTTCTTGCTTCACATCCCCCTCTCACCCTTTCCTCTATTGCTCTTTACATCATTAGCTTCATGATTTCCATTAAGCAGCACCTGTCTTCACATAATATATGCAAGAGTCATGTACTTGGAGAAACCACCTTATATTGATTTCCTGCCCTGAATACACAGAAAATCTCTTCAGCCGTAAGCTCTTCCTGACTAGGAAGATAAGCATCAAGATCTTTTAAAATCTATACTAAAATCAGAGGAGGATCTTTTAATAGGTTTAACCCAGTTAATATCCTCTGAATCCCCTTTCACAGGATTTCATACAGAGTAATATACAAGATGGAATTTACTTTTGGATTGGATTGAACATTACCCCACCAAAGACTTGGACCTGGCAGGATGGCAATCCATTAAATCTACAGTTGTGGGTGTTTGCAGTTTGAATACCACTGGGGGCTGCCTGAAACTTCAGGTAGCCAGTTGTTTCCTTTAGGCTGAAATCTTTCATCTTTGGTAATGCATAAACAATCAGGAGTTTGCCTTAGAGAAACAGAGACTGGAGACTCCTAAGCTAATTTCTTTCTATATTTGGCGTCTCATTTATTTCCCCTTTAATGCCAGGGATATAAATGGAAAATTGTGGTCAATGTAAAATTCTTTAAATCTAAATTCTTATGTTCTTAAGTGTTTGTAGAATAATCTTTATTTTGATTACTAGAAGGGCTTCAATGACTAGAAATATTAAGGGAGAAGTTATAAATAATACAACAAACAGCCAATTTTTTCTCTTTTTAAATTCTGTCTCCCTAATACACAAAGTCTGTATCTACCTTTCTAGTTAAAATCCACAGGTAGAGAGGGCTGAAATCATGCACAGATTCCCTAAAATATAGGCAGAAATCCACAAACTTTACAGTGAGCCCTTCTCCTCTCAGATCAAGGTTTCAGCTGTCATCAAAAGTTAATAAGATTTCCTGAAAAATTAGAATGTTGCGGTGTCTCTCAAAGAGATGTGAAATTAAGGCGATTGAGAAGGTTATGTGCCCCTATGCCTGCTGAAGGGTAGTAAAAAATGCTCTGAGACAGAAAGCCACTCAAGGAATGAACATTCTAAACCTGTAGCAGTCAAGTTGATTCCAACTCATAGCCACCCCATGTGTTACAGAGTAGAAATGCCCCATAGGATTTTCTTGGCTGTAATCTTTATGGAAGCAGATTATCAGGCCTTTCCTCAGTGGTGCTGCTGAGTGGATTTGAACTGCCAACTGGCAGTTAGTAGTCAAACTGTTTGTGCTATCCAGGGACTTAGATGAACATTCTATCCTGAGACTATATAGAATATCTTTCTTTAAAATCTATATGCTACACCCACCCGTCACATCTCTATACATTACCTATACTAAAAAGAATTTTAAAATTTTAGTTTTGATTATTTCTAATAGAACTCCTTTATCATATTTTTTCACTATTTTTTTATTTTATTTTTTCCCATACAAAAACTTATACATAGATTGTTATGTGACTCTAGTTGCTCTCCCCATACTGTGACAGCACACTCCTCCTTTCCACCCCTGATTCCCCATGTCCATTCAACCAGCTCCTAACCCTCTCTGTCTTCCCATCTCACCTCCGGACAGAAGCCGCCCGTTTAGTCTCTTGTATCTACTTGAGCTAAGAGGCACACTCCTCACAAGTATCACTTTATGTCCCACAGTCCAGTCCAATCCCTGACTGAAGAGTTGGCCTCAGAAATTGTTTTAGTTCTGGGCTGATAGAGAATCCAGGGGCTGTGCTTTCCGGGGTTCCTCCAGTCTCAGTCAGACCATTAAGTCTGGTCTTCTTACTAGAATTTGAGTTCTGCACCCCACCTTTCTTCTGCTCCATCAGGGACTCTCTGTTGTGTTCCCTGTCAGAGTGGTCATTGGTGGTAGCTGGGCACCATCTAGTTCTTCTGGTCTCAGGCTGATGAAGTGTCTGGTTTATGTGGCCCTTTTTGTCTCTTGGGCTAATACTTCCCTTGTGTCTTTGGTGTTCTTCATTCTCCTTTACTCCAGGTGGTTGGGACCAATTAATGCATCTTAGATAGCCGTTTGCAAGCTTTTAAGACCTCAGATGCCACTCACCAAAATAGGATGTGGAACATTTTCTTAATAAGCTTTGTTATGCCAGTTGACCTAGATGTCCCCTGAAAACATGGTCCCCAGACCTCTACCCCTGCTACTCTGTCTCTCAAAGTGTTTGATTGTATTCAGGAAACTTCTTGGCTTTAGGTTAGCCCAGTAGTGCTGACTTCCCCTGTAGTGTGTGCTGTCCTTCCCTTCACCTAAGATAATTCTTATCTACTATCTAGTTAGTAAATAACCCTCCCCCTCCCTCTCCACCCTCGTAACCATCAAAGAATGTTTTCTTCTGTGTTTAAACCTTTTCTGAAGTTCTTATAATAGTGGTCTTATACAATATTTGTCCCTCTGTGACTGACTAAATTTAACCAGCATGATGACCTCCAGCTTCCACCATGTTATGTTTCACGGCTTCCTCTTGTTTTTTATCATTGCGTAGTATTCCATTGTGAGGATATACCATAATTTGTTTATCCATTCATCTGTTGATGGGCACGTAGGTTGTTTCCATCTTTTTGCTATTGTGAACAGTGCTGCAAAGAACATGGGTGTGCATATATCTATTTGAGTGATGGCTCTTATTTCTCTAGAAACATTCCAAGGAGTGGGCTAGCTGGATCTTATGGTACTTCTATTTCTAGCTTTTTAAGGAAGCACCAAATCGATTTCCAAAGTGGTTGTACCATTTTACATTCCCTCCAACAGTGTATAAGTATTCCAGTCTCTCCACAACCTCTCAAGCATTTATTATTTTGTGTTTTTTGGATTAAGGCTAGCCTTAATATCTCATTGTAGTTTTGATTTGCATTTCTCTAAAGGCTACTGATTGTGAGCATTTCTTCATGTGTCTGTTAGCTGCCTGAATATCTTCTTTGATGAAGTGCCTGTTCATATCCTTTGCCAATTTTTTAATTGGGTTATTTGCCTTTTTGTTGTTGAGGTTTTGCAGTATCGTGTAGATTTTAGAAATTACTTGCTGATCAGATTTGTTGTAGCCAAAATTTTTTTCCCAGTCTGTAGGTTATCTTTTTACTCTTTTGGTGAAGTCTTTTGATGGGCACAAGGGTTTGATTTTTAGGAGCTCCCATTTATCTAGTCTCTCTTCTGGTGCTTGTGCATTGTTACTTATGGTTCATGTTGTGTTTATGCCATGTATTAGGGCTCCTAGTGTTGTCCCTATTTTTCTTCCACGATCTTTATCATTTTTGATTTGATATTTAAGTCTTTGATCCATTTTGAGTTAGTTTTTGTGCATGGTGTGAGGTATGGGCCTTGTTTCAGTTATTTGTAGATGGATATCTAGTTATGCCAGCACCATTTGTTAAAGAGACTGTCTTTTCCCCAGTTAATGGACTTTGGGCCTTTGTCAAATATCAACTGTTCATAGGTGTATGAACTTATGTCTGGATTCTCAACTCTGTTCCATTGGTCTATGTATCTGTTGTTGTAGCAATACCAGGCTGTTCTGACTACCGTGGTGGTGTAATAGATTCCAAAATTAGGTAGTGTGAGGCCTCCCACTTTGTTCTTCTTCTTGAGTAATGCTTTATTTATTCGAGGCCTCTTCCCTTTCCATATGAAGTTTGTGGTTTGCTTCTCCATCTCATTAAAAATTTGGATCAGGATTGCATTGTATCTGTAGATCGCTTTGGGTAGAATTGACATTTTCATTGTTGAGTCTACCTATCCATGAGCAATGTATGTTTTTCCACTTATGCAGGTCTCTTTTGGTTTCTTACAGTAGTGTCTTGTAGTTTTCATTGTATAGATCTTTTATGTCTCTGGTTAGATTTATTCCTAAGTAGTTTATCTTGGGAGGTATTGTAAATGGTACTGATTTGGTGATATCCTCTTCGAGGTTCTCTTTGTTGGTGTAAAGGAATCCAACTGATTTTTGTATGTTTATCCTGTATCCTGAAACTTTGCTGAAATCTTCTATTCCAGTAGTTTTCTCGTGGATTCTTTGGGGTTTTCTGTGTATAAGATCATATCGTCTGCAAATAGAGATACTTTGACTTCTTCCCTACCAATCTGGATGCCCTTTGTTTCTTTTTCCAGTCTAATTGCTCTGGCTAGGACCTCCAGCACAGTGTTAGATGAGAGCGGTGATAAAGGTCATGCTTGTCTGGTTCCCGTTCTCCAGCAGAATGCTTTCAAAGTCTCTCCATTTAGGATGATGTTGCCTGTGGGCTTTGTATAAATGCCCTTAATTATGTTGAGGAATTACCCTTCTATTCCTATTTTGTTGATAGTTTTTATCATGAATGGGTGTTGGACTTTGTCAAATGCCTTTTATGTATCGATTGATAAGATCATGTGGTTTTTGTTATTTTTTAATTAATGTGATGGAATACATTGATTGTTTTTCTAATGTTGAACCATCCCTGCATACGTGGTATAAATCCCATTTGATCATGGTGAATTACTTTTTTGATATGTTGCTGAATTCTATTGGCTACAATTTTGTTGAGGATTTTGGCATCAATGTTCATGAGGGATATTGGTCTGTAATTTTCTTTTTTTGTGATGTCTTTACCTGGTTTTGGTATCAGGGTTATGCTGGCTTCCTAAAATAAGTTTGGGAGTATTCCATCCTTGTCTATGCTCTGAAATACCTTTAGCAGTAGTGGTGTTAACTCCTCTCTGAAAGTTTGGTAGAATTCTCCAGTGAAGCCATCCAGGACACGGCTTTTTTTCTTGGAAGTTTTTTAATTACCTTTTCAATCTCTTCTTTTGTTATGGGTTTATTTGGTTGTTCTACCTCTGTTTGTGTTAGTTCATGTAGGTAGTGAGTTTCTAGAAATTTGTCCATTTTCTCTAGGTTTTCAAATTTGTTAGAGCACAATTTTTCATAGTATTCTGTTACGATTCTTTTAATTTCAGTTGGGTCTGTTGTGATATCACCCATCTCATTTCTTTTAAGGGTTATCTGCTTCCTCTCCTGTTTTTCTTTTGTCATTTTGGCCAATGGTTTATCAATTTTGTTGATCTTTTCAAAGAACCAGCTTTTGGTTTTGTTAATTCTTTCAATTGTTTTTCTGTTCTCTATTTCTTTTAATTCTGCTCTAATTCTTATTATTTCCTTTTTTCTGGGGCCCAAGGGCTTCTTTTGCTGCTCTCTTTCTACTTGTTCCAGTTGTAGGGTTAATGTTTTGATTATGGCCCTTTCTTCTTTTTGGATGTGTGCATTTATTGCTATAAGCTGACCTCTGAGCACTGCTTTTCCTGTGTCCCAAAGGTTCTGGTAGGATGTGTTTTCATTCTCATTTGATTCTATGAATTTCTTTATTCCTTCCTTAATTTCTTCTATAACCCCATAGTTTTTGAGCAAGGTGTTGTTTAGTTGCCATGTGTTTGATTTTTTTTCCTTGCTTTTTCTGTTGTTGACTTCTGCTTTTATGGCTTTATGCTCTAAAAAGATGCTTTCTAATATTTTGATGCTTTGGATTTTGTTAAGGCTTGCTTTATGGACTAATATGTGGTTTATTCTCAAGAATGTTCCGTGTGCATTGGAAAAGAAAGTATACTTGACTGCTGTTGGGTGGAGTGTTCGGTATATGTCTATGAGATCAAGTTGGTTGATTGTAGCATTTAGCTCTTCCATGTCTTCGTTGAACTTCTTTCTGGATGTTCAGTCCTTCACCGAAAGTGGTGTGTTGAAGTCCTGTAATGCTATTGTGGAGCTGTCTATCTCTCTTTTCAGTGCTGTTAGAGTTTGTTTTACGTATTTTGGAGCCCTGTTGTTGAGTGTGTAAATATTTATTATAGTTATGTCCTCCTGGTGTATTGACCCTTTAATCATTATATAGTATCCTTCCTTATTCTTTGAGGTGGATTTTACTTTAAAGTCTATTTTGTCAGAGATTGATATTGCCACTCCTGCTATTTTTTGAGTGTTGTTTGCTTGATATATTTTTTCCATCCTTTGAGTTTTAGTTTGTTTATGTCTTTAAGTCTAAGGTGTGTCTCTTGTAGGCAGCATATAGACAAATCGTGTTTTTTTATCCAATCTCCACTTTCTGTCTCTTTGTTGGTGCATTTAGTCCATTTACATTCAGCGGAATTATTGATAGGTATGAGTTTAGTGTTGTGATTTTGATGTCTCTTTTTGTGTGTTGTTTACAGTTTCTTTGTTCCACTTAATTCTCTGTGCTAAGTCATTTTTCTTTATGTATTTTCTTTTAATCTTTTTCATTGTTGTTGATTTTGTGTTTGCTGAATGTTTATATTTTTCTAGTTTGTTATTTTGACTTGTAGGATTGTTAGTTTCTTTTGTTGTTACCTGAAATTTTACCCCTATTTTTTAAGTTTATACCAGTCTTTTATTTCTTTATATCACTTTGACTTCCTCTCCATATGAAAAATCCATGTCTACATTTTTTAAGTTCCTCTTTTTTTGTTTTAATGTTGTCATCTTTTACATATTGACAGCTGTTTCCCTGTTTTCAGTGGTTTAGCTTTGATTTACTTTTGTGTCTTCCTCTCTGGGTTGATATCTGGTTGCTCTGTCCTGTGTTCTAGTCTTGGGAAGTTATCCGATGTTACTGATTTTCTAACTGGAGGACTCCCTTTAGTATTTCTTGTAATTTTGGTTTGGTTTTTGCATATTCCCTAGTCTTCTTTTTATCTGGAAATGCCCCAATTTAGCCATCATATTTGAGAGACAGTTTTGCTGAATATGATTCTCGGCTGGCAGTTTTTTTCCTTCGAGGCTTTGTATATGTCATCCCATTGCCTTCTTGCCTGCATGGTTTCTGCTGAGTAGTCTGAGCTGATTCTTACTGACTCTCCTTTGTAGAAGACTTTTTGTTTATCCCTAGCCACTCTTAAAATTCTCTCTTTATCTTTGATTTTGGCAAGTTTGATTATAATATGTCTTGGTGACTTTCTTTTGGCATCTAGCTTAAGTGGGGTTCGCTGAGCATCTTGGATAGATATCTTGTCACCTTTCATGATATCAGGGAAGTTTTCTGCCAACAAATCTTCAACAATTCTCTGTGTATTTTCTGTTATCCTTCCTGTTTTGATACTCCAATCACTCATAGGTTATTCGTTTTGATACAGTCCCACATAATTCTTAGGGTTTCTTCATTTTTTTAAAATCCTTTTATCTGATTTTTCCTCAAATAAGTTGGTGTCAAGTGCTTTATCTTCAATCTCACAATTCTGACTTCCACTGCCTCAATTCCCCTCCTATGACTTTCTATTGAGTTGTCTAATTCTGAAATTTTATTGTTAATCTTCTGGATTTCTGATTGCTATCTCTGTGGATTCTTACAGCCTGTTAAATTTGTCATTATGCTCTTCTATAATCTTTTTAATTTCCTCTATTGCATGTTCTGTGTTTTGCTTAATTTCCTCCTTAATTTCTTGAAGAGTTCTGTATATTACTCTTTTGTATTCTGCCTCTTGTAATTCCAAGAAATTTTCCTCCTCTGGAAAATTTCTATTTATTTCGGGAGCTTGTTGAAGCCATCATGGATTGCCTCTTCATGTGATTTGATATTGACTGTTTTCTCTGAGCCATCAAGAAGTTATTATATTGATTTATTTTATGTTTTCTTACTGTGTCCTAGCTTCTTGTTTTCTTTTGCTATGCCCAGATAGGCTGCTTGTATGAGCTAGTTTGATTATTTGCAACTTTGAAGCTCTAATGTCCTGTCACCAGGTGATTAGATCAGTTACTAAGTATGTGAACTCTGGAGTCTGCCCACTCCTCCTGTATGGATTCAGCTCAGGTGCCCAGGTAGATTGCCACCAAGTGTGTGGTGTAGGTTCTTGCTTACAGTCCTAGACAGGCATGGATGATTGGTGTAGGCACAGGCATCTGGCTGCAGTAGGGGGACACACTCTGAGCAAGGCAGGGGGCTGACGGCTGCCCCCGAGTGTCCAGGAGGAAGGTGTGTCTCTGTTCCCTAGAGCACATAGGTGTGTGGGTTTTGCAGCCAGACTATGAACACCTAATGCTGTTGGCTGTAAGGACTGGGGGGCACCTCTTATTCTTGGGCCCCTCTCACAGGTGGCTAGGTGATGTGGGTGGAGCCACCAGACCTCAGGACCTTGATGTGGGTAGGTGAAGACCCTGCTTAATGGGCAGAGCAGTGTCAAATGTCAAGAACCTGCCACTTCATAGCTGAAAGAGTTGAAGTTAGTGTTCCAGCATATACCCTGTTGTACTGCGGTAATGAGGGCCTACACTATTGAGATGGGCCCACACGAGTCTGTGCGGGGAAAGGGCACTCAAAGTCCATGGATCCCTTAAGCCTGTGCCTAGGCAAAGGAGCTGTGCCTACCCTGGGTTCCTGGCTTAGGGGAGCTGGCAGTTTATTTTTTCCCCTGTTAATTTGTTCACTGTCTAAGGTAAGAATGGCTGCAGGCGTGTGATAGATCCAGGGGACTCAACAATTGCTGAAGCCAGTCCAGGACTCAGTGCAGAGCAGGGAGTGGGGAAGTAAATGGGAGAGAGGTTTTTCCCCAAGGGGGCTGTTTTTGATCCGTGCGATAAGCAGTACGCAAGTACTTACCGTTCGTGGAAGGCCACTTCTCACTGGTTCTGGGTGGCCGTGTAGAGTCTCTGGCGCTGGGTCTCTCCTGATGTGGAAAACACGCTTCCTGAGCACGGCTGCTTGCCTGCCTCACTGCTCACCCATTAGCTGATTAGGCCTGAAGGGCTCAGGCTCTCGCTGGGTCAGGTCTGGCAACTCCTCTCTGCTTCTGAACCATCTCTTCCTCAACTCTGCCTGTGATGTTCAGGGCTCCCAGATTGTCATATATAATCAAATCACTTTTTTTTTCCAGTCTTTGTTGTAAGAGGTTCCACTGGAAGCATCTGACTATTCCGCCATCTTGGCCCTGCCCTTTATCATATTTTTAAGTGGACTTCTGACAAACCACACACAAACTTGCATAGGATAATTAATTCACTAAATTATTATTATTTTTAATTGAGTTTTTTTAATTTTAGATGATAAAAATCACTTTGTTGCTTATTTGTCTAAGATAGGAAAATTTGGTTGAAACATCATGGAAAAATAGAATTAGAAGGAAGTTTCTTTTGTGTAAAGGATGAACATTTTGGGTACACCCACATATACCTGCACCCACAGAAAGTCTCATTATGGTATCCGTGTAAGTTTAAAAAAAATAAAAAAGGAGAGGACTTCTCTTCTACCCCTCATTCTCACTCTGACTCCTACTCTCCCACTTCAGCTCTGTCTGGGGGTTACTGTTACCATCTTAGCTTATGTATCCTTCTTTCTTTCAATCGTTTGTAGAATCAAGCAGGTTCAACACAGAAAAACTGTGAAGGAAGTTTCTTCAAATGTATGACATTTGAAATTTGGGTTTGGAAGAGGTAAATGTTAATACTTTGATTTACTTTCTAGAGAAATATGGTTTATTATTTTTTGAAAACCATATATTTTTGAGTGCATTGATATTCCTAAATCTTAAAATGATGAATATAATACTGTCTGCTTAAAAGTTAGTATCATACAATTGCTGCAGATACTCAAAAAGCTTGAATCAGGAATATTTGAAGTTACAATATAAATTTTGCCCTTAAAATGGCTAAACTGTTTTATTTTTCATATAAACATGTGGAATTTGGAAACCAGTGTCATTTATTCATGTTTTCATTAATGTTCAGGCACTGTTTCAAGTTATAAATGACTACTTTTGGTTGAGGAACCATTTGGAGTAATTTCTTCAATTAAGGAAGACACCATTTTTTAATATACATTTGTTGTTCCAGTGTTACAAAGTCTTAGGTCTCTGGATTGGAAAGTGTATCTTCCCATGAAGAAAGAAGACACACAAAATATACACAGTTGTCTTTTTGGCAGAAGGATCTGGGAGGGAGTCTGTGCTTTCATGAAAGTTATTACCACATTGTCTTTTTCTCTACAGAGTTCAAGTCACAGGCCAGGATGAAGAGAATGCCTGTGCTCTCATAACAAAGAAGGGCGTTTTTTCTGAAAACTCCAAGTTACTGGATCTGTCAAGAAGTGATTTCTCATCCATAGAGGATAACCTCTGAATTGTGGTATCCTTCCCATTAAAAAAAAGTTCATAAATATTTTTATTTATAGAGTCACTTTATGTTTCTGCAGTGAATACTGATGGTGATAATCATGATAATGGTGCAGACTAGTGCCGCTATTAATCTAAGAAACCAGTCTCAACTGAGCTGTTAGCTCTACTTAGTCACTCATGGTATATTTCCATAGCTACCTTCCCTTGTTGATAGTGATTATTTCAGGCAGAACCTATACTTCTTTCTTCTCAGTGCTTCAATACTTACACCTCTCCCTCACCATTAGCAGAGGATCTTGTCTTCTACTTTAAGAAAAAGTAGAAGCCATCAGAGGATAAACTCCTGAATTTTCTACCACCGAGTCTGCACTTTTGCCTGCATTTTAGATTTTAGTTACTCTGTTTTTCTTTCCTTCTATTACAAATAAAGGGAGTACCCCTATCCTTTCTAAATAAACTCTCCAAATCTATAATTACGATTGCATCCTTTTTTATTTTGTAAAGGATATCCTTTTCTTGATTATCTACTCTCTAACTTGTTTCTTCGTATGCTTCATCTTCTATCAGCAGTTAAAAATGCTAGGCTTGACCTCAGCTGAGACACACACTCACACACAAACACACCCACAGAGACTTTCCATTGACCACATATAGCTCCTAGTTTCTACTCAATTTCTCTCACACATTTTTTTAAGTCAAACTTCCTAATAATTGAAAATTGTTTACATTTAATTTTTTTACTTTCTACCTCCCACTCCAAGTTCCTTAGAAATCTGGCTTCTGCTTTTCATACTTTTTCACTAAAATGTCCACACCAAAGTCACCAATGATTTCCTTCTGGCTAAATACAGTTGTGACTTTCTGAGTTTTAACTTTACCTCTCAGCAGGGTTGCTTATTATTAACCTATCCTTTCTTTTTGAAATATTCTCTAACCTTAGCATCTACAGCACAGGTTTTTCTTGATCTTCTTTCTACCTTTTTAGCCACTTATCTTTAGTCTTTGCTGAATATCAAACACTGATATTCCCCAAAGTGTTGCCGGGGTCCTCATACACGATTCTTGGCTGACCTCATCCACTCCATGACTTCAATTACCATGAATTTATCAATAACTTCCAAGCCCATATTTCCAGCCCAGATCTTATTATAGCTGATTACACATTGGGCGTCTCTATTTGGACACCTAAAGGTCCCTCAAACTTCATGTTAAATATTAATCTCACTTATTTATTGAATTGCTGCAACATACCCACAGTAGTCCAAGCCAGTCTTTGGTATTAACCATGACTTACTCCTGTTATTCACCCTCAGTATTCAAGTACTCATTTACTTCCAGTAAATTTTGCCTCCTAAGTATTTCTGGAATGTGTCTACATATCTTTGTACCAACCCTATCACGTTGGATTACTGCAACAGTGTTTTTGTCTGCCTCTAGTTTTGCTCCTCCAAATCCATTCTCCATATCTTGGTCATAGTGACCCTCTAAACCTCAAATTAGATCACATTACTCACAATCTAATTTCCATAGTGGTTTCCCAATGCTTAAACCCTTTACCTTTCCTTACCATACCCTGCATGTCTGGATTCCTCTTAATTTCTCCCTTGCTTCCATGCTTGTACTTACGATGCAGCCGCATTAAACATTGTTCATGTCTTCAAACGTGTCAACTTCTTTTGTTTCTAATATATAATATACAATTACATATTGTTTGCCTGAGTTTAACAAACATTCTTGCAACTCCTACTCACCTTGCTAACTCTTACTTATTTTTCAGGTCACCATTTAAATGTCATTTGGGGGAAAATACTCCCATGACCAGTCTCCACTCCAGATTAAATTAGGTGGATTTGCTATCTATTTTCAGAGGTTCCTACACTTACTTATTCTTAACATTTGGCTCATTATTTTTGCTTATTGTTTGTTTAATTATTTATATTTCTGAATGCGCTATGACCTCTGTAAGGTCAATAATCTTCATCAATGTATGAGACATAATGCCTGATGCATAATTAAGGATAAATAAAATTTGTTGTGTTTTTGAGTATATTTATATCATGTTTTATGATTTTCCCAACATTAGTTATGCAGAGATTTATCTAGTCTGGATAATCTTAATCTGCATATAGAGAAATAAACCACTGTGCCTATGTTTTTTTTGTTTTTTTTTTTTAAGTAAAGGCTCAAGTTTCTTTTTTGTTTTTAACCCAGGACATTCATTGAGATTTGCAAGAGAGAGAGACTAGATTAATGTTTGTTGATAAAATGTAAATTTTCCAGCGGTAAACTTATTTGTAAGTCCTTTGATCCACTGAGAGTAAAACTAAAAGATCATACATGAATTAAAGGGGAAAAAAAGCATTTACTTTAAATCCACATGTATGAACAGAAACAATTATAACCTTTAGGGAATGAAATACAAAACCTTAAACATACTTTTAAAAAATTATGTGCAAAGAACATATAACTATGTTTAAAGTATAATGAATGGAAAAATATGTACTATTTAATTAATAGGAACATTTGAGAGATATAGAAAAAACAATAGAGGAGCAAGTTACAATTAAAGGGAAAGGAGTGAAAAAATGATGGAAGATTAAGCGATAAGAGAATCTCTTTCATATTCAAAGCCAAGTCATCAATGTTCTTTGAAAGAATGAATTTGATTTAAACATTCAAATAATTAAGTATTTAAAAAATCAAACAATTAGTTTGGCTACATTTCTTTCTTTTTTTTAATTCAAGGATTATTTTTGAAATAGTAGGCCTCACTAAATTCTAAAATTTAAGAGACATTATCTTACCTCTGAACCTCTAATATAGGAACTCTAAAAAGTACTGCGAATTTAATTAACCATGTCTAAAAATCCTAATAAAAATCAAACTTCGTCTTATTTGTTTGCTTTATATATATATACATATACATATGCTAGCTATACATATATGCATATGTATATATGTCAGAATGTCTTATTTACAACTAAAGTTACTTTTGAATCACCCAGTATTCCATATTAATTTTTAATAAGAGTATAGTTATCCTAGTTGGTAGAAGGGGAGTATATTAAATAATATAAACCTGGAAGAGTCCTAGTGGAAAAATATTTAAGAATAAATGGGACAGTTAAAATTTATTGCATTTCAAAAGTTCCTATCCTTAAACTTTAGGTTTCTTTTGGAATTTGTGTTTATGTTTTTGTGTATGTTTGAAATTGGGGTGAAATTACTGCTTTGTTAGGTAATGGCTTTGATGAGAGCAGTTTCAACTTCTCACTTACACTCTCATTTCTGTTTCATACTAATCTTTACTCCCGCTGCCCAGCCACTGCCACTCAGAAAGGGAACACGGCTTACATTAGAGTTCTTGCTCCCGAAATCATGTTTATTATCTCATTTCTTGTTCCCATTGCTCCCTGGCCCCTTCTTCCCTTTTTTGAAAATTTTTATAGAGGTTAACTATTTTCCGCCTCTCTAATACATTGCCTCTAACAATGAAAAAAGACCTATATTCGGTAGTTGTTATGGATTGAATTGTGTCTCCCAAAAATGTGTGTCAACTTGGTTAGGCCATGATTCCCAGTACTGTGTGATTGTCCACCATTTTATCATCTGATGTGATTGTCCTATGTGTTGTAAATCCTAATCTCTATGAAAAAAAAATAAAGAAAACATTAAAAAAAATAATAATAAAGAAAACAAAAATCCTTACAACTGGACTAATAAGCAACATCATGATAAATGGAGAAAAGACGGAGGTTGTCAACAGTTTCATTTTACTTGGATCCACAATCAACACCCATGGAAGCAACGGTCAAGAAATCAAAAGATGCAGTGTGTTGGGCAAATTGGCTGCAAAAGACTTCTTTAAAGCAAAGATGTCACCTTCAGGACTAAGGTGCACCTGACCCAAGCCATGGTGTTTTCAATTGCCTTATATGCATGCAAAAGATGGACAATGAATTAAAAAAACTGAAGATGAAATGATGGCTTTTAATTGCGGTGTTGGCGAAGAACATTGACTCTACTGTGGACTGCCAAAAAAATGAACAAATGTGTCTTAGAAGAAGTACAACCAGAATGCTCTTTAGAAGCAAGGATGGCGAGACTACTTCTCATATACTTTGGACATGTTATCTGGAGGGATCAGTCCCTGGAGAAGGACATCATGCTCGGTAAAGTAGATGGTCAGCGAAAAGAGGAAGACCCTCAAGGAAATGAATAGACACAGTGGCTGCAACAATGGGCTCAAGCATAGCCACAATTGTCAGGATGACGCAGGACTGGGCAATGTTTCCTTCTGTTGTGCGTAGGGTCACTATGAGTCAAAACTGACTCAACAGCACCTAACAACAACAACAACATACTTTTATTAAGTGTGAAGACGTTATAACCTTTAGAAGTTGTCTTTCCAGAATTTTGAAGATACATAATTCCAGGAGTAATTATCCTTTGTCTTCCCCCAAGAGAGATGTGAGAATGTTTGTGATTTTCTTTTAAACACAAGAAGTCTCAAATTACTTTTAAAATGACGGCTTTATTTTGGTATTAATTCATCATTTGAAGGTGAAAGTTTAAATTATATGCCACTAAGTGTTACATAACATTAATTTCATTGCTGCCGAGTCGATTCGGACTCGTAGTGACCCTATAGAACAGAGTAGCACTGTCCCATAGGGTTTCCAAGGCTGTAAATCTTCACAGAAGCAGACTGACACATCTTTCTCCAGCAGAGCAGCTGGTAGGTTCAAACTGCCTACCCTCCAGTTTTCTTCCTAGGAAGCTCCTATTTATCTTTTATTTATCAATTTAAAAATCATTTCTCTATGAATATTTTGCTGGACACCTCTATCGCAAATTTTGAATATTTCCTTTCTTGTGCTACCACTGAACCTTTCCATACGTCCCAGGTATTTGTTTTTCCTCTTACTATAATGTTTGGTAATTAAATGTTGAAGCTTCTTCTATCTAGTCCCTTTGATTTTCTAAACTAATTGCAAATTTAATGCTAAAACTATTGTCACAATTGTTGTGTTCTAGTTTTCAATAAAAATAGTTTCATTAACTCCTGATACAGGAGAACACTGGCATACTAATACAATACAGTATGATAAAGACCTTGAGAACAAAGTCTTGAGTTTTCTAAGAACCCATGCAATGATCAGTTTTAATTTGAAAAGAAATTTCCTCTTTTATTCTCTTCATGCCTTGGCATTTATTTGACTGTGAACGGTAATTTCCCCTATTTATGTTGAGATCAAAATAACCACATGAGCATTTTAGAGAGACTGCATGGAAATACACGGAGAAAAAGAAATAAAAAATGTGCATGAGGAGAGAGGGCGAAAAGATGGAAAATTTGGAATGATCTATCATAGAAGATATAACAATAAGACTTTACTAAGGTATATTTCTAAATTCTTACTAGTTTCATTCTCTGATAGGTATTCTTCTATCTAACCAGATTTATAAAAAATGTACTTAGAGATTTGAAGTGAAATAGTGAAAATTTCTGAGCATGAATTTTACATACTTTTATATTACCATAATATATTTCTTTCAAGGGAATAAAAACTACATTTTATGTAAAATATCTTCTATCTGTGCTACCTTAACTTCTTGGTGTGTATGTGTCTGGTTTGCTGCAAATCCATTTTCTAATCAAATTGCTACTGGCACTGCTAAGCCCAGTATTGTGTAGACAGGCACATTCTCCAAATCCAATTATTTTAAACCTGAAACAAAATACAGAAAAAAGGCCAAAGAATGAATAGGCACTAGAAGGATAAGAGAAAAAGTTTCCTTTGCTTTTTTACTCTAACCCAACATCATAATGCTAGAATACAAAGCAAATTAATTTCATGTGCTTTGCCTGACCTATAAGGTAGTTTTATAAACTCAGCAACCTATAACCCATATGGCAGAGAAGTGCAAGACCTATTGCCAAACATTTTAAATCTATATTGTAAAATATTCAATTTTTTCAGCATCTCTGGACCTCATATGTAAAATAGAGATAAATATACCCCCTTCTCAGGTTTGTTGTGGAGATCAAATGATAGAATGAACAAGAAGCATTGTGTTTGGCATATTATAGGTAGTTAGTACTTTGTAATACCATTTCTACTCTGGGCTCATTTTAGACTCCACCACAAAGGAAGCTTCCAGGAGAATGGTATGTATGGATCACTCCATGGTAGGGAGGGACTCTGAGCCTAGCTCTAAGTGTGTAAATTATATACCCAGGACTTACCAACCACTGTATATGGTTCCGTCTATCCACTTCCAAGCCTCTCCAAGTTGTCGGCTCAGTCCAATACAATATTGAAAATGGTCAGAATATCGTTTAAGAAAATCCTTTAATATATTTACAGACTGAAAAAGGAGCCCTGGTGGTGCAGTGGCTAAAGCGCTCAGATGCTAAGTGAAAGATTGGGAGTTCAAACCCACCACCCTCTCTGTGGGAGAAAGATGTGGCAGTCTGCTTCTGGAAACCTCAGAAACCCTATGGGGCAGTTCTACTCTGTTCTATAGGGTCTCTATGAGTCGGAATCAACTCGATTGGAAAGGGTTACAGACTGAATAGCAAATACCTCATCTGCTAGGATTTTCTTTCATCCTATGCAGTATAGTCTTAGTAGAAATACAGACTCTCCCGTTTGGAAATGATCTTACAGGGCACACTGTCCTTATCTGGTTCATAGGTTGTGCTGCTTCTGTAACAATTTTAGTAATAAATTGCATTGAGTAGCTTTCCCTCTTTTTTTATTTTGCAATAGTTTTTTACACATGAGAAATTTTCTGTTCTGTGAAGGCTGGGTCATTTTCTAGTAAATCTGTCTAGCTTTGGTGACTTTCAGGATGGGTGAATTTTTGGTTAGTAATAAAATGTATTGAACGGTTATTAGTTCTTGCTGGTTCTTCTTCATAATTCATTCTGATATGGTATAATTGAGACACTTACCCATTTCTTTCTTACAAGTTTCCAATTTAGTGGAATAAAATTCTGTCAGTTTTGAAAAACTGACTATTTATATGCATTCGAGTTAATGTTGTTATTTGTCATTGAGTTGATTCCCATTCATGGTGACCTCACGTATTACAGAGCAAGACTAGGCTCCATAGGGTTTTCACCAGGCCTGTCTTCCGAGACACATCTGAGTGGGTTTGAACTGCCAGCTTTTAGGCTAGTAGTTGAGCGCTTAGCAATTTGTACCACCCAGAAACATTCAAGTTAACGGTTGTTTTATTTTCTTGGTGGAATGTTTCTCTTTATCTCTGTGACTGTTTTTTGCCTTGAATTATTTTTTTCTGATATTATCACTAACTCGTTTTTTGTTTTTGTTTTTTCTTAAATGGGAGTGGTTAATATTTGCTTTGCATATATTTTTCTTTCACTTTATCTCCAAATTTGTGTGTGTGTGTATATGTGTGTGCGTGTAAGCATGTGCAGGCATGCATGCCTGTGTGTTTAGGTATGTCTCCAAAAGCACTTAGCTAGACTTTGTTTTTTTAAAATCAATCTGATAACTGTCTTTTAAGAGATATATTAGATACCTTTAGATGATTTTGTTATTACAATTATATCTGGATTTATCATTTTTGTGTTTTCTGATTACCATCATTTTTCTTCTCTTTTTTTTTTTATAACCTTACCTCAATTATGTGGGAGTGATAAGTTTACTGTGTTCCTTTAGTTGATTTGAGTACTATAGTCAGGATAACTACTTTGTCACACTTACCTAGCTATACGTATTCCAAACAAGCATATAGTTATTTAGTATTTTATCTTCCTTCTGACCATAATGAGTACTATGTTGTTGTTGTTATTAGGTATCTTCAGTAGGTTCAGACTCATAGCCACCCTATATGTACAAGAGAACAAAATACTGCCCAGTCCTGAGCCATCCGCACAACTGTTGCTATGTTTGAGCCCTCTGTTGCAGCCACTGTGTCACTCCATCTTGTTGAGAAGAGTCTTCCTCTTTTTTGCTAACCCTCTACTTTACAAAGCATGAAGTCCTTTTCCAGGGACTGGTCCCTCCTGATAACAGGTCCGAAGTCTCAATATCCTCACTTCTAAGGAGTATTCTGGCTGTACTTCTTCCAAAACAGATTTGTTTTGTGTTCGCCAACACCATAGTTCAAATGTATCAATTCTTCTTTGTTCCTCCTTACTCGTTTTGCATGAATATGAGGCAATTGAAAAATATCATAGCTTTGGTCAGGCACATCTTAGTTCTCAAGGTGACATCTTTGCTTTTTAATGCTTGAAAGAGGTCTTTTGTAGCTGATTTGCCCAATACAATAATACCTTGTTGATTTCTTGACTGCTGCTTCCATGGGCTTTGATTGTGGATTCAAGTAAAATGAAATCCTTGACAACTTCAATATTTTCTCCGTTTATCATGATGTTGCTTATTGGTCCAGTTGTGAGGATTTTCTTTATGGCAAAGTATAATCCATACTGAAGGCTGTAGTCTTTGATCTTCATCAGTAAGTGCTTCAAGTCCTCTTCACTTTCAGCAAGCAAAGGTGTGTCATCTGCATATAGCAGGTTGTTAATGAGTTTTCCTCCAATCTGATGCTGTGTTCTTCTTCATATAGTCCAGTTTCTCAGATTTTTGTTTAGCATATATGTTGACTAAGTATGATGAAAGGATACAACCCTGAGGCACATCTTTTCTAATTTTAAACCACTCAATATCCCTTTGTTCTGTTCAAACGACTGCCTCTTGATCTATGTACAGGTTCTGCCTGAGCGCAATTAAGTGTTCTGGAATTCCTATTCTTTGCAATGTTATCCATAATCTGTTATGATCCACACAGTCGAATTCCTTTGCATAGTCAATAAAACACAGGTAAACATCTTTCTGGTATTTTCTGCTTTCAGCCAAGATCCATCTGACAACAGCAATGATATCCCCCATTCCACGTCCTCTTCTGAATCCAGCTTGAATTTCTGGCAGTTCCCTTTTGATGTAACACTGCAACTTTTTAAAATAATCTTCAGCAAAATTTTACTTGTGTGTGATATTAATGATATTGTTCAATAATTTCCCCATTCTGCTGGATCACCTTTTTTTTTTTTTTTTTTTTGATTGGGCACAGATATGCATTTCTTCCAGTCAGTTGGTCAGGAATCTGTCTTCCAAATTTCTTAGCATAGAAGAGTGAGCACCTCTAGCATTGCATCCCTTTGTTGAAACATCTCAGTTGGTATTCTGTCAGTTCCTGGAAACTTGTTTTTCACCAGTGCCTTCAGTGCAGCTTGAACATCTTTCTTCAATACCATTGGATCTTGATCACATGATACCCCATGAAATGGTTAAATGTTGACCAATTCTTTTTGGTACAGTGACTCTGTATATTCCTTCCATCTTCTTTTGATGCTTCTGCGTCGTTCAACTTTTGCCCATTGAGTCTTTCAGTATTACAATTTGAGGCTTGAATTTTTTTCTTCAGTTCTTTCAGCTTCAAAAATGCTGAGCATGTTCTTTCCTTTGGCTTTCTAACTCCAGGGTTTTTCACATTTCATTGTAATATTTTGCTTTGTCTTCTCAAGCTGCCCTTTGAAATCTTCTGTTCAGCTCTTTTGCTTCATCATTTCTTCCATTCACTTTAGCTACTTTACTTTCAAAAGCAAGTTTCTGATTCACTTCTGACATCCATTTTGGCCTTTTCTTTGTTTTCTGTCTTTTTAATGACCTTTTGCTTTCTTCATGTGTGATGTCCTCCCACAACTTGTCTGGTCTTCGGTCATTAGTGTTCAATGTGTCAGATCTATTCTTGAGATGGTCTCTAAATTTAGGTGAGATACGCTCAAAGTCGTACTTTGGCTCTCCTGGACTTGTTCTAATTTTCTTCAGCTTGAACTTGAACTTGCATATGAGCAATTGATAGTCTGTTCCACAGTCAATCCTTGGCCTTGCTCTGACTAATGATATTGAGTTTCCTCATTGTCTCTTTCCACAGATGTGGTTGATTTGTTTCCTGTGTATTCCATCTGGCAAAGTCCACGTGTATAGTTGCCATTTATGTTGTTGTTAAAAAGTATTTGCTATGGATAAGTAGTTGGTCTTGCAAAATTCTATCATTCGATCTCTGGCTTGTTTTATTGCATATTTTAATTCAAGATTGGACGTTACTGATATATATATTTAAAGTTTTGATTTTTACCTTCTCATAAATGCATACTTTTTAAATATAATCAGTAGTTAAAATTTTTATTGACCTACTTTTATTCAATGCTGTGTTCTTTGTTTCTTGTATTAGTTGTCTTTTCTTCCTGTTCACTTTTCTTTTTTCTGAAATGCCTCCTTTAATAATTTTTGTTGAGGGTCAGTAGCTGACAAACTCGCTTAATTTTTGTTTGTCTAGAACTATCTTTATTTTGGCATCTTTTGTGAATGATAATTTATCTGGGCGTAAATTTCTAGATTGATGATTATTTTATCGCAGCAAATTTGAGCTGTTTCTGTTCAAAATTATGTTGATGAGAAATCTACTGTTCGTTTAAATGGTTCCTTTGAAGATATTTTCTCTTTTGTTTCTGGTAGATTTTGTAATTTTCTCTTTATCTTTTATGATCTATAGTTTTTATTACTAGGAATCAGAGATTTCATTTTAGATCAGTGTCCAAGACTTTCCTCTATTAAGGAAAATAGTAAGCAATGTACACCGTAAATATTGCTTCTCTACCATTGGCTCCATTCTATTGGTTTGCAAATCCAATTAGACAATTGTTGGAATGTCTGACCCTTTATTCCATATCTCCTAAACAGTCTCTCATAACCTTTTATTATCTGAGTTTCTTGGTATCTCTTGATTAATATAGTTTTAGGAAATTATCCATTTCTTCTAAGTTTTTAAATTTATTGACATGTAATTACTTGTATTATTTTATGATTCTGAATCTCTTCTCTTTGTAACATTGTTTTTTTTGGAGCCCTGGTAGCATAGAGGTTAAGCAATCTGCTGCTAACAGAAAGGTTGGCAATTGGAACACACCCGCCACTCTGTGAAACAAAGATGTGACAGTCTGCTTCTGTAAAGGTTACAGCCTGGAAACCCTATGGGGCAGTTCTATTTTGTGCTATAGGGTCTCTACGCATCGGAATTCGCTCAGTGGCAATAGATTTCTATGTGTTTTTGGTGGTATAAACAGTTCGGGTCCACTCAGAGATGCCTCTGAAGAAAAGCCTGGAGATCTACTTCTGTATAATCAGCCACTGAAGACTTGTGGAGCACACTTTTATTCTGACAAATGGGGTTGCCACAGGCTGCAGTCTACTTGATGGCAACTGGTTTAGTGTCTTTTTTCCTTTTTTGTGTTCAATACTGTCTACTCAAAGAATCAGTTTTGCTTTTTGCTGGACGTATGTCCATGTCAAAAAATTATTTCAAGATTATGTTTTTAGTTGAAATATTTCTCTTTTTTTTTGTTCTGTTTCCATGTCCATCTGATCCTTTCCCATTTTTTTCTGTTTTAGTTTCATAATATATATTTATATTGAATGGAAAGTATGATTTCATTTATATCTTTCAACCCTCATAATGTACTCATTTAAAAATGTTTTTCAGAATGTCCTACAAAATGAATTTCAACTTAGTGCAGTCTCCTTTCTGACTGTTCTTAGTAAAGAGTAAGTGTTTTTTAAATGTTAAATATATTCCTATGCTGCTTGGGCCCTTAACTTTTCTGTTTCTTACCATCTCTGAGATTCCATATCTGTATCATTTCTAGTTTTTTGGGGGGCATTTTGTTTTCTTGTTTTAAAGTCTTTCCATTTGCCTTTTCCTGTCCCCCAACATCTTCCATATCTTCTTGATTGTACTGACTCGTTAATTTCTACCAGTATCTTTGCCAAATGGCTTTTCATGCTTCTCTGTTTATTATTATTTCTAATATAGTCCCACACAAGGCAACTCTTACTTGGTGTTAATTAGGTAAGGGAATAGCAGTCCCTTTGTGGGGGCTTCATTATGGCTTCCCAGGTCTGAGGTATGGCAATGATTTAGAGCTTTCCCTGGATGGTGGTGCTGCTCTGTTTCCACTTGAAAATGTAGAACCAGGTAATTCTGAGATTGAACTTTTTTAGAGAACAGTTGAGATCTTTCTGGTGGGCCAAAAAACAAACAAACAACCACCACCACCACCACCACAACAAAACCATTGAGTTGATTCCGAATCATGGTGACCCCATGTGTTACAGACTAGAACAGAGCTCCATAGGATATTCATGACAGTAATCTTCATGGAAGCAGTTCACCAGGCTTTTCTTCTGTGGAGCTGTTAGGTGGATTAAAGTTAGTAGTTGAATGCATGCTATTTGCATGACCGAGGCTGCTGGTGGGCTTTAGTGTATAAAAAGCAAAAACCTGTAAGCACTAAGCTGATTTCAACTCATAGTGACCCTATAGGACAGAGTAGAACTGCCTCATGGAGTTTCCAAGGCTGTAATCTTTACAGAAGCAGACTGCCACATCTTTCTTTCGCAGAGCGGCTGGTGGATTTGAACTGGAGACCTTCTGGTTAGCAGCCGAGTACTTAACCACTGCACCACCAAGGCTCCTATAAGTAGTATATAAATTACTCTATATAGGGTATAGGGAGAATGTCCAGTATGTAACTTGTTTCTAAGGGTTTTCACTTTCAGTTTAAAAGTCAAGTGGGGGAAGTTATCTCTTCAGTGTTGCCTAATGACTTTGTGCCATGAGGATTGGTCTGACCTGACTTGTGAGGTGAATGTGGTCTGACCCTGATGGGTGCTCTTTCTCTAGTCTCTTTTGTTAATGTAGAAAATAGTGTCTCGTGTACACTGGGTAACAGGGTCTTTTCTGCACCATTTCTTTTTTTTTTTTAATTGTTGTAGTTAAAAGAAGTTTACATTTCAAGTTAGTCTCCCACACAAAATTTTACACATACATTGTTATGTGACCCTACTTACTCACCAATTCTGTGACAGCACACTCCTCCTTTCTGCCCCTGATTCTCCATGACCATTCGACCAGCTCCTAACCCTCTCTGCCTTCCCCTCTCACCTCTGGACAGAAGCTGCCCCTTTGGTCTCTTGTATCTACTTGAGCTAAGAGGCACACTCTTCACGAGTATCACTTTATTTCCCACAGTCCAGTCCAATCCCTGTCTGAAGAGTTTTAGTTCTGGGCTGATAGAGAGTTCAGGAGTCATACTTTCTGGGGTACCTCCAGTCTCAGTCAGACCGTTAAGTCTGGTCTTCTTACTAGAATTTGAGTTCTGCAACCTACCCTTCTGCTGCTCCATCAGGGACCCTCTGTTGTGTTCCCTGTCAGGACGTTCATTGGTGGTAGCTGGACACCATCTAGTTCTTCTGGTCTCAGGCTGATGAAATCTCTGGTTTATGTGGCCCATTCTGTCTCTTGGCCTGATACTTTCCTTGTGTCTTTGCTGTTCTTCGTTCTCATTTAGTCCAAGGGGTTGGGAGCAATTGATGCATCTTAGATGGCTCCTTGCAAGCTTTTAAGACCCCAGACACCGCTCACCAAAGTAAGATGCAGAACATTTTCTTAATAAGCTTTGTGATGCCAATTGACCTAGAAGTCCTGAAAGCATGGTCCCCAGACCTCTACCCCTGCTACTCTGTCTCTCAAAGTATTTGATTGTATTCAGGAAAATTTTTAGCTGGTTTAGTCCAGTTATGCTTACTTCTCCTGTAGTGTGTGCTGTCCTTCCCTTCGCCTAAGATGATTCTTATCTACTATCTAGTTAGTGAACAACCCTCCCCCTCCCTCCCCACCCCCATAACCATCAAAGAATGTTTTCTTCTGTGTTTAAATCTTTTCTTGAGTTCTTATAATAGTGGTCTTATACAGTATTTGTCTTTCTGTGACTGACTAAATTTACTTAGCATAAGTTCCAGCTTCCACCATGTTATACGATATTTCACAGCTTCATTGTTCTTCTTTATCTTTGTGTAATATTCCATTGTGTGGATATACCATAATTTGTCTATCCATTCGTCCATTGATGGGCACCTAGGTTGTTTTTGCTCTTGTGAACAGTGCTGCAATGAACGTGGGTGTGCATATATCTATTTGTGTGACGGCTCTTATTTCTCTAGGATATATTCCAAGGAGCATGATAGCTGGATCGTATGGTACTTCTATTTCTAGCTTTTTAAGGAAGCATGAAATCGATTTCCAAAGTAGTTGTACCATTTTACATTCCCACCAACAGTGTGTAATTGTTCCAGTCTCTCCACAACCTTTCAAGCGTTTATTATTTTGTGTTTTTTGGATTAAGGCTAGCCTTGTTGGGGTGAGATGATATCTCATTGTAGTTTTGATCTGCATTTCTCTAATGGCTAATGATCGTGAGAATTTCTTCATGTGTCTGTTAGCCGCCTGAATATCTTCTTTGGTGAAGTGCCTGTTCATATCCTTTGCCCATTTTTTAATTGGGTTATTTGTCTTTTTGTTGTTGAGGTTTTGCAGTATCTTGTAGATTTTAGAGATTACATGCTGAGCGGATTTGTCATAGCCAGAAATTTTTTCCCAGTCTGTAGGTTGTCTTTTGACTCTTTTGATGAAGTCTTTTGATGAGCATAAGTGTTTGATTTTTAGGAGCTCGCATTTATCTAGTCTCTCTTCTGGTGCTTGTGCATTGTTACTTATGGTTTGTATTGTGTTTATACCATGTATTAGGGCTTCTGGCATTGCCCTATTTTTTCTTCCATGATCTTTATCATTTTCAATTTTATATTTAAGTCTTTGATCCATTTTGAGTTAGTTTTTGTACATGGTGTGAGGTATGGGTCTTGTTTAAGTTTTTTGGAGATAGATATCCAGTTATGCCAGCACCATTTGTTAAAGAGACTGTCTTTTCCCCAATTAATGGACTTTGGGCCCTTGTCAAATACTAGCTGCTCATAGGGGGATGAGCTTATATCTGGATTCCCAACTCTGTTCCATTAGTCTATGTATCTGTTGTTGTACCAGTATCAGGCTGTTTTGACTACCGTGGCATTATAATAGGTCCTAAAATCAGGTAGTGTGAGGCCTCCCACTTTGTTCTTCTTGAGTAATGCTTTACTTATTCGGGGTCTCTTCCCTTTCCATATGAAGTTGGTGATTTGTTTCTCCATCTCATTGTAGAATGCGGGTGGAATTTGGATCGGGATTGCATTGTATCTGTAGATTGCTTTGGGTAGAATTGACATTTTCACTATGTTGAGTCTACCTATCCATGAGCGAGGTATATTTTTCCACTTATGCAGGTCTCTTTTAGTTTCTTTCAGTAGTGTCTTATAGTTTTCTCTGTCTAGATCTTTCACATCTCTGGTTAGATTTATTCCTATGTATTTTATCTTCTTGGGGCTATTGTAAATGGGATTGATTTGGTGATTTCCTCTTCAAGGTTCTCTTTGTTTGTGTAAAGAAATCTAACTGATTTTTGTATGTTTATCTGGTATCCTGAGACTTTGCTGAAACCTTCTATTAGTTCCAATAGTTTTCTTGTGGATTCTTTGGGTTTCCTGTGTATAAGATCATATCATCTGCAAATAGAGATACTTTGGCTTCTCCCCTACCGATTTGTATGCTCTTTATTTCTTTTTCTAGCCTAATTGCTCTGGCTAGGACCTCCAGCACAATGTTGAATGAGTGGCTTTTCTGCACCATTTCTAACCCCAGGGTGTATTCTTCACACCAGCTACAACCTCCGGAAGTATAACTATACTTCAAAAGTATTGTCTTACCAGCTCTTTCGTGGTGTGAAGACTGCAAGACTCGCTGCATGAGGGGTACAGAAATTCTGGCTGAATGCCCAAGTTGCTGTATTTTCAGAAAAATAGAAGCACTTTCTTTGGTAACCAATCCAGCCATCTAGGCATGAATTGTGTTCAGTGGAAGATTTGTTTTTTTCAACTAAAGTGATTTATAATACATTAAGAGCTGAGGGGGTGGAAGGCTCTTAATTTTCTCTTCTGAGACATAGAATTACTTTTTAACATTTATCTGTTTAGATGACCTTATTATTGGACGGTGCACAACCAGAAAGAGATCAAATGTTTTCCATCATGAACTTCATTTTTATTCTTGTTGACATAGCCATCTACTAGAAGCAGCCTGGGAAAAAGTACTAACTTTTATATAAAAGAATATGGTTTACCACATGTTAGTTCACAGGCTACCAACTCTTTCTGTTTTACCATTCCATGGTGAGATAAGGGACTTGTGGCAGAATGTAAATTAACTGTATCACCAAACATGCTGTTTAGTTCATCTGATAAGTTTTTAAAGCAAAACTTTCTTGGTGAAGGAAGTAGTATGATGATTTACATTTTACCACAGATCTATATCTTGTAAAAACTATGAATAATACTGGTTTGAAAGGAAATGTCATATATATTAACTCATTTTTATCTTCACAACAGTGCTATGTGATATTTAGTACAGGTATTATTCTCATTTTATAGAAGTAATATATGCGTGTTCCATGTACAAATGTCAGGGTTAAATATGGTTAGAAATTGCCCGTGATAATTGAGCTACAATAAGCACACAAAGGTGAAATATCCTATGTCCACAAAGATGAAATAACTCTATAGGAGAGTTAACGTGAGCATATGTAAGAAATGGGAAACTCACCTGCTAAAATCGTGGCCAGTGTAGTTATTAGAATCACCAGAAAGGAGATTAGGATGGTCATGTTAGAGAAACAAAACTTCTTTTTATTTGTTTTTGCATGTTCTTGTGAGTCTATAGTAATGGTGGGAGAGATAGTGTCACCTATTTAAAAAAAAGTCTTTCATTTCTAATAAGTCACTTTAATAATGTTCAGGATACAAGATCAACGTAAAAAAAACCTGATCATATTTCTGCACATTAGCAATGATCAGTTGAAAATCGAAATTAAAAGCAATAACATTCATAATAGCATAAAATATTAAATACCTATGAATAAAACTGACAGAAGTTATGCAAGACACAAGACCTGTTCACCAAAAACTACAAAACATTTCTGAGAGAAATTAAAGACCTAGATAAATAGAGGTACTGTTTTCATGAGTCAGAAGACACAATATTGCTAAGATATCAGTTCTAGCCAAATTCATCTATAGATTCATCACAATCCCAAGAAAAACCTTAATATTTTTTTGTGGTAGAAATTGGCAACCTGTTTCTAAAATTCACATGAAGATGGAAAGACCTAATATAGCCAAAACCAATTGGAAAAATAAAAACAAACTTGGAGGACGAGTGCTTTCTGATTTCAAGACTTATAAGGCTATAATTTTCAGTACAGTGTGGTACTAATGTAAAGACAGACAAATAGAGTTCAGAAAGATACCCACTTGTATATGAACACCTGATTTTTGGCAAAGATGCAAAAAGGATCATATCAATAAGTAGTGCTGGAGAAATCAGACATCTATGTGAAAAAAAAATGATCTTCTAGACATACCTCTTCCTCTACACGAAAATTAATTCATAATGGATTATAAACATAAATATAAAACCTAAAACTATAAAACCTCTAGAAGAGAACACAGGAATACTTTGTTGTGATCTTGGAGGAGGCAAAGATATTTTCAGTTCAACACAAAAAGCACAATCCATTAGAAAATGGTACATTGCACTTCCTTGAAATTAATAACTTCTGCTCTTCAAAAGACAGTGTTAACAAAATGAAAAGACAAGCCAGAGACTGGGAGAAAATATTTGCAAATCGTATCCAGAACTCTCAATACTTAATAAGAAAACATACAACTCGATAAAAATATGAGCACAAAAGTTGAACAGACACTTTACTAAAGAAGATATACAGATATCAGATAAGCACACAAGATGCTCATCATCAGTAGTCATTAGAAAAATGAGAAAATTTAGAAACCACTACATACCTATTAGAATGACTAAAATGAAAACATCTGACCGTATCAAGTGCCAGAGAGGATGTGGAAGAACTAGAACTCTCATCTACTGCTGGTAGAAATGTAAAATGGTACAACTACATTGGAAATAGTTGGGAAGTTTCTTCAAAAGCTACATGTACACCTATAGTATGATTTATCCATTCTAACCACATGTATTTTCCTAAAAGAAATGGAACATATGTCCATACAATGACTTCCACATACATTTTTATGGCAGCTTTATTTGTAATAGCCCTGAGCTAAAAACAATCAAATGTCCATCAATGGGTGAATGAATAAATAAACTGTGGTTCATCTATACAATGGAATACTACTCAGCTATAAAAAAGGAATGAACTATTGATACCCACAGCAACTTAGATGCATCTTAAAATTATTATGTTGAATAAAAGAAGTCACACAAAAACGAATAGATACTATATGATTCCATTTATATAAAATTCCAGAAAATGTAAACTGATCTATAGTGACAGAAAGCTGATCTGATGTTATCTCAGGGAGTGTGTGCTGAAAGGGACAGGAGGAAGTGATTGCAATGGGGCACAAGGAAAATTTTGGCACAGATGGATAGGTTCATTATCTTGACTGTGGTGATGGTTTCACGGGTGTATTAAAAAAAACAAAAAAAATCCCCACTGCTGTGTAGTCGATTCTGACTCATAGCTACCCTATAGGACAGAGTAGAACTGCCCGTAGGGTTTCCAAACCAAGGCTGTAATCTTTACGGAAGCAGACTGCCACATCTTTCTCCCGTAGAGAGACTGGTGGGTTCGAACCACCAAAATTTTGGTTAGCAGCCAAGTGCTTTAACAGCTGCACCACCAGGGCTCCTTTCATGGTTGTATACATATGTCAAAACTCATCAAATTGTACACTTAAATATGTGTATTTTATTGTATGTAAATTTTACCTAAGTAGAGATGTAAAAATTTGTACAAAAATCAGCTGCCTTTTACTCACATAGTTTGGATCTGTTTATAAGATTCTTTGTATAGTAAGCTAAACATCATTTGACACGGACAGAAGAGATGAAAATCATTGAGACACTGCCTCTGTTAGAAGGATTAGTATTCAGAATGGATAGCAGAGAGGCACCAAAGATGACTTGCTTCATTCACAAATGGTATCTACAGCCTGTCATACATGCCCTTCTTACCTGGAGACAGGGACTCTTCTGCACATTTGAGCATTATCTCATCATTCAGGTCTGTTTTCAAGTGAAAAATACAAACTGGGAGTAGTCAACACACTGGACTCAGGATCCCTGCCCTACTTGAATTTAGCTTCAGCAGTGTATAGGAAGACAACCTAAAATGAAAATAGAATGTTAATATAAAAAATTATGACAAATATTTCTCAGAAGACTGACCAATCACACAATTACTTCCTTTTTGACACATACCAGTAAAAAAAAAAAAAAAGTTGCTGTTGAGTTGATTCCAACTCATGGTGAGCCAATGTGTTTCAGAGTAGAACTATGCTCTATAGGGTTTTCAGTGGCTGATTTTTTGGTAGTAGATTGCCAGACCTTTCATCCGAGGAGCTGCTGGGTGGACTCGAACCACGATCCAAAATTCATTATATTCCACTAGAGTTTGAGCGACCACCAGAGGTGATTAGAGACTCTGAAGTAATTCTTTCGACTCTTGATTCAGTGTAAGGGAGATGAGGTTCAGTGGTTTATGAAGTCATCAGCCTGGGTCTCCACACCATCATCCTAACTTACTAAAATTTTTAGTTAATTTTGACCTTTATGAATCTCAGCCAAAGATCCAAATCTAGATAATTTCATCATAAAGTAACAGCTTACACCTCGGTGAAAAGCTCATAAATTTGCTCTAATAATGATATAAGAAGAATAATATCTAGCATTTATTGTGTGCTTGCAATATGTTAAGTCCAGTTCTGAGTTTTTAACTTACGTGATTTCATTTAAACTTACAATAATGTTGTCAAATAGAAGGTATTATTATCTCTAACTTACAGATGAAACAGCTGAGACACAGAGGGGTTAAATAATGTTCTTAAAGTAACACAGCTAGTGAGTGTTGGAGCATGGCTATTAACTGGCTCTGTTCACTTAACCACTCTGCTACGCTCTACTGCTTCTCTCTGGTCAACCCCATGACCTGAGTGTTCTCACAAGCAGAACGTCTACTTCCAGAAGTAGAAAACAAGCCTCACATTCCACAAAAATGTGTTGTGCTATTGACATTGTTCTACGATGATTGCAATTAGTAATATCATTTGATATAGGTAATAACGAACACATGGATGCCTATATTTCAAAGTCAACTGCTTGAGAAATAAACAGAATAAGAGAAAGTAACAGGTTGACATTTTTTAAAGTTGCATTATAAGGTATACGGTTCTATCTACTTTGGTATGTTGAAATTTTTATATATAAATATTAGTTCCCATCTCCACAACACTGTTTTTTAGGAGCCAAAAAGGTTGTGTGTGTGTGTGATATGTGTGTGTCTGCGAGTCAGAGAGAGAGAGAGACAGGGAAACAGAGAAAGCTATGACTGTATTATATTTTTCAAACCTTTATCAATAGTACAAATTATTCCAATGACTATTGAAAGTTTATACGCTATTCTAAAATCCATAAATTTTGCTTATGTACCAGTTAGCTATTGCCACATTAATGCTATATAACAAACTGTACCCAACAAACTGTAACAAACTGTAACAACAGCATTTCACTCACCAGTCTTTGTGTTGGCTAGGGAAAAAGATCAAGATGGCAGCTACGTGGCTCTGTCTCAAGCTGTGAGTCTGGCTGTGCTTGTCTCGTTGCAAGTGTGTTATACTGAGGCCCAGGCTGAGTAGGCAGCAGCTAACCTGGAATCTCTTCTCATGGAGACATCAGAGATGTAAGAGAGTAAGCCCAATCAGGTTCTTTTCAAGTCACTGTTAACACACCGTTGGCTGAAGCTTACCTCATAGCAGACCACTTAGTCAGGAAATGGGGAAGTGTTCTTTACTTCTGGTGAGGGGAATTGCAAAATCGCATGGCAAAAGACTTGAACACAAGAGTGAAAATTTGGGACCATTAATTTTCAAACCTCATCTTGCTGTAGTAATTCTTCAGAGCTCCTAGCCAAATCTCCACTTTGCTTGTTGTTGTTTTTTCAACCTCTTAGATACATTAGCTATCTATCTGTCTGTCTATCTGTCTATCTGTCTATATGTCTATCTATCTATCTACCTGGCCAACTGACTGGAAGAGATCCATATTAGTACCCATTCCAAAGAAAGGTGATTCAATGGAATGCGGAAATTATCGAACAATATCATTAATATCACATGCAAGTAAAATTATGCTGAAGAAAATTAAAAATGGTTGCAGCAGTACATTGACAGGGAACTGACAGAAATTCAAGCTGGATTCAGAAGAGGACATGGAAGGAGGGATATCATTGCTGATGTCAGATGGATGTTGGCTGAAAGCAGAGAATACCAGAAAGATGTTTACCTGTGTTTTACTGCGAATGCAAAGATACTTGACCTGTGTGGATCATAACAAATTATGGATAACATTTCAAAGAATGGGAATTCCAGAACACTTTAATTGTGCTCAAGCAGAACCTGTACATAGATGAAGAGATAGTTGTTCAAATAGAACAAGGAGATGCTGCATGGTTTAAAATCAGGAAAGGTATGTGTTGTATCCATCCTTTCACCATACTTATTCAATCTGTATGCTGAGCAAATAATCCTAGAAGCTGAACTATATGAAGAAGAACATGGCATCAAAATTGGAGGAAGACTCATTAACAACCTGCGATAAGCAGATGACGCAACCGTGCTTACTGAAAGTGAAGAGGACTCGAATCACTTACTGACAAAAATCAAATACTACAGCCTTCAGTATGGATTACACCGCAATATAAAAATTCTCACAACTGAAGTAATAAGCACCATTATGATAAATGGAGAAAAGATTGAAGTTGTCAAAGATTTCATTTTACTTGTATCCACAATCAACGCCCATGGAAGCACCAGTCAAGAAAACAAATGACGTATTGCATTGGGCAAATCTGCTGCAAGAGATCTTTTTGAAGCTTTAAAAAGCAAAGACGTCACTTTGAGGACTAAGGTGACCCAAACCATAGTATTTCCAAATGCTTCATATGCATGCGAAAGCTGAACAATGAATAAGGAAGATGGAAGAAGAATTGATGCCTTTGAATTATGGTGTTGGTGAAGAATATTGAATATACCATGGGCTGCCAGAAGAATGAACAAATCTGTCTTGGAAAAAGTACAGCCAGAATACTCCTTAGAAGTGAGAATGGCGAGACTTCGTCCCATGTACTTTAGACATGTTATCAGAAGGGACCATTACCTGGAGAAGGACATTACGTTTGGTAAATTAGAGGGTCAGCAAAAAAGAGGAAGGCCCTCAAGGAGATGGATTGACTCAGTGGCTGCAAAAATGGACTTAAACACAGCAACGATAGTGAGGATGATTCGGGACCCCTTCTGTTGTACATAGGGTTGCTATGAGTCAGAACCAACTTGAGGGCACCTAACAACAAGATAAAAATCAAGCTCCCTAAAATGGCCCTTAGTAATTCAGATGTCAAATATATTATCTAGTTCATCTCTCTTGTATCTCTCCCATACTGAAGTTTGCATTATTTTTCAAACGCTCACACTCTTTCATTTGTCCATACTGTTACCTCTGCCTGGTACACTCATCCCCATTTGTCTACCCAGATCAAGTGTTAACCTCCATTGAAAAGAAACCTTAAATCAGGTAATCACCTTGCCGACACATCTCATACTATCATTTAGACCCTACGTAACTGTTTTATAGAATTTACCATATGGAATCATACTTTTTTTTTTCATATAAGCTCTAAGATGAAAGCAAATGCATCTCATTCATCTTTGTATCACCACACAGTGATTGACCCAAAATAAAGTGCTGAAACCAGTGTCTGATGAATAAATAAATGAGTGAATATTCTAGACCTTTTTTAGTATATGTCAAAGGAAAAGAAAGACTGTTGTTCCTCAAGCTCCTGCCCACCACCATCTTCCTATTAACATTGTGTTTGGAGTGTTCTAACTTCTAAAGATGAGAAATACATTATACAATATTGGAGTAGGTACATTTCCCCTTCAGTTGTATCACTTTTCATATTTTCTGAATAAATGATTGTTTGCTCACCATGCCTAATCATTGCTTTTTGAGATATTTTTATGTTTGTTAATGGAAAGCATCAATGCAGTTATTTTAAGGTTTCTAACTTATAAAATAATTTCTTAATTCTGCATGAGAAGTAAACTAATCAGTTTGAAATTTGGAAACTCTTGTCAAGGGCATACATCTTGTTGACAGAACACAATTAGCACTGTTCTAGGCACTGAGCTTCTTAAAAAAAAATCAAAGCGAAGTATATGTTACAAAGTTCTTAAGCTTCAAAGGATTCATAAACCATATACAAAAACTGTGTTGTGTGTGTGTGTGTGTGCATGTATGTATGTGTGTTTGTGAGCATGCTTTTTTATTTTTCTGAGCTGAGGGTTCATTTCATTAGCCTGATTCTTAGAGAGCCTGATTCGTATAAGAGGTCTTTATCAGTTGTTAGTAACCTCAAGTCCTGGATTCTTACATATGTTTCTCTTTTAAAATTTGTCTCTCCATTTAGTCTCTTAAAACCAAAAACAAAAAAACAAACTCATAGTGACCCTACAGGACAGAGTAGAGCTGCCCCATAGGGTTTCCAAGGAGCAGCTGGTGGATTTGAGCTACTGACCTTTTGGTTAGCAGCCATGGCTCTTAACCACTGTGCCAATTAATCTTGTTTATTCCACTCTTCTTTGTTTCCACTGAAACTTATCACATAGGAGACAGATAATTTTAGGATAACTTCCAGGCGTTTGTCTTGGATTACGGGATGGATACAGTGTAGTGGATATTTAATCTTTATTATGTCAGATGTCCAGCAACTGAAACACTTTCCTTAGTCAGTTTTCCCCCATATGAGTGAGGATAGCAGGCTAGCAGGCAAGCCCTTCTCCCTCTTTAGAAGCTAAAAAAGGTTTTTCATCTTCCCAGCCTCCCCTGGAACTGGGGAGGCAAAGGGCATATGGGCTAGGCCCAGTCCGATGCACCTACCTCTAACCCAGAGCAGGGAGCTATGAAAAGCAGCAGTGGAGAATTCAGTCTCAGAGGGAGGAATGGTAGCATCACTAATATCTAGATTCCAGGGTACTGATGATGCAGAAAATGTTTCCAGTGGTCTTGGAAGTTTTTGTCACCTGCAGCTAAGATCAGAAATAAGAGGAATAAATTTGGTTGAATAGTGTAATTAATTTTGGACATATTGAGTTTAAAGTTCCTCTGGACGTCTAGGTGGAGCTGTCTAGTAGGCATTTGGATATAAGATTCTGGATTTCAGGAAAGTGATACCAGGTAGAGCTAAAGGCTTGGGCATTTTCAATGTGTCTGAGTCAATAGTAGTTTTGGGTATGGATGAAATTACACACAAACAGTATGTGGAATAAGAATATATGTGGAGAAAGGACGAAAATTTATATGATAGTATCATACCATTTATTCATTTTTTAGTCAATTTTCTTTTTAGTCACAAAACCTATTTCAATTTTTTTTTAAGAAAACTCCCTCCATCCTTTCCTTAACACATTGCAATGTCTGGTTCTTTGGTCCCTTTTTCCTCTTTGTCCCTGCTTTATCAGGTAGTGCATCTTCCTTCTTCCATGTGAAACCTGGCCCCAGGCCAAGGTTAACTTCTCCACAACAGTTCAACCAAAGCTATTTTCTACAAATCCAGTTTCTACGTATAAATGAATCAAACCACTGTGAAGAAGAGAAAATATTTCATCATTACATTTGTCTTGGTGGGTACTGTGGATTCTTTCAAAGTATCTGCACATAATGAAATGTAATCCCCATTGACCTAACTCAATAATTACTATCCAATATTGTAAATACAATCTTTCTGGTTTGACAGAATGATTTATAATTTTGTTTCTGTAAGAAAAAATATTTATTTATTATTAGCATAGAGTTAAGTATTATGAACATAAGAAATTTTTCCAAGTAACTTGAATCAAAATGTAAAAATTAAGAAATACTGCTCATGCAATTTTGTAAAGGCAATACTTACTGCACTACATTTTAAATTCCATATTTAAAAAAAAAATCCTGTCATCATCAAGTTGATCCTGACTCATAGGAACCCCATGTGTACAGAATATAAAATTATTTTTTCTTCTGGCCCGAAAGTTATAGTTATACATATTAATTATTGTACTTTTCTTTAAGTCAGTATTCATGAATAGCCATTCAATGTATAGAGGGCTGTTTACCGATTCACTAAATGATACTAGACTTTTGGATTCTATATATTTGAAAGTAGACAAATACTAGTCTGATTTTTATTATTAAGATTTTATCTTCCCATTATAAAAGTATAACGGGAATACATTTTACCTGTTTAGTACAGGTGGTGGGCATTCCTTACCACATACCATTGCACTTTGGGTAACCAAGGATCCAACTTTCTGTTTAGTGATTGGAAATGGAAGATTGAGACATACACATCCTGAATCACTGAAGTGGGGGTAGGGTGGCTGCTGTCCGTACAAGGAAGTTTGGATAAGCAGGTATCATTCTACCGGACAGTTTATAGTGATATGCAGGAAGATACGACATGTGGAGGCTTCATGGGAAAGGAATTCCAATTTTTGTCCTTCTTGGTATTGTCATCACCCTGAGCTCCTTCATACCTTGAGTCTAGGCTACTGCTACTCCAGATGAAGGGCTCCTCTCCAAGGAACTGTTTCCACCAATATCTCAGTGTTCCCCAATCAGGTACTAACATATATCTTAGAGGGGTGGGATAGAGTTAACTTTCCTTTTAGTTTAGTAGAGGGCCCTGCAATGGGGCTTTCGTGTAGGGTTACAGCTTTGTCTTGCTACCTGGCTTCTATTTTTCTAGGATGGAGCAGATACTTCTGACTCTTTTCATGAATTACAGTTTATTATCTTCTCTGGGGCAATTGCTGGTTTAATCTAACCTTAGACAAAATCCACAGCACCTTCCTTTTGGAATAATAATGGCTATGTCTTTTTTTTTTTTTTTTTGGAACAGAAAAGTGACTGGCCTGGTTGGAGGTATAGATTACTATTGAGAAGAAATGGTAAATAATATTAGAGAGTTAAGGTGGTCCAGATAACAGCCTTGCATAACAGAATGAGGAGATGGTGCTTCTGGGCTTATATCTTCCTCTTTTTCAAAAGGTTGAGGTCAAAATTGTGGTGTGCAGACTAAAACCTAAAAACATTAAAGTTTCTGTAAAAATATATTTAACATGGATTCCTCATGTTTAGGGATTACTTCTCTCCAAATTCTACTGTTGCATGATTTTAATTATTATTTTTTATTTTCTGAACACATTTTCTGGAACAGACTTCTTAATACAATTTAAGCCCTTGAATGTTCACATATTAGATAATCATATCATCGTTTTTAGCCATTTAGGCTAAATGACACTTAAAGTTAAGTCTCAGGACAGAGCAAACTAATGGGGCTAGCAAAACTTATTTTGTACATTTTGAGTTTTTTTTTAACTAAGTAAATCAGATCATAAATAGATTTTGAGTGAGTAAGCTCTTTGAGAGATACCTTGGTAGATAAATAGAAGGGTTCTACTTTCTATTAGGTGAAAATTAATACTAAGTTAGCTAAAGTAAGCCAAAAGTCGGGCAACGCTAAAGTGATAATAAAGCGTTATTTATCATTAAAAAGGAAATACGTATCTGTTACCATTTCTATGAAGTGTGATGGGGAAATTCTGAGTACATGGGGATAGAATAGTTTCATATAAAGTATTATATGAATTTAAGATAGAGAAAGACAATCTGGAATTCATAATTCCCGTGCTTTATGCATGGAATGAAACTTCCGTCATTCAAAGAAAAGTCTTGTTAAAAGACTCCTTTTAGCCTTGAGGTCAAGGCAGCCAAAAACCAAACTCAGAGCTTATTCATCTTCCTTTTAATCTTTTTAAGTTGGTTTCTTTTTAATTTCTGCTTTTTTATTTCCATTAATCATTATTTCTGTTTCACAGAGGCAATAACCTCTTCATCATTGCAAAATTTACAAACTGTTCATCAGATTCAACCTTTATACTTCCTTTGTTTGCCCTATATGGTGTTTTAAATAGCATTTTGCAATATTTGATAACATTTGAAAATCAAAGACAATCCCACAAAAAGCTGGTTTCCCTGAAATGCTGGAATATTTGTCAGCATCAGGCTCATAATCCATCCCAGCAACAAGCAGTGGGAGCTGAGGTCTGGAGTGGAAGAAGACAGCGGTCCTCAAACTTGGTTGCATTAGAAACACCTTGCTTTTAAAACGTACACGTGCCTGGGTCCTTGTGACCAATTACATCATAATATCTGAATAGAGGCTCCGATATATACGATTCTGTGGGCTGCCAGGGTTAGGAACCACTAATATGTGTGCTTCTGTTTGCCACAATCCTCCTTGCACTTACATAACCTCCCTGACCTTCATAGATGTGCATATTTGTGAACTCCGTTTAATCACATTCTCAACTCACAGCTCCACTGGATCTGTGGTTAACAATCTACAGCTCATTTGGTTCAATTTTACCTGTACTCAGAAAATTATGTCCTTGTTCTTTCAATTGTGGGATTTCATATTTAGTATAATCAATGCACAGTATAAAAATTGCTTCATATAAACCTTATTCTTATAGTTCTTTTTGTAATTGGGAGTTGGGGAGAGGTTTTTTTTTTTTGTGGATGACTGCATCTTACATAAGCAATAAGCATGCTAATAAAAGGAAATTAAATCTAGTTTCATTTCTTGTTTCCAGAATGTAGCAGTTATGTGGAAGGCCTGGGAAAATTCTATCTTATTTTTGTGCTGCCATTCTTCATTCATTTTATACTTTTTCCCTCCACTTGAAATACTTCTGGAACACCAAATCTGCACCGTACGCTCACTACAGCCTCAACCTTCTTCATGTTCGTTTTGAAAAGCAGTTTACGTTTCACGTTGATGTCAGGAAAGCAAGTAATTATGAAATTAAATAGCTAGTTTTATTTTACTTTCTTTCAGAATATTGATGGTGCTTAGCAGGATACAATCTCCTTACGTTAATTCTGTAAAGTGAATACCTCCGCAGCGTAGTTCATATTTGATCATTCTCTGAACTGAAAGATAGATAAGATTACATTAATGCACAAGGATAGGGGATTTGGGGTGGGGGTGTTCCAGGCTGAAGACTCAGTTGAGAAAGTAGGTCTACTATTGAAGGAACACTCTTATAAAGAGAGAGCTCTCTGCCCAGGTAGGGACAGGGACTTTCTGAGATAAACGGTGGCAGTTTCCTAGTCTGTCATGCAAAAAGTGGCAGGTTTCTGTTCCTCAGTCTTGAGATCTGAGTTTAAAAATCTGCTAGATCAGTGGAAATAAGGGCATTTCCTTCAGAGATTTCTAAATTCCTGCCATTATATCCTACTGTTCTGTGATTGGATAATTGGATCAGTGTCATGGATTGAACCTTGTCCTCCAAAGAGTGTGTGTAACAATTTGGCTAGGCCATGATTCCCAGAATTGTGTGGTTGTCCTCCATTTTGTGATTGTAATTTTATGTTAAAGAGGATTAGAGTGGAATTGTAACACCACCCTTACTCAGGTCACATCCCTGATCCAATGTAAAGGGAGTTGCCCTGGGGTGTGGCCTGCACCACCTTTTATCTCTTGTAAGAGATAAAAGGAAAGGGAAGCAAGCAGAGAGTTGGGGACCTCATACCATCAAGAAAGCAGTGCCGGGAGCAGAGCGCGTCCTTTGGACCAGGGTCACTGCGCAGAGAAGTTCCTAGGCCAGGGGAACACCGAAGAGAAGAAGGTCGACAGAAAAAGGCTTCCCCTGGAGCTGATGCCCTTAATTTGGACTTTTAGCTTTCTTTAACTGTAAGGAAATAAACTTCTCTTCGTTAAAACCATCCACTTGTAGTATTTCTGTTGTAGCAGCACTGGATAACTAAGACAATCAGTTTGAAAGGACATCATTTTGTTTCTTGAATGAAACAGAACTGGATATCCATCGAGTGTACACTAGGTCCGATGAATAGACAAATGACAATTTGTAGAAGTGTTCTAGAGATGTTTCAAGACCACCATGAGCAGAGGGCGGGGGGGAAGAGGAGGAGTCATACATGGGGCATCTTGTCATCCAATCCTACTTAAATCAAAGTATCTCTGTTTTTCAGTTTTTTACTTATTGGAATTCCATATAGGATTTTGTCTGAAACCAAGATTCCATTACTTAACAAAAACGTTCAAATACCTCTGAATTAGAGGGAAATTCTAGTGATGTTACAGGTGAGCAAAATGGATCAAGAAAAATTCTATTTGAATTAGCTACATCCCTGTATCGATCAGGGTCTAATCAGGAGACCGAAATCATCAAGCAATTTGATCTGGGAAATTTTAATATAGAGAATTATTAATAATAAAAAATAATATTAATAGGGGATTGTAGTAATGGAAGATTGGTTAAAAAGAGGTAAAGAGAATTTTAAAGAATACAGGAAGAGCAGGCGTACAGAGCAGCCATTACTCCTAGGACTTACAAGGCCCAAGGAAGAGCCCCGCTCCAACCCCGACCAGGAACTGAGATCCATATGTCCATAGAAAGGGCATGGCCAAGGCTTAGTGGATGATAGAGTAGTTCACTGAGGTGCCATGTCAGCAGGACTTACTGCAAATCTTCTCTCTGGAATGCTGAGGAAGGTGTTAAAGCTGGTAACTCAATCCCAAATGGCCAGCGGCTTTGTGAGGGAAGCCCATCTTGGTGAGGTGCCCCACTGGTGAGAGGCTTTGCTACGAAGGCACCTGAGGAGATGCCTTGGGAAAGCAAAGTTGAGTCAGGAAGACAAACCCTTTCCTTTTCCAGGTTCACTTTAATATCCTCTACTGGCACAATTTAACATTGGGTCAGCAGACAAAGGAGAAATATTTACAGAGGTCACTATGAGTCAGAATCAACGTGATGGCCACGAGTTTGGTTTGGTTTTGGAATTCCATTACAACAGAGCAGACAATTAAGGGTTGATTTGGAGCTGAGAGGCAATAAATTGTTAGCTGGTCCAATTTCTAAGCCCAATTAGTGCATATTCACTTCCAGGACTCTTCTAATAGAAACTTGAGATGAAACTGAATCACTTGAATTCATTGAATTGCTGCTTTATTTGTGCCTGCTGGTACATATAGCGACCGTTTAATTTTTCAGCTTCTGGCATTTATTGGGGAGCTGCTGCACTACTGACAGTGCATGCTGCTGCAAGGCAGAGGCCTTTATGACTGTTTGGAACTGAAGAAACCGGCAGGCATGTGTCACAAATTACTGTTTTTACAGGGTATTTTATGAGGGCCTGAATTTTTGGCAGGAAAAATAGAAATAAGACTTTTTATTTGTTGCACGTGTGTACCAACAGACCCAGGTGGGAACTCTGGGGTATTATTAGTGGTACTTCATATGTACCACTAAACACTTAGGCTAGGCTTGTGGGAGGGGCAAGAAAAAAATCCATACTACCTACCAAAAATTCAGACACACTCAATGATTCAACACCCTTCCATTAATGAAAACACATGGTATCAACAAAAAATTCAAAGCAGAAAATAATTGCATCATGAACGGGTTAAACCCTAAAGAAAGGAGAGTTATAGATTTAACTGGTGTCCCCTAATACCTTGAGAACAAGGCTATGAACTTCATTCTCTTTCATTAATTAATTCATTTGTATGCCTACTTTGCTCATGGCATTGTGCTTAGTACCGTCCATTAACATGTTGTAGCCAAGTCGATTCTGACTTGTAACGACCCCATGCGTTACAGAGTAGAACTGCATTGTAGGGTTTTCTTGACTGTAATCTTTATGGAAGCAGGTCACTGGGACTTTCTTCCTTGGTGCCGCTGGGTGGGTTTGAACCACCAACCATTAGGTTAGTAGTCGAGCACAAACCGTTTCCGCCACTCAGGGACTTTGCTTAGTACTACCAAACCAAACCCGTTGTTGTTGAGTTGATTCTGACTCAAAGCAACCCTGTAGGACAGAGCAGAACTGCCCCATAGAGTTTCCAAGGAGCCCCTGGTGGATTTGAACTGCCAACCTTCTGGTTAGCAGCCGTAGCACTTAATCACTATGCCACTTAGTACTAGAGGGGATACAAAATATACAGCTCCTGAGGGGATGGTAATAAGTATAAAACAAGGCTCTTGGCATTCAGTAACTTATTCTCCAAACATCCTGGAAGATATTTTGGTATGAATCCAAATCCAGATAGCTACCAATAGAAGAAATATCCTGAAGATGACTTAAAAATAAACAAGACATAACAAATTTTATTTCTTTCAACACTTATTTAGAAAATGTTTGAGTTGATTTGCCAAAAAAAAGCACAATACAATGTTATTATTCTTTAATTATTAGGACCAAAGAAAGGGAGATAAATATATATATGGCCAAAAAGGCAAGCAAACTTGTAATAATTAAATATTGAATTTAACTTTGAGTCTGCTGGTAGCCAGAAATGATAGAAAAACATGATTATTTATATAGCTCTTGTGATGGTTAAGCTTGTGTGCCAGCTCGGCTGGGCCATGATTCTCAGTGTTTATATGTGATCACCCTCATGATGGGATCTGCTGTGAGTAGCCAATTATTTGAAAGGGTGTTTCTTTGGGCTTGTAGCCTGCATTGGAGTATAATGTTCTGGCTTTTTCCCTCTCTGGATCCTGCAGCTGCCTCCTGTTCATCTGACCTAGGTTCTTGGGACTTGAGCTAGCAGCTTAGCTGATGATTTTGGGACTTGTTGATCTTCACAGCCTGTGAGCAAGAGCCTAGCTCTCAGACCTGCTGTTCTTGGGTTTGCCAGCCCCTGCAGCTATGTGAATCAGGAGAAGCCTTGTGGTCTTACCTGCCCATCTTGGGATTCGTTGATCTTCACAGCCTGTGAGCAAGAGCCCTGCTCTCTGACCTGCCAATCTTGGGTTTGCCAGCCCCTGCCACTACTTGGATCAGGAGAAGCCTCTATCCTGCTCCACAGACTTAGGAAGTTCCAGCCTCTACAATTGTGTGAGGTGTTTCCTTGATATAAATCTCTCTCTATATATATATTTATACACTTTATTGGTTTTGCTTCTCTAGAGAACCCAGCCTAAGACAGTTCTTAATACATTAAAATCTTGGAGCATATCAGTTCTTTAGTAGTTGTGAAACTTGTTTTTCTAATATTCAATAGTATATTTCTTACATGAAAGTTTCTGCAGATAAGATATATTAGACCAAAGAAAGTGCTTTTATTTGATTGACAGACTATCCTCTACTAAAACCCAGGTTACTCATCTAGAACTAGAATAATCTTTAATGATTACTATTGTTAAGTTTGTGGGTTAAGATATAAAAAAGATATAAAAGTGCATGCATGAGTGTCTGTGTATGTGTCTGTGTGTGTGCAAGCATGTACATGTTCCTATGCACGGAGTATACGGGGTGCTATTCTAGGGTAGACAGTACAACAGGGCATCCTAGGTCCATATTTGGCTTACAATTATGGATTTTCAGGCATACAGGGGCTTTAAATAGAAAGCAACAATGCCTATTTTGAATGTTTTCCCAAAGTAACTACAGTCCCTAAAACTTTTATTATCTCACACCAGGCCATCTTCACTCCAGTAAATTTACTATCTGACCCTTGGGAATAATATAACTGAGCAATTAAGCATAGACTGAAACCAGACCACCAAATTTAAATTTCACCTCTGCCACTTACTAGATGTGTGACTTTATAAAATGTACTCACATTCTCCAGGAGGCTCAGTTTCTTCTTTAAAATGGGAAGAATAACAGTGTCTGTCTACTTAGTAGTTCTTTTTTTTTTTTTGGTGAAGCTCAAATACATTTAATAATTTTAAAGTAGTTACAACCATACTCAACAGGTAATTGCTATCTAAGTGATTGCTGTTGTCAGGTCCCCTCGAGTCAGCTCCAACTCATAGCGACCCTATGTACAACAGAACCGAACACTACCTGGTCCTGTGCCATTCTCATGATCGTTGTTATGCTTTAGCCCTTTGTTGCAGCCACTGTTGACCCTCCACTTTACCAAGCATGATGTCCTTTTCCAGGGACTGGTACCTCCTGATAACATGTCCAAAGTATGTAAGACGAAGTCTCATCGTCCTTGCTTCTGAGAAGCATTTTTTTATTGTTTGAGTTTGTGACCCTTGCTAGTTGTTTAAAGCAAATATGTGATTATTTTACCTTTGTATTTTCTATTTGTCCAATTTGCATCTGAAATACTGTTCACTTTAATTCTTCTAAGCATCTTGTTATACTGGAATATTAATTCATATTTTTGCAGCCAATTATTTTTCATGGAAGTATCCATTGGAACCACGTCGATCTTGCAATGCCCTGGTCTTTTTTTTTCTTAGGTAGCATACCTCAGAGTCTCAGTCTTACTTCTGTTGCCACTGTTCTTGTTATATCAGCCAATTCTCACAGTCTGTGTGTCAGTTTTATGGTCTACGTCTATATTTATAGCAGGGCAATACAATTGATCTCTGGTTAGAGAACTTAGAATGAGTTAAGGCTGTGAGAAATGAGATGTTAGAACTAGTTCATGTATACTTTTTCAAAGGCTGTCTTTTTTCCAAATATAAGGCAAATAAAACTATTTGACTGAGCTGTTAAAACAAGCAATCAGACAAATTGTGATGAATAAATGGTGATCTAATGAGTGACAGGTGAGCTTTTTTTCCTCCATATTTCCAAAGCTAAGAAGCCTAGAAACACCTCTCTCCAAATCTCAGTAAACTGGCAATTCAAAGATTGAAACTATTGTAACCGGTGTCAAACTTACGAAGAGTTTGATATGTTTGGGTGTCCTTTGAGGTGATCACATATCCGCATGATTTCAGACAATAAATAATCACACAAATGCTTCTCTTTCTTACCAAAGCTGAGAAAAATACTATAATCCAATTGAATAGAAATGCTTTTAGAATCCCAAATTTGGTTATTTATTATTTTTTTCTACACTAGATATGTTGTTGTTGTGTGCTGTCAAATCAATTTCAACTCATAGCGGTCCTATATTGACAGAGCAGAACTGCCCCATAGGGTTTCCTAGGTAGTAATCTTTATGGGAGCAGATTGTTAGTCTTTTCTCCTGCAGAGTTGCTAGTGGGTTCAAATTCCTGACCTTTCAGTTAGCAGCTGAGCATTTAACCATTATGCTACCAGGGTTTCTACACAAGGTATATGATATACTATATCCACCCGATAGTTTTCTAACATAAAACTGACATTGCTCCTAAGTGGTTATTATTTAATGGATCCTGTTAAAGTCAGACTCATTCCATATTTTCATTATTCATGTAGTCTTTCAACAAACTTTTATTCAGTATGTACACTACCTGAGATTGTGAATCCTCAAAAATTAGTTAAGTAGAAAGTTGTATCCTAGTGTCACTCTTAAGACCTTTTCTTTTTAATTCTACAGATGCATGAATCAGATCAATCCATAAAGTCAAATCAGCTTTCTTCTTAGAGAGATTTATGAGAAATGCTTTATATTAATAGAAAACATGTAGTTGAAAAAGTAGTAAACTTTATAGTTATATTAAATTTTTGTTTTCATTTCAGGTCTCTTTATAAAAGTAGCAAAAAATTAGTAATAACTAAGGTCGGCAGTTTGAATCCACCAGCTGCTCCTTGGAAACCCTATGGGCCAGTTCTACTCTGTCTATAGGGTCGCTATGATTCAGAATTGACTCGATGGCACCTAACAACAACAACGTGTTAAAAAAATAGAAGAATGCTAATATAAAGTGTTGAACCTCACTCAGATGAATATAATATACGAGTAAAATGACAAAAACTGACCTTGAATAGCAACATGGTTAGGTCTATGAAACACTGTGAAGTGGAATACAAAGTTGTGCTGGCTCACTGCTGTGCCTCCATTGCACTGTCTGGGCTTCACTGTGAATCCTATAATCCCAGTTCTCACTGTTCCTGAGACAGGGTTGGTTCCAGAAATATCTATACACAATTTGCCTGCTGCAGAACCTTAGTACCTCTTCCCTGCTCCCTCCCATCCCTCAGCCCCCAAATCAAATATAAAAGCTTCTCTTTTATTTCCATAAGCCCCAGGGACCACAGTGTCTCCCTGGGCCCAAGGACGGGTCAGCTCATGTTTTTATACTCTAACCTCCACCAGAGTGAGCCTTGGGCAATGCCAGAATTTTAAAAAACAGATAAAAGTTAAAATCCTTTCTCTCATTTCTCTAAGCTTCTTATGTGGTGTCTACTCATTGCTTTTTAACATGTTTACTTGCTCCAATGTATCAGGAGAGCACAGAGACAGCATAGGGGAAGGTCTCTAATGACACGTTTCTAAGAGTTCCTTTGTTTAATGACTCCATCTGCAGGAAAGAGTCAGTACTGCCTGTTTTTGTTATTGGACAAGAAATTTATCCCAGAGATGAAACCACCATTAGTTGCATCGTCAAACCGCTGTTAGTGCATTATTCTATATATCAATCAGGTCATGTTTGTTAATTGTGTTTTTCAAATCTTTACATGCTAACTAATTATTTTTCTGAATATTCCATTCATTATTGAGGGAGTTTTTTTCTTGTTTTGTGAAGACAATCTGGCAATTTTGTTGTATATGGGGCATTTGTCCACTTACCTTAAATTTAATTACTGATATATTTGAGTTTAAATCTAGCATATTACTCATTGCTTTCTAAAAAAAAAAAGTATTGAAAGGCTAAAAGCTATTTTGGTGAAAAGACAGAAAGTGTATGGGGGAAAATCAAGGAACCCTTCATAGTGGAAGTAACCAATAGACAAAGATTGCTACATATAACTTCAACCACCCTTGAAAGAGGTTAGACTATGTTAGGGAGACATCCTACTCCCGCAGACATGATGGCTTGGTCAGTTACTATTGGAATAGAGACTTGTAGAGGTAAATTTCCCTGTAAAATAGAGGAGAGTAGAAAATGTTAGGTAAAGGTTGCAAACCTGAGAGGGAGAGACCAGAAATGTGAGGAACTGCATGAATGTCGAGGGGAGAGTTGAAAGTCATGACGGTGGAGCAGTTCAAAAGGAATTTTTGGAGGAAAAAAAATTACTAGGAAGCAATTTTTAAGTTGTTTTCATTGTGGTATAATGTACCCCTTTCCCTATGTGTTTCCCATGCAGTATCCTTTAGCAAAGGCTATATTGTTTATATCAGTCTTGGAGAAAGTACAGGGAGAATGCTCCTTAGAAGAGAGGATGGCTAGATTTTATCTCGCTTACTTTGGACACATCATCAGGAGGGATCAATCCCTGGGGAATGACACCACCACGTTTGGTAGAGAGTCCATGAAAAACAAGGAACCCCTCAATGAGTTAAATTGACAACGATAGTTGCTACAGTGAACTTAAACATACAAACAATTTTGAGGATGGTGCAGGACTGGGCGATGTTCCATTCTATTATACGTAAGGTCAATATGAGTAGAAGCTAACTCGATGACAACCAACAAGAGCATATTTTTCACTAATTCTTTTTGTAAAAGCAGATTATTTGTGGGAAGTTTGGGTGGAGGGTTGAGTTCAATGTGTGGACTGAAGCAAGGCAAAAACGGATTATGTGGGGAAGCTGCAGTTGAGAACAGAGGAGACTCTGAGAGCGTAAAGTGGGGTCCAAGTAGAGATCTCCAAGGAGTAAAGGGGAACCAGTTAATATCTAACTTATAGGTGGAATAAATAGAAAAATTGAACTAAATTGACAGTAAGAAGACTCAAAGAAAAGTGGAAACATCTAGAAACCCCAGTACGGCTGGAAGTGTCAATTAAGATAAACAGTAGGGGCTCACCTTCCTGACTTTGTGCTCTCTCCCACCTTGAAGTACCTTTTGTGATTGTTTCATAGCTCTGTGTTGCAGGCCTAGAACTCTACACTAAAAAAGCAAACCCACTGCCTTCGAGTCGATTCCGATTCATAGCAACCCTATAGGGCACAGTAGAACTGCCCCAAAGGGCTTCCAAGGAGCGCCTGGTGGATTCAAACCGCCAACCTTTTGGTTAGCAGTCATAGCTCTTAACCACAGCTCCACCAGGATGTTCGAACTCTATGCTAGAGCACGCATCTCAGTGCTCATTTGCCTGAAGCATAGGTGTGCTTCCAGTGACTCTATTTAATGAGGATGTTTAATGTTAATGCTCCATGACTGGGCTTCACATGGATCATCAAATCCATCATATACTTTTCGTGTGGGGTGGGACTCTTCCTTCTGTTACTCTACCCCCTAGCGAGGAAGCAATTTTTGCTAATATTTGTGAAAGAAATCCATCAAGTTATGAAACCCCAGGCTGAGCTCTTGAAAGAGATAAATTCTGTTTTGTTCCTGTATCCTTCCCACAATGCTACATCTATCATGTAGGCATAAAGAAACACCTGAAAACATGTGAACTTTTAGAATAGAATAAAATATTATCCTTCTAGGGGAACAGGTCAAATGACACATTGCATTGGGAAAATCTGCTACAAAAGGGCTCTTCGAAGTGTTGAAAAGCAAAGACATCATTTTGGGGACTAAGATGCGCCTCATCCAAGCCATGGTGTTTTCAATCGCCTCGTATTCATGTGAAAGCTGGACAATGAATAAGGGGAAGACTGAAGAAGAATTGATGCCTTTGCATTATGGTGTTGGCAAAGAATATTCAATATACCATGGACTGCCAAAAGAATTAACAAAGCTCTCCTGGAAAAAGTACAGCCAGAATGCTTCATGGAAGCAAGGATGGTGAGACTTCATCTTACATACTTTGGACATGTTATTAGGAGGGATCAGTCCCTGGAGAAGGACATGATACTTGGTAAAGTAGATGGTCAGTGAAAAAGAGGAAGACCCTCCAGGAGATGAATTGACTCAGTGGCTGCAACAATGGGCTCAAGCATAGCAACAATTGTGAGGATGGCACAGGACCAGGTAGTGTTTGGTTCTGTTGTACATAGGGTCACTATGAGTTGGCACTGACTCAAGGGCACCTAACAACAATAGGGGAACAGATTGAGCAGGAAAGGGTTAGAGTGAATAAGTTCTCAGACCATCAATCTGAGTATGGTAGAAGGCCCCAGCGTGAAGTCCCAAACACAGTGATTCAATGACATGATTTGATTGTTACAAGAGTTCAGGATATCTGCAAGAGGACAGAGTCACAATTGTAAATTAGTCACTTTCCCATCTCAGGTGACTCTGGACTTAGAATTTGACTTGGACTTTAGAGAAGTTGTTTAATTTTCCTAAGTCTCAGATTCTTCATTGAGAAAGACCTGACCTCCATACCCCATAGGATTGTTGTGAGTTTCACATGGGGTAATGCATGTAAAATCACTGTGCACACACGTGCACACATACATACACATATGGAAAACCTGGTGGCATAATGGTTAAGAGCTACAGCTGCTAACCAAAAGGTGGGCAGTTCAAATTCACCAGGCACTCCTTGGAAACTCTTTGGGGCATTCTACTCTGTCCTGTAGGGTCACTGTCTTAGGCTCAGTTCTCTAGAGAAGGAAAACCAGTAAAGTGTATAAATATATATATAGAGAGATTTATATCAAGGAAACAGCTCAAGTGATTTTAGAGGCGAGAATGTCCCAAGTCCGTGGATCAGGGTAGAGGCCTCTCCCAATTTACGCAGCCATGGAAACTGGTGAACCCAAGATCAGCAGGTGAGGGAGCAGGACTCTTGCTCATAGGCTGTGAAGATCAATGAATCCCAAGACTGACAGGTAAGCTGCTAGCTCAAGTCCCAAGAACCAGAAGTGAGATGACAAGAGGCAGATGCTGGGTCCAGAACAAGTCAAAAATCTTGGCAAGGTGGGCAGGAAGGAAGTAGCTGGTGCATGGTGGAGCGATTAAGGCTGAGGGGGTGGATAGCTGCCATAGGCCCCACCCCCCACTGGTAGCGCTCAGCAGATTCCATCACGGGGATGATAACATATCAAATTTCAACAGGGAAGTGATCACCTTATACAACTGCCAAAACACTGAGAATCATGGCCTAGCCAAGTTGACATACAATCTTAACCATCACAATCCACCCCTTGTCAATTTGGCACCGGTACACATCTCTCGAAACCATGCATAATCTCTGAATAAAGACAATTACAAAGCCATACTTGAGCCTAACATGATACGACTAACATGCGTACAATTGAAAACAAACTAGCCCCATTTACAGCTTATATTTTATAAGTGAAGGAAACAAAAATATTTGATGCACACATATAAAGCAGAAATACTCATAACAATTATAGTCACCATTTCTGCAACTGGTCATGTGGCCATAACTGGTATTTAGAACTACCTTCTTCCACCACCCATTCTGTATTCCCTTTGCCCTCAGCAAGCACCTCAGCTGATCATGGTTGTTTGCCTGGTGAGGTGACCCAAACCTTCCTTCCTGAAGGATCTGAGACGTTAGTAGTCATGTAAGAATTCGGTTGCTGTAGTTTTCCATTGACTTTAATCATAGAACATGGTAGTATTAAGAGACGCCCTAAGGGATCTCCTGCATTCCAGACATACTCTTCTTTACCTCCATTATGTAATTTCAATCCTATTTCCTCTTGGTAATCAGGATCAATCACATCAGCCTGTACAGTAACTCCCTTCTTTGTTTATCCAGAGGCATAAGGAGCCAAAGTGGCCAAGTGGCATTCTTAGCTTCCAGTTCAGTGGAATGAGTGATGTGTCTCCAGGAGTGAGCATTCCTCCCTTTGGACCTAAGACCTCTAGACCAGCAGAGCATAAGTTCGTGGGGACAGGAAGCAAAAGTCTTGCGAGTGGGTCACTGAGGGTAAAGTGAGTGATGCCACTCCCATTTCCACCCCTGGATTCCTGGACCTATGAATCCTAGCTATGGGAGAAACAGCACAATATATTGGATGCTGGTTTAGAGCATATACAACCTCCTGGAGAACGTTGTCCCAACCCTGCAAGGTATTGCCACCTAGCTGGCACCATAATTGTGTTGTTAGAAGGCCATTCCATCATTCTATCAGGCCAGCTGCTTCAAGATTATGGGGAACATGGTAAGACAGGAGAATTCCATGAGCATGGGCCCACTGCCACACTTCATTTGCTGTGAAGTCAGTCCCTTCATCCCAGGCAATGCTGTGTGGGATTTCACGATGGTGGAAAAGGCATTCTATAAGTCCACAGATGGTAGTTTTGGCAGAAGTAAGTGTCTGTTCCAGTAAGGACAAAACGCAGCCCTTTCCATGATCGAAGTGGTCCAGTGCAATCAACTTGACACCAGGTTGCTGGTTGATAACCTCGAGGGATGGTGCCATATCGGGGACTCAGTGCTGGTCTCTGCTGCTGGCAGATTGGGCACTCAGTAGTGGCTGTAGCCAAGTCAGCCTTGGAGAGTGGAAGTCCACGGTGCTAAGCCCATGCATAACCTGCTTCCCTGCCACCGTGGTCACTTTGTTCATAAGTCCATTGAGCAATGACAGGAGTAGCTGGGGAAAGAGGGTGACTGGTTTCCACAAAATGCATCATCCTATCTACTTGATTATTAAAATCTTCCTCTGCTGAGGTCACCCTTTGGTGAGCATTCACATGAGACATAAATATCTTCACTTCTTTGGTCCATTCAGAGAGGTCTATCCACATACCTTTTCCCCATAAATCCTTGTCTCGAATTTGTCAATCATGTTCCTTCCAAGTCTCTGACTATCCAGCCAAACCATTGGCCACAGCCCACAAATCAGTATATAATCACACATCTGGCCATTTCTCCTTCCAAACAAAGTGAATAACCAGGTTCACTATTCGAACTTCTGCCCATTGAGAGGATTTCCCTTCACCACTGTCCTTCAGAGAGGTCCCAGAAAGGGGCTGTAGTGCTGCCGCTGTCCACTTTCGAGTGGTGCCTGCATATTGCACAGAACCCTCTGTAAACCAAGCACGAGTTGACTCTTCTTCAGTCAACTGATCATAAGGAACGCCTCATGAGGTCAGAAGTGCAGACTGGAGGATGAAAGGTAATGTGACAGGAGTGGAGCCCATGGGCATTTGGGCCACTTCTTCATGCAACTTACTTGTGCCTTCAGGTCCTGCTTGGGCCCTATCTTGTATATACCACTTCCATTTAATGATGAAGTGCTGCTATGCACGTCCAGCTTTACAACTCTGTGGGTCAGACAACACCCAGTTCATGATGGGCAGCTCAGACTGCATGGTGTGTCCCATGGTTAAGCATCAGTCTCTACTAAGGCCCAGTAAGAAGCCAAAAGCTGTTTCTCAAAAGGAGAGTAGTTATCTGCAGAGGATGACAGGACTTTGCTCCAAAATCCTAATGGTCTGTGCTATGAATCACCAATAGGGTCCTGCCAAAGACTCCAAACAACATCTCTATCTGCCATGGACACTTCAAGCACCATTGGATCAGCTGGATCATATGGCCCGAGTGGCAGAGAGGCTTGCACAGCAGACTGAATTTGTTGTAGAGCCTTCTCTTTTTCTGGGCTCCACTTAAATCTAGCAGCTTTTCAACACTGAAAATAGGCCAGAGTAGCACACCCAGATGAGGAATATGTTGCCTCCAAAATCCAAAGAGGTCCACTAGGCACTGTGCCTCCTTTTTCATTGTGGGAAAAGCAAGATGCAATAATTTATCCTTCACTTTAGAAGGAATATCTTGACATGCCCTCACCACTGGACCCCTAGAAATTTCACAGAGGTAGAAGGCACCTGAATTTTTGTAGGATTAATTTCCTACCCTCTGGCATGCAAACATTTTACCAATAAGTCCATAGCCATTGACATTTCTTCCTTACTAGGTCCAATCAGCATAATGTCATCAATGTAATGGACCAATGTAACATCTTGTGGAAGGGAAAGATGATCAAGTTCCCTGAGGACTAAATTATGACATAGGGCTGGAGCGTTGATGTAGCTCTGAGGTAGACAAGTGTAGGTGTATTGCTGGCCTTGCCAGCTGAAGGTAAACTGCTTCTGGTAGTCCTTTGAAATAGGTATGGAGAAAAAGGCATTAGCCAGATCAATAACTGCATACCAAGTACCAGGAGATGTATTAATTTGCTCAAGCAATGAAACTACATCTGGAACAGCAGCTGCAGTTGGAGTCACCATTTGGTTAAGTTTTTGGTAATCTACTGTCATTCTCCAAGATCCATCTGTTTTTTGTACAGGCCAAATAGGTAAGTTGAGTGGGGATGTGGTGGGAATCACCACCCCTACATCCTTCAAGTCCTTGATGGTGGCAGTAATCTCTGCAATCCCTCCAGGAATGTGATATTGCTTTTGGTTTACTATCTTCCTAGGTAGGGGCAGTTCTAATGGCTTCCACTTGGCTTTTCCTACCATAATAGCCCTTACTCCATTTGTCAGGGATCCAATGTGGGGGTTCTGCCAGTTGCTGAGTGTATCTATTCCAATTATGTATTCTGGAACTGGGGAAATCACTACAGGATGGATTTGAGGACCTACTGGACCTACTTCGAGACGGACATAAGCCAAGACTCCCTTAATAACCTCACCTCCGTATGCACCCACTCTGACTGGTGGATCACAATGACGTTTTGGGTCTCCTGGAATTAGTGTCAGTTCAGAGCCAGTATCCAGTAATCCCCAAAAATCTTATTATTTCCTTTTCCCCAATGAACAGTCACTCTTGTAAACAACAGTAGATCCCTTTGGGGGAGGCTGGGAGAAAGATTAACAGTAAAAATTTTTGGCATAGTATTGGAGTCCTTCCTCAAGGGGACCTGGCCTCCCCTTCATTCAAGGGGTTGTGGGTCTTGAAACTCGCTCAAGTCTGGGAATTGATTGAGGGACCGTGACTCTCTATTCTGGCAATTCAAGTTAGACTGCTGTTCACCTGGCCTAGAATTCGTCCATTTGTACAGATGAAGTAAATATTTAGTGCATTTCCCATCTATTTCACCTCAGGGGACACCACGACTAAGTAGCCAATGCCATAAATCCATACAAGTCAGACTATTCTGATTACTGCCTTGACTCTGCTGTCCATTACTATAACCACACCCACCTTGTGTTTGTCCATTGAACACTGCCACTTGGTCCCTACTACCATGGGGTCTAATCAGTCCCATTGTGTGGGGATATTTGCCATTTAAATATGACTGCACTATTGACAACTGCAGCTCCCACAGGCTTCTATGCTGCACAGCATATTGAGACTTGTCCCCAACATGTTGTGACTTGTCACGACTTGTTTTCCCAAACCTATTGTCCCATTACTGATTGGCTTGTTTACCTGAATTCCTTCTCCCTTGCCCGAAACTTATTTTTACTTGCCCAAAGCCCATTGTTCTGTTATTTGCTTCACAGCTTGCTGTATTGACTATAAATAAACTCCTGGGACTGAAGCCGGGGGTTGACTCCTCAGAGTGACCGTCTGGCCCCACTTCTCTGTAAGAGTTGTGTTTGGTTACTGTCTCCGCCGTCCCGACATTTGCCGCTGCTGCTACACCATTGTAGTTAGGTGTCTTAATTCAGTTAAGGCAGTTCTCACTCTCAAACCTGACTTACATAAAATAGAAATCACAGCAGTCTTCAAGGATGCTGGAGCTCCCTACACAAACTTGTTCCTCACTGTTGTTGTAAAAGGTGTGTCTTCTGGGCATTCCATGTGTGGGTCGGTAGGTTTAACCTGATAATTCCACTCTAGCATGCCAATTTCCCTAAATCTTTGGATACCTTCTTCTACAGTATACCAAGGCAGATCTGGCACTTCGATCTGATTTAGTGTAGGCCACCTCATAATCCATGCTTCAGCAACCCAAACAAACAAACTATTAGATCCTTTCCTAACTTTAAAAGCTGAAACATTGAATGAAGAATCTGTGCTTAGTGGACCCATATGAATAACCTAAGACTGACCCATCTTTATGTTCCTTGCACCATTATCCCACACCCTTAATAGCCATTCCCATACATATTCCCCAAGTTCCTGTTTGTATATATTAGAAAAGTCAAGTAGTTCTTTTGGAGTGTAGTGTACCTCTTCCTGGGTCACACTTTGTACTTCAGCTTTTGGGACTCGCTGGGACTTAAGTCTAATTATAGGTCTAGAAGCCAGAATCGGTAGTGTGGAATTATTTTGAGAACATTCAGCATTGTCTTGTAAAGCATCTGCTCTGGAGAGCTGAGTGCCTGTGTGCAGGAGGCTTCCTGGCAGAGTGGGATGCCTCCAGGCACTTACTGGTGGAGCTACAGAACTTTGAAACACTTGCCCCAGCAGGGTAGATGTGGGCGTGAGGCCCGAGGAGCCAAGAGGCCAAGAAACCAGGAAACAGAAGCTGAAGAGACAAGAGACACAAGAAGCCGAGCTGCCTCAGTCTCTAAAGGTATGACCGTGACCTCAGGGATTTCAAAGGGTGGAGCTAAGACCTCTGATGTTTCTAAGGGTGGAGTTGCCACTTAGATATACTAGGAGAATGGTGTGCCTAAAGCTGAGGGAGCAGAGTTGGTGTCCCTGTGGGCCTGGAAGGCAGAGCTGAAGCCCAGGGCTGAAGGGCCTTCACTCAGAATCTGGAGAGTGTGGCCAATATCTAGAGTCTGGAGGGCAGGGCCATTGTGTAAATTGCCTCAGAGAACAGAAGATTATTTTCAAAGTTTTGAGAGCTAACTTAATGTGTTCTGCTGACTTACTTGGTGCCTGTTATCCCTTCTTTTCCTCCAGTTTCTCCCATTTGTAATGGAAATGTCTAGCTTGTGCCTGTGCTGCGGTTTTACCTTTGGAAGCAGATAACTTGTATTCTAGATTTCACAGATAAAGAGGAATTTTTGGGTTTTGTACTTGGAGTTAAGACTTTTGCATTGGTATGATGGAATGAATATGTTTTGCACATTGCAAGGATGTGATTTTTGGGGGGCCAAAAGGTGGAATGTCATGGATTGAATTATGTCTCTCAAAAAATGTTTGTATAAGTTTGGCTAGGCCATGATTCCCAGTATTGTGTGGTTGTCCTCCATTTTGTGATTGTAATTTTATATTAAAGAGGATTAGGGTGGGATTGTAACACCCTTACCCAGGTCACATCCCTGATCCAATGTAAATAGAGTTTCCCTGGAGTGTGGCCTGCACCACTTTTTTTCTCTCAAGAGATAAAAAGGAAAGGGAAGTGAGAAGAGGGGGGACCTCATACCACCAAGAAAACAGTGCCAGGAGCAGAGTGGGTCCTTTGGACCCAGGGTTCCCTGCAAGGAGAAGCTCCTAGTCCAGGGGAAGATTGATGAGAAGGCCAACAGAGAGAGAAAGCCTTCCCCTGGAGCTGACACCCTGAATTTGCACTTTTAGCCTACTTGACTGTGAGGAAATAAACTTCTCTTTGTTAAAGCCATCCACTTGTGGTATTTCTGTTCTAGCAGCACTAGATGACTAAGACAGATGCTATCAGTTGGAATTGATGGCAGAGAGGTTCAGTTTGGCTTGGTTTTTGGAAATATACATATGGAAACCATGGTGGTGTAGTGGTTAAGAGTTCTGTACATATAAATATATATACATACATACGTATACATATATACATATACACATGCACACACACGTATAACTATTTCTCTAATTGGCCATTTGACCTTGTATATTACGATCAGGAGATATCAAAATCTAATCTCCCAAGAGTCTTCCCCAAAGAGCATTTCTATTTAGCCTCATAAAAGAATCTCCTTGTTTCCCCGCTTGGAGAGCTCGTCATAAAGGTACTAAGATGGCACTTGACCACCTTTTTGTTCTGAAAAGGTGATTAAGTTCTTTTCCATATTTCCTGTATCCCTCTTCCTAGTATGGCCCATGCAGTCCCAGAGCCCCAGTAGAGACTGGATTGAGATTGGGTGGGAGAACCTATAGGGAAGGGAATGTGAAAACAAGCCTTGGGTTGAAGATAAAAGGAATATGATGAAATAAGGGATATAGGGAAATTGAACTTTGTTGGTACTGCCAGGTCCTCCTGTCTACATCCTGCTCCTATCTGGGGATTGTATCTCCTGTTTCTTGCAGCCATTTGAGCAAGCTCCCTTTTAAAAGCAGATGTTGGCAACTCTTGCAGCAAGATCTCTGCTTTAGCAATGGTGGAAGCTGGCATTCTGCTGTGTGGAGATCTTGTGGAGGATGTTTTTCCCTTTTTGTCCCCTTTGACTTCCACACCTCCTTGGCTTGGGCCTTCACTACTTGTGGTATTCACTTCCCCAGCAGACATTCCAGAGGTCCAACTACCAATCCTCCTGCTTAGAATTCTCTAGTTTTGATGTTTTTGTCACCTTCTTGTCTTCAGTACCTCACAGAGATCCATCTTTCCTCATTGGTTCTCGTCTACATTCTGAGCTTTTCTCCCTCACTATCTCCATTTTTCTCATTTACTCTAATTTCACATTGGGTCCTGCTCCCTTTACACTCCTTTAATCACATTATTGGCCTTGTCTCTACCTCCAGAGGCCACTCTGACACTGGCCTGTAATTTTTACTGACCTGTTTTCTCTTGCCCCACCAATGATCTTATATCCTCTACCTTCAAGTCCTCCTGGCCATTGGTTTTCCCTCTTCCTTCATGTGTACTTTGTCCACCATCATAATTGAGTTTCTTGTATTTGTCACCAGAGTCCTTTCTGCCACTAGGATCCTAGCTGCCCCCAGCTTCCCTCTGGCTTTCTCTCACTACTGGGCTTCTCTGTGCTAGCAAAGCCTTTTCTGTGACTAGAAAAGGACTGTCCTCCATCACTTGTCTTTTCCACTATTTCCCTGGAGTATACATCGGTGAAAGGTGTTTTTTTGCAAACGGATCTTCCTTTGTCTCTGGAATCTGCCTCTGCATCTGACCACATCTTATCTCAGTATATTATCCTTTTACCAGACTTGGTTTCTCAATTGATCCCACTGGTTCATTTGACTTTTACGTGCTACCACCAACCTCTCTACTCCACCACTCCCAGACATCACTTTGTCTCTGACTCCAGTGACTTGATTCCAATCCTATTGAACACTATCCCAGATCACTGGTCTCCAGATAATTTCTGTTAGTTGAAGTCTAATTTTCCAAAAGACTTGAATATTGATTGCCTATTTTAAGTGTCTCCTGGTGGCTGATATCTGCAGAAGACTTGCTCTACCCCTCTTGCTCAAACTTTGATGTCCAGCAAGAGATTTGTTCTCTTCTTCCGTCAGAGGGCTATCTCTGGGAAGACCCTACATCTAAGCATGTGGATACTGGTAGCCTTTCTCTCCTCAGCACTGAAGTCCAGGAATTCCTGGAGATACATGCCAAAAAGAGAGTGGCTTTCTAAATTTGAGAGGAGAAAGAAAATAGGAAGGACTATTTGTAAAACATTTAAGGCAAAAAGACAAAACTGTTTCTTCTGGGACCACTCTAGAATCATTTCCTGGTGAACGGGACAAAACAGCCCCGATGGCCTTTTGTAGCACTGAGCAAGGGTTAGACCTACTAGGATTTTCTAGGCCATGCTATAGATCTGCTGTTATTCTAAGGAAGATATTTAGGTGTTTTAAACAGGAGTGTTGTCAGAATATGTTTTGAAAATAGATATGATTGAAATGGAATAAGAGTGTAAGACCTTGTTTCTGCAGTTATTTATGTATTTTGTATTAAGATCATAGAAGTGGTGATGGAGAGAAGAGGAGAAATTTGAGAGATATTAAAAAAAAAAAACAAGATTCAGTGATGTGAGGGGAAGAGTGGGGAACAGACTAGAGGTGTGGAGAGAGAGTGGTGTCAACATGACAGCTAGGTTTAGAGATTACATAATTTTCTTGGCTTGCCCTGCCATTTATTGAGATATGAAACATTAGAAGATGATTATTTTTGTGCGGAAAGCTAATGAATTATTTTTATATGTTGAGTTTGAAGTGCCTTTGAGATCTGAGATTTAAATAGGCAGTATAATATATAGGTGTGGTGATCAGGAAAATATCTGGGCTAAAGATATTAATTTGATATGCATTGCTTTATACTTGGTAACAAAAAGTATAAGAATGGATGATATTAGCAAATGATATTATAGAGGGAACATATAGAAAAGATAGATGTTATGGATTGAAATGTGTTCCCCAAAAATGTATGTCAACTTGGCTAAGCCATGATTCCCAGTATTGTGCAATTGGCCATCATGGTATTGTGTGATTGTCCACCATTTTGTCATCAGATAAGGTTTTCCTATGTGTTGTAAATCCTGCCTCTATGATGTTAATGAGACAGGATTAGAGGATGTTATGTTAATGAGGTAGGACTCAATCTACAAGATTAGATTGTGTCTTAAATCAATCTTTTTTGAGATATGAAAGAGTGAAGCAAGCAGAGAGACATGGGGACCTCATACCAAGAAACAAGAGCCAGGAGAATAGTCCTTTGGACCGGGGTCCCTGCTCTGAGAAGCTCCTTGACTGAGGAAGATTGATGGCAAAGACCTTCCCCCAGAGCCTACAGAGGGAGACAGCCTTCCCCTGGAGCTGGCACCCTGATTTTGGACTTGTAGCCTCCTAGACTGTGAGAGAATAAATTTCTCTTTGTTAAAGCCATCCACTTGTGGTATTTCTGTTATAGCAGCACTAGATAACCCAGACAATAGAGAAATCTGAAGTTCCAAAAACAGAAGAAAAGGAGACTATGATGACTGAATATTTGTATTGAAAATTCAGATGAAAAAAAAAACAAAATATTCATTAAATCTTCCCATTTTGTATAATATTTTATTTCTTCTATCACCTTTTGCACACCTCTGAGAGGCAGCATTACATATACACATCATAAATGAACACACACACAGCCTTCTGGGACACAAAATCCTCTAGATTTTTCTGTGATCTGAACTCAAACTACATTTGGGGTCTGTCAGTAACAAAAATGAAGACTAATTTTCTGCAGAGTGTATTACAGTTCACAAATCCATTGATTTTTATTGTCACATTTTTCTGCTTTAATCTGAAATTGAGACACTGTGGCACAGTTCATGCTCCGGGTCCATGGTTGTTTTTGTTTTACTGAAAATCTATAGAAAGAAAGCAAATGGTATCTTTACACTAGTCATGAAAATATACTCATGTACAGAGACTATAGAGGCCTTCAGATAATATATTCTAATTTCAATGAAAATATGATTATTTAAACAGTACACAAAAATATGATGGGTAAAATAATTCTTCCCACTCTGGAGTTTTAGAATGCAAGAGATAATTAGAATAGAACTTCTGGTTTCCATTCTGACATGTAAAGAGCTTGGAAGCTGTCACTTCCATTCACACAAGAAAAAAGCTGAAAACTTAAAATCAACAACTCTTCTTAGATCCATCAGAGAATTTAGGTCACAGGGCAAGCTACTGCCCTGAATAATGTCTGCAGACAAGGGCAGACACAGAAAATTACAGCTTACCAGGAGAAGAAACCACCTCTGGTCCCATCATCAAGTAGGAATACTTAAAGGGTAATTGACTAATTGCTGGAGTCTGAGTGCAGACTGGCTTCAGAGAGTAAAGCTCCTGGAGGCCCAGTCATAGTGGGGTAGTCACACTTTTGTGAGTTTTACCACCAGGTTCTTTCTTACTGTGAAGATTGGAGAAAATCCCCACATGCTTCCAGCAGGTAAAGAGAAAAGTAACCACTTTGAAAAATGCCCAGAGCACTCCTCAGTCCTTCTTAACAAGGGTCTACCTTTAAGACAAACTGTTTTACCACAGCCTACCTGATGTGGGTTTTAGCAGAGCCGAACCTATGCAGGGAGCCCTGGTGGTGCAGTGGTTAAGAGCTACAGCTACTAACTAAAAGTTCGGCGGTTCGAACCCACCAGCTGCTCCTTGGAAACCCTATGGGGCAGTTCTATTCTGTTCAATACTGTCACTATGACTCAGACTTCACTTGAGGGCAACAGTTCTGTTTTTTTTGGTTTGAATCTATGAAGGGGAAGTGAAATACTCAACTCCAAACCCCTGTAGCTTTTGATGCAGGTGAAGGGAAAATACCCAACTCCATCCCCCTCTAGTCTTGAATGTGGAGGAAGATAAATATCTAACTTCAGCCTCTCTAGTCTTCCTGTCTCACTTAAGGGGTAAAAAAAAAAAAGAAAAAGAAAATCTGAGAAGCACTTTGAAGTTTTCAGTCTGGAAATACATATTCACTAAAAGACTGAGACCTAATTATAGGTTCATAGAACACTTCCCCATGCCCCACATCTTACGATCATATCAATAAGACTTCTGTATAATAACAGGAGATTACAGATGAAGAGAACTACAAGGCTCTATTTAAGGAGTCTTTAGAGAAACCCCAAAACAAGAGGGGAAGCAAAAACAAGAACACCAAAGCAAATTTTAATCTGACACCTACAGCTACAGCAAACAGTAAACAAAGCCTAACTCCTTGCCAGATAAACATGAAACCTCATTCCTATTTACCTCAGTTCTTTTTACCCAATATATCATGTTTAGCTTTCAACACAAATTTCAAGGCATGCTAAAAGGCAAGAAAAAACACAGCCTGAAGAGACAAAACAAGCAACAGAATGAGACTCAGATATGGTGAAGATTTTGGAATGATCAGATTGGGAATTTAAAATAACTATGATTAATATGCAAAGAGTTCTAGTGGAAAAAGTGGACAACATGCAAGAACAAATGGGTAATATAAGCAGAGAAATTGAAACTCTAAGAAAAAATTAAAAGGAAATGTTAGAAATCAAAAACACTGTAACAGAAATGAAGAATGCCTTTGACAGACTCATCAGCAAAGTGAACAGAGCCAAGGAAAGAATTAGTGATCTTGAAGATGTGTCAATAGAAACTTCCCAAACTGAAAAACAAAGAGAAAAAAAAAAAAAAGAATGAAAAAATTGGAACAGAATATGTAAGAACTGTTGGACAATTACAAAATGTGTAACATACATGTAATGGGAATATCAGAAAGAGAAGAAAGAGAGAAGGAAATAGAAGAAATTTTTGAAGTAATAATGACTGAAAAATTTCCAAATTTAATGACAGATACCAAAACCATAGATCCAGAAAACTCAGAGAATGCCAAGCGGGACAAATACCAAAACATTTACACCTAGTTATATTGATTTCAAACAGAAGAAAATCAAAGACAAAGAAACAATCTTGAAAGAAGCAAAAGGAAAGGAACATCTTACCTACAGAGGCATATAAGGTTGCTATGAGTTGGAATTGACTCGATGGCAATGGGTTTTTTTTTTATAGAGGTGTAAGGATAAGAATTACATTGAATTTCTTTTCCAATTGAAAGAAGAGAGCAGAGTGAAATATTTAAAGTGTTGAAAGAATAATTAATGAGTATTAGAGATGAATGGATTAAAAAAAAAGTTGTCGAGTCGATTCTGACTCATAGAGACACTATAGGACAGAGTAGAACTGCCCCACAGGGTTTTCAAAGTTGTAATATTTAAGGAAGTAGACTGCCACATCTTTCTTCCACAGAGCAGCTGGTGGGTTCAAACCTCCGACATAAAGGTTAGCAGCCAAATGCTTAACTATTATGTCACCAGGGCTCCTAGAGATGCAGATAGGTAATTCTAAAATATCACCTGTCATTTTTTTTAATCTATAAAATTATTGATCACTGTTATAAGTGAGCAGAAACTTGTTTAATTTTGTGGACTAAAATGCTGTTCTTATAAGAGATTTCACACTTAACAATTTACCCCAGAAAAAATAATAAAGTGAAAACACATCAGTGGCAAACACTGTGTCAAGATATATCTCCGGAGTGGATGGACTGAGATTTCTTTACTTTCCCAGTTTTCTTTGTAGCTCATTTTTTATTAGTTATTTCTAACATTGTAAGAATCAGTCAGGAAATTTACACCTGTTCACTCAGTTTATGCCCTTTCTTGTCACATAAAAGGGGATAAAACCACATAAAAAGCAAAAATAAAACAAACTCACATATTTTGGTTAAATGAGCTGTTGTCCACCCAGATCCATGAATTCCCTCCAGATGGATATGTCAAGCCAATCCAATAAGAGATGGAACTTTTTAAGTGCATCCATAGGAAACTCTAAAGAGAACAGTAAATGATATATGAAACAACTGACAGACTCTTATTGATACAATAAAAATACCTTGAGAGTACCTTGTATGTGTTGGCACTATGCTTGGAGCTGGTAATAAACAGGTAAGTCATACTCTATGTCTTCTGATAAATCATAGCAGAGGGGAGTAGATATGTAAACGAACAAGTGTAATACAATGTGAAGACTGTTAAAATAGAATTAGGTATAGTAGTAGTCATGGGAGAAAGATGTGTCAGCCTACTTTTGTAAAGATTAAAGCCTTGGAAACTCTATGGGGCAGTTCTACCCTGTCCTACAGGGTTTCTATGAGTCAGAATTGACTTGATGACACCACCACCAACATAGTAGTAATAGATACTTACTCTGTGAAGTCAGATTACCTAATTTGAGTCCTAGCTATATGTGTCCTTGGAAGAGTTATTAAATCTTTTTACTTTTGATTTTTTTCTGTCTCTAAAATTCAAATAATAGTACCTGTCTCAAAGAATTGTTATTGTTTTGTTATTAAAATATATTATGAAATACTGCCTGGCACATAATAAGTTCTTAGTACATAGATGTTACCATTATTATTAAATACAAGTATCAAATACTACATAGTTGCAAGATAATATACAGGAAATATTAAAGAAAGCCCTGTGTGAGCTGATGTGGCAAATATTGCTTATAGTTTCTTAATATATCCTTTTTCTTTTTCTATATTAATGCAATCTGTGTCAAAATATATGGCCAGTCATAACACATACTACATTTCTCAGCCTCCCTTTTGGCTAGATGTGGCCATGTGACCTGAAATCCAGAATACGAACAGAAGTGATACTGAAATCCTGAATCATGCACTTAAATGGTAGGGCTATATCCTTTTATTCATCATTTTTCTTCTTTCTTTCTGGCTAGAATGTGGACATGGTCCCAACTATACAGGACTAGGTAGACAGGACAGAACCGTACTGATGAGGGTGATGAGCAGAAACTCCATAGCAGTATAGACTATTATGTGAGAGAGATAACCTATTAAAGAGATTGTAAGATCTTTCTGCCTCCATTTAGCACTTTGATATTGGAAACATCTTACAACCAATGACTTTCAGCAGTTTAATTGGCAGCTTTATCTTTCCTTTCTAAATGAAACATAACACAGTTACATCTTGTAATTTAAGTGTCTTTGATTCAATGAAAAAAGTGAACATCTATCTTGTGTAAGCTACAATAATGTTGGTTCTCTGTCACATGCAGCTGAACTATCACACCTTATAATTGAAAAGTGTCTTTGATTCAATGAAAAAAGTGAACATCTATCTTGTGTAAGCTACAATAATGTTGGTTCTCTGCCACATGCAGCTGAACTCATGCTGTTTGTTGGAAAATAAATAGCCATTAGGCAAGCAAGGGACAGAATACTGTTTCTTCATTGAATTGCCTTTGCACTATTGTCAAAACTCAGTTGACTACATTTGTGTGGGTCTACTTCTGGCCTCTCTGTTCTGTTCTTTCACTGATTTATGTACCTCTCCTTTCACCAATTCTGGTCATCTTGATTAATTTAGCTTTACTCTAAGACTTGAAATTGTGTAGTTTGAGTCTTCCAATATTTTCTTTTTTTGTGAATTGTATTGACTATTCAAGTTTCATTGCCTTTCTGTATAAATTTTAGAGTCAGCTTGTCAATATGTATAAAAATCCATGCTGGGGCTTTGATTGGGATTGTGTTGAATCTATAGATGAATTTGTGGAGATTTGACATTTTAACAGTTCATGTTCATAACATATTTCTACATTTATTTAGGTCTTCTTTGTAATATGTCATTAATGTTTTGTAGTTTTCAGTATACAAATTCTGAGCACATTTTGTTAGATTTACTTAAATATTTAATTTCAGTGCCATTATAAATGTTATCATTTTAATTATGATTTCCAAAGTTCGTTGCTAATATACAGAAATACAATTGAGTTTTCTTATGTTGACTCTGCATGCTACAACCTTGCTAAGCTCATTTGCTTTGGGGGATATTTTGCACCATTGAGTATGATATTAGTTGTAGATTTTGTTTTAGATGCCTTTTATTAGGCTAAGGAAGTTCCCTTCTGTTCCTAATATTCTGGAATTTTTTTGGGTTTTCTTTGGTCATGAATCAGTGCTGATTTTTCTTAAATTATTTTTCTGCATCTACTTAGATGATCTTATTTAGCCTATTATTATGAATTACTCTGATTGATTTTATAATGCTGAACTAACTTGGTCAGGATGTAAGGTTTTTGAACTGAATAAAAATGCTAAATTTTCATATATTGCTAAACTCATATATTGCTGTTCTCAACTTACGAACATTTTGTTGCCGATATTTGCATCTATGTTTATGAGGGATATGGATCTGTAATTTCCATTTTTTGTAATGTATTTTCCTGATTTTAGTATTAAGATCATTCTGGCCTCATAAAATGATTTGGGAAGTATTTTTCATTGTCTGTTTTCTGGGAGAGATTGTGTAGAATTGGCATTACATTTTAATGCACAATACGATGTATCAGTGGAACCATCCGAAGGTGAAGTATTTTTGGGGAGATTAACTACAAATTCAATTTCTTTAATAAAGTATTATTCAGGCTATTTCTTCTCATGTTTTCTTTGGTAGTTTGAGTCTTTAAAAGAATTTGTCCATTTAATCTAAGTTTTTCAAATTTATGGACATAGTTTTTTTTTTTTTCATACTATCCTATTAATTTTTGAAAGACTTTGGTGATAGCATGTCTTTTGCCCTGATCCTGGTAATTTGTTTTCTTCCTTTTTTGTCGATTGATCTGTTAAGAGCTTCATCAATTTTATTAATTTGAGTTTGTTTTATGTTTATTTTCATTGCTTTCTTCTGTGTTTTTCTGTTTTCAGTTTTCTTGATTTCTGCTCTTATCTTTATTATTTTCATTCTTCTGCTTGACTTGGGTTTAGTTAGCTCTTATTTTTCTAGTTTATTTTCAAGGTAGAGGCTTAAATGATTGATTCTACATTGTTCTTCTTTTCTAATATAAGCATCCAGTGCTATATCCGAACTCTGCTTAAGCTGAAACCCATTAATTTGGTATGTTGTATTTTTGTTTTCTTTCAGTTCAAAAGTTTTTACATTTTCTCTAAAACTTCCTCTGTGACTCATGTGTTATTTAGAAGTATGTTGCTTAATTTCCAAATATTTAGGTATTTATCAAATATAATTCTATTCTTAAGGTCTGGTTTAATTTTATTGTGATTTGATACATACTTTGTATAATATGTATATTTGTAATTTTTCTGAGGTTTTACATGGCCCAAAATATGATCTGCCTTTGTTAAATTTCAATGTGCACTTGAAAAGAAAATATATTCTGCTCTAGCTGGATAAAGTTTTATACAAGGTCAATTAGATCTAGTTTGTTGATAGACTTGTTCAGGTCTTCTATAGCATTACTGATTTTTGTCTACTTGTTCTATCAGTTACTATAGAGGAGTGTTGACATCTCCAACTATAATTGTGGGTTTGTCTATTGCTCCTTTCAGCTCTACCAGTGTTTGCCTCAGCTGTAATTTGAAGCTCTCAATTTGGTGCATACACATTTAGAATTTATATCTTTATCATCATGTAATATCACTTCTTGTCCTTGTTAATATTCCATGTTCTGAAATGTACTTTTTCTGATAGTAATATAGCTACTCCAACTTTCTTTTGTTCAGTATTTGCGTGGTATATCTTTCTCCATCCTTTTAAATTTAACTTATAACCTTATCTTTAAAATTAATTACTTGTAGACAACATAGAACTCACTCTCTCTTTTTTAAATCTAATCTGACAATCTCTGACATTTACTTTGACATACGATATAGTATTACTATTTTATTTAAACACTTAGTTATCTTTTAGAGCTATAAAAATAAGAAAGAGTGAATTTTATTTTACACTTATTTACTCCATTTCCATCACTCTTCTTTGTGTAAATCTCAGTCAGCCTTATTCCTGGAGAACTTTCTATACTATTACTGGCATGGTAGAACTGCTGTTAGTGAATTCCCTAAATTTTCTTCATCTCAAAAAGTCCCTATTTGTTCTTAATTTATGTAAGGTATTTTCACGGAGTATAGAAATGTGTTGAAAGCTATTTTTTTTTTTTTCTTTTAACACTTTAAAGATGTCATTCCATGGTCTCCTGCTCATTTGTTCTTGATGGAAAGTGTGTTGTAATTTTGTCCCACGGTCTGGAATGTTTCTTTTGTTTCTGATTGTCTTCAAGATTTTTGCATTGTCTTTTGTTTGTAGCAATTTTAAATGATGCTTGTAGTGTTTTTTTTTAAAAAAATTATTCTGTTTGGTGTTCCCTGAGATGCTTGAAACTGGTTTGATGTCTGTCATTAATTTTTAAAAATTCTCAAACATTTTTTATTACTTCTTCAGATATCGCTTCTGCCTCATTCTCTTTCTTTCTCTCACAATCCTGTAATTTGAATTTTACATATGTTAGGCTATTTGATAGTGTTCTATAGATTTTGGTTGTTCTTTTTTTTTTTCCTGTTTTGTTTCAATTTGTGTAATTTCTATTGACCTATCAAAATGCCTACTGAGTCTCTGCTCAGCTTTAGCAAGACTACTGATGGACGGTCGAAGGCATTTTTCACCTCTGTTATTGTGCTTTTCATTTTTAGCATTTTCATTTGATCCTTTCTTATATTTCCTATTTTTCTGCTAAAAGTATTCTTCTGATTTTACAGGTTGTCCATCTTTTCCGTTAATGACTTTAATGTATTTATCATAGTTATTTTAAAGTCCCTGTCATAGAAGTCCAACATTGGTCATATACGAGTTTAACTCTGATGACTGTTTCTTGGGAATGTCTTTTTTTTTTTCCTTGCATTTTTGTATGTCTCATAATTGTTTATTGAAAGCCGTACATCTTTCTTAGAATGGTATAAAAAACCAAAAACCAAACCCATTGACATCGAATCGATTCTGACTCATAGCAACCCAATAGGACAGACCCTGAGTATCTTAGTTTTTCCCCTGCACTGTGTCTCAGAGAGAGTCTCTTTGTATATTCTTATTCTCTCCTATCCTTCTCCCACCAGTATTCTTCCTTACTTCTTACTTAAAACTTGTTATTTTACTAGTAGGGGTAGTGGAGGAGCAGTCTCTGTTGTTCCAATTATGCTTCCATCTTAGGAGGCACTGAGTCCCTGTGTCTGGACTGTCTGTCTTCACCACTGCTGCCCCACTCTGGCTGTAGTCGTGGGCATTCCTGTATTCATGAAGTAGTAGACTTTTATTCATGACTTCTTTTTCTATCTGCAATAATGTTTTTACCAGTTCCCTAAGGGCAGAAGTATTTGTTGACCTCCTACCCTACGTGCACTTTAAAGCTTTTGTTCCATAGGGCAGATAGCAGATAGGAGAGAAGAATTTGCTACTTCCACATTACTATTATTTCCTTCTCGCAGGACTGCACCATAGTGAACACTTTCTTCTGGTTCTTCCTTTTTTTTTTTCTTTCTGTGAGCTCCTGGTGAGGTTTGTAAGAGAAAGGGTACAGACTTCCCCATTTCTGCAGACCCTGTTCTACCACTCTGCTCTCAGCCTTTTTCAGTTTTTTAATATTCTGGCTTAACTATTCTTACTGGTGTCTGATTTGTCGACTTCAAGTAAGAGAGGATGTGTCTCCTCCTGAAGGAAGATGCCTGTTTGGCCTCTTGGTTACTCTGCAATCTTGACTTTCCAATGAGCTTGAAAAAAAAATTGTGAATTTGAAGTTATTCCAGCTGTTTTTCATTGTAAAAGTACAAACAACATTACTTTGAGATTTTTACATCATTAGTAAAAGCCATAAATCTCCCTTTTTAAACATTAGCTCATTACTCTCTTCTTCTTTCTTCTCCTGTTCTGTCTCCTCTTTTTTCTTCTTATCCTGTCATGTAATAACACCTGGGTGTCTTAGATGGATTAATAATTCTTTTGTTTTTTTTTCCCCCCATTATGTCTTTAACTTATTTGAGATCTTCAGAAGTATATGCCAGAAAATTATTTTCTATTTCTTTTGCAATATATATTTTATCTGTCCTTAAGTGTCAATTTTTTGGAGGGATTTGAAAATGGTGAAACCTATGCATAAGTCCTATGCTGATTAATTTTAGATTCTTATTTATCACTGAAAGAGAACAATTATGTCTGGTGCAACTAGCTGGTTAGGAATAATGTGAAGAGGTGTAACCTAAAATGAAGGAAGTAAGTTTCCATTGAATATGTTGTTTCACACTACTCTTATCCAAAATCTGATTTATTGTTTGCCCTGGAGACATATTGTCATAGTTATCTAATGCTGCTATAACAGAAATACCACAAAGAGATGGCTTTAACAAGGAGAAATTTATTTTCTCACAGTCTAGGATGCTAGAAATCTGAATTCAGGATGTCAGCTCCAGGGGAAGGCTTTCTCTCTCTGTCAGCACTAGGGGAGGATCCTTGTTTTCAGTTTTCCCTTGGTCTAGGAGATTCTTAGGTGCGGGGACTCTGGGTCCAAAGGACATGCTCTGCTCTTGGCGCTGCTTTCTTGGTGGTATAAGGTCCCCATGTATCTCTGCTCACTTCTCTCTTTTCTATCTCAAACGAGATTGATTTAAGACATAACCTAATCTAGTAGATTGAGGCCTGCCTCAGTAACATAGCTACCTCTAATCCTGCCTCATTAACATATAGAGGCAGGATTTACAACACAGGAAAATCACATCAGATGACAAAATGGTAGACAATCACACAATACTAGGAATCATGGCGTAGCCAAGTTGACAGTATTGTGGGGGAACACAGTTCAATCCATGACAGATGCTGTTGTTGTTAGTTGCTGTCGAGTTGGTTCTGACTTATAGTGACCCTACGTACAACAGAATGAAACACTGCCCAGTCCTGCACCATTCTCACCATCGTTGTTATGCTTGAGCCCATTGTTGCAGCCACTGTGTTAATCCATCTTGTCGAAGGTCTTTCTCTTTTTTGCTGACCTTCTACTTTACCAAGCATAATGTCCTTCTCCAGGGACTGATCCCTCCAGATAACATGTCCAAAGTATGTGAGACGTAGTCTTACCATCCTTGCTTCTAAGGAGCATTCTGGCTGGATTTTTTCCAAAATAGATTTGTTAGTTCATGATATATTCAATATTTTTCTCCAACACCATAATTCAAAGGCATCAATTCTTCTTTGGTCTTCCTTATTCATTGTCCAGCTTTCACATGCATATGAGGCAATTGGAAATACCATGGTGTGGGTCAGGTGCACTTTAGTCTTCAAGGTAATATCTTTGTTGTTGTTTTTTTTTTTTAACACTTTAAAGAGGTCTTTCACAGCAGATTTGCCCAATGCAATGTGTCGTTTGATTTCTTGGCTGCTGCTTCTATGGGTGTTAATTATGGATCCAGGTAAAATGAAATCCTTGACAACTTCAGTCTTTTCCCTGTTTATCATGATGTTGCTTATTGGCCCAATTGTGAGTATTTTTGTTTTCTTTATGTTGAGGTATAATCCATACCGAAGGCTGTGGACTTTGATCTTCATCAGTAAGTGCTTCAAGTTGTCTTCACTTTCAGCAAGCAAGGTTGTGTCATCTGCATATCAAAGGCTGTTAATGAGTCTTCCTTCAATCCTGATGCCCTGTTCTTCTTCATATAGTCCAGCCTCTGGGATTATTTAATCAGCATACAGATTGAATAAGTATGGTGAAAGGATACAACCCTGACACACCTCTCCTGACTTTAAACCACACAGTATCCCCTTGTTATGTTTGAACAACTGCCTCTTGATCTATGTACAAGTTCCTTATGAGCACAGTTAAGTGTTCTGGGATTCCCATTCTTCACAATGTTATCCATAATTTGTTATGATCTACACAGTTGAATGCCTTTGCATACTCAATAAAACACAGGTAAACATATTCCTTGTATTCTCTGCTTTCAGCCAGGATCCATCTGACATCAGCGATGATCTCCCTAGTTCCACATCCTCTTCTGAATCTGGCTTGAATTTCTGGCAGGTTCCTGTTGATATGTTGCTGCAGCCGCTTTTGAATAATCTTTAGCAAAATTTTACTTTCATATGATATTAATGATATTGTTTGATAATTTCCGTATTCAGTTGGATCACCTTTCTTTGGAATGGACATAAATATGAATCTCTTCTAGTCAGCTAGCCACGTAGCTGTCTTCCAAATTTTTTGGCATAGACATGTGAGCACCTCTAGTGCTGCACCTGTTTGTTAAAACATCTCAATTGGTATTCTGTCAATTCCTCAAGTCTTGTTTTTTGCCAGTGCTTTCAGTGCAGCTTGGACCTCTTCCTTCAGTACCATCAGTTCCTGATCATATGCTACCTCCTGAAATGGTTGAATGTCAACCAATTTTTTTGTGTGTGTGTGTGTGTAGTGACTCTGTGTATTCCTTCCATCTTCTTTTGATGCTTCCTGCATCGTTTAATATTTTTCATGTAGAAACCTTCAATATTGCAACTCAAGGCTTGAATGTTTTCCTTCAGTTCTTTTAGCTTCAGAAATGCTGAGCGTGTTCTTCAGCTATGACACGTATCTTCTGTGAATTACAACATTCCTTCCTTTGAGGGAGAGTAAGAAGTACATGAATTCCTGGTGAAGCCTTACATTGTGTAGTTTCACTATGAGATGATTTATTGTTTATTCCTTTTAGAACATTCTTGTTAGAAGCTTTGCAGTTTATTCCTGCTTTGCTCTTCTTGACCATTAAAATTGACCTCCAAAAGGAGAGAAAATGTCTCTTTCATCTCTTAAATCCATTCTGGATTTGGTTCATATTTCTATGCATCTGACAGTCCTACAGTTTGACATTTGAGGTTATTGACATTTCCTGGTTACAATGAAGATAGCTTACATTTCCTTTTCTTTTTCTTCTTGTTCTTGTGGGTTTCTGTGAAACTCTGAGGTTTCTCCCACGGAAGTCTCAGTAGCTGCACTTTTGTAATTTGTTCAGGTGGCTGATGTTCAACCAGGATTTTAAAGCACTGGGAGTCATAGGATTTAGAGAAACTAAGCCTTTGATATAACTTGTAGTTCTAATTGAGAATCCTTATTTGATGTTTACCAATTAACATTTGTATTTATCTTATTAATGAAAAGGCTGAAAATAGCGTTTAACTTTCATGCCGTAAAACTTTTTTTAAAATAATCCAGAGTAAGTTAAATATTATTTATCCTCACGGAAGAACTAAATCTAAGTGAGAAGGACTACAAAGCCATCCTTAACTTCAGTTGTCATGATATCTGACTGTAGCCTTTGTGAGTATTGCAGCAAATATGGAAGATGAGATGTTTAATCCCTTCCATTTTAGGAAGAAATCTGGTAAGCAGCAAGGATCCACTGTGGAGATAAATTTAGGTGTATAACACAAAATGAACGTCCCCTTCCCCTAATCAAAGAGAAGCCTAAAATGACAATGCAGTTCATTAATTCATTCAAATTTATGTATTTATGAACAGATATTGTTTTACAAATTTTTTCACTGACATTTGCCAAATTTGTAGCACAAGGAATCCAATTGCAGATGTGGGAAATGCTTATAATCACCAAGTTTAATATCTCACCATATCAATGACATCTTGAATCACAAAGAGATGTGAATTTTTCATGGCACAGTCATCTTGACTTTTGCTCCAAGACTGCATATTTTTAGCAATCCAATAACATTTCCCGCCATGTGGTATCCAGTCTTTGGAGGGGCATAATTGATGGACAATGGAAGAATTGGAAGAGGCTGGGAGGAGAAAAGGTAAGTAATTAAAAGAAACTCAAAACTGTATCCTTGATAATGTATGCTGACTAAAAGCACTCAAAATTTGTTAAAACTATGCTTTAAGCTTTATTTGACAAAGTATATGCTTTTCTCCAGAGGGGATTTGGAAAAAATAGAGATCAATGGAATTGTAACCACGTGTCTGTTATTTTTCTTTCTGTCTGTCTCTCTTTCTCTTTCTCTCTCTCCTTTCCTCCCTCTCTCTCTCTCTTTTTTCTTATAAATATATCATGCTCCCATCAGTCAAACAATGTACCAGTCACTATTATTAAAACAATAAACATTTAATCCTTAGGGTGCTCAAAATTGAAAGGAAAAGTAGACATTAGGGATTTTAATTAGTGCTCCACCAAAGCACCAGCAATTTTGGGGAGTTATGTATCACAGAAAAATAGTTTTTCTTGGGCAAAATTTGTGCAGTAAATGGATCCCAAAACTCAGATAGGTTGATTCCTCCATAGACAAAAAGATGCTGACATGCAAAAATTTGTTGATAACAGGTCATTCTAATTTATAGTACAGTCATGTGTCACATAACGTCCGTTCAGGCAACGTCTGACCACATATACACCCATGGTTCCATAAGGCTATAATAAAGTTCAGAAAACCTGATCAGAGTAATAATACAGTAATAATAATAATGTTTTGATGAGTATCACAAAGTAGCACCCATTTGTTATCACGAACCATTGCATGTACCTTGAATTTTTAATATAACAGGCTCTACAGGGGTTGGCTCATAATTACGGGTTGTATGTTAAGTCAGACACTCAACCCAGAGATTGCCTGTATGTAATACCCTGTTCACACAACGTTCAACTCACATAACATCCTATTTCACAGAATGTATTGTGGATGTTTAGCAACACATGACTGTATTTGCCAGAAGATTAAGATGATGACACATGGCTATCCTAGATGGAGCAATAATTTAGTGCCCCCTGAAATAATACCAAGTATAATAGTTAAGGTTATGTGTCAACTTGGTTAAGCCATGACTCTCTGTGGTTTGGCAGATATTATGTAATCATCTTCTATTTTGTGACCTGATGTGAGCAGCCAATCAGTTGAAAGGGGAGTCCTTGGGGTGTGGACTGCATCCAATATATATGGATGTTCTCACAAAGCTCACCCTCTCTTGATCCTGCATCTGATTCATCATCCTCTGATCTCTGGTCCTTGAAATGTGAGCCAGCAGCCTGCCATCTGACCTGCAGATTGCGGGATAGGCCTGCACCGGCAACCCCGTGAGCCAGCAGCCTTCCGTCTGACCTGCTGATTTTGGGTTCATCAACCCCTGCAATCATGTGAGTCTGGAAAAGCCTCCAGCCTGATGCCTGACTCACAGGTTTGGAACTTGCCAGCCTTCACAGCTGCATGAGCAATTTTCTTGAAATAAATCTCTTTATATATATTTATACATATCCTTCACTGGCTTTGCTCTTCTCGAGAACCCAGCCTAAGATATCAATATAAATTATAGTCTATAATTAACAATCTGGATCTATATAGCTCAGAAACTTTATGGCATACAAGTATGCCAGGGTACACTTTTGGGAAAACTCTTTTTCGAATGACACTTATAAGACACTTAATTAAATCCTAAAATAGTTAGACCAAAAAATTAAATTAGCTTGCAAGAAATTTAAGAGAAATTGCCAAAGGGTTGAGGCATTTAGCTGAAAGTGGGATGAAAAGCAGTGATTGGGCAGATGAATTAAGAAGTCAAGGATGTCATTATTTCAATGAAAAACTTAATTTAAAACTCACTATATAAGGTAATTTTTTCTTGAACCATTGAACATTCTTGTCATGGACTATAATGGATCCATGGAAAACAATATCCAAACTATCCCTCTGTAGGGGTAGAGGAGTCTTTATTGTATTCAGATGTACTCAAAACCAATGCTGCTGTCCATGCCTGGCTACTCAGGAGTTAGGCAATACAGAATAATCTTACCTGTTGAGATGATTATTTTAGAGTTGTTTTTTGCAGGACTGTTTTTCTTTACTGACTCATTATTCACTTCATTATGTCTTGCATAGTTGAACTGGATAACTAATGAAAGAATAAAAGTATTTTCCTAGTTAAATTCAAAGCACATACTGCTGGGTCCTAGTGACTCTTTGAAGTTCAGTAATGTGGAAATTCCATAATAAGTTAAATGATTAAAAGTTTAGGAGGAAAACAACTTTATTTTTCCCAAGGTTTATAGTTTCCTTTTTACTCTTATTAATCTTATTCTTGATAACTAGGAGAACTGGAAAAATATATAACCCAGGAGTGAAGGAATACTCACTGTTTTTTTACTAGAGTTTTCATATTTATTTTAAAAGGCACAGGATAGCCAGCTCAGGATATGAGCCTTATTTCATAGTTTGTGTTTACTGAGTTCCTGTTACTTATATCAGGTGCCACATGCTTTACGGAAAGCATTTTTATTGTGTGTTGGTTTTGGTTCATAATTCTGATTCTATGTGTAAATTCTACATATATAAGTGTGGGGTTAGCCCAGAGAAGTTTTTCTATAAAGAAGATATTTGTCTTTCTGATGGCTATTTAATTGGAACTACATTTGGTAATTTATAACCTCATGCTTGTGTGTATCAGGCAGTTAGTATTGGCCATTGTGATGGTTAAGGTCGTGTGTCAGCTTGGCTGGGCCATGATTCTCAGTGGTTTGGCAGTTATGATGTAGTTTGGCAATTATGTAATGATGTAATAACCTCCATGAGATTTGATATAATGTAATCATCTCCATGATGAGATCTGCTATGAGCAGAGCAGCCAATCAGTTGAAAGGGAGTTTCCTTGTGGGTGTGGCCTGCATCCAATATATATAGCTTTTCTGGCAAAGTTCACTGGCTTTTGCTCACTCTGAATCCTGCATCCAGCTCATCATCATCCGAACTCTGGTTCTTGGAACTTGAGCCAGAAGCCTGCCCTTTTACCCACAGATCTTGGATTTGTCAGCCTCTGCAGCCTGTTAGACAGCAGCCTGCCATCTGACCTGCTGTTCTTGGATTCATCAGCCCCTGTAGCTACATGAGTCAAGTGAAGCCTCCAGCCTAATGCCTGCCTACGGACTTGGGAGTTTCTAGCTTCTACAACCATATGAGCCTTTCCTTGATATAAATCTCTCTCTCTCTCTCTCTCTCTCTCTCTCTCTCTCTCTCTCTCTATATATATATATATATATATATATATATATATATGTATATGCTTCATTGGTTTTGCTTCTCTACAGAACCCAGCCTAAGACAGCTATATAAAATGAAATCAATATAATAAAAAAATAAAAGTAAATATATATGTAGTACTTGCCATGTGCCAGGCAGTGGTACACAGTACTATATTTATAAAGCAGTTATTCAGGTAATTAATTTATTTTATTAAATATATAATTTCTAATATTTCTATTGATATATAATACTTTTAATCCATATATATATATATATATACACACACATACACACACACACACACATATGTGGTGCCCTGGTGGCACAGCGGTTAAGTGTTTGGCTGCTAACCAAAAGGTCAGCAGTTCAAATCCACCAGCCACTCCTTGGAAACCCTACTGGGCAGTTCTACTCTATCCTAAAGGGTCGTTATGAGTTGGAATTTGGAATTGACTTGACAGCAATGGGTTTGGCTTTTGGTTATACTTATATATATACATATTCTCAAAAGTAAAAATTTCATTAGTGATGGGGCTGGGATTTGAAAACAGTTGATCTCTAGAGTGTGTGTGCCTTTAAATCCTACACCTTGATACCTCTTAGATAAATTTTTAAAATAGAAATATTATGCTTAAAATCTATAATTGTAACATATCTAATTTGGTTCCATACAAACCTGTTTTAGTAACAAATTATTTTAGTAATAAACGAATCTATTACCTTAATATAAAAAAAAATAGCAGAGCTTTTTTTGATTTTTTTTTGGTTATATTTTAAGAGTCCCGATTAGGTATTGACTAGTTATATGAAACCAGTCAAACCACTTAATCCTTGAGATTCAGATTGTTCATCTAAACCAGAAGCTTGACTTGCGGATTTCTGTCGAGTTCCAGAATTATGACTCTGCCTATTTACTTCTAATTACTAGCGCCATTCATAATTGCTAATGCCATTCACAAGGTTCAGTGACATAGACAGATAGTGCATTGACCTGTTTTAGAGTTTGATTTAATCTGGAAGCCTTCATTACTTGGAATATATAGCATCTGTATATTAGATTTGCCTTTTGTTTTGTTTTGGTTTTTTTTGGTCTTAGCTTTGCTGTATGGATATTCATTAAGAACTTTTCTCCAAACATGTATTCAATAAATTTATTAAAATAATGTCTTATGAATAATTGGGCTATGTCTAGCTATGTCTAAAGTACGTGAGTATATTTTTTAAATGCTTGATTCAATTGATTGATTTTAGAATAATTTTCAACTACAAATACAAGATTAATAAGGCCCAGCAGCAGCTAATAAGCATAAAAAATTCAGAACCAAACCTCTTTGCCGTGGAGTCAATTCCAACTCATAGCGACCCTATAGGACCACCAGGGCTCCAATGTACTTCATAGTTTAATTTGCTTTCATCAAAGATGCTTTCAAATAAGCTTGTGTGTATCCCACTATCAAACTGCACTGAGGAACAACATAATGCATTGTGTGATCTTGGTCATAAAATATACCCCTAATCTTGACATGTTTCCTTTATCAATGAGATTAATTCATACTGTACTTGTTGCCGCTAAGTCTATTGCAACTCATAGTGACTCTATAGGACAGAGTAGAACTGTCCCATAGAGTTTCCTAGGCTGTAATCTTTACTGAAGCAGACTGCCACATCTTTCTCCCGTGGAGCTGCTAGTGAGTTCGAACCACAAACCTTTCAGTTAACAGTCTAGCTCTTAATCACTGCACCATCAGGGCTCCTTGATTATTCTATGATATATATTACCATGCTGAAGCTCTATGGAAAAATCTCTAATTTTAAGGGCGTATCAAATTTCACACTTTTTGTGAAGTTGTTGTTTAGGAAACACTTGAATAACAAACACAATTATACCAGACTATCAGAGAATAATACTTTGGGATTCATGAATAGTATTGTTGATTACTTACCAAAAATGCTCAGCAAAATTACTATCAACAACAGGATGATGATCATTGCACATCCAGCTTTCAGAAAAATTCCATGATGGTGAGACTCTGTAAAATTGGACAGATTTCACTAGTAAGCCTAGCAGATAATTTCTTTGAATCTTCCATGCTGGTGAGAGACAGCAGAAGGTTGGAAAAAGCTTTCGCAATTACCAGTTGTAACGCTCCTGAGTTACTTCCTTTGAAATACATTTATTTTAAAAGAGCTTCCTTTTTTTTTTTTTAACTATGTTTCCTTTTCTCTCGTTTATACACAGACACACACACATAGTTGTCCTTTTTGTGAAAAGGGGAACCTATGAAACTGTCAATGGATATAATTTTTCCTGGTAGGTTCACAATATTCTCTGTATTAATCTTACTTATGATTTACTTTCTGCATCCCTAACTTTTTATATAAAACTGTGAAACCATCAATAATATCTGATAAACTCACTGACAACATTCAGGTCTCTTGTACTAGGCCAGTATTATATTAACTATTCATACTATCTCATTGCCTTTGGCTACTGGAAGATAATAAACAAATAAAGAAGCTAGGCTTTTCAGCTTTGGTCAGCCAGCTAAAACCAAATGTCTCTAAAATAAAATAATTACAGTATGTCAATTCCACTACACGTGTGACACAAACATGCAAGACACTGAGAAGTGCTAAAAACAGCTGATGCCAAAACATAACCAAATACAAAATCAAATGTTAAGAATGATTAAGCTGAATATTTGGTAGCATGCTATTCTCGAGTGCTTTGATTTATATTCAAATTGTTGCTGTTGGTGAAAAATAGTGGGATTTTATTAATTCTCAGAACATTTGGAAAAAAGTCTATATATTTTCATTTATCAGGTAAAATAATATAAACTATGGCAATCAAGGGAATGACAAAGTTGTGGTAGTATCTCTAGACATATTCTCATATGAAGAACTGAGATTACAGGCCCATAAAACTAAGAGAAATAAAACCTCAGATTTTTATGAAAGGGCCTACATAAGAGATAGTAGATGATGCTCTTAGGCCCTTCTAGAAAGACATAACAAAGCATGAATTTGTGAATCTTAGCCTGAATATTCTCAGTGGAATCACACTGTCACAGTGACATCCTGCTTACTTTCCTGGTGACAGCTCTCTCTGGTTTATATCTTGAAGAACCAACAAGCCAACAATATTGAGTATCTAATGAGATCCACTAATTTATTCATCCATTTATACATTCCTTCACTCAGCAAACATTTATTGATTACTTGCTATTTACTTAGTACTATGTGAGATTCTAGAACCCTGGTAGTGCATGGTTAATAAGAGCTTGGCTGCTAAATGAAAGGTTAGTAGTTCAAACCTACCAACTGCTCTGCAGAGAACGATGTGGCAGTCTACTTCCGTAAAGATTTACAGCTTTGGAAATCCTATGAGGCAGTTCTACTCTGTCCTACAGGTTTGCTATGAGTTGCAATCAACTTGATGGCAACGTTTTTTTTTACGTTAGATGCTGGAAATACAAAGATTAAAAGATCAGGGAGAGGGATTCTACATATACAAAGGCTCTGAAATGGGAAAGAAATTTGGTAATTTTAAGGAGCAAAGAGAAAGCCAATGGCCAGAACATAAGTGAAAGGAAAGAAGTTACAAGAGGAAGAGCAGAAGCAGTCATGTAGAGCTCTGTAAGAGATGATAATCTAATATTTCAAATAGTTCTTTCCCTACACACTGATATGACACATGAGAACGAATGTTGCATTTATCCAACAGGAGAGATATACAGCAAAACAGCAACAGGAGATTTGACTTCTGCTCCTGCTCTTTAAATCATAAACATGATTATAGGTAAAAGTCATTTAATCTCGATACAGTTATGTTTTCTCATTTATAACATTAGAAGATTGGACTGAATAAGATTAAAAATGTCACCCCCAAATTCCTAAACCAAGAAAGAATTAGGATCCTATCAATAACCAGTAAGAAAATCGAACCCTGGAATGCAGAATCAAAAGTATTGGCTTTGTTGCTTGAACTAAGTTAAAATAAACCTCTAGAGAAGTGGACTAATTACATGAGGTTTTTGTTGGTTTGCTTGCTTTTGTTTTGTTTACAAGAATGCAGCTCTAGTCCAAGTTATTTTTCAGACTAAGTTCCATTATCTCATAGGAAATGAAAGTGCTCACCCCAGGGATGAAAGAAAACACATTAACCTCTATTGGGCAAGTTAGAGTGATAAGATTAAACAATAGGGAATAATACGTTCTTGGAACCAGAGAAAAATAGTCATCAGATTCATCTGATAATCGCAAAGAGTGGCAAGTTTTAAAAATAAAAAAGAAGATATTCATTCTTTGGAAATATAGGAACATACACACACGCGAAAGCATGCGGGCGCACACATGGGCACACTCACACCCCCCAGATTCATTCGACAAGGGCAAGTACATGAGGCGACTTTAAATTACTTAAGCATTTTATATAAACTTCATCATAGAAAACAAAATCTTATCTTAGAGGAGGGAATGGAAATGCAACATGGCAAAGAAATTTCCCTAATGTTTTAGGAAATAGAAAAGACACCGACTTTGAAAATCTATCATTTTGGGAGTGGTTTTATGATTAAGACACAGCGGTAAGGTTAGCCATATGCTTCTCTCTTCGTATTCCAAAAATATTCAATTACTCAGATAGTTATTAATTCTAAACTTTGTGAAATGAAATGCCAACATTTCACGTCTCCCTAATTTAGTTTAACATTTTTATCCAGTTGAGATGAAAATTCCAAAGGGATAAACAACAATGTGAACAATTAATATTTGCCTCAATATAAATGAATTTTATCACATTATGTTAACAGGATAAATTTGATCTGTGGTGCGTAAAAATGTTGAACAGAAAGTGGTTATGAGTAAAGAATTCACTGTGTGTGTATGAATGTTCACCACAAGAAATATGAAGAACAGAGAGGCCATGAAAACAAAGAGCAAAGTTCTGCATATTAGGCCACGAAGTTATAGTTAGCCTTTTGAAGAGACATTTTGTTTCATTTAAAACATTCACTCTTATTTTTACATTCAATAAATTTTGCTTTAACCCCAGTCTCCTAACTATTTCCAGTAAGACAAACATAGACACAGGACAGAAAAAAAAAGAGATTAAAAGTTGGATATTAATTTAAATCCAACTTACCAGGTTTCTGAAGTTTAGATGACTGTTCTAAAGGGGAAATCTTGATATCAGCATAAACTATATCTCCAGCCATCTCATGGACTAAAAAGAAAGAGAAGATCACAAATGATGTTCCACTGAAAGAAGTCTTGCATTTCTGCTAACAAACCTTGTGAAAACAAACTGAAATGAAAGATTTCCTTCTGCTTTCCCAAGCTGGCAGACTTCCTCTATGAATAATGACCAAAGCAACGTGCTTAGTCGTTTCAATATTAATGTAACAAACTTTTGAATATTTGCAGGAAATACCAGTTAGCTTTCTCCCTAAATTTAGAATAATTTTAACGTTTGTCAATATCACAGAAGATAACCTCCCAACTTTCTTCTATAAAACACTTCTTCTTTTAGTTCAGAGATATATTCTCTGGAAGAAGCTCTGTGAATACTCAGCATTTTCTTCCGCGTGGAATAGCAATTTGGGAACGAAGACAAGGAAGAAGAGGGATTTTATTATGAATGTGATAGAAAGGTACTGGTTCTCTTATACTCATCTTGAAATGCACTGTATTTACATAATGATGATTTTAGGAGGACAATGGACAGGGGAGTTTCTCCCAGAAAAAAAAAAAAGTACTGGATGCAGACAGTTGGATTTTTTTAACATAATATTTTTAATTGAGATACAATTCACATACCATAAAATTCACCCTTTTATAGTGTACAATTCAGTGGATTTTAGTATATTCACAAGGCATACAATCATCACCACTATATGATTTCAGAACATTTTCATTATCCCGGAATAAAAACCTATACCCATTAGCAGTCACTCACATTCCCCCTCATCCCCTGGTAACCACTAATGTACTTTCCGTCTCTATGGGTTTGTCTTTTCTGGACATTTCATATGAATAGAATCATATGAGTTTGTCTTTTCTGGACATTTCATATGAATAGAACCATACCACTTTGTGGTGTTTTGTGACGGGCTTCTTTCACTAGGATAATGTTTTTAAGGTTAATCCACATTGTAGCTTATATCAGCACTTCATTATTTTTTTTGACAAAATAATATTCTACTGTATGGATATACCACATTTTGTTTATCCTTTTACTAGTTAATGGACATTTGGTTGTTTCCGCTTTTTAGTTGTTATGAATAATGCTGCTATGAATATTCATGTACAAGTTTTTGTGTGAATATGTTTTCAATTCCTTTGGATGTATACCTAAGAGTGGAATAGTGGGGTTATACGGTAACTCTAAAATTAAACTTTTGAAGAACTGCCAAACTGTTTTCCACAGGGGCTGCATCATTTTACATTTCCACCAGCAGTGGATGATGATTTTAAGTTCTCCACATCCTCTCCAACACTTGGTTTGTCTGTTTTTTTTTTTTTTTTGTCTTTCTGATTATCCTTGTGGGTGCAAAGTGGTATCTCATGGTTTTTTATTTGCATTTCCTTAATGACTAATGATGTTGAGCATCTTTTCATGTGCTTATTGGCCATTTGTATAACTTCTTCAGAAGATGCATACTAAGAAAAAAAAAAGAAGATGCAAGCTAGTCAAATCTTTGAACGCTTTTCAGTTGGGCTAGTTGTATTTTTGTTGTTAAATTGTAGGAGTTATTTATATTATCTTGATACAAGTCCCTTATATGATTTGCAAATATTTTCTCCCATTCTGAGACTTTGTTTTCACTTTCTTGATAGTGTACTTTTATACTATTTATATGAATTTTTGGATAAGATTATCAACTTCCCTGTAAAAGGCAGCTGGGATTTTGACAGGAATTACATTGATTCCATAGATCAATGTTAAGTCTTCCAATCCATAGATTCCAAAATTTACTTAGGTGTTATTTGATTTATTTCAATAATGGTTTATATTGTTCAGTGTACAACTCCTGAGTTTTTGTTGTTAAATTTATTCCTAAGTATTTTATTCTTTTTGATGCTTTTGTAAATGCAATTATTTTCTCAATTTCTTTTTTGGATTGTTCCTTGCTGCTGTATAAAAACACAATTGATTTTTGTATATCAATCTTGTATCCTGTAATCATGCTAAACTCTTTTATTAGCTCTAATTTTTTTGTGTGTGAGGGAGTTCTTTAGAATTTCTATATACCAGATCATGTCATCTGCATATAGGGATAATTTCACTTCTTCTTTTCTTATGTGGGCTTTTTTTTTTTCTTTCTGTTTCTTGCCTATTTGCCTTGATAGGAATCTCCAGTACAACGCTGAATAGAAACGGTGACAGTAGACTCACTCTTTTGTTCTTGATTTTAAGTGGAAAGTTTCGACCTTTCACCATTAAATATGATGTTATCTGTGGGTTTTTTGTATATGCCCTTCATAGGGTCCCCATGAGTCAGAATTGACTCGACGACAGCAGGGTTTTTTGTTTTTTTTTTAATTAGAGTGAAGATGTTCCCTTCTATTCCTATTTTGTTGAGTGCTTTTATAATGAATTAGTGATGGATTATGTCAAATGCTTTTTTCCATATCTATTGAAATGATCATGTGGTTTTTGTCTTTTCTCCATTACTATGGTGTATTACTTTGTTTGATTTTTTTTTATGTTGAAGTAACCAACACTGAAATTCTGAGATAAATCTCATTTGGTCATGGTGTATGATCCTTTATATGGTACTTGATTTGACTTGCCAGTATTTTGTTGAGGATTTTTGTGTCCATGTTCACAAAGGATGTAGCTTTGTAGATTTCTCTTCCTGTGATGTCTTTGTCTGGTTTTGGTATCAAGGTAATACAGGCCTCATAGGATAAGCTGGGAAGTATTTCCTCCTCTTATACCATTTTTAAGAGTTTATAATGGATTGGTGTTAATTATTCTTTAAACGTTTGTTAGAATTCACCTGTGAAGCCATCTGGTTCCAAAATTTTTTTGTGGAAACTTTTTAGTAATCCTCTATTTTTTAATTTTTATAGATCTACTCAGAACTTCTATTTATTGTTAAGACAATTTTACTACTTAGTGTCTTTCTAGAATTTTTTCCATTTCATCAAGGTTATCTAATGTGTTGGCCTACAATTATTTATAGTATTGCTTTCCAATTCTTTTTATTTCTGTGAGGTCATTAATAATGGCTTCTTTGATTCCTGATTTTAAGCAATTTGAATCTTCTGTCCTTTTTCCTTGTTTAGTCTGGCTAAAGGTTTGTCAATTTCGATGATCTCTTCAAAGAACCCACTTTTGATTTGGTTGATTTTCTCTATTGTTTTTCTATTCTCTATTTCATTAATTTCCTCTGTAATCTTTACTATTTTCTTCCTTCTGCTTGTTTTGGGTTTAGCTTGCTCTTCTTTTTCTAGTTTCTTAAAGTTAAAGTCTAAGTTATTGATTTGAGTTCCTTCTTTTCTTTTTTTTTTTTTTTTTTTTTTTTAATATATATATTTTATTGTACTTCAGGTGAAAGCTTACAGAGCAAATAGTTTCTCATGAAATAGTAGTACACATGTTGTTTTTTTTGACATTGGTTAACAACCCCACAACGTATTAAGCCTCTAAATTCTCAACCTTTTTTTTTGATGAAAATTACAGATGGCCAAAGATACACCGTTTCAAAATTTTCTACATTCACAGTTCAGTGACATTGACTACACTCTTCCAACTGTGCTGTTATTCTCACTTAAGATGAAGGCTTACAGAACAAAATAGTTTTTCATTTAACAGTTACTACACATGTTGCCCTATGACAATGGTTAACAATCTCACAGCACATCAAGAATATCCTTACTCCACCTTGTGTTCCCTATCACCAGGGGGCTTCCTTGTCCCCTTCTGTCTTCTGGACCTTGTCAGTGGACTATTGTACCTCTTTAGTCTCCTTTGTTTGTTTATTTATTTATTTATTTTTATTTTATTTAAACACCATTTCAAAACTTTTTACTTACACATTTAAGTGATATTGACTATGCTCTTCCAATTGTGCTGCCATTCTCGCCCAAGATGAAGGCTTACAGGACAAAACAGCCTCCCATTTAATAGTTACTACAAATGTTGCCCCATAGCAGTGGTCAACAATCTCACAATACATCGACAGTGTCCTTATTCAATTTGTGTTCCTTATCATCAGTTTCCTACTCTCCCTCTGCCTTCTGGCCCTTGTCACCGGACTCCTGTACATCGTTAGTCCCATTTAGTTTTACTGGGGTGTCCATTCCCAGGCTTAACATCGAACCTTGAAGGTAACTTCCCCTCTGAGCTGAAAGAGTGTCTGGGGGCCACACTCTCGAGGTTTCTCTAGTATTCTTTAGGCCAGTATATCTGGTCTTCTTTTTTTTTTTTTTTTTGGGAGTTAAAATTATGCTCTACATCCTACTCCAGCTCTGCCCAGAACCCTCTGTTGTGATCCTGGTCAAAGGAATCATTGGTGGTAGCCGGGCCCCATCCAGCTGTATTGGGCTCAGTCCCGTGGAGGCCTTGGTAGCTGTGGACCATTAGTCCTTCGGACTAATCTTTTCCTTGAATCCTGTTCTCTTCATTCTCCCTTGTTCCCGAAGGGATGAGATCAGTGGAGTATCTTAGATGGCCGCTCATAGGCTTTTAAGACCCCAGACACTACTCACCAAGGTAGAATGTAGAGCATTATCTTTATAAGTAGTGTCATGCCAATTGAGCTAGATGTTCCCCGAGATCATGGTCCCCAGAGCCCTCCGTCCAACAACTCAGTCCCTCGGGGGGTTTGGATGTGTCTATAGGGCCTTCATGACCTTTCCTTGTGCAGGTTGTGTTAGTTTCCGCTTTACTATGTACTATCTCATCTCTCACCCAAGTTACCACTTACCTATTACCTATTTAGTATCCCCCCCCCCCCATCCCTGGTAACCAACAAGGATTGTTACATTTTGCATGTGAATTTTTTCATGGGTTTTTACAATAGAGGTCTCATACAATATTTGTCCTTTTGTGATTGACTTATTTCACTCAGCATGATGTCCTCCAGTTTCATCCATGTTATGAGATGGTTCACCGATTCATTGTTCTTTCTCATTGCATAGTACTCCATTGTGTGTATGTACCATAGTTTGTGTATCCATTCGTCTGTTGATGGGCATCGAGGTTGTTTCCATCGTTTTGCTATTGTGAATAATGCTGCCATGAACATAGGTGTGCATATGTCTATTCGAGTGCCTTCTTTTCTTTTTAATATAGGTGTTTACAGCTATAAATTTCCCTCTAAGCACTGCTTTCACTGTACCCACGTGTTTTGGTAGGTTGTGTTTTCATTTTCCTTCATCTCAAATTATTTTTTAATTTCCCTTATGATTTCTTCTTTGACTCCTTGGTTATTTAGGAATGTGTTGTTTCATTTTCACACATTTGTGAATTTTCTGTATTTCCTTCTGTTATTGGTTTCTAGTTTTATCCCATTGTGATCAGAGAACATATTTTTTTATGAATTCAATCCTTTTAAATCTATTGGGGCTTTGAAAATCTCTGACATTCTTGAGATACTAAAATGTCATGACATGCTGAAGACTGTGTGCACATAAGACACCATGTAAGCTTCACTGCTTTCACATGATCTCATTTTTTATCATTGATTAAGATGGATAAATAAAGAATTAATGTAGTCTTAAATTGTGGATTCAGTTTGTTTTTTGTTGTTTTTTTTTTTAATTTTGTTGTTTTTGTTGAGAATACGACAGCAAACCCTACACCAATTCAACAGTTTCTACATGTACAATTCAGTGACCTTGATTACATTCGTTGAGTTGTGCAAACATTCTCATCCTCCTTTTCTGAGTCGTTCCTCTCCCATTGACATAAACTCACTGCCCTCCAAGTTTCTTATTTATTCTTTTGAGTTTCTGTTGTCAGTTTGATCCCATATGGATAGATCTTGAAAGAGTACAATGCTCAAGGCAAACATTCTTTACTAGTTAAGCTAAACAATAGTTTGGCTTCAAGACTTCAGGGGAGAGTTATTCCTGCAATGGTATGATTTCAGAAGGGAACCCAATGTGCAATATCATCATCTACCTTGTTTGCTCAAGTCAGAAATCTGGAAAATACCCCAGGTTCCTTTCTTGCCCTTATCTTGAACACCCTCCAATCACCAAGTCCTTTCTTTTCTCCATTCTAGTTGCCATCATCCTAATCCAAGTCACCATCATCTTTTGTCTAAGTGAACTATTGCAGTAGCTTGGGAAAGTACTTGGAAGGCCCTGAATTCTTACCTCTGGCTGACCTTGAGACTCTTTGCTAAAGCGGAGTTGTAAACTGTCTAGCTAGGTGTTGAAGGTATGCCTCAACACAAGGGTCGGATTATCCAATAAGGAAGGTAAGCAGGGGTTTACTTGTGCTTAAATCCTAATCTGTAGTGAATAATTTCACATGGGTTTCACCACATCTTTGTGGTGAAAAATATGTGAAATTGTTCACGACATATCAGGAAGTAAGCACAACTAAGCCTGTGCTTACTTTGTTTACTGGGTAATCTCCCTGTCAGGGATTGTAAATTTGAAAAGAGGCTTTGATTCTCTAGTAAGGCGCTATAGGGTTGAGAGAGAGACAGATGCCAGCCATAACTAGAAGCAGAATCTCTGATATGGTGAAAAAATGTTCAGTAGTTCACTACAGATGATCTGGTAACAAAGTAAGGACCATGCTTACCTTGTCTATTGGATATTCCATCCCTTCTCAACACATAGACAGAGCCTCTAGGAAAGACTAGGAAACTTATCAGTTTCAAGTGTTTAAGGAAATCTTCAGTGACCACAAAGGACAAGAATACAGACTTTACAGAATTACTTCAGAAAGGTAACTAAGCAAGCAGTAACAATAACAACAAACAGCAACAAACCCTGGGAATGGGGAAAATCTGATTTCCAGAGTTGCTACATTGTATTATTTAGCATGTCTAGTTTTCAACCAAAAATCTGAGACATGCAAAGAAATAAGAGAGTATGGCCCATACTTAGAAAAAAGATAATAAATAGAAACTGTCCTGAGGAAGTCCAGAACATGGACTTAGTAGACCAAGACTTTAAACAGGTACACTATATATGTACAAAAAAATAAGCAAACCATGCCTAAAGAACTAAAGGAAAATATTAGAACAGTATCTCACTAAGTAAAGAATACCAGTAAAGAAATGTGTGAGTGTTAGTAGGCAGCCACTGCAAACAAAAACCAGCCAAATTACCAAGAACATAGTATGTTATCAGAAGGCTTCCTAGGTACCTGCTTCCCCTCTTGCTGCTGAGGATCCTCCGTAATAGACTGACCTTTGCTGCAAAACGAATTCTGGCTGGTCAGAGATTGGATATCTCCCCACCCTGTTTGAGCCCTGAAAATTGTTCAGCAGACAACTACCTGGTTATCCTTATGTAATTTCATTCTATGCATAAGTACCCTAGTATGCAGCAGACTTCAGGGAGCTCTTTTTAGAACGCTTCCCAACTTTCAGCAGCCTCAGACTCCTAAAACTTCTACCTGTGTCTCCTCAGTTTTAGTGGGACTGCTAGCTCTCTTTGGATACTTCTTCTTGCTCCTGCATTCTGAAAAATGCCTCCCAGTGAAATCTGGTGTGACAGTAGCGCTCACCTTCTTTGCTTCCTTTTTCTGAAGGATCACATCACTGACCTCTCTGTTGTTTTGTGTTTGAAAGCTTTTCTTGATATATTTGCCAAATTTTTCTATATGATTATACTGGGAAGTCTGATCCTTATTAATCCTTTATGGTTGGTGGTGCTATAAAGTTTTAATGTATTTTTATTAATATATATTCTACAAACAATTCCTTTAAAGTGACTATTATATTGCTAAATTGTTTTGATTTCAACTTTGCTATTTTGTTTGCTTTCAAGTTTTTTGTCACAATTTATAAGAGTATTAGATTTGGAACTTTAAAATCCCAGTCTTGGGTCTTGACTCCAAAATGTAGTAGCTACATAACTTTGGACACATTTAGCTTTTAAATGCCAGTGTTAAATCTGTAAGAGAGATACACAGTCATGCATCCCTTAATGTTCACGATATATTATCTGATTTGGATGTTGTGTGAACACCATGTTATTTTCTTTCTGACTTTGAGATAGCAGAAGTGTTCCTTACCAAGGGACTCAAAGAGCCCAGAGTTCTCTTGCTGCTGTCCAGGCCTGGTCAGTGGCTTTGTCCCTGGGGGGAACAAAGGTGGGGAGAGGGTGCGTGGTGAGCTGGCGGAGCCTGGGGACTTCGCCTTTAGGCAAGGCCCTAGGGGCAGTCAGGAAGGCATTAGGCCTTTTGGAGGCCCAGACATCCCTGCAGGCCCTGTTGGCTGAGGCTGAGGTCTAGGGATGCGAGGCAAGCCCAGGGTAGGTTCTCCAAGCCCAAGCTGGTACGAGGTGCAAAGGTGGCTTCCCCCTGGCTATATCTGGTTACATCTTCTAGGTCCCCTTAATCTGATTGAGATTTCTGAATTTATGGAACCGTGGATATATGTGCTGTTGGACATTGCCCAAATGGACGTCATGTGGCGCATGACTGTAATAATATCAACATTAAAGTATTATTGCAATATATGGAACATTGTAAGATATAACAAACTGTATAGATACTGTTATTTTTATTTTTGTTCACCGCTGACTTTCTGCCACTACATATATGCTACTTCTTATCTAACCCCTTCCTTACCTTTTTTGGTGTTCTCTTATTTTTCCTCCTGTGTTAATCTGGTATTCTAAATGAGACATTTTTGTGTTTAGAAAAAGGGACTAAAAATAATGATGCTTAAGGAAGAATGGTTATTTAATAATAAATTATTTTTCCAGTTGCCATCAAGTTGATTCTGACTCATGGCAATCCCAAGTGTTGCAGAGTAGACCTGCACTCTACAGGGTTTTCATGGCTGTGAACTTTGAGAAGCAGATCGCCAAGGCCTTTCTTCTGAGGCACTCCCAAGTGAGGTCGAACTGACAAGCTTTAGGTTAATAGCTAAACTTAATGGTTTGTGCCACCCAGGGATGCCAATAATAACTTACAGGCTTTGTTAAGAATTTGGAAAGATCTATTCCTCCTGCAAAATCATCAAAGTATAATGCAGGAAGATAAAAACAGCACAATGAAGTATTAAATGTTAATAGTGTTAAAATTTTAAAGACACAGAACAGATAATGTAGTGTGTTAAGTCATTAACTACATTTAGCTGGAGTCCAAAAAAAAAGAAGTTTTAAAATTATGGAAAATAAGGCAGTTACAAGGCCAAAATTAAGGTGGCAGTGGGACTGTGTTCCTTTCTAGAGGCCCAGTGAAGAATGTGATTCTAAGATTATTCTGTTTCTCTTGGCTGTGGGGCTGAGGTTCCCTTTTCCTTCTTGGCACATATAGACCATCTGGATGTAAAGAACAAGGAAGACATCTTTTTTGTATCTTTGACCGTGAACTACCACTCATAATAAAAGTGCAGTGATTTTACGGAGTCACTAGATGGCCCCGCAGCTTCTGGGTGTCCACATAGTGTGTGGGGGAACTTCAATTCTTAATTTAGCATAGGGACTTTTGAGGGAATTTTTGAAGCAAACTTATTTTTAATGTTTATAATTAGTCACTAGAAATTACAGTTGTACTTTAAACAGTGAAATTATTCTCTTTAACAATTCTGTATTTGGATATGTTTAAAATAAGAGTTTTCTTATCTAGGAAAACAATACTATTCATTAAAGAAAATGTGGATATTATAGAGAAGAAAATAAGTATTATCTATATTCCAACAACTGAGGGAAAATCACTGTTTGCCTTTGTAATTTTTTTTCTCTCTCAGCATATAGAAACATAAAACATATATGTATCTATTTAATATTTATCAGGATAGAGTCTTACTGTATGTCTTATTTTTAACTGGATTAGTAATAATAGTTTGACTCTCTCTCATATACATAAATATTCTTCTTCATTATTATTTTTTATGCTGGCATAGCATTTCATCATGGAGTAGAATCATATATATTTAACTAATTCCTTAGATTTGGACTATTAGGTGGCTTCTGATTTTTTACTATTAGAAATAGCCCTTTGGTACCCATTTTTGTGATTATGTCTTGTACATCCAAGATTATTTCTTTAAAATTCCTTCAAAAGAAAATTGCTGCATTGGAGGAAAGGTATGAATCATTTAAAGTTTTTATTAAATATTGCCAAGCTGTTTTCCAAAGGTTAAACTAAATCAATTTACATGCTCACCAGCAGTCTTTGTGGTTATATATTTTCTAACGATTTCCTAAAAATATCATTTGTATTTTATGATATATTATCATGTGAGGAAGTCTAGATAAATTTATGAAAAATCAAGAACAAGCTTGGAAAGATCATTACTATGCCATTAATATAAAAATCTTGAATCAATTGAATACTGACTATACTACCTAACATTTCAATGGCATTTTATCCTCTGGAGCCCTGGTGGTACAGTGGTTAGAAGCTCCACTGCTAACTGAAAGGTCAGCAGTTCAAATCCACCAGCCACTCCTTGGAAACTCTATGCGGCAGTTCTACTCTGTCAACGGGTTTATATATATATATATACATATATATAAAGTACTTTTAATTTTATTGAATTCCTATAATTATGTGAAAAAAAGCAGATAAGATATTATTCCTCTTTCCAGAGGAAGAAATTGAAATTATGTTGAAAAATCAATATAAAACACAAATAACTGATAAGTATCATTAGCATATATTAACATAATTAATTATTCAAGGTGAATATAGCCTACTTATTTAACATTTTGAAAATTAGCTAAAAGTTTCAATATAGGAGCAAATAAAGTAGTGTATCTGCCAAATTTTCTTAGTATTTTAACTCTACTACTCATCACAGTAAAAGTAAAACAAAACAAAAAAAGCTATACACTCACACACACACAAAACAAAAAATATTCCTGTTGAGTTATTCCAACTTATAGAGACCCTATGTGTAGAGTAGAACTGCTCCATAGGGTTTTCTTGGCTTCAGTCTTTATGAAAACAGATTGCTAGACCTTTCTTCCCTGGTGCCTCTGGGTGTGTTAGAACGCCAACCTTTAGGGTAGTAAAACCCACTGCAGAGTTGATTCTGACTCAAAGCGATCCTACAGGGTAGTCAAAAAAAAGAAAGAAAAAAAATCAAACCAGTTGCTGTGGAGTCACTTTCTGGTCTATGAGCCAAGTACTGATCTAAGTTCATTTCATATTCTAATTTATTTTATGTCAAACAGCATTATGAGTTGCACGTTATTACTTCCATTATTTTATACATGAGGGAACTGAAAACAGAAAAGTAACTTGCCCATGGTTCCTCAACTAGTAAGTGATAGAGATTAAACTCAGGCAATATACTCTGGAGCTCAGGCTTTCAACAGCTCCACTTTCCACTTACACATTTCATAGTACACAAATCACCATGCCTTCTATTTTCTTTCATGATCCAGGAGTAGACTGTTATTATTAATGATAAAATATTAAAGCTAGGAAGTCATTTGTTTCATTTTATAACAGTGGAAAATGAGAGCACAAAGGTTAAGAAATCTGTGTATTTATCACTATGCAAGTATCTAGAATCTCCATTTCTTTTCAATATCCCATGCTTGTGACATGTTGAAAAATACCATAGATATCACACATTTCCAACTTACAGAGAAGGAGAATATTCCAAAACACGTTTATAAAATTCTTTTGAACATAATAGAATTCTTCCTGATTAAAACATGACATGGAGATCATGCAGTGCCTCATTTCTATTTAATTAATGATTTTATGTAAATTACTGAAATGTGTATAGCAATTCAGAACTGAGCAAGATGCTTTCAGAGTATTGGTTATGAGGACCACTTATCATCTTACTGGCAAGGGGACCAGCTTAAGCATAGGTCCTCACATTGATTCCCCAAAGTGACTTTAGGTGTCATCTAACTTCTCTGTCCTCTTCAGTATACGATGATAAACAATAAAATAAAATAATAAAAATAAAGAAATGTAAAAAAAAAAAATAGCCATAAATTCCTCCCAATTCAATGAGAACATTTACTGAGCATCTGCTCTATATAGGAAAATGGACACAGCCCTCTAGGATACATATGTGGGAAAACAATCTGAAAATCTGAAACTAGGTTATAAGTCTAAGGTTATTTATATATATGATTTTTGTTAATGTTACAGTATTTTGTTTTCTGCTTTCTAAAACCAACCCATTGATGTCGAGCCCATTCAACTTACCAAGGGACACAAAGTAGAACTTCCCCATAGGGTTTCCAAGACTATAAATCTTTAAGAAAGCAGACTGCCACATCTTTCTCCTGAATAGCGGCTGGTGGGTTCCAACCGCAGACCTTTCAGTTAGCAGTCGAGGGCTTAACCACCGCACCACCAGGGCACTTTCTAGTAGGACATAATTTTTAATGTATTTTGAAGAAATGAACACTTCTTGGAAACCATTTTGTTGGTTCTACTTTTATTTTCACATACCTAAAAGCAGCTTATAATTGTACTGAATACAAAATACAATCAAGTAAACACACTTTATTGCACATAGAAAATAGTTCACATGAAGTATTGCACATAATAGAATTGCTTAGGAAAGGCACACATTTATTATCAGATAAGACTGGTATTATTCCAGGTTTGAAAAATAAAGAATTTTTCCTAATATGGATTTGCCACATCATATATTGCACATTTTCCAACACTTTGATCTGTTTTACAAATATTCCTCATATTCTTTGTCTTTTCTTGGAAAAACGCTGTACATAAACTTTTAAAGACAAAAAAAAAAGTACTATTGAAAAAGACCAGTCTATATTGAGGAAGTAAAAACAAAGAAACAAAAACCCACAACCCACAAAAAACAATAAATACATGATTACCCTACTCTTTTGGGGAACAAAAGTTGCAAAGTAACCTAACAAATGCCTACAAAGAGAGAAATATTACAAAGTTTAATTTCATAGGCATTTATCCACTTGTAAATGTTCTCTGGGTTTAAGAAATGTATTTTAACCTAATGTCTGTGTTATCAGTTAACATTCCCTTTGCTTACATTCAGTTTTTTCTGCTACCACCATCTTACTCCTTCATATAGTGCAAATGCATGAAGGATTATCACTGCTGGTAGCTGCTCAACAATAAATAATAAGATTAAGCCTATTTTTTTATTATTATTTCTGTATTTGAAAAAATAAAGTGCATCTGAAAAGTTTTATATTCATGCTCTTATTTGTTGGCATGGTTATCAGTCAACCTATGCTGTTTCCAGAGAATGGAGGGAGTATTCCACAATGCAGGTTTTTCCGGAATTTCTCTCCTTTTTCTCCACAGTCCTGCTTGGAAGAAGATTTCCAAAATAATTCAAAGTTTTTTTCCACAAAGTCCTTCTAGGAAACTTCTGACCATACAGCAGCATCCACAGTGACTCATTTCCTTTAGTTCCATGAGAGTCTATAAGCAGAGGTTTCCTCATTAATTGGAAGGTTTACTACAAATCCAGTGTAAAGGCTTTTGGCATTCTGCAGTGATGACATGTGTGCTATTCAGAAATGCACAGTTTTTAGACCCCGACATGTTGAACCTGTCAAACAATAAAGAAACTTCAAATTATTTCCCAGTTCATTATTTCCATTCAGTTACATGCAAAGAAATTTTGTGGTGGTGGGGGTCTCTGCTTTTTTGCTCAGCGGGAATGCATGAGGCAAGACTGCCGGTCAAAAAAAATCATAAACCCATCTGCAGAGAGAGTAGAAAAAAAATTCATAGGAGTAATGTGTGGAAGGAAGATTCAAAGCTAAGAATAAAGAACTCCATTCATTTCATTAGCATGTCATCGGAGGAGTGATTCTCGGCTGTTTTCGAGTTCACAGGCCCTGTAAGAAATACTTCCCAGAAAGAATACACATTCAACATTCAGCATGCTTGTTCATACAGTTTTAGGGGGTTTTTGGCCCTGAAGCCCATTCACAGATATGGGACCATGGGATATATATTAAGAATCCCTTTTCTAGAAACCTGCATTTTCATCTTCTTGATATTGCATTGATAATCATTATAAGACTGTTCAGAAAGCTAGAAATTTATTCAATTCTGAACGTTCAGATGGCAAAGATTAGCACCAAACTTTAAAATTCCCTACAAATTTTAAAGTTGAGTTTTACTGCTTGCAAAGGGAATAGTATCTTTAATTCTGGGGCAAGTTTTCTCTGAGGTTATGCCTAATTAGGCATTGAAAATATTATTCTTTATCCCTGTGAAGATAGAAACTGGGGAAGTATAAGAAAGAACTATTTTCTAACAACTGCCTCCTTAGTAAAATATAAACACAAGATTGGAAATGTTGCCGCTGCTGTTTTATTTTTTTTTTTTTAATCGTTGTAATTATAACTAGACTATTTCCAAACAAACTATTGTAAGTTTATGACTCACACGAGAGCTTTCTGAGAATATGTCTGTGGCTGTTGTGTGCCATCAGGTTGATTCTGACTCATTACAACCCTACAGGACAGAGTAGAACTGCCCATAGAGTTTCCTAGGCTGTAATTTTTACTGGAGCAGATCACCCGGTCTTTTCTCTCACAGAGCCGCTGGTGGGTTGGAAATTCCGTTAGCAGCTGAGTGCTTAAGCATTGCGCAGCAAGGGTTCCTGAATATATGACTTAATTGTATGAGTATTAATTGTATGAGTTCCAAGAGGATAAAGAAAAAAAATTAATAAAGGCTTTTCTTAAAGAATTCCAGAGTATAAGCATATAAAAGAGGTTGTTAAGAGCTAAGCTCAGAAAGAGCAAAAATGGTTCCCCTGAGCTGGCAGCCCGGGGAAGATGAAGAGAATTCTGGAGACTTACCAGTTGTTAAATTCGTTGCCATTTGACCATTTCCATGTCTGACAAGTTTCATTTGTTAACCCAATCCAGTGTTCAGTTCTACCCACATATCGTTTTAGAAAGACCTTGAAGAAAGTACAAAGAAAATATGTGTTAAACAATCCCTGTGGATAAATATATAATAAACCCTGTTTTTCAGAAGCTGCAATTAAAAGCATCATAGCTAAGCTGCTTACTTATTACTTCTATAGAGGATCAGCTCATTTAGATCCCTTATCTTTGAAGCTAAGCAATCCAAACAAACTTAGAAGACTAAACTGAACTCTCATTTTGACCTCATACAGATCACATGGCTTTCCGTGACTTGCTTTCCCTACAGAGGAGATAGGTACAATATCTTCCCTTCAAAGGAAACAAAGTGAAACCACAGATCAGCTCTACAAAATAAAATATCATTATTTTACGGAGCTATTTTTGAATACTATGATCTTACCATCTCCTTTTCAGAATCTATAAGAGCAAGAGTAGCACCCTGTTTGGAACAAGAGCTTTGGGCTGAGGTCCAGCTGTTTGTCTGAGTGGAAATTAAGTAGCATTTCTTCTGGTATCCAATCCAATCATCTGAGCATGGAGAAACATGGCTGTCTGATGGCACTGAGTCAATATATTGGCCTGGACAATTGTATTGGCCCACTGTGAACAGGAAAATGTTTTGTTAGTAACAAAAGGAAACAAATACCCACCAGTGGCCTCTCTAGGGGAGTATAGGGGTACAGATCACACAAGGTGACACTTTCAGAGGAGGTGACATCAAAATGACTATAAAATTTTTGTGCAGTGTTTTAACAGAAATTTATTATTCTTTATAAAAATATCCTTGTAGTTAGTTATAACAACAAAAATATTTTTCGTAAGCCCAGTCTACAAGTATCAATATATCTACAAGGCTAAAATTCTATGCTAACTTACTTTTTAAACCTTTCACTGCCTTCCGGTCAGATCTGTCATTATTACCCAATTACAATGATGCTTCAAATCACATGGTTTTGTCTGCACACACTACAAGTGTGTACTGCTGTTTTCATCTCTGCTGATATTTTTATAGTTGCTGATTTTGGCAAAGCTTCTGGTGTTTTAGCTACAATATTGTGGTAATTAGTATTTGTGAACTTATAATTTTTTTTTAGAATGAAGTAGTAATTAAAGGAAAACAAGGAGAAAAATTAAAAAAGGCTTGCACTCAGTTACTAATAATGTTGTAATTAATAATGTAATTCAATGTAGAAAGATTTTACGAAAGAATTTTGTTGTAGTATTCATATGATCTAAGAAATATTACATTTAAGCAATTTACAATTACATTTATCACAAATTATTCTATGATTAAAATTATTAATAAACATTACTAAGGATTCTATATGGTCTGGTACAGGAGGAGGTCCATGGGGAGGTGACACCATGAGTTACGGCACTGGGTGATACCAGTCCTAGTCACTCCACTGATACCCACAGCATACAAAGTTAGTTCAGGGGATTCTGTGCTGTGCTAGTTGATAAAGTAAGGGATGAAAACCAAGAAGGGATAGAAGAGAAGAACAAGAAGAAAGCAGATTTTCATCTTATCTGATCTTCCATTGTGTCTAATCATCATTGTACAGGAGAAGAGATATAAGGGGTGTCTCTGTCAGAAAGGTGCTGGAATATAGAAAAATCCAGAAAATAGTCTTTGAACTAGGAAGGGTAAAGTGTGTTATAAATTCCAAGAAAGGTTTTGAATCTAATTCTGAGTAAGAGGAATTTGATAATGCAATAGATACAACAATAAATTGAGGGATGAAGGAGAGAGAGGAAATTGCAGGGAAGTAATTCAAAATACATAAAAAATCTATGGCTGGGTATGTTTCATAAAATTGGAAAATATCATGTTTGTTAAAAACACACGTGTATATTGCTAAAGCAGTATGTATTGGATACCATATCACTGCTGGCTCTGTGAGAGCTTCTAGATACAGTTTTAATTATCTATCCACCATCCTGTGGCCTTTTAGATAAAAGTCAGAAGGCTGTACAATTCCTTATAAATCTATAGCTTAGATATTATTTTTTCTACCAACGATGAATGTAAAGCCCACGATTTTTCTAACTAAATGTATATTTACTTAGAATCTAAATAAATTCCCTTCATTTCATCTGCTTAAATGTAATTATCTCTTACAGTAATGTATAAATCATAGATACTTTTAATATTCATAAAGAAATTCTGGAAAATTCAAAAGCATTACATTGATCATCAAAGGAACATGGGATTGTATTTAGTATTGATTAGGAAATTAGCCATATATGGTATATGTGATGATCCTAAGTAAACCAGAATTTCTGATTAATTAGATCAAGCCCATCACTGTTGATTTCAACTGGGAATGTATATTATGGCTAGCAGGTTCTGAATGAATTCATGACATGCTGACTCACCTGATAAGGCAATGAGAGCTACAATTAAAATGGTGATGAAGACCACATTCACTACAGCACATGGGACAGGGATTTGAAGCGACCCTTTGTCGTGTGTTGTAAAATGGGAGATGGTGGCATTACCTGAAAGGCAGAAAGTTGATGATATGGTCAGGCAGATTCTAGAAGTAAGATAGGGACATTTGCTATCCTCTAGAGGCAGTTAAATGAAAAAAGGAGGTATGTATCACCCCACACCCTTGTATGAAATTTACAAGTTAAATTTCTCTAAATTTTGAATGAATTTGGAGTTTCTTGGTGGCTAGAAGGGAAATAATCCAGGGATAATATTGAGGCCCTAAACTATCTATGTACTTAGTAATTACACAAATTCTAAGTTTATATAATTTTTTTGTTTTAATCATAATTAGAACATTTATACCCAAGAAGACATAAAAAGAACATTCTAGACACAGTTCCTTAACCTCTCTATAGTAACCTGCTATTTGAGATGATGCAAATGAGAATAAATGTGAATAATATACTAAAAGAAAATAAAATATTTAACTGATATGTAAAATCTACAGCTAGAAAGACTAAAAATAAATACATTGGGAGTACCAATAGTTGGTGAAGATGTGGAGCAATAGGATTTTTTGTATACTATTGGTGGAAATGTAAAATGGAAATATATTTTGGAAAACTATTTCTTATAAAATTAAATATACAGCTACCCTATGATCCTACAGTATTAGTCCTATGAATTTCTCCAGGAGAACTGAAAGTATGTCTGCAAAAAGTCTTGTACAAGAATGTTCATAGCCACTTTACTGATGAAAGCCCAATTACAGAAATAACCCAACCATCCATCAATAGGAGATTGGATAAACAATTTACGTATATCCATACAAGGGAATTCTACTTAGCAATTAAAAAAAGAAGAGGAAGAAGAACAACGGATACGTGCAACAACATGAATAAAAAAAATATAGCTACAAAAGACTGTATACTTTATGATTTCATTTACATGAAGTTAAAGATAGACAAAACTAAGCTATGGTGGTAAAAATCAGAAGAATGGTTGCCTTTATGTGCGTGGGAAGGGCAATTTAACTGGAAGGGGAGGTGCACACGGGAACATTCCTTGGTGATGGCAATATTAAATATGCTATTCGGGTTGTAGTTATACAATTGCCATAATTCATTAAACTGTGCACTTATGGTTTGTGCATTCATTGTATGTAAAATACACCTCATTTAAAATTAAATTATAATTCAATTAAAATTTGTGAATGAACATTAAAATACTTGAATTTTCTAAGAGAAGTTAAAATAATAGAGAAAACAGTTTTATAGACTAAATATTGGGTCTATAATGGTGAAACAAAGTCAAAATTTTCTTTCACCATTAAGAAAAATTTCTGTGGAAGAATTTAGAATATGAATATGATTTTAATGATGGTTCTTAGTTTAAAAAAAACTAGAAAGGTATCTATTCTAGAATATAAGTAAATAATAGAGAAAGGAGAGAGGATAATTTTGTGACATATTTTGGATGTGCTATTTGCTAGAATGAGATATTGGGATTTTTTAAAAAACAATTTGACCTCAAGAAAAATATATTTCCCTATTATGTTCTCAAAACTGAAATATATTACTTGAATAATATTATAACTGACCATGAAAATAGTCTGCAAATGCAAAAACATTCCTGTTCTCAAAGTGGATGACTTTCATAACTAAAAGGCATGTCTATGTAGGACATGTCTTGAAATCTGTGTATTTTGTTTCCTTAAAACATTTACCTAAGGTTCCACTGGACACAGAAGTATTAGTTTCTTTTATACTCAATTATCATATACTGTGTGTCAACATCAACTTTTGCTTCTTCTGGGGCTTCTATTTCCTGGCATAGGTCTGCATTCAGATTTCACAAGAGAAGACTTTGCTTCATTCCTGTCTAGTTCTATCATTGGAAGAAGCCCTTGATACGTAGGGTAGCAAGTCAGAACTCTTGTCTAGTTTCACTTCTTATCACGTGAGAGTTACTCATGCTGCTTGGACTTCATGTAGCAACAACTCTGATCCCTCAGGAAATACTCACTCAGCCAAATACTAATGCCCTTCAGAGTCTAATTCAAACCATCGGCTCACCTACTGGTTAAGAAATGACTCCTAATACGGTACTTTACATCCATTAGTGATGGCAATGTTATACCCACAAAGGCCCTGGGTGGCACAAGGAGCTAAGCGCTAGGCTGCTAATCAAAAGGTTGGTTGCTCGAATCTACCCAGAGGCACCTTAGAAGAAAGGTCTGGTGATCTACTTCCAAAAGATCACAGCCATTGAAAACACTGTAGAGCACAGTTCTACTCTGAAATACATGGTGTTGCCGAGTCAGAATTGACTTGACAGGAACTGGTTTGGTTTGTTTTTTATTGTTACCCACAGTTTGGTTTATTACCTGGGTAACAACACATTTGACAGCAAGCTTCCTCTCTGATTACAGGTCCTGTTCATTAATGGAGAAGTTGAAATTAAATCCACCTATTTCTTACTGAATCACCCAAGAATGGTGTCCAAGTGTTATTCATACTAATAAAGCAACTAGAAGGGCAGCATAAACTAATAATTCAACAAAAAATTTGTATAATTTCAGGAAAAGTTAAAAATTCCTGCATTACGTACTTCTTTCAACTATGCTCTCTCTCTACTTATTGAATACCTTCATTGTTATCATTTTTTTTTTCTTTTTTGGCAGTTCAACTGAGCTATAAAGTTACGGTTCACCTGAGTCCCTAAAAAATCTAATGCCTTGCCCTTGTTACCCAAACTTGAATTTGTGTTCTTACGCAAAAGACAGGTTTATCAAAAGTAACTGATGCTCTTCTACAGTAAAGCAGTCTTGTAGACCCACACTCAGAAAACAATCCCTTTCTCTACAGAGTTCTGTGTCTGTTTTTTCTAACACTTCCCTTTATTTCTAGATATCTCTTACTTAGAAGTAAACTCAAGTTCCTAAGTGCTAGTGTTTTGGGGCATCTCATTTATTAGGGAAGAAGACAGAAAAAGAAAACAGAGAAAGCCTCACAGGAAAAAGGTATAGGGGAGCAATGGAAACAAATTCTGGTAAAAGAAATAGAATAGATATGTGGACACAATCAATGGATAGAAGAGACGAAAAGGTATATAGCTAAGATCATCATATTTTAATTAAAAATAAAGAAAATGATAAACATGTCTGATTCATGTAGAATTTGAAGCCAGTGCTTGGAAGGGATAAAAGGATGAAATGGAGGGCAAGAGGCCCATAAAGAACATTGAAGCAGATGATTGCACTCCTAAGAATTTTTTCATGATTTTCTCTTAATAAATTTGCACTGGGCATTGCAAATGTTCAGATATTTATACAGCTATTCTCTCAAAGGTTGGAAACCTGCACATTTCCAACAACTGGAGGTTACTGTCATGAGAACACAGGCTGAAGCACACAGAAAGCAGACAAACGACACAGGGAGGGCAATCAAAGATGTACGTGCTTATGTGAGAAATAGAATTTTCCACAAGAACATGGGATGCTCCCTGGAGTGTGAATAGGTGGCTATGGTAAAATGGTGGAGAGAGTACTGGACTAGAGCATTTTAGTTTTCTAAAAATTTGAGATGTTGTAAACTAAGATAAAGATCTTTAAAGTTCTGACATTCACTATTGTGGGTTCTTCTCAACTCTCAGCTATCCTATCTTCTCATAGCTCGAGAAGTATTTACTTCTTCCTATTTTCTCTTTTATTCTGGCTGAAATAGAGCCTAAGTTCTCCAGAAGACAAAGCCTCATTTCCCCCCTAACTATGTACCGTTGTATATTATATGATTTTATCAATATAGAAGAAATCAGATCCGACTTACTTTGTTTTCCTTTCTCCAGATGCAAGGAGCTGTTCTCTGTTATGGAACAATCTTCTGAATTCATCTCCAATCTGCTCAGGTTTCCCTGGTTAATCTTGGGTTAAGTCAACCTGAAGTAAAAGTCTTTGCTAGAGCTCTTCTTCAGTCGTGATCTCTGCATCATCTCAGCATTTATATTCCCTTATGCTGTCTCCGCCCCTTTCCTCTTGCCTCCTACTCGCTCAACGACTATGCTAGTTCTCTTTAACTTACACTCCAGTTGGCCAATTTACAACATGTTGTTGTGGTGAGATATGGGTTTTCCCTGCTGTCTGAAATGAGCTTTCTCACAATGGCAGGTGTAGTGTGAGGGGCAAACGGGATTTTCCCAGAAACAAAGGTATCTTTCCTTAAATTTGGAATAAAAACAGTTTAGAAGGCAGCACAATCTCAGAAAAGAATTAAAAGTTAGGAATATAAATCAGACTCCTTAGATTGCAAATGTATCATCCTAGGTATTAATTTTTCTGCTTTGTTTAGAGATTCCTATCTTTGAGATGAAAATAGTTTGGGGAAGGAGAGTGTAATACATCCCTGAAATCCCATTCATCACTTAACAACTGATATTTATTAAACATCCACTATGTGCCTGACACTGTTTGGGCCCTAAGGATTTATTGTTGGATAAGTATGATAAGACTCTATACTCATGGATCTCTCTATTCAGCCTGGAAGAGTTTTACTTAGGAAGCTATGATGAACTTTCAGAAGTGTGTGATTCACTTCTTCCCTGGGGCCTAGTTCTTTTTAGTCCACCAGTTTATGGATATTATTTAGTAAGTAGTTGCTTTAATGCAGGAAATAGCTTGTGGCTGCAACTTCCTCGCCATGTTCTAAAATTGTTTATCTTAAATTATCTGCTTCATTTTCTTCTTAAATTTTACTGTTACTTAGACTTCCTCTATTTCACATCAGTAATAACTTATTCTTTTATTTCCTCATAGACTCTAGGCTATTCTGTTCATATACTTTTTGAAGTGCTAGACATTTGGAATATAATTTCTGTAAAAATAAGATACTGCTATGTTATCAAACTCATCGGGATAAGTTATTAAGGTCAATGAAAAATGAATGCAGAATAGCTATGAATGGTGACATAATGGGGGAATAGGGATCAGAGAACCACTCTGGTTAGTAATCTTTGTGCCTAAAATTTATTTTATCATTAATAACAGTTTTTTGAAGTAAAGACACTCTGTTTTCAGAATAAAGCCTTGGTGGAAATGTTAGACTTAGGTGGGTTTGAAATTACCACCCACTGTGGGTTAGTTGGAGCCCTGGTGGCGCAATGGTTAAGAGCTTGGCTGACAACCAAAAGGTCAGTGGTTCAAATCCACCAGACGTTCCTTGGAAGCTCTATAGGGCAATTCTAATCTGTCCTATAGGGTTGCTATGAGTTGGAATTGACTCAACAGTAATGGATTTGGATTTTTTGTTGGGTTAGTTAGGTCATCAGGTGTGTTTATCTGCCTAAGGTACAAAGAGGCTTATGTTGGTTCTAAAAGGTCTCTTTGCTTTCCTGTTTTTCATTTAATTTTCTAGTATGTTTTCCACATAGCAGCTGGAGGGGTGGTTTTATCATTAAGTCATATCATTTTGTTGAGATTTGCAACTCTATTCTCTTCCCACTCTCAATGGATTCCTATCAACATTACCATTAAATCCAACCCCCCCCCAAAAAAAAAAACCCATTGCTGTCAAGTTGATTCCAACTCATAGCAACCCTATAGAACAGAGTAGAACTACCCCATAGGGTTTCCAAGGAGTGGCTGGTGGATTCAAACTGCTGATCTTTTGGTTAGCAGCCAAGCTCTTAACCACTGAGCCACCAGAGCTCCATTAAATCCAAAGACCTTATCACAGTTCAGAAGGCTTTATACAAGATCTGCCCCCTGTCTGTCTCTCCTACAACTCTCTCCATTGGGCAATGCCCTCTCCAACAGTAGCCTCTTTGCTGTTGCACAAAAATGGCAGGCATAATCCCACTACAGGGCTTTGTACTTTTTCTAGAGGAGTCTTCTTCCAACTATCTTCATGTCTTACTCCCTACTTTAATTTAATCACCTGCCCAGAGAAGTCTTTACTTGCCATCACACCTAAACTAACACTCTACCCACCTTTATCTTTCTCTATAACATTTGTCAATACCTGACATTATATCATTATCATGTACTTTCCTTACTAGAATGTAAGCTACTTAGGGGTAAGGACATTGTCAGATTTGTCTCTTTTGTGTGTCTGCCATCTGACATAGTAACTGGACATCATGCTTGGTAAAGTAGAGGGTCAATGAAAAAAGAGGAAGACCTTAAACAAGATGAACTGACACAGTGGCTGCAACAATGAGCTCAGACTTACCTACTATTGTGAGGATGGCGCAGGACCGGGAAAAGTTGCATTCTGTTATACATAGTGTCATTGTAAGCTGGAGTCGATTCAATAACACCTAACAACAACAGTATGTACTCAATACATACTTATTTAGTGAATGAATGAATGAATGAATGTGAATGAATACAAAGTTTGTATGAAAATTATAAAGATTCCAAAATATGGAGAGCTACTTAGGGAGGCTTACGGAATTTTAGGGTTGAGAAATACATGACTCTAAACTATCACAAGATAGCAAATGTGCGCTTGGATGCTACTGATGAATGATGAGGGAGGAGTTAACTTTGGTACTTAAAAGGAAATAGCAGGATCTATTGCTAATGTTTTTGTTAATTTCTTTGGGTTAAAGGGACTCCATCTTTTAAATGTTTATTTATTCTCTGATAATTAGGAGATTTGTGTTAGAGTCCAGACTCTTCCATACCCACCATGTTGTGAAGAATGCACACGATAATATCACTGTTATAAATCTGCAACATTATTTAAACTCTTCCAAGTTGATGGGATATAAATAGAGAGAAAGAAAATATCCTTGAGCATACTGATAATCTTTTGATGTATCTTTTCCACGTGCAAAGGACTTTTCTACAGCTGATTGGACTAACATATAAATCATGGTCCAGTTATACCATTACTAAAGTACCTTTTCTTCTCTGGTGATTTCTGTATAAAATTAAAAATCTAATATCCTTAGCTGGACACTAACTATCCTTGAAGTTTGAATACTCCAGAACAGTTAGGCAGGTTAGCATTATGGAAAACAAAAACAAAAAAATACAGCTTTTACAGCCAGACAGATGATTATCTCTAGCAGTTTTCATTTTGTTCCCTATAGGCTGGCCACCAACCAAAAACCAAACCAGTTGCCATCACGTCAATTTCATTTCATAGTGGCTCCATGTGTGCAGAATAGAACTGTGTTCCATAGGGTTTTCAATGGCTGTGATGTTTCAGAAGCAGATCACCAGGACTTTCTCTCAAGATACCTCCGGGCAGGTTCAAACCACCAATTTTTTGGTCGGTAGTTGAGTGCTTAATCGTTTGCACCACTCGGGGACTCCACTGACCATAGTTCTGTTCCTTGAAGAAGCCAAACTCATGTTCATTTTATAAGGTGTGTTCTTGTTCTTTTACCCTCTGCTCTCAGATTTCTCATGTTACCTCCTCAACAGGACCTTCCCTAGTCACCCGTCTAAATTTGCTCCAGTTAGTCACCATCTATTACCTCTCTCTCATTTACTTCATAGGGCATATCACTACCTGAAATTTTGTAGTTCACTTATTTGTAAACTTTTTGTCATTATTATTATCTATTTGCCAGTACTAGAAGGTAAAGTCTTTAAGAACTGAGACATAGCTGTATTATTTAACACTGAATCTCAAGGATCTATATTAGGGCCTGGTGAATTCAACAAGTGTTTGTTGGATGGATACATAAAATAATGTGCATGTGGATTTTGACTTAGGCACTTATTAACTGTGCAGCTTTGGAAACCCTACATTACTAAGCTCTGATTTTGTTATCAGTAAAATAAGAATATTAACATCTAACTCATAAGAAAAAAACTATAAATTAGAAAATTAATTTTCTAATACTATTTAGTACATATTAGGCATTTAATGGTATTTAAGGGAATAACAGTTTGATATAGGTCATGAAAAGGGAAAGTTCCTCATTTGATGTAAGGCAGTAAGAGATAATAGCTGATAAGCAATGGCATAATTGCTGACGTGATACAATGCAGGCCTTGTTTGACTGGGACAGAGAAAGACACAGGAAGCTGTAGTCTCTGACAACCACCTCTAATAGCTTTTACAGTACCAGGATTCTTGCTTACATACTCAAGATTTCTTACTCCTTCAACTATAATCAGGTAAATAGATATGGCAATACTGAAAATTTAACAACATATTGTTCTCAATTATAATAATGTTATAGATATAAACCTTGTTGCTGTCGGGTCAATTCTGACTCGCAGTGACCTTATAGGAAAGAGTAGAACTGCCCCATAGGGTTTCAAAGAGGCGCTGGTGGATTTGAACTGTCAACATTTAACTGTCAACTCTTAACCACACCACCAGGGCTCTGTTTTATATATATCTATGTATCTATGTATATGTATATATATGTATATATACAACACACATTCATATATATGATATGTATTATGTATATACTACATACTTTATATATGCCATTGCCCAGAGATCTTATTTTAAGAAAATAAATTTCTTTACATTATGACATTGATCAAAACTGATCTGTTACCTTTCTACTGGAAATTTTTCTCTACCTATCTATATGGGGACAGCCAGAGTAGCTTGTTAAAACCATCACATGTGTGGGTGTGAGTAGGCAGCCACTGCAAACAAAAACCAGCCAAATTACCAAGAACCTGGTATGTTGTCAGTGGGCTTCCTAGGTACCCACTGCCCTTCATGCTGTTCAGGGTCCTCCGTAATAGACTGAATTTTGTTGCAAAATGAATTCTTTCTTCATTAATCTTCCCTACCCTTCCACAACATTTTTAAATGTAAGAACTCTCCCTTAGATTTGAGAAAGCAATCAATCTAAACAAATTCATGCAAAGGAATGAATGATGAATCGGCATTGCCCAGCACAGTCCTGGTTGACCTGTTGCCCTGTTGTAATAATTAAAAATATACCTTTTCTTTTTCAAGTGTCCTGTTACTTACAATAAATTACATGCTCGCAGTATTAATCAATACTTGTTAACCAAAAGGAAGCTATCTGTACATGTGAAATTCTGGCAAACAGGACAAAACAAAGTCTAGAGGGTAGGATGGAGTATGGGAGAGATTTTAGGGTCAGAGGGTTTTCACTTGTTCCTTATTCCTTCAAATACGGAAGCAACTTCCTGTGTGGTTATCCCTGGTGGTTTTAATTCTCTAAAGCAAAAAAATACATAAAGAAGCAAAACTGGGCAAATAAACTCTTTTTAAGACCTTTATAAAACACGTATGACAACAATAACGTCTTATATAATTCGTATTTTTAGAACTATTTCATGTATTTTATTTCACAAATAATATCAAAAGTTAAGTGATACCCCCAGGACAGAGATTATCATTAACATTTCATAGTTTAGTTGAGAAAATTGAGGCTTAGAGAAATTAGTGCCTGGGCAAAGTTGAAAGAAGTCACTCACGGCACCAAAACTCAAAGCAGCTGTCCTTACTGTGTGACCTTATATGAAGAATCCAGAAGAAGGTCCCAGAAAGGAAATGAGGTAATGTGAACTAGATGCAAAGTGGTGCAGGATATACTGTCCTTATCAGACACAGCTGCAGCAGGATGTCTCAGTGGCACATGTTCGCACTAACCACAAAAGTTCTGACCTAGGTCGGTTTCCGGAGACAACCTGTTCATCATTTTCTTTCTTTTTTAAAAAAATTATTTTTCTCTTTTAGTGGTTGGATTAGGTTTCTGGACAGCTTTTAAGCTTTTAATCTTCTTGTGAATCAAAGCTTCACTTTATAGTGCTTCGACCTTTATTAAATCAATACAAATGGCACACGTTTGTAAAATGTACTTTTAAATCACAGGTGTGTGTGCTTTTGAATTGGTTACTGTACTAGGTCAATAAAGGCAGCAATGAATAAGAGTGGAATTTCCAGTTCTCATCAATTTCCAACCTTCTCTTCTCTCTGATTTGAGTCTTCGAACTTTCTCATTTTTCTCTTTGGTGGAACGTCTCGAAAAATCCGGAAATGAGTTAGTATGGAAAATGTGAGCCAGTATGTTTCTTCTCCTTGACAAGGAAGGTGAAGGTAAAATAACATGTATATATAAACCTGAACTCTGAAATATTTGACTATTTTTGAAAGTTGTTGTTGTTAGGTGCTGCGGAGTCGCTTTCAACTCATAGTGACCCTGTGTACAACAGAATGAAACACTGCAAGGTCCTTCACCAATGGTTGTTACGCTTGCACCCATTGTTGCAGCCACTGTGTCAATCTGTCTCATTGAGGGTCTTCCTCTTTTTTGCTGACCCTCTACTTTACCAAGCATGATGTCTTTTTTCAGTAAAGTACATAAAATATGTGTACCAAAGATGAGATATAATGGTTAACAATATTTGAGTACTTTACATAAATTTAGTACTTTACATAATGCAATACTTTAGTACTTTACATAAATTAAGTCCAGGATTCTCACATTTGCAAAACACTATTTGGAAAAACTCTCAAAGACAATGAGGTGAAAACAGCTAATGTAACAAATAGAAATTTTAGGTAGGTAGGCCAGGGTGTGGGCCAATCAGTCCTTACAAAATGAGTTCATTTATATTTGAGTCTTGATAAATGTACAATGAATTTGAACAGGATCACTTATACCACTTCTTGTGAACCTGTTTGCTTCTAACCTACATAGTGATAAAAAAGCCTCTAGGTAGAAGAGGGACAGGGATGCCTACAATTCCTCTGCCACAACCAAGTTGTAATTCAAATGTGTTAAAACTTTCTGATGTACTGTATTGGCCTGACTGAAGAACAAAGTTAAGAATGGAAAATGGTGCCCATAAAAGGAAGTTAACCAGAATGTAGAAGAGGTCAAGGCAGACATAGAAAAATCATAATAGTTATATTATCAATAATTTTAGGCTAAAATACTTGAAATTTTAAGTGAAATGGACATGTTCCAGACAAACACAACTTCCAAAACTGAAACAAGAAAAATTAAAAAAAAAAAAAGTTTTACAACTATTAAATAGATTAAATATAAAATTAAATACAGTCCCTTGGTAATGAAACGAAACACAAAAACAAAATCAAGAGAAAAAACTCCATGCCCAAACAGTCCCAATCTACCAAACATTTAAAGAAGAAATAACAACAAGCTTACAAATTCTTCCAGAATATAAAAGATCAGGCCAGGAAAACAGTGCAATCAAAAACTAACTGTTCAATTGATGGAAACCAGAAGCAAAAAATTTAAAAATAAATTCAGAAAACTGAATTCAGAATTATGCAAAAAATAACACACCACAGAAAAAATGGGGTTATTTCAGGAATACATTGTTATTTTTATCATTTAAAGAACCAATCAACACAATTTGCTACATTTATAGAAAGGTAAACTAGCTCAACAGATACAAGTATTTGATTAACCATAAATTCATGATGAATGTTCATAATACACTAGAAATCAAATGAACTTCTTTAATCTGAAGAAAGATGTTATTGATTGAATTTTGCCCCTCCCCAAAAGATATGTTGAAATTCTAATGCCTGTACCTGTAAATGGAGCCTTGGTTGTGAAGTGGTTAAGAGTTCAGCTGCTAACCAAAAGATTGGCAGTTTGAATCCACCAGCCAATCCTTGGAAACCCAATGAAGCAGTTCTACTCTGTCCAATAGGGTCAATGTCTTGGTTATCTAGTGCTGCTATAACAGAAATACCACAAGTAGATGGCTTCAACAAACAGAAGTTTATTCTTTCACAGTCTAGGAGGCTAGAAGTCCAAATTCAAGGTGTCAGCTCCAGGGAAAGGCTTTCTCTATCTATCAGCTCTCGGGGAAGGTCCTTAACATCAATCTTCCCGTGGTAGAGGAGCTTCTCAGGGCAGGGACCCCAGCTCCAAAGGAGGCATTATTCTCGTGTTTCTTGGTGGTATGAGATCCCCTTGTCTTTCTGCTCGCATCTCTCTTTTATATCTCAAAAGAGATTGGCTTTAGACAAAACATAATCTTGTAGATTGATTCTTGCATTATTAACATAACTGCAGCTAGTACCACCTCATTAACATCATAGAGGTAAGATTAACAACACATAGGAAAATTGCATCAGGTGACAAAATGGTTGACAATCACACGATACTAGGAATCATGGACTAGCCAAGTTCTGGGGGAAGCACATTTTGGGGGAAAATTCAATACATGACAGTCACTATGAGTCAGAATGGACTCGATGGCAATGGATTTGGTTTTGAGTTTGGTACCTGTAAATGTGCTTGTTATGGATTGAATTGTGTCCCCCAAAAATGTGTATCAATTTGGCTAGGCCATGATTCCCAGTATTGTGTGGTTGTCCACTATTTTGTGATCTGGTGTAATTATCCTATGTGTTGTCAATCCTAACCTCTACAATGTTAATGAAGCAGGATTAGAGGCAGTTATGTTAATGAGGCAGGACTCAGTCTATATGACTAGGTTGTATCTTCAGTCAATCTCTTTTGAGATATAAAAGAATCAAGAAGAGAGGAGAAGGACCTCATACCACCAAGAAAGAAGTGTAGTAGCAGAGTGCATCCTTTGGGCCCAGGGTTCCTGTACTGAGAAGCTCCTAGACCAGGGGAAGATTGACGTCAAGGACATTCCCTGAGAGCTGATAGATAGAGAAAGCCTTTCCCTGGAGCTGACACCTTGAATTTGGACTTCTAGCCTCCTAGACTGTGAAAGAATAAACTTCTGTTTGTTGAAGCCATCTACTTGTGGTATTTCTGTTACAGCAGCACTAGATAACTAAGACAGTGACCTTGTTGGAAATACTTTTTTTTTTTTTTTCTTATCACTTAAGTCAAATGAAGTCATACTGGAGCAGGGTGGGTCTTAATCCTAATCCCTTCTAAGAGTTATTTTATAAAAGAGGAGAACAGACACAGAAACATTCACCTGCAGGGGAAGACGCCATGTGAAGACGCATCCATAAGTAGCAAAGGAAATGCCAAGGATTGCTGGCAGCCGTCAGAAATGAAGAGATGACATAGAATAGTTTCTCTCTCATAGGTTCCAGAAGGAATTAACATGGCCAAGACTCAGATTTGAACTTCTAGCCTTCAGAACTGTGAGCAAATAATATCTGTTCTTTGAAAGCCATCCACATTGTAGTATTTTCATGTAGTAGTTCTGGGAAAGTAAGACAGAGTTCGGCACCAGAGGATGGGGGTGCTGCTCTAACAAATACTTAAAAATGTGGAAGTTGGAGTTCCGGCAAAATGGCGCTCTAGGCAGAAGCACCACGCCGTCCCTCCACAGCAAAGATCCGAAAAACTAAGCCTAACAGAGAATACAACAATCCTGAAACCCTAAAACATCAAATGAAGAGATAAAGAACTCAGCCAAGCACCAAATGGAGTGAGGAAACTGACAGAGAATGGAGAGTGAGGAGAGATTCATGCAGAGGTCCCCTACCAGCTAACGCAGCACAGATCCACCATCTTGGACTCTTATCAGAGACCAGCAAACAGCGGGTACAAAGAAGCAGCCTCACGGAGCATCCAGCGGGAGACAAAGCAACTGGTAATTTGCAGTGTGTGCTTTCCCGCCCTCCACCCCTCTTCGCCCCGGCTCAGCCTCCTCTGTTTCCCGCAGCCATGGTCTCTTGACCGGGAAGCACCGGCAGCTTGGATTCCACATACCCAAGTGGGTGGCTTTCTGGGTGCCATTTGTTGGCTGTTAGTGTTGCTTTTTTTTTCCTGCTTCTTTTGATTTCTTACTTGCCTCTCACCAGCTCCCCCTCCTTTCACTCAAGTGCCTGGCTCCGTGAGCCATCTTTGCTTCTTCCTGAGGGGCTGCAGAGCTCCATTCGAGTGTGGAGCTGCTCCCCGGTCTGGGCTACAGCACTAGTGGGATCCCAGGGCTTTTGTTCGTTTGTTTGTTTTGAATTGTTTGTTCGTTTTCTTTTCCTTTTCTTGAGTTGGGAGCCCTTTCTGGCCAGGCTGAGCTGCATGGCAAGGAGACTCCCCTTCGGCTTCCACAGACATGCAGAGGGATCCCTGAGGACATTTCTTTTTTCGTTGTTTTTTTTTTTTTTCGTTTTGGGGGGGCTTTTCTTGTTCTTTTCTTTTTTTTTTAATTTGTTTTGTTTTGTTTTCCCTCTTTTTCCCTTTTTGTCTTTCTTCATTGCTCAGTTTCTTGTCTCTCTATACCTTCCTTCTCTTTCTGTTCCCTGAATACCTGGCATTGTATACCTCTACACCTTCTAGCCAGGCTGTACTGCAACACCTGAGAGAAACTTCCCCAGACCTCATAGCTGCACTGGTGGGATGCCTGGGAACTTTGTGGTTCTTTAACCTTTCTGATTTTTACTTATTCATTCTTTTCTTTTTTTTTTCTTCCTCTTCCCCTTTCTGTTTTTCTCCATTTCATAGTCCCCCATCTCTCCACTCCAATGGCAAGCTCCCCTAGCATTGTTTTTTGTTTGTTTGTATGTTTTTGCCTCCTGTTCCTCTCTCCTCTCTCCCATATCCATCTTAGCTCCACACATAACAATCTCCCCGCTGCATTCTGCCTACCTGCACTGTGCAGTTGACATCAGACCACCAAGCAGCACAGGCATGGCCTACAGGAACCTGCCCTGCACTGATTACAGCTCGCTCTGTTGGCTGTAGTAAGTGTCACAAACAACCCGTCCCAGTAACTCCTCTTCAGCTAGACCTGCCCTGCTGTACCATATCTGAGTGACTGACCCTGCCAGTTGGAGAAGGAGGTGAAAAGAATTGAGTGCACAGACAAGCAAACAACAAAGAACACACAGTCTGCCTGCTCAGACATAGTCAAATTTTTTTTTAAAAAAGGGATGAAACAAACAAATCTACAATCAATAAACGAGAAAAATAACTACTTAATGCCCAGAAAACAACAGACAATATCAAAACATTTACAAAAACAGGACAGGATGGTTCCAGCAGGCGTCCAAAATAAAACACCAGATGACTTTCCAGTGGAAGAAAATGCACTAGACTTACCTGATAGGGAATTCAAATCTCTAATACTCAGAATTCTCCAAGAGCTTAGGCAAAAAGTTGACAAATATGAGGAAAAAATAGACAAATTCATGGAAAATGCAGACAAAAAATGGAAGAATTCAGGAAGATGATGCAGGAACAAAATGCTAAAATAAATTCACAACTAGAAATTATACAAAGACAACAATTAGAAATCCAAAAGATAAACAACAAGATTTCAGAAATGGACGGTGTCACAGAAGGGCTGAGAAGCAGAATTGAAACGGTGGAAGACAGGATCAGTGGAATTGAAGACAAATACTTGGATACATCTCTGTCTCAGGAAAACTCAGAAAAAAAAGCAAAGAAAAATGAAGAGACCCTGAGAGTTATGTTGGACACAATCAAAAGCAAAAATCTGAGAGTGATTGGAATTCCAGAACAAGGGGAGAAAGCAGAAAACACAGAAAGGATCATTGAGGAACTCCTGAAACAGAACTTCCCCAATATCATGAAAGATGAAAAGCTGGCCATCCAGGAAGCTCAACGAACACCATATAGAAGAGACCCCAAAAGAAAATCACCAAGGCATATCATATTCACACTTGCCAAAACCAAAGACAAACAAAAAATCCTGAGAGCAGTATGTGAAAAACAAGAAGTCAAATACAGAGGAGAAACAATAAGACTAAGCTCAGATTATTCAGCAGAAACCATGCAAGCAAGAAGGCAATGGGATGACATATATAAAATCTTGAAAGAAAAAAATCGTCAGCCACGAATAATACATCCTGCAAAAATCTCGTTCAAATTTGATGGTAAAATTAGGTCATTTCCAGATAAACAGAAATTAAGGGAATCTGTAAAAGTCAAACCAAGCTTAGCTTACAAGAATTATTAAAGGGAGTTCTTCGATCTGAGGACAAACAGCTTCAGCCCACAGGCAGAACCTAGGACGCAGGATCGTACCAGCCAGACACCAATCTAGGAAATGAACACTCAAGGACTATCCAAAACCAAAAGAAATACAACAGGGAATCAGAGCAGTTAATCAATAAATGACAACAACATCAAAACAATAAAAGAGGGAATAAATGGCATAGGTATAGAACTTTCTAATGAAGAGGAAGGCAAGGAGATACCAAGTAAGGGTAGACTGCTTCAAACTTAGAAAGATAATGGTAAAATTCATGGTAACCAAAAAGAAAGTTAACAAACTTACTCATAAAAATAAAGAGGAAAAACATAAAGTCTCAGCAAAAACAAAACCTACAAAAACAAAAGAAATGAAAAAAAATCAACAAACAAAAGTAACTCAGGACAAGAGAGTAAGAAGAACAAAGAAAACTTCAGCACCACAAAAAAAAGCACTACAAAATGACAGCACCAAACTCACATCTATCAATAATTACACTGAAAGTAAATGGACTCAATGCACCCATAAAGAGATGGAGAGTGACAGAATGGATAAGAAAACAGGCTCCATCAATATGTAGTCTACAGGAGACACACCTTAGAAACAAAGATGTGAATTTCTTAAAAGTCAAAGGTTGGAAAAAAATATATCAAGCTGACAACTACCAAAAAAGAGCAGGAGTGGCAATTCTAATCTCAGATAAAATAGACTTTAAAACAAAATCTACCAAAGAAGACAAAGAAGGACACTATATAATGATTAAGGGGACGATCCATCATGAAGACATAACCATAATAAACATCTACACACCAAATGACAGGGCTCCAAAATACATAAAACAAACTCTAACAACACTGAAAAGAGGAATTGACAGTTCCACAATAATAGTAGGAGACCTCAACACATCACTCTCAGTAAAGGACAGAACAACTAAAAAGAAACTCAACAAAGATACAGAAGACCTAAAGGTCACAATCAGCCAACTTGACCTCATAGACATATATAGAACACGCCATCCAACCACTGCAAAGTACACATTCTTTTCCAACGCACATGGAACGTTCTCCAGAATAGACCACATCTTAGGCCACAGAGCAATCTTCAACAAAATCCAAAACGTTGAGATAATTCAAAGTATCTTCTCTGACCACAATGCCATCAAGGTAGAAATTAACAATAGAAAGATCAAGGAAAAAAAATCAACTACATGGAAACTGAATAATACCCTGCTTACACATCAGTGGGTAAAAGAAGAAATCAGAGAGGGAATCAAAAAATACCTAGAATCAAATGAGAATTAAAACACATCATACCAAAACCTTTGGGACACAGCAAAGGCAGTCCTCAGAGAAGAATTTATAGCAATAGGTGCACATATCAAAAAAGAAGAAAGGGACAAAATCAAAACATTAACTACAGAACTCAAACAAATAGAAAGAGAACAGCAAAAAAAGCCCACAACCACCGGAAGAAAGGAAATAGTAAAGATCAGAGCAGAAATACATGAAATAGAGAACAGAAAAACAACAGAAAGAATCAACAAAACCGAAAGTTGGTTCTTTGAAAGAATCAGCAAAATTGACAAACCACTGGCCAGACTGACGAAATAAAAACAGGAGGGAATTCAAATAACTCAAATAAGAAATGAAATAGGTGACATTACCACAGACCCAAATGAAATAAAAAGGATCATAACAGAGTATTATGAAAAACTATACTCCAACAAATTTGAAAACCTAGAGGAAATGGATAAATTTCTAGAAACACGCTACTTACCCAAACTATCACAAAATGATGTTGAAAATTTGAACAGACCCATAACAAGAGAAGAGATTGAAAAGGTAATAAAAAAACTCCCAACCAAAAAAAGCCCTGGCCCAGATGGCTTCACTGGAGAATTCTACAAAACATTTACAGAAGAGCTTGTACCAGTAGTACTCAAGCTATTTCAGAGCGTAGAAGAGGAAGCAACACTTCCAAATTCATCCTATGAAGCCAGCATAACGCTGATACCAAAAACAGGCAAAGACATCACAAAAAAAGAAAATTACAGACCAATATCTCTCATGAATATAGATGCAAAAATTCTCAACAAAATTCTAGCCAATAGAATTCAGCATCATATCAAAAAAATAATACACCACGACCAAGTAGGATTCATACCAGGTATGCAAGGATGGTTCAACATTAGAAAATCAATCAACATAATCCACCACATAAATAAAAGGAAAGAAAATAATCACATGATCATCTCAATTGATGCAGAAAAGGCATTTGACAAAGTCCAACACCCATTCCTGATAAAAACTCTCAATCAGATAGGTATAGAAGGAAAATTTCTCAACATAATAAAAGGCATCTATGCAAAACCAACAGCCAACATCATTCTTAATGGAGAGAGGCTGAAAACATTCCCCTTGAGAACAGGAACAAGACAAGGATGTCCTTTATCACCACTCCTATTTAACATTGTGCTGGAAGTTCTAGCTAGAGCAATAGGTGAGAAAAAGAAATAAAGAGCATCCAAATTGGTAATGAAGAAGTTAAACTATCCCTGTTTGTGGATGATATGATACTATACAGGGAAAACCCTAAAGACTCCATAAGAAATCTACTGGAACTAATAGAAAGATTCAGCAGGGTAGCAGGATACAAGATAAACATTCAAAAATCAGTTGGATTCCTATACACCAATAAGGAGAATGATGAAAAGGAAATCAGGGAAACAATACCATTTTCAATAGCCCCTAAAAAGATAAAATACTTAGGAATGAATCTGACCAGGGATGTAAAAGACCTATACAAAGAAAACTACAAAACACTACTGCATGAAACCCAAAGGGATCTACATAAATGGAAAAACATACCATGCTCATGGATAGGCAGACTCAACATTGTGAAAATGACAATGCTACCCAAAGCAATTTACAAATAATGCAATTCCTATCCAAATACCTACAACATTCTTCAAAGAGATGGAAAAACTAATCATTAACTTTATATGGAAAGGGAAGTAGCCCCGAATAAATAAAGCACTACTGAAGAAGAAGAACAAAGTTGGAGGACTCACACTACCTGACTTCAGAACCTACTATACAGCTACAGTAGTCAAAACAGCCTGGTACTCGTACAACGACAGATACATTGACCAATGGAACACAATTGAGAACCCAGATGTAAATCCATCCGCCTATGGTCACCTGATCTTCGACAAGAGCCCAAAGTCCATCAAATGGGGAAAAGATGGTCTTTTTAACAAATGGTGCTGGCAAAACTGGATATCCATCTGCAAAAAAATGAAACAGGACCCATACCTCACACCGTATACAAAAACTACTTCAAAATGGATCAAAGACCTGAATATAAAGCCTAAAACTATAAAGTTCATAGAAGAAAAAATAGGACCAACGCTTCAGGCCTTAATACATGGCATTAACAGGATCCAAACCATAACCATCAATGCACAAAACCCAATAGATAAGCTAGATAACTGGGATCTTCTAAAAATCAAACACCTATGCTCTTCAAAAGACTTCACCAAAAGAGTAAAAAGAGAACCTACAGACTGGGAAAAAATTTTTGGACAGTACAAGTCAGACAAAGGTCTAATCTCCATAATCTACAAGAAAATCCAACACCTCTACAACAAAAAGAGAAATAATCCTATTAAAAAATGGGCAAAGGAAATGAGCAGACACTTCACCAAAGAAGACATTCAAATGGCCAACAGACACATGAGGAAATGCTCCCAATCACTAGCCATTAGAGAAATGCAAATTAAAACCACAATGAGATACCATCTTACCCCAGCATTACTGGCACAAATCAAGAACACTGGAAATAACAAATGTTGGAGGGGCTGCGGGGAGATTGGAACACTTATCCACTGCTGGTGGGAATGCAAAATGATACAACCATTTTGGAAAATGATATGGTGCTTCCTCAGAAAGCTAGAAATAGACATACCATTCGATCCAGCAATCCCACTCCTAGGAATATATCCTAAAGAAATGAGACTCATCACTCGAATAGACATATGCACACCTATGTTTATGGCAGCATTGTTCACAATAGCAAAACAATGGAAACAACCTAGATGTCCATCAACAGATGAGTGGATAAACAAACTATGGTACATACACACAATGGAGTACTATGCAACGAGAAAGAACAACAATGAATCTGTGAAGCATCTCATAACATGGATGAAACTGGAGGACATTATGCTGAGTGAAATAAGTCAATCACACAAGGACAAATATTGTAAGAGACCTCTATTGTAAAAACCCATGAAAAAGTTCACACACAAAATGTAACAATTTTTGTTGGTTACCAGGGATGGGAGGGTTGGAGGGGAAATACTAAATAGGCAATAGATAAGTGGTATCTTGGGTGAAGGGTGAGACAGTACACAATACAGGGGAAACTAGCACAACTTTTACAAGGAAAGGTCATGGAAGCCCCATAGACACATCCTAACTCCCTTAGGGACTGAATTGCTGGGCAGAGGGCTGTGGGGACCATGGTCTCAGGGAACATCTAGCTCAATTGGCATGACACAGCTTATAAAGACAATGCTCCACATTCTACCTTGGTGAGTAGTGTCTGGGGTCTTAAAAGCCTGTGAGCGGCCATCTAAGATACTCCAGTGGTCTCATCCCTTCGGGAGCAAGGGAGAATGAAGAGAACAGGGTACAAGGAAAAGATTAGTCTGAAGGACTAATTGTCCACAGCTACCAAGGCCTCCACCGGACTGAATCTAGTATAGCTAGATGGTGCCCAGCTACCACCACTGACTGCTCTGACCAGGACCACAGCAGAGGGTTCTGGACAGAGCTGGAGAAGGATGTAGAGCATAATTCTAACTCACAAAAAAAAAAAAGACCAGATTTACTGGCCTAAAGGAGACCGGAGAAACCTCAAGAGTATGGCCCCCAGACATTCTTTTAGCTCAGTGGTGAAGTTACCTCCGAGGTTCACTGTTCAGCCTGGGAGTGGACAGCCCTGTAAAACCAAATGAGACTAACGAGGTACAGGAGTCCAGTGACAAGGGCCAGAAGGCAGAAGCTGGTGATAGGGAACCCAAGGTTGAGTAAGGATATTGTCGATGTGTTGTGAGATTGTTAAGCATAGTCATAGTGCAACATTTGTAGTAACTGTTCAATGAGAAACTATTTTGTTCTGTAAGCCTTCATCTTAAGTGAGAATAACAGCACAATTGGAGGAGCATAGTCAATGTCACTGAACTGTGCATGTAGAAATTTTTGAAATGGTGTATCTTTGGCTATGTGTATTTTCACAAAAAAAAAAAAAAGGTTGAGAAGTTAGAGGGTTGATATGTTGTGGGGTTGTTAACCAATGTCATAAAACAACATGTGTACTACTGTTTCAAGAGAAACTATTTGTTCTGTAAGCCTTCACCTGAAGTACAATTAAAAAAATAAAAATAAAAAAATAAAAAAAGTGGATGTTGCTTTAGAATTGGGAAATGGTTAGAGACTGGAAGAATTTTGAATCACTTTATAGTAAAAGCCTAGATTGCCTTGAAGAGATTCTTGGTAGAAATATGATTTTAGCAGGCAATTCTGGTGAGGGCTCAGAAAGAAGAAAGGAGCAGTTCAGAGACGAGCGGGACTGCTAGAGTGACAGGGATTGGGGGGGGGGGGTGGCCAGGCTGCTTCATTTCAGGAGGTAGAGTCACTATCTAGGTTTCAAAGAGTGGCACCACCCACTTGGTTCAAGTGGGTGGGGCTACTGCCCCAGTGGGCTGGGAGAATGGAGACCACTATCCAAAGATGAAGGGGCAAGGCCAATGACCTGATAAATTGGGACAATAGAGCTGCTGCTCAAATATTAGGGAGTGGGGCCAACATCCAGGGCAAGGGGATGGGGCCAACGTCCAGGGCTAAGGGGGTGGGGCCAATGCCCAGTGCTGAGGTGGTGGGGCCAACATCTAGGGCTATGAAACAGACCACAATATCTGTGTTTTATTGACTATGCGAAGGCATTTGACTCTGTGGATCATAACAAATTATGGATAACATTGTGAAGAATGGGAATTCCAGAGCACTTAATTGTGCTCATGAGGAACCTGTACATAGACCAAGAGGTAGCTGTTTGAACAGGACAAGGGGATACTGAGTGGTTTAAATCAGGAAAGGTATGTGTCACAGTTATATCCTTTCACTATACTTATTCAATTTGTATGATGAGCAAAAAATCCAAGAAGCTGTGCTATATGAAGAAGAATGTGGCATCAGGATTGGGGAAAGACTCATTAACAACCTATGATATGCAGATGACACACCTTGCTTGATGAAAGTCAAAAGGACTTGAAGCACTTACTGATGAAGATCAAAGACCACAGCTTTCAGTATGGATTACAGCTCAACATAAAGAAAACTAAAATACTCACAACTGGACCAATAAGCAGTATCATGATAAACAGAGAAAATACTGAAGTTGTCAAGGATTTCATTTTTCTTGAATCCAAAATCAACACCCATGGAAGCAATGGTCATGAAAGCAAACAATATATTGCGTTGGAGAAATCTTCTGCAAAAAAAGACCTCTTTAAAGTGTTGAAAAGCAAAGATGTCACTTTGAGCACTAAGGTGAGCCTAACCCGAGCTTTGGTGTTTTCTACTGCCTCATAAGCACCCAAAAGCTGGACAATGAATAAGGAAGACCAAAGAAGAATTGATGCCTTTGAATTACGATGTTGACAAAGAATGTTTAATATACCATGGACTGCCAGAAGAAGGAACAAATCTGTCTTGGAAGAAGTACAACCAGAATGCTCCTTAGAAGCAAGGATGGCAAGACTTTGTCTCATGTACTTTGGGCATGTTATCAGAAGGGGTTGGTCCCTGGAGAAGGACATTATACTTGGTAAAGTAGAAGGTCAGCGAAAAAAAGGAAGACCTTAGACAAGATGGATTGGCACGGTGGCTGCAGCAATGGGCTCAAGCATAACAAAGATTGTGATGATGGCACAGTGTTTTGTTCTGTTGTACACAGCGTCCCTACGGGGAACCGACTTGACAACATCTAACAATAACAAGGAGGCAGGGCCAACACCCAAGGTCAAGGGACTGCTGCTCAGAATCTGGAGAGTGGGAATTGAAGAACGAAGAATTGTGTTCAAGCCTTGAGATCTAAAGAAATTTGTCCTACTGATTTTCAGACTTGCTTGGTATCTGTAACTCCTTTTCTCCCCCAATTTCTCACTTTTGGAATGGGAATGTTTACCTTATACTTGTTCCACCACTGTACTCGTGAAGCAGATAACTTGTATCTTAGGTTTCACAAGTCTACAAATAGCGTAAAACTTTGCTCCAGGATGGACCATACCCAGACTTTACCCATAGCTGATTTAGATGATTCAGAAGATGAGATTTTGAACTTATTTTTGTGTAGGCCTGCTGGTGACAAATTCTCTTACTTTTCCTTAATCTGAGGATGTCTAGATTTCCCTTTCATTCCTTAAGGATATTTGCACTGAGTACAGGATTCTGAATTGACAGTTCTTTTCTTTTCTTTCAAGATTTTTTCCTTTGTCTTTAGTTTTCCGAAATTCGACTATGCTGTGTTTTGCTGTGGATTTCTTTGGATTTATTATTTTCAGGGTTTATTCAGCTTCTTGAATATGAAAATTTATGTCTTTTGCCAAATTTGAGAAGTATTTAGCCCTTACTTCTTCAAATAATTTTTCAGCTCTGCCATCTTTCTCTCCTTCTAGGACTTTAATGTCATGAATGTTAGATCTTTTGTTATAATCCCATAGGTCTCTGAGGCTCTATTCATTTTCTTTTTCAAACTATTTTCTTTCTGTTGTTCAGATTGATTAATTTCTATTTTTCTTTCTACAAGTTTTATAGATTCTTTCCTCTGTTTCCTCTGTTCTTCCGTTGAGCCTATCCATTCAGTTTTTTATTTTGATTAGTGTATTTTTCAGTTCTAAAATTTCCATTTGGTCTTCTTTGTATCTTTTATTTATTTTCTGAAACCTTCTTTTTTTCATTTGTTTCAGATGTGTAGATAATTACTTGCCGAGGGCTTTTTTATGATAGCTACTTTAAACTCTTTTCAGGTAATTCTAGTGTCACTGCCATCTCCTAAATTTCATCTATCAATTCTCTTTTCTCATTCAAGGTTGAATTTTTATGATTCTTGAAATGATGAATGATTTTCCACTGAAATCTTGTCATTTAGTATATTATATTTTAAGACATTGGATCTTATTTAAGCCTAAATACATTTAATTTGAACTTCAATTACTTGACTGCTGTTTTAAAAACACATCAAGACCAATTATTCTTCATTGCTAAGCCCATAGTTTTTATTTCTTTTCTGCTGAAACTGCTATTTAAAGTTGATCTTTTTCTTCCATCTGATATTGTTCTTCATAACGTATCCACATTCTCCGTTCTTATGAATGGTTTCTCTTTTTAATTCTCTTGAACAGCATATTTTCTTTTAAACATGTAGCAATATCTACTTCTATAGAAACAGCTCAATGATAAGATATAAATCTAAATCCAAGAATACATTCTATCATAAAGAGGTAATTGCAAGTGGAAGAAATGTGAGAGGAAAACGTACAAAATGTAAAATAAACAACAAAAGTTACTTCCAATTAGTCACATTTAATTCAATATTTCAAACAATTCATTCAGTTAACTCTATTTATATTGCAAACTCTATGCCAGAAGTGAATTATGCTTTGATAGAATATTTACAGGGGGATGGCTTGACATAAAACAAACAAACACAACAGACTTTTGGCCACAAATAAATACTTTTCTCATTAGAACTACATTTTCACATTAAACAATATGACATTTGAACCCATGTTTTCAACTGTTGTTCCACTTACTGTGTTTGTCCGTATAGATGTCATCATTGCCACATTTTTATGTAAGATTCCTGACCTCAAATTGGTAAAATAAAATAAGCTTGTGGTGCAATGCGTTTCTCTCTGTATATGGCCTTTCTGGCCCTGGGTTTATAATTCTGCCAAAAGAATTGGCTAGGCCACAATCTTACAACGGATTGGTTAGTTTACTATGCACTTAAGATACATAAAACTTTTGCAGGGATTGGTCGATTGTTATCCAAAGTGGGTGACTTTTGGTCTACTGAGGGGATTGGTTAGTTCCTGGTCTTGCTGGGGCAGTGGGGGCGCACGTTGGAATTGATAGGGAGTTTTCTATATTAGCAGCTTACTCGACAGAGGTTTTCAGAGAGAAACACAGAGAGAGAGAGAAGAGTGAACTGTAACACTGAAGATGGCAAAAATATGGCACAAAGTCATGAGAAGTGGATGAGAGACAGCAAAGCCCAGTGGCAATAAGCCTGAGCAGAGTCTAGAGGTAGTAGGCCCAAGTAGGGCCCAGTGGCAGCAGGCTGGAGTGAAGGGCCTGCCTTCAGGCATGGCCCAAAAAGAGCAGAGAGCTGTTTTGGTTGGAAGCTGTCCTGACTGATGAACTGCATCATGTCTCCTGAGTTTTTTCTGTTACTTTCAAGTTGATTCTGATGCTAAGTTGTAACCTGTTCTTTCCCAACACACCACTTAAGCGTAAGTACAGTTTGTGAGTTCTGTGAGAAGTTGCAGTGAACTGTCAAACCCAAAGATGGGAGGAAAAGTACTGAGAGGAGGAGGAGGAGTTGGTGTTAGAGATGAGGGAGTGGTACTGCAGCTTGAAGAAGTTGGATATTTGGGACATCTTTTATCTCTGCCTCATAAGAACCAGCTTTGTGCTGATTCTTATTACAGAAATCATCCCTTTAAAACTAGAACTTTATTATGCGATGAAAGTATTTAAGGGTTATACACACAAACTTTATAGTAGATCTTCAAACCAATCTATTTAATAAAATCAGTAATTAATGGTAAAACTAATATTAAAGGTTGGCAGTATATAAAGTATGATTAATTACTAAAAGATTTAACATAAACACAATACACTGGTTAGAATGGAAGTGAACTTTGCTTACAAGGAGTTTTTAATTATGTGACATCAAAACAATTGTGCTATTATATTAAAACAGATACAACAAAGCATTAAATAAGGGAGGCAAACAAAATTTAAGTTGCATTAATGCAGGTCAAGTCTATTTTCATGGGCTACAATTTTGAGATTAAATATCTTCTAGAACAAAAAAGCCCAATGATAAACATTGAAATAATAGATAGGACAATAATAGAAATATGTTATAATACTATACAAGATCATTTACCAAATGAATAGGTGAGGTTAAAAATTCTATAGGGAGGAAATAAATCATTTTAGGCTGCAGTGGTAGGAGAAATTTCTCAGATGAGTGGGAGGAAGTGGGTAGAAACTGAAGGCAGAAATAAGTTAAAAATTATATCATCGCAATATCCTAAATGTGAGGTGATGAATGTGGTATAAAGAAGAATGTGTATGTGTAAAACACTGAAAGAGCTAATGAAAAGATCTTGATAACTTAGAAAATGTTCAATGTTATGGAAAGGAAATAAGGATGACTGAACTATTCACACTGAAAAGAAAAATCATACTCCTTACCTAGATGATGTTCTCATAGATCATATTAACCAAAGTAAGTTTAGGCTGTCTAGTTTTTCCAAAATGTAATATACAAAATATTTCAAGGGTAAATATAACCACAATTATAATATTTTAATTGTGCATCAATTTCTGTAACCATCAAAAGGAGATAATATTGAGTACAACTCAAGGAAGTTGTAAACATTTAATGAATTAATATATGTAAAACGCTTCAAAAGGTGACTGGTTGAAAGTTGGTGTTCAACAAATGTTAGCTATTATGCCTCACTGGCATTTCACACTAGGTCTCTGGGTGGTGCAAACAAACGGTTGTGCTCAGCTACTAACCTAAAGTTATGCACCATGGAAGAAAGGCCTGGTGGTCTGATTTTATAAAGATTACATACAAAAAAAGCCCTATGGACTCTGGGGACCATGATCTCGGGGAACATCTAGCTCAATTGGCATGACACTACTTATAAAGATAATGCTCTACATTCTACCTTGGTGAGTAGTGTCTGGGGTCTTAAAAGCCTATGAGCGGCCATCTAAGATACTCCACTGATCTCATCCCTTCGGGAACAAGGGAGAACGAAGAGAACAGGATACAAGGAAAAGATTAGTCCGAAGGACTAATGGTCCACAGCTACCAAGGCCTCCACGGGACTGAGCCCAGTACAGCTGGATGGTGCCCGGCTACCACCAACGACTCCTCTGACCAGGATCACAACAGAGGGTTCTGGGCAGAGCTGGAGTAGGATGTAGAGTATAATTTTAACTCCCAAAAAAAAAAAAAAAAAAAAGAAGACCAGATATACTGGCCTAAAGAATACTAGAGAAACCTCGAGAGTGTGGCCCCCAGACACCCTTTCAGCTCAGAGGGGAAGTTACCTTCAAGGTTCGATGTTAAGCCTGGGAATGGACACCCCAGTAAAACTAAATGGGACTAACGATGTACAGGAGTCCGGTGACAAGGGCCAGAAGGCAGAGGGAGAGTAGGAAACTGATGATAAGGAACACAAATTGAATAAGGACACTGTCGATGTATTGTGAGATTGTTGACCACTGCTATAGGGCAACATTTGTAGTAACTATTAAATGGGAGGCTGTTTTGTCCTGTAAGCCTTCATCTTGGGCGAGAATGGCAGCACAATTGGAAGAGCATAGTCAATATCACTTAAATGTGTAAGTAAAAAGTTTTGAAATGGTGTTTAAATAAAATAAGAATAAATAAATAAATAAATAAATAAATAAATAAATAAACAAATGAGACTAAAGAGGTACAATAGTCCACTGACAAGGTCCAGAAGACAGAAGGGGACAAGGAAGCCCCCTGGTGATAGGGAACACAAGGTGGAGTAAGGATATTCTTGATGTGCTGTGAGATTGTTAACCATTGTCATAGGGCAACATGTGTAGTAACTGTTAAATGAATAACTATTTTTTCTGTAAGCCTTCATCTTAAGTGAGAATAACAGCACAGTTGGAAGAGCGTAGTCAATGTCACTGAACTGTGAATGTAGAAATTTTTGAAACGGTGTATCTTTGGCCATCTGTAATTTTCATCAAAAAAAAAGGTTGAGAATTTAGAGGCTTAATACGTTGTGGGGTTGTTAACCAATGTCAAAAAACAACATGTGTACTACTATTTCATGAGAAACTATTTGCTCTGTAAGCTTTCACCTGAAGTACAATAAAATATATATAAAAAAAAAAAAAAAAAAAAAGCCCTATGGAGCAGATCTACCCTGTAACACATGGAATTGCCATGTGTCAGAATCAACTTGACTACAATGAGTTGGTTGGTTTTTGGTTTGATATTTCATAGTTTTGGTGACTAAGGTATGCCTGACCCAAGCTGTGGTATTTTCAGTCACCTCATATGCATGTGAAAAATGGACAATGAAAAAGGAAGACCAAAGAAAAATTGATACATTTGAATTATGGTGTTGACAAAGAGTATTGAATATACCATGGACTGCCAGAAGAACTAATAAATCTGTCTCAGGGAAAGTACAACCAGAATGTTCCTTAGAAGCAAGAATGGTGAGACTTTGTCTCACTTACTTTGGACATGCTATCAGGAGGGACCAATCCCTGGAGAAGGATATCATGCTTGGTAAAGTAGAGGGTCAGTGAAAAAGAAGAAAACCCTCAACAAGATGGATTGACACAGTGGCTACAACAATGGGCTCAAATATACCTACTATTTTGAGGATAGCACAGGACCAGTGAGAGAAGGCAGTCCTTTGGATGACCCAAACAGCTATACTTACTCCTTGTTCCCCCCCTCACCCCCAACCTGCTAGCATCTTTGGGCTTCAGAACAAACCATTGCACCTCCCACTTTAAGGCCTAATAATTTATCTAAATAAGCAGCAGAGCTAAAAAGATACAATTCCGGGCTAACAATTTTGGGCTGGTGCCCTCATGTCATCTGACTACACCCTACTTCGCATGATCAGGCTGGGAAATTTTCATTGCACTCTGTGTAGTTAAATACACAACCCCTGGAATATAAACCAGGTTGGGGAAGATCCTGGAGTTCTTCATCCATGGTGCAAAGAAAAGAAGCATTCTTGGAAGTTTTCCATTCCACCGGACAGCTTTTGAGCCTGGAGAACCGGTCGTGATGGAACTTTTCCTGTTGTACACTATCTTTTATGAGTAATTAAAATGGCTTTCACTATTCCCAACACCATGTATGTGTCTCACATGCATGATCTGATCAGGATAAATGGACATAACACCCATGGAGTAGTTGGTACCACTGGTTAGAATTATCATCTCAGTATTCTGGTGGGTACTTGGGATGTGGAGACAGTCTTTAAGTCAACCTGCATGTGCAACACAACCAAGCAATATTTCATTCTATACATATAGGGTAGTTATGAGTCAGAACCAACTCAATGGCACCTAACAACAACAACAATTCATAGCTTAATGGCTGATGAAGAATTGCTGTCATCGTGATTATTTGAACCAATTAGAATGTACTCTGTGTTGGGGGATGGTATCTACCTCTCCTGAAACACCATGGCCACATGAAAGAGGGGTGAATGCCTGAATAGAATCCAATTTATATTAGGAAATATGAAGGGAGGAATTGTCTACTGGGTAGGATATCAACAATCTCTGCAATAATTATTGAAAAACATTTGTCAAAAAGAGGAAACTTTGATACTGATCTTCATGTTTAAGCTCAGGAACTTCATGTTCCTTAGTTACAAGCGTCTTCATTTCCTAACAGGAAACTTTAAAACCACATCAGATAGCATGGAAATTAAAAAATATATATATATTGTTATTCTCCAGCCACCATAGCAAGTTCTTCCATGATATGAAGTTTAAAGTAGGTGGGTGGGGAGTAGTAGTATCAAATTAAAAATAAAAATAAAAAAATAGAAGTAGTGCACATCAATACTAAAAGATTGACGTGGAGAAGTTCTAACAGATAGATGTCTTGTGGTGCAAGTAACAGAGCTCTGTATTGAAAATCACAAATGGATTTAATTTGAAGCATGACTGCTATTAATAACATGAATTTAGGAAAGTCACTAAATTTCACAGAGTCACACTCATTTTTTCTTCCTTTTACTTTCAATAGAAAAAAGCAAAGATGTCACTTTGAGGACTAAGGTGCACCTGACCCAAGCCATGGTATTTTCAATTGCCTCATATGCTTGTGAAAGCTAGACATCAAATATGGAAGACCAAAGAAGAATTGACACCTTTAAAATATGGTGCTGGCAAAGAATATTAAATAGACCATGGACCACCAGAAGAATGAACAAATCTGTTTTGGAAGAAGTACAGCCAGAATGCTCCTTAGAAATGAGGATGGTGAGACTTTGTCTTATGTACTTTGGACATGTTATCAGGAGGGACCAGTTCCTGGAGAAGGACATCATGCCTGATAAAGAGGAGGTCAGCAAAAAAGAAGAAGACCCTCAATGAGATGAACTGAAATAGTGGCTGCAATGATGGGCTCGAGCATAATAACGATTGTGAAGATTGCACAGGACCGGACAGTGTTTCGTTCCATTGTACATGGGGTCACTATGAGTCAAAATCAACCTGATGGCACATAACTACAAAAATTTTGGAATTATTTGTGTATTTGAATCTAAAATATGTCTATTGTATACAGCATATAGTTGGATTTTTAAAAATTTTTTATCCATTTTACCTATCTCTGCCTTTTGTTTGGAGTGTTTAATTCATTTACATTTAAGGGAATAACTGGTATGTTAGGATTTATGTCTCTCATTTTGCTATTTTCGATATATCTTTGTCTTCTATTTTTACATTAATGCCTTCTTTATATTCGATATACATTTTCTAATGTGCAATATAATTCTTTTGTTGTTTCTTTTACTATATTTTTTGAGTTGTTTTCTTAGTGGCTGTCCTGGGGATTACAAATAATACCCTAACTTATAACAACCTATTTTGTATTAATACCATCTTAATTTCAATAATATGCAAAAACTTTGCTCTTATATTGCTCTGATCTCTACCCCTCCTTTGTAGTGTTGCTGTCATACAAATTTCATACTTATACATTATATGTCCATCAACCAGATTTATAATTACTTCTTTATACAATTATCTTTTAAATCAGACAGGAGGAAAATCATTATAGCCAAAATATATATTTATATTGGCATTTATATTTACCTATGTAGTTATGGTTACCTGTGGTCTATATTTCTTCATGTGGACTCAAGTAACTGTCTAGTGTCCCTTCATTTCACCTTGAAGGACCCTCTAGCACTTATTGTAGGACAGATCTACTAGCAATGACTTCACATCAGATGACAAAATGGTGGAAAATCACACAATACTGGGAATCATGGCCTAACCAAGCTACACATATTTTTAGGGAACACAATTCAACTCATGACAGTAGAGTAGAAGGTTGGCAAAAAAGAGGAAGACCGACAATGAGATGGTGGCTGCAACAATGGGCTCAAGCATAGCAACAAGTGTGAGGATGGTGCAGGACTGGGCAGTATTTCGTTCTGTTGTACATAAGGTCACTATGAGTTGGAACCAACTTGATGGCACCTAACAACAACAACAACAGTGATTTTTCATTTCAGTTATTGTACTTTTCCTCTCCAGAATTTCTTTTTGGTTCTTTTTAAATAATTTTTATATCTTTAATGACATAGAAATGATTAATAATTCTCTTTTTGGTGAAACATCATTACATATTTTATGTTAGTTATTTAGATATGGCTTGCTTAAATTCTTTGAAAATATTTAAAATAACTGATTTAAAATTTTTGCCTTATAAGTCAAGTGTCTTGGTTTGCTGAGGGTTAGTTTCTATTCTTGTGTACGAGCCATACTTCTTTGTTTCTTTGTGTGTCACTTAATTTTTTGTTGTTGTTGTTGTTGAAAACTAGGTATTTTTAATAATATAATGTGCCAACTCTATCCCTAAGGTTTGCTGTTTTTACTGTTTATCATTGTTGTTGTTTCTGTACGTTTGTTTAGTAATTTTCCAAAATTAATTCTTTGGGGTCTTTATTCCTTATTATGTGTGGCTTCTGAAGTTTCTGCTCAGCTAGCTTAGTGATCAGATAATGATTAGACATATATTTCATTAAATGCCTAGAATCAATAAGTCTCCCAGCCTTTGCAAAGGGGCTTTGTGTGCATGTCATTCGATTTCCAATTTTCTGTGTAAGCAGGAAGCAAAGGCTAAGGTGGAGATGTAAACTGCCTACCTGAGCATTGAGGGTATGTTCAGGCAGGCAGTTTACAATCTCTGCCTTAGCCTTCACTTCCTGCTTGCACAGAGCCATAATATCAGTCAGAGATGAGAGCTTAGGGCCTCCTCAAGTCTTTTTTGGGCATGTGCACATCCTTCCACATGTACATAGCCTTTTAGATGTCTAGAAATGTGTCAGAGCTTTTCACAGTCCCCGGTGGACATCTAATCCCACAGATTTTACTTTTAAATTTTTTCGTCGACTTATTCTTTGCCCTACCTATTATTATCATCTCAGGCAGCTGAGATGTTAAACTGTTGCTACTGAGTTTTTTTTTTTTTTTTTGACAGATGCCCTAGGGGAAGAGACTGCACTGAGCAAGCTATGTTTCTTGTCAAATAAAGGTAAGCTCTGCAAGAGGGAGTTTCCAGGGAATTGCCAGGTATTTAAAATAATGACAATAGTCTGTGAATGATGCTTCTGGGGACCTCCAAATTCTTCAGTGCCTGCTAAGCTGCTAGTTTTCACAGCTGCTGTAGTTACAAGGCTGTTGCTTTTCAAAGCTTCTGTGAAACTGAGAAGAGTAAGATGAAAAAGGCAAATGAAAACTCCACAAAGCTCTCTGTTCTGATTGATATGCAGTTATTTTTCCACAATAAATGTTTCTTAGATTATTGCAAGTATTTGGTAATTTCCAGAGTTTTGAGAAAGTTGATTTTGACAATTTTTGCCAGTATTTCTACTGCTTTTATGGGCGAGTAGATATCTGACTGGACAATTAAACATGTATTTATGATAAATCATGCTTAGCAGTTTGATAGGAAAAATAAAAGGTACTATAGACGCATGTATTCAAGAATTTACTCTAAAGTCTGAGGGCAGTATTATGTAAAAGTGGAGTTAAATCTGAAAATTGAAAGATGAGCAGAAGTTTGCCAGGTGAAAAAAGCAGAAGAGCTTTTTAAATGGAAGTAAAATAGTGTAAGTCTCAGATTGAAAGGTGGCCCATTACAGGAGCTGAAACAAATGCAGTAAGCTGGAGTAAAGGCAGCCTGAGGAACCATATATCTGGAGACAGAGTCAAAGTACAAAGAGCCACATAACAAAAATACGGTGCTACTGAATAATGTCATTTTTTTTTTCCTAAGTGCAAAAGGAAGTCTCTAAAGGGTTATAACTGGGGGACTAACTGGGATCAGATATTAATTTTAGAAGTATCACTCAGACTGAATGATGCAGGATGAACTAGAGTGAATTGTTACCATAGAGAGATGACTGTGGTCAAAACCATTGTGGTAGCAGCAGAGGTGAAGGGGTGTTTTTGACTTAGAGACATGATTAGGAATGAGAATTTGTGATTGATGGATGTGGGGATTCAAAGAGAAGACATGCAGAGAAAGAGTCAGGGATAAATCTTATATTTTTATTCAGACGACTGTGGAAGCTATTCCTTTAAATGAGATAGATAATACAGGACAAAGATCAAGTTTAAGAGGAAATCACAATGATGGGTTCAGCGTCTGGAATCTGTGAGAGATCCACATGTATATTTTTAATACCCATTTGGATATACTGGTTTGTTGTTGCTGTTGTTGTTAGGTGCCATCCAGTCAGTCCCAACTCATCGTGACCCTACGTACAACAAAATGAAACACTGCCCGGTCCTGCCCCATCCTCAAATCGTTGTTATGCTTAAGCCCACTGTTGCAGCCACTGTGTCAATCCAGCTCATTGAAGGTCTTCCTCTTTTTGGCTGACCTTCTACTTTACCAAACATGATGTCTTTCTCCAGGGACTGACCCCTCCTGACAACATGTCCAAAGTATGTGAGACATAGTCTAGCCATCTTTGCTTCTAAGGAGCATTCTGGTTGTACTTCTTCCAAGACAGATTTGTTCATTCTTTTGGCAGTCCATGGTATATTCAGTATTCTTCACCAACACCACAATTCAAAAGCGTCAATTCTTCAGTCGTCTTTATTCATCGTCCAGTTTTCACATGCATAGGAGGCGATTGAAAATACCCTGGCTTGGGTCAGGCACACCTTAGTCTTCAAGGTGACATCTTTGCTTTTTAACGCTTTAAAGAGGTCTCTTGCAGCAGATTTGCCCAGTGCAATGTATCTTGATTTCCTGACTGCTGCTTCCATGAGTGTTGATTGTGGATCCAACTAAAATGAAATCCTTGACAACTTCAATCTTTTCCCCATGTATCATGATGTTGCTTATTGGTCCAGTTGTGAGAATTTTTGTTTTATGTTGACGTGTAATCCATACAGAAGGCTGTGGTCTTTGATCTTCATCAGTATTTCAAGTCCTTTTCATTTTCAGCGAGCAAGTTTATGTCACCTACATAACCAGGTTATTAATTAGTTTTCCTTCAGTCCTGATGCCCCTTTCTTCTTCACATAGCACAGTTTTTCAGATTATTTGCTCAGCATACAGATTGAGTAGGTATCGTGAAAGGATAAAACCCTGACACACAGCTTTCCTGACTTTAAACCACGTACTAATCCCTTGTTCTGTTCGAATGACTGCCTCTTGATCTATGTACAGGTTCCTCATGAGCACCATGAAGTGTTCTGGAATTCGCATTCTTCGCAATGTTATCCATAATTTGTTATGATCCACACAGTCGAATGCCTTTGCACAGTCAATAAAACATAGGCAAATATCTTTCTGGTATTCTGTGCTTTCAGCCAGGATCCATCTGACATCAGCAATGATAACCCTGGTTCCACGTCCTCTTCTGAATCTGGCTTGAATTTCTGGCAGTTCCCTGTCAATATACCGCTGCAGGCGCTTTTGAGTAATCTTCAGTAAAATTTTACTTACATGTAATATTAATGATATTGTTCGATAATTTCTGTATTTTCTTGAGAATAGGCATAAATATAGATCTCTTCCAGTCGGTTGGCCAGGTAGCTGTCTTTCAAATTTCTTGGCATAAATGAGTACTTCCAGCACTGCATCCATTTGTTGAAACATTTTAATTGGTATTCTGTCAATTCCTGGAACCTTGTTTTTCACCAATGCCTTCAGTGCAGCTTGGACTTCTTCCTTCAGTACCATTAGATCCTGCTTATAGGGTACCTCCTGAAATGGTTGAACATCGACCAGTTCTTTTTGGTATAGTGACTTTGTGTATTCCTTCCATCTTCCTTTGATGCTTCCTGCATCATTTAATATTTTCCCCATAGAGTCCTTCAACATTGCAGCTTTAGGCCTGAATTTTTTATCCAGTTCTTTCAGCTTGAGAAATGCAGAGCATGTTCTTCCCTTTTGATTTTCCATCTCCAGTCTTTGCACATGTCATTGTAACACACTACTTTGTCTTCTTGAGTCACCCTTTGAAATCTGTTCAACTTTTTTACTTCATCATTTCTTCCTTTCGCTTTAGTTACTCGATGTTCAAGAGCAAGTTTCAGAGTCTCTTCTAGCATCCATTTTGGTCTTTTCTTTCTTTCCTGTCTTTTTAATGACCTCTTCCTTTCTTCATGTATGATGTCCTTGATGTCATTCCACAACTCGTCTGGTCTTCCGTCATTAGTGTTCAATGCATCAAATATATTCTTGAGATGGTCTCTAAATTCAGGTGGGATATACTCAAGGTTGTACTTTGGCTCTTGAGGACTTGTTCTAATTTTCTTCAGTTTCAACTTGAACTTGCATATGAGCAATTGATGATCTGTTCCACAGTCAGTCGCTGGTCTTGTTCTGACTGATGATATTGAACTTTTCCACCATCTCTTTCCACAGATGTAGCGGATTTGATTCCTGTGTATTCCATCTGGCAATGTCCACATGTACAGTCGCCATTTATATTGGTGAAAAAGGGTACTGTGGGGGCTTGTGTGTTGCTGTAATGCTGGAAGCTGTGCCACTGGTATTCAATAACCCTCAGGGTCACCCAGGGAGGACAGGATTGAGCTGAGCTTCTAAACTAAGACAGACTAGGAAGTAGGATCCGGCAATCTACTTCTGAAAGGATTTAGCCAGTGAAAACCTTATGAATAGCAGCAGAACAAAATATGGGTTTAGCCTAAGAAAATGAGTCTGATGAAGAAAATGTTTTATACATGTTTTGGCATGTCTTTATCTGTTATTTAGAAAATGAACTTCTAAATGCTGTGGATTTTGTGGTGTGTCCTCATTCAGGATAGAAGAACTTCTATTCTCAGCTTCTGGGAATTGCTATGTGGAAGCTTTCAGCTGAATCTCTCAGGAATGGCTCTCAGCCAAAGAGAATCACCTTGCTTAAAGTCTCACTCTCTCCCTAGGGCCAGCTACATCAAGTGACTGATTCATGTGGGGCTATAAAAGTCTGGACCTCTTGCCTTTCATCAGGAGAAATCTAAAGAGCCACCCAGGTCCAGAGTGCTTTGTGGGATCAGCTAAATTCTTTGTTGTGATTGCATCACAATACAACTTGTCCCTTTGCCAAGTTCTTTTTTATTTCTCTTCTACAGGTGTTAATTTTGACAGCCCTAATTAAAATTCTGCATGAAAAACTCCATCCGAGAATATTTCCTGAGAAACTTGATCTGAAACATAGTCTGATGAAATATTAGAAGTATATCCTAGCAAAAATAGAATAGGCTCATCTTTGATCAATTTACTCTATGGATGATATATGTAATTTCTACTCCCTAGGAGCAATACCAACCAATACTACAAAGAAATTAACAACGCTAGAATTTTTCTACAGACTTTATTCTGACAATGGCTGGTTCTCCAAATCTTTTTTGTGTCTGACGTTTTTTTGGTTGATTACAATGAATGTTTTTATTCTCAAATAAACACATGAAAAGAAACATTTTGTATATAGCCTATACGATTTATATAAACCGTAAAATGACTCACAGAACAATAACAACAACAACAAAAAAAAAAAAAAAACGAACAAAAGAAAAAAACGTGGCTCTATTTACTGAGGCCAGAGTATGGAGATACGTGTTTTATCTCATCAGCAGCTCAGATTTTCTTTCTTCGTTTCACTCCAGAAAATGGTTATAAAACCATGATGACAACAATTAAAATGAGGGAGTATTCAGGGAAACTCTAACAATTAGTGGTTGGGACCTTTCGTTTATTTCTTCATATGAGATTTCTAGATTAAATTTTGTTATTTTGTTTAAAAGTAATAAATATCCACTTGATAAATCCATAGGTGGATTGGATTGTTCGTACCACAGAGATATATTCAACAATTGCACCTGTTTAGGGAGATTGCCACATGATTTTACTCCATAACCCCTTTCTCTCTTGAGATAGGAGACTTTTCCTCCTGCCCTCCTTTGGAATGCTTTCCCTTATTAATAAATTTGTGGTTGTTCATAGACATTGCAAACAGGAGATTATTCTTTCAGGAGTAGTTGGAAGGGGGCAAAGCAAAGTCCTGGGGAACAGACATGTCTCATTCTTCAAATCTATGATTATCATTTAAAAAAAAAAATCTAATAACTTTATTGAGATATGATTCACATACGATACAATTCACTCTTTTAAAGTATACACTAGTTATAGCTCTTACATTTTGGTCTTTCATCAATATTGAACTAATTTTTTGCATATAGTATGATGTAGAAGTTAGGGAATTCTACCATGTTTTTACTCTTCATGATTTTCTTTCTAGGGAAACTCATTTATAGCATGATAGGTTTATTTCAGAGACAAAATCTATGTAAGAGAGACATTGATCTGAACTTTCTCTGGCTTAATCTAGTCCACTAATTTTTGTTGTTGTGGTTGTTGTGAAAGACAATGTTTGCAGTTGGAAAATATATTGACTTAGTAATTCCAGTTTCTCTTGAATAATTAGAGAATCTGTTAAATCAAAACCCAACTTTCCATATGATAATAAATTCCTGGAGCTAAAATAGTACTACGTCATTGAAATGTGCTTCTACTTTTCAGTTTGAAATAGTTTCCTCCATAATCTATTGTCCATCACAAGGTCAGATCTGACTCACTTTCTTTGACTGCTTAACACCTGTAAACTGGCAATCCTTGTTCAACCTTTGAGGAAATGAATTCTGAATGAGACATCTGCTTGAAAGAAGGCTATACGCTGAGGGAGGAGTGGTGTTTATCTGGAGTAAAATACAATTGACTATTTTTCCTCTGCCTATGTTTGCATTCAGCGGATACTCAAAGCAGAAATTTTCTTATATGATTGAAGAGAAAGTCAGTGGTTAACTAATACCCCAAACTATTCTTTAGCAAATTGTTATTTGCATAGATAAACAATCTAGGTATTTGAATACAAAAGAAGACTTTTCTGAGAAGATGTGATCTACTCTGAAACTTGAAAGTACGTAAGATATCGATGTCCTCCAATAATGAACAGGAACATATCTTTTGTCTAAAAAAGTTGGACTTATTGGCTTATATTTATGAATACAGCACACCATCAGAGACTTTGAGGTGTCTCAGAAGGAGGATGTTAGGAGGAATTATTATAGGATTTTGGCTCTTATTAAGTAATTTGGGGAGGGATTCAAGGAAGCTTTATTTTGTTCCAGAGTAGAAGCCATTAAAGATGGGAATAATTCTATGAATGAGTACATTATTAATCTTTATCTGAAAGGTAGGAAGAATGAAGCTGAGTTAAAGATAAAGTTGATAGTGGAGCAGCAATCACTTATATTAGCTGGGAGAGGGAAATGTTTGATCATTTTTGTCACTTAAACAGTGTTCTTATTTTTGTCTGTGCTTAAAAAAATAAGCACAAGAGTGGTCTTGTTTTTGTCTTGATCCATCGAGGTCACACAATGGCCTTGTCTGATGTCTGTGTTCTATAAAATTGCTCATGTTCAATAGTAGAAAGAACATTATAGCCTAGCTGTTGGAGTCATATGAGTGTCAAGCTACCAGACAGCTGCTGCTGTTTACTTACTCAATGGTGAGAACTTTCTAACATGAGGAAAAGCATATATAATGACTTAAAAGCAAGAGACAAGAGTATATTCATGGGTGCCATCAAAAGATGCGGGCAAGTCTATAACTGAGTACAGTCAGCCCTCCATATCTGCAGATTCAACAGATGGATCAACAATATTCAAAAAAAAGAGAAAGTTTCAAAAAGCAACACTTGACTTTGCCATGCACTAAGCACTAGACTGAATCCATAAGAAAGAAGTGTAGGCATACCCTGCTGTAGCCTCCAGCCATTTCACAGATCCTCAGTCTCTCACCAGCACTCCTTGTTTGAGCATTGTTCACCTAGAGTGTCCTTTCTTCGCTCCTTGTATTGTGCGCACCCTTTGTTTCTGTGAAAAAATGGCTCCTAAAAAGCAATTAAGTGATCACAGCAATCTCTTAAAGGCTAAAAGGGAGCTTAAAGCGCTATCTCTCACCGAGAAAATAAAAACATTAGATCTTTTAAAAAGTGGCATGTATAAACTTTTTTCTTATTATTCACTAAACAATACGGCATAATAATTATTTACATAGAATTTATATTGTATTATGTATTATAAGTAATCTAGAGATGATTTAAAGTAATTTTGGGATTCTCTTCAGAAAAATGTTGAATCATTGATGTGCACAAAGCACAGACTGAAACAATCAGATTAATATTATGAATTTTTTTTTCTTGACTGTCCTATGAAGATTAAAGTAGGGCAATAAGGAGGAAGGGAGATGGGCTAGTCGGCTTTGGCTGTAGAACAGGCAAGAGAAAAACAGTGACTTGAACTAAAACACTGTCACTAGAGAGAAATGGAAGACGTTGAGAAGCTATATTGAAGGTAGAATTTCAGGAAAATGGATTTTGGCAAGATGACAGTGCTACCCAAAGCAGGTTCTGCTTGGTGCAGCTTCTTGTCAATAAAGACACACCGAGGTGAGGAGGGAGGAAGAGTGTTTATTGTGAGCATGTAGGCAAGGAGCAAGGAGGTGTATACCTCAAATCAAGCTCCCTGAACAAAAGGAGGCAGAACATTTTATCCCGTCTCTCACAAGGAATTACATACAAAGATTATGACTACACAGTTTACCATGACGCACAGGCTCAGTAAGACAAATTGCTTTTTTTTTCTTCGGCATCTAGGCTAGCAAACTAGGTTTGACTGGCTTGAGCCACACCCAGCACTTTGAGGACAATGGACTGGTGAGGGCAGGCTCCCTCTGGTCTCAGTAGCTCCCAACTGAGCCACACCCATCGCCATCACTTGAGGTTTTATTTGCTAATGGACAGGAGCAGCAGGTAAGCAGCTCCTGGCTGTGTTAACTATCAATCCCTCCTTCTCTTTGAGGATATGGTGGGAAACCATGTTCCCTGGGTTGTGGAGAGCATCCTCTAAATTGGGCAATGGCTTCTCCAAGTAGGGGATAGTATTGTATAGAACAGCAGACAAAAATTCCTGTTACAATTAAAGAAAATAAAAATAGTAAACTAATGCTTTAGCCAATTTTAGTTAGGTAACCAGGAGCTGAGCCAGTCAAAGATATTTGACCTATCTTGATTAGGAACATGAAGCCAAGTAGCTTCTGACGTATTGACAAAGCCAACATTTAGTCATGTTGGTCACACTTGCTACTGATTGCACTAATTTGACAAAAGCATTACTATGCCAATACATGTGAGGGACAGAGTTTGGAGAAGAATGAAGGTGAGGTACTACAGCTTCATATTTGCATGAAACATTGTCTAGCTTAAGAGACCTACTACCTTAAACAGATGAAATATGAACAGGAAGGAAAAAAAACAACAGTTGAGCAACTCTGTAGGTTAAAAACTCAGAGTCTCTTAAACAGATACTCTAGGTCTTGTAATGGCTCATAGTTCTAGTTGTCCTGAAGAGTGGTCGTTGTAGGGTTACGGTCTGGGGCGGGTGCCGCTTTCAGCTGGGTGTGGTGAATCCAAGGTTTGACTCTGTTACCTGAATAGGGTCCCTGCCCTGGAGAAGTTGAGCCAATGAAACACACTCCAAGTCAGAAAGAGTGAGAAAGTTTTAATTTAGGCAGTGTATACCACTGGGGATCCAACAGCAACACAGGCTGTCCTTAGGGAGTCCCAAAAGGCATTTTTACATTAGAGCTTATACATGATTTTTGCAAAGTTAGAAGTGTTGTTATTCACTCCAAGATAATTACTAAAGACTATCATACTAAAGAGATAGGGAACTGGACATTTCCTTATCAGGCTAAAGACATATGTCTCTGTCATCTGGGTTCTAATCTTCCTGTGGGGGATCCTAAGTCATAAAACAGAGTCATTAACAAAGGTATGTGCAAAACAAAGCCGTTAATGAGGGTATGCAAAAAGGGAGAAGGCAAAGAAAAAAGAAAAAAGAAAAAAGAAAAAACTTACAGGTTCATTATGGCGTTAGTTATGTCAAGCCCTCAGTTGCCCATTCTGAAAAGGAGAAAACATGCTGGGGAGTATTAGGGTCACATCTCTTTTCAGTTTGACTGCTATATGGATGATGAGAAGTATCTCGAAGGGTCCTTTCCACTTGGGCTGGAGAAGCTCATCTTTCCAGGCACACAGCAGGACCCAATCTCCAGGTTGAAAAGAGTGGACCGTCACCTCAGGAGGGTGTTCTTGTCTGGCAGGGGCATACCTGTGGAAAGAATAAAAGACAGCAGACAAAGAACACAAATATTCCTGTACAGTTTTTTCACCTTATTTAGGAAATAATATTGGAGTTACTATTCCCTCTCCTTGAGCACGCAGAATGTGAGCCAGCTGGAGCTGAGCTCACAAGGACTCACAAGGACACATCAACTGGGCCCTGAGGTATAAAGACAATAGCTAAGATAATCTTGGAAAATATCTTTTATGGAAATTTTCACATAAAGCAGATGAAACACAACACAGAAGACTTTCCACTCTTATCTTTTTCTATTAGCATTTAGTGAATAGGAATTTGTTGGGCCAATGAAGACCCTACTGAAACCCATACCAATGATTGTTAAGAAAGATGATTCAAAATGTAAGATTACAGTTTCTAGCCAATCAGTGAAAAAGTGACGCTTTCAATGATTCTACCCATTTTGTGATGTTGATATATACCGATGATTCTGTAACCTTCCTGGGACTCGGGCAGACATGGCTGTGGCAGCACGCTTGTCCGTTTTCCCATTCTTGCCTATTCTGTGATATTCTTTGGATTCGGGCAGACATGGCTGTGGCAGCATGCTTGTCCACTTCCCACTTTTGTCCTTTTGAATATATGCCAAATAAAACTTTCTTTTTACTTTACTAAACTTTGTGATGTTTTTCCCCTACTACACACCCAATACGATTAAATGGTCACCATTCGTCACCGCATGATTTTTCAGGAGGGACTTCCAGTAGACTAACTCAAAAGTGCTTAATTCAAGCTTGCTTTTGGGAGATATCCTAACCCTAAGCAAGACTATAGGAAGAGCCCATATCTGTGTTAATTTTGCTTCTTGACACACCTTTGCTATGTGTCTTTTAAGTGCCTGGTTTATTCTTTCAAACTTTCCACTGGATTGTGGTATCCAAGCTGCAAGTAGTTGCCATTTGATGTTCAGGAAACGTGTGACTTTTTGGGTTACATCAGCTATAAAATGAGGTCCGTTATCACTTCCCATGGAAGCAGGTAATCCAAATATTCCGTGGGTTGGATAAAATTCTTAGTAACCTTTCTTCTCATACTCTCACCACTGGCATTGATTTCTTTGATAAAGATCCCTTCAGATTGTTCATAACCAAAGAGGCGGCTCCTGTGTCCAATAAAAAGTCAGTCATTTCTCCCCCAATCTTTAGTTTAACCAGGGGCCAGTCAGGGGAAACTGGAATACGATTGGCCCCAGTCCCCCTCAGTCCGACTCTTCCTCTTGTTGTATCATAATGTTTTTTTGTTCCTTTGGAGCCCTCTGTCTCTTAGGGCATTCTCTCTTCCAATCCCCTTCTTGTTTACACCATGGGCATTGATTTTTCTCTAGCCCCTGTAGGCTGGGTTAACCGGTGCCAATGGAATATGTCCAAACTCAGCCCATCTCTTCATTGCTGCATTTCCACCCCTCTTCCACTCATTAGTGGACCCAGGTGATCACCACAAGCAAGAAGACCAAGCTGTCTACTCTCCAGCTCCCTTTAACTTCCAGTCCTGGAAGGGGACACTTTCTGATGGACACTGAAGTTTCCTGTCTCAATGCATCCAACAGCAAACCACTTACTTGCAATTCAAAAAGCAAAATAGCTCTTTTTTTTTTTTCCTGTAAATTCTTCCTTCAAATGCAAATCTTCTGTTCTCTCAGCAGTTCTGGGTGGTTCTGCATGTCTTTTCAAATGCAAATCTGGGTGGGTCTCAGGTTTTTGACCTAGGACCTAAGCTCCCACTCTATACACAGGGCTACTGGCTTGAAACAAAGAGACTGTGTTTCTCCCAGGCAAATCCTAGTTCCTCTTTTAGCATATCCAATCAAGTACTGGCTGAAGGCGGAGTTATACACTGTCTATAACTTATAATACCTAATATTCATTTCTAGCATATGTTTAGGTCTGCCTTACAACACAAGGTAGGAGAAACATTCAATATCCATAGTACATTCAGATAAACGCATGATCCTAAACCCATAACCTTTTTGAAAACAGTCCAGTTTAGTCTTCTCTATATCTTAACTATCTTCCCATTCATATGCATATGACCTTGAGCCTCTGGTTGAGTGGAACCAGAAGACCCTGGCATTCTATCAATCATCCTGCTTATCTAGCCTGGCTTTTGTCCCAGGCCAGTCCAAGTGGGGCTTTTCTCCCCTCAGCTGCAGCATAACCTTCCCTTCAGCCATTACTGGTAATAACAACCAAAGTAACAACCTAAGAATCAAACGTTTCACTTCCCAAGCCCCTTCATTCTTTCTCTTGCAAATTCCCATGCATCCAAGAGTCTGGAGCCAATGCAAAGAATCCTGCTCCTGACACCAGCTGTAAAAACAACTTGGGGCAGTGTCTGACCTCCATCTAGAACAGGGAACTGCCTTAATGGTTATAGCCCTGTTGAATGTTCTGGGGCCCCCCCGACCAAATCGGGCACCACTTAGAGTATATGCCAGGAAAGCACCTCAGCACTGGAGGCCTCAGGGTTTACAGGATAAAGGGGAGGTCTATGACCTCCGGTTAAAACTGAATCCTCTTCCGGAGGACTAGACAAAACAAGGGTTTTACCTAGGTTTGAACCATGATTTTACATTGTTTCTGCAAATTCTTATTTTGCCACAACCACATAAAAGCTTCAACATACATTTTCTCATCTCGCTTTCTTTCTTTAGTACAGAAGAAATCTAACTGCAGTATATGGTGTCACGATGTAAAGATTCCATGGCCTGTTATGATTTAAAGAACACGGCCAGTGTTCGCTGTCCCAGAGTTCATATTGGGGCCAGGCAGTTTTACAAAAAAATTTTATTTTAGACCTTTCCATTGGGTGATATCCAAAATAAGACCAATTGTTCAAATACACCCTAGATGGGCAGCTCCTGTCCAGAGGCAGGATGAGAAGGCAGAAAGGGACAGAAGTAGTTGGTTGGATGGACACGGGCAACCTGGGGTGGAAAGGGGGAATGTGCTGTCACATTATAGGGCTTGCAACTAGTGTCACATAACAATATGTGTATGAATTTTTACATGAGAAATTAACTTGATCTGTAAATTTTCACCTAAAGCACAATTAAAACAAAACAAAACACCCTAAAGTACTACATTCCGAAATGCTCAAATTATTTCCCATGGCACCAAAACCTAAGACTACAAAATGCCTATTTAAAATGAAAATATTTGACCTGAACTTCACCGGCTAAGCATTACCAGAATCGATAGTGTGTCTACTTTTCCATAAATAGGACTTATTTCTATACAGACGCCTGTTCAAAATGAAAGTGTTTGACCCAACCTTCACTGTCTAAGCATTACCAAATCTACAGTCTATCCACTTTCTGACCAATATGATTTATTTCTGTACTCACTAAGGCAGTCTTTACCCTCTTCCCGGGGCACTTGACACCGCTCTGTCTCCTCCTCATATAGTCAACCACTGAGGGTTCCAAGGTCAGCTCCAGCATCAAGGGCCAGAACAAATCTCCCCCAGAGAAAGACTACTGGTGTGCGTGTGGGAGAAGCAGTCAGTTCCTGTCCACTGGAGGTGATCTCAGGAGTCGGGCAGCACTAGTCCCTTCTGGCGTAGCCAGAATTTGTTACCCAAAGGAGGTTCTGCTCAGTGCAGTTTCTCGTCAATAAAGGCACACAAAGAAGAGGAGGGAGGAAGACCATTTATTGCAAGTGCGCTGGCAAGGAGCAAGGAGACATATACCTCAAATCAAGCTTCTTGAACAAAGGGAGGCAAACCTTTTATATCGTCTCTCACAAGGAAGTACATACAAAACGTTATGGACTATACAAGTTATCATCGTGCACAGATGCAGTAAGACAAATTACATTTTTTTTTTCCTTTGTCATCTAGTCTATTAAACTAGGTTTAAGGGGCTTGAGCCACACCCAGCACTTTGAAGACAATGGACGGGAGGGGGCAGGTTCCAGCTGGTCTCAGCAGCTGGCAGTTGAGCCACCCCCATCACCATCACCTAAGGTTTTGTTTGCTAATGGACAGGAGCAGCAGGCAAACAGCTCCTGACTGCGCTGGCTATCAACAGGAGTGAAATTAAAAGTTTTAAGATGATCTGTTTCAGACAATTAAATGTCCTTCATGGAAATAGAGAACAGACGAGGAATAATTGGTTTTTCAGAGAGAAAGGGGAGTTGATGGAAAGATGTTATTAGCTTTGGACATGTTGGATTTGAGATGACTGTGTGAAATCCAAAAGGAGATATTCAGGTAAAGTTGGATGTATGTGTTTGGAGTTAAGAGAGTGGTTTGAATCGAGGATAGAGATTTGTAGTCAACATGTTTTCCTCCTTTTAACCCCATTACACTTGTATTCTTCTATATGACTGTATTAGTTTGGATTCTTTTGATTGTGATTGATGAGAAATACCCTAAACAACCTAAGCAAAAGGAATAAAGGATTAACAAGCCTGAAAAGTCTCAGGGTGCAGTTAACTTCAGCCATGACTGAATCTGAGGGCTCAATGTAATTAAGGATCTTGCTCTGTTCTCTTTCTCTTCACCCTATTTGTCTCTGCTTGGGATTATTCTTCTTGCATATACAGAAAAAGTTGCTGCTATCAGCCAAAAACTCCATCCTCATTGTTTAGCATTTCCAAAAGAAACATAACTTTTATGTTTTCCATGTATCCAACCTAGAGAAGTTGGCTGGCGCCACCTGGGTCACCTGCCCATTTTTTAAAGAAATCACTTCAGCCAGGGGAATGGTGTACTCTGGCTGGCAAACTCCCAGGCCCACGTTGTGTGGGCAGATCATTTTCCCAAAAAAATAGGAAGGAAGATGCTAGGCAGACAAAATTTATAGTTATGACTATGATAATAGAAGCTATATATCTATATCAAAGCATTTCTTTTCATTGATAAAATGATTGGTTTGAATGATAGGTGTACTGAACTAAATGTGATTGAATTCTAAAAGAAAAGAGCATCTAGTACTCAGAAGCAAAACAGTATATACAATATTAAACTGATGGACAAAATTGGAAATTTCTTTATTGGTCCCAATTTTAACACCACAAAGCACTGTTGTTCCATGCTTCCCAGAGAATGTCAGAAAAGTAAGAATCATAAAAAGTAAAAAGAGTAATTTCATGGTCCCTGTCTTAAGTGTTTACAGTTTAATTTAGGATATAAGTCTCATAAATAAATCATTTTACCTGCAAAAATGTAATTGTAAAATTATATAATTATACAATTACACAGGGTGGTAGAAGGGATAGATTTAATAACAAGTCTTACTAAAGGGCTGTATATTAATCAGTTTTAGAGAATATACTTAATAATTTTGCTTTAAATGTTGGAATATTCTTTTTTAAGTGGCTAGGTTTTAGGAATACTCACCTTTCAATTTTCATTAAAGTCTCAGAATTCATTTTCCATCGAATAAGGGCGTAACTTCTACACATCTGTTTCCTGTACACGTTTCTTTTGATTTCACCACAAGAGATATGCAGTTTGTAGGAAGTCAATTTAATTTCTTTTCTTAGTAACAAGTAGTTACAAATTTCAAGGGTATTTTTTGAAATATTGGAAGTTTACAATTTCATTCAAGTTTTAAGAGAAAGAGGTGTCTAGTTAAGTTCATAGTTGGCAACTCCGATTGGTAGAAGAAAACCCTGATGCAAAATACATGTCAAACTAGCAAATAACTGAATTAATCTAAAAGAACATAAAATAAAAAACATTAATAAAAACATCAAAATAGGACCCATTGTCCTTTGAAATCCAGTGAAGCAACAAATTGCTTTTCTTAAAATGTTTGCGTCTATATGAGCACCAAGAAGACAGGGTTAGGGAAATTCAGTTATTAACAGCAGGATCACCTTTGTAACTGGACAAAAGTGAAACTAGTGTCTTTTGTCCCAGCTATGTGACTTGGCTAATATAATTTAGCTAATATAATATTCTTCTGTAGTTAAATCCACCTTTCTGCCTATAATATGCCTCCAACTGGACAAGTCTATCTAGCTGTGAAATAATAAATAACTACACTGAAATGTCTCATTTTAAAATTGTGTTCCACTCTTAACGGGCTTTTGTAGCTAGTGCTCCACTTTAAACTGTTTTTGTCAGGATCACCAGAAATATTCATTTTACAAAACTCAATGGCTAATTCTCTGTTCTTCTCTTACCGAATTCACCAGCGATGTAGGACCCTTTGCATTTCCCCTCCCATCTCCTTCCCCTCCTTATTCTTTTCTGTCTCCCTCTATCTCTCCTCCCTTGTCTCCTCTCCTCTCCCCTCTCTCCTCTTCCTCCTCTCCTCTCTCTCTCTCACTGGCTTTCATGAAACCTGTCTTTCTATGTCACTGGACATTCCCTCTTTGTCCTCTACAGAATCCTTTCTTTCTCCTTTTGTTTTCTTCTACATACCCTATCTACACCAGATTCTGAGATGATCTCATCCAGCCCCATGGCATTAATGCTATCCAGATTCTTATAATCTATGCTTTTCAGCCATGATCTCTTTCCTTCATTCTGCATTTGTCTATTCAACTACTTACTCAGCCTCTCTACTTCAGGGTCAAATAGGGCATCTTGAACTTTAAATGTCCTAAACCATTCTCCAAATTTTGTCTCTCATACCAGCTTATGCTCTAATTTTTCATATCTAAGTAAATGATAGTTTTATCCTTCTAGTAACTCAGGCCAAGTTACCCTGAGTCATCTTTGTCTCTCTTTTTCTTTTGGTTCTTTTTTCAATGTATATATAGAATCATCACCTTCACTGCTACTATTGTATTTCAAACCAACACAAACTTTTGCCTGGATTATTGCAAAAGTGTTGTAACTGGTGATCATTCTGCTTCTGTCCTTGCAAAAAATTTCAAAGCAACTTCTCATGTTTATGCCTTGATCCTGCTTTATTTTTCTTGAAGACACTTCCTCACCACCTGAATTTTTATATAGTTGTTTTACTTCTTTGTTTATTTTCTTCCATTAGAATGTAAGCACCATGAGTGCATCAGTTTGATGTATTCACTATTATACTCCCAATGACTAGGGTACACAAGGCACATAATAAACCAGAAAAACCAAACCCATTGCCAATGAGTTGATTCTGACTCATAGCGACACTATAGACCCTCTATAGATGTTCAGTAATTATTTGTTCAACTAATGAACAATTGTGCACATATCATAGTAAGTGGCAGAGTGAGTGGACTGGAGGATGACAACATCAGAAAAGGTGGTCAGAGATGGCTTCTCTGAGTAGGAGACTTCTTCTAGTCTACTCATTTAAGGCTATGGTAATGCCCTTGAGAGAATCAGACACTGTAGAAGTGACATGCCGATATCAAGTCCAAGAAATAAGACATAGGAGCCTTCTAACTTTAGAGTACCTCATAACCCTTTATTTGCACCCTGTTTTGCAAGGTACCATGGCTCTGTAGTGCTAAAAACTTCAGTTCCAATCATCTATTATATACCCAGTTTGAGCTTGCAGAACAATCTAATGCTCTTTTTTTCCAGGAAGGGGATATTGGCGGTATCCTGGCAGGGAGTATAGTGTGAGTAATGAAGGATTTCCATACAGTTTGTGTTATACTGGAAACACTGGTGGTGTAGTGGTTAAGAGCTATGGCTGCTAACCAAAAGATTGGCAGTTCAAATCCACTAGGTGCTCCTTGGAAACTGTATGGGGCAGTTCTACTCTGTCCTATAGGGTCGCTATGAGTTGGAATTGATGGGACGGCAACAGGTTTGGTTTTTGGTGTATTATACTGATTCCTCTTCTTGTGTCGTTTAACCTTCAAACGTGTGTCATTATTTAAGTTTGTGTCCTCAAACCTTGTCATGTCCTCTTTATAGAAGGATGTGGAAGTTCAAGTGGGCAGCTGAGATGCTGTGAGGATGAACTTGGCTTTTATATCAGTTTTAGGCAGACCTGCCTGATTGAAAATATTAGTCTTCACACAAAGTGTGACTGTCCCAAAATTAAAAATTGAGCTATTCCTGACTGGTGATTGTATTTTAGTTTAGGAAGACACTATTATTATTGTTGTTGTTATTATTATTATTATTTAATATCTAATCATTAAAGACCTAGAAAAAAATCTTCATTTAGAAGAAAAGACATCTTGGCTCTTCTGTTATTCTTCTAGATAAGTCTTAGAGTTATTTTGTCTGATATTGACAAGGTCATAATTGACTTGTTACTAAAATCCATAGTCAATTCTCAGAAGAATTTTAGTACACTATGAGTCAGAAATTGAATCAAAGGCACCAAACAACAACAATGAGCTCTAATGATCTTCATTATCTCATTTGAATGCTATTAGAAGGACATGCCTCACTTTGTTTTCTTAGTAGAACATTAAACAAGAATAAGCATCATTTTGGGCAATGAATTCTCAGAAAAAAATGAAAGCATCACATGTTCTATTTGTTGCTATTTTTGAAATGTAACTTGTTAGAAAAGGTTCAGGAAGATCTTAGTGTGACTTAATTCAGTACAATCAATGCCTAACAGACATAATTTATGAATTCCATTGTTTACTCCTTAAAGAAAGAAAAATCATTCGTTTTACAGTGGTGTTAGAGCATTCAGGATTTAACATAACAGATTTGGACATTGAGAGTATTCCAACTTAAATGTCTATAAAGAAGTTATTTCTATTTAGCGTATTTAAGCGGGAATATGTTTGTAAAGCAATACAATTAGTTTATTTATGGCACATACACTTTTCACATAGTAATACTGAGAAAAAGAAACTAATTTTATTACTGGCTTCTGGGGAATTGACTCCATTACAATTAAATTACTAACATGCATCTTTTTTATTTTCAGCCGTAAACCTGAATTGCGTATTCAGTTACCTCACATGGTATTCGATAACGCAGAAAAATTCTAAATCTAAATGACTTTAATTCACTTTATTTTAATAATTTTAACTTGCACTGGTGCGGAAGATAATCATAAAAAATAAAGTTTGAAAGATGTCTTCAATATCCCTGATATATGACAAACCTAATGAATGCGGGCAGATATTCCTAAATAGTATGTGGCAGGTCTGAGCACATTGATCAATAAATATTAAGCAAACACACTAGGTCAATTTTTTTTTTTTTAATACCTCTAGAAAATAATTAAGTCGATTAATAGAAGCCACAGAGTCATTGAGTTAAAGCATGCTACCTGATGATTTTGTGTTTCAAGTTATGGCTCGGAGTAAATGACATTGGCAGGGTAATTTCTGACACAATGCCACCTTTTAGCCTTCTTTTTCTGCATGCCAGCAGGGACTTTCGCTTCAAACCTTCAGTTCCACTTGCAAACTGGTGCTCTCTTGTGGTTGTTTGAGGGCTTGAAGAGCGGATGACTATGTGATTAAGAGATAGACAAATCTATGTGGAGAATAAAGTGCAAGGCTCTCATGCTGCCCTCCACGCAAACACCTTCCCTACCCCAACTGACTACTTTCATTAAATCCTGTCTTCCCATCTGATGATTAACCAAACACTTACTGGGGACAAATCAGTGGGCCAGAGACTGATGAATGTTGGAAATACAAAAACAAAAATTATGACTCATTTCTATTGAATGTGGTTTATATATATTGTGGTATGCATGAAAAAGTAGAGATTAGCTCAAGATAAACTCTATAACCAGTTTTTGGTAGTTAATTTCTTAGTTATAATCTGTTATTGAGTAATCATTGTACTTCCAGGATCTGGCACATTATAGATATTTGAGTGAATGAATGAACGATTAAACAAATTAATCAACTCATGTATGGTAGAAACTTCAATGCTCAGATATCATCGAGTGTATAGAAGCCTACTCTTATTCAGTGTAATGCACATGAAATACATTTAGAAATCACTTCATATTTGAATTATGACTACCACAGGCAACATTCAATCAGGAAAAATACCTTAATTCCCACCCTTGTGGCCCTATGTCGCTTTGTGCCCCTAAATCCAAAAAGATGTACCTCTATAGTCGACCAATCATACCCCTCTTCACTATCCTTGAACTTACCCTGTATTGTAAATATAAAATCTTTTGAGGTAGTTCTCGCTTTTATTTATATGTTTATCCTCAGTACCTAGCACAATACCTGACAAAGAATACGTGCTTAATATATTTTTTAGATTATTAAAGAATGCATAATAAATATAGGGTATGCATTTACTGAGGACATATCAGCAAAGACAGATTGTAAATCATTTTAGGAAAAGGGTCCTGTAATTATTTTTAAAGATGATTATATACCTTTAGTCTTATATTTCAGGAATCTATTTTTTCTATTAATACACTTTCATAAATACTAAGATGGAACTGAACTAAGCAGCAGAGGTAACCTATATAGCATGATCAAAGGATCTCTGCTTGAGAAAAAGATGCTTCAACTTACATCCTGAAGCATATCTTGTATTACTAATATATGTCAAATAGGGGCATTCATTCATCTGTAAATTTATTGTAAGGTTAATGAACATGTTTGAATGTAATAGCAAAAAAAAAAAAACCTTGACTTGATCCCTGTATTGGAAAAGGACAATAGGAAAACTTTATGACAGGAATGTGATTCTTTGTATCAGTTCCTTCCTTTATTATACTTGAAAGTAATTCCCCCCAACCCCCAACAAAAAAAGAAAACCATACAGAAAATAGTTTCTTACCTGTATATTTTAACTGCAAACTTTAGTTTTGAATTTTTTAAGAAATTCTGTAAATCAAAATGTTATTCTGGTATGGATTATTTTCAGCTCTATGATGAAATTCTTGATAGAATACAATTAATAATATGCATTTATATAGGTGTTTATACATTTGAAGTGCTGGCAAGTATAGTGACAAATTACTAGAATTAGAACTTGTGTAAGGAATTTTACGATATTTTTTAAAAAGCTACACTGAAATATAATTCACATATCATACAATTCACTTTAAATTGTACATTGAAAGTGTACAGTTCAGTTGTTTTTAATAAGTTCACAGTGTTATGCAATTTAAAGGTGTCAGTCCTTCTTCAGTCTTCTTTATTCAAAGTCCAGTTTTCACATGTATAGGAGTGATTGAAAACACCATGGCTTGGGTCAGGTGCATCTTAGTCCTCAGGGTAACATCTTTGCCTTTTAACACATGAAAGAGGTCTTTTGCAGCAGATTTGCCTAATGCAAAGCATTTTTTGATTTACTGACTTCTGCTTCCATGGATGCTGATTGTGGATCTAAGTAAAATAAAATCCTTGACAACTTTCATGTTTTATCCATTTATCATGATGTTGCTTATTGGTCTAGTTGTGAGGATTTTCATTTTCTTTATGGTGGAGTGTAATCCATACTGAAGGCTGTAGTCTTTGATCTTCATCAGTAAGTGCTTCAAGTCGTCTTCACTTTCAGCAAGCAAGATTGTGTCATCTGCATATCACAGGTTGTTAATGAGTCTTCCTCCAATCCTGATACCCCTTTCTTCTCCGTATAGTCCAGCTTCTCGGATTATTTGCTCAGCATTGGATTGAATAAGTATGGTGAAAGGATGCAACCCTGACACACAGCTTTCCTGACTTTAAACCACACAGTATCCCATTGTTCTCTGTGAACAATTAAGTGTTCCAGAATTCCCATTCTTACCAAAGTTACCCATAATTTGTTATGATTCACACAGTCGAATGCCTTTGCATAATCAATAAAACACAGGTAAACATCTTTCTGGTATTCTCTGCTTTCAGCCAGGATACATCTGACGTCAGCAATCATATCCCTGATTCCACATCCTTTTCTAAATCCAGCTTGAATTCTTGGCAGTTCCCTGTCAATATACTGCTGCAGATGCTTTTGAATAATCTTCAGCAAAATTTTACTTGCGTGTGATATTAATGACATTGTTCGATAATTTCCACATTAGTTTGGATCACCTTTCTTGGGAATAGGCACAAATATGGATCTCTTCCAGTCGGTTGGCCAGGTAGCTGTCTTCCAAATTTCTTGGCATAGATGAGTGAGCGCTTCCAGTACTGCAACCGTTTGGTGATATCATCTCAGATGATATTCTATCAATTCCTGGATCCTTGTCCCTCACCAATGACTTCAGTGCAGCTCGAACTTCTTCCTTCAATACCATCGGTTCCTGATCATATGCTACCTCCTGAAATGGTTGAAGGTCAACCAATTCTTGTCATGTCTATAGGACAGAGTAAAACCACCCCATAGGGTTTCTAAGGAGTGGCTGGTGGATTTGAACTGCTGACTTTTTGGTTAGCAGCCGAGTGCTTAACAACTGCACCACCAGGGCTCCCTTCTTATTCTGTTGTTGTTGTTGTTGTTGTTAGGTGCTATCAAGTCGCTTCCAACTCATAGTGACCCTATGCACCACAGAACAAAACACTGCCTGGTCCTTCGCCATGCTCACAACCGTTGTTACGCTTGAACCCATTGTTGAAGCCAGTGTCAATCCATGTTGTTGAGGGTTGTTATGGATTGAATTGTGTCCCGCCAAAAATATGTGTATCAATTTGGCTAGGCCGTGATTCCCAGTGTTGTGTGGTTGTCCTCCATTTTGTGATTGTAATTTTACATTAAAGAAGATTAGGGTGGGATTGTAACACCACCTTAACCCAGGTCACATTCCTGATCCAATGTAAAGCGAGTTTCCCTGGGGTGTCGCCTGCACCACCTTTTATCTCTTGTACGAGATAAAAGGAAAGAGAAGCAAGCCGAGAATTGGGGACCTCATACCACCAAGAAAGAAGAACCAGGAGCAGAGCGCGTCCTTTGGACCTTAGGCTCCTGCGCAGAGAAGCTCCTAGTCTGGGGGAACACTGGTGAGAAAAAGGCCGACAGAGAGAGAAAGCCTTCCCCTGGAGCTGATACCCTGCAATTTGGACTTTTAGCCTACTCTACTGTAAGGAAATAAACTTCTCTTTGTTAAAACCATCCACTCATGGTACTTCTGTTAGAGCAGTACTAGATGACTAAGACACTAGGGTCTTCCTCTTTTTCACTGATCCTGTACTTTACCAAGCATGATGTCCTCCTCCAAGGACTGATCCCTCCTGACAACATGTCCAAAGTATATAAGACATAGTCTAGCCATCCTTCCTTCTAAGGAGCATTCTGGTTGTACTTCTTCCAAGACAGATTTGATCGTTCTTTTTGGCAGTCCACGGTATATTCAATATTCTTCACCAACACCACAATTCAAAGGCGTCAATTCTGCTTTGATCATCCTTATTCATTGTCCAGCTTTCACATGCATATGAGGAGATAGAAAGCACCATGGCTTGGGTCAGGCACATCTTAGTCTTCAAGGTGACGTCTTTGCTTTTCAACGCTTTAAAGAGGTCTTTTGCAGCAGATTTGTCCAATGCAATGCATCTTTTGATTTCCTGACTGTTGCTTCCATGGGTGTTTATTGCAGATCCAAGTAAAATGACATCCTTGACAACTTAAATCTTCTCTCCATTTATCATGATGTTGCTTATTCGTCCAGTTGTTAGGATTTTTGTTTTCTTTATGTTGAGGTGTAATCCATACTGAAAGCTGTGGTCTTTGATCTTCACCAGTAAGTGCTTCAAGTCTTCTTCACTTTCAGCAAGCAAGGTTGTGTCATCTGCATATCGCAGGTTGTTAAAGAGTCTTCCTCCAAATGTGATACCCCTTTCTTCTTCGTATAGTCCAGGTTCTTGGATTATTTGCTCAGCATACAGATTGAATAGGTATGGTGAAAGGATGCAACCCTGACACATACCTTTCCTGACTTTAAACCATGCAGTATCTCCTTGTTCTGTCCAAACAACTGCCTCTTGATCTGTGTACAGGTTCCTCATGGGCACCATGAAGTGTTCTGGAATTCCCATTCTTCGCAATGTTATCCATAATTTGTTATGATCCACACAATCGAACGCCTTTGCATAGTCAATAAAACACAGGTAAACATCTTTCTGGTATTCTCTGCTTTCAGCCAGGATACATCTGACATCAGCAATGATATCCCTGATTCCATGTCCTCTTCTGAATCCAGCCTGAATTTCTGGCAGTTACCTGTCAATATATTGCTGCAGTCATTTTTGAATTCTCTTCTGAAAAATTTAACTTGTGTGTGATATTAATGATGTTGTTCGATAATTTCCACATTTGGTTGGATCACCTTTCTTCGGAATAGGCATAATATGGATCTCTTCCAGTCAGTTGGCCAGGTAGCTGTCTTCCAAATTTCTTGGCATAGATGAGTGAGCGCTTCCAGCGCTGTGTCTGTTTGTTGAAACATCCCAACTGATATTCTGTCAATTCCCGGATCCTTGTTTTTCACCAATGCCTTCAGTGCAGCTTGGACTTCTTCCTTCAGTACCACTGGTTCCTGATCATATGCTACCTCTTGAAATGGTTGAAAATTGACCAATTCTTTTTGGTATAATGACTCTGTGTATTCCTTCCATCTTCTTTTGATGCTTCCTGCATCGTTGAATATTTTCTGCATAGACTCCTTCACTATTGCAACTCGAGGCTTGAATTTTTTCTTCAGTTCTTTCAGCTTGAGGAATGCTGAGTGTGTTTTTCCCCTTTGGTTTTCTATCTCCAGTTCTTTTACATATTGCTATAATACTTTACTTCGTCTTCTCGAGCCGCCCTTTGAAATCTTCTGTTCAGTTCTTTATCCTTCATCATTTCTTCCTTTTGCTTTAGCTACTCGACGTTCAAGAGCAAGTTTCAGAGTCTCTTCTGACATCCATTTTGGTCTGTTCTTTCTTTCCTGTCTTTTCAATGACCTCTTGCTTTCTTCATGTATGATGTCTTTGATGTCATTCCACAACTCGTCTGGTCTTCAGCCATTTGTGTTCAATGTGTCAAATCTATTCTTGAGATGGTCTCTAAATTCGGGTGGAGTATACTCAAGGTCATATTTTGGATCTCATGGACTTGTTGTAGTTTTCTTCAGATTCACCTTGAACTTGCATATGAGCAATTGATGGTCCACTCCACAGTCAGCACCTGGTCTCGCTCTGACTGATGATAGTGTGCTTTTCCATCATCTCTTTCCACAGATGTATTGATTCCTGTGTATTCCATTAGGCCACGTCAATGTGTATAGTGCTGTTTATGTTGGTGAAAAAAGGTATTTGCAATGAAGGAGTCAATGGTCTTGCAAAATTCTATCATGTAATCTCCAGCATCATTTCTATCACCAAGGCCATATTTTCCAACTATAGATCCTTCTTCTTTGTTTCCACCTTTTGCATTCCAATCACCAGTGATTATCAATGCATCTTGATTGCATGTTTGATCAATTTCAGACTGAAGAAGTTGGTAAAAATCTTTAATTTCTTCATCTTTGGCCTTAGTGGTTGGTGCGTAAATTTGAATAATAGTCCTATTAACTGGTCTTCTTATACTAGGCAACCATTAATCTACTTTCTGTATCTATAGATTTGCATGATCTAGATATTACACATAAATGGAATCATACACTAAGTGATCTTGTGATACTTGGTATACCGTTTTCAAGGTTCATCCATGTTGTAAAATGTTTCAGTGCTTTTTTTATTTTTATTGTCAAATAATATTCCGTTATACGCTATGCCACATACTCTTGATCCATTCATTAGATGATGGATATTTGGGTTGTTTCCACATTTTGGCTGCTGTGAATAATGCTGCTCTTAATATCCACGTATGAAGTTTTGTGTGGTTGTACATTTTTATTTCTGGAGCCCTGGTGGCACAGTGATTAAAGCTTGACTGCTAACCAAAAGGTCGTTGGTTGGAAACCACCAGTGGCTCCACAGGAGAAAGATGTGACAGTCTGCTTCCATAAAGATTTAAGAAGTGGCTGCACCATTTTACACTGCCAGCAGCAGTGTTTGATGGTTCTAATTTCTCATCATTTTACCAACACTTGTTATTGTCTGTCATTTCTATTATAGCCATCCTGCTATGAGTTGAAATTGACTCGAAGGCAACAGGTTTGGTTTTTGTTTTTAGCGGATATAGCAGTGAATATGAAGTTATATCCCATTGTGGGTTTGATTTGCTTTTCCCTAGTGACTAATGGGAGCCCTCGTGGCACAGTGGTTAAGAGCTCAGCTGCTAACCAAAAGGTCAGCAGTTCAAATCCACCAGCCACTCCTTGGAAACCCTGTGGGGCAGTTCTACTCTGTTCTGTAGGTTCGCTATGAGTTGGAATTGACATGAGGGCAACAGGTTTGGTCTGGTTTTCGTAATGGCTAATGATGTTCAGCGTTTATTATGTGCTTATTGGCTGTTTGTATCATTCCTTCTCTGGAGAAATGTCTATTCAGATCTTTAATTGGGTTATTTGTCTTTTTAATATTGAGTTATAAGCATTCTTTGTATATTTTTGTTGCAAGTACCTTCTTAGATGTATGATTTGCAAATATTTTCTCCCATTCTGTGGGTTGTCTTTTTGCTTTCTTTTTTTTTTTTTTTAATTTTTTAATTGTACTTTAGATGAAGGTTTACAGAACAAATAGTTTCTCATTAAACAGTCAGTACACATATTGTTTTATGACGTTGGTTAACAACCCCATGACACGTCAACACTGTCCCTTCTCAACCTTGGGTTCCCTACCACCAGCTTTCCTGTCCCTTCCTGCCTTCTAGTCATTGTCCCTGGACTGCTGTGCCTGATTAGTCCTGTTTTGTTTTATGAGGCAGTCCAATCCCTGGCTGAACAGTGAACTTTGGGAGTGACTTCACCACTAGCTAAAAGGGTGTCCGGGAGCCATAGTCTCAGGGTTTCTCCAGTCTGTCAGGCCAGTAAATCTGGTCTTTTTTTGTGATTTAGAGTTTTGTTCTACAGCCTTTTCCAGCTCTATCCAGGACCCTCTATTGTGATCCCAGTCAGAGCAGTCAGTGGTGGTAGCCGGGCACCATCTAGCTGTACTGGACTCAGTCTGGTGGAGGCTATGGTAGCTGTGGTCCATTAGTCCTTTGGCCTAATCTTGTCCTTGTATCTTGTTTTCTTCCTTCTCCCTTGCTCCTGAAGGGGTGAGACCAGTGGAGTATCTTAGATGGCTGCTCACAGGCTTTTAAGACCCCAGATGCTATTCACCAAGGTAGAATGTAGAACATTGTCTTTATAAACTGTGTTATGCCAACTGAGCTAGATGTTCCCGGAGACCATGGTGCCCACAGCCCTCTGCCCAGCAATTCAGTCCCTCAGGGAGTTTGGAAGTGTCTGTGGAGCTTCTATTACCTTTCCTTGTACAAGTTGTGCTGGCTTCCCCAGTATTTTGTACTGTCTTACCCTTCACCAAAGTTACCACTTATCTATTGTCTATTTAGTTCCCCCACCCACCCCTGCCATCCCACGTAACCAACAAAGATTTTTTTCTTTCTGTGTGTAAACTTTTACATGAGTTTTTACAGTAGAGGTCTCATACAATATTTGGCCTTTTGTGATTGACTTATTTCACTCAGCATAATGTCCTCCAGTTTCATCCATGGTATGAGATGCTTCACAGATTCATCATTGTTCTTTATCTTTGCATAATACTCCATTGAGTGTATGTACCATAGTTTGTTTATCCATTCTTCTGTTGATGGACATCTGGGTTGTATCATCTTTTTGCTATTGTGAACAGTGCTGCGATAAATATGGGTGTGCATATGTTTCTTCATGTGACAGCTCTTATTTCTCTAGGATATATTCTTAGGAGTGGGATTGCATTTTGTAGTGCTTTTTTTTTGTGGTGCTGACTTTTTCTTTGTTCCTCTTACTCTCCTGTGCTGAGTTTCTTTTGTTTGTGATTTTTTTTTCATTTTCTTTGTTTTTGTAGGTTTTGTTTTTACTGAGACTTTATTTTTCTTCTTTATTTTTATGAGTAGTTTTGTTAACTTTCTTTGTGGTCACCTTGAAATTTACCCTTCTCTTCCTAGATTTGAACCAGTCTATTATTACTTAGTATTGCCTTGCCTTCCTCTCCATTAGAAGGTTCAATACCTACACTTCTTATTCCCTCTTTTATTGTTCTGATGCTGTTGTCCTTTACAGATTAACCTCTCTGGTTCCCTGCTGTAATTCTTTTGGTTTTGGATAGTCCTTAAGAGTTCACTTCCTAGGTTGGTATCTGTGTAGTACAATCCTGTGTCCTATACTCAGCCTGTGGTCTGATATTGTTTGTTCTCAGATTGAAGGATTCCCGTTAATAAGTCTTGTAAGTTTGGTTTGGTTTTTACATAGTCCCTTAATTTCTTTAATCTGGAAATGACCTAATTTCACCATCATATTTGAATGAGAGTATTGCAGGATATATTATTCTTGGCTGGCAATTTTTTTCTTTCAAGGTTTTATATATGTCATGCTGTTGCCTTCTTGCCTGCATAGTTTCTGCCAGATAATCTAAGCTTAGTCTTATTGTTTCTCCTCTGTATGTGACTTTTTGTTTTTCTCGAGCTGCTGTCAGGATTCTTTGTTTGTCTTTGGTTTTAGTGAGTGTGATTATGATATGCCTTAGTGATTTTCTTTTGGTGTCTATCCTATATGGGGTTCGTTGAGCTTCTTGGATCGTCAGCTTTTCATCTTTCATGATATTGGGGAAGTTTTCTGTCAGCAATTCTTCAATGATCCTCTCTGTGTTTTCTGTTTTCTCCCCTGTTCTGGAACTCCGATCACTCGCAGATTTTTGTTTTTGATTGTATCCCACATAATTCTCAGGGTTTCTTCATTCTTTTTTCTGAATTTTCCTCCAGCAGAGTTGTATCCAAGGGTTTGTCTTCAGTTTCGCTGATCCTATCTTCCATCGTTTCAAACCTGTTCCTCAGCCCTTCTATGATGCTGTCCATTTCTGAAATCTTGTTGTTTCTCTTTTGGATTTCTAATTGTTGTTTTTCTACGATTTCTAGTTGTGAATTTATTTTAGCATTTTGTTCCTGTATTATTTTCTTGAATTATTCCTTTTTTTTGTGTGTATTTTCCATGAATTTGTCTATTTTTTCCTCATTTTTGTCTGCTTTTTGCTTCAACTCTGAATATTAGACATTTGAATTCCCTATCAGTTAGGTCTAATGTCTTTTCTTCTACTGGAAGATCATCTGGTGTTTTATTTTGGACGCCTACTGGAACCATCCTGTCCTGTTTTTGTAAATGTTCTGATATTGTCTGCTGTCTTCGGGACATTTAGTGGTTATTTACCTCATTTATTGATTGTAGACGTGTTTGTTTTGTCCTGCTTTTTTGTTTTATTTGGTTATGTCTGAGCAGGTGGGCTGTGCATTCTTTGTTATTTGCTCATCTGTGGACACAGTACTTATCACCTCCTTCTCCAATGGGCAGGGTCTGTCACTCAGGTATGGTACAGCAGGGTAGGTCCAGCTGAAGGGGAGTTTCTGGGATGGGTTGTTTGTGGCACATACCAGGGCTGACAGTACGGACCAGGAATCAATGCAGGGTAGGTTCCAGTAGGCCATGCCTGTGCTGCTTGGGAGTGTGATGTTCAGCACACAGTGAAGGTAGGCAGGAAGGAGGGGGTAGTTTGTGATGTGTGGAGTTAAGATGGGTTTGGGGAAGATGAGACAGAGGAGAGAGGAATGGGAGCCAACAACATACACACAAACAAAGAAGAGTGCTAAGGGAGCTTGCTATTGGAGTGGAAAGAAGAGAGACTGAGAAATTTGGGGAAAAAAAAGAAAAAAGAAAAAGGGTAAAAGAAAAAAAATGAATACATCAAGAAACTGGAAATGAAGAAAGACAAAAGGGAATAAGAGAGAAGAAAACAAAACAAAGAAACAAAAAAACCCAAAACAAAAACAAAACCAAGAAAAAAGCAAGAAAAGAGAAATGCCCCCAGTGATGTCCCTGTGCATCTGCACAGAGTAAGGGAGTAGCTTCCAAGCTGTGTGGTACTGCCAAGCTAGAAGGGGCTCCGAAACCAAGAAAAGAAAAACAAACAAACAAATAAAAGCAGAGCAAATCAGAGCAAACAAACAAACAAACAAAAAAAAAAGACTTGGGGTCCCACCAGTGTGGCAGCATGGGCCGGGAAGCAGTCTTACATTTGAGTGACATTTCACAGCCTTTCAGGAAGAAGCAAAGATGGCACACGGAGCCAGGTATTTGAGAGAAAGGAGGGGAGGTGGTGACAGGTAAGGAAGAAATCTAAAGAAGTGGTAAAAAGCGACACCAGCAGCCAACAAAAGACACTCAGGGAGCTGGCCAGTGGGGGTGGGTGGAATCCAAGCAACACCAGGGTGAAGCTGGTGCTTCCCAGCTAAGAGACTGTGGCTGCAGGAAGCAGAAGAGGCTGAGTGGGGGTGAAGAAGGGTGGGGGTGGGAAAGCCTATATCGCTTGTTACTGGTTGTTCTGTCTCCTGCTGGAAGCTCCGTGAAGCTGTTTTCTCATACCCCCATTTGCTGATCTCCAATAGGAGTCCAAGATGGCTGATCCATGCTGCGGTAGCGGATAGGGGACCTCTGTATGTATCTCTCCTCGCTCTCTGTTCTTGGTCAGTTTCTTATTCCGTTCAGTGCTTGACTGAGTTCTTTATCTCTTCATTTGGTACTTAGGGTTTCAGGATTGATGTGTGACTCTGTTTGACTTAGTTTTTCTGATCTTTGCTGCAGAGGGATGGCATGGTGCTTCTGACTATAGCACCATGTTGCCTGGAAGTCTCTCTTTCTGCTTTCTTGATATGATTTGAAGCATAAAAGTTTTTAAGTTTTATGAAGTCTAATTTATCAGGTTTTTTCTTTTGTCATTGATGGTTTTGGTGCCATATCTAAGAAAGCTTTGTCTAATCCTAGATCATGAACTTTTCTGCCTAAGCTTTCTTCTAAAATTTTAGTTTTAGCTGTTACATTTAGGTCTATGATCCATTTTGAGTTAATTTTTGAGTATGGTCTAAGGAAGTGCTCTAACATTCTTTTTTTTTTTTCGTTTGGATATCCAGAGATTTCAGTACCATTTGTTAAAAAAACTACTCTTTCCCCATTAAATTGTCTTGGTAACCTTGTCAAAAATCAGTTAACTGTAAATGCAAGAGTTTGTTTCTGGACTCTCAATTCTATTTCATTGGCTATCTTGATGGCAGTACCGCACTGTAATCATTACTGTAATGATTACTGTAGGTTTGTAGTAAGTATTGAAATCGGGCTGTGTGAATCATTCAATTTTGCCCTTCTTTTTCAAAATTGTTTTGGCTCTTCTGGGTTCTTTAAATTTTCACATGCATTTTAGGATCAGCTTGTCAATTTCTGTAAAAAAAAAAAAAAAAAGCTAGCCATTATTTGATATGAATTGTGTTGAGACTGTAAATCTATTTGGGGATAATTGCCATCTTGACAATATTAAGTTTTCCAATCTATGAATACAAGATGTCTTTTCATTTATTTAGGTCTTTAATTTCTTTTAACAGTGTTTTATAGTTTCAGTGTACAAGTCTTTCATTTCTGCTGCTAAATTTAATTTCTAAGTATTCTATTATTTTTATATTATAAATGGAATTGTTTTCTTAATTTAATTTCTGATGATTCCGATTTCTAGTGTATAGAAATACCCTTGATTTTTGTATGTTGATATTGTATCCTACAACCTAGTTGAATTTGTTTACTGGTTCTAATAGTTTTTTTAGTGGAATCCTTATTATTCTATATTAAAGATCATGTCACCTGCAAATAGACTGATCCTTTCCAATCTGGATGCTTTTGATTCTTTTTCTTGCCTAATCTCCTAACTGGAACATTCAGTACAATATTAGAAAGAAGTGGTAAGAAAGGATATCTTTATCTTGTAACTTTTCTTAGGGGGAAAACATCCAGACTTTCACCACTAAAATGATTTTAGCTTTTTTTTTTTTTTTTTTTTGGTGGATGCTCTTTATCAGGTTGAGGAAGTTCCTGTTTATTGCTTGTTTGATGAGTGTTTTTATCACAAAATGGTGTTGGATTTTGTCAAATTCTTTTTCTGCATCTATAGAGATGATTCTGTGGTTTTTGTCTTTTATTGTATTGATATGGTATATTAAAATAATTGATTTTGGGGTGATAAACCAGCCTTTCATTCTTGGGGTAAATCCCCACAAGATCATGGTGTATAATAATTCTTTTTATATGTTGCTTGATTCGGTTTGCTAATATTTTGTTGAGAATTCTATATTCATAAGAGTTATTGGTATAAGTGTTCTTTTCTCATAATGTCTTTATATGGTTCTGGTATCAGTGTATGACTAAGCTCATGGAATAATTTGGGAAATGTTCTCTTCTATTGTTTAGAAGAGTTTGTGAAATATTGGTATTAATTCTTCTTTAAATGTTTGATATAATTCACTATTGTAACCATCTGAGCCTGGGCTTTTCTTCGTGGGAAGTTTTTTGTTTGTTTTTTAAATTACTAATTCAATCTCTTCAATTTTTATGATTCTATTCAGTTTTTCTGTTTCTTCTTGAGTTATTTTCAGTAGCTGAATCATTCTAGGAATTTGTCCATTTCATCTAAGTTACCTAATTTGTGGCACACAGACGTTCATAATATTCTCTTATATTCCTTTTTTTTAAATTGCTTTAAGATTGGTAACTATGTTCTCCCATTCATTCCTGATTTTAGAAATTTGAGTCTTCTGTGTCTTTTCTTTTTCAGTCTAGATAAAGTTTTGTCAATTTTGTTGAAATTTTCATAGAATCACTTTTTTGGTGTGTTTTCTCTATTGTTTTTCTGTTCTCTATTTCACTTATTTCCAATCTCATCTTTATCATTTCCTTTTTTCTGCTTACTTTATATAAGGTTTATTCTCTTCTTCTATTTTTCAGTTCATGTGCTACTATTAGAGATCTCTATTCTAATATAGGCATATACAGATATAAAAAGCTGTTAAGAACTGCTTTATCTGTATACCATAATTTTTGATATGCTGTGTTTTCTTTTCATTCATCTCAAAGTATTTTCTAATTACTCTTGTCATAGCTTCCTTGACCCATTGGGTACCTAGGAGTAGGTTGTTTAAACTCCATTTTTAAATTTCCTAGATTCTTTATTTCTTAACTATCTAATTTATTCCATTATGGCAAGAGAATATATTTTGTATGATTTCAGTCTTTTTAAATATTTTGAGGCCACTCTAACTCTCTTATAGGTTATATTTGCATAGTATAATTTTTTAGTCCTTTTCCTCTCAACCTATTTTTAGTTGAATGTACAATTGTCTCTTGTAGACAGTATATAGTGGTATCCTATTATTTTAGCCCATTCTGACAATATCTACCTTTTGAGTGAATTGTTAATCATTCTCATTTAATAGTATTAGGGATATAATTGGATTTACATCTGCCATTTTACTTTTTTTCCCTGTATGTCTCATATTTTTGTATCTGTTTCTTGTTTATTTCTTTCTTTTGCATTAGCTTAATATTTTCTAGTCTAAAATTTTAATTCTCTTTATTATTTTTTTACTACTCTCTTTGTGATTGCTCTAAACCAAAACAAACAAACAAACAAACAAAAAATCCATTGCTGCTGACTCAATTGCAACTCATAGTGACCCTATAGGACAGAATAGAACTGCCCTATCAGGTTTCCAAGGAGCAGCTGGTGGATTTGAACTGCCGACCTTTTGGTTAATAGTCATAGTGCTTAACCACTGTGCCACCAGGGCTCCAGTAATTGCTCTAGATCTTATGATATATGTCTTAATTTTAAGAATCTACTTCAGATTCATATTAACTTAATTCCAGTCATAATAGAAATGTTACTTCCATATAGCTCTATTCCCTTCTCCTCTCTTTGTGCTATTCATTGTTATAATATTATGCCCTTATATGATACAAACCCAACATTATTAAAATTACTACTTTATGTCTTTAAAAGAGGTTGAGAAATTAAGGAAAGCAAGTATATGTGTATAAAATTTATCATATTAAACTTCTTATTTATCATATCTGGTTCTTTTCACTTCTTCCTTTCTTTAAGTTACCATCTTCTTCTGCACTTTCTTTGAGTTACTGTCCAGTGTCACTTCCTTACTCCAACACAAGTTTGTTCTCATTTGCCCCTTTCATGCTACTATTGCCATGCATACTGTTTTATGCAATTGCTTTTTAAATAAGAGAAGAAACATGCAATTATACTGTCCCGTATACTTATCTTCATAATTATCTTTACCAGAATCCGTTGTTTATTTGTGTGAATTTGCACTTCTGTTGTGTGTCAATTGCTTTCAGCCTTAAGGACTTCCTTTAGTGTTTCTTTTAAGGCAGGTCAGCTAGGAACACATTTTCTCAGTTTCTGTTTATCTGAGCATGTTTATTTCACCTTCATTTTTGAAAGACAGTACAGACAGTGTTACTGGGTATAAGAATCTCGGTTAATAGTTTTTTTTGTTGTGTTTTTTCTTATTTTTTTAAGCACTTTTAATATGTCGTCCATATGTTATCTATTAAGAACAACAGTAAAAAGAAAAAGTGAAGATGCCTTGGCACATCTCAATTTGTAGCGACAACTTCTTTTTAGGAACTAGAATGCATTTATGGGGACTCAAAGGGATAATTCTTTTCCACCTCTGATCATTTTTTTTTATTGGTACATTTTGTGCATGTACTTTTTACTTAAAATGTAGCACGAATGCAGATCAGTGTATAAAATGCACCAGTCTGAATTGTGCAGTTTAGTAAATTTTTACATGTACATTAATCCATTTTACCACCATGCTGATAAATTAGTGGGAAATTCCCAGCATCACAGATTAGTTGATGGCTCTTCCCAATTAATACCTTTCACTAAATACATGTTTAAGAACAAGAAGGAGTAATGGCCTAAAAGAAATATTTCACTTTACTTGTTTCTTTGAGCTAAATGTACTTGGTTTACTAATTCTTTTTCAGAATAATTACCTTTTCAAATAATCAGAACTTATGGTTGTGTAACACACAGAGTTCATGTTTATAATCCCGTATGTTTTCAGACATTGTAAAATAGATTCACTTAAAGTTCAGTACGTAAAAGATCACTGAGAGTACAGCAAGAATACAATAGGTTCACAAAAGAGTTGCATCAACCACAAAAGCAGATGTGATTATCGATGTTAGTTTCCACCTCTACCAGGGTGCAACCATCATGTCTCTTTGGCTTCAGTATAGCTTTGAGTCTCACAATTAGATATTCAAGAAGTACCTGTTTTGAACTAGGTAATCTATTGCATATATGTTTACAGTCATCAATAACCTGAAATTAAAACTCCAAATCTTTTTCTTCTTCCCTTCTATTCACATTCCATCTTCCTCCATTTTCCAGCCTTTTTTATTTGCATAGAGTAGCTCAAAACGTTAATTAAGTATGATCAGAGGTCATGATGTAGACATAAAAAAACAGGCATTTTGTAAAGAGGAACATCTTGCAATTCCATGATTTTTGGTTGCTTGCTTTTTGTTTGTCAGCTGTTCTTAAATAAAATAGTATAGTAGTCTAGTCCTTCTGGGGCTACAAGTAGAAAGAAAAAAATGGTTGTAGTGCATCTTCCCTGTTGTAAAATAAATTGCTTAATATGGGTTTTTCGTTGTATGAGAAGTGATAAAACAGACACGATATCGTACTTTGTTGAATTTGACAATTTGTGTATGCTTAGGAAGACAGAATAGAAGATAACATATTTCTCCTTCTTTGATTTTTAGGGCTTAAAAATTTGAGATTTGTCCAGTTGTTTCCTACTATCCTTTTCTGTAGCTTTCATTCCTGAGACACTTTATGGCAGTGCTATTAAGACTCTGTGCTGAAAAATGTTCAACAAATTACATGTTCTTTAAAGGCTTTGGTTGCCTTGAGTGTCCTTGGACATGCATTAAAGTCAAAGATCACAATTTTTTTTTCTAACAGATAAAAGTGTTTTACATGTCTTTGGCTCAATTAAAAAACAAAATCATTTGTTTGTCAAAGGTATTTCATTAAGTAATAGGACATAATTATCAAAGTTTCTTTTCTCAAATAACATTTGGGTGAAGGAAAATGTGTGGCATATCCATGTAGTTAATTATTATTATTTCTCCCTTTCTAGTTTTTTCTTTGTAGTACCGTTTATCAGATGTGACATGATAAAATAAAATATATTACTGCATTTTAGAAGTCAAATTTAGGGAGGCAGTGGAGCTTAGTGATTGAGGAAATTACTAAGGTAGTCATTAGGAAAAAATAAGAGTGGTCAGAAGGCTAGATAAGTACTGTCAAAAACTGAACTGAGAGAGAGCTGAGCTGAGCTACCAGGTGTCTGAGTAGCTGATAAATTCAATGAGCCAAAACGAAAGAAACAATCAAGCCTTTAATCACTGTGATAGCATAAGCAAGTGGCTAACCCAGAGAAAACAATGACTTCTTCAGTTCCACTTTTCCCCATGGAAAGACGCCAGGCAAGGCTCAGGTGGATCAGCACAGATGTGGGGACCTATCTTACTGCCTGGAGAGTCCTGAACAAAAGACCTCTGCAGTTTTATAGGGGGGAGGGGAGAGCTGAAGGGCTAGGAGTGGAAAAGTACTGAGCATTGAGTTAAAGCTGAGAAAAGTGTCTTCTTCCAGGCTCTCCCCACCCAACACCCCAGATGAGGCGGTTTCAGCAGAGACACCTGAGGAAGGCCTCTGTCAAAGCCAAAGCCGCAACTTCCTTCTGACACTGCAATATATTGACTGTGCACCAAGTCTGCTGTGGGGAGGGCAGCTTTCCCCCTGAGGTCTGCCAGATAAAACCTTTGTAATTGCCTAGGTTTTTAGCCAAGAGGTGGACTCTTCAACTCCACCCCTTGATTTTTTTAGGACCTGACCAAGAAACATAGGCTACCCCATCATGGACCTTAATACACAGACTTTGAGTGGCTGTGGCAATAACCAGGAAATTAGTCTGAGCGACAGTGGACCAGGGCCTGTGATCAAAATTACTCCAAACAGGATGATCAGGCCTGCCTGGAGGATTGAACATAGCCATCAGTGCCACCATTGCCAAGAAAAGATGTCCCATAGTCTATCTGGGTCTAGTTTAGAGAGCCAAGAGAATTTCTCCTTAAGTTTAGATATACATTTTTATCTGGCCCAAGATATCAATTTACTTACTGTGTAACTCTGGCCAATAAGCTGAAGCTGACCTGAATGCCTTCCACAGCTGAGGCAGTGTTCTGATAGTCAGAGTACACACACCAAGAATTTAAGTGCAGAGGGCATGTGTGACCTCCCTGGAAGCGAAGGGTTTAAATGTTAGGGCACCCCAAACAGCATCTACATTAATCAGGTGGTCAGGTTAACAGGACTGCCTCCCAATGTGGCTTCCCATTGTGGGGCCTCCTGTCCTTGAATCCCCAGTGTGGTTCAAATAATTCAGTTAAGTCCTTGGTTTCAGAGGGACTGCCAGAGCAGTCCGTCTGAAGTAGTGTTGTTTGTCCATGAAATCAGTTCATCAGTCTCATGAGTGTGGACAACATCTGGTGTTCTGTGGGGACCGTGTAGGAGCTGAGGCCATCTCCCACTATTTCATAGTCAAGGCTGTTAGGTGTGGTCTTAGGCTTAATAAACCCATTGCTGTTGTGTCAATTCTGACTCATAGTGACCCTTTAGGACAGAGTAGAACTCCCGCATAAGGTTTCCAAGGAGCACCTGGTGGGTTTGAACTACCGACCTTTTGGTTAGCAGACAAATGCTTCATCACTGCTCCACCAGGACACCCTAGGCTTACTAGTCAGTTTGAATTCCAAGCACTCATATCAGCTTGAAAACACAGCACAGGGAGTTGTTTTTGTTTGTTTGTTTTTTCAAGTGGAGGAAAAAGTTTCTGGACATTTGTGTGCCTGCCCCTCCCCCACCTTGTGCCTATCCAAGTGCCAGGGTTTTGGTTCATTGTTTTTTCCGGTTGTTATCAGTGCGCTCCATTTAGTAATCAAAACTTTACATTTTTTTTTCAATTATCCTCTGTTTTCATCCAGACTCTTCATCTGGACTGGATCTATGGAAAAGGGACAAATAAATTTTCACAGAAAAACATGTCGTGTTTAAGAACTGGCTAGCATAAAATTCTGAATTTCCAAGAGATTTGAAAATGGGTTTACATAACCCGCCTTCTTTTGCTGTTTAATAGCCATTTTAATCTCCCATCTATTAGAGGCTTCAGAAATTAGGCAAAAGGAGTGGAAGACCCTTGCAAGTTCCTCCATAAAGACCATGATATCAATAACCATAAAAAAGGGGATATAATTGAAGGAAGGAGGCATTTTGATCAAATATACAGCACAAAATAGAAGTTCCCTTTTGAGCAATTTCTGCCTTGAGACCTCAGACTGCTCGCCAGAGCTGCGTAGTCCAGGCTGGGGTTATCTTGTCTTCTACCATCAGCTGCTTAAACCTGTCCTTTAATTGTCCATTAAAGTGCTTAGGGATGATATGGAGCATAAAGAGTCCACTGTGTACCCCATGATTGGGCCCATTGATGTGTGGTTTGGGCCGCAAATCCAGAGCTATTATCAGATGTAAGGTGATCAGAAAACCTGAATAGGAAACAAATGTCATCTTGTAGGACCTCGATAGTATGGCCTGGATCAGTGGAATGTGGGGAGAGTGGGGGGGTGTTATGGGCCAAGCCCAGAGAAAGTGTCATGATCCAACAAAATCCTCTGGATGGGATGGGAGGCCCAATGTAATCTACCTGCAAGGAACCTCCTGGTCCATTGGATTGGGGTTCTATCCCTGGGCAGTGTTTTTAGCCTTGGCAGGGTCTGGCAGGCAAGACAGCTTTTCCATGCTGTTTCTGCGTCTTCTGACTACAGTGGCAGTCCATGCTTATAAGTGCAGTCCAGAATTGTGTCTGAATTCCCATGGGCCATCTTCTCATGGACCCAGGAGACAATCAGTTCACACCTGCTTGTTCTGGGGCAGAAGATCCTTTGGTCTCAAGGTTCAGATGACAAGCACAGTTTGCTAAAAAAAAATGTTGAGTCGATTCTGACTCATAGTGGGTTGTTTATCCTTGGCAGCACAGATGACTTTCTGATTATCATCCACGTGGAAACAAAAAGTTTATTAGGAGCAGAACAGATTTTTACTCAAATGTCATCCCCACATAGGGGGGCTTGCTTTATATGTCAGTCCAAGGCTTGCCAATGACCCAATCAAACAGCCAGGCCATTAGCTAAAGCCTCAGATCAGGTAGGTTCACAGTCTTCCACGTGCCCCTCTAAGATGGTCCTAACTGCAGCCGTACCTAGCAGGCCTGGAGGTGAAAACTAGCAGAAATGCACATAAATAATACATCAATACTTGTGATGGTTAAAATTATCTGTCAACTTGGCTAGGCCATGACTCTCAGTATTATGTAATTATCCTTCATTTTCTGATCTAAGGTGAGTTTCCTTAAGGGTGTGGCCTGCATCCAATATATATGGATGTTCTGACAAAGCTTACTCACTCTTGATATTGCATCCCACTGGTCAATCTTCTGACCCTCAGTTCTTGGGCATGAGCCAGCAGCCTGACTCTGACCTGCAGATTTTGGTATTTGCCACCTCCCCCAGCACCGTAAGCCAGGAGCCTGCTGTCTTCCCTGCTGTCATTTTGGGTTTGTCAGCCCCTGCCAACCACATGAGTCAGGAGAAACCTCCAACCTGATGCCTGACCCATCGGTTTGGGACTTGTCAGCCTCTCCAACTGGATGAGCCATTTCCTTGAAATAAATCTCTCTCTCTCTGTCTCTCTCTCTCTCTATATATATATACTTCACTGGTTTTGCCCCTCTAAACAACCCAGCCTAAGACAATACCAGTAGCATATTTAGCAGTGGGAACCATTCAGTGAAGATTTTGTGGAGGCCCGAAGAGACCCACCTATAGTTTGGCTTTAGCAAGGGTCCTGATGGTGGTATCCTCAGACCCAAAACCAGACAGCATTATGCTTTCACCTTTATCTAAGTGCCAGGGATTGTGGGAACCACAGTCACCTATACACCAGTATTCAAAAGGCCCAAGAAGTGTAATTCTTTTCCATCTCTCCATTTAACTCTAACCTTGGCAGAGGGCCGGCTACCGCATCTCCCCCACCCACACCTGCAGAATTACATAATTACCTCTGCTTAACGCCAAGTCTTGTTTATTTATGAGAGCTAAGAGTTCTGGGCAAATGCCACAGAGCTCTCTGCCTCATTTCCAAGTCCACTGGGAAGGACGTAGGGAACAGCACCCACGTAAGTCACAGGGTTGACACCAGTAGTGGGGCTGTCCAGGGATTTGGCCACATGCTTTGTGGGGGAGGGAGAGGTTGCTGAGAGCCGTTGGAGTAACAGGTCTGGATTACAAGCTCCAGCAGGGGGAGTTCAGTGGCACCCGAGCTTGTGGGCAGGGGAGGAACTGTGCCCAGAAAAGGTTTAGGTTGTGTTGTGCGGAAGACCCTCCTCTGCCTGAAGCTGTGTGCCAGGGCGAGGCAGTGGAGTTGGGGATGGAAGGGGTGAGGAGCCCTATGGTCACCCTTATGATGCTCTTCCTTTACTGGTCAATCTTTGAGGCCAGAGGCACCAGCAGCTGCCTCTCCAGGAAGCCAGAGTGCACACAGCGCAGCCTCACCAGCTGCAGCCAGGTTACTGCAGCTGCTGTTGCTCAGCTTTGGGGGCGCTGCTGTCAAGACATCCTGAAGGAAGGCGATGGAGGGGGGGTTGGTAGTAACCTGCCCCTTACTAACTTGAACAAGATTACCTGCAGAGGGAATATAAGTCTCTAAAAGTCTTTTTCAGAACCACCAGGCGCAGTGATCCTGAATGGCTCTATATTCTTTTTTATTGGAATTTAACATCTTGTTGCATTCAAGGTGTTCATCAGCACGAGGGACCTGCTTATTCAGCTCTAGGGCTTCCCTACTGTCTTTAGTCCATTTTCAGGAGGTCCTAAGCAGTGGCTAAGGAGTTGCTTCCCTAGCTGTGTCTGAACCCCTGTGTTGCATCTCTAATCTGACATACCAGGAGGGCTCAGCTGAGGAATCAGGGGCTAAAGAGAAGGACCAGTGGTCCTTCTCAGACCCAACAAGCTTATACAGTGAAACCTGTGAGAGCAGGAACTCTATGGGACTTCTTGTTTTTCTGGATCTCGCAAGTTTTTCTGCCTTTGACAGGGAGCGGTGTTACTACTTTTCTATCATTTGTTTTAGTGGAAGATATTTGAATTTTCCTTCTCTGACAGGTTTCTGCCTTACACATGTTCTGGATTTCACAGGTTTTACTGTATAAACAATCCCCTAGCATTTTCCAAGCATGCCCTCAGCGTCTACTAGCACTTCCCCAGAGCCCATTGGCATGGCTGGCAAAATGCCCCATGGGATCAGTTAGCACCTACTAAGATCTATTGGCAAAGTGTCCTGTAAAACCTCAAACTCTTGCAAATGATTCATCAGTATCTTCTAAGAATGCCCCCAAGAACTTTTCAGGCTTTTTGTTCTTCCAGAATGGCATTGTAGTTAATATAGTGGTTAATCTATTATCTAGTTTATTGTACCAATTTGTCAGGGAGCTGAGCTGCCAGGTGTCTGAAGCCAATTAAGACAAATCAAAATGAAAATAACAGTCAAGTCTTTGATCACTTACTGTAAACATATAAGAAGTTAAATCACAGATATCCCCCCACCAAGTAACGACTCCAGGGAATGTCAGGTGGATCAGCACAGGCTTGGGGCTGACTGCTTAGGGAGCACTTAACAAAATGCTCATGCTGTTTTATGGAGGTGGGAGGAGGCTACCAGTGGAAAAGTACTCAGTGAATTAGAGTGGAGAAAAGTATTTTCAAGGCTTCTTCCTCTACCCTTTCCCCATTAGGAAGTTTCAGCAGAAGCACCTGAGGATGGCCTCTGCCGAAAAACCAAAACCCAAACCAGTTGCTGTGGAGTTGATTACAACTCATGGCTACCTCATGTGTGTCAGAGTAGAGCTGTGCTCCACAGGGTTTTCAATGGCTGAATTTTTGGAAGTAGATCACTAGATCTTTCTTCTGAGGCATTCCTGGGTGGATGAACTTCCAACTTTTTGGTTAGCAGCTTTTAGCCTTTTGTACCACACATGGACTTCAGCCTCTTCCAAAGACCCTCCATAAAGAGGTTTCACAAAATGGCAACGCCTGGGCTTGGAATGTATCTATGAGTAAGACCATGGTCGGCCAGGAAGATCTGGGTATTTGATTGCAACTTCTTTCAGAGACTGCAATGTGTTGACTTTGCACCAAGTCTGGTATGAGAAGAGCAAGTTTCCTCAGGAGACCTGCGAGGTAAAGCCTTTGTAAATGCCTATGATAGGACCTGAAAAATCACAGGTAGGTTTTTGGGCAGGAGCTGTATTCCTCGAATACACCACCAGAAAGAGGACTATCTGGGTGGGGGGAAATGCAAGCAGTAAACAGAAGGAGTACAAGGCTGACTCTATTATACCCAAGATTATAATTCAAATTCAGGAAAGAGGAGTATCCTGGAATTTCTTGAAAGGCAACTTAAAGCTGAGTCATGCATCTGTAGCTAAAGTTGCCTGTTTCTACAAGTTCCAGAAGGGATTCTTTGTGAAGTTGGGGATAGAACCTGGTAGAACTCTGAAAACAAGTTTGACTGGGAGGAAGACATAAAGTTATGATGCAAAGGATTGAACTTAGTCTAGATAAAATGATACAAGTATAAGATCTCAGGCTTTGGAGGAAACTTAAAAATCAAATACAGTTGGTATTCATCTGATAAAATATTCTCTACAGGAGGTAGACAATTAATCAGACACTTTGTAAGCTGAGAACTTAAAGCAACAATGAGCACATTGCAGTATTAAAATATAGTTTAAATCTTAGTAAATAAAGTACTATGTGTATAGTAAAAATCAGTAGATAAGTAACACCAGAAAAACCTCATTATCTTAGTATTAAATGGGTTATCATATTGATGGTTCAGGAAAATATTGAAGATGCAGTAGATAGGGTTGTCATTGAGATATATGACTTAGTCTACCATAATATTACTCTACATAAAGTAAAGTAGTATGACTCAGATTAGGCGCCATCAGTTGGGAGAGAGATCATTTACTATATGTCGAAAGTTTTGCCTTTGATCCTATCTTGTTCAACCTTTTATTAACACTTAGATTAATACGTCCAATTTGTAGACGACACACAACTTGGATAGCTAACACATTAAGTGATAAAATCATAAACTGAAAACAGTTGAAATTCAGAGAAAATGAAGAATTTAACAAGATAAATCTTTTAGGTACTAAAATCTTAACTGAAAAAGTAACAGGATGGGAGGCATTAGCTTAATTTACAGAGCTACAAAACAATCAAACAAACAAAAACAAAACAAACACTAGAGGAAGTTCAGTGGCTACAAGTTCAATATGAGATGAGACTATTGAATAATGAAGTCTTAGGTAAAATCAATACAAGTACAGTATTTATAACAAGTGGAGTGATAGTTTCACTTTACTCTCTGCTGGCCCAGTTCCTTGAAACAACCTTCATGTGGTGATTTCAAACCAACATAACTTCCTCTTTTTCTCTACTATACACTCAGGTCTCTAAATGCCCACTTTATGAGTTCAGAGGGGGACGAAAGGGGAAGTCGAGTTAGTTAAAACCACAGATTCAATTTTGTTTCCAAGAACTGAGACTACTTAGCCAGAATCACGAAATGAATTGCTGGGAATAAGTTTGCTGTTTTCAGTTGTTCAGAAGCTGTCATGTTAAAATGACGTTACACTTGATTACTGGCCCCAAAGGGAGACTTGATACAAATAGTTGAAAGAAGCATGCCTTAGCGTCTGGTGACTTTCTCTTCACTGGCCCTTTTCAAAAACGGATTGTACATTTATTCATGGAGAATTTAGCTAAATTTAAAGCATCTGATTAGTAGGTATCCCTTTCATGGGTGAACTATTTTTTTTAGGGGGAATTTTTTGATGATCTTTTTCACTAATGGACTGGATGCTGAATCATTATTTGTTGGTAGTATTTTATTATTTGAAAAAAATGAGGTGCCAATTGCAAACAGGGCATATTAGTCCCATGGCTCAGGAAGTACATCACACTTCCTGGTTAGACTTGAACCATAAAATATCTTACTCAACTTTCCAAAAATATGCACTAACTAAACCTTGCACTTGCTGCACATAATTGTTATCAGTTTGCTTTCGAGTGGGCCATATCAGTATCATCTTCCATGAAGCATATCACATACGTGGGACATATCAGTCCCAAGGCCTAGAAAGTGCATCACAAACTGCTTTCACCCAAAAATGACTCATTTACTTGAATATGTCTGAATGCTGATAACCGTACCTTACCAATAACACGAAGGAAATAGTAAACATACTTGCAAGTGTTATCTCACTGTACAAAAGTCAAAAGACACAAAAGTTTCACACCATCACTCCTCGGGGAAGCATTCTGGAAGCATCCCTTCATACGAATGGCTCTCAACACTCAAATGTGGTGAAGACCAACTTCCTTGTTTTTTAGACAGTTGCACCAGTATCCCCCATGACTCCAGGGTGTACTAAAGTGGCTAAATGTCTGCCAATAAACTTCCAGGGGTGGAAAATTTAATTGGGACATATATGTCTTAGAGACCATGAAAGGGGTCTACTAAGTTGGTTGAAAAGCTCCGTCTATAAACCCCAAGTAATCTTTTTAAAAAATTGTTATTTATTTTGTTGTTGTTGTTGAGAATATACACAGCAAAATTTACACCAATTCAACGATTTCTACACGTATAATTCAGTGACATTGACTACATTCTTTGAGTTGTGCAGCCATTCTTCCCCCCCTTTTCTGAGTTGTTCCTCCCCCATAACATCAATTCATTGCCCCCTTACCTTCCTATCTAATCTTTTGGGTTGCTATTCGCTATTTGATCCCATATAGATAGATCCTGAAAGAGCACAGTGCTCAAGGCAAGCATTCTTTACTAGTTAAGCTAAACTATTGTTTGGTTTTAAGAAGACTTGAGGGAATATTTTTCGTTTAAGTTTTAAAGATTATCTCAGGGTAATAGATTCAGGGGTTCATCCAGCCTCTATGGCTCTGGAAAGTCTGGAGTTTATGAGAATTTGAAATTCTATTCTGCATTTTCCTGCTTTTGATCAGGATTCTTCTATAGAATCTTGGATCAAAATTTTTAATAATGGTATAGCCAGGCACCATCTAGTTCTTCTGGTCTGATGGCAAAGAGGCAGTTGTTCATGGAGCAATTAGGCACACATTCCATATCCTCCTTATCCTATTTCTGACTCTCTTTCTTCCTCTGTTGCTCCAGGTGAATAGAGACCAATTGTGCCTTAGATGGATGCTTGCAAGCTTTTAAGACCCTAGGCACTGCACAAGGAGCTAGGAAGGAGAGCAGAAGCACTAAACATGTTATTAGGCCAATTAACTGGGATGTCCCATGAAACCATGACCCTAAACCTCCAAAGTAAGATACCAAATTCCATGAAATGTTTGGTTGTGCATAAGCAGCCACAGCAGTTACTCTTTTTTGTTTTGTTTTTGTCATTGTTGTACATATATCACACAGCTTTTGCCAATTCAACTTTTTACAGGTATACAACTTATTGACAGAAATTGTAATAATCGACTGGGCAATCCTACCTTAATCAATGAAATTTTTCCATTACTGTTAACCCCCTCTCCCCCAACTTCCTTCCTCCCACCCCTGGTAACCACTAATAAAAACTGGTCTCTATACATTTGTCTTTTCTTCTCTTTTTACATAAATAAGGTCATACAATATTTGTCCTTTACGATTGACTTACTTCCCTCATCATAAAGTCTCCAAGCTCCGACCATATTGTAGCATGTATTAAGACTTCATTTCTCCTAGTGGCTGAGTAGTTCCATTTTATGTTAGTACCACATTTTGTTTATCCATCCATAATTTAGGTTGTTTCCACCTTTTAGGTATTGTGAATTATGCTGCAATGAACATTGGTGTACAAGTCTCTGAGTCTCTGCTTTCAAGTCTTTTGGGTCTGTACCTTGAAGTGAAATTGCTGGGTCATATGGTAGTTCTATTTTTAGTGTTTTGAGGAACTACCACACTGTTTTCCACAGCATCTGAACCATTTTGCTTTCCCACCAGCAATGGTTAAGCATTCCAATTTCCACACATCCTTTTCTGTTTTTTTTGTTTTTTTTTAATCTTAGCCACCCTAGTGAAAGTGATTTCATTGTGCCCATTGCAGGTTTGATTTGGATCTCTCTGATGGCCAGTGATGTTGAGTATCATTTTTGGTAGTCATTTGAATGTCTTCTTGGTGAAATGTAATCCAAGTGATCTTAATTATATCAGTGAGTGTTTTTATAGTGCTCAAAATGTGCTTTTTATTGTTATTTGAAGAAATTATGGTTACTTGGATTTAAAATTAAGTTAGAAAAATTAGATTTAAAAGAATTCCAGTTCCACTTTCAAAACTGATTACCCTATCCATAAATCTAATGTTTCTTGAATAATACTACTGTTGTTAGGTGCCCTTGGCTCATTTCCGACTCATAACAACCCTATGTAAACAGAATGAAATACTGCCTGGTCTTGTGCCATCCTCACAATCATTGCTATGCTTGAGCCCATCGTTGCAGCCACTGTATCAATCCATTTCATTGAGGGTCTTCCTCTCTTTTGCTGACCCTTTACTTTACCAGGTGTAATGGTCTTCTCCAGGGACTGGTACCTCCTAATAACTTGTCCAAAGTATGTGAGACGAAGTCTTGCCATCCTCGCTTTTAAGGAGAATTCTGGCTGTGCTTCTTCCAAGACAGACTTGTTCGTTTTTCTGGCAGTCCATGGTATATTCAATATTCTTCAACAACACCATAGTTCAAAGGCATCAATTCTTCTTAGGTCTTCCTTATTCATTGCCCGTTTTCTGCACATACATGAGGCAATTGAAAATACCGTGGCTTGGGTCAGGCGCACCTTCGTCCTCAAAGTGACTGACATCTTTGCTTTTCAACACTGTAAAGAGATCTGCAGCAGATCTGCCCAATGCAGTGCGTATCTGATTTCTTAACTGCTGCTTCCATGAACGTTGATTGTGGCTCCAAGTAAAATGAAATCCTTGACAACTTCAGTATTTTCTGTTTTCATGATGTTGTTTATTGGTCCAGTTGTGAGGATTTTTGTTTTCTTTATGTCAAGGTATAATCCATACTGAAGGCTGTAGTCTTTGATTTTCATCAGTAAGTGCTTCAAGTCCTCTTTGCTTTCAGCAAGCAAGGTTGTGTGATATGCATATCGAAGATTGTTAATGGATCTTCCTCCAATCCTGGTGCCACATTCTTCTTCATTTAGTCTAGTTTTTCCAATTATTTGCTCAGCATACAGACTGAATAAGTATGGTGAAAGGATACAACCCTGATGCACATCTTTTCTGATTTTAAACCATTCAGTATCCCTCGTTCTGTTTAAACTGTCTCTTGGTCTATGTACAGGTTCCCCATGAGCACAATTAAGTGTTCTGGAATTCCCATTTTTCATAATGTTATTGGTAATTTGATATAATCCACGCAGTCGAATGCCTTTGTATAGTCAATAAAACACAGGTAAACATCTTTCTGGTATTCTCTGCTTTCAGCCAGGAAATGTCATCTGACATCAGCAATGATATCCCTCAGTTCACATCTTCTTCTCAGTCCGGCTTGATTTCTGGCAGTTCCCAGTTGATGTACTGCTGCAACTCCTTTTGAATTACCTTCAGCAAAATTTTATTCATGTGTGATATTAATTATATTGTTTGATAATTTCCACATTCAGTTGGATCACCTTTATTTGGAATGGAAACAAATACGTGTTTTTCCCTTTTGTTTTTCTATCTCCAGTTCTTTGTACATTTCATTATAATACTTTGTCTTCTTGAGCTGCCCTTTGAAATCTTCTGTTCAGGTCTTTTATTTCATTTTTTCTGTTCACTTTAGCTACTCTATGTTGAAGCACACCTTTCAGAGTCTCTTCTGACATCCATTTAGGTCTTTCTTTCTTTCCTGTCTTTTTAATGACCTTTTGCTTTCTTCATGTGTAATGGCCTTGATGTCATTCCACAGCTCGTCTGGTGTTCGGTCATTACTGTTCAATGTGTCAAATCTATTCTTGAGAGGGTCTCTAAATTCAGGTGGGATATACTCAAAGTTGTAGTTTGGCTCTCTTGGACTTGTTCTAATTTTCTTCAGCTTCAACCTGAATTTACATATGAGTAATTGATGGTCTGTTCCACAGTCGGCCCCTGGCCTTGTTTCGACTAATGATATAATACTTTACTTTGTCTTCTCAAGCTGCACTTACTTACAATACTACTCACTGTTATTTATTGTAAGATCTCTGTATTGAATACAGCTATGTTTCCATGGAAAAACCTGGCAAAGATACCCCATGAGTAAATCAAACAGGATTTATTTATTTCAAGTGTATACAGAAAAAGAGTGAAGTAAAGGCCAATCAGCAGCATTTTTTTCAGGCCAAATTGAGGGACAGGCTTCTTGGTCCTAAATTTCACCAATGAGCACAGAGTTGTGAGTGATACCATGTGAATGAGTGAATGCCTAGATAGACTTTCTATAAACATGAGTGTTCTTCTCTAGGAACAATTCTGCCTGTAGGTAAGCCTGGATATATGACTCCCTCTTTGGGCTTCATTGGTCTTGGAGTTACATGATATGACTTGATGATCGTACACTCAAACGTGTATATAATTCTCATGCTTCACCAGAGCCTTCCCAGGTTAACAGCCTGGTTCAAGTATATTCACAAATTCAGAGTTCCTGGACCTGAACAGAGGTCAAGTTCTCAGAAATCTCAGGGATCTGCATTAACACATATTTAGAATAACTATATGGTTTCTCCTTCAAGTGTTCTTTAATTAATTTAAACAGATTAAATTCCCTCCAACAATGAGTCTGGTTCACAAACTTAATGACCATATGCTTAAATTTTTTCAACTATATTTTTATGAAATGATTACCTTTAAAATTTTTGCCTGAAAAGAATTTCCAGAATATTGCCTGGAACAAAATAATATTTGGGACATATTGTATGACTAGTAGGATGTTAAAATGTGACCATTCCTATTGTTCATTTTTATCCAAAATCAAAAATGCAAAAGCAATACCAGAGGTGCTAGACAATCTGTACAGACGTGTTAACAGTTTACAAAATTAATTTTCAACCTTTAATCCATCATCTGCTTCCAGAGTATACTAAGAGTTTATGAGTATATTAAGAGTTCATAAAAGAAAAAACCAAAATGGCTGTCACAAGAGACTATGAAATGTGCTCTTGAACATAGAGTAGTTAAAGCGAATGAAAGAAATGATGAAATAAAAGAGATGAACAGAAGATTTCAAAGAGCAGCACAAGAAGACAAAGTAAAATATTATTATGAAATGCTCAAAGACCCGGAGTTAGAAAACCAAAAGGGAAGAACGTGAGCAGCATTCCTCAAGCTGAAAGAACTGAAGAAAATATAAAACTCAAGTTGTAAATTTGAAGGATTCCATGAGCAAAATATTGAATGATGCAAGAAGCATCAAAAGAAGATTGAAAGAATACACAAAGTCACTGTACCAAAAAGATTTGGTCGACGTTCAACTATTTCAGAAGGTAGTGTATGATCAAGAACTGATGGTATAGAGGGAAGAAGTCCGAGCTGCACTGGAGGCATTGGTGAAAAACAAAGCTCCAGGAATTGACAAAAGACCAACTGAGATGTTTCAACAAATGAGTGCAGTGCTGGAGGTACTCACTCATCTATGCCAAGAAATTTGGAAGACAGCTACCTGGCCAACCAACTGGAAGAGATCCATATTTGTTTCCATTCCAAAGATAGGTGATCCAACAGAATGTGGAAATTATCAAACAATATAATTAATGTCATATATGAGTAAAATTTTACTGACGGTAATTCAAAAGCAGTTGCACCAGTGCATCGATAGGAAACTGCCAGAAATTCAAGCCAGATTCAGAAGAGGATGTGGAACGAAGGATGCCATTACTGATGTTAGATGAACCCTGGCTGAAAGCAGAGAATCCCAGAAAGATGTTTACCTGTGTTTTATTGACTATCCAAAGGCATTTAACTGTGTGGATCATAACAAATTATGGGTAACATTGCAAAGAATGGGAATTTGAGAACACTTAATTGTGCTCATGAGGAACCTGTACGTAGACCAAGAGGCAGTTGTTCAAACAGAGCAAGGGGATACTGCATGGTTTAAAATCGAGAAAGTTGTGGGTCAGAGTTGTATCCTTTCACTATACTTATTCAATCTGTAAACTGAGCGAATATTCTGAGAAGCTGGACTATATGAAGAAGAATATGGCATCAGGGTCGGTGGAAGATTCATTAACAACCTGCAATATGCAGATGAAACAACCTTGCTTGCTGAAAGTAAAGAGAACTTGTAAGCACTTAACTGATGAAGATCAAAGACTACAGCCTTCAGTATGGATTATACCTCATGTACTTTTGACATGTTATCAGGAGGGACCAGTCCCTGGAGAAGGACATTATGCTTGGTGAAGTACAGGGTCAGCAAAAAAGAGGAAGACCCTCAACGAGAGGGATTGACACAATGGCTGCAACAATTGGCTCAAACATAGCAACGATTGTCAAGTTGACACAAGACCCAGCAGTGTTTTGTTCTGTTGTACATAGGGTTGCTATGGGTCAAAAACAACTCTACAGCACCTGCCAACAACATCATGAGTGTTTGGAGTTTGGGAAGTAAGACTTATCTGAAAAGAGCAGTCAGCTGTTCTGTGGTGAAAAGCAAGAGAGGAACTTCTGTCTTCCCTTAAGCCAAGTTAAAACGCTGAGAGTCGTTAAGTGCCTTCTAGGATCTGACACATGTAGGACATGATGCTTTCAATATGAGAAGCTTTGGTTAGAACCACCTGTAATCACAGAGTAAAAGTGGAAGTGACGGGAGTAAGATGCATGTGGCTAAAGTGAATTTGTCCCTTTGGCTCGGTGTTGATTCCATGAGAAGGAGCTAACCATGAACCACCTAGAGTAGAAACCCACCTAAATGTGCTTCCTGCCACTGGCAAGTCAACCCCAATGAAAAGAGGCTGGCTGTATAGAGTAGGAGGCAGAAAACAGGGTACAGGGTTTTGTAAACAGGATTACCCTCATCAGACAAACATAGATTTCTCTGCAACACAATTTCTGAAAAACCCACAGAAGTAGTTCAAGAGAAAAGAGAGCATATGGAGTATCAATGCACAAATTAAAACTGTCCAGGTAGGAAGACCTTTTCTGCATGTTTATGTCTACTCCATTCCACCTTCACTCATTCCTGGTGGTAGGTTTAGGGGGCAGAAATGCTACTAGAGAGGGAAGGAGGAGCTCAGGCAGAACCCATCAAACTTGCTGGCTCTCTTGAGGGCTTTCAAACCCCAAATAAGCCCAAGCTTGGGGAAAGCAGACATGTTAAATTAGGTAAAAGTTAGACGTTAGATATTAGATTAAATTCAACTTTTCATTAGCCTAAATAGAGAGAACAATATTTACTACCTGAGAGAGAATGAAATGACTATGGGAACTGCCTGTGATGTGAGAAAAAATGCAGGGGCGGGAATTGCCTATAATGTGGGAAAAAAGGTTATTTGCCCACCTGATTATTGATAAATACATAGAAAAGTTGGAGATACATGGTGGTAAAATTTATAGCAAGGTATTAGTAACTAAAACAATGCCACTATATCTGTGATCATCTAGATATAATAATCTTTAGGTTACTACAAAATTGAAAGGATGATTGTGCAGATATTATTGATTTGCCTTTCCAGATCTGCTGTCCACCATCTATATCCTACTCTTTACCCTGGAACATTAACCTGTTGGGATAATTTGCCCTCTGGCTTCCACTTGCCTTTGGCCAATTGGCGCTTGGCAGGTGATCAGAAGAAGGAGATAGAGTTCAGGGCTGATGGGCCTGGGCCCCTGCCTGTAAGCATGGACTGGCTGTGTTTCCCTCAGGGCTGCCTGCTCCGTCCAGCTCTCTTTCCTTCAGGATTTTCCACATCAGTGAAGTCTATGGGGCAAAGACTAAAGGAACTGGGTTTCTATTTTAGATTTGCCACAATTGCCAGAGATTTGGGATTTGGTTGCCAAAGTTTGAAACTATTTTCCTTCAGTTTATAAAATCATATTTCCAGAATTACATTTTTCTTTTTAGTCTGGTATCAAGACATGATAGAAAAGTTCTAAAACTGGATTGTGGCTATAGTTACACAGTTTTATAAATCTGCTAAAATTTATCAAACTATATACTTACAATAAGTGAATTTTATGGTACAAAAATTATATCTTAATAAATCTGATTAAAAAATAAAGCTCAGTTTTCTGGCCTGCCTCGTAGATATTGGGCACTGCCTTCAAGTAACAGAAAAGGTAATTGGAAAATATGATTTCATTCCTAAATTCTACACTATAGATTGAATCTTTTTTTTTTTTTTTTCTATTTGGCATGAGTCTTTAGAATGCCAAAAATTTGTTACTATTTTTTTTCTCTTCAAATTATATTATTAAATTATTAGCACAATTTGTAATCAATGTTGTTTTAGGATCAGGAGATATTTGAACTGTTAAGCAATTGCAAATTATTATATTAAATAAAATATGAATATACTGGGGAGTATAATTCAAAATTCACTTAAATAATTCATCTAAAAGAAAAGGCAGCTGTACTTCATTTACCCTAAATGAGTGCAATTTCAATTCCCTTGACTTTAGGGTTATATCAGGTGAAAATTTTAAAAATGCTAAATACGATATTAGATTATATATGTGGTAGAGAGTTGAAAAATTTTGTGTTATTGAGGTCATCGGAAATAAACTTTGAAAAAACATATTTCCTCTGAGGTTTTCACCAACAGGTCAAACTGTGAACCCTTGTATGTGCTTTGAGAGGACAATTTGAGGACAACCTCTGATTAGCTTCAGGCATATTATTTTTTTTCCTTATTCCGTATCATGCTTTAGAAAAGAGAACACATACATATATACACACACATTCACACATATGAAGATGCCAGATGAAGAAACATACATGACACTGAATGTACAACTCAAGAAAAGGAGTTCCATTCAAACATCCCAACTTAAATTTGAAGGTATGGAATTCAGTTTCTTTCTTTCTTTTCCTCTCCAGCTGTTGTTATTTCCAATATTCTGTTCTGTTTCTGGAGTATTTCATTTTCTCTCTCTCTCTCTTGTTCTTCCTCTCCCTTCTCCCTTTTTCCCTCCCTTCTCTTTTAATAATAATGATGAGGATCTAAAAATGACAAACACTATAACCATTTAAGTAACACGAGCTGCAGGCACATATTATACAGGGTGCTTTATCTGTGTTCTTTTACTTAATCTTACAAAATTCCTATGGGAAAGGCTTTCTCTCTCTTTTTTAGAATTTTTCATGTTTATCAATGTGACACTAACATTTCTTTGCTTTAAAGTAATATTCTGTCTGGCATAATTTCTTAAGCATATTCTCAGGAATTACGTACTTTCAATTACAATGAATAATTTAACATCAATGAATATTTATGTTATCATTCATAAATATGGCAATTTTTAATGCTAATTTTTTAACTCAACTTTTTAAAGCCTTTGAAACGTCTTCACCAACTTGCCTCAAAAAATGAAGTTTGTACGCCACCGACCTACATATTAATTTAACACCTAACGCATACGCTTCATACATGATGAGAATCCATCCTGCCACTTTGACGTGAGTTGGCAAAAAGAGATAAACAGAAATGAAAGACACAAACAATCTCACTTATAGAGATGACATGTCCAGTGTCCTTTTGTCCTGTTTTCCTTTGTAGATATTTATTTCTCTTTTGATCTCTGGATCTTTGTTGATGTAGTACTCTTAAGAACACACTTCCCTGCTTCTTCATCTGTGAAAATCTAGCCTAAATTTTGAGTCCTTCCTCAAGTATCATGTACGTCATTAAAATCCATTAATTCCTTAGACAGACATTTGTTCTTACCATTGCCGTCCCTTCACTTGGACTTCTGTGATAGCGCTCATTTCAATCTGATTTCTCTTAGAGTTACAGACAGGCCTATTTGTAAGAAATTGCTGCTTTCATGTGGATTTTTACAGATTTCCACAGGTTCGCAACTCTTTACTTTTTATACTCAATTTGCATTTTGTTTTGGAAAACAGAGATAGTAAAGCCGAGAGAAGACAAAATGTAGTGGCTCCTTTGCACAAGCTTTTTTCACACTCCACTTCTACGGGTCACTCAGAAACCAAAATGTGTTTTGGTGCAGATCAAGAGCTTAGGAAGCTGCAAATAATAGATTTGCAGCTCCCAGACATTTAAGTGATGTTTGCTAATATTCATGTCTTGTTTCCCTTTACTAACCATTAGTAAAGCACGGGGTGAGTAAGACATATTTCACGTGAATCTGATTGGCAATTTGAGCCTTTATGATTATGGGCAGGATCAGGAAATACTTTAACTGTTAGGCAATTGCAAGTTACTATATTAAAAGAAATAAGTCTATGTTAGGGAGTATGATTCAAAATTCACATAAATAATTAGGCTAAAACAAAAGACAGCTACACACCATTTACCCTAAACAAGTACAATTTTAATTCCCTTGATTTTAGGGTTATATCAGGAGAAAATTTTTCAAATAACAAATAAGATATTAGATTAACTTTGTGATTGTATATTTGTATTTCTTTTCCATACATTGAAAAATCTTACATATGTATTGTGTTGTAGTTCAAGAATCACCATAAAATAGCATTGCCAATAATATAATCACTTGAAATAGATTAAAATGTTTTTGCAGTTCTTTTGTCCTTAGTCTGTATCCCACTGGATAACTGCTGTCAAATGACTGTTTTAGAATCATATCTATAGTGAAATCACCAACTCAAGACCCAGTTAGGTTCTTTTGCTTCATTTTGCATTTTATTGCTATGGATCATGTTTTGTTTTTTCAATGTGGCTTTATTTTATGATTATGTAAGACATTGATGTTTTCAAAATCAAACCTATGTAGCAAGGTACTTCCAGAGAACTTGAGCTCCCTCTCACCCTGTTGCCTCCCTTCCCCTATCCCATTGCCTTCCAGTCAATTCCAACTCATAGCGACCCTATAAGACAGAGTAGAACTGCCCCATAGGGTTTCCAAGGAGTGGCTGGTGGATTCAAACTGCCAGCCTTTAGGTTAGCAGCCGAGCTCTTAATCACTGCACCACCAGGGCTGCATTTCATGCCTTAGGGAGGATTTTAGGATTTTGTTTTGTTTAAAGATTAGAGTAGTAAGACACCTGAAGCAATCTCTAGCTCCGATTTGTATTACATCTTTTGTAAATGAAATGAATTTGAATAACTTGTGAATATTATGTTAAAACAAATGATTAACTAAAAATTACATATTTATGATAATACATGGGAGGATTATTAGGTGCAGTAGGTTAATACTATTTTCACAGATCAAAAACTTCAAATATCAGCAATTTCTATGATTCAGGACAGGAGGTATCAGAGCTTCTGATCCGCCAGAGTACTATCATTATGAAATAAAACAAGTACGTGTATTTTTCTATTTACTTAGCCTTTATGCTTTGATTGCTTAATATCCATTGAAAAACAAAAACACTGTACCCTATCCTTAAAATTTTTACAACTTCTTGGAAATGTACTTTTTAAAGCTAATCCATGTGTTTAATTTCTCAGATTTTTCAGTGATATTGCACTGGTATAAAACTTTATTGGGAATATCTGGAATAGTGAATTGTATTCTGACCTTGACTTTGATCACCTTGACTCTTTTGGGTAAGTTAGAAGATCTTAATTAACTAAAAATAAGAAGGAAAAAAGATTTACTTTTCTCTTGTGATTCTTCATATTCATTCATTATTCATTAAATTACCAAAGATTTAATAAGAAACTACAATATCTTACAGCATCTCAAACTCTATGTTATAGTCTGCAGTGATGAGATGACAATCTTATCCTCAAGTTGCATATACTCCAATAGGGAGAAAAACATGTATGCGTGTGCAGAAGTATAATTAACGATGGAAAACAGATATATAAAGACTGTGTGTGTTTGTGATGATAAAGAGGATGATGATAATAATGTCTGTGTATACTCACACATGAGCAGGTAGGTTTGAAAATCATCTTTCTGCATTTGTTAAATGTTTATGAATAGGTAGAATTTCACTATTTTTCTGAAATATGTTTATATATTTTATCTGAGGGTGTATTTATTTTACTCTTGCTTATGTCCAACAAATATTTACAGAGCAACATTATTACAAATTCCCTAAACTTAAAAAAAAAAAAGTCACGGTGAAGCTTCAAGTAAATAACTGTGATACAATGTGCTAAATACAGTCTCAAAGGTTTCAATAAACATTAAGAAAAGCATGGAAAGAGCATTTATATACTTCGTAGAGCAGGAACTTTGCTTTACTTGCTGCTGTATCACCAGTTCTTAGGACAAAGCCTGGCACATAGTAGACTCTCAACAGATACGTGTTCACTAAACAAATTAATCATAGATGATTTGAAATTGTTTTCTAGTAAGTAGACGTGAAAATCAAAAAAACAAAACAAAGCAAAAACAAAAACTTTACAGTTATCCTTTCAGTTATTTCTGGCCCATATCATCGGAATCATCCCAAAGAACTGGTCTCTGAGATGTTGCACAAAGGATATTTACCCAGTGATAAATAATTTTGTTTCCAAGCTTTTCAGGGAGTGTTGCTAAAATGCTCAAAAGAAAATAATCCAAATATCACCTATCAAGAGGAACTTGGAAACGTGAAAGTGAAGAGTGAAGCAAGAAGAAATAAAGGTAATAAGGACACAGACCACTGTGCTTCAAGTACTACAGGTCGAATAGTTATCTCTCCAGGCTTTGTTCCACACTAGTTTTAATTGTATGAATTCTCTAAGACCCTATTGAACAGATACACAATAGATATGCAGCGGATCAAATTAACCAATAAAGATTTGATATACATCTACTTTGTACCCAAAACATGATTGATACATTCTTTACTTTTTTTTTTTTGCAGTGGGGGGTGGAGCTATTAAAAAAAAGAAAGAAAGAAATACTCTTTACCCTCATGGAATTTAAAATCAAGTTTCCATATATATGGAAAGTTAATTATGATTATAAGGCAGTATGTAAATAACTATTTTGTTTATCTCTTATTTATTATTTCCTGAAATATGAAATGGAAAAAAGGAGCTATATCTAACAACTTATCGATTATAATTTTAAGCTTAGAATTTCCTATCATACAGAATTTTTAAAAACATTTCCTTCTACTTTTAATCGTTTTATAGTTTAACTTTTTAATACTTAATTCTTTGACCCTTTTGACATTTATTTTGTTGCATGATATGAGGTGAATATTCAGATTATTGTATTATTATTTATCACATGATCATTCTCTAATCCACTTGTTTGTGTCCCCTCCTTTGTCACATATGAAAACTGTAAATATTTCATGGTGTACTTATTGATACGCTTTTCTTTTGGATTACCTGTTATTACGTGTACCAGTCCCGAACCAGCTGAAATATTGTAACTTTATCAAATATTTACTGTGTGACAAGTTAATTCCTCATCATGGTAGTTAGCATTATATTGAGACCTTTCAAAGGTAGAACAGCTATGACAGGTAAAACATGGAATCATATAGGCACCATTAAACATTCTTTGACCCACCACCACCCATTGCTGTTGAGTCGATTCTGACTCATAGCGACCCTCTAGGACAGAGTAGGACTGCCCCATAGGGTTTCCAAGGAGCACCTGGTGGATTCGAACTGCTGACCTTTAGGTTAGCAGCCTAACTCTTAAACACTACGCCACCAGGGTTTCCAAACATTCTTTAAGTAGGTCTAAATATTGTATAATAAGCTGTAAGCTATTTTATCTTTTTTAAAAAAATTGAGGTGAAATTAACATAACATAAAATTAACCACTGTAAACGGAACAACTCGGTGTCAATTTAGTGCATTCACACTGTTGTATATATGCATGTGTGTTGTATGTGTGCTCCATACACAGGAAAAAAAATAGCAGAAATTGTCTCTGAGGAAGTCCAGACATTGGATATACTAGACGAAGACTTTAAGTCAACTATTTTAAATAATAATAACAGCATTATTCATAATAGCCAAAAACTGGAAACAACCCAAATGTCCATCAGCTAATGGTTGGATAAACAAAATGTGATATATCCATATTTTCAGCCATGAACAGGAATGAAGTACTGATACTTACTATAACCTGGATGAACCTTGGAAACATTATGCAAAGTGAAAAACCGGACACAAAACGTCACATATTCTATGATTCCATTTGTATGAAATATCCGTCATAGGCAAATCCATAGAGACAGAAAGCAGTGGTTTCCAGGGCTGAGGGGGGAGGGAGAAGTGGTAAGTGACTGCTTAATGGGTGTCAAGGATTGAATTATGTCCCCCAAAAAATGTGTGTATCAATTTGGCTGGGTCATGATTCCCACTACTGTATGATTGTGTACCCTTCTGTAATCTGATGTGACTTCCTTATGTGTTGTAAACTCAATCACTATGATGTACTAAGATGGATTAGCAGCAGTTATACTGATGAGGTATACAAGACTGAATAATGTCTTAAGCCAATCTCTTTTGAGATATAAAAGAGAGAAGTGAGCAGAGACACATGGGAACCTCATACCACCAAGAAAGCAGTGCTGGGAGCGGAGTGCGTCCTTTGGACCTGAGGTTCCTGTGCTGAGATGCTCCCAGACCAAGGGAAGACATGCATCGCAAGGACCTTCCTCCAGAGCCAAGAGAGAGAGAAAGCCTTCTCCTGGAGCTGATGCCCTGAATTTGGACTTGTAGCCTACTGGACAGTGAGAGAATAAATTTCTCTTTGTTAAAGCCATCTACTTGTGGTATTTCTGTTACAGCAGCACTGGATGACTAAGACAATGGGTATGGTTTTTTGGGGGGAGTGAGGAAAATGTTCTAGAATTAAACAATGGTGATGATTGCACAACATTATAGATGTACTAAAAGCCACTGAATCATATATTATAAAATGGTGAATTTTATGTTATGTGAATTTTACCTCAATTAATGTATATATACCTCACTTTCCTTCAGTATTATACCAAAAATCTCAGGTATTTTCAATTTGAAAAGACATGATTTTAATGTAAGAAAATTAAATGACTTGAGCCTCTTTCAACTAGAAAGAGGTTAAAAAAAACTGTTATTAACCTTAATTTTTTTAATATCAGGAAGGAGAAGCAGATACACACACAAAAAAAAAAAATGAAAAGAGAGATTCTACAACTTTATATGGAAAAATTCTAAGTGGCATTCATAATATTTCACCTAATTTCCCAAGTCACCTTAATGTAATATCTATCTTAAATGGTTCGCATTATTTTAGTTACTGTATTTCATGGCCTGAGAAAAAAAATTATTTACGTCTGGATTTTACTTCTTTTTACTAAATTAATTTTTTTAATTCCCATGGATTATCATTTGAATTTTTGGCATCTAATGAGATTCAACGCCTTTTTACGAGTGATTTTATCATAGATACACACTCATACAACACATAAGATTCGTTCTTTCTGCCGATCTTCAGAAATATATATATGATATAATTTTTATTCCTTACCCTGCTCCCATTTCCTTATAGGACTGTGCCCATCGGAATGGCTAAAATATCAAGAGAAGTGTTATTGGTTCTCTAACGAGTTGAAAAGTTGGAGTGACAGTTATGGGTATTGTTTGGACAGAAAATCTCACCTACTAATTATACAGGACCAACTTGAAATGGTATGTGGTTTAGTATCATGATAAGGGTATTAGCTTCTCTTCAATTAAAAATAGCTGTCCTCAAATTTCTTCCCCTCTGTGTTTAAATGATCATTTATCCTGATTACTGAGTTTTGGTACCCTTTGAATTTTGTACTGAAAGTGAATGCTCACATTTCAGTTAGCAGTCGATTACTTTAACCACTGCACCACCAGGGCTTCAAATTCTGTAGTCAAAGTGAATGCCTGACTTGATTCATATTAGTCTTGGCTCTCAATAACTTGTATTCAATTTGCAAGTACTCTACGTATGTGTGTGTGTACATGTATGTTTATTTTATTTTTTCGTTTTTAAGTAAAATATGAGTTGATTGCTATAAGATTCCCCTGGAGAATGCTAGTTTTTCAACAAAATTCTGTACTCTTGGTGCATCTGAATTTTTAAGATATTCTATTCATTCAGTTATTCATCACCCCTTTTTTAGGCTTTTGTACAGAAAACTCTGAGACAATCAAACTACGTGTGGATTGGACTTAATGTTACCTCCCTGAAGAAGACATGGACTTGGGTGGATGGTTCTCCATTAGATCCAAAGCTGTGAGTTTTTCCTAAAGGCAATAGATTATTTGTGTATTGCAGGATTTGTCTTCATAAAACATCTTTAAATTCACCACATTATACTCTGAAATAATTTTCAGTACCACAGCACTCAAAACAATGAAAAGTAATTTAATGTTCACTGGATTAATGATGGAGTCCCTGCATGGTGCAAACAGTTAATGAATTTTGCTTCTAATTGAAAGATTGGAGGTTCAATTTTATGCAGAGGCACTAGAAGAAAGGCTTGGTGATCTACTTCAGAAAAATCAGTCATTGGAAACCCTATGGAGCACAGTTCTCTCCTGATACACAAGGGGCTTCCGTGAGTTGGAATCTACTTGACAGCAGCTGGTAAAACTGGGATTAATAATGGATATTTTGATTTGGTTTTCAAAGCAAAAGGATTTGAAAGAATAGTAGTTGTTTGTTGTTCAAATATTATTAACACTAGATATGGAAAAGTGGACTGAACCAACGTAGTCTTCTATTTTCAAAGTTCCCAGTGCTTATTTTAGCTATCATTATTAACTAGAAAAGCAGTGTATAATTTTTATAGCATATCATCATAATGTTAAAAAACAAGAAATATAAAACTGCACAAAATAATCTAAAATTCTCTCAGCAGTTTCTTGAAATTATTGAGGATTTTAAAAAATTTCATCAACATATTTCATGTGTTTCTATTTCTTTTATAATAAAATGCTTAAATAGCTACACAAATAGTTAAACAGGCAAATTAAAGTCTTATTCTTATGCACAGTAGGCAGAGTAATGGTCCCCAAATGATCACCTCCTAATCCCCAAAACCTGTGAATATATAGCAAAAGATGTGATTAAGGATCTTGAGGTAGAGATATCATCCTGGAGTATTCAGATGGGCCCAGTGTAATCACAAAGGTCTTAATAAGACCAAGACAGAAGGGGAGGATCAAAGAAAGAAAGAGTCTTCTGTAAAGACAGAATCAGAGATCAAAGTGATATGACCATGAGCCAAGAAATGAAGGTGGCTTCTAGAAGCTGAAAAATTCAAGAAACTCATTCTTTGCCACTATCTCCAGAAGGAACACAGCTCCGTGTGCTCCTTCATTTTAGCCCTGTAAGATTCATTTTAGTTCTCACATCCATGACTGTAAGATGATAAATTTGCATTGTTTTATGCTACTAAATTTGTGGTAATTTGTTACAGCAGGATTAGGAAACTAATACAATATGGTAACTATTTTAAAGATGCTATTGTGCTATTTTCCCTTCACCCTTATTTTGTTATTAAGTATTACTTGTTGTCTATTTTATTGCCCTAACTTAAGGAATCTAAATAAGTTGATTCAAGACCTTATTTGGAATAGAGAATATAATGAAGACGCTGTGTCGGAAGGTAGACTTGTGTCACTGAACATTGCGTGATTAATTACTTATGAAGAGGCTAACTTTTTTTTTCTCATGATGAGTTCACTCAGCACTACCTTTAGGGTTGAGTTCTAACATTACAGTCTAGATCCTTCCTAGGGATTTTGTTCAAAACATGTTCCATACAAAATTCAAATATAATCAAGTTGAGAAAAATGTATTCTCCAATATGAAAATTTAGCACTTATTTGCTCCTTATCAATTTTGAAGTTTTGATGATCATCTGCACTTCTTTCACAATCATTTCTTGAGCGTTTATAGCATTCTGAATAAATCTCTCGTAGAATAAATCACAAACACTACAGTATTTTATAGATAACTTTATTATTATATTTAACATATTTTATGTTATATTTTATAATATACATTTTATAATAACAGTATAATTTATTTAGTATTTACATGGGTCAGTTTGTGTATTGAATTCCTTACAAACATCAATTCATTTAATCTTTATAACAGTATCATAAGATGCATATTATTATCTCCATTGTGCAATTTGATATAAGAGACCAACAGAGGTTACAAGAGCTGTCCGTGTAGACGTAATCTTACTTTTTAATCTAATTGAACCACATGGAGCCATGGAAGGAGTACTAGAACAGGAATATTCATTCTTAGAGTTGTCTAAGAAATTTATTCTTAGAGTTGTCATTTGCCAGCAGACTTTCTGGAACTCTCTGCCAGTCACAGATTATAATGCCACATTACAGAGATAATGGTTAATGCAATGGTTAATGAATCAAGGTATTTGAAACTTTTTGAAACTTTGGATTACTTTTTTAATTTAAGGGACAGTATTAGCTGAACAACACAAATGGGCATCTTTAGCACCAATGATTAACAATGTATTTATTCTCTCTTGCAGATTCTTCATAAAGGGACCAGCTACAGAAAACAGCTGTGCTGCCACCAAAGAAAACAAAATGTACTCTGAAATCTGTAGCAGCGTTTTCAAGTGGATTTGCCAATATTAGGATTAAAAAAAAAAAAATGATAAAGGGACAATCAGCAAAGTTTTTGGCTTGTAATATTCTAACTGTTAGTCTTTGAGGAGTAAGACTTTTACAATGCAATTAAATACCAAAATCCCTTCTCCCTCTGTCATCTATGTTGCTCTTAGCTTCAGAGTAGCCCATGCTAATAATCTAGTATGCACCCTTCCAAATGTTTTATATGATACTATAATCCATTGTGAGCCCATGTTTTTATATCCAGCATTTTTTTTATTTGTTGTTTATTTTACAACAAATATGATCCAATAAGTCTGCTTTTCTGTATATTTTTTTTAACTCTTAGTATCTTATGAAAATTTCTTATAGTTCTAAGGGTTCCATAATAGTATGGGTTTATATATTTTTTTTGCACATACGTTTTCATATTTTTCTTGCAAATCCGTTTTCTTTCTTGTAGCACCTATCTGCCGCCACACTATCATCACTGAGGTAGTAACCTCTTTATTAACGAGCATTTGTTTTTAGGTTTTGCTACTATAAAGTATGCTACAATAAACATCCTGAATATATTGTCTTAAATAGTAGTGCTTTTATTTCAATGACATAAAACCTAAAAAATGAATATTCTGGGTAAAAGTTTTAAATGTACTGTTTGTTTTTTCTAGGTTTTATCAAATTTTTTATATATAGCACTTTTAAAAAAATTAGAAATTATCACAAACTTAGAAGAAGATCACAGGTACAGAACAAATAACTTTCTCCCCCACCCTGAACCTTTGAGAATAAACTGCCAAACTGATGCACCTTCATTCCTGGATACTTTCATGTGTATTTCCTACGAAGACCTTCTCCTACATAACCAAAATACAATGATCAAAATCAGGACATTAACATTGACACAAGACTACCAACTACTTCTCAGACACTCTTTGTTTGCCAGTTGTCATAAAAATGTTCTTTACAGTAAGAATATCCAGTTTAGAAACAATTTTTCCATTTAAAGATCATGTCTTTTTACTCTTCTTTCATCTGAAAGAGTTCCTCAGCCTTGTTTTGATAGGTGCTGTAAAGAAAAGTTGTGTGGTGCTTATGAAAATGTAAAGTAGGGGTGTCTGACCTTGTCACTGGATTCAGGTAATCCTTCCCTAAATATTTGACAAATGAATTGAGATCTCAAATGCATAACATCATATAGAAGAATGAGAAAACATTCCAGGAGGCCTAATAAAAACGAAACACTATCTGAAAAATACCTTTGAATCTAGTGAGTACGTTATGCTTAAAAAAATAAAAAGTAAATTAGGCTAGTGTTTCAGGAGGTCAGGAAAGGAGAAGCTGGTGGTAAAATATGGCTAGAAAGTGCAATGTGTCTTATATGCCATACAAGTTTTTCAGCTTTTATTTCAGCAACAATTGGCAGCCAATTAAAGGAAAGGTGTATAAGTCCATCATCAGAAATATTAAATTAAATGGTGCATATTTTTCTTGCAAATCCATTTTCTTTCTGTGTAGCATCGAGCTGTTGCCACACTGTCATCACTGAGGTAAGCACATATTCCACCCCCTCTCACAGGAAACCTATAAGAAAAGGATTAAACAACATGTACTAGGAAGTCCTGTCATTTTTTACTTCTCCAATGACACCTTAAAAAAATATCTTATCTGTCCAGAATACTGAAAGGGTGTTCTGGACACAGTCCTTTCTTGCTAGGGTTGAGATATCCAAAAAGGGCTCTATTCCAAGAATTTGTATTTGTTACACTAACATTAAGTTAGTTATATGGGATCAGTGGCGTGATCAGTTCATATAAACCAGTGGTTTTCAACCAGGGGTGATTTTGCCCCCTCCTCCTCCAGGACACTTGGAGTACTTGGATACATTTTTGATTGTTGATACTGGAGAGAGGGTGCTATGTCATCTAGTGGATAGAGGCCAGGTATGCTGCTAACATCTTATAATGCAAGGAAAATCTCCCCAAAACAAAGAATTATTTAGTCCAAAATATCAGTAATGTTGTAGTTGAGAAACTCCAATACAAACTAAGCATCTGGAGTCACCATGGGGGCAGTTTCACTGAGGTCATGGGTGCATTCAACCCAGAGCTTTATAACCAGGCTTCTGTATTACAAGATCAAAGACAAGATAAGACAAATTGTACGAAAATCAGGTTAAAATGAACATCAAATTGGACAGGTAACATGAAGCTTTAAGAATGGATATAGAATTGGCGAAGACAGAAATAAGGCAAAAAATTGAATATTGTTTTGCACTATGTATGTGAATCTCATGTCTTTATTTTCAAAATCACCAAATAGGAGATCTTGTCCTTTTATATCTTGATTTTAACCTCTCTGGTTGACTCTTAGGAGCCCTGCTAGTACAGTGGTTCAAGCACTTAGCTGCTAACTGAAAGCTTGGTAGTTGGAACTCACCAGCCAGTCTGTGGGAGAGAGATGTGGCAGTCTGCTTCAATAAAGATTACAGCCTTGGAAACCCTATGGGACAGTTCTACTCTGTCCTATAGTATCGCTTTGAGTTGGAATCAACTTGACGGCAATGGGTTTGATTTTTTGGTTTGGGTTGACTCTTGGGACTAATTTCAGTAAATGGCACAACCTTCCCCCACTCCATCTTTCCATCATGCACACTAATCTCAAGCCCTAGAGAAATTTATCTAATTCACAAGTCCTGGAAAAGATTGCATTAACTGAATTTTTCATAGATACTCACCAGTTGTTAAATACGGTTCCATTTACCCATTCTCCTGTTTGATTTTTTTCCATTATCAGTCCAATCCAGTGATCATAACTGCATTTGTAGCGCATAAAAAAATTCTTGAAAGACAAAATAAATTTCATAATTTTAGTTGGCAGTCTTTGCTGCAACCCAGTAAGTCCCTCTTGTTTGCAGGTTCTAAGGAGCAAGGTGAGAAACGTTCAACTCTTGTCTCCACCAGAAAATAGGAATGTGATCTTGAAAAATTACCTTAATCTCTCTGACCCTCAGTTTTCTTATTAGTAAAAAAAAGATGTGGGACAAATTTTCTTTAAAATATCTTTTGGTTCTAAATTGATAAATATTCAATTTGGAAATATATTCCTCCAGGAATTTCAAACTGTAAGTTCCTGGAAGGCCAGTTTGTGACAGAGCTCTTGTGTAGCATTTCCAATCATCAATTATTTATTATAAGGCTTTTTAAAAAAAATTTTGTTGGTGAAAATATATACAGCCAAAGATATACCACTTCCAACAATTTTACATGTACAATTCAGTGACATTGATTATATTCTTCAAGTTGAGCTGCCATTCTCACTGTCTTTTTCCAAATTATTCCCACAACATTATCTTAAACTTACTGTCCCCTAAGTTTCTCATTAAACCTTTTGAGTTGCTGTTGCCAATTTGATCTCACATAGATACTTTTTTAAAAGAGCATAATGCTCAAGGCAGACATACCTTACTAATTGAGCAAAACTATTTTTTGGTTCAAAGAAGTCTACAGGGGATAGTTTTGGTTTAAGGTTTAAAGTTTAAAGATTATCTTAGGGCAATAGTTTCGAAGGTTCATACAACCTCAGTGGCTCCAGAAATTATTCAGTTCGATGTTATATTTTACTTCATATTCTCTATTTCTCTCCCAAAGCTATCAGTGTACATGCATGAGTGTGCACACACTTGTGCACACAGACACACATGCACACAGTTTGTACAGGTGATTCATTTAGAATGTAGTTATCAAAATTTTCTCCCAAACATTTAGATTTCTGAAAGCATCATTTAGCGATAATATAATGCTTTTCTCCCCTGACATTTCTTCTACATTTCTTTTCTCCTTCCTCTTTCAATGTTGAAAATTTCTTGCTACCTTAGAGTCCTTTTACCATAGAATTTATATAACCTGTTGCCGTCAAGTCAATTCCAATTCATAGAGACCCTACAGGACAGAGTAAGAACTGCCCCATATGGTTTCCAAGGAGTGACTCATGGATTTGAACTACCGACCTTTTGCTTAGCAGCCAAGCTCTTAATCACTATGCCACCAGGGGCTTCAGAATTATGTATATATATATATATATACACACACACACACACACACACACACACACACGCACACATATGTATAAAATATATATAAAAAATATATATAATGTATACATATGGTGTGTGTGTATATATTATATATACACATAAAATGTATATATACAATGTGTGTGTAGATAGATACATACATACATACATACATAAAGTTATTGGAGTCCCTGGGTGGCAAAAACGATTAAGCACTCGACCACGAGCCGAAAGATTGGCAGTTCATACCCACCCAATGGTGCCTCAGGAGACAGGCCTGGTGATCTGATTCTGAAAACTCACAGCCTTAAAACCTTATGGAACACAGTTTTACTCTGTGCACATGGAGTCACTGTGAGTTGGAATTGACTTGACAGCAACGAACTGCAACAACAACGGAAAGCCATTGAGTCTAGTCTACTACTAAACAGCTGGGAAATCAGGAACTTGACATTGTATCACTGTGTTTCAATTTTATGATAAATACAAAGGAATTATGTCATGCCACATGGTACGGTTAAATCTTGCCTGATAACAGTGACACTAATAACCTTTGGCATTTTAACATACCATCTACTGCAACATTCCATAAATTTATTCAAAGTAAAATATTTTTTGATTCACTGGACTAAGTTTTGGGTTTATAAAGGGTTAAGATTAATAAAACATTATTCCTGGACCCAAAGGACTTCATATGTAGTGAGGAAAATTATGTAGACATAGAGTTAGAAAATATTTTCCTGGATAAGAAGGAGATAATGAGCATAATGCATACAGTGAAATTAAAGAGTTTACAGGAAGAAGCATCTTTCACACAGGTGTGCTGTGAAAGGTGAATATGGAAGGAAAGAGAGGAAGATTCCATGGTAAATACAGAGGGGAAGGGAGAAGAGAGCAATGCATACGCAAAGCTTAGGAAAGAGTTTGTTTGCCAAAAAAAGGCAGGATAATATGTATTGGAAACTAACTGGATATATGTTATTGAATAATCAGGAAATTTGGATGAGGCTCAGAATTTGTAGTCTTGGTACCAAGGACTTAAGAAGTGTGTTTCCTAGAAATTGTCCTACGAAAAATGTTAATTATTATTTGCTCAGTAATGATAATAATAACACCTAAGTAGCCCTTGTTAAAAATGCAAGAAACTTTAAATTAGGTGGAAATGAATACGGGAAATATTTTATTTAACAAGTTTCATGAAACAAGTTCCATCTGATATTTTACTAGGGAAGATATTACTTTGTCATTTAAAGATACATGCATAGTATTTTAATTAAATAATTTCAAAGAATCCATTTAAGGATCTTCTATACATTACTTACGTTACTCCTTCACAGGCAGCTACATCTTATTCTATTTGTCACTCAAATTTTGCCAGTTTTTGTAGTCTTCTATGAGCTTCAAAATATTTGAGGATATTGTATGATCAAAGTCTTCTTTCTTGATCCAAAATATTCTTACTTGATATATTTAAAGATTTTTCCTAAGTTCAAAATTAATTAATTTGGGATATTTCTGATCCTTATATGCCATGATCTTGGCTATTTTGGCCAATATTTGCTGATAAGATTTCTGTATGTGATTATTTTAAATATTGTCTTGCACTTTTTAAATCCCTGAAACATTTTATTTACATTCAATTTTTCATCTTCCTACGAATTGAATCTTTTTTCTCTCAAGAGGAGCTATAAAGATCAATGCAAGAATTTCTCAGAATATTTATCTTCAAAGTCTTTCAGAACTCAGCAGTGGAACTATTAAATATAAAAGCCCTGTTTATTAAATTGAGCCTGTAGCTTACTTCTTCATTTGCTTCTTTGTCTAGCTTTTCACATTTAATTCAGCTTTCTATACCTTTTGTTGTTTCCAAATTATTTAGTTTGCTTGTGCTGACCTATAAACTGGTGTAGCCTGGTTCACATCCTTTTAAACTTGACCCAGTCTTCATGCTGACTGCATAAATATACCTTGTTCATCACAGAAGTAACACAATACTCTTTTAACATGTGTCCTGCTGTGTTGTGCTTTACATTTGAAACATGTCTCAATTGTACATTCTTCTTATTTTTTTAAAATAAAATTACTTTACCTCTTCTGTTGGTCTTTCTCCTTTTAAGAGACTAGTCAAGAGAAAACACTGACACTTACTATACAAGGGACTGGAGGAAAGAACAGACTTCACAAAGCCAGAGATACAGAGTTTTGCAACCCTTTGTTAAACTTCTTAGGGATTCTCTTTACTCATACGATATTTGTTATGTAAATCAATATTTATTCAGCAAGGATCCATTAAGTTTTTTAATTCTGAACCTGGCTCTGTGCAGTAGCTAAAGATACAGTTTCAAATAAGACATGGTCTCTGCTCACTGGAAGCTCATAGTCGGTCTGGGGGAACACCTTCTATTACAGTATTTCATTAATTATAGGTAGGAGCCCTGGTGGCGCAGTGGTTAAGAGCTTGGCAGCTAACTGGAAAGGTTAGCAGTTTGAATCCACCAGCCGCTTCTTGGAAACACTGTGGGGCAGTTATACTCTGTACTATAGGGTTGCTAGGAGTAGAAATCAACTCAAAGGCAATGGGTTTTGTTTTTTTGGTTAGTGAGTTCTCTGATACAGTCTTTCCTGTTACCTCAGAGACAGACACCAAAGCAAGACCGAGAGGTCAGAGGACAGTTCCTCAGAGAGAGTGGAATGGAGAACCTCCTGAGACAATTCTCTCTTTGTGGAGTACTGGCTTTAAAAAAGTTTCCAAATATTATCAAGTTCTTCTGTTTATACGCCTTGAAATATAAGGACAGCTATCACATCTACCACTTCATTCAGCTCTTACACTCTCCAAACAAAATATCCCAAGTTTTTTCTACTATCTTACATGGTATGTTCTGAACAATTTCAATATTCTACATACATAAATAAACACGTTTGAAAAGTTTTAAAAACTGTAATGGCGTTCAAATATTTTCATTTGCTACTGGGGATGTCCCAAATTAAAATAATTCATAAAGGAGTGTGTATTACCATTTCTTCCATGGTGTCAATTGTAGCTAGTGTAGAATGTAGAGTAGAACAGTTGTAGCGACTCAAATCCCAATCTCCTTCTTCCTTAGAGAAATAATAGCATCTGTTTTGGTAACCAATCCAGTTATCTGGGCAAAAAGTTTGAGGACACTTGCGTATAGGACCTTGTATAGTAACTGAAAATGAGACAAATATATATTTTAAGGTCTAGAAAGCCTTAAAAAGAGAATTACCCATCTCAAAAGGTTAGTAAAAGAGTGATGAATTAAAACCAAAGAAAGTAGGACAATTAAAAACAGTAACAGCAGAAATCAACTGAATAAAAAATTAATATAAAAAAATATATAGAAAACCTTACAAAGTCAACAGTTGACTTTTTTTGGAATAATCTAAATTAGGATAGACCACTAGGAAGACTGATGAAGAAAAATAATTAAAAAGAGAAGAATAAAGACAAAAATGAAAAACATAAGGAAAGAAAAAGAGAAACAATTCTTAAGAAAACACAACTTAGAACAATTGACAAAGGAAAAGTAGTAAATCTGAATAATACTCTATCCAGTAAAGAAATTAAATCTTTCTTTAAAAAACGCCCCACGAAAAAATTGCCCAGTCCAAGTGGCTTCACTTGTGAATACGTCTAGTCATTTAAGAAAGAAATAACACAAATATTAAACAAACTTTTTCAAAAAATAGAAAAAGAGGAAATACTTTCCAACTCAGTTTTAGAGCCCAGCATAATCTTGATACCAATACTTGGCAACAGTTTTACAAGAAAGGGAATTATAGATCAATCTCTCATGAACATATGTGCATAAGTCTTAAATATTACTTAATTTTATTAAAAGATTAATATATTATGATCAAATTAAGTTTATTCCAGAAATGAAAGGTTGGTTTAACATATTTTTTAAAATCTGTGTAATTCAACATATTAATATCAGAAAGAAGAGACGTTAAGTGAGTATCTTAATAGGTCAGTATAAATCATTTGTTAACATTCAGGATAAAATCTCTAAGCCATCTAGAAATTAAAGGAAATTCCACAAATAATCTTACTTAATGGGGAAATATCAAAAACTTTTTTACTGAGATTGGGAAGGAGACAAGGGAGGACACATCATCTGTCACTACTTCTACTCAATCTTTTTTTTTTTTTGTGAGCAATAAAAATGAAATTTTTATTTTAATGAGATCCCACATATCCTGTTTATTCTTTGCAACAGTTACACTAACATTCCTAAAGTTAAGCTTTTTGTTAACAAATAGCATGCCATAATATGAACAATTCACACAAAATCTATTTGCCTATACTTGGACTATATGATATAAAATATTGAGATATAAGAAGTGTAGCATTTTATAGACATAACCTAAATTAGCACTATGACCCTGGTCACCACTACATAGTAGTTGAGTTTGTCTTTGCCTCCTTCTAGTTTTATCATTATCTTTATTCTTTTATTTTAACTTTTATGTCTATTGTGGGCACCTAATTAAGATGGTCTGACTTTGTGTTCCTGTAACACAGGCTAGGGCTCCTTTGTTTTGTTAGATTCACATTTGGCCTGCTATTTGATTATATCCATGCCTCATTAATTTAAAATCACTCTACCTTCTAATACTAACTTAAAAATTAGCCTGATATAACCTATAAGGAGATATTTAGGAGGAAGGCATGAAATCTTCCAAGAAATTCCCCAAAATAAGATGGCCTCAGCTCCTTAAATAGCTACCACATTAAACAATTTTATCTTATTTACCTTGTATTATGTATGACAAATGTCTTATATATGTACACACACAGAGGTTATAGTCTATATTCTTATAATAAAGACAAAAATCTCTAAATCTACATTTCTAAAATTTTAGTATTTTATGCAATAGAATCCCGATATTGATCACAGGAACAAAAACGCTCATAATAAATCTCATATGTAAATCTATTATAATATTTTATGAGAACAAAACTATACCAGATAGTGTTTTGGACTCTTCTATAAAATACTTATGTTATGCATTTAAATGGACTAGAACATGTCATGAAAAATATATCTAGATTCTCTATGACTAGAAGGGAAAAAGAGTTCAAATTTCATGAAGTTTGAACTTCTTTCTTATAAAATGCAGAAAAAAATCTCCTTTTTAAAAACATAAACAATTATTTCTGTTACCCTACAGAAGTATATCCACACACAAGTGATTTGCACAAAGTGTTTTTTAAAACCCTTATAGACAAAGATAATCAAATTTTTTTTCTTTATGGAACCATTAAAATATTGAATTCTCCCATTCTGTTCGTAGGAAACTTACTAAACAAGAATATAAACACACTGTATTAAATTTGTGTCTTATGTGACTACCATATTAATCATGATAAAAAAACAGAATATTTCATAAACATTAATATAACTAAGTCCATTTCAAATAAAAATGCTTCTACTCAATCTTGTACTGTAAGTCCTAGCCAGTAAAATAAGACAATAATAAATAAATACATAAGTCACAAGGATTACAAATTATTATTTGCAAATAATCTGATTGTTTACACAGAACATCCAAATGAAGCTGGAGATTATTTATAATTAATAATTAAGTATAGCAAGGTTGCTAGATGGAAGAAATATATACATGTACACATACATATAAGTATAAACATATATATGCAAATATACATATGTAGTATACTAAACAGTATCTTTATGCCAACAACATATAGAAAATAAAATTAAAAAGAAGATTCCACTTACCATTGTATTATAAAGCATCAAGTATTTAAGAATAAACCTTTAAAAAGATGTGTAAGACACCACTCTGAAAGCTACAAAATATTGAGAGAAGTCATAGACCAAATTAAATGTTTCAAATGGATGATTCAATATTGTCAAGAAGACAATTCTCCCAAAATTGACCATAGATTTAATAACTCTAAATCAAAATTACAGATTCTAAAATTCATATGGCAATTTAAAGGACCTAGAATTGCCAAGGCAATCTTGAAAGCCAAAAGACTTAAAATACCAAGTATCAAGACTTACTATGAAGCTACTGTATCAAGACAGTATGATACTGACACAGGAATAGATAAAACAGAGCTAATAGAACAAAATGATGAATCCAGTAGAAAAGACCTTTACCAACACAGTTGATTGGTGCCAAAGAAACAACTGCATTTACACAGGCAAAAGATGCTGATTTTAATAAATTGTTCCAGGTCAAATGAATATCTGAATAGAAAAAAGGCATACTAATCTTCTGACAATCATAAAAATAAATACATTTTGCATGGATTATACCTCGGAATGTGAAAGATAGAAAACATAATAAAGAGTATGCTAGAAACCCTAGGAGAATATCTTTATATCTTTTCAGTATAGTAAATCTCTTAAACAAGATGCAGAAAGTAGTAATAATAGAGAAAAAATTAAAAAAAAGAGAAGTTACAATACTTTACAAGTATTTCTATTCATCAAAAGACCACACGGAGGGTTAAAAGTTAATCTTCAGAGTAGAAAATACATTTGCAATACCTACAAATTTCAAAAGACTTTGTTGTTAATTGCTGACTAGTCAATTCTGACTCAAGGCGACCCATGTGTGCAAAGCAGAAGTGATCCATGGGATTTTCAGAAGCAGATCACCAGGGTTGTCTCCCAAGGCACTTCCAGGTGAGTCTAAACTGCCAACCTTTCAGCTAGTATTTGAGTACTTAACTGTTTGTACCACCCAGGGACTCCTCAAAAGACTAGAATAAGTAAATAACTCTTACAGATCAAATAGAAAAAGAGAGATAACTCAATAAAAATATGGATGAACTATTTGAACATGCCTGTCGCAAAATAGCGCCACTCAGTGGCGAGGAAATGTGAAAAAGTACTTAACAGTGTTTATCATCAGGGAAGTATCAATTAAAGAGACAATAGGGTCCCAGTACATATCATCAGAATGGTAGAACGGGTAAAACAGACAACAAAAAGTTGACAAGGATGTGGAATAACTGGCATTTTTATACTTTTGATGGTATTGCAAATTAAAAAAAACAGTAACAACATTTGGGATGGGAAAACTTTAGCAATACCTACTAAAGTTGATCTACGCCTATGCTACACTTACAGTTCCACTCATAGGTATATCTCAAATGATATACATATAATATTCACTAAAATGCATGAATAAGGATATTCAAAGCAGCACTATTTGTAATAGTCGAAATGTGGGGCGATTCAATTGTCTATCAAAAGTATAATGACTGATTAATTGTGCTACATACGTAGCATGCAATACTCTACAGCAGGGGTCCAAAAATTACAGCTGGAAGCCAAATTCAGCCTACCTCCTGTTTTTGTACAGCCAACGAGCAATGAATGGTTTTTACATTTTCAAATGGTTGAAAAAAAATCTAAAGAGGAATATTTTATGACATGTAAAGATTATATAAAATTCAAATATCACTTTTCTGTTTTATGGAAAAAGCATCACGCTCATTATTTTCTATGACTTGTCTACACTACAAACACAGAGCTGAGTAATTGCAACAGAGGCTATACGTCTAGCAAAGCATAAAATATTTACTACCTGGCCGTTTAGTATTGTCATTAGGAGAGATCAGTCCCCGGAGAAGGACATCGTGTTTAGGACAGTAAAGGGTCACTGAAAAAAAGGAAGACCCTCAACGAGATGGATTGACACAGTGGCTGCAAAAATGGGCTAAGCATAACGATTGTGAGGATGGCACAGGACCAGGCAGTGTTTTGTTTTGTTGTGTATAGGGTCTCTATGAGTCACAACCAGCTTGATGGCACCTAACAACAACAGTCTGGCCCTTTATATAAAATATTTTCCAACCCCCTCCTACAACAATGACAGTAAATAAACGGTTGATACATGTTATGACAGGAAGAATCACACAAATACAATGTTGAACAAGGAAACAAGACAAAAGGATACATGTAAATTTCATGATTTTATTTATATATATTTTTTTAATGAGTAAAACTAATCTATGGCAACAGAAGTCAAAGGGAGGAAACGTTAAATAGGATATGAGTTTATCAGGGAAGTACTTTGTCTCAATTATTTTTGCTTCTTCTAATGTCTTATGTAAGTCATGATATATTACAGATACTCATAAGCATATCATAAATAATGGGAAGAGAATTAGAATAATGAGAAAAGACCATGATTGAGATGGGAAAAAAAAAAAAAAGATGATAGAAAGACCTAAAGGAGAAAATAAATGAGAAAAATGGATGCAATTTACTCACTTGTTATAAAATAAATATTAAGACAAATAGATATGACAATAATAGCATGTTCTAAATAGGTTAGCATCTTCCGTTTGTCCATAAAACCTGAAAAATAAACATGCATACATTTAAATAAGGAAACAAGAAAAAGAAAGACTAAATTAGTATTCATAGCCAGTATCTAACAAAATTCTTTAGGCATTATATTCTGATTTCTCACAAGAAAATGACACATTAGTAGTTCTTCTCTTTGCCACATACAAAAAACGTGCTTTTTCTTTTGGTCGAAATTTCTTAGTACAACACTAGCTAAATGTTGTTAGCCTGGATCACTCTTTTACTATCATAGGCCAAGGAATCAAGTATGTATGGCTCTCTAGGGTAATATCACCTCAGGCCTAGAACCTTGGCCTGTTTCATTCTTCAGTATCCTTCCTCTGTGGTGAAATATCAGCATATCATAACACTCTCTGAATCTTTCTAAGAATTGCTACTTTGTAACTAATGAAGAAGTTTATTTTATAAACAGACCAAATAATATGGTTAAAAGATCATAGAACTATCATTCAGAAGAGTTGGATTTGAGATTTCTGCCACACACAAGCAAAGGGAACTTGAAACAAACAGAATGGAAATAATAATATTCATGCATTGTGAAGAAAGTAACCAATGTCAGTGAACAATTTGTATAGAAATTGTTGAATGGGAACCTAAACTTCTGTGTAAACCTTTACCAAAAACACAATAAAATATTATTTTAAAAAAGGGGGGGAGGAGAACTTGGACAAGGCATTATTTTTTCTCTGTTCCTATATTTCCTCATCTGCAAAGTCAGTAGAACAGAATAAATCTCTGATGAGGAATTGTTTTATCTTCTTGCTAGTAACCATTCAGTAAAAAAAAAAAAAAAGGGAGGGACACATTTTTTAGTGAAATATTTTTTATTATTTTATAATGATTATATTCATTCTTATTGTAAAATTTTATGAAATTAAAAAAAATCTAGACAGTATTTCAAGATAGACCATAAACTTTTTGAGAGAATTTATCATTCCTATTCTTTTTCACCTCCTGAAGAACTAGTTATCATTTCGTTGACTTTAGTGGATGAATGAACAAAATAAAATTTAAAATATATCTAAATGTACACAACTCAGAGATAACCAGTATTATCATTTGGTTTAATATCCTTCCATTCACATATCTCTCTAATCCTATTTTCATACATATACCCTACCTCCCCAACACTCATAATTTTAAATGAATAAAATAATAATATATATATTGTTTTATATTCAATGCTTCAATCAGCAATTTATTCTTCCCATGTGTGGTAGATTGTTAAAAGTGGTCCCCAATGAATCACACTTCCCTGGGTCCACCTCCCTTTGATACTAGATTGTGACTTTGCGACTCCTCCTATCGACAGGTGTACTGTATTCCACCTTTGAATATGAATTTGCCTTGTGCCTTGCTTTGACCAAGAGAACATTTCAGAAGTGACACTTTTGGACTTCCCCAATCGGACCTTAAGAGGTTTTGTAGTTTCTACTATCACCATCTAAAAAAATCCAGGCTTTCCTGCTGGAAAAGAGAAAGTGAAAGAGAGTAAGGAAAAAAGAGACAGAAACAGATGCACAAAGCAGAGTCAGAGAGAGAGAGAGATTATGTGGAAGATAATCAAAGTACTACAGCTAACATCCAACCGCAGAGGCCTCCAACTTAAGTGAGGCCATTTTGGACCCTCAGACTCTGTTCAAATGTCCCAGCTGTCATCGCATAGAGGAGAGACTAGCCACCCTACTAAGCCTTGTTCACGTCCCATAAAACCATGAACAATAAAATAATTGTTGTTTTAAGCTACTAAGTTTTGGGACAGTTTATTCATTCAGAGAAATAGATAAATTTATACACCACAAAGTGTTATTTAACATTACAGTTTGAATGACTGCATAATACTTTTATTATATGGATATCCCATTTTTTAAAACAAATATCCTTCTGATGGGTATTTAGGCTCTTTCCTTTTGTCGATGTTCAACTATTACAGGTGGTAGCATATGATCAAGAACCAATGGTACCGAAGGAAATAAACAAAGTGCCTTGATTGATAAGGAGGAAGAGGCTAAAAAGGATAGTCAGCAGGTCTACTCTGTGGAAATGACATTAAAATCAAGACATAAAATATGAGTAGCGACCATCTACAAAGCATATATCTGACTTACAGCCTTTTTGGAACTTGAGCCTAGGCTCTCTCTAATGAGATTTTCATCACCTTTGAAATAATGCCTTGGTAATATCCTTGTTGTTGTTGTTAGGTGGTGTCAAGTATGTTCCAACTCATAGCAACCCTATGTACCACAGAACGAAACACTGCCCAGTCCTGTGCCATGCTCATGATCAGTGTTATGCTTGAGCCCATTGTTGCAGGCACTGTGTCAATCCATCTCATTGAGGGTCTTCCTCTTTTTCCCTGACCTTAATTCCTTCTGACAACATGTCCAAAGTGTGTAAGACGTAGTCTCACCATCCTTGCTTCTAAGGAGCATTCGGAATGTACTTCTTCCAAGACAGATTTGTTCATTCTTTTGGCAGTCCATGGTATAGTCAATATTCTTCACCTACAACACAATTCAAAGGTGTCAATTCTTCTTCGGTCTTCCTTACTCATTGTCCAGCTTTCACATGCATATGAGGAGATTGAAAGCACCATGGTTTGAATCAGGCACACCTTAGTCTTCAAGGTGATATATTTACTTTTCAACACTTTAAAGAGGTCTTTTGCAAAAGATTTGCCCAATGCAATGCATCTTTTGATTTCCTGACTGCTGCTTCCATGGGTGTTGATTGTGGATCCAAGTAAAATGAAATCCTTGACAACTTCAATCTTTTCTCCGTTCATCATGATGTTGCTTATTGGTCCAATTGTGAGGATTTTTGTTTTCTTTATGTTGAGGTGTAATGCATACTGAACACTGTGGTCTTTGATCTTCATCAGTAAGTGCTTCAAGTCCTCTTCACTTGCAGCAAGCAAGGTTGTGTCATCTGCATAATGTAGGTTGTTAATGAATCTTCCTCTAATCCTGATGCCCTGTTCTTCTTCATATACTCCAGCTTCTCAGATTATTTGCTTGACATACAGATTGAATAGGTATGGTGAAAGAATGCAACCCTGATGCACACCTTTCCTGCCTTTAAACCACACAGTATCCCCTTGTTCTGTCTGAACACCTGCCTCTTGATCTATGTACAGTTTCCTCCTGAGCACAATTGAGTGTTCTGGAATTCCCATTCTTCACAATGTTATCCATGATTTGTTATGATCCACACAGTTGAATGCCGTAGCAAAGTCAGTAAAACACAGGTAAACATCTTTCTGGTATTCTCTGCTCTCAGCCAGGATACATCTGACATCAGCAATGATATCCCTGGTTCCCTGTCCTCTTCTGAATCTGGCCTGAATTTCTGGCAGTTCCCTGTTGACGTACTGCTGCAGCAGCTTTTGAATGATCTTCAGCAAAATTTAACTTGAGTGTGATATTAATGATATTGTTCGATAATTTCCACATTTGGTTGCATCTCCTTTCTTGGAAATAGGCATAAATATGGATCTCTTCCAGTCAGTTGGCCAGGTAGCTGTCTTCCAAATTTCTTGGCATAGATGAGTGAGTGCTTCCAGTGCTGCGTCTGTTTGTTGAAACATCCCAATTGATATTCCGTCAATTCCCGGATCCTTGTTTTTCACCAATGCCTTCAGTGCAGCTTGGACTTCTTCCTTCAGCACCACTGGTTCCTGATCATATGCTACCTCTTGAAATGGTTGAACATTGACCAATTCTTTTTGGTATAATGACTCTGTGTATTCCTTCCATCTTCTTTTGATGCTTCCTGCGTCATTTAACATTTTCTCCATAGAATCCTTCACTACTGCAACTTGAGGCTTGAATTTTTTCTTCAGTTCTTTTACCTTAATCCCCTACTAATTTTCTTCTACTCCCAGGTAAGAAAAAAACAAGCACTTCTTCTCCTTTGTCTATGCCTCCAGTTGAGTCAATAGGTCATTATGGCATTCTATTTGCCTATCCATAAATTGACATCGTGGACAAAGAAAGTAGTAGAGTTGGACATCTGAAGGTTCAAATTTTACGTTCTTACCTCATTTGAGCCTATACCTTTTTAAGTAGTATCATATCAATTATTATTATTTTTTACCTTAAAGAATATATATACATGTTGCATTTTTTAAAGGGAAGGCATATTACAAGAATAAATATAAGGTAGCTATTATTATTATTTTTTGTCTGTGTGTTATCACTCTCCTATCCTTCCATGTTTTTATTATTGTGAGTGTGGGGCAGGGTAAGGATTACTTACTGCTATATTAAATGGAATGTTTTTTAATATTTTTTCCTATCCATTATTTTAAGTAGTTGGTCAGATTCTTTTAATATGTTTTTTCTACAGAATAGTTTTTGAAGGGAAGCCCAAAGCTGCTTGACATCAATGTCCCTTTCATTCTTTCAAAAAGTCAAGCTTGTTGAAGAGATGATTCTAGGAATTACAAAAAGGTATAAAAAAAGAGGAAATACCTCTCAGCCAACAGGAAGAAAAAAAGGTTATACACACCCTGCCAATCCCAGAATGAGAATTTGAATATACTGACAATAATAAGAGCTCTTTCCATAGCAAATTTGGCAGGATATTAGGGCATATTATTTTTGGATGCATAGAGGGATGCTAGAACCTACATACAGATCATCCCAGACTCAGTGAAGATGCATATGCTTTGAATGTGGCAAAGAAACAACGTAGCTTTTGCTGTAAGTGAGATATAGAAATAGCAGATCTAGACACAAACAAGTCATTCAAGTTGGAATAACAGTCTTTTCAGAAGTAAAACTAATGACTGAAGACCATCTTGATGCTTTGGTGTCTCATAAAACCAGGAATACTTGATATAACCCTGGAAGACATCCTTCATTCTCAATATCAAATGACAATATTCTGTCAACTCAGTAGGATGGGGATTTGGAGTAAAATTTAATTTAACTTAAGGAACTAATGAATTGGACATTTTTTGTACTTTTGAGTATGCAGGTATATATTTTTACCTGCTATATGTTCATTCTTTACTAATCTGTGCAACTCCTGAGCCCTAGAATCTAGTTTTTCCACCCTCAGTATGAAGCCCTGTTGGCGCAATGGTTAAGCGTTCTACTAACCAAAAAGTTAGCAGCTCGAATCCACCATATGGGGCAGTTCTACTCTGTTCTATAGGGTAGCTACGAGTCGGAACCAACTGGATGGCAACGGGTTTGTTTGTTTGTTTTATTACCCTCAGTATAAATTGTTTTCAATTTATGTTTTTAATTCTTTCTGTTATTTAACTCAATGCTCCATATCTGTACACTATATGAAATATTCACCACTCATCTGTCAGTTTTTTGTACAGGAGTGACTTGCATGTTGCTGTGATGCTGGAATCTGTGCCACCAGTATTTCAAACACCATCAGGGTTACCCATAGTGGACAGGTTTCAACAGAACTTCTAGACTAAGACAGACTAGGAAGAAGGATCTGGCAATCTAATTCTGGAAAAAAAAAAAAAAAAAGGTCAGTGAAAACCTTACAGATAGAAGCAGAACACTGACATAATGCCAGAAGATGAGACCCTCAGGTTGGAAGGCACTAAAGATACGACTGGGGAAAAGCTCACTCCTCAAGATAGAGTCGACCAAAATGATGTAGATGGAGTAAAGCTTTCAGGGTTTTCATTTGCTGAGGTGGCACAACTCAAAATAAGAAAAAACAGCTGCAAACATCCAGTAGTAATCAGAACGTGGAATTGTACTAAGTATGAATCAAGGAAAATTGGAAGTTGTCAAAAATGAAATGGAACTCTTAAAGATAGACATCCTAGGCATTAATGCACTGAAAAGGACTGGTATTGGCCTTTTTGAATCAGTCATTCATATGGTCTACTATGCTGGGAATGACAAATTGAAGAGGAACTGTGTCACATTCATTATCAAAGGAATACTTCAAGATTTATCCTGAAGAACCCTGTTAGTGACAGGATGATATAGACAGGCTTACAGGGAAGACCAGTTAATATGACTATTCATCAAATTTATGCATGAACCACTAATGTGAGATAAAGAAATTAAAGATTTTTTTACCAACTTCTGCAGTCTAATATTGATAAGACATGCAATGAGGATTCATTGATAATTACTGGTGATTGGAATGCAAAAGTTGGAATCAAAGAAAAAGGATCAGTAGTCAGAAAATATGACTTTGGTAATAGAAACAACACGAGAGATCACACAATAGAATTTTGCAAGATCAAGGACATATTCACTGCAAATACATTTTTTCAACAATATAAGGGACAACTATACACATGGACCATACTTGATGGAATACACAGGAATCAAATTGACAACATCTGTGGAAAGTGATGATGGAGAAGCTCAATTTTATCAGTCAGAACAAGGCCAGGGGCAGACTGGGAAACAGACATTCAATTTCTCATGTTGTTGTTGCTGTTATGTGCCATCTAGTTGGTTCCAACTCATAGCGATATTATGTACAACAGAGTGAAACACTGCCTGGTCCTGTCCCATCCTCACAGTCGTTGTTATGCTTGAACCCAATGTTGTAGCCACTATGTCAGTCCATCTCATTGAGGGTATTCCTTTTTCACTGACCCTCTACTTTACCGAGCATGATATCCTTCTCCAGGGACTGATCCCTCTGGATAACATGTCCAAAGTATGTGAGAAGAAGTCTTGCCACCCTTGCTTCTAAGGAGTGTTCTGGTTGTACTTCTTCCAGACAGATTTGTTGATTCTTCTGGCATCCAGGGTGTATTTAATATTCTTCACCAACACAATAATTCAAAGGTGTCAGTTCTTCTTCGGTCTTTATTTATTGTCCAGCTTTCACATGCATATGAGGAGATCGAAAGCACCATGGCTTGGGTCAGGCGTACCTTAGTCTTCAAGGTGACCTCTTTGCTTTCCAACACTTTAAAGAGGTCTTTCGCAGCAGATTTGCCCAATGCAATGCATCTTTTGATTTCCTGACTGCTGCTTCCATGGGTGTTGATTGTGGATCCAAGTAAAATGAAATCCTTGACAACTTCAATCTTTTCTCCGTTCATCATGATGTTGCTTATTGGTCCAATTGTGAGGATTTTTGTTTTCTTTATGTTGAGGTGTAATGCATACTGAACACTGTGGTCTTTGATCTTCATCAGTAAGTGCTTCAAGTTCTCTTCACTTGCAGCAAGCAAGGTTGTGTCATCTGCATAATGTAGGTTGTTAGTGAATTTTCCTCTAATCCTAATGCCCCATTCTTCTTCATATAGTCCAGCTTCTTGGATTATTTGCTCAGCATACAGATTGAATAAGTATGGTGAAAGGATAAAACCCTGACGCACACCCTTCCTGCCTTTAAACCATGCAGTATCCCCTTGTTCTATTCGAATGACTGCCTCTTGGTCTATGTACAGGTTCCTCATGACACAATTAAGTGTTCTGGAATTCCCATTCTTCGCAATGTTATTCGTAATTTGTTATGATCCACACAGTTGAATGCCATTGCATAGTCAATAAAACACAGGTAAACATCTTTCTGGTATTCTCTGCATTCAGCCAGGATCCATCTGACATCAGCAATGACATCCCTGACTCCACATCCTCTTCTAAATCTGTCTTGAATTTCTGGCAGTTCCTTGCCAATGGTCCAAGCTGAACTGAAGGTATTGGCAAAAAACAAGGCTCCGGGGATTGATGAAATATCAACTGAGATGTTTCAACAAATCTATGTAGCGCTAGAAGTGCTCACTCATCTATGCCAAGAAATTTGAAAGACAGCTACCTGACTAATCAACTAGAAGAAATCCATATTTATGCTTATTCCAAAGAAAGGTGACCCAACAGAATGCAGAAATTATCAAATAATATCATTTATATCACACACATGTAAAATTTTGCTGAAGATCATTCAAAAGTGGCAATATCAATTGCTCCTATGCAAGTTCAAATTGAAGCTGAATAAAATTAAAACAAGTCCATGAGAGCCAAAGTATGACCATGAGTATATCCCACCTGAATTTACAGACCATCTCAAGAATAGATTTGATCCAGTGAACACTAATTACCAAAGATCAGATGAGTTGTGGGATGAGATCAAGGACATCATACATGAAGAAAGCAAAAGGTCATTAAAAAGCCAGGAAATAAAGAAAAGACCAAAACGGATGTCAGAAGAGACTCTGAAACTTGCTCTTGAAGGTAGAGTAGCTACAGGAAATGGAAGAAATGATGAGTCATTGAGCTATACAGTAAAAGAACTGAACAGAGGATTTCAAGAACACAAAGGAAAGTATTATAATGAAATTTGCAAAACAGAAAGGGAAGTTAGCAAACCAAAAGAGAAGAATACACTAGGCATTTCCCAAGCTGAAAGAACTGAAGAAAAAAATCAAGCCTTGAAGGAGTCTACGAGGATAATATTGAACAATGCGGAAAGCTTCAAAAGAAAATGGAACTAATACAGAGTCACTACACCAAAAAGAATTGGTTGACTTTCAACCATTTTAGAAGGTAGCATATGATCAAAAACAGACAGTATTGAAGGAAGAAGTCCAATCTGGACTGAAGATATTAGCATAAAACAAGGCTCCAGGAACTGAAGGAGTCTAAGTTGAGATGTTTCAACAAATGGTTGCAGTGATGGAGGTGCTCACTTGTCTATGCGAAGAAATTTGGAAGACAGCTACCTGGCCAACTGAATGGAAGAGATCCACATTTGTGACTATTTTAAAGAAAGGTGATCCACTGAAAGTGGAAATAACAGATCAATATCATTAATATCACACACAAGTAAAATTTTGCTAAAGATCATTCAAAAATGGTTGCAGCAATATATATATAAATTCAAGCTGGATTCAAAGTAAGACATAGAATGAAGAATATCATTGCTGATGCCAGATGGATCTTGGCTATAAGCAGAGAATACCAGAATGATGTTTACTTGTATTTCATAGACTATGCAAAGGCATCAGGTTTCTATCCTTTCACCATACTTATTGAATCTGTATGCTGAGCAAATAATTCCAGAAAAAGGACTATGTGAAGAAGAACATGGCATCAGGATTGGAGGAAGACTTATTAACAACCTGTGATATGCAGATGACACAACCTTTCTTGCTGAAAGGGAAGAGGACTTGAAGCACTTACTGATGAAAATCAAAGACCACAGTCTTCAGTATGGATTACACCTCAACATAAACAAAACAAAAATCCTCACAACTGGATGAATAAGCAACATCATGATAAATGGAGAAAAGATTGAAGTGGTCAAGGAATTCATTTTACTTGGATCCACAATCAACGTCCATGGAAGAAATAGTCCAGTAGTCAAGGAATGAAATGACTTTTTGCATCGGGCAAATCTGCTGCAAAAGACCTCTTTTAAGTGTTAGAAAGCAAAGATGTCACTTTGAGTAATAAGGTGGGCCTGACCCAAGTCCATGGTATTTTCAATCGCCTCATAAATGCGTACGAAAACTGGACAACGAATAAGGAAGACCGAAGAAGAATCAATGCATTTGAATTATGGTGTTGGCAAAGAACCTTGAATATACCCTAGACTGAAAGATGAATGAACAAATCTGTCTTGGAAGAAGTACAGCCAGAATGCTCCTTAGAAACGAAGATGGCAAGACTTTGTCTCACCTACTTTGAACATGTTATTAGGAGGGATCAGTCTGTGGAGAAGGACATCATGCTTAAAAGTGATGAAGTAGAGGGTCAGCGAAAAAGAGGAAGACCCACAACAAGATGGATTGACACAGTGGCTGCAACAATGGCCTCAAATACAGCAATGATTATGAGGATGGCACAGGATCAGGTAGTGTTTAGTTCTGTTGTCCATAGGGTTGATATAAATTGGAACTGAGTCAATGGCACCTAACAACCACAACAACCATACACAAATTATCAAAAAAGTAAACAAAAAAATCATGATGGTTTTCCACTATCATTCTTACTGAAAGATGAATCTGAAAGAAGTTGCTCAGCCCTCATATGTTTGAAGAATGTGAGAATAAGTAACAACTTCCCTGGAGGTCAACTCAGTGAAAGCCTACTTAATTAATAATAAAAGTAAAATAGTTCTATATTCACCCCCTAAAATAATCTAAACAGTTATGGACTCCGTTTATTTTCAGAGTAGAGAAAATTCCCTGACTCAAATGACGATTTTCTCCCAGTTTGTGACTTTGATCTTCTTGGAGAGAAGATCCAGGGTGACTAATTTAAAACCAAAGGAAATGCTTGTTTTCCTGGTTCATAGCAATATGAAAATCATACACTACTTATAAGCAGGAAAAAAAATAAAAAATAACCAAATTATATTGCACTGCCCTGAGTTAGCTACTATTGTAATGATGTTTGTAATTTTAAATGTATATATATGTATATACACAATATATACAATATAATATTATATATAACATATTCAATAATCTATAATATGTAATGGTAAATTAATGTGTATCATGTTGTACATACTTTATACATATAAGTATGCAAACTCATACTCTGATATGTAAGGTAGAAATTAACACTGATTTTATGAGCTGCTAGCACACATTCTTAAACTTTTAGTAAGGTGATATTTTCATGTGATCACCTAATATTTAATCCCATTTTCCACACACTTTTTTTTTGTAACATTAGGCAAAATTATGAAATCATGAATTTAATAGATTGTGGTATTTAATGCATCTTAATTTAACTTCCTCTGCTCTTTACCATATTTTAAATATAAATGAACACTTTTGAAATGATTTTGCAAGATTTTTCTGTGCAAGATTTGGAATTTGATCTTGCGTCCTATGAACTTAGTACATCCAATGCTAACCAAGTGTTTTTAGAAAAGGCTTTTAGCACATTTTCTTCTCTTTTTGAGTGACGTAAATAAAAGTTATCCTTCTTAGGTTCACAGGAGATATCTTCCAGGATGCCAGGGTAGCGGTGGTTGTTTAGGTAAGACTGGAGTAGGGAAATATGCTTTCTGTAGTTAGCTAACCCTAAAGTCTATTCTACCCTGACTCCATAAAACTGTATTTTAAAATATTAAAAGTAATGGCTAATTTAAAAAAAATTAAACATCAAGTCTCTCTCCATTATAAATTAAGGATAAAATAAAGTAAATCTGATTTTTCAAGGATGAAACAGTCCTTTATAAACTAAATTTTGTTGATATAATTTTCTCGTAGGTGAATGATAACTAAAAAAACAATTTTTTTTTCTGGCATTATGGAAGAAACCACAAAACCCAATTGCTATCTTCAAAGGCTTTTGTTTAACGTGTTTCATAAATCAATAAGTAACATTCATTCTGAGTAGTTGGAAATAGCCTTACCTTTTTTCTTTTCATCTGTTCCTTGGTTGCTGTTATCAGTTGTTGGTATCTCTTCAGCCCGTGCTGGTAACTAGATGCTTTGTTCCATATTTCCCGAACTCATTCTTCAAAGTTTTAACATTATTTAACTTTAGAATACAAATATTATTATTTTCACAATACAGCTCCAAACTAGAGTTATGCCACTTTGGAAGAGTAACACAAACTTTTAAACTGTGACCGTACTCAATACCTAGGCAATCAATCATACGACTCACTCTTCTCTATCACAAGTTTTCTTCTTGTGAGGAAAAAAAAGCAACATTCGATAGGGAGGCAGGAAGTTTAGTAAAATGGAAACTAAATGATGAAAACAAGCATCTGTTCTTATTTTCTCTTTCAGGTATTCTCATCTGAACTACAGAACACAAAATCTTCAAATGACTATTTTTTTAATTCACCCAGGGGTGGTATATAACTAGTGTTCTTCCAGAGTCATAGGATAGGATACTAATTAAAATTCATGCTCTAAGAATTAGGGCTTAATTATCTTGTGTTAAGAAAAACCGCTTTAAAAGTGATGAAGTAGAGGGTCAGCGAAAAAGAGGAAGACCCACAACAAGATGGATTGACACCGTAGCTGCAACAATGGACTCAAATACAGCAACGATTCTGAGGATGGCACAGGATCAGATAGTGTTTAGTTCTATTGTCCATAGGGTTGATCTAAACTTCAGCTACTGATATGACCACAAAAACCACTCTTTCTCCCTCTCTCTCTCTCTCTGTCTCTCACAGAGCCCTGGTGGTGCAGTGGTTAAGAGCGCGACTGCTAACCAAAAGGTCGGCAGTTGGAATCTACCAGCTGCTTCTTGGAACCCCTATGGTGCAATTTTATTCTGTCCTATAGGCTACTCTGAGTCAGAATTGACTCGACGGCAATGGGTTCGGTTCAAGTTCATGTCTCTCACTGCCTCTCTGTTTCTGTCCCTCCCTCTCTGTCTTACACACACACACACACAAATGCTTTGGGGTCAGGTAAGAGAAAAAAAAGTTAGAAGTACCAAAAATATTATCAATATCTAAAGTGATGATGCTATTTTGCTAGTAGCTGGGTTACTATGTCCAGTGGCCTCACTACGGAGGTGTGGGGGTGCAGAAATAACAGATGACAGTGTCAGAGGTGGTGACACACCAAAATGACTATCTATAAAATTTTTGTGCAGTGTTCCAGCAGAAACTTATTATTTTTATAAAAATATCCCTTCAGTTAGTTATAACAACAAAAACATTTTTTTGTAAGACCAGCTTACTTGTATCAAATTACTTGCAAGGCTAAAACTCTATGGTAATTTATTTTTTTTAATTGTGACTTTAGATGAAGGTTTACAGAACAAATTAGTCTCTCATTAAATAATTAATACACATATTGTTTTGTGACATTGGTTACCAACCCCACAACTTGTCAACACTCTCTGTTTCTCAACCTTGACTTCCCCCAGCTTTCCTGTCGCCTCCTGCCTTCTAGTCCTTGCCCCTAGGCTAGTGTGCCCCTTTAGTCTCATCTTATTTTATGGGCCTCTCTAATCTGAAGGGTGAACCCAGGAGTGACTTCAGTACTGAGTTAAAAAGGTGTCTGGGGACCGTACTCTCACGGTTTCTCTAGTCTCTTGTCAGACCAGTGAGTCTGGTCTTTTTTTGTGAGTTAGAATTTTGTTCTACATTTTTTTCCAGCTCTGTCCAGGACCCTCTATTGTGATCCCTGTCAGAGCAGTCAGTGGTGGTAGCTGAGCACCATCTAGTTGTGCTGGACTCAGTCTGGTGGAGGCTGTAGTAGTTGTGTTCTATTAGACCTTTGGACTAATCTTTCCCTTATATCTTTGGTTTTCTTCATTCTCTCTTGCTCCAGACAGAGTGGGACCAGCGGAGTATCTTAGATGGCTGCTCACAGGCTTTTAAGACCCCAGATGCTACTCAACAAAGTAGGATGTAGAGCACGTTCTTTATGAACTGTGTAGTGCTATTTGAGCTAAATGTTCCCTGAGACCGTGGTCCCCAGCCCTCAGCCCAGTAATTCAATCCCTCAGGAGTTAGGATGTGTCTATGAAGCTTCCAAGACCTTACCTTGGGCAAGTTATGCTGACGTCCCCAGTATTGTGTACTGTCCTATCCTTCACCAAAGGTGCCACTGATCTATTGTCTAGTTAGTGTTTTGCCCTCCCCACTCTTCCCCTCCTTCACAACCATCAAAGATTGTTTATTTCTGTGTATAATTCTTTTCATGAATTTTTATAATAGTGTTCTCATACAGTATTTGTCCTTTTGTGATTGACTTATTTCATTCAGCATAATGCCCTCCAGATTTATCCATGTTGTGAGATATTTCACATACGCATCATTGTTATTTATCCACTCCATTGTGTATATGTACCATAGTTGGCTTATCCACTCATCTGTTGATGGGCTCTTAATTTGTTTCCATCTTTTTGCTATTGTGAATAATGCTGCAATGAACATGGCATGCATGTATCCACTCATGTGCCAGTTCTTATTTCTCTAGGATACATTCCTAGAAGTGGGATTGCTGGATCATATGGTATTTCTATTTCCAGCTTTTTAAGGAAGCGCCATATCATTTTCCAAAATGGTTATACCATTTCACATTCCCACTAGCAGTACATAAGAGTTCCAAGCTCCCCGCAACTTCTCCAACATTTGGTATTTTCTGTTTTATTTTGTTTGTTTCATGCTAGTAATGTTGGGGTGAGATGGTATCTCATTAAAGTTTTGATTTGCATTTCTCTGATGGCTAGTGACTGAGAGTATTTCTTCATGTGTCTGTTATTTTTTGGTCAAGTGTCTTTTCATATCCTTTGCCCATTTTTTAAATTGGATTATTTGGTCTTTTTTGTTGTAGAGGTGTTGGCTTTTCCTATAGATTTTAGAGATTAGACTTTTGTCAGATTTGTCATAGCCAAAAATTTTTTCCCAGTCTGAGGTTCTCCTTTTACTCTTTTGGTGAAGTCTTTTGGTGAGCATAGGTGTTTAATTTTAAAAGATCCCAGTTATCTAGCTTATCTCCTGGTGTTTGCTTATTGTTAGTTATGGTTTGTATCCTATTTATGCTGTGTATTAGTGCCTCTAGCATTGACTTTCTTTTTTTTCTATGGTCTTTATGGTTTTTGGTTTTATATTTAGGTCTTTGATCCATTTTGAATTAGTTTTTGCCTATGGTTGGAGGTATGGGTCCTGTTTCATGTTTTTACAGATAGACATCCAGTTTTGCAAGCACCACTTGTTGAAAAGACTGTCTTTTCCTCATTTAATGGAGTTTGGGCCTTTGTCAAAGATCAAGGGGCGATAGGTGGATGGATTTATATCTGGGTTCTCCATTCTGTTCCACTGGTCTATGTATCTATCACTGTACTAGTACCAGGCTGTTTTGACTACTGTAGCTATATAGCAGGTTCTGAGGTCAGGTAGTACAAGTCCTCCTACTTTATTCTTCTTCTTCAATGATGCTTTACTTATCCAGGCCTCTTCCCTTTCCATATGAAGTTAATGATTAGTTTTTCCATCCCTTTAAAGAATGCTTTTGGTATTTGGATTGGGATTGCATTGCATTTATAGAATGCTTTGGGTAGAATGGACATTTTCACAGTGTTAAGTCTAACGATCCATGAGCATGGTGCATTTTTCCATTTATGTAGGTCTCATTTGATTTCTTGCGGTAGTGTTTTGTAGTTTTATTTGTATAAGTCTTTGTGTCACTGGTTAGATTTATTTCTAAGTATTTTATTTATTAGGGGATATTATAAATGGTATTGCTTTCCTGATTTCGTTTTTGTAGTTCTCCTTATTGATGTATAGGAATCCAACTGATTTTTTTTTTTTAATCTTGTAATGTGCTATGCTGCTGAATCTTTCTATTAGTTCCAGTAGTTTTCTTGTAGAGTCCTTTGGGTTCTCTGTGTATAGTATCATATCATCCACAAATAGGAATAATTTTACTTCTTCCTTACCAATCTGCAAGCCCTCTATTTCTTTTTCTTGCCTTATTGCTCTAGCTAGGATTTCCAGCAGAATGTTAAATAAGAGTGGTGATAAAGGGCATCCTTGTCTTATTCCTTTTCTTAGGGGAACTATTTTCAGCCTCTCACCATGAAGAGTGATGTTGGCTTTTGGTTTTGTATAGATGCCCTTTATTACGTTGAGGAATTTCCTTTCCATACCTATTTTATTTTATCAGGAGTGGGTGTTGGACTTTATTGAATGCCTTTTCTGTGTCAGTTGAGAAGGAGACTTACATATGAGGCAAAGTCCTTGGTGGCAACAGGACCAGAGCAGATCTCCACAACCCACAGTGGGAGGGCAGAGGTTTTATAGTGGTGATAGACAATAGTGGCTCCACACCAGAGGCTTACATAAGAATGCAAACTGTAGTGAACTAGTAGACCGCATGAGGGCACCCATGTTCTGCCTCACAAAGTGTGTTTCCCCTTCAATCTACTCCTGGAGGCTCACTCTTACAATCTGGCATGCTTCCCACTTTTGTGCTACTCCTCTACTTGTGCAGTTGTGTGAGAGAACCAGTTCCCTCCCCACTGGGAGCAGATATAAAAGTGAGATTGGCCAGGTGTCATATGGTGCCCACACATGTGCAAGAGACAGAGAAAGTTACTGTGTGCCCAGAACAGGGGGAAGGCATCTCTGATAAGGAGAAGGAACTGGGAGAGAGAAGACAACCCAATTCCCAGCCTCTCTGTCATAGAATGCTCTGGACCCAAGGCCTTTATGTAGGCAGCCCAGATGGGAGGCATAGAGGCAGACCATTCCCCCAACAGACGGTCTGTGCTTTGGATTGGATATTTTCTATTGATGTTTTCAAATTCACTGAACATTTCTTCTTCTGTGTCTAATATGCTGTCAATCCCATCTTTGAAACTTTTTTTCAGACATTTATACTTTTCATCTATAGAAGTTCCGTGTTTAATTTTTTTTTAATTTCATCCATTTCTCTTCTCAAGTTCTCTCATTTTCTGTTAAATCCTTAAGCATATTTAAAATATCTGTTTTAAATCCTTTTCTATTTATTCCATCATGTGTGTCATTTTGGCGTCTAATTTTATTGGTTGATTTTTTTCCAGTTATGGGTCATATTTTCTTTTTCTTTGCGTATGTCTTAATTTTTGATGAATATCAGGAATTGTGAATTTTAAATTGATGAGTGCTGAATTTTGTTGCCTTTTTTAAGGAATGTTGGGCTTTGGGCAGGAAGTTGTTATTTGTGCCTTTTTTTTTTTTAAGTCTAGAATAGTCTTTATTCTAAGGCGCATTTGGCTTTATTGTTAAGGTGTAACTCTTCTGTTGTTGTTGTTAGGTGTCATTGAGTCGGTTCCAACTCACAGCAACAGTATGTACAACAGAATGAAACATTGCATGGTCCTGCACCATCCTCAAACAGTAATCCTTCTACTGATACTAAAAGCACTGGGTCCTCCACAAGGATTCGCTATTCTGGCAGATCAAAGTTGAACATTTCCCAACTTTGTGTGTGCTCTCAGAACTGTTCAGTTTACAGCTCCCTGGTCATTCTTATCAAACTTTATGGGGTTCTACGCTAAGCATACGTGGCTTAGTGTTCAGAAATTCAGAATTCAGTATCATATTCAAGTGTGCTATACGCAATTTTATAGGGTTCTTTCTCTGTATAGTTTCCTCCTCTCCAGTACTCTTTCTAAGAATTCTAACCACATCTGCTTCTCTGACTCTATCAGGTATGCAAAGATCGCATTCTCTGTTTGGATTATTCCTTTCTGTACTATGGTCTGAAATATGCTCACAGGGAGAATGACATGGATATTGTAGGGCTATACATCTTTGTTTCCAATCACAGTCCAGTGCTGGATATATTGTCCAATGTGTAATATATTGCTTCAAATATTTTGTCAAATGTTTTAATAGTGCACAGTGGGGAACCTTTTGATCAAAGATTCTATAGAGGAATCTTGATCAAAAGGGGAAAAATGTAAAACACAATCTCAAATTCTCATGGAATCCAGACGTTCTAGAGCCACTGTGATTGGATGACCTCTCTCAAAACTATTTCCCTGAAGTCATCTTTAAACCAAACAATAAAGCAAAAAACCAAAACCAAATCCATTGCCATCGAGTTGGTTCTGACTCATAACAACCCTATAGGACAGAGTAGAACTGCCTCATAGGGTTTCCAAGGAGCAGCTGGTGAATTTGAACTGCTGACCTTTTGATTAGCAGCCAAGCTCTTAACTACTGTGCCACCAGGGATCCAAACCAAATAATAGTTTAGCTTAATTAGAAAAGAATATCTGCCTTGAGTATTGTGCTCTTTTAAAGAATTATCTGTATGTGATCAAACTGATAACAGCAACTCAAAAGGTTAAATAAGCTTAGGGGACAGTGAGTTTGTGTTAATGATGATGAAATACCTTGGAAAAGTTTGTGTTAATGATGATGAAACACGTTGGAAAATGATATAGAGAAAGATGGCACAACTTGAAGAATGTAACCAATGCCATTGAATTGTGCATGTAGAAATTGTTGAATTTATGTATGTTTTGTTGTGTATATTTTTCTCCAAAATAACAGATATCATAAAAAACAATGTAACCCATCACATGAACAACAACAACAACAAAAAAAAAAAAAAAAACCTACAGTGGGAATGAAAGTCAGGTACCATTCCTCTATCTTGGTTGGAATCAGAAGTCCCACTTTAACTACTTTGCATAAGTTCAGGTTCTTGTTTGTTGATATGACCTCAGTATTCACTATATAGACAATACTCAGTAAATTCTTGCTAAGTTGATGGATTGATGATATGAAAGAGTAAATTAATTAATTCTTATGTTTTAATATCGCAGGATGTTGTAGAAGGAAACTGCCTAATTAGTGCAGCGTAGAGGAAAAGGCAGTTATGATGAAAGAAGAGACCTGAGTTTAACATTAGTATCACTGAGAAGGTCAGTGTGGCACTCCTCTGTTGTCCAAGGATGACAGCAGGAAACGTCCTCACAGAACCAAATTTACAGATACCATTGGAAATGATAGAATCTTGAAGAAGTTGAGGCCAAGTGGCAGAACTCAACCGTCAGGAATAAGGTGGGCACAATTATAACAAGGCTTGAGTTTGAAGTGACAGCCAGGATTACTGACCCAAAGAAAGCTATGGAAATGTCAGATAGAACTCAATATTCCTAGGGGTAAGAGAGGTAGCTATAAAAGATTTCCACTTGTATGCTCATCTTAACATCTTGCACTGTGAGAAAGAAAATACCTGATTTGTAGCATTTGCTGATTTCCGTGGGGTAATTGCCCCCACCGTGGCTGATTTCAAGTTACCAAGGTAACATTGGTGAATGAAAAATTGGGAAGGACATATCATTATCAAATATTTCCACTATACAGTTCATTATCAAATATTTCCACTATACAGTTATAATAAATGTAAATAACTTTGGGCATAGATAATGGTAAAATGTAAAATAATCAAGAATGAAAGAGTTTTAAGTATTTACTACCTTTGTTTTATATATAATTTATTAATTGAAAATTTAGGTATTTAATTTTTAACAATGACCGTGTTAACAACTGGCTCACAACATTCCTGAAAATTTAACAGTCAGCCCTTGCAAGAACACTACTGGGTTTTGTTCAGTATCTACAACAGAAATAAGTCAAAGATGGATGATCAGTAAGCTAAGAAAAGTCATGCTCCCAAAACTTATAAATTGTTACTCAGTTCTAGTCCTGCCTGAGCCAGTTTTCTGACCCATAATCCAATTATTGAAAGAGAAGACAGGTCATTAAAAGGAAGACCTCTTCAATACCAATAAATGATACATCCCAAGAGGACTCATCCTGTTTATTTGAGTAACTGGGGGATAATATAGCACATATATTTCTAGGATGATAGAATGCAGGTCTAAGTTGACACTGATTCCCAAGATCTGAATCATGATCATGACCTTTCAGGTAGTACAAGAAGTCCTTATCTAGGTCTCATTCACACTGGGTCTACGAACTTATCCAGTAATCATTTCCATGGTCCTTGAATTTATAACTTGACAGCTAATTCTTAGTAGTTGGTACAAGCTCCAAATTGGCACCTTGGGAAGGCCAATTAGAAGCTTATGAAACTGCTCCACTACCCCTTCAGTGGCTGTGATAGTAAACCGAAATAATTTGGCATACCAAAGGGAATGGCAAGAATTAGTGTCACCTATAATCACCTTGGAAACCCTGGAAGTGTAGTGGTTAAGAGCTATGGTTGTTAACCAAAAGGTCAGCAGTTTGAATCCACCAGCCCTTCCTTGGAAACCCTACGGGGACAGTTCTTCTTTGTCATTTAGTGTCGCTATGAGTCGGAATCAACTTGATGGCAACGGGTTTGTTTTTTTTTTTAATAATCACCTCAAATATTCAAGGATAATGGTGCCCATTTATTTCTATTTAATTCACTAGGGTAGATCTTAGAAAAACCAGATGGATTTTAGAGGGTGACAATTGACTATTGCAAGCTGTCTTAGGCTGGGTTCTCTAGAGTAGCAAAACCAGTAAAGTGGATAAATATATATATAGAGAGAGATCATATCATATCAAACAGCTCACATGATTGTAAAGGCTAGAACGTCCCAAGTCCGTGGATCAGGGTAGAGGCCTCTCCCAAGTCACACTGCTGCAGAAGCTGGCAAGCCCAAGATCAGAAGGTTGGAGAGCAGGGCTCCCACTCACAGGCTGTTGCAGATCAACAAATCCCAGGTTCGGCAGATAAGCTGACAGCTCAAGTCCTAAGAATGGGAGATGAGATGACAGGAAGCAGCCGCAGGATCCAGAGAGAGCAAAAAGCCAGAACGTCTGCTTATATACAGATGCAGGCTACACCCCCAAGGAGACTCCCTTTCATCTGATTGGCTACTAAGAGTATACTCAATCATGGGAGTGATTACATTAAAACATGGAGAATCATGGCCCAGCCAAGTTGACACACAATCTTAACCATCACACGAGCTCAATCAAATAACTCCAATTGCAATTGCTGATTCAGATATGGTATACATATTAGAGTAGATTAATACAACCTCAGGTACATGAGTTACGACTATTGTTCTGCCAGAAGAATCATTTTCTATCTATACAAAAAAGGGGGACCAGGAACATTTGGCATTTATTTAGACTAGATACAAGTAAGCATTTATTTTTTTACCCCAAGGCCCTTCTCTGCTCCCTATCATAATATAACATGAAGAGATTTAGACTGCATGGACATCCTGCAGAGGATAACTCTGGTTTACTATATTAATGTTGTTGTTAGGTGCCAATGAGTCAATTCCAACTCATCGCAAACCCAGGTATATCAGAAAGAAACACTGCCCGGTCCTGCACCATCCTCACAATCATTGCTATCCTTGAGCTCATTGTTGTAGCCACTGTCTGAATAGATCTCACTGAGGGTCTTCTTCTTTTTCACTGACCATCTATCTCACAGAGCATGATGTCCTCCTGACAACATGTTAAAATTACATGAGATGCAGTTTTGCTATCCTCGCTTCTAAGAAGCGTTCTAGTTGTACTTCTTCCAAGACAGATTTGTTCTTCCTTCTGGCAGTCCATGGTGTATTCAATATTCTTCGCCAACACTATAATTCAAAGGCATCAATTCTTCTTTGGTCTTCCTTGTTCATTGTCCAGCTTTCACATGCATGTGAGACAATAGGAAATACCATGGCCTGGGTTAGGCACACCTTAGTCCTTAAGGTGACATATTTGCTTTTTAACACTTTAAAGAGGTCTTTTGCAGCAAATTTGCCCAATGCAATACATCATTTAACTCCTACTTCTGTCAGCATTAATTGCGCAGCCAAGCAAATGAAATCCTTGACAACTTCAATATTTTCTCTGTTTATCCTGATATTGCTTATTGGTCCAGTTGTGAGGATTTTTGTTTGTTTGTTTGTTTTTGCTGAGGTGTAATCCATACTGAAGGCTGTGGTCTTCGATCTTCATCAGTAAGTGCTTCAAGTATAGAACATTTTACTATATTGATAACATCATACTAATTGGACTGGATGAGAGAGAAGGGGCAAGTATGTTGGAGGCATTAATAAGACACATACACTGCAGTGAGTTGCAAAGCCTACAAAGATTCAATGGCCAGTTGCAGAGATCCTTAAGTATTTAACCTGTAAAAAGAATCCATTAATCATTGTTGTTGTTGTTAGTTGCGGTTGAATCAATTCCAACTCATGGTGACCCCATGTGTGCAGAGTGGAACTGCTCCATAGAGTTTTCAAGGCCTGGAGCTTTCGGAAACAGATCCTCAGTCACGTCTTCCTAGGTGCCTGGGCTAGTAGTCAATCTCTTAACCGTCTGTGCCACCCACAGACTCCTTCATTTAATCATTAGAGGATATTAAGGGCATCTTCAGGTATGAAATCCAAAATCTCTAATTTTTTGTAGTAGTTAGTGCATTAATCTTTTGGTAAGAGAAAGCTTCAAACCAACTCCAAATTTACCCTAAAATATATTTGAAAGTTTTATGATTTAGACAGCAGAATAAAATCGAATTTTACTTTGAGGCATAAATGGTCCTTGAGGTTGGGACTTTGAGTCTTGCTTTGACTTTACAGCTTTTTACAAACAGGTAAGGTAAGAGCTGTTCATGCTTTCAAAGTCTTCAGCTAAAATTTCCTCATATATACTTTTGTAGAGCTTGAGCTGATTTTTCTCTGTCATTGTGCATCTGTTCATGAAGGATGGCAACCAGACATATGGAAAATGTCCTTAGGCTCCAAGTAGCCAAGGGAAGACTGCCAAAGTCCATGTCTTGCATGATACAGTTTTCAAATAGTCAATAACTCTTCTCTTCTGAGCGAAAGTGGCATTATGGAAACAAAAGAGCCCTGGATCTAGATTCTCCATAACTCAGTTGTTGTTGTTGTGTGAAAATTACTTAAGCTCTCTGAAACTTCAATTGATTGATCTATAAAATAAAAGTAATCATTTCTACATCAAAATATCATTGTGGGAATTTAAATAGATAAAAGATCTGACTCATGGGTTTCAGCACCCCTTAGTGAACCACCAAAGTATAGATATCTCGTTTGTTCAAGGCATATTTGCATAGTTTTTATAGAGTCTTAACTCCTTTGATTTGCAATTGAGTAAAAAAAACATTGTTGCCGTAGAGTAGATTTCAACTCATGTGTTGCCGTAGAGTAGATTTCAACTCATGGCGATGCCATGTCTGTCAAAAGTAACTAATTTGAGAGGGCTAAGGGAAAGGCAGATATGGTAAGAATAAACAGATGATTGAGACTGAAGGAAAACTTCCCAAATTTCATATTTAGAAAAAATAATGACTAAAATAAAATGGTAAAAGGGAGAAGGGATTTTCATTAGAGATAGAAGACGAGAAGACAATAAAGAAAGTGAAAGAATTTCTTAAGTTTAAAGATACTTTAAAAATACTGCAGTGGATAAATCTAGAGTGTTGCTTGAATTTTTCAGGCCTTTGTGGATTTAATGCAGTCATAAGGCAAAAGGCTAGAAAGGCTGTGTGTGAGCTATGTTTACTATTAAAATCCTTAAAAAGGAGCAGCTAGGAAGGAGGGGCAAAGCTCCAGTGACTGCCATCCCTTCCATCTTGGAGAAGAGAAGAATCTCATGAATAGGTTTGGTGGTGGCAGTGATTCACAGGAGAGGAAAGTGGGTACTTAAAATGAAACATTGCTGGCGACCATAGTGTTTACAGGTCACATTGTGCATTTTCATCTTCACTAATAGAGCCAGTGAAAGACAGTAAGGAGTTGAAAGAGTTGGACTAAAAAGACCTCTCTGGCTGTAGTATAGAAAATAGACAATAGGGGGAAAGAAGAGATGCCTGAGGACTCAAGCAGAGGTTATTGTAATATTATAGGCTAAGGATGAGGGCATCTTGGACTCTGATATGGCTATTGAGATGGAGTGAAGTGACTGGATCAGAGAGAGATTTAGGAGCAAAAAAGGAACCTGGTGTTTATTTGAATATGGAGGTGAAGGGTGAGATCATATCGAGATATTTGTTTTGCACAACTGGATGGATGGTGGTGAAATACAGTGCAGTGGAAAACACTGGAAAAACACCAAATTAGGGGGAGAAATCTTGTATTAAATTTTAGGAATGTTCAGTTTGAACTACTGAGTCATTCAACTGGAGACACTGAGAAGACACTTGCATATGGTGTTGGAGCTCAAAGGAAGTTTCAGTAATAAACTTGTAGAATTGTTCAAGTATAGGTGCAAATTTAAGTCATGGTTGTGAATGACTTGAGAAGAGAATAGAATGAGAAGAGGACTGAAGGAAATCTAACATCAAATGAGTAGTGAAAGGAAGACGAATCTGCATAGAAAATAAAAAAGGAGCAATCAGAGAGGGTGGAGAAATACAAGAGGAATATGGTGTCACAAAATTGAAAAGAGAAGAAGTGAATTTTCAAGAAGAAATGAATTGTAAAAAAAAAAAAAAAAGTTAAATGATGCTGAGCTGTCCTGTAGGATAAGCTATGAGTTGTAGAAGAGGCAGAAATTATGACTGGGCAAAGGCATCCTTTTTGAGGTAGAAAGAAAATTAAATATTAAAATACAATTTACAGGGTGAGAAAGACAGAGAGGACTATCCAAAGCTAAGGGAATAATGTGAGTGAAAGCATAGGAGGATAACAATGTCCAATACACTGAGGTAATGGCAAGTAATCTTGCAGGATTGGAATACAGGTTGTCCAGACAACCTCAAAAAAGAGATTAGACCCAGATAGTAAAGGTATTTAAACACCAGGATTTTGCTTTTTCAGTGAGTAATAAACTATTGAGAATTTATATATTTACATCCCGTAATTCTGAAAGTCAGAATTCGAAAACTTAAAACTTCATTCTCCCCAGTCACCCAAAACCCTGTCCCCACTCCAGGAAATACGCAAATTAGTGAATTAACCCATTGTTCTGCTAACAGAGCTGCCTTTTAATCACAAGAAACAACTTGGCAAATATCTATTTTTCAGTCAATCATATTTGTTGCTATTCATCTTTTCTCTATTTCTTATAGAGTTTAATTTATTTTTTTCCTGCATTTTCCCTCAGGAAGTAATTATAAGTGTTGAATCAAGGAAAATGTTACTGGTTTTCAACTTCTTTTAAAACTTGTAAAGAGAGCCAACATGATTGTACAAAGCTACAGGCACATTTGCTGGTGATTCAAAATTTGGATGAGTTGGTGAGGAATCAAAAACAGGATTTCAGTCCTCAAAGAAGAATTGCTAGGTGCAAGTTTACTTCCAAAAGAGTGTGGGTGATTTGATGTCATTGCTGTTGAACATTTGTTAGCCATAATGTAATGAAGATTATTTATGGGAAAAAGAAGTTATTATTTATGAAACAAAGAAATGTATTACTTACCATTTCATCAATGCCTGGCCCAATGCCTTTCTCTATAGAAGACATTCAAAAAATTTTTTTAAATAAATGAATTAATGAATACACTATTGTCTCTATAGGTTGTCATACAGAGCAGTTTAAAACCTGGACATTTTGGTTGGATTGGACTATATGTCACATCCAAAGGAAACATTTGGGCTTCAATAGATGAGTACTTTTTAGTTCCACAGTTGTAAGTGGTTTTGTGTGTGTGTTTTTGTTTGATTTTTAGAAAGGTATTTATAAATTAAATTTCCTCCTTTTCCAATCTTTTTTTTTTTTTCTTTTTTGATCTGGCTCCCTCTCTCTCCCTTATTTTCTTTTTCCTCTCCTTTTTCTTTCTATCTCCCACTTTTTTTCTTTCCCTTATTTCTCTTTTCTTCCCCTTCTAACATTCATTGATGTTGAGAAATGGGGATAAAAACGGTTCATTATTACACCTATCAATTAGTAATTGTTCAAAAAATAATTATTTGTCAAATTTTAAGTTGATTTAATCCTCATTTAAAGTAATTTAAGCAAATATTTTCTGTATGGTAAATGCAGAGATAACATTCACCTATAAATTAAAAAAAAACTGGAATATATAAGTCTTTTGAGTTGAAATTAGAAAAAAATGGATTTAAATTTATGCTCATAGAAAATGCAACTAAACTTGTTGATGTAAATTTCCTTATCTATATAAAAAGATCAATGAAACTTTCCTCACAGTGAGTATGACAGGAGTATGACTAACATAAGCTAATACATGTATGAATGCTCTAAAATTCTTAATTGGCAGGGAGTGGGGAGAAAGGAAGATTCACTCTCTAGATAGTAGACATTTGTTATTTCTGGTGATGGAAAAGGTAACACTGAATGAGTATGAAGTGTGCACAGCTGGATGAAGGTAAATGTCACTAAGGTGTACACAAGAAAAAATGACCTTTTGGTAATTGCTAGGGCAGGTGTAATTTTTCAACAACAGCAACAACAACCATAATATGTATGTGCAGGCATATATGTATGTAGTAGGCATATATGTGTATAGGTATGTATATGTAAGTATATATATGTGCGTATGTATACAAAACCCAAAACCAAACCCATTGCTGTCAAGTCAATTCCAACTCATGGTGACCCTGAAGGACAGAGTAGAATTGCCCCATAGGGTTTCAGGGAGAGGCTGGTGGATTCGAACTGCTGAACTTTTGGTTAGCAGGCAAGTTCTTAACCACTGTTCCACCAGGGCTCTGTATGTATGTATAGGTGTATGCATATTTATATGTGTATGCATGTATGTGTGAGTATGCACATATATTCATATATATATTAAAGCAAATAGGGGCACAGTTATGGATACTTCTTAGACATAACCAAACACTTAGAAGGATTGGTTTTCCAGGTTTGAAGGCTTAGGACCATAGTCTCATGGGACAACACGGTCAATTGGCATAACATAGTTCACCAAGTTTATGTTCTACCATCCCAGTTTTGTGAGTAGTGTCTGGTGTCTTAAAAGCTTGTGAGCAGTCATCTAAGATACAACTATCGATCTCTATTCATCTAGAGTAAAAGAAAAAGAAGGAAATAAAAGACTCAAACAAGAAACTAGTCTACAGGACTAATAGTATACACTAACCATAGCCTCATCTACCCTGAGACCAGAAGAACTAGATGGTGTCGAGCTACCACTACTGACCATTCTGATCAGGGCCACAGTAGATAAATACTAATAAGGGGAGGAAAATGTGGAACAGAGCCTTAAATTCTTAAAATATCCAGATTACTAGACTGGTTGAGACTGGAGGACTCCCTGAGACTATTGCCCTGAGATACTCTTTAAACCTTGAACCAAAATTAACCCCTGAGGTCACCTTTTAGCTAAAAAACCAATTGGCTCACAAAATAAAGGATATCACTTGTGAGTACTGTGCTCCTTTAAATAAGCATCTTTATGAGACCAAACAGTCAACAATTACTTTAAAACAAAGATGAGAAAGTAAGGCGGCAGGGGACCTAGACTAACAGAAACGGAACAACCTGAAGGGAAATAGTAAGAATGTTCATGCATTGTGAAGAATGTAACCGGTGTCATTGAAAAATTTGCGTAGAAATTGTTAATTGGGAACCAAACTGCTGTGTAAACCTTCACTAAAAACAAAGTAAAATATTATTTAAAAAAAAAAAAAAAGAAGTATGAGCCCAGAAAGTAAATACTTAAGCTTCTATAGTGCAGTTACTGAGATAGGAGAAGAGAAGTTTAGAGGGAAGGCAAATCAACAGGGCCCAAATATAATTGCCAGCAACAAAATCAAGGTTCATTTTAAAACCTCTGCAAAATCTTGGCTGCTAAGAAAGCACCTATGAAAGTTTGGCTGGTGGAAATTTTAAAAAGAAACAACCATTATTTTATGAAACATACTCAAACATTTGTCCTTTATCTCCCAGGTTTTTGGTGATTGGACCAACTGATAGCAAGAGTTGTGCCATCGTTATGGGAGGTCAGGTGTATTCTGAAGAATGTAACAACGGATTCAATGGCTTTTGCCAGAAAGATGCTGTGTAGTTCACACCCACTAGACCCAGTGGTAGTTAAATGTACAACAAAACGCAGAACTACTTATCAGCTTGAAGCAGAAGCAGATTTAAAAGGATTTGGTTATTTTAAGTAAAGTTTCTAACAGGAAGTTTCTGATAGAAGCAGTGTCTTTTCTCCTAAATTGACTATAAAGTCAACTTCTTCACAGAACTGTTGCTGAATATTTGGACTTACTTTTTTCTTTCCCACAGCACTGGTAATATAGAACTAAATGAAAAAAGTTAGTAGTTACTTTAGTAGTTATTTTTTGCCATTAAAAATATCATAGAATAAAACAACTTTAAAGAAATATTTTTATGCTATGTGTCCTATGTGGTGGATTGGAAGGAAAGAGGAATTTTATGTATAAATACATTTGATGCATGAAATAATTCTGAACTTTTTGCTTATATATTAATAACATGAAATTTATTATAAAGTCACATGATCAAATATTCAAAACAATAACTATGAACAACAAAAATAAATTCCATGCATTTGAATAAAGAATTAAAAATAATACATACGGAGGTTAACAGTGCCTAGTCTTTCTTAATGGAATACATTTTCTTCTTTTTTTATACAAATACAAATTTTTCAAATATTCTATACAGAAATATACTGCTAAATGAGAACATATGATAAAATTATTTTAAGTCAGAGAACAAAATATTCTTTTAATATTTAAAAAAGTAAATTTAATCTTCTAATTCCGCCTTATTTACAGTCTATGTGCATCCTGTATCTTGGGTTCTAAAGCCTTCTGAACATTTGGTGAAGTAATTAATATACCTGGCACATGATATATTTATGCAGTTTCTTTCTCTCTGGGCTTTTCTCCCAAGTTAACAGTTTTCCATTTTCATCAAAAAGAAATCAAACTTTCAGCTGATAGTAAAGTCTTCAGATCTTATCAAAATGAGATGGTTATTCGAAGAAATATGCCATCTTTTTTTAATAGTAGTTTAAGCCACATCCTGGCTTGACCACAGAGAAAAATAGCTCCTTATCTGCCTGTGATTATCCACTTTAAGTTTGCTAAATGCAGCAGGGGCCTGGGTTACTTCGGCTATTTTATTCTTGTCAAGGGGACTTCAGCGTTTCTCCTTTACAGAGCAAACACTGCTGTAACAGCGGATGAATAGAGCTAAGAATGAGATAGTGACAAAGGCAGACTCAGCTATTCAGAATGCAGTTCTTTCAGTTCTTTTATTCATGCAATGTTCAACCTGACTCTTGTTCAATTAATTTAATTTTTGGTTTATAAAATGTGTTTTTCACTTCTAAGGACTCTTTGACTAGATTGTTCTCATTTTTCTTGCCAGATCATTTTTGTTTTATGGATCAATTTTTTCACCAAATCTCACTGAGAATATGAATTAATTTTTTTTTTGCCTATTCGGTTTTTTTGGTTAATTTTTCTCCTATTTCTTATATTAATGTTTAAAAACCAAAAAACAAATCAGTTGCCATCGAGTTGATTCCAACTCATAGCAACCCTATAGGACAGAGTAGAACTGCCCCCTGGGGTTTCCAAGGAGTGGCTGGTGGATTCAAACTGCTGACCTTTTGGGTAGCAGAGGAGTTTGTGACCACTACACCATGAGGGCTCCATTGTGATCATAAAATCACACAAACCCTCTTTGTGAAAAGACATTTGTTAACTATGAACTCACTTAAAGTTTACCTTATGGAAACAATTTAACCTTACTTAAAGTTATTTCATTTTCTCCTTCGGTTCTTGAGAAGGTGACTCTAAACCTTTGGAGTTTCCTAAGTAATTGAGATACCTTTGTTCTACCAATGAATGGGGCAGGCCAGTCCACAAGGATCACATGGCGGCCTCAGGAAGGAGGGGGAAGAGTGATTTGATTATGCTGAAGTTAGTCAAACTGTTCAAACTGTTGATTTTCTACTTTCTATCTCCTCTTTTTTCTCCTTAAAAAGCTTGATGTAATTAACCTACAAATGAGCCAACTTTTTTTTGGAAATGGAGCAGTCTCTTTGTATGCACACAGATTAACTGCTCAAATAAACCCTATATGCTTTAACTTCTTTGGTGCTTTGATTATTTTTGAATATATATATATATATATATATATAAATTATTTTGATGTATAGAGGAAGTGTTTTGTATGCTAGGTACACCAGTGCTCAAGGAACTCAAGGATTAGTGAGTAAGACAGAATCATTAACAGATACCAACAAGAGAATACCACATAAACACCATCTCTTCTTTGGGGATTCTGAGAAGATTCCAATACAAGTGACATCTGAGTATGATATATATATATCATATATACCAAAATCTTTGGATTTTGGTCTGTTTATAGTCTGAGTGCTTGCAGCCAATTTCCCATTTTGTTTTCTGGTATGTCACAATAAAAATCTTTGTTGCAGAAGGCTTTGGTGAGATTTGTTTCTCTATAACAACCTGCAATATGCAGATGACACAACCTTGCTTGCTGAAAGTGGAGAGGACTTGATGAAGGACTTGGATGAAGATCAAAGACTACAGCCTTCAGTATGGATTACATCTCAACCTAAAAAAATAAAAAAACCTCACAACTGGACCAGTAAGCAACATCATGATGAATGGAGAAAATATTGAAGCTGTCAAGGATTTCATTTTACTTGGATCCACAGTCAACACCCATGGAAGCAGCAGTCAAGAAATCAAATGGCATATTGTACTGGGCAAAGCTGCAGCAAAAGAACTCTTTAAAGTGTTAAAAAGCAAAGATGTCACCTTGAGGGCTAAGATGTGCCTGATTAAAGCCATGATATTTTCTATCGTCTCATATCCATGTGAAAGATGGACAATGAATAAGTAAGACCAGAGAAGAATTGATGACTTTGAATTGTGGTGTTGGCAAAGAATATGGAATATACCGTGGACTGCCAAAAGAAGAAACAAATCAGTCTTGGAAAAAGTAAAGCCAGAATGCTCCTTAGAAGCGAGGATGGAGAGATGTCATCTCACATACTTGGATATGCTATCAGAAGGGACCACTCCCTGGAGAAGGACATCATGGTTGGGAGAGGGTCAGCTCAAAGGAAGAAGACCTTCAATGAGATGGATTGACACAGTTATTACCACAATGGACTCAAACCTAGTAACAATTGTGAGGATGGTGCAGGACCAGGCAGTGTTTTGTTTTCTTGTACATGGGGTTGCTATGAGTCAGAACCAACTTGATGGCACCTAACAGCAATTGATGATAAAGATAGTTTTTAGTTTCATATTTAAAATTTTTTTTTATTGTACTTCAGGTGAAGGTTTACAGAACAAATATTTTGTCATTAAACAGTCAGTACACATATTGTTTTATGACATTGGTTAACAACCCCACGACATGTCAACATGCTCCCTTGTTGGCCTTGGAGGATCCTTTTTTTCGTTTTTTGGTGAAAATATACATAGCCAAAGATACACCATTTCAAAAATTTCTGCATGTACAAATCAGTTATGTCGATATATGTTCTTCCAGTTGTGCTGCTATTCTCAATTTAGATGAAGTTTTACAGAACAAAATAGTTTCTCATTAAACAGTTGGTACACATATTGCCCTATGACAATAGTTAAGAACCCCACTACATGTCAACACTGTCCTTACTCAACCTTGGGTTCCCTATCACCAGCTTTCCTGTCCCCTTCTGTCTTCTACCCCTTGTCCCTGGACTGCTGTGCCTCATTAGTCCCGTTTGGTTTTATGGGGCTGTCCAATCCCTAGCTGAACAGTGAACTTCGGAGTGACCTCACCACTGAACGAAAAGGGTGTCCGGGGGCCATACTGTCAGGGTTTCTCCAGTCTCTGTCAAGCCAGTAAATCTGCTCTTTTTTTGTGTGTTAGAATTTTGTCCTACATCCTTCTCCAGGTCTGTTCAGAACCCTGTTGTGATCCCTGTCAGAGCAGTCAGTGGTAGCCGGGCGCCACCTAGCTGTACTGGACTCAGTAGCTGTGGTCCATTAGTTCTCTAGACTAATCTTTTCCTTGTATCCTGTTCTCTTCATTCTCCCTTGCTCCTGAAGGGATGAGACCAATGGAGTATCTTAGATGGCTGCTGACAGGCTTTTAAGACCCCAGACACTACTTACCAAGGTAGAATGTAAAACATTGTCTTTATAAACTGGGTTATACCAGTTGAGCTAAAGATGTTCCCGAGACCAAGGTCCCCACGCCCTCTGCCCAGCAATTCAGTCCCTCAGGGAGTTTGGATGTGTCTATGGCGCTTCCATGACCTTTCCTTGTACAAGTTGTGCTGGCTTCCCCAGTATTGTGTACTGTCCTAACCTTCACCAAAGTTACCACTTATCTATTGCCTATTTAGTATTTCCCCCCCCCACCCCTCCCATCCCTCACAACCAACAAAGATTATTACTTTTTGTGTGTAAACTTTTTCATGAGTTTTTGCAATAAAGGTCTCATACAGTATTTGTCCTTTTGTGATTGACTTATTTCACTCAGCATAATGTCCTCCAGTTTCATCCATGTTATGAGATGCTTCACAGATTCATCATTGTTCTTTATCGTTGCATAATACTCCATTGTGTGTACGTACCATAGTTTATCCATTCTTCTGTTGTTGGGCATCTAGGTTGTTTCCATCTTTTTGCTCTTGTGAACAATGCTGCATGTGTCTATTCACGTGATGGCTCTTATTTCTCTAGGATATATTCCTATGAGTGTGATTTCTGGATCAAATGGTATGTCTATTTCTAGCTTTCTAAGGAAGCACCATATCATTTACCAAAATGGTTGTATCATTATGCATTCCCGCCAGCAGTGCATAAGGGTTCTAATCTCCCTGCAGCCTCTCCAATATTTGTTATTTCCAGTGTTTTTGATTCGTGCCAGTAATGCCAGGGTGAGATGGTATCTCATTGTGGTTTTAATTTGCATTTCTCTAATGGCTAGTGATTGGGAGCATTTCCTCATGTGTCTGCTGGCCACTTGAATGTCTTCTTTGGTGAAGTGACTGCTCATTTTTTGCCCATTTTTTAACAGGATTATTTGTCTTTTGTTGTAGGTGTTGGATTGTCTTGTAGATTATGGAGATTAGACCTTTGTCTGACTTGTAAAGTCCAAAAATTGTTTCCCAGTCTATAGGTTCTCTTTTTACTCTTTTGGTGAAATCTTTTGAAGAGCATAGGTGTTTGATTTTTAGAACATCCCAGTTTTCTAGCTTATCTTCTGGAGTTTGTGTGTTGATGGTTATGGTTTGTATCCTGTTAATGCCATGTATTAGGGCCCGTAGCGTTGATCCCATTTTTTCTTCTATGAACTTTATACTTTTTGGCTTTCTATTTAGGTCTTAGATTCATTTTGAATTAGTTTTTGTGTATGGTGTGAGGTATGGGTCCTGTTTCATTTTTTGCAGATGGAGATCGAGTTTTGCCATCACCGTTTGTTAAAAAGACTGTCTTTTCCCCATCTGATGGACTTTGGGCCCTTGTCAAAGATCAGGTGACTGTAAGTGATGGATTTACATCTGGGTTCTCAATTCTGTTCCATTGGGCAATGTATCTGTTGCTAAACCAGTACCAGGTTGTTTTGACTACTGTAGCTGTATAGTAGGTTCTGAGGTCAAGTAGTGTGAGTCCTCCTACTTTATTCTTCTTCTTCAATAGTGCTTTACTTATTCTGGGATTCTTCTTTTTCCATATAAAGTTAATGATTAGTTTTTCCATCTCTTTGAAGAAAGTATTTGGATCGGGATTGCATTGTATTTGTAAATTGCTTTGGGTAGAATTATCATTTTCACAATGTTGAGTCTACTTATCCATGAGCATGGCATATTTTTCCATTTATGTAGATCTTTTTGTGTTTCTTGCAGTAGTGTTTTGTAGTTTTCTTTGCATAGGTCTTTTACATCCCTGGTTAGATTTCTTCCTAAGTATTTTATTTTTTTTAGGGGCTATTATAAATGGTATTCTTTTCCTGATTTCCTTTTCATCGTTCTCTTTGTTGGTGTATAGGAATCCAGCTGATCTTTGTATGTTTATCTTGTATCCTGCTACCCTGCTGAATCTTTCTATTAGTTCCAGTAGATTTCTCATGGAGTCTTTAGGGTTTTCCCTGTATAGTATCATATCATCCACAAACAGGGATAGTTTAACTTCTTCATTACCAATTTGGATGCTCTTTATTTCTTTTTCTCACCTATTGCTCTAGCTAGAACTTCCAGCACAATGTTAAATAGGAGTGGTGATAAAGGACATCCTTGTCTTGTTCCTGTTCTCAACGGGAATGTTTTCAGCCTCTCTCCATTAAGAATGATGTTGGCTGTTGGTTTTGCATAGATGCCTTTTATTATGTTGAGAAATTTCCCTTCTATACCTATTTCATTGAGAATTTTTATCAGGAATAAGTGTTGGACTTTGTCGAATGCCTGTTCTGTGTCAATTGAAATGATTGTGTGATTCTTTTCTTTCCTTTTATTTATGTGGTGGATTACTTTGATTGATTTTCTAATGTTGAACCATCTTTGCATACCTGGTATGAATCCTATTTGGTCGTGGTGTATTATTTTTTTGATATGATGCTGAATTCTATTGGCTAGAATTTTGTTGAGAATTTTTGCATCTATATTAATGAGAGATATTGGTCTGTAATTTTCTTTTTTGTGGCATTTTTGCCTGGTTTCAGTATCAGGGCTATGCTGGCTACATAGAATGAATTCAGAAGTGTCACTTCCTATTCTATGTTCTGAAATAGTTTGAGTAGTACTGGTATAAGCTCTTCTCTGAATAATTGGTAGAATTCTCCAGTGAAACCACCTGGGCCAGGGCTTTTTTTGGTTGGGAGTTTTTTTTATTACCTTTTCAATCTCTTCTCTTATTATGGGTCTGTTCAGATTTTCAACATCATTTTGTGATAGTTGGGGTAGGTAGCTTGTTTCTAGAAATTTATCCATTTCCTCTAGGTTTTCAAATTTGTTGGAGTATAATTTTTCATAATACTCTGTTATGATCCTTTTTATTTCATTTGGATCTGTGATAATGTCACCTATTTCATTTCTTATTTGAGTTATTTGAATCCTCTCCTGTTTTTATTTTGTCAGTCTGGCCAGTGGTTTGTCAATTTTGCTGATTCTTTCAAAGAACCAACTTTTGGTTTCGTTGATACTTTCTATTATATTTCTATTCTCTATTTCATTTATTTCTGCTCTGATCTTTATTATTTCCTTTCTTGTGGTGACTGTTGGCTTTTTTGCTGTTCTCTTTCTATTTGAGTTGTGTAGTTAATGTTTTGATTTTGTCCCTTCTTTTTTTTTTTTGGGTGTAAAAAAAAATATATATTTTTTTTATTGTGCTTTAGGTGAAGGTTTATAGAACAAATAGTTTTTCATTAAACAGTCAGTACACATACTGTTTTATAACACTGGTTAACAACCCCACGACATGTCAACACTCTCCCTTCTCAACCTTTTTTTTTTTTTTTTTGGTGAAAATATACATAGCCAAAGATACAGCATTTCAAAAATTTCTACATGCACAATTCAGTGACATCAATTACGTTCTTCCAGTTCTGCTGCTATTCTAACTTTAGATGAGGTTTACAGAACATTAAACATTGAACAGTTAGTACACATGTTGCCCTATGACAATGGTTAACAACCCCACTACATGCCAATACTGTCCTTACTCAACCTTTGGTTCCCTATCACCAGCTTTCCTGACCACCCCTGCCTTCTAGTCCCTGTCCCTGGACTGCTGTGCCTTATTATGGGGCTGACCAATCCCCGGCTGAACAGAGAACCTCAGAAGTGTTTTGATTTTGTCCCTTTCTTCTTTTTTGATGTGTGCATCTATCCGTATAAATTGTCCTCTGAGGACTGCCTTTGCTGTGTCCCAAAGGTTTTCGTATGATGTGTTTTCATTCTCCTTTGATTCTAGGAATTTTTGGATTCCATCTCTGATTTCTTCTATTACCCAGTGGTTTATAAGCAGGGTGTTATTCAGTTTCCATGTAATTGATTTTTTTTCCTTGCTCTTTCTGTTGTTAATTTCTACCTTGATGGCATTTTGGTCAGAGAAGATACTTTGTATTATCTCAAAGTTTTGGATCTTGTTGAGGGTTGCCCTGTGGCCTAAGATGTAGTCTATTCTGGAGAATGTTCCATGTGCATTGGAAAAGAACGTGTACTTTGCAGCTGTAGGGTGGAGTGTTCTATATATGTCTGTGAGGTCAAGTTGGCTGATTGTTCCCTTTAGGTCTTCTGTATCTTTGCTGAGTTTCTTTTTAGATGTTCTGTCCTTTACTGAGAGTAGTGTGTTGAAGTCTCCTACTATTATTGCGGAACTGTCAGTTTCTCTTTTCAGTGCTGTTATTTTGTTTTTATGTATTTTGAAGCTCTGTCATTGGGTGTGTAGGTGTTTATTTTGGTTATGTCTTCATGATGGACTGCCCCCTTAATCATTATATAGTGTCATTCTTTGTCTTTTATCATGGATTTTGTTTTAAAGTCTATTTTATCTGAGATTAGTATTGTTACTCCTGCATTTTTTTGGTAGTTTTTGCTTGATAGATTTTTTTCCAACCTTTGATTTTTAATAAATTTATCTCTTTGTTTCTAAGGTGTGACTCTTGTAGACAGCATTTTGATGGATCCTGTTTTTTTTATCCATGCTATCACTCTCAGTCTCTTTATGGGTGCACTGAGGCCATTTCCATTCAGTGTAATTATTGATAGATGTGAGTTTATTGGTGTCATTTTGTAGTGCTTTTTTTTTTGTGGTGCTGACATTTTCTTTGTTCCTCTTACTCTCCTGTGCTGAATTGCTTTTGTTGGTGGATTTTTTTCATTTCTTTTGTTTTTGTAGGTTTTGTTTTTACTGAGACTTTATGTTTTTCCTCTTTATTTTGATAAGTAGGTTTGTTAACTTTCTTTGTGGTTACTCTGAAATTTACCCTTATCTTTCTACATTTGAAGCAGTCTATTATTACTTGGGATCACCTTGTCTTTCTCTCCATTAAAAGGTTCTATACCTACACCATTTATTCCCTCTTTTTACGTTCTAATGTTGTTACCATTTACAGATTAACTGCTCTGGTTCCCTGTTGTATTTCTTTTGGTTTTCCATAGTCCTTGAGAGTTCATTTCCTAGACTGGTATCTGGCTGGTATGATCCTGTGTCCTAGATTCAGCCTGTGAGCTGAAATTGTTTGTTCTCAGATTGAAGGACTCCGTTTAATAATTCTTGTAACTTTGGTTTAGTTTTTACATATTTCCTTAATTTGTTTATCTGGAAATGTCCTAATTTCACCATCATATTTGAATGAGAGTTTTGCAGGTTATATTATTCTTGGTTGGCAATTTTTTTCTTTCAAGGATTTATATATGTCATCCCATTGCCTTCTTGCCTGCATGGTTTCTGCCGAATAATCTGAGCTTAGTCTTATTGCTTCTCCTCTGCATGTGACTTCCTGTTTTTTTCGAGCTACTTTCAGGATTCTTTGTTTGTCTTTGGTTTTGGCGAGTGTGATTATGATATGCCTTCGTTATTTTCTTTTGGGAACTATCCTATATGAGGTTCGTTGAGCTTCTTGGATGACCAGCATTTCATCTTTCCTGATACTGGGGAAGTTTTCTGTCAGCAGTTCTTATGATCTTCTCTGTGTTTTTTCTCCCCATGTTCTGGAACTCTGATCACTAGCAAATTTTTGCTTTTGATTGTATCCCACATAATTCTCAGGGTCTCTTCATTTTTCTTCATTCTTTTTTTGGAGTTTTCCTCAGAGTTGTATCCAAATGTTTATCTACAATTTCCCTGATCCTATCTTCCATTGTTTCTAACTTGCTCCTCAGCCTTTCTATGACTCCGTCCATTTCTGAAATTTTCTTGTTTATCTTTTGGATTTCTAATTGTTGTTTTTGTATGATTTCTAGTTGTAAATATTTTTTGGCATTTTGTTGCTGCATTATATTCCTGAATTCTATTTTTTGTCTGTATTTTCCATGAATTTGTCTGCCTTTTCCATGAATTTGTCAATTTTTTCCTCATTTTTGTCTGCTTTTTGCTTCAACTCTTGGAGAATTCTGAGTATTAGAGATTTGAATTCCTTATCAAGTAGTTCTAGTGCCTTTTCTTCTACTGGAAAGTCATGTGGTGTTTTATTTTGGATACCTACTGGAACCATCCTGTCCTGTTTTTGTAAATGTTTTGATATTGCCTGCTGTCTTTGGGGCATTCAATGGTTATGTACCCCATTTATTGATTGTAGATTTGTTTGTTTCATCCTGTTTTTTTGTTTTATTTGGCTATGTCTGAGAGGCAGGTTGTGTGTTCTTTATTGTTTGCTCATCTGTGGGCACAATACTTTTCGCCTCCTTCTCCAATTGGCAGGGTCAGTACCTCAGATATGGTACAGCAGGGCAGGTCTAGCTGAAAAGGAGTTGCTGGGATGGCTTGTTTCTGGCACTTATTACAGCCACCAGGGTGGGTTGGTAATCACTTCAGGGCACATTCAGTAGGCTGTGCCTGTGCTGCTTGGTGGTGTAATGTTAAGCACATGGTGTAGGTAGGCAGGGTGGAGGGGGGAGATTGTGATGTGTGGAGCTAAGTTGGGTACAAGAGAGAGGAACAGAAGCCAAAAACATACAAACAAACAAAAAAATAGTTCTAGGGGAGCTTTCTGTTGGAGTGGAGAATTGAGAGACTATGAAATGGAGAAAAACAAAAGGGAGAAGAAGAAGGAAAAATGAATAAATAAAAATTAGAAGGAAAAGAGAAAAGCAAAGCTTCCAGGGATCCCACCAGTGTGGCTATGAGGTCTGGGGAAGTTGCTCCCAGGCATTGAAGTACACTCAGCACCAGGTATTCAGGGGACAGGAAGAGAAGGAAGATATAGAGAGATGATAAACTGAGCAATGGAAAAAGACAAAAAGGGAAAAAGAGGGAAAAGAAAACAAAACAAAACAAAAAAAAGAACAAGAAAAAGCCACCAAAAACCGAAAAAAACATGAAAAAAGAAATGCGCTCAGGGATCCCTCTGCGTGTCTGCACAAACTGAGGGGGTAGGTCCCAAGTCTCGCAGTACTGCCCAGCTAGAATGGGCTCCCAACTCAAGAAAAGAAAAAGAAACCAAACAAACAATTCAAAATAAACTAACAAACAAAAAAGCCCCAGGATTATAGCAGTGTGGCAGCATGGGCCAGGAAGCAGTTTTACAGTCGAGCAGAATTTTTCAGCCTTTCAGGAAGATGCAAAGATGCCTCAGGTATCCAGGTATTTGAGAGAAAGGATGGGGAGGTGATGAGAGATAAGGAAGAAATCAAAAGAAGTGGAAAAAAGCAAGAAAAGAAGCCAATAAATGGCACTCAGGGAGTCAGCCAGTGCAGGTGGGTGGGATCCAAGCAGCTGATGCTTCCTGGCCAAGAGACTGTGGCTGCGGGAAGAAGAGGAGGCTGAGTGGGTGAAGAAAGGTGAGGGGTGGGAAAGTGTACATTGCTGGTTACCGGTTGTTCTGTCTCCTTCTGGAGGCTCCATGCAGCTGCTTTCTCATACCTCCTGTTTGCTGGTCTCTGATAGGAGTCTATGATGGCAGATCCACGCTGCATTAGCTGATAGGGGACCTCTGTATGAATCTCTCCTTGCTCTCCGTTCTCTGTCAGTTTCTCACTCCATTTGGTGCTTGGCTGAGTTCTTTCTCTTCATTTGATGCTTAGGGTTTCAGGATTGCTGTTTTGTCTGTTTTGCTTAGTGTTTTGGATCTTTACTGTGGAGGGACAGTGTAGTGTTTCTGCCTAGAGCATCATGTTGCCCAGAAGTCTAGTTTAATATTTTTTAAAGCTCTCTAAGAAAAGGTTCTGTGTCAATTACTTCATTGGTAATAAGCATAAAATAAAATGCTACAACACTGCTATGTATACAGCTAAGCCAATTTTGTGGTCTGCATAAATCACGTTAAACTTAAGGAATTTAAACAATTTTTAAGTATCTTTCTTCCCCAAATATAATGTGAATCCAGTTAGGATGGAGACTGGGCCTTATGCTTCTTTGTAACCAGGTTTCTGAGAATACAGTAAATGTTCAGTAGATGTTTAATTACATGTTAGAGGGAAGGATGAAGCAAGGTTGGGAGTTAGGGAGGAAGAGAGGGAGAGAGGGGAGAGGAAGGAAGAAAGGAATGAAGGAAGGAAGAAAAGAATGAAGCGAGATCCAAGGGTTAATTTTCAAATTAAAGGTGAAATTTGATGATTTTTTTTTTTTTTTTTTTTTGGAGATTTTTAAACTATTAGTGGGGAAGAAATCTTGGAATGTTCCTATTTCCTGAGACTTACTTTTTTTCTTTCTAATACAATGGTTCTTAAGTGAATGCTTATTCATTCATTTTATTTTTTTCTATTTAATTCATGTATTTCTATAATTTTCTATAAAGTCACTTTGGATGTATTCCTCAGTCTCTCCTCTGTTTCTTTTCCTGTCCTAGCACGTATTCTAGTAAACCTACCAAAACAAACATTTATTCTGAAAAGGTATTATTTTTTTATATTTAATTCGGAGGGCTGTCCGAGGGTGATATCCCATACTTTGTTAAAATAATAGTAAGGTGATTATTGAAGGTTTGAAAACAGTCTCAATCAGGGAAAACGCCTGAGCACACAGAATGAAACACACACTTCCGAAATGGTGTGGCAGTGAACACATATTTAAAGAGTTAGAACAAGGAACCTAAAATGCATCATTTGATTAGAGGTTGCAAATTTAGATCAACATAAGATGGGTTTACTGACAGTGGGAACAAGCAGGGAATTGGTTTAGAGTACATATGTGTTCCCCGCAGATTGGTTACAGGGTGATGATGGCAGGGATAAGAGGTAAAAACCAGCTGGAGGGGATCATGAAAGAGCTTACTCAAGTGAAACCTTCCCAGTTGCCTAGGAAACTCAGATAACATTGGAGCTATGGTTTTTTGTTTGTTTGTTTGTCTTCTTGAGACATTGTTTCTGCACTTCTTCATGAAAGAAACATTTCTTGAGACCATTTTACACAAATGTATTTGGGTCAAGACCCCCTCCTTGGGGTGAATACCTTCCACATCCTGGCTTTACCACAGAGAAAAATAGCTCCTTATCTGCCTGTGATTATCCAATTTAAGTTTACTAAATGCAGCAGGGGCCTGGGTTAACTTCAGCTATTTTACTCTGGTCAAGGGGGCTTCAGGGTTTTCCTTTACAGAGCAAACACTGCTGTAGTAGTAGATTAATAGATCTAAGAATGAGACAGTGACAAAGGCAGACTCAGTTATTCAAAATACAATTCTTTCAGTTCTTTTATTGATGTAATATTCAACCTGACTCTTGTTCAACTAATTTTATTATTAGTTTATATAATGTGTTTTTCATTTCAAAGGACTCTTTGATCAGTTGGTCAATTTTCTTGCAAGATTATTTTCATTTTATGGATCAATTTTTTCATCAAATTCCACTGAGAATATGTTGAAATGCTGTGTCTGTCCAGGGACTCAATAGAACAATGGAAAATCATTCTAATTTAGAAAATTTGGATGAGGATGGATATACTCAATTAGACTTCAACTCTCGAGATAGCGCCAGGAGACCTATTGTCTCAGAGAAAGGTAATTTTTCTTTATGTCTTCAATACTTTCATCATCATCATCTAAAACACTTAAGTGAAGAAAATTTGAGACTTATGATTTGTAAGGCTTTTATTAATATGTTTTTAAATGTCAGGTTTTCAGAAGTCACTGAAGATAATTTGAATGTGAGTCAAGCATTTTCTCAAGGCAACCCATATAATGGCATTCAGTGTCTAATTATTAGTATTTAAATTAACTATGTATGATGACAAAATATTCTGAATTTCTCTTTTCTATAGAAATAGACACTTGAGCAGTGAGGATTGTAACAAATGTGATGACGAAGATGAAGGAATTTCAATAGGAGTGGCTTATTGCTTGGTTGATAGGTATAGATTATAGAATGGAGATCAAGGAAACTGAAAGAAGTGTATAAGAACAACATCAAAATATAGCAGATAAGAAAGCAAGCAAACAAACAAAAAAGATGGAAGATCAGTAAAGAAAGGCACGGAGGGAAAAAGAACCTGTCATATTGTAGTAAAATGGAAGTCAGATGTCATAGAGTTTATAATCTTGATTTGTTGTGATTTATGTGGTGTGAAATTGATTTGGCTGTATTTATTTACTTATTTAGCTTTTAATAAAAAGGGAGTTCTTGGTATATCAGTGAAGGAAAATATACATGTTAGAGGAAGAGATTCCTTTTGCGAGACACGAGTCTTAAAATGTAAGAAGGTGAAATATAAAAAAGGACGTAAGAATAACCAGTCTCTTCATAGAAATAGTCACTTAGCCTCCTCTATTAGTGTCCTACTTGAAAATTCTATGAAATGCTCTTATTACTTATTCTCAGTTAAAGGCAGAGATAGGTTCTTAGTGTGTCAATGTTAACACAAAAATGGTTCCATGTTATATCAAGGAATCGATTATTCACAGGTTTTGATATGAGAATTTGCTCTCTTCTGCTTTCTTTGGACTCATATTTCACAATTATTTTCATCTCACCACTTATACAATTCTTTTCTTGAGCAACCTGTTGGGGAAGAGTGGAAAAACTGGGTGAAGCAAGAGATAAGAAGGCGTGTAAGTGTTTATATGCATGTATGGACAAACACTGAGTTACCTACAATGTGCTAGCAGTACCTAAACTAGGTGCTTTTACATGTGTAAGCCAATGCAATCCCCAAAACAATCCATTGCAGTATTGCTAGTACAATTTTCAATAAACACTAATGAAAAACCAGAGGGAGTAATTTGCTCAAGTTCCTGCAACAAATAAATAAAAAGGGAAGTTTCCATATTTTGATTTTACTACCCTTAGTAATCAGTGTTCTTTTCCCTGCATTAAGCTGCCTGCTTGAAGAATAAGTGAGATTTCAGGATTCCCGACAGTGTCAAGACCCTATAGACAACTTTATGGAACTGAAATTAAGAATGTATACATATCAAAGCACTGTGCTCAGATTACATGTCCAGGGCCTGAAGAGATATGCTAAAGGCGTATAAAAAATTAAACTAGTACTAGATGATTAGGTTGTCTAGAACAGAGACTGATGAATGGTTCACTTTAGAATTTGCCAGATTTTGATGAACTGTAAAGTTAAATACCCCCTCAGTCCATCATCCTAGTTCTTCATTCAATTTCTTCTCCCTCCGGCTCCTCAGGAACTTGTGCAGCATCTCCTCATTGACATCTCATTGCTGTGACCTTGGGGATCTTATGCTTGATAACACTGGTGATAGCTGTGGTTCTAGGTACCATGGCTGAGTATTGGTAGAGGAGATTAACAACAACTACTACTTTAGTGAACATTTATTATGTGCCAGGCACTTGTTTAAGGGTTTGACATGTATGATTTCATTTAACCCTTACATTAACCCCATTGAGTTGGTGCTATTAATTCCCACTTTACTTATAAGTAAATTGAGAGACAGGCAGGTTATTTTAGTTTTCCAGGGTCATAAACTGTTAGTGGTGGGACCATGATTATAAATTTAGATAGGCTGTCTGAGAAACTCACAGTTTAAGCCACAGTGCTCTACTACCTCCCTTAAATACAGCCGGTGTTCTGTATCCACGGGTTCCATATCTGTGAATTCAATCAACCACAGATAGAAAATAGTTGAAAAAAAATAGACTTTTTTTCTTGTCATTGTTCCTTAAACAATACAGTATAACAACTATTTACATAACATTTACACTGTATTACGTATTGTAAGCAATCTAGAAAAATTATCTCTAGATTACTTACAATACTTAATACAGTGTGACTTTTTCTGCAACAGATGATTTCCACCACGTGTCTGTCAGTTTGTCATACTGTGGTGGCTTGTGTGCTGCTGTGATACTGGAAGCTTTGCCACTGGTATTTCAAATACCAGCAGTGTCACCCTTGGTGGACAGGTTTTAGTGGAGCTTCCAAACTAAGACAAACTAGGAGGAAGGATCTGGCAGTCTACTCCTGAAAAAATTGGCCAGTGAAAACCTTATTAATAGCAGCTGAACATTGTCTGCTATGGTGCTCGAAGATGAGCCCCTCTTGTTGGAAGGCATTCAAAATACAACCAGGGAAGAGTTGCCTCCTCAAAGTAGAGTCCCCCTTGATGATGTGGATGGAGTCAAGCTTTCAGGTCCTTCATTTGCTGATGTGGCACAACTCAAAATGAGAAGAAACAGTTGCATACATCCATTAATAATTGGAACGTGGAATGTACGAAGTATGAATCTAGGAAAATTGGAAGTCATCAAAAATGAAACAGAATGCATAAACATCAATATTCTAGGCACTGGTGTGCTGAAATGGATTGGTATTGGTCATTTTGCATCAGACAGTCATATGGTCTATTATGCCAGAAATGACAAATTGAACAGGAATGGCTTCCCATTCTTAGTCAGAAAGAAAATTTCAAGATCTATTCTGAAGTACAACTATGTTAGTGGTAGGATAATATCCATACACCTACAAGGAAGATAATTAATACAGCAACTATTATTCAAATTTATGCACCAACCTCTAAGGCTAAAGATTTTTACCAACTTCTACAGTTTGATCAAACATGCAATCAAGATTCATTGATAATTACTAGTGATTGGAATGGGAAAGTTGGAAACAAAGAAAAAGAATTGGTAGTTGGAAAATATGGCCTTGGTGATAGAAAAGATGCTGGAGATCACATGATAGAATTTTGCAAGACCAATGACTTCTTCATTGCAAATACCTTTTTTCAATAGCATAAAAGGCGACTATACACATGGACTTCACCAGATGGAATACACAGGAAATCGACTATTTCTGTGGAAAGAGACCATGTTATAGATCAATATCATCAGTCAGAACAAGGCCAGGGGCTGACTGCAAAAAAGACCATCAATTGCTCATATGCAAGTTCAAGCTGAAGTTGAAGAAAATTAGAACAAATCCACGAGAGCCAAATCACAACCTTGAATTTATCCCACTTGAATTTAGAGACCATCTCAAGAATAGATTTGAAGCATTGAACACTAATGACTGAAGACCAGACAAGTTATAGAATGACATCAAGGACATCATGCATGAAGAAAGCAAGAGGCCATTAAAAAGACAGGAAAGAAAGAAAAGACCAAAATGGATGTTAGAAGAGACTTTGAAACTTGCTGTTGAGAATAGAGTAACTAAAAAGAAAGGAAGAAATGCTGACGTGAAAGAGCTGAACAGAAGATTTCACAGGGTGGCTTGAAAAGATAAAAGATTATAATGAAATGTGTAAAGACCTGGAGATAAAAAGCAAAAAGGGAAGAACATGCTCAGCATTTCTCAAGCTGAAAGAACTGAAGAAAAAATTTAAGCCTCGAGTTGAAATACTGAAGGATTCTAAGGGGAAGATACTGAATGACACAGAAAGCATCAAAAGAAGAAGGAAGGAAGACACAGGATCACTGTACCAAAAAGAATTGGTCAATGTCCAGCCATTTCAGGAGGTAGTAAATGATCAAGAACTGATGGTACTGAAGGAAGAGGTCCAAGCTGCACTGAAGGCATTGGCAAAAAACAAGTCTCCAGAAATTGACGGAATACCAGTTGACATGTTTCCACAAACACTTGCAGTGCTAGAAGTGCTCACTTGTCTGTGTCAAGAAATTTGGAAGACAGCTACCTGGCCTACCAACTGGAAGAGACCTATATCTGTACCCATTCCAAAGAAAGGTGATCCAACAGAACATGGAATTTATTGAACAGTATCATTAATATCACACACAAGTAAAATTTTGCTGAAGGTCATTCAAAAGCAGCTGCAGCAGAACATCCACAGGAAACTGCCAGAAATCCAAGCCAGATTCAGAAGAGGACATGGAACAAGGGATATCATTGCTGATGTCAGATAGATCTTGGTTGAAAGCAGAGAATATCAGAAAGATGTCTACCTGTATTTTATTGACTATGCATAGGCATTTGACTGTGTGGATCATAATAAATTATGGATAACATTTCGAAGAATGGGAATTCCATGACGCTTAATTCTGCTTATGAGGAACCTGTACTTAGGCAAGAGGCAGTTGTTCGAACAGAACAAGGAGACACTGTGTGGTTTAAAGTTAGGAAAGGTGTGTTTCAGGGTTGTATCCTTTCTCTATACCTATTCAATCTGTATGCTGAGCAAATAATCTGAGAAGCTGGACTATATGAAGAAGAATGGGGTATTAGGTTTGGAGGAAGACTCATTAACGACCTGGGTTACACAGAAGACACAACCTTGCTTACTAAAAGTGAAGAGTACTTGAAGCACTTACTGATGAAAATCAAAGACCACACTGTTCAGTATGGATTACAACTCAACATAAAGAAAACAAAAATCCTCACAACTGGACCAATAACAACATCATGATCAACGAAGAAAGTATTGAAGTTGTCAAGGATTTCATTTTACTTGGATCCACAATCAACGCCCATGGAATTAGCAGACAAGAAATCAAATGACATGTTACATTGGGCAAATTTGTGGCAAAAGACCTCTTAAAAGTGTTAAAAAACAAAGATGTCACTTTAAAGATTAAGGTGCCCCTGACTCAAGCCATGGTGTTTTCAATTGCCTCATATGCATGTGAAAGCTGCACAATGAATATGGAAGACAAAAAAAAAATTGATGCCTTTGAATTACGGTGTTGGCTAAGAATATTGAATATACCACAGACTGCCAGAAGAATGAACAAATCTAAATCTGTCTTGGAAGAAACACAGCCATAGTGTTCCTTAGAAGTGAAGATGGTGAGACTTCTTCTCAGATACTTTGGATATGTTATCAGGAGGGACCAGTCCCTGGAGAAGGACATCATTCTTGGTAAAGTAAAGCATCAGTGAAAAAGAGGAAGACCCTCAATGAGATGGACTGACACAAAGCTGCAACAATGGGCTCAAGCATAACAACAATTGTGAAGATGGCTCAGGACCAGACAGTGTTTATTTCTGTTGTACATAGGGTCGCTATGAGTCAGAACTGACTCAGCGGCAGCTAACAGCAAAAACTACAGAGATGATTTAAAGTATATGGGAGGATGTGCACAGAATTGAGCATCTGAGGATTCTGGTATGTAGGAGTCGTCCTGGAACCATTCGCCTGTGGGTACTGAAGGACGACTGTGACTAGTTTCAAAGGCGTGGAATTCCCATGATAAATTAATGGAGCTGTGGAAGAGGGAAGTACAATATGATGCTATCTTCCTAATGAAATAAATTCACTAAAGGGACTATAAGCTTTTTTCATGAGGCTCATGATTTAAGGAAATTGTTTTATATCTGATATTTAGTGCAAACGCCTCTGGATGTTTATGCATTTGATTTCATTTTTGATGATTTCCAATTTTTCTAGATTCATACTTTGTACATTTCATGTTCCGATTATTTATGGGTGTTTGCAGATGTTTTTTCTCATTTTGAGTTGTGCCACATCAGCAAATGAAGGTCCCAAAAGCTTGACTCCTTCCACATCATTAAGGTTGACTCTACTTTGAGGAGACAGGTCTTCCCCAGTCGTATTTTGAGTGCCTTCCAACCTGAGGGGTTCATCTTCTGGCACTATATCAGACAATATTCCTCTGCTATTCATGTGGTTTTCACTGGATAATTCTTTTCAGAAGTGGACTGCTGGGTCCTTCTTCCTAGTCTGTCTTAGTCTGGAAGCTCAGCTGAAACCTGTCCACCATGGGTGATCCTGCTGGTATTTGAATACAGGTGGCATAGCTTCCAGCATCACAGCCACACACAAGCCCCCACAGTACAACAAACTGACAGAATCTAGGAAAACTGGAAGCTGTCAAAAATGAAATGGAAAACATAAACATCGATATCCTAGGCATTAGTGAGCTGAAATGGACTGGTATTGGCCATTTTGAATCAGACAATCATATGGTCTACTATGCCAGGAATGACAACACGAAGAGGAATGGTGTTGCATTCATCATCAAAAAGAACATTTCAAGATCTACCCTGAAGTACAACACTGTCAGTGATAGGATAATATCCATATGCTTACAAGGAAGATCAGTTAATACAACTATTATCCAAATTTACACACCAACCACTAAGGCCAAAGATGAAGAAAATTAAGATTTTTCCAACTCCTGCAGTCTGAAATTGATCGAATATGCAATCGGGATGCATTGATAATTACTGGTGATTGGAATGAGAAAGTTGGAAACAAAGAAGAAGGATCAGTAGTAGGAAAATATGGCCTTGATGATAGAAACGATGCTGAAGATGGCATAAGAGAATTTTGTAAGATCAATGATTTCTTCATTGCAAATACCTTTTCTCAGCAACATAAATGGTGACTATAAACATGGACCTCACCAGATGAAATGCCCAAGAATCAAATTGACTATATCTGTGGAAAGAGACAATGGAAAAGCTCAATATCATCAGTCACAACCAGGCCATGTGCTAACTGCAGATCAGACTCATATGTAAGTTCAAGTTGAAACTGAAGAAAATTAGAACAAGTCCACGAGAATCAAAGTATGACCTTGAGTATATCCCACCTGAATTTAGAGACCATCTCAAGACTAGATTTGCTGCGTTGAACACTAATGACCAAAGACGAGATGAGGTGTGGAATGACATCAAGGACATCATACATGAAGAAAGCAAGAGGCCATTAAAAAGACAGTTGAGAAAGAAAAGACCTAAATGGATGTTGGAAGAGACTCTGAAACTTGCTGTTGAATGTTGAGTAGCTACAGCAAAAGGAAGAAATGATGACATGAAAGAGCTGAATAGAAGATTTCAAAGGGCGGCTGGAAAAGATAAAGTATTATAATGACATGTGCAAAGACCTGGAGATAGGAAACCAAAAGATAGGAACCCAAAAGCCGAAATAACTGAAGAAAAAGTTCAAGCCTCAAGTTGTAATACTTAAGGATTCTAAGGGGAAAATATTAAACGACACAGGAAGCATCAAAAGAAGGTGAAACATATACACAGAATCTCTATACCAAAAAGAATTGGTCAATGTTCAACCATTTCAGGAGAGCATATGATCAAGAACTGATGTTACTGAAGGAAGAAGTCCAAGCTGCACTAAAGGCATTGGCGAAAAACAAGGCTCCAGGAATTGACAGAATATCAATTGAGATGTTTCAACAAACGGATGCAGTGCTGGAAGTGCTTACTCATCTATGCCAAGAAATTTGGAAGACAGCTACCTGGCCAACTGACTGAAAAAGATCCATATTTATGCCTATTTCCAAGAAAGGTGATTCAACCGAATGCAGAAATTATCGAACAATATCATTAATATTATACTTAAGTAAAATTTTGCTTATGATCATTCAAAAACGGCTGCAGCAGTATATTGACAGGGAACTGCCAGAAATTCAAGCTGGATTCAGAAGCGGATGTGGAACCAGGGATATCATTGCTGATGTCAGATGGATCTTGGTTGAAAGCAGAGAATACCAGAAAGATGTTTACCTGTATTTTATTGACTATGCATAGGCATTGGACTGTGTGGATCATAACAAATTATGGATAACATTGCAAAGAATGGGAATTCCAGAACACTTAATTGTGCTCTTGAGGAACATGGATCAAGAGGCAGTCATTCGAACAGAACAAGGGGATGCTGCATGGTTTAAAGTCAAAAAAAAGGTGTGTATCAGAGTTGTATCCTTTCACCATACTTATTCAATCTGTATTCTTAGCAAATAATCTGAAAAGCTGGATTATATGAAGAAGAATGGGGCATCAGGATTGGAGGAAAACTCATTAACAATGTGCAATATGCAGATGACACAATTTTGGTTGCTGAAAATGAAGAGGACTTGACGCACTTACTGATGAAAATCAAAGACTACAGCCTTCAGTACGGATTACACCTCAACATAAAGAAAACAAAAATCCTCACAACTGGACCAATAAGGAATGTCATGATAAATGGAAAAAAGATTGAAGTTGTCAAGGAGTTCATTTTACTTGGATCCACAATCAACACTCATGGAAGCAACAGTCAAGAAATCAAAAGACGTGTTGCATTGGGCAAATCTGCTGCAAAAGACCTCTTTATAGTGTTGAAAAGCAAAGATGTCACCTTGAGGACTAAGGTGCACCCAACTCAAGCCATGGGTTTTTAATCACCTCATACGCATGAGAAAGCTGGACAATGAATAAGGAAGACTGAAGAATTGACTCCTTTGAACTGTGGTGTTGGCGAAGAATATTGAATATACCATGGATGGCCAAAAGAACGAACAAATCTGTCTTGGAAGAAGTAGAATCGGAATGCTCCTTAGCAGCAAGCATGGCAAGACTACATTTCACATACTTTGGACAAGTTATCTGGAGGGATTAGTCGCTGGAGAAGGCCATCATATCGGTAAAGTAAAGGGCCGGTGAAAAAGGGGAAGACTTTTAATGAGATGGATTGGCACAGTGGCTGAGACAATGGGCTCAAGGATACCAACAATTGTGAGGATGGCGCAGGACTGGGCAGTGTTTTGTTCTGTTGTGCATAGGGTCACAATGAGTTGGAACCGACTTGATGACAGCTAACAACACCACCTCTGCCTGTACCTGGAATTGTCTGAGGCAACTAGGAATGTGTGATGCACTTACTAAGTACTATGTATTATTTTATGATAGATGAATACATTTCTTTAGATTTTATAACTCATGCACGCTGGTCTCAATAAAGTATTTTTATGCCTTCAGATAGTCTTCATCAGATTCCTGAATTAGTCAAATGTTTATTGAGTGTATTCTACTATAGGCATTCAAGGAGCTAACATTTCTAAATAACAGAAGGCAGATAGAAGAATTATTACTATTTTAGATTTATCGTTATTCCTATCAACTATCTTCCATTTGCCTCCTGCTGCCTCCATCATTTTCTTTCTTTTCTACCTGCTTCCTTTTTCTCCTTTCTCACAGTACCTCCTTTACGGAAGTCTTTTAGCCTTCCTATGTATCATCTATCCACCCATCCATCCATCCAAACATACATACATCTGCCCATCCATCTGTCTGTCAGTCAGACTATCTATCTATCAATCTCTCACTCATCTTCACCTCCCCACCAGGAATTTATCATTTACTTATCATAATCAAGAGCCCTGGTGGTGCAGTGGTTAAGCACTCAACCGTTAACTGAAAGTTTGGTGGTTTAAACCCACCAGCCCATTCCGTGAGAGAAAGCTGTGGCAGTCTATGGGGCAGTTCTACTATAGGGTTGCTATGAGTTGGAATGGACTTGATGGCAATGGATTTGTTTGTTTGTTTGTATCATTATTTAATAATGTATTCCTTTATATCCCCACAAAACAAATATATAAGTTTAGGGGTTTTCCTTTTCAAATGTAGTGGAGTGACTTTTTTTCTTTTTTTCTTTCACCCTTCTTGTTGTTGCAGTGTGAAGCTATTTGGAGATCCAACTCAGGGAGCAACCCACAGAAGAATATCAACTTTCCAACAAGAAGTAACCAGAACCAGAGCCAAACCACACAATCATCTTTAGAAGACAGTATGTTTCCTACCAAGGCTCTCACAACCAGAGGCAAGGGCCCGGTTAAAGGATTCCTGGAATCTTTGATTCCAGAGGGTTCATTCTGGATGGTAAGGCCTAGGACAGAAGGGTGAAGAGATTACACTTACATCCGGTGATTGTGCATTCAAGAAGTCACTCTTATCAGTGTTATCCCAGTACCCTGTCATATAGGCAATAAAGTGGCATCATAAATACCTGATGCACTTGGCTGAACACTTCTAACTAAGTTGGATTATCTTTCCAGATCAGTAGCTGATTTATCACTGGTTATCTGTGTAGGCCTGTAGAAGATTTTATAGTTTGATGCCAATGAAAGAAATGTGTTCTTTCCCCTTAAGGCACTGACATTTTAAAATGGTACAGTTAGAATAGGAAAGAGAACAGTAACAAAAGATGTTCCATTTTAAAGGGAAGGAAAGAAGAAAGAAGGTGAAATGTTGCCAAGAAATAAGACATTACGTTAGAAACATACAAAGCAGATGGGCCTAACAGTTATGTTCCTAGAAACTTGGGTTTGTTTTTATAGTTAATCATACGATTTCATTGATTTGCTTTCCAATTTTAAATACACATGACCTCTACTTCTATTTACATCACAATTAACTGTGATGTGGTATTTTAACTTCAATTTTCTATCCTTAAACCCACACCGCCTCACTATTCTTATCAAGTAGCTAAGAAAACACAACAGGGTTACTCTGTAGTGTGAATAATTGTCCTTACGCTTTTCTCGTTTTAAAAGGTGTGTTCTGAAATGGATCTCACACCTATAAAATAAGTAACATGAGGTAACTTTGTATACCTCAGTGACTGATTTTGAGTGGATTTATATTAGGAAGATACGGAGAAATCTGGGAGTTTTGTGCTGAATTTGAAGGAGCAGAAGAAAAGGCAAGGAGAGGAGGCTTGGCTGTCTAAAACACTGTTTACAGTTACTCAACTCATATTTACGTTCTTATTTTAAATGTTGGGGATATTTGAATGTAGTCGCTTCTGTTAAATTGTATTTTCTGTAGTTTCAAGTAAAAATGAAACATATTAATGGCAATTCAGTGATTATTTATTGTGTCCTCATGATTTATATATAAATGGCGCTTGCACTGAAAAAGTGAATTAGTGTGATATGAACCTCACTGTACTTATTACATTCTTTACAGGAGTATTTTCCATCCCTTGTCTGCCTAACTGGATTATACATGAGAAGAGCCATTCTCTATTTAGCAAGTCACAAGATTCCTGGGATAGGAGTAAAGGACAATGCTCGTAATTGGGCTCTAGTCTCCTGAAGATAGCTCAAAAGAATTGATAAGTATAGACTTCATTCTTATTTATGTGTGGTTTATATTGAGCAGGAGAGGATAGGGAGATTATAAACATTTTTAGCATCTCTGTAATTAACATCAAGTGCATAATACATGCTTTTATTTGTACTGAACTAATTTTCAAAGCATTCACTTTAAAACAAATACTTTTAAATGCATTCCACATTTGTACGACTATAATAATCACACACTGTTAATTTCTGTGAGTTTAGATTTCAATTTATAAATTTGGTGGAGTAAAACAAAATTCTTCCCCTTGTCATCATAATTATTGAGAAAAATTCCACCTGTGATGACATGCATTTATAAATCATTTATTCTTTGCAAGGTACTAAGCAAAACAAATGTGTTTAAAACATAACTTTGCTATTGTAATGCTCATACAATTTATAAGAAATATAAGAAAAAAAGAAACACCCAACAGATGTCCAAACATTTTTATGTGGTATTGGCAACAAATGCTACAGGAGTTAAGAGAGAGAACCTGGTGGACATAAAAAGTTTTACAGAAAAAGTGAGACTTTACAGTGAATCATCATGAATCATGAATGAAGGGTAGAATTAGATGAGCCATACAAACGGGCTAATAGAAAACATTCTATACTATAAACCTAAATCATTCTATAACGTCTGCATCTCTTTTGACTATCCTCAGATTTTTTGTGTCTGGCCTATCTTACCCAAGAGTTGTAGTCCATATTACAGTGAATGAAAGTCGATATATGGCAAAGAAAGTGCATTGGACTGGAAGTCTGTCTGGCTTTTAGACCAGTCTGCAATTGCTTCTGAGTTGTTCTATATTTGTCGACAATTCAGATACTATCGTTGAACCTCAGATTGCCTTCAGGCACAGTCCCATGGAGTATAACTAAATTATTTTAAGTTGTCATCCAACTCTGAGAAGTGTTTCTTGACAAAGGTACTGGGAATTTATATTTTCAATTTGAAGAGGAGGTAGGGCCTGTGTCATCCATGGAAATTACCTAGGGGGCCTGTCATCCTTGAGCTTTGTCAGGTAGGTTGAATGGAAGCAGTGAAATCTTGACATCTTGAATTTCTCCTTTCTTGGAAAATTAAATACTAATGACTGAAACAATGAAATATGCCTTTCAGATACAGATACTCAATGATATCCAAGAACTGACACTTCTCTCTAGGTTGATGCCAGTTTATGCGTGCATCTTTCTACCAAAAAGACTCAAGCAGTGTCTCTTTCTCAATGTCTAAAATAAGAGTCGATCTCTCTCTCTCATTCTTTTCTTTCTTTTTGATGTATGTCTCTGTGTTTTTATTTGTATTTCCCTAAAGGAATTTATAATAAAGCAAGTGTCTTCCCAACTTGATAATTCATTTTGGATAGGGCTTTCTCGCCCTCAGACTGAGGGACATGGCTCTGGGAAGATGGCTCAACATTCTCTTCAAACTTGTAAGTATCTAGAGGGACAAAGTGTCATCCCCTTTCTCAGAGAGGTAAAAGTATATGAAGCAGTTACAAACCTGATTTGTTGATCATATATGAGAAAGAGAGAAATACTAACACAGGTGAGGGAGAGAAAAAAAAGAAGAGCAAAGGGGGAAAAAAAAAAAGAAGAAGGGGATGGAGTCAAAAGGAGCTGAGAGGCTATTTAGCACAATCAACACAAGTATTTCCTCAGCTTTCTTACCAGGAGGGCACTTGGCATCTATGTGAAGTTGTCCAGTCAAGGAGCAGTCACTATTGCTCAGTGTAATACTGTTGTTAAGAGCGTGGACTTTGAAGTCAGGTCTAAGCTTGAATCAATGATTGGCCACTCAACAATTGTGACATGGGATAAATTTCTTAACTTCTCTGATCCTCACTTTTCTCACCTGTAAATGACAATAAAAAGAGTAACTACCTCTTAAAATTGTAAGATAAAGGAGATCAAAGTAAAGTCACTTAGCACATTGCCTTGCACGTAGTGCTTGCTACCCTATTAGTATTAATTCAAAAAGCAACCATATTTCACTTTGTATAAAGTTCTTTTGATATTATTTCACATTTACATGGTTATAAAATTTTCTTTATAGTGTGTTGAAGTCTTCCTCTCTGCAATTGTCATACATTTTTTTAATATCTGCATAATATAAAGTTATATCCCCTTTTTAAGTTCCTAATATTGTTTATGTGTCCATACACCTCTTCTTTTTTTTTTTTTTTCCCTTGAATCTCACCAGGTCCTTTTCAATTTAATTAGTCTTCTCGAAGAAACAATTTTTGGTCCTCTTTCTATTATCCTTTCCATTAATTTTAGCTCTCATATTTATTATTTCCTTTATCCAATTTCTTTGGACAGAATTTGCTATTCTTTTTCTAACTTCTTGTAGTGCATCTTTGCTCATGAATTTCAGCCTTTCTTTTTCTTAAGAATACGCTTTTAAGATTAAAATTTTAATGTATTTTCACTATTGTTCAGTTCAAAATGCTTTCTAATTTTGGTTGTGAATTGTTTTTTGGCTCATGGATTATTTAGATATGAATTTCTTAACTTATAAACATGGATATAGCTAGTAATTCTTTTGTTTTAGTTTTCAGGCCAAATTTCATTGTGGTCAGAGAACATATCAGTATGATGGCAATTCTCTGATTTTTATCTGCTAATTCTTCCCATCTTCCTTCCCTTCTTCTGGGATTCCAGTTACATGCATGATAGACTTTTTCATAATATCATGTATGTCTCTTAAACTCTTTCTTTTATTTTTCATCCATTTTTTTTCTCTTCTTGCTTTAATCTAGATATTTATTTCTCACAATATCTCCAGTTCATCAATTTTTCCAATCTAGGGCTAGTAAGCTGTTAAAAGCATCCATTAGATTCTTAATTTTGGTTCTTGAATTTTTTAGTTCTATAATTTCTACTCAATTCTTTTTAAAATCTAACATGTCACAATATTGTCTTTTAACTTCCAGTTAAAAACTAATTTTCTTTCAACGTTCTCAATATTGTATTTTAACTTCTACAACACACTAAGCATAGTTATTATAATGTCTTTGTCTGATAATTCCAATATTTTATACTCATGTGTGTCTGTTTCTATTATATTTTCCCTTATTTTTCATCCATGCTGATTTGTTTTTTTGTATGCTTTATTATATTTGATAGTTCGCTGAACATTGTATCTTAAAATGTTTGCAGAATTAAAGTTACAGAGTAGCTTTTCATTTGCTTCTGGCAGGCACTACAAACTGCTGAGTATGATAACATTTTGATTTGGTGTAGTGACTAAGAGCTCAGCTGTTAACCAAAAAGGTCAGCAGTTAGAATCCACTAGCCGCTCCTTGGAAAACCTATGGGGCAGTTCTACTCTGTCCAATTGAGTTGCTATGATTCGGGATCGACTCAACAGCATCTGGATTGGTTTTGATTTTTTAACTATTTATTTCCACTAGCCCAAGAACAGTGTATTTATTAACAGTCTTTAAAAATATATATTTCTTTCTTTTCTATAACACTAATTTGTCCTGAGTTTTGTTTTGTCATTTTAAATATATGACTAGAGAACTCCTTCTAGAGTCTTGAGAGGTCCCGAATTATCATTTTAATATATTGCTGCTCTTTGGTTTCCTGGATGGCAGTGCACTTAGTCTGGCTCTCCATACCAAAGCACTTGGATGTCAAGGAATAACATGTGGGGAGAAGACAGCTTGCCAGAGTTTTCCCTGACACTTGTATCAAAAGTTTTTCATGCCCTTAGCCTAGTCATTTCTACATAGGATGCTTTCATTCCTCTGACCTCAGAGACAGGAAGAGAAAGAGATATCTAAGATAAAGAGTACCAGACCATTCCCTTTCCCTGAGATTCAGAGATGTCCTTTGAGACTGAGGGACAATTATCATAAATGTCAATCACTGTATTGTAGTATAATTCTGCCTTCAGGGTATATTACAACATGTAGAGTTGTTTATCTTTCCTTTAAATGGCCTTGATATCTGTGAGTCTTTCTTTAATCCTAGATCCCTTTTAACATATAACTCTTGCTGCTTGGTTTACTTGATGAGTCTACCCAATAATAATTTCACTAGTCTGTTCCTTGATTTTATAAATAAACATCCAGGTAAGAAGCAAAAAACAAGTAAATAACTTTCTATGGAACATGCAATGGCTTCTCTTTCGTGTCAGAAGCTTTATGCACTTTATCCAACTAGTGATCTTTCTTGAAAAACAATTGAGTTATTTTCTGCCTTAATTATGGAGACTAGTCTTTTACCGGAGTCCTGGTGGCACAGTGCTTAAGAGATCGGCTGCTAACCCAAAGGTCAGTAGCTTGAATCCACCAGCAGCTCCTTGGAAACCCTATGGGACAGTCCTACTCTGTCCTATAGGGTTGCTATGAATTGGAATTGACTAGACTGCAATAGGTTTGGTTTTGAGGTTTTTTTTTTTCCTTAATTCTCTTACCACTGTAGAACCAATACAATCTAAATTCAATGTGTTTTCCAATAATATAGACAATTCAGAAACTCTTCTCATTAATATCCTTGCCAATTTATTTCAGCATTATATAGAGAGCATTCCTGTGTTTGTTCTAACTACATTTTGTATATTATTTTAACAGGTTTCAGATAAGAAGTACAGTTAACCAGGAAACCTTATCTCACAATTGTGTATGGATTCACGTGTCAATCATTTATGGCCAACTCTGCAGTGTCCACTCATACAGTATCTGTGAGAAGACAATCGCAAAATAATGGGGAGGGAGGAGAGGAGGGCAGAGAAATGTGGGAGGTAAATACTAAAAATGGTAAGAGGTACAACCACCCAACAAGCTTTATTATCTTAGCTGAGAAACAGAATGAAGAGGCTATGGTTTCTGTATTTACCAACAATTATTATGTTCTAGTTACAGAGCCACAGAGATGGAGTCAGGGCAGCTGAGCTTAAATTTCTATTCTATCATTGAGTTATATTGACCTGGGATAAACCACAAATCCTTTGTGTTTCAAGGGAATATTAATTTCTGACTCTATCAGAGTCTTTTTCTTTTGTCCTCCAAATAAAGTTACTATATTAGACACTGTGTGTTTCCATGTTGCTCCTCAACTTCTAGTAGTATCTCAGACATATGTGCAATGCAAAATGTATTTCTAAAGGGCTAAATGAAGAAATGGGAAAAATCCTCACTATAATCAGAGCAATTTTATTGTTTTCTGCATGATCATAACCATGATGATCATCAATAAACTGCAACACGATCCTTTCCCCTCCCCCCAATTAAATATCCCAGAGAGTATGTCTGCAACATTTCTGATTAATAGGCATCTGTAGTGCACTGGAAACCCTGGTAGCATAGTGATTAAGAGTTCCACTGCTAACGAAAAGGTCGGCAGTTGAAATCCAAGAGGTGCTCCTTGGAAATCCTATGGGACAGTTCTATTCTGTCCTATAGGGTCACTATGAGTTGGAATCAACTCAACAGCAACAGGTTTGGTTTGGTTTAGTAGTGCATTGGTGAAGAGCTCAGCTGCTAACCGAAAGGTCAGCCGTTCTAATCCACCAGCTGCTGTCCTTGGAAACCCTATGGGACAGTTCTACCCTGTCCTGTGGGGTTGTTATGAGTCAGAATAGACTGGAAGGTAATTTTTTTTTTGTATACTGTGAAATTGTAGGGGAACTGCTCTTACAGGAAACGTCTCCTTTTTAAATTGTATCAATCAAAAAATAAATAAAATCTGCTAATGAATATAAAGAAGTAACCAATCCCATTGACCAGAAGTATTAAAATTTTGTAACCCAAAACATATTTTTGTTTACTAATTTTTATGATTACTATTTTTCAGTTTTTACCAATTCCCAAGTAATTACTGTAAAAATGTATTACTGAAATGTAACTAGGTATTACGGACTGAATTGTGTTGCCTAAAAATATGTGTTGTAAATCCTAATCTCATACCTGTGGTTATAATCCCATTTGGGAATGGGTTGTCTTTGTTATGTTAATGAGACAGGATCAGTGTGGGGTGTGTTTTGAGTCAATCTCTTTAGAGATACAATAGAGATTAAATAAGCAATCAAGAAGCAGAGACAGGGGAAGACAGATGCCAAGCCACATGAAGATCGCCCAGGAACAGAAGCTCAAAAGAGACAAGGACCATCCTCCAGAACCAACAGAGAGAGAGATTTCCCCTAGAGCCAGCACCCTAAGTTCAGACTTCTAACCTCCTAAACTAGAAAATAAACTTACGTTTTGAAAGCCATCATTTGTCGTATTTCTTTTATAGCAGTACTAGATAACTAAGACACTGGGCTTCTTCATGCATGATTTGTATCGTTCTCTCTCTTTTAATTTTCCTATTGGAGCTCTTTTTATTTCCAGTGGGGATTTCCATATTATTTGGGAGGCATTCACAGCCCTCCTGTGCTGATTAATATATGAACAGAAATTGTGTCAAGTTCATTAAAGTTGCTTATCAAAGAGCCTTTGGCTTTCTAATTACGTGCCTGTGTATAATAATCACTATCGTAATTTGCCTTCATCTCAAAAGTGATGATGAATTTGGCAATGGGGAGGAGATATGCATTGTGAATAGTTCTGTGTTGAAGAATAAATTTGAGATCTTAAATATTTTTAAAAATTTAAGAGAAGATGTAGATTTTGGATGAAATTACTATTTTGTTACACTGACTATTGCTTTTAATATACAGACATGTTGTGACTATTGAAAAAATGTGAAAAGAATAGATATAATTGAGACTAGGAGAAGGAGTATGCTTAAGCAGTTTAAATGGTTAACTATGTCACAAAGTGTAGTGGTGAAGAGATACCACATATTTTAATGCCGGTTTTGGTTTGATAGATTCCCAAAAGAGGCAAAACTGTATGTGGTGTGTTTACCATTACCTTTGGTCCAAGGGTGAATTTCTTGGCTTCCTGTAACAGGTCACGTGTTGTAGCTAGGGCTCGAAGACAAAGTGGCCATCCCCAGGCTGTGCTGTCCAGCTGTTTTGAAAAAGTAGGCCACCGGTGGCCTGGCTGATCCCAGGGTTTGAGTTAGTACCCCCACAGCAATTCCCTGTCTTAATATTAGTCTGTTCAGTGGCAAATAGAGGCTGAGACTCGGGGTGTAGAGGAATACAAAAGAAGGCATCTTTCAAGCCCAGTACTGAAAAAGAAGCACATTGACTGAGTATAGTAACCAAGAGGGTATATGGGTTTGGCACAATTGGATGAACGTCCTCTACTATTTGGTTGATTTTCTTTTTTAGATCTTGAACAGACCAATATTCTCTTGTCCCCGGTTTTAACACCAATAAGATAAGGGTGTTGTACGGAAACTGACAAAATTTTAAAAGTCCAGTTTTTACGCATAGAGGCACCAATGGTGCGATCCCTTCTAAAGCTTCCTTGTGGAGGGGATATAGCCTCTGTTTTTTAATAGGTGCTCTAGGTTTTAAAGTAATTTTAACTGGTGCGACTGACTTGGCTTGCCCAGGCCCTTCTTATGCCCAGACCTCTGGATTCACCTTTTGTTGAATATGGAAACGAACGCCACTAAGTGTCACTATTTCTTCTTGTAACAGTGTCGCCTACAAGGCGCATGCATTTTCTGGCGGGATTTTTAGAAAATGGAAAGGAACAACTCTGCTGTCCTATTTGCGTTACTCCGATAAGGAGGATTGTGATTCTTTTAGTATATAAGCCGGAGGCAGAGAAAGGAGTATGTACTAACATTGTTCCTTCTTCAGCTGGAATTTTTCTCAGAGGAAATTGCCCTGCCGCAGCCCCGGCAGTACCCTCACTGAAAACAGTACCTGATGAAGTCAGGCTCTTACTTCCCGATTTCCTTCCTTTGTCAGTTTCTCTCAAGCTGGCTGGACTAGCATCAGGCTCAGGCCTTTCTGTGGGGGACTCTGCCGTCATTCTTCGACCTGACCTGTCGGCTTCTACCGCACCTTCCCTATATGGCAGGGGGGAACAGAAGCAGTTATCGGGGCTATTCCTTCTAAGAGGGGACCTTCCTGTGAGGATTCAGGAAGTACTTTTGCCTTCAGCTTTTCCTGGAAAAGAACCTGGTTAGAGGGATTTAAAGTTTGATAGAGAGCTATGAAAGCTTGAATATAGGGAACTTTGTCCCATTTTTCCTACAAAACAAGTCAAGCTGAAAAATCGCATCATAAGCCAAAGATCCATTTTGGAGACAGTGTTTCTGGTTCCCCAGCTGGTATTGGGGCCATACATTGTTACATAAGCATATCATTTTTGTTGCTTGTCATAGGCTCATAGCTATACCTTCTCCAGTTTGTTAGAATGCAGCCCAGAGGAGATTTGTCTGGGGTAGATGGGCCGCCCCCCATAACAGGTGTTTGTTTATGCGTAAGCAGCATCAGTAACTGCTTTTCATGTGCCTCAACAGCAACTACATTTTGCAAAACCTCACACTGAGTATTAATATAAATATAGCAACATTTACCTATTTAGGCACAAACTGTTTCTTGAGACACTGACAGGAAAGGCTAATACTATTCTATTTTGTAAAATCATAGCTCAAATTTCAGACACTTCTCTGGTTATGACAGTCACAACTTTGCTAAGTTTACTAACAGAACTTCTAATTCAAGAGTTGCAATATCTGGCTTATTAGTTAGATACTTTAGGAGAAAGGAAAATGATTTCTTATGTCTAGAAAGTGGGACCTTAAAACATCAGTAATATTCTCACATAAAACCCAGAGTTTCCTTTCGTTTACTCAGTCTTATGTAGTTAATTTCTGTTCCACGTGATTCTGGATCAGTAGCAATCTGTGAACTCACCAGCTTCTGCATAAGCGTTCTGGACATTTTTGATTGAGTCTAGTCACAGTCCTTAGCAAGTCCAACATAGTCCATCTTTTTGTTGAGATATTTTGGTCAAACCTTTTCAGCAAATCAGCAAAGTAAAAACTTATCTGTAGATGACAAATCTTAATATGGCCATGATTAACTTATAAAAATAATGCTCTTAATAGTGAAAGCCCTGATAGAAGTTAATTACAAGTGCAACGTAAAGACCAAATAAAACCAGTTTAAAACAAAACAAAACCAAAAAACTTTAGATAAAAATATCTCTAAATATAACCATTAACCGTATTCAAAGAGCTTCAGATGTAATACATAAGAATTTTGAGACAAAATACCATATAGTCAGGATATACCAAGAATATACCAAGATTATCAAATCTCTAAATACCTGAATTGTAATAAAAAAAAAAACTTCATAGGTAAATGATGTGAATTCTCCAATCAAACCATTGGCTTTGATGACGCTAGATTCAAAAAGATAAAGTTGCAACAAAGTTAGCAATAAATAAATAATAATATTATAGGTCACTGTGAAGTAATACTTAAGTTATTTAACCAAAGATCTTAAAGGAAGAACCTTAGTTTGCTTTTCTAAAAGCCATGCTGCTTAGTATTCAGACTGAGGAATCTTATTCTAATGAATAAATTAACACTTTAACTCAGAAATCAAAAGAAAATTCTTTGTTTTATATGCTACTTAACATTAAAACTCCTAAAAATCTCATAAATTAAACCATTAATCTTTAGTCAGATAAAACTTGACCATACCAAATAAACTTCTTTTTCAATAAACCTCTTAAACGTTGTCTTTGTTGTATACCTCTTATAGTGCATCCCTTTAAATGGCAAAAATGAACACTCATTAGCAGGCTTAAATATATATATATCTGTCTATGCTTTCTCTTGTGGCATAAAAAGACAAGTATATAAGCTTAAATTATAAAAAATATCTATTAACTCAATTTAACATCAGTAAGTTACCTAAAATGTATTGGGAATTATTTTAAGCCTGTATACCATAAAACATAACTGTTGTTGAAGGAAAGTCTGTTTAAAGTTTCCAAGTTTTTGTTCAGCTTTTACTATTTCTCATATTTTTCCCAACCTAATTTTTAGCCCTTAACGACTTTATTAACTGGCTTTGGAAATCACAAAGTCTCTGTTTAATTGACCAATTCATTGATACAAATATAACTTTAAGCCTCTGACTACTGCTGGAAACCTTTTTCCAGGCCATTTTAGGTGTGTCTTATTGTGATTTCTATTGTTTGACTTCTTAGAGTTCCCCTATAATAGAGAGGACTTGTTTACAGTTCCATTATCAGGATCCATTCAGTTTCTGATAACTATAGCAAAGCAGCAATTTTCCTAATCTTTTGTCTTAAAAGAGTCTTCACCTAGCTGGAAAGGGTCTTTCAAAAGCTTCCCTTGAGCTAAGACATTTACGTATCTTTACATTGATGGAGGCATTTTGAAAGGCTATCTACCCAGTAAATACCAAACTCTTTCAGGAAAAAGGAGACAGAAAGACCTCATAAACTCACCAGACAATACCACACAAAAAAAGGATATGTGGATCTTAGTTTCTTAAAGTGTACTTAGCAATTTTTTGGTAAGATAGACTCAATTCAATGGAAAAAACAGGTTCTAGATAAAACTTATTAACTTGACAGAGCCTCAGATGGAGGAATATTAGACCTCTTGACAAAACCTGAGCATCAAGCAAAGTTCCCTAAAGGAAAAAACAGACAGCACAAATGAAAGCTCATTTTCCCAAAGTGGCACTGAAATTCTAAGTTACTTCTAGTATACTCAGTTTATAGTGTTTTAAATATGAACCCCAAACCAGTGAATCAATAGTAGGCGGGGAAATCCAGGCTCATTTATCAAAGATGTTAAGCGATAAGGTTTAAGCTTTTGGTTTCCTTCTTTCTGAAGCTTTCTCTTAACAGCAAAATCAGGGCGCCCAAGTAGATAGTGTAATACTAGTTACACACAGACAATGGACAGGACAGACACAGAACCACAGTAAACAAATAGATAGGACAGAAACAAAACCACAGTAAACGAATAAATCCCACAAGCTGATGGAGGTGCTCTTGACCCGTCAACCTCTCAGACAGCCCTGCCTGATGACAGAGGTGATCTTAGAGAATCTCAACCTCCCAGACACACTTACGAGCATTCACACACCCAGAACTCTAGAGTCACCAAGAGTCCCTACTTGCGAGCCTACTCACAGAGATGATCATCTGGGGAACCTGCTGCCCCAGAAACCAAGGGCTCAGGTTCTGCTCTGGAAACCTCGGGCCTGCCCTATCTGCCCCAGCCCTAAGCGCAACAGGGAGAGGAGTTGCGGACTCCCCTTGGGATCCCTCCTATGCAGGTCTTGCTTTTCTTTCACCCACCTCTTTTGGCACAGTTGGGGACCAGCGGTGCCGTGACAGACCCAGATCTGGCTGATAGTCTCCCCAGAGGCAAATGACACTTCTCACAGCAGCATGTTGGGAGAGCAGTCGATCAGCCCCAGGCCCTGCCCCACGGCCGCTGAGTCTCCAGAGACTGGAGTTCCCCATACAGGCCACGAGATTTGTTACCACAATAATGTGGGTTGGAGCCGCCTGCCGCAATAGCCAATTCTGAGACAAGGGTGAGGTGAGCAGCAAGAGGTTTATTATATATCGATATATAGGAGACAGAGGGGAATAGATTCCTCCAAAAAACCCGTCTCCCCAACTGGAGATTGGCTGAAGACTTTTATAGGGACAGGATTATGGGTCTTAGAAGTTTGTGTTAGTTCCCTCTTTAGATGGTCATGTCTCAGATGAGTTAATCTTTTACTGATATTTTTGGGGGTTATCTGACAACATCGTGGTTTTCTTGTTACAAGGTGGGTGCTTCGTACGGTTTTTCATCCTCAGATCATTATCACTTGTTTTCCACCCTCCAAGGTTAATCTTAAACCTTTTGTAGACACTGGAACCAGAGGGATAGGCAAGATCACGAGACAATGTGGTGGTTAACAATGGGGAGTAAATAATAGTGAGCCAGGCCTATGCAGCCTCTTCCACATTTATTACTATTTTCTAATATTCTATATTTCTGCTTCATTCTCGTATGTGCTTCATTTACTTCACTCTTCAAATTTTTACTTCTCTCATCTCTCCTAAAACATTCTCTAATATCTCAACTCAAACCAAATGGGCGAGTGATTTTGATTTCCTACGTTTTGCAAGGCACTATGCAAGAGGCTGTATGCAGAAGCAGACTGTGACATCTTTCTCCTGCGGAGCAGCTGGTGGGTTTGAACTGCCCACCTTTTGGATAGCTGCTGAGCATTTAACCACTAACCAAAATGTCGACAGTTCAAATCCACCAGCTGCTTCTTGGAAACCCTGTGGAGCAGTTCCACTCTGTCCTATAGGGTCACTATCAGTCGGAATCAACTTGACAGCAATGGGTTTTATGCAAGAGGAGAAAAGAGCCCTTGTGGTGCAGTGGTTAAGCACTCAACTGCTAACCAAAATGTCGATGGTTTAAATCCACCAGCTGCTCGGTGGGAGAAAGATGTCACAGTCTGCTTCTGTAAACATTTACAGCCTAGGAAACCTTAAGGGGAAGTTCTACTCTGTCCTATAGGATTGCTGGCTTAGTCACCTAGTGCTGCTACAACAGAGATACCACAAGTGTATGGCCTTAACAAAGAGAATTTTATTGTCTCACAGTCCAGTAGGCTACAAGTCCAAATTCAGGGAGTCAGCTCCAGGGGAATGCTTTCTCTGGAGGAAGGTCCATGTCATCTATCTTCCCTTGGTCTGGGAGTTTCTCTGCACAGGAACCTCAGGTCCAAAGGATGTGCTCTGCTCCTGGCATTGCTTTCTTGGTTGGTATGAGGTTCCCATGTGTCTCTGCTCACTTCTCTCTTTTATGTCTCAAAAAAGATTGTATTAAGACACCATCTAATCTTGTAAACCTCATCAGTATAGCCTCATCATAGTGATAGAGTTTACACCACATAAGCAAATCACATATAACCTCATCATGGTGATAGAGTTCACAACACATAAAGAAATCTCATCAGATTTACAAAATGGTACACAATCATACAATACTGGGAATCATGACACAGCCAAGTTGGCAGATATTTTGGGGGGACACAATTCAATCCATGACAGTCGTTATGAGCGGGAATCAGCTCAGTGGCAGTGGGTTTTTAAGGGTTTATGCAAGAGGAGGTTCTTTTTCAGTTTGTTTTATTTAGAATACCCTAATGAACAATGCACAGCTTGAAGCACGTCATGAACTGACAATATACACTTCCTGACAGATCTCTTATAGGGCCTGGCTGCTCCAACCAAAGCATCATCCACATTCCTTAACATTTAACACTTTTGATTTAGCCCAGCTGTCTCCACATAGCTAAAAAAGTGTTGATAGAGGAATATAATTGTACTGTACCAATTTATCAAGGATTTTAGACATTATCTAAAATAATCTTTTTTTTAATTTTTATTTTTTATTGTTGTAGTTTAAGTGAAAGTTTACAATCAAGTCAGTCTCTCATACAGGAATTTATACATACACTATTATGTGACCCCAATTGCTCTCCCTATACTTGACAGCACACTCCTTTCCACCCCTGATTTTCCACATCCATTCAACCAGCTCCTAGCTCTCTCCACCTTCTCATCTCACCTCCGGACAGAAGCTGCCCTTTTAGTCTCGTGTATCTACTTGAGCTAAGAAACACACTCCTCACAAGTATCATTTTATGTCCCACAATCCAGTCCAATTTTTGTCTGAAAAGTTGGTCTCGGGAATTGTTTTAGTTCTGTGTTGACAGAATCTGGGGGCCATGCTTTCTGGGGATCCTCCCGTCTCAGTCAGACCATTAAGTCTGGTCTTTTTACATAAATTTCAGTTCTGCACCCCACCTTTCTCCTGCTCCATCAGGGACTCTGTTGTGTTCCCTGTCAGGGCAGTCATTGGTGGTAGCTGGCACCATCCAGTTCTGGTCTCAGGCTGATGAAGTCTCTGGTTTATGTGGCCCTTTCTGTCTCTTGGGCTAATACTTTCCTTGTGTCTTTGGTGTTCTTCATTCTCCTTTACTCCAGGTGGTTGGGACCAATTGATGCATCTTAGATGGTGGCTTGCTAGCTTTTAAGACCCCAGACGCCACTCACCAAAGCAGGATGCAGAACATTTTCTTAATAAGCTTTGTTATGCCACTTAACCTAGATGTTCCCTGAAAGCATGGTCCCCAGACCTCTGCCCCTGCTACTCTGTCCCTTGAAGTCTTTGGTTGTATTCAGGAAAATGCCTAGCTTTGGTTTAGGCCAGTTGTGCTAACTTCCCCTGTAGTGTGTGCTGTCCTTCCCTTCACCCTCCCTCCCCACCCTAGTAACCATCAAACAATATTTTCTTCTGTGTTTAAACTTTTTCTTGAGTTATTATAATAGTGGTCTTATACAATATTTGTCTTTCTGTGACTGACTAAATTCACTCAGCATAATGCCTTCCAGATTCCTCTATGATATAAAATGTTTCATGGATTCATCGTTGTTCTCTACCGTTGCGTAGTGTTCCATTGTGTGAATATACCATAATTTCTTTATCCATTTGTCTGTTGATGGGCACCTAGGTTGTTTCCATCTTTTTGCTATTGTGAACAGTGCTGCAATGAACATGGATGTGCATATATCTATTTGTGTGATGGCTCTTATTTCTCTAGGATATATTTGAAGGAGTGGGATTGCTGGATCATATGGTACTTCTATTTCTAGCTTTTTAAGGAAGTGCCAAATCGATTTCCAAAGTGATTGTACCATTTTACATTCCCACCAACAGTGTACAAATGTCCCAGTCTCTCCACAATCTCTCCAGTATTTATTATTTTGTGTTTTTTGGATTAATGCTAGCCTTGTTGGGGTGAGATGCTATCTCACTGTAGTTTTGATCTGCATTTCTCTGATGGCTAATGACTGTGAGCATTTCTTCATGTGTCTGTTAGCTGCCTGAATGACTTCTCTGCAAAGTGCCTGTTCATGTCCTTACACATTTTTTAAAATGGGTTATTTGTCTTTTTGTTGTTGAGGTTTTGCAGTATCTTTTAGATTTTAGAGATTAAATACTGATTGGATTTGTCATAGCCAAAAATATTTTCCCAGTCTGTAGGTTGTCTTTGACTCTTTTGGTGAAGTCTTTTGATAAGCATAATTATGTGTTTGATTTTTTGGAGCTCTTAGTTGTCTAGTTTCTCTTCTGGTGCTTGTGCATTGTTACTTATGGTTTATATTATGTTTATGACATGTATTAGGGCTCCTAGCATTGTCCCTATTTTTTCTTCCACCATCTTTATCATTTTAGATTTTATATTTAAGTCTTTGATCCATTTTGAGTTAGTTTTTGTGCATGGTGTGAGGTATGGGTCTTGTTTCAGTTTTTTGCTGATGGATATCCAGTTATGCCAGTACCATTTGTTAAAGAGACTGTCTTTTCCCCCAATTAACAGACTTTGGGCCTCTGTCAAATATCAGCTGCTCATAGGTGGATGAATTTATGTCCGAGTTCTCAATTCTGTTTCATTGGTCTATGTATCCATTGTTGTACCAGTACCAGGCTATTTTGACTACCATGGTGGTATAATAGGTTCCAAAATCAGGTAGTATGAGGCCTCCCACTTTGTTCTTCTTCTTGAGTAATGTTTTACTTATCCAGGGCCTTTTCCCTTTCCATATGAAGTAGGTGATTTGTTTCTCCATCTCATTAAAAAATGCCATTGGAATTTGGATCGGGATGGCATTGTATCGTAGATCACTTTGGGTAGAATTGATATTTTCAAAATGTTGAGTCTTCCTATCCATGAGCAAAGTATGTTTTTCCACTTATGCAGGTTTCTTTTGGTTTCTTGCAGTAGTGTCTTGTAATTTGCAATGTATAGGTCTTTTACATCTCTAGTTAGATTTATTCCTAAGTGTTTTATCCTCTTGGGGGCTATTGTAAATGGTATTGATTTGGTAGTTTCCTCTTGGAAGTTTTCTTTGTAGGTGTAGAAGAATCCAACTGATTTTTGTATGTTTATCTTGTATCCTGATATTTTACTGAAAACTATTAGTTCCAGTAGTTTTCTTTTCGATTCTTACAATTTTCTGTGTATAAGATCATATCATCTGCAAATAGAGATACTTTGACTTCTTCCCTACCAGTGTGGTTGCCTTTATTTCTTTTTCTAGCCTAATTGCTCTGGCTAGGACCTCCAGCACAATGTTGAATAAGAGTGGTGATAAAGGGCATCCTTGTCTGGTTGCGGTTCTCAAGGGGAATGCTTTCAAAGTCTCTCCACTTAGGATGATGTTGGCTGGGGGTTTGTATAAATGCCCTTAATTATGTTGAGGAATATCCCTTCTATCCATTCTATTCCTATTTTGTTGATAGTTTTTTATCATGAATGGGTGTTGGACTTTGTCAAATGCCTTTTCTGTATCGATTGATAAGATCATGTGGTTTTTTTTTTTTTTTTAATTAATGTAATGGAATACATTGATTGTTTTTCTAATGTTGGACCATCCCTGCATACCTGGCATAAATCCCATTTGATCATGGTGAATTACTTTTTTGATATGTTACTGAAATCCATTGGCTACAATTTTGTTGAGGATTTTGGCATCAATGTTCATGAGGAATATTGGTCTGTAATTTTCTTTTTTTGTGATGTCTTTACCTGGTTTTGGTATCAGGGTTATGCTGGCTTCCTAAAATAAGTTTGGGAGTATTCCATCCTTGTCTATGTTCTGAAATACCTTCAGTAGTAGTGATGTTAACTCCTCTCTGAAAGTTTGGTAGAATTCTCCAGTGAAGCCATCCAGGACACGGCTTTTTTTCTTGGAAGTTTTTTAATTACCTTTTCAATCTCTTCTTTTGTTATGGGTTTATTTGGTTGTTCTACCTCTGTTTGTGTTAGTTCAGGTAGGTAGTGAGTTTCTAGAAATTTGTCCATTTTCTCTAGGTTTTCAAATTTGTTAGAGTACAATTTTTCATAGTATTGCTATGATTCTTTTAATTTCAGTTGGGTCTGTTGTGATACCACCCATCTCATTTCTTATACAGGTTATTTGCTTCCTCTCCTGTTTTTCTTTTGTCAGTTCAGCCAACGATTTATCAATTTTGATGAACCTTCAGAGAACCAGCTTTTTATCTTGTTAACTCTTTCAATTGTTTTTCTATTCTCTACTTCATTTAATTCTGCTCTAATTCTTACTATTGCCTTTCTTCTGGGGTCCGAGGGCTTCTTTTGCTGCTCTCTTTCTACTTGTTCCAGTTGTAGGGTTAATGTTTGGATTTTGGCCTTTCTTTTTGGATGTGGGCATGTATTGCTATAAACTGACCTCTGAGTGCTGCTTTTGCTGTGTTCCAAAGGTTCTGGTAGGATGTGTTTTCATTCTTGTTTGAGTCTATGAATTTCTTTATTCCATCCTTAATTTCTTCTATAAGCCAGTAGTTTTTGAGCAAGGTGTTGTTCAGTTTCCATGTGTTTTATTTTTTTTCCTTGTTTTTTCTGTTATTGATTTCTGCTTTTGTGGGCTTATGGTCAAGAAAGATGCTTTGTAATATTTCGATGCTTTGGGTTTTGTTAAGCGTTGCTTTATGGCCTAATATGTGGTCTATTCTGGTGAATGTTCCATGTGCATTGGAAAAGAATGTATACTTGGTTGCTGTCAGGTGGAGTGTTCAGCATAAGTCTATGAGATCAGGTTGGTTGATTGTAGCAATTAGGTCTTCCGTTGAGCTTCTTTCTGGATGTTCTGTCCTTCACCAAAAGTGGTATGTTGAAGTCTCTGACTATTACTGTGGAGCTGTCTATCTCTCTTTTCAACGCTGTTAGAGTTTATGTATTTTGGAGCCCTGTCGTTGGGTGTGTAAATATTTATTACAGTTCTGTCCTCCTGGTGTATTGACCTTTAATCATTATATAGTGTCCTTCCTCATCCTTTGTGGAGGAGTTTAAAATCTATTTTGTTAGAGATTAATATTGCCACTCTTACTCTTTTTTGAGTGTTGTTTGCTTGATATATTTTTTTTGCATCCTTTGAGTTTTAGTGTGCTTGTGTCTTTAAGTCTAGGGTATATCTCTTGTAAGCAGCATATAGATGGATCTTATTTTTTTTATCCAATCTGTCACTCTCTGTCTATTGGTGCATTTAGTCCATTTACATTCAGCATAATTATTGATAGGTATGAGTTTAGTGCTGTCATTTTGGTGTCTTTTTTGTGTGTTGTTCACACTTTCTTTGTTCTACCTAATTTTCTGTGCTGAGTTATTTTTCTTTATCTATATTCTTTTCATCTTTTTCATTGTTGTTGATTTTGTGCTTGCTGAGTCTTTATATTTTTCTTGTTTTTTATTTTGACTTGTAGGATTGTTAGTTTCCTTTGTGGTTGGTTACCTTAATATTTATCCTATTTTTCAAAGTTTATACCAGTCTTTTATTTCTTTATATCACCTTGACTTCCTCTCCATGTGAAAAATCTGTGTCTACATTTTTCAGTCCCGCTATTTTGTTTTAATGTTGTCATCTTTTACATATTGACTTCTGTTTCTGTATTTAGTGTTTTAGCTTTGATTTTTTTTTTTTGTGACATCCCTATCTGGGTTGATATCTGGTTGCTCTGTCCTGTGTTCTAGTCTTGGTTTTTATCTGATGTTATGATTTTTTAACTGAAGGACTCCCTTTAGTATTTTTTGTAATTTTGGTTTGGTTTTTGAAAATTCCCTAAACTTCTGTTTATATGGAAATGCCCTAATTTCGCCATCATATTTGAGAGACTGTTTTGCTGGATATATAATTCTTGGCTGGCAATTGTTTTTCTTCAAGGCTTTATATATGTCATCCCATTGCCTTCTTGCCTGCATGGTTTCTGCTGAGTAGTCCAAGCGTATTCTTACTGACTCTCCTTTGTAGATGACTTTTCGTTTATCGCTAGCTGCTCTTAAAATTCTCTTTATCTTTGGTTTTGACACGTTTGATTGTAATACGTCTTGGTGACTTTCTTTTGGGATCTACCTTATGTGGGGTTCGATGAGCATCTTGGATAGGTATGTTCTGAAGTTTCACGATATCAGGGAAGTTTTCTGCCAACAAATCTTCAACAATTCTCTCTGTATTTTCTGTTATCCCCCCTCTTCTGCTACTCCAATCACTCACAGGTTATTCCTCTTGATAGAATCCCACATAATTTTTAGAGTTTCTTCATTTTTTTAAAATATTTTATCAATTTTTCCTCAAATAAGTTGGTGTCAAGTGCTTTATCTTCAGAGTCACTAATTCTGACTTCCATTTTCTCAATTTTGCTTATATGACTTTCTATTGAGTTGTCTAATTCTGAAATTTTATGGTTAATCTTCTGAGTTTGTGATTTCTGTCTCTCTATAGATTCTTGCAGCCTGTTAAATTTGTCATTATACTCTTGTCTAATCTTTTTGAGTTCCTGTATTGCTTGGTCTGCGTTTTACCTCATTTCCTTCCTGCTCTCTTGAACAGTTCTGTATATTAATCTTTTGTATTCTGCCTCTGGTAATCCCAAGAAATTTTCTTCCTCTGGATAATTTCTGGATTCTTTATTTTGGGAGCTTGCTGAAGCCATCATGGTCTGCCTTTTTATGTGATTTGATATTGACTCTTGTCTCCGAGCCATCAATAAGTTATTATATTTATTTATTTTATGTTTGCTTACTGTGTCCTAGCTTCTTGGTTTGTTTTGTTTTGATATGCCCAAATAGGCTGCTCACGTGAGCTTGCACAATCACCAGTGCCCCTGGAGCTCCAAATTCTTGCCACCAGGGGCCAGACCTGCTACTAAGGATGACAGCCCAGAAGTCCACCCACTCCTCCTCTATGGATTCAGCTCAGGTGTCCAGGTAGTCAGCTACCAAGTGTGTGGTGCAGGCTCTCACCTATAGTCTTAGACAGGCGTGGGTGATTGGTGTAGGCACAGGCATCTGGCTACAGCAGAGGAACACATGCTGAGCAAGGCAGGGGCTGATGGCCACCCCTGAGTGCCTAAGAGGAAAGCATGTCCCTGTTCCCTAGAGCATGTAGGTGGGTGGGTTTTGCAGCCAGACTATGAGCACCCATTGCTGGTAACTGTAAGGCCTGGGGGGCACCTCTTATTCTTGGGCCCCTGTTGCTGGTGGCTAGGTGGTGTGGATGGAGCCACCAGTCCTCAGGCCCCTGATGTGGATAGGTGAAGACGCTGCTTAATGGATAAAGCAGTGTCAAATGTCACAAACCTGCCATTTCACAGACAAAACAGTTGAAGTTAGACTTCAGGTATATACCCTGTTGTACTGTGGTAATGAGGGCCTACGCTGTGGAAATGGGGCAACACAAGACTATGCAGGGGGAAAGGCACTCAAAGTCTGTGGATCCCTTATGCCTGTGCCTAGGCAAAGGAGCTGTGACTACCCTGAGTTCCTGGTTTAGGGGAGCTGGCAGATTATTTACCCTGTTTGTTAATTTGTTAACTCTCCAAGGCCGGGAGAATGGCTCAGGGGGCATGACAGGTCCTACTTCCAGCCCAGGGGACTTGGCAATTGCTGAAGCGGTCCTGAACCCAGTGCAGTGCAGGGAGCAGAGAGGTAAATGGAAGAAAGGTTTTTCCCCTAAGAGGGTTGTTTCTGATCTGCGCAGTAGACTAGACACAAATACTTCTTTTGTCGATCGAGGGCTGCTTCTCACTAGTTCTGGATGTCCGAGTAGACTCTGTGCTGCTGGGTCTCTTCTGGAATGGAAAATGCCTCCCAAGCACTGCTGCTTGCCTTCCTCACTGCTCACCCCCCAGTTGATCCAAGCTGGTGCCAGGTCAGGTCTGGTAACTCCTCTCTGCTTCCAAACCATCTCTCCCTCCCCCTGACACTCAGTCTGATTCCTCAACTTTGCCTTTGATGTTCAGGCTCCTAGATTGTCATATATAATCAATTCACTTGTTTTTTCAGGTCTTTGTTTTAAGAGGGACCACCGGCAGCATCTGGCTGCTCTGCCATCTTGGCCCCAGCCTCCCTATCTTATTTTTTTAATGATTCTAAAATTTACTTTTCTTTAATTGAAATTATGTTTCCAGATTATTGTATTCAAAACTGTACCACTCCCTTAGTGTTCTAACTGAAATTATATACAAAGAAAGTTTTTTATTTTTCCTCTCGTTTGTTCGTAACAGATTTATATTTTTACAAAATGCAACAGATTGTGTCTACTATATAAGTCATCATTTAACTCCTTCAGAAATTGCCTGTAGCTTATTATAAATCACAGGAATTCAGACCATATTAACTATGATACAAAGAGATATAAGAAAAAGAAAAAAGGTAAATGAATTCCTCTAATTGTTAAGGAATTAGCAAAATTAACTTGTAACTATGAACAAACCATAAAAAGTAAAACCTATATTATGAATCAGATAAAACTTGAACTTAAACTGCACCTATATTTAAATACCTAATCAAACTGCAATACATTATGTCATCTAAAATGACCTGGAATTTCATTATTTTCATATTTTCTTGGTGACAACATGATGTTTAGATGTGAGATGCCCATACTTGTTTACATGCTGATATTTGCTTGAACTGCTGAAATTCATTTACATTTGCATATACTACCAGGTAAAACATCTAAGGGTAGGGCTTATGCAAACATCTGTGAGATAATTTAGAGTCTCCTCTTTAACTTATCCGGAAACTAAGGAAGTAAGCCTCCATTAAAGAAATGGGGAAAGGAGTTGTTTGTATGTTCCCCTGTGTTTACAATGTAACTTAGCTCCTCTCTTTTTCTCCAGCTCCTCCACCTCAGTTGGTGTCTCTCTATTCTCCTACATTCCTTCCTGCACTCATAGATCACAGTTACCCCAGGCAGGTAGTTAAACTTAGCCAACCTAACAGTGCTGATAAAACTCTCCAAGGTCCTATAAAAATTGAGTTTTATGAAGAATCCAGGAATTATCTCATAAGCCCATTCTATTGCCTATTCCTATTTGGCAGATTGCCCAAGTTTTTTCAGTACTTTGTCAGAGTGCCTGGGTGGTACAAATGGTTAACATGCTGGGCTGCTAACTGAAAGACTGGACGTTCGAGTGCACCCAGAGGTGCTTCAGATAAAAAGCCTGGCGATCTACTTTCAAAGAATCAGCCACCAAAAACTCTATGAAACACAGTTCTACTCTGACATGCATGGAGTTGCCATGAGTGGGAATCGACTAGACAGCAACTGTTTTTTTTTTAAAATTAGGTCAGTTTTGATGCTTACTGTGGCAGTTTATATTTTACAATCTAAGCTTTGTAACTTTAATGTACAATTAAAATGTACAGGGTGATTTCTGATCATTTATCAGTGATCGTTATTTGTAGAGTTATGGTTTTTACTGGTGGGGTTCCTATTGTTTACAAGATTGTTGAAGTAAATGCTTATTCGTACATAATTGTCCTATAATATTCTGTTAAGCCGAAGTCTTTACTATGGTTAATATTTTGTTATATATATATGTATGTATACATACAGCACATATATTTCAACCTCTAAGTTGTAATTCTTGGTTGACCTACCAATATAGAGACAGATAGATAGCTGCATCAAGTCTACTCCTACTCATGGTGACCCTATGTAAACAGATTGAAAAGTTGCCCAACCCTGGGTCATCCTCACAGTCATAGGCATGTTCAAGTCCATCCTTGCAGCTATTGTGCCAATCCATCTCATCAAAAGTCTTCCTCACCCTCGTTGACTCTCCACTGCACCAAACATGATGTCTTCCTCTAGTGATTGATCCCTCCAGATGACCTGTCCAAAGCAAGTGAATCAGACAATGTTCTGTTGTTAGCCTTAAGATTCTCAGTGGCAAATTTTTTGAAGTAGATTACCAGGCCTTTCTTCCTAGTCTGTCTTAGTCTGGAAGCTCTGCTGTAACCTATCAACCATGCGTAACACTGCTGGAATTATAAATACCAGCCTATCAATACATAGGTGATCCCTTTAAATTCACAAATCATAACTGTTATTGTAGTCACTGTTTATGTAATCATTTATTGCTACTTTGGCTTCTCTGATTTTCTGTTTGGTAGAGTCAAAAGTTTCCTCATTTGTGTTCAAATTGGGCAGGTGTGTGTCTTAAATTGATAAAGATATGCCTATAAACTTTCATTCATTCAACAACCTCCTGTTCCTATGTTTACTACTTGTAAGACTGTACTCCATAGCATAACAAGTGAGAAGCAACTTTTACCTATCTAACCCTTTCCTTTATCTCCAAAGTATGATAATCATTTTTCAGTTTTACCTGCTCTATAAATATTTATAAATATGCTTTTATTTACACCTCAACATAAAGAAAACAACTGAACCAATAAGAAACATCATGAAAAACGGAGAAAAGATTGAAGTTGTCAAAGATTTCATTTTACTTAGATCCATAATCAACACCCATGGAAGCAGCAGTCAATAAATGAAACAGCGCGTTGCATTGGGCAAATCTGCTGCAAAAGACCTCTTTAAAGTGTTAAAAAGCAAAGATGTCACTTTAAGGACTAAGATGTGCTTGATTCAAGCCTTGATGTTTTCAATATCTTATATGCATGTGAAAACTGGACACTGAATAAGGAAGACCAAAGAAGAATTGATACCTTTGTCAGAGAGAGAAATCCTTCCCCTGGAGCTGACACCCTGAATTTGGACTTTTAGCCTACTTTACTGTGAGGAAATAAATTTCTCTTTGTTAAAGCCATCCACTTGTGGTATATGTGTTACAGCAGCACTAGATGACTAAGACAACCAAGGACTGTCAAAAGAATGAACAAATCTGTCTTGGAAGAAGTACAGCCAGAATGCTCCTTAGAAGCAAGGATGGCAAGATTTTGTCCCACATACTTTGGCCATGTTATCAGGAGAGATCAGTCCCTGCAGAAGGACTCCATGCTTGGTAGAGGGTCAAGAAAAACGACTGTCAACGAGATGAATTAACACAGTGGCTGCAACAATGGGCTCAAGCATGACAATAATCATGAGGATGGCACAGGACCTGGCAGTGTTTTGTTTTGTTGTACGCAGGGTGGCTATGAGTTGGAACCAACTTGACGCCACCTAACAAAATCAACATATTTAGGTTTGCTGCAAATCCACTTTATATCAACAAATCCCTTGGAACTATAGACACCATTAGCGTTCAGAAAAGCAACGAATCCATTTCCTCTGATTTCGAACCTGAAAGGGAACATGCAAAATCAGTCTGGGAGCCACTTATAGTTGTAACTAAAAATAAAATTAAGAATAGAGTGATTTGAAACATATTGATCAAAACACGGAGCTAGCAAATATCCTCATCCTTCACTATATCCTACCTAAAAATATCTGCTAGGTTAAAGGAACGTAAGACTGTGTGCCTGTATTTGTTGAAACTATAACTTGTAAACTTATTTAGAAAAATGTATAGATAGATAGCTATAAATAAAATATATATGTCTATGCCTATCTATATTTATCTATCTATATGTATTTATATCTACATATCTATTATCTAGGTATCTATCTAGAGAGTTTGTTAAATCTGGAATTAAAAGAAAAAAAAGTTTGCTGTCATGTATTAGTCAGCATACTTACTGAAGAGTATGTAATAAGGTTTATAATCATTTGGTACTTTTAACACATATTCAGATAGAAACCAAAGACACTGGTTTTAATGCTGTGTTTTATTAATTGGCTAAGCCGGTAACCAAAGCTTTTTTTTTTTTTTTTTGGTAATAAATATAATTGGCCCTATCTTACTTTCTTATTTATTTAAATATATGTTTGTTTCCCTTTTTTTTTTTTAATTTAGCACTTACTGAAATAATAATACAGGAATACACTATTACAGAAGAAAAGTTTTCTGGCCTTTGTTTTTAAGTAAAATAGCATAAATTAAGGAGATTAGACATTCACTCAAGAAAAGGTTACATAAATATATGAGGTTGCTTATAAAAGAAGTTTAGAAATACAGAGACCACCATATTGTCTATACTGCAAGTAATACATGAGTTTTGGTTTAGCAGATGCAAAATAGCTGAATTCGAATTAAAAAAGGAGAATGTGTTAGCATGAACTTGGCAATAAAAACTAAATTTAAAAGTAGGAAAAATTTCATTGTGTGTCATTTAACAGGATAGAATGAAGATGGGTTGTTTTAGGGTATGTTTCAATGTGAATGGGCACGTGTCACAGAGTGGAGACTGAGAAAAGTAATTACATATAGAAAATAGAAAGATTTCCTTATAATAATTCAACACAAGAATAAAATTTTCCAAATGAATTTAAAACACACCAAGAATTGAATGCTGTTCCATTTGTCCATTTCCAAGAATTTCCTGGTTCCCTGCTCAATCCAATCCAGTGCATAAAAATTCCTGTGTGGTTCTTCAAGAATTTCTTTCACAAAGCACAGGGTATCATCTATTATTTAATATATTAAAGCACATCGCTAAACATGCTTATTAATCCAACCATAGCATCTTTTATGATTTACATTCTAATTTGTATACCCTAATGCTTCTATAGCAACAAACAGTACAGATACTGGTATTTAGGCTCGTTTTATCAGAAATATTTTCATTTTGCTTTTTTATTTCTTAATTGTCTCTAAGTAACTGAGTGACTTTAATCAAGTCATTTAAACTCTCTGAGCTACACTGTCTCTAAAGGTAACCTCCATCACTCAAATGGGAAATTGATGAGGAAACATATTTAACTTCCTCCTCTTCACGTTTAAATGCTTAAAGCATCAACGTGCTCTAGTCACAGAGTGAATGAAGAAAGATTATAAACTGTTTGATATCATATCTGCCTAGATAACAAAATCAGGCATTGAGCAGTGTCTATAGGAAATTATACAGGATACTCTTCAAGCAAGATAGAGAATTAATGAATCTATGTTGCTTTGTGCAAAAAGCCTCTCCTAAAAACAACAGAGAAGTGACTGCAGGGGGAAAGGGTTTTATTTAAAAGTATAAGTACTGTTAACGTTTGAAAATTTAGTCCTCAACTACTTTGAGTAGACATCACAGTAAGAATACCACTGCTGTTCTGTGCTTTCTAATATAATCAGAGATCAAACTAACTTCAGGGTGAATATGATTTATTGCAAAAATAAATAAATAAGAGATATTGAGTAATCGGCTTAATATTTCCTCTATTATCTCCTTGATATTGTATCACAAACATCAAATATATTAGTCAGGTTTTCTTTACTGAAAGCAAGCAAACAAACCTCTTTCCTCATCTTGTCTCTCTGCAGTCCAAGTTCCTTTTCTTCTTTGCCCTCTCTTCTTCCGTTTATTGACCTACTGCTTCAAAGTGCATATATAGGCCCTTTACATCCTCATGTCTAATTTCAAAAACTATTTTTTATTATTACTTAAAATTTTGGGGCTTATCCTGGGTGGAATGTAAATGAAAAAACATTAAAAATAGGTAATTTAACAATCTAAGAACATTTAGCAAAAATTTTTAACGATATAAACAATACGCTTAGTGGTTAAGAGCTTGGCTTCACTACTCAACCTGTCTGAATTCAAATCCCAGCTGGATAACTTATAGCTGTGTGTGACATTAGCTAGGGTTCCATAACATCTCTGCACCTCACTTTCCTCATCTTTAAAACGAGTACAGTAGTATATCTATCTCATAGACAATAGCTGAAGAGTACATAAGTTATTATAGGTACTGTGCTTAGGACAGTGTCATATAGTAGTAGCTATTATCATTTTATTCTCTCTTTGTACAAACTTAGTCTCTGAAATGATTGGAAACCTCCCCCTTTTCTTACCATATCCTTTTGTGTATCAATCTGGGCAAGTTCTGATCCATGTGAAATACAAAATTTTTTTACTGGCTGTCCAATTTCTAGTATCATCAGAAAAATAAACACATTTCTCTTCTACTTCAATTCAGTCGCCTGAACATGCCATAATTTTAGGACATTTTGAGTGTGTTGCAAAAATTACTGATAAAAGAAAGACACGATCACATAAAAATAATCAGTAAAAGAGTGTTTCTACTCATACTGATGATTCAGTTTTACTTTTCACCATCAGAGTTGGAGGCCTGTAAAATCAGCTTTATTTATGAGATGATGAATGAATTCAGTTCCCTTGTCTGTAAGGAAAACTATTCAATGGTTGAGCAGTCCAGGTTTTACCATATTTTCTTGGCTTCTAGAATTAAAATTTATAGTTAAATTCTTTTCACAAAAGGAATCTATAATACCCAGAAGAAAATAAATACCTTCACTTTTACAAATCTCGCAACTCCAACAGAGAAAATAGTGCAATAGATCAGCTGTGTCATTCATTCTTTCTTTCTTTTTTCTCTCTCTCTTTTAACATAATGTGATGGGAATAAATAAATATTTCATAAGAACAGAAATTAGTAGCCTAAGTTTTTCCTGATCCAAAAGATATCAGAATAAAGAAGCACTGCAATTATAAGACAGTGTTGTATTGGGGTTAAAATATCAGACATTATAATCAGACAGGCAAGGGTCTTGATCCTGGCCATGGCATTTATATTTGCGAGTAGTAACTTACTTAGGCCTCTAAATTAGTATCTACAAAATGAATTTGTAAAATATAGCTGTGTCATTGTCTGGTAATAATTAAATATAAAAAATAAAATATAGTATATTTAAGGTTCCTGAGTGGTGCAAACAGTTTGCTCTCAACTACTAACCTAAAGGTAGGTGGTTCAAACCCACCCAGAGGTACCACAGATAAAAGGCCTGATGATTTGCTTCCATAAAGATTACAGTCAAGAAAACCCTGTGGCACATTTCTAATCTGTAACACATTGAACTCATTACCTCAGAAACTAATTACTCTCAATAGCAATAAAAAATTAGCTATTATTATTGATATCTATCTGTTGATCATCTGGGAATTTAAAAGTATTTTATTCAAAGATCAATAACTTTTATGACATCAAGAAATTACTCCATTCTGAACTTAGAGTATTTTTGAGAGAGGCCAGGAATATGGTAAAATCTGACAAACTGGTAGAAAACTGTGAATAAGTCTCTACAACTCCTTCTATTACTCTATAACTGACAGATACTTGTGAAGTTTTGATGATGTAACTATTTGGGCGTGACAGACATGAAGAACCATAGAAAACTTGTGAGTCAAGCCACTTACCTATCAAAGAAATGAAAAGAATGACTGCTATAATCCACCAGACCCACTTAATAACATGGCACGTCCTGTTTTGTTTTGACTTGCAAGCTACAACATAAATAAAGACTTACTGTACAATTTCTGGAGAAACCAGAATACGGGATACTCATCAGTCATTTATTCCTCACCCATAATAATCAATCAAGAAACTGTCACTAATATCATCTATATCTCAAAGTGATGAAGGATACAGAGGTATTACAAAATGCAAGGCAGGTAAGTGTCAAACAATGATTGGTATGGCTGTTCGGATGGACGTGGTGTGTGGGGAAATCACTTAGAACTGGGAAAATGAGGGAGGAAAAGCAAGGTCAATTCAAAAGGTGAAAATAGTGTGAATTGGGGGACTGGAAACAAGAAAGTATAAGCGTCATCAAGACGGCTGACTAAAACAAAATCACTATAACAGAACTTATATAAGGCAACAATGGAAATCAGGAGAAAAAGGAAAGTCATAGGTCAAATGCATGAAGACTTTACATGCAAAGATGATTTTTTCCCATTTATTCTATAGGCAATAAGGAAAATCAGTTTAATGTATTAGAGTAAGAGGTTATTTATTTCAGAGAGCAGAAAGAATTAGAGAGAAGGGGGGATTGGCACTCATGGAAATATTAGAAGATGAAGAACAGAAAAAAAGGTTTAAAAAAAAAAGAATGAAAAAGATTTCATACACTTTTTCTCTCTGCTCAGAGCTGCAGAACAGCCCTAGGGAATGGAAACTAAGAAGAGTTATTAGGCTTTGTGGTCACAGATGACTTATGATGTGTAACAGAGAAATTTCAGATAAGATCGAGCACAGGGTGGTATGACCATAGACTAACAGAGCAATTTCAATAAGGGATTGAGAAGAAACCAGATTCTAATATACTTATGAAGAGAATGTTTGATAAGCAAAAGGGATTAATAAGATATTGATCAAGAGAAATAAGATAATAGCTAGAAATATCAGGATTAGGAAGAAATGAAGTACAAGGAAGAGAAAGAGATGAACCCACAAAGTTAGGGCACTTGAAAGAGTATTGAATACAGGTAAGACAAGAACAGGTTGAAAATATAAACGGAGTAGCTGATCTTGAAAGGACACTGCATCTCTTTTTGTTTAGGATAGGGAAAAATAATAAATGAAATAATGTTTTAAATAGATTTTTCATACTATAAACCTATACATATATGTATACATGTGTTAAGCAAGAATAAAAATAGAATGATGTAGAGTAAGTAGACACATAAATAGATATACAGATGTTTATATAATGAGAAAAAGTTGATGTGGAAATCAAGAATCTGAAAAGTTTACGTAACTTATTTAAAAACCAAACCCGTTGCCCTTGAGTCAATTCTGACTCACAGCAACCCTATAGGACAGAGTAGAACTGCCCTGTAGGGTTTCGAAGGAGCAGCTGGTAGATGCGAACTGTCACCCTTTTGGTTAGCAGCCAAACACTTAATCACTGCATCACCAGGGCCCCATGTAACTTATTAAGTGTATGGAAAAGGACTGTGACAAAATTATGTGCTAAAAATACGTTTTTCAGATGATTATAAGGGAAGCTAGTCAAGACACTGTTCTTTACCACTAGTTTTTTTTTTTTTTTTTTTTGGTCGGGGAGGGAGTAGGGGAGGAAGGTGACATGTATACGTTTTGAGGGATTTCAGAACATTGGGAAAGACACTGAGTAAAAAGATGCTAACTGCATTACAGAACTAGCTGAATCTAAGACTTAATATAAATCTACAGTAATGAAGACAGTGTGTTTTGGGATAAAGACTGGCATACAGATCAATGGAATACAATACAGAATCCAGAAACTGACCCACATATGTAGTGTCAAATGATTTTTGACAGACGTGTCAAAGTAATTTAGTGGGAAAAGTCAAGTCTTTACAGCAAATGGTGCTGAAATCACTGGGAAGAAAGAAATGTCACCACTATTTCACATCATCTTATGAAATTAATTTTAGATGACCTAATCATAAATGTCTAGAAAGCATAGAATAAGATGTTCATGACCATAGGGATAGGTGAATACTTCTTAAAGAGGACACAGAAAGCACTAATGGTAAGTACATGAAAATTAGAAACTGAACTTACTCAAAAGCAAAACAAAGCAAAACAACTTGACTGGGAGAAAATATTTGTAATACATATGTCCAAGACTGGACTAGTGTCCAGATTATATATGAAAGGTTTTACAATTCAGTAATAAAATACAAACAACCTAAAAATAATGGGCCAAAGACTTGTCAAAAGAAGATTCACAACTGACCAATAAGCACACGAAAACATGTTCCATCTACATCATTAGACATGAGGGAAAGACATAATTGAAACCACAGTGAGATATGACTAATTAGCACTTGCACATCTAAAATTAAAAACAAACAAACAAAAAAACAACCAAAAACAAAAACTGACAACATAAAGTGCTAGCAAGGATGTGGAGCAACCAGAACTCTTATATATCACCAGTGGGAGTATTAGAAAGTATAACTGCTTTGAAAGATTCTTTAGCAATTTTTTAGAAAGTTAAAAATACCTCTCCTGGGTTTCCACTCCAACATATAAAGAACTGAGAGGTTGTCACTCTAGCCCACACAACAAGAAAAAAAAAAAATCAGCAACTCTTCTTAGATTCATTAGTGAATTGAGGACATAGGGCAAACCAACACTTGAAAACTGGAGACAGATAAAAACAAGGAATCATAGCATACCAGGAACAGAAGCTGCTGGAGCCAAAAACTGGTAGGAAAACTTAAACTGTAATTGACAAGCTGCCAGAGGCTGAATGTGGGCTATCTTGAGAGTACAAAGCTCTTGGGGGGGGGGGCCCAATCTTAGGGGATTCCCCACACTTTCCTGCATTTTACCTCCAGGAGCCCCATCAGGTTCTCAGGGCAAAGATCAAAGAAATATTCCCTTGTGCATCCACCTAGGAAAAGGAGAAAGTAACCACTTAAAAATACTCCTAGGAAAAAAGTAAAGATTATGAAATGCCCAGAGCATTCTATTCTCCACCTGCCTTCAAAGGATTCTATTTAATGAAAGCCTAAACCAGATGTGTAAAGGGAAATACTCAATTCCAGTTGCCTGTAGTCTTCTCACCTCAAAAAACTGAGAAGCACTTCTGAAGGTCACAACTCAGAGGCACAGATTCACTAAAAGACTGAGACCTAATCCTGCAATTACAGAATGCTTCGTCTTCCCCCACCTTACTACACAACAGGACTACATTCTTCTCAAGCTCACATGGAACATTCACCAAAATAGAGCACATTTTGAGCCATAAAACACACTTTAACAAATTAAAGAAAACAGAAATTATGCAAATGTGCAGATCACAATGGAATTAAATTAAAAATTAACAAAAGAAAGATAGCTAGAAAAATGTGAAATATTTGGAGACTAAAAAAATATACTTCTAAATAACATGGGGGTCAAAGAAGAAATTTTAAGAGGAATTAAAAAGTATTTTGAACTAAACAAAAACTGAAAATAAAACTTACCCAAATTTGTGGGATGCAGCAAAAGCAGTACTTAGAAATTTATAGCTTTGACTGTACACACTAGAAAAAAAAAATCTAAAACCAATAATCTAAGGTACCACTTTTGGAAATTAGAGAAAGGAGAGCAATGTAAAACTAAAGCAAACAGAAGAAAGTAAATAATAAAATATAGAATAGAAATCAATGAAATTGAAAACAGAAAAACAATACAGAAAATTAAAGTTGTACCATATAAATATACCGATATACCAGCAATGAACAATTGCAATTTGACATTTAAAACATAATACCATTTACTTTAGCACCAAAAAATGAAGCATTTAGGACTAAATCTATTAAAATATTACCTATGATACATATGATACCAAAAAAGAAAAAAGAAAAGAAAACCATTGCTGTCGAGTAAATAGCGACCCTATAGGACAGAGTAGAACTGCGCCATAGGGTTTCCAAAGAGAAGCTGGTGGATTTGAACCACTGACCTTTTGGTTAGCAGCCAAACTCTTAACCACTGTGCCACCAGGGCTTCTATGATCTGTATGCAAAAAAACTACAAAACTTTCATGGAAGAAATCAAAAATATCAAAATAAATGCAAGGATATTCCATGTTCAATGATTTGAAGATTCAATATTGGTAAGATGTCAGTGCTTCCCAGTTTGATGCATAAATTCAATGCAATATCAATCAAAACTCTAGCATATTATTTTGTGGATATTGACAAATTAATTCTAAAATTTACAGAGAAAGACAAAAGAGAAAGAAGAGCCAAAACAATACTGAAGAACAAAGTCAGATAACTGGCACTACCTGATTTCAAGACTTATTCTAAAGCTACAACAATAAAGACAGTGTAGTACCAGTGAAAGAACAGACAAATAGATTAAAAGAACAGAATATGGCAAATCTCTGTAATAGCTGCTCAGTTGTCTGTAAACCTAAAACTGCTCTAAAAATACAGTCTATTAAAAGAGCAAATAATGACAATTCTGAATTCTGATGAGGATGCAAAGAAACTTGATCACTCCTTCACTAGGAATGTAAAATGGTATAATAACTCAGGAAAACAATTTGACAATTTTTTATAAAACTAAGGTGCTGCTACCATATGGCCCTGCAATTGCAGTTTGGGCATTGATTTCAGAGAAATAAAAACTGATGTTGACATAAAAACCTGTACATGAATGTTTACAGAAGATTTTTTCGTAATAGTTAAAAACTGGATAAAAACCAAATATTCTCCAAGGAGTGAATGGTAAAATATTGTGGAGTTCATCCACACTATGGAATATTACTCAACAAACTAAAGGAACATACTATTGACAAATGCAACAACTTAGATAGAGCTCCAGAGAATGAGTGAAAAAAAAAAAAACTAATCCCAAAAGTTCACATACTGTATGATTTCATTTATATAACATTCTTGAAATGACAAAATTATAGAGATGTAGAATAGATTAGTTGCTAGAATCAGGAATGAGGGAAGTAGACTGGGAGGCAGGTGTATGTAGATCTAAAAAAGGAACTCTAATAACCAAGTGACCCTTATGGTAATGGAACTGTTCCATATCTTGATTCGATCAATGCCAATATCCTTGTTGTGATGCTGTACGATAATTTGGCAAAATATTATCACTGGGGTTACCTGGATAAAAGGTACAAAGGCTCTCTCTGGGTTATTTCCTACAACTGCATGTATGTACCACATTTTGTTTATCCATTTATCTGTTGATGAGCATTTAGGTTGTTTCCACATTTTGGCTACTGGGAATAGTGCTGCAACGAACATTAGTGTACAAGTCTTTGTTTGAGTCTCTGCTTTCAAATCTTCTGAGTATATACCTAACAGTGTAATTCTGCATCATATGCTAGTTCTGTTTTTAGTTTTTTGAAGAACTGTCACAGTGTTTTTCACAACGGCTGTACCATTTTGCATTCCCACCAGCAATGAGTAAGGGTTCCAATTTCCTCCACATCCTTGCCAATATTTGTTATATTCAGTTTTTTTCTTATGTTAGCCATCCTAGTGGGAGTGGCAAGATAAATGTATAGAGAACAAAATTTATTAGTGGTTACCAGAGGCTGGAGAGAGAAGAAAAGAGGGGGATAACAGTGATGGAAATATCTCATTAAGGGTAGGGTTGCACAACTGATTACTGTAATTGCTGTCAATAAGTTGTACACCTGTAAAAAGTTCAGTTGGCAAAAGTCTATGATAGGTATGTTTATAACAATGACCAAAAAAAGAGTAGCTGCTGAGGCTGCTTATGTATAACCAAAAACCTCATGGGATTTGGTTTCTTGGCTTGGAGGTTTAGGGTCATGGTTACATGGGATACCCCAATTAATTGGCCTAATAACATGTTTAGTGTCCCTGCACAGTGGTTAAGTGTTCCACTGCTAACCAAAAGGTCTGCAGTTTGAATCTGCCAGCTGCTTCTTGGAAACCCTATGGGGCAGTTCTACTGTATCCTATAGGGTTGCTATGAGTTGGAATCAACTTGAACGCAACTGGTCTGGTTTTTTTTTTTTTTTTTGGTTCTACCTCCTAGTTTGTTGTATAGTGCCTGGGTCTAAAGCACTTGCAAACAGCCATCTGAGGTACAAGAATTAGTCTCTATTTGCCTGGAGCAACAGAGGAAGAAGGAGCATCAGGAACAGGAGGAGGAAATGGAATGTGTGGCTAATTGCCTCCATGAACAACTGCCTCCTTTGTCATGAGACCCAAAGAACTGGATGTTGCCAGGGTACCATTACTGAACATTTTGATCAAAGATTTCATAGAAGAATCCTGACCAAAAGGGGGGAAATGCAGAACTTAATTTTATATTCTCATAGAAGCTAGATTTTCTGGAGCCATGAAGGTTGGATGAACCCTTGAAGCTATTACCCTGAGATAATCTTTAAACCTTAAACCAAAAATATTCCCTGCAGTCTTCTTAAACAATAGTTTAGCTTAACTATTAAAAAATGTCTACCTTTATCATTGAGCTCTTTCAAAAGCTATCTATTTAGGATCAAATTGACAACAGCAACTTGAAAGATTAGGTAGGAAACTTAGGAGGCAATGAATTTATGTTAATGGGGAAGGAACAACTCAGAAAAGAAGGGTGACAATGGTTGCACAACTCAAAGAATGTAATCAATGTTACTAAATGGTACATATAGAAACTGTCGAATTTGTCTATGTTTTGCGGTGTATATTCTCAACAATAACAAAATAAATAAAATTAAAAATCTACATATATACATATATATGTATATCTGTCTATCTATCTATCTATCCTCTATGGCCCAGCAATTCTACCTCTAGATATCTCTCAAGAAATATTAATACATATGTCCACAAATTGTTTTGTACAAGAATATTCATAATAGTCAAAAACTGGAAATAACATAGTGTCCATCAACAGGAGAATGAGTAAAGAAATTGAGGTATACTCATACAAAGGAATACTTCTCAGCAATAAAAAGGAACAAGCTACTGATGTATAGAACAGCATGGGTGAATCCTAAAATTATTAGGCTAAATGGAAAAAAAAACCCAGATATACAGAGAGTATACTGTTTGATTCAATTATACGAATTTATATAATAAGAAAAACTAATATATAAGAAATAAGGCAGATTAATAGTTGCTTCTGATAAGGATATTGGCTGGGAGCGGGAAGAGGGAACTCTCTGGGATGATTCAAATGTTCTAAATATCATAGGAATCTGGATTACATGAGTTACATTTATCAAAACTGAACTATTCTCTTAAAATTCATGAATTTTACAGTTCATAAATCGTATGTCAGTAAAAGTCAAGGTCTGGCAACTCCTTGCTGCTTCCAAACTGTCTCTCCCTCCCCCTGCCACTCAGTCCAGTTCCTCAACTTTGCCTGTGATGTTTAGGGCTCTCTAGGTTGCTATTTTCCATGATTCTAGGGGACTTCTTCAAGGATGAATTAGTACCTCCATTTTAAAAAAGGGGAGAAGCTGGACAATAGAATGACTAATTTTTCATATCAGATAGCGTTTACATCCTTGTGCCTCTGAGGATATCTCCTTGTTACCACTGAAAAATGACAAAGTGATAGATTTATTATTCTAAAAATTTAAATTTTGCACTGTATAAAGGAGTACAGAAGCTGTGAAGAGTGAGGAAGGTGGAGATATTCTTACCAGTAACAGAAGAAAAATGGTTGTAACTGAAGTAAATAAGACCCTAAAATTTGAAAAATTATACCCAAGGCTGAGAACAAACAACTAATTTGACAATACAATTTTCTAAGCATCAAGAGTAAGGAGAAATTTCTAAGACTTTAAGAGGCTGAAAAACAAACAAACTAGATGAACTCTAAGACAGTGAAAATCAGTTTGATGGTTGGCCTATCATCAGCAACAGTAGCTGCGTCAAGGGTAAAGAGCAACTTCTTCAGATTTATAAAGGAAAAAATACATTAAAACTTCAAATTCTCTACTAAGTCAAATATTAATATATTTTAGATATTTTCTCTAATAAATATTAGAGACAAACTTCAGACATAAAATAATTTAGAATAATTACTCCTCGCAGACCCTCTCAGAACGAATCAGTAGAAAATAAATTCCAATGAGAAAATGAAAATAAGTGGGATACAAGAATAAAGAGCAAAGGAATGAAAAAAGTTGCTAAATCTAAATAAGTGTTTTTTATAATACTGAAGTTACCTGGGATCAAAATACTAATTTCTCTGAGCATCAGTTTCCACATCTATAAAATGGGGATGATTAATACTGTCCTACAAACTTTGTTATGAGGAATAAATAAGATAGGTACTTTGTGAAAAGTGTTTAATTCATTGTCTGATAACATTAAATATTTAATAAATGGTAACTGTGCACATGTATGTACACACATATGCAAATTTGTGTATGCATATAGATGGATTTGCTCTATAAATCTTCACCTAAAGCACACACACACACACACAAAAAAAATCTCCTTTATATTCCCCGAACTCTTAGATATGACTGATTTACTTGGATAAAGGTATTGTATCTTATTCCTTTTTGCCACCCTAATTTCTAGTGGCTTGTAATGCAGAAGGCTTTAAAAAATATTTTTCTTACTAAGTTTTCATAGCTCAAGAGTGCAGAAGTATGATCAATGGTGAGAGAATACAAGAAGGCAACTTTAAATTTACCCTAAAGAAACTTCTCATTCAAATTTCTCAAAATTGAAACGAACTACCTTGTAAGGCAAAGATACTGCTATTATCAAAAATATTCTAGTAGAAGCCTGCTAGAAATGCTGTAGTTAGGAAAGCCATATTAGGTAGGAAGTTTTATTGGTTAACTACCAACTTCTCTTCTACCTTTAAAATTATTGGACTTGTTTATTATGAAGGGAATTATTAAATAGCTGAGATTTGAATTTATACCAGCAAACTATAACAGTGATTTCAGTTGATGTCTGTAACTCATTTCAAGTTTCTACTTTTTATCTCTCAGTCACTAACTTCATCTTGAAGTTTTGGCAGCCTTGCTATTCCAGTCATTTGACACTCAATTCATTCATTTGTTCTAGCCTTAAACCTATAAATTGTTGTGAATGGTGTTTTTTATGGTTGTTGTTCCATGTTGTCATTTGTTGGTTAGTTTGCTTATTTTTCAATTCATTAAAAACCGACATTACTATTGAACTCAGCCCACACTTAAATTCTTCAAAGGCTCTTTTCAGTCTTATTAAGTGTCCTCAAGTCAGCTTTGAAACTTTCTCTACCCCGTTCCTATTTCCTATAATGTTAAGAAGAGGTTGGGGAAACAACAGAAGACACTAGATACCCAACAGGGTTTATGGTCAACCAGGCTGTAGTTGAATTATTTAGAAGCACTTTTATTCATTTCAGACAGATATAAACTATTTGTACCAATCCAAGTGCTGTGCAGTTTAAGACAGGAAGAGCAACCTGGGTTATAGGGTGGGGCATTTGCTTTCTCTTCTGGAAAAAAGAAAAACTGGGGTGAATAATTTATTTTTTCTATAAAAATACTTTAAAAAACTTCTTCATTGATATATAATACATGTACCATAGAACTCACCTAAGTATCTTCTCATGGACAAGCTATGCCCTTTCTTGCAGATATAAAACTCTACATACTCCCACAAATCTTCCACGACTCCGCACAAGTGCTTCCCCTACCTCACTCACTTTAAGTCTTCTGTCTTAAGGAAAGAAGTTAGCATTTTTAGGCTTCCCTGTGTTTTTTCTTTCCATCCATTCCTTCACACTCACCCAATAAAACTTACTTGTTCTCCTATGTATCCAGCTGTCATACTCACCATCAAATAACTCTGACACGACCATGATGGCTAATGTGGTAATTGGTCTAGATTAAAAGGAGAGAACTAGAAGCCTATTTACATGCACAGCCATACTTAAACATTTGGCAAATTACCAGTCAAAACAGGCTGTTACCCAATTCAAACTGAAACAGTTTGTGAAAGCTCTCAGAGAGTTTTTGATTGAGATAAAGATGAATGTAGGCAGACTTGTTTAGTAAAGAAAATGGAAAACTGATTCATCCATAAGCAAGAAGATCATGACGCAAGCAAAAAAATTTTGTCCTCAGTTAAGATGAAAGTCTTACATGGTACACTGAGGAGAACACATGGAAAATAATGTTCATCTTATTTAACTCTGTGCTCATTCTTGGAATTATCTCATTTCACATTTTTGTCAAAAAACTATGTACAAATCATTAATGACAACAACAATAATTATAAATAGCACTTAAGCCATAAATGCCAAACATTGGTCAAAACATTTTCCATGTCATATCTTATTTGACCGTCGTAACATACTTATAAAATAAATAACATTTTGGTTTCAATTTTACAGAAGATAAACTGAGTCTCAGAGAGTTTAATTTTCTCAAGGTCAAACAAGTAATAAATGGATTTGAGACTTTGCAGACATCTAGAGTGTCTTTTCATGGTCATTTTTGCTCTAATACTTCTCGATACTGTATACCCAGAGGTTCACCGTGGATATGTTATTTATTTGTATGTTTAAAATGACTAGGATAGCAAATATCTTAGTTGCTATGCTAAGTATTAGCATATCATTACTATCATTGCTATTATTTTTTTCTTGCATATCTTTTGGCACTTTGAAATCTACTTATGAATGAGAGTATATATCTGAATTAAAATATTGAATTAAAATTCTTGAATGTTTTGTGTATGAAGCTCTATTATGTTAAAATAATTTTACATTTAAGGTATTCACTATTTAGATCATTGATCCACTTTCACAGTTACTAACAACATTTTTCATTGGATGTGGACATGTATAAAAATACTCAATTATGACAACAAAAAATCTGTACATACCTCTTGGATGCTCTGCCCTGTGTTCATTTCTGTAAAAGTGAAAGGATAACATATAAGGGAAATCATGCCCCAAGTTTGGTGCAGTCATGATAGATCCCCCTGATATCTTCAGTATGATTGTTTCATATCTTGTGGACTTACGGAAAAAGCAAGGGCTTTGGAGTCACACAGGCCGGATTGTATTACTGGGTCTATCATTTGACGCTTTTTAACTTGGTCAGAGTTACATGAACTTTCTTTATTGCCTATTCCTCATTCCTAGTGAAGAAGCACATACCTTACCCACATAGTATGGAAGATTATTAAATGAGAGGACACAAAAAAAGTACACTGGCTACAGTAAGGACATAGACAGTCTTCAGTGAATGTTAAAAAATTTCCTCCTCTTACAAGCTCCCTTACAACCTTGTACATGCATTTATTAAATGACCTATCATTTTGTAGGGGCCATGGAGTTGCAATGGTTTAAGCGCCTGGCTACTAGCTTGGCTGCTGACCAAAAAGTCGGCGATTTGAATCCACTAGCTACTCTGAGAGAGAAAGATGTGGCAGTCTGCTTCTGTAAAGAGTTACAGCCTGGTAAAACCCATGAGGATAGTTCTACTCTATCCTATAGAGTCACTATGCGTCAGAATCGACTCGACAGCAACAGGTTTAGTTTATTTATTTATTTATTTTATTTTCCTTATCATTTTGTATTGCAATTACTTGTTTTGTTTTGTTTTTTTCCAATGACTGGCAGAGGTCACAAAATATTTACATTGTTTCTCTAGGGTCTGGAACATAATAATCAATAAATGTTTGTTGAATTTAAGTAGCTATTTTTATGCACCTCTTTCTAAGACTGTCAGATTCCTGGAGTTTATTGGTGGCTTGTCAGAAAGCTGTGGATTACTTGGTCACACCTCAAAAATATGGATTATTTTGTCCACTTCAATTTTCAAGGTGACGCCAGACAAGAAACCCACACTTTACCTCCTGAGGGGGATGGTCATGGAATGTCCAGAAACAAAAATGTCCCAGGTTGTTTTCTCCTTTCTAGATTCTCATACCAGTTTCTTTCAAGTCAGCACCAACTTATGGCAAACTTGGGTGGTATAAATGGTTAACACAATGGACTGTTAACTGAAAGGTTGAAGGTTTGAATTCACTAGAAGTGCCTTGGAAGAAAGGCCTGGTGATCTACTTCTGAAAACTCAGTTACCAAAAACCCTATGGATCACAATTCTACTCTGACACAAGTGGGGTTACAATGAGTCAGAATAGACTTGATGGCAACTGGTACTGGAAGATTCTCATAGTGGCTCTTAACAGGGAAAAAGTAAATATTGATTCCATACATATATCCAAACTTCTTTGTAACTACATTGCTTTTCTATAACAATCAGCACACTCATTTTTGCTTTAACTCCTATTTGCTGGAGAATTTAAATATGCTTAACTTATTTGTGGCTTTTTGGGAACACTTTGTGGGTGTTTTGTTCTGTACAGGTGTTCTGTTCTGTACATTATGAATGGTTAATAAATCATCTGAAGCCGTGTTATCTAAGATGGTTTCAAATTAGAATAGCAGTATATCAGCTATTTGCAATTCAAAATGCACTAACAGGAAGACTGTTACTGACTTATAGGATATCCAAAAGGCTGATCATTTGTTTTGCTTTAAAAAAAAATTGTTTCAAAATATTTACCAATATAATAAAGAGTTTATAATAAAATAAATAATTAACAAAAAAAATACTGTCATTCTTAGTTTTTCTGGTAGTAACTAAAGTATCTATATAAATAATATGCTTATATCATCTTTCTAAGGAGCCCTGGTGGCACAGCGGTTGAGACCTTGGCCGCTAACTAAAAGATCATAGGTTTGAACCCACCAGTGGCTCCCTGGGCGAAAAGACCTGGCGATCTGCTCCTATAAAGATTACATCCTAGGAAACTCTATGTGGGCAGTTCCACTCTGTCATAAAGGGTGGCGCAATATAAGCCAGAACAACAGGCATAACAACAACATCACCCTTTCTAGATATTACCTGTTAAATTCCTTCTTAATAAGTGAGGATAAGTAAAAAACACCAGCTTTATCTACCCTTCCCCAATTCCTCATACATACTCAATGGTCACATCTACAATTTTAAACAGCACACTAAATGCCGATTTCTTATTTTCTTAAAGCTAGGCAATATACCCTGACTTCCTGCTTTATACAAATAAAACAATAGAAACTCCATACTTCCCTCTGTCACCCCTATCCACTTTTGTATATTGTTTTATTTGGAGTTTATGAAGTTATACTTGTCCAGGTAAGAGAACGAGGCATAAGTAATTCTGTTAGCTTGAATTATAACTGTGTAAACACAGGCTGTTTGAGCCTCAATTTGTCCTCTGTGTGCTCTTCAAACGTTAGAGGCAGATATCTCATATACGTGAAGTTTTATTTTATATATGTGTGTGTATATATATATATATACACACACACATATATTATATAAACTTATACATACCAAGTGTATATGTTCATGTATATGCATGCCTGTTTATATATGTGTATATCATTTTACTATACAATGTTAAAACATAATGTGCAGTCAATCCTGCAAAAGCTGGGACCTGTGTAAGGCAGAAACCTGCCAGGGAAGGAAAAATAAAATATTTTCCACTAAAATGAGCTATAGAAAAGTGGTAAGACTGCACCCTGTCAAAGGAGGAAATATTATGGGACCTGGAAAAAACAAGACAGTAGGGTATATCAAGAGTATTTCATTTTAATAATGTCAGGTTTGTCACTTTTTTCTTTCATGGTTTATGAATTTTGTGCTTTAGCCATAAAATCTTTGCCTAATTCAAGGTTTCAAAGATTTTCTTCTGTTTATTTTTCCCAGATATTTTACAGTTTTAGCTTTCACTTTTGCATTTTTATCTATTTTGAGAAAAATTTTGTATATGATATGAGGTAAGCACTGAGGTGATTTTTTTTTTTTAAATATCAATATCTATTTGTTCCAGGACCAAAAAAAGATTATTTTTTTTCTTTTTTAATTGCCCCACCACTTTTGTTGAAAAGTAATTGGCCTTACACGTTTGGGTCTATTTCTGGACTCACCTCGGTTTCATTATTATATTTTATGTCCTTATGCCAATGAAACCCAATCTTTATTGCTATAACTTTGTAATAAATTTAAATTCAGGTAGTATAGATCCTCCGATGTTATTGTTTTCTTTTCAAGATTGTTTTGATTATTCTAGGCCCTTTCCATTTTCTTATACATTTTAGAATATGCTTGTCAATTTCAGAAAAAAAGTCTGCAAGATTTTTATTCAAATTGCATTGAATCTATAAATCCATATGGGGAAAATTGACACTTTAATAACATTTAGTCTTCATTCACGAACATTGTTTATCCTCAATTTTTGGTTGTCAGGTGCTGTTGAGTCAATTGCTGACTCATAGTGACCCCATGTGACAGAGTAGAACTGCCCCACAGAGTTTTCTTGGCTATAATCTTTACAGCAGCAGATGGCCAGGACTTTCTCCTGCAGAGTGGCTGGGTGGGTTCGAACTGCCAACATTTCAGTTAGCAACGAAGCACTTAACTGTTGTGTGACCAGGGCTCCTTATCCTCAGTTTAGTCCGTTGCCCGTTGCCATGGAGTCAATCCCAACTCATAGCAACCCTATAGGACAGGGAAGAACTGTTCCATAGGGTTTCCAAGGGGTAGCTGGTGGATTTGAACTGCTGGCCTTTCTGGTTAGCAGCCAAGCTCTTAACCACTGTGCCAGCAGGGCTCTATCCTCAATTTAGAACTCCTGCAGTTTTTACTCAGCACTATGTTTTAAAGATTTTAGTGTATAGATACTGAACATATGTTAATAATATTACTAAGTATTTTATATTTCTGATATGAGGGCAAATGATACATATTTAATTTCCATCTCCAATTGTTTGTTGTTAGGAAATATAAATGCAATAGATTTTTGTATATGGATTTGAAATGTGAGACTTTGCCAAACTACTCACTTATTAGTTCTATTATATATTATAAATTTCTCAGGATTTTCTGCATAAGTGGTTTTATGCTATCCATGAATAAAGATGGTTTTGCTTATTTTTTTATTTAATTCTTTATTTACTTAATTCTTATTGCACTAGTTAGCACCTACTGTGCAATGTTGTGTAGAATGGAACACTGACTATTGTTGCAATGTCTTCAATCTCCAATGGAGGAAAACATTGTCTTCCACCACAAAGTATGATGTCAGCAATAGGTGTTTTGTAAATGCTGTTTATCAGCTTGAGAAAGTTCCTTTCTAATTTGCTGATCAATCTAACTAGAAGTTTATCAATTTTATTGATCTTTCCAAAGCACCAGCTATTGTTTCTGTTCTTTTTTTCTACAATTTCATTGATGTCTATTTTTACATTTACTCCTTTTTTCTTACTTTTGGCTTAATTTCCTCTTATTTTTCTACTTTCTTTTGGTGGAAGTCTAACCCATAATTTGAGACTTTCTTTCTTTTCTAACATTAACATTGTATTTCTATACATTTCCTTGTATGCACTACTTTAGCTCTACTCAACAATGAGATATGCTGTGTTTTCACAAAAAGAAAAAATATTTGATGGTTACAAGGGAGAAAAATGGTGAGGATGGAAAAACACTAAATAGACGAAAAATAAGTGGCAACTTTGGTAAAGGGTAAGACAGTACACAATACTGGGGAAGCCAGCACAACTTGTACAAGGCAAGGTCATGGAAGCTCCATAGGTACATCCAAACTCCCAGAGGGACCCAGTTGCTGGGCTGAGGGTTCTGGGAAGCATGGTCTCGGGGATCATCTGGCTCAACTGCATAACATAGTTTATAAAAAACATGTTCTACATTCTGCTTTGGTGAGTAGTGTCTAGGGTCTTAAAAGCTTGTGAGAGGGCATCTCAGATACTCTATTGGTCTCGCCCCTTTGGAAGCAAAGGAGAATGAAGAAAACAAGATACAAGGGAAAGATTAGTCCACATGACTGACGGACCACAACTACCATGGCCTAAACCAGACTGATTCCAGTACAACTAGATGGTGCCCAGCTATCCCCACTGACTGCTCTGACAGGGATCACAATACAGGGTCCGGAACAGAGCTGGAGAAAAATGTAGAACAAAATTCTAACTCACAAAAAAAGACCAAACTTACTGGTCTGACAGAGGCTGGAGACACCCTGAGAATGGGCCCCAGACAACATCTTAGCTCAGTACTGAAGTCACTCCCGAGGTTCACCCTTCAGCCAAGGATTAGACAGGGCCATAAAACAAAACGAGACTAAATGGTCAGAGCAGCCCAGGGGCAAGGATGAGACGTCAGGATGGGACAGGAAAGCTGGTAATAGGGAACCCAAGGTCGAGAAGGGACAGTGTTGACATGTCATGGGGTTGTTAACAAATATTATAAAACAGTATGTGTACTAACTTTTTAATGAGAAGCTAGTTTGTTCTGAAAACCTTCATCTAAAGTACAATAAAATATATGCTGTGTTTTAATTTTCATTTAGTTCTCAAAATACTTTATTTTTCTTATGATTTCTCCTTTTTTTCCCACACACCAATTTGGAATATGCTTTTACTTTCTAAATATGTGGCAATTCTCCAGATACCTTGAGGTTGTTGATTTCTAGTTTAACTGTTGTGGTCAGAGAAGTACTTTGATTCCTAAACTTATTGAAATTTATTTAGTCTTCTTTTGTAGCCCAGATATAATCTATCTTTGTATGACTTTGAAAAAAAGTGTAGTTACTGTTGAGTGTTCTGCAAATATCAATTAAATTAAGATAGTTTATAAATTGGTTTTCTTTTGTATAAATTACTGAGAAAAGGGGGATGAAATCTCTAATTATAATTGTTTGTTTGTCCACCTCATTTTTCAGTACAGGTTTTGCTGCATGTATCTGAATCTCTCTTGTTCGGTACACAAGCAATTGGGATTATGTTCCCTTGATGGATTCACCCCCTTATAATTATGTAATATACTTCTTAATGGACAGACATATGCCTTCTTCTGAAATCTACTTTGTCTGGTATTAATATACCCACTCTAGGTTTCTTTTGATTAAGTATATTTGTGTGGGAATTACATGGGTATATTTTACATGCATATAGATATGTTCACATTTATACAGATATGTGAATATGTAAATGTATTTGTGTGTCTAGATATGCGGCATATGCATATATACTTATGTAAATATATATTTGAGTACACATAATAGGCATATACTTGTGTGGTTCTGAATATAAGAATACATATTTCTATATTTAAATGAATGTATCCATGTGGGTGCTTATATATTCGTCACAGATGTCAGAACTGAAGTTTATACTATGCACCAAACTACAAAAGACATGACTTCCAAAATGAGATCCCAAATCACCCTTTCAAAAAAAAAAAAAATGTGTAAGATTAAAACCTGCTCCTTGACTCTCAAACACTCTTTCCAAACTCCAAAATATAAAAGTGTTGGGAGAGTTGAGACAGAGCATTTGTGAAGAGACTTCTTTGGAAAGAGCTCTTACGGTGTTGAGATTTTACAGTGACCAACAAATTATAGTCTTCTCATCCCTGCCAGGGTTTAGAACTAGGAGAAATAAAAGAGTCAGGGAAATGTCAGCTTTATTCATGATAAAGTTGATGTTAGAGAACATGGCATAGGTGCACAGAAATAATAGGCTTTCCAATCCTGGCCCTCAGAATAAGGCAACTTACCCATCCAGTCATTGGTGTCACTGGTTAATTGCAGGCCTCTCCCAAGGAAAAGCATCACAGAGCAAAATAAAGCAGGTGCTCCAAGCAGGCCTTGAATCTCAGTAGGAGGGAGCTAAGAGCTATGTGAAGGTCTCTCTCTCACTGCTATTGAGTTGATTCCAACTCATAGTGACCCTATGGTTTGCTGTCGACCCTATGGTTTGCTAACCTAATGGGGCAGTTTGAACTCACCCAGTGGAACCACAGAAGAAAAGGCCTGGTGATCTTCTTCTGTTAAGACGACAGCCATGAAAGCCCTATGGAGGGAGCAGTTCTACTCTGTAACACATGGGGTTGCCATGAGTTGGAATCAACTTGATGGCAAATAACAACACGGGCTAAGTCAGGTCCAATTCCTGACCCAAACTCACTATTCAGTTAAGTTATTTCTTCTTCTGAAAGTTTTCAGGGAAAAACTCTTTATGAAAATCAGGCAGAGAATTAGTACTCCCCATTCTCCAACAGTACATAGAAAGATATAAATACTCTTCCACACATCCACTCTTTCTCACACACACACACGTGCATGCACACACATACACACAAGCATGTACATATTTACTGCCTTTCAGAATTATATTTGTGCATACATTCATCCCTCTATTCTTTTACTAAACAAATATTTACTGAGTTTCTAACATGTGCTAGATACTGTTCTTGGTGCTTGGGATATATCCACAAGAAAATACAGATCCCTGCCCTCACAGAATTTCCATTTTATCAGGATTAAACAAATTAAAAAGAATAAAAATAATAAATGAACCCTATTGTATGTCAGTATGTTAAAAAAAGGAGCCATAGTGGCACATTGGTTAAGCACTCAGCTGCTAACCAAAAGGTTGGCAGTTCCAACCCACCAGCCACTTGGTGGGAGAAAAATGTGGCAGTCTGCTTCCGTAAAGGTTACAGCCTTAGAAACCCTATGAGGGCAGTTCTACTCTGTCCTATAGGGTCACTATGAGCTGGAATTCAATTCAATGGCAATGGGTTTTTATGTAATAAAGAAAAGAAAGAAAAAAACAGGACAGGTTAAGTTGATTAGTAATGTCAAGGACTAGAACTGTTGGTTGCAATTTTAAGTAAAGCAGTCAGGGTGTGAATCAGTTAAAGTGTTGGGCCGCTAACAAAAAGGTCAGCGGTTCGAACCCAGCAGCTACTCTGCAGAAGAAAGATGTGGCAGTTTGCTTCCTTAAGGATTTACAGTCTTGGAAACCCTATGGGGCAGTTCCTCTCTGTTCTTACAGGTCGCTATGAGTCTGAATCAACTCGATAGCAACGATTTTTGTTTGGTTTTAGTTAGTCAGGGTAGGCATACAGGAGCAGGTGAGATTGGAGTAAGCTTGAAAAGGGCAGAATTAGGTATTTGGGAGAAATGATTACTGGCAGAAGATCTTTAGGCAGGAGTGTTCCTGTTAGATCAGAGAAAGAATGAGAAAGCTTGTTGTGTACAGAAGAGAAAAATAGAAGGAGATGAGGTCAGATAAGTAACAACAGGCTAATTTTGTTTCTGCCATTCCAAGGTCTCTGGCTAATACGCTAAGTGAAATGAAAAGCCAGTGAAGTATCTTGAGCAGGATAGTCTTGTGGTCTGACTTATATTTTAAAGGTTCACTCTGGGCGCTGTCTTCAGAATAAATTAGAGTGGAGTGAGATAAAGATATACTCAACTAGCCTCACAAAAAAAGAGAAATCTTTTTAAAATATTTGAACTCCTGTCAGTCATGATCCTAAAGTTCATCTACCACCCCATCCTTACTCCTCCCCTTGTCTTCCATCTATCAAGTCTTTATCACTGAGCTCTCTGGCTCTTTTTAATGTTATTTGCATCTCCGTACAATTTGGTGGCGATTTCATCATTTGGAGATCCGAGGCATCATTGTTGCAATGTCATGACCTTGAAAACACACGCGTCCTATTCTACAGTCATTTTGCTGACAATGATCTTCTCCTGAAACGTAGTAATGTAGAAAATGTTTGGTTCTTGCCCAACATGTACGTTGTATTTTTCAAAAGCCTGTATGTAACCTGCTAAAGACTTTTTATATATTATTAACTTCCAGCCCCTTTAGACAAGAATGGAAAGATGTTGACAAAATTTGCTTCTGGGTGTTGCTATATATACTGAAACCAAAAACCAAACTTGTTGCTGTTGAGTGGATTCTGACTCAAAGTGACCCCATAGGACACAGCAGAACTACCTCAGAGGTTTCCAAGGAGTGACTGGTGGATTCAAACTGCTAACCTTTTGGTTAGCAGCTGAGCTCTTAACCACTGCACCGCCATGGCTTCGAAGCTCTATATAGGCTTCTAATTTTTCTATACTATTTTCCATATTGTTTGAATAACTACAATGGACATGAGATGACACTAATTTTTTTAAATGCTGCTGTACCATTTAGTATAATCTTAGGTAAATAATCTATGAACTGCCATAAAAATAAACAAATCAGTCTTGAAGAAAGTACAGCCAGAATGCTCTCTAGGAGTGAGGATGGTAGTCTTTGTCTTGCTTACTTTGAACACATCATCAGAAGGGACCAATCACTAAAGAAGGACATCATTTCTGGTAAAGCAGAGGGTCACTCAAAAAGAAAAAAGCCCTCCATGAGAAGGATTGATACTGCAGCAATGGGCTCAAACACAACGATTGTGAGGACGGCACAGGACCAGGCGATGTTTAGTTTTGTTACACGTGGGATTGCTGTGTGTTGGCGCTGACTCGATGGCCACCAAATAACAACAACAAATAATATAAGCCTTCATTTGCTCATTTACTTTAGAAATATTGACACAAAATATCCACCACTGAGGTGAAAACATATCATAGCTCACAGTGTACATTAAAACTCAAAAAAGAATAACACTCATTATATTTGAAAACATAAATATGAAGAACATAAAGTTATGGTAAAGTAAAATATTAAAAGGAATTGCATAGATTTTTCATGAAAACCATAAGTTATTCCTCACCCTCTGTGCATCAGGGACTTTTTGAAACACTACCTGGAATCTTAATCCCACACCTTTGTGAGAGTTCAGAGAAATCTCCATTATTAATGCAAGTCTAGAGAGTTTCCTTCCTCTTGTTCCTTTTCATCTCTAAGTGGTTATGTTCTGTTTCCCATGTCCCAAATCACCAAGTCTAATTCCTTAACTGGTTTCATCAATAGTAACAACAATAAATCCATTTAATGTAAGTAATTCTTTATTTCAGTAACTGGACTAAAGATCTAGGGTATCAAGAGAAGCTGCACATGACTCAGTATGAACTTTATTTCCAGGGTATTTGGTCTCTCACGGTGATGTGAGGTAATAGATCCTAAATAGCATCTAAATATTTCTTCCATGGACCTTTCTAAATTCTAAGAAAGTTATATACCACCCCAGGCTGAATGAAATGCACTTACTGCTCACCTAGTACTATATCTCTTTTATTTCCCTTAGAGAAATTTAATTGAATTTCAAATAAGTAGAGCCATCTTTCACTCCCTTCCCTTTATGCTTCAGTCTGTTCCATAGAGGCACCAATTAGAAATCTGTTTTGATCAAGGCCACCAGTATTCTATAGGCATAGATGCACCAGCTTATGTGGTCTGGCACCACCATGTAAAAACTCAGTTCAGTTTCTAGGCTTCTAGATAATAATTCAAATGAAGATAAAAATCATTTAAAATTTCATCATTAACATCAAACAGATGTTTGATGGTAAGGAAATGTATTTAGATGAGTATATAATGCATCAAAAGTAGGATCGTTTTGCTTTAATTACTTTATTCCTGCTGCAGGAGAACTCTCTAACTAGGGGCAGAGGCCTTTTCTGCTGCAAATATATTTTCTTGCAGCATCACAATTAGCGCTACTTATCCCTTCCTTAAACATGAAGGCGCAATCTTCTCCTTCTTCAATATTGAACCTGGAACAAAACACATTGATTAATTCTTTAGTAACTCAATGGGTCAGCCTCAGACTCATGGTGTAAACCTTAGTGACCAGGTTTCCAAAATGTACAATGTGGGATGAGTAGAGAAAACGAAATCAAACCGTTTGTTTCTTTTTATCAGTCTCCCAAGTTTACCTCAGGACTGTGATGGCAAGAGAAAAGGATCCTAGGGAACTCCACTGCCTTAACATCAAAGAGGATCCTGGAGCTTCACACTGTTGATAATGTGGTAAACATTACCAATTATTTTGTGAGGGAGTGGATTCTACCTTTTATACTTTAGAATAAAAACGTATAAATCAATGTTTTTATTTAGCCATTTAGAAATTATACAGGGGGAATGCAATTGTTATTTCACTAAACACTTTTCACATGTTATTCGTCCATCTTAGTGCTGAAATAAGGAGTCCGTGGGTGGCACAAATGGTTAAGCACTCAACTACTAATCAAAAAAATTGGTGGTTCAAAGCCACTCAGAAACATCTCGGAAGATAGGCCTGGCAATCTGCTTCTGAAAGGTCACAGCGTTGAAAACCTTACGGAGCAGCTCTACTCTGCACACCTACTCTGCATACACAGGTCGCTATGAGTAGGACCGAGTCAACTTGACTGCAACTAACAGCAACAGCAATGTTGAAATAAATGTTCACTTAGCCACTCTTTGCAACCACCATTAGAGTGAAATAGATACTCTTTACTGGATATATTACGATACAGGTAAGTGATCTTAAATAAAATATCTATAAGGGATTTCCTACAGTCCTAGTTAGACCATATATAAATCTCAAATTGAAAATTCAAAATGAGTAAAACAAAAATAGAATGGTGAGTGATGATAAAGTTTTGGTTGTGTGGTAATTAAAATACTTTCAGTGCTTCACTTTCTGGGAATTTTGTAACACTAATTTATACTTTCATAACTTGTAAAATACCTTCAAATTTTTACATGTCCTTTCCAAAATATATGTATATTTCCGTGCCTATGCTTTCTTTAATACCAACACAGAACTGGCCAACTATAACCAACTTATAATTCTCTCACTTCTCTCTCATCCTTTTTTTCTCCTTTAAACCTTTACATGTAGTTCTTTCAGGACTATATATAACATATAATATCATGTTAAGCTACCAAGTACATAACATTTTCTCATGAGAAAATATTAGGTTTGTAGTCAGAAAGTTTAATATATGTCATACTTTTTCTTTCATTTTTGAAGTTAAAATCATAATTATAGGCTATATTATTGCTCTCAAATTATTGTGATCATCTCAAGTTGGATGGCATGATGATAGAAGTTTCTCTAAATTTAGGAATGTCTGCTACTGACTTTACAATATCATATACTTCTGTGTACAGGACATGTACATATATGTGACATGGCACATGCAATGTCTGGCACAGAATCCCACAGAACTTGTATCGTACTTATCACAAAGTAAGCACTCAATAAATGGTAGCTAGTGGCCCCTTGGAGCACTGGTGGCACATGGATTAAGAGCTCAGCTGCTATCCAAAAGACCGGGAATTCGAATCCACCAGCTGCTTCTTGGAAACCCTGTGGAGCAGTTCTACTCTGTCCTATAGGGTCGCTATGAGTAGAAATCAACTCGATGGCAACAGATTTAGTAGCTCCTTCTTTTGGACCCTTTCCCCTCCCTCAAGTTTAGAAAATCTTAAATACTTCAAGAACAAAAATGGAGTGTAGGGTACAATTGATTTTTCAAGTTAAAGGACATAGAGAAGTTGTGAAATTTTCAAATAAAAGTCAACTGGGGCAAGCACTTTCTCTTCCTCACTCACTGTCTTTCATTTCAGGCTACCACTGTGGCAAGCATCAGCTTGAATATACTTTCTTTCTGAGACTCCCCTGCCAATGAAAGACCAGCACAACAAACACGCAAACAAACAAAAACAAGGCAAAGTCCCAAGAGGAAAAAGGCAAAGGTCAAACTGCTTACACCTGCATCTAGTCTAGGATAAAAGAAACACTTGGGGCTTAAGTATAGTATAGTCCAATTGACCATGTAGAAGAAAATATTGGTATTTGATGCCAAAGTCTTACTAAAGAGCATGAATTTTTCTGAAGGTTCTCTTTGGCATCTATTTCTTGAGGGTCTTTTGGCAGAGGTGGGGAGTCATGTGGAAGAACTGATGGAGGTAGGAGATTATAGACCCACAATTCTGACCATCCTTAACAGATTAATGGTAAATAAATGTTATTAAAACTCACCAATTGCCAAATACATCTCCATTTGCCCATGTCCAGAGTGTACTTCCATTGAGTTTGTTCAGTCCAAACCAGTATGAAGAGGGCCCCAGAAAGTGCATCAAAGAGTCCTTTTACCAAAGACAGACTTCTGTGATTCATCTCTCCTAGTTTTCTCATTATCACTACCTGTAATGCTATCATCCTTATCTGAGTCCAACAGCTTTATTACTGCAACAGCCCTGTAACATAAGTCCCTGCTTTTATACTTGCCACTCACTAGTTGTTCTCATTATAGCCATGAAAATGACTCGTTTAAAACTTAAGTCAGACCATGTTACATCTTTGGTCACAATTCTGCAATATCTCCCCATTTTCCTTGGAGCAAACATCAAATTCTTTACACTAGCCTACATGACCCTTATGATCCACACCCCTCACTTACTACCTCATTCTAGACACAATGGCTGGCTGCCTCTTTGCTGCTCGTTGTATATTTCAGGCATGCATCTACTGAAGACTTGTGCTTTACCTGTTTCATTTTTTGGAAAGCTCATCCACCAAATATCCCCTTGACTAACTCCCTCACCTGCTTCACAACTTTGTTCAAATGTCATCATCTGGAAGATGTTTATTTGACTACCTTACCTGCAACTTACCCACTGCTAGTACTCAGAATACCTCTTAATTTGTCCTTTTAGTTGAATAAACTTACAAACTTCTAGCATGCTATATAATTTACATATTTATTATGATTACTGTTCATTGATTATCTTCCCCCCTGGGATGTAAGCTTCACAAGGGCAAGGATCTTTGACTGTTTTGTTGACTGATGCATTACATGCTAGAAGTATGCTTCCCATATTGTAGCTACTCAGTAAATTAAAGGGGATCTATATTACAAAGGAGAAACCTAACCATTTCATTCTTGGAGTTGAGCACGGCCAGAGATCCATTATAGGTCATGCAGTTTGTCTGGCCATTGATCCAGGTTGTTTCATGTTCAGATTGAAAGAAGCAATTCCTGTTGATTCGATTCCAGCCTCGTGGACATACAGATGCATCCTCTGTGCATGTCTGGTCTTTAAAGGTCTTTGGATTTCCAACTAAAATTAGCAGAGTGATAGAGTAAACGGGGGAATAAATGAAGAAAGTGTAAGAGAAAGGAAGAGTTTGACCTTCAGGGTAAAAGAGTCTCATATATATTTCGGACTGAGAAAATATCTATTCAGTTCACGTGATTTCACTTTAAATATCAACTCAGAAAATTTGAAGATCAAGAATAAAGCAGAAGGAAATCAGCCCTGAGGAACGAAGATCTATGCATAATTTAAAACAGCAACAACAAACAAACCAACATCCAGAAACCCAAGCAATCTCCTCTGGCCATTTTTTCATCTCATTATTTCATACTATGGTAATTTTCCTTTCCTATAATTCATTATGCCATCTGGGACAGATTTTACTGTAAATAAACAAACTCCCCTATACCCATAACCTCAGAGAGCTAATCTCTATTGCTCACTTAACTGAAACTAGACTGTCTTTCAAAGACAGCATTTCCCCAGAAGTTGAAGTTGTTCCTTTGTCCTTAAACACAAAATAATGGATGGGGAATGAAAAAAAGCTCAAAATTTATCAGCTTTTTACTAGCCATTTTTACTCCTCAACTTACAGCAAGAAGTGAAGTTACTTGTTAGGTATAACTCTGAGAGAAGCAAGGTTCACCAAAGGGCACCTCTTACCCACAGCTTAAATAAAGGACTGGTTCATAGGTGTTAGGGAGGATAAACCAGCCGTGTGGGTCAATACAAATGAGCCCTGGTCTGAAAGCCAAATGGAAAAATCAGGTCACAAAATTATTTTGAAAGTGTCAAGTTCAAAATGATTTAAGTGTCAAGATCAAATAAATACCAAGTACAAAAACCAACTAGTCAGTTCTGAAGCTGGATCACAAGAAAGCCAAATTTTCTCATTTATTCACACATTCATTCACTCATTCATTCATTCACTCAACAAGTACCAACTGAGCACCTACCATATGTCACACATTATTGCAGGCTCTAAGAATACAATAGTGTACGCAGCATACAAAAAAATCCTGGCTCTTGTGGGATTTACATTCTAATAAATTCTGTACTTTGTCCTGAATTTGTGTAAAGATAATCAGGGTTGTTGGTGAGGAGACTTGCTATTTTAATAGAGTAGTCAGGATGAGTTCAGTAAGAAAGTGATAGTTAAGTAAAGCCTTGAAGTGGAGTGAGCTATAGAGGCATATGCACATATAGAGGATGACCTTCCAAGCCAAGGAGAGACAGAGTGCAAAGGCCCGAGGGTGAATGTGCCTGGTTTGTTCACAAAACTGTGAGCAAGTCCATGTATTCAAGACAGACCGAGTCAAGGGATGAGCAGTAGGAAGTGACATCAGAGAGCTAATGGGATGACTAGATTGAATAAGACCTTTTAGGCCATTGCCAGGATTTTCACTTTACTTCAAGTAAATGAAAAACCAGTGCAAGGTTTCGAGCAGACTGAACAGATCTGATTTCAGTTTTAAAATACTTGCTTAAAATAGACTCTAGAACTGTTACGTCCAACACAATAGCCACCAGCCACAAATGGCTATTAAGCACTTGAAACACGGCTAGTTCAAACTGAGATGCCCTGCAAACGTAAAATGCACACTGAATTTCAAAACAGTACAAAGTGAGAAAGAGAGAATGTAAAAATCTCAGAAATTTTTACCTTGGGTACATGGTGAACCGATAACATATTGGTTATATTTGGTTAAATAAAAAATATAACTATTTTCAACCGTTTCTTTTTACTTCTTAAACGTAGCTTTAAAAAAATGAACATCTAACTCACATTTGTGGGTTGCATTATGTTTCCATGAGACAGTGCTGCTCTAGGAAGTCAAGGGTGGAGGAGACAAGAGAAGATGATAGCTAAGAAGAGGATGGTAGAGGGAGCAATACAGGTGGTGACAAGTGGACAGTTTCAGGGTATATTCTGAAAGACCAGGCAGAATTTGCTGATTCTACTTGGAGTATGAAGGAGAAAAAAAAAAAGAGTCAAAAAGTAACTATAAGGTTTATGGCCCGAAAATGTAAAGTTGCTATTACCTGGGGTTAAGGTAGAGCACAGACAAGCAGGTTATGAGAGAGATGAAGAGCAAGATTTCAGCTTGACAATGTTAAGTTTGAGATGTTTTCAGATGGTCAAATAAACAGTTGGATTTAAAAATCTGGAATTCAGGGAAGAGACCCAGACTGACATATATATTTGGAAGTCATCAGTATTTATGTGGTATTTCAAGTTGTAAGTCTGGTTGAGATTCTCCCAGGTTCAAGGGCAGCTAAAGAGGGGACTTGTTCAAGGACTAAGCCCCGGGAACAGCAACACCAAGAGGTCAGGGAGAAAAGAAAGAAGAAGCAAATGAAATCTAGAAGAGCAGTAGGGTAATTAGGAAGCAAATCATGAGAGTATGATGTCTTGGAAGCCAAATGAACAAATTATTTCCAGGAACAAAACAACAACTGTTGAGTATATTTCAACTCATAGTGACCCCATGTGTTACAGAGTAGAACTGCTCCATAGGGTTTTCTTAGCTGTAATCTTTATGGCCTTTCATCTATGGTCCACTGACTGGGTTCAAACTGTCAACCTTTAGGTTAATAGTCTAGCGCAAAACCATTTGCACCACTCAGGGACCATTTCCAGGAACAGAGAGTGTTAAGTGCTGCTGATGGATCAAGTAAGATTACGACTGAGAATTGATTGTTGAATTTAGCAACACAGAAGTTACTGATGAACTTGAAAGAAGAGGTTGGTGGAAAAGCTAAATGAAAGCCTCATCAGAAATAACAGAAAATGAGAAGATAGAAATTATAAACAGCCAGCAAAAAAAAAAAAAAAAACCATTTTTTTTTTTCCAAAGAGATTGCTGTACAGAGGAGAAACGAAGTAAGTCTGTAGCTGAGGAAGAGGGGAATTTAATGCATTTTTTTTTTTAAGGTAGAGGAGATAACTACCATGTTATACTGCTGATGGGAATGTTTCAGCTGACTGTGAAAAAACTGATGATATAGGGGAGAGAGGGGAAAATTACTAGAATAATAGTAATTGATCAAGAGAAAGAAGACAGAATGCAGTGTAGAATACAGACACCCCATCTATACTAACAGGAGTCATGACCGAGTAGATAGGTAGAGATGGAGGTAAGCAAGTCTGTGTGACGATGGGAGTTCTCTACTAATTGTTATAATTTTTGAAGTAAAGTTGGAGCAAGGATACAGACTTGAGAATGAGCGTGAGGGATGAGGTGTTGAAAGTTTGAAGATAAAGTAGGTTGAAAATACACATCTGTGGGAGTAAGAGCGTAAATGTCCTAGAGAAATGGAATACAATCGCTGGCCCCGCACTCCCTACCCCTTTTTAACTCCAGCATAACTCAACCTGGTGTGATTCTCTGGCACACGTGTTCTTTCATTCATCTGAGGCATTTCTGATAAATGCCTACTTGACCTTAAATTCAGCACTAACACTTTTTCCTCGGTAAAGCCTTACTTGACTACCAGAAGCAGGTTTATAAATCTCCTTCTCTTCTGCTTCAAGGTGAATTTCCTTCCATTTAGCAATTATACCATTCTGTTTGCTTACATGCTTGTTTCTTCAGTTAAAGATAAATTCCTTTCAGCCAGAGATCCCTATTTTTCATTTTTTGCCTCATCACCTAGCACTATGCCTGGAGCCCGGTTATTGAAAGAATGACCATTCTAGAATGCAAAGCAGGTTACTAAATTTGAGGAGCCATTAAGTGCTCTGATTAGGAAAATTCTTTCTTTCTTTTTTTTTTTTTTTTACTGCACTTTAGATGAAGGTTTACAGAACAAATAGTTTCTCATTAAACCGTCAGTACACATATTGTTTTATGACAATGGTTAACAACCCCATGACATGTCAACACTGTCTCTTCTCAACCTCGGGTTCCCTATTACCAGCTTTCCTGTTCCCTTCTGCCTTCTAGTCTTTGTCCCTGGACTGTTGTGCACTATTAGTCTCATTTTGTTTTATGGGGCTGTCTAACCTTTGGCTGAAGGGTGAACCTCGGGAGTGACTTCATTACTGAGCTAAAAGGGTATCCGGTGGCCATACTCTTGGGGTTTCTCCAGTCTCTGTCAGGCCAGTAAGTCTGGTCTTTATTTGTGAGTTAGAATTTTGTTCTACATTTTTTGTCCAGCTCTGTCAGGGAACTTCTGTTGTGATCCCTGTCAGAGCAGTCAGTGGTGGTAGCCGGGCACCATCTAGTTGTACTGGAGGGAAAATTCTTTCTTATTCCCATGGTTCAATGTGAGGGGAGGAAAGGCTAGTCACTGTATCAGATTGAATCAATATCAATATAATTAATATGGTTCTGGAGGGAGCAGAAATGGTTCACTTACGTTTTTTAGGAAATCCTAGAAGCCCCCAAAGAAAAACAACCAAGCCTCCACATATCGTACTTGAAATGATCATCCTTTTCTTTGTTACTATACCTATAGAAAACACATCATTGTTTTTTCCAGAAAAACAAACAACAAACAAAAAAATCAGCTGAGTCATTTTCATCTCTTTTCTGTTGGTATCGTCTCTACCTTCTACTTTTCACAACCCAATAATTAATATCTTACATTAAGAAAGTTAGAAAGGGTGGTAAGATCTGACTTTTCAGCAGCAGCAGCCTCAAAAGTGCTTTGACTCAACTTCTTTGTGCCATTTCTGAGAACTATAATATTCATTCGTCTGTCCTGATTTCAGAACAGAAAACCAAAAGTAGCTTCCTGGGGGCTTTTAATGAAAGTTTGCCTTTTCCAAGGGGAGGGAGAAAGCAACAATGTAAGAATCTACCCACAAGCTTGGTATTTTTTAGGGAAATCTGGTGGGGAGCGATGAATTCACCAAGTCTTTGTTTCATTAATGAAGATCACTTTTACTTAAGGTCTCTGTTATTGAAGATACCCGCCCCTCCGCCTCAGAAAAGGGGGGTGTGTAGAAGGGAATTCAGATAATCACAGGGGACATATTTCCTGCTCTAACAGCCTCTGCCATTTTCCTTACCTGGTGTCTTGGCCTCCGTCCCATTCCTTTCCTTAACCCCTTCTCCCTCCATTTCAGATGTTTCAGATGTTCACGGAGAAAGAGCTTCTGTGGTCACAATAGCTGGGAAAATCCAGGAATCAATCCCGTATGTTTGGTGACAGCACACTGGAGGAAACTGAGGCGCCAGTCTTCCGGGAGGGCAGCGCGGCAGCAAGACGGAACTGGAAACAGCCAGAACTCAGTCTCGGGAGCAATCTAGCATCCTGCGCTCAGTCCAGCAAATTGGACTTCAGCCAGACAACCCAACGGAGGGGCATCTCCTTTGCCCTGTCTTCTGACGTTTGACATGAAGAGGCAGCAACGGCAGCTGGGTAAACACCAACTGGTCCCCCTGCCCCGGGATTGGCTGGAGAAGTGATGGTCCTGAGAAGTCAGTGTCTGATTGGCCCCTTACCTCCCATCTGCTAACCACTCAAAACAGAGGATAGGCAGTCTGACCCTTCCCTTTGGGCTCCCTTATATGTCTCCTTAAAATTCAAATCAGAGACAGTTTTACCACATGTGGATGGTCTGTCCTGTAAACTGTGCATATTCTCCGGCACTCTAGGAGGTTCTGGCCCCAATCCAGGTTTTTCCTCCATTTGTTTGGTTGCTTTTGTTTTTCAAAAATAGGTTCACCTTTGTGTTCTACCTTTTTAACCTCTGAATTCTAAATTTGCCTCTGGATTGGTTAGAGACATTTGCGGGAAACAATGCCCATTTTCTGACGTGTTTCCAAAGTACTTGAATGAAGGTTGTTTTCATATACAGGCAGTCTTTACTTTGCACAGTAGTGCAGGACAGGATGTCAAGCTATCTTAATAGGAAAATTATTGTTCCCTGACAGTTAAAAAAATTTGCCAAACATTAAAAATTTGCCAAACATTAAAAATTTTCTTACTATCACTCATAAATGTATAGAGAAATGAAAAATAGTAAAACTATTATTTGTTTACTGCATTGTAATTTAAAACAGAAACATTGAACATTCGAGTGTTTTTTTTTTATAGCATCAAACAAAAATTTCAATGAAATGTACAAAAGAACTTTGTACATGAAGAAGATGGCATTTGAAATCAGTTGGGGAAAGGATATATTAGTCAACAATGGCTTAAGAACATCTGCATAATTATTTGGGAAAAAAAATCTAAGTTATAACTCTATTCCCTTCTGTATATTAATATAAATTACACGTATATTAAAGAGTTAAATGTAAAAATAAAACCATAAGAGTATTAGAAGGGAAATTTGGCGACTAATCAAATAATCTTATAAAAAAATTCTAACTATAAACACCAAACCCAAAATTTTAAAAGAAAGGATTCACTGATTCCATTACAAAATATTTTAAAGATTAGAGCAAATAACAAAGAAAAAGAGCAATGAGTACTTAAGCAAAATGCAAAGAATGGATTGATTGTGATCATATGTTAACAAGAAACTCTTCTCGCCCTCTGGGTACCTGTACGGCATGTTACCATGAATTCTGTGTTGCTTTAGATAGTAGATATACCGCAGAAACAGAAAGCAGGAGTTTCAATATGTAATTTTTGTTTGTTTGTTTGTTTTGATTTTTAGGGTCATGAAATAGTCTAAATTTTAAAATTTGTTTTATTTTTTTATCCTCTGAATAAAAATCAGTAACACTAGCTTTTGTCAAGCATTATATACAAAGATTGGAAGACTTTATTTTTCCTTGGGAATGAAAAATTACCAAAGTACATCAAAAAAGGTTAGTCAAAGTAATCTTTTTTGTTTCTTTTGTTTTTGTAGGTTTTGTTTTTACTGAGACTTTATGTTTTTCCTCTTTATTTTTATGAGTATGTTTGTTAAGTTTCTTTGTGGTTACCATGAATTTTACCCTTATCTTTCTAAGCTTAAAGCAGTCTATTATTACTTGGTATATCGCCTTGCCTTCCTCTGCATTAGAAGGCTCTACACCTACACCGTTTACTCTCTTTTCTTGTTCTGATGTTGTCATCGTTTACATACAGATTAACTGCTCTGATTTCCTGCTGTATTTCTTTTGGTTTTGAATAGTCCTTGAGAGTTCATTTCCTAGATTGGTATATGGCTGGTACAATCCTGCATTCTAGATTCAGCCTGTGAGCTGAAGTTGTTTGTTCTCAGATCAAAGGACTCCATTTAATAATTCTTGTAAATTTCATTAGTTTTTACATACTCCCTTAATTTCTGTTTATCTGGAAATGTCCTAATTTCACTATCATATTTGAATGAGAGTTTTGCAGGATATATTATTCTTCGCTGGCAATTTTTTTCTTTCAAGGATTTATATATGTCATCCCATTGCCTTCTTGCCTGCATGGTTTCTATGAGTAATCTGAGCTTAGTCTTATTGTTTCTCCTCTGTATGTGACTTCTTGTTTTTCACGAGCTGCTCTCAGGATTCTGTCTGTCTTTGGTTTTGGCGAGTGTGAATATGACAGGCCTTGGTGATTTTCTTTTGGGGTCTCTTCTATATGGGGTTCATTGAGCTTCTTGGATGGCCAGCTTTTCATTTTTCATGATATTGGGGAAGTTTTCTGTCAGCAGTTCCTCAGTGATCTTCTCTATGTTTTCTGTTTTCTCCCCCTGTTCTGGAACTCCGATCACTCACAAATTTTTGCTTTTGATTGTATCCCACATAATCCTCAAGGTCTCTTTGTTTTTCTTTGTTCTTTTTTCTGAGTTTTCCTCAAACAGAGTTGTATCCAAAGTTTGTCTTCAATTCCACTTATCCTGTCTTCCACCATTTCAAATCTGCTCCTCAGCCCTTCTATGACACTGTCCATTTCTGAAATCTTGTTGTTTATCTTTTGGATTTCTAATTGTTGTTTTTGTATAATTTCTAGTTGTGAATTTATTTTGGCATTTTGTTCCTGCATTATTTTCCTGAATTCTTTCATTTTTTTGTCTGTATTTTCCATGAATTTGTCTGCCTTTTCCATGAATTTGTCTACTTTTTCCTCATTTTTGTCTGCTTTTTGCTTCAGCTCTTGGAGAATTCTGAGTATTAAAGATTTGAATTCCCTATCAGGTAGTTCCAGTGCCTTTTCTTACCCTGCGAAGTCTTTTGGTGTTTTATTTTGGTTGCCTACTGGAACCAGCCTGTCTTGTTTTTGTAAATGTTTTGATATTGTCTGCATTCAGTAGTTATTTTTCTCACTTACTGATTGTAGATTTGTTTGTCTTGTCCTTTTTTTTAATTTGGCTATGTCTGAGCAGGCGGGCTGTGTGTTCTTTGTTGTTTGCTTGTCTGTGGGCACGATACTTTTTGCCTCCTTCTCCAATTGGCAGGGTCGGTAGCTCAGATATGTATGGTACAGCAGGGCAGGTCTAGCTGAAGAGGAGTTGCTGGGATGGGTTGTTTGTGGCACTTACTACAGCCACCAGGGAGGGTTGGTAATCAGTACAGGGCACATTCTGGTAGGCTGTGCCTGTGCTGCTTGGTGGTGTGATGTTTAAGCGCATGGTGCAAGTAGGCAGGATGGAGGAGGGAGATTGTGATGTGTGGAGCCAAGATGGGTCTGAGAGAGAGGAGAGAGGAACAGGAGCCAAAGACATACAAACAAACAAAAAAGAGTGCTAGGGGAGCTTGCCATTGGAGTGGAGAGATCAGAGACTATGAAATGGAGAAAAACAGAAAGGGGAAGAAGAAGACAAAAAGAAAATAACGAATAAATAAAAATTAGAAAGAAAAAAGAAAAGAAAAGCTCCCAGGGATCCCACCGATGCGGCTACGAGGTCTGGGGAAGTTGCTCCCAGGCGTTAAAGTACAGCCTGGCTAGAAGGCATAGAGGTGTCACTTAGTGCAAGGTATTCAGGGGACAGGAAGAGAAGGAAGGTATAGAGAGACGAGAAACAGAGTAATGGAGAAAGACAGAGAAATGAAAACAAAACAAGTTTAAAAAAAAAGAACAAGAACCCCCCCCAAAAAAAAATGAAAAAATAAATGTACTCAGGGATCCCTCTGTGCATCTGCGCAAGCTGAGGGGTTAAGTCCTAAGCCACTCAGCACTGCCCAGCCAGACGGGCTCCCAACTTGAGAAAAGAAGAACACACCAAAAAAAAACAATTCAAAACAAACAAACAAACAAAAGTCCCAGGATCCCACCAGCGTGGCAGCATGGACTGAGAAGTAGTTCCATACTGGAGCGGAGCTCCATAACCCCTCAGGAAGAAACAAAGATGGTGCACGGAGCTAGGTATTTGAGCAAAAGGAGGGGGAGGTGGTGAGAGGGAAGGAAGAAATCAAAAGAAGCGGAAAAAAGCAACACTAGCAGCCAACAAATGGCACTCAGGGAGTCAGCCAGTGTGGGTGGGTGGAATCCAAGCAGCTGGTGCTTCCCAGCCAAGAGACTGTGGCTGCAGGAAGCAGAGGAGGCTGAGTAGGGATGAAAAAGGGTGGGGGGGGGGAAGCATAAATCGCTGTTTACTGGTTGTTGTGTCTCCTACTGGAAGCTCCGTGAAGCTGCTTTCTCATACCCCCGTTCACTGGTCTCTGGTAAAGATGGCAGATCCGTGCTGTGTTACCTGATAGGGGACCTCTCCATGTATGTCTCCTCACTCTCTGTTCTCTGTCAGTTTCTTATTCCATTTGGTGCTTGGCTGAGTTCTTTATCTCTTCATTTGATGTTAGGGTTTCAGGATTGCTATTTTCTCTGTTTGGCTTAGTTTTTTGGATCTTTGCTGCGGAGGGACGGCGTGGTGCTTCTGCCTAGAGCGCCATTTTGCTGGAAGTCCTGAGTGTTTTATTGCTTTGCTAAAAAAAAATCAAAAGTAGTTTGAACAGTGTGTCCCTTCTTCTTTTTGTATAAATGACAATATGCAGCCAACATATTTTCTATCCTTGTCAAATTATCATACTCCTTTCTCTGTTTGGGTGGATATTCAATATTTTGTAATTCCTAAATGCGATGTCGTGAAATATCTCCAAGAGCTCCTTTGGTGTAAAGTTACATTCTTTTTTCATTCTTTTGCTGGAGTAACTTCCTCTGAAATTTCTTCATCATCTTCATTTTTTGTCACCACTACCACTTTCTTAATTTTTGTTAATAAGTTTGCTTTCCCTAAATTCCTCTGGATATCTATCTATAGTCTCTCCTACAGTGGCAGTATCAATAGCTCTGTGATCAGCTATTTCTTCTATAAATCTAGTTCGCTTTTATTTGAACTTCACTTCCACATTACCACTTTTTGATTCTTTGCTGTACTTTAATCATTGAGGGCCAATTTTCTCTTTTGATTTTCAATTTTTGTAAACTGTCACATAAGTTTAACACTGGGAGACAAGGAAACAATGTAATTCCACGTGTGTGCACTGCATAGTAGCTGCACAGTGGCTAATCACTGGCAGACTTTGAAAGAAATGACATGATTCTTACTGATCATGTTGAGCATCTCTTATTTATGTAGTGATTTGTGGTCTGAAAGCTAGCATTGAACTTTATACTTTATACAATAACTTACAGTAAATATAACAAATTAACTGAGAATTTGAGCTATGTTGCTGAATACTGGTATTATTTAACCTAACCTTGATAAGTGAGATTTGTATAACTGAGAACCATGCAAAGCAAGAACTGCCTAAATACATACAACACCCATACACATACACATTGACTATCAAATATATACATATAAATAGACACATATAGTGATATATACATTATGCTGTACATATGTTATTCTCTATATATGTTATTCTATATATATATGTCTTTGTTCATGTGTGTGCATATGTATATATGTATTTCTTTATTTGTTTCCTGTGGCTGTTATAACAAATTACCACAAATTCGGTGGCTTAAAGCACAGAAATATATTCTCTCACAGTTCTGGAGGCCAGGTGTCCAAAATAAAGTTATTGGTAGGGCTGCAATTTAAAAGATCAGGGGGAATATCCCTTATATGCTTGTTTCTTAGCTTCTGGTAGCCACTGGCAATCTTCAGTGTTCCTTGGCTTAAAGCTGCATCACTCTAATTTCTGGCTCAGTCTTCATAAAGCCTTCCTTTTTGTGTATATCTTTTCCTCTGTTTCTCTCTCTCCAAAAATCTCTCTGCTTGTCTCTTATAAAGACACATGTGATTACATCTAGGGCCCACTTGGATACTCCAGGATAAGCGCCTACTCTAAAATCTTTAACTTAATCATATATTTTGCCATGTAAGTTAAAAATTACTCTTTTGCAATATAAGGTAATATTCAGAGGTTCACGGAATTAGGCCATGGGTATATCTTTTTTTAGGAGCCATTTTTGTCCTACCACAGCCATTAAATATAAATGATACAGATTACAATATCAGAAATAAAACAGGGGTCATCATTACTAATTCCAATGAAAGTTAGAAAGATAATAAAAGAAAACTATGAAATAGTTTATGCTCACAAAGCTAATGCAATAGATGAAATGGCTCAATGGATCAATGTCTTAAAAGACACAAACTACCAAAACTCACTTAAGAATAGTCTGAGTACTCCTATAGCTACTATTAAATTGAATCAATATTTAATAACATTCCCAAAATTAAAGTGCCAGGCCCATATGGTTTCCCTAGTGAATTCTTCTAAACAACTAAGGAAGAGATATTACCAAATATCCACAATTTCTTTCAGGAAATAGAAGCAGAGGGAACATTTCATAATTTATTCTATGAGGCCATCATTACCTTAAAACCAAAATGATATAAACTTATTACAAGGAAAGAAAACTATATATTAATATCTCTCATGAACATAGACACAAAAATCCTCAACAAAATATTAGCAAATAGAATAAAAAAAGTATAAAAGTAATTAAACACCATGACCAAGTGGGATATATTCCAGGTATGCAAGGCTGCCACCACTCGTCTGTCAGTTTGTCGTAATGTGGTAGCTTGTGTGTTGCTGTGATGCTGGAAGCTATGCCATCCATATTTCATATACTAGCAGGGTGACCCATGATGGACAGGATTCAGTGGAGCTTCCAGACTAAGACAGACTAGGAAGAAGGACCTGGCTATCTACTGCTAAAAAAACTGGCCAATGAAAACCTTATGAATAGCAGTGGAACAATGTCTGATACAGTGCCAGAAGATTAGCACCACAGGTTGGAAGGTACTGAAAATACGATTAGGGAAGAGCTGCCTCCACAGTAGAGTCGAACTTAATGATGTGGATGGATGGAGTCAAACTTTCAGGGCCTTCATTTGCTGATGTGGCACGAATGAAAATGAGAACAAACAGTAGCAAATATCCATTATTAATCAGAATGTGGAATGTATGAAGTATGAATCTAGGAAAACTAGAAGTTGTCAAAACTGAAATGGAATGCATAAAGATTGATATCCTAGGCATTAGTGAGCTGAAATGCACTGTTACTGAACATTTTGAATCGGACAATCATATGATCTGTTATGCTGGAAATGGCAAGAGGGATGGCATCACCTTCATCACCAAAAAGAACATTTCAAGATCTATCCTGAAGTACAATACTGTCAGTGATGGCATACTATCCACATGCCTACAAGGAAGATCAGTTAATACAACTATTATTCATACTTATGCACTAACCACTAAAGCTACGGATGAAGAAATTGAAGATTTTTACTGACTTCTGCAATCTGTAATTGACCAAACATGCAACCAAGATGCACTGATAATTGCTGGTGATTGGAATGTGAAAGTTGGAAACAAAGAAGAGGCTAGGTAGTTGGAAAATATGGCCTTGGTGAGAGAAACAATGCCATAGATCTCATGATAGAATTTTGCAAGACCAAATACTTATTCATTACAAATACCTTTTTTCAACATCAAAAACGGTGATTATACACGTGGACCTCCCCAAATGGAATACACAGAAATCAAGTTGACTACATCTGTGGAAAGAGATTGTCTTAGTTATCTAGTGCTGCTATAGCAGAGATACACAAGTGGATGGCTTTAACAAAGAGAAATTTATTGTCTAACAGTCTAGGAGACTAGAAGTCTGAATTCAGGGTGCCAGCTCCAGGGGAAGGTCTTTGTTATCAGTCTTCCCTGGTTGAGGAGCATCTTAGTGCAGGGATGCGGGGTCCAAAGGACACCCTGTTCTTTTGTCTCTTGTTTCTTGGTCTTGTGAGGTCCCCATGTCTCTCTGCTCACTTCTCTCTTTTATATTTCAAAAGAGATTGACTTAAAACAAAAACCTAATCTTGTAATGAGTCCTACCTCATTAACATAATTGTCTCTAATCTTGCCTCATTAACATCATAGAGGCAGAATTTACAACGCATAGAAAAATCACTTCAGAATGACAAAATGGTGGACTATCACATAATGCTGGAAATCATGGCCTAGTCAAGTTGACACACATTTTGGGGGGACACAATTTGATCCATGACACAGATGACGGAGAAGCTCAATATCAGGAGTCAGAATAAGGTCAGGGGCTGACTGTGAAACAAACCATCGATTGCTCATATGAAAGTTCAAGTTGAAGCTGCAGAAAATTAAAACAAGCCCACGAGAGCCAAAATATGGCCTTGAGTATATCCCACCTGAGTTTAGAGGCCATCTGAAGAATAGATTTCACCCATTGAATACTAATGACCAAACACTGCACGAGTTGTGGAAGGACATCGTACATGAAGAAATCAAGAGGTCATTAAAAAGACAGGAAAGAAAGAAAAAATGAAAACGGACATCAGAAGAGACTCTGAAGCTTGCTCTTGAACATGGAGTAGCTAAATTGAAGTGAAGAAATGATAAAGTAAAAGAACTGAACGGAAGATTTCAAAGGGTGACTTGAGAAGACAAAGTGAAGTATTACAATAAAATGTGCAGACCTGGAATTAGAAAACCAAAGGGGAAGAACATGCACAGCATTTCTCAAGCAGAAAGATCTGAAGAAAAAATTCATCCTTGATTTGCAATGTTGCAATGTTAAGCAATGCAAGAAGCATCAAAAGAAGATGGAAAGAATACACAGAGTTACTGTACCAAACTAATTGGTTGATGTTCAACCATTTCACGAGGTGTTAGTACAGAAGGAAGAAATCCAAGCTGCACTAAAGGCATTGGTGGAAAACAAAAACCAACAACTGTTGCCGTCCAGTTGATTTTGACTCATAGAGACCCATAGGACAGAGTAGGACTACCCCATAAGGTTTGTAAGGAGCGACTGGTAGATTCAAACTGCTGACCTTTTGTTTAGCAGTTGAGCTCTTCACCACTGTGCCACTAGGGCTCCAGTGAAAAACAAGTCTCCAGGAATTGACAGAATACCAACAGAGATGTTTCAACAAATGGATGGAACACTGGAGGCGCTCCCTCGTCTATGCCAAGAAATTTGGAAGACACCTGCCTGGCCACCTAACTGGAAGAGATCCATACTTGTATCCATTACAAAGAAAGGTGATCCATCAGGATATGTGGAAATTATACAACAATATCATTCATATCACATGCAAGTAAAATTTTACTGAAGACACTTCAAAAATGGTTACAGCAGTCCATCAACAGGGAACTGCCAGAAATTCAAACCAGATTCAGAAAAGTACATGGAATGAGGCATATCATTACTGATGACAGATGGATCTTGGCTGAAAGCAAAGAATACCAGAGAGATGTTTACCTGTGTTTTAATAACTAGTCAAAGGCATTTGACTGTGTGGACCATAACAAATTATGGATAACATTGCAAAGAATGGGAATTCCAGAATACTTAATTGTGCTCCTGAGGAACCTGTACATAGATCAAGAGGCAGTGGTTCAAACAGAAAAAGGGGATACTGTGTGGGTTAAAATCAGGAGAGGTGTGCATTAAGTTGTTTCCTTTCACCATACTTATTCAATCTGTATGCTGAACAAATCATCCAAGAAGCCGGACTATATGAAGAAGAATACACCATCAGGATTGGAGGAAAACTCATTAACAACCTACGATATACAGATAACACATCCATGTATGCTGAAAGCAAAGAGGACTTGAAGCCCTTACTGATGAATATCAAAGACCACAGCCCTCAGTATGGATTACACCTCAACCTAAAGAAAATAAAAATCCTCACAACAGGACCAATAAGCAACATCTTGATAAACTGGGAAAACATCACAGTTGTCAAGGATTGAATTTTACCTAGATCCACAATCAATAGCCAAGGAAGCGGTAGTCAAGAAATCAAATGACGTATTGCACTGGGCAAATCTGCTGCGAAAGACCTCTTTAAAGTGTAAAAAGAGAAGATGTTACTTTTGAGGACTCAGGTGCCCCTGACCCAAGCCATGGTGTTTTCAATCACCTCATATGCATGAGAAAGGTCGACAGTGTATAAGGAAGACCAAAGAACAATTGGTGCCTTTAAATTATGGTGTTGGTGAAGAATATTGAATATACTATGGACTGCCAGAAAAACGAGTAAATGTCTTGCAAGAAGTACAGCCAGAATGCTCCTTAGAAATGAGAATGGTGAGACTTTCATCTCACATTCTTCAGACATATTATTAGGAAGGACTTGTCCCTCAAGAAGGAACTTACGTTTGGTAGAGCGTCAGTGAAAATTGATTAAGAAATTGATTCAGAAATCATTCAAGCCCTTCTCCGATGAATACTGAGTCCAGCCAACGAGGCGTAAATCTGCATGACCCTGAAGCTCATTCCCTCCTCCATTTTGGTAGCTTACTAGTGAGCCTTCAGAGAAACGGTTAAAACTGATCTCAGCTTTCCTGGCATGCAAAGCTGTTCTTAAGTGTCTTGGGTATGCACTTTGGCCATCAGTATATGCCCTGACTTGGTTCCTGGGCCCCAGGTTCCTTAATCTTTTTTTTTTTTTTTTTTTTTCACTTAGTGAAACTTAGGTTTTTCCAAGTTCCTCTGAGGCTAAACTTTGCCTTTGTAACGGGGTGAGGGGCAGGGCTTACTCTCCTGTCTGGGAGTGCTCTCTGTGCATGTTCAGACTCCTGGCTAAGGCAGCCCTTCTTAGCTGGAACCTTAGCCATGATACATACAAAACATCTGTGCCAGGCCACCGTCGTTGAATAATCAGTGTTCTTCAAGGACTGCATCTATCCTCTCTATAACTTCTCATTGCAAGTTTTTCTCCAATAAACCTTCTGTTATAACTGCACTACGTGATGCTAGTGATTTGTGCCCATGACCCCTCCTGAGGGCACTGATAATATTACCCAAACACAATGTCTGTGATTGGTGATGTTAATTTCAGTGGTTCTTGTTAGTTTCATCTCTGACTTATGGTGTCCAGAAACCGGAAGCAAGAAGAGGAAGAAGTTTGCTCTCTCTTGCAATATTTGCAACAGCACATCTGCTCTTCTCTGAGGCTGCAGTTGGATTACAGCTCATTTGCAGACATGGGGGTGACTGACACAATGAATTTATAAATGCAAATTTAAGCATTTAGACTTAAAACATCAGATCCTGTTTAACATCCAGCTCGGTTAGGTCACCCGCGCCTTTTATTTTTATTATTATTTTTTTACGGTCTGTGGTGCCTTCTTTGCATATTCACCAATGTCTGAAGAAGTTACTTATGTAGAGCTAAACTTTGGGGACTCCAGTAAGACAGAAAATATTCAGGAGTTTGACAATTTGGAGAAGAAAGGTAAGCTTTTGTGCTATGAATGTGGTATAAAGTGGTAGCAGAAGTTCTAGCTCTGCTTCTTAGGTATTAGTGAATTGACAATGATATTGGTATTCTTTCAGCTTGAATTGTTAATTAAGCTCCCATTTTTACAGAAGTTGTCAGAAGGATCCATACAAAATAATTATAAAATGTTGGTAGAAAACAATGAATAGAGGAGAAGGGAGTGACAGAAGAATTCTCGTGTTTTATTTAAGATTTTTTCAACAACGTGACATCTTTGAAACTCTAACTTTACTATGAACAGAAATTTTATTTCATAAATGGTTAGACTTTACATCAATTTATATTCACCATGCTAAATCTTGAGGAAGAGTAACAGAATAACTCTGGTGATTTTCCTTTTATACAGATTTTCTTTTTGAAAAGAAGAGTGTAAGGATTTTGTAATATTTTCTGTCTTTATTTCCTTGCTCGTATTTTTCCTTTATTTTATAGGATATCAGGATGGGCTTACGGATGGGTGTTACCAATAATTAGACCTTTGCCAGCATAATGAATTTAAGCATCCCATTCTATCTCTTCCCATCTCTTTTCCTTCTAAGACTCTGTATTCTAGATTTTCAAATCAGAAATTCTTCGACACCCTGGAAATGTGAAGTCATGTCATCTTTACTTCTTCAGTTATTTTTAATTTCCCCATTACCCAGCTTAGAGTCTATGTTATGTAATAAAAAGTGTATAGCATGTAATATCTACCATTACATTCTCACCCATCCCCTTCAATATATTTTGTTTTTTCCTTTGAAAACTCTAATTGGTTAAAAACAAATATGCTCCCACTCTGCCCCATTTGAACAGCTAAACATTGCTGGTTAAAAATACACACTCTCTTGACCTTTGTGTACTCTCACCTGATGACCTTTCCTCCTACTTCATTCTACACTTTTTCTTTCTACTACCAAAATTTCCATCCTACAATATCTGTACTCACTCTCTCAGCCTTCCTTCTAGATACTAATTACTAAATACTTCCTTGCTCTCTTCAAAAGACACCCTACTCATTTTGCTCTGAATTCCAGCCCATCTTTCGCAAGGACATTTTTTTCCTGTAATTTTCTTCTTGCTCTCCTGCTGCGGTTAATCTTTCCTCATTCTGTAGTTGACTATTCCCCTTAGTGTCCTGATATATTCTACTTCTTCTATCATAACAAAACATAACCCTCGATTGTCTACTTACACCTATCAATCTATTGTTCCATTTCTTTGTTTTCTTTCACAATCAAACTTATTGAAAGCATTATCTGAAGCCACTGATTTCCAATTCTTCACCTCTCTTTTTCTCCTCTCTGACTTAATTAGGCTTCTGCCCTCATTATTCTATGAACCACTGCTCTTGTCTAGATAACCAGTGGCCCCCTTGTCTCATCCCAATGGTCACATCTCTGTTTTTTATTACTTGACTTCCCTGCAACCTTCACCAAGTCCTTCTTATTTAAGCACTTTCTTTGCATATCCTCATGGACACATACAATCTGGTTTTCTGCTATCACAATGTCTGCTTCCTCTCAGCCTCCTGTTTTGACTCTTCCTCCTGGATCAAACTTTATATGTTGGAACACTCCAGAGCTGTATTCTAGGTTCCCTTTTCTTGCGGCACTCAGTATACTTTTATAAGTTACCTCATTCAATCCTTTGCCTTCAAACACAGTGACTCCCAAATATCTTTATATGGCCTATCTTTGACTCTCCCGAATAGAAAATTCTCGTATCTATTTGACATTTCCATATGGATATCTAAATTCATTTCAAATTAAAAATGGTAAAAATAGAAATTCTTATTAATAAATAAATTCTTATTTTCCCCTTGCACCTGTTCACTGTCCCCAATCATCTTCTTCTTAGACACATAATAAAAATCTAGCCATGTTAGTGTTTACTATGTTCTAGAGCTGTGATAACTGCATTGTACATATTAAATCATTTAATTTCCAAACCTTTATGGTCTTCCTACTTTTACTAATGTAGAAACTGAGGCATATAGAGGTTAAGTAATTTGCCCAAGGACCCACAAATTATAAGCCACATAGCATGTTTTCAAACCTACGTATTCCACTTCAAGAGACTGTACTGTGCTTTTTATTACCATGCTCTACTGCTTGTAAGTGTGTGTGTTCAATATCCATCAACCTTCTCAAATCAAAAATATCCTATCAACAATTAATAAATGTGTGCTATAAATTCTAACTTCAAAATGTATCCTTAATCTACTCCTGGGTTATCACGTTCCTTAACATTAGTAAACCAGGACACTATTGTCTCCCACATGGTGTATTGCATTACTGTTTGTACTGTTTCCCATGATCTCAATACTGTAGCCCAAAATTCATTCTTCACTTGCAGTCACAGCGATCTTTCTTTAAAAAAAAGAAAAAGAAATCAGCTCTCTTTCTCCTCCGATTAAATGCCTCTGGTGATTTAAAAAAAAAAAAAATCCAACCTTGTTTCTCTGGCTAACAATGTTTTTGTCCGTCTGTTGCCTTTCTTTTTGACTTCTTCTAACATCATGTCTTTCTTGGCCACAATTCTTTAGCTGCTCTGTATTTCTTTTGCTTTCCAAATACGCAAAGCTTTTCCCCAAATTAGGATCTTGGAGCTAGATATTATTGCTGCCCATGATGTTCTTTCCACTGATTTTGCATGCTAGTTTCCATGAGCCATAAGATGTGAACTAGCCACTTTCTATTATCACTTGATTTCAAATCTTTGCATAGCGTTGTATACCGTGAGATTTTCTTATTTATTTATTTATCTATTTATTTACCTATCACCTCTCATAACTAAAATTTAAGTTTTATGAGAGCAGGGACTTGTGTGTTTTACTCACTGCTTTATTACCAGCATGCAGAATAGTGTGTAGAATATAAAAGTCCTCAATAAATAGCTTTTGAATAATTGAATTTATGAATAAGTGAGAAAATAATTCAAGAGAAATATAGCACCTGAAATTATCATTCTAACCTTAGACAAGACCTCAAAAGTAGTTCTTTCACTACTGTTTTACAAAGTAGGAAGAAATTTTCACATTTTATTAGCAATCCTCTCTGTATTTCACAATATTATTGCACAACCAACTGAGCTGAAGGGCATATAACAGTAGTAAGATTATCGTATGATCTCTGAATTATATTTCCTTGAAAGATCTAGTCTTCACGTGTACATATAATTAATTTATATAATACAGTGATTAAATAATAATGCAAGATGTTCTGGGGAATCTATACACAACAGAAATTGTTTTCTTTGTCACCATATGTTAGCTACTAAGGCAAGGAATACCCAGATTTACCTCTTTGTTAGCTGACAGCTATTCTGGATTTCCCAAATTTATACAATCTAGGTACAGTGTATCCAGATCGGTCGGCTTTCTCCCCCTCTCTTTTATAAATCCTACTTTTGCCTTTGTTTCTTGAATCCACCTACCAGTTTACTGCCTCTCCTGTGAGAATCAATTTGCATGCACACTAAGTAATTAACAGTTTTTACTTATTCTTGACTTATTCTTCTAAAGTATTTTTTAAATGCCCATGGTTTACAGCAAATCACATTTCTTTAGAATAAAATGTTAAAAAAAAAAAAATGCAAAAATAAGTCAATCAGTCCCATTAAGATGTTACCATTTCCAGACCTCTTTGCTAATTTTGCTTTCCACAGCACCTTCTGCTCCATCCGGGGTTTGGCGTCGAATGACCTGGGCTCTGGCTCTTCTATGCCTTCTACTGCTGATTGGATTGGGAATCTTGGGAAGCATATGTATGTATAACCCCAGCACCTAGAATTGCTGAGTTTTACAACCAAATTTGAGACCTTGGAATTATCATAGGTGATATGCCCAGAAAGGGCACTTGTAATGCTGTACTTAAACATAGTACTTAGTGTTTTTCTGTCACTCCTGTGTAACGACTGCTTTCCTACCCCTTTAATCATCTCAATACTATTTCTGCAAAACAAAAAGGAAGTGGTGGTTCTGTTGAGGGATAAAAATATTTGATTATCTCTCTTTTTTTTTTTTTTTTGATCTGGAGTTTACATAACCTTGAAGATAGAAATGGGAAAATTGAGTGAACTGCAAAATCTCAAAGAAGAACTTGAGAGCAATATTTCTCTACAGCAGAGGAGCAACATGAATTTTTCCATCACGCTGCAAAACATAGCCACTCAGTTATGTCGTGAGCTATGCAAAACCCCAAAAGGTAGTCTTGTATTCCTCTCTGAGATATTAGACAATTAACTAAATCTTAGAGTCACTTGAGAATCATTTCATCAATAGCTAGGGACCTTTCCTGATGGAACTATTATTTGAATGAGGAGATTAAATATTGCTGACAGAGGATTCACTGATATTAACATGCAGTTAGAAGAAAAACAGAAAAAGAAATATTAACTATATGTGCCCAAATTATCAGAGACTAACAGTTACTCACTAAAACATTAGACATTAATGATACAACCAATTCCATTATTTTCATAGGATGCAGTTTCTCTAATCTGACATTTACTACAGTTATTCTGAGGTACTGAGGTCAATAGAAGATAGGCCTGAGAGGACATCACTGTGTAGGTGGTCTAATTCCTAAATTATACTCAGTGATTGAAGAGAAAGATAGTCAATAGGAAAAAAGTAAATAAATAAAGTGAAGGATTATATTTGTAACTGAGGAAGATGGTCTTATGAGCTATCTGAGGTCCTGAGAAGCCTCTGAAGTATTCAGCAAGTCGGAGAGCTAGAGATGCTCTCGTTGGAGAAGGCAGGGTTGATTCTCCCACACAGAACCCTTCTTGTGATTAGATTTTTTTTGCCACAAAAGTGTTAAAAAATGAAAACGAGAGACAGGAAAACTAATTAATCAATATTCAGGGCCCCTAAAGCAGGAAAACACCCTGGACTGGAATCCAGGTGCTTAATTTGAGATGTGTTGTTCAGGCCATGTGTTGGACACGCTGTGGTGATAGGTAACCAGTTGCTGTTGAGTCACTCATGGAGACACCATGTGTGTCAGAGTAAAACTGTCCGCTGTATGATTTTCAATGGCTAGTTTTTGGGAAGCAGATCACCAGGCCTTTTTTCCAAGGTGCTTCTGGGTGGACTTGAACCTCCACTCTTTTTGTTAGCAGCCAAGCACATTCACCATTTTCAACACCCAGGGACTCCTTGATATAAGATAAAGATCTAGAGTATAGAGTTCATTTTCTTCTCTTCTGATTTAAAAGGAAGAAATACAAGCGAATTTAATCAATTTAACTCAGAGGTAAAGGGAATAATGACAAAGAATAACAATACAGATGAAATAAAATTATGTTCTTCTTCCAGAGCACAAATGTAAACCTTGTCCAGAGACATGGCTGTGGCATGAGGACGCGTGTTACAGCTATTCTTATGAGACGGACACATGGAAAAACAGTGAAATGAGGTGTTCTAGTTTGAATGCCACCCTATTGAAGATTAAATCCGAAAGTGTTTTGGTAAGGCCCCATGACTCTCTGCCTATGAGGGAGGAAATCCCTTTTTCATGAAAGAATAGAAAGCAGGGGGATGTTTGGAGGGAAAGATATATTAACCCTGCTGTGATTCTGCCTTATGTTAGTTGAGATAGCAAGTGACTTACCTTTGGGTATCATAGCCAAGATAGGTCATATTAAGCTTTAGCTAGGACGTTAGGATCATTGGGGTCCTTAGAAACTGATGGGTATATGGGTAGATAGAGCATACCCAGAATGCTCAGGTCTTAATATTTCCAAACTGGAACCCTGAAATCAAATCTCAGAACACAGCTTCTGAATATTTATATAAAAACAGAATCTGGAGATTAATTCTGAGGGTTACTAATTCCATAAAATCTACATGGGGAAAATCTTTGTTTTCACCATTTTGGATTTCTTTGTTTTGTTTTTTTTTAATTAAGAGAGAAAGCTAAGATATCCAGGATAGCAGATGGTTTTGATGAAATATGTATTGTTAGTCACCATTTACTGGTTCTGCCTTGTGGCCACCTTATGAATAACAGAATGAAGTGATGCCTAATCCTGAGCCATCTCTGTGATCCATGGAATTTTGAGTCCATTGTCATGGCTACTATGTTAATTCATCTCATTAAGGGTTTTCTTCATTTTTGCTGACCCTATACTTTAAACATAATCAATCTTAGAAAAAATACTATCAGAAAGCTCCTTAGAAGCCAGGATGACAAGGCTTTGGCTCTTTTACATTGGACACATTATCAGGAAAGACCAATGCCTAGAAAACATCATCAAAATATGTAAAAATGAATACTGAGATGGGATGGCAAAGTCAAAAACCAAGCATATATATGGGACTGAGTCCTTGGGTCCCAGGAAAAATGAGTTCTCTAGTAGGTTTTTTTTTCTTTATTGAATACTTTTTCATTGTATCGAAATAAGCTCTCCAGGCTTTCATATTACTCTGTTTATGATGTCTCAGAAAATAATCATATATTTATTCTTTAAGCAGAAGTACATTTTCCTAATAGTCTCTGTCTGCTTCCCTACTATAAAAATCTTCGTCAATCTTTATAGAAGAGCAGGCAATCAATCTCTTTCTCTTCTGATCATTCTCAGATGACACATTCATAGTTGCTTATTTGAAAAAAAAAGGCCTGGAATAAGAAAAAAAAGTTACTTCAACTACATTGGATTGATTCCAAATTCTGTTCTTATAACCACTCTCATCTGACTTTGCTGCGTTTTTCACCTATTCTTTTTCTGTTTCTGTTAACTTTACTGTCGTTAACTACCTCCATTGGCCTGGACTGAACGTTTACTACCCAAATATTTGAATGCTGTAACTTGTGAACGTTCATTGACCTACCTGAAAGTTATGCATGGAAAGGTAGATCTTCTCTTCATGTGAGACAGTACTGCATGTGATAGTGTACAAATGCTGGAGGAAATCTTATAGTAAGGAGTGCTGTGATGCAAGATCTAAAAGTAATGTTCAAAATTATGTGCTGCCTTGGTATTTCAGGCGGTGAAGGAGTGAAGGGCTCAGATGGCCTAACTGCAAGTTCCCCACCCCTACAGATAAGGTCCACTAGCCAAAGGACGCTCCTTGTCACATGGACTAAATTCAGCTCCTGCTTATCCCTGAGTAGGCTAGGTATCCATTTTCTGCCAGGTCAGGGACTTATTCAAACAAGCCAATCACATCTTCCCCCAGGAAGCAAGGGGCACCCACTCCTCTTGATAATACAGACCCTGCCTCCAGAGCCCCTGTTTGTTCACACTGTTTTCCGAGCACAACCCCTGTGTAGCTCTGCATGGCATGTGGTGTCCTCTCTCCCTGAGCTGAGTACATGTGACTAACAAAGTGCTGCCGATCTCATCTGTGCAGTGTTGTGTGCTATGTGTTCAGCCATTGCCATCAGCCTAGAGCAGGAATCCCTCCTTCACAACTGGGGTGATGAGGAGGCCATCAAAACAAGCACTTTCTTTCCATCTCCTATGATGGCACTGAAAAGTATTAATACAATGTTACCTAAAATATGTTACATTAAAGTGTTACCTTATTTGTGAAAAAATTATGTAGGGAGGTAAAGTGTAGAGATAGGAAAAAATTTTTAATCAGACCATCTCTATTTCTGGTAGGAATTTATAAAGTTCCAGTGGTGGGATTACTTTTGGCTGGGATTATCTCCCACACAATATGACAAAAACCGTAAGTCCTTGGATAAGAAAATTATCGATTCTGACTGGTAAGTCTCAGATTCTTGCTGCATTTTTTGTAGCTGGATTTGAGTAGAGATATTTCCCTTTGGAGCATTTAGATTCCAATTAAAATCAGCTTCACGAAAAATTCCATGCTTAAAAAAAGCTTTTCTATCAGGTTCTCTGATGTTTAAAAATGCAAAAAGTTGCAACAAATGTCATGTCATTATTTTGACAAATACTCACTAACTTATACTAGCCACATATGATAGAATGTCAGTGACTAATGCTTTTGTTAAGAAAATTATAGAGGTCAACAAAATTCACTGTACTCTAACATATACTAAAAATGGTACTAAGAGCTAGAGATGCAAATGGAAGTGAAAGATAGGTACTTCTCTTAAGTTGCTTAGTTATTAACTGTATGTGCAGACTGATTAAACAAATCTAGAGATAAACAGAATATAATGTGATAAATGCTTCGGTAAAAATATGTACAATAACCAAAAATAGATTTTAGCTTTGAAATTTGTTTTATAACTGACATTGGAAAAGGACATTTGTTAACGAAAAATGTAGAGACAGCCTAGAAATGCATTTCAAGTCAAGAGAATAAACTGAACTTAACACGGTATATTGCATGTCCAGCTTGTAATGGGAAAAAAATCTTCACTGCTTTACATAAAAAGGGCACTAAAGTTCCATTATATTTTATAATCCCTGATATTTGGGAAGAAGATAGGGTGAGACTGAAGAAATAAACCAGAGACTCAAAGTGCTGAATACTGTTGGAGCCCAAGAGTGAACACAGATCTGTTAGACAGGACACATCAAGCAGGAGACAACTCAGGGGCACCTGTGTGTGGTGCTGCCACACTGAATCTAAGCACTGATTCCTGCATCCTCACCGCAGAGGGCCAGGAGCAAATACAAGCTTTGTTGTTTTGTTGGTTTGTTTGTTTCCTTCAGATAGAAACAGTGGGTTTAGGATTTGGGGTCAGAAAAAAAAGTGGCACAGTCTTTGGTGGTTGGCAATGTGAGGACAGCATAGGGATAAGATATGTAAAGATGGAAGGAGGAAGGATATATATACTGTAAAGGTAATATTTGGAGTGAAGAACGAGAGGTAAAGGTACTGTATGTGTCAGGAGCATATAGGTGGAATCTTGTTTTGAGATAGTTGAATATATGTGTGCTTATTTGCAACTATTGCAAATGAGAAGGTAATCTGTAATAGGATGGAGAACACAGTAGATATTTCAAATTACCAAGAAGTAATGATGAAATTTAAAAAAAAAAAAAAAAAAAAGAACCTGTTGCCATTGGGTCAGTTCCAACTCATGGAGATCCTGGTGGTACAAAAGGTTAATGCGCTTGGCTGCTAACTGAACAGCTTGGAGATTTGAATCACCCACCCAGCGATGTCTCAGAAGGAATGCCTGCTGATCTACTTCCAAAAAATTAATTATTAAAGTACCTATAGTGTAAAGTTCTACTCTGTCACACGAGTTACCGTGAGTTGGCATTAACTAGAGGATAACTTTTTTATGCATATATAATGAAATAAAAAGGTGGATAAAACACAAAAAATAAGAAAACTAAAATGAAGAAAATACTGTGTGAAATAAGTAGTAAACGTGGAGCAAGATGAAAGAATAAAATTAGTAAGTCAATATAACTTAAGAGAGTTGAATCCTTTAGAGAAATATTAAAACAGTCAAATGTTCTTAATAAATAAATTCAGTTATAAGTTGTTTCTAAAACATGGGGGTTAAAGAAAGGTACAAAAAATAAAAGAATAGCAAATATCTATCAGGAAATGCAAATAGGAAGCCATGTTATTGTAATCATGATACTGTAATATTAATATCATTAACAGGAATTTAAAGTTAAAAGGCAAATAAAGACAGAGAGATATGTGATGACAAAAGGCTTGGTTTATGAGAAAGATAATAGTCTTAGCATATATATACCTAACCATGTAGATTCAACCTAAGTAAACAAAACAATTTAGTAATTCAAAAACTGAATAAATGCAACTATAAAAATAAATTTAACATTCCTCTTAGAGTGGGACAGGTTTTAAAGATTAAAAAATGGAGCTAAGTAAGACTATGAAAATAATCGTTTACTTAAATATAAAAGGAAATTTGCAACATGTAAGCTAATAGACAGATAAATCGGTATAGAGATATGTGTCTAGTCTCCAAAATATTTTCCTCAAAGATTAGTTTACAAATTTTTCAGAGAAGAAACTTTGATAATTCTAAATCTTAAGACTATTTCTACTGATAATATCAAATGAAAACTATAAAAAAGGGGAAATCTGAAATTGAATTTAAAATATTATTGTCCAAAATAAATTCTAGACTAAAAAATAAAAAGTAAAATGTAAATTTGTTAGAAAAATATTTCATAACAAAACTATGAGAAATAGCAGAAACTACAGTCAGAGGAAAAGTAATGCTCTTTAAGGAGTCCATTATTAAAAATGAAAGACTAAAATAAAGGAGCACATAAAAAAAAGTATTAATTAGCTCCAGACTAAGGAACCTGGTGATCCACTTCCAAAACTCAGCCAGTGAAAACTCTTTGGATCACCAGCATAGTCTGATCTGGTTGTGCATGGGGTATCCATGACCTGAGGGCCAACCAGATGGCAGCTAAGAACAAAAACAACAATAAATGCTCAAGAGAATAGAAAAATTTTAAGGGAAACCATATGCATGTAAAATTGATCAGTAAAATGACAGAGATATCCAATAAATACCATCAGAACAACTAGTTATGAATTTGAAAAAAGGTTAGTCTACACCCACCGCACAATGACAAAATTACAGATGCACTGTTGCTAGTTGTTGTGGAGCTGCTTCCGACACAAGGTGACTTTGTGCATAACAGAACAAAATGTTACCAAGTCCAGCACCATGTTCATGATCATGGTATATTTGAGTCTACTGTTGCAGCTATTGTGTCAATCCACCTCACTGAGGGTTTCCCTTGTTTTCACTGGCCCTTATTTACCAAACATGATGTGCTTTTCTAGCAATTGCTCTTTCCTGATGACTTACTCAAAGTAAGAGAGTTGAAGTCTTGCCATCCTCACTTTTAAGGTGCATTCTGCTTCTCCTTCTAAGACTGATTTATTTGTTCTCCTGCTGCTGGGTCTCTGCAGCCGGGTCTCTGCTGCCTGGTTTCTGCTGCCTTCAGTGTTACACCTCACTCTTTCTCTTGGTCTCCTTGTTCCAGGAGCTTCTCAGCGCAGGGATCTCAGGTCCAAAGGACACGCTGGCTCCTCTTTCTTGGTGGTGGTGGGATCTTCTCTTATGCCTCAGGGGTGGCTCATATCAAGTCCAAGGGTATGGCAAAACTGACCAATTCCCTTGGTAGACTACAATTACCCTTTCACAGTCCAGCCCAATCACTTGAGTGGGAGTTACAAGACCATGGCTAGAAAGGCCACACAAAAGTGATCCATCACACCACAAGGTATAACAATTTTCTGAATATACCTTTTTGTATAGTTTTGACTTTTATAACTATCTTATACTTCAGATTAAAAAAATACACAATGATTTCAAATAACAAGACAAAATCCCTCATATCCAGTATTTTGAGTATATATACTCAAACCAAACACAAAAACATTATAAACAAATGTTGAACTGTGCTTATAAGTTAACTTTTCACAGTTACATGGATTAGAATGTAACTTTGAGGGCTAAGGTGTGCCTGACCCAAGCCATGGTTTTATCAATCACCTCATATGCTTACAAAAGCTTGACAGTGAATAAAGAAGACAGAAGAAGTATTGATGTCTTTGAATTATGATGTTGGAGAAGAATATTGAATATACCATGGACTACCAGATGAATGACCAAATCTGTCTTAGAAGAGATACAGCCAGAATGCTCCTTAGAAGCAAGGATGGCAAGACTTCATCTCATGTACTTTGAACATGTTACCAGAAGGGGCCAGTCCCTGGAGAAGGACATCATGCCTGGTAAAGTAGAGGGTCAAAAGAGGAAGATCCTCAATGAGATGGATTAACATAGTGACTGCAGCAGTGGGCTCAAGCAAAGCCAAGGATTATGAGGATGGTGCAGGACTGGGCAGTGTTTCCTTCTGTTGTACGTGGGTCCTAAGGGTCCAAACCAACTTGAAGGCACCTAACAGCAACAACATGGATTAGAAAATCGGAAAATATTTAATGTGAATTCTTGTTGTTTTAGGTGCCGTTGAGTTGATTCTGACTCATAGCAGCCCTGTGAACAACAGAACATAACACTGCACAGTCCTTCACCATCCTCACAATTGTTGTTATGCTTGAGCCGATTGTTGCAGCCCCTGTGTCAATCCATCTCATTGAGGATCTTCCTCTTTTTCGCTGACCCTCTTTTTTGCCAAGATGATGTCCTTTTCCAGGGTCTGCTCCCTCCCTCCTGATAATGTATCCAACGTATGTGAGAAAAAGTTTCGCCATCCTTGCTTCTAATGAGCATTCTGGCTGTACTTACTCCATTCATTCTATGTTCATTCTTTTTGGAGCCCATGACATATTCAGTATTCTTTGCCAACACCATATTTCAAAGGCATCAATTTTTCTTCTGTCTTCCTTATTCATTTTCCAGCTTTCACATGCATATGAGGCAACTGAAAATACCAAGATAGAGTCAGGTGCATCTTAGTCCTTAAAGTGACATCTTTGCATTTTAACGCTTTAAAGAGATCTTTTGCAGCAGATTTCACCAATGCAATGCATCATGTGAATTCTAGGATTGAGCAAATGCATAAATAAGTAAATTTATTTTTGAAAATAGGAGTCAATTTTTTTCTTTCCCAGAAGAGAATTATGAATAAGGAAAGGAGATAGGGTAGTGCAAACCCTCTGGTGTGACATTTGCATGGTAGGCATGGTTTTAAAGATAGATAGGTAGATCGATGACTGACTGATTGATTGATTGATTAATTGATAGATAGCACACACTACTAGAGGTCTTTACTGTGATTCTTCCATCGTTACTTCCCAGGGGCTCCATATAACACCAATTTTTGCCAGAAACACTTTGAGTATCATTGGATTTGCTGGATCATAAGTCCCACATATATTAAAGAAGCTTGAACTGCAGGCTAGATATGCTGAAGCACCTTCTATTGCTCTTATTTCCATTGTAAATTACTGTCTATATTGGTGACTCTGTACTGTATTTGGATCAGATTAGCACACACAAATATGGTATATGTTACCTCTAAATCCAACAACAAAAAAAAAAAATTGTGCTGTGCTGGTTTTTTTTGGAGATGATCTCTTGACATGCTCCAGACTACTGAATCCCCTAGGAACTTCACTGACATGGTAAACCCTTGAATTATTGTGGAGTTTATCTCTAACTTTCTATTTCACATAGGATTAACTAAGTCATGTGAAGTATTTGCTAATTCCAGCTCACCAAACCAATGTGGGGGTTTGTAAAATGTCAAGGTGATCTAGATCTCTGTGGGTTAAATTACTGGCAGAGAGTGGAGGAATCATACAGTACTGACACCAAATACCAGCAGCTATGTTTATTTGCTTCAATAAAGATTTTACATCTGAGACAGTATCTGATTAATTTTAGAATGGTTTATAGCCATTCATCAAGATTCATCAGATTTCTATAGAGTTCAAACAGATAAGTTAAATAGGGATGAATTAGGTAGCACATTCCTTTATTTTTAAGTCTTGGATTGTGACATTAATCTACTATACACCCAGGGATGTGGTATTGCTTCAGGTTAACTCTCTTAGAGAAAGGAAGTTCTAGGAGCTTTCCCTTAGCCCTTCTATCATAACAGTCCTTTCCCTGTCAGAGAAAAAATCTGGGAATTGTGACAATTGCCAAATTGATTTATTCCAATTATGCATTCAGAAATCAGAGAAATAATCACAGGGTGTGACTCTTTACTAACTGGGCACACTGGTAGTCACACCTGGGTCAAGATTCTATCCATCAATTGACCACCATAAGTTGCCATTTGGACTAGTAATCCAAAGTGGTGTTTGGGGTTTTACAGAAGTTAGCATCAATTCAGAGTCTCATAACCCCTAAGTTGTCTGGGTATCCCCCGCAAAGCCTCCCCATACAAAGTCATTGGAATAAATGGCTCCAGGTCCATTTGGAGAAGTCTTGGAAGAATATTTCTGATATATTCTTGCAGTAAAGCTATAGGGTCCTTCCTAAACAGTCCCAATCTTCCTCTCAGTTAAGGAGCTATGGGTCTGTGAATGGGCTTAGGTCAGGAAACAGGATGAGAGGTTGTAATTTTCCATTCTGGCAACTAATACCAGTTTTTTGGATGACAAAATAAGAGGATTTTCAGATATACCTCTCTCTCTCTGTCTATCTATACAGGGTCAGATTTCCCAGCAAGCAAGGTAAGCATGGGCTTACTTATGCTTACTTTCTGATCTGTAGTGAACAATTTCACATGGGAAACCCACGTGGTAAAACACACGTGAAATTGTTCACTACAGATTAGTAAATAAGCACAAGTATGCCTATGCTTACCTTGATTACTGGGTAATCCAACCCTATTAAGGATTTTAAATTTGAAATGGATTTGATTCTGTAGAAGGTGTTGTGGGGTTGGGAGAGAGACAGATGTCAGCCATAACTAGAAGCAAAACCTTTGATGTGGTGAAAAAATGTGAAATTTTTCATTAGAGATGATCTGGTAAGCAAGGTAAGCACCATGCCTGCCTTGACTATTGGATAATCTGTTCCTGTATATTTATGCATGCATACATATGTATATATATCCCTGAATGGCCTATATGGTTAAGTGTTCAACTACTAGATGAAAGGCTGGTGGTTCGAACACACTCAGAGGCACCTTGGCAGACAGGCCTAGTGATCTGCTTCCAAAGGTCGCAGTCTTGAAAACCCTATAGGGCAGTTCTATTCTGCACACATTGGGTTGTTATGAGTCAGAAGAAAGTCAATGGTAAATAACAAAAACAACAAATACACACACACATATATATATATTCCCAAGCATATTCCCCAGTTTTCTGCTAATATATATTACCAAAATCTTACAATTCCTTCGATGTATGTTATTTCTTTATCGATTATGTTATCTGTGACCCTGTGAACCTTAGTGAGATTTGACCCTAGTAATGATGTAGCACCAGGCATCTGTCACTTTGTCATACTGTGGGGTGTTGCATGTTGCTGTGATGCTGGAAGTTGTGTTACCGGTATTTCAAATACCCTCAGGGTCACCCATGCTGTACAAGATTCAGTGGAGCCCCCAGAGTAAGACAGACTAGGAAGAAGTACCAGGCAGTCTGTTTCTGAAAACATATGTTGGTGAAGACCTTACAAATAACTGCAGAACATTGTCTGCAATAATTTTAGAAGATGAACCCCTCAGGATGAAGGCACTCAAAACACAGCTGGGAAGAGCTGCCTCATCAAAGTAGAGTCGACCTTAACTCTTAAAGCTTTACTTGATGGACTAAAGCTTTCAGGATCTTCATTTCTGATGTGGAACGATGCAAAACAAGAAGAAACACCTGCAAAAGTCCCTTAATAATCAGAATGTGGAATGTACGAATTATGATTCTAGAAAACTTGAAAGTCGTCAGAAATGAGAAGGAACACATAAAGATCAATATCCTAGGCATTAGTGAGATGAAATGGGCTGGTTTGGGTTATTTTGAATCAGACAAGCTATGCCTGGTCTTATGTACTGGGAGTGAAAAAATGAAGAGGAGTGGCATTCTTTGACAAGAACATTTCAAGATCTGTCCTGAAGTACAATGCTGTCTGTGATACAATACCATCAACATGCCTAAAAGGAAGACCAGTTAATAAGACTATTATTCAGATTTACACACCAACCGCTAATGCTAAGGACGAAGAAACTGAAGATTTTTTTTACCAATTTCTGCAATCTGTAATTGACCAAACATGCAATCAAGCCATTGTAAATACCTTTTTTTCAACAACATAGACAGCGACTATGCAGGAGAACGTCAGCAGATGGAAAACATAGGAATCAAATCGACTATATCTGTGGCAAGAGAGGATGGAAAAGCCCAATACCATCTGTCAGAACAAGGCCAGGGGGCGACTGCAGAACAGACCATCAATTGCTCACATGCAAGTTTAACTTGAAGCTAAAGAAAATTAAAACAAGTACACGAGAACCAAGTATGACCTTGAGTATATGCCACCCGAATTTGGAGACCATCTAAAGAATAGATTTGACCCCTTGAGCACTAATTACCAAAGATCAATGTTAGGAAAGGGTATTGAAATCTTTTACTCTAGTGTCTTAGTTTACATTCTCTCTGTACTTCTATTATTTTGTCCTTTATACATATTGATGCTATTTCATTAAGTGTATACACATTTATTTTTTAAATTTTTATAAATTGAACCTTACATTGGTTCTTTCTTTTTGTTTTAATGTTTATTTTGTCTGATATTAATTTAGTTCCCTGATATCATTTTGGAGCCCTGGTGGTGCGGTGGTTAAGAGCTCAGGCTGCTAACAAGAGGTCAGCAGTTTGAATCCACCAGCAGCTCCTTGGAAACCGAATGGGACAGTTCTACTCTGTCCTGTAGGGTCGCTGTGAGTCGGAATCAACTCAATGGCAAAGGGTTTGGTTTAGTTCGATATCATTTTGGCTAATATTTGCATGATATCTTCTTTCATTTGTTTATATTTAACATTTCTGTGTCCTAATGCTTTAGGTGTACCTCTTCTAAGTAGTTTTACTGTGAACATAATGAATCTGTTCCTGACTAAGAAAACATCTCCCTAGCTCTCTATGAAACCCAATATATACCACAGCTGTGATTTTGTTTGTGTTTTGGGGAGGATGAATTAGCCTCCATTTCTCTTCAGCTAGTAAAGTTTACCAACTCTATGGCTACTTGCTATGAATACTTGTTTTCTCCAGATTACTGCATGGCTGACTGGCTTATTTCGAATCCAATCCACTGATCTCAGACTAGCTGTATCAGAGAAAGTGCCATTTGTTTATCTTCCAGAGTGTGCTATCTCCTTTGTCAAAATTCGTACTCAGACAGATCTATCTGTGGTCTGTTAATAAAGGCATCCTCTCTTTGTGTCACCCCTTAACTTGGTCCAATTTTCAGAGCATTTGTTTTGTGCTCCTGGCTTATAGGCATTAATGTGTATGATATATATCTATATCTGATATGTATATGAATATGTGTATATATAAAATTTCCCTTTTCTTCTCATTGCTATTACTGGAATTTTCTGGATGGGGTTAGTGATCAGCGCCATCTATACTATGTCACCACAAATAGGAAATCTCTGTCTTGAAAATTTAATCAAGGAACCTATTTAGAGTCTAAATCCATATTTATTGACCCAACTATTGATGTTGCATTTCTCCAAATGGTAAAAATTTCGATTCACAAATTTGCCTTTAATGCACAGTCCCTGATCACTAATCTAGTAGTAACCAGTAACTAGTTGTTGTTGAAATAAATTTGACTTACGGAGACCCAATGTGTACAGAGCAGAACTGTGCTCCATAGGGTTTCCAATGGCTGATTTTTCAGCAGTAGATCACCAGATATTTCTTTTGACAAGCCTCTGGGTAGGATCAAAACACCAATCTTTAGATTAGTAGCCTAGTAGCTGTTATTCAGAACTTCAGAGTAAAATCTCTGAAAATGGCTAGAAGGAAACATCACTTGCAGAATCTCATGCAATAGCACTCTATTAAATCATATTATACAAGAGGGTGGGTGAGCTAATCCTGGAAGTAAGGGACAGCAAATAATCCAGATGTGAGAAAGTGGAGAAGACAAAAGAAATAAGGCAGTTTTGGGCTCTGTATAATTGTGGATTAACACAAGTAACGTGGACATCCTTGATAACATGAACATTAATTCAAATTTACTGTAGACAATTCAGAGCTTAGGAGCAATACTGTCATGTTGGAAAAGTAATTTTTTGTTAATGTGTTTCAAATGTCTTACTTGCCAACTATTAATTCTTTATTTCTCTTTCAGGTATATAGGAAACACAGACGACTTACATGATAAATACTGTGGATATAAACACAACGTTTATGTCTATTATGAAGAATGTATTAAAAAAAAAAAATTTGTATGTGAGAAATTGGCCGATAGAGTGAAGATTGAAAGTATGCTAATGATTAATGTTCCAGAGGGAAGAGGGTAGTTAGTGCAGTTTTTTGCCTCAGCTAATATCCTGTAGTTGAAGGTAACTTTAGAGAGAGTACATATCCTGGGATATACAAATGGAATAAAAATGTGGTAAAACTAAATTTCTACCTTTTTCCTAACATTTACATCTTTGAACTTGCTTTTTCCACTTCATTTTCTGAATGAAAGGAACGAAAATTTGTTAACATATGCTGCAGATACTGATGAGCATAACTACAGTGTTTTCTGGTGAGAAGATGGGAATGTGAAGCTGATTTTTCCCCTGCTTTTCCTAAAATAAACAAGATAAATACCAACCTGAGAGAAAATTAAATCCAAGAATATACATATGTATATACATATATATAAATTATGACCAATTGGGCTTACAGTAATTCCAGGATGATTCAATATTTTGATAGGAAGAGTGGAAGAGAAAAAAAAGATCATTTCGATAAATGTCAAAGCATTTGATGAAATTCAACACTCAATAAAATCTCTCAGAAAACTAGAAGCAGATTTCCCTAACCTAATAAATGGGGTTGACCATAAAAAAAATGAAAACAGTAACAAAAACCCTAAATCTAAGATCATACAACTTCCGGTAAAATTGTGATTGTTTTTCTTCTGAGTTGTGGACAAGATAAAGATAGTTATGAAAAATTTTTTTATTTAAAAATCTCCGCTGTCTAATGAAAGACCTAGCTAATGGAATAAGGCAAGAAAAAGAAATAAAAAAAGAAAAAGTGGGAAAGGGAGAAATAAGATTATTTTTGTTTGTAAATGTTGTAATTGTGTACATTACAAAGTCCAATAGAATCTATGAACTATTCAAATAAATAAACTCATTTATCAAAATCCTTGGATGAAATCTCTATAAAAATCAGTCATATTTCTATACATTAGCAAAAATACGAAAGTAAAATGTAAAAAATAATATCATTAAAAAAGCACTCAAAACTTAAAATAGTAATTAATAAAATGAAGAGATAAACCGCTACATGGAAAAATTACATGCAATCTGCAGTCATTCCCTCACCCAAAGTAACATCCCTTACCTAAGGCTCTCAGTATCAAATGACTGGTAAGCATGGAGGAACAACGGCTCTGCCCCCTTTCCCCAACATGGAGCAACTTTGAAAAACAATCCCAGCTCCAGAATTCCCCATAAACCAAAAACCAGTTGCTGTCAAGTCATCCAACTCATGCGACACCATCTGTTGCAAAGTAGAACTGTGATCCATTGGGTTTTCAAAGCTGTGATCTTTCAGAAGATCAACAGGCTTTTTTTCCAAGGCACCTCTGGGTGAGTTCAAATCGCCGATCTTTCTGTTAGTAGTAGAACGCTTAACCGTCTGCGCCTCCTAGGAATGCCTAGAATTCCCAGTAGAGACAGTCAAATACGTTATTGAGAACATATCATTTCTCATTTCTCCTTCTGCCCAATCCTGCTTTCTTTCCTTCTCTTTCACAGGTAGTAAGCCCAGGCACACTCCACAATAAACCCTCTACAAGCTCATTTCCATCAGAGTCTGCTTCTCAGGCAACCGAACCTGTGACTGTGGGTAGGAGAATGACCCAAGAAAGCTGACTTTAAGTGGGAATATGGGGCATGAATTACCTGCTGCCCAGCTGACAATGAGGACCCCATTACTGGTAGTAGTGGAGAATAACACACAAAGTTATAGAATGATTATGAAAAATTTCAGAAGTGGCGAACCAGGATGACGAACCAGTGGAAGGGAATGCACTGTTGTTGTTTTTGTTGCAGTTGAGCCAATTTTGACTCATAGTCACCTCATGTGACAGAATTTCCCCATAGGATTTCCTAGGCTATAATCTTTATGGAAGCAGATCTCCACGTTTTTCCCCATGGAGCCGCTAGATAGGTTCAAAGCACAAACATTTCAGTTAGCACCTGAGCATTAAATTACTGCACCACCAAAGTATTTGAGAAGTATAGAGGGGGAGTAGGTAAAAACTATAAGGACAGTGGAATTAGTGGTTGTTTCTAAGCTCAATAAAAGACAGGCTGAAAGTGAATAATCGGAAAAGAAGAAGAAGAAAAAAAAGATAAGCGTGAATGCTGTCAGGGTATCTAATAAAGTGACTCACATCTCCTGCAGTTAGAGAGCAAAGAAAGCTGAGGACCAGATCTAAAACTTAATAACGTGTGGTAGAGCTTCAGAGAATGTTAAAATTTTAACCTAGGCCAGCTTGTTTTGCCAAGGTTAAGGTCCTTTATCCTTTGCAAGGGGCAGGAAAACCTTTGCAAAGGTTTTATTGTTAGGGGAAGCATGAAAACTTCTTGGTTGATTTCCCTCAAAATCTTTATCTACAGATCTTTCTGAACTCTCTGAGACGACAGACGTGACCTGCTTCTCCCTATTAATAGCTAGCACTCTCACCTTGCTTGAAAACAATGTAGAGGCTTTTCACTAAAAATCGAGATTCAGCCCCCTCAAAATCTTCACCCACCTTTGCTCCTAGTCACAAGGCAAATAACTGGACAACTTGTCCAGGGGCAAAAAAAAGGAATTGCAGTGCCTGGCCAATGTGTCCTAACAGCAGGAGTAGGGAGAGTACACATGGGACTATAGTGTCAGGGTGCAGGATTAAGGGCAGGGGGCATACTGTTAGGTAACCACTAGTTGTGGTAAAGTTGGCTGCAATTCATGGTGACCCCAAGTTGTGTCAGAGTAGAATTGTACTCCAAGGGATTTTCTTTTCTTTCTTTCCCTCTTCCTTTCTTCCTTCCTTTGTTTCTTCCTTCCCTCTCTCCCTCCCTCAATCCCTGCCACCCTCCTCTTTCTTTCTTTCTCTCTCCCACTTTTTAAGAGCAGAACAGGCAACTGCTTCTTTGCTGTTGTTGTTGTTGTTAGTTGCCATCCAATTAATTAATTGCACCTCAGGGTGATCCCTTCTGTGTTTTGTAGAACTGTTGCATTGGATGTTCAAGGCTGTGACCTTTCAGAAGCAGATAACCAGGCCTATGGTCTCCCAAGATACTTATGGGTGGGTTCACACTGCCAGCCTTTCAGCTAGTACTTAAATGCTTAACCATTCGCAGCACCCAGGGACTCTTCTTCACAGGATTTTCAATGACTGAGATTTTGGAGGTAGATTGCCAACCTTTTCTTCTGACGCACTCCTGGGTGGACACAAACCTCCAAAATTTCAGTTAGCGGCCTAGCATGTTAACCATTTATACCAACCACAGACTACTAAAATTAGAAAAAAAAGAGTTTATTGATTTGGGAATACTTTCCCGAGATACAGTATTTAACAACCTGTTAAGAACTCTGGGATAGGGCACAAACATACTAACAAGACTGCTTTTGGAAGCATGGAAAAAGAATAAATGGACCACATTAAATGAGAAAAAAAAAACCATAATTACCTTGACAGAAAGAAGAAGAAGGAAAATAAAATATTCAAAAATATAGCAGTAATAGAGTGGATCTATTATATCATAATATGATTCCAAACCCATCAAAGGACTATGTTCCATGTGAAGGTCTGTAGAATGCGAACTCTTCCAAAGCAGTAATGCATGTGCTGGTGATAGGGTCCACAGCATGACTAAGAAGTTGACTTCTTTGAAGTGACTCTCCTTTGTAGGCCAGGGCTGATGAGCACAGAAGCTATTACAGAACTGAGTTAACTAACAGAAAGATAATGATAACACACTGAATCTATAGAGTGCAAATTAAAACGATTCACCCAATCTGTCCCCATTGTGACTTACGGTCATGCACCCATGTAATCATGCTTGGGTAAAGAGGACTAACCGAACATTTTGATGACAGTTGGGCATATGATCCCAGTTAACATTAAAAATCAGAGTACCAAAGTTAGAGTAGGGTGTATATAGGGACAGGTATGGAATAGAATCCTGAACTAGGTCTAGCTGGTGTACATGCATGGCCTCATTTTCCCAGTCCCTGGTTTTATAATTCGAATACATATACTCTGTAGTTGGCACAATCCCCACATTCATCTCCTGGAATATAGGATAAGAAGTATCATCCTAGGAAAGGCAATATGCAAGTGAGGGATAACATGCCAACACTGTGTGGCACTCACAGGTTATACCCTATTTCTGAATAGCCAGGAGTCCGTTAGAAAAAGGGGACCAATAATTAATTTGGACTGCTCTGTAAAGATCACGTCCTTCCAATCAGAGTATGAACACACGTTAGCATGTAGAAAGTAACTTTCATTAGTGACAACAAGAAGAAAACAGCACACAACAGATAAGCAGTCCCCTTTGGCTGAAAAGGTGTCCAGCCAAAGGGGACAAGTCTTCAACACACATGCCACTGTGTGTCGTGGTTGAGGGACTTCAATTGGAGCTTACCTTCTGCCAGTCTCTCCACGGCAGGGTAATCCAATTAGGCGGGCTATAAGCTTAACACTATGCATATTCCACTAGTACCATAGCAGAGGAGATGGAGAAGAATTCCTTTTCCAGCTATTTTATATCCCCAGCCTACCTGACAAGTTGTATTTTTTTTTAACCATCTGAACAAACATCAAGCCTCAGTGAAGGTGATGGTTCCTTCCCAGGCCTACTGCGTCATCCATCCCTGACTTCCTGAGAAGAGGGTGTGGTTGGCCAAGGCTGTATCATTTTAACCCTGCTGACAAATATCAGGACAAAGTAGGCGGGGGGCAGTTCTTCTGAGGCCGAAAGATGGTAGAAGGAAGATGAACAAGGACAACTACAGCTGCTGGGCTTATCTGAAGGACTGCCTCCTCACAAGAAATCTCTGAATCACCTCTACCCGCAGCCAGCATAGTAAATAAAAATAATATTGCATTCAGGGAAGAATAATCCTCATCATCTCTCTACTTAATTCACCATTCCGATCTCTATGAAATCAAGAAAGATCCTGGATGATGTCATTGGACTACCAGAATCCCAAACAAGTAATAACCCCAAATAGAAGCTCTAATGCCAAATGAGTTATCTTTGCTAGAGCAGATTAACATAGCCTCAGGTATATGGTATATGACCACTGATCTGACAATTTTTCCTTCATCTCTACCAGAACAATAGATCAAAACTAGTCACATTCACTTGGAATGGACAAGAGTATATATTTATTACCTTGCCCAGGACTACATTAACTCTTAAATGTTACGTAATCATACAGATCAAAAAGACCTGGATTAGCTTGACATTATACACAGTGTTACACTGCTCTACCATGTCAATGCTGTCATATTAATATCACATATGAGGAAAAAATGGCTGAGAGACAGAGGCCTTGGTTAGACATCTGCGCTCCAGATGATGGAGCTGAACTCTCTATAGTTTCAGGTGTCATTATACAAGTAAAATCTGAGGAGGACATCTCTTCAAAGTAAAGGAAAAAGTATTGTATCTTTGATATCCTATTATGAAGAAGTAAGTTAAGGTCCAGTAGACCTCTACAGGTTCTGCTGGCTACATATTCCGTGCCTGGGAATTCTGGACTAATCCTCATGCCAGATCACATGAAAGGCTGCCAACATGCGTGGGGCCCAGAGAAGGACAGGACACTTCAGAAGGTCCAATGAGGCAGTTCAAGAATCCCTGCTTCTTGTACAATATTACCCTGCAAACCATATAGTGTTACAGTGATCAATGATGACAAAAGATGCTACATGAAGTTTATGGCAGTACCAAGGGGAGAAACACAATGCAGATGCTTAATGCACTGTAACAAGTCTACACCATATGCAAGACAGAATTATACACCTTTCAAAAAACAAATGCTACTGGTTCTTTATAGAGTGAGTGGCTGACCATGAGGCAGCAAATACCAGGCAGCTAGAATGGCCCATTGGAAGTTGGCTTCTGTCAGGTTCACTAGGTCATAAAATTAGGTGAGCCCAGCAGAAAGCAACCGTAAGATGCCTCAGTGACACCAAGAAGCTGTTTGATGTCAAATTAACTTCTTGTACCCATTTCACAATGGAAGGAGTCATGACTTATTTTTACAGAAATAGATACATATGCTAGGTATGGATTTGCTTTTCCTGCCCACAGGGTATCAGGCAGCACCAATCATTCTTGAGCTTCGAGAATGTTTGTTTGACTGGAATGATGTCATGGATTGAATTGTGTCCCCCAAAATATGTGTCAACTTGGTTAGGCCATGACTCTCAGTATTGTGTGGTTGTCCTCCACGTTGTGATTGATGTAATTTTCCTGTATGTTTTAACTCCTAATCTCTGCCGGGGGTTAATGAGGTAATGTAAAAGGAGTTTCCCTGGGACATGGCCTGCTTCACCTTTTATCTTACAAAATATAAAAGGAAAGGGAAGTAAGCAGAGAGTTGGGGACCTCATACCACCAAGAAAGCAATGGTAGGAGCATGGTGTGTCCTTTGGACCTGGGGTTCCTGCCCAAAGAAGCTCCTAATCCAGAGGAACATTGATGATGGGGACCTAGAGAAAGCCTTCCCCTGGAGCCAAAGCCATGAATTTGGACTTCTAGCCTACTAGACTGTGAGAGAATAAACTTCGGTTTGTTGAAGCCATCCACTTCATTTCTGTTATAGCAGCACAAGATGATTAAGGCAAATGGGTTTTTGCAAAACATCATGTCTGATCAAGAGACACAATTTATCGCCAAGAGATGTGGAAGTAGACAAATGACCATGGGATTCACTGATCTTATAATAAACTGAAGCAACATAAAGCTGCTGTCCAGATAGAACAATGGAAAAGTTTTAGGGGTTGTTGATGGCAAATCTGGTGAGCCAGCTCAGAGTTCATTCTTATGACAACGTGATTTTTCAGAATATACAGTATCCTTTAAATCAGTAATCTTTTTTATCGTCCTCAGTAGGTAGAATACATGGGCCTGGGAACAAAACATGGACTGGTAGTGACCTCCTCAACATCATTCCCAAAGACCAACTTGGGAAATGTGTGCCTTCTGTCCAAGTAAATCTGGGCTCTTTGACATTAGAATTCCTGGTTTCTGGGTGGTACAAATGGTTTAAACACTCATTACTAACAAAAAGATTGGCAGTTCGAATCCCCTAAAACGCACTTTAGAGAAAGTCCTGAGGATCTACTTTGGAAAGCTCACAGCCATTGAAAACCCTATGGAACGCAGTTATCCTCTGAAGTACATGGGGTCACCATGAGTTGGAGTTGACTCAGTTACAATCGGTTTGTAGCCCCTGGGTAGTGCAGTTATTGCACTCTGCAGTTAACTGAAATGTTGGAAGTTCCCATCTGCCCACAGCTTCCTCTGAAGGAAGGCCTCGTGATCTACTTCTGAAAAATCAGCCATTGAAAACCCTATGGAGCACGCTTCTACTCTGGCACGCAGGTGTTGCCATGATTCTGCATCAACTCAATGACAACTTCTTATTTTGTTTTAGTTTTACTGCCTATCCTAACATATAAGAAAGAAGTTATTTTTTTTTTTAAATCTTTAGACATTCTCCTTTAAAGTTAAAAAAAAAAAGATGCCTCCTCATTTTATATTATTTACATGTGGCAATAACAATAAGAATTTCAAAGTAAAATTAACCAATGAAAATCAGGAAATGGCTTTCTAAAAAATAACCATTTCCCCTGAGATTCAAAGTTTTAATTTTCATGGAATGCAGATTTCTGAGTTCCATGGGGGTGGAGGTGACCTACCCAAGTTATCACCCTCAGATGGTCTTTAGACCTGGAGCCTTAAGAATACTGGTTTTCTAAAAGTCACCTTTAAGTCAAACAACGGTCTAAATTAGTAAAAAAGGGTTTTTTTTGTGGGGGGGGGTTAGTTTTTGGTTTTATTTGCTGTACTTGAAATTTCTAATTTTTTTTTATTGTACTTCAGGTGAAGGTTCACAGAACAAACAGTTTCTCTTTAAACAGTCAGTACACATATTGTTTTATGACATTAGTTAAACAACCCCATGACATGTCAAGCCTCTCCCTTCTCGACCTTTTTTTTTTTTTTTTTTGGTGAAAATATACATAGCCAAAGGTACACCATTTCAAAAATTTCTACATGCACAGTTCAGTGACATCGATTATGTTCTTCTAGTTGTGCTGCTATTCTCACTTTAGATGAAGGTTTACAGACCAAAATAGTTTCTAATTAAACAGTTAGTACACATGTTTTCCTATGACAATGGTTAAGAACCCCACTACATGTCAACACTGTCCTTCCTCAACCTTAGGTTCCCTATCACCAGATTTCCTGTCCCATTCTGGCTTCTAGTCGTTTTCCCTGGACTGCTGTGCCTCATTAGTCCCGTTTTGTTTTATGGGGCTGTCTAATCCCTGGCTGAACCGTAAACCTCGGAAGTGACTTCACTACTGAGCCAAAAGGGTATCTGGGGGCTATACTCTCAGGGTTTCTCCAGTCTCTTTCAGGCCAGTAAGTCTGGTCTTTTTGTGTGTGTGTTAGAATTTTGTTCTACATCCTTCTCCAGCTCTGTCCAGAACCCTCTGTTGTGATCCCGGTCAGAGCAGTCAGTGGTGGGAGCCAGGCACCATCTAGCTGTACTGGACTCAGTCTGGTGGAGGCCTTGGTAGCTGTGGACCATTAGTCCTTTGGACTAATCTTTTCCTTGTATCCTGTTCTCTTCATTCTCCCTTGCTCCCAAAGGGGTGAGACCAGTGGAGTATCTTAGATGGCTGCTCACAGGCTTTTAAGACCCCAGACGCTACTCACCAAGATAGGATGCAGAACGTTGTCTTTATAAACTGTGTTCTGCCAGTTGAGCTAGATGTTCCCTGAGACCATGGTCCCCACAGCAATCTGCTCAGCAATTCAGTCCCTCAGGGAGTTTGGATGTGCCTAAGGAGCTTCCATGACCTTTCCTTGTACAAGTTGTGCTAGTTTCCCTAGTATTGTGTACTGTCTCACCCTTCACCAAAGATACCACTTATCTATTGCCTATTTAGTATTTTCCCCCACCCCCCCCATCCCTGGTAACCAACAAACGTTGTTACTTTTTGTGTGTGAACTTTTTCGTGGGTTTTTTCAATAGAGGTCTCATACAGTATTTGTCCTTTTGTGATTGACTTATTTCACTCAGTATAATGTCCTCCGGTTTCATCCATTTTATGAGATGCTTCACAGATTCATCGTTGTTCTTTCTCATGGCATAGTACTCCATTGTGTGTATGTACCCTAGTTTGTTTATCCATTCATCTGTTGATGGGCATCTAGGTTGTTTCCATCATGTTGCTATTTTGAACAATGCTGCCATGAACATAAGTGTGCATATGTCTATTCGAGTGACGACTCTTATTTCTCTAGGATATATTCCTAGGAGTGGGATTGCTGGATCATATGGTATTTCTATTTCTAGCTTTCTAAGGAATCACCATATCATTTTCCAAAATGGTTATATCATTATGCATTCCAACCAGCAGTGCATAAGAGTTCCGATCTCCCCGCAGCCCCTCCAACATTTGTTATTTCCAGTGTTTTTGATTCGTGCCAGTAATGCCAGGGTGAGATGATATCTCATTGTGGTTTTAATTTGCATTTCTCTAATGGCTAGTGATCGCAAGCATTTCCTCATGTGTCTGTTGGCCGCTTGAATGTCTTCTCTGGTGAAGTGTCTGTTCATTTCCTTTGCCCATTTTTTAAAAGGATTATTTGTCTTTTTGTTGTAGAGGTGTTGGATTTTCTTGTAGGTTATAGAGATTAGACCTTTGTCTGACTTGTAATGTCCAAAAATTTTTTCCCAGACTGTAGGTTCTCTTTTTACTCTTTTGGTGAAGTCTTTTGAAGAGCATAGGTGTTTGATGTTTAGAAGATCCCAGTTATCTAGCTTATCTTCTGGGGTTTCTGTGTTGATGGTTATGGTTTATATCGTGTTAATGCCCTGGATTAGGGCCTGTAGTGTTGGTCCTATTTTTTCTTCTATGAACTTTATAGTTTTTGAATTTATATTTAGGTCTTTGATCCATTTTGAATTAGTTTTTTATATGGCATGAGGTATGGGTCCTGTTTAATTTTTTTGCATATGGATATCCAGTTTTGCCAGCACCATTTGTTAAAAAGACTGTCTTTTCCTCATTTGATGGATTTTGGGCCCTTGTCAAAGATCAGGTGACCGTAGGTGGATGGATTTACATCTGGGTTCTCAATTCTGTTCCATTGATCAATGTATCTGTCGTTGTACCAGTACCAGGCTTTTTTGACTACCGTAGCTGTATAGTAGTTTCTGAGGTCAGATAGTGTGTGTCCTACTTTAGTCTTCTTCTTCAATAGTGCTTTACTTATTCAGGGCTTCTTCCCTTTCCATCAAAGTTAATGATTAGTTTTTCCATCTCTTTGAAGAATGTTGCTGGTATTTGGATCAGGATTGCATTGTATTTGTAAATTGCTTTGGGTAGAATTGTCGTTTTCACAATGTTGAGTCTACCTATCCATAAGCATGGTATGTTTTTCCACTTATGTAGATCTCTTCAGGTTTCTTGCAGCAGAGTTTTGTAGATTTCTTTGTATAGGTCTTTTACATCCCTGGTTAGATTTATTCCTAAGTATTTTATTTTTTTAAGGGCTATTATAAATGGTATTGTTTTCCTGATTTCCTTTTCATTGTTCCCTTTATTGGTGTACAGGAATCCAACTGATTTTTGTATGTTTATCTTATATCCTGCTACTCTGCTGAATCTTTCTATTAGTTCCAGTAGATTTCTCGTGGAGTCTTTAGGGTTTTCTAGGTATGGTATCATATCATCTGCGAAGAGGGACAGTTTAACTTCTTCATTATCAGTTTGGATGCCCTTTATTTCTTTTTCTTGCCTTATTGCTCTAGCTAGAACTTCCAGCACAATGTTAAATAGGAGTGGTGATAAAGGGCATCCTTGTCTTGTTCCTGTTCTCAGGGGGAATGTTTTCAGCCTCTCTCCATTAAGAATGATGTTGGCTGTTTGTTTTGCATAGATGCCCTTCATTATGTTGAGAAATTTCCCTTCTATACCTATTTTATTGAGAGTTTTTATAAGGAATGGGTGTTGGACTTTGTCAAACGCCTTTTCTGCATCAGTTGAGATGATCACGTGATTCTATTCTTTCTTTTTATCTATGTGGTGGAAAACATTGATTGATTTTCTAATGTTGAACCATCCTTGCATACCTTGGTCGTGGTACATTATTTTTTTTGATATGATGCTGAATTCTATTGGCTAGAATTTTGTTGAGAATTTTTGCAATGAGACTGTTCTTATTAATAACAATATTTTACAAGTATTTTCACTGAGCTACACTGAGGTTTCTATGAATAAAATTTTGATCTATGGGTTTAATGATGTTCATTGAGCATCTATCGTATGGTTGTATTGTGCTAGATATTCAGGGTGCAATGAATCTGCTCTCCACTGATTAACTGTGTGCCTACCTGTGAGCAAAGCACTTGGCCTCCCTGAGTCTCAATTCCTAAATATTTAAAATGGCTAAATACAAATACTTACACTGTCTTCCCCAGAAATCAGGTTATTATAATTCAATAAGTTAAGAGATATTAATGTGATGTGTAAACTCTGAAGAGAGAATTGTCTCTTCAAAAATTAAAGCTTTTAATAATACGTCTCCCTTCTTAGTGGCTTGCTTTTTTGGGGCATGTGGGGGTAACCTTCCCTTAGTGTAGCTCATAGTAACCTCACTCTTTTTCTCTTCTCTCTCTTAGTACCATTTTATCTTAATGTTTTATTGCAACATTAATATCCTACCAAAAGACATCTACTGTTAACTTCTCTGGACTATTTTTAATCCACAACAATAAGAAGGAATTGAAAAGGGATGGACGCAGAAGTTTATGTGAGAATGAACTTACCTGTGGTTTATCTGCGAGTTAGGGTTGGGCTAAACGTTACACGTGATTTTAACGCTACGCTCATAGGCTCATGCTGATTAACAACTTTATATAACCAAAAGAAATACTCTTCTTTTGTATTCAAAGTTACCCAGGGTATTCTCAAGTCTGCAGATCTATGGTTTGCCCACAATTTTAAAAAAATGTATGTAATTAAAAATTACATTCTCTCCTTAGTACCATTTCTTCAACTGAGGGTGCTTTACAGAAGGATGCTAGAGACAAGAGAGGTGTGGAAAGTTGAGAATAATATAGTCCTGAAATTCTCAGGACAGTTTTCTTTTTTGACACTACTTTTGTTACTTAATTCTTTACAAAGTTAGATCACACCAGGCTTCAATCAAGATCTTCCTAGTTCAGCCATGGCCGACGAAGCAATATTAAAACAGACCTGAAATTTTAAAATGTAGGCGAGCCAGAAAGATAACCAGATAGGGAAAAATAGCAGGTGGAGGCCTTGCTAGGAACTTAATCTGCCTCTTAGAAAATAAGACCAATGTGTGCATTGCATAGTGACCAAATCTCTTGACTGGCAGAGTCAGAATCAGTGTTGCCCCACTCAAAGATGATGCCGGACCTTGCCGCTTTGAATGTGTGTCATCTCTACTGTCCTGGCAATAATCCAATCGCCTGCATCGGGCTCCTGAAAGGGCTCACTATGCCTCTTTCGACTCTTCCATTCCAGGACTCCGACCTCTAACTTTTCCCATTCCGGTTATCATTTCAGTTCATCCACATTTAACAATTCAGGTCTGTTCTGATTTCACTCGGTTGGCCATGGCATAACCAGTTCAAACAGGTTCAAAGCCCTGGATTATGTAATTTAGTCCTAGCGTGCATATATTACCCTGAAAACAACAGCTTCTGTGAAGTTCAGTGTGATATACACAGCAATGGAGTAACTGAATGTGCTGTATTTGTTCACTAATGCCCAAAGAAGTGACTTAGGCTACCCTCCAATTTCCAAATCCTAAAATGAAAACACTCCAAGAGAGCTATAGTCTAAAGTGAACAAGTAAGATGTTCTGTGCAGGATCAGACTAATCCAGAAGAACTGTACTGTGTTGGACTCCTTAGAAATAACCATGAATTACAAAGATGTTTTTTGAAAAATCAAGATCACATTTACTGAAATTTATTTACTACTATGAGATACATGATTCCTTAGACATTTCCTGGGATAATTTTTGTTACTGTTGTTATTTGTAATTTATTTACACTATTTTGAGATTTGTTTTTGAATTTGTTCTTAAGTCATTTTATCTTGATATAAATTTATGTCTTCTATCTACACGTAGAATTTTTAATTCCTGATGAGGAGAAAACAATCTACATGAACAAATCTCTGATTACATTATTTCAGGCATATCTTCAGTGGATAAAATAAGGAACTTGATTCCCCAAGTGAGTCTCATGTTTGACAAAGGCTTTGTATCTGATCAGAGAAAGATACTACATCCTAGCCAGCCCAATAATATCAAAGACAACTGTTGTAGGGTGTTTATAAAATTGGACACAAATTTATGGTCTATCACATATTTCCCAATATGTTTTTCCTTAAAAAACAATTTTATCCATTTACCGTATATACATCTGGGCAGGTAGTTTGAACTCCATTAAAAATTAAATAAATCAATAAGTTCACATGATGTTTGACTGCAAAAAAAAAAAAAAAAAATTCATCATTAGAATCAGGACCAAGCTATGGAAAAATGGGGCTATCTGGGTAGTTGGAATGTAAAAAAGAAGACTAGGGAAAAGAGTAATTTTTTTTTTTTTTTTTGCTTTTCCCTTTGTTTTTAATCCCTGAAAGGATAATGAAAAAGCAGTTCGAGTAGGAGCTGCATGGTGGAGCTGAAACTGGAACAGAGAGAATCAGGAGCACAGCTGAGGTGTCAAGAGGGCAGAGCTGTGAGAGGTAAGACCTGTTTGGATAAATAGAACCACAGGGTCATGGAGAAAATTAAGAAGGACATTGTGGGAGATATTGAGACATACATATCAGAGATTAATTTTAAAGATAAAAGGTGTGTATAAAAGCTTTGAGAAGTGAAGAGAATAAACAAAAGATGATCAACTCCTATCCTTTAGTTAAGAGAAATCGTCTCTTTTGGGTTACTTGCTCCACCCACCGTCAGAGTTTTGATGCCGTTTCCTGGAATTTTCCTATGTTTAAAATATTAGCCCTCATAGACTTATCCTCTTCCATTTTTCATCATTTGATCCTATTATACCTCATGGGAGAAACTGTCAACTTATCTTTGAATTTTCTGAATAGAACTATGTTTCTGGTATCATTGTTTTATTTCTCAATGAGCTTTGTTGGCGGTACCTTCTCTAAATGATTCATTTTATCGAATCCTATTTTTGTGCATGCTACCATATTTTCAAGTCAACATTATTGAATTAATTTAAATACAAAATAGCACACCCACTTTAAATATACAATTCATTGTGCTAGTGATACAGCCTCTGCTCTGAGGACAGAAAAGGAATATGAATCTAAGGAAAAGGAAATTGCTGCCCTTTCCAAGGTAGAAGGGAGGTAGAGAAAGACAACATGAGATTAGGGGAACCAGTCCCTGAGGATCGCAATGAAAGCAGTTCATTTGCGAGGTGAAAGAAGCACTGAAGGAAAATAGAGACACAGTGCATTATCAAGCAAGTTAGCACTTTAAAAAACTAAAGCTTAAATTAGCAGGCCCCCACTCATCTGTCAGTTTACGGTGCTGTGGTGGCATGCATGTAGTTATAATGCTGGAAGCTATGCCACCGGGATTTCAAATTTTAGCAGGATCACACATGGTGGACAGGTTTCAATGCAGCTTCCAGACTAAGAAAGACTAAGAAGAAACGCCTGGTAACCTACTTCCAAAAATTAGCCAGTGAAATCCTATGGATCACAACAGAGCATCGCCCAATATAGTACTGGAAGATGAGCCCCCTAGGTTGAATCGATCATGAAGACGGCACAGCACCAACCAATGTTTCTGTTGTATGTAAGGCCATCAAGATTTGGAAACGACTTGATGGCAAGTAACACAACAACACGCTCAATATCACTGGGCGCTCTTGTTCTGAAGCTCTAGGCAAGTTTGGGATAGTTCTCCAAAGGTGGGAGATTCCTTCCCTACAGGGCTAAAATACGACAATGCAGTTTTTCTGACTAAGACTGTGCCTGCAAGGAGGCAGCCTTCTACAGCTACAGCCTTTGCTGCTTCAGTTAACTATTCTCAACCTTGCCCTGTCAGGCCTAGTGGTGGTAATGGCTTCCCACAGTAGCTGTTCACCCCAGGATGATTCACCATCCCTTGTTGTTTCCTTTGGCACTATCCACATCTTGCAAATTGTCCATTTCCATTATTTGTTTCAAATGACACTTTTTATGCATCCAACTTTTTTTCTTTGGTCCCTGACTGATGCACTGTGGATTTCTTTCTGTACCTAATTGTACACTGTCACTGTGGTCTCAAACTCTTTATTACATGACTCTGAATGTAAGTGTCTCAAAATTTTTGCTTCTGTGTACGTGTCTTCACCTATCTCTATTTGTTTTTCTTGTTTCCGTTATAATAATCCCCAAAAATATAAGTAATTTAGGTATCGGATAATTTTATTTTTCTTTGTTTCATATTGGAAGACATCTGAGAATTATTTGAGGATCATGTCTCAATACTGGGCAGAAATCAAGACTGTTAAAGAATGTGGATATGTCTTCTGTGGAAATGTCTTACTCTCGATCTTAACATACAATAAAGCTGTTAGTTTTTGTTGAACTCTTTTTATAATCTTTACACATTCTCTTCAATAGAAAAAAAAAATGATACCTCTGTTTCATTCTATTTACATGGGGCTGTACCAATAAGAATTTCAGAGTAAAATTTACTAATGAAAATGGCTTCCTCCACGCCTGCTTGATTAAGAAATCCGTCTACCCTTAGCCGAAGAATGCTGAGTCCAACTGATGAGGCACAACTCTGCATGACCCTGGTTGCTCACCCCCCTCCCCCTTTGTGTAGCTGAGCTAAGAACTGGCTCCAGTCAGTCCTCAGAGAGACAGCAAGGCTGATCTCAGCTATCCCGGTATGCAAAACTGTTGCTGGGGTCTTGGATATGCACTTCGGTCATCAGTATACGCATTCCCCTACGTGGTTCCTGAGACCCAGGTCCCTTAATACATTCCTTACTTAGAGAAACTAGACGTTTCCTAGTTTTGTCTTAGGCTAACCTTTGCCAGCTCTCTCCTCCCTGGGAGCGCTCTCTGTGCATGTACAGTCTCCTGGCTAAGGCAACTGTTTCAGTGGGAACCTTAGCCATGATGCATACAAAACATCTATGCCAGGCCACTGCTTGCAGTAATCAATGTTCCTCAAGGACTGTGTCCTCTCTGTAACTTCTATGCCTAAAAGCTTTTCTCCAGTAATTCCTATGTTATAACTGCATCATGTGGTGCTAGTGATTTGTGTCCATGACCTCCTTGCAGGACACTAGTATTACCCAAACACAATTTCAAAAAATGTTTTCTGTGGTTGATGTTGTTGTTGTTGTTAGTTGCCATCAAATCAATTCTGACTCATGGTAACCAGAGAAGGGAAGCGATAAGAGGAAATAGGCTGTCCCCTCTTGTGACATTGGCAACAGCTCATTTGCAGAAATGTGGGTGATTCAGACAATGGATGTATAAATGGAAGTTTAAACATTTAGACTTAAATAGCAGATCCTGTTCAATATTCAACTCTGCTAGTTCACTGTTGACTTTTATTTTATTTTCATTATTTACAGTCTTTGGGGCTTACTTTGCATATCCATCAATGCCTGAAGAAGTTATCTGTGCGGATCTAAACTTCCAGCAATCTAGAAAGACAGGAAATATTCAAGCGTTTGACAATTTGGAGAAAACAGGTAGGTTTTTGGGCTGTGGATGTGCTGTAAGGTGGCAGAATTGGTTATAGCTCTACATCTTAGGTATTAATGAATTCACAATGATATTGATATTCTTAATTGTTAATTAACACTCCCACTCTTACAGAAGTTGCCAAAAAAGATCCATACAAAATGTTGACAAAAGATATTTAAAAAGCACAAAGCACTGATCAGTGTCTCAAACAATACCACTCTACTAAATTTTTCTGTTTTTTAGTGTTGGTTGAAACAATGAACAGAAGAGAAGGCAGTGACAGAAGAATTCTCATGTTTTATTTAAGATTTATTTTCCACAATATACGACATCTTTGAAATTCTAACTTGACTATGAGTGGAAATTTTATTTCATTAATTATCAGATCTTAGATCCATTTATAATCACCAATAAAAGAATAATTCTGTGTGATTTTCTTTTTATGCAGATTTTCTTTTTTGAAAAAAAGACTGTTAGGATTTTATAATATTTTGTCTTTTATTTTCTTGCTTGTAATTCTCCTTTATTTTATGGTAAATCAGGATGGACTTACTGTGAACTTAGCATTACCAACAACTAGAGCTTTGCCAGCATAATGACTTTAAACATCTCATTCCACTCCTTCCCATCTATTTTCCTACTAATCAACTTTATTCTAAATTTTCAAATCAGAAATTCTTCCACACCCTGGAAATCTTGAAGCCATGTCTTTTTCATTTCCTCACTTGTGTTTATTTTCCCATGTCCCAGCTTAGAGTCTATGTTATGTAGTAAAAATATCTAATACCTACCATTTCTTTCCCACTCACCCCCCCCTTTAATGTACTTTGTTTTTTCCTTAAAACACTCTAATACTCGTTAAATACAAACATCCTCCCACTTTGCCCCACTTGAACAGCTAAACATCGCTCATGAAGAATACACTCTCTCAACCCCAGTGTACTCTCACCTGACGACTTTTCTTCCTACTTCATTCTACATCTTTTCTTTCTACTGTCAGAATTGCATTTCTACCATATCTGTACTCACTCTCTCAGCCTTCCTTCTATATACTACTTACTAAATACTTGCTTGCTCTCATTAAAAGACACCCTACTCATTTTGCTGTTAATTCCTGCCCAGCTGTAATTTTCTTCTTGTTCACCTGCTTCATTATCTTTGCTCACTTGTCGTTGAATATTCCCCCTTAAATCAAATCCATTGCTGTCGAGTAGATTCTAAGTCATAGCGACACTATAGGACATAGTAGAACTGCCCGATAAGCTTTTGGTTAGCAGCCAAGCTCTTAGCCACTGCACCACTGGGGCTCCATTCCCCCTTAATGTACTGAAATGCTCTATTTCTCCTATCTTAGCAAAACACTATCCTCAACTGGCTACTCACATCTCTCCATCTGTTGTTACACCTCTATGTTCCTTTTCACAATCAAACTTATTGAGAGTATTATCTGTAGTCTCTGACTTCCAGTTCCTCACCTCTGATTTTCTTCTCACCTGACTGAATTAGGCTTCTGCCCTCATTATTCTGTGAACCACTGCTCTTGTCTAGAAAACCCGTGATCTCCTTGTATCACCACAATGGTCACATCTCTGTTCTTCTATTACTCGACTTCCCTGCAACATTCACTAAGTTGAACAGTCCTTCTTCTTTAAGCACTTTCTTTGCATATCCTCATGGATGCACACAATCTGGTTTTTGCGATCACGATGTCTGCTTCCTCTCAGCTTCCTGTCTTGACTCTTCTCCTTGAATAAACCCTGTCTGTTGGAACACTTCAGGGCCCTGTTCTGGGTTCCCTTTTCTTGTGTCACTCAATATACTTTTACTGGTTACCTCATTCAATTATTTGACTTCAAACACAATAACTCCCAAATATCTTCTTGAGTCCTCTCTTTGGATCTCCAAACTAGAAAATTCAAGTATCTATTTGACATTTTCATATGGATGTCTAAATTCATTTCAAATTAAAAATGGCAATAGTAGAAATACTTATTTTCCCCCAAACCCAATAACTCTCCCCAATCACCTTCATCTCATTAAACACATAAATAAAAATCTAGCAATGATCAAGTGTTTACTTTGTGCCAAAACTGTTCTAAGTGCATTGCACATATTAAATCATTTAATTTACAAATCTTTCTGATCTTTCTATTTTTACTAATGTTGAAACTGAGATGTATAGACATTAAGTAACTTGTCCAAGGACCCACAAATAATAAGCCACAAAACAAGATTTCAAGCCCAAGTATTCTAGCTCTAGAGATTGTGCCGTGCTTTTTATTGCCATGCTATGCTGCCTATAAGTGTGAATATATCTTCAGTATCCACCAACTTCCTCAAATCAAAAATCTTCCATAAACAATTCATTAATGTATGCTGTAAATTCTAACTTCAAAATGTATCCTTGATCTACTCCTGGGTTATCATATTCCTTAATACTAGTTAACCAGGACACTATTCTCTCTCACACGATATATTCTAACAGGCTGCATGAGCTCAATTACCACCATTGCTTCCCACCATTACTAGCCCCCGCTTTTTCTCATGCTATTTTTTTTTTTTTTTCTTCTTCTTCTTCTTTCTCCCTCCTCCTAGTTCAGTAACACTGAGTAAAGTTCCCCCTTGGAGGGTGGTAGAACGAATTGATAACCCTCAAGGACTAGGATTAACTCATCTGCAATATGAAAATCGTGACTAACGGTGCCAGATGACCTTCAAGGATTTCCAGTAAGAAGTTAACTCATCTGAGACGTGAAAAACATGACCACCGTGAAGAGAAAGTATAATCCTGTCCATATAAAACCTTCAGCCAGTCTCCAGTCGAGGGACAGGTTTTTTTGGAGGAGCTTATTCCCGTCTGTCTCCTGTATATTGATATACAATAAAACCCTCTTCTTGCTCGCCTCTCCACTGTCTCAGGATTGGCTTTTGCGGCAGGCGGCTCAGATCCACAATTTGCGGTAACAAATTTGGTGCCCAGTGTGGGGTTTCCATCCGCTTGAGATACGGCTGCCCCAGTGGCGGGGCCCAGGACTGATCGACAGCTCTCCCAACAAGCGGCTGCGGGAGGTTTCATTTACCTCGGGGAAGACTGTCTGCGGACCAGGGCTTGCCGAGGCACCGCCAGTCCCCCACCACGTCAGAAAGAGGTGAGCGAAAAGGAAGCAAGACTGGCATAAAGAGAGATCCCAAGAGGTGAGTCCGCGACGCCTCTCCTTGTTGTCCTCAGGGCAGGGGCGGATAGGGCAGGCCCGAGGTTTCTGCGGCGGGACCTGAGCCTTTTGTTTCTGAGGAGAGCGGCACTTTGGATGACTGATCCAGTGAATAGCATCGCGAAAAATGACTCCTGGTGGCTCTGGAGTCTTGGTTTTCAGTTTCAGGTTTCAGGTGTTTGAATAGAGGGCAGCTAAGATCACCTCTCTCACCCAAGAGGGCTGTCTGAGAGGTTGAAGCGGCCAGAACTGCTCTGAGTGTAGGGCCGGCTGAGTGTGAGATTGAAAAATCCACGACTGTTCGTGTTTGCTTACTGTTTGTGTGTGTGTCTGTCCTTGTGAAGCCTCAGAGATCTCTCACTGTCTTCGTGGATGTGTCAGTCCTCATCAGTATGAAACCTGTCATCAGATTCGTGAATATTTCTGGTCCCATTTTTTTAGGCAGGATAACTGGTTTCATTGGTCAGAAGAAGTTTATCACTCTCAAGTCATTCTAGAAAGACACCTTCAGGAAGGTTGGGGGCCCAGAATAGGAATTCAGGGAATTCTGACCAAATCGAGCATAATCAGAAAGGAGGTGGATTTTCAGGTAGATCGTATAATAAATTACCATTGTGCTCAGAAGAAAAGAGTTCACCTATTAATATCCGCCAAAGAGAAAGCACCTGCTATTGGGGGGAGGTTCATCTATCCCTGCTGAATCCCCCTTGGATTGTATTCTAGCAAACTGGAAAAGGTACAGTTATGAACCTATGACTAAGAAGAAACTGATATTTTTATGCAATAATGTTTGGTCCCAATATCAATTAGGAGACCAGGAAGCTTGGCCAGAACATGGGTCAGTGGCTTACAACACAATTCTGCTGCTTGATTTGTTTTGCAGGAGAGAAAAGAAGTGGGACAAAGTCCGCTATGTCCAAGCTTTCATGTCCCTTTACCAGACTATAAACCCTTCTAAACAAGTTCTTTTCCAGGGAAAATCGAAGGCAAAGGTGCTCCCTAAATCCTCAACAGAGGACTCCCTCTTGGAAAGATTAGTCCCGTATCTGCTTCAGCGCCACCCCCCTCCACTCCCATACCGGGAAGGCGCAGTAGCAGCCTACAGGTTGGGAAGGAGAGGGATGGACCCTGATTCTAGTACGGAGTGGGTGGAGGAGGCTGGCAGAGAGTAAGAGAGCCAGAAAATGAGCGTTCGACAGCTTCAGGTATGACCTCTCCTTCTCACACTCATCGGAGTACTGTTTACAGCGAGGGCACGGCCAGGGCTCCGGCAGGGCAATTTCCTCTAAGAGAAGTTCCAGCCGGAGGAGGAACAGTGTTAGTGCACACTCCTTTCTCTACCTCCGACTTATATAACTGGAAGAATCACAGTCCTCCTTATCGGAGTGAGACAAATAGAATGGCAGAATTGTTCCTTTCTATTTTCTCCACTCTTTGCCCTGAATGTGGGGGGACCCTCAGGATCTCTTGACCACATTGCTAACTTCAGAGGAGCAACATATGGTGTTAGAACAGGTTCAAAAAGAGGCTGACAAGCTGCACAACCAAGATCCCTCAAACTGGCCCTCAGGAGAAGAGGTCATCCCTACGCGAGACCCAGGGTGGGATCTGAACCAGGAGAATGGGAACAATTGTATAGAGATCGCTTGCTTGCGGACTTGCGGAATGGGGCTCCTAAACCTAAGAGTCTACAAAAGGTTAGAGAAGTTATTCAGGGAGAGACAGAGGACCCCTCCACCTTCTTAGAAAGAGTGACAGATGCATTCTGTCAATACACTGATATAGAGCCTGAAGACCCTAATAACTCTGGGCTTTTGAATATGGCCTTTGACTCCCAGAGTGCCCCCAATATTTGGAAAAAGTTGCAGAAGTTAGACGGTGGCCTCGGAATGCCTATAGGACAGCTGCTCGAAATTGCCTTTGAGTTCTTTAATAATAGAGACCAAGCGGCAGAGCAAAAATTAAAGCATAAAATGAAACAAAAGGTGGCTTTACTGACCACTGCCATAGCCCCTTCAGGCAGCGGGGAAAGGCCAGGAGCTAGAAAAAGGATAGATCCAGGACGTAAGACAAGACCATCTTTGGGCCCAGACCAGCGCGCCTATTGTAAAAAACATGGACACTGGAAACGGGAATGCCCTGAGGCCAGAGAATAATGACCGCGATCCACCACCCTCCAAGCCTACCAAAAAAGGATTCAGAATGACAGGGCCTGGGGCTGGAGCCCTCGCTGGCTATCTCCCGCGGTGAGCCTCGGGTGACCCTAAAGGTTGGAGGATGTCCTATTGATTTTATTTTGGACATGGGAGCAGCCTTCTCAGTTTTGAACACAGCAGAATCTCTCCTCAGCCCGTGCACTGCTCCAGTGATAGGGGTCTCAAGGAAGCTGTCCACCCATCCTTTTCTCCAACCAGTAAATTGTGAAGTTGGGGGAAAAAAATTGTTATATCATGAGCCCATGATATGCTGAATGTTCAGCCCCCCTTTTTGGGAGGGACCGCTTATCGAAACTTGGGGCTTAAATCACTTTCAAACTGTCCCCAATATTAGTACAAATCCCACCTGAAAGCGCGTGTGCTCTGCAGGCAGCACTGTTGCAAGAGGAAACAGTGACACCTAGTGGCATTCCTTTCCATATTCAACAAGAGGTAAATCCAGAGATCTGGGCAACAGAAAGGCCTGGACGAGCTAAGTCAGCTGTGTAGGTTAAAATAACCTTAAAACATGGAGCACCTGTTATAAATCAGAGACAATATCCCCTCCGCAAAGAGGCTTTGGAAGGGATTGCATCACTGATGCATCGGTACATAGAAATTGTACTTTTACAATTTTGCCAGTCCCCATACAACACCCCATTTCTGCTGGCATTAAAACCAGGAACAAAGAAGTACCAGTTTGTTCAAGACTTAAGGAAAATCAGCCAAACAGTAGAGGATATCCATCTGGTGGTGCCCAATTCATATACACTCTTGGTTACTATACCCAGCCAATGTGCTTGGTTTTCAGTGCTGGATTTTAAATATGCTTTTTTTTTTAATTCCTTTACACCCTGAGTCTCAGCCTCTGTTTGCCTTTGAATGGACTGATATTAAGACCGGGACTAAGAGACATCTCACATGGCACGTTCTGGTCCAGGGATTTAGGAACTTCCCTACTATTTTTGGTGAAATTCTAGCCAAAGTCTTGAGGGCATTGAGGCTAAAAAGAGGTCTTGTCTTGCAATATGTGGAAGATATTCTGATAACAAGTGAGACTGGAGAAGACTCTAACCAAAACACCACATTGGTCTTCAATCATTTGGCTGAGTGTGGATATTGAGTTTCCAAGAAAAAGACCCAGATATCCCAACAACGAAAATATCTGTGGTTCCAAATATCACAGGGACAATGAACCCTCCTCCAAGACTGGAAAGAGGCCACTATGCAGGAGGCACCTCCTATCTCTAAATAACAGCTACGAGGTTTCCTTGGGATGGCTGGATTTTGCCGAATCTGGATACCAGGGATCAGACTCATGGCAAAACCACTATATGATGCTCTTAAAGGGGAAGAAAAAGAACGCTTACTATGGACAACAGAACATCAGCAGATTTTTGAAAAGATTAAGTACAAATTAATGACTGCCCAGCACTAGCGTTGCCTGCCCTCCAAACACCTTTTGAACTATTTGCTCACGAGCGGCAGGGAATTGCTGTGGGAGTGCCAACTCAAACCCTGGGACCTACCAGGAGACCAGTGGCCTACTTTTCAAAACAGCTGGGCAATGTGGCCCGGGGATGGCCCCCTTGTCTTCAAGCCGTGGCTGCAACATGTGACCTGTTAAAAGAAGCCGAGAAATTTACCCTTGGACAAAAGGTAATGGTGAACATCTCACATACAGTTCTGCCCCTTTTAGAACAGAAGGGGGGGTTTGGGCTCACAGTGGACCAAATGGGAAAATATTAGGCAATCTTGTTAGATAACCCAAGATAGTCTTAAACGCTGTCTCCTCCGTCAATCTTGCCACACTGCTACCTATTTCAATGATGCCCCTGTACATAACTGCCTAGAAATAATCAAAGAAGTTTATTCTAGCAGATCAGATCCTTCAGATGTCCCTTTAACTGACCCAGAGACAGAAATGTATACAGATGGCAGTAATTTCTTGTATGAGGGACACCGCAAGGCAGGATATGCTGTGGTAACATGGACTGAAGTTCTAGAGGTGGCTTCACTTCCTGCTGGGACTTCAGCTGAAAAAGCCGAACTCATTGCCCTCGGACAGGCCCTGCGACTAGGGGCAGGGAGACGCGTAAGTGTATATTGATAGTAAATATGCCCACCTGGTCCTTCACTCACATGGCACCTTGTGGAAAGAGCTAGGACTTCTGACATCTGTCAATAAAGAAATAAAACATGTACCAGAAATCTTGGAACTTCTAAAGGCAGTTAATGACCCCCTTCAGGTAGCGGTGGTATATTGTCCCAGACACCAAAGGGGACAATCTCCAAGGCAGTAGGGAACTGGAAGGCAGATGCAGAGGCAAAGAGGGCTGCAATGTGAGAAGATGGGATGGGAACAGAGATGGCCTTAATCCCCCATCTGGACCCTGCTGACCTTCCTACCCCCATCTACACCACCTAGGACCTTGAGAGGGCAAAAGAATGGGGCTATCAACTCACTTCTCATTCTATATGGTTGTTGAACTCGGAAGGGAAAGTGTTGTTACCTGAAGCTCAAGTATACAGTATAACATCAACTCTACACGAAGGGACTCACTAACGAAGAGATGCCAGTCTCGAGTAGATCCAACATGTGGTCACTGGGCCAAATCTTTTAATAACCATCTGGGATGTTACAAAGAGGTGTCACCTGTGTGCAAGACACAACCCGAAGACTGTGTCCCACCCAACGGAACTGAGAGTCCAACACCAAGGAAGAAACATGGGAGAAGATTGGCAAGTGGATTTCACAGTAATGCCCCGGGCACCCCGAAACTTCAGGTACATGTTGGTCTTCACGGACACCTACTCAGGAGAGTAGAGGCTTTCCCTTGTGAAACTGAACAAGCCCAGGAAGTAACCAAGGCGTTGCTCAAGGAGCTCATACCTCGTTTCAGTCTACCAATCTCAGTCAAAGTGTTAATGGGGGAGCTTTTATGGGAACAATTACACAAGAAGTCAGTAGGGCCCTAAATGTAAATTGGAAGTTACACTCAGCTTGGAGACCACAATCAACTGGAAAAACTGAGAAAATCAATCACACCATAAATAAGACCTTGGAGAAAATTTGCCAGGAAACAAACTCCACTTGGATAAAAGTTTTTGCCTATTGCCTTGCTCAGAATCCAGGTAGCCCCTGGAAGTGGGTTTAAATTAAGCCCTTATGAATTGATATATGGGAGGCCTTTCCTGAAAAAGTTGACTCTCCCCACCTCAGTCATTACTGAGGTGGAGAAAAGAGACTGGGTCCGTTCCCTGGGAACCGTTATAAACACTGTTAATCAATATGCTTCTTCCCATTTGTCTTTCCCTGCTGACACTCCCCTTCATAGGTTCCAACCCAGAAGTCAGGTCCTGTTGAAAACCTGGAGAAATCAACACCCAGAAGATCAATTGGCTCCTAGGTGGGAAGGACCTTTCGAAGTTCTCCTGACCACCCACTCGGCTCTAAAAGTGGCAGAACTGGCCACCTGGGTGCATCTTTCAAGAGTAAAAGCAGCCCCGCCAGAGGAAGACAGAGAAACAGAAAGCAAAGAGCCATCATACTCTCATACTCCACTTCAGGGCCTGAAGTATAAGTTCAAGAAACTTTACAATCCAATGATTTTAACCTTGTTTCTCTTTATCTTTTTACTTTTCCAGGAGACATGGGCAGAAGAGGTGCCAGTAATCCTACAGGCCAAGGGGACACTGACCCTGCAGGCTGGGGACACTTTGACTCTCCCATGTGTGGTCTCATCCTTAACCCTGGTGGGTCCCATCCAATGGATCATGGAAGAGTCTGAAAAAGGACAAATGACTGTTTGGGACTTCAAGACCACTGGCTCCAACTGGGTAACACCTATGGCTGACAAAACTGGGATTTTTCAATCATGGTCTCAGATATGAGTTTGTCTAACAAATAATATTATTGTGTAAAGTACAGAAAAAACTCACCACAGGATGTGGAGATAAGCAGGGGAGAGGAGACTCGAGTTACTGTGGTGGGATGCCAAGGGCCTGCCCACCTTTCCGACCGGTGGGATTGGTCCACCAATGGTCTAGTTACTATGTCTCAAGCTGTAGCCACAGGGAGTAACCTCAGCAATTGTTGAAAATACCATCAACTCCCATGGCTGTGGCCTCCTCTAAGCCCTCTGGCAGCACCTGTTTTTGATTATACCAAGGAAGCACCTGACTGCATTTTATCCCATGGAGCCCCTAAGGCCTCAATACGGACAAGACTCATATGATACCCCTTTTCCATCCCCTGCTTCTTCCTCCCTGAATTATATAACCACACTTCAGAACGCAAACGGGAGATCAGGTCACAAGATCCTCGAGCAAATGTGGCCCAACAAGTTTTTCAGATTTTCAACTTCTCTCCTCCTATAATCAATCTTTGGTTGTCCCCCAGTTAACCAATATTAGTGCTAGTATTCCAGAAAGTTCTAACCAAAGTCTGTCCTTATGTGCCCCATTGGGATACGCATTTTTATGTGGAGGAAAAGCATACCCCACTCGTGAGAATCTCACCCCCAAAATATCACCCTATACATGGGCTATCCAGTGCTCGACTGGAATGCATTACATGGGTCAGTGGGTTTTTAACCTTTTCCACCCAGGTCCACCCACCATCCACTCATTCAGCAAGAATAGTTCTTCAGAATAAACAAAATATTTTCTCTGTAGACCCTATTTCTCTAGAGGTGGCGGGAACAAATGAAAATCCATTTTGGAAAAGACTGGACTCGGGGGGTGGTTCTTAAGAACAATTATCCTTGGATTAGGAGTATATCACATGGAAATGGCTATCAGAAATTTATCAGATGCCCTCCACCTATTTGCTCTTGGGACTGAGAAAGCATTCAAAGCCCAACAAACCTCTTTAAACTCCCTGGTCGAGGTGGTCCTTGACCACAGAATTGTCTTGGACCTCTTATTGGCAAAGTCGGGAAGTGTATGTGCTATAATAAATAAAACTGGCTGTGCTTGGATAAATACCACAGAAGAAGTTGAAATAGGGTTAGATGTCATTCATAAGGCAACTAAACGGACAGACCCCAATCGGGACAAGAAGATGCATGGAGCTGGTTCTCCAGCATTTTTCTTTCCTCGGGATCCTGGTTAACCCCCTTAATAACCTTAGGAATAGTGATTATTCTAGTTTATTTTTGTGTTCCCCGTTTTATGAAAATATTGACAAGAGGAACTACAAACACCCTTAAGGCTAGAGAAATTTTTACCCTGGTAAATCGGGATCCCCCTTCTTCAGGCTCTGGGAATGCATGGCATCTAATTCACCAAGATGCAGCCAACTTCCACTCTAACTCATCCCTCCCCCACCCCACCCCCAGTTTACAGCCCCTAGCCGATACTGGGAGGTGTCTCATTCCAACGATGCCCCTAAGCAGCAGGAAGTAGCCAGAAAAGCAACGCCCTGTTTTTCAAGATTGAGAAACTTCCAATAAAAAGAGAGGCTTGGAACAGGCTGCCTAAGTTCAATTACCACCATTGCTTCCCACCATTACTAGCCCCAGGTTTTCCTCATGATATTTTCTTTTTTTTTTTCCCCCTTCTTCTTTCTCCCTCCTCCTATTCCAGTAAGATTGACGAAAGTTTCTCCTTGGAGGGTAGTAGAATAAATTGATAACCCTCAAGGACTAGGATTAACTCATCTGCAACATGAAAATCATGACTAATGGTGCCAGATAAACTTCAAGGATTGCCAGTAAGAAGTTAGATCATCTGGGATGTGTAATACGTGACCATCCCAAAGAGAAACTATAATCCTGTCCATATAAAACCTTCAGCCAGTCTCCAGTCGGGGAGACAGGTGTTTTGGAGGAGCTCATTCCCGTCTGTCTCCTGTATATCAATATACAATAAAACCCTCTTGCTACTCCCCTCACCCCTGTCCCAGTATTGGCTTTTTTAGCAGGTGGCTCAGATCTGTGATTTGCAGTAGTGGTAGTGGCATGCTTAGTTTTATAAAAAATTGACAAGTTGTTTTCCGGAGTTACTATACCATTTTACATTCTCAGTGTAGGAGTGATCCAGTTTCTTTGCATCCTCACCAGAATTCAGAGTTGTCATTATTTTTTCTTTCAATAGACTTTATTTTTAGAGCAGTTTTAGGTTTACAGACAGTTGAGCAGCTATTCTTTTGATCTTTTTGTCTATTCTTCCATTGGTACCATACTGTCTATATTGTTGTGGCTTTACAATAAGTCTTGAAATCAGGTAGTGCCAGTTGTCTGACTGTTTTTCTTCAGTATTATTTTGGCTATTCTTTGCCTTTTTTCTTTCTATATAAACTTTAGAATCAGTTTGTCAATATCTACAAAATAATTTGCTAGGGTTTTGATTGATATTGTGTTGAATTTATGCATCAAGTTGGGAAGAACTGCCATCTCATCAATACTGAATCTTCAAATCATTGAACATGAAATATCCTTGCATTTATTTTGATCTTTTTTGATTTCTTTCATCAGACTCTTGTAGTTTTTGGCATATGGATCATAGGAGCCCTGGTGGTGCAATGGTTAAGAGCTTGACTGCTAACCAAAAGTCAGCAGTTTGAATCCACCAGTTGCTCCTTGGAAACCCAATGGGACATTTCTAGTCTGTCCTATAGGATTGTTATGATTCGAAATCAACTCAACAGCAAAGATTTTTTGTTGTTTTTTTTTGTTTGTTTGTTTTTGGTCTCATATATATCATAGATAATATTTTAATAGATTTAGTCTTAAGTCCTTCATTTTTTTTGGTGTTAAAGTAAATGGTATTATGTTTTCACTTTAAAATTCCAGTTGTTCATTGCTGGTATATTGGAAAGCAATCAACTTTTGTATACTAACTTTATATGCTGCAACTTTAATTTTCTCTTTTGTTTTTCTGTTTTCAATTTCATTGATTTCTATTTTATTTTTTATTATTTACTTTCTTCTACTTGCTTTAGTTTTACATTGCTCTACTTTCTCTAGTTTCCAAAAGTGGAAGGTTAGATAATTGATTTTAGGTTTTTGTTTTTTGTTTTTCTTTTTCTAATGTAGACAGTCAAAGCTATAAATTCTTTCTAAACACTGCTTTGCTGCATCCCACAAATTTGGGTAAGTTTTATTTAGTTCAAAATACTTTTTAATTCTTCTTGAGACTTCTCTTTTGATCCACTTATTTAGAAGTATGTTTTTTAGTCTCCAAATATTCTGAGTTTTTCTAGCTATCTTTCTCTTGTTGATTTTTAATTTAATTCCATTGTAGTCTGCAAATATACTTTGCGTAATTTCTTTTTTTAAAATTTGTTAAGGTGTGTTTTATGGCTCAAAATGTGGTCTATCTTGGTGAATGTTCCATGTGAGTTTGAGAAGAATGTAGCCCTGCTGTTGTGGTAGTAAGCTGTGGGGAAAGGAGAAGCATTCTATAATTTTGCAGTTAGGTCTCAGTCTTCTAGTGAGTCTATGCCTCTGAGTTGTGACCTTCACAAGTGCTTCTCAATTTTTTGAGATGGGAAGACTAGAGGGAACTGGAATTGAGTATTTCCCTTTACCCATATGGTTTAGGCTTTCATTAAATAGATTCCCTTGAGGGCAGGTGGAGAATAGGATGCTCTGGGCATTTCATAATCATTACTTTTGTCCTAAGAGTATTTTTAAGTGGTTACTTTCTCCTTTCCCTTGGTGGAAGCACAGGGTATATTTCTCTGGTCATTGCCCTGACAACCTGATGGGGCTCCTGGAGGTAAAATACATGAAAGTGTGAGGACTCTCCTAAGATTGGGCCCCCAAGAGCTCTGAACTCCCAAGATCGTTCACATTCAGCCTCCAGCAGTTTGTCAATTACAGTTTAAGTTTTCCTACCAGGTCCTGGCTCCAGCAGCTTCTTCTCCTTGATACTTATGATTCCGTTTTTATCTGTCTCTAGTTTTCAGGTGCTGATTTTGCCCTGTGACCTCAATTTCTCTAATGAATCTAAAAAGAGGTGTTGATTTTCATTTTTTTTTTTTTTCTTATGTGGACTAGAGTGACAACTTCTCAGTTCTTTATATGTTGGAATGGAAACCCAGGAGAGGTATTTTTCAGCTTTTTAAAGTAGTTGCTAAAGAGTCTTTCAAAGACGTTGTACTTTCTAATACTCCCTCCAGTGATATATAAATAAGGGTTCTTGTTGTTCCACATCCTTGTCAGCACTTTATGTTGTCAGTTTGATTGATTGTTTGTTTGTTGGTTTGTTTTTAATTTTAGCCATGCAAGTGGTAATTAGTCGTATCTCATTGTGGTCTTAATTTGCCTTTCCCTCATGAGTAATGATGTAGATGGAACATTTTTTCCTGTGCTTATTGGTCAGTTATGAATCTTGTCACGTCCTTGGCCCATTATTTTTAGATTGTTTGTATTTTATTATCGTGTTCGTTATCTAGTGCTGCTGTAACAGAAATACCACAAGTGGATGGCTTTAAGAAACTGAAGTTTATTCTCTCACAGTCTAGTAGGCTAGAAGTCCAAATTCAGGGCGTCAGCTCCAGGGGAAGGCTTTCTCTGTCTGTTGATCTGGAGAAAGGTCTTTGTCATTAATCTTCCCCTGGTGGAGGAGATTCCCAGCACAGGGACCCCAGGTCTAAAGGACGTAATATGCTCCCGGTGCCTCTTTCTTGGTGGTGTGAGGTCCCCATGTCTCTCTGCTCACTTCTATCTTTTATATCTCAAAAGAGATTGGCTCAAGACACAATCCAATCCTGTAGATTGAGTCTTGCCTCATTAATATAAGTGCCACTAATCCCACATTTTTTCCCCAGGCCCACATATTCTACCTACTGAGGACCATAAAAAGATTATTGATTTAAAGGTTACTGCATATTCTGAAAAATCATGTTGTCATAAGTATTAACTCGGAGCTGGCTCACCAGATTTGCCATCAACAACCCCTAAAGCTTTTCCATTGTTCTATCTGGATAGCAGCTTTATGTTGCTTCAGTTTACTATAAGATCAGTGAATCCCGTGATCATTTGTCCACTTCCACACCTCTTGGCTATAAATTGTGTCTCTTGATCAGACATGATGTTTTGCAAGAACCCATTTGCCTTAGTCACCTAGTGCTGCTGTAACAGAAATACCACAATTGAAAAGTTTATTCTCTCACAGTCTAGTAGGCTAGAAGTCCAAATTCAGGGCTTCAGCTCCAGGAGAAGGCTTTCTCTAGGTCCCTGTCATCAATATTCCTGTGGACTAGAAGCTTCTCTGCACAGGAAGCCCAGGTCCAAGGACACACTTTGCTCCTGGTGTTGCTTTCTTGGTGGTATGAGGTCCCCAACTGTCTGCTCACTTCCCTTTCCTTTTATCTCTTGTACGATAAAAGGCAATGCAGACCACACCCCAGGGAAACTCCCTTTAATTACCTCATTAACCACAAGCAGAGATCAGGATTTACAACACATAGGAAAATTACATCAATCACAAAATGGGGGACAACCATACAATACTGGGAATCATGGCCTAACCAAGCTGACACATATTTTTGGGGACACAATTCAATCCATGACACCCTTCCAGTCAAACAAACATTCTGTAAGCTCTAGAATATTGGTGCTGACTGATACCCTGTGGGCAGGAAAAGCAAATCCATACTTAGCATACTTAGCATATGTATCTATTTCTGTCATAACGAGTCACGATTCCTTCCATCGTGAAATGGGTACAAGGGATGTCACCCCAAAATTTTACTTATATAATGGCACCCTTAAACTTTAAAGAGTTCATTTTCCATTATCTGGAGTGCAGATGTCTAACCAAGACCTCTGTCTCTCAGCCATTTTTTCCTCATATGTGATATTAATATGACAGCACTGACATAGTGGAACAGTGTGACATTCTGTATGATGTCAAACTAATCCAGGTCTTTTTGATCTGTATCATTATATAACATTTAAGAGTTAATGTAGCCCTGGGCAAGAAAATAAATACATACTCTCTTCCATCCCAAGTGAAAGTGAGCAGTTTTGATCTATTGTTCTGGTAGAGATGAAGGAAAAATTGTCAGATCAGTGGTCACATACCATAGACCTGGGCCATGTTAATCTGCTCTAGCAAAGATAACTCATTTAGCATTAGAGCCTCTATTTGGAGTTAATTACTTGTTTGGAATTTTGGTAGTCCAATGGCATCTTCCAGGGTAATTCTGGTATTTATATAGATCAGAATGGTGAATTAAGTAGAGATATGATGAGAAGTATTCTTCTTCTGAATGCAATATTATTTTTATTTACTATCCTGGCTGGGGATGGAGATTTCTTGTGAGGAGGCAGTCCTTCAAATAAGCCCAGCAGCCATAGTTGTCCCTGTTCATCCTCCTTCTACCATCTTTAGCACTCAGAACAAACATCACCCCCACTTTGTCCTGATATTTGTCAGCAGGGTTAAAATGATACAATCTTGGCCAACCACACCCTCTTCTCAGAAAGTCAGGGACACGTGGTACAGTAGGCCTGGGAAGGAACCATCACCTTCACTGAGACCTGATGTTTATTAGAATGGTTAAAAAAAGATAATTTGTTAGGTAGGCTGGGGATAGAAGATAACTGGGAAAAGAATTTTTCTCCATCTCTTCTGGTATGGTGCTAGTGGAATACACACAGTGTTAAGCTTACAGCCCACCTAACTGGACCTACCCTGCCATGGAGAGACTGGCAGAAGGTAATCTCCAGTTGAAGTCCCTCAACCACGACACACAGTGGTATGTGTGCTGAAGACTTGTCCCCTTTGGCTGGACACCTTTTGAGCCAAAGGGGACTGCTCGTCTGTTATGTGCTGTTTTCTTCTTGTTGTCAGTAATAAAAGATACTTTCTACATGCTAACATGTGTCCATGCTCTGATTGGAAAGACATGATATTTACAGAGCAATCCATATTAATTATTGATCCCTTTTTTCTAATGGACTCCTGGCTATTTAGTAATAGGGTACAACCTGTGAGCACCACACAGTGTTGGCATGTTATCTCTCACTTCCATATCACCTTTCCTAGTGTGATACTTCTTACCCTATAGGCCAGGGGGTGAATATGGGGATTGTGCCAACTACAAAGTATATGTATTCAAATTATAAAACAGGGACTGTGAAAATGAGGCCACGCATGTACACCCAGCTAGACCTAGTCCAAGATTCTATTCCATACCTGTCTCTACATAAACACCTACTTTCACTTTAGTACTCTGATTTTTAGTGTTAACTGGAATCATATGTCCAACAGTCATCAAAATGTTCGGTTAGTCCTCTTTGCCCAAGCATGATTACATGGGTGTGTGACCATAAGTCACAATAGGGACAGATTGGATAAATCATTTTGATTTACACTGTATAGTTTCAGTGTGCTATCACCATCTTAGCTATTAGCTAACTCAATTCTGTAATAGCTTCTATGATTATCAGCCCTGGCCTATAAAGGAGAGTCACTTCAAAGAAGTCAACTTCTTAGTCATGCTATGGACCCTATCACCAGAACATGCATTAGTCTTTGGAAGAGTTTGCATTCTACAGGTCTTCACATGGAACATAGTCCTTTGACAGGTTTAGAATCTTATCATGATATAATAGATCCACTCTATTACTGCTATATTTTTGAGCATTTTATTTCCTTCTTCTTCTTTCTGTCAAGGTAATTATGGGTGGTTGTTTTTTTTTCTCATTTAATGTGGTCCATTTATTTTTTTTTCCATGCTTCCAAAGGCGATCTTGTTAGCGTGTTTGTGCCAAATACCAGAGTTCTTAACAGGTTGTTAAAGACTCTATCTCAAGAAGGTATTCCCAAATGAATAAATTCTCTCTTTTCTAATTTTAGTAGTCCATGGTTGGTGCAAATAGTTAACACAGTAGGCTGCTAACTGAAAATGTGGAGGCTGTGTCCACCCAAGGGTGCCTCAGAAGAAAAGCCTGGCAATTTACCTCCAAAATCTCAGTCATTGAAAATCCTATGAAGAAGAGTCCCTGGGTGTTGCAAATGGTTAAGCACTCAACTACTAGCTGAAAGGTTGGCAGTGTGAACCCACCCATAAGTATCTTGGGAAATAGGCCTGGTTATCTGCTTCTGAAATGTCACAGCCTTGAACACCCTATGGAACAGCTCTACAAAACACAGATGGGATCACTCTGAGTTGGAATTTACTGGATGGCAACTAACAACAACAGCGGCAGCAAAGAAGTAGCTGCCTCTTCTCCTCCTAAAAAAGTAGGAAAGAGAAAGAAAGAAAGAGGGGGGTGGCAGAGAGTGAATGCAGGAGCGAGGGAGTGAGGGAGGGAGGAAGGGAAGAAGGAAGAAAGGAAGGAAGGAAGGGAGGAAGGAAGAGGTAAAGAAAGAAAAGAAAGTCTCATGGAGCACAGTTCTACTCTGACACAGCTTGGGGTCACCATGAGTTGCAGCCAACTCTACCACAACTGGTGGATACCTAATGTTATGCCCCCTGCCCTTAATCCTGCACCCTGAGACTATAGTCCCATGTGTACTCTCCCTACTCCTGCTGTTGGGACATATTGGCTAGGTACTACAGTTCCTTATTTTTCCCTGGCCACGTTGTCCAGTTATTTGCCTTGTGACTAGGAGCAAAGGTGGGTGAAGATTTCGGGGGGCTGAATCTCGACATTTAGTGAAAAGCCTCTACATTGTTTTCAAGCAAGATGAGAGTGCTAGCTATTAATAGGGGGAAGTAGGTCACTTCTGTAGTCTCATGGAGTTCAGGAAGATCTGTAGACAAAGATTTTGAGGGAAATCAGCCAAGCCGTTTTCATGCTTCCCCTACCAATAAAACCTTTGCAAAGGTTTTCCTACCCCTTGCAAAAGATAAAGGGCCCTAACCTTGGCAAAGCAAGCTGGCCTAGGTTAAAATTTTAACATTCTTTGAAGTTCTACCACTCATATTATTAAGTTCTAGATCTGGTCCTCAGCTTTCTTTGCTCTCTAACTGCATGAGATCTGAGTCACCTTATAAGATACCCTGACAGCATTCACACTTATCTTCTTCTTCTTTTCTGATTATTCACTTTCAGCCTGCCTTTTACTGAGCTTAGAAACAAACACTAATTCCACTGTCCTTATAGTTTTAATCTACTCTTCCTCCATACCTCTCAAATACTTTGGTGGTGCAATAGTTAAGTGCTCAGCTGCTAACTGAAATGTTTGCACTTTGAACTTATCCAGAGGCTCCATGGGGAAAGAGGTGGTGATCTGCTTCCGTAAAGATTATAGCCTAGGAAACCCTATGGAGAAGTTCTATTCTGTCACATGGGGTCGCGATGAGTCAAAATTGGCTCAACAGCAACAAAAACAGTAACAGTGCATTTCCTTCAACTGGTTCATCATCCTTGTTCACCAGTTGTGAAATTTTTCACGAGCATTCTATAACTTTGTGTGTTATTCTCCACTACTACCAGTAATGGGGTCCTCATGCCAGCTGGGCAGCAGGTGATTTCATGCCCCATACTCCCACTTAAGATCAGCTTTCTTGGGTTATTCTTCCTACCCACTGTCACAGGTTTGCTCCCCTGAGAAGGAGACTCTTGGATGGAAATGAGCTTGTAGGGTGCTTATTGTGGAGTCTGCTTGGGCTTACTACCTGTGGAAGAGAAGGAAAGAAAGCAGGATTGGACAGAAGGAGAAATGATAAATGATATGTTCTCAATGAAGTATTTGACTGTCTCTATTGAGAATTCTAGGCATTCCTAGGAGGCACAAACAGTTAAGCACTCGATTACTAACAGAAAGGCTGGTGATTTGAACCCACCCCAGAGGTTCCTTGGAAAAAAATCCTGTTGATCTTCTTCTGAAAGGTCACAGCTTTGAAAACCCTACGGATCACAGTTCTTTGCAGCAGGTTGGGTCACATGAGTTGGAATTGACTTGACAGCAACTGGTTTTAGGTTTATGGGGAATTCTGGAGCTGGGATTGTTTTTCAAAGTTGCTTCATGTTGGGGAAAGGGGGCAGAGCCATTGTTCCTCCATGCTTACCAGTCATTTGATATTGAGATCCTTAGGTAAGGGATGTTACTTTGAGTGAGGGAATGACTGCAGATTGCATGTAATTTTTCCATGTGGAGGTTTATCTCTTTTTTATTTGATTTATTACTATTATAAGTTTTGAGTGCTTTTTTAAATGGTATTTTTTTTTATATTTTACTTTCTTATTTCTGCTAATATATAGAAATATGACTGATTTTTTATAGAGATTTTATCTAAGGATTTTGATAAATGAGCTTATTTATTTGAATAGTTCATAGATTCTATTGGACTTTCTAATGTACACAATTATAAGATTTACAAACAAAAATAATCTTATTTCTCCCTTTCCAATGTTTACATTTTTTTATTTCTTTTTCTTGCCTTATTCCATAGCTAGGTCTTTCCTTAGACATTGGAGGTAATTAAATAAAAGAATTGGTAATGACTATCTTTATCTTGTCCACAACTCGAAAAAAAAACAGTCACAATTTTACCAGAAATTGTATGATCTTAGATTTAGGGTTTTTGTTGTTGTTTTCACTTTTTCTTTTAAGGTCAACACCATTTATTAGATTAGGGAAATCTTCTGCTTCTGGTTTTCTGACAGGTTTTATTATGATTGAGTGTCGAATTGCATCGAATGCTTTAATATTTCTTGAAATTATCCTTTTTTTTTTTCTCTTACACTCTTTCTATCAAAATATTGAATCATCCTGGAATTACCATAAGCCCCAATTGGTCATAATTTATATATATGTATGTACAAATATATATGCTTGGATTTATTTTTCTCTAATTTTCTATAAGGTTGGTATTTATCTTGTTTATTTTAGGAAAAGCAGGAGAAAAATCGGCTTCTTGTTCCTATCTTCTCACCAGAAAACACTGTAGTTATGCTCATCTGCAGCATCAGTTATGAATTTTCGTTCCATTCATTCAGAAAATGAAGTAAAAGAAGAAAGTCTGAAGAAGTAAATCTTAAAAAAAAAAAAGGTAGAAATTTACTTTTACCACATCTGTATTCCATTTGTATATCCCAGGATATGCAGGCTCTCTAAAGTTGCCTTCAACTACAGGATATTAGCTGAGGCAAAAAATTGCACTAACTACCCTCTTCCCTTTGGAACATTAATCATTAGTGTACTTTCAATCTTCACTCTATCGGCCAATTTCTCACATATAAATTTTTTTCTTCTAGTACATTCATCATAAAAAACATACACTTCATATGTATATCACAATATTTAACATTTAAGTCATTGTGTTTCCTATAAACCTGGAAGAGAAAATAAAGAATTATCGTTGGCAAGTAAGACAGTTGAAACACATTAACAAAAAATATCTTTTCCAACAGGATAGTATTGCTCCTAAGGTCTGAATTGTCTACAGTAAATTTGAATTAATGTTCGTGGTATCAAAGATGTCCACGTTACTTGTGTTAATCCACAATTATACAATGCCCAAAACTGCCTTATTTCTTTTGTGTTCTCCACTTTCTCACATCTGGATTATTTGCCATCCCTTACTTCCAGGATTAGCTCACCCACCCTCTTGTATAATATGATATAATAGAGTGCTATTGCATAAGATTCTCCAAGTGATGTTTCCTCCTAGCCATTTTAAGAGATGTACTCTGAAGTTCTGAATAACAACTGCTTGGCTACTAATCTAAATGTTAGTGGTTCGTCCTACCCAGAGCTCCTCAAAAGAAAGGTCTGGTGATCTACTGCTGAAAAATCAACCCTAGGAAACCCTATGAGCACAGTTCTACCCTGCACACATTGGGTCTCCATAAGTCAAAATCGTTTGGACAGCAGCTGCTTATTGGCTAATACTAGATTAGTGATTAGGGACTATGCATTAAACTCAAACTGGTAAACTGAAATTTTTATCTTTTGGAGAAATGTAACATCAATAGTTGGGTCAATAAATAAGGATTAAGACACTAAATAAGTTCCTTGATTAAATTTTCAAGAGGGAGAATTCCTATTTGTGGTGACATAGTACGGATGCCACTGATCACTAACCCCTTCCAGAAAAAAGTCCAATAATAGCAATGAGAAGAACAGGGAAATTGTATATATATGTATATTCATATACATATCAGATATAGATATATATCATATGCATTAATGCTTATAAGCCAGGAGCAGAAAGCAAATGCTGTGAAAATTGGACCAAATTAAGGGGTGACACAAAGAGAGGATGCCTTTATTAACAAACCACAGGTAGATCTGTCTGAGTGCAAATTTTGTCAAGGAAGATAGCACACTCTGGAAGATAAACAAATGACACTTTCTCTGATACAGCTAGTTTGAGATAAGTGGACTCGATTCAGAGGCCCCAGCAGACCTACTTGAGATTGGGAGATTTATGAGGAAAATGAAGACGATTTATTTTCAAATAAGCCAGTCAGCCATGTAGTAATCTGGAAAAAACAAGTATTCATAGCAAGTGCCCATAGAGTTGGTAAACCTTACTAGCTGGAGAGAAATGGAGGCTAACTCATCCTCCCCAAAACACAAACAAAATAACAGATACAGTATACATTGGGTTTCATAGAGAGCTATGGAGATGTTTTCTTATTCTGGAACAGACTCATTATGTTCATGATAAAAATACTTAGAAAAGACCCAACTAAACCATCAGGACACCAAAATGTTAAATATAAACAAATGAAAGTAGGTATCATGCAAATATCAGCTAAAATGCTATCAAACTAAACCAAACCCTTTGCCACTGAGTTGATTCCGACTCACAGCGACACTAAAAGACAGAGTAGAACTGCCCTATAGGGTTTCCAAGGAGCTGCTGGTGGATTCAAACTGCCAACCTTCTGGTTAACAGCCTGAGCTCTTAACAACTGCACCACCAGGGCTCCAAAATGATATCACAGAAATAAACTGATACTGGACAAAATAAACATTAAAACAAAAAGAAAGAACCAGTGTAAGGTTCAATTTAACAAAAATTTAAAAAGTAAATGCATATGCACTTAATGAAACAGCATCAATACATATAAAGGACAAAATAATAGAAGTACAGAGAAAATGTAAACCAAGAATGCTATAGTAAAAGATTTCAATACACTTTCCTGAAATTGATCAAGCAGCCAAGAAAAAAAAAGAAAAAAGAGAAGATTTAAACGACATAATTCGTAAGCATGGTCTCTAATCAACCTATACAAATTCAACATTTATTAACTAAAGAGCACACGTTTTCTCAGGCAATCAAGATATTTATAAATTTAGTAAATGCACTGGACAAAGAAATCAGTTCTCAACAAATGTAAAATAATATGTAATTTTCAGACAACATTCTAGGACTAAAGCCTAATTAATTTTGAGAATAATGGAATAGAGATACGTGAAAATTCCCCCATATACTTGGATGCAAAGCACATGCGCTTTTAAGTAACTCAGGTTTAATGAAAAAAACATAAGGAAATATTAAATATACTTACGAATTTTTATAATTAAATACACCATATGCTAGTTATCAATTTGTTGCCTTTCAATTCCCAATCCACCCATTTTTTTCCTCCGCTTTATGATACTGAAGCAGGACGTGGTAGATACTCCTCTGTAGCATTTGTTAGCATAGAGAGTTTCAGGGACACTGCACAAAGAAATGAATTTCTGGTTTCAGTGCTTTTCTTCTTTGCTCCCAAGACAGTGTGACTTGTAGGTAAACTTTTTGCCAGTGGTACAAGGGAGACATAGTGCAATAAACCCTGCTGCAGTTTTTGGCAGTAATTCCTTAGGCAGCTGCCCTGTAAGTTTTGCCAGAACTCCAGGGGGCAGCTTCTTAGTGGAAGGGGTTCCACCAAGTTTGGTGGGAATCAAATGAGTGACTTCCCAGGAAATCACCCCAATACTGTAGCAGGGGATTTCCCAATGAGTTTCACGAGCACCCTGGCAGAGCCCTTAAGAATGAGTTTTGCCATCTTCCAGTGAATGGATTCATGGGAGTTTCACCAGCACTTAAGCAGGAGGTTTTCTATTTGCCAGTCCCAACCTGAGCAACTCAGAGAACTTCTCTGGCATCCAGTAGGCCAAGAACCCACTCTTTCCAATAAAGTCATGAATTCAGTCTAGGGTGGGGGCCTTCCCCAAGTTCCAAGTACTTTCCTTGGAAACTGCCCACCAGGCCCTCGTCTCTCATGGATTTCAGCTCTAGAGGGAGGGGCTGCTTCCTACATCTGTTATTTCTTTGCAATTTTTATTACTTAATCTCCTTTACCAGTTAATAATGCTTGATATTGAATTTTCCCCATTCAAACTGCTGGTGGTTGTTTCTGTTTCCTGAATTAACCCTGAATAATAGAAGAATTGCTAAAGGAGTGGCCTGTGGAGATAGACACTTGAAGATGTGATTTGGGGATTAACTTGTTTATATCTTTAGCTTCAGCCCAGTGCTGATCTCCTTGCCAGTGGGAAATGAGATGCTACTGATCATGATACTTAGAGGCATCGCCATCAGTCAAGGTATGACCCCTGATTAATTGTGAAGTATCAACTGAAGCAAGTGCCTTGAGATTCCAAGTCATGCTGCCCTTAATTCTTAAGTTAGTAATGATGGCTACAAGGACTATAGTGTGGGATTGATTTTCAGGAGTGCACAGGAGCACTTACAGAAAGATAAACCTCAAGGTTTTTCTCTCTCCACTTAAGTCATGACCTGACAGTTAGCGAACTTCCATGTTAGCTCTAAAAAGATTGTAATCAGAGCTTTTATTCATGATAATCGAATGTAAAATTTAACAGAGTGGATTGTAGAATTATAATGTCAATTGAAATCATTGTCTTGCCAAATTTCTCATGCAATGGTGTTATTGAACCCAGGAAGGTGGGTGCTCAGACTTGCCAATGATCTGGATGCTGGTCTTTGAGAAAGAGAAAGTAACTTCATTACAATGCGCAGAGCAGGTAGCTGGTAGGAAATTCTTCAGATCTGACTCCCTGAACTGCGGGGAAGCAGGGCTTATATGTGATTTGGGGCAGCAAGATGGTGGCTGCGCAGGAGTACTGGGGAGGGAAAATGCTAGAAGATGGCCAGGAAACAGGAGATGATGTGGTTCTTGTCGGACCGCTCGCTTTGGAATAGGGTCCAGGTGATAATTTTCCTTCTGATTCATTCATCCTGTTGCTACGTCCTCTGTTGAGGTCAATTAATGGTCACAGCTGGCCCATCTGTGCATGCAGGGTGAGCCAGATCTGGCTTGGGCAGTTTAAGGACTAATGGAAATTTACTGGCATTCGTAGGGTCAGGTTACAATGGAACATTCATTAGAAATAATGTGATTATGAAGTAGGAATGGGAATCTGTTTGAGTGTAGATGAAACTGACCATCTTAATCCCCACGTCACTCTAAGTTCCCTTTTCTAGTGGAAATAACCTGTACTCCTGTGTCTGAGCAGACTAGCCTGCTTTTGCTTGAAAACCCTGTGTTAACATCACCAAGAGTGGATTCCTTGCAAGACCCAGTAGAACAATTACCTATGACCACTAGACCGACTTCTGTTGTTGTTATTAGGCACCATTGAGTCGGTTCCCACTCATAGCAACCCTACTCACAACAGAAGAAAACACTTCCCAGTCCTGTGCCATACTCACAATCACTGCTATTTCAAGGTCATTGCTGCAGCCACTGTGTCAAACCATCTCGTTGAGGGTCTTCTTCTTTTTCACTGATCCTCTACCTTACCAAGAATGATGTCCTTCTCCAGGGACATGGTCCCCCCTGATCACATATCCAAAGTATGTAAGACAAAGTCTCACCATCCTTGCTTCCAAGTAGCACTCTGGCTGTACTTCTTCCAAGATGAATTTGTTTGTTCTTCTGGCAGTTCATGGTATATCCAATATTCTTCGCCAACACCAGAATTCAAAGGTATCAATTCTTCTTTGCCCTTCCTTATCTAGCTTTTCCACACATATGAGGCAACTGAAAATATCAAGGCTTGGGTCAGGCACACCTAAGTTCCCAAAGTGACGTTTTTGCTTTTCTACACTTCAGAGAAGCCTTTTGCAGCAAATCTGCCCAATGCAATCCATCGTTTGATTTCTTGACTGCTGCTTCTATGGGCATGGGTTTTGGATCCAAGTAAAATGAAAGCCTTGACAACTTCAGTATCTTCTGTTTATCATGATGTTGCTTATTGGTCCAGTTGTGAGGATTTTTGTTTTCTTTAGGTTGAAGTGTAATCCATACTGAAGTCTGTAGATTTTGATCTTCATCAGTAAGTGCTTCAAGTCTTCTTCACTTTCAGCAAGCAAAGTTGTGTCCTCTGCATATCACAGGTTGTTAAATGAGTCTTCCACCAATTCTGATGCCACCTTCTTCTTCATATATTCCAGCTTTTTGTGATTGTTTGATTAGCATACAGATAAGTATGGTGAAAGGATACAACCCTGACACACACCTTTCCTGATTTTAAACCAAGCAATATTCCCTTGTTCTATTCAAATGACTGCCTCTTGGTCTATGTACAGTTTCCACATGAGCACAGTTAAGTGTTCTAGAATTTCCATTTTTCACAAGGTTGTCCATAATTTGTTATGTCAAGTGCCTTTGCATAGTCAATAAAAGACGGGTAAACATCTTTCTGGTATTCTCTGCTTTCAGCCAAGATCCATCTGACTTAAGCATTGATATCCCTCATTCCACAGCCTCTTCTGAATCCAGCTTGAATTTCTGGCAGTTTCTTGTTGATGTACTGCTGCAACCACTTTTGATTTATCTTCAGCAAAATTTTACTTTCATGTGATATTAATGATATTGTTTGATAATTTCCACATTCAGTTGGATTATCTTTCTTGGGAATGGGCACAAATATGGATCTCTTCCAGTCGATTGGCTAGGTAGCTGTCTTCCAAATTTCTTGGCATAGATGAGTGAGGACCTCCAGCACTGCATCCTTTTGTTGAAACATCTCAGTGGTATTCCATCAATTCCTGGAGCTTTGTTTTTTGCCAATGCCTTCAGTGAGGCTTGGAAGTCTTCCTTCAATACCATTGGGTCTCTATCATACACGACCTCCAAAAATGGCTGAACATCAACAAATTCTTTTTGGTACAGTGACTCTGTGTATTCGTTCCATCTTCTTTTGATGCTTCTTGGGTCATTCAAGATTTTGCCCATAGAATCTTTCACTATCGCAACTCGAGGCTGGAATTTTTTCTTCAGTTCTTTCAGCTTGAGAAATGCCAAGTGTGTTCTGCCCTTTTGGTTTTCCAACTCCAGTTGCACATTTCATTATAATACTTTGTCTTCAGGAGCAGCTATTTGAGATCATCTCTTTTACTTCATCATTTCTTCCATTTGCTTTAGCTACTTTAAATTCAACAGCAAGTTTCAGAGTCTCTTCCAACATCAATGTTGTTTTTTTCTTTCTTTCTTTCCTGTCTGTTCAATAACCTTTTGCTTTCCTCATGTATGATGTCCTTGATGTCATCCCACAACTTACCTACTCTTTGGTAATTGGTGTTCAGTGTGTCAAATCTATTCTTGAGATGGTCTCCAAATTCAGGTGGAATATACTCGAGGTCATACTGTGGTTCTCAGGTACTTGTTTCAATTTTCTTTAGTTTCAACTTAAACTTGCATGTGAGCAATTGATGGTCTGTTCTGCAGTCAGCCCCTGGCCTTGTTCTGACAGATGATATTGAGCTTTTCTATCCTCTCTTTCCACAGATGTAGTCGATTTGATTCCTATGTTTTCCATCTGCTGAGGTCCTCCTAGGTAGCCGTTGTTATGTTGTTGAAAAAAAGATATTTGCAATGGCTTGATTGCATGTTTGGTCAATTACAGATTGCAGAAATTAGTAAAAATCTTCAATTTCTTCATCTTTGGCATTAGTGGTTGGTGTGTAAATTTGAATAATAGTTTTATTAACTGGTCTTCCTTGTAGGTATGTTGATATTATCCTATCACAGACAGCATTGTCCTTCAGGATAGATCTTGAAATGTTCTTTTTGTCAATGAATTCCATTCCTCTTCAATTTGTCACTCCTGGCATAGTAGACCTGGCATAGACTGTCAGATTCAAAATGGCCCAAACCATCCCATTTCATCTCACTAATGCCTATGATATCGATCTTTATGCGTTCCTTTTCATTTTTGACGACTTCCAATTTTCCTAGAATTGTAATTCATACATTCCACATTCTGATTATTAAGGGATGTTTGCAGCTGTTTCTTCTCATTTTGCATCATTCCACATCACAAATGAAGATCCTGAAAGCTTTACTCCATCAAGTAAAGCTTTAAGAGTTAAGGTCGCCTCTACTTTGAGGAGGCAGCTCTTCCCAGCCGTATTTTGAGTGCCTTCACCCTGAGGGGTTCATCTTCTGAAATTATTTCAGACAATGTTCCACTGTTATTCATAAGGTCTTCACTGGCAAATTTTTTCAGAAATAGACTGCCAGGTACTTCTTCCTAGTCTGTCTTATTCAGGGAGCTCCACTGAGTCTTGTACAGCATGGGTGACCCTGCTGGTATTTGAAATACCAGTGACATAACTTCCAGCATCATAGCAACATGTAACACCCCACAGTACAACAAAGTGACAGACACCTGGTGGCTAGATGATCACTAGGGTCAAATCTCACTAACGTTCACAGGGTCACATATAATATGATCGATAAAGAAGTAACTTATACATCAAAGGAATTGTAAGATTTTGGTAATATATATTAGCAGAAAACTGGGGAATATGTGTGGGAATATATATGTGTGTGTGTGTATTTGTTGTTTTTGTTATTTATCGTTGAGTTTCTTCTGACTCATAACAACCCAATATGTGCAGAATAGAACTGTCCTATAGGGTTTTCAAGACTGTGACCTTTTGGAAGCAGATCACCAGGCCTGTCCACCGAGGTGCCCCTGAGTGTGTTCGAACCACCAACCTTTCATCTAGTAGTTGAACACTTAACCATTTAGGCCATTCAGGGATATATATATATATACAGGAACAGATTATCCAACAGTCAAGTCAGGCATGGTACTTACCTTGCTTACCAGATCATCTCTAATGAATAATTTCACATTTTTTTCACCACATCAAAGATTCTGCTTCTAGGTATGGCTGACATCTGTCTCTCTCCCATCCCATAGCACCTTCCTACAGAATCAAACACTTTTTCACATTTACAATCCCTGATAGGATGGATTACCCAGTAATCGAGGTAAGCATGGGCATACTTTTGCTTATTTACTAATCTGTAGTGAACAATTTCATGTAGGTTTCACCACATGGCTTTCCCATGTGAAATTGTTCACTACAGATTAGTAAGTAAGCATAAGTAAGCCCATGCTCACCTTGCTTTCTGGGAAATCTGACCCTGTATAGATAGAGAGAGAGAGAGGTATATCAGAAAATCCTCTTGTTCTGACATCCAAAAAACTATTTCAGTTGTCAGAGTGGAAAATTACAACCTCTCGTCCTGTTTCCTGACCTAAGACAATTCACAGACCCATAGCTCCTTAACTGAGAGGAAGATTGGGACTGTTTAGGAAGGACCCTATAGCTTTACTGCAAGGATATATCATAAATGTTCTTCCAAGACTTCTCCAAATGGACCTGGAGCCATTTATTCCAATGACTTTGTATGGGGAGGCTTTGCGGGGGATACCCAGACAACTTAGGGGTTATGAGACTCTGAATTGATGCTAACTTCTGTAAAACCCCAAACACCACTTTGGATTACTAGTCCAAATGGCAACTTATGGTGGTCAATTGATGGATGGAATCTTGACCCAGGTGTGACTACCAGTGTGCCCAGTTAGTAAAGAGTCACACCCTGTGATTATTTCTCTGATTTCTGAATGCATAATTGGAATAAATCAATTTGGCAATTGTCACAATTCCCAGATTTTTTCTCTGACAGGGAAAGGACTGTTATGATAGAAGGGCTAAGGGAAAGCTCCTAGAACTTCCTTTCTCTAAGAGAGTTAACCTGAAGCAATACCACATCCCTGGGTGTATAGTAGATTAATGTCACAATCCAAGACTTAAAAATAAAGGAATGTGCTACCTAATTCATCCCTATTTAACTTATCTGTTTGAACTCTATAGAAATCTGATGAATCTTGGTGAATGGCTATAAACCATTCTAAAATTAATCAGATACTGTCTCAGATGTAAAATCTTTATTGAAGCAAATAAACATAGCTGCTGGTATTTGGTGTCAGTACTGTATGATTCCTCCACTCTCTGCCAGTAATTTAACCCACAGAGATCTAGATCACCTTGACATTTTACAAACCCCTACATTGGTTTGGTGAGCTGGAATTAGCAAATACTTCACATGACTTAGTAAATTCTATGTGAAATAGAAAGTTAGAGATAAACTCCACAATAATTCAAGGGTGTACCATGTCAGTGAAGTTCCTAGGGGATTCAGCAGTCTGGAGCATGCCAAGATATCGTCTCCAAAAAAACCAGCACAGCACAATTTTTTTTTTTTTTAATTTAGAGGTAACATATACATATTTGTGTGTGCTAATGTGATCCAAGTACAGTACAGAGTCACCAATATAGACAGTAATTTACAACGGAAATAAGAGCAATAGAAGGTGCTTCGGCATATCTAGATTGCAGTTCAAGCTTCTTTAATATGTGGGACTTATGATCCAGCAAATCCAATGATACTCAAAGTGTTTCTGACAAAAATGGGGGTTATATGGAGCCCCTGGGAAGCAACAATGGAAGAATCACAGTAAAGTCCTCTAGTAGTGTGTGCTATCTATCAATCAATCAATCATCTATCTACGCATCTACATTTAAAACCATGCCTACCATGCAAATCTCACACCAGAGGTTTTGCACTACCCTTTCTCCTTTCCTTATTCATAATTCTTTTCTGTGACAGAAAAAAACTTGGCTCTTATTTTCCAAAATAAATTTACTTATTTACCTATTTGCTCAATCCTAGAATTCACATGATGCATTGCATTGGCCAAATCTGCTGCAAAAGATCTATTTGAAGTGTTAAAAAGCAAAGATGTCACTTTAAGGACTAAGAGCACCTGACCCAAGCCTGGTATTTTCGATCGCCTCAAATGCATGTGAAAGCTGGAAAATGAATAAGGAAGACAGACAAAAAATTGATATATTGAATATATCATGGGCTACCAAAAGAACAAACATGTCTTGGAAGAAGTACAGCCAGCGTGCTCATTAGAAGCAAGGATGGCAAAATCTTTTTCCCACATGCATTGAACACATTATCAGGAGGGACCAGACCCTGGAGAAGGACATCGTGCTTCGTAAAGAAGAAGGTCAGCAAAAAAAAGGAAGGCCCTCAATGAGATGGATTAACACAGGAACTACAACAATCGGCTCAAGCATAACAACAATTGTGAGGATGACGAAGGACCAGGCGGTGTTTCTTTCTGTTGTACATAGGGTCGCTATGAGTCGGAATTGACTCGATGGCACCTAACAACAACAAGAACTCACATTAAATATTTTGAGAATTTCTAATCCATGTTGTTGTTGTTAGGTTGCCGTTGAGTCGGTTTGGACTAACAGGACTCAAGTACAACAGGAGGAAACACTAACCCATCCTGCGCCATCCTCACAATCCTTGCTCTGCTTGAGCCCATTGCAGACACTATGTCAATTCATCTCGTTGAGGATCTTCCTCTTTTTCACTGGCCCACTACTTTACCAGGCACGATGTCCTTCTCCAGGGACTGGTCCCTCCTGGTAACATGTTCAAAGTACACAAGATGAAGTCTCTCCATCCTTGCTTCCAAGGAGCCTTCTGGCTGTATCTCTTCCAAGACAGATTTGGTCATTCTTCTTGTAGTCCATGGTACATTCCATATTCTTTGCCAACACCGTAATTTAAAGGAGTCAGTTCTTCCTCTGTTTTCTCTATTCATTGTCAAACTTTTGCAAGCATATGAGGTGATTGAAAATACCATGGCTTGGGTCAGATGGACCTTAGTTCTCAAAATTATATTCTAATCCATGTAACTGTGAAAAGTTAACTTATAAGCATAATTCAGTATTTGTTTATAATGTTCTTTGTCTTTGGTTTGAGTGTATATAATCAAAATACTGGATATGAGGGGTTTTGTCTTATTTTTGAAATCATTGTGTATTTTTTTAATCTGACATATAAGATAGTTATAAAAGTCAAAACTATACAAAAAGTATATTCAGAAAATTGTTATACCTTGCAGTGCAATGGATCACTTTTGTGTGGCCTTTCTAGCCATGGTCTTGTAACTCCCACTCATGTGATCGGGCCGGGCTGTATGAAAGGATAATTGTGGTCTACCAAAGGGGTTGGTCAGTTTTGCCATCCCACTGGGCTTGAAATGAGCCACCCCAGAGGCATGAGAGAGGATCTTAACACCACCAATAAAAAAGAGCCAGCACTTCCATTGGACCTGGGATCTCTTGTGCTGAGAAGCTCTGGGAACCAGGAGACCAAGACAAAGAGTGAGCAGTAACACTGATGGCAGCAAAGACCAGGCAGCAGGAGAAGAAACAAACTGGTCTTAAAAGTAGAAGCAGAATACTCCTTAGAAGTGAGGATGACAAGACTTCAGCTCTCTTACTTTGGACAAGTTATCAGGAAAAAGCAATTGCTAGAAAAAGACATCATGCTTGGTAAATAAAGGCCAATGAAAGCAAGGGAATCCCTCAATGAGATGGATTAACAAAATAGCTGCAACAACAGACTCAAATATAGCATGATTATGAAGATGGCGCAAGACCTGGCAATGTTTTGCTCTGTTATACTCAAGGTCACCTTGTTTCATAACCAACTCCACAACAACTAACAATGCATCTGTAACTTTGTCATTGTGTGGTGGTTGTAGACTTTTTTTCAAATTCATAGCTAGTTGTTCTGAGGGTATTTATCGTATATCTCTGTCATTTTACTGATCAATTTTAAATGCATATGGTTTCCCTTAAAATGTTTCTATTCTCTTCAGCATTCATGGTTCTTTTTGTTCTTAGCTGCCATTTAGTTGACCTCCAAATCATGGTCACCCAATGCACAACCAGATCAGACTATCATGGTGATCCATAGGGTTTTCTTTGGCTAATTTTTGGAAGTAGATCACCAGGTACTTCCTCCCAGTCTGCCTTAGTCTGGAACTAATTAATACATACTTTTATGTGCTCTTTTATTTTAGTCTTTCATTTTTAATAATGGACTCGTTAAAAACTGTTACTGTTCCTCTGAGTATAGTTTTCTGCTGTTTCTCATAGTTTTGTTATGAAATATTTTTCTAACAAATCTGCATTTTACTTTTAATTTTGGTCTAGAATTTATTTTTGTACAATAATGTTTTAAATTCAAGTTCAGATCTTCCCTTTTTATAATTTTCATTTGATATTATCAGTAGAAAATAGTCTTAAAATTTAGAACTTATTAAAGTTTGTTTTCTGAAAAATTTTATACCTTATCTTTGAAGAAAATACATTGGAAACTAGATACCTATCTATATACCTATCTATATCTTAGCTCATATGTTGCATATTTGCTTTTATATTTAAGTAAATAATTATTTTCATAATATTTCTTAGCTCCATTTTTTAATCTTTAAAACCTGTCCCACTCTAAGAGGAATGTAAAATTTATTTTTATAATTGCATTTATTCAGTTTTTGAATTACTAAGTTGTTTTGTTTACTTAGGTAGAATCTACATGGTTAGGTATACATATGCTAAGACTATTATCTTTCTCATAAACCAAGCCTTTTGTCTTCACATATCTCTCTGTCTTAAATTTGGCTTTTAACTTTACTGTTAATGATATTAATATTACAATATCATTATTACAATAACATTGCTTTCTATTTGTTTGCATTTCCTGATATGTATTTGTATTCTTTTATTTTTTATACCTTTCCTTAACCCCCATGTTTTAGAAACAGCTTATAATTAAATTTACTTATTAAGAACATTTGATTGTTTTAATATTTCTCTAAAGGGTTCAGCTCTCTTCCTTAAGTTATATTGACTTATTGATTTTATTCTTTCATTTTGCTCCACGTTTACTACTTATTTCACACTGTATTCTCTTCATTTTTATTTTTCTTATTTTTTATGTTTTATCTACCTTTTTATCTCATTATGTACGTACAAAAAATTTGTCCTCTAGTTAATGCCAACTCATAGTGACCCATGTGTGACCGAGTAGAACTGTACTCCATAGGTGTTTGAATGATTAATTTTTTGAAAGTAGATCAACAGGCCTTCCTTCTGAGACATCTCTGGGTGACTCAAAGCTCCAAGCTTTCAGTTAGCAGCCAAGCTCATTAACCTTTTGTGCCACCAGGGTCTCCATGAGTTGGAACCAACTCGATGGCAACAGGTTTTTTTTTTTTTTAATTTCATCATTACTTCTTGGTAATTTGAAATATCTACTGTGTTCTCCATTCTATTAGAGATTACCTTCCAATAAGCCCATATATATTTTACTATCTCAAGACAAGATTCCATCTATACTCTTCCCTGACACATACACTACTTTTACCTCTCATTCTTTACTCCAAATATTACCTTTACAGTATATATATCCTTCCTCCCTCCATTTTTATATCTTTTATCCCCATTCTGTCCTCTCATTGCCAACCACCAAAGATAGTGCCACCTTTTTTCTGATCCCAAATTCTAAACCCACTGTTTCTATCTGAAGGAAACAAACAAACCAACAAAACAACAAAGCTTGTATTTGCTCCTGGCCCTCTGCGGTGAGGATGCAGGAATCAGGGCTTAGATTCAGTGTGGAAGCACCACACACAGGTACCCCTGAGTTGTCTCCTGCTTGATGTGTCCTGTCTAACAGATCTGTGTTCACTCTTGGGCTTCCGACAGTGTTCAGCACTTTGAGGTTCTGGTTTCTTTCTTCAGTCTCACCCTATCTTCTTCCCAAATATCAGGGATTATAAAATATAACGGAACTTTAGTGCCCTTTTTATGTAAAGCAGTGAAGATTTTTTCCCATTACCAGCTGGACAAATACAATATAAAAGTCCACTAATAATAGCATACGCATAAACATATTCCTCAATATAGTATACAAGAAAATACTATATACATCCTATGCATGTAATATACCATGTTAAGTTCACTTTATTCTCTTGACTTGAAATGCACTTTTAGGCTGTCTCTACATTTTTCACTCAAAAATGCCCATTTCTAATGTCAGTTATAACACAAATTTCAAAGCTAAAATTTATTTTTGTTTATTCTATATATTTTTACTGAACATTTGTCACATTACATTCTGTTTATCTCTAGATTTGTTTAATCAGTCTACACATACAATTAATAACTAAGCAACTTAAGAGAAGTACTTATCTTTCACTTGTATTTGTATCTCTAGCTCTTAGTACCATTTTTAGTATATGTTAGAGTACAGTGAATTTTGTTGACCTCTATAATTTTCTTAGACAAAAGCATTAGTCACTGAAATTCTATCATATGTGGCTAGTATAAGTTAGTCAGTATTTGTCAAAATAATGACATGACATTTGTTGCAACTTTTTGCATTTTTAAACATCAGAGAAGACTGGTAGAAAAGCATTTTTTAAGCATGGAATTTTTAGTGAAGCTGATTTTAATTGGAATCTAAATGCTCCAAAGGGAAATAACTCTACTCAAATCCAACTATAAAAAATTCAGCAAGAATGTGAGCTTACCAGTCTGAATTGAGAATTTTCTCATCCAAGTATTCATTGTTGCTTTGATTTTGTCTGGGAGATAATCCCAGCCAAAAGTAACAAAACCTCAGGGACTTTATAAATTCCTACCAGAAATAGAGATAGTCCGATTAAAAATTTTTTCCTATCTCTACACATTACCTCACTACATAATTTTTTCACAAACCACTATTTTAAGGTAACATTTTAATGTAACATATTTTAGGTAACATTGTATTAATACTTTTCAGTGCCATCATAGGAAATGGAAAGAAAGTGCTTGTTTTGATGGCCTCCTCATCACCCCAGTTGTGAAGGAGGGATTCCTGCTCTAGGCTGATGGCAATGGCTGAACACATAGCACACAACACTGCACAGATGAGATCGGCAGCACTTTGTTAGTCACATGTACTCAGCTCAGGGAGAGAGGACACCACATGCCATGCAGAGCTACACAGGGGTTGTGCTTGGAAAACAGTGTGAACAAACAGGGGCTCTGGAGGCAGGCTCTGTATTATCAAGAGGATGGGGTGCCCCTTGGTTCCCATGGGAGGAAGTGATTGGCTTGTTTCAATAATTCAATGACTTAACTTAAATGGATACCTAGCCTGCTACTCAGGAATAAGCAGGAGCTGAATTTAGTCCATGTGACAAGGAGCATCCTTTGGCTAGTGGACCTTATCTGTAGGGGTAGGGAACTTGCAGTTAGGCCATCTGAGCCCTTCACTCCTTCACCGCCTGAAATACCAAGGCAGCACATAATTTTGAACATTACTTTTAGATCTTGCATCACAGCGCTCCTTACTATAAGATTTCCTCCAGCATTTGTACACTATCACATGCAGTACTGTCTCACATGAAGAGAAGATCTACCTTTCCATGCATAACTTTCAGGTAGGTCAATGAACGTTCACAAGTTACAGCATTCAAATATTTGGGTAGTAAACGTTCAGTCCAGGCCAAAGGAGGTAGTTGACGACAGTAAAGTTAACAGAAACAGAAAAAGACTAGGTGAAAAACGCAGCAAAGTCAGATGAGAGTGGTTATAAGAACAGAATTTGGAATCAGTCCAATGCAGTTGAAGTAATTTTTTTTTCTTATTCTAGGCTTTTTCTTTTTCTTTTTAATGAGCAATTATGAATGTGTCATCTGAGAATGATCAGAAGAGAAAGAGATTGATTGCCTGCTCTTCTATAAAGATTGACAAAGATTAAATTGATTCATTTGTATTTCTTCTTTTTACATCCAAAGAGAAGAAAATTAATTCTATATTCTAGATCTTTATCTTATATTAAGGAGTCTCTGTGTGTTGTAAATGGTGAATAGGCTTGGCTGCTAACGGAAAGGTTGGAAGTTCAAGTCCACCCAGAAGCACTTTGGAAAAAAGTACTAGTGATCTATTTCCAAAAAACTAGCCATTGAAAATCATACAGACCACATTTCTGTTCTGACACACATGGGGCCTCCATGAGTAGAATTGACTCGACAGCAATTGGTTACCTATCACCATATAATATAACCATATTATATGACATATAATACCTTTTCAGTCTTCTGGTTTTCTTTTAAGTGCATGGTAATATCAATGAGTCCTCTGTCAACCATATTTAATTCCCTCATTGAAATAATGGTTTTATCAGGAACAGTCCCTAGCTATTGGCAAAATGATTCTCAAGTGACTCTAAGAGTTAGTTCATTGTCTAATAACTCAGAGAGGAATACAAGACTACCTTTTTGGGTTTTGTACAGCTCATGACATAATTCAGTGGTTATATTTGGCAGTGTGATGGAGAGGATCACGTTCTCCTTGGAGATATTCTTGTAGCTCATCACTTGTAGAGAAATATTTCTCTGAAATTCTTCTTTGAAATTTTGTGGTTTATTCAAGTTTCCCATTTCTATCTTTGAGATTATGTAAACTTCAGATAAAAAAAATTAATCAAATATTTTTATCCCTCAAAAGGACCACCACCTCCTTTTTTCAGAAATAGTATTTGAGAAGATTCAAGGAGTAGGAAAACAGTTGTTCCACAAGAATGAGAGAAAGAGACTAAGCAACATATCATAAGTACCATGTTGTCAGTGCTCTTTCTGGGCATATGACATATAATCATTCCAAGGCCTCATTTTAAAAAGAAAACTTTGGTTATGAAACTCATGTAATTCCAGTTGCCGGGGTAATACATACATACGCTTCCTATTTTCAATCCAATCAGAAGGAGAAGGCAGAGAAGAGTCAGAGCCAGGGTCGTCTGTCTCCTTACTCCAGATGGAGCAGAAGGTGTGTGGAAAGCAAAATCAGCAAAGAGGTCTGGAAATGGTATACATCTTAACGGGACTGATTGATTTTTTTGCCTTTTTCTATCTTTTTTTAACGCTTTCTTCTAAAAAATGTGAATTCCTAGAAACCCAGAGGCATTAAAGTAAAACTTTCAGAAGAGTAAGTCAAGAATAAGTAAAAACTGTTAGTTACTTAGTGTGTATGCAAATTGGTTTTCACAGGAGAGGCAGGAAACTAGCAGGCTGATTCAAGGAACAAAGAGGCAAAGCAGCATTTATAAAAAAGAAGGGAAGAAAGCCGACCAGTCTGGATACATTGTATCTTAGTTGTATAAATTTGGGAAAACCTAATAGCTGTTAGCTAATGGGAGGTAAATCTGGGTATTCTTTGCTTGAGTAGCAAACATAGGGTGACAAAGAAAACAATTTCCATTTTGTGTGGATTTCCCAGAACATCCTGAGAGTTTGGCAGTGGAACATACACAATAGGCTGTGTCTATATAATGTCCCTGGGGGTTCTTCCATCAGTTCTTCATCTTAGTTAGGCCAGATCTATACCATTCCTTGACTATAATTTGTCAGTATCTTTCTGTCTTAGTTATCTTGTGCTGCTATAACAGAAATACCGCAAGTGGATGGCATTAAAAAACCGGAATGTATTTTCTCACAGTTTGAGAGGCTAGAAGTCTGAATTCAGGGTGTCAGCTCTAGGTGAAGGCTTTCTCTCTCAGTTGGCTCTGGAGGATCATCCTTGTCTCTTTGAGCATCTGCTCCTGGACGTTCTTCATGTGGCTTGGCCTCTCTCTTCCCACATCTCTGGTTTCTTGCTTGTCCTAATCTGCTCTTTTTATATCTTGCAAGAGATTGACTCAAAACCCACCCCACAATAATCCTACCTCATTAACATGGCAAAAGACAACCCATTCCCAAATTTGATTATAACCACAGGCATATAGGTTAAGATTTATAACACATATTTTACGGGGATATGATTCAATCCATAGCTTTTTCTTTCTTTCTGGCTGCTGTCTTTCTTTCTGCTTTCTTTCTTTTGTTCTTCCTGCCTTTCTCTCTTTTTAGCAAAAAGAACTTTTCCTGAACAATGAAGCCCAAAACATATTTTTCTGATTTTAAAACAGAAATTATGAATTTTATATTATGAATGAATTATTATTAAATCACTGTATTATATTAATTCATTATGTGTATATGTGAAGACCAGCTATTTCAAGAAAATATAATTTAATGATCACATGGTAATATCACTATACTTCCATTGCATGCCCTTCAACTCAGTTGGTGGTATAATAATACTGTAAACTACAGAGAGGATTGTTAATAAAATGTGAAAATTTCATTATACTTTGGTAAACAGTAGTGAAAGAACTACTTGTGAGGTCTTGTCAAGGTTAGAATAGTGATTTCAAGTGCTATCTTTCTTTTGAATTATTTTCTCATTTATTCATGAATTATTCGAAAGTTATCTCCTGAAGACTTTTATGCAATAGACACTAATTTTAATTGTGTGAGAAAATAAATGAATAGATAGGTAAATAAATGGATAAATAAGAAAATATCAACTTGTAGTATGCTATGCAGAGACTTGAAATCAAGTGATACTAGAAAGGGGCTAGTTCATATCATATGGCTCATGGGAACCAGCATGCAAAATCAGTGGAAAGAACATTACAGGCAGCAACATCTAGCTCAAAGACACTAACTTGAGGAAAAGCTTTGCCTATTCGGAAAGCAACAGAAATCCAAAGAGGTTAAATAATCGTGGCCAAGGCAAGATATGGTGTCAGAAGAAGTCAAAGAGAAGGCAACAGACAGACAAAAACATCGTTAGCTAGAGAAACAAGGTTGGATATTTTTTTTTTTTTAATCACCAGAAGTGTTTAACCAGGAGAGAAAAATAGCCTTCTTTTTTTCTTCTTATTTTTAAGAAAGACCACTGTGACTTCATGTGAAGGATGAATTTTGAGCTACAATATTGAAATCAAAGAAAATAATACAAAAGCTGATGTAATATTGTTACCGCAAATCATGGATCTGAGCCCCCTGCCGCAAAAGCCAGTACTGAGATGGGGTGAGGTGAGCAGCAGGAGGGTTTTATCGTATATCGATACACAGGAGACAGAGGGGGAATGAGCTCCTCCAAAACAACCTGTCTCCCGGACTGGAGACTGGCTGAAGGTTTTATACGGACAGGATTATAGTTTCTCTTCGTCACGTTTTTCACATCTCAAACGAGTTAGCCTCTTACTGACAATCCTTGAAGTTTATCTGGTACCTTTAGTCATGATTTTCATGATGAATTAATCCTAGTCCTTGAGGGTTATCAATTTGTTCTGCCACCCTCCAATGGGAAACTTTACTTAAAACCTTACTGGAATAGGAGGAAGGATAAAGAAGAAGAAAAAAAATAAAATATCATGAGGAAAAGTGGGGCCTAGTAATGGTGGGAAACAATGGTGGTAATTGAGCTTATGCAGCCTGTTCCAATCCCCGCTTTTAATTGGAAGTTTTTCAATCTTGAGAAACAGGGCATCGCTTTTCTAGCTACTTCCTGCTGCTTCGGGGCTTCGCTGGAGTGAGAAACCTCTCAGTATCGGCTAGGGGCTATAGACTGCGGGTTGGGAGGGTTTTGAGTTAGAGTGGAAGTTGGCTGCATCTTGGTGAATTAGATGCCATGCATTCCCAGAGCCTGAAGAAGGGGGATCCCGACTTACCAGGGTAAGAATTAAAAAATTTCTCCAGCCTTAAGGGTGTTTGTAGTTCCTCTTGCCAGTATTTTCATAAAACAGGGAACACAAAAACAAACTAGAACAATCACTATTCCCAAGGTTATTAATGGGATTAACCAGGATCCCAAGGAAGGAAAAATGCTGGAGAACCAGCTCCACGCATCTTCTTGTCTTGATTGGGGTCTGTCCATTTAGTTACCTTATGAATGGCATCTAACCCTATTTCAAATTCTCCTGTGGCATTTATCCAAACACAGCAGGTTTTATTTATTATAGCACATACACCTCCTGAATTTGCCAATAAGAAGTCCAAGGAATTCTGTTGTCAAGGACTACTTCAACCAGGGAGTTCAAAGAAGTTTGTTGGGCTTTGAGTGCTGTCTCGGTCCCAAGTGCAAACAGGTGGAGGGCATCTGATAAACTTCTGATAGCCATTTCCATGTGATATACTCCTAATCCGAGGATAATTGTTCTTAAGAACTACCGCCCAGGTCCAGTCTTTTCCAAACCAGATTTTCATTTGTTCCCACCACTTCTAAAGAAACAGGGTCTACAAGGAAAATATTTCGTTTCTTCCAAAGAGCCATTTTTGATGAATGAGTGGATGGTGGGTGGATCTGGGTGGGAAAGGTTAAAAACCCCAGCGGGCACTGACCCACATAATGCATTCCAGTCAAGCACTGGATAGCGCATGCATAGGGTGATGTTTTCAGGGTGGGGTTCTCACTAGTAAGGTATGCTTTTCCTCTACATAAAAATGCATATCCTGATGGGGCACATAAGGACAGTTTCTGGTTGGAACTTCCGGAATACTAGCATTAATATTAGTTAACTGGGGGACAACCAAAGATTGATTACAGGAGGAGGGAAGTTGAAAATGTCGAAAAATTTGCTGGGCCACTTTTGCCCAAGGATCCTGTAACCTGATCTCCCATTTGGGTTCTGAAGTGTGGTTTCCAGGGGCTGGAAAAGGGGTATCATACGAGTCTGGCCCATACTGGAGCCTTAGGAGCTCCATGGGATAAAATGCAGTCAGGTATTTCCTTGGTATAATCGAAAACAGGTGCTGCCAGAGGACTTAGAGGAGCCCCTGACCACAGGAGGTGATGGCATACCCAACAATTGCTGAGGTTACCCACTGTGGCTCTGGCATGAGACATAGTAACCAGACCATTGGTGGACCAATCCCACCGGTCAGGAAGGTGGGCAGGCTCTTGGCATCCCACCACAGTAACTCGAGTCTCCTCTCCCCTGCTTATCTCCACATCCTGTGGTGAGTTTTTTCTGTACTTTACACAGTAATATGTCCCAATGTTAGACAAACTCATATCTGAGACCATGATTGAAAAATCCCAGTTTTGTCAGCCATAGGTGTTACCCAGTTGGAGCCAGTGGTCTTGAAGTCCCAAACAGTCATTTGTCCTTTTTCAGACTCTTCCATGATCCATTGGATGGGACCCGCCAGGGTTAAGGATGAGACCACACATGGGAGAGTCAAAGTGTCCCCAACCTGCACGGTCAGTGTCCTCTTGGTCTGTAGGATTACTGGCACCTCTTCTGTCCATGTCTCCTGGAAAAGTAAAAAGATAAAGAGAAACAAGGTTAAAATCATTGTACGGTAAGTTTCTTGAACTTATACTTCAGGCCCTAAAGTGGAGTATGAGAGTATGATGGCTCTTTGTTTTCTGTTTCTCTGTCTTCCTCTGGCGGGGCTGCTTTTACTCTTGAAAGATGCACCCAGGCGGCCACTCCTGCCACTTTTAGAGCCGAGTGGGTGGTCAGGAGAACTTCCCACCTGATATCCAGTTGATCCTTTGGGTGTTGATTTCTCCAGGTTGTCAACAGGACCTGATCTCTGGGTTGGAACCTATGAAGGGGAGTGTCAGCAGGGAAAGACAAATGGGAAGAAGCATATTGATTGACAGTATTTATGACGGTTCCCAGGGATCGGACTCAGTCTCTTTTCTGCACCTCAGTCATTACTAAGGTGGGGAAAGTCAACTTTTCAGGAATGGCCTCCCATATGTCAACTCATAAAGGCTTAATTTAAGCCCACCTTGAGGGGCTACTCAGATTCTGAGCAAGGCAATAGGCAAAACTTGTATCCAAGTGGCTTTTGTTTCCTGGCAAAGTTTCACCAAGGTCTTCTTCAAGGTATGATTGATTTTCTCAGTTTTTCCAGTTGATTGTGGTCTCCAAGCTGAGTGTAACTTCCAATTTATATCTAGACCCTTACTGACTTCTTGTGTAATTATTGCCATAAAAGCTCCCCCATTATCACTTTGGACTGAGATTGGTAGACAAAAACAAGGTATGATCTCCTTGAGCAATGCCTTGGTTACTTCCTGGGCTTGTTCAGTTCAACAAGGGAAAGCCTCTATTCATCCTGAGTAGGTGTCTGGGAAGACCAACAGGTACCTGAAGTTTCTGGGTGCAGATAGGTGACACCTCTTTGTAACATCCCGGATAGTTTTTAAAATATTTGGCCCAGTGACGACGTGTTGGATCCACTCAAGACTGGTATCTCTTCATTAGTGAGTCCCTTCATGTAGAGTTGACGCTATACTGTATAGTTGAGCTTCAGGTAACAACACTTTCCCTTCAGAGTTCGACAACCATCTAGAATGAGAAGTGAGGTGATAGCCCCATTCTTTTGCCCTCTCAAGGTCCTAGGTGGTGTAGATGGGGGTAGGAAGGTCAGCAGGGTCCAGATGGGGGATTAAGGCCATCTCTGTTCCCATCCCATCTTCTCGCATGCAGCCCTCTTTGCCTCTGCATCTGCCTTCCTACTGTCTTTGGTGTCCGGGACAATATACCACCACTACCTGAAGGGGGTCATTAACTGCCTTTAGAAGTTCCACGATTTCTGGTACATGTTTTATTTCTTTGTTGGCAGATGTCATAAGTCCTATCTCTTTCCACAAGGCACCATGTGAGTGAAGGACCAGGTGGGCATATTTACTATCAGTATACACAGTTATGCGTCTCCCTGCCCCTAGTCGCAGGGCCTGTCTGAGGGCAATGAGTTCAGCTTTTTGAGCTGAAGTCTCAGCAGGAAGTGGAGCCATGTCTAAAACTTCAGTCCATGTTACCACCGCCTATCCTACCTTGTGGTGTCCCTCTTGCAAGAAACTACTGCCATCTGTATACATTTCTATCTCTGGGTCAGTCAAAGGGATGTCTGAAAGATCTGGTCTGCTAAAATAAACTTCTTAGATTATTTCTAGGCAGTCATGTACAGGCGCATCATCTGAAATAGGTAGCAGTGTGGCAGGATTGAAGGAGGAGACAGCCTTTAAGATTATGTTTGGGTTATCTAACAGGATTGCCTGTATTCTCCCATTTGGCCTGTCATGAGCCAAAAACCCCCCTTCTGTTCTAAAAGGGGCAAAACTATCTGTGAGGTGTTCACCATTACCTTTTGTCCAAGGGTGAATTTCTTCACTTTTTTTAACAGGTCACATGTTGCAGCCACGGCTCAAAGACAAGGGGGCCATCCCTGGGCCACACGGTCCAGCGGTTTTGAAAAGTAGGCCACCAGTCTCCTGGCAGTTCCCACGGTTTGAGTTACACTCCCACAGCAATTCCCTGTCTCTCGTGAACAAATAGTTCAAAAGGTTTTTGGAGGGCAGGCAACCCTAGTCCTGGGCAGTCATTAATTTGTACTTAATCTCTTCAAAAACCTGCTGACATTCTTTTGTCCATGGTAAAGGTTCCTTTTCTTCCCCTTTAAGAGCATCATATAGGGGTTTCGCCATGAGTCCGAACCCTGGCATCCAAATTCGGTGAAATGCAGTCATCCCAAGGAAACCTCATAGCTGTCACTTAGAGGTAGGAGATGCCACCTGCATAGTGGCCTCTCTCCGATCTTGGAGGAGGGCTTGTTGTCTCTGTGATATTTGGAACCACAGATATTTTACTCACTGTTGGGATATCTGGGCCTTTTTTTTTTGAAACTCGATATCCACACTCAGCCAAATGATTGAAGACCAATATGGTGTTTTGGTCAGAGTCTTCTTTAGACTTACTTGTTATCAGAATATCATCCACATACTGCAAGACAAGAACCTCTTTTTAGCCTCAATGCCCTCAAGTCTTTGCTGGAATTTCCCCAAAAGTGGTGGGGGAGTTCTTAAATCACTGGACCAGAACCTGCCATGTGAGATGTCTCTTAGTCCTGGGTCTTAATATCAGTCCATTCAAAGACAAACAGAGGCTGAGACTCAGGGTGTAAAGGAATACAAAAGAAAGCATATCTAAAATCCAGCACTGAAAACCAAGCACATTGGCTGGGTATAATAACCAAGAGGGTATATGAATTGGGCACCACCGGATGGATATCCTCTACTATTTGGTTGATTTTCCTTAAGTCTTGAACAAACCGGTACTCCTTTGCTCCTGGTTTTAATACCGGAAGAATAGGGGTGTTGTATGGGGACTGACAAAATTTTAAAAGTCCAATTTCCATGTATCGACGCACTTAGTGGTGCGATCCCTTCCAAAGCCTCTTTGCAGAGGGGATGTTGTCTCTGATTTATAACCAAGTAATCTAGGTTTTAAGGTTATTTTAACCTGCGCAGCTGACTCAGCTCACTCAGGCCTTTCTGATGCCCAAACCGCTGGATTTACCTCTTGTTGAATATGGACAGGAATGCCACTAGGTGTCGCTGTTTCCTGTTGCGACAGTGACGCCTGCAGCGTGCTTGCCCTTTCAGGAGGGATTTCTACTAATGTTCAGGATGGGTTGAAAGTGATTTGACCCTCGTGTTTTGATAGGCGGTACCTCCATAAAAGGGGAGCCAGACATTCGTGCATATAGAGGAACTCATTATATAACAATTTTTTTTCAACTTCACAATTTACCAGTTGGAGAAAAGGGCTGGTAGGCAGCTTCCCTGAGACCCCTATCACTGGAGCTGTGCGCGGGCTGAGGGGAGATTCCGCCTTATTCAAAACGGAGGAGTTTGCTCCCGTGTCCAAAATAAAATCAGTAGGATGTCCTCCCACCTTTAGGGTCACCCAAGGCTCACGGTGGGAGATAGCCAGCGAGGGCTCCAGCCCTGGGCTCCGCAATTCTGAATCGTCTCCATGTGAGGGCCCCTCCTGGGATGCTTGCAGGGTGATGGGTCACGGTCATTTTTCTCTGGCCTTGGGGCATTCACACTTCCAGTGCCATTTTTTTTTACAATAGGCCCACTGGTCTGGACCCAAAGGTAGTCTTGTCCTACTTCCTGGCTCTATCCTTTTTCCAGCTCCTGGCCTTTCCCCCGCCGCCTGAGGGGCCTATGGCGGCAGCCAACAAAGCCGCCTTTTGTTTCATCTTCTGTTCTTCTTTTTGCTCTGCCACTTGATCTCTATTATTAAAGACCTTAAAAGCGATTTCCAGCAGCTGTCCTATAGGCATTCGCAGGCCACCGTCTAACTTCTGTAACTTTTTCCGAATATCGGGGGCACTCTGGGAAACGAAGTTCATATTCAAAAGCCCGGAGTTATTAGGGTCTTCAAGATCTGTATCAGTGTATTGACAGAATGCATCTGTCACTCTTTCTAAGAAGGTGGAGGGGTCCTCTGTCTCTCCCTGAATAACATCTCTAATCTTTTGTAGACTCTTAGGTTTGGGAGCCCTGTTCTGCAAGCTGGCAAGCAAGAAATCCCTATACAACTGGAGTCTATTTTTCCCATTCCCCTGGTTTAGATCCCACTCTGTGTCTTGTGTAGGAATGGCCTCTTCCCCGGGGGGCCAGTTTGAGGGATCTCGGTTGTGGAGCTTGTCAGCCTGTTTTTGAGCCTGTTCTAACACCATATGATGCTCCTCTGAAGTTAGCAATGTGGTCAAGAGATCCTGAATGTCCCCCCCACGTTCAGGGCGAAGAGTGGAGAAAATAGAAAGGAACAATTCTGCCATTCCTATTTGGGTCACTCCGATAAGGAGGCTTGTGATTGTTCCAGCAAGTCGGAGGTAGAGAAAGGAGTGTGCACTAACATCTTTCCTCCTCCAGCTGGAACTTCTCGTAGAGGAAATAGCCCTGCCCAAGCCCCGGCAGCACCCTCACTGTAAACAGTACTCCAGTGAGTGTGAGGAGAGGCCATACCTGAAGCTGTCGAACTCCCACTTTCCGGCTCTTTCTCTGCCAGCCTCCTTCGTCCCCTCCATACTGGAATCAGGCTCCATCTCTCTCTGTCCCAACCTGACGGCTGCGACCGTGCCTTCCCCAAATGGGAGTTCGGGAGTGGGGCCGAAGCAGGTACCAGGACTAATCCTTCCAAGAGGGAGTCCTCTGTTAGGGATTCAGGGAGCACCTCTGCCATCGGTTTTCCCTGGAAAAGAACTTGGTTAGAAGGGTTTATAGTCTGGTAAAGGGACATGAAAGCTTGGACACAGGGGACCTCGTCCCACTTCTTTTCTCTCCTACAAAACAAATCAAGCTGCAGAATCTTGTTGTAAGCCACTGACCCATGTTCTGGCCAAACTTCCTGGTCTCCTGATTGATATTGGGACCAAACATTATTGCATAAAAATATCAGTTTCTTCTTAGTCATAGGTTCATAACTGTACCTTTTCCAGTTTGCTAGAATACAAACCAAGGGGGATTCAGCAGGGATAGATGAACCTCGCCCCACAGCAGCTGCTTTCTCTTTGGCGGATAGTAATAGGTGAACTCTTTTCTTCTGAGCACAATGGTAATTTATTATACGATCTACCTGAAAATGCACCTCCTTTCTGATTATGCTCGATTTGGTCAGAATTCCCTGAATTCCTATTCTGGGCCCTGAACCTCCCTGGAGGTGTCCTTCTAGAATGACTTGAGAGTGACAAACTTCTTCTGACCAATGAAACCAGTTATCCTGCCTAAAAAAATGGGACCAGAAATATTCACGAATCTGATGACAGGTTTCATACTGATGAGGACTGACACATCCACGAAGACAGTGAGAGATCTCCGAGGCTTCACAAGGACAGACACACACACAAACAGTAAGAAAACACAAACCATGGCAGATTTTTCAATCCCACACTCAGCTGGCCCTACACTCAGAGCAGTTCTGGCCGCTTCAACCTCTCAGACAGCCCTCTTGGGTGACAGAGGTGATCTTAGCTTCCCCCTATTCAAACACTTGAAACCTGAAACTGAAAACCGAAACTCCAGAGCCACCACAAGCTTTTTTTTGCCATCCTATTCACAGGGTCAATCATCCGAGGCTCCACTTGCCTCAGAAACCAAGGGCTCAGGTCCCGCTCCAGAAACCTGGGGCCTGCCCTATCCACCTCTGCCCTGAGCGCAAGAGGGAGAGGAGTGGCGGGCTCACCTCTTGGGATCCTTCCTTATGCCAGTCTTGCTTCCTTTTCACCCGCCTCTTTCTGGCGTGGTTGGGGACCGGCAGTGCCGCAGCAGGCCCCCATCCCGCTGACAGTCTCTCCGAGGCAAAAGAAACCTCTTGCGGCCGCTTGTTGGGAGAGCTGTCAATCAGTCCAGGGCCCCGCCTCTAGCAGCTGGAAGCCCCACACTGGGTGCCAAATATGTTACCGCTAATCACGGGTCTGAGCCACCTGCTGCAAAAGCCAATCCTGAGACGGGCTGAGGTGAGCAGGAGGAGGGTTTTATTGTATATCGATATACAGGAGACAGAGGGGAATGGGCCCCTCCAAAAGACCTGTCTCCCCAAGTGGAGACTGGCTGAAGGTTTTATACGCACAGGATTATAGTTTCTCTTTGCGCTGGTCACATTTTACATGTCCCAGATGATCTAAATTCCTACTGGCAATCCTTGAAGGTTATTTGGCACCGTTAGTCACGATTTTCACATCGCAGATGAGTTAATCCTAGTCTTTGAGGGTTATCAATTTGTTCTGCCACCCTCCAAGGAGAAACTTTAGTCAATCTTACTGGAATAGGAGGAGGGAGAAAGAAGAAGGGAAAAAAAAGAAACTGTCATGAGGAAAAGCGGGGGCTAGTAATGGTGGGAAGCAAAGGTGGTAATTGAGCTTACGCAGCCTGTTCCACTACCATATGGCCCTGCAATTGCAGTTTGGGCATTGATCCCAGAGAAATGAAAATTTATGTTGACATAAAAACCTGTACATGAATGTTCATAGAAGATTTTTTCATAATAGCCAAAAACTAGATAAAACCCAAATATTCTCCAAGAAGTGAATGGTTAAATATTGTGGAGTACATCCACTCTATAGCATATTACTCAACAATAAAAAGGGAACACGCTATTGATAAACGCAACAACTTAGATGGAGCTCCAGAGAATTATGCTGAGTGAAAAAACTCAATCCCAAAAGTTCACATATTGTATGATTTCATTTATATAACATTCCTGAAATAAAAAAATTATAGAGATGGAGAATAGATTAGTTGCTAGGGGTCAGGAATGAGGGGAGTCAAGTGGGAGGCAGGTGTATGTAGGTCTAAAAAGGCAACTCGAATAGCCCTTGTAGTAATGGAATTGCTCTGTATCTTCATTCTATCAACGTCAATATCCTTGTTGTGATACTGTACTATAATTTGGCAAAATGTTATCACTGGGGATACCTGGATAAAAGGCACAAAGGATCTCTCTGCATTATTTCCTACAACTGCATGTATGTACCACATTTTGTTTATCCATTCATCTGTTGATGAGCATTTAGGTTGTTTCCACATTTTGGCTACTGTGAATAGTGCCGCAACAACATTAGTGTACAAGTCTTTGTTTGAGTCTCTGCTTTCAAATCTTCTGGGTATATACCTAAGAGTGGAGTTGCTGCATCATATGCTAGTTCTATTTTTAGCTTTTTTAAGGAACTGTCACACTGTTTTTCACAATGGCTGCACCATTTTTCATTCCCACCAACAATGAGTAAGGGTTCCAATTTCCCCACAAACTTCTCAATATTTGTTATTTTCAGGGTTTTTTTTTTTTTTTTAATGTTAACCATCCTAGTGGGAGTGAAAAGGTAAATGTATGAAGAACAAAATTTATTGGCAGTTACCAGGGGCCGGAGGGAGGGGGAAAGGGGGAATAACAGTGATGGAAATATCCCATTAAGGGTAGGGTTGCACAGCTGATTATTTTAATTGCTGTCAATAAGTTGTAGACCTGTAAAAAGTTGAATTGGCAAAAGTTGTGTGCTAGATATATTTACAACAAAGACCAAAAAAAAAAAAAAAGAGTAGCTGCTAAGGCTACTTATGTACAACCAAAAACCTCATGAGATTTGGTGTCTTGGCTTGGAGGTTTAGGGTCATGGTTACATGAGATATCCCAGTTAGTTTCCTTAATAATATATTTAGTGCTCTTGCACAGTGGTTAAGCATTCTGCTGCTAACCAAAAGGTTGGCAGTTTGAATCCACCAGCTGCTTCTTGGAAACCCTATGGGGCAGCTCTACTGTATCCTACAGCGTTGCTGTGAGTCAGAATTGACTTAACTGCAACGGGTTGCTTTTTTTTCTTGGTTCTACCTCCTAGTTTGTTGTATAGTGCCTGGGGTCTTAAAAGTTTTCAAGCAGCCATCCAAGGCACAAGAATTCACTTCTGTTCACCTGAAGCAACAGAGGAAGAAGGAGCATCAGGAATAGGAGGAGGAAATGGAATGTATGGCTAATTGCCTCCCTGAACAACTGCCTCCTTGCCATGAGACTAAAAGAACTGGATGATGCCAGGCTACCATTACTAAACATTTTGATCAAAGATTTTATAGAAGAATCCTATCAAAAGTGGGGAAATGCAGAACTTAATTTCAAATTCTCATGGAATCCAGACTTCCTGGAGCCATGAAAGTTGAATGAACCCCTGAAACTATTACCCTGAGATAATCTTTAAACCTTAAACCAAAAATATCCCCTGAAGTCTTCTTAAAAACAAACAGTAGTTTAGCGTAACTATTCAAAAATGTCTGCCTTTATCACTGAGCTCTTTTAAAAACTATCTAGTCAGGATCAAATTGACAACAGCGACTTGAAAGATTAGGTAGGAAACTTAGGGGGCAATGAATTTATGTTAATGGGGGAGTGTCTTAGTCATCTAGTGCTGCTGTAACAGAAATACCACAAGTGGATGGCTTTAAAAAAGAGAAATTTATTCTTCACAGAAAGTGAGCTAAAAGTCCAAATTCAGGTGTCAGCTCCAGAGGAAGGCTTTCTCTCTCTGTCGGCCTTCTCATCAATCTTCCCCTGGACTAGGAGCTTCTCTGCACAGGAACCCCAGGTCCAAAGGACATGCTCTGCTCATGGCACTGCTTTCTTGGTGGTATGAGGTCCCCGTCTCTCTGCTCACTTCTCTTTTATTATCTCAAGAGATTGCCTCAGGACACAATCCAAACTTGTACACTGAGTCCTGCCTCACTAACACAACTGCTGCCCATCCTCCCTCATTAACATCACAGAGGCAGGATTTAAAACATATAGGAAAATCACACAATACCAGGAATCATGGCCCAGCCAAACTGATACACACATTTTTGGGAGGGCATAATTCAATCCATGACAGGGAGGAACAACTAAGAAAAGGAGGGTGAGAATGGTTGCACTACACAAAGAATGTAATCAAATGTCACTAAATGGTACATGTAGAAACTGTTGAACTTGTGAATGTTTCGCTGTGTATATTCTCAACAACAATAACAAAATAAATAAAATTAAAAAACTATATATATATACATATATATGTATGTGTGTGTGTATATATATATATATATATATATATATCTCCTCTATGACCCAGCAATTCTACCTGTAGATATTTCTCAAGAAATATTAATACATACGTCCACAAACTGCCTTGTACAAGAATATTCATAATAGCCAAAAACTAGAAATAACGTAGTGTCATCAAAAGGAGAATGAGTAAAGAAATTGAGGTATACCCATACAATGGAATACCTCTCAGCAATAAAAAAGAACATGCTACTGATGTATAGAACAACATGGGTGAATCCTAAAATTATTAGCCTGAATTAAAAAAAAAAAAAAAACAGACATACAGAGAACATACTGGTTGATTCAATTATATGAGTTTATATAATAAGAAAAACTAATATATAAGAAATAAATCAGATTAATAGTTGCTTCTGATGAGGATATTGACTGTGAGGGGGAAGAGGGAACTTTCTGAGATGATTCAAATGTTCTAAATATTACAGGAATGTGGATTACATGGGTTACATTTACCAAAACTGAACTACTCACTTAAAATTCATGCATTTTACAGTTCATAAATCATATGCCAATAAAGTCAAGATATTAAATAACAAAAAATACACTTAGAAAGGCATTTATGTTTCATTATGGAATATAGAAATGTTATTGATTTGTTAAATACTGATACTACTTCTACTTTGACCATTGATTCTGTTGATATTTCTATTTATATAATCACACTGTCTGAAAATATGGCATAAATATCTCTTCCATTACAATCCTTTTCCCTTTTACTTCCTTGTCTTATATAATTGGTTGTTGTTGTTAGGTGCTGTCCAGTCATTTCCAACGCATAGCAACCCTACATACAACAGAACGGAACACTGCCTGGTCCCGCACCATCCTCACAATCGTTGTTATGCCTGAGCCCATTGTTGCAACCACTGTGTCAATCCATCTTGTTGAGGGTCTTCCTCTTTTTGCTGACCCTCTACTTTACCAAGCATGATGCCCTTCTCCAGGGACTGATCCTTCCTGATAACATGTCTAAAGTATGTGAGACCAAGTGTCACCATCCTCGCTTCTAAGGAACATTTTGGCTGTACTTCTTCCAAGAGATATTTGCTTGTTCTTTTGGCAGTCCATGGTATATTCAATATTCTTCACCAATGCCATAATTATAAGCTGTCAATTCTTCTTTGGTCTTCCTTATTCATTGTCCAGCTTTCACAGGCATATGAGGCAACTGAAAACACCATGACTTGGGTCAGGCACACCTTAGTCTTCAAAGTGACATCTTTGCTTTTGAACACTTTAAAGAGATCTTTTGCAGCAGATTTGCTCAGTGCAATGCGTCTTTTGATTTCTTGACTGCTGCTTCCATGGGTGTTGATTGTGGATCCAAGTAAAATGAAATCTTTTTTTTTTTTTTTAAATAAAATTTTATTGAGTTTTTGATGAAAATTTACACAGCAAGTTAGGTTTCCATTAGACAGTTTCCACACAAATTATTCAATGACATTAGTTACATTTATCAAAATGTGTCAACATTTTCTTTAATTGTGTTCTGTTTGTTCCCTTTCCAGTACTCTACTATCCCTGCCCCCTTATCTTCTCATCTTTGAAAAATTGCTGACTTTTTAATCTCATATTGATGCTTTTTAAGTAGGCCACTGATCTTACAGTTAATATCCTTTATTTTGTGTGCCACTCTGATATTTCAGTAAAAGGTGATCTTGCTTCTAGGTTTAAAGAGTATCTCAAGGCAATAGTGTCAGGGGGTCCTCTGTTCTCTACTGTTCCAGTTTGTCTGCTTTTTGTTTGTTTGTTTGTTTATTTTTAATAAGAATTTGAGTTTTGCTTCACATTTTTTCTCTCATAAAATGAAATCTTTGACAACTTCAATCTTTTCTCTGTTTATTATGATGCTGCTTACTGGTCCAGTTGTGAAGATTTTTGTTTTCTTCATATTGAGGTGCAATCTATACTGAAGGCTGTGGTCTTTGATTTCCTCAGTAAGTGCTTCAAGTCCTCTTCACTTTCAGCAAGCAAGGTTGCGTTATCTGCATACTGCAGGTTAATGAGTCTTTCTCCAATCCTGATGCCCAGTTTTTCTTCATATAGTCGAGCTTCTTGGATTAGTTGTTCAGCATACAGATTGAAGAAGTATGGCGAAAGGATACAATCCTGACATACACCTTTCCTGACTTTAAACCACGCAGTATCCCCTTGTTCTGTTCAAATGACTGCCTCTTGATCATGTCCAGGTTCTTAATAAGCACAATGAAGTGTTCTGAATTCCCATTCTTCGCAATGTTGTCCGTAATTTGTTATGATCCACACAGTCAAATGCCTTTGCACTGTCAATAAAACACAAGTAAACACCTTTCTGGTATTCTCTGCTTTCAGCCAGGATGCATCTGACATCAGGAATGATATCCCTCATTCCAAGTCTTCTTCTGAATCCAGCTGAATTTCTGGCAGTTCCTTCTTGATGTACTTCTGCAACCGCTTTTGAATGATCTTCAGCAAAATTTGTTACAACCTCTAACACTCTACTAGTTTAAAAAGTAGCAATTATGGTGAGTATTTTTATTTTGTTCTTGATCTTAAATGGAATCTGTATAAAGTTTCTTTATTAATCATTGTAAATCCTGTATAAATTTAACATATAACATTAGCAGTTTAAGAAAGTTTTGTCCTACTCCTCATTTACTAAGAAGCTGCATCTCAGATAGACATTGAATGCTTTGTATGAATTTATTGAATAGTCATGTGACTTTTAAAGTCTCTTAAGGAAGTGATTTGCATAGATTGATTATCTGATATTGAAAAACTCTTAGAATAAACACATTCGAATATATGTTTTTAAAATATATTGTTGTATTTGGTCAAATATTATATTTAGGAAGTAGGTATATTTATTTTTGTCTTCTTACCTATTTTTGAAATCAAATTTACACTAGTCTATTAAAAAGGGCTGGGCATATTTCCCTTTTTTACTATTTTTTGGAGAAAGCTATATGATACACACATTAGCTGTCCCTTGAAAGATAGGTAAATATACTAGATTTTAATTGGCATTTCAATTTCTATAATATTTATTTCAATTATTTATTTATTCTTGTCATATTTTCGCATTTTGTATTTTCCAGAAGTCTATATATTTCCTTTTATCTAAGCTTCTACATATATTGATGAACCTTTTTCATAATATTTTGCTAACAATATTTGTGATTCATGTAATTATTTATACATCCTATTTCAAATTTTATTTCTTCTTTGCATACTTTTATACATCTGGTTATTTAATCTTTTCAAACAACCACCATTTGGTTTTATCTTTTGCATTCCTTCTCTTCTTCATTACTCTTTCCCATTATCTATATTTTTTCATTATTATATTTTTTATTTAACTCTATTGTATCTAGGTGTATATTTTTCCTTATTTATCTTGTTTGAACATCTTAAGGCACTACTACTCTGAAGTGTTTGGCTTTCATTAATTTTGGGAGTTAGAACATCATTACCTCTTTAAATAGTGCCTACCCATCATTCTCTCTCTCTCTTTCAGATTTATACTGTCAGATTTATGCTTCTACTTTCCATATCTTTGAGCTTTTGTTTTGTATTTTCTACCTCTTATCCTTTTCTGTCATTTTCTATAATAGAGTCTCCCAGATGACAAATCCATTCTTAATCAGCATCCATTCTACAAATTAGGAGCCCTGGTTGCTCAGTGGTTAAGAGTTTGGTTACTAAAAGGTCAGGAGTTTGAATCTACCAGACACTCCTTAGAAACTCTATGGGGCAGTTCTCCTCTGTCCTATAGAGTCACTATGAGCAGGAATTTGACTCGACAGCAATGAGTTTCTATTCTACTAATTAATGACTCAAAATGCTGTCCTTTATTTCAAATATTATATTTCTATACTTAATATTTCTGCTTGGTTTTTATTAAGAGTTCTTGTTTTAACTTCATTTTATTAATATCCATGCTTTTTTTTTTAGCACTTTTATTATGCTTAAATAATCAGAAAACTGTTCCAATGATTCTGCTTCTGGGAATATGGATTGTTTAGCTTATTGCCTTTTATACTGGTTATCATTCTCAGGTCTCCAGATATTTTGCATTTTTTCTCAGGGATATGCATGACCCTATCATATAATGTCAGGACTGAAGGTGAATTTTTTTAATTTAAAAGCCATCATGGACACACACCAAGACTGAAAGTTATAAGCATAAAAGATCACTGTTGATAGCCCCTGTCTGTTTCTACCTTACAGAAAAACTCTTCTGGTCAAGAATTCAGCTTTAAAGCTTTTGAAAGAAGCAGCAGTAAGAAAAGACAATCTTATTAGATTGTAATCCTAAGTCCTAGGATTTTGGGGGAGAGAAAGTGGAGGGATGAATGCAATAAGATGCCTCGCCAGCTTGCAAGGGTGTTTTAAAAAACTGATCATCTTCCCCAGCATGGCCTTTGAGCACCTGCCACATTGACCCCATGAACCTAGGTGGTCTCTGTGGCACTAATTGTGGAAAGTCTATCTGGAAGAGGGAATTCTGGGAACATGGCACTATAGACAGAAACACCACACCGTCCCTCCACAGCCAAGACCCAAAAAACTAAGTAAAACAGTGACAAACATCAATCCTGGAAGCTTAAGTATCAAATGAAGAGATAAAGAACTCATCCAAGCACCAAATGGTATAACAAACTGACAGAGAACGGAGAGTGAGGAGAGTTACAAGTGGAGGTCCCATGTCAGCTAACAGAGCACAGATCCACTATCTTGGACTCCTACCAGAGATCAGCAGACAGGGAGTACAGGAAAGCAGATTCACGGAGCTCCCAGCAGGAGATAGAGCACCTGGTAACTAGCAAGATAGGCTTTCCCACTCCCCACCCTGCCTCCTTCTGCTCACCCTTCACTGCTTCCCACCTGGCTGATCTGAGGCTTCCTGGTGGGTTGATTCCCAGCTTCCCGGAGGGCCAATTCACTGGTTCCCAGCATACGGATTCCCAGCTTCCTGGAGAGCTGATCTGCGGCTCCTCGGTGGGCCGCAGCCACAGCATGGGAGGCGCTGGTTCCATGCTGTGCGAATTCACCCCGCCCACACCAGCCAGCTTCTCCAGTGCCATTTCTTTGTTGCTGGTATTGCTTTTTTGGCCCTCTTTTGGTTTCTTCCCTGCTTCTCAGCTCCTCCCCATCCTTTATTTCAAACACTTAACTCCATGTGCCATCTTTGCTTCTTATTGACAGGCTGTGAAGCACTGCTCAGCTTAGCTGCAGAACTTCTTCCCCAGTCTGTTTCCCCAGTCTGTATGGTCATGCTGGTGGAATCCATGGGGACTTTTTTTTCTTTTTTGTTTGTTTTATTTTTCTTTTTTCCTTTTATTTTTCTTTTTCTTCTTTTTTTGGTTTCTTGTCTCTTTCTAATTACCTTCTTTTACTATCTCTTGAACATCTGGTTTTCTGAATCATCCCATATAGCCAGGCTATACTACGTTGCTTGGGAGCCTCACCCCGGTCTGTGCAGCCATACTGGTGAGATCCCTGAGAGCATTTCTTTTTTTAATTTTTAATTCATTTTTTTTTCCTTTTTGTTTTTCTCTATTTCTCAGTTTCTTGCCTCTCCACGCCAATGGAAGCTCCCTCAGCATTTTTTTTTTTTTTGCTCCTGTTTCTCTTTCTTCTCTCTCTTCTTTTCCATACCTAGCCTAGCACCACACATCACAACCTCCCCCTCTCCCTACCTCCTGCCTATCTGCACTGTGTGCTGAACATTGCACTCCTGAGCAGCAAAGGCACGACCTACTGGAACCTGCCCCGCACTAACCACTGGCTCATCTTATCAGCCCAAGTATGTGCCACAAACATCCTATCATAGCAATTCCTCTTCAGCTGAACTTGCCCTACTACACCATAGCTGAGCGACTGGCCCTGCCCATTAGACAAGGAGGTGAAAAATATCGTGTTCACAGATGAGCAAACAACAAAGACTGCACAGCCCACCTACTCAGACATAACCAAATAAAACAAAAAAGTAGGATGAAACAAACAAATCTACAACCAATAAATGAAGACAATAACTACTTAATGTCCCAAAGACAGAAAACAATATCAAAACACATAAAAAAATAAAAAGACAGGATGGTTCCAGTAGGCATCCAAAATAAAACACCAGATGACTTTCCAGTAGAAGAAAAGGCACTAGAACTACCTGATAGGGAATTCAAATCTCTAATATGCAGAGCTATCCAAGAGTTGAAACAAAAAGCAGACAAAAATGAGGAAAAAATAGACAAATTCATGGAAAAGGCAGACAAAATCATGGAAAATACAGATAAAAAAATGGAAGAGCTCAGGAAAATAATACAGGAACAAAATCCCAAAATAAATTCACAACTAGAAATCATAAAAAACAACAATTAGAAACGCAAAAAATAAACAACAAGATTTCACAAATGAACAATGTCACAGAAGGGCTGAGTAACAGGTTTGAAACAACGGAAGACAGGATTAGCGAAATTGAAGACAAACACTTGGCTACAACTTTCTTTGAGGAAAAATCAGAAAAAAGAATGAAGAAACCCTGAGAATTATGTGGGATACAATCAAAAGTAAAAATTTACAAGTGACTGGAATTCCAGAACAGGGGGATAAAATGGAAAACACAGAGAGGATCACTGAAAAACTGTTGACAGAAAACTCCTCTAATGTCATGAAATATGAAAGCTGACCATCCAAGAAGCTCAGTGAACCCCATATAGGATAGACCCCAGTAGAAAATCACCAAGGCATATCATAATCACACTCGCTAAAACCAAAGACAAAGAAAGAATCCTGAGAGCAGCTCTAGAAAAGCAAAAAGTCACATACAGAGGGGAAACAATAAAACTAAACTCTGATTACTCAGCAGAAACCATACTGGCAAGAAGGCAATGGGATAACATACATAAAACTTGAAAGAAAAAAATTGCCAACCAGGAATAATATATCCTGCAAAACTCTCATTCAAATATGATGACAAAATTAGGGCATTTCCAGATAAACAGAAATTAAAGGAATATGTAAAAACCAAACCAAACTTACAAGAATTATTAAAGGGAGTCCTTCAGTTTGAGAACAAACAACATCAGACAACAGGCTGAATCTAGGACACAAGATCACACCAGCCAGATACCAACTTAGGAAATGAACTCTCAAGGACTACTCAAAACCAAAAGCTTTACAACAGGGAACCAGAGAGGTTAATCTGTAAATGACAACAGTGTCAGAACAATAAAAGAGAGAATAAACGGTGTAGGTATAGAACCTTCTAATGTCGAGGAAGGCAAGGTGATACCAAGTAATAATAGACTGGTTCAAACCTAGGAAGATAAGGGTAATTTCAAGGTAACCACAAAGAAAGTTAACAAACATACTCATCAAAATAAAGAAGAAAAACATAAAGTCTCAGTAAAAACAAAATCTACAAAAACAAAAGAAATTTTTTAAAAAATCCAGAAAAGGAATTCAGCACAGAAGAGTAAGAGGAACAAAGAAATCATTAGCACCACAGAAAAAAAGCACTACAAAATGACAACAATAAACTCATACTTAACAATTAGACTGAACATAAATGGCCTAAATGCATCCATAAAGAGACAGAGAGTGACAGAATGGATAAAAAAACAGGATCCATCAATATGCTGTCTACAAGAGACACACCTTAGAAACATAAACATAAATTTATTAAAAATTAAAGAATGAAAAAATATATATCAAGCAAACAGCCACCAAAAAAGAGGAGGAGTGGCAATACTAATCTCAGATAAAATAGACTTTAAAACAAAATCCACCATAAAAGACAAAGAAGGGCACTACATCATGATTAAAAGGATGCTCTAGCATGAAGACATAACCATAATAAATATCTACGCACCCAATGACAGCTCGAAAATACATAAAACAAACTTTAACGGCACATCTAAAGAGAGAAATTGACAGTTCCACTATAATAGTAAGAGACTTCAACACACGACTGTCAGTAAAGGACAGAACATCTAGAAAGAAACTCAACAAAGATACAGAAGATCAGCCACAATCAGCCAACTTGAATTCATAGACATATATAGAACACTCCACCCAACAGCAGCAAAGTACACATTTTTTTCCAACACACATATGGAACGTTCTCCAGAATAGACCACATCTTAGGCCACAGAGCAACCCTCAACAAAATCCAAAACATTGAGATAATACAAATTATCTTCTCTGATTGCAGTGCCCTGCTTAAAAAATCAAGATGGAATTAAAAAATTCCTAGAAGCAAATGAGAATGAAAACACATCATAACAAAACCTTTAGGATACAGCAAAGGCAGTGATCAGAGGTCAACTAATAGCAATAGATGCAAACATCAAAAAAGAAGAAAGGGACAGAATCAAAACATTAGCTACACAGTTAGAACAAATAGAAAGAGAACAGCAAAATAAGCATACAGCCACGAGAAGAAAGGAAATAATAACGATCAGAGGAGAAATAAATGAAATAGAGAATAGAAAAACAATAGAAAGAATTGACAAAACCAAAAGTTAGTTCCTTGAAAGGATGGGGATTGCACTGTATCTGTAGATTCCTTTGGGTAGAATAGTTATTTTCACAATGTTGACCAATGGAACAGAATTGAGAACCCAGAAGGAAATCCATCCACCTATGGTCACCTGATCTTTGACAAGGGCCCAAAGTCCATCTAATGGGGAAAGACAGTCTTTTAAACAAATGGTGCTGGCAAAATTGGATGTCCATCCACAAAAAAAGAAAAAAGAAACAGGACCCATATGTCACAGCAAACACAAAAACAAATTCAAAATGAATCAAAGACCTAAATATAAAACCAAAAACTATAAAGGTCATAGAAGAAAAAATAGGATCAACACTAAAGACCCTAATACACGGCATTAACAGGATACAAACCATAACTAACAACATGCAAACTCCAGAAGATAAGCTAGATAACTGGGATCTTCTGAAACTTAAACACTTATGCTCACCAAAAAACTTCACCAAAAGTGTAAAAAGAGAAACAAACTACAGACTGGGAAAAAAATTTTGGCTATGACAAATCTGACAAAGGTCCAATCTCTAAAATCTACAGGAAAATTAAACACCTCTACCACAAAAGGAAAAATAACCCAATTAAAAAATGAGCAAATGAAATGAACAGAAACTTCACCAAAGAAGACATTCAAGTGGCCAACAGACACATGAGGAAATGCTCCCAATAACCAGCCATTAGGGAAATGCAAATCAAAACCACAATGAGATACTATCTCACCCCGGCATTACTGGCACAAATCAAAACAACAGAAAATAACAAACGCTGGGGAGGCTGCAGGGAGATTGGAACTCTTATGCACTGCTGGTGGGAAATGCAAAATGGTACAACCATTTTGGAAAACGATATGGCGCTTCCTTAGAAAGCTAGAAATAGAAATACCATATGATCCAGCAATCCCATTCCTAGGAATATATCCTAGAGAAATAAGAGGCATCACACAAATAGACATAGGCACACCCATGTTCATTGCAGCATTGTTCACAATAGTAAAAAGATGGAAACAACCTAGATGCCCATCAACAGATGAATGGATAAACAAACAAACTATGGTACATACACACAGTGGAATACTACACAACGATAAAGAACAATGATGAATCTGTGAAGCATCTCATGATATGGATGAATCTGGAGGGCATTATGCTGAGTGAAATAAGTCATACAAAAGGACAAATATTGTATGAGACCACTACTATAAAAACTCATGAAAATGTTTACACACAAAAAGAATCAATCTTTGATGCTTATGAGGGAGGGGGGTGGGGATGGAAAATACTAGGCAATAGATAAGTGGTAACTTTGGTGAAGGGTAAGATAGTATACAATACTGGGGAAGGCAGCACAACTTGTTCAGGGTAAGGTCATGGAAGCTCCATGGACAAATCCAAGCTCCCTTAGGGACTAAATTTCTGTGCTGAGGGCTGAGGGGACCATTGTCTCAGGGAACATCTAGCTCAATTGGCATAGCATAGTTCATAAACAAAATGTTCTACATTCTACTTAGGTGAGTAGCGTCTGGGGTCTTAAAAGCCTGTGAGCGGCCATCTAAGATACTCAACCGGTCTCACCCCTCCAGGAGCAAGGGAAAATGAAGAAAACTAAAGACACAAGGGAAAGATTAGTCCAAAGGACTGATGCTACTATGGTCTCCACCAGACTGAGTCCAGCACAACTAGATGGTGCCCGGCTACTACCACTGACTGCTCTGACAGGGAACACAATAGAGGGTCCCACACGGAGCAGGAGAAAAATGTAGAACAAAATTCTAACTCAAAAAAAAAAAAAAAAAACAGACTTACTGGCCTGACAGAGACTTGAAAAAACCTCTAGAGTATGGCCCCCAGACACCCTTTTAGCCCATTAATGAAGTCACTCCAAAGGTTCACATTTTAGCCAAACATTAGACAGACCCATAGGACAAAATGAGACAAAGGGTCACACCAGCCCAGGGGCAAGGATGAGAAGGCACGAAGGGACAGGAAAGCTGGTAATAAGGAACCCAAGATTGAGAAGGCAGAGTACTGACATGTCATGGGGTTGTTAATCAATACCATAAAACAATATATGTACTGTTTAATGAGAAGCTAGTTTGTTCTGTAAAACTTCATCTAAAGTTCAATTTAAAAAAAAAAAGAAAGTCAAAAGCAGAATTCAAAAGCTTTCCTTTCACTGTACCTTCTTTAATGTGTTCTCGCACTACAGCATCCCCAAACTACTGGCCCCAAAACCTACCCATCGTCACACGTGCAAACACACACACACACACCCCACACACACACACCCCACACACACACACCCCACACACACGTGCACTGGTGTATACACAGTTTTAGATCTCCAAATCTCTGATATCCATCAATTCCCCATGTTATTTTCTCAAATCTGTGCCTTTTTTCCAACTTCCCTACTTTTCCCACAATTTTTTTAAGGTAGAAAGTCGGAATTGCTCTAGATTGCTATTTTCCATAAGTCTAGGGGACTTCTTCAAGGATGAATTAGTATCTCCATTTTATAAGAATAGAGAAGCTGGATAATAGAAAGACTAATTTTTCACATCAGATACAGAGTTTGCATCCTCTTGCCTCTGAGGATATCTCCTTGTTAGCACTGAAAAAGTACAAAGCAATAGATTTATTATTTTAAAAAGTTAAAATTTGCATAGTATAAAGGAGTCCAGAAAATGTGAAGAGTAAGGAAGGTGGAGATATTCTTACCAGTAACACAAGAAAAATGGTCGTAACTGAAGTAAATATGACTCTAAATTTTGAAAAATTACACCCAAGGCTGAGCACAAATAATTAATTTGGTAATGAGAGTTTCTAAGCATCAAGAATAAGGAGAAAATTTTGGAAGACTTTAAGAGGACGGAAAACAAACAAACCAGATGAACTCTAAGACAGTGAAAATCCATTTGATGGTTGGCCTATCACCAGCAACAGAAGCTGCATCAAAGGTAAACAGCAACTTCTTCAGATTTATAAAGGAAAAAATATACCAAAAATTCAAATTTTCTATTCAGTCAAATAATAATATATTTAGATATTTTCTCTAATAAGTAGTAGAGAAAAATTTCAGGAATAGAATAATTTAGAATAATTACTCCTCACAGACCCTCTCAGAACGAATCAGTAGAAAATAAATTCCAATGAGAGGAATTTGAAAATACGTGGGATACAAGAATAAAGAGCAAAGGAATAAAAAAAGTTGCTAAATCTAAGTAAGTGGTTTTTATAATAAAGAAGTTACCTACGATCAAAATACTAATTTCTCTTAGCATCAGTTTTCACATCTATAAAATTGGGATGATTAATACTGTCCAACAAACTTTGTTATGAGCAATAAATAGGATAGATACTTTGTGAAAAGTGTCTAATTTATTGCCTGATAAGCATTAAATATTTAGTAAATGGTAACTATGCACACGTATGTACACATATATGCATATTTGTGTATGCATATAGATAGATTTGCTCCATAAACCTTCAACTAAAGCACACACACAAAAAAATTCTCCTTTATATTTTCCAAACTCTTGGAAATGACTGATTTATTTGGATAAAGGAATTGTATTTTATTCCTTTTTGTCACCCTAATCTCCAGTGGCCTATAATTTAGAAGGCTTTAAAAAAATAGTTTTCTTACTAAGTTTTTATAGTTCAAGAGTGCAGAAGTATGATCAACGGTGAGCGAATACAAGAAGGCAACTTCAAATTTACCACAAAGGAATTTCTCATTAAAATTTCTCAAAACTGAAATGGACTACCTTGTAAGGCAGCTATTACCAAAAATATTCTAGTAGTAGCCTGCTAGAAATGTTGTAGCTAGGAATGCCATATTAGGTAACAAGTTTTACTAGGTAAGTACAAATTTCTCTTCTACCTTTAAGATTATTGGACTTAATTATTATTAATGGAGTTAACTAAATAGCTAACATTTGATTTCATACCAGCAAACTATAACAGTGGTTTCAGTCAATGTCTGTAACTCATTTCAAGTTTCTACTTTGTATCTCTCAACCACTGACTTCATCTTGAAGTTTTGGTAGCCTTGATATTCCAGTCATTTGACACTCAATTCATTCATTTTTTCTAGCCTAAACCTATAAATTGTTGTGAATGGTGTTTTTTGTGGTTGTTGTTCTATGTTGTCATTTGTTGGTTTGTTTGCTTATTTTCAATTCATTAAAAATGAACATTACTATTGAGCTCAACCCACTCTTACATTCTTCAATGGCTCTTCTCAGTCTTATTAAGTGTCCTCAAGTCAGCTTTGAAGCTTTCTCTACCCCTGTTCCCGTTTCCTATAACGTTAAGAAGAGGTTGGGGAAACAACAGAAGACACTAGATACCCAATAGGGTTTATGGTCAACCAGGCTGTAGTTCAATTATTTAGAGGCACTTTCATTCACTTGAGACAGATGTAAACTAATTGTACCAATGCAAGTGCTGTGCAGTTTAAGACTGGAAGAGTAATCTGGGTTATAGGGTGGGCATTTGCTTTCTCTTCCTGAAAAAAGAAAAACTATGGTAAATAACTTCTTTTTTTCTGTAAACATACTTTTAAAAACTTCTTTATTGAGATATAATACATATGTCATAAAATTCACCCTAAGTATCTTCTCATGGACAAGCATATGCCCTCTCCTGCAGATATTAAACTCTACATACTCCCACAAACCTTCCACAACTCCACACAAGTGCCTCCCCTACCTCACTCACTTTAAGTCTTCTGTCTTCAGTAAGAAGTCAGCATTTTTAGACTTCCTTGTATTTTGTTTTTAATTTCCATCTGTTCAGTTAACACTCACCCAATAAAACTTACTTGTCCTCCTTTGTATCCAGCTGTCATACTCATCATCACACAACTCTGATACGACCATGATGGCATATGGCTAATGTGGCAATTGCTCTTGATTAAAAGGAGAGAACTAGAAGGCTATATTTACATGCACAGTCATACTGAAATATTTGGCGTATTACCAGTTATAACGGGCTCTTACCCAATTCAAATTGAAACACTATGTGAAAACTCTCAGAGAGAGTTTTTGACTGAGATAAAGATAAAAGTAGGCAGACTTGTTTAGTGAAGAAAATGGAAAATTGACTCATCCATAAGCAAGAAGATCATGACATATGCAAAAATGTTTTGTCCTCAATTAAGATAAAAGTCTTACATGGTGCGCTTAGGAGAACACATGGCAAGTAATCTTCATCTTATATAAGTTCATTCTTGGAATCATCTCATTTCACATTTTTATCAAAAAACTATGTACAAATCATTAATGACAACAACAATAATAATAAATAGCACTTAAATGAGCCGTAAATGCCAAACATTGGTCAAAACATTTTCCATGTCATATCTCATTTGGCCATTAGGACATTCTTATAAAATAAATACCATTTTGGTCTCAGTTTTACAGACGATAAAACTGAGTCTCAGAGAGTTTAATTTTCCCAAGGTCAAACAAGTAATAAATGGATCTGAGACTATGCAGACATTTAGAGTGTCTTTTCATAGCCATTTTTGCTCTAATACTTCTTAATACTGTATAGGCAGAAGTTCACTGTGGATGTGTTATTTATTTATGTAAGTGTTTAAAATGACAAGGATAACAAATTTCTTAGTCGCTATGCTAAGCATTTACTTAGCATATCATTACTATCATTGCTATGTATTTTTTTCTTGCATTTCTTTTGGCACTTTGAAATCTACTTATGAATGACAGTATATATCTGAATTAAAGTATTAAATTAAAATTCTTGAATGTTTTGTGTATGAAGCTCTATTTTGTTAAAATAATTTTACATTTAAGGTATTCACTATTTAGATCATTGATCCACTTTCACGGTTACTAACATTTTTCATTGGATGTGGATATGTATAAAAATGCTCAATTATGACAACCAAAAATCTAAACATACCTCTTGGATGCTCTGCCCTGTGTTCATTTCTGTAAAAGTGAAAGGATTACATATAGGGAAGAGAATTCATACCCCAAGTTTGGCACAGTCATGATAGATCCCCTGATATCTTCTGTATGATCGTTTCATGTCTTGTGGGCTTACGGAAAAAGCAAGAGCTTTGGAATCACACAGGCCTGATCGTATTACTGAGTCTACCATTTGATGGTTTTTTAGCTTCATCAAAGTTACATGAACTCTCTTTATTGCCTATTCCTCATTCTTATTGTAGAAACACATACCTTACCCACATAGTTTGGAAGATTATTAAATGAGAGGACATAAAAAAGTACACTGTCCTCAGTAAGGGCATAGATGGTCTTCAGTGAATGTTAAAAAATTCCCTTCTCTTACAAGCTCCCTTACGACCTTGCATATGCATTTATTAAATCATCTACCATTTTGTAGGGGCCCTTGAGGTGCAATGGTTTAAGCACCTGGCTACTAGCCCGGCTACTAACTGAAAGGTGAGAGATTTGAACCCACCTGCTACTCCGGGAGAGAAAGATGTGACAGTCTGCTTATGTAAAGATTTACAGTCTTGCAAAACCCATGGCAATAGTTCTTCTCTGCCCTGTAGAGTCATTATGAGTCAGAATAGACTCAATGGCAATAGGTTTGGTTTATTTATTTATTTATTTTCATTAACATTTTGAATTGCAATTATTTGGTTTCTTTTTTCCAATGACGGGCAGAGGCCATGAAATATTCACATTGTATCTCTAGGGTCTAGAACATAATAATCAATAAATGTTTGTTGAATTTAAGTAGCTATTTTTATACACCTCTTTCTAAGACTATCAGATTCCTGAAGTTTATTGGTGGCTTGTCAGAATGCTGTAGATTACTTGGCCACACCTCAAAAATACGGGTTAATCGATCCACTTCAATTTTCAGGGTGACATCAAACAAGAAACTCACACTTTACCTCCTGAGGGGGATGGTTATGTAATGTCCAGAAACAAATATGTCCCAGGTTGTTTTCTACTTTCTAGATTCTCATACCAGTTGCTTTCCGGCTGACATCAACTCATGGCAAACTTGGGTGGCACAAATAGTTAACACACTGGAATGTTAACTGAAACGTTGAAGGTTCAACTCCATCACAAGTGCCTTGGAAGAAAGGTCTGGTGATCTACCTCTGAAAAAAGTTACCGAAAATCCTATGGAGCACAATTCTACTCTGACACAAGTGGGGTCACAATGAGTCAGAATAGACTTGATGGCAACTGGTACTGGAAGATTCTTATAGTGGCTCTTAACAGGGAAAAAGTAAATATTGATTCAATACATATATCCAAACTTCTTTGTAACTACATTATTTTTCCACAGCAAGTAGCACACTCATTTTTGCTTTAACTCCTATTTGCTGGAGAATTTAAATATGCTTAACTTATTTTTGGCTTTTTGGGAAGACTTGTGGGTGTTTTGTTCTGTACATTATAAATGGTTAATAAATTATCTGGAGCCATGTTATCTAAGATGGTTTCAAATTAGAATAGCAGGATACCAACTAATTTGCAATTCAAAGTGCACTATCAGGAAGACTTACAGATATCTAAAAGGCTGATCATTTGTTTTGCTTTTAAAAAAAATTATTTGTTTCATGCCTGAACAGACGGATGTTACGTGTTACTTGACCGTAGTCTGTGCTGCTGAAAACTGAGTTGTTTCTTACGGAGATGTGTCTCATAGATTGTATCATCATGATTTTTCGCCAATCCATATAAAACATGCTGCCATTTGCCTTTCAAGAGCCTCCTTATTTTTTAGATTCCAAATGGAGAACACAAACCCTTTTCCATAGCCCATCAGTACTCAAAAAGTGTGGTCCAAGGCCCAGCAGCATTGACACCATCTGGAGCTTGATAAAATGTAGAATATCACACCCTATCCCAGACCTAAGGAATCAGATCTTCAGTTTAACAAGATCCCAGGTGATTTGTATCCACACTGAAGCGCGAGAAGCACCACTCTTATTAATCTCCTCATTCCATTCCAGTGGACTTGCTGAAGCAAACTCAGGCACCCTTCCTCTGTGGGCCCCAAGAGCATGCTGAGCCTTTCATGAGTCAGTGTCATAAAGCCCAGATGAGAGATCAGAAGCAAATGGAGATTAAAAGGCTTTCCCAGACTACACAGAAAATTAGTAGCCCCACTGGAACCAGAACCCTCTCTCCCCTGAGTTGTCTGTTGATTAGTCATAAATCTGACCATGACAGATCAATAAATCTAAAGACTACCAGAATGTACAAAGAGAAGGCAATTAAGGAACATAAGGTCTTTCTGATTGTGCCTTATCTATAATCCAGATATTAATCTTCAGAAGTCCTAAACGGTTAAATGGTATGAGATGGTTTTGGGGTATGGAAATATCTAATAAATCTGAACCAAGAAAACGCTTGCAAAAAAAAAAATTATTTGTTTCAAAATATTTACCGATATAATAAAGTGAGTTTATAATTAAATAAATAAATAACAAAACAACAAAAAAAAGGTTCTAGTTTTTCTGGTAGTTACTAAAGTATCTATAAATAATATGCTTATATCATCTTTCTAAAGAGCCCTGGTGGCACAACAGCTGAGACCCTGGCCGCTAACTAAAAGGTCATCGGTTTAAACCCACCAGAGGCTCCCTGGGCAAAAAGACCTGGCGATCTGCTCCTGTAAAGATTACAGCCTAGGAAACCACATGTGGGCAGTTCCACTCTGTCATAGAGAGTCGCGCTCTATAAGACAGAATCGACTTGCTGTTGCACAACAACATCACCCTTTCTAGATATTATCTGTCAAATTCCTTCTTAATAACTGAGGATAAGTAAAAAAAACACCAGCTTTATCTATCCTTCCCCAATTCCCCATACATATTCAGTGGTCACTCTACAGTTTCAAACAGCACACTAAATGCCTATTTCTTGTCTTCTTAAAGCCAGGCAATATACCTTGACTTCCTGCTTTATACAAATAAAACAATAGAAACTCCATACTTCCCTCCATCACCACTATCCACTCTTGTGTATTTTTTCATTTGGAGGTTATGAAGTTATATTCGTCCAGGTGAGAGAATGGAGCATAAATAATTCTGTCAACTTGAAATATCACTGTTAAGTATGTAAACACAGGGTATTTGAGCCTCAATTTGTACTCCATGGGCTCTGCAAACGTTAGCAGCAGATATATATGTTAAGTTTTATTTTATGTATATATACATATATATTGTATAAACTTATAGATACACATACCAAGTGTATATCTTCATGTATATGCATGTATGTTTATATATGTATATATCATTTTATTATACAATGTTAAAACATAATGTACAGTCAAACCTGCAAAAGCTAGGACCTGTGGAAGGCAGAAAGCTGCCCGGGAAGGAAAAGTAAAACATTTTCCACTAAAATGAGCTATAGAAAAGTGGTAAGACTGCACCCTGTCAAAGGAGGAAAAATTGTGGGACCCAGAAAAACAAGACAGTAGGGTATGTCAACAGTATTTCATTTTAATAATGTCAGTTTTGTCACTTTTTTCTTTCATGGTTTATGAATTTTGTGCTTAGCTATAAAATCTTTGCCTAATTCAAAGTTTCAAATATTTTCCTCAATGTTTATTTTTCCTAGACATTTTATAGTTTTAGCTCTCGCTTTTGCATTTTTATCTATTTTGAGAAAAATTTTGCATATGATGTAAGCACTGAGGTGATTTATTTATTTATTTATTTTAAGCTATCAATACCTAATTGTTCCAGGACCAAAAAAAGACTATTTTTTTTCTTTTTTAATTGCCCCGCCACTTTTGTTGAACATTAATTGGCCTTACATGTTTGGGTCTATTTCTGGACTCAATTCCGTTTCACTGTTATATTTTATGTCCTTATGCCAATGCCACCCTACCTTAATCGCTGTAACATTGCAGTAAATTTAAATTCAGGTGGTATAGAGCCACCAATGTTATTGCTCTTTTCAAGATTGTTTTGATTATTCTAGGTCCTTTCCATTTTCTTACAAATTTTAGAATATAGTTGTCAATTTCAGAAAAAAAGTCTGCAAGAGTTTTATTCAAATTGCATTGAATCTATAAATCATTGCGGGGAAAATTGACACCTTAATAACATTTAGTCTTCATTCATGAACATTGTTTATCCTCAATTTTTAGTTGTCAGGTACTGTTGAATCAATTTCTGACTCATAGCGCCCCCAAGTGACAGACTAGAACTGTCCCATGGAGTTTTCTTAGCTGTAATCTTTACAGGAGCAGATGGTTTGGACTTTCTTCTGCGGAGTGGCCGGGTGGGTTCAAACTGCCAACATTTCAGTTAGCAACCAAGCATTTAACTGTTGTGGGAGCAGAACTCTTTATCCTCAGTTTAGTCCATTGCCCATTGCCATTGTTTCCAATTCATAGCCACCCTATAGGACAGAGAAGAAATGCCCCATAGAGTTTCCAAGGAGTGGCTGGTGGATTTGAACTGCTGACCTTCCCAGTTAGCAGCCGAACTCTTAACCACTGCGCCACCAGGGCTCCATCCTCAATTTAGGACTCCTGCAATTTTTACTCAGCAATATTTTATGGTTTTTAGTGTACAAATATTGAACATATGGTAATAATATCACTAAGTATTTTATATTTCCGATACCAGCGCAAATGATACATATTTAATATCCACCCCCAATTGTTTGTTGTTAGGAAATATAAAGGCAATAGACTTCTGTATATTGATTTGAATCGTGAGACTTTGCCAAACTACTCACTTATTAGCTCTATTATATAATTTCCTTAGGATTGTCTGCATAAATGGTTTTATGCTATCTGTGAATAAAGACAGGTTTTTCTTTTTTAATTTAATTCTTTATTTACTTCTGATTGCACTAGTTAGCATCTACTTTTTCAACTTTCTTATGGTGGAAGGCTAACCCATAATTTGAGACTTTATTTCTTTTCTAATGTTAGCATTGTGTTCCTATTCATTTCCTTCTATGTACTACTTCAGCTGTACTCAAAAATAAGATATGCTGTTTTTTTACAAAAAGAAACAATCTTTGATGGTTATGAGGGAGTGGAGGGTTGGGGATGGAAGAACACTAAATAGACAATAGATCAGTGGCAACTTTGGTAAAGAATAAGACAGCAAACAACACTGGGGAAGCCAGCACAACTTGTACAAGGAAAGGTCATGGAAGCTCCATAGACACATCCAAACTCCCTGAGGGACTGAATTGCTGGGTGGAGCGCTGTGGGGACCATGGTCTCAGGGAACATCTAGCTCAGCTGGCATAACACAGTTGATAAAGAAAATGTTATACATTCTGCCTTGGTGAGTAGTGTCTGGAGTCTTAAAAGTCTGTGAGTAGCCATCTAAGATACTCCACTGGTCTCACCCTTTGGAAGCAAGGGAGAATGAAGAAAACAAGACACAAGGAAAAGATTAATCCAAAGGACTAATGGACCACAATTACCATGGCCTCCACCAGACTGAGTTCAGTACAACTAGATGGTGCCCGGCTACTACCACAGACTGCTCTGACAGGGACCACAACAGAGGGTCCCGGACAGAGCTGGAGAAGAATGTAGAACAAAATTCTAACTCACAAAAAAAGACCAGACTTACTGGCCTGACAGAGACTGGAGAAACTCCGAGAGTATGGCCACCGGGCACCCTTTTATCTTAGTAATGAAGTCACTCCCAAGGTCCAACCTTCGGCCAAAGATTAGACAGCTCCATAAAACAAAATGAGACTAATGGGGCACAACAGTCCAGGAACAAGGACAAGAAGGCAGGAGGGGACAGGAAAGCTGGTAATAGGTAACCCAAGGTTGAGAACGGACAGTGCTGACATATCACAGGGTTGTTAACCATTGTCATAAAACAATATGAGTACTAACGGTTTAAGGAGAAACTATTTGTTCTGTAAACCTTCATCTAAAGCACAATTTAAAAAAAAAAGAAACAATGTTCTACATTCTACTTTGGTGAGTAGCATCTGGGGCCTTAAAAGCCTGTGAGCAGCCATCTAAGATATTCCACTGGTCTCACCCCTTCAGGAACGAGGGAGAATGAAGAAAACTAAAGACACAAGGGAAAGATTAGTCCAAAGGACTAATGGACACAATTACCACAGCATCCACCAGACTGAGTCCAGCACAACTAGATGGTGCCCGGCTACCACCACTGACTGCTCTGACAGGGATCACAATAAAGTGTCCCGGACAGAGCTGGAGAAGAATGTAGAACAAAATTCTAATTCACAAAAGAAGACCTGATTTACTGGCCTGATGGAGACTGAAGAAACCCTGAGTACAGCCCTGGGACACGCTTTTTGCTCAGTAATGAAGTCACTCCTGAGGGTCACCCTTCAGCCAATGATTACACAGGCCCATTAAACAAAACAAGACTAAATGGCCAAAGCAGCTCATGGGCAAGGATGAGAAGGCAGGAGGGGACAGGAAAGCTCGTCGAGAACCCAAGCTCAAGAAGGGAGAGTGTTGACATGTCATGGGGTTGTTAACCAATGTCATAAAACAGTATATATACTGTTTAATGAGAAGCTAGTTTGTTCTGTAAACCTTCATCTAAAGTACAATTTAAAAAAAAAATTTTTTTTTAAGATATGCTGTGTTTTAACTTTCATTTAGTTCTCAAAATATTTTCCTTATGATTTCTCCTTTTTTTCTCATGCACCAATATGGAGTATGCTTTCACTTTCTAAATATGTGGTGATTCTCCAGGTACTTTGTGGTTATTGATTTCTAGTTTAACTCTGTTGTGGTCAGAGAAGTACTTTGATTCCTAAACTTTGAAATTTATTTAGTCTTCTTTTGTAGCCCAGATATAATCTGTCTTCAATTTTTTGTGTGATCTTGAAAAAAATGTACTGTTATTATTGAGTGTTCTGTAACTATCAATTAAGATAGTTTATAGTTCATAAGTTGGTCTTCTCTTGTATAAATTTCTGAGAAAAGGGGGATGAAATCCCCAATTATAATTGTTTGTCCACCTCATCTTTCAGTACAGGTTTTGCTTCATATAGCTGAATCTCTCTTATTAGGTACCAAGCAATTAGGATTATGTTCCCTTGATGAATTCGCCCATTTATAGTTATGTAATACTTCTTAATCCACCTAAATGGGCCTTCTTCTGAAATCTACTTTGTCTGGTATTAATATAGCCACTCCAGGTTTCTTTTAATTAAGTATATTTGTGTGTGTATTACATGGGTATATTTTACATGCATATATATGTTTACATTTATACAGATATGTGAATATGTAAATGTATTTGTGCATCTAGATATGTGGCATATGCATCTATACATATGTAAATGTATATTTGAGTACACATAATAGGCATAGACTTGTATGTTTTTGAATATAAGAATACATGTTTCTATACTTAAATGAATGTATCTGTGTGGGTGCTTATAGTTGTCACAGATGTCAGAACTGAAGTTTCTACTATGCACCAAACTACAAAAGATGTGACTTCCAAAATGAGATCCCAAATCAATCCTTTCAAAAAAAAAGATGTATAAGATGAAAACCTGTTAGATGGCTCTCAAATCCTCTTTCCAAATTCAAAAATATAAAAGTGTTGAGACAGAGCATTTGTGAAGAGACTTCTCTGGAAAGAGCTTTTACAGTGTTGAGATTTTACAGTGAACTACAAATAGTCTTCTCTTTCCTGCCAGGGGTTACAACTAGGAGAAATAAAGGATTCAGGGAAATGTCAACTTTATTCATAATAAAGTTGATGTTGGAGAACAGGGCATAGGTGGAGAGAAACAATAGGCGTTCCAATCCTGGCCCTTAGCATGAGGTAGCTTACCCATCTGGTCACTGGTATCACTGGTTAATTGCAGCCTCTCCCAAGGAAAGGTATCACAGAGCAAAACAAATTAGGTGCTCCAAGCAGGCCTTGGATCTCAGTAGGAGGGAGCTAGGGGCTAAGTGAATGTCCCTCCCATTACTGTTGAGTCAATTCCAACTCATAGTGACCCTATGGTTTGCTCTCAACTGCTAACCTAATGGTTGGCAGTTTGAACTCACCCACTGGAACCACATAAGAAAAGACCTGGTGATCTGCTTCTGTTAAGATGACAGCCAAGAAAACCCTGTGGAGCAGTTCTGTTCTGTAACACACGGGGTTACCATGAGTTGGAATCGACTTGATGGCAACTAAGAACAGGGGCTAAGTCAGGTCTAATTCCTGACCCAAACTCAATATTCAGATAAGTCATTTCTTCTTCTGAAAGTCTTCAGGGAAAAACTCTTCATAAAAATCAGACACAGACTTAGTACTTCCCATTCTCCAACAATACATGTAAAGATACAAATACACTTCCACACATCCACTCTCACACACACACGCATGCACACACATACACATGAACAAGTACATTACTTGCTGCCTTTCAGAATTATATTTGTGCATACATTCATCCCTCTATTCTTTTATCAAACAAATATTTACTGAGTGTCTAATATGTGCTCGATATTGTTCTTGGTGCTTGGGATATATCCACAAGAAAAAACAGATCCCTGTGCTCACAGAGTTTCCATTATCAGGATTAAACAAATTAAAAAGAATAAAAATAATAAATGAGTCCTTTGTACGTTGGCATGTAATAAAAAAGGAGCCCTGGTGGCACAGTGGTTAACCACTCAGCTGCTAATCAAAAGGTTGGCAGTTCCAACCCACCAGCCACTTGGTGGGAGAAAAATGTGGCAGTCTGCTTCTGTAAAGGTTACAGTCTTGGAAACCCTATGAGGGCAGTGCTACTCTGTCCTATAGGGTCACTATGAGTCAGAATTCAATTCAATGGCAATGGGTTTTTATGTAATAAAAAAAAGAAAGAAACAAGGCAGTTTAAGTTGATTAGTAATGTCGAGGACTAGAACTGTTGGTTGCGATTTTAAATAGCACAGTCAGGATACAAAATAGTTAAAGCGTTAGGCTGCTAACCAAAAGGTCTGCAGTTTGAACCCACCAGCTGCTCTGTGGATGGAAGATGTGGCAGTTTGCTTCCTTAAGGATTTACAGCCTTGGAAACCCTATGGGACAGTTCTACTCTGTTCTTACAGGGTCTCACTATGACTCTCAGTCGACTCAATGGCAGTGAGTTTGGTTTGGTTTTGGTTAGTTAGGGTAGGCATACATAAGCAGGTGAGACTGAAGTCAGCTTGAAAAGGGTACAATTAGATATTTGGGAAGAATAATTACTGGCAGAAGATCTTATGCAGGAATATTCCTGTTAGATTAGAGAAAGAGTGAGAAAGCCTATTGTGTCTAGAAGAGGAAAGTAGTGGGAGATAAGGTCAGATAAGTAACAACAGGCTAATTTTGTTTCTGCCATTCCAAGCTCTCTGGCTAATACACTAAGTGAAATGAAAAGCCAGTGAAGTATCTTGAGCAGGATAGTCTTGTGGTCTGACTTATATTTTGAAGGTTCACTCTGGGCGCTGTCTTCAGAATAAATTAGAGTGGAGTGAGATAAAGATACACTCACCTAGCCTCAAAAAAAAACCTTTTCAAAATGTTTGAACCCATCAGTCATGATACTAGAGTTCATCCACTACCCCATCCTTACTCCTTCCCTTGTATTCCATATCTATCAAATCTTTATCACTGAGTTCTCTGGCTCTTTTTAATGTTATTTGTATCTCTGTACAATTTGGTGGCTATTTCATCATTAGGAGATGCAAGGCATCATTGTTGCAATGTGATAGCCACCACTCAAGAGATCTCTAGTGAAGAAGCCACTTTAAGTCATGAGCTTGAAAATGCACATGTCCCATGCCACACTGTCCTTTTGCTGACAATCATCATCTCTTGCAACATAGTAATTTGAAAAACGTAGAAAATGTTTGTTTCTTGCCCAACATCCAGGTTATATTTTAACAAAGCCTGTATGTAACCTGTTAAAGACATTTATATACTATTAAATCCCAGTCCCTATAGACAAGAATGGAAAGATGTTGACAAAATCTGCTTCTAGGTGATGCTATATACAACAAAACCAAAAACCAAACGCGTGGCTGTTGAGTTGATTCTGACCCATAGCAACCCTATAGGACAGAACAGAACAGCCACATTGGGTTTCCAAGGAGTGGTTGGTGGATTCCAACTGCCGACCCTTTGGTTAGCAGCTGAGCTCTTAAACACTGCACCACCAGGGCTCTGATGCTATATACAGACTCCTTATTTTTCTATACTATTTTCCATATCGTTTGAATTACTACAATGGGCATGAGACAACACTAATTTTTTTGTTTTTTAATGTGGATGTATCATTTAATATAATCTTAGGTAAATAATCCATGGACAGCCATAAAAACAAACAAATCAGTTTTGGAGGAAGTACAGCCAGAATATTCCCTAGAAGTGAGGATGGTGAGACTCTGTCTTGCTTACTTCGAACATGTCATCAGGAAGGACCAATTACTAAAGAAGAGAATCATTTCTGGTAAAGCAGAGGGTCACTGAGAAAGAAGAAAGCCCTCCATAACATGCACTGATGCAACAGCTGCAACAATGGGTGCAAAGGTAACAACGGTTGTGAGGACGGCACAGGACCAGGCGATGTTTAGTTCTGTTATACATGGGATTGCTGTGTGCTGGAGCTGAGTCGATGGCAACTAACAACAACAAGTAATCTAAGCCTTCATTTACTCATTTAATTAAGAAAAATTGATACAAAATATTTACCACTGAGGTGAAAACATAACATAGCTCACAGTATAAGTTAATACTCACACAGAAATAACACTTGTTATATTTGTAAACATAAACATGAAGAACATGATGTTACGGTAAAGTATGAAAGGAGTTACATAGATTTTTAACGAAAACCAGTAGTTACTCCTCACCTTCTGTCCCTCAGAGACTTGTTTAAACATAACTTGGAATCTTAATCCCACACCTTTGTGAGAATTCAGAGAAATCTCCATTATTAATGCAAGTCTAGAGAGTTTCCTTCCTCTTGTTCCTTTTCATCTCTAAGTGGTTATGTTCTGCTTCCATGTCCCAAATCACCAAGTCTAATTCCTTAACTGGTTTCATCAACAGTAACAACAATAAATCCATTTAATGTAAGTAATTCTTTATTTCAGTAACTGGATTAAAGATCTAGGGTATCAAACGAAGTTGCACATGACTCAGTATGAACTTTATTTCCAGGGGATTTGGTCTCTCATGGTGATGCAAGGTAGGAGACCCTAATTAGCATCTAAATATTTCTTCCATGGACCTTCTTTCCAAATTCTAAGAAGGTTATATACCACTCCAGGCTGAATGAAATGCACTTACTGCTCACCTAGTACTACATCTCTTTTATTTCCCTTAGGGAAATTTAGTTGAATTTCAAATAAGTAGAGCTATCTTTCACTCCCTTCCCTTTATGCTTCAATCTGTTCCACAGAGGCACCAATTAGAAATCAAAGCCGCCAGTATTCCATAGGCATAGATGCACCATGTGGTCTGGTACACCATGTAAAAACTCAGTTCAGTTTCTATGCTTCTAGATAATAATTCAAATGAAGATTAAAATCATTTAAAATTTCATCATCAACATCAAACAGATGTTTGATGGTAAGGAAATGTATTTAGATGAGTGTATAATGCATCAAAAGTAGGATCGTTTTGCTTTAATTACTTTATTCCTGCTGCAGGAGAACTCTCTAACTAGGGACAGAGGCCTTTTCTGCTGCAAATATATTTTCTTGCAGCATCACAATTAGCGCTACTTATCCCTTCCTTAAACATGAAGGCACAATCTTCTCCTTCTTCAATATTGAACCTGGAACAAAACACAGTGATTAATTCTTTAGTAACTCAATGGGTCAGCCTCAGACTCATGGTGTAAACCTTAGTGACCAGGTTTCCAAAATGTACAATGTGGGATGAGTAGAGGAAACGAAATCAAACTGTTTGTTTCTTTTTGTCAGTCTCCCAAGTTTACCTCAGGACTGTGATGGCAAGAGAAAAGGATCCTAGGGAACTCCACTGCCTTAACATCAAAGAGGATCCTGGAGCTTCACACTGTTGATAATGTGGTAAACATTACCAATTATTTTGTGAGGGAGTGGATTCTACCTTTTATACTTTAGAATAAAAATGTATAAATCAATGTTTTTATTTAGCCATTCAGAAATTATATAGGCGGGGATCCAATTGATATTTCATTGAACACTTTTCACATATTATAAAATCAGTCCATCTTAGTGCTGAAATAAGGAGTCCATGGGTGGCTCAACTTCTAGCCGAAAAATTGGCAGTTCAAAGACACTCAGAGGTATCTCAGAAGATAGGCCTGTCAATCGGCTTCTGAAAGGTCACAGCGTTGAAAACCTTACGGAGCAGCTCTACTCTGCACACCTACTCTGCATACACAGGTCGCTATGAGTAGGACCGAGTCAACTTGACTGCAACAGCAACAGCAATGCCAAAATAAACGTTCACTTAGCCACTCTTTGCAACCATCACTAGAGTGAAACAGATATTCTTTACTGGATATATTATGATACAGGTAAGTGATCTTAAATAAAATATCTTAAAGGATTTCCTACAGTCCTACTTAGATCACATAAAAATCTCAAAATGAAAATTTAACATAGTAAAAGAAAAATAGAATGGTGTGCCATGATAAAGTTTCGGCTGTGTGGTAATTAAAACACTTTTAGCCCTTCATTTTCTAGCACTAACGTATACCTTCAAATTTTTGTCCTGCCCTTTCCAAAAAATATGAGTATTTCCATGCCTATGCATTCTTTAATACCAACACAGAACGACCAAATATAACCAACTTATAATTCTCTCACTTCTTTCTCATTCTTTTTTTTTTTAAATAGGACTATACATAACATAATATCATGTTAAGCTACGAAGTATATAACATTTTCTCATGAGAAAACATTAAGTCTGTAGTCAGAAAGTTTAATATATGTCATACTTTTTCTTTCATTTTTGAAGTTACAATCATAATTATTGGCTATATTATTGCTCTCAAATTATTGTGATCATTCACCTCAAGCTGGATGCAAATACCATGATGACAGACATTTATCTAAATTTAGAAATGTCTGCTACTGACTTTACAATATCATATACTTCCGTGTATAGGTCATGTACATATACATGACATGACACATACAATGTCTGGCAAAGAATCCCACAGAACTTGTACGGTACCTATCACATAGTAAGTACTCAATAAATGGTAGCTAGTGGCCCCTTGGAGCACTGCTGGCAAAGGGATAAAGAGTCTAGCTGCTAACCAAAAGGTCAGCAGTTTGAATTCACCAGGTGCTCCTTGGAAACCCTATGGGGCAGTTCTACTCTGTCCTATAGGGTCGCCACAAGTAGGAATCAACTCGATAATGGATTTAGTAGCTCCTTCTTTTATACACTTTCTGCTCCCTCAAGTTTAGAAAATCTTAAATACTTCAAGAACAAAAATGGAGTCTAAGTGTACAATTGATTTTTCAAGTTAAAGAACATAGACAAGTTGTGAAATTTTTAATTAAGTCAACTGGGACAAGCACTATCTCTTCCTCAATCACTCTCTTCCATTTCAGGCTACCAGTGTGGCAAGCATCAGCTTGAATATACTTTATTTCTGAGACTCCCCTGCCAATGAAAGACCAGGACAACAAACAAAAACAAGGCAAAGTCCCAAGTAGAAAGAGGCAAGGGTCAAACTGCTTACACTTGCATCCAGCCTAGGATTAAAAAAAACACTTGTGGCTTATGTGTAGTATAGTCCAATTCACTATGTAGAAGGAAATAATTGGTATTTGATGCCAAAGTCTTACTAAAGAGCATGAATTTTTCTAAAGGTTCTCTTTGGCATCTATTTCTTGAGGGTCTTTTTAGGGGGTTGTGTGGCAGAACCTATGGAGGTAAGTGATTATAGACTGACAATTCTGACCATCTTTAACACATAAATGTTATTAAAGCTCACCAGTTACTGAATGCATCCCCATTTGCCCACATCCAGAATGTACTTCTACTGCGTGTTGTCAGTACAAACCAGTATAAAGAGGACCCCAAACAGTGCATCAAAGAGCCCTTTTAAAAATATAAATTTCTGTGATTCATCTCTCCTGGTTTTCTCGTTATCACTACATGTAATGCTATCATCCTTATTTGAGTCCAACAGCCTTATTACTGCAACAACCCTGTAACATAACTCCCTGCTTTTATACTTGCCACTTGCCACTTACTAGCCATTCTCATTATAGCTGTGAAAATGACTCTTTTAAAACTTAAGTCAGACCATGTCACATCTTTAGTCATAATTCTGCAATATCTCCCCATTTTCCTCAGAGCAAAAATCAAATTCTTTACGCTAGCCTACATAACCCTTATGATCCACACCCCTCATTTACTCTCTCATTCTAGACATATTGGCTGGCTGCCTCTTTGCTGCTCATTGAATATTCAGGCATGCATCTACCGAAGACCTGTGCTTTACCTATTTCATCTTCCTGGAAAGCTCATCCGCCAAGCATCTCCTTGACAAACTCCCTCATATGCTTCACAATTTTGTTCAAATGTCATCATCTGAAAGATGTTTATTTGATTATCTTACTTGCAACCTACCCACGGCTAGTAATCAGATTACCTCCTAATTTGTTCTTTTAATTGAATAAACTTACTAACTTCTAGCATACTATATAATCTTCATATTTATTATGACTACTTTTCATTGATTATCTTCTCCCCTGGGATGTAAGTTCCATCAGGGCAAGGATCTTTGACTGTTTTGTTGACTGATGCATTACATGCTAGAAGTATGCTTGCCATATGATAGCTACTCAGTAAATTAAAGGGGCTTTATATTAAACCTAACCATTTCATTCTTGAACTTGAGCATGGCCAGAGATCCATTATAGGTCATGCAGTTTGCCTTGCCATTGATCCAGGTTGTTTCATGTTCAGATTGAAAGAAGCAATTCCTATTGATTTGATTCCAGCCTTGTGGACATACAGATGCATCCTCTGTGCATGTCTGGTCTTTAAAGGTCTTTGGATTTCAACTAAAATTAGCAGAGTGATAGAGTAAAAGGGGGAATAAATGAAGAAAGTGTAATATAAAGGAAGGGTTTGACCTTCAGGGTAAAAGAGTCTCATATATATTTCAGACTGAGAAAATGCATATTAAATTCACATGATCTCACTTTAAATATCAACTCAGAAAAACTGAAGATCAAGAACAGAGCATGAAAGAAATCAACACTGAAGAATGAAGATCTATGCATAATTTAAAACAGTAACAACAAACAAACCAATCTCCAGAAACCCAAGCAAGCTCCTCTGGCCATTTTTCATCCCATTATTTCACACTACTATATTTATATGTATATTTTTTTCACCTATTCCCTTTCCTAAATTTTATTATGCCATCTGGGACAGATTTTAGTATAAATAAACAAATTCCCCTATACCCATAACCTCAGAGAGCTAATCTCTATTGCTCACTTAACCAAAACTAGACTATCTTTCAAAGACAGCATTTCCCCAGAAGCTGAAGTTGTTTCTTTGTCCTTAAACACAAAATAATGGACAGAAAAAAAAAAATGCTCAAAATTGACTAGCTTTTTACTAGCAATTTTACTCCTCAACTTACAGCAATAAGTGAAGTTACTTGTTAGTGTAACCCTGAGAGAAACAAGGTTCACCAAACAGGCACCTCTTACCCACAGTTTAAATAAAGGACTCATTCATAGGTGTTAGGGAGGATAAACCAGCTGTGTGGGTCAATACAAATGAGCCCTGGTCTGAAAGTGAAATGGAAAAACCAGGTCACAAAATTATTTTGAAAGTGTCAAGTTCAAATAAGCAGCAAGGACAAAAACCAACTAGTCAGTTCTGAAGCTGGATCATAAGAAAGCCAAATTTTCTCATTTATTCACTCATTCATTCATTCAGAAAGTACCAACTGAGCACCTATCATATGCCACACATTATTGTAGGCTTTAAGAATATAATAGTGTACATAGCATACAAAAAATCCTGGCTCTCAGTACTGGTACAACAACAGATACATAGACCAATGGAACAGAATTGAGAATCCAGACATAAATTCATCCACCCATGAGCAGCTGATATTTCACAAAGGCCCAAAGTCTGTTAATTGGGGAAACGACAGTCTCTTTAACAAACAGCGTTGGCATAACTGGATATCCATCTGAAAAAAACTGAAACAAGACCCATACCTCACACCATGCACAATAACTAACTAAAAATGGATCAAAGAATAAATACAAAATTGAAAACAATAAAAATCATGGAAGAAAAAATAGGGACAATGCTAGAAGCCCTAATAGATGGCATAAACACAATACGAACCATAAGTAACAATGCACAAGCACCAGAAGAGAGACTAGATAAATGGGAGCTCCTAAAAGTCAAACACTTGTGCTCATCAAAAGGCTTCACCAAAACAGTTAAAAGACAACCTACAGACTGGGAAAAATATTTTGGCTATGACAAATCCAATCAGCATATAATCTCTAAAATCTACAAGATACTTACTGTAGAACCTCAACAACAAAAAGACAAATAACCCAATTAAAAAATGGGCAAAGGATATGAACAGGCACTTCACCAAAGAAGATATTCAGGTGGCTAACAGACACATGAAGAAATGCTCACGATCATTAGCCATTAGAGAAATGCAGATCAAAACTACAATGAGATATCATCTCACCCCAACAAGGCTAGCATTAATCCAAAAAACACAAAGTAACAACTGCTGGAGAGGTTGTGAAGAGACTGGAACACTTATACACTGTTGGTGGGAATGTAAAATGGTACAACCACTTTGGAAATCAATTTGGCACTTCTTTAAAAAGCTAGAAACAGAAGTACCACACGGTCCAGCTATCCCGCTCCTTGGAATATATCATAGAGAAATAAGAGCCGTCACACAAATAGATATATGCACACCCATGTTCACTGCAGCTCTATTCACAACAGCAAAAAATGGAAACAACCTAGGTGCCCATCGACGGAAGAATGGATAAACAAATTATGGTATATCCACACAATGGAATACTACACAATGATAAAGAACAATGATGAAGCTGTGAAACATATCACGGAGAAAGCTGGAGGTCATTATGTGGAGTGAATTTAGTCAGTCACAGAAGGACAAGTATTGTATAAGACCACTATTATAAGAATGCAAGAAAAGGTTTAAACACAGAAGAAAACATTCTTTGATGGTTACGAGGGTGGGGAGGGAGGGTGAGAGTTATTTACTAACTAGATAGTAGATAAGAATTATCTTAGGTGAAGGGAAGGACAGCACACACTACAGGGAAAGTCAACACAACTGGACTAAAACAAAGCTAAGAAGTTTCCTGAATACAATCAAACACTTTGAGGGACACAGTAGCAGGGGTGGGGGTCTGGGGACCATGCTTTCAGGGGACATCTAGGTCAATTGGCATAACAAAGCTTATTAAGAAAATGTTCTGCATCCTACTTTGGTGAGTGGTGTCTGGGGTCTTAAAAGCTTGCAAGCAGCCATCTAAGATGCATCAATTGGTCCCAACCACCTGGAGTAAAGGAGAATGAAGAACACCAAAGACACAAGGAAAGTATTCGCCCAAGAGACAGAAAGGGCCATGTAAACCAAAGACTTCATCAGTCTGAGACCAGAAGAACTAGATGGTGCATGGCTACCACCAATGACTGCCCTGTAAGGGAACACAAAGTGAGTCCCTGATGGAGCAGGAGAAAGGTGGGGTGCAGAACTCAAATTCTAGTAAGAAGACCAGACTTAATGGTCTGACTGAGACTGGAGGAACCCCGGAAAGCACGGCCCCTGGATTCTTTATCAGCCCATAACTAAAACAATTTCTGAGGCCAACTCTTCAGACAGGGATTGGACTGGACTGTGGGACATATAGTGATACTCGTGAGGAGTGTGCCTCTTAGCTCAAGTAGATACAAGAGACTAAACGGGCACCTTCTGTCCAGAGGTGAGATGGGAAGGCAGAGAGGGTTAGGAGCTGGTTGAATGGACATGGGGAATCAGGGGTGGAAAGGAGGAGTATGCTGTCATGTATGGGGAGAGCAATTAGAGTCACGTAACAATGTATGTATACATTTTTGTATGGGAAAAAATTTACAGAAAAAAAATCCTGGCTCTCGTGAAACTTACATTCTAGTAAATTCCTTACTTTGTCCTGAATTAAAGAGGATCAGGGTTGTTGGTGAGGAGACTTGCTATTGTAATGGAGTAGTCAGGGTCAGTTCAATGAGAAGGTGACAGTTAAGTAAGGGCTTAAAAGGGAGTGAGCTAGAGAGGTATATGCACATACAGGGGGTGACCGTCTAAGAAAGAGGAGAGAGAGTGCAAAGGCCCCTGGGTGAATGTGCCTGGCTTGTTCACAAAACAGTGAGGATGTCCATGTATCTGAGAAAGACTGAGTCAAGGAATGAGCAGTAAGAGGTGACATAGAGAGCTAATGGGATGACTAGATTGAATAAGACCTTTGAGGCCATTGTCTGGATTTTGGCTTTACTTCAAGTGAATGAAACACCAGTGAAGTGTTTCGAGAAGATTGAACTGATACAATTTAAATTTTAAAATACTTGTTTAAAATAGACTCTAGAACTGTTCTGTCCAACACAATAGCCACCTGCCACAAATGGCTATTAAGCACTTGAAACATGGCTAGTTCAAATTGAGATGCCCTGCAAACGTAAAATGCACACTGAATTTCAAAACAGTACAAAGTGAGAAAGAGAGAATGTAAAAATCTCTGAAATTTTCACCTTGGCTACATGGTGAACCGATAACATATTGGTTGTATTTGGTTAAATAAAAATATAACTATTTTCAACTGTTTCTTTTTACTTCTTAAATGTAGCTTTAAAAAAATGAACATCTAACTCACATTTGTGGGTTGCATTAAGTTTCCATGAGACAGTGCTGCTCTAGGAAGTCAAGGGTGGAGGAGACAAGAGAAGATGATAGCTAAGAAGAGGATGGTAGAGGGAGCAATACAGGTGGTGACAAGTGGACAGTTTCAGGGTATATTCTGAAAGACCAGGCAGAATTTGCTGATTCTACTTGGAGTATGAAGGAGAAAAAAAAAAAGAGTCAAAAAGTAACTAAGGTTTATGGCCCGAAAATGTAAAGGATAAAGTTGCAATTACCTGGGGTTAAGGTAGACAAGCAGGTTATGGGAGAGATGAAGAGCAAGATTTCCGCTTGACAATGTTAAGTTTGAGATGTTTTCAGATGGTCAAATGAACAGTTGGATTTAAAAATCTGGAATTCATGGAAGAGACCCAGACTGACATATATATTTGGAAGTCATCAGTATTTATGTGGTATTTCAAGTTGTAAGTCTGGTTGACTAAGGTTCAACGGCAGCTAAAGAGGGGACCTGTTCAAGGACTAAGCACTGGGAACACCAACGTTAAGAGGCCTAGGGGAAAAGAAAGAAGCAAAGGAAACCTAGAAGAGCAACAAGGTAAGTAGGAAGCAAATCATGAGAGTATGATGTCTTGAAAGACAAATGAACAAATTATTTCCAAGAGCAAAACAACTGTTGAGTCCATTTCAACTCATAGTGACTCCATGTGTTACAGAGTAGAACTGTAATCTTTATGGCCTTTCATCTACGGTCCACTGACTGGGTTCAAACTGTCAACCTTTAGGTTAATAGTCTAGCACAAACCATTTGCACCAACCAGGGACCATTTCCAGGAACAGAGAGTGTCAAGTGCTGCTGATGGGTCAAGTAAGATGACAACTGAGAATGGATCATTGAATTTAGCAACATAGAAGTTCCTGGCGAACTTGAAAGAAGAGTTTGGTGGAAAAGCTAAATGAAAGCCTCATCAGAGTGGATACAATAGAAAATGAGAAGATAGAAATTATAAACAGCCAACACACACAAAAAAATTTTATTTTCCAAAGAGATTGCTGTACTGAGGAGAAACAAAGTAAGTTGGTAGCTAAGGAAGAGTTGGATTTAATGCACATTTTCTTTCTTTTTTTAAGGTAGAGGAGATACCACCATCTTATACTGCTGATGGGAATGTTTCAGTTGAGCATGAAAAAACTAATGATATGGGGAGAGAGGGGAAAATTATTAGAGTAATAGTATTGCACAAGTGAGAGAAGACAGAATGTAGTGTAGAATACACCATCTATACTAACAGGAGTCATGACCGAGTAGATAGGTAGAGATGGAGGTAAGCAAGTCGGTGTGATGATGGGAGTTCTCTACTAATTGTTATAATTTTTGAAGTAAAGTTGGAGCAAGGATATGGACTTGAGAATGAGCGTGAGGGATGAGGTGTTGAACGTTTGAAGATAAAGAAGGTTGAAAATACACATCTGTGGGAGTGAGAGGGTAAATGCCCTAGCGAAATGGAATACAATCGCTAGCCCTGCACTCCCCACCCCTTTTTAACTCCAGCATAACTCAACCTGGTGTGATTCTCTGGCACAAGAGTTCTTCCGCCCATTTGAGGCATTTCTGGTAAATGCCTACTTGACCTTAAATTCAGCACAAACACTTCTTCCTTGGTAAAGCCTTACTTGACTACCAGAAGCAGGTTTATTATCTCCTTCTCTTCTGCTTCAAGGTGAATTTCCTTCCATTTAGCAATTATACCACTGTGTTACAAGTGTTTGCTTACGTGCTTGTTTCCTCAGTTAAAGACAAATTCCTTTAAGCCAGAAATCTCAGTTTTTCATTTTTGTATCTACACCTAGCACTATGCCTGGAGCCCAATTAGATACTTATTGAAAGAAATACCATTCTAGAATGCAAAGTGGGTTACTAAATTTGAGGAGCAATTAGATGCTCTGATTGGGAGAATTCTTTCTTATTCCCATTGTTCAATGTGAGGGGAGGAAAAGCTGGTCACTGTATCAGATTGCATCAATATCAGTATAATTATATGTTTCTGGAGGGAGCAGAAATGGTTCACTTACGTTTTTTAGGAAATCCTAGAAGCCCCCCCCCCCCCCAAAAAATAACCAAGCCTCCACATATCGTACTTGAAATGATCATCGTTTTCTTTGTTACTATAGCTATAGGAAACACATCATGGTTTATCTTTTCAAGAAAAACAAACAAAAAAATCAGCTGAGTCATTTTCATCTTTTCTGTTGGTATTGTCTGTACCTTCTACTTTTCACAACCCAATAATTAATATCTTATATTAAGAAAGTTAAAAAGGGTAGTAAGATCTGACTTATTAACAGCAGCAGCCTCAAAAGCACTTTGATTCTACTTCTTTGTGCCATTTCTGAGAACTATAACATTCATTCCTCTGTCCTGATTTCAGAACAGAAAACCAAAAGTAGCTTCCTGGGGGCTTTTAATGAGTTTGCCTTTTCCAAGGGGGAGGGGGAAAGGAACAATGTAAGAACCTACCCACAAGCTTGGTATTTTTTAGGGAAATCCGGTGGGGAGGGATGAATTCACCATTTCTTTGAAGTCTTTGTTTCATTAATGAAGATCACTTTTACTTAAGGTCTATGTTACTGAAGATACCCGCCCCTTCCCCTTCCTCCCCCCCGAAAAGGGGGTTGTGTAGAAGGGAACTCAGATAATCACAGGGGACATATTTCCTGCTCTGGCAGCCTCTGCCATTTTCCTTACCTGGTGTCTTGGCCTCCGTCCCATTCCTTTCCTTAACCCCTTCTCCCTCCATTTCCGATGCTCACGGAGAAAGAGCTTCTGTGGTCACAATAGCTGGGAAAATCCAGGGATCAATCCCGTATGTTTGGTGACAGCACACTGGAGGAAACTGAGGCGCCAGTCTTCCGGGAGGGCAGCGCGGCAGCAAGACGGAACTGGAAACAGCCAGAACTCAGTCTCGGGAGCAATCTAGCATCCTGCGCTCAGTCCAGCAGATTGGACTTCAGCCAGACGACCCGACGCAGGGGCATCTCCTCCGCCCAGTCTTCTGACCTTTTACAGGAGAGGGCAGCAACAGCAGCTGGGTAAGCACCAACTGGTTCCCCTGCCCCGGGATTGGCTGGAGCCGTGACGGCCTTGAGAATTCAATCTCTGATTGGCCCCTTAGCTCCCATCTGCTAACCACTCAAAGCAGAGGATGGGCAGTCTGATGCTACCCTTTGGGCTCCCTTATATGCTCTCCTTAAAATTCAAATCGGAGACAGTTTTACCACATGTGGGTGGTCTGTGCTGTAAACTGTGCATACTCTCCGGCACTCTAGGGAGGTTCCGGCCCCAATCCAAGTTTTTCCTCCATTTGTTTGATTGCTTTGGTTTTTTTAAAAATAAGTTCACCTTTGTGTTCTACCTTTTTAACCTCTGAATCCTAAGTTTGCCTGTGGATTGGTTAGAGACATTCGGGGGAAACAATGCCCATTTTTTGACGTGTTTCCAAAGTACTTGAATGAAGATTTGTTTCATATACAGGCAGTGTTTACTTTGTACAGTAGTGCAGGACAGGATGCCAAGCTATCTTAATAGGAAAATTATTGTTTCCTGACAGTTAAAAAAAATTGTCAAAATATTTTTAAAAAATTTTTACTGTCATTCATAAATGTATACAGAAATGAAAAAATAGTAAAACTAATATTTGTTTAGTACACTAATTTAGAACAGAAACATTGAAAATTCAAGTGTTTTGTTTGCTAAAAAAAATATCAAGAGTAGTTTGAACAGTGTGTGCCTTCTTTTTTTTGTATAAATGAAAACTTGGAGCCAGTATATTTTCTATCCTTGTCAAATTATCATACTCTTTTCTAAGTTTGGGTAGATTTTCAACATTTTGTCATTCCTCCTTGCGATGTTGTGAAATATCTCCAAGAGCTCCTTTGGTATGAAGTTTCTTTCTTTCTTTCTTTCTTTTTTTTTTTGCTGGCATACTTTCTGTGAAATTCTTCATCATCTTCATTTTTTTTTCATCACAACCACTTTCTTTATTTTTGTTGATAAGTTTGCTTTCTCTAAATTCCTTTGGATATCTGTCTAGAGTCTCTCCAAAAGTGGCAGTATCAATAGCTCTGTGATCAGCTATTTCTTCTGTAAATCGAGTTCGCTTCTATTTGAACTTCACTTCCAGCATTACCACTTTTTGATCCTTTGCTGTGCTTTAATCATTGATAACCAATCCCCTCTTTTGATTTTCCATTTTTGTAAAATGTCACATGGGTTTTTCACTGAGAGACAAGGAGAAAACCTAATTCCACACACTGGCATCTGTGTGTGCACTGCATAGCAGCTCCACAGTGGCCAATCACTGGCAGACTGTGAAAGAAGTGACAGGATCTTCACCGACCTTACTGAGTAGCTCTTGTTTATGTAGTGATTTGTGGACTGAAAGCTAGTGTCGAACTTTATACTTTATACAATAACTTACAGTGAATATAACAGATTAACCGAGAATTTGAACCATGTTGTTGAATACTGGTATTATTTAACCTAATCTTGATGAGTGAAATTTGTATAACTGAGAACCATGCAAAGCAAGAACTGCCTAAATACACACAACACACACACACATATTCATTCACTATCACAGATATATACCAATAGACACATATAGGCATATACAGTATGCTGTACATATATTATTCTGTGTATTTGTTATTCTATATATATGTATTTGTTTATGTATGTGCATATGTATATATGTTTTTGTTTATTTGTTTCCTGTGGCTCTTATAACAAATTACCACATATTTGGTGGCTTAAAACACAGAAATATATTCTCTCACAGTTCTGGAGGCCAGATATCCAAAATAAAGGTGTTGGTAGGGCTGCAATTTAAAGGATCGGGGGGAATATCTCTTATATGCCTGTCTCTTAGCTTCTGGTAGCTGCTGGCAATCCTCGGCATTCCTTGGCTTGAAGCCGCATCACTCCAATCTCTGCCTCCGTCTTCACATAGCCTTCCTTTTTGTGTATATCTTCTCCTCTGTTTCTCTGTCTCCAAAATCTCTCTGCCTCTCTCTTATAAAGATACATGTGATTACATCTAGGGCCCACCTGGATACTCCAGGATAAGTGCCTACTCTAAGATCCTTAAGTTAATCGTATATTTTGTCATATAAGTTAAAAATTACTTTTTGCAATATAAGGTAATATTCAGAGGTTCCCGGAATTAGGGCATGGGTATATCTTTTTTGGGAGCCATTTTGACCTACACTAGCCATTAAATATAAATTATACAGATTACCAATATCAGAAATGAAGCAGGGGGCATCATTACTAATTCCAATGAACATTAAAAGGATAATAAAAGAAAACTATGAAATAGTTTATGCTCACAAAGCTAATGCAATAGATGAAATGGCTCAATGGATCAATATCGTAAAAGACACAAACTACCAAAACTCACATAAGAAGAAATAGTCTGAAGACTCCTACATCTACTATTAAATTGAATCAATATTTAATAACATTCCCAAAATTAAAGTACCAGGCCCATATGGTTTCCCTAGTGAATTCTTCTAAACAACTAAGGAAGAAATATTACCAAATATCCACAATTTCTTTCAGAAAATAGAAGCAGAGGGAACACTTAATAATTCATTCTATGAGGCCATCATTACCTTAAAACCAAAATGATATAAACTTACTACAAGGAAAGAAAACTATATACTAATATCTCTCGTGAACATAGACACAAAAATCCTCAACAAAATATTAGCAAATATAATTTAAAAAATGTATAAAAGTAATTAAACACCATGACCAAGTGGGATGTATTCCAGGTATGCAAGACTGCCACCACTCATCTGTCAGTTTGTCGTAATGTGGTAGCTTGTGTGTTGCTGTGATGCTGGAAGCTCTGCCACCTGTATTTCAAATACCAGCAGGGTGACCCATGGTGGACAGGATTCAGCAGAGTTCCAGATTAAGACTTGTTCCAACACATTTATTAAATAGAGTTTCCTTTCCCCCTCTGCTATGCTACTTCTGGTTTGTAATTCATTATATCCATATAGTTGTTGGAGTCAGTTTCCAGAGAGTCTTTTTTAGTTTTTTAACATTATTTTAAAGTCTTTTTCTCTTTGTCATATTCATTTCAATTAAATTTCTCAAATACTATTTTGTAGAACTTTACAAATCTGTGATAAGATTTATCCGGCAGGGGGTGGGGGTGGAGAAAGAACATGTATTTCTATTTGTTTTAGTGATAATGGACTCAGCTTCAATAGTCCCCACTTGGATTTTGCCCTTTTCATTGGTAAACTCTCTTGGGTCCTAAGTTAATTTAATGCCCAGTATTTTGAGGTTTTTTTCTGGGGGGGTGGAGGTGGTGGGGAGGTCATTATTGTAAATAAAATCTCACTTTTAAATCATACTTTGCAGCTGCATTTCATTGGCATAAGGAAGTGGTAGATTTTCTGGTTTCTCATGCATGTGACTCTGCATAAGATATAAACCCAAGATATGACTCCAGGCCTTGAGGTCACCAAGTTCCTTTTCCCACTTACAGGTCTGAATCCTGACTTTGCCTCTTCCAAGGTATGTGATTTTCGGCAAGTTAGTAAACCTCTCTGTGCCTTGGTTTCTTCAGGTGAAAGGTGGGGGTAATAATAGTACTTGCCTCAAAGGACGGTCAAGAGGGTTAACTGAGATAATACATGTAAAGCTGTTAGAACCATATCTGGCTGATGGTAAGCAGTCAATAAATGTTAGTTATTAGCATTATCGTTAAGAAATATGCCAGTTGCTGTCAAGTTGACTCCAACTCATGGCAACCCCATGCATGTCAGAGTACAACTGTGTTCTGTAGAGTTTTCAACTGCTGATTTTTCAGAAGTAGAATGCCAGATCTTTCTTCCCAGTCACCTTTGGATGGACTCGAACCACCAGCTTTCCTGTTAGCCGCTGAGTGTGTTAACCGTTTGCACCACTCAAGGACTTTCTGAAGCGAGGGCAGAGTAATGGAGAAGCAGAGCAGAGAATGGGAGAATTGCATGTCTTTGGGTGACTGGCCCTGAACCGCCCAGGTTTGTTTTGAGTATTTGATGTGGACACACCCACAAGGTGCCAAGTGGTCGAAACTACCTTCCAGGAATCAGGAAAAAACTTACTTACAGGCATTTTTGTTTTCCTTACTTCTGTTTCCATAACCAGTGAGTTTTCACTTGCAATGCACATTTAGTACACATTACTTGCTTTGTTTTGTGCATTTCATTTACAAAAAAAGAAGAATTGGCCACATGATCCAAGAAGAAAACCTGATTCTGTGCTCCATATGCAAAGCTGCTGTCACAGACACTGGTTTTGCCAATGTTTATTGTGTATTACGTTTTGCTTTGATTGACATAATTTCATGCTACATTAGCCATATAAAGAGGATTTATGGTGAATGATATCAGTTTCAATGAGCAAAGATGCCAGGTGTGTGGTGTTGGAAAATTGTAATGGGAAGATTCTAACCTTGTTCACAGAGCATGCTAGTTACCCAAAACATTATTTTAACATCTGTCAAGTCATATTCATTAGCAGGCATTTGCAGTATTGTGAATGGAATACTGATTTCCAAAGACAAGGCAATCAACAGTTGCTTGATTTGGAAACCAAATGACTCCTGCTATTTTGCATGACAGTGTCAGTGTGTGGGGACAAGGAAAGCTGTTCTGGTTTAATAAGGATGATCTGCAGGATCATCTAGAAATCTGGTAGGTGTTGAGGAGGGAAACCTGGAGAGGGCCTTCCCTTATCCTCCATATCCCATCCATCATCAAGTCCCACAGACTCTTCCACCTGGACATGGCTCCTACCTGCCCACCTTCTCTGGCTTCAGTCTATGTCATCTCTCACCTGGACTTTTGCACAGCTCCCTGCTATCTTTCCTGCCTCTAGTCTTGTCCACTTCCAATGCCCGCTCCACATTGCTCCTGCTTAAGTGGTTTTCTAACATACAAATTTGATTATTTTACTTCCCAGATCAAAGTAACTCAGAGGGTCCCTGTTAACCACAGAACACAACCTAAATTTCTTTACTTGGCATACAAAAGCTCTCAGAACCTTACTTGCCTTTCTGTTAAGCCTCGTCTTCCTCTGTTCTTGTCCGTACATTTTGTCCTCCAGAGACTCTAGAAATGCTTGTGGTTCCCTTTACTCACCCTTTACATTTCTGGTCAAATGCTTTTCTCTGTATAGAATTCTGTCTTAGTCATCTAGTGCTGCTCTAACAGAAACACCACAAGTGGATGGCTTTAACAAATAGAAATTTGTTCTGTCACAGTCCAGTAAGCTACAAGTCCAAATTCAGGGCACCAGCTCCAGGGGAAGGCCCTCTCTCAGCTCTGAAGGAAGGTCCACGTCATCAATCTTCCCCTGGTCCAGGAGCTTCTCTACGCAAGAACCTCAGGTCCAAAGGACATGCTCTGCTCCCGGCACTGCTTTCTTGGTGGTATGAGGTTCCCATGGGTCTCTGCTTGCTTCTCTCTTTTATATCTCAAAAGAGATTGGATTAAGACACTATCTAATCTTGTAGACGTCATCAGTATAACCTCACATAGTGATAGAGTTTACAACACATAAGGAAATCACATCAGATTACACAATCATACAATACTGGGAATCATGACCTAGCCAAGTATCTACACACATTTTTTGGGGGTGAATAATTCAATCCATGACATTCCACCCTTTGGCCCCCCAAAAATCACATTCTTGCAACATGCCAAACATATTCATCTCATCATATCATAGCAAAAGTCTTAACTCCAAGTCCAAAATCCAAAAATTCCATTTCATCTGTGAAATCTAGAATACAAGTTATCTGCTTCCAAAGGTACAATGGCAGAACAGGCACAAGCTAGACATTTCCATTACAAATGGGAGAAATTGCAGGGAAAGAAGGCATAACAGGCACCAAGCAAGTTGGCAGAACACATTACATGAAGTCTCTGAAAATAATCTTCTGTTCTCTGAGACAATTTCCACAATAGCCCTGCCCTCCAGACTCTAGGTATTGGCCACAGTTCCTGGATTCTGAGTGGAGGCCCCTCAGCCCTGGGCTTCAGCTCCACCTTCCAGGCCCACTGGGACAGCAACTCTGCTCCCTCGGCTTCAGCCTCACCATTCTCCTAGTCCGTCGGAGTGACAACTCCCCGCTTAGAAACACCAGAAGCCATGACTCTACCCTTTGAAACCCTTGAGGTCATGGCCATATCTTTTGAGACTGAGACCGCTCGGCTTCTTGTGTTCCTTGTCTCTTCAGCTTTTGCTTCCTGTGGCCTCTTGGCCCTCAGGCCTCAAGCCCGCATCTGCCCTGCTGGGGCAAGTGTCCCAAAACTCGGTAGCTCCACCAATAAGTGCCTGGAGGCACCCTACTCTACCAAGAAGCCTCCTGCACACAGGCACTGAGCTCCCTCACTCTGTGGGTCAGCAAGCCTAGCTCCACAGATAAGTGCCCAGAGGCACCCCACTCCACCAGGAAGCCTCCAGCGCACAGACACTCAGCTCTCTCTCCGTGGGTCGGCTCCAGCTCTGTCTCACACTTCTCCTGGTTCTGCTGCTGCTGGTTCTCTGCTGCCACCCCTTCTCTGCTGCTGCTGCCAGTCCTCTGCCGCTGCTGCTTCTCTATCCATTCACAGTTTCAAAACCGCTTCCACATTTTAGGTATCTGTTAGATCAGCACCCTACTCCCAGTACCAAATTCTGTCTTAGTCATCTAGTGCTGCTGTAACAGAAACACCACAAGTAGATGGCTTTAAAAAGAGAAATTTATTCTCTCACATTCCAATAGCCTACCAGTCCAAATTTAGGGCACCAGCTCCAGGAGAATGCCCTCTCTCAGCTCTGAAGGAAGGTCTGTGTCATCAGTCTTCCCCTAGTCCAGGAGCTTCTCGGCACAGGAATCTCAGGTCCAAAGAACGCGCTCTGCTCCCAGAACTGCTTTCTTGGTGGTATGAGGTTCCCATGTGTCTCTGCTCGCTTCTTATTTTTATATCTCAAAAGAGATTGGATTAAGACACTATCTAATCTTGTAGACGTCATCAGTATAACCTCACATAGTGATAGAGTTTACAACACATAAGGAAATCACATCAGATTACACAATCGTACAATACTGGGAATCATGACCTAGACAAATAGCTGCACGCATTTTTTGGGGGACACAATTCAATCCATGACAAATTCCCTGACCCTGCCTGGAAGACTTAGGGGATCTTCCTCTGTGCCCCTACAGAGCTTTGTACATAGCTCTATGATCATACATAAAATGTTATGTTGCTTACGGTAGCCCTACGTACACCTGAACAAAACTTTGCACCATCTTCCTGATCACTGGTATGCTATGCTTGTGTCCATTGCTGTGGCCATTTGCTGACCCTCCACTATCTCCAGTGCTAGATCCCTCTTGATAACACGTCCAAAGTAAGCAAGTCAAAGTCTCGGACGATATTCTGTGATCCATAGGTTTTTTATTGGCTAATTTTCAGAAGTAGATTTCCAGGCTTTTCTTGCTAGTCTGTCTTAGTCCGGAAGCTCCACTGAAACCTGTCCACCATGGGTGATCCTGCTGGTATTTGAAGTACTTGTGGCATAGCCTCCAGCATCATAGCAACACGCAAGCCACCACAGTGCAACAAACTGACAGACAGGTGGTGGATCATATTGATACTGGTAGTTTATTATATCACTGACCACTAAAAGGAGGGCTCCTTGAAAGCAGGGACTACTTCATCCGTTTTCATCTTTGAATTCCTGGGGCCTGGCATGTTGTGGACAGGTGAAATCTATTTATTGAATGAATTTTAAAGTGTAAATGAAATAATGTAAATATAGAATTTCACAATAATTTTGTCAACAAAATAAGTAAGAATGTTTTTAAAATAGTGACTGTCTTTCGTCATGTATTAATCTATGCCAGGCACTTAGCCAAATACTTTACATTTGTTATGTCAGTGTCTCTCAAACTTCAGTGTTTTGTGTGCCAGCTTCATGATTTTTTACATTTATACTATTTATTATTAAATACTATTTTAATTTGACTCATTTTTACTAAAATAAATGTATTTTAAAATAAAAATTTGTAATACTACCGCATGTGGAAAACTGGTATCACTCGGCATAAATGGAAATAAAGAAGAAAACCATGTAATGTAAGCAGTAGTACATTTATTCAGTTTACCAAAATGTTCCCCAATGAGAAGAAAGAAAGTGTTTAAGATTAGTGTGGTGTAAGGGATTGCTTTTGTGTGGCTTTTCTTGCAGTGGTCTTGTTACTCCTACCCAGGTGATTGGGTGGGACTGTGTGCTAGGGTAATTGTGGCCTACCAAAGGGATTGGTCAGTTTTGCCTTCCTGCTGGGCTTAAAATGAGCCACCCCAGAGGCAAGAGAGAGAGAGAGAGAATCCCACCACCACTAAGCAAGAACAGCTAGGAGTCAGCACTTCCTTTGGACCTGGGATCCCTGCGCTGAGAAGCTCCTGGAAGCAGGAGATCAAGAGAGAGCAAGCTGTAGACCTGAAGACGGCGAGATGTTGTGGCAACAGAGACCAGGCAGTAGAGACGGGGCAGCCAGAGACCTGGCGGCAGGAGACAGTGTGGTGGGCTTCCAGGCCCACGGAGAGAGAAAGCTGAGTGCCTTTGTGCAGAGGCCTAGGGCCAGAAAGAGCTGTGCCTGCGAGCATGGCAGGGAAGATGCTGTCCTGATGGAAGGACTACATCCTTGAGTGTTCCTGAGCCTGAACTGTAACCTGCTACCTTCCTAATAAACCCCATAATTGTATTGTTTGTGAGTTCTGTATGGCCACTGCAATGAATTATCAAACCCAGCAGAGAAGTACAGAGTGCCGTGGGAGGGATGGTTGGCGTCCGAGTTGGTAAAGATGGCTGAGAGAGGAGGCATGTTTGACCTACGCCTCAAAGGAACCAGCCTTAGGCTGTTGATCTTGGTTCTCCTTCCCCCTTGTGGTGTTGGAGGAGGTCAGACACCTCCCTCATACCATTTTTACAATCAGTCAAGAAATAAATGTACTCAGCTCAGTTTCACACAATTTAAGAAAAAAATATGAGGATCTACATTCATGAGAACTTTTTAGTTTTGATAGAAACTGGGAACAAGAATTCTAATTTACAAGCATTTATAGTTAGAAAGGTGTTTACATATAATTTACCTTTTGAACAGTTGATAATCAAACGACATAAGTGACTTCTCCGTTCAACAAACTTTAGTTAAAAGAAGCTCATCTGAAAAGATTACCAGGATTTGTACTTGTGTCAAGTTGTTTGATAATGACGCCCCAAATGAAGATACCAATGTGACAGCGAAAACACGAAGATCTTATATTAAGTTATTTGAATCTTTATTTAGTTAAAAATATTCTCAGCAAGGTTATCGGCTGAGTTCAAAACCCAATGGACACTTTGCCTCTCCTGTGGAATACTGCTTTGTAGGAATAAACTCAAGTTGTTCAGGAGAGCAAATTACCTGCAGGTTATGCTAACTGGCATAGTCATCCAATTGTGCATACCAGCTCAGAGAATAAAGGTTTTGTTTTGAATTACTTTCTTCTCATAATTTGAATGGAAACTAGGAAAACCAGAAAGCTTCAATGTGAAACACTAGCTGCTTGGAATCACAGCTGACCTCTACACAGAGATGAAAAAAAAAGTTAAGAATTCAGTTAAAATGGGCAAATGTAGCTATTTTAACAGCTTTATTAAATACCTAAGTTGTTCCCTTTATCTTCAGACATCTGAGGCCTTTTCAGTGTATCTAACAGCGCCTCGATTTTACTTTTGGGGTGATAGCTTGGATAGATGGAACAAGTTCTTTTGGCTTTAGTCCTATCTATGTTCAACATATGATCGTCAATATAATAGTTTATACTAATGAAGTGCATCCACTGTATCACACTCTTAAATTTGTAGAGTTTTGGCAGAGGATTCAGTTACTGAAGGTTTCAGACATACCATTTATGAAGAAAAAATAATGGTCCTCCAAAGATGTCCACATCCTAGTCCCTGGAACCTGTGAATATGTTACCTTACAGGGCAAAAGGGACTCTGCAGATATGATTAAGTTAAGGACTTTGAAACAGAGAGATTACCCTGAATTATCTAGGTGGGCCCAATCTAATCACATGAGTTCTTCAAAGCAGAGCACCGTTCCTGGCTGTGGTCAGAGAGAGACATGACAAGAGTCAGTGAAATGGGACATTGCTAGCTCCAAAGACGGAGGAAAGGGCCACGAGCCAAGGAATGTGGGAAGCCTCTAGAACTGGGAAAGGCATTCTTCCCTAGAGCCACCTTGATTTTAAGGCTTCAGACCTCCAGAACTGTAATATAATAAATTTGCATTGTTTTAAGCCACAAAGTTTGTGGTAATTTGTTACAGCAACAATAACAAATTTGTACACCATTGTGCCTGCAATCAGTGCTGTCTGCATAAAGTGGGTCACCAGGGTGCCACCTGAAAATGCATAACCAGAGCTAGATATCTGATCATACCCTTTGACCTGGCAATTCTATATGTGGCATATAAAGCTATACACCGACGTTCTCACCAGTATGGCTTGTAATGAGAAAAGAGAGGGGAACCGTAAACGCCCAATAATTTGTCAAATTTTCAACAATGAAGAGATACTTCTTTTACGATAAGAGAAAAACCAATAGCATCACGTCTTGCAGAGGGTTCTTGGCAGCTAAGTCGGGGAAAATTAAAGTAGGCGGTTTGTAATTCCAGCTAATTTAAAAGTTGTCCTGCACTATAAATGTATTGCTTTGATAGCCAGAAACAGCAATACACTCTTCCATAAAAAACAAGGAGTAAATGGAGACATAGAAAAAGTTGTGTGAAAGGAAAGATTTATTTATTTTTAAAGATTTAAGAAATGTGGGGATGTTTATTTTTTGGAGAAAAGAGACTGGTGGAAAAGGAGAGGTTGAAGACATAGGAAAAAGAGGAAATACTTGAAAAGCAGTGTGTCCAAGGAGACAGACGAGGGTGGGTCCAGGCATGAGTCTGAATTAACCTTGGATGGAGGGATGACCCTTCTTCCTTTAGGGGGGAGCAGGGACAAGGAGGTATGTGTGGGTGCAGATACAATTAATCCTGTGGGTAGGGGACGGAGAATGAGGAGATTTCATTCTTGAAAGACTGCATCTTCGTCCTGAACTAGGACCAAGTTCTATGCTGACGGAACACATGGCAAGACTGATTAAGAGACTTGTGGAACATCATGGGGGTACAGGTGGAGGAAGCAATGTGGGAGCATGAAGTGAGGGTGCTGAGTTGTCCTGAGGGTACAGCTGAGATCGGAAGCCATAATTGTACCCTGTGTGGCTCCACCAGGACAAACCACCTCACACTTCTGAGGAGTGACAACTGTGGATCTTTTATGGATATTATGGAACTTTGATAAACAGTAGCCGGGATGGTCTTGAAATTGCTGCTGACTTATTTAGTGCTGTTTTGAGGTATTTTTGATATCTCCTTGATGTATGCCAAGAAAATTTTACATTTCAAAAGTGGGCTGCAACCACAAAAATGGTTGGAGAAATAAGAGGCTAGGGTGTTACAAAGGATGTTTACATGAAGTCAACCAGGATAATGCCCAGAGTTGGGTTAGAGGTGACCAGAAGGCCTGTGATCGGGGGAGAGAAATTGGCGTAATGTAGTCAGATGGTGTGGTCTCAATGGTGCATGATTTTTTCATAAATTACTATGGAGGTGGGACGATTTAACTGCTGCTTATTGGCACCTTGATTTGTAGAATAGAGGAGGAGAATAAACATTTATTTAATCATTAGTGAATCAGAGAGAAAAAAATGCTATTTGGCTCTTCTCTTTTGCTTCAAAAGAAGTTTTATAATTTCTCCCTGTGGTAAGTAGCTTTTTGCTAACAGAAAAGTCTTGATGATACAGTATCGGGCAGAGAGAAGAGCAGAGTCCTGGAAGGTGAGATGCTGGTAAGATGGCTCGTTCAGTGGGTTGGGTGTCAGTAAAACACATGCTCCCCTGAATTTGCAGAAATCATGGGGTAGTCTTGATCTCAAGCAAATCTGTGATCCAGAGCTACAATTTTTGCCTAGCTGAAACAACAGAGGGAGTGCCTCAGCTGACCGCTGCTATAAGAAGTGGTGCATCTTTCATTTGGTAGTTTATTTCTATTTTCATCTGCGTAAATAACTAGTTCTTCTTTCTTTTGACTACTTTTCTGGTAGAATCTGTGTATTGGCCACACTATTCTTTACATCTTTGAGATAATAAGTTTTCTTATCAAAATTTATCAAATGCATTTTTCCTTATCCTGATGCTTTCCTCTTGATGTAGTTTTATGTCATTTTATTAGACTTTGTATTTTTGTAGTGGGTATGTCTCTCAGCCACTAGCTCAGGTGTACAAGAAATATGATTTTATTTATTTTTTATAACTCAATTTTTCTTTTGAGCCCCATTTTTGTTGGGCTGCTGGGAAATAAACTGCAGTCATGTTAGGGTTGTGTCTGGGTTCCCGGCGGCTTGTCACAGAGTATTAAATGCTCTGGGTGGTATCCCTCTGGTCATTAAGTCACTGGTCCACATGGGGGGGGTGTCCCCTGAGAAGCCCATTGTCTCCTCTGGGGGTCCTTGTCAGTCTTGGCAGCTCTCTTGTGCTTTTGTGCCTCTTCCTGGGCTGCCTTTGGTCCTGTGTACATAGATGTAGCTGCAGCCATGTCTCTCTTAGGTTCGTTGCCTCATCTGCTGTCAGGAGTTGCTATGGAATGCACAATCCCACTGCTCTCATTTCCACAGGCTGTTTCTGGGCTCAGAATTTCTTTCTCCCTTCACGTTTCCAGCCATGACAAAAATATTCTCCCCGGTCTCGGAGTTCAGGCTTTTGAAAACACATCTCCTTTATACATATCATCTGTGGGGTGAGTTCTTCAAACCCTGCTGTCTTACGCTGCATCAAACTACATCATAACTGCCAAACCACTGAGAATCATGGCGCAGCCAAGTTGACACACAACCTTAACCATCACACTTGCAGATATCCTGTTTCTCAACAACGTTTTGCTTGATAGTTTTGGCATCCATTGATGATCCTTGTCTGGACTGATTATTACATTGGGAGTTACAAAGTGGTGACTTTCTAGTCTATCATTGCTCCTACATTTATTAGCTGGATTTCAGTAAAGAAAACCTTTCCCCTTTCTGCTCTTTTCTGTGTCTCTTTTTATGACTATCACTGTGGGCTCATGGATTTTTAAAATTTAATGAGTTATAATCCATAACTTTACTTTTGTTTCCTTTTCTTTCTTTCTCTTTCTTGTTACTCAAATCATCTCAAACTTTGCTAGTGGGATAGCTTTCAAATTGACTTCTGTGTTCTTTTGACATGAGCTCATTAATCTTTGAGCACTTCCTTCTTTTTGGAACAACGTAAGTTTTATGCTTAATTTGGGCTTTCCTTGCTCCAGGCTCTGGAATCAGCCAGTTCTCCAAGGAGCCCTAATTTGTTTTTAATGAGCAATGATATTTAGAAACCAAGAAATGGGCACTAGATAGATATGTTCAATGCTCTGGAGTCTCATTGTTTTTAGACCCTTGCTGTAGACAGAGCAAGAAACACACACACACACACACACACACACACACACACACACACACACACACACGGTCATGAGTTTATACCAATACCTCCACTTTACAGCCAACAGACAGGGTTCTTCTTCACTTTTCCCTATTCTATATCCAGGTATCTGAGGCAATTTAGTTTGTGATAAAAAGAACACTTCAAATCAGTGAAGAAAATATGGTCATTCAATATGCTGTTTGGGGACATTTAGCTATAAATTTGAACACAAACAAACAAATTCCTACTTAACACTAAACAAATTCCAAATTGGTTTAAGAGCTGGAAAAAAAAAAAAACTATGAAAGTATTAGAAGAAAATGTTGGAGAAAAAAACTACAGTCTTGGGAAGGGAAAGACTCTTAAGTAAAATAAAACCCAGAAGTCATAAAGGAAAAGAGTCACAGGTTTGACACTGAACAATATTATTGTATTACTGTGCACATGTGTAAGTCTTTCTGTAAGATTCCCGGAAATGGAATCATTGGGTCACACCCTTGTGAATGTCCATCCAATTTTGAGAGAGAGCACTACGTTCTACTCCAAATGGGCAGCGCATATTTAAATAAAACAACAGCAACATAAGGTAAGTAGCTATCTCATGGAAGGCCTTGAAGAAAGATCAGAGACCAGAGGTCAGGTCCCAGGCAGCCACTTTAAAATGCTGCAGAGCAAGAATCTAAATGCCAGTAGGCAGGGGAAGGAAGTGTGTCCAGCAGAATTAATTGACAGTCTCTGGGATCTTTGAAGTCTTACACCTGTTCCATTCCTTCATCACATGCTCTGGCCTCACTTTCTGGGAATCTGCTTTTTCTTTACTAAGGCTGCTGTGCTATACCAGGAAGAAAAAGGCATAGGGTTTATCATGGACAAGTCTAGGAGACTGAAGGGTCATCCACTGGCAGCACTGAAGGACTGGAGATGCTGAACACATCTCAGAGAAAGAATGATAAAATTCTCTCCCTTTATGATTCTACCCTGGGATGAGTGATGTGATGGGGACTTGAAGCTGTATATCCAAATGTTCCCAGATGGGTGGGCCTTGACTCAAGTCTAAGGGGACATATATGGCCTTTCTGAAACCCTGGTTCTGTATGATCATCCTAGGCCAAGGTGCCACCTTTTCCATCACCTTGCTTTGCAACAGTGAAGATGTTTTTCTACTGGGGCCTTTGGAATGTACACAGTTCAGCAGATAACAAACTAGAGAACATTTTAAGTTCTTTCTAAATGAGCCCTAGAGCTCTGCTGTCCCTGAATTTAAGTCTTTTTCCCAAGAAGGAAAGAAAAAATTGAAAAGAAAATAATGTTTGCAGCTGGAGCCTGAATTTGCAGTTTTATCTGCAAAGACCGGAAAACACCTGGCACCAGCAGACTTTCTATTGAATTTATATGGCTTTTAAAAATAGGCCAGCTCTTAGCTGACTGGCAAGATCTAGTTATGTTTGGTTGTCTTACAAAATTTTATCTAAGCTCAAGCAATCACACAATATTTTCTGTAATTTTTAGCAGAGAGAGGAGTATGCAAAACTACTGTTATATCTTCCCCAGATCAAGCTGTGTTTTTGATAACTCAGGAAGCTTGTAACAGGTATCAGTTAATACCTGAATCAGAGTCCACAACTGAAAGAGACTTCAGACCATAGAATCTTGCTACTTAAAGAGTAGTTCTTAGACTAGCAGCATCTTTCAGAAGTTTGTTAGAAATGTAGAATCTCAGGCCCCACCCCAGACCTACTGAATCAGAACCTGCATTTTTACAAAATATTTAGGAATGCTCACTAAAATTTGAGAAGCACTGCTATAAAGCACAGTTTCTCAGAGGGTGTTCTTTAGACTGCCTTAGCAAAATCACTTGGGGAATACTTATTAAAATTGCAAACTCTTGGGTCCTGCTAGAGTTACCTTAGACCTACTAGAATTAACCCCACAAGATTCTTGGCAAACTAGTTTGAAAACTAGTGCTGTAGGTGTATGTTTAAAAAGCTACACTGGATAGAGGAAGCAAGAGAGTAGTGTAAACAGCTGCATACTCCCATCCTCCCACAACAAAACCAGAAAACTTCAAGCAGAAATAGGTCTCAGAACTCAATGATCTCAGAACTTTGGAAACCAGTGGAAGATTACAGCCTCTAAGTAAATGCTGAATCAAGAAAAAGGCAGCTTTCAAAACAGACACATGAGGAAATGCTTACAATCATTAGCCATTAGAGAGATGTAAATCAAAACTACAATGAGATACCACATCTCACCCCAACAAAGCTAGGATTAATCCAAAAAACACAAAATAATAAATATTGGAGAGGTTGTGGAGAGACTGCAACACTTACATACTGTTGGTGGGAATGTAAAATGGTACAACCAGTTCGGAAATCGATTTGGCGCTTCCTTAAAAAGCTAAAAATAGAAGTACTATACGATCCATCAATCCCACTCCTTGGAATATATCCTAGACAATTAAGAGCCGTTACACGAATAGATATATGCATACCCATGTTCATTGCAGCACTGTTCATGATAGCAAAAAGATGGAAACAACCTGTGTGCCCATCAACAGACGAATGGATAAACAAATTATGGTATATTCACACAATGGAATAATACACAATGATAAAGAACAACAACAAATCTGTGAAACATTTTATAACTTGGAGGAATCTGGAAGGTATTATGCTGAGTGAATTTAGTCAGTCGCAAAAGGACAAATATCGTAAAAGGCCACTATTATAAGAACTCACAAAAAAGTTTAAACACAGAAGAAAACATTCTTCGATGGTTACCAGGGTGGGGAGGGAGGGAGAGGAGTATTCACTAACTAGAAAGTAGACAAGAATTATCTTAGGTGAAGAGAAGGACAGCACACACTTCAAGGGGAAGTCAGCACAACTGGACTAAACCAAAGCTAAAAAGTTTCCTGAATACAACCAAGCACCTCAAGGGACAGAGTAGCAGGGGCAGGGATCTGGGGACCATGGTTTCAGGGGACATCTAGGTCAACTGGCATAACAAAGTTTATTAAGAAAATGTTCTGCATCCCACTTTGGTGAGTGGCATCTGGGGTCTTAAAAGCTAGTGAGCAGACATCTCAGATGCATCAATTGGTCCCAACCTACCTGGAGTAAAGGAGAATGAAGAACACCATAGACACAAGGAAAGTATTAGCCCAAGAGACAGAAGGGGCCACATAAACCAAAGACTTCATCAGCCTGAGACCAGAAGAACTAAACGGTGCCTAGCTACCACCAATGACCACCCTGACAGGGAACACAACAGAGTCCCTGATGGAGCAGGAGAAAAGTGAGGTGCAGAACTTAAATTCTAGTAAAAAGACAGACTTAATGGTTTGATTGAGACTGGAGGGACCCCAGAAGACGTGGCCTCTGGACTCTCTGTTAGCTGAAAACTAAAACCATTCCTGAGGCCAACTCTTCAGACAGATTAGACTGGACTATGGGACATAAAATGATACTTGTGAAGAGTGTGCTTCTTAGCTCAAGTAGATACATGAGACTAAATGGGCAGCTCCTGTCCAGAGGTGAGATGAGAAGGCAGAGAGGGTCAGGAGTTAGTTGAATGGACATGGGAAATCCAGGGTGGAAAGGAAGAGTGTGCTGTCACAGTATAGGGAGAGCAACTAGGGTCACAAAACAATGTATGTATAAATTTTTGTATGAGAGACTAACTTGAATTGTAAACTTTCATTTAAAGCACAACTATAAAAATAATAATAATTCTAAAAAAAAGAAAAAGATAGCTTTCAAATAGTAGAAAGCCTTTTCTTTCTACCTTAGATGCTCTGATGGTTAAGGTTGTGTGTCAATTTGGCTGGGCCATGGTTCTCAGTGGTATGGCAGTTGTATGACGTTGTGATCACTTCCACAGTGAGATTTGATATATTGTGATCACCTCCATGATGGGATCTGCTGTGAGTAGCCAATCAGTTGAAAGGAATTTCATTGGGCATGTGGCCTGCATCGAATATAAGTGGACATTTGGCAAGGTTCGTGGGCTTTTGCTCACTCTGGATCCTGTAGCTGTCTCCTGTTCATCTGACCTCCAGTTCTCGGGACTTGAGCTAGCAGGTTACCTGTGGTCTTGCCTGCCCATCTTGGGATTCGTTGATCTTTGCAGCCTGTGAGCAAGAGCCCTGCTCTCTGACCTGCCAATCTTGGGTTCGCCAGCCCCTATGGCTATGTGCATGAATCAGGAAAAACCTCTATCCTGAACCATGGACTTGGGATGTTCCAGCCTCTACAACAACATGAGCCATCTCCTTGACATAAATCTCCCTCTGTATATATTTATACACTTTACTGATTTTACTTCTCTAGAGAACCCAGCCTAAGACAGATGTTCTTCCCCCTCCCCATCTCTGTAACAGCAGGTGCTATGGCTGAGGCTGCTGCACTGGTGGCGAACCATGAACCAGAACTGTGCTCCCAGACAGGGACTTGCTCTTTGGCCTGGGAGTGTGTGGAACAGGCTGCTTTTGCTGCTGGACTCTTTAATCTGTCTGTTCATATCTGTCTAGGGGCTGCCTGAGGACTGAGAAGGCACAGGCTTCCCAATTTGGCCAGCCTCTGTGCTCCCACAGAACTGGGGGGAGGGGTGGCATCTAGCAACGCCCTCAGAGAGTGCTGTCTTTAATCACCTGAAATTAATCAGTGTGATTGAAGCATACCATAGGCTTCCAAAGGCCAGAGAAGAAGGGCTGATGTGAGAGTGTCTTACAGAATTTAGAACTTTCAAAAGCACTGTAAAATTACACAAAATTGTGACATATAGAATTCTAGAGGTCTGACCTTCTACCAAATCAACAAATGCACTTGAAAGAGCAGTTGGAGACAATTATTTTGAAACTCTGGAACCAGGTCAGACACTTACATCAGCCAGGGGAGTGTTTGATGAAGGGACAAAGTATTGATCTTTCCTAGTTGAGCAACATGCACTAACAGCTACCATCCTCCATTCCTCAGCCCCACCAAGATAGTGGGGACATTGCCGATGTTCCTTGAGCAGCTGGCTGGTGCCAGGGTGTGCAGTGGGGACCTTGACTGCTGAGGATTTGAGATTGCACAGTTTCCACAGCTGGATCGGTCTGGTGGTGCCCTGTGGGATGGATGCAGACCATCACAGTGGTTTCGGCCCTATCACAGAAGCAGCTTTTCCCAGATGGTATATTCAAAGGGCCATTGTGCCCTTTGGAGGAATCTGACAAGTCATTAACTGGCTGCAGAGATAACAGAATTGGAACACACACTTTAAAAAAATTAGCTTGGAAAAGTCACTAAAAAAACAGTTGACTGCAGGCTACATTACTTAACAACAGCAATTCCTGAAGAGTAGGAAAATCAGATCTTTTCTTTTAGTTTTTTAGATATTTCTTACAGTTTTTTGCTTTTTATTTTTTTCTCTGGAGTAAAAGGAAATTTCCTTAAAAAAAAACACTACTTGGGCATGGGCTCAGGAAAGGAGTCCTTGGTGTCCACACACATTTTGGAGGGCAAGAGTAGTTAAGGGAGATTTCTGAGCAGATAGACTATTACAGCCTTCAACAATTAAAGCAAGCAAACAAACAAAAACAAAACAAAACTACAATCCCTGGGTAAGAGAAAGAATCTAAATTCCAGAATTGCCATATGTCATGGATTGAATTGTGTCCCAAAAAAATATCCATGAACTTTGCTAGGCCATGATTCCCAGTATTGTGTGATTGCCCACCATTTTGTCATCTGATATGATTTTCCTATGTGTTGTAAATCCTACCTCTATGACGTTAATGATAAAGTATTAGAGTCAGTTATATTAATGAGGCAGGAATCAATCTACAGGAGTAGGTTGTGTCTTAAGTCACTCTCTTTTGAGATATAGAAGAGAGAAGCAAGCAGAGAGAAAAGGGGACCTCAAACCACCAAGAAAGCAGCACCAGGAGCAGAGCACATACTTTGGACCTGGGGCCCCTGTGTTGAGTAGCTTCTAGTTCAGGGGAAGATTGATGACAAGAACCTTCCTCCAGAGCTAACAGAGAAAGTCTCCCCTGGAGCTGGCACCCTGAATTTAGACTTCTAGCCTCCTAGATTGACAGAATAAACTTCTTTTTGTTAAAGCCATCCATTTGTGGTATTTCTGTTATAGCAGCACTAGCTAACTAAGAAACCATATTATAATATACAAATGCTCCAGTCTCAAAAAATAGCAAGGCTTACAAAGAAACAGGAAAAGACGGCCAACTCAAAAGAACAATAAAGAAACAGAAATCGCCTCATTGGAAGCCCCAGATAACGAATAGATTAGGTATCCAATTTGAGAAGGAAGAATTAAAAGTATCTCTATTCACAGATGATGTCATCAAAATTAAAACCTTCTGTGCATCAAAGGATTTTATCAATAAAGTGAAGATATAACCTACAGAATGGGCAAAAGTATTTGGGAACTATATATCTAATAAGGGTTTAATGCCCAGAATATATAAATAACTCCTACAACTCAACAACAAAAAGACAAACAACCCAATTTAAAAATGGGCAAAGGACTTGAATAGACATTTCACCAAGGGAGATATACAAATGGCCAATAAGCACATGAAAAGATACTCAAAGTCATTAGTCATTAGGGAAATGTAAACCAAAACTGCAATGAGATACTACTTCACCCCCACTAGGATGGCAATTATCAAAAAACAGAAACTAACAAGTGTTGACAAGGATATGGAGAAATGAAAACCCTCATCCATTGCTGGCTGGGTTGTAAAATGGTGCAGCTGCTTTCAGAAACAGAATGGCAGTTCCACAAAAAGTTCAACATAAAATTATCTTATGACACAATTCCATCCCTAGGTGGAATTGTATCATAAGATAATTAGACTCAAACAGATACTTGTACAACAATGTTCATTGCAGCATTATTCACAATAGCCAAAAGGTGGAAACAACTCAAGTGTCCATCAGTAGATGAATGGAGAAATAAAATGTAGTATATATATACAATGGAATGTTATTCAGCCATAAAGAGAAGTGAAGTTCTGACCCATGTTACACATAACATGGATGAACCTTGAAAACAATATGCTGAGTGAAGTAAGTGAGTCACAAAAGAACAAATACCGTATGATCCCACATATATGAAAAATCTAGAGTAGGCAAATGTATAAAACCCAAAAAGCCCATTGCTGTCGAGTTGATTCCGACTCATAGTGACCCTTTGGGACAGAGTAGAACTGCCCCAAAGGGTTTTCAAGGAGTGGCTGGTAGATTTGAATTGCTGACCTTTTCGTTAGCAGACAAGCTCTTAACCACTGTGCCACCAGGGCTCCAGGCAAATGTATAGAGACAAAAATGTATTAGTGGTTACCAGGGACAGGTATAAGGGGGAAATGAGGGAGGGTAATGCTTAAGGGTGATGAAAAGCTTTGGAAACAACAGCAGTGATGTTTGTATAATTAATGTCATTGAATTGTTGATGCAAAAATGGTTGAAGTGGCAAATGTTATGTTATACATATTTCACTATAATAAAAATTAAAAAGAAAAACTATGCTGCTGATTCTGATGCTCAGCTCCCAAAAACCCTTTTCATTGGGAATCACAATTCTAAGAATGTAAGATTTCCCAATAATCATACAACAGGAAAAGAGAAATGAGAGAAGTGAAACTTTCTGTGCTAGTGAGATTTGAGTTGCCTTTAGCCCTGCATTTAAAGCAATTGACTGCTAACTGAAAGGTCAGCCATTTGAAACCACCAGTGGCTTCCTGGGAGAAAGATGTGGCGGTCTGCTTCCTTAGAGATTTACAACCTTGGAAACCCTATGAGGCAATTCTACTTTGTCCTGTAGGGTGGCTATGAGTCAGAATTGACTCGAAGGCAGTGGGTGTACCCCTGAACACCGAGTCAGAATGTTTTTTTAAGGATGTTTCTATCATTCTCTCTTCATTCTCTCAATGTCAATTCCTCTCTTAAACACAGCAAGGTTGAGAAGACAAAGGGAGTTCAGGGTAGGACAGTCTTCCTGAGGTGTGAACTCTAAATGAACATGAAGCCCAGACTTTTCACTGGGTTTATCTCTGAGCAACAGCTGGAGGACTCATCAGGTCCGGGCGTGGCTGTAACCGCTTCCCTACTCACCTCCTTATGCAGTTGTGTTAACGACCCTGGCAGCTTCTTCCTCAGACGGTTGTCTTTGAGTAACGGAAACACATGTATGAAGACACCTAAAGGGCCTAGGAAGATTTTTCTCACCAGCTTGTCAGCTCCTCTTAGTCATGGCTGAGATGTTACTGCTTGAGAGCCACTTCTCTGTGTTCCCCACCGGGTCCTGCAGACATCCTTCTGGGTCCATGCAGACGCCCTGGGAGCGCCTCTGCGAAGGCTGTTTTCAGCTAACACTAGAAAGTGGATTTGTCGACCAAGTCATGAAGCTGAGAGCATAATGCTATTGGCCTGAGATAAGGCCAGGAACCTTGAAAGAAGGAGGCTTGAAACATTGGAATAGAGGGAGGGAATGTGGAAACGGGAAAACAGGGCTTCAAATTGGTTCAGTCCAGCTTGAACCCCTGCTAGGAATTTGCATTCCTACCCCCAGATACACTGAATCAGAATCTACATTTTGACAAGATCCCCAGGTGATTCTTATATATAATAAATCTTGAGAACCACTGCTTTGCTAGTGGTTCTCAGAATTAGTCCCTAACCAGCAGTATTAGCATCGCTGGGAACTTGTTAGAAATGCAAATTCTCAGCAGGGGTTCTAACTGGAACAAACTGAAGGCCATAGATGATAACACACAATACAGACCTAGTCTCCCCTCCCCTAGCCAGCCGTGGGGCCTGGATAAAGGTAACTAGAAATTAACTGACTTGGATGCTAGAGCTGGAGGGGACTGTACAGACGAGGACACTGAGGCTCGGAGAGATTAGATAATCTCAGTGAACCACAAGCAAGGCTGTGACCAGAACTGTGTCTCTGGACTCCCAGTTCAGTGCTCTAACATATCTGCCTTCAGGCAGAAAACCAGAAAGTACCATCTATAAGAGCTGAGTTCTAGTCTTGCATATAAGATTAAGTTTTATATCTGCAGTCAGATGACAGGCAGCATACTAAGAGCTTGAGCTTCAGTGTCAGATAGACATGGGTTCAAATCTGGACTTTCTAGTTATTTGCTTATATGATAGGGCAAGTAGCAATTCTCTGCGTTTCAGCTCATACGTCAGTAAAATGGCGATAATACAATCTGGACTGTACAGGTGTTGTAAGGATTAGATGAGGTCACAGGAGTAAGTTTGGTGTGTATCTCAAACTTTAATAAGCCTATGGATCACTTGCAGATCTTGTTAAAACGAAGGTTCTGATTCAGCAGTTCATGGAGGTGGCTGAGAGTCTGCATTTCTAACAAGGTCCCAGGTGGTGATGATGTAGTTGATTCGTGGACCACGCTTTGAGTAGCAAGGACATAAAGTACTTACCAAATGGGAGTCTTAAAACATTTTTTAATTTTGAAATCATTTTATACTTACAAAAAATTTGCAAAAAAAGTACAAAAAAACTCTCATAGATCCCAAAACCAAATTAGTTGCTGTCAAGTTGATTCTGACTCATGTAGAACTCACGTGTGCCAGAGTAGAACTGTGCTCTGTGGAGTTTTCAATGGCTCATTTTTTTGGAAATAGATCATCAGGCCTTTCTTCTGAGGCTCCTCTGGGTGGACTCAAACTTCTCACCTTTTGGTTAGCAGCCAAGCTCATAAACCCTTGTATACTACTCAGGGAGTCCAAATCCATCACCAAAAACTAAACCAAACCCGTTGCCATCGAGTCAATTCCAACTCATAGTGACACTATAGGACAGAGTAGAACTGCCCCACACAGTTTCCAAGGAGCGCCTGGTGGATTCGAACTGCTAACCTTTTGGTTAGCAGCCATAGCTCTTAACCAGTATGCCACCAGGGTTTCCAACCCCTCACCAGTTTCCCCAAATGTTAATATTCTACATACAGCCACAGAACAGTGATCACAACAGGAAATCGCCACTGAAACAATGCTGTCAACTAACGTACAGACATTTTTCAAATTTCATCAATTGTCCCACTAATGTCCTTATTCTGGACCAGGATTCAACCCAGGATCACACATTGTACTTAGTCATCATGCCTCCTTTCATCTGGGGCAGTTTACGTGGGTGACTTCCCTGAGAAACAGCGACATTGTTACTCCACTTGCATCTCTTACATTTTGTTTTTATTTAATGGTTCTCAAATATTGGTGTTCAGAAGAATCGCCTGGGGAGCTTGTTTTATATGCTCACTCTCAGAGAAACTGACTCAGTAGGGTTTGGCTGCTGTTTGGGAATATGTATTTTTATTAGCACACCAGGTGATTCTGATGCAGACCAGACTTTGAGAAACAACATCCAAGAATGGCTGACACAATGTTCAGCAAACACTGCCATGTGATCTTCTCCTTAAAAAAAAAAAAAATTTAAGCATTACATTCATATGGCAGCATTTCTAGTCTATGTATAGACTTCCTTCCCCATCCCTATCCCTTTTGTAACACAGGTGAAAGCACAATAACACGCACTGTTTTGCACTTTGCTTTGTTACTAACATGACTTTCCGTGTTCCACATTTTCTGGGCCGCTACGCAGGTTTGCGCCTTTCCAACGTCTGCCACAAGGGGGCACCGGTGGCTTCTTCCTAGTACTAATAGCGTATACAGTAGTTCCCCAAAGTGGCCACAGTGGCCGATTAACAAGTATTTGGAGAAAGGGTCATAGGATGTTTTATCAGCCAGACTTTACCACCTATGGCCACAGAGATCTATATTCTTCTGCATCAGGGAAATTCCCAGAAGCACTGATTTCAGGCCATCTCTCTGTCACGAATAATTAAAGAAGTGTGTTCGCACTGAGATGTGGGGTGTGCAGGCTTAGCCCCAGCTGTCAGGCTTGCTGCCTGCGAGGTTTGGTCTGAGCTGTCCTGAGCAGAAAGGGCAGCTGTGAATAGTGCAGCAGCTGTGTAGAGGCTCAAACACAGAACTGCTGGCTCACACACTTTGCCCACAAGGGCCTTGTGATCTTTTTACTTCCTTTTCCCCAGGCCTCTTGCTCCCAAAGAAGCCAGTGAACAGAAATAACACTATCGCATGGTCAATACTGTCCCTGGGTAAAACCACCACAAAGTTATGGTAAAGCAAAAAGATTTTATTTGCCGTGTGTTCAAAGAGGCAAAAGCGGGGAATGGATAAGCATGCTGCCAGAGCCATGTCTGCCTGAATCCAAGGAATATTGCAAAATAGGCAAACGTTGGGAAAACGGACAAGCATGCACCAGCAGCATGTCTGTCTGAGCCTGAGGAATGTTACAGAATCATCACTATGTATTAACATTACAAATGGGTAAAATCATTGAAAGCTTTACCCTTTCACAGATTGGCTAAAAACTGCTAAATCACCGTGATTCTACGTTTTGGATTATCTTTCTTAATAATCATTGGTACAGGTTTCAGTGAAAGACAGTCAGGAGGGTCTTCACTGGTCCAACAAATCTTACTATTTACTCTATGCTGATAGAAAAAGATCAGAGGAAAGTATGCAGGTCTTTTGTGCTCTACTTGATATGTTTATGTGAAAGGTTCCCTAAAAGATGTTTTCCAAGATTGTCCTAGCCTTTATACCTCAGGGCCCAGTTGATGTGTCCTTGTGAGTCTTTGAGGGCCCTTTGAGTCCAGCTTCAGCTGGGTCATAGTCTTTATACTCAAGGACAGGGAATAATGACTCCAATTTTATCTCCTAAATCAATACTCACCCTCATCATTCCCCTAGAAGGGACTTAGCGAAGAAGGGTCCCTCAGTGCTGGTGATTAGTTTATTTTTTAATGGTACAAAATTGGCAAAAATTTAAACTTATGCTAGACCCATTTGTGTGCTGGTAGATGGTAAACAACTAGCTGTCCAGAAAAAAAGGCCAAACCTATTTGTGGTGTTTGCCAATTTCAGTGGTATAAATTCTCTCTTTGTGACTGATTTCAAGTTACCAGTGTGATGTACTGAATGCAAAGTTAGCAAGAGATGTGGGTACCACACTTTTATATGGTATTTTTACCATATAAATGCAATTGATGGTAAAATTGCATTTTATGCAATTGCATTTTACTGCATTTACTATTATCTCAAGAGCAGAGATAACAGTAAATGCAATAAAATAACTAGAAGTGATGAGTTCCGAATGTGCATTATCTTTGTTTTTATATAATTTATTTCATTGTTGTTGTTAGGTGCCATCGAGTTGGTTCCGACTCATAGTGACCCTATGTAAACAGAATGAAACATTGCCTGGTCCTTCGCCATCCTCATGATTGTTATTATGCTTAAGCCCTGCTGCACCCACTGTGTCAATGCATCTCGTTGAGGGTCTTCCTCTTTTTCACTGACCTTCTACTTCACCAGGCATGATTTTCTTTTCCAGGGACTGGTCCCTCCTGATAACATGCACAAAGTATGTGAGACGAAGCCTCGCCATCCTTGCTTCTAAGGAGCATTCTGGTTGTACTTCTTCTAAGACAGATTTGTTCGTTCTTTTGGCAGTCCACAGTATATTCAATATTCTTTGCCAACACCATAATTCAAAGACATCAATTCTTCTTCAGTCTTCCTTATTCACTGCCCAGCTTTCACGTGCATATGAGGTGATGGAAACACTGTGGCTTGGGTCAGGTGCACCTTAGTCCTCAAAGTGACATCTTTGCTTTTTAACACTTTAAAAAGATCTTTTGCAAGAAATTTGCCCAATGCAATGCATCTTTTGATTTCTTAACTGCTGCTTCCATGGTGTTGATTGTGGATCTAAGTAAAATGAAACCCTTTACAACTTCAATCTTTTCTCCGTTTACCATGATGTTGCTTATTGGCCCATTTGTGAGGATTTTTGTTTTCTTTATACTGAAGTGTAATCCGTACTGAAGGCTGTGGTCTTTGATCTTCATCAGTAAGTTCTCTTCAATTTCAGCAAGCAAAGTTGTGTCATCTGCAGTTGTTAATGAGTCTTCCTCCAATCCTGATGCCCCTTTCTTCTTCATATAGTACAGCTTCTCAGATTATTTGCTCAGCATACAGATTGAATAAGTATGGAGAAAGGATACAACCCTGACGCACACCTTTCCTGACTTGAAACCATGCAGTATCCCCTTGTTCTGTTCGAATGACTGCCTCTTGATCTACGTACAGGTTCCTCATGAGCACAATTAAGTGTTCTGGAATTCCCATTCTTCACAGTGTTATCTATAATTTGTTATGATCCACACAGTAGAATGCCTTTGCATAGTCAATAAAACACAGGTAAACATCTTTCTGGTATTTTCTGCTTTTAGCCAGAATCCATCTGACATCAGCAATGATATTCCTGGTTCCACGTTCTGTTCTGAATCCAGCTTGAATTTCTGGGAGTTCCCTGTGGATGTACTGCTGCAACTGATTTTGAATGATCTTCAGCAAAATGTTACTTGTGTGTGATATTAATGATATTTCTTTGTTTGGTTGGATCACCTGTCTTGGGAATAGGCATAAATATGGATCTCTTTCAGTTGGTTGGTCAGGTAGCTGTCTTCCAAATATCTTGACATAGACTAGTGAGCACCTCCAGCACTGCATCCATTTGTTGAAACATCTCAATTGGTATTCCATCAATTCCTGGAGCCTTATTTTTCGACAACGTCTTCAGTGCAGCTTGGACTTCTTCCTTCAGTACAGTCAGTTCTTGATCATATGCTACCTCCTGAAATGACCGAACGTCGAACAGTTCTTTGTGGTACAGTTACTCTTTGTATCCTTTCCATCTTCTTTTAATGTTCCTGCATTGTTCAGTATTTTGCCCATAGAATCCTTCACTATTACAACTCTAAGCTTGAATATTTTCTTCAGTGCTTTCGGCTCAAGAAATACCGAGTGTGTTCTCCCGTTTTGGTTTTCTAACTCCAAGTCTTTGCACATGTCATTACAATACTTTACTTTGTCTTCTCAAGTTGCCCTTTGAAATCTCCGGTTCAGCTGTTTTAATTCATCCACCTGAGGGGCTCATCTTCTGGCACTATATCAGAGAATGTTCTGCTGCTATTCATAAGATTTTCACTGGCTAATTTTTTTAAGAAATAGACCGTGAGGTCCTTCCTAGACCATCTTAGTCTGGAAGCTCAGCTGAAACCTGTCCCCATGGGTGACTCTGTTGGTATTTGAAAACCGGTGGCATACCTTCTAGCATCACAGCAACACGCAAGCCCCCACAGTATGAAAAACTGGGGGTATTTCATTGTAAGTTTATGTAATTTAATTTTTAATAATGGTTGTATTTACCAACCAGTTAGTAAAATACCTGAGAATTTAACAATCAATTCTTGCAAGCCATGTGAGCTGGCACCAGCATATCGCTGACTAGACATGTCTCACTTTATTTTGGGCCACAGTGAACTGAGATAGACTCTTAATTTCTCAGAATAACAGGAAAAACAGGAAATGAAGAGTACGCATGTATATCAACTTACTTGGCAAACAAAAAAGCGAAAAACCAGGAAAAGTATTAAGACTGGTCTCCATCTGACTGCATCATCTTGACTGTAGGAAATTCAGTTAAAATTCTTTTTTCTTTTTTTTCATTGTACTTTAGATGAAGGTTTACAGAACATATTAGTTTCTCATTAAACAATTAATACATATATAGTTTTGTGACATTGGTTGCCAACTCCACAACATGTCATCACTCTCCCTCTCTGAAACTTGGGTTCCCCATTACCAATTTTCCTGATCCCTCCTGCCTTCTCATCCTTGCAGCTGGGCTAGTGTGCGCATTTAGTCTCGTTTTGTTTCATGGGCCTGTCTAATCTTTGCCTGAAGGGTGAACCTCAGGTATGAGACCAGTAGAGCATCTTAGATGGGTGCTCACAAGCTTTTAAGACCCCCGACGTTACTCACCAAAGTAGAATTTTCTTTATAAAGTATATTATGGCAATTGAGCTAGATGTTCCCCAAGACCATGTGCTCCACAGGCCAGTGCCTTTTTTTTTTGTGGGGAATTTTTTTTTATTATTATTACCTTTCAATCTCTTCTCTTGGGGTCTGTTCAGATTTTTGACCTCAGTTTGTGTTAGTTTAGGTAGGTAGTGTGTTTCCCGAAATTTGTCCATTTCCTCTAGTTTTCAGAGTATAGTTTTTCATAGTACTCTGTTATAATCTTTTTTATTTCAGTTGTCTGTTGTACTATCCTCCATTTTGTTTCTTATTTGGATTATTTGCATCCTCTCCTGGTTTTCTTTTGTTAGCTTGGCCAGTGGTTTGTTGATTTTGTCAGCCCTTTTGAAGAACCTCCTTTTGGTTTTGTTGATTCTTTCTATAGTTTTTCTATTCTCTATTTGATTTATTTCAGCTCTGATCTTTGCTGTTTCCTTTCTTCTGGTGGCTGTGGGCATCTTTTGCTGTTCTCTTTCTACGTTCAAGTTGTACAGCTAATATTTTGGTTTTATCCCTTTCTTCTTTTTTTGATGTGTTCATCTATTGCTATAAATTGACTGCTGAGCACTGCCTTTGCTGTGTCCCAAAGGTTTTGATATGATGTGTTTTTATTCTCATTTGATTCTAAGAAATTTTTTATTCCATCTTTGATTTCTGCTATTACCCAGTTGTTTTTAAGCAAGATGTTATTCAGTTTCCATGTATTTGATTTTTTTTTTTCCTTGCTCTTCCTGTTATTTCTACCTTTATGGTGTTGTGATCAGAGAAAATGCTTTGTATTATCTCAGTGGTTTTGGATTTTGTTGAGGGTTACTTTGTGGCCTAAATGTGGTCTATTCTGGAGAATGTTCCATGTGCACTGGAAAAGAATGTGTACTTTGCTGCTGTTGGGTGGAGTGTTCTATATATGTCTATTAGGTCAAGTTGCTTGATTGTGGCCTTCAGATCTTCTGTATCTTTGCTGAATTTCTTTCTAGATGTTCTGTCCTTTACCAAGAGTGATGTGTTGAAGTCTCCTACTATTATTGTGGAGCTATAAATTTCTGTTTTCAGTGCTGTTAGAGTTTATTTTATGTATTTTGGAGACCTGTCATTGGGTGCGTAGATATTTATCATGGCTATGTCCTCATTGTGGATTGTCCCTTTTATCATTATATAATGTCCTTCCTTGTCTTTTATGGTGGATTTTGTTTTAAAGTCTATTTTATCTGAGGTTAGTATTGCCACTCTTACTCTTTTTTGGTAGCTGTTTGCTTGATATATTTTTTTCCATCCTTTGATTTTTCACATATTTATATCTTTGTTTCTAAGGTGTATCTCTTGTAGACAGCATATTGATGGATACAGTTTTTTAATCCATTTTGTCACTCTCTGTCTCTTTATAGGTGCATTTAGGCCATTTTCGTTCAGTGTGATTATTGAAAGGTGTGATTTTATTGCTGTCCTTTTGTAGTGCTTTCTTTGTGTGTGTGTGTGTGTGTGTGGTGCTCATGTTTACTTTGTTCCTCTTACTCTCCTGTGCTGGATTCCTTTTGTTTGTGGATTTTTTGTTTCTTTCTTTCATTTTTGTAGATTTTGTGTTTACTAAGACTTTATGGTTTTCTTCTTTATTTTGATGAGTAGGTTTGTTAACTTTCTTTGTGGTTACCTTTGAAAATTACTCATATCTTCACAAGTTTTATCCAGTCTTTTATTACTTGATAATGCCTTGACTTCCTCTTCATTTGAAAGTTCTGTATCAACTTGTTTATTCCCTCTTTTATTGTTTTGATGTTGTTGTCATTTAGAGATTGACATCTCTGGTTTCCTGTTGTAAATTTTTTAGTTTTGTTTTATCCTTGAGAGTTTATTATCTGGATTGGTATCTGGCTGATGCTGTCTTATGTGGTAGATTCAGGTTGTCGTCTGATGTTTTTGTTCGCTTATTGAAGGACTCCCTGTAATAATTCTTGTAAGTTTTGTTTGGTTTTTACATATTCCCTTAATTTCTGCTTATCTGGAATTGTCCTAATTTTGCCATCATATTTGAGTGACAATTTTGCAGGACATATTATTCTTGGTTAGCAGTTTTTTTTCTTTCAGGATTTTATATATGTCATCCCATTGCCTTCTTGCCTGCGTGGTTTCTGCCGAGTAATCAGAGCTTAGTCTTACTGTTTCCCCTCTGTATGTGACTTTTCGTTTTTCTCCAGCTGCTCTCAGGATTCTTTCTTTGTCTTTGGTTTTAGTGACTGTGATTATGATGTCTTGGTGTTCTTGTCACTATGAGTTCTTGTCTCTTGTCATTTAATGGCAATGGGTTTTTGAGTATCCTACTTGGGGTTCATTGAGCTTCTTGGATGGGTGGCTTTTCATCTTTCATTATATTAAGGAAGTTTTCTGTCAGCAAATTTTCAATGATCCTCTCTGTGTTTTCCATTTTCTCCCCCTGTTCTGGAACTCCAATCACACACAGATTTTTGTTTTTGATTGTATCCCACATCATTCTCTGGATTTCTTCATTCTTCTCTCTATTTTTCCTCAAACAAATTGATATCCAAAGATTTGTCTTCAATTTCGCTAATCCTGTCTTTCATTGTTTCATATTTGCTCCTAAAACCTTCTATTGCACTGTCCACTTTTGAAATATTGTTATCTTTTGTAATTCTAATTGCAGTTTTTGTGTAATTTCTAGTTTCCTATTTATTTTGACATTTTGTTCCTGTATTATTTTCCTGAATTCTTCCATTGCTTTGTCTGTCTTTTCCGTGATTTTGTCTATTTTTTTTTATTCTTGTCTGAATTTTCCTTCATCTGTTGGAGAACCCTGAATATTAGCTTTGAATTCCCTATCAGGTAGTTCCAGTGCCTTTCTTCTAGCAGAAGTTCATCTGGTGTTTAATTTTGGTTGCTTTCTGGAGCCATTCTCTCCTGATTTTTCTGTATGTTTTGATATTGTCTGCTGTCTCTGGGACACTTAGAAATTATTTTTTTCATTTATTGATTGTAGATTTGATAGTTTTGTCCTGCTTTTTTGTTGTATTTGGTTATGTCTGGCCAGGCGGGCTGGGTATGTTTGTTGCTTGCTCACCTTGGGCACAATACTTCTCACTACAGTGTCCAGGTGGACAGGGCTGGTCACTAAGCTATGGTGCAGCAGGGTGGGTCCAGCGTGGGTGGAGGGGTAGGGCTGTGTAGTGTGGTACAAACTGGGGGCAACCAGGTGGGGCTGGAGGGCAGTGCAGGATAGGGTCCAGAGGACTGCATCAGTACAGCTCAGGGGCGTGGCTCTCAGCACACAGTGCAGATAGGCAGGAAGGAAAGAAGAGGATGTGATGTGCCGAGCTATGTGGGTAGGTGAAAGGAAAGAGAAAAGTAAAAGCAAAAAAAAGGAAAAAAAGAAGTGGAAAAAACAAAAGTAAATAAAATGGTGATGCAATAGGATTCTGTGGGTGGGAAAAAGGTAGACCTGGCAAGGCCATGTGCTGGTGGATCTCTAGCCCAGCAGTGTGGCTGGGCCTGTCAAGAAGGGATATGGGTGGTGCACAGGGCTAGGTGGGTGGGAGAAAGGAAAGAAAAGAGGAGAAAGAGAGAATAGAAACCAACAATCAAACAAACAAATAAAAAATAATTTAAAAAAAGTAAAAGCAACAAAAAAATATAGTGGTGGGGGAACTGGCCATTGGGGGCAGGGAGGAATTGGGATAGTGGCAAGCTGTTGTCTCTCTCACCAGGTGGCACAGCATGGCCCATCAGGAAGGGGCGGAGGCAGTACAGGGCCTAGGTGGGAGGGAGAAGGGGAAAGATAAAGAAAAATAAAAAATATGGCACTGAGGGAGCCAGCCTGCAGGGGCAGCACAGACCTGGGGAGGCCATGTGCCAGAGGTTCTCCAATTGAGTGATACAGTACAGCCCGCCAAGAAGTTGGGGGCAGCACACAGGGCGGGGTGGATGGGGAAAAGGAAAGAGGGAAGGGAGAGAGAGAGAAGAAACAGTGACAAAACAAACAATAAATAAAATGGCGCTGAGGGAGCTGGTCTGTGGTTGCGGCACAGGCCCCAGGAGGCCGCATGCAGTAACTTTCTAACTGGGCTGTGCAGCCTGGCCCATCCAGGAGGAGCTGGGGCAGTACCCAGGGCTGGGTGGGCAAGAGAAAGGAAAGGAAGGAAAGGAGAGACAAGAAACAGAAAAGAAGAAGAATAGAAAAGAACAAAACAAACAAACCAAAAAATCACAGCCTGTCAAGAAGGGGAGGGGACGGCTAGCTGAGCAGGAGAAACGAAAGGAAGGCAGGGAGAGAGAGAAAAACCAAAAAAGCCAAAAAAAAAAAAAAAAAAAAAAAAAATCAAAAACAAAAATACAAACCAAAAAAAATAACCAAATGCAAAAAAAATGGCACTGAAGGGGTTGGCCAATGGGGCCGGGCTTCAGTGAGAGTGTCTCTCTGGCGGTGTTACAGTGGAAGGAAGAAGGGTGGGAGGCATGAAAGCATGTATTCCTGGTTACGGGATGTTCTGTCTCCTGCTGGGTGCTTCATGAGTTGCCTTTCCATACTCCCTGTCCACCTTCCTTGGTGGCTGACATCCAAAGTGGTGAATCCGGGCAGCAGTGGCTGGTATCTCTCTGGCCAAGTGACTGTGGCCTGTTGGAAAGCAGTGGAGGCCTCACACAGGGAAGAAGATTGGGGGGTGGGAAAACGTGTATCCCTGGTTACCGGATGCTCTGTCTCCTGTTGGGAGCTTGTTGAAGTTGCCTTTCTATACTCCCTGTCTGTAGTTTTTCATGGCTGTGGTCCAAGATGGCGAATCTGTGCAGTGTTAGCTGATGGAGGACCTCCACTCCATAACTCTCCTCATTCCCTGTTCTCTGTCAGTTTCTTACTCCATTTGGTGCTTAATCAAGTTCTTCATTCCTTTATTTGGTACTTAGGGTTCCAGGATTGACGTTGTATCTATTTTACTGAGTTTTTAGGGTCTTTGCTGCAGAGGGATGGCATAGTGTTCCTGTCTATAGAGCCATGTTGCCTCTGCCTCCTTCAGTTAAAAATTTTAAGGGAAACCACTGTGTTGTTTTGTTTATTTTTTAGTGTTGTCTTGAGTACTGTACTTAAGTGATCTTATTTTAATTCTCCCAACGATGTAGATATTATCCTAATTTTATGATAAAGACACTGAAGTTTAGAGAGGTTAGCTCACCCAGAGTCACACAGCTAGTTAGTGGCTCAGCCATAATTTGAACTAGAGCTGCTTGGGCCTCACTGGCCATCTGGTCACACACTGTCATCTACTAGGATGGATACATATTACCCCATCTGATCCTTGGTTATTGATACATAACTGTGTTCCTTGTCTTCTGATGTACAGTCTCTACAGTTCTGGCTCTATGGAAGCTCTAGCCACACCTTTCTGGAAGCCTGGAAAAATTTCAGCTGCCTTCCAATGCCATTCATGGGCCATAGGATGCTGTGTAAAACATCTCAGAATGATTCCCACTTGGTCAGGATGTAACATCTTTTGCATGTATTGTTGAAATTGATTTCCTAAAATTTTAAAAAGAATTTTTGTATTACTCTTCATGAGGCACATTGGTCTGTAGCTCTTTTTGTAATTTTAAAAATCTATTTCTTTTTTAGGGAGCTTTGGCATTTTGTGTCTTTTAAGGAATTTGTCCATTTTACCTAAGTTGTCAAATTTATTGGTATAAGTTTTTAATAATATTCCCTTATTACCCTTTGATTTTAGTAGAATCTGTAGTGACATCCCTTCTCACATTCCTGATATTGAAAAATTGTGTCTTTTCTCTTTTTATTCTGAAAGTCTGGCTAGAGGTTTATCAATTTTATTGATCTACTCAGAGAACCAGCTTTTGGTTTCATTAATTTTCCCTATTGTTCTACTGTTTTTAAATTTCCTTCATTTCTATTCTGATCATTATTTCCTTTCTTCTATTTACTTTAGGTTTAGTTTGCTCCTCTTAGTCTAGTTGCTTAAGGTGGAAGGTTAGGTCATTGATTTATTTCTTCTTTTTTGTATAAGTGTTTTATGCTACCTATTTCCCTCTAAGTTCTGTTACAGTTATATCCCACAAATATTGATATGTTGTATTTTTATTTTCATTTAGTTCAAAATACATTCTAATTCCCCTTTGATTTCTTCTTTGGCCCATGTGATATTTAAAAGTTCTGATATTTAGTTTCCAAATATTTGAGAATTTTCCAGATCTCTTTCTACTAAGCATCCTAATTCCATTCTATTGTGGTCAGAGGACATACTTTATATGATTTAAATCCTTTTAAATTAACTGATATTTGTTTCATGGCCCACAGTATGGCATATCTTGGTGTTGTGGATTGAATTGTGTTCCCCCCTCCCCCCAAAAGATATGTGTTAGTCTTAACCCTCATACTTGTGGATGCAATCCCATTTGGCAATAGGTTTGTCTTTGTTATGTTAATGAGGCCATACCAGTGTAGGGTGTGTCTTAAACCTACTCACTTTTGACAGATAAAAGGAGCAGATTAGGCACAGAGAAGTAAGCAAAAATGGAACAGAAGATATGTGCCATGTGGAGATCTCCAAGGAACACTGAGAAGAAGCAAAAGAAGCTGAGATAAGGAATTTCACCCAGAGTGGAGAGAAAGAGAGCCTTCCCCTAGAGCTGGCAAATTATGATGTTGGTTCAGAATAATGAATATACCATGGACTGCCAGAAGAATGAATAAATCTGTCTTGAAAGAAGTACAGCCAGAATGCTCCTTAGAAGCAAGGATGGCAAGACTTTGTCTCACATACTTTGGACATGTTATCAGGAGGGGCCAGTCCCCAGAGAAGGATATCATGCTTGGTAGAGGGTGAGCGAAAAAGAGGAAAACTCTCAGTGAGATGGATTGACACAGTGGCTGCAACAATGGGCTCAAACATAGCAACGATTGTGAGGCTGATACAAAGTTTCATTCTGTTGTACATAAGGTCACTATGAGTCAAAACCGACTCAACATCACCTAACAACAACAAGCCTCCTAAACTGTGAGAAAATAAATTTCTATTCATACCACACCCACTCGTGGTATTTCTATTATAGCAGCAATAGCAAATTAAGACACTTGGTAAATGTTTCCTGTGCCTTGGAAGCAAATGTGTATTCTGCAGTTGTTGGATACAGTGTTTTATAAATGTCAGTTGGGTCAAGTTAGTTGATAGTGTTGTTCAAGTCAAGTCCTCAATGATTTTCTACTAGTTCTATCAAGTGTTGACAAAGGGGGTTTTGAAATCTCCAGTTGTAATTGTGGATTTGTCTATTCCTCCTTTCAGTGCTATTAGTTTTGTTCCTTGTATTTTGAATTTCTGTAATTAGATGCATAAATGTTTAACCCCTTTAATCTGGGGCTAATTTTACCCAACTACGAGGCAATATCCTCCTAAGTAATCTACCTAATGCCTCAAGAATTATGTGTTTTTTACACCCTGGCCAGTAGGAACAAGAACTCTTCCCAGTCCTGTGTAAGCTTAGAAAATCTTTTCCTCTAAACCTCTCTGGTAGCTTCCCCCATCTTTGGGTAGTTTCTTCACACACATGCACTGTACACAGTGCACAAAGTCAAATACTCAAGGGGGGCCTCTACAAATCTTCGGAGTTCTCTTTCTTTGCAGCTCTCTCCTCTGTGCTATTTGTCCTACAGACTCTAACTCCTTGGCTTCGGAACTCCTAACTCCATCTCCTGACTGTGAGGTTGACAGGTTCTCCAGAGTTCCTTCTCCCTGCAGTGCACCCTGGAAACTCCCTCCAGGAAGTAAGCCGGGAGTCGGGGGGGGGGGGAGGGGGGGGGGGCTCACTTCATTTGTTTACTCTCTCTTAGGCTAGCTGTCCTGAATTGCCTGATGTCCAATATCTAAAAAATATTGTTTTATAAACTTTGTTCAGCTTTTTAGTTGTTTCTGATCTCTGTTACTCCATCTTGGTCAGAATTGAAAGTCCACACTTAAGAGTTTTTTAAGCATGATTTTAGAAATCTTTGATTTAGGAATACAGATTTTATAAACTTAATTTTTGTACAAATTAGAGCAAGTTCATAAAATTGGTTTATAACTAGCTTTGTACTCTAATTTTCTCATGATACAAAAATACTCCACAGTTTGTATGTGATTAGGGTTTCTTTTCTCATGGTTTAATTTCTCTACATGTCCTACACTGGTTTTATGGATCAAGTATCTTCAGTTTTTTCTTTTTTTAAGGTTACACAACTATAAAATGGGGTTTACTAAATGAGATTTAATAATTACGCCTTTCTTAACTGATGCTGCAAATTCAGAGTAATTAAACTGTTAGGCTGTCATTTATGCCTAATCTATTTTACCTTTCCTGGAATAGACAGGTAACATAAAGATTTATTCTTTCACCTTATAAAAGGGAGAACAGTAGTAGAAACTTCTTCCACCTTCCACTCTTATGAAGAAAGGGGGTGTATTTTCTCCTAATAGTGAAGTCTCTTTAATTTTTCTAATTCTTAGCTTTGAATACACAATCCTCCACATATAGTTTGTATTATTTATCTCTAAATGCAATACTTTATACTTGTCCTCACTGAAGGTAGCCTGACACTTAAAAATATGGCCTAGAATTATCTGTATGGGCTGAGTTCAGATGCTTTGGAGTTATATGCCACTTGAGCAGTTACTTTATTCCTCTGAGTCTAATTTGTCATCTGTAAACTGGGAATACTACTAATACCCACAGCATATGGAATGCATGGGGGTGTCTGCACTATTTACATGAGACCACGTAGTTACAGTAACATAACTTGTAAAATGAATCTCAGTGGCCTTGGTTGTGAGGATTACATGGGATAATGAAAAGAAAGTGCTCAGAGCAGTGCTGGCACTTAATAAGTGCTCCATAAATGTTAGCTGTTACTAGGGCTGGAGTATAAAATGTGAAGAGGCAAGTGGCAAAAGATGAAGCTGTTTGTAAACCATGTTAAGAAGTTTGGAATTCACCCCAAGGGCAATAGATTGTACATGCATCCCTTGGTATCCATAGGGGATTGGTTCCAGGACCCCCAGGATACCCAAATCCTCAGATGCTTAAGTCCCTTATGCAAAATGGCATAGTATTTGCATATAACCTACACACATCCTCCCATATACTTTAAATCATCTCTAGACTACTTATAATACCTAATACAATGTAAATGCTATGCAAAAATAGTTGTCATATTGCATTTTTTAGGGAATAATGACAAGACATGAGAAGGCGAATAATGCTCAATGGAGTGCTGGAGAGAGACCGAGGATCTATTACCTGGCGGTAGCCTACAGCAGGGAAGGCTTACACATCCTTCCTTTGTGTGGATTCAGCATAGTGCTCGGCCCATGGCAAATTCAAGTTTTGCTTCTGGAAATTTCTTTTTCCCAAATATTTTTGATCTGCAGTTGGTTGAATCCGTGGATGTGGAACTCATGGATACAGAGGGCCAACGGTAACTAGATTTTAGTTTTAAAAAGGATGCCTTTGCTGCAGAATGGAAAGCAGAAAGGTTAAGGCTGATTGAAGTTAAGTAACTGTTGCAGTAGTTCAGAAGAGAGATTACAGTGGCCTGAACAAATGTGGCAGCAACAGAAATGGAAAAGTTTACAGATTGAACGCATGTAGGAGGTAAAAAAAATTGACAAACCTTATTGCCTCATGGATGTGGGAGGTGAGATATACGGAAAAAAATAAGGATGACTCAGGTTGCTAGTTCAGACAGCTGGGTAAATGGTGGTGCATTTATTTAGACAAAAAACACTGGAGATTTAAAACTAGGTTGTATATATAGGGTTTTCTTCAGTGTAGGGCAGGTAGTGGGAGAAGAGGGACCATGTTGAGTTTGAAGTGTGTTGAACATGTCTAAGAGGAAATGATCAATAAGAGACATACGGCTTTAGAACAGCACTGTCCAACAGAATTTTCTGCTGTGATGTAAACGTTCTATATTTGTTCCATCCAGTATGGTGTCTACTAACCCCAAATGGCTATTGAGCACTTGAAATGGGGCTAGTGCGACTGAGGAACTGAATCTTTAATCTTATTTAATTTATATTTTAAGTAGCCATGTGGCTAATAGCCACCATACTGAACAGCACAAGTTTGGAGCTTCGGACAGTGTAAGATACAAAGTTTAGAGTCAACAGCACAAATGATAAACAATTAAATTTGACTTGAGTCAAACCAGAATAGTCGATCCTAGGGAAATTAGAGTTGTTTCTTTTAAGATGGCTATTTAGGAAGTAAGATTTATCGCAAAGAATCCCTAGTTTGACCGCAGCAGATTGACTTTATTGTATACATTAATTTAAACCTGTTGTGACCCCTTTTATTTAGCTAACTTTTAAGGATAATTGGTTCCTAAATTCATTCACCATAAACTTATAGCTTGTCCTCTAATCATAAACATTTTTCTATAATCAAGTGTGTATGTGGGGAGGAGAGAGGACTTTGTTTCTAGAACTCCAGTATTTGATGAACAAACTCAATGATCACTCTAAGTATATCCTGTCTCATCTTTCCAGACTAAATGTTTTCAGTCTATATACAGTGCAATTCTCTTTTATCTCCATGATCATTCTAGAAGCTTTCCCTGGAAACTCAACAACATATTTTTTTTTCCTTGAGGTAAACAAGCCAGAATTAAGGGGAAAAAAAAAAAAAAAAAAAAATCCAGCTGTTTACAACCATGTTTGATTCAAGGGTAAACTTTGTTGTTGTTGTTTGTGCTTTTTCTTTTTTTACTATCTGGATATTTGGAGCCAGAGGTACCATGGGGTAGAGTGTTGAATGGTGGCTCCAAATATATGTCCATGTGCTAATCCCTAGAATCTGTAAATTATTACCATATAGGGTAAAAATGTGATTAATGACCTTGAGCGGAGCTAATCTGGATTACCCAGTTGGGTCCTAAATACTATCATACATATCCTGGTAAGAGAAACCCAGAGGGAGTTTTAAGACACACACAGAGGAGGAGATATAAATGCAGAGGCAGAGATGGGAGGGATGCAACCACAAGCCGAGGAACACTGAGGAATGCTGGACAGCCACCAGAAGCTGGAAAAGGCAAAGAAACAGATTCTCCCCTAGAACCTCCAGAGGGAGTGTGGCCCTGCTGACACCACGATTTTGGCTCAATGAAGGTGACTTCAGACTTCTGCCTTCCAGAACTGAGGCAATAAATTTATGTTAAGCCACCGAGTTTGTGGTGGTAATTTGTTATAGCAGCCAGGGAAACTAACACACATGGGTAAAAATAGTCTTCAGTGAAGTCTAATGTCCTACAAGTAGTCCTTCTTACTAAACTCTTTTCGTTTTGTAACTAGTAATGTAGGGCTGCTAGCTTCTCTTTCAAAATGCACTATTTTACATTTACCTACACGAAGCTCTTTTTTTTTGCTTTTGTAGCTATTTGTTCAGGATATACTCTTGTGAGAAAACACTGGAATCATCTGGTTCTTCCAACAATGTGTTCTATAAATAATTTCCAAGACTGGACAAATATATTTTAGAAAAATCTGAAGTATGAGGATTATATTTTTTTTATCTAATATTAGCTGTGGAGCACTGGTGGTGTAGTTAAGAGCTCAGCTGCTAACCAAAAGGTTGGCAGTTCAAATCCACCAGCCACTCCCTGGGAACTGTATGGGGCAGTTCTACTCTGCCTTACAGGGTCGCTACGAGTCACAATTGACTAGATGGCACCTAACAACGTTAGCTCTAACATCATGTTTATTTACTTTTGCCTAGCTTATCATTCAATGCACGTTCTACTAGAATGTAAGCTACATGAATGCAGGGACTTTGAATACTGCTGTGTTTCCAACATCTACGATAGTGCCTAGTATGGTTAATAAATATTTGTTGAACCAATGTGCTTGCTATTCATCTTAGCTATTCATTCCTCTCTTGCTCTGGTTCTCAAACTTTTTTTTAATAGTAGAACCCATTTGCTGAAAGAATACTTAAACAGAAATCACTATATAAAATAGATAAAAGTAGATCTGCTCTACTAAGTTTTAGTGGAGAGTCTGGAGCCTTATTTACCTGTCTGTAACATGTATTTTAATACTGTAGCATATTATACATAATATTCATGGAAAAAGCCCTGAATTTGGAATTCAGAAAATACTCCTCCCATAGTCCTTTTGGAAATATGAAATTTATATGGGTAAAAAACCATACAGTTTGGGAGGTTTCTGGACTTTGTGGATAAAAGTAGAATACCAGAGCAACAGAATTAACAGTATCTAGTTCTTTAAGAATACAAAAGGAATAAAGGTTACTAAGGAAGCTATGTTCAAAATCTTTCCAGGCCTATTGACTAAGTAGTTGGAAGCAAAAAATAACAGCTTTGGGGTCTGGCAGATGAGTTCAAATACTGGACTGCTATTTAATCACTGTATGACCTTTAATGAATTGCCTAACCTCATCTATAAAATGGTGGTAATTCTAGTATCTATTTAAAAGGTCATTGTGAGGATTAAATAATTACTATGTAGAAGGTATCTTACATTCCAAATAGTAAGTGGTAGTTATTAAGACTAGATGTCAAAGTTCCCAAAGGACCTATTTTCCACTTTCCCTAAGGTCTTAGTGTTTGAAGTTCTTGTTTGTATTAAGTTCTTCACTTTAGTCTACTACACTGGCAGCAGAGGATATAAACAGCAAATTTAGGGGCTGAAAAACTCAGTTTTGAGTAAATTTCCTTATTTTAAAATGTGCATGAAACTAGTTTGTATTTTCTCTACATCTCAGAGTGGGTGTAGTCAAACAGGAGAATAAATGCTACATGGATGTTAAATCATTACCTGTCTTCCGCCACTTCTCAGCCCCAATGCAAGACTCATTTCAAATTCATGATTGGGTATGCTCTATCAAGACTCATTTTCTTACCCCGCAATCCAGTTATAAATTTGTCTGTGGACCCGAGGTATACTAGAATGACTTTGGGGACCCAGGCCTCATTCTACCCACTGGGTTTATTCTAGAAATTTTAATCCTAATCCTAACTATTCTTTCTTACATTTAATCCAGCTATTTTTAGTCACACTGATCAGCCACTACAAGTGAAAGGTGGGTTTTTATCTTAAAAAATACAGACTGTAGAACAGGATAAAGAATGTAGTACAGAAGAAACAAAAGGAGTTATCCGAACTGGGAGCCTATCCTTTTGAGACAGGGAATTCTCTTAAAGGTAACAATAACTCTGAAACATCCACTCACTGATTACACTGCATCACACTGAGATTAATCCCACTCTCGTGGTGACCCTGTCCAGATTCACGGCCTTAAACTTCATCTGTGAAGATGATCTCTCCTCCAAACTACAGGCTTCTATATGCGACCTGAACATCTGTGTGTGGATGTCTGATTCTCAAGTAAACAGTCCAAACTTGAGCTTCTAATCTCCCCCAGGTCCACTCCTCCCACAGGGTTCTCCAACTTTGGCCAGTTGCTCAGGCCAAATACCTTAGAGTCATCCTTAAATCTTATCTTTCTCGTGTACCCTACACCCATTCAGTGAGCAAATTCTACCAGATCAACCTTTAAAATATAAACAGAACCTAACCACTCCTACCAGCCTTGCCACTACTCTCATCTCTCACTTGAATTACTGCAATTAGTTTCCTAATTTGGCTTCCCCTCCAGTCTATTCTCAACACAAAAGCCACAGTGATCTTGTTTAGATCACATCACTCCTCTGCTCAAAATTCCTGTCTTGAGTAAAAGCCAAAATCCTTAAAATCGCCTACAGCCCTCCACGATCTGGCTCCCCATTGCTCTCTGACCTATCTCCTACTGCACCTTCCCTCTTTCACTCTGCTCCAGCCACACTGCTGCTCCTTTAACATACCTCAGGATCTTTGTACTTTTTTCTGCCTAGAATGGCTTCCCAATTTTGAGTCTTTGATCAAATATCACCACCTCTATGAGGCATTCCTTGACCACCCTACTTAAAATTGCAACCTCCACATCAACCTGGCACTGCTTTTCCCTCTCTTCCTCACTTTACTTTTCTCCTTAATACTTAAATCTATTTTATAATTTATTGGTTTATTTAGTTTTTCTCCCTTAATAGGATTATTAAGCTCTATGAGGGGAGGGATGTTTTCCACTGCTATACTACCTAAAACAGTCCCTGGCACAGTAAGCATTCAATAAATAATTGTGGAAAAAATGAATTTAAAGATAAAAAGTTACCACTCCCCATTCCCATCCCCCCTTTTATTGAATGATTTTAATTAAAGTCACACAAAAGTTACTGGATTAAAAATAAAAGCAAAAGACCACTACACATTAGTTTGTCAACATGTAATGCCCTGGGTTTATTTTGTGAGAATTCTATCACAATATTTCCAGGTGGGATTAAAAACCTTAAGGATAATGTATGCCATTGGACTGGGCATTCAGACTTCGGTACTGACAAAGCACTAGTAGTAGTCTGTTAAGTACCATTCTCTTCACAGAAGAGAGGTCAAATATTTCCAAAGGAAGGCACCCGATATTTGTGGTTCTGGCCTTGCAGCCTTCTGGAGAATCTTAAAAGGAAAAAAGCTGGCTGGCTGTTTTTTAGAAACTGGAATGATGATACATGTACAGCAATTACTGCATTCTTCTCCCTTATATCCTTTTTGTAAGAACAAGTAAAGAATGAAGTCTTTTAAACAATTCGACAATAAAAAAGTACAATTTTTTTGTGTGCTAAAAAAAGGGCAAGACAACATAAACTCCAGTTGTAAGGACTCCATTTGCATACTTGATTTAACACTTTTTGGTGTGGAAGGAAATGGAACTAACGGGCTGTTTGTAGAGCAGCAACATAACATTAGTGCTTTAAGTACCAGAAACCACCCACTGTTTTGTGGGCAAGCGGGGATGGGAGGATTCACGAGACTTCATTTTTAGCTTGTTACTTGTCCTAATGAGAGTAGACCAGGAAGATCCCCATTTAACAGTACATTCCCCCTTTTTTTTAAACTGATGCCTTTTTTTTTTTTTTGTAAAATTCTGTATGTATGTCACCATTTTTTTTTTTTTCACATGATACACAGAAAACTCAGGGACCCAGAGGGGAACCAAGTTATGTTATACCATTTACAAAATACCAAGGAGTCCACAGCTACCTAACACATTTACTACAGCACAGGAACCAATGAAGGTACAGTGTACAAAAAACTGTAAACACGGCACAATAAATAGATAAAACAGCAGGTTCCGCACCATGCACATGATGTGATGACACTTCATCTCTATACAATCTCACATCTCACACTCTCTGTTGCAATTTATTTCCCTCCCACCCCCCCACCCCCAAGTGCAAAGCATCACGAATGAACATTTCTGTATTCAAGTAACATATATACAAGGGTATTACAAATATGCAGTACTGTACAGATAATTGCTGTATTCTTAATTTACAGATGTTGATTTTTTTCCTATTAACAGTAAGAAAAGAAAAATCGAAGCATGAGAGATGAGCATTGCTGTCAAGTCCCCACAGCTGCCACAGAAACGCATGTGCTGCATTCCATCATCCCTTGCATTCAAAATGCTACTGATGCATAGCACCTAATCAAGTCCCCAAGGCTGCAGTTCCATCCCCGAGGAAACTACGTCACCTCCATTGCTACTGTATTGTCTGCTATGTTGTTCAGTGCTGGCTTTTCTGATTCGTGATTTTCCCTGTTGAAATAAAGTTCAATCAATTACTTATCTGCAACATACAAATTTTACAGACCAAGACTATCTTCTCAATAAAAAATGTAATTAATTTTAATAATAGGAATAATTCGTGTCTTTTGGGAGTAAGGTACCAAGTAAAGAAATATGAACCTTTATAGTTTATTATCAGGCGTATACAACCAGAAATCAAGCTTGTATCTGATATAAATTCCGTAGTCAACTATATTATCAACAAAACTCTAGTAGCACCCAAGCAGCCTCTATGTTAAAAATAAAGAATTCCCAAGTTTCAGTTTGTAGTTTCAATTTCCTCCTGTATTAAATTTATAAGAATTTTTTAAAAACAAACAAATATGACCGAGGTTCATGTCAGAACTTTAAGTCAGAGTTCTGTTAAACAGGGTTGAGCAGGACACCTACTGAACTAGTACACAGAAGACTAGAGTTTTAGTTATTGTTCTATCACCTAGGTAGCTAAGTGTCCTTGGAAATCAGTTAACCTCTCTGGATCTCAGTTTCCTCATCTTTAAAATAAAGGAACTAAAACAAGTGATTTCTAAAGTTCCATCCATTGCTAGTGTTCCATGGTTATACAATTCTATAGCAAAGAAAATTATGATACTCTACATTTAAGTCAGAACTGTAATTGATTGGCTTTTACTGGATCCAGAATATTAGTAAGAATGGATTAGTACTGAGTAGACAATGACTACTACACTTAACTTCAGAAGCAGACAGGAATGGGCAGGTTTGGAACATAAAGGCTATAATCTGTTGCTACAAACCCTGCTCCTCCCTCTGGGTCACTTCTGGCTGCAGAAGTCTAAGTATCAGTCTGACATTCAAGGTGTTCCAGAGTCTGGCCTCCTCCTGACATTCCAACTTCCACTACTAACCTTCTCAAACCTCTAGACAAACTATTTTTCTCGTTAACCTCTGAATACACTTATATTTCCCCAACTACTTCTTCTACTCCATATGCCTGAAATGCCCTTTCCTTCTCTTCTCTGTCCAACCAAACCAAACCTCTGATCTCATCTTGTAGAACGTTCCCAGAATATACCTCATGTGAAAAGATCTCTCCTTATACTGCAATTACAGCCATCATCTATACAATTAACTGACATATATAATGCTTTGTGATACCTTTAGAACGGTTTTCTGCTATTTAGAGTTAACATTATTTAACTTTCCACACCTTTATGCTTATCTTCTAATTAAACTGAAAACTTCTTGTCTTTCTCTCTTTATTTCTCCCATAGTACCTTATAAACAGCAAGATTTTAATTATCATTAATATTTAAAACAATAGAACCTGAACAAACATTCTATACGGTTTGCTAAAACCCAAAAAAACATGTTAGCATAGAAAATCATGGTCTGATTAAAAGTTCAACTGGCACGAGTACTGTAAGCCTTTATAGTATTTACATTATTAACAACAGCTTAGTATACTAGGCATAATTCTATCAATTCTAACTCTCTACATGGTAGGCTGTGGAAGAAATCATAAATAAAAGAAATACTCTGAAGAGAACTCCTAGTTTAAAGACTGAAAATCCAAAAGTGGAAGAAAAATGAAAGTATTGTAAGTTATTATTGTATTAAGCAGGGGATATCCAAAACATGTAAAGTAAACATTTTACTGTATCATTTGGTTTAAATTCTCAGCTAATATTGAATTATAACATTCATCTGTTTAGTTCTTGAATAAATGAGGAATCAGTTCTCATCTATACTTCTTTAAACTGATAAAAGGAAAAAAATAGAAAACACAAAGAATTAGATCAGAGCAATTTCAGAGAATTTAAGTTAGATCTCATAATTTTCAATCACTTTATCCTTTAAAAAAAAAAAAAGCTACTCACCTTGGAACTGAATCTACAGAGGATGAAGATGGAACCCTGGTAACTTGACAGTTTGCTGCGGCAGCGAGCTTTAAGGCAGATGATGGAACAGCACTTAAAGTCCTAGGTATATGTCGTGCATTCAGGGGAGCAATAGAGTTTACAGTGGCAACTGATGAAGGTACAGTTAATCGAATGTTGTTCCCAATCAGAACCTGAGTTGTTGCAGAGTTGGCAGCAGTTACTTGATGACTCAGTGCACTGTGGGAACTTGAAGTCTGTGTTATATTTGAAGGCTGTAACAAAGTTGAACCTGCTGTTGATGGACTTGTATGTACAAGTGCTGTTGGCATAGTACTACTGAGGTGTAAGCCCTTGTATACTCCTAGAGAGAAAAAGAAAGATGTATTTAAGCAACGTGTAACTTTGCTGTCTGTATTACAGAGATGCTAAAAATACAATCAAAACAATTTAAGTGTCCTTATCCTTACCTGAGGCTGGAAGGACACCATTCACCCCAATTCCAAGCACCACATCATCCTTCATCTTGAATCCCATCAGTTGCTCTGATGTCACCAAAGCAGAAGCAGCAAATTGAGCACTAGCAGAATCCAAAGTCTTGGAAGCAAAACCCTAAAAAGAAAATGCAAAACAAATCTAATCAGAATCACCTACTCTCTCAGTTAATATTATACCTACAGAGGTATACCAAAATCAATTTAAATCTAAAAGATAGTGGCCAATCACTAAAATCTCTTCACCTCTTTTGATAGTCATATATTTGAGGAATAATAAGTGACTTTATGGAGGCCTGGTGGTGCAGTGGTTAAGAGCTCGGCTGGTAACCAAAAGGTCGGAAGTTGGAATCCACCAGCTGCCCCTTGGAAACCCCATGGGGCAGTTTTACTCTGTCCTGTAGGGTCGCTATGAGTTGGAATCGACTCAGTGGTACTTAACAACAAATGACTTTGTAACTCAGGAATTATAAATTCTGATCTTCAGATATGACAATATATAACATGTACAAGTCAATTACCAAAATAAATCATCTGTTATGTGGAAATTGCAAACCTCCAACACAAAGTGTTGGACAAAAAAATGTTGGTAAAACATTTTAGTGCTCTGCAAATAGAGATAATGAATAAATGAATATACAGATTTCCTTAACCTTACTTATATACACATATATACACATACAACCAAAGGCATCTTTAGGTAATAATTATCCTTTTAGAAATGGAAGTAACAAAAAATATCATAACTTAGCCTAGTAACTGGAAGGCCCCTTGAATTTTTTAAAATGATTTTTTGCTGCAAGATGCTTAGACTCAAATCTCAGTCTTTAAGCCCTAAATATGTTTAAATGGCAAACATTTATCATGCTTAGGTTTAAAAGTGGCTTTTTATTAATAGTAAAACGTTATTTTAGTGTGATAATTAAAAAAAAAAATCTTAATAATAGTTAAAATACCCAAGATTATGATCTGCGCAGGATTATATATTAAAGAGGTACGTTAATGGACTAGAGATCAAGTGGGGTCTCCATCTCATTAACTATGCTTAATTTTAAGTTCTACTGTTTAAAATTAGGGAGCAGAGTCAACAGCTTCTATACTCACCTGTAATGTTCTTTCTAAACCCTGTATAGAGTGGCTATGATGTAGATTCAGGCGAAAGCCACTTTTCTGCTGGTTAGATGCAAGGTTCTATGACAACAGTTGATAATTAGAGATGAACTCTGGTGGGAAACAATGAGGGATAATCATAAGACAGACAAATCCCTCACCTGTGAAGTGTTGGTGGAGGAATTACTATTTGCTTGCTGTTGATGAATTTGTGCAAGCTGCTGTTTCTGCATTAGTGCCAGCTGCTGTTGATGTTGCTGGTATTGTTCGGCTGTAAATACTGAACATAAAATGAGGAAACACTTTTATAAAAATGCATAGCTATCATATACATCTTACAGTACTAAAACATACTTTAGTATTAAGATTTGTTCAAAATTAAAGCACCTGACCTGCTAAAGATCATTCCCAAAGGAAAATTTCAGCATTTCTGCTACCACATTTTAGAAGAGTGGCTTGAGTTTAAAAGAAAAACAAAATTAAGCTTCCTGAGTTAAACACAGCAAAGAGAACGGCTCCCTGTCCAAGTTTCAACACCATTATTTCTGTAAAGCTGTGACACTTGTGCAAGACAGTGTAGCCAGGTGATACCAGCTTTTTTTAATCCACACATTTGGAATTCAACTTTAGACTGAGCTTGAAAATAAATCTGATAATTAACATTTGATTTGTATTTTATCCCTATTATTGTCTCAATGCATTCAGATGATCCCTAATAGTTCTGTGTATAAACAGTAACTGTTCTACATATTTTAAAATTTTAGTCATTACAAAAATTTCCTCTATGCTATGAAAGATAGGTTGTTGGTTTATTATCCTTTTTTTTTTTTTTTTTTTTTTAAAAGAACCCATCGTTTAACAGGAAGGAAAGAGGCTCCAAATGTTAAGGTTAATTAACTAATTTTCCCCACCCAATTAACCCACCTGGAAAAAATCCAGTCAATAAGAACGGAGTTGTTTATGCTGATTTACTGTACAGAATGATGTCTGAGGAAAGACACTGTGTTATGCTACTTATGTTTGTCTATGGAGAGCTCAGTTCTAAAAAAAACAAACAAAAAAATGTTCATTTATTACCCCCCCAAAAAAGTGTGTGCAGTTTTTAAAAAGGAAACCTTTTTCTTTTTTGCCAATTAAAAAAAGGGGGGGGAGTACATACAATCACAATACATCTGACTTAAAGGCTTCTTTAAGAAGCCTGTTATGTATGGGTAAGAAATATTTTAAAACAAAAAAGGGGTATTCATGCACCCCTGGGTACCAGGGAATCTATAAATCATGCAAATTTCCTCAATCTAAAGTTGTAATATTTTCAAAATACTGTCATCTAATTTGTTGTTGCTGTTGTTATATAACTGCATTTTGATAAATTAGTTAAAAATATCATTTCATTAAGTTTTATACTTTTCACTCATGACTCATGAAGAATCTTTCTCTGTCCTCTAGGATATTGCTTCTGCCTAGTACAACTAGGAAACGTTTAGGTATAAATTCTAACATATTTCAAATGGATCAGAAAATTATGAAACTATATAGAAGTAAATCTTAGTAAGTTATTAGTGTCTACATATGCTCTAATACTTAAGCTGAACTAAATTCTTGGGCAACAAGGGCAAAAAAAGCAAATAATTTCTCACTGGAAAAATTCTACAGGTTTTTTTTAATGTTACAAATATGTTGTTTAGTTGATACCTATCTTTGGATGATTTTCTTTTCCTATTATGTTTGCGGTTCTCAAATCTTAAATCTACAGGAAGGAGGTCTATTGATAATAAGCTGATCCCTAAAAACTGTCATAAAAGTAACTTTCTGTTAACATGAATATTTCCATATCACAAAAACTTCAAAACTCTACAAAAACTAATGCTACCCTGAAAGATGTTCATGATTAAAACAATGCTTACTCTTATGTTTTAAAAAAATCTATAAAAACAATTGTTTCAACCTAATAATTCCTAATTTATTAGATATAATTGCCAGATAATTAGATACTATGCAATACTACTGAGGGTTACTCTTCAATAACATAACTTTGAGTGAGTTGCCTAAGTCTTGAATTTTCTAGTAGGATCCCCTAGATTCTCAGTGAATTTTTTGAAAAACAGACCCTTTTATCTAGAAAAACAACAAATTTAGCATTCCCTGAAGACATATACCTGCAAAACTTCATTTATATGAATAAACATAGTCCTTTATAGAACTTTGCTGATATTTGTGTACATTTTAATTTAAAATTTAGTGATAATAAACTGGAAATCAATTTGAATAGAGTTTCCAAATATTTTTGCCCTATTTAAATCAGATTCTTAATCCTGAGTTTCTGAGGGTTCTGTGAATTTCACTTTCTAACAACTGTTAATTTCCTCCTAACATAGATCTAAGCCTATTTGTTAGCCACCTCTATACTCCATAGTCCAGTTAGGAAATTTCTCTGGCACATTTCTGATAAATGATCCAGAAGAAAGGTACAGTACAATGTACAAGCTGGAAGTGATACTAAAAACCACAGGCCTAGGAGCCAGGAGACCCTGCTTTCAATCCTCAGCTCTAGCATAACTAGCTTAGTATTTAACTTGTTGGGGTTCAGTATCTATATAAAATAGATTAAATTAGGTGATCAATCACTAAGGTTCTTTTCAGCTCTAAAATGTAATATTTTATAATTCTGAAGAATAAAATTCCAACTCAACAAGAGGCTGTGTGAGTAATAGGAAAGCTTGGACAAGGGTAAGGTAGTTCAATTTGGGCAAATATAACCTGAACTACGTTTTAATTATTATATATACAAAAAACTGAGAAGATCTCAAATCAAGATGCTTGCTGTTAAAACTCAGAAATCTAACCAAATGCTAAATAATGGAAATAAAACAAAAATGACCAAACCTTCCTAAATCTCTAGGAATAGACTGAAGTAGGAAGGTAGAAAGTTTTTAGGTTGTGAGTCTATTGAGATATGGTATGGTAGTCAAGCATGCAATTCATACAAAGATGGGCAAGAGGTTATTGTGACAGACGACCAAATCCAGAATCAGTCATTTCACAGAACTAAACATTTTTAGATCAGGAGGAACCCCTGGTGATTATCTCTTATTATAACCTCATTCTAGAGATAGAAACTTTGGTCTGCGGTCACAAAAATATTCAGTAGTGGAAGGAAAAAAGCCCTCAGAAACCAATGATATTTTAAATTTAAAAATAGATAAAAATTTAATATTTACAAGAAATATTCAAATTTCTAAATGTATGAATCAAGTGCTTAAAAATAAATTTAATATATAGAGCACCTCACAAACAAGAATCTATGTAAGGGAGAATAGTCATGTGAGGGATATGATTAAAAACTAAGCATTTTTAAACTAGAACTGAACTAGGAAAGGAAGCATAACAGGACTTCAAACATCTGAAGGACAGTGATGTTGAATGGCAAGAAAACTTAATTCAGTATGCTTCCCAGGGCAAAGTAGGAACAAGTAGGTTTAAATTTAAAGAGGTAGCTTTAGGTTCAATTAAGGATAAACTTTCCAACCAAGTTTTCCAACTGCAGAATAACTTGATCTGGCAAGTTGGTGAATTTGCCCTTGCTAGAAGTGTTTAGCAACAATGGACTCCAACATTAACAATGATCGTGAGGATGACAGAGGACCAGGCAATGTCTCGTTCTGTTATACATAAGGTTGCCATGAGTCAGAGGTGACTCAATGGCAACTAACAACAGAAGTGTTTAGACAAAAGGTCAGAAACTATGCTTAGTAGCTTCTTACTAACCAATTCTTCGGGGTAGGAATTTAGATGAATAACCCAAAATTTTATGAGTCCACTTCTTATCCAGAGAAACCGTGGTGCCCCAGTACCTGGAATCACCTGTATGGTTCAGGCTACTGTACTGTAAGAAACACTCCTACAGCCAGAGTAGATCAACTGACATGATCAAAGGAGTCTGGGGGGTGGAGGGTGGTGGTGACAAGAGCTTAGAAAAAACAAGTGATTTGAAAATCCAGTTTGGGAAGATGGATTGTAGATTACCAAAATATATACTTTGTAAAACACACAAACCCCACCAAAAAAAAAAAAAAAAAAAAAAAAAAGCCAAAACCCAAAACACATATTTTAAAAGACTTTCCTGAATCAGAAATTTCTTTGAGCAACACATACGCAGGACATTCTTTTAATACAGGAAAAAGTAACTTTAAAGAAAAAATATAAAATGAAATGACTTATCAGATAGTTATTAAAGTATGAGCTCCTATTTAGTAAGATTGAATTGATAGTTTTGAGATTCATGAGTAATCCAGAAACCCAATCTGAAAACCAAAGTTTCTTGTAACTCATTTGGTGGCAAAACCTGAGCAGACCTAAATTCATTCGGTAGCAAATAATTTGAACATGAGATTATTTGTGGTCTTTCTTTATTCCACTGAGTGTGAATATTCCTATACGTCACTGTACAAACTGAAGAACTATTAATATATTTTACTAGGAGGTGTCACCCCAGACTCTGCTGGGGATATTATGTGAAAAATCTACTTTCTATTAAAGTTAAAAAGAATTCTGAATTTTGAAGCACATCTGGATAAAGGATTAAAATCCTGCAGATTTACAAAAACTAATGATTAAAATATTCAGTGCTTAAATCTATCTTCTTTTCCATAGTAAGACTGAAATTTTATTTTGCAAACTATTTTAGTAACTTGCATTAAATTAAGTAAGCTACTGTTATTGACACTTAGGACCGTATCATTCTAGCTACATATCTCCTGTTCACTTATGAAAATAAACCAAATCTATAGTGTAGATATGTGAGTTAAGAAAAGTGACCTCTAATGTTGATGAGGAGCCCTGGTGGCACAGTAGTTAAGAGCTCAGCCTCTAACCAAAAGGTCGGCAGTTCGAATCCAGCAGCTGCTCCTTGGAAACCCTATGGGGTAGTTCTACTCTGTCCTATAGGGTCACTATGAGTCATAATAGACTCCATGACAATGGGTTAATAACGTTGATGAAGTTTCGCTGGGAACTAGGAATTCAAATCTTAAACATATAATTGTGGGTTTAAAATCACTTTTTTACTGTTTTCCGTCTTTCTGAATGATATCCCAGAGTCCTTTCTAATTATTAAAATAGATATTAATTCTAATATCAGGTATTCCTTAAACTCAAACACATGTTAATTAATACTTAGTCATTGACAAAAGTATAGTTTTAAAGGCAGTTTTATGGCTAAAACTAGAAAATTGTATTTGGAAACTGTCCAAATCACATGTCAACTAAAGATTAAAAATACATGATTTCTTCTTAAATACTAAAACTTAGCCCTAAGCTTCTAAATACATGTATCGCAAGTCTTCCTAATTTCCTCCACACTGTGTTACTTTGCTGTAAAGTATACAGAAGACAAAGCTCTCTAACATCTGACTACTCATTCAGTCATTCAACTATGTAGAATGGCCAAGACTGGGAAGCAAGCAAAAAGCTGCTGAGCAGTTGAAACAGAAGCTACAAAAGTTGATGTGCTAAAATGAATGGACCCCTCATACCCTCATTTAGAACGTTCTATTTAAAAGTGAGAGTAAACAGGCCCTTATAAACGATTATTCAGAAAAGGGAAAAACAGACCAGTGGGCATCACTATGTCATAGCCTAAGTATAAATATTAATATTTATCACAATGATCAAATAATCCAAACAGGTCTAAATTATAAAAATTATAAACCCCATATTTGGCTTAAGCAGCAGGGAAGTATATCCACTGGCCTTGTATCTCACACAATGGTTAAGTTCTAAAGTCAGCATGGTTAAAGTTAAGCCTTGAATATTCCTTTAGAGAGACCCATCTCCTTCAACAAGCTCAACACAGCCAGTTTTCCTACAGGCATCAGACTAAATCAAAGTTCTTTGGTTGAGTGTCAGATGCAGTAGTTTGGTTTGTATTTGCGGGCCATGCTGTATAGGAAAAAAATTGCCTTTAAAACTACAATTACACTAAGCCAGGTGAGATGCTTACACTATTAATGAAGTGGCAAAATAGGTATTGATACTAAGGGAGGGAACAGCAGACTCACTTCTCCCATTTCTGGCCCAATGGGGAGAATACATTCTTTTAATGGAATGGTATTTAGAATCTTGTATAACATCTACAACTGCTAAATTTTTCTTTCTTCCCCTAGGGGCCTACAGTTGAATTCACTTATGACTCTATTGTAATATACTTTATGGAGCATATAGAGATTAGGTTTCTGGAATATTTGCAAACATAAAGGAATAAATAAAGTGCTACCACATTAATATCCTATAGGCATTTACTCCCTATGTATACAGGAAGATCCAGCAAAACTTACAGGGAAATTTATTCAGAGCTAAGAATGAAAACAATTAAGTGCAACAGAAAAAAAAAAATTTTGACAAACCTATTTCTCTTAGTTTTATCACATATATAAAAAGAAGGAAATGATTAAAAAGAAATACAAATACAAGGTTATTAAAGTTTCTTTCCCCAGCAAAACTTTGAGTAAAGTAACATTGTTCAATATTCATCTTCTAATGTTCTTTGGCAAACAGGAGAGAATTTTCAAATTAAGTTTTACAGTATTAATGCTTACTTAAGTAGTATAGCAGAACAGTTTAAACAGAAAAGAACATAATAAGATCCTAAGTTTGGTAATACATTTTTAAAATTCTCTATTTTAAGGAGTAGAGGACATGGAACATGCCTATTTTCTATGATGTCTCAAAGAATTTTATACAACTTAAAAAGGAATACATTTTGCAAGTTTACATTTTAAAATCTCTACACTCACACTATATGTAAGCCTTCATACTGAAAAGTTCTTCGTCTTGATTTTTAAGCCTATAAATGCATAAACTGGCTCTTTGTGACATGAACTCTAAAATTTAACTGGATTATAATTAGACCTTGAGAGCAGTGGCCAAACATCTATTCAGAACAACTTCAACTGACTTCTAGTTGATTTCTGAAATGTGATTATTTCTTATGAGCTGAAATGTTTACACTTCATAGAAGTACTATTTTTTAACCATGAAACAAATTAGTTTATAGAACATTTTCTGAAGTCTTTAAGAATAAAGCAACTGTTCATATTTATGAGAAGGTTTCAATGTAACCCTACCAGGTGATTAGACACAATAAATGTATTTATAGTCCTTTCAAAATCTATGTTTTAACAAAAACCTGCAGTAACATAATTTTAGCAGTGAATTTCTATAATCTATATGTTTCAAATAACACAGGTTTATTTAACACAGCTTTAGAAAAGGAAGCTAAGATTGTATGAAAATTTTAAAAAGATGGCATTTATTTAGACATTTCATAATGCAGCCATAATGATAAAGTAGATATTATCTGAAAATGTTTCCAAAAACGTTTCAATAACACTTTAACTTAAATATTCTTCTCTGAAAAATTAGTTTCTTGTAATTGACTATGAATTACTGCCTCAGCGGATAAGGCTATACGTATCTATCGCCTTGCTGATCTCTACTTTTAAGCAGACTGGTAAAAGACTAAAGAAGTGTCTGAGCATAAAACAGTAAAAAGGGCCTGTTTTTTTTTTCATATTATTTGAAAATATAATTGATGAATCCTGTCATTCACGGAGTGCATTCAGGAAACCAATGTCATACATTTGATCATAAACCCCCTTTGTATAAAGACACACACAAACTCCCTACAGTGACAGGATTCAAATAAATACTTAGACCTAGGTTTGTTTTTTGTTTTTTTTTTTCTGTTTCAAGAGGTAAAAAAACTACTTTTAGTTATAAATTAATAGACCACATACTCAAAAAATGACATTTCTATAGAAACGTACATAATAACAAATAAACATACCAAAGTGTGCTGAACCACTGCTACTTTTACTTTGTGTAGAGGTACTGCATGTCTGGGTCCCAGGCTGTGCTGTTCCTGTTCGATTTACACTCCTATATAATCTCCTACAGGAGAGTTCATCATAGTCACTGTCATGTAAGGATGGTGTCCGAGGCCTAAAATGCCGCCACCTACATGATTTGATATTGACTAGTATCTGACTGAGGTCTTTAGAAAACGATTTGTCCGAGGTATTTGTTTCTGAGGTATTGGCAAACTGATTGACTGGAGAATGCTGGGGAGAAGAAAGCATTTCCAAATCCAGATGGCGAAACATACTGTCATAGTCTGAATGAGCTCTGTCCAGTAAGACCCTATTAAAAATAAGGCAAGAAATGTACATTTAAAATAGTTATTCAAAGGGTGATATAAAAAAGGTTTTTCTTTCTCGTCCTTTCCCCTCCAAAACCAACCTATACTTAATATTTAAAAACTATAAAAACTTGACCATTTCAGTACCTGGCTCTATAGGCTAAAATGTCAATTTCTGATAAAGGTTCTTCCTTTTGCTTTATAATGACCCTATTAAATTAAGGTAACCCACCATAAGTCACCTTAAAGAACATGTACACTGTCCACTTTATAACAAGAAGAGTCTTTTGAAACTTCTGTGGGTTGATCTGCCAATAAGTTACTAATAATATATGACAGCATTCTTTTCCAAATGTGTTTTAACTAAAGATTTTCACTTCCACTACAAAGCACTAAAACAAACAGTTAATAAAAAATGTTGCTAACATACTTGTTCTCCATTTAAGCAAGTTTCATTCTTTTTTTTTGGTGGGGGTCGGGGGAGAGAAGAAAAGCAGTAAAAAAGTATGGGATCTGAGATATTTTATACCATTAAAATTTCCTATAGACAAAATATTAGTGATCCACTATGCTAGAGGATATACATAATGTGTATAAATTATCTAAAAATTCTAACACTAATTAACACTAGTAATAGAATAAAATACAGCCAATGTAGAGAACTGTCCCTACTATTGACGTCAACAGGATAATGGAAGAAAAAGGGCTAAATAATACTTAGTGCCCAAATACTCCTACCTCATGTTTTAGTGATGAAAAGTTACAATTATGAATTAAAAATGAAAGAAGTATATCTAAGCTTTTAATTTATTCCACATTAGACATTAGTAGCATTTCTTTTCTTTGGTTCTATGTGTTCTGCAATTCCTTCCCCCCTCCCCCTACAATTTCTCACATAAAAAGGCACGTAGAGTAGGAAGGACTTCTATCAGGTTTAAACACAGGAAGAAGAGAACTAGGTCTTGACAAACTGGGATGTCAAGAACAGGTCATGCCTAGATCCTGAAGGCTTTTCACTGACAAGTTAAACAACCCAGTATACTGGGCCGTTTATTTCACATCACATTTCTTGGCCTATTTAATTCTTTTTTCAATTTCTCCCAGGACTCCTAAAACAACTTTTTGTAGTTTCTTTAACTTAAAACAATTTGTGCAATCATGATTTATACTTGTCTTCACCTGTTGACTTTGCTCAGCATTCTACCCTTTGATAATTTGAGGTTTTTAATCTTAAAGAGAAAAGCAGATCCATTAGGGATCCAACAGAGTTATGTACCAAAAAAGCTGTGGTTGTGTAAGAACCAGGTAGCAAAGTGGCAAAAATATTTCAGCCAACATCAGTTAAGAACAGCAAATAGGAACTAAATGAGCTGTTTAGAAAGATTACTTCAATTGAAACTTTAGATACGATTATCCTACTCTCTAAGACATCCCTATACTAAGTAAATGTGGAAATGCCTTACCTTCCACCACGCCCAACCCGTCTTCGTGCAAATCCAATGCACCTTTGGGGTACAGTGAGGGTAGTTAAGCAGTATCTATATCGCACATCCCCTAGTCCTCCATCTTTAGGACTAGTCCAAGGCCAGTTGCCAGTTTGGTCTAAGTGAGGCTTAAAAAAAAAAAAAAAAAATTATTTCACTTTGTCAGTTAAAGGTAAATAGTTTGTTACTTACAAAGAAAACCTGAAACTTACAGCATAGTACTGACAGCCTGCTTTCCTACGGAAAGCAAAAGGACCATCAGGATCATTCTCTTCCTCAGCTTCTGAAGAACCAGACAAAACCTGTAAATAAGATAAATAAAGTGGTTTGGTTAAAACATGTGATTTACTATATTCCTTCTTCATATTCATAGAACAATTCTTATATTTTACCTGGGAGAGAGGTTCTTCATCTGAGCTGGGAAAGTCATACTGATTTAAATCTTTAGCATTGAAGACTGGCAGTGCAGCAGGACTCGTCTGTTGAGAAGTAGCAGCAGCAGACGATGGTAAGACTTTGGGCTTCTTTTCATATTTACGTTTCGGTCGGATAAGATCAGCTTTATCTTGCTACAATAAAGTCATGAATTAAATAAATACAAGAAACTACATTCAATAAACCTGCAGTTTTTAGAGGGAAATTTTAAAAAGAAGTGTATTGCTATAACTGAAGGCATTCATATTCCTAAGAGACACAAGACTTATGTCTGGTCATTTTATGTTGCAAGATTTTAGAGAGGTTGTCCTCTGTGAATGCACGAATATGTTCCTGTAACCTAAACATAATCCCACAAACTATTTTGTTTCAATTAAAGTAAAAGAAGAGAAGTTCTCCAGCTTCTTAATTCCTGTAACTACAATAGGTATTTACTGCTGGTTACTCTTTTTCTTAATTTTCTAGGAAAATTCTAGAAGAGAACTAAAAAAAAAGGAATGTCTAGTCCTTACTCTCAAGAAGTAACAAACCAGTATGAGGAAATAATAATGAAAATGATTTTACACATACACAAAGCAAACCATAAATGACTGTTAACACAGTGAAAAACAAAGCTATTAACGCCAATGGGGTATAAAAACAGTGATAAGGATTTGCTAGCTGAACAAAGAAAGCTTTCCAGAGTGGACTTCTATTTTGAGTAGTTTTAGAGGATAATGATATGAAATCATTAAATTAGGGAAACACAATGGTAAAATACAGAGATGCAAGAGTGACTGAGCTGATGGAACACAGTATGTTAGAAATATGGCAGATCACAACAAAGGCTAAGAGAGGCATGAACTTGATATGCAGGCAATAGGCAAGAGAGACTAGAGGCAATTTGCTGGGAATAAAAGGATCATGGCAAACACCACAGTTATGTAAATATGCTAAATATTTATATCAAATTTTATGTAGTTTATAGCATTAAGCTTTTTTTTTATTATCAATGGTCAGCTAGAACAGTGATTTAAGACTGCATTATTACCTACTAATTTTCTTACAAGTATAACTCAAAATCTTATTTAGTGAAGTTTGGGCCCAGTTATTTAAACTACAATCAAAATTACCAAGATAACTAAACAGCCCCATTAAATTTTAATTTGGAGGAATTTAAAGTAAAGCATTTTCAAGTGTGATACCTCACATTTCTGGAATGTACAGAAGAAACTACAGAATAGGACAATTAAAAGAGTTTAATATCAAAATATAAAGGCTGAGGGATAGCACTGAAATAATTTAAAAAGTCACATAGGGTTCAGACAGAAGACCAAAGACTTAAAATACTGAAGTAAATTTTAAAGGTATATTTAGGACTAATAAATTATTAATGTGGAACACAAAAACAAGATAAATTTAAATGTGTTTATGGATATATTTCTATGGGTAAAAGGTAACAATATTTTGGAGCATAATCCCAACTTTCTGGATTATCTAGGGAATACCGCTTTAATTCTCCATAACTTTTTTTTTTAAAACCAAAGTGTCCATGTTTCCTCACAAAATGGTCCCTGGTATTGCTCTAAATGACAAAAACAGCAGGCTGGGGAAATCATTACTATATCTGGTATGGCCATTTGTACATTTGGGTTTGAAGGTTCACGTTATCACACCACAACAAATGGCAGTACCATGACATTATAACAAAGACCACTGGCAGAATCACCCAACTCATTAAACTGAACTGGTATAATGAATTTTAAGTTTTATGATAAAAACTTCATATGAAAAATACATTACTCTTTCTCCAGGTGCACACTTTCCAAGAAGGTGCTACCAAATTCGTTGCCCTCTCTTAATCTCCCTTAAGTTTACCTTGACTAATTTTATTTCCCTTCACTGATTTTATTCTTCACAAATTGTGAATTATTTGGCTAAGTATTAATTTGTCAAGTATTTTCCATTGCTAAATCATTATCTACATCATAAAATATAAAATATCTACATCATAAAATAAGTTTTCTCTTTATTCCTTCTTCCACTTAAACACTGATGTGTCCACAAAACACAATTCGTATTAGGAAGGATTTCATATCCTTCCCCCCAAGTTTCCATATTCTGCCTGAATTATTTCAATACTTCATAATCTTACAACTAATAAATATTCCTTTTATCAGATGCAGTAATAATATCTTCCCTTCAAAAGATAAGGAAATAACACAAAACAATAACTGAATTTTAATTACTGCTTTTTCTCATAAAATGCCATGGTATTAAAAATTTTTGCAGCATATTTTTGGATAAGGTTCACATGTGTTTTCCTTCTCCACTCTTACTCTAATGAGAATGTATCATCCAATACGGCTCCCACCAGATACTATTATCACAAAAGTTTTAGTCACCTTATTAACTTTAAACTCCTTCACATCCATTGCTTCTTGATGTTTAAATTGATTGCTATTAGTATTAGTAATAGGAATGATGGGGATGGCGTAAGTAGGTTTCACTGGCTGTCTCTGTGCCATAACCTCGGACATGATCTCTCCATTGTAGTCACCCAAATTATACCTGAAATTATAAAAAACAAAGTTTTACATAGTTTGGTAAGTACTTATCCTTATGATTATTAATAACAGACTAATTGTAAACATTGATTAATCTTAAAGATAAAATTACAGCTAAATCTCAACTATTGTTGAATGCTGATTAAAATTAAAAACTATGATTCTGTTTGTTTCTTCCTTCTACTTTTTGGTTTGTATCTTAGCACCACAAACAGATGACCGTGGGAAAAAAACAAAGGTCTGAATTTTATCTTAGCAATTTTGGTGAAAGATTTGGTGGGGAAGTTGAAACTAATGTGTAAAATGGTACTAAGGAAATTTTGTTAATTTTAAATTGCCTGTGTTATAAAACTAATCTTTTTGAAAGGAATCACAAGAAATTTAACAGTAATTTTCTTTAGGAATGGGCACTGGGGCTCCCAGTTTTCATCATGTAGTGCACTGAACGGTTATTTGAATGGTAAGACTATGGGCCTTCCCACAACCATTTCTTTACACTTCTCTATTAAAAAAAAACCCAGTATGTTTTAAAAAACAAAAGACTGGTATCATCAACTGAATAAAACAAAAATCTCAGAAGTGACAAATGTTCTTTCCCCTCCCCTTCATAACACTGCACACAATTCAAATAAGGGCAAAAAAGATAAGATTCAAAATGAAAATATCGGTATATTTTAATTTTACTGAACAATCACTTTTTAAAGAAAATAGAGGAACACATGTAAATTACATAAAGTATAATATCATTTCACATATCTAAGCAGTCTCTAATTCTTATTAAAAGAAGGTATTTCTGAAGTTATAGATAATTGCTTAGGAAAGAAATTAACATACAAAATGTTTTTGGTACCGTATTTCCTAATGCTATTAAAAATATACTTTACCTCTTCTCCATAATTTCCAGTGTTAAGTGCAATAGCTCCCTTTTACTCTTTTCTCTTCTCTTTATCATTTCTAGAATAGTAACAGCCCGACTTAGATCTCGACGCAACTTAAGCATTTTCTCATAAGAGGCTTCATCATTTTTGCGATTCTGCAAATATGAAGTTGCTTGTTTAGTGTCAATAAACATTTCTAACTGGTGGTATTCTGAGCATAGTTACTGATATATCTTAAAGCTAATTTATTTTAAACTAATATAACTGTATAGGAAATTGTATTTAAATACAAATTACAGCCTACAGATATTAAGATATTTTAACTATAATAATGTCTCCTACATTAGAAAGAACAGTGTTAATTCCCAAATTCACTTACTTTTCGAGTCTGCATTTTTTCAGTACGTCTTCTAAAAGCTACATAAGGATCATTTGTGCTGGAACCATCTCGCTTCTCTTGTTTTACTGATGGGATAAGAGATGGTCCTCGACAATTTTTTCTCTTTTTAATCCAGTATTCATAAACTTCTCTAATTAATTCATCATCTTCTTTTAGCAGTAGTTTGGCTTCCTGTAGACTGACTGGCTAAATGTAAAATCATTATGTCATTTTCATATAATACATATATGTTTCAAAAGTACTTATTTCTAAACTTAAATGACAATCAAAACAGTGGTATAAACAATAGCAAGCTTATGTGAAGGATCTTATACATGTCAGTCACTGAGCTAAGGCCTTCATATATATTATCTTCACAATAACTGTATGATGTTTATAATCTTTATTTTACAGATATGGAAACAGAGGGATATAAAAGTTTAAATACATTGCTCAAGATAATACAAGTTAGTAAGTGGCAGAGATGGGATTTGAATTTATGCTCGTCAACTCCAGAGCCTGCTTGCTTAACCCTCCCCCCCCCCCAACTTACTGTTTCCATATAGTTACTGATATGTATATAAATATATGTATACACATATGTGTTACATATACAATGAAGTTGTACCTGCTGACCACTGCCTTTTTCTAGACGATCAATCATCTCTTCAAATTGCAATGGGCAGATGTCCATTTTCTTTTTCAATTTATTCACAAATACTTCATCTTCAGAATCCAAATCATAATCAGGCTGTTCAGCATCCAAACTAAAAGCTGACAGAAGGAACCATAAGCAATCATTTATTGTGTGAATTTACTGACAAAAACAGATGTCTGGATAAAAGTAAGACCTAGATTTTCTAAAGAAATATGATTTTTTTTTTTTTTTGGGATGGTTTTCAGAATCACAAATAATCAAAGCTCACAGACAGGTTTTCCACATTTAAAGTTTAAGAAAGGAGATTATCCTTCACTGGTGGTGAAGCTGTTAAGTGTTCAGCTGCTAACTGAAAGGTCAGTGGTTTGAACCCACCAGCCACTCTGCGGGAGAAAGATGTGGCAGTCTTCTTCTGTAAAGATTATAGCCTTGGAAACCTTATAGGATAGTTTTACTCTGTCCTACAGGGTAACTGTAAGTCAGAATCAACTCGACGGCAACAGGTTTGGTTTTTTTGGGTTTATATTAATACAGATATACGTGATAAAAGACAACACATGCTATGCCCCTGCTGCCTATTCCCAAAAGCAAATAAACTAGACAATCACTATAAAGAATATAAAGATACTATTAAATGTACTGAGCTGAGCCACAAGAAAGTGTCATTTTTGTAGTTCAAAAATGATCAAGTATCAGCAATTACATATGGTTTGATATAAAATAAAATGACAAGGTCTTTGAATAGGACTGCTTCTAGAATAGTTCTAGTTTACAGATGATTTAACTACTTTACCAAAAGTTTAGGGAGTGATATTTAGAGCTAAAGTGTCAGAAGCCACTGCCAATAATGATAACAGCTATTACTCTGTGAGAACCACTGCCAGAGTGATGGGAATTTAAGGTATTTCTTATATTTGTCAGAATAGGGGAAAAAAGACAAGAACCACTGTTCTATAGTATATTACCAAACACCATTCAATTAGTTATCAAAATTACGCTAGTTTGTTATTAATATGACAAGAAAAGTATTAAATAGCTTGATATCAAAATTTGTCTATCTTTTTCTTGCTTAATTTCTTCTACTAGCTTCCAATCACTTTAAAGTCCAAATCCTTGAAATGGGATGAGGCCCTCTTGGACCTAGTCAATCCAGTCTAATCAGTAATGTATGATCCAGCGATACTGAATTTCATATAGTTCATGCGACATGCTATTTCATGACTTCAGGCCTTTACATTAGCTATTTTCTGTCTGCCCACTTAGCAAATGCCTAATTAACCTTTCCAAAATCCATCCTGACAGTAATTCCTCTGGAATCCTTTGACTACTCCCCACCCAACAAATGGTTCCTAATGACTTTTATTATTTTTTAGACGCTATGAATCCTTTCCACCACTCATCTCTCAGTTTGTCTTACTGTGGTGGCTTGCGTGTTGCTGTGATGCTGGAAGCTATGCCACCAGTATTTCAAATACCAGCAGGGTCATCCATGGTGGAGAGGTTTCAGCAGAGCTTCTAGACTAAAACAGACGAGGAAGAAGCACCTGACAATCTACTTCTGAAAAAACTTGTCCGTGAAAACCTCATGGATAGCAGTGGAACACTGTTTGATACAGTGTAGGAAGATGAGCCCCTCAGGTTGGAAGGCACTCAAAATACAATTAGGGAAGAGCTGCTTCCCTGAAGTAGAGTAGACCATAATGACATAGATGGAGTGAGGCTTTTGGGACCTTCATTTGCAGATGTGGTATGACTCAAAATGAGAAGAAACAGCTACAAACATCCATTAGTAATCGGAATGTGCAATGTACGAAGTATGAAACAAGAAAAACTAGAAGGTGTCAAAAATGAAATGGAACACTTGAAGATCAATATCCTAGGCATTAGTGAGCTGAAATGAACTGGTAATGGCCCTTGTGACTGGACAAACACATTGTCTGCTATGCCAGGAATGACAAATTGAAGAGGAATGGTGTCATATTCATTGTCAAAAAGAACAATTCAAGCCCTATGCTGAAGTACAACGCTGTCAGTGACAGGATAATATCTATACGCTCACAAGGAAGACCAATTAATATGGCTATTATTCAAATTTACGCACCAACCACTAAGGCCAAAGATGAAGAAACTGAAGATTTTTACCAACTTCCAAGTCTGAAATTGATCAAACACAGTCTGAAACTGATCAAGCATGCAATCAAGATGCATCAATAATTACTGGCTATTAGAATGCAAAGTTGGAAACAAAAGAAGGATCAGTAGTTGGAAAACATGGTCTTGGTGCTAGAAACTACGATAGAATTTTGCAAGACCAACGACTTCACTGCAAATACCTTTTTTCAACAACATAAACGGCGACTACACATGTGGACCTCACCGGATGGAATATACACATCAATCAAATTGACTACATCTGTGGACAGAGACAATGGAAAAGCTCAATATCATCAGTCAGAACAAAGCCAGGGGCCAACTGAGGAACAGACCATCAACTGCTCATATCCAAGTTCAAGTAAAGCTGAAGAAAATTAAAACAAGTCCATGAGAGCCAAAGTACGTCCTTGCATATATCTCACCTGAATTTGGAGACCATTTCAAGAACAGATTTGATGCACTAAACACTAATGACCAAAGACCAAACGAGTTGTGGGATGACATCAAGAACATCATATATAAAGAAAGCAAGAGGTCATTAAAAAGGCAGGAAAGAAAGAAGAGACCAAAATGGATTTCACAAAGACTCTGAAACTTGCTCTCGAATGTAGAGTAGCTAAAATGAAAGGAAGAAATGATGAAGTAAAAGAGTTGAACAGGAGATTTCAAAGGGCAGCTTGAGAAGACTAAAGTATTACAATGAAATGTGCACAGGCCTGGAGTTAGAAAACCAAAAGGTAGGAACATGCTTGGTATTTTTCAAGCTGAAAGAACTGAAGAAAAAATTTAAGCATCAAGTTGCAATACTGAAGAACCGAAAGAGTCTATGAACAAAATGTTGAACTACAGAGGAAGAATCAAAAGAAGATGGTACAGAGTCACTGTACCAAAATGAACTGGTCAATGTTCATCCATTTCAGGAGGCAGCATATGATCAAGAACCAATGGTACTGAAGGAAGAAGTCCAAGCTGCACTGAAAGCACTGACGAAAAAAAAAAAGGCTCTAAAAATCGAAGGAACACCAATTGAGGTATTTCGACAAATGGATGCAACGCTGGAAGTGTTCACTCATCTATGCCAAGAAAGTTCGAAGACAGCTACCTGGTCAATCGACTGGAAAAGATTCATATTTGTGCCCATTCCAAAGAGAGGGGATCCAATGGACTGCATAAATTATTGAACACTATTGTTAATATCACACACAAGTAAAATTTTGTTGAAGATCATTCAAAAACAGTTGCAGCAGTACATCAACAGGGAATTGCCAGAAATTCAAGTCGGATTCAGAAGAGGATGTGGAATGAGGGATAGCATCACTGATACCAGATGGGTCTTGGCTGAAAGCAAAGAATACCAGAAAGATATTTACCTGTGTTTTACTGACTATGCAAAGGCATTCCACTATGTGGATCATAACAAATTATGCGTAACATCAGGAAGAATGGGAATTCCAGAACCCTTAATTGTACTCATAAGGAACCTGTACACAGACCAAGAGACAGTCATTCAAACAGAACAAGGGGATACTTCGTGATTTAAAGTCAGGAAAGGTGTGCATTAGGTTTGTATCCTTTCACCATACTTATTCAATCTGTATGCTGAGCAAATAATCCAAGAACCTGATTATAAGAACAACTCTGCATCAGGATTGGAAGATTCATTAACAACCCTTGATATGCAGATAACATAACTGTGCTTGCTGAAAGTAAAGAGGACTTGAAGTACTTACTGATGAAGATAAAAGACTACAGCCTTCAGTATGCATTACACCTCAACATAAAGGAAACAAAAATCCTCACTACTCTACCAACAAGCAATATCATAACAAAGGGAGAAAATACTGAAGTTGTCAAGGATTTCACTTTAATTGGATCCATAATCAATGCTCAGGGAAGTAGCAGTCAAGAAATCAAATGATGGAACTAACTTTTATAAAATGTAAATCACTTACAAAGTTTCTGCTAACTCTCTCCTTCAGATTCAAGAAAATGTCATTAATATCATTATTCTTGAAAAGAAAAACACAGCACCCACATATCCCGTGCTATAATGTAAGTTCTTTATCAGTCATTTTATAAAATGCAATGGAAACTGAATTAAATATTAACAAAAAGATAGGAAAATAAAATGCTTTAAAATGTCACTTTGAATTTTTAATTTAAATCTATTAATTTACATCTTCATCCTAAGTATGTATTATGCCTTGAGATATTAGTGAATGATAATGTGCAAAAAGAAACAACATAAATTTCTATGCTTCCAATCATTTCCCAAGTTAAGAGTTCCAGCGGGTTATAAGACTGTATTTTAGAAATACTAAATTTCAACATTCTCTGATTTGTTTCCAAGAGCAACTGGTTGACCAAAAAGACGATACAAAAATAAGCTGATTTTTTGTAATGGAGGATGAAATTGGAAAATGCGTACTATGATTTTAATAAGCCCAGCCAATGATGTCCTTCTTCTGTTTAGTATTATTATAATGACACTTTCAGTGAAAGCAATAAAAAGAAAAAAGAAATCAAATGATGGGATCACAATAGAGGGTCGCGGACAGAGCTGGAGAAAAATGCCGAACAAAATACTAACTCACAAAAAAAGACCAGACTTACTGGTCTGACAGAGACTGGAGAAACCCTGAAGAGTATGGCCCTCAAACACATCTTTGAGCTCAGAAATGTTTACCCTTCAGCCAAAGATTAGACAGGCCCATTTAAAAAAAGAACAAGACTAAAGGGGCAAACGAGTCCAGAGGTAAGGACTAGAAGGCAGGAGGGGGCAGGAAAGCTGGTAATAGGGAACTGAAGATCGAGAAGGGAGAGTTTGACATGTTGTGGGGTTGTTAACCAATGTCATAAAATAATATGTGTACTGTTTAATGAGAAGCTAGTTTGTTCGGTAAACCTTCATTTAAATTAAAAAAAAGAAATCAAACGACATATTGCATTGGGCAAATCTGCAGCAAAAGACCTCTTTAAAGTGTTACAAAAGCAAAGGTGTCGCTTTGAGGACTAAGGTGTGCCTGACCCAAGCCGTGGTATTTTTAATTACCTCATATGCATGCAAAAGCTGGACAACAAATAAGGAAGACCGAAGAACTACTGATGCCTTTGAATTACGGTGCTGGAAGAATACTGACTATACCATGGACTGCTAGAAGAATGAACAAATATGTGTTGCAAGAAGTATAGCCAGAATGCTCCTTAGAAGCAAGGATGGTGAGACTTGGTCTCACATAATTTGTACATGTTATCAAGAGGGACCAGCCCCTGGGAAAGACATCATGCTTGGTAAAGTAGAGGGTCATCAAAAAAAAGGAAGACGCTCAACGAGATGGATGACACAGTGGCTGTAAGATGAGCTCAACCACAGAAACAATTGTGAGGATGGTGCAGGAACTGGCACTGTTTTGTTCTGTTGTATACAGGGTCACTATAAGTTAGATTTGACTCGATGGCACCCAACAACAACATGAACTCTGCCCCTGGAAAAATGGACTGTGTATATATACCTTCTGCATAAATTACAGGCAATTCAAACATGATCCCTTAACGCTTGTGTCAGCAAGGATGAAAATTCCTGTTCTATTATCACTCCTTTCTTTGCACTATTTCTGGACATACTTCAGAATCTGCTCGCTAAAGCATCAATCTCCTCTGTTAGAATGTGATTGGCCTCCTTAAGTATGGGCACTGTGTCTTATCTTTATACCTCTAGTGCAGAGATGGTAAACATGTTTCATTTTGTAGGACAACTCTGGTAGTGGCTGCCTGCAGCACTCTGTTGAAAAGCATTCTGATGTTGCATCTACTCAGTAGGAAAAAATGGAGGAAACCTTTCCCTGCAACAACTGTCCATCAGTGATATCTGTCACAGGTACAAGTGGGGACCATCTGCCTGCCAAATACCTGCCATCCCTCCATTCAAGCTTAACACAGTATCTGGCACCGAGGAATCCAATAAAGATTCATAGAAATTAATGTATTATTTTACCAAATGGCTTAAAAATGTAATGTTTTATTTTCCATTCATATGTGTATTAGTTCTATGGCATTCATAATTAAAATAAACAAATATTCAGACTCCTTCAGAAAAATCTCTAGATGTCAACAGCCCTGCACTGATGTTACTTGCAATCATAGGCCCTCCACTCCACTGATTTTCCATGACCTAATTCTATTCGTTACAATTATGTAGACAGGGCTTTTGGAGACCTCACAGTGGATAAAAACTCTGACTGCTGTATTAAAAAAAATTTTTTTTATACCTAACTAAAAATAATCCAGATCTGTGATGTCCCGTATGGTAACTACTAGCCATGTGTAGCTAATTCAGATTAATTCAAATTAAATAAAATTTAAAACTCAGTTTCTCGTCACACTTCAAGTGCTAAACAGCCACACAAGGCTTGTTTTTACTGTACAAGACAGCACAAATTATAGAATATTTCCATATTACAATATTAAAGCGTGCTGATCTAGACAATTCACAAAGCCAAACTGATAGGGACTGATTGGCAATGCTCTGCTGCCTTCGTACAAGTATAATTTATATATTTTTAGGATTTTATTTATATAATACTTTGGCATCTTCCAAGATTAAACTTATTTTTTTTCCTTTAAATTAGATAAAATCACATTCAGGAAGCTTAATTATTCACAAAATGAGACAAGCTCCCCTAAAATGAATCAAGACTGCAAAGGAAGATTTCTACCATATGAATCAGGGAGCTCAGTGTTTTTCACGCTGAAGTTAACAAGCATCCGCGAATTGGTTTCTTCTTGCCTCTGCAAAGATGTTTTTCTTTTAAAATTTAAATATGAGGAAAACCAAATCTTGCTCAGATATAAAATACAAAAATCCTTGAGAAAAGCTAACATGCAAGAATCTACTTTAGGATTTTATTTGACCAAGTTCCAAAAAAGACTGTTAGTCATTGGTAGGCACATTCTAAGAAACCCACCAGGTCTACAGAAACATTCACAGCCGATGACCCTAACCCAATTTACTTGTAGCCAAACTTGCAGCTTCCAACTGAACGACTCAACCTGAGCCGGTAAAGATGTTAACATACTTATCATGGTCCTACAAATAGGAGTCCCTTCTCGGTCATGTTACTGAATATGTTCAAAGCAGAAAGCGAGGTCTAAAGAAAAACAAGCAAATAGGTCATCTCCTCTAAGAAAGCTCTGCCAATTAAAATAAGACCCAGCTAACCAATAATTATTAAATAATAGGAACCATACTGTAGAAGCTGGCTCCTTTTAAAATATTCGATAGGAAAAAACCCAGATACATGTATAGTCAAACAAAATACAGTATAAAATGTGATATACAGATATAGACAAAAGCGTAATATAAAATAAATCTAAGTGAAAAGCACACAATAGTACATATAAATTGATTAGATTATCCTAAAGATAATACAGAGTGGTACAAACCATAGTACTTGCCCTTGTACTCAGAGTCTAGTAATAGAGGTGAAAAACACATATATAAATGTCAATGAAACAAGTGCCATATTATGGCTCAAACTAAGTATGTATGTCCATAACTTTATATAGCATTTTAAAAATACGGGAAGTTAATAGTGAAAGGATATTTGGGACCATATTTATGGTCAAAAGCATTAACTGTGGTTGGGGAAGAGAATATAATCCCTGACTGAAAGGAAGGAACTATCCAAAGTTGAAGCAAGGCAAAATGGTTTCAGCTCAAGCACTAACTCTAAACGACTGGTAACACCTATTTGAAAAGCTGCTAAAATAAATTCTGAGCTGCAGAATAGACTGCCATAATAGGTTAATGATGTTTACTATGGGGTAGTATTTGACATCCTTACCTAAGACCTTAGAAGACACAAAGATATAATGGCTAGCTACATCATGAAATTCTCCAACCTCTTTATATTTAAGTCACTTCCAGAACATACCTAGGGACAGCAAATGGGAAATCGCAGGTGTGAAAGGCAAATGTCCTCTGTAGATAAAAGTTCTGTGGTTGATGCCACAGATTTTATCCATTAGAAAGTAGAACAAAATAATGGGGGAAGAATACATGTTCTGGGCAGGCAGAAAGCCCCCCAAAAACCAAACTTGTTGCCATCAAGTTGATGTTGACTCATGGCAACCTCACGTGTTACACATAGGGTTTTCCTGGCTGTAATCTTTATGGAAACAGATCACCAGGCCTTTCTTCTGTTGTGCTGCTGAGTGGATTCAAACTACCAACCTTTAGGTTAGCAGCCCAGAGCAAATCATTTGCACCACCCACAGACATTTGGGCAGGCAAAAAAAAATCCAAACCCACTGCCGTCGAGTCGATTACGACTCACAGCGACCCTACAGGACAGAGTAGAACTACCCCATCGGGCTTCCAAGGAGTGGGTGGTGGATTCGAATGGCTGACCTTTTGTTTAGCAGCCTAGCTCTTAACCACTGTGCCAGAAGGACTCCAAAGGGAAGTTGAAAATGTAATTTTTCAGAATCAGGGAAAAAAGACAAGATATCTGCTCTGAGAGATAATGAGAAAGTAGGTTCTACAAGGCTTTCTTTTCTTACAAACTTGTTATTTGGAAACAAGTTCAAACATGAAAATTGCAAAAATAAAAACACTACAAGGAATGCCTATTGTTAAAATTTTACTGTTTTATCATTTGCATGTGATTCTCCCTCTATATATATATAAAGAGCACGTACACGATTTTTTCTTGAGCCATCTAAAAACAAAACAAAAAAATCAAACCCACTGCCATCAAGTGGATTCCAACTCATAGCGACCCGACAGCCATCTAAAGGTAAGTTAAATTTGTAATGGCCCTTTACTGCTAAGTAAGTCAGTGTATACTGCCTTAGAGAGATTCTTTTATGTAACCACATAACTTTATAAACATACACTCAACAATTTAATCTCCCACTTATATTCCAATTTTGTCAGTTGATGTAATAACGTCCTTCAAAACACTTTCCCCCTCCAGTACAGGATTCAGTCTAGAATCAGGTATTACATTTAGTTGTTATTTTCTTTAGCCTCCTTTAATCTGGAACATTTCCATAGCCATTCTTTATCTTTGAAGACACTGAAATTTTCTGAAGAAGACGACTCCTTCCCCCGCCTCTTTTATTATTGTTATTAACAGCACATACCTCATTGTCTGTTCATATTATCACCCCTCCCCCCTTGTGATTAGATAATGCATTCTCAGCTGGAATACTGCCTAGGTAAAGTTGAGTACTTGTAAGGGTATCACATCTGGAGGCATATGGTGGCCATCTGTTCCTCACAAGTGATGCTAATATTGATCATGGTCAAGACATTGTCCAGTTACTCCAAACTAGTGTGTTTTTTTCCTCCCTCGTAATTAATAAGCAGTTTGCAGGGAGACTTTAAGATCATACAAATATGCCGCTCCTCATCAAAATTTCCTCTTGCATCAAGCATGCATTGATGATTCTTGCCTGATCCAATCTCATTTATGATGGTTGCAAAAATCATGATTTTTCCAACTTCAGTACCCTCTCCACATTGTACCATTCAAGCCTTCGCATTCTACTGTAAGCAAGACACCACTCTTCTCGCCCATTTATTTATCTATGTATTATCAATATGTACACACAGAATCCTATCTTTTCAATGGGTTATAACTTATTATTGTACTTAATTATTTTGTTACTGAAACTGACCCAGTGGAAACCCCTATAAGCTTGTGATATATCCCCTTCATTTTTTTTTTTAGCATCTGCTTAATTTCTGGTATAACGAGATGGTGCGTGGGTGGGTGTGGGGGTGGGGGTGTGGGTGTGTGTGTGTGTGTGTGTGTGTGTGTGTGTGTGTGTGTGTAGTTCCTAAAGAATTCAAGGCAATGTACCCTGTATAAGCAATTTACTGAACCGCTCGGTCAAGATTCCATTTCACTTTTGAAGAAATTAACATTATAATTAGTTTTTCCCTCATTTATATTGTAGTCTATTAAAAGCCAATGCCAACGTGCAAAAGGAATTAACATCAATTTTATACAATCTCTTCCAGTAAATAAATATTTCACAACTCATTTTATGAGGCCAGTATTACTGATGCCAAAACCAGATACCAAAAAATAAATCCAAAACCAAACTCGCTGCCATTGAGTTGATTCCGACTCATAGAGATACTACAGGACAGAGTAGAGATGCCCTGTAGGGTTTCCAAGGCAGTAATCTTTATGGAAGCAGACTGCCACATCTTTCATTCATGGAGCAGCTCATGGGTTCAAACTGCAGACCTTTTTTTTGGTTAGCAGCCATGCTCTTAACCACTATGCCACCATGGCTCCTGCTAGAAAGATACCTAAAATTTGTAATGAATAAATTCTCAGCCCATCAAATAAGTTACAATTCTGCTGCCATTTTATTATTTGATTATAATGCTGAATTACTTGTTTCACTGAATTACTATTATTATTATTTGATTACAATATCAGCAAAGTCAATTCCTTTTTCAATCAGTACCTTTTGACTTTTCTCACGATCTGATTCAATAATTACCAGTAAAGTGTTTTGTGAATTTTGATCATCAGTGAGTAGTCCATGTGTAAAGCATGTATTCAATTTTTTTCTGAGAGTAATGATAATGTAAATTGATTAGTGTAATTTTATTTTACTCAAACTTGCTTTAACCTAAAAGCATGCATTTATAATACAGCCTGTGGCTATGGAATAGATGTGGTCTAGCTGACATATGTAGTGATCACATAATATAACTTCCAGATCCACACTGACATGATTTTTCAGAGAACTACTTTTTGGATTCTATTATCTATAAAATTTGTTTAGAATGTTTATGTCTGTGTCTTATATATAATTAAACATGTGAGTGGGAAAATATACACATACCACTTAATTGGATCACTTAAAAGTAAATTAGAGAATTACTCTAAAAGAAATTAATAAGGTTAAGTGCAAGTTAAAGATAAAAAAGTCACAAATTAAAATATCACAATGGTAACATAGTAATGATATGACCCAAAATGAATACTATGTCTACTTTTTCATTTTAAAATATTTAAAAAAATAATTAAATAGGTTTTGGAATCCATGACTGATAAAAGTAGATCATATGTTAAATGAGTTCAATGTTAGTTTAAAAAGACTTAAAACCAGTTTCCCAGTGTCCTTAGAAAGATCAATAAAAACAAAATAGGTTTACATTGCCCTGAAAAAAGTTTAGACAGTTCCCTAGAGAAATCTCTTGATCATGAAAGTCAACAAGAGAACAATCAAGGCTGTAGCAATTTTACCTCAGCAAGCTTTGAACTACTTGTTTCAAAACTGTCAACTACTTGGGGATTGGGGAATAAAATGAATGAAATATATTATCTAAATTCTACAAGTTCTCACCAGGTCATGAAATGTGAGCGTTATCAAAAGACTATTTTTAGTAAGAAACTATCACTATAACAGAAGTTCCCAATTAGAACACTAAATTTGAAAAATTAGCCATCATTTCTCCTAGTAGGAACACAGATTAGGGGTTGGCAAACTATAGCCTATGGGCCACATCTGGCCTATCATCTCTTTTTTGTCAATAAAGTTTTACTGGAACACAGCCATGTCATTTATTTATGTACTGTGTATGGTTGCTTCCACACTACAACAGCAGAGCTGAACAGTTCTAACAAAGGTTGAATTATCTGCAAAGCCTATTTACTATCTGACCCTTTAGAGAAAAGGTTTGCTGACCCCTGATTTATATAAAGAAATTCTTTAAGACTATTACTATGTTACTATTTCTGAGCAGAAAAAAAACCAAAAAACAAAAAACACACCATTTCTTCACCTGAGGCATAGTGTTTACCCTACTTGTCTAACACAGCATTAAGATCCTATGCTAGGATTAAACTGAAAATCAAGGATGATAAATGCTACCTTTTTTGCCAGGCAAAAATCTCAAACAGCATTTTAAAAGTTGAAAATGGGCATTCATAACTCTGAAGCTAATGCTGGTCAATGAAACAGGTAATGAAAATAGTCTTGAAAAGACAAGAATCTGTCAAGAGTTACATAAGACAATAAATACAGAAAATACAAAAAAGAAAAATCTGTCAAGAGTTACATATGATAATAAATACAGAAAACACAATCATTAAATAAATAATTACTTACGCTGTATGTGAATGAGCTGCTTTGGCATCTTAAATTCCCCAGGATATATAGATTCATAGTAAGCAATATTACTTTCTGCCTCTGGGACTGGTATAACCATATTATCCCTCTTCTCGCCATATACCTGCTGTGCTGAAATAGCCCGCTGAAGATGATGTTCCTAAAAGAGGGGAAAATAGGTAACTTTATACAATGAAAAGAAGTAAACAGAATGTACAGACTTACAGAGAAGATTTTTGTATACGTGTGTCTTAAATAGAGGGATTTTAGTAGGTCTTCAAATGATGCTAACAATACAGCGGGGATTTTAAGTAGATATGAGAAGATTTTGTTAGGAATACTGAATATTTATTCAATTTAAGAAAAGGTATACATCAAAATTGACAAATTATACAGAGATTCAAAAAAGTAGACTAAAACTGTTAAAGCTATTTTATAAACGAGATTCCAAGAAAAGAGGTTAAAACATTTGAACTTATTGTATGAAGAAAGTCGTTCAGACTATGGATGGAAAATATTTTATTCTAACCTATTCATACAGTGCTTTGTAATTTTAAAAAGCACTTTCATACAAATCAACTAATACGATCTTTACAAAGAAGGGTAAATGTTATTATCTTCATTTTTACTTCAAAGTGACAGATTCAAACTCTGTTTTTCTTTTTTCTTATCGTACTTCAGGTGAAGGCTTACAGAACAAATAGTTTCTCATGCAACAGTAGTACACGTTGTTTTATGACATTGGTTAACAACCCCACAACATATTAACCCTCTAAATTCTCAACCGTTTTTTCTTTTTTTTTTTGTGAAAATACACATAGCCAAAGATACACCATTTCAAAAATTTCTACATACACAGTTCAGTGACATTGACTACGCTCTTCCAATTGTGCTGTTGTTCTCACTTAAGATGAAGGCTTACAGAACAAAATAGTTTCTCATTTAACAGTTAGTACACATGTTGTCCTATGACAATGGTTAACAACCTCACAACACATCAACATTACCCTTACTCAACCTTGGGTTCCATATCACAGGCTTTCCTGTCCCCTTCTGCCTTCTGGCCCTTGTCCCTGGACTGCTGTGCCTCATTAGACCCATTTGGTTTTACAGGGCTGTCCACTCCCCGGCTGAATGGTGAACCTCAGAAGTGACTTCACCACTGAGCTAAAAGGGTATCCGGGGGCCATACTCTCAGGGTTTCTCCAGTCTCTGTCAGGCCAGTAAATCTGGTCTTTCTTTTGTGAGTTAGAATTATGCTCTACATCCTTCTCCAGCTCTGTCCAGAACCCTCTGTTGTGATCGTGGTCAGAGCAGTCAGTGGTGGTAGCCGGGCACCATATAGCTGTACTGGACTCAGTCTACTGGAGGCCTTGGTAGCTGTGGACAATTAGTCCTTTGGCTAATCTTTTCCTTGTATACTGTTCTCTTCATTCTCCCTTGCTCCCGAAGGGATGAGACCAGTGGAGAATCTTAGACGGCCGCTCACAGGCATTTAAGACCCCAGACACTACTCACCAAGGTAGAATGTAGAGCATTGTCTTTATAAGCTGTGTCATGCCAATTGAGCCAGATGTTCCCCGAGACCATGGTCCCCACAGCCCTCCGCCCAGCAATTCAGTCCCCCAGCGAGTCTGGATGTGTCTATGGGGCTTCCATGACCTTTCCTTGTACAGGCTGTGCTAGTTTCCCCTGTACTGTGTACTGTCTCAGCCTTCACCCAAGATACCACTTATCTATTGCCTATTTAGTATTTCCCCCCCACCCCTCCCATCCCTGGTAACCAACAAAGATTGTTACATTGTGTGTGTGAACTTTTTCATGGGTTTTTACAATAGAGATCTCATACAATATTTGTCCGTTTGTGATTGACTTATTTCACTCAGCATAATGTCTTCCAGTTTCATCCATGTAATGAGATGCTTCACAGATTGTTGTTCTTTCTCACTGCATAGTACTCCATTGTCTACCATAGTTTGTTTACCCATTCATCTGTTGATGGGCATCTAGGTTGTTTCCATCGTTTTGCTATTGTGAACAATGCTGCCATGAACATAGGTGTGCATATGTCTATTCGAGTGACGACTCTTACTTCTCTAGGATATATTCCTAGGAGTGGGATTGCTGGATCGAATGGTATGTCTATTTCTAGCTTTTTGAGGAAGCGCCATATCATTTTCCAAAATGGTTGTATCATTTTGCATTCCCACCAGCAATGCGTAAGAGTTCCCATTTCCCCGCAGCCCCTCCAACGTGTTACTTCCAGTGTTTTTGATTCGTGCCAGTAATGCTGGGGTGAGATGGTATCTCATTGTGGTTTTAATTTGCATTTCTCTAATGGCTAGTGATCGCGAGCATTTCCTCGTGTCTCTTGGCCATTTGAATGTCTTCTTTGGTGAAGTGTCTGTTCATTTCCTTTGCCCATTTTTTAATAGGATTATTGTCTTTTTCTTGTAGAGGTGTTGGATTTTCTTGTAGATTATGGAGATTAGACCTGTGTCTGACTTGTACTGTCCAAAAATTTTTTCCCAGTTTGTAGGTTCTCTTTTTACTCTTTTGGTGAAGTCTTTTTAAGAGCATAGGTATTTGATTTTTGGAAGATCCCAGTTATCTAGCTTATCTGTTGGGTTTTGTGCATTGATGGTTATGGTTTGCATCCTGTTAATGCCATGCATTAAGGCCTGAAGTGTTGGTCCTATTTTTTCTTCTATGAACTTTATAGTTTCAGACTTTATATTCAGGTCTTTGATCCATTTTGAAGTAGTTTTTGTATACGGTGTGAGGTATCGGTCCTATTTCATTTTTTTGCAAATGCATATCCAGTTTTGCCAGCACCATTTGTTAAAAAGACTGTCTTTTCCCCATTTGATGGACTTTGGGCCCTTGTCGAAGATCAGGTGACCGCAGGTGGATGGATTTACATCTGGGTTCTCAATTCTGTTCCATTGGTCAATGTTATCTGTCGTCGTACCAGTACCAGGCTGTTTTGACTACTGTAGCTGTATAGTAGGTTCTCAAGTCAGGTAGTGTGAGTCCTCCAACTTTCTTCTTCTTCTTCAGTAGTGCTTTACTTATTCGGGGCTTCTTCCCTTTCCATATAAAGTTAATGATTAGTTTTTCCATTTCTTTGAAGAATGCTGTTGGTATTTGGATTGGAATTGCATTGTATTTGTAAATTGCTTTTGGTAGAACTGCCATTTTCACAATGTTGAGTCTGCCTATCCATGAGCATGGTATGTTTTTCCATTTATGTGGATCCCTTTGGGTTTCATGCAGTAGTGTTTTATACTTTTCTTTGTACAGGTCTTTTACATCCCTGGTCAGATTTATTCCTAAGTATTTTATCTTTTTAGGGGCTACTGAAAATGGTATTGTTTTCCTGATTTCCTTTTCATCGTTCTCCTTACTGGTGTATAGGAATCCAACTGATTTTTGAATGTTCATCTTGTATCCTGCTACTCTGCTGAATCTTTCTGTTAGTTCCAGTAGATTTCTCGTGGAGTCTTTAGGGTTTTCTATGTATAGTATCATATCATCTGCAAACAGGGACAGTTTAACTTTTTCATTACCAATTTGGATGCCCTTTATTTCTTTTTCTTGTCTTATTGCTCTAGCTAGAACCTCCAGCACAATGTTAAATAGGAGTGGTGATAAAGGGCATCCTTGTCTTGTTCCCGTTTTCAAGGGGAATGTTTTCAGCCTCTCTCCATTTAAGAATGATGTTGGCCCTTGATTTTGCATAGATGCCCTTTATTATGTTGAGAAATTTCCCTTCTATACCTATCTGATTGAGAGTTTTTATCAGGAATGGGTGTTGGACTTTGTCAAATGCCTTTTCTGCATCAACTGAGATGATCATGTGATTCTTTTCTTTCCTTTTACTTATGTGGTTTATTACATTGATTGATTTTCTAATGTTGAACCATCCTTGCATACCTGGTATGAATCCTACTTGGTCATGGAGTATTATTTTTTTGATGTGATGCTGAATCTATTGGCTAGAATTTTGTTGAGAATTTTTGCATCTATATTCATGAGAGATATTGGTCTGTAATTTTCTTTTTGTGTGATGTCTTTGCCTGGTTTTGGTATCAGTGTTATGCTGGCTTCATAGAATGAATTTGGAAGTGTTGCTTCCTCTTCTATGCTCTGAAATAGCTTGAGTAGAACTGGTACAAGCTCTTCTGTAAATGTTTTGTAGAATTCTCCAGTGAAGCCATCTGGGCCAGGACTTTTTTTGGTTGGGAGTTTTTTTATTACCTTTTCAATCTCCTCTCTTATTATGGGTCTGTTCAGATTTTCAACATCACTTTGTTGTAGTTTGGGTAGGCCATGTGTTTCTAGAAATTTATCCATTTCCTCTCGGTTTTCAAATTTGTTGGAGTATAGTTTTTCATAATATTCTGTTAAAATCCTTTTTATTTCAGTTGGGTCTGTTGTAATGTCCCCCATTTCATTTCTTATTTGGGTGATTTGTGTCCTCTCCTGTTTTTCTTTTGTCAGTCTGGCCAGTGGTTTGTCGATTTTGTTGATTCTTTCAAAGAACCAATTTTTGGTTTTGTTGATTCTTTCTATTGTTTTTCTGTTCTCTATTTCATTGATTTCTGCTCTGATCTTTACTATTTCCTTTCTTCCTGTGTTTGTGGGCTTTTTTTGCTGTTCTCTTTCTATTTGTTTGAGTTCTGTAGTTAATGTTTTGATTTTGTCCCTTTCTTCTTTTTTGATATGTGCATCTATTGCTATAAATTGTCCTCTGAGAACTGCCTTTGCTGTGTCCCAAAGGTTTTGGTATGATGTGACCCTGGTCTTTTGACTCAAGTAACAACAGCTTTTCTTACGAATTTCCAGAACCCTTTCTGAACAGCTGTAGAATACTCAGGCTGTCTGGATTAAACCGCAACTCCAACACAGTGATGTGACTTCTGGCATGATGTTTCACTCTTCTCAATCTGTTTCCTCCACTAATGGAACAATGGAATCTACTTTATAGGGCTGGTCAGAGATTTAAGATAAATGTGTATAAAATGTTTAGTATAATGCCTGGCATATAACAGGTGCTCAAAATTAACTTTGGTTTAGTCATCACCCAGGAATATTTTACCAGTTGGTGATACCACCAGTTACCATAAAAGTGTCTGTTCTCACCCAGCCTTAGCAGCATTGAATTTTGATATACAGTTTATTAAATTTAAGCTAATTTAAAAAAATATATAAATTTGTGATTTAAAAATATTCAAACAGTATGAAAATGAAAAAGTTCCAGTCCTCATAGGCAGCCTCTGTTAATAATGTACAAATTCTTCCAAACATTTTTATGCATAAACATATACACAAGTTTTTGTTTAATTCACAGATAGGCTACAAGATGCAGAACTTTACTGCTAGCTTTGGTTCAGTGATCTGTCCTGGAGATCTTTCCATAACGTCATTTCTACTATACTCTCATAGCTGCGTTGTATGTCACAACAGACATGTAGCGTAATTTATTTTACCAGACACTAACTGATAGGGGAAAAAAAACTTGGAAACCTAAATGCCCATCCCCTTCCCAAATGCTGCAAAAACCACCCTCACTATATATATATATATGTACACGGACATCTTTGTAGACTTGTGAAAATATCTGTCGGACAACTACAAATGAAAGTGCTCAAAGGGTGAGGAAGAGAATGCAACAACGTATATTCCCATCATTTCTGAGAGTATCTTCTCAACAAAACCTTCTGAATTTTAAAATCTTCTCACATCTTGTTATTTTAAGGCGAATTTATTTACAAAATGAAGATTAAGCTTTCCTCCCCCCAGTGCTGCTGCTCTTTCTTGTTCATTTTCAAAACTGCTGCTTTTCTTTTTCTCATTAATATTTAAGTACTTGGATTCCTTCCTTTCTAAAATTAAGGAAATTAACCTCATGTATTAAATTTTACAAATATCTTCTGCAGTTTTTAAAAAATACTATTTACAGTATGTTTAGGGCATTTTTTTTCAATGCAGGAAAATTCTATTAGTCAAATTTATCAATCTTTTCCTTTATGGTTTTGTTATGTTATACAGGTATAAACTGTATAGTCACAACTAGGATGTGTTAAAAAAAAATACTTTCTTTTTTATAACTCAATTTGATCTTTGATTCTAAGCCCTCAGGCTGCCTAATGGCTCCTGAGAGCTGGTGGAAACTAAGCCTGTGTATGTGGGGAAGGGGGAAACGTGGAGGGAAAGAATGGAATGACTGACTGATGGCTAACCGTATCCTCTCATACTGACGTATACTTTGTCGCCAAATCCACTGGTCCTTAATGTACACTGACACAGGGTGCTTCTGTAAGCCTCCCTTCAAAATGCCAGCTGGGAAGTTAGTCATATGTATGCTCTTCCTACTCTGAGATACCCTCCAACAACAAGGGAAATTTTCTTTGACCTACCCCCGTCCACTCCCCAAGGCACATTACTGTTAGCTTGCATTTAGTTCCCAGCTCGGAGCCCTTGATCTATTATTTTTGTGTATGGCTGAACATGTGAGATGAATGGTTTATCTTTTTACATCCTCTTGCAAATCTGTCCTGTGTCACTCTTAGTGAGGCCTTTGGAATGCACATTCAAGAATTTGTTAGTTTTGTTTCACTAGTTCTTTCTGCCACTTGGTCTAAATGAGAGGTGGTTAGAGGTGTGCCCAGAACATGCCAATATCTGAGATTATTAGTCTGACAAAAAAAGAATACTTCACTTATTACCCCATCACCCCTCAAGATTATGAAAAAAAATTCAGCTTGTTTTTTTCCTACTATTATTATAGTTGGTTTAACATCTGAAATTTTTGGGGGGTGTGTATCTTCCCCAAATGACAAACCACCTGTCCTAATGTCATGTATAAAATAATTCACTCCCTCCATGATTAAAAATGCCCCCTTTATCCTACAGTAAAATTCTCTTTGCACTTGGAGTGATTCCAAGCTTCTTTTTTTCCTGCTCAACTCAACTGTCTCCTGTGCCAGTATTTCATGTGCTTTAAACAGTTATTATCTAGAAAGGCAATTCTCCCTTCACAATTCTTCTTTTTCAGAATTTTCCAGCTATCTATTTTTCTAAATGAAGCATAATGAAAATTAATTTTACAGATGTGAAACAGACCCCTAAGGTGTTTTGATTTTTATAGGCAATGTATCAGTAGTAGAGTGGTTAAGACCGTGAACTTTGTAATCAGGAGGGCCCTGGATTTGAATGTTGGCTTCACAATTTGTAAGCTTTATGACCTGGGATAAATTATTCTCTCTTAGCAACAGTTTTATTATCTGTAAATGGGTACTATATGTCTCCCATATGGGATTAATATTAAGATAAAATGCCTGGGACATATTTTTTAAAAAAAATCAAACCCATTGCTGCTGACCTGATTCCAACGCATAGTGACCCTACAGGACAGAGTATGAACAGCCCCATAGGATTTGTAAGGAACGGCTGTGTATCTGAACTGCTGACCTTTTGGTTAGCAGCCAAGCTCTTAACCACTGCACCACCAGGGCTCCTGGGGCATGTTAAGTGCCCAATATAGCGTAGCCAATGTACACCTTTTATTATCAGAGAAGGTGAAGAGTTTTCCATATGCTTAGTTAACATTTATATTCTCTTTCTTGTGAACACTGTTCTGTAGAAAGATCTTCCCTTACTTATGCCTGAATTCATTTTTTCAAAATTGTAAAATCAAATTTTTGTTTATCAATTTTATAGTGAATACTGCTTTAAAATAACCTTCTCTGTGATTTCTGTTGGACAATTTCTTCATAGCTTCAACAATCAAAAAAGATTATCTCCCCTTAATATACAACATCTATTTTCATCATACTTAAGTCAATTCGCACGCTGAGCAAATTATCTGAGAAGCTGGACTATATGAAGAACGCGGCATCAGGACTGGAGGAAGGCACATTAACAACCTGCAATACACAGATGACACAACCTTGTTTGCTGAAAGTGAAGAGGACTTGAAGCACTTACTGAAGAAGATAAAAGACTACAGCCTTCAGTATAGATTACACCTAAACATAAAGAAAACAAAAACCCTCACAACTGGACCAATAAGCAACATCATAAGAAATGGAGAAAATACTGAAGTTGTCAAGGATTTCACTTACTTGGATCCACAATCAACGCCCACGGAAGCAGCAGTCAAGAAATCAAACAACATACTGCATTGAGCAAATCTACTGCAAAAGACCTCCTTACAGTGTTAAAAAGCAAACATGTCACTTTGAGGACTAAGGTGCACCTGACCCAAGCCATGGTTATTTTCAATTGCCTCATATGCATATGAAAGCTGGACAATGAATAAGGAAAACTGAAGAAGAATTGATGTATCTGAGTTATGGTATTGCAGAAGAATACTGAATATACCATGGACTGCCAGAAGGATGAACAAATCTGTCTTGGAGGAAATACGGCCAGAATGCTCCTCAGAATTGAAGATGGCGAGACTTCATCTTCCATACTTTGGACATGTTATCAGGAGGGACCAGTCCCTGGAAACGGTGAAGTAGAGGGCCAGTGAAAAAGAGGAAGACCCTCAACGAGGTAGACTGACACAAAAACCAAAAAAAAAAAAAAAAACCAAACCTGTTGTCGCTGAGTTGATTCCAACTCATAGAGATCCTGTAGGACACAGAAGAACTGCCCAGTACAGTTTCCAAGGAGCGCCTGGTGGATTCAAACTGCTGACCTTTTGGTTAGCAGCCGTAGCTCTTAACCACTACGCCACTAGGGATTCCTGGATTGACACACTGGCTACAAAATGGGCTCAAGCGTTGATAGTGAGGGTGGCACAGGATCGGGCAGTGTTTCGTTCTTTTGTACACCGTGTAGCTATGAGTCGGAACTGACTCCACAGCACCTAACAACAACAAAGGGGTGAAGCAGGAGCCCTGCTGGCTCAGCAGTTAAAGCGCTCAGCTGCTAACCAAAAGGTTGACAGTTCGAACCTACCAGCTGCTTTGCAGGACAAAGACGTGGCAGTCTGCCTCTAAGGTCACAGTCTCGGAAACCCTATGAGGCCGTTCTACTCTGTCCTACAGGGTTGCTACGAGTCAGAATCGACTCCAGGACAGCGGGTTTGGTTTGGTTTGGAGGGGTGAATTGTCATGATGTGTGCAACATACTTTCCATTGGCATGTAATTTCAGGAGAAAATACAGGATTTAGAGAAAATACTGCAAAACAATAATTGTTGAATCTAGATTGAGTATACAGATGTTTATTGTACTACTTCAGTTTTTAAGTTTGAAAAAAAAATTGGATAAAGAATAGGGTACCAAGTGCCTGAGATGTATATAACACACAGCAAATAAGGGAAGTTCTTCAAAGTCTTAAAAAAAATCATTCTTCAACAACTAGGATAACTATACCCTTACACTATTCCTGTCTACTCCCTCTTCATGTTTGTACAAGGAACCTATTGACAGAAAGGATACCAAACAGAGGGGGAAGACTGATGCATGTGCAGAGGGGATTAACACCAGATCATGCAGAATCCTACTGTTCATGTTAAAAGACTGTCCTTTTTCTAAGAACAATAGTGACTGTGTAGGAAATGGTCCATATTCTATAAAATGGAATGTGTGTAGCCATTAAATGATTCAGAATAATATTTACTGATATGGAAAACCCATCAATTTATTAAGTAAAAAAGACAAGTCTCAAAATTGTATGTTCAGGACATTTGTGTTTAATTTTTGTAAAAGAAGAAGACACAATTGAGCATACCTATACATAAAAAGGAGCCCTGGTGGAACAGTGGTTAAGAGCCATGGCTGCTAACCAAAAGGTTGGCAGTTGGAATCTACCAGCTGCTCCTTGGAAACCCTATGGGGAAGCTCTACTCTGTCCTATAGGGTCGCTATGAGTCGGAACTGGGTTTTTCGTTTGATATACATAAGAAAGTGTATACACACACACATACATACATACATACATACACACACACACACACACACACACACACGTATTTTAGAACAGCAGTCCTTCTCCCTCTACTCCTTCACCCCTTCCGTTTTATTTTTTCATAGCACTTGCCATCCTCTGATACAACATACAGTTTATTATTGTCTCCTGCTTTCTTCCTACTCCACCAATCCCAATCTAAGCATTACAAGCACAGGAATTTTTTTTTTCTTCCTATTTTGTTAACTGCTATATCCCTACCTTAAACAGTGCTGGGCACAAAGCATGTGTTCAAATATCTGTTGAATGAATGAATATGTATGTACACACAAATACATACACACATATACATAAAAGTTTCAAACTATATACACCATAAATTAACAGAGTACCTCTGGACGGTACAATTTCCAAACTCTCTTCTGCACTTTTATTTTCAACATTTCAATATTTAGTAACATAAAAAAAAGAGCACATTTCACTAAGTAATTTTCTAAACAGTATTTTCTAAAAGACACAAACAACCTTTTATTTGGTTCAGTAAACCTTTCTATTTAAGTCAATTTAGTTCAAGAGTAAAACATTCATTATACTTGAAGAAAATATTTTTAATATCCCAAAATATATACATCTACTTCCAATGAAGTAACATTAAATAAGTGAAAATGATATTTTTACTTGGAGTAGGAAGAAGATAGAGAATGATGATGCCAAGTCACAAATGAAATTAGAATGAATCAACTATTCAATATTTACTAAATGTCTTGACTAAATGATGAAGATGATGCAACTGTAAATTACAATTATATAAAGAGTTCAGATGTTCCCTGAAGATAGTATCTGCTAATGACTTTTTTTTAATAAATCCACTTGCAGCATCAAGTAGTAACTAGCATTCCCAAACTATGTTTACTGGAATTTCAAATTGCTCCCAATGGATACAATAATAGAGAGTTCAATAAAAATAAAGACTAGAGAATGCTAGGTTCTAAACTTAGATTTTCTTACTTTAGGACTTCTGAGAGTCTTTAACATGCTAATGTAAATTGTGGCCCTTCATAAGGGAGGATACAGCTATTTCAAACCTAGGACCACAGAATCCCTTTTTTCAGGGACTATCTATAAATAGCTCATGGAGAATTTTTACAACCCACTTTGGGAAGTGCTGGTATAGAACAAAAACTAGAGACAGACCATGTGGATTTAAGTTTGTTCATTAATTATTTTGTTCCACATTTACTAAGTGCCAGCTATGTGCCTAGCACTGGGAACAGAATGGTAAATAAAATAGACAAGAACTCTGACACTGTAGAGCTTACACTCCAATTGGGAGGGCAGGTACTAACAAAACAGACCTAAAAATAAAGTGAAAATGTGTAAATGCTATAAAGGAAAAGAACAATGTGTTATGGGAACCAGGAAAGGGATTTCAGGGACAATAACACTTTCACTAATGAAGAAAGTGGAATTTAAGCTAAAATCTGCAGGAATAGTTGTCAGGTAGAAGACTGTTTTAAGAAGAGGGAATAGCTAGCTATGTTTGAAGACCTCTTACTAGTTTATATGACACTTTGGGTAGGTAAAGTTTCCTTATATTATAGATAAGAATATAGACCTCCTTATGTTATAATGATTAGGCCCAGGTGCAATTTCAGAGTTATTCATCATAACACCAAGAACAATTAAAATTTTCATAAAATAACAGAGGTATAAACTCTCAAATCAGCTTGTTCTTACAGGGAACAAAGTAAATAAAAGAAAATAATCTAAAGAATTCTTTAATAGTCAATCTTACAGCAAATGAAATCAGATGAACTATAATTTATGATTAATCAAATAACTTTACAAAAAGCCTGTTGTACTGTAAATGCTAATTATAGATAATACAAGTTTTCCATACATACCAATACGAACAAAGAGGAGGATCAGAGAAGACTGAACAATGATCTTTAGAAAGTTCAGACGCACATTTCCATGTCTCCATGGAACCTTGTCTCATGGCACTGTGCTCCACAAGTACTCACTTTTGTTAATTCTGTCTGCCTAGCACATTGGACAAGTACAGGCTTTAGAGACAGAGACCCAAGTAGAATCTTAGCTTCATCATCTGACATCCAAATTCAGCAAGTTACCCGCTACCTATTTTTATTATTTGCATAATGTATTTTTTTTTCTTACCCATCTCTACCCGCTTCTCTCCAGAAGGAAATCCTTTTTCTTTTACTCTCCTCATGTTACTTTTGTTTACTACATGAAAATTTTTTTGCTTTTTCAGGTTGCTTTTTATGTTCTCTTTGTTAAAAACACTGGTAATAAATGTAATAGGGTTAACTGGCTCTAAACAAGATACAGCACTAACAATTGAGAAGTCAGAAAGTATCATTTTTATTGATTAAATAAGAGTGACACTGCATAGTAGGCCACTGTGTCTACACTACACGATGTTACTCTTATTTAATGAATAAACAAATTATGGTACATACACACAATGGAATACTATGCAATGATAAAGATAAAGAACAATGAGAATCAGTGAAACACCTCACAACATGGATGAATCTGGAAAGCATTATGCTGAGTGAAATTAATCGGAAAAGGACAAATATTGTATAAGAACACAATTATAAGAACTTAAAAGGTTTAAACACAGAAGAAAACATTCTTTGACGGTTACAATGGTGGGGAGGAAGGGAGAGGGGAATTCACTAACTAGATAGTAGACAAGAATTATCTTAGGTGAACGGAAGGACAACACACAATACAGGGGAAGTCAGCACAACTGGATCAAAGTAAAAGCTAAGAAGTTTCCTGAACACCACCAAATACCTTGAGGAAGAGAGTAGCAGGGTCTGGGGTCTGGGGACCATGCTTTCAGGGGCATCTAGGTCAACTGGTATAACAAAGTTTATAAAGAAAATGTTCTGCATCCCACTTTGGTGAGTGGCGTTTTGGGTCTTAAAAACTTGCGAGTGGCCATCTAAGATGCATCAATTGGTCCCAATCCACCTGCAGCAAAGGAGAATGAAGAACACCAAAGACACAAGGAAAATATTAGCCCAAGAGACAAAAGGGCCACATAAACCAGAGTCTCCATCAGCCTGAGACCAGAAGAACTAGATGGTGTCCAGCTACCACTAATGAGAGCCCTGACAGGGAACACAACAGAGAGTCCCTGATGGAACCGGAGAAAAGTGTGGTGGTGAACTCAAATTCTCATAAAAAGACCAGACTTAATGGTCTGACTAAGACCAGAGGAACCCTCGAAGCCATGCCTCCAGATGCTCTGGTAAGCCAGAACTAAACCATTTCCGAGGCCAACTCTTCAGACAAAGATTAGACTGGACTATAAGACATAAAATGATACTTGTAAGAGTATGCTTCTTAGTTCAAGCTGATACATGAGACTAAATGGGCAGCTCCTATCTGGAGGCAGGATGAGAAGGCAGGAAAGGACAGGAACTGGCTGGATGGACATGGGAAACCTGGGATGGAAAGGGGGAGTATGCTGTCACATTATAGGGATTGCAACTAGTCTCACATAAACTATGTGTATAAATTTTTTTATGAGAAATTAACTTGAGCGCTAAACTTTTACCTAAAGTACAATTAAAAAAAAAATCTTCATATACATCATTTACTTACTGAAAACATTTAAATGCCCCAGACTGCAATATTTCTATGTTTCTCAAAATCATACACTAACAACCAAGACATATTTCAAACACCAGTCGCTTTATGGATTGAACTGTGCCTCCCCACATCACCACACACACAAAATATGTGTTGGAATCCTAACCCCTACACCTTTTGGGAATAGGGTTTCACTGTTACATTAATGAGGTCATATTGTAGGGTGTATTCGAAACCTGACTGCTTCTGAGTTATAAGGAGCAACACAGACATAAGAACCAACAGAAGGAATACAGACGTCACATGAAGATCACCAAGGAACTGAGGAACACCAGGGCTACAGAAGCTGAGACAAGGATCTTCCCCCAGAGCCGACAGTCTTCCCTTAGAGCCAGCACCCTGAATTTGGACTTCTAGCCTCTTAAATTATAAGAAAATAAATTTCTGTTTTTTAAAGCCAAAAAAAAAAAAAAAGTGACATTAACTGTAGATTAAAATCTATTTGAAGGAACAGTATGCAAGTATTTCATAAACATGTCTGTTGATGAACACAAACAGGTTTTAAATTTGTTCTGTGACTTTGCTCACATAGATAGATACCTCTACGGACATTTCCATTTCCTATGCCCCCACCCATCATGGGAAATATCCACTTGTTCTTCAAAGCCTAGTTTAAAATTATCTTTTTTCTGCTTCCCCTAAGTAGAATTACTTCCTCAATTGTGTTCCTACAGTACTACATTCTATACTTAGGACATCATGCTGTAATTATTTGTTTACAATCCAATCTCCAAACCGTGAGCTCCTTAAGATTACAGACCATGTCTAATTTACCTTCGTATCTTTTCCTTCAAAAGATGTATTACTCTCTGGTAGTATTTGAAGACTATAAATTGCTTTAAGGACAAGGACTAAACATTATTTTTGTAACCTACTCAGTATCTAGAACAATATTTTATGATATGCATGTCCCTAAACAAAGATTAAGTTGTATTTATTACATTCTTAAGGAAATAATGATCTTAACATTTAGCCATAACAATTAAGATCACATTTAGACCCTTTTGGATGCTGAATTACAAAGTTTTATAAATGGTTAAAACCCCTTCTGGTGAAATAAGTGATGACTAATTCTGTAAAAAACTACTGAAGAAGTTTAAAACATGATTATTTATGCATGTAGAACTAGACACCATTGCTACTTGAACAAAACGGCTGGACTGAGTTACTTTCTCTCCTGTTTTCCAATGACATTTCTAAGAATTAAATCATTAATCCCAACTCAGGAACAATGTTCCAACCAAGTATTCCCTAGTTTTTCTGGATCCAAACACTCAACTGTTACCGGGTTCATTATAACAGCCTTCTAACTGGTTTCTCTGCTTCTACCTTTGTCTATTCTTCACAGAATAGTCAAGAGTAATCTTGTTAAAACAAAAGCCAAATCATGCTACTCTTCTATTCCCATCTCACTCAAAATACATGTCAAAGTCCTTCTCATTGCTCTCAAGGTCCAACATGATTTGTATTCCCCTCTCCTCATTACCTCACTGGCATTATTTACTATTCTCCTCCCACACACTGTGCTCTAGTCATACTACATTCCTTGCTCTTTGTCAAATTTCTAAGGAATAGCCTGTTCCCTTATCTCCTTTAAGTCTTCATTCTAAAGTCACCTTCCCAGACAGACCTTTCTTTACCAGCTCTCCTACTACATACCCACCAAACCCACTGCCCTCGAGTCAATTTCTATTCATAGTGACCCTGCAGGACAGAGTAGAACTGCCCCACAGGGTTTGTAAGGCTGTACAGACTGCCATATCTTCCTCCTCTGGAGCCGCTGGTAGGTTCCAACTGTCACCCTTCTGGTTAGCAGCTGAGCGCTTTAACCACTGTGCAACCAGGGCTGGCTGACAATACCAAATAACAGTGAGGATATCGAATAACTAGAACTCTCATACAATGTTAATGAGAAAAAAGTCTGACAGACTCTTTTTTCTTTTTTTAAGGCGAAGGGAAGTCATGAGTATTTAACCATTTTAAAGTGAACAGTTCAGTGGCATTTAGCACATTCACAATGCTGTGCAACTACTACCTCTACATAGTTCCAAATCATTTTCATCACCTCAACATGAAACCCAGTAACCATTAAAAGCAGTCACTTCCCATTCCCCACCAGTGCCTGGCAACCAACAATCTGCATTCTCTTCTATGGATTTAACTATTCTGTATATTTCATATAAATAGAATACGCAAGCTTTTGTGTCTTGCTTTTTTCACTTAGCAAGGATCAGTACTTCCTTCTTGTGACTGAACAATAATCCATTGTATGTATACACTATAGACACTATATACATACACCATAACTTGTTTATCCATCTTTCTGCTGATGGACATTTGGGCTATTTCCACCTTTTTGGCTATTGTGAATAGTGCTGTTATGAACATGCATGTACATGTATTTGTTTGACTACCTGTTTTCATTTAAGTGTTTGGTGCTAACCAAAAGATCAGCAGTCTGAATCCACCAGCTGCTCCCTGGAAACCCTATGGGGCAGTTCCACTCGGTCCTATAGGATTGCATGAGTTGCAATCGACATGACAGCAATGGGTTTTGGGGTTTATAGCTAGGGGTGGAGTTGCTGGATCATATGATAATTCTATGTTTAACATTTTGAGGAGCTGCTACACTGTTTTGAGTATCAGCTGAACCACTTTACATTTCCACTAGCGAAGTACAAGGGCTCCAATTTCTCCAATCCTTACTAACACTTGTAGCTTTGAGATGTAGTAAATTCTTATAAAACTAAACATATATATTCTATATGGCCCAGTAACTTCACTCTTAGGTATTTACCTAAGGGAAATGAAAACATAACCCTATAAAAATACCTGAATAAGAATGTTTATACAGCTTTATTAGTAACAGCCCAAAACTGGAAACAACTCCAATTTCCATCAAAAGGAGAACAGATGAACAAACTGTGGTATAGGCACACAGTGGAATACTACTGAAAAATTAAAAGGAACATGACTTGTTCATGAACACAGTTGAATAACCACAAAAACATTATGCTGAGTGAAAATAGCTTTATACAAGAGAATACACACTCTTTGAGTCCATTTATGTCAAGTTTTAAAACAGGCCAAACTAATCTACGTTGGGAAAAAAAATCAAAACAGTAGCTGCCTCTGGGGGTTAGGGCAGGGAGTGACAGGGGAGCACCATGATGGAATTTTCTGGGATGATGGAAATGTTCTGTGTCTGATGGGGGAGTTGAGTTACACAAGTATATGAATTTGTCAAAATTAACCTAATATATACTTAATATTTGTGAATTACGTTGTATACAAATTTTCTCTCAAAACAAAATCAAACAGCAAACAAATACTGAGCTCTAATTAATGACATGCATACTGGAGTATTTAGGGAGAAGTGTACTGATGTCTGCAATTTACTCTGAAATGCATCAAAAGAGTAAGATGGATTGACGGATGGAGGGATGGAAATAAGTGTGATAAAACAAGGACAGTAATATGCTAATGGTAGAATATAGCTGGTGAGTACACGGGTGGTCACTGTGAAATTTCTGAAACTTGGCTGTACGTTTGAAAATTTTCTTAAAATGTCATGAAAAAACTGAACCTCTCCTCCCCACTTTGGAATACCCTAATTCCCCTATCCTGTTTTCTCTCTATAGTACATCCCCCACATGTCTGTCAGTCTGTTGTACTGCGGGGGCTTGCATGTTGCTGTGATGCTGGAAGCTATTCCACCCGTATTCAAATACTAGCAGGGTCACCCATGGCAGACAGGTTTCAGATGAACTTCCAGACTGACTGACAGACTAGGATGAAGGACCCGGTGGTCTACTCCTGAAAAGAACTATGAATAGCAGTGGAACATTGTCTGATACAGGGCCAGAAGATGTGACCCTTAGGTTGGAAGACACTTAAACTATGACTAGGGAAGAGCTGCCACCTCAAAGTAGAGTCGACCTTAATAACATGGATGGAGTCAAGCTTTCAGGACCTCTATTTGCTGATGTGGTATGACTCAAAATGAGAAGAAACAGCTGCAAACATCCATTAGTAATCAGAAAGTGGAATGTATGAAGTCTGAATCTAGGAAAATTGGAAATTGTCAAAACATAACACATAAACATCAATATCCTAGGCATTAGTAAGATGAAATGGACTGGTACTGGCCATCCTGAATTGGACAAATCACGTGGTCCACTATGTCCAGAACAACAACTTGAAGAGGAATGACGCTGCATTCATAGTCAAAAAGAACATTTCAAGATCTATCCTGAAGCACAATGCTGCCAGTGATGGGATAATATCCATAGGCCTACAAGGAAGAACAGTTAACGTGACTATTATGCAAGTTTACACACCAACCACTAAGGCCAAAGATGAAGAAATTAAAGATTTTTTACCAACTTCAGCAGTCTGAAATTGACTGAACATACGATCAGGACGCACTGATAATTACTGATGATTGGAATGCGAAAGTCGGAAACAAAGAAGAAATATCAGTAGTTGGAAATTATGGCCTTGGTGATAGAAATGATGCTGGAGATCGCATGACCTCTTTCAAGACCAACGACTTGTTCACTGCAAATACGTTTTTTCAACAACATAAACGGCGACTATACACATGGATCTTGCCAGATGGAATACACAGGGATCAAATTGACTACAACTGTGGAAAGAAGACGATAGAAATCTTTGATATCATCAGTCAGAACAAAGCAAGGGGCCAACTGAGGAACAGACTATCAACTGCTCATACGCAAGTTCAAGCTGAAGCTGAAGAAAATTAGAACAAGTCCACAAGATCCAAAGTACGACCTTGAGTATATCCCACCTGAATTTAGAGACCATCTCAAAAACAGATTTGATGTGCTGAACACTAATGACCAAAAACCAGAGTAACTGTGGAATGACATTAAGGGTATCATACATGAAGAAAGCAAGAGGTCATTAAAAAGACAGGAAAGAAAGAAAAGACCAAAACGGGTAGCAGAAGAGACTCTGAAACTTGCCCTTGAACTCAGAGTAGCTAAAGTAAAGGGAAGAAACGATGAAGTCAAAGAGCTAAACAAAAGATTTAGAAGGGCAGCTCGAGAAGACAAACTATTTTAACGATACGTGCAAAGACCTGGAGTTAGAAAACTAAAGAGGAAGAACAAACTTGGCATTTCTCAAGCTGAAAGAACTGAAGAAAAAATTCAAGCCTCAAGTTGCAATACTGAAGGATTCTACAGGGAAAATATTAAACAACACAGGAAGCATCAAAAGAATATGGAAGGAATACACAGAGTCACTATACCAAAAAGAATTGGTCAACATTCAACCATTTCAGGAGGTAGTATATGATCAGGAACCGATGGTACTGAAGGAAGAAATCCAAGCTGCACTGAAGGTACTAGGAAAAAACAAGGCTCCAAGAATTGATGGAATACCAACTGAGATGTTTCAACAAATGGATGCTGTGCTGGAAGTGCTCATTCGTCTATGCCAAGAAATTTGGAAAACAGCTACCTGGCCAACCAACTGGAAGAGATCCATATTTATGCCTATTCCCAAGAAAGATGATCCAACCAAATGCGGAGATTATTGAACAAAATCATTAGTATCACACACAAGTAAAAGTTTACTGAAGACCATTCAAAAGCAGCTGCAGCAGTGTATCAACAAGGAACTGCCAGAAACTCAAGCTGGATTCAGAAGAGGACGTGGAACCAGGAATATCATTGCTGATGTCAGATGGAGTCTGGCTAAAAGCAGAGAATACCAGAAAGGTGTTTACCTGTGTTTTACTGACTATGCAAAGGCATTCAACTGTGTGGATCATAATAAATTATGGATAACACTGCAAAGAATGGGAATTTCAGAACACTTAATTGTGCTTGTGAGAAACCTGTACATAGATCAAGAGGCAGTCATTCAAACAGAACAAGGGGATACTGCGTGGTTTAAAGTTAGGAAAGATGTGTGTCAGGGTTGTATCCTTTCACCATACTTATTCAATATGTATGCTGAGCAAATAATCTGAGAAGCTGTACTATGTGAAGAAGAAAGGGGCATCAAGTTTGGAGGAAGACTCAGTAACTACCTGGGTTATGCAGATGACACAACCCTGCTTGCTGAAAGTGAAGAGGACTTGAAGCACTTACGGGTGAAGATCAAAGACCATGGCCCCTTCACTATGGCTTACACCTCAACATAAAGAAAACGAAAATCCTCACAACTGAACCAATAAGCAACATCATGATAAACAGATGAAACATTGAAGTTATCAAAGATTTCATTTTATTTGGATCCACAATCAATGCCTATGGAAGCAGCAGTCAAAAATTAAAGGATTCCTTTCACTGGGCAAATCTGCTGCAAAAGATCTCTTTAAAGTGTTAAAAAGCAAAGATGTCACCTTGAAGACTAAGGTGCGCCTGACCCAAGCCATGGTGTTTTCAACTGCCTCATGTGTATGCGAAAGCTGGACGATGAATAAGGAAGACCAAAGAACTAACGCCTTTGAATTATGGTGTCAGTAAAGAATACTGAATATACCATGGATTGCCAAAAGAACAAACAAATCTGTCTTGGAAGAAGTACAACCAGAATGCTCCTTAGAAGCAAGGATGGCGAGATTACGTCTCACATACTTTGAACATGTTATCAGGAGGGATCAGTCCCTGCAACAGGATGTCATGCTTGGTGAAGCGGAAGGTCAGTGAAAAAGAGGAAGACCCTCAACGAGATAAGACTGACACAGCAGCTGCAACAATGGGCTCAAGCATAATAAGGATGTGAGGATGGCATGGACTGGTCAGTGTTTCGTTTTGCTGTATGCAGGGTCGCTATAGAGTCAGAAGCAACTCAATGGTGCCTAACAACAACAACAGCTATAGTACTTACCACCTTCTTATAGACTACATAATTTACTTAGTGTTTTGTTATTGTCTATCTCCTTTTACCAAAATATAAGATTCACGAAGATCAGAATTTGCTTTCTGCTTTGATTTACCCCACGGTCTAGGATCCTGTCTAACACTTGCAAGTATCCAATACACATTAGTTGAATAAATGGCCAGTGAACTGGACCAGTTACTTAAGGTCCACAAACTGCTCTGCTTTGGAAGAGACATCATAAAAAACAAAGATAAAATTTCATAAAATCAAAGGAAAAAGTTTAACCTTGTACACATTTTGCTTTTTTATTTAAAATACTCAGGTAACTAGTTAAAAATAGTTCAGGAAGGATACCAAAACTCAAACCTGTTGCTGTGAAGTCGACTCTGACTCACAGCAACCCTACAGAGACTATTTAGCAAGAAAAGTGGCAATTTGATATATTTTTTTTACAAGAAATAAATGGTAAAAGATCCTAAGACTGTTACTTTTATTTCAAAAGTATAAAACAATAAAGACAATCTCTGCTAAGTTGTTAAAATTGTCCAGTCCTATTATTTCTCTTCAGAGTAAATATTTCCAAATTTTCTATCTTACTTACAAACTAATCAAGGCTTATAGTTACTGAGTAGTATGGTCAAAGGCAGTTCTAGGCAAGATGAAGTTTAATTTTGATCCTTGCTTTCTCATGTCCCTTATTTGTATCCCTTAAGACTTTAAATTTTAAAAAGGCTCACAAGGCTCTTATTTTTGGTTATAACCTTTATGCTGATGATTTCTAGACCCCTAACTGTATCTCTAAGAGCTAGTCTTATTTCCAACTGTTACTATTTGTTACCTTTAACTGAAGCACTCAAAACATCAATGTTTCTCTCCGTTTTTTTGGTAAATCATCCTAAAACTGCAGCACTGAATAAACATCTACCTTGTCTAAAATTAAATGTTTATATAATCCAGTAAAGTAAAAGCTGTACACCAAGGCTTAGTCCTTAGCCCTTGTATATACTTACCTTTGCAATTTCATCTATCATGACTTCAACTACCATGTGTAGGCTGATGACATGATTCTAAATCTTAATTTGTTGCCCATATCTCTGATGAACTCTGGATACATATATAAACACCTCTTACTATATGCTCTGCAGGTTATCTCTCAGAAAACATCACCATCCCTCATCCATCTAAACGTTCCTCCTCCTGTATTAACCATTTTAATGAATTGCACTATCACCTACCCAGTAACTCAAGCCAGAAGTCTTGCTTTTCCAGTCCCCTCTAGCTTCTTCCTTCCCCATTTCCAAATCAAGTACCAGACTAGATCCTACAAATTCCTCATTCCTTTTATGTCTAGAAATCGTTCAACATTTTTTCATACCCACTGCCACAGTGGGTACATGGCATGTATGGTCTTCTTACCTCATATCACACTACTCTCCAACCCCCTTCTACTGCTGTTGCCAGATGTCTTTCTAGAAGTTTGACCGTATCACTCTTGCACTTAATCCTTGGCTCTCTACTGCCTTCATGATGAAATTCAAACTTCCTGGCATAGCAAACAGGGCCCTTAATAATCTAGCTCTGGGTAATTCTTCTGGCCCAATACCTTCCCACTCTCTATCCTGAATTTCACACTGTAGCCACAGTGAGCATCTAGAACTTTCTAGTAACACCTATACGTGATGTTCCCCAACTTTTAAGTCTTTCTACACCCCTTCCCATTTTTCACAATTCTACTAAGATATCTATCCCTCTTTTAGAAAGTCTTCCCCTCCCTCCATGCTCTTCCTGTTTTCCCACACTACCTTATCCTTTTACCTCTATCATAACACTAAAACTGTAGAGAAGGAACAGTATCTTCATTGTATCAATAGTTCTGGCATGTACATAAAAAGATATTAAAAACTATTTGTTGAATGAATGAATCAGTTTATGCTATGTGATGTCAAGAAAACAGGAGAGATAATTATGGGCTGAAGTAGGGCTTCAGGGAGAAGGTAGGGTGTGATTAGAGCAAGGAAGGAATAGATTTTAAAGAAAAGGAAATGGATAAGATGAGAAAAAGTATCACGTAGTTTAATATATGCTTTATACATTTATGCGTGAGACTAGCAAGAGCAACACTGTTTCGGAGGCAGAAATAAGCATGCTGAATATGGAAAAAAGAAGAGCCAAATCTGAGAAGGCAGAGGTTAGAGATTATAGAGTTGAATAAATATGGTGGCTGGAGAGCCTTGACTATAAGCTTGAGAACTGATACTTGGTCACGTAAATTTAACAGGTAAATATCATAAAACAATGCTTTAGGAAGATGAGCATTAATGGTCTTTGTGGAGGAAGGAGTGGGGTGGGAAAGGCACAACCTGGTGACTGACAGACTATGTATGTGGGAGGAAAAGGCAACTGGTATTACCACAGTTTATCTTCTGAGAAAAGGAGAATGGGGACAATCATGAGAATGGAGATACTATTTGTAAAAAGAATATTGACAAAGTGGGAGAATTAGTATTTTTTATGTGGGGGCAGGGAGATAGGAAGAGGGTTAGGTGAAGAGGAGGAAAGGAAGAAATGCTCTATTTGGGTTTAAGCAACAATTGGTTTGAGTCAGACCCATAAGCATTGTCTATGTCTAGTTTGTGTTTTTTCTTTAAGTGAATACCTAGAAAGTAAAGACAGAAGAATCAATTTATTTTACTTGACTGAGCGAAGCTGTTGTAAAGTCAACAGAAAATACATGGCATAATAGAGAGTACAGGTGTAAGGTAGAAGACATCTCTAAAACACTGGCTCCCAATATGACATAACTCGTCTGATGCTACTACATCATATGCTATTGCACCAGATGGGTATGTCAGAATCCTATTTTCTCACTTTGTTTTTTCATTTTCAAGCGTCTCACCTCAAGAGATTCAGATTCAGCAGATGAAAGAAATTTACTTTCTAAAAGCTTCTCAAATAATTATGTGAACAACAAGGTTGGAGTACCGCTATTATAAAGCAATTTAGAGCAAGAATATCAAATCGTCAAGGACAAAGTCACTGGGGACCCTATACAGTTAGGGAGAAGAAAACATAAGACTCAGCCTGAGAGAGTTGAGATAAACAAGGAAAATGGTGTCTCAAAGTTAAAAGTGTTTCTTCCTCCTTAGGACTGGTCAAACATATCAAAATAAGCACAATTAAAACTTGGAGAAAGTGGAGAAGTTTAGTGGATGAACTACTAAAGACAGTAGCTAGGGTGCATGGATTTTCACTGGTGAAATAAGTAAAGATCACTTGCTTAAAAACTTACCTCACATTCTGACCTACTAGATTTTATATATTATCATCACAGTGGTGGAGTCCCTGGATGGTGCAAAGAGATAATGCGCTTCGCTGCAAATCAAGAAGTTGGAGGTCTGAGTCCATCCAGAGGTGCCTCAGGAGAAAGACTAGGTGATCTACTTCTGAAAAACCAGTCACTGAAAACCCTGTGGAGCACAGTTCTCCTTGGACACACATGAGTCAAAGTTGACTCAGTGGCAACTGGTTTATCACAACAGCAACACAGAAAAAATTTCCTGTGACAGATTCCACTCCCCCCGATATACCGGCCTCATACATGCCAGAAGGGACAGGGCAAGGTAGGGAAGAACAGCAAGAGTAAGAACAAGTTCAATAATGATTTTTTTTTTTTTTAAAGGCATTCATCTTGGATACAGTTTTAATCTACTTAGAAGAAAGGACTTCATGAAATCCTTCTCCGTCTTGGGTTATAGCCTTAGGCTTTATTAATATGCCTATTATTCATCTTTCCAGAACTAACATGGCAATAGCTAATGTGTACTGAGCATCACATGCCAGGCCAGAGCTTCAAATCTTATTTCATTTAATGCTGAGAACAACCTTAGAAGGTTGCAACTATTATCTCCATTTCACAGGTCAGTAAACTTGCCTCGGGTTCATACAGTTAGCTGCATTCAAACCCAGCTGTGACTCCACAGAGTATGCACTCTTAATACCTTCATTATACGGACTTCTCAAAAAGCTGTAGATTCCCCATAGACTGCTTATTAGTTGCATGGGAAAAACAGTAACTATACAGTGGAGATACTGGAGCACACACTCACTGGGTGATCAAATTAATATCTCCAAAGAGAGGCAGATGAATATGTGTGCCTCCAGATGTGATGCCCTGAGAATGACACAACATTCTTTATGTACTATTCTAGCTGGAAATGCAAAACTTGACTCTAACCATGAGACAACATAAGACAAACTCATAATGGGATCATTCTATTAAAAAAAAAAAAAAGGAACTGTATTCTTCAAAAATGTCTGTATCATAAAAGATAAAGGCTATAAAAATGATCCAGGTTAAAGGAGACTAAAGAAACATGGCAACCAAATGCAATAACTGATTTTAGACACGAGCCTGTACTGGATCATTTTTGGGTCAAATGACAACGTTAGAATACAAATAGTAGATTAAATATTTTATCAATGTTAAATTTGCTAAGGTTTGTAAGTGTACTGTGATTATGTAAGAGAATATTCTCCTTCTTAAGAAATACTCGTTGGAATATTTAGAGGCAAAAGGCCACGATGCATGTAACTTACTCTCAAATGGTTTAGAAAAAAATGTGCGTGTGTATATATATGACAAGCATGAAAACATAACAAAGCAAATGGAGCAAAATGTTACCAATAGGTGTATCTGGGTAAAGATTATATGGTGTTCTATGTACTACTCTTATTCTTACAACTTTTCTGTTAGTTTAAAATTATTTTCAAGTAAGTTTTTTTTTTTTTTTAAGCTAAGAGCAAGAGGAAATTAAAAACAAAAAAAATGTAGACTCTCTACACAAGTAAGAGCTCCAAGTACTTCTTACAGAATTGCTGTCAAGAAAGTGTATAATTTCACAAGTCAGTGAAGGTCTCTTACTCTTAATTTCCTAATAATCTGTAAGAGTGAATATGGACTAAATACTGTCTTCTGAAAAGTAGTTCCAGGGATATTATCAGGTGTTATGTGAGGAGTTCCGTGATTAAATTAAACTTCTAATGTTAAGTTGTGGTATGCAATAACCACTCTCTTCTAAAATAACATTTTGGGAAATGTAATCTGGTGATTCCACTGACTGTCCCATTCATAGTGAGGTATTTTCACTAAGTTTATTTATTTTTAAAAATGGCTGTATTTTGATGATGAAATCTTTGACAATAAAACTCCCTTTTATAGACAATGATACAGATCAAAGGTTGGCAAACTAGTCTAGGGAACAAATATGGCCTACAATCTGTTTTTGCAAAGAGTTTTATTGGAACATAATCACCCTCATTTGTTTATATACTGTCTATGGCTGTTTTTGCCCTACAAATAGCAGAGTTGAGTAGTTGTGACAGAGACAATACAGCCTGCAAAGCCAAAAATATTTACTAATCTCTTTACAGAAAAAGTGTGCCAACCTCAATATAGATACAGCTATTTATGCTCCATTTACTTTTTGAGATTCAGCAGTCCAGTTGTGGTAAGACGGATCAGTGGCAGTTAGACAATGAAGTCTGATCTACTGTTTACATGGGGAAAATAACAGAGAGAAGAGAGAAGTCGTTTATGAAGCACAGTTTTTATCACAATGCTCATACCCTATACTAGGCACTTAATCTTCACTGTGAAGATATATTAGTATGCCTATTTTATACAGGGAAAGTGAAGCTCGGTGTCATGGATTGAATTGTGTCCCCCAAAAATATCTGCCAACTTGGCTGGGTCATGATTCCCAGTATTGTAAGATTGTATCATTTTGTAATCTGATGTGATTTCCTTATGTGTTATAAACTCAGTCATTATGATGCAGTAAGATGGATTAGTCACAGTTATACTGATGAGGTGTACAAGATCAGATAGTATCTTAAGCCAATCCCTTCTGGATAAAAAAGAGAGAAGTGAGCAGATACATTGGAACCGCATACCACCAAGAAAGCAGTGCCGAGCAGAGAGCATCCTTTGGACCTGAGCTTCCTGTGCAGAGAAGTTCCCAGACCAAGGGAAGACTGATGACATGGACCTTCCTCCAGAGCCAACGGAGAAAGCGTTCCCCTGGAGGTGAAGCCCTGAATTTGGACTTGTAGCCTACTGGACTGTGAGAGAATAAATTTCTCTCTGTTAAAGCCATCCACTTGTGGTAGTTCTGTTACAGCAGTTACTAGATGACTAAGACACTCGGTAAGATTAAGTCACTTGCCCGAAGTTGTGGGAAGTAGGATTTGGATTGGGGTCTGACTCCAGAACGCCATGGTCTTTCTACTGTAGCTTAATTCCTTCTTTTTGTCTTCTTTTGCCTTTCCCATCTATGGTTGAGTTCTGGCTGGTACACAGTGGAGAACTCAGAATACTAAGAGAGAAGCAGAAGGGACTTTGAACAGCTGAAGAGACGAGCAGTAGTACCATGGCTACAAGATCACTGGGAAGCAACCACTTAATTTAGGGAAGTACCAGCAGATTTCCTAACTTCACTTACAAGATTCTCTTTAGAGTACTTATTACTAGATTAGAGCACATAAACTCTAATTGCCTGGTTAATGCCCAGATACAACTATATCTAATTTAATCTTTATGCCAATACTATGAAGGCAATTACAGCATTTTATAAAGTACTATTAAAAATGAGAAAATTGGGGCCCAGAAAGATTAATTTGACCAGTAGATTTCCTAACTTCACCTAAATGATTCTCTTCAGAGTGTTTCTAACAGATTAGCACTCATAAGGCTCAACTGCCAGTAACGCCCTGGCATTCCGGATACAAAGGATGCAACAAGGAAGATTAAGTCATAAGACAGCCAAGATCGGACACATATATGACTACTAATCGCTCATCATCCCATCATGTACAGAGGTTTACAATAAAAGGTAAAGCATGTTTTTCTTTACTTAGCACTGTCTTAGGAGCCCTGGTCGCACACTGGTTAAAGCGCTCAGCTGCAAACCTAAAGTCAGTGGTTCGAACTCACCAATCGCTCCACGGGAGAAAGATGTGGCAGTGTGCCTCCATAAAGATTTACAGCTTTGGAAACCCTATGAGGCAGTTCTACTCTGTCCTACAGGGTTGCTATAAGTCAGAACCAATTCAACAGCAATGGGTTTTTGGTTTAGTATTGTTTTATCTTGCTGAATGTATATAAAAATAGAAAAAACCTTAAAATTTTTACTCATTTCCCTGAACTTCTAACACTTTGCTTCTATCTTTGAGATGGTTATTTACCACAGAAGAAACAATACAAGTTTTTTTTTTTTAAGAACATAATCAGAAACATGAGTTTTCCTCTAAGAAGGGAACAGCCTTGTAACTAGAAGAAAATTATAAAGGAACTCACTTGGCCCTAAAAGTACTTTATTTAGTTACTATTATATATCTTCTATAAAAGACAGAGGATACTAAATTATTTTATTCCCCAGAGAGATAAAGGACCTATAGTGATAAATTGAACAGGGTGAAACTAAGTCTCAAGTTACACTAAATTTGACCATGCCCTATTCTTCTATCAAAAATAACAGATGTATCTATTGTATTTTCTGCTGGTCAACGTAGCAATCAGGACTTTCCTGTTGGTACATTGTTTCAATTGCATATTGTTTTACCCATCTGAAACATAAACCTTGAGGGGTTTGTATGAGTGCTAAAATTTGTGCATGTTTAAGATAACTATGAAAAATACCATAACATGGCTAGTATAGTAAGAATAGCTTATACACTACTTACTATTCACTTCAGACAACTAAAAATAACCTTACAGAATTTTCTTCCTTTTCTTAACATCAAGTCCCTTGCTTTCTCCAAAATCATGAAACAACCCATGTTATTTCTGATATTTGAAACAGAAGTTGCCTATCTTCCCTCTGTAGTGGTTAAAAAATAAAAGGCGATCTGACGGGCACAAAATTTTGTTGTTTAATTGTACATTTCCCTAATTTACTCAAAACTTACCCTTCCTATTTTTAAAGTAGCTAACATAGTGGTAGATGAAAATAAACCCTATTTCATAATTTCAAATTATTTTACTTAATACTATTTGGTGTCAAATTCCTTTCTGATATACTGTAAATTACATGGCGTATGTAAAGTTTCTGACTTTATTGATTTTGATATAGTAAGGTATATTATTTAACAGCACATACTTTGATGGCGGGAATCACGGTTGGAATCTCAATTCTGCCATTTAATAATTGTTATTTAACTTCTCTAAATCTGTTTCCTTATTAGCAGAATCAGGTAATTGCCATTATAAGGATAAAATAAGATAAAAAATGCACATAAACCTCTTAGCACAATGCCTGGCATATACTTTTTGTAATAAATAAAATCAATTTAACCTCTGAGTCTTAGTTTCCTTTTTGGTAAGGGAAAAAAAAAATTTTTTTCCCCTACTGTTTCTATAAATTAAGGAAGATGAATAAGTTCTGAGGTACAGTTCAAATCAAGGATATGGCCAGCATACTCATTGTTAAAACATGTGAATGGATTAAAGAATCTCAGAGCAGAGACACAATTAAAATTCTGACATACAGTAATGCTTTTAGTTGAACAAAAATGCTCAGAGGAAAAAAAGAGAGAGACTAAGGTTTCAGTTCTTCCTCCAATAAATTTCAGCATTTAGGAAACAGACAGAATTCTGGTAAAGGACTATGAGAACTGCTATTGGCACACTGAGCTGAATGGAAATAAATCCCTTAGAAGCCTATAAAGTAGTGCTGCCAACAAACAAAAGTCAAGAGCTAGATTAAAAATCTGACTGATTTAAAAGAACCCTTAAGTCTCTATCCTTCTCCAGGCAGGAAGTAAGCTGTAAAGCTCATTAGCCCCCAAACCAAATCAAACCCATTGCTGTTGAGTTGATTTCAACTCATAGCAACCCCACAGGACAGAGCAGAACTGCCCCATAGGGTTTCCAAGGCTGTAATCTTTACAGAAGCAGACTGCCACATCTTTCTACCGCAAAGCAGCTAGTGGGTTTCTGCTGTGGGTTTGAACCACCGACCTTTCAGTTAGCAGGTGAGAGTTTAACCACTATGCCACCAGGGCTCCTTCTTTAGTCCCTAGAGGGCGTATTTTCCAATGCCCATTTTAGATGTGGCTAAGGAAGATGATGGAAAGGGAAGAATCTCCTGGATATCCATACCAAGAGCTACAAAAACAATGGACTGAGGAGCCCCTCCAGGGGACACTTAGTGCCTAATCAATATTCTCCATATCCAGGCAAAAGGGTGCTTGTAAAGTCAGCACAGCAGAATTTTTAAATTGTTATGGATCAGGGACTGCTGTTTCTCTCAATCTTCTGCTAGACAAACTGGAGTGTTTATTGTAGTTATTCCATCCCTTTGGGGGTGGGTGGATGTGTGCGCGCGCACGTGCGCAGATAACATTTTTATTCATTTCAAGAGGAACCATATCCAGACCTAATGTCAAGACTAATGTGCATTACACGGAAATCCTAAGACTTCAAGTCTGAGGCTGTAATTAGATGGAATGTTGAGGGTGGCTTCACTGGGGAGGATATGAGCATATTTTGCCTACAGGAAGGAAAGTGATCCAAATCTTTGGTTAACCAGAAGGGTAGATCTGTCATTGTGCTGTTTGCCAAATATTTTTCTTCCCTGACTTCTGGTTATATGGTTAAGATTGTACCTTCTGGTACCTTTAAAGTTAGGTGGAGCCATGTGACCTATTCTGGCCAATGTGCTGTGAGTCGAAGTGACTTCTGAGCTGCAGCAGTTTAATAGCTAATGTTAAGATATAATATTCCTCTGCCACAGTGCCCAGCAATGTTCAGGATAGAGGCTGCTCTGTCCATCTGGATCTCAGAGCGAGGGCAAGTAAAACAGAACCTCCAAATCAACCCAATGGACAATGTAGCGTCAGAAAGAACTACATCTTTGTCATAAAATCACTAAAATTTTGGAATTGTATATTTACAGGACAATCTTGCCTATCCAGGCTAATAAATGGAGGGAAATCCTTAACTCACTGAACTTTCAAGTCAGAGACAAGCTTATAAAATCACCTAGTTCAAGTCCCTTCAACAAATAATAAAGAGGTCAAGATTTCGAATGACTTGTCTAATCCCATAGTAACCACATGATAGCATCTGATGGAATCATCACTATCCTTATGTAATTCTAAATTACACTGGGAGTTATGCTCCTAATCCCTAAGCACAGTTCTGAGAATGAACTAGACACATATGAATAAACTAACAATAGGCCAATCCAGTCATTCATTCAACAAATAATGGAGGCAATAAGCTCCAATCCTAGAGATACTGGAGCTTAGAGTTATACAGGAAAGACTAATAAAATAATCACATAAATAAAACTAGTTTAAAAAGAAATAGCTATGAAAGATATGGTACTATGAGAGCCTACAAAAGACCTGTCCTAATAGGGGGATACCTAAGGAAGTAACCTTGAGGCTGAGATCTGAACAATCAATGGAAGATCACTAAACCAAACAGTAGCGGAATAATGTTTCAAAATGTAGGAACAAACATGAAAAATGATCCTGCCTAGAGAGAATGTGACACTTTTACAGAACTGAAAGAAGACAGGGGCCAGATTACATATGGCCTGGTATGTAAACCATTTTAAGGGCAATGAGAGGTCTTCACAGGTTTTCAAGCAGGAGAGTAACATGATGAGATTTTAAGTTTTCCAATGATCATTTTGGTTGCAGGAAGAATACTAGGGAGCCCTGGTGGCAAAGCGGTTAAGGGCTCAGGCTGCTAACCAAAAGACTGGCAGTCCGAATCCACCAGCCACTCCCCGGAAACCCTACAGGGCAGTTCTACTCTGTCCTATGGGGTCGCTAGGAGTCGGAATCGACTCGACTGCACACAACAAGAATACTGGGGACACAACTATTGTCTTGGGAGACTAGTTAGGAAGCAACTGAAATCTAAGGAAGAGATGGTAGTACCTTGAATTAGAGAGGTAACAATGGCGACAGTAACATTTGAAATATTTAGGAAATAATATTGGCAAGACTTGTTGACAGAATGGATATGCTATTTAAACACCATTACACTGGAATTTTTATTCAAGGTATGTTTTAACTCTTACTAGCCTATCTAAACTTTCATACTAGTTCTCTTTAATTCTCTGCTATGACTCATAGTAAACATGAATACACTACACTGAAAGGTCAGCGTAACACTGATCTGTTTTGGCTAACAAAAAACCTTGAATTTGTATCATAAAGATGCCCTTCCATTAGGCCCTAGTAATTCTTTTAGAAAACAAACACATATTAAGAATGAGTGGTCATATTGTTTTAAGCATTTCATTTGGTAGATAAAACATTAGATTATATTCTATTATTTCCCAACTGATAAGGTAAGCTCGTAATGAAAACTTTGTGGATCTGAACTTTACAGATCCCAGATGTTTTACTCACATTTAGATTTATTCCAGAAAGGATGTAAGGCAGCTGGGCCCAAAAATAGCCACCACTACCCACAGTGGCAATTCCGACTCATAGTGCCCCTACAGGACGGAGCAGAACTGCCCCATAGAGTTTCCAAGGCTATAAATCTTTACGGAAGCAGACTGCCACATATTTCTCCCGAGGAGCAGCTGGTGTGGGTTATAGTTATTAACTGATTTCATGCTAGTGATACAAAATATTAGCCATCCTTGAGAAACAGGTGTCTTAAATATGAAGCAGAATTAAGGGTCAATTAAGAAATTTTATATGAAAAATTCCACTCTTAATAAACACCAAGAAAAACTGTCAGTCCTGTATCTTTCATAGCAGATCTTTATTCTGTCCTATCTTCAAAACAAAACAAAAAAAAAAAACAGAACAAAAATGTTTGTTCCATCACTACAATAGTCAGAAGGACTCTGTGAAGTCATGTACATTTCATAAAATTAGAGCAAAAAAGTTGAGACAAAAGATGAAATAAAACTCAACATATGTTTTTAAATGGCATATAGAAAAATAAAAGACAAAGGAATCAAGGAACACATTTTTATGGAAGTTGATTCCTGGTTACAGAAAAAAAGATTGCAATTTCATTAGAATTGCATTACAAAGGAAGAAATCACAAGGTGAAAAAAATCATACAGAATTCTCACATATGGTATTAAGATGCTACTACGACAGATTAAAAGGAAACTTCAAGGCAGGAATAAATACCAAGGTAACTGCAACCAACATCTTGATTTAAAAAAAAAAAAAAAAAACAACTTTCAAATCAGAGAGAATGACCTTTAACGTAAAACTTTTTAATTGGAATAAAAGATATACTTCACTTATACTTACTTCAAATATAAAAAACATGGCACGACATGACTTTCAGGGGCTTAATAATAGAAGCTGGCTTAACAGTTTTATTAGACTCTAAGTGGTAACATATGAACTACTGAAAGTAAAAATAAATATTTCTGACCTTTACCATCAGGACTTAGACTGCCTCTCATTGTATTTTATTTATGATATGAATTGTAAGCCCCTTGAAGGAAAAGACTTGTTTGTTGACTCCATACTATTTAGCATCGTACTTTGGCTTAAAATTCTGGCTTAGATGTCTCACGCCCTTCCCAATCTTACAAAAATGCATAAAAACCATAGCTTAAATGCTACTTTATTAGCCTTACCCCAAAAGCTCCAAGGCACGAAAACACAAAACAGGTATCTGATCTACCATTTTACAACAGAAATAATCAACTACCTAGATTTTTCCAGAACTATTTAAACATCAGTTCAAGAAACACTTGTGCCGGAAGAATACTGTGCTTTTAAGATACAGGACAGCACTGCTTTTGCCTTCAAAGGGGTTGTAGTGCAGTAAAGAAAACAATCATTTAAATTAGTTTGTTTCCGAAAAGTTCAGGTGCTGTGATAGGGCTTGGAAAGGGTAAGCCAAGAAAGGCTTCTTAAGAGTTGACAGAAAATGGGTTTGCTGAGTGGCACTGGGGAAGACAAAGGCATCTGAGGTAAAGAGGGGACAGTATAAGCAAAGGCAGAGGTGTAAAACAGCATGATTTATGAGAAAATTAAATACAGTAAAGTGTTCAGTTCACTGGGGAAAGGGCTTGTGGTAGCCAGCCTCCAAGATGGGCCCTGGTGATCCTTGCCTCTTGATATTTATATCAATGGGTAATCCTTTCTCACACTGTACCAGGGTTAGTTTGTGTAACTAATAGCATATGGCAGATGTGATGGCATGTCACTTCCAAAATTAGGTTATAAAAGACTGCACTTCTGTCTTGGGCACTCTTTTTGACTCACTTGTTGTGAAGACACTCAGGTAGTACGGAGAGGCCAATGTGATGAGGAATGAAGGTCTCTGGCCAACAACTTGAGTGAGACTGGAAGCAGATTCTCCAGCTGAGATGACTGCCAACGCTAAACAATGGCTTTTCTGCAAACCCGGAGCCAGAATCACTCGGTAAAGCCGATCACAGACCCCTGATCCTCAGAAACTGTGAGGTTTTCACTGTTTTAAGCTGCTAAATTTTGGATACTTATGCAGCACTAGACAACTAAAATGTATGTTGGTACTGAGAGTCCCCATTGCCGTAACAAAAACCTACAATGTTGGAATGGTTTTGGAACCAGATTATCAGCTTTAAGGACAGTTTATGAGTCAAAATCTTAAGTGCCTTAAAGAAGCTGTTAATAAAAGCCTCATGGTGTTTGATAAGCCCACAGGTAAGGGCAGAAATGTGAGGTAAAGATTACTAGAAACTGCATGAAGGGGTATTCTTGTCATGAAGGTGCAAGAAGTTCAGCAACACTCTTACTGGGTGATTTTCCTAAGGAGATTTTTAATCAGAGATCTCAGAGTACCCCTCACTTCTTCTTGCTATATACATACATACATACATATAGTAAAAAAATGTGATGAGAGGAACTAAATCAATTATTACATAAAAATGAGCCAGGACTTGATGGTTTGAAAATTCTCAGCCTCTCCAAATGGCAAATAATGCTAAAATTTAAAAATAGCTTCTGAGCAAAGATCAAATCTAGGGCACTGCAAGAAAAATATGGTCCAAAGACTAAGCTGAGAGAGTTACTATATATAAAGTCATTTAAGATCTCAGAAAGATCAAAGATGGTGCCTCAGTGTCTTCTGTCAGACAAAAGGCTTACTAGCAAGAGCTATGTGTTTCACAGATCCTCTCTATACTATAGCGTTTTTAGGAAGCTTAAGGGTGTTGTCTCTCAGCAGAAGTTCAATGTAGTAAAAGGCTTATCTCAGACTTGTGGGTATGCCTTCTGACTAATGGAGTGAAATCAAATAAAATGCACAAAACACAAAGTTCTTAAAAGAATTATGTATGTAGAAACATTGCCAGCTGGAATCAAAGAGTCAGCGAAAACATAAAATTAAGCCTTCAGATCCCCCAATCCTTGCAGGAAGCAAGCTTAGAAAACTACTTAGCTGCAAACACGTGCTACCTTTCATGAAAAGGGAAAGGTGAATCAGAGGACAGAACCAAATGCCAAAAGGCAGAGTTGAGAGTCTCTGGTGAATTATACCTAGGAATCAAGATCTAAAGAGGGAACTTTCAACATTACTTGACTGGATTTCAGAATTGCTATGGACCAAGACTCCCTTGTGCCTACCATTCCCCACCCCCTCTTGAATAGGAACGTTTTATACTATCCTATACCTAACATATTGTATGTTGGGCGTGTGAAGAGACAGATCATGTGTCTCTTAGTTTTGCAGGTCGAGAACAATTATACCTGAAAAACTGTACTTAAAGAACTACATCCGAGAAGCCTTAATATACCTGGATCTGATTTAGATGAAATTCTGGACTCTGAATTGATACTGAAAAGGGATGAGACTTCTGGGGGCCTTGGGAAGGGTGAAAATATTTTGCATGTGGAAAGGATATGAATCCCTGCAGACCAGAAGGAGAAATGTGGTGGTCAGTCTCCAATGATCTCTGCCTTTTGATACTCACACCTTTGAAAAGTCCTCTCCTATATTTTACCAGGGTTGGTCTGGGTGACCAACAGCACACGTCAGAAGTGATGGTAATGTTACTTATGAAATTAGATCATACAAGACTGTGGCTTTCATCTTGAGTGCTTGCTTGTTCATCATCTTTCTTTCTTTCAGATCACTCGCTCTGGGGGAAGCCAGCTGCTGTGTTGTGAGAACACAAAAATAGTCAATGGAGAAACCCACATGATGAGGAACATAGGTCTTCAGCCAACAGCCAATGAGGAACTGAGGTTTGCTAACAACCACGTGAGTGAACTTGGAAGTAGATTCTCTAGACCCAGTCAAGCCTTGAAAAGACTGCAGCCCCAGAAAAGAGCTTTACTGCAACTTCATGAAAGACCCTGCGCCAGTAGCATCCAGCTAAGCTGCTACCACTCAGAAACTGTGTGAGATAATTAATGTTTCTTGTTTTAAGCGGCTAAATTTCTGGGTTGTTATGTAGCAAAAATTAAGCAATATGGGGTTTAAGAAAGGGGAAGAAAAGAGACTGGAATGGAGACAGAGGCCAGATTATGCAAGTGTCTGGTACACCCCATTAAAGGGTTTTTGTATTTTATTCTATCAGAGAAAGAAGCAATTTAAAGATTTTAGATGTCAAAGTAACAACTGGACTCACGTTTCAGAAAGGTTATCCTGAAAAATTTGAGGAGGCTGTAGCTTTGAAAACCAGAAGTAGAGAGATCAGTTGAGAAGCAATTAGAAACCTTACTGAGTAAGAGAGCATCACAATCTTTTTATAGCAACTCTTAGATTTGAATACCTTAAGTGAAAGAGCAGCTCTGAGAATTAAAAAAATCACTGAAACATGCAGAACCTGTTAAAAGTGCAGAACACTTTTTAAAGCTACAAAATTCTTCAAAAACCTTTTTATACATCCTAAGCATCCACTGATAAACGAAACATGTATTTAAGAAAACAATTTGATCAAGTTGATTTCCTTGTGTACTTTAAGGCCGTATGTTTTTGATACCTTGCTTATTATTTTACATTATATCATAAATACTACCAGATATAAGAAAACCACTATCTACTATTGAAACATTCTGTTTCAGTCATCTAGTGCTGCTACAACAGAAATACCACAAGTGGATGGTTTGAACAAAGAAAAATTTATTTTCTCACAGTTTAGGAGGCTAGGAGTCCAAATTCAGGGTGCCAGCTCCAGGAGAAGGCTTTCTCTCTCTGTCAGCTCTGGGGAAAGATCCTTGTCATCAATCTTCCCCTAGTCTAGGAGCTTCTCAGCACAGAAACCTCAGGTCCAAAGGATCAGCTCTGCTCCTGGCGTTGCTTTCTTGGTGGTATGAGGTCCCCCTGTCTCTCTGCTTGTTTCTCTTTTATATCTCAAGAGAGGCTGCCTTAAATCGTAGATTAATCTTATAGATGAAGTCTATACAACTGCTGCTAATCTCATCTCATTAACAACACAGAAATAGGATTTACAACATATAGGAAAATCACATCAGATGAAAAAATGGAGGACAATCACACAATACTGGGAATCATGACCTAGCCACCTTGACAGATATTCTTGGGGGACATAATTCAATCCATGATATTCTACCCTTTGGCCCCCAAAAAATCATGTTTAAAAAACATATTCACCCCATCATACCATAGCAATAACAAAAGTCTTAACTCCAAGTCCAAAATCCAAAAAATTCCTCTTCATCTGTGAAATCTAGAATACAAGTTATCTGCTTCCAAAGTACAATGGTAACAGGCACAAGCTAGACATTTCCATTACAAACGAGAGAAACTGGAGGGAAAGAAGGTATAAGAGGCACCCAGCAAGTCAGCAGAACACATTACATTAGCCCTCAAGGCTTGAAAATAATCCTGTTCTCTGAGACCATTTACACAATAGCCCTGCCCTCCAGACTCTGATTATTGGCCACACTCTCCGGATTCTAAGTGGAGGCCCCCTCGGCCCTGGGCTTCAGCTCCATCTTCTAGGCCCAATGGAATAGCAACTCTGCTCCCTCAGCTTCAGAAGCACCATTCTCCTAGTCCATCTGAGTGGCAACTCCACTCTTAGAAACACCAGAGGCCATGGCTCCACCCTTTGAGACCCCAGAGGTCGTGGCCATACCCTTTGACACTGAGGGAGCTCTGCTTCCTGTGTTGTCTCTTCTGCTTCCTGGTTCCTTGGCCTCTCTGCCCCTTGGGCCTCACTGCCCGTGTCTGCCATGCTCACACAAGTGTTCCAAAGTTTTGTAGCTCCACCAGTAAGTGCCTAGAGGCACCCTACTCTGCCAGTGAACTTCAGCCGAAGGCACTCAGCTCTCTTGCTTCATGGGTCGACAAGCCTAGCTCTGCCAATAACCACCCAGAGGTACCCTACTCTGCCAGGAAGCCTCCTGTGCAAAGGCACTCAGCTCTCTTGCTCTTTGGGTCGGCTCCAGCAGTGCTGTCTTGCTCTGGTCTACTGGTTCTGCTGGTGCTGCCAGTTCTCTGCCACTTCTTGCCGTCTCCTGTGTAACAGCTCTCCTCATTCCTTCTGAGTCCGCTATCCATTCACAGTTTCACAACTGCTTCCACATTTTAGGTATCTGTTAGAGCAGCACCCCAATCCCGGTACCAAATTATGTCTTGGTCAACTAGTGCTGCTATAACAGAAATACAAGTGGATGGTTTTAACAAACAAAATTTTATTCTCTCATAGTTTAGGAGACTGGAAGTCCGAATTCAGGGTGCCATCTCCAGGGGAGGGTTTTCTCTCTGTGTCGGCTCTGGGGGAAGGTCCTTGTCATCAATCTTTCCCTAGTCTAGGAGCTTCTCAGTGCAGAAACCTCAGGTCCAAAGGATCAGCTCTGCCCCCAGTGTTACTTTCTTGGTGGTATGAGGTCTCCCTGTCTCTCTGCTTGCTTCTCTCTTTTATATTTCAAAAGAGATTGGCTTAAACTGTAGATTAATCTTGTAGATTGAATAACTGCTGCTAATCCCATCTCACTGACATCACAGAAATAGGATTTATAACACATAGGAAAATCACATCAGATAACGAAATGGTGGACAATCACACAACACTGGGAATCATGATCTAGCCAAATGGACAGAAGTTTCTGGGGGACACAATTCAATCCATGACACACTCCATAACAAAACTGCTATGATGTAAATCTGTTGAAAATTGTTTAACCTACCTAAAACACACACACATTTCCATCCTTTAAGGACTAAAGATAAAACTAAAATAGTAAGTTAAGAAAGATCTGAGCACTTACTGTGTGCAAGGCATTATGCTATATACACTTTACCTCATTTAATTCTTAACCACATATTAAGAAACTTGTGGTAAGCGGTACAACCAGAACTTTAATCAAAACCTAACTCCATAGCTCATGTTTTAAACCCAGCCAAGGCAGCTGCTCTCAACCCTATCAGACCCAATGCTCTCTCTTTTGAAATTCCTTCACTATTATGGTTAAACACATTTTTCAAATAATTAATCCAAGGACTTAACTGGAAAACAAAGAAGAAATAAAAGGAAAGCAATTTTTAGTAACATACATATTTCAATAGTCATCTGCGTCTGTCTACCCAGGAAGACAAAATGAAGTAATCACAGGTGCTCATAGGTCTACAGAGAATCATTGTGAATGCAGTAGCTAAAAAAACAGACATCACACAGCTGAGTAGTACTATTGACTCAATATCACAAATGGTGTTGATGCTGATGGAGTGATTCCCAAAATGGTTAACAACTCCTAAAAAAGTTCTGGACAAAATAAAGTACAACATCCCCATAGTTTATATATGAGCTGCATTCCTGGGAAACTTAGTATACTTCAAAACTACAAAAAATACTTCACATGTAAGATGGAATTGAGTCCTAGACTCAGATAATTAGAAACAAAATTTTCACCTACAGGAATGTTCTAAGGGATAGTCAAGTCACATGGACAATTCTTTGTTTTGTGAGATTATCTTTTGCATGGTAGGATTCATACTATTTCTAGACCTGTCCCAATAAATGTCAACAGCATCCCCCAATAGTTGTGACAACCAAAAGCACCCCACAAATTTCCAGAATGTCCTCAGGGTGGGGGCATAGTACAACTCCTGTTGAGAATGACTGAAGAAAGAAGAGGTCTCAGATGTTCAATAACAAATCTTAAAAGGTCCATTTACTGGGTCATGAAAAAGTTTACAAAACTCTTTTTATATAAAAATATTTACACAACTGTGCAAATGGAGTGACAGATACTCCTTAGCCTTCATCTAGCCACCAGTCTCTACCTAGGAGGGGCTGCCCCTCCTCCTTCAAGTTATCACACTATCACTAGCTGCAGAAATGCACCTATACAGTAGTAGTTCAGAATATCTAGTAAGGGATTTTGAACTGTTGGTTCATCTGAGATTGGCTGGATAAATCCCATCATTCTTCTTATCCATTACCAACAGAGTTCAAGACTTAACAGCATCACCTTGGCTCTTAACCACCATTCTGCTCTCAATTATCTCCTAATGTGACCCAATCTTCTACCCTTCTCCACCTTCCCAAACTCATATATTTTGTTCTCTGGAATAAAGATCTATCAATAAGTCCTTCTCTATATTCTCAAATTCTTTCACTGTTCCCTTCATCATCCTGCCATAAAAAAAGCCTAGCTGTGTCTTCTGGAAACAGTACTACCTGCAACCATTTCAAGCAGCTGCTTATTTTCCCATATTCCGCATACCTATAGATGGGGTCAGGGTTCACCCTCCTTGTTTCCCATTGCCAGTTCTATACCATTTCTTCTTTGTTGTTCTTTCAAAAAACAAAACCCCTCCATACCATCACTTTCCCTGTAACTGTCATATACACTCAGTTGCTCGTAGTCACAGAGCTCACCATCTTCCTCTCCACTACTACACTTCTGCCATCAGTAACGACAATATCTATATGGACTATACATCTAATATCATAACCTCCACACCCACACTGATCTTTTCCTCTATTCCACTTCAGTCACCACTCCTGTTAAACCCTAGAGCTTGCCTTCACTAATAATTGTGCCACCTCCAAAATCTAACCAATAATCTACCTCACAGTTTTAATTCTCTCATTTTTCTCTTCCTCCGTTGTATTTTTTGGGAAAATCTCAACCTTGGATGATGACGATGATGATGTTGTTGTGTGCCGTCCAGTGATTCTAACTCACAGAGACCCCATGTGACCAGAGTAGCACTGCCTCATGGGGTTTTCTTTGCTGTAATCTTTGTAGAAGCAGGTCATAAGGTGTTTCTCCCTCAGAGCCACTGGGTGGGCTGGAATGGCCAATCTTTCAGTTAGGAGCTGAGCACTTAACCTTTCACCACCAGAGCTCCTCCTAGATAAACATACTATCTACCTACTTTGTGCTTGAATTCAACTAATGTTACTGCATTCAACTGCCCAAGTGAGCTGCCTGGTCTCATTTTAAATAATCACAAATACTGGACCCTCAGCAAGTCCATCAATCCTAATTTATTTCTCTAGTAAGTTAGCTTTCTCATACATACCTTCGTCTCTTATGGTTGGTCCCTCCCACCTCACTCTCAGGTGATGACCTCACCTCATACTTCATAGAGAAAACAGAGTCATAGAATAAAACTACCTTATCTTCCCATCACCAATGCAACCAGATGACCTGCATCCGTTCTCATCTTTCCTTACTTTTAAAATAGAAAAAGTATTCTTGCTCTAATTAGTAACCAACCTGTCCTTTTGTGCTCATGAGCCCATCCTCTCTCCTACTAAGGTCTTAACATCTAAAAAATTATTTCTCTTTCCTGGATCAATTTCATCCTTTTCTAATGAGATTATTCCAAGTAGTATACCAGTTCTAGTAACTTTTATGATAGAATTAGCAGACAAAAACGTTAAAACAGCTATTATCTTGGTCATTTCTAGATCTCTTTCTGTTGATTCCCCTCACCCACCCTAGTTATGGGCTCAACCATAGCAAAGATTGTGAGGATGATGTAGGACTGGGCAGTGTTTTGTTCTATTGTACAGAGTTGCTATGAGTTGGAAATGACTCGACAGCACCTAACAAGTTATGGGTCGTATTTTCCAGCTTTTTTTTGCATGCTAGTAATTTTTGATTTGATGCCAAATACAGTTTGAGTTTATACTGTAGGATCTTTAAGTATTCCTTTAAGTATTTGTGGGCTTTGTTCTGAGACACAGTTAAGTAACTTAAAACTAGTTTGATCCTTTTGAGGCTAGATTCTAATCTTTGTTAAGGTGAGTCCAGAAAAGTCTTTAATCTAGCCCCACTACTGAAGCATTAACTCTTCTGAGAACTCTACCTGATGCCCTATGTATCTGGAGGCCTTTCCACTCCTGGCTAGTGGGGATGCAACATTCCTAGTCTTTTGTAAGGTCCCAGAACTGTTTCTCCTACTCCCCTACTTCATTCCAGTTGCTTCTTCCCTCAGCCTTGGTAGTTCTGCACACACGTTCTCACATCAGTGTTCAGCTACAGACTCAAGGAGACCCCTCTGTAGATCTTTGGAGCTTTTTCTGTGCAGTTCTGGTACTCTGCCCTGAGCTCTACCAGTCTGGCCTCTCAAAATTCTTAACTTTTGTATCTTCAACTCAATGAGGCTGCCAGGCTCTATCTGGGATTCTTCCTCCCTGTGCTGCAGCCTGGAAACTCACTCTAGGCAGTAAACTGAGGCAATCATAGGGCTCACTTTCGTTTATTTCCCTCATCTGTTTATCCGCTGAAATTCACCACTTTTCATTTTTAAAAGAAATTATTTGTTGATCCCACAGCCCCCTCTAGCTACTGCCCTATTCTTCTTCCTTTCATGGCAGAGCTATTCCAACGAGTTGTCTATACTTGTTATGTCTCCTTTTTCCATCTTCCATTATTTTTTCTATACTAACTGGACTTTCCTTCCTACCACTATACCAAAACAGGCCAATGGCATATATCTGATCAATATCTAATCAAATTAAATGGTCATTTCTTCTTACTCATCTTGTTCTCTCAGTGGACATGGTTAAGCAATTTCCCTCCCTCTTGAGACACTTTTACCCTCATTTTGTTCCTACCTTTCCTTCCCAATCTAATAGCTCCTCCTCTACCTGAGCCCCAGGGCACAGCTTTAAATACCATCTACATGCCAAAGACATCCAATTTTATAGTACTAGCCCATTACTTTCAAATATTACACTTCCAGCAATACATTCTATCACATATCCAATTAAATCTAAGAAAGAGGCATTTTGACCTGAGTAAGTTCACCCTTTCCGTTTCCCCCTCCCAATTTTCCCTACTTCCGTAAATGGCCCAATCAACTATCTATCCACCTGTTCAAGATAAAAATCGAGGCTTATCCTTGATTCTTCCTCCCCATTCGGTATATTCAAATCCATCAGCAAGTTCTGTTGGTGATACATTCAAAATATACGTCAAAACCATCCATTTCTCTCTGGCTCCACTATCACCAGCCTAGTTAAAGGCACCATCAACTCTCACTTTTGCTTCACACAACTCTTTCTCCACACAGTAGCCAGAATAATCTTGAAAAAATCTAACTCAGATCATGTAACTCCCTTGCCTGAAACTCTCCAATGGTTTATTTCATTTCGATGATCTGGATCTCCTGACTACCTCTGAGTCCTCAACTTGTACTACTCAACCCCTTGTTCACTTTGTTCTAGTCATACTGGCCTTGTTTCTGTTAGTACCTCAAGCCCTCTGCACCTGTAGGTTCCTCTGTCTGGAATATTCTTCATCCAGATCTTCATAGGGCTGGCTCATGACCATCATTTAAGTTTCAGGCCAAATGTCCTCTTCTCAGAGATGTCTTCCTTGACCATCTATCCAAAGAAAACTCTATCCTCCTCCTTCCATTTGAAATTCTCTTACCTTGTTCCACTGCCACATAAAAGTCATGTTATAGTACTACTTTTATTCAATTTTTTTTTTCTGTCTCCTCCCATTAGAATCCAATCATTCAATTAAACAAATATTGAACACTTACTACGTGCCGGAAACTATTTCAGGTGCTGAAGACACAAGTGAACAAAGTAGACAAAAATTTCCACCCTCACAGCACCTACATTCTAGAATGTAAGATTCATGAAAAAAAGAACTTTGTCTTGTTTACTGTTGTATCCACAGGGCTTCTAACAATCCCTGGTTCACAGCAAATGTACAACAAATACTTGCTGCAAAAATGAGTAAAAAATTGATTTATCTGTATTTCCTCAGTCTTTATATAATGTACCTCATATCAAAAATCTCTACTTGGTTATTTGAACAATGATCAAATTCTTGTTTCAGACTTTATATATTCTGTTCTACCTTCAGGCTCTATTACCTTACTGGTAAAATATGTATTATTTGTAGCCATCACAATACAATTTTGGCTTTAATCTCAAATTCTCATAATAATAAAAACATTCTCTACTACACCCATTTTATATCCTTTAAGTTCTTTAGAACTTGGCTCATCTTGAGCCTTGTCAGACTAAACTGCAACCAATTATCCATGCACCCAAGCTACTTTTACTTCTGTGTAAACTATGTTTGTACAGCATGCAAATCAAGTCATTCATTAATTCAAGATTTAATGGCTCTAGAAACATACAAAATACATTTAGAAACAATGTATTACAATGTAATACAATATACTCATTACACTAGGAAAATAACTTAGGCCTATCTCTTCATTTTAAGAAGCCTTCGTGGCACGTTGGTTAAGAGCTCAGCTGCTAATCAAAAGGTCAGCAGTTCAACTACACCAGCTGCTCCTCGGAAACCCTATGGGGCAGTTCTATCCTATAGGGTTGCCATGAGTCGGAACTGACTCGATGGCAACAGGCTTGGTTTTTGTTTTGTTTTGGTAGCACAATGATTAAGTGCACAGCTGTTAATATAAAGGCTGGCAGTTTGAAGCTACCAGCCACTCTGTGGGAGAAAGACATGGCAGTCTGCTCCTGTAAAGATTACAGCCTAGAAAACCCTATGGAGCAGTTCTACTGTCACATGGGGTCACCATGAATCGAAACAGACTCAACAGCACCTAACAACCACCTCTTCATTTTACAGTTAAGAAAACGTGGATGATGCTTTTCCAAATTAATAATTACCTAAATTTAAGGACACCATTTTCCACAGTTATATCATGCAACTCTTTAATAGAAAACATCCCAAATACAAATGATTGTATGAAATGTAAGTACTTTTAAGCACTAACAAATAAGGAAGGCCATTCTAAACACTCAGTTAGTGTTTGGTAATAAATACACCTGTATGGCATTTCTACATACATCGCCTTCCTCCTTAGAGCTACCCTTTAAGGTAGAAGACTGTTACTGTTTAACACATGACGAGAATAAGTGCATTTAGGGGGGCTGAGTGACTTCTTGAAGGCCACAAAGCCAAGGTACATTTTCTCAGAGAAAATACAACTGCTATTTGTGATTCCAAATTATCAATTCATCCCAATATACAAAAAGATCTGAACCTATATTAAATCACCCACAACACATTTTCTGCAGCTGGATTCACTCTGAAGCCACTTCCTATTTTCTGTTCAGCTACACAGTACTCCCTATACTGAGGGAATTCAACCAAAATTTGCTTTAATAGTATGTTGCAAAATTCAGCAATCTATGTTACAATGTATATCCAAAGCTGAGCTAGACTTCTTAAAGATAACCTCTATTACAGTGAATAACTGAAGAGGAGCTCTATCTTTCAAAGAACTGATTACATCCCTATTCATCAATGCAACAACTCATATAGTCAAAGTAGATCTATTCAGTACTAATTGTTTTTGGTTTTAATCAACCCACTACAGCGGGGCTGGTGAATGAAATCCACTTCGTGTATTTCAAGGTGCAAAGTTGGTTTTCCGCTATGTTTAAAACACTGTGATAGCACAAAATCATTACCTATAATCACAAGCTTTAAATTAACAAACTTAAGGTTTGCCACAATTTATAAATGTGCTGAAAACAACAGACTTCAAGTAACTGAAAGCAGTTCTAGCAAACTGTTTTAAACACTTAATTGCTTTCTCACTGATTTCTCCTATAAGTCACACTTTATGAAAGTTTACTTTTAAGAATATACTCTAGTTCTTCCTTGTGGGTTCTCTTCTTAAGAAGCAGAATCACAAACTATACTATCATTCCATGTTATTACTGTTCCTTTTAAAATGCCACCCTCTGCTTTGAAATTACTGTTCTAACCAACTTCTTATAACAATTAAATGCCCTTTTCTGGAAAATTGAGTCAAAATGCAGCCAGAAGCCACACCTTTATATACACAAACTAAACTCTTGCCATTACTAATAAGTGCTTAAAAACATGGTCTTATATTTATATATATGGCTTCGTATCTGTTACTTTAGCATTGCTGTTGTTAGTTGCCACCGAATCAATTGAGTCATGGCGACCCCATGCGTGCAGAGTAGAACTGCTCCACAGGTTATCAAGGGTGTAACCCTCAGAAGCAGATCACTAGGCCTGTCTTTTGAGGTGCCTTAATGGGTTCAAACCGCCAACCTTTTGGCTAGTAGTTGAGTGTTTAACCATTTGCCCCATCCAGGAATCTTTACCATCACTACTACTAAATACTATGATATGGTAGAAGGCAAAACATAAAACTAAAACCCAGTTCATTTTTAACAAAATACTAGAAGTGGTTGGTTTAATATTTAATCCTATTCACAAATTCATGAACCTTTAAGCATGGCTTTTTAACCCTTGTTTACAAAATGTAAGCTACCCCGTATCAATGGAAACAAAAGGTAGTCCAGCACAAATTCCACTGTTGCTAATTACAAAGCACCCACTTCTTATACGTTAGATACGTTAAGACCATTGGTTTTTATTATTATTTTATTATTTAATAAGAAAATGGGGTCTAAGTAAGCAGTGCTAATCCAAAATTTTAAATATCAAACTGAGTATCAAATACAAAACTAAATTATCACTAAAACAGAAGTTAACACTAACATTTTAGGCATCCAGACACTTAAGTTTTCAAGATTCCCTTTGTAGGTAAGAGTCCTCACTCTCTTCCTGGGTTGCTTACATCCTTTAATTTTTCAATTATCCTCCTCCTATTTAAAAAAAGAAAGGAAAAAAAAAAAAAAACCCATTGCCATCAAGTCAACTCCAACTCATAGGAATACTACAGGACAGATGAGAACTGCCCCATAGGGTTTCCAAGACTGTAATCTTTACAGAAGCAGACTGCCACATCATTCTCCTGCAGAGTGGCTGGTGGGTTTGAACCATAAACCTTTTGGTTAGCAGTCCAGCGCTTAACCACTGGGCTACCAGTGCTCCTTGCTTCCCCCTATTAAGTCTGTTTAATAACTGCCACACTGAGACAAGGAGGCCTGGTGGCACAGTGGTTAAGCACTGGGCTGCTAAACAAAAGGTTAGGAGTTCAAATCCACCAGCCACACTGCAGGAGAAAGATGTGGCAGTCTGCTTCTGTAAAGATTACAGCTTTGGAAACCCTATGGGGCAGTTCTACTCTGTCTGATAGGATCGCTGAGTCAAAACCAGCTCTATGGCAACGGGTTTGGTTTTTGGTTTATAGTGAGATAAAACCAAAATGACTCATTTTGAAATCTCCAGGACAGTAGATCATAACCCTCAGCTTTCTGCCCTGGCCCATTACAATACCTTTGAGAAGCTGATGACAAATATGAACTTCTCCCTAAAAAAATACACCACCACCGAATTTTATATGCACACCGCAGAAATTCATCAACTTTCAGAATCATTTCCATGGACCCCAAAGAGCTCAGCTTAGAAACTAGTATTCTAAAATATCTTGGGCAGGGTGGAAAGCTGAAATTGGATTTTATTACTGCTTCTTAATTATCTTTGATTTTATCTAGATTGTTTCCTATTCAATACAAAAATCTAAAATGTTCTCCACTCATTCTAAGCCAAACTAGCTGTAAAAACTAAACTTTGCTTCTACTATTACTATAATTGAGATTTCACATACTTCTCTTCACTTGGAAGACAGTGGGCAGAATGGAGAAATCTAGATTGATTTTTATAGCTCCAGACAGAAAGGCTAAAAATTTTAGTTTGCAAAACAGTAAAAGGGGGGGGGGGGGGAATTCTTCGATTTCTTTTTTAAAAAATGATAAACTTTAAGCTTATTTAAAATAATTCAGTCTTATTTCATAAAAGAGCACAACTAAAGATTATTTTATAAAAGATTTTGAAAATGTTAGTACTTAACTATTTTTTCTCATTTCAGGATACGTACAGTATTTCAATTTAACTAGATGTTCTCAAAGTCTAATCAAAAACCAAACAAAAAACACCTGGCCACTTTATAAATGGTCCTTAACTTGGCCTCAACAACACTGTAATCCTGGGCCAGAAGAGAAGGATGCAGTTTTAAGACAGAAATGGTAGGAGACTGTTTTGTCTGGTGTTGGACCAAAGGACTTATTTAGAATTGAGAGTCTATTGCTTTCCTGTGCCTTGTTAAAGAAAGGTGTTGCATGATGATGGTTAGACCTAAAATCTCAAAGGTGGCTCTGTGCGGTACTAATGTGAGAGCATCTTATTTACATCAAATATCCTACCCAAACCAATCCAGGTAACAGTAGAAGAAAGGTTACATCTCCAACTCTTTAAATGGAGCCACACATTCTAGACATCCCAATGAAAAGTTAAAACTATCGGAGCCAAGTACCTCCGATTTGCTAAATATCACTTTAAAACCGACTTTTTCAGAGTATCTATCCTCAAGTGAGAAGTATCCATAAAGAATTGTAACAACATAACATTCCAACTTTAATGAGAATAAATTAATGTTAATAAAAGCACTTGAAAGTATTAATATTTTTTTATAAGTTACCCTTTCAATTAAATGTGATGCTGTGCTACTGAAACTTACTGAGGCAACATCTTCCTCCCTTACCTTCTCCTACCCTGATCTGGGTCTACTTTATTATTTTTTAAGCCCAAAAGGGACTCATTTATCTCATATTTAGAATTTAGGGTCTATCACTTCCCTACGCCTTGAAAATGACTTCTCTAATTCAGCAAATACAAAGCGTCCATCATTCGTTACTTATTGATTTAGCAAGTTACAACACATTACATTCCACAATTCAGACTTTTAATCCCTAACCCCTACAATTTAGTTGTTTTTTGATCCTACTACAATAATCAAAACAAAAACCTGACAAATAACTGAGTTCTAAAGTTGAGTAACATTTTTTTACCTCCAAATTCGGTGGGGGGTGGGGGGAGTAGGGGACTGCTACTTAAAGGTATTCTTTAAAATTAAGAAGCATGGCTAATTAGGCCAGCAAGTTCAACTTATACTATTATTAAAATGGGTTAAATGGAAGTACATTAATAGTGTTATTTTTTCAGTGTTAAGACCTAGATTTCTATCAATTTACCACAGAAACAAAATGTTAACGAATTACTAAGCATATTTCCATGACAATGTTTCAGATACACTGTGATCATGAAATGCTTTATTAATGAGGTGGTATATAATAAACTGTCCTAATCTAAATCTGCCATATCTTTCACAACCAACATAGGATTATATACTTTTTCTAAGTTCAGGTTCTAGGTCACTGGAACCTAAGAAACAGCGTAATTAATGTGTCAGTCCAATGGCAGAAGCTGGTCTTAACCCCTCTTCTTTATAGCACAAAATCCTTCAGTAAATTATCAAAAAGGTTTGTTTTTCTAAGGGTAACTCAGAATTCAGTTATCTTTATTTACACTTAGGATACATTTTCCCCATATTGTATAACACGCTTTCAATATTATATTATGATTCATATGGCCGATTACTACTAGCATGAACCACAGGACTGCAGAGCAACTTGTTTACCTGGTACTTTTTACATTCTTCTATTAAGTTCAGTATCTATTCTTGAGATCTATGCTTCACCTTCTATTTTGAGGAAGCAGCTCTTCCCCAGTCGTATTCTGAGTGCCTTCCAACCTGAGGGGCTCATCTTCTGGCACTATCTCAGACAATGTTCCACTGCTATTCATAAGGTTTTCAGTAGCCAATTTTTTTAGAATAGATTGCTGGGTCCTTCTTCCCAGTCTGTCTTACTCTGGAAGCTCAGCTGAAACCTGTCCACCATTGGTGACTCTCCTGGTATTCAAAATATCAGTGGGAAAGCTTTCAGCATCACAGCAACATGCAACCACCACAGTATGACAAACTGGACCAATAAACAAGATTGTGATAAATGGAAAAAATATTAAAGTTGTCAAGGATTTCATTTTACTTGGATCTATAATCAACGCCCATGGAAACAGCAGTCAAGAAATCAGACAACACACTGCACTGGGCAAATCTGCTGCAAAAGACCTCTTTCAAGTTTTAAAAAGCAAAGACATCACTTTGAGGACTAAGGTGTGCCTGACCCAAGCCATAGTATTTTCAATCACCTTACATGCAAGTAAAAGCTGGACAATGTTGTAAGAAAAACTGAAAAAGAACTGATGCGTTTTAATTTTGGTGTTAGTGAAGAATATTGAATATACCACGGACTGCCAGAAGAAATAACAAATCTGTTTTGGAAGAAGTGCAGCCAGGATACGCCTTAAAATCGAAGATGGTGAGACTTTGTCTCATACACTTTGGACATGTTATCAGGAGGGATGAGTCCCTGGAGAAGGAAGGATATCATGCTTGGTAGAGGATGAGCGAAAAAGAGAAAAATCCTCAACAAGATGAACTGACACAGTGGCTGCAACAATGGGCTCAAACACAGCAACAACTGTGAGGGTGGCACAGGACCAGGCAGTGGTTCTGTTGTACGTTCTGTAGCTATGAGTTGGAACCAACTTGACAGCACCTAACAACAACCTGCTTCACTGCTCATAGTTTTCGATTGGATGTAAAGCGAAACAAATTCTAACAGATGATGAAAAGGGTAGTGTAAAGCAAAAAATACCTTCTTGTTGTTGTGTGCTGTCAAATCGAGTCGATTTCGACTCACAGCAACTCTACAGGATAGAGAAGAATTGCCCCATAGGGTTTCCCAGGAGTGGCTGGTGGATTTGAACTGCCGACCTTTCGGTTGGCAGCCAAGCTCTTAATCACTATGCCACCAGGGAATGATATCTACTGCACTACAAAATGTCAAAAATATTTCAGTGGACAAAAATTATCTGTAAATTTAACAAGCATTGATGCTTCAGGTAAGCTTGGCCCTGATTTTAGGTTGTAGCTCTTGGGACTGGCCAAAGTATTCACAGAACCAAGAGTTAACTAAATTTCTGAAGTGTACTGTAGTGCTACCTTGCTTTAATTGAGGCTCTCCCCTTGGCTGCAAAACAAGAACTACAAATTAATTTCCAAGACAGTGTAACACCAACACCCCAACCTCAGAATATTATCTGTAAAACTTAGAAACAAAAATAAAACCAAAAGACAAGATTCTGCAGTCACAAGTACTTTAATTTTTAAAAACAAATCACTTATTTAAAAATAAACAAACGGCACCATTCTACTCGAGTTGATACAAGCAAAAAAAAAAAAAAAAAAAAAAACGAGGTACTGTCTCATAAATAAGGTGCTGAAAGTCAGTACTGCACTAAACAATCTCAACTACTACATACACTTAGCGCTCAGTTTATCTTGAAAGTGAGATTTAAGACACTACCGAAAGTAACATTCAACTGCCACTATTTTACTTTAAAAGGTTAAACAACCCAAACAGTTTAAACAGTTTTATTTTCAAAAACATTAACAGAACATAATCACTACATTTGAAATTCTTACAGTACCAAATAGCATTACAATTTTCCACAACAAAATTGTAGCACACAAATCCACGCGACTCCTTGACTTCTTTGAACTGTCAATACACTGCACCCTGTTTAAATGGCTGTACCTGAAAACCAAGGTATGCAATTCCTTAGGATTAGAAGTCATCAAGTTATATTGCCAAGGATCTGGGGGAAATGAGAAGGAGATTCTATTATCCTTGTGTCTGAACCCAACTTCCATTAACAAGGTAAAGCCACAGATATGACAAAATGCCTATTAGCTGTAAACAGTCATTTAAAATACTGAAACCCACCCAACTTAGACATTTTAATGTTAAGATGTCTGTGAATGAAGTGATTTTAGTTCAGTTATGGATGAAAAATGACCCTCTTTCGAAATTCACATCTATAACGTTTACTTTGAGTCTTTCCCTCCCTAAGCTAAGACATAAGAAAGCAGGCCAACTCTTACTTTACAGAAAAAATAAATAACAAAGTTACAGGCTTTGGAAGAGCCACGTACCCCAAACAAATCTGCCACATATTCTCAGAAATCCAAGAAAAACTCAGATATAGTTTATTACCCTCCGACTAACCAGCTCTGGAGATGGACGAATGAAAAAGTCCCAGAAAGAGGATACTGCAAGTAAGTCAAATCTTCTGTGAAAGTAAGTCATCAGGGCAAATGTGCAAGACCTTTGACATTTCGTTGCTGGGAGAGGATAAAAAGAAGCCTCACAGACCTGCAGTCAACAGCACGTGTACTTCTGAGACTCCATGTGGGGGATGCGTGGACTGAGCCCAGCAAGCTTTCCAGGCCACCAGGAAGCCAAATTCCCCACTGTGCTCAGACCCTGCGCGCCCAGGCGCCGGCAGCAACGCGAAGGCCCAGGTGACCCTAGAGCGCCACCCAGCGGCCCGCGGAGAGGCCTGCAGGCAGGTCCTCCCCGGCTGCCGGTTCGCCGCACCCCGCCGCCACCCAGCCCGTTCCCCTCTCCGGATGCATAAGGCCCAACCCAAGAACTAAAGAGCACAAAATGGCTGCCGGCAGCTTCGTCACGTGACCCCTTTGTGCCTTTCGGGCCCCCCGAACTCCGCGGGACCTGGGTGCAAGTGGCCAGTGTCGGCGGGTGGCCTAAGAAGAGGCCCTACCGGGCCGCGGCGGCCGGGGGTCGAGGCCAGGGAAGGCGGGCTAAGGGCCCGGCCGGCGACTGAGCGTCGGCGGGGAAGAGAAGATGGCGGCCATTTTGTGTGGTTATGGTGCTCCGTCGCCGCCGCAGGCAGCAGAGGGAGCGGGGCCTGGCGGTGGGTCGGACAAGGGAGTTAACACGTACCGACTCCTCTTCCTTCTCCATTCCGGTGGGCATCTGCGGCACGGCCCGGTTTATCGAGGCGTATTCGTGCAGGTCGGGCAGATCCTCACAGCGGAACACCGGCAGCGGCTTCGAGGCGTCTAGCGCCCGCGCCCGAAACGACAGTTTACTCATCTCAGGCGCAGCAGATACCTCTCCGCTCTGGGGAAACGGCCCCGGCCAGCGGGATCATGGAGAACCGGGGGTTCGGTCCCCACTCGCCTACCGCTGCCGGGGACTTGAGGGACGGAGCGCAGAGCCCGCCGTCCGGGCACTAACACCAGCCGGGAGGGTGGGAGTCTGAGCCGCTCCGCTCCTGTCTCTCTAGCTCTCTTCAATACGCCATGGCCAACATGGCGGACATTAAAACTCCACTGTGCGCTCTTCAGCCAACCCCAGCCATTCCCCACACTGCATCGCGCAGCGGCGCGGGCACGCGGGAGGGGGGGGAGCGCGGGCTCGAGACCGGCGCCGGCACGGAGCGCGCGTCCCGCCAACCCCCGGCTCCCGCCGGCCTCGCTCCCCGCGCCACGCTGCTCGCGGCCCCCGCCCTCCTCGGCCGGTGAGCTGACACGGCCGCTGCGCGCCGGGACAGCCAGCGGCGTGCAGACGTTCAGGCGTCCCGCGCCGACTTCTGGCTGCTCATCCCCCTCTCGCGCACACGCTCACTTTCTCACGCTCGCTCTTTCCTATCGCTGTTTTCCGAGAGGAAAAGGTGCAGAAAAACTACTTCCACCCGCTCTCCGGCTTTCTGAAGGCAATGGGGAGAGAAATTCGGGTGGCTGCTTTTGCTCCTCTCCCTCCCGGGCTGCGCACGTATGCCTGGTCCGGGGAAATGAGCGCCGGCTGCAGGACGGCTGGCTCGGGGCACCTGTCATACCAGCAGCCCGGCGCCGCGCCCCCGCCTCGGTCGTCGGAGCCGCTTCCCTACCTGCGGCGGCGCGAGGGGCGGGCGAGGCCCAGGGGTATACCCAAGCCACTTTCGGTGGGGATTTTTGAAAGGCGTTACAGAAGTGATGCGCACGGATGCTAACATGGGTGATTGCATACCTTAATTATCCCAGCGTTTTACGTCTTTAAAACAAGAATACCCGCGTTAATTAGGGGCAAAAGGTTACTCTAGGCAAACTTGTACCAGCAATTATTTTTACGTGTAATGAAACGTTGGGTTATATTATTTGACAGGCGCCCCATAAAATCATTGGTCAGTTTCCCACCCAGTGGGCTCATACAAACGCTAGGCATCCCACTCTTGTCCCACGTAGGTTTTTTTTTTTTTTAATCTTGAATTTTATCTACCCATTTTTTTTTTACTTGTAATTGGAACAAAGGGAATGATTATTGGACGCTAATCTCCAGGAAAAATTTTACGCAAGATCTTCAAAATTTTAGAGTCTATTTATATAGGGAGCCCTGGTGGTGCAGTGGTTAAAGTACTCGGCTGCTAACCTAAACGTCAGCGGTTGGAACCCACTAGCCGCTCCGCGGGAGAAAGATGTGGTAGTCAGCTTCCCTAAAGATTTACAGCCTTGGAAACCCTATAGGGCAGTTCTACTATGCCCTAATAGGGTTGCTATGAGTGTGAATCGATTTCACGGTTGTGGATTTTTGGATATTCTTTATATTCAGCTCACGGTTTTCTGTTTGTGCTGAAAGAAAATGCTGCTTCAACATAGCCACGGGCTCACACATATTCTTATCACTTGTTCTCTGAAAAACTTTATAAAATTGAATCGTATAAAGGACCTGTAATGTTCCTGCCTCCCCCCCCCGCAAAATAGGAGAAAACTGAATTATTAGAAGGAATGTTAGATGAATGTGATAGATGGCTGACGTTTGGTTTATATTACACCACACTGCAAAAATGAGTATCCAGAGAGCTCTTTCCAGTGGAATATTTTTAAAATCAGAAAGATTTTTGGGGTGGATTTGATACATTTGGCAGCAAAATTTCAAATGTTCACCAAGATGCAAAAGTGTTTTTTTGAGTCTGCTTTCCCCCTGGAGGCCACGTAGTAAAAATAATCAGTGTTCTTAAATGCTGGGTTGGAATGAACTGTTACTAGCTTAGGGCATACAGGCAAACTGCTATCTTCCAGGTTGGTTCAGCTACACTCCACGAAGTGGGGCGAAGACAAGGAGAGACATAGATTGCAGTTCTCCAAAATTACTCTAAAATGACAACTCACCTCTGTGAGGCAGAAGGACTTTCACCTACGTTCCTGAAACCAAGACTGCGTTTACTCATTGAATGAGCATTTAGGGAGTGCTTACTGCCTCCCAAGTATGCTGTTGATACTTGGCACCCACAGGGCTCTTGTAGGAGCTTGCACAGTGGGGGAGAAAGACCTGTGAATGACAATTGCCACACCCTGTGGTAAGTGTTATGATGAATGCCAAGGCTGTTGTGGGAACAGGCTGCAGTGGCACCCAACCCGTGGGGAGTGGCTCTGATGAAAGCAGTCAGGGAAGGCTTTTGGAGGAGATAATATCTGAGTAAAATTCTGTAGGATAAGTATGGGTTAACCTTGAAAAAAAAAAAAAATGAGGGGAAGAAAGGTATCTTAGGCAGAGGAAGCAGCATCTGCAAAGGCTCAGAGTCCCAAGAGCATGTCAAAGTCTGGGAACCTCAAGAATTGCCAGCTCCACTGTGGATGGAATGTTGTTGTTATGTGCCATTGAGTTCGCTCTGACTTATAGAGACCCTATGGGGCAGAGTAGAACTGCCCCCATAGGGTTTCCAAGGATGGAATATTACACCTATATAGCCAGGTTTAACAGTTCTGAAAATACTGGTTGAAATTAGTAGAAAACTCCTCTCCAGCCTAGAATATTAGATCCCTGAAAATCCTGATAGTAGAAGTCATGATTGGAAGACTTTATAGAACAAAATAGGAACTTAAGTCATGAGCAAGCCAAGGAAATGAATAAATTTCTCACACTTTCATTAAAATAATTGTCTAAGTTCCTTAGTCTCTAAAACCTCTAGAAATGCCCTCCATGAAGGTTCAGAGATACACTTACAAATGCAGCTGCTTTTTGTTTTTTTCCCTGCAGATAACATGCCTGCTAAGAGAGAGATTTTTTCTGTTATCTGTTCTCCATCCAACTTCTCAATGCGCTGGGTTTTTAGCTCTCAAATCCTGCTGGGTTCCCAAGGACCCAAAGGCTGGAGTCCCAAGCCCCTCTTGAATTCAGTTCACTTCCCTCTCTCCTAAGGGGAAGGAGTGTAGCAATAAAGGTCCAGGTTTAATCCTCAGCTTTCTTTATCCTGGGAGTCCCTGGGTGGTGCAAACGGTTAAGCACTCGACTACTAACAGAAAGGTTGGTAGTTTGAACCTACCCTGAAGTGCCTCAAAAGAAAGGCCTGTCGATCTGCTTCCAAAAGGTCACAGCCTTGAAAACCCTACAGAATGTAGTTCTACTCTGCACACATAGGATCACCATGAGTCTGAATCAACTTGACAGCAATGGGTTTAGTTTTTTTGTCTATTTGTTTGTTTCCCTTATCCCACCAAACAATTCCTTGCACTTTCAGTTAAACTTTCTTTTTTATTCCCAACCTACAGTTGCCTCTTTTTCTAAATATACCAAAGTGATGTGAAATTCTAAACATTGCAAAAAAAATGTACTAGTGCAAAGCTGAAATAACATTTCCTCAAAGGGAAACTCTTGGTTGGGAAGGGATTTGCAATATTTAAAAATAGCTTTAATTCATGCCACAAATATTTATTGAATAACCAGGCAATACACAGTACTATCATTTAGGGAATACAAATAAGATACTAGTAAAGAGATACCTATTTAACCGAATGCAGTGCTACAGGAGTTCAGAAAAGGGAGCAGTTGGTTCCAGCTGGGTTGATTAGATACCACAGACAAGGTGGTATACGATTTGGTTTTGAACGATGGCAAATGGAAATGGGAATGAAATGGTAGAAGAAAGGGTATTTATGGGACGAAGCAACTGTATGAACAAAAGAGTGGGAGGAGGCAACTGCCAGGTGTGTCTGAGGATGCGAAGGTTTATTTTGGCTAGCATTCAGCAGGTGACAATGACAACTATCCAGGTATGAGGTACAACTGGTAAGAACTTGGGCGGAGGGAGTAGGAGTAGAAAGTAAAGAGACATAAGTTTTTATGGTGATAATAGTTACTTACAATATCATCACCTTGAAATGTGATATCTGTTTCAAATACCAAATTTCCATTAAAAAAAATTGATAGAGTATGTGTCAAATGCAACTACACTGACACTGTATTTTGCTATATATAATAAACCTGAAATATGGCTCTAAATATTTGTTTATGCCCAATATGTCCATCCCTATGTCCTATTATTTCTTCTTTGAAAATGTTTCTAGGCTTTGACTGTATGTATTTCCATTCCCACTGTCTTAAACATACTCCAAGCTCTCATCACTCCACACCTAGAAACAACCTCCACTCCAATTCATTTTTCATTCATTAATTCCTTCAATAAACCTTTCTTAAAGTATTTGTTTGTTTGTTTGTTTTTGTAGGAAACTGTGACTAACGGTAATGAGTAGTGGCTTGTAGATGCTGTGGGTTCTGGGGATATGAGCAAACAGACTGTGCCCTTTAGGGTTTTATGGTGGAATGCCTGCCACCAAATCAATGTACCTAAATTTCCACTTCTACTCTGTATCCTCCCTTCCTCAAGTCATAGACTTATAATTTCTCTTTATTTTGCCCATTAAATAAAAGGCAAAATTCTTTGGTGTGGTTGTCAAGGCCTCCCATAATTTTGCGTCACTCTCCCTACCCACCATCTTTGTCATTATTGCCCAAGACAGTCCCTTCACTCTGACCTGGTAAGTCTCATCACTGTCATAAAAAATCATCATGTCTCTTCTTGCCTGCAGGTTTTCATTCATTTCATTCTCTCCATTCTCCCTCTCTCTCTTCAGATTGGCCCTCTACTTCTAGCTACCAAAATCCTGCTTTACAGGAATGTTTTAAATCAATAATTAAATAAATTATTAAATAATTAAATAATTGATTAAATAAAACAATCCAGGTTCTAATGGATTGAACTGTGTCCCCCAAAAAGGTATATTGAATTCCCGACCCATGGTACCTGTGAACATGACCTTGTTAGCCAACAGGGTCTTTGAAGATGTTATCAATTAAGCCAACATGAGGTCATACTGGAGCAGTGTGGATCCTAATCCAATCTGAGTGCTGTTCTTACAAAAGAGAAGAGGCACAGAGACACAGACCAGGGAAGACAGCCATGTGACAATGGAGACAAAAATCAGAGTGACATAGCTGCAAGCCAAGGACTGCAAGAAAATAGGAGAGAAGCATGGAACAGATTCTTCCTCAGAGCCCTCATAAGCAATCAATCAACATGACTTAAACCCTGATTTTGAACTCCTAGCCTCCAGAACTGTAAGCCAATAAATTTATGCTCTTAAAAGCCACCCAATCTATTTTGTTACAGCAGTCCTAGGAAACTAATACATTTAAAGCATTTAGAACTGTCCCTGACCCACAGTAAATACTCAATAGATATAAGATAATGTTTTCATCCTTCAAAATCTGACTCAAATATCACCTCATCCATGAAAGTTTCTTTGACTAATCAACCTCTCCGGGCCCTAATTTCCTAACCTAAAGAATGAAGGAGCTGTTAGGTGAATTCAAAACAATCCTCTCAAGCTTACACGAATCTCATCTCTGAAGTCCTATTACACTTTCAATTAGTAAGAAAAATAACTACCATCTATTGCACACTTGAACGAGCCCTGCCAATGGTTAAGTGCTTAGCTGCTAATCAAAAGGTCAGCAGTACAAACCCACCAGCTGCTCCATGGGAGAAAAGACCTGGTGATCTGCTTCCATAAAGATTACAGCCTAGGAAACCCTACGGCGTGGTTCTACTCTGTCTTACAGGGTCCGATGAGTCAGAATGGACTCGACGGCATACAACAACAATATTACAAACTTACTATGTGCCAGGCAATTTGGAAGTGCCCTAAATGTATTATCTCAAATTATTTTCGTGACAGCCCTCTGAGGTGTGTCCCATTGGGCTTAGAAAAGTTACGTGACCTGCCTATGGTCACAAAGCTACTAAGAGGCAATGCTGAAACTCGAATCCCTGGCTGTCTGATACCAAAGTGGAGCCACAGAAGATAGATCGAAGTGAGGCATGAACCAGAAGTCAGGAAAGAGAGATATTGAATATAGACCACTTTTTCAGAGGATTGGCAATGAAGAGGAGCAAGACAAAGAGGTAGCTAGTGGGCAAGTGTTTTATTGTTTTTGAAGATAGGAGAAATGTGGACATGTTGGCGTGCTAACCAGAAAGACTCATGAATGGATTAACCTTAGTAACATCTTCCAATGAGGCTGGAAGGAAGGAAGGCAAGAATGGATGATGTAAAGAAGTTACATTCTTTTCAATGGGACACTATAATTAAAAAAATCCTAGTACCTGATTTGGTAACAGAAATCAAAATTCTGCATTCCCTTACGCATTCAACAAATATTTATTGAATGTCTAGTAAAGGTTAGGCAAAATGGTTTGGGCTGGAGAAACAATAATAAACAAGACTAATGTGATCCTTAGCCTCACTGAGCTAATAGTAAAGTTATACTGTATTTGTATTTAATTGGGAAAATGTGAAATTCATTTCCTTAAAATGTGTGAATGCACAATTATCTCTTAACATTAAAAAGTGATACAGTGTTAAAAGTGAAATCATTGTGCAAAAGTACTAAATACTGAGTAATAGGCTTTCAATTGAAATAATAATCATTTTTTCCTTAACCTTCTTCTGCTTTTTACTTTTCTTATAAGCTTTATAAAGAAATGACAGCAAATAATTATTTCAAAATAACATGCAGGAAAATCAAAACTGGAAGCCCTTTATGATGTGTTTTTTTTCTTCATTTAGGAAATGCTGGAAAGTTAATATTACAATTGCATTGCAATATTCTTAACAGAGTGTCACGTAAACAATATCTGGACTACTAATTTCTCTACGGAGTTTATTTATGCGTAGAATTCTGTACATAATATTAAGAGCTGTGTTTGACATGCAGCTGTCACCCAACTGTCAGTGGAGGCTTGCATATTGCTATGATGCTGAACAGGTTTCAGCAGAGCTTCTAGACTAAAATGGGACTACAAAGAAAAGCCTTTTGATTTACTTCCAAACCTCAGCCAGTGAAAACCCTATGGATCACAATAGTCTGCTCCATAACCAATCACGGGGATGGTGTAGGACCAGGGAGCATTTCATTCCATTGTACATTGGGTCACCATGAGTTGGGGGCCAACTTCACAGCAGGAAACAATAACATGTTTGATCTAAAATAAAGGCATTCAGAATATATCCAGACATCCAGTCCATTCCTGGGCCTCTGGTGGCACAGTAGTTAACAGTTTGGCTGCTAACCAAAAGGTGGGCAGTTCGAATCCATGAGCCGCTCCTTGGAAACCCTATGAGAGCACTTCTACTCTGTCATCTAGAGTCGCTATGAGTCGGAATCAACTCGACCGCAACGCGTTTTGGGTTTAGTCCATTCCTACCTTAAAAGAATAAGGGAAAAATTATCAATCCTAGTGAACTGTAGCAGGATAGACTTCAAGTTATTTCAGTTTAATTTTATTGCCAATATGAACTTAAACAAAGAAACAAAAAAGAATTTAAAATGCATGATTCTAAATGGGACTATTACGAGGATGAATTCAAGTTTTTACAAATCCACAAAATGCTTCCAGCAGTATGGGGATTAAAACAAAAAGAAGAATGAAATACATTTTATTCTGTAATGTAAAATTCTAAAGTCTACTCTGAGCATAGCAAAGATTTCACCAAAATTTAGAACCCTTCCCCCCAAAAAAGGGTGATGGGTAAGTTTGACTACTTTCAGAACTTGCCTCCCTTAATTCCTAGGTCCTATAAATCATCTGCTCTTTTCCTTACCAGGCTGGCAGGCAGCTGTTGAGTCCTCAGTGGCAATATTTTAATGAGGATACTACTAAGTGCATTTGTAGGAGAAGTGATTTGAGGCAAAAATAGGAAATCATTTGGAACTTGAACTCCGACAGTAACAGTTTAGTGCTTAATAGAAGAATTAACTATTAGTCTTTTTCACACCATACATTCCAATAATTTGCCAGAAGAATAAAAATCTGTTTAGAAAAAAAAAGGGGGGGGGGGAAATCTGGTAATATTTAACTTGATTATGTTAAATCACTGTTAACCTATGATGACAGTACTGTAGCCCAGGTGCTAGTCCAAGGTTATAAGGGGTAGGAGGATAAAAACATGAGAAAAAGAACAGGTACCAGCCTTTAACTGACTTACAGTCTTGAGCAGATAGAACACAAATATATTACTTGAGCATTAGTTTTACTAAGTAACACATACAGATCAGTATGGTATAAATTATATATGAGGACTGAATCATGAAACATAAAAGAACAAGAGAAAAATTCTTAATGAAGTAGAAACATATTGGAAGACTTAAGTGAAATTTTTTAGTGGGTGGTGGACACAGAAAGATTCATGGGGAAGAGGACATTCTAGCGAAAGGGAATATTGTTGAGTTGTAGTTGCTATTGCTTCTATAACCTGAATAAGGAAATTATTTCTATTTACCTTCTGAAACTTTGGGTACAGAATTATCTTTCAATTTAATAACTGAATAATAGTGAAATAAAATGTGTTACTTTCACTATATTTATTCTTAATGATACTTTGAGTAACATTGTCTCAATTGTGTAAACACTCTGAATTCAGTTTCTTCTCCTTCCTTCCTTATTGGAAAACGGAAAGTGGATAATTTCAAACACAGGGAGTGACATTATAGGTGTGAAGAATGATTTGTGGAGTGAGAAGAGAACTGCACTGAGAATGAAGCCCTGGGGACCTCCAACATCTAGGAGCTGAGCAGAAGGAGAAGAGCCAGGGAAAGAGTCAGAGAAGGAGAGGGGGAAGTCAGGAGAGAAGCCAAGTGAGGCAGCGTTTCAAGGAGGATGTGATTAATGAGGGCCAAAAAGAATGAGGAAGTCACTGGAGATCCTAGCAAACACTCTTTCTGTAGGATACTGTGGGCAGAAAACAGACTCTAGTGAGTTGAGAGGGGAATTGTAGGAGTCTTAGAATGAGTACAGCCTGAAGCATGTTAATTAATCATTTACTGGTCAGGTCAAACCCAAGTGAAAACTTGAAGTAATTTCCCGGTGGCCTTCTCTGATATTTTTCAAGGTACTTGCTCATGGAAGTGAGACCACTGTGAGGCCACAAATAATTTAGCTCCATGACATAGCCAGGGGCAGAGAGTAGCTAACATCATCAGCACCTCCCACATTTAGAAAACATTCCATAATTTCATGAGTCTTCACAACATCCTGGTGACAGGAGAAAGTAAAACATATTTTCCACTTCTAAAGTTGCAGAAACTAGTAAACAAAAGACCTGACTTGTCTAAGTGAATTACTGACAAGGTTATAAGCCACATCCAGTTCTTAAGGTTTCTTCTGAATTAGATTTCCCAAATGCTACTCATAAGCCAAAACAACAAAACAAAACAAACAAAAAAACACTGCTACACTGTGGTAGTACATATATTTGGATGAGACTAAGTATTTTTGGTTTTATTTGATTTATTCATAATAAGGTTTACATTTTGGTGTGCTTTCTTTTCCTTCCAGTCTTTCCTGGTTTTGTTAGTTTTGGGTTTTGCTTTTCATTTGCTTGTTTACAATATTGGGGTAATACTGTATCTTCTACTTTATAGCTCTCACTTCTCAATTGATATCCTAACTTTAGAATGTTCCCACCTCATTAAATACTCCTATAAGAACATTTTTGGTAGAGATATTTATTTTATGTATGTACCATCATTTATTTGTTACCTTCTTACTTTCTGTTCTGTTCCATTATACATAAGGTTGTTATGAGTTGCAGCTGACTCAACAGCATCTAACAACAACAGTTTTTCTTTATTATAAAGAATACTTATAATCTTTAACAGAACATTTAAAATAAATATTGGGTTTAAATTTTTATGTCTTAAGTCATAGAACAAATATCTGCTGTCTTTTGAATAAGATAGTGCCAAGTCTACACAAATGAAGGCTGGTAGTTTTACTGATCATTCTGAGTAGATGGAATAAAAATCTAGATCTCAAAAATAAGCATTTCTCCCAAGATATTAGTTATTTTCTAAGTACTTTCCACAAAAACACTATCTGTTTTGGTCTAAGAATTATATAGTCTAATACAGTAGAGAAAAACTGTCCATTATATTCTCTGCTCTAAGAATCACAATGTATAGATTCAGAGAAGTCCTGACGAAAAGAAATCCATTTTCTAATGCTTGATACAGTCTTTCCTGAATTTATTTGACCACGGAAACCCTTTCCATGTACAACCAATTATTGCCTTAGTTCTACAAGAGCATATATTGAGAAATTCTAGTCTAGGCAATTCAAGGTAATAGTAGTTTCTTTGATCCATTTAATTACTTTAAGAAATATGGTATGTAAACTTTAAAAAAGTACAAAGATCTTACACATGTATTGTTTTTATTGCCACTGAAGATTTTTATCCTGCTAAAAATGGGGGAAAATAAGACATTTAAATATAAAACTGAACAGAATTCTAACAGGTAGTAGAATTGAGCAGATTACCACACTATGGCAATACAGGCAGTCACCGGATTATGAACGAGTTCCATTCCTAAATCTGTCTTTAATTCAAATTTGTACATAAATCAGCACAGTTAGGTATGGTTTGTATCTAACGTTAGTCAAATGTTTGTCTTAGTACGTAGTGTACCTTTCTATGCATAAAAAACATTAAAGAAACACTTCGGATACACTAAAGCATATTTAGCATAATAATATGGTGCATCACAAAGCAGCAACCATTTGTTATTAAGTCATTGCACGTATCTCGAATTTGTAATATGATAGGCTTTACGGGGTTAGTGACCCTAGGACTGCCTGTATACCAAAACCAAACCCATTTTCAGTGAGTCCATTCCAACTTATAGCGACCCTATAGGACAGAGTAGAACTTCCCCAACAGAGTTCCCAAGGTTGTAAATCTTTATGGAAGCAGACTGTCATATTTTTCTCCCGGAGCAGCTGGTGGGTTTGAACCACAGACTCTTGGGTTAGCAGCAGAGCAGTTAATCACTGCGTCACCAGGGCGTTTAATTAACTAAAAATGTTTCGCTACATTTTCTTTCCTGAATTTATCTATAGATTGTTTTACTTTTCTAAGCTTTATTTTACGTATATGAGTATGATACATAACATTGCTCCTGAAGGCCTCAAAACCCTTAGGAAAAACAAACAAAAAACCCACTGCTGTCGAGTCGGTTCTAATTCATAGCCACCCCATGAGGTTTCCAAGACTGTAAATTCCTACCGAAGCAGACTGCCACAGCTTTCTCCCACAGAACCGCTGGTGGTTTTGAACTGCTCACCTTTCGGTTAGCAGTCAATCTCTTTAACCACTGTGCCACCAGGGCTCTTTCTTAGGAAAAGAAACTAAAAAATCTTCAAATGAATACAAAAACCTGCAAGATATTATATAAAATTAACTTATATATTTTTGTTTTGTTTTCATTTAGTTGTTTTGTACCATTGCTATATTCAGATATACAAGAACCCTGTAGCATCTTTTTCCTTTGGCAGGAAGACCAAATGATTCATCAGGGTGGCTACAGGGTGACTGCTCAATCTCCAAATCTGGTCAAGCAAGCTCCCCAAGAGGTCTGCTTTTCTCTGCTCAAGTTGCTACTGTTTCCCTCAAGGTGAGCCCCTGGTGTAAAACCAGTGAGATAATAAGTAACAGCTTGCATTCAAAGTAGCAACATCTTGTAGTGAGATGCAGCATGATATACTGGAAGAACACTGGCTTCTATGTTGAAGACCTGGATTCTAATCTAGTATCTACCACTTACCAGCAGTACGGGAGTCCCTAGGTGGCGAAAACAGTAAAGCACGCAGCTACTAACCTAAAGGTTACCGGTTTGAACTTACCCAGAGACATTGTGGAAGAAAGGCCTGGCGATCTGCTTCCAAAGGGCCAGACTCAGAACTGACTTGAAGGCAACTGATAACAGCAACATGACCCAATAAAATGACTTAACTCTAAGTCTTAAGTATCTCATATGCCTAGTCTAAAGAATACTTGTTCTCTTTCCTTTTAGGCTATTATGAAGAAGAAATGAGACAACATGATGAAAATTTTTTGAAAGTTGATCTTAATGGTTAGGAAGAGCATACATAAAGCCCCTCCAAAATAACACATTGCAACAGAGTTCTTACTTTGTACTTTACATGTATTATCTCTTTTAATCGCTACAAAATCTTACATAATGGTTCCGATGCCTGTCACATAGTGAGATTTCAATAAGTACTAGATATTGTTATTATTTCACACAAAAACCAAAAAACCAAAAAAACAAAAACTGAACACTTTCCTTAAAGAAAGATTAAGAAATAGTTTCCAGTGAAGGGTGGAAAGTTGCCCCCAAGTAAACTAAATTAGGGTCCAAAATAATCTCATTTTGACGTAAACCCTAAACTGGGTTTATACTGGCTGTTCAATATTTTGCCCTGAACAAAAACATTCAGAACCCAAGTCTTACAAAGAAATAAATGCTATTCTGATATAAAAGTGTTCTTCCTTGAATAATTTCTTAAATCCTAACCTTTCCTCTCCCTTTAACAAAAATATTAATGAGCCTTCATACATACACACACACTTACTTCTTTACATTGGATGTGTAGGACACTCTTAGGTATCTCCCCACTATCTAATCACCCCCCTTTCCATTTTGGCTGAACTTTCTTGGCCTTTATTTTCTTTAGCTGTTCCATAATGTATGCTTTTTCAAATAAACTGTACTTTCACAGTCTACTTGAAAAGCAATGGCTCTTCAGCAATTATTTTGAATGTACTCTGTACAACTGCCTTTCTCAAAATTCTCTCTTAATTCTCAGTAGGAATAAGAAGCAAAACAAACATTTAAATAGAGAGAAAAGAATCTAATTTTATAATAGTATTGCCACTACCATGTGGGCATCAATTAATTAAAAATAGTCTCTGCTAGGCTACCTCACTTGTATTAAATAATCATTCATGAACATCTTATTCTAAAAGATGTAGATTTGAATCTTTGCTCTCCTACCAACTAGACGTATGATCTTGATCTCAATCTCTCTACGCCTCAGACTTTTCAACTTTGAAAAGAACTGAAACTTGTTGATCCTTCCCAAATCTGAAATTTTATGAGTATCTTACTTTTCTACTATTGTGGTTGTTAGCTGTCATTGAGTCAATTCCGACTCATATTGATCCCATGTGACCAAGTAGAACTGTCCCAAGTAGAACTGGCTGAAATCTTTACAGGAGACCTCTCGGTCTTTCTCCTGCAGAGACATTGGATGGGTTTGAACTGCCAGCCTTTCAGTTAGCAGCCAAGTACTTAACTGCTGTACCATCAGGGCTTCTTACTTTTCTATAATTGGCAGAAAAAAATGGGTGAGCATAATTTATTTTAAATGTAAAATGCTAAGAAAAGATAATTTATTCTGAGATACGTACTTTCTATAGAAACTATGCCTTTGATATTTCCTGACTATACACTTACATAGTACAGAAAGCCCTTAAGACGAGTCTAAGAGTAAATAAAGCCTTGGAAGACACGCCTTACAGAGGTTATTTCCAATGAGTGAGTCAAAGAGACTATGCTTTGTTAGTTAGTAATTAATTAACAGCACTTGACACTAAAACAAAAGGTTCTTACAGGACGCTTGGAGGAAGTAGCTTTGCCTTAAGGGTGATCAAATGTGATCTGAGGAAACCATGTAGCTTATAAGTACATTATTAACACTGGAAAATAAGGATTTGGAATTTACTATGAAACGAAAGATGTAAACTTTAAAATAAAGGCTGAAGCAGAAATGATCAAAATAATTAAGTCTAGCAATTAAAGGTCTCTAATTAGTCTGATATTCTCACTGGAAAAGATTAGGAGATTTCTATTAATAAGTTAAGAAAATAATTCATGCAATAAGAATTGTCTAGGCATTAAAAATACTTAAAAAAACTAAAACAATAACAACAGTAACAATTTAACTAGTTGTAGAAACTATGATGAAAATATAGAAAAGAGTACATTTACATCTTACATCAAGAAACTTAGATTGTTTCATATACTTCAGCAAATTTTCTGAATCTTATTTTATTTATTAGTCCCCATTTTTGTGCAAGCATTGTACTATGAACCATAGGAGATAAAAAAGTAAAAGAGGTAGTCATTGCCCTTAATGAACTGTAAAGACAAACAGGATACACACACAAAGCATACCCTGGTTTGAAAGGTAACACTTAAGATAATTTGATATCTTTATACTGTTAGATTTACAAATGATTAACATCAAATATACAGGAAATGTTTCATAAATTTACTTTACAAATTAACTGAATTTCATTTTTTTCATAAGACTTAAGAAGTAATTTTCACATAAAACTAGCTTACACAGAAAATTTATTTGTCAATTCATATTTTCATGAATGAAAACTGGAATTCAATATTCAATTACTATGGAATAATCAGGCCATCAATTTATTTGGCCATTTGAAGTGACAAGTATGAAGTATTATATGAATACATGGAAATAAGCATATAAAATAGACATGAACAAGGAAATAAAAAAGGACAAGCCACACAGTGAGCATAGCCTCATAAACATTTATGATGGACGTTGAGACAATCATGAAGGAACAAAGGGAGAGAGAGAAGTTTTTTCTCAAAGAGTGAAGTGTATGAAACAGTTTGATACTCTCTTTCCTACACACTGGAAAGAGAGATTTCTGGAGGGTGTAATGTAGCATTCACAATGGCAAATTCCGATGCAAAAAAAAATCTACATGGAAACTTGCAATTTTCCACTCTTAATATCACTAATTATCCATGTTTTTGAAAAGGTTAGTAAAAGATGAATTTCACCAGAAAAATCTAATTAAATTTAGTGCAGATAGTTTTGAATTTCAGGGATTAAGAAAAAAGTTCATTCGAAAGTCCAGAAATTTCATAATCATAAAAAACTAAAATTAAAAATTCCATATTTTGGTATGTAAAATAGAATGCATCTTAAATTTAAAATTCATTATTTAACTAAAATTTTTATTTTTAATCATTTTCCCACTGTTTTACTAGTCCTTCTGTAGGGTTGCTATGAGTCAGAATCTACTCAATGGCAATGGGTTTAACATTGTGCAGCTGAACAACTGTAGTCAAAAAAATTAAGTGAAATTTTAAAAGGTCATAGAAAGATGTGTATTTCACTTGAAATTCACACATTTATATCAAACACTGAGTTCCTACTCATTTGAAAGGAAATAATAAGTAGAGAACTGCCTATTTCTATGTTCTCAAATAAATGACAATGTTATTCTGCCATTGTTGTTAGGTGTCATCAAGTTATTTTAAATTACTTTAAGTGTTAGGTGCCATCTAGTCATTTTTCTTTTCTCTTCTAATTTTCCTCCACTTCTGGGAAAAGAATACTAACTTATTATTAATATAAATAGCCTCATAAATGTAAATTCATAATTGTCAAGAAATATTAAATAATCAATTCTTTTCACTCTTAGGTGCCCTCATGCTGCCCCCTGCTGCTCAATGTCCACACTTACTAAAATTGTCCCCAGCTTTCGAACGTTCCTACTTCTCTTTACTCTCCCCATAAAAACCTGGCCGGAAATCCATACTGTTGAGGCTTTCCTCTAACAGGCTAATGGATAAACAGGTTAACATAAGAGGGAGATAGTTTCCTCCTATCTATCTCATCACCATTTTATGGCCAGTTAACAGAAGCATTTAAACCAGTGTGCTGTGGATTCTGGATTCCACAGTTTAGGATTTCAAACCTTCTTGTGCTGGTCTGTGCTGGTTCCAAGCTACCTCTATGGCCCTACCTACCCCAGTTTCTAGCCCTCCACATCATAGCTTACTCTCTACCCATACTGGACTTCTAGCTGATATTTCCAAATGCCATGTTATTTTCTCTTCTCCTTGCCTGTGATCCTGCTGCTTTCTCTACCTGTAATGTCTTTTCTCAATTTCTACATGTTGAAAATCTAACTATTCTTCAAGGCTCTGGTCAAAAAAGTTCATCCCAATTCCAAATGCTTCTTTTTCCTGTTCTCTCTTTAATTCTTTAATACTATATAGTTGGCAGAAAAAAATGGGGGTGCATAAACTTTTTAAAATGTAAAATGCTAAGATAATTTGTTTTGAGATAAGTACTTTCTATGGAAACTCTACCTTTAATTTTTCCTGACTATACACTTACATAGTACAGAAAGCCCTTAAGATGAGTTTAAGAGCAAATAAAGCCTTGGAAGACACGCCTTACAGAGGTTATTTCCAATGAGTGAGTCAAAGAGACTATCCTTTGTTAGTTAGTAATTAATTAACAATGCTGGACACCTAATCAGAAGGTTCTTACAAGAGGCTTGGAGGAAGTAGATTTGCCTTAAGGGTGATCAAATGTGATCTGAGGAAAGCAGGTAGTTTACAAGCACATCATTAAACCTGGAAAATAAGGATTTCGATTTACTATGAAATGAAAGATGCAAACTTCAAAATAAAGCCTGAAGTAGAAATGATCAAAATAATTAAGTCTTGTAGGTAAGATCTCCAAATGGTCTGATATTCTCACTGGAAAAGCCCAAGGAATTTCTGTGTAATGAATTAAAATAATTAGCACAGTAGTATTGTCTAGGCATTGAAAAAATGTTAAAACAACAACCACCAAAAAAAAAAACCCAAAAAACAAAGAAGACTATAAACGCTTTGAGGAAAAGGATGATTTTACTCATTTTTATTTACCTTAAAAGGCTCAGCACAATGGTTTTGCTGTCATTGTTTTTAATGCAATAGAAGCTCAATAAAGATTTATTTAATGAGTGAAAAGCAGAAAACAACGACACCCTAGTTCTTGGAAAGGCTATCTGACTCACTGACTTCTAAGAGTGCAGGAGAGATAATGATCTATCCCAGAGAGACCCTCTAATACTAAAATATCCATATACCTGCATGGGGTGATGTTTTTAATCCCCATCACAGGCTTGTCCATGAAAAAATGAATTTGGAGCGTATATTGAGTGCCTAGGACATGTTGGGTACTATTCTAGGCACTTTAGAAACATTAACGCATTGTATTCTCACAACAGCTGTATGAGGTAGGTAATATGTTGTTTCATAGAAAAGGAAAGTGAGGGTCTGGGCAGTTAAGTAATTGGCGCAAGGTCATACAGGCAGTAAAGGGCAAAGCTTGTATGCTTATAGCAAAATATTTTCAGTGAAAATGTGTATGGTTAGGCCTCTGGCCAGCTACTCTGGAATTTAAAAACTTGTCAATAGAATAACTTAAGAAATGTGCTCACATACTCAGAAAAAGCCACAAAAGAGATCCAGCATTCCATCAGGTATCTGTAATACCTGTAAGAATTGATTATCCTACAAGACAGAATGTGAAAAAATGCAGGATTCTGCCAAGTTCAAAAGTCTCTAGATTTAGAAATAAAAGACAATTATATGTTCTCAAAGATTAAAAACAAAAAGCAAAATCCAAGCCAAATAGAGTCAATTGATGTAGCCACTTGGGTGGAGATTATAGATGTTAACCTGATTTGAAAATAGGTAAAGATATGATTTACATCTAAGGTAAGTTAAAAAAAAAAACAACAAAAAAACCTTTGCCTTCAAGTTGTTTCCAACTCATAGCGACCCTATAGGACAGGGTAGAACTGCCCCATAGGGTTTCCAAAGCTGTCATCTTTATGGAAGCAGACTGCCACATCTTTCTCCCCTGGAGCGGTTGGTAGGTTCAAACCACCAGCCTTTAGGTTAGCAGCTGAGTGCTTAACCACTGTGCCACCAGGGCTCCTTCTAAGGGGAAGGAGGCCTTGTGAATATCTTTTTTTTTTTTTTTTTAATACAGTGACTATAAATAAGGCTCAGCATGTCCCATAGACACCTCAAACAAGGATCTGGTTGTATTCCAACCAAAACTCTGCTTGCTCATCAAGAAACCTCAACAGAGATGGCAGACCAAACAATTCACTTGGGAAGACAATACCCAAAATTATTTCATCGGGCATAACTGTCTTCTTAGCAGGTAAGCATCTTTTAACTCGTGAAAGATTTAGAATAAACACCTGAATGTTTTTTTTAATATTTTGTGTTAATCAATCTGTGCATATCTGATAATATTAAGTAACTGTACTGTTTGAGAATATTAGACCTAATGGAGTTAAGAGGTCAGCCTATTAGACTTACAATTTTAAGTAGAACTCCTACTAAGTTTCTATATTAGTATTGAAACATTTAAGAGAACTTAAGAATCACCATATTAAGAAGTTAAATTTATTAGATTTGTATGGCTTACTTAAGTTCTTGAAAACATTTACTAAGTACCAAAGAGGGAAATGGTATGTAGTAAATTTACAAATGTGGTTTAAAATGTTGGGAGGTGTTTAATTAACTAAGGTTATAAATGAGATCAAGTATTATTTAAAAGATCATGATTGCTAAAAGTTGTGAGATTTACATATATGAAAAATTTGTAAACAGCTTTTAGATATCGACTTTAACAAATTTTACACTATTTTTTAAAAAACAAATTAAGTTTGAGTAGTCTTTCAATGTACACAACTCATTCCTGAAGGCATCAAAAAAATAACTAAAGAGGTGTGTGGTACGATGGATTGCTCTTATACGGTCTTTCTAGCCATGGTCTTGTAACTTCCACCAAACAATTGGGTGGGACTATGCAAATGAGGTGCTTATAGCCCACCAAGGGGTTAGCTTGCTAATAATGCAAATATAAGGTACATGGCCTCCTTGGGGGGGAGTGGGACCATGCAAATTAGGTATATGAACCCTAACAAGGGGATTGGTCAGTTTTGCCATCCTGCTAGGCTTAAAATGAGTCATCCCAGAGGCAGACAGTGGAAGAAGAGACAGAAGTAGAGCATGTCCTTTGGACACAGAAACCCTGCACTGAGACCCTCCTAGACTCAGGAGACAGAGAGAAAGCTTTAACACTGGAGATGGCAAGATGGCGAGAAGCAGTGGCACAGAAAAAGCGGTAGCAGAGGCAGCAGAAACAGACCAGCAGGAGAAGGTGCAGTGACCTTCCCGACCCACTAAGGGGGAAAGCTGAGCACCTTCAGGCCGAGGCTTACTGGTGGAGTGGGGTGCCTCTGGGCACTTATTGACAGAGGTAAAGAGCTTTATAACACTTGCCTGAGCAGGGCAGAGGCTGAGGGTCAGAGAGATGCCTGCCTGCAGGCATAGCTGAGAAGAGAGAGGCTGTCCTGATCTAAGAACCATATCCTGAATTGTAACCTGTTATTTACCTAATAAACCCCGTAACTGTGAGTTCTGTGTGGCCATTGCAACGAATTATTAAACCCAGCAGAAAAATAAAGAGTACTGTGGGAGGGACGGCTGGTATCAGAATTGATAAAAACGTTGGAAGGTGGAAGTATGTTTGACCTCCGCCTTATAGGAATCAGCCTTGGGCTGTTGATCTTTATTCTCCCTTCCCCTTGTGAAGTTAGAGGAGTTCAGATGCCTCTGTCCTGCCATTTTCACAAGGTGCTATAGGGCTGCTTTTCTTCCAGCTAAAGTTGGTGTTTGCCAGGCAGTCTTCACCCAGGAAAACTGGCTTGACTGTCCAGTTATTCTGTATGTTTGGATCTCCCTCACTTCCTAGGAGATGGACTGTAACTTTTGAAAAATGAAGATGAGAGATAGCAGGACTAGTCTACTGACCCCCTCAAAATTTTGGTTTAGTGGCTTCTTTAATCTCCATTAATCTGTTCCTGTAATTTAGCAATTCTCAACCCTAGCTGCATATTAGAATCCCACAGACAGCTTTTGGAAAATACGTATGTCCAGATCCTATCTCAGAACAATTAAACCAGAATCTCTGGGAGTGGGACCATATATTTTCTTTTTTCAAGTTTCTGGGTAATTCTAAGTACAAGCATGGTTGAGAACCACTGGCACAACAGTCTGAGCCTACCGTAGTCTGAAGGACCCAGGGGCATTCTTACCAGCACTGGTCAATTAGAACTTTGAAGGAAATGTCCCATAAAGCTGTACTGTCCGCTATGGTAGCCATAAGCCATGAGTGGCTATGGAGCACTTGAAATGTGGTTAGTGTAACCCAGGAATTGTCTTTTTAATTAAACCAAATTTAAATTAAGTAGTCACATGAGGCTAGTGACTACTGTATTGGATAGCACAGTTCTGGCAGTTTTAGGTCACTTAAAGTGATCTGAGTCTATCTAAATGGGTCCTGAATGACTCTTTTTGATACTGGACCTCACCAGTCCCAGACTTGCAGAACTTGCCTCTTCAGGGTCCTTCATATCAGCTTCTTGACCAGACTTTCAGTGACACGGAAGGGAAGTTTGAAGCTTATAAAGGCTTCTAGGAATGGTAAGGAGATAAAATTTGCTGATCTTTTTTTTACTCTTTAACGTTGGCAGTTTGTTTCTTGGGCTTTATACTTTAATGAAAAATGAGCAAAGGTCTTCAGAACTAAATCTTAAGTATGAAAGCTTAAATATGGAGCAATGAAGCAATTAAACCCTTGGAAAAGGTGCTCTTCACTTCTTGGCACACTACAGTGTTTCTCAACTGGAGTTTGTGACCTTTGTATGGGGTGGGGGGGAGTTTCCAGTGGATTGGGCCTGAGCTATAGAGCTAAACATAGGTCATTGGCAAGGCAGCCACCTTTTCCTATGTCCTATTAATGAATGTGGGACATTAGTAGTTGGTGGGATAAAATATTGGTAAAAACCAGCAAAAAACTACAGACACAGAAGGCATTTTTGGATGTAACTTACTAGTGAGCAAAACTAAGTTCTACTGTTTTTACTGCTTTTAAAAATAATTTATATATTATGGATTACTATTTTTTTAAAAAGTTAAAAAATACACGCTCATGTAAATTGTTGGCAAATAAATCTCAATTATGATATCAATCCTAGGCATAAGAACAGCCCTCCTTCAAGTCTTTGTTCAATTCCCACTTTTTCTTTTCTTTTTTTTTTTTTTAAAGCAAAAGAAGAAAAACTTTATTTGGTTGACCAAGCAAAGGAACACACCAGGAACTGCATCGCTAAGACGGCTTTGTGATCAGTAGGCACAGGGGTTTACATATGGAGAGAAACAGAGTAGGGGTGGGCTCTTCTTCAGGGCGTGTTCAGGGGCGTGGTCCACCAGAACTGGTGGACAGCTCCTGTGATGATGCCAACGTCATTGGGTAGGCGCAGTCGCAGGTGGGCCAGTTTGGAGGGAAAATGGCAACTTAGCTCCTCCCAGCCTCCATCCAGCAGCTGCCCGTCTCTCTCCTCCCTTTTTTTCTTTTTCAGGATTTGGATCCTGCATAAGGTCCAAATCCTGGGCCAGACAGGGGCATCAGTTCCCACTTTTTCAGTGAGGCTACCTTGACCACCAACGAGTCCCGGTGGCACAAAAGATAAGCCCTCGGCTGCTAACTGACAGGTTGTCGGTTTGAACTCATCCAGCGGCTCTGTGGAAGACAGACTTGGTGATCTGCTTCTGTAAAGATTACAGCCCAGAAAACCTATGGGACAGTTGTACTCTGTCACATGGGGTCACCATGAAGTCAGAATCGACTCGACGGCACCCAACAACACCCAACAACACCCTGACCACTCTTTTAATATTGCAATATGTATGTATATATTTACCAAATATTAAATGGCACCCATTTGACGTTTTTGATCCATATTTCAAAGCCAAAATGTTAATTATTGCAGGTACAATCTGATTCTCTAGAGCAGTGGTTCTCAGAAGGTGGTCCCTGGATCAGCAGCATCAGCCGCACCTGGGAACTTGTTAGAAGTGCAAATTCTCAGGCCCCACCCCAGACCTACTGAACCAGAAACCCTAGGGTGGGCCCCAGCAATCTGTGTTTTAATTAACCCTCCAAGTGATTCTGATGGCCACTAAAGTTTGAGATCCACTGATCTAGAGTACAGTGAGCCCCCCAAAAGTGTCCCAGAGGGGAAAACTTCTATATACTCCAAATATGCTAAAGACGGAAACATTTTAGCACATAAAATTGGTCTCGTAAATTGTGAAATAGAGCCCAATATTCTATTTGGACCTAATGTTATGACTCGGGGATTTATCCACTTCAGCAAGGCCTTACTGAACCTCTATTCTTTGATCTTTTTTTCCTACAAAAATTGCACTTCTGAAAGGATTTCATGAGATGTGCCTGAAGAAATGAGATGCAGTACAAGTGTACTTTAAGCAAATTCAACGTACAAAATATTCAGATACATACAACTGATAAATTAGGAGGGTAATTACTTATTTTATGAAAACATTAGTATATAAAATAATTCACAAGAGGATAAATTTAAACAGTTGTCACAGGCGTAACCATTTACGCCAGCCATGGACTCCATAGTATTACCATATAGTGCATTTAAGATATGTCATAATTTATAAATTTTACAGAATACAAATTTACAAATACCTAATGTGGCAGTATAGAAGAATAGTTAAATACAAGGGCTCTGATTTCAGACTGCCCAGGTAAATTCCAGCCTTTTTATTAACTAGCGTGTTACCTGGGGCAAATCTTAGATATGTAAACCACTCTAAGCCTCAGTTTTCTTGTCTGTAAAATGGGGATAATAATTGCCCTATTTTTTAGGTTTACTGTGAGGATTTAAGGAGATAGCAAAGGTAGCGTTTAGCATTCGGGCTGGAACACAGTAAGCTGTAATTAATTTTTTGTCTAATAAGTCACACCTGTGACCATTCTAAGGCGCCCTGGTGGCGCAGATGTTAAGCACTTGGCTGCTAACCAGAAGGTTGGTGGTTCAAACGCACCGGCCACTCCGCAGGAGAATGATGTGGTAGTCTGCTTCCATAAAGATTTACAGCCTTGGAAACCCTATGGGGCAGCTCTACTCTGTCCTATAGGGTCTGTATGAGTTGGTATCGGCTTGACTGCAGTGAGTTTGGTTTTTTTGGTGACCAGTCTGGTCTCTATGAAAATAAATATTAATGTTTCATCACTCAAAAATGTTTATACAAAGCAGTTAAAGTTTATACAAAACAAATAAGAGCTAGCTATACTGAGTACTAGAAACACAGCAACTGTTCCCCCTTCCAAAAGCTCTTTCTTAGCCAAACCAGTCATAGTAATTTCAATCTCCTTGTCAGTGATTGGTTTAGGCATAAGAATGTTCCACAAACCTGGCCAATGAGCTGTAAGAAACAATGTACTGTAGGGCTTCTGGGAAAGGGTTTCTTCCCTTATAAAAAGATGCATAAGAGAAATCTTCCCTTCCTGCCTTTGTAAATTGTAATAGCAGATGTGATGCTCAGAGCTGCAGCCATCTTGTGACTATGAGGAAAGACACTGCTAACACTATGGCAATATAAAATGATGGTCCCTATCAAGAAACTTGATCACACTGTTGAGCTATTGAACCTAACCTTGACCTGGCTTGCCTTCTAATTACTAATTTAGGTGAAATAATAAATGTCTTAATTGTTTCTGACACTATCAGTTGGGTTCTATGTTAGCATGAAAGCACACTAAATGTTGTTTTGGCCTACTCAGTATGGATACGTTGGCTCTATGAGAAAATAATTTGGTTAATTTATTCCTGAAATTATCTTAAACCACATATAGGTAATCCTTATTGAATATTTCCTCTCCTCCAATTCATCTGTATAGAAATAACATCAGTCTTACTTTCCTGGTTCATACCCTATGTGCTCAACTAATTAACTCTTAGCTAAATGTCTAATTATATTATCTGTATATATTGAAATATTTGTTTTTATTAAAAATTTCTGTTATGTATATGTGCATATATATACCATTATAAATTATCACAAAAAATTTAAAATAAAAACAAATATTTAACTCTAATATAATCATGCAACAGTTTAATTTTATTTCCCCACTTCACCTTCACAATTTATATTTACATTGACATTTATTTCATAATAATGTGAGAAAAATGCACAAAATGAGGCTCTGCCAGCTTTTTCTTTAAGTTTTCTTCAAATTGACCTCACAAGAATATGTCCAAAACTACTACTACCAGAATGGTCCTCTTAGTCTCTCTTCTCAAGCAAATAAGTTAATGTTTTATTTCTCACTTTGAAATAGTAATACACTTCAGGTACCATCTATTTATGTAGAAACCATTAGGGCTATATCTAAAATATGAGGACCCTAATCTCCCAATGTGTGACTATGTGGTGCCCAAATAATGGTTCTTCAATGGAAGGACGTCATCAAATCCTATATAAAGAGATTTAATTAAAAAATTTTTACTCCACAAATATAATTTGGCTGTCTTTCCCAAATGAGAACCTTGCACATCTAAGACCTTAGATTTAAAGCATCTTTTAGAACTTTGAGGAGCCCTGGTGACCAAAAGGTCAGCTATTTGAACCTACCAGCCGCTCCTCAGGAGAAAGATATGGTAGTCTGCTTCTGTAAAGATTTACAGCCTAGGAAACCCTATGGAGCAGTTTTACTCTGTCCCATAGGGTCACTATGAGTCAGAATTGACTCAATGGCAGTGGTTTTTTTGGTTTAGAACTTTAAACAATATTGGACTATAAACTCCATGAAGGCAGGGACCCTTGCCTGCTTTCTTAATATCACATCCAAGTAACTTAGCCTAATAGGGTATAATAGGTGGTGGTGGTGGGGGCTAGAACAAACAATCCCTCAAATAAAAATATATGCTGAACAAATGAAGCATGAAATACACCTTTCATCTTTTTCGTAAGGAAATCATTACCTTTGCTTCACTGTCCCTTTAGGTTGTCCGTTTTGAGAATTATTTTGAAAAAATAAACAACAGAAGTCATGACACAGACACCCATTTTGTATAGTATTTCCCCCCTTCTCTTCCTTTGCAAAACCATGCCAAGGATAGTCCTGTATCTGGATAGTCTTATGGGAAGTAAATGATATGTCCAAGAAATAACAGAGGTACACGTGCACAAGCAATGGATGGAATTAGAACATACACGGTTTCAGATCCGTATTGGACTTGATTGCCAAAAGAAAAAAAAATTTAGCTCTTTATCCTCCTTTTGAGAAAGTTCGCAATTCAGGAAGAAAGGAAAAAGAGAGCCTAAGATGGAAATGGGGAATGGGCAGGCACATTGTGGGGAATGGAATCAATGTCATGGCATACTTTGTGTACCAACTATTGAATGGGTAATGAATTTGCTATGTAAGCTTTTGCTTAATGCACAATTTAAATAAACAAACAAATAAATAAATAAATAATCTGATTTCGGGGGGTGACGGGGGGGGTGTGAAGAAAAAAGAAAGTTCATTCCAAGGTGTATTAGATTGGTCCTTGCTAATAATTTCAGCATTTTATGTTAGGTCATCTTAATATTTCTGAAAATTTTGTTTCTTCCTTTTGTTACCTCCTTTTTCCTGATGGATTTGACTAACCTGATCACTTCCTTAATCTTTAGCAATACAAATGAATACCTATTAATAAATTAGGAAATTATATTGGTTCATTTTTTTCAGTTTATTTCTGTTATTGACCAAGATTTATATTTTCAAGTTCATTTTTCTGAGGTTCATTGTTTAGAATTTGATTTGCAGATTCTTCATGTCTTTGGCATCATTTAATTTTCTTTTTGCAACCTGTTTTTTGGCCATTTCATTAATTATTAACCCCTCCCTCCAGGAGAGGGATGGGCAGGGTGAAAAAAAATATGATATTTTAATATAGTCAGTTGTGCTACTTGTTAATATCTCTGATAAAGTGATGTACAAGAAAGAAATAATTGTGTAATTATTGAGTGAAATGACATTTTAGGATTAAAAAATGTGTTAATTGTCCATGAACTAGCAACTGTTACCAGGGAAAATTGAGTCAGTTCTCTATATACTGCCTTTAATAAACAAAGGGTTTTTGTTTTCCCCATGATAAAAAGCATAATTTATTATAATAATTCTAATTATAATCATGCCAAACTCATGAACTAAATTTCTATAAAAATGTTATCAATTAAAAAAAGAATTAACTTCCAAAGAATCAAGAGCTAAAATGAAGCACAAAATGGGTTTAAAAATGGAGAATAATGTAAAACAGTGATTTGCTTTTGCTTCACAGATTTACACCTTACTTACATAGTGATGTAAGTTACATATAGAAGAATATCTTTAATGTAAATATCTATGGAGGATTTTAAAAAGTGAAGGTTTAACTATAATGGTTACTTCATAATCAGTGATGTAATAGTCAATGATGTAGGAGAACAAAGAACATTGCATAGCTACGTATGGACTTCAGAGCATCAGTTCATTTTTTTAAAAAGGAAACTATACCATATAAATATTTATAATTCTCACAGATTAAATAAAACAGAAAATATCACCATTCTGAATAACAGAGTAACTTAACAAAAAACGTGTTGGAAAGTATATATTCTTCGGTAGATTAACTTCAGAGAACTAAACTCTCCAAAATAACCAGAGGGTTAGAAAATATATTTACACCTGTAGTATTTCATTCTATAAATAATCTATAATGTCAAAAACCAGTCTTGATGTGGGCATTTAAATTTTACAAACAGATGAAATGTTACAGTAAACATTTTCACATTTTTATAGTCTAGCATAAAAAAAATAAGCATACTACATAATTATTTTTCAAGTTCAAGGAAAGGGTCCTGTAAAGACAGATTACAGGAACACAAAAATCAGAAATACTGCTTCTAGTCCTTTTTTCATGTTCTTTTGCCTCAAAAATTTAAATGATTAAATAGTGAAATGAGCATTTACGTATTTCAAAGGGAATAAAATTACTTATTAATAACTCCTGAAAATTTCACTCTCTCAAGAAATAACGTACTAAATTACATGGAAAGGTGATCTAGGATATGATTTCAATTATTTTTATTTTATTTTGGCAAAAAAAAAATGGTTTGAAGTACAATTACTGATTCTTCCCACTTTCTTTTTGAACGAAGGATATACTTACTATCTTTATAAACAACTGAAATATTTACATAGGCCAGTAAAACCTATGTCATACCCTAAGACATTTTTGTTCTTGGTAGGCTTTGGGCCTAAATCCCATATTCTCTAATCAGAGAACTCTCAATAAGAACGAAGATTGAAAAGATCTAATCCTGCACTTAGATAGGTGAACATCAATATTTTGAAAGTCAGAAGGAGTAGCACACATATTTTTAAGAAATTATCTTAGTCCAAAATACTTGCTTTTTTAAAAAACAAGGAAATGCATGCTTTCAACTGAAATATCATTTCAAAATAAAAGAAATAAACAATATAGGCATTATTATGCATCAAACTACTAGAAAATTCTCAGAAGAAACTTAGAATAGTTATTTAAGAAATCCCTGGGGTCAAAATGAAATTCAACTTTTACAATGTTCAGTGAACTAAAACTCAACAATTTTGTTAAATTGAAAAGACACATCACACGTGATTTTGCAACATAAGAAAAATACAAAATATGTCTGAGGAAGGAGAGTGTAAACCGAAAAATTATTATTGAAGAATTCTGATCTAGAGATAATAAATGAGATCAGATAAAACAAAACTGCAAACTGCAAGCCTGTCGCTGATATTCCTTGGACTGGTTGTGACGACATGTCTGCTCTCACCCATAGTTCACAGTTCACAGAAAACATTTAGATAATACAACTGAATAATTACCCCTGACCAAATTCAACTTTCTTTGAGGAAATAAAGGGATAAGATAATACACCAAATCTTGCCCCACCTCTTTTTTTTTCCTCCCTTTTTCTTTTAGTGAAACTGACATAAATTGTTGAGGAGCACTACAGCGCCACCAACACAGATCAATGCAAAACAAAAAAGATCTCCTACCGTGTGCAAAAAGAAGAAAAAAAAAAAAAAAATCAGAAAAATGCCCCAAATTACAAAATGTCTCCCAAATGTACCTTTTTGGAGAAAACCAAGATAGATCTGTAAAGACTATACAATGAAAAGCTTCAAGGAAATAATACCATAGAATACAAGTTTAGATCCTATCAGCAAATAAAAGATCCACTGTTTAGTAACAGCCATAACTTAATATAAACCTGGTTATGTCAATCTCCACCTTCATTATACCAAGGGCAGCTTTTCTGTAGTTTGTATCCAAGTGATTCATCATGAGAACCACAATAGGCCTTTTTTTTTTTAAAACTACATCCATAGTTTGTCTGCTGATAATTTAGTCCTGGACAAATTAGCTAATACACAATTTTTATAAAGACGATATGCACATATTTAGCATTACCAACATTGCTGGCACAAAACAAGTCCATCTTGAAATAGCTGAGTTCCCTTATAGTTCACAGTAATTAAAGTATAATTTATATTATAAATATTTAGCTTTAACAATGAAAATAAAAACTATCTTTTTTTCTTTTGGTAAAAATTAACCAGTCAAGATTAGGTGGAATGTGCAGAGATCAAAGCTAAAGAAAAATACAAAGATTGGTTTTTGTTAGAGGAAACACAATGAAAATCCTTTTTATCCGGTGGCTCATTCAAAGACTTAATGACATAAATGTTTAAAATTACAAACTTACCATTAGTGTAGGCAGCGAAGAAGCCAGTTGATGAGAAATAATTGTAACAATATAGGCTGGATACTTGCGTCCCTAGAAACAACAGCCTCCATGCAGCATATGGATCTTCAAACATCTTTAAAATATTTGGTAAATAAAAAGTAATACTTTCTTCCATGATCGGTGGCTGAATGGGCTGGCTTCCCCCAGGATCTGTGGACGTTGGGGAAAAATCGGAGAAATATCCACAGAAGATTAAAAGCAGAGGAGGCAACGGCAGCCAGAAGACTCTGGGGTTAACAACTTTGCAATGGCAAACAGGCGTGTTCTGATTGGTTAGGAGGGCAGTGTCCCTACAGTCTGCACTATCCCCCGCTCCCCCCGCCTCCTGCAGCTCGGAAAAAAATGCAGTGTGTGTGCCATTTTACACTGGGCTTTTAAAAGCACAGCCACCCAAATGACAAAAGTCTAGGCTTGCTATTAAGTGACACTGCAAAACAATAGCGTTCACGACTGGCTTTTAGCTCAGCTGAGGAAAATGCCCTTTTAACGTCTTGAGGAAGATTCGTTTCTTGCATGTGGGTTTTAACAGAAAATAGTGCTTTTCTTAAGCAAATTGTTTATCACTTAAAAATCATCAGTATATATTTGGTTACAGATATGGCCATTTAGAAACTGTTTCCATCAAAATATTTTTGATTTGATTTGTTAAGGTACCTAAAAAGGTAATCATCCTTGAATAAAATTCATGATTCCTTTAGCTCGGAGACCTTTTAATTCCTTGAAAAAAAATTGTTAGCCATAATGACTGCCATTTGTGTGAAAAATTTAAAGTAATGATTTTCGTGTTTGTATTAAAAACAATAGACATACCTTTTTTTTCTCCTTAAAAATTTGTTTTAAAAACCCTGACTGGCTGACAGAATTCTACCACCCTGCCTTACAAACAAAATGGCTGTGGTACTGAGTTTTTTTGGATCCTCCCACTGTACCTCCTCCTGGCCTCCAGGAAGTGGTAAAAATCCAAAATAAATACAGTCCAGTACTAAAAGTACATTGTCAAGTCTGAACTCAGGGGAAACCTTTGGTAAGAGGGACTTAGAAATGTGCTGTTTTTTTATTAGTTTTTAAAAAAAATTGTTTTGAAAAGAACATCAATCACTAGAGATTTACTTGACTGTAATTTGAACTTCCTTCTTTACATATTTATAAGGTCTTTCACCTATCTTGGCAGGCTTTCAAATTAAGTGGGCTGGGAAATTTGATCCTCTGTCTATAGCTGTGAGCTGAGTCAGGTATTCTGTGGTTGCAACTGGGCTTTTAAATAAGGGCAAAGTCTAAAATTTAAAAAAAAAGTTAAATGAATGCAGTACTATGATTGATTGTAAATTTAACGTCACAAAAGTCAGCAAATATAGTAATGTGTCCAATACCGTATATACGTGTTAATTGAACACATTCAGTATAAAATTCTTTGCCAGTTAAATTTCTAATGAGCCACGAATAGACCAGGGTTTAAAGGAATTGGATGTAGAAAGGGGCGGGGAATTGCCTACATTTTTCTATAACTCTTCCTCCATACACACTTATTGTCTCTCTCTCTCTCTCTTTCACACACGCACACACTTTTACGTATATATATGCACACAGTTTTATTAGCTATAGTTTAGAATATTCTTCTGTGTACTTGCATAATAAGCATATTTCTAATTACTTGTTTTCCTATAGGAGAATTTTCTCTGAAGTTTTTGAGGCCGTATTCATGATATACATACATATAAGGAAAAAAGTGTTTGCTTTTGTGTGTGTGTGTATATATATATATACACATATATATATTTGTGTGTGTAAAGATAAAACAGAGTGGAATGTGTTGGAAAAATTATCTCATGAAATAAATAGGATAAGTAATTCTTCTGCTCTTTGTTCAAATAGTTCTGGAGAGCTTAAAATGTGCCAGGCACAATGCTTGGTGCTGCATATCCATTAGTGAACAGACAATTTCTTTCATCCCTTAGGGAGCTCAGAAGTCTAGTGGGGAGACAGATAAACAAGCAAGCAAACAAATATAGGTAATTGCAAATGATAAGCGCTACTAAAAAAATGAACAAAGCACAGTGTTCGAGAATAACAGGGTAGGAAACCTGCAGGTAAGGTGTAAGGAAAGTTGTCTCTAAACAGGTGACGTTTCAGCTAGACTTGAAGGATGAGCAGGAGCCCAATGTGAAAAGTACAGGAGATGTAGTTGACTAGGAAGAGGTTAAAACATGTGCTAAGGCCCTGAGGCAGAACGGAGCTTGGCATATCTCAGGAACTGAAATGAGGCCAGTGCAGTGGCAGCTTTTTGAGAGAAAAGGAAAATGGCTTCAGATGAAGTCAGAAATGCAGATGAGTTTGAACTTTATTCAAAATGCAGTGAGAACAAACAATTTGATAGAAAAAATCGTGAGTCAGAATTGGCTCAATGGCAACTAACAAGAACAACAACAGCAACAAATAAATCATTTAAATAATTTGTTGAAATTAATTTTGTGTGTATGTAACAAAAAGTTTGCCATTTTAACCATTTTTAAATGCACAATTCAATAACATTAATTATGTTCACTATGTCGTGCAACCATCACCACTACTCATTTAAAAAAGTTTTTCATCACCCCAAACAGAAATTTAGTAAAGTAGTCCCGACTTGCGACGTATTCGAGTTATGGGATACCGCACTTAGGATCGTACATCTTTTTTTTTTTTGGTACGTCTTATTGTTAGTAGTATGTATGTATGTAGGTAGGTATTAAAATATATCTGTAAGTTTATATGTAATGTTTACAACCCCCAAAGACAAATAAAGGTCAGATTTATAAAGATGCTGGTAATAAAAGGCAATAATAATGAAAAGTAAAAAAAGCAAATAAATGAGGTATTCAATTTATATCAGAACCGACTTATGACAGAGTCTTCAGAACGGAACCCGGTCATAAGTCAGGGACTACCTGTACCTCTTAAACTCCCTCCTTCCCCCAGCCTCTGGTAACCACTATTAAGCTTTGGTCTCTATGCAAAAAAAAAAAAAAAATTGAGCAAAATACATAATTATGTAATTCCTAGAGAAAGAAATCCAAATGGCCAATAAACATAGGAAAACATGTTCAATTTTACTAGTAGTCAAATGAAAGGGAAAATAAAAGCATCACAGAGATTCCATATTTTACCCATTTAATTGGCACAAGTTCAAGAGAAAATCATCCAATGTTGGTAAGGACACTGGAAACTGACACTATTATATATTGTTGATGTAAATATAAATTGCTATAACCTTTTTTTTGGAATGTAAGCTAACAATGTCTATTGAAATTATAACTACTTATATTCTGGGATCTAGTGATATCACTTTTAAGATTATATACAGAAAAAAACCTAAAGAATAAGTATAAAAGGATGTTTAGTCAAACATTGTTTCCGATGGCACTAGCAACAACTTGGATGTTCATTTCAGGGGAAACGAGCACATAAATTAGGATACACCAACTCTTGTAATATATGTAGCTCTTTTAAAATGAGGTACATCTATATGTTAGACCTGGAGCAGTGCTCATGTTATGTTATTAAGCGAAAAAAAGCAAGTTGCAGAATAATATGTACAGTCTAAGACAGTTTTGTAAAAAAGTAAAAAAGCAAGAATCCTCATTTCTCTCCCTCCCTTATTAATAAAGGATAGATTTAGCTAAGAGTGACAGAATACTCCAAATAATAGTGACTTAAGTAAGGCAGATATTTATTTCTTCCTCACATTAAAGTCTGCGAAGGCAGTCCAGGGCTGGTAAGGTGCTCCATGGTGCCAGGGATTTATGGCTCATGGTCCAACATGGCAACATTCATGTTCAGGTGTCTGGAAAGAGGAAGTGATGAAGAAGAGTACTGAAGTGCATACCATTTCCTGTAGAAGTCTCCAGAGGCCTGCCACATAATATATCCATTCATATCCCATGAATCAGAAATTAGTCTGATGGCCACACTTAGCTATAAGGGAAGGTAGGAAATTTGGTCATTTTCTGGGGTGTAGCCTACCCTAACTTGTATAATGTGCATATATATTTATTTGTGTCTGTATGCTGAGCAGCCACGTTGCATAACTACAGGGAGCACTGTTGAATGGAATTGTGCAATTGCTCAGTCTGCAAGGCTGTAACCCAAAACCAAAGCTGTTGCTGTCAAGTCAATTCTGACTCGTGATGACTCCATGTGTTACAGAGTAGAACTACTTCATAGGGTTTTCTTGGCTGTAATCTTTACATAAGCAGATCACCAAGCCTTTCTTCCGTGGAGCTGCAGGGTGGGTTCAAACCACCAATCTTTATGTTAACAGAGGCTCTATTTAAATGAGCACAAAGGAAATTGAGGAAGGATACATACCAGACATTCACCATTGGTTATCTTAATGGGGTAGGATTGGAGACGGGACAATTTTCACTATACATCTAGTTGTTTCTTATGTGTTACCTTTTCTTTTTTTAACAGTTTAATTAAGGTATGATTTACATACCATAAAATTCACCCATTGTGAGTGTACAATTCAGTGATTTTAGTAAATGTGTACAGTTGTGCTACCATCACCATAATCCTATTTTAGAACATTTTCATCACCCTAAAATGTTTCCTTGTGCCTGTTTACAGTTAATCCTGTTCCCACCCCAAGTTCCAGGTAACCACTGATTTTCTTTCTGTCTCCCTAATTTTCCCATTTCTGGACATTTCGTATGTATTGCTTTTATAATTTAAAAATCTAATAAAGGTGAACAGTACAGTAGGGGACTCTGCAGGAATTTATAGTAATAGAAGGGTTACATGATCTCATTTAAGTTTTAAGAGGAATACTCTGACTGCTACACAGAGAAAAACGGGAAGAGGGGCAAGCTTATAAAGGAGAATAGCAGTAATGAGGCTATTCCAGTGCTTGAGGTGCGAGCAAAAAGGTGGCTTGGACCTGGATAGTGGCAATGAAGATGGAGCAATGTGAACTAATTGTGGACATATGGCAGGGTTTACTGATGGATTGAATGAGAAGTTGAAGGAAAGGGAGGAATGAAAGATGATACTCAAGTTTCGGACTTGAAATCTAATGATCGTAGTGGCATCCTTTACCAAGTCTAGGAGATGAGTGGGTTTAGATGGAAGAAATAAAAAGTTTCACTTGGGATATGTTAAGTTCAGGATACCTGAGTGACCTCCAAGTAGAGATGTCAGGGTAAATGCATCTGGGGCAGTGGAGATAAATACTAACAGCAAACAAATGTATACAGAATTACGGGAATGGATGAGATCACCTAGGAAGAAAGTTTAGAGACAGAAAAAGGTCACACCAGGAGTCCTTTGTCTCCATTTAGGGGAAGACGCTGTAGTAAACTGAAAGGAGCTGCTAGAGAGGCAGGAGCAAAACCAAGAGAATGTGTCTCATCAAAGTAAGAAAGCAGACTGCATTGGGAAGGAGCAGGGCTTTGAACCAGTTCAAACTGGTTCAGTCATAGCTGACAAAGAGAAACTGGAACAGATTTGAATTTTTACAATTTGGGTGATCCAGAACAATAACTGGAATGGAAAAAATTATGGATGGAAGCCCTGGAACAGGAGATTTGGAAGAGGTATAGTGAACCCTTTTAGAAGCCTGATGCGTGAGATTGGATTATTGGCAGGACTGTGGAGAGTGACACGCATTCAAAGTGGCGCAGTCAGCCACCATCTTTGAGTGGGGCACCACTGTTTCTGACTCTGCCCAAAGTCCAACTTGAGCAAGAGATTTGGTTGCTATGCAATGTGTATGCTGCCCTTGTTTTCTAAGAGAGAGAGAAAGTTTCTAGCAGGGCTTTGACCTGTGATTTTTCCCATTCTGGTTATCATTCTGGCTCACCTAAATTTAAAAAATTTCAGTCTGGTCCAGTTTTGCTTCCTCGGCCATGACTGAACTGAGAACTGGTTCGAAGCCCTGAATGATCAGCTGTGTCCAGTATTGCTAAGAGGCTTTGTAAATAACAATTATAAAACCATACACTAAATTTGTCAATGTTAGGTCTTTGGTGACCTGGACATGAGTCGTTTCAGTAGATTAGTGGAAGCAGAAGCCAGATTCGGGTTAGTTAAGAAGTGAATAGTAGTTTGGTTATGAAGAGTGAAGAAAAATGGGGCACAAGAAGGAGAGCATATTAAAAACAGACAGACAAACCAAACCAGTTGCCATGGAGTGTTTGAGAGCAGACCTGCACTACATAGGGTTTTCAATGACTGTGAACTTTCAGAAGTAAATTGCCAGTTAGAAGACTGAGGCATCTCTGGGTGGATTTGAACCACCAATCTTTTGGTTAGTAGCTGATCACTTAACCATTTGCACCACGCAGGGACTCCATATGGAATACAGAGAGGGACTTTTCAAGGTCTGCTTACATATTAATAATAAATCAGTAGAGCGGAAAAATGATGATGCCTGCAAGAAAGAAAAACTAACAGCATAAAGCAGTGTATACATGAATGTTGGGTGGGGATGGGGTGGTGGATTCCAAAGAATATATGAAGGATTGTTGGAGGGGTAGGGCTATTTACTCAGTTGTTATTGGTAGAGAAGAAAGAGATGCTGGGCACAGGTATGAGAAGGTTTGTAGATTTGGTGATGGGAATATGTGAGAGTTTACATCTGATGCTAGCTATTAATGAACTGTTAGGCAAAGCTGAGAACAGAGGGATGGAAAGGATGAGGAAAGAGAAGAGGCTATGAAATAGCCATCTTAAGGATGGAAAGATAATCTACTGGAGAGATATAGCTAGAGAGATAACAGGAGTAGTGAGGACCTATCTAGGGTTTCAGTTCATGAATTTAAAATGAAATCAATCTAACACATTTTCATTTTTTTCCAGAAAGTGGAGACCCAGAGTGAATATTTGAATTCCATGCAGTTGGATTTCTGGCAAACATGTGTGGCAACAGAGAAGGCATCTGTAAGAGAACGACTCAAAGGATGCATCACACAATCTACGAGAGGCAGGAGCTGATGGATAGTGAGAAAGTGGCAGTATCAGTGGGTGGAGATTTTGGTGAGGTCAGAGGACTGTTATGGTGGGAGAATTTAAGCAAGTGAATTTTCGTTAGAGAGTGGAATGTTAGAATTTGAGATTCTGGATGTTTTGGTGATGACAAGGTAAAGAGAAGCTGTGATAAAGTGGAAGGAAAAACAAAAGCAAAAAACCTGATTGCTAATTTTGAATCACATAAGTGCACACGGGGTTTTGGTATTATATTTTTAAAGACCTCTATTTTGTCAGCAAGGTTACAGCCATTGATTATTATTCAGTTCATAAATAAATATGAACAAGAAACAAGTGTCTAAGATCATACATATAACTGTTACCCATTCCCATCGAGTTGATTCCATAGTGACCCTATAGGACAGAGTAGCACTGCCCCATAAGGTTTCCAAGGAATGCCTGGTGGATTCGAACTGCCGACCTTTTAGTTAGCAGCCTGAGCTCTTAACCACTGTGCCACCAGTGCTCCTGCATATAGCTAGTAAAACTAAACTAAAAAGTAAACTAAAAGTAAACTAAAAAGGAGGAATTCAGAGGACTATTTGCCTCAGTTTTCTACTTATCTTTAAAAACACTGATTTTTTTAAATCAAAAAAGCTTATATTTCATATCAGTTGAACAAAGGTCAATAAATACTTTTTTTTCTTTTTACAAATGATGAGAGCATTATTAAAGTTATAATCTAACTGATATAATTGGAATAAAAACATTCTTTCGGAATTTACTAACTATTCATTAGCAAACCATAGTCGTATGTGTTCAAGGGCAGAAATTACCTGTTTTACTACTTAGATTCTAAGACTTAGAAACCTTTTAAAAGCAATTTGGCCAAATCAATGATGTGCCATCTCTTGAATAAGCTTTGATAATAATAGGAATCTACAAATAAGTCCAACAGTGAACCAATTATGTAATGCAGTTTTTAAGATCTTTGCCTCACATGATTGTGAGGTGAAGGAAGATGTGTTTTGGTATAATAATCAAATGAACTAATATTATTGCAGTGAAATATATGACTAATCACACCGAATGGGATGAATAAAGACTGTAAGTAGCTGCACATCAGTTCAGGTCAGCCTTCGCCCCAAATAGGGTGCTGCAACTTGCAAAACAGCTTTTGATTTTTTAAGATTTTTGGAACTCATAATTGTGCGTAAGAGATTGTGTATATGTGGAATTTAGGCCCATTTAGATGGTTTAAAAATATTCTTAGTTCAAATCAAAGCTCATAATCTTAATGGTTTTGAATAGTCATAGTCTGGAAATGGCTAGATTTCCACTTGTGGGTCCCAATGAATTAATATACACTACATTATTAAATTTCATTTGTTACTTGTGGGGTCTTAGGCAAATCCTTTTAATTTTACCCGCTACAATTTTTCCCATATTTGCCTTGTTAAGAATAGTGACTACCACCTGCCTGTCAGTTTATTGCACTGTGGTGGTTTGTATGTTGCTATGATGCTGGGAACTATGCCACCAGTATTTCAAATACCAGCAAGGTTACCATGGTGGACAGGTTTCAGTGGAGCTTCCAGGCTAAGACAGACTAGGAAGAAAGGCCTGGCAATTTACTTCTGAAAAGTAACCAATAAAAACTCTATGGATCACAGAATATTGTTTGAGACTTTGGCTCATTTACACTGGATGTGTCATCAGGAGGGCATGCTCGCTGGAGAAGGGCATCATGTTGTGTGAAGTAGAGGGTCAGTGAAGATGACGGAAGCCCTCAATGAGAAGGTCTGACAAAATAGCCACAACAATAAACCCAAACATACCAATGATCTGGAAGATAGCACATGACCAGGCAACATTTCCTGTTATGTACTGGGGTTGCCATGAGTCGGAGTCCACTCCATAGCAACTAACAACAGCAAGAGTGTTTTGGAGTAGTACTTTTTGGACTTTTCCTTTTCCGAATGTTTTAATATTATGTCTTTAATGAAGATTGTAAGAGTGTTTATTTCAGAATTTATTACCGTTTGTGGGATGATTTTAGATTGCATTCATCCATTGTAAGCTAAGTAACATTTTCTAGAAAGAGAATTCACTGGAGCAGTTTTTGACCATTAGTGTGGCAGGGACTGCTTGTTGACTAACCAATGTATCTATTCTCCTTTTCTTTCTTAGTAATAAAATGCTGGTTTTATTTTGGGTGGCAAGATGCCTAGTTACAAAACACACTACGTTTAAGTTTTTCTTGCAGTGAGGAGTGGTCATCTGACACTTTTAACCAATGAGATGTAAGCAGGAGTCATTTGGTAGAGATTCCAAGAAAGCATTTAAAGGGGGTGACTCAGCTGGCAGCAGCTTTTGATCCTTTCCCTTTGCCCTTCTTCCTGCTTAGAGTGTGGTCACCGGCCCTGGGAGAAGCCAGGAACTATAATGTGACAGTGAAGAGGACAGCTCGCGGCTGAGGCTAGCCAAACAGAAAGAAGAAAGCTAGGTTTCATGGAGCCTCCATACCAGCTCTTGTTGGTCTACTTCTGTACTTTTTCTAACATGAGAGGAAAAGAAAACCAGGAAATTTGTTCAAACCACTGTTTTTTGGGGTCTCTTCCTTGTAGCTAAATGCAATTCCTAATACAATTAGTGTGAGTAATCTCTATTTTCTCTGTTAAAAATACTGCTAATTTTTAATTGCTGTGTAGTATAAGACTGAGGAGGGGAACAAGGGGACCTTATGGAATGCAATAAATCTTCTTTCTTAATCTGGGATGTAGGTTCATGCTGGATATATATATTAATAACTATACATATACCTACATAAAATATGCATGTATGCATATATGTCATATATGTACATATATATCATATATAAATTATTAAGATATATATTAAGATTAGGAGCCCTCGTGGTGCAATAATTAAGTGCTCGGCTGCTAACCAAAAGGTTGATGGTTCGAGCCCACCCAGCGCCTCCGAGGGACAAAGAACTGGCAATCTGCTCCTGTAAAGATTACAGCCTGGGGAACCCTGTGGGGCAGTTCCATTCTGTCACATGGGGTCAGTGTGAGACGGAATCAACTCAACGGCACACAGCAACAACAATATTAAGATTAGTATACTGTATGCATTTTATTGTATGTATGTTATATCTTGGAGCCCTGATGGTGCAAGTAGTTTAGCTTTTAGCTGCTAACCAAAAATTCAGCAGTTCGAATCCACAAGCCACTCTGTCCTATAGGGTCCCTATGGGTCAGAATCGACTCAATGGCCACGAGTTTGATTTCGATTTATGTTATATCTTAACTAAACAGAACTATTTTCATACGTCACATAGAGTGAATATGATCTGATAATTTGAATACAGCCATTGTAGAAGAGCTGGACAGATAAAGTTTTTTTTTTTTTTTTTAATCAATACTTTCTTTGTTTTAAGTGCTCCTATTATGGATAGTATCTAATACAACTATCCATTTCTTTCACAAGAAATAGTGCTTTTATGTTTATACGTGTTTTTCTGTGGTCATATTGCTGACATACAGTGTTCTGCAACTGTCTGTTCCGTCACTATTCACTGTCTCTCTCTATTTTTTTTGTTTTCTTATTTGATAGCTATATGCATTCTTCAGCAGCAGCAGCCATCTTGCTGCACTTTATGAATCCTAAATCCTTGGGTGACCTCAGCTGTCACTTAAGTCCCTCATCCCTGTATGACTAATCAGAATTCTGGGTTCTGTGGTAACTGACCTGTTATGGACCTAATGGACATGAAATGGTTAAACAGCACCTCTCCCCCCGCAGGCTGAGTATTTCTTGTAGGATGATATACAACGTACCTTAATTAAAGCACTACAGTGGGAATTTTTCATCTGGTGTTAAAAACAAACAAACAAACCAAAAAACAGGAAAACAGTACTACATAGAGTCCCCTTTCTTCCCCCTTCAGGGAAGTGATGAGAAAACGTATACTTTGGCAAGGACCACACTACTTAAAATTTCAACACTGCATAGGTTTGTGAGGTACCCAAAGTGGAACTGAAGTAGATAAGGGATAGAAATACAATTGGTAAAGATGGTCACTTAAAATATGAACCTGAATGTTATGGATTGAATTGTGTCCCCCCAAAAATATGTGTATCAATTCCGCTAGGCCATGATTCCCAGTGTTGTGTGGTTGTCCTCCATTTTGTGATTGTAATTTTACATTAAAGAGGATTAGGGTGGGACTGTGACACCACCCTAACCCAGGTCACATCCCTGATCCAATGTAAAGGGATTTTCCCTGGGGTGTGGCCTGCGCCACCTTTTATCTCTTGTAAGAGATAAAAGGGAAGCAAGCGGGGGCGGGGGACCTCATACCACCAAGAAAGGTGCACTGGGAGCAGAGCACATCCTTTGGACCCGAGGTTCCTGCGCAGAGAAGCTCCTAGTCCGGGGGAAGATTGATGATGACGAAGATCTGCCTCCAGAGCCAATAGAGAGAGAAACGCTTCCCCTGGAGCTGATGCCCTGAATTTGGACTTCTAGTTTACCAGGCTGTGAGAAAATAAATTTCTCTTTGTTAAAGCCATCCCCTGGTGGTATTTCTGTTAGAGCAGCACTAGATGACCAAGACACCGAAAAACTGTAGGAAGATAGACAGAGAATTTTCTGTGAGAGATGACTGAAGCTTCCATACAAGGAAGACCTTTACTGTTATGCAGCAGGAATGGTTATTGAAACAGTAAGAGAGTCACTCAGCAAATAAATCAGGTTTAGGATGACGAAGGAAGAGAAGTTTAATAGGATCAAATGATAAATAATTTCCCTAGCTATATCTAGCTAAGGGTTTTTATAATTCCTTTGTGTAGGGGTAGAGGGGTTTGATGTTAATAACAGAATCTACACAGGTGGTTTACTGTATTCTTAATATTTAGTCAGTTTTTATTAACAAATTCTACCGTCTTTATACTGTATTGCATCAAGAGAACACTTTAGGCATTGTTATAAGCTGGATCGTGAGACTGAATAGACTTCAACTGACAATTGCAATCAAAATTCGGGTGTTACAAAGAAGCAGCACCCCTACCAGAAATGTGCTTTTCCCAGGCTTATTCTCATCTGGCTGAGTTAACAACTTCTAGGGCCACACGCTGGGAAGCTTGGGGTCTTCATTATGCCAGTAAGAGTAACCAGTAAAAGAGAGGCAGTTCTTGCAAAACCCAATTGCCAGTGTTGTGATTCACTAAAACTTCTTTCATAGAAAGATTTATTGATTTATAACCAGTGGGCTATAAGCCAAGGGCAAATCTTGCTTTCAGGTTTTCTTATCAAAAAAAATTAGTGTAGCCTAATTGATCCTTACTTTTTTTGCATGTGTTATATTCATCTATCGTATTCATTTTTTTCCCGGCTGGTAAAGGTAATATCAACTCCTTGCCAACCATTCGGAAAATGTGGAAATGTGCAATAAAGAGTGCACTTGCCATTCGTGGTCCCAGTTTTCTGAATCTCTTTCCAATGTCTTTCCTTGCACTTCTTTCTGTGTTGGCAAACTTTCAGAATAAAGGGTGCCAAGTCAACGATCCTTGTTATATAACCAAATAAGTCTGTATAACAGCAACCACAAAAATAACTCAGACAGGAATGATTACATAATTACCACAATTGCACCCTACTTTGATAAAGGGCAGAGATTTTGCAAGAGGTGTTAGAAAGCCATCTCCCCTCTGTAGTTCTAAATTATTTGCAAAATCACAGATAGCACAATACAAACTACTTTAAAATCAAATAATCAGATTGCTTACTTGCTTTCCAACAATTTACCCAAATCATCTGAGCTGAATGAGTGGGACTGCATGGGGTAAACATTGAATAGAGGGATAGCGTTGGAGCATGAAACACTTAGAAAACAGGGAAAGATAGCCAACAGGTGAAAATGAAAATATGGGATTCCTAGGGAATGAGGGAGAAGAGGTGTCATAAGGGGAGAGATGGAGCATCAAATAATACAGGATGGTGCTATAGATAGAATGACCAGATAATTTATCATAAAACACAGGACAGTTTCAAGAGTGAAAATGGGCATTATCAATAATTGTGCTGGGATATCAGGCTGGATTATTCAGGGCAAATCAGGAAATATGATTACTTTTGATAATTTTTTTTTTATTGTACTTCAGGTGAAGGCTTACAGAACAAATAGTTTCTCATGAAACAGTAGTACACATATAGTTTTATGACATTGGTTAACAACCCCACACCACGTCAACCCTCTCCCTTCTCGACCTTTTTTTTTTTTGGTGAAAATATACATAGCTGAAGATATACCATTTCAAAAATTTCTACATGCACAGTTCAGTGACATCGACTATGCTGTTCCAATTGTGCTGCTGTTCTCACTTAAGATGAAGGCTTACAGAACAAAATAGTTTCTCATTTAACAGTTAGTACACATGTTGCCCTATGACAATGGTTAACAACCTCACAACACATCAACACTACCCTTACTCAACCTTGGGTTCCATATCACCAGCTTTCCTGTCCCCTTCTGCCTTCTGGCCCTTGTCCCTGGACTGCTGTGCCTCATTAGACCCATTTGGTTTTATGGGGCTGTCCACTCCCCGGCTGAACGGTGAACCTCAGAAGTGACTTCACCACTGAGCTAAAAGGGTGTCTGGGGGCCATACTCTTGGGGTTTCTCCAGTCTCCTTTAGGCTAGTAAATCTGGTCTTTTTTTTGTTAGAATTTTGTTCCACAGCCTTCTCCAACTCTGACCAGAACCCTCTATTGTGATCCCACTCAGAGCAGTCAGTGGTGGTAACCGGGCACCATCTAGCTGTTCTGGACTCAGTCTAGTGGAGGCCTTGGTAGCTGTGTTCCATTAGTCCTCCGGAGTAATCTTTTCCTTGTGTCCTGTTCTCTTCATTCTCCCTTGCTCCCGAAGGGATGAGACCAATGGAGTATCTTAGACGGCTGCTCACAGGCTTTTAAGACCCCAGACACTACTCACCAAGGTAGAATGTAGAGCATTGTCTTTATAAACAGTGTCATGCCAGTTGAGCTAGATGTTCCCCGAGACCATGGTCCCCACAGCCCTCCACCCAGCAATTCAGTCCCTCAGGGAGTTTGGATGTGTCTATGGAGCTTCCATGACCTTTCCTTGTACAAGTTGTGCTGGTTTGCCCTGTATTGTGTACTGTCTCACCCTTCACCCAAGATACCACTCATCTATTGCCTATTTAGTATTTCCCCCCCACCCCTCCCATCCCTGGTGACCAACAAAGATTGTTACATTTTGTGTGTGAACTTCTTCATGGGTTTTTACAATAGAGGTTTCATACAATATTTGTCCTTTTGTGATTGACTTATTTCACTAAGCATAATGTCCTCCAGTTTCATCCATGTTATGAGATGCTTCACAGATTCATCATTGTTCTTTATAGTCACATAATACTCCGTTGTATGTACATACCATAGTTTGTTTATCCATTCTTCTGTTGTTGGGCATCTAGGTTGTTTCCATCATTTTGCTATTGTGAACAATGCTACCATGAACGTAAGTGTGCATATGTCTATTCCAGTGACGACTCTTATTTCTCTAGGATATATTCCTAGGAGTGGGATTGCTGGATCGAATGGTATGTCTATTTCTAGCTTTTTGAGGAAGCGCCATATCATTTTCCAAAATGGTTGTATCATTTTGCATTCCCGCCAGCAGTGCATAACAGTTCCCATCTCCCCACAGCCCCTCCAACCTTTGTTATTTCCAGTGTTTTTGATTCATGACAGTAATGCCAGGGTGAGATGGTATCTCATTGTGGTTTTCATTTGCATTTCTCTAATGGCTAGTGATCGTGAGCATTTCCTCATGTATCTGTTGGCCATTTGGATGTCTTCTTTGGTGAAGTGCCTGCTCATTTCCTTGGCCTGTTTTTTAATAGGATTATTTGTCTTTTTGTTGTAGAGGTGTTGGATTTTCATGTAGATTATGGAGATTAGACCTTTGTCTGACTTGTACTGTCCAAAAACTTTTTCCCAGCCTATAGGTTCTCTTTTTACTCTTTTGGTGAAGTCTTTTGAAGAGCATAGGTGTTTGATTTTTAGAAGATCCCAGTTATCTAGCTTATCTTTTGGGGTTTGTGCATTGATGGTTATGGTCTGTATCCTGTTAATGCTGTGTATTAAGGCCTGTAGTGTTTGTCCTATTTTTTCTTCTATGAACTTTATAGTTTTAGGCTTTATATTCAGATCTTTGATCCATTTTGAAGTAGTTTTTGTATACGGCGTGAGGTATGGGTCCTGTTTCATTTTTTTGCATATGGATATCCAGTTTTGCCAGCACCATTTGTTAAAAAGACTGTCTTTTCCTCATTTGATGGATTTTGGGCCCTTGTCAAAGATCAGGTGACCGTAGGTGGATGGATTTACATCTGGGTTCTCAATTCTGATCCATTGGTCAATGTATCTGTCATTGTACCAGTACCAGGCTGCTTTGACTACTGCAGCTGTACACTAGATTTTTAAAAAAATCCTATAGCCCTGGTGTTATCCATCTGTTTGTACCTTTACCATGTATATGATAAATTCTTGATATCACCATCCTTAATTTTCAACTTGCCATCACTTACTTCCTATCACTTTTCACTAGCCGAAGGAAATGCCAGGTGGGCACTATTTGTCATCATCGAGGATTCTTTAAAGAGATTGCTTATCCAGGAGTTTGCATAAAATGTTAATGAGGTCAAGATCAGGTTTCTGTCATGAGAGCAAGTTAGAGTCAGTCTATTTTAGGGGCTGGACTCGCTTTCAGAGTTTCTGGTAAAGATCCATGCTATTGAGTCTTTATTTTAAAAGAATTTTCAGGCAGAAATTGACTGGCTGGACTACCTCTTGGCCTCTCTGTAGTGACTATTAACCATATATTCACTGTCATCATAGAAGTCCTCAATTGTAATTTTTACTGCCAGATATCCAAGGCTGTTTGCATTTTCAAGTCAGTTTGTTGTGTCCATTGCATATATTTGGAAAAACAACACATAAATCCTCTTTGAACCTGACCCTACAAATGCCTGTAAATTTCCATTAGTGTCTTAAACCAGCCCAAGCCAGATTTGGCCCTCCCAGCATGTGCAGAATGCCAGCTGTGACCGTTAGTTGACCTCAACAGAGGATGCAGCAACAGGTGGAAAATCATCACCCAGACCCCATTCCAAGAGAGGGGTCCAACAAGAACCATGCCACCTCCTGTTTCCTGGACACCATAATTCCCGCAACGTCTTCCCTACGTATTCCTTGTAGAATTTTCCCACCCCAGTATGCCTGTGTGGCTACCATCTTGCTGCCCAAAACACACATAAACCCTGCTTCCCCATAGCTCGGGGAGTCGGATCTGAGGAACTTTCTCCAGCTCCTTGCTCTGCGCATTGCAATAAAGTTACTTTCTCTTTCTCAAAGGCTGGTGTCCAGATAATTGGCAGGTCTGAGCGCGTTGGACAGAACTCACCTTCTAGGTTTGGCAACACAATTTGCTAACCACAGTTTGAGGGGTTTTTACTTTACAATAGGAAATGACACTGAGTTCTTTTATATTTTAAACCAATCCTCAACCAGTGCTTCTGAGCCAACTTTCACTCTGGGAAGTTGAGGTGCACAGCACTGAACTAACTGTTCTCTGAGAGCTGGCATCCTTTAGGCTTGGGACTGTGAGCTGAATGTGGTGCTGTACATATTTTTGCCCTTGCCAGGACTCCTACAAAACAGCCCTATCTGAGCCAGCCCCTGGGTGGTACAAACAGCTAATGTGCTCAGCTGCTAATTGAAATGTTGGAGGTTCGAGTCTACCCAGAGGTGCCTTGGAAGAAAAGCCTGGTGATCTACTTCTGAAAAATCAGCCATTGAAAACTACACGGAGCACAGTTCTATTCAGACACACATTGTACCACCGTGAGTTAGAATCAACTCCACAGGAACTGGTTGGTTTTGGTTTGGGCCAGCATGTGGCAGTCAACTCCATCAGAACAGATTTATCTTAGCCAAATCTCTCTGTATGGTTCCTCTCTCCCTTCAGTGATCTATATCAAAACAGGACACAGACTAGCTGGACTTTGCACTTCAAGATATCCCCAAAGAGCCTGGACACATAGTTGGAAGGGGTGGGAAACCTGGAGGAATGCAGACTGTACCTCAAGACTTTCTGCTGTTCCTAGAAGTGCCTGCTCAGACGTCTCCTCTCTGGCAGTAGACGAAACATGGAATTATAGAGTTCCCTGCTTTTTCAGTAATACTCTGTGGTGAGATTTCTCAACGTAAAGCTTGCGGACATATTGTCTGGTGCCTGTAAGAATTTTTAAACTGTGTACTTTCATTTCAATAATATTTAAAAAATAATATAAGCGTATTCTGGATCATCTGGATGACCTTCCTAGAACCGAGTATTATCCTGCGATTTTAGTCCTTTGCTTGTGTGTGTGTTTATAATTGAGTAAGCACCAAGCAATTCTACTTTAACCAGGGAGCTAATGAGAAAAGAACCAAAGCTGACTTAATATGTAAATGATGTATTTACATTAAATGAAGGCCAAATAATATCATAACATGTTGCACAAATAAATGGTTTACAGTAATTAGAATGAAAAAAGTGACGGGGGAATTGTCATCACATGGCACCTGGTAGTAACCTGACCTTAATTATCAGTATCAAATTCATTCTACAACTAGTGGAGAAGAAAACAACATCATCTGCCTGGCACATAAAACTAAGCCTTTTAATTTAAAAGTTATTGTTTGTATTGCTTGGTTTACATTCAATTTATGATTTTTTTTATAATTACAGAAGCTCTGTGAGCATAAGGAGTTTATACCTGCTTGTATGTTTACACAGTTAAAGAGCATGGACTCGGGACAAATTTCCTGGATCTCAGTCCTAGCACTTAACCACTCACTGGCTGAGTGGCCTTGGGAATGTCACTCAACCTCTTTGTGCCTCAACTTCTTCATCTGAATGGGGATAATAATAGTACCTACCTAGTGAGGAGTAAGGAGCCCTGGTGGGGCGGTGATTAAGAGCTTGGCTGCTAACCAAAAGATCAGCAGTTCGGATCCACCAGCCGCTCCTTGGAAACCCTATGGGGCAGTTCTACTCTGTCCTATAGAGTTGCTGTGAGTCAGAATCAACCGGGTTTTTTTTTTAGTGAGGAGTAAAGGAACCTTTGGAGGTGCAGTGGTTAAAGAGCTGGGCTGCTAGCCAAAAAGGTCTGCTTTGGAACCCACCAGCTGCTCCATGGGAGAAAGATGTGGCAGTCTGCTTTCATAAAGATTTAAAGCCTTGGAAGCCCAATGGGGCAGTTCTATTCTGTCCTATAGGGTTGCTATGGGTCAGAATCAACTGGGTTAGTGAGGAGTAAGGAGTCCCTGGGTGGCGCAAATGGCTAAGCCATCGCTACTCTGGGTGGTGCAAATTGCCTGCTAACCTAAAGGTTGGTGGTTTGAACCCACCCAATGGCATTACAGAATACCTAGAAATCTGTTTCCGTAAAGATTACAGTCAGGAAAACCCTATGGAGCAACTCTATTCTGTAACACATAATGTGGTTTAGTGAAGAAAAATGAACACATGTAAAGTGTTAAAATAGTGCGTGGGAATGCTAGGTATCCTTATAATAAAAATAATTTAATTCATTAGTTTAACTGAAAGTCCAAAAGTGTGATTGAGTAAATTAAGGTATATAAAATAATAAGTAATATTTACATAGCATATCAAGTCTATGAAATACTTTTTCATACACATTATTCCATTTAATCCTCAACATCAACCCTAAAGGCTGATATTATTTTTCTTGTTTTAAAGATAAGGGGACTAAAGCTTGGATAGTTGAAGTCATATGCCCTGCAAAAGTTATGTGTGCCATAAACATTTGATTTTATTTTTTCAAATATTTTGTAACTTAATATTTTTCTCATTTTCCCTTGGGTTGCTAGGAAGCCCAGAGCTCATTTTGTAATCTAGTACACATTAGTACTTGTATAGGACTTATTGGTCTGGATATCTACATTTGTTTTCTCTCATAGTCTTGATTTTTCTATTCTCCTTTATATTTTTCCCTGATTCTGAAATTTTATGTATACTATTTTATTATTTGGAATTTGTATAATCTGCCTCATATGCTTTTTGGAAAGATTTGAGACATAAATAAATGGACTGGCCCATGGTCACAGATCCAGATCTTGAGCTGAGTTATTTTGGCTTCACAAGGAGGTCATTTCTTGAGCACCTAGTTTGTGTTCATGTGCATTATCTCACGTAATCTACACATCAATGGGTGTGGGATAGGTCTGTTACTGCAGTCCTCCTCATTTCAGATGAAAAAATGGAAGCTTATAAAAGTTATAATACTTTTCCAAGGTAAATAACTGTTGTAAGAATTTCTGACCCTACAAATGCCCCTAAACAAAAGCATGAGCTTCCTTTTATAAATCCTGCCCTGTTGCTAAAGGTTTAGGGCCAGAGCTTTACGTCCTTCTCTTTGTTCCTGCCCTCAGTCATGTGGGCTTGGCCAAGAGCAAAAATTGCCATTCCAACTATCTGTCACTGAAATAAGATATTTACTATTTTTAGCTAAAAAAAATAGTTGCTACAATAGAAATACCATAAATATCAAGTAAAAATGGTTTTCAACTTGTAGTGTCCTTAGTAGACTCTCACGGTTTCCTAGAACACAGAGCCCTTTTTGTCACTATTATATACTTGACCAGGATGCAGCATCTGCCTTCCAGAAAGAGCCAAAAAAGGAGACTCAGAGACTGGTTCTCAGTGAGGTGGCATGCAAATATATGCTGTCTGATCCTGGCCAACTTGCCAGTTTCTTTATTTGGGTAGGTTTCATGGTTTTTACAAGCCTTGAAGACTGTGACTCAGATTGGTCCTTGTACACATATTCAGTGGATGTTCTAAACCTGTATTATAATTGCTTTTTCAATTGCCAGCCAGCAAGGAGGTTGTTTAAATCAGCTATTGGCTGGCTTAAGGCAGAGCAGAAAGTCTGGAATTGGCTGTTGCTATTCTGACCTAGGTTGATGTCATAAGGAGGTACAGAGAGTATCTGTTCAGTAACATCCAGAAATTAGAACAAAGGGCTGCGATACCAATTCCCCAACTTTTTTTACATCACCTTTATGGTGTTTTTCAAATAGTAATTTTTCTCAAACTTCAGTTATTTGATTATCATGATTTTTTTTTGTCATATCCTCATATCACTTTTTCTATTATTCAAATTTTCTTTAAGTTAGTGACATTTTTATTTAAATTATTTTAAAGGGATATTTTATATTGCTATCATAAATGGAAGAATAGTTTCCCTATTGATAGAAGACAATCTTTTTTTTTTTGTTTGTGTATTGTTGTAGTTTAAGTGAAAGTTTACATTTCAAGTTAGTCTCTTACACAAAAATTTATACATACGTTCTTATATGACCCTAATTGCTCTCCCTATACTGTGACAGCACACTCCTCCTTTCCACCCCTGATTTCCCATGTTCATTCAACCAGCTCCTAACTCTCTCTGCCTTCTCATCTCACCTCCGGACAGAAAGTGCCTGTTTAGTCTCTTGTATCTACTTGAGCTAAGAGGCACACTCCTCACGAGTATCACTTTATGTCCCACAGTCCAGTCCAATCTTTGTCTGAGGAGTTGGCCTCAGAAATTGTTTTAGTTCTGGGCTGATACAGAATCTGGGGGCCATGCTTTCCGGGGTTCTTCCAGTTCCAGTCAGACCACTAAGTCTGGTCTTTTTACCTGAATTTGAATTCTGCATCCCACCTTTCTCTTGCTCCATCAGGGACTTTCTGTTGTATTCCCTGTCAGGGCAGTCATGGGTGGTAGCTGGGCACCATCTAGTTCTTCTGGTCTCAGGCTGATGAAGTCTCTGGTTTATGTGGCCCTTTCTGTCTCTTGGGCTACTACTTTCCTTGTGTCTTTGGTGTTCTTCATTCTCCTTTACTCCAGGTGGTTGGGACCAATTGATGCATCTTAGATGGCCGCTTGCAAGCTTTTAAGACCCCAGATGTCACTCACCAAAGTAGGATGCAGAACATTTTCTTAATAAACTTTGTTATGCCAGTTCACCTAGATGTCCCCTGAAAGCATCGTCCCCAGATCCCTACCACTGCTACTCTGTCCGTCAAAGTGTTTGACTGTATTCAGGAAACTTCTTAGCTTTGGTTTAGTCCCATTGTGCTGACTTCCCCTGTAGTGTGTGCTGTCCTTCCCTTCACCTAAGATAATTCTTATCTACTGTCTAGTTAGTGAGTAACTCTCACCTTCCCTCCCCACCCTCGTAACCATCAAAGAAAGTTTTCTTCTGTGTTTAAATCTTTTCTTGAGCTCTTATAATAGTGGCCTTATACAATATTTCTCCTTTTGTGACTGACTAAATTCACTCAGCATAATGACCTCCAGATTCCTCCATGTTATGTTTCACGGCTTCATCGTTGTTCTTTATCTTTGCATAGTATTCCATTGTGTGGATATACCATAATTTGTTCATCCATTCATCCATTGATGGGCGCCTAGGTTGTTTCCATCATTTTGCTATTGTGAACAGTGCTGCAATGAACATGGGTGTGCACATATCTATTTGTATGACAGCTCTTAATTTTCTAGGATATATTCCAAGAAGCGGGGTTGCTGGATCATATGGTACTTATATTTCTAGCTTTTTAAGGAAGCGCCAAATCGATTTCTAAAGCAGTTGTATCATTTTACATTCCCACCAACAATGTATAAGTGTTCCAGTCTCTCTACAACCTCTCCAGCATTTATTATTTTGTGTTTTTCGGATTAATGCTAGCCTTGTTGGGGTGAGATGATATCTTATTGTAGTTTTGATCTGCATTTCTCTAATGGCTAATGATCGTGAGCATTTTTTCGTGTGTCTGTTAGCTGCCTGAATATCTTCTTTGGTGAAGTGCCTGTTCATATCCTTTGCCCATTGTTTAATTGGGTTATTTGTCTTTTTGCTTTTGAGGTTTTGGAGTATCTTGTAGATTTTAGAGATTAAACGTTGATCAGATTTGTCGTAGCCAAAAACTTTTTCCCAGTCTGTAGGTTGTCTTTTGAATCTTTTGGTGAAGTCTTTGGATGAGCATAAGTGTTTGATTTTTAGGAGCTCCCATTTATCTAGTCTCTCTTCTGATGCTTGTGCATTGTTACTTATGGTTTGTATTGTTTTTATGCCATGTATTAGGGCTTCTAGCATTGTCCCTATTTTTTCTTCCATGATCTTTATCGTTTTCGATTTTATATTTAAGTCTTTGATCCATTTTGATTTAGTTTTTGTATATGGTGTGAGACATGGGTCTTGTTTCAGTTTTTTGCAGATGGATATCCAGTTATGCCGGCACCATTTGTTAAAGACTGTCTTTTCCCCAGTTAATGGACTTTGGGCCTTTGTTAAATATCAGCTGCTCATAGGTGGTGAATTTATGTCTGGATTCTCAATTCTGTTCCCTTGGTCTATGTATCTGTTGTTGTACCAGTACCAGGCTGTTTTGACTATTGTAGCAGTATAATAAGTTCTAAAATCAGGTAGTGTGAGGCCACTGACTTTGTTCTTCTTCTTGAGTAATGCTTTACTTATCCGGGGCCTCTTCTCCTTCCATATGAAGTTGGTGATTTGTTTCTCCATCTCCTTAAAAAATGCCACTGGAATCTGGCTCTGGATTGCGTTGCATCTGTAGATCATTTTGGGTACAATTGACATTTTCACAATGTTGAGTGTTCCTATCTGCAGACGGGGTATGTTTTTCCACTTATGCAGGTCTCTTTTGGTTTCTTGCAGTAGTGTCTTGTAGTTTTCACTGTATAGGTCTTTTACGTCTCTAGTTAGATTTATTCCTAAGTATTTTATCTTCTTGGGGGCTATTGTAAATGGTATTGATTTGGTGATTTCCTCTTTGAAGTTGTCTTTGTTGGTATAAAGGAATCCAACTGATTTTTGTATGTTTATCTTGTATCCTGAAACTTTGCTGAAATCTTCTACTAGTTCCGTAGTTTTCTTGTGGATTCTTTGGGATTTTCTGTGTATAAGATCATATCATCTGCAAATAGAGATACTTTGACTTCTTCCCTACCAATCTGGATGCCCTTTATTTCTTTTTCTATCCTAATTGCTCTGGATAAGACCTCGAGCACAATGTTGAATAAGAGTGGTGATAAAGGGCATCCTTCTCTGGTTCCTGTTCTCAAAGGGAATGCTTTCAAAGTCTCTCCATTTAGGATGATGTTGGCTCTTGGCTTTATATAAACGCCCTTAATTATATTGAGGAATTTCCGTTCTATTCCTATTTTGTTGAGAGTTTTTATCATGAATAGGTGTTGGACTTTGTCAAATGTCTTTTCTGCATTAATTGATAAGCTCATGTGACTCTTGTCTTTTGTTTTTTTCATGTGATGGATTACGTTGATAGTTTTTCTAATGTTGAACCCTCCCTGCAAACCTGGTATAAATCCCACTTGATCATGGTGAATTATTTTTTTGATATGTTGCTGAATTCTATTGGCTAGGATTTTGTGGAGGATTTTTGTGCCAATGTTCACGAGGGATACCAGTCTGTAATTTTCTCTTTTGTGGTGTCTTTACCTGGCTTTGGTATCAGATCTATACTGGCTTCATAGAATGAGTTTGGGAGAATTCCATCCTTTTCTATGCTCTGAAATACCTTTAGTAATACTGGTGTTAATTGTTCTCTGACAGTTTGGTAGAATTCTACAGTGAAGCCTCTGGGCCAGGGCTTTTTTTTGTTAGGAGTTTTTGAATTACCTTTTTAATCTCTTCTTTTGTTATGGGTTTATTTAGTTGTTCTACCTCTGTTTGTGTTAGTTTAGGTAGGTAGTGAGTTTCTAGAAATTTGTACATTTCCACTAGATTTTTGAAATTTGTTAGAGTACAGTTTTTCATAGTATTCTGTTATGATTCTTTTAATTTCAGTTGGGTCTGTTGTGATATCACCCATCTCCTTTCTTATATGGGTTATTTGCTTCCTCTCCTGTTTTTCATCGTCAGTTTGGCCAATGGTTTATTAATTTTGTTGAAATTATCAAAGAACCAGCTTTTGGTCTTGTTAACTCTTTCAATTGTTTTTCTATTCTCTATTTCATTTAATTCTACTCTGATTCTTATTATTTCCTTTCTTGCGGCATCCGAGATCTTCTTTTGTTGCTCTCTTTCTACTTGTTCCAGTTGTAGGGTTAATATTTGGATTTTGGCCCTTTTTTTTGGATGTGTGCATTTATTGCTGTAAACTGACCTCTGAGAACTGCTTTTGCTGTGTCCCAAAGGTTCTGGTAGGATGTGTTTTCATTCTCGTTTTATTCTATGAATTTCTTTATTCCAGCTTTAATTTCTTCTATAACCCAGTAGTTTTTGAGCAAGGTTTTGTTGAGTTTCCATGTGTTTGATTTTTTTTCTTGGTTTTTCTGTTGTTGATTTCCACTTTTATGGCTTTACAATCTGAAAAGATGCTTTGTAATATTTTGATGCTTTGGATTTTGTTAAGTTTTGCTTTACGGCCTAATATGTGGTCTATTCTGGAGAATGTTCCATGTGCATTGGAAAAGAAAGGATACTTGGCTTCTTTGGAGTGGAGTGTTTGGTATATGTCTATGAGATCAAGTTGGTTGATTGTAGCTTTAGCTCTCCCCTGTCTTTGTTGAGCTTATTTCTGGATGTTCTGTCCTTCACTGAAAGTGGTGTGTGGAAGTCTCCTACTACTATTGTGGAGCTGTCTATCTCTCTTTTCAATGCTGTTAGTTTGTTTTATGTATTTTGGAGCCCTATCATTAGATGTATATAAATATTTATTATAGTTATGAACTCCTAGTGTATTGAGCCTTTAATCATTATATAGTGTCCTTCCTGTGTAAGAAGATGGTGGAGGATCTTACTTTAAAATCTATTTTGTCAGAGGTTAATATTGCCACTCCTGTTCTTTTTTCAGTGTTGTTTGCTTGATAAATTTTTTCCCATTCCTTGAGTTTTAGTTTGTCTGTGTCTTTAAGTCTAAGGTGTGTCTGTTATAGGCAGCATATAGACGGATCGTGTTTTTTTTTAATCCAATCTGCCACTCTGTCTCTCTTTATTGGTGTATTTCTACATTTCTACATTCAGCATAATTATTGATAGGTATGAATTTAGTGCTGTCATTTTGATGTCTTTTTTTGTGTGTTGTTCACACTTTCTTTTTTCCACTTAATTTTCTGTGCTGAGTCATTTTTCTTTATGTATTTCCTTTTCATCCTTTTCATTGTTGTTGATTTTGTATTTGTTGAGTTTTTATGTTTTCATCATTTTTTTCTTTGACTTGTAGGATTGTTAGTTTCCTTTGTAGTTATCTTAATATTTACCCCTATTTTCTAAGTTAATGCAAGTCTTTTATTTCTTTATATTGCCTTGACTTTCTCTCCATATGAAAAATCTATGTCTACATTTTTTAAGTCCCTCTTTTTTGTTTTAATGTTGTCTTCTTTTACATATTGACATCTGTTTCTCTGTTTTCAGTGTTTTAGCTTTGTTTCATTCTTGTGACTTCCCTATCTGGGTTGATATCTGGTTGCTTTGTCCTGTGTTCTAGTCTTGGGTTGTTATCTGATGTTATTGATTTTCTAACTGGAGGACGCCCTTTGGTATTTCTTGTAATTTTGGTTTGGTTTTTGCAAACTCCCTAAACTTCTGTTTATCTGGTAATGCCCTAATTTTGCCATTGTATTTGAGAGACAGTTTTGCTGGATATACAATTCTTGGCTGGCAGTTTTTTTCCTTCAAGGCTTTATATATGTCAACCCATTTGCCTTCTTGCCTGCATGGTTTCTGCTGAGTAGTCCGAGCTTATTCTTATCGACACTCCTTTGTAGATGACTTTTTGTTTATCCCTAGCTGCTCTTAAAATTCTTTATCTTTGGTTTTGGCAAGTTTGATTATAATATGTCTTGGTGATTTTCTTTTAGGATCCACCTTATGTGGGGTTCCATGAGCATCTTGGATAGATATCTTCCCATCTTTCACGATATCAGGGAAGTTTTCTGGCTGCAAATGTTCAACAATTCTCTCTATTTACTGTTATCCTCCCTTGTTCTGGTACTCCAGCCCCTTGTAGGTTATTCCTCTTGATAGAATCCCACGTAATTCTTAGGGTTTCTTCATTTTTTAAAATCCTTTTATCTGATTTTTCCTCAAATAAGTTGGTGTCAAGTGCTTTTTCTTCAATCTCACTAATTCTGAGTTCCATTGCCTCAATTCTGCTCCTACAACTTTCTACTGAGTTGTCTAATTCTGAAATTTTGTTGCTAATCTTCTGTATTTCTGATTGCATCTCTCTATGGATTCTTGCAGCCTGTTAAATTTGTAATTATGCTCTTCTCTAATCTTTTTAATTTGCTCTATTGTGTGTTCTGGGTTTTGATTAATTTCCTTCCTAATCTTTTGAAGAGTTCTGTATATTAATCTTTTGTATTCTGCCTCTGTTAATCCAAGAAATTTTCTTCCTCTGGAAAATTTCTAGATTCTTTATTTTGGGAGCTTGCTGAAACCATCATGGACTGCCTCTTTATGTGATTTGATACTGGCTGTTGTCTCCAAGTCATCAATAAGTTATTATATTTATAGATTTTATGCTTGCTTACTGTGTCCTAGCTTCTTGTTTTATTTTGTTTTGATATGCCCAAATAGGCTGCTCGTGTGAGCTAGCCCAGTCACCAACACCCTTGAAGCTCCAGTGTCCTGCCCCCAGTTGGCCAGAACTGCCATTAAGTATGTGCGCTCAGGAGTTTGCTCACTCCTCCTGTATGGATTCAGCTCAGGTGTGCAGGTAGTTGGCCACCAAGTGCTTGGTGTAGGTTCTCATCTACAGTTCTAGACAGGCATGGGTGATTGGTGTAGGCACAGGCATCTGGTGGCAGCAGGGGGACACAGGCTGAGCAAGGCAGGAGGCTGATGGTCACCTCCAAGTGTCCAGGAGGGAAGTGTGCTCCTGTTCCCTAGAGTGCATAGATGGGTGGGTTTTGCAGCCAGACTGTGAGCACCCAATGATGTTGGCTGTAAGGACTGGGGGATACCTCTTATTCTTGGGCCCCTGTAGCAGGTGGCTAGGTGGCATGGGTGGAGCCACCAGTCCTCAGGCCCCTGATGGGGGTAGGTGAAGACCCCGCTGAATGGGCAGAGCAGCATCAAATGTCACCAACCTGCCACTTCACAGCAGAAACAGTTGAAGTTAGACTTCAGGTATATACCCTGTTGTACTGCGGTAATGAGGGCCTATGCTGTTGAGATGGGCCCACACAAGTCTCTGCAGGGGGAAAGGCACTCAAATTCCATGGATCCCTTATCCCTATGCCTAGGCAAAGGAGCTGTGCCTACCCTGAGTTCCTGGCTTAGGTGAGCCGGCAGATTATTTTTTCCCCTGTTTTGTTAATTTGTTCACTCTCCAAGTCCAGAAGAATGGCTCAGGGAGCGTGATGGATCCTACTTCCAGGCCAGGGGACTCGGCAGTTGCTGAAGCCAGTCTGGGACCCAGTGCAGAGAAGGGACCGGGGAGGTTAATGGGAGAGAGGTTTTTCCCTAAGGGCGGTGTTTTTGATCCTCGCAGTAGGCCGAGTCAAGTACTTATCTTTCACCGATCTAGGACTGCTTCTCACTGATTCTGGCCGCCAAGTAGACTCTCTGCTGCTGGGTCTCTCCTGGTGTGGAAAAAGCCTCCCAAGAGCCACTGCTTGCCTGCCTCACTGCTCACCCCGGTGCTGATCTGGGCTGAAGGGCTCAGCTTCTCACCTGGTCAGGTCTGGCAACTCTTCACTGCTTCCGAACCGTCTCTCCTTCCCCTTGCCACTCAGTCCAGTGCCTCAACTTTGCCTTTGATGTTCAGGGCTCCTAGATTGTTATGTATAATCCATTCACTTGTTTTTTCTGGTCTTTGTTGTAAGAGGGAACACCGGAAGCATCTGACTACTCTGCCATTGAAGGCAATCTTAAAACTAAATTGGTGACAACAAAGAACTTTTATTAAATTATTTCCAGACTCAAGGATTGGGAAGTGGGAGGCCTATAGTGTATTTTTAACAATTGCATAAAGTATTGCAATAACTATTGAACAGTTAGCAAGCAATATAACTTTTCCGTGCCATAATTTCTCCCATTTGAAAAAAAAAGCTTGAAATTATTTACCATATTCATTCATCACAGACCATTATCTGTGAGGAAAAGTGGAGAGATGTCTTGTGTCAATTGCAGGAAGTAACTGGAGACTCTAGGATATCAGATTATGGAGTGAAGGAGCTAGTAGGAGTCAGAAATTACAGAGAAGGAGAATCAGCAACATGATAACAGCACAGAAATCAGAGAGTTTCAAGTTTGAAACTTTTTGTCCTTGGTACACAAGTTTGGTGAGCTCTACTTGCTTATGCTGAGTAGTAAGAAAGTTAAGGAAAAGCAAAAAACATAGTAAACTCTTAAAATGTTACTGGATGCCATTGAGTCTACTCATAGTGACACCATATGACAGAGTAGAACTACCCCATAGAGTTTTCTTGGCTGTAGTCTTTATGGGTTTGAATTGCCAACCTTTAGGTTCACAGCCAAATGATTAAATGTTGCACCACCAGAGCTCCTCAAGTTCTTATAATAAAGGACTTAAAAGCTGTTAAGTGAGGAGGAAAAATCACAGCAGTGGAGAGATTAGGAGAGAAATTCCCAGTGGTAAAAATTACAAGTCCTGATTCCTAAGGAAAATCCTGCTTGTGACGTTTGTTCCAGATCAATTCACTGACTTTGGAAACACATATGCCACACATCCCGAAGGGTTCTTTGACTTTATGGGCTCATAAAGTAATATCACATGAGTTGCTTAGGTGGCAGCTACACTTGTGGATATCGTTGGTTCCTGGATGAGCAAAGGGAGGTCCAGGAGAAGCCTCTTAGGAAAAGTACGCAGCCATGGAACCATTCTAAAGATAATTTATTATTCAGAAAAATCGAAATAAATCATTTAATGTCCAGCTATAGGGATCATTTTAGGAGAGCGCTGGTTAAAATGGCAATGGGCGTGATTGTCAGAGACATCTTTTCAGTGGTTCATCTGCCAAGAATGAAACAGTATAACTTAGCTTAGGGATGAGACAAGCTGTGATTCATTTTGGAAGAAATATATGGAGAAATGAGCCCTGGTGGCACTGTGGTTAAGAGCTTGGCTGCTAACCAAAAGGTTGGCAGTTCAAATCCACCAGCTGCTCCTTGGAAACCTGAGGGGGCAGTTCTTCTCTGTCCTATAGGGTCATTATGAGTTGGAATTGACTCGATGGCAACGGGTTTTTTATACAGAGAAAAATGATAATTGCTGATTAGATATGATAGTCGTTCTATTAATAGGGTCAAGAATAAGGAATGTTTACAAATAATTATGAAAGGCAAAAGACTGGAAAGATGACATAGTAGCAATGAAAAAAAGATAGAAACACTTTAGATGAACAAGATTTAGGATGTGACTATGAGTGATGACAGTAGTGTGGTAAGAATAAGTGGAACAAACCATCAATCCTGAACTCTGTATTACAGAGAAATGCTGCTGTAAATATATTCAGTAGTCACACACTTCCAATAAGTGTGCTAGCAAACAGCTAAGTGTATGTCACTTTAGGACTAAATTGCTTCATAGAAAACCAACCAGGAGTTCAATGAATTTTACAAGATTAACATTTTTGAATCCTGTGGAAAAGGAAGGGATAAAGAATAAATTTCACTTCGTTTCTTTTCTTTCTCTTCTCCAAAGCAACAAAAAGCTGATTTTCCCCATCAATTTAGGACCAGTAGCTTTAAATGTGGTTGTAGGTTTGCATCATTTGGAAGAGGCAGAGAATCTTTTGGGGTGTGGAGTTTTAAAAAATATCTGCTATTAATGCCTAAAACATGGGATAAGAACTCAGCAGTTCTAGATGATTGAATTCAATCTTAAAAAAAGTTAAAGAAGATAGTTGATCCCACCTGCCACAAGCTGAATATCCCTGACTTCTGGAGTTGTTCAACTGTCATGATTGGACTTCACCGTCTCCTCAGGAGGTAGTGGCTCCAGGCCTTGAAGGTGCTTAAATGTTGAGTATGCTCTCAATCACGTATTAGTAAGTTTGATTTGGGGAGAGTCAGCTTTCTCAAAAAAAAAATATCTATAAGCATGGAAGCCCTCTCACCTCCACAAATTCCTCTAGTGACAGAGTGAGTCTTTTGAGGAGTCTTTGAAGCACCCAGCATAGTTTTAGAGGTATCTGATTTGGGTTAAGTTTAGTCAGGGTAAACTTAGACTGGGACAGAGGAGAAGCCCACTATCATAGGGAATATACAAAATTCTGCCCCCTTCTGCATGTGTTAGAAAGTGACCTATGAATGGTCTTTTGTCTCTGAGAACTTCTGGATATCCTTGAGGTGCAACGGTATTTTCCACTCAAGAGTCTTTCTTTTTTTTTTTTTTATGTTTTTTTTATTCTTTTTTTTTTTTAATTATTGTACTTTAGATGAAGGTTTACAGAACAAATCGTTTCTCATTAAACATTCAGTACACATATTGTTTTATGACATTGGTTAACAACCCCACGATATGTCAACCATCTCCATTCTCGACCTTTTTTTTTTTGGTAAAAATGTATATAGCCAAAGATACACCATCCAGTTCAAAAATTTCTACATGTGCAGTTCAGTGACATCCATTACGTTCTTCCAGTTGTACTGTTATTCTCACTTTAGATGACGGTTTACAGAACAAAACAGTTTCTCATTAAACGATCAGCACACATGTTGCCCTATGACAATGGTTAACAACCCCACAACATGGCAACACTCTCCCTTCTCGACCTTGGAGAACATTTTCTTTGGTGATAATATACGTAGCCAAAGTTACACCATTTCAAGTTTCTACATGTACAATTCAGTGACATTGATTACATTCTTCCAGTTGAGCTGCTACTCTCACTATCCTTTTCCAAATTATTCCCTCACCATTCTCTTCAACTCACTGCCCACTAGGCTTCCCATCAAAACTTTTGAGTTGCTGTTGTCAATTTGATCTCACATAGATAATTCTTTTTTTTTGTATTTTAGATGAAGGTTTACAGAACAAATAGTTTCTCATTAAACAGTTAGTATGCATATTGCCCTATGACAATGGTTAACAACCCCAAGACATGTCAACACTGTCCTTACTCAACCTTGGGTTCCCTATCACCAGCTTTCCTGTCCCCTCCTGCCTTCTAGTCCTTGTCCCTGGACTGCTGTGCCTCATTAGTCCCATTTTGTTTTATGAGGTTGTCCAGTCCCTGGCTGAATGGTGAACTTCGGGAGTGACTTCACCACTGAGCTAACAGGGTGTCTGGGGGCCTTACTCTCAGGGTTTCTCCAGTCTGTCAGGCCAGTAAATGTGGTCTTTTTTTGTGAGTTAGAATTTTGTTCTACATCCTTTTCCAGCTCTGTCCAGGACCCTCTATTGTGATCCTGGTCAGAGCAGTCAGTGGTGGTAGCTGGGCACCATCTCAGGTCTGATAATTTCTTATAGTATATTCTTGTCTTTACATTTAGCACCCAAGAACCTGAGCTTTTGGCTTTTGGAAGAAAATTTACCATTTTGATGTGATACAGGGTCAGGTAAAATGGTGCAGGCAGACTCCCCATAGTGGTGAGTTATTCACTCTTTAATTTGGTTATTCTGTAAAATAATATTTTATTATGTTTTTGGTGAAAGTTTATACAGGAAATGAGGTTCCTGTTAACAATTTCTACACAAATTGTTCACTGACATTGGTTACATTTTACAGTGTTTCAACTTTCTCATTATTTCCATTCTGGTTGTTCTGTTTCCAGTAATCTGGTCTCCCTGCCCTCTTGCCTTCTCATCTTTGCTTTAAAGTGTTGACCATTTGGTCTCATATAGATTATTTTTTTTAAAGAAGCACAGTACTCATGGATGATATTGTTTATTTTATGAGCCAATCTGTTGTTTAGCTAAAAGATGACCTCATGGAATTGTTTTGGTTCAAGGTTTAAAGAGCATCTCAGGGCAATAGTCTCAGGGAGTCCTCCAGTCTCAACTGGTCCAGTAAGTCTGGACTTTTTAAGAATTTGAGTTCTGTTCCACATTTTGCTCCCATTCTATCAGGATCTATCTACTGTGTTCCTGATCAGACAGTTGGTAGTGGTAGCTGGGCACCATCTAGTTCTTCTGGTCTCAGGGTACATGAGGTTTTGGTTTGTGTAGACTATTAGTCCTGAGGACTAGTTTCTTCTCTTAATTCTATAAGTATTTATTGAATACCTACTATGTAGGCAATGTGCTACATGTTGGGAAGATAATAATGAAAAACAAAAAGCAGAGTCCCTGATCTCATGGAGTTTACAGTCTCCTTTTCCAAAGTAATATCCAATAGGTAGCACCCTTAGTATTCTTGGTAATGGAGAAGTCAGATTGCTGTGTACAAAGTTGTTCACTACAGAGGAAGTGGATCAAATTTCATGAAGAGCTGACAGCCTTTGAGAGAGGGAAGAGACCAAGAGCTCAAACTCTTTCTTTAAAAGACTTGAAGTTAAAAAGACTTCAATCAGATCTGTGGGGTGGGAAACCAAGGCCCATTGTCAGGGAAAGGTAACATGGTTCCTCAAAAGTTGCCCTGAGTAGGGATTCTAAGATTGTATCCAAGTGTCTTAGGCTGGGTTCTCTGGAGAAGCAAAACCAATAAACTGTGTGTGTGTGTGTGTGTGTGTGTGTGTGTATGTGTATATATATATATATATATACAATAGAGATTTATATCAAGGAAATGGCTCATGCAGTTGTAGAGGCTGTAACCTCCCAAGTCTGTGGGTCAGCAAAGAGGCTTCTCCTGATTCACGTAGCCTCAGGGGCTGGTGAACCCAAGATTGGCAGGCCAGAGAGCAGGGCTGTTGCTCACAGGTTGTGAAGATCAACGAATCCCAAGATCAGAAGGCAAGGCCTCATGTAAGCTGCTAGCTCCGATCCCAAGAACTGGTGGTCAGACGAAGAGGAGCCAGCAGCAGGGCCCAGAAAGAGCAAAAGCCCCTGAGCCCTGCCAGAACATCCTCCCGCTCTTGATGCAGGCCACACGCCCAGGGAAACTCCTTTTCATCTGATACGTTACTAACAACAGATCCCATCATGGGGGAGATTACATATCAAATCTCAACAGGGAAGTGACTACATACAACTGCCAAAACACCGAGAATCATGGCCCAGCCAAGTTGACACACAATCTTAACCATCATACAAAGGATCAAGATAAAAGTATCCATTGAGAAGGGCTTGTTTCAGCAATTGTGTGGGGGCTCCTTTGAATCCAGCTATCATGGCATTCTGGTTGGTCATGGATAAGCATGTGAGTGTGAATTGAAAGAAACATAACTGCAGGGCCCAAATGAGGGACACCACTATGGCAGTGGCGCAATATCTTCAACCATAATCACAGTGTCTGTAGACAGTCCCCTGCAGAACTCTATAAGACTGTTACTGAACAGAAGCTTTGAGTTATTGCAAGAAGCCCAGGTAGTTAAATACTTATCAGACTCTCCATTTCTTTTCCTATTTGCTATTTGAAAGCACGATTAAACTCTTCCATTTGAGCAAGTTCTTTGGTGTTTTGAACAATCTATAGGAGATAAGCCTTAAAATGGAGTTATTGGCAAACTTCCTTTGTTTTTTTCCTTTCTTTCCTCCCATTAGACTACCGTTTCCATCCATTCTCCTCCCTTTGGGAGGCAGGAGCTATAGAGGTGGTAATCCTTGGAGGCTGAAGAGGTGACTGGCCTGGTAGACTGATCAATTACATACAGGGAGATTGAACAAATAAACAACCATGTTGAGGATAATGAGAGTCAAGCTTCTCACTGTTAGAGAAGGAATTTACAAACATGGAAGGACAGAGGCTAGAGAGAACCCTGAGGAGTTGGATTGGAATAGAAAGTGCTGGTACATATACTAATGAATTTTAAATATATATACACAGATAGATACAGAGATATAGATGTATGTGTATCTATATGCACACACATATATGTATGTCCTAGCTTTGTTCTCTGAGAGGGCTTAGAAGCAATGAAAACCCAGCAGAATCAAGCATATCAAGTGCCCAGATCTTGAATTCCAAATGCTAGTGTCCACTAAAAGGACCCAGTACTTGTTGGAAATACTTTGCTCCAGCTTTGAAGCAGAGAAAGTACAAGATGATTCTGGATCAACTATTGCTCAAGAAAATAAGAAAGTGCTCAAAGAATGATGGGGAGTTGTCAAAAGGATGTAGAAGTGAGCTTGAAAGGGTGGCCAAATCTGGATGAATGTGAACATCAAAATAAGTAATGATATAATGAATTACAACTTGTTGAATAAAACAGGAAACTGTAAGTCCATACAGATATAAATGGAGAAGGGAAACCTTTTCCTTACAGTAGAACACCAACTAATATATGCAGTAGGAAAGATGAAACTAGGAAATCACCATTTAACAACTATCATTGGTTGTTGTTAGTTGCTGTCCAGTCAGCTCCGACTCATGGTGATCTTATATATAACATAATGTTGCCCGTTTCTAAGCCATCTTCATGATTGTTGGACTTCTGTCCTCCTAGACTGTGAGAGAATAAATTTCTCTTTGTTAAACCAGTCCATTTGTGGTATTTCTGTTATAGCAGCACTAGATAACTAAGACAGTATATTCAACATTTTTCGCCAGCATCACAATTAGAATGTGTCAAAAGAAAAGCGACAATGGTTAAATATGTGTATTTATATAATAATCATATAATCAATTTATATACAGCATTTATAAACAATAATCATATAAATAAAGATTAGACATAAAAATATAAACATACAAAAACAATAATGGTTAAATATTATGTGTCTACCCACACAGACAAATATATATATATACACATAGATAGGTAGGTAGGTAGGTAGGTAGACAGAGAGAGAGAGGAGCTGGTGATAAAGAAAATATGATAAAATGTTGAAAATAGAGGAATCTGAATCTGAGTGAAGGTGATAGGGGAGTTCTTTGTACTGTTCCTGCAAATTTTCTATAAATTTGAAATTATTTCAGAAATTTAATCAATGCAGTACAAGTTTATAGTGTTTATAACAAATATATATTTTCCAAAATTGTGTAGTTTTAAAAAGACAACAATGTGAATGTCAGTATTATTCCAAGAAGCATGTTAACAGAAAAACAACTCATGCATAGATAAAAGCATGTATTTTGCTTTTTCAGTAAGAGTAGAGATCTTTCTTCCCTTTGGGCCTAAAGGTCCCAGCAGAGATTCCTTCCAGGTGGCCACCCACTAACCATGGTACCCCATTTCCAACAACTTTCACAGAAATAAAAAGAAGGGTTATGTTATCATTCTCTTTTGACATATGGGTGAGAAGGTAAGATATGCATTGAGCTATTTTATTCATTAGAAAAGGAGAAGTTATTGGTTTTGAAGTAAAAAAAAAAAAGCAGGTGAGTAGCAGAGAGAGAGAGAAAAAGAACCTTATTTCTTGTTTGTGCACGGAGATATAGATAGATAGACAGCTGCTGTCGAGGCTACACTGACTCATGGTGGCCTTATGTACAACAGAACAAACGGTTGCCCAGCACTGCATCATCTTCACAATTGTTGGCATGTTTAAGTCCATCATTATGGCTATTGTGCCTGTTAGTCTCACCTAGGGTCTCCCTCACCCTCACTCACCCTCACATAATGTCCTTTTCCAGCGATTGATCCCTCTTGATGATGTTTCCAAAGCAATCAAGTTGAACAGGATTCTCTTGTGTTTCATAAGGTTTTCATTTGCTAATTCTTCAGAAGTAGACTGCCAGGCCTTTCTTCCTAGTATGGAGGATCCACTGAAACGTGTCCATTCTGGGTGACCTTGTTAGTATTTGAAATACTGGTGGAATAGCTTCCAGCATCGCAGCGATATGCAAGCCACCACAGTATGACAAACTGACAGACAGGTGGTGGGAAATACAAACAAATAGGTCATACTGGTTATAAGTCTTCGTGAGTGTGGGTTTGGGCTACTTGGTTAACTGTGGTAGCTATAGGACTCCTCTCTCCCCTATCAGATGAGGCTTAGTTTGGTGCTATAATAGGAAGAAAGGGGCAAAAGGACTGAGCCCGATAGTTCCCCAACAGGGATTGTATACCAAATAGTGGACGTCCCTGGCAGTTGTCCACCATGTGGTATAGAAGTCCTGTTTACCTCTCCAGCCTGATTTCTCAACACTCCCTTCACTCTAGGCTCCAGCCATACTACATTACTTGTAGTTCTAGAACATGGCACATCCTTCTCAACTCCCTTCAGGATGTGGTATGCTGTCTTACCCCTGAGAACTGGAAATCTCCCTGAACCCTAGCCTGGTGGCAGGGACTCCTGAATGAAGAGTCTCTGCCCACTTCAGTGGATTTTTGAATAATACCTGGTCTGTATTCCTTATTGCCAAGTGCCACCACCCATCTTGAGAGCCTATTCAAGTGTTGAACCCCTCTAACTGAACTGAATAGACTTGTCATTTGTTGACTGTGACAATGTAATTAGAATATCTGATGATTCACATAGAATCCTGTACCTCTTCATAGCATTTATCACACTTGTAATTATTTATTTAATGTTTGTTTTTGCCTGAAGCTCTAAGACAGCAATTAAGGCAATAAGCCTGTGTGTCTTGTTTACTGGAGTCCTTGGGTGACACAAACAGTTGAGCACTTGACCACTAATCAAAAGGTTGGTGGTTTGAATCCACCCAGAGATGCCATGGAAGAAAGACCTGGTGATCCGCTTCTGAAAGGTCACAGCCTTGAAAATCTTATGGAGTGCAGTTCTATTCTGCATACATGGGGTCGACATGGGGTCTCCATGAGTCACAATTGACTGCAGCAACTGGCTTTGGTCTTGCTTGCTACTCTGTTTTTAGGCTTAGCACAATACCTGAAACATGATAAATATTCTGTAAATGTTTTGACTGAACTTCCTAGCACCTGGAATGGAATCTGTTTTTCCATTGTCTGTCCTACATAGTTGGTGGTTTGGTTCCAGATCCCAACATTTTCCAGTCTGTTCTGCCACCTGGAGAAAACTGACTTTACAAATTACAAAATGATGGACTCCTAGGAAGCTACCTTGTGATTCTTATTTAAGGCTGAAAATGATGTTTGGCAAGAGATTTAATCTGATCAAGAGGACTTTGAATTGAAAATTGAGGGCGAGAGAAAAAATAATCAGTAATAGATAAAATTACCCAGGAATCCCTGAGTGGCACAAATAGTTAAGCACTCGGCTACCAACTGAAAAGTTGGCGGTTCGAGTCCACCCAGAGGCACCTCGGAAAAAAGGCCTGGTGATTTACTTCTGAAAGATCATTGTCACTGAAAACTGTATGAGCACAGTTTTACTCTGACACACGTGGGGTTGCCATGAATCAGAATTGACTTGACAGCAACTGGTTTGGCTTTTAAATATATTATTCAGGGCCAGTACTGTCTGAAGTGCTTCATATACACTAAATCCTTTAATCCCAGCAATAACCGCATGAGTTAGGGATTATTATAATGCCCTTTTTAAAGAGGAAGAAACTGAAGCATTTGAGTAACATGTCCAAGGTCACCCAGTTAGTAACAGGCTGAGCTGAGATTAAAACTGAGGCATTCTGACTCTAGAGTTTGTGCTTATACCCTCTGTGTTATTATGCTTTTTACAACCGCAAAGATTAATGCTCTGGAAAAAGATATTGTGTGACAGAAACAGAAAAATTAACACTTCTCAGTTTAAAATAACAACAACAAAAAAAACCTGGTTGAATACATATGTCTAAATATCAAAACATAGGTTAGGAATGACAACAAAGTGAATTTTAAATTTTAATGTGCTTACAAATCCAGCAGACCAAACTGTATTCAACGTTTGTGTTCCTTTCCAGTCCATGTCTGTGTGCATAGTTATAAACATGACAGATACAATTTGCATTCTGCCTTTTCATTTTACACTGTCATAACAATTTTACTATATTGCTATGTAGTAGCCAAGACAATGACTCCATATTATTGTTTTCGTTCATGTTTTTTATTAACTTGTTGACAATTTTTCAATGTTTGTTTATAAATGCTGTATCTAAATTGTTTATTCACACCACCTGCACATTTGTCTACTAAAATCTTAGCTTTCTTCTTAGAAATTTGTTTGATTCCTTTTTACAATATAGACATTAATTTTTACTGCTCTAGTGTTAAGACAAGGTGCCCTGGTAGCACAGTGGTTAAGCGCTCAGCTGCTAACCAAAAGGTCAGTGGTTTGAACCTGCCAGCTGCTCCGCTCTAGAAAGATGTGACAGTCTGCTTCTGTAAAGACTACAGACTTGGAAACGCTATGGGGAAATTCTACTCTCTCCTATAGGGTAGCTATGAGTCAGAATCAAGTCAATGGCAGCAGGCTTGGTTTTTTTGTTTTTTTAAGTGATAAGACAAAATTACTTTTTCTGGATTTCTGGGTTTTTTTTAGTGATTAAGACTGTCTCAGTCATCTAGTGCTGCTCTAACAGAAGTACCACAAGTGGATGGTTTTTAACAAGAGAAATTTATTCTCTCACAGTCCAGTAGGCTACAAGTCCAAATTCAGGACATCAGCTCCAGGGGAACGCTTTCTCCATTGGCCCTGGAGGAAAGTCCATGTCATCAGTCTTCCTTTGGTCTGGGAGCTTCTCTGCGCAGGAACCTCAGGTCCAAAGGACACATTCTGATCCCAGCACTGCTTTCTTGGTGGTATGACGTTCCCATGTGTCTCTGCTCGCTTCTCTCTTTTATATCTCAAAAGAGATTGCATTAAGACACTGATCTTGTCAACCTCATCAGTATAACCTCATCACAGTGATAGAATTTACAACACATGAAGAGATTGCATACAATCTCATCATAGTGGTAGAGTTTACAACACATAAGGACATCATATCAGATAACACAATCAAACAATACTGGGAATCATGACCTAGCCAAGTTGCTGTACAAATTTTTTGGGGGACACAATTCAATCCATGACAAGACAAAATTATATTTTTAAATGGTATATGTTTTAAATGATGGCAACTAACTAACAAAAACAACAACACTTTATCCCACTGTTTAGAATCAAATCTTCTTTGACCAGCTTTTCTTTTCTTTGTTCTTAAGGATGAGAAACTGTTATAGTACCCTATCAAATTGAATCTTCTGATTCTACTAACACTTGAGATAATCAGCTCTAGCTTTTACTATAGAATGTTTTACCATTACCCTTCTCCTAACCTACATATAGATTTTCTCTTTGTAATTTTGATATTCATGTGACAATGCAGATGTCTCCAAACCTCACAAGCCTCACAGAATAGGGTCTCATTCTTTTTATATTTAAAATATAATGACTTTGAGGCCCCAACCCCACAGCTAGTTAAACTAAGTCCAGTCTGGCTCTCATATCATATAAGTAGGATTGCTTTTTAGTGTTTTTATTCCTTTAAAAAAAAAAATGCTCCATTTTTTCCTGCCTTCCCTCTTCTTTCTTTTCTCCTTGTACTGCAATACCACCCCATGTTAAGAGTCTGGTGTATAGCTTAATCTGCTTTTCTCCGTATTCATATTTATTTATAAACATATTTATGCACACACATAGTTTTGTTTTATAGAAATGGAATCATATTATACACACGTCTCTGCCTCTTGACTTTTCTCACTCTGTAATACTGCCTGGAAATCTCTTAGCATTGACTAATTTTACCCATTCTGCCCTTGACAAGCAAATAAAAACGAAACTCTTATTTCATGCTTGCACAGAACAATCCACAGAACAATTGGGGGAAATACAACTAAAGGGCTGCTTCATGTAATTTTTCCAAAACAAAGAAAATCTATTCCAAGGAATAATTGACGTTGCTACTGCCACAAGCAGAAAAGTCTAAGAACTTTTAGATGAAACTTCTTCAGATTCAAAACAAAACAAAGATGGAATCCTTATTTCACCAGGAACCCTGTAACAGCTTGATCTATTGACTGACTTTGGGGAGGAACCCTAGTGATAGCCTTTATGTAAGATACTGGGAGTGCTGGGATCCACCTGGAATTTTATTCTACACTTATAAGTGGGCAATGTCTGCCACTAGATGCCAAAAATTCACAAGAAGAAAAGTTATGCTGTACCAGCAGTAGTCCAAATTCAGTAGATAAAATTTAAAAGCAGTAAATATTGTATTGCACATTTAGGTCAGTAGTCAATTTCACAAGTTTTAGTAGCATAGGAAGAGGAGAACCAGTATAGAAATTGATATGAAAGATGGTTAGACAGTTTTTACTAAATTGGAAGTTTAACATGAGCAAATAAGTGTAAAGCAGATTAAATAAGTAATGCAAAGTGGGCTTTGTTAATGCAAGTTGCTGCTTGGACCCTGGTAAGTACTAGACTCTATGCTTACTCTTGTGTTCAGTCTTTATTTGGAATTCGGATGTAGGTGTCTCATTTTGAGACACACGTTGAAAAACGTCTTTCAGGGATGTTAATCACAGGAGACTGTAATTTCATTCATAAGGTTCTGTTTCTTTTTTACAAAAGGCAAAAAAATCTGGAGTAAATTCCAGAAATTAATGTGTGTCCATTTGGAAGGGTAGGTACATAGCAGTTTAATAATATAATTTATACTTCACAGTAACCCCCAATTACTTTCCAAAATAAATTACCACTGTCAACTATCAACCTCATTTCTTATTATTCTTCATTAACCTTCTGGTTTGGGCATGTTCATCTCCGATCTTTGTAACTAGATTCTTTTCTGCTAAGTTATATATGTCATTCTCTATACCATGAATTCAACAAATACTGATTGAGTGTTTTGAAAATTCTAGACGTATTAGTTAGGGCAAAAGGTAAGTTGTAAGAAGAGACTTAACACAATGAGGCCTAAAAGAGCAATGAAACTTCTCTTCCACACAACAATTTAAGGTTGACCTATCCAGTGCAGGTCAGGGGGACAGCTCAGTTCTAGGCAGTCATAAGGCACTCAGACTCCTTCTGACTTGTGGCTTCACCCTCCCTATGGCCTTGCTGGTGTCTGGATTGTTGAGGCCAGGTCATGGCCCTATCTGTTTTACAGTCAGTGGGAATGTTACTGAACGCAATGGGTTCTCCGCCTGTACTCTTGTTAAGAATAACTAAGAGTCATGGGGATTTGAGGCAAGGTATGGTTTATTGCTCGCAGTGGTCAAGGAGACAGGGAGATCGTTCTCAAAGCACTGTCTCCCCGAACAAAGGGTTGGAGGAAGTTTTACACTACGGTGAAAAGGAAAAGTCATACATATTCATTAAATGTCTGGGAAATGGCATGCATATTCAAAAAGGGGTGTGGGGTGGGCGTGTAGGCGGCGCACAAAACTGGTGGCTCAAGATGGCAGCCCATGTTCCTTCAAGATGGCTCCTCCTGTACTCTTGACGTCTCTGTGTGTTCCCAAGAAAATGGCGGCGTATACTGAAAACATTGCGATGGAGTTCACTTTAAGTCACCTTACTGTTTCATGGCGCATGCGTGAAGTCTGGTTTTAGTCAGATTGCCTGAAGAACAACTGTAAGCATGAAGATTAGAAGGAATCAGGGCGGGGTGACTCATCATCTTGGTTGAAAGATGCTGTTTGTATTTGCTCTGAAGTTGTCTATTGACACAGCTTGTCACCTGAGGCCCATCTAGTTCCTAGCTGGTCTCAGGAAGAAAGAAAAAAGGCAAGGAGCTAGCACAAGCATTTCTAAGAAAGAAGCCCGGAAGTGGTAGTATCACTTATATTCCCACTCCATTGGTGAGAACTTAGTCACCAGCAAGGGAGTTACCTAACAGGCAAAGAAGCTTGGGTATATAGCTTAACCACGTGTCTAGAAAGAAGAGGAGAATGAATTTTAGTAATCAGCTACCAGTCTCCACCACACTAGGTCATGTGCTACTTGCTAGAGTACTTCGCCTGCTCTTCTCCATCAACCTAGAATGACTGTCTTCAAAACTCACCTTAAACTTCATTTCTCTCAGGAAATTTTTCCTAAATAGGAAGGCAATTCCACTCTGTTTTCTTTAATTATGTTCATGACATGAATTTAATTTTATTCAATAGCTTTAAATCAGTCGATAAAGACTTATTAACACCTACTGTGTGCCAGGCACTATACTGAAAGCAAGGAATGAAGTGGTAAATGAAATATAGTTCCTGCCCTCACAAACCTTATAGACCAGTGGAGTAGATGGACATTACTTACAATTAAATGTGTCAGTACAAATTACAATGAATGCTATGAAGAACAAGCTACTCTGCAAGAATGTAATATAGTTTCTCATTTTTGTTGGATATTTGGGAAAGGTGTCGTGAATGGGAGTTAAAGCTTTACAAATTTAATATTTAAAATTTGGAATTAAATCTCCCTTTTTCTCAGCTGAATCCAAAATAGTGCAACTGGGAAGAGAAGATTTCCAGAGATGATGACATAGGAAGACTTAATGAAAGAGCTGTTGCTTTGGGAAAAGTACTGGTGGAGAGAGAGAGAGATGGGAACATAGAGGGAGGGTGGCACATATTATAAACCAGTTGCCTTAGAGTCGATTCCAACTCATGGTGAACCCATGTGTATCAGAGTAGGACTGTGTCCCATAGGGTTTGCAATGGCTGTTTTTTCAGAAGTAAATCACCAGGGCTTTCTTCCGAGGCAACTCTGGGTGATCTTGCATTTCCAACCTTTTGGTTAGCAGCCAAGCATGTTAACTGTTTGCACCACCCAGAGACTCTAGCACACATTATAGCTATTTTCAAAGACTGAGCAGCTATCATACAGAAGAGGGAGTAAATTTGCTTTATTCCCAAGAGCAAAGCTAGGAATAATTGGAGGAAGTTGAAGAGAAGAAGACTTGGGGTTAATTAAAAAACAGAGGAAGCACTAAATCTATTGCCTGGAAACAACTTTTAAGCCTTGAACCAAAACCATCCCATAAAGCCATCCTTAAACTAAACAACAATTTCACTCGTTTAGTAAAGAAGTTTCACCTTGAGCATTGCACTCTTGTAAAGAAATATCTACATGCGATTAAATGGACAACAGCAACTCTACAACACAGACAAGAACTGTAAGGGACAGAGAGTCTAAGTTAAGGGTAGTGAAACATGGGCAGAGATAGGGAGAATGGTGAAAATACGAAGACCAATGAACTGTACATGTAAAAATTGTTGAATGGGTGTATGTTTTGTTGTGTATATTTTCACACAAAAAATACTGGATTTAAAAAAAAAGGAAACAAACTAGCATTCCATCAAATAGAGTGGCCAACCACCTACCTCATTATGTGATGAGTGTCTGTCACCAGAGGTAGGATGACCGTTTGTTAGGCACACTGAGGAAGAAATTCCTGATCAGGATTGGAGGTTTACCCATTTAATTGCTTAAATCGTTTCTAAGGTTTTTATAATTTTCCTTCTTTCATGCGTAACACATCAGTTGTTGTTGTTATTAGTTGCTGTGACTTGGCTTCAACTCATGGCAGCCCCATGTACAACATAATGAAACACTGCCTTGTCCTGCGCCATCTTTATAATCGGCAAGTTTGTGTTCATTGTTGCAGCCATTTTGTAGTGATTTCCAACCTAGGGTACTCATCTTCAGCACTATATCAGACAATACTTTCTTGTGATCCATAGGGTTTCATTGGCTAATTCTTGGAAGTAGATCACCAAGGCTTTTTCCTAGTCTGTCTTAGTCTGGAAGCTCCACTGAAACCTGTCCACTGTGGGTGACCCTGCTGGTATTTGAAATACTGGTGGCATAACTTCCAGCATCATAGCAACATGCAAGCCCCCAAAGTAGGACAAACTGACAGATAAGTGGTGGAATACATCAATTAGTGAAGTAAAAACATTATAACTGTATGTATGCCATAGGAAAATATTAAACATTAAAAATAAAAATGTTCGTTATTATGCTTTAAAAATTGGTCTATTCTGCTAATAACTGAGAAAGGGCTATGCAATAGTTTTGAAATGCTGAATACATTACTAAGGAATGATGTATAATCTTCTAGTGCATTTTAGGTACTAGATCCTCATCTACTCTGGATGCTTTAGGCGGAAACTCAAAGGACAGAATGTGAAGATAAGTGTAATTCGCTTTCAGGCTGATATTTCTGTTAGTAGTGTTTGCCTTTATGGTTCCTTTCAGTAATGTGGAAAGTAAATGTGATTGGTAGAGCATGTATAATCACAGCCAGAGGACACTATTAAAGACAAATATATACATATGTATATACATACACACACATATATGAACCAAAAGGAAGTTCATGAGATAACCTCTATTTGTAGCCACAATGGCTGCATGCTTCTACGTAAAATGTACTTTCAGAGCAGTTTTACCAGGTGTAATAAATAATATTATTATTCACAAAATCTTAACTCTTCCTTCCTCTCCTTCCCCTGCATTGACTTTTCCACCCCACTGACATTGGACTTGGCTGATGGAATATGGTGGAAGTGATGGTGTGCTAGTTCCAAGTAAAGGCTTTAAGAGGCATTATGGTTTCTGTTTTCCCTCTTGGGCTCCTACCATCTGCCATGCTTGGGATAATCATTGATCATTTAGCCTGAGTTCTACAATGAAAACTATGTGAAGCACACCTGACCCCAACCTGCAGCCTGGTGCCAAGCCCAGCTGAACTTAGCTAAATCCATCTGACCCAGAGCTGACCCACGCACTGGAGAGTGGAAAATAAATGTTCATTATTATAAGCCACTGAGATCTGGGGGCTGCATGTGATACAGCATTATTAGAGCAAAACTTGACTAATACAGCATTTCCCAACACTTAATAGGATCTTTTCTAAAATATTTTTATTCAAGAAAGCAGACGACTTGCTCCAGTTGTTAATTCCTCCTTGATACTATTTTCACATATGACCTATAAAACATTAGTCGGTCTCTATGCTGGATGTCTTCTGTTTGCTCTTCCAAATGCATTCTCCGTCATTTTCTCCCTGGCTCTGTGCCTTAAGAGGCTTAAGGTAGGGTTTGGACAATGGACAGCACTGATAGATGAGAGGCAGGAAGAGAGGAGAGAGGCTGGGATATTTAATTTGTTGATTCTCTCCCTGCTGGGTCACTGCAAGCTGGCTACATCCTTGGCCAAAGGACACAGCTCTCTCTCTGAGTTTTAGTAATAACCGACCACTCTGGCGTTGGGGTGGTTACAAGCCTTGTGGTTCCTAGCCCCAAGGTACTCCACTATCCCTTGTGGTTGCCTTATACTCTGCCCACGCCTTTGTAAATAACCCCTTATTAAACTTTCTCCAAATTACCAAGTTTCAGAGTTCCATCTCTTTCCTGCTGTGACCTTGATTGATACAAATTCCCAGGTTAAAAAAACAAGTATTTAGTAAGTGGTAGAAATTCAATTTAATCTGCTATTCTGCTTGAAACACTATGTCAGAAGAAAACTTAAATATACACATATGAAAAATGTACATGGCTCTCATCTTTATTTTCAGGAGGTTCATTTTGTCCATTTACAGGCTCGTGAGACCTTTTTCAGGGCACCATTATCTTTCAGATACCTTGATATTACATCCAGTTCAAAATCTTATGCCAGTTAAGAAACTCCCAAAGTTTCCCCCCTGTGATTTTCTCCATAAATGCTAGACAAACTTAGTTTTTAAATCTCTCCTCAGGACTCAGTGAAATTGAGCGAAAAATAAAAATAGGATGGGAAGGGTAGAAGCATATAATTCTCCAAAATTTTGTTCTAATGACCCTCTTATTTTCCAGTGATACCAGGCTAGTGCCAGTAGCCATCAAATCAATTCTGACTCATGGTGACCCCATGTGTATCAGAGTGGAACTGTGCTCCATAGGGTTTTCAATGGCTGATTTTTTGGAAGTAGATTGCCAGGGCTTTCTTTTGAGGTACTTCTGAGTGGATTCAAACCTCCAACCTTTGGGTTAGCACCTGTCATGATTTGAATTATATCCCCCCCAAAATGTGTGTATCAATTTGGCTGGGCCATGATTCCCAGAATTGTGTGGTTGGCCTCCATTTTGTGATTGTAATTTTATGTTAAAGAGGATTAGGGTGGGATTGTAATACCACCCTTACCCAGGTCGCACCCTGATCCAACATAAAGGGAGTTTCCCTAGGGTGTGGCCTGCACCACCTTTTACCTTACAAGAGATAAAAGGAAAGGGAAGTAAGCAGAGAACTGGGAACCTCACACCACGAAGAAAATAGTGCCAGGAGCAAAGCCCGTCCTTTGGACCTGAGGTTCCTGCGCAGAGAAGCTCCCAGAACTGGGGAAGACTGATGACATGGACCCTCCTCTAGAGCCGATGGACAACGCATTCTCCTGGAGTGGACACCCTGAATTTGGATTTGTAGCTTATTGGACTGTGAGAGAGTAAACTTCTCTTTGTTAAAACCATCGACTCGTAGTATTTCTGTTAGAGCAGCACTAGATGACTAAGACAGCACCTGAGCGTGTTAACAATTTGTGCTACCCAGGAAAGTTTTCCAGTAATAGACAATTATTTCCCTTTGTTGCTCATCAGCTGCGAGAACTTAGGCCACGTTTATCCTTTCTAAGCCCAATTATTTTTTCTTTTTCAAAATCAGGATTAGCATATCTACTTTCAGATTCATTGTAAGAGTTTGATAAAATAACATATATGAAAGGATCTAGCCCTGGGATGAGCATATATTGGACTCAGTACATGCCAGCTTGCTTTTTTCTTTCCTCCAACTGCATTCTTAAAAATATTACATTTCATGTATTTTTATTTTTAAGGTTTATTCAGCCTTTCTGGAACAGCTTTTCAGGAAGCCTGGTTACTTGGTAGACTTAATTAAAAAAAATGTACTTTCCATGATATGCTTGTCAAAATTCCTAGATTTCCTTTAAAATTACATTTTTCCATGTGGTGAAAGATAACAATGCCCCCTAACGCCCTGTGTTATCACTTTGAAACTGAGAAAACTGACATATGTGCTTAGAAAGCAGCCTGCAACCATCAAAATCATGCTCCTTATGAATATCCCACTCTGGTGTATGTACACATGGGAATATTTATTATGCTGAATCAGTCCGTGTTCTCCTCAGGCTATTCAGTCAGTACCTGTGTTCCGAGTTGTTTTCAGAAGTTTAAGGAACAAAGAGGAATGCTGTAAAAAGCATATTTTAAACATTAAGTATGTAGACTCAGTATTGATTCTGAGAATTCTTGTGCTACTTTGATTTTAAAAGCTCATTTCCCTCACTCATCCTCCTATTACTATAGTCCTTTCTGGCCTCCACTTCAAGCCTGGCTTTCTGGGTTCTGTCTCTCTGTTTGCAATGTGCAGCCTCCTAGAATTCCTGGAACTCTTTCGGATGTGGCGATTTGGGTCTCCTCTAAGACCTTCACTGAATGCAGACATATTGCTAACTTCCAGAGAGTGGGCTCCTGGAAATCAGGCATAAGTCCATCTTGGTAGTTAGTAGAAAATACTCATTCAGATTCAACCTAGCACAACTACTATTCATTCCTTCGTAACTGCTTGGCATATTTCTTGTCTCCCTCTGCTTCATGAGATAATGTTTGGGGGGTGGGGGAAAATGATTTCACTGTGGAGAATTCCCCAAGTGGGGCCAACATTTATTTTGGAAATACATCCAAGGACTGTAACCAGAGCTCCTCTAAGCAACATTTGCCAGGAATTTTTTTTACATTAATAAATTCAAGCCTGACTCTCTAATGTAGCCTCACTTTCCATTTTATATTAATTCATTTGTCTTTTAGACTTGGCACGAAAGGTGTTTTTCTCATCTGGAATAATTTACCTTAGGTAATCCATACCCCTCATGTCCTTTAAAATCCAGCCACAACTCACCTTCTTCAGGGACCTTTCCCTAACTAAAAGGCTCTGTTCTATGTAGTGGATCTCCTATTTACAAGACATGGATTCCTGAAGTGTTTGCAAATTATTTTATTTATAGGAAGCCCATTGCTTTCAAGCTGATTCCTACTCATAGAGATTCTATAGGACAGAGTAGAACTGCCCCATAGGGTTTCCAAGGCTGTAATCTTTACAGAAGCAGGCTGCCACATCTTTCTTATGCTTTAACCACTGCGACCAAAAGAAAAAGAAAAAAAAAAAAAAAAAATCTTTGTGGCTACAACAATAAAGTATTTTAATGTGCAGACTAGCTCTTTACTTAAAGGAACTAGTGAATTCCTCTATAATGGGAATAATTACCCTTTTAATTTCTCTGTTGTATAAGAAAATATGGTGGCACAGTGGTTAAAAGCTCAGCTGCTAACCAAAAGGTTGGCAGTTCGAATCCACCAACCACTCCTTGGAAACCCTATGTGGCAGTTCTACTCTGTCCTAAATGTTCGCTGAGTTGGAACCAATTTGATGGCAACGGGGTTGGTTTGCTTTGGGTTTTATATATATATATATATATATATATACATATATGTATATATAAAACATGTGTGTTGTTATTTTTAGTTGTCATAGAGTCAATTCTGACTCATGCAACCCCATGTATGCAGAGCAGAACTGCTTCATAGGATTTTCAAGGCTGTGATCTTCTGGAAGCAGATCTCCAGGCCAGCCTTCCGAGGCGCCTCTGTGTGTGTTTGAACTACCAACCTTTCAGCTAGTAGTCGAGTGCTTAATCATTTGCACTACCCAGTTGCCTAAATGCATATGTATGTATTAAAGTTAATATTAATTCAAATTAATTAGTAGTACTTGTGTTCAATAATCTTGATAAACACTCTACTTTGTAGATGTTTTGATTGTGATATGTCATTAAGGGCAGAACTCGAGTACATTTTCTGTGTTCCTCAAGAGCAACTAGCACAGTTCTCAAAGATGAAAAAATTCTCTTTTATCAATGATTGTTTTTTACCTTGATTTCTAAGTAAACAATGGAGTTTAAACCAAAACCAAACCCATTGTCTTCGAGTTGATTCCGATTCATGGTGACCCCATATTTACAGAATAAAACTGCTCCGTAAGGTTTTCTTGGATACAATCTTTTTGGAAGCAGATCGCCAAGCTTTTCTTCCATGGTGCTGCTGAGTGGATTCAAATTGCCAACCTTTAGGTTAGTAGTCGAGCACAAACCATTTGCACCACCCAGGGACTTAATTGGAGGTTAGAGATTAATTTTTTTATTTGTTTTATTTTTTAACAGCTTTATTGAAGTATGATTGATATACAATAAACCACCAGAAAATATATAATTTTATAACTTTTGATGTATAAACACGTATCAATCATAAATTCGTGAAATCATCACAGTTAAGATAATGAATATATTTATCAACTCAAAAGTTTCCTCTGCCCTTTTGTAACGTCCCCCTACCCGCTCCTCTTGCCCTTTCCCTCATTCCCAGGCAACCACTGTAACTTTCTGCAACTTCAGATTGGTTTGCAGTATCTAGAATTTTATATAAATGGAATCATACAGTATCTGCTGTCTTAGCCTAGCTTGTTTCATGCAGCATTTAGAAAGAGTTCCTATGAGTATTCATGTACAAGTCTTTGCATGGACATATACTATCAATTCCTTTAGATGTATACCTAGGAGTGGAATGGCTGGATCATATGGCATGTGTGTTTAACTTTTAGAGAAACTGCCAAAACCTGGTTTATATCCCCATTGGCAATACATGAGTGATCCAGTTACTCTGCATCCTTACCACACTTGGTGTAGTCAGTCTTTTAAAATATGTCACATGGTGTTTAGTGGTATCTCACTGTGTGTATGTGTTTTTTAAAATTTTTTATTGTGTTTTCAGTGAAATTTTACAGCACAAATTAGTTTCCCATTCAAAAGTTTATACACAAATTGTTCTGTAACATTGGCTGCAATCCCTGCAATCCGTCAGCACTCTCCTCCTTTCTCTTTACACCACAGGTTCCATGTGTCCTTTCATCCAGGTTTCCTGTCCTTTCCTGCCTTCTCATCTTTGCTTTTGCCTGTTTGGTCTCATATACTTGATTGAACTAAGAAGCACGTTCTTCACGTGTGTTACTGTTTGTTTTATAGGCCTGTCTAATCTTTGGCTGAAAGAAAGGCGGACTTTGGGAGTGGCTTCAGTTCTAAGTTAGCAGGGTGTCTGGGGGCCGTAGTCTTGGGGATTCCTCCAGACTCAGTCAGACCAGTAAATCTGGTTATTATTTTTTTTAATTTAATTTTTTTATTGTCCTTTAGATGAAGGTTTACAGAACAAGTAGTTTCTCATTAAACAGTTAATACACATATTGTTTTATGACATTGGTTAACAGCCCTATGACTTGTCAATGCTTTCCCTTATTGATCTTGTGTTCCTTATTACCAGCTTTCCTGTCCCCTCCTGCCTTCTAGTCCTTGCCTCTGGGCTGTTGGGCCTCATTAGTCTCGTTTTGCTTTATGGGCCTGTCTAATCTTTGACTGAAGGGTGAACCTCGGGAGTGACTTCATTACTGAGCTAAAAGGGTGTCCAAGGGCCATACTCTTGAGGTTTCTTCAGTCTCTGTCAGGCCAGTAAGTCTGGTCTTTTTTTTTTTTTGTGAGTTAGAATTTTGTTCTATGTTTTTCTCCAGCTCTGTCCAGGTCCCTCTGTTGTGATCCCTCTCAGAGCAGCCGATGGTGGTAGCCAGGTACCATCTAGCTGTACTGGACTCAGTCTGGTGGAGGCCGTGGTAGTTGTGGTCCATTAGTCCTTTGGACTAATCTTTCCCTTGTATCTTGTTTTCTTCATTCTCCCTTGCTTCCAAAGGGGCGAGACCAGTGGAGTATTTTAGATGGCTGCTCATAGGCTTTTCCCCAAGTATCTGTCAGTTTGTCATTCTGTGGGGGCTTGCATGTTGCTGTGATGCTGGAAGCTATGCCACCTGTATTCTGATACCAGCAGGGTCACCCATGGCGAACAGGTTTCAGCTGAACTTCCAGACTAAGACAGGATAGGATGAAGGACCCGGCAGTCTACTTCTGGAAAAAATTAGCTGGTAAAAACCCTATGAATAGCAGTGGAACATTGACTGATATAGTGTGGAAGATGAGCCCCTCAGGTTGGAAGGCACTCAAAAGACCACTGGGGAAGAGCTGCCTCCTCAAAGTAGAGTCAACCTTAATGATGTGTATGGAGTCAAGCTTTCGAGACCTTCCTTTGCTGATGTGGCACAACTCAAAATGCGAAGAAACAGCTGCAAGCATCCATTAATAATCAGAATGTGGAATGTATGAAGTATGAACCTGGGAAAATTGGAAATCGTCAAAAATGAAATGGAACACATAAACATCGGTATCCTAGGCATTAGTGAGCTGAAATGGACTGTTATTGACCATTTTGAATCAGACAATCAGATGGTCTACTATGCCGGGAATGACAACTTGAAGCGGAATGGGGTTGCATTTATTGTCAAAAAGAACATTTCAAGATCTATCCTGAAGTACAACGCTGTCAGTGATAGGATAATATCCATCCGCTTACAAGGAAGACAAGTTAATACGACTATTATTCAAATTTACACACCCTCCACAAAGGCCAAAGATGAAGAAATTGAAGATTTTTACCAGCTTCTGCAGTCTGAAATTGATCAAACATGCAATCAGGATGTATTGATAATTGCGGGTGATTGGAATGTGAAAGTTGGAAACAAAGAAGAAGGATCAGTAGTTGGAAAATATGGCCTTAGTGATAGAAACGATACATTTTTTTAATAATAATAATAATAATGACAACGAAATAATATTTACTGAGCACTACCTATATATCAGGAGCCCTGGTGGCACAGTGGTTAAGTGTTCAGCTGCTAACTAACAAGTAGTTCAAATCCACCAGCTGCTCCTGGGAAACTATGGGGCAGTTCTACTCTGTCCTATTGGGTCTTTTATCCCACAGAGTGGTTGGTGGGTTTGAACTGTCGACTTGTTGGTTAGCAGCCGAGCACTTAACTATTGTGCTACCAGGGCTCCTTGTAGATGTGTAATAAGTATCTATATCCATATATTCTTATTTTGTAAATGATAAAACTAAAATCAGAGAGGTAACGTAGCTTACTCAAGATCACATAACTTATTATATTATCCAGAAACTGGAATAGAACCCTAGGAGTATGATACCAGAGCCCGCTCCCCTAACCACTACAGCAAAATGAGACTTGGAATATTAGAAGGGGAACAAGTTTCTGTATCTTTCAACATTTAAAATGTATGTGCCCTTTGACTTCCCAATTTTATTTCTAGGAATCTATGCTATAGAGATACTTGCATATATGTAGGCAGATGTAGAAGATCGCATGATAGAGATACTTGCATATATGTAGGCAGATGTAGAAGATCGCATGATAGAATTTTGCAAGAACAACGACTTCTTGATTGCAAATACCTTTTTTCAACAACTTAAATGGCGACTATACACATGGACCTTGCCAGATGGAATACACAAGAATCAAATTGACTACATCTGTGGAAAGAGATGACGGAAAAGTTTAATATCATCAGTCAGAACAAGGCCAGGGGCCAACTGCAGAACAGACCATCAATTGCTCATATGCAAGTTCAGGTTGAAACTGAAGAAAATTAGAACACGTCCACTAGAGCCAAAGTACGACATTGAGTATATCCCACCTGAATTTAGAGACCATCTCAAGAATAGATTTGACACGTTCAACACTAATGACCGAAGACTAGAAGAATTGTGGAATGACATCAAGGACATCACACATGAAGAAAGCAAGAGGTCATTAAAAAGACAGGAAAGAAAGAAAAGACCAAAGTGGAAGTCAGAAGAGACTCTGAAATTTGCTCTTGAACATCCAGTAGCTAAAGCAAAAGGAAGAAATCATGAAGTAAAAGAAATGAACAGAATATTTAAAGGGTGGCTCAAGAAGACAAAGTATTATAATGACACGTGCAAAGAGCTGGAGATAGAAAACCGAAAGGGAAGAACATGTTCTGACATTTCTCAAGCTGAAAGAACTGAAGAAAAAATTCAAGCCTCGAGTTGTGATAGTGAAGGATTCTATGGCGAAAATATTAAACAACGCAGGAAGCATCAAAAGAAGATGGAAGGAATACACAGAGTCATTATACCAAAAAGAATTGGTCGATGTTCAACCATTTCAAGAGGTAGCATATGATCAGGAACCAATGGTACTGAAGGAAGAAGTCCAAGCAGTGCTGAAAGCATTGGCAAAAACCAAGGCTCCAGGAGCTGACGGAATATCAGTTGAGATGTTTTCAACAAATGGAAGCAGCACTGAAAGTGCTCACCTGTCTATGCCAAGAAATTTGGAAGACAGCTACCTGGCCAACTGATGGGAAGAGATCCATATTTATGCCTATTGCCAAGAAAGACAATCCAACCGAATGCATAAATTATCAAACAATATCATTAATATCACATGCAAGTAAAATTTTACTGAAGATCATTTAAAAGTGGCTGTGGCAGTATGTCCACAGGGAACTTCCAGAAATTCAGACCAGATTTAGAAGAGGACAGGGAACCAGGGATATCATTGCTAAAGTCAGATGGATCCTGGCTGAAAGCAGAGAATACCAGAAAGATGTTTACCTGTGTTTTATTGACTACACAGAGGCATTTGACTGTGTGGATCATAACAAATTATGGATAACATTGTGAAGAATGGGAATTCCTGATCACTTAATTGTGCTCATGAGGAACCTGTATATACATTGAGAGACAGTTGTTTGGACAGAACAAGAGGATGCCGTGTGGTTTAAAGTCAGGAAAGGTTGCATTCTTTCACCATACCTATTCAATCTGTATACTGAGCAAATAATCCCAGAAGCTGGACTATATGAAGAAGAACAGGCCATCAGGATTGGAGGAAGACTCATTAACAACCTGCATTATGCAGACGACACAACCTTGCTTGCTGAAAGTGAAGAGGACTTGAAGCACTTACTGATGAAGATCAAAGACCACAGTCTTCAGTATGGATTACACCTCAACATAAAAAAAGAAAAAATCCTCACAACTGGACCAATAAGCAACAGGGAAAAGACTGAAGTTGTCAAGGGTTTTATTTTACTTGGATCCACAGTCAACACCCATGGAAACAGTAGTCAAGAAATGAAAAGACACATTGCATTGGGCAAATCTACTGCAAAAGACCTCTTTAAATTGTTGAAAAGCAAAGATACCACATTTAAGACTAAGGTGCGCCTGACCCAAGCCATGGTATTTTCAATCACATCATATGCATGTGAAAGCTGGATAATGAATCAGGAAGACCTAAGAAGAGCTGACGCCTTTGAATTGTGATATCGGCAAAGAATATTGAATATACCATGGACTGCCAAAAGAATGAACAAATCTGTCTTGGAAGAAATACTACTGGAATGCTCCTTAGAAGCAAGGATGGCGAGACTACGTCTTACGTACTTTGGACATGTTATCAGAAGAGATCAGTCCCTGGAGAAGGACATCATGTTTGGTAAAGTAGAGGGTCAGCAAAAAACAGGAAGACCGTCAACGAGATGGACTGACACCGTGGCTGCAACAATGAGTTCAAGCATAACAATGACTGTGAGCATGGTGCAGGACCGGCAGTGTTCCCTTCTGTGGTGCATAGGGTCACTATGAGTCGGAACCAACTCGATGGCACCTAACAACAACAAAAAAAGCTCAGAAGATTTTAAGACCCCAGACACTACTCACAAAGGTAGAAAGTAGAACATTTCCTTTATAAACTATGTTATGCCAATTGAGCTAGAAGTTCCCCAAGACTATGGTCCCCAGAGCCCTCAGCCCAGCAGTTTTGTCCCTCAGGGAGTTTGGATGTGTCTATGGAGCTTCCTTGACCTTGCCTTGTACAAGTTGTGCTGGCTTCTCTAGTGTTGTGTACTGTCTTACCTTTCACCCAAGATACCACTTATCTATTGCCTATTTAGTATTTCCCCCCAACCCCTCCCATCCCTGGTAACCAACAAAGATGGTTACATTTTGCGTGTGAACTTTTTCGTGGGTTTTTACAATAGAGGTCTCATACAATATTTGTCCTTTTGTGATTGACTTATTTCACTCAGCATAACGTTCTCCAGTTTCATCCATGTTATGAGATGCTTCGCAGATTCATTGTTGTTCTTTGTCGTTGATAGTATTCCATTGTGTGTATGTACCACAGTTTGTTTATGCATTCATCTGTTGATGGACATCTAGGTTGTTTCCATCATTTTGCTATTGTGAACAATGCTGCTATGAACATGCTATTCATGTGACGACTCTCATTTCTCTAGGATATATCCCTAGGAGTGGGAATGCTGGATCGTATGGTATTTCTATTTCTAGCTTTCTAAGGAAGCGCCATATTTTCCAAAATGTTTCTATCATTTTGCATTCCCACCAGTGGTTCATAAGAGTACCAATTTCCCCGCAGCCTCTCCAACATTTGTTATTTCCTATTTTTTTTTTTTGATTCGTGCCATTTATGTTGGGGTGAGAAGACATCTCATTGTAGTTTTGATTTGCATTTCTCTAATGGCTAGTGATTGTGAGCATTTCCTCATGCGTCTGTTGGCTGCTTCAATGTCTTTTTTGGTGAAGTGTCTGTTCATTTCCTTTGCCCATTTTTTAATTGGATTATTTGTCTTTTTATTGTAGAGGTGTTGGATTTTCTTGTAGATTTTAGAGATTAGACCTTTGTCTGATTTGTAATGGCCAAAATTTTTTTCCTAGTCTGTAGGTTCTCTTTTTACTCTTTTGGTGAAGTCTTTTGAAGAGCATAGGTGTTTGATTTTTAGAAATCCCAGTTATCTAGCATATCTTCTGGAGTTTGTGCGTTGATGGTTATGGTTTGTATCCTGTTAATGTTGTGTATTAGGGCCTCTAGCATTGATTCTATTTTTTCCTCTATGAACTTTATAGTTTTTGGCTTTCTATTTAGGTCTTTGATCCATTTTGAATTAGTGTTTGTATATGGTGTGAGGAGTGGGTCCTGTTTCATTTTTTTGCAGATGGACATCCAGTTTTGCCAGTACCATTTGTTAAAAAGACTGTCTTTTTCTCATTTGATGGATTTCGGGCCCTTGTTGAAGATCAGGTGACCATAGATGGATGTATTTACATATAGGTTCTCAATTCCATTGCATTGGTCAATGTATCTGTTGTTGTACCAGTACCAGGCTGCTTTGACTACCATAGCTGTATAGTAGGTTCTGAGGTCAGGTAGTGTGAGTCCTCCTACTTTATTCTTCTTCTTCGATAGTGCTTTACTTATTCTGGGCTTCTTCCCTTTCCATATAAAGTTAATGATTATTTTTTCCATCTCTTTGAAGAATGTTGTTGGTATTTGGATCAGGATTGCATTGTGTTTGTAGGTTGCTTTGGGTACAATTGACATTTTCACAACGTTGAGTCTACTTATCCATGAGCGTGGTATATTTTTCCATGTATATAGTTCTTTTTTTTGGTTTCTTGCAGTAGTGTTTTGTAGTTTTCTTTGTATATGTCTTTTACATCCCTGGTTAGATTTCTTCCTAAGTATTTTATTTTTTTAGGGGCTATTATAAATGGTATTGTTTTCCTGATTTTTTTTTTCATGGTTCTATTTATCAGCGTGTAGGAATCCAACTGATATTTGTATGCTTATCTTATATTCTGCTACTCTGTTGAATATTTCTATTAGTTCCAGTAGTTTTCTTGTGGAGTATTTTGGGTTTCCTATGTATAGTATCATATCATCTGAAAATAGGGATAGTTTTACTTCTTCCTTACCAATTTGGATGCCCTTATTGCTTGCCTTATTGCTCTATCTAGGACTTCCAGCACAATGTTAAATAGGAGCAGTGATAAAAAACATCCTTGTCTTGTTCCTGTTCTCAAGGGGAATGTTTTCAGCCTCTCTCCATTAAGAATGATGTTGGTCATTTGTTTTCCCTAGATGACTTTTATTATGTTGAGAAATTTCTCTTCTACACCTATTTTATTGAAAGTTTTTATCAGGAATGGGTGTTGGACTTTGTTCAATGCCTTTTCTGCATCGCTTGAGATGATCATATGGTTCTTTTCTTATTTATGGGATGGACTACATTGATTGAGTTTCTAATGTTGAACCATCTTTGCACACCTTGCATGAATCTCACTTGTTTGTGGTGTATTTTTTTTTTTTTTATATATGATACTGAATTCTATTGGCCAGAATTTTGTTGAGTTTAGCATCTATAGTCATGAGAGATACTGGTCTGTAATTTCTTTTTTTGGGGTGTCTTTGCCTGGTTTTGGTATCAGGGTTATGCTGACTTCATAGAATGAACTTGGAAATATCCCTTCCTCTTTTGTGTCTGAAATAGTTTGAGTAGTACTGGTGTAAACTTTTCTCTTAATGTTTGGTTGAATTTTCCAGTGAAGTCATATGGGCCGGCACTTTTTTTTGTTGGGAGTTTTTTTTTTAAATTACCTTTTTCAATCTCTTGTTATGGGTCTGCTCAGATTTTCAACCTCAGTTTGTATTAATTTGATTAGGTAATGTGTTTCTAGAAGTTTGTCCATTTCCTTTAGATTTTCAAATTTGTTGGAATAAAGTTTTTCACAATACTCTGTTATGATCCTTTTTATTTCAGTTGGGTCTGTTATAATGACCCCCATCTTATTTCTTATTTGGGTTATTTATATCCTCTCCTGTTTTTCTTCTGTCAGTTTGTCCAGTGGTTTGTCAATTTTGTTGATCTTTTCAAAGACCCACCTTTTGGTTTTGTTGATTCTTTCTATTGTTTTTCTGTTCTCTATTTCATTTATATTTGCTCTTATCTTTATTATTTCCTTTCTTGGTGGCTGTGGGATTCTTCTGCTGTTCTCTTTCTATTTGTTCCAGTTGCATAGCTAATGTTTTGATTTTGTCGCTTTCTTCTTTTTTGATGTGTGCACCTGTTGCTATAAACTGACCTCTGAGCACTGCATTTGCTGTGTCTCATAAGTTTTGGAATGACTTGTTTTCATTCTCATTTGATTCTAGGAATTTTTTGATTCTCTCTATTACCCAGTTGTTTTTAAGCAATGTGTATTCAGCTTCCACATATTTGATTTTTTCCCCCTTGTTCTTCCTGTTATTGATTTGTACTTTTATGGCATTGTGATCAGAGAGAATGCTTTGTATTACTCCAGTGTTTTGGGTTTTATAGAGGGTTGCTTTGTGATCAAAAATGTGGTGTGTTCTGGAGAATGTTCCATGTGCTTTGTAAAAGAATTTATACTTTGCTGTTGTTGGGTGGAGTGTTCTATATCTGTCTATGTGTTTTGTGCTAAGTAATCAGAGCTTGGTCTTATTTCCCCTTTGTAAGTGACTTTTCATTTTTCTTGAGCTGCTCTCAGAATTCTTTCATTGTCTTTGGTATTGACAAGTGTGATTATGATATGTCTTATTGACTTTCTTTTAGGGTTTGTTATGGATTGAATTGTGTCCCCCCAGTAATGTGTGTCAACTTGGCAAGGCCATGATTCCCAGTATTGTGTGGTTGTCCACCATTTCCTGGTCTGATGTGATTTTCATACATGTTGTAAATCATACTTCTATGATGTTAATGATGCAAGATTAGAGGCAGTTATGTTAATGAGAGTGAACTCAATTTACAGGATTAGATTATGTGTTGATTCAATCTCTTTTAAGATAGAAAAGAAAGAATTAAGCAGAGAGGAGTTATCATGGTTTGAATTATATCCACCCCAAAATATGAATATCAATTTGGCTGGGCCATGATTCCCAAAATTGTGTGGTTGACCTCCATTTTGAGATTGCAATTTTATGTTAAATAGGATTAGGGTGGTATTGTAACACCACCCTTATCCAGGTCACATCCCTGATCCAATGTACAGGGAGTTTCCCTAGGGTGAGGCCTGCACCACCTTTTACCTTACAAGAGATAAAAGGAAAGGGAAGCAAGCAGAGAACTGAGGACCTCATACCACCAAGAAAGGAGCACCAGGAGCGAAGAGCATCCTTTGGACCTGAGGTTCCGGTGCAGAGAATCTGCTAGTCCGGGGAAAGATTGATGATGAAGACCTTTCTCCAGAGCCGATGGAGAGAGAAAGCTTTGCCCTGGAGCTGACGCCCTGAATTTGGACTTCTAGCCTACCAGACTGTGAGAAAATAAATTTCATTTTGTGAAAGCATCCACTTCTGCTGTTTCTGTTAGAGCAGCACAATATGACTAAGACAGGAGTAGAACCTCATACTACTAAGAAAGAAGTGCCAGGAGTGAAGGGTGTCCTTTGGACCTGTGGTTCCTGTGCTGAGAATCTCCTAGACCAGGTCAGATTGATGCCAAGTACATTTCCACAGAACCGACAGACAGAGAAAGCCTTTTCCAGGATCCATGACCCTGAATTTGGACTTCTATCCTCCTAGACTGTGAAAGAATAAATTTCTGTTTGTTAAAGCCATCCATGTGTGGTATTTCTGGTATAGTAGTACTAAATAACTAAGACAGGGTCTATCCTATATGGGATGTGTTGAGCTTCTTGGATGGTCAGCTTTTCGTCTTTTATGATATTAAAAAGTTTTCTGCCATCCATTCTTCAATAATCTTCTCTGTGTTTTCCATTTTCTCACTCTGTTATGGAACTCTGATCATGTGCAGTTTTTTGCTCTTAATTATGTCCCACATAGTTCTTAGGTTTTCTTCATTTTGCTTCCACTCTTTTCTTTGATTTTTCCTCAAAGTGGCATCCATGGATTTGTCTTCAATCTTGCTGACCCTGTCTTCTGTTGTTTCAAGTTTGCTTCTAAAACCTTTTATTGAGTTGTCCGTTTCTTAAATTTTGTTATTTATCTTTTGGATTTCTAGTTGCTGTTTTTTCTAAAATGATTTATAATTGTTTATTAATTTTGACACTTTGTTTTGTATCATTTTCCTGCATTCTTCTATTTCTTTGTTTTCCTTGATTTTTGGCTGTATTTGTGTTGGTTTTGTCAGTGTGTTCCATGATTTTGTCTATTTTTTCCTTGGTTTTGTCTGTGTTTTCCTTGATTTCTTTCCTAATCTCTTGGAGAGTTGTAAATATTTTCTTTTAAATTTGACATCAGGTAGTTCCACTGCCTTTTTTTTCTACCAGAACATTATCTGATTCTTTATTTTGGTCACTTGCTGGAGCTATCTTGTCCTGCTGGTATGGGACCATTCACAGCTCCTCTTAGATAGTGAGTGATATGTGCTTGCTGCCCTCCATTCAGCTTCTGGTTTAGTAGTGGGAGGGGAGGGGCAATGTGGTCCTGGTGTGGAGATGGGCCTGAGCTGGGGATGCTCTAGCCGTGGTGTCATGGCAAGAATTGGTGGGAATGGGGGAGTGGCATAAGGGGCTAGGTGGGAGGAATAAAGAAAAGAGAGAAAGAGAAAAAAATGAGTAGCTGGCGGGTAGGGGCGGGGTAGACCTGAGGGCCAGCAAGAATGAGGGAGGTGGTAGACAGGGCTAGGTGGGAGGGAGAAAGAAAAGGAAGAAGGGGAAAAACAAAAATATGGCACTGCAGGAGCCAGCGGGGGGGGGGGGGGCGGCAGGATGGAACTGGGGTGATGGCAGGCTGATATCTCTCCAGTAGAGCAGCACAGCATGGCCCATTTAGAAGGGGTGGGGTGATGCATGGGGCTAGGGGGGAGGGAGAAAGAACAGGAAGAAAGGGAGAAAAAAGGCATGGCAGGAGCTGGTGGGTGGGAGCAGGGTGGACCCGGGGTGATGGTTGGCCAGTGTCTCTCTAGCTGAGCAGCATGACGTGGCCTATCAGGAAGTGGTGGGGAGGAGTATGGGGCAGAAGGGTGACGGGTAGGAAAGCATGGTTCTCTGGTTACTGGGTGCTCTATCTCCTGTTGGGAGCTCTGCCAAGATGCTTTCCTGTAGTCCCTGTCTGGGGTTATTATTGGCTGAGCTCCAAGATGGCGACACTGTGCCGTGTTAGATGGCAGGGGACCTCCACTCTGTACCTCTCCTCGTTCTGTTTTCCTTCAGTTTCTTCTTCAATTTAGTGTTTGCTCTATTTCTTTATCCCTTCAGTTTATGCTTAGGTTTCCAGGATTGATGTTTGTATCTGTTTTACTTAGTTTTTTGTGTCATTGCTGTGGAAGGATGGCATGATGCATCTGTCTAGGGTGCTGTGTTGGCTCTGCCTCCTCATTGTTGTTTTAATTTGCGTTTCCTTAATGATTGATGATGTTTAGCAAGTGCTTATTTGCCATCCATGTATCTTCTTTAGTGAAGTGTCTATTCAAAGATTTTGTTCATTTTTTGGTGGATTGCCCTGTTTTCTTGTCATTGACTTTTGAGTTCTTTATATATTCTTGATACAAATACTTTAACAGATATACAATTTGCAAGTACTTTTTCTCACTCTGTGACTTGTTTTTTTAATTTTAAAAGTATCATTTCAAGAGCAGAAGGTCTAAATTTTGTTAAAGTTCAATTTACCATTTTTTTGTTTGTTTTATGGATCATGCCTTTGGTGTCTAAAAAATCTTTGCCTGACCCTTGGCTATGTAGATTTTCTTCCTTGTTTTGTTATAGAAGTTTTATAGTGTTGTGTTTTAGAACTATGATTAATTTTGAGTTAATTTTGTATATGGTAGGAGTATGGATCAAAGATTTTTTTGCATGTACTCATTGTCATTGAGTTGATTCTGACTTACAGCATATAGGACAGAGTAGAACTGCCCCATAGAGTTTCCAAGTCTATAAATCTTTATGGAAGCAGACTGCCACATCTTTCACCCACAGAGTGGCTGGTTGGTTCAAACCACTGACCTTTCAGTTAGCCTGTGTGCGCTTAACCACTGATCCACCAGGGCTCCTTTTTTGCATATGAATATCCAATTTTTACAGCACAGTTTTTGAAAAGACTATCTCTTCTCCACTGAATTGTCTTTGCAACTTTGTTGAAAATCAATTGACCATATAGATGTGGGTTTATTTCTAGACTTTCTGTTCTGTTCCCTTGGTTTGTCTATTTTTATACAAGTACCACACTGTCAGAATTACTATAGCTTTATAATTAGTCTTAAAGTCAGGTAGTTTAAGTCCTCCAATTTTGTGCTTCTCTTTCAAAAAATTTTCTGGCTATTTCAGTTCCTTTTATTTCCACATGAATTTTAGATCAGCATGCTGATTTCTGTAAAAGAGTCTATTGGAATTTGATTGGGATTACCTTGAACTTGAGAATTTTTCAGACAATGAACATCCTTCCTAATACTAAGTCTCTCATCTATGAACATACTATACTTCACCACTTCTTTAGGTCTTTAATTTATTTCAGCACTGTTTTTTAGTTTTCAGTGTACAGGTCTTACACATATTTTGTCAGATTTAGCTCTAAGTATTTCATATTTTTTTACTATTGTAAATGGTATTTTTAAATTAAATGTAGGTTTCTTATTGATGCTTTTTATTAGGTTAAGAAAGTCCTCTTCTATTCATGGTTTGATTTTTTTTTTAATCAGAATTTTATGTTGGATTTTGTCAAATTCCTTTTCTTCATTTATTGAGATTATTATATGGGTTTTCTTTTCTTTTTAAAAATATGGTGATTTAAATTGATTGATTTAAAAATATTAAACCAAGCCTGAATTTCTAACATAAATCCCATTTGTCATGATTACATACACTTTTAATGTACTAGTGAAATTGATTTTTGAAAATTTTGCTTAGAATGTTTGCACATGTGTGTAGATTTCCTTTATTATAATGTCTTTACCTGGTTTTGATAAAAGAGTAATGCTGACCTTGAAGAATGAGTGCTGATGTAGTCTTTCTTCAATTTTCTAGATGAGTTTATAAAAAAATGTTATTATTTCTTCTTTAAATGTTCTTCTTGAGTGAGCTTTGGTAGTTTGTGTTTTTCAAGGAATTTATCTATTTCATCTAAATTGTTAACTTTATGGGCATAAAGATGATTATACTATTCCCTTCTAATACTTTCATTTTCTCTACAATCTGTCGCCTCTCTCATTACTGATATTAGTAATTTGTGTCTTCTCTCTTTTCCTGATCAATATTACTAGATCATCAATTTTCATTATCTTCTCAGAGAACTAGCTTTGGTTTTTTAGAATTTTCTCTACATATTTATTTGCTGTTTCATTGATTTCTGTCTGATTGCTATTATTTTCTTCCTTCTGCTTATTTTGGTTTTCATTTGCCTTTCTGAGGCTTTGTTCTGGGATGCTGTTAAGTTACCTTGAAAAAGTGTGATCCTTTTAGGTCTTACTTGTAAGCTTTTTTTTTTTGGTGGAACGAGAGAAGTATTCATCTAGGGCTAATTTTGGTCTCCTACTGAGGCAAACTCTTTTGTTCAATGCTCCACAAACTTTGAAGTTTTTCACTCTGGCACTAGTCTCCCCTGTATGAGCTATGGGATTGTTCACCTTAATCCATTTAGTTGGTTCTTTATTTGGCCTCAGGTATTTTCCTTACATGTATATGCTTGTAATTATTCAGCCATATACTTAAGGGAGACTCTGCAGCTCTCTGGTGTCCTCTTTCTGCAGCTCTCTCCTCTCTGGCACTTTGCCTTTCAAATTCTAGCCACCTTGGCTTCCTTGGATGCCAAGTTCATCTCTTCAAGTCAGAGAGACCAGTGGTCTCTGCCTGGGTTCCCCCTCCTTGAAGGCAGCCTGGAAACTTTCTCCAGGTAGTAAGCTGAAATAATCATAGAGTTTGTTTCATTTGTTTCCTTTCTCAGGGATCACTGCCTTTTGTAGCCTAATGTCCAAATGTCTTGGGAACTGATGTTTCATATATTGTCTTCAGTATTTTAATTTTTTCCAAAGGGATCTTAAGTCTGGTCCTGTTAGTTAGAATTGAAAGTCTCCAAAAGTCTAAAGGATTTACCTTTGAGAGTATATTTTATTATCTATTACTCATTAACAAACCTTAATTTATTCATTGGTTAATTCATTGACTTAGTTATTGCATTATTGATTGATTCATTTATTTATTCAATATTTACGTGTGCTTACTATGTTCTAGACATGGCCAAGGGCTGGGAATTTAAACATGGTCCCTGTCCTTGAGGGACTTACATGATACTAGAGGATACAAACACATTAACAAATAATTGCAATAGTATATTTAGTAGTAGAATGAAGAAGTAGATAAAGTAAAATAACAGATCACAAAGTGGGAAAATAATCAATCTTACCTAATGAGGATGGGGGAAGGTTTCAGGGAGGAGATGACTTGTGTTGGATCTTAACCTGTCAGCTGAAGGTCAGGCTCAAGTACTCAGGATAAAGATTCCAGTTTACTGCATCTACTGTGGTGACTTGAGACCGATCACTTGTGGTGATCACCCAGTCATTATCTGGGAAGTTAACCCTCCCCAGAGGGGCTAAGGCTGACCTCCTAAGGCTTGCAGAAAGACAGAGTCCCAGGCCACAAAGAAGGGGAGAATTAAGAATGGCTCTCCTGTTGCCTCATAAGAGTGGTTGTTGTTCAGACAACAAGGTAGTAATCTTGCCCATCTTCCGTGCTTTTGTGCACTCTTTTGACTCCTTCAAGGATAATGAGGTGCACATCCATGGCAGCCTGTGGCTGCAGCACTGATAAAAAAAAGGAGGGGAGGAGCATTTGGTATCCAACTGCTCCCCTCATGCAAAACCCCTAGTCAATGCACCTGGGCTTTGCTTACCAGCATGCCAAAGAGCTAATTTTGCAATTTTGGGGCTTGATGTCCCCCACCTAGGCCATAGACAAAAGATCCTACTGGATGTGGACTCTTATCCCTGGGGACATTGACCAGCATTCCATGGAAGAAGAGAAAAGCTGCCTCCTAGGCAGGACATCCCTTTTCCCCATAACTGCACAGAAGGTCAGCACTATGACAGATCAGGTGGAGACAGAAACTGAAAACCCCAACTACACAGCTGGAAGCTCAAAATGGAAAAAAATGGGAGAGGGCAAAAAGAGAGTATCATGGATTGAATTATGTCCCCCCAAAAATGTGTGTACCAGTTTGGCTGGGCCATGATTCCCAGTATTATGTGGTTATCCTCCATTTTATAATTGTAATTTTATGTTAAAGAGGATTAGGGTGGGATTGTAACACCCTTACCCAGGTCACATCCCTGATCCAATGTAAAGGGAATTTCCCTGGGGTGTGGCCTGCACCACCTTTTATCGCTCAGGAGATAAAAAGGAAAGGGAAGCAAGCAGAGAGTTGGGGACTTCATACCACCAAGAAAGCAGTGCCAGGAGCAGAGCAAGTCCTTTGGACCTGAGGTTCCTGCACTGAGATGCTCCCAGAACAAGGGAAGACTGATGACAAGGACCTTCCTCCAGACCTGACAGAGAAAGGCTTCCCCTGGAGCTGATGCCCTGAATTTGGACTTGTAACCTAGTAGACTATGAGAGAATAAATTTCTCTTTGTTGAAGCTATCCACTTGTGGTATTTCTGTTATAGCAGCACTAAAAGATTAAGACAAAGAGGAAGCCTGCAGTGGAAAGTGTGGGACTGTAGCAGAGGATGGTTTCCATTCAGTGATCACTGTGGGCCCAGCAATCTTCTGCTACACCACTCTGCTCTCTATGGCTCTCCTGCAACAAAGCCTAATCTTCAGAGTAATAGGGAAAAATATCCATGATACCACTGTGGCACAGAAAAAAACCAAACCAAACTCGTTGCCACTGAGTTGATTCCAACTCATAGTGACCCTACAGGACAGAGTAGAACTTCCCCATAGAGTTTCCAAGGAGTGCATGGTGAATTCGAACTGCTAACCTTTTGGTTAGCAGATGTACCTCCTAACCACTACACCACTAGGGTTTAAGGTGCTAATTCAAACCTGATTTAAGCCCAGAGTCCTTAAGTCATACAACCATTGCCATGAGAGAGGTACCTGAGGATACTGATTTGAAGCTTTCTGGAGGAAGAAATTTATAAATATGAGTAAGGTAAAAGAGAACCTTCTTTTCAAGTATATCTAGTAACAGACAGACGAACAAACAAATAAACAAAAAAGAGGAAAGGAAGGAAGAAAAGAAAGAAAGAAAGGGAGAAATAAAAGAAAGAAATAAAGCAACCTGGATACAGGGAGAAAAAGTTAAAAAATAGGTATTTAAATTGAAACAAATGTCCATAATTTGACCCAATAGCAATAAAAAAATTTACTCAAATAATTTATACAGCAAAAAGATAAAAGTGTGCTGTGATGGTTAAGATTGTGTGTCAACTTGGCTGGGCCATGATTCTCAGTGTTTTGGCAGTTGTATAATGTTATGATCACTGCACTGTTGAAATCTGATATGTGATCACCCCCATAATGGAATCTGCAGTGTGGTATTGGTGGAGGTGGGGCCTGTGGCGACTCACTGCCCCCTCAGCCTTCATCTTTCCGCCCTCCGCCACCTACTTCCTTCTTGCTTGCCTTGCCAAGGCTTTTGGCTTGTTCTGGATCCTGCAGCTGCCTCTTGTTACCTGACCTCCAGTTCTTGGGACTTGAGCTAGCAGCTTACTTGCCAATCTTGGCATTCATTGACCTTCACAGCCTGTGAGCAAGAGTCCTGCTCCCTGACCTGCCAATCTTGGGTTCACCAGCCCCTGCAGCTGCATGAATCAGGAGAAGCTTTGTGGTCTTGACTGCCGATCTTGGGATTTGTCAACCTTCACAGCCTGTGAGCAGGAGCCCTGCTCTCCAACCTGCCAATCCTGGGTTCGCCAGCCTCTGCGGTTGCATGAATTGGGAGACGCCTCTATCCTGATCCATGGACTTGGGACATTCCAGCTTCTACAATAGCATGAGCTGTTTCCTTGATATAAATCTCTCTGTATATGTATTTATACGCTTTACTGGTTCTGCTTCTCTAGAGAACCCAGCCTAAGACAGGTGCTGATTGGATTCTGTACCTTAACAACATAGGTTCTGAATTAAATTTCACTCCTGCTGAAATGCACTAATTGGCAAACCATCATAGACTTAATCAATGTTGGGGCTCAAATTAAAGCTAAATCTGGGTATCCTACTAAATTTCAACATGGTACCCCTTATAATCTTAAGGAGTAACTAACTATAAAACAGAGGACATGTAGGCCCCTATATGTCATAATTGACTCGATGGCACACAACAACTACAACAACAAATACACCTCACCTTAACCATTAGAACTATTTTCTTACCTAAATTTCCCATAATGATAGGCCTAAAATATCCCATAGTGGGCATGAATCTCTGATACAATTAGTAATAAATTAAAATTAAGTTAAGACCTTGATACTTAATAATTGGCTTGACAAAATGGAATCCTATGGATTCTCCACTCAAAATAGTTAATATGGCTCATTGTAAGTTAAAACAGGGCCTTAAAGGATTGAAAGTTGTTATATTAAGACCTACTTAGTAAAGTGGTGATTATCCCAGTGTCTCCACTTAACAACCCTATTCGGCCTTCTCTTAAACCTGGGAAGACTGAATGGCACTTGATGGTGGATTACTGCAACCTTAATGCAGTGGTTCCATCCATTAAGGCCCCAATATCCAAATTTCCAGTATTTTTGAAATTACTGACTCCATCTCATTATTAACTGTTGAATATTATGTTATTATAGATTTGTCCAGTGTATTCCATTTAGTTCATACTTAAACAGCCTCTCAGCTGCAGTTTGCCTTAATCTTTAAAGGGATATAATACACCTTTTACCGGAATACCTATGGGGTACCTCAGCAACCTTGCCATCACACACAATCTTTGCAGGCAAGATCTTACCTGGATACAACTTGGTGGAGGAGTACGGGTATGATATTACATTGATGATATCTTCCTTCAAGAAGATCCATTTGACACACTCCTTAAGGATCTACAAATATTTTCAAGGAGTCTCATAAAAATGGCATAGGCTATGGCCTCACTTGTAGTACAGCTTGGTTACTCCATCCCTGACAGTATCAAAAAGTAGCTATTGAACCTCTCAGTAACCACAACATCTCTTAGGCTTATTTGGGTTCTGGAGGCAACATACTCTTCACTTACAAATTTTACTTAATTTCACTGATGCTGTTATTAGCAAATTGTCCCACCTTGACAATTTTATGTTGGAGGAGTTGCCTCCAACATAAGGTTCTAGAACCTGTCCAAATTGAAATCAACGGACAAGCTTGTTAGTGCTTCCAATGACATCTTCACTGTAGAGGCTTTAGCAACCTCCTCTCATGCCTCTTGGAATCTCTGGAACACCTGTGATGGCCATAAGTTGCCCATGGGCTTCCGATGCAAGAAAGTACCCTTCTTGGCCCTGTGCTATACACCATTAGAATGTCAGTTGTTGTCCATAGACTGGGGTCCCCTGAAAATAGAGGTTTACACAGACTCTGAGCCTGTAACCCTTATACCCAGAAGCCCATTATACCTGGGTCATAGAAGCAGCACCTCACAAGCTTCTCACAACTACAGAGGCCTCCTTTCTACAGGTTGGAGCCAATCCTGGGCCCCCTGGTATACCCCATTTGCAGGTGTCCCCTGTCCTCAGTCCTTTGCCAGATTCTGGAGAAGGCCACCCTTCTCACAGATCCCTTGGCTACCTGGAGAGAGAGCCCCTTGGGATCAACTGAGTAAACAGAAATGGGAGTCCTTACACTTTACATTCTTGCCACCATCATGTGTGATGGAGCTCAGTAGAATGTTGCTGCTTTCCATCTCTTAAACAGGATGTCCCTGATAAAAGATGGGACCTAGAGGTCAATGCAATTGGCAAAACTTCAGGCAGTCATCTTAGCTATGAATGTCCTGGCCAACAAATGGCCACATATACAGATGTTTACAAATTCTTGGGTCATTGCCTAAGAGTTGCCCACCTTTGGGTTAAAGAACTCTGGAAATCTCTTGCCTCACAGATACTCAAAATATAGATCAAGGTAATGGATGTCTGTACCTATACTAATGCCACAGTACAGTGCCTCACCACAATACTCCTTATCCTGTTCGGAGTCCCAGCCATTACTGACAGTGACCGAGGCACTCATTTCACTTCTCAGAATGCACAGTGCTGGGCTCTTGGAGGAGGCATTCAACAGAATTTCTGCTTTCCCTAGAAACCCCAGGCCTCATGGGCTCCTCAAAGAATTCCTATTTAAGTTACAAAGTAGAAAATGGGCCCCTTGCTGGCTGTCTTAGTTTTCTGGTGCTGCAAATATCACAAGCGGGTAGATTTAAAGAAAAAGAATTTATTTTCTCACAGTTTTGGAGGCTAAAAGTCCAAATCAGTATCTCAGCCATGCTGATTCCTTCTGTGGGCCTCTCTCCTAATTTCTGGTGACTGCCTGCACTCTTTGGCCATCCTGGGCTTATAACTGTGTCTGTCTCCATGGTCACATGGCTTCTGTCTTCCCCCTGTTCGTGTGTCTCTGTCTATTATGCTTTTTTTATAAGACACCACTCAAAAGTGATAGGGTCAAACCATATTCTGGTATGACCTCATTAATATAACAAAGAAAACCTCTACTTCCAAACAGGATCACCTTCACTGGTACAGGGGTTAGGACTTCCACATTTCTTTCTGGGAAACACAATTCAGTCCACAGCACTGGCTATTACTATTGCCACAGATATTGATTAATCTGAATTCTTGCTCTCTGGGGACACTCACTCCCTATACCAAGGTGACAAAGTTCCCTCAAATGCCTTTATTGGCCATAAAGGGGAGCATCTCTAAAATTCATGTTTTGGACAACTTCCTAGTCCTGGACTATTAACTGGCTGCCCAAGGTGGGGAAGGGGGTACGCTCTATACAAGGAGCCACCTGTTGCATGTGAGCCAGTAATACTGACAGGTCCAACAGCTCCTCAGAGAAACAAAAACCAAAGTACTACTGGTAATACATAATGTTATCCCAATCTTTAAAAGTATGCCTATGGTGCCAGAGGCCTCAGATCTCTTTTCTCGCCTCTCTAAACAAGTGGGAACAGTGGCTTTACACAGGCTTCCAAACTTCGTTACTTTTAATTGTGGCCGTTTTAATTCTCTCTTATGCACTCAAATGCTTATTATGATGTTTTGAAATCCTTCTCTCTCTCCTCTTGAGATATCAGTCATCACTAAAGTAGGTGTATAATGTTAAGTCATCAAAATACAATCAATTGAGTTGTAAGACTTAAAATTCCAAGTGCTGTCTTGACATCTTTGAGCCTCCCTGTGTGGAGCCTCACAGGGCCCCAAAGGCCTAACTGTGAATTTCGCAGCTATTGCCAGGCACGCTCGCAGCTTCTCCCGTTAGGAAGATTTGCCCTCACCACTGCCATTCAAGACTACCCCTAACTGGGCTATAGTGCAGCTACTGTCTATCTTGGGCTTGCACCCACATACCTAGACAACCCATCTGAAAATCAACCTCTATATTTTCCTTCTTCTTCAGTTGGTAGTAGGAAACCGCATAGATCCAGAGGTATGAGCTGATGGAGGGACATTGGTGCAATTGTGGCGGGTGACATGGCATCCAGGCTACCTTTTCATGCAGATTACTTCTGCCCTCTAAGTTCAGGCTTGATCCTAATTGTACCTTTTCCATCTTATGATGGACTGCCACTAAGTTTGCTCATCTTTATGACTTGGTGGATATGACAGAACACAGCTCATAATGGACAACTTTTAACATATCCATTCTAGAGGGTGGGAGGTAAACTCTTAAAAGATTCTGGAAGTCTTCAGTAAATACTTTAGAGATCCACTGGTCAAAGGCATGCTGAGACATTCTCTTCAAAGTAAAAGACAAATTGTTGCATCTTGTATCCCCTACTACAGTGTTTCTCAACCGGTTTTTCATTATTGCCCTGCTAAGGAAACTTTTAAGACATTTTTTCCCTAATTGCTCCCCCACTATGAAGTATTAATGTCACAGATATACTGCATATCTATTTCTGGACTGTGGCCTTTGGAGGATCACAAACCATTTAATATGTATGTATATTTTTCTTCTCTAAGAACTAATTTTCATCCCCTTGGGGAGGATATTGCCCCCAATAAGAATGCATACAAAGAAGGAATACAATGCCTAAAAGGTCTATTGGGGTTCTAGGCACAACACACTCCACACCTTGGGATACTGATCCAGCACATAAAGCATGTGACGTGGAAGGCTGCCACGTTTGAGTGGGGCCTGGGGCAGAAAACAGCTATGCAGCAGGTCTAGACTGTGATGTAAGCAGTACAGTTGCTTGGGCATTACAGTCTGTCAGACTGCATGGTTTTGGAAAAGTCAAGTGATGGAAAAAGATGCAGTGTAGAGAGTATGGCAAGCCTAAGTGGGATAATAGCAAATTTAAGGAAATACTCTCAGAGGCTAACCCTACACTTGCAGGACCCAAAGTTCTGCCTTAAATTAGCACTGTAGGTACCTCACTCTTAAGGAAGCACTCACTTTCAGGATTGTGCAAATGCAGGTTCAGCACCTGAGAGTGAGTGCCTCCTAAAGTTTTGCATATTAAGGGCCTTGCTTACCCAACCCTACTCCAGTCTCTGTCCTATGGATCAAGCTCTCTTAACTACTCCTCTGACCTTTCTGGTTGTTAAAGTAATTCAGGTAGTTCTATGTTTTGTTACAGATGCTTTATAGATTTAGATTTTACATTTAGGCCTATCATCCATTTTGAGTTAATAAGTATTTATGATGCTGTTTGGAAATAATTCTGTACAGGTGTCTCTCACATTTCTGTACATCTTCTGAGCAAAGTATTAGCTTTCATTCTGTGCTATATTTTCAAGGATGTTTGTATAGCAAACAGGTTTGGAAGATACTTTGTCTTTCTCTGGGGCAGAGGCAAATTTGTTTGTAGTCCATGACAATAAAGACAACATCTCCCAGTTGGGCAAAGGTTGAGAAGGTTTGCTAGCAGCTCCTTCAGAAAACATTGGGATTTCTAAACTCAGGATGTTTTTTCTGTAACAACACAACCCACTGAATGTGTAGGCATCACCTGGCCCCAGCTGCATTACCCTGAGGGAATCAGGTCATGGGGAACCAGCACAAATGGTACTCTTGCTACTGCTATTGCCGTGATTAATAAACTGTCCTTTGTCTCTGGCTAAGGAATCTCACATATTCTACCACTGTCTATGAAATTGTGGCAGGATAACTCGATAGCTAGCAAATAAGGGGAAATCTCAGACCCTTCACAGTTCTTGACACTTTTGGTGACAAAGATGGAAAACTGAGAAGACATGGTTTTCTCTAATACAAAAGTGAAGACCCTCCCCACAGGTCAATTAACATGACTTGATGCAAGTCCTTGGGATTTAGTAGTGCCCATATTGTCTAAACTGCAGAGTCAATCAGACAATGGAAGATCCCTCACTTCCTTCTCTGTGAATGAGGAGGAATTAGGGAGATAGTTTTGGGCTGAGTACTGGGAAGTAGGTTCAAAAGTAGTTGCCTAAACAGTGCCTTAGTTGTTGCTAACTTTCTTTGGGATATGTGGGAGAGGGTCATTATGGTGGTGAGCCACATGCCCACCCCATTGTAACAACTAGGTCTAAGATCCATCTTGGATTAGAGGAAGTTCTGATTCTTTCAGACAGCAGTTACAGAGATGTGCACCAACACTAAATGAAAAAGGAGGGAAATTTGTGAGCCTCAGGGCAGAAATCATGCAAATCTTTAGAACAATGGCTGGTTAGCTTGGGAAATGATGGGGAGGAATGCATAATGTTTGTTAAGGAAGAATGGCAACAATTTGGTCCTCTTACAGATTAAAAAAAAAAAAAAACAAAAAACAAACCCGTTGCCGTAGAGTTGATTCTGACTCATAGGGACCGTATAGCTAAACCACTCTGAAATTCTATTGAGCCCACCTTAGATCTTTTCAGAGATGACAGTAAAAATGTTTTGCAGTGGGGCCCTGGCTGCCTTAAGGGCACTCTGGTCTCTTGATGAGATTTCTGTAAGACTGACAGACTCCCATGGAAAACCATAGATGAAGCATTGTCTAATATTCAGGCTCTAATTGCCCTGTACTGGGGATTGTCTGCCCAGTATCACCCACCCCCCACACACTGGTCTACATGGGCTAAAGTGGGGGGACGTAATGTATCTTTATAAGTTTTATGAAAATGTCCTTATCCCTCTTGCTCCTGTCTGACTTTTCCAGATGAAAGATCTGGGTGAGAGTGGAGGATGACTGGAAAGAAAAAGAGAAGTTACAGTTATCCAAATGGGATGTATCAATTTTGTGGCAGTGGTGTTGCTGGGTGGAAACCCCAGGTTCTGCTCATTGTGACTTGTTAACAGCCAATAAACAAGAGACTGAGGTGGAAGAGAAGAAAGGCGGCTTTATTTTGTTGCACAAGGAAAGGAGCAATCAGGGCTGCTGCCTCCAAGACTGCTTGCAGGCAGCCTGGGGAGGTTGGCTTTTACAGAAAGCAGACAGGGAAATGCAAATTTGTCGTGAATATTCAGGACTGACCTTCATGCAGGCACTCAGAGCTTGGGAATGACTAGGCATTTTCTTTAGACAAAGGTTCAATTCTCCTGGATAGAGGAAGAGGTCGATTTTCCTTTGTTAGCATGTTAAGTCTCCACCCAGAGGCTTATATATATTTTTCACTTAATGAGCCAATAGGTCACTTAAAATGCCAAAACCGGTTGAGGCCAGCTATGGTCCTTTCTCTGGTTATCTTGTCAAGGACAATTTCATAACAATGTGTGGCGTATTCTGCTCAGTGTAAGAGAATAAGCCAGAGCAGGTGTCTCTTGGAAGGGTTGGGCTCTGAGTCTGTCTGCCTCAGTGGAAAGAGAGCAAAAACCCAAGCAGCTAGGGAGGGAACACCTTAGATGCTCAGAAGTGCAGGGGAAAGAGGGTGTTATGGATTGAACTGTGTCTGCTAAAACTATGAGTCAACTTGGTTAGCCATGATTCCCAGCATTGTGTGGTTGTCCTCCATTTTGTGATCTGAAGTAATTTTCCTATGTGTTGTAAATCCTAATCTCTGCCTGTGGTTAATGAGACAAGATTAAATTATGTTAAAGAGGGTTAGGGTGTGATGTAACACCCTCACACAGGTCACATCCCTGATCCAATGTAAAGGGAATTTCCCTAGGGTGTGGCCTGCACCATCTTTTATCTTATGAGAGATAAAAGGAAAGGGAAGTGAGCAGAGAGTTGGGGACCTCATACCACCAACAAAGCAGCACCAGGAGCAGAGCACGTCCTTTGGACCCAGGATCCCTGCACCTGAGAAGCTCCTTGACCAGGGGAAGATTGATGATAAGGATCTTCCTCCAGAGCTGATGGAGACAGAAGGACTTGCCCTGGAGTTGATGCCTTGAATTCAGACTTCTAACCTACTAGACTGTCAGAGAATAAATTTCTCTTCATTAAAGCCATCCACTTTTGGTATTTCTGTTATAGCAGCACTAGATGAGTAAGACAGAAGGACATTAATAATCTTTTGTCTTCCTCACAAAGCAAAATGTCCTGATGCAGCTATTCCAAACTATTGTAAGTTCCTTGAATTTAACTGACTGCTGAGTCTGCTGTCCTCTGCCATATGCTTTGACCATAATTTAATTGCTATTTCTCTTAATCTTACTGGGAAGTCTATTGAAAGAGCAGTGGGTGGTCCCAGCTTCTTCATCTCTGATGCAAAACCTTGTCAACACCTTGAATATCTTTCCCACCATCAGTCCCATGACCATTGCCCAGGTATCCTATGGGATAGACAAACGGCCACCCAGTTTTGTTACGGGCAAACAGGACAGATTGGACTGACTGCTATCATGCAATCCCTCCAAAAACAAGGACTAGAGTCAATTATTTGAACTGAACTAGGAACCTTAATGTGTAACAGTGTTGCAGGCACTTTTAGCTTGTGCACCACTGATTTAGGTGCCACTTGGGGAGTGGGGGGGTGGGGGTAACTATTTCCAGAGGTACTTGTGCATCCCTGGGACTATACTTATTGCATAAAGTTCTCCAACTATGCTCTCCTATTTCAAAGTTGTTTTCGCTCTTGTAGGTCCTTTGCATTTTCAAAAGAATTTCAGCATCGTGTTGCCAATTTCTTCAAAATGACTTGCTGATACTTTGATTGGGGTTGCATTGAATTTACAGATCAATCTGGAAAGAATTATCATAACATCTTAGCATTATTAAATCTTCTGATTTATTAGCATGGTATGTCTCTCCATTTATTAAGGTCTCTCTATTTTCTCTCAGCAATTTTTTGTAGTTATCAGTGTAGAGGTTTTTCACATCTTTTGTGAGCATTAGCCATCAGTGTTTCATATTTGTAATGCCATTGTAAGTGGTTTTCATTTTATTTTACTCCTGATAGTTCAGTTTTGTTATTCAGAAACACAAATTGATCTTTGTATATTGGTCTTACATCCTGCAGTCATGGCTAAACTCATTAGTTCTTTTCTGAAGATTTCATCAGATTTTCTACACAGAAAATCATGTCATCTCTTAATAAAGACAGTTTTATTTTTCTTCCTTCCCAATTTGATTGCCTTCTGTTTCTTTCCTTTGACTTATTGCAGTGGTTAGAGCTTCCCATGCAATGTTGAATAAAAGTGATGAGAGCAGACATCCTTGCCTTGTTCCTTATCACTGGCGGAAAGCCGTCAATCTCTCACCATTCAATATATTCGCTGTAGGTTTTTCACTGATGCACCCTATTAGGTTAAGAAAGTTCTCATCTATTTCAAGTTTGCAGAGAGTTTTTTTTTTTTTTTTTTTAATCTGAAATGGATGTTAGATTTTGTCAATTGCTTTTCCAGCCTCTAATTAGATTAGATGATCAAGTGTGTATGTGTTTTAGTCTGTTAATATGGTGAATTACAATGATTACCATATGTTAATGCAACCTCACATTCCTGGCAAAAACCCTAGTTGGTCATAATGCATTAATTTTTTATATATTGTTGGATTCAATTTGCTAAAAATTTGTTAAGAATTATTGCATATATGCCCACGTGGGATATTGACCTATAGCTTTCTTTTCTTATAATGTCTTTGTCTGATGTTGGTGTCAGGGTAATGCTGCCTCATAGAATGAGTTGGGAAGTACTCCTGTATGCTCTTTAATTTTCTGGATGCATTTGTATAAAATCGGTGTTATTTCTTCCTTTAATGTTTGATGTTATTCATTTATGATACAGTCTGGGCTGGAGTTTTCTTGTGGAGATGTTTTAAACTACAAATTAAATTTATTTAATAGATATAGTGCTATTCAGGATATCTATTTCTTACTGAATGAGTTTTGATGGTTTATATCTTTCAAGGAATTTATCCATGTTGTTGAATTTATGGACATAAAGTTGTAAATAATATTCCCTTAATATCCTTTTAACATATTTAGAATTTTTATGCTACCTCTTTTGTTCCTGATAGTGGTAATTTTCATCTTCTCTCTTGATTACTCTGGATATTTATCAATTTTTTTGACCTCGAAGAGTCAGATTTTAGTTTTATTGATTTTCTCTATTTTTTTCTGTTTTCTATTTCATTGATTTCTGCTCTTCTCTTTATTGTTTCCTTTGTTTTGCTTCCTTTGTGTTTCATTTGCTTTTCTTCCTTCTGGTTTCTTAAAGTGAAAGCTGAGGTAATTAATTTAAGAAATTTCTTCTTTTGTTTTAGCGGTGGTTAGTGATATACATTTCCCTCTACTTGCTGTTATAGCGGCATTACACATACTTTGATATGTTTTGTTTTTGTTTTCATTCATTTCAAAATATTTTCTAATTTCATTTTGATTCATTCTTTGACCTATGAGTTACTGAAAAGTATTTTTTAAAAATTCTCCGAATATTTGTGGATTTTTTGGTTATTGATTTTTAATGAAATTCCACTGTTCTATGAGAATATACTTTGTTGTTATTAGTTGCCATCAAGTTGTTTCTGACTCATAGCAACCTCATGTGTATGGAGTAGAACTGCTGTATCAGGTTTTCAAGGCTGTGACCTTTCTGAAGCAGATCACCAGGCTGTCTTCTGAGGTGCCTCTCTGGATGAGTTTGAACTGCTGATTTTTCAGTTAGTAGTCGAGCACTGAATTATTCGACTTGCCCAGGGACTTCTAGAATATACTATACATGATTTTAATAATTTTAAATTTATAGAGATTTGTTTTATGACCGAAAATATGGTCTATCTTGGTAAATGTTCCTTGTGAATGGGAAAATACTATGTATTGTGCAGTGTTCTGTTCTATTTTTGTGGACTGTTTTATAAATGTCTATTATGTCTACTTGGTTGATAGTTTTGTCAGTGTTAATAGTATTATTTGAGTTTTCTATATCCTTACTGATTTTCTATCTACTTATTTTATCAGTTATGGAGGGAAGAGTGTTGAAATCTCAGACTCTAGTTGTGGGTTTTGTCTACTTCTCCTTGGAGCCCTATCAGTTTTTGCTTTATTTTGAATCCTTCTTATTAGGTCCACAAACTTTTAAGATTGCTATGTCTTGGTGGTGCAGTGGTTAAGAGCTATGGCTGCTAACCAAAAGGTCAGCAGTTCAAATCCACCAGCGCTCCTTGGAAACCTTATGGGGCAGTTCTACTCTGTCTTACAGGGTTACTATGAGTTGGAATAGACTCAACAGCAACAGATAGTATGTCCTCTTAATACATTGACTTCTTTATCATTATGAAACAACTTACTTTATCCCTAGCTCAAAAATCTACTTCTTCTGTAATTAATATAGAAACTACAGCTCTCTTTTTTTTGTGTGTGTGTTGGCACTGAAGTTTGTGCTCTTTATGAGCCAGATACTGTTTTTTATTGTGGTAATTATATGTGACATAACATTTGCCAGCTGACACTCATTACATTCACAATGTTGTATAACCATCGTCACCATCCATTTCCAAATTTTTTTCACTACTCCAAACATAAACTCATTACCTGTTAAGCAATAACTTCCCATTCTCCACTCTCTCCATCCCTGGTGTGATCGTGAAGGTTGTGAGTCAAGTTGGCTGGGCCATGATTCTCAGTGACTTGGCAGTTACGATATAGTTTGGCAGTTGTATGATAAAGTGATCATTTCCATGATGAGATTTGATACAATGTGATCACCTCTGTGATGGGATCTGCTGCGAGTAGCCAATCAGTTAAAGGGGAGTTTCCTTGGGGGTGTGGTCTGGACCAAATATAAGCGGACTTTCTGGCAAGGCTCATGGGCTTCTATGTGCTCTGGATCCTGCATCTGGATCCTGTTCATCTGACCTCTGGTTCCTGGGACTTGAGCTAGCAGCTTACCTGCTGTCTGGCCTGCCGATCTTGGAATTCATCCATCTTCGCAGCCTGTGAGCAAGAGCCCTTATGTCTGACCTGCCAATCTTGAGTTCGCCAGCCCCTGTGGCTACGTGAATCAGGAGAAGCTTCTATCCTGACCCGTGGACTTGGGACATTCCAGCCTGTACAATCGCATGAGCCATTTCCTTGATATAAATCCCTCTCTCTATATATATTTATATGCTTTACTGGTTTTGCTTCTCTGGAGAACCCAGCCTAAGACACCTGGTAACTACTAATCTGCTTCTGTGTCTATGAATTTGCCTGGTCTAGATATTTCACAGGAGTCCTGGATGGTGCAAATGGTTAAGTCACTCAGCTGTTAAAGGTTGGAGGTTCAAGACTACCCAGAGGTGCCTCAGAAGAAAGGTATGGCAATATATTTCCCAAAAATCAGCTATTGAAAACCGTATGGCACACAGGTCTACTCTGAAACACATGGGGCTGCCATGAGTCAGAATCAACTTGATAGCAAATGGTTACTGGTGAGATAGTTCATGTAAGCAGAATACTACTTGGCATTGGATCTTGATGTTTGAAAACTAATTTCAGTGGTGAAAATGATGGTCATTTATGGAGTCGGAGTATGAGATTTCACACATAAAAAAGCCTGTTGCCTTATTTTAGAGCATTCTTTTATTACTTTTTTCTGTGTCGATATTCTTCAGCTTGATCACTTGCTTAATCACCAAACCTACCTTTGAATCATTTTTTTGTTGTTAGGTGTCCTCACATAGATTTTTTATTTGTTTATTGTTATAATTAAATGAGGTTTACATTTCAAGTTAGTCTCCCATACAGAATTTTTTTTTTTTAACATACATTGTTATGAGACCCTAACCACTCACCCCATTCTGCGACAGCACACTGCTCCCCTCTGCCCCTGATTCCCCATGAACATTCAACCAGCTCCTAACTCTCTCTGCCTTCCCCTCTCACCTCTGGACAGAAGCCGCCGCTTTGGTCTCTTATATCTACTTGTCTAAGAGGCACATTCTTCACAAGTGTCACTTTATGTCCCACAGTCCAGTCCAATCCTTGTTTGAAGAGTTGGCCTCGGAAATTGTTTTAGTTCTGGGGTGATGGAGAGAGCAGGGGCCATGCTTTCTGGGGCACCTTCAGTCTCAGTCAGACCATTAAGTCTGGTCTTCTTACTAGAATTGAGTTCTGGATCCCATCATTCTACTACTCCATCAGGGACCCTCTGTTGTGTTCCCTGTCAGGACGTTTGTTGGTGGTAGCTGGGCACCATCTAGTTCTTCTGGTCTCAGGCTGATAAAGTCTCTGGTTTATGTGGCCCATTCTGTCTCTTGGGCCAATACTTTCCTTGTGTCTTTGGTGTTCTTCGTTCTCCTTTACTCCAAGTGGTTGGGACCAATTGATGCATCTTAGATGGCTGCTTGCAAGCTTTTAAGACCCCAGACGCTACTCACCAAACAAGGATGCAGAACATTTTCTTAATAAAGTTTGTTATGCCAATTGACATAGATGTCCCTGAAAGCATGGTCCCCAGACCCCGCATCCCTGCTACTCTGTCTCTCAAAGTATTTGATTGTATTGAGGAAACTTCTTAGCTTTGGTTTAGTCTAGTTGTGCTGGCTTCCCCTGTAGTGTGTGCTGTCCTTCCCTTCACCTAAGATCATTCTTATCTACTATCTAGTTGGTGAATAACCCTCACCCTCCCTCCCCACCCCCATAACCATAAAATAATGTTTTCTTCTGTGTTTAAACCTTTTCTTGAGTTCTTATAATAGTGGTCTTATACAGTATTTGTCCTTCTGTGCCTGACTAAATTCACTCAGCATAATAACTTCTAGCTTCCACCAAGTTATACGATGTTTCACAGCTTCATCATTGTTCTTTATCATTGTGTAATATTCCATTGTGTGGATATACCATAGTTTGTTTATCCATTCATCCATCGATTGGCACTTAGGTTGCTTCCATCTTTTTGCTGTTGTGAACAGTGCTGCGATGAACATGCGTGTGCATATATCTATTCGTGTGACGGCTCTTGTTTCTCTAGGATGTATTCCAAGGAGTGGGAGAGCTGGATCGTATGGTACTTCTATTTCTAGCTTTTTAAGGAAGCGCCAAATTGATTTCCAAAGTGGTTGTACCATTTTACATTCCCACCAACAGTGTATAAGTGTTCCAGTCTCTTCACAGCCTCTCCAGCATTTGTTATTTTGTGTTTGATGGATTAATGCTAGCCTCCTTGGGGTGAGATGATATCTCCTTGTAGTTTTGATCTGCATTTCTCTAATGGCTAATGATCGTTGAGCATTTCTTCATGTGTCTGTTAGCTGCCTGAATATCTTCTTTGGTGAAGTGCCTGTTCATATCCTTTGCCCATTGTTTAATTGGGTTATTTGTGTTTTTGCTGTTGAGGTTTTGGAGTATCTTGTACATTTTAGAGATTAAATGCTGATCGAATTTGTCGTAGCCAAAAACTTTTTCCCAGTCTGTAGGTTGTCTTTTCACTCTTTTGGTGAAGTCTTTGGATGAGCATAAGTGTTTGATTTTTTGGAGCTCCCATTTATCTAGTCTCTCTTCTGGTGCTTGTGCATTGTTACTTATGGTTTGTATTGTGTTTGTGCCATGTATTAGGACTCCTAACATTGTCCCTATTTTTTCTTCCATGATCTTTATCGTTTTCAATTTTATATTTAAGTCTTTGATCCATTTTGATTTAGTTTTTGTATATGGTGTGAGATATGGGTCTTGTTTCAGTTTTTTGCATATAGATATCCAATTATGTCAGCACCATTTGTTAAAGAGACTGTCTTTTCCCCAGTTAATGGACTTTGGGCCTTTGTCAAATATTAGCTGCTCACAGGTGGATGAGCTTATATCTGGATTCTCAACTCTGTTCCATTGGTCTATGTATCTGTTATTGTTCCAGTACCAGTCTCTCTTGACTACTGTGGCAGTATAATAGGTCCTAAAATCAGGTAGTGTAAGGCCTCCCACTTTGTTCTTCTTCTTGAGTAGTGCTTTATTTATCTGGGGCCTCTTCCCTTTCCATATGAAATTGGTGATTTGTTTCTCCATCTCATTAAAAAACGTTGCTGGAGTTTGGATCGGGATTGCATTGTATCTGCAGATTGCTTTGGGTAGAATTGACATTTTCACTATGTTTAGTCTACCTATCCATGAGCAACGTGTATTTTTCCACTTATGCAGGTCTCTTTTAGTTTCTTGCAGTAGTGTCTCGTAGTTTTCTCTGTAAAGATCTTTTACATCTCTGGTTAGATTTATTCCTAAGTATTTATCTTTTGGGGGGCTATTGTAAATGGTATTGGTTTGGTGATTTCCTCTTCAAGGTTCTCTTTGTTGGTGTAAAGGAATCCAATTGATTTTTGTATGTTTGTCTTGTATCCTGAAACTTTGCTGAAATCTTCTATTAGTTTCAGTAGTTTTCTTGTGGATTCCTTGGGGTTTTCCGTGTATAAGATCATATCATCTGCAAATACAGATACTTTGACTTCTTCCCTACCTATTTGGATGCCCTTTATTTCTTTTTCTAGCCTAACTGCTCTGGCTAGGACCTTGAGCACAATGTTGAATAATAGTGGTGATAAGAGGCATCCTTGTCTGGTTCCTGTTCTCAAGGGGAATGCTTTCAAAGTCTCTCCATTCAGGATGATGTTGGCTATTGGTTTTGTATAAAAGCCCTTAATTATGCTGAGGAATTTCCCTTCTATTTTTATTTTTTTGAGAGTTTTTATCACGAACGGGTGTTGGACTTTGTCGAATGCCTTTTCTGCATTGATTGACATGATCATGTGGTTCTTGTCTTTTGTTTTATTTATGTGATGGATTACGTTGATTGCTTTTTTAATGTTGAACCATCCCTGCATAGCTGGTATAAATCCCACTTGGTCATGGTGAATTATTTTTTTGATATGTTGCTGAATTCTATTGGCTAGAATTTTGTTGAGGATTTTTGCATCAATTTTCATGAGGGGTATCGGTCTGTAATTTTCTATTTTTGTGGTGTTTTTATCTGGTTTTGGTGTCAGGGTTATGCTGGCTTCATAGAATGAATTTGGGAATATTCCATCCATTTCTATGTTCTGAAATACCTTTAGTAGAAGTGGTGTTATCTCTTCTCTGAAAGTTTGGTAGAATTCTCCAGTGAAGCCATCCAGGCCAGGGCTTTTTTTGTTAGCAGTTTTTTAATAACATTTTCAATCTCTTCTTTTGTTATGGGTTTATTTAGTTGTTCTACCTCTGTTTGTGTTAATTTATGTAGGTAGTGTACTTCTAGAAATTTGTCCATTTCCTGTAGGTTTTCAAATTTGTTGGAGTACAGTTTTTCATAGTATTCTGTTATGATTCTTTTAATTTCAGTTGGGTCTGCTGTTATGTCACCCATCTCGTTTCCTATACGGGTTATCTGCTTCCTCTCCAGTTTTTCTTTTGTCAATTTGGTCAATGGTTTATCAATTTTGTTGATCTTTTCAAAGAACCAGCATTTGGAATTGTTAACTGTTTCAATTGTTTTTCTGTTCTCTATTTCATTTAATTCTGCGCTAATTCTTATTATTTCCTTCCTTCTCGCACCTGTAGGCTTCTTTCGCTGCTCTCTTTCTACTTGTTCCAGTTGTAGGGTTAGTGCTTTGATTATGAGCCTTTCTTGTCTTTGGATGTGTGCATTTATTGCTACAGACTGACCTCTGAGCACTGCTTTTGCTGTGTCCTAGAGGTTCTGGTTCTCATTTGATTCTATGAATTTCTTTATTCCATCCTTAATTTCTTCTATAACACAGTAGTTTTTGAGCAAGGTGTTGTTCAGTTTCCATGTGTTTGATTTTTTTTCCTTGCTTTTTGTGTTGTTGATTTCCACTTTTATGGCTTTATGGTCAGAAAAGATGCTTTGTAATATTTTGATGCTTTGGATTTTGTTAAGGCTTGCTTTATGGCATAATATGTGGTCTATTCTGTAGAATGTTCCATGTGCATTGGAAAAGGAAGGATACTTGGCTTCTTTGGGGTGGAGTGTTTGGTATATTTCTATGAGATCAAGTTGGTTGATTGTAGCATTTAGCTCTTCCGTGTCTTTGTTGAGCTTCTTTCTGGATGTTCTGTCCTTCACCAAAAGTGGCACGTTGAAGTCTCCTACTACTATTGTGGAGCTGTCTATTTCTCTTTTCAGAGCTGTTAGAGTCTGTTTTATGTATTTTGGAGCCCTGTTGTTGGGTGCATAAATATTTATTATAATTCTGTCCTCCTGGTGTATTGACCCTTTAATCATTATATAGTGCCCTTCCTTGTCTTTTGTGGTGGATTTTACTCTAACGTCTATTTTGTCAGAGATTAATATTGCCACTCCTGCTCTTTTTTGAGTGTTTTTTGCTTGATATATTTTTTCCAGCCTTTGAGTTTTAGCCTGTTTGTGTCTTTAAGTCTAAGGTATGTCTCTTGCAGGCAGCATATAGATGGATCATGCTTTTTAATCCAATCTGCCACTCTCCGTCTCTTTATTGGTGCATTAAGTCCGTTTACATTAAGTGTAATTATTGATAGGTATGAGTTTAGTGCTGTTATCCTGATATCTCTTTTTGTGTGTTGTTCACAGTTTCTTTGTTCTCCTCAATTTTCTGTGCTGAGTTGTTCTTCTTTATGTATTTTTTTTTCATCTTTTTCTTTGTTGTAGATTTTGTGTTCGCTGGGTCTTTATGTTTTTCTACTTTTTTATTTTTATTTGTAGGATTGTTAGATTCCTTTTTGGTTATCTTAATATATACCACTAATTTTCTAAGTTTATACCAGTCTTTTATGAGTTTATATCACCTTAACTTCCCCTCCATATAGAAAATCAATGTCTCCATTTTTTAAGTCCCTCTTTTTTTGTTTTAATATTATCCCCCTTTTTTTTTTTTTTTACGTATTGATATCTGTTTCCCTATTTTCAATGTTTTAGCTTTGATGTAGTTTCGATTTCCGTATCTGAGTCAATATCTGGTTTCTCTGTCCTGTGTTCTAGTCTTGCATTGTTAGCTGGTGTTATTGATTATCTAACCATAGGTCTCCCTTTAGTATTTCTTGTAATTTTAGTTTGGTTTTTGCAAATTCCCTGAACTTCTGTTTCTCTGGAAATACCCTAATTTTGCCATCATATTTGAGAGACAGTTTTGCTGGACAGATAACTCTTGGCTGACAGTTATTTTCCTTCAAGGCTTTAAATATGTCATCCCATTGCCTTCTAGCCTGCATGGTTTCTGCTGAGTAGTCTGAGCTTATTCTATTTGACTCTCCTTTATAGATGATTTCTCTTTTATCCCTAACTGCTCTTAAAACACTCTCTTTATCTTTGGTTTTGGTAAGTTTGATCATAATATGTCTTGGTGACTTTCTTTTGCGATCCACCTTATGTGGGGTTCAATGAGCATCTTGGATAGATATCTTCTCATCTTTCATGATATCAGGGAAGTTTTCTGTCAACAAATCTTCAAAATTTTCTCTGTATTTTCTGTTATCCCCCCGTTCTGGTACTCCAATTACTCGTAGGCTATTTCTCTTGATAGAGTCCCACATGACTCTTAGAGTTTCTTCATTCTTTTAAATTCTTTTATCTGATTTTTCCTCAAATAAGTTGGCGTCAAGAGCTTTATCTTCACTGTCACTAATTCTAACTTCTACTGCCTCGATTCTGCTCCTATGACTTTCTATTGAGTTGTCTAATTCTGAAATTTTACTGTGTATCTTCTGGATTTCTGATTGCTGTCTCTCTATGGATTCTTGCAGCCTACTAAATTTTGCATTATGTTCATGAATAACTTTTTTAAGTTCCGCTACTACTGTGTCTGTATGTTGCCTGCCTGTTTCTGCGTTCTGTCGAATTTCCTTTCTTATTTCTAGAAGAGTTCTGTGTATTAATCTTTTGTATTCTGTCTCTGGTAATTCCAAGAAGTTCTCTTCTCCAGAAAATTTATTAATTCTTTATTTTGGGAGCTTGCGGAAGCCATCATGGACTGCCTGTTTATGTGACTTGATATTGACTGTTGTCTCTCAGCCATCAATAATTTATTGTAATTTTATTTAGTGTTTGCTTAGTGAGACCTAGCTTCTTATTTTGTTTTGTTTTGATATGCCCAAGTAGGCTGCTTGTGTGCACTAGTTTGATTTTTGACACCATTTGATCTCTAATGTCCTGTCACCAGGTAGTTAGTTCTGTAACTAAGTACGTGCATGCCAGAGTCCGTTAAAATTTCCTATATGGGATCAGCTCAGGTGTGCAGGCAGTCAGTCACCAAGTGTGTGATGCAAGCTCTCACCCTCAGTCCTAGAGAGGCATGGGTGATTGGTGCAGGCACTGGACTCTGGCTGTGGTAGGGGATCGCGTGCTGAGCCAGGCAGGGGGCTGATGGCTGCCCCTGAGATTCTGAAAGAAAAGCGTGTCCCTATTCTCTAGGGTGAATAGGTAGGTGAGTTTTGCAGCCAGGCTAAGAGCACCCCACTATGCTGGCTGCAAAGACTAGAGGACACCACTTTTTCTTGAACTCCTGTAGCAGGTGACTAAGCACTTTAGGAGATACAACCAGTCCTCAAGACCCTGTTGCAGATTGATAAAAGTGCCTACTTGAGGGGCAGGGCTGTTTCAAGGATCACAAATCTGCCTGTTCACAGCTGAAGCAGTTGAAGTTAAACTTCAGATGTTGCCCCGTTGTACTCTGGTAGTGAGGGCTAATGCTGTGAGATGGGTCCTCACAAGTCTATATGGGGTGTATGGCACTCAGAGTCTGCAGACCCCTGATTTCTATGGCCAGCAAAGGAGCTGTGCTGACCCTGTGTTCCTGGCCTAGGGGAGCCAACAGCTTATTTGTTCCCTCTCCAAGGCCAGGAGAATGGGTCAGGGCGCCTTTTGGGATCTACTTCCGGCCCAGTGGAGTCCTGGTGCAGAGCGGGGAGGGAGGAGGTAAAAGGAAGAGAGGTTTTTCCCAAATCTGGTGCAGAGTGCAGAGGTAGAAGATAAAAGGGAGAGAGGTTTTTCCCAAATGGACTTTTTTTTTTTTTTTTAAACGCCACTAAAGGGTGCACGCATGTACTTATCCTAGCCTCTTGGGAGCTGCTCTTCACTGGTTCGGAGTGTCCAAGCAGAATCTCTGCTGCCGGGTCTCTCTCCATGTGGAAACTGCTTCTTGAGCACGTGCACAGCACACTTGTTTGCCTGCTTCACCACGGCCTGGCGTGGCTGTGTCTCTGTAGTATCGCCGCCACCACTCTAGTTCTCCTCACCTCTTCCAGACGGTCTTCCTCTCTGGTATGACTCAGATGGATTTCTTAACCTTGCCTTGTTCAGGGCTGTGAGATGTTCACGTAGAATCAAATCACTTGTTTTTCCAGGTCTTTGTTGTAAGAGGGATATAGGAAGCATCTAACTAGTCTGCCATGTTGACCACGTTACAGCTCTCTTTTAATTACTGTTACTATGGTACCTCTTTTTTCATCTTTTGGAAGACTATTTTCCGTAAGTCTCTCGTGCTTCTGCACTTTTTAGCTTTTGTTCTGTTTTTTTCAAGGATGTTTGTATACCAAACAGCTTTGGGAGATATATAGTCTCCCTCCTGTGAAGAGGGCAGATTTTTTTCCTGACCAGGATAGTAATGATGACCTTGTTGGGTGCTGGATGTTTTTGTTTGCCTGTAAGTATTCTAGAGCTTTGTTCTGGGTCTCAGTTGTTAGTTGGAAACATTTTGATCCTTTCAGGCCCTGCTTTAAGTTTGTTTGGCAGGTTCAGAGCTGTGTTTAGTATATGACTAATTCTAACCCCTTCCTGAGGCAAAATCCTTTTGAGTACTTTACTCATTGCCCTATGATTATAAGATTTTCCACTATGGCTGGTGGGAACATGAAATTTTCTTAGTTCTTTGTGGGCTCTGAGTATTCTTCCTTATAATGCTTTCAGATAGTTCTTGCCTAGCCTTGAGTAGCCTTGGATATGCATTCAGGGATAATTACTCAGCTGAAGACTTGAGGAGGTCCCTCTGCAGATTGATGGAGCTCTCTCTCTGTGCAGAAATCTCTTCAGCACTCTCTCATCTTAACTCTGCTGTCTTAGTCTCCCTGGACACCTCCTTTTCCTCATCTTAGGGAGCTTGCTTTGATCTATCTGGCTGGGTTCCCCTCTCTTTGCATTTTCTCTCTGGAAACTCCTCTCTTCAGTCAGTAAGCTTAGGAAATCACAGGGCTCATCTTGTTTATTACCTGTTTCTCAGGGATCACGGTCCTTCATTGCCTAATGTTCAAAGTCTTGAAATTCATTGTTTCATATATTTTGTCTGATTTTTTAGTTGTTCCAGGCAGGAGGAAAACTCCATTTGCTGTTACTCCATCTCAACTGTGAGTAGAAATCTTATCCCTTGAAGAGTGCTATGAGTGGTGCATCTTTATGGTACAAGGTCTATGACCAACTTAAATTAGTATTTGGATATGGCATGAGGTCATGGATCATTTTTTACCATAATTGTATAAGCGGTCTTATTTTTATTTGTTGGATTTTTCTTACCCCATTGAGGTGCATTGACATTTTTGTTGAACATCAATTGCCTGTATATTTGTGAGTGTATTTCTGAACTCCATTCTGTTCCATCAATCTGTTTGTCGCTTTTTGTGAAATAGTGTACTCTCTTTATTGCTATAGCTTCATAATAAGCCTTGAAATCATGTAGGGTAAGATATGCAAATATTTGCTCATTTTTCAAGATGGTCTGGCTAGTCTAGATCTTTGTATGTCCATATAAATCTCAAAATTATTTAGTCAATTTCTACAAAACAGTCTGCTTGGATTTTTATTAGAATTGCATTTAATCTATAGATAATATTGATAAATATAAATTAACTTAAGAACAGATGACATTTTAAACAATATCAAGTCTTCCAATCCCTGAACATGATGGATTCGAAAACTCAGTGGAACAGACCTCCATTTATTTGGGTATTCTTTAATTTTTCTCAGTAACGTTTTGTAGTTTTCATCTAAGAGGTCTTGCACATTTTATGTCTAATTTGTTCCTAGGAATCTGATGCCTTTTGAGCTTAGTAATAAATGATATTTTTAAAAAGTTTATACTGTGTGTGCAGCAATCCAGTTGTTTGTTGCTAGTGTGTAGGAATACAATTGATTTTTGTATGTTGACCTTGCAACTTACGATCTTAATAAATTTGTTAGTGTTAGTAGTTTTGTTTGTTGGTTACTTTGGATTTTCTTTGAATACAATAATGTCAACTGTAAATAAAATCAGTTTTATTTCTTTCGTTGCAATCTTTATGTGTTTTATTTCTTTTCCTTGCCCTGTTGCACTGGGTGAGACCTCCAGTACAATACTGAATGGACATGGTGAGAGCAGACATCTTTACCTTGTTTCCAATCTTAAGTGAAAATTTGTCAATATTTCACTATTAAACATGATGTTAGCTACAGGTTTTTCATAGTTGTCCCTCATCATATAATAAAGTTCTCTTCTATTCCTAGATATTACTTGTTTTAAGTTTTCAAAGAATAATAGACTCATTCGTGACGCAGATTTGGGTCACCACAAGTTTGACTTCCATGCTTAAATTTATTCACTTTTTAGACTTCTTCACTTTTACTTCACCAGCATTGGTACTTGGCTTTGTTTCACAGCTGTGCTGAATACTAAGGCCACAGAGAGAGATGGATGCTGGAGTTTTGGTTAGGCTCATGATGAATTTTTTGCTTATGTATGCTAACTTGACAATTTGACCATTCAGATTTTACAGGCAAAATGAGAAATGACTTCCCTATCCCTTTCATTTAAGGGAAGATAGAGCTAAAAATCAGTAAACAGACATATAATTTAAAGGGCAGAGACCCTTGGACTTTCCAGATTAGACATAGTAGTTTTCTACTATTTTTCAGAACCCTGAAAATTGATTATATCTAGTCCTTTCTAATTTTGTTTATAAAATCTGAATGGTCAAATTGTGAGATTGTGAATTTAGTAATTCAATTATTTATAAACAATTTCCTCAGACCAAATTCATCTTTTTTTATGTTGGTGGAATATTTAATAAGTTTGATTGCTGTATGTATATTTTCTCTCTTTATAATTGATGTAAATCATAATTATACATATTGAAAAGTGCACAAATGATAAGTGTAAACCTTTATGAATTCTAAACACATTGGTAAACTAACAGAGCAGGAAACATTTCAGGCACCTCAGAAGGGCTCTGTGTCGCTTTCCAGTCAATCTGAAAGGTAACCATCAGCGGTGTCCTGAACCTGGCTTGCACCAGCTCTTGAGAGCTTTTAAAACTTCCGGAATTTGGCAAGGCAACTGTTAAACACAGCATTATTAAAAATCAAATTATAGCAATTGTCTCAAGAAAAAACTTTCAGCACAGTCAGTGAGACAGGGGCATAATATGCTGACCATGCTATCTAATTTTAGTCTGGATTTCTAGTCTAACAGCTACGTTTTTGAGAAAAACATGTTTTTCCTCGGAGGTCAAAACCAAGATGTGAAACCATAGGCCTGGAGGGGTCTTGACCAGGAGACGATCTGCATCCTTCAAATACCCGTAATCAGGAACACTGTTGTCCGGGTGCTGTTTCCAGGAAGGTATTTTTGCAAGATAAATACATGGAAGCATCTTGTGACCATCATGTAAGTATCATGAAATTATCTGTAATCTCTAAGTATAGCTATTGATAATTAGTAGCCAGTGCTTTCCAAGCTATACCCTCTGAACCAATAAGGCACCCTTCCCCCAAATGGCGATGTACCAATCAAGAATAACCTGTGGGTGATGCCTGCTGTAGTATAACTATGCCTGATTTAGAACCACTTTTTGCAGAGCAATGTCTCACCTCAGTGAGCTGTGCTGTTCCGAATAATCTTTGTTTAGGATAAACCTCTGTGATTTTATCCGAAACAGACTTGTTTTCAGTACCACGAGGACGCTTTAAACCCTTAATAAACCTCTCAGTTTTACTTGAAACAGCGTTCAAATTTTCTTTACACACAACTTATTTTTTTAAAATTATTACAACACTTCAATTTGGTTAAGAAACTTTTATGCTTTGGGAGGATATTTAAATAATCCATTTTTAAAGAAAAATTAATTTCTTGAAGAAAAACTATCTAAAACAACTCCACCTTGTGAAGTTAAATATAAAAATAGTGAGTGGAAGCAGAAAACTAGAAAATTTACTCCCCACCCTTCTCTCTGCTTATGTGACACGTTTCTCCTTAAGACTTCATTCCTAGTCCACTTTATTTTGCTCTATTTTTAAAACCGCAAAGCTGCTGCACAACTCTGTTGGAGTTTCGATCTGGTAGCAGCCTCCACAAAACCACGTATAGGGAAGAGTGGGGGCAACGACAAATGATGGACTGGTACTCAGGTGTTGCCCGTGCGGCTCAAAGCAAAGCTCAAAGCAAAGCTCAAAGCAAAGCTCAAAGCAAAGCAAAGCTCAAGGCAAAGCGCGAGGGCGCGTCCAGGCCCGTGTTTTATTTCTCCTTTTCCAGCCTGTACGCTAAATGCCTGAATAAATCTCTGCTCGTGAAACATCTCGGAAGAATTGTAAAAAGGAGTGATAAAGAGGACAAGAGGCTGAACATGATCCCCTGGGAAAGCCGTCGATCTGACGTTCCCTCAGAGCGTAGCTCGCTGCCTCGAGGGAGGCGAATGCGTGTGCGTGGGCGTGTGCGTGGGCGGTGTCTTCCGCGGCAACGGGCGTCAACCGTCTGAGACCTCGGCGCGCTCCCTGCGGTCGTTGCTGCCGCCTGGGGGCGCAAAGGCCCAGCCTTTACCTTCAGCACAAATGTAAATTTGTAAAAGACCAGGGCTGGAGTCTGGAGGGTTTGCGTGCTCCCTTCTTGAAGGAAGTCTGGGAGGCCCTGAGTTTCCAACTTTCTGAGGCCAGTAGTGTCATCTTAGAGCCCGCCTCGTCAAGGCAATACCACTCAGTAACCATACTTCGGACAGTCTCAGCAGGTATTCCACTACCAGGGGAGTAGTGATGAGTGTCTTCCCTCAGAACACTGGGGGAGTTTTGAGTCTGAGTCGGAATCGACTCGGCGGCAACGGGTTTGGTTTTTTTTTTTCCTTTGGCAAAAACGTCCTTGCTTTTCTTTAATTTTCCCGCCGCGTCACTGCCTCCGTGGCAGTTGTGCTTCTTTTGATGCACAGTTAGGGCAAAATCATACTATTTCCCTAATTCCCATTCCCTTGCTCCCCAACTTTGTACACTGTGTGATTAAAGGATTTGAAATGAATATCAAGTTAATTCTCCAAGAGTAAAACCACAAAACGTTTGTTATGGTTGGTGGAAAGTGACTGGATAGACTTGGGCAAATTAATTTTGATATAGTATCTACCTTCTGGGATTGTTAGGAGGGTTAAGTGAAGTAATGCATATAAAATTCTTAGTGTCTGATAAATACAAGAATTCGCTGCATATAGCTTATTTTTATATTTTTGTGAACTTCTGGGTCCATTTGTTAGAACTTTTATTAGCACCAAGTGAATGCCCCATCCTTTTCCTGCTGGTTGCCAAAGGCAGCCTACATCTCTCTCTGCCTTTCCGCCTGTTATCACAAAAAAATTTCCCTGCGCCTATCCAAAGCTGTCCCCCCCATTTGTGCATTAAAACCCATTTTTTCTTGTTTGTTCAAGGATATCGTTTCATCAATTTCCATCTCTCTTCAGGTCATACGTTTTGCTATCTATTGGATCATTTTTATTAATATACAAACATGTTATTTTTCTCAACAAAAAATACCCTCTTGAGCACATTTCCTCCCTTGACTACCACACTATTTCTTTACTCCTTTTGCTAGCAAAATTTCTGTAGAGTTACCTGTCTTCATATTCAGTGTCTCCACTTTCTGATACTTCTCTTTTGAACTTAATCAGGCATTCACCTCCATCACTCTATTGAAATTGCTGTCCTTCAGGTCACCTGTGACCTACCTCCATGTTGCTAAATCCAGTGGTCAATTCTTAGTTCTTGTCTTACCTGACCTAGCATTTGACATAGCTTGTTACCCAGGCCCTCCTCTGATAAGTTTTCTTCATGTTGGTTTCAATATATCACCTTCTGACTCGTGAGCCACATTTCTCATGTCTTGATTTTGAGTCCACCTCCTTCTCTCTCAGACTTTTTAATGTTTGAGTGCCCTAGAGCTCAGTCCTTGGTCCTCTTCCATATCTACACTCACTCATTTGGTGATCACTTATTTATTATGTTTATTGTTTACTTTGTCTTCTCAAGTCAACTTCTTAAGACCAGCGACTTTGTTGTGTTCACTGATGTATTTCAAGTGTCTAGAATACTGCCTAGCATATAGTAGGCACTCAATAAATGTTGAATAAAAGTTAAAAGTAGAAAGGTAGTTTGGAATTCACTTTTGATCTGTAATATGAGCTCAATGATAGGATAATAATTAATTTGTTGTTAGGTGCCATCCAGTCAGCTCCGACTCATAGTGACCCTGTGTACAACAGAACGAGACACTGCCTGGTCCTGTGCCATCCTCACAATCATTGCTATGTTTGAGCCCTTTGTTGTAGCCATTATGTCAGTCCATCTAGTTGAGGGTCTTCCTCTTTTTGCTGACCCTCTACTTTACCAAGTATGATGTTCTTCTCCAGGGACTGGTCTCTCCTGATAACATGTCTAAAGTATGTGAGACATAGTCTCACCATGCTTGCTTCTAAGGACCATTCTGGTTGTACTTTTTCCAAGACAGATTCGTTCATTCTTCTGGCAATCCCTGGTGTAGTCAATATTCTTCGCCAACACCATAATTCAAAGGCATCAATTCTTCTTCGCTCTTCTTTATTCATTGTCCAGCTTTTGCATGCATGTAAGGGGATTGAAAATACCATGGTTTGGGTCGGGGCACCTTAATCCTCAAAATGAAATCTTCACTTTTTAACACTTCGAAGAGGTCTTTTGCAGAAGATTTGCCCAGTGCAGTATAGCTTTTGATTTTTTCACAGCTGCTTCCATGGACATATCCAAGTAAAATGAAATCCTTGACAACTTCAAACTTTTCTCCATTTATCATGATGTTGCTTGTTGGTCCAGTTGTGAGGATTTTTGTTTTCTTTATATTGAGGTGAAATCCATACTGAAGCCTGTAGTCTTTAATCTTCATCAGTAAGTGCTTCAAGTCCTCTTTGCTTTCAGCAAGCAGAGTTGTGTCATCTGCATATTGCAGGTTGTTAATGAGTCTTTCTCCAATCCTGGTGCCGAGTTCTTCTTCATATAATCCAGTTTCTCGAATTATTTGCTCAGGATACAGATTGAATAAGTATGGTGAAAGGATACAACCCTGACACACACCTTTCCTGACTTTAAACCCCTTGTTCTCTTCCAACAACTGCCTCTTGATCTATGTACAGGTTCCTCATGAGCACAATTAAGTGTTCTGGAATTCCCATTCTTTGCAATGTTATTCATACTTTGTTATGATCAACATAGTCGAATGCCTTTGCATAGTCAATAAAACACAGGTGAATATCTTTCTGGTATTTTCTGCTTTCATTAAAGATCCATCTGACATCAGCAATGACATCCCTTGTTCATTTCACATCCTCTTCTGAATCCAGCTTGAATTTCTGGCAGTTCCCTGTTGATGCACTGCTGCAACCGTTTTTGAATTATCTCCAGGAAAATTTTACTTGCATGTGATATTAATGATATTGTTCAATAATTTCCACGTTCTATTGGATCACCTTTCTTTGGAATGGGCACAAATATGGATCTCTTCCAGTTGGTTGGCCAGGTAGCTGTCTTCCAAATTTCTTGGCATAGACAAGCGAACACCTCCAGCATTGCATCTGTTTGTTGACACATCTCAACTGATATTGCGTCAATTTCTGGAGTCTTGTTTTCGCCAATGCCTTCAGTGCAGCTTGGACTTCTTTCAGTACCATCAATTCTTGATCATGTGCTACCTCTGAAATGGTTGAACGTCAGCCAGTTCTTTTTGGTACAGTGACTCTGTGTATTCCTTCTATCTTCTTTGATGCTTCCTGCTTCATTCAGTATTTTGTTCATAGAATCCTTCAGTATTGCAACTCAAGGCTTGGATTTTTTCCTTCAGTTCTTTCAGCTTGAGAAATGCTAAGTGTGTTCTTCCCTTTTGGTTTTCTAACTCTAGGTCTTTGCACGGTTTGTTATAATACTTTACTTTGTCTTCTTGAGCTGCCCTTTGAAATCATCTGTTCAGATCTTTTACATGATCATTTCTTCCTTTAGCTTTAGCTACTCTGCGTTCAAGAGCAAGTTTCAGAGTGTCTTCTGACATCTATTTTGGTCTTTTCTTTCTTTCTAGTCTTCTTCATGACCTTTTGCTTTCTTCATGTATAGCGTCCTTGATGTTATCCCACAGCTTGTCTGATCTTCGGTCATTACTGTTCATTGTGTCAAATCTATTCTTAAGATGGTCTCTAAATTAAGGTGGCGTATACTCAAGGTCATACTTTGGCTCTTGTGGACTTGTTCTAATTTTCTTTAGCTTCAACTTGAACTTGCTTAGGAGCAATTGATGGTCTGCTCTGTAGTCAGTCCCTGGCCTTGTACTAACTGGTGATATTGAGCTTCTCTATCGTCTCTTTCCACAGATGTAGTCAATTTGATTCCTGTTTATTCCATCCAGTGAAGTCTGCATGTATAGTAGTTGTTTATGTTGTTGAAAGAAGGTATTTTCAATGAATAAGTCATTGATTTTGCAAGTAAATAATTACTTGGTCTTATATCTTAGATAAACAGATGGGATTCAGAGACTTTAAAATTGGAAACAAAAATTAAAAAAAATTTTCTGTCAATTGATTACTATTAAAATACACAAAGAAAATGTCCCATGTATTTACAGATAACATGGTAATTTACCACAGCTTGAGGGAAGACTGCATTCAACAACTTTGACTTGTTTAGTCATCTCCTAGCTAGATCAATTCATCTCAAAGGTAATTTTGTTTATGGTGAAACCATGCTTAATGAATCCTTTGGATATGAAATTGATAAAAAAAATTTGTTTAAAACACAACATACCTTTTATGGAAGCTGGGCAGTTTAAAAGGCACAATTAGAGTTGGAAAGTACAAAGAGTGATAGAAGAGATTGAAACACATTCTAGAACACTAGGTAAATGCTGACAGGTTCTTTGACCTGGGATTTTGGAGGCACATTTCTCCTTTTACTCTTTTAATTCTTACATTCAATTACCAAACCATGTTAATTCAGTATCATAAATATTTCTTGGATTTATTCACTTTACTGATTTCCTAGTCCAGGCACTAATCTCTTACCTGGACTATTTCCTTACTATTACCTTAAGCTGTTTTCCCCCTAGGCTCTATTCCTCCCAGTTGGTCCTGTCTCTATTTCATCTTGTAAACTAGCATCAGTGATTTTTCTGAACACAGATATTATCATGTCATTTCCTGTTTACAGTTATTCAAAGGTTTCCCTAGTGGTTATTGTTAGTTGCCATCATGTTGATTCCCACTCATGGTGACCCTATGTGTGCAGAATAGAACTGCTCCATAATATGGTAAAAATCCTGCTTATCAATGACTTGTGATTTGGTCCCTCCTTACTTTTCCAGCCTAAGCTTCTGGCTTTCTTCTATATGCACCCTAAATTTGACTATGTTGGACTACTTGCATTTCTTATTTATACTGTTAAATCTACCTGAAGTTGTCTTCCCTCACTTTTCACCTTCTGGTCTCCATGTTACCCACTCGAATCTTTGCCATTGAAAGTCTTGAAGCAGGCTAATGATTTGCTTTGACTGGTGTTTAAGCAGGGAATATAAATTCTGGCAATCATGTGAAAGATGGGTTAGTAAGCATAGATAGTAAAAGCAAAGACTAGTTTAGGTCAGTAGTTTTTAAACTTTAGGGTGCATCAGAATCACCTGGAAAACCTATTGTAGAAATACTCCAATGCTGTTTTAGAATAAAACAGAGAGGTTTATTAAGGGTTTTTAAAAGCAGTGCGGACTGGGAACAGCGCAGCTCATAAGGATGAAACCATGAGTTCAAGTACCAGTAATTACACAAATCCTCTTATAGGGTTTAGACAGAGAACAGGGCTTGTACTATTTTGATTGGTGGTTAGTGAGGTAAGGGGACTAAGAATGAGTTGCAGAAGTTAATTATAGATATTACAGATTATAGTCATAGGATGACATGTCATAAAACTTTATGATTAATGAGAAGTATCTCTAAGGGAGGTTAAACCAAAAAAACCAAACCTGTTGCCATCGAGTCAATTCTGACTCATAGCACCCTATAGGGCAGAGGAGAACTGCCCCATAGGGTTTCCAAGGAGCAGCTGTTGGATTCAAACTCCTGGCCTTTTGGTTAGCAGCCAGACTCTTAACTACTGCACCACCAGAGCTCCAAGGGAGGTTAGGGACCAGATTTATGATGGACATTTGGCATCAGGATTCTTCTCAGAATTGCTTGCTTAACCAAAATCTGTTTAAGTTACTTGGGGAATTTCAGATAAGGCTAACTCTGAGGCCCTGCAAACAATTGATATCACATCTTTGTCTAAAAAAATATTTTCTGGGCCCACTAGACATAAAATGCACCTATGTTAGTACTCTCAGAGTGCATAGCTTTTACATCTAGACCTTGGCCAAGAGAAAACATTCTCCTGTTGCCATGGTAGCTAAGCAATTAAAAGAGCTTAATGATAGGGCTTGTGAGCACTCTGGGTTGACTCAGTTAATTAAATAGGAAACCCTGGGTAGGCAGGTAAAAAGACCAGTTTAGTTCAGCAAAAACTGAGCTTAATTCAGTCATCTAGTCTTGGTCAGAAAAAAAAGGCTTTAGCACTTCTCCTTTATATTGTTAAAACATAGATTTCTGGACCCACCCCCAGAGTTTCTGATTCAGTAGGTCTGGGTGGAGCCTAGATTTATTTTGCATTTCTAACTGTCCCCAGGTGATGCTGCTGGTCTAGGACCACACTTTGAGAAGCATTGGCTTAGGCTATTTGTGTTGAAACCTAGATGACTGCAGTTCTTTCACCTATTTAGCTGGACTCCATTTTGGTTCCACACTGACTTTGACTGAAAACTCAGCCCCAGGCTGTACTAGTTTTCTATTGCTGTGTAACAAATGACCACAAATTTGGCCACCTAAAACAAAACACATTTATTATGTTACAGTTTCTGTGGGACAAGAAGACAAGCATCGTTTAGCTGTGTGCTTTGTTTAGGGTGCAATCAGGATGTTGCCCAGAGCTACAGTCTCAGATATCTGAGTCATGACTGAGGAATGATCTTTTGTTGGCATAATTCAATTCCTTACTGAAGGACTGAAGTCTTCAGTTTCTTATTGGCTGTCAGCTGTTGGCTAACCTTAGCTCCTAGAGGTTGCTTGCATTTCCTTGCCAAGTGGGATTTCCCACCATGGCTGCTTACTTCTGCAAAGCCAGGAAAGGCTAGAGAGATAACTTCAGCAAGATGGGCACTACAGTCTTATGTAATGTAGAAATCGTGTATGTGTAATCACATATATCATGTCACCTTTGCTGTGTTCTGTTGGTTAGAAGCAAAGCACAGGTGCTGCTTACATTCAAGGGAAGGAGTTCGCACAAGGGCATGAACACCAAGAGGTGGAGTTCATGGAGGCCACCTTAAGGGCCTGTTCACACACTGGTTTCTCAGTAAATGCAACTACACATTCATTGATTAAGTTTTCTTTTTTTTTTTTGGTAAATTTTACTGAGGAGTCCCTGGGTAGTGCAAATGGTGTTTTGGGGCTTGATGGTGAATCTGTGTCCGTCTTCACATTGCGTCTTCCACCTGTGTGTATCTGTGCTTGTTCTGCTGTTTTTAGATACCACTCGGAAGGGATTAGGTTTAGAACCCACCCTACTCCCATATGACCTCGTTAACATAAAAAACGTATCCAGAGAGGTGGAGAGAACTAGAAGAGTGTGATGTCATAGAACCCAAAGGAGAAGAATATTTCAGTACCGGTGAAATGGTAAACATTGTTAAATGCTGTAGAGGGTCAAGAAAGACAAGATAGGAGAAGGGTTTATTGGATTTAGCAGCATGAAATTTATTGGTGATTGCCTTAGTTATCCAGTGCTGCTATAACAGAAATACCACAAGTGAGTGGCTTTAACGAACAGAAATTTATTTTATCACAGTTTAGGAAGCTGGAAGTCTGAATTCAGGGCGCCAACTCCAGGGGAGGTTTCTGTCTCTGTCCTCTCTGGGGAAGGTCTTTGTCTCTTTCAGCTTCTATTCCTTGGCTCCTTGATGATCTTCATGTGGCATGGCATCTATCTTCCCCCTTTTTTGCATACTTTCTTGCTTGTCATAATCTGTTCTTTTTATATCTTGAAGGTGATTGGCTTAAAATATGCCCTACACTGACATGGCCTCTTAACATAACAAATTAGTTTTCTTGCAGGTGTAGGGGCTAGGATTTACAGCATATATTTTGGGGGGATGCAGTTCAATCCATAATTTTCCACCCTTTGGCCCGCCAAATTTATGTCTTTCCCACATGCAAGATACATTCACCGCACACAGCATCCCAAAAGTCTTAAATCAACTCCAAGTCCAAAATCTCATCTTCTGAATCATCTAAGTCAAATATGTATGAGACTTTAAGTGTATTCCATCCTGGGGCAAAATTCCTCTTCATCTGTGAACCTGTGAAATCTGGAATACAAGTTCCTGCTTCCAAAGTACAATGGTGGACCAGTCACAAGGTAGGCATTTCTGTTACAAGCTGAAGAAATTGGAGGGAAAGAAGGGATAACAGGCACCAACCAAGTCCAAAACCTAGCAGAACAAGTTATATTAGCCCTCAAGTCTTGAAAATAATCCTCTTTTCTTTGAGACCATCCGGGAAATGGCCCTGCCCTTCACACTCTGGGTGTTGGCCATGTTCTCTGGATTGTAGGTGTAGGCCCCTCGGCTGTGGGCAGAGGCCCTACCTTCCAGGCCCATTGGTATGGAAACCTCATCCCCTCAGCTTTGGGTGGCCCCGTTCTCTTAGTTCCTCTGAGTGGTGACCCCACCCCCTCAATCCTGGTAAGTTCCTTCCCTTGCCCCGTGGGCATAGCAGCCCTGCCCCTTCAGCTTTGGGTAGAGACCCCATTCTCTTGGCCTTTGGGCATGGCAGCCCTGCCACTTCAGCTTTGGGTAGAGACCCCATTCTCTTGGCCTTTGGGCATGGCAGCCCTGCCCCTTCAGCTTTGGGTGAGACCCCTTTCTCTTGGCCTTTGGGCATGGCAGACCTGCCCCCTCAGCTTTAGGTGGTGGCTCCATACTCTTGGCCCACTAAATGCCAGCCCCACGCTCAGTTGTTGGAGATCTGAGACTTTGAAACCTAGGCGGCAATGGCTCTGTCCTTTGACACCCAGGAGGTCATGGCTCCACCCTTTGATACCCAGAAGGCCATGGCTCCACATTTTGAAACCTAGGAGGCTATGGCTCCACCCTTTGAGACCTCAGAGACCTTGGCTCCACTTTTTGAAGCCTAGGAGGCTGTGGTTCCACCCTTTGAAACTGAGTCATTCCTGCTTCCAGTGTTTCTTCCAACAGTTCTGCTGATCTCCGAGCTGCTCCAGGGATGGTCCTTTTCTTAGAGGACAACAGGTAGCTCTTTTGGCCTGTTTCCTGCCTGTAGAATTCCAAGAGGCAGCCAGCTTTCCTTCCTTTCATCCTGTCTCTGTCCCCTTCAGTCTAAAATGATGGCTTGTCTACTGTGGTAGTTAGATCCATCAGTCAAAGGCTTAATCTCTTTAACAAAAGATTGTGTAGCCACATCCTTGGTTTGTACACGTGTCCTGAATTTGTACAACAGAATTTTCCAAATCTTTAAGTTTTGGTTTCATTTTTCACAGTTCATTTTTAAGTCCATCTCTTTCCTTTTGCATTTTACTATAAGCTGCAAGGAGAAACCACATGCCCCTTTAAGATCTGCTTAGTAATCTCCTCAGCCAAATATCCAAGTTCATCACTTACAAGTTCTACCTTCCAGCAAACATTTGCACATAATTCAGACAAGTTCTTTGCCACTGCATGAAAAGCATCACCTCCCTCTGTTGTCCAATCACATGTTCATCATTTTCTTTTAAACCTCACCAGAAGCACATTTAATGTCCACATGTCTAGCAGCATTCTGTTGCTGTCACCATATGTATTCTCTAAGATGATTGAGACTTTCTCTATAGCTTTCCTCCCTTCCTTCTGAGCCCTCACCAGAATTGCCTTCAATGTCCATAATTCTTCCAGCAGTCTCTTCGAGGCAGTCTAGGGCCTTACTATGAAGCACATAAAAATTCCTTCAGATTCTGCTCATTACTGAATTGAGAAAGCACTTCCACATTATAGTTATCTTTTAGAGCAGCACCCCACTCTCTGTACCAAATTCTGTCTTACTTATCTAGTGCTGTTACAACAGAAATATCACAGGTGGGTGACTTTAATGAACAGAAATTTATTTTCTCACAGTTAAGGAGAGTAGAAGTCCAAATTCGTTGTGCTGGCTCTAGGAGAAAACTCTTTTTCTCTGTTCACTCTGGAGGAAGCTGCTAGTCTCTTTGCAGCTTCTATTCCTTGGCTTCTTGGTGATCTTCAGGTGTCATGGCTTCTGTCTTTCCCCATCTCTGCTTGCTTGCTGGTCCTTATCTACTCTTTTTATATCTCAAAGATGATTGACTTAAAACATACCCTACACTGATATAGCCTCTTAATATAACAAACACACACACCCAAAAACCCATTCCCAAATGAGTTTTCTTATAGGTATAGGGGTTAGGGTTTACAACACATGTTTTAGGGGGACACGATTCAATCTATAACAGTGACTTTAGGGAAAAAGACTTTTGATGAAAGGCAGAAAACAAGTTGATAGTGATTTGGCAAGCAAAAAGCAGGTGGGAAGATTAAGACCAAGTATGTATGTTTCTTTCAGTATTCTTGGATGTGAAAGAAAGTCACAAGAGTGAAGGTGCTAGATAGAAAGGCTTATGAGATTTTTTATAAAAAAATTTCTATTGAAATGAGGCTGGAGCAAGTTTAAATGTTGGTGAGGGTATAGCAATAGAGAGGAAGAAGATAAAAATATAGGAAAGAGTATAGCTGATGGAGAAGAGTCTTTGGCAGCAGCCTGGAGAAGGGATTAATACCCCTTTTACCAAGGGAAAAATGATGGGTGCAGATATAGTTTATTTATTTATTTTGTTGTCACTTTATTAACATCTTACATTGGGATGGTACATTTGTCACAATTAGTGAACCAATATTAATACATTGTTACTAACTATAGTCCATACACTCATTCAGATTTCCTTAGTTTTTACCTATAATGTCCTTTTTCTGTTCCAGGACTCTATCAGGATTCCATAGTATATTTAGTTGTGATGTCTTTTTAGGCTTCTCTTGGCTGTGACAATTTCTCAGACATTCCTTGTTTTAGATGACATTCACACTTTTGAGGAGTACTGGTCTGATATCTTTTGGAATGCTCCTCGGGATTTGTCTAATCTTCTCATGATTACACTGGGCTTATGTGCTACTGGGAGGAAGACCACAGAGGTAAAGTGCCATTTTTATTGCATCATATCATGATTTATGACTATTGAAAGTGACCTTGATTACCTGGCTGCGATAGTGTTTGACAGGTTTCTCTACTGTCTTAGTCATCTAATGCTGCTATAACAGAAATGCCACAATTGGATGGCTTTAAAGAGAAATTTATTCTCTCACAGTCTAGGAGGCTAGAAGTCCAAATTCAGAGTGCCAGCTCCAGGGTAAGGCTTTCTCTATCTGTGGGCTCTGGGGGAAGGTCCTTGTCATCAGTCTTTCCCGGTTGAGGAGCTTCTCAGTGCAGGTACCCTGGGTCCATAGGACGCGCTGTTCTCCTGGCTCTTGTTTCTTGGTGGTATGAGGTCCCCTGTTTCTCTCCTTGATTATCTCTTTTGTATCTCAAAAGAGATTGATTTAAGATACCATCTAATCTTGTAGATTGAGTCCTGCCTCATCAACATAACTGTCTCTAATCCTGCCTAATTAACATCACAGAGGTAGAATTCACAGCACAGAGGAAAATCACATCAGATACCAAAATGGTTGACAATCACACAATACTGGGAATCATGGCCTAGCCAAGTTGACACAGATTTTTTTGGGAACACAATTCAATCCATGACATCCACTGTAAATGAGAGGATAAACAAAATGTTTAACCCCTTTCCCTCCTCCATCCTATCCCTGGTAACCACTAATAAGCTTTGGTTTCTATATTGTTGCCTTTTGTGACTGACTTATTTCACTCAGGATAATGTTTTCAAGGTTCGTTCATGTTATGGCACGTATGAAGACTTCATTTCTCTTTATGACTAAGTAATATTCCATTGTATGTTTATACCACATTTTTTTTATGTCGGGGATAAACATTTTACTCTCCCCCTTTTCCATAATACACTCTTTGGAAAAAAGTTATTATGTGAAGTCCACACTTAAGGATTAGGGAATATGCTCTACCTCCCTGAGGATGGAGTATTTACATAAATTATTTAGAATTCTTCTCCATGCGAGATTTGTCTATTCTCCACCATTATTTATTTGTTCTGTCATTTATTTATATCAGAATGGACTCATGGATTTTTTTTTTTAATACTTTGGGCTATAATCCAATGCTACTATATTTTCTACCATTTTCAAGTGTCTTTTTTCTTGATTCAAGATCCACTTGGTAGCTGTAAACATTTGATTGCTTTCTAGAATTATGACTTAAGTTGATCCTGATAGTTTCAGCTTGTTTTTTAATTATCCTGTGAGGGTATGGGAGCATGGAGCTTCTTGGTCTGCCATCTTGTTGACATCACTCATAAACATTTATTTATTTCCCATGCATCTACAGGTTGGTGGGAGTAACTCTACATGTTTTTGTGTCTCAGATTGGAAGGGCAGTGTCTAGCTCAGATATGTTCTTGTTGAGAAAGAGGTTGGCAGCTTGCAAAGGGGTGAGCAGAAATGTGCAGCATCTTTTAAGGCCTTGACCCAGAATTTCTCCTTTATTTTTGAAGGATTGTTTTTCTGGATATGGAATACGTTTTTGACAGTCGTTTCTTTTCAGCACTTTGAATATGTCATCCCACTGCCTTCTGACCTCTGTGTTTTCTTCTGAGAAGTCAGCTCTTAATTTTTTTGAGTATCCTTATATGCGATGAGTTGCTTCTCTCTTATTGTTATCAAGATTCTTTCTTTGTCTTATGCCAGTTTGATTATGGTGTGTCCTCGTATGGATCTCTTTGAGTTTATCTTAGTGTTTGTTGAGGAGTCCTGGTGGAGCAGTGGTTAAGCGCTGGACTGCTGACCAAAAGGTTGGCCATTTGAACCCACCAGCCGCACCATGGGAGAGAGATGTGGTGATCTGCTTCCATAAAGATTACAGCCTTTGAAACCCTATGGGGCAGTTCTACTCTGTCCTGTAGGATCGCTGTGAGTCAGAATTCAACTTGACAGCAATTGGCAATGGGTAGTGTTTGTTGAGCTTGTAGGATGTATAGATTAATGTTTTTCATCACATTTTTTCATAGTACTTCATTAAATATAAATTTACCACAATTTGTCTATTCCACTATGATGAACATTTGGAATATTTTCAGTTTGGAACAGTTATGAATAAGCTTTTTCGAGCATTTTTGCACATCATTGGTGCGCATACATTTGTAGAGTTGCTGGGTCATAGAGTATCTATATGTTCTGTGTTAGTTGATACTGCCAAAAAGTATTATAAGTATTGTACCTATTTTTATTTCCACCAGCAGTGTGTGAAATTTTTAGTTACTCCACATAGTTGCCAATGCTTGATGGTGATTTTTTTTTTTTTTTTAAATTTTAGTCATTCTGTTGAGTGGGTATTAAGTTTTATAAACTTATTTTCTTTAAAAAGAGCCCTGGTGGTAAAATGGTTAAAGTGCTTGGCTGCTAACTGAAAGGTAAGCAGTTCAAACCCACCAAAAAACCCACCAGCTGCTCCGTGAGAGAAAGATGTGGCAGTCTGCTTCTGTAAAGATTTACAGTCTTGGAAACCCTATGGGGTAGTTCTACTCTGTCCTGTAGGGTTGCTATGTGTTGGAGTCAACTTGACAACAATGGGTATTTAAAAAATATTTCTTGTACTTGCTTTGTATGGCTAATTTTTTCCTTCTCTTTCTGTATTCTTGGTCTCTCAGTTCTAATTATTCTGCAGCTGGGACATAATATTTTAGTTTTTCTTTTTCAGTTATTGTATTTTTCAGGTGTCAGGTTAGTCTGGCCTATGAGTAGCTATATGCTTCGGGGTGTCAACTACTCTATCTAGTAATTTATTATTAAGAAATGGCCAAAATGAGGCCCTCATCTGTGTCCCTCACAGAAAGTTTAGAGAGGGCACAGGACTAGCCTAAGTGTGTAAAGCTTCATATAACAGAGAAACAGTGTTCGTCTATGTTATTTTTACCACTTTCCCAGACAACTCTCGTGGTCAGGCATATAGTTTTAAACCTGTTGGGAGAAGGCATTGTCCTGAATCATAGTCAGTCAGCTTTGGAAGAGGAAGAAGGAGACGAGTGAAAGCCTATGGCCTGTCCACCTGTACTTCCTTATTCCGGTGTGGCTTCGGTGCCTCCTTGGTGTTACATTGGTACCCTGAGCCTGGGTATGGGGGAAAGGTGGGAATAAAATTCACAAGTGCTTCTTAATATGTTCCCTCACGCTGCCTCTGCCTGTGCCGTCTTTCTTTACATCCTCCTTTCTAAACCCTCCATACTCCATACACACATCAGCCTTTAGTCACCTCCAGAGGTTTCTCGAATATTTCTTTTTTTTAAAATTTCATTGTTGTTATTTTTTGGTAGGAATATTCCTCCAGGGTTGATTTTGAGATTTACCATCTTTTAGCAACTGAAATCTTTCTATCATTTAAAATGTGAAATCTTTTTATTTCCCCACCCATCACTTACAAAAACTACTGTAAATCCTAAAATTTAAAAACCCCAAAATTTCCATTTTGTAGCAGTGTGGAAAAGAAGCAAGGTTTGTAGTTAGACTGTTGAAATTCCAGCTTTGACACTTACTAGCTGTGTAGCTCTTGACTAGTCAATTCTCTGAGCCTCAGTTTACTCACACATAAAATGAGAATAGTGATGTATATAAAGGGCATATGTTAATTTGAAGATGATGGAGCTTTTACTATTATTTTTATAAACAAAGGGAAAAAAACAAAAACAAAACAAACCCATTGCTGTTGAGTCGATTCCAGCTCAGCTATCCTATAGGACAGAGTAGAACTTCCCCATGGGGTTTCCAAGGCTGTAATCTTTATGTAAGTAGACTGCCATATCTTTCTCCCATGGAGCACCTGGTGGGTTCAAACCTCCGACCTTTTGGTTAGCAGCTGAGCACTTAACATTGCGCCACCAGTGCTCCTATTATTTTCTCGATTTACTCTGAGTAAACTACTAAAGCATCAGAAAAAAAAAATGTAGAATGTGAATTTAATTAGCACAAATTTATTTTTGATGAGTAATAAAATTCCCTGATTCTCTTAATGTTTTATTCACAGGAAGGAATAAAATCTTTTCATCTATAAATTGGAAGCTAAATCAATAACAGAATGAAGCGAGTAAAGCGTCTGTCTTCTATTAGTAACAAATTGGCATTTGTTTCAGAATTAGATAATAAAAAAAGACAATTTACTTCATCAGTGTCACCTAATCCAAAGGAAAAACATAATGTAAAATCAGTACAGGATAAAATTGAACCTATGGTCCTACGTTCTCCACCAGCAGGAGAATCCATTGTAAGATACGCTTTGCCCATTCCATCGATTAAGACAAGGGAGTTAATAGCAGAAGATGAAATCATCAGGAAAGCTGCCAAACATCTAAGTATGGTAAGACACTTGTTGATCCCTGTGTCAGGGGTCCCCAATACTACACCTAGGTTTGGCGATTTGCTAGGAGGACTAACAGGACTCAGCGTATAGTCATAATGACAACTAAGATTTATTATAGTTTCAGGATTCAAGCAAAACCAGCAAAGAGAAATAGCACATGATTTGAAGTCTGGAGGAAACCAGGTGCAAGCTTCCAAGAGTAGTCTCCCTTTGGAGTCACACAGGATGCCCTAATTCTTCCAGCATTGGATTGTGACAACGTTTGTGACATGTTGTCTACCAGGGAAGCTTATTAGAGATTCAGTGCCCAATTTTTTTATTGGGTGCTGGTCAAGTCTGTACTGTCTGCATAGGATGTACCCAAAAATTCCAGACTCTCAGAAGGAGAAGGAAAGCAGATGTTCAGCATAATGTTTGTACAAACAATGTAGACACAGTGAACTACTCATCAATTCAGGGAATGGTTGAAATGCTTCTGAAATCCAAGTTCCTGGATGGCAGACAATGGCCAACCTTGCAGCCAGGCCTTTCTAAGGATAGCAGTCTCATGTCTGCTATGTTAACTCTTCTCTGCACTTTAAAAACTAGTTCTTAGTGTTGATGAGAATCCCCTTTCTTTGAGTTCTTTTTTGCACAGTGAGCTGGAATTGAGTTGTAAGTGTACTGAGTACCAGGCAAGAACAATGAGTAAGAACATAAATATAAAAAGAATATAGTTTGTAAAACTTCCAAAACATGTTTCCTCAAAGTTTGAGGGTTTAGTTCAGGGAATTTCCTTTAAAAATGTATTGCTTTCTGGTCTCCATTTGCTTTTGTACTCTTTAGAGGAGGAGGTAAAATCAGTCAGAATTTGAGAAAAACTTTGGTAGTCAGTGGAGTTGATGCTTCAGCCATTCATGGACAGACCCACTCTGTTTTAGATACCTGTCAACACAGAAATAGAGTCAGAAGGCATCTCTGTATTACTGAGGCATAGTGTCAGAGACTTGATCACAGCCTCTCTTTCATGGGAGATTAGATGAGAATATGAGAATTGGAAAAGTAAAGTTCATGGCACTGGCAGAAAAAGGGTCTTAATGATGAAAAGGTCCTAGTGTGGTTGATTAAATATCATTTTACAGTTACTGTAACTAATTTTAAACTATGAAAATACTTACTTGCTTTGATTTTTGGTAGGTGGTTTCTAGTTTGGAAGAAACCTATGGAGTTGACCCTAAACCTGGAAAAAAATCAGTTACAAAGACTGACAGTGAAGAATTATCTTTATCTGTAAGTATATATAACCCTACTGTAGAGATATTAGAACCAAAAAGGGCTAAGATTTTCTTTTGGAGTCTGTATATGTTCTCAGAATGAATTCCTCATGCATGGAAACAATCCTGTTAGGAAACTTAAAAGTAGTGTACTGATTTTTCCGTGCTCTGCCAACTATCTTAGAGTTTAAGGCGTGTCTATATTCTGAACCTACTTTTAATGTTAATGCCTCTTCTATTTAATTTTTAAGCATGTTGTTGGCTGTTGCTTTGAGATGTATATTGAGTGTCATGTTGATAAAACATTTTCTCTTCCTAGTTTGCTAAATAAAAAAAAAAAAAACAGTAAAGATTATTGAGTTTTAGCAAATGCCTTGATTGTGTATGTTGAAGTAATACAACTGTTGAGATGATTATAGGGTTTTTCGCCTTCAACCTATTGATGAAATGAATTATTTTAACATGTTTTTAAATCTTCACCTTTACTTTCATACACGTTTACACAGAGTATTAATATTTTATTATATAGTTAGCTTTGTCAGAGATTGAGTTTTTCTCCATATAATGTAAAACCCAAATAGTAGTGGTTTGAAGAGATAATAGTTTTATTTTTTTTCCTCACCTAATAAGAAGTGTATAATTAGGAACTTTAGAACTATTTAAGGGACTAAGGGATGTGAGGGCCAAGGTCTCTGCAATTCTTTTGATAATTCCTTCTTTATTGATTATAAGATGTCTGCAGCAGACCAGCTATCTTGTCTGTGTTTTTGGTAAGAGTAAAAAGGAAGGGCAAAGGGATGATACAACTCAGTCTGAACCCCCTTTTTAAAAACTGAATTACTTTATTTTACATAAAGAAAATATATTCTGATGAGTATTGGCAAATGTATATACTGTCATATCCCACACTTGAATCAAGGTATAGAACATTTCCATTACCTCAGAGAGATTCCTTGTGCCCCTTTTCAGTCAATTTACAGTCTACTTCCGACACAAGGCAACCGCTGCTCTGATATCTATGACCATAGATTAGGTTCACTCCCCTCCCCATTTTAACCATTTTAAGTGTACAGTTCAGTGGCTTAAGTATATTCACATTACCACTATCTAGTCACAGAAACTTTTTCATCATTCCAAACAGAAACTCTGTACCCATGCTAAGCAGTGACCCCTACTTCCCCTTTTCCTCAGGCCCTGGTAACCTCTATTCTACTTTCTGTCTCTATGAATTTGCCTATTCTAGATACCTCATATAAGTGGAATCATAAAATAGTTGTCCTTTTGTGTCTGGCTTATTTCAGATAGCATAGTGTTTTAAATGTTATCCATGGTGTAGCATGTATCAGAGCTTCATTCTTCTTTATAGCTAAATACTATTCCATTGTTCGCTTATCCATTCATCTGCTGATGGACACTTTTGGCTATTGTGAATAATGCTGCTATGAACGTTAGTGTACATATATGTTTGAGTCCCTGATTTCAATTCTTCTGGACATATACCTAGGAGTGGAATTGCTGGGTCATGTGGTAATTCTATGTTTTACGTTTTGAGGAACTGCCAAACTGTTTTCCACAGTGGCTGCACCGTTTTAAATTTCCACCAGCACTGAATAAGAGTTCCATTTTCTCCACATCCTTGTCAACAATTGTTATTTTTAATTTTTTGATAATTGCCATACTGGTGGGTGTGAAGTGGTATCTTGTTGTTTTGACTTGCGTTTCCTAAAGACTAATGATGTTGAATATTTTTTCATGTGCTCATTGCCATTTGCATATGTTCTTTGGAGAGTTGCCTTCAAGTCCTTTGTCCCTTTTTAAATTGGATTATTTGTTTTTTATTGTTGAGTTGTAAGAGTTCTTCATATATTCTGGACATTAATCCCTTATTAGATACATGATTTGAAGTCTTTTTTCCTCCCATTTTGTGGGTTACCTTTTTAATTTCATGATAGTCCCTTTGATGTACATTTTTTTTCATTTTAATGATGTCTAATTTATGTATTTTTTCTTTTCATGCCTGTGCTTTTGGTGTCATGTTGAAGAAATCATTGCCAAATCCAAGGTCTTAAAGCTCTCTCCTTGTATTTTTTTAAAAGTGTTATAGTTTTAGCTATAGATCATTAGTCCATTTTGAGTAATTTTTGTGTATGGTGTAAGGTAAGGGTCCAACTTCATTCTTTTGCATGTGAATGCCCAATTTTTTCAGTGCCATTTGTTGAAAAGATTATCCTTTTGCCATTGAATGGTATTGGCACCCTTGTCAAAATGATTGACCATGTGTTTGAGGATTTGTTTCTGGACTCTCACTTCCATTCTGTTTGCGTATATGTGTATCCTATGCCAGTACCACACTGTTTTGAATACTTTAGCTTTGCAGTTAAGTTTTGAAATTGAGATATGTTAGTTCTTCAACTTTGTTCTTTTTCAAGTTTGTTTTGGCTCTTCAGTGCACCTGCAATTCCATATGAATTAGAGTATTGACTTTTCCATTTCTGTAAAAAAAAATCTGTTGGAATTTTGATAGAGATTACATTGAATCTCTAGATCACTTTTGGTAGTATGTCATATTAGCAAAATTTAGTCTTCCAAACAGTGAACACAGGATGCTTTTCCATTTATTCAGGTCTGTTTTAGTTTCTTTTAGCAGTGTTTTGTAGTTTTCCGTGTAGAAGTCTTTTGCCTCCTTAGTTAAATTTATTCCTAAGTACTTTAGTGTTTTTGATGCTATTGTAACTGGAATTTTTGTCTTAATTTCTTTTCAGATTGTTCGTTACTAGTGTACAGAATTGTGACTGATATATTTTGGTGTTGATTTTGTGTCCTACAACTTTGCTGAACTTATTTATTCTAAGTTTTTTTTTTTCTATTCTTAAGGATTTTCTACACATAAGATCATGCCATCTGTGAACAGAGATAATTCTACTTCTTCCTTTCCAATTTGGGTGCATTTTATTTTTCTTGCCTAATTGCTGTGGCTATAACTTCCAGTACTATGTGGAATAGATGTGGTGAAAGTAGGCATCCTTGTCTTGTTCCTGATCTTATAGGAAAAGTTTCCAGTCTCTCAACATTGGGTATATTACCCATGAGTTTTCAATAGATGGCCATTGCCACATTGAGGAAAGTACACTTCTGTGATGGTTAAGGTTATATGTCAACTTGGCTAGGCCATGATTTTCAGTGGTTTGACAGATATTATGTAATCAGCCTCCATTTTGTGATGTGACAAGACCAGCCAATCATTTGAAAGGGGAATTTTCTTGGGAGTGTGGCCTGCGCCTGGTATATATGGGAGTTCTGGCAAAGCTCACTTTTTCTCGATTCGGCATCTGACTTCTGGTTCATGGGATGTGAGCCAGCAGGCTGCTGCTTAACCTGCAGATTTTGAGATTCACCCACCCCCGGAGCCCAGTGAGCCAGCAGCCTTCCTCCTGACCAGCTGATTTTGGGTTCATCAGTCCCTGCACCCATGTAAGTAGATACCTTCTGCCTGACCCATGGATTTGGGACTTGCCAGCCTCCACAAATGCATAAGCCATTTTCTTGAAATAAATCTTTCTTTGTTTGTGTATATACTTCACTGGTTTTACTCTTTAGAGATTTCATCCTAAGATAGACACTTTCCATCCTTATTTTATGGAGTGTGTTTATCATGAAACAGTGTGGAATTTCATCAAATTCTTTTTCTGCATCAATTGAAATGATCATGTGATTCTTCTCCTTCATTCTGTTCATGTGGTGTGTTACATGGATTGATTTTTGTATGTTGAACTGCCATTGCATTCTGGAGATAATTTCCCTTGGTCCTGGTGTATGATTCTTTAAATGTGCTGGTAAGTTTGGATTGCTAGTATTTTGTTGAGGATTTTTTTGCATTTATATTCACAATGGATATTGGCCTATAGTTTTTCTTTCTTGTAGTGTCTTTGCCTGGTAATGATATCAGAGTAATGCTGACCTCATAGAATGAGTTACAAAGTGTTCCCTACTCTTCTGTTTTTTGGAAGAATTTGTGGAGGATTGATGATCATTCTTCTTAGATGTTTGGTAGAGTTCACCAGTCTGCTCATGGGCTTTTTTTGTTTATTGTTAGGAGGTTTTTGATTACTGATTCACTTTCTTTATTTGTTATAGGTCTGTTCAGATTTTCCATTTGTTCTTGATTAGGTTTGGTATTTTGACTATTTCTAAGAATTTGTTCATTTGCTATTGTTTCTTCAAATTTGGTGGTGTATAATTGTTCATAGTATTGTCTTATATTCCTTTTTATTTATGTAAAATCAGTGGTAATATCCCCACTTTCATTTCTGATTTTGGTTGTTTGCATCATCTCTTTTTTCTTAGTCAATCTAGCTAAAAGTTTGTCAATTTTGTCAATCTTTTTAAAGCAACAACTTTTAGTTTTGTTGATTCTCTCTACTGTTTTAGTATTCTCTATTTTGTTTATCTCTGCTCCAATCTTTATTATTTCCTTTCTTCTGCTAGTTTTGGGTTTAGTTTGCTCTTCTTTTTTTAATTACTCAAGGTGTACAGTTAATTTTTGATTTGATATCTTTTTTTTTTTTTTTTTTTAGCGTAGGCATTTATAGCTACAAATTTCCCTCTGAGCACTCTATTCACTGCTTTCTATATGTTTTGGTATGTTATATAATTTTTTATTCACCAGTAAGTATTTTCCCATTTCCTTTGTGATTTCTTCTTTGATTCTGTATTCTTTTGAACCAAAGAGATTTGTGAGTGTCTTGGATGGTCTCCAGCTGTGACATGAAGAAGTAACTTACGCAGGAAGGCTAAAAAACATATAGAATTTATTATTTACAGGTCTCAGAAAGGAAACCACTCTGAGACCTGTGACACAGGACCATGCCAGGGGGAAGCACCCAGGGACAAGGTAATAACAAGTTAGAATTGTAGGAGAGGGCTTATGTGTGGCAAGCAGGGTAGGGTTAGCTAGGTTTTGCAGACTTCTTGGGGATTGGGCATTTTGAATAGTTCTGCAGGCTCAGGGGGTGTAAGGACTGTACTTAGTTGTTGAGCGCCTGGCCATGAGGCAATTAGGATGGCTGCACAGTGGCCCAGGAGTGTGAGAACCTGATAAAGGGAGTGGATGGAGAGTAGACGTAATCAGCTGCTCACGAAAGGGAACAAGCTGGCCTCCAGCCAAGACCTCAAAACTCACTCAAGACACATTTAAAGGGAATAATATTACAGACCCACTGGCTATTTAAGAGTATGTTGTTTAATTTCCACATATTTGTGAATTTCCAGTTTTTCTTCTGTTACTGATTTCTAGCTTCATTCCATTGTGGTTGGAGAAGATACTTACTGTGGTATCAGTTGTTTTAAATTTATTATAACTTGCTTTGTGACCTAACCTATGGTGTATTCTAGAGAATGTTACATGTGCGCTAGGAAAGAAGGTGTATTCTACTGTTGTTGGATGGAGTATTGCATATATGTCTGTTAGGTCTAGTTGGTTTATGCTGGTTTTCAAGTCCTCTACTTCCTTATTGATCTTCTGTCTGCTTGACCTATCTGTTACTGAAAGTGGGGTATTGAAGTCTCCAATATTATTGTAGAACTGATGATTTATCCCTTCATTTTGTCTATTTGCTTCATATGTTTTGGGGCTCTGTTGTTAGGTGTATGTTTATAATTGTTATGTCTCCTTGATGAATTGAACTTTTTATCAGTATATAACATCCTTCTTTGTTTCTTGTAAACTTCTTTGACTTAAAGTCTATTTTGTTTGACTATAACATAGCCACTCTAACTCTCTTTTTATTACTATTGTCATGGGATACCTTTTTCCATCCTTTTATTTTCAACCTCTTTGTGTCCTTGTATGTGAGTGTTTTGTAGACAGCGTATAGATGGATCATCATCATCATCATCATCTATTTTTTTTTAATCCATTTTGGCAATCTCTGCCTTTCAGTTGGAGCGTGAACCCTTTTAAAGTAATTACTGATTAGGAAGGATTTACTTCTACCATTTAGCTATTTGTTTTCTGTATGTCTTATATATTTTGTTATTGTTGTTCTTTAGTTCCTTCACATAGACACCTAGAAATATCCTTTTTTGCGTTTATTATACTTTCGTAGAGTACCATTTTGATTCTCTTTGTCTTTGTCTTTCTGAGTATTTTTAGTTATTAGTGGTTATCTTGGGGATTACAATTAACATCTTAAGCTTGTAACAACCTAGTTTGAATAATACCAACTTAGTTTCAATAGTATACAAACACTTCACTCTTATACATTTCTATTCTTTATTTTGTTATTGTCACAGATTACATTTTTTATACATTGTGTGCCTATTAACGTAGATTTATGATTATTGTTTTATGCATTTGCTTTTAAAATCATATAGAAAAAAGAGGACTTACAGACCATGAGTACAATAATACTGACTTTTATATTTACCCCATGCAGTTATCTTTACTAGTGTTCTTTATTTGTTCTTATGACTTTGAGTTATTTTCTAGTGTCCTTTCATTTCAGCCTGAAGGACTCCTATTAGCTTTTCTTGTAGGGCAGATCTGTTGGTAAGAAGCTCCCTCAGCTTTTGGATATGTCTTAATTTTTTGTCATTCTTGAAGCATAATTTTCTAGATATAGAATTCTTGGTTGACAGTTTTTTTCTTTCAGGACTTTAAATATGTCATCCACCTACCATCTAGCCTTCATGGCTTCTGATGAGAAATCAATTTCTATTCTTATTGAGGAGTCAGTTCTCTTTTGCTGCTCAAGATCATCTCTTTGTCTTTAGGTTTTTGATAATTTGACTATAAATATTTCAGTGTCTATCTTTTTGAGTTTATCCTGTTTGGAGTTTGCTGAGCTGCTTGGATATGTATATTCATGTCATCCATCAGATTTGAGACGTTTTTGGCTGTTATTTCATCAAGTATATTTTTCTGCTCCCTTTTCTTTCTCTTTACCTTTTGGGACTCCCATAAACCATACATTTGGCCACCTGTGTCACACAGGTCCCTTATGATCTGTTCATTTTTCTTCATTATTTTTTTTCCCTTTTTTCTGACTTGGTAATTTCAATTTTTCTGTCTGTAAGTTTGCTGACCCTTTTTTCTATCTACTCAAATATGCTGTTGAACCTCTTTATCGCAGTTATTGTAATTTTGGTTTTCTCTCTGGGACCTCTGAGCAATAAATTATATATGTTTTCTGGCCTTCCTGCATGAGTCTCACTTCTTTGTTCTGCACCTGGCAGACCATCCAAGACACCCACAAACCCCTTTGGGTCAAATTGAATACAGAGTTGAAGAAGAAATCACAAGGGAAATTAGAAAATACTTAGAGATGAATGAAAAATTATACAACATACCAAAACATGTAGGAAGCAGTGAAGGCAGTGCTCAGGGTGGAAATTTATAACTGTGAATGCTTAAACTAGAAAAGAAGAAAGATATCAGTTATTGTAATTTTCAGCTTCAGAATTTCTGTTTGGTTGCTTTTTCTAAGTACTGAGATTCTTATTTTGTTCATATGTCATTTTCCTGATTTTCTTTAATTCTTTGTTCACCATTTCCTTTAGCTCTTTGAGCATATTTAAGACAGTTGAGTTAATGTCTTTGACTAGTATTTCCAGTGCCTGGACTTCCTTAGGGATAGTTTCTGTAAATTCTTTTTTCCCTGTATTGGGCATACATTCCTGTTTCTTGGTGTGCTTGTAATTTTTTTGTTGAGAACTGGACATTGTGAGTATCCTAATGTGGTAACCCTAGAAATCTGATTCTCCCACTACTCAGGGATTGCTAATTCTTGCTTACTGAGGGCCGCAGATATCTGTTTCAGACTTTTCCGTATTATTTTTGCCAAGTGTGTATTTCTTGTTGTATGTGGTCACTAAAGTTGCTGTTCCATTATCTCTGTGGTGATCCAGTGACTTGACAAAGATTTCCTTAAATGTCTGGCTCCAAGAAGAGGGGAAAAAAGGTTTCTGTTCCTTTAAATATTCCAATAGATGCTGTCATGGGAAGCCCCTGCAGCCTGAGAGGGCTAAAACCAAGGCAAGTGTCTGTGCTTGTTCCACATACTACTGCCAGATCAGCCTAAATTTTTAGCAGACTCTTTACTACTCACTTTGACATCAGCCAGTCACTCCAGGAACACAAACTACTATACCCATAGCCATGGTAGGGCTGAGGAATGGGGGAATGGTAGCTGGTTCACTCATGCCACTGTCTTACCAAAGAATAACAGTCTCTCACTTTAGCATGTACTCCTCTGGTTGTTGTAAGTGTCCACATATGTTCCAGAGTTCTGAAATAGTTGATTTCAACAGTTCTTTACAGCTCAGTGGTTGCTTCAGCATAGAGACCAAACTCTAGACCTTCCTACTCCTCCATCTTGCATGATGTCACTACTGCCATAAGTTAGTTTTTTTCTTTTTATTGTGGTTTAGATGAAGGTTTACAGAGCAAATTAGTTGCTTGCTAAACAATTAATATATATTGTTTTGTGACATTTATTGCCAACTGCATGATGTGTCTTTCCTGTCCCCTCCTGCCCTCTTGTCCTTGCCCCTGGGTTGGTGTGCCTATTTAGTCCCATTTTGTTATATAGGCCTGTCTTCTAATCTTTGGCTGAAGGGTGAACCTCAGGAGTGACTTCAGTATTGAGTTCGAAGGGTGTCTGGAGAGCCGTACTCTCAGGTATTCTCCAGTCACTATCATACCAGTAAGTCTGGCCATTTTTTGTGAGTTAGAATTTTGTTGTGCTACATTTTTCTCCAGCTCTGTCTGGGGCCCTCTATTGTGATCCCTGTCAGAGCAGTTGATGGTGGTAGCCGGGCACCATCTAGTTGTGCTGGACTCAGTCTGCTGGAGGCTGTGGTGATTGTGGTCCATTAGTCCTTTGGACTAACCTTTCCTTCTTGTCTTTGGTTTTCTTCATTCTCCATTGCTGCAGACAGGATAGGACCAGTGGAGTATCTTAGATGGCCACTCACAAGCTTTTAAGACCCCAGGCACAACTCACTAAAGTAGGCTGTAGAACATTTTCTTTTAAACTGTGTTATGCCGGTTGAGCTAGATATCCCCCGAGACCATGGTCACCATCCCTCAGCCTAGTAATTCAGTCCCTCAGGGAATTTGGATGTGTCTGTGAAGCTTCCATGACCTTGCCTTGGTCAAGTTGTGCTGGCTTCCCCAGTTGTGTACTGTCTTACCCTTCACCAAAGTTACCACTTATCTGTTGCCTAGTCAGTGTCTTTCCCTCCCCACACCTCCCTTCCCTTGTAACCATCAAAGATTGCTTGTTTCTGTGTGGAAACCTTTTCATGAGTTTTTATAATCGTGGTCTCATAGAATATTTGTCCTTTTGTGACTGACTGATTTCACTCAGCATAGTGCCCTCCAGATTCATCCATGTTGTGAGATGTTTCACAGATTCATCATTGTTCTTTATTGTTGCGTAGTATTCCATTGTGTGTATGTACCATAGTTTGTCCATTCATCTGTTGATGTGCACTTAGGTTGTTTCCATCTTTTTGCTATTGTGCATAATTCTGCAATGAACATGGATGTGCATATGTTTTATTCATGTGATGGCTCTTATTTCTCTAGATTGTATTCCTAGGAGTGGGATTGCTGGATTGTATGGTATTTCTATTTCTAGCTTTTTAAGGAAGTGCCATATCATTTACCAAGGTGGTTGTACCATTTTGCATTCCCATCAGCAGTGCATAAGAGTTCCAGTCTCCCCACAGCCTCTCCAGCATTTATTTTCTGTTTTTTTGATTCTTGCCAGTTATGTTGGGGTGAGATGACATCTCATTGTAGTTTTGATTTGCATTTTTCTAATGGCTAGTGATCGTGAGCATTTCTTCACTTGTCTGTTAGCTGCCTGAATATCTTCTTTGATTAAGTGTCTGTTCATATCCTTTGCCCATTTTTTAATTGGATTATTTGTCTTTTTGTTGTAGAGGTGTTAGACTTTCCTGTAGATTTTAGAGATTAGACTTTTGTCGGATTTGGTGTAGCCAAAAATTTTTTCCCAGTCTGTAGGTTCTCTTTTTACCCTTTTGGTGAAGTCTTTGATGAGCAGAAGTGTTTAATTTTTAGAAGATCCCAGTTATCTAGCTTATCTTCTGGTGTTTATGTATTGTTAGTTATAGTTTGTATCCTGTTAATGTTGTGTATTAGGGCTTCTAGCATTGACCCTATTGTTTCTTCTATGATCTTTATAGTTTTTGATTTTATATTTAGGTCTTTGATCCACTTTGAGTTAGTTTTTGTGTATAGTGTGAAGTATGGGTCCTGTTTCATGTTTTTAAAGAGACATCCAGTTTTGCCAGCACCATTTGTTAAAAAGACTGTCTTTTTCCCATTTGATGGACTTTGGGCCTTTTTCAAAGATCAGGTGACCATAGGTGGATAGATTTGCATCTGGGTTCTCAATTCTGTTGCATTGGTCATTGTGTCTGTCATACCAGTACCAGGCTATTTTGACTACTGTAGCTGTATAGTAGGTTCTGAGGTCAGGTAGTGTGAATCCTCCTACTTTACTCTTCTTTTTCAATAGTGCTTTTCTTATCTGGGGCCTCTTACCTTCCCATATAAAGTTAATGATTAATTTTTCTGTCTCATTAAAGAATGCTGTTGGTATTTGGATTGAGATTGCATTGTATTTGTAGTTTCCTTGTGTAGAATTGGGTAGAATTGACATTTTCACAATATTGAGTCTACTTATCCATGGTATGTTTTTCCATTTATGTAGATCTCTTTTGGTTTCTTGCAGTAGTTTTGTAGTTTTCTTTGTATAGGTCATTTATGTCCCTGATTAGATTTATTCCTAGGTATGTTATTTTTTTAGGGGCTATTATAAATGGTATTGCTTTCCTCATTTCCTTTTCATAGTTCTCTTTATTGGTGTATAGGAATCCAACTGATTTTTGTATGTTTATCTTGTACCCTGCTACTCTGTGGACTCTTTCTATTAGTTCCTGTAGTTTTCTTGTGGAGTCTTTTGGTTTCTCCATGTATAGTATCAAATCATCTGCATGTAGGAACAGCTTTACTTTTTCCTTATCAATTTGGATGCCCTTTATTTCTTCTTCTTTCCTTGTTGCTCTAGCTAGGACTTCTAGCACAATATTAAATAGGAGTGGTGATAAAGAGCATCCTTGTCTTGTTCCTTTTCTTAAGGGGAATGTTTTCAGCCTCTCTCCATTAAGAATGTTGCTGGCTGTTGGTTTCACATAGATGCCCTTTTATTATCTTGGAATTTACCCTGTATATCTATTTTATTGAGAGTTTTTATCAGGAATGAGTGTTGGAGTTTATCAATGCCTTTTTTGTGTCGATTGAAATGATCATGTGATTTTTTCCTTTGTTCTACTTATGTGGTGGATTACATTGATTGATTTTCTAATATTGAACCATCCTTGCATACCTGGTATGAATCCCACTTGGTCTTGGTGGATTATATTTTTGATATGATCCTGAATTTTATTGTGAGAATTTTGTTAAAAATTTTTGCACGTGTATTCGTGAGAGATATTGGTCTGTAATTTTCTTTTTTTTGTGATGACTTTGCCTAGTTTTGGTATGAGGGTTATGCTGGCTTCATAGAATGAATTTGGAATTATTCCTTCCTTTTCTATGTTCTGAAATAGTTTGAGTAGTACCAGGATAAGCTTTTCTCTGAATGTTTGGTAGAATTCTCCTGTGAAGCCATCTGGGCCAGGGCTTTTTTTTTTTTTTGGGAGTTTTTTAAAATTACCTTTTCGGTCCCTTGTTATAGGTCTGTTCAGATTTTGAAACTCAGTTTGTGTTATTTTAGATAGGTAGTGTGTTTCTAGAAATTTGTCCATTTCCTCTAGACTTTCAAATTTGTGGGAGTATAGTTTTTTGTAGTACTTTGGGATGATTCTTTTTCAGTTGAGTATATTGTAATGTCCCCCATGACATTTCTTATTAGGCTTATTTGCATCCTCTCCTGTTTTCCTTTTGCCAATTTAGCCAATGGTTTGTCAATTTTGTTGATCATTTCAAAGAACCAACTTATGGTGTTGTTAATTCTATTGTTTTTCCATTCTCTATTATGTTTATTTCTGCTCTGGTTTTTATTATTTTTTTTCTTCTGGTGGATGTGTGCTTCTTTTGCTGTTCTTTGTTTGTTCATGTTGTATAGCTATCCTTTTGATTTTGTCCCTTTCTTCTTTTTTGATGTGTGCATCTATTGCTGTAAATTGACCTCTGAGCACTGCCTTTGCTATGTCCCAAAGGTTTTGGTATGATGTGTTTTCATTCTCATTTGATTCTGGGAATTTTTTGATTCCATATTTGATTTTTCTTCTATTACCCAGTGGTTTTCAAGTAAGATGTTTTTCAGTTTCCATGTATTTGATTTTTTTCCTTGCTCTTCCTATTATTAGTTTCTACTTTCATAGTGTTGTGATCAGAGAAGATACTTTGTATTATCTCAGTGTTTTTGATTTTGTTGAGGGTTGCTTTGTGGCCTGAGGATGTGGTCTGTTCTGTAGAACATTCCATGTGCATTGGAAAAGAATGTGTACTTTGCTGCTGTTGGGTGGTGTGTTCTTTATATGTCTGTGAGGTCAAGTTGGTTGATTGTGGCATTTAGATCTTCTGTATCTTTGCTGAGTTTCTTTCTAGATGTTCTGTCCTTTACCAAGAGTGTTGTTTTGAAGTCTCCTACTATTATTGTAGAACTGTCAGTTTCTCTTTTTAGTGCTGTTAGAGTTTGTTTTATGTATTTTGGAACTCTGTCATTGGGTGCATAGATATTTATTATGGTTATGTCCTCATGGTAGAGTGTCCCTTTAATCATTATATAATGTCTTTCCTTGTATGTTATGGTGGATTTTGTTTTAAAGTATGTTTTCCCTGAGATTAGTATTGTCACATTTTTTCTTTTTTGGTTACTGTTTACTTGATATATTTTTTTCCATCCTTTGATTTTTTATATATTTATGTCTTTGTTTCTAAGGTATGTCTGTTGTAGACAGCATATTAATGGGTCCTGTTTTTTTATCCATTCTGTCACTCTTTGTCTCTTTATGGGTGCATTTAAGCCATTTACATTCTTTTTGATTATTGACAGGTGTGATTTATTGCTGTCATTTTGTAGTTCTTTTTTGTGGTGCTAACATTTTCTTTGTTCCTCTTACTCTTCTATGCTGTATTTTTTTTTCTTTATTTTTTTATTTTTGATTGTTGTAGTTTAAATGAAGTTTACATTTCAAGTTAGTTTCCCATGCAAACATTTGTACATACATTGTTATGTGACCCTAATTGCTCTCCCCTTACTATGACAGCACACTCCTCCTTTCCACCCCTGATTCCCCATATCCAGTCAACCAGCTCCTAACCCTCTCTGCCTTCCCATCTCACCTCCAGACAGAAGCTGACCATTTAGTTTCTTGTATCTACTTGAACTAAGAGGCACACTCCTCATGAGTATCACTTACTTTATGTCCCACAGTCCAACCCAATTCCTTTCTGAATAGTTGGCCTCGGAAATTGTTTTAGTTCTGGCCTGAGTATCCAGGGGCCGTGCTTTCCGGGGTACCTCCAGTCTCAGTCAGACCATTAAGTCTGGTCTTCGTACCAGAATTTGAGTTCTTCACCCCACCTTTCTCCTGCTGCATCTGGGACTCTCTGTTGTGTTCCCTGTCAGGGCGGTCATTGTTGGTAGCTAGGCACCATCTAGTTCTTCTGGTCTCAGGCTGATGAAGTCTCTGGTTTATGTGGCCTTTACTGTCTCTTGGGCTGCTACTTTCCTTGTGTCTTTGGTGTTCTTCATTTTCCTTTACCCCAAGTGGTTGAGACCAATTGATGCATCTTAGATGGCCGCTTGCAAGCTGTTAAGACCCCAGACGCCACTTACTGAAGTAGGATACAGAACATTTTCTTAATAAGCTTTATTATGCCAGTTAACTTAGATGTCCCCTGAAAGCATGGTCCCCAAATCCCTACCCCTGCTAGTCTGTCCTTCAAAGTGTTTAATTGTGTTTAGGAAACTTCTTAGCTTTGGTTAAGTCCAGTTGTGCTGAATTCCCCTGTAGTGTGTGCTGTCATTCCCTTCACCTAAGATAATACCTATGTACTATCTAGTTAGTGAATAACCCTCACCCTCCCTCCCCACCCTGTAACCATCAAAGTATGTTTTCTTCTGTGTTTAAACCTTTTCTTAAGTTCTTATCATAGTGGTCTTATACAATATTTGCCCTTCTGTGACTGACTAAATTCACTCAGCATAATAACCTCCAGCTTCCTCCATGTTATGTTTCACGGATTCATTGTTCTTTATCTTTGCGTAGTATTCTATTGTGTGGATATCCCATAATTTGTTCATCCATTCGTCTGTTGATAGGCATCTAGGTTGTTTCCATCTTTCAGCTATTGTGAACAGTGCTGCAATGAACATGGGTGTGCATATATCTATTCGTGTGATGGCTCTTATCTCTCTAGGATATATTCCAAGGAGCGGGATAGCTGGATTGCATGGTACTTCTATTACTAGCTTTTAAAGGAAGCACCAAATTAATTTTCAAAGTGGTTGTACCATTTTACATCCCACCAACAGTGTATAAGTGTTCCGGTCTCTCCACAACCTCTCCAGCATCTGTTATTTTGTGTTGTTTGGATTAATGCTAGCCTTGTTGGGTCAGATGATATCTCATTGTAGTTTTGATCTGCATTTCTCAAATGGTTAATGATCGTGAGCATTTCTTCATGTGTCTGTAGGCTGCCTGAATATCTTCTTTAGCGAATTGCCTGTTCATGTCCTTTGCCCATTTTTTAATTGTGTTATTTGTCTGTTTGTTGTTGCGGTTTTGCAGTATTTCTCGTAGATTTTAGAGATTAGACGCTGATCGGATTTGGCTTAGCCAAAAAATTTTTCCCACTCTGTAGGTTGTCTTTTTACTCTTTTGGTGAAGTTTTTTGATGAGCATAAGTGTTTGATTTTTAAGAGCTCCCATTTATCTAGTCTCTCTTCTGGTGCTTGTGCATTGTTACTTATGGTTCGTATTGTGTTTATGCTATGAATTAGGGCTCCTAGCATTGTCCCTATTTTTTCTTCTGTGATCTTTATTGTTTCCTATTTTATATTTAAGTCTTTGATCCATTTTGAGTTAGTTTTTGTACATGGTGTGAGGTATGGGTCTTGTTTCAGTGTTTTACAGGTGAATATCCAGTCATGCCAGCACCATTTGTTAAAGAGACTGTCTTTTCCCCAATTAATGGACTTTGGGCCTTTGTCACATATCAGCTGCTCATAGGTGGATGATTTTATATCTGGATTCTCAATTCTGTTCCATTGGTCTATGCATCTGTTGTGGTACCAGTACCAGGCTGTTTTGACTACTGTGGCATTATAATAGGTTCTAAAATCAGGTAGTGTGAGGCCTCTCTCTTTGTTCTTCTTCTTGAGTAGTGCTTTACTTATCTGGGGCCTCTTCCCTTTCCATATGAAGTTAGTGATTTGTTTCCCCATCCCATTAAAAAATGCTGGTGGAATTTGGATCAGGATTGCATTGTATCTGTAGATCACTTTGGGTAGAATTGACATTTGCACAATGTTGGTATCCATGAGCAAGGTAAGTTTTTCCATTTATGCAGGTCTCTTCGTTTCTTGAAGTAGTGTCTTGTAGTTTTCATTGTGTAGGTTGTTCACATCTCTGGTTAGATTCATTCCTAAGTACTTTAGCTTCTTGAGGGTTATTGTAAATGGTATTGATGGGTGATTTCCTCTTCGAGGTTCTCTCTGTTGGTATAAAGGAATCCAACTGATTTTTGTATGTTTATCTTGTATCCTGAAACTTTGTTGAAATCTTCTATTAGTTCCAGTAGTTTTCTTGTGGATTCTATGGGGTTTTCTGTGTATAAGATCATATCATCTGCAAATACAGATACTTTGACTTCTTCCCTACCAATTTGGATGCCCTTTATTTCTTTTTCTAGCCTAATAGCTCTGGCTAGGACCTCGAGCACAATGTTGAATAAGAGTGGTGATAAAGGGCATCCTTGTCTGGTTCCCGTTCTCAAGGGGAATGCTTTCAAAGTCTCTGCATTCAGGATGATGTTGGCTATTGGTTTTGTATAAATGCCCTTAATTATACTGAGGAATTTCCCTTCTATTCTTATTTTTTTGAGAGTTTTTATCATGAATGGTTGTTGGACTTTGTCAAATGCCTTTTCTGCATTGATTGACATGATCATGTGGTTCTTGTCTTTTGTTTTATTTATGTGATGGATTACATTGATTGCTTTTCTAATGTTGAACCATCCCTGCATAGCTGGTATAAATCCCACTTGGTCATGGTGAATTATTTTTTTGATATGTTGCTGAATTGTATTGGCTAGAATTTTGTTGAGGATTTTTGTGTCAATGTTCATGAGGGATATCGGTCTGTAATTTTCTATTTTTGTGGTGTTTTTATCTGGTTTTGGTGTCAGGGTTATGCTGGCTTCATAGAATGAATTTGGGAGTATTCCATCCATTTCTATGCTCTGAAATACCTTTAGTAGAAGTGGTGTTATCTCTTCTCTGAAAGTTTGGTAGAATTCTCCAGTGAAGCCATCCAGGCCAGGGCTTTTTTTTGTTGGCATTTTTTTTAATAACCTCTTCAGTCTCTTCTTTTGTTATGGGTTTCTTTAGTTGTTCTACCTCTGCTTGTGTTAATTTACGTAGGTAGTGAGTTTCTAGAAATTTGTCCATTTCCTGTAGGTTTTCAAATTCATTGGAGTAGTTTTTCATAGTATTCTGTTACGATTCTTTTAATTTCAGTTGGATCTGTTATGATATCACCCATCTCATTTCTTATAAGGGTTATCTGCTTCCTCTCCAGTTTTTCTTTTGTCAGTCTGGCCAGTGGTTTATCAATTTTTTTGATCTTTTCAAAGAACCAGCTTTTGGTCTTGTTAACTTTTTCAGTTGTTTTCCTATTCTGTATTTCATTTAATTCTACTCTAATTCTTATTATTTCCTTTCTTCTGGCATCCAAGATCTTCTTTTGCTGCTCTCTTTCTGTTTCTTCCAGATTTAGGGCTAATGTTTTGATTATGGCCCTTTCTTCTTTTTGGATGTGCACATTTATTGGTATAAACTGACCTCTGAGCACTGCTTTTGCTGTGTCCCAAACATTTGGTAGGATGTGTTTTCATTCCCATTTTATTCTATGAATTTTTTACTCCATCCTTAATTTCTTCTATAACCCAGTAGTTTTTGAGCAAGGCATTGTTCAATTTCCATGTGTTTGATTTTTTTCCTTGCTTTTTCTGTTGTTGATTTCTAGTTTTATGAGTTTATGGTCAAAAAAGATGCTTTGTAGAATTTTGTTGCTTTCGATTTTGTTAAGGCTTGCTTTATGGCCTAATATGTGGTGTCTTCTGGAGAATGTTCCATGTGCGTTGGAAAAGAAAGTATACTTGGCTGCTTTTGGGTGGAGTGTTTGGTATATGTCTGTGAGATCAAGTTGGTTGATTTTAGCATTTAGCTCTTCCGTGCCTTTGTTGAGCTTCTTTCTGGATGTTCTGTCCTTCACCGAAAGTGGTGTGTTGAAGCCTCCGACTATTACGGTGGAGCTGTCTCTCTTTTTAGTGCTGTTAGAGTTTGTTTTATGTATTTTGGAGCCCTGTCATTGGGTGCGTAAATATTTATTGTAGTTCTGTCATCCTGGTGTATTGACCTTTAATCATGATATAGTGTCCTTCCTTATCCTTTGTGGTGGATTTTACTTTAAAGTCTATTTTGTCAGAGATTAATATTGCCACTCCTGCTCTTTTTTGAGTGTTGTTTGTTTGATATATTTTTTCCCCATCCTTTGAGTTTTAGTTTGTGTCTTTAAGTCTAAAATGTGTCTCTTGTAAGCAGCATATAGACGGATCATGTTTTTGTATTCAGTCTGCCACTCTCTGTCTCTTTATTGGTGCATTGAGTCCATTTACCTTCAGAGTAATTATTGATAGGTATGAGTTTAGTGCTGTCATTTTAAAGTCTTTTTTGTGTGTTGTTCACAGTTTCTTTGTTCCACTTAATTTTCTGTGTTGCATCATTTTTCTGTATGTATTTTCTTTTCATCTTTTTCATTGTTGTTGGTTTTGTGTTTGCTGAGTCTTCATATTTTTCTAGTTTTTTATTTTAACTTGTAGGATTGTTAGTTTTCTTTGTGGTTACCTTAATATTTACCCCTATTTTTCTAAGTTTATACCAGTCTTTTATTTCTTTATATCACCTTGACTTCCTCTCCATATGCAAAGTGTATGTCTGCAGTTTTTAAGCTCCTCTTTTTTGTTTTAATGTTGTCATCTTTTACTTATAGACATCTGTTTCCCTATTTTCAGCATTTTAACTTTGATTTATTTTTGTGACTCCTCTATCTGGGTTGATATCTGGTTGCTCTGTGCTGTGTTCTATCTTGATTTGTTATCTGAAGTTACTGATTTTCTAACTGGAGGACTCCCTTTAGTATTTCTTGTAATTTGGTTTGGTTTTTGCAAATTCCCTAAACTTCTGTTTATCTGGAAATGCTGTAATTTCGCCGTCATATTTGAGAGACAGTTTTGCTGGATACATAATTCTTGGATGGCAGTTTTTTCCTTCAAGGCTTTATGTATGTCATCCCATTGCCTTCTTGCCTGCATGGTTTCTGCTGAGTAGTCCGCGCTTATTCTTATTGACTCTCCTTTGTAGATGACTTTTTGTTTATCTGTAGCTGCTCTTAAAATTCTCTTATCTTTGGTTTTGGCAAGTTTTATTGTAATATGTCTTGGTGACTTTCTTTTGGGATCTACCTTATGTGGGGTTTGATGAGCATCTTGGATAGATATCTTCTTACCTTTCACGATACCAGGGAAGTTTTCTGCCAACAAATCTTCAACAATTCTCTCTGTATTTTCTGTTATCCCCTCCCGTTCTGGTACTCTAATCAGTCGTAGGTTATTCCTCTTGATAGAGTCCCACGTAATTCTTAGAGTTTCTTCATTTTTTAAAATCCTTTTATCTGATTTCTCCTCAAATAAGTTGGTGTCAAGTGCTTTATCTTGAATCTCACTAATTCTGACTTCCATTGCCTCAGTTCTGCTCCTATAACTTTCTACTAAGTTGTCTGATTCTGAAATTTTATTGTTAATCTTCTGGATTTCTGATTGCTGTCTCTCTATGGATTCTTGTAGCCTGTTGAATTTGTCATTATGCTTTTCTCTGATCTTTTTAATTTTCTCCATTGCGTGTTCTGCGTTTTGATTAATTTCCTTCCTAATTTCTTGAAGACTTCTGTATATTAATCTTTTGTATTCTGCCTCCAGTAATTCCAAGAAATTTTCCTCCTCTGGAATATTTCTAGATTCTTTATTTTGGGAGCTTGATGAAGCCATCATGGATTGCCTCTTTATGTGATTTGATATTGACTGTTGTCTCTGAGCCACCAATAAGTTATTATATTTATTTATTTTATGTTTGCATACTGTGTCCTAGCTTCTTGTTTTGTTTTGATATGCCCAAATAGGAAGCTCATATGAGCTAGTTTGATTATTGGCACCTTTGAAGCCCTAATGTCCTGTCACCAGGTAGTTAGATCTGTTACTAGTTATGTGAGCGCAGGAGTCCACCCACTCCTCCTGGATGGATTCAGTTCAGGTGCCAGGTAGACAGCTACCTAGTGTGTGGCATAGGCTCTTACAGTCCTAGACAGCCATGGGTGATTGGTGTAGGCACAGGCATCTGGCTGCAGCAGAAGGACACACTCTGAGCAAGCCTGTGGGCTGACGGCCGCCCCTGAGTGTCCAGGAAGAAGGTGTATCCCTGTTCCCTAGAGCACGTAGGTGGGCGGGTTTTGCAGCTAAACTGTGAGCACTCAATGCTGTTGGTTGTAAGGACTGGGGGGCACCTCTTATTCTTGGGCCCATATCGCAGGTGGCTAGGTGGCATGGGTGGAGCCATCATTCCTCAGGCCCCGATGTAGGTAGGTGAAGACCCTGCTTAATGGGCAGAGCAGTGTCAAATGACACGGACCTGCCACTTCACAGCGGAAACAGTTGAAGTTAGACTTCGGCTATATACCCTGTTGTACTGAGGTAATGTGGGCCTACGCTGTTGAAATGGGCCAACACAAGTCTCTGCAGGGGGAAGGCACTCAACGTCTGTGGATCCCTTATGCCTGTGCCTATGTAAAAGAAGCTGTGCCTATCCTGGGTTCCTGGCTTAGGGGAGCTGGAAGTTTATTGTTTCCCGTTTGTTAATTTGTTTATTCTCCAGGGCCAGGAGAATGGCTCAGGGTGTGTGACAGATCCTACTTCTGGCCCAGGGGACTTGGCAATTGCTGAAGCTGGTCTGGGACCGAGTGCAGAGTAGGGAGCAGGGAGGTAAATGGGAGAGAGGTTTTTTCCTAAGGGGCGTGGTTTTGATCCTCGCGGTAGGCCGTTCGCAAGTACTTTTGCTGATCTAGGGCTGCTTCTCACTGGTTCTGGGTGGCTGAGTAGACTCTCTGCATCTGGGTCTCTGCTGGTGTGGAATACGCCTCTTGAGCACCGCCGCTTACCTGCCTCACCACTCACCCTTGAGCTGATCAGGCCTGAAGGGCTCAGGCTCTTGCTGGTTCAGCTCTGGCAACTCCTTGCTGCTTCCAAACCGTCTCTCCCTCCTGCTGCCACTCAGTCCGGTTCCTCAACTTTGCCTTAGATGTTCAGGGCTCCTAGATTGTCGTATATAGTTGATTCACTTGTTTTTTTGGGTCTTTGTTGTAAGAGGATCCACTGGAAGCATCTGACTACTCTGCCATCTTGGCCCCGCCTCCCTGTGCTGTATTTCTTTTGTTTTTGGAATTTTTTTCATTTCTTTTGCTTCTGTATTTTTTGTGTGTACTGAGACTGTATGTTTTTCTTCTTTATTTGGTGAGTGGGTTTGTTACCTTTCTTTGTGGTTACTTTGAAATTTACCCCATCTTCCTCAAGTTGAACCAGTCTTTTATTACTTGATATGGCCTTGACTTCCTCTCCATTTGAAAATATTGTGAATATTGTGAATATTGTGAGCCCTGAATATTAGAGTTTTGAGTTCCCTATTAGGTAGTGCCAGTGCCTTTTATTCTACCTGAAGGTCAACTGGTGTTTTATTTTGATTCCTTTCTTAAGCCATTCTTTCTAACAATATTATTAATGTTGCATGCAAATAAAATTTTGCTGAAGGTCATTCAAAAGCATCTGCAGTGGTATATTGACAGAGAATTGCCAGAAATTCAAGCTGGATTCAAATGAGGTTGTGAAACCAGGGATATCATTGCTGATGTCAGATGGATCCTGGCTGAAAGCAGAGAATACCAGAAGTGTTTACCTGTGTTTTATTGACTGTGTGGAGGCATTCGATTGTGTGGATCGTAACAAATTATGGATAACATTGTGAAGAACGGGAATTCCAGAACACTTAATTGTGCTCATGAGGAACCTGTTCATAGATCAAGAGGCAGTCGTTCAAACAGAACAAGGAAATACTTCGTGTTTTAAAGTCAGGAAAGGTGTGCATCAGGGTTGTGTTCTTTCACCATACTTATTCAGTCTGTCTGCTGAGGAAATAATCCAAGAATCTGGAGTATATGAAGAGGAACAGGGCATCAGTATTAGAGGAAGACTCATTAACAGTCTGCATTATGCAGATGACACAACCTTGCCTGCTAAAAGTGAAGAGAACTTGAAGCACTTAACTGATGATGATCAAAGACCACAGCCTTCAGTATGGATTACACCTCAACATGAAGAAAACAGAAATCCTCACAACTGGACAAATAAGCCACATCATGATAAATGGAGAAAAGATTGAAGTTGTGAACGATTTCATCTTACTTGGCTCCACAATCAACACTCTTGGAAGCAGCAGTCAGGAAATGAAATGATGAATTACATTGGGCAAATCTTCTGCAAAAGACCTCTTTAAAGTGTTAAAAGGCAAAGATGTCACTTTGAAGACTAAGGTGTGCCTGACCCAAGCCATGGTATTTTCAGTTGCCACATATGCATGCCAAAGCTGGACAATGAATAAGGAAGACCGAAGAAGAATTGATGTCTTTGAATTGTATTGTTGGTGAAGAATATTGCATACACCATGGACTGCCAAAAGAATGAACAAATGTGTCTTGGAAGAAGTACAACCAGAATGGTGCTTAGAAGCAACGACGATGAGACTACATCTCACATACTTTGGATGTGTTCTCTGGAGGGATTAGTCCCTGGAGAAGGACATCATGCTTGGAAAGTTACAAGGTCAATGAAAAAGAGGAAGACCCTCAATGAGATGGATTGACACAGTGGCTGCAACAGTGGACTCAGGCATAAAGATTGTGAGGATGGTGCAGGATCGGGCATTGTTTTGTTCTGTTGTACATGGGATCCCTGTGAGTTGGAACCAACTCGACGACACCTGATAACAAAAACATATAGTATGTACTCTTTGGTGTATGGCATGAGTGTATTCGCCTGTGTTATCTTGTAGAAGCTTTGTACTTCTAGCAGTTACACATAGATCTATGATCCATTTCAGTTTTTGCATATGGTATGAATATATGTCATGGATTTTTCCCCCTATGGCTATCTGTTTTTTCTAGCACAATTTTTTGAAAAGATTTGCCTTTTCCAATTAAATTGTTTTTATGCTTCTGTTGAAAATTAATTGAATGTATAAGTCTGGATCTGTTATTGGACTCTTGATTCTATTCTGTTGATTTATTTGACTTTCCTTATGTTAATTCTACACTGTCTTGATTATTATAATTTTATAATGTATCTGGAAATCAGTTAGAGTAGGATCTTCAACTTTATTCTTCTTTGTCAAAATCGTTTTGGCTATTTTAGGTTATTTGTGTTTGCATATAATTTTTTGAATCAATGTCAATTTCTATAAATCAGCTTGTTAGGATTTTGATTGGTATTGTATTTGCTGTATATATCAATTTTAGAAGAATTGATATATTAACAATACTGTGTCCTCTGATCCATAACATAGTATATCTCTCTGTTTATTTAGATCTTTAATTTTTCCCAGTAGTGATGTAGTTTTTCTAGAGGTCTTGCCTGTATTTTGTTAAATTTTACCTAAGTAGTTCATGCTATCGATTTGTGATGCTATTGTTAATGGAATTATATTTAATTTTTATTTTATAGTTGTTCTTTGCTGGTATATAGAAATAAAACTCATCTTTATATGTAATCTTGCATTCTGCAAACTTGCTAATTTCACATAATTGTTCTAGTAGTTGTTTTATAGATTACTTAGGATTTTCTTTGTATACTACCATGTTACCTTTAAATAAAGACACTTTTACTTCTTGTTTTGCAAACTTTATGAATTTTATTTATTTATTTTTGCCTTTTTGTACTGTATAGGATCTCTGGTACACTGTTTAATAGAATGAGAGTGGCCATGCTGTTTTGTTTCCAAATTATGAACAAAACCATTGCCTATTTCACCATTAAGCATAGTGTTAAATATAAGTTTTTAAAAAATTTTTTTTGTAAATTCCTTTATAAAGTTCAGGAGGTTCTCTTTTAGTCATAATTTGCTGAGATTGTTTGTTTTTAAAATAGGCATTGAATATTGTCAGATACTTTACCTGTTTTATTGAGATAATCATATGATTATGATTTTCTCATCAGAATCACATGATTCGGTTAATGTTGTGAGTTACATTCTTTGAATTTCAATTGTTAAATCATTCTTGGAAAAACAACATTTAATCATGATATACTGTATTTTGTATATTTTTCTCGTTTTGTTGCTGAATTTTGTTAAGTATTTTTGGGTGTAAGTTTATGAGGAATATTGATCTGTACTTTTCTGTTCTTGTAATGTTTTTGTCAGAGTGTTATCATGGTTACTGTAGCCTGACTTCCTAAAACAAACTGGGAGATTCTCTTTCCTATATTTTCATTTACACAAGATTGGTATTTACTTCTTTTTAATTTTATTGAGCTTTAGGTGAATGTTTACAGCACAAATTAGCTTCTCATTAAAAAATTTATACACAAATTCTTTTGTGACATTGGTTTTAATCCCTAAATTGTGTCAGCACTCTCCCTCTTTCCCTTTCCACCCCTGTTCCCTCATGTCCATTTGTCCAGTTTTCCTGTCCCTTCCTGCCTTCATGTCTTTGCTTTTGGGCAGGTGTTGCCCATTTGGTCTCGTATACTTGATTGAACTAAGAGGCACTTTCCTCACGGGTATTATTGTTTATTTTACAGGCCTGTCTAATCTTTGGCTGAAAGGTGGACTTCTGGAGTAGCTTCAGTTCTGAGTTATCAGTGTGTCCCAGGGCCATAGTCTTAGGGCTTCCTCCAGTCTCCATCAGACCAGTAAGTCTGGTCTGTTTTTTTGTGAATTTGAATTTTGTTCTACATTTTACTCCCACTCTGTCCAGGAACCTCTATTGTGATCCTTTTCAGAGTGGTTGGTGGTAGTAGCCAGACACCATCTAATTCTTCTGGGCTCAGGCTGATGGAGGCTGTGGTTCATGTGGTCCATTAGTCCTTTGGACTGATATTTTCCTTGTGTCTTTGGTTTTCTTCATCCTCATTTGCTTTAGACGGGATGAGACAAATGGATGTATTTTAGATGGCCACTTCCAAGCTTTTAAGACCCCAGACCCTGCTTACCAAAGTAGGATGTAGATCATTTTGTTTATGAACTATGTTATGCCAGTTGACCTAGATGTCCCCCGAGACAGTGGTCCCCAGCCATCAGCCGCAGTAACCTAGTCCCTCAAGGTGTTCAGATGCGTCTACAAAGCTTCTATGACTTTGCCTTGGTTAAGTTGTGCTGACTTTATCTATATTGTGTGTTGTGTTTTCCTCCACCAAAGTTACCACTTGTCTACTATCTAGTTAGTGATTTCCCATCCCCAGTTCTCTCCTTCCTTGTAACCACCAAAGATTTTTTTTTCCTTTGTGCCTAAACCGTTTCTTGGGTTTTTGTAATGGTCCTTTTGTGATTGACTTATTTCACTCAGCATACTGCTCTCCAGATTTATCCATGTTGTGAGATGTTTCACAGATTCATCGTTGTTCTTTATTATTGCGTAGTATTCCATTGTCTGTATGTACCATAATTATTTATCCATTTGTCTGGGGGACTTAGGTTGTTTTAGTATTTCTTTCTTCAGTGCTTGATAGGATTTTTGACTGAATGCATTTGGTCCTGGCATTTTATTTGGAGAAAGTTCTTCAATAATAAATTTCAATTTCTTTAACAAAATTAGGGTTATAAAGAATTTCTATTTATCTTGAATTGGTTTGTTAAGTTGTGTTTTTTCAAGGAATTTCTCTGAAACTGCCAAATTTATTGTCATAAAATTGTTCAGAATAATGTGATTATTTTTCATTGGTTCTATCAGTCATTAAGAGAAGGTTGTTAAAATTTAGTGATTATGATTTTTAATTTGTCTATTTCTTTAATTCTCTTAGTTGTTGCTTTATGTATTTTGAAGCACAGTTATTAGGTGCATACACAACCAGGATTGATATCTTTCTTATGAATTAAAACTTATATTGTTTCAAAAATATTATAATTTAAAAAATACTTTTTTAATTTTGATGTAATTTTAGACTCAACAGAAAATTGTAAAGGTAGTATGTAGAGTCCCATTTACCCTTCACTGAGCTTCCCCGAATAGCAACATCTTCTATAACTAAAGTATCAAAACCAGGAAGTTGATATTGGTAGAGTGCTACTAACTAGAGTAACGACTTTATTCAGTTTTTATATTTTTACATGCATTCATTTGTGTATATGTGTATAGTTCTGAGTACTTTGATCCTACATATAGATTCTTGTTATCGCCACCACAACCAAGATACACAACTCCTCCATCACCACAAAAAGAACTCCTTGTGCCCCCCTTTATACTCTCATCCCTCATGCCCATTTCTTTTCTCTGGCAACTAGTCTGTTCTCTGTGTCTATAGTTTTGTCATTTTGAAAAATGCAATCATACAGTATGTAACTTTTGATATTGAATTTTTTTTTTGCTAAGCATAATACCCTTGAGATTTATCCAGGTTGTTGCTTGTATCACTCATTTGTTACTTTTTATTGCTGGATAGTATTCTACTGTATGGGTAAACTGTTTAATCGTTCACCATTGAAGGACATTTGGGTTGTTTTCAGTTTTTTACTATTACAAATAAAGCTGCTATGACTATTTTCTAACTACTGATCCGTCTTCTTTGTTTCCAACTTTCACATTCCAATTAGTCTATGCCACAGATAATAGTGACTTAGACAAGACAGGTAGCTGTGGAGATGGAGAGAAAGCATATATTTGGTATATATTTTGGAGGTAGAGCTGAAAGTTTAATTGGCACATAAGGTTTCATAATTGCTGTATTTTCTTGAGGGAATTATACCCTTCTCACTAGAAAATGAAATTGGGTTGGTGATACCATGACTTTCAAATTGGATGCAATTAGAGATCTCTTACATCTTAACACAATTACGTAATTCAGCAATCTAAAGTGAAGGAGGAGGAAGCTTATGTAAAGACATATTGGCTTTTGAACATTGCCTCTGTCCTTGTCCTTCTCTCATTTCAGATTTCAGGTGCTGCATTTGATAGTGAAGAAATAAGCTTTTTTTTCAGGCAGAAGTTCTCACCTACCTCCCTTCTCTGCCTGACAGCCCAATTGCTATCTTTCTGCTTAGTGTAGCAACCTTTGTCTGTAAGTCTCTAGGCAAAATTCTGCAAATGCCTACCAGGTTCATGCTGAACCTTAACAACCTTGGAGACTGCCTTTCTAATTCCCTTGTCAGAGGCTCCCCATCAGCTATAGTGGCGCTGATACTTAGGCCCTGATGACACCATCACTGTCAATATTGCAGATCTTTAGTGGTCTAAAACCAACCAACCAACCAAAACTCAAACCCATTGCCATCAAGTCAATTCCAACTCCTAGCAACCCTATAGGATGTAGTTGAACTGCCCCGTAGGGTTTCCAAGGCTGTAAATCTTTATGGGAGCAGACTGCCACAACTTTCCCCCGAGGAGCAGCTGGTGGGTTCCAACTGCCAACCTTTTGGTTAGCAGCTGAGTGCTTAACCACGGCACCGTCACGGCTCCTTGGTAGTCTAACTAAAGCCAAACCAAATCCATTGCTGTTGAGTCAGTCCAACTCATAGTGACTCTGTAGAACAGAGTAGAACTACCCTGTAGGATTTCCAAGGAGCGGCTGGTATATTCGAACTGTCGTGCTGACCTTTTGGTTAGCAGCTGAGATCTTAACCACTGCATTACCAGGGTTCCTTAGTAGTCTAAAGAACCCTAAATAATTTTCTGCATTGGTCTTTTTTTTTTTTTTATAATTTTATTTTTTTGTTGTTAAGAATATACACAGCAGAACATACACCAATTCAACAATTTCTACATGTACAGTTAAGTGATATTGATTACATTCTTCAAGTTATATTACCATTCTCACCCTCCTTTCCCAAACTGTTCCTCCCCCATTAACACAAACTCACTACCCCCTGAGTTTCCTATCCAATCTTTTGAGTTGCTGTTGTCAGTTGGATACCACGTGGATAGTTAGTTCTTTAAAAGAGCACAATGCTCAAGGCAGACATTCTTTACTACTTAAACTTAACTATTGTTTAGTGGGTTTTTTTTTTTGTTGTTGTTGTGCTTTAGGTAAAAGTTTACAGTGCAAATTAGTTTCTCATTCACAAATTTATACACAAATTGTTTTGTGACATTGGTTGCAGTCCTTGCATTGTATCAGCACTCTCCCTCTTTCCTTTTCCATCCCAGATTCCCCATTTTCATTTATCCAGTTTTCCTGTCCCTTCCTGCCTTCTCATCTTTGCTTTTGGTACGGTGTTGCCCATTTGGTCTCATATACTTGATTGAACTAAGAAACACTTTCTTCATGGGTGCTATTGTTTATTTTACAGGCCTGTCTAATCTTTGGCTGAAGGGGGGGACTTCTGGAGTGGCTCCAGTTCTGAGTTATCGGTGTGTCCCAGGGCCATAGTCTCAGGGGTTCCTCTAGTCCTTGTCAGACCAATAAGTCTGGTCTTTTTTTTTGTGTGTGTGAATTTGAATTTTTTTATACATTTTTCTCCCACTTTGTTCGTGAACCTCTATTGTAATCCCTATCAGAGTGGTTGTTGGTGGTAGCCAGGCACCATCTAGTTCTTCTGGGCTCAGGCTGGTGGAGGCAGTGGTTCATTATGGTCCATTAGTCCTTTGGACTAATATTTTCGTTGTGTCTTTGGTTTTCATCATTCTCCTTTGCTTCAAACAGGATGAGTCCAATAGATGTATTTTAGATGGCCACTTCCAAGCTTTTAAGACCCCAGACACCACTCACCAAAGTAGGATGTAGATCATTTTCTTTACGAACTATGTTATGCCAGTTGACCTAGATGTCCTCTGAGACAATAGTCCCCAGCCCTCAGACCAGTAACTTGGTCTCTAAATTGTTTGGATATGTCTAGAAAGCTTCTATGACTTTGCCTTGGTCAAGTTGTGCTGACTTCCCCTATATTGTGTGCTGTCTTTCCCTTCACCAGAATTACCACTTGTCTACTATCTAATTAGTGATTTTGCATCCCCAGCCCTCTCCTCCTTCGTAACCATCAAAGATTTTTTTTTTTTTGGTATGTGTGTGTAAACTGTTTCTTGCGTTTTTATAATAGTGGTCTCATACAATATTTGTTCTTTTGTGATTAACTGAATTCACTTAGCATAATGCCCTCCAGATTCATCCATGTTGTGAGATGTTTAGCAGATTCGTCATTGTTCTTTATCCTTGTGTAGTAGTTCCCTGTGTGTTTGTACCATAAGTTTGTTTATCCTTTCATCTGTTGATGGGCACTTAGGTTGTTTCCATGTTTTTGCTATTGTGAATACTGCTGTGGTGAACATTGGTATGTATATGTCTATTCGTGTGATGGTTCTTATTTCTCTAGGATATATTGCTAGGAGTGGGATTGCTGTATTGTATGGTATTTCTATTTCTAGATTTTTAAGGAGATGCCATATTGTTTTCCATAGTGATTGTACCATTTTACATTCTCACCAGCAGTTCATAAAAGTGCTAGTCTCTCCACAACCTCTTCAACATTTTTTATTTTGTGTTTTTTTTGATTTGTGCCTGTAATGTTGGGGTGAGATGGTATCTCAATTTAGTTTTGATTTGCACTTCTCTAATGGCTAATGGGGGCCCCGGTGGTGCATTTGTTAAGAGCTTGGCTACTAACCAAAAGGTCGGCAGTTCGAATTCATCAGCTGCTCCTTGGAAGTCCTACTGAGCAGTTCTACTCTGTCCTGTAGGGTCGCTAGGAGTTGGAATCGACTTGACGGCAGTGCGTTTGGTTTGGTTTTAATGGCTAATGGTCGCGAATGTTTTCTCATGTGTCTGTTAGCTGCCTGAATGTCTTCTTTGATGTCTGTTCATATCCTTTGCCCATTTTTTAGTTGGGCTATTTATCTTTTTGTTGTTGAGGTGTTGAAGTATTCTGTAGATTTTAGACTCTTGTTGGATATGTCATAGCCAAAGACTTTTTCCCAGTCTGTACTCTTTTGGTGAGTCTTTTGATGAGCATAATGTTTAATTTTTAGGAGTGCCCAGTTATCTTCTGGTATTTGTGCATTGTTAATTATGATTTGTATTGTATTTATGCCATGTATTAGGACCCCTAGTGTTGTCTGTATTTTTTCTTCCATGATCTTTATTGTTTTAGATTTTATATTTAGGTCTTTGATCCATTTTCAGTTAGTTTTTAAGTATTGTGTGAGGTATGGGTCCTGTTTCATTTTTTTACAGATGGACATCCGGTTTTGCCAGGAGCATTTGTTAAAAAGACTGCCTTTTCCCCTTTTAATGGACTTTGGTCCTTTTTCAAGGAGCAGCTGTCCACAGAGGGATGAATTTACGTCTGGGTTCTCAATTCTTTTCATTGATCTGTGTGTCCATAGTTGTACCAGTACTAGGCTGTTTTCACTACTGTGGCTGTGTAATAGTTTCTGATTTCAGGTAGCATGATGCTTCCTGTTTCATTCTTTTTCTTCAGTAATGCTTTGCTTATCTGGGGCCTCTTTCCTTTCCATATAAAGTTGGCAGTTAAAAAGTGCTGTTGGTATTTGGATCAGGATCATATTATATCCATAGTTTGCTTTGGGTAGAACTGACATTTTCACAATGTTGAGTCTTCCCATGCATGTGCATGGTATGTTTTTCCATTTATGGTGGTCTCTTTTGGTTTCTTGCAATAGTGTTTTGTAGTGTTTTTTTTTTTAAATAGGTCTTTTATGTATCTGGTTAGATTTGTTTCTAAATATTTTATCTTTTTAGAGGTTAATGTAAATGGTATTGTTTTCCTGATTTCTTTTTTGGTGTATAGGAATCTAACTATTTTTGTGTGTTTATCTTGTATCGTGCTACTCTGCTAAATCTTTCTATTAGTTCCAGTAGTTTTCTTGTGGAATCTTTGGGGTTCTGTATGTATAGTATATCACCTGCAGATAGGAATAGTTTTACTTCTTCCTCTCCTATTTAGATGTCGTTTATTTCTTTTTCTTGTCTTATTACTCTAGCTAGGACTTCCAGCACAGTGTTAAATAGAAGTGGTTATAAAGGACATGATAAAGGGCTTGTTCCTGCTCTCAGGGGGAATGCTTTCAGCCTCTCTCCATTGAGAATGATATTGTTGGTTGGTTTAGCTTAGATGCCCTTTATTATGTTGAGAAATTTCCCTTGTATTCCTATTATATTGAGAGTTTTTATCAGGAATAGGTGTTGGACTTTATCAAATGTCTTTCCTGCATCGATTGAGAGGATCATGTGATTCTTTTCTTTTGTTCTATTATGTGGTGGATTACGTTGATTAATTTTCTAATGTTGAACCATCCTTGACATACCTGGTATGAATCCCACTTGGTCGTGGTGTATTATTTTTTGATATGATGCTGAATTCTATTGGCTAGAATTTTGTTGAGAATTTTTGCATCTATGTTCATGAGAGATATTTGCATCTATATTCATGAGAGATATTGGCCTATCATTTTCTTTTTTAGTGGTGTCTTTGCCTGACTTTGATATCAGGGTTATGCCAGCTTCATAAAATGAATTTGGGAGTATTCCTTTCTCTTCTGTGTTCTGAAATAGTTTGAGTAGTACTGGTATGAACTCTTCTCTGAATGTTTGGTAGAATTCTCCATTGAAGCCCTCCAGGCCGGGTCTTGTTTTTTGGGGAGTTTTTTTTTTTAATTACCTCTTCAATTTCTTCTCTTGTTATGGGTCTCTTCAGAATTTCTATCTCAGTTTATGTTAGTTTAGGTAGTTAGCGTGTTTCTAGAAGTTTGTTCATTTCGTCTAGGTTCTCAAATTTGTCGGAGTACAATTTTTCATAGTATTCTGTTGTCATTATTGTTTAGTTTTAAGAAAACTTCAGGAGATATTTTATGCTTAAAGTTTAAGATTTAAAGATTATATCAGGGCAATAGTTTTGGGTGTTCATCCTGCCTCCATGGCTCCAGAAAGTCTGGATTCCATGTATATTTGAATTCTGTTCTGCATTTTCTCCCTTTGGATAAGGATTCTTTTATAGAATCTTTGAAGAAAACATTCAATAGGCAAGCACTATCCAGTTCTTCTTGTCTCATGGCAAAGGATGCAGTTGTTCATGGTGGCAGCCAACCACAAGTTCCATTTCTTCCTCCTATACCAGGCTCTTTTTCTTCCTCTGTTGTTCCAGGTGAGTAGAGGCCAATTGTCACACCTTGGATGGCTGCTTGCAAACTTTTGAAGACCTCAGACACTGCATAATGAACTAGTAGACAGATCGGAAGCACTAAACATGTTATTAGGCCTACTAACTGGATGACCCATGAAACCATAACTCTAATCCCCTAAATCAAGAAACCAAATCCTGTGAGTTATTTGGTTGTACATAAGCAGCCTCAGCAGCTACTCTTTGTCGTTGTTGTAAATATATCTGTTAAACAACTTTTGCTAATTCAGCTTTTTATAGGTTTACAACTTATTGACAACAATTACATTAATTGGCTGTGCAACCTTACCCTTAATCAATGTAATTTTTCCATCCCCTTAAACCAAAACTCAATGCTCCATAAGCAATAATGCCTTCCTCCCTCCTTTTTCCCTTCTCTCTGGTCCCTGGTAACCACTAATAAACTTTGGTCTTTATACATTTGCCTGTTCTTGTCTTTTTATATATGTGAGGTCATATAATATTTATTCTTTTGTGATTTGCTTATTTTACTCAGCATCATGTCTTCAGCCTCCTTCCATGTATCAAAATTTCATTTCTCTTTCTGGCTGAGAAGTATTCCATTGTATGTACATACCATATTTTGTTTATACATTAATCTCTTGATGGACATTTAGGTTGTTAATACCTTTTGGCTATTGTGAATAATGCTGCAGTGAATGTTGGTGTACATATATCTGTTCCTGTTGTTGCTTTCAAGTCCCTTGGGTATATTCTTAGCAGCAGAATTGCTGAGTCATATGGTAGTTCTATTTTAATTTTTTGAGGAACTGCCACACTGTTTTCCACAATGGCTCTACTATTTTGCATTCCTACCACCAATGGACAAGGTTCCAATTTCCCCACATCCTCACTAACATTTGTTATTTTCTGTTTCTTTCTTTCTTTCATTTTTTAAAAATCTTCGCCATCTGTTGTTGTTAGGTGCCTTCGAGTTGGTTCTGACTCACAGCAACCCTATGTACCACAGAATGAAACACTGCCTGGTCCTGAGCCATGCTGACAATCATTGTTATGCTTGAGCCCCTTGTTGCAGCCATTATGTGAATCCATCTCATTGAGGATCTTCCTCATTTTCGCTGACCTTGTACTTTACCAAGCATGATGTCTTTCTCCAGGGACTGATGCCTCCTGACAACATGTCCAAAGTAGGTGAGAAGAAGTCTTGGCCATCCTCACTTCCAAGGAGCATTCTGGCTGTACTTCTTCCAAGATAGATTTGTTGATTCTTTTGGCAGTCCAGGGTGTATTCAATTTTATTCACCAACACCGTAATTCAAAGGCGTCAGTTCTTCTTCATTCTTCCTTATTCATTGTCCAGCTTTGGCATGCATATGAGGCGATTGAAAATACCATGGCTTGGGTCAGGCGCACCTGAGTCTTCAAGGTGCTTTTCAGTACTTTAAAAAGGTCTTTTGCAGCAGATTTGCCCAATGCAGTGCGTCTTTTGATTTCTTGACTGCTGTTTCCATGGGTGTTGATTGTGGATCCAAGTAAAATGAAATCGTTGACAACTTCAGTCTTTTCTCCATTTATCGTGATGTTGCTTATTGGTCCAGTTGTGAGAATTTTTGTTTTCTTTATGTTGAGGTGTAATCCATACTGAAGGCTGTGGTCTTTGATCTTCATCAGTATGTCCTTCAAGTCCTCTTCACTTTCCACAACCAAGGTTGTATCATCTACATAATGTGGGTTGTTAATGAGTCTTCCTCCAATCCTGATGCCCTGTTCTTCTTCAGTCCATATTCTCTGATTATTTGCTCAGCATACAGATTGAATAGGTATGGTGAGAGGATACAACCCTGAAGCACACCTTTCTTGACTTTAAACCACGCAGTATCCCCTTGTTCTGTTTGAACAACTGCCTTTTGATCTATGTACAGTTTCCACATGAGCACAATTAAGTGTTCTGGAATTCCCATTTTTCGCAATGTTGTCCATAATTTGTCATGATCCACACAGTCAAATGCCTCTGCGTAGTCTATAAAACACAGGTGAACATCTTTTTGTTATTCTCTGCTTTCAGCCAGGATCCATCTGACATCAGGAATGATATATCCCTGGTTCCATGTCCTCTTCTGAATCTGGCCTGAATTTCTGGCAGTTCTCTGTCAGTATACTACTGCAACCACTTTTAAATGGTCTTCAGCCAAATTTTGCTTGCATATGATATTGATATTGTTTGATAATTTCCACATTCAACTTGATCACCTTTCTTGGAAATAAGCATAAATTTGGATCTTTTCAGTTGGCTGGCCAGGTAAGCTGTCTTCGAAATTTGTTGGCATAGATGAATGAGCACTTGCAGTGCTGCATCCATTTGTTGAAACATCTCAGTTGATATTCTGTCAGTTCCTGGAGCCTTGTTTTTCGCCAGTGCCTTCAGTGCAGCTTAGACTTCTTCTTTCATTACATGAGTTCCTGATCAGATGGTACCTCTTGAAATGGTTGAATGTTGCCAATACTTTTTTGTATTGTGACTTCATGTATTCCTTCCATCTTCTTTTGAGGCTTCCCTGTGTTGTTTAATATTTTCCTTGTGGAATCCTTCACTATTGCAACGCGAGGCTTGAATTTTTTCTTAAGTTCTTTCAGCTTGAGAAGTGCCGAGCATGTTCTTCCCTTTTGGTTTTCTATCTCCAGCTCTTTGCACGTGTCACTGTAATACGTTACTTTGTCTTCTCGAGCTGCCCTTTGCAATCTTCTGTTCAGTTCTTTTACTTCATCATTTTTTCCTTTTTCTTTAGCTAGTCAATGTTCAAGAGCAAGTTTCAGAGTCTCTTCTGAAAGGCTTTTTGGTCTTTTCTTTCTTTCCTGTCTTTTTAATGACCTCTTGCTTTCTTCATGTATGATGTCCTTGATGTCATTCCACAACTCGTCTGGTCTTCAGTTGTTAGTGTTCAGCGCATCAAATCTATTCTTGAGATGGTCTCTAAATTCTGGTGGGATATACTTAAGGTTGTACTTTGGCTCTTGTGGACTTGTTCTGATTTTCTAACTTTCACTCCTAGTGGGAGTGAAGTGGCATCTTATTGTGGTTTTGATTTGCATCTCTCTGGTGGCTAATGACACTAAGTATCTGTTCATTTGATTAGTGGCTATTTGAATGTCCTTTCTGGTGAAATGTCTACTCAATTCCTTTACCCATTTTTTGATTGAGTTATTTTTTTGTTACTAAGTTGTCAAAGTTTTATATATATTTGGGCTATTAGATTCTTATTGGCTATATTGTTTCTGAAGATATCCTGCTAGTCAGAAGCTTGTCTTTTCACTTTTTTGGTAAAACCTTTTTATGAATGAAAGTTTTTAATTTTTATGAGGTCCCATTTATTTATTTTGTCTTTTGTTGTTTGTGCTTCTGTTACTGTATAATCCATTGTTAAAAGCTAGGCCCAACAACCTAGCCCCTTCATTTTCTTCTAAGAATATTATGTTTTTAGTTTTTATGTTGGTCTGTTTTAACTTTCTTGTCTGTAACCCTTAATATTCAGAAGTCATGCTGGCATGTATTGGGGACCAGATATAACATTGGTTGGGAGGTTAAAGTAAGTGGGCTCTAAGTATTTTTGTGCTTGGAAACTTTATAATTATGGGCCTTTATCATGACAAATGGGAGTCTGTGGGTGGTCCAAATGGCTAATGTGTCTTGGCTGCTAACCAAAGAGTTAGAGGTTCGAGTCCACCTAGAGGCGCCTCTGAAAAAAGACCTGGTGATATACTTTTGAAAAATCAGCCTTTGAAAACCCTGTGGAACACAGTTCTACTCTGACACACATGATGTCTCCATGAGTCTGAATTGACTTGATGGCAACTAGTTGTTGTTATATCATGACAAAAAGTATATGAGCCTATGAGTCTGTGTAAATTGTAATGTTCAGGGAACATACTATTCATGAAGAACTACTCTATAAGGATACAAACTGCATGAAGCATCTGCAATTTGCTTGTCTTGGATCAACTCTGTGATTTATAAATCACTGCTCTACTAGAAGAAATTAAGTCATTGTGATATTTTTATCTCTATTTTTTTCCTGAAAGTTTTCTATTGCTCTTTAGGCGAGAGTGGAAAATACAGCCTTTGGAAGGGATATTTATAGTCAGAAGTCATGGTTAGCATTCATTTTCTAACACGAAGAGATATTTATAAGGTAGACACACGTCTTAGTTATCTAGTGCTGCTACAACAGAAATACCACAAGTGGGTGGTTTTAACAAAGAGAAGTTTATTTCCTTACACTAAAGTAGGCTAAAAGTCCAATTTCAGGGTGTCAGCTCCAGAGGAAGGCTTTCTCTCTCTCGGCTTTCTCATTAGTGTTCCCCCGGACTAGGAGCTTCTCTGTGCAGGGACCCCGGTCCAAAGGATGGACTCTGCTCCCAGCACTGCTTTCTTGATGGTATGAGGTCCCCCTGTCTCTCTGCTCACTTCTCTCTTTTATATCTCAAGAGACTGCCTCAGGACACAATCCAATCTTGTAGATTGAGTCCTGCCTTACTAACACAACTGCCACCCATCCTCCCTCATTAACATCATACAGGCAGGATGTACAGCATACAGGAAAATCACACAATACCAGGAATCATGGCGCAGCCAAACTGATACACACATTTTTTGGGAGACATAATTCAATCCATGAAAACACATAACAGCTACCTTTTTTGGGCCACCTAGAAATTTCAAGAGTAACGACTGATTCTGCAACTGTGTTAGAGGAGAAGGAGTGACATAGCTGGGTATATCATTAATGGGCCACTTCCCAGAATCTACTTTCTTTCATATTCTCTTTCTGGGGTAGTTCGCTAGTGTAGCATTTAAAACATGCTTTCATGTGCTACATGGTTGAAGGGACATAAATTACATAAAAAATTTGAAATATTTCCAAAAATAGTTATAATGTGCTAAAAAGTAGATGGCTATGCATATGGATTCTGAAATAAAAATAACTTTCTGTTTTGTTCTTTTCAAAAGATTGGGGATGATCTGAACTCATTGTTGGTATACTGTTCACAGTATGCAGCTCAGCTAGAAGAAGCAGTTAAGGAAGGACGCAGCGTATGTATTCTGTGTAAACTACCAAGCATATAATATTAAAACTTATATGGGTTGTTGGCACTTGAATGTGATTTCCAGTTAGTAGTATTAGCCTATATTCAATGCCTTAAGGAATTAGAAAAGACATGAGTAACTGTTATTTATTTTCTTTATTCTTAGTATGGGCATTTGAAGCTGTGAATTTTTCTTTAGATACCGTGTTGGTTGGGTTATTTGTATTTTCAAACATATTATATTTTATTGTGTATTTTTGAAAATAAAATTTGTATTACCAAAGTCAAAATACATCATAATTAATGAAAATTTCAAAATAATGACTTCAAAAAAGAAGAAGATAAAAATCACTGTAATCCTGTTTCCCAATGGTAACCAGCTACTATTACTGTATTTTTACCTTCCTGTTTTTCCTTAACTATATTAGTACTTAAAAAAAAATCTTGTGCATACTATTTAGTAACTTACTTTTATCTTAAAAGTACATCCTAATAATTTTTCCAGTTTGAAATTTGTTGAGTCTTTTTGGCCTGGCTTAGATTGGTTGGTTATTTTCTTAAGTATTCTAATTTTGCTGGGGAGAAAGGTGTAGTGTCTGGACGTAAGGTTCAAAGTTAAGCCTGTGTGATGTATATATCCAGCTTTATTCATAGTATTATTTAAATAATGTATCTATTTCTATGCTTTGCCTGCTGGACTTGAGTTATGTTAAAGTTGCCACCTACTATTGTGTTTCTGTCAATTTTTCTTGTTTATGTACAGCAATTTTTTAATTTATATTGTTTGTTATATATATGTATATATATATGTATATATACATATATGTACAATGCTAGTGCATAATTCCTTATGATTGTTTATCTTAATTATTAATTATACCTTTTATTAATATAAAATGAGCTACTTTGCCCTGTTTCATGCTGTTTTTGTGTGTGCTTGTTTTAAGTTTGACCCAAAGGGGGTCTGTGGGTGTGTTGGATGGTTTGTCAGGTGTGGCCTGAGGAAATGAGTCATGCAGTAAGGCCAGAAAACAAACAGAATTTACTACTCAGAAGTCCCAGAGAGGAAATTACAGCATGCCTGGATGCAGACCCACGTAGTGGATTGCATCTGGGGACAAGGCAGCGAGTTGGAATTGGAGGAGAGGGCTTATGTATGACAAGCAGGTTGGGGTCTTGGGGTTAGTGAACACTGAAGTCTTACTGGTCAGTTTATAAGTTTCCAGTGTATTAGCATGGGAAAAGGGAGAGATTTTAATCACAGGCACCATTTGGGGCATGGCTGGGAGGGACAAGGAGTAACTGATGAGGTTTCAAGTTAGTAATGGGTTCCTATCACAGGGCGTGCCTGGCAGAGCCAGTTTGAGATCACAGCTGTTGAGAGGCTGTGTGATAAAATAGGAATGGCCATGTAAGAAACTGAGAGAAAGGACAACTAGGAGGAAGTAATAGATTCTGGGACAGAAAATTATGTGAACCACAAGTTGGCTTTAGCACAGTCTGATATGAATATTCTTACCACATTTTGTTTCTATTTACTTGTTAAATCTTTCCCTATATATTTAAAAAATCTTTCTAGGCATTTTGTTTCATTTCTCGTAAGCAGCGTGTAGTTTGATTTTATTTTTGAAACCAATATAAATGTCTTTGTTCATTCTGTCTTTTAGCTAGGAATTTTAACTATTCGTTAAAATGGATAGATCTGATCTTCTTTTATCCTGTTTTTGCCTTTTTTTCAAATTATTCTTTTTGGTTTTCTCTGTTTATTGTCATATGGCTAATGCTTTGCCTTTTGTCTTTTCCCCAGTGATTTCAAAGATACAAAATTTTTTTTTTTAATCTTTTTTTTTTTTAATTGTACTTCAGGTGAAGGCTTACAGAAAAAATAGTTTCTCATGAAACAGTAGTACACATATTGTTTTATGACATTGGATAACAACCCCACAACATGTCAACCCTCTAGCTTATTAACCTTTTTTTTTGGTGAAAATACACATAGCCAAAGATACACCATTTCAGAAATTTCTACATGCACCATTCAGTGACACTGACTACGCTCTTCCAATTGTGCTGTTATTCTCACTTAAGATGAAGGCTTACAGACCAAAATAGTTTCTCATTTAACAGTTACTACACGTTACCCTATGACAATGATTAACAATCTCACAACACATCAACAATATCCTTATTCAACCTTGGGTTCCCTATCACCAGCTTCCTTGTCCCCTTCTGCTTTCTGGCTCTTCTCACTGGACTACTGTACCTCGTTAGTCTCATTTGGTTTTACGGGGCTGTCCACTTCCAGGCTGAACGGTGAACCTCGGAGATAACTTTACCACTCAGCTAAAAGGGTGTCTGGGGGCCATACTCTCAGAGTTTCTCCAGTCTCCTTTAGGTCAGTAAATCTGGTCTTTTTTTTGTGAGTTAGAATTATGTTCGACATCCTTCTACAGCTCTGTGCAGAACCCTCTGTTGTGATCCTGGTCAGAGCAGTCAGTGGTGGTAGCCGGGTACCATCTAGTTGTACTGGACTCAGTCTGGTGGAGCTTGGTAGCTATGGATGATTAGTCCTTTGGAATAATCTTTTCCTTGTATCCTATTCTCTTCATTCTCCCTTGCTCCCGAAGGGATGAGACCAGTGGAGTATCTTAGATGGCCGCTCACAGGCTTTTAAGATCCCAGACACTACTCACCAAGGTAGAATGTAGAATATTGTCTTTATAAGCTGTGTCATGCCAATTGAGCTAGATGTTCCCTGAGACCATGGTCCCCACATCCCTCCGCCCGGCAATTCAGTCCCTCAGGGAGTTTGGATGTGTCTGTGGGGCTTCCATGACCTTTCCTTGTACAAGATGTGCTAGTTTTCCCTGTATTGTGTACTGTCTCAGCCTTCACCCAAGATATCACTTATCTATTGCCTATTTAGTATTTTCTCCCCAACCCCGCCCATCCCTGGTAGCCAACAAAGATTGTTACATTTTATGTGTGAATTTTTTCGTGGGTTTTTACAATAGAGGTCTCATACAATATTTGTCCTTTTGTGATTGACTCATTTCACTCAGCATAATGTCCTCCAGTTTCATCCATGTTATGAGATGGTTCACAGATTCATCGTTGTTCTTTTTCGTTGCATAGTACTCCATTGTGTGTATGTACCATAGTTTGTTTATCCATTCATCTGTTGATGGGCATCTAGGTTGTTTCCATCATTTTGCTATTGTAAACAATCCTGCCATGAACATAGGTGTGAATATGTCTATTTGAGTGACGACTCTTATTTCTCTAGGCTATATTCCTAGGAGTGGGATTGCTGGATCAAATGGTATGTCTATTTCTAGCTTTCTGAGGAAGTGCCGTATCATTTTCCAAAATGGTAGTATCATTTTGCATTCCCACCAGCAGTGCATAAGAGTTCCGATCTCCCCGCAGCCCCTCCAACATTTGTTATTTCCAGTGTTTTTGATTCGTGCCAGTAATGCCGGGGTGAGATGGTATCTCACTGTGGTTTTAATTTGCATTTCTCTAATGGCTAGTGATCGTGAGCATTTCCTCATGTGTCTGTTGGCCATTTGGATGTCTTCTTTGGTGAAGTGTCTGCTCATTTCCTTTGCCCGTTTTTTAATAGGATTATTTGTCTTTTTGTTGTAGAGGTGTTGAATTTTCTTGTAGATTATGGAGATTAGACCTGTGTCTGACTTGTACTGTCCAAAAATTTTTTCCCAGTTTGTAGGTTCTCTTTTTACTCTTGGTGAAGTCTTTTGAAGAGCATAGGTGTTTGATTTTTAGAAGATCCCAGTTATCTAGCTTATCTATCGGGGTTTGTGCGTTGATGGTTATGGTTTGTATCCTGTTAATGCTGTGTATTAAGGCCTGAAGTGTTGGTCCTATTTTTTCTTCTATGAACTTTATAGTTTATGCTTTATATTCAGGTCTTTGATCCATTTTGAAATCTTTTTTGTATATGGTGTGAGGAGTGGGTCCTGTTTCATTTTTTTGCAGATGGATATCCAGTTTTGCCAGCACCATTTGTTAAAAAGACTGTCTTTTCCCCATTTGATGGACTTTGGGCCCTTGTTGAAGATCAGGTGACCGTAGGTGGATGGATTTACACCTGGGTTCTCAATTCTGTTCCATTGGTCAATGTATCTGTCGTTGTACCAGTACCAGGCTGTTTTGACTACTGTAGCTGTGTAATAGGTTCTGAAGTTAGGTAGTGTGAGTCATCCAACTTTATTCTTCTTCTTCAGTAGTGCTTTACTTATTCAGGGCTTCTTCCCTTTCCATATAAAGTTAATGGTTAGTTTTTCCATCTCTTTGAAGAATGTTGTTGGTATTTGGATCAGGATTGCGTTGTATTTGTAAATTGCTTTGGGTAGAACTGCCATTTTCACAATGTTGAGTCTGCCTATCCATGAGCATGGTATGTTTTTCCATTTATGTAGATCCCTTTGGGTTTCATGCAGTAGTGTTTTGTAGTTTTCTTTGTATAGGTCTTTTACATCCCTGGCCAGATTTATTCCTAAGTATTTTATCTTTTTAGGGGCTATTGAAAATGGTATTGTTTTCTTGATTTCCTTTTCATTGTTCTCCTTACTGGTGTATAGGAATCCAACTGATTTTTGAATGTTTATCTTGTATCCTGCTACTCTGCTCAATCTTTCTATTAGTTCCAGTAGATTTTTCGTGGAGTCTTTAGGATTTTCTATGTATAGTATCATATCATCTGCAAACAGGGACAGTTTAACTTCTTCATTGACAATTTGGATGCCCTTTATTTCTTTTTCTTGCCTTATTGCTCTAGCTAGAACTTCCAGCACAATGTTAAATAGGAGTGGTGATAAAGGGCATCCTTGTCTTGTTCCTGTTTTCAAGGGGAATGTTTTCAGCCTCTCTCCATTAAGAATGATGTTGGCCATTGGTTTTGCATAGATGCCCTTTATTATGTTGAGAAATTTCCCTTGTATACCTATTTTATTGAGAGTTTTTATCAGGAATGGGTGTTGGACTTTGTCAAATGCCTTTTCTGCGTCAACTGAGATGATCATGTGATTCTTTTCTTTCATTTTATTTATGTGGTGGATTATATTGATTGATTTTCTAATGTTGAACCATCCTTGCATACCTGGTATGAATCCTACTTGGTCGTGGTGTATTATTTTTTTGATATGATGCTGAATTCTATTGGCTAGAATTTTGTTCAGAATTTTTGCATCTATATTCATGAGAGATATTGGTCTGTAATTTTCTTTTTTTGTGACGTCTTTGCCTGGTTTTGGTATCAGTGTTATGCTGGCTTCATAGAATGAATTTGGAAGTGTTGCTTCCTCTTATATGCTCTGAAATAGCTTGAGTAGTACTGGTACATGCTCTTCTGTAAATGTTGTGTAGAATTCTCCAGTGAAGCCATCTGGGCCAGGGCTTTTTTTGGTTGGGAGTTTTTTTTATTACTTTTTCAATCTCTTCTCTTGTTATGGGTCTGTTCAGATTTTCAACATCACTTTGTTGTAGTTTGGGTAGGCCGTGTGTTTCTAGAAATGTATCCATTTCCTCTAGGTTTTCAAATTTGTTGGAGTATAGTTTTTCATAATATTCTGTTATAATCCTTTTTATTTCACTTGGGTCTGTTGTAATGTCCCCCATTTCATTTCTTATTTGGGTTATTTGTGTCATCTCCTGCTTTTCTTTTGTCAGTCTGGCCAGTGGTTTGTCGATTTTGTTGATTCTTTCAAAAAACCAACTTTTGGTTTTGTTGATTCTTTCTATTGTTTTTCTGTTCTCTATTTCATTGATTTCTGCTCTGATCTTTACTATTTCCTTTCTTCTGGTGGTTGTGGGCTTTTTTTGCTGTTCTCTTTCTATTTGTTGGAGTTCTGTAGTTAATGTTTTGATTTTGTCCCTTTCTTTTTTTTTTGATATGTGCATCTATTGCTATAAATTGTCCTCTGAGGATGCCTTTGCTGTGTCCCAAAGGTTTTGGTATGATGTGTTTTCATTCTCATTTGATTCTAGGAATTTTTTGATTCCATCTCTGATTTCTTCTATTACCCACTGACGTGTAAGCAGGGTATTATTCAGTTTCCATGTAGTTGATTTTTTTTCCTTGCTCTTTCTAGTGTTAATTTCTACCTTGATGGCATTGTGGTCAGATAAGATACTTTGAATTATCTCAACGTTTTGGATCTTGTTGAGGATTGTTCTGTGGCCTAAGATGTGGTCTATTCTGGAGAACGTTCCATGTGCATTGGAAAAGAATGCGTAGTTTGCAGTGGTTGGATGGAGTGTTCTATACATGTCTATGAGGTCAAGTTGGCTGATTGTGCCCTTTAGGTCTTCTTTATCTTTGCTGAGTTTCTTCTTAGTTGTTCTGTCCTTTACTGAGAGTGGTGTGTTGAAGTCTCCTACTATTATTGTGGAACTGTCCATTTCTCTTTTCAGTGTTGTTAGAGTTTGTTTTATGTATTTTGGAGCCCTGTCATTAGGTGTGTAGATGTTTATTATGGTTATGTCTTCATGATGGATCCTCCCCTTAATCGTTATGTAGTGTCCTTCTTTGTCTTTTGTGGTAGATTTTGTTTTAAAGTCTATTTTATCTGAGATTAGAATTGCCACTTCTGCTCTTTTTTGGTAGTTGTTAGCTTGATATATTTTTTTCCAACCTTTGACTTTTAATAAATTCACATCTTTGTTTCTAAGGTGTGTCTCTTGTAGACAGCATATTGACAGATCCTGTTTTTTTTAATCCATTCTGTCACTCTCTGTGTCTTTATGGGTGCATTTAGGCCATTTACATTCAGTATAATTATTGATAGGTGTGAGTTTATTGCTGTCATTTTGTCATGCTTTTTTTGTGGTACAGATGTTTTCTTTGTTCCTCTTACTGTCCGTGCTGAATTCCTTTTGTTCATGGATTTTTTAAAATTTCTTTTGTTTTTGTAGATGTTTTTTCTGAGACTTTATTTATTTATTTATTTTTATTATTTTGATGAGTAGGTTTGTTAACTTTCTTTGTTGTTACCTTGAAATTTACTCTTATCTTCCTAAGTGTGAACCAGTCTATTATTACTTGGTTTCATCTTGCTTTCCTCTGCATTAGAAGGTTGTATACCTACACTGTTTATTCCCTCTATTATTGTTCTGATGTTGTCATTTACAGATAAACCTCTCTGGCTCCCTGTTATAATTCTTTTGCTTTGGATAGTCCTTGAGAGTTCATTTCCTAGGTTAGTAGCTTGCTGGTACTATCTTGTGTCCTAGATTCATCTTGTGGTCTGATGTTGTTTGTTCTCAGATGGAAGGATTCCCTTTAATAATTCTTGTAAGCTTGGTTTGGTTTTTACATAGTCCCTTAGTTTCTGTTTATCTGGAGATGTCCTAATTTCACCACCATATTTGAATGAGAGTTTTGCGGGAGATATTATTCTTGGCTGGCAATTTGTTGGTTTCAAGGTTTTATGTCATCCTGTTGCCTTCTTGCCTGCATTATTTCTGATGAGTAATCAGAGCTTAGTCTTATTTTTTCCCCTCTGTATGTGACTTTTTTTTTTTTAAGCTGTTCTCAGGATTCTTTGTCTTTGATTTTAGCGAGTGTGATTATGATATACCTTGGTAATTTTCTTTTGGGATCTATTCTATGTGGGGTTCATTAAGCTTTTTGGATGGTCAGCTTTTCATCTTTCATGATATTGGGAACGTTTTCTGTCAGCAGTTCTTCAATGATCCTTTCTGTGTTTTTCGTTTTCTCCCCCTGTTCTGGAACTCTGATCACTCGAATATTTTTGCTTTTGATTGTATCCCACGTGATTCTCAGGGTTTCTTGATTTTTCTTTGTTCTTTTTTCTCCTTTTTCCTCAAACAGAATTGTATCCTGTTTACTAAAGTGTTTGTCTTCAATTTTGCTGATCCTGTCTTCCATCATTTCAAATGTACTCCTCAGCCCTTCTATGACACTGTTCATTTCTGAAATCTTGTGGTTTATCTTTTGGATTTCTAATTGTTGTTTTTGTATGATTTCCATTTGTGAATTTGTTTTGACATTTTGTTCCTGTATTATTTTCCTTATTTATTCCATTTTTTTGACTATATTTTCCATGAATTTGTCTGTTTTTTCCTCATTTTTGTTTGCTTTTTCCTTCAGCTTTTGGATAGCTCTGGATAGTAGAGATTTGAATTCCCTATCAGGTAGTTCTAGTGCATTTTCTTCTACTGGAAAGTCATCTGGTGTTTTATTTTGGATGCCTACTGGAACCATCCTGTCCTTTTTTTATATGTTTTGACATTGTGTGCTGTCTTTGGGTCTTTCAATAGATATTTTCTTTGTTGATTGTAGATTTGTTTGTTTCATCCTACTTTTTTGTTTTATTTGGTTATGTCTGAGCAAGCAGACTGCGTGTTCTTTGTTGTTTGCTGATCTTTGGGCACAATACTTTTCACCTCCTTGTCCAATGAGCAGGTCCAGTCAGTCAGCTATGGTGCAGCAGGGGAGATCCAGCTGGAGAGTTGCTAGGGTGAGTTGTTTTTGGCATGTAGTATGGCCAACAGGGTGGGCCAGGAATCAGTGCAGGGCAGGTTCCGATAGGCCATGCCTGTGCTGTTCGGGGGTGTGATGTTCAGTGCACAGTGCAGGTAGGCAGTAAGAAGGGGGAGATTGTGATGTGTGGAGCTAAGATGGGTATCAAAAAGGAGAGAGGAGAAACAGGAGACAAAAACAGCAAGGAAACATACAAAGAATGCTAAAAGAGCTTGCCATTGGAGTGGAGAGATGAGAAATGGAGAAAAACAAAACAAAACAAACAAACAAACAAACAAACAAAAACAGAAAGAGAAAAAAGAAAAAAATAGAACAAAAAAGAAAAGAGAAGTCCCAAGGATTCCACCAATGCAGCTGTGAAGACCAGAGAAGTGGCTCTCAGTCCATGAAGTACAGCCTGGCTAGAAGGGGTAGAGATGTTACACAGCACCAGGTCTTCAGGAGACAGGAAGAGAAAGTAAGAATATAGAGATGAGAAACTGAAAAATGAAGAAAGACAAAAACGAAAAAAGAGAGAAAAGAAAATGAAAAAAGAAATTTTCCCGGGGATCTCACTGTGTGGCTGCAGAGACCGAGGAAGTAGCTCCAAAGCTGCACAGTACAACCTGGCTAGAAGGGGCTCCCAAGCCAAGAAAAGAAAAAGAAAACAAACAAAACAGAACAGAACAAATTGAAACACAGAAACAAAAGAGCCCCAGGGATCCCACTGGCATGGCGACACGGGCCGGGAAGCAGTTCCGTAGTAGAGTGGTGCTTCACAGCCTTTCTAGAAGAGGCAAAGATGGCATATGGAGCCAGATGTTTGAGAGAAAGGCGGTGAAGGTGGTGAGAGGTACAGAAGAAACCAAAAGAAGCTGAAAAAAGCAACACCAGTAAGAAACAAATGACACTCAGGGAGCTGGCCAGTGTGCGCGGGGCGAATCCAAGCAGCACAGGGCTGAAGCCAGTGCCCGCTGGCTAAGAGACTGGCCACAGGAAGCAGAGGAGGCTGAGTGGGGATGCAGAAGGATAGAGGATGGGAAAGTGTATATCACTTGTTAGCAGTTGTTCTGTCTCCTACTGGGAGATCCATGAAGCTGCTTTCCTGTACTCCCTGTCCACTGATCTCTGATGTGGGCTGGGTGATTCCAAGTGGCAGGGACCCTACACTTCCCGGCCGGCTGAGCTACTGTAGCCAGCTATGAAGCGGCAGAGTTCTAGCAGGCAGGAGAAGGTTGGGGGGTGCGAAGGCATATATTGCTGGTTACCAGGTGATCTGTCTTCTGCTGGGAGCTCCGTGAAGCTACTTTCCCATACTCCCTGTCCACCGATCTCTGACAGGAGTCTAAGATGGTGAATCCGTGCTGTGTTAGCTGATAGGGGACCTCCGCACATCTCTCTCCTCGCTTTCTCTTCTCTGTCAGTTTCTTATTACATTTGGTGCTTGGCTGAGTTCTTTATCTCTTCATTTGACACTTAGGGTTCCAAGATTGATGTTTGTCTCTGTTTTACTTAGGTTTTTGGGTCTTTGCTGTGGAGGGATGCATGGTGCTTCTGTCTACAGCGCCATGTTGCCTCCGCCTCCCTTTTTAAAAAAATATTTTATTGTGGTTTTGGTGAAAATTTACACAGCAAATTAGATTACCATGTAACAATTTCTATATATACTGTTCACTGACATTGGTTACATTTTCTACGTTGTGTGAACATTCTCATTATTTTCATTCTGGTTAGTTATTTCATTTCCATTAATCTAGCTGCCCTTCTCTCCCTGCCTTCTCAGTCTTGTCATCTTTGCTTTAGGGTAAATGTTGTCCATTTGGTGTCATATAGTTTTTTTTTTTTTTTTGATTAAAGGAGCAGAGTAGTTATGGCTGATATTGTTAATGAACCAATCTGTTATTTAGCTGAAAGATGACCTCTGGGGGTGGTTTCAGTGTAAAGTTTAAAGGGTAATAGAGTTGGGTGTTCCTCTAGTCTCTACTGCTCCAATAAGTCTGGCTTTTTTTTAAAGAATTTGAGTTTTTTTCCTACAGTTTTCTCCCATTCTATCCAGGAGCATCTATTGGGTTCTTGGTTGTAATGGTTGGTAGTGGTAGCTAGCACCATCTAGTTCTTCTGGTAGCAGGATAGATGAGGCCATGGTTTGTATATGCTGTTAGTCCTTGTCTTAGGCTAGGTTCTCTAGAGAAGCAGAACCAGGAAAGTGTATAAATATTTATATATATAGAGAGATTATATCAAGAAAGCAGCTCACGTGATTGTAGAGGCCTCTGCTAAGTCACACAGATGCAGAAGCTGGCAAGCCCAAGATTGGCAGGTCGGAAAGCAGGACTCTTGCTCACAGGCTGTGCAGATTGACGAATGCCAGGTTTGGCAGATAAGCTGGCAGCTCAAGTCCCGAGAACAGGAGATGAGATGACAGGAAGCAGCCGCAGGATCCAGAGAGCAAAAAGCCAGAATGTCTTCTTATATACAGATGTGGGCTACACCCCCAAGGAGACTCCCTTTCATCTGATTGGCTACTCACAGTATATTCAGCCATGGGAGTGATTACATTGAAACGCTGAAAATCATGGCCCAGTCAAGTTGACACACAATCTTAATCATCACAGTCCATCCCTTGTCAACTTGGCACATGTACGTGTCTCCTTGAACCACACATAATCTCTGAATAAAGATAATTAGAAAATCGTACTTGTGCCTAACGTGATACAACTAACGCGTACAATCGAAAACACACTAGCCCCGTTTACAGGCTTTATTTTATAAGTGAAGGAAACAAAAATATTTGATGCACACATACAAAGGACAAATACTCAAAACAATTACAGTCCCAGTTTCTGCAACTGGTCATGTGGCTGTAACTATTTAGAACTCCTTTCTTCCACCACCCGTTCTGTATTCCCTTTGCCCTCAGCAAGCACCTTGGCTGGTCATGGTTCTTTGCCTGGTGGGGTGACCCAAACCTTCATTCCTGAAGGATCTGTGTCATTAGTAGTCATATCAGAATGAGGTTGCTGTAGTTTTCCATTGACTTTAATCACAGGGCATGGTAGTACTAAGAGACGCCCCAAGGAATCTCCTGCATTCCAGACATACTCTTCTTTATCTCCATTATGTAATATCAATCCGATTTCCTCTTGGTAATCAGGATCAATCACACCAGCCACTATGGTAACTCCCTTCTTTGCCTGTTGATCCAGAGGCATAAGGAGCCCAGAGTGGCCAGGTGGCATTCTTAACTTCCAGTTCAGTGGCATCAGTGATGTGTCTCCAGGTGGGAGCATTCTTCCCTTTAGAACTAAGACCTCTAGGCCTGCAGAGCATAGGGTCGAGGGGACAGGAAGCAAAAATCTTACAAGTGGGTCACTAGGGGTAATAGTAAGTGGTGCCACTCCCATTTCCACCCCTTGATTCCTGGACCCGTGAATCCTGGCTATGGGAGAAAAAGCACCATATATTGGATGCTGGTTTAAAGCATATACAGCCTCCTGGAGAACATTGCCCCAACCCTGCAAGGTATTGCCACCTAGCTGGTGCTGTAATTATGTCTTTAGTAGGCCATTCCACTGTTCTATCAATCCAGCTGCTTCAGGATGATGGGGAACATGGTAAGACCAGTGAATTCCATGAACATGGGCCCACTGCCGCACTTCATTTGCTGTGAAGTGAGTCCCTTGATCTGAGGCAATGCTGTGTAGGATACCATGACGGTGGATAAAGCATTCTGTAAGTCCACGGATGGTAGTTTTGGCAGAAGCATTGCGTGCAGGGAAGGCAAATCCATATCCAGAGTAAGCGTCTATTCCAGTAAGGACAAAACACTGCCCTTTCCATGATGGAAGTGGTCCAGTGTAAGCTACTTGCCACCAGGTTGATGGCTGTTCACCTTGACGGATGGCGCCATATTGGGGACTCAGTGTTGGTTTCTGCTGCTGGCAGATTAGGCACTCAGCAGAGGCTGTGGCCATGTCAGCCTTGGTGAGTGGAAGTCCATGCTGCTGGGCCCGTGCATAACCTCCATCCCTGCCGCCATGGCCACTTTGTTCATGAGCCCATTGAGCAGTGATAGGAGTAGGTGGGGAAAGATGATGACTGGTTTCCACAGAACCTGTCATCCTATCTGCTTGATTGTTAAAATTATCCTCTGCTGAGGTCACCCTTTTGTGAGCATTCACGAGACACAAATATCTTCACTTCTTTAGCCCATTCAGAAAGGTCTGTCCACATACCCCTTCCCCATAAATCCTTGTCTCCAATTTTCCAATCATGTTCCTTCCAAGTGCCTGACCATCCAGCCAAACCATTGGCCACAGCCCATGAATCAGTATATAATTGCACATCTGGCCATTTCTCCTTGTGAGCAAAGTGAACAACCAGGTGCACTGCTCAAAGTTCTGCCCATTGAGAGGATTTCCCTTCACCACTGTCCTTCAGGGTGGTCCCAGAAAGGGGCTGTAGTGCTGCCGCAGTCCACTTTGGAGTGGCGCCTGCCTATCGTGCAGAACCATCTGTAAACCAGGCATGAGTTTTCTCTTCCTTAGTCAGCTGATCATAAGGAACTCCCCATGAGGCCATAGGTGCTGACTGGGAGATGGAAGGTAATGTGACATCAGTGGAGACCATGGGCATTTGGGCCACTTCCTCATGCAACTTGTGCTTTCAAGTCCTGCTCAGGCCCGATCTCGAATATACCACTTCCATTTAATGATGGAGTGCTGCTGTGCATGTCCAACATCATGGTTCTGTGGGTCAGACAACACCCAGTTCATGATGGGCAGCTCAGACCTCATGGTGACTTGGTGTCCCATCACTAAAAGTTCAGTCTCTACTAAGGCCCAGTAACAAGCCAAAAGTTGTTTCTCAAAGGAGAGTAGTTATCTGCAGAGGATGGCAAAGCTTTGCTCCAAAATCCTAAGGTTCTGCACTGTGGTTCACCAATAGGGGCCTGCCAAAGACTTCAAACAGCATCTCTATCTGCCACGGACACTTCAAGCACCATTGGATCAGCTGGATCATATGGTCCAAGTGGCAGAGTGGCTTGCACAGCAGCATGAACCTGTTGCAGAGCCTTCTCCTGTTCTGGTCCCCACTCAAAACTAGCAGCTTTTCGAGTCACTTGATGAATAAGCCACAGTAGCACACCCAAATGAGGAACATGTTGCCTCCAAAATCCAAAGAGGCCCACTAGGCGTTGTGCCTCCTTTTTAGTTGTGGGAGCAGCAAGATGCAATAACTTATCCTTCACTTTAGAAGAAATGTCTTGAATGCCCCACACCACTGGACCCCTAGAAATTTCACTGAAGTGGAAGGTGCCTGAATTTTTGTGGGATTAATCTCCAACCCTCTAGCATGCTGATATTTTACCAATAAGTCCAGAGTCATTGACACTTCTTCCTTACTAGGTCCAATAAGCATAGTGTCATCAATATAATGGACCAATGTGATGTCCTGTGGAAGGGAAAGGTGATCAAGATTCCTGCGGACTAAGTTATGACATAGGGCTGGAGAGTTAATGTAGCCCTGAGGTAAGCAAGTGAAGGTGTATTGTTGTTGGTCTTGCCAGCTGAAGGCAAACTGCTCTGGTGGTCCTTTGAAACAGGTATGGAGAAGAAGGTATTAGCCAGATCAATAGCTGCATACCAGGTACCAGGAGATGTATTAATTTGCTCAAGCAGTGAAACTACATCTGGAACAGCAGCTGCAATTGGAGTCACCACCTGGTTAAGTTTTCAATAATCTGCTGTGATTCTCCACTATCTGTCTGTTTTTTGCACAGGCCAAATAGGCGAGTTGAATGGGGATGTGGTGGGAATCAGCACCCCTGCATCCTTCAAGTCCTTGATGGTGGCAGTAATCTCTGCAGTGCCTCCAGGAATGTGGTATTGCTTTTGGTTTACTATTTTCCTAGGTAAGGGGCAGTTCTAACGGCTTACAATTGGCTTTTCCTACCATAATAGCCCTTGCTGTATTTGTCAGGGATCCAATGTGGGGATTCTGCCAGTTGCTGAGTATATCTATTCCAATTATGCATTCTGGAACTGGGGAAATCACTACAGGATGGGTTCAGGGACCCACTGGACCTACTGTGAGACAGATATGAGCCAAGACTCCATTAATAACCTGACCTCCATATGACCCCACTCTGACTGATGGGCCACAGTGACATTTTGGGTCTCCTGGAGTTAGTGTCAGCTCCGAGCCAGTATCCAGTAATCCCCAAAAAGTCTGATTATTTCCTTTTTCGCAATGAACAGTCAGTCTCATAAAAGGCCGTAGATCCCTTTGGGGAAGGCTGGGAGAAAGATTAACAGTAAAAATTTTTGGCAGTGTATTGGAGTCCTTCCTCAAGGCAACCTGGCCTTTCCATCATTCAAGGGGTTGTGGGTCTTTAAACTCGCTCAAATCTGGGAACTGACTGAGGGACTGTGACTCTCTTTTCTGGCGATTCGAGTTAGACTGCTGTTCCCCTGACCTAGAATTCATCCTTTTGTATAGATCAAGTAAATATTTAGTAGATTTCCTATCTATTTCACTCCTAGGGACACCATGACCAAGTAGCCAATGCCATAAGTCCATACGAGTCAGACTATTCTGATTACTGCTTTGACTCCTCTGTCCATTACTATAACCATGCCCACCTTGTCTTTGTCGATTGAGGGCAGCCACCGGGCCCGTACTACCACGGGGACCAATCAGCCCCATAGTAGTCAGGTGTTATAATTCAGTTAGGGGAGTTTCCACTGTCAAATCTGACTTATGTAAAATAACAATCACAACAGTCTTCCAGGATACTGGAGCTCCCTTCACAAATTTGTTCCTCACAGTTGTGGTAAAAGGTGTGTTTTCTGGACACTCTATGTGTGGGTCTGTGGGTCTAACTTGATAAATCCACTCTATCATGCCAATTTCCCTGAGCCTTTGGATACCTTCTTCTACAGTATACCAAGGCAGGTCTAGTACTTCAACTTGATTTAGTGTCGGCCACCTCATAATCCATGCTTCAGCAACCCAACTGAATAAACTATTAGATCCTTTCTTAACTTATCTAGCTGAAACATTGAAGGAACAGTCTGTGCTCAGTGGACCCATATCAATAAACTCAGACTGATCCATCTTTATGTTCCTTGCACCATTATCCCACACCCTTAATAGCCATTCCCACACATATTCCCCAGGTTTCTGTTTGTACATATTAGAAAAGTCAAGTAGTTCTTTTGGAGTGTAGCGTACCTACTCCTGGGTCACACTTTGTACTTCACCTTTTGGGGCTCGCTGGGACTTAAGCCTAGTTATAGGTCTAGAAGCCAGAATCTGTAGTGTGGAATTGTTTTGAGAACATTCAGCATTATCTTGTAAAGCATCTGCCTCAGGTGATGCTTCAGGCAATGACTCAGGCAAGGGGTCTTTAGATGCCACTGGGCTAGGGCTAATCTCATTAGATGGGAGTGGAGGGGCTAATGGTTTTTCTGGGCAGGGTGGTTTAGCAGACAAACATGAAGTAATCTTTTCAGATGGGGGACTGGTTCTGCTGGCAGGAGTGATTTAAGGGAATTTACAGGCTCAGTGTCCCCAGCTTCCTGATTATCTGCCCATGTGTCCCCATCCCAAGTCTCAGGATCCCACCTCTTCCCAGTCAATGCCCTTACTTTAACTTCAGACACCTCTCGAGGTTTTCAATTGAGCTGACGTTGTAATTCAGCCACTCTTACAATAAGACTCTGGGTTTGGTTTTCAGCAGTTTTGGCTCTGTTAGTATAAGAAATAAGGCTTTCTTTCAAAGCACAAGTGGAAGCCTTGAGGTCATTTATGCGGTACTTGAGTCTTGACTCTGAAGCCCTGAGCGCATCTTTCCTTCACCAGTTTGTCTAGCGAAAGTAGGACAAACCAACCAGCTTCCTTATACTTCTCATTCTGACAAAGCTGTAGAAAGATATCATACATGTGATCACCCTGAGCCTTGCCTTTCACCAATATCTGATCTACTGGTGGCGATATTTTGCGTATTTGTATCACCACCTCGCTCCATGGACTAGCAATGACCTCTTTACTGCTGGAAGCAGAGTCATCAATGTCTTTATGACTAACCAGACTTGAGAACCAATTTAGAAAACTCATCCTTACAATTTTATTTCTCTAGAACCACTCCCAGTACCGAATGTGTTAGGCTGGGTTCTCTAGAGAAGCAAAACCAGTGAAGTGTATAAATATATATGTAGAGAGAGATTATATCAAGGAAACAGCTCATGCGATTGTAGAGGCCTCTCCCAAGTCACACAGCTGCAGAAGCTGGCAAGCCCAAGATTGGCAGGTCGGAGAGCAGGGCTCCCTCTCACAGGCTGTGCACATTGACGAATGCCAGGTTTGGCAAATAAGCTGACAGCTCAAGTCCCAAGAACAGATATGAGACGACAGGAAGCAGCTGCAGGATCTAGATAGAGCAAAAAGCCAGAAAGTCTGCTTATATACAGATGTGGGCCACACCCCCAAGGAGACTCCCTTTCATCTGATTGGCTACTCACAATATATTCAATCATGGGAGTTATTAAAATGCTGAGAATCGTGGCCCAGCCAAGTTGACACACAATCTTAAGCATCACAGTACTGTAGACCAGTTTCTTCTTTGAGTTATTGGTTTCCTTCTTTCTCTTTTGCTCCAGATGAGTAGAGATCTATTGTTGTATTTTAGGTGGCCACTCACAAGCTTTTAAGACTCCAGATGCTGCTTACCAGACTGGGATGTAGAACATAATCTTTATGGACTATGTTGTGCCAAATGACGGACTTGTTGCATGAGATTTGTCCTAAGCCTTCAAACCTAGTAAACCAATTCTGCTAGGTGTTTGGTTATATTTGGGAAGTATCCATGACTGTGTTCTGTATGTGCTTTATTATATATACTAGTATATATGCAGCACACACAAACAGATATATGCATATGCCTACAGGTACACCTATACACACACACACACACATATACTTTTCTATACACATATATGCATACATATTTACCTATGTAACTACTCACGTATTTTTTGGTTATTATTGCTGTTGTTGCAAAATTGTATCTGTTAATAGCATTTACCAATAATGTCTCTTATTCTTGTGTACTTCGTAGTGACATCATTTACTTTGGCCAGGTTGTGCATACTTCACCCATATATGGCACTGCCTTTCCCATCATCAAAAATAACAAGTGTCTACTGTCTAGAGAGTGATTCCCTTTCCCTCCGCCTCTGATTCCTGGTAACCATTAAAGAGCGTTGGTTTCTGTATGTATACCTATTTTTGTCTTTTTCATAAAAGTGGGATTATACAAAATTTTCTTTTTTTGATTGACTTATTTCACTCAGCATAATGTCCTCCAGATTCATCCATGATATGTTTCTTGAACTCATCATGATTCTTTATAGCTGCGTAGAATTCCAAAATTAATTTACTTTTAAATTAATTACTTATATGGAAGGATTTACTTTTGAGACTTTGTTTTTGTTGTTTTCTGTATGTTTTAATTTTGTTCCTCATTTCCTCCATTACTGCCTTTTGTGTTTAATTGATTTTTTGTTTTTACTATTTTTATTTCCTTCTGATTTTCTTTTCTCTCTGTATATTTTGGTTACTGTATTAATGGGCACCCTGTGGATTGCAGTTATCATCTTAAATTTATACAGTATAGTTTGAATCAACACCAGTTTAGGTTTAATAACATATAAAACTCTGCTCCCATTCAGCTCTTTCCTCCCCCTTTGTGTCACAAATTACATCTTTATACATTGTTTGCCCAATAACTAGATTTATAACTGTTACTTTGGCGTTTGTCTTTTAAGTCATATAGGAAAATAAGAGGAGTTACAAACTAAAAGTACAATAATACTTTTACATTTAACTGTTTTAATCAGCATCAGGATTGGAGGAAGACTCATTAACAACCCGCCATATGCAGATAACACAGATTTGCTTGCTGAAAGTGAAGAAGACTTGAAGCACTTACTGATGAAGATCAAAGACCACAGCCTTCGATATGGATTACGCCTCAGCATAAAGAAAACAAAAATCCTTACAGCTGGACCAATAAGGAACATCATGATAAATGTAGAAAAGATTGAGGTTGTCAAAGATGTCATTTTACTTGGATTCACAATCGGTGCCCATGGAAGCAGTGGTCAAGAAATCAAACAATGTATTGCATTGGGCAAATCTGCTGCAAAAGACGTCTTTAAAGTGTTAAAAAGCAAAGATGTCACTTAAAGTACCAAAGGGCAACTGACCTAAGCCGTGGTGTTTTCAATCACTTCATATGCATATGAAAGCTAGACAGTGAATAAGAAAGATCAAAGACGAATTGATGCCTTTGAGTTATGGTGTTGGCAAAGAATATTGAATATACAACAGACTGCAAGAAAAACGAACAAATTTGTTTTGATAGAAGTACCAGAATGCTTCTTAGAAGCAAGGATGGAGAGGGTTCATCTCTACTTCGTCTGACTTCGTATGACCTCGTCATACTTCGGATATGTTATCAGGAGGCACCAGTCCCTGGAGAAGGACATCATGCTTGGTAAAGTAGAGGGTCAGAGAAAAAGAGGAAGACCCTCAACAAGATGGATTGACACAGTGGCTGCAACAGTGGGCTGAAGCATAAAAACAATCATGAGGATGACACAGGGCTGGGCAGTGTTTCTTCTGTTGTACACAGGGTTGCTGTGAGTCAGAATCGACTCAGTGGCACCTAACAACAACAACAATGTATTTACCTTTACCAGTGTTTTTATTTCTTTGTATGGCTTCAAACTACTGTCTAGTATCTTTTCATTTCTGTCTGAAGGGCTTCCTTAAGCATTTTTTGTAGGACAAGTCTGTTATAGACAGTTCTCTCAGCTTTTGTTTATCATACAATGTTTCAGTTTCTCCTTCATTTTAGAAGGTTAGTTTTGCTTGATATAGAATTCTTGGTTAACATTTTTTTTCTTTTATGACATTTTAAATATGTCATTCAAAGCCTTATGGCCTCATACTCTGATGAGAAATCAGGTTTTATTATTGAGGATCTTGTGCAGATAATAAATCATTTCTCTTTTGCTGCTTTCAAGATTCTTTGTCTTAGAACAATGTGATTATAATGTGTCTCACTGTGGATCTATTTTCATTTATCCTATTTTGAATTCATCGAACTTCTTGGATCTGTATATTCGTATCTTTTATTATACTTGGGTAGCTTTTGACCATTATTCTTCAAATAATTTTTTCTGCCACTTTATCCCTCTCCTCCTCTTCTGGGTCTCCCATTGTGTATATGTTGGTACACTTGATAGTGTTCCAAATTTCTCTGAGACTTTGTTCATTTTTCTTCATTCCCCCCTCCCTTTTTTTCCCTCAGACTGGATAATTTCAATTGAGCTATCTTTGTGTTTGCTGACTCTTTCTTCTGTCTGCTGAAATCTGCTGTTGAAACTTTCCAATGAATTTTTCATTTCATGTATTGCGCTTTTCAGCTCCAGAATTTCTGTTTTGTTCCTTTTTTAATTTCTCTTTATAATATTCTGTATTTGCTGAGACGTTGTTTTCCTTTTTTTTTTTCTTCCATAGTTTCCTTTAGCTCTTGGAGCATATTTAAAGCAGTTGGTTTAAACTCTTTGTTTAGTAAGTCTAAAGCCTGTGCTTCCTTCAGGACAGTTTTTAATTTTATTTTTTTCCTGTCAATTGGACATAATTTCTTGTTTCTTTGTATGCTCATAATTTTTTGTTGAAACGGGATATTTTGAATATTATAATGTGATAACTGTGGAAATCAGATTCTTCCCCTCAAGATTTGTTTTTGTGGCTTGCTGTGTGTGTGTGTGTGTGTGTGTGTGTGTGTGTGTGTGTGTTTTTTGAATTGTGCATTAGGTGAAACTTTACTGCTCAAATTAGTTTCTCATACAAAATTTATACACACATTGTTATGTGACCCTAGTTGCTATCCTTGTAATGTTACAGCACACTCCCCCTTTCCACCCCAGATGTCCCTTGTCCATTCAGCCAGCTCCTATCCCTTTCTGCCTTCTCATCTTGCTTCCGGACAGGAACTGCCCATTTAGTCTTGTGTATCTACTTGAACTGGGAAGCACACTCTTCACAAGTATCATTTTATATCTTATAGTCCAGTCTAATCCTTGTCTGAAGAGTTGTCTTTGGGAATGATTTTAGTTCTGGGTTAATTACTGTGGTTTTTAGTTGCTTGTTTAGTCACTTTTTAAAACTATTTTTTCAAGACTATATTCTATATGATGTCATCCCACAACTCTTGTAGTCTATATCCTTCCCTATGGATTAAGCCGGAATGTGAAGAAAACAAATCCTTACAATGGAACCAATAAATGATATAATGATAAATAGTGAAGAAACTAAAATTGTCAACAATTTCATTTGTCTTGTATCAACAGTCAAAATCCATGGTAAGAAAATCATTGACGTATTGTATTGCCCTAATATTCTGCAAAAGACCTCTTTAAAGTTTTAAAAAGCAAAGATGTCACTTTGATGATTAAGGTGCACCTGACCCAGGCCATGGTCTTTTGAATCACTTCATATGCATGGAAAAGCTGGACAATGAAAAAGGAAGACAGAAGAATTGATGTATTTGAATTGTGCTGTTGGAGAATATTAAATATACTGTGGACTGCCAGAAGAACAAACAAATCATTCTCACAAGAAGTATGGCCAGAATGCTCCTTAGAAGCAAGGATGGTTAGACTTTGTCTTGGTTACTTTGAACACATCTTCAGGAAAGACCAATTGCTAGAAAAGTACATGATCTTTAGTAAAGTAGGGGGTCAGTGAAAATGAAAGAAACCTTTTATGAAATAGATTGAGACCATAGCTGTAACAATGGGCTCAAACATACCAATGATCATGAAGATGGTGCAGGACTGGGCAATGTCTCCTTCTGTTGTACATAAGGTCACTATGAGTCAGAGCCAACTCAATGGCAAACAACAATGATAACAATATTCTTTGCTGTATTTTGATTCTAAAGTCTTTGTTCCTTCAGTGAGTGGTCAGCTAGTGGGTTTGACAGAGATTTCCTTAGATACCTGGCTCCAAAAACATGAAAAGAAAGAAAAGAAAAGAAAAAAAAAAAACTTTCCCAATCTTTGAAGATTGGTCCTGTGTTGGAGTACTTCTTGAATGCTTAACCAGGCCATCCTTTCTCCAGCCAATTTTCTGCCCTGAAAAAGTTATGAGTTAGGAGAAACAAAGGCAAGCTCCTTCTGTGTTAGTCCTTCAGGGAATTTCTAGACAGGTCCAAATGGACAAACAGAATTCCTTGGGAACCAGGTCTGTTTGCTCCCTCTGGAACCAGGTATCCACATGAGGAATATGGACTGCTATCTTTAAGACTGCAACTGTGCTGGACAAGGATGTGGGGCAAGCTTAACTTAAAAATGCCACAAAGTTCTACTGTGTTTAAGCCACCTTTTTCTCAATTCAGCATTCACTTGGTTGTGGTAAAGCCATGACTATTTTCCAGAGTTCTAACAAAGCTGATTTTGTCAGTTTTTGCTCGTTTGTTTGATATTTCTGTGGAGGATGGGTCCTTGAAGTTCCCTACTCTGCCATTTTCAGTGACGTCACTCTCTAAGTACCCTAATAGTTTTTCTTTTGATAAAAGATTGAAAACTGATTTTAAATTTAATATGGAAGTTCAACAGATCAAAAATAACCAAATAAGCCCTAAAGAAAAAGAATGAAGTCAGAGGACTTGCCATAACTGATATCAAGATTCATTATAAAGCTATATTAATTATTGTAATGCTATATTAATTATATACATAATTATAAAACTAATTAATCATGTGTAATTTTGATACAAGGCTAGACAAACAGACCAGTGGACTTGAATAAAGAAATAGGAACTTCCATATATGGAAAATTTTCTTTAGGACAGAGCAGGTACTACAATAAATGGTTCTGAGATGACTGATTATTCATATGAGAGAAATAAAAGTGGACTTCTACTTCATACCACATACAAAAATCATTTTTAGATGGTTTCATGGATTGAATTGTGTCTCCCAAAAATATCTGTCAGCTTGGCTGGGTCATCATTCCCAGTACTGTATGATTGTGTACCATTTTGTAATTGATGTGATTTCCTTATGTATCGTAAACTATCACTATGATGTAGTAAAATGGATTAGCGGCAGTTATACTGATGAAGTCTACAAGATTAGATAGCGTCTTAAGCCAATCTCTTTTGAGATATAAAAGAGAGAAGTGAGCAGAGACATATGGGAGCCTGATACTACCAAGAAAGTAGTGCTGGGAGCAGAGCCCGTCCTTTGGACCTGAGGTTCCTGTGCTGAGATGCTCCCAGATGAAGGGAAGACTGATGCATCACAAGGACCTTCCTCCAGAGCTGACAGAGAGAGAAAGCCTTCTCCTAGAGCTGATGCCCTGAATTTGGACTTGCAGCCTACTAGACTGTGAGAAAATAAATTTGTCTTTGTTAAAGCCATCTGCTTGTGGTGTTTCTGTTATAGCAGCACTAGATGACTAAGACAGGTGGATTAAAGACATGAATGTAAGAGAAGAAACAATAAAAACCTTAAGAGGAAATAATAGGAGTCTATCTTTTATGACCTGGGGCAAGGAACAATTACAAAATAAAATACAAATCTTAAGAGGAAACATTGCTAAATTCAACTATATTAAAATTAAAACCTCTGTTATATTTAAAAAATCCATAGAGGGGCATGAGAAGTCTCAAATAGGAGAAAATATTTGAATTACATATAACTGACAAAAAATTACTCAGAACATATAGATAAATTCTGTTTCTCAGTAAGAGAAATAAACCACTACAAAATGCTTTATTTAAAGGGAATGAAAAGGCACTTCACAGAAGAGAAAACACAAATAGTCTATAAATATATTAAAACATGTCATACCCTTTTAGTAATTTTTTTGTAACCAGGAAGTGTGAGACCATGGCATGTTAAAGTTATAGACAAAAGTAAAAATGTTAATTGACTTTTAAACAATTCTCTCTCATTTGTAAAATCCTTCCATTGAGTGCATGTTTCCTTCTAGTACTACCCTATGTATGTCTCTCCCCCTTTTCCCAAGCAGTCCTCTTGAAAAAATTTTCTATACTTAAATATTCATTTTTCTAATCTTGTACCCATTCCTTAATACTTCAGGCTGACTTCTGCCTTCAAAGTCTATTGAAATAGCCCTCTAAGAATAATAATGTCCCCAATGGTGCTAAATCTGTTGGACATCTTTCTTGACACCTCGACAAATATGATGTTGTTGACCATTTTGCTCTTCTTAAAATGCTCTTTTGGCCTCTGTGACCTAATATGCCTATTGCGGATGCTGGCTTCAGATTCTGATTATTTTAACCTTTTTTTTTTTTTAAATTCTGTCCTCTAGGAAGCTTTTCATAACAACCAACTAAAACTCCAGCCACATTAATAACAATATTTCAGAATGAGGTATTTTCTGGTTACTTTGCTCATAGTCTTTTCTTGTCTTTAATTTCTTGGGATTAATTTTTGTTGTTGTTGTTTTGCTAGACTAGAATGTGTTGTAGAATAGTTCCTAAATTCTTAAAAGATATCTGATAATAGTTTCATTTTGCCTTTACACTTAAATGATAAGGTGTTCAAATTTAAAATGGAGATTTAATATTTTCCCTGGGCACTTCATAGACATTGCTTCATAGTTTCATAGTATTTTCTCATTCTATTTAGTATTTGCCTGTTATGTTGTTAATTTTCTTTATATCTGATCAGTTTTCATCTTTCACTTGTTTTTGTCAATAATGTTCTAGAATTAACAGTATCAGTAACTGATAATGTGAGTTTCCTCAGTAGCTGAGAAGGCCACTGTTCTAGCTTTTAGTGATTTAAATAATTGTAGAGTTCTGATTACAGTGAGTGGTTGCACTGAGATATGGTAATAACTGAGTTTTCTGTCAATTCCAAGGTAGGAAGGGAGGTTTCAAGAATCTTGGAGTCTCTCTTGATAGTGGAAGGAATGAATAATCCCAAGGGAATATGTGTTAGTGGGCATCACTTGCTAAGCCTTTTTATAGCTGAGAATATTTTCCTTCACAAACGGACATTAATTTGTTTTAGTATATTTTCTGGAGGGTCTCACCCCTTTTTGTTATAATATTTTCTTGTTGTTTTAGCCCATGGTTTCTCAAACTTCAGAATGCAAAGGAATTACCTGGAGGGTTAGTTAAAACAAATTACTAAACCCCAACCCTGGCATTTCTGATTCAGTAGGCTTGGGTAGGACTTTAAGATTTGCGTTTCTGACAAGTATGCTTGTCAGGTAATGCTTGATGCTGTTGGTTGTGGGACCACACTTTGTGAAGCACTGACTGAGAGTTGGAGCCCTGGTGGCACAGTGGTTAAGAGCTGTGGCTGCTAACCAAAATGTCAGCAGTTTGAATCCACCAGCCACTCCTTGGAAACCCTATGGAGCAGTTCTACTCTAACTTATAGGGTCACTATGAGTTGGAATCGACTCGACAAAAATGGGTTTAGTTTTGGTTTGGATCTAGAGTTAGTTTTACAAAAGAGAAATTTTAGATTAACCTGATTTTTATTTAGTTGTTAGTAATTGTTTTTCATGACTGAATAATTTAATAATATATTTTTTAAAATATTATAATTCAAAACGTTTACCCAGATGTGATAGTGTGGGTTTAATTTTTGTGGCAAATTTGATCATATGAATGTTATATTTTCTAAGTGGTAATTATTACAAATTTAGATTATGTGATTGCTTTTTACCTAGTTATTCATTTTCTCTTGCACTCTCCCAAATTAGTTTTTTGCATTTCTCTTTAAAGATATCAAGTAGTTGTATAATATTTTTATCTTGAATTTATAAGCCCTTTATCAGGAGCACAGTTATATTGAAGTAGTATTGGGAAGGTATTGTCTTTCATTATTGTACTCTCTGCTATATGACAAAAAATAATGCCCTTCCAAGAGGGATTTAAATTTTATTTCTTTCCTGTATTAAGAAAATATAAGAAATCATATCTGTGGATTATTTTGGACTTCATGACAGAGATCTATAAGGAAGGACTGAAAATTTAAAAACATATTATAACTAAGTTGTCTATTTAAGATGGACTAAAAACACTACCTCTAAATATAAAAGTATTATGATTTTAAATGATAGATTTATAAAATTTCATTTTAGCAGTTAATGTAGTTTTGTCATTGAAAATTACAAAAGAACTGAAGTAAATAAGGTGTGAAGAATTTTATTTTTGAATATATAACTTTATTTTCCAGATTTTGGAATCTCTTTTTAAGGTAAGTTCAATATACTGTAGCTTAATCCTACTAAAATTTAATACAGAAATACATGTAAATTAAGAATAGTTTCTAAGTTTTGGACAAGAGAGAACTCCCAAACCTTCTGCTATGTACATATAAAAATTTATGTTCCAATTGCATGTTGTATTAACCCTCATTCTGAACCTGAGGATAACTTGATGTTTCAATTAGGACTAATGTTTGATAGGTAAGGATACACACACACACACACACACACACACACACACGCACACACGTGCGCGCGCAAACATTTATTTCACTGCAGAAGTTTAACTTGTCAATAACTGATACTTATTTTTTATTTTTTTAAAAGTGGTTTCAGCATCAGGTCAATCAGATGGAGGAGGTAAGTATAACAATTTCTTAATCGTTAAATTAATTAAATTAATTTTTTAACTCATTTGAAAACTAATTTGATGTACTGTAAGTTATAAAGTTTTGAATACCCATTGTTCTGATTTGCAGCATTATTCTAGTTCTACCCTGGCCACTCTTTTAGTTGGTCCAATTAAACACTTTTGAAACCTGGATACTTTAAACAAACAAGGTCCCTTTTTTGGATATAAAATTAAAGGTTAAAGATAGAAATTGTGCCTGTCTCCTAGTACTCTCACACTATTTTCCTTGTGGCCCCAGGCCAGAAGACTTTCATGGTCTGTATACTCTTTATTTTAGGATAGATATGGCTGACATTGAAAGAATGTTAGTAGTTCTTTTTTGATCATGGCACAGTAGACATATATTTCTAGAGATGTAGGGTTAAGGGTGAAGTCCATTACTCCCTTACCCTCTTGTAAAATAAGTACTTCTTTGCAACTTGTGCAATTCAGCTTGTCTTCTACCTTCTTATTTTTTATCTACTAACTTCTTTTTTATTCTGTTTTATACATAGATGTGTCTCACTCTGTTCTTTCTACATCTAGTCCTGTCAGTGTGCATGGCCCGTCCAGATCCTTGGCCTGTTAGTTCCTTGACCTCCTCATCTCCAAAGGTCTAGTGTCCTTCTTTACCTTAGGTACCTATTTTCGGTCACATTCTGGACCTTGTCATCAGCCAAATTGCTTTATCTTAAAAATCACTAATTCAAGAAATTTATTCTTGAACTACGAATTTCTGTTTTTCCAATTATTTCTTTAATTACTACTCTGAACACTCTTTGACCTCATCAAGACCAATTTATTCTTTTTACTATTTATTCTATTCAGCTTAGAGACTATGTACTACATCACAGCAAATTTCCTAACTTCCTAATCTCCCTTACCTTTTTCATTTTTCATTGCTTCCGTCTAATAAAACTTAACCCTGAATGAATGCAATTGTTTGACCTCTCTAGTCCTGTAGCTTAACAGTGAAACACTGCTAGGGAAAGTGACACAATAGGTCAGACACAATCGATCCAAATACTGCCTGGCAGTTCTATTGCATGTCCAAAATGAATTTCAACCCTTTTAACTACCGTCTCAAACCTACTCTCTGAGTTCCATTTTCCTCTTCACTCTTTGCCGGGGACTTGGAAGGCTCGAAATACAAAGCATTGCTTTGAACTCCTTCAGCTCTACAAAAACTGACTTATGTCCATACTCATACTGTCTTCTTATCCTCCTGTAAAACAGAGATATTCTTCTTTGCTCCTACGTAAGACTAATACTTGCATGTGTGCTTCCCATTCAGTTTTACTCTTCCTTTCAGTTTTTAAGTAGGCTCAAGTCTCTCTCATTTGATAGTACATTCCCCTCTAGCTACAGGCCTATTTCTCTTCTATCCTTCAAACCAGTTTTTTAAAATTACTTTGTATGTTAACTTACCCACATGAAGGAAATAGTCATTAGATTATTAGGAAATAAAGGCAAAAAACAAGATTTGTAAGAGCAAAAAACATTGCAGACAGCCTAGGAACAATGACACTAATTGACTTAAAAAAAAAAAGTGTTATTCAACTGATAAGCTAGTGCATAGTAAAGAGATCAATCTGGGCATTCTTTCCTTAAAAGGGACAACTAGGAGTATCAAACAACTAGGAGCTGTTTATGAATTTTTCTGTAAAACCTTAAGAGTTTAGCTGTGGAGTATGCATTACACTCCAAAGCATCTGTCAGGTTATCATACTGTGGGGACTTGCATGTTTCTATGATGCTGGAAGCTATGCCACCAGTATACAAATACCAGCAGGGTCACCCATGGCAGACAGATTTTAGCTGAGCTTCCAGACTAAGACAGACTACGAAGAAGAACCTGGCAGTCTTCTTCGGTAAAGAATTAGCCAGTGAAAACCTTATGAATAGCAGTGGAACATTGTCTGATATAGTGCCAGAAGACACGCCCCTCAGGTTGGAAGCACTGAAAAGACGATTGGGGAAGAGCTGCCTCCTCAAAGTAGAGTTGACCTTAGTGATGTGGATGGAGTCAAGCTTTTGGGACCTTCATTTGCTGATGTGGCATGACTCACAATGAGAAGAAACAGCTGCAAACATCCATTAATAATCAGAATGTGGAAAGTACAAAGTTCAAATCTAGGAAAATTGGAAATCATCAACGATGAAATGGAATGCATAAACATTGGTATCCTAGGCATTAGTGAGCTGAAATGGACTGGTATTGACCATTTTGAATTGGACAATCATATGGTCTACTACGCCGGGAATGACAGCATGAAGAGGAATGGCGTTGCATTCATCATCAAAAAGAACATTTCAAGATGTATCCTGAAGTGCAACGCTGTCAGTGATAGGATAATATCCCTATGCCTACAAGGAAGACCAGTTAATACAACTATTATTCAAATTTACCCACCAACCACTAATGCCAAAGATGAAGAAATTGAAGATTTTTACCAACTTTTGCAGTCTGATGTTAATCGAACATGCAGTCAGGATGCATTGATAATTACTGGTGATTGGAATGTGAAAGATGGAAAAGAAGAAGAGTCGGTAGTTGGAAAATATGGCTTTAGTAATAGAAATGAAGCTGGAGATTGCATGATAGAATTTTGCAAGACCAGTGACTTCTTTATTGCTAATACCTTTTTTCAACAACATAAATGGTGATTATACATGTGGACCTCGCTGGATGGAATACACAGGAATCAAATCGACTATATCTGTGGAAAGAGACGATAGAAAATCTCAATATCATCAGTCATAACAAAGCTGACTGTGTAACAGACTATCAATTGTTATCTGCAAGTTCAAGTTGAAGCTGAAGAAAATTAGAACAAGTTAGTCCACGAGAGCCAAAGTACGACTGTGAGAATATCCCGCCTGAATTTAGAGACCATCCAAAGAATAGATTTGATGCATTGAACACTAATGACTAAAGACCAGAAGAGTTGTGAAGGACATCAGGGACATCATACATGAAGAAAGCAAGAGCTCATTAAAAAGACAGGAAAGAAAGAAAAGACCAAAAAGCATTTCAGAAGAGACTCTGAAACTTGCTCTTGAACATTGAGTAGCTAAAGCAAATGGAAGAAATGATGAAGTAAAAGAGGTGAACAGAATATTTCAAAGGGCAGCTCAAGAAGACAAAGTAAAAGTATTATAATGACATGTGCAGAGACCTGGAGTTAGAAAACCAAAAGGGAAGAACACACTCGGCATTCCTCAAGCTGAAAGAACTGAAGAAAAAATTCAAACCTCGAGTTGCAATAGTGAAGGATTCTGTGGGGACAATACTAAATGACACAGGAAGCATCAAAGGAAGGTGGAAGAAATACATGGAGTCACTACGCCAAAAAGAATTGGTCGATGTTCAGCCATTTCAGGAGGTAGCATATGATCAGGAACCAATGGTACTGAAGGAAGAGGTCCAAGCAGCACCGAAGGCATTGGCAAAAAACAAGGCTGCAGGAATTGATGGAATTCCAGTTGAGATATTTCATCAAATAGATGCAGTGCTGGAGGTGCTCACTCATCTATGCCAAGAAATTGTCAAACGATATCATTAATATCACACAAAGTAAAATTTTGCTGAAGATAATTAAAAAAATGGCTGCAACAGCACATCCACAGAGAACTGCCAGAAATTCAGGCTCGATTCAGAAGAGGATGTAGAACCAGGGAAATCATTGCTGATGTCAGGTGGATCCTGGATGAAAGCAGAGAATACCAGAAAATGTATACTTGTGTTTCATTGATTATGCAAAGGCATTCAACTGTGTGGATCATAACAAATTATGGATAACATTGCAAAGAATGGGAATTCCAGAACACTTAATTGTGCTCACGAGGAACCCGTACATAGTTCAAGAGGCAGTTATTCTAACAGAACAAGGGGATACTGCGTGGTTTAACGTCAAGAAAGGTGTGCGTCAGGGTTGTATCCTTTCACCATACTTATTCAGTCTGTATGCTGAGCAAATAATCTGAAGATCTGAACTATATGAAGAAGAACAGGGCATCAAGATTGGAGGAAGACTTATTAACAGCCTGCATTATGCAGATGACACAACTTTGCTTGCCGGAAGTGAAGAGGACTTGAAGCACTTACTGATGAAGATCAAAGACCACAGCCTTCGTATGGATTACACCTCAACATAAAGAAAACAGAAGTCTTCACAAGTGGACCAGTAAGCGACATGATGATAAACGGAGAAAAGACTGAAGTTGTAAAAGATTTCATTTTACTTGGATCCAGAATCAACACCCATGTAAGCAGCAGTCAAAAAATCAAAAGACCCATTGCATTGGGCAAATCAGCTGCAAAAGATCTCTTTAAAGTGTTAATAAGCAAAGATGTCACCTTGAAGACTAAGGTGCGCCTGACCCAAGCCATGGTGTTTTCAGGCACCTCATATGCATGCAAAAGGTAGACGATGAGTAAGGAAAACTGAGGAAGAATTGACGCCTTTGAATTGTTGTGTTCGCAAAGAACATTGACTATACCACAGACTCCCAAAAGAATGAACAAATCTGTCTTGGAAGAAGTGCAATCAGAATGCTCCTTAAAAGCAAGGATAGTGAGACTCTCTTTGCTAGGACCTAGAACTATGCCTTGACTTCCACTTCCCTTTCTCCCACTCTTCCCGCTCTTCTCCTCCTCTTTATTTTCATTCTTCTCCTCCTCTTCTGACTTCTTCTCCCTCTTCTCCAGCTTTCTTTCACATTTTAAAAATTGGAGGTCTCTCCGTGGGTGGATCTCTGCTGTTCTCTTGTCAAAACTTTCTGACCTCACATGGCTATTCTGCTTGTTTTTATCTCTACATATTGACTGTTTCTAGATTTTTCACTGTGGTTTATTGGACACTCATTCTTGCTGAATTTTGTTTATTGCTTACAATACGAATTATCATCTGTCATCTTATTCTTTGGATCTTATTGACCTACCCACTGCCCATTACTTTTTAGCTTGGTCTGTTCCAAAGGTTTTAGATACCCAAATGGGTCTCAGTCTTCCTCATGCAAACTGAAAAATACCAGCTTTATAGACCTTTATGTATTGTGAATTAGTAGTAAGAGATACTAGCTTTTGAGAGCAAATTACTGTCTTTCTATAATTTATCACAGGGAAGACTTTAGAGAAGCAATTGTTTTAGTACTGCTTTTAAATCTTTCAAATTGCATTTAATTTATTCCTCTGTTTTATTGTTATCAAACTTGCTTAAAATTACATTTGTTAAAATAATAAACAGAAGATTGAATTTCAGTTTTGATATGTAATAGTCAACACTAAGCTGTTATTCTGTTATTAGATAGTTGCTCTTATAAGTATATGTGTATAATAATATATCAGTATTTGACAACTATAGATAAGAATAATATTCTAATAATTATTGAGATATGATAAAATAAATGATAAAATTTCTTTTGAGGTATGGGGAGCAGAAGGAGTATTTCCTAAGTAACTGATTAATTTTATTATTTTAGTTAAGTACAGATCAAACTTATTCAGAAGAAGATCTTCCAGTACCTGATAAAACAGTGTCTGCAGGCATTGCAGAAGTAATAAAGCAAATGCAAAAGCTTGAAGAGCTGAGAGATCAGCTTAAACATGGGTCTAAATATTCCCTGAAAACCATGGTGTCTAAACCCACGTAAGTAAAATATGTGAATTATTGGAATTAAAAATAATAAGAGGTATATAATTAGCATTGAATATAAGAGAATGGTTCAGTTATTATGGCTATACATAGAGCTTCAAAATCAAAGCATGAGGTCTAGTCAGCTTGCCCTGATTAGAGATGTTCTATTTGAAATTTTCAGTAGTCTGAAGTGGCATTGTCCAATATGTTAGCCACTAGCCACAAGTGACTGTTAAAATTAAATTAGATTAAATAAAAAATTCAGTTCTTAGTCACAATAGCCCCATTTCAGGTGCTCTGTAGCCACATGTGGCTGTTATTAGAAAGTTCTGTTGGTCATTGCTGGCTTTGAAACATCTGAATTATACATTCTTCTCTCATTGTGACCAGGTGGCTCTAAGTAATAAATAGGAAACTAAGGTCTAATTAAATATTTCATTTTTCATGAACACCTTGATAAGATATTGTATGATTCCACTTATAAGAAATATCTAGAATAGGCAAATGTATACAGACCTAAGGTTGTTAGTGGTTACCAGGGGCAGGTGAGAGGGAATGGGGAAGGAAGACTTATTGCTTAGGGGACCCTGAGCTTCAGTTAAGAGTGATGGAAAATTTGGAAATAGATAATGGTGATGGCGGTGCAACATGATGGGTACAATTAATATCACATGTGAAGAATGTTGAAACAGCAGATGTTTTGTTACAGACATATTTACCACACACACACACAAAAGCTGTCAAAAGGCAAAAAAAAAAAAAAAAAAAAAAAAAGGTAGGGACAGGGATATAGTCTAAAAACTAAATTTTCTAGATTTTAGTTGAGAAAAACCTTTTTTTTTTTGGAGGTGAGAAGGGAGGATTCAAATGAATGATTACAGTGATACTTCCAGTATTTATTGACACTTGTCATTTTTGATAATTGAGTTCTGCTGTACTGAAATTAATAGATGAGTAAATCACCACCATAGAATATCTTTAGGGTGGTGGTAGTGGTAGGTAGGTGGGAATCTGAGTAAGTCACCCATAGATTTCTTAGTTTGTTTCCATGATCTGTGGCATTTGATGATTAGCATAAATACTGACCACTCTCTTTCCCTTATCAGACTATCTGATTATCCTCCTACCTCTCCAGCCACTCTTTATATTATTTTTGCTAACTCTGCTTTTTTTCTACAACTCCATACCTCAGCTTTATCTCTTTTTATCCTTTTTAACAAAGAGAAAATATGTTTTTACATCTGTATCTATCAACTCTATAATGATGCTTTCCAAATGTGTATATCCAGTTCTGGCTCACTTCTAAGTCCCAAATATTTATTTCCAGTTATATTGGATATTTCCACTTGGATGTTTTGCTCTCACCTCAAGTACTCTAATGTGCTTCCCATTCTTTTTTTTTTCTTTTCTTTTTAGTGCTCTGTTCTTTCTCTAATCATTCATTTTTCTTCCCTCTTCCTAGGGCCCCATTTTTATCAGATACTAAATATATTTTTCAGAATGTATTATTTCCTTTTTTTTAATCTTTGAGGCTATTATTTTAGTTTAGACACCTATTGTCTCAAGCTAAATCATTAGAATCGTCTACCAACAATTTTTCCTGTCATCAAACTTTTCACCTCTCTATTTCATCCTGTCTCTATACTTATACCAGATTATTATTATTTTTTCTCTAAAAATAACACATTTGGGACCAGTGGGGAGCTGAGTCTCCACACCCACATACATCAAAGAAGTGGTAAGAGATGGAGCTAGTGGATACTCTTCTTCTCACCTCTCCCACTTCACCTGGTGTCAGCAATGCCTAGCAGGGAGCTGAGCTCCAGTTCCCACCCTGTGGCAATAAAGTTGTGTGAGTCTACCCTCCACTTCCCTGCCCTAGTGTCAGGAACCCAGTGAGGAGTTGAGATTAATCCCCACTCGGAGGCAGTGAGGTTGTGCGAGGCAGTGCCCGACTTTCGCCAGCAAGATATCAGATCATATTATACCCCATCCATCTGTGATGAGCCAGGGAGCGCCACTTTTGCCAGGGTGGTGTTACTGGGGCACAGTAGAAAACTTAACACACAGCCACCAGTCCTCAAGAAAGAGAGGTGCTAAAGAATAGGACTGAAAAAACATATAAAGAAGTAATGGCCGAAAATTCCCCAAATTTGGTGAAAGACCTAAATCGACAGATTTAAGAATCTGAGTGAGCCTCAAATAGGATAAATGCAAAGAAATCCATATTAGAACCAGTTTTGTAATTAAACTTCTGAAAACTAAAGACGAAGAGGAAATCTTGAAAGCAGCAATAGAGAAACTACACATTTCTTATAGGGGAAAACCAATTAGAATGATGGTTGATTTCTTATCTGAATAAAGTTGCACAAAATTTTACAAATTCTGAAAGAAAAGACTAGTCAACTGAGAATTGTATATTTGGTAAACATCCTACAGGAATGAGGGCAAAATAAAGACATTCTCAGACAAAGGAAAACTAAGAGAATCTGTTGCCAGCAAATCTACTCTTAAAGAGTGGCTAAAGCAAGTTCTTTAAACAGAAAGGAAATGATAATGGAAGAAGGTTTGTAACATCAGAAAGAAAGAAAGGCATTGGAATGGGTAAATATAACAGATTATCCATTTTCAAATGAGTTTCTTTAATTGCATTTAATAGTTGAAGCAAAAAAGTACACTACCAACTGATATGGTGCTCAGTGTATGTAGAGGAAATACTTAAGATGATTGTATTTAAAAACTGAAGAGGGTAGCCCATTGCCCTCAAGTCAATTCCCACACATAGTGACCCTATAGGACAGAGTAGAACTGCCCCATAGGGTTTCCAAGGCTGTAATCTTTATGGAAGCTGCCACATCTTTTTCCTGAAGAGTGGCTGGTGGGTTTGAACCACTGACCTTTTGGTTAGCAGCTGAGTGCTTAACTACTGTACCATCAGGGCCCCTTAATAGGGAGGGCAGGATGGCCTAAATGAAAGTCAAGTTTCTGCACTCCAATCAAAGTGATAAAAAACTGATACCAGTAAACTGTGATAAATTACGTACATATATAGTGATATGTAGGAAACCCTGGTGGTGTAGTGGTTAAGTGCTACGGCAACAGGTTTTTTTTTTTTTTTTTTTGGTTTTATTGTGATATGTAGAGGAACCACTTTAAATAACTGTACAAATTGATATACACAAAAACATGATAAAAAAAAAAACTCTGTTGCTGTTGAGTCATTTCCTACTCATAGGAACCCTGTAGGACAGAGTAGAACTGTCCCGTAGAATTTCCAAGGAGTGGCTGGTGGATTTGAACTGCCAACCTTTTGGTTAGTAGCTGAGCTGTTAACCACTGTGCCACTAGGGCTCCAAAACATGATAAGGAAATAAAAATTGAATCCTCAAAATATTCAGTAGCCCACAAGAAGGTAAGAAAAGAGAAATAAAGGAATGAGAAACAGAGGAAACAAAGTGAAAACAAATAATTTAAAAAAGGCGAGCTTAATCTCTACCTTATCAATAATTACCTGAAATGTAAGTGGTCTAAATACACCAATGGAAAGACAGAAATTGGCAGATTGAAAAAACATGATCCAACAATATACTGTCTACAAGAAATTCACTTCAAAGACACCAACGTAGGTAGGCAGAAGGTAAAATGATGGAAAGAGATATAGCATGCTAATATTAATTTAAAAAGCAGAATTGACTGTATTAATATAGATAAAGTAGACTTCAGAGCAAATAAAATTACTAGAACAAAGAAAGACATTACATAATGGTAAAAAGATCAGTCTATCAGAAAGACATAATGATCCTAAATGTGTACACACTAAACAATAGAGCCTCAAAATACATTCAGTAAAAATTAATAGAGATGAATAGAGAAATAGACAAACCCACAAATATAGTTGGGAATTTCAACACATCACTCTCAGCAACTGATACAACTATTACACAGAATACAAGCAAGATTACCAAAGAACTGAACAACACAGTTAACCAATAGGATTGAATTGACATATGTAGAACATGCCACACAAAAACAGAATTTTTTTTCAAGTGCCAATGGAACATTTACGAAGCTAGATCATATCCTGGGCACTTGATAACCTTGACAAATTTGGAAGAGTTGAAATCATATAGAGTATATTTTCTGATCATAGTAGAGTCAAACTAGAAATCTATAACAGTAAGAAAATCTTAAAACACTTGGAAATTCAGCTACACATCTAAGTAATTCATAGGGCAAAGAAGACGTCTCAGGGAAGATAAAAAAATACATAGTATTTAATGAAGATGAAAATACAACATATCAAAATATGTGGGATGCAGCTAAGGTAGTGTTGAGAGGGAAATTTATAGCATTAATACTTATATTAGAAAAGAATGGTTTCAAATCAGTAATCTAAGTTCTTACTTTAAAAAACCACAAAAAAAGAACAAAATAAATCTCAAGCAAGCAGAAGGAAGTAAATAATAAGAGCAGAAATCAATGAAATTAAAAAGAGGGGAACATTAGAAAAAAAATCCATAAAGCAGAGCTGGTTCTTAAAAAAAAAATCAATAAAATTGATATACCTGTAGCAGGACTGACAAAGATAAAAAGAGAGAAGTCATTTAGCACCAATATCGGCAATGAAATGAAGTATCACTATGAATCCTGAAGGTATTTAAAGGAATTTAAAAAAAAAAAGTCTTGCCTTCGAATGGATTCCAACTCATAGTGACCCTATAGGACAGGGTTTCCCTATAGTGACCATAGGGTTTCCAAGGCTGTATATCTTTACGGGAGCAGTCTGCCACACCTTTCTCCCTTGGATCGGCTCATGGGTTTGAACCACCAACCTTTCCATTAGCCGTTGAGTTGATTCCAACTCATAGCGACCCTATAGGACAGAGTAGAACTGCACCGTAGAGTTTCCAAGGAGCATCTGGTGGATTCAAACTGCTGACCTTTTGACACCTTAAAAGATAATTAGGCAATACTATAAATAACTTTATGCTCATAATTTCAGCAGCTCAGAAGAAGCATATGAATTCCTCCCACACCACAAATACCAAAACTTAATCAAGAGGAAATAGATAATTTGAATAGTTCTATATCAAAGAAATTGAATTTATAGTTAAAAACCTTCAAAACAAATCTTCAGGTCCAGATGGCATTGCTGGATAATTCTACCAAATATGAAAATAATTAACACCAGTTTTGCACAATTCTAGAATGTAGAGGAGGAGGGAACACTTCTCAACTCTTTTTATGGGGCTAGTATTATCCTGATATGAAAACTGGACAAAAACAGTACAAAAAAACAAAACAAAAAAAAGCATTAGACTAAAACTATAGGCTGGTTCTCTCATGAACTTAGGCGCAAAAATCCTCAGTAAAATGTAAGCAAATTGAATTCAGCAATATACAAATTATACATCATGACCATATGAGATTTATTCCAAGGGTTGCAAGGCTGATTGAATATTTGAAAATAAATCAGTGTCATCCACCATATTAACAGGCTAAAGAAGGAAAATCACATGATCATGCCAATTGATGCAGAAAAAGCATTTGACAGAATTAAGCATCAATTCATGATAAAAATGCCCCAGAAAAATACAGATAAAGGGGAAGTTGATAAGAGCATTTAAAAAAAATTTAAATTAACATTATACTTAATGGTGGAAGACTGAATGCTTTCCCTCTAAAATCAGGAGCAAGGCAAGTGTCCCAAATTATCACTCTAGTACTTAAAATTCTAGCTACTGCAGTAAGGTAAGAAAAAGAAATCAAAGGCATACAGATTGGAAAGGAAGAAATAATACTGGACTTATTTGCAGGTGTATTGATTGTATATATAGAAAATCTCAAGAAATCTAAAAAGAGAGGGAGAGAGACCTCTTAGAACTAACAATGAGCAAGGTTGCAAGATAAAAAGTCAACACACAAAAATCAATCACATTTCTGTATACTAACAACTAATATGTGGAAGCCAAAATTAAAACACAATACTATTTATAGTTGCTCCAATGAAAACAAAATACTTAGGTATAAACAAAACAAGTAATGTGTATATGTACTGAAAACTACAAAATGCTGAAGAAAGACATCAAAGATGACCTAAATAAATGAAGACATAGTGTGTCCTTAGATTGAAAGACTCAATATAGTAAAGATGTCAGTTCTCCCTAAATTGCATAATGAAATCGTTTCAAAATCCCAGCAAGATTGTTTGTAGACATAGGCAAGTGTATTCTAATATTTGTATGGAAAGATAAAGGGCCTAGAATAGCTAAAACAATTTTGAAAAAGAATGAAATGTGAGGAATTGTTCTATCCAATATTAAGGCCTACTGTATAGCTATAGTAATCCAGAAAGTGTAGTATTGGTGGTGAGATAGAAACAGATTGTGGAACAGAATAGAGAATTCACACAAATATGCCCAACTGATTTTTGACAAAGGTGCAAAAGCAATTCAGTGGAGGAAGGATAGCCTTTTCAGCAAATGTTGCTGGAGCCATAGGCAAAAAAAAAAAAAAAAAAAATTGAACTTGGAACTAAACCTCACCTCACATCTTATACAAAAATTAACTCAAAATGTAAAATTAGGTCAAAATGTAAAAATAGAAAGCTTTTAGAATAACAAGGACAAAATCTTTGGTTCTCAGGGCTAGGCACAAGAGTTCTTAGATTTGACACCAAAACATGATCCATCAAAAGAAAATTGATAGATTGCATCTGGTCAAAGTAAAAACTCTTTTGTTCTGTGAAAGAATCAGTTACGAGGATGAAAAGACAAGCTACCTACAGGGAGCAAATGTTTGGAAACCACGTATCTGACAAAAGACTTGTATGTAAACTATATAAAGTCAACAGTAAAAAAAAATCCGATTAGAAAATTCAGTGAAGATATGAACAGACGTTTTATTGAAGAGATAATACATGAAAAGATGTTCACTGTCATTAGCTATTGTTGTGTTGTTCTTGTATGCCATCAAGTCAATTCTGACTCTTAGTAACCCTATAGGGATATGTAAATTAAAACTACGATGAAATATCACTGCATATTTCTCAGAATGGCTAAAATAAAGAGTGATAATGTTTTCAGGCTTGATCCATGTCATAGCATGTATCAAAACTCCATTTCTCTCTATACCCACACCCATTGCCATTAAGTTGATTCTGACACATAGTGACCCTAGAGGACAGACTAGAACTTCCCCATAGGGTTTCCAGGAGTGGCTGGTGGATTTGAACTGATGACCTTTCGGTTAGCAGCCATATCACTTAACCACTGTGCCACCAGGACACTGCATTTCTCTCTACAGCTGAATAATATTCCATTGCATGTATATATTTTGTTTATCCATTCAATATGTTGGTTGACATTTGGGTTTTTTCTACCTTTTAGCTATTGTGAATAGTGCTACAGCAAACATTGGAATGGTTGCACAACATGGTGAACGTAATTAATGTCACTGAATAGTACACATAAAAGTGGTGAAATGGCAAATGTTTTGTTGTTGTAAAAATGGTGTGGTGGCGTCAGAGGTCCTCTACCTTTGTGGAGGAGGACAGTCAAGATCATCATCAGCACAAAGCTGATTCCTGTGAGGTGGCGGTCAAACACCTCCACCCTCCAACCCTTTTACCAACTCTGACACCAGCTGTCCCTCCTACAGCACTCGCTACTTCTCTGCTGGTTTCAATAATTCGTTGTAATGGCCACACAGAACTTACAGACATTACTCATCATTATGGGATTTATTAGGGAAGTAACAGGTTACAATTCAGGATCAAGAATGACATAGGACACAGTTCTTTGATCAGGCAGCTTCTTCTCAGCTGTGCTCACGTGCAGGCCTCTCTCTGGCCCTCAGCCTCTCAGCCTATTTCTGGCCTTTGACCTCTTGACCTTGTCTCTGCTGTGCTCGGGCAAGTGTTACAAAGCTCTTTAGCTCTGCCACTGAGTGCCCGGAGGTATCTCACTCTGCTGGTAAGCCTCTGTCCAAAGGCCCTCAGCTCTCTTGCTCTGTGGGTTGGCACTCTGTGGGCTGGGAAGCCCACTGCGCCATCTGCTGCTGTTTCTTGTGCTGTCTCTAGTGTTACAGCTCTCTGTCCCCTAGGTCTAGGAGGTTCTCAGTGCAGAGACCATGGGTCTAAAGCATGTGCTCCACTGCTGGCACTTATTTGGTGGTAGTGAGGTCCCCCTTTTGCTCTGGGATTGGCTCTATTTTAATTAAGCCTAGCAGGATGGCAAAACTGACCAATTCCCTCTTTAAGGTTTTATATACCTTATTTGCATGGTCCCACCCCCATAGAGTTTCCATTCTTAGCAGAGTGTCCAATCCCCTTGGTGGGCCACAAACACTTTATTTGCATAGTCCCACCCAATCATTTTGTGGGAGTCACAAAGGCTATGGCTAGAAGGGCCGTATTAAGTAATTCATGGCACCACAGTTACATATATTTTGCTACAATTAAAAAAAAGAACACAGGTGAGAATCTAAAATAAACTAATAACTCAAAAAAAAAATAGAGTGATAACATCAGACGCTGGATGTAGATACATGGCAGTGAGAATGTAAAATGGTGTAACCAACCTGTAAAAGAGTATGGCAGTTGCTTATAAAACTAAACATGTGCTTACCATAGGACCAAGAAGTTGCACTTTTGGGCATTTATTTCAGAGAATTAAAAACTTAGGTTTGCACAAGAACTTGTACATAAATGTTTATAATCATTTTATTCATAATAGCCAAACACTACAAAAAACCCAAATGTCTTTCAGTGGGCAAATCTTTAAACAAACTGTGATGCATCTCTGTTATTTCTTACAACTGCGTGTGAATCTCCAATTACCTCAAAATTTAAAAAAAAAAAATTAAGAATAACTTTTTTCATAGCTCCTTCCTGCTGAAAAATCCTATCATGCTTTCCTATTCCCATTTAAGGATCTCTACAATTTTTCTCAATTCTATACGTTGGACTTTATTATTCACTATATAGCCTCTCTGCTCCAGACAGACTAGTAAACTTACCAAGTCTCAAATATGCTTTGTGCTGTATCACCTCTGTGTCTTTGATTAAGCAGTGGCCCGTTGACTAAAGCAAAACCAAACCGGTTGCCGTTGAGTGGATTCCGACTCATAGTGACCCTATAGGACAGAGTAGGACTGCCCCATACAGTTTCCAAGGAGCACCTGGTGGATTCAAACTGCCGACCTTTTGGTTAGCAGCTGTAGCTCGTAACCACTACACCACCAGGGTTTCCAGACCCTTTGACTAGAATGCCCCAAATAACTTTGTTAATTTGAATTTTATGTAAAATTCAAGACCCAAATCAAGCTCATCAGTTGATACCTTTCCAAAGTACTCTAGTCAACAGTGATGTTTGTCTCCTCTGAATTCTTGTAACTGTTGTACTGCTTCTTTGACATTTAGTTCTTTATTGTTTTGTATTGTTTAACCTTTTATCTGCCTAATTAGAATGTAAGCTTATTGAGTGTAGGGACCATGTCTGCATGCTAATATGATAAAAGAAGATGGAATGAGATTGGGAAATTTATTCCTTATTTTTTCTACAAATGCTGTGCATGAAGAGCTGATAATGGAAATAACTAATTAGTGAAAAACTGACTTCTAGGGTACTACTGTGTTTTACTTGTTATCTTAAGTTGGTTTGCTTCATCTGTCCTTTCATTGCTGTTAGTGATACTACTATTTTAGCCACTCAGAAATGAAATACTTAAGTTCTTTTTTTAATAAGACATTTATATTTAATTGTAAAACTAAAAAACTGTTAAAATTTAAACAGTATGGGAAGTCATTCAATTTAATGAAAAGTAAAAATTTCCTTTCTAAAGATCTTTAGTCTCAGTCTCTAAAAGCAGCCAGGGTTAATTTGTGTGTGTGTGTGTGTGTGTGTGTGTGTGTGTGTGTGTGTGTGTGTGTGTGTAAGACTAAGAATTTTAGACAATTTCTGGGCAAATACAAATATTTATGTATCTGTTTAACCTTTTATTTGTGCAAATGAGTTTGAACGATACCTACTGGTTTATATCTTACTTTAGAGATGGCTCTATGTAAACATACATAGATTTGTGTCATTCTCTTTTACTGACAGCATTATACTCCGTTATTAAATCAGTTCCCTATTAATAGACATTTAGGGCTTTTCCTTTTTTAGTAATTACAAAGAATGTTGCATACATCTTTGGGCACTAATTATGAGTCTATCTGAAGGATAAACTGTTAGAAATGGAATTGTTTTATTGAGGATTTCTGCATTTAAAATTTTTGATAGATATTGCCATTTTATCCTTCAGAAGGGTTTTACAAGTTTATCCTGTCGTTTGTCTCCCCGTGCTCTGGACAATACCATGCATTATCAAACATTTTAATCTTTGCCAATCTGATAGATGGAAAAGGATGATCTTATTTTAATTTGTATTTCCTTGATTATGAGTGGAGGCTGAATATTTTATCATATACTTATTGGCTGTTTGCATTTTTTGTGGACTGCTTATATATCATATCTTTGTTCACATCCCTTGATTTAGAAAGTCTTCCTGTTTTAGAGAAATTGAACTTTTTCCTATGAGTTGTAACTATTTTTTTTTCTAGTTTGTCATTTGTCTTTATGAGTTTTTTTTTTTTTTTAAATACAGAAGTTTAAAATTTTTACTGACATCAGATTTAATAGTCTTTTCCTTTCTGACTTCTAGGCTGCAGTTTACTTTGACTCTTTCATTCCCACATTATTGTATCAAATCTGTCCTTAAATATTTTTTTAAACCCCTTGTCGTCATTTATTTCTCTTTCCTTGAACTTACACTTTCCTGGTCCAGGGTTTCATTTGTGTTTATATAACATTCTTTGTTTAGTTCTGGCACACCTACATTAGGAATTTCATTCCTCTAATGGAAGCCCTGGTGGTGTAGTGGTTAAGAGCTATAGCCACTAACCAAAAGGTCAGCAGTTTGAATCTACCAGCTGCCGCTTGGAAAATGTGGGGCAGTTCTACTCTGTCCTATAGGATTGCTATGAGTTGGAATTGACGCCATGGCAGTGGGTAATCTGTTCTGCATACTACTTACTGCCTGACTAATTTTCCTAAAACATATGTGCTGGGTGTCTTCTTACTGCCCCTTCAGATCCATTCTTTTCCTTTTTCTACCCTGTACTGCTCACCGAGATGCTAATCTGTATGGACTGTTTCAGTGGGCTTTCAAGCTCTTTGGTGTTAAGTTTGATTTCTCCAGTGGGGAGCACTGGCAGGAGATTGGAGAGAGAGGGAGAGGGAAAAGGAGAGAGCGAGGTTACCAGATTATATTCATGAAATACATAGAACTCATGAATAGATAGAATTATATAGTTTAAATTTTATATGTTGTCGCTAACTACTAGTTAATTTGCTTTGTTGTTGTTGTTAGTTGCCATCTATTTGATTCCAACACACGGTGACTCCATGTGTGCAAAGTAGAACTTCTCCATAGGATTTGCAGGGATGTGGCCTTTCAGAAGGTCTGAGGCTCCTCTGGGTTAACTATGCTGCCCAGGGACTCCAATTTACCATGAGTTAGAACCGACTTGATGGCACCTAACAACAACAACGGGAACCCTGGTGGCCCAGTGGTTAAGGGTTCAGCTGCTAACCAAGAGGTTGGCAGTTCAAATCCGCCGGCTGCTCCTTGGAAACCCTGTAGGGCAATTCTACTCTGTCCTATAGGGTCGCTATGAGTTGGACTCCACGGCACTGGGTTTGGTTCTTTTTATTTTTTAAACAACAACAACATCTGTGAATAAAAGTTAAAGAATATATTAATTTAAAAAATTTGTATGTCTAGAATGCTCATTCTAGTTATTACTTAAGTATAATTTAAGCTCTTATTATTTGATACATTAAAATATGTTTTATTTATTGAAACTTTAACAGGGGTACCCAAAATCCACCGGAAACAGTGCAAGTTAGTGGAAGTGCAGAGAAGATAATTGAAGGTGATAATATTTTATACATGTTTAGCCCTTATAGGGTTTTCTAAATACATTAACATTTTAAGACTTATAGCTTGAAATCTTACAGTCATGAAAATTATAACATGGTATATTTAAAAAATATCCAGTAGTGAGTGACATTTCAATAAATGTTCTTATTTTGTTGTAGATTCTGGGACTGTTACAAAATAAATAAAAATTGTTACCCCCGTGAAATTCACAGCTTATTAAGCACACAGGCATATGTATATTTCAATATAATGTAATACAGGTAGTTCCTGACTTATGACGGGGTTCTGTTCTGGCACCTCAGTTGTAAGTCGGTTCTGACGTAAGTTGAATACTTCGTTTTTTGTTTTTTGTTTTTTTACGTTTTCGTTATTATTGCTTTTATTATCAGTATCTTTATAAATCTGACCTTTATTTGTCTTTGGGGGTTGGAAACATTACATATAAACTGACAGATATATTTTAATACATGTATAAATACATAAATCATAAAAATTTACTCTGATGATGAAGAAGAGTTGGACGTAGGTGGCATTTTGTCAATTGTGGTAATAACTTCACTTGTGAAAGGTTATGGATCATCTGGATTATCCCTGGGAATGGGGATGGTGTTTCTAGTCAGAAGATTAGTGAGAGTTGTCTGTATGGTCCTTTTCCTTTTTTCTTCACGCATTTTCTGGAAACATCTCACTGCTTCCCCAATCTGCCTATCAACTGTAGCATAGTGATCAGCATTTGGGTCTATGTTTTCAAGCAACTGAAGCTCCTGGTTTAGTTTAGAAAAAACTTCAGCTAATCCTTTCACTGTAAAATTTTTTGACAACTCTCTTCTTCTTCCTCATTCTTTCTTTCTTCAGCATTACTTGTTCAAAATCCATGAAGTCCTAATCTGTCAATTCCCCTTCCTTGTGATTCAGCATTCATGGCATATGGATGATTTTTTCCAACGATCTCTTCCATGATAGCATCCTGATCGTATGCTTGGAGCATGTTCATGTAACTCAGCAATTTTTTCCATATCCCCTGCATTCATTTCCTTTAACTTCCTCTCAGAAAGATGCAATTTTCCAGATACACTGAAGAATATTAAAATTCTTCCAGAAATCGCGTGATGTTACTGTACCTCCATCTCTAGCAGCTATTGCCTGAGCAAATGTAGTCCATAGATAGTATGCCTTGAAGGTGACGATTGCACCTTGATCCGTAGGCTGAATCACAGCTGTCATTTTGGGAAGTAGATACACCACCTTCATTTCTTGATTTAGATCATCTATGTGAGGAGAGAAGCCCCGGTGGCGCAGTGGTTAAGAGCTACCGGTGCTAACCAAAAGGTTGGCAGTTCGAATCCACCAGCCACTCCTTGGAAACCCTATGGGGCAGTTCTACCCTGTCCTATAGGGTTGCTATGAGTTGGAATCAACTCAACAGCAATAGGTTTGGGTTTCTGGCTTTAAGATTGAATGCAGGGTAAGAATAACTTATAGTGGGGTTCGTGCCCCTTGAAAAGTAACACTGCAGTTCATTATTGCAAAGGCATTATTTACTGTTCAGAAGCTAGAACATCAGGGAGCCAGTCACATCAGGAAACAATCAATGGTGTCAGGGAGAAAATGACAACTATGAATAAATGAAGACTGAGAATAGCTTATCCTTGTGTTAAGTACATTCTTATGAGAACATAGCAACTGGGAAACTTATGAGGCTTATCTCACAGAAATAAAGGCAAACTTGTCAAAATAAACACATATCCAGGAGGCATCACCTAAGACATTGCTTGATCTACACAAAAATGAGGCTCCAACTCAGGGTTCTTGAGTTTCATGCTTTTCAAAAGGCTTGCATTGTGAGGATAAACACATTAAAATCAGGGTACTTCCTTCCCAAAGAACTCCAGAGGCATAAAAAGAGATTGGGATTCCATATGCCCCACGAGTCACTAAAGGGTTTGTTGAAACAGTTGAATGAGACAGTCCTTCCTCACGTGCTGTTTCACTGACTTTCTTTCCATTATCATAGGCCTTAATGATATTCATCTTTATATCCATGTCTAGAGCCTTCCTCACCTTCTTTGGATTAGAACTTTTTTTTTTTAATTGTGCTTTAGGTGAAAGTTTACAGTTCAATTTCTCATTAAAAAATTTATACACATTGTTTTGTGACATTGGTTGCAATCCCCACAATGTGACAGCACACTCCCCATTTTCACCCTGGGTTCCCTGTGTCCATTTGTCCAATTCCTGTCCCTTCCTGCCTTCTTATCCTGCTTTTGGACAGAAGCTGCCCATTTGGTCTCATATATTTGATGGAACTAAGAAGCACATTCCTCACGTGTGTTATTTTTTGTTTTGTAGGCCTGTCTAACCTTTTTCTGAAAAGTGGGCTTCAAGAATGGTTTCGATTCTGGATTAGAACTTTCAGTGGCATGACTTCTTTTGCTAGACATAGTGTTGGGGATATAAGCAGTGCAGGTGTTACAGTTAGAGAAACTTGAACAACTTGGCTTCAAATTAATAACTAATGCTTCTTATGGTATGAAATGCTGAATAAGATCATGCTATAGGCCAGGTCTACAATGAAGTTGGTGTCAGAGTCATAACAATTAAATATGAGTCATAATGGCTGTCAGGCACATGAGCAATTTTCTGTTCATTACAACTCTCGGCACTGACACTCACTTCATTGTAGACCAGACAGTAGCTTGCTATATAGTGTTTTGAACAGTAAATCATAAAATTGAACATCTCTGAGTGAACATCTGAGAACGATAACATCAGCAAATTATGTGCTGCAACATCATATGTAGTACATGTAACTAATGATAAGATGTACAAAAAACAAAACAAAACAAAACAATGGATGGTTGTAAGTGCAGTTCATAGTAACTTGAATAGATTGTAAGGTATGTGTAATTTGCAGTGGGTCCAGAAAAAGAAGCCATTTTTTCAACCTGAGGGGGTTAGCAAGATTTGATGCAACCTTAAAGGATAAATAAGATTTAGTCAAGTAAAGAAGGGAGATATTTGACCTTTTAGGAAAAGGATATAGCCTGAAACAACGGCAGGATATGTGGACAGGGAAGAAAATATGGATTGGTATTATTAGAGTAGGAAGTGATAGGTAGGGTAAGGTAGGAGAGAGAGCTTAGTTATAGAGGGACTTGGATGCTGTGCTAAGGATTTTTTTTTTTTTGGAATTTTTTCTATGTATAATAGGGGATCATTAGTGTTTTTAGTAGTGAAGTGACATTTTTGGATTTAATATTAAAGAGATTATGCTGGTAACTTTGTAGAAGCTAGAGTATGGGTGGTAGATTGTCATGACTGGAGGTAGGGAAGAATTAGGAAGTTATTGCTATGTTTTAGATGTATGATAAGTGTCCTTATTAGAGAACTGGTAAAAGAGAAGAAAAGGGACAGGTTTGAGAAATATTGCGGGAGAAAGATGTGGCAGTCTGCTTCCGTAAGGATTTACAGCCTTGGAAACCCTGTGGGGCATTTCTGCTTTGTCCTATAGGGTTGCTATGAGTCGGAATCGACTAGACGGCAGTGGGTTTGGTGAGAGGTGTTTACTTGGTAGAAATGGCAAAACTTGGTAATTGTATATGAAAGGAAGGAAGATTAGATGATAATACTATTAAGTAATATAAGAGAATATAAGTGCAAGAACAACTTTTAGTGAGAAAACAATAAGTTCACAGTTGCTCAGTTGTTATACAAATTCTTTCAGATGGTGGCATTTTTTGCCTGATCAAGACAATCTATAATGTTCTTAGCTATTATTATCTCATAGAGTTTCCTTTCTTTTGAATGAGTTAGTAAACAAAAGAAACTATGAAATTTAAACTCAACAAATATATGTTGTTGATATTTTGGACTTACAATGACAAATTCATTTTCTATTATTTTAGAATTCTTAAAAGCCCACTCAGCTGAAGAATTTACAGATACTTCTGCAACTGAGCCACGTAAGTTTCTACTCATTTAAGCATCATTGTGTTAATAATCTCTGTTGAATGCATTAATTTCTATAATTTTCTATGACTTAAAATAATAATTAGAATAACAACACAGATTCCCTGGATTTTGGAGCCATGCAATTGACTTGGTTACCAGACAAGTACTGAAATTTCTAGTTAAGGCTACATGCTACCAAAAATAGACTCATTTTTAGAGTTTCATACTAGTTCTTAGAATGGAAGATTTTTAGTTGTGATTAGACGATGCTACTGAAATGTTACGGATGTGGCAGCATTTGAGGTGGAGCAGCAATAAATTTAAAAGGTGATTTATAAAGTTTGTTACTAAGAATTACATATATGGTGTCAAATCCTCCATTACCTGCATGTGAGTAGCTGTTAGTTCATGAATATAAAGAGCTGCTATAACTAGTATGTCATATTTCTGACTGCTTGTCAAGAGAAAGGAGAAATGACCTTATATGGAATTTTGAAATAATCATGTAATTTATACTGTGGAATACTGATTAGAAGTGGAAAATAAGATTTGGTTGGAACAAGTCACTGAGAATTCTACTCTGTTTCACCTTTATCTTTAAACCCTATTGTTGCCATGTGTAAACCAATGACAGTTGCACATTCACCGTACTCCCAAGTTCTATAGAGACTTCTGATCCAAGACAGCCCTGACTGACTGAGTGTGGTAGAAAGGGAGCTAGAGCTTTGGAATGGAGAGTGAAAGCATCTCTCCACCTCAAGGAGAACCCTGTGCACACGTCTGGTGTGCTCTCTCTCTCTCTCTCTCTGTAGCTGTCTTCTCTTTTACACTGTGCCTTAAAAATTCTGGCTACCTTGTCCTCCCCAAACTCTGAACTTTGTCTGCTCAACTCAAGGACACTACTAGCTTCTGTTTGGGTTCTGCTTCGTAATAATGAAGCCTGGAAACTCTCTCCAGGCAGTAAACTGGGGTTGTCATAGGGCTCTTCTCATTTGTTTTCCTTCTGCCAGGGATCACTGCCTTGCACTCACTGTTTTCTAATGTCTGAATACCACTGTTTCATATTATTTTGTCCAGTTTTTAAGTGGGTTAAGGTGGAGAGGTAATTGATGGAACATGATGCTTTCTCTATCATGGACAAAAGCAGAATCCCTGTGCCCAGTTACAGGTCAGTGGAACATGTCTTCCAAGTATAAACCTAAATTCCAAGAGTCAAATATAATAGAAGTTTTACTTAAAGATCTTAAGGGCAGTGGAGGACAAGGTTTGATTGCACAGTATAGAGAAAAACCATTTACAAATTCTTAAGAACCTTTGTCCATGGCAGCTATCTCAGTTCCTGGACTCTCAGCCTTTCTTTGTTTCACATATTTACTCTCTCCTTTTCTCTTAAAATTACCTCCTTCTCATCTTCAGCAGCCAAACTTTATTCTCTAGATTCTGTAGCCTGCTCAGCAAGACAGAAGCTACCTCTGCATTGCATCATGTTTTTATACAAACTACAATGACTTGTTCCTTAATCTCACCCTTTTGGGTTCTCAATTTATTCCAGCCCAAAAGCAATCTGGATGAGTCATAAAACATTCAAACAGTCCCTTAGGGGTAGTCTCAAGTTGGAGTTTTGCAAGGAGTCACAAAATATTTTCAGGATAAAATACAAGAAATGCAGGAAAATATTCTCTGACATCTGTTCAGGAAGGGCCTAGCATATATTTAGGGAAAATAGTTTAGTGTGTGAGCTTGTGGAGAAATTGAGACACCAAGGGAATCTGAAGGGGAAGAACTTACTGATTCTTCTTGGTTGTTCTAAGTAGATCAGGGAAAAAAATGAAAATACCTAGTCAGGTTTGGAGGCGTAGAGCTAGTGAAGTGAAGAAGGTTGTGGCCTGAGAGGTAATATTTCTTCATGTCCTCTCAAATCTTCTGTTTAGTTTTAAAACTCACAAAAATGAGGGTAGGCTTCACACTTAGACTGATATGGATAGTTACTGAGGCAGCATGTGTGGGCTGAGGAATGTGGAGGCAGACACATGAAGTAAGGCTGTGGAGCTCACAAAAATTGTGAGGGAGCCACAAAATTAGGGATTTGGGAAAGTTTAACTAGATTTTCAGTAAATTGAAGGGAAACAGCTAACATCTGATTGTATTAAAAATTAAGTGAGCTTTAGAAATTACTATTATAATTTTTAGGTGATATTTCTATTAATTATTTACAGTGCTAGAATTTCTAGAAAGATGATAATGTGTTTATCAGAAACCCATTTGTTCTAAAGATTATGATTTGAAAATTTGCTGTGAATTTAAGATTGTTCATCAGGGCACTTACTGGGTATATGGATATTGTTTCTTCTTAGTTCTTTAACTTTAAAAGAATTTTTATTGTGGTGAAACATGTATAACAAAACATTTGCCATTTCAACCATTTTTACTTGTACAATTCAGTGACATTAGTTACATTCACCATGTTATGCAACCATATCATTATCCGTTTCTAAATTTTTTCATCACCCCGAACAGAAATTCAGTACTCATTAAGCAATGCCTCCCCGTTTTCCCCTCCCCTCCCATCCATGGTAACCACTAATAAACTGTGGTCTGTATGCATTTTCCTGTTCTGGATATATCATGAAAGTGGGATCGTGCAATATTTGTCCTTTTATATCTGACTTATTTCACTCAGTATAATGTTTTCAGGGTTCATCCACGTCGTAGCATATATCAGAACTTTATTTCTCTTTACAGCTGAAAAATATCTGTTGTATGTATATATCACGTTTTATTTAATCATTTATTGATTGATGGACACTTAGGTTGTTTTCACCTTTTTTGGCTATTGTGAAAAATGCTTCTATAAACATTGGTGTGGAAGTATCTGTATGAGTTTCTGCTTTTAAGTTTTTTGAGTGTATACACAGGAGTGGAGTCTCTGGGTCATATGGTAATTCTATGTTTAACATTTTGAGGAACCACCATATTATACTGTTTTTCACAGCGGTTGCACCATTTTACATTCCCTTCAGCAATGGATGAGGGCTCCAATTTCTCCATATCCTCATTACTCCTGTGTTTTGGTCTAAGCTTTTTATGGTTTTAGTTCTTACATTTAGGTCTTTGTTCTATTGTTAGTAAATTATTACATATTGTGTGAGACATGGGTCCAGCTTTATTCTTTTGCATGTAGAGATCCAGTTGTTCCAGCACCATTTATTGAAATGACTATTTTTTTCCCACTGAATGAACTTAGCACCTTTGTTGAAAATAAATTGACCATATATGTATGGGTTTATTTCTGGACTCTCAATTCTATTTCATTGGTTTATATGTCTATCATTATACTAGTACCAGATTGTTTTGATTACTGTAGGTTTATAGTACATTTTGCATTCAGGAATTGTGAGTCTTCCTACTTTGTTCTTCTTTCTCAAGATTGCTTTGGCTGTTTGGGGCCATTTCAATTCCACATATATAAATTTGAGGATTGGCTTTTTTATTTCTGCAAAGAAGGCTGTTGAGATTTTGATAGGGATTGCGCTGAATCCGTAGATTGCTTTGGGTAGTATTGACATCTTAACCGTATTAAGCTTTCCAATCCATTAACACAAAATGTCTTTCCATTTATTTAGATCTTCTTTAATTTCTTTCACCAGTGTTTTATAGTTTTCAATGTACAAGTCGTTAACCTCCGTGGTTAAATTTATTCCTAGGTATCTTATTCTTTTAGGTGCTATTGCAAATGCAGTTGTTTTCTTAATTTCCTTTTCAGATTGCTCATTGCTGGTGGTGCAGTGGTTAAGAGCTCCTTGACTGCTAACCAAAAGTTTGGCAGTTCGAATCCACCAGCTGCTCCTCAGAAACCCTATGGAGCAGTTCTACACTCTGTCCTACGGGGTCGCTGTGAGTTGGAATTGACTCGACAGCAACAGGTTTGGTTTTTGGTGTATAGACACCTACCTGATTTTTTGTGTGTTAACTTTGTACCCTGCACTTTGCTGATTTCATTTCACTTAGCTCTAGTAGATTTCTTATGGATTCTTTGGGATTTTCTATATATAAGATCATGTCATCTTGCAAAAAGGATAGTTTTACTTCCTTCTTCTCAGTCTGAGTTATTTGATTCAGTTGGAAAACTTAACAGGGTTGTTAGATTCTTTCCATAGGCTTTATTGACTTAGCAGTAGCAAGCAAAGCATTTCTCCCTTAGCATTGAAGAGTCCTCTTAATATGCCATACCATGCTATAAGGAGGTCATGCATGCTGGACTGTAATCCAGTTTTGTCACTTACCAGATACATAAACTATATAATCTCTCTGAGCCTTAAATCCTTTATTTGAAAATGATGACAGCGTATTTTTTTTAGAGTTATTTTGAAGATTAGGAGTACATAAAGCAGCACAGTGATTTTCACATAAACCAAAAAAACCAAACCCATTGCCGTTGAGTTGGTTCTGACTCATAGTGACCCTATAGACCAGAGTAGAACTGCCCTATAGAGTTTCCAAGGAGCAGCTGGTGAATTTGAACTGCCAACCTTTTGATTAGCAGCCCAGTTCTTTAACCATTATACCACCAGGGCCCCGATAATATGTTTAATAAAATGGCACTTATTCTCATCACAAGCATTTGGTTCTTTGAGTACCCGTATGACCCTGATATCTCCTCTATGTATTTGTCCAGTTTTCACACATATGGATAATAGTGAGTTATGTCAGCATAGAGCTATAACTTCAGTCATTTGTAATACCTGTAAAACTTTTCTTTTATAATAGAAACTGGTTTTTCAATGACTAATAGATTGAATGCCATGATGAAAATATTTGAAAAACAGTCAAGTATGTTGGAGAGGTAAGCCTTTAAAATAACTTCTTTTTGTAATTATAAAAACTACTGCGTATTTATTGCAGAAAATTTGGTGACATAAAGAAGAAAATAAGTCTGCTATTAAAATTTTAGTGTTCCTATATTAATTTTTATGATTATACATATGTGTATATATTAAAATTATAATTGCAGTCATACAAAATGTAGTTTGTATATATACTTGTTACTTAATTATAATTCTTTGCAGATTCACATAGTTCTATTTTTAAGTAAATATTTAAAATTAAAGCATATATTCAGAAAAGTTTCTTTTATTCTTAAATAAAAAGAATTTTATTTATATAATTTATCAACGTTGAAAATTTGGGAAATTTTATATGATAGGAATTTCTAATGAGCCAGTCCAATGATTAGGACCTATAGGAGAGTGAATTGGTAACCAGAAGAGGAGTAAAGAAAAGGAAGTCCTGGGCAACTGGTAAAAATGGAACTCAAGGACTTATGACTTGCATTAGTTGATTGTCAGGTATTTGGTATGTAACTGATCCAGGTCCCACTTCACATCTACCTTCTATCCGATCAGTCTTTCCTATCAGAAGGATAGAGTAACAACTTTATCAGCTTTGTCAGATGAAAGCTTTAACATGTTCTGGGGCATTATTAAATAAGAGGCTGGTATCCGGAAACATTCTTTCCGTTTGACCAGGATATTAAAGGAGCAGGCATCCAGTCTATTATATAACTCCTCATATTGAGCTATTGGTGCTATTCAAAGTTGGTTTAGAATTCTGGACGTAGCAGAAAGCAGTGGGAAAGACTGTCTGAAGGGGTTACTGTAAAGGAGACAATTCTATACTTAAATTGTCGTGTGCCCAGAAAAAATTTTATTTGTTAGGTCAGAATATGCTTTGTACATTTCTTCGCATCTTAAGAAGTATCTTCAAAGTTACTGTGGATGACCTGTAGTTCTTTCAGGTGGCTAATGTTATATTAGGTACATAACTAGCATGTTGAAAAAACATATCTTGTGGAATGAAATCACAAAACAACTTAATTTGAACTTCTTATGTTCATTTATATTTGCTAAGTGGGGCTAACCCCCTTTTACTCCTCGATAAAAATTAGAGAAGTACCATGACTTTTCTGATCACTCTTAGGTAATATTTAATTTAAATTTTATTGACAAAACTGTACTAATTTATAAATTAAAATGCCTTGTCAAATATTATAGCCAATATTTTAATTTTAATTCAAAGTTAAGACATGTTTCCTGCCCCCACCCTCCATTCCAGTTGGAGCCTGCTGGGGAATATGGTAGTTTTTTTGTCTTTCTTTACCTCCTTTCCCTGTAGTTAGTTGCAGTTTCTGTCCCACATATGTTTGGGGAGGAAGGAAAAAACATAGGTGTATAGGAGGTTACTTGACTATCACTGTGCCTTTTCCATCAGAGCAGATAATACGTATCAAATTTTCTGAGTGTTCTCTTTAATAGTCCTAATTTCCGGTCAGGATCACAAACACAGTTCTGGATAAACAATGTTCTCACCAATGCTGACAACTTCATCCACAAGAATGGACCCCAGTTCTCAATACTTTGTTCACCAAAGAGATAATAATGCTTTCATAAGCCATCTACAATCCAACCTCTAGTTGGAATTCCAGTTTGTGCCATAATTGAAGAAAGAGCTTTTCAAGGCCTTCTGGACCTATGCTTACTTGTCCATTTCCTATTACCTATAGACTAACAGCAAGACGGAGCCCTGGTGACGCAGTGGTTAGGAGCTTGGCTGCTAACCAAAATGTCTACAGTTCGAATCCACTAGCTGCTCCTTGTAAACCCTATGGGGCAGTTGTACTCTGTCCTATAGGGTCACTATGAGTTGGAATCGACTCGACAGCAATGAGTATGGGGAAACAGCTAGACAATGCATTGACTAGATCTGGAAGAATATATCTATTACCTTTTCCCAGAGATTGGCATGATTGCCTTGTCTCGTTACTGTGTAATTCATGAATAATAACTAAATAAAATCCCATTTTCTCTGTTATATTGACATGGCTTTCATTGCACTACATCTGCTTTACCACCGAACATCTACCACTACACCGATAACTGACATCATCCATTTTTTCTTGAAACCACACCTCCCCTACCATCCCTCTGAAAAAATATAATTCCTGAGAGGGCTTACTAGACCATAAGCCTTTGTCTAAAGTTAATTGGTCCAGAAGTGGGTACCTGTCCCAGTGCTTTCAGTGCAGCTTTAATTTCCTCCTTCAGTACCAGTGGTTCTTGATCATATTCTTCCTCCTGAATGGTTGAATGTCTCCTAATTCTTTTTGGCACAGTGACTCTGTGTATTCCTTCCATCCTCTTTTGATGCTGCATGCATCATGCAATATTTTGCCTGACTTGATGGCAACTGGTTATTAACATATTTAGTTGTGTGAATTTTGAACAATAAATTAATTTTCATTTGAGTCGTTCTGACTAAGGATGGCAAGTGTTGACTGAAGCAAAAAGTTAAATTAAAAATATATTATTAAAATTTTTTAAATACATGTTGTCCCTGACGTAGAACATATCTGAGTTACACCAAACCAACCACACTTACCACTGTCCATTTTTTTTTGTACGTCTTATTGTTAGTAATATGTACTACATACAGTATTGCAGTGTGCAATTTGCTGATGTTATGATTCTCATGCCAACTTCTAAAGACAAATAAAGATCGGTTTTATAAAGATACTGATAATAAAATGCGATAATAATGAAAACAAAAAACAAAACAAAAATGAGGTCTTAGACTTACATCAGAACTAACTTATGATGGAGTCAGAATGGAACCCTGTCATCAGTCAGGGATTACCTGGAAATAAGTGAAACAGAAATGTATATAATTGAATTTTAAAATGGTTTTTGAATATTTGTAGCATTATGCTTATGAAGTTATTAAAGCTTAAAACTGCAGTCAGACTTTTGTCACACCCAATATTTATTTTAACAGAATGTTAAAGAATGTAACTATAACAAGTTGTTAAATAGAGGCATTAACTGAGGCCTTTAAACCATAGTATCACATGTATCACATGCTTTCATAAGGCACCTACAATCCAACCTCTAGGTGGAATTCCAGTTTGTGCCATAAGTTGTGAGATGGATGACCTAATAACACTTGCAAAAATGTAGCAGTCAAGAAAGAGTGCTTAAAACCTTTTACATATATGGAGGAGTGTCAGGAAGGGTTTGCAAAGAGTATTTCTTTGCAGAGAGCTATTGGGTTTCTTCAGTCCTATTCTAACCCTTGGGAGATGGGTATGGGAGGGGTGAGGGTGCCTGCCCTTATGTCAAGCTTACTGAGAAGCTTTAAGAAATCTTCCATAATGTTTATCTAGAGAGGTTCAGAGGTTAGAAGTAAGGATTGTAGGCTCTTGCCTTTCAAATAATCTTTATCCCAGGTTCATGTATCACAGATATTTATGTTATATTAAAAGTGGAGTCATCATAAATCCAATGGAACAAATTCAAAGTCTTGAATGAACTTCAGTGACCAGTTAGGGCATTGGCAAGGCAAGGGCATCCATTTGGCCAAAAACAAGAAATATTTTTATTTCCAAAATTAAAACACCTTGTTCAAAAATGAAGCAAAGTTAAAAGATAAGCAATTAATGGATGGGGAGAAAATTTTTGTGCAAATAAGATAGAAAAAATGAGTAGTAATCAGAATATGTAACTCCATAAAAGAAAGAATAACAATCCAAAAGAAAAATTGGTAAACTATATAAATAGATAATTCAAGGAAGAGACAAAAGATGGTCAATAAACATTTTAGGGGATGCTCAGTCTTACTGGTGATCGGTGAAATGCAAAGCAAAGTAACAGTGACTTTTTTGTTTATTTATTTTTTGCCTATCAGTGTAACAAAAATTAAAAGTTTGCTAGTATTAAGTCTTGACAAAGAAGTAAGGAATGAGAACTCTTAAAATGCTAGTACAACAGAAATTGCCTGTTTTCAAGGACAATTTAGCCCAGTTTATTTAACATTAAAAAGGCATAACTTACTATACAGCAAATCCCTTTTTATGTACCTTAGGGAAATAAATACATATAAGTTTAAGGAGACATATAAAAGTAAACGTACTGCATCACTGTGATATAGAAAAAAACTAGAAACAACATCAATGTTTGTTAGTGCATAAGACCCAAAACAAGAGAAGAGATTGAAAAGGTAACAAAAAATCTCCAACAACAAAAAATTCTGGCCCAGATGGCTTCACTGGAGAATTCGACCAAATATTCAGAGAAGAGCTCATCTAGTACTACTCAAAGTATTTCAGAACATAGAAAAGGAAGGGATACTTCTGAATTCATTCTGTGAAGCCAGCATAAGCCTAATACCAAAACCAGGCAAAGACACTACAGTAATAAAAGATTACAGACCAATATCTCTATGAATATAGATGCAGAAATTCTCAACAAAATTCTAGCCAACGAAATTCACATCATATAGAAAAAATAATACACCACGACCAAGAAGGGTTCATAACAGGTATGCAAGAATGGTTCTACATTAGAAAATCAATCAGTATAATCCACCACATACATATAAAGAAAAGAATCTCATGATAATCTCAATTGAAACAGAAAAGGCATTTGATAAAGTCCAGCATCCTCTCCTGATAAAAACTCTCAATAAAATAGGAATAGAAGGGAAATTCCTCAACATAATAAAGGGTGTCTATACAAAACCACCAGCCAGCATCACTCTCAATGGAGAGAAGCTGAAAACATTCCCCCTGAGAATGTGAACAAGACAAGGATACCCTTTATCACCACTCCTATTTAACATTGTGCTGGAAGTCCTACTTAGAGCAATAAGGCAAGAAAAATAAATAAAGAGCATCCAGATTGCTAAGGAAGAAATAAAACTATCCTTATTTGTGAATGATGTGATACTATACATAGAGAACTCAAAAGACTCCACAAAAAAACTACTGGAACTGATAGATAGCAAAATAGCAGAATACAAGATAAGCATACAAAAATCAGTTCAATTCCTATACACCAGTAAAGAGGACTACGTAAAGGAAATCAGGAAAGCAATACCATTTATAATAGCCTCCAAAAAAGCAAAACACTTATGAATAAATCTAACCAGGACCATGAAAGACCTATGCAAAGAAAAGTACAAAACACTACTGCAAGAAATCAAAAGAGACCTACGTAAATGGAAAAACATACCGTGCTCATGGATAGGTAGACTTAACACTGGGAAAATGTCAGTTCTACCCAAAGAAATCTACAAATACAGTGCAATCCCTATCCAATTATGAACAGCATTCTTAAACTAATTATTAACTTTATATGGAAAGGAAAAAGGCCCAAGATAAGTAAAGGACTATTGAAGAAGAAGAAAGTAGGAGGCTTCGCACTACCTAATCTCAGAACCTACTATATGGCTATGGTAGTCAGAACAGCCTGGTACTGGTACAATGACAGATACATTGACCAATGGAACAGAATTGAAAACCTAGATATAAATCCATCTACCTACAATAACATGATCTTTGACAAAGGCCTAAAGTCCATTAAATGGGGGAAAAGACAGTCTTTGTAACAAATGATGCTGGCAAAACTGGATGTCCATCTGTAAAAAAATGAAACAGGACCCATACCTCACAGCATATACAAAAACTAATTTAAAACGTGTCAAAGACCTAAATATAAAATCAAAAACTGTAAAGATCATGGAAGAAAAAATAGGGACAATGCTAGAGGCCCTAGTACACGGCATACTAGGATACAAACCATAACTAACTATACACAAACACCAGAAGATAAGCTGGATAACTTGGATCTTCTAAAAATTAAACACTTCTGCTCATCAAAAGACTTCATGAAAAGAGTAAAAAGAGAACCTACAGACTGGGAAAAAATTTTTGGCTGTGTCATATCTGATAAAAACCTAATCTCTAAAATCTATAGGAAAACCTAACAACTCTGCAACTAAAAGACAAATAACCCGATTAAAAAATGGGCAGAGCATATGAACAGACATTTCACCAAAGAAGACATTCAGGCAGCTAACAGACACATGAGGAAATACTTGCCATCACTAGCCATTAGAGAAATGCAAGTCAAATTTGCAATGAGATACCATCTTATCCCGACATTACTGGCATGAATCAAAAAACCAGAAAATAACAAATGTTGGAGACGCTGCGGGGAGATTGGAACTCGTATGCACTGCGGATGGGAATGCAAAATGGTGCAACTATTCTGGAAAACGATATGACACATCCTTAAAAAGGTAGAGATAGAAATATCATATGATCCAGCAATTCCACTCCTAGGAATGTATGTGAGAGAAGTAAGAGCCATCACACCAATAGACTTATGCACACACACGTTCATTGCAGGATTATACACAATAGCAAAAAGATGGAAACAGACTAAGTGCCGTCAACTGATGAATGGATGAACTATGGTACATTCACACAATGGAATACTATGCAACAATAAAGAACAATGATGAAACTGAAACATGTCACAACATGGATGAATCTGGGGGACATTATGCTGAGTGAAATACATCAATCACAAAACTACAAATACTGTATGAGACCACTGTTATAAAACCTCATGAAAAGGTTTACACGCAGAAAGAAACAATCTTTGATGGCTATGAGGGAGTGGAGTGGTGGAGAAGGAAATTAACTAGAAAATAGATAAGTAGTAACTTTGATAAATGGAAGACAGTACACAATACTGGAGAAGCCAGCAAAACGTGACCAAGGCACAGCCATAGAAGCTTCGTAGATACATCCAAACTTCCTGAGGGACCAAATTACTGGGCCGAGGGCTGGGGACCATGGTTTTGGGGGACATCTAGCTCAACTGACATATTTAATAACAAAAATATTCTACATCCTACTTCAGTGAGTAGTGTCTGGGGTCTTAAAAGCTTGTGAGAAGCCATCTAAGATACCCCTCTGGGCCCATCCCCTCTGTAGCAGAGGAGAATGAAGAATACCAAATACACAAGGGAAATATTAGTCCAGACGACTAATGGACCACAACTACCACAGCCTCCACCAGACTGAGTCCAGCACAACTTGATGGTGTCTGGCTACCACCACCGAATGCTCTGGCAGGGATCACAATAGAGGATCCTGGACAGAGCTGAAGAAAAATGTAGAACAAAATTCTAACTCACAAAAAAAAAGCCAGACTTAGTGGTATGATAGTGATTGGAGAATCCCTGAGAGTACGGCCCTCCAGACACCATTCGAACTCAATACTGAAGTCACTCCTGAGGTTCACCCTTCAGCCAAAGATTAGACAGGCCCATAAAGCAAACACATAAAATGGTTGTACCATTTTACATAGTACACGTAACTCAACCATGTATATGAGACTAATTGGGCATACCAACACAGGGACAAAGACAAGAAAGTAGGAGGGGACAGGAAAGGTGTATGAATGGAAATGGGGAATCCAAGGTCGAGAAGGGGAGAGTGTTGACACATCATGTGGTTGGCAACCGGTATCACAAAACAATGTGTGTATTGTTTAATGAGAAACTAATTTGCTCTGTAAACCTTCACCTAAAATACTCACACACGCACACACACACACACAAAACAAAGCAAAACAAAACAAACGAAAAAAACCAGGGGGTCTGATGGCTGGAGTTGCACACCTTGCATTCCCAGGAATACCATCTAGGACTTTCATAGCTAGCAAAGAGAAGTCGGTGCTTCAAAGCTTCAAAGAACAGGCTGACTCTCTTGTTAGGAACTAATGCAGCTGGTGACTTTAAGTTGAAGCCAGGGCTCATTTATTATTCTGAACATCCTAGGGCCCTTAAGAATTATGTTAAATGTACTCTGCCTGTACTCTGTAAGTAGAACAACAAAGCCTGGGTGACAGCACATCTGTTTATAACATGGTTTACCAAATATTTTAAGCCCACAGCTGAGACCCAATGCTCAGAAAAAGATTCAAAATATTACTGCTCATTGACAATGTATCTGGGCAGCCAAGAGCTCTGATGGAGATATACAAGCAGATTAATGTTATTTTCATGCCTGCTAACACAACATCCATTCTGCAGCCTGTGGATCAAGGAATAATTTTGACTTTCAAGTCTTATGATTTAAGAAATACGTTTTGTGAGGCTGTAGCTGCCATAGATAGCGATTCTTCTGATGGATCTGGGCAAAGTAAATTGAAAACCTTCCTGGAAAAAACCTTTGTCATTCTAGATGCCATAAAGAATATTCATGATTTGTGGGAGGAGGTCAAAATGTCAACACTAACAGGAGTTTGCAAGAAGTTGATTCCACCCCTCATGGATGACTTCGAGAGGTTCAGAACTTCAGTGGAGGAAATAACTGCAGATGTGGTATAAATAGCAAGAGAACTAGAATTAGAAGTGGAGCCTGAAGATGTGACTGAATTGCTGCAATCTCATGATAAAACTTTAACAGATGAGGTGTTGCTTCTTATGGGTGAGCAAAGAAAGTGGTTTCTTGAGATGGAATCTACTCCTGGTGAAGACAATGTGAACGTTGTTAAAATGACAACGAAGAATTTAGAATATTTCATAAACTTAGTTGATAAAGCAGCAGCAGAGTTTGAGAGGATTGACTCCAATTTTAAAAGAAGTTCTACTGTGGGTAGATGCTATCAAACAGCATCGCGTGATACAGAGAAATCTTTTGAAAAATTAAGTGTCAATTGATGTGGCAAACTTCATTGTTGTCTTATTTTAATAAACTGCCACAGCCCCTTCAACCTTCAGCGACCACCACCCTGATCAGTCAGCAGCCATCAACATTGAGGCAAGACCCTCCACCAGCCAAAAGGTTATGATTTGCTGAAGGCTCAGCTGATGGTTACCTTATTTAGCATAAAGTATTTTTTAATTAAGGCATGTACATTTTTTTAGACATAATGCTATTACACACTTAATAGTCTACAGTATAATGTAAATATAACTTTTATATCCACTGCAAAACCAAAAAATTCGTGTGACTAACATTATTGTGATAATGGCTTTACTGTAGTAGTCTGGAATGAAACCTACAACATCTCTGAGGTATGCCTGTACATTGTTGTGCAGCTGATGTGGGAAACAGTTTGGCAGTTCCTCAAAATATTAAACATACAGTTAAAAATATGACCCAGAAATTTTATTTCTAGGTTTATACATGTCAAAAGGAGAGTAGTTATCTGCAGAGGATGGCAGAGCTTTGCTCCAAAATCCTAAGGGTCTGCGCTGTGATTCACCAACAGGGGCCTGCCAAAGACTCCAAACAGCATCTCTATCTGCCACTGAAACTTCAAACACCATTGGATCACTTGGATCATATGGTCCAAGTGGCAGAGCAGCTTGCACAGCAGCCTGAACCTGTTGCAGAGCCTTCTCTCATTCTGGTCCCCACTCAAAACTAGCAGCTTTTCGAGTCACTTGATAAATAGGCTAGAGTAGCACACCCAAATGAGGAATATGTTGCCTCCAAAATCCAAAGAGGCCCACTAGGCGTTGTGCCTCCTTTTTAGTTGTGGGAGCAGCAAGATGCAATAACTTATCCTTCACTTTAGAACGAATGTCTCGACATGCCCCACACCACTGGACCCCTAGAAATTTCACTGAAGTGGAAGGTGCCTGAATTTTTGTGGGATTAATCTCCCACCCTCTAACACGCAAATGTTTTACCAATAAGTCCATAGTCATTGACACTTCTTCCTTACTAGGTCCAATCAGCATAATGTCATCAATGTAATGGACCAGTGTGATGTCTTGTGGAAGGGAAAGGTGATCAAGGTCCCTGCAGACTAAATTATGACATAGGGCTGGAGACTTAATGTAGCCCAGAGGTAGGCAAGTGAAGCTGTATTGCTGGCCTTGCCAGCTGAGGCAAACTGCTTCTAGTGGTCCTTTGAAACAGGTATGGAGAAAAGGCATTAACCAGATCAATAGCTGCAGACCAAGTACCAGGAGATGCATTAATTTGCTCAAGCAGTGAAACTACATCTGGAACAGCAGCTGCAATTGGAGTCACCACCTGGTTAAGTTTTTGATAATCTACTGTGATTCTCCAAGGTCTGTCTGTTTTTTGCACAGGCCAAATAGGCGAGTTGAATGGGGATGTGGTCGGAATCAGCACCCCTGCATCCTTCAAGTCCTTGATAGTGGCAGTAATCTCTGCATTGCCTCCAGGAATGTGGTATTGCTTTTGGTTTACTATTTTCCTAGGTAGGGGACAGTTCTAATGGCTTACAATTGGCTTTTCCTACCATAATAGCCCTTACTGTATTTGTCAGGGATCCAGTGTGGGGGTTCTGCCAGTTGCTGAGTATATCTATTCCAATTATGCATTCTGGAACTGGGGAAGTCACTACAGGATCGATTCAGGGATCCTCTGGACCTACTGTGAGACAGATATGAGCCAAGACTCCATTAATAACCTGACCTCCATATGACCCCACTCTGACTGATGGGCCACAGTGACATTTTGGGTCTCCTGGAATTAGTGTCAGCTCCGAGCCAGTATCCAGTAATCCCCAAAAAGTCTGATTATTTCCTTTTCCGCAATGAACAGTCAGTCTCGTAAAAGGCCGTAGATCCCTTTGGGGAAGGCTGAGAGAGAGATTAACAGTAAAAATTTTTGGCAGTGTATTGGAGTCATTCTTCAAGGGGACCTGGCCTCCCCTTCATTCGAGGGGTTGTGCGTCCTTAAACTCGCTCAGATCTGGGAATTGATTAAGGGACTGTGACTCTTTTTTCTGGTGATTTGAGTTAGAGTGCTGTTCACCTGACCTAGAATTCATCTGTTGTATAGATCAAGTAAATAGTAGATTTCCTATCTGTTTCACTTCTAGGGACACCATGACTAAGTAGCCAATGCCATAAGTCCGTACAAGTCAGACTATTCTGATTACTGCTTTGACTCCTCTGTCCATTACTGTAACCATGCCCACCTTGTCTTTGTCTACTGAGTGCAGCCACTTGGCCCCTACTGCCATGGGGTCCAATCAGCCCTAGTGTAGTTAAGTATCTTAATTTAGTTAGGGCAGTTCCCACTATCAAATCTGACTTACATAAAATAGCAATCACAGCAGTCTTCAAGGGTGCTGGTTCTCCCTCCACAAATTTGTTCCTCACAGTTGTGGTAAAAGGTGTGTCCTCTGAAAACAGGAACAAGACAAGTATGCCCTTTATCACCACTCCTATTTAATGTGCTGGAATTTCTAGCTAGAGCAATAAGGCAAGAAGAAGAAATAAAGGGCATCTAAATTGGCAATGAAGTTAAACTCTCCCTGTTTGCAGATGATATGATACTATACGTAGAAAACCCTAAAGACTCCACGAGAAATCTACTGGAAATAATAGAAAGATTCAGCAGAGTAGCAGGATACAAGATAAACATTCAAAACTCAGTTGGAATCCTATACACCAGTAAGGAGAATGATGAAAAGGAAATCAGGAAAACAATACCATTTTCAATAGCCCCTAAAAAGATAAAATACTTAGGAATAAATCTGACCAGGGATGTAAAAGACGTATACAAAGAAAACTAGAAAACACTACTGCATGAAACCCAAAGGGATCTACATAAATGGAAAAACATACCATGCTCATGGATAGGCAGACTCAACATTGTGAGAATGTCAATTCTACCCAAAGCAATTTACAAATACAATGCAATCCCGATCCAAATACCAACAACATTCTTCAAAGAGATGGAAAAAATAATCATTAACTTTATATGGAAAGGGAAGAAGCCCCGAATAAGTAAAGCACTACTGAATAAGAAGAATAAAGTTGGAGGACTCACACTACCTGACTTCAGAACCTACTATACAGCTACAGTAGTCAAAACAGCCTGGTACTGCTACAACGACAGATACATTGACCAATGGAACAGAACTGAGAACCCATATGTAAATCCATCCACTGCAGTCACCTGATCTTCGACAAGGGCCCAAAGTCCATCAAATGGGGAAAAGACAGTCTTTTTAACAAATGGTGCTGGCAAAACTGGATATCCGTCTGCAAAAAAATGAAACAGGACCCATACCTCACAGTGTATACAAAAACAACTTCAAAATGGATCAAAGACCTGAATATAAAGCCTAAAACTATAAAGTTCATAGAAGAAAAAATAGGACCAACACTTCAGGCCTTAATACATGGCATTAACAGGATACAAACCATAACCGTCAACGCACAAACCCCAACAGATAAGTTAGATAACTGGGATCTTCTAAAAATCAAACACCTATGCTCTTCCAAAGACTTCACCAAAAGAGTAAAAAGAGAACCTACAGATGGGAAAAAATTTTTGTACAGTACAAGTCCGACAAAGGTCTAATCTCCATAATCTACAAGAAAATCCAACACCTCTACAACAAAAAGACAAATAATCCTATTAAAAAATGGGCAAAAGAAATGAACAGACACTTCACCAAAGAAGACATTCAAATGGCCAACAGACACATGAGGAAATGCTTGTGATCTCTAGCCATTAGAGAAATGCAAATTAAAACCACAGTGAGATACCATCTCACCCCGGCATTACTGGCACGAATCAAAAACACTGGAAATGACAAATGTTGAAGGGGCTGGGGGGAGGTGGGAACTCTTATACACTGATGGTGGGAATGCAAAATGATACAACCAATTTGGAAAATGATATGGCACTTCTTCAGAAAGCTAGAAATAGGCATACCATTCGATCCAGCAGTCCCACTCCTGGGAATATGTCCTAGAGAAATAAGAGTCGTCACTCGAATAGACATATGTACACCTGTGTTCATGGCAGCATTGTTCACAATAGCAAAACGATGGAAACAACCTAGTTGCCCGTCAACACATGAATGGATAAACAAACTATGGTACATACACACAATGGAGTACTATGCAACGAGAAAGAACACCAGTGAATCTGTGAAGCATCTCATAACATGGATGAAACTGGAGGACATTATGCTGAGTGAAATAAGTCAATCAGAAAAGGACAAATACTGTATGAGACCTCTATTGTAAAAACCCTTGAAAAAGTTCACACACAGAATATAACAATCTTTGTTGGTTACCAGGGATGGGAGGCGTGGGGGGGGGGAATATTAAATAGGCAATTGATAAGTGGTATCTTGGGTGAAGGGTAGGACAGTACACAATACAGGGGAAACTAGCACAACTTGTACAAGGAAAGGTCATGGAAACCCCATAGACATATCCAAACTCCCTGAGGGACTGAATTGCTGGGTGGAGGGCTGTGGGGACCATGGTCTCGGGGAACATCTAGCTCAATTGGCATGACACAGCTTATAAAGACAATGTTCTACACTCTACCTTGGTGATTAGTGTCTGGGGTCTTAAAAGCCTGTGAGCGGCCGTCTAAGATACTCCACTGGTCTCATCCCTTTGGGAGCAAGGGAGAATGAAGAGAATGAGATACAAGGAAAAGATTAGTCTGAAGGACTAATTGTCCACAGCTACCAAGGCCTCCACCGGACTGAGTCAGTACAGCTAGATGGTGACCGGCTACCACCACTGACTGCTCTGACCAGGATCACAACAGAGGGTTCTGAACAGAGCTGGAGAAGGATGTAGAGCATAATTCTAACTCACACAAAAAAGACCAGATTTACTGGCCTAAAGGAGACTGGAGAAACCTTGAGAGTATGGCCCCCAGACACCCTTTTAGCTCAGTGGTGAAGCTACCTCCAAGGTTCACTGTTCAGCGTGGGAGTGGACAGCCCCGTAAAACCAAATGAGAGTGACGAGGTACAGGAGTCCAGTGACAAAGGCCAGAAGGCAGAAGGGGACAAGGAAGCTGGTGATAGGGAACCCAAGCTTGAGTAAGGATATTGTTGATGTGTAGTGAGATTGTTAACCATTGTCATAGGACAACATTTGTAGTAACTGTTAAATGAGAAACTATTTTGTTCTGTAAGCCTTCATCTTAAGTGAGAATAAGGGCACAATTGGAAGAGTGTGGTCAATGTCACTGAACTGTGCACATAGAAATTTTTGAAACGGTGTATCTTTGGCTATGTGTAGTTTCACCAAAAAAAAAAAAAAGGTTGAGAAGTTAGAGGGTTAATATGTTGTCGGGTTGTTATCCCATGTCATAAAACAACATGTGTACTACTGTTTCATGAAGAAACTATTTGTTCTGTAAGCCTTCACCTGAAGTATAATAAAATATTAAAAAAAAAAAAGTGTGTCCTCTGGACACTCCATGTGTGGGTCTGTGGGTCTAACTTGATAAATCCACTCTATCATGCCAATTTTGCTGAGCCTTTGGATACTTTCTTCTACAGTATACCAAGGCAGGTCTAGTACTTCAACTTGATTTAGTGTCAGCCACCTCATAATCCATGCTTCAGCAACCCAAACAAATAAACTGTTAGATCCTTTCTTAACTTCTCTAGCTGAAACATTGAAGGAACAGTCTGTGCTCAGTGGACCCATATCAATAAACTCAGACTGATCCATCTTTATGTTCCTTGCACCATTATCCCACACCCTTAATAGCCATTCCCACACATATTCCCCAGGTTTCTATTTGTACATATTAGAAGAGTCAAGTAGTTCTTTTGGAGTGTAGCGTACCTACTCCTGGGTCACACTTTGTACTTCACCTTCTGGGGCTCGCTGGGACTTAAGCCTAGTTATAGGTCTAGAAACCAGAATCTGTAGTGTGGAATTGTTTTGAGAACATTCAGCATTATCTTGTAAAGCATCTGTCTCAGGCGATGCTCCAGGCAATGATTCAGGCAAGGGGTCTTTAGAGGCCACTGGGCTAGGGCTAATCTCATTAGATGGGAGTGGAGGGGCTAATGGTTTTTCTGGGCCGGGTGGTTTAGCAGATAAACATGAAGTAATCTCTTCAGATGGGACTGGTTCTGCCGGCAAGAATGATTGAACGGAATTTATAGGCTCAGTGTCCCCAGCTTCCTGATTATCTGCCCATATGTCTCCATCTCAAGTCTCAGGATCCCATCTCTTTCCAGTCAGTGCCCTTACCTTAACTTCAGACACCTCTTGAGGATTGCAGTTGAGCTGGCATTGTAATTCAGCCACTCTTACAATAAGACTCCGGGTTTGGTTTTCAGCAATTTCAGCTCTGTTACTACAAGAAATAAGGCTTTCTTTCAAAGCACAAGTGGAAGCCTTGAAGTCATTTATGCTGCACTTGAGCCTTGATCTGAAGCCCTGAGCGCATCTCTTTCTTTCACCACTTTGTCTAGCGAAAGTAGGACAAACCAACCAGCTTCCTTATACTTCTCATTCTGACAAAGCTGTAGAAAGATATCATACATGTGATCACCCTGAGCCTTGCCTTTCACCAATATCTGATCTACTGGTGGCGATATTTTGCGTATTTGTATCACCACCTTGCTCCATGGACTAGCAATGACCTCTTTACTGCTGGAAGCAGAGTCATCAATGTCTTTAAGACTAACCAGACTTGAGAACCAATTTAGAAAATTCAACCTTACAATTTTGTTTCTCTAGAACCACTCTCAGTACCAAAATGTGTTAGGCTGGGTTCTCTAGAGAAGCAAAACCAGTAAAGTGTATAAATATTTCTATATGAAGAGATTTATATCAAGGAAACAGCTCACATGATTGTAGAGGCTAGGATGTCCCAAGTCCATGGATCAGGTTAGAGGCCTCTCCCAAGTCATGTAGCTGCAGAAGCTGGCAAGCCCAAGATTGGCAGGTCAGAGAGCAGGGCTCCCACTCACAGGCTGTGCACATTGATGAATTCCACGTTTGGCAGATAAGCTGACAGCTCAAGTCCCAAGAACTGGAGATGAGGCGACAGGAGGCAGCTGCAGGATCCAGAGAGAACAAAAAGCTGGATCGTCTGCTTATATTAAGATGTGGGCCACACCCCCAATGAGACTCCCTTTCATCTGATTGGCTGCTCATAGTATATTCAATTATGGGAATGATTACATTAAAACACAGAATCATGACCCAGCCAAGTTGACACAGTCTCAACCATCACACTTGTCTTAGTTATCTAGTGCCACTATAACAGAAATACCACAAATGGATGGCTTTAACAAAGATAAATTTATTCTCTCACAGATTAGGAGGCTGTAAATCCAAATTCAGGGCACCAGCTCCAGGGGACAACTTTCTGTCTGTCAACTCTGAAGGAAGGTCCTTGTCATCAGTCTTCTCCTGGTCTAGAAGCTTCTCAGAACAGGGTCCCCAGGTCTAAAGGACACACTCTGCTCCTGGCTTTTCTTGGTTGGTGGTAATTAGGTCCCTCTCATCTCTACTTGCTTCTTTCTTTTATATCTTAAAAGAGATTGACTCCAGATACATCCTAATCCTGTAGATTGTGTCCTGCCTCATTAACATAACTGCCTCTAATTCTGCCTCATTAACATTATAGAGGTCAGGATTAACATCACATAGAATAATTACATCAGATCACAAAATGGAGGATACCGACTCAATACTGGGAATTGTGACTTGGCCAAGTTAACATCCATTTTGGGGGGACACAATTCAATCCATAACATTCCACCCTTATGCCTCCAAAAATTCATGTTCTTTCCATGCATGAAACACATTTACCCCATCATATATCCCAAAAATCTTAACTCCAAGTGCAAACTCCATCCTGTGGCAAAATTCCTCTCCATCTGTGAAATTTAGAATACAAGTTGTCTGCTTCCCTAAATACAATGGTGGAACAGGCAGAAAGTAGACATGTCCATTACAAAGGAGAGAAATTGGAAGGAAAGAAGAAATAACAGGTATCATGCAAATCCAAAACAACACAGTACGTTAGCTCTGAAGGCTTGAAAATAATCCTCTCTTCTCTGAGACCATTTAGCCAATGGCCCTGCCCTCCAGACTCTGGGTGTTGGCCACACTCTCTGGAGTCTGGGTGGAAGCCCCTCAGCCCTGGGCTTCATCTCTGCCTTCCAGGCCCACTGGAACGGGAACTCTGCTCCCTTGGATTTGGGTGACCCCATTTTCCTAGTCCATCTGCGTGGTAACTCTACCCCCTCAGCCCTAGCAGACCCTGTTCTTCTGCACCATGTCAGCCCTGCCTCCTCAGCTTTGGAAAGCGAATCGGCCCCACCCGCTCTGGCACTCGTGAACAGCTGCCCCATAGTCTAGAATTGAGTTGTTGGAGATCTGACTCTTTAAAACCTAGGTTGTGGTTCCACCCTTTGAGACCCCAGAGGCTATTACCCGACCCTATGAGACTGAGGCAGCTCTGCTTCTTGTGCTCCTTGTCTCTTTAGCTTCCTTGGTCCTTGGTCTCTTGGCCCCTTGGGCCTCCTGGGCCAGCCCGGCATCTGCCCTGCTTGGGCAAGTGTTACAAAGCTCTTTAACTCTACTGATAAGTGCCTGGAGGCACCCCTTTCTGCCAGTAAGCCTTCTGCCTGAAGGCACTCAGCTCTCTCTTGCTCCATGGGTCGGCAAGCCTAGCTCCACCAACACATGTCCAGAAGTGCCCTACTCCATCAGGAAGCATCCTGCCTGAAGGCATTCAGCTGTCTCACTCTGTGGGTCAGCTCCTATCTTGTCTCGTGTGGTCTCCTGGTTCTGCTGCTGCCATTTCTCTGCTGCTGCTTCTTGCAGCCTGTGTCATCTCTGGTATTACAGCTCTAGTCACTTCCTTCTGAGGCTGCACCAGAATTGCCTTTGACATCTGTAATTCCACCAACAGTCTCTTCAAGGCAATCTAGGCTTTTAGTATTAGGCACCTTAAAACTCTTGTAGGCCCTACCCCGTTCACAATTTCATAACCACTTCTACATTTTAGGTATTTGTTAGAGCAGCACCCTACTCCCAGCACCAAATTAGTTATCTAATGCTGCTCTAACGGAAATACTACCAGTGGATGTCTTAACAAAGAGAAATTTATTCTCTCATAGTTTTGGAGGCTGTAAGTCTGAATTCAGGGCGCCAGCTCCAGGGGAAGGCTTTTTCTCTGTGAACTCTGGGGGAAGGTCCTTGTCATCAGTCTTTTCCTGGTCTAGTTACTTCTCAGCCTAGCAACCCTGAGTCCAAAGAATGTGCTCCGCTCCGGGCTCTTCTTGCTTTGTGGTAGTGAGCTCCCTCTCCTTTATGCCCGCTTCTCTCTTATATCTCAAAAGAGATTGACTCAAGATACAACCTAATCCTGTAGATTGTGTCCTGCCTGATTAACATCATAGAGGTTAGGATTTACAGCACATAGGATAATTATATCAGATCACAAAATGGAGGACAACTACACAGTACTGGGAATCATGGCCTAGCCCGTTGACATATTTTTGGGGGACACAGTTCAATCGATAACAATACCTAAGAGAAATGAAAACATATATTCACAGACCTGAATGGCCATAGTTTATGTTCATAATCAGTCAGCATTAATAATGGCCATAAAGTGGACAGAACCCAAATGTCCATCAACTTATGTATAAATAATAAAATGTAGTACATCCGTTTAGACGGAAAATTATGTGACCAAAAAAAGGACCCATGTGCTAATGCATGCTACAGCATGCATGAACCCTGAAAACATTATGCTAAGCATAAGTTCCAGTCACAATGGATCACGTATTGTGTGATTCTATTTAAATAAAATATATGAAGCAATTAAATCTCTAGAGACAGTAAATTAGTGGCTGACAAGGCTGGGGAGGTATGGGGTGGAATAGGAACTGGCTGCTAACGGATATGGGGTTTCTTTATGGGTTAAAGCAAATGTTCTAAAATTAGGTAGTTGTGATCATTGACAACTTGTTGAATATATTAAAAGCCAAATGATTTGTAGACTTTAAATTGGTGAATTGCATGATATGTTAATTTTATCGTTAATATGATGCTCTTAGGAAACATTATAATAAGCATACAACTCATTCATCAAAAAAAAAAAAAAAAAAGAAAAAAATTATGGTATATCCATACTGTGAAACAGATTTTAGAAAACTACAGCCTGGAGTAAAATCTGACCAGCAGCTTTTTTTTGTAAATAAAGTTTTATTGGAACACAGCCTGTCATGGTTTGAATTATGTCCCCCCAAAAATGTGTGTATCGATTTGGCTAGGCCATGATTCCGGGTACTTTGTGATTTTCCTGTAAATTGTAAACCTGCCTCTATGATGTTAATGAGGGAGGATGGGTGGTAGTTGTGTTAGTAAGGCAGGACCTGATCTACAAGACTGGATTGTGTCCTGAGGCAATCTCTTGAGATATAAAAGACAGAAGTGAGCAGTGAGACGGGGTGGGGGGGGGGGGTACCTCATACCATTAAGAAAGCAGTGCCAGGAGCAGAGCGCGTCCTTTGGACTGGGGTCCCTGCGCAGTGAAGCTCCTAGTCCAGGGCAACACTGAAGAGAAGAAGGCTGACAGAGACAAAAAGCCTTCCCCTGGAGCTGATGCCCTGCATGTGGACTTTTAGCCTACTTTGACCATGGGGAAATAAACTTCTCTTCATTAAAACCATCCACTTGTGGTATTTCTGTTGTAGCAGCACTAGATGACTAAGACACAGCCACACCCATTCATTTGCCTATCATTTATGGCTACTTTTGCAGAATTGAGTAGTAGTTACAGAGACCATCTGGCCTGCAAAATCTCAAGTATCTACTATTTGGCCCTTTACAGAAAAGTTTGCTAACTCCTGCTATGAAATAATAACTAGCATTTAAAAGAAATGAAACAGATCTATGTATTTTGACATAAATAGATGTCAGACATTGTGTTAAGTAAAAAAACTAAGTTGAGAACATTATATACAGTGATGTTATTTATGCGAAAAAGAAAACAAATCCAACCCACTAACAAAAATTGTAGAATTGAATAGGTATATGCAATACTGTATAAACGCACATAATAAGTTCTAGAAAGATATGCAGCAATCTAATAATATTTCTGGTGAGAGAACTGGATTTTTGGAGTTGTAATCAAAGGTTTCTCTACCTTATCTACATTATTTTATTGTTTCTATGAGGAAAATGAATTAATGTGCTACATAAATAACAATATCATAAATGAAAAATTACAGTACATTATAGAAATTTTTGTTTTGCTTTTCAGAGCTATAAATGATCAAGATCTGTTAGAGGCTGTAAGTATAGCACTCTCAATTTGAAATTGCACTTTGCGCTTGATGCTCTTAATAAAACCCGTTGCCATCGATTTGATTCTGACTCATAGCAGCCCTGTAGGACAGAGTAGAACTGCCCCATAGAGTTTCCAAGGAGCGCCTGGTGGATTCGAACTGCCGACCTTTTGGTTAGCAGCTGCAGCTCTTAACCACTATGCCATCAGGGTTTCCAAATAGGTTCTAGAAATTGTTAGGATACACAATCCTAAATAAAGATCTACTGCTTGCTCAGTTTATTGAAGAGATATCTATGCATATGTGACCATGAAAGCTATGTATGCTCATGATTTTTTTGTTTGATTTTACTAAATCTTATTATCACTCAGAAACCCTTCACTTATGAAATATTAAACTACAGTATCCCATTCTTTGATTAAAGTCTTTTAATCTTCCATTCATTGTCACTTCTATTTCCTGTACCTCTTTTAGCCCCAATTACAGTTTCACTGTACAGTGGTTCATTATTTTCATGAGCTAATGAAAATTTTCTTAGTTTAATAATTAAATATCCAAATAACCTCTCTATATTGAGTTTTTTATTATTACTAAAATGATAATGCTTGTTTTTAGAAATACAATAAGATGCATAGTGATTTCCAGTTATTATCAGAGGAGAAATCAGTGCTGGAAAATGAGCTACAAAAGTTGAAGAATCCAGAGGTGTGCAAAATCTGTAGATAGCTTTGGGTAGTATTGACATTATAACAATATTAAGTTTTCCAATTTGTGAACATGGGATGTCTTTTCATTTATTTAGACCTTCTTTAATATCTTTCAGCAGTGTCTTATAGCTGTCAGTATACAAGTCTTTCACTTCCTTGATTAAATTTATTACTTTCTTCTTGTTATTAGGTGCCATTAAATTGGTTCCAACTCATAGCGACCCTGTAGGACAGAGTAGAACTGCCCCATAGGGTTTCCAAGGAGCAAGTGACGGATTTGAACTGCCGAACTTTTGATTAGCAGCCAAGCTCTTAACCACTATACCATCAGGACTCCATTTTATTCCTAGCTCTTTTATTCTTTTAGGTGATATTGTAGATGGAATAGGTTTCTTAATTTTTTTTATTGTTCATTGTTAGTGTGTAGAAACAACTGATTTTTGTATGTTGATGTTGTACGCTGCATCATTGATGAATACATTTATTAGCTCTAGTGGTTTTTTTTTAGGATTTTCTATATATAGGATTATGCCATCTGTGAATAAAGATAGTTTTCCTTCTTCCTTTCCAACTTGGGTGCCTTTTATTCCTTTTTCTTGCCTAATTGCTCTAGCTAGTATTTCCAGTACAAGACTGAATAGTGGTGGTGAAAGTGAGCATCCTTATCTTTTTCCTGACCTTTGGGGGAAAAGTTTCAGTCTTTCGTCATTAAGTATGACGTTAGCTGTTGGTTTTTCACAATGCCTTTTGTCATATTGAAGAATTTCCCTTCTATTCCTAATTTTCTGAGTGTCTTCATCATGAAAGATTGTTGGATATAGTCAAATTTCTGTTTGCATCAATTGCGATGATCATGATTTTTTCCCCCTTTATTAATGTGATACAATACATGGATTTATTTTCTTCATAATGCATAATCCTTTTAATGCGATATTGGAATTTGTTTACTAGTACGTTGTTGAGAATTGTTTCAGCTATATTCATAAGGGATATTGGTTTGTAGTTTTCTTTTCTTGTGATGTCCTGATATGGTTTTATATCAGGGCAATGCTGTCCTCATAGGATGGAGAATGGCCTCATAGAATAGGAAGCGTTCCCTCCTATTATTTTGAAGAGTTTGAGAAGGAGTGGTGTTAATTCTTCTTTCAGTTGATAGAATTCACCGTAGAAACAATCTGGTTCTGGACTTTTCTTTATTAGGAGGTTTTTATTGTTGATTCAGTCTCATTACTTATTTTAGGTTTGTTGAGTTTGTCTATTTTTTCTTGAGTCAGTTTAGGTAATTTTTCCAATCATCTATATGATCTAATTTGTTGGTGTGCAATTGTTATAGTATGCTCTTACTGTCCTTTTTGTTTCTGTAAGGTTGGTAGTAATGTCCCCTCTCTCATTTATGATTTTTGTTATTTACATCTTCTCTCATTTTTTGTTTTTCATTCTACCTAAAAGTTTGGCAATTTTATTGATCTTTTCAAAAACCAACTTTTAGTCTTACTGACTCTATTGTTTTTCTATTCTCTATTTTATTTATGTTCACTCTAATCTTTATTGTTTAATTCTTTCTGGTAATGTTGGGCTTAGTTTGATCTTTTCTTTCTAGTTCATCAATGTGTAAAGTTGGGTTATTGATTAAAGATCTTTCTTCCTTTTTAGTATAGATATTGTTCATTTTCATTTTTTCCCTCATTATTTTGGTGATTAGTGATTCCCAGTATGTATTAGATTTTTTTAAGTGTAAACATCTCCAAAACCTTATATTTAAGCTAGAAAATTATTGGAGGACCTTAAAATTTCTATTAAAATTATTTTTATAGTAACTTCCATATTTTATAAGGAATTATTTCACTTTGTGTTTAACTTGGGAGAACTTTGCCTCTATATTGAATTTAATATCTGTTGGAAGTTGTGTTCTGTAAGGGAAATAACCACTGTCTACCTTAATAAAAAACAGAACACATTGCCATTGAGTCAGTTCCGACTTACGGCAACACCATGTGTGCCGAGTAGAACTGCATTACATAGGGTTTCTAAAGCTTTGATCTTTTGGAAGCAGATCATCAAGCTTTTCTTCTGAGGTGCCTCTTGGTCAGTTCAAACTGCCAATCTTTTTTAATTTTTTTTTATTGTACTTTAGATGGAGGTTTACAGAACAAATAGTTTCTCATTAAACAGTCAGTACACATATTGTTTGATGACATTGGTTAACAACCACATGGCATGTCAACACTCTCCATTCTTGACCTTAGAGGACCTTTTTTTTTTTTCAGTGAAAATATACATAACCAAAGATACACCATTTCAAAAATTTCTACATGTACAATTCAGTGACATCAATTACATTCTTACAGTTGTGCTGCTATTCTCACTATCCTTTTCCAAATTATTCCATCACTGTTATCTTCAACTCACTGCCCACTAGGATTCCCATCAAACATTTTGAGTTGCTGTTGTCAATTTGATATCACATAGATAATTCTTTTTTTTGTACCTTAGATGAAGGTTTACAGAAAAAATAGTTTCTCATTAAATAGTTAGTACAAACGTATTGCCTTATGACAATGGTTAACAACTCCACAACATGTCAACACTGTTCCTTCTCAACTTGGGTTCCCTATCACCAGCTTTGCTGTCCCCTCCTGCCTTGTAGTCCTTGTCCCTGGACTGCTGTGCCTCATTAGTCCCATTTTGTTTTATGGGGCTGTCTAATCTTTGGCTGAATGGTGAACCTTGGGAGTGACTTCACCACTGAGCTAAAAGGGTGTTAGGGGCCATATTCTCAGGTTTTCTCCAGTCTGTCAGGCCAGTAGATCTGGTCTTTTTTATGAGTTAGGATTTTGTTCTACATCCTTCTCCAGCTGTCCAGGACCCTCTGTTGCGATCCTGGTCAGAGCAGTCGGTGGTAGCCAGGCACTATCTAGCTATATTGGACTCTAGCTGTGGTCCATTAGTCCTTTGGACTAATCTTTTTCTTGTATCCTGTTCTCTTCATTCTCCGTTGTTCCCAAAGAGGTAAAACCAGTGGAGTATCTTAGATGGCACCTCACAGGCTTTTAAGACCCCACACGCTACTCACCAAGGTAGAATGTAGAACATTGTCTTTATAAACTGTGTTATGCCAGTTGAGCTAGATGTTCCATGAGACCATAGTCCCGTAACCCTCTGCCCAGCAATTCAGTCCCTCAGGGAGTGTGGATGTGTCTATGGAGCTTCCATGACCTTTCCTTGTACAAGTTATGCTGGCTTCCCCAGTATTGTGTACTGTCCTACCCTTCACCAAAGTTACCACTTATCTATTGTCTGTTTAGTTCCCCCTCCGCCCCTCCCATCCCTGGTAACCAACAAAGATTGTTTCTTTTTGTGTGTAAACTTTTTTGTGAGTTTTTACAGTAGAGGTCTCATACAGTATTTGTCCTTTTGTGATTGACTTATTTCACTCAGCATAATGTCCTCCAGTTTCATCCATGTTATGAGATGCTTCGCAGATTCATCATTGTTCTTTATTGTTGCATAGTACTCCATTGTGTGTATGTACCATAGTTTGTTTATCCATTCATCTGCTATTGTGAACAGTGCTGCAGTGAACATGGGTGTGCGTATGTCTGTTCATGTGACAGCTCTTATTTCTCTAGGATATATTCCTACGTGTGGGATTGCTGGATCGTATGGTCTTTCTATTTCTAGCTTTCTAAGGAAACACCATATCATTTTCCAAAATGGTTGTATCATTCAAACTGTCAGTCTTTTGGTTAGTAGTGAAGTGCTTAACTGTTTGCCCCATGCCTTAATAGGTCTCTATTATTAAGCTAATCAAAAATTTTCAATAACTTTAGGTGTTAAACTTTTTCTCTGCTTTCTTATATAAAATAATCTACTACTGCATAGTAATTCAAGAATACTTTAAAACATGATCAGTTCTGCTGTAATAATAGTTTTGAAATGTGAATTTATTCCAACAAAATTAGTATATTAGAGAACAATTTGAGCATAAATGTAAATTTCACATGTACTTATGCATGATTTCATCTGTGAGAAACACTAGAAAATGGCACCCAGCTGAATAGAGCCATGTAGGAATACATAAAACACATGCGTGCACATACCTCCAGCATCTACCAGCTACCTCAGTTCATCGTGCATATAGTATGCCATACTAGTCCACATCTGGTGTTGCATCTTTTCATCTGATTTCAGACACTTCATCTTCCACCACTTCACAATAACTCACAAGTTGCAACCTATTTGACAGTCACTTCTACAAGTAAGCTTCAAGTCTTTTTCAAGATAAAGGGCTATATTTGTCATAATAGTTATGTATTTCTTTGTCATTTAACAAGTGTAAAGCTGTACTGCTGTTTTAATTAGGTTTCTTTTTGTCTAAATATGTCGCTGACAGAGTAGTGTGCATCTAACCCTGTTTTTCTCATATCCTGCAGTTTTTATTGTGTGATTTTTGCATAATGCATTGAGTTTTAAGAATGCACATGCCAATTTATGGCACAACTGACTGTAAGTTGTCAGGGGAATTGAATTGCTTTGATATTTATTAGCTTATATGCAACTTATATTTAGTAAAACATTCTTACAAATATTCTGGCTGGATCATTGATTTCTTTTGGTTCTATTCAAACATTTTTCCTTGGAACCTGTTATTTATATAGTGACTCTCAGAGAAAAATGGAAATCTATATAATTATATAATATAAAGTATATTATAAAGTATATAGAATATAAAGTATAATATATGGTAGGTATTATATTTGTGTATTGTAATATATGTGTAATATAACTATAATATATATAAAGTATAATATAAAGTGTATATTATACTTCCTTGTAATTCACTGTGTCCTTAACTGTTTATTTCTGGCTTAAATAAAATTACACAGAAAACAAAGCCTACATCTGGTCGAACAAAGAACACACCTGTAAAATCAGAGAAGAAAAAAGACAAAGGAAAATCTGAGGAATCAGAAGAGTAAGACGTAAAGATATATGTTAATCTTTTTCTTTTTTGTGAATTTTCATTTGTATTCATAAAAACATAACTTTACAATAGGTACTTTAAAAAACAGCATTAACAAATATATAGTTTTATAAACAGACTAGGATATGATTTGGGGAGAAATCTGATAAGGGAAGAGCAAAGAACCAAAAAATGAGTTGGGGGAACAAACTACAAGATGTGCATGAATAGGTAAACAGAATTAAATCTGTAAATAATTATAGAGAAAAAAGGGCTTAACATTGTTTTCCTAATGGTATAACTAATGATTTGTAATTTGTTTTTAATGCCCCAATCTAGGCTGTTCTTTTTTACTGTACTGTTTCATTGTACTTATTTTTTTTATAAAGTCACCTATTTTTAATGTATATTGTTTATTGTAAGGCAGCTTTATTGAGTATTTTCTTTAGTGTTATTAAATATTTTTTGCATTTTGAATTTGCTTAGTCAAAGCCTAACATAAAAATATAGTTTTAAAAAGAAACTATCGCTGCAGTCTTTATATAGTTCCATAATCGTTGATCAAATTGCTTTAACCTTTGACTTAAAGATGAAGAGATGATTAATACTCTTTGAAAATCCTTACCCTATCTCAGTCTTTTCACATTTTTAAGTATTCCAAATGAGAAATTCAGTTGTCATTTAACCTGTATCGATTTTACAGCTTTTGAAAAATATTTACATGAATTTTTTTGAAAAGTCTCATTCTTTTAATGGTTTAAAGTCTTCCCCAAGAAAGCAAAGCATTTTAAAATATCATGATGCATTTTAAAACATTTATAATTATAGGAAGAAATCTACAGCCAAACAGCCAAAAACGAAAGATCTGCTTGAAGTCCAGGTAACTATATGTATGTCTATATTTGATTAATAAGTGCTCTGGTAATTTTATGTGTTGACAACATTAGTATGTATGTGAATATATGTATTCTGTGTGTGTGTGTGCATGTGTGTGTGTGCACTAAAATTCCCCCTAAGATAGTTCTTTCTTTTTGGTCAACTTTTCCTAGCAAGTTTCAGAAAATAAAATGATAAATCCAGACATGTTTACTGTCAAGGTTATGAAAATTACCACGGTTTATTCAATTAGAGGCAATATTATGGAGGAAAAAAACATCCTATTGGGAGTCAGAACAGAGACTTACTACTTACATGGCTTTGGACAAGTCTCTTTAGCCTATTTGAACTGCATATTTTTCCATCATTATAAAGGGTACAACAATAGCTGCCTTTTCTACTTCAAAGAAGTATGAGAAAAGTAAGAAGCAAAAGAGAAAAAATTTCATAAATTGTAAAATTATATAGCCTACTCTTTTTAGTATGTTCCAATGAAAGAAATACAAATAATCCAAGTTGTTTTATTTTGGTCTTGGAATCTCTCTCTCTCTCTCTCTCTTTTTTTTTTTTTTTTTTTGTACTTTAGATGAAGGTTTACAGAGCAAATTAGGATCTCATTAAATAATTAATATATATATTGTTTTGTGACATTGGTTGCCACCCCCATGACATGTCAACTCTCACCCCTTGATGACCTTGAGTTCCCCATTACCAGCTTTCCTGTGCCCTCCTACATTCTTATCCCTGCCCCTAAGCTGTTGTTCCCATTTAGTCTCGTTTTGTTTTATGGGCTTGTCTAATCTTTGGCTGAAGGGTGAACTGCAGGAGTGACTTCATTACTGAGTTAAAAGGGTGTCCAGGGGCCATATCTTGGGGTTTTTCTAGTGTCTGTCAGACCAATAAATCTGGTCTCTTTTTTATGAGTTAGACTTTTGTTCTACATTTTTCTTCAGCTCTGTCTGGGACCCTCTACTGTGATCCCTGTCAGAGCAGTCGGTGGTAACTGGGCACCATCTAGTTGTGGTGGACTCAGTCTGGTGGAGGCTGTGGTAGTTGTGGTCCATTAGTCCTTTGAACTTATCTTTCCCTTGTGTCTTTGGTTTTCTTCATTCTCCCTTGCTCCAGATGGGGTGAGATCAGTGGAGTATCTTAGATAGTCGCTCACAAGCTTTTAAGATCCCAGACAGTACTCACCAAAGTAGGATATAGAATGTTTTCTGTATAAACTATGTTATGCCAATTGAGCTAGATGTCCCCCGAGACTATGGTCCCCAACCCTCAGCCCAGTAATTCAGTCCCTCAGGGAGTTTGAATGTGTCCATGAAGCTTCTATGACCTTGTCTTGGTCAAGTTGTGTTTCTACCTTTTTGCTAATGAATAATGATGCAGTAAACATGAGTGTGCATATGTCTATTTGTGTGATGGCTTTTATTTCTCTATTGTATGTTCCTAGGAGTGGAATTGTTGGATCCTATGGTATTTCTATTTCTAGCTTTTTAAGGAAGCACCACATCGTTTTCCAAAATGGTTGTACTATTTTACATTCCCACCAGCAATGCATAAGTGTTCCAGTCTCCCTGCAGCCTCTCCAGCATTTGTTATTTTCTTTTTTTTGATTCATTGCAGTAATGTCGAGATAAGATGATATCTCACTGTAGTTTTGATTTGCATTTCTCTAATGGCTAGTGATATTGAGTGTTTCCTCATGTGTCTGTTAGCTGCCTGAATGTCATCTTTGATGAAGTGTCTGTTCATATCCTTTGCCCATTTTTAAATTGGATTATTTCTTTTTGTTGTAGAGGTGTTGAATTTTCCTATAGATTTTAGAGATTAGATATTTATCGGATTTGTCATAGCAAAAATTTGTTCCCAGTCAGTACATTCTCTTTTTACTCTTTTGATGGAGTCTTTTGATGAGCACAAGTGTTTAATTTTAAGAAGATCCCAGTTATCTAGCTTATCTTCTGGTGTTTGTGTAGTGTTAGTTTTGGTTTGTATGCTATTTATGCTGTGCATTAAGGCCTGTAGTATTGACCCTATATTTTCTTCTATGATATTTATAGTTTTTGGTTTTATATTTATGTCTTTGATCCATTTTGAATTAGTTTTTGTGTATGGTGTATGGTATGGGTCCTGTTTCATTTTTTTTTTTTTTTACAAATGGACATCCAGTTTTGCCAGCACCGTTTGTTAAAAAGAGAGTCTTTTCCCCATTTGATGGGCTTTGGTCCTTTGTCGAAGATCAGGTGACTGTAGGTAAATGGATTTACATCTGGGTTCTTAGTTCTGTTCTGTTGGTCATGTATTTGTCATTGTACCAGTACCAGGCTTTTTTGACTACTGTAGCTGTATGGTAGGTTCTGAGGTCAGGTAATGCGAGTCCTCCTGCTTTATTCTTTTTCTTCAGTAGTGCTTTAATTATCCGGGACCTCTTTCCTTTCCATTTAAAGTTAATGAATAGTTTTTCCATCTCGTTAAAGAATGATTTTGGAATTTGAATTGGTATTGCTTTGTATTTGTAGATTGCTTTGGGCAGAATTGACATTGTCACAATGTTGAGTCTACCTATGAATGAGCATGGTATGTTCTTCCATTTATGTAGGTCTCTTTTGGTTTCTTGTAGTAGTGTTTTCTAGTTTTCTTTGTATAGGTCTTTTACATCTCTGGTTTGATTTATTCTTAAGTATTTTTTTTTTTAGAGGTTATTATAAATGATGTTGCTTTCTTGATTTCTTTTTCGTTCTCTTTATTGATGTATAGGAATCCAACTGATTTTTGTATGTTTATCTTATATCCTGCTACTCTGCCGAATCTTTCTATTAGTTCCAGTAGTTTTCTTGTGGAGTCCTTTGGATTCTCTATGTATAGTATCTTAGTGTCATCAAATATGGATAGTTTTACTTCTTCCTTATCAATTTGGATGCCCTTTATTTCTTTTTCTTGCCTTATTGCTCTAGCTAGGACTTCCAGCACAATGTTAAAAAGGAGTATTGATAAAGGGCATCCTTGTCTTGTTCCTGTTCTCAAGGGGAGTGTTTTCAGCCTCTCTCCATTAAGAATGTTGTTGGCTGTTGGTTTTGTATAGATGCCCTTTATTATGTTGAGGAATTTCCCTTCTATACCTATTTTAATGAGAGTTATTATCAGGAATGTATCATCAAATGCTTTTTCTTTATAGATTGAGATGATCATGTGATTCTTTTCTTTAGTTTATGTAGTGGTTGATTGATTTTGATTGATTTTCTAGTGTTGAACCATCCTTGGTTACCTCGTATGAATTGTTCTTAGTCATGGTCTATTTTTTTTTTTTTTTTGATATGATGCTGAATTCTGTTGGCTAGAATTTTGTTGAGAATTTTTGCATCTGTGTTCATGAGAGATATTGGTGTGTAATTTTTTTTTTGTGTTGTTTGCCTGGTTTTGGTGTCAGTGTTATGCTGGCTTCATAGAATGAATTTGGAAGTATCCCTTCCTTTTCTATGTTCTGAAATAATTTGAATAGTACTGGTGCAAGCTTTTCTCTGAATGTTTGGTAGAATTCTCCAGTGAAGCCATCTGGGCCAGAGTTTTTTTTTTTGTTGTTGGGAGATTTTTTGTTACATTTTCAATCTCTTCTCTTGTTTTGAGTCTGTTGACATTTTTGAACTCAGTTTGTGCTAGTTTAGGTAGGTAGTGTGTTTCTAGAAATTTGTTCATTTCCTGTAGGTTTTCAAATTTGTTATAGTTTTCCTAGTATTCTGTAATGATCCTTTTTATTTCAGTTGGGTCTGTTGTAATATCCCCCATTTTGTTTCTTATTTGGGTTATCTGTGTCCTCTCTTGTTTTTCTTTTGTCAGTTTGGCCAGTGGTTTGTGGATTTTGTTGATGCTTTGAAAGAACCAAGTTTTGGTTTTGTTGATTCTGTCTTGTTTTTCTGTTCTCTATTTCATTTATTTCTGCTCTGGCCTTTATTCTTTGCTTTTTTCTGGTGGCTGTGGGTTTCTTTTGCTGTTCTCTTTCTGTTTGTTTGAGTTGTATAGCTACTGTTTTGATTTTGTCCCTTTCCTCTTTTTGGATGCGTGCGTCACTTGTTATAAATTGACCTCTGAGCACTGCCTTTGCTGTGTCCCAGAGGTTTTGATATGATATGTTTTCATTCTTGTTTGATTCTAGGAAATTTTTTATTTCATCTGTGATTTCTTCTATTACCTAGTGGTTTTTAAGCAAGGTGTTATTCAGTTTCCATGTATTTAATTTTTTTCCCTGCTCTTCCTGTTATTAATTTCTACTTCCATAGTGTTGTGAGCATAGAAGATACTTTGTAGTATCTCAGTGTTTTGGATTTTGTTGAGGGTTGCTTTGTGGCCTAAAATGTGGTCTATTCTGGAGAACGTTCCATGGGTGTTGGAAAAGAATGTGTACTTTGCAGCTGATGGGTGGTGTGTTCTATATATGTCTATGAGGTCAAGTTGGCTGATTCTGCCCTTTAGGTCTTCTGTATGTTTGTTGAGTTTCTTTCTAGATGTTCTGTCCTTTACTGAGAGTGGTGTGTTGAAATCTCCTACTATTGTTGTGAACTGTCAGTTTCTCTTTTCAGTGCTGTTAGAATTTTTTTAAAATGTATTTTGGAGCCCTGTCATTGGGTACATAGACGTTTATTATGGTTATGTCTTCCCCTGTTCTGGAACTCTGATCACATGCAAATTTTTACTTTTGACTGTGGCCCACGTTGTGTTCAGGGTTTCTTCATTTTTCTTCATTCTTTTCTCTGACTGTTCCTCAAAGAAAGTGGCCCAAGAATTTGTTTTCAATTTTGCTAATCCTGTCTTCTGTTGTTTCACGTTTGCTCCTAAAACTTTCTATTGCATTGTTTGTTTCTGAAATCTTTTTGTTTATCTTTTGGATTCCTAATTGATGTTTTTTGTGTGATTTCTAGTTGTTTATTTTGACATTTTGTTAATGTATTATTTTCCTGAATTCTTCCATTGTTTTATCTGTCCTATTGTCTTTATTTTTCATGATTTGTCTATTTTTTCCTTATTTTTCCTGAATTTTCCTTCATCTGTTGGAGAACCCTGAATATTAGAGTTTCAAATTCTCTATCAGTAGTTCCAGTGCCTTTTCTTCTATTAAAGGTCATTTGGTGTTTTATTTTGATAACTTTCTGGAATCACCCTGTCTTGTTTTTTTAAAATGTTTTGATATTGTCCACTGTCTCCAAGACATTCAGGAATTATTTTCTTCATTTATGGATTGTGGATGTGATCGTTTCATCTTGCTTTTTCATTTTATTTGGTTATGTCTGGGTAGTGGGCTGGGTGTGTTTTGTTGCTTTCTCACATGTGGGCACAATACTTCTACCACCTTGTCCAAGTAGGCGGGTCTGGTCACTCAGCTGTGGTGCAGCAGGGTGAGTCCAGTGGGGCCGGAGGGGCAGTGATGGGTAATTTATGGCATGAGGGGGACAATGGGGCAGGGCTGCAGGGGGTAGTGCAGGATAGGGTCTGGGAGACAGTGTCAGTACTGCTGAGCCATGTGACACTTGGCACACAGTGCAGATAGGAAGGAGGAAAAGGAGAGAGTGTGATGTGCAGAGGTAAGTGGGTGGGAGAAAGAAGAGAGAGAAATAAAAGTAAAAAATGAAGTAAACAAATAGTAAATAAAATGGCGGTGCGCTAGGATTTGGTGGGTGGGATGGAGCATACATGGTGAGGGTGTATGCTTGTGGGTATATAGTGGAGTGGTGTGGCTTGACCTGTTAAGAAGGGGCTTGAGTGGCGCACAGGCCTAGGTGGGTGGGACAACAGAAAGGAAAGGAGGGAAATAGAAGAAACCAACAATCAGACAAAGAAGAAAAAATAATAATAATAAAGTAAAAACAACAACAAAAATATAGTGGTGGGAGAGTCAACCAGGCAGGGTGAAATTGGGGTGGTGGCAAGCTGATGTCTCTCTTGCCAGGTGGCATGGTATGTCCCACCAGGAAGGGGTGGAGGCAGTGTAGGACCTAAGTGGGAGGGAAAATGAAAAGGAGAAGGGGAAAGGTAAAGAAAAATAAAAAATATGGTGCTGAGGGAGCCGGCCTGTAGGGGCAGCGCAGACCTGGGGGCCGTGTGCCAGAGGCTTTCCAGCTAAGCAGTACAACACAGCCCACCAAGAATTGGGAGTGGCACATGAGGCTAGGTGGATGGGAGAAAGGAAAGGAAGGAAGGGAGAGGGAGAGACTAGAAAGAATAACATAACAAAAACAAAACAAAGAAACAGTAAATAAAATGATACTGAGGGGGCTGGTTGGTGATGGCAGCGCAGACCCGGGGAGGCCATGTGCGCAGTAACTCTCCAACTGAGCTGTGCAGCACAGCCCCTCCAGAAGGGGTGGGGGAAGTACACAGGGCTAGGTGGGTGGGAGATAGGAAAGGAAGGAAGGGAGAGAGAAGAAACAGAAAAAAAGAAGAAGGAAAAAAAAAAAAGACAAAGCAATCCAAAAAATCACAGCCTGTCAAAAAGGGGAGAGGATGGCACACAGGGCTAGCTGGATGGGAAAAAGGAAAGGAGGAAGGGAGAGAGAGAAGCAACCAAAAAAAAAAAAGCAAAAAAAATAAAAAAATAAAAAAACAAATAAACAAAAAATATGGTGCTGATGGGGCCAGCCCGCGGGAGTGTGGTGGATTCCAGGGGCAGTGAGCTGGTATCTCTCTGACTGAGCAACTGTGGCCCATTGGAAAGCGGTGGAAACTGCTTAGGGTGAAGGGTGGGGGTTGAGAAAGTGGTATCCCTGGTTACTGGGTGCTCTGCCTCCTGCTAGGAACTCTGTGGCATTGCCTTCCCATACTCCCTGTCTGAAGTCCTTTGTGGCTGATGTTCAGGATGGTGAATCCAGGTGGCAGTGAGCTGGTATCTCTCTGGCCGAGTGACCGTGGCCCATTGGAAAGTGGTGGAGACTGTGTAGAGGGAAGAAGGGTGGGGGGTTGGAAAGCGTGTATCCCTGGTCACTGGGTGCTGTGTCTTCTCCTGTTGGGAGCTCTGTGGAGTTACCTTCCAGTACTCCCTGTCTGTGTTCTTTGGTGGCTGCAGTCCAAGATGGCAAATCTGGCCATGTTAGCTGGTATGGGACCTCCACTCCGTAGCTCTTTCTCCTTCTCTGTTCTGTCAGTTTCTTTGTCCATTCGGTGCTTGATTCATTTCTTTATTCCTTCATTTGGTGCTTAGGGTTCCAAGACTGGCATTTGTATCTATTTTTACTTAGATGTTTGGGTCTTTGCTGCAGAGGGATGGCATTGTGCTTCTGTCTATAGTGCCATGTTGGCTCCACCAGCTTTTTTTTTTTTTTTCCTACTACAAGTTAACTTCTTAATAACTGTCATAACATGTACCACCTATTTAAGTCTGGGGACTGGAGTTAAGCATCCTAGAAATATGTACCCAAATATTTTAAGAATTGGCCTATAGGGTTGCTGTGAGTTGGAATCAACTTGATGGCAGTGGGTTTATATTTGGGGAAAATGAGAGTGCCCTTTGAGATACTGAATATAAAATGTCCAACTTTATGGTATTAGCTTTCTATTGTTGTGTAACAGATGACTACATGTTTAGCATTTTAAAGCAGCATACATTTATTATCTTACAGTTTCAGTGGGTTAGGAGTCCAGGCATGGCTTAGCTGGGTCCTGTGCTCCGGGTCTCACCAAACTGTATTTCTTTTTGTAACTTGAGGTCCTCTTCCAAGCTGAAATGGTTGTGGCAGAATTCATTTCCTTATGATGTAAGATAGAGATCCTCAGCTTTTAGAGGCCATCTGAGTTTCCCTGACACAAGGCTTTCTAAAGGCATTTCACATCCTAACAGCTTGCATTTTAAGGCCAGCAGGAGAATCTCTTGTGTGGTAAGACAGAGTCTTATATACATAATGTAACATGATCATGGGAGTAACATTCCAACGCTTTTGCCGTATAATGTAATGCAATCAAAACGGTGACATTGCATCATGTTGCCATATTCTGTTGACTGAAAACATTTCACAGATCCCACTCACACAAAAGGAGTGGATTATATACAGGGGGTGGAGATCATGGGGGCTATATTAGAATTCTGCCTACCACAGTTACGGATGAGCTATTTTAGATAGAAGAGCATTTTTTATATTAAAAAAATTTACTATGATCCCATTATATTATTGAGATTAAGTCTCTAATGTCATTTTAAATTATTTTTTTTTCTGACTTTAATGTCAAAATTTTGGGTAGGTAAGAATTTTTCTGTAGAGAGGATCTATGACTTTGATGAGAATTTTAAATGAATTCCCTCCCAGCCCTCACCAGCACTCTATTATGAACCATTACAGATCTAGTCCTTTTTAGTTTTACAGAGACAAGTAGATTTGCTTAGGGTTAAAGCATAGAGTTGTAGTGAAATCTGTACTGCAAACCTGGCTATTTGAATCTCACTCAATATTTGCAATAATAATGAAATTTATTCAATTTTGCTTCCTCATGCAGGCATGATTAATAGAATCAGTGTTACTATTTAAGTAATTTTGGTGCCTATAAAATGTTTTAGTAAATCATATAAAATTTTATTTTAGTTTTTAAAATGAACAAGTAGCTGTGCACCTCTTATTTAGAGGACTATTATTCCAGTAATAATACTGTTTATCTAAAGTATATGTAGATAAAATAATCCACTTGAACCCAAGGCTGCTGCTTTTTTATTTTATTGTATTTCATGTGAAAGTTTACAGCACAAATTAGTTTCTCATTCAAAAATTTTATATATAAATTGTTTTGTGACATTAGTTTCAATCACCACAATGTGTCAGCACTCTCCCCCTTTCCCTTTCCTTCCTGGGTTCTCCATGTCCTTGCTGAAGTTACTTAGTCTCATCACATGATACATTTCTGTACCTGATTATGGAATGAGTTTCCTTAGAATCTTATAGGTCATATATGGAAATCTCTTGAGCAGTGGTTAGAAGATTTATTTTTATTTCAATTATAGATGCCATGTTATCTCAAATTTCAATGAGAAGCAAAATACAGATTTGGAGTTTTCTTTTGTTACTTAGTATAAGCCTGTTCCAAAGAAGGGACATTTGGTCTACACTTTAAAGATGTTTTTTCTTTCTCATTTGGTCTCCATTTTTTCTGATGAGAAACAAACAGGCATTCAAATGACTATTCCTGTGTGTAATGGCATTTTTCTTTGGCTGCGTTTAAGATTTTTTCTTTTTACTTGGTTTTCAATAGTTTCACTATAATGTATACAGGCATTATTTTCTTTGTATTCGTCAGTTTCATGATTGCTGAGCATCTTGGTTATGTAAATATATCTTTTGCCAAATTTGGGAAATTTTCAACTATTATGTTTGAAATAATTTTTCTACCTCTTTCTCTCTTCTCCTTATAGGACTGTAATTACATGTTAGATTATTTGATATTATCCCACAAGTCCCTAAGTCTTTGCCTATTTTGTTTTTCTAATCTTTGTTCTCTTTGTCCTCAGATTGGGTAATTGCTAACGATCTATCTTCAGATGTTCTGACTTTTCCACTGTCATATATCCAGTCTGCTCCAAAAGGTCCATCCTGTAAAATTCTAAATTCATATGTTGTGTTTTTCAGTTCTAGAATTTCCGTTTTTAATAATTTCTATTTTTCTCTTGAGACTTCAGTCTTTTCATGCATGATGAGCATATTTTCCTTTACATTGAGTGTTGTTATAATACCAGTTGCCATTGAGTGGATTTGGATTCATGATGACTCTGTTTGTGTCAGAGTGGAACTGTGCTCCACAGGATTTTCAGGGGCTGATTTTTTGGAAGTAGATTGCCAGGCCTTTCTTCTGAGATGCCTCTGGGTTGACTCAAACCTCTAATAGCCAAGCATATTAACAATTTTCAGCACTCAGGGAGTCCAGGGACTATTGGTATAATAGCTGCTTTAAAATTCCATATGCTAATTCTCACATCGGCATTATCTTGGGATCACTCCCTGTTGATTGCCTTTTTTTTTTTTTTTTTTAATTAAAAGTAATTCACATTTTTCTGTTTCTTCAAATGCAAATAATTTCGAATTATAGCCTGGATACAGTGAATGTTCTGACTCATAGGGTTGCTATGAGTTGAAATCGACTCGATGAAAACAGGTTTTGTTTTGTTTTTTATAGTGAGTATTATGCTGTTGTTGTGTTAGGTGCTGTTGGGTTGGTTCTGACTCATAGCGACCTTATGTATAACAGAACAAAATGTTGCCTGGTTCTATGCCATCCTCATGATTGTTGCTGTTTGAGCCCATTGTTGCAGACACTGTGTTAATCTATCTTGTTGAAGGTCCTTCTCTTTTTCACTGGTTCTCTACCAGGCATGATGTCTTTCTCCAAGGATTGTACCTCCTGAAAACATGCTCAAAGTAAGCGAGAAGTCTTATTGTCCTCGTTTCTAAGGAACAGTCTGGCTGTGCTTCTTCCAAGACAGATTAGTTCATTCTTCTGGAAGTCCATAAGCCAAAAAAACCAAACCCATTGCTGTCAAGCCAATTCCGACTCATAGCGACCCTATAGGACAGAGTAGAACTGCCCCATAGGGTTTCCAGGGAGCACCTGGTGGATTCGAACTGCCAACCTTTTGGTTAGCAGCCATAGCTCTTAACCAATACATCACCAGGGTTTCCCATAGTATGTTGAATATTCTTTCCCAGCACCATATTTCAAATACATTGATTCTTCTTCTGTCTTCCTTTTTCATTGTCCAGCTTTTGAATGCATATGAGGTGATCGAAAATACCATGGCTTGAGTCAGTGGCACCTTAGTCCTCAAAGTGACATCTTTGCTTTTTAACACTTTAAAGAAGACCTTTGCAGCAAATTTTCCCAATACAGTATGTCATTTGATTTCTTGACTGCTGCTTCCATGGGTGTTGATTGTGGATCCAAGTAAAATGAAATCCTTGACAACTTCCGTCTTTTCTCCATTTATCACGAGGTTGCTTATTGGTCCAGTTGTGAGGATTTCTGTTTTCTTAGTGTTGAGGTGTAATCCATACTGACAGCTGTAGTGTTTGATTTTATGTTGCTGAAATTCTTTGGATTCTGTTATATTTACTCTGCCAATTGGTATTTTTTGGCTTTAATATGTAATTAACATGATTGAATGCAAAATTCAAATTCTATATTTAGGCAGCAGCTCAAATTGCATTTCAGTTCTTTTAGCTTTTTCTAGGTTGCGTAAGTCTTCCCTGTGCACATACGGTTCAGGAGTCAGGCAAAGATTTGGGGAGAATTTATACAAAAAAGTTGGGATTCCCTCTTGTATGCTCATATATGTCTGTCTGCATTGCACATGCAGGCAGGCTGTGCCTCAAACTTCCAGGCAGCCATAAAACTACTAGGAATGAGGCACATATACCCACTGGCATCAACCATTTCATGGGTGCTGCATGCATCTATGATCCAGGTGGACACACAAGACACTTACACAGTTTTGGCAAAGTGAAAGCTGTTATTATTTATAGAAAGCAAATGGTAAACAATGATAGTAGATTCCCAAAGGGAAACACTTACCCTTCCCTAAGTTACCCATGTCCATTCTTAAGTTGCCGGGCAGGCACACCATGGTTCAGGTCAGATGCTGTGTTCATGTCACCATTGCCCTGGCTACCATCACTGTCCGAGGCTTCTGCTCTGCCACTGGTCTTTGCTGTGCCTTGCCTACTGGCAGCAAGATCCCTGCACTGGATCTCCCAAGCCTCTGCTGCTAGGCCCTTCTAAGCCTCTGCTGCTGGCTCCCACCGTGCTACTTGGCCTTTGGGACCCTCTTGCTGCCATGCTGTTGAACACTCGCTTCCCACGAGGGGACGCATGCAACTCCTGCACGGGGCACACTCAGGCCTCTCTTGCTCTGTACAAGTGTTACAGCTCTTTTAGCTCTACTAGTAGGCCTCCTGCCCAGAGGTGCCTGACTCTGACCTGCTTTAGGAAGACCCCTCCACAGGGCACATTCAGGCCTCTGCCCTACATAAGCAAATGTTATAGTTCTTTTAGCTTCACCAGCAAGCCTCCTGCACAAAGTGCTCAGCTTTTGCTCCATGGGCTGGCAAGCCCACTCCAGCTGCCTCTCTCCGTGGGGTGATAAGTCTGCCAGCACTGTCTCTTGTCATCTCCAGTGTTTGCTCTTTCTTCTGAGTCTAGGAGGTTCTCCACACAGGGACCCTGGGTCCTTGTCTGAAGGATGTGCTCTACTCCAGACTCTTCTTGATGGTAGTAAGGCCCTCCTGAGCCTCTGTGGGATTGGCCCTTATATAAGCAAACTCCTCGTCAAAATCAAGCCATGGTCCCTCCACCAGCACCATGAACTGACCAATCCCCTTGGCGGATTGTAAGTCACTCAGTTCGCATACTAAACTGACCAATCCCGTTGGTGGACCATAAGTCACCCAATATGCATAGTCCCAGGCAATCATTCTCTGGGAGTTACAAGACTATGGCTAGAAAGGCCATATAAATCAATTCACCTCAACATACCTCTCTTTGGTTATCTTCTTTGTGTGATTTTTTCTTAATCTTTCCAGTGGCTGTGATTGCTTGGAACTCTGTCTTTTAGTACTTACGGTGTAAAACCAAAGGTTTTGTACTGCTATAAGGCACCCTGCATGGTGCAGACTAAGGCTTGCCCTCAGGCTAGAAGCCATGGAGATGGGAATCTTACTTGGTGCCCTTCCCTTCTTCCAAGTGTCACCTTCTCTGAAGAATATACCTGCTCTTGGTTGCTCTCCAGTGTTGATATTTGTATTTTGTCTAGAGTTTATGGTTGTTGTTTGTAGCAGGGTTTGTCCATAGGAACTTGCTCTCCCATACAAGAAGCATAAATGGGGACTTGACACCTGCTTTCTCAAACTGCTGTCCGTTTGATGGAGAATTTCTGAGTCTTTTCATGTGTAATAAAATCCATTCATTCTCTCAAAGTCAAAACTATGTTTATCTTGTGTTATGAGGAGAAATGCTTTTTTTAAAAGAAAATTAAAAATGTTTTAATTTAAATATCTTATGCCTAGAGAAAAGGCTAAATGAAACTTTTAATTTATTGCAGTTGTAATTTGCCAGATTTAGGGCCAATTTTCCTGTGAAAAGTCAACAAGAAGTTATAGCTACAGACATTATTCACCATGATGCTTGAGAAGGGTACAATTAAACGTACATGAAAAATCATAACCTTGTTATCATTGGATTTTAAAAAGATAATAATTACAAAAATGAATTAATAAAAACAAAAAATACTGAAGCTAATACTTTTTGTCTTACTATATCCTAGAATACTGTGAGTGCACTGGAAATTGAGAACAAAGTACTTCAGGAACAACTGAAACAGGCTATACAGGTAAACGATATCATGTTCCTTTAAAATTGTTAACAAGTGGAGTAAATATATATAAAAAACTTTTCAAATGAATAATTTTTACTTTGTAAAATATTATCCTATTAGTCTATATATTATACTAGTTTATCAGGTTTAAAATATATTGATTTTATGCATTAGGAATATATTAATAAAACTTAATATTCATTTTAATCAGTGCTCAGCAAGCTGGGAAGAAAAGTAAATTTACTTAATCCAGTAAAGGAAATCTATTTCAAAATTATGGATAATATATACTTAAAAGTAAAATACTGCAGGCATTCTAATTAAACTCCATTAAATTAGGATGTTGATTTTTACCGCTCTTTTTCAAATTCTAGCTAAATAAGATAAGAAATGAAAGAAGCTACAAACATTTTCATAAACTGATAGACAGAGGTATTCTTATTTGTAGACTATATAATTTTATTTCTGAAAAATGCGAGATAATCAATAAATTTATTAATGATACTGTTTAAAAAAATGGCAGACATAAAATAGATATAAAAAATCGGTAAGTTTCTTATTTGTCAGAAACAATCATTTAGAAAACATAATAGAAAAAATTCTATTCATAATGTTAGTCTAACATAATATTAGGACAGCATATCTAACAAACATATAGAATTTTATATAAAGAAAAATATTTTACCAAGGGACATAGACAAACATTGAAGGAATAGAAATTTATGTTTTTGGTTTTGAAGGCTCAATGTTATAAATATTTCAGTTTTTACCCAAATTAATGTACAAACTTAAAGCAATTTATTTCCAGAGATAAATGGAATTATTTTTCAATTTAACAAAATTATCATAAGACATACTGATATTAGAAACTGTGGTTATACAAAAAAAGAACAATTAGGAAGTATTTCTTCATCCAAAAATTAATATATACTGTAAAAGTACAGTAACTAAAGGATTATGACACTGATTCTGGTACTGATTGGAAAGTCTAGAAACATATTCAAATAAATATGGTAATTTAGTATATTATAAACTTTTAGTTGTTAAAATTTGTCATAGGAGGATAAGATTTTATAAAAAGTAAACTTTGGGAAAAAAATATATGTAGGGAAAAATCCCCCAAGTGTCTGTCAGTTTGTCGTACTGTGGGGGCTTGCATGTTGCTGTGATGCTGGAAGCTATGCCACTGGTATTCAAATACCAGCGGAGTTACCCATGGCAGACAAGTTTCAGCTGAGCTTCCAGACTAAGACAAACTATGAAGAAGGAACCGGCAATCTACTTCTGAAAAGAATTAGCCAGTGAAAACCTTATGAATAGCAGTGGAACATTGTCTGATACAGTGCCAGAAGATGAGCCCGCCAGGTTGGAAGGCACTCAAAAGATGACTGGGGAAGAGCTACTTCCTCAAAGTAGAGTTGACCTTAATGATGTGCATGGAGTCAAGCTTTCGGGACCTTCATTTGCTGATGTGGCATGACTCACAATGAGAAGAAACGACTGCAAACATCCATTAATAATCAGAACATGGAATGTACAAAGCCTGAATCTAGGAAAACTGGAAATCATCAAAAATGAAATGGAACATATAAACATCAGTATCCTAGGCATTAGTGAGCTGAGATGGACTGGTATGGGCCGTTTTAAATTGGACTACTATGCCAGTAATGACAACTTGAAGAGGAATGGAAATTCATTCATTGTCAAAAAGAACATTTCAAGATGGATCCTGAAGTACAATGCTGTTAGTGATAGGAAAATATCCATACTCCTACAAGGAAGACCAGTTAATACGACTGTTATTCAAATTTATGCAGCAAACACTAAGGCCAAAGATGAAGAAATTGAAGATTTTTACCAACTTCTGCAGTCTGAAATTGATCAAACATGCAATTAAGATGCATTGATAATTACTGATGATTGGAATGTGAAAGTTGGAAACAGAAGGATCAGTAGTTGGAAAATATAGCCTTAGTGATAGAAACAATGCCAAAGATCGCATGATAGAATTTTGCAAGACCAACGACTTCTTCATTGCAAATACCTTTTTTCAACGACATAAACGACTGTACACATGGATCTTGCCAGATGGAATCCACAGGAATCAAATCGACTACATATGTGGAAAGAGACAATGGAAAAGCTCAATATCATCAGTCAGAGCAAGGCCAGGGGCTGACTGTGAAACAGACCATCAATTGCTACTACGGAAGTTCAAACTGAAACTGAAGAAAATTAGAACAACTCCACAAGGCCGAAGTATGACCTTGAGTATATCCCACCTGAATTTAGAAACCATCTTAAAAATAGATTTCATGTTTTGAACACTATTAATGACCGAAGACCAGACAATTGTGGAATGACATCAAGGACATCATACGTGAAGAAAGGAAAGAAAGAAGAGACCAAAATGGATGTCAGAAAAGACTCTGAAACTTGCTCTTGAACATCCAGTAGCTAAAGCAAGAGGAAGAAATGATGACGTCTAAGAACTGAACAGAAGATTTCAAAGGGCAGCCCTAGAAGACAAAGTAAAAGTATTATAATGACATGTGCAAAGACTGGAAATAGAAAACCAGAAGGGAAGAACACACTCAGAATTTCTCAAGCTGAAAGAACTGAAGAAAAAATTCAAGCCTTGAGTTGCAATTTTGAGGGATTCTACCGGGAAAATATTAAACGACACAGGAAGCATCAAAAGAAGATGGAAGAAATACACAGAATCACTATACTAAAATGAATTGGTCGATATTCTGCCATTTCAGGAAGTAGCATATGGTCAAGAACTGATGGTGGTGAAGAAAGAATTCCAAGCTGCACTGAAGGCATTGGTGAAAAACCAGGCTGCAGGAATTGATGGAATATCAATTGAGATATTTCAACAAACATATGCAGTGCTGAAAGTGCTCACTTGTCTATGCCAAGAAATTTGGAAGACAGCTACCTGGCCAACCAACTGGAAGAGGTCTATATTTATGCCTATTCCCAGAAAAGGTGATCCAACTGAATGTGGAAATTATTGAACAATATCATTAATATCACATGCAAGTAAAATTTTGCTGAAGATCATTCAAAAGCATGCAGCAGTATATGGACAGAGAACTGCCAGAAATTTGAGCTGGACTCAGAAGAGGACATGGAACCAGGGATATCATTGCTGATGTCAGATGGATTCTGGCTGAAAGCATAGAATACCAGAAGGATGTTTACCTGTGTTTTATTAACTGTGCAAAGACACTCGACTGTGTGGATCATAACAAATTACGTATAACATTGTGAAGAATGGGAATTCCAGAACACTTAATTGTACTCGTGAAGAACCGGTACATAGATCAAGAGGCAGTTGTTCAAACAGAACAAGAGGATACTGCGTGGTTTAAGTCAGGAAAGGTTTGTGTCAGGGTTGTATCCTTTCACCATACCTATTCAGTCTGTATCCTGGGCAGATAATCTGAGAAGCTGGACTATGTGAAGAAGAACAGGGCATCAGGATTGGAGGAAGACTCATTAACAATCTGTGTTATGCAGATGACACAACCTTGCTTGCTGAAAGTGAAGAGGACTTGAAGCACTTACTTACGAAGATCAAAGACCACAGCCTTCAGTACGGATTATACCTCAACCTAAAGGAAACAAAAATTCTCACAACTGGACCAATAAGCAACATCATGATAAATGGAGAAAAGATTGAAGTGGTCAAGGATTTCATTTTACTTGGATCCACAATCAACACCCTTGGAAGCAACAGTCTAGAAATCGAAAAACTCCATTGCATTGGGCAAATCTGGTGCAAAAGATCTCTTTAAAGTATTGAAAAGCAAAGATGTCACCTTGAATACTAAGGTGCACCTGACCCAAGCTGTTTTAGTCATCTAGTGCTGCTATAACAGAAATACCACAAGTGAATGGCTTTAACAAGAGAAGTTTACTCTCTCACAGTCCAGTAGGCTACAAGTCCAAATTCAGGGCGCCAGGTCCAGGGGACGGCTTTCTCTCTCTGTTAGCTCTGGAGGAAGGTCCTTGTCGTCAGTCTTCCCTTGGTCTGGGAGTTTCTCTGTGTAGGGATCTCAGGTCCAAAGGACCCGCTCTGCTCCCGGCACTGCTTTCTTGGTGGTATGAGGTTCCAGTGTGTCTCTGCTCGCTTATCTCTTTTATATCTCAAAAGAGATTGGCTTAAGACACTATCTAATCTTGTAGACCTCATCAGTATAACTGCCACTAAATCTTATTACATCATAGTGATAGAGTTTACAACACATAAGGAAATCACATCAGATTACAGAATGGTACATAATCATACAATACTGAGAATAATGGCCTAGCCAAGTTGACAAATGTTTTTGGGGACATGATTCAGTCCGTGACACAAGCCATGGTGTTTTCAGTCACCTTATATACATTTGAAAGCTGGGCAGTGAATAAGGAAGACTGAAGAAGAATTGACACCTTTGAATTGTGGTGTTGGAGAAGAATATTGAATGTATTATGGACTGCCAAAAGAACAAACAAATCTATCTTGGAAGAAATACAACCAGAATACTCCTTAGAAACAAGGATGGTGAGACTACGTCTCACACACTTTGGACATGTTATCAGGAGGAATCATTCCCTGGAGAAGGACATCATGCTTGGTAAAGTAGAGGGTCATCGAAAAAGAGGAAGACCCTCGATGAGATGGATTGACAGAGGGGGTGCAAAGTGGATTTAGACATAACAACGATTGTGAGGATTGCGCAAGACTGGGCAGTGTTTCGTTCTGTTGTATATAGGTTCACTATGAGTTGGAACTGACTCAACTAACAACAACAGCAACACTGGGAAAAATAAAGTTAGGTCTCTATTACAAACAATGTATCATAATAAGTTGCAGGTTGATTTAAGATCTGAAAGTAAGAATGAACTCTGTCTGAATATATTGAAGAAACACTGGGTTAACAGTTCCGTGACTAGAGCAAGGCTTTTTAAGGATTATACCACAAAGGAATATGTTAATATATCAGCTGTATATATATTGGCTATAAGTTTTGTGGTCTTGGCTAGAGCAAGGTTTTCTAAGCATTATACCACAAAGGAATATGTTAATATATCAGATACACACACACACACACACACACATATATATATGTAAAACTTTTTTTATGGTAATACAATCATTAAATATAAAGAAAAAATGGATTTTTGTTACAAAATGTTTTATATGAAGATTTTTTTTACAAACTTATAAGTAACAGGAATTGCCTTATTACTTAAACAAAGGACACAAGTAGGCAAGGCAGAATTCAGAAACATTCATGGCCAGTACACGCACACAAATATATTCAACCTCACTGGTTGTCAAATCAATATAATTTAAAATAACAGTGAGATACATTTTATTTTACTTACAATTTTGGTCAAAGTTTAAGAAATGGAAATATGTATTTGTAGATGTACACTGAAATGAGCAGTCTTTCACACATCTCTATTATTAGTAAGAATTGATATGTTTCTGGAAGAAATATGTAACAAAAGTCTTGGAAAGTACATACATAGCCTTTTCATTCATCAGTTCTACTTCTGAACATTGATACTAAAAAAGAAAAAAATGTACAGAGATTTTGTACAAGTATGTATCTTGTGGTATTTTTAATAGCAAAAATTTTGAGAGGACCTAAATGCCCATCAATAAGAAATTTGCTAAATGTATTGTTAAATGTACTATAACACTATCTCATGAAAAGAAGAGATAATGGGAATATGTGTAGTATAATCCAATCTATATAGTTAAAAATACACATATACACTAGCTATATTTAGAAATAACTAAAAAAAGATATACATCAAAATGTTGGCAGTGATTTTTGTCTATGTGGTGAAATTTGTGAGCTTTCTTTTTGTTGATCTATATAGTCTTTCATACAAATAGCCTATTATTTGTATAATTAAATAAAAATTTAAAAAATTATCAAAAAGTTACATTTTTAAGAACATTTGTGTTCTAGAATAATTAATTTTCCATCTTTGGTTTCATTATTTCATATTGTGGATATTAGTTATTCTGGTTATAATTTATCACTTTTATAATATATACTTTATTTATTTTTATTGTGCCTGTATAGTAATTGGAGCCTTAAAAAAAAATAATAGCTGGAGAACTTCCTGGGTATAAAAAGAGCCCTCAAAGTGGAAAAAGTTTCTTCACAGTTTTTAATTTTACTTGTGGAGTTGTTAAACTACGGATTATATTACTGGCTTAATTTAGCTCCCTTCAATTCAGTGAAAATAAAAGTTTGAGGAATGATTGTGGGCCTGACTACATGCAGATACCTAAAGGTTGTGGTATTGGCAGGAAAGTGCAATAGAAAATAATGCTTGATAACTGTTATTTTTTGAAAAACAGGAAGCTGAAAAAACTAAGCATCAGCTTGACTGTCTTCTGAATCAAAGGAAGGAGTTACTTAAAAATGAGCAAACTAAGACAGCCATGCAAATGGATATTAGTGAAGTAAAAGTTAAAGATTTAAATTCAGAGAATGTACCACTGGAGAAAGAAAGAAGAAAAACACAACTTTCAGATTCAGGTGAACACAAGTCAAATGATAGAATCCAACAGCACCCACAGGTAAGGAAAGAAATAAAATAGGGACAATAATACGTGCTGCAAGAAGTTTATCTTTCATGTTGTTATTTATTTAATTTGTTTATATTATTTTTTAAAATTCCTTATACCTTTTTCCTGTTTTTGCTTGGACTTTTGCTTTTTACCCTCTGGATATGTCAATTCATTATTATCTTGAATACCAAGCTGTACATTAAATATGTATTGGTTTTCAGTGATCATTTAAGCATCTGAGATCTGAGGGCGAGGAGGAAATAAGAGGTTGAAATACTAAAAACATTTTTCTATAAATTAATAAGATTAAATATAAATGAAATGCTGTGGAAAAAACTCTGAAAATTATTTTTGTCTCTTGTGTTTATGTAGTACAGTGGTTTCAGAAGCTCTTTCTCGAACTTTGTTCGTATTTATTAATGTATTTATACCTTAGAAGAGTAAAACAGTCCACAAATAAGCAACTGGACTGATGAGAAATGAAACCAGTTAAAGTAAAGCAAAAGTTGTTGAGAATCTCAGGAGATAGAATTACAAACCCTCATGCAGTTATACTTATTCTAGCAGTATGGCTCTCGCCGGGTCCTTCATTTCTTTAATAGTATTTCATATTTCTTGGTGTTCTCCTACTTATTTTCAGACTGAGAGTTTATTTGTATTCGAGATAGAAAAGCAAACCTAGGAAAAGATGAAGTAGCTAGTAGCGTAAAACTGAACTGAAAGCCCAATCCTCTACCTTTTTCAAGAGGCTATGAGACTGTCACAAAATCCTTTTATCCTTGTTTTTATCTTCCCTATTTTTTCATATTTTTATTGTGAACCACCTCAACTTCTTCCTGCAGAAATAAATAATAAAGAAAATTGCTCTGATGGGAAGAAAAATTATTGAGGTTATTAGGTCAGTAAGTCAATGAAGATATATGCGAGGTGCACTGAATTGATTACAATATAAAAGCCAGTCTTTCTAGAAATGCAAGATCTTCTGTCAGCTGGTTTAAGGAAAAGGCAAAGGGAAACAACAGTTTAAAATGTGCTAGTCATTTTCTATCTGTGTATATGTGGTAGTCATTTATACAACACTGTAAGATAACTAGGGAGCCCTTGTGGTGCAGTGGTTAAAGCACCTGGCTGCTAACAGGAAAGTCAGTGGTTTGAAACCACCAGAGGCTCCATGGGAGAAAGATGGGGCTTCCATAAAGATTTTCTGCCTTGGAAACCCTATGGGGTCATTATGTGTTGGAATCAACTTGACAGCAGTAGGTTTGGTTTTTGGGTAAGATAGCTATTAGCACCGTCATTTTAAAGATGAAGAAACTGAGGCTTAAAAAAGTTGAGTAAACTATGCAACATTGCATGGTAATGTTGAGCTAGCTTTCAAATTCAGGTCTTTCTGGCTCCAAAATCATATCTGATAATGTCTTATTTGCTTGTCTATATGGCTTCATTCAGAATCCTCTCCTTGTTAAAAGTTTGTGTTCTTTAACTTAATTTTATTTATTTTATTTTGTTATTGTTGAGAACATACACAGCAAAGCATACACCAGTTCACCTGTTTCTGCATGTACAATTCGGTGACATTGATTACATTCTTTGAGTTGTACAACAATTCTCACCTTCCTTTTCTGAATTGTTCCTTCCTCATTAAGATAAATTTGCTGCCCCCTAAGGTTAAAATCTTTAGAGTTGCTGTTGTCAGTTTGATCCCATATAGCACAAGCCCAAGCCCAAGCCCATTACTGTTGAGTAGATTCTGACTCATAGTGACCCTATAGGACAGAGTAGAACTGCCCCATAGGGTTTCCAAGGAGCAGGTGATGGATTTGAACTGCTGACTTTCTGGTTAACAGCTGAGTTCTTAACCACTGCACCACCAGGGCTCCACAACTATATAAATAATAAATAGTTTGCTCAGTAATACTCAGATTTTAATGGTTTCATTTCTGAAGTTTAATTATATGCAAATTCATTCTGAAAAACCTCACATTAGAACCTGAATATACAAATACCGCAACCTTGTTTAGTAAATTACAAATGCTTAAAAAACTGGTCAGAATAAGTAAATTCTTTCATAGTTATTTACTTCAAATGAAAGTGTTTCGGAGGCTAGTAAATCTTTTTATCATTTCATATGGAAATAATTTGATAAGGTTGGCAAAGATGTACGAAACATAAAAATGAGTATTCAAGTTATTTTAGTTTTGAGTTACTAACATTGAACAGAGAATAGTTTTCATCAGTTAAAGAACACCTTGATTATATGCTATGCAAAATGTTAATGCCAAAATGAACAATAACTACTCACTTGGGTTTTTCATTCTGGCATGCTTCAAGCAGATAACATCAACTCAGTATGACACAATGCATCCAGATATTCAGTAATAAAAATTAGATAACAAAAATAAAACAAGATTATAGAAGGCACTCTGATATACAATATTAGAAATTATAATATTAATACAAGATGATGCAATATAGCCAGATATTGGCAATACATTGATTTAGGTAGGAATAAGCAATCTTAAAAAAATTAGCAACCTTCATCCCTGGTGGTGTATTAGTTAGCATATAGGCTAGCTGTTGTGACGGCTAGACCCAAATGTATAATGGTTCAATTGTAATATAGATTTATTTTCTCATATAATAGTCAAGGAAATTCAGCATCAGTAGTGGTAGTAGGAGTTCTGCTCCAGAAGGTCATTCAGGTATCCTAGTGTATGGTGGCTTCTGGGTTGCCTTGAGCATAAACATCCAGCTACCAGAATATAAAAGAGCACGGAGGACCAAATGTGAGTTCTTTTCATTGACCAGGCCTAGAAGTGGTACACATCATTTTCTCTCACATTCCATTGGCCACATTTAACTGTAGAATGGACTTAGAAATGTAGACTAGGAATGTGTCCAAGAAGAAAAGAAAATGAGTTTAGTGAACATCTAGAAGTCCTTTAAAGATAAATCCAGCTAGCTAGTCTCTTTAGAAAAGAAACCTGAGTTGGGTGAAATTCAGGCCTGGGATAAGACCTAGAATTAACATTTATGCATTTAAAAAAAGAAAAAAACAAAACAAAACCCATTGCTATCAAGTCGATTCTGACTCATAGCAACCATGTAGGACAGAGAACTGCCCCGTAGGGTTTCCAAGCAGCAAATGGTGGATTCGAACTGCCAACCTTTTGGTTAGCAGCCTAATACTTAACCACTGCACTACCAGGGCTCCCATTTATGCTATAGGAAATATCTGTTTGGGAAGGTAATAGACATTTATACTGTAAGAAATATCTATTGAGGCTCCGGCAAGATGGTGCTCTAGGCAGAAGCACCACGCTGTCCCTCCACAGCAAAGATCTGAAGAACTAAGCCAAACAGAGAATGCAACAATTCTGAAACCCTAGAACATCAAATGAAGAGATAAAGAACTCAGACGAGCACCAAATGGAGTGAGAATACTGAAAGAGAATGGAGAGTGAGGAGAGATTCATGCAGAGGTCCCCTACCAGCTAATGCAGTGCGGATCCACCATCTTGGACTCCTATCAGAGACCAGCAAATCGGGGTACGAGAAAGCAGCCTCACTGAGGGTCCAGTGGGAGACAAAACAGCCGGTAATTTGTGGTGTGTGCTTTCCCACTCCCCACCTCTCTTCGCCCCGGCTCGGGCTCCTCTGCTTCCCGCGGCCACAGTCTCTTGACTGGGAAGCGCCTGCTGCTTGGATTCCAGACACCCAAGCGGGTGGCTCTCTGGGTGCCATTTGTTGGCTATTAGTGTTGCTTTCTTTTTTTCTGCTTCTTTTGATTTCTCATTTGCCTCTCGCCGCCTCCCCCTCCTTTCACTGTGCCTTTCAAGTGCCTGGCTCCGTGTGCCATCTTTGCTTCTTCCTGAGGGGCTCCAGAGCACCGGCAATTTTTGATATATGCTTTCCCACTCTCCACCCTTCTTCACCCACACTCGGCCTCCTCTGCTTCCCACGGACACAGTCTCTTGTCCAGAAACACCAGCCTGCACTGGCTGGATCTCTGAGTGCCATTTGTTGGTTGCTGGTGTTGCTTTTTTTTTTTTTTTTCCCTGCTTCTTTGGATTTCTTGCTTGCCTTTCACCACCTCCCCCTCCTTTCGCTTGAGTGCCTGGCTCCGTGCACCATCTTTGCTTTTTCCTGAGGGGCTGCGGAGCTCCATTCAAGTGTGGAGCTGCTTCCCGGTCTGGGCTACCGCGCTGGTGGGATGGATCCGAGGGCTTTTCTTTGTTTTGAATTGTTTGTCTGTTTTCTTTTCCTTTCTTGAGTTGGGAGCCCTTTCTGGCCAGGCGGAGCTGCGTGCCAGGGAGACTCCCCTTCGGCTTCCTCAGACGTGCAGAGGGATCCCTGAGGACATTTCTTTCTTCATTGTTTTTTTTTCCCTGTTTTTTTTGGGGGGCCTTTCTCATTCTTTTTGTTTTGTTTTGTTTTCCCTCTTTTTCCCTTTTGTCTTTCTTCATTGCTCAGTTTCTTGTCTCTCTATATCTTCCTTCGCTTTCTGATCCCTGAATACCAGGCGTTGTATGCCTCTGTGCCTTCTGGCCAGGCTGTGCTGTGACACCTGAGAGCGACTTCCCGAGACCTCATAGCTGCATTGGTGGGATCCCTGGGAACTTTGCAGTTCTTTAACCTTTCTGATTTTTATTTGTTCATTCTTTTCTTTTCTTCCTCTTCCCCCTTCTGTTTTTCTCCATTTCATAGTCTCTCATCTCTCCATTCCAACGGCAAGCTCCCCTAGCATTATTTTTTGTTTGTATGTATTTTGGCTCCTGTTCCTGTCTCCTCTCTCCCATATCCAGCTCAGCTCCACACATAACCGTCTCCCCACTGCATCCTGCCTACCTGCACCGTGCGCTTGACATCACACCACCAAGCAGTGCAGGCATGGCCTACTGGAACCTGTCCAGCACTGATTACCATCCCGCCCTGGTGGCTGTAGTGAGTGCCACAAACAACCCGTCCCAGTGGCTCCTCTTCGGCTAGACCTGCCCTGCTGTACCATATCTGAGTGACTGAACCTGCCAGTTGGAGAAGGAGGCGAAAAGTATTGAGTGCACAGATGAGCAAACAACAAAGAGCACGCAGTCCGCCGGCTCAGACATACTCAAATTTTTTTTTTTTTAAAAAGGGACAAAACAAACAAATCTACAATCAATAAACGAGAGAAATATCTACTGAATGCCCTGAAAACAGCAAAAATTATCAAAACATTTACAAAAACAGGACAGGATGTTTCCAGTAGGTGTCCAAATTAAAACACCAGATGACTCTCCTGTGGAAGAAAATGCACTAGAAGTATCTGATAGGGAATTCAAATCTCTAGTACTCTGAATTTTCCAAGAACTGAGGCAAAAAGCTGACAAACATGAGGAAAAAATAGACAAATTCAAGAAAAATACAGACAAAAAATTGGAAGAATTCAGAAAGATGATGCAGGAACAAAATGCCAAAATAAATTCACAACTAGAAATTATACAAAGACAACAATTAGAAATTCAAGAGATAAACAACAAGATTTCAGAAATGGATGCTGTCATAGAAGGGATGAGAAGCAGATTTGAAACCGTCGAAGACAGGATCCGTGGAACTGAAGACAAACACTTGGATACAACTCTGTTTCAGGAAAACTCAGAAAAAAGAACAAAGAAAAATGAAGAGACCCTGAGAGTTATCTGGGACATAATTAAAATAAAAAATCTTCGAGTGATTGACATTCCAGAACAGGGGAAGAAAACAGAAAACACAGAGAGGATCATTGAGGAACTGCTGACAGAAAACTTCCCCAATATCATGAAAGATGAAAATCTGGCCATCCAAGATGCTCAACGAACCCGATATAGAAGAGACCCCCAAAAGAAAATCACCAAGGCATATCATATTCACATTCGCCAAAACCAAAGACAAACAAAGAATCCTGAGAGCAGCTCGTGAAAAACAGGAAGTCACATACAAAAGAGAAACAATAAGACTAAGCTCAGATTATTTGACAGAAACCATGCAGGCAAGAAGGCAATGGGATGACATATATAAAATCTGGAAAGAAAAAAATTGTCAGCCAAGAATAATATGTCCTGCAAAACTCTCATTCAAATTTGATGGTGAAATTAGGTCATTTCCAGATAAACAGAAACTAAGGGAATATGTAAAAGTCAAACCAAACTTACAAGAATTATTAAAGGGAGTTCTTCGATCTGAGGACAAACAGCTTCAGCCCTCAGGCAGGACCTAGGATGCAGGATGGTCCAGCCAGATACCAAACTAGGAAATGAACTCTCAAGGACTATCCAAAACCAAAAGAAATACAACAGGGAATCAGAGCAGTCAATTGATGGATGACAACAACATCAAAACAAGGAAAGAGGGAATAAACGGCATAGGTATAGAACCTTCTAATGGAGAGGAAGGCAAGGCGATACCAAGTAAGGGTAGACTGCTTCAAACTTAGAAAGATAAGGGTAAAATTCATGGTAATCACAAAGAAAGTTAACAAACCCACTCATAAAAATAAAGCCAAAAAACATAAAGTCTCAGCAAAAACAAAAGAAATAAAAAAAAAAAAAATCCACAAACAACAGTAACTCAGCACAAGAGAGTAAGAAGAACAAAGAAAACTTCAGCACCACAAAAAAAAGCACTACAAAATGACAGCAACAAACTCACATCTATCAATAATTACACTGAATGTAGATGGACTCAATGCACCCATAAAGAGACAGAGAGTGACAGAATGGATAAGAAAACAGGATCTATCAATATGCTGTCTACAAGAGACACACCTAGGAAACAAAGATGTGAATTTATTAAAAGTCAAAGGTTGGAAAAAAATATATCAAGCTAACAACTACCAAAAAAGAGCAGTAGTGGCAATTCTAATCTCAGATAAAATAGACTTTAAAACAAAATCTACCATAAAAGACAAAGAAGGAAACTATAATGATTAAGGGGACGATCCATCATGAAGACTTAACCATAGTAAACATCTACGCACCCAATGACAGGGCTCCAAAATATGTAAAACCAACTCTAACAACACTGAAAAGAGAAATGGACAGTTCCACAATAATAGTAGGAGACTTCAACACATCACTCTCAGTAAAGGACAGAACAACTAAGAAGAAACTCAGCAAAGATACAGAAGACCTAAAGGGCACAATCAGCCAACTTGACCTCATAGACATATATAGAACACTCCATTCAACCGCTGCAAAGTACACATTCTTTTCCAATGCACATGGAACATTCTCCAGAATACACCACATCTTAGGCCACAGAGCAATCCTCAAAAAGATCCAAAACGTTGAGATAATTCAAAGTATTTTCTCTGACCACAATGCCATCAAGGTAGAAATTAACAACAGAAAGAGCAAGGAAAAAAAATCAATGACATGGAAAGTGAATAACACCCTGCTTATAAACCACTGGATAATAGAAGAAATCAGAGATGGAATCAAAAAATTCCTAGAATCAAAGGAGAATGAAAACACATCATACCAAAACCTTTGGGACACAGCAAAGGCAGTCCTCAGAGGACAATTTATAGGGATAGATGCACACATCAAAAAAGAAGAAAGGGACAAAATCAAAACATTAACTACAGAACTCAAACAAATAGAAAGAGAACAGCAAAACAAGCCCACAACCACCGGAAGAAAGGAAATAGTAAAGATCAGAGCAGAAATCAATGAAATAGAGAACAGAAAAACAATAGAAAGAATCAACAAAACCAAAAGTTGGTTCTTTGAAAGAATCAACAAAATCGACAAACCACTGGCCAGACAGACAAAAGGAAAACAGGCGAGGACACAAATAACCCAAATAAGAAATGAAATGGGGGACATTACAACAGACCCAAGTGAAATAAAAAGGATTATAACAGAATATTATGAAAAACTATACTCCAACAAATTTGAAAACCTAGAGTAAATGGATAAATTTCTAGAAACACACGGCCTACCCAAACTACAACAAAGTGATGTTAAAAATCTGAACAGACCCATAACAAGAGAAGAGATTGAAAAGGTAATAAAAAAACTCCCAACCAAAAAAAGCCCTGGCCAAGATGGCTTCACTGGAGAATTCTACAAAACATTTACAGAAGAGCATGTACCAGTACTACTCAAGCTATTTCAGAACATAGAAGAGGAAGCAACACTTCCAAATTCATTCTATGAAGCCAGCATAACACTGATACCAAAATCAGGCAAAGACATCACAAAAAAAGAAAATTACAGACCAATATCTCTTATGAATATAGATGCAAAAATTCTCAACAAAATTCTAGCCAATAGAATTCAGCATCATATCAAAAAATTAATACACCACGACCAAGTAGGATTCATACCAGCTATGCAAGGATGGTTCAACATTAGAAAATCAATCAATATAATCCACCACATAAATAAAAGGAAAGAAAAGAATCACATCATCATCTCAATTGATGCAGAAAAGGCATTTGACAAAGTCCAACACCCATTCCTGATAAAAGCTGTCAATAAAACAGGTATAGAAGGGAAATTTCTCAACATAATAATGGGCATCTATGCAAAACCAATGGCCAGCATCATTCTTAGTGGAGACAGGCTGAAAACATTCCCCTTGAAAATAAGGATGCCTTTGTCACCCCTCCTATTTAACATTGTGCTGGAAGTTCTAGCTAGAGCAATAAGGCAAGAAAAAGAAATAAAGGGCATCCAAATTGTCAATGAAGAAGTTAAACTGTCCCTGTCTGCAGATGATATGATACTATGCATCAAAAACCCTAAAGACTCCAAGAGAAATCAACTGGAACTAATAGAAAGATTGAGCAGAGTAGCAGGATACAGGATAAAGATTAAAAAATCAGTTGGATTCCTATACACCGGTAAGGAGAACGAGGAAAAGGAAACCAGGAAATCGATACCATTTTCAGTAGCCCCTATAAAGATAAAATACTTAGGAATAAATCTGACCAGGGATGTAAAAGACCTATACAAACAAAACTAGAAAACACTACTGCATGAAACCCAAAGGGATCTACATAAATGGAAAAACATACCATGCTCATGGATAGGCAGACTCAACATTGTGAGAATGTCAATTCTCCCCAAAGCAATTTACAAATACAACGCAATCCCGATCCAAATACCAAGAGCATTCTTCAAAGAGATGGAAAAACTAATCATTAACTTTATATAGAAAGGGAAGAAGCCCCGAATAAGTAAAGCACTACTGAAGAAGAAGAATGAAGTTGGAGGACTCACACTACCTGACTTCAGAACCTACTATACAGCTACGGTAGTCAAAACAGCCTGGTACTGGTACAATGACAGATACATTGACCAATGGAACAGAATTGAGAACCCAGATGTAAATCCATCCACCTACAGTCACCTGATCTTCGACAAGGGCCCAAAGTCCATCAAATGGGGAAAAGACAGTCTTTTTAACAAATGGTGCTGGCAAAACTGGATATCCATCTGCAAAAAAATTAAACAGACCCATACCTCACACCATATACAAAAACTACTTCAAAATGGATCAAAGACCTGAATATAAAGCCTAAAACTATAAAGTTCATAGAAGAAAAAATAGGACCAACACTTCAGGCCATAATACATGGTATTAACAGGATACAAACCATAACCATCAAAGCACAAAACCCAATAGATAAGCTAGATAAGTGGGATCATCTAAAAATCAAACACCTATGCTCTTCAAAAGACTTAACCAAAAGAGTAAAAAGAGAACCTACAGACTGGGAAAAAATTTTTGGACAGTACAAGTCAGAGAAGGGTCTAATCTCCATAATCTACAAGGAAATCCAACACCTCTACAACAAAGAGACAAATAATCCTATTAAAAAATGGGCAAAGGAAATGAACAGACACTTCACCAAAGATGTTCAAATGGCTAACAGACACATGAGGAAATGCTCGCAATCACTAGCCATTAGAGAAATGCAAATTTAAACCACAATGAGATACCATCTCACCCTGGCATTACTGGCACAAATCAAAAACACTGGAAATAACAAATGTTGGAGGCGCTGTGGGGAGATGGGAACTATTATGCATTGCTGGTGGGAATGCAAAATGATACAATGATTTTGGAAAATGATATGGCGCTTCCTCAGAAAGCTAGAAATAGACATAACATATGCTCCAGCAATCCCACTCCTAGGAATATATCCTAGAGAAATAAGAGTCATCATTCAAATAGACATATGCACACCTATGTTCATGGCAGGATTGTTCACAATAGCAAAACAAAGGAAATAACGTAGGTGCCCATCAACAGATGAATGGATAAACAGACTATGGTACATACACACAATGGAGTACTGTGCAACGAGAAAGAACAACAATGAATCTGTGAACCATCTCATAATATTGATGAAACTGGAGGACATTCTGCTGAGTTAAATAAGTCAATCACAAAAGGACAAATATTGTATGAGACCTCTATTGTAAAAACCCATGAAAAAGTTCACACAAAAAAATTTAACAATCTTTGTTGGTTACCAGGGATGGGAGGGGTGGGGGTGGGGAAATACTAAATAGGCAATAGATAAGTGGTATCTTGGGTGAAGGGTGAGACAGTACACAATACAGGGGAAACTAGCACAACCTGTACAAGGAAAGGTCATGGAAGCCCCATAGACACATCCAGACTCCCTGAGGGACTGAATTGCTGGGCAGAGGGCTCTGGGGACCATGGTCTCGGGGAACATCTAGCTCAGTTGGCATGACACAGCTTATAAAGAGAATGCTCTACATTCTACCTTGGTGAGTAGTGTCTGGGGTCTTAAACGCCTGTGAGCGGCCATCTAAGATACTCCACTGGTCTCATCCCTTCGGGAGCAAGGGAGAATGAAGAGAATAGGATACAAGGAAAAGATTAGTCCAAAGGACTAACTGTACACAGCTACCAAGGCCTCCACCGGACTGAGTCCAGTACAGCTAGATGGTGCCTGGTTACCACCACTGATTGCTCTGACCAGGATCACAACAGAGGGTTCTGGACAGAGCTGGAGAAGGATGTAGAGCATAATTCTAACTCACACACACACACACAAAAAGACCAGATTTACTGGCCTAAACGTGACTGGAGAAACCTCGAGAGTATGGCCCCCAGACAACCTTTTAGCTCAGTGGTGAAGTTACCTCCGAGGTTCACTGTTCAACCTAGGAGTGGACAGCCCCGTAAAACCAAATGAGACTAACGAGGTACAGGAGTCCAGTGACAAGGGCCAGAATGCGGAAGGGGACAGGGAAGCTGGTGTTAGGGAACACAAGATTGAGTAAGGATATTGTTGATGTGTTGTGAGATTGTTAACCATTGTCATAAGGCAACATTTGTAGTAACTGTTAAATGAGAAACTATTTTGTTGTGTAAGCCTTCATCTTAAGTGAGAATAACAGCACAATTGGAAGAGTGTAGTCAATGTCACTGAACTGTGCATGTAGAAATTTTTGAAATGGTGTATCTTTGGCTATGTGTATTTTCACCAAAAAAAAAAAAAAAAAAATGTTGAGAATTTAGAAGGTTAATATGTTGTGGGGTTGTTAACCAATGTCATAAAACAACATGTGTACTACTGTTTCATGAGAAACTATTTGTTCTGTAAGCCTTCATCTGAAGTACAATAAATAAAAAAAAGAAAAATATCTGTTACCTTCCCAAGAGGTAGTTTCTTAATGAAATCATACTTTCTAGGCCACTAGTCTCTTAACATTTTTGATCACAGATTTTGATAGACATATTTTTAGCATGCATCCTCAATATACATATTTAAATTTATGAATTTCAAAAACTATATCATAATTTCTTATATCATTGTTTTTGTTGTGTGCTGTTGAGTCGATTCCGACTCGGTGACACTATAGGACAGAGTAGAAATGCCCCGTTGGGTTTCCAGGAGTAGGTGGAGGATTTGAACTGCTGACTTTTGGTTAGCAGCCTGAGCTCTTAACCACTTCACCACAAGGGCTGCATTAATTATATCATATTAATTATACTTGTAATTTTGAAGGATTCTGTTGGCAAAATATTGAACAATACAGGAAGCCATCAAAAGAAAATGGTAGGAATATACAGATCCACTGTACCAAAAAGAATTAGTTGACATTAAATCATTTCAGGAGGTAGCATATGATCAAGAACCAATGGTATTGAAAGAAGAAGTCCAAGGTGTACTGAAGGTGTTGGTGATAAACAAGACTCCAGGAATTGGTGATATCAATTGAGATGCAGCAACAAATGGGTGCAATGTTGGAGGTGGTCACTCGTCAATGCCAAGAAATTTGGAAGACAGCTACCTGGCCAATCAAGTGGAAGAGATCCATATTTGTGCCCATTCCAAAGAAAGGTGATCCAACAGAATGTGGAAATTATGGAACAATAATTATTGAACAATAAACATTAATATCAGATGCAAGTAAAATTTTCCTGAATATAACATAATTCAAAATGGTTGCAGCAGCACATTGACAGGAAACTGCCAGAAATTCAATCTGGATTCAGAAGAGGATGTGAAATGAACAGGGGATGTCATTGCTGATGTCAGATGGATTTGGCTGAAAGCAGAGAATGCCAGAAGGATGTTTACCTCGGTTTTATTGACTATGCAAAGGCATTCAACTGTGTGGATCATAGCGAATTACGGACAATATTACGAAGAATGGGAATTTCAGAACACTTAATTGTGTGCTCACGCGAAACCTGTACATAGATCAAAAGGCAGTCATTTGAACAGAACAAGGGGATACTACGTGGTTTAAAGTCAGGAAGAGTGTGTGTCAGGGTTGTATCCTTTCACCTTACTTAATCTGTATGCTGAGCAAATAATCCAAGAAACTGGACTATATGAAGAAAAATGTGGCACCAGGATTGGTGGAAGACTATTAACAAGCTGCAATATGCAGATGACACAACCTTCCTTGCTGAAAGTGAAGAGGACTTGAAGCACTTACTGATGAAGATCAAAGTCTGCAGCCTTCAGTATGGTTTGTACCTCAGCATAAAGAAAACAGAAATCTTCACAACTGGATCAGTAAGCAACATCATGATAAACGGAGAAAATGCTGAAGTTGTCAAGGATTTTGTTTCACTTGGATCCACTATCAACACCCATGGAATTGGCAGTCAAGAAATTGAGCGACGTATTGCATTGGGCAAATCTACTGCAAGAGAACTCTTTAAAACGTTGAAAAGCAAAGATGTCACTTTGAGGACTAAGGTGCGTCTCACCCAAGCCATGATATTTTTAGCTGCCTCATAAGCATGCAGAAGCTGGACAATGAATAAGGAAGACTGAAGAATTGATGCCTTTGAATTATGGTGTTGGTGAAGAATATTGAATATACTGTGGACTGCCAGAAGAATGAACAATTCTGTCTTGAAAGAAGTACAGCCAGAGGGCTCCTTGGATGAGAGCGTGGCAAGACTTTGTCTCACGTACTTTGGATATGTTATCAGGAGGGATCAGTTCCTGGAGAAGGACATCATGTTTGGTAAGGTAGAGGGTCAGCCAAAAAGAGGAAGACCCTCAAGGAGATGGATTGACACAGTGGCTGCAACAATGGGCTCAAGCATAGCAATGATTGTGAGGATCACTATGAGTTGGAACTGACTCGATGATACCTAACAGCAACAAATATGATATTAATCATATCATAAATCTTCAAAAAGAATATTAAAAAGGATTATATAGCTGTGTGATAGGTAAGTTTAAAATAAATTTTATTTATTAACAGTATAAAACCCTCTTTGTTCTTATTTAGAGATAAAAATAATAATTTTGGTTCTTTTCTGTGTTCCAAAGTATGGAAGATGGCACCAGTTCCTCTTTTTTAATGTCTCTTCCAGTGCCAAAATATAATTTCTTAGGTTTTTTGGTACCTTAACCTTACAAAATTGTCATATCGAAAAATTGCTTTGAATGATATTTTTCTAAATGATGTAATGTATGTTTTATGTGCATACTTAGTGTATTTAAATTTAATATTATCTTTATCACAGATCCCACTACTCCAACGTGGAAGCCTAACTGAAGAAAGGTAAAAAATTTTTTTAAATTTATTCCATCTTCTAGTGTTTATCAGTTTACATACCTATGTGGTGAAAGTAGCCAATCTAAATTCAGTATCATAAAGCTACTTGACTTACACCTTTGCTCACAGTATTGCACTCTTATCTTTGAAACTAATTTCAGATAGAAAAATGTTTGAAACCTTAAATGTTGTCAAAGATAGAAGAGTTTGGATGCAGTCAAAATTCAAAAATTTTAAGTGAAAAATTAAAACCAAGTGGGTACAAACCCACTTTCTTTATGATAGAAGCAACTATATTTCCAGATAGGGAGGAACTGATCTTTGTTTTGAATTGTTAGCTGTCATCATTAAGAGGCATGACCTAGATACATAAAACAACTCTATTTTTAATTTTTGCCTTTCAGTCTTGCTCAGTCACTTTATACATATGCATATATGTGCACATAGATACTTTCACTAGTGAGTGAATCTGTTTAATTAGCATACTATGACTGATTCACAAACCTACTCAAAAACCAGTCAGGAAACAGTAAACAGTAGCCAGATATGTTACTGGGGCAGCAAATCTAATCAGTAAGAGGTTGCTATCCAATGAAAGTAAACTCTGCCAATGATTCCTTTTAGTCATTGACTTGAATTATTTAGAATTCAAGTTTAATGTACATGAGGCAGTTATTTCTTAATTACATAGTGCTTAATGTGTACAATTTTGGCTTTGATTACCACACAGAAAAAAAGGAAAGAATTACATAGAAGTCTGCATTTCTATGCATCATTCTCATTTTTAATATTTCTAGATTATGGACCCAGATGAATTAGCAAGAATTAGGTAATAGGTATAATGATTAATGGCCAGATATTTTGAAAAGGTCCATTTTAGTGTCTTTAGTGATTACTTATATTTTTAAAAGTATATTTTTTAATAACTCAAGAGAAAATTAGATACTGATTTATTGTTGGTTTGCAAACTTATGGTAGATGTCTTATTAATTATTCCTTTACACTGTAAATATGTATGGTCAGCATTATGAATATTTTAGAAGTATAAGAAAAATTATATTAATAATTATCTTCAACTTCAATGGAAACTTAACTATCTTATGGACTGTGTAGAAATAGAAACAAATAAAGCATGGTACTCTTTTCTTTATGCTAAGATTATGGTAGCACATGGCGTACTACTCTCGTCTTTCTAGAGAAACATGGTGAAGCGTAGGCTGTGAAAATACTGAAGGAGAAAGTCAGCAATTTGTTTATTACCCTGAAGAACATGAGGTGGTAGCTTTTGAAGTTATAAAATTATTTTATAGTGAACATTTAGTTGCTGCTAATGAATTTGATAGACTCTTGAGACACTTGATGAATCTCAAAAACAAAAAACATTAACTTAAAAAATATTTCAAAGAGATAGTCTCTATGAAGACTATCTAGTCTTCATACTACACTCTATGAAGCCATAGTAAGGCAGTCTCAGTTAGTTTCCATGGGTCTTTGGAAAGATCTTGAAGAGGGAGTATGATAGTATTACAGGGAGTTACTGCCCGTCTCAGCCCCCATTCTTGGCTGGTAAGTCACAGTTGAAAGTGATGATGGAAAGTGGTAGACTGGAAGAAAGGTTTGATGGGGAGCAGCAGACTTGAGGGTGATAAGGAATATAGGACATTAGGAACAGAAAAAATAATAGTATGAGTAACAAGTAATTCCTCTTAAATGACTCTAAAAATGTTGATTGATAAATAATGTTTACATTCCCTAACTTCAGGAGGAAGATTATTTCAATTCAGTTTAGTTCAAATTAGGAAACATGGACTGAGTGCCCATGCTGTGCAAGACACTCTGCTAGATATTATGGTGTGTGGGTACAAAGATGACAATATATGCTACTTGCCCTCAGTGTGTTCACAGTCTGATAAGGCAGACAAGACAAGTACAAAAATAAATATACCGTAGCATAATGCAGAAGGAAGGATCCTTGGTGGCACAGTGGTTAAGCACTCAGCTGCTAACCGAAAGGTCAGCTGTTTGAACCCACCAGCCGTTTTGTAGGAGAGAGATGTGGCAGTCTGCTTCCGTAAATTTACAGCCTTGGAAACCCTATCGGGCAGTTCTCCTCTGTTGTGTAGGGTCGTTATGAGCTGGAATTGACTCGACAGCAAAGGGTATAATGCAGAAGATGCGTTCTATAAAATATTGTCAAGAAGGTGCATCAAAAAAAGGAGGAAATGTTATTCTTGGCTGGATTGGGAATTGTATAGCATTTGATTTAAGAAAGACAGATGGGTTGGGTTTTAATAGGAGGCTATTTAAAGGATGTTCCAGGTGGGCAGAATAGTCAAAACAAAGGCACAGTGTCTAGAATCTGCAGTGTCCTCAGAGAAAGGTCAGTAATTCATTTGGTGTGGAGTTTAGACTGAAGAGAAAAATGGGAGATATGGCATGAGAAAGATTGTCTCAGCTTCTTAGGTTTATAGAATTTCCCTTAACAGCTTTAGATTAAATATTGCTAAACATAATAAAAATTTCAAAATTATTAAGCACAATGGCACAATATTATTCATCAACCTTCGTTTTGGGTTACTTCTTAGATCCTAATAGAATTTCTGAAATACTTTGGAAAAGTCTCCCAAACCTTCAGAGAGTGGATGGGAGCGAAGGAGACCCCACCTGAACAGACACATGGTATTGCTTACAATAAAGTACAATTTTTTTTTTGCGCTTTATAACATTTAGCAATTTATTTTGGCTTAGGGAATGAGTTAGTGGAAAATACTTACACAAATAGATTTTTAATACTTTAGTGTTTCACTTCATCATGCGTTGTTAGCGTTTCAGAAATGTTTTACAGCATTGAAATTCACACATTTTAGAAATGAAAATGTAAACTATTTCGTGGTGTTTTTAAAAAGTTGCACATTCAACCTACTTCTTTATAAATACTGTTTTTATTTTTTTTAGGACTTCTTTTCCCAAAAATACTTAGGTTTATTATAAAGTACAAACACATCTTTATCAGAGAGGAACCGTATTAATATATGTCCATTTTTTCTCCATGAATTAGATGATAAACCATTAAATTCACTTATTCATTTACTCACTAAAGTCATTCATTCAACAATCTTTTTTATCATCTTTATATGCCAGGTATTCTTCTAGACATCAGGGTTTTATTGATAAATAAGACAGATAAGGTTCTTTCTCTTGTGGAGCTTCAATTATGGTGAGAGATACAGACAATATAAAGTAAAAGTAAATGAACAAGATCATTTTAGATAACCATAAATTAAAATAATAAAACCCCCTATCTGATAGGGAAGGAGCCCTGGTGGCGCGGTGGTTAAGTGCTTGGCTGCTAACCAAAAAGACAGTGATTCAAACCCACCAGCTGCTCCATGGGAAAAAGATGTGGCAGTCTGCTTCCATAAAGATTATAGCCTTAGAAACCCTATTGGGCATTTCTGCCCTGTCCTATAAAGTCACTATGAGTTGGAATCGACTTGACAGCAATGGGTTTGGTTTGGGTGTGGGTATCTGATAGGGAGTCACAGGTGGAGAATAATTTAGATTGGTGGAGCAGGGGTAAGGAAAGTATTATCTATCAAGAAAAGGGATCATCTAATTATGAAATAAAAAGGCTTACAAAATATTTTGTCTCTTTACATTTTTTATAGAAGAAACTTATACAAATGAAAATTTACCTTATCATTAAAAACTTGAAAGGACATTTCATAATTTCCTCAGTTAACTGTTAAGGGGCATATTACTAGTAACACAAAATGTAGGCATAATGTAGATTTTATAGAGTAACCTTACAATCTAAGAAACACTATAGAGTACACAATTCTGTGAGCAATGCTGGTGGCGTAGAGAGGTGTGCTTGGACTAAGCACAGCTGGATTCATCATGGATAGTGCTGAAGAGAGGGACCCCTGGTCACATAAAACTTTATAAAATTATAGAGGAGTGGGAGGGAGTAGAGAACACGTAGTCAACCATGTAAAAGTGAAAGCTTCTCTCTTGGGGCAATGACCTTATTAGAAAAAGGGATCATCTGGAGGTAGTAGGCACTTTGTATACCAACATTTCTGGTATCAGTGAGAGACCTTGCTCTTTTTCCATTGAACAATCCTGCTGAACCAGCTGTGTCAAATCACCAAAAGGGGAAAGGCAGAGAGCCACCAGGAACTTCCAGAAGTAAATATTTGTCTCTCTTATCCACCCCTTGTTTTTGGAGGCTCAGTAATATAAGTCTCTTCATCAGCTCTGGCTGACATTTGGTTTCCACAGTATCGTGTGGGAGAGGAATGTCAGTAAGGTCCCCAAGTGGGTTAGGTAATGGTGCAGAATCAGCATTCCAGTAAATTCATAACATGAGTTACTGCCTGACCAGCCACAGAAGACTGTTTAGGAATGTCTGTTCAGTGTCTGCAATAGGAAAGAGAAAGTTATTCATCATTTCCTTTGACACCATTCCTCCAGCCATTTCCCAAGGTTAGACATGCTCACATCTGATCAATTGAGATTTGTTATTCCACCCTGGAGATGATCCAGATTGTCCTTTTCCTGGAATGATAATTTAATCAGGAAATCTCAAAGTCACAGTTTTGCTATCATGGGTCACCTGGAAGATCTGAAGAGGCTGCCTGCAGAACCACCAGATGGAAAGGCGATGCTCATCTTTTAAACAAACAATGTGATGTTTCCACCAAGTTACTGACGTCAAAGCAGACGGTGACTAAAGAAAGAGGAATGTATTATTTCTCTCGAAATTATCTTTTTCCCCAGTAATTCCTAGTTGGAGTTCAATCATGGCAGAGGGGCCCTTGCAGGATATGGCAGCCTATAACTTGTAAACAGCAAAGGAAAGCTGGACCAGCAAGCACTGTGGAGGTTTTTTTATCTTTTTTATTTTTATTTTTTTCAGAGAGGCTGTCTTAGATGACAAGTGGAATAAGCTTGGTGGGCAATTTTAGTGGCTTCTGTGTCTTTTACATGAATTTCTCATTGAGCATCCTGTTCCTTCATGGTGGGATGTGTTTGAACATGGACTCAGGTCTATAGTAGAGACGATGGTCACACATTCTTGATTGGATTGTTCATATCAGATGCTTTCCTTTAGATTCAGTTCTTTCTTGTGGCATAGACACATGAAAAATAAGGATTGACTTTGTGACTAAGTTGTACCTATTTTTTGGGTCAAGGATGCCTAAGAATACTGTGTCTTTAATATTCCTGTCCTGAATAATCCAGTGGCCTTGACCATGTAACTAGGCCATTAACAATGCCTCACGAATCTGTGTAAAAGTATAATTCAGTCAATCTCAAGAGAATGTGCCTAAAATTCACCCAATTTTGCATAGTTCCCAATGCCATGGGATCTCAATAATTTACTATCATTATGGTGGATGAAACAGCACTCCTTTATATTTTATGACCTTAAAAAGGGGCTGTTGCATTTAAGAATCAGACTGTGTTGTCAAGTGGCAAATCTTATAAGCAAGGGCCTTAATGAGTCCCATGGATTTGGTTAAAATGGGGTGAGGGGCATATCTGTGCCTAGTGAGTGTGAAGTTGTATATTGTGAATTTGGCTAAGGTCTTAAGGGTGAGGATTGACCCGACTGGATGTGCTATTTCTCCTTTTCAATAGAATTTTTACTTGGTTTGTACCACCTTACAAGACTTTGGTTCAGAAAAGACTTATCATAGCATATGAATGTTAGTTTGAAGAGTGAGAAAATCTGCCCCATTATGGCCTAGTGATAGGCAGTCATTGCTCAAAGGGGGCATGTGCCACTCAGCAGTAGGAGGAAGTAGTTGACGCTAAAGACCCAGAGGCAGACAAAGAAAACTTGAAGTGTTGTTGCCAAAAGGAGTTCCTGGGTGGTGCAAATGGTTAATGCACTTGATTGCTAACCAGAAGCTTGTAGGTTTGAGTCCACCCAGAGGTGCTTGAAAGAAAGGCCTGACAATCTACTTCTGAAAAATCAGCCATCAACTTGAGTGGCAACTGGTTTTTTTTGTTGTTGTTTATTTATTGTCTAAAGCTCCAGTCAGCAAAAGTTACTTACAGGTACCTATAATTCTATAAGTCTGAGGGATCTAAAGATAAAGCTTCTTTTTATAATGCCTGGTCCTCTTCTAGTTCTTCTTAATGTAGGGACTTCCATTTAAAATTAGTTACCTTGATACAGATGCTTTGAAGAATCACCAGTGTAATATCACCAGTATCTAAAGAGGACAGTTCTTTGTAGGTGGAGGCTACAGGGCCAATGCTTTTTTCTTTACAGGGTATACAGTGCCTCCTTTTAATGCTATCTAAATGACCCCCTCTCCAAAATTAATTTGAACAGTGGAGCCCTGGATTATGTTTTTATTTAAAGTTATCTTTAATCAGATGTTCCTAGAAACATGCAATGCTTCTTCAGTCTGACCACTATCAGGCTGTCTTCAGTGTAACAGAATGTCTAGAGATTGCTAGCAGTTCATATTGTGCTAAGTTTTGTCCCATCCATTGAAAATGTATGACAGGATTTCAAATATTCCCAAGAAAGGCTAGTAAAAATATATTGCATATCTTGCTGGGTCTTTGGCTGCATACGTGTGTCCATAGTGGTCGCAGTTTATTCAGTAATTGATATAATGGCAGAGACTGGGGGGAGGACCTGTACATCGGTTTTTTTTCCTTGTTTAAGCTTCGGTAGTACACTACAAGGTGCCCAGTGGTCTTTTTTAACTGGATTCCATAGCCACCCAAGGTTCATCATCCCCCGCCTCCTTCATCCTTCATTTTCCCAAACATTGCTTTCTTCATATTTCAGTCCATCTGGATAATTCCACTTCTGACACCAACTGTGTTGGGACATGGGGATGATCCCCAGGTTTGATTATTTGTTAGGGGGACTCAGCATATAGTCATTATCATGGCTGTGATGTATTACAATGAAAGGATACAAAGCAAAATCAGCAAATGAAAAAGGTGCATGGGGCAACCTCAAGACATGCTTAATTCCTCCAGCATTGAATTGTGACAACACATGTGAAATGTCTACCAGCGAAGCTCAGTAGATACTCAATACCCAGGGTTTTTATTGGGGGCTGATCATGTAGGAACCCCTTGCTTGACATGAACCACAATTATAGACTCCTAGAAGGGAAACAAAGAGTTCAGTATAAACCACATTGTCTCTACAGTTTAGGCACAGTGGGCTACTTATTAGTTCTGGGAATGGTGGAAACCCTCCCGAAATCTAAATTCCCAGATGCCAGCCAAGGATCAACCTTGCAAGCAAGCTTTTCTAAGGATAGCAGTCTCAGGCCTGTTGTAATTCTTTTCAGCACACTTAACTTTTCTAAATAAATAGAGTGCTGCAGCTACCTACTTATAACCTCATTGCTCCAGATTTTTTTTTTTCTTATACCATATCCACTGCTCCGGGATTTCCAAGAAATCTTGCCATTTCTAGACTTCAGTGGTATATGGACAATGTGGCCATTCCACCTGTACTGAGGTTATTGTGCCCCATAACTGTTTGGCTACCTGGGCTGTAGCCATTATAACTATCCCCTCTCTGGGGCTTTGTGTCTGTGCACAATATGTTGTTGTTAGTGGCTGTCAAGTCAGCTCTGACTCATGGTAGACTTTTATGTATAACAATGAAATGTTGCCTGGTACTGCACCATCTTTATGATTGTTGTTATGTTTGAATCCATTGTTCTGGCTATCATGTCAGTCCATCTCTTGGAGGCTTTCACTCATTTTCCCCGACCCTCTGCTTTACCAATATAGTCACTGAGCTGTTGGATACTCAGTAATTTGCTTGGTGTTAAGATTTCTGGTGGGGTTGTTTCCTACCTCAGTGGTGGTCCAGTCAAATGCTTGCTGTTTTCAAAAGCTGTAATATTCAGATGAGTCATATAACACTAGCTACACAAAACAAGGTTTATTGAGAAAATTTTACAAGTAGCGGCAGAGCACGTACAATATCTCAAGTTCTCATTATCTTGCATAAGGATGCTTGGGCTAGAGACAGTCGGATGAACAATGGAAAATGCTGTATTCTATCCACATACTAGTTTATGTATTTATGGAGGAATTGGGAGGGTACAGGCAGCACATAGATGATTCTGGAACTGTGAGGCTTCCTGATCAGTGGGAAATGGACTTGTTGGAAAAAGAGAGCATTTGGAGGGAGTTCATTTCTGACATTGTAGGTATCAGTGAAAGACCTTGAGGGTCTCTACCAGGCAACCAGATGAGGAAGGGAGATACCCATTGTGGCCATTCAGGAGAAAATATGTGTATCATCCTCAGTAACCAACAGTTTGGTTTTTCTAGTGTTAGAATAGTTTACCTGTTGTTCTGTATAATTTCCTTATATTGTAGTTTAAGTTGTATTTATAATTGTTTCAGTAATAACATTGTTAGTGAAGCTAAATGCTGCTAGTCAACATTTTCATGTAAGCATTATTTACACATTTGCACACTATTGCTAAGTTGTCCATCAGCCTTATTTTCTTCAGATGGAATAATTTAAAGTATTTCAACCCTTCATATTTCCAGAATCTTAATCATCTTGGGTTTTTACTGAATTTTTAAAAATTATATTTCTTTTTAGTTGAGCCTAAAACTGGTCACTATGAAGAATTTTATCCATGATAATTGTATTTTTAAAAAACTATCAAAATATTTATGAAAAATTTTGACTCTTATTTATGCATTCCTTATATTGAAAATTTCCTATAAAGTTAATTTTTAGAATGATTTTTAGATTGTACTCTGTTGCACACTTTGAATCTTAGATTTTTTTTTCTTGTATATAGAAATGTATTCTACATCTTGTATTATTGCAGATAAGAATATCAAATCCATTCTCTTCTATGTTTGCATTGATAATTAAAAGTGCAGTGTATACATCAATAATTTCAAGAGTTTGTTTTTTTTTTGGTGGTGGGGGGAGAGTTCCTAAAAAAAAAAAGTCTTGCAAAACAAAAACAACCATAACAAAAGAAAAAAGGTTAAAAACAGGGCGGGTCGATGGCAATTTTCTGTTTTGCCTGGATGACATACTGTATTAAGAAGCATTATGAGGTGTCCATGGTGACGTGTTTAACAGACAGTTATTTACTTGGTGGGAAAAGGATGCAATGCTCAGATCATCAGCATTGCAAATGCTTTTGCAAGCAGGAGGAGATTACTCTTTATACCACCTCAGCCATGTTGAAGATTTTCATGTGGAATGCTGTCAACATGCTTAATTCTATGATATTGTAGTATTTTAACATGGAGTGATGACTGGAAAGAAGCTTTATCTAAAATAAACAACGATGACACAAATTTAGCATGGCTTACAAACTATATTTAGTAAGTTATTTTTGATAACTTACCCAAGATTAAGAATGGGGAAAATCACTTGTTTTATTATTATTTTCTGTAAGTATAGGCTGTCTTCCATAGCTTTTCTGTTATTTTTTTAATCGTCCAAAAAGCCAGCAGGGTTTTGAAAATGCTGTATGCCTCTGGTGGTGCAGTGGTTAAGAGTTCAGCTGCTAACCAAAAGGTCGGCAGTTTGAATCCACCAGCTGCTCCTTGGAGACCATATGGGGCAGTTCTACTCTATCTTACAGGGTCTCTATTAGTCAGAATTGACTCAACAGCCACTGATATCTTCACTTCTTAGAGACAGCACTTTGGCAGATGAGAACTTGAATGCAGTACTGCTTGCATACCTTTAATGTTTTTCATCACTGCCTCCCCTGCAGTGGTCCTTTATGGTTGTGGGAGACAGTAGAAATGGGAAATGCTTGAGTGTGAGAGTATGTTTAAAAATGAACTATTAGTATTTACAGCATTGCTCTTGGGATTGCCACACATTTGCTCTATTGTTGCCACACATATGTCTGGGTAGAATCAAGTGATTAATGATGACCCCTAATAGCTATTTCAAAATCTTTACAAAAATTCCTCTTTCTTCTTAGAGCTATGAGGTAATATTAGTAGCAAGAGTGGTGGTTTGTATACAATTCTAGGTATGCTTGTAAGTAGAGATCAATTTATATCCTGTACTTGAACTATTTTTATGCTTCAATGGCCTAATGTCCTTTTCGGTATGTGTTAAAAAATGGATTCCTGAATATTATTAGACTTCATTGCAGAACCAGTCATCTTAAATTCAAATATCTAATAAAAATATTGAACTTATGTTTGAGGATGTGATGCCATCCTTAACAATTTAGAACAGGTGGCCACGTATTCTCTTTAATCTTGGAATCTGTTTTATAAGGCCATCACAGAGGTTTGTTTGTCATAAGCTATATGTCTTTTCAGCCACTAACCATGTTGTACTTTTATTCTCAAGGTTGTCCTCCCAGCCCCCACCCCCTCTTTTTAAAATCCAAACTCTGGTGTTTGAAATTCATCATAAACTAAAAAATATAGGATGAGTCGCAACAGTTACATTTTAAAAATTTGCTTCTGTGAGACCAAAATTCAAAGAATTTTAGACACTTTGCAACAAAACTTTGGGTAAATTATATCAACTGGAGTAATAGTTGTTTAAAGAGTCCTGGTGGCGCAGTGGTTAAGCGCTTGGCTGCTGAGAGGTTGGCAGTTCAAATCCACCAGCCGCTCTGTGGGAGAAGAATGTGGCAGTCTGCTTCTGTAAAGATTTACAGCCTTGGAAACCCTATGGAGCAGTTCTACTCTGTCCTGTACGGTTGCTATGAGTCGGAATTGACTCGACGGCAATGGGAGCGGGAATAATTGTTTAAAATGAAGAACTATCAAATCCTGTTGTATTTGATAGAGCTAGGAATGCTTTTGTTTACTATTTATATAAAGGATAGGTAGTTTGACCATTTATGATATCTAAACTGGGATGCTGGACAGCAAGCATAAACTGGGACTGTGTAGGCAAACTATGATATATAACCATAGTAGTTTGGAACTCTGAAAACTGATCCTGTGCTGACTGGTGGAGGAGAATAAATATCTCTTACCTTAGAGAACTCTAACTTAGAGCTTGGGAGTTGACTCTCTGGTGGAAGATTTTGTAATGTCAAAATGGAGAGATTTTTATTTTTCTTCTGAAATGAAGCTGTGGAAAAATAACTTTGGAATTAATGTGACTAAAGGACAACCTCCCAAACCATCCTGTACTCTGATTTGGCTGAGCAAATCCTTTTTCTTTCGTGGCCTTTTATGACCCTGAATAACTATTGCGTTAGAGTATTTTAAATAAGAGTTAATTCCATGTGTTGTCCGTTTTAAATCCCAGAAGATATATTACTATCTTCAACTTGTTATCTAGCATGATTTTTATATTTGTATTTCTGATAGTTAATAATTATAACTGCGTATTTAATATCCTATAGATTATGGAAATGATTCTTCAGTTGCAAATAAAAAACGTTCTTCACGTAATCTAATACCAGATGTTTTGTAATTCTAAAGCTCAGAGAAGAAAACATCTAGCCCTGCTATTTCAGATCTTTCACAGATCCTCAAGTCTCCACATGAGTCAGCTTTCTTAAAGCGTTCAAGTGAAGCTTCATTCAGTGGAGAACCATCCCATGAACCTTTATTGGAGACCCATGATAAACCATTTACAACAGCATCATCCAGCGAAGAAAGTCAAGATTCACCATCTGTTGGAACATCACCTGAAGGGAATGAAACAGTGACAACAGCACTTATTTCACATCCTGTTTCTACTAAAAGAAAATCAAAGGATAGGGATACCTCAAAGGTATGATATATTATCATAACTTTAAAACTGTATATTTTGCGTTACTGGACTTTTTCAATATTTTGAATAAATGTTAATTAAAAACTCATTAATACTGTCTTATTTCAAGAAATTAGAAAGTTTTCTTTTTAATACAACAGTTTTAGATTTAGGATGCTTAAAGTAATATTTGGGAATCAAAGTACTATTTTAACTTATAAAATATCTAATTAGTATTGACAAAGATGTAGCCTATATTAGAATTTTAATGATAAACTGAAAGGTACACAATCCCTAACTGAGACAAGGAAAATGTCATTGTTTTCATTTCAGGTTCATCTACAAAAAGAGATTTTTAGGCAATAAGATAATTACTACATTAAAACCTGTTGCCGTCAAGTCGATTCCAACTCATAGCGACCCTGTAGGACAGAGTAGAACTGTCCCATAGGGTTTCCAAGGAGTGGCTGGTGGATTCACACTGCCAGCCTTTTGGTTAGCAGCCATAGCTCTTAACCACTACACTACCAGGGCTCCATTACATTAAATCAATATTAATATTAGTAATAATATTAACATAATTTTGCATATCTTTAAACAAGATCTAGAAAAATTATCAGAATTGTTTTTGTTAAAAAAGTATTTGTTTAATTAGAACTTCTTAGAGCAGAAACATTGGGAATAGAGAAAAGATAAAAAGGCTGTGCATTCTTGACGCTTATTCACAATATAGTTTTATCATCGAAGTTATTAAAGTGGCCCTATAAAAATAATTTTGCAAGTCATTGAGTTTATCTAAAGATTGAAATAGACTAAAATATAAATCTAAACTTGTTAGGTGCCATTGAGTTGGTTCCAACTCATAGTGACCCTGTGTACAACAGAACAAAACACCGCCTGGTCTTGCACAGTCATTGCTGTGTTTGAACCCATTGTTGCAGCCACTTTGTCAGTCCATCTCATTGAGTATCTTCCTCTTTTTCACTAACCCTCTACTTTACCAAGCATGATGTCCTTTTCCAGGGACGGGTCCATCCTGACATCTTATCTAGAGTATGTAAGATGAAGTCTTGCCATCCTTGCTTCTAAGGAGTATTCTGGCTTTACTTCTTCCAAGACAGAATCATTCGTTCTTCTGGCAGTCCATGGTATATTCAACATCACATCAGATGACAAAATGGTGGACAGTCACACAATTCTGGGGATCATGGCCTAGCCAAGTTGATACACATTTTTGAGGGATAGTACAATCCATAACAGACGGTAATAATTACTCACACTTCATTTATTTGGAGCCATTTATGAGGCAGAATCACAATATTGCTTGGGCTTCCTTCACACTGTTCAGTGTTCCCAGAAGCCTCACAGATCCATTTATTGTTCTCATTTTTTATTTGATACATTCAAGAAATAATGAAAAATAAGTTTTCTGCAATGACATTGTAGATAAGAGTAAAAAGCAAGCTCTTTCTCTAAAAGAACATAAATAAATAGAGTTCCCACTAGGATAAAAGGAAGTCAGAAGGCAGCAGGCAACAATAACAACAACAAACAACTGATTAAAATAAAACTGAAGTCAAATCCAAATTTTCTGAGAGCATATGAACTAATTATGGATAATCATACCATAGTACATCTGCAGCAGGCACCTAGGATCTCTTCAGCTTCCTAGTAGTTATGATAGTTTGTGGAGTGAGATAAGGACAGTTAACAATCAGCATTAATCAGTTTCTATTTATCTGGCTATTATGATGTGGTAAGAATATCCAAGATCTATGCTGTTCTTTAGATGTAGTTAACCTGAAAATAGTTCATGTGAGTGTCAATTGTATGTTTAAGATTATTTTACTCAATAAAAGATAGAAAAAAGCAGTTTATCTAATTTTAAGATATATAATTTATAATTACTGCAACTTTTGTTATTAAGACTGGTGTTTCAGAAGAGAAATTACAAAGTAAGACTGAAAATCAAACTCACCAAGGAGAAGGATTTCAAGGTAAAAAGTTTTTCTGTTTTGCAAGATGAAAACATGAATGATTATTTTGTTCATTCCCACAGTATAATTACAAGTAAAAAAGGGGAGAACATTATAAATATACACATGACTTGTTAAACAATCAGGTAGTATAGAAATATATTGACAATTTTATGAAAATTAACTTAGTTTTTTAGTAAGTTGACATTATATCACTTGGAGAGTCTTTTTCAGCAAGAGCTTTGTAAAAGGGAAGTGTTAGCTGTGCCTCAACCAAGTAACAGAACTTGGCATTATGAATTCTTAATTTAATATTGTACCAAAATTCATCTGGGTAGAGTTTTGAAAAAATGATTTTTGGTATGAATAATTAATTTTGAATTTTAATTAAGTTTTTTAGGTGTTCGATAAATAATATTTAAAAACAATGGTAAATTTGTTTATCCTTTCCAACATAAAAAGAAACAAATCCATTGCCGTTGACTCATAGCGACACTTTAGGACAGAGTAGAACTGCCCTATAGGGTTTCCAAGGAGTAGCTGCCAGATTTGAACTGCTGGCTTTTTGGTTAGTAGCTGAGCTCTTACCACTGCACCACCAGAGCCCCAACATACATAGCTTTTATATTTAATTCATATTTTATTGCATTGACCTAATCTTTCAAAATAAATTTAGTTGCAGTTTGGGGTTCAGGAGCATTACTCTTCTATTGTGCTTTGAAATGGGAGTACCTTCATTGTTTCGTCTATGATGATCAGTTACCTCTGTGAGAGAACTATTTCTTATTATGGTCAGGAAGATTTCTTTTGTTCAAAGTTTATTATGAATTTTAATTAGGAATTGAGCTTAATTTAATCAATTGACTTTTTGACATCTACCCTGGTGGCACAGTGGTTAAGAGCTCAGGCTGCTAACCAAAAGATCAGCAGTTCAAATCCACCAGCCGATCCTTGGAAACCCCAATGAGGCAGTTCTACTCTGTTCTATAGGGTCGCTGTAGGGTTACTATGAGTCAGAATTGACTTGACGGCAACGGGTTTTTTTCTTTTTTAAATTGAGGTAGTCAGATTACTTTCATCCCTTTGTTGTAATCATGTAACAATTATCCTAATGCAGTGAATAAGCCAGTTTTATGTAAAGCTTTTTAATATGTCATTGAATTGTTTGATATTAATTTTTCCGCTCGTGCTTTATTTTTATTGTTTTTGTCTAATATAATTTTTTTCTTTTTTAAATTCTTCTCTGTCACTTACTAGCGATATGACCTTGGGTTAAACTCTCTTTGCCTCATATTCCTCATCTGAAAATGAGGACGATTAAGTAAATTAATATAAATTATGTTAAATAAAGTGTTTAAAACTGGTTGCTGCATACTAAGCCATTATCAGTTATCATTCATATTTCTTGGTAATTTTGTTTTAGATGTGTTTCTTATAAATAGCATATAATGTAAAGTTTTAAAAACCCTAATTTGAATAAACTAATCTTTTAATGGGGTAATTTAATCTTTTAAAATTTAAGGTCATAAATGATACATATGTCGTGTTACTTTTATAAATCAGAGCTTGAATCATATTACTTCCGTTTCATTGTTTCCATCTCAGGAATAACTGAATTCTCAGTTTAGAGCCAAATTTCTATCTACTGTATCTATGTGTCCCTTCTGGTACCCCTCCCTCTAAAGCACATAAACAACATTTATTTTCATGTATTTTTCTTTTTCCCTCTCTGCTCTGAATATGGGGCCCCAGTGGTGCTGTGGTTAAGCGCTTCGGCTGCTAACCAAAAGGTCAGCAGTTCTTACCCACCAGACGCTCCTTGGAAACCCTATGGGTTTCTATCCTATAGGGTTGCTATGAGTCAGAATCGACTCGATAGCAATAGGAATGAGATTTGGCTCTGAATATCGTTAAAGTTTATTTTTCAAAACATATACAGGTCGTCCCTGACTTAAGATGGAGTTTCATTCTGACCACTCTGTCGTAAGTCAGTTCTGACGTAGTTGAATACTATATCATTTTTTTGTTTTTAGTTTTCATTATTATTACCTTTCATTACCAGTATCTTTATAAATCCAGCAGTGTTTTGAACAGTAAATCATAAAATTAAACATCTGTGAATGAACATCTGAGGATGATAACATCATCAAATTACTGCTACAACATGTTACTAATGATAAGATGTGCAAAAAACAAAAACAAAACCTGATGGTCATAAGTGCGGTTCATCATAACTTGCACATGCAATAAGTTGGAGACTACCTGTATACATTCTGTACTACCTTCACTGTGGCTTTTAATTCTGCGATTGCATTTTAGATTTCTTTAAATTGTTTCCTTATTTTGGTTATCTTTCTTTACATTCCTGATTTTATCTCCAATTGGTATTTCCTTATGATCTTCTGTACTTTTTTATGGCATAATATCATTTTCTACTCTACTGACATTGGCAGACAGTTTTTTAAAAAAAATTTTCCTGGTATTCTCATATTAAATAATTTTAGAGTTATAGTTTCCTTCTTTGTTCACCATAATTTCCCTGATTTTGTAGTGTTGATGTTTTCATTGTAATTATTCCATAATTCTAGTACTAGGTTGTCAGTCTTAATTTTGGTGTTTTTGTGGATAGTTGTTTATTTTGAATCTTCCTAAGTCTTTTATTGGAAAATATGGAGAGATACTGTCATATACTGTTGGTTTTGTATTTATATCTAAGAACTCTGCTTCTATCCAGCCTCAACTGAATAAGCCAATCCATTCTGTGTTTAGTAGTGTCTGTTTAAGGTTTAGATTCCTTTTAGAGTCTGTCTCAGGAGGGAACAAATTTGAGGACTATTGAAATATATTTATAAATGAAAAGTATAATAAGCTTATGTAAAGAGACAAGAAATGTAGCATCTCTTTTCAGAGATTTCACAGTATACGTATATTCTCAATTTAGTGTATTCAAAGCATTTATTTTATAGATGAGAAAAAGATGAGGTAATTGATAGCAGGTTAATGTAATGTCCATATAAGACTCAGAGTTAAAAGACCAAACACAATTTGGAAAACTTGGAGTTGCTCACAGTGAAAACATGATATAAGAAATATTGCAAAGTATTTAAAAATTATATTCAGCAGGTATTTGTTCTGGAATTTATTAATGTTTATCTACCTTAACTTTTACCTTTTAAAATTTTGACAAATATTATATATAATTAAGAAAACCTTGAAAAAATAACAGATGAAGCTGTTATTAAAAATTCATTCAGAAAAATAATGCTTAATTGTCCTTTTTGGTGTGGACTGAGATTTTTACTCAAGCAAAAAAAGACAAAAATAAACTAATAAAGAGGTCATATTGAGCATATGTTGTCTTATGTGTTCATAAGAGGAAAAAAGACCAAGTTGTCAAAACAAGTACAGAAAGATCTCATAATTTACCACGTTGATATTTAAACAAATTAAATTTATTGAAGGAGTGAACCTGAACCAGGGGAGAGCATGCATTTGGTTTGGCTGTAATGGTCTGCCCTGCTTTACAGGCAAAACAAAGAGATGTTTAACAAGTAAAATGAGTACAGATAATAACTTCACATCAAAGCAACTGCAGGAAAGGAGGTGAGATTTACAAGGGTGCCAATTAACCCGAAACTTTCTTTACATTGGTTTCTAGTCTAACACAAGTTTCTCATACTTGATACAATTTAACTAAGACAATATTTCTAAAATGAAAAGTATAAATGATTTCCACATGAAGGTTTAGTGATATATTTGCAGCTAGGCCAACTTAATTGGAATCTTTGGATACAGAACTGACCATTAGTTTAAAAAAAAACCAAAAAACCAAAACCCAGAACTGTTGCCATTGAGTCGATTCTGACTCATAGCAATCATTAGTTAGGAAAGTATAAATGAATTCTGTTTATTTAGCTGAGCCCCCACACGTCTGTCAGTTAGTCATACTGTAGGGGCTTGCATGTTGCTGTAATGCTGGAAGCTATGCTACTGGTATTCAAATACCAGCAGGGTCACCCATAGTGGACAGGTTTCAGCTGAGCTTCAGACTAAGACAGATTATGAAGAAGGACCTGGAAATATACTTCTGAAAAAAATTAGCCAGTGAAAACCTTATGAATAGCAATGGAACATTGTCTGATATAGTGCTGGAAGATGAGTCCCTCAGATTAGAAAATACTCAAAATATGACTGGGGAAGAGCTACCTCCTCAAAGTAGAGTCAACTTTAATGATGTGAATGGAGTCAAGCTTTTGGGACTCTCATTTGCTGATGTGGCACAAGCCACAATGAGTAGAAACAGCTGCAAACATCCATTAATAATTGGAATGAGGAATGTATGAAGTATGAATCCAGGAAAATTGGAAATTGTAAAAAATGAAATGGGACACATAAAAATTGATATCCTAGGTATTAGTGAGCTGGAATGGACTGGTGCTGGCTATTTTGAATCAGAAAATTCTATGGTCTACTATGTCAAGAATGGCAAATAGAAGAGGAATGGCATTGCATTCATCATCAAAAAGAACATTTCAAGATCTATCCTGAAGTACAGTGCTATCAGTGTTAGGATAATATCCACACGCCTACAAGGAGGACCAGTTAATACGACTGTTATTTAAATTTGCCCACCAACCACTAGGCCAAAGATGAAGAAATTGAAGATTTTTACCAACTTCTGCAGTCTGAAATTGATAGAACATGCAGTCAGGATGCATTGATAATTACTGGTGACTGGAATGTGATAGTTGGAAACAAAGAAGGATCAGTAGTTGGAAAATATGGCCTTGGTGATAGAAACTATGCTGGAAATCGCATGATAGAATTTTGCAAGACCAATGACTTCTTCATTGCAAATACCTTTTTTCAACAACATAAATGGCAACTTACACGTGGACCTCGCTGGATGGAATACACAGGAATCAAATCAACTATATCTGTAGAAAGAGATGGTGGAAAAGCTGAATATCATCAGTCAGAACAAGACCAGGGGCTGACTGTGAAACAGATAATCAATTTCTCATCTGCAAGTTCAAGTTCAAGCTGAAGAAAATTAGAACAAGTCCATGAGAGCCAATGTATGACCTTGAGTATATCCCACCTGGATTTAGAGACCATCTCAAGAATAGATTTGATGAGTTGAACACTAATGACCAAAGACCAGATGAGTTGTGGAATGACATCAAGGACATCATACATGAAGAAAGCAAGAGGTCATTAAAAAGACAGGAAAGAAAGAAAAGACCAAAAAGCATTTCAGAAGAGACTCTGAAACTTGCTTTTGAAAGTCGAGTAGCTAAAGCAAAAGGAAGAGATGATAAAGTCAAAGAGCTGAACACACAATTTCAAAAGGAAACTTTAAAAGACAAAGTAAAGTATTATAATGACATGTGCAAAGACATGGAGTTAGAAAACCAAAAGGGAAGAACACACTCAGCATTTCTCAGGCTGAAAGAACTGAAGAAAAAATTCAAGAGTCAAGTTGCAGTAGTGAAGGATTCTATGGGCAAAATACTGAATGATGCAGAAAGCATCAAAATAAGATGGAAGGAATGCACAGAGTCACTGTACTGAAAAGAACTGGTTGGCGTTCAACCATTTCAGGAGGTAACGTATGATCAAGAATTGATGGCACTAATGGAAGCAGTCAAAGCTGCACTGAAGACATGGGCAAAAAACAAGCCTCCAGGAATTGATGGAATACTAATTGAGATGTTTCAAAAAAATAAATGCAGCACTGGAAGTGCTCACTCATCTATGCCAAGAAATTTGGAAGACAGCTACCTGGCCAGCTGACTAGAAGAGATCTATATTTATGCCTATTCCAAAGAAAGGTGATCCAACCGAATGAGGAAATTATCGAACAATATCATTAATACCACATGCAAGTAAAATTTTGCTGAAGATCATTCAAAAGAGTTTATAGCAGTACACTGACAGGGAACTACCAGAAATTTAAGCTGGATTCAGAAGAGGATGTGGAACCAGTGATATCATTGCCGATGTCAGGTGGATCCTGGCTGAATGCAGAGAATACCAGAAAGATGTTTACCTGTGTTTTATTGTCTATGCAAAGGCATTCAACTGTGAGAATCATAGCAAATTATGGATAACATTGCAAAGAATGAATTCCAGAACACTTAATTGTGCTCATGAGGAACCTGTACATAGATCAAGAGGCAGTTGTTTGAACAGAACAAGGGGGATACTGTGTGGTTTAAAGTCACAAAAGGTGTGTCAGGGTTGTATCCTTTCACCATACTTATTCAATCTGTATGCTGACCAAATAATCCAAGAAGCTGAACTATATGAGGAGGAATGCAGCATCAGGATGGAGGAAGACTCATTAACAACCTGCCGTATGCAGATGATAACAACCTTGCTTGCTGAAAGCAAGGAGAACTTGAAGCACTTACTGATAAAGATCAAAGACCACAGCCTTCAGAATGGATTACATCGCAACATAAAACAAGAATCCTTACAACTGGACCAATAAGCAACATCATGATAAACAGAGAAAACACTGAAGTTGTCAAGGACTTCATTTTACTTAGATCCACAGTCAACACCCATGGAAGCAGCAATCAGGAAATCAAACAACGCATTGCATTGGGCAAATCTGCTGTAAGAGACCTCTTTAAAGTGTTAAAAAGCATAGAAGTCACCTTAAAGACTAAAGTGCACCTGCCCCAAGCCATGGTGTTTTCAATTGCCTTATGCATGCGAAAGCTGCACAATGAATAAGGAAGACCGAAAAACTGATGCCTTTGAATTGTGATTTGGCTAAGGATATTGAATACACAGTGGACTGCCAAAAGAATGAACAAATCTCTCTTGGAAGAAGTACCACCAGAATGCTCCTTAGAAGCAAGGATGATGACACTATGTCTCACATACTTTGGACATGTTATCAGGAGGGATCAGTCCCTGGAGAAGGACATCATGCTTGATAAAGTAGAGGGTCAGCAAAAAAGAGGAAGACCCTCAACGAGATGGATTGACACAGTGGCTGCAACAATGGACTTAAGCATAACAATTGTGAGGATGGTGCAGGACTGGGCAGTGTTTTATTCTATTGTACCTAGGGTTGCTATGAGTCAGAACTGACTCGAAGGCACCCAACAAAAACAAGAGCATAAAATAATACTTCTGCAAATTTGCCTAAAGTAAATTTATGTAGCACATAAAGAGGTGACTAGTACTAGTATTTGAAAGATACAATGAAATTTATATCCAATTTAGCCTATATTTTTTGGGAACAATTTGAATATATTAGTTGCAGGGAAATGCTTGCAAATAGCTGGTTAAAATGTACTCTCTTACCTCATTGGTTACAAACAAAGCATAAACATTGAAAAATAGCCCAGTATTTGTTTCAATATCAATTTAAAGAATTCAAAATATTAGCTCATAAAGCAAGGCCTAACTCTCTTTTGTGTCGCATTATATAGTTAAAATTCAATCTATATTTTGCAGATAGAAGCATGAGCAGGAGTAAGTTTTTGACCCCCTCCCCCCAACAGGACCATCAAGAAATAGAACAAAAATTCTCTATCAGACTCAGAAGAAACCTATAAATATGGGCAGAGGACTATTGCAAAGACCTGCAGAGGGGCCTAGTCAAATAACAGAACTAAAAAGTAGGAAAAGTGCTTCCTATGTGGTCCTCACAAGGAGTCTCTGGGTGGCACAAACAGTTAAATGCTTAACTACTAGCCAAAAGATTGGTGTTTGAACCCACCCAGATGATGGGTTTGGAAGACAGGCCTTGGTAATCTGCTTTCAAAAGGTCACAGCCATTGAAAATCCTATGGGGCACATTTCTACTCTGATACACACGGGGCTGCCATGAGTTGGAATGGACTCTATGGCAACTAACAATAGCAACATACGGTCCTTGCACCTCCCCTCCCAGCAATGCAGATCCACAAACTGCAACAGCACCCACCTTCTTGGAGCTGTGAGCTTGCAGCCAGATCCAGAGGAACCTACAGACCAGCTCCAGCAGATCTTGCACCTCCAGAGATCACACGGTTTGTCTGTACATTGATAAAGGCCCGAGCTCTGCTGAATTTAACAGAACAGATTTCTCTAGTGGATTGCTCCGGGTGTGCCTGCTGCCCTAACCAATATCAGCATCTCCGACAGATGTCGGTTGCAATTCCAGTCAGCCCAGGCCATGTTTGAGGGAGGGAAAGGAAGTGATCTCTAAATGGAGACAGGAGTGTCCTCATAGAGTGGGAGGGGAGGCTTTATACAGGGATGGCAGAGCTTTTTTAGCACCTTGCACATAGTTCGATTGGTCAGGAGTCCACATTCAGTTACAGGAGTGTCTTGAAAGGTCATAAAGCAAATCAAAGCAATGGAGGGAGATTACTAAAGAACAAAGGCTGTGCCCTCTGGTGGACATATTGATTAGTGCATACTCTCAGTTCTATGTGAGAGCTGCTGAAAGATGAAAACCTGGTCTGGCGTAGAGAGCAAAGGGGAGTAACAAGCAAGCATTGAAGGCTCTGCCCAGAAAACAGGCTGTTGATAACAACGAATACTGGGAATAACTGAGAAGGCTGTCATCAAGCAAAAATTTAATGCCTTGAAGTCAACAAAAGAGTTCAAGAAATACTAAGGGAATGGAAATGATGGCTCACCCAAATGAACAGGATGAAAGGAGAAACATCATATTTATGGAAGCCTGAAAAATGAACAGGATGGAACAGTAGAATGCAACAATATCACATAAGCTCAGAGAACTAAATGAAAACACAAAAGAACTGAAGGAAATTAGGAAAACAATGGATGAACAAAATAAGAATATAAACAAAGAGTTAGATACCATAAAAGAAAACAAATACTAGAACTGAAAGAGACAAAAACTGAAATGAGAAACTCAGTGGAAGGATTTAACAATAGAGTTGAACAGGCAAAAGAAAGAATCAGTAAACTAGAACATAAGTTTGTTGAAATTTTTGAGTCTGAAGAAGAACAAAAGAGAAGGCTCAAGAATACTGAACACAGTTTGATGTAACTATGGGACAACATAAAGTGAACCAAAATACGCATCATGGTAAGGAGATGAGAGAAAAAGGAACAGAAAGAATATTTGAAGAAATAATGGCAGAAAACTATCCAAGTCTGATAAAGGACATAAACCTAAATATCCAAGAAGCTCAGCAAATGCCAGTAGGATAAATCCAAAGAGACCCACACTGAGACACTCTATAATCAGGCTTTAAAAAACTAAAAATAAGGAATTCTGAAAGTGGTGAGAGAGAAGCAAATAGTGACATACAAAAGAACTCCAACAAGGTTAAATGCCAGTTTCTCCTCAGAAACCTTGGAGGCCAGGAGGCAATGGAATGCTGTGTTTAAAGTGGTGAAATAGAGATGGAACCAACACACCACTATAGACAGAAGCACCATGCCATCCCTCTGCAGCAAAGACCTGAAAAACTAAGTAAAACAGATACAAACGTCAGTCCTGGAACCCTAAGTACCAAATGAAGGATTAAGGACTCGATCAGGCACCAAATGGATTAAGAAACTGATGGAGAACAGAGAACAAAGAGAGCTACAGAGTGGAGGTCCCATACCAGCTAACATGGCTAGATTTGCCATTTTGGACTATAGCCACCAAAGAACTCAGACATGGCTGGAGAGATACCAGCTACTACCACCTAGATTCGCCGTCTTAAACGTCAGCCACCAAGGACCGCAGACAGGGAGTACGGGAAGGCAACTCCACAGAGCTCCCAGTGGGAGACAGAGTACCCGGTAACCAGGGGTACATGCTTTCCCACCCCCTGTCCTTCACTTTACACGGCCTCCACTGCTTGCCAGTTGGCCACAGTTGCTCGGCCAGAGAGAAGCTAGCTCACTGCTGTTGAGGTCTGCCCCGCCCCCGCCCCCCCCAGTTGGCCCCTTTGGTGCCATTTTTTGGTTTGTTCGGTGTTTTTTTTTTTTTTTTTTTTGGTTTGTATTTTTGTTTGTATGTTTGTTTTTTGATATTAGTTTTTTTGATGATTCTCTCTCTCTCCCTTCCTTTCCTTTCCCCTGCCCAGCTAGCCCCAAGTGCCATTGCCTCCCCTTCTTGATGGGCTATGATTTTTCAATTTATTTACTTTCTTCAGTTATTTTTTTTTCTGTTTATTCTCTCTCTCCTTTCCTTTCTCCTGCCCACCCAGCCCTGTGCACCACCTCTACCCTTTCTGGAGGGGTGGTGCTGCACAGTTCTGTTGGAGAGTCACTGTGTGTGGCCTCCCTGGTTCCATGCTGCTGTCACCGACCGGCACCCTCAGTGCCATTTCTTTAATTTATTGTTCTTTTTTTTACTTTTTTTGTTATTGTTTCTTCTCTGTCTCTCTTCCTTTGTTTCTGTTCCTCCATCTGCCCAGCCTTGTGTTCTGTCTGCCCACTTCTGGGTGGGCTGTGCTGTACCACTTGCCTGGAGAGCCTCTGGCACATGGCCTCCCTGGGTCTGCACTGCCCCCACAGGCCAACTCCTTCAGCACCATATTTTTTATTTTTCTTTATCTTTCCCCTTCTCCTTTTACTTCTCCCTTCTACCCTGCACTGCCTCTGCCCCTTCCTGACAGGCTTTGCGGTGCCACCAGGTGAAGAGTCATCACCTTGCCACCACCTTAATTCTGTCCTGTCCCCAACAGCTGGTGCCCTATGACCATATTTTTGTTGTTGTTGTTTTTATTTAATAATTATTTATTTTTATTTGGTTGTTCATCTCTTCTATCTCTTTCCCCTCTTGCCTTTCCTTTCACCAGCCCACCTAGCCCCACGCACCACCCACACTGCTTCTCAACAGACTGACCCACATCACTTGGCTAGAGAGCCACCAGCACACAGCCTCACCAGGTCTGCCCCACCCCTACCTGCCAAATCTTACCGCACTGACATTTTATTTACATTTTTTCTTTTTTTACTTTCATTATTTGCTTTTGTTTCTCTGTCTTCTTTCTTTTCTTTCACCCACCTACTTAGCTCTGCACATCACATTTTCTAGTTTCCCTCCTGACTATCTGCATTGTGCGCTGAGTGCCACTCCCCTGAGCAATACTAGCATGATCCCCCGGCCCCCACCCTATTGCCCCCAGTTTTTGCCACAAACTATCCATCCCCACCCCTCCACCACTGCTGGACTCACCCTGCTGCACCATAGCTAAATGACTGGCCCTTCCCACCTGAACAAGGAAGGGAGAAGTATCGTGCTCACAGGTGAGCAAGCAACAGAATACACCCAGTTCTCCTGCCCAGACATAACCAAATAAAACAAAAAAACAAGATGAAAAAATCTACAATAAGTAAATGAAGAAAATAACTCCTGAATGTTCCAGAGACAGCAGACAACATTAAAATGTATAAAAAAACAGGAGATGGCTCCAGAAAGCAACCAAAATAAAACACTAGATTACCTTCTGCTAGAAGAAAAGGCACTGAAACTACCTGATAGAGAACTCAGAACTCTAAAATTTGGGGTTCTCCAACAGATGAAGGAAATTACAGATGAAATAAAGTAAAAAAAGACAAAATCATGAAAAAGACAGAAAAAACAATGGAAGAAATCAGGAAAATAATACAGGAACAAAATGTTAAAGTAAACAACTAGAAATCATACAAAAACAGCATTAGAAATACAAAAGATAAACAACAAGATTTCAGAAATGGACAGTGCAGTAGAAGGTTTTAGAAGTAAATTTGAAACAGTGGAAGACAGGATCAGTGAAATTGAACACAAATCCTTGGATACCATTTATTTTGAGGAAAAATCAGAGAAAAGAACAAAGAAAATTGAAGAAACCCTGAAAACAATGTGGGCTACAGTGAAAAGCAAAAATTTGCTTGTAATCGAAGTTCCAGAACAGGGGGAGAAAACAGAAAACACAGAGAGGATTATTGAAGATTTACTGACAGAAGACTTTCCTAATATCATGAAAGACAAAAAGCCAACTATCCAAGAAGCTCAACGAACCCCATATAGGATAGACCCCAAAAGAAAAACACAAAGGCATATCATAATCACACTCACTAAAACCAAAGATGAAGAAAGAATCCTGAGAGCAGCTTGAGAAAAATGAAAAGTCACATACCAAGGGGCAACAATAAGACTAGGCTCTGATTACTTGGGAGAAACCATAAAGGCAAGAAGGCAATGGAATGACATATATAAAACCTTGAAAGAAAACAACTGTCAACCAGGAATAATATATCCAGCAGAACTCTGGCTCAAACATGATGGTGAAATTGGGACATTTCCAAATAAACAGAAATTAAAGAAATATTGAAAAAGTGAACCAGTCTTACCAGAATTATTAAAGGGATTCCTTTGATTAGAGAACCAGCAACATCAGACAACATCCTGAATCTAGCACATAAGATAGCATCAGCCAGATACTGACCTAGATAATGAACTCACAAAGATAAAACAAAACTAAAAAATTTACAACAGGAACCAGAGATGTCAATCTGTAAATGACAGAAACACACAACCTACCCAAACTAACACAAACTGAAGTTGAAAATCTGAACAAATCCATAACAAGAGAAGAGATGGAAAAGGTAATAAAAAAACTCTCAACAACAACAAAAACCCATGGCCCAAATGGCTTCACTGGAGAATTCTACCAAACAATCAGAGAAGAGCTTGCACCAGTACTACTCAAACTATTTCAGAACATAGAAAAGGAAGTGATACTTCCAAATGCATTCTATGAAGCCAGTATAACCCTGATAGCAAAACCAGGCAAAGACATCACAAAAAAGAGAGTTAGAGACCAATATCTCTCATGAACATAGATGCAAAAATTCACAACAAAATTCTAAGCAGAATTCAGCATCATATCAAAAAAAAAATAATACACCACAACCAAGAAGGATTCATACCAGGTATGCAAGAATAGTTCAACATTAGAAAATCAATCAATGTAATCCACCACATAAAAAAAAAAAGAATCACATGATCATCTCAATCGACACAGAAAACACATTCAATAAAGTCCAACACCCATTCCTGATAAAAACTCTCAGTAAAATAGATATAGAAGGGAAATTCCTCAACATAATAAAGGGAATTTATACAAAACGAACAGCCAACATGATTCTTAATGGAGAGAGGCTGAAAACATACCCCTTGAGAACAGGAACAAGACAAAGATGCCCTTTATCATCACTCCTATTGTGGTGGAAGTCCAAACTAGAGTAATGAGGGAAGAAAAAGAAATAAACGGTATCCAGATTGGTAATGAAGAAGTAAAACTGTCCCTATTTGTGGATGATATGATAATATACATAGAAAACTCAAAAGACTCCTGAAGAAAAAACTACTGGAACTAATAAAAAGATTCGGCAGAGTAGCAAGATAACAGCAAGATAAACATACAAAATCAATTGGATCCCTATACACTAATAAAGAGAATGATAACAAGGAAATCGGGAAAACAATACCATTTATAATAGGCCCTCAAAAATAGAATACTTAGGAATAAATCTAACCAGAGATGTAAAAGACCTATACAAAGAAAACTACAAAACACTACTGCAAGAAACCAAAAGAGACCTATTTACCATGCTCATGAATAGGTAGACTTAACATTGTGAAAGTGTCAATTCTGCCCAAAGTGATCTACAAATACACTGCAATCCCAATCCAAATACCAACAGCATTCTTTAAAGAGATGGAAAACTAATCATTAACTTTATATGGAAAGGAAAGATGCCTCGGATAAGTAAAGCACTATTGAAGAAGAAGAAGAAAATTGAAAGGACTCTCACTGCCTGACCTCAGAACCTACTATACACCTACGATAATCAAAACAGCCTGGTACTGGTACAGTGATGGACACATAGACCAATGGAACAGAATTGAGAACCCAGATGTAAATCTGTCCACCTATGGTCACCTGATCTTCAACAAAAGCCCAAAGTCCATCAAATGGGGGAAAAGACAGTCTTTTTAACAAATGGTGCTGGCAAAACTGGATGAAACAGGACCCATAACTTATACCATACACAAAAACTAATTCAAAATGGATCAAAAACCTAAATATAAAACAAAAAGTGTAAAGATCATAGAAGAAAAAATAGGGTCAACTCTAGAGGCCCTAATACACAGCATTAACAGGATACAAACCATAACTAACAATACACAAACACCAAAAGATAAGCTAGTTAATTGGGATCTTCTAAAGATTAAAGACTTATGCTCATCAAAAGACTTCACCAAAAGAGTAAAAAGAGAACCTACAGACTGGGAAAAAAAAAAATTGACTATTACAAATCTGACAAAGGTCTAATCTCTAAAATCTATAGGAAAATTCAACATATATACTACAAAAAGACAAATAATCCAATTAAAAATGAGCAAAAGATATGAACAGACCCTTACCAGAAAAGACATTCAAGAGGCTAACAGATGCATGAGGAAATGCTCACCATCACTAGCCATTTGAGAAACACAAATCAAAACTACAGTGAGATACCATCTCACCCCAACATTACTGGCACGAATCAAATAAACAGAAAATAGCAAATGTTGGAGAGGCTGTGGGGAGCTTGGAACTCTTATGCACTGCTGGTAAGAATGCAAAATGGTAAAGCCATTTTGGAAAACGATATGGTGCTTCCTTAAAAAGCTAGAAATAGGAATACCATATGATCCAGCAATCCCACTCCTAGGAATATATCCTAGAAAATTAAGAGACGTCATACAAATAGACACATGCCACTCATGTTCATTGCATTGTTCACAATAGCAAAAAGAAGGAAACAACCTAGGTGCACATCAACAGATAAATGGATAAACAAAGTATGGTGCATACACACAGTATGCACAGTGCAACAACAGAGAACAATAATGAATCTGTGAAGCATCTCAAAACATGGATGAATCTGGAGGGCATTATGCTGAGTGAAATAAGTCGATCAGAAAAGGAGAAATATTGTATGAGACCACTACTATAAAAACTCATGAAAAGGTTTATGTACAGAAAGAAACAATCTTTGATGGTTATGAGGGAGGGGAGTGGTGGGAAGGAAAAACACTAACTAGACAATAGATAAGTGGTAACTTTGGTGAAGGGTAAGACAGTACACAGTACCGGGGAAGCCAGCACAACTTGTCCAAGGCAAGGTCATGGAAGCTCCATAGTCACATTCAAACTCCCTAAGGGGTCAAATTACTGGGCTGGGGGCTGTGAGGACCGTGGTCTCAGAGGACATCTAGCTCAATTGGCATAACATAGCTTATAAAGAAAATGTTCTACATTCTGCTTTGGTGAGTAATGTCTGGGGTCTTAAAAGCTTGTGAGTGGACATCTAAGATACTTTACTGTATGCAGCAAGGGAGAATGGAGAAAACCAAAGACACAAGGCAAAGATTAGTCCAAAGGACTAATGGACCACAACTACCACACCCTCCACCAGACCGAGTCCAGCACAACTAGATGGTGCCCTGCTACCACCAGTGACTGCTCTGACAGGGATCATGATAGAGGGTGCCAGACAGAGCTGGGAAAAAATGTAGAACAAAATTCTAATTCACAGAAAAAAAAATACTACACTTACTGGTCTGACAGAGACAGGAGAAACCCAGAGAGTATGACCCCCAGACACCCTTACAACTCAGTAATGAAGTCACTCCTGATGTTCCCCCTTCAGCCAAAGATTAGACAGGCCCATGAGACTAAATGGACACATCAGCCCAGGGGCAAGGACCAGAAGGCAGAAGGGGACAGGAAAGCTGGTAATGGGGAACCCAAGGTCGAGGCGGGGAGAGTGTTGACATGTCTTGGGGTTGGCAACCAATGTCACAAAACAGTATGTGTATTAAATTTTTAATGAGAAACTAGTTTGCTCTGTAAACCTTCATCTAAAGTACAATTTAAAAAAAACTTAAAAATGAAGAAAAATGCTGAAATAAAAAAGTTGTCAATCAAGTTTCTGGGGGAACTGTTCTTCAAGAATGACTACGAAATTAATACATTCATAGATAAATAGAAGCTGCAAGAATTAATTTCTATAAGACTGGCCCTACAAGAAAGAGTGTCATACAGGAAAGAGAGGACATTAGAAAATAACTGTAAGCTGCATATAGAAAGATGTCCAACCCCAAACCAAACCCATTGCCCTCAAGTTGATTCTGACTCACAGCGACCCCATAGGACAGACTAGAACTGCCCCATGGGGCTTCCAAGGATGTAAAGCCTTATGAAAGCAGACTGCCATATCTTTCTCCTGTGAGTGGCTGGTTGGGTTTGAACTACCAACCTTTTGGTTAGTAGTCGAATGCTTAACCACTCACTATACCACCAGGGCTCCTTAGAGAGATCTCCAACAAAGGAAATTGTATGAGCATAAATAAGGGCAAGTTTTAAGGTATTCTCACTCAATAACTCTAAAGATTATGCCCTTCCTACTTTACAATGACAAGTAATAAAAAATAAGTATAAAATTACATTAGAGGGCACCTGATGTATAATGATGTAACAGATGACAACAACATAAATGGGGAGGAGGGGAGAAACTAAATGGGTATAGAGTTTCTGGTATCAATTTAAAACCAGGTCAAGATAAAAGCAAGATGTTAAATGTAATATTTATGCTAACCACCAAAGAACAAAACCAAAGAAAATATCTAAAAAATACACACAAAAGGAATGGAGAAGGGAATCAAAATGGCTCACTACAAAAAAGAAAAATCCAAAAGTTAGTAGCATTAGAGGTAATAAGGGACAAAGAAGACATAAGTCACACACACACACACACACACACACACACACACACACACACAAACATGTTAAAAGATTATACACCATGATCAAATGGTATTAATCCGAGGAATTCAAGGGAAAATCAATAACCACATCAGTAGAACAAAGGAAAAGAACAACATGATTGTCTCAATCAATGCAGAAAAGGCTTTGACAAAATCCAACACCCTTTCATGATAAAAGCACTCAATAAGATATAAATATAAGGGAAATTCCTCAACTTGATAAAGGGCACTTATGAAAAACTTACAGCAAACATCATACCGAATGGAAAAAGACTGAGAGCTTCCCCTTGTGATCAGGAACAAGACAAGGATGCTTGCTCTCACCACTGCTATCCAATATTGTATTGGAAGTTCTAGTTAGGGCAATTAGGCATGATAAAGAAAAAAAAGGTACTCAAATGGGGGAGGAAGATGTAAAACTACCCCTTTTTGCAGATAACATGGTCCTATATATAGAAGACCCCACAGAATTCACAAGAAAACGATTAGAAGAATAAATGAATTCAGCTAAGTGGCAGTATACAATGTCAACACAAAAATCAGTAGGGTTTTTATATATTAGCAATAGCAATCTTGAAAGTAAATTAAGGAAGCAACCATTTACAATAGCATCTAAAAGAAGAAAATACCCAGGAATAAAATAACCAGAGAGGTGAAAGACTTGTACACTGAAAACTAGAAAATATGACTGAAAATTAAAGGTGATCTAAATAAATGGAAGGACATTTCATACTTATGCATCAGAAGACTTAATATCATCAAGATGTCAATACTACCTAAAGCAGTCTAGATTCAATGCAATATCCATCAAAATTAGAACAGCCTTCTTTGCAGAAATGAAAAGCCAATCCATAAATTTATATAGAACTGCAAAGGGCCCCAAATAGCCAATGCAATCTTGAAAAAGAAGAACAGAGTAGAACATATTATACAGCTACAGTAATCAAAACAGTCTTGTATAATGTTAGATGTACGAACCAATGGAATAGAATTGAAAGTCCAGAGATAAGCAAATACATCTACAGTTAATTAATCTCTGACAAGGATGCTAAATGCAACAAATTGGGAAAGAATAGTCTCTTTAACTAATGGTGCTGGGGTAACTGAATTTCCAAAGCAAAAGAGTGAAGTTGGACCCATACTTCACATTGTATGTGAAAACTCAATAAAAATGAATCAAATACCTAAACGTACAACCTAAAACCATTAAAAAAATCTTAGAAGAAAGCATAGGTGTAATGCTTTGGGTCCTAGTTTTTGACAATGGATTATTAGATATGACACTGAAAGACAACAAAAGAAATATAGATAAATTGGACTTCATTAAAATTAAAACCTTTTTGTGCATCAAATGACTTTATCAACAAAGTGAAGTGACACCTACAGAATGGGAAAAATATTTCGGAACCGTATATCTGATAGGGGTTAAATATCCAGAATCTATAACAAACTACTATAACTCAACAAGAAAAAGACAACCCAATGGAAAAATGGGCAAAGGAATTGAATAGACGTTTTATGAAAGAGGATATACAAATGGTCAACAAGCACATGAAAAAATGCTCAACATCATTAGTCATTAGGGAAATGCAAATTAAAACCACAGTGATCTACCACTTCACCCCCACTAAGATGGCTATTATCTGAAAAATGGAAATAACAAATGTTGGCAAGGCTGTGGAGAAATCAGGATCCTCATCCATTGCTGGTGGGAATGCAAAATGGTACAGCTGCTGTGGAAAACAGTTTGGTGATTCCTCAAAAAGTTAAACATAGAACTACCAGTGACCCCAATACCAGTTCTTTTGGATATGTACTTGTCCACCAGTATTCATTGCAGCACACTGTTCACAATAGCCAAAAGATGGAAACAACCTAAATGTCCACCAGCAGATGAATAGATAAACAAAATGTGGAACATAATATAACGGGGTAATATTCTGCCATAAAAAGAAATGAAGTCCTGATACATGCTACAACATGAGTGAATCTTGAAAACATCATGCTGAGTGAATTAAGTCAATCACAAAAGGACAAATATTGTATAATCTCACTTATAGGACTCATAACAATCCTATAGAACTGCCCTATAGGGTTTCCAAGGAGCGGCTGGTGGATTCAAACTACTGACCTTTTGGTTAGCAGTGGAGCTCTTAAGCACTGTGCCACTAGGGCACCTTATGAAATACCTAGAATAGGGAAATGTATAGAAATCAAATTTAATAGTGGTTACCAGGGGTGAAAGGGAGGGGGAGAGAGGGAATCACTGCTTAGGAAGCACTGAATCTCTGTTTATGGTGATGGAAAATTTGGCAATGGATATTGATGATAGCTGCACAACATGATTGATGTAATTGGTGTCACGGAATTGTGTATGTGAAAAATGTTGAGTTGGCAAGTGTGTTATATATGTTTTTTACAACAATAAAAAATTTTCAATCTACATTGTAATGTAGATTTGAATCAAAACCGAACATAACATACGTCTTTAAAATTTGCATATAAATTGTGCTTTTCTCTATATAATTAATTTAAAACAAATTAGAGGGCTTTACTTGTTAAATAGGAGAAAATAAAATTTGTAATGTATATGTAATGAATATTTTCACACAAACTATTTTAAATCTGTATCGTATAACATTCAGTGTATTGGGCTGATCCAAAATTTTAAGTTAAAATTTTTTTACAATTTATACACTGTGGCACTTTATAAATATAACCCTAAATCCACCAGGTCGGAGCCCTGGTGGTGCAGTGGTTAAGAGCTCGGCTGCCAACCAGAAGGTCAGCAGTTCAAATCCACCAGCAGCTCCTTGGAAACCCTACAGAGCACTTCTGCTCTGTCCTGTGGTGTTGCTATGAGTCAGAACCGACTTAACGGCAGCTAACAATGACAACAGATTCTTTCGGATTTCTTCCAGTCAAGAGGAGGGATTTATGTATTCTCTTGAATTTGGCTGGCTTGTAACTTTTTCCATGAATATAAGAAGGTGGAAGTGCTGCTGTATGGCATCTGAGGCTAGGTCAGGAAAGGCCACATAGCTTCTTCCTAACTTGCTTGGGATGCCCACTCAATGGAAGTTTTATCTCCAGATGCTCTCTCTTGGAACCCAGCTGCCATGGTGTGAGAAGCTCAAGCCATAGGAGAGGCCACATGTAGGTCCTCTGGTCAACAGCCCCAGCTGAGGCAGGCATGCGAATAAAGAGGCTTGTAGATGATTCCATCCCTCTGCTGTGGTAGTCACCTGCATGCACTGGAAATTTCCTAACTGAGACCCCAGATATCGTGAAGCAGAAACAGGCCATCCCCATGGTGATATGTCTGAATTCCTGACCCTCTAAAAATCTGTGATCATAATAAATGGCAGTTTTTTTAAGCCATTAAATTTTGGGGTATTTATTATGCAGCAGTAGATAACTGGAACATATACTAAGTGATTTAATATTATTCTAAAGAGGGATTAAGTTTCCAGAAAGATTGAAAAATACTGTTCTGGGAAAAGAAGGAACAGTGCAGACATCTGTGTACCAGGCAGGCTGTGAAGTAACGAGCCTAGTTTCACTTCTGAAAACATTCTCACAATACTCACCCTTCACAATCTGTAGTTCATAGTTTTATAGCAATGTCTGCTTATAACTTTAAAACAATTTTATAGAGTGCTATTGAGCACTAAGATTGTGTTTATAAAAAGGATATATAATTAAGAACTATCTATATGGGATCAAGTAGACAACAGCAATTTGAAAGATTAGGAACCTTAGAGGGCAGTGAGTTTATATTAATGGGGGAGGAACAACTCAGAAAAGGAGGGTGAGAATGGTTGTACAACCCAATGTAATCAGTGTCACTAATTGTACATGTAGAGACTGTTGAATTGGTGTATGTTTTGCTGTGTATATTCTCAACAACAACAACAAAATAAATACCTTTTTAAAAAAAGGATACATGATACATTGATGAAAAGAGTTTTCTGTTTTAATAAAGCGGATTTCATTGTAGAATTGGTTCTCTAGCAGACTAACAGCATGTATTTTTGCAGCTCAGGAAGCTAACGATGAGGTATATGAAAAACTGCTGAAGGGAGAAAGAGGCTTAGACAAAAAAGAAAAACAACTTCTTAGAAAACGTCACCAAGCCCTAAGTCTTGAAATCAATCGTAAGTATGTTGTTAATATCCTAAGACAGTTTCTTAATTGTGTTTGGCAGAAAAAATATATTCCTTATTTCATGAATTCTATCAATCTTATTTATTTTTAATAACAGATTGATTGAGATATGATTCACATACCATAAAACTTACCCCTTTAAAGTGTACAATTCATTGGGTTTTAGTATATTCATATAGTTGTGCATCTATCTACTTTTAGAACATTGTCATCACTCCAAAATGAAACCCCACACCCATTAGCAGTCACTCCTCATCCCACCTCCCTCCAACCGCTGGTAGCCAATAATCTTTTTTCTGGGTTATGATCTTGCCTATTATGGACATTTCATGTAAATGGAATCATACAATATGTGGCCTTTTGTATCTGACTTTTTTTATTTACCATACTGTTTCCAAGGTTCTTTCATGTTGTAGCATGTATCAGTACTTCATTGATTTTCATGGCTAACTAATATTCCACTGCATGGATATACCATATTTTGTTTATCCATTTGTCAGTTGATGGACACTTGAGTTGTTTCTACTTTTTGGCTATTGCTGCTATGCACATTCCTTTACAAGTTTTTGTGTGGACATATGCTTTCATTTTTCTTTGGTAAATACCAGGGCAAGAATTGGTCAGTCATACGTTAACTCTTTAACATTTAGAGGAACTGCCAAACTCTCCCAAAGCAGCTGTGCCATTTTGCATTCCCAACAAAAGTGGGCAAGGGTTCCAGTTTCCCCATATTCTATCACTTGTTATTGTCTGTTTTTTTTTTTTTTAAGTTAGGGACATCCTAATGGATATAAAGTGATGTATTACTGTGGGTTTTGTTGTGCATTTCTCTAATGACTAATGATGTTGAGCATCTTTTCATGTGCTTACTGCACATAGAGAAATGTCATTTCTGATCCTTTTCCTACTTATAATAGGATCATTTACCTTTTTTATTACTGAGTTATAAGAGTCCTTAATATATTCTAAATATGGATCTCTTACAAGGGATTGCAAATATTTTCTCCCATTCTGTAAATCATCTTTTCATTTTCTTGGTGGCATTCTTTCTTCCTTCATTTTGTTTGGGTTTGGTATTTATTTGTGAAAAGAAAAGAAAAAAAAACATAAAGAGTACTTTAAACAAGACTTGCTTTCTTTTTGTCATATAATTTACGATAGACAAGGAGAATTTTTTCCTATGTTTTGGCAAATGGGCATACTCCTGTCTAAGTCTGGACCAACATCCAACGTTTTAGCCTTTCAACTTTTAATCATGAGATATCTACAAGAGTTCCTTTAATGTGAGGTTCCTCTGGGGCATCTTCATCATTTTTATCACAATCACTTTCCTCATTTATGTCAAGATGTTCACCTTCAGTAAGTTCTGCTGGCTTCACACCTAAAGTCTCTTGAAAAGTGACACTATTGACATTCCCCCCCACCCCAGCTATTTCTTACACAACTTCATATGTTTGATACAAATTTCACTTCCAGCACTATTACTTTTCATTTCTTTGCTGAATTTTAATCTTTGTTGACCAGTTCTCTCTCTCTCTTTTTCCTAAATTGTGCTTTAGGTGAAAGTTTATAGAGCAAATTATTTTCTCATCAAACAGTTAATACACAAATTGTTTTGTGACATTGGTTACCAACCCTGTGATGTGTTAACACTCTCCCCTTCTCCACCCCTAGGTTCCTTGTTTCCACTTCTCTGGTTTTCCTGTCCCTTCCTGCCTTCTTTTCTTTGCTTTTGGGCTGATATGCCCATTAGTCTCCTATGTGTGAATTGAACTACGAAGCACATTCCTCACGTGTGTTATTGCTGGCCCTATTGCCCTGTCTAATCTTTGGCTGAAGGGGAACTGCAGAAATGACTTCAGTACTGAGTTAAAAGGGTGTCCAGGGGCCATACTCTTGGGGTTTCTCCAGTCTCTGTCAGACGAGCAAGCCTGGTCTTTTTTTTGTGTCTGTGAATTTGAATTTTGTTCTACATTTTTCTCCCACTTTGTCTGGGACCCTCTATTATGATCCCTGCTAGAGCAGTTGGTGGTGGTAACTGGGTACCATCTAGTTGTTCTGGGCTCAGTCTGGTGGAGGCTGTGGTAGTTGTGGTCCATTAGTCCTTTGGACTAATCTTTCCCTGGTGTCTTTGGTCATCTTCATTCTCCTTTGTTCCAGCCGGGCTGGGACCAGTAGATGTGTCTTAGATGGCCACTTGTAGGCTTTTAAGACCCCAGATGCTACTCTTTTTTTTAAAATTGCACTTTAGATTAAGATTTACAGAGAAAATTAGTTTTTCATTAAACAATTAATACACATGTTATTTTGTGACATTGGTTGCTAACCCTGCGACATGTCAGCAGTTTCCCCTTCTTGACCTTGGGTTCCCTATTTCCATTCATCCAGCTTTCCTGTACCCCCCTACCTTCTTGTCCTTGCCCCTGGGCTGATGTGCTCACTTAATCTTGTATACATGGTTGAGCTGCATGTATTGTTGTCTGTTTATGGCTGAAGGGTGAACCTCAGGAGTGACTTCAGTACTGAGCTAAAACGGTGTCTGGGGGCCATACTCTTGGAGTTTCTCCAGTCTCTGTCAGACCAGTAAGTCTGGTCTTTTTTTGTGAGTTAGAATTTTGTTCTATGTTTTTCTCCACCTCTGTCCGGGACCCCCCCAGATGCTACTCACCAGAGTAGGATGTAGAACATTTTCTTTATAAACAACGTTATGCCAGTTGAGCTAGATGTTCCCTGAGACCATGGTCCCCAGCCCTCAGCCCAGTAATTCTGTCCCTCAGGGTGTCTGGATATGTCTATGAAGCTTCTGTGACTTTGCCTTGGTCAAGTTGTGCTGACTTTCCCAGTATTGTGTACTGTCTTACCCTCTACCATAAAAAGCATAAGTAACCAAAGAACACGTAGATAAAGTGAACTTCTTCGAAATTAAAGACTTTTGTGCTTTAAAGAACACCATCAATAGTAGCGTCTGGCAATACATTGAGCTTCTCGGATGTGAAAATTATGGTTTTCTCTTTCTTGGATATCCATTGTGCGTATGTTGGTACTCTTGATGGTTTTTCTCAGGTCTCTGAGGCTCTTCATTATTTCTGTTCCTCAGACTGCATAATATCAATTTATCTTTGTCAATTTCATTGATTCTTTTTGTAATTTTTTACCTTTTCAAAACCACCTTTGATTCTGTCTTTTTATATGTTACTGTGATTTTAAACTCCATAATTTCTATTTGGTTATTTTTTATAATTTCTATCTAGTTATTGATATTCTCTAATTGGTGAGACATCATTCTTACAATTTTCTTCAGTTCTTTAGATATTGTTTTCTTTAGTTATTTGAACATATTTATAATACCTGATTTAAAGTTTTTGTCTAGTAAGTCCTCAGGACAGTTTCTTCAGTTCTTTAGATATTGTTTTCTTTAGTTATTTGAACATATTTATAATAGCTGATTTAAAGTTTTTATCTAGTAAGTCCTCAGGACAGTTTCTATTAACTGTTTTTTCACTCCTATGTATTGGCCATAGTTTCTTCTTTCTTTGTGTGTCACAATTTTTTGTTGAAAACCAGACATTTAAAATAATATAGTATTCAACCCTGGAAAGCAGATTATTGACCCTCCTCAGGGTTTGTTGTTGTTTTCGTTTGTTTGATTGCTTAGTGAGTTTCCTGAACAAATTCTCTGACATCTGTATTCTTTGTTGTGTGCAGCCACTAAAGCCTCTGCTTGGTTACCTTAATGGTCAGCTATTGATTGGACAGAGATTTCCTTAAAGTCTTGAACCAATAAGTCTCCCAGCCTTTGCCAAGGGATTGTGTGTTTGTGTTGGGGCATGCCTTCAACACTCAGACAGACAGTTTATAACTTTGCCTTACTTCACTTCCTTCTTGCTCAGAGCCTGAAGGTCAGCCAGAGGTGAGAGAATGAGGGTTCTTAGGTCTTTCATAGGTATGTGCATGGCCATACACATGTGCTTGGCCTTCTCGATTCCAAGGAATAGATATTTCATTCCCCAATTTTTCTTTTTAAGTTGTTTTAGCCTCTTATTAGCCCCAACTAATAATGCTATATCCGGCAGCTGTTGTGCTAAACAATTGCCTCTAATTGTTCCTGAAAAACGCCCTGGGGATAGGGCTGTTCTACAAAGAGTCAGGTCAAATAAAGAAAAACTCTCAACTGTGGAGTTTTTCCTCAAGCTGCCAAACATGTAAAAGAATGACTGTTCCCTGAGAATGGGGCTTCTGGGGATCTCCAAACACATTGCACCCCCCTCTAGCAGATACTGCAATCTGAAATTGATCAAATGCAAACTCAAGGTGCATTGATAACACTGGTGACTGGAATGCAAAAGTTGGAAATGAAGAAAGATGTAGCTGAAAAATACAGCCTTGGTGATAGAAATGACATTGGAGATTGCATGGTAGAATTCTGCAAGAAGAATAACTTATTCAAAGAAAATTTTTTTTTAGCAACACAGTTGACAACTATGCACATGGACTTGTCTGGATACATTACACAGGAATTAAATCTACTACATCTGTGGAAAGAAATGACGGAGAAGTTCAATATCACCAGTCAAGACAAAGCCAGGGACCAACTGTGGAACAGACCATCCGTTGATCAAGTGCAAGTTCAGTTTGAAGCTGAAGAACATCAAAGCAAGTCCAGGAGAGCCAGCGTTCAACTTTGAATATATTTCTCCTGAATTTAGAGACCATCTCAAGAATAGATTTGAAACAAAGTGGGTCTCATTAGGTTTCTCTTGAGTGCAGGGTAGCTAAAGCAAATGAAAGAAAAGATGAAGTAAAAGAGCTGAACAGAAGATTTCAAAGGGGGGTTGAAGAAGACAAGGTAAAATATTATAATGAAATATGCAAAGATGTGAAGTTAGAAAACCAAAAGAACATGGTTGGCATTTTTCAAGCTGAATGAACTAAAGATACCGTTCAAGCCTGGAAATGCATTACCGAAAGATTCTATGGGCCAAAAACTGAATGACACAGGATGCATCAAAAGAAGATGGAAGGAATACACAGAGTTACTGTATCAAAAGAATTGGTCAAATTGGACAACTTTCAAGCATTCTAGGAGGTAGCATATGATCAAGAACTGCTGGTAGTTAAGGAAGAAATTTAAGCTGCTCTGAAGGCATTGGCAGAAACATGGCTGCAGGAATTGGTGGAATACCAGTTGAGATGTTTCAACAAACAAATGCAATACTAAAAGTGCTTACTCATTTACATAAAGAAATTTGGAAGACAGCTGCCTGGCCAAATGACTGGAAGAGATCCATATTCATACCCATTCCAAATAAAGGCGATCAAATGGAATGCGGAAATTGTTGATCAGTATCATTAATATCACATGCTAGCAAAATTCTGCTGAAGATAATTGAAAAACGACTGCAACTATACATTGACAGGGAACTTGTCAAGACGTTCAAGCTGGGTTTCAGAAGAGGACATGAAATGAGTGATACCATTGCCGTTGTCAGACGGATCTTGGCCAAAAGCAGAGAGTACCAGAAAGATGTTTACCTGTGTTTTAGTGACTATGTGAAGGTATTCAACTGTGTGGATCATAACAAATTATGGATAACATTATGAAGAATGGGAATTCCAGAACACTTAATTGTGCTCATGTGGAACCTGTACATGGATCAAGACACAGTTGTTTGAAGAAAACGAGGAGATACTGTGTGATTCCAAATTGGAAAAGGTGTGTGGCAGGGTTGCATTCTTTCATCTTACTTGTTCAGTCTGTTTGCTGAACAAATAATCTGTGAAGCGGGATTTTCTGAAAACTGTGGCATCAACTTGTGATATGTAGTAACACAGCCTTGCTTGCCGAAAATGAGATAACTTGAAGCACTTACTGAAGAAGGTAAAAAATACAGCCCTCAGTATGAATTACACCTTTAAATCTTTTGTTTATTTTGCTATTTTACTTGGCTTTGCCTGGATAGAAGCCAGAGGTAGAGACAGGATTTTGCCAAGAGAAGGAATGTATCACGAGATTATTTTATTTTTAAGTTTCTGGAGGCTGTCTTTTTTTTCTTTCAACAGCCCCATTTTGCAGATGAAATTTTGAGATCTGTAAAGGGAAAGGGACTTATACCCAGTCACAAAGCCACTTAGGAGTAGGACCAGGATCAGATGTTCCCAGATGATTGAATGACCCTGACAAAGGAACACATGGTAGCCAAGGTCCCTAAAAGCAAAAACAAGCAGGAACAGGCTGTCCTTGTCTATGCGTAGGTCTTAGCTCTAAGTTATCTAGAAAGTTCCTTAATCTGTCCATTGTCAGTGGAGTACAGCCAGATGGGGTGAGCATACACTCTTTCTGGTGGCTCAAGAAACTGTGTATTACCACACTATTATCATCTCATTACTTAGGAAGTGGAAGCTGAGAGTCCACTGGTGCTTTTTGAAACTCTGTAATGCTTCTGGAAAGTTCTGTAATCTTTCCTGCTGATGGCTGTCAAGAATATCAGACACCAGGAATGGAAAAGCCAGTTTACTGGCTTGGAAAAGATAAGAATTTGATGTGAATGACTCTAAGAAACAGGGTTCAGAGACAAGTTTGAGGCTGAATGTGAAGAAAATGCTCACAACTGGTTCGATAAAAAACATCATGATAAAAGAAGAAGTAACTGAAGTTGTAATGATTTCATGCTACTTGGATGATAATTAATGCCCATCAAATCAGCAGTCAAGAAATCAAATGATGTATTGCACTGGGCAAATCTGCTGCAAAAGACCTTTTAAAGTTTTAAAATGCAAAGAAGTCACTTTGATAACTGAGGTGCACCTAACCAACCTATTTTCTTTTTAAGTTGCCTCATATGCGTGCAAAAACTGGACAAATCAAAAGGAAGACAGAAGAATTGATGCATTCTAATTGTGGCATTGCCAAAGATTATTAATATACCATCGACTGCCAGAAGAACAAACAAGTTAGTCCTGGAAGAAATACAACCAAATGCTTCTTAGAAGCAAGGATGTTGAGACTTTGGCTTGCTTACTTTGGGCACATCATCAGAAATGACCAATTGTTAGAAACGGACATCATGGTTGTTAAAGTAGAGGGTAAGCGAAAATGAAGGAAACCCTCAATGAGATGGATTGACACAACAGCCACAACAATAGACTAAAAAATACCAACAAAAATACTACAAACATGAGGATGGCATAGACTGTGCAGTGTTTCATTCTGTTATGCAGAAGGTTGCCATGAGTCTGACCTCACTTGATGGCAACTAACAACAGTGGCTGCTAGGCTTCTGGTTTTCAGAACTACAATAGTTTCAAGGCTGTTGGTTTATAACTGTGGAGCTGGGGAGAGGGAAATGGGATTTAGAGCAAATTAACATGCTAAAAAGCTTGCTGTTGTTACTGAAAATCAGTCATTAAAAAAATGCCTTTAATTAAATCCCAGATTGCTGAAATATTGATTTTGACCATTTTTGCCAATGGAGGAGCAGATTTATGGCAGTCCTACTGTGCCGTTGTAGAAGTGCTTCTCATGAGTGCTAGTTTGGCTGATGATTATTGTCACTACGTTTTGATTGTTTACCTGTTAAATCTTTCCCTATATTTTTTAATCATTCTAATTATTTTAAGTTCATTTCTCATAAGCAGCATGTAGTTCAATTTTACTAATGAAGCCAATATAGTATCTTTGTTCATTTTGTCTATTAATGGGGAATTTAAACTATTTGCCAAAACAAATAGGTTTGATCTTTTTTTTTTTGCTTTGTGCTCAAATGCTGCTTTGTGGTTTTCTCTGTTTATGATCATATGGACAGTGTGTTGTTTCCTTGTCTTTCTCCCCCAGGGATTGCAAAGATACGAATTTTTTTAAATGAAAATCTGTATTTTTAATTCAGAGGTAATACATATTCACTGTGATAAATTCAAACATTTCAAGAAATGTATAAGATAAAATGAAAATCCTTTCTTTCCTTTATTCTTTCTCCCTCAGTGTCACTGTCCAGTGGTTAACATTGTTGACAACTGAATGTGTATCCTGTCAGAAAGTGTCCTATGCATATATAAACTCCATGTATAGGTTTTTTTATGAAACAAAATGGAATATTGTTTGTTTTGCTTCTTATGTTTATCAAACTGTTGTTGTTAGGTGCCGTCAAGTCATTTCCGACCCATAGTGACCCTATGTAAAACAGAACGAAACACTGCCCGGTCTGGTGCCATCCCCACAATTGTTATGCTTAAGCCGATTGTTGCAGCCACTGTGCTAATCCATCTTGTTGAGGGTCTTCCTCTTTTTTGCTTACCCTCTACTTTAACAACCATGATGTCCTTCTCCAGGGAATGATCCCTTCTGACAACATGTCCAAGGTATGTAAGACATAGTTTTGCTGTCTTTCCTTCTAATTCTGGTTGTACTTCTTCCGAGACACGTTTGTTCATTCTTTTGGCAGTCCATGGTATATTAATAATCCTTGCCAACACCACAATTCAAAGGCATCAATTCTTTTTCGGTAGATACTATAATGCTTCTGAAATGTTTCAGAATTTCTTAGCTCATACCATTACAAAAAGAAACCTATTGAAAAAGTTTCATGATTTCTTTGCGTTCCTACTGCCCATGCTCTAGCCCAAGATTAAGGGCATAGGTAAATTACTATATTCATGAGTTAATTGATCCAGTGCTTTTATTTTTTCCCCCTTCAGTAGTTTCATTTATTTAAATTTGCTTTCAGTTTAAGTTCTGCTTCTTATCCTTATTGATTTAATTTTACTTTTGGAATATGTAGAACATTAACCTACTTCTGAAAGTAATATGCAAAAAAAAAAAAAATACTTAGAGAAGTATCATTCCCTCCTATATCCCTTCCCCCTGATTCCCCTAGTCCTCCCCTTCTCCTCTTGTGGGTAACCAAATATGATTTCTGGTAAACTTCTCTGTGTTTTGTTTTGTAAAGTATGTATATATTTCTCTTTGTCTCTCTCTATATATGTTTTGTTATTTCCCTTCTTTCTTACCAAAATGATAGCATTCTATATATCTTCTTGTTCAGTTTTTTTTTTTCCCCACTTAACATTATCTTCTGGAAATCACTACATGTCAGTTTATTGAGATATTTTTCATTTATTTTACAGCTGTTTGTACTATATTATATATGATAGTTTAATTATATCATAATTTATCATATATACCTTAATTTATTCAACAAGCTTCCTATGATTGAATATTTAGGTGGTTTACAATACTTTGCAGTTATGAATAATGCTGTAATGAATAACCTTCTGCATATTCATTTTCATGGTTGAGTCTATGGATATGTATTAATCTAAAATATAAATAACCTAGGAAAACTATAGACTAATAAGAAGCAAATTTGATGCCTAGGAATAGTTATGAAATAATGAGGCGGCTTCAACACACACCCATTAACAGTCTTCTCAGTTTTCACGGTAGATGTAGCACATAGTAATTTTCTTATAACTTCATAAAAGGTAGAGAAAATGCTGCTGTGTATTTGTTATAAATTTGAGATCTAGAGATTTCACAGTAGATCTGTTTTTCTACTTAGTGGTCTAAATGCATTTCTTTATATAGCTCAGGATGATGAACCAGATGAAAATATGTTGCTTGAAGATCAAGATTCAATATCAAAACCCAAATGCAAGTAAAGAAACAAAGAACTTCCAGAGGGGAAAAATGCTGTAATAAATAGAATAATTATTGTTAGATTTGAATTATTTTAAGTTAAACTCATCAGAAAATATTCTTATTTGATTCATGAATATGTATTTAAACATATATTTTATAGAAATTTTATACTTTGACCTAAAGTGTGAGCACCCTAAGGTAATTAGTGAACAAAAGCAAAAAGTATTGATACCTTTTGGTTGGACTTTCTGGTGGTGAGACTATTTCACGGCCATAATTCATGCAGTCAGTATCCACTAATACTAGGCCAATAATTCTCTCTCAAGGGATGTGAATCTTTCAACTGACTTTGGAGATTACAGGTCTAAAAGTCCAATGGGTACCTCTAATCTGTTCCAGTATCCTTCAGTATAAGCACCAAGTGATAAACTTAGAGGTTGCTGAAACTTGTAAGTCTAACAAAAAACATGGATTGGTGGGACCAAGGGGAAGGGCAGCCTGGGTGCCCTGGGGAAGGACACCACAGCATACTCTTGTTTTTGGCCTTTCTTTTAATCCAATTGATGGGTACCATAAAGAATACTGCATGGCGGGAGGTAATTCTGGGAATATGGCAGTGTGATCAGGTCTAAGATCCTGACCCTCCCATATGAACACCAAGACAACAACTAAAAGTGTGACTTGGCCTTGTGAGAACTTTGAAAAGGTAAAAAAAAAAAAAAAAAAAAAGGATGACAGCAAGGAGCCACAAACTAAAACAAGATAAGGATAGAACGGGTAGAACAATCTCTTTGTCACTGTCTCCACCTCTCCCTCTCTTGGCAAGGCAACAGATGCAGAATTGTAGTTACAGCCCCAATTGAGCACAACTCCTCTGTACTAAGAGGAGTCCTGATCTCTGGCTCTGAGGTATGTAGGATAGATATTTCTAGAAGATCTTCCAGGTAGACTGTTGAGGGTGTCTGCCCTCTCTCCTCCTGGCACAGCAGATGGACAGCTGCAGCGGAGCCACATTCACAAACTTAATGGACCAATGGCTCTCCTATCTCTCCCAATCTCTGGCTTTGAGGTTAATAAGACAGACATTTCTAACAGATATTTCATACAGACTATTCAGTGTTTCTCAACTCCTCCCCAGCCCAGTGCCGCAAGAGGACAGCTGCAGTGGAGCCTCAGCCATATCTGCTCCCACACAACTTTCTTATGCACTCTGGCTCGAAAATAAATAGGACAGATATTGGTAGCAAACTGTTCTGGTATATATTCTGACTGGTCTACTTGTGGCCTGAAAGACTGTAATATTGGTCTGGCCAGAATTGGAGCCCTCACAGAGTCAGGGAGGGAGCAGCAACGAAGGACATTGAGCTATATCTAATTGAGGGCAGTTAAATCAGTGTATGCTTTCTTATTGGTTTAGGAAACATTTAAGGTCTAAAATCATGATCTGGTCAGAATTGGAGCCCTCACAGGGCAGAAGAGGGAGTGGAAACAAAAGAGTGAAGGCTGTGCATCACTGCAGGCAGATTGACTGGTATGTGTTTCCTGATCTGTCTGAGAGTTGCTGAGAGACTAACAATTTTGGTCTGGCATGAACTGGAGGTATCACACACACAGAGAGAGAGAGAGGGAGAGAGAAAGAGGGAGCGATAGGCAAAGTCTGAAGGCTGTGCCAACCTAAGATTCTTTTAGTAATTTGCACTGTTGAAAGCACTCCATCTTCAGGAAAATTGGGAAAATTAACATCTGGTAAAATTCTAATGTCCCCATTGAACAGAAAGTCCCAAGGCATATAAAGAAACTGTAAATGATAGCCTATTCAAGTGAACACGAGAAATTATATTTATGGAAGCCTGAATAATGAAAAATTCAAAAAATATAATACAAGAAAATTAAGCAAGCTGACAGAACTAAAGGAAAACCCAGAAAAAGAACTAAAGGAAATCATGAAAATGATGCATTAACAAAATGAGAATTTAAATAAAGAGATAGACACTATAAAAGAAACCAAATGGAAATACTTGAACTGAAAGACACAATCATTGAAAAAACAAACAAATAAACAAAAAAACCCAACTAGTTGGAAGGACAGAACAACAGATAGGAGCTGGCAGAAGAAAGAAATTAGTAATCTAGAGGAAAAGTTATTTAAAATTATGGAGGCACAAGAAAGAAGGCTCAAGACTGCTGAGCATGGCCTAATGGAAATGTGGGTAACCATCAAGTGGATTAACATATGCATCGTGGGAATCCCAGTGGAAGACAAAAGAGAGAAAGGTGCAGAAAGAATATTTGAAGGAATAATGGCAGAAAACTTTCCAAATATGACAAAGGACATACATGTACAAATCCAAGAAGCTCAATGAACTCCAAGTAGGATAAAACCAAAGACATACACACTGAGATACAGTATAATCAGGTTCTCAAGAACTAAAGATAAAGAGAGAATCCTGAAAGCAGAAAGAGAGAAGCAAATGACATAGTCATGTACAAAAGATCCTCAATGAGATTAAGTGCTGATTTCTCCTCAGAAACCCTGGAGGCAAGAGGGCAATGGAATAACATATTTAATGTGCTGAAAGATAAGGCCTGTCAACCGAGAATATTATATCTAGCAAAACTGTTCTTCAAGAATGAGGGCAAAAGTAAGACATTCCCAGATAAACAAAAGCTGAGAGAGTTTATAACCACTAGACCTGACTTACAAGAAATGCCAAAGGGAGCCCTTCAGATGGAAAAGAAAGGACACTTGATAGTCACTAGAAGCTGTACATAGAAAAAAAAGATCTCTGTTAAAGTTAAGTGTGTAGGCAAGTATAAGGGCAAGTCTTAAGATATTTTTACTTGGTAATTATAGTGGTTATGTCCTTCATGCTTTACAATGACAAGTGCATAAAAATAAGTATGAATATATGCTACAGGACATGATGGGGAAAGGGGCAAGAATAGTATAGTATAGAGTTTTTGTATGTTACTGAAGTTAAGTTGATATCAATTTAAACCAGGTTATTATAAGATGTTAAATGTAATCCTCATGGTAACAACAAAGAAACTTTCTAAAAAATATACACAAAAGGAAAGGAGAATAGAATAAAAATGGTGCACTACAAAAAATCAACAAGGCACAGATGTTGGCAGTACTGGAGAAAATATGGGACTAAGAAGGCATAAGACATGAAAAAACAAATAACAAAATGGAAGAAGTAAGTCCTTCCTTATTGGTAATTACCATGAATGTAAATGGATTAAATGCTCCAATCAAAAGGCAGAGAGTGGTGGAATAGATAAAAGAAAATATCCAACCATATGCTGTTTCTAAATGAGAAACATCTTCGACACACAGACACAAATAGTTTGAAAGTGAAATGATGGAAAAAATAATCCATGCAGAGAGAAACCAAAAGAGAGGTCAGGTGGCTATGTTGATATCAGGCAAAATAGACTTAAAATCTGTTATTAGAGGCAAATAAGGACATTATAAAATGATAAAAGTGTCAATTCATCAAGAAGATATAATAATTATAAATATATATGCACCTAACATTAGAGCCCCAAAATATATAAAGACAACACTGACAGAATTGAAGGGGGAAATAGATAATTTTACAATAATAGTTAGAGACTTCAGTATACCACTTTCAGTAATGGACAGAACATCCAGAAAGAAGATCAATAAGGAAATAGAAGAGCTGAATGCCAGCTAGACCTGATAGACATATATGGAACACTCTACCCAACAACAACATGCTGTTGTTATTGTTTGGTGCTGTTGAGTCAATTCTGACTCGTAGCAACCCTATGTACAATAGAACAAAACATTGGCCAGTCCTGTGCCATCCTCACAATGGTTGCTGTGTTTGAGCCCATTGTTGCAGCCACTGCGTCAGTCCATCTCATCAGTGGTATTCCTCTTTTTCACTGACCCTTTACTTTACCAAGCATGATGTCTTTCTCCAGGGACTGGTGCCCCCGATAACATGTCCAAAGTATGTGAGATGAAGTCTTGCCGTCCTTATTTCCAAGGAGCACTCTGGATGTATTTCTTCCAAGACAGACTTGTTCATTCCTTTAGCAGTCAATGATATATTCTGTATACTTTACCAACACATAATATACATTTTTCTCCAGTGAATAAGGATAGTTCTCTAGAATAGGCTATATGTTTGGTCATAAAGCAAGCCTCAATAAATTTAAACTGATCAAAATGATACAAAGCATCTTCTCCAACCACAATGGAGTGAAATTAGAAATTAATAACAGAAGGAAAACTGAAAAATATACAACTGTGTAGAAATTAAAATACACACTATTAAACAACCAATAGGTAGTAGAGGAAAAAACCAGGATATAAGTCAGAAAATACTTAGAGATGAATGAAAATAAATGCATAATATACGAAAACTTATTGGATGCAGTGATGTAACTGGTCAGAGGGAAATTTATAGCGGTAAACACCTACATTAAAAAAAAAGAAAGACCTCAAATTAATAATCTAATTTTACAACTTGAGGAACTAGAAAAAGAAGAGAAAACTAAGCCCAAAACTACCAGAAAGAAGGAAATAACAGAGATCAGAGCAGAGATAGAGAATAGAAAAACAATAGAATCAATGAAAGCCAGCTAGACTGACAAAGAAAAAGAGAAGTTGCAAATAACTAAAATTAGAAATGAAAGTGGAGACACTACACCTGACCCTACAGAAATAAAAAGGATCATAGGAGAAGATTATGAATAGTTGTAAGCCAGCAAATTAGGTAGCCTAAATGAGAAATGGACATATTTGTAGAAATACATAACTTCCTACTTTGACTCAAGAAGAAACAGAATATATCAGCGAACCCATAACAAGTGAAGAGATTGAATCAGCAGTCAAAAATTTTCCAACAAAGAAAAATGTTGGACTAGATGGCTTCACTGGGGAGTTCTACCAAACATTTATGAAAGAGGTGACTCCAGTCCTTCTAAAGCTTTTCCAAAAAAGAAGAAGGAATGCTTCCTAACTCATTCTGTGAGGCCACCGTTATTCTGAACCAGACAAATAGGGCATTCAGTCCTTGTTGGGTGGTCCCCTTGTCTGTACTCACCATGAAGATGTCATCAGTATAGTGGAAGTTTAGTGCTTTCTCTAGTTAGGACTTTTTCCAAGTCACTGCTGACCCACTGATGGCAGATGGTTGGGAGATTTAGGTACCCTGGTGGCACAGCGGTTAAGAGCTGTCTGCTAACCAAAAGGTCAGCAGTTCAAAGCTACCAGCTGCTCCTTGGAAACCCTATGGGGCAGTTCTGCTCTGTCCTGTAGGGTTGCTATGAGTCAGAATTGACTCGGTGACAATGGTTTTTTTTTTTTTTCCTTTTTTTGTGGAATGGTATTAAAGGTGTATTACAACCCATTTCACACAAAGGCAAGCTGATACTGATGGCGCATTGCGATAGAGAAGGGTGCTGAATAAGGTATTTGCAATGTCAATTGCTGCATACGATACCCCCTCAGCTGTGGCAGTAGTCTCCATGACAGTCACAATGTCAGGTACTGCCGGTGGCTTGGGCAGCACTACAGCATTGAGCTGCCTATAATCAATGGTTAGTTTCTAGACACCAGAGACCCATCTTCCTTAGATCAGCAGTGAGGACAGTTATTTGTTTTTCTCCCCCAGACAGGTGATTCTGTGCACTAGAGCCAGTAGTCAGGTATATTCACGGTCTTCCACATGCCCTAATAACAATAGCCTAACTGCAGCAATTCCCTTCAGGTCCTGGGGGGGCAAGGCGAGCAGGTATACATACACATGACAGTATTTCTATACCAATAGTACATTCAGGAGTGGAGGCTTTAACAATGGATGTTTGAAGGGATCTGAAGAGAGCAACCCATTGTTTGGCCTGGGTGAAAGGATAGGTGGTGGTGGTCTCAGGCCTCAAACCAGAGACCATTATCTGTTTTCTGCTCATCCTGGGGCCAGGGTTGTGAGAATCACAGTTGTCTCCACACTGGTATCCAAAATACCCTAGAAGTACAATTCTCCCTCACATTTCCATTGAACTCTGACCTTAGAATAGGGCCTTTGTTCCCCCCTGGGTGCAGAGTGACCTTGGCCTAATGCCTACTCTTGTTCATTTTTGAAAATGAAGAGTTTAGGTAAAAGTTGGGGCTCTCTGGTTATCTCCATATTCAATGGGAGGGCCAGAGGAAATAGGACTTGTATTCGTCATAGGGGCTGTCACTTACAGACCATAGTGAGGCCACTGGGTACTTGTACCTGTCAATGAGCTCCTTGATGGGATTCCAATAAATCTCATCTTTTTGCAAAGGCCCTTGCTGGGATTTCCTTGAGGGAGTGCCCGATTACCATTTTTTAATCACACTCTCTGCTGGTCAGTTTTTGCTGTTTTGGCAGTAGCTGCTTTTTCCAGGCCTGGGAATTTGTCAGTTAAGAACCAGGTTTTGTCACTGAGCGATTGACCAGGTCTTATGAGGAAATTTAATTAAGATCCATACTGATCAGGAGAGGCACAAAGAAACCTAGAAATCTGATATGGGTAACAGTCTCATTAGTGGCAGTTCCCATTATCTCTTGTAGACCTAAGGGACAACAAGGGTGGCTCACAGGGCCACTGTAGCCTCTGCAAGGGAGATCCACGTAAGTTTTTCAGTGGCAGAGAATGTATCGTAGGTGGGGCCCATCTGTCTGAGCCCAAATAGTACCTAGCTGAGGAAGGAGAAGATTTCAGGTGGCTAGGCACTCTCATCTCACCTCACTCTACCTCTTCCTGTCATACAAAGTGGCTGTTTTTAGGGCACACTGAATGAGGGAGTCTGTCGTAAAATGCCCACAACATCTCACTCATCATCACTAAGTTTAGCAAGATTAACTCTCTTATCTTGGAGGCGAGCTAATCAAGTTTCTAAGGTCATGACCATCTCAGGTGAAGTGATTGAGGAAGGCTGTACATTCTTTCTGAATTAAAGTCACAAGTCTCAAAAACTCACTGTCACAGGCTGTCTGGTGGCAGCAAGAACCAGGTAAGAGCTAACAATAGTTATTTGATACAACACAGCTAGCAGAGTCTCCACCAACTTTTGTTTTGGAAGCAGTAGCCAGGGAATTGCTTCCCACCTTAGAGCTTCTCTGTTAGAGCTCTAATTTGAACCACTGGGACAGTTGGCTGGGGAATCAGAGGCTAAAGAGAAGGACCAATGATCTCCCTGAGAACCAAAAAGATATCCCCTAGAACTACTCAAGAGCACCTCAAAGTGTCTGCTTGCACTTCCTGAATCCGTTGGCATCTCTGGTGAAGTGCCTATGGTACCCTCAGATTCTTGCAAATGATCCCCTATCCGTAGCCGTCTAGTCGATTCCAACCCATAGCGACCCTATAGGATAGAGTAGAACTGCCCCATAGGGTTTCCAAGGAGCGGCTGGTGGATTCAAACTGCCAACATTTTAGTTAACAGCCAAGCTCTTAGCCACTGTGCCAAACCCTCTCAAAAGTGCCCACAACTTCAATAGCACCTCCCAAAAGTGGCCCCCAGGATCTTTAGGCTTTTTTGTTTTCTAGAGAGAGAGAATGCTTAATTGAACACAATGATTGCTTTGCCAGTTTCTCAGATTGCTGCCAGGTGTTGAGGGGGTCAATTAAGATAAAAAGCCAAAATGAAAATAACATTTAAGTCTTTATTTGCTTGCTGCGATAGTATAAGCAAGAGGATAAACAGGAAAGGATTCTGGCTCCCCCAGTGTTCCATTTTTCTCCAGGAACAGCTTTGGCAAAGGTTAGCTATGTTAGCACAGACTGGAGGAGGAGTGGTCTCTCTGTAAAAGGAGCCCCCCAAAAGCCTCCTACCATTTTATGGACTTAGGAGTTAGGGGAAGGAAGAGGGAGAGGGACTATGAGTGCAAAAACCAGAATAATGAATCAGAATGGAGAAGAGTGTCTTCAAGGTCTTACGATAAAATGGTCTTGGTAGAAGCACCTGAACGGTATTCTGCCCAGCTGCCCCATCCCCTGCTCACACATAAAGAGGCCTCTGAATGTACATGTATAGGATAGGAATACAGATATGTGTAAGAGCACGGCTGGACCTGGGAAGCCTAAGTCCTTGACTGCAGCTCCCTCCAGAGACTGCAATGCAGTGGCTGTGCGCCAAGTTTGGTGTGGGGAGGGCAGCTTCCACCCATGGGGCTTGCCAGGTAAAGACTTTGTAGTTGCCTAGTATCAGACCTAAAAGGTCACAAATAGGATTTTGGTTTGGAGCCTGACTCCTCAGTGTATACATATATACATACATACATTATGCCCATAAAGATGCATGTATAAATGTACATGCACATAATGTATGGTATACATGAATATATACATACATAGACACAGTTTTCAAATCATGTGCTCTCACTGACACCTTCAATTCTAGTCCATCCCACGGGGCTTTCTTACCCTCCTCCATTTCACATGCGTAGGCCCTTTTTTCAATAGTGTGAATCTTGACCCTAGAAAAATCTGTTCATTTACTTATTGGCTGAATTCTATGTTTCTACAATTGTTTCAGAATTTCTTAGGTCATACAACTATATAAACAAACCTACTAAGAAGATTTCATGAAAAATAAAGTATAAATAATCTATGAAAACTAGAGACTAATATAAAATATATTTGATGCCTAGGGATAGTTATGAAATAATGTGACAGCATCAACACACATTGGCATCTCTGGTGAAGTGTCCCGCAGTACCCTAAGATTCTTGCAAATGATCCACTACCTGTTGCCATCTGGTCGATTCCAACTCATAGCGACGCTATATGATAGAGTAGAACTGCCCCACAATTTTCACATCAGATCTAGCATATAGTAATTTATTTATAACTTTATAAAAATAAGATAAAATGCTAGTGTACACTTGTTATTTAGTTGGAATCCAGAAATTTCACAGTAGATATGTTTTTCTGTTTAGTGACTAAATGCATTTCTTTTTGTAGCTCAGGCTGAAGAAACGCATGAAAATACTATGCTTAAGAATCAAGATTCAGTGTCAAAAACCCAAATAGAAGTAAAGAAACAAAGAAAATTCCAGGATGGAAAACTCAACAGTAAGTTTGTATTATAGCTATCTATAATTGTTATTAAGTTTTAATTTTAGATTAATCTCATCAGATCTTTTTGATTTGGTTCCAGCATATATATTTTAGCATTATTTTATAAAAATGTTGAGCTTTGACCAAAATTGCAAACACCCTAAGGCAACTAGTAATCAAAAGCAAAAGTACTGATAACTTTTGACTGGAGTTTCCGGTGGTAAGTCTATTTCCTAGCCATGGGTCATGTACTCAGTATTCATCAAGGCCCAATAACAGGCTAATAATTGTCCCTTATAGGATGTGTACATTTTAGCTGACTCCATGAAATTATGGATTCAAAAGTCTAGTGGGTGCCTCTGACCTGTGATGGTGACCTTCAGTATAGACTCCAGTTGGTGAACTCAAATGTCATATGTGAATATGTGGAACCTAGGGAAAGGTGGCCTGGGAGGCCTGATGGAGGGCAACTAAAGCATCCTGTTGGCTGGGTCCCCACTTAAAGATAGTGGCTGTATGGTAATGAAGTAGATGGGCACCATCAAGATCCCAACATGGGGAATGTTAGAGTGCCAGTAGAAAATAGTTCCACCAATCGATGGACCTCCTTCTTAATTGTTGGGCAGAAAGGGCCAAAAGCTTGGCAGTTGTCTCCTCTGGATTAAGATATATATCTTCCCAGATTTCAATCAAGAATTCACTCATAACCTTGTTGATTTAATTGCACCTTATCTGTATTAATGGCCTCACCATGTTATCATATGTGGGTTGTGAGGGTGTACAGTCTTTCTGGGTGGTGCCCACCCTCTCATTCAAATAGTAGAAGGCTAGTGTTCCTTTGGGAATGGGATTTTTTCCAGGTCACAGCCTGCCTATTGATAACAAAGAGTAGGGGAAATTAGATACCCTTGTGTAAAGGACCTTAAAGGTGTATTGCAACCCATTCAACGTAAGGGCTAGCTTACCCTGAGCATCTGAGTGAATATAGATATTGAAAATGGAATTTGTGATATTATTGCTGCATACCAAGTTCCCTCAGCTTGTGCAATAGCCTATGTGACAGTCACAATGTCAGGTACTGTCAGGGCCAATGATGACACTTTGGCATTGAGTGCCTGTAATCAGTGGTGAATCTTCAGGCATCCGAGGCCTTGCATACATGCCAGACAGCTATTGAATGAGAACTAGTTTCACAGAGAATTTTAGCTTCCTCAAGATAAACAGTGAGGACAGTTACTTTTTCTTTTTTTTCCCAAGAAAGTCAATATTAATTTTGGAAAATGAGACTCTGCCTGGTAGTTGAGTAGGTACACAGTCATCCATATGCCTTACAAAATGGCCCTACTTGCAGCAATTCCCGTAAGGGTTGGTGGCGAAGGCAAGCTAGGGTTCAGATGGACAATACATCTATGCTAATAACACATAACAGTGGAGGTTTGTTGGGGCCTGAAGGGGCCCACCCATTATTTGGCTTGGGTCAGGGTCCTGGTAGTGGTGGTTTCCAACCTCAAAGTAGAGAGCATTACTTGTTTCCATGTCATCCTGGTACCAGGAATGTGAGAATCATAGTCACCTGTACACCAGTCTCCAAAAGACCCAGGAAGTGCAGTTCTCTCCTATATTCCATGAACCTCTGACCTGGGTGTAAGGTGACTTTTTCTCAGTCACCCTAACCCCTAGTCTTGTTAGTTTTTGAGAGCCAAGTGGTCTGGATAAAAGTTGGCAGGGCTCTGTGATCCAACTCCAGATTCCCTTGTATTAGTCATAGGGCTGTCACCAAGTGAACCTTAATGGGGCCACCTATCATCCCCTCGTGGCCCGGTACCTGGTCATGAGTTGCATGTTAGGGAGCCCATCAGACTCTTCCCTTTGAAGCCCCATTGTTGACTAATCAGACCCAGACATCTTTTTGTAAAGGCCTTTGTCTGGGTCATCCAAGAGAGAGCACTCCACTACCATGTTTTAATCGACTTTCTTTTTAGAGTTGTTTTAGGTTTATAGAAAAAAATGTTCAGAAAGTACAGACTTCTCATATACCCTCTGTCCCTTGCAGATCATTTCTCTTGTCAACATCTTGCAGTCCTGTGGTGTATTTGTTACAGATGATGAACCAATATTGATATATTATTATTACCTAAAGTTCATAATTCACATTAGGGTTCACTCTTTGTGTTGTACAGTCTTATGTGTTTTGACAAATGCATAATGTCCTGCATCCACCATTATAGTATCATACAGAGTAGTTTCACTGCCCTAAAAAATGCCCTGTGCTCCACCTATTTATCCCTCCTACACCCCTCCACCCCCGACTCTCTGGCAACCACTGATCTTTTCATCGTTTCTATAGTTGTGTGGTTGGAATCATACAGTACCTAGCTTTTTTTGGACTAGTGTCTTTCTCTTAGCAGTATGTATTTAACATTCCTTTATGTGGTTTCCTGGCTTGGTAGCTCATTTCTTTTTATCACTGAACAATATTCCATTGTATGGATGTAAGGTCCTGGGTGGCACAAACGGTTTGCACTTACTAACCTAAAGCTTGGCAATTCAAACTCGCCTAGTAGCATAGTGGAAGAAAGGTCTGGTGATCAACTTCCAAAGATTACAGCCAGGAAAACCCTATGGAGAAGCTGTACTCTGTAACACAAAGAGTTGCCATGAGTAAAAATTGACTCAACAGCAATGAGTTTGGTTTTTGGTTTTGGAATGGATGTCAGAATCAACTCATCAGCAATGAGTTTGGTTTGTGTCACGGATTGAATTATGTCCCCCCAAAAATGTGTGTGTCAGTTTGGCTAGGCTATGATTCCTGGCACTGTGTGATTCTCTTATATGTTGTAAATCCTGCCTCTATGATGTTAATGAGGGAGGATGGGTGGCAGTTGTGTTAGTAAGGCTGGACTCAGTCTACAAGATTGGATTGTGTCCTGAGGCAATCTCTTGTGATATAAAAGAGAGAAGTGAGCAGAGAGACAGGGGGACCTCATACCACCAAGCAAGCAGTGCCAGGAGCAGAGCGTGTCCTTTGAACCTGGGGTCCCTGCGGGGAGAAGCTCTTAGTCCGGGGGAACATTGATGAGAAGGCCGACAGAGACAAAAAGCGTTTCCCTGGAGCTGATGTCCTGAATTTGGAGTTTTAGCCTACTTTACTGTGAAGAAATAAATTTTTCTTTGTTAAAGCCATCCACTTCTGGTATTTCTGTTGTAGCAGCACTAGATGACTAAGATGGTTTGGTTCTGTTTTATGTATGTACTACGCTCATGTGCCGCATAGCGTCCGTTTGGGCAATGGCCAACTGCGTATACATACATGATCCCATGTACTTTTTTTTTCCCTGAAAGGGAAAGCAGCTTTCCTTTTGTTTATTGTTTCCCCCTAATGGTTTCAAAGACCCCAAACTCCCAGAAAGAAGGAACAGTAGAGCTCCAGGGCACCGTCCAATCACCGCAGCACCTTCTCCTCCTCCCCACCTCCTCCTTTCCCTCATCCTGGCTTCATTCACCTGACCAGCAGCCATGCAGCCTTTCACTCCCAGCACAAGGGCCACTGGCAAACACTGGCCAGCCCAGGGCACTCATGGGCTCCCAGCTCTGGGTGGCGGTGGCGGCTGCACATGATCAGGAAGCCACCGCACCAACAGTGAAGAGGCCACCAGGGCCACCGCCTCTAGTCGCACTCCCGACACCTGCACACCCACTCCTTGAGGCCACCTCTCAGTGCCCCTCATGCGCCCCTTCACCTTGTGCATGGATGTGCACAAAGTCTTGATCTGGCTGCCAGCACAACCCCTGCCCAGCCCACTGAACACCCAGTAAGGCCAGACTCCTGTATCCAGTGGATACAACTCACAGACTTTGTCCGGAGGGTTCCCATGAGGTTTTTTTTTTAAATTGTGCTTTAGGTGAAAGTTTACAGCTCAAAGTAATTTCTCATACAAAAATTTATATACTTTTTGTTATGTGACATTAGTTACAATCCCTATAATGTGACAGCATACTCCCCCTTTCCACCCTGGGTTTCTTGTGTCCCTTCAACCAGTTTCTGTCCCTCTCTTCCTGCCTTCTCATCCTGCCTCCAGACAGGAGCCACCCATTTGGTCTCGTGTATGTGACTGAACTAAGAAGCACACTCTTCACAAGTATTATTTTATGTTTTATAGTCCAGTCTAATCTTTGTCTGAAGTGTGGGCTTTGGGAATTGTTTTAGTTCTGGGTTAACAGAACATCTGGGAGCCATGGGTTCCTCCAGTCTCTGTCAGACCATTAAGTCTGATCTTTTTACATGAATTTAAGTTCTGCTCTGCACTTTTCTCTGGCTTCTTCTGGCTCTTTGTTGTGTTCCCTGTCAGGGCGGTCATCTAGTTCTTCAGGTCTCAGGCTGATGAAGTCTCTGGTTTATGTGGACCTTTAGTCTCTTGGGCTAATATTTTCCTTCTATCTTTGGTGTTTTTCATTCTCCTTTGCTCCAAGTGGGTTGGGACCAGTGGATGCATCTTTGATGGCTGCTTACAAGCTTTTAAGACCCCAGATGCCACTCACCACAGTGGGATGCAGAACATTTTCTTACTAAACTTTGTTATGCCAGTTGACCCTGATGTCCCCTGAAATCATGGTCCCCAGACCCCAACCCCAGCTACTCTGTCCCTCAAAGTGTTTGGTTGTGTTCAGGAAACTTCTTAGCTTTTGCTTTGGTCCAGTTGTGCTGAGTTCCCCTGTATTGTGTGTTGTCCTTCCATTCACCTAAGATGATTCTTGTCTACTATCTAGTTAGTGAATTCCCCTCTCCCTCCCTCCCCACCCTCATAACCATCAAAGAATGTTTTCTTCTGTGTTTAAACCTTGAGTTCTTACAATAGTGGCCTCATACAATGTTTGTCCTTTTGCAACTAATTTCACTCAGCATAATGCCTTCCAGATTCATCCATGTTGTGAGATGTTTCGCGGATTCATCATTGTTCTTTATCATTGCATAGTATTCCATTGTGTGTATGTACCATAATATGTTTATCCATTTGTCTGTTGATGGGCACCTAGATTGTTTCCATCTTTTTGTTGATGTGAACAGTGCTGCAGTAAACATGGATGTGCATGTTATCTATTCGTGTAATGGCTCTTATTTCCCTACGATATATTCCAAGGAGTGGGACTGCTGGATTGTATGGTGCTTCTATTTCTAGCTTTTTAAGAAGGCGCCAAATCATTTTTCAAAGTGGTTGCACCATTTTACATTCCCACCAGCAGTGCATAAGTGTTCCAGTCTCTCCACAACCTCTCCAACATTTATTATTTTGTGTTTTTTATATTAATGCTAGCCTTGTTGGGGTGAGATGGTATCTCATTGTAGTTTTGATTTGCATTTCTCTAATGGCTAATGATCATGAGCATTTCCTCATGTATATGTTAGCCATCTGAATGTCTTCTTTGGTGAAGTGTCTGTTCATTTCCTTTGCCCATTTTTTAATTGAGTTATTTGTCTTTGTTGTTGAGGTGTTAACAGTTATCTTATAGATTTTAGAGATTAGAGCTTTGTCAGATTGTCAGAGCCAAAAATTTTTTCCCAGTCTGTAGGTTGTCTTTTGACTCTTTTGATGAAGTCTTTTGATGAGCATAAGTGTTTGATTTTTAGGAGCTCCCAGTTATCTAGTTTCTTTTCTGGTGTTTATGCATTGTTAGTTATGGTTCATATTCTGTTTATGCCATGTATTAGGGCTCCTAGCATTGTCCCTACTTTTTCTTCCATGATCTTTATCATTTTAGATTTTATATTTAGGTCTTTGATCCATTTTGAATTAGTTTTTGTACATGGTGTGAGGTATGGGTCTTGTTTCATTTTTTTGCAGATGGATATTCAGTTATCCCAGCACCATTTGTTAGAGAGACTCTCTTTTCTCCGTTTAATGGACTTTGAGCTTTGCCAAGTATCAGCTGCTCATAGGTGGATGAATTTACATCTGAGTTCTCAATTCTGTTCCATTGGTCTATGTATCTGTTGTTGTACCAGTACCAGGGTGTTTTGACTACTGTGGCAGTATAATAGTTTCTAAAATCAGGTAGTGTGAGGTCTCCCACTTTGTTCTTCTTCTTCAGTAATGCTTTACTTACCAGGGGCCCCTTCCCTTTCTCTATGAAATTGGTGATTTGTTTCTCCATCTTGTTAAAGAAAATGCCATTGGAATTTGGATCGGAATTGCATTGTGTCTGTAGATCTCTTTGGTTGGAATTGACATTTTCACAGTGTTGAGTCTTCCTATCCATGAGCGTGGTACGTCTTTCCACTTATGTAGGTCTGTTTTGGTTTCTTGCAGTAGTATCTTGTAGTTTTCTTTGCATAGGTCTTTTATATCTCTGGTTAGGTTTATTTCTAAGTACTTTATCTTCTTGGGGTCTGTTGTAAATGGTATTGATTTGGTGATTTTCCTTTTCGAAATTCTCTTTGTTGCTGTGGAGGAATCCAACTGATTTTTGTGTGTTTATCTTGTACCCTGATACTTTGCTGAAATCTTCTACTAGTTCCAGTAACTTTCTTGTGGATTCTTTGGCATTTTCTGTGTAGAAGATCATATCATTTATGAATAGGGATCATTTTACTTCTTCCTTTCCAATTTGGATGCCCGTTGTTTCTTTCTCTAGCCTTATTTCTCTGGCTAGAACCTCCCACACAGTGATGAATAAGAGTGATGATAAACGGCGTCCTTGTCTCATTCCTGTTCTCAAGGTGAGTGCTTTAAGACTCTCTCCATTTCAGATGATGTTGGCTGTTTGCTTTGTATAAATGCTTTATTATGTCAAGGAATTTCCCTTCTGTTCCTGTTTTGGTGAGAGTTTTCATCAGGAATGGGTGTTGGACTTTGTCAAATGCCTTTTCTGCATCAGTTGATAAGATCATGTGGTTATCTTTTATTTTATTTGTGTGATGGGTTACATTGATTGTTTTTCTAATGTTGAACCATCCCTGCATACCTGGTATGAATTCCACTTGGTCATGATGAATTACTTTTTTTGATATGTTGTTGAATTCTATTGGCTGGAATGTCATTGAGGATTTTTCTGTCTATATTCATGAGGCATATTGGTCTGTAATTTTCTTTTTTTGTGGTGTCTGTACCTGGCTTTGGTATCAAGGTTATGATGGCTTCATAGAATGAGTTTGGGAGTATTCCATCTTTTCTATGCTCTGAAATACCTTTAGTTGTACTGGTGTTAACTCTTTTCTGAAAGTTTGGTAGAATTCTCCAATGAAGCCGTCAGGGCCAGGGTTTTTTTTTTTGTTGTTGGAAGTTTTTAAATTACCTCTCAATCTCTTCTTTGTTATAGGTTTATTTAGTTTTTCTACCTCTGTTTGTGTTAGTATAGGTAGGTAGCTGGTTTCTAGAAATTTGTCCATTTCCTCTAGGTTGTCAAATTTGTTGGAGTACAGTTTTTCATACAGTTTTTCTGTTATGATCCTTTTAATTTCAGTTGGGTCTGTTGTGATATCACTCATCTCATTTGTTATTTGGGTTGTTTGCTTCCTCTCTTGCTTTTCTTTTGTCAGTTTGGCTAGTGGTTTATCAATTTTGTTGATCTTTTCAAAGAACCAGCTTTTGGTCTTGTTGACTCTTTCAATTTTCAATTGTTTTTCTGTTCCCTATTTCATTTATTTCTACTCTAATCTTTATCATTTGCTTTCTTCTGGTGCCTGAGGGCTTCTTTTGCTGCTCTCTTTCTGTTTGTTTGAGTTGTAGGTTTAATGTTTTAATTTTGGCCTTTTCTTCTTTTTGGATGTGTGCAGTTACTGCTATAAACTGACCTTTGAGCACTGCTTTTGCTGTGTCCCAAAGGTCCTAGTAAGACGTTTTTTCATTCTCATTCGATTCTATGAATTTCTTTATTCCATCCTTGATTTCTGCTATAATCTAGTAGTTTTTGAGCAAGGTGTTGTTCAGTTTCTATGTTTTTAATTTTTTTTCCTTGCTTTTTCTGTTATTACTTTCTGCTTTTATGGCTTTATGGTCAGAAAAGATGCTTCGTAATATTTCGATGTTTTGTATTCTGTTAAGGCTTGCTTTGTGGCCTAATATGTGGTCTATTCTGGATGATGTTCCATGTGCATTGGAAAAGAATGTATATTTGGCTGCTGTTAGGTGGAGTGTTCTATATATTTCTATGAGGTCAAGTTGGTTGATTGTGGCATTTAGATCTTCTATGTCTTTATTGAGCTTCTTTCTAGATGTTATGTCTTTCACTGAAAGTGGTGTGTTGAAGTCTCCTGCTATTACTGTGGAGCTGTTTATTTCTCTTTGAAACGCTGTTAGAGTTTGTTTTATGTATTTTGTATATATATTTATTTTTTTTATGTCCTCCCAGCGTATTGACCTTTTAATCATTATATAGTGTCCTTTCTTATCCTTTGTGGTGGATTTTGCTTTAAAGTCTATTTTGTCAGAGATTAATATTGCCACTCCTGCTCTTTTTTTTTTTTTGTTGTTGTTGTTTTCTTGATATAGATTTTTTTTCCCATCTTTTGAGTTTTAGTTTGTTTGTGTCTTTGAGTCTAAGGTGTGTCTCTTGTAGACAGCATATAGACAGGTCGTGTTTTTTTTAATCTGCTCTGGAACTCTCTGTATCTGTATTGGTGCATTTAGTCCATTTACATTCAGTGTAATTATTGATAGGTATGAGTTTACTGCTGTCATTTTGATTTTTTTTTTTTTGTGGTGTTGACACTTTCTTTGTTTCACATAATTTTCTGTGCTTAGTCATTTTTCTTTATATATATTTTTCATTATTGTTGATTTTGTATTTACTGAATATTTTTTTCTTTTTTCTTTTGATGGGTAGATTTGTTAATTTCCTTTGTTGTTACCTTAAAATTTACCTCTATTTTTCTAAGTTTAAACCAGTCTTACTTCTTGATATTGCCTTAACTTCCTCTCCATATGAAAGTTCTTTGACTACACTATTTAGTCCCTCTTTTTTGTTTCAATGTTGTCATCTTTTACATACTGACATCTCTGTTTCCCTATTTTCAGTCTTTTAGCTTTGACTTATTTTTGTGACTTCCCTGTCTGAGTTAATATCTGGTTGTTCTGTCCTGTGTTCTAGTCTTGGGTTGTTATCTGATATTGTTGGTTCTCTAGCTGAAGGACTCCCTTTAATATTTCTTGTAATTTTTCTTTGGTTTTTACAAATTCACTTAACTTCTGTTTATCTGTAAAAGCCTTAATTTCACCATCATATTTGAGAGACAGTTTTGCTGGATATATAATTCTTTGCTGGCAATTTTTTTCCTTCAAGACTTTATATGTATCATTCATTGCCTTCTTGCCTGAATGGTTTATGCTGAGTAGTCTGGCTTAACCTTATTGACTCTCCTTTGTAGGTGAGTTTTCATTTATCCCTAGCCACTCTTAAAATTCTATCTTTATCTTTGGTTTTGGCAAGCTTGATTATAATATGTCTTGGTGACTTTCTTTTGGGATCTACCCTGTGTGAGGTTCGATGAGGTTCTTGAATAGATATCTTCTTGTCTTTCACGATATCAGGGAAGTTTTCTGCCAACAAATCTTCAATAATTCTCTCTGTGTTTTCTGTTATCCCCTCCCTCCTCTGTTTTGATACTCCAATTGCTCGTAAGTTTTTCCTTTTGCTATTTGGTAGTGTCCCACATAATTCTTAGAGTCTCTTCATTTTTAGTTTTTTTTTTTTTTTTAATATTTTATTGTACTTCAGGTGAAGGCTTACAGAACAAATAGTTTCTCATGAAACAGTAGTACACATGTTGTTTTATGACATTGGTTAACAACCCCACAACATATTAACCCTCTAACTTCTCAACATTTTTATTTTTTATTTTTGGTGAAAATACACGTAGCCAAAGATACACCGTTTCAAAAATTTCTACATACACAGTTCAGTGACATTGACTACGCTCTTCCAATTGTGCTGTTATTCTCACTTAAGATGAAGGCTTACACAACAAAATAGTTTCTCATTTAACAGTTACTGCAAATGTTGCCCTATGACAATGGTTAACAATCTTAGAGTCTCTTCATTTTAAAAAATTGCTTTATCTGATTTTTCCTCAAATAAATTGGTGTCAAGGGCGTTATCTTCAATCTCACAAATTCCTACATCCATTGCGTCAACTGTGCTCCTATGACCTTCTATTTAATTGTCTAATTCTGAAATTTTACTGTTAATCTTCTGGATTTCTATTTGCTGTGTCCCTATGGTTTCTAGCAGCTTTTAAATTTGTTATTCTGTTCTTGTATTGCCTTTCTGAATTCCTCTATTACTTTGTGTGTTCCTTGGCTTGGTCTGTGTTTTGCATGGTCTCCTTCCTGATCTCTTGAAGAGCTCTGTATATTAATCTTTTGAATTCTAACTCTGGTAATTCCGAGACTTTCTCTTCCTCTGGAAGGTTTCCTGGTTCTTTGTTTTGGTCGTTCGCTGGAGCCATCTTGATCTGCTTCTGTATGTGATTTGATATTGACTATTGTCTCTGAGCCATCAATAAATTATTATATTTGTTTACTTTATGTTTGCTTACTGCAGCCTAGCTTTTTGTTTTGTTTTGTTTTGATATGGCCAAATAGGCTGAGTGTGTGAGCTACTTTGGTTATTGGCATCTTTGAAGCTCTCATGTCCTGTCACCAGGTGTTTAGAACTGCTACCAGGTGTGTGAGCCCAGGAGTCCGTTTACTTTTCCTGCGTGGATTCAGCTCAGGTGTCCAGGTTGTTGGTCACCGAGTATGTGGTGCAGACTGCTACCTACAGTCCTAGACAGGCACGGCTACACAGGGGTGATTGAAGCAGCCAGAGGTAAGGGACCAACGGATGCCTCTGAGTGCCTAGGTGGGAGTCATGTCCTTCTCCCCTAGAGCGCGTAGGTGGGTGGGTTTTGCAGCTGGACTTTAGACACCCAGTGTGGTTGGCTGTAAGCACTGAGAGACACCACTTATTCTCAGACCCCTATCCTGTGTGCCTAGGTGGAATGGTGAAATTGGCAGTCCTCAGACCTCTGATGTGGGTGGGTGAGGACCCTGATTATTGGGCAGGGTGGTGTCAAATGTCATGAATCTGCAACTCCCTCTTGGCTGCTACAGTTGAAAATAGGCTTCAGGTATATGTCCTGTTGTTGTATGCTAAGGAGGGCCTATGCTGTTGAATCGGTCCACACAGTTTTAGGCAAGGTTGAAGGACGTTCAAAGTTCCTGGACTGCTTATGCCTGTGCCTAGGCAAAGAGGCAGTGCCTGTCCTGAGTTCCTGGCTTAGGGAGTGTGGCAGTTTTTTAAAGCCTCGAGACTGGTTTGGGCACAGTTAGTCCTGAGTACCTGGCTTAGGGGAGTTGCTGTTTTTTTTTTTCCTAAAGCTACAACACTGGTTTGGGCTTGTTAGCTCCTGTTTCCACCTTACGAGGTGTGGCAATTGTTGAATCCTGCTGGACTGTTAACCAGATGGAGCAGGGAGGCGGATGGGTGAGAGGAAAGTGGCACTTCTCCCTTACAAAAGTCCCTGACAAGGAGGGGTGATTTTGATACCACGTGGTAGGTTAGACACTTGCACTTAACTTTTGCAGATCCAGCGCTGCTTCCCCCTGGCTCCAGAGGCTTGTGCAGGCTCTCTGCTTCCTGGTCTCTCCTGACATGGTGAAACGCATCCCAAGTGCTACTGCTCGCCTAGGCCTGCGTGCACCAGCTGACCCAGCCCGAAAGGTGCAGGCTAACTAGAGACTGGCACTTCTTTGCTGCTTCTGAACTGTCTCTCCTTCCCCCTGCTGCTCAGTCTGACTCCTCAACTTTGTCTTTGATCATCAGGACTCCTAGATTGTCATATATAATCCATTCATTTGTTTTTTCAGGTCTTTGTTGTAAGAGGGACCACAGGAAGCATCTGACTGTTCCACCATCTTGGCCTCGCCTCTCCTCCATAAGGTTTTAATATAATAGGCTTTACCAGGATTTAACTACAGGTTTATGGGGACTACCTGAATATAATATGGTGTTTGCACAGTATCCAAATTGCGTAATGTCCTATCTCACAGAACATATCATGGATATTAAATGACATACCTGTAGTTTCTTTATCCATTCACCATTAAAGGACATCTTGTTTGCTTCCAATTCTTGGCAATTATAAATAAAGCTGCTATAAACATTTTTGTTCAGGTTTTTATGTGGATATACATTTTCATCTCATTTGGGTAAATACCTAGGAGTCTGATTGTTGGATCAAAGAGTAAGCTGGTGTCCTTGGATAGAGCATACAGTTAACTGCTTGGCTGATAACTGAAGGATTGGTGGCTTGAGTCCACCCAGAGTTGCCTAGGAAGAAAGGCCTGGTGATCTACTTCTGAAAAAACCAGCCATTGAAAATCCCATGCAACACAGTTCTACTCTGACACACATGGGGCTGCCATGAGTTGGGGGCCAACTCAACGGCAATCGGTTACCGATTTATTGAGCTTTGTAAGAAACTGTCAGACTGTCTTCCAAAGTAGCTGTACCATTATGCATTCCCACCAGCAGTGTTGCTCCATATCTTTGTCAGCATTTGTTGTCAGTGTTTTCGATTTTAGCCATTCTAATAGATGTGTAGTGGCATCTCATATTGTTGTTTAGATTTGCAGTTCCTTAATGGAATATCATATCGAATATTTTTTCATATGCTTATTTGCCTTGGTTTATCTTCTTTGGTGAGTTTTCTGTTCAAATCTTTTGCACATTTTGTAATTGGGTTGTTTGCTTTCTGAGTTTTAAGTGTTCTTTGTGTATTTTGGCTACAAGTCCTTTATCAGGTATTTGTTTTGCAAATATTTTCTCCAAGTCTGTGGCTTGTCATTTCATTCTCTTAACTGTCTTTGACAGAGCAAAATTTTTTAAGTTTAATGAAGACCAGCTAATCAATTTTTTCTTTTATGGATTATGCTTTTGGTGTTGTACCTAAAAAGTCAGCACCAAACTCAAGGATATCTAGGTTTTCTTCTGTGTTATCTTCTAGAAGTTGTATAGTTTTGTGTTTTACATTTAGGTCTATGATCTATTTTGAGTTAATTTTTGTGAAAGATGTAAGCTTTGTATCTATATTCTCTTTTTTCTTTTTTTTTTGCCTGTGAATGTCCAGCACCAGTTACTGAAAAATATTTTCTCTATTGAATTGTGTTTGCTCCTTTGCCGAAGATTAGTTGACTCTATTTGTGTGGATCTATTTCTTGACTTTCTATTCTGTTCCAATGGTCTATTTATCTGTTGCTTCACCAATACCACACTGTCTTGATTACTGTAGTTTTATAATAAGTCTTGAAGTCAGGTAGGTCAGTCTTCCAACTTTGTTCTCCAGTATTGTGTTGGCTATTTTGGGTCTTTTATCTCTCCACCTAAACTTTAGCATTAGTTTTTTGATAGCTGCAAAAGACCTTGCTAGGATTTTGTTTGGGGTTTCATTGAATCTATAGATCAAGTTGGGAAGAAATGACATCTTAAGTATATTAAGTCTTCCTATCCTTGAACATGGAATATCTCTCCCTTTCTTTAGAACTTTGATTTCTTTCATCAGAGTTTTGTAGTAGTTTTACTCATATAGATCTTGTATGTATTTTGTTAGATTTATAGTTATTTAATTTTTTGTGCTAATATAAATGGTGCTGTTTTTAATTTCAAATTCCCATTCTTCATTGCTGGTATATAGGAAAACTCTTGACTTTGTGTATTAACCTTGTGTCTTGCTACCTTGCTGTAACTGCCTATTAGTTCTGGGAGATTTGTTGTTGATTCTTTAAGATTTTCTGCAGAAAAAATCATAGCGTCTGGAAAAAGTTGATAGTTTATTTTTTTCTTTTGCAATCTGTATACCTTTTATTTCCTTACCTTGTTTTATTGCATTAGCTAGGACTTCCATTATAACGTTGAATAGGAGTGGTGAAAGGGGACATACTTGTCTTGTTCTGGATCTTAGGGGGAAAGCATCTAGTTTCTCACCATTAAGTATGTTAGCTGTAAGTTTTTTTTGTAAATATTCTTTATCAAGTTGATGATGTTCTCCTGTATAACTAGTTTGCTGAGAATTTTTTTTTTTTTAATCATGAGTGGGTATTGATTTTGTCAAATGCTTTTCTACATCTGTTAATATGATTTTTCTTCTTTAGCCTGTTGATATGATGAATTGTGTGTTGAACCAGCCTTGCATACTTGGGATAAATCTCACTTGGTAATGGTGTATAATTCTTTTTATATGTTGTCACATTTGATTTACTAATATTTATTGAGGATTTTTACATCTATGTTCATGAGAGACATTGGTCTGTGGTTTTCCTTCCTAGTAATGTCTTGTCTGGTGTTGGCATTAAGGTAAAGCTGGCCTCATAGAATGAGTTGGGAAGTATTTCCCCTTCTTCTATTTTTTGGAAGAGTTTAAGAAAGATTAGTGTTAATTCTTTAAATGCTTGGTAGAATTCACCAGTGAAACCATCTGGATCTGATGCTTTCGGTTTTGGAAGGCTATTAATAGTTTACTTAATTTATTTAAAGATATAGGCCTATTCAGATGATCTGTTTCTCCTTGTGTGATTTTTGGTAAGGTGTGTTTTATAAGGAATTGGTCCATTTCATCTAGGTTATCGAATTTGTGGCCATAGAGTTGTTCATAATATGCCTTTTTAATATCCATGGGATCATTTGCTATGATTCCTATTCATTTCTAATGTTAGTGATTTATGTTCTCTTACTCCCTTCCCCCTTGGTTAGCCTGTCTAGAAGTTTATCAATTTTATTGATCTTTTCAGAGAACCAGCTTTTGGTCTTATTGATTTTTTTCTATTAATTTCCTGTTTTTGACTTCACTGATATATGCTCTAATTTTTATTATTGCTTATCATCTGCTTACTTTGAATTTAATTTGTTCTTTTTTGAGTTCCCTAAGGTGTAAGTTAAGACTGTTGATTTTAGATAGCTCTTTTTTTCTAATATATGCATTCAGTACTATCAGTTTTCTTGTAAGCACTGCTTTTGCTGCATCCCATAAGTTTTGGTTAAGTTGTTTCTATAATTTAGTTAAAAATAATTTAAAATTTCTCTGGAGACGCCTTCTTTGACCTGTGTATTATTTAGAAGTGTGTTGTTTAATCTCCAAATATTTTGAGATTTTTCAGCTATAGTTCTGTTATTGATTTCTGGCTTAATTCCATTGTGGTCTGAGAACATACTTTGTATGGTTTCTATCTTTTTAAATTTGTTAAGGTGTGTTTTAAAGGCCCAGGATGTAGTCTGTCTTGATGAGTGTTCCATGTGAGCTTGAGAAGAATGTGTATTCTGCTTCTGTTGGATAAAATATTCTCTAAATGTTAATTAGGTTCAGTTGGTCCTGTTCAGTTTAACTATATCCTTATTGATTTTCTGCCTGCTAAATCTGTCAATTACTGATAAAGAGGTGTTGAAGTCTCCAACTGTGATAGTAGATTTGTCTACTTCTTTTTGCATTTCTGTCAGTTTTTGCTTCATGTATTTTGATGCTCTGTGGTTAGGTGCATGCACATTAAGGATTATGTCTTTTTGGAGGATTGACCCTTTTATCATTACATAATGCCCTTCTTTATCCCTGGCAATTTTTCTTTTTCTGAACCTGTTTTGTCTGAACTTAATATAGCTACTTCACTTTTCCTTTGATTGGTGTTAGCATGGTATGTATTTCTCCATCCCTTTACTTTTAATCTATCTGTGTCTTTTAATGGTATATTTAGACCATTGACATTTAAAGTGATTATTGATGTATTGACACAGTGACTGCAGCAATGGGCTCAAATATAGCAATGATTGTGAGGATGGCGCAGGACCAGGCAGTGCTTTGTTCTGTTGTACATAGGGCCAGAAACAACTCAATGACACCTAACAAGAACAACATTGATGCAGTTGAATTAATATCTACTATATTTGCAATTTCTTCAGTTCTTTCAGCTTGAGAAATGCTGAATGTGTTCTTCCCTTTTGGTTTTCTATCTCCAGCTCTTTGCACACATCATCATAATACTTTACTTTGTCTTCTCGAACTGCCCTTTGAAATCTTCTATTCAGCTCTTTTACTTCATCATTTTTTCCTTTTGCTTTAGCTACTTGATGTTCAAGAGCAAGTTTCAGAATCTCTTCTGACATCCTTTTAGGTCTTTTCTTTCTCTCCTGTCTTTTTAATGACCTCTTGCTTTCTTCAGGTAGGATGTCCTCGATATCATTCCCCAACTCTTCCGGTCTTCGGTCATTAGTGTTCAATGCATCAAATCTATTCTTGAGATGTTCTCTAAATTCAGGTGGGATATACTGAAGGTCATACTTCGGCTCTTGTGGACTTGTTCTAATTTTCTTCAGTTTCCACTTGAACATGCATACGAGTAATTGATGGTCTGATCCACAGTCGGCCCCTGGCCTTGTTCTGACTGATGATATTGAGCTTTTCCATCGTCTCTTTACACAGATGTAGTCAGTTTGATTCTTATGTATTCCATCTGGTGAGGTCCACGTGTATAGTTGCCGTTTATGTTGGTGAAAAAAGGTATTTGCAATGAAGAAGTCGTGGGTCTTGCAAAATTCAATCATGCGATCTCTGGCATCATTTGTATCACCAAAGCCATATTTTCCAACTACTGATCCTTCTTTGTTTCTAACTTTTGCATTCCAATCACCAGTAATTATCATTGCATCCTGATTGCGTGTTCGATCAATTTCAGACTGCAGAAGTTGGGAAAAATCTTCAATTTCTTCATCTTTGGCCTTAGTGGTTCATGCGTAAATGTCAGTAATAGTTGTATTCACTGGTCTTCTTTGTAGGTGTATGGATATTATCCTATCACTGACAGCATTGTACTTTAGGATAGATCTTGAAATGTTCTTTTTGACAATGAACGCAATGCCATTCCTCTTCAAGTTGTCATTCCTGGCATAGCAGACCATATGATTATCTGATTCAAAATGACCAGTATGAGTCCATTTCAGCTCACTAATGCTTAGGTTATCGATGTTTATGTGCTCCATCTCATTTCTGACGATTTCCAGTTTTCCTAGATTCATACTTCATACATTCTAGATTCCCATTATTAATGGATGTTTGCAGCTGTTTCTTCTCATTTTGAGCCATGCCACATCAGCAAACGAAAGTCCCGAAAGCTTGACTCCATCTATGTCATTAAGGTCAGCTCTACTTTGAGGAGGCAGCTCTTCCCCAGTCATATTTTGAGTGCCTTCCAACCTGAGGGGCTCCTCTTCCAGTACTATATCGAACAGTGTTCTACTGCTATTCATAAGGTTTTGCTGGCGGATAATATTGAATGTACTATGGACTGCCAAAAGAATGAACAAATCTGTCTTGGAGGAAGTACAACCAGAAAGCTCCTTAGAAGCAAGGATGGTGAGACTATGTCTCACATACTTTAGATATGTTATAAGGAGGGATCAGTCCCTGGAGAAGGACATCATGCTTGGTAAAGTAGAGGGTCATTGAAGAAGAGGAAAACCCTCAATGAGATGGATTAACACAGCAGGTGCAACAATGGGCTCAACCATAGCAACAATTGTGAGGATGGCACAGGACCAGGCAGTGCTTCGTTCTGTTGTGCATAGGGTTGCTGTAAGTCAGAACTGACTCGATGGCACCTAACAACAACAACATAAATGCAATGTTTTCGATTTGTTACTCTTGCTCTGTTTCTTTTTTTGTCTCTCTCCCTACCCCTTTTATTTTGCCTTTTCGGGTTTTAATTAAGCAACTTGTATGGTTCCATTTTCTTTTATCTCTTAGCATATCAATTATATTGCTTTTAAATTTTTTTTCGGTGATTGCAGTACAGTTTGCAGTATACATTTACAACTAGTCTAACTCCATTTTCAGATAACACTATACTGCTTAATGGTTAGTACAGGTACTTTATAACAGTATTCCCAACCCCTCCCTCCCATCCCTTATAACATTGCTGTCATACATTTCACTTCTCCATAAAGTATAATAATCCAATATATTGTTGCTATTGTTATTTTAGACAAACTCTTATCTTTTAGATCACTGAAGAATAAGAAAATAAAAGATTTCATTTTACCTTCATTTATTCTTTCTCGAATCCTCTTTCATTTTTAATGTAGATCTTAGTTTCTGACCTTTAACATTTTTCTTCTCTCTGAAAAACTTCTTTTAACATTTCTTGCAGTTGGGTCTGTTGTTGCTGTTGGGTGCCCTCTAGTCATTTCCAACTCAAAGAGACCCTATGTACAGCAGAAGGAAACACTGCCTGGTCCTGCACCATCCTAAAAATCGTTGCTATGTTTGAGTCCATTGTTGTAGCCACTGTGTCAGTCCATCTCAATGAGGATTTTCCTCTTTTTGCTGACCCTCTACTTTAACAAGCATGATGTGCTTCTCCATGGACTGGCCCCTCCTGATAACATGTCCCAAGTATGTGAGATGAAGTCTTGTCATCCTTGCTTCTAAGGAGCATTCTGGTTGTACTTCCTCCAAGACAGATTTGTTCATTCTTTTGGCAGTCCGTAGTATATTCAATATTCTTTGCCAACACCATAATTCAAAGGCATCAATTCTTCTTGGGTCTTCCATATTCATTGTCCAGCTTTCACATGCATATGAGGCGATTAAAAATACCATGGTTTCGTTTAGGCACACCTCAGTCCTCAAAGTGACATCTTTGCTCTTTAACATTTTAAAGAGGTCTTTTGCAGCAGATTTGCCCAATGCTATACATTGTTTGATTTCTTGACTGCTGTTTCCATGGGTGTTGATTGTGGATCCAAGTAAAATGAAATTCTTGACAACTTTAATCTTTTCTCCATTTATCATGGTGTTGTTTATTGGTCCAGTTGTGAGAATTTTTGTTTTCTTTATGCTGAGTTTTAATCCATACTGAAGGCTGTGGTCTTTGATCTTCGTCAGTAAGTCCTTCAAATCCTCTACCCTTTCAGCAAGCAAGGTGGTGTCATCTGCATAACGCAGATTGTTAATGAGTCTTCCTCCAATCCTGATGCCACGTTCTTCTTCATATAGTCCAGATTTTCTCTGATTATTTGCTCAGCATACAGATTGAATAAGTATGGCGAAAGGATACAACCCTGAGACACACCTTTCCTAATTTTAAACCATGCAGTATCCCCTTGTTGTATTCGAATGACTGCCTCTTGATCTATGTACAGGTTTGTCATGAGCACAATTAAGTGTTCTGGAATTCCCACTCTCCGCAGTGTTATCCATAATTTGCTATGATCTACACAGTTGAATGCCTTTGCATAGTCAATAAAACACAGGTAAACATTTGTCTGGTATTCTCTGCTTTCAGCCAGGATCCATCTGATATCGGCAATGATATCCCTGGTTCCATGTCCTCTTCTGAATCCAGCTTGAATTTCTGTCTGTTCCCTGTGGATATACTGCTGCAGCTGCTTTTGAATGATCTTCAGCAAAATTTTACTTGTGTGTGATATTAATTACATTGTTTGACAATTTATGCATTCTCTTGGAAAGGCAGGTTTAGCGGTGACAGATTCACTCAATTTTTGTTTGTCTGAAAAGATGTCTTTCCTTTACTTTTGAAGGATAATTTCTCTGGGTACAGAATTCTAGGTTGTTTTTGTTTTTTCCTTCCAAGTCTTTAAATATTTTACTGCAGTGTCATCTTGCTTGCGTGGTTTCTGAAGAGAAGTCTGATGTAATTTTTATCTTGTTTTTTTATAGGTAAAGTGTTTTTCTCCTCTGGCTTCTTTCAAAATTTTCTCCTTTTCTTTGATTTTCTGCAGTTTGAATATGATATACCTAGGTGTAGAATTTTTTCATATTTATCTTGTTTGGTATTCTCTGGGCTTTTTGGATCTGTGGTTTGATGTCTGTTAACAGTTTTGGAAAATTCTCAGCCATTATTAACTTCAAATATATATATATATATATATATATATATATGTATGTATATTTATATGTCTGTGTGTGTATGTATAATTTTTTTCCTTTCTGTCTTCTTCTTCTGGTATTCTCATTATGCATATGTTACACATTTTGTAATTGTCCTACAGTTCTCAGATATTCTGTTTCCTTCTTTTTTCTTTCAGCCTTTTTTCTCTTTGGTTTTTAGTTTGGGAAGTTTCTATTGACATATCTTCAAGCTCACTGATTCTCCCCTCAGTCGTGTCTTATCTCCTAATGAGCCCATCGAAGGCATTCTTCATTTCTGTTACAATGTTTTTGTTTCTAGCATTTCCCTTTGAATATTTCTTAGAATTTCACTTTCTTTGCTTAGAGTACCCATGTTGTCAATTTTTTTCCATCAAAGCCCTCAATACACTGATTATAAACCAAAAACCAAACCCATTGCCACTGAGTTGATTCCAACTCATAGAGACCCCTGTATAGGGTTTTTAAGGTTGTAAATCTTTATGGAAGCAGATTGCCACATCTTTCTCATGTTGGGTGGCTAGTGGGTTCGAACCGCCAACCTTTTGCTTAGCAGCCGACCACTTAACCACTGTGCCACCAGGGTTCCTTATACTAATCACAGTTGCTTTAAATTCCTGGTCCTATAATGCTAACATCTCTGCCATATCTGAGTTTGGTTCTGATGTTTGCCCTGTCTCTTCAGACTGTTTTTATTTTTTTCCTTTTTAGCATGCCTGGTAATTTTCTTTGTTGAAAGCTATACATGATATGTCAGGTAAGAAGAACTGAGGTTTGTCCCAGTTGTGAAGTTCTATTGATGTTGATGTAGTGGTAAGGTATAGAGGGAGGAGAAGAATTCTATAGTCCTATGATTAGGTGATAGTCTTTTAGTGACCCTATGCTCCCGTGTTGTGACCTTCACAAGTATTTCTCAGCTTTTTTTTTTTTTTTTAAACCACACCTCAGGTTAAACTAGAAGGCTAGAGTAGCCTGGAGTCGGGTATTTTCTTTCCTCCATGTCCAATGCTAGAGGGGACTATAGTTGGGTATTTCCCTTCCCCATGTGGAGGGGTAGATGGGACTAAAGCTGGATATTTCCCCTCCTTCAAGATGGTTAGGCTCTAATAAAACTCTTGTTGACTAGGCTCTGGTAAAGTGTTTCCCTTGAGGGCAGGTCATTGTCAAGGAGCAGCACACTATTTCAAAATGGTTATTTTCCGCCTCCCCCACCAAAAGCATAAGAATGTTTTTCTTCAAGCTTCACAGTGAAAACCTAGTGGAAGTTCTGAGGGTGAAACCCATGGAAGTGTGAAGGCCACCCCAAGGTTAAGCTTCCAAGAGTTTATATCTCTCAAGTTTATCCATACTTAGTCTTCAGCAGTTAGTCAATTGCCTTTTAAGTATTCCTACCCAATGCTGGCTCAGCTGGCAGCTGCTTCAAGTAAGCAGTGATTCTCTGTAATTGTCTCTCTCTGTCTCTCCACTTTTGGGGAAGTAGTTTGCTCTGTGACCTCAATTTTCTGATGGATCTAAGAAGAATTATTGGTTTTGAGATTTTCACCTTTTTTCTTGTGAAGATAAGACGGATAATTTCTAAGTACCTTACATGCCTTTATTAACTTATGTTGATACTATAAGCATGAGGCTAAACTGGAAAAGATGCTGGCTCCCCCAGTGTTTCATTTTTACCCATGGAATGGCACGAGAGAAGAGTTAGATGTATCAGTGTAGACAGGGGGATTGTCTCATTGCCAAGAGAGCCCTGAACAAAAGGCACCTGCCATTTTATGGACCTGAGGACCAGGGGAAGGATTTGTGTGTGTGTTTTAGGAAGAAGAGCTAGGAGTGCGAAAGTGATGAAGACTAAGAGTGGAGAAAAGTGACTTAAGGTTCTTTTTTGAGGTGATCTTGGCAGAAGCACCTGAATAATGAGTGTCTACTGATAACCATTCACCCAAAACAAGGCCTAAGAATGGATGTGCCTGGGCTAGGAATGTAGGTATATGTAAGATTATGGCCAGCCCTGGAGGTCTAAGTCTTTGACTGCAACTTCCTTCAAAGACTGGAATGCAGTGACTGTACACCAAGTTGGGTTTGGGAAGCGTAGTTTTCGCTCACAAGCCCTGCTATGTAAAGCCAGTGTAATTGCCTATATTTAAGCCTGAAAGATCACAAATGGTATTTTACCCTGTAGTGACGCTCCTCAGTATTTAAATGTGCACATAGGCATATACACATATACCTACATGTATGTGCGCACATATACAGAGACATTTTACAAGTATGTGTTCTTACTAATACCTTTATTTCCAGACCAGCTTTGCAAAGCTTATTTTGTCTTCCTGCATTTCATATGGATATATCCCTTCTCCCACAATGTGATCCCAATTGCAAACAACATCCATATATTTACTTACTTGTTTGCTCAATCCTATAATGCTTCTAAAATTGTTTCAGAAATTCTTATCTCATGGCACTCCCAAAACAAAGCTACTAAAAATGCTTCATAATTTTTTGTAGTGTGCCCTCACACTCTTGCCCAAGAATGAAAGTATACATTACTTACTGAATTTATATGAGTCTCTTGGATTTGTGTTTTTTTTCCCCCTCTCTTCAGTAGGTATTTGTTTACTTTTCTTTTCAGTTTTACTTCCTTTTCTTATGCTTATGGATTTAATTTTTAATTTTTTATTGGAGTATGTGGAACATAATATACTATACTATATTGTATACTATACCTATTAAAACTGTTCCTACAAATTATGTCAGATATAGCATGTGGTAATTTATTTGTAACTTTTAAAAAATAACAGAAAATGCTGCTGTACACTTGTTATAAATTTGAAATCCAGAGATTTTACAATAAATCTGTTTTTCTATTCAGTGGACTAAATGCAACTCTCTGTGTAGCTCATGATGAAAATATTATGCTTGGTCTTGTTTGGTCTATAAATATGTATTAACCTGTAAAACTAGAGATTAATATAAAATATATTTGATGCCTAGAGATATCAATGAAATAAATCATTTTCACACGCACCCATCAAAACTGTCCTCACATTTTCATGTCACATCTTGCATATGATAATTTTCTTATAACTATAATATGAGACAAAATTTTTGTACACATGCACAGTTGCTGTACACTTACTATAAATTTGAAATCTAGAGATTTCACAATAGATCTATTTTTTTATTTAGTGGACTAAATGCGTCTCTTTACATAGCTCAGGATAATGTGCCAGATGAAAATCTTATCCTTGAGAATCAAGATTCAAAAACTCAAATGAAAGTAAAGAAACAAAGAACTTTCAGAGGGGAAAAACATAATAGTAAGTATAATAAGAAAAATTATTAATACTATTTCATAGCCATGGGTGGTATGATCAGTATTCACCAAGGTCCAATAACAGGCCAATAATTATATTTCATAGGGTGTGTACCTTTCAGCCTATTCCACAAAATTACAGGGCAAAGCCTAGTGGACACTTTGACTGTGGTGGTTTCCTTCTGCTCTGACTGACCAACTGAGAAGTTGTGGAGACTTGTAATGGCAAATTTGGATCTCTGGGGCCCAGGGGGTGGGTAGCCTGGGTGACCAGTAAGAGAAACTCTGGGCATCCTGATGATTGAAGCTCCATTCAAAGGAGCAGCCTTTGTGGTAACCTGATAGTTGGGTACCATCAAGATCCCCATGTGGGGAATGTGAGAATACCAGTAGCTGGCCCTCATTTTAATTTGATGAACAGAGAGGGCAAAAAGCTTGGCAATCATGTCTTCTGGAATGACACATCGTGCCTCTTCCCAGACAAACTCAGGAATATCACTTAATCTACCTGACAGCAATGGGTTTGGTTTTTGGGTTACTAGGACATTGTACCTTATCTATATTAATGGCCCAGCTATGTTGCCACATGTGGACAATCAGAGGGTCCAGTCCTTTGTTGTGCCCTTCTCTGGACAAACCAGAAGTATGTCATCAGTACAGTGGAGAGTGAGTGTTCCCTCGAAGAATAGGACTTTTCTAGGTCATGGCTTACCCATTGATGCCAGATAGTCAGGGAATTTAGGAAACCTTGTGGAAGGACATTAATGTTGTATTGAAATCCATTTGCCATAAAGGCAAACTGATCTTGATTATCTTGATGGGGAAAGATGCTGAATAAGGCATTTGTGGTGTCAGTTGTTGCATACCAAGGTTCCTCAGCTTGGACAATAGCTTCTTTGACAGTCACAAGCTCCAGTACCTCAGATGCCCATGGCAGCATTGTAACACTGAGTGTGTATAATCAATGGTGAGTCTACAGGTGCTCAGGCCTTGAGAAGAGGTCAGATAAGCCTGCTGAGTGTAGAGACAGTCTCATGGAGAACTTTTTCTTCTTTAAGATCAGCAATGTAGACAGTTACTTCTTTTTCTCCCCTAGGCAGTCGATATTGTTTTGGGGGAGACAATTGTGCTAAGTACAGGTAGGCATGGCCTTCCACTTGCCAATAATACATTCAAGAATGGGGGCTATAACAATGGGGGCACCCATAGGGACCTATCTATTATCTGGCCTGGGTGAGGAAGTGGAGGCCCTAGACTCCAAATCAGAGAGCATTATGTGTTTTCTCCTCATCCTGATGCCAGGATGGTTAAGATCATAGTCATTTGTACACTAGTAACCAAAGTCTCAGGAAATCAAATTCTACCCCACTTCCCCAGTGAACACTGATATTGGCATAGGGCCTCCTGTTGCCCCTGGGGACAGAAGGACCCAGGCATAACCCCTAGTCTTATTTATTTTTGAGAGCTGAGAAATCTGGGTAAAAGTTTACAGGGCTCTCAAATTCATCTACAGATTCACTGAGAAGGGCAGAGGGAAAAGCAATTGTATTAGTCTAGGGGCCGTCACCGTGCAGACAATACTCATGCTACCTGCTGACTCCCCTTGGCCCAGTACCTGGTTATATGTTTCTTGCTGGGAATCCCATCATCTTCATTCTTTATGATCCCATTATCAAGTAATCAGACTCAGATAACATTTTAGGAAAGACATTGCTTGGGTTTTCAAGGAGAGAGTGACTTATTGCCATTTTTATGTCACTCTCTCTTTTGATAGTTACTTGTTACCTAGACAGCAGCCACCTTTGCCATGCCTGGGAATATATGAGTTAAATCCAGTTGTGTCATGGAACGATTGACCTGACCTTATGAGTAGGTTTAATTGAGGTTGATAAACAGCAAGAGTGGTATGAACAAATTGAGATAACCGAGTCTGTTTGACAGTCACATCATCTGCTGTTCCTACTCTGTCACTGTAGAACCAAGGAACCATCAGGGAGGCTCACAGTTCTCCTATAGCTTCTGCAAGGTTGGTCCAAACATGGTTTTCAGTATCAGGGAACTCATCACAGTTGGCGTAAACATGTCAGAGCCCAAATAGGACCCAAATGAGAAAGGAGAGGAGTCCCTGGATGGTGCGAACAGTGCTGGGCTGCTAACTGAAAGATTGGAAGTTTGAGTCCACCCAGAGGTGTCTTGGGAGGAATGGCGTGGCATTCTATTTTTGAAAAACCAGCCATTGAACTATGGAGCACAGTTCTACTATGATACATATGAAGTTGCCATGCACTGGAGTCGACTTGATGGCAACTGATGGTCAAGAAAGAGAGGGTCTCAGGTGTTTGCATCCACTCACTTCTTTCCCTTTTCTACTGCTTGGGCAAACATGCCACTGTCAGGCCATTGTGAAGTAGGGGGTATGTAATAATGCTCCCCATAAGGTGCTGCTGTCCCTCACTAAGTTCATCCTGATTACCTCTTTCATTGTGGAGGCAAACTAACCAGGCCTTTAGGTCTCTAGGGTCAGTGAGTGAAACAATCCAGAAGGGCTCTGCATTCTTTTTCACTAAAGGTGTAACCGAACACAATGGGTTCACCACTTGTACTCTAGTTAAGAATAACTAAGAGTCAAGCAGATTTAAAACAAGGCATAGTTTATTACTCACAGCGAGTAAGGAGAGGAGGGGGGATCCTCCCCGAAAGCACTCTCTCCCTGAACAAAGGGCTGGGAGTGTCATTTTATACCATGCGGGAAAGGGGAAGTCATACATATCCATTAACTTCATATATATTCAGAAAGGGGTCCCGGCAGAACTCTGGCACAGAAGTGGCTGACGGACTTCTTGCTTTGGAAATGTGCTCGGTCACTGCTTGATGACGTATGTCCAGTAATTTTGGTTCCTAGGCATCACTTACGGGATGAGGTCATCTGCTAGTCGACCTGGTCTCTTACCACGCATGCCCAGGATTTTAGTTCTAATTGGCTGATCTGAAAGACAGCTATAAGCAGACAGATTAGGAGGAAGCAAACGGCATTCACACCATTCTTTTAGACAAAATTTTTAACCAACCTAACTTGTCGTTTAAGGCCTTTTCTGTCCCTAGCTGGTCTCAAAGGCACAAGTCTCAATAACTTGGTGTATTTAAGTCTTTCCATTATCACCAGGGTCCTTCTTAGAACTGATGACTGTCATTTGGTGCAACCAGCCTCTCAGTGTCTCCAAGGACTCTTGGAGGACTTTTTGCAGGAGGACCATAAGGAATAGCCAGGAAAATGTTCCCCTAGCTTACATAGAACCCCTATGTTTATGTCTAATTTGATCCATTGGGCAAGTTCAGCCAGGGAGTCGAAGATTAAACAGAAGGATCAGTGGTTTCCCTCGGAACCGAAAGTTTTATGTAAACAATCCACTAGCAGTATTCAGAGTGCTGTGCAGTGTTTACTTGCACTTCCAAGGCATTTGGCAAGGCTAATAAAGTGCCTGTGGACACTCAGACTCTTACAAATGATACACTAGCCTATCAGAGTGCCCCTATCAGAGTGCTAGCATCTCCCTAAATTGCTACCTGGGATCTTCAGGCTTTTTGATGCTTGCTTCAGTTTTCCAGTGAGAGAGCTGCCAGATGTCAAGATATACAATTAAGAGAAGGAGCCAAATTGAAATGAACAATTCAGCCTTTATTCACTTACTATGATATTATAAAGCAAGTTTACTGTGATATTATAAGCAAGAAGCTAAACAGAAAAAGATGCCAGCTCCCGCCTGTTCCATTTTTTCCCATGAAATGGAACCAGGAAATAGATGTATCAGTGCCCAGAGGGGAGTCTTTTCACTGACAAGGGTCCCCTGAACAGCTCCTGCTGTTTAATGGACCCAGGGTCTAGGTGGAGGTAGAGAAGGAGGGGCTATGGTTGTAAAAGTACTGAATACTGAGTCAGAGTTGAGAAAAGTGTCTTCCAGCCCCTCCAATAAGATGATTTTGGCAGAGGCACCTGAACAGTGTGTCAGCTGAATGCTCCCCCTTCCCATCCACCCATAAAGAGGCTTTGAGGGGACGTGCCAAAAGGAACATGGCCAGATTGAGGTGTCTGAGTCCTCGATTGCAGCTCCCTCCAGAAACTACAGTGAAGTGACTGAGCATCAGGTTTGGTGTGGGAAGGGCAACTTTCACTCATGAGGCCTGTCAGGTAAAGATACTGTAATTGTCTGTGGTTAAGCATGAAAGTTCACAAATAGGATTTTAGCCTGGAGCCAGACTCCTCTGTCTCTCTCTCTATAAAATCCATACACATACTGACATACATATACATATGCACATATAACATGCATATGCACATGTTGTTAGTTGCTGTCTGGTTGGCTCTGACTCATGGTGATGTTATGTATAACAGAACAAAATGTTGCGTGGTCCTGCGCCATCTTCATGTTTGTTGGTATGTTTGAGTCCATTGTTGCAGCTGTTGTGTCAGTCTGTCTCATTGAGGGTTCCCCCATTTTCTCTGACCGTCTATCAAATATGATGTCCTTTTCTAGCAATTGGTCTTTCCTGATGATGTGCCCAAAGTAAGCAAGCTAAAGTAATGCCATCTTTGCATCTAAGGAGCATTCTGTTAGCATTTATTCTAAGACTCATTTGTTTGTTTTTCTGGCAGTCCACGGTATATTTGACATTATTCACCGACACATATATAGACATTTTACAAATCGTGCATTTGCTCTGATATGTTCAGTTCCAGCCCATCCCAGCAAGGCCTCTTCTTGCCTTCCTCCGTTTCATCTGTGTATGTCCTTTCTTTCACAGCCTGAATACTGAATCTCAATAACATCAATATTTTACCTTTTTGCTCAATCCTTTAATACTTCTAAAATTGTTTCAGAATTACTTCGCTCATATGACTCCATAAACAAACTTACTAACATGATTTCATGATTTCTTTGCAATCTGTTCACATGCTGTTGTCTAAGACTCAGTCAAATACTGTATTTGTGAGTTCCTTGGATGAGTGCTTTTTTATTTCTTTTAGTAGGTTCATTTGTTTAAGTTTGCTTTCAGTTTTTATTCCCCCTTATCCTTTGGATACATCCAAAGTTTTATCATTGGAATGTGTAGGACATTATCCTACTCCCAAAAGTGAAAGAAAAAAGTATACTTAGAGAAGTATCATTCCTTCCCATATCTGTTCTATAGCTTTCCCCAGTTCTTACCTCTTGCTGTACTTGGTGACCAACTACATTGTTTTCTGGTTTAACTGTCTTGTGCTTTATTTTGTAAAGATACATGTATCTCTGTTTCTCTCCCTATATATTTTTTTTTCCTATTTCACCTTCTTTCTTAGTCAAAACATATTATATCTGATATCCTTTTTATTATTTTTTTTCTATTTTTCTTTTCACTTAGCATGATCTCTTAGGTATCCTTCCATGTCAGTGTATGGAGATCCTTTTCATTCCTCTTACAGCTCTTTGCACCTCATTATATGCCATAGTTTATATTATACCATAGTTTATAGTCTATGCCTTATTTTATTCAACCAGACTTGTATGCTTCAACACATAGATGATTTTGAATATTTTGCGATTACAAATAATGCTGTAATGAACACTAGTGATTTTCTTATAACTTTTTAAATATCTATTTTTATTTTTTATTTTATTGTACTTTAAGTGAAAGTTTACAATTTAAGTTGGTCTCTCATACAAAAATTTGTACATACATTGTTATGTGACCCTAGTTGCTCTCCCTGTACTGTAACAGCACACTTCTTCTTTCCACCCCTGATTTCCTGTGTCCATTCAACCAGCTCCTGACCCTCTCTGCCTTCTCATCTTACCTTCAGACAGGAGCTGCCTATTTAGTCTCATGTATCGGCTTGAGCAAAGAAGCACACTCTTCACAAGTATTGTATTATGTCCCATAGTCCAGTCTAATCTTTGTCTGAAGAGTTGGCCTTGGGAATGTTTTTAGTTCTGGGTTGACAGAGAGTCCAGGGACTGTGCTTTCTGGGGTTCATCCAGTCTCAGTCAGACCATTACGTCTGGTCTTTTTACTAGAATTTGAGTTCTGCACCCCACTTTTCTTCTGCTCCATCAGGGACTCTCTGTTGTGTTCCCTGTCAGGGCGGTCATTGGCAGTAGCCGGGCACCATTCAGTTCTTCTGGTCTCAGGCTGATGCAGTCTCTGGTTTATGTGGCCCTTTCTGTCTCTTGGGCTAATACTTTCCTTGTGTCTTTGGTGTTCTTCATTCTCCTTTACTCCAGGTGAGTTGGGACCAATTGATGCGTCTTAGATGGCTGCTCGTTAGCTTTTAAGAGACCCCAGACGCAGCTCATCAAAGTAGGATGCAGAACATTTTCTTAAAAAATTTTGTTATGCCAATTGACCTAGATGTCACCTGAAAGCATGGTCCCCAGACCCGTGCCCCTGCTACTCTGTCCCTTGAAGTGTTTGGTTGTATTCAGGAAATTTCTTAGCTTTGGTTTAGTCCAGTTGTGCTGACATCCCCTGTAGTGCGTGCAGTCCTTCCCTTCATTCTTGTAACTTTTTAATAAAAATGAGAGAGAATGTGGCTGCACACTTCTTATAAATTTGAAATATAGAGATTACACAATATTTAGTGGCAATGTATCTCTTTATGTAGCTCATAATGAAGTACCAGATGAAAATTTTATGCTTGAGCATCAAGATTCAGTGTCAAAAACCCAAATGCAAGTAAAGCAACAAAGAACTCCCAGAGGGAAAGTGCATATGCATTTTCATTGTTTGGTCTATGAATATGTATTAACCTAAAGATAAATAACCTATGAAAATTAGAGACTAATATAAAATGTATTTACTGTCTAGGAATAGTGATGAAATAACGAGACAGGTTCAACACACACCCATTAAAACTGTTCTTACAATTTTCATGTTAGAGATAACATATGATAATTTTCTTATAGTTTTTAATAAAATTGAGAGAAAATGCTGCTGTATACTTATAAATTTGAAATTTAGAGATTTCAGAATAGATCTGTTTTTCTATTTTGTGGACTAAGTATATCTCATTATGTAGCTTATGATGAAGGATCTGATGAAAACCTTATGCTGGAGAATCAAGATTCAGTATCAGAAACTCAAATTCAAGTAAAGAAACAAAGAAATTCCAGAGGGGAAAAACACAGTAGTAAGTATAATAATTATAAACCCATAAAAACCCATTGCCGTCGAGTCAATTCCTGCTCATAGCAACCTTATAGGACAGAGTAGAACTGTCCCATAGGGTTTCCAAGGCTGTAATCTTTATGGAAGCTGACTGTCACATCTTTTTCCCCTGGAGCTACTAGTGGGTTTGTGGAAGGAAATTAAAGTGTATTGCAGTCCATCTACTGTAAGAAAAACTATTGCTGAGCATCCAGGTGGAGAGGGGTGCTGAATAAGGCATTTGTTATGTCAGTTGCTGCTGCATGCCAGGTTCCCACAGTTTGAGAAGTAGCCTGTGTGACAGGCACAATGTCAGGTACCACAAGTACCAGGGCAGCACTATGTCATTCAGCACCTATAACCAATGGTGAGGCACCCAAGGCCTTGAGCACAAGCCAAAGGGACTATTAAATGGAGAGAGAGAGTCTCACAGAGAACCTTGGCTTCCTTAAGATCAGTAATGAGGGAAGTTGTTTCTTTTTCACCCCAGGTAGTTAATATAGCTTGTGGAAAAAAATCCTGTTTTGGGGTAAGTTCACAGTTTTCCACATGCTCTACTAAAATGGCCTAACTGCAGCAATTCCCGGAAGGCCAGGGCATGAATGGAAGATAAGTTGCCTATGACAATACATCCATACTAACAATACATACGATAGTGGGGCCATAACAGTGGAGGTTTGTAGTGGCCCAAAGGAACCTACCCGTTGTTGGCCTGGGTGAGGTTCTCAGTGGTGGTACCTTGAGACCCCCAACCAGGCAGCATTATCTTTTTTCCTCTCATCCTGATGAAAGGGTTTGGGGACCACAGTCATCAGTTTACTGGTATCACAAGGCTCAAGAAGTGCAATTCACCCCATCTCTCCCTGGAAATCTGTGGCATAAGATCTCCAGTACCCCTGGGGACAGAGAAACCTCCTCCTAACCAATAGTCTTGTTTGTTTTTGAAAGCCAGGAGGTCTGGGTGAAGGTTTACAGGGCTCTCTGATTCATTTCCAGATTTATGGAGAGGGGAGAGGGAATAGGGACCATCATCATGCAGACCCTTGTGTGCCTGTCAGCCTGCCTTGGCCTAGTACCAGGCCTGAGTTCCTTTTGGGGAGCTCAGTAACCAAGCACATCCTTGAATACCCTATTATTAAGTAACCAGACACAGATCATTTTGGGAAAACTCATTATGGATCATGTCCAGGAGAGAGGAGCTGATTTCTTTTTTTATGTCTTCTCTGTGCTGGTCAATCTTTGGTATCTTGGCTGTAGTGCTTTTGTCATACCTAAGCATCAGTTAAGATCCAGATTGTTCGCAGACCAATTGACCCGATCTTATGAAGAGGCTTAATTGCACTTGAAACCATCTGCGTAGAAGGGACAAACCTAGAAATCTGATTCTGGTTAACATCTCATCATCTGCTGTTCCCACTCCCTCATTGTAGACCATGGGACCGCCAGATGGCTCTCAGGGCTGCAGTAGCCTCTTCAGGGCTGCAATCGCCTCTTCAGTAGCCTCTTCAAACATGTTTTTCAGTGGTAGGGAACTCATCTCAGTTGAACCAAACCTGTTGGAGCCCAAGTAGTACTCAGCTGAGGTAGCAGAGGGTCTTGAGTGGTCATGGCCTCTCATGCTTCTACTGTTTCTAAGCAGGGCTTAGGTAAAGTGGCTGCTGTCAGAGCAGTCTGAATTAGGGGGTATGTAATGATACTTCCCTCAGGACGCCACTCTCTGTCTCTAAGCTCAACAAGATGACCTCCTTCATCATGAAGGTGAACTCACCAATTCTCTAAAGTGTCTTTGGGTCTCTGGGTGAACTGATCTTGAAGCACTCTGCAGTTTTTTCATTAAAGTTTCATAACTCACTGTATTACAGTTATGAGGCTATTCGTTATCATCAGGGACTTGCTTGACGCTAACAATAGTCACTGGCATAACTCAGCTTGCAGGATCTCTGACGACTTTTGGTCCCATGGCTACAAGACTGTAAGCAGTAGTCAGGAAATTGCTTCCTTAGGTTTCATAGAGCCCCTCTGTTGCATCTCAAATTAGAACCACCAGGCAAACTCAACCAGGGAGTTGGAGGCTTAAGAGAAAGTCCAGTAGTTCCTCTCGATACCAAAAAGCTTATGTAAACATTCACTAGTACTCTACAGAGTGCCCAGCAATGCCCGTTAGCATTTGCCAAGATGTATTGGCTTGGCTTACGCAGTGCCCATGTATATTTGGACTCCTGCAAATGATCTGCTACCCACCTCCCAGCAATGCCTCATGGACTCTGCTATCACCTTCCACATGTGCCGCCTGGGATCTTCAGGCTTTTTGTTTTGCAGAGAAGCTTTGTGCTTCATTGATCATGCTGCTCATTGGGCCAGTTTGTCAGAGAGAGCGAGAAAGAGAGCTGCCGAAGTGGTCAGTTAAGATAGTAGCCAAAGAGGAAGTAACAATTTAGCCTTTATTCACTTACTGCAGTAGTAGAAGCAAGAAGTTTAAATGGAAAAGATGTTGACTGCCCCATTTTCTGTACTTCTTCATGGAACTTCTCTGGGGACAGGTCAGATCTACAGGTATAGAATTGAGGATTGTCTTACTGCCAAGGGAGGCCTCAACAAAAGGCTCCTCGAGGGTTATGGATCCGGGGGTTGGAGGGAGGGGGAAGAAGGCCTACAAGTGCAAAATACTTAATACTGATTGAGAGTGGAGAAGAGTGTCTTCAGAGCCCTCTGATAGGGTAATCTTGGCACAGGCACCTGAACATTGTCTCTACAGAGTTCTACCCCTTACCCTAAGGAGGCCTCCGAATGGATGCCCCTGTGCTATGAACACAGATATAAGGAAAAGCATAGCCTGCCCAGGAAGAAGGAGAGGGGAAAGTCCTTCACTGCAACCCACTCCAGGGGATCAGGCTTGGTGTGGGAGGAAAGCTTTCACTCATGAGGCCTGCCAGATAAAACTTATGGTAGGGCACTCCTCAGCAAATACATACACATATACACATATTCATATACATATTTACTTACATATATAAACATTTCAATTCCAATCCATCCCTGCAGGACTAGTTCTTGCCTTGTTCCAAATCATATGTGTATGTCCTTTCTTCCACAGTGTGATTTTGACGTTGAGCAACATCACCGCATTTTCACGTTTGCTGAATTCTTAATGCTTCAAATTTGTTTCAGAATTGCTTAGCTCAGGCCACTACAAAAACAAACCTATAAAAAAGATTTCATTATTTGTTTGTAGTCCATCTCCACACTCTTGCCCAAGACTAAGGGTTCCTATCAAATACTGTATTCTTAGCTTGGTTGGTTTGTTGTTGTGGTTAGGTGCCGTCGAGTCATTTCTGACTCCTAGTGACCCTATGAACAACAGAACGAAACACAGCCTGGTCCTGTGCCATCGTCACAACCGTTGTTATGCTTGAGCCCATTGTTGCAGCCACTGTGTCATTCCATCACGTTGAGGGTCTTCCTCTTTTTCGCCGACCCTGTAATTTATGAAGCATGCTGCCCTTCTCCAGAGATTGATCTCTCCTGACAACGTATCTGAAGTATGTCTAAGATGTAGTCTCGCCATCCTTGCTTCTAAGGAACATTCTAGTTGCACTTCTAAGACAAACCTGTTTGTTCTTTTGGCAGTCCATGGTATGTTCAATATTCTTTGCCATCACCACAATTCAAAGGCCTCAATTCTTCTTCTGTCTTCCTTATTAATTGTCCAGCTTTCACATGCGTATGAGGTGATTGAAAACACTATGGCTTGGGTCAGGCGCACCTTAGTCATCAAGGTGACATCTTTGCTTTTTCACACTTTGAAAAGGTCTTTTGCAGTAGATTTGCCCAATGGAATGTGTCTTTTGATTTCTTGACTGCTGCTTCCATGAGTGTTGATTGTAGATCCAAGTAAAATGAAATGCTTGGCAACTTCAATCTTTTCTCCATTGATCATGATCTTGTTTACTGGCCCAGTTGTGAGGATTTTTGTTTTCTTTATGCTGAGGTGTAACCCATACTGAAGGCTGTGGTCTTTGATCTTCATCAGTAAGTGCTTCAAGTCCTCTTCACTTTCAGGAAGCAAAGTTGTATCATCTGCATATTACATGTTGTCAGTGAGTCTTCCTCCAATCCTGATGCCACGTTTTTCTTCATATACTCCAGCTTCTCGAATTATTTGCTCAGCATACAGATTGGATAGGTATGATGAGAGGATACAACCCTGATGCACACCTTTCCTGACTTTAAACCACGAAGTATCCCCTTGTTCTGAACAACTGCCTTTTGATCTATGTCCAGGTTCCTCATGAGCACAGTTAAGTGTTCCGAAATTCCCATTCTCTGCAACGTTATCCATAATTTATTAAGATCCACACAGTCGAATGCCTTATAGTCAGTAAAACACTTGCTTGGGTTAGTGCTTTTTATTATTATTATTATTTTCCCTTAATAGGTTCACTGTTTTGTTTTTTAAGTTTTCTTTCTGTTTTGGTTACCCCTTCTTATCCTCGTTATAGAATTTTATTATTGCAAGATGTCGAATATTAACCTCCTTCCAGAGGTTAAAAAACAAAACAAACCATACAAAAAGGTATATTAGGGAAGGAGCATTTCCTCTCGTATCCCGTCCCTGTCTTTTAGTCCTTCAGGCCTAAATTTCTGTTGCTTTCTCTCTCTCTATTTTTTTTTTTTTTTACTGTAACCCCTTCTTTCTTACACATTTTGTTTTACGCTTAACATTGTATCCTGGAAATTTCTCCATGTCAGTTTATGGAGATCTTTTTCTTTCCTCTTACAGCTATTTTTACTACATTTTATACTATGGTTTTTACTTTACCATAGTTTATAGTATTACCTTAATTTATTGAACCAGTCTGCTATTCTTGAACTTTTAGGTGGTTTGGTGTATTTTGCAATTACAAATAATGCTGAAATGAATAACCCTGTGCATATGCATTTCATTGTTAGGTCTATGAGTAAGTATTAATTTATGAAAACTAGACATTAATATAAAATATAATTTTTCCATTTCTAGCATATGGTAATTTTCTTATAGCTTTTTAATAAAAATGAGAGAAAATGTTGCTGTACTCTTGTTATAAATTGGAAATCTAGAGATTCCAAAATAGATCTGTTTTTCTATTTTGTGGACTAAATGAATCTCTTTATGTAGCTCATGATGAAGTACCTGATGAAAATCTTATGCTTGAGAATCAAGATTCAGTATCAAAAACCCAAACTCAAGTAAAGAAACAAAGAACATCCAAAGGGGGAAAACACAGCAATAAGTATAATAATTATAGGTAACTTTAAATTATTTTAAATTAAGCTCATCAGATCTTTTTTCCTTTTATGAATATGTATTTGAACATATATTTTACAGAAATTTTATACTTTAACCTTAAGTGTGAATACCATTAGGTTACTACCGAATAAAAGCAAACATATGTTGATTTTGTTGATCCTTTGAAAGAACTAACTTTTGGTTTTGTTGATTCTATTGTTTTTTTATTCTCTATTTCATTTATTTCTGCTCTGATCTTTATTATTTCCTTTCTTCTGGTGGCTGTGGGCTTCTTTTGCTGTTCTCTGTTTGTTCATTGTGTAAGTAATGTTTTGATTTTGTCCCTTTCTTCTTTATTGATGTGTGCATCTATTGCCATAAATTGACCTCTGAGCACTGCCTTTGCTATGTCGCAAAGAATTTGGTAAGATGTGTTTTTATTCTCCTTTGATTGTAGAAATTTTTGATTCCATCTTTGATTTTTTCTATTAGTGGTTTTTAAGCAAGGTGTTATTCAGTTTCCATGTATTTGATTTCTGTTCCTTGCTCTTCCTGCTTTTAATTTCTACTTTTATGGCATCGTGATCAGAGAAGATACTTTGTATTATCTCAGTGTTTTGAGTTTTGTTGAGGGTTGCTTTGTGACCTAAGATGTGGTCTATTCTGGAGAACATTCCATGTGCATTAGAGAAGAACGTGTACTTTGCAGCTGTTGGGTGGATTGTTGTATATATGTCTATGAGGTCAAGTTGGTTGATTGTGGCCTTTAGATCTTCTGTATCTTTGTTGAGTTTCTTTCTAGATGTTCTGTGCTTTGCCAAGAGTGGTGTGTTGAAGTCTCCTACTATTATTGTGGAACTATCAATGTCTCTGTTCAGTGCTGTTAGAGTTTGTTTTATGTATTTTGTAGCCCTGTCATTGGATGCGTAGAAGTTTATTATGGTTATGTCTTCATGGTGGATTTCCCTTTAATCATTATATAACACCCTTTGTATTTTTTGGTGGATTTTGTTTTAATGTCTGTTTTATCTGAGACTAGTATTGCCACTCCTACTCTTTTTGGTAGCTGTTTTCTTGATATATTTTTTCCATCCTTTGATTTTTAATGTATTTATGTCTTTGTTTCTAAGGTGTGTCTCTTGTAGACAGCATATTGATGGATGCTTTTTTTTTATCCACTGTGTCACTCTCAATCTCTTTATGGGTGCATTTAAGCCATTTATGTTCATTGTGATTATTGATAGGTATGAATTTATAGCTGTCGTTTGTAGTGCTTTTTTTTGTGGTGCTGACCTTTTCTTTGTTCCTGTTACTCATCTGTGCTGAATTCCTTATGTTTTTCCTTATGGATTTTTTTTTCTTTTGTTTTTGTAGATTTTGTTTTTACCAAGACTATGTTTTTCTTCTGTATTTTGATGAGCAAGGTTTGTTAACTTTCTTTATGGTTACCTTGACATTTACTCCTGCCTCCCTAAGTTTATACCAGTGTTTTATTGCTTGATAATACCTTGATTTCCTAGCCATTTGAAAGTTCTGCCTACATCGTTTATTCCCTCTTTTTTGTTCTGACATTGTTGTCATTTACAGATTGACCTCTCTTGTTCCCTGTTGTAAATCTTTTAGTTTTGTTTTATCCTTGGGAGTTCATTATCTACGTTGTATCAGGCTGATGCTGTCTGTCTTAGTCCTCTAGTGCTGCTCGAACAGAAATACCACAAGTGGATGGCTTTAACAAAGAGAAATTTATTTTCTCATAATCTAGTAGGCTAGAAGTCTAAATTCAAGGCATCAGCTCCAGCGGAAGGCTTTCTCTCTCTGTCAGCCCTGGAGGAAGGTCCTTGTCATCATCAGTCTTCCCTTGGACTAGGAGCTTCTCTACGCAGGAACCTCAGGTCCAAAGGACACGCTCTGATCCCGGCACTGCTGTCTCGGTGGTATGAGGTCCCCCACTCTCTGCTTGCTTCCCTTTCCTTTTATCTCTTGGATATAAAAGGTGGTGCAGGCCATAGCCCAGGGAAACTCTCTTGACATTTGCTTAGGGATGTGACCTGGTTAAGGGTGATGTTACAATCCCACCCTAACTCTCTTTAACATAAAATTACAATTACAAGATGGAGGACAACCACACAATGCTGGGAATCACGGCCTAGCCAAATTGATACATACTTTTTTTGGGGGACACAATTTAGTCCATGACACTGTCTCATGTGCTAGATTCAGGTTGTTGTCTGATGTTCTTGGTTTTCTAACCAAAGGGCTCCCTGTAATAATTCTTATAAGCTTGGTGTGGTTTTTACATATTCCCTTAATTTATGTTTGTCTGGAAATGTCCTAAATTTGCCATCATATTTGAGTGAGTTTTGCAATATATATCATTCTTGGTTGGCAGTTTTTTTCTTTCAAGATTTTATGTATGTCATTCCAATACCTTCTTGCCTGTGTGGTTTCTCCCAAGAAATCAGAGCTTAGTCTTATTGTGCCCCTTTGTATGTGACTCTTTGTTTTTCTTGAGGTGCTCTCAGAATTATTTCTTTGTCTTTGGTTTAGCAAGTGTGATTGTGGTATGTCTCAGTGATTTTCTTTTGGGGCCTGTCCTGTATGGGGTTCATTGAACTTCTTGGTGGTCAGCTTTTTGTCTTTCATGATATTAGGAAAGTTTTCTGTCAGCAAATCTTCAATGATCTTCTCTGTGTTTTCCATTTTCTCTCCATGTTCTGGAACTCTGATCACACATAAATTTTTGCTTTTGATTGTATCTCACATTGTTCTCAGGGTTTCTTCATTTTTCTTCATTTTTTTCTCTGATTTTTTCCTGAAACTTGTATCAAAGCCATTTCTCTTCAGTTTTGCTGATCCCATCTTCCATTGTTTCAAATTTGTTCCTAAAACCTTCTATTGCACCATCCATTTCTGAAATCTTGTTATTTCTCTTTCGTATCTCTAATTGCTGTTTTTGTGTGACTTCTAGTTTGCTTGTTTATTTTGACATTTTGTTCCTGGATTATTTTCATGAATTCTTCCATTATTTTGTCTGTCTTTCCATGATTTTGTCTGTATTTTCCATGGTTTTGTCTATTTTTTCTTTATTTTTCTTCATCTATTGGAGAACCCTGAATATGAGAATTTTGAATTTGCTGTCAGGTAGTTCCAGTGAATTTTCTCCTAGCAGAAGGTCATCTAGTGTTTTATTTTGGTCACCTTCTGGAGCCATCTTTCCAGTTTTTTTAATATGTTTTGATATTGTCTGCTTTCTCTGCGACGTTCAGGAATTATTTTCTTTGTTTATTGATGGTAGATTTAATTGTTTTTCATCCTACTTTTTTGTTTTATTTGGTTATGTGTTGGCAGGCGGGCTAGGTGTGTTTTGTTACATGCTCACCTGTTGGCATGATACTTCTCACCACCTCGTTCAAGTGGGCATGGCCAGTCACTCAGCTATGGTGCAGCAGGGTGGGTCCAGTGAGGGTGGTGGGCAGGGATAGGTAGTTTGAGGCATGAACTGGGGGCAGTGGGCAAGGCTGGGAGAGAGTACAGACCAGGGCTGGGGGTACTTATTGGTACCACTTGAGGGCATGGCACTCAGCACACAGTGCAGATAGGCAGGAGGGAAAGGAGAGGATTTGATGTGCAGAGCTAAGTTGGTGGGTGAAAGAAGAGAGAGAAACAAAAGTGAAAACATGTAAAAAAAAAAAAAAGCAAAAAATGAAGTAAAAAAATAAAAGAAAAAGAAAAAAAGTAAATGAAATGGCGGCATGGTAGGATTCGGTGATTGGGGGCAGGGCAGACCTAGTGAGGCCGTGTGCTGGTGGCTCTCTAGCCAGCTGGTGTGACTCAGCCTGTCAAAAAGTGATGTGGGTGGCCCATGGAGCTAGGTGGGCAGGAGAAAGGAGAGGAAAGAGAGAAAAGAGAGAGAAGAAACCAACAATTGAATGAATAAAAATAAATAAAAATAATAAAAAAATTAACAACAACAACAACAAATATGGTCGTGAGGGAGCCAGCCGTTGGGGGTGAGATGGAATTAGGGTGGTGGCAAGCTGATGTCTCAGTTGCTGAGTGGCACAGCATAGCCTGTCAGGAAGAGGCAGAGGCAATGCAGGGCCTAGGGGTCAGGCATAAGGAAAAGGAGAAGGGGAAAGATAAAGAAAAAAAAAATGGCACTGAGGGAGCTGGCCTGTGGGAGTGGCACAGAACGGGGGAGGCCATGTTCCAGAGGCTCTCCAGCTGAGTGGTACAGCACAGCCTGCAAAGAAGTTGGGGGTGGTGCTCAGTGCAGGGTAGATGGGAGAAAGGAAAGGAAGGAAGGGAGAGAGAGAGAAGAAGTAATAACAAAAACAAAATTATCAATCAATAAATAAATGACACTGAGGGAACTGATCAGCAATGGCAGCGCAGACCTGGGGAGGCCCCTTGCAGTGACTCTCCAACTGAGCTGTGCAGCATGGTCCCTCCAGAAGGGGTGGGGGCAGTGCACAGGTCTGGGTGGGTGGGAGAAAAGAAAAGAAGGAGAGGAGAGACAGAGAAGAAACAGGAAAGAAGAAGAAGAAAAGAAAAAAGCAAACAAACCAAAAAAATCATAGCCTGTTGTGAAGGGGAAGAGATGGCACAAGGGGCTAGTTGAGTGGGAGAAATGAAATGAAGGAAGGGAAAGAGAGAGAAGAAACAAAAAAAGCCCCCCAAAGTATCAAAAAACAAACAAATAAACAGAAAAACAAACCAAAAAAAAAGAACAAAGCAAACAAACCAAAAAATCACAGCCCATCAGGAAGAGAAGGGGATGGCGTACATGGCTAGCTGGGTGGGAGAAAAGGAAGGAAGAGAGAGAAGAAACAAACAAACAAAAAAAATCCAAAAAACAATATCAACAAACAAAAAAATGATGAAGGGGCCAACCACTGTGGCGGGGCACAACCCTGGCTCATTGAGCTGTGGGAGGCTGAGTCAAGGGAAGAAGAATGAGGGGTAGGAAAGTATGTATCCCTGGTTACTAGGTGCTCTGTCACCTGTTGGGAACTCCATGAAGTTGCCTTCTCGTACTTTGTCTGTGTTCTTTGGGGATGTAGTCCGAGATGGCGAATCTGGCCACATTAGCTGGTGGGGACCTCCACTCCATGGCTCTCTCGATGTCTTTTCTCTGTCAGTTTCTTATTCCATTCGGTGTTTGATCAAGTTCTTTATTCCTTCATTTGGTACTTTAGGGTTCCAGGATTTATGTTTGTGTCTGTTTTACTTAGTTTTTTGGGTCTTTGCTGCAGAGAGAGTCATGGTGCTTCTGTCTGTAGCACCATGTTGGCTCCACCTCCTAAGTAAGGCATTTGTGATGTCAGCTGCTGCTGCATACCAAGTTTCCTCAGCTTGGGCAGTAGCCTATGTGACAGTCACATTGTTAGGTGCTTCCAGTACCAATGGTGGCACTATGACATTGGATGATGTCATGGATTGAGTTGTGTCCCCCCCAAATATCTGTCAGCTTGGCTGGGTCATGATTCCCAGTGTTGTATGATTGTGTAATCTGATATGATTTCCTTATGTGTTGTAAATTCTATCACTGTGATGAGGTTATACTGATGAGGTTGACAAGACTATGTAGTGTCTTAATGCAATCTCTTTTGAGATATAAAAGAAGCAAGCAGAGACACATGGGAACCTCATACCACCAAGAAAGCAGTGCCAGGAGCAGAGCGCATCCTTTAGACCTGAGGTTCCTGTGCAGAGAAGCTCCCAGACCAAAAGAAGATTTATGACATGGACCTTCCTCCAGAGCCAATGGAGAAAGCGTTCCCCTGGAGCTGATGCCCTGAATTTGGACTTGTAGCCTACTGGACTGTGAGAGAATAAATTTCTCTCTGCTAAATCCATCCACTCATGGTATTTCTGTTAGAGCAGCACTAGATAACTAAGACAGATGCCTATAATCAATGATGAGGCACCTGAGGCTTTGCACACAGGCCAGACAGAGCTATTGAATAGAGAAATAGTCTCATTGAGATCTTTGGCTTTCTTTCTTTTTTTTTATTGTTGTAATTAAATGAAGTTTACATTTCAAGTTAGTCGCCCATACAGAATTTTTTTTTTTAACATACATTGTTATGAGACCCCAACTGCTCACCCCATTCTGCGACAGCACACTCCTCCCCTCCGCCCCTGATTCCCCATGAACATTCAACCAGCTCCTAACTCTCTCTGCCTTCCCCTCTCACCTCTGGACAGAAGCCGCCCCTTTGGTCTCTTGTATCTACTTGTCTAAGAGGCACATTCTTCACAAGTATCACTTTATGTCCCACAGTCCAGTCCAATCCCTGTCTGAAGAGTTGGCCTTGGAAATTGTTTTAGTTCTGGGGTGATGGAGAGACCAGGGGCCATGCTTTCCAGGGAACCTCCGGTCTTAGTCAGACCATTAAGTCTGGTCTTCTTACTAGAATTTGAGTTCAGCATCTCATCATTCTCTGTTGTGTTCCCTGTCAGGACGTTCATTGGTGGTAGCCAGGAGATCTTCAGCTTTCTTAAGATCAGAAATGAGGTTAGTTATTTCCTTTTTGCCCCAGCTGGTTATTGTAGTTTTTGGGAAAAAATGGTGCTAGGTCCATTAGTTGGGTAAGTTCATCATCTTCCACATACCCTGCTAAAATGGCCCTAACTGTAGCGATTCTTGTTAGTGCTTAGGGATGAAGGCAAGCTGTGGTGCATATGCACAATACATCTATATTAGTAATACATCCAATAATGGGGACCACAAAAATGGAAGTTTGTGGGGACCTAAAGGTACCCAACTAGAATGTGGCTTTGTAAGGGTTCTAGTGGTGGCTTCCAACCCCAAAGAAAAGCATTAACTTTTTTAACATAATCTTAGTGCCAAGGATGTAGGGATCACAGTTATGTGTGCAGTGATATCCAAAACGCCCAGGAAGTATAATTTTCCCTCACCTCCTCTATGAAGTCTGACCTTGTCATAGAACCTCAGGTCTCCACTGGGAACAGGAGGACCTCTACCTAATCTCTAGTCTTTTTTATTTTTGATAAAAGTTGGCAGGGCTCTCTGATTCATCTCTAGATTCCCTGGGATGTGCAGGGAACAGCACTTATATTAGTCATAGGGGCTGTCACCATATGGACCTAGTGGGGCCACCTATCAGCCCCTTGTGGCCTGGCCTCTGATGTCATGAGTTTTGTGATGGGGAGCCCATCAGTCTCATACTCTGTGATCTCATTATTGAGTAACCAGACCCAGAGACATTTTTCAGAAGACCTTTCCCTGAATCATGAAGGAGAGAGTGCCCAATTACCAATTTCATGTTGTTTTCCAGGCTAGTCAGTCTTTGCAATCTCTGCAATAGCTGTTTTTCCCATGCTGAAGACTGAAGGTATATATCACATACTGTATTCATGAGTTTCTTGGATTAGTGCTTTTTCTTTGTTGGTTCATTTGTTAAGTTTGCTTTCAGTTTTAGTTCTCCTTATGCTTATTGATTTAATTTAATTATTGTAATATGTAGAATATTAGTCTGCTTGTAAAAGTAAAGAGCATGCAATAGGCATACTTAGAGAATTATCATTCCTTCCCATATTACCCCCACCTCCTTCTTCAGCAGTCCTCCTCTTCTCCTCTTGAAGGTAATCAATTATGTTGTTTTCTGGTTTATTTTTCCTTTTGTATTTCATTTTGTGAAGGACAGTATCTCTCTGTTTCTCCCTATATGCATTTTTTTCTTTTCTTTCTTAATCAAAAGGTAGCATGTTATATATCCTTTTTTTCACTTTTGGTTTTTCACTTAACATTATCTTCTAGAAATTCCTCTGTGCAAATTTATGGAGGTCTTTTTCGTTCCTTTACAGCTGTTTATATCACACTGTATACCAGAGTTTATTGTATACCATGTTTTATGCTATATAGCCTAGTTTATTCAATCCATCTGCTATGCTTGAACACTTAGATGGTTTTGAATATTTTACAGTTACAAATGATGTCATAATGAATAATCTTGTTCATACCTATTTGCATTATTTGGTCTATGATATGTATTAAGCTATGGAAGGTAAGATTAATATAAAGTATATTTGATGCCTAAAAATATTTATGAATTGTGATATATTTGGCACAAACTTATTAAAACTGTACTCACAATTTTCGTGTCACGTCTTGCATATGGTAATTTTCTTTTAATTTTATAAAATGGGAGAAAATTTCTGTACAGTTGTACAATTGTACACTTGCTGTAAGTATGAAATCTAGAGATTTCAGAATAGATGTTTTTCTATTTAGTGGACTAAATGCATCTATTTTTGTAGCTCTTGATGAAGTACCAGTTGAAAATCTTATGCTTGAGAATCAGGATTCAGTGTCAGACACCCGAATCAGAGTAGAAAAGCAAATCACTTCCAGAGAGGAGAAACTCTATAGTATGTATAACAATAATAGATAGCTAAAAAATTTTTAAATTAAACTAATCAGAATATCTTTTTGTTTTGTTCCTGAATATGTATTTGAGCATATAGTTTATAGAAATTTTAAACTTTAATCTAAAGTGTGAATACCCTTAGGTAATTAGCAAACAAAAGCAAAAGTACTGATACTGTTTGGTTAGAGGTACTGGTCATAACACTATTTCATGGCCTTGGGTCTTGAACTCACTATACACCAAGGCCTAGTAACAGGTCAGTAATTGTCTGTCAAAGGGAGTGAGTGTACCTTTTGGATGACTCAGGAGATAACTGGTTAAAAAGTACAGTAGGTTTCTCTGAACTGTATTAATGTCCTACCATAGGCTCCAATCATGGAATTGAGAGCTTATGAGACTTTTAACTCAAATGGCAAATGTGGATTAGTGGAGACCAGTGGATGGGTGACCTGAGTAGCCTGTTGTAGGGCCTCCAGGAGATTCTGTTAGTTGGGACCACACTAAAAGGTAGTAGCTTTTCTGGTAACCCAGTAGATGGGTATGGTCAGTATCCCAGCATGGGAAATGTGAGAATGCCATTAACATTTAGTCCTGCCAATCACTGGTCATCATTATTTATTAGCAGAGAGGGAAAAAGACTTGGCAATCATCTTGTCTGGAATAAGACTTTATGTTCTTTCCTAGACCATTCTTCAAAATTTCACTTGGCTACTAAGTCCTTGTACTTTGTCTTTATTAATGGTCTAGCTGCGTTGGCTCATATGGGTCATCGAGATGCCCAGTTTTTGTTGGTGGTGCCCTCGTCTGGGCCTATCTGGAAGATGTCATCCCTACAGTTGAAGGCTAGCACTACCTCTGGTTGTGGTACTTTTTCCAGGTCACAGCCTACCCACCAATGACTGACAGTTGGGGAATTTAAATGTGCTGTGGAAAGACATTAAGAGTGTACTGCAACACATTTCATATAAAGGTGAACTGACCGTTATTGTTCAAATGGAAGGGGTACTGACTAAGGCATTTGTGATGTCATTTGTTCCATATGAAGTTCCTTCAACTTTGTCAACGGCCTCTGTGACAGTGAAAATGTCCGCTACCACCAATGCCAAATGCAACACAGTGACATTGAGTGCCTTTAATTAATAGTGAGTTTCCAAGCACCCACGACCTTGTGAACAAGTCAGATGGGGCTATTGGATGGAGCAATAGTCTCACGGAGAACTTGGCTTCTTAAGATAAAAACATGAGGGCAGTTATTCTTTTTCTTCTGCTGGCAGTTGATACTGTTTTGGGGAGACAATAGTGCTAGGTGCAGGTGGTCAGATAGTTTCACAGTCTTTCAGAGGCCCCAAAAGAATGACCTAATTACAGCAGTTCACAGAGGGCCAAGATATGAAGGCAATCTTGGTTGCAAATGGACAGTACATTTATACTAATAATACATACAATAGTAGGGGCCATAGCAAGGAAGTTTATAGGTGGTTGAGGGGAACTCACTCATATTCTGGCTTAGGTAAGGGTCGTGGTGGTTGTGGCCTCAGACCTCAAAACCAGACAGCATCATGTGTTTCCACCTTATTCTGCTGCCAGAGATGTGGGAATTATAGTTAACTGTGCACTGGTATCCGAAAGTGTCAAGAAGTACAATTATCCCCGAGGTCCCCAGTGAACCTTGGCATAAGGCCTCCACTTTTCCCGGGACAGAGGGACCTCAGTGTTTCCTGTAGTCCTGTATAGTTTGAGAGCCTAGAGATTTGGGTTAAAAGTTGGTGGGGCTTTCTGATTAATATCCAGGTTCACTTGGAGGGGCAGAGGGAATGGCACTTGTATTAGTTATAGGAGCCTTCACTATACAGACCCCAGTAGGACTGCCTATCATCTTCCAGTGCTCCTGTACCCAGCTATAATTTCTGTGGTGACAACCCCATCAAACGTGTCCTCTGTGACCTCACTATTGAGTAACCAGACCCAGAGATCTCTTTGGAAGACTCTTGCATCAGTCATCAAGGAGAGGGTGCCCGTTACTATTTTTGTATTGCTCTCTTGGCTGATCAATCTTTGCAATCTTGGTAGTAACCTCTTTTTCATGCCTGCATATTTGTCAGTTAAAATCCAGATTGTGTCACTGAGTTTACTTACGAGAAGATTTAATTGAGGATACTAACCAGTAGAAGTGGCATGAACAAACCTAGAAATCTGCATCTGTTAAACAATCTCATCATCTGTTGTTCCTACTCCTTCATTTAGACCCAAGGGATCATTAGGCTGGCTTGCAGGGCCACACTATCATCTACAAAGGTGATCCAAACATGTTTTTTTTCCAGTGGCAGGTAACTCATCACAGGTGTGCCAAATGTGTTGGAGCCCAAACAGTACCTACCTGAAGTAGCAGAGGGTCTTGGGTATTTGAAGCCGACCAACCCCCTCCCATCTCCTGCTGAGAAAAAGTGCCGTCGGGGCAGTCTTGAGTAGGGGGTCTATAATGATGTTTACCTCAAGATGTCATTCTCCATCACACAGCTTGACAATATTACCTCCTTCATCATGGAATGAATTCACCAAGTCTCCAAGGGTCCTTTTACAGATGTTTATGCCACATTATATACTGTAGTTTAACTATATCATAGTTTATCATATATACCCTGTGTAAAGCAATCTCAAAGGGCTCTACATTCTTTTCTATTAAAGTCTGATAACTCCCATTAAAGTCTCATGACTCACTGAGTTGCAGGCTGCCCATTATCACCAGATTCCTTTTTAGAACTAACAATAGTCATTTGGTGCAACCTGGCTTGCAGGGTGTCTGATGACTTTTTGCCTCGTCACAAGAGGATCATAAGCAAAAACTACAATTGGCCTGGTTTTCATATAGCCCCTCTGTTGGAGCTCTAATTTGACCCACCAGGTGAGTTCAGAATGGAAGTAGGAGACTAAAGAGAAGGAGCAGTGATCCCCATCAGTACAAAAGAGGTGATATGAAGAATCCACTAGTACACTCCAGAATTCCCTGCTGTATCTCCTACTAGTTCCTGAGACCTGTTGGCTTGACTGGCAAGTGGAACCCTCAGACTCTTACAGATGATCTCCTAGAACATCTGAGAATGCCCTAAGGAATCTGCTAACTCTTCCTCAAATCCCCTGCCACTCATCTTTAGCCTTTCACTATATCCGTTGACCGTACTTATTCAATCTGTATGCTGAGCAAATAATTCAAGACAGTGGACTATATGAAGAAGAACGCTGCATCAGGATCGGAGGAAGACTCATTAACAACCTGCAGTATGCAGATGACACAACCTTGCTCGCTGAAAGTAAAGAGGACTTGAAGCACTTACTGATTGATGAAGATCAAAGACTACAGCTTTCAGTATGGATTACACGTCAACATAAAGAAAACAAAAATCCTCACAACTGGACCAATAAGGTGCATCATGATAACTGGAGGAAAGATTGAAGTTGTCAAGGATTTCATTTTACTTAGATCCACAGTCAACACTCAGGGAACCAACAGTCAAGAAATCGAGTACAGCATTGGGCAAATCTGCTGCAAAAGACCTCTTTAAAGTGTTACAAAGCAAAGATGTCACTTTGAGGACTAAGGTGCACCTGACTCAAGCCATGGTATTTTAAATCACCTCAGATGCATGTGAAAACTGGACAATGAAAAAGGAAGACCAAAGAAAAATTAACAAATTTGAATTATGGTGTTGGCAAAGAATATTAAATATACCATGGATTGCCAGAAGAATGAACAAATCTGTCTTGAAAGAAATACAACCAGAATACTCCTTGGAAGCAAGAAAGGCAAAACTTTGTCTCATAAATTTGGACATGTTATGAGGAGGGACCAGTCCCTGGAGAAGGACATCATGCTTGGTAAAGTAAAGGGCCAGTAAAATAGAGGAAGACCCTCAATAAGATGGATTGACACAGTGGCTGCAACAGTGGGCTTGAACATGCCTACTATTGTGAGGATGACACAGGACCAGCCAGTGTTTCGTTCTGTTATACATGGGGTCACTATGAGTTGGAACCTACTTGATGGCACCTAACAACAACAACATTGGGCTTAATTGACCACCCTACTCACTGAGCCAGTTTGTCAGAGAGAGATCTGGCAGATGTTGATGTAGTCAAGATAAGGAACTAAACTGAAAATAACAATTTAGCCTTTGTTCACTTACTGCTATGGTGTAAGGAAGAGGCTCAACAGGAAAGAACACCAGTTCCCCCAATTTTCCATTTTCCCCTATGGATTGGTACTGCACAAAAGTTGGATGTATCAGAGAAGGTAAGTGGATCATCTTACTGCCAAGAGAGCCCAAAGTAAAAGGCATCTCCACTTTTATAGATCTGCAGGACAAGGGGAGTGAGAGGGAGAAAGACTGGGAGTGCAAAAGTACTGAACAGTGAGTAAAGACTTACAGGTTGGTTTCAAGGGAGGCTTCTACACAGTGTCTCAGCCAAGTACCCTCTTTCCCTCCCCCATCCCTTCTAAGAAAGAAGCCTTTGAAAGGAAGCACCGGCTTAGTAGTGCAGATAGGCATTAGAGTCTGGATTGAGAGTCCTTAGTCTTGACTTTCACTCTCTCCAGACACTGCAATGAAGTGGCTATGCATCAGGTTTGGTGAAGGGAGGGAAGCTTTCATCCATGAGGCCTGACTAGTAAAACCGTTTCATTGCCTATAGTCAGGACTGAATGATCACAAATAGTATTTCGACCTGAATCTAGACTCCCCAGTATAGACAAATGCATATACACATATTCATACACACACATGCCTACATACATAAATATGTGCACATGTAGATGCATATCACATGCATATAGATATAATTTAGAAATGATGAATTCTCCTTGGCACCTCAGTTCCGATTCATCCCCACACAGCTCTTTCTTGCCTTTCTTCATATCATGTGTGTATGTCATTTCTTCCATAGTGTGATCCTGACTTTGAACAACATCAACACGTTTAGTCATTTGCTTAATACTATAATGCTTCTAAAATTGTTTCCGAATTTGTTAGTTCATACCATTACAAAAAAATAAAAACCTATTAAAAAGTTTCATGGCTTGTTTGCAGTCCTACCACCCACATCTTGCCCAAGACTGAGGGCATAGGCATGTTATTATGGTCATGAATCAGTTAGACTAATGCTTTTTTTTTTTCTTCAGTAGCTTTGTTTGTTTAATTTTGCTTTCAGTTTAGCTCCCCTTCTTATCTTTACTGGTTTAGTTTTATTTTTGAATATGTAGAGTATTAACCTACTTCCAAAAGTAAATAATATGGAAAAAGGTATAGTTAGAGAAATATTTTTCCCTCCTGTATTCCTTCTCTTTGCCTCCCCTTAGTCTTCCCCTTTTCCTCTTGAAGGTAAGCAACTACATTGTTTTCTGGTAAAACTTTTCTGTGTTAAATATTGGAAAGTACATATCTTTATATTTCTGTCTCTCTATTTTTTTTTCTTTCTCTTCTTTCTTACCCAAATTATAGCAGTCTATATATCTTCTCTTTCAGTTGTTTTTTTTTTTTTTCTCCCACTTTATCTTCTGGAAGTCATTACATGTCAGTTTATGGAGATAATTTTCATTCTTATTACAGCTGTTTGTACCACATTATATACTATAGTTCAACTATATCATAGTTTTTCATATATACCTTAGTTTATTCAACCAGTTCCCTATGCTTGAATATTTATGTGGTTTCCAATATTTTATAGTTATGAATAATGCTGTAATGGATGATCTTCTGCATATTCATTTTCATGGTTGGGTCTATGAATGTGTATTAATCTAAAGTTTAAATAACTTCTAGAGATGAATATAAAACATATTTGATGCTAAGAATAGTTATAAAATAATGAGGCAGCTTCAACACAACCCGCTAATTGTCTTCTCATTTTTCACAGTAGATACAGCACATAGTAACTTTCTTATAACTTTATAAAAATGAGAGAAAATACTGCTGTGTACTTGTTATAAATTTGAAATCTAGAGATTTCACAATAGATTTGTTTTTCTATTTAGTAATCTAAATGCGTTTCTTTATACAGCTCAGGTTGATGAACCAGATGAAAATATTTTGCTTGAGGATCAAGACTCAGTATCAAAAACCCAAAGGCAAGTAAAGAAACAAAGAACTTCCAGAGGGGGAAAACACCATAGTAAGTATAATAATTATTACCAGCTTTGGATTACTTTAAGTTAAACTCATCAGAAAATATTTTTTAACTCAGGAATATATATTTAAACATATATTTTATAGAAATTTTACACTTTGACCTGAAGTGTGAATATCCTAAAGTATTGATATCTTTATTTGGTTGGAATTTCTGGTAGTAAGACTATTTCATGGCCATGGGTCATGTGTTCAGTATCCACTAAAGCACAATAACAAACCAGTAATTTTCTCTCAATTGTTCTGTTAGCTGATTTTGGAGGTGTCCAATGGGCACCTCTGACCTGTGTCAGTGTCCTTCTGCATAAGCCTCAGTTGGTGAACTGGGAGGTTACTGAAACCTGTAAGAAAAACAAAAAATATGGATTAGTTGGACCAAGGGGAAGGGCAGCCTGTGTGCCCGGTGGAGGGCCACCAGGGCATGCTTTTGTTTGCAGCCTTTCTTGTAACTCGACTGATGGGTACCATCAAGAATACTGCATGGGGATGGGGGAGTAATTCTGGGAAGATGGCAGTGTGAGCAGGTCTAACCACCTGACTCTCCCCATATGAACAGCAAGAAGACAACTAAAAGTGTGACTTGGCCCTGTGAAAACTTTGAAAAGGTAGACAAAGGATGATAGCAAGGAGTCACAAAGTAAAACAAGATAAGGATAGAAGGGGTAGAACAATCACTTTCTCACTGCCTCCACCTCTCCCTCTCCTGGGACACAGCATATGGCTCAAGCAGAACTGCAGTCAAAGCTGCAATTGACCACAGCTCTTCTATGTACTAAGAGGGGCCCTGATCACTAGCTCCAAGGTATTAAAAAAACTCATTATCATTAAGTTCATTCTGACTTATAGCATCCCTGTAGGACAGAATAGAACCACTCATAGGATTTCCAAGGTTGTAATCTATACCAAAGCAGACTGCCACATTTTTCTCTCATGGAACCACTTGTGGGTTCAAGTTGCTGAACTTTCAGTTAGCAGCCGAGCACTTAACCACTGTGCCACTAGGGCCCCAAAGTACATAGGACAGATATTCCTGGCAGATCTTCCAGGTGGAATGTTCAGAGTATCCCTGCTGCTCTCCCTGCTGGCGGCAGATGGACAGCTGCAGTGGAGCCATATTCACAACCTTAATGGACCCATGGCTGTCCTGTGTACTAAGAGGGATCCCAAACTCTGGCTCTGAAGTAAATAGGACAGATATTTCTAACAGATCCTCTAGGCAGACTGTTCAGTCTTTTCCTCCCTTTCCCTCTCCTGGTACAGCAAAAGGACAGCTGCAGCGGAGCCTCAGCCACACCTGCTCCCACACAACTCTCCTATGCACTGGGAAGGGCCTGTATCTCTGGCTCTTAAATAAATAGGACAGGTATTGGTAGTGAACTCTGCTTTTTTATGTACTGTGACTGATTTGGAAGTGGTCTGAAAGACTGAATTGTTGGTCTGGCCAGAATTGGAGCCCTTACAGAGTAGGGGAGGGTGTAGCAACCAAGGACCATGGGCTATACCTGATTGACTGCAGTTGAAAAAGTATATGTTTTCTGATTGCTATGGGAGCTGCTAATGATCTGAAATCTTCGTTTGGTCAGAATTGGAGCCCTCACAGAGCGTAGGAGGGAGTGGAAATCAAAGAGTGAAGTCTGGGAAGATTGATTAGTGTGTGTTTCTTGGTCTGTCTGGGACTTGCTGAAAGACTAAAACTTAGGTGTAGCCTGAAATGAAGATATCATGGGGGGGTGGGGTGTGGGGGGGTACTTTTAGGCAAACTCTGAAGATGGTACTTAGCTAAGATTTTTTTGCATTAATTATCACTGTCAAAAGCATTGTATATTTGGGATAATTGAGAAAAATAACACCTGGTAATATTCTAATGTCCCAGATTCAACAAAAAATCCCAACACACACAGAAACTGTAAATGATGGCCCATTCATGTAAACAAGAAAAATTGTGTTTATGGAAGCCTGCATTGTACAGAGTGGAAAAATATAATGCAACAATATTAAACAAGCTCAAGGACTAAAGGACAACACAAAAAAAGAATGAAAGGAAATCTGGAAAATGATACATGAACAAATCGAGACTATAAATAAAGGGATGTTGTTGTTACGTGCTGTTGAGTTGATTCTGACTCACAGAGACCCTATAGACAGCGTAGAACTGCCCTATACAGTTTGCAAGGCTGTAATCTTTACAGGAGTAGACTGCCAGGTCTTTCCTCCCACAGAGCCGCAGTTGAGTTTAAACTGCCAACCTATCAGTTAGCAGCTGAGGGTGTAATCATTATTCCACCAGGGCTCCTTCAAATAAAGAAATAGACATTATAAAAGAAACCAAACAGAAATACTGGAACTGAAAGACACAATAACTGAAATTTAAAAAAAAAAAAAACAAATTTGGAAGTACTTAACAACATTTATTAGCTGGCAGAAGAAAGAATTAGTAATCTAGAAGATAAGGTATTTAAAATTATGAAGGCTGAGGAGCAACAAGAGAGAAGGCTTAAGATTGCTGAGCATAGCCTAATGAAAGTGTGGAACACTATCAAGTGAATTAACATACACATCATGGGCATCTAAGAAGACGAGAGAGGGAAGGGACAGAAAGAATATTTGAAGAAATAATGGCATAAAACATTCCAAATCTGACAAAGGACGTGAATCTACAAATCCAAGAAGCTCAATGAACTTCAAGTAGCATGAACCCAAAGAAATCCACACTGAGATACAGTGTAATCAAGTTCTCAAAAACTAAATATAGAGAGAATCCTGAAACCAAAAAGAGAGAAGCAAATAGTCCTCAATTAGATTAAGTGCTGATTTCTCCTCAGAAGCCCTGGAGGAAAGAAGGCAAAGGAATGACATATGTAAAATCCTGAAAATGAAAGAACTGTGAACCAAGAATAGTATACTGGCAAAACAATACTTCAAGAATGAGGGCAAAATTAAGATATTCCCAGATAAACAGAACTGAGAAAGATCATAACCACTAGACCTACCTTACAAGAAATGTTAAAGGGAGCCTTTCAGATGGGAAAGAAATGACACTTGACAGTAACTAGAAGCTGTACATTAAAAAAAAAAAAACTCTTAAAGGTAACTGCACGGGCACATCTTTAGATAGTTTTGCTTAGTAATTTTAGTGGTTATGTCCTTCATTCTCTACAATGATAAGTACATTAAAATAACAGGGCACATTATATATAAAGATATAATAGGTGATAGCAACAACATAAATGAGGAAGGGGGAAAGAATGGTATAGATGTAAAGTTTTTGTATGTTACTTAACATAAATGTAAGATATTTAAATGTAATATTCATGGTATTACATGAATTACAAATTACAAAGAAAATTTCTAAAAAATACAAAATAAAAGGAGAATGGCTAAAAGTGGTGCACCTCAAAAAATTAACAAAGCATGAATGTTGGCAGTACTGAAGGAAATGAAGGACAAAGAGGCATCAGACATGCAAAATCAAATAACCAAATGGCAGAAGTTAGTCCTTGCTTACTGGTAATTACCATGAGTATAAATGCACTAAATACTCCAATCAGAAGGCAGAAAGTGGGAGAATGAATAACAGACAAGACCCAACTATATGCTGTCTAAGTGAGAAACATCTTAGATACATGGACACAAATAGTTTGAAACTGAAAGATGGAAAAAATATTCTATGCAAGAATGTCTTAGTTATCTAGTGCTACTGTAACAAATACCACAAGTGGATGACTTTAACAAACAAATTTATTTTTTTACAATTCAGGAGGCTAGAAGTCTGAATTTAGGGTGCCAGTTCTAGGGGAAAGCTTTCTTTCTCTGTTGGCTCTGGAGGAAGGTCCTTGTCTCTTTGAGCTTCTGCTCCTGGATGATCTTCATGTGGCTTGGCATTTCTCTTCCCCTGCCTTTGGCTTGCTTGCTTGCTTAATCTCTTTTATATCTCAAAAGATATTGATTTAAGATATGTGCTAATCCTGCCTCAATAACATAATAAATATAACCTAATCCTCATTGCCACTGCTTGTCTGTCAGGTTTTGGTACTGTGGTGGCTTGCTTGTGCTGTGATGCTGGAAGCTATGCCACCAGTATTTCAAATACCAGCAGGGTCACCCATGGCGGACAGGTTTCAAGGGAGCTTCCAGACCAAGACAGATGAGGAAGAAGGAGCTGGCTGTCTACTTCTGAAAAATATTGGCCAGTGAAAACCTTACGAAAAGCAGCAGAACATTGTCTGATGTAGTGCTGGAAGATGAGCTCCTCAGGTTGGAAGGGCACTCAAAATATGACTGGAGAAGAGCTACCTCCTAAAGTAGAGTCGACCTTAATGATGTGGATGGAGTCAAGCTTTCGAAACCTTCATTTACTGATGTAGCACGACTCAAAATGAGAGGAAACAGCAGCAAACATCCATTAATAGTGGGAATGTGGAATGTATGAAGTTTGAATCTAGGAAAATTGGAAGTTGTCAAAAATGAAATGGAACGCACAAAGATCAATATCCTAGGCATTAGTGAGCTGAAATGGATTGACTTTGACCATTTGATTTGGAGAATTATATGGTCTACTATACCAGGAATGACAAACTGAAGAGAAATGACATGACATTCATCATAAGAAAGAACATTTCAAGATCTATCCTGAAGTACAACTTTGTCAGTGATAGGATAATATCCATATACCTACAAGAAATACCAGTTAATATTAGTATTATTCAAATTTATGCACCAACTACTCATGCCAAAGATGAAGAAATAGAAGATTTTTACCAACTTCTGCAGTCTGAAATTGATCAAATATGCAATCAAGATGTATTGATAATTACTGGTGATTGGAATGCAAAAGTTGGGAACAAAGAAGTATCAGTAGTTGGAAAATATGGCCCTGGTGATGGAAACGATGCCAGAGATTGCATGAGAGAATTTTGCAGGATCAATGACTTAATGATTGCAAATATTTTTTTTCAGCAACATGAATGGCGAGTATACATGTAGATCTCACCAGATGGAATACACATGAATCATATCGACTACATGTGTAGAAAGAGAAGATGGAGTAGCTCAATATTATCAGTCAGAGCCAGGCCAGGGTCTGACTGTAGAACAGACCATCAATTGCTCATACGAAAGGTCAAGTTGAAGCTGAAGAAAATTAAAACAAATCCAAGAGAGCAAAAAATATGACTGAGTATATCCTACCTGAATTTAGAGACCATCTAAAGAATCGATTTGATGCATTGAACACTAATGACCGAAGACCAGAGGAGTTGTGGGATGATATCAGGGACATCATACATGAAGAAAGCAAAAGGTCATTAAAAAGACAGGAAAGAAAGAAAAGACCAAAATGGATGTCAGAAGAGACTCTGAAACTTGCTCTTGAATGTAGACTAGGTAAACCAAATGGAAGAAACAATGAAGTAAAAGAGCTGAAGAGATTTCGAAAAGGGGCTAGAGAAGACAAAGTAAAATATTATAATGAAATGTGCAAGGATCTGGAGTTAAAAAACCAAAAGGGAAGAACATGTTCAGCGTTTCTCAAGCTGAAAGAAGTGAAGAAAAAATTCAGTCCTTGAGTTGCAGTATTGAAGTTGGATCCACAATAACACCCATGGAAGCTGCAGTCAAGAAATCAAATGACATATTTTATTGGGCAAATACGCTGCAAAAGATTTCTTCAAAGTGCTACAAAGCAAAGATCTTACTTTAAGGACAAAGGTTCACCTGACCTAAGTCATGGTATTTTCAGTTGCCTAACATGCACGTGAAAGCTGGATAGTGAAAAAGGAAGACCAAAGAAGATTCGATGCCTTTGAATTATGGTGTTGGCGAAGAATATTAAATGTACCATGGACTGCCAGAAGAATGAACAAATGTGTCTTCGAAGAAGTACAGCTAGAATGTGCATTAGAAGCAAGGATGGCAAGACTTTGTCTCAGGTACTTTCTACATGGTATCAGGAGGGACTAGTCCCTGGAGAAAGACATCATGCTTGGTAAAGTAGAGGGTCAATGAAAAAGAGGAAGACCCTCAATGAGATGGATTGACAAAGTGGTTGCAGCAATGGGCTCAACCATAAAAATGATTGTGAGGATAGCACAGGACTGGGCATTGTTTCATTCTGTTGTACATAGGGTCCTGTCTTCAGCTGGGTTCTCTAGAAAAGCAAAACCAGTAAAGCATGTAAGTATATATAGAGAGAAATTTATATCAATGAAATGGCTCACGTGGTTGTAGAGGCTGGGGTTTCCCAAGTCCATGGGTCAGTATAGAGGCTTTTCCTGATTCACATAACTGCAAGGAGTGGTGAACCCAAGATCAGCAGGTTAGAGAGCAGGGCTCTTGTTTACAGGCTGTGAAGATTGATACATCCCAAGATCAGCAGGCAAGACCACAGGTAAGCTGCTAGCTTAAGTCCCAAGAACTGGAGGTCAGATGAACAGGACCCAGCTGCAAGATCCAGAAGGAGCAAAAGCCCTTGAGCCTTGCCGGAATGTCCACTTTGATGTCTAGATATATTTAGAATTTACATACTCCCATCAAAACTATCCTAACAATTTTCATATCACATGTTGCATATGTTAATTTTCTTATAAAATGAGAGAAAATTGCTGTACATTTATACAATTGCTATACACTTGCTATAAATTTGAAACCTAGATATTTGAGAATAGATCTGTTTTTATTTATTTAATGGACTAAATTCATGTCTTCATGTAGCTCCTGATGAAGTACCAGATGAAAATCTTTTTCTTGAGAAACAAGATTCAATGTCAAAAACCCAAATGCAAGTAAATAAGCAAAGCACTTCCAGAGAGGAAAAACTCAAATGTAAGAATAATAATTATTGATAGCTAAAAATATTTTAAATTAAACTCATCAGAAGATCTATTTTGCTTTGTTCCTAAATGTGTATGCGAGCATATATTCTATAGGAATTTTACACTTTGACCTAAATTGTGAATACTGTTAGGTAACTAGTGAACTGAAGCAAAAGCTTTGATACTGTTTGATTGGAATTACTGGTCATAAGACTATTCAACTACCATGGGTCTTACAGTTAGTATCCACCAAGGCCTGATAACAGGCCAATAGTTGTCTCTCAGAGAGGGTGTACCTTTCAGATGACTCCAAGTAACTGGTTCAATAGTACAGTGGGTTCCTCTGACCTGTAACATTATCCTTCTGCCATAAGCTCCAGTCATTGAACTGAGAGCTGATGATACCTTTAACTCAAACTACAAAAGTGGATTAGTGGGGACCAGTGGAAGGGCATTCTCTGTGGCCTGTTTGAGGGCCTTCAGGAGATCCTGCTATTTGGGTCTACACTGGAATATAGCAGCCTTTCTGGTAACCCAATAGATGAGTACGGTCAATATGCCAATGTGGGGAATGTAAGAATGCCATTAGTGAGTAGTCTTACCATGGCAGATCATCCTTTTTGTTTATGCAGAGCGGGCATATTTTTGCTAAGTGTCATCTATGGGATAGACTTAGTGCCCCTTCCAGGAATATTCTTAAAATTTTCCATTGACTACTGAGTGCTTGGACCTTGTCTTTATTGATGGCCTAGCCAGTTGCTGCATGTATGTCATCAGATGTCCACTTCTTGTTGGTGGTGTCCTTATCTGGGCTCACCAAGAAGATGTCATACACATACTGGAAGGATAGTGTTTCCTCTGGGAGTGGTAGTATTTCCAAGTCACTGCTTACCAGTCGATGATGACTGATAGGGGATTGAGGTACTTACAGAAGGACGTTAAGACTATATGCTAGCCCGTTTCATAAATGCAAATTGATCCATATTACTCAGATCGAGGGGGATGCTAATGAAGGCATTTACAGTGTTATTTGCTGCATACCAACTTTCGGCTTGGTCAGTAGCTTTTGTAACAGTCACAATGTCCAGTACCGAATGTGACACTATGATGTTGAGTGCCTTTAATTAATGGTGAGTCTCCAAGCATCTGTGGCCTTTCAAACAAATCAAACAACTACTGCATGGAGCAATAGTCTCACAGAAAAGTTGACTTTCTTAAGATCAGAAATGAGGGCAGTTATTTCTTTTTCCCCCTGAAATTGATATTGACGTTGGGAGGCAGTGGAGCTAGGCACAGATAGTCAGATAGTTTTATGGTCTTTCACAAGATCCGAAACAATAGCTCTAACTGTAGCAATTACAAGAGGGCCAGAGGGTGAAGGCAGCTGACATTCAGATGTAAAATACATTTGTAAAAGAATGTGTTCAATAGCGGGTGCCATAGCAATGGACATTTTGAAGGACCCAGAGGGACCTACAGGCAGTGCCCAAGTCACGAATGTCTGACTATGGACAACTTGTACTTAAAAATGAACTGCCATAAAGCCTATTATATTAAAAACTTGAGTTAAACACAATCATTCTTAATAATAATGCACACACTACTTTGTGATGCTCATGAAAATATTGCATGTTATGGAAATGTTCTTAAGTGTTTTAGGTGCATAGAAGGACCAAATATGTACTATATACTGAGGTAAACATTTGACTAACTGATGCTAACTAAGAACCGTATTTACCTGTTCGGACTTACCTACAAATTCAACTTAAAGACAGATTTAGGAATGGATCTCACTTGTAACCCAGGGAATACCTGTACTCTTTATCTGGCCTGAGTAAGAGTCCTGGTGGTTGTAAACTCAAACGCAAAACCAGACAGTGTCATGTGTACCCCATCATCCTGCTGCCAGGAATGTGGGAATCACAGTTACCTGTTCACTGGTATACTAAAGGCCCAAACAAAAAAAAAAAAAACCAAACCCACTGCTGTCAAGTCAATTCTGACTCATCGCAACCCTAAAGGACAGAGTAGAACTGCCCCATAGGGTTTCCAAGGAGTGCCTGTTGGATTCAATCTACCCACCTTTTGGTTAGCAGCCAAACTCTTAACACACTACACCACCAGGGATTATCCTCCATGTCGCCAGTGAACTCAGATCCTGGAATAAGGTCTCAGTTTTCCTGCGACAGTCAGACATCAATTTACCTGTGGTTTTTTTTATTTTTTATTTTTTTTACAGCCTTGAGGTTTATATGAATATTAGTGCATTAGTGGAACTCTCTGATTAACATCTAGGTTCACTTGAGCGGGAAGAGAGAGAATGGTACTTGTATCAGTAATACGGGCCTTCACCACGTGAACCCTAGTGGGGCTGTCCATCATCTTCCAGTTCCCCAGTACCCAGCCATGAGTTCCATGATGACACTACCGTCATTCTCATTCTCTGCAACCTCATTTTTTACTAAGCTGACTCAGAAACCTTTTTAGAAGGCCCTTGCATGGATTGTCAGGGGAGTGTCTTCCTTACCATTTTTATGTTGCTCTCTTTGCTGGTCAATCTTTGCAATCTTGGCAGTAACTGATTTGTCATGCCCTGCAGTTTGTCAGGTAAGATCTAGATTGTGTCACTGGCTTTACTTATGAAGAGGTTTAATTGAAGATGATAACCTGCAAGACTGGTACAAACAAACCTAGAAATCTGAGTCTGTTTAATGGTCTCATCATTTGCTGTTAGAACTCCTTCATTTTATACCCTAGGATCATCAGGGTGGCTTTCAGGACCACTGTAGCCTCTGCAAAGGTAATCCAAAACATGTTTTTCATTGGCGAGAACTCATCACAGGTATGCCAAACCTTTAGGAGTGCAAATAGTACTCAACTGAGGTAGTAGAGGGTTGAGTATTCAAGGCCCACTGATCTCCTCCCTCTTCCTTGTCCTGCTTAGGAAAAGTGGTTGTTGTCGGGGCAGTGTGAAGTAGGGTGTCTGTAATGATGCTTTTCTCTAGATGCCATTCTCCATCACTGTGTTTAACAAGATTACCTTGTTCATCATGGAGATGAATTCACCAAGTGTGCAAGATCTCTGTAGGTCCCTATGTGAAGCAATTCTGAAGGGCTCCACATTACTTTTAATTAAAGACATACGTCCCAGCACTCAGTGAGTTCAGGCTTTCCATCATCACCAGGGTCCTTCTTAGCGCTAACAATAGTCATTTGGTGCAACCTGACTCACATGGTCTCTGATGACTTTTGTCCCCATTCCTGGAGTATGATAAGGAATAGACAGACAATTGTTTCCCTAGTTTTAATAGAGTCCCTCTGTTGGATCTTTAATTTGAGCCACCATAAAGCTTAGAAGGGAAGTTAGAGACTAAAGTGAAGGAGCAGTGGTCTCCATTATTACAGAAATGGTTATATAAAGAATCCACATTTTACATGGATCCACAATCAGTGACCATGGAAACAGCAGTCAAGTTATCAGACGACGCATTGCATTGGGCAAACCTGCTGCAAAAGGCCTCTTTAAAGTATCAAAAAACATAGATGGCACTTTGAGGACTAAGGTGAGCCTGACCCAAGCCATGGTATTTTTAATTGCCTCCCACGCATGTGAATGATAGACAAGGAATAAGGAAGACTGAAGAAGAATTGATAACTTTGAATTATGGTGTTGGTGAAGAATATTGTACTTTTGACATGTTATGAGGAGGGACTAGTCCCTGGAGAAGGACATCATGCTTGGTAGAGTAGAGGGTCAGCAAAAAACAGGAAGACCCTCAGGAAATGGATTGACACAGTGGCTGTAACAATGGACTCAAAGACAGCAATGATTGTGAAGATGTCACAGGACAAGGCAGTATTTTGTTCTGTAGCACATAGGGTCACTATGAGTCGGTTGCAACTGGAGGGCACATAATAACAACAACAGTCCTCATTGACATAACCTAATCCTACCTCATTAACATAACAAACGCAACCCATTCACAAATTGGATTATAATCACAGGCAGAAGATAAGATTTACAACATATTTTTGGGGGACATAATTCAATCTGTAACAAAGAATAACCAAAAGAGAGCTGGGGTGGGTATGTTGACATCAGACACAATAGATTTTAAGTCAAAATTTATTATAAGAGACAAATAAGAAATGATAAATGTGTTAATTCATCAAGAAGATATAACAATTATAAATTCACCTAGCATTAGAGCCTCAAATATATAAAGCAAGTACAGAATTGAAGGGAGAAATAGACAGCTTCTAAAATTGTTTCAGAAATGCTTAGCCTATGCAATTACAACAATAAACCTACTCAAAAGGTTTCATAATTTGTTTGCAGTTCATCCCCTACTCTGCTGAGAACTAAAAATATATATCACATACAGTATTAATGAGCTTCTGGGATTTGTTGTTAGTTGCCATTGAGTCAGTTCTGACTGATTGCAACCCCTTGTGTTACAGAGTAGAACTGCTCCATAGGGTTTTCTTCATTGTAATTTTAATGGAAGCAGATCGCCAGGACTTTTCTAGTGCGATACTGCTGGGCGATTTGAACTACTAATTTTTAACTTTTAGGCACTCTTTAAAACAGAAAAAGGAAAGCTGTGTGTCAAGGTTTTGTCCTTTCACCATACCTATTCAATCTGTATGCTGAGCAAATAATCTGAGAACCTGGACTATAGGAAGAGGAAACGGGCATCAGGGTTGGAGGAAGACTCATTAGCAACCTGCTATATGCAGATGACACAACCTTGCTTGCTGAAAGTGAAGAGGACTTGAAGCACTTACTGATGAAGATCAAAGACCGCAGCTTTCAGTATAGATTACACCTCTACATAAAGAAAACAAAAATCCTCACAATTAGACCAATAAGCAACGTCATGATAAATGGAGAAAAGATGGAAGTTGTCAAAGATTGCATTTTACTTGGATCCACAATCAACACCCTTGGAAGCAGCAGTCAAGAAATCAAAAGATGCATTGCATTGGACAAATCTGTGGCAAAATTCCTCTTTAAAGTGTTAAAAAGCAAAGATGTCCCCTTGAAGACTAAGGTGCACCTGATGAAAGCCATGATGTTTTCAGTCACCTCATATGCATGTGAAAGCTGGACAACGAATAAGGAAGACTGAACAATAATTGACACCTTTGAATTACGGTGTTGGCAAAGAATATTGAATATACCATGGACTCCCAGAAGAACAAACAAATCTGTCTTGGAAGAAGTACAGCCAGAGTGCTCATTAGAGACGAGGATGGCAAGACTATGTCTCACATACTTTGGACATGTTATCAGGAGCAACCAGTCCCTGGAGTAGGACATAATCCTTGGTAGAGGAGAGGTTCAGCAAAGAAGAGAAAGACCATCAACGAGATGGATTTACACAGTGGCTGCAACAATGGGCTCAAACATAACAGTGATTGTGAAGATGGTGTAGGACCAGGCAGTGTTTGGTTGTACATAGGGCCCCTATGAGTTGGAATCGACTGGATGGCACCTAACAACAACAACAAAATAACATTAATATAAACATCCAAAAATAAAAACATGCAAAAAGGCATACCTAGAGAAATATCATTCCTTGCCATTGTACTCCCACCCCTTGATTTCCCCAATCCTCCTTTCCTCCTTTTGTAGGTAACCAGCTATATTGTTTTCTGGTTCATCTTTACTTATTTATTTTATTTTTTGTTGTGAAGTTATCTATGTGGATTTTCTTTTATTTCCTCTTCTTTATTACCTCAAAAATAAACCAAACCAAAACGAAACCCATTGCCATTGAGTTGATTCCAACTATAGAGACCCTACAGGACAGAGTAGATCTGCCCCATAGGGTTTCCAAGGAGCACCTGGTGGATTTGAACTGCTGACTGTAGCTCTTAACCACTACACCACACAAAAAATAGCATAGTGTATATCCTCTTTTTCACTTAACATTATCTCCTGTAAATCCCTCCATGCCAGTTTATGGTGATCTTTTTCATTCCTTTATAGTTGTTTATACCACATTATAAGGGGCCCTGGTATTGCGGTCGTTAAGTGCACGACTGCCAAGCCAAAGGCCAAGGGTTTGAACCCACCAGCTATTCTGTGGGAGAAAGATGTGGCAGTCTGCTTCTGTAGAAGATTACAGCTGTGGAAACACTTTGGGGCAGTTCTACTATGTCTTATAGGGTGGCTATGAGCCGGAATTGACTTAACTACAATGGATTTTTTGTTATACTACATTATATACCATGGTTTATTCTGTATCATATTTCATATAGCTTAGTTTATCAGTCAATCTGCTATGATTGAAGACTTAGGTAGTTTTTAATGTTTTACAATTAGAAGTCATCCTTGTGTGTATGTATTTTTATTGCTTGATCTACGAATATGTATTAATTTATGAAAAATGGAGTTCAACATAATATATATTTGATGCCTAGAAATATTTGGAAATGAGACAGCTTTTACATACACCCATCAATACTGTCCTCATAATTTTCATATCACATGTTGCATATGGCAATTTTCTTATAAATATAAAATGAGAAAATTGCTGTAGACTTGCTATACGCTTGCTATAAATTTGAGAGTTAGAGATTTCAGAATAGATCCATTTTGTTCTAATTAGTGGACTAAATGCATGTCTTTATGTAGCTCCTGAGGAAGTACCAGATGAAAATCTTTTTCTTGAGAAACAAGATTCAGTGTCAAAAAGCCAAGTGCAAATAGACAAGCAAAGCACTTCCAGAGAGGCAAAACTCCAATGTGAGTACAATAATTATTGATAGCTAGCAATATTTTAAATTAAACTCTTCAAAAGATGCCTCATGTACTTTGGACATGTTATGAGGAGGGAGTGGTCTCTGGAGAAGGTCATCGTGCTTGGTAAAGAAGAGGGTCAGGAATATCCTTAATGAGATGAGTTGACACAGTGACTGCAACAATGGGCTCAAATATTGGAATGACTGTGAGGATGTCACAGGACCAGGCAGTGTTTCATTCTTTTTTACATAGGGTCACTGTGAGTCAGATCTGACTGGAGGGCACCTAACAACAACAACAGTCCTCCTGGACATAACCTAATCCTGCATCATTATCATAACAAACACAGCCCATTCACAAATGGGATTATAATTACAGGCAGAAGATAGGATTTACAACACATATGTTTTTGGGGACATAATTCAATCTATAACAAAGAGTAAACAAAAGAAAACTGGGATGGGTATACTGATATCAGACAAAATAGACTTCAAGTCAAAATCTATTGTAAGGGACAAATAAGGACATTATAAAATGATAAAAGTGTCAGTTCATCAAGAAGACGTAACAATTATAAATATATGTGCACCTAATATTAGAGCCACAAATAATATAAAGCAAACACTGACAGAATTGAAGGGAGAAATAGCTTCTAAAATTGTTTCAGATATGCTCAGCTCATGTAATTACAAAAATAGCCTACTCAAAAGTTTTCATAATTTGTTTGCAGTCCTGAGGACTGAGAGTATATATCATGTACAGTATTAATGAGTTTCTTGGATTTGTTGTTGTTAGTTGCCATTGAGTCAATTCTGACTCATTGCAACCCCTTGTGTTACAGGGTAGAGCTGTTCCATAGCGTTTTTCTTGCCGTAATTTTAAGGAAAGATCGCCAGGGCTTTTCTTGTGTGGTACTGCTGGATGGTTTGAACTACTAACATTTAACCTTTAGGTTAACAGTTGATCACAAACCATTTGTACCACCTAGGGCCCTGTTTTTGGATTCGTGCTTCTTTTTCCCCAGTTGATTAATTTGCTAAGTTTGCTTTTAGTTTTAGTTCCCCTTTCATATCTTTAATGTTTTAATTTTTTATAATTATTATATGTAGAACATTAATATACATCCAAAAGTAAAAAGCAAACAAAAAGGCATACTTAGAGAAGTATCATTCCTTGCCATTATACTCCTACCCTTTGATTTCCCTATCCCTCCTTTTCTCCTTTTGTAGGTAACCAACTGTACTGTTTTCTGATTTATCTTTCCTATATTTCTTTGTGTGAAGTTATCTCTCTATGTGGATTTTCTTCTTCTTATTTCTCCTTCTTTATTACCCAAAAGATAGCATACTATATATCCTCTTTTTCACTTAACATTATCTCCTGGAAATCCCTCCATGCCAGTTTACAGAGAATTTTTCATGCCTTTATAGCTGTTTATACCACATTATTAGGAACCCTGATGGTGCGGTGATTAAGTGCTCGACTGCTAACCAAAAGAGCGGGGGGATTGAACCCACCAGCCATACCACGGGAGAAAGATGTGGCAGTCTCCTTCTATGAAAGGTTACAGCCTGGGAAACCCTATGGTGCAATTCTGTATTGTCCTATAGCGTTACTATGAGTTAGAATTGACTTGTCAGCAGTGCGTTTTTGGTATACACCACATTATATACCATGGTTTATTCTGTATCATATTTCATATAGCTTAGTTTATCAATCAATCTGCTATGATTGAACACTTAGGTGGTTTTGAATGTTTCCCAATTACAAATAATCCCTTAATGAATAACCTTGTATGTATGTATTTTTATTGGTTGGTCTATGAATATGTATTAAATTATGAAAACTGGAGTTTAACGTTATATATATTTGATGCCTAGATATATTTGGAAAAGAGAGCTTTTACATACACTCATCAATACTGTCCTCACAATTTTCATATCACATGTTGCATGTGGTAGTTTTCTTCTAAAATGAGAGAAAATTGCTGTACACTTGTACAATTGCTATACACTTGCTATAAATTTGAAAGTTAGAGATTTCAGAATAGAACTGTTTTTTTTTCTATTTAGTGGACTAAATACATGTTTTTATGTAGCTCCTGAGGAAGTACCAGATGAAAATCTTTTTCTTGAGAAACGAGATTCAGTGTTAAAAAGCCAAATGCAAGTAGACAAGCAAATCACTTCCAGAGAGGAAAAGCTCCAATGTGAGTATAAAAATTATTGATAACTACACATATTTTAAATTAAATGCATCAAAAGATCTTTTTTGCTTTCTTCCTAAGTATGTATTTGAGCATATATTTCATAGGAACTTTTTGTTCCAACAGAACAAGGGCATACTTTCTGCTTTAAAATCAGGAAAGGTGTGTGTTAGGGTTGTATCCTTTCACAATACTTATTCAGTCTGTATGCTTAGCAAATAATCTGAGAAGCTGGACTGTCCGATGAAGAATGTGGCATCAGTATTGGAGGAAGACTCATTAACAACCTGGGATATGCAGATGACACAACCCTGCTTACTGAAAGCAAAGAGGACTTGAAGTACTTACTGACGAAGATAAAGACTACAGCCTTCAGTATGGATTACAGCTCAAAATACAGAAAACAAAAATCCTTACAACTGGGCTAATAAGCAACCTCATGATAAATGGAGAAAAGATGGAAGTTGTCAAGGATTTTATTTTACTTGGATCCACAATCAACACCCATGGAAATAGCAGTCAAGAAATCAAATGACCTATTGCATTGGGCAAATCTGCTGCAAAGACCTCTTTAAAGAGTTAAAAAGGCAAAAATGTCACTTTGAGGACTAAGGTGCGCCTGACACAAGGCATGGTATTTTCAGTCTCCTTACATGCGTGCAAATGATGGGCAATAAATAAGGAAGACCAAAGAAGAGTTGATGACTTTGAATTTTGATGTTGTTGAAGAATACTGAATATACTATGGACTGTCAGAAGAACGAACAAATCAGTCTTGGAAGAAATCCATCCAGAATGCTCCTTAGAAGTGAGGATGGTGAGATTTTTGTCTCATGTATTTGGGACATGATATGAGGAAGGACTAGTTTCTGGAGAAGGATGTCATGTTTGGTAAAGTAGAGGGTCAGGGAAAAAGAGAAAGATCCCTAATGAGATGGATCGAACGAACAGTGGCTACAACAGTGGGCTTCAACACAGTAATGATTGTGAGGATGGCGCAGGACCAGGCAGTGTTTTGTTCTATTGTACATAGGGTTGCTATTAGTTAGAACCAACTGTATGGCACCTAATAACAACAGCAGTCTTTATTGACATAACCTAATCCTACCTCATTAACATAATAAACACAACCCATTCACAAATGGGATTATAACCAGAGGTAGAAGTTAGGATTGACAACACATATTTTGGGGGGATACAATTCTATCCATAACAAAGAATAATCAATCAAAAGAGAGCTTGGGTGGGTATGTTTATATCAGACAAAATAGACTTTAAGTCTAAATCTGTTATAAGAGATAAATTAGGACATTACAAAATGTCAATTCATCAAGAAGATATAACAATTATAAATATATATGCACCTAATATTAGATCCCTCCACGCATCTGTCAGTTTGTCACACTGTGGGGGCTTGCGTATTGCTGTGATGCTGGAAGCTATGCCACTGCTATTCAATTACCAGCATGGTCATCCATGGTGGACAGGTTTCAGCTGAGCTTCAAGAGTAAGACAGGCTAGGAAGAAGGACCTGGCTGTCTACTTCTGAAAAAAATTAGCCAGTGAAAACCTTATGAATAGCAGTGGAACATTGTCTGATATAGTGCCAGAAGATGGGCTCCTCAGGTTGGAAGGCACTCAAAATATGACTGGGGAAGAGCTGTCTCCTCAAAATAAAGTCGACCTTAATGACTTGCATGGAATCAAGCTTTCAGGACCTCCATTTGCCCATGTGGCATGACTCAAAATTGGAAGAAACAGCTGCAAACGTCCATTAATAATCGGAAGATAAAATGTACAAGGTATGAAACTAGGAAAATTGAAAGTCACCAAAAATGAAATGAAGAGGCATAAAGATCAATATCCTAGGCATTAGTGAGCTGAAATGGACTGGTACTGGCTGTTTTGAATCAGGCGGTCATATGGTCTACTATGTCAGGAATGACAACTTGAAGAGGAATGGTGTTGCATTCATCATCAAAAAGAACATTTCAAGATCTATCCTGAAGTGCAACACTGGCAGTGATAGGATAAAATCCATACACCTACAAGGAAGACCAGTTAATACAACTGTTATTCAAATTTACAACCAACCACTAAGGCCAAAGATGAAGAAATTGAATATTTTTTACCAACTTCTGCGGTCTGAAATTGTTCAAACATGTAATCAAGATGCAGTGATAATTACTAGCAATTGGAATGCAAAAGTTAGAAACAAAGAAGGATTGGTAGTTGGAAAATATGGCCTTAGTGATAAAAACTTCGCTGGAGATCACATGATAGAGTTTTGCAAAACCAACAGCTTCTTCGTTGCAAATGCCTTTTTTCAACAACATAAACAGCAACTGTACACGTGGATCTCACCAGATGGAATACACAGTAATCAAATCGACTACATCTGTGGAAAGAGACAATGGAAAAGCTTAATATCATTAGTCAGAATGAGGCTGCGGGCCTACTGTGGAACAGACCATCAATTACTCATATGCAAGTTGTCTTATTTAACTAGTGCTGCTATAACAGAAATACCACAAGTAGATGGCTTTAACAAAGAGCAATTTATTATCTCATAGTCTAGGAGGCTAGAAGTCGAAATTCAGGGTACCATCTTCAGGGGAATGCTTTCTCTCTCTGTTGCCTCCTGGGGAAGGTCCATATAATCAATCTTCCCTGGTTGAGGAGCTTCTCAGCACAGGGACCCCAGGTCCAAAGGATGTGCTGTTGTGTCCCCCGTCTCTCTACTCGCTTCTCTCTTTTATATCTCAAAAGAGATTGATTTAAGACACAACCTAATCTTGTAGATTGAGTCCTGCCTCATTAACATAACTGCCACTAATTCCACCTCATTAACATCATAGAGGTAGGATTTACAACACCTAGGAAAATCACATCAGATGACAAAATGCTAGAAAATCACACAATACTGAGAATCATGCCTAGCCAAGATGACAGGTATTTTTTGGGGACACAATTCAATCCATGACACAAGTTGAAGTTGAAGAAAAGTAGAACAATTCCATGAGAGCCAAAGTACTACCTTGAGTATTTCCCACCTGACTTTAAAGACCATCTCAGGAATAGATTTGATACATTGAACACTAGTGACCGAAGACCAGATGACTTGTGGAATGACATCAAGGATATCATGCATGAAGAAACCAAGGGGTCATTAAAAAGACAGGAGAGATGTGTCTGTGAAGACAGACTCCCTGAGGGACCAAATTACTGGGCCGAGGGCTGGGGACCATGGTCTCAGGGGACATCTAACTCAATTGCCATAACATAGTTTATAAAGAAAATGTTCTACATCCTACTTTGGTGAGTAGTATCTGGGGTCTTAAAAGCTTGTGAGCAGCCGTCTAAGATATTCTATTAGTCCCACCCCATCTGGAGCAAGGGAGAATGATGAAAACCAGACACGAGAAAGATTAGTCCAAAGGACTAATGGACCACAACTACCACAGCCTCCACCAGACTGAGTCCAGCACAGCTAGATGGTGCCTGGCTACTACCACCAACTGCTCTTACAGGGATTACAATAGAGGGTCTCTGACAGAGCTGGAGATAAATGTAGAAAATAAACCTCAAACTCCCCAAAAAAGACCAGACTTACTGGTCTGACAGAGACTGGAGAAACCCTGAGAGTATGCAACCTTTTAATTCAGTATTGAAGTCACTCCTGAGGCTCACTTTTAAGCCAAAGATTAGACAGGCCCATTAAAAAAAAGAAAGAGACTAAATGGGCACACCAACCCAGGGGCAAGGATTAGAAGGCAGGAGGGTACAGGAAAGCTGATAATGGGGAACCCAAGATCGAGAAGGAGAGAGTGTCGACAAGTTGTGGGGTTGGCAACCAATGTCACAAAACAATATGTGTATTAATTGTAATGGTAAACTTAATTTGCTCTGTAAACCTTCATCTAAAGCACAAAAACAAAACAAAACAAAAAAGAAAGAAAGAAAAGATCAAAATGGATGTCAGAAGAGACTCTGAAAGTTGTTCTTGAACCTAGAGTAGCTAAAGTGAAGGGAAGAAATGATGAAGTAAAAGAGCTGAATAGAAGATTTCAAAAGGTGGCCCGAGAAGACAAAGTAAAATATTATAATTAAGTGTGCAAAGCCCTGGAGATAGAAAACCAAATGCTCGACATTTCTCAAGATGAAAGAACTGAAGAAAAAATTCAAGCCTTGAGTTGCAATATTCAGGGATTCTACTGAGAAAATATTAAACGATGAAGGAAGCATCAAAAGAAGATGGAAGGAATGCACAGAGTCATTGTACCAAAAAGAATTGGTTGACATTCAGCCATTTCAGGAGTTAGCATACGATCAAGAACAGATGGCACTGAAGGAAGAGGTCCAAGATGCACTGAAGACATTGGTGAAAAACAAGGCTCCAGAAACTGGCAGACTATCAATTGAGATGTTTCAACCAATGGATGCAGTGCTGGAAATGCTCACTCATCTATGCGAAGATATTTGGAAGACAGCTACCTAGCCATCTGACTGGAAGAGATCCATATTTGTACCCATTCCAAGAAAAGATGATCCAACAGAATGCGGAAATTATCAGACAATATCATTAATATCACACACAAGGAAGATTTTGCTGAAGATCATTCAAAAGCAGTTGCAGTAGTACATTGACTGACTGCCAGAAATTCAAGCTGGATTCAGAAGAGGACATAGAACAAGGCATATCATTGCTGATGTCAGATGGATCCTGGCTGAAAGCAGAGAATACCAGAAAGATGTTTACCTGTGTTTTATTGACTATACCGAGGCATTCAGCTGTGTGAATCATAGGAAATTCTGGATAACACTGGGAAGAGTGAGAATTCCAGACACTTAATTGCATTCATGAGTAACCTTTACTTAGACCAAGAGGAAGTCGTTTGAACAGAATGAGGGGATACTGCACAGTTTAAAGTCAGTAAAGGTCTTCTTCAGGGTTGTATGCATTCACCGTACTTATTCAATCTGTATGCTGAGCAAATAATCTGAGAAACTGGAGTATATGAAGAAAAAACGGGGCATCAGGATTGGAGGAAGAATAATTAACGGCCTGCAATATGCAGATGACACAACCTTGCTTGCTGAAAGTGAAGAGGACTTGAAGCACTTACTGATGAAGGCAACAGTCTTTAGTATGTATTACACCTCAATATAAAGAAAACAAAAATTCTCATAACTGCACCAATAAGCAACATCATGATAAATGGAGAAAGGATTGAAGCTGTCAAGGATTTCATTTTAGTTGGATCCACAATTAACACCCATGGAAGCGGCAGTCAAGAAATCAAATGTCACACTGCATTGGCAAATCTGCTGCAAAAAGACCTCTTTAAAGTGTTAAAAAGCAAAGATGCCACCCAAGCAATGGTGTTTTCAATCACCTCATATGCATGTGAAAGCTGGACAATGAATAAGGAAGACCAAAGAAGAACGAATGCCTTTGAATTATGGTGTTGGTGAAGAATATTGAATATACCATGGACTCCTAGAAGAATGAACAGATCTGTCTTGGAAAAAGTACAGCCAGAATGCTCGTTAGAAGTGAGAATGTTGAGACTTTCTCTCACATACTTTGAACATGTTATCAGGAGGGATCAGTCCCTGGAGAAGGACATCATGCTTGGTAGAGTAGAGGGTCAGGGAAAAAGAGGACGATCCTCAAGGAGATGAATTGACACAGTGGCTGCCACAATGGGCTCAAGCATAGCAACAATTGTGAGAATGGCTCAAGACCAGGCAGTGTTTTGTTCTGTTGTACATGGGGTCACTGTAGGTCGGAACTGACTCCATGGCACCTAACAACCATATTAGAGCCCAAAATATATAAAGCAGCCACTGACAGAATTGAAGGGAGAAATAAACAGCTTCTAAAATTGTTACAGAAATGCTTGCCTCATGCAATTAAAAAAAATAAACCTACTCAACAGATTTCATAATTTCTTTATAGTCCACCCCCTACTCTGCTGAGGACTGAGAGTACATATCACATACACTATTAATGAGTCTCTTGGATTTGTTATTGTTAGTTGTCATTGAGTCAGTTGTGTCTCATTGCAACCCCTTGTGTTACAGAGTAGAACCACTCCATAGGGTTTTCTTCACTGTAATTTTAACAGAATCAGATTGCGAGGACTTTTCTAGTGATTTGGGTGATTTGAACTACTAATTTTTAACTTTTAGGTTAACAGTCGATCACAAAACATTTGCACCATCTAGGAACCTGTTTTTGGATTAGTGCTTCTTTTTCCCCAGTTGGTTAATTGATTAAGTTTGCTTTCAGTTTTAGTTCCCCTTTCTTATCTTTAATGTTTTAATTTTTATTATAATATATATAACATTAATATAATCCAAAACTAAAAACATGCAAAAAGGCATACTGAGAGATTTATCATTCCTTGCCATTATACCCCAACCCCTTGGTTTCCCCAATCCTCCTCTTCTCCTCTTGTAGGTAACCAGCTATATTGTTTTCTGGTTTATCTTTATTGTATTTGATTTTGTGAAGGTATCTGTCTATGTGGACATTTCTTTTCCTTATCTTTCCTGCTTCATTACCCAAAAGATAGCATACTATATATCTTCTTTTTAACTTAACATTATCTCTTGGAAATCCCTCCATGCCAGTTTATGGAGGTCTCTTTCATTTCTTTATAGCTGTTTATGGAAACTCTGGTGGCATAGTGGTTAAGAACTATGGCTGCTAACCAAAAGGTCAGCAGTTTGAATTCATCAAGCGCTCCTTGGAAACTGGATGGAGCAGTTCTACTCTGTCCTCTAGGGTCGCTATGAGTTGGAATCAACTCAACCACAATGAGTTTTTTGTTTATATCACATTATATCCCATGGTTTATTATGTATCATATTTTATATAGCTTAGTTTATCAATTAATCTGCTATGATTGAACACTTAGGTGGTTTTGAATGTTTTACAATTAGAAATAATCCTTTAATGAATAACCTTGTGCTTATGTATTGTCATTGTTTGGCCTATGAATATATATTAATTTATAAAAACTGGAGTTCAACATAATATGTATTTGATGACTAGAAGTATTTGGAAATGAGATAGCTTTTACATACGCCCATCAATATTGTCCTCACAATTTTCGTATCACATGTTGCATATGGTAATTTTCCTATAAATATGAAATGAGAGAAAATTGCCATACACTTGTATATTTGCTATAAATTTGAAAGCTAGAGATTTCAGAATAGATCTATTCTTTTCTATTTAGTGGACTAAATGCATCTCTTTAAGTAGCTCCTGATAAAGTACCAGATGAAAATCTTTTTCTTGGGAAACAAGATTCAGTGTCAAAAACCCAAAAGCAAGTAATCAAGCAAAGTACTTCCACAGAGGAAAAACTCCAGTGTAGGTATAATAATTATTTGTAGCTAAACATATTTTAAATTTAACTCATCAGAAGACCTATTTTGCAAAAAAAAAAAAAAATCTATTTTAGTCTGTTTATAAAGATGTATTTAGGCATATATTTTATAGATATACTCTGACCTAAATTGTGAATACCCTTAGGTAACTGGTGAACTAATGCATAAGTACTGATACTGTTTGGTTGGAATTACTGGTCATAAGACTATTCCACAACCATGAGTTTTGTACTTAGTATCCACCAAGACCCAATAACAGGCAATAATTGTCTCTCATAGGGGGTGTCACCTTTCAGATGACTCCAGGTAACTGGTTCAGAAATCCAGTGGATTCTTCTGACCTGTAGCATTGTCCTTCTGCCATAGGCTCCTATCAGTGAACTGAGAGCTGATGATACCTTTAACTCAAACTATAAATTAGACTAGTGGGGACCAGGGGAAAGGTGACCTGAGTGGCCTGTTGGAGGGCCTCTAGGAGATCCTTCTAGTTGGGGCTACCCTAACAGGTTGCAGACTTTCTGGTAACCCAATAGATGGCTATGGTCAATATACCAATGTGGGGAATGTGAGAATGCTAGTAGTGATAGACCTATCATGGCAGGTCATCCTTTTTGTTTATGCAGAGTGAGCACATTTTTGCTAATTGTTATCTATGGGATAAGACTTTGTGCCCATTACTGGACCATGCTTAATGGAACTTGTCTTTGTTGATGGCCTCACCATGTTGCCATGAGTGTGTCAACTGATGTCCGCTACTTGTTGGTGTTGTCCTTGTCTCAGCTAACCAAAATGTCATACATATAGTGGAAAGATAAGTTTCCTCTGGGAGTGGTAGTATTTCCAAGTCACTGTTTACCACCCGTTCATGACTGATAGGGAATTTAGATATACTTGTGAAAGGACATTAAGAGTGTATTTTAGCCCATGTCATAAACTCAGAAGGATCCATATTACTCAGATGGAAGGGATGCTAATGAAGGCATCTGCAGTGTTATTTGCTGCATACCAAGTTCCCTGAGCTTGGTCAACAGCTTTTGTATCAGTCACATTGTCTAGTACTAAAGTACCAAATACAACACTATGACATTGAGAGCCTTTAATCAATGGTGAGTCTCCAAGCATCCATGACCTTTCAAACAAGTCAGAAGCAACTACTACATGGAGCAATAGTCTCACAGAAAACTTGGCTTTCTTAAGATCAGAAATGAGGGCAGTTATTTTTTCTTCTCCTGGAACTTGATATTGACTTGGGGAGATAATGGAGCCAGGCACAGGTAGTCGGATAGTTTCATGGTCTCTCACAAGATCGAAAACAATAGCCCTAACTGTAGCAATTCCAAGAGGGCCAGGGGGTAAAGGCAGCTGAGTTCAGAAGGAAACTACATTTGTACTAATAATGCATTCAATAACGGGTTCCATAGCAATGGACATTTCGAAGGACCAAATGGGACCTACAGGCTCTCCCCAGGTTAGGAACGTCTGACTTATGGACAACTCATACTTAAAAATGGACTGTCTAAAGCCTACTGTATGAAATATTTGAGTTAAAGTACAATGGTTCTTAATAACAAATGTACGCACTGCTTTGTGTTGCTCATGAAAACATTGCGTGTTCTGGTAGTGTTCTTAAGTGTTTATACGCATAGAAAATTAAAATACATACTATATACTAAGACAAATATTTGACTAACTGACGCTAAGTAAGAACCTTATAGTACCTGTTTGGACTTATCTTCAATTTTGACTTAAAGACAAGTTTAGGAATGGATCTCATTTGTAACACGGGGACTGCCTGTACTCTTAATCTGGCCTGGGTAGGAGTCCTGGTAGTTGTAAACACAGACCCCAAACCAGACAGCATCATCTGTTTCATCCTACTGCCTGTGATGTGGGAATCACGATTATCTCTGCAAGGTATCCAAAAGACCCAACCAAAAAACACCAAACCCATAGCTTTTGAGTCAGTTCCGACCAGGAGGTACAATTATCCACCATGTCCCCCAGTGAACTCAGAACTTGGCATAAAGGGCTCAGTTTTCACAGGACAGTGGGACCTCAATGTACATGTATGTTCTTTTTTTATGTTTTTGTTTTTTTCTGAGAGCCTTGATGTTCATGTAAACATTAGTGCATTATTTGAACTCTGTGATTAATATCCAGGTTCATTTGAAGAGGCAGAGGGAATGGCATTTGTATTAGTAATAGGGGTCTTCACCATGCATACCCTATTGGTGCTGCCCATCATCTTCCAATTCTCTAGTGCCCAGCCATGAGTTCCATGATGACGTCCCCATCATTCTTGTTCTCTGCGGCCTCATTTTTAATTAACCAGTCTTTGAAACCTTTTTGAAAGGCCCTTGCATGGATTGTTAAGAGAAAATGCCTATCACTGTTTTTATGTTGCTCTCTTTGCTAGTTGCTTTTTGCAGTCTTGGCACTAACTGATTTTTCATGCCCTGCAATTTGTCAGTTAAGATCTAGAATGTGTCACTGACTTTACTTATGAGGAGGTTTAATTGAGAATGATAACCAGCAAGAGTGGCATGACAGACCTAGAAATCTGAGTCTGTTTAACAATCTCATCATCTGCTGTTAGCACTGCTTAATTTTACACTCAAGGATCATCAGGGTGGCTTTCAGGACCCCTGTCGCCTCTGCAGAGGTGATCCAAACATGTTTTTCATTGGCCAGAACTCATCACAGGTGTACCAAACCTTTAGGAGTTCAAATAGTACCCAACTGAGGCAGCAGAAGGTGTTGGATGTTCAAGCCCTACCAACCTCCTCCCATCTCCTCCTGCTAAAGGAAACAGTGGTTGCTGTCAGGACAGTATGAAGTATGGGGTCTGTAATGATGCTTCCCTCAACATGCCATTCTCCATCACTATGTTTAGTAAGATTACCTCCTTCATCATGGAGGTGAGTTCACCAAGTCTGCAAGATCTCTGTGGGTCCCTACGTGAAGCAATTCTGAAGGACTCTGCATTATTTTTAATTAAAGGCATAAGTATCATAACTCAGTGAGTTTCAGGCTTTCCATCATCACCAGGGTCCTTCTTAGAGCTAACAACAGTCATTTGGTGTGGTCTGACTTACTTGGTCTCTGATGACTTTTGTTCCCATTCCTGGGGGACGATAAGTAGTAGCCAGATAATTGTTTGTCTAGTTTTCATAGAATCCCATCATAAAGTATAAAAGCTCATAAGAGGAGTTAGAGATGAAAGCGAAGGAGCAGTGGTCTCCATGAAAACAGAAAAGGTTATATAAAGGGCCACTAGTAGCTCACTCATCTATGCCAAGAAATTTGGAAGTCACCTACCTGGCCAACTAACTGGAAGAGATCCATATACGTGCTCATTTCAAAGAAAGGTGATACAACAGAATACAGAAATTATTGAACAAAATCATTAATATTACACCCAAGTAAAATCTAGCTGAAGATGTTTGAAAAATGGTTTCTCTAGTACATCAACAGGAAACTGCCAGAAATTCAAGCCGGATTCAGAAGAGGATGTGGAACAAAGGATATCATTGCTGATGTCAGAGGGATCTTAGCTGAAATCAGAGAGTACCAGAAATATGTTTCCCTATGTTTTATTGGCTATGCAAAGGCATTTGACTGTGTGGATCATAACAAATTATGCATAACATTGCGAAGAATGGCAATTCCAGAACACTTAATTGTGCTCTTGTGGAATCTGTACATAGTCCAAGAGGAAGTAGTTCGAACAGAACAAGGGGATACTGGATGCTTTAAAATCAGGAAAGGTGTGTATCAGGGTTGTATTCTTTCACCATACTTATTCAATCTGTATGTTTAGCAGACAATCCGAGAAGTTGGACTATATAAAGAAGAATATGGTATCAGGATTGGAGGGAGACTCATTAACAACCTTGCTTGCTGAAAGCGAAGAGGACTTAAAGCACTTTCTGATGAAGATCAAAGACTACAGCCTTCAGTATGGATTACTCCTAAAGATAAAAAAAAAAAAAAAAACAGAAATCCTTACAACTGGACCAGTAAGCAACCTCATGCTAAACGGAGAAAATATTGAAGTTGTCAAGGACATCATTTTAATGTATCCACTATCAATGCCCACGGAAGCAGCAGTCAAGAAATCAAATGACGTATTATTACATTGGGCAGCTCTGCTACCAAAGACCTCTTTAACATGTTAAAAAGCAAAGATGTCACTTTGAGGACTAAGGTTCACCTGACCCAAGCCATAGTATTTACCATTGCCTCACATGTACACGAATGGACAATGAGTAGGGAAGACTGAAGAAGAATTGATGTCTTTGAATTATGGTGTTGTGGAAGAATATTGAATATACCATGGACTGCCAGAAGAATGAACAAATCTGTCCTGGAAGAATTAAAGCCAGAGTGCTCCTTAGAAATGAGGATGGTGAGACTTTGTCTCATGTATTTTGTACATGTTATCAGAAAGACATCATGCTTGGTAAAGAAGAGGGTCAGCAGAAAAGAGGAAGACCCTCAATGAGATGGATTGACACAGGTGCTGCGACAGTGGGCTCAAACATAGCAATGATTTTGAGGATGGCATAGGAGCAGGCAATGTTTTATTTCGTTATACATAGGGTCACTCTGAGTCAAATCTGACTGGAGGGCAGTTAATTACAACAGCAGCAACAGTTCTTGTTGACATAACTTCATCCTGCCTCATAACATAACAAACATAACCCATTCACAAATTGGATTATAACCACAGGCAAATTTAGGATTTACAACGTATTTTTGGGGACACTGTTCAATCCATATCAAAGAATAACCAAAAGAGAGCTAGGAGGGTATGTTAATATCAGACAAAATAGACTTCAAGTCAAAATCTATTATAAGAGACAAATACGGACATTATAAAATGATAAAAATGTCAATTCATCAAGAAGATGTAACAATTATAAATATATATGTACCTAATATTAGAGACTCAGGTATATAAAGCAAACATTGACAGCGTTGAAGGGAGAAACAGACAGCTTCTAAAATTGTTTCATAAATGCTTAGCTCATGAAGTTACAAAATAAACCTAACTCAAAAGTTTTCATAGTTTGTTTGCAGTCCATCCACTACTCTGCTGAGGACTGAGAGTATACATCACATTAATTATTAATAAGTTTCTTGGATTTGTTGTTGTCAGTTACCATGAGTCAGTCCGACTCATTGCAACCCATTGTGTTACAGAGCAGAACTGCTCCATAGGGCTTTCCTCGCTGTAATTTTAATGGAAGCAGATCATCAGTGCTTTTCTTGTGTGATACTGCTGGGTAGTTTGAACTGCTAACCTTTAACCTTTAGGTTAACAGTTAATCATAAACCATTTGCACCACCTAGGGCCCTGTTTTTGATTTAGTGCTTCTTTTTCCCCAGTTGGTTAATTTTGTGTTTTCATTTTTATTTCCCCTTATCTTTAATTTTTTACTTTTTATTATTATTATATGTAGAACATTAATATACATCCAAAAGTAGAAGTGTGCAAAAAGGCATACTAAGAGAAGTATCATCCCTTGCCATTATACCCCCACCCCTTGATTTCCTCAGTCCTCCTCTTCTCCTTTTGTAGGTAACCAACTACTGTTTTCTGGATTATCTCTCCTGTGTTTCTTTTTGTGAAGTTAACTCTCTGTGCTAGTTTTCTTTTTGCTATTTCCTCATCTTTATTACCCAAAAGGCGGCATACTATATAGCCTCTTTTTCACTTAACATTGTCTCCTGGAAATCCCTCCATGCCAGTTTATGGAGATATTTTTTATTCCTTTATAATTGTTTATACCACATTATTAGAATCCCAGGTGGTGTAGTGGTTAAGTACTCAACCTCTAAACAAAAGGCTATGGGTTCAAACCCACCAGCCGCCCTGTGGGAGAAAGATGTGGCAGTCTGCTTCTGTGAAAGATTACAGCCTTGGAAATCCTATGGGGCAGTTCTACTACGTCCTGTAGGGTGGCTATGAGCCAGAATTGACTCAACGGCAATGGGTTTTTTCATTTATACCACATTATATACCATGGTTTATTCTCTATCGTATTTCATATAGATAAGCTTATCAATCAGTCTGCTATGATTGAAAACTTAGGTGGTTTTAAATGTTTTGCAATTAGAAATAATCCTTTAATGAATAACCTTGTTTGTATGTATTGTCATTGTTTGGTCTATGAATATGTATTAATTTATGAAAACTGGAGTTTAACATAATATATATTTGATACCTAGAAATATTTGGAAATGAGATAGCTTTTACATAAGCCCATCAATATTGTCTTCACAATTTTCATATCACATGTTGCATATAGTAATTTTCCTATAAATATGAAATGAGAGAAAATTGCTGTATACTTGTACATTTGCTATAAATTTGAAAGCTAGAGATTTCAGAATAGATCTGTTTTTTTCTATTTAGTGGACTAAATGCATCTTTTTATGTAGCTCCTGATAAAGTACCAGATGAAAATCTTTTACTTGAGAAACAAGATTCAGTGTCAAAAACCCAAATGCAAGTAATCAAGCAAAGCACTTCCAGAGAGGAAAAACTCAAAGGTAAGTATATAATTATTGACAGACAAAAATGTTTTAAATGTAACTCATCAGAAGATCTATTTTGCTTTGTTCTAAAATGTGTACTTGAGCATGTATTTTGTAGGAATTTTATACTTTGAATACCCTTTGATAACTAGTGAACTAATGCAAGAATACCAATACTGTTTGGTTGGAATTACTGGTTACAAGACTATTCCACAACCATGGGTCTTGCACTTAGTATCCACCAAGGCCAAATAACAGGCCAATAATTGTCTCTCCAAGAGGGTGTACCTTTCAGAAGACTCCAGGTAACTGGTTTAGAAGTCCAGTGGGTTCTGTTGTAGCATTATCCTTCTGCTATAGGCTCCGATCAATGAACTGAGAGCTGATTATACCTTTAACTCAAACTACAAATGTGGATTAGTAGGGAAGAGTGGAAAGGTGACCTGAGTGGCTTTTTAGGACCCCCAGAAGATCCTTCTAGTTGGGGCTACACTAACAGGTAGCAGCCTTTCTGGTAACCCAATAGATGTGTATGGTCAATATGCCAGTGTGGGGAATGTGAGAATGCTAGTAGTGAATAGTCCTATCATGGCAGGTCATCCTTTTTGTTTATGCAGAGTGGGCAAATTTTTGCTAGTTGTTGTCTATGGGATAAGACTTTGTGCCCATTACTGGACCATGCTTAAAGTTTTTAATTGACTATTAAGTGCTTGGACCTTGTCTTTACTGATGGCCTAGCCATGTTGCCACATGTGTGTCAACAGATGTCCACTACTTGTTGGTGGTGTCCTTGTCTTGGCTCACCAAAAGGATGTCATACACATTGTGAAAGGATAGTGTTTCCTCTGAGAGTGGTAGTATTTACAAGTCACTGCTTACCACCCGTTGATGACTGATAGGGAATTTAGGTACACTTATGGAAGGACATTAAGAGTCTATTTTAGCTCATTTCATAAATTCAAATGGATCTGTTACTTAGATGGAAGGGATGCTAATGAAGGCATCTGCAGTGTTATTTGCTGCATACCAAGTTCCTTGAGCTTGGTCAACAGCTTTTGTATCAGTCACGTTGTCCAGTACTGAAGTGCCAAATACAACACTATGACATTGAGAGCCTTTAATCAATGGTGAGTCTCCAAGCATCCATGGCCTTTCAAACAAGTCAGGAACAACCACTACATGGAGCAATAGTATCACAGAAAACTTGGCTTTCTCACAAGATCCAAAACAGTAGCTCTAACTGTAGCAATTCCAATAGGGCAGGGGGTAAAGGCAGCTGAGTTTCAGATGGAAAATACATTTGTACTAATAAGGCATTCCATTCAATAGAGGGTGCCATAGCAATGGACATTTTGAAGAGCTGAAACGGGCCTATAGGCCGTCCCTGGGTTATGAACTCCAACTTATGGACAACTCGTATTTAAAAATGTACTGCCTAAAGCCTATTATATTAAAAATTTGAGTTAAAATACAATCATTCTTAATAATAAATGCACACACTATGTTGTGCTGCTCATGAAAACAGTGTGTTTTGGAAGTGTTCTTAAGTGTTTTATATGCATAGAAATGTAAAATATGTGCTATATACTAAGACAAACATTCAGCTAACTGATGCTAAATGAGAACCCTACGTACCTGTTCCGAATTACCTACAAATTCGACTTAAAGACAAATTTAGCAATGAATCTTGTTTGCAACCCAGGGATGGCCAGTATTTTTAATCTGTCCTTGGTAAGAGGCCTAGTGGTTGTAAGCTCAGACCCCAAACCAGACAGCATCATCTGTGCCCAGTCATCCTACTGCAGGGAATGCGGGAATCACAGTTACCTGTGCACTGGTATCCAAAAGGCCAAGAAGTTGCAATTATCCTCCATGTCCCCTAGTGAACTAAGACCTTGGCATAAGATCTCAGTTTTCCTGGTACAGAGGGACCTCAATGTACCTGTATGTCCTTTTTTTGTTTGTTTGTTTTGAGAGTCTTGAGTTTTATATAAATATTAGTACACTAATGGAACTCTCTGATTAAAATGTAGATTCACTTGGACGGGCAGAGGGAGTGGCACTTGTATTAGTCATAGGGGCCTTCACCATGCGCACCCTAAAGGGGCCACTCATCATCTTCCAGTTCCTCAGTTCCCAGCTACGAGTTCCCTGGTGATGACTTCATCACTCTTCTTCTCTGCGACCTCATTTTTTATTAACCAGACTCAGAAACCTTTTTGAAAGGCTCTTGCATGGATTGTCAGAAGAGAGTGCCCATTATCATTTTTATGTTGCTCTCTTTGCTAGTCAATCTTTGCAATCTTGGCAGTAACTGATTTTTAATGCCCTGAAATTTGTAAGTTAAGATTCAGATTGTGTCATTGACTTTACTGATGAAGAGGTTTAATCGAAGATGATAACCTGCAAGACTGGCATGAACAAACCTAGAAATCTGAGTCTGTTTAATGGTCTCGTCATTTGCTGTTAGCACTGCTTCATTTTACACCCAAGGATCATCAGGGTGGCTTTCAGGACCCCTATCGCCTCTGCAGAGGTGATCCAAACATGTTTTTCATTGGCGAGAACTCATCACAGGTGTGCCAAACCTTTAGGGGTGCAAATAGTACCCAACTGAGGCAGCGGAGGGTGTTTGAATGTTCAAGGCCTACCAACCTCCTCCCACTTCCTCCTCCTGCTGAGGAAAGTGGTTTCTGTCAGGGCTGTGTGAAGTAGGGGCTCTGTAATAATGCTTCCCTCAACATACCAGTCTCCATCACTATGTTTAACATACCTTCTTACCTTCTTACCTTACCTTCTTCATAATGAAGGTGAATTCACCAAGTCTGCGAGATCTCTGTGGGTCCCTATGTGAAGCAATTCTGAAGGACTCTGCATTATTTTTAATTAAAGTCATAAGTCTCATGACTCAGTGAGTTTTCAGGCTTTCTGTCATCACCAGGGTCCGTCTTAGAGCTAACAATAGTCATTTAGTGCAACCTGACTCACTTGGTCTCTGATGACTTTTGTTCTCATTCCTGGAGGACCATAAGCAATAGCCAGACAACTACTTCACTAATTTTCATAGAGTCCCTCTGTTGGATCTTTAATTTGACTCACCATAAAAGCTCATAAGGGAAGTTAGAGACTAAAGTGAAGGAGCAGTGGTCTCCATGAGAACAGAAAAGTTTGTATAAAGAATCCACTAGTAGTTCACTCATCTATGCCATGAAATTTGGAAGACAGCTACCTGGCCAACTGACTGTAAGAGATCATATATGTGACCATTCCGAAGAAAGGTGATCCAACAGAATATGGAAATTATTGAACAATATCATTAATATCACACATAAGTAAAATTTTGCTGAAGATAATTAAAAAATGGTTGAAGTAGTACATCAACAAGGAACTGCCAGAAATTCAAGCCGGATTCAGAAGAGGAGGTGGAATGAAGAATATCATTGCTTATGTCTAATGGATCTCGGCTGAAATCAGAGAATACCAGAAAGTTGTTTACCTGTGTTTTATTGGCTATGCAAAGGCATTCGACTATGTGGATCATAACAAGTTATGGATAACATTGTGAAGAATGGGAATTCCAGAACACTTAATTGTGCTCATGAGGAACCTGTACATTGACCAGAGGCAGTCGTTCAAACTCAAAAGTGGATACTTTGTGGCTTAAAATCAGGATAAATGTGCTTCAGGTGTGTATCCTTTCAGCATACTTATTAAATGTGTATGCTGAGCAAAGAATCTGAGAAGCTGGACTATCTGAAGAAGAACGTGGCATCAGGATTGCAGGAAGACTCATTAATAACCTGTGATACGCAGATGACACAACCTTGCTTGCTGAAAGCAAAGAGGACTTGAAGCATTTACTGATGAAAATCAAAGACTGCAGCCTTCAGTAAGGATTACACCTCAAGATAAAGAGAAACAAAAATTTTCACAACTGGGCCAATAAGCAACCTCATGATAAACAGAGAAAATAATGAAGTTGTCAGGGATTTCATTTTACTCAGATCCACAAGCAACACCCGTGGAAATAGCAGTCAAGAAATCAAACGATGTGTATTGCATTGGGAAAATATGCTGCCAAAGACCTCTTTAAAGTGTTAAAAAGGAATGATGTCACTTTGAGGTCTAAGATTTGCCTGACCCAAAACATGATCATTTTAATCGCCTTGCATGCATACTAAATGCTGGATAATAAATAAGGAAGACGGAAGAAGAATTGATGCCTTTGAGATACTGTGTTGGCAAAGAATATTGAATATACCATGGACTGCCAGAAGAATGAACAAATTTGTCTTGCAAGAAGTACATCCTTGGAAGGAAGGCAAGACTTCGTCACATGTACTGTGGATATGTTATGAGGAATGGCCAGTCCCTGGAGGTGGACATCATGCTTGGTAAATAGAGCATCAGCGAAAAAGAGGAAGACCCTTAATGGGATGGATTGACACAGTGACTGCAACACTGGGATCAAACATAGAAATGATTGTGAGGATGGCGCCAGACCGGTCAGTCTTTCATTCTGTTGTACGTGGAGTCGCTATGAGTTGGAACTGACTTGTAGGCACCTAACAATAGTAACAGTACTCTCCAGATTTCCCTGCTGCATCTTCTCCCATTTTCTGAGACCCACCAGCTTGACTGGTGAAATTCTCTGTGGGATCCTCAGACTCTTGCAGGTGATCTCTTAGCATATCTGAGAGTGCCCCAAGGAATCTATTAGCTCTTCCCTAATCCCTGCTCCCCCAACTTTAGGCTTTTGCCTTTCCAGATGTGTGTCATGCTTAATTGACCACCCTACACACTGAGCCAATTTGTCAGGGAGAGAGCTGCCCGTGTTGAGGTAGTCAATTAAGATAAGGAACCAAATGAAAAGTAACTATTAAGGCTTTATTCACTTGTTGTTAGTTAGGAGCCCTGGTGGTGCAGTGGTTAAGCCCTCGGCTGCTAACTGAAAGTTCGGTGGTTTGAACCTGCTAGCTGCTGTGCAGGAGAAATATGCAGCAATCTGCTTCCACAAAGATTTACAACCTTGGAAATCTTATGGTGTTGGGACAACTGGATTTCCAAATGCAAAACAATGAAGTTGGACCCACCCCTCACATCGTATACAAAAATTAACTCAAAATGGATCAAAGCCATAAATGTGAGATCTAAATCCATAGAACTCTGTGGAGAAAACATAAGGGTAATGTTTCAGTAACTAGTTTTTAACAATGGATTCTTAGCTATGACACCAAAAGTATGAGTAGCAAAACACAAAATAAATTGGACTTTATCAAAATTAAAAAGTTTTATGCATTAAAGGACTTTTTCAACAAAGTGAAAAGAGTTCCTTCAACTTGGCCTACAGCCTCTGTGACAGTCCCAGTTTCCGGTATTGCCAGTGCCAAATACAGCTCAATGACATTGAGTGCCTATAATCAATGGTGACTCTCCAACAACCCAGGTCTTGAGATCAAGTCAGATGCCTGGAGTGATAGTCTCATGGGGAACTTGGCTTCCTTGTGATCAGAAATGAGGGCAGTTATTTCTTTTTCTCCCCCTGGAAATTGATACTGACTTTGCAAGAGAATGGTGCTAGGCACAGGTAGCCAGATAATTTCATGCTCTTTCACAAGATTAAAAACAATAGCCCGAACTGTGGCAGGTCAGGGGGTGAAGGCAGATGGCAAATACATTTATACTAATAATGCATTCAGTAGTTGGCATGATAGCAATGTATGTTTTTAGGGGCCCAAAGGGAACCACCATAGTCTGGCCGTGTTAAGAGTCCTGTTGGTGGTGGTGGCCTTGGACCCCTAATCAGACAGCTTCATTGTTCCCCCCTCATCCTACTGTCAAGAATGTGGGGATCACTGCCACCTGTGCACCTTGTAAAGCCTTTCTCATTGCCTATAGTCAGACCTGAAGAATCACAAATAATATACTGGCCTGAATCCAGACTCCCTGGTGTGTGTGTGTATACATATTCATAAACACATTTGCCTACATACATCTACATGTGCACATATGCATGCAATACAAATGCATAAACCTATTTTAGAAATCATGAGTTCTCACTGATAACTTCAATTCCAGTCCATCCACACATGGCTCTTTCTTGCTATGAGGATGAAAATGGTCATAAATCAAAAACCCCACTTTCCACTTCTGTTCTGGCAGCAGCTGCACACACAGCACTTCTTCCTCTGAACCTAACCTCCCGGAGCTACGTCAGATCTCACAAGTTAAAGGACACAGTCCTCCAGACTGCCAAGTAAGCCCAAGACTTCAGATACCAGCCACAAGCTCGGGAGTCCTAAGGGTTCCCCTCACTTGTAACCCACTGGCTATAAATTCAGGTTTTTTCCCCTACCCCTTCAAGATTCCAGCTGCAAGCTCTGGTGCCCCCCTCAGACTTCCTCCTTTCTGACCCACTGGCTACAAATTTGGAGGTTTCATCTACCTGTCCAGGATACCAGCACAGAGGTTCCTCCCCACCCTCTCTTCTGACTGCTGTCTCCCACTACTCCCTCAGATTTGATAATTCACTAGAATGACTCACAGAAGTCATGGAAAGTGTTATACTTATGATTATAGTTTTATTACAGCAAAAAGAATACAAATGAAGACACATATAAGGTGAGGTCTGGGAGGGTTCCTAATACAAAGTTTCCATGTCTCATGTACATTGATGTTTATCACCAACCAGGAAGCCCAAAGAGCTTCCATGTCTAGAACTTTCTTGGGGGCCTCATTACATAGCCATGATTGATTGAATCATGCTCTTCCCACCGCCCAGGTTAGCTGACGTAACTAGGTGGTCTTTTGGTCTGGCCAGCCCCCACCAGAGTCACCTCATTAGCATAACCCTTTAGTTGTGGTCTAGAGATCTCCTAGATAACAAAGACACTTCAGTCACTGGGGGAAGTTACAAGGTTTTAGAGATTATCAGGAATAAAGGACAAAGCCCCAGTTCTTTGGATAAAGTTAATTGTAAATCCCAGCCTTGCCTTCCTCCATTTCATATGTGTATGTCCTTTCTTCTACAGTGTGATCCTGACTCTGAACATCAACACATGCTCACTCTTATAATGCTTCTAAAGTTATTTTAGAATTGTGTAGCTCATGCCACTACAAAAACAAACCTGCTTAAAAGATTTCATGATTTATGTGCAGTGTGCCCTAACACTCTACCCAGGACTAAAAATATAGATCACATAAAATATTCATGACTTTCTTGGATTAATGCTTTTTTTTAGTTGGTCATTTGTTAAGTTTGCTTTCAGTTTTAGTTCCGCCTGCTTATCTAGCCCTGGTGCTGCAGTGGTTAACCAAAAGGTCGACAGTTCAAATCCACCAGCTACTCCTTGGAAACCCTATGGGGCAGTTCTACTCTGTCCTATAGGGTTGCTATAAGTCACAATCAACTTACCCTTAATGGTTTAATTTTATTATTATAATATGTAGAACATAAAGTAAAAACATACAAAAAGGCATACTTAGAGGTGTATCATTCCATGCCATTGTACCCCTACTCCTGCTTTCCCCAGTCCTTCTCTTCTCCTCTTGAAGGTAACCAACTATTTTGTTTTCTGACTTTTTATTTCCTGTATTCCATTTTGTGAAGGAAAGTATCTCTCTGTTTCTCTTTACATGTTTTTTTTTTTTAAATTAATTTCCCTTTCTTTCTTACCCAAAGTGTAGCATTCTGTATGTCCTCTTTTTTAATTTTTGTTTTTCACTTAAACCTGGAAACTCCTCCATGCAAGTTTATGGAGATCTTTTTCATTCCTTTACATCTGTTGATACCACATTATATACCATAGTTTATTCTAGAACATATTTTATATAGCTTAGTTTATCAGTCTGCTTTGCTTGAACACTTAGGTAGTATTGAATATTTTGCAATTACAAATAATGTTGTAATAAATAACCTGTGCATATGCATTTTCATTGTTTGGTCTATGAATTTGTATTAACCGATGAAAATTAGAGTTAAATATAAAATATATTTGATGAATAGAAATACTAATGAAATAATTAGGTAGCTTTCACATATACCCATCAAAACCGTCCTTATGCTTTTTATGTCAAACCTTGCCTATAACAATTTTCTTAGCACTATAAAGTGAGAGAAAATTGCTGTACACTTTTATAATTGCTGTACACCTGCTATGAATCTGAAATCTTGAGATTTCAGAATAGGTCTATTTTTCTATTTAGTGGACTAAATGCATTTCTTTTTGTAGGTCTTGATGAGGTACCAGATGAAAATCTTATGTTTGAGAATCAAGATTCAGTGTTAAAAACCCAAACGCAAGTAGACAAGCAAAGCACTTCCGAAGAGGAGAAACTCAAATGTAAGTATAATAATTATTGATAGCTAAAAATATTTGAAATTAAGATTATCAGAAGGTCTTTTTTTTTTTTCCCCCAAGTATGTATTTTAGCATATATTTAATAAAAAGTCTCCACTTTGACCTAAAGCGTGAATATCCTTCATGGGCTTTCTACTAAGGAACTCATGCCAGATAATGGGCCATGAGGGCTAAGATAGGTGGCCACACTACTGTTAGTCTGACCCTAAGGCCCCTAAGACATACAAGTGCTATTCCCTCTCACCCTCAAAAGTGGACAAAAGCAATAGAACTGATACATTTTAGTTGGACTTACTGGTTATAAGACTATTTCATGGTCTTGTACTCAGTATCCACCTAGGCCCAATAACGGGCTAATAATTTTTTCTTATAGGGTGTGTACTTTCAACTAACTAGCCTAAACCAGCAGGTCTAAAAGCTCAATGAGCACCTCTCACCTGTAGCATTGTTCTTCTTCCATGAGTTCCAGTTAGTGAACTGCAAGGTTGCTGAGACCTGTGTCTCAGATAGCAAATGAGGATCAGTGAGGACGAGTGTAGGGGCAGCCTGGGTTACCCACTGTAGGGCCTTCACAAGATCCTGTTGTTTGGTGTCCCACTAAAAGGTAGCAGCCTTTCTGGTAACTCGATAGATGGGTATCATCAAGATCCCTGCATGGGGAATGTTTAAAGTGCCATGAGCAAATAGTCCCACCAATCTCTGAGCTCCTTTTTATTTGTTGGACAGACAGGGCAGTTGTCGCCTCCAGAATGAAATGTTTTGAATCATGCTCGGGACCACTTAGTTACTAGGTCCTTGTACCTTCTCTGTATTAATGGCCCAGTCATGTTGCGGCTACATGTGTGTCATCAGTATGTTCAGTCCTTGTTGGTTGGTAACCTTGTCTGAGTATACCAGGAGGATGTCATCCATATAGTGGAAGGTTCCCTCTAGGAGTGGAACTTTTCTGAGGTCACAGCTTACCCACTGATGACAGAGTCAAGGAATTTATGTAACCTTGTAGAAGGAAATTAAAGGTGAATTGTAACCCAGTCCACATAATAGCAAACTGATCTTTATTATCCAGATAAACAGGTTGCTGGAAAAGGTATTTGTGATGTCACTTGCTGCGTACCAAGTTCCCTCATCTTGGTCAACAGCCTTTGTGACAGTCACAATGTCAAATACTGCCTGTGCCAATGGTGGCATTATTGCATTCAGCATCTATGATCGATGGTGAGTTGCCAGGCATCTGAGGCCTTATGATCAAGTCGGACAAGGCTACTGAGTGGAAAATTAATCTCACAGGGAGCTTTGGCTTCTGTAACATCAGCAATGAGTGTAGTTATTTTTTTTTCCCTCCCCACCAACTGATATGCTTTTAGGAAACAATAGAGGTAAGTGCAGATAGTCAGGTAGCTTTACGGTCTTTCACAAGTTCCACTAAAATGACCCAAACAGCAACACTTCCTGTCAGGGCTGGAAGGTGTACACCAATAACGCATTTAGTAGTAGTGGATGTAAGAACAATGGAGGCTTATAGGAACTCTAAGAGGTCCACCCATAGGGTGGCCTGGGTAAGGGTCCTGGTGTTGGCGGCTTCTGAACCCAGACAGCATCATCTGTTATCCCCCTTTATCCTGGTGCTAGGGGTGCAGGGATCGCAGTCACCTTTGCACCAATATCCAAAAAGCCCAAGAAATGCAATTCTCCCCCACCTCCCCATTGAACTCTGATTTTGCCAATTCTCTAAGTTCTCTTTCGGTTGCTGGGTGAAGCATTTACAAAGGGGTCTACAATCTTTTTCGTTAAAGGCATGTTATTGTTGTTGTTAGGTGCCATTGAGTTGGTTCTGACTCATAGTGACCCCAGGCACAACAGAACAAAACACTGCCAGGTCCTGCACCATCCTCACGATCGTTGTTATGCTTGAGCCCATTGTTGCAGCCACTGTGTCAATCCATCTCATTGAGGGTCTTCCTCTTTTTCACTGACCTTCTACTTTACCAAGCATGATGTCCTTCTCCAGGGACTGATCCCTGCTAATAACATGTCCAAATTACGTGAGATGAAGTCTCCCTGTCCTTGCTTCTAAGGAGCATTCTGGCTATACTTCTTCTAAGACATATTTGTTTGTTCTTTTAGTAGTCATGGTATGTTCAATGTTCTTTGCCAATACCATAATTCAAAGGTGTCAGTTCTTCTTTGGTCTTCCTTATTCATTGTCCAGCTTTCGCAGGCATATGAGGTGATGGAAAACACCATGGCTTGGGTCAGGTGCACCTTAGTCCTCAAAGTGATATCTTTGCTTTTCAACACTTTAAAGAGGTCTTTTGCAGCAGATTTGCCTGGTGTAGTGCGTCGTTAGATTTTTTGACTGCTGCTTCCATGGGTGTTGATTGTGGATCCAAGTAATATGCAATCCTTGACAACTTCAATATTTTCTCCGTTTATCATGATGTTGCTTATTGGTCCAGTTGTGAGGGTTTTTGTTTTCTTTATGTTGAGGCATAGTCCGTACTGAAGGCTGTAATCTTTGGTCTTCATCAGTAAGTGCTTCAAGTCCTCTTCACTTTCCACAAGCAAGATTGTGTCATCTGTATATCGCAGGTTGTTAATGAGTCTTCCTCCAATCCTGATGCCACATTCTTCTTCATATACTTCAGTTTCTTGGATTATTTGCTCAGCATACGTACCATGCTTACAGAATAAGCATAGTGAAAGGATACAACCCTGACGCACACCTTTCCTGACTTTAATCCACACAGTATCCCCTTGTTCTGTTCAAACAACTGCTCTTGATCTGTGTACATATTCCTCATGAGCACAATTAAGTGTTCTGGAATTCCCATTCTTCGCAATGTTATCCATAATTTGTTATGATCCACAAAGTCAAATGCCTTTGCATAGCCAATAAAACACAGGTAAACATCTTTCTGGAATTCTCTTCTTTCAGCCAGGACCCATCTGACATCAGCAATGATATGCCTTATTCTACATCCTCTTCTGAATCCGGCTTGAATTTCTGGCAGTTCTCTGTTGATGTACTGCTGCAACTGCTTTTGAATGATCTTCGGCAAAATTTTACTTGTGATACTAATGATATATTGTTCAGCTAAGGGCCTGAGCCTCAATAACCTGCTTCATTGTAGACTGTCTGTCAGTGCCAGGGATCTGTTTAGAACTAACAATTGTCATTGAGTGTAAATCAGCTCACAGGGTCTAAGATGACTTTTGGTTCCATTGCCAGAGGACCTTAAGCAGCAGCCAAATAACTGCTTTCCTCGCTCTCATAGAGCCCCTCTGTTTTTATCTCTAATTTTGATCAATGGGATGAACTTGGGCAGAATTTGGAGGCTGAAAGAAACACCAATGTTCACCCTGAGGACAGAAGAGCTTACGAGTGTCCCAACCAACAACAATATGAACAACAGCATTAGCTAGCATTTTCTGAGACCCAGTGGCATAGCTGAGAAGTGCACAGAGGGACCCTCAAATCCTGCAAATGATGTATTAGCCCCTTTAAGAATGCCAACAGACTCTTCTACCAACTTCCAAAAATGTTACGTGGCATCTTCAGGATTTTGCTTTTTCAGAAAGGCATTTTGCTTAATTGACCACCAAGTTCATTACGCCAGTTTGTCAGAGAGTGCTGCCAAGTGCCCAGTGGTCAATTAAGATAATGAAGTAAACAGAAGGTAACAATGAAGCCTTTATTTACATGCTGCAATAATAAAAGAAATAAGCTAAACAAGATAGAGTGCTAGTTCTTACAATGCTCAATTTTTCTCCATTGATTGGCACTGGGCCAAGAGTCAGACATATTTTGCAGACAAGTGAATCATCTCACTGCCAAGGTATCCCTGAACAAAAGGCTCCTTCTGTCATATAATCTAGGTATCAGACAGAGGCAGAGGGGGAAGAGCTAGGTATGCAAAAGTACTGAATACTGAGTCAGAGTGGAGAAAAGTGACTTCGAGGCCCTCTAGTAAGTTGATCTCTGTAGAGGCACCTGAACACTGTCTCAGCCAAGTGCCCCCATCCTCATAAAGAAGCCCCCTAATGGAGGCTTCTGGGATAGCAATACAGATATGCATAAGAGGCTGGTTGGTCTTGAGGAGCCTGAGTCCTTGACTGCAACTCCCTCCGGAGACTACAATGCAGTGAATGTGCAACAAGTTTGATATGGGGAGGGAAGGTCTCCCCCAAGAGGTGCACCAGGTAAAGATTTTGTAATTGCCTTTGGCTGGTCTAAAAGATCAGAAATAAGATTTTAGCCTGGAGCCAAACTCATCAGTGTATACACATGCTCATATACATATATTCATACACACATATGCAATCTACATGCATATACACATGTATAGACATCTTTTACAAATCATGCATTGTCACTGACACTTTCAATTCCAGTCCATCCTCAAAGGACTCGTTCTTACTTTGCTCCATCTTTCTTAAACAATGTGAATCAGTATCAATGCTTATCAACACATTTGTTCAATCCTATAGTGCTTCTAAAATGGTTTCAGAATTGTTTAACTCATACCACCACGAAAACAAACCTACTAAAAAGATTTCATTAATTGTTTGTAATTTGCTTTCATACTCTTGCCCAAGACTGAGGGTATACATCAAATACTGTATTTATGAGTTCCTTGAGTAGTGCTTTGTTTTTTCTCCTTCAGTAGGTTCATTTTTTTAAGTTTGCTTTTAGTTTTAGTTCCTTCTTCTTTTCCATATTGATTTAATTTTATTATTGGAATAAGTAGAGCATTAATCTACTTCCAAAAGTAAAAAAGAAATGCAGAAATGTGTAATTAGAGAAGTAGCATTCCTTCTCAGACCCATTCTCCTTGCATTCTCCATTCCTCCTGCCCTCCTCTTGTAGGTTACCAACTACATTGTTTTCTGGTTTATCTTTTCCTTGTTTCATTTTGTACAGGTATCTCTTATATATCTCTCTTTTTTTCCTCCTTATTTTCCATTCTTTCTTATCCAATAGGTAGTATACTACATATCCTCTTTTTTACTCTTGATTGTGCTTATTATCTTTTGGAAATCCCTCCATGTCAATTTATGGAGATCTTTTTTATTTCCTTTACAGCTGTTTGTATTACGTTTTATACCTTAGTTTTTGCTATACCATAGTTTATAGTATATACCTCAGTTGATTTAACCAGACTTTTATGCTTGAATGTTTAGGTGTTTTCAAATAGTTTGCAATTACAAATAATACTGTAAAGAATAACCATAAGCATATGCATTGTCATTGTTTTGTCTATAAATAAGTACCATATTTTTGCAAATAACACACCCGCAAGTATAACATGCATAGAGTGCTTAGGAAAATATCGTGTGAGGGAGTTGCATGATTGGCAGAAAACCTATAGCAGTAGTAACCTAAAGTATAAATGACATAAGAAAACTAGAGACTAATACAAAATACATTTGATGCCTGGGAATAGTGATGAAATGAGACAGCTTTAACACTCATCCATTAAAACTGTTACCACAATTTTCATGTGAGATCTAGCATATAGTAACTTATTTATAACTTTATAAAAATGAAAGTAAATGCTGCTGTACATTTGTTATAAGTCTGAAATCTAGAGATTTCACAATAGATCTGTTTTTTGTTTTTTTTTTTTTTGGTGAACTAAATGCATTGCTTTATGTAGCTCTTGATGAACAACCAAATGAAAATATTATGCTTCAGCATGAGGATTCAGTGTTAAAAGCCCAAATGAAAGTAAAAAGACAAAGTATTTCCAGAGAGGAAAAACCAAATAGTAAGTATAATAACTGAAAAAATCTGAAATTATTTTAAATTAAATTCACTAGACTATCTGTTCTATTTGCTTCATGAATATGTATTTGAGCATATGTTTTATAGAAATTTTACACTTTGACCTAAAATGAGAATACTTTTAGGTAACTATCAAACAAAAGCAAAAGTATTGCTATCTTTTGGTTGGTATTTGCATGGTCAGTGATTAGTAATTAGCAAGACTGCCTCCACACACACTCATAAAAACCATTTACATGATTTTCACACTTTAGCTCCAGATTCTGTTTTAATAAATTGTTCACTGCTCTAACTTTGCAGTACCTTTTCCTTTAATATTACACAAATGAGTGGAAATTTTGCTGAATACTTGCCATATCCAGAGGTTTCATTATAGATCTGTTTCTTTATGTAGCATTTCTTCTTGAAACCCCCCAAAAGAACATTAGAGAAGTTGAAAATTTGTTGCCTATGGACAAAGTTTTAGATTCCAGAAGGCAGTCTCAATCTAAGAAACATGGAACTACCAGAAATGACAGTATCTATAGTAAGTAATTATACATCTTTTAAAATTATTTCTAATTCAAGAGAAATTTGTTCTTTGGTTCATGAATATGTCTTCAACCATGTGTTCCTGTTGATAAGGATTTTGTTCATACTTTTAGATTTTATTGATGATCTGTTTGCTCTACAATACTGAATTAGATGTTTTAAATCTCCCATGGTGATTATGGATTTCTCTAGTTATAGTTTTGTCAGGTTTTCTTTATATCTTATGAAGCTTTATTATTTACCTGTACATAAATTTAAAATTGATAATCTTCCTGGAGGACAGAAACTTTTTGTCCTTATGAAGGAACCCACCTTCATTATGTTTTTGTAGTTTTGTTTGTTCGTTTGTTTACCTTAACAACTACTTTGTCTGGTTATTTGCATGATACATTTTGTTTAGATCCTTTTACTTTAACAATAATGTATCTTTATGATTTTGCTGTATTTCTTGTAAGCATATTATTGTTGTATATTTTTCAGATTCATTCTTATATCTTTGCTTGTTATCACTGATAATCATATTTAACATAATTATTTATATTTTTAGTTTTAACTGCACCATTTCTTTGTGGTTCCTATTTTTTCTGTCTAATATGTTTGTTTCACTCTCTTTTCTGCTCTTTTTTTAATCATTACGTAGTTTTTCATTAGCCATGTGTGGTTCTCCAAATTTTAAACTTATTCTAAAATATGAATACTCTAAGAAACTCGAAAATAGTTTAAAATGTGTTTAATGGTTATATATCTAAAAAGTAACAAGATTGCTTCCATGTGCACAAGTGAAAATGTAGCTACATGATGTTTATATTTCAACTAGTCAGTCTATTTTAATAGTTCATTAGCACAAAATGTGATTTGCTCACAGTAAGAAATGAGATAAAATGGTGTTGGGTAATCAACATATACTGCAAATCTAAGGGTTCTACCACAGATCTGGTTCTCTGTTGAGAGCTTTGAGATCCTCTCTTCTCATAGCCCAGAGAACGGATGAGGTATCAGATGAAAATCTTTTGGCACCAACACTGGAGCTTCCAAGAAGAAAAGACTCAGTAGTAAATATGATCATTAGAAATATTATAAAATTATTTTCAATTCAGTTAATTAAATTAAAATTAATTAAATTTTAATTAAATTAAGCAGAATTTGAGTCATGAATGTAGTATTCCACTACAACTTTACAAAAACCCTTAAGTCAAGTTTTTTTTTATTTTTAATTTTTAAATTTCCTGTGTCTTGATTTCATTGATTGTTTTTTCTTCTGTTCTATCCATTACTGGAGAGGTTTATTGAATTCTCCCAGTATGATTATGGATTTATCTATTTTTTATAGTTCTGTCAGTTTTTTCTTACACTGTCTGTTATTCTAAACCCAAAACCTGTTGCCATCAAGTTGATTTCGACTTATAGCGATCCTATGGACAGAGTAGAACTGCCGTATAGGGTTTCCAAGGAGCAGCTGGTGGATTTGAAGTGCCAGCCTTTTGGTTAGCAGCCATAGCCCTTAACCACTGCACCACAAAGGCTCCATCTATGTTATTAGGTGCATACAAATAAAAAATTTACTTATGTCTGGTAAACCTTTTCTTTTTATGAAGGGACCATCTTAATCTCCAGTAAGGTCCTTTGACTTACAGCCTGTTTGTCTCACATTGACGTAGCTATGGCTGACTTATTTTGGCATTATCTCTTCTTCATCTGATTACTTTTCACCTTTCTGTATGCTTATAATTTGTCAGTCTTATAAACAGTTTATAGTTAAATTGTTTTAAAATCCATTGTGACTATCTTTGTCTGTTCCTAGAACATGCAATCCATATATGATTATTAAAATTATTGATACATTTGAATTTAAATATTTCTTTTTTGGGTGATTTCTGTTTTTCCCACCTGATCCATGGTTTCTTATTCTTTCCTTTCTTTATTTTGGAATTATATTTTTGAATCAGTCCAATATTTAAATCAATCATATGTTATAAAAGTTGTAAACTTTAAAAAATGTGAATACCCTTAGAAAAATAAAGTCCAATTTCAACTTCCTGAGGTATGTGTAGAGTAACAGAGTGCTTCCACATACTTTCAGTTACTCTTAAGATTTTCACACTTTATAGTCCATTTTGAAAATGCACCAGAATTTTTTTTCAGTTGTTTAAACTGTAGTCATTTACTTAAATTGTTATAAAAAAGAGAGGAAACTTTGTGTGGTTTTTGGTATGTTTTAATAATCCAGAGGCTTCACAATAAAGCTGTTTCACTTTTAAGTGCATTAAAAGCCTCTCTTCTTGTAGCTGAGAAAACTGATGAGCCATCAGGTGGAAATTTTTCACATGAAGATAAAATTTTACCCTCACAAAACCTACCTCAAATTAAGAAGCTTGAAACTCCCAGAGTAGAAGGACCCAGTAGTAAGTATAATTACTGAGAATATTGTGTAATGATTTTTAATTAGACTTATTTCCTTGGTTCATGAATGCATATTCAGTCATATACTCCATTAAGTCAAGTTGACAAATTATGTTGTTTATGTCTTTTTAACTTAATTGAAGTTGCTTCTATTTATTCTATCATTAGTGAGTTAGGTATTTTAAATTCTTCTACTGAGATAGTTTATTTCTCAATTACTCCTTGTAGTCCTATCAATTTTTGTTTTGTTTTCCAAAGCTTTTTTTTATTATATACAAGCAAATTTTAAATTGTTATATCTTCTTCATGAACTGAAACTTCTGTCTTTATGATGGACATTTTGTAGTAACTTTTTTTTCCTTAAAGTCTGTTTTGTTTGATGTAAGTATTTGCATAGTATAATTTTTCAATTGTTCTACTTTAACCTTCTGTATTATGATTTAGCTATGTATCTTGAAAACAATGTGCATTATAGTTGATTATGTTTTTAATCCAATGTGACAATCTCTGTGTTTTAAACTGGGACATTTAAATATTTACATTTAATGTAAAACAAAACCAAACCAAACTCGTTGCTGTCTAGTCAATTCTGACTCATAGCAACCCCATAGGACAGAGTAGAACTGCCACATAGGGTTGCCAAGGAGTAGCTGGTGGATCGAACTGCTGACCTTTTGGTTAGCAGCCAAATGCTTAACCACTGTGCCACCAGAGCCCCACATTTAATGTAAGTACTGATATGTTGGGGGTAAGTATACCATCACTTGTGTTTTCTATTTTTCTTAACTTATCTATGTTTTTGTCTCCCCTTTAAAAATATTTTGAGTATTTATTATTTCTTTTTTCTCACCCATATCTGTTATAAAAAAATATTTAACTAAATTCTAATATGCGAATACCCTTATATACCTAAAAATTAATTATTAAAACTTGATTATAACAAGTCTGTTTCTACATTCTCTTGAAAAGTACTCCAATTATTTTTATACTTCAGATACTCACTCTATAATTCACTGTCTCAATAACATGGTTATTTGATTATATTTTTCCAAACATGAGAGGAAATATTGCTGGGTAGTTGAAATATATTTATAGAGATGTTTCAATAAATCTGTTTCTCTATTTAATGGATTAAAAGCATCTTTCTTGTAGTTCAGAGGTTGGATGAGGTATTATATGAAAATTTTTACCCAAGGATAAAGTTTCATTCTTAAAAACTCAATTTCAAAATAAGAAACCTGGAGCTGTCAAATCAGATTTGCATAGTAGTAAGTACGATCACTTTCAATATCATTGATTTATTTTTAATGATACAAGCAATAGAATTTTGTTCTTCATTTTATGAATGTTGTAATATAATATTTCACAAGTGCTGTCTTAACCCAATTTTGAGATCATGGCTAAAAACTCTCAATTTCGCTTTATGGGCAGTTTGCTAAGCCTACACCTAAACTGTTTTCCGTACGAGGAAATGTTCTTCATTTTATGAATGTTGTAATATAATATTTCACAAGTGCTGTCTTAACCCAATTTTGAGATCATGGCTAAAAACTCTCAATTTCGCTTTATGGGGCAGTTTTGCTAAACCCACATCCCAACTACTTCTCTTATCAGGCTCTAATACTCCTGGGCTACAACACATACGCAACTGCCAGAGGCCCAAAGATGCCTAACACTCAGGGACAGCCCCTTCTTCCTTTGGCCTGTGGAATTATTCAAAATAACCTAATCCCCAAGAAGCTCTAAAAACCTAGCTAGCCCCACCCATCTTGCTATACATAAACCACCTCCTGAAGCTCCAGCTTGCTGTTGTTACCCTGTCCCTTGGTACTACCCACTGTGTGGCTATGTGTGACAGTCTTCTCTCATTGGAAGCTGTAAGAGAGTTCTGCCTTTTGTCTACCTGAGTGTCTTTGTGTTGTATCTTGCTATCCAAAGAACCTGTAAACACACCTAATATCATATAATTACAAAACAAATATTTATTCAATCATATCTTTTATATACATCCACGAGACCAAGTGTGTTTATTGTGTTTTGCAGTTCCTCTTTATCTTTATTGCAGTTTTGTCTGTTTATTCTGTGTTGCTAAGAGATATATGTTAAATCCTCCCATGGTGATGATGAATTCCTCTGTCTCCTGGTAGTTCTGTCAAGTTTGGTTTGTATATTTGGGAACTATGTTATTAAGTGTGTACAAATTTATACTTGCTGTATCTACCTGGTAAATTGAGCCTTTTATCTCTGTAAAATACCTTCTTTATCTGTAGAAATGCTTTTTTCTTGCCTTAATGTTTATTTTATCTTATATTAATACATCCACATATGCTTTCTTATGATAAGTATTTGCACAGTCTTTAATAAACATTTTACATAGAAGTTCCCAGACTTTCTTGGTTCCTGGTGCCTGTATGGTCTCAGTAATTATTTTCATAGTGCTCTTAAACCAAAAAGGAGTCCTGGTGGTATAGTGGTTAAAGCGATTGACTACTAACCAAAACGTGGGCGATTTAAAACCACCAGGACCTCCGAGGGCATAAGACCTAGCAGTCTGCTTCCGTGCAGATTTACAGCCTCGGAAACCTTATGGGGTCCCTGTGAGTTGGAATCCACTGATGGCAGTGGACTTTTTTTTTTTTCTTTTCTTGGGGGGAGGGGTTCCTTAAACCAAAAGAAAAGCCTACCAGCTTCTTTATTAGTTAGATTCAAACAACTTAGCATCTGCCAGGCACAGAATAACTTCTCAAACCTGTCCCCCTGTTCAACATTGATTTTTGCACATTGTTTGCTTTTTATTGCAGCAACAACTGAAAACCTAGCTTCACAGAGATAATGCTATTATGAAACGAAGGCAGTGATCCAATGTTGAAACTGTGAACCTACCTCAAGCTAATAGTGTGGTGTTCAACAGACGTTGCTGTGTTTACTTTGAACATTTGAAATATATATTGGGGACCTTGTGGATGCTTTCTCACACTTTGAGTTCTGCAGAATTTGTATTTACTTTTCTTTTTTCAATCCAGCCTGACAATCTTTGTGGTTTACCTGGAGACACATAATCTGTTCACATTTAATCTAATTGCTGGCTGATATCTTTAGGTTTGAATATCCATCATCTTTGTGCTTCCTATTTTTCCTACCTGATCTGTATTTCTTTCTTTCTCCTTTCTGCCATCTTTTGGAATAATTATATTTTATCCTTCTATTATTTCTCAATGTTTGTTATGAAAAAATTTAAACTTTATTCTATGATATTAATAAACCATAAGAATACTGAGACTAATTTTAAGTGATTTAATGTCAGGTTGTATCTATTAAGAATAGTGCTTCTAAGTACACAAGTGACAAAATTACTCTCATGATATTTAAACTTTAACTACACAGTTCACTTTAATAGTATACTTCCCACAATTGTTTTCACTTCCCTGTAATTTTTAACTGAAGGAAAATGTTTCTGGATTCTTGCCATAGACTGCAAATCTAGGTTTCATAATAATCTTTTTGTCTAGTGGATTAAAAGACTCTTCTAGTTCAGAAAGTAGATGAGGTTTTTGGTAAAAAATGTTTTTCCTGAGTATAAAGTTTCAGTCTGAAAAAGCCCATCTCAAATTAAGAAACCTAGAGGTTCCAGGAAAGAGATAGTCAACAAATATAATAATTGTATTATTAGATTATCAGAAGAACTTTGTTTTTCGATTAATGAGTGTGTATTCAGCCACATGTTTTATATATGTTAGGTCACTTTCATTATTTGTGTTTTCCAAGCTTCTGTGTATTTTTCCATTTTTCTTTTATTCTATGAATTACTGAGAGAGAGATTTTAAGTTCGTTCACTGGAATTGTCATTCTTATGGTTCTGTCAGTTTTTTGCTTCATTTCTTTGGAAGCTGTATTATTAAGTGCATACAAATTTAAAATAATTATACTCTTTGTGAAATGGTGGAATATTATCTTTGTGAAGGGACCCTTTGTATCCCTAGTAACGTTCTTAGTCACAAAGTCTATTTCGTCTTTTATTAATAAAGTCACACCAGCTGTCTTTTGGTAAATATTTGTACATTGTATCTTTTCCTAGCCTTTTCTTTTAACCTTTTTGGTTTCCTTATGATTTTGCTGCCTGTCATGCAACCATTATGTATCTATATCTGTATCTACATCTAGATATATCCCAGTGTAAGGAGCCCTGATGACACAAACAGTTAAGCACTCAGCTGCTAACTGAAAGGTTGGCAGTTTGAACCCACCCAGCAGCTCTGGGGAGAAAGACCTGGTGATCTGCTTCTGTAAATATTACAGCCAAGAAAATTCTATAGGGCATTTCTACTCTGTCACATAGGGTCTCTATGAATTTTTATCAGCTTGATAGCACCCAACAACAACATATCCCAGTGTAAAAGTCTTTGTTTTAACTGGAACATGGAACATATTATCTGTTTATATTTAATATAAGTAATGATATATTTGGGTTTAAATATTTGATCTTCTTTTGCATTGTCTGTTTCTCCTATATGATTTATGTTTATTTCTCTTGCATTACCTCTTTCTGTTGGAATTATTCTTGTTTATTATTATCTTTTACTTTCTCAACTAAATCTCTTATAAGGAGTTTTAAACTTTATTTCAAATCAAGACTAATCATACAAAACTTTAGATTAATCTTAAATATTTTAATACTGATATGCATCTAGAAACAATACGATTGTTTCTACCTGCACTCATGAAAAGTACTCTTATGATTCTTAAACTTCAAACTGTACCATCTGTATTAATAGTCCATAGCCCAACAACGTGATCATTCATGTATAACTCACAAAAATGAGAGAAATACTGCTGGCTGCTGAAATATATTTAAAATGTTCAGAGATTTCACAATTAAGCATTGTTTTCTATTTAATCAATTAAAAGCATCTCTTCTTTCAGCTCAGAAAAAGTTTTTAAATGCTGAAAATCCTGAAGATAAATTTCAATCTCAAAAAGCCATTCTCAAAGTAAGAAACTTGGAGCTGCCAAAAGAGAAATACCTTTTGTTGTTGTTTTTGTGGGGTACCACTGAGTCAATTTTTGACTCATAGTGACCCCATGTAACAGAGTAGAACTGCCCCTTAAGGTTTCCTGGACTGTAAGTTTACAGAAGCAGATCACTAGGTCTTTCTACTGGCAGAGTCCCTGGGTGGACTCCAACAGCTAACCTTTTGGTTAGCAGCCCAGCACTTAACCATTTTGCCACCAGGGCTCGTGCACACATTTCCTGACTTTAAACCATGCAGCAGCCCCTTGTTCTGTTCAAACGACTGCTCTTGATCTTTGTGCAGGTTCCTCATGAGCACAATTTAGTGTCTGGAATCCCTCTTCCTTGCAATGCTATCTATAATTTGTTATGATCCACACAGTTGAATGCCTTTGCATAGTCAATAAAACATAAACATCTTTCTGGTATTCTCTGTTTTCAGCCAGGATCAATCTGACATCAGCAATATCCCTTGTTTCACATCCTCTTCTGAATCCAGCTTGAATTTCTGGAAGTTTCCTGTCAATGTACTGCTGCAGCCTCTTATGAATGCTCTTCAGCAAAGTTTTACCTGAATGTGATATTAATGATATTGTTCATTAATTTATGCATTCGGTTGGATCACCTTTCTTTGGAATAGGCATAAATATGGGTCTCTTCCAGTTGATTAGCCAGGTAGCTGTCTTCCAAATTTCTTGGCATAGACGAGTGAGCACTTCCAGAGCTGCATCCATTTGTTGAAACATCTCAATTGGTATCCTGTCAATTCCTGAAGCCTTGTTTTTCACCAGTGCCTTCAGTACAGCTTGGACCTCTACCTTCAGTACCATCAGTTCCTGATCATATGCTACCTCCTGAAATGGCTGAATGTCAACCAATTCTTTTTGGTATAGTGACTCTGTATTCTTCCATTATCCTTCCCTGGAATGAGGTTGCAATAGAAATACGCAAAATATCACCACCGTTAAATCAGGTATTGGTGAGAGGCAAATAGGAAAAGCCAAGTGGAAGCCATTAGAACTGCCCCTTCCTAGGAAAATAGTAAACCAAAAGTGATACTGCATTCCTGGAGGGATTTATAGAGATTACTGCCACCATCAAGGACTTGAAGGATGCAGGGGCAATAATTCCCACCACATCCTCATTCAGCTCGCCTATTTGACCTGTGCAAAATACAGATGGATCTTGGAAAATGACAGTGGGTTATTGAAAACGTAACAAGGTAGTGACTCCAATTGCAGTTGCTGTTCCAGATGTGGTTTCATTGCCTGAGCAAATTAATATATCTACGAACACCTGGTATGCAGCTATAGATCTGACTGATGCCTTTTTCTCCATACCTGTTATGAAGGCCCACCAGAAGCAGTCTGCCTTCAGCTCACAAGGCTAGCAATATACCTTTAGTGTCCTACCTCAGAGGTGTATCAACTCTCCAGCCGTATGTCATAATTTAGTCAGCGGGGACCTTGATCACCCTTCCCTTCCACAAGATGCCACACTGGCCCATTACATTGATGACATTATGCTGATTGGACCTAATAAAGAAGAAATTTCAGTGACTCTGGACTTACTGGTAAAATATTGGCATGCTAGAGGGTGGGAAATTAATCTGACAAAAAATGAGACACCTTCCACCTCAGTGAAATTTATAGGGTTCCAGTGGTGTGGGGCATGTCAGGATATCCCTTTTAAAGTAAAAGATAAGTTATTGCATCTGGCCCCTCCCACAACTAAAAAGGAGGCACAACACCTGGTGGGCTTCTTTGGATTTTGGAGGCAACATATCCCTCATTTGGGTGAGCTCCTCCAGCCTATTTATCCAGCCTGTGCTACTCCAAAAGCTGATAGTTTTGTGTGAGACCCAGAATAAGAGAAGGCTCTGCAACAGTTTCAGGCTGCTGTGCAAGTGGCCCTGCCCACTTGGGCCATATGATCTGGCTGATCCAATGGTGCTTGAATTGTCAGTGGTAGATCAAGATGCTGTTTTGAGTCTTTGGCAGGCCCCTATTGGTGAATCACATCACAGACCCTTAGGATTTTGCAGTAAAGCCCTGCTATCCTCTGCAGATAACTACTCTCCTTTTGAGAAATAGCTTTTGGCTTGTTACTGGGCCTTAGTAGAGACTGAACGCTTAATCATGGGCCACCAAGTCACCATGCATCCTGAGCTGCCCATCATGAACTGAGTGTTGTCTGACCCACAGAGCCATAAAGTTGACGTGCACAGCAGCACCAAGTCATTAAATGGAAGTGATATATACGAAATTGTGCGTGAGCAGGACCTGAAGGCATGAGTAAGTTAAATGTGGAAGTGGCCTAAATGCCCTTGGTCTCCAGTCCTATCACATTACCTTCCATCTCCCAGTCTGCATCGATGGCCTCATGGGGAGTTCCTTATGATTAGTTGATTGAGGAAGATAAAATTCATGCCAGTTTACAGATGCTTCTGTGCGATATGCAGGCACCACTTGAAAGTGGACAGCGGCAGCACTACAGCCACGTTCTGGCACCTCCCTGAAGGACAGTCGTGAAGGGAAATCCTCCCAGTAGGCCAAACTTCAAGCAGTACACCTGGTTGTTCACTTTGCTTGGAAGGAGGAATGGCCAGATGTGCGACTGTATACTGATTCATGGGCTCTGGCCAGTGGTTTGGCTGGATGGTCAGGGACTTGGAAGGAACATGATGGGACAATTGGAGACAAGGAGGTACAGGGAAGAAGTATGTGAATAGACCTCTCTGAATGGGCCAAAGAAGTGAAGATATTTGTGTCTCATGTGAATGTTCACCAAAGTGTGACCTATTCAGAGGAGGATTTTAACAATCAAGTAGATAGGATGATGATTATGTGGAAACAAGTCATCCTCTTTCCCCAGCCACTCCCGTTATTGCCCAATGTACTCATGAACAAAGTGGCCATGGCAGCAGGGTTGGAGGTTATGCAAGGGCCCACCAACATGTGCTTCAGCTCACCAAGGCTGACTTGGCTGCAGCTACTGCTGAGTGCCCAATCTGCCAGCAGCAGAGACCAACACTGAGTCCCCAGTATGGCACCATCCCTTGAGGTGATCAGCCAGCAACTTGGTGGCAAGTTGATTACATTGTACCACTACCATCATGGAAATGGCAGCGTTTTGTCCTTACTGGAATAGACACTCTAGATATGGATTTGCCATCCCTGCATGCAATGCTTCTCCCAAAACTGCATCCATGGACTTACAGAATGCCTTATTCACTGTCATGGTATCCCACACAGCATTGTCTCAGATCAAGGGACTCACTTCATAGCAGATGGAGTGTTGGCAGTGGGACCATGCTCATGGAATTCACTGGTCTTATCATGTTCCCCATAATCCTGAAGCAGCTGTCCTGATAGAATGATGGAATGACCTCCTAAAGACACAATTATGGCACCAGCTAGGTAGCAATACCTTGTAGGGTTGGGGCAATGTTCTCCAGGAGGCTGTATATGCTTTAAACCAGCATCCAATGTATGGTGCTGTTTCTTCCATAGCCAGGATTCATGGGTCCAGGAATCAAGGGGTAGAAATGGGAGTGGCATCACTCACTATTACCCCTAGTGATCCACTTGCAAGATTTTTGCTTTCTGTCCCCACGACCTTATGCTCTGCAGGTATAGAGGTCTTAGTTCCAAAGGAAGGAATGCGCCCACCTGGAAACACATCACTGATTCCACTGAACTGGAAGCTAAGAATGCCACCTGGCCACTTTGGCCTCCTTGTGCCTCTGGATCAACAGTCAAAGAAGGGAGTTACCATACTAGGTGGTATGAGTGATCCTGATTACTAAGATGAAATTGGACTGATACTACATAATGGAGGTAAAGAAGAGTATGTCTGAAATGCAGGAGATCCCTTAGAGCATCTCTTAGTACTACCATGCCCTGTGATAAAGTCAATGGAAAACTACAGCAACCCAATTCCAGCATGACTACTAATGGCCCAGACCCTTCAGGAATGAAGGTTTGGGTCACCCCAGCAGGCAAAGAACCACAACCAGCTTAGGTGCTTGCTGAGAGCAAAGGAAATATGGAATGGGTGGTGGAAGTAGGTAGTTCTAAATACCAGTTATGGCCAAGTGACCATTTGCAGAAATGAAGACTGCAATTGTTATGAGTATTTCTGCTTTGTATATGTGCATCAAATATTTTTGTTTTCTTCACTTATAAAACATAAGATGTAAACAGGGCTAGTGCTTTTTCTGTTGTATATGTGTTCGTTGTAGCATGTTAGGTGCAAATATGACTTCATAATTGTCTTCATTCTGAGATTATGTATGGTTTAAGGAGCTGTGTACATGTGCCAAGTTGACAAGGGGTGGACTGTGAAGTTTAAGATTCTGTGTCAACTTGGTTGGGCCATGATTCTTAGTGTTTATATGTGATCACCTCCATGGTGGGATCTGCTATGAGTAGCCAGTCAGTTGAAAGGGAGTTTCCTTGGGCGTGTGGTCTGCATCAGAATATAAGTGGACATTCTGGCTTTTGCCTGCTCTGGATCCGGCAGCTGACTCCTGCTCTCCGACCTGTCAGTCTTGGGTTCGCCAGCCCCTGCAGCTATATAAATCAGGGGAAGCCTTGTGGTCTTGCGTGCTGATCTTGGGATTCATCGATCTTCACAGACTGTGAGCAAGAGCCCTGCTGTCTGACCTGCTGATCTTGGGTTCACCAGCCCCTGTGGCTACATGAATCAGGAGAAGCCTCTATCCTGATCCACAGACTTGGGACATTCCAGCCTCTACCATTTCATGAACTATTCCCTTGACATAAATCTCTCTATATATATTTATACGCTTTACTGGTTTTGCTTCTCTAGAGAACACAGCCTAAGACAGCTACCTAGTTTTCCCAGTACCATTTATTAAAAAGTCCATTTTTCATCCAAATGATTTTAAATTACATCTTTATTATATACTAAATTTCCATGTGTTTTTGAGTCTGTGGACTTTCTGTTCTTTTCCATTGCGCTCTGTGCTTCTGTTCCTTTAGAACACTTTTGAAATTTTAGTGCTTTTATAATAATAAATTTTAATATATGATAGGACTAGATATAGTATGTTTTAATATATGTCACAGCTATGCCCTTTTCTTTTAAGTGTTTTCATATTCTTGCATGTTTAATTTTTCCATATGAACTTTAGTGCCAACTTGTTTAGCTCCATAAAAGTATTTGCCAGTAATTTTATTGGGACCACATTAAATTTATAAATTATTTTAGGGAGAATTCAAAGATATTTATGATATTTGAGTCATTCTATCCAAGAATAAAAGCTATCTTTATATCCATTCAAGTCTATTTATGTTGTTCAGGAATATGTCAAGTTTCCCTCCTAGGTTTTATGCATATTTTTTGTTAAGTTTATGCTTAAGTTTTTAATCTTTTTTTTTGGGTGCTATTGTAAATGGGCTATTATTTGAGTAAATGAAGACAATTGATTTCTATATGTTAATTTTATATCCTGAGACCTTTCTGAATACTTTTATCTGAGTTAGTTTTATCATTGATTTTCTAGTGTCATTGAGTGGTTTCTAAAAAGGGATCATAGGTAAATTATAGAATTGCTTTGTCTGCCTAGATGCTTGATATTTTTAAAATTTATATTTTATATTAAGCTTAAGTTTAGTAACTAGCTAGTTAAAAGATTAATATACCAAAAGAACAGTAACACTTGTATATACACTAACTAGAAAAGCAAAAGTATAAAGTAACTAATAATAAACACCAATAAATATGCATTTCTTATTTGATAAAAACTAAAAAACTTTAATGACAAAAAAAGAAATGTTGACTAAATAGTGAGGCATTCCACGCTTCTGAAGGGACTCCTAAAATTAATGTCCAAACTTATGTCTAGTCAGTGTCAATAGTTGTTGGCTGTTTTTCTTTATTAGAACCTGACAGAAATGATTCTGAAAATCAGTTGGAAAAATAATACATGAAACTATCCAAAATAATTGAGGATTACTAAATGCTAAGAAGCTTTAATAATGAAATAATAAATAGGTAAATGTAGCAGATTAGATATTCTAGAAACTAATTAAAAGATATTATGAAGATGGACATCCAAATTTTGTGATGAAAAACAAATTATTTTTAAAATGGTATTAAGGCAACTGGAGAAGAAATATTACATCCCTACCTGACACTGAATCAGAAACTGATTTCCAGGTGTATAAATGGGCTTCCCAAAAAACAGAACTTTAGAAGAAAATATCAACTTAAAAATATGTGATATTTTATTTAAATTATGAATATCTATACAGTCTTGGTCTAAGGAAAGCTCTCCTAATTATGATTTTATAGACAGAAACTATAATGGGAAAAGTTGACCAAGTAAATATTTAGATTTTTAAGATAAAAATTTAAAATTTAAGTTAAAAATCCAACAAAAAAACCTCAAAATATATTTGTAATATATTTGCTAGGTAAGTTTTATCCTTTATATGAAAATAATGTATCCTTCATATAAAAACACATATTTAGATTGCGTCCTTATTTCTTGAACAGTATTACAAGAAATTAGAAAAAATAAATTCCTACCATAGAAAAATGATCAAACATGAACAGGTAAAGAAAAAAATGTAAAAGACAAATAAGCATATATGCATCATTCAGCCTCATTATTAATCAAATAAATATATATCAATAATCACATGCTATTTAACATAATTTGTAAATATAAAAATAATGGTTGGGAAGGCTGTTTATCTCTCAGTGTTATTAGTGGGATGTATAATGTTAAAAAAAAAAAAACTAAGTATTTCAGAATATGTATCAATGATGTTAAGTATCTATAGCCCGTAAGATTTCATAGTATTTAAATTTATGGGTCTTTAAGAGTTAACATCTTTTCACCTGCGTTGGTTTCAGGCCCCTGCCCCTAACCTCCCATGTTTGTGTGTGTATGTATATGTGTATGTGCTTGTGTGTAGTTTTGGGGGAGGGTGTGTGAAGAAGTGAAGGAGAGGGATAGGACAACCTGTGTTCAGTTCATTGATGTATTCACATATGTTAATTTTCTTACCACTTTACAGTAGCTTAATTGATGGTTTTTCAGCGATACATTTTAGTATGGAAAATTAGCAGCTTAATAAAATAAGGAAAGAAAAGTATCAATATGTTTCAAAATGTTTTTAGAGTAGATGAATGTCTCTCTTCAATGTATTTTGAACATTGAAGGCACAGTGGTTAAGAGCTACTGTGTGCTATGGCTGCTAACCAAAGGGCTGAAAGTTCAAATCTACCAGCCACTCCTTGGAAACCCTCTGTCCTATAGGGTCGCTATTAGTTGGAATCAACTCGATGGCAAAGGGTTATTTTGTAGATCAGAAGGTGGATCAGATGACAGGTAAAAGTCTTTTGCAGATAGACTCAAAAATCGAAAGATCATCATCAAAACAAGATACACAAAATCGCCCAACTGGAAACACTTGGTATGTACAATATTAGCCAATAACGTTAAATCGCATAAATATTTATATTCAGAAAAATACATTTGGAATGTGGTCACAAATTGATATCAAACTTATAGTTTTGATCTTAAATTTGAACTTTACAATAATAAAAACAAACATTTTATTACTTATTAAGCATTTAATATCAAACAATAAATAATAAACATAGAAATCCTGTGAGGAAAGTACAATTATTATCACCATTTAAGACATGAGGAGAGCGAGACATGGAGTAGCCTGCCCAAAGTCTCATAATTAGAGGTAGAATCAAACCCAGAAAATCTGGCACTTTACCCTGCCATGATCACCCCAGGAAGACTAGAGGAAAGCTTAGAACTGTCTGTATTTGATTTTAAAGCAATGAAATTGTTTCTTCTAATCTCTCATGCAAACTCGTCTTTTGCTCTTAATCTCTCTTTTGCTGCCATTCATTCTTGGCTACCAGAATTTTTTATAGTCACTCATATATAACATTGTAATAATGTGTTACCTTAACAATTATAGAGGAAACAGTGTTTCTCAGTTCAGATCTTTAAGTGACAGGAAATACTGATAAATTATAAAAATAAATGTCATGTATGTGTTTTCTTAATTGTTTGATATAAATTTTATTTTTTCGAATATATCTGTTTCTGATTTTAAAAAATATGAAACGAGATCCTTTCTTAATATAATGAAGAAAATATGTCTCTAATGCCTCGATGCCATATTTAATGGTCAGTAGAACGTCCTTTAATTAAAGTTGGGAACAAGACAAGATTGTTGTTTATCACTGCTAAAGTAAACATGGTTGTAGAATGTCTAATCAATGTAATAAGAAAAGAAAAATAAGCTGTTATTTTAAATATTATAAGAGATGATGTGTCATGATCATTGCTTGCAGATTATTAGATGTCTATATTATAAACATCTATACAAGATGGATTGACACAGTGGCTGCAACAATGGGATCAAATATAGCAACGATTGTGAGGATGGTGCAGGACCAGGCATTCTTTTATTTTGTTGTACATAGGGTCAATATTAGTCAGAACCAACTCGACAGCACCTAAAAACAACATATTTAAAACACAGCTGACATTCCGCATTTAAAATAAGACTGGAAATATGTATGTATTCTTGTTACTAAGCTATTACTGCTAGCATAGCATCTGGAGTGCATGGCTTAGGTTTTGAAGAAAACCCGTGGAGAAAAGGTACAAATCTTTAAATCTGTTGTTAATTCTTTCTCCTCAACTCTGTATGTAATTCTGAAATTTACTAAATGGGGGTGTATCATAAATGCCCCCCATTTTATTGATGGAGTTTTAGGTCATGACCATTTTTTATTCATTGTTACAAATAAAACACTTTTGGGGGGTGGGCAGAGCCAACATGGCGCTATAGACAGAAGCACCATGCTGTCCCTCCACAGCAAACACCCAAAAAACTAAGTAAAACAGAGACAAATGTCAGTCCTGGAACCCTAAGTGTCAAATGAAGATATAAAGAACTCAGTCAAGCACTGAATGGAATAAAAAACTGACAGAGAACAGAGAGCAAGGAGAGATATATTCGGAGGTCCCCTATCAGGTAACGCAGCACAGATCCACCATCTTGGGCTCCAGTCAGAGGTCAGTGGACAGGGAGTATGGGAAAGCAGCTTCATTGAGCTCCCAACAGGAGACAGAGCACCCAGTAACCAGCGATATACACTTTCCCACCCCTCACTTTTCTTCCCCCCAGCTCAGCATCCACCGCTTCCCACTGGCCACAGCCCCTTGGCTGGGAGGCAAAGACTCTGGCTCCATGCTGCTTGGATTCACCCTGCCCACACTAGCCAGCCCTCTCAGAGTCAGTCCTTTGTTGCTGGTGTGACTTTTTTCTGCTTTTGGTTTCTTCCTTGCCTCTCACCTCCTCCTCCTCCTTTCTCTCAAACACCTGACTCCATGTGCCATCTTTGCTTCATTTTGAAAGGCTGTGAAGCACTGCTCAGCTAGGAAACTGCTTCTCCAGTCCACGCTGCCATGCTGGTGGGATTCTTGGGGACTCTTTGTTTTGTTTTGTTTTTCTTTTTATTTTCATGGCTTGAGAACCCCTTCTACCCAGGCTGTACTATGCAGCTTGGGAGCCACTTCCCCAGTCTGCACAGCCATGCTGGTGGGATCCCTGGGAGCATTTCTTTCTCTCTCTCTCTTTTTTCCTTTTTGTCTTTCTTCATTTCTCAATTTCTCATCTCTCTATACTTACCTTCTTTCCTGTCTCTTGAATACCTGGCGCTATGTGACATCTCTGCCCTTTCTAGCCAGGCTGTACTGCTTGGCCTGGGAGCTATTTCCTTGGTCTTCACAGCTGCACCAGTGGGATCCCTAGGGGCTTTGCTTTTTCTTTCTTCTAATTTTTATTTATTTTATTATTTATTTAGTTTATTTTCTCTTTCCTTTTTGTTTTTATCCATTTCTTGTCTCTCCACACCAACAGGAAGCTCCCTCAGCACTCTTTTCTTTTTTTGTCTCCTGTTTCTCTCCCCCTCTCTCTTCTCTCCCATACCCATCTTAGCTCTACACATCACAACCTTCCCCCTCCTTCCTGCCTACCTGCACGATATGCGGAACACACCCCCGAGCAGCACGGGCACGGCCTACTGGAACCTGCCCTGCACTAACTCCTGGCCCACACTGTTGGCCCTAGTTTGTTACATAAACAACCCAAGGATGCCCTTTATTACCACTCCTATTTAACATTGTCCTAGAAGTCCTAGATAGAGCAATAAGGCAAGAAAAAGAAATAAAGCACATTCAAACTGGTAATGAAGAAGTTAAACTATCCCTCTTTGCGGATGATATGATACTATACATAGAAAACCCAAAAGATTTCATGATGAAACTACTCAAACTAATAGAAAGATTCAGCAGAGTAGCAGGATACAAGATAAATATACAAAAATCAATTGGATTCCTATACACCAATAAAAAGAATGATGAAAAGGAAATCAGGAAAACAACAAAATTTATAATAGCCCCTAAAAAAAATAAAATACTTAGGAATAAATCTAACCAGGGATGTAAAAAACCTATACAAAGAAAACTACAAAACACTACTGCAAGAATCCAAAAGACATCTACATAAATGGAAAAATATACCATACTCATGGATAGGTAAACTCAACATTGTGAAAATGACAATTCTACCAAAGCAATTTACAAATACAGTGCAATCCCAATCCAAATACCAACAACAGTCTTTAAAGAAATGGAAAAACTAATCATTAACTTTATATGGAAAGGGAAGAGTCCCTGGATAAGTAAAGCACTATTGAAGAAGAATAAAGTAGGAGGACTCTCACTACCTGACCTCCGAACCTTCTATACAGCTATGGTAGTCAAAACAGCCTGGTACTGGTACAACAACAGATACATTGACCAATGGAACAGAATTGAGAACCCAGATGTAAATCCATCCACCTACGGTCACCTGATCTTCTACAACGGCCCAAAGTCCATCAAATGGGGAAAAGACAGTCTTTTTAACAAGTGGTGCTGGCAAAACTGGATACCCATCTGCAAAAAAATGAAACAGGACCTATACCTCACACCGTATGCAAAAATTACTTCAAAATGGATCAAAGACCTGAATATAAAGCCTAAAACTATAAAGTTCATAGAAGAAAAAATAGGACCAACACTTCAGGCCTTAATACATGGCATTAACAGGATACAAACCATAATCATCAACGCACAAACCCCAACAGATAAGCTAGATAACTGGGATCTTCTAAAAAATTAAACACTTAGGCTTATCAAGAGACTTCACCAAAAGAGTGAAAAGAGAACCTGCAGACTAGGAAAACATTTTTGGCTATTAAAAATCAGACAAACGTCTAATCTCTATAACCTACAAGAAAATCCAACACCTCTATAACAAAAAGACAAGTAAATTAAAAAATGGGCAAAGGAAATGAACAGACACTTCACCAAAGAAGACATTGAAGTGGCTAACAGACACATGAGGAAATTCTCGCAGTCACTGGCCATTAGAGAAATGCAAATCAAGACCACAATGAAATACCATCTCACCCCGGCATTACTGGCATAAATCAAAAAAACAGAAAACAACAAATGTTGGAGAGGCTGCGGGGAGATCGGAACTCTTATGCTCTGCTGGTGGGAATGCAAAATGATACAACCATTTTGGAAAACAATATGGTGCTTCCTTAGAAAGCTAGAAATAGAAATACCATCTGATCCAGTAATCCCACTCCTGGGACTATATCCTAGAGAAATAAGAGTCATTAGACGAATAGACATATGCACACCCATGTTCACTGCAGCATTGTTCACAATAGCAAAAAGATGGAAACAACCTAGATGTCTATCAACAGATGAATGGATAAACAAACTATGGTACATACACACAATGGTGTATTCTGTAATGAACAATGATGATTCTGAAGCCATGGAGGTGGATGAACCCCTGAAACTATTGCCCTGAGATAATCTTTGAATCAAAAATATCACCTGAAGTCTTCTTAAAACCAAACAATAGATTAGCTTAACTAGTAAAAAAGGTCTGCTTTGAGCATTATGGTGTTTTGAGAACCGTCTAAATGGGATCAGATTGACAAGAGCAACTTGGAAGATTGCATGGGAACCTTAGGGGGCAATGAGCTTGTGTTAATGAGGGAGGAACACCTTGGAGAAGGAGGGTGAGAATGGTTGCACAGCTCGAAGAATGTAATCAGTGTCACTAAATTGTACGTGTAGAAACTGTTGAATTGGTTATGTTTTGCTGTGTATATTCTCAGCAACTACAAAAAAATAAATAAAATTTAAAGGAAGAAAAGAAAAAAATGAACAATGCTGAATCTGCGAAGCATCTCACAACATGGATGAATCTGGAAGGCATTATGCTGAGTGAAATAAGTATCACAAAAGGACAAATATTGTATAAGACCACTACTGTAAAAACTTGTGAAAATGCTTACACACAAAAAGAAACAATCTTTTGATGTTTACAAGGAAGGGGAGGGGTGGGGGTGGAAAAACACTAAATAGATAATAGATAAGTGGTAACTTAGGTGAAGGGTAAGACAGTAGACAATACTGAGGAAGTCAGCACAATTTGTACAAGGCAAGGTCGTGGAAGCTCTATAGACAAATCCAAACTCCCTGAGGGACAAAATTGCTGGGCTTAGGGTTGTGGGGACCATGGTCTTAGGGACCATCTAGCTCAATTGGCATAACATAGTTTATAAGGAAAGGAAAATGTTCTGCATTCTACTTTGGTGAGTAGTGTCTGGGGTCCTAAAAGCCTGTGAGTGGCCGTCGGAGATTCTCTGCTGGTCTCACCCCTTCAGGAGCAAGGGAGAATGAAGAAAAGTAAAGATAAAAGGGAAAGATTAGTCCAAAGGCCTAATGGACCACAACTACCATGGCCTACACCAGACTGAGTCTAGTACAACTAGCTGGTGCCTGGCTACCACCACTGAGTGCTTTGACAGGGATCACAATAGAGGGTCCCAGACAGAGCTGGAGAAAAATGTAGAAAATTCTAACTCACAGGCATAAAAACAGACTTACTGGCCTGACAGAGACTGGAGAAACCCCAAGCGTATGGCCCCCAGCCACGCTTTTAGCTCAGTAATGAAGTCACTCCCAAGGTTCACCCTTGAGTCAAAGATTACACAGGCCCATAAAACAAATGAGACTGAAGGAGCACACCAGCCCAGGGGCAAGGACTAGAAGGCAGGAGGGGACAGGAAAACTGGTAATAGGGAACTCAAGGTCAAGAAGGTAGAGTGTTGACATGTCGTGGGGTTGTTAACCAATGTCATAAAACAACATGTATACTTACTGAAAAGAAACAAAACTCTGTAACTTTTGTCTTTCAAGTGCAATTGAAACTCTATCCTTTATATGCAAAATCATGTTGTTAGCTGCCGTCTAGTCTGCTCTGACTCATGGCAGCCTTCTATATAACAGAACAAAATGTTGCCCAGTCCTGTGTCATTCTCACCATTGCTAGCCTGTTCAAGTTCATCATTGTGGCTATTGTGCCAATCCACCTCACCAAGTTCCCCCTCACCCTCATTGACCCTCTACTTCACCAAACATGTATCTTCCTTCTCTAACAATTAATCCCTCCTTATGACATATAGGGTTGCTATAAGTCGGAATTGACTCAATGGTAATGGGTTTGTTTTGTTGTTGTTTTTAATGACATAGCCAAAGCAAGACAGACAGACAGTGTTCTATTGTGATCCATAAGGTTTTCATTGGCTAATTTTTAGAACTAGATCTCCAAGCCTTTCTTTCTAGTCTGTCTTAGTCTGGAAGCTCTGATGAGATCTGTCCACCATGGGTGACCCATCTGGCATTTGAAATACCAGTGGCATGGCTTCCAGCATCATAGCAATGTGCCAGCCCCCCCACAGTATGACAAACTTACAGACAGGTGATGGTATATGAAATATAGTGTTCATATAAAAATAATGTTGTATTTAGATTATTTCTTTAATGAAAAAGAATATTAAAAGAAACTTTTTGTTGTTAAGTGCCATCGAGTAGGTCCTGACTCATAGCAACCCTATAGGACAGAGTAGACTGCCCCATAGAATTTCCAAGGAGTGGCTGTTGGATTTGAACTGCTGACCTTTTGGTTAGCAGCCAAGTGCTTAACCACTACACCACCAGATCTCCCTAAAAGAAACTAGAAGAAATGAATTTCCCCAACTGAAGAATGAACAGCAGATATATTTTGTTATTAATCAAATACATTTATATTAACAAGGAAAGAATTTCAATTAAAACAAATTTTAAATTAACAGATATCAAAAGTATGTGATACTAGTTGGTAAGAGTGTGAGGAAACAGGTCTCAGTGTTGCAGCTTGATGTGCATGATTAAATATTCTCTGGGTAGGTATATGAAAATATGTATCAGATACTAAAAATATGTCTGTAGGTATCAGTGACATTGAAAATGTGCAGTTTTTGACCCAGATGTATTCTTTCATTTATTTTTGTTTACAATCAGAAATTAATACTAACAAGTCTATATTTTTATTTATGCAAGTAATATTAGCAGAGAATCATCATAATTTCTACTTTTTATTTCTGCTTCATATATTACCTACTTTGCCAGAATTAGATAACTGTTAAAGAAAATGATAATGATTTACATTCTTGTTTTGTTCATAATTTTGATAGGAATGTCTTTTAGTGCTTCACTATTAATCAGGCTGTTAGTTGTTGGATTGAAGTAGAAATGTATTCCATATTAAGGTAGTAAACTTCTGGGAGTAAATCTATAAATCTGATTTTTCAGACTTTTATCAGGAATAGATGTTGAAATTTATCAAAAGATATTTTGGCTTTTATTGAGATGACCATGTTCTCTTCTTACATGACATAAAAATATTTTCCCAGGCTTCAAATATTACAGTGTTCTTGAGATTAGACCCCAGTAGATAAGCTTTAATAGTGTTTATGTATTTAATTTACTAAAACTTTGTTTTAATCTTTGTAGATCAGGATACACATGAAGAAGTAGATGTTAGTTTTACATCTAAGAATCTAGAACTACCTGAGAGATACACGGATCAAATTCTAACAATTGAAGTTGACCAATCTCAAAGATTGAAAAGTATGTGTCAGATAAATAAATAAACAATATTCACAAAACACATGAAAATTAAAAAAAATATGTTTTAAAATATGGATCAGCTTTACTTATGGTTTTATACTTTGATTTTTGTTTAGATTGTCTATTTTATAACAATTTTCCAAAAATTGGAGTTCCACAGAACTAGTAAATGCTGCAGTGCTACTAGCACCACTCATCACTTCTTACGGCCTTTAATATTCTAATTATTATACTGCATTTCTTAATTTTATTTGGCCAAGGAGCCTGCCTTTTTCTTTTTCTTAGAATTATGTTCCATGGGATACTAGTTTAGGAAACCCTTTTCTAGGAATTTTATACAGCTATTTATTGAAAGCAGTTTTTAAAGTATGACATTCTCTCAGTCTTCACATTTCAATTCTTACCAAGTATAATTTTCTGCCAAAACATTTTGCTTATTAACTTATTTTTGATATTATTACATACTTTCAAGGGAGAAGCAACATTTGCTATTTATCTGCTGGAACTTTTTCTTGATATTGTTACCTATTATTTACTAAAATTTATTCTTGACACATATTTTATACTAGAAGTTATTCTTGATATTGGTATATATTTTCAAGAAGTCATAAAGAAAACTTTTTATTTACTCTGTTTCAAAAGTGGATTTGGGGAAAGTACGACATCATTAGAAAGATTGGAAAGAGATTTTTACTTAGACTTTTGATTTAGTTGATATGATTGAAGAGTTAATTTATCTCTGTGCTTCTTATGAAACAGATCAAAACAGGACACTTTAAGTTATTTTTGTTACTTTTAACTTATTTTGTAATACAAAAAGGATATAATAATAATATAATGAAGACTTGTGTGTCTGTGTCCCAGTATCTTAAATATTGATGTCCCCTCTTTATCCCTCCCATATTACTGCCTCCTTCTTCCCACCCCAGAGGTAGTAACTATCCTGAATTTGATGTTTATCATTCCCATAACATTTTTTTGTAGGACAGAGGTAGTGTAATAAATTCATTAAGCTTTTGTTTATCTGGGAGTATCTTAATTTTACCCTCATTCTTGAAGGACTGTTTTACTGTATATAGTATTCTTGGTTAACAGTTCTTTCCTTTAAGCACTTTAAATATGTCATTCCTGTGCCTTCTAGCTTCTAAGGTTTCTGAGGAGAATTTGCCACTTATCCTTTTTGGGGATGTTTTCTGTGTGACAATTTAGTTCTCTCTTTCTACTTTCAGGAGTCTCTCTTTATCTTTAGTTTTTGAAAGTTTGATTATATTGTATCTCCATATGGATCTCTTTTGGTTTATCCTACTTGGAGTTCATTGAGCTTCTTGTATTTGTAGATTCATATTCTTCATCAGATTTGGAAAGTTTTCTGCCATTATTTCTTCAAATATTCTTTCTGTCCCTTTCTCCCTCTTGTCTCCTTCTGGGATTCCCATGATGCATAAGTCAGTTTGCATGACATCCCTCACTTCCATTAGGCTATGCTCAGCAGTCTTGAGCCTTCTCTCTTGTTGCTCTTCAGACTCCATTATTTTGATTATCTTATTCTAGCTTGCTGATTCTGTCCTCTGCCATCTCAAATCTGCTGCTGTTTTCTGGCAAGTTTTTTTTAGTTATTGTCTCTTTCAGTTCTAGTATTTCTGTTTGTTTCTTTTTATAATGTTTATCTTTTAATGTATATTCTCATTTTGTTCGTGCATTGTTTTTGATATTTTCTTTGGTTCTTTGAGTTTTCCTTTAGTTTTTTGACCTTGTTTAATACTTTTTACTTATATTTTCTCAATATGTTCATTATCTAGGTTTCCATGGAGATGATTTCTCTCCCTTCATCTTGATCTTTTGAATGGGCCATCATTTCAGTTTCTATGTGTGTCTTATGATTTTTTTTGTTGAAACCAAGACATTAGAATATTACAATATATTAGCTTTCTTAATTCTACCATATACATGGTGCTTTTGAAAGTGCTAATTTCTGCAAGAAACTCTTAATCACTGCTTCCCCGCCCGCCCCCCCCACCTCCCTCCCCCCACCCCCACTGCCTTGTGAGATTGCTGACTCAGGTCAATCCAAGGTTTCAATCCTTCAGTAGCTCCCAGACTGCTCAAAAAACACACACTAATTAATGTGCCTTCAACAGGCATAACCTGCATTTCTTTCATACTGCTTCCTCCCTTGCTGTGTGAGGGCTCTGATTCAGGCCAAACCAAGTCCCAATCCTTCAGGCTACACCCAGACCTGTCAGAATGTACACCATGAACACTCTGCCTGTTTACTAGATCTATCCTATTTGCTATGGAGACAGAGATTGGGGCCCTTCTTAGTGCACTGGAAAGCTGTTGGTCAGCTGGAACTGCCGCTGTGGCTCTGCTGCAGACAGCCATTGGCCATTCCAGTAGGGGAAGAAGTGGGGACAGTGGAAGAGGAGATTTTCCTACCATATGAAGTCCTTATCTTCTTTCAGTTTGAGGCTCATTGCTTCCATCCTTTGCCTTCCTTTTCAGGGTTATTACATGGTTGAACACACAATTCTGGTTGCTTAGAATTAGGTCAGAATCCTAGACTTGCTCTTCCCACCATGTTCCCAGCGTCCTGCTTAACTTATTTTTTTTAATGTCTGTAGAATGTATAGTTATGTCTTCTCTTTCATTCCTGATATTAGTAACTTGTGTCTTCTCTCTCTGTCTCTGTTTTTTTTAACCTTGATCAGTCTGGCTAGAAGTTTATCAGTTTTACTGATCTTTACAATGGTTTAATTGATTTCAGTCTGTTGTTTTTCTGTTTTCAATTTCAATAATTTATACTCTTATCTTTACTACTTCCTTAGCAAATTTTAAAATATATATATATATATTTATTGAATTTTTAGAGCCAAGGAAGTTCCCTGTGTAGGGAATTGAACACTAAACAGTACAATTGAAATCTTAATTCTCATGGCTTCTACAGACAAAAACTAATAAAAAAGATCCTCACACATTGCTGCAACTGTTATGTAAAAGTAAAACAGGTTAATGAGGCAGAGAGTGGAGCTAAAAAGTGAAAAATAAGAAAGACTTATTCAAGAAGGTGACATTTTATCGTTCAGACCAAATGATGAATAATTATTCATGAAAACCTCTTGGGAAAGCATATTAATGGAAGAGGAAACAGATAATGTAAAGTCATTGCAGTGTAGAAAAACTTGGCACATTAAATAAACAGAAAGAAGACTTATGTGGCTGGAGTGTTCTGAACGTAGAAGAAAAGAAAGGAACAAGATAGGATAAATACATAAAGTCACACTGTGCAAGAGCTTAGCATAGGACAAGGATAAAGATTTGGATTTTCTTTAGGTTATAAGTGAAGCCATTGAAGAGGAGTGTCATGATTAATTTACATTAAAAAAAATTATGTAGTGTCAAGAGTTGAACCGGGAGAGTGTAGGAAAACCAGTGAGTGGGCTTTTGTATTAGTTCAGGAGAATTGATATTGACTTGAAATAGGAATGTGGACAGATTTTTGGGTTATGTTATACAGTTAGAGCTGACAGGATTTATTGATGGATTGGATGTCAAAGGTGAAAACGAGAGAAATCAAGAATGACTCCTAGGTTTGGTCTTTGAGCAACTAAATGGATAGAGATATTATTTGTTATTGGGGAAGACTGAGGAGGAAAAAAATTTTGGGAGGAAATGGACATACTAGATTTAGACATGTATGTGGGGATAATAGAGAGATAGCTGTATAAATAAATCAGGAGTTCTGGGAGATAGAAGGGCAGGAAATTAAAAAATGTGAATGATGAATATGTAATGGTTTTTAAGTCATGAGATTAGATATCAAGGGACTAGATAACAAATTGTGAAAAACATTGCAAAGAATGGGTATTCCAGAACACTTAATTGTGCTCATGTGGAATTGGTACATAAATCAAAAGGCAGTTGTTTGAACAGAACAAGGGGATATTGTGTGGTTCAAAATCAGAAAAGGTGTGTGTCAGGGTTGTATTTTTTCACCATACTTATTCAGTCTATATGCTGAGGAATTAATCCAAGAAGCTAGACTATATGAAGAAGAATGTGGCATCAGGATTGGAGGAGAACACATTAATGACTTGCAATATGCAGACGACACACCTTACTTACCAGAAATGAAGAGGACTTGAGGCACTTTTGATGAAGTTCAAAGACTACAGCCTTCAGTGTGGATTACACCTCAACATAAAGAAAACAAAAATCCTTAATAAAGTGGCTAGGGGAATATTTGTGTTGTGGGAGACGGGTGGAGGATGGCGTTGTGCGGAGGAATTGGTAAATTCTGTTTGTGCTTGTTGTATCACAAAAAATCTGTTTTCAGTGTTTAAGAAGTCATTGTGACTCACACTTGTCCCTTTGTTGCGTTTGCACTATCTGCTGCTTCCCTCTGGTTTTCAGCCCATTTCACTGTCAACATCAGCTTCTACTAGGAATCTATGTATCAAGCAACGGAAATAATTTATCAGTGTGGTTTCTTCTTCAACTCCTCCCTAAATCTTAGGACCCTAAATCTTATTATTATTATCAAAGCTTATTAGACATGCATTTCAGTGGTGAAACTTTGGAAGAAAATCTGTCTCCTGCAATATAGGTCCAAGGCAACATGGCTCTTGTCTCTCAGAAAGCTCCATTGCCTTGGACAAGATTTCATAGCAGTCTTTGTAATTTGGGATGATTATGGCAGTTTTCTTTTGTTTCAGGTGTTTTATGGGAGGGAAACCAGAGAAAAAAATCCTTTATTCTGCCATCTTTTCATGCATTTAATAGTACCAAATATTTAGAGATTTTTCATGCTTACTGTATGACTCTGTGCCTTTGAATACATTGGAGAATCATTTAGAACACAGTTTAAATATCTGTAATATCTTCCTGTCTCTGGAAGAAACTCAGTGCTAGATCTCGAAAGAGATTTGGTGACAGGTAGACACCTAGACATTATGATCTTCAATTGCTTTTTCCTGCTTATAGATGATAGATATATTGGTGGATAAATAATAATGTTTTCCAAAGAAATATAGCCTAGTATAGTAGAGAAAAGTGTCTCAGGATGGACAAGTGGTCAATTCAATTCTCAAATCCCATCCAGATATTAGTATTAATCCTTTTCTAAATGTAGGTAGGTAGTCCTCTTTTACTACTAGCTACTGGTTAGTTTTCCTCCTGACACGCTTAAAACTTTTAAAATACTTGCAAATATTTAAAAATCTTGGAATTTCTTATAAACATTCAGATTTCTAGCTTCCTTAAGAACTCAGAAGAACTGGGAACATCAGGCCTGCATGTGTAGTAGTCAGTGGCAGTAATGGTTTTATACAGAACATATACTCCCCATTTTACCTCTACTCTCAGTTTGTCCTACTGTGGTGGCTTGTGTGTTGCTGTGATACTGGAAGCTTTGTTACTGGTATTTCATATACCAGCAGGGTCCCCCTTGGTGGACAGGTTTCAGAGGAGCTTCCAGACTAAGACAGACTATGAAGAAGGACATGGCAGTCTACTTCTGAAAAAAATTGGCCAGTGAAAACCTTATGAATAGCAGTGGAACATTTTCTGATGTAGTGCTAGGAAGATGAGCCCTTCAGGTCAAAAATCACTCAAAATATGGTCGGGGAAGAGCTGCCTCCTCAGAGTAGAGTCCACCTTAATGACATGCATGGAGTCAAGCTTCTGGGACCTTCATTTGCTGATGTGGTATGACTCAAAATGAGAAGAAACAGCTGTAAATATCCATTAATGAGCAGAATGTGGAATGTACGAAGTATGAATCTAAGAAGATTGGAAGTCATCAAAAATGAAATGGAACACGTAAAGATTGATATCCTAGGCATATATGAGCTGAAATGGGTTGGTATTGGCCATTTTGAATCAGACAATCATATGGACTACTATGCCGGGAATGACAAATTGAAGAGGAATGCCACTGAATTCATTGTCAAAAAGGATGTTGCAAGATCTAGCCTGAAGTGCAGTGCTATCGGTGATAGGATAATATCCATACACCTACAAAAAGAACAGTTAATATGACTATTATTCACATTTACATAGATCACATGATAGAATTTTGCAAGACCAGTGACTTATTCATTGCAAATACCTTTTTCAACAACATAAACAACAACTATACACATGGATCTCACTGGAGAGAAAACACAAAAATCAAATTGACTACATCTGTGGAAAGCAGCCATGGAAATGCTCAAAATCATCTGTCAGAACAAGGCCAGGGGCCAACTGCAGAACAGGTCATCAATTGCTCATATTCAAACAAGTTCAAGTTGAAGCTGAAGAAAATTTTAAAAAGTCCACAAGAGCCAAAATACAACCTTGAGTATATCCCACCTGAATTTAGAGACTATCTCAAGAATAGATTTGATGCACTGAACACAAATGACTGAAGACCAGACAAGTTGTGGGAAGACATCAAGGACATCATACACGAAGAAAGAAAGAGGTCATTAAAAAGACAGGAAAGAAAGGAAAGACCAAAATGAATGTCAGAAGAGACTCTGAAAGTTACTCTTGAATGTCGAGTAGCTAAAGCGAATGGAAGAAATGATGAAGTAAAAGAGCTGAACAGAAGGTTTCAAAGGGTAGCTTGAGAAGACAAAGTAAAATATTATAATGAAATGTACAAAGACTTAGAGATAGAAAACCAAAAGGGAAGAACACACTCAGCATTTCTCAAGCTGAAAGAACTGAAGAAAAATTCAAACCTTGAATTGCAATATTGGAAGGACTCTATGGGCAAGATTTTGAATGAGGCAGGAAACATCAAAAGCAGATGGAAGGAATACGCAGAGTCACTGTACCAAAAAGAATTGGTCAACATTCAGCCATTTCAGGAGGTAGCATATGATCAAGAACCAATGGTTTTGAAGGAAGAAGTCCAAGCTGCACTGAAGGCATTGGTGAAGAACAAGGCCCCAGGAATTGATGGAATACCAATCAAGATGTTTCAACAAAAGGATGCAGCACTGGATATGCTCACTTGTCTATGCCAGGAAATTTGGAACACAGCTACCTGGCCAACTGACTGGAAGAGATCCATATTTGTGTCAATTCCAAAGAAATGTGATCCAACAGAATGCATTAAGTTATTGAACAATATCATTAATGTCACACACAAGTAAAATTTTGCTGAAGATTGTTCAAAAGCAGTTGCATCAGCGTATCAACAGGGAACTGCCAGAAATTCAAGCCAGCTTCAGAAGAGGATATGGAATGCAGGATATCATTGCTGATGTCGGATCTTGGCTGAAAGCAGAGAATACCAGAAAGATGTTAATATGTGTTTTATTGACTATGAAATGGCATTCGACTGTGTGGATCATAACAAATTATGGATAACATTGTGAAGAATGGGAATTCCAGAACACTTAATTGTGCTCATGCAGAACCTGTACGTACACCAAGAGGCAGTTGTTCGAACAGAGCAAGGGGACACTGCATGGCTTAAAATCACAAAGGTGTGCATCATGGTTATATCCTTTCACCATAGTTATTCAGTCTGTATGCTGGGCAAATAATCTGAGAAACTGGACTATATAAAGAAGAATGTGGCATCAGGGATGGTGGAAGATTCATTAACAACCTGCAGTATGCAGATGACATAACCTTGCTTGCTGAAACTGAAGAAGACTTGAAGCACTTACTGATGAAGATCAAAGACTACAGCCTTCAGTACGGATTACACCTCAATATAAACAAAACAAAAATTCTCACAACTGGACAAATAAGTGACATTATGATAAATGGAGAAAAGATTGAAGTTGTCAAGGATTTCATTTTACTTGGATCCACAATCAACACCCATGGAAGCATCAGTCAGGAAATCAAATGACATATTGCATTGGGCAAATCTGCTGCAAAAGTCCTCTTTAAAGTTTTAAAAAGCAAAGATGTCACTCTGAGGACTAAGGTGCACCTGACTCAAGCCATGATATTTTCAGTTGCCTCATATGCATGCAAAAGCTGGACAGTGAATAAGGAAGACAGAAGAAGAATTGATGCCTTTGAATTATGGTGTTGTCAAAGAATATTGACTATACCATGGACTGCCAGAAGAATGAACAAGACTATCTTGGAAGAATTATAGTCAGAGTGCTTCTTGGAAGTGAGGATGGTGAGACTTTGTTTCATGTACTTTGGACATTGTCTTAGTCATCTAGTGCTGCTATAACAGAAACACCACAAGTGTTTCTCACAGAAGTTTATTCTCTCACAGCCTCGTAGGCTAGAAGTCCAAATTAAGGGCATCAGCTCCAGAGGAAGGCTTTCTCTGTCCACTCTGGAGGAAGGTCCTTGTCATCAATCTTCACCTGGACTAGGAGCTTCTCCACGCAGGAACCCTGGGTCCAAAGGATGCAGTCTGCTCCTAGTGCTGCTTTCGTGGTGGTATGAGGTGTCCCCGCCCTCCGCTTGCTTCTCTCTTTTATATCTCAAAAGAGATTGGCTTAAAACACTATCTAATCTTATAGATCTCATCAATATAACTGCTGCTAATCTATCTCATTAACATCATAGTGATAGGATTTACAACACACAAGGAAATCACATCAGGTGACAAAATGGTAGACAATCATACAATACTGGGAATCATGACCTAGCCAAGTTGACTGATATTTTTGGGGGACACAATTCAATCCATGACAGACATGTTATCAAGAGGGACCAGTCCCTGGAGAAGGATATCATGCTTGGTAAAGTAGAGGGTCAGCAAAAAAGAGAAGGATCCTCAATGAGATAGATTGACACAGTGGCTGCAACAATGGGCTCAAACATAACGATTGTGAGGATGGCACAGGACTGGCAGTGTTTCATTCTATTGTACATAGGATTGCTATGAGTCGGAAATGACTCGACGGCACTGAACAACAAAAACATTCATGCCACCCTGTCATCACCAGGTCTGCTTCACTCACATTACAAGCTCAGTCCTGGTAGACACTTTATTTCACTACCTGGAGAATAAGTTTTAGAGTCTGTAAAAATCAAATTCAGTCCAAATTTTTACCCTTAATAACCATGACCTTCCACAATATGCATAACCTCTCTAAACTCTAGTTCCTTCATCTGTTAAGTGGTAATAAAATATTTAATTCCTAGAGTTGTGGTGGTGTAGTGGTTAAGAGCTTGGCAGCTAATCAAAAGGTCAGCAGTTCAAGTCCACTAGCTCCTCCTTTGAAACCCTATGAGAGAGTTCTACTCTGTCCTGTAGGGTCACTGTGAGTCAGAATCGACTCGATGGCAACAGATTTTTTTTTTTAGAACTCTTATGAAGATTAAATAAGTTAATATTTGAAAAGTGCTTAGTATTGTATCTGGCATATAGTAGCTATTTGATAAGCTTTTTAAAATAACCATATTTTTTGCAAATAATGTGCTCCCATAAGTAATGCCCCCACATGTACAATGCACATAGTGTGCCTTGGAAAATAATGTGCAGGAGGTTGCAAGGTTGGCAAAAAAAAGTATAATGTGTGCATTATTTGCATATAAATATGGTGTTAGACATATTTGTATTGAATTGAATGATTAGTACATTAACTTGTGACAAAATATGTTAAAATAATTATAAGTTAAAAATATCTCCAATTAGTTTTATGTACTGTAGTTTTACCTTAAACAAAATGTTAGTTTTAAATCCACTAATCCGACACTGTCTTATTATTCCAGTTAAAAATGAAGCAGCCTCAGAACTTCCAAATACAGCAGAAAATCTTCCATCATTGTCTCCATCAATTAGTGACCTAATAGTTCAATTAGGTTTAAACCAAGTGGTTGGTAAGTAGAGATTTATAATGTTTGGACACGGTAAAACGCAGTCTAAGAGTTAAAGTGTTTCAACTGTATATTTTATTGTTAAAATAGTAAATTCAAATATGGAGTAGTCTTTCTTTCCTTTATGATAATTTCACTCTAATCATTCTATCTACATATCAATCAGTATCTACCTGTAAAGAATTTATGATGTGCTCTTTGCTACACCTAACAAACATTCCTTATGTAGTTCTTAATATGTTTCCCTTTACCTGTTCATGAAAGTGCCTTTCTCCTATATTGTGAATTTTCATAACATAAATAAGATGTTATATGATCAATTCTTTAGAGAACACAGTTTTCATTACTTATATCATCTTTTGTAATAACAAGATAGAATGCAAATGAAACTAGCAATATATATGCAATATGGCTGCTTTGTGATCTGTTATCATAAAAATGGGAAATTTCTAATGATGAAAATGTAATTAGAATGTGTAAGAAGTTAGAATGTGTGCTAAAGCTAATGATGATGGTATTAGGAAAAAAATAGGCTCTCACTTTTGAGCAGTAACTAAATGTAATCAAATGCTGTATTTCTCTAAGATATTTAGGTTTTATAGTTACAATACATCTACCCATGAAAAAAATTATTATTGATATTCTTGCAGGAAAAATAACTATTTTTGCAAGTGTTAAACTCTACCCTTTTCCTCATTATTTTATTCTAGCAGTTTCCTATCTCAATATACATTCTCTCCTCATTTTTTTTAAGTGTCCACCACAACCACCAGTTACCCTTGAGTCAACTCCTACTCATGGTGACCCCATGTGTGTCAGAACAGAACTGTGCTCCATAGGGTTTGTCAGTGGCTGATTTTTCAGAAGTAGATCACCAGACCTATCTTCTGAGACACCTCCAGGTGGACTCGAACCTTCAGTCTTTCAGTTAACGAAGTCTATATTTCTCAGTCTCCATTGTAGCTGGGTGTGGTCAAGTGACTAAATCTTTTTCAATAAGATATAAACTGAAGTGTTCTGTGGCATCTTCTAAACCACCACCTTAAAAGTCAACAGGCATGGTATTATGCCCCTTATTTCTATATTTTGTTTTTCTTTTTATGACCTGGAACACATATTTGATAGTTGGAGCTCTAGCAGCCATTTTGGACCATTAAAATGAGGATAAAATTCTGGGTGTGGCAGAAATTAAGTTTGAAAAGAGAATGGGGACATGATTACTTGGTAGAATTGCCACACTACCCCTACATTGTTTAACTTCACACTTTTTATGTAATAAAATAAAATATTGTACATCTAAGCACTATTAATTTGGATTTTTCTGTTCCTCACAGAATTTGCTATTCCTACATTGAAACAGTGCTTTTTATTATGAAACTTTTGGTAACAGATGGTTTCTTTGTAAAGCAAACATCATTTAGAAATCTGTTAAGGAGAGCTCAACAATCTGTAACTGTCAGTTAGCTGTTGCTTTAAACAAACTACCCCAATACTTGGTTGCTTAAAACAACAATCATTTATTATTATTACAGGCCACGTGTCAGGTTTCAGCTGAGACTTGACGGTCTAAGCTGGGCTCAATGTCTTGCTAAAGCATCTGTAGGTTGACTGACTAATTTATACATCTGTGGGTTGACTGGGGCCTCTGCTGTTACATTGGCTTGATTTGGATAGTTTGACTGGGGCAATCTTTCTCCATGAGTCTCTGGGAATGTTCTTCTCATGAAGTTGGCAGATGTGCTAGAGCAAGTTGAAATATGCAAGGCCTCTTGAGACCTTGGCTTGGAACTGGCACACTGTCACTTCTAACTCACTGTATTGGTTGAACCCAGAGTCAAGGGAGTGGGAAAATACACCTCATTTGTAGTAGGTACTGCCAAGGCATGTAGCAAAGGTCATACTTTCTGGGAAGGGTGAGGAATTGGTGTCATTAGTGCAATCTACAAGACTATTGAACATAGCTGCTTGTAATAAGAATAATAATTATTATTATACTTAGATGAAAAAATCACCTAAGGAAACCTGGAGTTTTAGTTAACTTATGCAGCATTATCTTCTTGAATAAATGGATTCTTACATTCTGTGTTTTGAAATAATGAAAATATCTTACAGAATTCCATATCTATTGTAATTTTCCTTTAGAGGACTAAGGACTAGGTTATATGATCTCTATGATTGCTTCTAGCTTGAAATTTCTATGGTTGTAGTCTAGTAATGCTATATGGAATATGGCAAAACATGAAACCTGAAGAGTTTTTGTAAAAGTATTCGTATTAATGAGTTTACTCCACAAGCTCATTTGCCTTAAGAATTTTTAAATCTAAAATAATTAGAGAACTTACTTAAGGAATGCAACATAGTCAAATAAAATAGGGACTTTAAAAAGAGTGTAAAGTCTATTAATATATTAACTGATGTGTAGTAAAAACCTTATTATTCCAGTATCACTGGAAAATTGAAATATCATAAGCTTTGGAGATATTGGGAAACCTATATGAGTTCTGAAATGAGTACAGTGCAAACATGAGTTCATTGATGAATTGAAGAATATGTTTGTGTAGGGAGTGGTTGGTGGGGGCTAATCCTGGGGCTGGAATAAGCCTATTCTCACTCATTTACCTCTCTAGGTTTTCTGGACCTAATGCCTCTCCAAGACACATTCATTCAAATCCCCAGGTGAAACTGGCTCCTAAACACACACTAAACACAAAAATTAATTCCATGTAGATTAAAGATTTAAATGTAAAACACAAAACTAAAACTTTTAGCAGAAAATATAGGAGGATAACTCTGACCTCAGTGTGGCAAACACTAGCTAGCTGTTCACCCGACCCATTTTCTTTTCTTTTAGACACACAACTAGGCTGTATTTCCCAAGCTCTCTTGCATTTAGGTGTGGCAATGCAACTGTGCTCTGGACAGTAGAATGTGTTTGTGGAGTACTCTCTCTCTTCTCCCGTCATATGGCTAGATATTGACACTCAGTTAAACCTTAGGCAGCTGAAAGTTGAGTACGATAGAGACACCTGTAATATGGGTGCCTGAATGACTCCATGGGCAGAATCACTCCAGTGAACCATATCCCCACTAACCTTATGTGTGTAAGAAATAAAATTCTGTTCTGTAAGCAGGTGAGATTTGGAGGTGTGACTGTTAGAGCAGCTAGATTACAATAAGTACAGGGTATGAAAGGATTTCTTTAACAAGACAATGTGCTAAATATAAAATAAACTATTGGTAAATTAAATTAGTTAAAATCGAGAATTTCTGTTCATCAAAAGGTAACATAAAGAAGGTAAAAAGACAAGCCAAAATTTTGGACAAGATTGACATTTGCCATGCATAACCAACAGAAGAGAAATATACAGAATACATTAAGAATTCCTAAAAAACAATGCAATCCCGATCCAAATTCCAATGGCATTTTTTAACAAGATGGAGAAACAAATCACCAACTTCACATGGAAAGTGAAGAGACCTCAGAGAAGTAAAGCATTACTGAAGAAGAAGAACAAAGTGGGAGGCCTCACACTACCTGCCATGGTAGTCAAAACAGCCTGGTTCTGGTACACAACAGATACACAGACCAATGGAACAGAATTGAGACCCCAGACATAAATCCATCCACCTATATGACCAGCTGATATTTGACAAAAGCCCAAAGTCTGTTAAATGGGGGGAAAAGACAGTCTCTTTAATAAATGGTGCTGGCATAACTGAATATCCATCTGCAAAAAAATGAAACAGGACCCATACCTCACACCATGCACAAAACTAATTCAAAATGGATCAAAGACTAAATATAAAATCAAAAATAATAAAGATTATAGAAGAAAAATAGGGACAATGCTAGGAGCCCTAATACATGGCACAAATAGTATACAAACCATAACTAACAATGCAGAAACAGCAGAAGAAAAACTAGATAACTGGGAGCTCCTAAAAAAATCAAACATTTATGCTCATCAAAAGACTCCATCAAAAGAGTAAAAAGAGAACCTACTGACTGGGAAAAAATTTTGGCTACAACATAGCCAATAAGGGTCTAATCTCTAAAATCTACAAGATACAGCAACACTTCAACAACAAGTAGACAAATAACCCAGTTAAAAAATGGGAAAAGGATATGAACAGGCACTTCACCAAAGAAGACGTGCAGGCGGCTAACAGACACATGAGGAAATGCTCACAATCATTAGTCATTAGAGAAATGCAAATCAAAACTACAATGAGATAACATCTAACCCCAACACAGCTGGCACTAATCCAAAAAACACAAAATAATAAATGTTGGAGAGGTTGTGGAGAGATTGGAAAACTTTTGCACTGCTGGTAGGAATGTAAAATGGTACAACCGCTTTGGAAAACAATTCGGTGCTTCCTTAGAAAGCTAGATATAGAAATAGAAATACCATATGATCTAGAATCCCATTCTTAGGAATATATCTTAGAGAAACAAGAGCTGCCACATGAATAGACATATGCACACCCATGCTCATTGCAGCATTGTTCACGATAGCAAAAAGATGGAAACAACCTAGGTGCCCTGTCAACAGATGAGCGGATAAACAAATTATGGTACATACACACAGTGAATAAATACTATGCAGCGATAAAGAACGATGATTCCACACAACGTCTCACAACATGGATGAATTTGGAGGGCCTTATGCTGAGTGAAATTAGTCACAAAAGGACAAATATTGTATGAGACCATTATTATAAGAACTCAAGAAAAGGTTTAAACACAGAAAACAGCATTCTTTGATGGTTACGAGGGTGAGGAGGGGGAAGGAGGGGAATTCACTGACTAGGTAGTGAAAAAGGACAATACACAATGTGGGGGAAGTCAGCACAACTGGACCAAGACAAAGGCCAGGAAGTTTCCTGGATGCATCCAAACACTTTGAGGGACAGAGTGGCTCGGGCTAGGGCCTGGGAACCACAGTTTCAGGGGACATCTAGGTCAATTGGCATAACAAAGTTTATTAAGAAAATGTTCTGCATCCCACTATGGTGAGTGGTGTCTGGGGTCTTAAAAGCTTGCAAGCAACCATCTAAGATGCATCAACTGGTCCCATCCCACTTGGAGCAAAGGAGAATGAAGAAAGCCAAAGACACAAGGAAAATATTAGCCCAAGAGACTAAAGGACCACATAAACCAGAGACTCGACTAGCCTGAGACCAGAAGAATTAGGTGGTACCTGGCTACCACCAAAGACTGCCCTGACAGGGAACACAATAGAGAGTCCCAGATGGAGTGAGAGAAGAGTGTGGAGCAGAACTCAAATTCACATAAAAAGACCAGACTTAATGGTTTGACAGAGACAGGAGGAACTCCCAAAACTATGGCCCTCAGATGCTCTGTTGACCAAGAACTGAAACCATTCCCGAAGCCCACTCTTCAGACAAAGATTATAACCATTGCCATTGAGTTGATCCCAATTCATAGTGACCCTATGGACAGAGTAGAACTGTGCCATAGAATTTCCAAGGAGCACCTGGTGGGTTCGAACTGCCAGCCTTTAGGCTAGCAGCCGTAGCTCTTAACCATTATGCAACCAGGGTTTCCAGACAAAGATTAGACAGGACTATGAAACGAAAAATAATACACATGAGGAGTGTCCTTCTTAGTTCAATCAGATACACAAGACCAAATGGGTGGCTGCTGTCCAGAGGCAGGATGAGAATGCAGGAAGGAACAGGAACTGGTTGAATGGATACAGGGAACCCAGGGTGGAAAGGGGGAGTGTGCTGTCACATTGTGGGGATTTCAACTAATGTCACAAAACAATATGTGTATAAATTTTTCTATAAGAAATTACCTTGAGCTGTAAACTTTCACCTAAAGCACACACACACACACACACAAAAAATTCCTAAAAAGGCAAAAAGAAGAAAAACAAAAATTAGAAATTACTTTATAGGCATGACAGAGATGAAACACAAATGGCCAATATACATATGAAAAGATTCTTAACCTTACTGTTAATCAGGGAAATAAAATAAATATGGGATACCATTTTATTCCCACTGGGTTAGCAAAAATTTAAAAGCCTGGCCATACCAAATGTAGAGAATATTATTGTTAGGTGCCGTCAAGTTGGTTCTGACTCATAGCGACCCTATATGCAACAGAGCGAAACACTGCATGGTCCTGCACCATCTTCACAATTGTTGCTATGTTTGAGCCCCTTGTTGCTGTCATTGTGTCAGTCCATCTCATGGAGGGTCTCTTCTTTTTCACTGACCCTCTGCTTTACCAAGCACGATGTCCTCCTCCAGAAACTGGTCCCTCCTGATAACATGTCCAAAGTACATGAGATGAAGTCTCATTATCCTTCTAAGGAGCATTCTGGCTGTACTGCTTCCAAGACAGATTTGTTTGTTCTTCTGCATAGGCAGAGGTTGTGAGTACAAGTTATTGGAAAACTTTGGAAAAGAATTTGGAATTATAGTGTAAAGTTAATTATATGCATATGTTATAGCTAAACAGTTTCATCCCTGGGTGTTGCATATGTGCACCAGAATCCATGTGCAATAAAGTTCATGTTGTTGTTGTCTGGTGTCATCGAGTCAATTTTCAACTCATAGTGACCCCATGTAACAGAGTAGAACTGCCCCATAGAGCTTTCTAGGCTGTAATCTTTATGAGAGCAGAGTGCCAGGTCTTTCTCCATTGCCAGGTCTTTCTCTCGTGGACCTGCTCGGTGGGTTTGAACCTCCAACCTTTCAGTTAGCAGCTGAGTGCTTAACCATTGAGCAACCACGGCTCCTTCATAAAGCTAACATGTTTTTAATAACAAATTCTAGAAGCAACCAAATGTCCATTGAGAGGAGAATGGATAACTATAGTATGTTTTTATAATGGAATGTTATACAGCATTGAAAATGAATGAACTTTAGCTACATGTATCAGTATGGATTAATCTTAGAAACTTAATTATTATTTAATTATGGTAAAACATATATAACAAAAACTTACAATTTTTAGAATTTTAAGTGAACAATTCAATGACATTAATACACTCCCAAAAAATTTTTTATCACCCCAAACAGAAACTTAGTACCCACTGTGAAATGAGGGTAGTGGTAGTAGTGTCAGACCCTAACTTCAGGGGGATAATGACCAGAATCAGCCAAAAGCTGAATCCCATGAGGTGGAGGTCAGACATACCTTGACCCTCCAAACTTTTTATCAATTCTGACACCAGCTGTCCCTCCCATGGCACTATCTACTTCTCTTCTGGGTTCGATAATCCTTTGTAATGGCCACACAGAACTCAAAGACCATACTTATAATTAAGTGGTTTATTAAGGAAGTAACAGGTTACAACTTGGGATCAGGATAAACAGGTTACAACTCAAAATCAGAATCAGGAAGCATGTAGGCAGTCTCCCTTCTTCAGTGCAGAATAGCTCTCTCAGCCCCTCTTGGCCATGCAGGCTTCCTCTCATCCCCCTGAGGACAGGCTCCTCTTGGTCCTGCCATCTGTCACCACCAGCTCTGCCACTAGGCCCCTTCTGGGCCTGTCACTGTCTTTCAGTGTTACAGCCCTTGACTCATATTATAGCTGTTTTAGGAGGTTCCTTGCCTTGTCTCTCTTTGCTTTTTCTTTCTTCTGATTCTTCCTGCTGCTTCTCTTCCTGCTTCTTTCGGTTTGAAAAAACTCTGTGGGATTGGCTGCTTATATACACAACTCCTTGTCAATTTCAAGGCATGGCCCCTCCCAGTGGGGGGCCACAAACAGACCACTCCCCTCTCAATAGGCCGCAGACACTTCATTTGCATAGTAGGCTATAGCCATTTCATTTGCATAGAGTATTGACCAATCTCTGCAAGGTGCATACCTGTCACAGGGCAAGCTGCAGCCCAAGACTAGACAAAAAGTATCAAAACCAAGTTGTTTACAGCTTACCCAGGAAATGTCAATCAGCCTGGACAAAAGTAACAAACTCTTGGGGTAGAAAACTAGGGCAAAGGGAACTCCTCAGGGCCTAGGGGAAAAATCTCTCAAGCTGTTTTTCCAAAGAACCAAGATGAAAGGCTATATGAAGGAACTCATGTCACCACACTCACTAAGCAATAGCTCCCCATTCCCTCCTTTTATTCCAGCCCCTGATAACTACGAATATACTTTTGTGTCTATGCATTTGTTTATTCTAGATATTTCATAAATGTGGGATTGTACAATATTTTTCATTTTGTATCTGACTTATTTCACTCAGCATACTGTTTTCAAGATTCACCCATGTTTTATTATTTATCAGAACTTCATTTCTCTCTGTGGCAAAATAATATTCCATTGTATGGATATACCACATCTTGTTTGCCCATTCATCTGTTAATGTACGCTTGAGTTGTTTCCACCTTTTGGCCATTGTGAATAATGATGCAGTGAACATTGGTGTTCAAGTATCTGTTTGAGTCCCTGCTTTTACCAGTTAGTTTCTTGGTGCTGCTATGACAAATACCACAAGTAGTTGGCTTTAATGAACAGAAATTTGTTTTCTTAGAGTTTAGGAGGCTAGAAGCCTGAATTCAGAATAGCAGCTCTAGGGGAAGCCTTTCTCCATAGGCTCTGAGGGAAGGTCCTTGTCTCTTTGCAGCTTCTGCTCCTCAGATCCTTGGAGATCTTCATGTGGCATGGCATCTATCTTCCACCATTTGTGCTTCTTTGCCTCTATGCTAATCTTCTCTTTTTATATCTCAAAAGTAATTTGCTTAAGACACACACTATAGTGTGTGTTATGTTAACGACAGTGATGTCATTAACACAACAAAGAAAACCCTATTCCCAAATGGAATTATATCCACAGATATAGGGGCATTATGGATTTAATTGTGTCTCCTAAAAACGTGTGTCAACTTGGCTAGGGCATGATTCCCAGTATTGTGTGGTTGTCCTCCATTTTGTGATCTGATGTAATTATCCTATGTGTTGTAAATCCTAACCTCTCTGATGTTAATGAGGCAGGATTAGAGGCAGTTATGTTAATGGAGCAGGACACAATCTATAGGATTAGGTTGTATCTTGAGTCAATCTCTTTTGAGATATGAAAGAGAGAATTGAGCAGAAAGGAGAAGGACCTCCTACCACCAAGAAAGATGAACCAGGAGTGGAGTGCATCCTTTGGACCCAGGGTCACTGAATGGATAAACTCCTAGACCCAGGGGAAGATTGATGACAAGGACTTCCCCCAGAGCCAGCAGAGAGAGAAAGCCTTGTCCTAGAGCTGATACCCTGAATTCGGACTTCTAGCCTTCTAGACTGTGACAGAATAAATTTCTATTTGTTAAAGCCATTCACTTGTGGTATTTTTGTCATAGCAGCACTATATAACTAAGACAAGGGGTCAGTATTACAACACATATTTTGGGGGGACACAATTCAAACCATAACAACATCTTTTGAGTATATGCCTAGGACTGGAATTGCTGGCTCATACAGTAATTCTCTTTTAACTTTGTGAAGAGCAGCTGAACTGTGTTCCATAGTGGCTGCACAATTGTATATTCCCACCAGCAATGAATGATGATTCCCATTTCCCCACATCCTTGTCAACACTTGTTATTTTCTGTTTATTGATACCAGTAATCCTAACCCATTGCCACTGAGTCGATTTTGACTCATAGCGACCCTATAGGACAGAGTAGAAATGACCCCCATAGGGTTTCCAAGGAGCAGCTGGTGGGTTCAAACTGCTGACCTTTTGGTTAGGCATTCGGGTGACTAACAGAGACATGAGGAAATACTCATGATCATTAGCCATTAGAGAATTGCAAATCAAAACTACAATGAGATATCATCTCATCCTGACATTACTGGCACTAATTTAAAAAACAAAAACAGAAAATAACAACTGTTGAAGAGGTTGCAGGGAGATTGGAACTATTACTCATTGCTGATGGGAATGTAAAATGGTACAACCACAACAGAAAATAATATCACACCTCCTTAAAAAGCTAGAAATAGAAATACCATACAATCCAGCAATTCCACTCCTAGGAATATATCCTAGAGAAATAAGAGCTGTCACAGGAATAGACATATGCACACCCAAGTTCATTGCAGCATTATTCACAATAACAAAAAGATGGAAGTAACCTAAGTGCTCATCAACAGATGAATGGATAAACAAATTATGGTACATACACACAATGGAATACTACCCAATAATAAAGAACAATGATGAATACAAAAAACATCTCACAACATGGATGAATCTGGAGGACATTATGTTGAATGAAATAAGTCAGTCACAAAAGGACAAATATTGTATGAGACCACTATTACAAAAACTGAAGAAAAGGTTTACACACAGAAAAAACAATCTTTGATGGTTACCAGACAGGGGAGGTGTGGGGAGGGAAAATCACTAACTAGATAGTAGACAGTGGTAACTTTGGTGAAGGGAAAGACAACACACAGTATAGGGGAGGTTAGCACTTCTTGGCCAAGTCAGTGTCATAGAAGCTTACTAGACACATCCAAACACTTTGAGGGACTGAGTTGCTGGGGCTGAGGGCTGGGGACAGTAGTTTGGGGGACACCTAGGTCAACTAGCATAACATAGTTTATAAAGAAAATGTTCTGCATCCTACTTTGGTGAGGGGTCTTAAAAGCTTGCAAATCGCCATCTAAGATACATATGTTGGTCCCATCCCATCCGGAGCAAAGGAGAATGAAAGAAAACCACAGACACAAGGAAAATATTAGTCCAGAGGACTATTGGACCACATGAACCACAGACTCCACTAGCCTGAGCCCAGAAGAACTAGGTGCCCAGCTACCACCACCAGCTACTCTGACAGGGATCAAAATTGAAGGTCCCAGAAAGAGTGAGAGAAAAATGTAGAACCAAATTCAAATACACACACACTCACACAAAGACCAAACTTACTGGCCTGACAGAGACTGGAGGAACCCTTGAGACTATGGCCCCTGGACACCCTGCTAACTCATAAATGAAGCCACTTCTGAAGTCCACCTTTCAGCCAAAGATTAAAAAGTCCTCTAAAACAAACAGTAACACATGTGAGGAACATGCTTTTTAGTTCAATCAAGTATCGAGACCAAATGGGCAACACCTGCCCAAAAACAAAGACGAGAAGATAGGAAGGGAGAGGAAAACTGGACGAATGAACATGGGGAACCCAGGATGGAAAGGGGGAGAGTGCTGACATATTGCAGGGATTGCAACCAATGTCACAAAATAATTTATGTATAAATTTTTGAATGAAAAATGAATTTGCACTGTAAACTTTCACCTAAATCACAGTAAAAAAAAAAAAAAAAGTTGTGTAAGGAAATAACTCACAGAATTACAAGAAATCCACAACTCCAGACTCATGTTGCACCTCTCTCAAATATAGCAGGAAAGAAGAAACAAAAACCCAACTAACTTATTAAGGATGTAGAAGGTCCTTTTACCCAGATATATACAATAAACAAGCATATACAGAACATTTCACCCATAGAATCAAAAAAAACAAATCTGTCGCCGTCAAGTTGATTCTGACTCATAGTGACCCTATAGGACAGAGTAGAACTGCCCCCAGGACTTCCAAGACGGTAATCTTTATGGAAATAGACTGCCACATCTTTCTACCATGGAACTGCTGGTGAGTTTGAACCACCAACCTTTCTGTTAGCAGCCCAGCGCTTTAACCACTGTGCCACCAGGGCACTGCATACTGGGACACAAGGTAAGTTTTCATAAATAGCAAAGGATTGATTTCCACAAATCATGTTCTCTGACTATGATGCAAAAAAAATACAAGAACTAAATATTAAGAGAAGATAACAAAAACCTCTATGTTTAGAAATTTGAAAACTCCTGTTTACAAACTGAATAAAAGGTGATAATGGACACTAAAAAATTGAGAGTCACTGGGTGGTGCAAATAGTTTAGTGCTTGGCTACTAACTGAAAGCTTGGCAGAGATGCCTTGGAAGAAAGGCCTGGTGATCTACTTCAGAAATATCACAGTCATTTAAAAAAAGAAAAAAAAAAATCTAGGTCTAAGCTAACATGAAAACACTTCTCATCAAAACTTGTGGGGGGTACATAAGTAGGTGCTTAGGAGGAAATTTAAAGCTTTAATTGAATGTAATAGAAAATAAGAAAGACTAAAAAGTTATGAGTTAAGTGTTCATTGCAAGAGGATGGAAAAAGAAGCAGATGCTAAACCCTGAAAACAAAAAATAGAAAAAGAAAATAAGAGCAGGAATTTTAAAAATTGGACTATGGAATTAATAAGGAGGATCAACCAATAAAAAGCTATTTTAAAAAGACTCATAAACAGAACTATGGCAATATTTAACAAGTAAAGTACTGTTGTATGTTGTTGAGTCAATTCCAACTCGTAGTGACCCTATATCACAGAGTAGAACTGTCCTACAGCATTTCCTAGGCTGTAATCTTTACAGGAGCATATTGCCAGGTCTTTTCCCCAGCGGAGCCACTGGTGGGTTTGAACCTCTGACCTTTCAATTAGCAGCCAAGCTCTTAACCATTGCACCACCAGGGCTCCTAGCACGTAAAGTAGAAAGCATAAATTGGGAAGATTGAGGGAATATGGCTGTAACTGTGACATAGTTTTTAAGTTTTCTCAGTCTCCCCCTGAAAAAAACCTAACAACTTGGATAGCAAAATTAAAAACTCATGGAAAACTTCCCCCTACAAATCTCAGTGACAGAGTATTAACATTAACCCCTAAATAAGAGCATGTGGTGAAAAATCTCCAATAGCTACAAGACCTGTGTGGTATCAGCATCTCCACATGAAGAAGCAGAGGGAAGTGTCTGATGTAACTGAGAACCTCAAAAGAGGTACTTACTGGAACGTTACAGGGCTAATGTGATAACATCAGCCGAAACTGAGAGGAGATTAATTGATTACATTTGAAAGGTGATGTGGAACCAAATCATTATTTTGAAAATTACTATGAAAGAGAAAACGTGAAGCATTCATTCTACCTTCCCCATGTGAACTGTACATACACTGGATATCCAAGTGTACACTTGGAGAAGTGGAGATATTTCTCTTCATAGAAGTATTGCAGCTAACAAATGAAGTAGGAGGGGTAGAATCATACTATAGCTATTCTGCAATTCATATTGAATTAATGGATCTAGGAAAGGAGCATTAATGGCTGCTAACATTACAAAAAGTGATACAACTGGAACATTATGTTTGTGCTAATGGAAGAATGTAACATCAATGAAGTTATCTTGTCCTTCAACCCCCTCCCCCCAAAACTGGAACCGAATCTTACGAACAATTGAGATCCAGTTGCCAATTTATAGGTAATATACAGAGGAACATCTTAAACTGCCCTATGAGGAGACAATCAGGAAAATCCAAGTTGTAGGAAACCATGCAACCTGGTTTCCTTAACACATTGTAAAATTCCAAGGAAAAATAAAAGTTATAAGGGATAACCTGAAGATTAAAAGAGACATGTTTTAAAAAGGCAAAACTAAACTGAAATGTTTATAGATACACATTTCGCTAATAAAATCATAGAGAACAGCAGGCAAGTGATGACAATAAAGTTAGGACAGTGGTTAATTTAAGAGGAGAAGGTTATTGTTATTGGGATGAGACATGTGGGGGGTTTATGGTGTAGTTGGAAAATTGCTATTTCTTGATTCTGGGTGGTCATTAAGCATATATGTTTTATGGGATTTTCTAGATCTTTGTTATATTTACAATGAAATAAAGGTTGTAAAAAGAAGTACGAATAAATAATTCAAGAGGAAAAAGGATAGTAAAACTGTAGTTGCTTAGGCCAAAAACTTTGGCGTCAACTTTGACTTCTCTCTTTAACATCTTACAACCAACACATTAACCAGTTCTTTCTGGGACCTTGCGTATAAATTAGTATGAACCATATGAATTGTCATTTGGCAAAGTCAAAAATGATCAAATACATTAACTGCTATTGGAGAGTGCTCTCCCACCACAAACAACTGAGAAAGTGGAAAATATATATGAAACAATCATTTTCAGACCTTGATATACAGACCGCATAGGATACAATTTTTAGACTGCAGCGCAGGAAAGGAAAACCAAATACAATCTGATGATATTTCTGAGTTGAGACAGGCTCCACAGTGTGGTAAGCAGACACAACTAAAATTTAAAGGGCAGAATGAAAGGGAAGAGGGAAAAGGTGCAAAAAGACAGAGCTTGGGAGAGCTCCAGAGAGTCACCTTGAGTCTTTGGCTGAGTACTTCTCTGTGCATGCCTAAGATGAAACTCAATATGGCTGGAGAAAGAATGACCAGAAAGAACTAAGGGTCATTTTTTCCTGTATAATAGACCACATTCTGTCTTTGGCTAATTGCTTACTCATTTTCCATTAAATTGGTAGTTAGATCTAAAGGCTTGATTATATTCAGGTTCAATATTTTAGGCATGTCTATTTTGTATGTGGTGCTATGTACCTCCCGTGGCATTATTTAATAAGACACTTGATGTCCGGTTGTCTCACTTTTAGTAATGCTGAGGATTCAAGTGATGTCAGTCTAATACTTCCATTGTAATATGCATCATCAGCATTTCACCAAATGGTTTGGCTACCATTGATGTAGTCCTAGATCTATCATTTCAGTAAGGGTTGCAAAATAGTGACTCTTTCTGCATTAACAATTTCCCCTATTATTAACATCTTGCCTTGGTGTGGTACATTTGTTGCAGTTGATGAACCAATATTCAGAAATTATTATTATAATTCTTTAAAATTTTTAATTTTGGTGAAAATATACTCAGCAAAGCATACACCCATTCAGCAATTTCTACATGTACAGTTCAATGACATTGGTTACAGTCTTCACATTGTGTCACCATTCTCACCGTCTCTACCTGTATTGTTTCACCACCATTGACTTAGACTCACTACCCCATAAACTTCTCTATGCTTTAGAGTTACTGTCGTCAGTTTGATCCCATACAGACAATTCTTTAAAAGAGTGCAATGGTCATGGTGAACTTTCTTTACTAATTTAGCTAATCTGTTGTTTAGTTTAAAGATGACTTCAAGGGATAATTTCGGTTAATGGTTTGAAGATCTCAGAGGGATAGATTCAGAGGTTCTTCCAGTCTCAATACATCCAGTATGTCTGGATTCTGTGAGAATTTGAAGTTCTGTTCCAACTTTTCCCCTTTCGATCAGGATTCACCTATTGATTTCTTGATCAAAGCATTTGGTAATTGTAGCCAGGCACCAGCAAATTATTAACTGAACTCATTAGTTTTCATTAAGGTTCACTCTTTGTGTTGTACGATTCTATGGGTTTTCACAAATGCATAATACCTTATATCTACCATTTCAGTATCAACAAATGAACGCTAATTAAGTTACTAATACACTCACACATGTTAATGGTTATTTTATAAAATGTTTTAAAAAAATTTTTTATGTCTATAGAGACTGATATAGAACACTTGACAAATGCTGTTGGCAAAGATATAATAAAGGAGACACAGTTAAAGAGTCGACGTGGTAAGAACACAAGAACTTTTCAAGACTAACTTCTCATGCTTTCTTTTTCTTCCCTGGATTTTAATGAAGTATGGACCTTTAGTAACAGTAGTACCTATAAAATATTACATGGGTGGAAGTCTTTATTTAGTGGAACTCTAGTATTTACTAGCCATGGAAAATTAGCTAGATACTATTAGTTTTAGAACAGATTCATTTAGGAAATAATCCATACAAATCCAATGCTATTGTAATTTTACAATATGCTTGTTGCAAGTATTTTCAAAGCTATTATACTCACTTTCTTTTTTTTTAAATTCCTTTGTGTTTTAGGTGAAAGTTCACAGTGCAGATTAGTTTATCATTCAAAAATTTAGACAAATTGTTTTGTGACATTGTTTGTACTCCTTGCAAAGTGTCAGCCCTTTGCCACATTCCCTGTCCTCCCTGGGTTCTCCGTGTCCATTCGTCCAGTTTTCCTGTCCCTTCTTGCCTTCTCATCTTTGCTTTTGGGCAGGTGTTGCTCTTGTGGTCTCAGTACTTGATTGGACTAAGAAACATGTTCCTCAAATGTGTTATTGTTTATTTTATAGGCCTGTCTAATCTTTGATGAAAAGGTGGACTTCAGGAGTGGTTTCAGTTCTGAAGTTAGCAGGGTGTCCAGGAGCTATAGTCTCAGGATCCTCCAGTCTCTGTCAGACCAGTAGATGCGGTCTTTTTTTGTGAATTTGAATTTTGTTCTACATTTTTCTCCTGCTGTGTCCAGGATCCTCTATTGTAATCCCTGTCAGAGCAGTTGGTGGTGGTAGCTAGACACCGTTTAGCTCTTCTGGGCTCAGGCTGGTGGAGGCTGTGGTTCATGTGGTCCTTTAGTCCTTTGGACTAATATTTTCCTTGTGTCTGTGGTTTTCCTCATTCTCCTTTGCTCTGGGGAGGATGGAGCCAATAGATATATTTTAAATGGCCACTTGCAAGCTTTTGAGATCCCAGACAATATTCACCAAAGTAGAATGCAGAACATTTTCTTTATGAGATATGCCAGTTGACCTAGATGTCCCCTGAGACCATGGTACCCAGCCGTCAGCCCCAGTTACTCAGTCCCTCAAAGTGTTTGGATGTGTCTAGGAAGCTTCTATGACTTTGCTTTGGTCAAGTAGTGTGGATGTCCCCTATATAGTGTGTTGTCTTTCCCTTCACCGAAGTTACTACCAAAGTTACTACTTGTCTACTCTCTAGTTAATGATTTTCCCTCCCCTCAACTCCCCTCCCTCATAACAAAGATTTTTTTTATTGTGTGTAAACCTATAATAGTGGTCACATACAATATTTGTTCTTTTGTGATTGACTTATTTCACTCAGTATAATGCCCTCCAGATTCATCCATGTTGTGAGATGTTTTTCAGATTCATCATTGTTCTTTATCGTTGTGTAGTATTTCATTGTGTGTATGTACCATAATTTGTTTATCCATTCATCTTCTGATGGGCACTTAAGGTTACTTCCATATTTTTGCTGTTGTGAATAATGCTGCAATGAACATAGGTGTGCATATGTCTATTCATGTGACTGCTCTATATATTTGTAGGAGTGAGATTGCTGGATCATATGGTATTTCTGTATCTAGCTTTTTAAGAAGGGGCCATATCATTTTCCATAGCAGTTGTAACATTTTACATTCCCACCAGGTGCATGAGAGTACCAATATCCTTGCAACCTCTCCAACATTTGTTATTTTCTGTTTTTTTTTTTGTTTTGTTTCATGTGAGTAATGTGGGGGTAAGACGGTGTCTCGCAGTAATTTTGATTTGCATTTCTCTGATGGCTAAGATCACAAGCATTTGCTTGTGTGTCTGTTTTCTGCCTGACTGTCTTTAGTGAAGTGTCTGTTCATATTCTTTGCCCATTTTTTAATTGGGCTATTTGTCTTCTTGTTGCTGAGGTGTTGGAGTATTCTATAGATTTTAGAGACTAAACCCTTGTCAGATATGTTGTAGCCAAAAATTTTTCTCAGTCTGTAGGTTCTCTTTTTACTCTTTTGGTGAAGTCTTTTTTTTTTTTTTTAATTGTACTTTACATGAAGGTTTACTAGTTTCTCATTAAACAGTTAGTACACATAATGTTTTAAGACATTGGTTAACAACCCCACGACATGTCAACACTCTCCCTTCTCGACTTTGGGTTCCCTATTATCAGCTTTCCTGTCCCTTCCTGCCTTCTAGTCCTTGCCCCTGGGCTGGTGTACGTGCATTAGTCTTGTTCTGTTTTATGGGCCTGTTTAATTTCTAGCTGAAGAGTGAACCTTGGGAGTGACTTCATTACTGAGCTAAAAGGGTGTCCAGGGGCCATACTCTCGGGGTTTCTCTAGTCTCTGTCAGGCCAGTAAGTCTGGTCTTTTTTTGTGAGTTAGCATTTTGTTCTACATTTTTCTCCAGCTCTGTCCAGGACCTTCTATTGTGATCCCTGTCAGAGCAGTCAGTGGTGGTAGCCAGGCACCATCTAGTTATACTGGACTCAGTCTGGTAGAGGCTGTGGTAGATGTGGTCCGTTAGTCCTTTGGGCTAATCTTCCCCTTGTGTCTTTAGTTTTCTTCATTCTCCCTTGCCTGAAGGGGTTAGACCAGTGGAGTATCTTAGATGGCCACTCACAGGCTTTTAAGACCCCAGACGCTGCTCTTGGTGAAGTCTTTTGATGAGCATAAGTGTTTAATTTTTAGAAGCTCCCAGTTATCTAAATTATTTTCTGGAGTTTGCACGTTATTAGTTGTAGTCTGTATTGTATATATGACATGTATTAGGTCCCCTAGTGTTGTCCCTGTTTTGTCTTCTATGATTTTTATCATTTTAAGTTTTATATTTAGGTCTTTGATCCATTTTGAGTTAGTTTTTGCATACGGCGTGAGGTATGGTTCCTGTTTCTTTTTTTTACAGATGGGCATCCAGTTTTGCCAGCACCGTTTGTTAAAAAGACTGTCTTTTTCCCATTTAATAGACTTTGGTCCTTTGTCAAATATCAGCTGACCAAAGGTGAATGAATGTACATCTGGGTTCTTGATTCTGTTCCATTAATCTGTATGTCTGTCATTGTATGTACCAGTACCAGGCTGTTTGGACTACTGTAGTTATATAGTAGGTTCAGAGATGATGTAGTATGAGGCCTCTTACTTTGTTCCTTTTCTTCAATAATTCTTTGCTTGTGCAGGGCCTCTTTCTTTTCCATATAAAGTTAATGATTAGTTTTTCCATCTAGTTAAAGAATATTGTTGGTATTTGGATTGGGATTGCATAATATCTGTAGATCCCTTTGGTTAGAATTGACAGTTTCACAATGTTGAATCTACCTATCCATGAGCATGGTATGTTTTTCCATTTATGTACCTCTCTTTTGGTTTCTTGCAATAGTGTTTTGTAGTTTTCTTTGTATAGGTCTTTTATGTCCCTGGTTAGATTTATTCCTAAGTATTTTATCTTTTTAGGGACTATTATAAATGGTATTGTTTTCCTGATTTCCTTTTTGAAGTTCTCTTTATTGGTGTATGGGAATCCAAGTGATTTTTGTATGTTTATCTTGTATCCTGGTACACTGCTGAATTTTTCTATTTTTTCCAGTAGTTTTCTTGTGGAATCTTTGGGGTTCTCTATGTATAATATCACATCATCTGCAAATAGGGATAGTTTTACTCCTTCCTTTCCAATTTGGATACCTTTATTTCTTTTTCTTGCCTTTTTGCTCTAGCTATGACTTCCAGCACAGTGTTAAATAGGAGTGGTGATAAAGGGCATCCTTGTCTTACTCCCATTTTCAGTGGGAATACTTTCAGCTTCTCTCCATTGTGAATGATGTTGGCTGTTGGTTTTGGGTAGATCCCTTTATTATGTTGAGAAATTTCCCTTGTTTATCTATTTTATTGAGAGTTTTTATCAGGAATTGGTGTTGGACTTTGTCAAATGCCTTTTCTGCGTCAATTGAGATGATCATGTGATTCTTTTCTTTCCTTTTATTTATGTGGTGGATTATGTTGATTGATTTTCTAATGTTGAACGATCCTTGCACACCTGGTGTGAGTCCTACTTGGTCATGGTGTATTATTTTTTTGATATGATGCTAAATTCTATTGACTAGAATTCTGTTGAGAATTTTTGCATCTATATTCATGAGATATATTGGTCTGTAATTTTCTTTTTTTATCATGTCTTTGCCTGGCTTTGGTGTCAGGGTTATACTGGCTTCATAGAATGAATTCAGGAGTATTCCTTCCTTTTCTATGCTCTGAAATAGTTTGAGTAGTACTGGTGTGAGCTCTTCTCTGTATGTTTTGTAGAATTCTCCAGTGAAGCCATCCAGGGTCTTTTTTAAATTTATTTTTGTATTTGTTGTTGTTGGGAGATTTTTTATTACCTCTTCAATCTCTCCACTTGTTATGAGTCTATTCAGATTTTCCACCTCAGTTTGTGTTAGTTTAGATAGGTAGTGTGTTTCTAGAAATGTTTCCATTTCCTCTAGTTTCTCAAATTTGTTGGAGTGCAGTTTTTCATAGTACTCTGTTATGATCCTTTTTTATTTCAGTTAAGTCTGTTGTAATGTCTCCCATTTCATTTCTTATGTGGTTTATTTGCTTCCTTTCTTATTTTTCTTTTGTCAGTTTGGCCAAAACTTTGTTGATTTTGTTGATCTTTTCAAAGAACCAACTTTTGACCTGGTTGATTCTTTCTGCTGTTTTTCTAGTCTCTATTTCATTTATTTCTCCTCTATTCTTTATTATTTCCTTTGTTCTGGTGCCTTTGGACTTCTTTTCTTTTTCCATTTGCTTGGGGTATAGGGCTATCAGTTTGATTTTGGCCCATTCTTCTTTTCTGATGTGTGCATTTATTGTATAAATTGACCCTTGAGCATTGCCTTTGCTATGTCCCAAAGGTTTTGGTATAATAAGTTTTCATTCTTATTTGATTCAAGGAATTTTTTTATTCCATCTTGATCTCTTTCTATTAGCCAGTTGTTTTTCAGTTTCGATGTATTTGATTTTTTTTTCCCCTTGCTCTTCCTGTTATTGACTTCTACATTTATGGCCTTGTTATCAGAGAGAGTGCTTTGTACTATTTTGGTGTTTTGGATTTTATTGAGGCTTTCTTTGTGGCCTAAAATTTGGTCTGTTCTGGAGAATGTTCCATGTGCATTGGAAAAGAATGTACACTTTACTGTTGTTGGGTGGAGTGTTCTATATATGTCTATGAGGTCAGTTGGTGGATTTGGACCTTTAGGTCTTCTGTATCTTTGTTGAGTTTCTCTCTAGATGTTCTATCCTTTACCTAGAGTGGTGTGTTGAAGTCTCCTACTATTATTGTGAAACTATCTATTTCTCTTTTCCGTGCTGTTCAAATTTGTGTTATGTATTTTGGAGCCCCGTTGTTGGGTGCGTAGATATTAAGGTTATGTCTTCTTGGTGGATTGTCCTTTTAATCATTATATAATGTCCTTCCTTATCTTTTATGGTTGAATTTGCCTTAAAGTCTATTTTACCTGAGATTAGCTTTGCCATTCTTGCCCTTTTTTGGTTTCTGTGTGCTTGATATATTTTTTCCATGCTTTGATTTTTAATATTTTTATGTCTTTGTGTCTAGGGTGTGTATCTTGTAGACAGCGTATTGATGGGTCATGTTTTTTTAATCCGTTCTGCCACTCTCTGTATCTTTACAGGTGCATTTAAGCCATTTACATTCAGTGTTATTATCAATAAGTATAAGTTTATTGCTGTCATATATTTGTGCTTTTTTTGTGGGACAGATGTTTTCTTTGTTCCTCTTACTTTCTTGTGCGGAGTTCCTTTTGTCTGTGGATTTTCTTTTCTTTCATCATTATACATTTTGTGTTTACTGAGACTTTGTTTTTCTTTTTTATTCTGATGGGTAGGTGTGTTAACTTTCTTTGTTGTTACCTTAAAAGTTATCCTTTTCTTTATAAGTGTTAACCAGTCGTTTATTATTTAATATCACCTTGACTTCCTCTCCATTTGAAAGTTCTATACGTACACCATCTATTCTCCCTTTTATTGTTTTGATGTCATCATTTACAGATTGACATCTCTGTTTCCCTGTTGTCATGGATTGAATTGTGTCCCCCTAAAATATCTGTCAACTTGGCTAGGTCATGATTCCCAGAATTGTATGATTGTCCACCATTTTGTCATCTGATGTGATTTCCCTATGTGTTGTAAATCCTGTCTCCATGATGTTGATGATATGAGATTAGAAGCAGTTATGTAAACTCAATCTACAAGATTAGATTGTGTCTTAAACCCATCTCTTTTGAGATATAAAAGAGAGAAGCAAGCAGAGAGACTGGGGGATCTCATACCGCTGAGAAAGCAGCACCAGGAGCAGAGCGCGTCCTTTGGACCTGGGGTTCCTGCGCAGAGATTCTCCTAGTCCACGGAAAGATTGACGATAAGGACCTTCCTCCAGAGCCTACAGAGAGAGAAAGCCTTCCCCTAGAGCTGACACCCTGAATTTGGACTTCAAGCCTACTAGACTGTGAAAGAATAAATTTCTCTTTGTTAAAGCCATCCACTTGTGATATTTCTGTTAAAGCAGCACTAGATGACTAAGACACCTGTTTTAAGTCTTTTAGCTTTTCTTTTTTTTTTTTTTAGAGTTTTTTTTATCTAGGTTGGTGTCTGGCTGATGCCATCCAGTGTACTAGACTCTGGTTACTGTCTCATGTTATTGGTTCTCTTATCAAAGGGCTCCCTTTAATATTTCATGTAAGTTTGGTTTGGTTTTTTACAAATTCCTTTAATATCTGTTTCTCTGGAAATGTCCTAATTTTGCCATCATATTTGAGAGAGAGTTTTACCTGATATGTTATTCTTTGTTGACAGTTTTTTTGTTTCAAGATTTAATATATATAATTCCATCGCCCTCTTTCCTGCATGGTTTCTGCCAAGCAATCAGAGCTTAGTCTTATTGTTTCCCCTTTGTAAGTGACTTTTCATTTTTCTTGAGCTCCTCTCATGGTTCTTTGTCTTTAGTTTTGGCAGGTTTGACTTTGATATTTCTTGGAAACTTTATTTTGGGGTCTGTTGTCTCTTGGGTTCATGAGCTTCTTAAATGGTCAGCTTTTTGTCTTTCATGATATTTGCAAAAATTTCTTCCCATAAATTTTCAGCAGTCTTCTCTATGTTTTCCATTTTCTCCCCTGTTCTGGAACTTTGATCACGTGTAAATTTTTGCTGTTGATATGTCCCACGTAATTCTTATTTTTCTTCATTCTTTTCTCTTTTCGTCAAAGTGACATCTGTGAATTTGTCTTTAATCTCACTGTTCCTGTCTTCCATTGTTTCAAATTTGCTCCTAAAACTTTCTGTTGATTGTGCATTTCTGAAATTTTGTTGTTTATCTTTTGGATTCTGAGTGCTGTTTTTGTATGAATTCTATTTGTTTATTTATTTTGACGTTTTGTTCTTGTGTTATTTTCCTGAGTTATTCTATTGCTTTGTCCATGTTTTCCTTGATTTTCGCTATATTTTAGTTGGTTTTGTCTCTGTTTTCCTTGGTCTCTTTCATAATCTCTTGTAGAGCTCTAAATATTAGTCTTTTGAATTCCGTGTCAGGTAGTTCCACTGACTTTTCTTCTCCCAGTAGGTCATCTGATTATTTTGGTCTCTTGTTGGAACCATCTTGTCCTGCTTTTTTATATGTTATTGTCTGCTGTCTCCATGACAGTAGGGTATTATTTTATTTATTGATTGATTGTATATTTGTTTTGTCCTACTTATTTGTTTTGTTTTGATATGTCAGAATGAGTGGGTCAGGCATACTTTGCTGATTGCTTATCTATGGGCCTGATAGCTCTCACCACCTTGTCCGGGTTGGCAGGGCAGCAGCAGTAAGGGTGAGCCACTTTGCTGTTCACTGGTTTGGCAAGGTGGCTGAGGGCAGACTGGGCAGGAGCTGTTTGCTTCCTGATATTGGTCAGTGGTTTGGAAGCATTCACAGCCCCTCACTGGATAGGCAATGGCAAGGGCTCTCTTCCCACCATTCAGCAACTGGTTGAGTGGTGGGAGGGGAGGAGAAGTGGGGCCTGGTGCAACAGTGGACCTGAGCACTGGTAATGCTCTAGCTGTGATGGCATGGCTGGGGTCAATTGGAAGAGGGTAGCATATGGGGCTGGGGGGTTGGAAGAGAAAAAAGAGAAGAGAGGGAAAGAAGAAAAAGGGTAGCCGGTGGGTGGGGGGAAGGGAAAAGCTGATGACCAGCGAGAATGGGGTGGGGGAAGGTGGTGTATGGGGCTAGGTGGGAGGTAGAATGAAAAGTAAGAGAAAAATGGAAAAAAAATTGTGGCACAGTGGGGGCTGGTGGGTGGGAGTGGGGCAGACCTGGGGCAGTAGCAGGCCAGTGCACCAGTGACACTCTGTCTTTGGTGGCATGGTGGGTGCCAGTGGCAAAGGGGGGAGGTAGTGTATGGAGCTAGGTGGGAGGGAGAAAGAAAAGGAAGAGAGGGAAAATAATAAAATAAATTAAATGTAAAAATAAATAGAAAAACTGGCTGCACACTGGGGGCCAGTGAGTAGTGGCAGAGTGGGCCTGAGGGCCACTGGGAAGGAAGGTGAGGTGACATATGGGGCTAGATGGGAGGGAGAAAGAAGAGAAAGAAAAATAAGCAAAAAAAAAAAAAAAAAAATGGCAGCATAGCAGGAGCTGGCACGTGGGGGTGGGGCAGACCTGGGGCAGTGACGGGCTGGTGGCTCTCTAACCCTGGCAACATAACAGAGGCCAGCAGGAAGGGATTGAGGTGGCATATGGGACTAAGTGGGAGGGAGAACGAAAAGGAAGAAAAGGGAACAAAACGGCGTGGCAAGAGTTGGTGGGTGGGGGCAGGGTAGACTCAAAGTGGCAGTGGGCTGGTGGCTCTCTAGCTGAGGTGGTGCAGCATAGCCCGGCAGGGAGTGGTAGTGGAGGGGTATGAGGATAGGCGGGAGGCAAAAAAGGAAGAAAGGGGGAAAAATGGAACAGTACAAGCCAGCAGGTGGGGGTAGGGCAGACCTGGGGTGGCAGCAGGCTGGTGGCTCTCTACCCAAGGCTGTCTGGCATGGCCCAGAGGGAAGGGGTAGAGGTGAGGTATGGGGCTATGTGGGAGGGAGAAAGAAAGGGAGAAAAATAGCATGGCAGGAGCTGACATGTGGGGGTAGGGTCAACCTGGGTGGTGGTGGGCTGGTGGCTCTCTGCCAAGGCAGCACAGCGTGGCCTGGGAGGAAGGGGTAGAGGTAGCATACGGGACAGAAGGGTAAGGTGTGGGGAAGCATGTTTCTCTGGTTACCGGGTACTCTGTCTCCTGTTGGGAGCTTCATGAAGTTGCCTTCCCATACCTCTTGTCTGGGGTTGTTGCTGCTGGCTATGTTCCAAGATAGTAATGCTGTGCCATGTTAGTTGGCAGAGCGCCTCCACTCTGCATCTCTCTTCGTTCTCTGTTTTCCTTCAGTTTCTTCTTCCATTCGGTGTTTGATCTAGCTCTTTATCCCTTCATATGATGCTTAGGGTTCTAGGATTGACATTTATATTTGTTTTACTTAGTTTTTGGGTCTTTGGTGCAGGGGGACTGCATGATGCATATGTTTACGGCGCCATGTTTGTTCCACCTCCTCACTTTCTATTTCTGGCTTAGATAGTCAAGTTACTTTAATTTTCAAAAGCAGAATGGCTAGTGATTAATGTGATAAGGAGAATATAACAGATAGTTATTTCATTGGTTATTAATTCACTCTTTATGATTAAGATGGCAGACAAATTTATAATAGCTCAGCTGCAGTATAGTTCTTTAGTTGTGTTATAAAGTTCAGAGGTTACATTATTGCTTTTAGTCCTGAAGAAGCAGTATTAAACATAAACTTCTTTTTGATCCAAGAAAGACTATATAGTTATGAACTTTTTGCAGAATTAATATTGAAAGCTAAAATATGAAAATAGCTGAAATCTCAGAGCCAAAATATGTATTCCAACTGAAATTTAAGAATTGAGGCAAGATATCTGTAACTTTAGTTTTGAATGCTGCATTTATTTCAATATATTCACACCTTTATTACTTTTAAAAATTAAATAAAAATATTTGTTCAGACAGCTCATATCTGACAGAAATCTGGTGTTCTTTCTCAGAAGGAAATTGTTTCAGTCAAGTATTCAAATCGTTTTTTTGTTTTCACTCTATAAGAACTGGTAGATTATGATGAGCCATATTTCCGTGTCCTTAATTTTCAAGATATTTTTGGTTAGGGTCTTTCTTTTTTTTTTTTAACTTCATTGTTATATAATAATTGACTCCTTGTCAATTTAGGATAACAGCCTTAGACAAAGGAATAAAGTGCTCTTGCATAAATTCAGTCAATTTAAAATATCATGCCGGTTAAGAGCCACTGTGCTAATTAACTTACACATATTAATAAACAATATATAATCAAAATATTCTAGATAAAATTTAAAATGTAGAAATTGGCAAGAGAGAAGGGGTTGAAAAGAGAATACAGACCAAAGACAGAAATATTCTGGTTCAAAATAACATGGGATTGGGATAAATATAAGAATTAAGAAAGTTGCTATTAAGGAACATAGAGCAAAGGCAAGGAAGAGATAATGATGAAATGGTTTTATATATTGGAGAAATAAACAAGTGGTTAAACACTAAAATATAGGAAGAAGAAATTACAAATGCAGTGGTAAAGATTAAAACATGGAGTTTGGGGAGTGGTGTGTGAAGTCATAGAATCTTCATGGTATTTTTCTTTTTAAATTTTATTTTAGGTATGCACTTATTTAAAAACGTGAATCTATTGACACAACAAGAAGACAAGCAAATTGCCTCAAGTAAATTCCCAATAAAAGTGATCACTTTATCACTATTTGAAAAACAAGGTAAAGATTATACATAAAGATATAAATATCTAATTACCTAGAATAGTTTTTGTAGTATGCTTTTTCATTTTACTCTTTTAAAAATATTTTATTGTGTTTAAGGTGAAAGTTTACATGACAAATTAGGTTCCCATTTAACAATTTCTACATGAATTATTTAGTAATATTGGTTACATTTTTCACAATGTGTCATTATTCTTATTCATGCTGTTATAGTTGTACCATTTTCAGTACTCTAGTTTCCCTGCACCCTTATCTTCTTTTCTTTGCTTTAGAGTAATTTTTGACCATTTGGTCTCTTATAGATGAATTTTTTTAAGAAGATCATTACTTATAGATATTTATTTATTTTATGAGTCAAATCTATTATTTAGCTAAAAGGTGACCTCAAGGGATAATTTCAGTTTAAGATTTAAAATGTATCTCAGAGTGATAGTCTCAGGGAGTCCGCTAGTCTCAACTGGTCCAGTATGTTTGGAATTTTTAAGAGTCTGAGTTCTATTCCACATTTTTATCCCATTCTATAAGGATCCATCTAATGTGACCCTGATCAGAACAGTCGGTAGTGGTAGCTGGGAAGCATCTGGTTCTGGTCTCAGGGTTCCTCCCTGAGTCTTTGGTTTCTTTCTTTCTTTTCTGTTCCAGATGAGTAGAAACCAATCGTTATACCTTGGATGGCTGCTCACAAGCTTTTAAGACCCCAGACACTACTGGCCACATTTGGATGTAGGAAATACACATTATGAACTATATTATTCCAATTACCTGAGTTATTCCATGAGACTATGGTCCTAAGTCTTCAAACCCCGAAAATCAATCTCATGAGGTTTTCAGTTATGTCTAAGAAGTATCCATACCTGTGTCCCCTATGTGGTTTATTATGTATATGGGTATACATGCATGCACACACATACCTATATGTACACATGCCTATAGATACTTCCATCTGGGCATACGTACGTACCACATATTCATACTCATATATTTATATGCCTATATACACATTGTGTAACTATACACATTTTTTGGTTGTTGTTGGTAAATTATAGTTCTTATATCCTTTAGCAAAGACATCCTTTTCTCTTGTGCACTTCTTAGTGACGTCATTTACCTTGGTCAAGCTGTGCACTTCACCCATATTTGATGCTCCTTTTCCCATCACCAGAACTAACAAGTATCTACAATCTTGACTGTGCTTTCCCCTCCCCCACACCCATCCCACAAATGAACATTGGTATATGTATCTATTCTTGTCTTCTTATAAAAATGCGAGCATACAATATTGTCCTTTTGTGATTGACTTGTTTCACTCAGCATAATGACCTCCAGATTCATCCACGTTATACAATGTTTTGAGGAGCCATCATTATTCTTTATGACTACTTAGTATCTTATTTTTACACAAACAATGCACACCTTCTACATTCGTTAGCCAACCATATCCTCCTCACGCAAGTTATTTTTTATGCACACTATGCTGATGTTTTTACAAGAACATGTAAAAAACAAAATGGTATAGCAGTGCTTATCAAAATACCTCACAGGGGGAGTGCACGGTTGGCAAACAAACGTAGAAGGTGCACATTATTTGCCTAAAAATATGGTATTCCATTGTATGTATGTAACACATTTTGTTTATCAATTCATCCATTGATGGGCACTTAGGTTGTTTCCATCTTTTTGCTATTGTGAATAATGCTACAGTGAACATAGGGTTGCTATGAGTTGGAATCCACTAGATGGCAGTGGGTTTGGTTGGTTTTGAGAATATAGGTGTGAATATGGCTATTCATGTCACTGCTATTAGATTCTAGAGTATATATCTAGAAGTGAGATTACTGGATCATAACATATTTCTATTTCTAGTTTTTTGAGGAAGTGCCATACTATTTTAAAATCCCAGCAGTAATGGATAACAGTTCCAGTCTCCCCACAACCTTGCCAGCATTTATTGTTCTCTGTTTTATTTTTTTGATCAGTGCAGTTTTTGCAGGAGTGAGATAGTATCTCATTGTAATTTTTCATTTTACTCTTCATGAAACATTTTAAACATTCATGTAATTATAAAGATTAATATAAAAGTACATTATTATGATTTTCTATGTTGTCCTAATCCCATTCCCTCCTTTTTTAAATTTTATCATATATCTATGCAGTCATAAAGTATGTATAATTATGGTTTGTGAAATTATTCCCCCATACATCTGTGAGTTGTTGTCCTGTGGGGCTTTGTGTGTTGCTGTGAAGCTGGAACCTATGCCACCAGAATTCAAATACCAGCAAGGTCACCCATGGTGGACAGGTTTCAACTAAGATTCCAGACTAAAACAGACTAGGAAGGACCTGGCGGTCTACTTCTGAAAAAAATTAGCCAGTGAAAACCTTATGAATAGCAACAGAACACTGTCTGATATAGTGCTAGAAGATGAGCCCCTCAGGTTGGAAGGCACTCAAAAGACAACTGGGTAAGAGCTGCCTCCTAAAAGTAGAGTCTACCTTAATGACGTGCATGGAGTAAAGCTTTCGGGACCTTCATTTGCTGATGTGGCATGACTCAAGATGAGAAGAAACAGCTGCAAACATCCATTAATAATCGGAACATGGAATGTACCAAGTATGAATCTAGTAAAATTGGAAACCCTCAGAAATGAAATGGAACACATAAACATCAGTATCCTAGGCATTCGTGAGCTGAAATGGACTGGTATTGGCCATTTTGAATCAGACAATCATATGGTCTGCTATGCTGGGAATGACAACTTGAAGAGGAATGGTATTGCATTCATTGTCAAAAAGAACATTTCAAGATCTATCCTGAAGTACCATGCCATCAGTGATAGGATAATATCCATATGCTTACAAGGAAGACTAGTTAATACATTTATGCACCAACCACTAAGGCCAAAGATGAAGAAACTTAAGATTTTCACTAATTTCTGCAGTCTGAAATTGATCAAATGTGCAATCAAGATGCATTGGTAATTACTGGTGATTGGAATCTGAAAGTCGGAAACAAAAAAGGATCAGTAGTTTGAAAATATGGCCTTGATGATAGAAACAATACTGGTGATCACACAACAGAATTTTTCGAGACCAACAACTTCTTCAATGCAAATACCTTTTTTCAACAACATAAACAGAAGCTATACACATGGACCTTGCCCAGTGGAATACACAGGAATCAAATCGACTACACCTGTGGAAAGAGACGATGGAAAAGCGCAATATCATCAGTCAGAACAAGACCAGGGGCCAACTGCAGAACAGAGCATCAATTGTTCATATGCAAGTTCAAGTTGAAGTTGAAGAAAATTAAAACAAGTCCATGGCACCCAAAATACAACCTTGAGTATATCCCACCTGAATTTAGACAACAACTCAAGAATAAATTTTACGCATTGCACACTAATGACTGAAGACCAGAGAAGTTGTGGAATGACATCAAGGACATCATACATGAAGAAAGTGAGAGGTCATTAAAAAGACAGGAAAGAAAGAAAAGACCAAAATGGATGTCAGAAGCTCTGAAACTTGCTCTTGAACATTGAGTAGCTAAAGCAAATGGAAAAAATGAGGAAGTAAAAGAGCTTAACAGAAGATTTCAAAGGGCGGCTTGTGAAGACAAAGTAGAATATTCTAACAAGATGTGCAAAGACCTGCAGTTAGAATACAAAAAGGGAAGAACATGCTCAGCATTTCTCAAGGTGGAAGAACTGAAGAGAAATTGAAGCCTTGAGTTGCAATTTTTAAGGATTCTATGGGGAAAATATTAAATGATGCAGGAAGCATCAAAAGAAGATGGAAGAAAAACCCAGAGTCACTATACCTAAAAGAACTGGTCAATGTTCAACCATTTCAGGAGGTAGCATATGATAAGGAGCTGATGGTACTGAAGGAAGAGGTCCAAGCTGCACTGAAGGCATTGGTGAAAAACAAGGTTCAGGAATTGACAGAATACCAGTTGAGATGTTGCAATAAATGGATGCAGCACTGGAGGTGCTTACTTGTCTATGCCAAGAAATTTGGAAGTTAGCTACCTAGTCAACCAACTGGAAGAGATCCATATTTCTGCCTATTCCAAAGAAAGATGATCCAACTGAATGCAGAAATTATCAAACAATAACATTAATATCACAAGCAAGTAAAATTTTGCTGAAGATCATTAAGAGCGGCTACAGCAGTACATTGACAGAGAACTGCCGGAAATTCAAGCTGGATTCAGAAGAGGACATGGAACCAGGGATACCATTGCTGATGTCAGATGGATCCTAGTTGAAAGCAGAGAATATCAGAAAGATGTTTACCTGTGTTTTATTGACTATGCAAAGACCGTGTGGATCATAAGAAATTACGGATAACATTGCGAAGAATGGGAATTCCAAAACACTTAATTGTGCACAGGAGGAACCTGTACTTAGACAAAGAGGCGTTGCTTGAACAGAACAAGGGGATACTGCATGGTTTAAAGTCAAGAAAGATGTATGTCAGGGTTATATTCTTTCACTATATTTATTCAATCTGTATGCTGAGCAAATAATCCGAGGGCTGGACTAATGAAGAACAGGGCATCAGGATTGGAGGAAAACTCATTAACAACCTGCAGTATGCAGATGAGACAACCTTGCTTGCTGAAAGTGAGGAGAACTTGAAGCACTTACTGATGAAGATCAAAGACTACAGCTTTCAGTATGGATTACTCTTCAACATAAAGAAAACAAAAATCCTCACAAATGGACCAGTAAGCAACATCATGATAAACAGAGAAAAGATTGAAGTTGTCAAGGATTTCATTTTACTTGGATCCACAATCAACACCCATGGCAACAGTAGTCAAGAAATCAAATGACACATTGCATTGGACAAATCTGCTGCAAAAGACCTTTAAAGTGTTAAAAAGCAAAGATGTCACTTTGAGGACTCAAGTGTGCCTGGCCTAAGCCATAGTGTTTTCTGTCACCTCATATGCATGTGAAAGCTGGACAATGAATGAGGAAGACGGAAGAATTGATGCCTTTGAATTGTAGTGTTGGCAAAGAATATTGAATATACACCATGGACTGCCAAAAGAATGAACAAATCCGTCTTGGAAGAAATACAACCAGAATGCTCCTTAGAAGCAAGAATGGCAAGACTACGTCTCACATACTTTGGGCATGTTATCGGGAGGGATCAGTCCCTGGAGAAGGACATCATGCTTTGTAAAGCAGAAGGTCAGTGAAAAAGTGGAAGACTGTTAAGGAGATGCATTGGCACAGTGACTGCAACAATGGGCTCAAGCATAGCAACGATTGTGAGGATGGTGCAGGACTGGGCAGTGTTTTGTTGTGTTGTATATAGGGTCACTATAAGTCAGAATCAACTCGATGGCAGCTAACAACAGCAGTGGAAGTATTTTCTAAAATTTTTTTGTGCCCTGTTTATATCTTCCTTTGTTGTTGAATTCCTCACATCCTGTTCTCCCCCACCACCTGCATTACTCCAGGTCAATCATTCTTTATAAAAATGTGTATGTTATCTCCTCCTTTTCTTTGTTCTGTGTTCCTTGATGACATCTTTCTTAATTGTGTGTATAATATAATACATAATAATACATACACTCATACATACACATGCATAACACCTCATTTTTCATCTTACTTTTCATTCAGCAATCTCTCAGGGAAATCCTCACAGGCCTAAAAATGGTTTTAATTTATCCTTTTTACTGGCAGCGTAATGTTGCATAGTACAGACTATTTTATTCTGTCATTTTTCTGTTAAAGGTATTGACATTTTTACTTTTTACCTCTTCTAAATATATCCATGTACATATATTCTAAGATACTGTTGCTTTTATGTTTTTGGAGGTAGAGTCCCAAGAGTGAGATTTCTTATTAAAGTGTATATGGATTTTAATATTGAAAGATATTTCCAGATTGTTTTTCTAAAGTGCTATTATAATTCACATTTTCACCAGCAGTCTGTGAAAAAAAAAAAAATGCTTTTTTTGTGCATAACCACTAGCCTTACAGGTTGTTTTTGTTCTTTTTTATTTATGCCCATCTGAGAATTATTTAGTGATACCTTAGTCTTATTTTAATGTTTATTTCCATGTTTGTTAGTTTTCTATTACTGCATAGCAAACAACCCCTAAATTCTGTAGCTTGAAACAATAACCATTTATGTAGCTCGTGATTTTGGGGTTAGCAACTTGAGCTGATCTTGGCTGGACTTACTTATGCAGCTGTAGTCAGCTTGTGGTCAGTGACTCCACTTATATGCCTGACAATTGGCTGGCTGTTGTTTGGGGCAATGGGGTTTATAGTCAGGGTCCAGTCAGGAGAAAGAAACCACACTAGTTGTTTGAACAGAGAGCAAGAATATAAAGAATGATTAACTAAGAATAAAGTTGTTAACTAGGTGACTGAGAGTGTAAAAGACTTTTAAGGTATCACGGAAGAAGCAGTTTCAGGATAAAGTTGCCCCCTCTGGGGATGAGCAGGGGGTGTAGTTTGGCTGGTGCTGGTGTCTGATTTTTCGGGATGAACTTTGACTCATACTGACTCAAGAGGGGTCACTGGCCATGTACTGCGAGTATCTCAGGGCCGTGGAGGTTTAATAAAACTGGTTCTGCAAATATTGGGAAAAAAATACAAACTGTTTTCATTTGATGGCATGACAGAGCTGCTGCTCTTAGGATAAAGAAACTGCTGGGATACTGTGCTGACAAGAATTGAAAAGAGACAGGAAGATCTCAGAAAGCCCACTGGAAACAAAATGTAGGAACAAATTCATTGTTTCTCCTCCAGTCTTTGGTCTTCCTCTTGCCCCCCTGTTTTCATTTAGATTTCTTGACACCCTTATTGTAAATCAGTTGGCAGTAAATGTGAAAGTTTATTTCTGGACTTTCGATTCTATTTCATTGGTCAGTATGTCTATATTTATACCAGTACCATACTGTCTTGATTACTATAGCTTCATCATAAACCCATTGTCATCAAGTTGATTCCAACTCATAGCAACCCTATAGGACAGAGTAGAACTGCCCCATAGGGTTTCCAAGGAGCAGCTGGTGGATTCAATCTCCCATCCTTTTGATTAGCAGCCATAGTCTTAATCGCTGTGCCACGAGGGCCTAAGTATTGAAATTAGGAACTGGGAGTCCTCCAGCTTTGTTTTTGTTTTTCAAGATTGTTTTGGCTATTCTGAGTCTCTTGTATTTCGTATGAATTTTAGATTCAATGTGTCATTTTCTGCAAATTTGGTTGGGATTTTGTATTTCCCCCTCCACCCCTCCCATCCCTGGTAACCAATAAAGATTGTTACATTTTGCGTGTGAACTTTTTCATGGGTTTTTACAATAGAGGTCTCATACAATATTTGTTCTTTTGTGATTGAGTTATTTCACTCAGCATAATGTCCTCCAGTTTCATTGGTTGGGATTTTGATAGGGATTATGGTGAATCTGTAGATAGATTTCAGGAGTACTTCTATCTTCATATTATTAATTCTTCAGATTCATTAAAATGGAATGTCTTTCCATTTATTAGGTCTTCTTTAATTTCTTTCAATGATATTTTATAGTTTTCAGAGAAAAGTTTTGGACTTTTTTGTTAAATTTATTCCTAAATATTTAAAGTTTAGATGCTATTGTAAATGATATTGTTTTCTTAATTTCAATATCAGATTGTCCATTGTTATAGAAATGCAATTGATTTTCCTATATTGATCTTGTATCTTGCAAGCTTGCTAAAGTTGTTTTATTCATTCTAATTTTTTAGTAAATTCCTTAAGATTTTCTATAACTAAGAGCATGTTATCTGCAAATAAAGATTATTTTACTTCTTCTTTTCTAACCTGGATTTTTTAAAAATATAATTTTCTTGCATAATTGCCATATATTTATCCTCTAGCTTAGTGCTGTAATGGTTAATTGCTCAGCTACTAACCAAAAGAAAATCTTAGGGATGTTCTACTCTGTCACATGCGGTTGCTATGAGTAGGAATTGACTCGATGGCACAACAACAACAGAAACAACAGTGTTAAATAGAAGGGACGAGAACAGACACCTTTGTCTTATTCCTGATCTTAGAGTAAAAACATTCAATTGGTAAGGGAGCTCTGGTGGCGCAGTGGTTAAGAGCTATGGCTGCCAACCAAAAGGTTCACTGTTTAAATCCACCAGCTGCTCCTTTGAAACCTATGGGTCAGTTTTACTCTATCGTGTAGGATTGCTGTGAGTCAGAATTGAATCAAATCGACTGCAACAGGTTTGTTTGTTTGTTTTTGGTTGTTGGTAGGTGCCCTTCAGTCAGTTCTGACTCACAGTGACCCTGTGTACAACAGAACAAAATGCTACCCAGTCCTGTGCCATCCTCACAATTGTTGGTATGTTTGATCCCATTGTTGTAGTCACTGTGTCAATCCATCTTGTTGAAGGTCTTCCTCTTTTTCACTGACCCTCTACTTTATCAAGCATGATGTCCTTCTCCAGGGACGGGGCCCTCTTGATAACATGTCCAGTTAACGTGAGGTGAAGTCTTGCTATCCTCACTTCTAAGGAGCATTCTGGCTATACTTCTTCCAAGACAGGTGTGTTCATTTTTCTGGCAGTCCATGGTATATTCAATACTCTTTGCCAACACCATGATTCAAATGCATCAATTCTTCTTCTGTCTTCCTTGTTCATTGCTCAGTTTATGAGGTGACTGAAAATATCATGGCTTGAGTCAGGCACACCTTAGTCATCAAAGTGACATCTTTGCTTTTTAACACTTTAAAGAGGTCTTTTGTGTCATCTGAATACTGTGGTCTGTTTATTAGTCTTCCTGCAATACTGATGCCATGTTCTTCATTTAGTCCAGCTTTTAGGATTATTTGCTCAGCATACAGACTGAATAAGTGTGGTGAAAGGATACAACTCTGGTGCACACCTTTTCTGATTTTAAACCCCTTAGTATCCCCTTTTTATGTTTGAATGACTGCCTCTTGGTCTGTGTACAGGTTCTGCCCTTTTTTTGCATTGTTATCCATAATTTGTTATGATCCACACAGTTGAATACCTCTGCATTGTCAATAAAACACAGGTAAACATTTTTCTGATACTCTCTGCTTCCAGCCAAGATCCACCTGATGTCAGCAATAATATCCCTTGTTCCATGTTGCCTTCTGAATCCAGCTTGAATTTGTGGAAGTTCCCTGTTGATGTACTGCTGCAGCCACTTTTGAAAGATCTTCAGCAAAATTTTACTTGCATGTGATATTAATGATATGTTTAGATAATTTCCACATTCCACTGGATCACCTTTCTTTGGAATGGGCACAAATATGGATCTTTTCCAGTCAGTTGGCCAGGTAGCTGACTTCCAAATTTCTTGGCACAGACTAATGATCGCTTCCAGCATTGCATCCATTTGTTAAATCATCTGATTTTGGTATTCCGTCAATTCCTGGAGCCTTTTTTTCAGCCAGTGCCTTCAGTGCAGCTTAAACGTCTTCCTTCAGTGCCATCTGTTCCTGATCATATGCTACCTCCTGAAATGGTTGAATGTCGACCAATTCTTTTTGGTATAGTGACTCTGTGTAATCCTTCCATCTTCTTTTGATGCTTCCTGCATCATTCGATATTTTGCCCATAGACTCCTTCAGAATTGCAACTTGAGGCTTGAATTTTTTCTTCAGTTCTTCCAGCTTGAGAAATGCTGAGCATGTTCTTCCCTTTTGGTTTTCTAACTCCAGGTCTTTGCACATTTCGTTACAGTACTCTACTTTGTCTTCCTGAGCCACCCTTTGAAATCTGTTAAGCTCTTTTACTTCATTTTTTCCATTTGCTTTAGCTACTCAACGTTCAAGAGCAAGTTTCAGAATCTCTTCTGACATCCATTTTGGTCTTTCTTTTCTTTCCTGTCTTTTTAATGACCTTTTGCTCTCTTCATGTATGATATCCTTGATATCATCTCACAGTTCTTTTAGTCTTCAGTCGTTAGTGTTCAGTACACCAAATCTATTCTTGAGATGGTCTTCAAATTCAGGTGGGATATACTCAAGGTTGTATTTTGGCTGTCACGGACTTGTTTCAGTTTTCTTCAGTTTCAGCTTGAACTTACATATGAGCAATTGATGGTCTGTTCTGTGGTTGGCCCCTGGCCTTGTTCTGACTGATGATATCGAGCTTTTCCATTGTATCTTTCCACAGGTATAGTCGATTTGATTCCTGTGTATTCCATTTGGCGAGGTCCATGTGCATCCTTGCCATTTATGTTGTTGAAAAAGGTTATTTCCATTGAATAAGTTGTTGGTTTTTCAAAAATCTGTCATGCTATCTCTGATGTTGTTTCTGTCACCAAGGCCATATTTTCCATCTACTGATAATTCTTCATTTCCAACTTTTGCATTCCAGTCACTAGTAATTATTAATGCGTCTTTAATAATTGCATGTTTGATCAATTTCATACTACAGAAGTTGGTAAAAATCTTCAATTTCTTCACGTTTGGCGTTAGTGGTTGGTGTGTAAATTTGAATAATAGTCATATTAACTGATCTTCCTTGTAGTTGTATGAATATTATTTTATCATTGACAGTGTTGTACCTCAGAATAGATCTTGAAATATTCTTTTTAATGACCAGTGTGGCACCATTCCTATTCAATTTGTTATTCCTGGCATTGACCATGTGCTTATCTTATTCAGAATGGCCAATACCAGTCCATTTCAGTCTCACTAATGCCTAGGATATCAATCTTCAACCATTACATTTCTATTTTGACAACTCCCAATTTTCCTAGATTAATACTTCATACATTCCACATACCGATTACTAACGGATTTTTGCAGCTGTTTCTTCTCATTTTTAGTCATGCCACATCAGCAAATAAAGATCCTGAAAGCTTTACTTTATCCACATCATTAAGGTCGACTCCACTTTCAGGAGGCAGCTCTTCCCCAGTCATATTTTGAGTGCCTTCCAACCTGAGGGCTTCATCTTCCAGCACTGTATCAGACAATGTTTCATTGGTATCCATAAAGTTTTCATGGGCCAATTTTTTTTTTTTTTCAGAGGTAGATCACTACATCTTTGTCTCTAGTCTGTCTTAGTCTGAAACCAGTTGACCATGGGTTACCCACTGGCATTTGAATACTGGTGGCATAGCTTCCAGCATCACAGTAACATGCAAGCCACCACAGTATGACAGACTGAAAGACAAGTGGTGGAAGTATGATGTTAGCTATAGATTTTCTTAGATATTCTTTAAGAGATTGAGGAAGTTTCCTTCTATTCCTAGTTTGTTGAGTGTTTTTATCATAACGAGTATTGAATTTTGTCAAATGCTTTGTCTAACGTTCATTGAGATGGCCATGTGTTTTTTGTCTTTTATCAATGTTGTGTATTACGTTATTGATTTTTGGATGTTAAACCAACCTTGCTTTTCTGTTATAAATCCCACTTTGCAATAGTATGTAATCCTTTCTCACATTGTTCTATTTGATTTTCTACTACTTTGTTGAGGATTTTTATGTCTCTATCCATAAGATATATTGGTCTATAGTTTTTGTTTGTGTGTTTGTTTTTTGGTGATGTCCTTGTTTGGTTTAGATATCAGGATATGTAGCCACTGATGTTTCTTCTTATTAATTTTTAGTTTGTCTCTATAGAGATGTTCCCTGCTCTGCATAATTTATCAGTTAACCAATGATTTTGGTAGTGGATACTTAGATACCTCAAACTAGTAAGGCTTTCTTTCATCCTCTGATTCCAAATGGGTGTGTTGAGGAATGCATTCCAAAGTGTTGAAAGTTTGAAATTCTCATTTCCATTTTGTCTCTCACTTCTAGAATCTTTCTGTTACATTCCTAGATGCTCTGCCACCTACTTCAAATTAATACTGTCATAATTCCAATAGTATGTATTAACTTTGCTCCAGTATAGCTCCCTTCCCTCCTCTTCCCATTTATGCTAACATTGACATACATATCTTTATACCTTATGTGCTCAATCATAGTTTAATACTGTTTAAAACTTCTGTACTTGTCTTTTAAATCTGTTAATAGCAGAAAAAAAGTATAAAATATGGGTATAGTGTCTTTTATATTTACCTTTACAATTTACCTTTGCTAATTCTCTTTATTTCTTTATGTGGTTTTGAGTTCCCATCTGTTGTCATTTCTTTTCAGTCTGAATGACCTCTAGTTTTTCTTGTAAGACAACACGGCTAGCAACAAAATTTGCCAGGTTTTGTTTATCTGGGAATGTCTTTGTTTTACCTTTATTTTTACTTCTGTCTGGTAAAGGTATAGAATTTTGCTACCCAAACCGTGGGATATGGGAACAACCCCAGCAAACAGGTCACCAGCTTGTTGTTCTTATATATTCTTTAATTATTCTATAAGTGGTATCTTTACATGTTACAATGGCCTCCTAGACAGTATATCTTAAATTAACACTTTTAGCACTTTCTAGACAAGGCTAGAGCTTATAACACTTTTTAATTTTACTAAACATTATTTTGAATCCCATTAGGTATTATAATTTTATTTTAAATAATGAATATACTTTTAAAGTTATCCACATATATTATGTTTTTTTGATGCTGTCAGTACTTTGCTTCCTATTACTCTAGTGAGATCATTTTTGTTCTGCCTCAAGAATTCCCTTTAGCAAATTCCTTTTAGTGAAATCCTATGGGAAAGTTAGATTTTTGTTTGACACAAAATGTGTTTCTTTATTGTTTTTAAGGTATTTTCACTGGGTATAGAATTCTAGGTTGACAGCTATTCCTGTCCAGCATTTTAAGGTTTTCATAGCTTTGTCTCCTGATTTTCATCAATTCTGTTGTAAAGTATGGTCTAAGTCTTATTCTCACTGCTTTGAAAGTCATGTATCTTTTTTCTGTGGTTCTTTTCAAGGTTTTTTATTTGTATTTTTAGTGTTTTACTATGAGGTGCCTCGGTGTGTAGACTTTTATCTTTCGTGTCTCTTGGGGCTTCTGGAATATGTAGTTTGGTATCTTTTGTCAATTTTGAAAAATCTTAGCCAATCTCTCTGAATATTGCTTCTGAACCATTCTCTCTGTCTTATTTTGAAACTTCAAGATATATCATGCATTTTTCCCCATGTCTCTTATGCCCTTTTCTCTAATTTTCATTTTTGTTTTGCTCAGTGCTGTTTACTGCAATATTAATGTTTGTTTATCTGTATTTTGGTTCTTTATTTTTACCTCTTACATTCTGTATCTATTCTTTGTTTAAAATCTATGTATTAACTTCTTAATTTTAGTTAGTATATTTTTCAGTCCTAGTATTTCATTTGATTCTTTTTAATGCATTCTAATTCTTTGGTGAAAATTCCATCTTTTCTTGAACATATTAATCATAGTATTTTAAAATCTGTATCTGATAACTCCAGTAATTATCACTTGAGGATCTTGTTGAAAGGTTAGTCTGATACCAGCTATACGGTCAGAATTAGATGTATAAATTCCATTAATTTTTAACTTCAATTATCATATGCTCTCATTTCTAACAGATCTTTTTATTCTTCAAATATATTTTTTCAGTCTTTTAGTGTCATGTTTCTTGTTAATATTTACAAGCTTTCGCTCTCTTTTTTCTTTACATGCATTAAAACCCAAAAAAACCAAACCTGTTGCTGTTGAGTCAATTCCATCTCATAGTGACCCTATAGGACAGAGTAGAACTGCTCCATAGGGTTTCCAAGGAATGATTGGTGGATTCAGACTGCTGACCTTTTTGGTTAGCAGCCAAATGCTTAACCACTGTGCCAGGTAGAAGCTCACATATTTTTGGGCTTAGCAGAAATTTATAAGTTAAATTATTTCACTTCATTTTTGGCCTCCAGATTACCTTCTTATGACATCTCAGTAATACATTTTAAAATAGATTTTTAATAAAAAAAAAAAGAAGACCAGATATACTGGCCTAAAGAATACTAGAGAAACCTCGAGAGTGTGGCCCCCAGACACCCTTTCAGCTCAGAGGTGAAGTTACCTTCAAGGTTCGATGTTAAGCCTGGGAATGGACACCCCAGTAAAACTAAATGGGACTAACGATGTACAGGAGTCCGGTGACAAGGGCCAGAAGGCAGAGGGAGAGTAGGAAACTGATGATAAGGAACACAAATTGAATAAGGACACTGTCGATGTATTGTGAGATTGTTGACCACTGCTATAGGGCAACATTTGTAGTAACTATTAAATGGGAGGCTGTTTTGTCCTGTAAGCCTTCATCTTGGGCGAGAATGGCAGCACAATTGGAAGAGCATAGTCAATATCACTTAAATGTGTAAGTAAAAAGTTTTGAAATGGTGTTTAAATAAAATAAAAATAAATAAATAAATAAATAAACAAATGAGACTAAAGAGGTACAATAGTCCACTGACAAGGTCCAGAAGACAGAAGGGGACAAGGAAGCCCCCTGGTGATAGGGAACACAAGGTGGAGTAAGGATATTCTTGATGTGCTGTGAGATTGTTAACCATTGTCATAGGGCAACATGTGTAGTAACTGTTAAATGAAAAACTATTTTGTTCTGTAAGCCTTCATCTTAAGTGAGAATAACAGCACAGTTGGAAGAGCGTAGTCAGTGTCACTGAACTGTGAATGTAGAAATTTTTGAAACGGTGTATCTTTGGCCATCCGTAATTTTTATCAAAAAAAAAGGTTGAGAATTTAGAGGCTTAATACGTTGTGGGGTTGTTAACCAATGTCAAAAAACAACATGTGTACTACTATTTCATGAGAAACTATTTGCTCTGTAAGCTTTCACCTGAAGTACAATAAAATATATATAAAAAAAAAAATAGATTTTTAATCTAGTACTTGTTGGAATTAGATCATTTGGGATAGCTAGTCTTCTATACCACCTGTATACAAAATTACATTTAACTTTTAATATCAAGATATATCAAAACAACTGCATAGAAACAATCTAGCCAGGACACTTTTGTGAAAATTAAGAGAGAGAATAAATATAAATTTGACAGTATGGGACTGTCACCCTAACATGCATTAAGATTTTATTTTTAGTGGCTTACAAATCCTCCTTAGCTTTTACCCTTATCTGACAAGTTGTGAATGGCTAGCCTTGAGTCATGGCTTCTTTCTTTCTTTCTTTCTTTATTTTTATTGTACTATAGATGAAGGTTTACAGAACAAATAGTTTCTCATTAAACAGTCAGTACACATATTGTTTTATGACAGGACCCTCTGTTGTAATCCCATTCAGAGCAGTCAGTGGTGGTAGCCGGGCACCATCTAGTTGTGCTGGACTCAGTCTGGTGGAGGCCTTGGTAGCTGTGGTCCATTAGTCCTTTGGACTAATCTTTTCCTTGTATCCTGTTCTCTTCATTCTTCCTTGCTCCCAAAGGGGTGAGACTAGTGGAGTATCTTAGATGGCTGCTCACAGGCTTTGAGTTATGGCTTCTGAAATAATTTGTCAATAGTATTCTATCTCTCAATGGTCTTCAACTACCGTCTCTAGCTAAATCTCTGAGGTTCTGTCTTAAGTTTGATCTCTAGCCAATGATTAAAGACGTTTATAATTCTCTGTTTGAATGGAAGCTTTCTACAATGATATATGTTACTTTTATAATAAATGGAATTTATGAAAAATAAATTAAATTAATATTGGATGAATTGGGTGAAAAGGCCAGTGGCTTACGTTTAGGGTTTTGATCTCCAAAATTATCCTTCTAAATGTATAGATCTTTGTGATCATGAATGAATTAATGATTTCAGAAAATCAATTTTACTTATCTCAATTGCTTTAATTTCATTTTTATTGATAAATGACTCAATGTGTAAATATAAAAAGAATTACAAATGTGATCTGCTTTTATAGATAATATGTTCTAAATTTATTCTAGAGAAATATGAGTTCATTTCACCAAATGTGATTGAATATTCAAAACCATATTCCAAACTATCTAAGGATGAAGAAAGCACTTCTAAAACCACCGATTTTCCTTCACTGAATAAAGCACCTCCAGGTAATTTTTAATATTTTTAGTGTAAAATGTTTTTTTAAATATATTTTTACATATAAATTTGAATATATAGAAATAACCACATTGTACTAGCTTTAGTCATATAACCAGTTTAGCAAAACCACACACAAAAAAGTAAACTCCGAATTAAGCTCATCTAACATATATACATTCTTAATGGAGAGGTAGTGTCCCTGGCATTGTTCTTCCTTTGCCACTGCCACTAAATAGGAATTGTATTTCTTTTTCTCGGCCTTTCTTTCTTGATTACTATTATAGATCTTATGGATAAATGAAGCAAACCTTTCTATTATCATCTTCCGTATCTCTATATATCCCTCTTTTGTCCAGCCATGGGCTGAAATAGGGTCTGAAATAGAATGAACATGAAGGTAGGCGGAAAGGAAAATAAACCTTGTATTTTCCCTTTTCCTTCATTACTTTCTTCCCAGCCGTCTAATTCCGCTAATACAAAAGATCTAATTTACAGGTCTCATTTCTTATGTACTATTTCAGAGACATTGTGCAGTTATCACCCTAGCACATTTCTTACAGATATTGAGTTTGAACTTTTTCTTTTCTTTTTTTTTTTTTTGTAAGGGTGCGTTCAAAGTTTATCAAATTAGTATGTTTATTTTTGTGTGTGTGTGCTTTAGATGAAGGTTTACAGAGCAAATTAGTTTCTCTTTAAGCAATATACATATTGTTTTGTGACATTGGTTGCCTACTGTGCGATGTGTCAATACTCTCCCCTTCTCGACCTTGGATTCCCTATTTCTGTTCGTTCTGCTGTCCTGTCCCCTCCTGCCTTCTCATCCTTGCCCCTGAACTGATGTGACCATTTAGTCTCATATACATGGTTGAGCTACATTATTGTTTTATGGGCCTGTCTAATCTTTGGCTAAAGGGTGAACCTCAGAAGTGACTATAGTACTGTTAAAAGGGTGTCTGGGGGCCATACTCTTGGGGTTTCTCCAGTGCCTGTCAGACCAGTTAGTCTGGTCTTTTTTTGTGAGTTGGAATTTTGTTCTACATTTTCCTCCAGCTCTGTCCGGAACCCTCTAGTGTGATCTGTGGTAGAGCAGTCAGTGGTGGCAGCTGGGCACCATCTAATTGTACTGAACTCAGTCTAGTGGAGGTTTGATAGTTGTGGTCCATTAGTCATTTGGACTAATCCTTCTTTTGAGTCTTTGGTTTTCTTCATTCTCCCTTGCTCCAATGGGGTGGGACCAGTGAAGTATTTTAGATGGACACTCACAAGCTTTTAAGACCCCAGACGCTATTCACCAAAATAGGATGTAAAACATTTTCTTTATAAACTGTTATGCCACTTGAGCTAGATGTCCCCCGAGACCATGGTCCCCAGCCCTCACCCCAGTAATTCAACCCCTTAGGGAGTTTGGATGTGTCTATGAAGCTTCTATAACTTTGCCTTGGTCAAGTTGTGCTGACTTCCCCAGTATTGTGTATTTGTCTAACCCTTCACCAAAGTTACCACTTATCTATTGTCTGTTGTTGTTAGGTGCCGTCTAGTTGGTTCCAACTCATAGCAACATATGTACAACAGAACAAAACACTGCCCTGTCCTGCACCATCTACTGTCTAGTTAGTGTTTTTCCCTCTCCAACCCTCCCCTCACTTGTAACCATCAAAGATTGTTTCTCTCTGTGTGTAAACCTTCTCCTGAATTTTTATAATATTGGTCTCATACAGTATTTGTCCTCTTGTGATTAACTGATTTCACTCAGCGTAATGACCTCCAGATTCATCCATGTTGTGACTGTTTCACAGATTCATCATTGTTCTTGATCGTTGTGTGGTATTCCATTATGTGTACATACCATGGTTTGTTTATCCGTTCATCTGCTGATGGGCACTTAGGTTGTTTCCATCTTTTTGTGAATAATAGCAATAAATATGAGTGTGCATATGTCTATTCCTATGACAGCTCTTATTTCTCTAGGGTATATTCCTAGGAGTGAGATTGCTAGATTGTATGGTATTTCTATTTCTAGCTTTTTAAAGATGCACTGTAAGAATAATAATTAAAAAAAAAAAAAACTCACTGCCATCTGGTCAATTGCGACTCATAGAGACCCTATATGACAAAGTAGAACTGCCCCATAGGGTTTCCAAGGAGCACCTGGTGGATTCAAACTGCCAACCTTTTGGTTAGCAGCCAAACTCTTAACCACCACGCCACCAGGGTTTCCCATATCATTTTCCAAAATGGTTTTACCATTGTTCATTCCCACCAGCAGTGCATAAGAGTACCAATCACCCACAACCTCTCTAACATTTATTATTTTCTGTTTTTTTGATTCATGCCAGTAATGACGGGGTGAGAAGGCATCTCATTGTAGTTTTGATGCATTTCTCTAATGGCTAGTGATCGCAAGCATTTCCTCATGTGTCTGTTAGCTGCTGAATGTCTTCTTTGATGAAGTGTCTGTTCATATCCTCTGCCAATTTTTTAATTGGATTTTTTGTCTTTTTATTATAGAGGTGTTGGATTTTCCTATAGATTTTAGAGATTAGACCTTTGTTGGATATGTCATAGCCAAAATTTTTTTCCCAGTCTGTATGTTCTCTTTTTACTCTTTTGGTGAAGTCTTTTGATGAACATAAGTGTTTAGTTTTTAGAAGATATCAATTATCTAGCTTATTTTCTGGTGTTTGTGTATTATTAGTTATGGTTTCTACCCTATTTATGCCGTATATAGGGCCTTTAGCATTGACCCGGAAACCCTGGTGGTGCAGTGGTTAAGAGTTTGGCTGTTAACCAAAAGGTCAGCAGTTCAAATCCACTAAGCGGTCCTTGGAAACTGTACGGCACCGGTTCTACTCTGTCTTACAGGTTAGCTATGAGTCGGAATTGACTCAAAGGCAATGGGTTTTAGCATTGACCCTATTTTTTCTTCTATGATCCTTATAGTTTTTCATTTTATATTTAGGTCTTTGATCCATTTTGAATTAGTTTTTATGGATGGTGTGAGGTATGGGTCCTGTTTCATTTTTTTACAGATGGACATCCAGTTTTAACCATTTGTTTAAGACTGTCTTTTTCTCCATTTAATGGATTTGGGGCCTTGTCAAAGATTAGGTGACTGTAGGTGGGTGGATTTACATCTGGGTTCTTGATTTGTTGCATTGGTCAATGCGTCTATTGTTGTACCAGTACCAGGCTGTTTTGTCTATTGTAGCTGTATAGTAGGTTCTGAAGTCAGGTGGTGCTAGTCTCTTACTTTATTCTTCTTCTACAGTAGTGCTTTACTTCTCTAGGGCCTCTTTCCTTTCCATGTAAAGTTAATGATTAGTTTTTCCATCTTGTTAAAGAATGCTGTTGGTATTTGGATTGGGATTGCATCTGCTTTGAGCAGAATTGACATTTTCACAATGTTGAGTCTACTTATCCATGAACATGTTATGTTTTTCCATTTATGTAGAGCTCTTTTGGTTTCTTGTAGTAGTGTTTTGTAGTTTTATTTGTATAGGCCTTATACATCCCTAATTAAATTTATTCCTAAGTATTTTATTTTTTTAGGGACTATTATAAATGGTGGAGTCTTGGTGACACACTGGTTCAGAGCTCAGCTGCTAACCAAAATGTCAGCAGTTCAAATCCAGCAGTAGCTCTTGGAAACCCTATGAGGCAGTTCTACTCTGTCCTCCAGGGTCACTATGAGTTGGAATCCACTTGCTGGCAATGGGTTTGGTTTTTTTTTTTTGTTTATTATAAATGATATTGCTTTCCTGATTTCTTTTTTGTTTTTCTCTTTATTGGTGTATAGGAATCCAGCTGATCTTTGTATGTTTATCTTGTATACTGCTGCTCTGCTGTATCTTTCTATTAATTCCAGTAGTTTTCTTGTGGAGTGTTTTGGGTTCTTTATGTATAGTATCATATCATCCACAAATAGGGTTAGTTATACTACTTTGTTACCAATTTGGATGCCCTTTATTTCTTTTTCTTGCCTTATTGCTCTAGCTAGGCCTTCCAGCACAGTGTTAACTTGGAGTGGTGATAAAGGGCATCCTTGTCTTGTTCTTGTTCTAAGGCGAGTGTTTTCAAACTGTCTTTATTAAGAATGATGTTGGCTGTTGGTTTTTTATAGATACCTTTTATTATGTTGAAGAATTTCCCTTCTATACCTATTTTATTGAGAGTTTTTATCAGCAATGTGTGTTGGACTTTGTTGAACGCGTTTTCTGTGTCAGTTGAGATGATTGTGTGATTCTTTTATTTATGTGGTGGATTAATTTGATTTATTTTCTAATATTGAACCATCCTTGCATGTCTGGTATGAATCCCACTTAGTCGTGGTGTATTACTTTTTTGATATGATCCTGAATTCTATTGGCTAGAATTTTGTTGAGAATTTTTGCATCTATATTCATGAGAGATATTGGTTCATAATTTTCTTTTTTGTTGTGTTTTTGCCTTGTTTTGATATCAGGGTTATGCTGGCTACATAGAATTAATTCAGAAGTATCCCTTCCTTTTCTCTGTTCTGAAATATTTTGAGTACTACTGGTGCAAGCTCTTCCCTGAATGTTTGGTAGAATTCTTCAGTGAAACCATCTAGGCCAGGGCTTTTTTTTGTTGTTGGGAGGTTTTTTTTTTTATTACCTGTTTAATCTCTTCTCTTGTTTTGGGTCTGTTCAGATTTTCAATGTCAGTTTGTGTTAGTTTAGATAGGTAGTTTGTTTCTAGAAATTTGTCCATTTCTTCCAGGTTTTCAAATTTTTGGAGTACAGTTTTTCATAGTATTCTGTTATGATCCTTTTTATTTCAGTTGGGTCTTTGTAATGTCCCCCATTTCATTTCTTATGTGGGTTATTTGCTTCCTCTCTGGTTTTTCTTTTGTCAGTTTGGTCAGTGGTTTGTCGATTTTGTTGATCCTTTCAAAGAACCAGCTTTGGTTTTGTTTATTCTTTCTATTTTTCTGTTCTCTATTTCATTTATTTCTGCTCTGATTTTTATTATATCCTTTTTTCTGGTTGCTTAGACTTCTTTTGCTGTTCTCTTTCTATATATTCAAGTTGTATAGCTAACGTTTTGATTTTGTCCCTTCTTTTTTGATGTGCGCATCTATTGCTAAAATTAACCTCTAAGCACTGCCTTTGCTGTGTCTCAAAGGTGTGGGGATGGTGTATTTTCATTCTCATTTGTTTCTAGGAATTTTTGGTTCCATCTTTGAGTTCTTCAATTACCCAGTGTATTTTAAGCAAGGTGTTATTTTGTTTCCATATATTTGATTTTTTTCCTTGTTCTTCCTGTTATTAATTTCTACTTTTATGGTATTGTGATCAGAGAAGTTGCTTTGTATTATCTCAGTGTTTTGGATTTTGTTGAAGGTTACTTTGTGGCCTAAGATGTGATCTATTCTGGAGAATGCTCCATGTGTGTTGGAAATGAGTGTATACTTTGGTGCTGTTGGTTGGATTGTTCTATATATGTCTGTGAGGTCAAGTTGGTTGATTGTGGCCTTTAGACCTTCTGTGTCTTTACTGAGTTTCTTTTTAGATGTCGCGTCCTTTACCAAGAGTGATGTGTTGAAGTCTCTTACTGTTATTGTAGAACTGTTAATTTCTCTTTTCTGAGGTGTTAGTTTGTTTTATGTATTTTGGAGCCCTGTCATTGGGTGTGTAGATATTTATTATGGTTTTGTCCTAATGGTGGTGTTATGGATTGAATTATGCTTCCCCCAAAATATGTGTCAACTTGGCTAGTCCATGATTCCCAGTATTGTATGATTGTTCACCATTTTGTCATCTGGTGTGATTTTCCTATGTGTTGTAAATCCTACCTCTATAATGTTAATGAGGTGGGATTAACAGCAGTTATTTTAATGAGGCAAGACACAATCTACAAGATTAGGTTGTGTTTTATATCAATCTCTTTTGAGATATAAAAGAGAGAATCAAGCAGAGAGGCAGGGGGAACTCATACCACCAGGAAAGTAATGCCAGGAGAAAAGCGAGTCCTTTGGACACAGGGCCCCTGCACTGAGAAGCTCCTAGTCCATGGGAAGACTGATGATAAGGACCTTCCTCCAGAGCCAACAGAGAGATAAAGGCTTCCCCTGGAGCTGACGCCCTGAATTTGGACCTCTAACCTACTAGACTGTGAGAGAATAAACTTCTGTTGGTTGAAGCCATCCATTTGTGGTATTTCTGTTATAGCAGCACTATGTAACTAAGACAGGTTCATTTAAATATTTAAATATTATATATATAAATATTATATAATATCCTTTAAATATTATATAATATCCTTCCTTGTATTTTTTGGTAGATTTTGTCTTAAAGTCTGTTTTATCTTAGTATTGCCACTTTTTTTTTTTTTCTTTTTCGTTGCTATTTGCTTGATATATTTTTTTCCACCCTTTGATTTTTAATAAAATTGATGTTTTTGTTTCTCAGGTGTGTCTCTTGTAGACAGCGTATTGATGGGTCCCGTTTTTTTTTTTATCCATTCCGCCTCTCTCTGTTTCTTTATGGATGCATTTAAGACATTTACATTCAGTATGATTATTGATACGTGTGAGTTTATTGCTGTCATTTTGTAGAGCCTTGTTTTGTGGTGCTGACATTTTCTTTGTTCCTCTTACTCTCCTGTGCTGAATTTGTTTGAGGATTTTCTGTTTGTTTCTTTTGCTTTTGAGATTTTGTGTTTACTAAGACTTTGTTTTTCTTCTTTATTTTGATGAGTAGGTTTGTTAACTTTTTTTGTGGTTACCTTAAAATTTACCCCTATCTTCCTAAGTTTAAATCAGTCTTTATTACTTGATATTACCTTGATTTCTTCTCCATTTGAAAGTTCTATACCTATACCATTTATTCCCTCTTTTGTTATTCTGAAGTTGTTGTCATTTACAGATTGACATCTCTGGTTGTTGTGAATCTTTTAGTTTTGTTTTATCCCTGAGAGTTCAGTACTTAGTTGGTATCTGGCTGATGCTGTCCGGTGCCCTAGATTCAGGTTGTTGTCTGATATTGGTTCTCTAACCAAAGGACCCCTTTTAATAATTCTTGTGAGTTTGGTTTGGTTTTTACATATTCCCTTAATTTCTGTTTATCTGGAAATTTCCTAATTTTGCCATCACATTTGAGCAAGAGTTTTGCAGGATACATTATTCTGTATTGGCAATTTTTGTTTCTTCCCATAGCCTTCTTGCTTGCATGGTTTCCGCCAAGTAATCAGAGCCTAGTCTTATTGTTTCCCCTTTGTATATGACTGTTCATTTTTCTCGAACTGCTCTCAGGATTCTTTCTTTTTCTTTGGTTTTGGCAAGTGTGATTATGATATGTTTGGTGACTTTCTTTTGAAGTCTATTCTATATGGTGTTCATTGTACTCCTTAGATGGTCACCTTTTCATCTTTCATAATATTAAGGATGTTTTCTGTCAGAAATCTTCAATGATCTTCTCTGTGTTTTCCATTTTCTCCCTCTCTTCTGGAACTCCAGTCATGTGCAAATTTTTGTTCTTGATTGTATCCCACATTGTTTTCAGCTTTTCTTCATTTTTTCTTCATTCTCATCTCTGATTTTTTCTCAAAGTAGTATCCAAGGGTTTGTCTTCCATTTCATTGATCCTGTCTTCCATTGATTCAAATTTGCTCCTAAAAGCTTCTATTGCACTGTTCATTTCTGAAATATTATTGTTTATTGTTTGGATTTCTAATTGCTGGTTTTGTATGATTTCTAATTGTTTATTTATTTTGACATTTTGTTCTTGTTTTATTTTCCTGAATTCTTCCATTGCATTGTCTGTTTTTTTCCCCTGATTTTGTCTGTATTTGCCATGATTTTGTCTATTTTTTCCTTATTTTTGTCTGAGTTTTCCTTTATCTCTTTCCTCATCTCTTGGAGAGCCCTGAATATTAGACTTTTGAATTCCCTATCATGTAGTTCCAGTGCCTTTTCTTCTACCAAGAGGTCTTCTGGTGTTTTATTTTGGTTACTTACTTGAGTCATCCTGTCCTGTTTTTCTTCACGTTTTGATATTGTCTGCTGTCTCTGGGACATTCAGGAATTATTTTTTTCATTTATTGATTATATATTTGTTGTTTTGTCCTGCTTTTTTGTTTTATTTGTTTATGTCTGGGCAGGCGGGCTTGGAATTTTTTGTTGCTTGCTTTCCTGTGGGCATGATACTTCTCACCACTTTGTTCAGGTGGGCAGGGCCGGTCACTCAGCTATGGTGCAGCAGGGCAGGTCCAGCAGAGGCGGAAGGGTCAGAGATGGGTCGTTTGTAGCATGAACTGGGCCAGCGAGGCTGGGCCAGGATGCAGTGCAGGGTGGGCTCCAGAAGCCTGGGGGTCAATGCAGGTGCTGCTTGGGGACATGGTGCTCGGTGTGCAGTGCAGATAAGCAGGAGGGAGGGGAGAGAATGTGATGTGTGGAGCTACGTTGTTGAGAGAAAGAGGAGAGAGAAACAGATGCAAAGGAGAAGCAAAAAATGAAGGAAAAAAAGGTAAATAAAATGGTGGCATGGTGGGATTCGGTGATTGGGGGTGGGGTACACCAAAGGAGGCCGTGTGCTGGTAGCTTTCTAGCTGAGTGGTGCATCTCAGCCTGTCAAGAAGGGGCATGTGCGACGCATAGGGTTAGCTGGGTGGGAGAAAGGAAAGAAAAGAAGGGAAAGTGAAGGAAGAAAAAAACAAAAAAAGAACAACAGCAATTAAAAAATAAATATGATGCTGAGGGAGCCAGCCATTGTGGGCAGAGTGGAATCAGGGTAACAGCAAGCTGGAGTCTCTCTCACCAAGTGGTGTGGCAGGGCCACTCAGAAATGGGTGGAGGCAGCACAGGGCCTAGGTGGCAGAGAGAAGGAAAAGGGAGAAGGGGAAAGGTGAAGAAAAATAAAAAAATATGGTACTGAGGGAGCTGGTCAGTAGGGGCAGCACAGACCTGGGGAGGCTGCATGGCTCTAGCCACGCTGTGCAGCACAGCCCTTCAAGAAGGGGCGGGGATGGAACATGGTGCTAGGTGGGCAGGAGACAGGAAAGGAAGGAAGAGAGAAGAAACAGAAAGAATGACAGGAAAAAAAATGGTTCTGAGAGAGCCGGCCAGTGGGGATGGCACAGAGCCAGGGAGGCCATGCCAGTGGCTCTCTAGCCAAGTCATGTGGCACAGCTCATCGAGAAGCGGCAGGGACAGCACACAGGGGTAGCTGAGCAAGAGAAAGAAGAGGAAGGGAGAGAGAGAGAAGAAACAAACAAAAAAATGGCACTGAGAGAGCTGTTCTCTGTTCTCTATCATTCAGTGGTTGAGTGAGTTCTTTATCCCTTCATTTGATGATTAGGATTCCAGGATTGATGTTTGTATGTTTTACTTAACTTTTCCAGTCTTTGCTGCAGAGTGACAGCATGGTGCTTCTGTCTATAGTGCCATGTTGACTCTGCCTTTTGATATTTTCTTAAATGTAGACAGTTTTTCTTTGGTCTAGTATGTGTTCTAACACCCAAAATAAATGTGCCATATTTTATCCATAAAGATTCTAAGTAAAAAATCAAAAGGAAATGGAAAAGATTGCCTGGGAAATTATTTTAATCCCATTTGTTCTCTTTTTTATAATAATTTATTTTACTTTTGTTGTTGTTGAAAATATACACAGCAGCAAGTACACCAATTCAACAGTTTCTACATGTACTGTTCAGTGACATTGATTATATTCTTCACTTTTTTAAAAAAATTTGTTGGCAATGTAAAAGGAGAGAAAAAGTCCTTAACAACAATAAAAGATTGGGCTTGCTTCTGGGAAAGGAGAGAGGAAAACAAGCAAAGAGTGAATTACACTCCCAGCCTCAATAGTCTAGGAGAAGAAATGATCATAAATTATGTGTGATAGCAGAAGAAAGTAAAAAAAAAAAAAAAAAAAAAATTCCTGAAGCCTCAGTAAATGCAAAATAAAATTGGCAAGATAAACTGGGACTGAGAAGGGAGTTTTAATTCATTGGAGGTCCTAGCTTCTCTTAGCTTCACAAGCTGGGCCCGGCAGAATATCCATTTATATTTCCCCTTAGCCTCTATTCAGCTGGAATCCATACACCTAGAAATGGGAATCATTAGCAGGAATAACTTGTTTCTACGTGAGGTGGCATTTCACTGTCTTTTGGGCAGGAAGGAAAGGGAAAATGGAGGTCCAGCTATACTAAGGGAGAAATATTCTTAACACACTATCCCAACTTGAAACGTTGAACAATTTATTTCCATAAAAATGATCACATATGGTAGTTAAACCGTTATGCTGGTGTTTTATTAATTTATGCTAGCATCTTTACTTCACATATATTGTTGGCTCTTACATAAATTAAACCGGCATATGTGCATTGTTTTAATAGAGATGATCTGAGTTCCATATGACTGAGTTACAAACCTGAGGAACACAACTTGTTTGTAAATTAGGTACTTTCTGTGAATGATACTCTAGTTATCTATAGTAATTGGATAGAGCACATCAAATGAATTACTAAATCCATGGATTTATTAATTCAACAGATTTTTAAAATTTATTATTTTTTTAGTATTTATATGTGACACCTACTGACTAGTTGCTGAGGATGAAGCAATGAACAAAACTGACAAAACCAAAAACCAAAAAACCTTGTTCTTCTGAAACTTTCATTCTACTAGGAGAACATAGACAGCAAACAAGATAAATAGTAAATTATGTATGCTATATGGTGGTAAATGCTAAGGAGAAAAAATAAATCAGAAGAAATATAGAGTATTGGAATTATAGTGAAATTTTAGATGAGGGATACAGATCACTGTGAAAGTGACATTTGAGTAAAGAGTTGAAGAAGGCGAAAGAGTAAGTCATGGTATCTGTAGGAAGAATGTTTGAGGAAAGCAGAGGGAACACAGAGTGAGCTTCAGAGCAGAGTGAGCAAAGGAAGAGTAGCAGGAAATTAAGCCAGAAAGCTATAGTAGCCAGACCATATAGGGACTTTGACTGTTATTCTGAGTGAGATGGGAAATCTTTGGAGCTTCTTGAACAGAAGAGTGACATGATTTGACTTACATTTTAACAGAATCTTTCTCACAGCTTTGTTGAAAATAGACTGAAGGAGGGCAAGATCAGAAGCAGGAAGAATAGCTAGGGGGCTACTTTAATCTTGGAAAAAGGTTATGGTGGCTTATATTAGGTTGTATCAGTGGAGATGGTGAAAATTGATTGAGTTAATGATCTAGAAACATTTTTCCAGTCAACAGATTTAGTTGCTTCTTTTCATCTTTGTAGTTAACAGGCAACAAAAATGACTACTATCAATTCTTCAGCCAGTTTTTCATTCCAGCTCTATATCTTTATCTCTTCCCATTGTATTCATTGACTACATTTTTTTAATTTAATGTTATAAATTTCCCTCTAAGCACTATTTCATCTCTAGTCCATAAATTTTTATATATTGTATTTATATTTTCATTTTGGTTCAAAATATTTTTTTCCATTTTTTTATTGTACTTTACGTGAAGGTTTACAGAACAAATAGTTTCTCATTAAACAGTCAGTACACATATTGTTTTTATGACGTTGGTTAACAACCTCACAACATGTCAACACTCTCCCTTCTCGACCTTTTTTTTGGTGAAAATATACATAGCCAAAGATACACCGTTTCAAAAATTTCTACATGCACAATTCAGTGACATAGATTATGTTCTTCCAGTTGTGCTGCTATTCTCACTTTGGATGAAGGTTTACAGAACAAAATAGTTTCTCATTAAACAGTTAGTACACATGTTGCCCTATAACAATGGTTAACAACCCCACTACATGTCCACACTCTACCTAGGGTTCCCTATCACCAGCTTTCCTGTCACCCCTGCCTTCTAGTCCTTGTCCCTGGACTGCTGTGCCTCATTAGTCCCATTTTGTTTTATGGAGCTGACCAATGCCAGGATGAACGGTGAACCTCGGAAGTGACTTCACCAGTGAGCTAAAAGTGTGTCTGGGGGCCATACTCTCGGGGTTTCTCCAGTCTCTTTCAGGCCAGTAAATCTGGTCTTTTTTGTGTGTGTTAGAATTTTGTTCTACATCCTTCTCCATCTCTGTCCAGAACCCTCTGTTGTGATCCCGGTCAGAACAGTCAGTGGTGGTAGCCGGGCACCATCTAGCTGTACTGGACTTAGTCTGGTGGAGGCCTTGGTACCTGTGGCCCATTAGTCCTTTGGACTAATCTTTTCCTTGTATTCTGTTCTCTTCATTCTCCCTTGCTCCCAAAGGGGTGAGACCAGTGGAGTATCTTAGATGGCTGCTCACAGGCTTTCAAGACCCCAGACACTACTCACCAAGGTAGAATGTAGAACATTGTCTTTATAAACTGTGTTATGCCAATTGAGCTGGATGTTCCCCGAGACCATGGTCCCCCCAGCCCTCCGCCAAGCAATTCAGTCCCTCAGGGAGTTTGGATGTGTCTATGAAGCTTCCATAATCTTTCCTTGTACAAGTTGTGGAGGCTTCCCCAGTATTGTTTACTGTCTCACCCTTCACCAAAGATACCACTTATCTGTTGTCTATTTAGTATTTCCTCCCCCAACCCTTCATTGACTACATTTTACCATTCTGTGGATATATAATTCAGAAATAAAATAAAATTGACTATCAACAGAAGTAAGACATAGAGAAGCAAACCTACAAATTAATAAAGTTAATTATAATATGCCCTTTTTGTTGAAATGGGCTATTCCCGTCTTCCTACTAACTGACAGAGAGTGGGATTAGTGATCTTTCAGTATATTTTAGACAAATGTAATTGATTTTGAGTTCACTTGCTACTCATCACATGCAATGGTGCTTTCCATTAATGTAGCTCCTACTTTTACCTGTAATTTGGATTCCAAACCAAAGCCTTTTCTCAGATGGTGATACCAATTGTAAGCAGTAATATTGCTGCAAGAAACAGTAAGGAGGGAGAGAATGAGAGCTAACAAATGGTCTGAATAATCCACTATCCAAATTTTTACTCCATGGTTCAAAAACCAAAACCTGTTGCCATCAAGTCGATTCTGACTCACAGCGACCTTATGGGACAGAGTAGAACTGCCCCATAGGGTTTCCAAGCAGCACCTGGTGGATTTGAACTGCTGACCTTTTGGTTAGCAGCCATAGCTCTTAACCACTACACCACCAGCTTTACCCTACTCCATGATTAGAGAGCAATAATAATAGTCTTCTTTTTGTGAATTGAATGGAAATAATGATATCATAACCATTTTTTATTTTTCATAAAAACATCAACTCTTTGAATCTAAAAATAATGGCAACTATCCATTCTTCAATCAAACACTTGCCTTAAGACAGGTGGAGAATTGATAGTTTCATTTCTGTGCAAGAAATATGCTGTGAAAACTCAACACATTAATGTGAATTTTGTACAATAGTGATGTAAATGTCTCACTTTCTGCTTTTTGTTTAAGTATTGTTTTCTCAAAATGAGCAGATATTGAAGCTATTTTTATTATTATGTAGTTTTGTTTTAACAGTGTTCAAAATGTGTATCTTTACGATAGCATTTCTATTCCTTGTTTTTCTTGATTTGCACTCTTAATGCTTATGTTTATAAATATCAAAGACCAGGCAAGGAAAATCAGAGAGAAAATATTTGTGTTAAGTTAAGCTGATTTATGTAAATTATTGAGAAATGTTAGAAGGAAGCTATGCTTTAGAAAAACATTAAGATTTACTTTAGCTTTTTAAAAGTTGTTATGAATTAATTTCTAGTATGATCAATAACACTATTCTCATTTTTTTTTAGTGCGGCCAAACAATGTGACCTTAAACCGAAGAGTTCTTGAATTTACAAATTATCTGCCTTCTTTGACTCCTACACATAGAAACAGTTTGTATGCAGGTAAAAGAATCACTACAGTACAAAGAGACATGAAATAAAAGTTTATATTCTACTTCTACTATATTTATTTACCAATCTCCTCAAACTTGTGAGCCCCCTCCCCAAGGAAACCAATGTTATGATCCAAGTATAATCTTTCAAATCTTTCATCAAGCATGTAAAAATAAATATATAAGTATAGAGGGGTTTTGTGGTTCTGCATAATAATAGGATCATATGCTGCGCATTATTCGGTAACTTGTATTTTTCACTTAACTATACATCATTGATCCTCCTTACCTCCAACCCAGGTAAGCTGACACAGATCTCATTCATCTCTCAGATCTTTAAATTTTACATAATATTCTATAATGTAGATGTGCCATAAATTATTCAACAATTTCTCTATTAAATGGTATTTACATCTTTCTCAGATTAAAAAAAAATTACTAACTACAAGCAATGGTACAATAAATATCATTATTTACATATATATGTAAACAATGATAGATATACATATATAAATGATTGCATATCTATAAAATAGAATACATAAAGTGGGATTGTTGTATTAAAAGTTATGTATGTTTTTAATTTAATAGATGTTGCCAAATTACTTTCCAAAATAAATATTTCTACTAGCAAATGTCTGTTTCCTAGCATCTTAGTCAACTCCAGATTTTTCATTTTTTTCATATTCAATGAGAATTGTTTACATTAATAAGAACTAAGCATATTTGCCTATGATTATTGGCTATTTTAATTTCTTCTGAGAATTGTCTATTTTTATTATTTGCCCATTTTTCCATTAATTGCCTCTTGTTACTGTAAAACCTTTTGTGTGATAAGGTTTTGAAACAATTTTTTACTTTGCTATCAATTTAAGTTTACAGAAAAGTTGAAGGAATTGTAGAAGGAATTCTCACACAGCCTTACTCAGATTCACCAATTATTTATATACTGTTCCTCTTTTCACCCTATTGTCTTTAATTTTATTTTGCAACTATTATATTTTGTGTCTGTAACTCCCATTTTTTGCTCAAATTAATACTGATTTAGCTAGTGGGAACCCATCCAAACTGATTATTTTGTCCTTGTGGCATGTCCCCATCATTTTTTTGAGGACTTTTTTACTTTCTGGAAAAGGAAGATGTTCCAAGCTCATCTTGTACATACTCTTTTCCAATCCTGTAATCAGCCAGTTTTCTGGGTTGGCTTCTGAGTCACTTAGGAACATCACATCAGATGACATAATGGTAAACAATCACACAATACTGGGAATCATGGCCTAGCCAAGTTGACAGATGTTTTTGGGGGACACATTCAGTCCATGACGCAGTCACAAATATATTCTTCTGTGTTTGCTTTGGGAAGCTTTATACTTTGGGATTTATGTTTAAGTATGTGATTCATTTGGATTTCTGTATATGATTTGAGATAGGATTCAAGGTTTATTTCATGGTAAGACACAAATCTGTGCAAGGTTTGCTGTATATAAACTACTCTGCTATTACAGCAAATATAGTGCCCTCTCTATTGTTTCTCTTTTACCATTATATATTATCTCTTTTTATAATCATAAAAGTGGGTAGTTTGATATGTTTGTCTTTTCCTTTATGATTTCAAGCTTCGGGATTTCCTATCATTCTTCCTATCATCCAGTAATAAAACTATTTTCCTAAATTTTCTTATAATTTAAATTATATTTTTTAGCCATGAGTCTTTAATCTATAATTTCATATATAGTGTAAATCAGGAGTCTGGCTTCTTTTCTTCCAGAGAGAATCTAGTTATTTCAGTGTTGCTGAACCCTAGAAGGTGGGTTCTGTCTGGTGCACTCAGACCTGCCAATAATCTGGACACCAGCCTTTGAGAAAGAGAAAGTAACTTTATTGCGATGCTCAGAACAAGGAGCCGGGAGGAACTTCCTCAAATCTGACTCTCCGAGCTATGGGGAATCAAGGCTTATATGTGATTTAGGCAGCAAGATGGCGGCTGCACAGGTGTACTGGAGAGGACCTTCTGATTAGTTCCACCTGTTGCTGCATCCCCTGTTGAGGCCAATTAATTTCCTATTTTTTCATCTCTTTTTAACATTATAAAGGCATTTAAGCCTTTAAAATTTCCTCTGAATAGTACTTTATCTGAATTCCATCACTTTTCATATTCTACTCTTTTTATTATTTTCTAGAGTATTTATCACTTTAGTTTTCATTTCTTCTTTGATCTATTGTTGTTAGGTGCCTTCAAGTCAGTTCCCACTCACAGTGACCCTGTGCACAACACAGTGAAACACTCCCCAGTCCTACACTGTCCTCACATCATTGCTGTGTTTGAGCCCATTCTTGCAGCCACTGTGTCAATCCATATTGTCAAGTGTCTTCCTCTTTTTCACTGACCCTCTACCTTACCAAACATGATTTTCTTCTCCAGGGACTGGTCCCTCCTCATAACATGTCCAAAGTACATGAGATGAAGTCTCGCCATCCTCACATTCAAGGAGCACTTTGGCTGTACTTCTTCTCAAAGTACATAGTATATTCAGTATTCTTCACAAACACAATAATTCAAAGGCATCAATTCTTCTTCAGTCTTCCTTATTCATTGTCCAGCTTTCGGATGCATATGAGGTGATTAAAAACATTATCACTTGGGCCAGGTGTACCTTAGTCATCAAAGCGACACCTTTGCTTTATACATTTTAAAGAGGTCTTTTGCCGAAGATTTGCCAATGCAATACCTTGTTTCATTTCTTGACTACTGCTTCCATGGGCATTGATTGTGGATCTAAGTAAAATGAAATCCTTGACAACTTCAGTCTTTTCTCCATTTATCATAATGTTGCTTATTGGTTCAGTTGTGAGGATTTTTGTTTTTTTTTTTTATGTTGAGGTGCAATCCATACTGAAGGCTGTAGTCTTTGATCTTCATCAGTAAGTGATTCAAGTCCTCTTTGCTTTCAGCAAGCAAGATTTCATTATCTGCGTATCACAGATTGTTAATGAAACTTCTAACCATCTTGATGCCACATTCTTCTTCATATTGTCCAGCTTCTTGGATTATTAGCTCAGCCTACAGATTGAACAAGTATGGTGAAAGGATACAACCCTCATGCACACTTTTGCTGAGTTTAAGCCACACAATATCCCCTTGTTCTGTTCAAACAACTGCCTCTTGGTCTAAATACAGGTTCTGCATGAGCACATTAAGTGTTCTGGAATTCCCATTCTTTGCAGTGTTATCCATAATTTGTTATGATCTACACAGTCAAATGGTTTTGTATAGCCAACAAAACACAGGTAAACATCTTTCTGGTATTCTCTGCTTTCAGCAAAGATCATCTGACATCAGCAATAATATCCCTCATTCCACATCCTCTTCTGAATCCGACTTGAATTTCTGGCAGTTCCCTGTCTATGTACTGCTGCACCATTTTTGAATTATCTTCAGCAAAATTTTACTTAAACAAAAACCAAACTCGTTGCCATCGAGTCGATTCCAACTTACAGCAACCCTATAGGACAGAGTAGAACTGCCCCACAGGGTTTCCAAGGAGCGGCTGGTGGATTCCAATGGCCAACCTTTAGGTTAGCAGCCTGAGCTGTTGTTAGGTGCCGTTGAGTTGATTCCAACTCATAGCAACCCCATGTACAACAGAATGAAACACTGCCTGGTCTTGCACCATCTTTACAACTGTTGTTATCCTTGAGCTCATCGCTGCAGCCACTGTGCCAATCCATCTCATTGAGGGTCTTCCTCTTTTTTACCAAGCATGATGTCCTTCTCCAAGGATTGATCCCTCCTGATAACATATCCAAAGTACGTGAGATGAAGTCTCATCATCCTTGCTTCTAAGGAACATTCTGGCTGTCCTTCTTCCAAGACAGATTTGTTCATTTTTTTGGCAGTCCATGGTATACTGAATATTTTTCACCAACATGATAATTCAAAGGCGTCAATTTTTCTCTTGTCTTCCTTATTCATTGTCCAGTTTTCACATGCATATGAGACAACTGAAAACACCATGGCTTGGGCCCGGAGCATCCTAGTCTTCAAAGCGACATCTTTGCTTTTGAACACTTTAAAGAAGTCTTTTGCAGCAGATTTGCCCAATCCAATGTATCTTTTGATTTCTTGACTGCTGCTTCCATGGGTGTTGATTGTGGATCGAGGTGAAATGAAATCCTTGACAACTTCAATCTTTTCTCTGTTTATCATGATGTTGCTTATTGGTCCAGTTGTGAGGATTTTTTTCTTTTTTTTATGTTGAAGTGTAATCCATATTGAAGGCTGTGATCTTTGATCTTCATCAGTAAGTACTTCGCTTTCAACAAGCAAGGTTGTGTCATCCGCATATCGCAGGTTGTTAAATGAGTCTTCATCCAATCCTGATGCCACATTCTTCTTTGTATAGTCCAGCTTCTGGGATTGTTTGCTCAAGATACACATTAAACAAGTATGGTGAAAGAATACAACTCTGACTCACAGCTTTCCTGACTTTAAAACATGCAGTATCTCCTTGTTCTGTTTGAACAACTGCCTCTTGATCTATATACAGGCTCCTCATGAGCACAATTAAGTGTTCTGGAATTCTCATTCTTTGCAATGTTATCCATAATTTGATATGATCCACACAGTCAAATACATAGTCAATAAAACACAGGTAAACATCTTTCTGGTATTCTCTGCTTTCAGCCAGGATCCATCTAACATCAGCAACGATATCCCTCATTCTACGTCCTCTTCTGAATCCAGCTTGAATTTCTGGCAGTTTCCTGTGGATCCACTGCTGCAACTGCTTTTGAATGATCTTCAACAAAATTTTACTTGGGTGTGATATTAATGATATTGTTTGATAATTTCCTCATTCTGTTGGATCACCTTTCTTTGGAATAAGCATAATTATGGATCTCTTCCAGTCAGTTCGCCAGGTAGCTGTCTTCCAAATTTCTTGGCATAGACAAGCAAACACTTCCAGTGCTGCATCCCTTTGTTGAAATATCTCAATTGGTGTTCTGTCAATTCCTGGAGCCTTGTTTTTCACCAGTGCCTGTGGTACAGCTTGGAATTCTACCTTCAGTACCGTCGGTTCTTGATAATATGCTACCTTCTGAAATGGTTGAACATTGACCAATTCTTTTTGGTGTAGTGACTCTGTGTATTCCTTCCATCTTCTTTTGATCCTTCCTGCGTTGTTCAATATTTTCCTGTAGAATCCCTCAATATTACAACTCAAGGCTTGAATTTTTTCTTCAGTTCTTTCAACTTGAAAAATGCTGAACCTGTTTTTCCCATATTAATGGTATTGTTTAATAATTTCCACATTTTGTTAGATCACCTTTCTTTGGAATGGGCACAAATATGGTTCTCTTCCAGTCGGCTGACCAGGTAACTATCTTCCCAATTTCTTGGCATAGATCAGTGAGCACCTCCAGCCCTGCATCCGTTTGTTGAAATATCTCAACTGGTATTCCATCAATTCCTGGAGCCTTGTTTTTCGCCAATGCTTTCAGTGCAGCTTGGACTTCTTCTTTCAATATCACCAGTTCTTGTTCATATGTTACCTCCTGAAATGGATGAATATCAACCAATTCTTTTTGGTACAGTAACTGTGTATTTTTTCCATCTTCTTTTGATGCTTCCTTCATCGTTTAATATTTTCCCCTTAGAATCCTTCAAAATTGAAACTTGAGGCTTGAATTTTTTCTTCAATTCTTTCAGCTTCAGAAATGCTGAGCATGTTCTTCCCTTTTGGTTTTCTATCTCTAGGTCTTTGCACATTTCATTATAATATTTTGTCTTCTCCAGCTGCCCTTTGAAATCTTTGAAATAGATGGTATTAATATGTTTATTATTTCCAAGTAGTTTTGATTTTTGTCCCCCTTTTTAGTGTTATTTCAAATTTTATTAGTTTATGATATAAGATTGTGATCTGTAAAATTCTCTGTCTTAAAATGTTTTAAGGTTATATTTGTGACCAAGGTTAGGAAATACTTCATAAATTTTCCAGGACTAAAAGGGCTGCATAGACACGGGTAGTGTTTCATTCTGTTATACATGGGATCGCTGTGAGTTGGAACCAACTTGACAGCACCTAACAAGTTTTATGTGGATATATTCTATGGCACTTTTTGTTGTATTCATTCAAATATCACATATGTTTATATCTGGTTTTCTTGTTCTTAAAATCCTAAAAATAGTGTCTTTAAACCTCCTCACTCCATAAGTTTATTTTACCAATTTTTATTTTTACTTATTTATTATTGGTCTTACATAGTTGATTCCTTAGTTATTTTGTAAATAAATCATAATGACTATTTTATATTCCATGTGCCTTATAAATTTTAGCAGAATGTTATATCCTTTTAAGGATATTTATTGTGTTTGAACCTTGAATGCTACTATTTAATAACGATAAATGTTACAAGATTCATTACTCGCTGTTGTTTCCTGTCCTCTTTGTGATTCCCCACCTTGAGTTCTCTGTTCTGATTCCATTGTGATTTGGTTCACATACTTTCTTGAACATTTTCTTCAGATAGATTATATGAAACCTTGTATGTGTGGAAATGGCTTTTCTTTTCACCTAACAAATGAAGCACATTATGGCTTGGTAAAGGGTTCTTGTCTTCCTTTTCTTTCAGTCTACAGAGTTATTCTATTACCTCTACATTTTCTGATGTTGCCTGTATGAAGTACAATGTTTGTTTGACTCTCTTTTGTAAATAAGTTTGTTTATTTGTTTCTGAGAGCCTTAAGATTTTTCTTTTTGCCCTCTGAATTCAGGAATTTGTATGTATTTACATGAATTGTCTCAGGTTCTTATTAAGCCATTTCTGTCTGCTGACTCAGAAATTATTAAATTTCCTCCTCCTATGCATGCAGTTGTTGCTTCTCTTCCTGTTCTTTGCTCTTCTTCTAGAACTCCTATTATTCAGATATCAGGCCTCTGGATCTCTCCATTTAATCTCCTATCTTTCCCTTCATGGTTTACATATTTGCGTTTTTACTTCGTTTTGAAATAAATTTTTCCACTGATCTTCCTGATTACTGAATTCTCAACATTGAATATTCTCTTTTTAAGTTTGTTTATTCTTTTATATTAACTAATGTAGTATGATATTAACATTAAAAAATGCTTGTAAGTTTATAGCTGAATGGATTTTCCCAAACTGAACAACTTCTGTGACTAGGATCCATATCAAGGAACAAAACCATACTGGCACAGAAGCCCACCTTTGTACTCCTATACAGTTACTACATTTCCACAAGGATAACTGGTATATGGAGTTGTAACAGCATAGACTGATTTTACCTCTTTTTATGCTTTATGTAAATGGAATTATATTGTATGTATTTTTTGTCCCAAGCTTCTTTTTATTAAAAATTAAGACTTACAAATTTACAATATATATAGTTACATATAGTATGTTATGTTTTATAGAGTAGATCATTTATTCTTAATTGTTGTATAGTATTCTACTGTGTCATTATACCACAATCTATCCTTTCTACTGTTGCTAAGCATTTAGATGGTTACCAGCTTTTGGTTATTACAAATAGTGCTGCTTGCAACATTCTAGTACATGCTTTTGGTAGACATATGCATGCATTTCTGTTGGGTCTGTGGAATGGCGGGCCCATAGTGTTTGCATATTTTCCCTTTAGTGGATTCTCTCAAATGTTCTTCCAAAATGGTTGACAATTTACCATCATGGTGTATGAAGGTTTTAGCTGCTGCACATACTCACCAACATTTATTGTTTTCTACCTTAGCACCTTTTCATATATGCTTTTTCCTTTTTTCATTGTCCATTAAATTTGTAAATACCAAAATGGTGTGTTTTTGAGGGAGTTTCAAAAAGATTTCTTTGCGTGTGAGAATTCTCTAAATGAATACGATGCTATTTTAAATAACTGAACTATTAAGAATAATTAAAAGAAAGTTACCATTTAGAAAGAGATTGAAAACCTTACATTACTATTAAGTTTAGTTGATTTCTATTATAATTTTGTAACATTTTATTTATATTAAATAGGAGCCTGGAAAAAAAATATGCAATCATCAACTAAGCTGAAGAAATTAGCAGAGAGATTATCCCTCCAAAAATAAAGAAGAGTTATTTAAAGGTAAACACAGTTGATTTTGGAGAATTGAACCAAACTGTTGCACTCATCTCTAAAAAGTTTCATAACAACATCCCAGAGTAGGGTTTTGGGCCAGGGCTGTACAAAGCCAGGGACTTAAAATCAGACTTCTTTAGGGTGGAGTGACCACTGAAATGAAAACACAAGTTGACAGTGAAGCTTCTGAGGAAACTCTTTCATGGAAGCTTTAAGTAGGTAGGCCATTTTTTCTCTTCCTTCTTTCTGCATGGAATGTAGATATGATGGCTGGAGCTCTAGCATTCATTTTGGACCATGAGGTGACCTTGAGATCTCTCCTTGAGCCTGAATTCTAAGTTAACTGAGAGTTCTATAATGTGGACACTTATGTTTTTGAAAAAGCAACTGCTTTTTTTCCAAATTGATACAATTTTAGGTGGTGGCTGTGCAACTGCCTCTTTATCTGCAGATAGAACTTGTGCCATGCTATTTAAAGGGAATGAACTAGCCGGCATAGACAAGATTAAGAGTTATGATTTCTTGTTCAGGACTACTATTTAACGTGATTCAATGCAGTGACTTTTAAGACAGAATAAAATAAACAGAGCACAAATGATAGTGAATAAAGGATGAAAATCTTCAGGCTTAAAACTTTAGCTAAACAAAGAATCCTATGAAGGTTTGTTTGGATTCTTGTTTTTTTTTTGTTTGTTTGTTTGTTTTTCTGAGGGAACTTTATTCAACAATAATATCAAGTCTTACGTTCAACAGCCTGGGACTGTTCACTGTTTAAAGTAATCCCTAGACCCCCAAACCTGCACCAGTCATTGGGCTCTTAAAACTTCACAGTCTCCCCATGGTCTCGGGGAACATCTAGCTCAATTAGCATAACATAATTTATAAAGAAAATGTTCTACATTCTACCTTGGTGAGTAGTGTCTAGGGTCTTAAAAGCCTGTAAGTGGCCATCTAAGATACTCCACTGGTCTCACCCCTTTAGGAGCAAGGGAGAATGAAGAAAACTAAAGATACAAGGGAAAGATTAGTCGAAAGGACTAATGGACCATAACTACCACAGCCTTCACCAGACTGAGTCCAGCACAACTGGATGGTGCCTGGCTACCACCACTGACTGCTCTGAAAGGGATCACAATAGAGGGTCCCTGAAAGAGCTGGAGAAAAATGTAGAACAAAATTCTAACTCACAAAAAAAGACCAGACTTACTGGCTTGACAGAGACTGGAGAAACCCCGAGAGTATGGCCCCCGGACACCCTTTAAACTCAGTACTGAAGTCACTCTCGAGGTTCACCCTTCAGCCAAAGATTCTAGACAGGCGCATAAGACAAAACGAGACTAAAGGGGAGCATCAGCCTAGGGGCAGAGACTAGAAGGCAGGAGGGGACAGGAAAGCTGGTAATAGGGAACCCAAGGTTGAGAAGGGAGAGTGTTGACCAATGTCATAAAACAATAGGTATACTAACTGTTTAGTGAGAAGCTAGTTTGTTCTGTAAACCTTCATCTAAAGTACAATTGAAAAAAAACAAAACAGAAAACCTTGCAGTCTCCAAAAAGGTCATATTCACTAATGTCTGCTTTAGATGGGAGCATGGATATTTAAAGTATGTGGAAAAAACTCTCAGAGGACAAAGCCAGGGACAATGAGCAAAGGAGACTCTTCCAGAGAACAGGACCAGGGGTTGCTAGATGGCACTAAGGGACTGCTAGAGCAATAAATTTGATTCAGAGCAGTGGTCAAGTGGCAACTGTGTGTTTTCCATTCTCTCTTTTTCCAAGTAGTAGTTGTATTGAACTTGTTATGTGTCTTCTCCATGATGGTATACTGGGTGTGTTGGGGATAGATAATTCATCTTTTTATTTATGAGTCTGATATAGTGAGTCACACCTGTCCTTGAGAAAGAGAACTGCAACATTACCCACAGATCTGTGACTTTTGGGTTGCCTCCTTAGAATAAGGTTAAGGGTGTGCTTTGTATGGAAGTAAAGATTGAAACTGCTAATTGATTGCACAAGATCCAGTCTATCTTTTGGAGATAATTCTGATTTTATTCTGGGCAGCAAATAATGTAGCTAAACAAGTACATTTCTCAGTCTCCTTTGTAGCTTGGAGTAGCAAAAGAGCTTTAAGCAATTAGTTGTGTTATTATTAACTCAGAAAAGTATAATTGAAAATTTGAATATTGTTCCTAATCCCTCTTCCTGGATAACCTTATGAATATTTTTAACAAAATTATTCAGATATAATTTACTTACCATAAATTCACCCATTTTAAGTGTATAATTCAATGATTTTAGTAAATTTACAGAAATGTGCAAATATAATTGTAATCCAATTCTAGAATATTTTCATCACCCAACAAAATCCCTCACGACCATTTACAGTTAATCCCTGTTCCTACCCCCAGCCCCTGGCAACCACTAACCTACTGTATTTTTGTGCACATAATGCACGCCTTCTACGTTTGCCAACCGTGCCCTCCTCCCACGTTGAGGTATTTTCATAAGTGCGCTATGCTAAATTTTTTACAGCAACATGTAAAAAAATTAGCATAGTGGCACTTATGGAAATACTTCATAGGGAGAGAGCACGGTTGGCAAACAAGCATAGAAGGCGCATGTTATTTGTATAAAAATACAGTACTTTCTGTTTCTATAAATTTGCTTTTTTTGACATTTCATGTAAATATAATCGTACAATATCTGGGCTTTTGTGTCTGGCTTCTTTCACTCAGTATAGTGTTTTTGAAGGTTCATCCATGTCATAGCATGTGTTAGTACTTCATTATTTTTTGTTACTGGAATAGGATATCCCACATTTTGTTTATCCATTCACCAGTTGATGTGTATTTGGGTTATTTCTACTTTGTGGTGATTATGAATATGCTGCTATGAACGTTCATGTGACAATCTTTTTGTAGACAAATGTTTTCATTTCTCTTGGATATATACCTTGTATTGGAATTGCTGGGTTGTATGTTAAATTTACGTTTATTTTTTAAGAAGCTGCCAAACTGCTTTCCAAAGTAGTTGTACCATTTTACATTCCCATCAGCAGTATTATGAGGGTTCTCATTTATCTATATCCTTGCCAACGTTTGTTGTCTGTCTTTTTTTATTGTAATCATTCTAGTATGTATGAATTATTGATATTTAAAAGTAGAAATTATGTATACACATGGTAAGAAACTGTAAACAACACAGGAGAGTATGCAATTAACAATTAAAACCATATTTCCTGCAAAGTCTTCTCCCCAAACATAACTAGTATTAATAGTTTCTTGCATAGCCTTTAAAGAAAACATGTGCATATAATAGTATATATTGTTCTGAAAGTTGTATATATTAAATTATAAAGACATAAATATATATAAGTACAAATACGTATATGATTAAATATAAATATATATATTTATTATTTGTTCCAAGAAATCATGCATCTTTTCTACATCTTCATTTTTTAAAGCATAATAATATTATCTTAAAAATCTTTTCCATACCAGCACATCCAGATCAACCTTTGTATTTGGACCTACCATAGTTTATTTAACTTGGCTGCTATTAAATGGACACTTTGGCTGTTTTCAGTTTTTTTCTCTGTAATGATGTTGCAACAGACATCCTCGGAATAGACAGATAATTTAAAATCCAGTCTTGGTTTCCATTAGCACAAAGATGAGTCTTCTACCTAGAATGGACTTGCCAGTAATGTCTTCTTTTGTAGTTCAAAAGTTGGGAGAAGTTCCGGTAAAACGGCGCTCTAGGCAGAAGCACCACGCCGTCACTCCACAGCAAAGATCTGAAAGACTAAGCCAAACAGAAAATACAACAATCCTAAAACCTTAAAACATCAAATGAAGAGATAAAGAACTCAGCCAAGCACCAAATGGAGTGAGAAAACTGACAGAGAAAAGAGAGTGAGGAGAGATTCATGCAGAGGTCCCCTACCAGCTAACACAGCGCGTATCCACCATCTTGGACTCCTATCAGAGACCAGCAAATGGGGGTACGAGAAAGCAGCCTCACAGAATGTCCAGCGGGAGACAAAACAACCGGTAATTTGCGGTGTGCGCTTTCCCACCCCCTGCCCCTCTTTGCCCTGGCTCAGCCTCCTCTGCTTCCTGCGGACACAGTCTCTTGACCAGGAAGCGCCGGCTGCTTGGATTCCACACACCCAAGCAGGTGGCTGTCTGAGTGCCATTTGTTGGCTACTAGTGTTGCTTTTTTTTTTCTGCTTCTTTTGATTACTCACTTGCCTCTCGCCATCTCCCCCTCCTTTCACTCGAGTGCCTGGCTCCGTGTGCCACCTTTGCTTCTTCCTGAGGGGCTGCAGAGCGCCGGCAATTTGTGATATACACTTTCCCACTCTCCACCCTTCTTCACCCACACTCGGCCTCCTCTGCTTCCCGCGGACACAGTCTCTTGTCCAGAAACACCAGCCCGCACTAGCTGGCTCTCTGAGTGCCATTTGTTAGCTGCTGGTGTTGCTTTTTTTTTCCTTCTTCTTCTTTTGATTTCTTGCTTGCCTCTCACTGCCTCTGCCTTCTTTCGCTTGAGTGTCTGGCTCCGTGCGCCATCTTTGCTTCTTCCTGAGGGGCTGCGGAGCTCCATTAGAGTGTGGAGCTGCTTCCCGGTCTGGGCTACCGTGCTGGGGGGATCCTGGGGCTTTTGTTCATTTGTTCATTTTGAATTGTTTGTTTCTTTTCTTTTCCTTTTCTTGAGTTGGGAGCCCTTTCTGGCCAGGCGGAGCTGCATGGCCAGGAACTCCTCTTCAGCTTGCACAGACATGCAAAGGGATCCCTGAGAGCATTTCTTTTATCATTTGTTTTTATTTTTTCTGTTTTTTTTTTTTTGGGGGGGGGCATTTCTTGCTTTTTTTTTTTTATTTGTTTTGTTTTCTTTTCCCTCTTTATCCCTTTTTGTCTTTCTTTATTGCTCAGTTTCTCGTCTCTCTATATCTTCCTTCTGTTTCTGAACCCTGAATACCAGGCATTGCATACCACTACACCTTCTAGCCAGGCTGTACTGCAACACCTGAGAGTGACTTCCCCAGACCTCATAGCTACATCGGTGGGATCCCTGGGACTTTGCAGTTCTTTAACCTTTCTGATTTTTATTTATTCATTCTTTTGTTTTCGTCCTCTTCCCCTTTCTGTTTTTTACCATTTCATAGTCTCTCATCTCTCCGTTCCAACGGCAAGCTCCCCTAGCATTCTTTTTTATTTGTTTGTATGTTTTTGGCTCCTGTTCCTCTCTCCTCTCTCCCATATCCATCTTAGCTCCACACATAACAATCTCCCCGCTGCATCCTGCCTACCTGCACAGTGCGCTTGACATCATACCACCAATCACTACAGGCACGGCCTACTGCAACCTGCCCTGCACTGATTACTGACCTGCCCTGGTGGCTGTAGTAAGTGCCACAAACAAACCATCCCAGTAAATCCTCTTCAGCTAGACCTGCCCTTCTGTACCATATCTGAGTGACTGACCCTGCCAGTTGGAGAAGGAGGCGAAAAGTATTGAGCGCACAGACGAGCAAACAACAAAGAACACACAGTCCACCTGCTCAGACATAGTCAAATGTTTTTTTTAAAAAAGGGATGAAACAAACAAATCTACAATCAATAAACGAGAAAAATAACTATTAAATGCCCCGAAAACAGCAGACAATATCTAAACATTTACAAAAACAGGACAGGATGGTTCTACTTGGCGTCCAAAATAAAACACGAGATGTCTCTCCTGTGGAAGAAAATGCACTAGAACTACCTGATAGGGAATTCAAATCTCTAATACTCAGAATTCTCCAAGAACTGAGGCAACAAGCTGACAAACATGAGGAAAAATAGACATATTCATGGAAAATACAGACAAAAAAATTGGAAGAATTCAGGAAGATGATGCAGGAACAAAATGCCAAAATAAATTCACAACTAGAAATTATACAAAGACAACAATTAGAAATCCAAAAGATAAACAACAAGATTTCAGAGTCGATGATGTCATAGGAGGGCTGAGAAGCAGATTTGAAACTGTGGAAGACAGGATCAGTGGAACTGAAGACAAACACTTGGATACAACTCTGTTTCAGGAAAACTCAGAAAAAAGAACAAAGAAAAATGAAGAGACCCTGAGAGTTATGTGGGACACAATTAAAAGCCAAAATTTACGAGTCATTGCAATTCCAGAACAGGGGGAGAAAACAGAAAACACAGAGAGGATCATTGAGGAACTGCTGACAGAAAAATCCCCAGTACATGAAAGATGAAAAGCCGGCATCCAAGAAGCTCAATGAACCCCATATAGAAGAGACCCCAAAAGAAAATCACCAAGGCATATCATATTCACATTCCCCAAAACCAAAGACAAACAAAGAATCCTGAGAGCAGCTTGTGAAAAACAAGAAGTCACATACAGAGGAGAAAAAATAAGACTAGGCTCAGATTATTTGGCAGAAACCAAGCAGGCAAGAAGGCAATGGGATGACATATCTAAAATCTTGAAAGAAAAAAATTGTCAGCGAAGAATAATATATCCTGCAAAACTCTTGTTCAAATTTGATGGTGAAATTAGGTCATTTCCAGTTAAACAGAAATTAAGGGAATAAGTAAAAGTCAAACCAAACTTACAAGAATTATTAAAGGGAGTTCCTCGATCTGAGGACAAACAGCTTCAGCTCACAGGCAGAACCTAGGATGCAGGATCATACGAGCCAGATACCAATCTAGGAAATGAACTCTCGAGTACTATCTAAAACCAAAAGAAATACAACAGAAAATCAGAGCAGTTAATCAATAAATGAAAACAACATCAAAACAATAAAAGAGGGAATAAACAGCATAGGTATAGAACCTTATAATGGAGAGGAAGGCAAGGCGATACCAAGTAATGGTAGACTGCTTCAAACTTAGAAAGATAAGGGTAAAATTCATAGTAACCACAAAGAAAGTTAACAAACCAACTCATAAAAATAAAGACGAAAAACACAAAGTCTCGGCAAAAACAAAACCTACAAAAACAAAAGAAAAGAAATAAAAAACCACAAACAAAAGTAACTCAGCACAAGAGAGTAAGAAGAACAAAGTAAACGTCAGCACCACAAAAAAAAGGCACTACAAAATGACAGCAACAAGCCCGCATCTATCAATAATTACACTGAATGTAAATGGACTCAATACACCCATAAAGAGGCGGAGAGTGACAGAATGGATAAGAAAACAGGATCCATCAATATGCTGTCTACAAAAGACACACCTTAGAAACAAAGATGTGAATTTATTAAAAGTCAAAGGTTGGAAAAAAATATATCAAGCTAACAACTACCAAAAAAGAGCAGGAGTGGCAATTCTAATCTCAGATAAAATAGATTTTAAAACGAAATCTACCATAAAAGACAAAGAAGGACACTATATAATGATTAAGGGGACGATCCATCATGAAGACATAACCATAATAAACATCTACACACCCAATGACAGGGATCCAAAATACATAAAACAAACTGTAACAACACTGAGAAGAGAAATTTACAGTTTCACAATAATAGTAGGAGACTTCAACACACCACTTTCAGTAAAGGACAGAACAACTAAGAAGAAACTCAGCAAAGATACAGAAGACCTAAAGGGCACAATCAGTCAACTTGACCTCATAGACATGTATAGAACACTCCATCCAACCACTGCAAAGTACACATTCTTTTCCAATGCACATGGAATGTTCTCCAGAATAGACCACATCATAGGCCACAGACCAATCCTCAACAAGATCCAAAACGTTATGACAATTCAAAGTATCTTCTCTGACCACAATGCCATCAAGGTAGAAATTAACACTAGAAAGAGCAAGGGAAAAAAATCAACTGCATGGAAACTGACTAATACCCTGCTTACACATCAGTGGGTAATAGAAGAAATCAGAGCTGGAATCCAAGAATTCCTAGAATCCAATGAGAATGAAAACACATCATACCAAAACCTTTGGGACACAGCAAAGGCAGTCCTCAGAGGACAATTTATAGCAATAGATGCACATATCCAAAAAGAAGAAAGGGACAATATAAAAACATTAACTACAGAACTCAAACAAATAGAAAGAGAACAGCGAAAAAAGCCCACAACCACCGGAAGAAAGGAAATAGTAAAGATCAGAGCAGAAATAAATGAAATAGAGAACAGAAAAAGAATAGAAAGAAAGAATCAACAAAACCAAAAGTTGGTTCCCTGAAAGAATCAATAAAATCAACAAACCACTGGCCAGACTGACAAAAGAAAAACAGGAGAGGACACAAATAACCCAAATAAGAAATGAAATGGGGGACATTACAACAGACCCAGTGGAAATTAAAAGGATTATAACAGAATATTGTGAAAAACTATACAGCAACAAATTTGAAAACCTAGAGGAAATGGATAAATTTCTAGAAACACATGGCCTACCCAAACTACAACAAAGTGATGTTGAAAATCTGAACAGACCCATAACAAGAGAAGAGATTGAAAAAGTAATAAAAAAAACTCCCAACCAAAAAAAGCCCTGGCCCAGATGGCTTCACCGGAGAATTCTACAAAACATTTACAGAAGAGCTTGTGCCAGTACTACTCAAGATATTTCAGAGCATAGAAGAGGAAGCAACACATCCAAATTCATTCTATGAAGCCAGCATAACCCTGATACCAAAACCAGGCAAAGACGTCACAAAAAAAGAAAATTACAGACCAATGTCTCTCACGAATATAGATGCAAAAATTCTGAACAAAATTCTAGCCAATAGAATTCAGTATCATATCAAAAAACTAATACACCACGACCAAGTAGAATTCATACCAGGTATGCATGGATGGTTCAACATTAGAAAATCAATCAACGTAATCCACAACATAAATAAAAGGAAAGAAAAGAATCACATGATCATCTCAATTGACGCAGAAAAGGCATTTGACAAAGTCCAATACCCATTCCTGATAAAAACTCTCAATAAAATAGGTGTACAAGGGAAATTTCTCAACATAATAAAGGGCATCTATGTAAAACCAACGGCCAACATCATTCTTAATGGAGAGAGCCTGAAAACATTCCCCTTGAAAACAGGAACAAGACAAGGATGCCCTTTATCACCACTCCTATTTAACATTGGGCTGGAAGTTCTAGCTAGAGCAATAAGGCAAGAAAAAGAAATAAAGGGCATCCAAATTGGTAATGAAGAAGTTAAACTGTCCCTGTTTGCAGATGATATGATACTATACACAGAAAACCCTAAATACTCCACGAGAAATCTAGTGGAACTAATAGAAAGATTCAGCAGAGTAGCAGGATACAAGATAAACATTCAAAAATCAGTTGGATTCCTATACACCAGTAAGGAGAACGATGAAAAGGAAATCAGGAAAACAGTACCATTTTCAATAGCCAATAAAGACAAAATACTTAGGAATAAATCTGACCAGGGATGTAAAAGACCTATACAAAGAAAACTACAAAACACTACTGCATGAAACCGAAAGGGATCTACATAAATGGAAAAACGTACCATGCTCATGGATATGCAGACTCAACATTGTGAAAATGTCAATTCTACCCAAAGCTATTTACAAATACAATGCAATCCTGATCCAAATACCAAAAACATTCTTCAAAGAGTTGGAAAAACTAATCATTAACTTTATATGGAAAGGGAAGAAGCCCTGAATAAGTAAAGCACTACTGAAGAAGAAGAATAAAGTTGGAGGACTCACACTACCTGACTTCAGGACCTACTATACAGCTACAGTAGTCAAAACAGCCTGGTACTGGTACAACGACAGATACATTGACCAATGGAACAGAATTGAGAACCCAGATGTAAATCCATCCACCTACGGTCACCTGATCTTCAACAAGGGCCCAAAGCCCATCAAATGGGGAAGACAGTCTTTCTAACAAATGATACTGGCAAAACTGGATATCCATTTGCAAAAAAATGAAACAGGACCCATACCTCACACCGTATACAAAAACGACTTCAAAGTGGATCAAAGGCCTGAATATAAAGCCTAAAACTATAAAGTTCATAGAAGAAAAAATAGGACCAACACTTCAGGCCTTAATACATGGCATTAACAGGATCCAAACCATAACCATCAATGCACAAAACCCAACAGATAAGCTAGATAACTGGGACGTTCAAAAAATCAAACACCTATGCTCTTCAAAAGACTTCACCAAAAGAGTCGAAAGAGAACCTACAGACTGGGAAAAAATTTTTGGACAGTACAAGTCAGACAAAGGTCTAATCTCCATAATCTACAAGAAAATCCAACACCTCTACAACAAAAAGACAAATAATCCTATTAAAAAATGGGCAAAGGAAATGAACAGACACTTCACCAAAGAAGACATTCAAATGGCCAACAGACACATGAGGAAATGCTCGTGATCTCTAGCCATTAGAGAAATGCAAATTAAAACCACAATAAGATACCATCTCACCCCGGCATTACTGGCACGAATCAAAAACACTGGAAATAACAAATGTTGGAGGGGCTGCGGGGAGATGGGAACTCTTATGGACTGCTGGTGGGAATGCAAAATGGTACAATCATTTTGTAAAATGATATGGCGCTTCCTCAGAAAGCTAGAAATAGACATACCATTCGATCCAGCAATCCCACTCCTAGCAATATAGCCTAGAGAAATAAGAGTCGTCACTCGAATAGACATATGCACACCTATGTTCATGGCAGCATTGTTCACAATAGCAAAACGATGGAAACAACGTAGGTGCCCATCAACAGATGAATGGATAAACAAACTATGGTACATACACACAATGGAGTACTATGCAATGAGAAAGAACAACAATGAATCTGTGAACCATCTCATAACATTGATGAAACTGGAAGACATTATGCTGAGTAAAATAAGTCAATCACAAAAGGACAAATATTGTATGAGACCTCTATTTTAAAAACCCATGAAAAAGTTCACACACAAAATGTAACAATCTTTGTTGGTTACCAGGGATGGGAGGGGTGGGGGGGAAATACTAAATAGGCAATAGGTAAGTGGTATCTTGGGTGAAGGGTGAGACAGTACACAATACGGGGGAAACTAGCACAGCCTGTACAATGAAAGGTCATGGAAGCCCCATAGACACATCCAAACTCCCTGAGGGACTGAATTGCTGGGCAGAGGGCTGTGGGGACCATGGTCTCGGGGAACATCTAGCTCAATTGGCATGACACAGCTTATAAAGACTGCTCTACATTCTACTTTGGTGAGTAGTGTCTGGGGTCTTAAAAGCCTGTGAGGGGCCATCTAAGATACTCCACTGGTCTCATCCCTTTGGGAGCAAGGGAGAATGAAGAGAACAGGATACAAGGAAAAGATTAGTCTGAAGGACTAATTGTCCACAGCTACCAAGGCCTCCACCGGACTGAGTCCAGTACAGCTAGACGGTGCTCGGCTACCACCACTGACTGCTCTGACCAAGATCGCAACAGAGGGTTCTGCACAGAGCTGGAGAAGGATGTAGAGCATAATTCTAACTCACAAAAAAAAAGACCAGATTTACTGGCCTAAAGGAGACTGGAGAAACCTCGAGAGTATGGCCCCCAGACACCCTTTTAGCTCAGTGGTGAAGTTACCTCCGAGGTTCACTGTTCAGCCTGGGAGTGGACAGCCCCGTAAAACCAAATGAGACTAACGCAGTACAGGAGTCCAGTGACAAGGGCCAGAAGGCAGAAGGGGACAAGGAAGCTGGTGATAGGGAACCCAAGGTTGAGTAAGGATATTGTTGATGTGTTGTGAGATTGTTAACCATTGTCATAGGGCAACATTTGTAGTTATTGTTAAATGAGAAACTATTTTGTTGTGTAAGCCTTCATCTTAAGTGAGAATAACAGCACAATTGGAAGAGCATAGTCAATGTCACTGAACTGTGTATGTAAAAATTTTTGAAATGGTATATCTTTGGCTATGTGTATTTTCACCAAAAATAAAAAAGTTGAGAAGTTAGAGGGTTAATATGTTGTGGGGTTGTTAACCAATGTCATAAAACAACATGTGCATTGTTTCAAGAGAAACTATTTGTTCTGTAAGCCTTCACCTGAAGTACAATTTAAAAAAAAAAAATGGCCTCTCATTTAGAGCTGACAGATCTGTTGAAGAACCATATGTATATTAAACATATACATTTTATGTGTGCCATAGGGCAATATTCCAGTGAACTTGAACTTTTTAAATTCCTGTCAATGCTTTTCAAAAGGTTTTCTCTGGACCAGAGTGCTGGCATCACCTAGGAACTTGTTAGAAATGCACATTCTTGGGCCCCACCCAGACCAACTGACTCAGAAGCTCTGGGGGTGGAGCCCTGCATACTATTTTAACAAGATTTCTGGCTAATTCTGATACAGGCTCAAGTTTTGGAACCGTTGTCTTATATTTATGGTGCTCTAAATTAAAGATAATCCCAGCATCATTTCTGTAGAAATGATAGGTAGTTAAATTTATGTACTGTTTTTCCATTTCCATTGTTAGTATTATTCTAATACCCTGTTTTCTGTGATGTGAAATGTAATGGAAATGTATATCAACTATAACAGAATTAAATAAAACTTTTTTTTTTCAAATCACACCATAACTTTTCTTTAAAGAGATATATACCACTACCTGAAAATCTACGTCACACTCATACTTTGAGACTGAAGAGAATTCTGGGCAAGATAAACAACACGAGCAAATTCCTGGAGACAACAATAAAAATCTCAAGTATGGGGGCCTTGTGAAAACAACACTGACTTAATGGATGGTGCTTATTAAACAATAGTGAGACATACACTGGATAAATAGGGTAGGCTCAGATCGTGGAAGGCCTTAAAAAGTCGCAGGTGAGTTTGAATGTTTGAAATTGATTTAATTTTTTTCTAATTTTAATAAAGTTATAATTATATGTTAAATCACAAGTGATGAAAAACACCCTGTTCAAAATGGTAATGTGTGAACTCTATAAACTATTTTCAAAAAGGAAAGTAAATACTGCTTAACCATAACATGATTATTATGTGTTAAAGCATGTGCTTTAGAATTTGTAATGGCATAAACTAAGTTGCTAAGAATTTTAAAGATATGATTCTTGCCAATCAGATGTTTTATAAACATTAAAATATTTCTTTTAGTCACATGAGAGCATAAATACTATTGGATGAGATTGTTCTAAATCTGGATTATCACTGCCATAAATATTTAGAGTAATATGAGATTTTTTGTACCTTAAATATTTTTTTTTCTCTAGCAAGATTTAGGGCAATAAGCACTGATAGTAATCTAAGTTGAGTTATATTTTCTGTCAAAAATTAATAAGGGAAATTGGCTTTCTACAGAAACAATGTAAAGTAGAATAAAATGAATGAAATAGCTTCTGTCCTCTATTAGCTCTTGTTGAAAAGCTATTATTTATGATTTATGCAGTTGTAAACATGAATAATTTACATTATGGTATGAAGAAATTATGAATTGAACATAATTAAACTATCAGTTAAGAGGAAATTAATGGAGTAATTCTTCACTAGTGACTGATTATCTATTCTCTGGAACTGTGAAATATCCCAGGAATTATTTTGGAGAGAATATATGCAGAAATGAATAGGAGAATTGTTATTGTAAGTTGCCAATAACTGGGTTTTGAGCAAAGTGGATTTTATGCTTCATTCTAGCATTCTTTTTCCAACAGAAGTTTTAGTTCAGCATAGCAGACTGGTGCTTGTTAGGGTTATCTAAACAGAATCCAATCCAGTTTATTAGTTTGTTCCTCTGGACTATCCAGATAACAATGCCACCTATGTGTTAATTCCTTTTAAAAATCTGGGATTCAGAAGGCTTTTCTATAGAACACTGAGGCACCTCTGTTTAGGCTAAAGCACTGCAATTATAGAAATGCTGTTTTGATTAAATGAGCTAATGTATGTGCTAAATCAGTGTTTCTCAAGCTTGTTTACAAATAGGATTCACCTGGGATGTTTTTAGAACCTATCAACTCTCTGACCTCATCCCCAGAACAGTTAATACAGATTCTATGTTGTTGTTGTTGTTAGGTGCCATCGAGTCACTTCCGACTCATGGCAACCCTATGTACAACTGAACAAAACACTGCGCAGTCCTGTGCCATCCTCAAAATCGTTGCTATGCTTGAGCCCATCGTTGCAGCCACTGTGTCAGTCTGTCTGGTTGAAGGTCTTCCTCTTTTTCGCTGACCATCTACTTTACTAAGCATGATGTCCTTCTCCAGCAACTGGTCCCTTCTGATAACATGTCCAAAGCACGTGAGATGAAGTCTCGCCATCCTTGCTTCTATGTCGATTCTATGTAGGTGACTCTAATGTGCAACCAGGGTGGAAATCCATGGTGTTTGTTATTTGATGAGGATACAAGGAAAATCAGCTAATACCCAAACCCATGTAGAAATGGGTGCGACAGGGTTTTTGTTTTTTTTTTTTTCATCCAGCTCCTGGCAGAGGGACCTGATGGGTGAATTCCACGTATATTGGCTCCATTTGAATGTCCCTCCTCCCAGACCATGCTCTTTCTGGCAACTATGGTTTCCTCTCCGCAGCACTCTCCACTGGAATTTTCTGTGATCAAGAACACATTCTGTATCTACGCTCTCCGGTACGGGAACCATGTGCCACATATGGCTACTGAGCACTTGAACTGTGGCTAGTGTGACTGAGAATGTGTATTTTTAATTTAATTTAATTTTAATTAATTAAAATCTAAATAGTTACATGTGGCTCCTGTATTGGACAGCACGTCTCAAGAATCATCAAGTATCCAGCAGCCTAACAGTACTTGGGAAAGCAGTGAGCTATTCAGAGGAAATATTTTTGCTGATTAATGACTGGACTGCTAAAAACAACTCCCTGGAGAAGTAGTAGCAGAACTATTGGATAAAATGTAATGCTTTTTTAGCATAGCAGGATGACCCTTAAATTGCTCAGGGAATGTTAGTTTCTACCAAAAAGTCTGACTAGCTCAAATTAGGCCAGAGTCAGGGCAGAAGTGAACAGGGTCTGCAGCCTTGGCTTTGACTTTGGCTGCCACTGAAGATAAGGCAAGCTCCTCTGCTTCTTGAAGTGATGAGATAATGAGGTAGCTAGGGTATTGGTATGAGGATTTCCTAATGAGCTCTGGAAATTCAAAGATTCCTTTGGTTATATTCTGAGTCACCCAATAGCTGACAACTTGCTGGAGATTATATGGATGTTTTAAGTAAACTGAATTAGACCCGGTGAGTACTTCTCTAGTTTAAATACATTTTCACTATGATTGGTCTAAAGATGGTGCTAGTGGAGACAGATATGAACTGTGTAAGCTAAAGGTTTATGTGAGGTCTGTTTTGGTATATAAATTAGGATAATATCATAAACAAACTTCAATCCAGAGGTAGTGGAAGAATAATTTTTTTGTTCATAAATGTTAGAGATGGGATTCATGCTGTTGAGAACTATTCAAAAGGACAGGGATGCCTCTAGTATGCCACTTTTCATTTGTCTCACTCTCTTAATTAATTTAAATCAAATTGTTGGTGTCCTAAGCATACAGTACCAGAAAAAACTGTTGGTTTATAGAGTTGGTCCAGAAGATTAGAGATCAACAGGAGTAGAGAGTAATCTTAAATGTTGACCATTTGATGCCATAGTACTTTCTGAGAAGCAAAAATCTTCACTTTTCTTCTTCAAGAAGAAAACATGATTATTTTCAGGGAGTTGGAGGAACTTACTTTCTCCTTTGTAAATTGGTGGCTAACTCTTTGCACAGGGGCCATGTTTTCTGGTTGGACACACACACACACACACAGATTCACTTGGATGTTCCTAGGAAACAGTTGATTACACAGTTACATTCATGATGTAGGGGACATTACCCTGCCTCTGTATTAGAAAATTCTCATTATGTTGTCTTCTTTTCTGGTCATGGAATACTGGAGTAACAAATAAAATAGATTTTTTAACAGCAGGTGGACAGTAACAGTAACTTACAAAGCATAAAATTTTAAATGGAAATGGCTGAGTCATTGGGCCAAGGAATAAAGAACGTCCTAGAATTCAGTGTATTGGTAGCTTTTAATTGAGTGAGATCCTGGTCCATGAAGCTACGTGACACTGTGGAGTCTATCACTACTTTATTTAGAGGCGAAACCTGCAACTCAATTTCTCCGAGATATAGACTGATATCTGTAGACGGGTATCTACAGACTGATATCCAAAGACTGGGAAGAGAAAGGACACTGTCAATACTCTCTCCCCATTTTCTTTTCTACCCTCCTATCACCTGCCCACACTGCTAGGCAGGTGCCCAGTGTTGCAGACTATAAGCCTACAGGCTAGGTGCTCATGATCAAAATGACCTGACCCTCAACAATATAAGCATAATTCCATCCAGGCCCTTCAGTTGGGAAAGTAGCCAGAAGTGGTAGAAATTATGTGTGGATGGGTTCCTGCATGTGAATATATTTCCATGGTTAAGTCTATCAGTTCAGAGCTTCTGTTCATCATCTGAGGATTAAGAACACATATTCATCTAACTTGCTCGAGGACACACAGCTGGTTAGCAGCAGAGATGGGATGTGAGCCTAGACGATTAGACTCTAGAGTCCAGGGTTTTAATCTCTAACATATATCCCACCATAAGAACCAGTCTTGCAATGTCCAGCTGAATAGATTGTCTTAGCATTGAGAGAAAGATCTTTTTTTTTTTTGAAAAACAAGTGCTCTGGATAATATTTTCAAAAATGTTATGCAATTAGTGTAAAATATGCTCCAGTACCAAAAATTGCATGACACTGAAAGCTTCAGAAATGCTGTGTGTGTGTATCAGAAGTTGATTTAAATAAAAATTGTATTTGTTGCTTTATTTTCAGAACTCTTCTTTAATCTCTGGAAAAATTTGAGCCCATAAGATCAAAGCCTCTTTGTTGCTGATGGTACAAAAGGAGCTCTCAGTTGAAGTTCCAGCTTGCTTCTATTCACTACTGCCCCTATAGAGACTTCTGGTGTGGTGTAAAAGCAATTAAATGAAGTTTGTGCTGCACATGTTTTGAAAATGTCATGGTTCTTTAAGTGTCATATTACATACAAATCTATTCTGTATGATCCTATATGGAGAAAAGTCACATCCATATTTTTCTTACACTTCCAGGTAAAGGAACTTAATTTAGGAAAGAAAATATCTTGCTGTACTTCTTTTCCATATTCAAACTGGAAATACATTGAAGAGATCAGAACCAAGTGGTTATTTACATAACATTTATGAAACCCTAGTGAGAATACAAAGCACACTACTAGCTCTGACTGGACTATGAAAGATATTATTTACAAACTCAAAGAAGTTATTCTGTGTGGGATTTTTATTAATCCTGCAAAAGAATAATAAGAAAAAACTTGTAAACATTGGATGAGTTACTGGTCCAGTGTCTTCATGCTGTCTTATTTTCACTCCTGGCCCTGACATTGATGGATTTTTGTTAGGATTATTATCATCTAATCATGAACCTCTATTTATGTGAATATTTGTCTTATTTATTTTTACAATATTTTATCAACTTCTAATATTTCTAAATATCATTCATTCATTTTTTTTACTTGAAACCCCAAATGAAATAAAATTAAATGAGATAATACTATCATGTGTTTAATTAGACTTTTTTTAGCATCCAAAAATTACTGCACCATTTCAATGCCTGTTTACATTGGTAAACTACTGTTTCAGTGAAAAAAAATTAATAGGTATTTAAATTTCTACATTTAAGAGTTTAACTCTTCCACATGCTATTATAGGAGCTCAATATATAACAGTCATTTTTGGATCCCAGAGATAGGTTCAAAGTTGTTTTGTCACATCCTTACTGACTCTGTACACCAGTTTTAAAGCTGAATATACATATACTCTATCAGCGTAGTAATTTAGTCTTGAAAAATGTGAGGCCTGAATATGAGACTTAGGCAAAAGGATAATGTTTTATGCCACTTCATCTACCTTCATTCTACAGAATATACTTCTTTAAACAAGCCTGGCAGTCAGAATATGAGTTGCAACAAATCATATATAGCATATAATTCTTCTCCATGTAGTACTCCTTTCAAAACCTAATCTCTGAAATATAATCAACCAGTCTGTACTTAAGTATGTCTAGTTTACAGAGATCTCACTCCCTGAATTACAGAAAGTCTCTGTCAGAAAAGCTTCCTAACCTTGAGTCAAATTCTGCTTCATGTAAGTTATAAAAAAATCTACCTTGAAGGAGATTAAATGAAATAATGAAAGGCCAGTGCATGGCACAACAGAAATGTTACCTAGTATCATCAGAACCTTTGCAAATGCTTCATGAGAATTGTCTCCATGGGTGTGAAGATTAAGTAAGATGATAAATTTAATATATTTGAAAATGCCTCATTACTTAGTGATATTATTAAGGAAAATTTTACTTAGAATCAAGAGACAGAACTTAGTAGATCCCTTCTATCCCTAATATTATCTCACTACTCTTTGCTTAATTAAGAATAATCCTTAAATAAGTTTTAAAAACGTAATGTTGACTGAAAAAAAATCAAGTCACATGCAAAACTATAAGACTCAAGACAAAAGTACTGTAGATGAACATTGAACTCTAGTTGATCTACACACTTCTTGCAAGAGTGCAAGTTAGCAGCTCTGACCTACTTCACATATATCATGGGGTTGAACAAAAAAGTAAGTGGATGATATAGGGTGGGATTTAGGTTTCCATGACTGGAGAGAGAAGTTACAGATATGCAAGAAGAAAGCCTAGAATGAACCCTGTGGTAATAGCTATATGGGAAATGTTTTTACTTTTTTTTTTTTGCAACTTGTCTAAGTCTAAAATTATTTTAAAATAAAAAAATTAATCACACAGAGAGCATTTGCCGAATGAAATAAGAAGAAGAACAAGAAACCCTAAATTTAAGATGTGGGTAGAAGAATGGCTTCTTTGAATAATATATGTTGGTTTCATAAATTTAACCATTATACTGCAAGGTTGTTTCTTATTTGAGAAGTCTGTGGAACACTTTATATTTTCCCTCATGGGGAAGGATAAAATGATTGATCTTAAAAGCCTTGGATAAAGCTTTATAACCACCAGCTGTAATAATAAATTAGGATAGTAGCTGTGAAAGTGCTATGAAGATCTGAGGTATGTAAGAAGCAAAATAAGCAAAGATGGCCAAATAACAGTCTGAAAACAAAACTGAATTTATTGCTTGCCTGGCAAGGGAGCCTGCAACACTCAGGTCAAGTGTGACTCACATAGTTGTCCTGAGCAGAAATGGAAGGGACTGGCTATAGGACAAATGAGGAAAATTTCACACCAAAAAGGGCAAGATTCTGAGTTCAAATCTCTAGTTGGCTTATGAGGTGGATTTTAAACTCTTTTTTGCAATTGGTTACTGTCTTAGTTATCTAGTGCTGCTATAACATAAATACCACATATAGATGGCTTTAACAAACAGGAGGTTATTCTCTCATGGTTCAGGAGGCTACAAGTCCAAATTCAGGGCATCAGCTCTAGGAGAGGCCTTTCTCTCTTTGTGGGCCCTGGGAGAAGGTCCTTGTTTCCTTTCAACATCTGTGGGCCTGGCTTGGAAATGTCCATGTGTCTTGGCTTCAATCTTCCCTTGGGTCTAGGAGGTTCTCAGAATAGGGTACTCAGGTCCAAAGGATGCGCTTTGTACCTAGCTGTTCTTTCTTGGTGGTAGTAGGTCCTTTGATCCTGCTCTCTTGTTTAATCTCTTTTATATCTCAAAAGAGATTGACTCCAAAATACAACCTAATCCTGTAGATTGTGTCCTGCCTCACTAACATAACTGCCTCTAATCCTGCCTCATTAACATCATAGAAGTTAAGATTTACAACACATTGGATAATTACATCAGATCACAAAATGGAGGGTAATTACATCAGATCACAAAGTGAAGGATAATTATATAATACTGAGAATCATGGCCTAGCCAAGTTGACACATACTTTTGGAGGACACAATTCAATCCATAACAGTTACCTTAAGAATTTTCATAACGAATGCTGGGAAACCTGGTTTTAAATAGGTCAAGGATGGATTCAGTAAAATTTGGAGGGCCTAGGGTCATGCTTGTATGCATTTTCTTGAAGATCAGCAAGATTTTTCTTTAACAGACGTCAATATCATATATAATCTTGCTTAGAAGCAAGAAATGGACCAGAAAATCTCTAGAGGTGCCTTCAATTGCTAAGATTTAAGAAAAAGCATTGGTACTAATTAATACTTGATCCAAATTTACAAGATTTTCATTGTTTTCTAATTATAATTTTTCAAGCATATTTTCCTATTTCATTTGTTTAGAGACACATAAAGAAAATTTAATATGGATAAAATCACCAAGCCATATCATAATCACACTTGCTAAAAACAAAGACAAAGAATCCCGAGAGCAGCTGAAGAAAAAAAAGTTACATACAGAGGAGAAACAATAACACTAAGCTCGTATTATGTAGCAGAAACCATGCAAGCAAGAAGGCAATGGGATGACATATATAAAACCGTGAAAGAAAAAATTGCCAGCCAAAAATAATATATCCTGCAAAACTCTCGTTAAAATATGATGGTGAAATTAGATCATTTCCAGATAAACAGAAATTAAGGGACTATGTAAACCAAACCAAACTTACAAGACTTATTGAAGGGATTCTTTCTATCTGAGAACAAGCAGCATCAGACCACAGGCTGAATCTAGGACACAGGATTTTACTAGCCAGATACCAACCTAGGAAATGAACTCTTAAGGACTATCCAAAACCAAAAGAATTAAAACAGGGAACCAGAGAGGTTAATCTGTAAATGACAACAACATCAGAACAATAAAAGAGGGAATTAACGGTGTAGGTATAGAACCTCCTAATGGAGAGGAAGGCAAGGTGATACCAAGTAATAATAGACTGGTTCAAACCTAGGAAGATACGGGTAAATTTCAAGGTAACCACAAAGAAAATTAACAAAACTACTCATCAAAATAAAGAAGATAAACATAACGTCTCATAAAAACAATACCTAAAAAAATGAAAGAAATGAAAAAAAAAATCCACAAACAAAAGGAATTCAGCACAGGACAGCAACAGGAACAAAGAAAACTTCAGCACCACAAAAAAAGCACTACAGAATGAAAGCAATGAACTCACACCTGTCAGTAATTACACTGAATGTAAATGGTCTAAATGCACTCATAAAGAGACGGAGAGTGACAGTATGGATAAAAAAACAAGATCCATCAGTATGCTGTCTACAGGAGACACACCTTAGAAACAAAGATGTAAATTTATTAAAAATCAAAGGATGGAAAAAATATATATCAAGCAAACAGCTACCAAAAAAGAACAGGAGTGGCAATACTAATCTCAGATAAAACAGAATTTAAAACAAAATCCACCATAAAAGACAAAGAAGGACACTATATAATGATTAAGGGGATGATCCATCATGAAGACATAACTATAATAAACATCTACGCACCCACTGACAGGGCTCCAAAATACATAAACTCTAACAGCACTGAAAAGAGAAATTGACAACTCCACAATAATAGTAGGAAACTTCAACACACCACTCTCAGTAAAGCACAGAACATCTAGAAAGAAACTCAGCAAAGATACAGGAGACCTAAAGGGCACAATCAGCCAGATTGACCTCATAGACATATGTAGAACACTACACCCAGCAGCTGTAAAGTACACAGTCTTTTCCAATGCACATGGAATGTTCTCCAGAATAGACCACATCTTAGGGCACAGAGCAATCCTCAACAAGATCCAAAACGTTGAGATAATACAAAGTATCTTCTCTGAGTACAATGCCATCAATGTAGCAATTAACAATAGGAAGAGCAAGGAAAAAAAATCAATTACATGGAAACTGAATAACAACCTGCTTACACATCACTGGGTAATAGAAGAAATCAGAGATGGAATCAAACAATCCCTAGAATCAAACGAGAATGAAAACAACATACCAAAACTTTTGGGACACAGCAAAGACAGTCCTCAGAGGACAATTTATAGCAATAGATGAACACATCAAAAAAGAAGAAAGGGACAAAATCAAAACATTAACTACAGAGCTCCAACAAATAGAAAGAGAACAGCAAAAAAAGCCCACAGCCACTGAAAGAAAGGAAATAATAAAGATCAGAGCAGAAATAAATGAAATGGAAAATAGAAAAATAATAGAAAGAATCAAGAAAACCAAAAGCTGGTTCTTTGAAAGGGTCAACAAAATCGACAAACCGCTGGCCAGACTGACGAAAGAAAAACAGAAGAGGATGCAAATAACCTAAATAAGAAATGAAATGGAGGACGTTACAACAGACCAAACTGAAATAAAAAGGATTATAACAGAGTATTATGAAAAACTATACTCCAACAAATTTGAAAAACTAGAGTAAATGGATAAATTTCTAGAAGCACACTACCTACCCTAACTACGACAAAGTGATGTTGAAAATCTGAACAGACCCATAACAAGAGAAGGGATTAAAAAAATAATTTAAAAAACTGCCAACAAAAAAAAAAGCCTCGGCCCAGAGGGCTTCACAGAAGAATTCTACCAAACATTCAGAGAATAGCTTATACCAGTACTACTGAAACCATTTCAGAACATAGAAAAGGAAAGGATACTTTCGAATACATTTTATGAAACCAGCATAACCCTGATACCAAAACCAGGCAAAGATGCCAAAAAAAATAAAAGAAAATAAAATTACAGACCAATATCTCTCATGCAAAAATTCTCAACAATATTCTAGCCAATAGCATTCAGCATCATATCAAAAAAATAATAAACCACAACCAAGTAGGATTCATACCAGGTATGCAAGGATGGTTCAACATTAGAAAATCAATCAGTGTAATCTTCCACAGAAATAAAAAGAAAGAAAAGAATCACATGATCATCTCAATTGACACAGAAAAGGCATTTGACAAAGTCCAATACCCATTCCTGATAAAAACTCTCAATAAAATAGATATAGAAAGGAAATTTCTCAACATGATAAAGGGCATCTATGCAAAACCAATGGCCAGCATCATTCTTAATGGAGAGAGGCTGAAAACATTCCCCTTGAGAACAGGAACAAGACAAGAATGCCCTTTATCTCCACTCCTATTTAACATTGTGCCGGAAGTTCTAGCTAGAGCAATAAGGCAAGAAAAAGAAATAAAGGGCATCCAAATTGGTAATGAAGAAGTTAAACTGTCCCTATTTGCAGATGATATTATACTATACTTAGAAAACCCTAAAGACTCCACAAGAAATCTAGTGGAACTAATAGAAAGATTCAGCAGAGTAGCAGGATACAAGATAAACATTCAAAAATCAGTTGGATTCCTATACACCAATAAAGAGAACAATGAAAAGGAAATCAGGAAAGCTATACCATTTATAATAGCCCCTAAAAAATAAAATACTTATAAATAAATCTAACCAGGGATGTAAAGGACCTATATAAAGAAAACTACAAAACACTACTGCAATAAATCCAAAGGGATCTACATAAATGGAAGAACATACCATGCTCATGGATAGGTAGACTCCACATTGTGAAAATGACAGTTCTACCCAAAGCAATTTACAAGTACAATGCAATCCCGATCCAAATACCACAACATTCTTTAAAAAGATGGAAAAACTACTCATTAAATTTATATGAAAGGGAGGAAGCCCTTGATAAGTAAAGCTCTATTGAAGAAGAAGAATAAAGTAGGAGGATTCGCACTACCTGACCTCAGAACCTACTGTACAGCTACGGTAGTCAAAAAAGCCTGGGACAGGTACAATGACAGACAGTTTGACCAATGGAACAGAATTGAGAACCCAGATGTAAATCCATCCACCTATGGTCACCTGATCTTCGGCCCAAAGTCCATCAAATGGGGAAAAGAAGTCTTTGTAACAAATGGTCCTGGCAAAACTGGATGTCCACCTGCAAAAAAATGAAACAGGACCCATACCTCATATCATATACAAATACTAATTAAAAATAGGTCAAATACCTAAATATAAAGCCAAAAACTATAAAGTTCATAGAAGAAAAAATAGGATCAAAGCTAGAGGCCCTAACGCATGGCATTAACAGGATACAAACCATAATCAACAACATACAAACCCAAGAAGATAAGCTAGGCTACTGGAATCATCTAAAAATTAAATGCTTATGCTCATCAAAAGACTTCACCAAAAGAGTAAAAAGAGAACCTACAGACTGGGAAAAAATTTTTGGACAGTAAAGCTCAGACAAAGGCCTAATCTCTAAAATCTACAAAAAAATCCAACACCTCTACAACAAAAAGACAAATAATCCTATTAAAAAATGAGCAAAGGAAATGAACAGACACTTCACCAAAGAAGACATTCAAATGGCCAACAGACACATGAGGAAATGGTCGTGATCACTAGCCATTAGAGAAATGCAAATTAAAACCACAATGAGATACCTTCTCACCCCGGCATTACTGGCAGGAATCAAAAACACTGGAAATAACAAATGTTGGAGAGGCTGTGGGGAGATCAGAACTCTTATGCATGGCTGGTGGGAATGCAAAATGATACAACCATCTTGGAAAATGATATGGCACTTCCTTAGAAAGCTAGAAATAGAAATACCATACGATCCAGCAATCCCAATCCTAGCAATATATCCTAGAGAAATAAGAGTGATCACACGAATAGACATATGCACACCCATATTCATTGCAGCACTGTTCACAATAGCAAAAAGATGGAAACAACCTAGATGCCCATCAACAGATGAATGGATAAACAAACTATGGTACATACACACGATGGAATATTGTGCAAAGGTAAAGAACAATGATGAATGTGTGAAGCATCTCATGACATGGATTAATCTGGAGGGCATTATGCTGAGTGAAATAATCACAAAAGGACAAATGTATGAGATCTGTACTGTAAAAACTCATGAAAAATTTTACACACAAGAAGAAACAATCTTTTTTTGGTTACCAGGTATGGGAGCAGGGGAACTAAATAGACAATAGATAAGTGGTAAATTTGGTGAAGGGTAAGACAGTACACATACTGGGGAAGCCAGCACAACTTGTACCGGGATACGTCATGGAAGCTCCACAGACACATCCAAACTCCTTGAGGGACTGAATTGCTGGGTGGAGGACTGTGGGGACCATGGTCTCAGGGAACATCTAGCTCAATTGGCATAACACAGTTTATAAAGACAATGTTCTACATTCTACCTTGATAAGTAGCATCTGGGGTCTTTAAAGCCTGTGAGGGGCCATCTAAGATACTCCACTGGTCTCACCCCTTCGGGAGCAAGGGAGAATGCAGAGAACAGGGTACAAGGAAAAGATTACTCCAAAGGACTAATGGACCACAGCTACCACAGCCTCCACAAGAGTGAATCCAGTACAGCTAGATGGTGCCTGGCTATCACCACTGACTGCTCTGACCGGGATCACAATAGAGGGTCCTGGACAGAGCTGGAAAAGGATGTAGAACAAAGTTGTAACTCACAAAAAAAAAAAAAAGACCAGATTTACTGGCCTGACAGACTGGAGAAAACTAGAGAGTATGGCCCCCCAGACACCCCTTTAGTCACTCACGGAGTTCACTGTTCAGCCCAGGATTGGACAGCCCCATAAAATAGAATGGGACTAATGAGGCACAGCAGTCCAGGGCCAAGGACTAGAGGGCTGAAGGGGTAAGAAAGCTGGTGATAGGAAACCCATGGTTGAGAAGGGACAGTGTTGACATGTGGTGGGGTTGTTAACCATTGTCATAAGGCAATATGTGTACTGTCTAATGGGAAACTATATGTTCTGTAAACCTTCATCTAAGATACAAAAAAAAAAAAAAAAAGAATTGTCTATGTGAGATCAAATCGACAGCAGCAACTCAAACGGTTTGATGGGATGCCTAGGGGGCAGTGAGTTAAAGATAATGGTGATGGAATAATTTGGAAAAGAATAGTGAGAATAGCAGCACAACTGTAAGAATGTAATCGATGTCACTGAATTGTACACGTAGAAATTCCTGAAATGGTGTATCTTTGGCTATGTGTATTTTCACCAAAAAAAAAAGTCCTCCAGGGTTAAGAAGGGAGAGTGTTGACATGTTGTGGGGTTGTTAACCAATGTCATAAAACAGTACGTGTACTGACTGTTTGATGAGAAACTATTTGTTCCGTAAACCTTCACCTAAGGTACAATTAAAAAAAAAAAAAAAGTAGCAAGGATTAAAAAAAAAACAAACCTGTTGCCACTGAGTCGATTCTGACTAATAGCGACCCTATATGACAGAGTAGAACTGCCCCATAGAGTTTCCAAGGAGCTCCTGGTGGATTTGAACTGCCGAACTTTTGGTTAACAGCTGTAGCACTTAACCACTATACCACCAGGGTTTGAAGCTTTGAAAAAAGACACAAAGACTCTGTGTTTGGAGAAGAGTTTACACACTTGCTTTCTGAAGGACACAGAGCAAAGTCACATTCATGGTAAGAGTATATTAAAATTTCATATCTAGGTTGCCGAATTTTAGAAACTCTGTCCTTGAATTTTAATTTTATATAAAATTTCAAAAACAATAGCATCAATAAACTACTTACGTAAATTCAACGATACACCTAGATTTTGATTTTAATATTAAAATATCATGTAACACTTAAGTTTGAACGGCAGTCTTTTTCTGTACTCAAATAGAAAGATAACATTCAATGTATGTATATGGCCCCTGATTCCAACAGTCTTGCTCTTGTGCATATTAATTCTAGAGTTATTTCCATACAAACTGACAAGGAGACACACTTTAGAATATAGCAACAAAGAATTGGAGTCCATTACCAGGGAATTGGATGCTTACAGCATTGGAATAGTATGAATCAGTGAGAAGCAATGGTCTAGATAGTGCTTAAAAAAACTAGTGTTGTTGAAAAAGAAAAAAAAAAAAATGAGATCTATAGTACTACACTTTTAATGCAAATTTAAAATATTTCCATACCCCAAAGAATATGATATATTATTCAAAGATACATACTTATCTAAGGAAACATTAAACACCATAAATCATATGCCTATAGTTGGATAGAGGAGGGGTGAGAGAAGGATAATGGGTGAATGTGACAATATAAAAATAAAACAATGGAGGGGTCAGGCAGAAACTAGTGATTATAATATGCCTCAATATTAGTAGTAAGATTAACTCTGTGTCCCTGCAGTTTAAAAAAATACACATATAGAAGGGTACAAATTCAAGATCCACTTCAGGAGTGCCTTAAAATCATTTAGTATGTACATATAATTTCGTGGAGTTCTGCCAGACTGCTCTCCAAAATGACTGCACTAGTTTTCACTTCCACTAGTTGTGAATGAAGGTTCCTGATTAATTAACCACTCACTAACAATTGATAACATCTGGTTTTCTGATTTTTTCCTAATTAGTTGAGCATGAAGTGGTATCAGTGCTATTTTAAATCTCATTTTTCTAATCATTATTATCATCAGTCAAGAATGTCTCTTCATATATATATTTATCCGTATACATTTTTAGCCATTTAGGTATACCCTTCTAAAGAAAGCTTTGATTTTTTTCTTCTTTTGGAATTGATTTGCAGGGGTTTCTGGTATATTCTAGATATTTTATCTCTTGTTGGTTTTACATGTTGCAAATAGTTTCTCCAATCCATTAACTATGTATTGTCTATTTGATCAGGAGCTTTTTTTTTAATAGTGTGAAATACATCATTTTTTCTTTATCATTTGGGCTTTAGGGGCTTTTTGAAAAGCACAAAAATCTCTTTTACATTGTTTTCTATTAAATTTATACCTTTGTCTGTCACCTCACTGTTAAATTCATGAGGAATAATTTTTGTGTGTGGTACACTAGGGATCCGATTTTATTTTTCTCCATGTTGTGAACCATTTGTTCCTAACTTCATCTTCTAAAAGAACCATCTTTTTCCTGATTGATTAATAAAATCACATCTATTATATGCTAAGTTCTCACATACATAAGACTTTTCTTTGGGTCACAGATTTGCTTCTTAGGTCTATTTAACTATGTTTACACTAATACATGCTATTTTTTTAAATATGGATTTGTATTATGTCTCGTATCTTAGCAGATATGAGATATCTCACTTGCTTTGCTTCTTTTGTAAAAAAATTGCCTTAGAGGAGGCAAGGCAAGATGGTGGAGTAAACAGTTGCCCCCATTTATCCCCCTGAAACTAAACCACTGAACAATGAATAAAAACAAGCACAGACTGAGATCTCAGAGATCGAGACAGTAGATTAAGTGTTGGAGAGTGGAAATGAGTCCAGAAACAGGGGAGAGAAAGACCAGGGTTGGCCCAGAAGCTGGGAGACTATAGACACTGGCATCTGGAGGATTTGGCTCATTGTGTCCATTTTCGGACGGAGATGGAACAAAGCACATGAAAGCTAAACTGAGGAAGGTGTAGTCTGATTAAGGTGGTATGGATTGGATGTGGGAGTTCATGGGCCACATATTTGGGAGGGGGCTAAGGAAGGCCAAGGAGGTGTGAATGAGTGCCATTGAATCTCACAGAGTCCTAAGGCCGATAGGCACTAGGACCCAGGTACACTAAAGATCCACGGGGCCGATGCTTCCACCAGGGTGAGAAAAATATATCAAATAGGCAATACAGCAGAAAAGAACTAGCTCTCTTCCCACAATGGGACACCATGGGAGAGCCTGCACAGGGTCACCTGGGAGTGACGGACATAAAGTGCTCCCCACCCTTGCCTCAGGAAAGCTGAGACCCACCACTTTTCCAAGACAGTGGGGGAAAAAAAAGAAGTCCTGCATATGCACAATTAGCCAGAGAGGGAAAGCCATGACCGAATCCTACAAAGGAAAGGAAAAGAACCCAGCCTCATAAGTGCAGTCTGGGCTACAGTCAAATTCACAAGACAGAGGGAACCTAACACACCAGCAAAGTCAGTCGCCTTAGAACTAGCCAGAATAATCACTCAAGAGTTATAACATTTGAAAATGCCTAAAAGTTGTGACAATAGAATAGAAGCAGAGAATAACAGAGATAAATTCTCAGACAGAACTCCTGATGCAGAGCTGAAAAAAACCTAAGGACAAGAATGTTCCTTCTAGTGGAACTTAGAAGATCAAGCCAAAAACCCATTGCCATTGAGTTGATTCCAACTCATAATGACCTTACACGACATAGTAGAACTGCTCCACAGGGTTTCAAAGGCTATTATCTTGACATTCTGTTCCACAGTAGTCCCCTGGCCTTGTTCTGACTGATGATACTGAACTTCTCCACCATCTCTTTCCACAGATGTAGTTGATTTGTAGACCACCAGTTGCTCATATGCAAGTTCAAGTTCAAGTTGAAGAAAATTAGAGCACCTCAAGGAGAGCCAAAATACAACCTTGAGTATATCCCATCTGAATTTAGATACCACCTTTTCAATAGATTTCACGCACTGAACACTAATGACTGAAGACCAGACAAGTTGTGGAATGACATCAAGGACATCATACATGAATAAAGCAAAAAAAAAAAAAAAATCATTAAAAGAAAGGGAAAAGAGAAAAAAATAAAATGGATGCCAGGAGAGACTTTGAAACTTGCTCTTGAACATAGAGTAGCTAAAGCAAATGGAAGAAATGATGAAGTAAAAGAGCTGAACAGAATATTTCAAAGGGCAGCTTGAGAAGCCAGAGTAGAGTATTACAATGAAATGTGCAAAGACTTGAAGTTAGAAAACCAAAAGAGAGGAACATTCCTAACATTTCTCAAGCTGAAAGAACTGAAGAAAAAATTTAAGCCTCGAGTTGCAACATAGAAGGATTCTACAGGAAAAATATTAAACAACACAGGAAGCATCAAAAGAAGATGGAAGGAATACACAGTGTGACTGTACCAAAAAGAATTGGTTGACATTCATCCATTTCAGGAGGTAGCATATGATCAAGAACCAATGGTACTGGAGGAAGAAGTCCAAGCTGCACTGAAGGGAAAGGGGAAAAACAAGACTTCAGGAATTGACAGAATACCAGTTGAGATGTTTCAACAAACAGATGCAATGCTGGAGATGCTCACATGTCTATGTCAAGAAATTTGGAAGTAGCTTCCTGGCTGACCAACTGAAAGAGATCCATGTTTGTGCCCATTTCAAGGAAAGGTGATCCAACTGAATGCGGATATTATCGAACAATATCAATAATTTCGCACACAAGTAAAATTTTGCTGAGAATCATTCAAAATTAGTTGCAGCAGTACATTGACAGGGAATTGCCAGAAGTTCAAGCTGGATTCAGAAGAGTTCATGAGATGAGGGATATCATCGCTGATGTCATATGGATCTTGGCTGAAAGCAGAGAATACCAGAAAGATTTTTACCTGTGTTTTATTGACTATGCAAATGCATTCAACTGTGCGGATCATAACAAATTATGAATAACATTGAGAAAAATGGGAATTTCAGAACACTTAATTGTGCTCATGTAGAACCTGTACAAAGACCAAGAAGCAGTTGTTCAAACAGAACAAGGGGATACTATGTGGTTTAGTCTGAAAGGTTTGTTTCAGGGTTGTATCACTTCACTATACTTATTCAATATGTATGCTGAGCAAACAATCCAAGAAGCTGGACTATATGAAGCAGCAGGTGGCATCAGGATTAGAGGAAGACTGATTAACAACCTGCAATTAGCAGATGATACAACCTTGCTTGCTGAAAGTAAAGAGAACTTGAAGCACTTACTGATGAAGATCAAAGACTACAGCCCTTAGTATGGATTGAACCTCAACAAAAAGAAAACAAAAATCCTCACAACTAGACCAATAAGCAACCTCATGATAAACTGATAAAAAACTTTCAAGGATTTCATTTTACTTGGATCCACAATCAACACCCATGGAAGCAGCAATCAAGAAATTAAATGGCATATCGCATTGGGAAAATCTGCTGCACAAGTGTTAAAAAGCAAAGATGTCACTTTGGGGACTAAGGTACACCTGACTCAAGCCATGGTATTTTCAATCATCTCATACACATGAGAAAGCTGAGCAATGAACAGGGAAGACTGAAGAAGAACTGACAACTTTGAATTACAGTGTTGAAGAATATTGAATGTACCATGGACTGCCAGAAGAATGAACATATCTGTCCTGGGAGAAGTACAGCCAGAATGTTCCTTAGAAGCAAAGATGGTGAGACTTTGTCTCACATACTTTGGACATTTTATCAGGAGGGACAAGTACCTAGAGAAGGACATCATGCTTGACAAAGTAGAGGGTTGGCGAAAAGGAGAAAGACCTTCAATGAGATGGACTGACATAGTGGCTTCAACAATGGGCTCAAACATAATAACCATAGTGAGGATGGCACAAGACTGGGCATTGTTTCATAGGGTTGCTATGAGTAGAAGCTGACTCAACAGCACCTAAAAACAACAATCTTTATGAAAGCATACTGCCACATCTTTCTTCTGCAGAGCAGCTGGTGGATTTCAACTGCCAACTTTTCAGTCAGCATCCACGTGCTTAACCACTGCACCACCTGGATTCCTAGGAGAAGATAGTGGAGGTAAATCTAATAAAAATAATTCCCTTGAAAATCAGAAACTCAGAATTTGAAAATATCACAATAAATATCAATGGCTAACATTCAACAAAATTATTAAAATAGACAGAGAAGGATCAATTACAATAAAGACATGAAGAAGCAGAACTTTCTCGTATGGAGACCAAGTAATGGAAAAAAAGACTTCCAGGTAATAGTGCTAAATATGTTTAAAGACAGCAAAAAAACATAGAGAAAACAAACTAATGGAGATCAGGAAACAAATTGAGGAACAAAATGAGAAACTCAGCAAGGAAACTGAAAACATAATAAAAAGAAAAGAATTACTGGAACTGAATGAGAAAAAAAAGTAGAAAATGCAAGAGAAACATTCAGCAACAGAGTGGAACAGACAGAATATAGAATAAAAGAAATGGAAGACAGAGTAACTGAACTTATTAAGTCTCAAGAGAAACAAGAAAAAAGAACAAAGAAAAGCAAACAAAGCCAAATGGAAATGTGCGATTCAATGAAGAAATCTAGCATTAGCATTATTGGAATTCCAGATCACTATGATAATAATAAATTCATAGAAAGAATTTTCCAAGAGATAATCACAGAGAACATCCCAGACCTGAATAGGCAACCAAGCCTGCAAATACTGGAAGCTACACAAACTCCAATTAGAAGAAATACAAAGAGATCCACCCCATGTCACATTCTAATAAAATTCCTGAAAACCAAAGACAAGGAGAGAATTCTGAAAGCAGCAAGAGAAAAACACAATATAACACATCAAAGGTCCTTCATAAGAATTAGTGCAGATTTCTCCCGAGAAACCCTGGAGGCCAGAAGACAATGGGGCAAAATATATAAAATATTGAATGAAAAAAAATGCTAACCAAGAATGCTATAACCAGCAAGTTGTCATTCAAAAACAAAGGGGAAATAAATCATTCCCAAATAAACAGAAGCTCTAGGAATATGCCACTACCAGACCAGTTTTGCCAGTATATTTAAGAGAGTTCTCCAAATGTCAAGGAAAGAACATTAAATAAATTTTCGAATCTACACATGGTAAATAATAAATGTATACATACATACATGAATAGCCTGTTGCTGTTGAGGATTCAACTCATAGTGACCCCATCAGACAGAGTAGAACTGCCCCATAGGGTTTCCAAGGAGTGGCTGGTGGATTTGAACTGCCAACCGTTCAGTTAGCAGCAGAGCTCTTAACCACTGTGCCAGCAGGGCTCATATATACATATACATACATATATATATATACACACACATAGATAAAAAAAGAGAGAGCTCTCCAAAATACACAATAGTATCAGCAAATACAAGGACCAAGTACCAAGTATATGATATTTTCAGAGAATACATTCAATAATTAAATTCTGCAAACAGCACAACATCAAGTGCATAAGAAATAAGAACAAATTAATCCTATCAAATAAGGATATACAATGAGATCGATGGAGACTCACCAACAGAAAAGGTGGAGGGAGGAGGAAAATCACTAAGAAATCACCTAGAAGAAATACACAGAAGGAAGACAGCAAAAAGGCTCATCACAAGAAAGCACCCAAACACAAAACAGAAAATGAGAATAAAAAGACAAAGAAGATATAAGGCACTCAAAAAATACATAGAAAAATGCATGAAGTACATACTTTGGTTTTAGTGATAACCTTAAATGTAAATGCTCTAAACTCCCCATGCAAAAGGCAGAGAGGGACACAATGGATTAAAAAAAAAAAAAAAAGCATGATCCGTCCTTTTGCTGCATACAAGAAACACGCCTTAGACATACAGACAAAAACAGACTGAAAATAAAAGGATGGAAAACAATATTCCATGCAACCAGTAACCAAAAAAGAGCAAAGGTGGCCATACTGATATTAAATAAAATAGATCTTAAATCAAAATCTATTATGAGAGATAAGAAGGACGTTACATAATAACAAAAGGGTCAATCCATCGAGAAGACTTAACAATTATACATGCTCCTAACAGCAATGTTCCAAATATGTGAAACAAATAGTGACTAATATGAAAGCAGAAATAGACAACTCCACGGTAATAGTTGAGGACTTCAACACACCACTTTCAATTCTAGACAGAACATTTAAAAAGAAGATCAGTAAGAACACTGAGGACTTAAATAACACCATTAGCCAATTTTCTCTAACAGATATATATATAGAATACTTCACCCATCAACAGAACAATACACATTTTTCTCCAATTCACATGAATCGTTTTCCAGAACAGAGCATATGCTAGGACACAAAAAAGTCTCAACAAATTTTAAAAGATTGAAATCATACAAAGCATCTTCTCTGACCATAATTGTAAGAAGTGAGAAATCAACAATAAGAACAATAAGGGAAAAAATAATATTTACATGGAAATTAAGTGACACACTACTAAAAAAACTATTGGATCATAGGAGAAAGCAAACATGAAATTAAAAATTCTATGTATTGGACTTCCGGCAAAATGGCGCTCTAGACAGGAGGACCACGCTGTCCCTCCACAGCAAAGATATGAAAAACTAAACCGAACAGAGGAAACAACAATCCTGAAACCCTAAAACATCAAATGAAGAGATAAAGAACTCAGTCAAGCACCAAATGGAGTGAGAAAACTGACAGAGAGCGGAGAGCGAGGAGAAACTCATGCAGAGGTCCCCTGTCAGCTAACGCAGAGCGGATCCACCATCTTGGACTCCTATCAGAGACCAGCAAATGGGGTACGAGAAAGCAGCTTCACAGAGCTTCCAGCGGGAGACAAAACAACCAGTAATTTGCAATATATGCTTACCCATCCCCCACCCTTCTACACCCCCACTCAGCCTCCTCTGCTTCCTACGGCCACAACCTCTTGTCCGGGAAGCACCTGCTGCTTGGATTCTACACACCCGAAAGGGCTGGCTCTCTGAGTGCCATTTGTTGGCTGCTGATGTTGCTTTTTTCCACTTCTTTTGATTTCTTCCTTACCTCTCACCACCTCCCCCTCCTTTCACTCAATATCTGGCTCCAAGTGCAATCTTTGCTTCTTCCTGAGGGGCTGCGGAGCTCCGTTTGAGTGTGGAGCTGCTTCCCGGTCTGGGCGGACTCACTGGTGGGATCCCGGGGCTTTTGTTCATTTGTTGGTTTTGAATTGTTCTTTGTTTGCTTTTCCTTTTCTTGAGTTGGGAGTCCGTTCTGGCCCAGAGGTACTGCATGGCTTGGAACCTGCCCCCTTGGCTTGCACAGACGTGCAGAGGGATACCTGAGGGCATTTCTTTTGTTGTTTTTTTTTTCTGTTTTTTGGGGGTCTTTTCTTGTTCTTTTTCTTTTTTTTAATTTGTTTTGTTTTCTTTTCCCTCTTTTTCCCTTTTTGTCTTCCTTCATTACTCAGTTTCTTATCTCTCTATATCTTCCTTTTCTTTCTGTTCCCTGAATACCTGGTGTTGTATAGCTCTATGCCTTCTAGCCAGGCTGTACTGCAACACCTGAGAACAACTTCCCCAGACCTCATACCTGCACCAGTGGGATACCTGGGAACTTTGCTGTTCTTTTCCCTTTCCAATTTTTATTTATTCATTCTTTTCTTTTCTTTTTTTCTTCCTCCTCCCCTTTTTGTTTTTCTCCATTTCATAGTCTCTCATCTCTACACTCCAATCGCAAGCTCCCCTAGCATTCTTTCTTGTTTGTATATTTTTGGCTCCTGGTCCTCTCTCCACTTTCGCATATCCGTTTTAGCTCCACACATAACAATCTCCCCACTACATCTTGCCTACCTGCACCATGCACTTAACATCACACCACCAAGCAGCACAGGCATGGCCTACTGGAACCTGCCCGACACTGATTACTGACCTGCCCTGGTGATTGTAGTAAGTTCCACAAAAAACCCATCCCAGTAATTCCTCTTAATCTAGACCTGCACTGCCACACCATATCTGAGTGACTGACCCTGCCAATTAGAGAAGGAGGTGAAAGTATTGTGCCCACAGATGAGCAAACAACAAAGAACACACAGCCTGCCTGCTCAGACATAGCCAAATTAAAAAAAAAAGGGATGAAACAAACAAATCTAGAATCAATAAACAAGAAAAATAACTACTAAGTGCCCCGAAGACAGCAGACAATAACAAAACATTTAAAAAAACAGGACAGGATGGTTCCAGTAGGCATCCAAAATAAAACACCAGATGACATTACAGTGGAAGAAAAGGCACTAGAACTACCTGATAGGGAATTCAAATCTCTAATACTCGGAATTCTTCAAGAGCTGAAGCAAAAAGCATACAAAAATGAGGAAAAAATAGACAAATTCATGGAAAATATGGACAAAAAATTGGAAGAATTCAGGAAAATAATGCAGGAACAAAATTCCAAAATAAATTCACAACTAGAAATTATACAAAAACAACAGTTAGAAGTCCAAAAGATAAAAAACAAGATTTCAGAAATGGACAGTGTCATAGAAGGGCTGAGAAACAGATTTGAAACAGTGGAAGTCAGGAACAGTGGAATTGAAGACAAACACTTGGATACAACTCTGAGGAAAACTCAGAAAAAAGTACAAAGAAGAATGAAGAGACCCTGAGAGTTATGTGGGATACAATCAAAAGCAAAAATTCTCAAGTGATTGGAGATCCAGAACAGGGGGAGAAAACAGAAAACAGAGAGGATCTTTGAAGAACTGCTGACAGAAAACTTCCCCAATATCATGAAAGATGAAAATCTGGCCATCCAAGAAGATTAATGAACCCCATATAGGATAGACCCCAAAAGAAAATCACCAAGGCATATCATAATCACACTGGCCAAAACCAAAGATAAACAAAGAATCCTGAGAGCAGCTCATGAAAAACAAGAAGTCACATACAGAGGAGAAACAATAAGACTAAACTCAGATTATTCGGCAGAAACCATGCAGGCAAGAAGCCAATGGGATGACATATATAAAATCTTGAAAGAAAAAAATTGTCAGCCAAGAATAATATATCCTGCAAAACTCTTGTTCAAATTTGATGGTGAAATTAGGTCATTTCCAGATAAACAGAAATTATGGAAATATGTAAAAGCTAAACCAAACTTACAAGAATTATTAAAGGGTGTTCTTACATCTGAGAACAAACAACTTAAGCTCACAGGCAGACTATAGGACGCAGGATCGTACCAGCCAGATACCAATCTAGGAAATGAACTCTCAAGGACTATCCAAAACCCAAAGAAATACAACAGGGAATCAGAGCAGTTAATCAGTAAATGACAACAACATCAAAACAATAAAAGAGGGAATAAACAGCATAGGTATACATACTTCTAATGGAGAGGAAGGCAAGGCAATACCAAGTAATGGTACACTGCTTCAAACTTAGAAAGATAAGGGTAAAATTAATGGTAACCACAAAGAAAGTTAACGAACATAGTCATAAAAATAAACAGGAAAAACATAAAGTCTCAGCAAAAACAAAACCTAGAAATACAACAGAAATGAAAAGAAAATCCACAAACAAAAGTAACTCAGCGCAGGAGAGTAAGAAGAACAAAGAAAACGTAAGCACCAGGAAAAAAAAAAAAAAAGCACTACAAAATGACAGCAATAAACTTACATCTATCAATAATTACACTGAATGTAAATGGACTCAATGCACCCATGAAGAGATGGAGAGTGATAGAATGGATAAGAAAACAGGATCCATCAATATGCTGTCTACAAGAAACACACCTTAGAAACAAACATGTGAATTTATTAAAAGTCAAAGTTTGGAAAAAAATATATCGAGCTAACAACTACCAAAAAAGAGCAGGAGTAGCAATAGTAATCTCAGATAAAATAGACTTTAAAACAAAATCCACCATAAAAGACAAAGAGGGACACTATATAATGATTAAGGAGATAATCCATCATGAAGACATAACCATAATAAACATCTATGCACCCAATGACAGGGATCCAAAATACATAAAACCAACTCTAACAACACTGAAAATAGAAATTGATAGTTCCACAATAATAGTAGGAGACTTCAACACACCACTCTCAGTAAAGGACAGAATAACTAAGAAGAAACTCAGCAAAGCTACAGAAGACCTAAAGGGCACAATCAGCCAACCTGACCTCATAGACATATATAGAACACTCCACCCAACAGCTGCAAATCACACATTCTTTGCCAATGCACATGGAACGTTCTCCAGAATAGACCACATCTTAGGCCACAGAGCAATCCTCAACAAGATCCAAAATGTTAAGAGAATTCAAAGTATCTTCTCTGACCACAATGCCATCAAGGTAGAAATTAACACTAGAAAGAGCAATGAAAAAAAAAATCAATTAAATGGAAACTGAATATTACCCTGCTTACACATCACTGGGTAATAGAAGAAATCAGAGATGGAATCCAAAAATTCCTAGAATCAAATGAGAATGAAAACACATCATATCAAAACCTTAGGGACACAGCAAAGGCAGTCCTCAGAGGACAATTTATAGCAATAGATGCACATATCAAAAAAGAAGAAAGGGACAAAACAAAAACATTAACTACAGAACTCAAACAAATAGAAAGAGAACAGCAAAAAAAGCCCAGAGCCACCGGAAGAAAGGAAATAGTAAAGATCAGAGCAGAAATCAATGAAATAGAGAACAGAAAAACAATAGAAAGAATCAACAAAATCAAAAGTCTGTTCTTTGAAAGAATCACCAAAATCAACAAACCACTGTCCAGACTGACAAATGTAAAACAGGAGAGGATGCAAATAACCCAAATAAGAAATGAAATGGGGAACATTACAACAGACCCAAGCAAAATAAAAAGGATTATAACAGAATATTATGCAAAACTATACTCAAACAAATTTGAAAATGAAATGGATAAATTTCTAGAAACACTCTACCTACCCAAACTACAACAAAGTGATGTTGAAAATCTGAACAGACCCGAAACAAGAGAAGAGATTGAAAAGGTAATAAAAAAAACCCCAACCAAAAAAAACCCTGGCCCAGATGGCTTCACTGGAGAATTCTACAAAACATTTACAGAAGAGCTTGTACCAGTACTACTCAAGCTATTTCAGAGCATAGAAGAGGAAGCAACACTTCCAAATTCGTTCTATGAAGCCAGCATAATGCTGATACCAAAACCAGGCAAAGATGTCACAAAAAAAGAAAATTAACAGACCAATATCTCTCATGAATATAGATGCAAAAATTCTTAACAAAATTCTAGCCAATAGAATTCAGCATCATATCAAAAAAATAATACACCACGACCAAGTAGGATTCATACCAGGTATGCAAGGATGGTTCAACATTAGAAAATCAATCAACGTAATCCACTACATAAATAAAAGTAAAGAAAAGAATCACATGATCATCTTAATTGACACAGACATGGCATTTGACAAAGTCCAACACCCATTCCTGATAAAAACTCTCAATAAAATAGATATAGAAAGGAAATTTCTCAACATGATAAAGGGCATCTATGCAAAACCAATGGCCAACATCATTCTTAATGGAGAGAGGCTGAAAACATTCCCCTTGAGAACAGGAACAAAACAAGGATGCCCTTTATCTCCACTCCTATTTAACATTGTGCCGGAAGTTCTAGCTAGAGCAATAAGGCAAGAAAAAGAAATAAAGGGCAACCAAATTGGTAATGAAGAAGTTAAACTGTCCCTATTTGCAGATAATATGATACTATATTTAGAAAACCCTAAAGACTCCACGAGAAATCTACTGGAACTAATAGAAAGATTCAGCAGAGTAGCAGGATACAAGATAAACATTCAAAAATCAGTTGGATTCCTATACCCCAATAAGGAGAATGATGAAAAGGAAATCAGGAAAACAATACCATTTATAATAGCCCCTAAAAAGATAAAATACTTAGGAATAAATCTGACCAGGGATGTAAAAGACCTATACAAAGAAAACTACAAAACACTACTGCATGAAATCCAAAAGGATCTACATAAATGGAAAAACATACCATGCTCATAGATAGGCAGACTCAACATTGTGAAAATTACAATTCTACCCAAAGCAATTTACAAATACAATGCAATCCTGATCCAAATACCAACAACATCCTTCAAAGAGATGGAAAAACTAATCATTAACTTTAAATAGAAAGCAAAGAGGCCCCGAATAAGTAAAGCACTACTGAAGAAGAAGAATAAAGTTGGAGGACTCACACTACCTGACTTCAGAACCTACTATACAGCTACAGTAGTCAGAACAGCCTGGTAGTGGTACAACAACAGATACATTGACCAATGGAACAGAATTGAGAACCCAGATGTAAACCCATCCACCTACGGTCACCTGATCTTCGACAATGGCCCAAAGTCCATCAAATGGGGAATAGACAGTCTTTTTAACAAATGGTGCTGGCAACACTGGATGTCCATCTGCAAAAAAACGAAACAGGACCCATACCTCACGCCGTATACAAAAACTATTTCAAAATGGATCAAAGACCTGAATATAAGGCCTAAAAGTATTAAGTTCATAGAAGAAAAAATAGGACCAACACTTCAGGCCTTAATACATGGCATTAACAGGATACAAACCATAACCATCAATGCACAAACCCCAAAAGATAACTGGGATCTTCTAAAAATCAAACACCTATGCTCTTCAAAAGACTTCACCAAAAGGGTAAAAAGAGAACCTACAGACTGGGAAAAAATTTTTGGACAGTACAAGTCAGACAAAGGTCTAATCTCCATAATCTACAAGAAAATCCAACACCTCTACAACAAAAAGACAAATAATCCTATTAAAAAATTGGCAAAGGAAATGAATAGACACTTCACCAAAGAAGACATCAGATGGCCAACAGACACATGAGGAAATGCTTGAGATCACTAGCCATTAGAGAAATGCAAATTAAAACTACAATGAGATACCATCTCACCCCGGCATTATTGGCACGAATCAAAAACACTGGAAATAACAAATGTTGGAGGGGCTGCGGGGAGATCAGAAACCTTATGCACTGCTGGTGGGAATGCAAAATGATACAACCATTTATGAAAATGATATGGCGCTTCCTCAGAAAGCTAGAAATAGACATACCATTCGATCCAGCAATCCCACTCCTAGGAATATAGCCTAGAGAAATAAGAGTCACCACTCGAATAGACATATGCACACCTATGTTCATGACAGCATTGTTCACAATAGCAAAACGATGGAAACAACCTAGATGCCCATCAACAGATGAAAGGATAAACAAGCTATGGTACATACACACAATGGAGTACTAAGCAACAAGAAAAAACAATGACGAATCTGTGAAGCATCTCATAACATGGATCAAACTGGAGGACGTTATGCTGAGTGAAATAAGTCAATCACAAAAGGACAAATATTGTATGAGACCTGTATTGTAAATCCCATGAAAAAGTTCACATACAAAATGTAACAATCTTTGTTGGTTACCAGAGATGGGAGGGTTAGGGGGGAAATACTAAATATGCAATAGATAAGTGGTATCTTGGGTGAAGGGTGAGACAGTACACAATACAGGGGAAACCAGCACAACTTGTACAAGGGAAGGTCATGGAATCTCCGTAGACACATCCAAACTCCCTGAGGGACTGAATTGCTGGGTGGAGGGCTGTGGGGACCATGGTCTCAGGGAACATCTAGCTCAATTGGCATAACACAGTTTATAAAGACAATGTTCTACATTCTACCTTGGTGAGCAGCGTCTGGGGTCTTGAGATCCTGTGAGCAGCCATCTAAGACACTCCACTGGTCTCAACCCTTCGTGAGCAATGGAGAATGAAGAGAACAGGATACAAGGAAAAGATTAGTCCAAAGGACTAATTGTCCACAGCTACCAAGGCCTCCACCGGACTGAGTCCAGTACAGCTAGATGGTGCCCAGCTACCACCACTGACTCCTCTGACCAGGATCATAACAGATGGTTCTGGCCAGAGCTGGAGAAGGATGTAGAACTAAATTCTAACTCACAAAAAAAAGACCAGATTTACTGGCCTAAAGGAGACTGGAGAAACCCTGAGAGTATGGCCCCCAGACACCCTTTTAGCTCAGTGGTGAAGTCATTTCCGAGGTTCACTGTTCAGCCGGGGAGTGGACAGCCCCATAAAACCAAATGGGACTAATGAGGGACAGCAAACCAGGGAGAAGGGCCAGAAGGCAGAAGGGGCAGGAAAGCTGGTGATAGGGAACCCAAGTTTTAGTAAGGATAGTGTTGATGTGTTGTGAGGTTATTAACCATTGTCATAGGGCAACATGTGTACTAACTTTTAAATGAGAAACTATTTTGTTCTGTAAACCTTCATCTAAAGTGAGAATAGCAGCACAATTGGAAGAGCATAGTCGATGTCACTGAACTGTGCGTGTAGAAATTTTTGAAATGGTGTATCTTTGGCTATGTATATTTTCACCAAAAAAAACAAATAAAAAAACAAACAAAGGTCGAGAGGGGAGAGGGTTGACATGTTGTGGGGTTGTAAACCAATGTCATAAGACAGTATGTGTACTACTGTTTCATGAGAAACTATTTGTTCTGTAAGCCTTCACCTGAAGTACAATAAAAAAAAGGGGGGGGGGAATTCTAAGTATTTTTTTAATTTCACTTTTGATTTCTCCTATGACCCAATAGTTTTTTAGTAGTGCGTTTAGTTTTCCATGTAATTTTTTTTTCTTGTTGTTGATTTCTAGCTTCGTACCATTGTGGTTAGAGAAGGTGTTTTGTATGATTTCAATCTTTTTAAATTTGTTTAGACTTGTTTTGACTCCTAGCATAGAATCAAATGAAAATGAAAACACAGCATATGAAAACCTTTGGGAGACTGAAAAGCAGTACTCAGAGGGAAATTCATAGCAATACATGCCTACATTTACAAAAGAGAAAGGTCCAAGATCAATAACTTAACCCAGCAACTTGAACAAACAGAAAAGGAAAAGCAAAAGAGGACCAAAGCTACCAGAAGAAAGGAAATAACAATGATTAGAGCAGAAACAAATGAAACAGAAAACAGAAACACAATGGAGAGAATGATCAAAACCAGAAGTTGGTTATTTGAAAGGACCAACAAGATAGAGAAACCACTGGCTAGACTGACAAAAGAAAAAGTCAAGATGAGGCAAATAACCAACATAAGAAATGAAACCAGAGACGTTACAACAGATCCAACTGAGATAAAGAGGATTATAACAGAATACTATGAAAAACTGTACTCAAATGAATTTGAAAACCTAAAGGAAATGGAAAATTCCTAGAAACACATTATCCACCTAAAGGAACACAAACTGAGGTAGAAAATCTAAACAGACCCATTACAAAAGTAGAGATTTAAGATGTCATCAAAAAACTACCATCAAAAAACTACCATAAAAAAAAAAAGTCCAGGACCAGATGGCTTCACTGGGGAATTTTACCAAACATTCTGAAAAGAATTGACATCAATTCTACTCAAACTCTTCAAAAACATAGAACAGGAAAAAATATTCCCTAATTCATTCTGTGAGACCAGCGTCACCCTAATACCAAAACCAAAACCAGGCAAATACATCACAAAAAAAATTAGACCAATATCCTTCACAAATACAGAGGCAAAAATTTTCAAAAAAATTCTAGCCAGTAGAATTCAACAACATACTGAAAAGATCATACACCACAATCAAGTGGGATTTATACCAGAATTGCAAGGGTAATTCAACATTAGAAAATCTATTAATGTACCACATAAATAAAGCAAAAGAACCATATGATCATATCAATTGATGCAGAAAATGTATTTGATAAAATACAACACAATTTCCCGATAACAACTCTCAGCAAAATAGGAATAGAAGGGAAATTCCTCCACATAATTAAGGGCACATATGCAAAACTAACAGCCAATATTATTCTCAATGGAGAAAGACTGAGAGTATTCCCTTGAGAATGGGAGCAAGACAAGGATGCTCGTTATCACCACTCTTATTCAGTATTGTACTGGAAGTCCTAGCCAGAGCAATAAGGCAAGAAAAAGAAATAAAAGTATCCAAATTGGAAAGGAACAAGTAAAACTATCTCTATTCACAGATGGCATGATCCTGTACATAGAAAACCCTGAAGATTCCGTAAGAAAACTGCTGGAAGGACATTCCATGCTCATGGATTGGAAGACTTAATATAGTGAAAATGTCAATGTTACCTAAAGTGATCTACAGATACAATGCGGTACAGATACAATGCGGTACTGATACTAATCCAAGCTTTCTTTAGTGAAATGGAAAAACCAGTGAACAAATTTATATGGAAAGGAAAGAGACCCTGAATAGCCAAAGTAATACTGAAGAAGAACAAAGTAGAAGACCTCACACTCACCAATATCAAGACATACTATACAACCACTGTAATCAAAACAGCCTGGTATTGGTTCAATGATAGACACAGACCACTAGAATGGAATCGAGAATCCAGAAATAAATCCATCTATTTATGGACAACTGATATTCAACAAGGGGTCAAAGTCCTTTCAATGGGGAAGAAACAGCCTCTTTAACAAATAGTGCTGGCAAAACCAGATATCCACCTGCAGAATGATGAAACAGGACCTATAGCTCACACTACACACAAAAACTAACTCAAAATCGATCAAAGACCTAAATGTTAAGCCTAAAACTATGAAGTTCCTGGGAGAAAACTATGGGATTGAATCTTTTGTAGAAATAGGATAACAATCATAACTACAATGCACAAATAGCAGAAGACAGATAAATGAGACCTCATAAAAATTACAAACTTATGCTCATCAAAAGACTTTATCAAGAGTCAAAAGACAGCCTATAGACTAGGAAAAAAATCTTTGGAAATGACATATCTGATGAGGGTCTAACCTCTAAAATTTACGTTGTTGTTAGGTGCTATTGAGTTGCTTCCTTCTTAGCGACCCTATGTAAAACAGAATGAAACACTACGCATTCCTGCCCCATCCTTACAATAGTTGTTAAGTTTGAGCCCATTGTTGCAGCCACTGTATCAATCCATCTCATTGAAGGTCTTCTTCTTTATCGTTGACCCTCTACCAAGCATGATGTCCTTCTCCAAGGAATGGTCCCTCCTGATAACATGTCCAAAATACATGACATGAAGTCTCACCATCCTCACATTCAGGGAGCGCTCTGGCTGTACTTCTTCCAAGACAGAGTTGTTCGTTCTTCTTGCAGTCCATGGTATATTCAGTATGCTTCACCAACACCGTAATTAAAAGGCATCAGTTGTTTTTCGACCTTCGTTATTCATTGTCCAGCTTTCGCATACATTTAAGATGATTGAGTGAATCAGACAAACCTTTGTCCTCAAGGTTACATCTTTGCTTTTTAACATTTCAAAGAGCTCTTCTGCCCCAGATTTGCCCAGTGAAATACCTTATTTCCTTGACCGCTGCTTCCATGGGTGTTGATTGTGGATCCAAGTAAAATTAAATCCTTGACAACTTCAATTTTTTCTCCATTTATCATGATGTTGCTAATCAGTCAAGTTGTGAGGATTTTTGTTTTCTTTTTGTTGAAGTGCAATCCACACTGACGGCTGTAGTCCTCGATCGTCATCAGTAAGTGCTTCAAGTCCTCTTCACTTTCAACAAGCAAGATTGTGTCTTCTTCATCCTCCAATCCTGATGCCGCGTTCTTCTTCAAATACTCGAGCTTCTTGGATTATTTTCTCAGTATACAGATTAGAAAGTATGGTGAAAGGATACGACCCTGATGAAAACCTTTCCTGACTTTAAACCACGCACTATCCCTTTGTTCTGCTTGAACGGCTGTCTCTTGGTCAATGTACAGGTTCCTCATGAGCACAATTAAGTGTTCTGGGACTCCCCATCTTCACAGTGTTATCCATAATTTATGATTGACACAGTATTTTAATGTTAAAGTGTGTTTAATGCCTTTGCATAGTCAATAAAACACAGGGCAACATTTTTCTGGTATTCCTCTGCTTTCAGCCAAGATCCATCAGAAATCATCAGTGATATTCCTGGTTTCAGATCCTCTTCTGAATCCGGCTTGAATTTCTGGAAGTTCCCTGTCAATGTACTTCTGCAGCTGCTTTTAAATTTTACTTGCGTATGATATTAATGATATTGTTTGATAATTTTCACATTCTGTTGGATCACCTTTCTTTAATGGCTACAAATATGGATCTCTCCAGTCAATTGGCTAGGTATCTGCCTTCCAAATTTCTTGGCATAGACGAGGGAACACCTGTAATGCTGCATGTATTTGCTGAAACATCTCAATCAGTATTCCATCAATTCCTGGAGCCTTGTTTTTCACCAATGTCTTCAGTGCAACTTAGATTTCTTCCTTCAATACCACTGGTTCTTGATCATATTCTGTCTCCTGAAATGGTTGAACTTTGACCAATTCTTTTTGATACAGTGACTTTGTATTCCTTCCATCTTCTTTTCATGTGCTTCCTGTGTTGTTCAATATTTTTCCCTCAGAATCCTTCAATTTTGAAACTTGAGGTTTGACTTTTTTCTTCAGTTCTATAAGCTTGAGAAATGCCGTGTGTGTTCTTCTCTTTGGTTTTCTAACTCTAGATCTTTACACATTTCATTATAATACTTTGTCTTCTCCAGCTGCCCTTTGAAATCTTCTGTTCAGCTCTTTTACTTCATCATTTCTTCCATTTGCTTTAGCTACTCTATGTTCAAGATCTTGTTTCAGAGTCTCTTCTGACATCCATTTTGGTCTTTTCTTTCTTTCCTGTCTTTTTAATGACCTCTTGTTTTCTTCAAGTATGATGTCCTTGATGTCATTCCACAGCTCGTCTGGTCTTTGGTCATTAGTGTTCAACAGGTCAAATCTGTTCTTGAGATAGTCTGTAAATTCAGGCGGGATATACTCAAGGTTGTACTTTGGCTCTTGTGGACTTGTTCTAATTTTCTTTAGCCTCAACTTGAACTTGCATATGAGCAATTGATAATCTGTTCCACATTCAGCCCCTGGTCTTGTTCTGACTGTTGATACTGAGTTTCTCCATCATCTCTTCCCACAGATGTAGTAGATTCGATTCTTGTGTAGTCTGTCTGGTGAGGTCCACATGTATGCTGCTGTTTATGTAGTTGAAAAAAGGTATTTGCAATGAATAAGTCTTTAGTCTTGCAAAATTCTATCATGTGTTCTCAGGCATCGTTTCCATCACCAAGGCCATATTTTCCAACTACTGATCTTTTTTCTTTGCTTCCAGCTTTTGCATTCCAATCACCAGTAATTATCAGTGCATCTTGATTGCATATTTGATCAATTTCAGACTGCAGAAGTTGGTAAAAATCTACAATTTCTTCATCTTTGGTGTTAGTGATTAGTGCATAAATTTGAATAATAGTCATATTAACTGGAATTCCTTGTAGACATATATGGATATTATCCTATCACTGACAGCATTGTACTTTAGGATAGATTTTAAGATGTTCTTTTTGATGATGAATGTGATGCCATTTCTGTTCAATTTTTTATTCCTGGCATAGTAAACTACATGATTGTCTGATTCAAAATGGCCAAAACAAGTCCGTTTCAGCTCACTAATTCCTAAGATATCAATCTTTATGCATTCTATTTCGTTTTTGAAGACCTTCAATTTTGCTATATTCATACTTCTTACATTCGATGTTCCAATTATTAATGGATGTTTGCTGCTGTTTCTTCTCATTTAGAGTCATGCCATATCAGCAGATGAAGGTCCCAAAAGCTGTATTCCATCCACGTCATTAAGGTCGACTCTACTTTGAGGAGGAAGCTCTTCCTCAGTCGTATTTTGAGTGCCTTCCTACCTGAGGACCTCATATTATAGCACTATCTCAGACAATGTTCTTCTGCTATTTATGAGGTTTTCACTGGCAATTTTTTTCAGAAGTAGAACGCCAAGTCCTTCTTCCTAGTCTGTCTTAGTCTGGAAGCTCCACTGAAACCTGCCCACCATGGGCGACCCTGCTGGTATTTGAAATACTGGTGGCATAACTTCCAGCATTGCAGCAACACAGAAGCCACCACAGTATGACAAGCTGATGTAAAAGTGCTGGAAAATTTATAGTAAACTTTAACAACTCAACAACAAAAAGACAAACAACCCAGTTATACAATGGGCAAAGGACATGAACTGAAACTTCACCGAAGAGGACATTCAAGCAATCAACAAACATGTGAAAATATGTTCATGATTATTAGCCATTAGAGAGATGCAAATCAAAACTACAATGAGATACCATGTCACCTGGGCTAAAATGGCACTGGTAAAAAAAAAAAAAAAGACAACTGCAAATACTGGCAAGGATATGGTGAGATTGGAACATTTATCTGTTGCTGGTGGAACTGTAAAATGATACAACCACTATGGAAAATGGTATGACACATCCTCAAAAAACCAGAAATAGAAATACCTTATGATCTAGTAATCCCATGCCTATGTATATACCCTGGAGATCTGATACAAGAGACATGAACAGACATATGCACACCTATGTTCATTGCAGCATTTATTCACAATAGCAAAAACATGGAGACAGCCTAAGTGCCCATCAGTGGATGAATGAATAAGCAAAATGTGGTACACACATACAATGGAATATTACACAACCAAAAAAGAACAAGGATGAGTCTGTGAAACAATATGGATTGACATGGAGGACGTAAAGCTAAGTGAAATAAGTTAATCACAAAAGGACAAATACTGTATGATCCCACTTTTATAAGAAGAATAGATATCTATATATATACAGAGACCAGTGTTCATTTGCTGTTCCCGGGGTGTGGGGGAGAGGAAAGGGAATTATGCTCTAGGTCATAGATGCTTGTTATTTTTGGTGATGGGAAAAGTAGCACCAAATGTTGGTGTAGCGAGCACAGCCTGACCAAAGCAAAAGATATCACTAAGAAGTTCTCAAGAGAAAAGGATGTTAATACTAAAGAATTTGATATATATAATTTGGCAACACCACCAACAGTGACCAAAAAATGAGTATTTGGTTGTTTTTATGTATGTGTAAAGGCATAGAGTTGCTATCAGTCAGAATCAACTCAATGGCAACGAGTTTGGTTTTTTTTTTTTTTAAAGGCATATAGATATACAGGTAGGTACATTTATATACATATGTGTGCATAAATAGAATTGTTTATGTGTACGTGTAAGTACAGAAATGTGTGTGCAGGCACATATATTCATAGAAGGCACAGTTACAGATACTTCACAGATATAACCAAACACCTTGCAGTACTAGGTTTGAAGGCTTAGGACCTTAGTCTCATGACATAATATAGTTCAGGAAGTTCATGTTCTACATTCTAATTTGGTGAATATTGTCTGGGGTCTTAAAAGCTTGCAAGCAGCCATCTAACAATAACTGGTCTCTACTTGTCCAGACTAAAAGAGAAAGAAGGAAACAAAGTCTTAGAGAAGAAATTAGTCCATGAGGCTAACCGCCTACGTGAGCCATGGCCTCATCTACCCTGAGACCAGAACTAGATGGTGCCTGGCAACTACTACTGACTGTTCTGATTAGGGCCACAATGGATGGACCCAGATAGAATGGGAGAAAAATATGGGGCAAAACTCAAATTCTTAAAAAGTCCAGACTTACTGAACTAGTTGACACCAGGCTGCCTCCTGAGATCATCACCCTGAGATACTCTTTAAACCTTGAACCAGAACTATCCCCTGAAATCACCTTTTAGCAAAATAACAGAGTGCCACACAAAATAAAGGATATTACCTGTAAGTACAGTGCTCTACTAAAAAATCATCTATATGAGATCAAAAGGTCAACAATTACTCTCAAGCAAAGATGAGAAGATAGAGGGACAGGGAAATGGAACAACCAGAACAAAATTAAAGAGAATGCTGACACATTCAGAAAAATGTAAGTAATGTCCCTGAACAACTTGTATAGGCATTATCAGATGGGAACCTAATTTAATGTGTAAACTTTCACCAAAAACACAATAAAATATTATTTTAAAAAATTGTCTTAGCTGTTGATAGATCTTTATTCTTCCACATAAAATATTTGTAAGAATTGCATTAAATTCATAGATTAATTTGAAGAAAAGTAACATCTTTACCATGTGAAGTTATTGCATCTATGAACATGGAACAGTTCCACCCATTTGATTCTTTTGAGGTTTTTAAAAGAGAATATAAGAAATTTTTCTGTGAAGTTTCTGTGTATTCCTTGCTAGGTTAAAGTCTAGATACTTAATGATTTTTGTTACAACCTTATATTTTTCCTAGTCATTTATTGGTAGTGATTTGTTGAATTTCATTAAAACATTTTATACTACTTTATCTTCTTGAACTCTATTACCAGCTCTAATTGTTTGTTTTTCTATATAGATGTCAGTATGTCACTTCTCTTCCAAATCTTTTATCTCCTATTGCTTCATAAGCTTTTCTTTTGATTGAACGTTAAGAGATTAGAGAGACCATTCTTGTCTTGTTCCCAGTCTTAACGCAAGTAAGTCATTTTTTTTTTTTTTTTTCCTACGGAGTAGGTTTTGCTTTAGGTCTTTGGTAGAAGGATGTCTTAATTAAGAATATTGCTTTCTATTCTTAATTTCCCAAATGTCTTTTAAAAACATTTATTGAAATGATTAGAATCTTCTCTACTAGTTGATAAAAAGTGTTATGTTTAATTACTGGATTTTCTGAATATTCTTCATTCTTCCTACATTCCTAAAATAAAGCCTCTTAATTTATGCTATATATTTTCAATACGTGATTGGATTTGATTATGCTTAATTAAGACTTTTTCCATCTATGATCATCAGTAAAATAGGCCAATAACTTTATTTTCTTGTGTATTTTCCAGTTTTGCCATCATAAAATTATTTGAACACTTTCCTTCTCTTTCTTGAAAAACATGGGTGTACTGCTTTTTTGTTGTTGTGGAAACCTGTGGGGGGATCTTTGATTTCCTTATTATCCTTATTGAAATTATTTTTTTCTTCTAATATTAATCTTGGAATTTCATGTTTCTCCTGAAATTATCTAGGTTTATATGTATTGATGTTCATTGTTCATAATTTTCTCTTTAAAAATCTTCTCTTTAAAAAAAAGTCTGTTTTGTCTTTTTATTTTCCTCTTTTCATTTTATGTATCGTTTGCCTCCCTTATTGATCAGCTTTTCAGAGATTTGTCTCTTTTTAGTCATGTTAAAAACCCCCTTCTAGTTTTGTTAATTTTTTTCTTTTACTCACTGAATATTTCATTTGATTTCCTAATATCCTAATATTTATTTTCTTCCCTCTTTTTTTATTGTGCATTAGATGAAGATTTACAGAACAAATTAGTTTCTCCACAAACTATTCATACACATATTGTTTTGTGACATTGTTTGCCAACCCCACAATATGTCAACACTATCCCCTTCTCAACCTTGGGTTCCCCATTTCCATTCATCCAGTTTCCAACCCCCTCCTGCCTTCTCGTCCTTGACCCTGGCCTGGTGTGCCCATTTAGTCAAGTATACTTGGTTAAGCTATGTGTATTATCGTTTGTTTTATGGGCCTATCTAATCTGTAGCTGAAAGATGAACATCAGGAGTGACCTCAGTACTGAGTTAAAAAGGGTCTCCAGGGACCATACTCTCAGGGTTTCTCTAGTCTCTGTCAGGCCAGTAAGTATGGGTTTTTTTTTGTGAGTTTGGATTTTGTTCTGCTTTTTTTTCCGGCTCCGTCCAGGACCCGCTATTGTCATCCCTGTCAGAGGAGTCAGTAGTGGTAGTCAGGCACCATCTAGCTGTGCGGGCACTCAGTCTGGTAGAGGCTGTGGTAGTTGTGGTCCATCAGTCCTTTGGACTCATCTTTCCTTTGTATCTTCAGTTTTCTTCATTCTCCCTTGCTCCAGAGGAAGTGGGACCAGTGAAATATCTTAGATGGCCACTCACAAGCTTTTAAGTCCCCAACACTACTGTCACCAAAATAGGATGTACATTTTCTTTATAAACTATGCTACTCCAATTGAGCTAGATGTTCCCCAAGACCATAGTCCCCACAGCCCTCAGCCCAGTAATGTGGTCCCTCAGGGAATTTGGATGTGTCTATGAAAGCTTCTATGATTTTGCTTGGTCAGGTTGTGCTGACTTCCTCAGTATTGTGTACTGTCTAACCCTTCACCAAAGTTACCACTTATCTATTGCCTCATTAGTATTTTTTTCCCTCCCCAACCCTCCCCTCCCTCATAACCATCAAAGATTGCCTCTTACTATATGTAAACCTTTTCATGAGTTTTTAAAATAGTGATCTCATACAGTATTTGTCCTTTTGTGATTGACTTATTTCACTCAGCATAATGCTTTCCAGATTCATCCATGTTGTGAGATGTTTCGCAGATTCATCATTGTTCTTTATCATTGCATAGTATTCCATTGTGAGTATGTACTATAATTTGTTTATCCACTCATCTGTTGATGGGCACTTAGGTTGTTTCCATCTTTTTGCTATTGTGCATAGTACTGCAATGAATATGGGTGAGCATGTGTCTATTCGTGTGATGGCTCTTATTTCTCTAGCGTATATTCCTAGGAGTGGGATTGCTGGATCCTATAGTATTTCTATTTCTAGCTTTTTAAGGAAGCACCATATTGTTTTCCAAAGTGGTTGGTGGTTGTGCCATTTTACATTCCCACCAGTAGTGCATAACAGTTCCAATCTCCCCCTAACCTTTCCAACATTTGTTATTTTCTGTTTTTTTTTTTTTTTTTTTTTTTTGATTAATGACAGTAATGCCGGGGTGAGATGATATCTCATTGTGGTTTTCATTTGCATTTATCTAATGGCTAATGATCATGAGCATTTCCTCATGTGTCTGTTAGCCGCCTGGATATCTTCTTTGGTGAAGTGTCAGTTCATATCCTTTGCCCATTTTTTAATTGGATTGTTTGTCTTTTCGTAATTGAGTTGTTGAAGTATTTTTTGGATTTTAGAGATTAGACGTTTGTTGGATATATCATAGCTAAAAATTTTTCCCCAATCTGTAGGTTCTCTTTTCACTCTTTCAGTGACGTCTTTTTGATGAGTGTAAGTGTTTAATTTTTAGAAGATTCCAGTTATCTAGCTATCTTCTTGTGTTTGTGTATTGTTAGTGATGGTTTGTATACTGTTTATGCCAGGTATTAGGGCCTCTAGCATTGACCCTATTTTTTCTTCTATGATCTTTATAGCTTTGGGTTTTATATTTAGTTCCTTGATCCATTTTGAATTAGTTTTTGAATACAGTGTGAGGTATGCATCATGTTTCATTTTTTTACAGATGGACATCCACTTTTGCCAGCACCATTTGTTAAAAAGACTGTCTTTTACCCATTTGATGGATTTTGGGCCTTTGTCAAAGATCAGGTGACCATAGATGGGTGGATTTACATCTGGGCTCTTAATTCTGTTCCATTGGTCAATGCGTCTGTTGTTGTACCAGTACCAGGCTGTTTTGACTACTGTAACTGTATAACAGGTTCAGAGGGCAGGTAGTGAGAGGGCTCCTACTTTATTCTTCTTCTTCAATAGTGCTTTACTTTTCCAGGGCCTCTTTCCTTTCCATATAAAGTTAATGATTAGTTTTTCTATCTCATTAAAGATGCTGTTGGTATTTGGATTGGGATTGCATTGTATTTGTATATTGCTTTGGGTAGAATTGAGATTTTCACAATGTTGAGTCTTCCTATTCATGAGTATTATATGTTTTTCCACTTACGTAGGCTTCTTTTGGTTTCTTGCAGTAGTGTTTTGTAGTTTTCTTTGTATAAAGCCTTTATGTCCCTGGTTAGATTTATTCCTAAGTATTTTATTTGAGGGCTGGGAGGCTATTGTAAATGGTATTGATTTGATGATTTCCTTTTCGAAATTCTGTTTGTTGGTGTAGTGGAATCCAACTGATTTTTGTATGTTAATCTTATATTCTGCCGCTTTGCTTAATCCTTCTATTAGTTCCAGTACCTTTCTTGTGGAATCCTTGGTATTTTCTGTGTATAGGATCGTATCGTTTGTGAATAGGGATACTTTTGCTTCTTCCATACAAATTCGTATGCTCTTTCTTTCCTTTTCTTGCCTTATTGCTCTAGCTAGGGCTTCCAGCACAATGTTGAATAAGAGTAGTGATAATGGGCATCCTTGTCTGGTTCCTGTTCTCAAGGGGAATTCTTTCTGTCTCTCTCCATTGAGAATAATGTTGGCTCTTGGTTTTGTATGAGTGCCCTTTATTATGTTGAGGAATTTCCCTTCTATACCTATTATATTGAGAATTTTTATCAGGAATGGGTGTTGGACTTTATCAAATGCCTTTTCTGTGTTGACTGAGATAATAATGTGATTCTTTTCTTTTGTTCTATTTATGTGATGGATTACGTTGATTGATTTTTTTAATGTTGAACCATCCTTGCATACCTGATATTCATCTCACTTGGTCATGATGTATTATTTTTTGATAAATGCTGTTGAATTCTATTGACTAGAATTTTGTTGAGAATTTTTGTGTCTCTAGTCATGAGGGATATTGGTCTGTAATTTTCTTTTTTGTGGATTCTTTGGCTTTGATATCAGGATTATACTGGGGGTATCCTTTCCTTTACTATGCTCTCAAAAACTTTGAATAGTATTGTTGTGAGCTCTTCTCTGAATGTTTGATAGAATTCTCCAGTGAAGCTGTCTGGGCCAGGTTTTTTTTTTTTTGAGGGGGGTGGGGTAGGGGGCTATTAATTCTGCAGCCTCTTCTTGTGTTACAGATCTGTTCAGATTTTCTATCTGTTTGTGTTAGTTTAGGTAGGTAGTGTGTTTGAAGAAATTTGTCCATTTCTTTCAGGTTTGCAAATTTGTTAGCGTACAATTTTTCATAGTATTCTGTTATGATCCTTTTTATATCAGTTGGTTCCATTGTAATGTCACCCATCTCATTTCTTATTCAGGTTATTTGCTTCTTCTGCTTTGCTTTTGTCAATTTGGCCAAAGGTTTGTCGATTTTGTCGATCCTTTCAAAGAACCAACTTTTGGTCTTGTTGATTCTATTGTTTTTCTGTTCTATACTTCATTTATTTTTGCTCTAATCTTTATTTTTTTCTTTCTTCTTGTTACTGTGGGCTTCTTTTGTTGCTCTGTTTCTATTTGTTCAAGTTGTAGGGTTGATGTTTATATTTTGGCCCTTTCTTCTTTATTAATGTGTGTATCTATTGTTAAAAGTTGTCCTCTGAGCACTGCTTTTGCTGTGTCCCAAAAGTTTTGGTAAGATGTATTTTCATTCTTATTTGACTCTAGGAATTTTTTTATTTTATCTTTGATTTCTTCTATTACCCACTGGCTTTTAAGTAAGGTGTTAATTCGTTTCCACGTATTGGTTTTTTCCTTTGCTCTTCCTGTTATTGATTTCAATTTTTATAGTGTTGTGATCAGAGAAAACACTTTGTATTAATTTGATGTTTTGGATTTATTAAATCTTGCTTTATGGTCTAAAATGTGGTCTATTCTGGAGAATGCTCCATTGCATTGGAAAAGAAAAAGAATTTATTCTTTGCTGCTGTTGAGTGGAGTGTTCTGTATATATGTATGAGGTCAAGTTGGTTAATTGTGGAATTAGGTCTTCTGTATCTTTGCTGAGTTTCTTTCTAGTTATTCTGTCCTTCACCAAAAAAAGTGTGTTTACGTCTCCTACTGTTATCGTGGAACTGTTTATTTCTCTTTTCAGTGCTGTTAAAATTTGTTTTATGTACTTTGACGTCCTTTCATTGAGTGAGTTGATATTTATTATGGTTATGTCCTCTTGGTGGATTGACCCTTTAATCATTATATAATGTCCTTCATTTTGCCTTAAAGTCTATTTTATCAGAGATTAACATTGCCACTCCTGCTCTTTTTTAGTTACTGCTTGCTTGATATATGTTTTTCCATCCTTTGAGTTTTAGTTTATTAATGTTTTTGTGTCTAAAGTGTGTCTCTTATAGACAGCCTATTGAAGGGTCTTTTTTTTTTTTTTTTTTTTTTAAATCCATTCTGCCACTCTGTCTCTTTACTGGTGCATTTAAGTCATTTACATTCAGTACGATTATTGATAAGTATGGGTGTACTGCTGTCATTTTGTTTTGGTTTTGTTGGGGGAGGTGTTGAAGATTTCTTTGTTCCACTTAATTTTCTGTGGGGATTTGTTTTTGTTTGTGAATGTTCTTTTCATTTCTTTTGTTGTTATTGGTTTTGTGAATACTGAGACTTTATGTTTTTCTTCTTTTTTATTTTGATGTGTAGGTTTATTAACACTCTTATTGATTACCTTGAAATTTCCCTGTATCTTCCTAACTTTAAAGCAATCTTTTACTTCTTGATATTACCTATAACTACACCGTTTAGTCCCCTTTTTTGTTCTGATGTTATCATTTACAGATTGATGTCTCTGGTTCCTGGTTTTCAGTCATTTAGCTTTGTTTTATTCTATATCTGACTTGATATCTGGCTAATGCTGAACTCTGTCCTTATCTCAGGTTGTTGTCTGATGTTTATTCTCTATCTGAAGGACTTCATTTAATATTTGTTGTAAGTTTGATCTGGTTATTACAAATTCCCTTAACTTATGCTTATCCAGAAATGTCCTAATTTTGCCATTGTATTGGAGAGACAATTTTGTTGAATATATAATTCTTGATTGGCAGGGTTTTTTTTCTTTCCAGGTTTTATATATGTCACCCCATTGCCTTCTTGCCTGCATGGTTTCTGCCGAGTAATAAAAGCTTATTTTTATTAGTCTCCCTTGTAGGTGACTTTTCATTTTTCCTGAGCTGCTCTCAGGAATTTTTCTTTGTCTTTGGTTTTGGCAAATTTGATTATGGTATGTCTTGCTGGCTTTCTTTTGTGGCCTATGCTGTAAGAGTTTTGCTGAAATTCTTGGATGGTTATATTCTTGTCTTTCATAACAAAAGGGAAGTTTTCTTTCAGCAAATTTTTGACAATTCTATGTTTTCCATCACCTCCCCCTGTTCTGGAACTCCAATCACATGCAAATTTTTCCTTCTGGCAGTGTCCCACATAATTCTTAGGCTTTCTTCATTTTTCTTCATTCTTTTTTCTGATTTTTTTTCCTCAAACAAATTGGTATCAAGAGATTTGTCCTTAATTTCACTAAGTCTGTCTTCCAGTAATTCAATTCTGCTCCTATATCCTTCTATTAAATTGTCCATTTCTGAGAATTTGTTGTTCAACTTTTGGATTTCCAGTTGCTGTTTTTGTATGGTTTCTAGCTATTTATTTATTTGGTAATTTTGTTCTTGTATTGTTTTCCTGAATCTTCTATTGCCTTGTCTGTGTTTTCCTTGGTTTTATCTGTGTTTTCCTTGATCTCTTTCTTGATCTCTCAGAGAACACTGTATATATGAATTCTTTTGAATTCCTTTTCAGTTAGCTCCATTTCCATTTCTTCCTCCTGAAGGTGTTATTACATTTATTGATTTATTGTATGTTTGTTTGCTGCATCCTAATTTTTTGTTTTGTTTTGATATGTATGAGTAGGTGGTACATGTGTGCTACTCTGGTCGCTAGTCTGGCTGCACTGGAACTCTCATCTCCTGTCTATGTGTGGGTGGGGCAGTGGCTGGGTGTGAGGGCTCAGTTCTCTGTTCACTGGTCTTGTGGGGCAGCTGAGAATATAGCTGGCATTTCTGGTGAGATGATGTGTCTGTCCAGCTGGTCAGCTAGACTTGGCTACAGAAAGTATTCTCATTGGTCACAGGTTTGGATATTGTGTGTGTGCACTGTAGTTTGCTGGGTGTTCTGGTTGAAGGTGTCTGGTCATCAGTCACCAGTGCGTGGCATGGAAACTTTCAACAACAATCCCTGGCAAGCTAGGATGGGCAGGGGTGATTGGAGCAGACACAAGCCTCTAGTTATGGGGGGAGGCAACGTGGGGAGCAAAGTAGGGGAGGTGTCACCAGCCTATAGGTACCCAGTTGGAAGGCTTACCCGTGTCCACTGAAGCAAGCTGCGCGGGAGGGTGTGCCACCAGTCCTCAATCACCTGGAAAGGTGTTTGGGGCAAGTGGAAGTTACCGCTGGACCATGGCTCTGGCACTGGTGGCTATGCTTAGGAGTGCATGGGTGCCTTTGCTCGCCGGGTCAGAGAAGAGAGGGAGTTGGGTGACAGTAGTGTGAGCATGCAGACTTGTAGTTGTTGTCACTTGCCTAATGGGGTGGGTGATATATGGGCTATCTTGTGCATGAGGTCAGGCAGGCAGAAAAGGTGAAGCGGGCAGCCAAATTCGCATTGGAGCTGTCTGCCAGCACTTCTATGGAAGAAGGGTGATGCAGGCCATTGGGTCTGTGCCAGAGTGGCCTGCTGGTGCCCTGGTTGGGAGGTAGGATTGGAGGCTGCACCAAGTCAGCATGGCTGTCCTGTGCTCAGCAGGGTCAGTGGGCACGAAGGGTGGGTCGAGTGGCTGGATCTATGCCTGAGCAGCCTGTTGTCACTTAGTGCAGTTGGGTGGACGGTAGAGTTGGGATGAGGCCAAAGCCACGCAGAAGCTCCCTGTGATGCTTGAGTCTCTCAGGTGCAGGGTGGCGGGGGGAGGTGGGGCAGGGCCAAAGCCCTTGCGGCCTGCCAGCACTTGGCTCCCTTGGCAGTCGGGGGTGGGTAGAAATGTAGGGCAGGGCCGAAGCTGTGCCAGAGCTGCCTTCCAGTGATTAGGTTACTCAGGCAGAGGCAGGGCAAGGCCAAAGCCATGCCAGAGCTGCCTGCCAGCACTCAGCTCCCTCAGATGGGTGGGTGAGGCAAGATGGGTGGTCAAAGTGGTAGGGGGAGAAAGAGATAAGAAAAAGAAAAGAGGGGGCTCGTACTGTGGTCCCAGGAGGTCTGGGCTGCAGGGATGGGGGGACTTGTGTCACTATTCCCCTTGTTTCAATTTGGATGTGTCTTCTCATTTTCTCTGTGTCCTGATGGGAATTCTCTGAAGTTGCCTACAGTGCCCCTCATCCGGGATTGCAGCTGTCTTTGTCTCTACATGGCCCTGTTGTGCCAGGCCAGTTGGCTAGACACCTTTGCTCAATCTTTTCTTGTTTGCTGTTTTCAGTCAGTTTCTTACATTCAGTATTTGAACTAGTTCTTTATCCCTTCATTTGCTGCTCAGGGTTCCAGGATTGACATCTGTTTCTGTTTTACTTGGTTTTTTTGATCTTTGCTGCAGAGAGACAGCGTGTTGCATCTGACTAGTCCACCATCTTGGCTTGGCCTAAACTATGTATTTATTTCTAAATAATCCTTTAGCTGTGTCCTCCTGATTTTGATAAGTACTATTTACATTGTCATTGAGCATTGAGTATTTTATAATTTATCTTATTTTTTATTCTTTACCCCAAAGATATTTTAATAGTTAAGTTGTTTTGTTTTTAAACATATGGTGTGATGGATAATTTTATATGTCAACTTGGCTAGGCTTTGGTGCCCAGTTGTTTGGTGTATTTTGTAGATGGATTAACATTTGCAATCAGCTGACTTTAAGTAAAGGAAATTACCCTCAATAATGTGGTTAGACCTCATCCAGTTGGTTGAATGCCATAAGAGCAAAAACTGAGATTTCTTGGATAAGAATGAATTCTGTCTCAAGACCTAAATGTAGAAATCCTGCCTGAAGTTCCAGCCTACTGGCCTGCTCTACAGATTTTGGACTCAAGATTGCAACATCAACTTTTTCCTGAGTTTCCAGCCTGCCAGCCTATCCTACATATTTCAGATTTGCCAGCCCGTACAATTGTGTGAGCCAATTCCTTAAAATAAATCTTTCTCTCTCTCTCTAGATATATATAGATAGGTAAAGATAGAGAAAACGAAGATATGTGTATATACACATACATATACACATCCTGTTGGTTCTGTTTCTCTGGAGAACCCTTGCTGATACAGATTTTGGTAAAGGAAAGTGGGATACTGCTGTACAAATACCTAAAAATGTGAAAGTGGCTTTGGAATTGGGTAATGGATAGAGGCTGGAAGAATTTTGATGTGCTTAACAGAAAAAGCCTAGATCATCTTGAAGAGATTGTTGGTAGAAGTATAGATGTTAAAGGTGATTCTGGTGAGGGCTCAGATAGAAGTGAGGAGAGCTGTAGAGAAAGTTTCCATTGTCTAAAATACATATATTATCATGAACAGAGCATTGCTAGAAATGTGAATGTTAAAGGTGCTTATGATGAGCATGGAAATGAGGGACACGCTCCTGAAAACTGGAGGAAAGGTAGTCCTTTCTATAAAGTGGCAGAGAACTTTGCTGAATTATTTTCTACTGTTTTGTGGAAAGTAGAATTTTAAGCAATGAACTTGGATATTTAGCTGAGATTTCTAAGCAAAGTGTGGAAAATGTAGGCTGGTTTCTCCTTGCTGTTTAGAGTAATATGTGCGAGGAGAGACAAATTGAGGAATGACTATCCATAATGTAAAAAATAAGAAACTGTGCTCTGGAGAGAACATCAAGGGTGTGGCTGGACAACTTTTGATAAAGAGATTAGGCATGTGACTTACGGGTCCAGTCAACTGTCTTAGCAGAAACATTGCCAACAGCCTGATTTGGACTTTCAGGCTCTAGAACTGTGAAAGAACAAATTTCTATGGTTTTAAGCCACTCAATTTTGTGGTGATTTGTTACAGCACCATTAGGAATTTAATACATATGAATTTTTAAAAAGTTATGTAGTACTATTGATTTCTAGTTGTATTTCATTTTTCTCAAAAAACATTCTAAATGATGTTGGATCACTGGAATTCATTGAGGATTTCTTTGTTGTTTACCACATGGTAGGTTTTTATAAATAATCTTTGTAACCTAAAAAAAAAGAATATGTATTCTCTATTGGTGGAATGTTGCTGTTTGCCGTTGAGTTGATTCCAGCTCACAGTGACCCTATAGGACAGAGTAGAACTGCCTCATAGGGCTATGAGTTGGAATCGACTCGACTGCAACAGGTTTTTTTAAAAAACCTTTATGGGACTAGATCACCAGGCCTTTTCTCCCATGGAGCTGCTGGTGGCTTGAAACTGCCAACTTTTTGGTTAGCACCCAAGCGCTTAAACATTGTGCCACCAGGGCTCCTTATTAATTGAATAGGAATCTATATATGTGTGTGTTCAAGCTTGTTAATCATGATATTCAGTTCTTCTACATCTTTCAGTATTTTTCCTCAGTTTAATCATTTGCCAAAAAGAAGATATAAAAATCTAACTATAATGTTGATTTATCTATTTATCTTTTTTCTTGCAATTCTATCACTTTTTCAAGTTCATATGGTTAGATGAAAATGTAGTTTTGAATATTAGATATTTTAAATTCATTTTACGAGTATCTAATATCTAGCCTTATCCCCTTTGGCAAGACCTTGTATATTAGTTGTTTATTGCTATGTAACAAAGTGTCACAAATTTAGCAGGTTAAAACAACAGTCATTTATTGTCTCACTGTTCTGTATAGGTCTGAGGTTCCCTGCTTTGGGTTTTTACAAGGCTTAAGTCAAGGTATTGGCCAAGCTGTGCTCATATATAAAGGCTCCGGGGAAGAATACCGTTTCAGGCTCATTCATGTTGTGGGCAGAATCCAGTTCCTTGCAGCTGTCATTCTGAAATCTGCATTTCCTTGCTGTCTGTCAGCAGGGCATCACTCTCTGCTCCTAGAGTCTACTAGCATTCCTTCTCACATCATCTCCTTCCAAAAGGGGTGAGCCTGCGCTTTCACTAGACAACTGTCAAAATGAAGTTACATTTCACCAAATGGGTGAATGCACTGAATCCTTATTGCACTTCAAATCTGATTTTCCCTTCTACTGACTGCCAGAGAAAATGCTTTGCTTTTAGAGGAATCATAAAAAAAAACCAAAACCCGTTGCCGTCGAGTCGATTCCAGCTCATAGCGACCCTATAGAAGAGAGTAGACTGTCTCATAGGGTTTCCAAGGCTGTGATCTTTACGGAAGCAGACTGCTACATCTTTCCCAGAGAAGTTGGAACCATCAACCTTTCCTTAGCAGCCAAGCACTTAACCACTGTGCCACCAGAGCTACCAAAGGAATCATGTGATTTTAATTAATCTGCAAAATCTCTTCACAGTAGTGGCTAGATTAACATTTGATTAAATAACCAGGGAACAGAAAATGGGTTAGGAGGAGGAGGGATATTTAGAATTCTGCCTACCATACCCTGTATGCCCAGAAAGATTTCATATACCCATGTTTAAAATAATGATAACATAGGTAGACATAAAATTCTAAATTTGTAGTTTTTCCTTCAAAGTTGAAAATTTTGCTCTATTGTCTCCTTATACCCACTGTTGTTGACGATAAATTTGCTGTTGATCTTGTTTTTGTTCCTTTGTAGTTTTTGGTCTTTATTTCTTTGCTGTTTTTAAATTTTTCTCTGTCTTTGATATTCTTAAATTTTGTTATTCTATGTCCAAATTGCTTGTCTTCTCTCTTCCTGCTTGTTATGTTCCATGAGACCTTTTATTCTGAGGTCTTATATCAAATCTTTATTTCCAGGAAATTTTTGGTCATATTTTTTATAATATTTCTGTGACCCTAATACTCTCCAGCGTGTTTTCTCCTTTTCAGAATGGGCAACTGAGGGCTTGACATAACTAATGCCATAATGAACCTATAATGAACCTTTTTTTTTTCTTTGCCTTTTCCCTTTTCGAATACCTTTGTTAATGGCTTTATTTTGTGCATACCTTTGTTAATGACTCTGCTTTATGACTTAAGATCCCCTACAGGAAGATTGGAGCCCAGATGTCAGAGATGTATATCTTTAGGAAATGTCTGGTTCCCTATCTCTTCAGTATGATAGACAGTCTCTTGTAATTATCTTGGAGTGAATAACAACACTTCTAACCTTCGTAAAAATCATATATAAGTGCTAATGTAAAAATGCCTTTTGGGACACCCTAAGGACAGCCTGTGTTGCTGTTGGATCCCTGGTGGTATACACTGCCTAAATTAAAACTTTCTCACTGCCTCTGATTTGGAGTGTGTTTCATCAGCTCCACTGCTCCAGGGCACAGACCCTATTTTGGTAACAATTTCCTCTTTTCCATAGTTTATTTTGATTTCTTTCTAGATCTCTTCCTAAATATCTGTAAATACAGATGTAGTCTTCTACCCTTCATGTCTTAATGCTTAAAATATATTTTTCATCTCTTAACTGAAACTCTATAGAATTCTCTTAAATATATTTCAGCTGATTCTTTTTTGTTTTAAATTTAGTTTTTATTTTATCAAAGTAGACTTAGTGCTGCAGTGTTCAAGAGCTTGGCTGCTAACCAAAAGGTCAGCAGTTTGAATACACCGGCCACTTTTTGGAAACCCTATGGAGCAGTTCCAGTCTGTCCTACAGGGTCACTGTGAGCCAGAATTGACCTGATGGCAACAGGTTTGTTTTTTTTTCTAAATACATGTACAAAACATATATGAAGTAGTACTGCTAAGTTTAAAATGAAAAACAGAAGTTCCCTCCTCCATAATTCTTTATTTATTTACCCACATCCTTTTATAATTCTAATTTCTGCTCCCTGAGACAAATGCTTTCAACTTTTTTGTTATTTCTTAAATAACAAGTTTATTATGCTATTTCTTGATTTAACCATTTTGGATTTTATGTACTGACTTCTTGCTATGAAAATTAAAGCTTTTTTAATCTTCTGATTCTCCCTACTACCATAACACACACCCAAAATATACGTATACTTCTCCTTTTTTCCCAATATTCTTTTTTATCATTGTTGTTAAATAAATAATTCATTGTTTACATTTTTGTTGTCCATATCCTAGCCATGTAATCTGTTATGATTACATTTTTATCTTTAAAACTTTATTTTCTTGGAGTAATAATAATTGCCTTGTTTTGCTGGCATTGTTTTACTATTTCCTCAAGTGTCTGGCTGTCAGTGGTTGTAATGACACAATGAAAGCCTGAATGTAATCTTTGTTGGCCTGCTTGGGTGGAGGCTTGTTGACACATATTGCCACAGGACAATAAGCAGGGTCCAAACCATTTAATGTGGGGGACCCAAAAGCATGAGTATCTGCAGTTCATTTTTCTTAAATCAGTTTTCTCAGGGAGATTACTTCTAATTTCCTGCCTGGTGGTATAATCCTGGCTGTCAGCATACTTGACACCAAGTAAGAAAAGGAACTTGGTATAAGGGTAGGGGAGTCAGGTAGGATCTCCTCCTTGGGTAAGTTTCCTTTCACATAAATCCTGTTTTCAGGATATTGTCTCAAATCCCACATGCAACTCTGTTTGGAGTTTCCCAGACCAGTGAAAATCTGGTTCAGCCATCTACAAATCTCCAATCCTCTGGCCATGGTGTGCGAGGAGGGAAGTTAGATCTAGATTCTTTCTTTTTATTTTACACACTTTGAAATCAGTCCTTCATTTTCAGTCCTATCCCACATACTACCTTTAGGGGTACCTGGCACCTCTATTTCCCAAGTCTTTCTGGGGTACCGTGACATAAACTGACCCATTTTACAGGCAAAGATTTCATCTTTCTCTAGTCTTCCAAATCAATTACAACTCTTTCATCTGGTTTCCAGGTTTCAAGGTTCTGTTACCTTTGTTGGTTTGCTATCATTTCCTCTCCAGCCATTTTGGGCTTATGCCTCTTAAATTCAATTACTGTACTATAGGGTTGCTATGAGTCAGAATAGACTGGACAGCAATGGGTTTGCTTTCTTTGACATGTGTTATTTTTTGTTTTATCACCTGTCTAGTCTTTGTCTGAAAACTGGGCTTCAGGAATGGTTTAAAAATATGGAACACTTCACGAATTTGTATGTCATACCTGTGCAGGGGCCATGCTAATCTTCTCTATATCATTCCAATTTTAGTATATGTGCTGCGGAAGAGAGCACTAATCATGTTATTTTTTAAACACGTGATGAGATTTTCTTTATACACTGTAACAATCTTTGCTTTTTAAATGAACTATTTATTTAATGTTTAGTTAATGTAATTACTCACCTACATACCGTTGAGTTGATTCTGACTCCTAGTGACCCTATAGGACAGAGCAGAACTGCCCCATAGGGTTTCTGAGGCTGTAATCTTTACAGAATCAGATTGCCACATCATTCTCATGAGATCCCTCTCCTTTCTATTAGCTTCTCTCTTATATCTCGAAGAGATTAACTCAAGATACAACCTAATCCTCTAGATTGAGTCCTGCCTCATTAATATAACTGCCTCTAATCCTGCCTCATTAACATCATGGAGGTTATGATTTACAACACATAGGATGATATTTCTATCAGATCACAAAATGGAGGACAACCATGCAATACTGGGAATCATAGCCTAGCCAAGCTGACACACATTTTAGGGGGACACAGTTCAATCCATAACATCTAGATTGGCAGTTTCTTTATTTTTAGCCACTTGAAATACATCATTCCTTTGTCTTCTGGTTTCCATACTTTCTTTTGAAAACTCAGCAATCTTCTATTCTTGCTTCTTTGAAAGGTATGTGCCCCTTGTCTCTGACTACTTTTAAGATTACACTTACCTTTGGTTTTCAATAGTTTGATTTTAAGTTGCCGTAAGAAGATTGTGGATTTATATTTATTTGGTTTGGAGTTCCTTATATATGTGGGATTATGTCTTTCATCAGTTTTGGAAAACTCTTAGCCATTAACTCTTCAAAAGTCCCCCTTCCCCATGATCTCTTTTCTCTCCTTCTGGGATTATTATTATATGTATCCTATAAGAATATATACACACAGTTTATATCCTATATATCTCATATGTTCTCTTCTGTGCTTTTAATTCTTTTTTCTCTTAGTGCTTGAGTTTGGATATTTCTCACTGACTTGTCTTTGAGTTCACTAATCTTGTTTTGTGCAATCAAGGGTTCTTTTTATAGATTCCAATTTACTATTGAAATTCTCCATTACATCCAGGGACCCTAAAGCAAGCATAGTAATATACTAACAGGATAACATAGATAGTGTGTATATGGGTGTTCACTGTAAAATTCCTTCAATTTTGCTGTATGTTTAAAGTTATATAATAAAATGGTGAGATAACAAAAGAAACGCATGTAAAAATAATCATAAAGCTAGGAGATAAATTCAGCAATGAAGAAGAGATGTAACAATTTACTTCAAAGAACACACACACACACTCACTCACATAAAACAGGAAAAACTAAGCATTGTAAAGTAACTACAGGTAGTCCCCGACTTGTGACATATTTGAGTTACAACAAAGTGCACTTACAACCATCTGTTTTGTTTTGTTTTTTTTGGACTACATCTTATCGTTAGTAATATGTACTACGTACAATGTTGTAGTGCCTAATTTGCTGATGTTATCATTCTCAGATGTAATGTTTCTAACCCACAAAGACAAATAAAGATTAGATTTATAAAGATAGGATAATAAAAGGCAATAATAATGAAAACTAAAAAAAAAAAGAGGTATTCAACTTGAGTCGGCACTGACTTATGATGGAGTAGTCAACAGAACGGAACCCTGTCATAAGTTAGGGACTACCTGTATAATATGCTAAGCACTCTGACAGATGCTATCGTATACATAATTGATTTGGTCATAATTAATCCTCATATATGCCATCTCTGGTATATATTAAAATTTATATACACTTCAGAAATGAAGAAATTGAGGAACTATATAGTGAAGTAATATGCCCTGAGTTACACAACTCAAACATAAAATACCTATAATTCAAACCTAGATTGGTTTGATTCCAAAGATCACTCCATTTTCTTCCCCAAGATAACCATTTAATTCAGTCTCAAATTCTGGAATACAACTTCTCCATCTATGGTCCCCTTATTTATGAGGGCCAACTGAGGTACAATATGTAAAAACTCTATGCAGTAATCAAATGCTATTAAACACTAGTAATTAGATGTGAGAGATGAAGCCACAAAGAATCTTGTGTATACCTTATGTCTCTAGGAGTTTCTGATAACTACAGCCTCTTATCAAAGAAAAAATGCATTAAAATAATAGAAACACTATTACTTCTTACCAATTATCTAATGATAACTTATCAACATAGGTGTGAACAATTTAAATAATTTTAATACCAAATGCTTACTAAACACTATGTGTAAGGCACAAAACATTTTTTTAAAATCCTTACAATGACTCTATGATTTAAGGTTTATTTTCTTCATTTTAAAGATGATAATACTGAAGTATAGTTTTATACTATCTGCTGTATCTGAATAGAGACAATGGTGGAAAATATATCAAAGAGTACTTTGGAAGATATTCAGCAAAGCAATAATATTTAGATTAGAGCAGAGCTTTCAAATATGAGCTTCAAAACACAGTCCGAAAAAAAGCGATATTCATGGTAAGACAATAGTACTTCATGTTTTCAGTTAAAATTCCTGTGAAAACTGAAAATCATATTACCAAAAATTTAGTACAATTGATCAAAAGATATGTGAATTATCTACTGTTTTTAGTTCATCGGTACGTTAATATTTACCAGTGTGTTATTGCCTTTGCCATCAAGTTGATTCCGACTAATAGTAACTCTCTAAGACAGAGTAGAACTGCCCCATAGGATTTCCAAGGAGTGGCTGGTAGATTCCAACTAATGACCTTTTGGTTAGCAGCCAAGCTCTTAACCACAAACCCTATAGGGCAGTTCTATTCTGTCCTGTAGGGTGGCCATGAGACAGAATCAACTTGACAGCACACAACAGTGTGTTGTTCAGAATTATTAAGAACTCAAACAGAAGGTTTTCTGAAAACTACCCAATATTAAATGGCATTGGTTGTATCTTGTATGATCCTATATCTGTCTGCTCTCTGCTTTCCTAACTTGGACAGGGAGATGGTTTTGTAAGAGACAATCTGAAATATTAGGTAAAACTCCATCTGTGTGTTTACTTCATTCACCTTGATCTTTAAGAAGAGCCCACATGATAACATTTATCTTTAAAAATAAGTATTTAAGAAATAAGTAAACATCATATAATTCACACATTGCTTTCATCCCTCTTCTGCAATTCTGCTCACCTAATGAGAGTTTTCTTAAGATGATCAGATTTTAAACAAGTAAATGTTACTTGAACTTCCATCAAAAACAAAATTTTAACAACAACCTTATGGTAATTTAACTACATTTAAATTACTTATGGTATTTTAATTACAAATTTCTTCAAGGTAAAAGATAAGTCCAGAAGATTCTTTAACATCATATATATATATATACAGGATATCTCAGAGATATTGCAGGTTTGGTTCCAGACCATTGCAATAAAGTGAAAATAAAGTGTGCAATAAAGAAAGTCACACAAAATTTTTGGTTTATCAGTGTATAGAAAAGTTATGTTTACACTATACTGTAATTTATTAAGTGTGCAATAGCATTATGTCTAAAAAATGTACATATCTTAATTAAAAAATACTTCATTGCTAAAAAATGTTAACCATCATCTGAGGCTTCAGTGAGTGGTAATCTTTTTCCTGGTAGAGAGTCTTGCCTTGATGTTGATAGCTGCTGACTGATCAGGGTGGTGGTTGCTGAAGGCTGGGGTGGCTGTCACAATTTCTTAAAATAAAACAACAATGAAGTTTGCCACATTGATTGACTCTTCCTTTCACGAAAGATTTTTCTGTAGCATGTGATGCTGTTTGATAGCATTTTACCCACAGTAGAACTTCTTTCAGTATTGGAGTCAATCCTCTCAAACCCTGCCACTGCTTTACCAAGCTTATGTAATATTTTAAATCCTTTGTTGTCATTTCAACAATGTTCAGAGCATCTTCACCAGGAGTAGATTCCATCTCAAGAAACCACTTTCTTTGCTCACCCATAAGAAGCAACTCCTCATCCGTTCAAGTTTTATCATGAGATTGTAGCAATTCAGTCACATCTTCAGGCTCCACTTCTAATTCTAGTTCTCTTGCTATTTGCACCACATCTGCAGTTACTTCCTCCGCTGAAGTCATCTATGAGGGTTGGAGTCAACTTCTTCCAACTTCTGTTAATGTTAATATTTTGACCGCTTCTCATGAATCATGAGTGCTCTTAATGGCATCTAGAATGGTGAATCCTTTCCAGAAGGCTTTCAATTTACTTTGCCCTGATTCATCAGAGGAATCACTATATACGGCAGCTACAGTCTTGCAAAACGTATTTCTTGAATAATAAGGCTTGAAAGTTGAAATTATTCCTCGATCCATGGGTTGAAAACTGGATGTTGTCTTAGCAGGCATGAAAACAGCATTAATCTCTTTGTACATCTCCATCAGAGCTCTTGGGTGACCAGGTGCATTGTCAGTGAGCAGTAATATTTTGAAAGGAATCTTTTTTTCTGAGCAGTAGGTCTCAACAGTGGGCTCAAAATATTCAGTAACCTTCAATTTGTAAAAAATGCAATATCTGTGAAGTGCAATAAAGCAAAGTGCAATAAAATGAGGTATGTCTGTGTTTACCTGTGTGTGTGCCTCTATATATACATACATATATACATATATGGAAACATTGGAGGAGTAGTGGTTAAGAGCTACAGCTGCTAACCGAAAGGTTGGCAGTTCGAATCCAACAGGTGTTCCTTGGAAACTCTATGGGGCAGTTCTACTCTGTCCTATAGGGTCACTAGGAGTCAGAATCAACTCAACGGCAGTGGGTTCAGTCTTTTGGTGTTTTATACATATATATATATAATTTTCTAATTACAAATATACTTCATTAAACACTTATTTGAAAATCAAGCAGGGACCCCTTTGTCAATTTATTTTAAATTAAAAAATTGACAAACTGTTTTTGTGTGTATTTTATGTGCATAGAAGCTGACATTGAAAATGTATCAGAGAGAGTTCTTCTAGAGGAAACACTGAAGACTAAAGACATCCAACTTAAAGAGGACCTGGTAAGACTTATGAAAGAGACTGTCAGCAAATGAGCATATTTGATAAGAATAGAGCAGAATTTCAAATCTGATATCAGTGATATTGGGTACAAACACCCTATGTAGTATTATATTTGAAAATGTAAACAGTGTACTATCTATAAGCCAACACAACAATGTCAATGTTATGTCTAATATTTCTATTTGCTTTTAGTATAATTCTACCTTAAGATTTTATTAATAAGCTTTTTAATATTCTGGATCAAGATGGACTGTGCCCATGCTGGTGCCTCTTTAGTTTCCACAGAAAGTCTCTGAAAATGGTATAAAAGATATACAAAATGAATAAATAAATCAATAACTGTGCTGAAAATGAGTACTTCTCCAGGAATTCTAATAAGTCACTGAAAGACAGAAAATATAATTGACTGGTTATAAAATAAATCCAAACCTCAAAAAATGGACAGGAAAGACAACTGCAAAAACATGGACATAGAGCAAGAGTATTTCATACCTAGAAGTGACAAATACCAGGAACTATGGGAAGGGTCCCAGAGAACTAACATAACTAATTGAGGTTACTGCAGTAGGATCAACCGGATAATTCAACCTTTTAAAATCCTTTTTTCCTCGTCTTATTCCAGAAAGACTCAGAAGGGATATTCTACGAAGAAGCAATAGGATATTGTGTGTGAAAGGACAAGTTTTCCAGGTGGTAATAATGAGGAGGAATAAGAAGTCCAAATGCTCAGAAGACCAATAACTAATTCATCCCACCAGAAAACTTGTCTCTGAAATTCCCACAATAACTAATGGGAACAGGAGTATAAGATGTGGGTGGGAACATATCCTGTGTCTTCCTTTAAACAGACTGTGCAAATAGAACATTCACTGCAGTCTAACAGGGAAAGTCAGCACCATGAAAGAGACACCTACCTACAAAAGGAAACAACTTACCAATGGAAATGGAGGGTGAGGGAAAAGAATAAAAGACTTTAGAATAAATATAACCTAATCTAATCAGAGTACGAGAAGATATTGTATCAAATAGAGAATCAAATAGAGTTCATGGAAGTTAAATTTTTAATTTTTAAAAAGTTTAAGTAGTCTAACAAATAAGTGGAAATCAGATTTTAAATAACTGAAGAGAATTAACGAACTGAGACCTCAAGCTGAAGAATTCTCCAAGAACATAGCATAATTAGACAAAAACATGGAAAGTATTAAAGAAACATTAAGTTAAATGGAAGATATATACAGAAGATACTGTCAAAACCCTGACAGCCCTAAAGCAGTAGTTCTCAACCTTGACTACCCATTAAAATCACCTGGATAAATTAAAAAAAAAAAAAAAAAAAGCCCCAACCACTTCCCAAACTGTCAAAATTTCTTTTCTGAGGGGAGAGATTTAGCCATTCGTATTTTTAAATGTTCTCCAGATTACTCCAGTGTGCTGTCAAGGCTGAAAACTATCACCCTAGAAATCTCAATTTCTTCCTTCTTTCAGTAGCTCAGCAAGAACTGGCTCAGCTAGTTTGACTTAGTTTATTGCAAAAACAGGCTGATAGCAGATCCTAATCTCCAGAGACAACCTCTTTTTAGGTCAAGGCAACTTCCCTAACCAAGAAAATCTCATTGTTAAATAGTCTCCTAGATGTTCCCTGCTTCTCTCTCCCTATAAAAACATAGAAAGAGTTATGGTGGAACCCTCTCTACTGAAGCTCTCTCCCTGGTGTTTTCAGAACAGTTATATCTGGTCTAAGCACAGCCATCTGTGGGATAAAGAACCTGGGCTAGTCCTGTGCTTTTTGTTTGTTCATTTGTCTGTTTTACAAACATTAGAATTCAATTGGGCCACCCCTAGGATAGAAAAAGAAATAACAGGAAATTGTTGAGTCATAATGGTAGACTGACCACATAGATTTTATCTACCCTTTTTTCTACATCTTACATGACAGTGAATGTATTTTTTAAAAAATATATAAACCCTAAAAGAAAGAAAAAATGAGAGAAGGACAGTAAATTTCACTAATTTATGCAAAAGAGAAAGCCTATGGAAGAGAGATGTTTCATGAACTGGGAGAAAATTTAATGAACATTAGAAAAGAAGGGGACATAGATAAGAACAAAACTAATCTACCGTGTAAGATCTCAAGGTGACTAAGGAATAAGAAAGTTTAGATACCTCTGGAGGTGACCTTTCAGTCAAATAATAGATTGGCTTATAAAATAAACAATAACACCCATGAGTAATATGCTCCCTTAAACAATCAACCATATGAGAACAAAAGGTCAACATTCACCCAAAAGCAAAGATGAGAAGGCAAGGAGGGTAAATGAATAATTTATTTTATAAAAATTAGCACAAAGCTGGTTCCTATGAGGTGGAGGTTAAAGATGTCCCAAAGGTCCAACTTTTCCAAATTACGGTATCACTCCATCATCTCTAACATCAACTACTCCTCTACCCCTCAGTAATCTCCCTCTTGTCTTTGGGTTCTGTAATTTGTAGCACGGTCTCACAGAACTCATGAACTGCATTAAGGAAATGGCTCACATGGTTGTGGAGACTGGCAAATCCCAAATCCGTAGGTCAGGCATAGGCTTCACCTGACTCATGTGGCCTCAGTGGCTGATGAACTCAAGTTGGCATGCCAGATGACAGGCTGCTGGTTCACAAGGCTGTGGAAGCTGGTGAATTAGGTAAGACGATATAGGTTGCTGGCCCACAGGGCTGCAGAAGCTGGCAAATCCCAGAATCAGCAGGTCAGATGGCAGCAGGTCAAGTCCCAAGAACCAGAGGTTGGACAATGACAAGCCGGATGTAGGATCCAGATGCAGAGAGAGTGAGAGCACCGCCAGAGCACCAACATATGTACATTGGATGCAGGGAACATCCCAGGGAAGGGTGTGCCTTGAGTAAGAGTGGGACTTGAGTCACACACCCCTGCAAAGCTGTGACTCAAGATACACTCTACACTAATCCTACCTCATTAACATACAGAGGTTAGGATTTACAACACATAAAATGTAGGATAATTAGATCACAAAATAGAGGACAGCCACACTATACTGGGAGTTATGGCCTAGCCAAGCCAACACACAACACCCACCACCATACCTCATTAGGGTTCCATGTACCTTATTTCATGGTTCCATCCAGTCATTTTGTGGGAGTCACAAAGACTATGGCCAGAAGGGCCATATTAAGTAATTCATTGCACTGCAGAGGAGAAGACAATCTAGATCAATGGAAACAGAACAGAGTGGAAATACTGAGAATGCTGACACGTTGTGAAAATTGTACCCAATGTCATGGAACCGTTTGTATAAAAATTGTTAAATAGGAGCCTAATTTGCTGTGAAAACTTTCACCTAAAACAATAAAATATCAAAAAAAAAGAAAGAAAAGAAAAGAAAGAAATGTTGGTACAAAGAGGGAAAAAGAGAAAAACTAAAAACTGGTTAATTAAAAGTCTAAACTAATCATCCTCTTCTCTTTCCCAACCCCTCCTCTGGAATCCCTAGCATCCAGATGACTCCAATTAGAAATTAGAGGATTCTTGTACAAAATAAAGTCCCCAGAGCAGGCATTTATGACTGTAGCTATCTTAATCCTGCTTCTACACTATATCACCCTGAAAATTAAGGCTCACTCTCAATAAACCTCACTCACCTACCGAGTTTTCAACTAGTATTTTTTCCCTCATTCTTTTCTTTGTTTTGCCTATTTTGTATTATTTTATATTGAGGTAAAATTTACATCCAATGAAATGTACAAGTCTGAAGTGCATAATTTGGTGAGTTTTGATACATGTGTCTACCCATGAAACAAACACTCCAATCAGAACATTATCATCAACCCAGAAAGTTCCTTTTGTTCCTAACAATCAACCTTCACCTTCACCTCTGCACAGGAAACCACTCTTCCTTGTCTCTTCCCCAAATGTTTGATAGAATTCACCAGTGAATCCATCTGACTCTGGAGGTTTTTTTTTGTTTGTTTGTTTGTTTTTACTGGATGAATATTAATTATGCATTTGTTTTCTTTAATAGATATAAGGATATTCAGATTTTCTAATTTTCTCTGTTTCAATTTTAAGTTGCGATTTTAAAGGAATTTTTTATTTTATTGAAGTCAGATATATAGACATAAAGCTATTTATAATATTGCCCTATTATCCTTTAATTCTGCATAATCTGTAATTGTGACCTCTTTTGTTCCTATATTAGAATGAATATCAGAAATATATGCATATGGAAAAGAAAATGTGCAAATAATGAGAAATTTTTTTTCCTTACCATACTTTATTCCTTCTCTCTCTTTTTTCTTCCTTTATTGTACTGACTAGACTTCTAGTATGAAGTTTAGTAGAAGTGATGATAGTGGACGTTCTTGCCTTTTTCTCACTCTCATACGGAATGTTGTCATTGTTTCATCATTTAGAATAATCTGTGCTATAGAATTTTTGGCAGATGATTTATATCTGGCTAAATATCTTTATTCTTTTATATTATACCTATCTGTATCTTTAAATTTACACTACAGTTCTTGTAGACAGCATATTGTTGGGTCTTCTTGTAATCCCTTCTAAAAATCTCTGTCTATTAATTGGAGAATTTAGTCTATTTACATTTAAGGTAAGTATTGTTATGGTTGGGCTTACATCTATCTTTTATCTATCCTTTTGCTTTTTGTTTTCTACTGGAAGCATCTGCTTCTACTAGTCTGCTTTCTCTTGGATTAGGAAATATTTTTAGTATTTTCTGTATTGGCTTTTTTGATATTCTCATTTGTATTGTGGTTTTAGTAATTTACAGTCATTACAATATCTATCCTTAACATAATATAATCTACTTACTCTCTATATAGTATCACTTTACATAAAATTAAAGAACCTTGTAAAAATGACTTGGGGGCAGTGTCTGACCTCCTCCAACCCCACAAGGGGGAAGAAGAACCAAGATTGACAGCCCAAGGCTGATTTCTATGAGGTGGAGGTTAGACACACCTCCTTTCTGTGTAATTTTTACTAATTCTTACACCAACCATCCCTCACACAGCACTCTCTACTTCTCTGCTGGGTTTGGTAATTCACTGCAATGGCCGCACAGAACTCACAGATCATACTCATGAGTATGGCATTTATTAGGGAAGTAGCAGTTACAATTCAGGCCCAGGAACACTCAGGATACATTTCTTCCTTCAGGACAGCCTCTTCCCAACAGTGCTCACAGGCACGCCTCTCCTTGACCCTCAGCCTCTCCCCAAAGACTCTCAGCTGTCTCTCTCCTGGGGCCAGGAAGCCCACTGTGCCATCTCCTGTTGCTGGGTGTCTTAGGCTGGGTTCTCTAGAGAAGCAAAACCAGTAAAGTGTATAATATATATAGAGAGAGAGATTATATCAAGGAAACAGCTCACGTGATTGTAGAGACTAGAATGTCCCAAGTCCGTGGATCAGGGTAGAGGCCTCTCCCAAGTCACACAGCTGCAGAAGCTGGCAAGCCCAAGATTGGAAGGTCGGAGAGCAGGGCTCCCACTCACCAGCTGTGCAGATCGACAAATCCCAGGTTTGGCAGATAAGCTGACAGCTCAAGTCCCAAGAACGGGAGATGAGATGACAGGAAGTAGCCGCAAGATCGAGAGAGAGAAAAAGCCAGAAGGTCTGCTTATATACAAATGCGGGCCACACCCACAAGGAGACTTCCTTTCAACTGATTAGCTACTCACAGTATATTCAGTCATGGGAGTAATTACATTAAAACACGGAGAATCATGGCCCAGCCAAGCTGACACACAATCTTAACCATCACACTGGGTCTCTCCTGCCACCACTTTTCACCATCTTCAAGGTTACAGCTTGCTCTCACTCTCTCTCTCAGTCTGCTTCCAGCTGCTTCTCAGCACAGAGATCCAGGGTCCAAAGGATGCACTCTCCCCTCCTGGCTCTTCTTCCTTGTTGGTGGTAGGATCTTCCTCTCTGCTCTGGAATTGGCTTTTTTTAGGCAGAACTGACCAATTCCCTTGGTAGGCCACAATTAACCTATCCCACAGTCACCTGGTGGGAGCTACAAGACCATGGCTAGAAAGGCCACACACAAAAGTAATTAATCGCACCACAGAAACTTAAAGCAGTAAAGTTCTATTTATTTTTAAATTTTATTGTGCTTTATGTTGAAAGTTTACAGAGAAAATTAGTTTCTCATTCAAAAATTTATACACAAATTATACTGTGACATTGGTTGCAATCCCTGCAACATGTCAGCACTCCCCCCTTACCACGCTGGGTTCCCCCTATTCATTCATCCAGTTTTCCTGTCCCTTCCTGCCTTCTCGTCTTTGCTTTGGGTAGGTGTTGACCATTTGGTCTCATATACTTGACTGAATAAGAAGCATGTTCCTCAAGTGTGTTATTGTTTTTTTATAGGCCTGTCTAAACTTTGGCTGAAAGGTTGACTTCAGGAGTGGCTTCAGTTCTGAATTAGCAAGGCATCTGGGGGCCATAGTCTCAGGGGTTCTTTCAGTTCTGTCAGACCAATAAGTCTGGTCTTTTTTTGTGAATTTGAATTTTGTTTTACATTTTTCTCCCACTCTGTCTGTGACTGTCTATTGTGATCCCTGTCAGAGTCATTGGTGGTGATAGCTGGGCACGATCTAGTTCTGCTGTGCTCAGGCTGGTGGAGGCTGTGCTTCATGTGGTCCATTAGTCTTTGGACTAACATTTTCTTTGTATCTTTGGTTTTCTTCTTTATCCTTTGCTCCAGACGGGATGGGGCCAATATGTGTATCTTCTCTGGCTGCTCACAAACTTTTAAGACCTCAGACACTACTCACCAAAGTAGGATGTAGAATATTTTATTTATGAACTATGTTATGCCAACTGACTTGTATGTCCCTTGAGACCATGGTCCTCAGCCTTAGCCCCAGTAACTCAGCCCCTCAAGATATTGGGATGTGTCTAGAATGCTTCTATGACTTTGCCTTGGTCAAGTTGTGCTGATTTCCCCTATATTGTGTGTTGTCTTTCCCTTCACCAAAGTTAATACTTGTTTACTATCTAGTTAGTGATTTGTGAGTGTAAACCTTTTCTTGAGTTTTTATAATAGTGCTGTCATACAATATTTGTCCTTTTGTGATTGACTTATTTCACTCAGCATAATGCCCTCCAGATTCATCCATGTTGTGAGATGTTTCACAGATTCATCGTTGTTCCTTATCATTGTGCAGTATTCCATTGTTTAGGCACCATAATTTGTTTATCCAATCATCTGTTGATGGACACTTAGTTTGTTTCCATCTTTTTTTCCTATTGTGAATAATGCTGCAGTGAACATAGGTGTGCATATGTCTATTCGTGTGACAGCTCATATTTCTCTAGGATATATTCCTAGGAGTGGCACTGCTGGATTGTATGGTATTTCTATTTCTAGGTTTTTAAGGAAGCATCATATCATTTTCCATAGTGTTTGTACCATTTTACTTTCCTAACAGCAGTGCATAAGGGTTCCAATCTCCCTTGCAACATTTCCAACATTTGTTGTTTTCTGTTTATTATTATTATTAGTGTTAGTAATGTCGGGGTGAGATAGTATCTCATTGTGGTTTTGATTTGCATTTCTCTAATGGCTAATGATCATGAGCATTTCCTCATGTGTCGGTTAGTCACCTGAATATCTTTGAAGTGTCCCTTCATATCCTTTGCCCATTTTTTATAATTAGGTTATTTGTCTTTTTGTTGTTTGAGGTGTTATATTTAATAGATTTTAGAGATTAGACCCTTGTTGATTATGTTGTAGCTGAAAAATTTTCCCAATCTGTAGATTCTCTTTTATTCTTTGGTGAAATCTTTTGATGAGCATAAGTGTTTAATTTTTAGGAGATCCCAGTTATCTAATTTATCTTCTGTTGTTTGTGCATTGTTAGTCATGGTTTGTGTTCTGTTTATGCCATGTATTAGGGCTCCTAGCGTTGTACCTATTTTTGATTCCATGATCTTTATTGTTTTAGGTTTTGTATTTACGGCTTTGATCCATTTTGAGTCATTTTTTGTGTATAATGTGAGTTAAGGGTCCAGTTTCATTTTTTTTAACTGATAGGAATCCAGTTTTGCCAGAATCATTTGTTAAAGAGACTGTCTTTTCCCCATTTAATGGACTTTGGTCCTTTAACGAAGACCGTAGGTGGATGATTTACATCTGGGTTCTCGATTTATTCCACTGGTCTATGTGCCTGTCGTTATGCCAGTACCAGGCTGTTTTGACTGCCATGGCTGTAAGGTAGATTCTGAGATCCAGTAGCGTGAGGCCCCAACTTTGTTCTTTTTCTTCAGTAATGCTTTTCTTATCTGGGGCTTCTTTCCTTTCCATATAAAGTTGGTGATTAGTTTTACTGTCATGTTAAAGAATGCTTTTGGTATTTGGGCCAGGATTGCATTATATCTGTAGATAGCCTTGGGTACAATTGACATTTTCACAATGTGGAGTCTTTCTATCCATAAGCATGATGTGGTTTTCCATTTATGTAGGTCTCTTTTGGTTTCTTGCAGTAGTGTTTTATAGTTTTCTTTGTATAGTTCTTTTATGTCCTTAGTTAGATTTACTCATAAGTATTTTCTCTTTTGAGGGGCTATTGTAAATGATAATGGTTTCCTGATTTCCTTCTTGTCATTCTCTTTGTTGGTGTAGAGGAATTCAACTGATTTTCGTATGTTGATCTCATATCCTGCTGCTCTGTTAAATCTTTCTGTTAGTTCCAGCAGTTTTCTTGTGGAATCATTGGGGTTCTCTGTCTATAGTATTATATCATCTGCAAATAGTGATAGTTTTACTTCTACCTTTCCAATTTGGTTGCTCTTTATTTCTTTTTCTTGCCTTATTGTTCTAGCTAGGACTTCCAGCACAGTGTTGAATAGGAGTGGTGATAAAGGACATACTTGTATTGCTCTAGTTCTGAGGCCTTCAGCCTCTCTCTATTGAAAATGATGCTAACTGCTGGTTTTGTATAGATGCCCTTTATTATGTTGAAGACTTTCTCTTCTACTCCTATTTTACTGATAGATTTTATCAGGAATGGGTGTTGGACTTTATCAAATGCCTTTTCAGTGTCGATTGAGATGATCATGTGATTTTTTTCTTTTCTTTTTTTCATGTGGTAGATTATGTTGATTGACTTTCTAATGTTGAACCATCCTTGCATACCTGGTATGAATCCCATTTGGTCGTGGTATATATATTTTTTTTATATGATGCTGAATTCTATTGGATAGAATTTTATATTCATGAGAAATACTGATCTGTAATTTAAATCTATTCTTGGTCTCTGATTTTTGTTCTGTTTTTTCATGTTTTATTTCCCCATGTGTTTTACCCAATAATACAATGTTATTATTTTTACTATAAAGAGTAAGTTGTAGTTTTTTTTAGTCAAGAGAAAATAAATAAATGTATGTATACACATGCAAGTGCATGTGCCCACACACACACACATTTATTTTGCTCCTTATTTCTTCCCATACATCTGTGTTTCAATCTGGTAGTTTTTCTCATCCTGAAAATCTATCTTTAGCATTTCTTACAGTACAGAGCCTGATGGTAATAAATTCTCAGCTTTTATGTGTCTAAAAATGTCTTTAAGTTGCCTTCATTCTCAAAAGATATTTTCCTTGAATATAGACTCCAGAGTCGGCAATTATTTTCCTGTTAACTTTTATATATTATTTTATTATATTCTGCCCTTTATTTTGTCTGATATTTATTTGCTATTATCATTGTTAAACTGTATGATATGTTCTTTTTCCTCTGGCTGCTTTTAAGGTTTTCTCCTTATCTTTGGTTTTCATCAGACCATGAGATGAGATTACAAGTTGCCCAAATGTGTTTTTCTTTCTATTTATTGTTTGGAGTTAGATGTGCTTACTGGGTCTGCAGCTGACTTATTTAATCATATTGGGGATATAGTGCCATTATTTCTGCAAATATTTTTGCCCCATTCTGTCTTCTCACCTCCTGGGTTTTCAATTATGTGGAATGCTTAATATTGTTCTATAGGTCACAGAGTCACTGTTCATTTAAAAATAATTTCCCTCTAATCTTTTGATTGAATAGCTCCTATTAATAAGTCCTCAAGTTCACTGACCCTTTCTTCTGTAGTCTCTAACCTTCTGCTGAGCATGTCATTAATTTTTTATTTTATTTATAGTATTTTTCAGTTGTAAAAATCTAATCTCTTAGATTTCATTTTGTTTCTAAAATTCTTCATCTGTTCACTCATTATACCAGCTTTTCTTTAACTCTCAAATATATTTTTAATAGGGTATATGTTTAATATATGTTTAAAGTTCTTTTCTATTAATTTCAACTTCTGGGTCATATTGGCTCTGTCTATATTAATTGATTTATGATTATGGATCACATTTTCATGTTACCTTGTGCAAAAAAATTTTGTATTGTATGCTGAATAGTGTGGATGATACGTTCTAGGGAGTTTGTAACATGTAATTTACCTTTTAAAGGGTGTTTGCTTTTGTTTCAGTAGTCAATTAAATTACAATGATTTATGATGATATAGTACAATCCATGAATACAGCATATCTTTTCATTCGTGCCTGACTTCTTTCAAGTCTTTCAAAAACAGCTTTATAATACCTGTAAAAAGTTGAATTGGCAAAAGTTGTGCAATAGCTATATTTTCAACAAAAATTAAAAAAAAAACAAGAATAGCTACTGAGGTTGCTTATGGACAACCAAACACCTCATGGTTCCCTGGTTTGGAGGTTTAGGGTTATGGTTTCATGATATATCCCAGTTCATTGGCCTAATAAAGTTTTTAGAGCTTCTGTTCTATCTCTTTGTTATGTAGTGCCTGGGGTCTTAAAAACTTGCGAACAGCTATCCAGAATGCAGCAATTGGTTTCTATTTGCCTGGAACAACAGAGGAAGAAGAACAGTTAGGAATAGGAGGAGGAAATGGAATGTGTGGCTAATTGCCTCCATGAACAGTGCCTCCTTTGCCATTAGACCAGAAGAACTGGATGGTACCTAGCTGGTACTGAACGTTTTGATCAAAGATTCTATATAAGAATCCTGATCAAAAGGGGTAAAATGCAGAACAGAATTTCAAATTCTCATAGACTCCAGACTTTCTGAAGGCAGGGAGGCTGGAAGAAACCCTGAAACTATTGCCTTGAGATAATCTTTAAACCTTAAACCAAAAATATCTCCTAAAGAAAATCTCCTTAAATTCAGACAGTAGCTTAGCTTAATTAGCAAAAAATGTCTGCCTGAACATTATACTCTTTTAAGAACTATCTATATGGGATCAAATTGAAAATGGCAACTTGAAAGATTAGATAGGAACCTTAGGGGGCAGTAAGTTTGTGTTAGTTGAGAAGGAACAACTCAGAAAAAGGGGTTGAGAATGGTTGTACAACTCAAGAATGTAATCAATGTCACTGAATTGTACATGTAGAAACTGCTGAACTGGTGTATGTTTTGCTGTGTATATTCTCAACAACAAAATAAATACAAATTTTTTTAAATTAATTTTTTAATCTTTTATTGTAGTTTAAATGAAATCCACATTTCAAGTTAGTCTCCCACACAAAAATTCATACACACACTGCCATGTGACCCCAATTGCTCCCCCCACACTGTGACAGCACACAGCTCCCTCCACCCCTGACTCCCCACGTCCACTCAACCAGCTCCCAATACTCTCTGCCACCCCATCCCACCTCCAGACAGAAGCCACCCGCCCAGTCCCCTGCATCTGCCCGAGCCAAGAGGCACAGCCCCCATGAGCACCACTCCACGTCCCACACTCCAGTCCAATCCCTGCCTGATAAGCCGGCCTCGGAAATTGTTTTAGTTCTGGGATGATAGAGAATCCCGGGGCCGTGCCCTCCGGGGTTCCTCTAAACTCAGTCAGACCATTAAGTCTGGTCTTCTCACCAGAATTTGAGTTATGCACCCCACCTTTCTCCTGCTCCATCAGGGACTCTCTGTTGTGCTCCCCGCCAGGGCAGTCATTGGTGGTAGCTGGGCACCATCTACCTCTTTTGGTCCCAGGCTAATGCTTTCTCTGGTCCACGTGGCCCCCTCTGGCTCCTGGGATAATACTCTCCCTGTGTCTTTGGTGTTCTTCATTCTCCCCTACTCCAGGTGGTTGGGACAAATCGATGCATCTTAGATGGCTGCCGGCAAGCCTCCAAGACCCTAGATGGCACTCACCAAAGTCGGATGCAGAACATTTTCTTAATAAGCTTTGTTATGTCATTTGACCTAGATGTCCCCTGAAAGCATGGTGCCCAGACCCCTACCCTGCTACTCTGTCCCTCAAGGTGTTTGATTGTATTCAGGAAACTTCTTAGCTCTGGTTTAGTCCAGTTGTGCTGACTTCCCCTGTAGTGTGTGCTGTCTTTCCCTTCACTCAATATAATACTTGTCTACTATCTAGTTAGTGAACAACACTCACCCTCCCTCCCCCCCCTCACAACCATCAAAGAATGTTGTTTTCTGTGTTGAAACCTTTTCTTAAGTTCTTATAATAGTGGTCCCATATAATATTTGTCCCTCTGGGACTGATTAAATTCACTCAGAATAATGCCCTCCAGATTCCACCATGCTACAAGATGTTTCACGGCTTCATTGTTGCTCCTTATTGTTGCGTAGTATTCCGTTGTGTGGACACACAATAATTTGTTTATCCATTTGTCCACTGATGGGCACCTAGGTTGTCTCCATCTTTTTGCTACTGTGAACAGTGCTGCAGTGAACATTGGTGTGCACTTATCTACTCCTGTGACAGCTTTTATTTCTCCAGGATACATTCCAAGGAGTGGGATAGCTGGATTGTATGGCACCTCTATTTCTAGCCTTTTAGGGAGGCACCAAATTGATTTCCAAAGTGGTTGTACCATCTTACATTCCCACCAACAGTGTATAAGTGTTCCAGTGTCTCGACAACCTCTCCAGCATTTATTATTTTGTGTTTTTTGGATTAATGCTAGCCTTGTTGGGGTAAGACGATATCTCATTGTAGTTTTGATCTGCATTTCTCTAATGGCTGATGATAGTGAGCATTTCTTCAGGTGTCTGTTAGCCGCCTGAATATCTTCCTTGGCAAAGTGCCTGTTCATATCCTTTGCCCATTTTTTAACCGGGTTATTTGTCCTTTTGTTGTTGAGGTTTTGCAGTATCTTGTAGATTTTAGAGATTAGACGCCGATTGGATTTGTCACAGCCAAAAAATTTTTCCCAGTCTGTAGGTTGTCTTTTTACTCTTTTGGTGAAGTCTTTTGATGAGCATAAGTGTTTGATTTTTAGGAGCTCCCAGTTATCTAGTCTTTCTTCTGGTGCTTGTGCACTGCTACTTATGGTTTGCACTGTGTCCATGCCATGCATTAGGGCTCCTACATTGTCCCTATTTTTTCTTCCATGATCTTTATTGTTTTTGATTTTGTATTTAAGTCTTTGATCCATTTTGAGTTAGTTTTTGTGCATGGTGTGAAGTATGGGTCTTGTTTCAGTTTTTTTAAGATGGATATCCAGTTATGCCAGCACCCATCTGTCAAAGAAACTGTCCCCTCCCCAACTAATGGACCTCGGGACTTTGTCAAACATTAGCTGCTCATAGGTGGCTGAATCCATGTCCAGATTCTCAATTCTGTTCCATTGGTCTATGCATCCGTTGTTGTACCAGTACCAGGCTGTATTGACTACCATGGTGGCACAATGGGTTATAAAATCAGGTAGTGTGAAGCCTCCCACTCTGTTCTTCCCCTTGACTAATGTTTCACTTATTTGGGGCCTCTTCCCTTTCCGTATAAAGTTGGTGATCTGTTACTCCATTTCATTAAAAAATGCCGTTGGAATTTGGATTGGGATTGCGTTGTATCTGTAGATTGCCTTGGGTATAACTGACATTTTCACAATGCTGGGTCTTCCTATCCATGAGCAAGGTATGTTTTTCCACTTATGCAGGTCTCTTTTGGTTTCTTGCAGCAGTGTTCTGTAGTTATCACTGTATAGGTCTTTTACATCTCTGGTCAGATTCATTCCTAAGTATTTTATCTTTTGGGGGGCCTTTGTAAATTATGTTGATTTGGTGATTTCCTCTTTGAGGTTCTCCCTGTTAGTGTAAAGGAATCCAACTGATTTTTGCATGTCTATCCTGTATCTTGAAACTTTGCTGAAATCTTCTATCAATTCCAGAAGCTTTCCTGTGGATTCTTTATGGTTCTCTGTGCACAAGATCATATCATCTGCAAATAGAGACACCCTGACCTCTTCCCCACCAATTTGGATGTCCTTTATTTCTTTTTCTAGCCTAATTGCTCTGGCTAGGAACACCAGCACAATGCCGAATAAGAGTGGTGACAAAGGACATCCTTGTCTGGCTCCTGTTCTCAAGGGGAACGCCCCCAAAGTCTCTCCACTTAGGACGATGCTCACCACCGGCAGTATACAAATGCCCCCAACTACACCAAGGAAACTCCCCTCCATTCCCACCCTGTTGAGAGTCTCCACCATGAATGGGTGCTGGACTCCATCAAATGCCCCCACCCCCACATCAACTGACAAGATCATGTGGTTACCGTCCCTTGTTCTATCCATGTGATGGATTACATTGACTGTTCTTCCAACGTTGAACCATCCCTGCATACCTGGTATAAATCCCACTTGATCATGGTGAAGGTTTTTTTTTCTTTTTTTTTTTTTTTGATATGTTGCTGAATTCTATTGCCTAGAACTTTGTTGAAGATTTTTGTGTCAATATTCATGAGAGATATTGGTCTGTAATTTTCTTTTTCTGTGGTGTCTTTACCTGGTTTTGGTATCAGGGTTATGCTGACTTCATAGAATGAGCTTGGAAGTATTCAATCACTCTCCATACTCTGAAATACCTCCAGTAGTAGTGGTGTTAACTCCTCTCTGAAAGTTTAGTAGAATTCTCCAGTGAAGCCATCCAGGCCAGGGCTTTCCTTTGTTGGGAGTTTTTTAAACTACCCTCTCAATCTCTTCTTTTGTTATGGGTCTATCCAGGTGTTGACCTCTGTTTGTGTTAGTCTAGGTAGTCAGTGAGCTTCTAGAAATTTGTCCATTTCCTCTAGGCTTTCAAACCTGTTAGAGTACAATTGTTTATAGTATTCTGTCATGATTCTTTCAATTTCAGTTGGGTCTGTTGTGATATCACCCATCTCATTTGTTATACGGGTTGTGTGCTGCTTCTCCTGTTTTTTTGTCAGTTTGGCCAATGGTTTATCACCTTTGTTAATCTTTTCAAAGACCAGCTTTTGATTTTGTTAACTCTTTCAATTGTTTTTCTATTCTCTATTTCATTTACTTCTGCTCTAATTCTTATTATTTCCTTTCTTCTGGCACCTGAGGGCTTCTATTGCTGCTCTCTTTCTAGTTGTTCCAGTTGTAGGGTTAATGTTTTATTATGGTCCTTTCTTCTTTTTGGATGTGTGCATTTATTGCTATAAACTTACCTCTGAGCACTGCTTTTTCTGTGTCCCAAAGGTTCTGGTAGGATGTGTTTTCATTCTTGTTTGATTCTATGAATTTCTTTATTCCATCCTTAATTTCTTCTATAGCCCAGTAGTTTTTGAGGAAGGTGTTGTTCAGTTTCCATGTGTTTGATTTTTTTTCCTTGCTTTTTCTCTTGTTGATTTCTACTTTTATGGCCTTATGGTCAGAAAAGATGCCTTGTAATATTTCGATGCCTTGGATTTTGTAAAGGTTTGCTTCTTGGCCTAATATGTGGTCTATTCTGGAGAATGTTCCCTGTGCGTTGGAAAAGTATACTTGGCTACTGTTGGGTGGAGTGCTTGGTACATGTCTATGAGATCAAGTTGGCCGACTGCAGCACTCAGATCTTCTGTGTTTTTGTAGAGCTTCTTTCTGGATGTTCTGTCCTTCACTGAAAGTGGTGTGTTGAAGTCTCCTACTACTATTGTGGAGCTGTCTATCTCTCTTTTCAGGGCTGCTATAGTTTATTTTATGTATTTTGGAGTCCTGTCATTGGGTGTGCAAGTATCTATTATAGTTATGTCCTCCTGGTGTATTGACCCTTTAATCACTATTAAGTGTCTTTCCTTATCCTTTGTGGTGGATTCTACTTTAAAGTCTACTTTGCCAGAGGTTAATATTGGCACTCCTGCTCTTTTTTGAGTGCTGTTTGCTTCGTATATTTTATTCTATCCTTTGAGTTTTAGTTTGTGTCTTTAAGTCTGAGGTGTGTCTCTTGTAGGCAGCATACAGACCGATCGTGTTTTTTAATCCAATATGCCATTCTCTGTCTCTTTATTGGTGCATTTAGTCCATTCACATTCAGCATAATTATTGATAGGTATGAGTTGTGTGCTGTCATTTTCATGTCTTTTTGTGTGTGTTGTTCACAGTTTCTTTGTTCCACCCAATTTTCTATGCTGAGTCATTTTTCTTTATGTATTTTCTTTTCTTTTCATCTTTGTCATTGTTGTTGATTTTGTGTCTGCTGAGTCTTTATGTCCCTAGTTTTTTATTTTGACTTGTAGGATTGTGTTTCCTTTGTGTTTACCTTAATATCCACCCCCATTTTTCTAAGTTTATACCAGTCCTTTATTTCTTACATTGCCTTGACTTCCTCTCCATATGAAAAATCCATGTTTACATTTTTTAAGTCCCTCTTTTTTGTTTTAATGTTGTTATCTTTTACATATTGACATCTGTTTCTTTATTTTCAGTGTTTTAGCTTTGATTTACTTTTGTCACTTCCCTATCTGGGATGACATTTTGCTGTTCTGTCCTGTGTTCAAGCCCTGATGTTACTGATTTTCTAACTGGAGGACTCCCTTTAGTATTTGCTGTAATTTTGGTTTTGTTTTTGCAAATTCCCTAAACTTCTGTTTATCTGGAAATTCCCTGATTTCACCATCATATTTGAGAGACAGTTTTGCTGGATATATAATTCTTGACTCACAGTTTTTTTCCTTCAAGGCTTTATATATGTCATCCCATTTCCTTCTTGCCTGAATGGCTTCTGCTGAGTAGTCCGAGCTTATTCTTATTGACTCTTCTTTGTAGACGACTTTTCATTTATCCCTAGCTGCTATTAAAACTCTCTCTTTGTCTTTGGTTTTGGCAAGTTTGATTATGTTTTGGTGACTTTCTTTTGAGATTTACCTTATGTGTGGTTCGATGAGCATCTTGGATAGATACCTTGTCATCTTTCATGATATCAGGGAAGCTTTCTGCCAAAAATTCTTCAACAATTCTCTCAGTATTTTCTGTTATCCTCCCCTTTTCTGATACTCCAATCACTCGTATGTTATTCCTCTTAATAGAGTCCCACATAATTCTTAGGGTTTCTTCATTTTTTTTTTTTTTAATCCTTGTATCTGATTTTTCCTCAGATAAGTTGGTGTCAAGTGCTTTATCTTCAATCTCACTAATTCTGACTTCGGTTGCCTCAGTTCTGCTCCTATGACTTTCTATTGAGTTGTCTAATTCTGAAATTTTATTGTTAATCTTCTGGATTTCCGATTGCTGTCTCTCTTTGGATTCTTGCAGCCTGTTAAAATTGCCATTATGCTCTTCTCTAATCTTTTTGATTTCCTCTATTGTGTGTTCTGCATTTTGCTTAATTTCCTTCCTAATTTCTTGAAGAGTCGGTATATTAACCTTTTGTATTCTGCCTCTGGTAGTTCCATTTCATAAGAGGATATGGAACAAAGGATATCATTGCTGATACCAGATGGATCTTGGCTGAAAGCAGAGAATACCAGAAAGCTATTTACCTGTGTTTTATTGACTATGCAAAGGCATTCAGCTGTGTGGATCATGACAGATTATGGATAATATTTTGAAGAATGAGAGCTCCAGGACACCTAATTGTGCTCATGAGGAACCTGTAGTTAGACCAAGAGGCAGTGATTCAAACAGAACAAGGGGATACTTCATGGTTTAAAGTCAGGAAAGGTGTGCATCAGGGTTGTAACCTTTCACCGCACCTATTCAATCTGTATGCTGAGCAAATAATCAGAGAAGCTGGACTATATGGAGAAGAGCGGGGCATCAGGATTGAAGGAAGACTCATTAACAACCTGCAATATGTAAATGACACAATCTTGATTGCTCAAAGTGAAGAGGACTTGAAGCACTTACTGGTGAAGATCAAAGACCACAGCCTTCAGTACTGATTACACCTCAATAAAAGAAAACAAAAATCCTCACAACTGGACCAATAAGTATCATCAAGAGAAATGGGGAAGAGATTGACCTTGTCAACGATTTCGTTTTACTTGTATCCACAAACAACATCCATGGAAGCAGCAGTCAAGAAATCAAAAGACGCATTGCATTAGGCAGATCTTCTGCAAAAGACCTCTTTAAAGTGTTTAAAAGAAAAGGTACCACTTTAAAGATTAAAGTGTGCCTGACCCAAGTCATGGTGTTCTCAATCACCTCATATGCATGTGAAAGCTGGACAATGAACAAGGAAGACTGAAGAAGAATTGATGTCTTTGAATTATGGTTTTGGCAAAGAATATTGAATATACCAAGGACTGCCAAAAGAATGAACAAATCTGTCTTGGAAGAAGTAGAGTCAGAATGCTCATTAGAAGCAAGGATGGCAAGACTTTGTCTCACATACTTTGGACATGTTATCAGGAGGGATCAGTCCCTGGAGAAGGACATCATGCTTGGTAAAGTAGAGGGTCAACAAAAAAAAGGAAGACCCTCAATGAGATGGATTGATACAGTGGCTGCAACAATGGGATCAAGCATAACAATGATTGTGAAGATGTCACAGGATTGGGCAGTGTTTCCTTCTGTTGTACATAGGATCACTATGAGTCAGAACCAACTCGATGGCTCCTAACAACAACAAACAACAACAGAAGAGACAGTTAAAGGCCAGACAAGATGAGTAGCAAAATTGACAGTTTCATGGTGCCAAATGAATTAAAAGTGAAGCCTAGGTCCCTCAATTGGCAGGCTAACCATTGCACCACCCTCTCTTTCATTTGAAATCCAGCATCTGACCCCAAAGAATAAGGGTGAGTCAGAAGTAGACTATCTCTTGAGCTAACTGAAATCCAACTTCAAATAATCTCAATTACTGAAATTGGTATAAAGTGACCACAGATTGCTAGTTACCCAAGCCATTCAACAGAAACAAATGAAAATCTTCTCTAGAATAAGGTAACATCACAGTGGGCCACTAATTATTTTTGCATATTTTACATATCAATGTCCAATATTACCATGAATATTAAAGACCAAAACAGCATGAACAAACTAACAAGAGAAAAAAAAAGCAAAATAGATAATAGAAGCAGACACATAAGTTATCCAGATAATATATTTATCTGACAAAAATTTTTAAATAATTATGAATAGTATGTGCAAGTACACAAAATGCAAGATGAGAATATTGGCAAAGCTTTAGAAACCAAAAAGAAATTTAAAATTCTAGGACTGAAAATTGCAACAACTGAAATTAACTCAATGGATGAATTTATTTTTTAAATAAATGAACTACAGCTATAGCAACAATATGAAAAAATATTTTAAAATATACCAGTGAATAAAAAAATTAAATTTAAGAGTTGTGTTTCAACTCTGATATGTAAAGAGCTTGGAAGTCACTATTCCTATTCTCATAACAAGAAAAATGGCTACTGAAGAACAACAAGTTTTCTTAGAGCCATCAGCAAATTAAGATCCCAGGACAAACTGCCACCCTGAAAACTGGTGAGACAGGCAAACACAGAAAATCACAATTTACCAGTAGCAGAAGATGCTAGAGCCAGTATACTTATACAGTAATTGAGGAATTGTTGGAGGCTGAGCATGGACAAGCTTAGGAATAAAAAGCTCTTGAGAGCCCATTCTTTGGGGGCCCTTACACTTTGGTGGATTTTACCTCCTGTAACCCACCAAGTTCTCACAGTGAAGGGAAAAAAATCCCTTAGTACTTCTGGCAAGGGGAGGGAAAACGTTAATTAACCCCTTAGAAATACTCCCAGGGTGTTCTGTTTTCCATAACAAAGGCCTTCCCTCAACAGAAACTACTTTACCAGAGCTTAATAGGAGCGAGGAGAAAGGCAATTAGACAACTACAGGGTCGCTGTGAGTCAGAATTGACTCAAAGGCAAGGGATTTGATTTATTATTATTATTATTTCTTGGTTAGCCAACTCTAGGAGCCCTGGTGGCACAGTGGTTAAGAGCTTAGCTGCTAACCAAAAGATTGGCAGTTTGAATCTACCAGCCACTCCTTGAAAACCCTATGAGGCAGTTCTACTCTGCCTACAGGGTTGCTATGAGTCAGAATCGACTTGGCAGTAACGGGTTTAGCCTCCTTTAGTCTTCCTTTTTCACTTAAGGGAGAAAAAAAACGGCTAAGAAATGCTTCTGAAGGTCACAGCCCAGAGATTTAGGCCTATTTTAGAAAGTGACATTTGACCATAAGATTATATAATACTTCTCTTCCCAAATACCTTTCCACCACATCAGCTGGGATCCAATATACTTACAGTGAATTGCCACTGAGAGAACTACAAGACACAGATTCTATTTAAGAAAGAATTCTTAGGGAAACCCAAATGCATCAGGGAATAAAACACACAATCTGTCACACACACACATGCAGGAGAGAGACAAAGAGGAAATAGAAGAAACTGAAGCCTTTGGCATTTACAGCTACAGCAAACATTAAACACAGCCCATATTAACACAAAACCTCATGCTAAAATCCTGATTACCTGGTTTTTATTACCAGATACAGTATGTCTAGCTTTCAATAAAAAATTACAAGACGTGCTAAAAGGGAAGAGATAATAGTTTGAAGAGATGAAGCAATCATCAGAACCAGACTCAAATATGACATAGATTTTGGAATTATCAGATAAGAAACTTAAAATAACTGTGAATAGTATGTTAAGGGTTCAAATAAAGGTAGACAACATACAAGAACAGATCAGCAGAGAGTGGGGACTCTAAGAATCAAAAGGAAAGCTAGAAATCAAAAACACTGGGGAAGAAATGAAGACTTTTTTGATGGATTCATAAGTAGACTGCACATAGCCTAGGAAAGAATTAATGAGCTTGAAGACTTGTGAATAAAAACATCACAGTCTGGAACACAAACAGAAAGAATTTTAAAAAATGGAACAAAATATTTAGGAAGTTGGACGAGTACAAAAAAAATGTAATATTTGCATAATGGGAATACAAGAAGAGGGAAGGGACAGAAGAAATATCTGAAGTCATAATGGCTGAGAATTTTACAAAATTAATGATAGACATCAAATCAGTGAGCTCAGAGAACACCAAGCAGGATAAATTAAAAAATTATACACCTAGGCATATCATATTCAAGCTGCAGGAAGCTAAAAACAAAGTTTTTGAAGAAGCCAAAGGAAAAGAACACTTTACCTACAGAGGAACAATATAACATTGGTCTTCTCTTCAGAAACCCTGCAAGCAAGAAGAGAGTACAGTAAATTTGTAAAGTGTTGAAAGATAAAAGCCACCAACATAGAATTCTGTACTAAGCAAAAATTATTCTTCAAAAATGAAAGCTGAATAAAGACTTTCTCAGACAAACAAAATTTGAGGGAATTTGTTGCCAGTAGACCTGCCTTGCAAAAAATGTTAAAAGAAGTTCTTCAGTGAGAAGGAAAGTTGCACAGGACAGAAACTCAGATTTACATAAAGAAAGGAGACATATTAAAGAAGGAATAAATGAAGAAAAATAGAATCTATTGTTTTTCTTATTTTTAATTCATTTAATGGATAAGGCTTCAGAATAATAATAGAAACAATATATTGGGTGACTGGCTTATGGATGTGTGAAAAAATGACAGCAATGTTATAAAGAATGAGAGATAAAAATTGAGAATACTCTAACATACCTGCATGACCCATGAAGAGGTAGACTGTTATTTGAAAGTGACTTTAGATCATTTTTAAATGTATATTACAAACTCTAGGGAAATCATTTAAAAAAAAAAAAAAAAGGAATAACATAAAATAATTAAGAGAAGAAACCACAGAAAAAGAGAATAATGATAAAAAAGAAACAGAATAAAATACCAAAGCAAAAAATGAGAATAAAATAACTAACAATAAACTTAAAGTCAAGATTTTTACATTGAAAACTATAAATCATTACTGAAGGAAATTAAGGAAGACCTAAATAAATGGAAGGACATTATCATGGATTGAATTGTGTTCCCCAAAAATATGTGTATCAATTTGGCTAGGCCATGATTCCCAGTATTGGGTGATTGTCCACCATTTTGTCATCTAATATGATTTTCCTATAGGTTGTAAAGCCTACCTCTATGATGTTAATGAGGTGGGATAGGCGGCAGTTATGTTAATGAGGCAGGACTCAATCTACATGATTGAATTTTGTCTTGAACTTATCTCTTTTGAGATATAGAAAGAGAAGTGAGCAGAGAGACAGGAGGACCTCATAACACCAAGAAAGCAGTGCCAGAAGCAGAGCCCATCCTTTGGACCCAGGGTTCCTGCATGGAGAAGCTCCTAGTCCAGGGGAAGATTGATGAGAAGGACCTTCCTCCAGAGCTGACAGAGAGAGAAAGCCTTCCCCTGGAGTTGTTGCCCTGAATTTGGACTTCTAGACTATTAGACTATGAGAAAATAAATTTCTCCTTGTTAAAGCCATCCACTTGTGGTATTTCTGTTATAACAGCACTAGATGGCTAAGACAGAATTTGGTACCAGTAGTGTGGTGCTACTCTAACAGATACCTAAAATGTGGAAGTGGTGTTGAAATTGTAAACAGATTGAGAACTCAGAAAGAAGTGAGGAGAATTGTTAACACTGGAGAACCGGAAGTAAGAGAGAACTGGCAGCAGCAGAGAACTGGCATCAGCAGAACCAGGAGACCAGTGCCAGACAGTGCTGGAGCCCACCCACAGAGTGAGAGTGCTGAGTGACTTTGTGCAGGAGGATTCCTGGTAGAGTAGGGTGCCTCTGGGTACTTATTTGTGGAGCAAGGCTTGCCAACCCATGGAGCAGGAGAGCTGAGTGTCTCCCGGCCAAAGTTTACTGGGGAAATGGGATGCCTCCAGGCACTTATTGGTGGAGCTAAAGAGCTTTGGAATACTTTCCCCAGCAGGGCAGACACAGGTGGAGAGGCCTGAGGGGTCGAGAGACCATGAAACCAGAAAGCAGAAGCTGAAGAGCCAAGGAACACAGGAAGCTGAGCTGCGTCAGTATCAAAGGGTATGGCCACGACCTCTGGGGTTTCAAAGGGTGGAGTCATGGCCTCTGGGTTTCTAAGGGTGGAGTTGCCACTCAGATGGAGTAGAAGAATGGTGTGCCTAAAGCTGAGGGAGCAGAGTTGATGTTCCAATGGGCCTGGAAGGCAGAACTGAAGCCCAGGGCCAAGGTGCTTCCACTCAGAATCCGGAGAGTGTGGCCAATATCTAGAGTCCAGAGGGCAGGGCCATTGTGTAAATCGTCTCAGAGAACAGGATTATTTGCAAAGCCTTGAGGGCTAAAGTAATGTGTTCTGCCGACTTGCTTGGTGCCGATTATCCCATCTTTCCTTCCATTTTCTCCCATTATGTAATGGAAATGTCTAGCTTGTGCCTGTTCTGTCGTTGTACCTTTGGGAGCAGACAACTTGTATTCTAGATTTCACAGATGAAGAGGAAGTTTTGGATTTTGGACTTGGATTTAAGACTTTTGCTATGATATGATGGGGTGAATATGTTTTACATGTGGCAGGAACATAAATTTGGGGGGGCCAGTTTGTCGTACTGTGGGGGCTTGTTTGTTGCTGTGATGCTGGAAGCTATGCCACCAGTACCCGGATACCAGCAGGGTCACTTATGGTGGACAACTTTCAGCTGAGCTTCCAGACAAGACAGACTAGGAAGAAAGACCTGGCAGTCTACTTCTGAAAAGAATTAGCCAGTGAAAACCTTATGAATAGCAGCAGAACATTGTCTGATATAGTGCTGGAAGATAAGCCCCCAGGTTGGAAGGCACTCAAAAGATAACTGGGGAAGAACTGCTTCCTCCAAGTAGATTTGACCTTAATGATATACATGGAGTCAAGCTTTTGGGACCTTCATTTGCTGATGTATCACAACTCAAAACGAGAAGAAACAGCTGCAAACATCCATTAATAATCAGAACATGGAATGTACCATTTATGAATCTGGAAAATTGGAAATCATCAAAAATGAAGTGGAATGCATAACCATTGATATCTTAAGCATTAGTGAGCTGAAATGGACTGGTATTGGCCATTTTGAATCTGACAACCATATGGTCTACTATGCCAGTAATGACAACTTGAAGAGGAATGGTGTTGCATTCATCGTCAAAAAGAACATTTCAAGATCTATCCTGACGTACAACGCTGCCAGTGATAGGATAATATCCATACGCTTACAAGGAAGATCAGTTAATACTATTATTCAAATTTGTGCACCAACCACTAAGGCCAAAGATGAAGAAATTGAAGATTTAAATTTAACCTACTTCTGCAGTCTGAAATTGATCAAACATGCAATGAGGATGCATTGACAATTACTGGTGATTGGAATGTGAAAGTTGGAAACAAAGAAAAAGGATCGGTAGTTGGAAAATACGACCTTGGTGATAGAAACAATGCTGGAGATCACATGATAGAATTTTGCAAGACCAATGACTTCTTCATTGTATATACCTTTTTTCACCAACATAAACAGCGACGATACACATAGACCTCACCAGATGGAATGCACAGGAATCGAATGGACTACAGCTGTGGAAAGAGACGATGGAAAAGCTAAATATCATCAGTCAGAACAAGGCCAGGGCTGACTGCTGAACAGACCGTCAATTGCTCATATGCAAGTTCAAGTTGAAACTGAAGAAAATTAGAACAAGTCCACGAGAGCCAACCTTGAGCATATCCCACCTGAATTTAGATACCATCTCAAGAATAGATTTGACATGTTGAACACTAATGACTGAAGACCAGACAAGTTGTGGAATGACATCAAGGACATCATACATGAAGAAAGCAAGAGTTCATTAAAAAGACAAGAAAGAAAGAAAAGACCAAAATGGATGTCAGAGGAGACCCTGAAACTTGCTCTTGAACGTCAAGTAGCTAAAGCAAAAGGAAGAAATGATGAAGTAAAAGAACTGAAAAGAAGATTGCAAAGGGCAGCTCGAGAAGACAAAGTAAAGAATTATAATGACAAGTGCAAAGGGCTGGAGATAGAAAACCAAAAGGGAAGAACACGCTCAGCATTCCTCAAGGGAAAGAACTGAAGAAAAATTCAAGCCTCAAGTTGCAATAGTGAGACTCTATGGGGAAAATATTAGACGATGCAGGAAGCATCAAAAGAAGATGGAAGGAATACACAGAGTCATTATACCAAAAAGAATTGGTCGACATTCAGCCATTTCAAGAGGTAGCATATGATCAGGAACTGATGGTACTGAAGGAAGAAGTCCAAGTTGTACCGAAGGCTTTTGTGAAAAACAAGTCTCCAGGAATTGACAGAATATCTGTTGAGATGTTTCAGAAAACAGATGCAGTGCTGGAAGTGCTTACTCATCTATGCCAAGAAAATTGGAAGACAGCTACCTGGCCAACCTACTGGAAGAGATCCATATTTATGCCTATTCCCAAGAAAGGTGATCCAACCAAATGTGGAAATTATCGAACAATATCATTAATATCACAGGCAAGTAAACTTTTGCTAAAGGTCATTCAAAAGTGGCAGCAGCACTATGTCAACAGGGAACCACCAGAAATTCAGGCCGGATTCAGAAGAAGATGAGGAACCAGGGATATCATTGTTGATGTCTGATGGATCCTGGCTGAAAGCAGAGAATACCAGAAAGATGTTTACAAGTGTTTTACTGACTATGCAAAAGAATTCGCTTGGGTGGATCATTAACAAATTATGGATAACACTGCGTAGAATGGGAACTCCAGGACACTTAATTGTGCTCATGAGGAACCTGTACTTAGACCAAGAGGCAGTTATTCTAACAAGGGGATACTGCGTGGTTTAAGTCAGGAAATGTGTGCTTCAGGGTAGCATCCTTTTACCACACCTATTCAAGGACTTGAAGCACTTACTGGTGAAGATCAAAGACCACAGCCCTCAGTATGGATTACACCTCTACATAAAGAAAACAAAAATCCTCACAACTCTACCAGTAAGTAACATCATGATAAATGGAGAAAAGATTGAACTTGTCAAGGATTTTGTTTTACTTGGATGCACAATCAACACCCATGGAAGCAGCAGTCAGGAAATCAAGACACATTACTTTGGGAAAATATGCTGCAAAAGACTTCTTTAAAGTGTTAAAAAGCAAAGATGTCACCTTAAAGATTAAGGAGCGCCTGACCCAAGCTATGGTATTTTCGATTGCATCATATGTATGCGGAAAGCTGGACAATGAATACGGAAGACCAAAGAAGAAATGACGCCTTTGAATTGTGGTGTTGGCAAAGAATATTGAATATACCATGGACTGCCAAAAGAATGAACAAATCTGTCTTGGAGGGAATATAACCAGCAATCTCCTTAAAAGGAAGGATGACAAGATTACGTCTTACATACTTTGGACATGTATCAGGAGGGATCAGTCCCTGGAGGAGGATATAATGCTTGGTAGAGTACAGGGTCAGCGAAAAAGAGGAAGACCTCAGTGAGATGAATTGATACAGTGGCTGCAACAATGGGAAAAAGCATAACAACGATTGTGAACATGGTGCAGGACCGGGCAGTGTTTTGTTCTGTGGTGCACAGAGTTGCTATGGGCCGGAACCAACTTGACAGCATCTAACAACAACAAAAACAAAGGGTGGAACGTCATGGATTGAATTGGGTCTCCCAAAAATATGCGTATCAGTTTGGCTAGGCCATGATTCCCAGTATTGTGTGATTGTTCAACATTTTGTCATCTGATGTGATTTTCCTATATGGGGTAAATCCTACCTCTATGATGGTAATGAGGTGGGATAGGCGGCAGTTATGTTAATGAGGCAGGACTCAATCTACAAGATTGAATTTTGCTTTGAGCCAATCTCTTTTGAGATATAAAAAAAGAGAAGCAAGCAGAGACAGGGGGACCTCATACCACCAAGAAAGCAATGCCAGGAACAGAGTGTGTCCTTTGGACCCAGGGTTCCTGCATAGAGAAGCTCTCAGTCCAGGGGAAGATTGATGAGAAGGACTTTCCTCCAGACTCGACACAGAGAGAAAGCCTTCCCCTGGAGCTGACACTCTGAATTTGGACTTCTAGCCTATTAGACTGTGAGAAAATAAATTTCTCTTTGTTAAAGCCATCCACTTGTGGTATTTCTGTTGTAACAGCACTAGATGGCAAAGACAGATATTCAAAGTTCATGGATTGAAACACTAAATATTGTTAAAATGTCAATACTACCCAAAGCAATCTATAGATTTGACATAATCCTATCAAAATTCCAACAGCCTTTTTTACAGAAATGGAAAAGCCAAATGCAAATTTATATAGAACAGCAAGGGACCCCAAACAGCCAGAGCAATCTTGAAGAAGAAGAACAAAGTAGGAGGACTAACACTTCCCAACCCCAAAACATACTATAAAGCTACAGTAATCAAAACAGTTTGGTACTAGTGTCATGATTAGACATATTGACCAGTGGAATAGAGTTAAGAGTCCAGAAATAAAACTATACATCTATGAACAATTAATGTTCAAGAAGGGTTCTAAGTCTATCAAATGGGAAAAGAAGGGTCTCCTTCTCTAATAAATGGTGATGGGACAACTGGATTTCTGCACGCAAAAAAAAAAAAAAAAACAAAGCCGGGAGTTCTGGCAAAATGGTGCTCTAGGCAGAACACCATGCCGTCCATCCACAGCAAAGATCTGAAAAACTAAGCTAGACAGAGAATACAACAATCTTGAAACCCTAAAACATCAATTGAAGAGATAAAGAACTCAGCCAAGCACCGAATGGAGTGAGAAAACTGACAGAGAATGGAGAGCAAGGAGAGATTCATGCAGAGGTCCCCTATCAGCTAACGCAGCGCGGATCCACCATCTTGGACTCCTATCAGAGAACAGCAAACGGAGCATGAGAAAGCAGCTTCACGGAGCTTCCAGCGGGATACAAAACAACCAGTAATTTGCAATATACGCTTACCCATCCCCCACCCTGCTTCACCCCAACTCGGCCTCCTCTGCTTCCCGCAGCCACAACCTCTTGTCTGGGAAGCACCCGCTGCTTGGATTCTACCCACCCGAAAGGGCCGGCTCTCTGAGTGCCATTTGTTGGCTGCTAGTGTTGCTTTTTTTCCACTTCTCTTTATTTCTTACTTGCCTCTCCCCACCTTCCCCTCCTTTCACTCAAGTACTTCACTCCGTGCGCCACCTTTGCTTCTTCCTGAGGAGCTGCAGAGCTCCAGTAATTTGTGATATATGCTTTCCCTCTCTCTACCCTTCTTCACCCACACTTGGCCCCCTCTGCTTCGAATGGACACAGTCTCTTGTCCAGAAACACCAGCCTGCACTAGCTGGCTCTCTGAGTGCCATTTGTTGGCCGCTAGTGTTGCTTTTTTCTTTTTTCTGCTTCTTTTGATTTCTTATTTGCCTCTCGCCACCTCCCCATGCCTTCGCTCAAGTACCTGGCTCCGTGCACCATCTTTGCTTCTTCCTGAGGGGCTGCGGAGCACCGTTCGAGTGTGGAGCTGCTTCCCGGTTTGGGCTGCCATGCTGGGTGGATCCTGGGGCTTTTGTTCGTTTCTTTGTTTTGAATTGTTTGTTTGTTTTCTTTTCCTTTTCTTGAGTTGGGAGCCTTTTCTGGCCAGGGTGAGCTGTGTGACAGGGAGACTTCCTTTCGCCTTCCACAGACGTGCAGAGGGATCCCTGAGGACATTACTTTTTACATTTTTTTTTTCTGTTTCTTTGGGGGCCTTTCTTGTTTTTTGTTTTTTTTAAAATTTGTTTTGTTTTCTTTTCCCTCACTTTCCCTTTTTGTCTTTCTTAATTGCGGAGTTTCTCGTCTCTCTATATTTTCCTTCTTTTTCTGTTCCCTGAATACCTGGCATTGTATACCTCTAACCCTTCTAGCCAGGCTGTACTGCAACACCTGAAAGTGACTTCCCCAGACCTCATAGCTGCACCGGTGGAATCCCTGGGAACTTTGCGGTTCTTTAACCTTGCTGACTCTTATTTATTCACTCTTTTCTTTTCGTCCTCCTCCCCTTTCTGTTTTTCTCCATTTCATAGTCTCTCATCTCTCCACGCCAATGGCAAGCTCCCCTAGCGTTCTTTTTTGTTTTTTTGTATGGTTTTGGCTCCTGTTCCTCTCTCCTCTCTCCCATATCCATCTGAGATCTACACATAACAATCTCCCCGCTGCATCCTGCCTACCTGCACTGTGCACTTGACATCACACCACCAAGCTGCATAGGCACAGCCTACAGGAACCTGCCCTGCACTGATTACTGACCCGCCCTGGTGGCTGTAGTAAGTGCCACAAACAACCCATCCCAGTAACTCTGCTTCAGCTAGACCTGCCCTGCTGTACCGTATCTGAGTGACTGACCCTGCCAGTAAGAGAAGGAGGCGAAAAGTACTGTGTGCACAGATAAGCAAACAACAAAGAACACACAGTCCGCCTGCTCATAGTTACATTTTTTTTTAAAAAGGGAAGAAACAAACAAATCTACAATCAATAAATGATAAAAATAACTACTGAATGCCCCAAAGACAGCAGACAATAACAAAACATTTACAAAAACAGGACAGGATGGTTCCAGTAGGCATCCAAAATAAAACACCAGATGACTCTCCTCTGGAAGAAAATGCACTAGAACTACCTGACAGGGAATTCAAATCTCTAATACTCAGAATTCTCCAAGAACTGAGGCAAAAAGCTGAAAAACATGAGGAAAAAATAGACAAATTCATGGAAAATATGGACAAAAAAATTGAAAGAATTCAGGAAAATAATGCAGGAAAAAAATGCCAAAATAAATTCACAGCTAGAAATTATACAAAGACAACAATTAGAAATCCAAAAGATAAACAACAAGATTTCAGAAATGGACGGTGTCGTAGAAGGGCTGAGAAGCAGATTTGAAACGGTGGAAGACAGGATCAGTGGAATTGAAGACAAACACTTGGATACAACACTGTTTCAGGAAAACTCAGAAAAAAGAACAAAGAAAAATGAAGAGACCCTGAGAGTTATGTGGGACACAATCAAAAGCAAAAATCTGTGAGTGATTGGAATTCCAGAACAGGGGGAGAAAACAGAAAAAACAGAGAGGATCATTGAGGAACTGCTGACAGAAAACTTCCCCAATATCATGAAAGATGAAAAGCTGGCCCTCCAAGAAGCTCAACGAACCCCATATAGAAGAGACCCCCAAAAGAAAATCACCAAGGCATATCATATTCACACTTGCCAAAACGAAAGACAAACAAAGAATCCTGAGAGCAGCTCGTGAAAAACAAGAAGTCACATAAAGAGGAGAAACAATAAGACTAAACTCAGATTATTTGGCAGAAACCCTGCAGGCAAGAAAGCAATGGGATGACATATATAAAATCAAACCATGCAGGCAAGAAAGCAATGGGATGACATATATAAAATCATGAAAGAAAAAGATTGCAAGCCAAGAATAATATATCCTGCAAAACTCTTGTTCAAATTTGATGGTGAAATTAGGTCATTTCCAGATATACAGAAATTAAGAGAATATGTAAAAGTCAAACCAAATTTACAAGAATTATTAAAGGGAGTTTTTTGATCTGAGGACAAACAGCTTCAGCTCACAAGCAGAACCTAGGACTCAGGATCATACAAGCCAGATACCAATCTAGGAAAAGAACTCTCGAGGACTATCCAAAACCAAAAGGAATACAACCGGGAACCAGAGCAGTTAATCAATAAATGACAACAACATCAAAACAATAAAGGAGGGAATAAACGGCATAGGTATAGAACCTTCTAATGGAGAGGAAGGCAAGGCAATACCAAGTAATGGTAGACTCTTCAAACTTAGAAAAATAAGGGTAAAAGTCATGGTAACCACAAAGAAAGTTAACAAACCAACTCATAAAAATAAAGATGAAAAACATAAAGTCTCAGCAAAAACAAAACCTACAAAACAAAAGAAATGAAAAAAAAACCCCACAAACAGTAGTAACTCAGCACAAGAGAGTCAGAATAACAAAGAAAACGTCAGCACCACAAAAAAAAAGCACTACAAAATGACAGCAACAAGCCCACATCTATCAATTATTACACTGAATGCAAATGGACTCAATGCACCCATAAAGAGACGAAGAGTGACAGAATGGATATGAAAACAGGATCCATCAGTATGCTGTCTACAGGAGACACACCTTAGAAACAAAGATGTGAATTTATTAAAAGTCAAAGGTTGGAAACAAATATATCAAGCTAACAACTACCAAAAAAGAGCAGGAGTGGCAACTCTAATCTCAGATAAATATATTTTAAAACGAAATCTACCATAAAAGACAAAGAAGGACACTATATAATGATTAAGGGGATGATCCATCATGAAGACATAACTATAATAAACATCTATGCACCCAATGACAGGGATCCAAAATACATAAAACAAACTCTAACAACACTGAAAAGAGAAATTGACAGTTCCACAATAATAGTAGGAGACTTCAACACACCACTCTCAGTAAAGGACAGAACAACTAAGAAGAAACTCAGCAAAGATACAGAAGACCTAAGGGGCACAATTGACCTCATAGACCTCATAGACATATATAGAACACTTCATCCAACCGCTGCAAAGTACACATTCTTTCCAATGCACATGGAACGTTCTCCAGAATAGACCACATCTTAGGCCACAGAGCAATCCTCAAGAAGATCCAAAACATTGAGATAATTCAAAGTATCTTCTCTGATCACAATGCCATCAAGGTAGAAAGAGCAATGAAAAAAAATCAATTACATGGAAACTGAATAATACCCTGCTTACACATCAGTGGGTAATAGAAGAAATCAGAATTGGAATCAAAAAATTCCTAGAATCAAATGAGAATGAAAACACATCATACCAAAACCTTTGGGACACAGCAAAGGCAGTCCTCAGAGGACAATTTATAGCAATAGATGCACATATCAAAAAAGAAGAAAGGGACAAAATCAAAACATTAACTACAGAACTCAAACAAATAGAAAGAAAACAGCAAAACAAGCCCACAAGCATTGGAAGAAAGGAAATAGTAAAGATCAGAGCAGAAATAAATGAAATAGAGAACAGAAAAACAATAGAAAGAATCAACAAAACCAAAAGTTGGTTCTTTGAAAGAATCAACAAAATCCACAAACCACTGGCCAGACTGACAAAAGAAAAACAGGAGAGTACACAAATAACCCAAATAAGAAATGAAATGGGGGACATTACAACAGACCCAACTGAAATAAAAAGGATTATAACAGAATATTATGAAAAACTATACTCCAACAAATTTGAAAACCAAGAGGAAATGGATAAACTTCTAGAAACACACGGCCTACCCAAACTACAACAAAGTGATGCTGAAAATCTGAACAGACCCCTAACAAGAGAAGAGATTGAAAAGGTAATAAAATAACTCCCAACCAAAAAAAAAAAATCCCTGGCCCAGATGGCTTCACTGGAGAATTCTACAAAACATTTACCGAAGAGCTTGTGCCAGTACTACTCAAGCTATTTCAGAGCATAGAAGAGGAAACAACACTTCCAAATTCATTCTATGAAGTCAGCATAATGCTGATACCAAAACCAGGCAAAGACGTCCAAAAAAAGAAAATTACAGACCAATATCTCTCATGAATATAGATGCAAAAATTCTGAACAAAATTCTAGCCAATAGAATTCAGCATCATATCAAAAAAATAATACACCACGACCAGGTAGGATTCATACCAGGTATGCAAGGATGGTTCAACCATTAGAAAATTAATCAACGTAATCCACCACATAAATAAAAGGAAAGAAAAGAATCACATGATCATCTCAACTGACGCAGAAAAGGCATTTGACAAAGTCCAACACCCATTCCTGATAAAAACTCTCAAGAAAATAGGTATAGAAAGGAAATTTCTCAACATAATAAAGGGCATCTATGCAAAACCAACAGCCAACATCATTCTTAATGGAAGAGGCTGAAAACATTCCCCCTGAAAACAGGAACAAGACAAGGATGCCCTTTATCACCATTCCTATTTAACATTGTGCTGGAAGTTCTAGCTAGAGCAATAAGGCAAGAAAAAGAAATAAAGGGCATCCAAATTGGTAATGAAGAAGTTAAACTGTCCCTGTTTGCAGATGATATTATACTATGCCTCAAAAACCCTAAAGACTCCAAGAGAAATCTACTGGAACTAATAGAGAGATTCAGCAGAGTAGCAGGATACAAGATAAACATCCAAAAATCAGTTGGATTCCTATACACCAGTAAGGAGAACGATGAAGAGGAAATCAGGAAATCGATACCATTTTCAGTAGCCCCTAAAAAGATAAAATATTTAGGAATAAATCTGACCAGGGATGTAAAAGACCTATACAAAGAAAACTAGAAAACACTACTGCATGAAACCCAAAGGGATCTACATAAATGGAAAAACACACCATACTCATGGATAGGCAGACTTAACATTGTGAGAATGGCAATTCTACCCAAAGCAATTTACAAATACAACACAATCCCGATCCAAATACCAACAGCATTCTTCAAAGAGTTGGAAAAACTAATCATTCACTTTATATGGAAAGGGAAGAAGCCCCAATAAGCAAAGCACTACTAAAGAAGAAGAATAAAGTTGGAGGGCTCACGCTACCTGACTTCAGAACCTGCTATACAGCTACAGTAGTCAAAACAGCCTGGTACTGGTACAACGACAGATACATTGACCAATGGAACAGAATTGAGAACCCAGATGTAAATCCATCCACCTATGGTCACCTGATCTTCGACAAGGGCCTAAAGTGCATCAAATGGGGAAAAGACAGTCTTTTTAACAAATGGTGCTGGCAAAACTGGATATCCATCTGCAGAAAAATGAAACAGGACCCATACCTCACACCATACACAAAAACTACTTCAAAATGGATCAAAGATCTGAATATAAAGCCTCAAACTATAAAGTTCGTAGAAGAAAAAATAGGACCAACACTTCAGGCCTTAATACACGGCATTAACAGGATACAAACCATAAACATCAATGCACAAACCCCAAAAGATAACTGGGATCTTCTAAAAATCAAACACCTATGCTCTTCAAAAGACTTCACCAAAAGAGTAAAAAGAGAACCTACAGACTGGAAAAAAAATTTTGGACAGTACAAGTCAGAGAAAGGTCTAATCTCCGTAATCTACTAGAAAATCCAACACCTCTACAACAAAAAGACAAATAATCCTATTAAAAAATGGGCAAAGGAAATGAACAGACACTTCACCAAAGAAGATATTCAAATGGCCAACAGACACATGAGGAAATGCTCGCGATCACTAGCCATTAGAGAAATGCAAATTAAAACCACAATGAGATACCATTTCACCCTGGCATTACTGGCACGAAATAACAAATGTTGGAGCGGCTGCGGGGAGATCGGAAAACTTATGCACTGCTGGTGGGAATGCAAAATGATACAACCATTTTGGAAAATGATATGGCACTTCCTCAGAAAGCCAGAAATAGACATACCATTCAATCCAGCAATCCCACTCCTAGGAATATATTCTTGAGAAATAAGAGTCATCACTTGAATGGCTATGTGTATTTTCGCCAAAAAAAAAAAAAATGTTGAGAAGTTAGAGGGTTGATATGTTGTGGGGTTGTTAACCAATGTCATAAAACAACATGTGTACTTCCATTTCATGAAAAACTATTTGTTCTGTAAGCCTTCACCTGAAGTACAATAAAAAGAGAAATTAAAAAAAAAACAAATCTGGACCTATACCTCACACCACACGTGAAAATCAACTCAAAATGGATTAAGGACCTAAACTCAAGAATTAAATCCATGAAACTCTTAGAAGAAAACAGAGGCACTACTTCCGGATATAGTATTAGACAATGGATTCTTAGACAATACCAAAACCAAACCCACAGCTGTTGAGTCAATTGTGACTCATAGCAACTTATAGGACAGAGTAGAATGACTCCATAGGGTTTCCAAGGCTGGAAATCTTTACGGAAGCAAACTGCCACGTCTTTCTCCCATGGAGCAGCTGGTGGGTTCAAACAGCCTAAGTTTTGGTTAGCCGCTGAGTGCTTTAACCACTGTGCCACCAGGTTTCCTTAGATATGACACCAAAATCACGAGATGCAAAAGACAAGATAGATAAAGATGACTTCATAAAAATTAAAGACTTTTTTATTAACAAAGTGAAGAGAAAACCAACAGACTGGGGGAAAAATTTGGGAATCATGTATCTGATAAGGGCTTAATATCAAGAATATATAAAGAATTCCTACAACTTAACAACAAAAAGACAAACAACCTAATCCAAAAATGGGCAAGATATCTGAATAAACATTTCACCCAATGAAGATTTTTAAAAAATGGCCAAAAAGCACAGGAAAAGTTGTCAATGTCATTAGCCATTAAACAAACAAACAAAAAACCCGTTGCTGTCGAGCTGAGTTGATTCTGACTCATAGCGGCCCTATAGGACAGAGTAGAACTGCCCCATAGAGTTTCCAAGGAGCGCCTGGTGGATTTGAACTGCTGACCTTTTGGTTAGCAGCCATAACAGTTAACCAGTACACCATCAGGTTCTCCCATCAGCTATTAGGGAAATTTAAGTCAAAACTAAAATGAAATATCACTTCACCCCCACCAAGATGACTGTGATGAAAACAACAGGTGTTGGGCAAAGATATGGAGAAATTGGGACTCTCATCCATTGCTGATGAGACTGTAAAATGATGCATCCACTGTGGAAACATTTTGTAGGTTCCTCAAAAAGTTAAGCATAGAATAACCATATGATCCAGCAATTCCACTCCTAGTTATATACCCAAAAGAACTGAAAGTAAGAACACAGACAGATACATGTACAGCAATGTTCATTGCAGCAGTATTCACAGTAGCCAAAAGATGTAAACAACCCAAATGTCCATCAACAAATGAATGGATAAAGAAAATGTGGTACATGCATATAATGCAATATTATTCAACCATAAGGAGAAAAGGAGTCTTGATAAGTGCTACAGCATAGATGGACCTTGAAAACATTATGCTGAGTGAAATCAGTCAGTCAAAAAGGGACAGATATTATGATCTCACTTATGTGAAATATCTAGAATAGACAAATGTATAGAGACCAAAGTTTATTAGTGGTTACCATGTGTGTGATCGGGAAAAGAGGAAGTCATTGCTTAGGGAGTACTGAGCTTCTGTTAAGGGTAAAGGAAAAATTTGGAAATGGAATGTGGTGATGGTTGAACAACATGATGAATATAATCAATGTCACTGAATTGTACATGTAAAAAAAATAGTGAAATGGCAAATGTTTTGTTATATGTGTATTTACCACAATTTAAAAAATGGAAAAAAATTCAATGAATGGAAAAGAGTTACAAATATGGTAGGTATCAATTCAACTATATCAAAAATCACTTTAAATGTGAATAATCTAAATATACCAATTAAAAGACAGAGACTCTAAGAGTGGATAAATAAACAAGACCCAACTGTATGTTGTCTATAAGAAACTCACTGTGAAGATACAGATAGACTAAAAGGATGGAGAAAGATATGCCATGCTGACACTAATCAAAAAGCTGGAGTATCTATATTAATTTCAGACAAAGTAAATGTCATGGATTGAATTGTTTCCCCCTAAAATACCTGGCAATTTGTCTGGGTCATGATTCCCAGTATTGTATGATTGTGCACCATTTTGTAATCTGATGTGATTTCCTTATGTGTTGTAAGCTCTATCATTATGATGTAATAAGATGGATTAGCAGCAGTTATACCGATGAGATCTACAAGATTAGATAGTGTCTTAAACCAATCTCTTTTGAGATATGAAAGAGGAAGTGAGCAGAGAGACATGGGAACCTCATACCACCAAGAAAGCAGTGCCAGAACTTTGGACCTGAGGTTCCTTCACTGAGATGCTTCCAGAACAAGTGAAGACTGATGACAAGGACCTTCCTCCAGAGCCAACAGAGAAAGTCTTCCCCTGGAGATGACACCCTGATTTTGGACTTGTAACCTACTAGACTGTGAGAGAATAAACTTCTCTTTGTTGAAGCCATCTACTTGTGGTATTTCTGTTATAGGAGCACTAGATGACTAAGACAGTAGACTTTAGAGCAAAGAAAATTAGCAGGGATAAAGAGGGGCATAACAGACTGGTAAGGGGTGAATTCTCCAAGAAGACATAACAATCTTTAACATGTATGCACCTGACAACAGAGCATTGAAACCCATGAGGCAAAAACTGGTAGAACTGCAAGGAGAAATAGACAAATCCATTATTGTAGGTGGAGATTTCAACACCACTTTATCAGTAATTGACAGATCCAGCAGGCAGAAAATCAGTAATGATATAGATGCACTTAACAGCACCGTCAATGAAGTGTATCTAATTGACATTTTTAGAATACTTTATCCAACATGAGCAGAATACACTTTCTCCTCAAACTTACATGGAACATTTACTAAGATAAACTACATTCTGAGCCATAAAACACACCTTAACAAATTTTAAAATAAGAAAGTATACAATGTATGCTCTCAGACCACAGGAAGTTAATAGAGAAAAATCAACAACACAAAGTCTGTTTTTTTTTTTTTTAAAGATGAATAAAATTGATAAACATCTAGCACTAATATCAGACGTGAAAGATCCCAGGGACATTTAAAGGTTAAAAATTGAGTGACATTCAATATGCATGGATAGCAAGACTCAATATTGTTAAGATGTCAGTTCTTCCCAACTTGATCTATAGATTCAATGCAATCTTGATTGAAATCCCGGTAAGTTATTTTGTGGATATCAACAAACATATTCTAAAGTTTACATAGAAAGGCAAAAGATCCAGAATACCCAACACAGTACTGAAAACTGGAAACAACCAAGATCTCCTTCAATAGGTGAATGGATAAACAAACTGGTACAGCCATACAATGGAATATTATTCAGCAGTAAAAAGAAATGAGCTATCAAGCCTTGAAAAGACATGAAGGAACCTTACATACATATTGCTAATTGAAAGAAGCTAGTCTGAAAAGGCTACGTACTTATGATTCAACTATATGACATTCTGGAAAAGGAAAACTATAGAGAAAATAATAAATCAGTGGTTGCCAGGAGTTCTGTGGGAAGAGTGGAGGAGGGATGAACACGTGGAACACAGGGAATTTTTACGGCAGTGAAACTATTCTGTATGATATAGTAATGGTGGACATATGACATTATGCATTTGTCAAAATCCATAGAACTATACAATACCAAGAGTGGACCTTAATGTAAACTATGGACTTTAAACCAAAAAAACTAAACCCTTATGGACTTTAGTTAATAATAATGTATCGATGTTGGTTCATTAATTGTAACAAATATACCACACTAATGCAAGGTTTTAGTAATAGTGGAAACTGTGTGAAGGGGGTGGGGAGTATATAGGAATGCTCTGTACTATCTGCTCAATTTTTCTGTAAATATAAAACTGTTAAAAAAATAAAGCCAATTAATTTTAAAAGAATTAAAGAAGTATACAATACAATATTTCTATAAAGTTTAAAATTAAGTTAATAATATATTCATATTGTTTAATATTTATATATTAATAGACATAAATATGAGTATATATCTGTATATATGTATATGTTAATATATATATCTTTAAAGAAAAGCAAGGAAATAAAGGGAGGAAATTCAAATTGTTGTTGCCACCGTCAGGAGGAGAGAATAAGGGAGGTGCACGTTATACTTTCATTAGTTTTCCATTGCCACGTAACAAATTACTACAAGCATAGTGACTTAAAACAAGACCCATTCAGTAACTCACAATTCTGTAGGCCAGAAGTCTAGCACAGTGTGGCCCTGTTCTCCACTCTGGGTATCACAAGTCAGAAATCAAGGTGTCAGCTGAGTTCTTGCCTGAAAGCACTGGAGAAAAATTCTTCTAAAGTCATTCTTCTTATTGACAGAATTCAGTTTCTTGTGGTTATAGGGCTGAAATCCCCTTCCTTGCTTACTTTCAGTCAGTGACCTCTCTCAACTACTAGAGACAGTCTGCATCCTTTAACACATGGCCCCCTCCATCTTCAAGTTAGCAATAGTATTTTGAAATCTTCTTGTGCTTCGAATATCTGACTTCTTCACTTTCAAAGGGTCCAGTTTTAGGTTAGGACAGTCCACGTAACCAGTCTATCTTAAAGTCAACTGATTAGGAACCTTAATTTCATCTGCAAAATTCTTTTTTCCATGTAACTTAACATAACCACAGGAACACCACCAAGGCATGGAGATCATGGAGCCCATCTTAGAATTCTGTCTACCACACCAGCCTATTGATAAAGTTGTCGTTGTTGTTATTTTCAGGTTGTATAATGAGTTCCCAGATGTTAGTTTTCCTATAATCTTTAAATGATTCCTAAATATTACTCATATTAGTTTGTGTAAAATATTTTATAATTAAAATAAATTTGAAATTTCCCATACAAATAAAAGGCATCATTGTTTGTATTTAATGCTATCATTTTTTTCCCCGATGAATCATTAAGTTCCTACTGAAACTCAGGCATTTTGATGGTCATAGGAACATCCTCACTTTCTAGTTGTTCATAGGTACTGTTGAAAAGATACTTACAACTTCCAGGAAACACGGCAGTATAGTCAGAAGCACCACACCTTCCCTCCACAGCAAAGATCAGAAAAAATAAGTCAAACAGAGTCACACATCAATCCTGAAACTCTAAGCATCAAATGAACAGATAAAGAACTCACCCAAGCACCAAATGGAATAAGAAACTGATTGAGAACAGAGAGCGAGGAGTGATACATGCAGAGATCCCCTATGAGCTACTGCAGCATGCAGCAGTCTGCTATCTTGGACTCCTATCGGAGATCATCGTACAGGGGGTATGAGAAAGCAGCTTCACAGAGCTTCCAGCAGAAGACAGAAAAACCGGTAACCAGTGATAAAGGCTTTCCCACCCCCCACCCTTCTTCACCCCAACTTAGCCTCCTCTGCTTTCTGCAGCCACAGTCTCTTGGATGGGAAGCACCCTGATGTCACTTGGATTCCACCCATCCCTCACTGGCTGGCTCCCTGAGTGCCTTTTGTAGGCTGCTGGTGTTGCTTTTTTCTGCTTCTTTAGATTTCTTTCTTGCTTCTCACCACCTCCGCCTCCTTTCTCTCAAATACCTGGCTCCGTGCGCCATCGTTGCTTTTTCTTGAAGGGCTGCGAAATACCAGTTGAAGGTGAAACTGCTTCCCGGCCTGTGCCACCATGCTGGTAGGACCCCTGGGGCATTATTGTTTGTTTGTTTGCTCTGATTTGTTCTGTTTTGATTTGTTTGTTTGTTTTCTTTTTCTTTTCTCAGCTTGGGAGCCCCTTCTAGCCAGGCAGCACTGTGCAGCCTGGAAGCTACTCCCTTACTCTACGCAGACGCATAGGGACATCCCTGGGGGCATTTCTTTTTCTTGTTTTTTGTTTTTTTCTTTGTTTGTTTGTTTCTTTGTTTTGTTTTCTTCTCTCTCTTATTTCCTTTTTGTCTTCTTCATTTCCAGTTTCTCGATTTATTCATTTCTTTTTTTACCCTTTTTCCTTTTTTTGTTTTTGTTTTTCCTCATTTTTCAGTCTCTCATCTCTCCACTCCAACAGCAAGCTACCTTAGCATTCTTTTTTGTTTGTGTGTATGTTTTTGGCTCCTGTTCCTCTCTCTTTTTTCCCATACCCATCTTAGCTCCACACATCACAATCTACCCCCTCCTTCCTGCTTACCAGCACCATGCTCTGAACATCACACTCCCAAGCAGCACAGACAAGGCCTACTGGAACCTGTCCTGCACTGATTCCTGGTCTGCACTGTCAGCCCTGGTACATGTCCCAAACACCCCATCCCAGCAACTCCCCTTCAGCTGCACTTACCCGGCTGTACCATACCTGAGTGACTGACCCTGCCTATTGGAGAAGGAGGTGAAAATATCATGCCCACAGATGAGCAAACAACAAAGAACACACAGCCTGCCTGCTCAGACATAACCAAATAAAACAAAAAAGCAGGATGAACAAACAAATCTACAATCAATAAATGAGGAAAATAAATACTGAATGTCCCAAAGACAGCAGACAATATCAAAACATTTACAAAAACAAGACAGGATGGTTCCAGTAGGTGTCCAAAATAAAACACCAGATGACCTTCCAGTAGAAGAAAAGGCACTAATATTCAGAATTATCCAAGAGTTTAAGCAAAAAGCAGACAAAAATGAGGAAAAAATAGACAAATTCATGGAAAAGGTAGAAAAATCATGGAAAATACAGACAAAAAAATGGAAGAAGTCAAGAAAATAATACAGGAACAAAATGCTAAAATAAATTCAAAACTAGAAACCATACAAAAACAGCAATTAGAAATCCAAAAGATAAACAGCAAGATATCAGAAATGGACAGTGTCATAGAAGGGCTGAGGAGCAGGTTTGAAACTATGGAAGATAGGATCAGCGAAATATGAAGACAAACACTTGGTACAGCTCTGAGGAAAAATCAGAAAAAGGAACGAAGAAAAATGAAGAAACCCTGAGAATTATGTGGGATACAATCAAAAGCAAAAATCTGCCAGTGATCAGAGTTCTAGAACAGGGGAGAAAACAGAAAACACATTGAAGAATCGTTGATAGAAAACTTCCCCAATATCATGAAAGATGAAAAGTTGACCATCCAAGAAGCTCAATGAACCCCATATAGGATAGACCCCAAAAGAAAATCACCAAGGCATGTCATAATCACACTCGTTAAAACCAAAGAAAAACAAAAATCCTGAGAGCAGCTCGAGAAAAACAAAGCCACATACAGAGGAGAAACAATAAGACTAAGCTCAGATTATTTGGCAGAAACCATTCAGGCAAGAAGGCAATGGAATGACATATATAAAACCTTGAAAGAAAAAAATTGCCAGCCAAAAATAATATATCCTTCAAAACTCTCATTCAAATATGATGGTGAAATTAGGTCATTTCCAGATAAACAGAAATTAAGGGACTATGTAAAAACGAAACCAAACTTACAAGACTTATTATAGGGAGTCTTTCGATCTGAGAACAAACAACATCAGACCACAGGCTGAATCTAGGACACGGGATTCCACTAGCCAGATACCAACCTAGGAAATGAACTCTTAAGGACTGTGCAAAACCAAAAGAATTACAACAGGGAACCAGAGAGGTTAATCTGTAAATGACAACAGCATCAGAACAATAAAAGAGGGAATAAATGCTGTAGGTATAGAACCTTCTAATGGAGAGGAATAGACTGGTTCAAATCTAGGAAGATAAGGGTAAATTTAAAGGTAACCACAAAGAAAGCTAACAAACCTACTCATCAAAATAAAGAAGAAAAACATAAAGTCTCAGTAAAAACAAAGCCTACAAAAACAGAAGAAATGAAAAAAAAAAAATCCACAAAACAAAAGGAACTGAGCATAGGAGAGTAAGAGGAACAAAGAAAATGTCAGCACCACAAAAAAAAAAGCACTACAAAATGCAATCCCACTCCTAGGAATATATCCTAGAGAAATAAGAGCTGTCACATGAATAGACATATGCATACCCATATTCATTGTAGCACTGTTCACAATAGCAAAAAGATGGAAACAACCTAGATGCCCATCAAGAGATGAATGGATAAACAAACTATGGTACATACACACAAGGAAGTATTATGCAATGATAAAGAACAATGATGAATCTGTGAAGCATCTCATAATATGGATGAAACTGGAGGACATTATGCTGAGTGAAATAAGTCAGTCACAAAAGGACAAATATTGTATGAGACCTCTACTGTAAAAACTCATGAAAAAGTTTACACACAAAAAGGAACAGTCTTTGTTGGTTATGAGGGATGGGAAAGGTGGTGGTGGGGGACTAAATCGACAATAGATGAGTGGTAACTTTGGTGAAGGGTATTACAGTACACAATACTGGGGAAGCCAGCACAACTTGTACAAGGAAGGGTCATGGAAGCTTTGTAGACCCTTCCAAACTCCCTGAGGGAATGAATTGCTGGGCAAAGGGCTGTGGGGATGATGGTCTCAGGAAACATCTAGCTCAATTGGCATAACACAGTTTATAAAGACAATGTTCTACATTCTATCTTGGTGAGTAGCATCTGGGGTCTTAAAAGCCTGTGAGCAGCCATCTAAGATACTCCACTGGTCTCACCCCTTCGGGAGCAAGGGAGAATGAAGAGAACAAGATAGAAGGAAAAGATTAGTCCAAAGGATTAATGGACCACAGCTACCACGGCCTCCACCAGACGAAGTCCAATACAGCTAGATGGTGCCTGGCTACAACCACTGACTGCTCTGACCAGGATCACAATAGATGGTCCTGGATGGAGCTGGAGAAGGATGTAGAACAAAACTCTAACAAAAAAAAGACCAGATTTACTGGCCTGACAGACCGGAGAAATCCCAAGAGTATGGCTCCCGGACACCCTTTTAGCTCAGTGGTGAAATCAGTCCCAAAGTTCACTGACATCCTCATAAAACAAAATGGGACTAATGAGGCACAGCAGTCCAGGGACAAGGACTAGAAGGCAGGAGGGGACAGGAAAGCTTGTGATAGGGAACCCAAGGTTGAGAAGGGACAGTGTTGACATGTGGTGTTGTTAACCATTGTCATAGGGCAATATGCGTACTAACTGTTTAATGAGCAGCTATTTGTTCTGCAGACCTTCATCTAAGGCACAAAAAAAAAAAAAGAATTATCTATGTGAGACCAAATTGACAACAGCAACTCAAAAGGTTTGATGGGAAGCCTAGGGGGCAGTGAGTAGAAGATAATAGTGATAGAATAATTTAGAAAAGGATAGTGAGAATAGCAGCACAATGGGAAGAATGCAATTGACATGACTGAATTGCCCATGTAGAAATTTTTGAAATGATGTAACTTTGGCTGTGTATATTTTCATTAAGAAAAAAAGGTCCTTCAAGGTCGAAAAGGAGAGTTTTGACATGTCGTGGAGTTGTTAACCAATGTCATAAAACAATATGTGCACTGACTGTTTAATGAGAAACTATTTGTTCTGTAAACCTTCATCTAAAGTACAATTAAAAAAATGAAAAGAAAAAAAGATGCTTATAAATACTTATAAATGATCATAATTCAATGACCATTCAAAGGGAAACTGTGAGAATATGTTTCAGTTGTGCCTCTATCTTAGACATTAAGAGAGACAAGAAGAAAGAACTAACAGATATTCAGTTATCATAGGGAGAGAGGCTTCCTAGGAACATGCATATACCTTATTTCATAAAAACTTAATTTTCTTATCAATCTATGACCTTACGTCTATTATTGCCATAAGTCACATAACAAGTGGTAAAAACTGTAATTCACACCTATTTTTTTAATACCAAGGCTCATGCCCTGCCTGATTGCTTAATTAGCTACATCACAAAATTCTGGGGTATGACTCAGATAGATCTCTGGTGGCCTGTCTTGGCTCATGTGCACAACCATGAATGTCAGCAGGGCAATCAGATCACAGCTCAGTTAAGTCTAACTAGATTCTAGATCTCCAGTGTCTACATTGTTAGCTGCTAGCCATATGTGGCTATTTAAATTTAAACTATTGCTCAATACCTATATATGGCTAGTGATTTCTGTATTGAACAGCACAGATACAGGAAATTTTCATCTTTCCAGAAAGTTCCGTTGGATAGCACTGAACTGGTATGAGTGAAGTTCCCCAGAGGAATCAGAAAATATAGGCTAGGTAACTATAATCAGTAGAGAAAAACTATATATCATCACCAAGTTTTGGTACTCTGCTTTTTCAAAAAGAATCAGGTAGTTCAGCCTCATGGCCAAGGGAAAGTAGTCATACAAACTGCCCTATTTGTAGTTAGAATCAAATGCAATCTATGAAAGTTATATAAAATCCAAAAATAAATTATAACACTTAAAAATGCTTTTGGTTCCCAGAGATTACTGCCCTTCATTAACAATAAACATTTATCAAATTGACCAAATTCATGTTTAACTTCTAGTAACAATCTAACAAGATTTTATTGCATCTATTATATTTTTTATAGATAATAGCATAGAAAATACTTCAAGAAGTACTCTGGAAGACATTCTAAGAAGCAAGGACATCCAATTTGGAGAAGAAATTTTAAATGAATTTTTTATAACATCCTCAGAACAAACCAACATCCCTGGTAAGAGAACAATAGTTCAAGGTTTCAGTTATAACTTTCCAAAAAGTTTAATATAAAATTTAAACTTAATAGAAATAATCTACCACAATTAAATCATAACGATCTATAATTCCTATACCTACTTTTAATTAAAATTATAGTTAAAATAGTAATTACTGATATTGAACAATAAGCTAAATTAAAGTATTTTGGGTATCAAATAGAGAAGGCTTTGTATAAAATTTTATAGTAAACAACATTTGGATGTGTTTTATGTGTCTATATTTTCTTCTGAGTGGACACATGACTTTAAAGTAGGCACAGTAGAAAGACCACATAGAATTCCATTACCGCACTTTACTAAAATGACATTGACCTATCACCGATGTGTATCACCTATGTGTATCATTGACCTATCACCTACGTGTACAGAAAGTAGAGCCCAGACGGAAGTTTTTTGTTTCACATATGCCATGATGAAAGGGGTTTTCTAACTCAAAAGGGCAGGCTGAATATGTCTTTATCTCACTGACCCCAGACACCCATTAAAATTAAAATAAAGACATGAAAGGGGAAATGACCTCATAATAGCAATGAAGATGGGAAACGGGTGTTCAGTGGGTATGAGCATTACTCAGAGTTCTGGAAGATAGAAGATGGACCAGAGCATTTTGATAAATGAAATAGAGTAAAGAAAGTCTGAACCTACAGAGTGTGGGTTGCATGGGAGATTGGGAATTGTACAGTAGGAACCCAGAAAGACTGTGGGTAAAGGAGTGGAAAAAAAAAATCAGCAAGAGCTCAAAATGTGAAGGGCTGGAAATCTGTCTATGCAAACACTCTGATGACCATCTCTTTTCTCCTGTTTACTTCCAAGACTTCACCACGTGAAGAGCTGTGGGCAACCAGGCACTTACGCGCAGGCAAAATAAAAGCCAATTCCTCCCCCCCAAAAAAACCCATTGCCTTCGAGTTGATTATGACTCATAGTGACCCTACAGGACAGAGTAGAACTGCCCCATAACAGTTCCAAGGAGCAGCTGGTGGATTCAAACTACCAACCTTTTGGTTAGCAGCCAAGCTCTTAACTACTATGCCACCAGGGCAATTACCCATAGGCAGAACCAAAAACAAAACATCAAAACCCCTTCTCTAAAGAAACCAAACTGGTATGATGAAATTAAATATTGCTAGAATAACTTTCAGAATCCCTGAATAACATCCTCCCCATTTTGCCATTTGAAGGCCCTCACCGTAAGAGGATAGAGTCCAGTCAGCAAATCTCACCCACATGTACATATACATATATATATAGCCCACATGCTCATATTCATCAATTATCTGTTAAGCTCCTACCATAGGTTAGGCATTTTTCTAGTTTCTAGGAATATAGCAATCAACAAAATACACAAACCCCTTGCTTTTGTGGAGCTTACTTTTTAGACAGAAAATGGAGGGGTGAGACGAAAATAAACACTTCAGCAAATCAAGATGTGCTATGTCAGTTGGTGATAAATACTAAAAGGAGCAATGACTCATGATAAAGGAAATGAGAGTGTGGTGTTAATTTATATAACATACAAGAAGGGCCTCTCTGCTGAGGCTTGAAGTGAGAGAGAAAACTGTGTAAAGATACGGGGAAGAGTCTTCCACGCAGAAGGAACAGCAAGTACGAAGTTCTTGAATTAGGAATGCATGTTCAAAGAACAGCAGGAAAGCCAGTGTGGCTCAGTGAATGAAAGAGAGAGTGATATGAGAATAAATCAGGAAAGCCCAGAATTAGATACCTTTACTGGTGAATTCTAGCCAATGTTCAATGAAGAATTAATACTGATCCTGCTCCTCAAACCTCCAACCTCCTTTCCTATCCTTGCTCTCAGATAACCACACAGCTCACTTCCGCCTTTCCCACCAGCACATCTACCCTGCATGTGGGCCTGTATACTTTGTACGTCCTCCTGTTAGTATGAGTTAATTGTGCTCCAACCTAAGGCCAGCCACTCTACTTATGTACTAGATTCTATTCCCTCTTACCTACTCAAGGGCACCATGCCAGCAATCCCCCCCTTCTCTCCTGCATCGTGATTTTTGTACTCCACTGCGGTATTCTCAGTAGCACACAAACATGCTGTAATTCCTCTCATCTTAAAGGAAAAAGGACAAACCCTACCTTAATTCTACTTCCCCTCCAGTACAGCAACACATTTGTCTCCGATCCCTTTTATCTCATTTTCTCTTGAAATTACTCCTATCTGGCATTTACTCCCAGAGCAATAAAAAAAAAACAACAAACCATGTGTTCTTGACACAGTCACCCATGACCCTCACATTGCTAAATACTAATGGTCAATGCTCTATACTCGTATTACTTGACCAGCAGCATTTGACATGATTTTTTTCATAATTTGTATTTTATTGGTTGTTTTGAGGATCAGTACAGAGATATTATGAACAATTTGTACACAATTCCTAATGTGTGGACCAGAAATCTAAAAAGCCATGTAGTTATAATTCTTTTCTAAACATCAGTGACTTTCCATTTTTAAATTTGGAGGCAAATTTTCCTTAAGAGAATATCAAGTACAAATATCTTCAATTATTGATAAACCATTAGAAGTCCCACTAATTCATAATATTACACACAATACACATACAAATTTTTAACCTTTCACAGCACATAACAAAGTTATTAGGAAAACTGGACTCCCTCAAGCAAAGATGTTACAGAACGCACAGTGCTGACAAGGACAGCCATGATGAGAGAGTGATTTTCTTTAAGAAAAATAGAAGTAATTTAAAATGTTCAAGACATATAAATGCATTACCGTGACTCCACATTGCCATTTAGTATGCTTTGTATTATGGGATATAAAAACTGCCCCACCTCACCTATGGAATGTTTCATTAACCCCGTAAGACAGTCAATGCCTCCCACAATTCAACATCTCACTTTTTTCTGGTTGTACCAAAAGATAAACAACCAGCAAATGATTTCACCTCTTAAAAAAAAACATTTGCACTTAAAAAACGGGATGAGATGGAATTTCCTCCTTAAAAATGTTTCTAGGGCTACTAAAAAACCTGCATTTAAAAATACTTGATAAAAATATTCCTCTAGATTGTACTAGAAGGTAGATACAGGCGGATCACTGATAAGATGTGGCGTTATTGTTGTTAGGTGCCGGTTGTTAGGTGTTGTCAGTTCCAACTCATAGCAACCCTATGTACAACAGAACAAAACACTGCCCGGTCCTTCGCTATTCTCATGACTGTTGTTATCCTTGAGCCTATTGTTGCAGCCACTGTGTCAATTCATCTTGTTGAGGGTCTTCCTCTTTTACATTGATCCTCTACTTTAACCAAGCATGATGTCCTTCTCCAGGGACTGGTCCCTCCTGATAACATGTCCAAAGCACATGAGATGAAGTCTCACCATCCTCCCTTTTAAGGAGCATTCTGGCTGTACTTCTTCTAAGACAGATTTGTTCTTTCTTCTGGCAGTCCATGATATATTCAATATTCTTTGCCAACACCATAATTCAAAGGCATCAATTCTACTTCTGTCTTCCTTATTCATTGTCCAGTTTTCACATGCATATGTGGCAAATGAAAATACCATGGCTTGGATCAGGTGCACCTTAGTCCTCAAAGGGACATTTTTGCTTTTTAACACTTTGAAGAGGTCTTTCACGGGAGATTTGCCCAATGCAACACGTTGTTTGATTTCTTGACTGCTGCTTCCATGGACATTGATTGGGAATCTAAGTAAAATGAAATCTTTGACAACTTCAATCTTTTCTTTGTTTATCACGATGTTGCTTATTGGTCCAGTTCTGAGGATTTTTGTTTTCTTTATGTTGAGGTGTAATCCATACTGAAGGCTGTGGTATTTGATCTTCATCAGTAAGTGCTTCAAGTCCCCTTCACTTTCAGCAAGCAAGGTTGTGTCATCAGCATAATGCAGGTTGTTAATGAGTCTGCCTCCAATCCTGATGCCATGTTCTTCTGCATATAGTCCAACGTCTCAGATTACTTGCTCAGCATACAGACTGAATAAGCATGATGAAAGGATAAAACCCTGATACACACTTTTCCTAATTTTAAACCACAAACTATCCCCTTGTTCTGTTCCAATGACTGCCTCTTGGTCTATGTACGGGTTCCACTTTAGCACAATTAATTATTCTAGTAGACATGGTAAAACCAAACCCATTGCCATGGAGTTGATTCCAACTTATTGCAATCCTATAGGACAGAGTAGAACTCTCCCATAGAGTTTCCAAGGAGAGGCTGGTGGATTCCAACTGCCAACCTTTTTGTTAACAGCCGCGTTCTTAACCACTGCACCACCAGGGCTCCAGTAGACATGGTAGAAGAACATTAATCAGGCTTGGCTTTTTTCTCCTGTTCCATCAGAGACTGGACTCTGCTCGTTTTTAGTTTCTCCATTTTCTGCAGGTAAATCTTTTGTTCTGTGGTTGGCCGCTTCAGCCTGTCTTCCCTTTGAGCTCCTTTTACCTTTTATTTACACTTTTTTGTCTGAAGATCTGTCGTTTCCTGGGCTTTGTTTCCCCTTTTGCAGGAGCAGGCTTAGGTGACAACCTCGTGGATCTCATCTTGTGCTCTTCCTTTACTGTCCCTTAGGCCAAGCCGACCTTCGCCTTGGGCATGTTGGCGGCGGGGAGGCCACGGGCCGTGTGCTTGCAGACTGCGGCGCTGACCGCCACTGAGAAGCTGGGCTGCCTGGCCGCTGCAGCTCCGCCGGCCTCCGGAGCTGCTGGACCTGCCTTGACCTGATTGATTATACCCTCCTCCTTGAAGTTTCCTTGACATCCAGGGTATCACTTTCTCTTGGGCTTCCTCCTACCTCATAAGCCACTTCTTCTCAGTTTCTTTTCCTAATTATTACTCATTCCTCCTTGTTTTTCAAATCTCTAAACAATGGAATGCCCCAGCACCTCTCTTTTTTTTTTAATCGTTTTATCATTTACTTCCTGTCTTAGACATCTAGTGCTGCTATAACAGAAATACCACAAGTGGATGGCTTTAACAAAGAGATATTTATTCTCTCACAGTCTAGTAGGCTAGAAGTCCAAATTCAGGACGTTATCTCTCTCTGTCAGTTCTGGAGGAAGGTTTGTGTCATCAATCTTCCCTTGGTCTAGGAACTTCTCTGTGCAGGAACCTCAGGTCCAAAGGACGCACTCTGCTCCCAGCACTGCTTTCTTGGTGGTATGAGGTCCCCATGTCAGTCTTCTCGCTTTTGTTTTTTATATCTCAAAAGAGATTGGCTTAAGACACTATCTAATCTTGTAGACCTCGTCAGTATAACGGCCACTAATCCATTTTATTACATCATAGTGATAGCATTTACAACACGTAGGGAAATCACATCAGATGATAAAGTGGTAGACAATCATACAATACTGGGAATCATGACCTAGCTACTAGCCAAGCTGACAAATATTTTGGGGGGACACAATTCAATCCATAACACTTCCTATACGATTTCATTAAGTCTTATGGCGCTGTCTTAGTCATCTAGTGCTGCCATAACAGAAATACCGCAAGTGGATGGTTTTAACAAAGAGAAGTTTATTTCCTCATAGTCAACCTACGCTAGAAGTCCAAATTCAGGGCATCAGCCTCAGGGGAAGGCTTTTTCTCTCTGTCAGCCTTGTTTTCTTCAGTGTTCCCCCGGACTAGGAGCTTCTCTGCGCAGGGACCCTGGTCCAAAGGACACGCTCTGCTCCTGGCACTACTTTCTTGGTGGTATGATGTCCCCCTGTCTCACTGCTCACTTCTGTCTTTTATATCTCAAGAGATTGCCTCAGGACACAATCCAGTCTTGTAGATCAGGTCCTGCCTTACTAACACAACTGCCACCCATCCTGCCTCATTAACATCATAGAGGCAGGTTTACAACATACAGGAAAATCACACAGTACCAGGAATCATGACCTAGCCAAATTGATACACACATTTTTGGGGGGACATAATTCAATCCACGACAGGCACTAAACACCATCTATATGCTAATGCTTTTAGATTTATATCTCCAGGTACGTTCTTTCTTCTGAACTCCAAAATCCTACATCTTTTGCTTCAAATCATCCAGTGTCCCCAAATCCTGAAAATCACCCACAAATCTCTAGATAGTTTGATGCCTGACTACGTCTTTGACCTTATTTCCTAATTTTCTACCCCTTGATCACTGTGCTACAACTTTATTTTGTATTAAACTTAATAGACAAAATCCACATAATTTTCCAAACATAATTTAGCCCTGGGTTTCTGTATCTTTTATCTCAATAGAAACTGACATAGAAAATATATCAAGAGTTGGTCTAGAAGCTTTTGTATATGTGAAGATGCCCAATGCAAAAATATAAATATGCTACACTAAGACAAAGTTGTTTTGTAGGTAGTCTCTATTTGCTTTCAGTTGAATTCGATATTAATAGAAATATTATGTAGGTTTTATTTTCACATTCTTTTGCTTCCCTTTGATTTATGACCTAAATGAGTACAAGATCTGTATTTATTCATTCAACAAATATTTACTGAGTGCCTACTATGTGCCAACAGACCCCGTGCTAGGTGTTAGGGTCACAATGGTAAGTTAAAGCACATCAGTCTGTCCTCATGCAGCATGCAGTTTAGGAGAGGAAACAGACATTAATGAAATAATTATCCAAATGCATGTTTAAATAAACTCCATTAAATGGCATGAAGAAAAAAATCAGCTCTTTGTGAATATTTAACAGATGGACATGATCTACTTTAAGGTATCATTCTTGAGGAATTCTTGAGGCAGTAGCTTTAAAATGATAGTTTTGAAGGATGAGGAGTTAACTAGGTGAATTACAGGGTAGGGAGAGAGAAAAATATTCTCAGCTGTGGGAAATGTATAAGCAAAGGCCCACACTGGGGGCCTGAGGGCAGAGGTACCACCCACTCCATGTAGCCACCCATGACAGAGGCCTGAGAAGTAGAGGTGCCCCCCAATCCCTCCAGCCAACAACACTGGGCACCCAAGGACTGGCTCCACTACCCCTCACTACACACTCTAGTGGACAGGGGCACGCCCTCCACCTAGGCACCCAGAGGAAGCTGAAAGCCCCCTGCCTTGCCACACACTGCAACCAGACATCTGTGCCTACTCGGAACACCCCATGCAGCCCTGCCCACTTAGGACCGTAGGTGAGTCTTGGCACCACACACTTGGAGACTGATGATCTGGGCATCTGCACGCTGACCAACCAGTAAGTGGTGGAGGACACACACAACAACCAACCCAACGACCAGGGAGAACAGCCCCTGCACCCACGGCCAGGTGACCAGCAGGACAGATTCATCACTTCACCAAAAACTTTGCCTACTTCTTCAGCACCCCCACAAGAACAGTGAACAGACTCCTGGCCTCACACACATAGTAGTTGCTCCATCCACTTGGACAGAGGTGGTGAGAGCTTCAACAATGCCAACGACCAGAGTAAAACACATGGCCAACCTACTTGGACATATCAAAACAAACAAACAAAAATTCAGTATGCAATAAACAGAAATACAATAAATAAGTAAATAGATACAATAGTTTATTGATGCCTCAGAGACAACAGTCAAAATCAAATCACGTAAAGAAGCAGATGGCTCCAGCAAGTGGCCAAAAAAAAAAAAAAAAAAAAAAAAAATCAGAAAATGTTCCAGAGGAAGATAAGGCAATGGAACTACCTGATAAAGAATTCAAAAGACAAATATACAGAGCTCCCCATGATATCAAGAAGGAGATCAGGCAAAACACAGACCAAACCAAGGAACACAGAGACAAACCAATAGAAGAATTCAGGAAAACAATACAAGAACAAAATGACGGAATAGACAGGCTGCTAGAAACCATGCAAAAAGAGCAACCAGAAATCCAAAAGACTAACAATAAAATTTCAGAATTAGAAAACTCAATAGAAGGTCATAAGAGCAGAATTGAGACAATGGAAGTGTCAGAATTAGTGAGATTGAGGATAAATACTTTGACCTCAATTTTTAGGAAAAATCAGAAAAAAGGATGAAGAAAAATGAAGAAAGCCTAAGAATTATGTAGGATACCATCAAGAGGAAAACCTACAAGTGATTGGAATGGGGAGATAATGGAAAACATAGACAGAATTGTAGATTTGCTGGCAGAAAACTTCCCTAATATCATGAAAGACAAGAAGATATCTATCCAAGAAGCTCAACAAACCTCATATAGAATATACCCCAAAAGAAAGCCACCAAGACATATCATAATCAAACCTGCCAAAACCAAAGACAAAGAATCCTGACAGCAGCTAATGATAAATGAAAAGTCACCTAAAAAAGAACCAGTAAGACTAAACTCTGATTACTCAGCAGAAACCATGCAGGCAAGAAGACAATGCTATGACATACATAAAGCCTTGAAAGAAAAAAACTTCCAGCCAAGAATTATATATCCAGCAATATTATCTCTCAAATAGGATAGCAAAATTAGACCATTTCCAGATAAACAGAAATTAAAGGAATTTGTAAAAACCAGAACAAAATTACAAGAAATATTAAAGGGAATCCTCCAGTTAGAGAACCAACAACATCAGACAAAAATCCAAGGCTAGGATACAAGACAGATCAATGAGATACCAACCCAGATATGGAATTAAAAAAACAAAACAGAGCTAAAAGACTGAAAATAGAGAACCAGAAATGTCAATATATAAACGATGACAATGTTAAAACAAAAAGGAGGAAATAAATGATGTAGTCATAGAACTTCCATATAGAGAGGAAGTCAAGGCAATATCAAAAAGTAAAAGACTGGTTTAAACTTAGAAAAATAAAGGAAAATTTCAAGATAACCACAAAGGAAGCTAACAAACCTACCCATCAAAATAAAAAAAGAAGAAAAACATAAAGATTCAGTAAACATAAAATCAATAATAATGAAAGAGATGAAAAGAAAATACATAAACAAAAGGAACGCACAGAAAATTAAGCAAAACAAAGAAATTGTCAACACCACACACACAAACAAAATACAACAAAATGACAGCAGTAAACTCATACCTATGAATAATTACATTGGATGAAAATGGCCTAAATGCGCCAGTAAAGAGACAGAGTGACAAAGTGGATTAAAAAATAGGATCCATCTATATGCTGTCTACTAAAGACACACCTTAGGGGTTTCCGCACAACATGGCGCTATAGACAGAAACATCATGCCATCCCTCCACAGCAAAGATCTGAAAAACTAAGTCAGACTCATACATCAATTCTGAAACCCTAAGCATAAAACGAAGAGATAAAGAATTCAGCCAAACACTGACTGGAATAAGAAACTGACTGAGAACAAAGAGTGAGGAGAGATACATGCAAAGGTCCCCTATCAGCTACTGCAGCACAGATCTGCCATCTTGGAGTCTGTCTTAGTCATCTAGTGCTGCCGTAACAGAAATACCACAAGTGGATAGTTTTAACGAAGAGAAGATTATTTCCTCACAGTCAAAGTAGGCTAAAAGTCCAAATTCTGGGCGTCAGCTCCAAGGGAAAGCTTTTTCTCTCTCTGTCGGCCTTCTCATCAATGTTCCCCCAGACTAGGAGCTTGTCGGTGCAGGGATCCCAGTCCAAAGGACACGGTCTGCTCCCGGCACTGCTTTCTTGATGGTATGAGGTCCCCCTGTCTCACTGCTCACTTCTGTCTTTTATATCTCGAGAGATTGCCTCAGGACACAATCCAGTCTTGTAGATCCAGTCCTGCCTTACTAACACAACTGCCGCCCATCCTCCCTCATTAACATCATAGAGGCAGGTTTACAACATACAGGAAAATCACACAGTACCAGGAATCATGGCCTAGCCAAATTGATACACACATTTTTGGGGGGACATAATTCAAACCATGACAGACTCCTATAAGAGACCAGCAAACTGGGGGTACAAGAAAGCAGCTTCATGGAGTTTCTAGCAGGAGACAGAACAACTTATAACCAGTGATATACACTTTCCCACCCCCCTTCTTCATCCCTACTCAGTCTCCTCTGCTTCCTGTGGCCACAGTTTCTTGGCCGGGAAGCACCAGCTTCACCCCCATGTTGCTTGGTTTCCACCTGCCCTCAATGGCTGGCTCCCTGACTGCCATTTGTTGGCTGCTGGTGTTGCTTTTCTCCACTTCTTTAGGTTTCTTCCTTACCTCTCAGCACCTCAGTCTCCTTTATCTCAAATACCTGGCTCTGTGTGCCATCTTTGCTTCTTCCTGAAAGGCTGTGAAACACCGCTAGACTGTGAAACTGCTTCCTGGTCCGTGCTGCCATGCTGCTGGGACCCTCAGGGCTTTTTTTTTTTTTTTTTGTCTGTTCTGTTTTGATTTGTTTATTTGTTTTTCTTTTCTTGGCTTGGGAGCCCCTTCTAGCCAGGTAGTATCATGCAGCTTGGGAGCTACTCCCTCTCCCTTACTCTGCGCAGACACACAGACATTCCTGGGAGCATTTATTTTTTCATGTTTTTGTTTCTTTGTTTTGTTTTCTTCTCTTTTTCCCTTTTTGTCTTTCCTCATTTCCAGTTTCTCATCTCTCTATACTTACCTTCTCTTCCAGTCTTCTGCATACCTGGCACTGTGACACCTATACTTCACAGTCTGGGAGCAACTTCCCCAGTCCTAGCAGCCACACCAGTGGGATCCCTGGACACTTTTCTTTCTTTTTTTCCTCTAATTTTTATTTATTCATTTTTTTCTTTTACCCTTTCTCTTTTTGTTTTTCTCCATTTCTCAGTCTCTCATCTCTCCATTCCAATAGCAAGCTCCTTTACCACTCTTTTTTGTTTGTTTGTGTGTATGTTTTTGGCTCCTGTTCCTCTCTCCTCTCTCTCCTCTTTCCTGAACCCATCTTGGCTCCACACATCACAGTCTCCCCCTTCCTTCCTGCCTACCTGCAGGGTGCACTGAACATCACACTCCCAAGCACCACAGGCACGGCCTACCGCAACCTGCCCTGCACTGATTCCCAGTCTGCTCTGTCGCCCCTAGTACATGCCACAAACAACCCAGCCTAGCAACTCCCCTTCAGCTGGGCATGCCCTGCTGTACCACACCTGAATGACTGATTCTGCCCATTGGAGAAGGAGGTGAAAAGTATCATGTCCACTGGCGAGCACACACCAAAGAATGCACAGGCCGCCTGCTCAGATGTAACCAAACCAAACAAAAACTCAATATGAGGAAAATAACTACCGAATTCCCCAAAGACGCAGACAATATCAAAACATATGCAAAAACAGGACAGGATGGTTCCAGTAGATGTCCAAAATAAAATACCAGATGACTTTAAGTAGAAGGCACTAGAATTATCTGATAGGGAATTCAAATCTCTAATATTCAGAATTATCCAAGAGTTAAAGCAAAAAGCTGACAAAAATGATGAAAAAATAGACAAATTTATGGAAAAGGCAGACAAATTCATGGAAAATACAGATAAAAATTGGGAGAATTCAAGAAAATAATATAGGAACAAAATGCCAAAATAAATTCACAACTAGAAATCATACAAAAACAGCAATTAGAAATCCAAAAGATACACAACAAGATGTCAGAAATTGACAGTGTCATAGAAGGGCTGAGGAGCAGGTTTGAAATAATGGAAGACAGGATCAGCAAAATTGAAGACAAACACTTGGATACAACTGTGTTTCCGGAAAAATAAGAAAAAATAACGAATAGAAATGAAGAAACCCTGAGAATTATGTGGGATACAATCAAAAGCGAAAATATGCAAGTGATCGGACTTCCAGAACTGGGAGAAAACAGAAAACACAGAGAGGATCATTGAAGAACTGCTGACAGAAAACTTCCACAATATCATGAAAAATGAAAAGCTGACCATCCAGCAAGCTCAAAGAAACCCATATAGGGTAGACCCCAAAAGAAAATCAACGAGGCATATCATAATCACACTCGCTAACACCAAAGACAAACAAAGAATCTTGAGAGCAGCTAAAGAAGAACAAAAAGTCACATAAAGAGAAGAAACAATAAGACTTAGCTTGAATTTATTCAGCAGAAACCATGCAGGCAAGAAGGCAATGGGATGACATATATAAAACCTTGAAAGAAAAAAAATTGCCAGCCAAGAATAATATACCTTGCAAAACTCTCATTCACAAAAGACAGTGAAATTAGTTCATTTATAGATAAACAGAAATTAAGGGACCCTGTAAAAACCAAACCAAACGAAACTTACAAGAATTATTAAAGGAACACCTTCGATCTGAGAACAAACAACATCAGACCACAGGCTGAATCTAGGACACAGGATTGTACTAGCCAGATACAAACCTAAGAAATGAACTCTTACGGACTATCGAAAACCAAAACAATTACAACATGGAACAAAACAGGTTAATCCTTAAATGACAACAGCATCAGAACAATAAAAGAAGGAATAAATGGTGTAGGTATAGAACCTACTAATGGAGAGGAAGGCAAAGCGATAACAAGTAATAATAGACTGGTTCAAACCTAGGAAGATAAGGGTAAATTTCAAGGTAACCACAGAGAAATTTAACAAACCTACTCATAAAAATAAAGAAGAAAAACAGAAAGTCTCAGTAAAAACAAAACCTAAAAAAACCGAAGAAATGCAAAAAAATCCACAAACAAAAGGAATTCAGCACAGGAGAGTAAGAGGAACAAAGAAACCGTCAGCACCACAAAAAAAGCACTACAAGATGACAGCAATAAACTCACACCTATCAATAATTACACTGAGTGTAAATGGTCTAAAGACACACATAAAGAGATGGACAGTGACTGAATGGATAAAAAACAAGATCCATCAATATGCTGTCTACAAGACACACACCTTAGAAACAAAGACATAAATTTATTAAAAATAAAACAATGGAAAAAATATATCAAGCAAACAGCTACCAAAAAAGAGCAGAAGTGGCGACACTAATCTCAGATAAAATAGATTTTAAAACAAAATCCACCATAAAAGACAAAGAGGGACACTATACAATGATTAAGAGGATGATCCATCATGAAGACATAAGTATACTAAACGTCTACACACGCATTGATAGGGCTCCATAATATATAAAACAAACTCTAACAGCACTGAAAAGAGAAATTGACAGTTCCACAGTAATAGGAGGAGACTTCAACACACCACTCTCAATAAAGGACAGAACATCTAGAAAGAAACTCAGCAAAGATACAGAAGATCTAAAGGGCACAATCAGCCAATCTGACCTCGTAGACATATATAGAACAGTCTACCCAACAGCTGCAAAGTACAAATTCTTTTCCAATGCACATGGAACATTCTCCAGAATAGACCACATCTTAAGCCACAGAGCAATCCTCAACAAGATCGAAAACGTTGAGATAATACAAAGTATCTTCTCTGACAACAATGCCATCAAGGTAGAAATTAACAACAGGAAAATGAAGGGCAAAAAATCAATTACATGGAAACTTAATAACACCTTGCTTACACATCACTGGGTAACAGAAGAAATCAGAGATGGAATTAAAAAATTCCTAGAATCAAACAAGAATGAAAACACATCATACTAAAACCTTTGGGACACGACAAAGGCAGTTCTCAGAGGACAATTTATAACAATAGGTGTACACATCAAAAAAGAAGAAAGGGACAAAATCAAAACATTAACTACACAACTAGAACAAATAGAAAGAGAACAGTAAAAGAAGCCCACAGCCACCAGAAGAAAGGAAATAATAAAGATCAGAGCAGAAATAAATGAAACAGAGAATAGAAAAACTATAGAAAGTATCAACAAAACCAAAAGTTGGTTCTTTGGAAGGATCATCAAAATCGAGAAACCACTGGCCAGACTGACAAAAAAAAAACAGGAGAAGATGCAAATAACCGAAATAAGAAATGAAATGAGGGACATTACAACACACCCAATTGAAATAAAAAAGATTATGTCATAGTCATCTAGTGCTGCTCTAACAAAGATACCACAAGTGCACGGTTTTAACAAGGAAAAGTTTATTCTCTCACAGTCCAGTAGCTACAAGTCCAAATTCAGGGTGTCAACTCCAGGGGAAAACTTTCTCCATTCGCTCTGGAGGAAGGTCTGTGACATCAATCTCCCTTTGGTATGGGAGCTTCTCTGCACAGGAACCTCAGATCCAAAGGACACGCTCTGCTCCTGGCACTGTTTTCTTGGTGGTATGAGGTTACCATGTGTCTCTGCTGGCTTCTCTCTTTTTATCTCAAAAGCAATTGCATTCAGACACTATATAATCTTGTCAACCTCATCAGTATAACTTCATCACAGTGACAGAATTTACAACACATAAGGAAATCACACATAACCTCATCATAGTGATAGAGTTTGCTATGCAAGAGGAAGTCACATCAGAGTACACAATCTTACAGTACTGAGAATCATGACGCAGTCAACCCGACAGACATTTTTTGGGGACACAATTCAATCCATGAGAGATTATAACAGAGTATTATGAAAAACTATACTCCAACAAATTTGAAAACCTAGAGAAAATAGATAAATTTCTAGAAACACACTACCTACCCAAATTACCACAAAGTGATGTTGAAAATCTGACCCATAACAAGAGAAGAGATTGAAAAGGTAATAAAAAAAACTCCCAACAAAAAAAAAAAGCCCTGGCCCAGGTCGCTTCAGCAGAGAATTCTACCAAACATTCAGAGAAGAGCTTATACCAGTACTACTCAAACCATTTCAGAACATAGAAAAGGAGGTGATACTTCTGAATTCATTTTATGAAGCCAGCATAACTCTGATACCAAAACCAGGCAAAGACGCCACAAAAAAAAAAAAAAAAAAAGAAAGAAAACTACAGACCAATATATCTCATGAATATAGATGCAAAAATTCTCAACAAAATTCTAGCCAATAGAATTCAGCATCACATTAAAAAAAAATACACCACAACCAAGCAGGATTCATACCAGGTATGCAAAGATGGTCCAACATTAGAAAATGAATCAATGTAATCCACCACATGAATAAAAGGAAAGAAAAGAATCACATGATCATTTCAATTGACTCAGCAAAGGCGTTTGACAAAGTCCAACACCCATTCCTGATTAAAAAAACTCTCAATAAAATAGATACAGAAGGGAAATTTCTCAACATAATAAAGGGTATCTATGCAAAACCAACGGCCAACATCATTTTTAATGGAGAGAGGCTGAAAACATTCCCCTTGAAAACAGGAACAAGACAAGGATGCCCTTTATCTCCACTCCTATTTAACATTGTGCTGGAAGTCATAGTTAGAGCAATAAGGCAAGAAAAAAATAAAGGGCATCCAAACTGGTAATGAAGAATTTAAACTGTCCCTGTTTGCGGATGACACGACACTATACATAGAAAACCCTAAAGAAAACTACTAGAACTAATAGAAAGATTCAGCAGAGTAGCAGGATACAAGATAAATGTACAAAAATCAGTTGGATTCCTATACACCAAAAAAGAGAACGATGAAAAGGAAATCAGGAAAACAATACCATTTATAATAGCCCCTAAAAAATAAAATACTTAAGAATAAATCTAACCAGGGATGTAAAAGACCTATACAAAGAAAACTACAAAGCACTACTGCAAGAAACCCAATGGGATCTACATAAATAGAAAAACATACCATGCTGATGGATAGGTAGACTCAACATAGTGAAAATGACAATTCTACACAAAGCAATTTACAAATACAATGCAATCCTGATCCAAACAAGCAATATTTTTTAAAGAGATGGAAAAACTAATCATTAACTTTATATGGAAAGGGAAGAAGCCCCGGATAAGTAAAGCTCTATTGAAGAAGAAGAATAAAGTAGGAAGGACTTGCACTACCTGACCTCAGAACCTACTATACAGCTATGGTAGTCAAAACAGCCTGGTACTGGTATAGCGACAGATACATTGACCAATGGAACAGAATTGAGAACCCAGATGTAAATCCACTCACCTACGGTCACCTGATCTTTGACAAGGGCCCAAAAACCGTCAAATGGGGAAAAGAGTCTTTTTAACAAATGTTGCTGGCAAAACTGGATGTCCATCTGCAAAACAATGAAACAGGACCTTTACCTTACACCATAAACAAAAACTAATTCAAAATGGATCAAAGACATAACATGAAGCCAAAAGCTATCAAGTTCATAGAAGAAAAAATAGGATCAATGCTAGAGGCTCTAATGCATGGCATTAACAGGGTACAGACCATAACCAACAACACAAACCCCAGAAGATAACCTAGATTACTGGGATCTTCTAAAAATTAAACGCTTATGCTCATCAAAAGACTTCACCAAAAGAGTAAAAAGAGAACCTACAGATTGGGAAAAAATTTTTGGACATTACAAGTCAGACAAAGGTCTAATCTCTAAAATCTACAAGAAAATTCAACACTTCTACAACAAAAAGACAAATAATCCAATTAAAAAATGGGCAAGGGAAATGAACAGATACTTCACCAAAGAAGACATTCAAGCCGCCAACAGACACATGAGAAAATGCTCGCGATCACTAGCCATTAGAGAAATGCAAATTAAAGCCACAATGAGACACCATCTCACCCTGGCATTACTGGCAGGAGTCAAAAACACTGGAAATAACAAATGCTGGAGAGGCTGCTGAGAGATCGGAACACTTATGCACTGCTGGTGGGAATGCATAATGATACAACCATTTTGGAAAATGATATGGTGCTTCCTTAGAAAGCTAGAAATAGAAATACCATATGATCCAGCAATCCCACTCCTAGGAATATAGCCTAGAGAAATAAGAGCCGTCACACAAATAGACATATGCACACCGTGTCCATTGCAGCACTGTTTACAGCAGCAAAAAGATGGAACCAACCTAGATGCCCATCAAGAGATGAATGGATAAACAAACTATGGTACATACACACAATGGAGTATTATGCAATGAAAAAGAACAATAATGAATCTGTGAAGGATCTCATAACATGGATGAAACTGGAGGACATTATGCTGAGTGAAATAAGTCAATCACAAAAGGACAAATGTTGTATGAGACCTCTATTGTAAAAACTCATGAAAAAGTTCACACACAAAAAGTAACAATCTTTGTTGGTTATGAGGAATGGGAGGGGTGGGGGAGAAATACTAAATAGACAACAGATAAGTGGTAACTTTGGTAAAGGGTAAGACAATACACAATACTGGGGAAGCCAGCACAACTTGTACAAGGAAAGGTCATTGAAGCTCCATAGACACATCCAAACTCCCTGAGGGAATGAATTGCTGGGCAGAAGGCTGTGGGGACCAGAGTCTCAGGGAACATCTAGCTCAGTTGGCGTAACACAGTTTATAAAGACAATGTTCTACATTCTACCTTGGTGAGTAGCATCTGGGGTCTTAAAAGCCTGTGAGCAGCCATCTAAGATACTCCACTTGTCTCACCCCTTCAGGAGCAAGGGAGAATGAAGAGAACAGGACACACGGAAAAGATTAATCCAAAGAACTAATGGACCACAGCTACCACGGCTTCCAGCAGACTGGGTCCAGTTCAGCTAGATGTTGCCCGGCTACCACCACTGACTGCTCTGACTGAGATCACAGTAGAGGGTCCTGGACAGAGCTGGAAAAGGATGTAGAACAAAATTCTAACTAACAAAAAAAGACCAGATTTACTGGCCTGAAAGAGACTGGAGAAACCCTGAGAGTAGGCCCCCGCACTCCCCTTTATTTAGCTCAGTGGTGATGTCACTCCTGAGGTTCACCGTTCAGCCAGGGATTGGACAGCCCCATAAAACAAAATGGGACTGATGGGGCACAGTAGTCCAGGGACAAGCACTAGAAGGCAGGAGGGGACAGGGAAGCTGGTGATAGGCAACCCAAAGTTGAGAAGGGACAGTGTTGACATGTCGTGGTGTTGTTAACCATTGTCATAGGGCAATATTTGTACTGTTTAATGAGAAACTATTTGTTCTGTAAACCTTCATCTACGGTACAAAAAAGAAAATAATTAACTATGTGAGATCAAATTGACAACAGCTACTCAAAAGGTTTGATGGGAAGCCTAGGGGTCAGTCAGTTGAAGATAATGGTGATGGAATAATTTGGAAAAGGCTAGTGAGAACAGCAGCAGAACTGGAAGAATGTAAATGATGTCACTGAATTGCGCATGTATAAGTTTTTGAAAAGGTGTAACTTTGGCCATCTATATTTTCACCAAAAAAAAAAATTTTAAAAAGGTCCTCCAAGTTCAAGAAGGGATGGGAGAGTGTTGACATGTCGTGGGGTTGTTAACCAATGTCATAAAACAATATGCGTACTGACTGTTTAATGAAAAACTATTTGTTCTATAAACCTTCATCTAAAGTACAATAAAAAATAAATAAATAAAGCCATGCCTTAGGCCCAAAGACATAAACTAAAACTCAAAGGATGGAAAAAAATATATATCAAGCAAACTATAACCAAAGAAGAGCAGGAGTGGCAATATTAATCTCTGATAAATTAGCCTCGAAAGCAAATTCCACCACGAAGGATAAGGAAGGACACTATATAATGATTAAAGGGTCAGTACACCAGGAGGACGTAACCATAATCAATATGTATGCACCCAAAGATAGGGCTCTAAAATACATAAAACAAACTAACAGCATTTTAAAAGATATATAGACAGTTCCACAATAATAGTAGGAGACTACAACACACGACTTTTGGTGAAGGAGACAACATCTATAAAGAAAATCAATAAAGATAAAGAAAATCTAATGCCACAATCAACCAACTCGACCTCATAAACATATACAGAACATTCCACCCTACAGCAGTAATGTATACATTCTTTTCCAATGCAGATGAAACATTCTCTAGAAGAGATCACACTTTATGCCACAAAGCAAGCCTTAACAAAATCCAAAACATTGAAATAATACAAAGCTTCTTCTTTGATCATAATGCCATAAAAGTAGAAATCAATAAGAGAAACAGCAAGGGAAAAAAATCAAATACAGGAAACTGAATAACACCTTGCTTAAAAACTATTGGGTAATAGAAGAAATTAAGGAAGGAATTTAAAAAAAAATCATAGAATCAAATGAGAAAGAAAATACATCTTAACAAAACCTTTGGGACACTGCAAAAACAGTGCTTAGAGATCAGTTTATAGCAATAAATACACAAATCAAAAAAGATGAAAGGGTCAAAATCAAAACATTAACCCTACAACTCAAAAAAATAGAAAGAGAGCACCAAAAGAAGCCCCCAGGCACCAGAAGACAGAAAATAATAGAGATTACACCAGAAATGAATGAAATAGAGAATAGAGAAACAATTGAGAGAATTAACAAGACAGAAAGTTGTTTCTTTGAAAAAATCAACAAAATCGACAAATCATTGGCCAAACTGACAAAAGAAAAGCAGGAGAGGAAGCAGAAAAAAATGATAATAAATCAGAGGGGTGATAACACAACAGACCCAAATGAAATAAAAAGGATCATAACACAATACTATGAAAAATTGTACCCCAACAAATTTGAAAACCTAGAGGAAATGAACAAATTTCTAGAAACACACTACCTAACTAAACTAACAAACTGAGATAGAAAATCTGAATAGACTCATAAAAAGAGAAGAGATTGAACAGGTAATAAAAAAGTCCCAACAACAACAACAAAAAAAAGCCCTGGCCAAGACAGCTTCACTGGAGAATTCTACCAAAATTTCGTAGAAAAGCTAACACCAATACCACTCAAGGTATTTCAGAGCATAGGGAAAGAAAGAATACTCCCGAACTCATTCTATGAAGCCAGCATAATCTTGATCCAAAAGCCAGGCAAAGACACCACTAAAAAAGAAAACTACAGACCGATATCTCTCATGAACATAGACACAAAAATTCTAGGCAAAATTTTAACCAATAGAATCAACAGCATATCCAAAAAAAAAAACCATCATGACCAAGTGGCATTAGTATCAAGGGTGCAGGGATTGTTCAACATTAGAAAATCAATCAATATAATCCACCACAAATAAATAAAACAAAACAAAAGAACCAACCACACGATCTTATCAATCGAAGCAGAAAAGGTATTTGATAAAATCCAACACGCATTCCTTTTAAAAACTCTCAGCAACATAAGAATCAAAGGGAAATTCCTTGACATTTATACTAAACTAAGAGCCAATATAATTCTAATTAGAGAGAGACTAAAAGCATTCGCCTTGAGAATGGGAATGAGACAAAGATGACCTTTATCACTACTCTTATTCAACATTGTCCTGTAAGTTTTAGCTAGCACAATAAGGCAAGAGAGAAAAAAAAAAAAAGGCATCCATACTGGTAAGGCAGAGGTAAAACTATCCCTATTCACAGATTATACACAGAAAACATTTTTGAAATTTGTGAAAATGTCAGTTGTACCCAAAGCAATTTACAGATACAATGCAATCCCGATCCATATTCTAACAGCATTCTTTAACATATTGGAGAAAAAAACACCAACTTTATATGAAAAGGGAAGAGGCCCAGGATAAGTAAAGCATTACTGAAGAAGAACAAATTGGGAAGCCTCTCACTACCTGATTTTAGAACCTATTATACAGCTATGGTAGTTAAAACAGCGTGATACTGGTACAACAATAGACACATAGACCAATGGAACAGAATTGAGAATCCAGATGTAAATCCATTCATTTATGAGCAGTTGATACTTGACAAAAGGCCAAAGTCCGTTTAAATGGGGGAAAAGACAGTCTCTTTAACAAACGGTGCTGACATAACTGGATGTCCATTTGTAAAAAAATGAAACAAGATCCATACCTCACATCATGCACAAAAACTAACTCAAAATGGATCAAAGACCTAAATATAAAATCTAAAATGATAAAGATCATGGAAGAAAAAATAGCGACAACATTAGGGGCTCTAATCAATGGCATAAATATAATACAAAGCCCAACTAACAATGCATAAATGCCAGAAGAGAAATAGATAACTGAGAGCTCCTAAAAATCAAACACTTATGCTCATCAAAAGACTTCATCAAAAGAGTAAAAAGAGAACTTACATACTGGGAAAAAAATGTTGGTTATGACATATCTGACAAGGGGCTAATCTCTAAAATCTACAAAACACTTCAACAACTCAATAACAAAAAGACAAATAATCCAATTAAAAAATGGGCAAAGGATATGAAAAATCACTCCATCAAAGAAGACATTCAGACAGCTAACAGACACGTGAGTAAATCCTCATGATCATTAGCCATTAGAGAAATGCAAATCAAAACTACAGTGAGATACCATTTCACCCCGACATTACTGGCACGAATAAAAAAAAACAGAAAATAACAAATATTGGAGAGGTTTTGGGGAGATTGGAATTCTTATGCACTGCTGGTGGGAATGTCAAATGGCACAACCACATTGCAAAACGATATGGTGCTTCCTTCAAAAGCTAGAAATAGAAATACCATAGGATCCAGCAATCCCACTCCTAGGAATATAACCTAGAGAAATATGAGTGGTCACATGAATAGACATATGCACACCCATGTTCATTGCAGCACTATTCACAATAGCAAAAAGATGAAAATAACCTAGATGCCTATCAACAGATGAGTGGATAAACAAATTATGGTACATACACACAATGGAATACTATGCAATGATAAAGAACAATGATGAATCTGTGAAACATCTCACAATATGGATGAATCTGGAGGGCATTATGCTGAGTGAAATAAGTCAGTCACACAGTAAAAAACATTCCATGATAGTTATGAGGGGAAAGGGAAATCACTAGACAGTAGACAAGTGTCAACTTTGATGAAGGGAAAGACAAAACACAATATAGGGAAAGTTAGCACAACTGGACCAAAGCAAAAGCATAGAAATTTCCTAGACACATCCAAACACTTTGAAGGACCAAGAAGCTGGGGTTGGGGACTGGGGAACATAGTCTCGGGGGACATCTAGGTCAACTGACATAACATAGTTCATAAAGAAAATATTCTACATCCCACTTTGGTGAGTAAAGTCTGGGGTCTTAAAAGCTTGCATGTGGCCATCTAAGATGCATACACTGGTCCCATCCCACCCAGAGCAAAGGAAAATGAAGAAAACCAAAGGCAAAAGGAGAACATTATCTCAAAGAACTGAAGGACCACATGAACAAGAGACTAGCCCAGCCTGAGTCAGGAGGAACTAGATGTTGCCTGGCTACTGCCAACGACCACTCTGACAGAGATCACAACAGAAAGTCCTGGACAGAACGGGATAAAAATGTAGAATAGAATTTAAATTCACAAAAAAAAGACCAGACTTACTGGTCTGACAGAGACTATAGGAACCCCTGGGACTATGGCCCCCAGATACTCTGCTAACTCAAAACTGAAACCATTCCTGAATCCCGCTCTTCAGACAAAGATTAGACAGATCTACAAAACAAAAAATAATACACGTGAGGAACATGCTTCTTAATTAAATCAAAACTACAAGACCAAATGGGCAGCTCCTGTCCAAAAGCAGGATGAGAAGGCAGGAAGGAACAGGAACCGGATGAATGGACACAGGAAACCAGAGGTTAAAAAGGGGGAGCATGTTGTCACATTGTGGGCATTGCAGCCGATGCCACAAAACAATGTGTGTATAAATTTTTGAATGAAAAATTAACTTGAGCTGTAAATTGTCACCTAAAGCACAATAAAATTTTTAAAAAAAGAAGCTAAATTTACTTTGCCTATACTCTATAAATGGAACACCAAAGCCTGGATGACAGGATTACCTATTTACAACATGGTTTATTGAATAGTTTAAGCCTACTGTTGAGACCTACTGCTCAAAAAAAAAGATTCCTTTCAAAATATTACTGCTCATTGACAATGCACCTGCTCACCCAGAAACTCTGATGGAAATATACAAGGAGATTAAGTAATGTTGTTTTCGTACCTGATAACACATCTATTCTGCAGCCCATTGATCAAGGAGTAATTTTGAATTTCAAATCTTATTATTTAAGATATATATTTAGTAAGGCTATAGCTGCCAGAGATAATGATCCCTCTGATACATCTGGGCAAAATAAATTGAAAACCTTCTGAAAAGATCCATCATTTTAAATGCTATTAAGAACATTCATGATTTGAGCCAGGAGGTCAAAATATCAACATTAACAGGAGTTTGGAAGAAGTTGATTACAACCCTCATGGATGATTTTGAGGCTCTGAAGACTTCAGTGGAAGAAGTAACTGCAGAAGTGATGGAAATAGCAAGAGAACTAGAATTAGAAGTGGAGCCTGGGAGGCCAGGCCAAGATGGCGGAGTAATCAGACGCTTCTAGTGGACCCTCTTACAACAAAAACCCAAAAAAACAAGTGATTCAATGATATATGGCAATCTGGGAGCCCTGAACATCAACGGCAGAGTTGAGGAACCGGACTGAGTGGCAGAGGGAGGGAGAGACAGTTCAGAAGCAGCGAGGAGTTACCAGACTTGACCTGGCGATAGCCTGAGACCCTCATGCCTGAGCAGCTTGTGGGTGAGCAGCAAGACAGGCAGGCAGCTGTGCTCGGGAGGCACGTTTTCTGCAATGGGAGAGACCTAGCACCAGAAACTCTACACAGCCACCCAAAACCAGTGAGAAGCAGCCCTCCATGAAAGATAAGTACTCGTGTATGGCTTACTGCATGAATCAAAAACACCTCCCTTAGAGAAAAACCTCTCCCATTTACCTCCTGATCCCTGCTCTGCACTGGTCCTGGACTGTCTTCAGCAATTGCTGAGTCCCGTGGGTTGGAAGTAGGATCTATAACAACCCAGAGCCATTCTCACTGCCTTGGAGAGTGAACAAATTAACAAACAGGATGAAAAAATAAACTGCTGGCTCCCCTAAGCCAGGAACCCGGGGTAGGCACAGCTCTTTTGCCTAGGCACAGGCATACGGGAGCCACAGACTTTGAGTGCCTTTCCCCCTGCATAGACTTGTGTGGGCCCATTTCAACAACATAGACCCCCATTACCACAGTACAATAGAGTATATACCATAAGTCTAACTTTAACCGTTTCAGTTGTGAAGTGGCAGGTCCTTGACATTTGACACTGCTCTGCCCATTAAGCAGGGTCTTCGCCTACCCACATCAGGGACCCGAGGACTGGTGGCTCCACACATGCCACCTAGCCACCTGTGATAGGGGCCCATGAATAAGAGGTGCCCCCCAGTCCTTATAGCCAACAGCATTAGGTGCTCATAGTCTGGCTGCAAAACCCACCCACCTATGCCTTCTATGGAACAGGGACATGCCTTCCTCCTGGACACTCAGGGGCAGCCATCAGCCCTCTGCCTTGCTCAGCCTGTGTCCTGCTGCTGCCGCCAGATGTCTGTGCCTACACCAATCACCCATGCCTGTATAGGACTGAGACCCTACACCACATACTTGGTGGCTATCTACGTGGGCACCTGAGCTTAATCCATACAGGAGGAGTGGGTGGACTCCTGAGCTCACATACCTAGTAACAGATCTAACCACCTGGTGACAGGACTTTAGAGCTTCAAAGGTGGCAATAATCAAACTAGCTCATACAAGCAGCCTATTTCGGGATATCAAAACAAAACAAGAAGCTAGGACAGTAAGCAAACATAAAATAAATACATATAATAACTTACTGATGGCTTGGAGACAACAGTCAATATCAAATTACATAAAGAGGCAATCCATGATGGCTTCAGCAAGCTCCCAAAATAAAGAATCCAGAAATATTCCAGAGGAGGAAAATTTCTTGGAATTACCAAAGGCAGAATACAAAAGATTAATATACAGAACTCTTCAAGAAATTAGGAAGGAAATTAAACAATACACAGAACACACAATAAAAGAAATTAAAAAGATTAGAGAAGGGCATAATGACGAATTTCACAGGCTGCAAGAAGCAATCAGAAATCCAGAAGATTAACAAAATTTCAGAATTAGACAACTTAATAGAAAGTCATAGGAGCAGAATTGAGGCACTGAAAGTCAGAATTAGTGAGAATGAAGATAAAGCACTTGACACCAACTTATTTGAGGAAAAATAAGATAAAAGAATTTAAAAAATGAAGAAACTTTAAGAATTATGTGGGACTCTATCAAGAGGAATAACCTACGAGTGACTGGAGTATCAGAACAGGGGGGATAACCAGAAAATACAGAGAGAATGTTGAAGATTATTTGGCAGAAAACTGCCCTGATATCGTAAAAGATGACAAGATATCTATCCAAGATGCTCATCAAACCACACATAAGGTAGATCCCAAAAGAAAGTCACCAAGACATATTATAATCAAACTTGCCAAAAACAAAGATCAAGAGAGAATTTTAAGAGCAGCTAAGGATAAATGAAAAGTCATCTACAAAGGAGAGTCAATAAGAATAAGCTCGGATTACTCAGCAGAAACCATGCAGGCAAGAAGGCAATGGGATGACATATATAAAGCCTTCAAGGAAAAAAACTGTGAGTCAAGAACTATATATACAGCAAAACTGTCTCTCAAATATGATGGTGAAATTAGGGCATTTCTAGATAAACAGAAGTTTAGGGAATTTGCAAAAACCAAACCAAAATTACAAGAAATACTAAAGGGAGTGCTCCCGTTAGGAAATCAGTAACAACAGATAACAACTCAAGACTGGAACACAGGACAGAACAACCAGATATCACACCAAATAGGGAAGTCACAAAAGGGAATCAAAGCTAAAACACTGAAAATAGGGAAACAGATGTTAATATGTAAAAGATGACAACATTAAAACAAAAAAAAGGGACTTAAAAAATGTAGACATGGATTTTTCATATGGAGAGAAAGTGAAGGCAATACAAAGAAATAAACGACTGGTGTAAACTAGAAAAATAAATAAATAAATAAAATAAAAAACTAGAAAAATATAAAAACTCAGCAAACACAAAATCAACAACAATGAAAAAGATGAAAAGAAAATACCTAAAGAAAAACGACTCAGCACAGAAAATTAAGTGGAAGAAAGAAACTGGACAACACAGAAAAACAAAGCACTAAACTCATACCTATGGATAATTACGCTGAATGTAAATGGAATAAATACACCAATAAAGAGATAGAGAGTGGCAGATTGGATTAAAAAAATGGTCCATCTATATGCTGCCTACAAGAGACATACCTTAGACTTAAAAACACAAACTAAAACTCAAAGGATGCAAAAAAATTTATCAAGCAAACAACACTCAAAAAAGAGCAGGAGTGGCAATATTTATCCCTGACAAAATAAACTTTAAAGTAAAATCTACCACAAAGGATAAAGAAGGACACTTTATAATGATTAAAGGATCAATACACCAGGAGGACATAACTATAATAAATATTTATGCACACAAGGACAGGGCTCAAAAATACATAAAACAAACTCTAGCAGCACTAAAAAGAGAGATAGACAGCTCCACAATAGTAGTAGGAGACTTCAACATGCCATTTTCTGTGAAGGGCAGAACATCCAGAAAGAAGCTCTACAAAGACATGGAAAAGCTAAATGCTACAATAAACCAACATGATCTCATAGACATATACCAAACACTCCACCCAACAGCAGCCAAGAACTTTCTTTTCCAATGCACATGGAACATTCTCTAGAAGAGACCACATATTAGGCCATAAAACAAGTCTTAACAGAATCCAAAGCATTGAAATATTACAAAGCATCTTTTCTGACCATAAAACCATTAAAGTAAAAATCAATAACAGAAAAAGCAAGGAAAGAAAATCAAACACATAGAAATTGAACAACACCTTCCTCAAAAACTACTGGGTTACAGAAGAAATTAAGGATGGAATAAAGAAATTCATAGGATCAAACAAGAATGAAAACACATCCTACCAGAACCTTTGGGACACAGCAAAAGCAGTGCTCAGATGTCAGTTTATAGCAATAAATGCACACATCCAACAAGAAGAAAGGGCCATAATCAAAACATTAACCCTACAACTGGAACAAGTAGAAAGAGAGCAGCAAAAGAAGCCCTCAGGCACTAGAAGAAGGGAAATAATAAGAATTACAGCAGAGTTAAATGAAATAGAGAATAGAAAAACAATTGAAAGAGTCAACAAGACCAAAAGATGGTTCTTTGAAAAGGTCAACAAAATTGATAATCCATTGGCCAAACTGACCAAAGAAAACCAGGAGAGGAAGCAGATAAGCCGTATAAGAAATGAGATGGGTGATATCACAACAGACCCAACTGAAATTAAAAGACTCACAACAGAATACTATGAAAAACTGTACTCTAACAAATTTGAAAACCTAGAGGAAATGGACAAATTTCTAGAAACTCACTACCTATTTAAACTAACACAAACAGAGGTAGAACTAAATAAACCCATAACAAAAGAAGAGATTGAAAAAGTAATTTAAAAACTTCCAACAAAAAAATAAAAAAAGCCCTGGCCCAGATGGCTTCCCTGGAGAATTCTACCAAACCTTCAGAGAAGAGTTAACACCACTACTATGAAAGGTATTTCAGAGCAGAGAAATGGAATACTCCCAAACTCATTCTATAAAGCCAGCGTAACCCTGATACCAAAAGCTGGTAATGACACCACAAAAAAAGAAGATTACAGACCAATAGCCCTCATGAACATTGACGCAAAAATCCTCAACAAAATTCTAAGCCAATAGAATTCAGCAACATATCAAAAAAATAATTCACCATGATCAAGTGGGATTTATAGCAGGTACACAGGGATGATTCAACATTAGAAAAACAATCAATGTAATCCATCACATAAATAAAACAAAAGACAAGAACCACATGATCTTATAAATCGATGCAGAAAAGGCATTTGACAAAATCCAACACCATTCATGATAAAAACTCTCAACAAAATAGGAATAGAAGGGAAATTCCTCAGTATAATTAAGGTCATTTATACAAAGCCAACAGCCAACATCATTCTAAATGGAGAGACTTTGAAAGCATTCCGCTTGAGAATGGGAACCAGACAAGGATGCCCTTTATCACCACTCTTATTCAACATTGTGCTGGAGGTCCTAGCCAATTAGGCTAGAAAAAGAAATAAAGAGCATCCAAATGGGTAGCGAAGAAGTCAAAGTATCTCCATTTGCATATGATATGATCTTATACACAGAAAACCCCAAAGAATCCACAAGAAAACTACTGGAACTAATAGAAAATTTCAGCAAAGTTTCAGGATACAAAATAAACATACAAAGATAAGTTAGATTCCTTTACACCAACAAAGAGAACCTCGAAGACGAAATCACCAAATCAATATCACTTACAATAGCCCCCAAGAAGATAAAATACTTGGGAATAAATCTAACCAGAGATGTAAAAGATCTATACAATGAAAACTACAAGACACTACTGCAAGAAACCAAAAGAGACCTGCATAAGTGGAAAAACATACCTTGCTCATGGATAGGTAGACTCAATTTTGTGAAAATGTCAATTCTACCCAGAGCAATTTACAGATACAATGCAATCCCGATCCAAATTCCAATGTCATTTTTTAATTAGATGGAGAAACAAATCACAAACTTCATATGGAAGGGGAAGACTCCCCGAATAAGTAAAGCATTACTTGAGAAGAGGAACAAAGTGGGAGGCCTCACACTACCTGATTTTAAAGCTTATTATACCATCATGGTAGTCAAAACAGCCTGGTACCGGTACAACAACAGATACATAGACCAATGGAACAGAATTGAGAATCCAGACATAAATTCATTCACCTATGAGCACTTGATATTTGACAAAGGCCCAAAGTCCATTAATTGGGGAAAAGACAGTCTCTTTAACAAATAGTGCTGTCATAACTGGATATCCACAAGCAAAAACCTGAAACAAGACCCATACCTCACACTATGCACAAAAATTAACTCAAAATGGATCAAAGACTTAAATATAAAATCAAAAACGATAAAGATACATTGAAGAAAAAATAGGGACAATGCTAGGAGCCCTAATACATGGCATAAACACAATACGAACCATAAGTAACAATGCACAAGCACTAGAAGACAGACCAGATAAAAGGAAGCTCCTAAAAATCAAACACTATGCTCATCAAAAGACTTCACCAAAAGAGTCAAAAGACAATCTACAGACTGGGAAAAAATTTTGGGCTACGACAAATCCGATCAATGTCTAATCTCGAAAATCTTCAAGGTGCTGCAAATCCTGAACAACAAAAAGACAAATAACCCAATTAAAAAAATGGGCAAAGGATATGAACAGGCACTTTGCCAAAGAAGATATTCAGGCAGCTAACAGACACATGAAGAAACACTCACAGTCATTAGCCATTACAGAAGTGCAGATCAAAGCTACAATGAGATATCATCTCACCCCAACAAGGCTAGCATTAATCCAAAAAACACAAAATAATAAATGCTGGAGAGGTTGTGGAGAGACTGGAACACTTATACACTGTTGGTGGGAATGTAAAATGGTACAATCACTTCGGAAATTGATTTGGCGCTTCCTTAAAAAGCTATAAATTGAAGTACCATAGGATCCTTCTATCCTGCTGCGTGGAATACACCCTAGAGAAATAAGAGCCACTACATGAATACATGTATGCACACCCATGTTCATTGCAGCACTGTTCACAATAGCAAAAAGATGGAAACAACCTAGGTGCCCATCAATGGACAAATGGATAAACATCCGCACAATGGAATACTACACAGTGGTAAAGAACAAAGATGAAGCCGTGAAACATAACGTGGAGGAAGCTGGAGGTCATTATGCTGAGTGAATTTAGTCAGTCACAGAAGGACAAATACTGTATAAGACCACTATTATAAGAACTCAAGAAAAGGTTTAAACACAGAAGAAAACATTCTTTGATGGTTACGAGGGTGGGGAGGCAGGGGGAGGGTTACTTACTAACTAGATAGTAGATAAGAATTATCTAAGGTGAAGGGAAGGACAGCACTCACTATAGTGGAATTCAGCACAACTGGACTAAACCAAAGCTAAGAAGTTTCCTGAATAAAATCAAATACTTTGAGGGCCAGACTAGCAGGGGTATGGGTCTGGGGACCATGCTTACAGGGGACATCTAGGACAATTGGCATAACAAAGCATATCAAGAAAATGTTCTGCATCCTAGTTTGGTGAGTGGCATCTGGGGTCTTAAAAGCTTGCAAGTGGCCATCTAAGATGCATCAATTGGTCCCAACTACCTGGGGTAAAGGAGAATGAAGAACACCAAAGACACAAGGAAAGTAGTAGCTCAAGAGACAGAAAGGGCCACATAAACCAGAGACTTCATCAGCCTGAGAACAGAAGAACTAGATGGTGCCTGGCTACCACCAATGGCCACCCTGACAGGGAACGCAACAGAGAGTCCCTGATGGAGCAGGAGAAAGGTGGGGTGCAGGACTCAAATTCTAGTAAAAAGACCAGACTTAATGGTCTGACTGAGACTGGAGGTAGCTCGGAAAGCATGGCCCCTGGATTCTCTATCAGCCAAGAACTAAAACAATTTCAGAGGCCAGCTCTTCAGACAGGGATTGGACTGGACTGTGGGACATAAAGTGAGTGATACTTGTGAGGAGTGTGCCTCTTAGCTCAAGTAGATACAAGAGACTATATGGGCAGTTGATAAAGCAGCGGAAATGTTTGAGAGGACTGACTCCAGTTTTGAAAGAAGTTCTACTTGGGTAAAATGCCATCAAACATCATCGCATGCTACAGAGAAATCTTTCGTGAAAGGAAGAATCGATCGATGCAGCAAACTTCATTGCTGTCTTATTTTAAGAAATTGCCACAACCAACCCAGCCTTCAGCAACCACCAACCACCCTGATTAGTCAGTAGCCATCAACGTCTAGGCTAGACCTTCCACCAGGAAAAAGATTACGACTCGCAGAAGGCTCAGAAGATGGTTAGCATTTTTTAGCAATAAAGTATTTTTTAATTAAGGTATGTACTTTTTTTTTTAGAGATAATGATATTGCACACTTAATAGGCTACAGTATAGTGTAAACATAGCTTTTCTATACACTGGGAAACCAAAAAATTCTTGTGACTCACTTTATTGCAATATTCACTTTATTGCAGTGATCTGGTACTGAATCTGCAATATCTCTGAGGTATGCATATATATATATATATATATGTACGTATATAACTGTCTGTTCTATCACACTATGTATACTACATATATACTGTGTGTGATTCTCCTAAAGGAGAATAAAATACATAATCTTTCCCAAGATAATTGGACCAGAAAATACAAAAATCTCCCTAAATATTATTCCATGCATATTAAGCTTGAGAAATGCTGTTCTGCTATCCTCCTGTGACCCAGTATTAGCAGCACGTGGCAGATCTAAAACCTAGAGACTAACCTGGCTGCAACCTTAGATTCAAGAAACTTAGTTTCCTCTCATTCATCAACTGAGAAATCTGAGTCATTTCATTTTCAGTTATAATTCATAGACAATAATGCCTCTTTTTAGTCAAACAGTGGCCCTAGATGCTTTTGCAATAAGCTTGAAAAATGGCAGAAGCTTTCCTGAATTGAAAGACACAAAATTCAGCCAATTTCAGAACCACAGAGAACAAGCCACAAGAGCTATCAGGAAGCCTGAATGCATGCCGGCTTTTCCAACATCTAGTCTGCAGCAAAAGAGTTCTTTAAAGTGTTAAAAAGCAAAGATGTCACCTTGAAGACTAACGTGTGCCTGACCTAAGCCGTGGTGTTGTCAATCACCTCATATGCATGCTAAAGCTGGACAATGAATAAGAAGACCAAAGAAGAATCGAGGCCTTTGAATTGTGGTGTTGGCGAAGAATATCAAATATACCATGGACTGCCAAAGGAACAAACAGATCTGTCTTGGAAGAAGTACAATCAGAATGCTCCTTAGAAGCAAGGATGGTGAGATTACTTCTCACATACTTTGGACATGTTATCAGTAGGGATCAGTCCCTGAAGAAGGACATCATGCTTGGTCAAGTAGAGAGTCATCGAGAAAGAGGAAGAGCCTCAACAAGATAGATTGACATAATGACTGCAACGATGGGCTCAAGCATAACAACTTTTGTGAGGATGGTGCAAGACCAGGCAAAGTTTCATTTTGTTGTACATAGGGTCGCTATGAGTCAAAACCGACTGGACAGCACCTAACAACAACAACAAGTCTTAGTCATCTATGTCTTCTGCATCAAAATTGTTTGTCTTAGAGGGCACAGAAATCAACTATGGACACTTTCATTTGTGTTAGATTAGATCCTATGGCCTTAACTTCCCAAAGGCTTCTTATTCCAGCTTCAACTCTTTGATCAGGTGACTCACAAGAAAGCTTCTTTTAGCAGATGGAGGCTGACTCCATCTATGATATTTGACCATTGATAGGCTCCTCTCGTTCCTCCCACCTCCAGCCCCCATCACCTGTGTGTCCCCATAATAAAGTCCTGTCTTCACTTTTGCACACCTACAGGGATCTCAAATATTCAAATAGTGCAGTCTGTAGCATGTTTGAGGGAATCCCCGCTGGGCCCCATGTTCTATCCCTAATAAAAGCCAAAGCCACCCTGTCTCCTTTCATTCCTGCTTCACTGCTTCACTCCTGACTGAATTTGAGCCTTTTCCTTGAAGAATCCTTTTGCTGTGTACTGTATGAGTAATAAACTTTATTTCATATCCATTAGTGCCTATGTGTCATTTGTCCTTGCATTCATATAAATGTCTGAATGTGGAGAAGGGGGGTACCCAGCATCCAGTGTCCAGCAGGGTATGCTAGGCACCCAGATAAAACAGCTTAGGCACCACTATTACTCAAGCCCTTAAAACAGAGGTCTGTTGATATGGAATAGTAGACAAAGACAGTTGAACACCTCTTTCCTTCTCTTCCTTCTGTTCTTTGATCCCAGGGTAGAATATGCATCCACAAGTTCCACCCCAAGATGAATGATGAATACAACAATCAGTGTTTGTTTTTTCCAAACTATGCTTGGGAAAGCATATCTCACAAATACTTCGACCCCACGGGAAGCCATATGAATTGAGACTCCTGGCATCATCCAGACAGGATAGAGGAAGGGTTAGGGTTAGTCTTAGCCAGGGTAGGGTTAGAGTTCAGGCTGTTAAATCTACAGACATCCAGGTCTCTCCTCATTCCTTGAAGATTACAACACATAAATCATTCTCTCTAGAACATTGTCTCTTTCCACCAGTTCTCCTATCATAACTCTTGGTGGTTTCACTACCAGTACAGATGCACTTTCCAATACCCTAGCTTTTCATTTTATTTGTTTTCTTACTTCTGATAACCTTGTGTCACACTTTACCTTAGTTACCCATTCCCATGGTTATATTGCAGTTCTTGTCATATACCTTCATTATTTCAGTTTCACGTATTCCATCTTAGATCCCTACCCCTTATCTTTCTATATCATATCCACAATACTTCAACCCAACAGGGATCACTGATCTATTGGCCTAGCACCTTAACACTGTTCATCAACCATCCCATGTTCTTGTTTTCCTGTTTATATTCTGTTGTGTATAATTGCTCCCTTGCATATACCCTCAATTCTTTTGTTCCTTTCTTCCTCTGTCATCCATAACATCTGGCTAGACCCCCATTAAATCCAGCCCTCTGCCTATTCATTTCTTACATGCCAACAGCATAGTGTAGCTGGAGAAAAACACCAACCTTGCTAACTGCTTTGGCTTCAGATTAATGTCCATAAGATTCAAGCAGGCCCTTAAAGCTGCCAAAGAATCCTACCACCTTGCCCCAGTCAAATCATTCTCTCACTTTCCAAGGTGATCTTCTTTTGTCTCAATCACCAAATTCTCCTCCTCCATTCTCACACTCAGCAGGTGATTTCAGAAAATAGATCAGTGATCAATAGAACATAACCAGAAGATAACTTATACATGCTGTCTCTCAACAACTCTACCAATCTGCCTAGAGATGCCTTCCTTCCTACTTACAGAAGTAACCATATATGCTCCTATCTAGGGCCAAATTCTTGTGCCCTAGAACCTAATCCCTTTCACTTACTCAAAGACTTTTCCCCTGCATTTGTTCCATCTATCTCATGCATCATGAATTTTTTATGACTACTAAATTGTTGCTATCAGCTTACAAACATACTGAAATATCTCTCATCTTTAAAACAACAACCAAAAAAAACCCTCTGATCCCATATCTCTCTCTAGTTGACTTCCCATTTCTCTTCTTCCTTTTTCAGAAACTTCCTCACCATCTTTACTTTCTTTCTGCTATCTTTCAAGAATCCACTCCTATCAAGTTTTTGTTTTCTCTCTTTTAATGAAATTCCTGTTTTCAAGATTACCAATGACTTCCTGTTCCAAATTCAATTCTCAGCCCTCATCATAAATTCTTGGCGATTGATTATTCCAATTTCTTGAAAGACTTTCTCCAATAGACTTCCAGGATACCATTCTCTCATGTTTTCTTCTCTTTCACAGGCCACTCTTCTCAGTATTTTTTGTGGAGTTATCTTTATCTTCCCAACTTTTCCACCATAGAATATCCCAGGACTCAGTCTTCACATCACTGACTTATTATCTACAATCCCTCCCATAATAATCTTGACAAGTTTCATGAGTTGAAATAAGCTTATAATGCTGAATAATCCAGGGATTCATTGCTTAAGGGACACTGAGCTTCTGTTAAGGATGATGGAAAAATCTGCAGATGGATAATGGTGACGGTTGCACAACATAATGAACACAACGTCACTGAATTGTACATGTGAAGAATGTTGAAATGCCAAACGTTTTGTTACGTATGTATCTGCAACAATTTTTTTTAAAAAAAGGCTGAAGAATCCTAAATTTATATATTGAGCATCAAAATCTCCCCTGAAATCCAGACTTGGGTATACAATTGTTTGTTTGGCAATTCCTCTTGGATGTCTTTGGAAATCTCAAATTATGTCAAAAATATAAATCTTGACTCCTGGCTACCCCTAAATAAAGGAAATGATCCTGCCCTAGTCTTTACATTTCTATCATCTCAAAATAGTCATTCCATTTGCTTAGTCAACCAGGATTCCTCTCTTTCTCTTACACTTTATATTTATTTAACACATCAGCAAAACCTAATATCTATATCTTTACAACATATCCAGAATCACACCACTTCCACCACTGTCTTGTAGTTCAGTCACTATTCTTCTGTTTTTAAACTGTTGCAATAGCATCTCATCTGGTTTCTCTGCTTCCACTTTTGTTCCTTACAATCTATCCCCAAACATCCAGAGTAATCCTTTGGAAACCTAAGTTAAATCATTGTTGTTTTTGTTGTTAGCTGCTGTCGAGTCGGTTCTGACTCATAGTGACCCAGTGTACTGCAGAACAAAACACTGCCTGGTCCTACGTCATCCTCACAATCATTGTTATGCTTGAGCCCATTGTTGCAGCGACTGTGTCAATCCATCTCATTAAGGGTCTGTCTCTTTTTCATTGACCCTGTGCTTTACCAAGTATGATGTCCTCCTCCAGGGACTGATCCCTCCTGATTACAGGTCCAAAGTATATGAGAAGTAGTCTCACCATCCTTGCTTCTAAAGAGCATTCTGGTTGTACTTCTTCCAAGATAGATTTGTTTGTTCTTTTGGTAGTCCATGGTATATTCAATATTCTTTGCCAACACCGCAATTTAAAGGTGTCAATTCTTCTTCACATCCTTCTTCATGTCCAGCTTTCAAATGCATATGATCCTATCAAAAATACCGTGTCTTGGGTCAGGCACACGTTAGTCTTCAAGGTGACATCTTTGCCTTTCAACACTTTAAAGAGGTCTTTTGCAGCAGATTTGCTCAATGCAATACGTCTTCTGATTTTCTGACTGCTGCTTCCATGGGCATTGATTATGGATCCAAGCAAAATGAAATCCTTGACAAGTTCAATCTTTTCTCCATTTATCATGATGTTACTTATTGGTCCAGTTGTGAGGATTTTTGTTTTCTTAATGTTGAGGTGTAATCCATACTGAAGGCTGTAGTCTTGGATCTTCATCAGTAAGTGCTCCAAATCCTTTCCACCTTCAGCAGACAAGGTTGTGTCATCTGCATATTGCAGGTTGTTAATGAGTCTTCCTCCATTCCTGATGCCCAGTTCTTCTTCACATAGTCAAACTTCTTGGATTATTTGCTCAACATACAGATTGAATAGATATGGTGAAATGATACAATCCTGACACACATCTTTCCTGACTTTAACTACACAGTATCCCCTTGTTCTGTTCGAACAACTGCCTCTCGATCTATGTGCAGGTTCCTCATGAACTTAATCAAGTGTTCTGGAATTCTCATTCTTCACAATGTTATACATGATTTGTTATGATCCACACAGTCGAATGTCTTTGCATAGTCAATAAAACACAGGCAAACATCTTTCTGGTATTTTCTGCTTTCAACCAGGATCCATCTGACATCAGCAATGATATCTCTGGTTCCACTTCCTCCTCTGAATCCAGCTTGAATTTCTGGCAGTTCCCTTTCAATATATTGCTGCAGCTGCTTCTGAATGATCTTCAGCAAAATTTTACTTGTGTGTGATGTTAATGACATTGTTCGATAATTTCTGCGTTCTGTTGGATCATCTTTCTTGGGAATAGGCATAAATGTGGATTTCTTCCAGTCAGTAGGCCTGGTAGTTGTCTTCCAGATTTCTCGGCACTGCATCCATTTGTTGAAACATCTCAGTTGACATTCCGTCATTTCCTGGAGCCATGTTTCTTGCCAATGTCTTTAGCGCAGCTTGGACTTCTTTCTTCAGTACCATCAGTTCCTGATCATATGCTATTTCTTGAAATGGTTGAGCATTGACCAATTCTTTTTTGGTATAATGACTCTATGTATTCCTTCCATCTTCTTTTGATGCTTCCTGCAGCATTTAATATTTTCTCCATAGAATCCTTTACTATTGCAATTCGAGGCTTGAATTTTTTCTTCAGTTCTTTCAGCCTGAGAAATGCCAAACATGTTCTTCCCTTTTGGTTTTCTATCTCCAGATCTTTGCACATGACATTATAGTACTTTACTTTGTCTTCTTGAGCCACCCTTTGAAATCTTCTTTTTAGTTCTTTTACTTTGTCATTTTTTCCTTTCACTTTAGCTGCTTCACTTTCAAGTGCAAGTTTCAGAGTCTCCTCTGACATCCATTTTGGTCTTTTCTTTCTTTCTTGTCTTTTTAATGACTTCTTGCTTTCTTCATGTATGATGTCCTTGATGTCATTCCACAACTTGTCTGGTCCTCAGTCATTAGTGTTCAATGCATCAGTCTATTCTTGAGATGGTCTCTAAGTTCAGGTAGGATATACTCAAAGTCATACTTTGGTTCTTGTGGACTTGTTCTAACTTTCTTCAGTTTCAACTTGAACTTGCATATGAGTAATTGATGGTCTGATCCATATTCGGCCCCTGGCTTTATTTTGACTGATGATATCGAGCTTTTCCATCGTCTCTTTCTACAGATGTAGTCGATTTGAATCCTGTGTATTCCATCTGTCGAGGTCCATGTGTATAGTTGCTGTTTATGTTTGTGAAAAAAAGTAATTGCAATGAAGAAGTCACTGGTCTTGCAAAATTCTGTCATGCAATTTCTGTCATCATTTCTATAATCAAGGCCATATTTTCCAACTACCGATCCTTCCTCTTTGTTTCCAACTTTTGCATTCCAATCACCGGTAATTATCAGTGCATCCTGATTGCATATTCGATCAAATTCAGACTGCAGAAGCCGGTAAAAATCTTCAATTTCTTCATCTTTGGACTTAGTGGTTGGTGAGTAAGTTTGAATAATAGTGATATTAACTGGTCTTCCTTGTAGGCATATGGATATTATCTTATTACTGACAGCATTGTACTTCAGGATATAGCTTGAAATGTTCTTTTTGAGGATGAAAGCAATGCCATTCCTCTTCAAGTTGTCATTCCCAGCATAGTAGACCATATGATTGTACGATTCATGATGGCCAATACCAGTCCATTTCAGCTCACCAATGCTTAGGATATCAATGTTTATTCATTTCATTTCATTTTTCACGATTTCCAATTTTCCTAGATTCATACTTCGTACATTCCACGTTCTGATTATTAATGGATGTTTGCACTGTTTCTTCTCATTTTGAGTCGTGCCACATCAGCAAATGAAGGTTTGGAAAGCTTGACTCCATTCACGTCATTAAGGTTGACTCTTACTTTGAGGAGGCAGCTCTTCCCTGGTCATCTTTTGAGTGGCTTCCAACCTGGGCAGGGCTCATGTTCCAGCACTATATCAGACAATGTTCCGCTGCTATTCATAAGGTTTCCACTGGCTAATTCTTTTCAGAAGTAGACTTCCGGGTCCTTCTTCCTAGTCTGTCTTAGTCTGGAAGTTCAGCTGAAACCAGTCTGTCATGGGTGACCCTGCTTGTCTCTGAATATGGGTGGCATAGCTTCCAGCATAACAGCAACAAGCAAGCCCCCACAGTATGACAAAATGACAGACACGTGGGGGAGATAAATCATTACTCTCTGTAAATAATGGCTTCCTATGTTACAATAGGAGCTTAAAACCTTTAAATAATGGATTCCTATGTTAAAATAAGAGCTCTGGAGGTGCAGTGGTTAAGAGCTACAGCTGCTAACCAAATGGTCAACAGCTGGAGTCCACCAGCTGCTCCCTGTAAACCCTATGGGGCAGTACCACTCTATCCTGTAGGATCGCTATTAGTCAGAGTTGACTTGATGGCAACAGATTTGGGTTTGGGTTTATGCTACAATAAAATATAAAGTTTTTGCCATATCCTGTAATTCGTTAATTCATAGAAGCCCTGATGGTGAAGTGGTTAAGAGGTCAGCTGCTAACCAAAGGGTCCGCAGTTCAAATCCACCAGGTGCTCCTTGGAAATCTTATGGGGCAGTTCTACTCTGTCCGATAGTGTTGCTATGAGTTGGAATCAATTTGACAGCAATGGGTATAATTCATATATGATCTGGCTCCTAACTACCTCAATGCACCTATCTCCAGCCCCTCTCCTACTCATTTCTCTCTGACAACACGATCTACTAGCAGGTTCTCAAAAGTAATACACATGTTTCCACCTCAGGATTTTGCACACACTGTGTCTGAAAAATTCTTTACCCGGTGTCTTAGGCTGGGTTCTCTAGAGAAACAAAACCAGTAAAGTGTATAACTATATATAGAGAGAAATTTATGTCAAGGAAACAGCTCACACGATTGTAGAGTTGGGAATGTCCCAAGTCCGTGGATCAGGATAGAGGCTTCTCTCGATTCACATAGCTGCAGGGACTGGTGAACCCAAGACTGGTAGGTTGGAGAGCAGAACTCCCACTCACAAGCTGTGAAAACTGATGAATCCCAAGATCGGCGATTAAGTTAATACCTCAAGTCCCAAGAACCAGAGGTCAGATGAACAGGAGGGAGTTGCAGGATCTAGAGCAAGTAAAAAGCCAGGATGTCTACTTATATTTGGATGCAAGCCACACCCCTAAGCCCTCTCAACTGATTGGCTACCCACAGTAGATTCCATCATTGGCAAGATCACATGTAAACACTGAGAATCATGGCCCAGCCAAGCTGACACACAATCCTAACCATCACAGTCCACCCTTTGTCAACTTGGCACTTGTACACATCTCTTTAAACCATACATAATCTCTGAATAAAGACAATTATAAAGTCATACTTGCACCTAACATGATACAAGTAACATGCATACAACCAAAAACACACTAGCCCTGTTTACATCTTAGATTTTATAAGAGAACAAAAATATTCGATGCACACATACAAAACAGAAATACTCATAACAATTAAAGTCCTCATTTCTACAACTGGTCACATGGCTGTAACTGGTATTTAGAACTATCTTCTTTCACCACCCATTCCGTATTCCCTTTGCCTTCGGCAAGCACCTCAGCTGGTCTTGATTTTTTGCCTGATGGCGTGACCCAAACCTTCACTCCTGAAGGGTCTGGCCCATTAGTAGTCATGTTGGAAATGGGTTGCTGTAGTTTTCCAATGACTTTATCACAGGGCATTGTAGTACTAAGAGAAGCCCTAAGGGATCTCCTGCATTCCAGACATACTCTTCTTTACCTCCATTATGTAATATCAATCCGATTTCCTGTTGGTAATCAGGATCAGTCACACTAGCCAGCATGGTAACTCCCTTCTTTGCTCGTTGATCCAGAGGCATAAGGAGCTCAAAGTGGCCAGGTGGCATCCTGAGCTTCCATTTCAATGGAATCATGATGTGTCTCCATGTAGGAGCATTCCTCCCTCTGGAACTAAGACCTCTAGACCTACAGATCATAAGTTCGCAGGGACAGGAAGCAAAAATCTTGCAAGTGGGTCTCTTGGAGTAATAGTGAGTGGTACCACTCCCATTTCCCACCCTTGATTCCTGGACCCATGAACCCTGGCTATGAGAGAAACAGTACCATATATTGGATGCTGGTTTAGAGCATATACAGCCTCCTGGAGAACATTGCCACAACCCAGCAAGGTATTGCCACCTAGCTGGCACTGTAACTGTGTCTTTAGAAGGCCATTCCATTGTTCTATCAAGCCAGCTGCTTCAGGATGATGGGGAACATGGTGAAACCAATGAATTCCATGAGCATTGGCCCACTTCCACACTTCATTTGCTGTGTAGTGAGCCCCTTGATCCACAGCAATGCTGTGTAGGATACCATGATGATGCATAAGGCATTCTGTAAATCCATGGATGGTAGTTTTGGCAGAAGCATTGCATGCAGGGAAAACAAATCCATATCCAGAGTAAGTATCTATTCCAGTAAGGACAAAATGCTACCCTTTCCGTGATGGAAGTGGTCCAATGTAATCAACTTGCCACCAGGTTGCTGGCTGATCACCTCAAGGGATGGTGCCATATCAGGGACTCAGTGTTGGTCTCTGTTGCTGGCAGATTGGGCACTCAGCAGTGGCTGTATCCAAGTCAGCTTTGGTGAGTGGAAGTCCATGTTGCTGGGCCCATGCATAACTTCCATCTCTGCCACCATGGTCACTTTGTTGATGAGCCCATTGAGCAATGATGGGAATAGCTGGGGAAAGAGGATGACTGGTTTCCACAGAATGCATCATCCTATCCACTTTGTTGTTAAAATCGTCCTCTGCTGAGTTCACCCTTTGGTGGGCGTTCACATAAGACACAAATATCTTCACTTCTTTGGCCCATTCAGAGAGGTCTATCCACATACCTCTTCCCCATAAATCCTTGCCTCCAATTTTCCAATCATGTTCCTTCCAAGTCCCTGATCACCCAGCCAAACCATTGGCCACAGCCCATGTACCAATATACAATCACATATCTGGCCATTTCTCCTTGCAAGCAAAGTGAACAACCAGATGCACTGCTCAAAGTTCTGCCCATTGAGGGGATTTCCCTTCACCAATGTCCTTCAGGGAGGTCCCAGAAAGGGGCTGTAGTGCTGTCGCTGTCCACTTTCAAGTGGTGCCTGCTTATCTCTCAGAACCATCTGTAAACTAGGCACAATTTTCTCTTCTTCACTCAACTGATCATAAGGAACTCCCCATGAGGCCATAGGTGCAGACTGGGAGATGTGACAGGAGTGCAGACCACGGGCATTTGGGCCACTTCCTCATGCAATTTATTTGTGCCTTCTGGTTCTGCTTGGGCCCGATCTCACATATACCACTTCCATTTAATGATGGAGGGCTGCTGTGCACGTCCAACTTTATGACTCTGTGGTTCAGACAACACCCAGTTCATGACAGGCAATTCAGGCTGCATGGTGACTTGGTGTCCCATGGTTAAGTGTTCAGTCTCTACTAAGGCCCAGTAGCAAGTGAAAAGCTGTTTCTCAAAAGGAGAGTAGGTATCTGCAGAGGATGGCAGGCCTTTGCTCCAAAATCCTAAGGATCTGCACTGTGATTCACCAATAAGAGCCTGTCAAAGACTCCAAATAAGATCTCTATCTGCCACTGACACTTCAAGCACTGTTGGATCAGCTGGATCATATGGCCCAAGTGGCAGAATGGCTTGCACAGCAGCCTGAACCTGTTGTAGAGTCTTCTCTTGTTCTGGGCCCCACTCAGACTAGCAGCTTTTTGAGTCAGTTTGTAAATAGGCCAGAGTAGCACACTCAAATGAGGAATATGTTGCCTCCAAAATCCAAAATGGACCACTAGACATTGTGCCTCCTTTTCAGTTGTGGGAGCAGCCAGATGCAATAACTTATCCTTCACTTTAGAAGGAATGTCTCCATGCCCCACATCTCTGGACCCCTAGAAATTTCACTGAAGTGGAAGGTGCCTGAATTTTTGTGGGATTAATTTCCCACCCTCTAGTATGCAAATGTTTTGCCAATAAGTCCAGAGTCATTGACACTTCTTCCTTAGTAGGTCCAATCAGCATAAAGTCATCAATGTAATGAACCAGTGTGACATTTTGTGGAAGGGAAAGGCAATCAAGTTTCTTCTCTGTGGACTAAACTATGGCATAGGGCTGGAGAGTTGATGTAGCTCTGAAGTAGGCAAGTGAAGGTGTATTGCTGACCTTGCCAGCTGAAGGCATACTGCTTCTGATGGTCCTTGGAAACTGGTATGGAGAAAAAGGCATTAGCCAGATCAATAGCTGCATACCAGGTACAAGGAGATGTATTAATTTGCTCAAGAAATGAAACTACATCTGGAACAGCAGCTGCAATTGGAGTTACCACCTGGTTAAGTTTTCGATAATCCACTGTCATTTTCCAAGATTCATCTGTTTTTTGCACAGGCCAAGTAGGCAAGCTCAATGGGGATGTGGTGGGAATCAGCACTCCTGCATCCTTCAAGTCTTTGACGGCAGTAGTAAGCCCCGCAATTCCTCCAGGAGTGCGGTATTGTCTTTGCTTTACTGTTTTCCTAGATAGGGGAAATTCTAATGGCTTCCACGTGGCTTTTCCTACCATAATATCCCTTACTCCATTTGTCAGGTGTCCAATGTGGGGGTTCTGCCAGTTTCTGAGTGTATCTATTCCAGTTATGCATTCTGGAACTGGGGAAATCACTACAGGATGGGTTCGAGAACCCACTGGACCTACTGTGGGATGGACCTGCGACAAGACTTTGTTAATAACCTGACCTTCATATGCCTCCACTCTGAGAGGTGGGCCACAGTGATGTTTTGGGTTTCCTGGAATTAATGTCAGTTCAGAGCCAGTATCAAGTAATCCCTGAAAAGTCTGATTATTTCCTTTTCCCCAGTGAACAGTTGCTCTCATAAAAGGCCATAGATTCCTTTGGGGAAAGCTGGGAGAACGATTAACAGTAAAAATTTTTGGCAGTGTATTGGAGTCCTTTCTCAAGGGGACCCAGCCCTCTCCTTCATTTCAAAGGGTTGTGGGTCTTTAAACTTGCTCAAATCTGGGAATTGATTCAGGGATCGTGACTCTCTATTCTGGCGATTTGAGTTAGACTGCTGTTCACCTGACCCAGAATTCATCCATTCATACAGGTCAAGCAAATATTTAGTAGATTTCTTATCTTTCACTCTTAGGGACACCATGATTAAGTAGCCAAAACCATAAGTCCATGCGAGTCAGACTATTCTGATTACTACTTTGACTCCTCTGTCCATTACTGTAACCACACCCACCTTGTCTTTGTTGATTGAGTACCGCCACATGGCCCCTACTATCATGAGGTCCAATCAGCCCCATTGTAGTTAGAAGTCTTAATTCAGATGGGGAGTTCCCACTTTCAAATCTGACTTACATAAAATAGCAATCACAGAAGTCTTCAAGGATGCTGGAGCTCCTTTCACAAATGTGTTCCTCACTGTTGTGGTAAAAGGTGTGTCCTCTGGGCACTCCATGTGTGGGTCTGTGAATCTAACCTAATAAATCCACTCTAGCATGTCAATTTCCGTAAGCCTTCAGATACCTTCTTCTATTGTATACAAAGGTAGGTCTGGTACTTCAACTTGATTAGTGTAGGCCACCTTGTAATCCATACTTTGGCAACTCAACCAAATAAACTATTAGATCCTTTCCAAATTTCTCAAGCTGAATCATTGAATGAAGAATCTGTGCCTAGTGGGCCAATATCAATAAACTCAAACTGATCCATCTTTATGTTCCTTGCACCATTATCCTACACCTTTAATAGCCATTCCCACATACATTCCCCAGGTTTCTGTTTGTACGTATTAGAAAAGTCAAGCAGTTCTTTTGGAGTGTAGTGTACCTCATCCTGGGTCACACTTTGTACTTCACCTTTTGGGGCTCGCTGGGACTTAAGCCTAGTTATAGGTCTAGAAGGCAGAATCTGTAGTGTGGAATTGTTTTGAGAACATTCAGCATTTTCTTGTAAAGCATCTGCCTCAGGCGATGCCCCAGGAAATGAATCAGGCAAGGGCCCTTTAGAGGCAGCTGGGCTAGGGCTAATCTCATTAGATGGGAGTGGAGAGGCTAATGGTTTTTCTGGGTAGGGTGGTTTAGCAGACAAACATTAAGTAAATCTCTTCAGATGGAAGTGGTTCTACTGGCAGGAGTGATTCAACAGAACTTAGAGGCTCAGTGTCCCCAGCTTCCTGATTATCTGCCCATATCCCTCCATCTCAAGTTTCAGGATCCCGTTTCTTTCCAATCAATGCCCTTACTTTAACTTCAGATACCTCTCGAGTTTGGCAATTAGCTGGCTTTATAATTTAGCCACTCTTACAATAAGATTCTGGGTTTGGTTTTTGGCAGTTTCAGCTCTCTTACTACAGGAAATAAGACTTTCTTTCAAAGCACAAGTGGAAGCCTTGAGGTCATTTAAGCAGCACTTAAGCTTTGATTCTGAATCCCTGAGAGCATCTCTTTCTTTCACCAGTTTGTCTAGCAAAAGTTGGACCAACCAACCAGCTTCCTTATACTTCTCATTCTGACAAAACTGTAGAAAGGTATCACACATGTATTCACCCAAAGACTCACCTTTCACCAATACCTGATCTACTGGTGGTGATATTTTGCGTATTTGTAACGCCACTTCAAGCCATGGGTTAGCAGTGCTCTCTTTACTGCTGGAAACAGAGTCATCAACATCTTTAAGACTAAACAGACTTGAGGACCAATTTAGAAAACTCATCCTTACAATTTTGTTTCTCTAGACCCCACTCTAGGTCCCAAATGTCTTAGGCTGGGTTCTCTAGAGAAGCAAAACCAGTAAAGCTTATAAATGTATATATAGAGAGATTCATATCAAGGAAACTGCTCATGTGATTGTAGAGGCTGGAAAGTCCCAAGTCAGTGGATCAGGATAGAGGCTTCTCTCAATTCACGTAGCCGCAGAGGCTAGTGAACCCCAGATCAGCAGCTCGAAGAGCAGGGCTCCAGCTCACAGGCTGTGAAGATCGATGAATCCCAAGATCAGCAGATAAGGTGATAGCTCAAGTCCTAAAAACTGGAGGTCAGACAAACAGGAGGCAGCTGCAGGATTCAGAGTGAGTAAAAAGCCAGAACACCTGCTTATATTTGGATACAGGCCACATCCCCAAGGAAACTCCTTCTCAACTGATTGGCTACCCACAGCAGACTCCATCATGGGAGTCATCACATGTAAACACTGAGAATCATGGCCCAGCCAAGTTGACACCCAGAGTGCCACATAGTTCCATCAATGACTTCACTTCAGTCTCTGTTCAGATGTCACTCTATCAGTGTTGCTTTCTTGATACTGCCAGTCTCCCGTCAATCTATCCCTTTACTCTGCTTTATTTTTCTTCATAGCACTTACAGCACCTGATATAAGAAGGTAAGTGAAAAAATGTTGATACTAGGGTTCCAGTTCATACACACATGGTTTATTCCAAACAAAACATGTTTAAAAATGTCTCTGTGATCAGTGGATGGCTGTAGACAAGTTCTCTCAGTAATACACTTGTCTTAGTCTTGTTAGGATGCCTTTAAAAAAGGATACTTTATGTGCTGTGGGGGGAAAAAAAACAATTTTGAGGTCAAGGCTAATATCAAATTTTTAACAAAACTCAAGTGGACATCTTCCCAAATCATTGAAGTTTTGCCACAAGTTTATGGGAATGCTTCCCTACAGAAAATGACAGTTTTTAGATGGATTGAGCACTTTAAAGAAGGTTGGGAATACCTTAAAGATGAGCCAAGAGAAGTAAGACCACTCAGAAGGTTATGGAGACTGTTTTTTTGAGATTTCTCAAAGGACACAGGACTATCGGGGGGCTTATTATGAAGAAGTTTTTAAAAAAAGAAAACTGCATTGGTGAAAAAAATGCCAGTAAATTTGTGCCGAAGAATTTTTTCAATCATGACAATGTACCTGCTCATTCTTCAAGGGTAGCAAGGATTGCCTACTGAGAATTGCTTTGGGAAGCCTTCCCTCATGCACCTTACAGCCCTGATCTTACCACTTCAGACTTCTTTTTGTTCCCAAAAGTTAAAGAACATTTAAAAGGAATATGATGTGAGTCCTGCAAGGATGCCAAAACTGCCATTTTGACGTGGCCTAAATCAAAGGGCGAAGAATTCTTTGGGGAAGGGTTAGAGAGATGGAAACACCACCTTCTGAAGTGTATAGACCTAGATGGAGGATACGTTGAGAAAAAATAACTTCACATTTTGATATTTTTGTTTAATAAAGGTTTCTATGATTTTGTAGCAATACTCTTTGACTTACCCTTGTATTGTTTGCAAGTATTTTCTCTCTCCCTAGAATGTGATCTCATGAAAATAAGACCTTTGTTTTGTGGACTGCTATCAGTAGTAACTGCTGAATAGATATCGGTAGAATGAATAAATAAGGTTGTTACAAGAATAAAAATAACCCATTTTAATATTTAAAATCTATGCAAAGAAAACTACCATTATTATCAGAATCATTTATTCATTCATTGATTCACTCAGTAAATAGTCTTTGACTGCCATGTACCAGACACTCTGTTAGGTTCTAAGACAGATCCTACTCTAGAGGATATACACCTTAAGAAATAAAAAATATGCTAAAGAATAATATAAATTACAAGAGGATGTTAAAGAATAACAATTAATAAATCTATAAGGTCTTTTGAAAAAAAACTGATATAAGCTGGTTGTAAAGATGAAATGGTTAATACACTTCAAAGTGCTGTGCTAATTGGAGAGCAGTTATAAAGCCTTGAGGCAAGGGATGGAGCCAGAGGATCACTATAGATCCCTTCCCCTCATAGGGTTTTCTGACAACTGTTATCTTCTATGGAAAACTTGGTGGTGTAATGGTTAAATGCTGCAGCTGCTAACCAAAAGGTCGGCAGTTTGAATCCACCAGCTGCTCCTTGGAAACTCTATGGGGCAGTTCTACACTGTCCTATAGGGTCACTATGAGTCTGAATAGACTCAATGGCAATGGGTATGGTTTTTTGGTTTTGGTTATTATCTATTGCTCATTCATTGACCATATTCTTGTTTTCTGATTTAATTTGATTCTGTAGTTCCATAGATAAAAAGTATAACAAAGCATGCTCTAGAAGACATTCTAAAGGACAAAGATATTGTGCTGAAAGACGAGCTTCTGGATAAGTTTCCCAAGATACAACCTGAACAATAGGGCACTGGTGGTAAGTTTAAAATACTACTGTTATCAAGAAATACATTGTTTCAACTGTATTTTATCTTGAGAATTATAGAATGCTAACACAATGAAACCAATAAGCTCTTCTTGGAAGATCCAAGGAATTCAACCTCCACCGAGTAACACTATACATTAATTTTTGTTGGACACTAGGTTACATGTTCAATATCTTCACCAAAAAATAAAAACATTTTAGATTAAATTAATTGCTAAGTGAGACTGGAGTTTATTTGCCTTTCATTTGAACAAGTAAGCTGCTCCCAAATGAGAAAAGCAATAATTCCGTATGGTCTTCTGTAGCTATACTTACCTGTGGGTTCTGGAAGAGTGAGCGAAAATATGGGAGACAATAGAAAGTAAATACCAAAGAGGAATTGTTATTTTGCCAGCCTTTATTCCTGTGTCTCCTGCCTGTTACTATTATCTTCAACATCAATAAATTATAGGAAATAATCTATCCGACATCAAACGCTGTCTAATTTTAAAGAAAAACTCACTATAGAACTTTATAAAGATATGGTTCAGAGGCATCAGTATTCCTTATATCACACAGCTATTATGTTATATGCATTAGGTTTTGGAATAAATAGTAGTAGAGCCCTTACAGACAGAGCTACAAGAGCTTTCCTGAGGTTTTGTGGATTCCTTATGGCAAGACACTCAAGCCTAACACGATTTTTAGCACATTTCTTCATGTCTCTTGACCCTGCTATTGCCTTTTTTAATGGTGATAATGATAATTTTATAAGGATTTTATAAATAGAAAAGGATGGAAATGTTTAATACATATGAAAAGAAAAACATACTGACTATAGGTTCCATTATCATCAGACTTTTCATTCGTTCAGGACACATTTTCTGAATTCCTACTATAAGACACTGTGCCAAGAGCTGAAGAAAACTTTACCCCAGAACTTTTAGTATAATTGAAGAAATCACTAAAATTTGATGAAATAAGTACTATGGAGAATTATATTACAATTGCAGTGAAAACACAGAAGATGATCAGGGGAAAATTGATACACAAGAAGCACTGATATTGAACCAGACAATCTGCTAGGCATTTTCATGGATCTTATTTAATAAAGCAACATTTTAGGGTAACTAGAACCCAGCAATGGAGTCTCCTTACTAGTGAGGTACCAGAGGTCTGCTGGACAGTGAGCAGATACATGCTCATTTTAGTTGCATTCTTGTGCTCAGCCTCTGGAAGTATTTTGTTCTCATCACGATCAGTTAACTGGTTTGCATGATTCATATAGAAAATCTCACCTCAAATTTAATGCGATAGACTAATTAAATGATAGCTAAGTGGTCGTCAAAGCTACTGGGTCATTACAAAGATGCAAGCCTGAAAGATTGAGACAGTAACTCCAGCTAAGACGCTTAATTCTCTGCAACTCAAGTTTCTCTCATTTATAATGATCCAAACAATAGTAGAATTGTACTATCTGATTTTGGAGCCCACAGTCTTTTTAGGGGACACTTATCATGTCTTAGTATAAAGAAAAAATTAATTCCTTCTTTGTTCTTGAAAACAGCTCCCTTCAATTATCTCATGGTTGCAAGAATCAAACAGCACAATGTATATGAAGATATTACAAAGAATAAGGTGGTATTAATAAGATTGTTTTGCTACTAGAGATAGAGACAGAGAATCTCTATAGAGTCCTTCCACTCAGAATTTTCTGATTATTATTGTCAATCTATTCTGTATTAATACTGTTTAAATTAAATATCTTACAAAAATAATTTGCTACTGTGTTATCATTTGTTTTCCAGACATTAATCTAGACACTCTAAGTAAGAATATCCTGGAAAGTATTTTCAGGAAAAGAGGACAACAGCTTAGCTTTGAGCTCAAGAACACATATTTTAGAAAACATTCCTGAAAATTGATTATCTATGGTAAGAATAATGATGCATATTTTTGTGTATTATGTAAAAATATAAGGATAGTATATCAACTACTAATACATGATAAAATTTATTTTAATTGTTCAATCTATTTTATTGAACTATACATAATTCTACATTAATATTTGCTAGAAGAAGGCAGAATGAATTAGTATCTCTTGGCATTCAATAAAAAGGTATTTATAGAATACAATGCTAAATCACCTTGGTGTGCTCCTGACGTGGAAGTTCTCCCACTTTCGTTGACTTCCCCGTACTATGGAGAACAAATGTAGTAACAAAGAGTTCTTTTCCTCATGTATGTCTCAATGTGTTAGAAAAATTTTTTTCTAGGTAGGAACCTCAGTTGTTTTCCTTTAGGTTTAAAGACCAAAATTTAATGTAGATCGTTGGTTTCAATGATGTTTGGTTTTAATTGTTTCAGAGACTGCAATGCCTCTTGCTGCTGTTGTATTCTCATTGGCTTAAGGCTCCGTGTTTGCACTTCAGAGCAGCTAGGCCTGCAGGAGCTAGGACAAAGCTTCTTCCATTCAGAGATATCAAAGTACTGCAGATTTAAGACATAGACCCAAAGTCAGAGGTAGCTGACATAGAGAATATGGGTAGCACCTCAGCTCCATCATGAAAGAACTGTTTGACTTTTGGTTTTGGCATCTTGTCCTTATTATTATTGATTGTAAAACAGGGAATTATACTACATTCTCCACCAATCTTTTAGGATAAAATGTAAACATGATTAATATGAAAGGTACCATATGAATAATAGATTTCCTGGGTGTTGAAAATGGTTAAACCCTCGGAAACTAATCAAAAGGTTGGTGGTTCAAACCACCCAGAGGTTCCTCAGAAGAAAGGTCTGGTGATCTGCTTTCAAAAGGTCACAGCCATGAAAACCTAATGTAGCACAGTTTTACTCTGCAACATATGGGGTTACCATGAGTCAAAATCTACTCAGTGACAACTAGTATGGTTTTGATTTATACAAATGAAATAACTCTTTAATTATTTCATTTAAAGAAAATAGAAGTTATGTAAGACCAGACATATTCCAGACATGGTGTACTGATGTTACTAAGCAAATAAAGCCAGTTCTTTACTTACAATCTAGAGAGGATTAGAAAGAGATAGCTGCCATAGAGTTGACTCTGACTCATGACGACCTCATGTACACCAGAATGAAACTTTGCTTCATCCTACGTCACTTTCACAATGGTTGGCACGTCCGAGTTCATCATCACAGCAATTGTGCCATTCCATCTCACCGAGGGTCTTCTTCACCCTTGAAATCTTCTACTTTACCAAACATCATGTCCTCTTCCAATGATTGATCCCTCCTGATGACATGTCCAAAGCAAGTGAGTTGCATAATGTTCTCCTGTGATCCACAGGGTTTCCATTGGCTAATTTTCAGAAGTAGATCAACAAGCCTTTCCTCCTATTCTGTCTTAGTCTGGAAGCTCCACTGAAACCTGTCCACCATGGGTAACACTGCTGGTATTTGAAATACTAGTGGCATTGATATACGCAACAACCTGGGAAGATTTCAAAGACTCTATGTTGATTGAAACAAAAAAACCAATCTCAAAAGTTTTTATACTGTATGATTCCATTTATATAGCATCCTCAAAATGACAAAAATTACAGAGATCAAGAAGAGACAAGCAATTGCCAATGGTTAGGGAAAGGGAAGGAGGGTGTGAGTGCAAAGGGGAAGCATGAGGGAGTTTCTTTGTGGTGATGGAACAGTTCAAAGCTTGATGATAATGGTGGGTATACAAATCTATACATGTGATAAAATGTCACAAAATATACAAAAAGACATACCTCCCCCTAAAAAACACTTGAATGCAAAAAATGGCTAACCATATGTAGACTTGGTAGTCTAGTCTAGTAAACTGTACTGTGCCAATCACTTTCCTGGTTTTCATAATGCACTACAGTAATGTAAGATGTTACCGTTGGAGAAAGATGAGTAATGGGTACATGGGACCTCTGCACTATTTTCAAAACTACCTGTGACTCTATAATTATTTCAGAATAAAAAATAAAGAAATTTGCACTTGAATACAACATAGGAAAAATGCAGAAAATCAAAGAAAAATAGAAAACCTTAAAAGCAATCAGAGAGTAAAGGTAATTATCTTCAAAGAAACTATAGCTAGGATGACAGCTGATTTCTCAACAACAAAACAGAAATCAAAAGACAGAACAATATTTTCAAATTACTGCAAGAAAACAGTGTAAACTGTAATTGTAAACTGACCCAAACTGAACGAAATTCTAAAGTATGTTCTTTAGGCAGAAGGGAAAAAATCACAAAGAATGGCAGAGAGTTAAGGAAAAATGAAGGTAAGAAAATTGTTGAATATGTGGATAAATCTAAGAAGCATTAACTCTTGAAATTTATAATAGTTTGTACAGAGATCTAAAATAAAAACAAAATTAAAATACTAGAAAAAATGGAAATCAGGAGCAAAGAGTAAATGGAATTAAAGAATCCTAAGGTCCTGGTTGGAGCCCTGGTGGCACAGTGGTTAAGAGCTCGTCTGCTCACCAAAAGGTGGGCAGTTTGAATCCACCAGCCACTCATTGGAAACCCTGTGGGGCAGCTCTGCTCAGTCCTAGAGGGTCGCTGTGAGTCAGAATTGACTCATTGGCAGTGGTTTGGTTTGGTTTTTGGTTAAGGTAATGGTAAAGAGCCCCGATGGTACAGTGGTTAAGTGCTCACTACTAACCGAAAGGTTGGCACTTTGAACCTACCAGCCGCTCGGTGGGAGAAAGATGTGGCAGTCAGTTTCCATAAAGATTACAGCCTTGGAAACCGTATGAGGCAGTTCTAATCTGTCAGAATGGACTCAATGGCACACAGCAACAACAAAGATCCTGGTAGGAGGGTTCAGGTTTGGGTTACTTTTAGACTTTGATATATTCAGTATGCATATTGTATTTTCTTTAGTAACCAACAGAAGTATAACATCCCAACTGTTAGAGAGAAAATAACAATGGAATAATAATAATAAAAAACCCAGTTAATCCAAAAAATAATTGCAGGTAATTCATACCCTGCATTGTTATACAGAGTAAGGCTCCTACCACAATGCCTGACACATAAAGAACACTTAAAAATGACATCATTGCTATAAGGAACCCTGGTGGCACAGTGCTTAAAGTGGTCGGCTGCTAACTCGAACATCAGTGTTCGAACCCACCAGCTACTCCTCGGAAGAAACATGTGGCAGTCTGCTTCCATAAAGATGACAGCCTTAAACCCCGAGAGTATGGCCCCCAGACACCCTTTTAACTCAGTACTGAAGTCACTCCTGAGATTCACTTTCAGCCAAAGATTAGACAGGCCCATAAAACAAAACAAGACTAAGTGGGCACACCAGCCCAGGGGCAAGGATAAGAAGCAAGAGGGGACAGGAAAGCTGGTATTGAGGAAGCCAAGGTCAAGAAGGGGAGAATGTTGTGGGGTTGGCAACCAGTGTCACAAAACTATATGTGTATTAATTGCTTAACGAGAAACTAATTTGCTCTGTAAACCTTCATCTAAAGTACAATTAAATTTTTTAAAAAATGGTACCAGGGATTTTGTGGACCACTTTAAAAAAAAAAAAATGAAGATTACAGCCTTGGAAACCCTATAGGGTCACTATGAGTCAGAACTGACTTGACAGCAACAGATTTGGTGTGGTATGGATCATTGTTACGATTATTATTTTCTAGTCGTTTGAAAAGAATTGACTCTTTTTTACCTCTACAGGACAAAATATAGGACATATAGTAAAAACCACTTTATATGACATTCAAGTGAAAGAAGACCTTGCAAAAAGACACTCAAGACCAAAGCTACTCTCTGATAAGAGTAAAAACATATTTTATTCCTGAAATTTATGGTTTTAGTTATGGCTTTCTTTAAGTGTGGTTATATATGAATATACAGACACAATGTTACCAAAAAGTTACTAGTCTATGCAAATGTATATTAATATTTATGGTTAGTTGTTGTTGTTTGGTGCCGTCAAGTCGGTTCCGACTCATAGTGACCCTTTGTACAACAGAACAAAACACTGCTCAGTCCTGCGCCATCCTCACAATCTTTGCAATGTTTGAGCTCATTGTTGCAGCCACTATGTCAATATACAGTATAATTGCTACTATACGCAATGAATTTATTAAATGTAAACCAAAAATGTGGCATGAGGTGTGCGTGTATGAGAAACAGGAGGGTACATGACATACCTAATGACATTCCAGTTTAAAAACATTGTAAAATTCTATTGGCCAAACAGAACAAGTCTGAGGGCAAGATTGAGCCTGTAAGCCACAAGTTTGTGACTTGACTACAGCTGCATGATCAGTATTAGGACCCAAATAGAAACACTTTCGCCTTAAAATCCAACATTAAATTATCTTGAAGGATATTAGTATGAAGATTCTCTCTACTCATAACATTTCCTCACCCTGGATTTGGAGAGACTGGATGGCTTTGGTATAAGAATACACAGAGTTCCATTTCTTTACTTTCCTGTCTCCCCTGGATGTGGACCTGGATACGTTCTTGGTTCTGCTGTGATCCTCATACGAGTCCTTGATGTTTCCATGTAACTGGAAAGAAAGGGAGAGGTGTTAGAAGACTTAGCCTCCTGTCTTCCTTTATTCTTGCCCTGCCCAACTATAATATCTTTCAAATATACTAAACTGGTAAAAGCATTTGAGCTAATTTAGCTGTTATCCTAAACACTCAGTTTAGAACTTTATGTCTGATTGCAGAGAAATCAATTCCTTCTGCTGCCACAGGTAACAATATTATATCTACTTCTTTTTGACATAAGTAAAATAACATTTGCCTCTTAGAACCAAATAGACCTATAGGAATGGGGCCTGGCCTAGAAACGTCCTATACTTGACATGTAAAATTCCAAATGAAAGAATTCAGTAAAGCTGGCAGGGCTGATGTACTATCACCGATTTCTCATGAAAATAAAAACTAAAAACAATCTTGAGCAAGGTAAATTTCCACTAATTACAGTGTTAAAGTTACCAGATTAAGAAACAGAAAAATGGCAAACACACATTCTGTCCTCTTAACCAAATACAATATGTGGCTGGGAAGTAGACAGGAAGAGATTTAGGTTTACTCTGTTTACTCCTAGTTCAGTGGTACACAAAAAATACATTAACCAGAACTTCAGTTGTCAACCCCCGCAGTATGGGAAAAAGTTTTTGGAGGCGGCCAGAGTTCTGCACCCTTCTCTCTTTAACTTATTTAGAGGCTGTGCCTCCCAATGTGCAGCGTAGTTGAAGAGTTGAAGTTGACAGAGGGCTCTTATATCTGGCTCTTGTAATTCCCTCAAGAGCTGAGATAGACAGTGTTTTAGAAATAATCCGTATTTAGAATATAATTTCATAAATGTTAATACCTGACTAAAAAGTATCTACAACTTTTTCAGTTTATTCAAGAGGCATTTTCTTCCTAGAAGTGGAAGCAGAAGCAGTACTGTATACTCAATTATGCAAATTTCCTTCTAAGCATCAAAGTTGGACTAAGCGTACTCCAGAAGGAGGGCCTTGGCCGTTGATACATATTGGTATTAGCTGTTATGGTTTTCATTATATAGCTTTTGCTTGTATTTAAATCATAGAATGCAATCCATAGTAATTTGGATGAGCTTCTCCAGTTATTTGTCTTTAGTTAAATTACACTGATACAGTGAATGAACTAAATACACGTTTCAGGACTAACAAGAAAGTATTTGCACAAATTTAACACCAAATAAATTTAGAGAATGCCTTAAATGAAACTTTACCCCCTTCCCCTCCCATTTTCTTTTCTCCCTTATCTTCTCCACTTCCATCTAGAGCAGGCAGGCAACTTTACAGCAGAGAAGCAAACAAGAAATTGATGGAAAGATCCATTTCTACACTTGAGTTACTTTTCTACAATTACCTACACTTGATCTATGGCCTCAGCGAGCATATGGAAGTCCAAAGGCCAGAAGGGGAACTGTTGCCTTCCACAAATGCTAAAAAGATCATGGAGATTTTAGCCTCCTGCCATCTTCTATTTTTCTTTCTAAAACCTGTCACCAACTCCCCGAACAAGTTTAAATAATGTACATGGACTCCTCTGTATAAGTTGTTATACTTTTAGTTTTAAAGGCCCACAGACAAAGCAGAACATTAGTTGTGAAAATATACACCCTTTCCTCACTTATCAACATGGTTAGTTTCCGAAGATCAGGTCATGATGAAAAATCAGTGATATGCAAAAATGGAAGATGACGTCATCAGATCACAAAATGGAAGATGACTACAACATTACATAACTGTCAAATTACATCATTACATAACTACCAAACCAGTGAAAATCATGACCCAGCCAACCTGATGCATAACCTTAACCATCAAAGCTAGTGTTACTCTCGCCTTGCACCTCAGCGTTTGTTACTGTTCATTACTACCAGACATATGTCGTTAATGTGCAAAATAGTCAGATAGTAGATTTTTTACTACTGTCGTAAATGTGAAACGTCGAATAACGAGATAGTCTATAAATGAGAAGAAGGTGTAGTTAAAAGTTGCCATCTCTTTCTCCTAGTTACCACGAAGTAACACTTTTAACTCATTTTTTCATCAGAATAAAAGTACACATAGCCTAACAACAACAATAATATAACAGCCCTTAAACACTATGAGGAGCCCTGGTAGTGCAGTGGTTAAGAGCTATGGCTGCTAACAAAAAGGTCAGCAGTTCGAATCCACCAGCAGCTAGTTGGAAACCATATGGGGCAATTCTACTCTGTTCTATAGGGTCATTATAAGTTAGAATCGACTTGACAGTACTAGGCTTTAAACACTATGATGACAGAGCCCTGGTAGCTCAGTGGTTAAAACACTCGGATGTTAACGAAAAGGTTGGTGGTTCGAACCCACCAGCTGCTCTGCAGGAGAAAGATATGGCAGTCTGCTTCTGTGAAGATCATAGCCTTGGAAACCATTTGGGGCAGCTCTACTCTGTCCTGTAGTGTCGCTATGAATCAGAATCAACATGATAGCAAGGGGTAAACACTGTAATAAACCCTTGGCATACATTATTGAATTTAGTCCTTATTATAACCTATGGTATAAGTAACTAATCTCCACTTTACAATTAGAATACCGAGATTCAAAGAGGTAAATATCCTGCTCAGTTGTCCTAGTGAATGAGCAGAGGAGTTGGAATATAAACTCATGTCTGTCTGACTCCACAACCCACGTTCTTAGCCACTTGACACAACACTACAGCCCTTCAACATCAGACAGACTTGTTGCAACTAGGGTTATATTTTTGTTACTCACAAATGGTAAAATTATGAATATATAAAACTTATAGCTGACCCTAAATTACCTCACTTTCAGAGTAAGGAGCTCGAGATTGCAGTCTTAGCTCTACCCAAGACTTACATGAGCTCTTGCAAAACGGAACTTCTCTTGGCCTTTAACGTTCTCATTTGTAAAATGGGGATACAATCTCTGCCAACTATATGAGATTGTTGTGAGAATAAAAGTGGACCTGTGGTAATCTAATAGGAGCTACATACATGAAAAATGGTTCTGTTCTCAAAAGTCATTCATCACTTATTCATGTATATTTATATGGCACCTACTTAGTGACAGTCACTATGCCAGGTGTCAGGGCATTCTTTCCCCTGAAGGCACTTAGTCTAGAAGGGAAGACAAGGATTCAAAAACAAATAGGAACCCCTACCAAGTGTTATGGGTAAGAGAGAGGAGTCAGGTAATATTTTACATAAGTATTATATCAGATTGTGTGCTAGGCAAGTCATAGAAATGTTCTCATTTTATTTGCAAAAAAACTCTCAGAGCTTGTTTCTTGTCCTGATCTTGCATATGAGGAAAGCAATGCTAAGTTAAATAAACTTACTGAATGCCACACAACTAGTGACAGAAGATTCAAAACCCCAGTATCACTTTTGCTATGCTGCGTCACAAAGGAGAAAGACTAATTTTGCCTTAGAGATAGGTAGATACCAGAAAAACCAAAACAAACCCATTGCTGTCAAGTCAATTCCAACTCATAGACATAGGGAGATAGGTGCCAGCAATTCAGCTCTGACTCGTGGCAACCTTACGTACAACAAAATGAAAAGTTGCCCAGTCTAGTGTCATCCGCACTATCTCTGGCATTTTGAGTCCATCGTTGCAGCTGCTGTGGCAATTTGTCTCACTGAGGGTCTCCCTCACCCTCATTGGCTCTCTACTTCACCAAACATGATGTCCTGCTATAGCAATTTATCCTTCCTTATGATGTCTCCAAAGCAAGTGAGTTAGACAATGTTCTGTTGTGATCCATAAGGTTTTCATTGGCTGATTTTCAGAAGTAGATCACCAGGCCTCTCTTCCCAGTCTATCTTAATCTGGAAGCTCCACTGATACCTGTCCACCATGGGTGACCCTGCCGGTATTTGAAATACTGCGTCATAGCTTCTAGCATCGTAGCAACATGCAAGCCACTACAGTACAGCAAACTGACAGATGGGTGGTAGAATTTTGCCTTAAGATCTTGTATAATCTTCATATCACCTTCTTCCTTGGTTTTGAGAATCGTCTGGAAAGAAGTATGTAAAAATGCTATGTAACTAAGTGTTCTAAATGAGGATTTATAGGGATTCCTTCTTTTTCTAGGCTTTCCTTGTAACTTCTACTTGTAATTTGCATTAATGCATATTGAAAAAGATTCATATCACATGCTAATATTAACTTGGCTCTGTGCTCTGTTATCTTCTTTTGTCTCTATAGAACTCCAGTCAGGAGTTACCCAAAAGCATGGATCAGCCTTGATAAGTAATTACATTTCACACCCAAGACCCATGGCTTTATTTTCTGACTTTCCTTGTCATTAATTATTTGGTAACATGTTAAGATCATGTTACCATAAGCAACTACCAGGTAGTTCCCAATTTACAATGGGGTTCCTTTCCAACGACTCCCTGTTAAGTTGGTTCTTACATAGATTGAATACCTCATTTTTTCTTCAGTTTTCATTATTATTGCCTTTTATTATCAGTATCTTTATAAATTCAATCTTTACTTGTTTTGGGGGCTTTGAAACATTACATATAAACTTACAGATAGATTTAAATATATACATAAAAAAATACACAAATCATAAAAATTAACTCTGACAATAAGGAAGAGTTAATGATGTTGGCATTTTGTCAGTTGTGGTAATAATTCCACTTGTGGAAGGTTCTGGATCATCTGGATTATCCCTGGGAATGGGGATGGTGTTTCTAGTCAGAAAATTAGTGAGAGTTGTCTATGATCCTTTTCTTTTTTTCTTCATGTATTTCACGGTAACATCTCACTGCTTCCTGAATTTGCCTATTGACTTTAGCAAAGCTATCAGCATTTGGGTCCACGTTCTCAAGCAACTGAAGCCCCTAATTTAGTTTAGAAAACTAAATCTATAAGACAGTGTTTTGAACAGTAAATCATAAAATTGAACATAGGCTAGTGAACATCTGAGAATGGTAACATCAGCAAATTACAGGCTGAAACATTGTACGTAGTACATATTACTAACAATAAGATGTATTAAAAAAAAAAAAACCTGAAGATCATAAGTGCGGTTTATCAAAACTCCAATACATCATAAATTGGGGACTATCTGTACTATAAATTGATTCTCTAACCAATCTTGGTTGTATTTCACATTATTATATACTCGTGGTGGGCAATTTTCTAGTTGTGCTTTATTTTATATTCCCGAGCTCCAGTAACAAATTCTTTGCATAAAGTCAGATGTTAAGCGATTCTATTCTCCACTATCTTAATGTAAAACTATCATAATGTAAAGCAATGAATATTCTCAGCATGGCAATTTCCATTTTGACCTTCATCTGTGACCTGGCTGAGTTTGTGTAAGGGCAGAGCCCAGAATGGGATTCCTTTACTCTTATTCCTTTCTCCTATCATCAATTCTCTTGTCGTGAATGAATGGATCTCAAAGACCTCTGCCATTTCTCTTACTGTCCTTTGAAGACCCACGGCGATGTAGATGTTTCGTTTGGACGTTGTGCTTCACCGAGACTGAAATGCCACACGCTGTTGGCATAGTGGTTAAGAGCTACCGCTGCTAACCAAAAAGGTCGGCAATTTGAACCTACCAGGCGCTCTTTGGAAACTGTATGGGGCTGTACTACTTTGTCTTATATGGTCACTATGAATGGAAATTGACTCCCCAGTGGCAGGTTTGGTTTTTGTTTTTTTTTTATTCCAGTGCAGCAGTGTGCAAAACTTTCCCTTTAATCCAAAGGTGCATGCAGAATCTACAACAAGGGTGATAGGACTAATTGGAGGAACTGGCAAATCCAAAACTTAGAGTCTGCCTCATAAGGAGCTGAAAGTTCATTACAGGGAGAATCAGATTATAGTTAATTCTACCTTTAATTATCTGGATGAGCTAGGGAGAGTCCCTTGACTTTGCTTGGCCTTATCATTTCCCTTTAAAAAATGAAAATAAAAATTCATTTCCTACCAATATCATAAAGTTGTTCTGAGAATACAAGGCGAACCATCATAAAGTAATAAGTGCTATGCAAATGAACAATATAAATAACATCAAATCAATATTCTCTCGTTCAGCAAATTATCATGACAATCCTCATGATCGTCAGGCAGTATGAGGAATTGGTATGCTCTATACTCTCCAAAACTCACAATCCAGAAAGGAACTGTGATAAGAATTAGAGTGGTGGAGTGTAGCAAGTGCTATGAGAACATTTTGAGTAAATAGGCACAGGGGTTGAGAATAGCACATAGAAAACCAATATTTAATGAGTATGTAGGCTGGATACATTCACACCCATTATTGCATTTAATAGCATTTAACAAAGTGCAGTATGATGTTACAGTAAATTGCCTGTAGGTTCTGGCGTCAGACTGTCAAAATTTGTATCTCATCTCTACCACTTACTGTGTGACCTTGGACAAGTTATACAGCCTCTTTATGCTTTAATTTTTCCATACATACAATGAGATAATAATAGTATCTATCTCAAAGAGTTAAGCAATGATTAAGGGAGAACACATACAAAATGCTTAGTACCTAGTATAGTACCTAATGGGGTAAGTGCTGAGTTATATTATTTATTAATACCAAAAAATCGTGGTTTGAACCCACCAGCTGCTCCACGGGAGAAAGATGTGGCAGTCTGCTCCTGTAAAGATTTCAGCCTTGGAAATCCTGTGGGGACAGTTCTTCTCTGTCCTATAGTGTCACTATGTGTTGGAATCGACTCCACAGTACCCAACAACAGCAACAAGCTTAATCATTACTAAACTGGAAAGGTTCATTTTATTTTCTTGTGTTAACTTAACATGTGATTATCTTATTTCTATTTAGCTATAGAGATTGAAGCAGATAAAGCAGCAAAGCTTAACCTGGAAAGCATTTTAACAAGTAAGGCTATCCAATTCAGAGTAAAGTTTGTGACAATGCTTTCTAAAGAAAGTGATCAAGAAAATGAGACACTAGAAGATAAGAATCTTATGCAGTTGTGAGTTTGTGACAGAGTTTCAGTTGTAACTCCTTCAAATGTTTGATCATAAGTAAAAACACAAATAGCTACTATGGACATAATTTGGGGAAAATGTTGGCATCTCTGTCATCAGAATCATCTGTGGAACTTTTTAAAAATGCACATGACAGGGTATCTACCCTGGAGACACTGCCTCAGTAACCATTTTTTTTTAAAAACTCATTCAAAATAAAAAATAAATAAATAAGCTGTTCCCAGTGAAGATATAACAAAACATCAAATCTTAGAATCATTTTAATTGCTAAAACACTCTGAAATTCAGTAATAATTGAAAACGCAAGCACAACAGTATCAATAAGCAACTATAATGAGGTTTAAGGTATCTGTGGATTCTGTGTCTGTCTTTGGTTAAAATAGTAGACATTGAGCTAAATACTCTGAACACAAACCCTCCCATGCAAAAATCCTTCCTTCAGTTCCACTGCTGAATATTTGCAGGATATACCTGCTAGAGAACTCTTAAATATTTTTTAAATTTTTGTTACAAAATTTTATTTATTTTGTTGTTGTTGAGAATATACACAGCAAAACATACACCAAATCAACAGTTTCTATGTGTACCATTTAGCGACATTGATTACATTCTTCGAGTTGCTCCTAGGATTTTTATAGACAGATGATTCTGCAATGAGAATAGCAGAAAGACTGTGCAGATTAATGGGAATGCACTTTTCTGCCTCAGTTTGATCTATGGACTTGGGTGAATTTTTGGAAGGGCCAAGCCTGCGATGCCAGCCTCTGCCTTCCTCATATACTTGAGAAGAAAGATTTCATAAAGAAACCTTAAAGTATTATATGGTAAAATAAATAATTATCATTAATCATAGTTTAATACAGGGAGTAAATATTCATTAAATATCTAAGAAATGCTAAGCTTAGATGCTTCCTCCAAGATGCTCATGGTTGGACAGAGAGAAAAGCGTTAAGTATTTATTATGCAGTGTGATCAGAAAATAGAATATAGGTTTCTGACAAGTTCCAGAGACCCAGAGGAAGGAGAGGAAACCAGCGAGTGCAGGGGCAGGACGTAGAGAATTAAAGTTTATAAAGTGCCTCCTATTAGATTGAACCATACGAAATTACCAATTTCCTCATTCAAAGATAATTGGAAATGGATGAGGGTGATGGTTGAACAGTATGATGAATGTAACTAATGTCTCTGAAGTGTACATGTGAAGAATGTGGAAATGGCAAATGGTTTGTTGTGCAAGTACCACAATGAAAAGGAACAGTTAATATCAGCGATTTCATATACTTCAACCCATCATATAATACATGACAAATGCTGTGCTATCAATCTTCATTAATTTTCATTATTTCTCACAGTAACCTTGTGGTGTACTATTAATATTCCTGAGACACAGGACGATTAAATATCGTTTATACGGCCACAGAGCTAATTAGTGGCAGAATTAAAATTAAAACCCAGGTTTGCTTGACTTAAGAGTTACTCTCTTCATATATACCACTCTGTCCTTACAAGCAAAGCCAAATGGTGGAGGGTAAACAAATAGATTTTATCAAAGTTCTGATGAGTGAATGTGATACCATACATAAAAGTGCTGTTCAGGAATAAAGTTGTATTATTAAGTAAGTACAGAACTAGAACTATAGATTTCTCTATTCCATCCTTAGAATTTGTTTTATCACTATTAGAACAGGCATTCCCAAATCTCAGGATGTTCACAGTCTAAGAGAGGAGATGCCAACTTAAATAACTACATTTCAGTATGCTGAACACTGTAGTGCAATATGTGCTGAGTAACAAGTGAACTTAAAGGAACAAGAAAAAAATTCAGCTTTGGCATCTTATGGAAAGCATCACCTTTTATTAACTCTGTGATAGCTAGAAACAACTTAGGGCCAATACACAAAGGCCATCTTTGGCTCATTTATGTAACAGTAGACTGTGTATCTAAGGAGCCCTAGTGGTGCAGTGGTTAAGTAGTTGGCTGCTAACAGAAAGGTCAATGTTTTGAACCCATCCGGCAGCTCTGTGGGAGAAAAGATCTGACAATCTGCTTCTGTAAGGATTATAGCTTAGGAAACCCTATAAGGCAATTCTACTCTGCCCCATAGAGTTGTTGACTCATAATCAACTTGATGGCACACAACAACCACAACATTCTGTGTATATAGTTCTGTCATTTTATCACATATGTAGCTTAATGTAACTACCATCTCAATCAAAATACAATTGAAAATAGTAGAAAAGCAGGGAGATATTAAAAATATTTATCAGCTATATGATACAGGAATTGACCAATCAGAATGGACTCCAGCTTTAGAACCAGGGTTAAATTAGAGTCCTAGAAGCCCCCACTCTGCTGATGTTAAATTTTAGTTTGCTGCACCCTGGGGAGGTTGAGAGGTGGGAGTGGGGAGTCCTGAAGTCCTCCACAAATATTTCAGTTTTTTAAATCAATAGCACGTCTGTACCCATGCTATTCTGACTATGAATATCAGCCCTATAATGAGTTTGTCTTATTAAGTAGTAGTAAGTTCATGGGAATTGAGGCTGATCAAGGACAAAAATACGACAAAGAGATAGCATTGCACAACAAGCTATTAACTGAGGCTGACTCATTACTCCACAGCAGGAGTTATCCCAGATACAAGTGGAGCAGGAAGCCACCAGAAGGAAAAAAAGGCATGAAAAACCCCGGGGAGAGGTGAAGCAGGGAGGAGGGGCTTACATATGTCTTTCTAATATCCTCCTGTAGCAAGGTTGGGGAGTGTCTGGGTTAGAGCACTCTGAAGAACAGTTGAAACTGAGAGTCCTTATAACTACAGGGCTTTATCTTATCTAGGGCTAGCAGATGTTGAGTGCAGTTTTGTTGGTTATGTAAATCAGATAGGCTCTAAGTGGCTAGAAATATGCTTATGTGGGCTGTTTTTAAAGCAACTCAAGTGCACAAATTTGAATTTGGTACTGGTAGGCTTTTGGGGGCCGTTAACAAATCTCAGCTTGCTATGAAGGAGTAAATAACTTGGGGGCAATACACAGAGACCATCCTAGGCTCATTTTTATAACAGTATACTGTGTGTATGGAATTGGTCAACGTTCAACCATTTCAGGGGGTAACATATGATCAAGAACCAATGGTACTGAAGGAAGAGGTCTAGGCTGCACTGAAGGCACTGGTGAAAAACAAGACTCCAGGAACTGATGGAATACCAATTGAGATGTTTCAACAAATGAATGCAGCGCTGAAAGGGGTCACTTATTTATGCCAAGAAATTTGGAAGACAACTACCTCACCAACTGACTAGAAGAGATCCATATTTGTACCCATTCCAAAGAAAGATGATCCAGCAGAATGTGGAAATTATCAAACAATATCATTAATATCACCCACAAGTAAAATTTTGCTGAAGATCATTCAAAAGCGGTTGCAGGAGTACATCAACAAGCAACTGTCAGAAATTCAAGCCAGATTTATGAGGACATGGGACAAGGGATATCATTGCTGATGTCACATGGATCATGGCTGAAAGCAGAGAATACCATAAAGATGTTTAGCTGTGTTTTATTGACTACGCAGACATTCGACCCTGTGGATCATAACCGATACGGATAACATTGCAAAGAATGGGAATTCAGAACACTTGATTGTGCTCATGAGGAACCTGTACTTAGACCAAGACGCAGCTGTTTAGAGAGAATAAGGGGATACTGCGTGGTTTAAAGTCAAGGAGGTTGTGTGTCAGTGTTGTATCGTTTCACCATACTTATTCAATCTGCATGTTGAGCAGATAACCCGAGAAAGTAATATATGAGGAAAAAAGTGGCATCAAGATAGGAGGAAGACTCACTAATAACCTGTAATATGAGGATGACACAACTTTGCTTCCTGAAAGTGAAGAGGACTTGAAGCACTTACTGATGAAGATCAAAGACCACAGCCTTCAGTATGGATTACACCTCAACATAAAGAAAACAAAAATTCTCACAACAGGACCAAAAAGCAACATCATGATAAATGGAGAAAAGATTGAAGTTGTAAAGGACTTCATTTTACTTGGAAATACAGTCAATGCCCATGGAAGCAGCAGTCAAGAAATCAAACCACACATTGCATTGGGCAAATCTGCTGCAAAAGACCTCTTTAAAGTGTTGAAAAGCAAAGATGTCACCTTGAAGACTAACGTGTGCCTGACCCATATGCATTTGAAAGCTGTACAAAGAAGATGGATGACTGAAGAATTGATGCCTTTGAATTATGGTGTTGGCAAAGAATACTGAATATACCATGGACTGCCAGAAGAACCAACAAATCTGTCTTCGAAGTAGAACAGTCAGGAAGCTCCTTAGAAGCAAGGCTAATAAGACTTCATCTCACATACTTTGGACATGTTACCAGAAGGGACCAGTCCCTGGAGAAGGACATCATGCTTGGTAAAATAGAGGGTCAGCGAAAAAGAGGAAGACCCCCAAGGAGATGGATTGACACAGTGGCTGCAACAATGGGCTCAAGCATGACAATGATTGTGAGGATGGCTCAGGACCGGGCAGTGTTTCGTTCTGTTGTTCATAGGGTCGCTATGAGTTGGAACCAACCCGACGGCACCTGACGACGTATCTGTTTCATCTTTATAGACTACTATTGGACAAGTTCTAAAGACTCCTCTGGAAGACATTTTAAAGAGCAAAGGCCTTCAGCAAAAAGAGAAAATTTCTAAGTTCACCAAAGTACATTCCCAATAACCTGGCAAGAATAAAGTTATGGCTTTCATTCTAGCTTTAATTTATGATGTACCTTGGTGTCTGTATGAATACATGTGTTTCTTGCCCAGAGTTAGTTCAGCTTGTTGGACCTGTCATTTTTTAGTTTTTTAAAATTTGGGAGTTTTTCAGCTATTATACCTTGAAATATTTGTTTCCCTCCCTTCCCCCTTTTTTCCTGTGTTCCAGCTACAGGTCTATTAGACCTGATAGGATCCCACAGATCACTGACGCTCTGTTCATTTTTTTCATCTTTTTTCTCTTTGTCCTAAATTTTAGATAGATTTTATTGACATAAATTCTGCAATGTTTACTCTGCTAAAAAGCTTATCATATGACATTTAACTTCAGATAATGTGCATTTAGCTCAAGAGGATCTAGTTGGTTCTTTTTTACTTCCTCTCCATTATGTTCTTGCTTTTGTTTGCATTCTTGAGCTTCTGGATCATCTTTATAGTAGCTGTTTTAATGTCTTTGTCTGCTAATTCCATCATCTCTGTAATTTTTGGACCTGTTTTTGTTGACTGCTTTTTTCTCTTGCTATGGGTCACATTTTTTTTTTCTTCTTCATGTGTCTAGTAATTTTTATTGGATTTACATTGTTGAATGCTTGCCGTTGTTAACCTTTAAAGAGCACTAAATGTCTTCTGACAGAGAGGTAACTTACTTAGGGATTAGCTTCATCATTTTGAGCCTTTTTCAAAGCTCTTTTTAGCCTTTAGAGTAGCTTTAGTCTAGGGCTAACTTCAACCCATTTTTTTTAAAAATAATTTTATTTATTTTGTTGTTGTTGTTGAGAGCATACACAGCAAAACATACACCAATTTAACAGTTTCTACATGTACAATTCAGTAACATTGATTACGTTCTTCCATTCATGCAACCATTCTCACCCTCCTTTTCTGAATCGTTCCTTCCCCATTAACATAAATTCACTGTTCTGAGGTCTCTACTAAATGTTTTATGTATTCAGCATGGTTTTTTCACTCTGAATGATTTCCAGCTCTGTGTTATCTTTGAAAAATTGCTCCTCTTACAGCTCCACAGTCATTTATCTTTCCTTAGAAGTTATTTTTGCCCAGTCTCATGGAGTTTCACCCTATGAATATATAAATTGGTATCCAGCCAAAGACTCAAAGGTAACGCTTTGAAGATTTCTGGAACTTTTTCTCTGCATATGTTCCTCTTCTCTAGAAACCTACCCCACAAATTCCAGCCACCTCAGCCTGCCTAAACTTCAACTTAGTCTGCCTGTCTCCTCAACTTAGTTACTGAGATCCGTTTGTGTTCCTTCTCCCTGTGGTACAGTCTGGAATTACATGTTGGCAGAAAGTCTGAGTAATGGTAGGGTTCACTTCATTTGTTTCCCTTCTCAGGCATCTCAGTCCTTCACTCCCTTTTATCCAATATCTAAAAATAGTAGTTTCTTATATTTTGTCCAGGTTTATCAATGTGTTTAATCAGAAAAATATTCCATACTTTGTTGTTCCTCCCTAGCCAAATGCAGAAGTACCCTTAATATTTTTTAAATATAAAAAAGAAAATTTATATTTCTACAAGCATACCTTGCGAAACGCTGGTGGCGTAGTGGTTATTTGCTATGGCTGCTAACCAAAAGTCGGCAGTTCGAATCCACCAGGTGCTCCTTGGAAACCCTATGGGGCAGTTCTACTCTGTCTTATAGGGTTGCTATGAATCAGAATCAACTCAATGGCGATGGGTGAGGCATACCTCATGTGTTGTGCTTTGCTTTATTTTGTTTCACAGATGTTTTATGTTTTTACAAATCGAAGGTCTGTATCAACCCAGGGTTGATACAAGTCTATTGGTGCCATTTTTGCAACAGCATCTGCTCACTTCATATCTCTGTGTCACATTTTGGTAATTCTCATAATGTTTCAAATATTTTCATTATTGTTGTATCTATTATGGTGATCTGTGATCAATGAACTTTGACGTTACTATTGTTTTGGGGCACTAAGAACCATTCCCACATAAGACAGCAAATTTAATCCATAAATGTTGTGTGTGTTCTGACTGCACTACTGACAGGCCATTCCAGTCTCTTTCTCTCTCCTTGGGCTTCCTTATTCCCTGAGACACGACAATATTGAAATTAGGCCAGTTAATAGCCCTGCAATGGCCTCTAAGTGTTCAAGTGAAAGGAAGAGTCATGCATCTGTCACTTTAAATCAAAAGCTAGAAATGATTAAGCTTAGTGACGAAGGCATGTCAAAAGCCGAGGTAGGCTGAAAGGTAGGCCTCTTGTACCAAACAGTTAGCCAAGTTGTGACTGCAAAGGAAAAGTTCTTGAATGAAATTAAAAGTGTTACTCCAATGAGCACATGAATGATAGAAAAGCAAAACATCCTTACTGGTGATATGGAGAAAGTTTTGGTGGTCTAGATAAATGATCAAATCAGCCACAAACTCCCTTAAGCCAAAGGTTAATCCAGAGCAAGGCTCTAACTCTCTTCAATTCTTTGAAGGCTGAGAAGGTGAAGAAGCTGCAAAAGAAAAGTTTGAAGGTAGCAGAGGTTGGTTCCTGAGGTTTAAGGAAAGAAGCCATCTCCATAACATAAAAGTGTAAGGTGAAGCAGCAAGTGCTGACGTAGAAGCTGCTGCAAGTTATCCAGAAGATCAAGCTAAGATAATTGATAAAGGTGGCCAAACTAAACAACAGATTTTCAACGTAGATGAAACAGCCTTATATTGGAAGAAAATGCCATATAGGCCTTTCATAGCTAGAGAGAAGAAGTCAATGCTTGGCTTCAAACCTTCAAAGGACAGGCTGACTCTCTTGTTAGGGGCTAATGCAGCTGGTGACTTTAAGTTGAAGTCAATGCTCATTTACCATTCCAAAAATCACAGGGCCCTTGAGAATTATGCTAACTCTACTCTGCCTGTGCACTATAAATGGAACAACAAAGCCTGGATGACAATGTACCTGTTTACAACATGGTTTGCTGAATACTTTAAGCCCGCTGTTCAGACCTACTGCTCAGGAAAAAGGGTTCCTTTCAAAATATTACTGCTCATTGACAATACACCTGATCACACAAGAGCTCTGATGGAGATGTGCAAGGAGATTAATTAATGTTGCTTTCATGCCAGCTAACACAACATCCATTCTGTTGCCCATGGATCAAGGAGTAATTTCAACTTTCAAGTCTTATTATTTAAGAAATACATTTTGTAAGGCTATAGCTGCCATAGATAGGGATTCCTCTGATGGATCTGGGCAAAGTAAATCCAAAACCTTCTGGAAAGGATTCACCATTCTAGATGCCATTAAGAACATTGGTGATTTGTGGGAGGAAGTCAAAATATCAACATTAACAGGAGTTTGGAAAAAGTTGATTCCAACCCTCATGGATGACTTTGAGGGGCTCAAGACTTCAGTGAAGGAAATAACTGCAGATGTGGTGGAAATAGCGTGAGAACTAGAATTAGAAGTGGAGCCTGAAGATGTGACTGAATTGCCTCAATCTCATGATAAAATTTTAACAGATGAGGAGTTGCTTCTTATGGAGAAAAGAAAAATAGTTTCTTGAGATGGAACCTACTCCTAGTGAAGATGCCATGGACATTGTTGAAATGACAACGAAGGATTTAGAATATTACATAAACTTAGTTGAGAAAGCAGTTGCAAGGTTTGAGAGGACTGACTCCAGTTTTGGAAGAAGATCTACTGTGGGTAAAATGCTATCAAATAGCATTGCATGCTACCGAGAAATCTTTTGTGAAAGGAAGAGTCAATGGATGCAGCGAACTTCATTGTTGTCTTATTTTAAGAAATTGCCACAGCCACCCCAGCCTTCAACAACCACTGCCCTGATCAGTCAGCAGCCATTAAAATCCAGGCAAGACCCTCCACCAGTAAAAAGATTACAACTCACTGAAGGCTCGCTCTAGATGATGGTTAGCATTTTTGAGCAATAAAGTATTTTTTAATTAAAATATGTACATTGTTTTTTAAACATAATGCTATTGCACACTTAATAGACTACAGTATAGTGTAACCATAACTTTTATATGTACTGGGAAACCAAAATATTAGTGTGACTTGCTTTATGGAAATACTCCCTTTACTGTGGTGGTCTGGAACTGAGTCTGCAATATCTCCGAGGTATGCCTGTACTGTAAATATAAACTATTGCTGTAAAGTCTAAGTTTTCTTTGAGAATGTTTGCATTTTATGATAAAAGAGCTAGTCATTCAAGAATTTTTTAACTCAACGGCAAAAACTTTTGCTTAAAATGTATACTAATCTTAGTATGAACCTACTTCTAAGAAGACAAGCTGGTGGTTGTTGGTCAAGACAATTGAAAATCCATGAAGAAATTCCATTTCTATATTATATCTGCTTCAGCTTCACCATGGTTTTCTTTAATTTCTGAAAGTGCAGATCATACCCAAGCAAATGAGAAGGAAAGATGTATCATTAGGAGAATTTACTCTTGTATTTCTGTAATTCCGTCCAATACTCACCACGATTAAAATGTTCTTTTATGACATCAGCTCTTATCCATTTCATACTAAAAGAAAGTCTTTACAATGTGAAAGTATTAACTTTTCAGATATTCTTTTGCTTTCTACATCATATGACAGTGGTGTTATACACGTTTCTGTTTGTCCCAAATTTGCACTTTTTTCTCTCAGATTCTTAGGAAAGCTTTAGAATGATTTAACTATCAGCATTGCGAGGCACCACATACTCTTTACAGCCAGATGCAGAAGCAATAGAAATATCAGTCAGGAGATCCTAGTTACAATCATAACTTAATCACTGCTCAACTAGGCTACTTAAGGTAAATGGGGTAATGAGAGAGAATGCCTCAATTTTTCTTATTATTTTCTTAAAAATTGAGATTATGTAAGACAATTTCTCTACCAACCTCATGTTTGTTAACAGGGTAATTAGGAGAAATATGTTAAATAAAAAGTATCATAGCAACCAAATTACTGGACTGAGGGCTGGGGACCATGGTCTCGAGGAGCATCTATCTCAATTGGAATAACATATTTTATAAGGAAAATGTTCTACTGTCTACCTTGGTGAGTAGTGTCTGGAGTCTTAAAAGCTTGTTGAGTGGCCATCAAAGATAATTCTACTGGTCCACCTCATCTGGAGCAAGGGAGAATGAAGAAAACCAAAGACACAAGGGAAAGACTTGTCCAAAGGACTAATCGACCACAACTACCACGACTTCTACTAGACTAAGTCCAGTAAAACTAGATGGTGCCCGGCTACCACCACTGACTGTTCTGACAGGGATCACAATAGAGGGTCCCAGACAGAGCTAGAGAAAGATGTAGAACAAAATTCAAACTCACAAAAAATGATCAGACTTACTGGCCTGACAGAAACTGGAGAAACCCCAAGAGTATGTCCCCCAGACACCTTTTTAACACAGTACTGAAGTCACTCCTGAGGCTCACACTTTAGCCAAAGATTAGACAGGTGCATAAAATAAATAATAATACACATAGCTCAACCATGTATACAAGACTAAACAGGCACACCAGGCCAGGTTCAAGGAAGAGAAGGCAGGAGGGAACAGGAAGCCTGGTCGAAAGAAATGGGGAACCCAAGGTCGAGAAGGAGAAAGTGTTGACATGTCACAGGTTTGGCAACCAATTTCACAAAACAATATGTGGATTAATTGTTTAATGAGAAACTAATTTGCTCTGTAAAACTTCACATAAGTCACTACCTAAAAAAAGAAAGAAAAGAAAAGAAGAAAAAAAAAGCATTTGAATCAGAGTTATCTTTTGTATTCACTAACTAAACATTTTTTGAGCACAGACACTAGGATAGGCCAGTCCCTACATTCAAAATGTTCACAGTCTAGAAGAGGAGAGAATCCTTTAAGAAATAATTGCAAATCAATGTGATGACTGCTGCTTTGAAGCACAGACTAAGTGACAAGGAAAGTTGGAGGAAGCAGAAAATAGTTGAACTCTATCTTGTGGATGATGTAGCTTTTTTTTTTTTTTTATTACTATGCTTTAGCTGAAGGTTTACAGAGCAAATTAGTTTCTCATTAAACAATTAATACACATATTGTTTTGTGACAGTGTTTGCCTGCCTTACGACGTGTCAACACTCTCCTGTTCTCGAACTTGGGTTCCCCATTACCAGCTTTCCTGTCCCCTCTTGCCCTCTCTTCCTTGCCCCTGGGCTGGTGTGCCCATTTAGTCTCATTTTGTTTTATGGGCCTCTGTAATATTTGGCTGAAGGGTGAACCTCAGGTGTTAAAACAGTGTCTGGGAGCCATACTCTCAGGGTCTCTCCAGTCTCTGTCAGACGAGTAAGTCTGGTCTTTTTTTTTCTTGTGAGTTTGAATTTTGTTCTACATTTTTCTCCAGCTCTGTCCAGGACCCTTTATTGTGATCCCTGTCAGAACAGTCAGTGGTGATATCCAGGCACCATCTAGTTTGTGGTGTACTCAGTCTGGTGGAGGCTGTGGTAGTTGTGGTCCATTACTCCTTTAGACTAATCTTCCCCTTGTGTCTTTGGTTTTCTTCATTCTCCCTTGCTCCAGATGGGGTGGGACCAGTGGAGTATCTCAGATGGCTGCCAACAAGCTTTTAAGACCTCAGACACTATCACCAAAGTAGGATGTAGAACATTTTCTTTATAAACTATGTTATTCCAATTGAGCTAGATGCTCCCCGAGACCATGGTCCCTAGCTCTCAACCCAGTAATTTGGTCCCTCAGGGAGTTTGTATGTGTCTATGAAGCTTCCACAATCTTGCTTTGGTCAAGTTGTGCTGGCTTCCCCAGTATTGTGTACTGTCTTACCCTTGACCAAAGTTATCACTTATCTATTGTCAAGTTAGTGTTTTTCCCTCCCCATATCTCCCCACCCTTGAATCATCAAATATTGTTTCTTTCTGTGTGTAAACCTTCTCATGAGTTTTTATTATAGTGGTCTTACACAGTATTTGTCCTTTTATGATTGACTTATTTCACTCAGCATAATGCCCTTCAGATTCATTCATGCTGTGAGATGTTTCACAGATTCATCATTATTCTTTATCACTGCCTAGTATTCCATTGCATGTATGTACCATAGTTTGTTTATCCATTCATCTGTTGATGGGCACTTAGGTTGTTTCCATCTTTTTGCTATTGTGAATAATATTGCAATGAACATGAGTGTGCATATGTCTATTCTTGTGATGGCTCTTACTTCTCTGGGATACATTCCTAAGAGTGGGATAGCTGGATCGTAACACTATTTCTATTTCTAGCTTTTTAAGGAAGTGCCATATCATTTTCTAAAATGGTTGTACCATTTTGCATTCCCACCAGCAGTGCATAAGAGTTCCAATCTCCCCACAGCATATCTAACATTTGTTATTTTCTGTTTTTTTGACTCGTGCCAGTAATGTCGGGGTGAGATGGTATTTCATTGTAATTTTGATATGCATTTTTCTAGTGGCTAGTGATTGCAAACATTTCCTCACATGTCTGTTAGCTGCCAGAATGTCTTCTTTGGTGAAGTGTCTGTTCATATCCTTTGCCTATTTTTATAATTGGATTATTTGTCTTTTTCCTGTTGTGGTGTTGGATTTTCCTGTAGATTTTAGAGATTAGAACTTTGTCAGATTTGTCATAGCCAAAAATTTTTTCCCAGTCTGTAGGTTCTCTTTTTACTCTTTTGGTGAAGACTTTTGATGTGCATAAGAGTTTAATTTTTAGAAAATCTCATTTATCTAGCTTATCTTCTGGTGTTTGTGTATTGTTACTTATGATTTGTATACTATTTATGCCATATTAGGGCCTCTAGCATTGACCCTATTTTTTCTTCTATGATCTTTATAGTTTTTGGTTTTATATTTAGGACTTTGATCCATTTTGACTTAGTTTTTGTGTATGATGTGAGGTTTGGGTCTTGTTTCTCTTTTTGGCAGTTGTACAAACAATTTTGCCAGAATCAATTGTTAAAGAGACTGTCTTTTCCCCATTTAATGTACTTTGGGCCTTTGTCAAATATCAGATGACCATAGGTGGATGGATTTACATCTGGGTTCATGATTCTATTCCATTGATCAAAGTGTCTGTCATTTTACCAGGCTGTTTTGACTATCTTAGATTCTATTCCTATTTTATTGAGTAATTTTATCAGGAATGGATGTTGGACTTTATTGAATGTCTTTTCTGTGTCAATTAAGATGATCATGTGATTCTTTTGTTTTCTTTATGTGGTGGCTTAAGTTGATTGATTATTTAATGTTGAACTATCTTTGCATACCTGGTAAGAATAGCACTTGATAAAGGTGTATTTTTTTTTTTTTCAGTATGAAGCTGAATTCTATTGGCTAGAATTTTGTTGATAATTTTTACATCTATATTCATGAGAGATTGATCTGTAATTTTCTTTTTTTGTGATGTCTTTGCCTGGTTTTGGTATCAGGGTTATTCTGTTTTCATATAATGAATTTGGAAGTATCCCTTCCTTTTCTATGTTCTGAAATAGTTTAAGTTGTACTGGTGGAAGCTATTCTCTGAATGTTTGGTAGAATTCTCCAGTGAAGCAATCAGGGCCAGGACTTTATTTTTGTTGGGAGTTTTTTTTTTTTTTTTTTTTTAATTAGCTTTTCAATCCCTTCTCTTGTCATGAGTCTGGTCAGATTTTCTACCTCAGTTTGTGTTAGTTTAGGTAGGTAGCGTGTTTCTAGAAATTTGTCCATTTCCTCTAAGTTTTCAAGTTTGTTGGAGTATAGTTTTTCATAGTACTCTGTTATGATTCTTTTTATTTCAGTTGGGTCTGTTGTAATGTCCCCCATATAATTTCTTATTTGGGTTACTTGCTTCCTCTCCTGATTTATGGTGACTGCCTGCACAACTGAATGGAATGCTGCAAAGTCCTGTGCCATCTGGATAACCAGCTGCAGATTGAACCGTTATGATCAATAGGGTTTTCCCTGGCTGATTTTCAAAAGTAGATCACCAGGCCTTTCTTCCTGGTCCATTATAGTCTGGAAGCTCTGCTGAAACCTGTTCAACATCATCTCAACACACAAGCCTTCAGTGACACATGAGGGGTGGCTGCACATGACAAAGAAGTCAATTCTATAATAAGACATAAAAATGCAAAATGACAGGAGAGCATCAAAATACACAAGGCAAAAACTGATACAGTCTGAAAGAAGATACATCCAAAATTATACTTGGAGACTTCAACACTCTTCTCTCAGTAATTGATAGGAGAAGAAGGTAGAAAATCAGTTTGGTTACAGATGCCCTCAACAACACTGTCAACCAATTTGACCTAATTTATATTTATAGAACCTTCCACACAACAGCAGAACGCACATTCTTTTCAAGTACCCATGGAACCTTCACGAAGATAGACCATATTCTGAGCCCTTAATCATATCTTAATAACTTTAAAAGAATAGAAATCATATAAATGTGTTATTAACAATAAAATATTTTGAATTAAATTAAAAATGCAAATACAACATATCAAAATTTGTTGGATGCAGCCAAAGCAGTGCCAAGACAATAATTTATAGCATCAAAAGCTTATATTACAAAAGAAGAAGGATCTAAAATCAGTAACCTCAGCTTCTACCTTAAGAAACTGGAGAAAGAAGAACAAATTAAACCCAAAGAAAGAAGGATGGAAATAGTTTAGATTAGAGCAGAAATCAATGAAATTGAAAACAGAGAAAATAAAAAACACAAATGTTTATTCTTTGAAAAGATATTAATAAATTGATAAACATCTAGCCAAGCTGATCAACGCTGCAAGACAGAACATACAAAATACCAGTATGGGTAATAAAGAGGGGACATCACCGCTGATCCCACAGACATTAAAAGGATATAAGGAATGTTATGAACTACTTTGTTGTAGTTGTTAGGTGCTGTTGAGTCAGTTCCAACTCATAACAACACTATGTACAACAGAATGAAACACTGCCTGGATCTGTGCCATCCTCATAATCATTGTTATGCTTAAGCCCATTGTTGCAGCCACTGTATAAATCTATCTCCTTGAGGGTCTTCCTCTTTTTTGCTGACCCTCTAATTTACCAAGCATGATGTCCTTCTCCAGGGACTGATTCCTTCTCATAACATGTTCAGAGTATGTGAGATGAAGTCTTGCCATCCTCGCTTCCAAGGAGCATGCTGGCTGAACTTATTCCAGGACAGATTTGTTGGTTCTTCTGGCAGTCCATGGTATATTCAATATTCTTCACCAACACCACAATTCAAAGGCATCAATTCTTCTTTATTCTTCCTTTTCCATTGTTCAGCTTTCACATGCATATGAGGCGATAGAAAACACCATGGCTTGGGTCAGGCACACCTTAGTCTTCAAAGTGACATCTTTGCTTTTTAACACTTTAAAGAGGTCTTTTTCAGAAAATTTTCCCAATGCAATGTGCTGTTTGATTTCTTGACTGCTGCTTCCATGGGCATTGATTGTGGATCCAAGTAAAATGAAGTCCTTGACAACTTCAATCTTTTTTCCATTTATCATGATGTTGCTTATTGGTCCAGTTGTGGGAATGTTTGTTTTCTTTTTGTTGAAGTGCAGTCCATACTGAAGGCTGTAGTCTTTGATCTTCATCAGTAAGTGTTTCAAGTCCTCTTCAGTTTCAGCAAGCCAGATTTTGTCATCTGCATACTGTAGGTTGTTAATGAGTCTTCCTCCAATCCTGAGGCCCCGTTCTTCTTCATGTAGTCCAGCTTCTCGGATTATTTGCTCAGTACACAGATTGAGTAAGTATGGTAAAAGGATACAACTCTAACACACATCTTTCCTGACTTTAAGCCATGCTGTACTCCCTTGTTCTGTTCGAACGACTACCTCTTGGTCTAAGTACAGGTTCCTCATGAACACAATTAATTAATTCCCATTCTTCGAAATATTATCCATAATTTGTTATGATCCACACAGTCAAATGCATTTGCATAGTCAATAAAACACAGGTAAACATCTTTCTGGTATTCTCTGCTTTCAGCCATGATCCATCTGACATCAGCAATGATATCCTTCATTCCACGTTCTCTTCTGAATCCTGCTTGAATTTCTGGAAGTTCCCTATCGATGTACTGCTGCAACTGCTTTTGAATGATTTTCAGCGTAATTTTACTTGTGTGTGATACTAATGATAGTGTTCGACAATCTCCACATTCTGGTGGATCACCTTTCTTTGGAATGGGTACAAATATGTATCTCTTCCAGTCATATGGCCAGGCAGCTGTCCTCCAAATTTCTTGGCATAGATGAGTGAGAATCCTTTGTTAAAACATCTCAGTTGGTATTCTATCAGTTCCTGGAGCCTTGTTTTTCACCAATGCCTTCAGTGCAAGTTGAACTTCGTCCTCCAGTACCATTGGTTCTTGATGATATGCTACATCCTGAAATGGCTGAATGTCGACAAATTCCTTTTGGTACAGTGACTCTGTGTATTCCTTCCATCTTCTTTTGATGCTTCCTGTGACATTCAATATTTTCCCTACAGAATCCTTCAGTATTGCAACTAGAGGCTTGAATTTTTTCTTCAGTTCTTTCAGCTTGAGAAATGTCAAGCGTGTTCTACCCTTTTGGTTTTCCAACTCCAGGTCTTTGCACATGTCATTATAATACTTTACTTTGTCTTCTCAAGCCTCCCTTTGAAATCTTCTGTTCAGCTCTTTTATTTCATCATTTCTTCCTTTCACTTTAACTACTCAACTTTCAAGAGCAAGTTTCAGAGTCTCTTCTGACATCCATTTTGGTCTTTTCTTTCTTTCCTGTCTTTTTAATGACCTCTTGCTTTCTTCATGTATGATGCCCTTGATTGATGTCTTTCCACAACTCTTCTGATCTTCAGTCATTAGTGTTCAATGCATCAAATCTATTAATTCCTGAGATGGTCTCCAAATTCAGGTGGGATATGCTCAAGATCATATTTTGGCTCTTGTGGACTTGTTCTAATTTTCTTCTGTTTCAACTTGAATTTGCATATGAGCTATTGATGGTCTGTTCCACAGTCAGCCTTGTTCTGACTGATGATATTGAGCTTTTCCATTGTCTCTTTCCACAGATGTAGTCAATTTGATTCCTGTGTACTCCATCCGGCAAAGTCCACGCGTATGGTTGCCTTTTATGTTGTTGAAAAAAGATATTTGCAACGAAGAAGTCATTGGTCTTGCAAAATTCTATCACATGATCTCCAGCCTTATTTCTATCACCAAGGCCAGATTTTCCAACTACCAATCCTTTCTCTTTGTTTCCAACTTTCCCATTCCAATCTCCAGTAACTATCAATGCATCTTGATTGCATGTTTGATCAATTTCAGACTGCAGAAGTTGGTAAAAATCTTCATCTTCTCCATCTTTGGCCTTAGTGGTTGTAGTGTAAATTTGAATAATAGTTGTATTAACTGGTATTCCTTGTAGGCATATGGATATTATCCTATTACTGACAGCATTGTACTTCAGGATAGGTCTTGAAATGTTCTTTTTCACAAAGAATGTGATGCCATTCTGCTTTAATTTGTTATTCCCGGCATAGTAGATCATATGTTTGTCTGATTCAAAATGGCCAATACCAGTCCATTTCAGCTCACTAATGCCTAGGGTATCAATCTTTATGAATTCCATTTCATTTTTGATGACTTCCAATTTTCCTAGATTTCATACTTTGTGCATTCCACATTTTTATTGTTAATGGATGTTTGCAGCTGTTCTCATTTTGAGTCATGCTATATCAGCAAATGAAGGTGCCAAAAGCTTGACTCCACCACATCATTAAGATCATCTCTACTTTCAGGAAGCAGCTCTTCTCCAGTCATATTTTGAGTGCCTTCCAACCTGAGGGGCTCATTTTCAGCCACTATATCAGACAATGTTTCTTTGCTATTCATAAAGTTTTCACTGGCCAGTTTTTTCAGAAGTAGACCACCAGGTCCTTCTTCCTAGTCTGTCTTAGTGTAGAAGCTCCACTGAAACCTGTCCCCCAAGAGTGATCCTGCTAGTATTTGAAATACCAGTAGCAAAGCTTCCAGTATCACAGCAACACGCAACCCACCACAGTACAACAAACTGGCAGATACATGGTGGATGAACAACTTTATGCCTATGTATTTGACTACTTAGGTGAAATGAACCAATTCCTTAAAAGACACAGGCTGCCAAATCTGATTCAAGAAAAACTGCGTAACCTGAATTGTCTTATATCTATATTCTAAAATGGAATTTGTAACCTTCCAAAAAAAAAAAAAAGAAAACCTCCAGGATTACATGCTTTCACCAGTGATTTCTATCAACCATTTAAGGAAAAGATATTACAATATAGTTCCAGAAAATAGAAAAAGAGGGAACATCCCCTAACTCGTTTGATGAGGCCAGCTTTCCCCTAACCAAAATCCGAAAATGACACACATACAAAAAAAATACAGTCCAATAACCCTCATGAACATAGGCTTAAAAAATCCTCAAAAATAGTAGAAAATTGAATCCATCGATATATAAATAAATACATTACAGCGAAATAGGTTTCATCCTAGGAATGTAAAGTTAATTTGACATTCAAAAATCATTTAATGTAGTTCACCAAATTAACACCTAATTAGTAAAAACCATATAATCATCTTAATAGATTAAGAAAAGCATTCAAAATATTTTTTGCTCATTTATGATTAAAAAAGTAAATTTAAAAAATGCACTAAACTAGAAATATAAGCAAACATCCTTAACCTATTCTTTGTACTATCATTGCTATGTATTTTACATGTTATCAACCCCATAATATATTTCTACTATTATTGCTTCCAATCATCAGTTATCTTCTAAAGAAATTTAAAAACTAGAAAATAAAGTTTTTCATATGGAAAAAAGTTTTCATATTTACTAGTTCCATCATTCTTCATCTGTCTTAAATATACAAATTTCCGTCTTGTATTATTTCTCTTTTGCCTGAAGAACTTCTTTTAACATTTCCTTTAGTGCAGTTCAACTAGCAATGAATTCTCTCAGTTTTTTTCTTCCTGAAAAGTTTCTATTTTGGCTTCAATGTTGAAGAACATTTTTGTAGGATATAGAATTCTAGAAGACAAAGGGGTTGGTTTTGATGTTTTTTGAGTTTGTTTTGTTTTACAGATGCCATTCCATTATCTTCTGTCTTGCACAGTTTCTAAAGAGAAGTCTGGAGAAATTCTTATCTTTGTCCTTCTGTACAGAATATGTGTTATCTCATTGGAACTTTTAAGTGTTTTGTATTATTACTGGTTTTTAACAATTTGATCATGATACGCCTTAGTGTATTTTTCTGAATGCTTCTTTGGCTTGGGTTTCATTGAGCTTATTGGATCAGTGGCTTTAAATTTTTATCAAATTAGGAAAAAGTTTGGGCATTAATTCTTCAAATATCCCCCATTTTCTTCTAGGGATCTAATTACATGTATGTTAGATCACTTGATATTTCCTCATGGATCTCTGAATTTCTGCTGATTTGTTGTTGTTAGGTGCCATCGAGTCAGTTCCGACTCATAGTGACCCTATATACAACAGAACAAAACACTGCCCAGTCCTGCACCATCCTCACAAACGTTGCTATGCTTGAGTCCATTGTTGCAGCCACTGTGTCACTCTATCTCCTTGAGGGTCTTCCTCTTTTTTGCTGACCCTGTACTTTACCAAGTATGATGCCCTTCTCCAGGGACTGATCCCTCCTGACAGCATATCCAAAGTATGTAAGACATAGTCTCTCCATCTTTGCTTCTAAGGAGCATTCTGGTTGTATTTCTTCCCAGACAGACCTGTTCGTTCTTTTGGCAGTCCGTGGTATATTCAACATTCTTTGCCAACACCACAATTCAAAGACGTCAATTCTTCTTCGGTCTTCCTTGTTCATTATCCAGCTCTCTCGTGCATATGATGCAATTGAAAATACCATGGCGTGGGTCAGGTGCACCTTAGTCTTCAAGGTGACATCTTTGCTTTTCAACACTTTAAAGAGGTCTTTTGCAGTCCAATGCAATGCGTCCTTTGATTTTTTGACTGCTGCTTCCGTGGGTGTTGATCGTGGATCCAAACAAAATGAAATCCTTGACAACTTCAATCTTTTCTCAATTTATCACGATGTTGCTTATTGGTCCAGTTGAGAGGATTTTTGTCAAGCAGCTAAAGCAAAAGGAAGAAATGATGAAGTAAAAGAGCTGAACAGAAGATTTCATAGGGCAGCTTGAGAAGACAAAGTAAAGTACTATAATGACATGTGCAAAGAGCTGGAGATAGAAAATTAAAAGGGAAGAACACATCCAGCATTTCTCAAGCTGAAAGAACTGAAGAAAAAATTCAAGCCTTGGGTTGCAATAGTGAAAGAGTCTATGGGGAAAATATTAAATGACACAGGAAGCATCAAAAGAAGATGAAAGGAATACAGAGTCATTGTAACAAAAAGAATTGGTCAACGCTCAGCAATTTTAAGAAATAGCATATGATCAGGAACTGGTGGTACTGAAGGAAGAAGTCCAAGCTGCACTGAAGGCATTGGCGAAAAGCAAGACCCCAGGAATTGATAGAATATCAATTGATGTATGTTGATTTTTTTAGTGATCTCTTTGTTATTGATTGCTATGTCTCCACATTTGCTATTTTTTTTCGATAATGTGCTGTTAAACTCATCCAGTGAGATTTTAATTTTAGATGAAGTAATTTTCACCCCTAGAAGTTTCATTTGATTCATTTTTACATCCTATATATCTCTCCTCATTGCTAATGTTTTCCTTTAAATACTAGTACATCATTATAATCATTATTTTAATATTATATTTCTATCAACTAATTTTTCTGCTAGTTATGGGTCACAACATTTTGGAAATTCTAACAATTACTGATTGATCTTAGAATTGGTGGAAGTTTCCATTTTCATATCTGCATTTTATTTTCTTCATTTAAAGAGTTTTGGTCTTTGTATGTACAGCACTTACATTACAAGCATATCTATCACATCTATTTGATCCTTCCAAGCCCTGTTTTTAAGCTTTGTTACGACAAGTCTAGAGTAGCCTTCAACATAGGGATAAATCAGCTTACTTCTAAATCATGATCCATATGAAGTCTACACTGAATCACTGGATGATCACTGAGAACTCTTCATTCTGGCTTAAAGTCCCTCTACCCTGCATAAGTTTTAATAAATTTTTTAATTGGCCACTCTCTTGTCATTCTTTTTCTAGCTTTGTGGAATATTGCTCTATGTATGTACAGCCTAGTATTCAGCAAAGACTCAAGAAGATCCCTATGCAGACTTCTGCAGGTCTTTTTCTGTACAGCTTCCACCTTTCTGGAACTCTCTCCTGTGTCTTGTGGCTACTTGCAGCCTCCCAAACTTTGATCTCTCATCTACTCAACAAACTGGCCAGGCTCTTTTCAAGTTCCTCTCTCTGTGCTTGCTATCCAGATATTCCCTTCAAGAAATATCATAGCACTCACTTTGTTTCCTCTCTCAGGAATCATAATCCTTGAAGCTTATGGTTCAAATACTTAAAACCACTGATTTCATATATTTTGTCCAGCTTTCTAGTATTTTTCAGTAGAAGGTAACTCTGGCCCTTGTTATTCCATCATGGCTATAAGTAGAAGTTTAAACATTTTTTAAAAGATCAGATGAGATAGTTTATGTGAATTTGTTATGAAAGCAAAATGTGATATTATTAAATTACAATCTTGCATAGTAACAAGAAATGGACTCTTCTGTTGCTATTGTTATATTCCATCTAATTTTAAATCTTCTAATAATTTCTTTATTAAATAATAATACTTACTAAAGTGATAATCGTCATATTTTATTTCAAAATCCATTTGAAGAGTAATAGGGTATGTATTTTTCTTCCTTAAATGATGACATAAATACTGAAGCCAAGAATTATGCATAAAAAATACTAATAAATGAACGATTACCCGTCTTCAGTTTGCCACCTGCATATTTGCTTCTCAGAAGATGCTTTCAGAGAAGGAGTACCCAGGGTAAGAGTATAATCCATCGCTTGCTTGAGAAAGCTGACTTTAGTTATTAGTTACTTAAAAGTATAATCACTTACTCATTTAACATTTATTCCTTTACCAAATATAGACTATCATTTACTATATGCTAAACTTTAGAATGCAACAACCAATAAGGCACAGTCCTTTCATCATGGCGCTGACAATCTAGTTCTTGGAAAACATCAAGTATACAGGCAGTTACAACAGGGGTAAATACTAGAATATGAGGAAGACACTCTTAGCCTGAATACAGGGAGAAGGTTGGTTAGGTAAATTATCTTAGAAGAAGTAGCATCTAAATGAAAATATGAAGAACAAATGGAAATTAATCAGATACAAGGCAGTAAAAAGAGCTCTCTGTGTATAGAGAATAGCCTATGTAAATTCTTAGAAGAGAGAAACTGATAGGTTTGAAGTGAATGACAAGGGTTTCAGTGAGGCTAAAGTTCAGAGTAAAATGATTAAAACTAGAAACGGAGGTTGTGGCTAGCTCAGAAAATGTTTTGAATATCAGTACAATGGAGTTTAGGTTTTTAACCTAGGAGCAACAGGGAACAAGGAGACGATCAGAAGCAGATTCGTGTTTTTGGAGATAAAATCACTGATTGCAATATAGAGAATTAACTGGAAGGAAATCAATATGGAGGCTATAAAAGTAATTACAAAATAAAATAATGGTTGAGTTCCTGGATGGTGCAAACAGTTCACACGCTCCACTGTTAACTGAAAGGTTGGAGGTTCAAGTCCATCCAGAGGCATCTCAGAAGAGAGGCATGGTGATCTCCTTCCAAAATATCAGTCACTGAAAACCTTGTGGAGCACAGCTCTACTCTGACACATACATGGGGTCGCCGTGAGTCAGAAATGACTCCATGCAGCTCATTTTGGAGTCTCTGGGTGGTGCAATTGGTTAACATCTTGGCTGCTAACTGAAAGATTGGAGGTTCGATACCACCCAGAGGCATCTCAGAAGAAAGGCCGGCTGATCTACTGAAAAAATCAGCCATTGCAAACCTATGGAGCATAGGTTTTCTCTGACACACATGAGGTAACCATAAGTCAGAATCACCTCCAAGAAAACTGGTTAAAACAATGGTAGCTTGAAATAAGACAGTGGCAGTAAGGGTGCATTCAAGAGATATTGGATGGTAAAAACAGCATCAGTTTGTGATGAGTTGAATGTGGGAGGTGACGCAGAATGAAACTTTAAATATGATTCCTGGATTGTTAGTGTGATTAGCATAGTGAATCACGACACTACCAACAAAGATTAGAAAAACAGAGGAAGGATGGTAGAGAGATTATTTCAATTAGCTAACATTTGTGCTTAAAAGTAGCATTATAGGTACTTGTTCAAACACAGGAGTATTATGAAAAGACTTCTCTATCTGCCTTAGGAGCCCTGGTGGTGCAGTGGTTGAAGCATTCGGCTACTAACTGAAAAGTTAGCAGTTCAAACCCACCAGCTGCTCCCTGGGAGAAAGATGTGGCAGTCTGCTTTCACAAAGATTTACAGCCTTGGAAACCCTATGGGGTGGTTCTACTCAGTCCTATAGGTTACTATGAGTGGGAATTGACTTGACGGCATGGGCTTATGGTTTATCTGCCTGAGTTAAATTTTACATTAAACTCTGATACTAGTCCAATGCCAATGAGCATGGTGTACAGTATCCTTTCAGGACTACTGTTGGAGAAAAAACAAAACAAAATGTTTTTCATAAAACAAATGTTGAGTGATTTTGAGATATGTCTTATACAACCATAATCTTCTTCCTTCTCAACTTCTGATTTGGAGTGGAAAACAGCTTAGAGATAGAAAAGCTACGCAGATTTGGAGTAATATACTTGCCTGTCTTACCTGTGTGTGGCCATGCAGAGAGCTTAGCATGGAAGCTGTTGCCTTCCACATGCAGATGGAGGAAACAGAAATTTCGTATCTCCACCATCATTCTTGTCAAATGGCAAACAGCATATGCTATCCTATTTATTACGAAGCTTTCATTTTAAGACTGTTCAGAAGCTGCAATGTTTCTACTGCCACTGGCAAACAGTATTACATACATTTCTCCACTTAAGAGTTAGCTCAGCCCCCAGAGCCAGCTGCCAGCCCTGCTGCACTTTGCACAGGGATTACAAGACTCACTGAGCACTGGCAGAAAACTGTTGATCAAAATTGGGGGCCTAAGCCAAGAAGTATACGCTGCACGTTCTGGAGTCCTGAGTTTAGTCTCAAGTCTATCACTCTTTATTTTATTTATTCATCAAAAAACTGTATTTGCTGATCATCCAATATGTGTCATACTCTGTTCTAGATGCTGAGAATGTAACAGGGAATAAAATAGACAAAAATGTCTGCTCCATGGAGTTTACATTCTAATCAGAGGAGACCCTGTATAGTAGGTTAAAAAAAAAAAAAAAAAACAGTTGCCGTTGAGTGGATTCAAACTTATGCAGACCCCAAGTATTTCAGAGTAGAACTGAGCTCCATAGGGTTTTCAATGGCTGTGACCTTTTGGAAGTATATACCAGGCCTTTCTTTTGAGGCACCTCTAGATGGATTTGAACCACCAATGTTTTAATTAGTAACAGAGTGCTTAACCATTTTCACCACCCAGGGACTCCTGTATGGTAGGTTAACCCATCGCCATGGAGCCGATTCCGACTCATAGCAACGCTATAGGACAGAGTAGAACTGCCCCATAGGGTTTCCAAGGAGTGGCTGGTGGATTCAGACTGCAGAAATTTTAGATAACAGCTGTAGCTCTTAACCCTTGGGGGAAATTTAAGGAGACAATTTGGTTAGAAAGTATATGTTTGTTGAAGAGATGGTAGTCAAATATTTTAACAGCTTTACTGGGAGGTATAACTGACATACAGCAAATAGCACATATTTAAAGGATACAATTTGGTAAATTTTGACATGTTAAAAACACATGAAGTCATTACCACAAACAAGATAATTACACACAAAGGTCTCTTCATGTCCCTTGTAATCTTTTCCATCCCCCTTTCCTATCCCTAGGCAGCTACTGATCCTGATTTATGACATGGTAGATTAGTTCCCATTTTAGTATACATCTTTTGTCAGACTTATCCCTAAGTTTTACATTTTGTTTAATGTGCTTGTAAATGTCATTTTTATTTCTCTTTTTGATCTTTCATTGCTGTTGTTTTTAGGTGCTGTTGAGTTGGTTCTGACTCATAGCAACCCTATGTACAACAGAACAAAGCATTGCCCAGTCCTGCACCATCCTCACAATGGTTGCTATGTTTGAGCCCATTGTTGCAGCTACTGTTTCAATTCATCTTGTTGAGCATCTTCCTCTTTTTCACTCACCCTCTACTTTACCAAGCATGATGTCTCTCTCCAGGGACTGATCACTCCTGATAACATGTCCAAATATGTAAGACGATGTCTCTCCATCCTCGCTTCTAAGGAGCACTCTGGCTGTACTTCTACTTTTCTTGCTAGTGTCCAGAAATACATATGATTTTTGTATATTTATTTTGTATTTTGCAACCTTACTAAACTCAGTATTAACTATAGAATTTTTTTTATGAGTCTTTTTTTGTTTGTTTTTGTATACGCCATAGGATTTTCTACATAATCTTATCATCTCAAATAAATGCAACGTTAATTCTTCCTTTCTAATCTGTATGCCTTTTTATTTTCTTGCATTATTGCAATGACTATATTGAATAAGGTAGTGAGAGTAGATATCCTTGTCTTGTTACTAATCTTAAAGGAAAATCATTTAGTCTTTCAACATCAAGTGTGATGTTAGCTGTGGGTTTCTCATAGACGCCCATATCAGGTTGAGGAAATTCCCTTCTTTTGGTCTGTGGAGAGTTTGATCAGGAATGTTGGACTTTGCCCAGTGATTTTTCTGCATCTATAGAGACAATTACATGGTTTTCAATGTTTAGTCTATTAATATGGCAAATTACATTGGTTGGTGTTTTTAATGTTAAACCAACTTTGCATTTCTGGGGTAAAGCCATTTGGTTATGAGGTACTATAACTCACTGCCGTCAAGTCAATTTCAACTCAGAGTGACCTTACAGGACAGAGTAGAACTGCCTCATAGGGTTTCCAAGGAGCACCTGGTGGATTCGAACTGCCGACCTTCTGGTTAGCAGCTGTAGCTCTTAACCACTACACCACCAGGGTTTCCATGAGGTACTATACTTTTTATACATTGTTGGATTCTATTTGCTAAAATTTTCTTAACAATCTTTGCATATATGTTCTTTAGGAATATATGTAATGATTTTATCTGATTTTGCTCTCATAGTAATGCTGGCCTCAATAAAACAATTTGGGAAGTATTCCCTATTCTTAAATTTTCTTGAGTTTGTATTGAATTGGTATTATTCTTTCTGTAGATTTTTGTAGAACTTCCCAGTGAAGCCATTTGGACTAGAATTTTCTTTATGTAAAGGTTTTTAGTCACAAGTTCAATTTCTTTAACAGATAGAGGGTTATTCAGCTTGTCAATTTCTTCTTAAGCTTTGTTAATTTGTGTTTTTCAAATAATTTGTCTGTTTTGTCTAAGTTGTCAGATGTATTGACATAAAGTTATTCATAATAGTCTCCTACTATCCTTATAATATCTGTAGGATCTACTGTGATGTCACTGCTCTCATTCCTAATATTGGTTGTTTCTCTTCTCTTTTGTTGCTCAGCTGTTCAGCTGAAGATTTAGCAAATCTATTGATCTCCTCAAAAGAGAATAACATTTGGTTTCATTGACTTTGTTTTAGTGTTTTCTAGTTCACTGATTTTTCACTCTGATTTTTATTTCTGTTGTTTTGCTTATTTGAGTTTAATTTGCTTATTTTTCACTCTTTTAAGGTGGACCATGAAGTGACTGATTTGAGCTCATTCTTCTTTTCTAGTATAGGAACTTAATGGTATAAACCTTCCTCTAAGTATTAATTTAGCTGCATCTCACACATTTTTTTTCTCTAGTACAAAAATTTATACATACATTGTTATGTGACCCTAATTGCTCTCCCTATACTGTAACAGCACACTCCTCCTTTTCACCCCTGATTTCCTGTGTCCATTCAACCAGCTCCTAACCCTCTCTGCCTTCTCATCTCTCCTCCGGACAGAGCTGCCCATTTAGTCTCATGTATCTACTTGAGCTAAGAAGCACACTCTTCACAAGTATCATTTTGATGTCCCAAAGTCCAGTCCAATCTTTGTCTAAAGAGTTGGCCTCGGGAATTGTTTCAGTTCTGGGTTAACAGAGAGTCCAGGGGCCATGCTTTCTGGGGTTCCTCCAGTCTCAGTCAGACCATTAAGTCTGGTCTTTTTACTAGAATTTGAATTCTACACCCCACCCTTCCCCTACTCCATCAGGGACTCTCTGTTGTGTTCCCTGTCAGAGCAATCATTGGCAGTAGCCGGGCACCATCCAGTTCTTCTTGTCTCAGGCTGATGGAATCTCTGGTTGCATCCCAAACACTTTGACATGTTTTTATTTTCATTCATATTAAAATGACTTCTAATTTCCCTCTTTGATTATTTATTTGACCCATGGATTATTTAAAAATGATTATATAGTTTTCAAAATTTGTAGAATTTTCTAGATAACTTTCTGTCATCGACTTTTAATTTAATTCCATGATGGTCAGAGAACATACTTCGTGTGAATTGAGTCTTTAGAAATTTATTCAGACGTGTTTTATGGCTCAGAATAAGATAAATGTTCCATGTGCACTCATGAACTATCTGTGTTCTTCTGTTATTGGGAGGTGTGTTTTATAAATGTTAAAAAGTCTAGTTGGTTGATAGTGTTGTTCAAGTATTCTGTATCCTTACTGATTTTCTGTCTACTTGTTCTGTCAATTATTGCAATATGGATGTTGAAATCTATAACTATAATTGTGGATGTATCTATTTCTTCTTGTAGTTCTATCAGTTTCTATTTTGTCTGTTTTTAAATTCTGACATTAGGTTTATAATAACTTTAAGATTGTTTTGTTCCCTTGATAAAATGACCATTTTATCATTATGAAATAACCCCTTATCCCTTATAATATTCTTTGGTCTGAAATTTACTTTGTCTAATATAAAATATACTCATTCCTGCTTTCTTTTCATTAGTGATGGCATGGTCTATCTTTTTCCATCCTTTACTTTTTGAATTTGTGCATATTTGAATCATGCAATGTGAGGACTGCGTGTATTTGTCTGTATACTTAAAGTAGATTTTTTTGTCAGCATAAAATAATTGGATCTTACCACTTTACCCATATTTTAATCTCTGCCTTTAATTGAAGTGTTCAACCATTTGCATTTAATGTCATTATCGATATGGTTGTGTTTAAATCTACCATCCTGATATTTGATTTTCGTATACCCCATATGTTCTTTGTTCCCTTTTCCCACTTTTTCTACCTTATTTTGGATTAATTGAGTAATTTTTTAAAATTCCATTTTATCTCCTTCATTGATGTTAGGTATAACTTTGTGTTGTGCTACTTTAGTGGTTGTTTCAGCATTTAGAGTATTCATCTGTACTAGTTATATTCGTGTTTAACAAGTTAACAGAAGCTTGGTGGCTTAAAACAACACATATTATTATCTCACAGTTTCTGTGGGTCAAGGGCCTAGGCAGTGCTTAGGTGGCTATTTTGAAAGGCTACAATCAAGGTATTGACAAGGCCTAGGTTCTTATCTGGAGGGTCAGCAGAAGAAGGGCCCACTTTTAAACTCCTTCAGATTGTGGGCAGAATTCAATTCCTTGAAGCTGTATGATTCATGGCAGTTTGCTTCTTCAAAGCCATCAACGGAGAGAGATAGAATCCAAAACAAGTATGTGAACAAGATAGTGTTATGTGACATAACATTATATATTATGTTATACATTAAATAAGTTCAAAGTGTTTCTAAGGATCAAATGATATAATTTCTGTAAAACTATAACAAGTGTGAGTTTTAGTAATGTTTTGGTGTCTTAGTCATCTAGTGCTACCATAACAGAAATACCACAAGTGGATGGTTTTAACGAAGAGAAATTTATTTCCTCACCATCAAAGCAGGCTAAAAGTCCAAATTCAAGGCGTCAGCTCCAGGGGAAGGTTTTCCTCTCTGTCGGCCTTCTTCTCTTCAGTGTTGCCCCAGACTAGGAGCTTCTCTGCACAGGTACCTCGGTCCAAAGGGCGCACTCTGCTCCTGGCACTGCTTTCTTGATGGTATGAGGTCCCCAACTCTCTGCTTGCTTCCCTTTCCTTTTATCTCTTGAGAGATAAAAGGTGGTGCAGGCCACATCCCAGGGAAACTCCCTTTACATTGGATCAGGGATGTGACCTGGGTAAGGGTGGTGTTACAATCCCACCCTAATCCACTTTAACATGAAATTACAATCACAAAATTGAGGCCAAACACACAATTCTGGGAATCATGGCCCAGCCAAATTGATATACACGTTTTTGGGGGGACATAATTCAACCCATAACATTTGGTAAAGGGGCAAGAAATAGCTCCTGATGATGGTATAAGTTCCTTATAACACTAAGATTTTTGTGACTATTAACCATGAATAAACTTTAGAAAATTTATTAAAAATAAATGTTCTCATAATGATACAAAAATAATTTAGATAAGATGTTATATCTTTTTTTTCTTTTTTTAAATATTTTATTGTACTTCAGGTGAAGGCTTACAGAACAAATAGTTTCTCATGAAACAGTAGTACACATGTTGTTTTATGACCTTGGTTAACAACCCCACAACATATTAACCCTCTATCTTCTCAACATTTTTTTTTTTGGTGAAAATACACATAGCCAAAGATACACTGTTTCAAAAATTTCTACATGCACAGTTCAGTGACATTGACTATGCTCTTCCAATTGTGCTGTTATTCTCACTTAAGATGAAGGCTTACAGAACAAAATAGTTTCTCATTTAACAGTTAATATAAATGTCGCCCTATGACAATGGTTAACAATCTCACAACACAACAATATCCTTACTCAACCATGGGTTCCCTATCACTAGCTTCCTTGTCCCCTTCTGCTTTCTGGCCCTTATCACTGGACTCCTGTACCTCGTTAGTCTCATTTGGTTTTACTGGGCTGTACACTCCCAGACTGAACAGTGAACCTCGGAGGTAGCTTCACCACTGAGCTAAAAGGGTGTCTGGGGCCATACTCTCGAGCTTTCTCCAATCTCCTTTAGGCCAGTAAATCTGGTCTTTTTTTTTTGTGAGTTAGAATTATGCTCTACATCATTCTCCAGCTCTGTCCAGAACCCTCTGTTGTGATCCTGGTCAGAGGAGTCAGTGGTGGTAGCCGGGCACCATCTAGTTGTACTGGACTCAATCCGGTGGAGGCCTTGGTAGCTGTGGACAATTAGTCCTTCGGAATAATCTTTTCCTTGTATCCTGTTCTCTTCATTCTCCCTTGCTCCCGAAGGGATGAGACCAGTGGAGTATCTTAGATAGCCGGTCACAGGCTTTTAAGACCCCAGACACTACTCATCAAGGTAGAATGTAGAGCATTATCTTTATAAGCTGTGTCATGCCAATTGAGATAGATGTTCCCCGAGACCATGGTCCCCACAGCCATCCACCCAGCAATTCAGTCCCTCAGGGAGTTTCGATGTGTCTATGGGACTTCCATGACCTTTCCTTGTACAGGTTGTGCTAGTTTCCCCTGTATTGTGTACTGTCTCACCCTTCACCCAAGATACCACTTATCTATTGCCTATTTAGTATTTCCCCACACCCCTCCCATCCCTGGTAACCAACAAAGATTGTTACATTTTGTGTGTGAGCTTTTTCATGGGTTTTTACAATAGAGGTCTCATACAATATTTGTCCTTTTGTGAATGACTTATTTCACTCAGCATAATGTCTTCCAGTTTCATCCATGTTATGAGATGCTTCAGAGATTCATTGTTGTTCTTTTTCGTTGCATAGTACTCCATTGTGTGTATGTACCATAGTTTGTTTATCCATTCATGTGTTGATGGGCACCTACGTTGTTTCCATCGTTTTGCTATTGTGAACAATGCTGCCATGAACATAGGTGTGCATATGTCTATTCGAGTGACGACTCTTATTTCTCTAGGCTATATTGCTAGGAGTGGGATTGCTGGATCGAATGGTATGTCTATTTCTAGCTTTCTGAGGAAGCGCCATATCATTTTCCAAAATGGTTGTACCATTTTGCATTCCCACCAGCAGTCCATAAGAGTTCCCATCTCCCCGCAGCCCCTCCAACATTTGTTATTTACAGTGTTTTTGATTCGTGCCAGTAATGCCGGGGTGAGATGGTATCTCACTGTGGTTTTAATTTGCATTTCTCTAATGGCTAGTGATTGCGAGCATTTCCTCATGTGTCTGTTGGCCATTTGAATGTCTTCTTTGGTGAAGTGTCTGTTCATTTCCTTTGCCCATTTTTTAATAGGATTATTTTTCTTTTTGTTGTAGAGGTGTTGGATTTTCTTGTACATTGTGGAGATTAGACCTTTGTCTGACTTGTACTGTCCAAAAATTTTTTCCCAGTCTGTAGGTTCTCTTTTTACTCTTTTGGTGAAGTTTTTTGAAGAGCATAGGTGTTTGATTTTTAGAAGATCCCAGTTATCTAGCTTATAGTTTGGGGTTTACACATTGATTGTTCTGGTCTGTATCCTGTTAATGCCATGTATTAAGGCCTGAAATGTTGGTCCTATTTTTTCTTCTATGAAATTTATAGTTTTAGGCTTTATATTCAGGTCTTTGATCCATTTTGAAGTAGTTTTTGTATATGGTGTGAGGTATGGGTCCTGTTTCATTTTTTTGCAAATGGATATCCAGTTTTGCCAGCACCATTTGTTGAAAAGACTGTCTTTTCCCAATTTGATGGACTTTGGGCCCTTGTTGAAGATCAGGTGACCATAGGTGGATGGATTTACATCTGGGGTCTCAATTCTGTTCCATTGGTCAATGTATCTGTCGTTGTATCAGTACCAGGCTGTTTTGACTACTGTAGCTATATAGCAGGTTCTGAAGTCAGGTAGTGTGAGTCCTCCAACTTCTTCTTATTCAGTTGTGCTTTACTAATTCAGGGCTTTTTCCCTTTCCATATAAAGTTAATGATTAGTTTTTCCATCTCTTTGAAGAATGTTGTTGGTATTTGGATTGGGATTGCGTAGTATTTATAAATTGCTTTGGGTAGAATTGACATTTTCAGTGTTGAGTCTGCCTATCCATGAGCATGATATGTTTTTCCATTTATGTAGCTCCCTTTGGGTTTCATGCAGTAGTGTTTTGTAGTTTTCTTTGCATAGGTATTTTACAACCCTGATCAGATTAATTCCTAAGTATTTTATTTTTTTAGAGGCTATTGAAAATGGTATTGTTTTCCTGATTTCCTTTTCATTGTTCTCCTTACTGGTGTATAGGAATCCAACTGATTTTTGAATGTTTATCTTGTATCCTGCTACTCTGCTGAATCTTTCTATTAGTTCCACTAGATTTCTCGTGGAGTATTTAGGGTTTTCTGTGTATAGTATCATATCATCTGCAAACAGGGACAGTTTAACTTCTTCATTACCAATTTGGATGCCCTTTATTTCTTTTTCTTGCCTTATTGCTCTAGCTAGAACTTCCAGCCCAATGTTAAATAGGAGTGGTGATAAAGGGCATCCTTGTCTTGTTCCTGTTTTCAAGGGGAATGTTTTCAGGCTCTCTCCATTAAGAATGATTTTGGCCTTTGGTTTTGCATAGATGCCCTTTATTATGTTGAGAAATTTCCCTTCTATACCTATTTTATTAAGAGTTTTTATCTGGAATGGGTATCGGACTTTGTCAAATGCCTTTTCTGTGTCAATTGAGATGATCATGTGATTCTTTTCTTTCCTTTTATTTATGTGGTGGATTATATTGATTGATTTTCTAATGTTGAACCATCCTTGCATACCTGGTATGAATCCTACTTGGTCATGGTGTATTATTTTTTTGATATGATGCTGAATTCTATTGGCTAGAATTTTGTTGAGAATTTTTGCATCTATAGTCATGAGAAATATTGGTCTGTTATTTTCTTTTTTTGTGACGCCTTTGACTGGTTTTGGTATCAGTGTTATGCTGGCTTCATAGAATGAATTTGGAAGTGTTGCTTCCTCTTCTATGCTCTGAAATAGCTTGAGTAGTACTGGTCCAAGCTCTTCTGTAAATGTTTTGTAGACTTCTCCAGTGTAGCCATCTGGGCCAGGACTTTTTTTGGTTGGGAGATATTTTATTAGCTTTTCAATCTATTCTCTTGTTATGGGTCTGTTCAGATGTTCAACATCACTTTGTTGTAGTTTGGGTAGGTCACGTGTTTCTAGAAATTTATCCATTTCCTCTAGGTTTTCAAATTTGTTGGAGTATAGTTTTGCATAATATTCTGTTATAATCCTTTTAATTTCACTAGAGTCTGTTGTAATGTCCCCCATTTCATTTCTTATTTGGGTTATTTGTGTCCTCTCCTGTTTTTCTTCTGTCAGTCTGGCCAGTGGTTTGTCGATATTGTTGATTCTTTCAAAGAACCAACTTTTGGTTTTGTTGATTCTTTCTATTGTTTTTCTGATCTCTATTTCATTTTTTTATGTTCTGATCTTTACTATTTCCTTTCTTCCAGTGGTTGTGGGATTTTTTGCTGTTCTCTTTCTATTTGTTTGAGTTCTGTAGTTAATGTTTTGATTTTGTCCCTTTCTTGTTTTTTGATATGTGCATCTATTACTGTAAATTGTCCTGTGAGGACTGCCTTTACTGTGTGCCAAAGGTTTTGGTATGATGTGTTTTCATTCTCATTTGATTCTAGGAATTTTTTGATTCCATATCTGATTTCTTCTATTACCCACTGACGTGTAAGCAGGGTATTATTCAGTTTCCATATAGTTGACTTTTTTCCCTTGCTCTTTCTATTGTTAATTTCTACCTTGATGGCACTGTGGTCAGAGAAGATACTCTGAATTATCTCAACGTTTTGAATCTTGTTGAGGATTGCTCTGTGGCCTAAGATGTGGTCTATTCTGGAGAATGTTCCATGTGCATTGGAAAAGAATGTGTCCTTTGCAGTGGTTGGATGGAGTGTTCTAAGTATGTCTATGAGGTCAAGTTGGCTGATTGTGCCCTTTAGGTCTTCTGTATCTTTGCTGAGTTTCTTTCTAGATGTTCCGTCCTTTACCAAGGGTGGTGTGTTGAAGTCTCCTACTATTATTGTGAAATTGTCAATTTCTCTTTTCAGTGTTGTTAAAGTTTGTTTTGTGTATTTTGGAGCCCTGTCATTGGGTGCGTAGATGTTTATTATGGTTATGTCTTCATGATGGATCATTATATAGTGTCATTATATAGTGTCCTTCTTTGTCTTTTATGGTAGATTTTGTTTTAAAGTCTATTTTATCTGCGATTAGAATTGCCACTCCTGCTCTTTTTTGGTAGTTGTTAGCTTGATATATGTTTTTCCAACCTTTGACTTTTAATAAATTCACATCTTTGTTTCTAAGGTGTGTCTCTTGTAGACAGCATATTGATGGATCCTGTTTTCTTATCCATTCTGTCCCTCTCCATCTCTTTATGGGTGCATTGAGTCCATTTACATTCAGTGTAATTACGGATAGATGTGAGTTTGTTGCTGTTATTTTGTAGTACTTTTTTTTGTGGTGCTGAAGTTTTCTTTGTTCTTCTTATTCTCTTGTGTTGAGTCACTTTTGTTTGTGGGTTTTTTTTTTCATTTCTTTTGTCTTTGTAGGTTTTGTTTTTGTTGAGACTTTAAGTTTTTCGTCTTTATTTTTATGAGTTGGTTTGTTAACTTTCTTTGTGGTTACCATGAATTTTACCCTTATCTTTATAAGTTTGAAGCAGTCTACCATAACTTGGTATCGCCTTGCCTTCCTCTCCATTAGAAGGTTCTATACCTATGCCATTTGTTCCCTCTTTTATTGTTCTGATGCTGTTGTCATTTACAGATTAGCCGCTCTGATTCCCTGTTGTATTTCTTTTGGTTTTGGATAGTCCTCGAGAGTTCATTTCCTAGATTGGTATCTGGCTGATATGATCCTGCATCCTAGGTTCTGCCTGTGAGCTGAAGCTGTTTGTCCTCAGATCGAAGAACTCCCTTCAATAATTCTTGTAAGTTTGGTTTGACTTTAACATATTCCCTTAATTTCTGTTTATCTGGAAATGACCTAATTTCACCATCAAATCTGAATGAGAGTTTTGCAGGATATATTATTCTTGGCTGACAATTTTTTTCTTTCCAGATTTTATGTATGTCATCCCATTGCCTTCTTGCCTGCATGGTTTCTGCTGAATAATCTGAGCTTAGTCTTATTGTTACTCCTGTATGTGACTTCTTGTTTTTCACAGACTGCTCTCAGGATTCTTTGTTTGTCTTTGGTTTTTGGTGAGTGTGAATATGATATGCCTTGATGATTTTCTTTTGGGGTCTCTGCTATATGGGGTTCGTTGAGCTTCTTGAATGGCCAGTTTTTCGTCTTTCATGATATTGGGGAAGTTTTCTGTCAGCAGTTCCTCAATGATCCTCTCTGTGTTTTCTGTTTTCTCCCCCGTTCTGGAATTCCAATCACTCGTGATTTTTGCTTTTAGCTGTGTCCCACATAACTCTCAGGGTCTTTTCATTTTTTTTTTTTTTTTGTTGTTGTTCTTTTTTCTGAGTTTTCCTCAAACAGAGTTGTATCCAAGTGTTGTCTTCAATTCCACTGATCCTGTCTTCCACCGTTTCAAATCTGCTTCTCAGCCCTTCTATGACATCGTACATTTCTGAAATCTTGTTGTTTATCTTTTGGATTTCTAAGTGTTGTTTTTGTATAATTTCTAGTTGTGAATTGATTTTGGCATTTTGTTCCTGCATCATCTTCCTGAATTCTTCCAATTGTCTGTCTGTATTTTCTATGAATTTGTCTATTTTTTCCTCATGTTTGTCAGCTTTTTGCCTCAGTTCTTGGAGAATTCTGAGTATTAGAGATTTGAATTCCCTATCAGGTAGTTCTAGTGTATTTTCTTCCAGAGGAGAGTCATCTGGTGTTTTATTTTGGACGCCTACTGCACCCATCCTGTCCTGTTTTTGTAAATGTTTTGTTATTGTCAGCTGTCTTCGGGGCATTCATAGTTATTTTTCTCGTTTATTGATTGTTTGTTTCATCCCTTTTTTTAAAAAAATTTGACTACGTTTGAGCAGGCGGACTATGTGTTCTTTGTTGTTTGCTTGTCTGTGCGCTCAATACTTTTCTCCTCCTTCTCCAACTGGCAGGGTCAGTCACTCAGATATGGTACAGGAGGGCAGGTCTAGCTGAAGAGGCGTTACTGGGACGGGTTGTTTGTGGCACTTACTACAACCACCAGAGCAGGTCGGTAATCAGTGCAGAGCAGGTTCCAGTAGGCTGTGCCTGTGATGCTTGGGGGTGTGATGTAAAGTGCAGGTAGGCAGGATTCAGTGGGGATATTGTTATGTGTGGAGCTAAGATGGATATGGGAGAGAGGAGAGAGGAACAGGAGCCAAAAACATACAAACAAAGAAAAAAGAATGCTAGGGGAGCTTGCCATTGGAATGGCGAGATGAGAGACTATATAATGGAGAGAAACAGAAAGGGGAAGAGGAAGAAAAGAAAAGAATGAATAAATAAAAATCAGAAAGGTTAAAGAACCACAAAGTTCCCAGGGATCCCACCGGTGTAGCTATGAGGTCTGGGGAAGTCACTCTCAGGTGTTGCAATACAGCCTGGCTAGAAGGTGTAGAGGTATACAATGCCTGCTATTCAGGGATCAGAAAGAGAAGTAAGATATAGAGGGACAAGTAACTGAGCAATGAAGAAAGACAAAAAGAGAAAAAGAGGGAAAAGAAAACAAAACAAATTAAAAAAAAAAAAAAGAACAAGAAAGGCACCCCCAAAAAACAGAAAAAAAAAACAACAACAAAGAAAGAAACGTCCTCAGGGATCCCTCTGCATGTCTGTGGAAGGTGAAGGGGATTTCCTTGCCACGCAGCTCTGCCTGGCCAGAAAGGGCTCCCAACTCAAGAAAAGGAAAAGAAAACAAGCAAACAATTCAAAATGAACAAACCAACAAAAGCCCCGGATCCCACCAGCACTGTAGCCCAGACCGAGAAGCAGCTCTATACTCGAATGGAGCTCCGCAGCCCCTCAGGAGGAAGCAAAGATGGCGCACGGAGCCAGGCACTCGAGTGAAGGGAGGGGGAGGTGGCAAGAGGCAAGTGAGAAATCAAAAGAAGCAGAAAAAAAAAAGCAACACCAGCAGCCAACAAATGGCACTCAGAGAGCCAGCTAGTGCAGGCTGGTGTTTCTGGACAAGAGACTGTGTCCATGGGAAGCAGAGGAGGCCGAGTGTGGGTGAAAAAGGATAGAGATTGGGAAAGCATATATCACAAATTGCCAGTTTTCTGCAGCCCCTCAGGAAGAAGCAAAGATGGCACATGGAGCCTGGTATTTGAGAGAAGCAGTTGGGGGGGTTGTGAGAGGTAAGGAAGAAATCAAAAGAAGTGGAAAAAAGGAACACCAGCAGCCAACAAATGGCACCCAGAGAGCTGCCTGCTTGGATGTGTGGAATCCAAGCAGCCAGAACTTCCAGGTAAAGAGACTGTGGCCACGGGAAGCAGAGGAGGCCGAGCCGGGGCGAAGAGGGTGGGGGGTGGGAAAGTGCACACCACAAATTACTGGTTGTTTTGTCTCCCTCTGGATGCTCCATGAGGTTGCTTTCTCAAAGCCCCTGTTTGCTGGTCTCCAATAGGCGTCCAAGATGACTGATCTGCACTGTGTTAGCTGGTAGGGGACCTCTGCATGAATCTCTCCTCGCTCTCTGTTCTCTGTCAGTTTTCTCACTCCATTTGGTGCTTGGCTGAGTTCTTTAACTCTTCATTTGATGTTTTAGGGTTTCAGGATTGTTGTATTCTCTGTTCGGCTTAGTTTTTCAGATCTTTGCTGTGGAGGGACGGTGTGGTGCTTCTACCTAGAGCGCTATTTTGCCGGAACTGAAAATGTTATATCTTGGTGTTAGAAGTCAGGACAGTGGTTTCCCTGCATAGGATTTTGACTTAGAAGGGAGGCCAAGGAGGCTTCAAGGTGCTGACAACATTCTATTTCTTGATTTCAGTGTGGTTACACAGTGTGTTCAGTTTGTAAAATCTCATCCAACACTTATAATTTGGGCATTTTTCTATACATATACTATACTTCATTAAAAAGTTTACTTAAAAATATTGCCATAGAGACTTCCAGGCAACGTGGCACTATAGACAGAAGCACCATGCCATCCCTCCACAGCGAAGATCCAAAAAACTAAGTCAGAGATACACGTCAATCCTGAAACCCTAAGCATCAAATGAAGAGATAAAGAGCTCAGCCAAGCACCAAATGGATTAAGAAACTGGCCAAGAACAGAGAGCAAAGAGAGATACATGCAGCAGGCCCCTATCAGCTACCACAGAACAGATCTGCCATCTTGCACTGCTATCAGAGATCAGTGAACAGGGGGTACTAGAAAGCAGCTTCATGAGTTTCCAGCAGGAGACCGAACAGCCAGTAACCAGCGATATTCACTTTCCCACCACCCACCCATCTTTACCCCCACTCGGCCTCCTCTGCTTCCTGTGGTCACAGTCTCTTGGCCAGGAAGCACAGGCTTCACCCCAGAGCGGCTTGGATTCCACCCACCTGCACTGGTCAGCTCCCTGAGTGCCATTTGTTGGCTGCTGGTGTTGCTTTTTTCTGCTTCTTTAGATTGCTTCCTTACCTCTCACAACCCCCCCAACTGCTTCTCTAAATACCAGGCTCCATGTGCCATCTTTGCTTCTTCCTAAAAGCCTTCAAAACACTGCTCGACTGTGAAATTGCTTCCTGGCCCGTGCCGCCACGCTGGTGGGACATCCGGGGTTTTTTTGTTTGTTCTGATTTGTTCTGTTTTGATTTGATTGCTTGTTTTATTTTTGTTTTTTCAGCTTGGGAGCTCCTTCTAGCAGGGCAGTACTGTGTGGCTTGGGAGCTACTACATTACCCTATGCAGATGCACAGTGACATCCTTGGGGACATTTCTTCTTTCTTGGTTTTTTTGGGGGAGGTTTTTTGTTTCTTTGTTTTATTTTCTTCTCTCTCTTTTTCCCTTTTTGTCTTTCTTCATTTCCAGTGTCTCATCTCTCTATACTTACCTTCAATTCTGGTCTCCTGGATACCTAGTGCTGTGTGACACCTCTACCTCTTCTAGCCAGGCTTTATTTCACTGCCTGGGAGCAACTTCCCAAGTCCAACCAGCCACACCAGTGGGATCACTGGGGGCTTTTCATCTATTTTTTCTTCTTTTTTCCCCTAATTTTGTTTATTCTTTTTTTTTTTAAACTTTTTCTTTTTTTTTACCCTTTTTCTTTTTTTTCCTTTGGTTTTTCTCCATTTCTCAGCCTCACATCTCTAGACTTCAACAACAAGCTCCCTTAGCACTCTTGTTTGTTTGTGTGTATGTTTTTGGCTCCTGTTCCTCTCTCCTCTTTCCCATACCCATCTTAGCTCCACACATCACAATCTCCCCCCTTCTTTTTGCCTACCTGCACCGTGCGCTGAACATCACAATCCAAAGAAGTACAAGCATGACCTACTGGAACCTGCCCTGCACTGATTCCTGGCCTGACCTTTCAGCCCTAGTAGGTGCCACAAACAACCCATCCCAGCAACTCCCCTTCAGCTGGACCTGCCCCGCTGTACCATACCTGAGTGGCTGACCCTCCCCATTTGAGAAGTAAGTGAAAAGTATTGTGCTCACGAAGAGTAAACAACATAGAATATGCAGCCCGCCTGCTCAAACATAACCAAATAAAACAAAAAAGCAGGATGAAACAAACAAATCTACAATCAATAAACGAGCAAAATAACTACTGAATGACATGAACACAGCCGACAATATCAAAACATATACAAAAACAGGACAGGTTGGTTCCAGTAGGCATCCAAAATAAAGCACCAGATGACTTTCCACTAGGAGAAAAGGCACTAGAACTAGCTGATAGGGAATTCAAATCTCTAATACTCAGAATTATCCAAGAGTTGAAGCAAAAAGCAGGGAAAAATAGACAAATTCATGGAAAAGGCAGAAAAATTCATGGTAAATACAGAACAAAAAATGGAAGAATTCAAGAAAATAATACAGGAACAAAATGCTAAAATAAATTCACAGCTAGAAATCATACAAAAACAACAGTAAGAAATTCAAAAGATAAACAAGATTTCAGAAATGGACAGCGTCATAGAAGGGTTGAGGAGCCGGTTTGAACCAATGGAAGACAGGAACAGTGAAACTGAAGACAAACACTTGCATACAACTGTGTTTGAGGAAAAATCAGAAAAAAGAACAAAGCAAAATGAAGACATCCTGAGAATTATGTGGGATACAATCAAAAGCAAAAATTTTGAGTGATCGGAGTTCCAGAACAGGGAGAGAAAACAGAAAAAACAGAGAGGATCACTGAATAATTGCTGACAGAAAACTTCCCCAATATCATGAAAGATGAAAAGCTGACTATCCAAGAAGCTCAATGAACCCCATATAGGATAGACCCAAAAAGAAAGTCACCAAGGCATATCATAATCACACTTACTGAAAACAAAGACAAAGAATCCTGTGAGCAGCACAAGAAAAACAAAAAGTCACACAAAGAAGAGAAACAATAAGACTGAGCTCGGATTATTCAGCAGAAACCATGCAGGCAAGAAGACAATGGGATTACATATATAAAACCTTGAAAGAAAAAAATTGCCACCCAAGAATAGTATATCCTGCAAAACTCTCATTCAAATATGATGGTGAAAGTAGGTCATTGCCAGATAAACAGAAATTAAGGGACTATGTAAAAACCAAACCAAACTTACAAGAATTATTAAAGGGGTCCTTAAATCTGGGAACAATCAACATCAGACCACAGGCTGAATCTAGGACACAGGTTGTACCAGTCAGATTCCAACCTAGGAAATGAATTCTCGAGGACTATCCAAAACCAAAAGAATCACAACAGGAAACAAGAGATGTTGATCTGTAAATGACAACAGCATCAGAACAATAAAAGAGGGAATAAATGGTGCAAGTATAGAACCTTTTGATGGAGAGGAAGGGAAGGCGATACCAAGTAATAATAGACTGGTTCAAAACTTGGAAAGTAAGGGTAAATTTCAAGGTAACCACAAAGAAAGTTAAAAAACCTACTCATCAAAATAAAAAAGAAAAATATAAAGTCTCAGTAAAAACAACACCTACAAAAACAAAAGAAATTTTAAAAAATCCACAAACAAAAAGAATTCAGCACAGGGGAGTAAGAGGAACAAAAAAAAACATCAGCAGCACAAAAAAAAAAAAAAAAAAAAAAAAGCACTACAAAATGACAGCAATAAACTCACACGTATCAATAATTACACTGAATGTAAATGGCCTCAATGCACCCATAAAGAGATGGAGAGGGACAGAATGGATAAGAAAACAGGATCCATCAATATGCTGTCTACAAGAGACACACCTTAGAAACAGAGATGTAAATTTATTAAAAATCAAAGGATGGGAAAAATATATCAAGCAAACAGCTACCAAAAAAGAGCAGGAGAGGCACTAATAATCTCAGATAAAATAGACTTTAAAACAAAATCTACCATAAAAGACAAAGAAGGACACTATATAATGACACTATATAATGACACTATATAATGATCCATCATGAAGACATAACCATAATAAACATCTACGCACCCAATGACAGGGCTCCAAAATACACAAAACAAACTTTAACAACACTGAAAAGAGAAATTGACAATTTCACAATAATAGTAGGAGACTTCAACACACCACCCTTGGTAAAGGACGGAACATCTAGAAAGAAACTCAGCAAAGATACAGAAGACCTAAAGGGCACAATCAGCCAACTTGACCTCATAGACATACTTAGAACACTCCATCCAACCACTGAAAAGGACACATTCTTTTCCAATGCACATGGAACATTCTCCAGAATAGACCACATCTTAGACCACAGAGCAATCCTCAACAAGATTCAAAACGTTGAGATAATTCAGTGTATCTTCTCTGACCACAGTGCCATCAAGGTAGAAATTAACAATAGAAAGAGCAAGGGAAAAAAGTCAACTATATGGAAACTGAATAATACCCTGCTTACACGTCAGTGGGTAATAGAAGAAATCAGATATGGAATCAAAAAATTCCTAGAATCAAATGAGAATGAAAACACATCATACCAAAACTTTTGGGACACAAGAAAGGCAGTTCTCAGATGACAATTTATAGAAATAGATGCACACATCTAAAAAGAAGAAAGGGACAAAATCAGAACATTAACTACAGAACTCAAACAAATAGAAAGAGAACAGCGGAAAAGCCCACAGCCACTAGAAGAAAGGAAATAGTAAAAATCAGAGCAGAAATAAATGAAATAGAGAATAGAAAAACAATAGAAAGAATCAACAAAACCAAAAGTTGGTTCTTTGAAAGGATCAACAAAATCGACAAACCACTGGCCAGACTGAAAAAAGAAAAATAGGAAAGAACTCTTATGCACTGCTGGCAGGAATGCATAATGACACAACCATTTTGGAAAACGATATGGTGCTTCCTTAGAAAGCTAAAAATAGAAATACTGTTCGATCCAGCAATTCCATTCCTAGGAATATATCCTAGAGAAATAAGAGCCATCCCACAAATAGACATATGCACACCCACGTTCATTACAGCATTGTTCACAATAGCAGAACGATGGAAACAACCTAGATGCCCATCAACAGATGAATGGATAAACAAACTATGGTACATACACACAATGGAGTGCTACGCAACAATAAAGAACAATGATGAATCTGTGAAGCATCTCATAACATGGATGAAACTAGAGGACATTGCGATGAGTGAAATAAGTCAATCACAAAAGGACAAGTATTGTATGAGACCTCTATTGTAAAAACTCATGAAAAAGTTTACACACAAAAAGTAACAATCTTTGTTGGTTACGAGGGATGGGGGGGACTAAATAGACAATAGATAAGTGGTAACCTTGGTGAAGGGTAAGACAGTACACAATACTGAGAAAGCCAGCATAACATGTACAAGGAAAGGTCATTGAAGCTCCATAGACACATCCAAACTCCCTGAGGGACTGAATTGCTGGGCTCAAGGCTGTGGGGACGATGGTCTCAGGGAACATCTAGCTCAACTGGCATAACACAGTTTATAAAGACAATGTTCTACATTCTACCTTGGTGAGTAGCATCTGGGGTCTTAAAAGCCTGTGAGCAGCCATGTAAGATACTCCACTGGTCTCACTCCTTTGGGAGCAGGGGCGAATGAAGAAAACAAGACACAAGGAAAAGATTAGTCCAAAGGACTAATGGACCACTGCTACTAAGGCCTCCACCAGACTACTCCAGTACGTCTAGATGGCGTCCAGCTACCACCACTGACTGCTCTGACCAGGATCACAACAGAGGGTCCTGGACAGAGCTGGAGAAGGATGTAGAACAAAATTCTAACACACAAAAAAAGACCAGATTTATTGGCCTGACAGAGACTGGAGAAACCCCGAGAGTATGGCCCCCAGAGACCCTTTTAGCTCAGTGGTGAAGTTATCTCCGAGGTTCACTGTTCAGCCTGGGAGTGGACAGCCCTGTAAAACCAAATGAGAGTAACAAGGTACAGGAGTCCAGTGACAAGGGCCAGAAGGCAGAAGGGGACAAGGAAGCTGGTGATAGGGAACACAAGGTTGAGTAAGGATATTGTTGATGTGTTGTGAGATTGTTAACCATTGTCATAGGGCAACATTTGTAGTAACTGCTAAATGAGAACTATTTTGTTTTGTAAGCCTTCATCTTAAGTGAGAATAACAGCACAATTGGAAGAGCATAGTCAATGTCACTGAACTGTGTATGTACAAATTTTTGAAATGGTGTATCTTTGGCTATGTGTATTTTCACCAAAAAAAGAAAAACAAAAAAGGTTGAGAATTTAGAGGGTTGATATGTTGTGGGGTTGTTAACCAGTGTCATAAAACAACATGTGTACTACCGTTTCATGAGAAACTATTTGTTCTATAAGCCTTCACCTGAAGTACAATGAAATATTAAAAAAAAAAAATGGGCAAAGGAAATGAACAGACACTTCGCCAAAGAAGACATTCAAATGTCCAACAGACACATGAGGAAATGCTTACGATCACTAGCCATTAGAGAAATGCAAATTAAAACCACAATGAGATACCATCTCACCCCGGCATTACTGGCACGAATCAAAAACACTGGAAATAACAAATGTTGGAGGGGCTGCAGGGAGATGGGAACTCTTATGCACTGCTGGTGGGAATGCAAAATGATACAACCATTTTGGAAAATGATATGGCGCTTCCTCAGAAAGCTAGAAATAGACATACCATTCGATCCAGCAATCCCACTCCTAGCAATATAGCCTAGAGAAATAAGAGTCGTCACTCGAATAGACATATGCACACCTATGTTCATGGTAGCATTGTTCACAATAGCAAAACGATGGAAACAACCTAGATGCCCATCAACAGATGAATGGATAAACAAACTACGGTACATACACCCAATGGAGTATTATGCAATGAGAAAGAACAACAATGAATCTCTGAAGCATCTCATAACATGGATGAAACTGGAAGACGTTATGCTGAGAGAAATAAGTCAGTCACAAAAGGATAAATATTGTATGAGACCACTATTGTAAAAACCCATGAAAAAGTTCACACACAAAATGTAACAATCTTTGTTGGTTACCAGGGATGGGAGGGGTGGGGGGGGAATACTAAATAGGCAATAGATAAGTGGTATCTTGGGTGAAGGGTGAGACAGTACACAATACAGGGGAAACTAGCACAACCTGTACAAGGAAAGGTCATGGAAGCCCCATAGACACATCCAGACTCCCTGGGGGACTGAATTGCTGGGCGGAGGGCTGTGGGGACCATGGTCTCGGGGAACATCTAGCTCAATTGGCATGACACAGCTTATAAAGACAATGCTCTACATTCTACCTTGGTAAGTAGTGTCTGGGGTCTTAAAAACCTGTGAGGGGCCATCTAAGATACTCCACTAGTCCCATTCCTTCAGGAGGAGGGGAGAATGAAGAGAACAGGATACAAGGAAAAGATTAGTCTGAAGGACTAATTTTTCACAGCTACCAAGGCCTCCACCGGACTGAGTCCAGTACAGCTAGATGGTGCCCGGCTACCACCAATGACTTCTCTGACCAGGGTCACAACAGAGGGTGTGGACAGAGCTGGAGAAGGATGTAGAACATAACTTTAACTCACAAAAAAAAAGACCAGATTTACTGGCCTAAAGGAGACTGGAGAAACCTTGAGAGTATGGCCCCCAGACACCCTCTTAGCTCAGTGGTGAAGTTACCTCCGAGGTTCACTGTTCAGCCTGGAAGTGGACAGCCCCGTAAAACCAAATGAGACTAACGAGGTACAGGAGTCCAGTGACAAGGGCCAGAAGGCAGAAGGGGACAAGGAAGCTGGTGATAGGGAACCTAAGGTTGAGTAAGGATATTGTTGATGTGTTGTGAGATTGTTAACCATTGTCATAGGGCAACATTTGTAGTAACTGTTAAATGAGAAACTATTTTGTTCTGTAAGCCTTCATCTTAAGTGAGAATAACAGCACAATTGGAAGAGCGTAGTCAACGTCACTGAACTGTGTATGTAGAAATTTTTGAAATGGTGTATCTTTGGCTGTGTGTATTTTCACCAAAAAAAAAAAGGTTGAGAATTTAGAGGGTTGATATGTTGTGGGGTTGTTGACCAGTGTCATAAAACAACATGTGTACTACTGTTTCATGAGGAACTATTTGTTCTGTAAGCCTTCACCTGAAGTACAATAAAATATAAAAAAAAAATAGGTTAGATGTTCGGTGTTTTTCATGCCTCCAAAAATTCTTCTCATAAAATTCACTTTGATAGTGACATAAGGCTGTGAAACAAATGTGTAGAGTTTCTTTTCAACGCTTTCCCAGCTCTTCGTCTGGGAGAGTTTTATAGCAAGGGAGTACCTTTGGAGTCTTTATAGTTTGCTTGAAATTGAGATAAAAAGAAAATTAATAGCACATTGTCGCTAGTATGGGGAAGTAGGGGGAAGAGTTGCACATTTTGAAAAAATACCGCCAAGTAATTTTGATACATTCACTTCGTGGAAACCACTGTTTGTTTCAGTATTTGCTAATTCGGTGTTCTCAAGGATTTTATAGAACATAACTACTGTGAAGGGTATATGAGAGTTCTTTATATTTTTCAGGGAACTTTTCTGAATGTCTAAAGTTATTTTCAAATCTAATTTATAAGCAAGATGGTGAACATGAAATAAAATAAAAGTGTATTGGATAGCTTTGCACTTTTGGCTAACATGGAGTACCTGAAATAGACAATGTTCCCATCAAAAATAACTAGGAAAACCAGATACAATTTTTAAAAAAATTTCTTTGAAAGCATCAGAAAACCGCCAAGGCAACTGGAACTTGGAAAGGCCAAAATTCCATAGACAGGCTAACGGTAGAAAGGGGATCAGACTTTCTGTAAGCTTTTTCTTGTTCTTGGCAAAGGGATAGAAGTTGAGAACCTGGGGAGAAGGCTGGAGCTAACAGACAGAAGCAGCAGCAGAAATTTAGCAATTTCATAGGGCTGAAGAGATGAAAACTGTAGTCCAGAGCTTCCAAATTAGCCAGAACATGAGAGTCCAAGAGGAAAGAAGGGAAGCACAGAGAAGTGAGCCTCACACAATTTTCTTTTCAAGGCATTTTCCATATCCATAATAGACCAGGGCAAGAGATTAAAAAGCTAAGGAAAACATTTCTGAAGTCCAGAGTGTAATTTTTGTCCATCTCACAAAGCTAAGCAGACAAAATTAAAGATCATGACTGGCTCTGTTCACCCCCAGGGTTTTAGTCTCCGCCTCCTGGAGAGCAACACCCTAGGAGTAGAGACGGACCAAAGGTAGAAAGTATTTTACAAAAACTACAGTCCAGTCTCAAATTAGTTCAGTGTCTATTAAGTTAATCTATCTTCATTCTAGTTGCCTACTGAAGGATAGAATATATACCTTCTCCAAAGAAGCTCTGCAATTTTTCACATATCGTGTCTAGCATTCAATTAAAAATCACTGGGCCCTGATGGCTTAGTGATTAAGTGCTATGGCTGCTAACCAAAAGGTCAGCAGTTCATATCCACCAAGCGTCCCTTGGAAAAAGTATGGGGCAGTTCTACTCTGTCCTATAGGGTTGCTATGAGTTAGAATCAATTCAATGGCAACTGGTGGGTCAGGTCAGGCCTACCAAGAAACAGAACAAGAGGAAAAACAGACAAAGAGACATACAAGGTCACAGAGTATTGAAGTTACCAAACACTGACTTAAGATAATTGTGATGAATATGGTCAAGAAAATTGATGAGAAAATGGCGAATTTCACTAGAGAACTAGAATCTATAAAAGAACCAGATGGAATACCAAGAACTAAACAATGAAATAATTGAAACTAAAACATCAAATATGGATTTAATAGCGTTTTGGACCAAGTAGAAAGGATTGGTGAATTAGGAGATAGATCAGTAGAAGATACCCAGGATGAAGCATGGAGAGCAAAAACAGAAAATTTAGAAAGGAGTATAAGACATATGTGACATTGTGAGAAAGTCTAAAATAGGCATAGCATAATTGGGGTCTCAGATGGGAAGAACAGAAAGAGTGGACAGTATTAGTATTTCAAGAGATAACAGTAAGAGAATTCTCTAAGGTGACAGAAAGCAGAAAGCCACGGATTCAAGAATCCCAAGTAGGATAAACACAAAGAAAACCATGCCTAGGCGTATCAAAGTAAAACTACTAAAAATCGATGACAAACAGAAAACCATCCAAGTAGCCATGAGGGGTGAGTGCAGTCAGCATAGAAACACACTGATGGTGGGACAGGCTCTGGATCGGGGTCTTCCCTGCTGCCTCACCATGCACTCCTAGACATAGCCTCAGGGTTTGTAACATGCTCTGCGTATTCCAGTAGTGCTGTTCATGTGTGGTCTTATTCTGTCTGTGTACCACTCTGATCAGCTCAGTTTAATAATCAGGGAAACAGGCTGGGTGAGGCAAAGCAGCCTCCCTGAAGTTGCACAGCTGTAATGAATCCATGCCCTCGGCTTGAGCACTCTACTGCAGCTGCCTAGAAGCTGTTTTCTTCTTTTTAGAAATATACAAAGCATTGATAGCATTGAGGGCTACTACTGTGGATTTCACCTAAGACTAGCAGCTGTTGAGGACTACTGAGATGTCTACTCGGAGACCCTGTGTAGGGATGTGATGCAGGAAAACTAGATAAATCTAGTCCCTGTGGGTAAAACAGCTTCTCTTAGAACTCAAAGTCTGTCTTCTGGGCATCTTCAGCTATATATGGAGTAGCTGCTATGCTCACCTGATTTTTACCTTAGCATCAGACTCAAAAATATTTTTTACATTCTTTTCCTTGTTTCCTAGAAATGGTCTGGATTCTGTACATGGGAAATAGGTAAACTTTTTTCAAGTTATGCCTGATAATCTGCCTTGCTAAACTTCTTTCCCAAGGCTGGGGCTTTCATCCTAGGTTAATTTACTCTGAAGAGGAGATATTTTCATATACTCATTCATGGAGTAGAACCAACATGCTGTGATATATTTTTCATCCAAAATCATGGTCTCTTATTTCTCTCTTCCATTGTCAAAAGCTCACTCATTAAGAGGTGCTACTCTCTGGCTTTCTCCTCATAGTTGTGTCTTCTATGAATATATGTGCCTGCAAGTACATATCTGTACTTACAAGTACATACAGATACTTCTGTCTGTGCACACTTGTGTATACACTTGTACCTACCTGCATACCTATATGCCCTTACACATACATATATGACCGTACCCTTGGTTGTTTTTTGTTTTTTGGTCTTTGTTGGTGGTGTTGCCAAATTTTATATGTCAGATTCTTTAGTACAAGTATTCTTTTCTCTTGAGAATTTCTCAGTGACTTCATTTACTTTTGTCAAGCTATGCCCACTACATCTACATTTGGTGTCACTTTTCCCATCACCAAAAATAACAAATATTTACCATCAAGGGCATGAATGCTCCTGCCTCCCTCTCCTCCTTGGTAACCACCAGTGAACATTGGTCTCTTTTATATATATATATTCTTGTCTTCTTGTAAAAGAGGGATCATACAATATTTGTCCTTATGTGATTGACTTATCTCACTCAGCATCATGTCCTCCAGGTCCATCCAGGTTATTATATGTTACACAGACTCTTTATTGTTCTTTATGGTTGTATGTATGTACCACATTTTGCTTAGTCATTCATCCATTGATGGGCACTTAGCTTGTGTCTATTTTTTTGCTATTGTGAATAATGCTGCTATGAACATAGGTGTGCATACATCTGTTTGTGTCACTCCTGTTAGGTCTCTAGGGTACATACCTAGTAGTAGAATTGCTGGATCATACGGTAGTTCTATTTCTAGTCTTTTGAGGAAGCACCATACATTTTCCATAGTGGTTATACCATTTTACAGTCTCATCAGCAATGGATAAGGGGTTCCAATCTTAGGACATCCTTATCAACATTTGTTGTTCTCTGTTTTTTGTTTTCTTTATCAGTGCCATTTTAGCTGGTGCGAGATGGTATTTCACTTCAGTTTTGATTTACATTTCTGTAATGCCTGATGATCATGAGTGTCTTTTCATGTGTTTGTTGACCGCTTGGATGTCTTCTTTGATGAAGTTTCTGTTCATGTTCTTTGTCCATTTTATAATTGGATTATTTGTCTTTTGGCTATTGAAGTTTTCTATAAATTTTAGAGATTAGACCCTTATCGGATATGTCATTTCTGAAGAATTTTTTCCCAGTCCGTAGGTTCTCTTTTTACTTTTTTGATAAATACTTTTGATGAGAATAAGTTTTTAATTTTTATGAGGCCCCATTTATCTAATTTGTCTTCTGCTATTCATGCATTTGTTGTTATGTTTGTTATCCTATTTTTACAAAAGATTAAATCTCATAGTTTTCTCCCTAATTTTTATTTCAGGAACTTTACAGTTTTAGATTTAACATTTAGGTATTTGATCAATTTTAAGTTAGTCTTTGCACATGGTAAGATATGAGTCCTGTGATTTTTCTGCTGGTGAGTATCCAGTTTTGTCACCACTATTTATTAAAGAGTCTGCTTCTCCCCAATTTAATGGGCTTTGACTCTTGGTTAAAAAACGGTTGTCCATAAATGGATGGATTTATTTCTGGGTTCTCAATTCTATTCCACTGGCCCATGTGTCTATCATTGTACCAATACCAGGCTGTTTTGATTACAGTGGATGTACAGTATGTTTTGATATCTGAATTATGAGACCCCCTGCTTTATTCTTCTTCAGTATTACTTGGGCTGTTCAGAGTCTCTTTCCTGTACATATAAAGTTAGTCATTAGTTTTTCCATTTCAGTAAAGATTGCTGTTGGGGTTAGTATCAGAATTGCATTGTTTCAATAGATCGCTTTAGGTAGTATTGACATTTTCACTATAGTAAGTCTTGCCATCCATGAGAATAGAATGTCCATCCATTTATGTAGGTCTCTTTTAGTCATTTATAGTTGCCATTGTTAGATGCCTTCGAATTGGTTCCTACTCATAGCGACCCTATGTACAACAGAACGAAACACTGCCTGGTCTTGCGCCATCCTCACAATGGTTGCTATGTTTGAGCACATTGTTCCAGCCACTGTGTGAATCCATCTCGTTGAGGGTCTTCCTCTTTTTTACTGATCCTCTACTTTACCAAGAATGATGTGTCCCTCCTAATAAATGTCCAAAATACGTGAGACGAAGTCTTACCATCCTTGCTTCTAAGGAGCATTTTGGCTGTATTTTTTTTTTTTTTAACAAAAAGTTTGCAATTTTAATCATTTTTTTAAACATTTTTTTGTTGTACTTTAGATGAGGATTTACAGAGCAAACTAGTTTCTCATTAAACAATATACATATTGTTTTGTGACAGTGGTTGCCAACCACATAACACGTCAACACTCTCCCCTTCTCGAACTTGGGTTCCCTATTACCAGCTTTCCTGTCACCTCCTGCCTTCTTGTCCTTGCCCCTGGGCTGGTGTGCCCCTTTAGTCTCATTTTATTTCATGGGCCTGTCTAATCTTTGGCTGAAGAGTGAACCACAGGAATAATTTCATTACTGAGTTATAAGTGTGTCCAGGGGCCATACTCTTGGGGGTTCTCCAGTCTCTGTCAGATCAGTAAGCCTGGTCTTTTTTTTGAGTTAGAATGTTATTCTACATTTTTCTCCAGCTCTGTCCAGGACCCTTTATTGTGATACCTGTCAGAACAGTAGGTGGTGATAGCCAGACACCATCTAGTTGTGCTGAACTCAGTCTGGTGCAGGCTGTGGTAGTTGTGGTCCATTAGTCCTCTGGACTAATCTTTCCCTGGTGTCTTTGGTGTTCTTCATTCTCCCTTGTTACAGACGGAGTGAGACCAGTGGAGTATCTTAGATGGCTGCTCACAAGCTTTTAAGACCCCAGACGCTGCTCACCAAAGTAGAATGTAGAACATTTTCTTTATAAACTATGTTATGCCAATTGAATTAGATGTTCCCTGAGTCCATGGCCCCCACAGCCCATTTGGTCCCTCAGGGAATTTGGATGTGTCTATGGAGCTTCCAGGACCTTGCTTTGGTCAAGTTGTGCTGGCTTTCCCAGTATTGTGTACTGTTTTACGCTTCACCAAAGTTACCACTTATCTATTGTCTATTTAGTGTTTTTCACTCCCACCCCTCCGCTCTCTCATAACCATCAAAGATTCTTTCTTTTTGTGTGTAAATCTTTTCACGAGCTTCTATAGTACTGTTCTCATACAATATTTCTCCTTTTGTGAATGACGTATTTCACTCAGCGTAATGCCCTCCAGATATATCCATGTTGTGAGATGCTTCAAAGATTTGTCATTGTTCTTTATCGTTGTGTAGTATTCCATTGTGTGTATGTACCATAATTTGTTTATCCATTCATCTGTTGATGGGCACTTAGGTTGTTTCCATCTTTTTGCTATTGTGAACAATGCTGCAATGAACATGGGTATGGATATGTCTATTCTTGTGATGGCTCTTATTTCTCTAGGACATAGTCCTTGGAGTCGAATTGCTGGATTGTATGGTATTTCTATTTCTAGCTTTTTAAGGAAATGCCATACCGTTTTCCAAAATGTTTGAACCATTTTGCATTCCCACCAGCAGTGCATAAGAGTTCCAACCTCCCCACAGCCTCTCCAACATTTGTTATTTTCATTTTGTGCCAGTAATGGTAGGTTTAGATGGTATCTCATTGTGGTTTTGATTTGCATTTGTCTAATGGTTAGTGATTCGTGAGCATTTCCTCATGTGTCTGTTAGCCCCTTGAATGTCTTCTTTGGTGAAGTGTCTGTTCATATGTTTTGCTGATTTTTTAATTGGACTATTTGTCTTTTTGTTGTAGAGAGTTGGATTTTCCCGCACAGTTTAGAGATTAGACCTTTGTTGGAATTGTCATAGTCAAAAATTTTTTCCCAGTCTGTCAGTTCTCTTCTTACTTTTTTTGGTGAAGTCTTTTGATGGGCATAAGTGTTTAATTTTTAGAAGATCCCAGTTATCTAACTTATCATCTGGAGCTTGTGTATTGTTACTTTGGTTTGTATCCTGTTAATGCCTTGTATAGGGCCTTTAGTATTGATCCTATTTTTTTTTCTATCATCTTTATAGTTTTTGATTTTATATTTAGTCTTTGATCCATTTTGAATGAGTTTTTGTGTGTGGTGTGAGGTATGGGTCCTGTTTCATTTTTTTGCAGATGGACATTGGGTTTTACCAGTGCAATTTGTTAAAAAGACTGTCTATTCCCCCATTTAATGGACCTTGGGCTTTTGTCAAAGATCAGGTGATTGTAGGTGGTTGGATTTACATCTGGTTCCTCAATTCTATTCCATTGGTCTATGTGTCTGTTGTTGTACCAGTACCAGGCAGTTTTGACTACCATAGCTGTATAGTAGGTTCTGAGGTCAAGTAGTGTGTGGCCTTCTACTTTATTCTTCTTCTTCAATAGTGCTTTACTTATCCAAGGCCTCTTCCCTTTCCATGTAAAATTAATGATTAGTTTTTCCATCTCTTTAAAGAATGCTGTTGATATTTGGATGGGGATTGCATTGTACTTGTAGATTACTTTGGGTAAAATTGATATTTTCACAATGTTAAGTCTACCTATCCATGAGCATGGTATGCTTTTCTATTTATTTAGGTATCTTTTGATTTCTTGCAGTAGTGTTTTGTAGTTTTCTTTGTATAGGTCTTTTACATCCCTGGTTAGACTTATTCCTAAGTATTTTATTTTTTTAGGGGCTATTATAAATGATATTTTTTTCCTGATTTCCTTCTTGTAGTTCTCTTTGTTGGTGTATAGGAATCCAACTGATTTTTGTATTTTTATCTTATATCCTGCTACTCTGCTGAATCTTGCTATTAGTTACAGTAGATTTTTTATGGATTCTTTTGGGTTTTCTATGTATAATATCATATCATCCACAAATAGGGACAGTTTTACTTCTTTAGCAATTTGGATGCCCTTTATTTCTTTTTATTGCCTTATTGCTGGACTACATGAAGAAAAACAGAGCATCAGGTTTGGAAGAAGACTCATTAACAACCTGAATTATGCAGATGACACAACATTCCTTGCGGAAAGTGAAGATAACTTGAAGCAGTTACTGATGAACATCAAAGACCACAGCCTTCAGTATGCATTACACCTCAACATAAAGAAAACAAAAATCCTCACAACTGGAGCAACAAGCAACATCATGATAAATGGAGAAAAGATAGAAGTTGTCAAGGATTTCATTTTACTTGGATCCACAATCAACACTCATGGAAGCAGCAGTCAAGAAATCAAAAGACGCATTGCATTGAGCAAATCTGCTGAAAAAGACCTCTTTAAAGTGTTGAAAGGCAAAGATGTTACCTTGAAGACTAAAGTGCACCTGACCCATGCTATGGTGTTTTCAGTCACCTCATGTGCATGCGAAATCTGGACAATGAATAAGGAAGACTGAAGAAGAATTGACGCCTTTGAACTGTGGTGTTGATGAAGAATATTGAATATACCATGGACTGCCAAGAGAATGAACTAATTTGTCTTGGAAGAAGTACAGTCCAAATGCTCCTTAAAAGCAAGGATGGTGAGACTACATTTCACATACTTTGGAGGGATCAGTCCCTGGAGTAGGACATCATGCTTCTTAAAGTAGACGGTGAGCAAAAAGTGGAACACCCTCAAGGAGACAGATTTACACAGTGGCTTCAACAATGGGCTCAAGCATAACAGCGATTGTGAGGATGGTGCAGGACTAGGCAGTGTTTCATTCTGTTGTACATAGGGTTGCTATGAGTCAGAAACAACTCGACGGCACCTAACAACAACAGGACTTCTAGCACGAAGCTAAATAGGAGTGGGTATAAAGGGCATCCTTGTCTTGTTCCTGTTCTCAAGGGGAATGTTTTCAGCCTATCTCCATTAAGAATAGTGTTGGCTGTTGGTTTTGTATAGATGCCCTTTATTATGTTGAGGAATTTTCCTTATATACCTATTTTATTGAGAATTTTTATCAGGAATGGATGTTGGACTTCGTCGAATTACTTTTCTGCATTGATTGAGATGGTCATGTGATTGTTTTCTTTTATTTGTGTGGTGGATTATGTTGATTGATTTTCTAATGTTGAACCATCCTTGCATGCCTGGTATGAATCCTACTTGGTGTGGTGTATTGTTTTTTGATATGAAACTGAATTTAATTGGCTAGAATTTTATTGGAATTTTTTGCATCTATATTCATGAGGGATATTGGTCTCTAGTTTTCTTTTTTTATGGTGTCTTTGCCTGGATTTGGTGTTAGGGTTATGATTGCTTCATAAAATGAATTCTAAAGTATCCCTTCCTCTTCTACAGTCTGAAATAGTTTGAGTAGTGCTGGTGCAAGCTCTTCTCTGAATATTTGGTAGAATTTTCCAGTGAAGCCATTGGGGCCAGGGCTTTTTTTTTTTTTGGTTGGGATTTTTTTTTTTTTATTACCTTTTTGATCTCTTCTTTTGTTATGGGTCTGTTCAGATTTTCAACTTCAGTTTATGCTAGTTTAAGTAAGTAGTGTGTTCCTAGAAAGTTGTCCATTTCCTCTAGGTTTTCAAATTTGTTGGAGTAGATTTTTTCATAGTACTCTGTTATGATCCTTTTCATTTCAGTTGGGTCTGTTATAATGTCCCTCATTTCGTTTATGATTTGCTTTATTTGCATCCTTTCCTGTTTTTCTTGTGTCAGTTTGGCCAAAGGTTTGTTGATTTTGTTGATCCTTTCGAAGAACCAACTTCTGGTTTTGTTCATTCTGTCTATTGTTTTTTTATTCTCTATTTCATTTATTTCTGCTCTGATCTTTATTATTTCCTTTCTTCTGGTAGCTGTAGGCTTCTTTTGCTGTTCTCTTTCTATCTGTTTGAGTTGTAAAGCTAAAGTTTTGATTTTGTCCCTTTCTTCTCTTTTTTGATGTATGCATCTTTTCCTATAAATTGACCTCTGAGCACTGCCTTTGCTGTGTCCGAAAGCTTTTGGTATGTATTTTCTTTCTTGTTTGATTCTAGGAATTTTTTTTATTCCATCTTTGATTTCTTCTATTCCCCAATGATTTTTAAGCAGGGTGTTATTCAGTTTCCATTTATTTGATTCTTTTTTTCCTTGCTCTTCCTGTTATTAATTTATGCTTTGATGGTGTTGTGACCAGAGAAGATGCTTTGTAATATCCCAATGTTTTGGATTTTTTGGAGGGTTGCTTTGTGGCATAAGATGTGATCTTTTCTGGAGAACATTCCATGGGCATCAGAAAACAATGTGTACGTTGCTGCTGTTGGGTAAAGTGTTCTATATATGTCTGTCAGGTCAACTTGGTTGACTGTGACCTTTAAATCTCCCATATCTTTGTTGAGTTTCTTTCTAGATGTTCTGTCCTTTACCAAGAGTGGTGTGTTGAAGTCTCCTACTATTACTGTGGAATTGTCAATTTCTCTTTTCAGTGCTGTTAGAGTTTGTTCCATGTATTTTGGAGCTTGTCATCGGGTGCATAGATGTTTATTATGGTTATGTCTTCATGATGGATCATCCCCTTAATCATTATATAGTGTCCTTCTTTGTCTTTTATGGTGGATTTTGTTTTAAAGTCTATTTTATCTGAGATTAGTATTGCCACTCCTGCTCTTTTTTGGTAGTTGTTAGCTTGATATATTTTTTTCCAACATTTGATTTTTAGTAAATATATGTCTTTGTTTCTAAGGTGTGTCTCTTATAGACAGCATAGTGATGGATCCTGTCTTTTTATCCATCATGTCACTCTCTGTCTCTTTATGGGTGCATTTAAGCCATTTATGTTCAGTGTGATTATTGATATGGTGAGTTTATTGCTGTCATTTTGTAATGCTGTTTTTGTGGTGCTCACGTTTTCTTTGTTCCTCCTACTCTTCTGTGCTGAATTTCTTTTGTTTGTGTATCTTTTTACATTTCTTTCTTTCTTGTGGATTTTGTGTTTACTGAGACTTTATGTTTTTCTTCTTTATTTTGATGAGCATGTTTGCTAACTTTCTTTGTGGGTACCTTGAAATTTACCCCTATCTTCCTAAGTTTAAACCAGTCTTTTATTACTTGATATCACCTCGACTTCTTCTCCATTTGAAAGTTCTGCGCCTACACCATTTATTCCCTTTTTTATTATTCTGATGTTGTTGTCATTTACAGATTTATGTCTCTGGTTCCCTGTTGCAAATTTTTTTGTTTTGTTTTATCCTCGATGTTCTTTGTCTAGGTTGGTATCTGGCTGATGTTGTCTTATGTGCTAGATTCAGGTTGTTGTCTGATGTTGTTTGTTCTCTAACAAAGCACTCCCTTTAATAATTCTTTAAGTTTGGTTTGGTTTTTAAATATTCCCTTAATTTCTGTTTATCTGGAAATGTCCTAATTTTGTCATCACATGTGAGTGACAGTTTGGCAGAATATATTATTTTTGGTTGGCAGCTTTTTTCTTTCCAGATTTTATATATGTCATCCCTTGCCTTCTTGCCTGCATGGTTTGTGCCGAGTAATCAGAACTTACTCTTATTGTTTCCCCTTTGTATCTGACTTTTTGTTTTTCTCGAGCTGCTCTCAGGATTCTTTCTTTGCTTTGGTTCTAGCAAGCATGATTATGGTATGTCTTGGTGTTTTTCTTTTAGGATCTATCCTATATGCGGTTCGTTCAGCTTCTTGGATAGTCAGCTTTTCATCTTTCATGATATTAGGAAAGTTTTCTGTCAGCAAATCTCCAATGATCCTCTCTGTTTTCCATTTTCTCCCCCTGTTCTGGAACTCTGATCACACGCAAATTTTTGCTTTTGATTGTATCCACATTGTAATCAAGGTTTCTTCATTTTTCTTTGTTCTTTTCTCTGATGTTTTCCTCAAACAATGTGGTATCCAAGGATTTGTCTTCAGCTTCACTGATCCTGTCTTCCATTGTTTCAAATTTGCTCCTAAAACCTCCTATTGCACTATCCATTTCTGAAATCTTGTTGTTTACCTTTTGGATTTCTAATTGTTGTTTTTGTATGATTCTAGTTATTTATTTATTTTTACATTTTATTCCTGTATTATTTTCCTGGTTTCTTCCATTGTTTTGTCTGTCTTTTCCATGATTTTGTCTGTATTTTCCATGATTTTTTTCCTTAGTTTTGTCTGCATTTTCCTTCATCTGTTGGAGAACCCTGAATATTAGAGTTGTGAATTCCCTAACAGGTAGTTCCAGTGCCTGTTATTCTAGCAAAAGGTCATCTGGTGCTTTATTTTGGTTGCTTTCTGGAGCCATACTCTGGTTTTTTTTGGGGGGGGAGGGGTATGTTTTGATATTGTCTGCTGTCTCTGAAACATTTAGGAAGTATTTTCTTCATTTATTGATTGTAGATTTGATTGTTAGTCCTGCGTTTTTCTTTTATTTGTTTATGTCTGCCCAGACAGGCTGGGTGTCTTTTGTTGCTTACTTATCTGTGGGCACACTACTTCTCATGACCTTGTCTGGGTGGGCATGGCTTGCCACTCAACCATGCTACAGTAGGGCAGGTCTAGTGGTGGTGGAGGGGTGGGGATAGGTAGTTGTAGCATGAACTGGGTTGATGGGGCAGGGCTAGTTAAAAGTAGAGGGAGGAGTCCAGGGGGCTGCGTTGGTATGGCATGGGGGTGTGGCACTTTGCAGACAGTGCAGATAGGCAGGAGTGAAAGAGGAGGAAGTCATGTGCAGAGCTAACTGGGTGGGTGAAAGAAGAGAGAGAAACAATGGCCAAAAAACTAAACAAACAAGAAAAAAGCAAAAAGTGAAGAAAAAAAGGAAAAAAGTAAATAAAATGGCAGTGCTGTAGGATTTAGCAGGTGAGGGCGGTGCTACCCAGCTAGGCCATGTGCCAGTGGCTTTCTAGCCAATCTGTGTGTTGAGAAGTGGTGTTGGTGACAAGCAGTGCTAAATGGATGGGAGAAGGGAAAGGGAAGAGGGGAAAGAGAAGAAACTAACAATCAAACAATTAAAATAAATAAATAATAATTTAAAAAATAAAAGCAATAACAACAACAAAAATGTGGTGGGAGAGACTGCCATTGGGTGTGAGGTGGAATTGGAGTGGCAGCAAGCTGATGTCTCTCTAGCTGTGTGGCACGGGCCCATCAGGAAGGGGCAGAGGCAGCACGGGGCCAAGGTGGGAGTGAGAAAGAAAAGGAGAATGGGAAAGATAAAGAAAAATAAAAAATATGGCACTGAGGGAGCTGGCCTGTGGGGGCAGCACAGACCTGGGGAGGCAGTGTGCCAGAGGCTCTCCAGCCGAGCAGTACAGCACAGCCCAAAAAGAAGGTGGGTGCAGCACATGGGGCTGGGTGAATGGGAGAAAGGAAAAGAAGGAAGGAAGAGAGAGAGAAGAAACAATAACAAAAAAAAGCAAACAAACAAACAATAAATAAAATGGTGCTGAGGGAGACAGTCAGTGATGATGGCACAGACCTGAGGAGGCCACATGCAGTGACTCTCCTACTGAGCTGTGCACCACAGCTCCTCCAGAAGTGCTGGAGGTGGTGCACAGGTCTGGGTGGGTAGTAGGAAGGAAAGGAGAGAGAGAGGAAACATAAAAAAAGAAGAAAGTAAAAACAAAAGAACAAAGCAAACAAACCAAAAGAATCACAGCCCGTCAAGAAGACGAGGGGATGGCACACAGGGCTAGCTGGGCAGGAGAAAGGAAAGGAAGGAAGGGAGAGACAGAAAAAGAGAGAAGCAACAAAAAAGCCAAAAAAATATAAAAAAGCAAAAATATAAGCTGTCTTGGACATCTAGTGCTGCTATAACAGAAATACCACAAGTGGATGGCTTTAACAAAGAAAAATTTATCCTCTCACAGTCTAGTAGGCTACAAGTCCAAATTTAGGGCATGAGCTCCAGGAGATTGCTTTCTCTATCAGCTCTGGAAGAAGGTCCATGTCATCAATCTTCCCTTGGTCTGGGGGCATCTCAGCACAGGAACCTCAGGTCCAAAGGATGCACTCTGCTCCCAGCACTGCTTTCTTAGTGGTATGAGGTCCCCATGTCTCTCTGCTTGCTTCTCTCTTTTATATCTCCAAAGAGATTGGCTTAAGACACTATTTAATCTTGTAGACCTCATCAATATAACTGCCACTAATCCATCTTATTACTTCATAGTGATAGCATTTACAATACAAAGGGAAATCACATCAGATGATAAAATGGTAGACAATCATACAATACTGGGAATCATGACCTAGCCAAATTGACAGAAATTTTTGGGGGACACAAATCAATCCATGACAGAAACCAAAATAAACAAAAAAATGAAGCGGCCAGCTGTTGGGGGCAGGGTGGACCGTGGCGGCAGTGAGCCAGCATCTCTCCAGCAGAGCAAGCCGTGTAGGCCACATAGAGGGAAGAAGGATTAGGGGTATGAATGTGTATCCCTGGTTACTGGGTCCTCTGTCTCCTACTGGGAGATCCGTGGAGTTGTCTTCCCATACGCCCTGTCTGAATTCTTTGGTGGCTATAGCCCAAGATGGGAAATCTGGCCACATTAACTGGTAGGGGACCTCCACTCCATAGCTCCCCTCATTCTCTGTTCTCTGTCGGTTTCTTATTCCATCTGGTGCTTGATCGAGTTCTTTATTCCTTCATTTGGTACTTAGGTTCCAGGATTGATGTTTGTATCTGTTTTACTTGGTTTTTCAGATCTTTGCTGCAGAGGAACTGCATGGTACTTCTGTCTATTGCACCATGTTGGCTCAGTCCCTGGCTGTACTTCTTCCAAGACAGATTTTTTCGTTCTTCTGGCAGCCCGTAGTATATTCAATATTCTTTGTCAACACCATAATTCAAAGGCATCAATTCTTTTTCCACCTTCCTTATTCGTTGTCTAGCTTTCACATGTATATGAGGCGATTGAAAATATGGCTTGGGTCAGACACACCTAAGTCTTCAAAATGATATCTTTATTTTTTAACAGTTTAAAGAGGTATTTTTTGGGAGATTTGCACAATGCACGTAACTTGATTTCTTGAATGCTGTTTCCATAGGTATTGATTTTGGATCCAAGTAGAATGAAATCCTTGTCAACTTCAATCTTTTCTCCATTTATTATGATGTTGCTTATTGGTCCAGTTGTGAGGATTTTTGTTATCTTTAGGTTGAGGTGCAAGCCATACTGAAGGCTGTAGTCTTTGATCTTCATCAGTAAGTGTTTCAAGTCCTCTTCACTTTCAGCAAGCAAAGTTGTGTCATCTGCATATTGCAGGTTGTTAATAGGCCTTCCACCAATCCTGATGCCACATTCTTCTTCATATAGTCCAGCTTCTTGGATTATTTGCTCAGCATAGAGATTGAGTAAGTATTGTGAAAGGATGTAACCCTGACACACATCTTTCCTGACTTTAAACTATGCAGTATCCCCTTGTTCTGTTCAAATGACTGCCTCTTGGTCTATGTCCAGGTTCTGCAGAAGTACAACTAAAAGTTCTGGAATTCCCATTCTTCGAGATATTATCTATAATTTATTATGATCTGCACAGTAGAATGCCTTTACATACTCAAAATAACACAAGTAAACATCTTCCTGGTATTCTCTGCTTTCAGCCATGATCCGTCTAATATCAGCAGTGATGTCTGTCATTCCATGTCCTTTCTGAATCTGGCTTGAATTTCTGGAAGTTCCCTGTTGATGCACTGCTGCAACCACTTTTGAATGATCTTCAGCAAAATTTTACTTGTGACTTCTGGGCAACATGTTGCTATAGGTGGAAGCATCACACCAACCCTCCACAGCAAAGATCTGAAAAACTAAGCTAAACAGAGAAAAAGGCAATCCTGAAACCCTAAACATCAAATGAAGAGATAAAGAACTCAGCCAAGCACCAAATGAAATAAGAAACCAACAGAGAACTGAGAAGGAGGAGAGATACATGCAGAGGTCCCCTATCAGCTAACGCAGCACGGATCCACCATCTTGGACTCCTATAAGAGACCAGCGAAGAGGGAGTACGAGAAAGCAGCTTCACAGAGCTTCCAGAAGGAGACAGAACAACCGGTAACCAGCAATAAACACTTTCCCAACCCCCATCCTTCTGCACCTCCACTTGGCCTCCTCTGCTTCCTGTGGCCACAGTCTCTTGGCCAGGAATCACGAGCTGCTTGGATTCCACCTGCTTGCACTGGCTGCCCCCCTGAGTGTCATTTGTTGGCTGGTGGTGTTGCTTTTTTCTGCTTCTTTTGATTTCTTCCTTACCTCACACCACTTCCTCCTCCTTTCTCTCAAATACCAAGCTCCACATGCCATCTTTGCTTCTTCCTAAAAGGCTATGTAATTCTGCTTGAATGTGAAACTGCTTCCCAGTCCATGCTGCTATGCTGGTGAGATCCCGGGGCTTTTTGTTTGTTTGTTTTGAATTCTTTCTTGGTTTTCTTTTTCTTTTCTCGAATTGGGAGCCCCTTCTAGCCGGGCATTACTGCATGGCTTGGAACCGCCCCCTTAGTTTGCGCAGATGCACAGAGGGATTCCTGAGGGCATTTCTTTTTTCTTGTTTTTTCTTCTGTTTTTTTGGGGGTTATTCTTGTTCTTTTTTTTAAAATTTGTTTTGTTTTCTTTTCCCTCTTTTTCCTTTTTGTCTTTCTTCATTACTCAGTTTCTTGTCTCGCTATACCTTCCTTCTCTTCCAGTCCCATGAATACCTGGTGCTGAGTGACACCTCTACACCTTCTAGCTAGGCTGTACTTCACTGCCTGGGAGCAACTTCCCCAGACCTTGTAGCCCCACTGGTGGGATCCCTGGGAGCTTCTCTTTCTAATTTTTATTTATTCATTTTTTTCTTTTCTTTTCTTCTTCTTCTCCTTTTTGTTTTTCTCCATTTCATAGTCTCTCATCTCTCCACTCTAAAGGCAAGCTCCCCCAGCACTGTTTTTTGTTTGTTTCTATGTTTTTGGCTCCTGTTCCTCAGTCCTCTCTCTCCTTTCTGCCATACCCGTCTTAGCTCCACACATCACAATCTCCCTCCTCCATCCTGCTTGCCTGCACTGTGCACTTGACATCACATCACCAAGCAGCCCAGCCACGGCATACCGGAACCTGCCCTGCACTGATTACTGGATCACTCTGGTGGCCATAGAAAGGGCCACAAACAAACCATCCCAGCAACTCCTCTCCAGCTAGACCTGCCCTCCTGTACCATACCTGAGCAACTAACCCTGCCAACTGGAGAAGGAGCCGAAAAGTATCATGCCCACAGATGATCAAACAACACAGAACACATAGCCAGCCTACTCAGACATAGCAAAATAAAACCAAAAAAAGGACAAAACTATCAAATCTACAATCAATAAATGAGAAAAATAACTACTGAATGCCCCAAAGACAACAGACAATATCAAAACATTTACAAAAACAGGACAAGCTGGTTCCAGTAGGCATACAAAATAAAACACCAGATGAGTTTCCAGTAGAAAAAAAAGGCACTAGAACTACATGAGAGGGAATTCAAATCTCTAATACTCAGAATTATCCAAGAGTTGAAGCAAAAAACAGACAAAAATGAGGAAAAAATAGACAGATTCATGGAAAAGGCAGACAAATTCATGGAAAATACACACACACAAAAGGAAGAATTCAGGAAAATAATGCACGAACTAAATGCCAAAATAAATTCACAACTAGAAATCATACAAAAACAACAATTATAAATCCAAAAGATAAACAACAAGATTTCAGAAATCGACAGTGTCATAGAAGGGCAGAGGAGCAGATTTGAAATGGTGGAAGACAGGATAAGCAAAATTGAAGACAAACACTTCAATACAACTCTGAGGAAAACTCAGAAAAAAGGACAAAGAAAAATGAAGACACCCTGAGAATTATGTGGGATACAATCAAAAGCAAAAATCTTCAAGTGATCGGAGTTCCAAAACAGGAAGAGAAAACACAGAGAGGATCATTGAACAACTGCTGACAGAAAACTTCCACAATATCATGCAAGATGAAAAGCTGACCATCCAAGAAGCTCAATGAACCATATATAGGATAGAACCGAAAAGAAAATCACCAAGGCATACCATAATCACACTCACCAAAACCAAAGACAAACAATCCTGAGAGCACTCAAGAAAAACAAAAAGTCACTGTCATGGATTGAATTAGGTCCCCACAAAAATGTGTGTATCAATTTGGCTGGGCCATGATTCCCAGAATTGTATGGTTGGCCTCAATTTTGTGATTGTAATTTTATGTTAAAGAGGATTAGGGTGGGATTGTAACACCACCCTTACCCAGGTCACATCCCTGATCCAATGTAAAGGGAGTTTCTCTGGGGTGTGGCCTGCATCACTTTTTATCTATCAAGAGATAACAGGAAAAGGAAGCAAACAGATAGTGGGGGACCTCATACCATCAAGAAAGTGGTGCCGGAAGCAGAGAGCATCCTTTGGACCAGGGTCCCTGCGCAGAGAAGATCCTAGTCCAGGTGAACATTGATGAGAAGGCCGACAGAGAGAAAAAGCATCCCCCTGGAGCTCACGCCCTGAATTTAGACTTTTAGCCTACTTCACTGTAAGGAAATAAACTTCTCTTCGTTAAAACCATCCACTTGTGGTATTTCTGTTATAGCAGCACTAGATGACTAAGACAGTCACATACAGAGGAGAAACAGTAAGATTAATCTCAGATCATTCGGCAAAAACCAAGCAGGCAAGAAGGCAATGGAATGACATATATAAAACCTTGAAAGAAAAAAAATTGCCAGCCAAAAATAATATATCCTGCAAAACTCTCGTTCAAATATTATGGTGAAATTAGGAAACTTCCAGATAAACAGAAATTAAGGGAGTATGTAAAAACCAAACCAAAGTTAGAAGAATTATTAAAGGGAGTCCTTCAATCTGAGAACAAACAACTTCAGCTCACAGGCTGAATCTAGGATGCAGGATCATAACAGCCAGATACCAATCTAGGAAACGAACTCTCAAGGACTATCCAAAACCAAAAGAAATACAACAGGGAATCAGAGCAGTTAATCTGTAAATGACAATAACTTCAGAACAATAAAGAGGGAATAAATGGTGTAGGTATGGAACCTTCTAATGGAGAGAATGGCAAGGAGATACCCAGTAATAATAGACTGCTTTAAACTTAGAAAGATAAAGGTAAATTTCACAGTAACCACAAAGAAAACTAACAAACCTACTCATAAAAATAAGGAAGAAAAACAGAAAGTCTCAGTAAAAACAAAAACAAAAGAAGTGAAAAAAAATCCACACACAAAAGGAATTCAGGAAAGGAGAGTAAGAGGAGCAAAGAAATCGTCAGCACCACAAAAAAAGCACCACAAAATGACAGCAATAAACTCACATATATCAATAATTACACTGAATATAAATGGCCTCAATGCACCCATAAAGAGACAGAGAGTGACAGAATGGATAAAGAAACAGGATCCATCAATATTCTGTCTACAAGAGACACACCTTAGAAACAAAGACATACATTAATTAAAAATCAAAGGTTGGAGAAAAATATATCAAGCTAACAACTACCAAAAAAGAGCAGGAGTGGCAATACTAATCTCAGATAAAACAGACTTTAAAACAAAATCCACCATAAAAGACAAGGAAGGACACTATATAATGATTAAGGGGATGATCCATCATGAGGACATAACCATAAATAAACATCTACACACCCAATGACAGGGCTCCCAAATACATAAAACAAACCCTAACAGCACTGAAAAGAGAAATTCACAATTCCACAATAATAGTAGGAGACTTCAACACACCACTCTCAGTAAAGGACAGAATATCTAAAAAGAAACTCAGCAAAGATACAGAAGACCTAATGAGCACAGTCAGCCAAAATGACTTCATAACACATATATAGAACACTCTACCCTACATCTGCAAAGTACACAATTTTTTCCAACACACATGGAACGTTCTCCAGAATAGACCACATCTTAGGCCACAGACCAATCCTCAACAAGATCCAAAACGTTGAGATAATACAAAGTACCTTCTCTGACTACAATGCCATCAAGGTAGAAATTAACAATAGAAAGAGCAAGAAAAAAAATCAATTACATGAAAACTGAATAACACCCTGCTTACACATCACTGGGTAATAGAAGAAATTAGAGATGGAATCAAAAAATTCCTAGAATCAAATGAGAATGAAAATACAATATACCAAAACCTTTGGGACACAGCAAAGGCAGTCCTCAGAGGACAATTTATAGCTATAGATGCACACAACAAAAAAGAAGAAAGGGACAAAATTAAAACATTAACTACACAACTCAAACAAATAGAAAGAGAACAGCAAAATAATAAATAAATAAATAAAGCCCACAGCCACTAGAAGAAAGGAAATAATAAAGATCAAAGCAGAAATAAATGAAATAGAGAATAGAAAAACAATAGAAAGAATTAACAAAACCAAAAGTTCGTTCTTTGAAAGAATCAACAAAATCGACACACCACCAGCCAGACTGACAAAAGAAAAACAGGAGAGAATGCAAATAACCCAAATAAGAAATGAAATGGGTGACACTATAACAGACTTAATGGAAATAAAAAGGATCATAACAGAGTATTATGAAAAACTATACTCCACCAAGTTTGAAAACCTAGAGGAAATGGATAAATTTCTAGAAACATGCGACCTACCCAAACTACAACAAAGTGATGTTGAAAATCTGAACAGACCCATAACAAGAGAAGAGATTGAAAAGAAAGAAAAAAGAAAAAAAAAAAAACTCCGAACATAAAAAAGCCCTGGCCCAGATGGCTTCACCGGAGAATTCCACCAAATATTCAGAGAAGAGCTTATACCACTACTACTCAAACTATTTCAGAACATAGAAAAGGAAACGACACTTCTGAATTCATTCTATGAAGCCAGCATAACCCTGATACCAAAACTAGGCAAAGACGCCACAAAAAAAGAAAATTACAGACCAATATCTCTCATGAATATAGATGCAAAAATTCTCAACAAAATTCTAGCCAATAGAATTCAGCATCATATCAAAAAAATAATGCACCACAACCAAGTAGGATTCATACCAGGTATGCAAGGATGGTTCAACATTGGTAAATCAATCAAAGTAATTCACCACATAAATAAAAGGAAAGAAAAGAATCACATGATCATCTCAATTGAAGCAGAAAAGGCATTTGACAAAGTCCAACACCCATTCCTGATAAAAACTCTCAATAAAATAGGTATACAAGGGAAATTTCTCAACATAATAAAGGGCATCTATGCAAAACCAACAGCCAACATCATTCTTAACGGAGAGAGCCTGAAAACATTCCCTTTGAAAACAGGAACAAGACAAGAATGCCCTTTATCACCACTCCTATTTAACATTGGGCTGGAAGTTCAGGCTATAGCAATAAGGCAAGAAAAAGAAATAAAGGGCATCCAAATTGGTAATGAAGAAGTTAAACTGTCACTGTTTGTGGATGATATGATACTATACGTAGAAAACCCTAAAGACTCCACAAGAAGACTACTGGAACTAATAGATTCAGCAGAGTAGCAGGATACAAGACAAACATACAAAATCTTCAGTTTCCTCATCTTTGGCAGTAGTGGTTGGTGTGTAAATTTGAATAATAGTCTTGTTAACTGGTCTTCCTTTTAGGTGTATGGATACTATCCTATCACTGACAGCATTGTACTTTGGGATAGATCTTTAAATGTTCTTTTTGAAGATGAACACAAGCTTATTTCTCTTCAGTTTGTCATTCCTAGCATAGTAGACCATATGTTGTCTGTTTTACAATGCCCAATACCAGTCCATTTCAGCTCACTAATGCCTAGGATATTAATCTTCATGGGTTCCATTTTATTTTTGACAACTTCCAATTTTCCTAGATTCATACTTTCCACGTTTCGATTATTAATGAATATTTGCAGCTGTTTCTTCTCATTTTGAGTCATGCCACATCAGTAAATGAAGGCCCGGAAAGCTTGACTTCATCCACATCATTAAGTTTAACTCTACTTTAAGCAGGCAGCTCTTTTCCAGTCATATTTAAAGTGTCCTCCAACCTGAGAGGCTCATCTTCCAGCACTATATCAGACAAAGTTCCACCGCTATTCGTAAGGTTTTCACTGGCCAATTTTTTCATAAGTAGACTTCCAGGTCCTTCTTCCTAGTCTGTCTTAATCTAGAAGGTCTGCTGAAACCTCTACACCACGAGTGACCCTGCTGGTATTTGAAATATCAGTTGCCAAGCTTCCAGTATCACAGCAACATGCAAGCCAGTACAGTATGACAAACTGACAGACATGTGGTATAAGTCTTTTATGTATAAACTTTTTATGTCCTTAGGATAATTCCTAGTGGAGCCCTTGTAGCACAGTGGTTAAGAGTTTGCCTGCTAACCAAAAGGTCAGCAGTTCGAATCCACCAGACACTCCTTGGAGACCCTATGGGACAGTTCTACTCTGTCCTATAGGGTCGCTAAGAGTCAAAATCGACTTGACAGCAATGGGTTTTTTTTTATTTTTATCATTTTGGGGGCTATTGAAAACGGTATTGTTTTCTTGATTTGTTTTTCAGAACACACCTTGTTACTGTAAAGAAACCCAACTGATTTTTGTGTGTTGATCTTGTATCCTGCAACGTTGTTGAAATTTTCTATTAGTTCCAGCAGATTTCTTGTGGAATCTTTAGGGTCTTGTATGCATAGGATCATGTCATCTGCAAATAGAAATAGTTTTACTTCTTCCTTTCCAAGTTGGATACCTTTTATTTCTCTTTCTTGCCTTACTGCTCTTGCTAGGACTTCCAGTACAATGTTGAGTAAGAGTGGTGATAATGGCCACACTTGTCTCATTCTCATTCTCAAGGGGAAGGCTCTCCATCTTTCTCCATTGAAAATAATGTTGGCTGTGGTTTTGCACAAATACACTTAGTTATGTTGAGAAATTTCCCTTCTATTCCTATTTTGCTGAGAGTTTTTTTTAATCAGTAAAGGGTGTTGATTTTTATCAAATGTCTTTTCTGCATCAATTGGTATGATCATACAGTTATTTTCTTTTGTTTTATTTATGTGGTGAGTTACACTGTTTGATCTTTTAATGTTGAACCACAACTGCAATGCTGGTATGAATCCCACTTAATCGTGGTGTATGATTTGTTTGATGTTATTGAGTTTTGTTGGCTAGAATTGCATTGAAAATTTTTGCATGTATATTTATGAGGGACATTGGTCTGTAATTTTCTTTTCTTGTGATGTATTTGCCTGATTTTGGTATCAGAGTGATGCTGGCTTTATAGAATGATTTAGGGAGCATTCCTTCTTCTTCCATGTTTTTGAAGAGTTTGAGTAGAATTGGTGTCAAGTCTTCTCTGAATTTTTGGTAAAATTCCCCAGTGAAGCCACCTGGTATTGGTTTGTTGTTGTTGTTGGCAGTTATTTATTTATTTATTTTTAATGACATCTGTCCTAGTTATCTAGTGCTGCTATAACAGAAATACGACAAATGGATGGTTTTAACAAAGGGAAATTTATTTCTTCACAGTAAAGTAGGCTAAAAGCCCAAATTCAGGGTGTCAGCACCAGGGGAAGGCTTTCTCTCTCTGTTGGCCTTCTTCTCTTCGGTGTTCCCCCAGACTAGGAGCTTCTCTGTGCAGGGACCCTGGTCCAAAGGATATGCTCTGCTCCCGGTACTGCTTTCTTGATGGTATGAGGTCCCCAACTCTCTGCTTGCTTCCCTTTCCTTTTATCTCTTGGGAGATAAAAGGTGGTGCAGGCCACACCCCAGGGAAACTCCCTTTACATTGGATCAGGGATGTGACCTGGGTAAAGGTGGTGTTACAATCCCACCCTAATCCTCTTTAACATAAAATTACAATCACAAAATGGAGGTCAACCACACAGTTCTGGGAATCTTGGCCCAGACAAATTGATACACACATTTTTGGGGGGACATAATTCAAACCATGACAACATCTTTGATCTCTTCTTTTGTAATGGTCTATTTAGATTTTCTACCTCTGCTTGTGTTAGTTGAGGTACGTAGTGTGCTTCTAGAAATTTGTCCATTTCATCTAAGTTCTCAAATTTGTTGGAGAACAATTTTTCATAGTAATCTGTTATGATCTTCTTTATCTCAGTTGGATCTGTTGTAATGTCTCCAGATTCATTTCTTATTTTGGTTATTTGCCTCTTCTCCTTTTTTTTTTTTTTCTTTCTTTCATCAGTCTAGGCAGTGGTTTGTCTATTTTGTTGATCCTTTCTAGAACCAGCTTCTGATTTTGTTGATTCTCTCTATTGTATTTCTGTTTTCTATTTCATTTATTTCTGTTCTGATCATTGTTTTTTCCTTTCTTCTGGTAGCTTTGGTCTACTTTGCCTCTTCCTTTTCTATTTGTTTGAGTTGTCAGGTTAAGTTATTGATTTTAGACCTTTCTTCTTTTTTAATGTAGGCATGTATTGCTATGAATTTCCCTCTTAGTACTGGTCTTGCTGTATCCCAAAGGTTGTGTTTTCATTTAATATGTTGTGTTTTCATTTTCATTTGATTCTAATTATTTTTTAATTTACTTTTGATTTCTTCTATAACCTAATAGTTTTTTAGCAGCATGTTTAATTTTCCATATAATTATTTTTTTATTTTTCTTGCTGTTGATTTCTAGCTTCATAGCACTGTGGTCAGAGAAGGTGCTTTGTATGACTTCAATGTTTTTAAATTTGCTGAGACTTGTTCTGAGTCCTAGCATGTGGTCTATTCTGGAGAACGATTCATGTGCACTGGAGAAAAATGAGGATTGTTCTGATGATGGGTGGAGTGATCTATGTTATATGTTATGAATCTATTAGGTCAAATTTTTCTGTGATTTTATTTAAGTTCTCAGTGTTTTTTTCATGTTCTTTTTAGATGCTCTGTCTAGAATTGAAAGTGGTGTGTTGAAGTCCCCAACTATTGTTGTGGAGTTGTCTTTTTTTTCTTTCATATTAATATTTGTTTCATATATTTTGGAGCATTGATGTTAGGTGCATATATATTTATAATTGTTATGTCTTCTTAACGTATTAACCCTTTTATTGTTATGTAATGTCCTTCTTTATGTCTTATAATAGACTATGACTTAAAGTCTATTTTATCTGATATGCATGGCCACCCCTGCTCTTTTTTGGTTATGGGTTTCATGGAATATTTGTTCCATCCTTTTATTTTCAGTATGTTTATGTCCTTATGTCTAAGGTGTGTTTGTTGCAGGTAGCAAAATGATGGCCCATTTTTTTAAAATCCATTCTGTCACTCTCTGCCCTTTGCATGGGGGATTTTAGACCATTTGCATTTAGGGTTATTACTGAAAACGAATTCTCTACCTAATTTATTTTGCTATTTGTTTTTTGAGTGTCTTTTTTATTCGCATTTTTCTGTTTTGTGTGGATGTTTGCGTGTGTGTGTGCGCAGGGCTGCTTTCATGCAATGAGCCTTTTTGATTTCTTCCTTTTCTTTTGTGTTATTTTTTCTAGGTGACTTCTTAGTGGTTATCATACATATTACATTACATAATTTGGAATTTTGACAACATTTAACAAAGAAACAAGTAACATAGAACATTAACATACTAAATCTATTCCTCTTTTACTCCTCCCTACCCCATTTCTGTTGGTAAGTCTCCATTAACATCATTGTACATCCTATATCTGATAGATTTACTTTGTACTTATTTCCTGCACACTTGATGTTGCGTTGCTTGTGGAATTAAACTATTCAGTTCAGTCCATGAAAATATTTCATACTTGGTCCTTATATTTGCCCATGCTTTTGATGTTTTTGAAGATCTCTCACTTATTTATCATTTCATTTATGTAGATTCAAGTATTTGTTTAATGTTCTTTTCTTTCCATCTGGAGAATTCCATTAGTAATACTTTCAGAGCTGGTCTGGTAGTGGCAAATTCCCAGAGCTTCTGTTTATTTGGGAATGTCTTGATTTCTCCTTCATTTTTGAATGACAACTTTGCTGGGTAAAGAATTTTTGTTTGGCAACTGTTTTCATTCAATATTTTATATACTTCGCTCTATTGTCCTCTGGGCGCTAGAGTTTCTGGGGAGAAATCTGCACTAATTATTATGAAGAACACTTGATATGTTATATTGTGTTTTTCTCTTGCTGCTTTCAGAATTTTCTCCTTGTCTTTGGTTTTCAGGAATTTTATTAGAATGTGACATGGGTGAATCTGTATTTTTTCTAATTAGAGTGTTCATGTAGCTTCCTGTATTCAGGGTTGGTTCCCTGTTCAGGTCCGAGAAATTCTCTATGATTATCTCTCAGAAAATTCTTTCTATGCCTTTATTACTATCATGGTGATCTGCAAGTCCAATAATTCTGTTACATTTCTTCATTGAATTCTACATTTACATTTGGTTTTGTTTTTTTTGTTCTTTTCTCTTAAGACTTAATAAATTCAGTTACTCTGTCCTCTAGTTCACTTATTCTATCTTCTGTCTGTTCAACTCTATTGCTGAATATTTCTCTTGCTTTTTCTAATTCAGTTGTTTTATTCTTCAGTTCCAGTACTTCTCTTTGGTGGTTTTTTTTTGTTGCTGTTGTTGATGTTTTCAATTTCTTTATTGAGTTTCTCATTTTGTTCCTCAATGTGTTTCCTGATCTCCATTAGTTTGTTTTGTGTGTGTGTGTGTGTGTGTGTGTGTGTGTTTTCTTTAAACATATTTAATACTATTGTCTGACAGTTTTCTATTTTTTCCATTAGCCTGGTCTCCATAGGATAAATTTCATCTTTTTCATGTTTTTCTTTTGATTGGTCCTTTTTCTCTTATGACTTTGTGTGTTTTGATAATTTTTGTTGAACTTGGGACATTATATTTTTTAATATTTTCAAATTCTATGTTTTCTGATTTTCAAGGGAAACATTATCTCTGATATCTTCTCCTAAGTTCCATAAATGGTACTCTTGTCCTTAGGTTTTTTTGTTTGTTTACCTTCTTCCCAGCACTGAATCAAGAGTTCTGAGGCTTTATCTCTGATATTTTCAGCTTCTAGGTTATTGCCCCAGTTTTTAGGCATTTTGAAAAGTTTTAAGTCTCTGTGTTCTTATTCTGGTTGGTTCTGCCTAAGGTGGTAGACTTTGCTGATGTGTTAAGGTACCTGTGTCTTCTGTAGGTTTGGCTGTAGCCCAGAGTGCACTTCTGGGGCTGTGTTTCTTCCTTCCCTTATGTAGAATAGGTTACAGTTTCCCTTTGTGGTTCATTGCACATGTAGGGCTTTTCCACTGGCTGTGGATGTGGATGGAGGTGGTGTGGCTTGGCTTTTCTGAGGTGCAGGTGGGGAGCACTTTGTCTTTCCCTCATGGGCAACTCTGTACAGGCTCTCACATGGTGTCCTTCTGTGGGCAGTGAGCCAGTTTTTCCCCACTGTGTTGCCTGTTTGATGTATTTTCTCACTCTGGCTCTAAGATGGGTCCCACAGCAGTTCTTCAGTGTGTCTGAGTCCTGGAGACCATTTGCCATGGGTCTCTGCAAGATTGAATAGCACTCACTTGCAGTGCTTCAGTCACCCTGCACCCTCTCCTAAGTGCATGGCCCTGAACTCCCACAGCCAATCTGTGCCACCTTAATTGGACTATAGCTTCCTCAATTTAGCTCCTGTCGTATGTTCTTTGTTTAGGATATTGCTTGTCCCCATCTCAGAATGGCTGCAGTGAGTTGACTCTTCCAGATGCCAGCAGTAGAATCTCCCAACTTCTATACCACCCTCGCTCCTCCTCTCCCATTTCTGGACTCACCTCGACTCTCCTATAGTTAAGCTGCTGTCTGGAGCTCTGAGATCTCAGTCTGCGCTTGTTTTTATTCATTGTTTAGTGGGTTAATTGCAGGAAGATAAGTGGGAGAAAATACCATATTTTTATGCAAATAACCTGTACCTTCTACATTTGTTTTGCCAGCTGTGCCCTTGCAAGATATTTTTTGTAAGTGTGCTATGCTATTTTTACAGCAACATGTGGAAGAGGACTGGCATGGTGGCACTTGTGATGGTGCCTTGTGGGGGGAGGGTATGGCCAGCAAACACAGGTGTGTGTTGTGTAAAAATACAGTAATTACTCCACCATCTTGCCCTGCCCCTCTCTTTTTATGTCTTTAAACAAACTTTTCCCTACATTAGGGTCATAAGGAAAATCTCATATTCAATTTTTTTTTAAATTTTGCCTTTCACATTTAAGTCCTGATTCAACCTGGCATTGATTTTTTATGTATGGTATGATGGAAGAGTTCAACTTTATTACCGTATCAAATGGCCCAAAATCTTTAGTGGTAACTCTGTCCTCTTCTCACTGATCTGTAATGCCCACTCTGACACAAATCAGGTTTACGTATTTTTGTGTGGATCTGCATTTGGGTTCCCATTCTATTCCATTGGTTTATTTGTCTTTCTCTGTGCCCATATCCTTCTGCCTTAATTACTGCAACTGTATTACAAGACCATTTCTGATAGGGCAAGTATCCCACCTTATTCTTCTTCATAAGTGTCTTGCCTATTCTTAGCCATTGGTTCTTCCATATACTGTTTAACTCAACCGCTGAAGATTTAATGTCAAACATCATAGTGTTAATTTCTAGAGTTCTATTTGGTTCTTTTTCAAAATAGCTTAGTTGGTTTATTTGATTAAATTTCTTATTTTTTCTCATATTTTAAAGCTTTTTAATTTTATTTTGTTAAGACTTGTAAATTCTGGGATTATGACATCATGTTTATTGTGAACCTATTCAGAATGATTATATATATACATATATACTACTATATATAGTAGGCTTTTTCCTTTTCTCTTTTATTTTTTTTAATGAAGATAGAACAATTAAATGCCACCCATACAATCTTGCTACACTGAAGTGGGGTGAAGGGGAGGAAGGAGGGAGCACTGTCGTTATTTCTCTCATGCTTTGAATCTGACTGATGCTACTGCCTTCCTCTTCTGCTTTTAAGGGTCCAAATGATTACCTCAGCCCCACTCAGATAATCCAGGATAATCTCCCTATTTTAAGGTCAGCTGATTAGCAGACTTAATTTCATCTGCAAACTTAATTCCCTTTTGCCATGTAACATAACATATTCACAGGTGTAGGATCAGATCATGGGGGCCAAAATACTGCCTACCACAATATATTTGCTGTAATTTATTCAACCACTTACCAACTGTTGAACATCCATGTTGTTTCCAATCATTTGGCATATCGTGCTACAAATATATACATTCTAATTTGATGCATTTCATTTCTTTGTTTTTATGATTAACATTTTTGCTGTTATTGTAAGCAGAGAAAGAAAATAACAAGATGTATAGTCAACATCTGCAGATACTTCCTCTGATTCAACACCCTCTTGCTTTGTCTAGGTCACCTTATAGGAGAAGTATATTTGATGACTTGATGTTATGATTTTATGTATCACTGGAGAATTTCAGAAAAAATATAACTACAGATTAAATCATACTTTTTTAAAAACAAACCAAAACAGGATTACTAGTATCTATTCACTTAAAGCAAGATCTGTATTTATTTTACCTAACCTGATGATTTGGAATCCCTGGGTGGAGCAAATTGTTAAACATGCTCAGCTGCTAAAGTTGAAAAGTTGGAGGTTCGAATCCACCCAGAGGTGCCTGGAAGGCCTGTTGATCTATTTCCAAAATATCAGTGATTGAAAACCCCATGGAGCACAGTTCTACTTTGACACACATGGGGTCACCATGAGTCAGAATCAACTCCAGGGCAGCTGGTTTTTAAGTCCTGGGTTGTACAATGGTTAACGTACTCGGCAGCTAACTGAAAAGTTGGAGGTTTGAGTTCACCCAGTCACCTTGGAAGAAAGACCTGCTGATCTCCTTCTGAAAAATCAGCGATTGAAAGCCCTATGGAGCACAGTTCTACTCTGACACACATGGGACTGCTGTGAGTTGTGGTCGACTTGACAGCAACTGTTTTAAACTTATGATTACTTTTCATAGAACTAGGGAATCAGCATTTTTACTCAATTGTAAGACTTAAGTGTTAACGAAATAATAGCTACTTTAATGGATTAAGTTCTTAAAACTTAAATGAATTTGAGATATAATAAAACTTTCAAACGGCTAATACATTGCAATACATGGTTTCTGAACATTTTTTGATTTACTGCACTGTACCTCATTAAAATCTGTCCTAGCTCATTAAAAAAAAAAAAAATTTAAAATACCTGTTTTAGGAAAAAATTTACATGGCAAATTAGGTTCTCATTTAACAATTTCTGTACATATTATTGAGTGACATTGGTTACACTTTTCATGTCAGCATTCTCATTATTTCCATTCTGGTTGTTTCCATTTATCAGGCTTCCTTATTTCCCCCACTCCCCTTACCTTCTCATCTTTGGTGTAGGGTAAATGTTGACCTCTAGGTCTCATTTAGATGTTTGGAGGAGCACAGTACTCATGGATGATGCTATTTTATGAGCCACGCTTTTGGCTGATAGGTGATCATTGGGAGTGGTTTGAGTTCCAAGCTTAAAGGGTATCCCAGAGTGATAGTCTGAGGGGTTCCTTTAGTCTCTACCAGTTCAGTAGGTCTGGCCTTTTTTAGGAATTTATGTTCTACATTTTTCTCCAATTCTACCTAGGACCTGGTCAGAACAGTTGGTAGTGGTAGCTGGGCACCTTCTAGTTCTTCTGGTCTCAAGCTAGATGAGGCCGTGGTTTGCGTTAGACTTGTGTAGTAGTCCTATAGACTACTTTTTTCTGAGTCTTTAGTTTTTCATCTTTTCCTTTTTGCTCCAGATGCATAGAGACCAGTAGTTGTATTTTAGATGGCCGCTTGCAAATTTTTAAGATCCCAGAGGCCACTTACCAAACTAGGATGTACATTATCTTTGTAAACTATGTTATGCCAATTGACCAAGTTGCCCCCCGAGACTATGGTCCTAAGCCCTCAAACTTAGTAACCCAATCCCATGAGGTGTTTGGTTATGTCTAGGAAGTATCCATAACTGTCCTTTATGTGCTTCATTTTACATGTGCAGCTCAAACATGTATATACATTTGCCTACAGAAACACCTATACATGCACACCCATATGTTCATATGTGCTTATATAAGCATAGATACCTACCTATGTAACCCTTTACATATTGCTATCACTGCTGATAGATTTGAAATAGCTTTAAAAAGGCTTATTTTTAGATGTCCTATTTGAGATCATGTCTTTATATAATTTCAGACGTTCAGGATAATTTACTGAGAAATACACCTCAGATTTGAAGACCTGTTGCTATCAGATATGAATAGTGCTAGGTATTTGTCATTATCAATTTGACAACCTTAAGTATTCATATCATGAATTTTAAGAAAATGCAAACAAGGACCCATATAATTTACAAATACTTAAAATTATTTTTTATATGTAGTTGATAGACTATGAAGTGAGTAAATACTTCATGTTTCATTGTTACAGGAAGTAACAGCTGGCTTTTGTGCAAGAGACAAAAGGGAGGGAAAGAATGTGTTAAGATCTCAATGGCGGCCTTTTGTACAACTGACTGGCATTAGCATTCTACTATGGTGTCAGCAGTAGGTAAGAGGCTGGGGTGTTAATTACAAGGGAAATTACAGAAACATTCTGAATGAAGATTTAAGGGTGAGAGATAAGGCACAGGGGTTCCAAGTTTGGGAATAATTTAAGACGATTTCTTCCTGGAAGGATGACAGTATCTCTAACAAGAATAAGGTTAAGTGCCATCTTGAATGCACTGAGTTTGAGCTGATGGTAGACAGCTGAGTGGTTATGTCCCATCAACAGATGGAAAGAGGGAACTGAAGTAGAGATGAGTGGTCATACTAGGAGCTAGGGCTCTAGGAGTCATTCATGTTTAAGAGTGGAAGACTTCATCCAGCAAAAGAGAAAAATGGAAATCGTGCTTTGGACATACTTAGAGGAAGAGAGCAGTAGTCAACAGTGAGGATGAAAGCCAAAGACATAAACTTTAGCACCTGAAACTGGGGGTTTAATGAAGAAATACGAGTGGCTGGAAGACCACATCTTTCAGAGGCCAGGAATAAAAAGGACTAAACTGTAGCCATGCTCAAATATAGTCACATAATTAAACTTATTGTTGTTTTGAGTCTTATTAGAGAATTCTGTCGTGTACTTTGAGAACCCAATGAAATGTTATTGATGAACTAAGATGTACTGACATGCTGAAAAAAGGAAAAAAAATCTTAAGCATGTGCTCTATATCTGTTTTGTTATAAAAAGTATAAAGTATGGCTCAACAGTCATGCTTACAGTAACTTTTATTATTTTGTATTTATTTTAAAAGATAATTTTTTAATGCATAAGTGAAATACATGGTGTTTGACCATAGGTACACTAATGGTTCCACGGAATGCCTACAAACAAACTTTACAACTGAGGTGAGTAAATATAGACAATTCATTTTTAAAAATTGACATTTGTGGAGTTTACTTAGTAGCTACACTGGCCAATGGCATAAAACTGCGTTGCAAACGAACTTAATGATTTCTTTTTCTAGAGCTGCCATAACAGAAATACTAGAAGTGAGTGGCTTTAACAAATTTATTTTCCCACAGTTTAGGAGGCTAGGAGTCTGAAATCTGGGCACAGGTTCTAGGGGAAGCCTCACTCTCTCTTCAGCTTCCGTTTCTTGGTTTCCTGGTGATCTTCATGTGGTCCGGCATCTATCCTCCCCCATCTCTGCTTCCTTGCTTAATATGCTCTTTTATATCTCAGTACTAATACTGCCACATTAACATAACAAAGAAAACCCATTTCCAAATGAGATTATAACCACAGGTCAAGGGTTAGGATTTACATTTTCTGGGGCGGGGGGGGGGGGGGGACGGGGACACAATTCAATCCATAATAGGGGGGCAGTGTAAAATGGGAAAGGCTGGTAAATTTAAAACTTAATATGGCCCTCTCTTTCCCCCCAAATCTTTCTAACATTTGTTGTGTACTCTAGAAAGGAATATACTTCTTTCAATAAGCTTTATGCACGTATTTTTTTTGTGGATATACAAGGGTAAGTTGAAAAGTATTGCTACTAGGGTTCCGGTTCATATATGCATGGGTTTATCCCAAAGCAAACGTGTTCAAACATGTCTCTGCAATCAGTGGATGGCTGCAGGAAAGTTCTCTCAGTAATACACTTGTCTTAATCTCGTTAGGGCACTTTCAAAAAAAAGGCTATCTTCTGTGCCATGAGGGAAAAGAAAAGACTTTGAGGTCAGGGCTAATATCGAATTTTTAACAAAACTCAAGCAGACATATTCCCAAATCACTGAAACTTTGCAACAAGTTTATAGGAATGATGCCCCATATAAAACAAGTTTTTAGATGGATCAAGCATTTTAAAGAAGGTTGGAAAGACCTCAAAGATGAGCCAAGAGAGAGACAACTGCTCAGAAGGTTATGGCGACTGTTCTTTGTCATTCCAATGGGGTATTCTTGATTTTCTTCAAGGACACAGGACAATCACGGGGGCTTATTATGAAGAAGTCTTAAACAAAAACAAACAAACAAACAAACAAACAAAACAACTGAAACCAGCATTGAAGAGAAAAAGACCATGCAAGTTGTGCCAAGGAATTTTTTTCCATCACGACAATGTACCTGCTCATTCTTCGAGGGTAGCAAGGGCTGTTCTACAAGAATTTCATTGGGAAACCTTACCTTATCCACCCTACAGCCCTGATCTTTGCTCTTCGAACTTCTTTTTGTTCCAAAAACTGAAAGAACATTTAAAAGGAATACAATTTGAGTTGCTCGAGGATGCCAAAACTGCTGTTTAGATGTGGTCGAAATCGAAGGGCACAGAATTCTTCAAGGAAGGGTTAGAGATGGAAACATCGCTTCAGAAGTGTACAAACCTAGATGGTGGATATGCTGAGAAACAACAGCTTCACATTTTGTTATTCTTCTTTACTAAAGGTTTCTATGATTTTGTAGCAATACTTTTTAACTTACCCTTGTATACCAAATTTGTATTATCAGAAAACAACGATCTCCTGTCTATATCTTAAAAAATTATGTAATTTCCAGCTTCTGGTAACAGTTCTAAGTTGATGTTCATAAAGAATTAGTTCTGCTTAATGTAAAGATGAAACCTACCCCTCAGTGCAGGGGGATGAAGATCTATCCAATGTTATTTAGGAAGCCCCAAGGTAGTCTTAAAGACTATATTTTACCATACCACTTTCCTTATGTCCCAAGCGCATCTCTTTTTCTTTTTAAGAAATATGTTTTAGCTTCTTAAGTAGGATAACCCGCCAACCAGAACTGTTTTTCCTAACCTCTTAAACTTTAAAAAATTTCATGCACACAAACTGACAAATAGATCAATATAAAGTCAAAACATCCAATTTCAGTATTTTACGCGTTTTTATTTAATAAATAACTTCAGTAAACAGTATTGTAAAAAGTGAACTGTTAAAATTAAAAGGCACTTTAAACAAGAATGTGGCTAGCATGAAACAAGATGGGTAACGCCAACAGTGAGAGGTACATACACAGTGGTCTGAAAGTAGGACTTGCTTGAGTGACAGCTGTTGCATAAGCTACAGTACGTGTCATATGTTCATTAAAAACGCAAATTTACAGCTAAAATTTCAAAGAAAAGATACTGATTAAAAAAAAAAAGTCTTACCCCAAAATTACAAACAAATACATTAAAAGATCAGAAGAGGTGATAAAAAGCACCAGGCTTTAAACAAAATAAAAAGAATAAACTAAAATAAATTTAACCAAAAAGGCCCCCATTCAGCAAATACTATAAAAACTAAGACCTTTATGTAAATAATGCTAAATCAAGGGCTTTTTTGCAGAATATTTCCCAGTATTTTTATCCAACGCTTGAATTTATACAAAGAAGGCGTAAAAGTTATCAAAATTAAGTAACTCTTAAAATGGCACACAGGTTTTAAAGCTATTTGTTTTTCCTCCCTAACTGTCTGAATTCTTCCCTTGGCCTTTGGAGATCAACTATTTCAAAACTATTTTATACCTGTAACTCCCAAAATACTCAACTTTCACATATGTCATCAGTTATGTGTGACAGGCAAATAGCTAAATAATAAAGCAATTCTAAACTAGCTAGCAGGACATTTACTTTGGATTCTGCATAACTGAAAAAACTCAAGTCCTGACGTATCTATCTGTAAAGCTAAAAATCAAATTTAATACTTGATTAATAAAACTCTCAACTTGCTGTTTCTTTTATTTATTGCCCTTCAATCACTTTAGCAATATCATGTAAGCCAACAAGAGCTTGATTCAATAGTCCAGGAGGAAAAGGTCAAAAAGGCACAACTGTGACCTTTGCTGACAAGGAAAACCATCCCGTTTCTCAAGTCTCCTGTCAGTCCCTGGCATTGATTATAACATTATTTTCAAAATAATAAAAATAAAACAATTATACATACTATACATTTTCAACACCTGCACATGAGTAACACTATGGTAATGTCACCCTAAAGCTCCCTTACTGTGACTGTGAAAATGGCTACTTTGCGTTCAGTGTTGCGGAGCTGCACAAGCAGTGCTCATTTCCCCTCATACTTCGGATTGACAACAGTTGTCACAGCACTCTTATAAATAGGATTTTCACCCTAAAAGAAAGTGAGAAAAATGATCAGTTACTCTACCCAAATCATATTATTTTGTAAATCACTTTGTGACAGTTACATTCATTGTAAGAAGTGGTTTCTGTTTTATCTGTCCAAACACCACACTCAATTAAAAAAAAAGGCATTGATAAAGGCTTACACTAAAACAAGAAAGGAAGCTTTCCTCTACAAGTCTAATGAAAAGGTGCCTAGCAATCTGGTAGTATTTCTTACAGTCCTTCCTACACTGAGGGGCTGATTTAAGAATGTCCTCCACAGCAGGGAACATGCTGCTATCCTGTAGTCCCTCCTTTGAAGCAGTTTCTAGGGCCAGGCTTAAGGAAGCATGAACTCTCCCTCTCCCTCCTACAGCCAACTGCCTGGTTCTGATCCCTTTGTTGTGCACAGAAGGTGCTTGATAATTAATGGGAATCCTCGGCTTCCATTTCTGTAAGGGAGATGTTCTCCTGGGGCTCTTCCACAAAAGTTACTGATTTATAAGGTTCAAGGAGCCCTGGTGGCAGCTTGGCTGCTAACAGAAAGAAAGGCGGTTCAAACCCACCAGCTGCTCTGCAGGAGAAAGATGTGGCATCTGCTTCTGTAAAGATTACAGCTTTGGAAACCCTATGGGGCAGTTCTGCTCTGTCCTACAGGGTCGCTATGAGTCAAAATCGACTCAACAGCAATGGGTTTGTGGGGTAAGATTGTCTTAATGTCAACAGGGGCACTGTTCCTGTACTTAACAAACCAGTGTCAAATTTGCTTAGCATGTTAAGTAAAATAATTACCATTCTAAATGAAATAATTACCATTTTTCAATACCTTACTGGTGAGATGTTCTATTTTTATTATACTACTATACTTCAGTAACAAGTACTCATATCAAGCCCAGTGAAATGACTACAAGCTATGAACATGAGACAGGTACAGGATCCAAAAACATACTCTGACAGTGATGTTTTAAACAGGAAAATCAAATAACTACCCAACACCACCACTTCCTTAAAATGTTCTCTTATGCTAAGTGCTACACTTAAATATCGGCTATAGCATTCTTTTCTCTCCTTCTCATAAACTGAAAGTAGGCTTGGAAGCCCAGTGACAAGTGTGGCCTTATCACCTTTTATCAAAAGAAATTGCAATAAGTACCAATTTAATAAAATATTTATCAGGGCATTAAGAGATGGTTTTGAAATGCTGTTTAGTTTTATCTCTCACTATAAAACCATCTGCAAGTGATTTAAAACAATGTTTATATCTAGAAAGGAATTCTTGTTTTTAAGTTTCATTCACCCTTCACTACAGATTTATTTGAATCTGCTTTGGTTGCCATAATTTCTGCACTCAAGGTAGATAGATATAGTTTCGTGGATGACAGACATGAAAATAAATCAAGGTACTCTGATATTATAAAACAGAATTATGTGTATAATATGGGAATGGTATAAGAAAAAAGTAACTGACTTGGAGAAGATTAAGGACGTTTTCACAAGCAAAACTGACTACAGATAAATTATTGAAAGGTGAATAGCAACATATGCAAAGTCAAGGGATAGGGAAACTTACCTTTGGAGAAAAGTTTACCTTTTCATATACACAAACACTTGTATTTATTATTTCAAAGTCAATCCAAACAAAAGTCTAACATGCAAGGTTAGAGGTAAACTTAAGCTCACTATCTGCATTAGGCATGGTTTTAAATCGAAGAAAACTAAAATAATTCAGATTAGTTTCCATCATTCACAGTGCAAATCCCCTAACCTACCCCAACAAAACACAAAGCTTATTTAAATTAAGAGAACAGGGTTACATTCTGAATGAAGCCCTTTGAACTCAGTAGGATGTCATCCTCGTTTCGACTTGGGACTGGGCTAACACTGGTGGCTCTGGAATCATCTCTTGATGCATTATGTATAAAATAAAGTGTGCAATTGTGGGAGTAGATGAATCCACATTTAAGTGGATAGATTAGACCAGAGGATAGATCAGACCATTCTTCATTCCACTTTTAAGAGTTTTAAGTTGATAATATGATGTGTTTTTTTAAGTGTCCCTATACGGTAGGTAGTCTTTTATGCTGAAATTATTACAGTGTCTGCCCATTATTCCAAATCTGTTACTGATGTAATTGATTGACTGGCAAACCTCTGTCCCATATCAGAAAGTGCTCTACAATCCATTATTTAGTTTTAGTTTCTCGATGCTTATTAACTTCTACTTTAATTTTTCTTGGGAAAAATCTCTTAGAATAATCTGTAGCTGTTAATTTACCTGTATTTTACTAATGAATAAAGAAACTTTGACCAAACTTTTGCTTCTTGAATTACATAAAATGCTCATTTTGGCTGAAGCAGTAATATGTTAGCCAAAAATTGAGTTAACAATATAAACATTAAGTTTTTGATACTAATTATTTATTGCCAATTTGTTTCAAAGTGTAATTAAATGTACAGGCAAGAATGAAAACTTCACCTTTCATCAGGACAAATAAAATTTTTCTCATATGAGAATCACATGAAATTGCCAATATTTGACTGTCTATGACTTGAAAAACAAAACAAAAACGCCAGCAATTCCACTGGCTAATCAGTTTTCCCCTAAAAATTACTCATAAGTGAGAAAGAAAAGAATGTGTCAAGTCTCAAATTAATATAAAAATGGACCAATCTGCCCATATATGAACCTTACTAGTTTTCTGCCATTGACTTTAACTTTGGTGTTTAAAAAGTCTCAAAATCTGCTCAGAAATAAAAGGAAAATCTGACCAGTAGTATCTTCAAGTGTTATCAGTACTTCCTATATCCCTTTATTAAATGTTCCTTTTATTTTAGGCTCTTATTCATTTATCATTTTATAACTATACTCCCAATAGAGTAAGTAAGTTTGACTGTACTGTTGGGTTTTAGGTCATAAAATCATTTCCCTATTACAACGTTTGCCCATAAGAGTAATGTTACTCGCACCAAGTTTCAACAAATGCCAAAATGCCGTAATTCTCTATAAAGAGTAACCTACCTATTCCTAACCAGGCAACAGAAAGGCTCTTAAAGATGCGTGACTGCTACCAATACAACGCAGTGGTTAAGAACATGGACTCTGGAGCCTGGGTTTGAATCTCAGCTCCCCTACAAAGTATCTATGAGGAATTTGGTCAAGTTACCTGACCCTTCTATACCCCAGTTTTCTCATATGTGAACTAGTAATAAAAACAGTTCTTACTATTATCACTATGAAGAATAACTAAATACAGGCCAAGTGTGTAGTGCTGTGCCTGAGACACAGTATTACATGTCTTTGCTATTAGTGTTATTATAATTATTACCACCAACATCACTATCTGCACAACAAGCTGGGGAGGGAGAAAACTCAATAGTTACAAACTAAGTCACATCCAATCAGCTGAGAAAGAAAAGATGAGTGCTGGATCACCAGTCAGCAGAATTTGGTTCTAATCGCCAACTGATTTTTTTATCAGAGTTTTTGTGCTTACATGATTTATATTAAAACATGCTGGAAGCATTTCATGTCACCCAGGTATTGTACACATTCACCGAAATAACACCCTAGTTTAGAGAAAAGAACAGGCAAGCCTTATTACAACTGTAAAATTATCAATCAGATGTTTTAAACTGTAAACTATTTGTAATTAGGACTTTTTTCTTTTAGTTTTTGTTATCTTAAAAGAAAAAAAGTTCAACCTTAGATTTGAAAATTAGAATAATTGAGTAACTAACAAGAAATAAGACATAAAGAAATCAAAGCTCTTCTGGTTTTAAATGAATGTCAAGTTACAATCAAGAATTACAGGATCCCAAAACCTTTCTAAACCAATGATGGATTGCAGTCGAATATTATGCAAATGCTATAGTAGGCTTTATTTTCCTGTTTTGTAGTTTGGGTTCCATGTTCAGTTTTCACTTTTTGACCCTAAAATTTACATATAGTATAACAGGGACAGTACCACCTAGAGCAGAGCAGAGTAGTGAGGATTAGAGCCGACAGACTGATTTCACAGACTGTAGTACATTTGCCAAAAGCAACTACCTCATACAATAGAGTTACTGACTCCATGGTATAGACAGGAAAAACTGAAGCTCAGGGAAGTGAAGTGACTCCATGCATCCTACTAAGTGGAAGAGATGGGACATGGCCCTGGGTCTGTATGACCTCAGCACACATTCTTCTTTCACGACACCACAGCTGCCGCTTCCATACCAGATAACTTAAATCCCACCTAAAGACTAACTCTAAATTAACACACAGAAAGAAAAGCCACAATATTGCCATATTAAAGCCAGGTTTCTAAAAAACAGTAATAGTGATAAAGGACACACAGTGCAGTCAAAAGGATAAAAGTTCACATGCAAAGACAGAAAGTGAAAGAAAATACGAACGGCGACTCAGAGACCAGCTTTACGTCCATAGTTTGGATTCTTGAAATTATTAATAGGACTCTTGTAAATCGGATTTTCTTGCTGAAGTAAAAGAAATAGTTTCTAATGATTTCATCAGAAAGAAAATTGACATTTATAGTGTTTAAACACTATTAAAGGGTTTTTACTATTTCTACACTTCTGAAATTCATAATTAGAAATAAAGAAAAGCCCAAGCTAATTGTAGTGAAATGCAAGTAACTAAAATTCATTTAGGATAGAAAATACTGATGACTGTCACTGCTTTCTGTATCAAAGGATGGACACATGAGGGCCAACATGTGGCCACCCCACTTTCTGATGTCTTAGTTCAAAGTCTATTTACTTAAGTTGGCACAAAGTGCTAGCACAAACTTTCAGTCACTTAAGGCTCATTTGAAAATTTTTATAAAGCAAGCTATATCGAGAAATAATTTACATAGGGTAAAATATACCCTTTTTAAATATAGAGTTCAATGAGTTTTCAAATGTACAAACACTCCCGCAATCAGGATCGTCCCCGAAAGATCACTCCTGACCCTCTGGAGTCAACTCTAACCCACTCCAGCTCCTGACAACCCTGGTCTGATTTCTGCCCCCCAGTTCTGCCTTTTCAAGAATGTCACATAAATAGAATCACACAGCATGTAGCCTTTGAGCTTGGCTGCTTTCCACTACGTTCTTAATAAAAGAGAAGCTTTCCACTGAGTATCTTGCTACATAGATATTATTATTTAGGATCCTATTTTATATTAGATGAAAAGGCAGAAGAGTAGATTTAGGACCAAAATTACTAAGGAAATAAAAATATTTGCCACAGTAACCAGAAGATACATTCTTAAAATGTGCACAATGTCTTATAATGTGTATAAAACTTACAATGTTTTGTTTCAGTAGGATATACTTGAGATTTTTCTGTTTTTCACTAAATCTTAAGTTCTCTAAATACTGAACTTTTGGGGAATATTTAAAGAGGACTTTAATAATCAGCTTTAGAGTTATTAAACAGTTGCATTTCCTTTATGAACCACCTTACTTTTTAGATGTTTTACAACTCACCGTGTCCCATTTAGCATTCATTTTCTCCTTTTCAAATTTAGCAAATTCCCTCCTGTCGTGAATTATCATTAAAAGCTTCCAAATCAGCAGCAATGCAAGGCCAATAAGAACAATTCCAGCAACAACACCAGCTACAATTGGAATTATGTCTGGACCAGTGGGACACTCTGGAGAATAAAAAGGAAAGAATAAGCACACAAGCAATTAAATGAGAAATATATGGTCATAACCCAAAGAGATAGGCAGTAGCTCATAAGAAATCAATAGGAATAAAAATGCAAACTATGTGAATGTAGACGGTCCCCAAAAATCTATAAAAAGCTACCAGAACAATAAGTGAGCTTACAAGGTCAGTAACCAAAAATCAACTATTTCTATACAGTAGAAATTCAAATTTCTATATATTTCTACATTGGAAAATGAAATTTAAAAAACAGTAGCTTTTACAACAGCATCAAAAATCATGAAATAATTATGTATAAATCTAACAAAACATGTGCAAGATCTGAATGCTAAAAATTACTAAACATTGATGAAGAAAATCAAAGAACTGAGTAAATGGAGGGATATACCATATTTATGGATTGGAAAACTCAGTATTGTGAACATGTCATTCTCTCCAACTTGGTCTATAAAATCAATGCAATTCCAATCAAAATGCTGATTTCTGTAGAAACTGACAGGCTAATTCTAAAATTTGCAAGGAAAGGCAAAGGAATTAGAAAAATGTTTCAAAAACACTTTTGAAAAAGAATGAAGTTAGAGTACTCAGATTATCTGATTTCAAGACTTCCTATAAAGCTACAGTAATCAAGACAATGTGGCATGGGCCAAAGGTTTATACACATACACAGATCAATGGAACAGAATATCGTCAGAAATACACCCAACACATATAAAGTCACCTGATTTTCAACAAGAGTACAGAAAGGAGTCTTTCAAAAAAAAAAATGATGCTATAACATCCATATGCAAAAACAAAAAAGAACCTCCGCCCATACTTCATTCACATCATACACAAAGATTAACTCAAAATGGATTACAGACTTAAATTTACAATCAAACTATAAAACATCTAGAAGAAACCACCGGAGAAAAAGCCTTACGATCTTAATTAGACAAAGGTTTCTTATATACAACACTAAAAGCAAGATCCATAAAGAAAAAAACTGATAAACTGGACTCTCAAAATTTAAAACTTCTGGTCTTCAAAAGGTACTGTTAAGAAAATGAAAAGACAAGGAGGCACAGAGAGTGACAATACTGGTATAATATGTTATCTGATAATGAAAAATAGTAGGGAGACATTAAAAACCAGTTTGGTAGTTTCTAATACAGTTAACATACACCTACCATATGCCCCAAAATCCCACTCTTAGTATCTACCACGAGGAATGAAAACATGTGTTCACATAAAAACCTACACATAAATGTAGAAAATCCCAAAGAAGCTGAACAAATTCAATGCTTTTTAAAATATCCTTTAACAAATGTCTTTCCCAGTATCAAGTCTAAATCAAGCTCAAATTGTTATATTATCAATACTGACAGAACTCTTACCGAGTACCAGGCACTGTGTTAAGTGCCTTTTCTGGATTATCTCATTTAATCTTCAAACTCTGTACTCATGATATTTAAAACTTGCTTTCTTTTCTCCTTCTTTCTCATACAGTTAATAAACACAATTTTAAAGCTTTATGAGATAAAAATGTTTCCAAATTGAACTTAAACCCAACTGGAGGCTGTTTTTGGATATGAGGGAACAAGACACCAAAGAAAATGAAAAGAATGTTTGAAACCCTCAGGTTCATACCTGGAGTCTCCACAACGTGAACAATCGCCTCGTTGTTTCCATTCACTGAGTATGTGAAATAGAACCAGCAGTCATCCACGTCCTTCTCCTTACAATGGGACAGGGGATCAACCTGGCCTGGCTGAGGTAATTTGTCCCGATTTTCTACCTTGGTAAGGTTGAAATGTGAACATTCCTGTGCACATGTGTCTTTCTTTTCTCCTTTATTGAAGGCTCTGCACTGAACACATTCTCTGTTAAAACACAAATTATTTGCATTGAAAATAGATTTTAAAATATTTTAAAATAAATATTTGCTTAAACATTATTTCATGTGCTAGAACTAGACCCATATGGCCAAAGTGAACCAAGAACTAGGAAAGAAAAATAAATGGAGAGGCATATAATATTTCTGGATGAGAAAACTAAGTATAAAGATGCTAGCTCCTCAAATGAAATTATAAATTTATTGCAGTTCAAATTAAAATCCCAGTAAAGAAATAAGAATAGCTAAAGTTCTTTTTAAAAAAAAAAATGAGTAAGAAACTGAAAATAGCTTTATCAGATATTAAATACATAATAAAGTGATAATAACTAAAATAGTATATGGTACTAATACAAAAGTAATTCTTCAAAGGCAAAAACCTCCAATTTTGTTTAGTTTGGTCAAAACATAGTAATTAAGCAATTGGTAATGCCAATTTAACAAAGGCTGCAATATAAATTCAATTATATAGCAAATTCAAAATAATGGTACAGCTCTCATATGACATACTTTTGTATCATGTAACACACATTAGACTAGCTACTGAGAAAGAATTTTTACGAATTAAAGAGTGGGTTTCAGAGGGGCAGCTATTTTATAGTGTAACCTAATACTGGCACTGTTCTGGCTTTAGTGATAACACATATTCAGCTCAGCAGAGAGTAAAAATCAATTATTTCAAAAATTCAGAAATACTTACTTATGTTCAGCACAGACACCAAGGCAGGTCTGACACATCTCACATGTGGGCCCTTGAAATTTGGGATCTGTACATTTACAAGTGCCACACTCACAAATCCCCCGTCCGTTGCAGATCTGTCCATTTTTGGCCATGCATGAAGAAGTATCCAAAGAACAGTCACATGCACTGCCAGTGTAGTTGGGTTTGCATTCACACACACGACACTTGCAAACACCATTTCCTGCAATTAAAAGTATCATTTCTCACAACGGTAAAAACATAAAATCATAGCACTGACTTAATAATACAAATTACTGATAACAAGGAAGAAAGCTTAACTAAGGGATGACTGACCTACAATGCTGCATTCCCCTTTTATTCTGTTTATTCACTGAGTAAACTTAACATTTTTTATATTAGGTGGGATCACATTTTTATAAGCGGTTTTCACACTCTTTTCTCACCTCCACAAACTTCGCCATTGGATCTGTCACAGTTGAAATTATCACACTCACAGAATTTGCCAGAATAAATTTCATTTGTATTATCCCTCTTCCTACAGACACACTGTCCACAGACACACTCTCCATTGTTACTACAGATTTCTGAGCTGTTTTCTTTCCTGCAGTAAGCATCCATGTCTTCACTGTTCACTTCATCTGTGCTGCACTCACAATGTCTACCAACACGTCCCTCGTTGCACCTAAAGAAACACCAAAATTTCACTCACATGAAATAAAAATAATTTAAAAGACTAATACTGTCAGAAAGACTGGGAAAGGAACACACACTATGAACAATCTTTTCAAACTACTTATATATTACATCCACCCCTGGCAGACAGGTGCAAAAATGTCCATATGCACACATACACAACAGCCTGGTGCACATGGAATACATGCAAGGACCTAAGAAAAAAATCTTTCTTCTGTAAATAACCACTTTGATCAAGATGAAAATATACTCTAGCAACAGTGAACAGAGCATTTAGGAACACAACATAAAGTTATTTTTAAGCAATATGTTAGTTATATTTTCAAATAACATGCTAATACATTTTACTTTAACCTCCACATACACAGGTGAAGTACCTCTAAATTTAGAGCAATGGTTCAATTGTTAATATGAAAAACTACAATAAACACATCTAAAAAAGTGGATGGAGGTATTTTAGGAACACCTAATGCTCATGGACACTCACTAGATACACTGGTTCATTATATCTCTGGTAAATATATAAAGGGAAGAAAGGCAAAACATTTTCAAGACAGTCTTTTTGGTTAAATGACGTTTTACTAAAAGTGGATCTACATGACTCAGAAGTATATACATAACATGGAAAATAAAAAATAACATTTAAATTATTATTTAGAACAGACATTTAGTAATTGATGGTGAAATATAGCCATTTATTTTCTTCAAGAAAAATAATCCTTCTAAATCTAGTGATTTGGGGCTGACATTTAGATCAAAATATTCTTCCACTTCCTATTCTTTTAAGGAAACTATTTAGAATATATTCAGTTTTATTTTCTAACTAAAAAATAAACACAGTGTGGAAATGAAATTTAAAAGAATCTGATTAAAGTTTTGTTAGTAGATTCTATATTCTGAAAATAATTTATTCTTTTTAATTTTACAAAGTATATTTTAAAAAAATTATTCCAACACAGAAGTATATGAAGTAGAAGGTGGACATCCTTTGCTGCTTCCCAATTCCAATTCCCAGATAAAATCTCCATTATCAGTTTGATGTTTTTCCAAAACATTTTTCTATAAATAAATTTCATATAAACGTATCTAGCTCTAAAAAATTCAGACTGTTATTATATGAGAGAACAATTCAAATGTTACCGTAACAGTTTGTTAAATATACTTCTTGTATGCCTAAAAAATCTTTCATTTTTAGAATAAGGAGCGGTCTTCTGAAGAACAAAAGGAAGAGATGGACTTTCTATAAAGATCATTTATAAGATCATCAGATTAATCTTGGCGTGAGCAATAGTCATTGGAACAACTAATTTATGTGCTCCAAATAGACAGATATTCTCTGGATGCACCAAAACACAGCCTGCCTACAATTTTCTAAGCCAACACACCTCTCTTCTGTCATTCTCCAGCCACTCACTCCCAGCTTACCTGCAAGCTCCACACTCAAACGTCCCGTTTCCTTCATGACACTTTGGACTTTCAGGGATCCCTTCACTCTGGCACTCACATTCACAGATGAACTGAAGAATAATCTCTACTTCTTCAGTGAAGCCCAGAGGTTTAATTTTAATGGTTTCAGAATTCTTATTTGGACATTTATTTGAAGTTACGCTAATTTCAAAGTGAACCTTAAAAAAAAGAAACAGATTAAGTTAACAACTAAGCAGTTTAAATTTACTAAGAAATACTTCAAAAAAAAATTGATTTTTAAAATGTTTAAAAATTGTAAACCAGTATTTTTTTTTTCTTCAGAAAGTATTTATACAACATACCTCATCTCCAATGGAAATATTGGAGCATTTTCTTCCATTTTCCCCTGTTCCATTCACCCCATTTTTGCAGTAAGATTTGTAATTTATTGTTACTCCTTCTGGCAATTTGCTGTTTTCCAAAATGACTTCTGAGGAAAGGGACTAAAAGACAGACTAATTATACACAGGAAAGTCAAGCTGAATTCTATTCTAGAAGAAGCCGACTGCATAAACCCAATGGGTAAAATGAACTGTTAAGAGAAAGTATTATTTAAATATTTTCAAGCCAAATCCCAAACACGGAACTCAGAAAAATGGCTTCTAATTAATAAGGACTGAATCTTAAAAATAATGTAAACAATTGAAAAATTTAAAGTATTTCTGTTTTAATTACTGAGTTAAAATATTAATGATCATACAGCACAGAGACCTGACAGTAATGAGGAAGAATCCTAAGAACTCAGAACAAACCTGTTCTTTCCCCAGTAAGCAGTATGGCTCTCCTCTGGCCCCACCACTTACATACAGTTCATTAGGAACTAGGGTAAGTGATCTACTATACAGGCTGGGAATACAACAGCTTAGGAGCCATTGCAGCCATGGTCCAAAAATAAAAACCAACAAACAAAAACCACTCAAGTAGAAAGGAACTGGAGTCACTGGGTGGAGCAAAGGTTGATGTTCAAGTCCACCTACAGAAGAAAGGCCTGGTGATCTACTTCTTAAAAATCAACCATTGAAAACCCTATCATTGCTAACTATCACAACTTTGTTCACTAGTGTACTAGAAGTCTTAACCAATTTAGTTGTTGACGCTGTTAGTTGCCATCAAGTCAATTCCGACTAGTGGCAACTAAAACACAGAAATGAAATAAAATACTTAAGGGCTAGAGGAAAAAAAAAAAAAAAAGAAAATTCTATGGAGCACAGTTCTTCTCTGACATACATGGGGTCACCATGAGTTAGAACACCTCAACAGCAACTGGTTTTAGGAAGGAATTCAGCCAAAGTGCTTATTCAGACTATCAGATCTCTCAGGACAAAAGGAGGAGGTTACAGCAGCAATCGACCTTACATTCACACCCTTGTAAGGACAGGAGTTAGGATAATATTCTGGCGAAAGGGGGAAGAACTATGGGAAGACAGAGAACAACTATAATGTAAAAAATCTTTGTAAAAGCCTCTCTCTCTCTCTCTCCGAGTCAGGTCATCCCAAGACATTTTGGGACTCTCATTGCAAGACGTAAAAAATACCTAAAATTCAAACTGCCAGGGTTGGAAGTGGTGGGGGTGGTGTGTGCAGCATGTAATAATTACCATAACGTTATATAAATGCCTTCAGAATATTTAAAATGAGTATGAACCACTGTTTAATAGGTATCATTAAAGGTACTGTGACAAGCCCCAGAAGGAGAAACAATTCCTCTTTAATTTCAACTCAACTTCCACATCTGGGGGAAAAAAATCTTAAAAATATTTTTTAAAATAAATAAGTCATATATATAAATATATGGTATATATATATTTATGTGTGTGTGTATACATATATTTCTTTAGAATAGAAAATCATTATCTCAATATATAACAAGAGAAGAACTGGCAAAAAAGCTTTCTTAGCACAATTCATCAAAATAAAAGTTTCTAAAGGATACTTCAGGGAGAAAAAAGAAGACTGGGGGAATCCTATAAATCTAAATGTAAGTTATGTTTCACATTTGTTCTACAAGGAAACCTATCACTTTATGACATAGAAACAAATATTTAGAAATTTTCCGCACGTCTTTATCATATTTTTGTTTACTTTAGGCTATGCAAATAATGATGCCTTTGTAACACTTTTCTAAATTGTGCATAAACAGTTGTGCTAAACTGTGCATAAAAGGAGTTTTACTTTCTTAGACCAATGTATTCTCAATAAGGTATTGTCCAAAACTGATCTCAATTAAAAATGTACTCACATTATATGCATCAATGATCAGCTGAATTACATTGCTTGAATTTGCAGATAACGTTCCTACTGCTGACTTAGGAATCAAGTTTTTCAGTTCCTGCAATTAAAAGATAAAACATGTAAAGTACAAACATTATTCATTCACTTATTCAACCAATTAGCATCTACTGAGCACCCAATATTTATTTTTAAATACTAGTTCCTATGCATTTCCTAAATAACTTAAGGAGTCAGACCTGAAAAAAAATAACTAGTTTTATGTGATTAAAAATTAATATAAGCACAAACCTTCAGCTAAACTGACAAAAAGAAAAAAAAGAGAGAGAGAAAAGAAGAAAATAACCAAAATAAGAAACGGAAGAGGGAACATTACAACTGACCTGACAAAAATAAAGAGAATTATGACAGAATATTATGAACTATATGGCAACAAACTGGATAACCTAGATGAAGTCGACAAATTCTTAGAAGCATACAACCTAGAAATAGAAAGTCTCAACAGACCTATAACAAGTGAAGAGATCGCATCAGTGATTAAAAACCTCCCCAAAAAAAAAAAAAGTCCTGGACCAGATGGCTTCACTGGGGAATACTACCAAGCATTTAAAGAAGAATTGTCACCAATACTGTTTAAACTCTTCCAAAATATAAAGAAAGAAGGAATACTTTCTAATTCATTCTATGAAGCAAACATAACCCTGATACCAAAAATTGACAAAGACATCACAAGAAAAGAAAACCATAGGCCAATATCTCTAACAAATATAGATGCGAAAATACTAGCGAATAGAATCCAACAGCATATTAACAGTCACACCATGACCATCCCAGGAATGCAGGGATGGTTCAACATTAGAAAATCAATCAATGTAATACACCACATCAATAGAACAGAGGAAAAGAACCACATGATCATCTCTACGGATGCAGAAAAAGCATTTGACAAAATCTAACACCCTTTCTTGATGAAAACCGTAAAGAAGATAGGAATAGAAGGGAAATTCCTCAGAATGGTTCAGGGCATATATGAAAAGCCAATAGCCAACATTATACTTCATGGAGAAAGACTGAGAGCTTTCTCCTTGAAATCAGGAACAAGACAAGGGTGATCACTGTCACTACTTCCATACAATATTGTATTAGAAGTCCTAGCCAGAGCAATAAGACAAGAAAAAGAAATAAAAGGTATCCAGATTGGAAAAGAAGAAGTAAAATTATCTCTATTCATGGATGATATGATTCTGTTTATAGAAAATCCCTAAGAGTCCACAAGAAAACTTCTAGAGCTAACAGAGGAATTTAGCAAAGTTGCAGGGTACAAGGTCAACAAATAAAAATCAGTTGGGCTTCTATACATCAGCATGAGATATCTGAAAGGGAAATTAGGGAAACAATTCCACTTACAACAGAATTTAAGAGAAGAAAATACCTAAGAATAAATCCAACCAGGGACATAAAGGACTAATACAATGCAAACTATAAAGCATCACTGGAAGGGATTAAAAAAGACTTTAAATAAATGGAAAGCTGTTCCATGTTGGATCAGAAGACTTAATATTGTTAAGATGTCAATACTACCCAAAGCAATCTATAGATTCAATGCAATCTTGATCAAAATTCCAACAGTTTTCTTTACCGAAACAGAAAAACCAACCCTCAATTTTACATAGAATAGCAAGAGGCCCCAAACAGCTAAAGCAATGTTGACAGAGAAGAACAAAGTAGGAGGACTCACACTTCCTAATTTTAAAACATACTATACAGCTACAGTAATCAAAACAGCCTGGTACAGGTATTAACAACAGACACACAGACAAAAACAAAACCCACTGGCGTCAAGTCAATTCTGACTCATAGCAACCTTATAGGACAGAGTAGAACTGCCCCACAGGGTTTCCAAGGAGTACCTGGTGGATTCAAACTGCCAACCTTTTGGTTAGCAGCCACAGCTCTTAACTACTGCACCGCCAATGGAATAGAATTGAGAGTCCAGAAATAAACCACATTATGTATGGTCAACTGATTTTTGACAAGAGTGCTAAGTCCATTCGATGGCAAAAGAAGAGTCTCTTCAATAAATGGTGCTGGGAACACTGAATTTCCACATGCAGAAAAATGAAACAGGACCTATGCCTCACACCATACACAAAAACAAATTCAAAATAAATTAAAGACCTCAATGTGCAAACTAAAGCCACAGAAGCCTTAGAAGAAAATATAGGGGCGACACTGTCAGGCCTAGCTTTTAACAATGGAGTATCTAAGATAATAAAAGCACAAATGACAAAATAAATAAATAAATGAGACGTCATAAAAATTAAAAACTTTTGTTCAGCAAAAGACCTTACCAAAAAAAAGTAAAAAGACAAGCTACTGACTGGGAGAATATCTTTGGAAGCCATATATCCAATAAGAATCTAATAACCAAAATATATACAAAACTTTGACAACTTAACAAAAAGACAACCCAATCATAAAATGGGCAAAGGACTTAAATAGACATTTCACCAAAGAAGACATTCAAATAGCCACCAAACACATGAAAAGTTACTCAGCAACACTAGCCATCAGAGACGCAAATCAAAACCACAATGAGATACCATTGCACACCTAGTAGGATGGCTAATGGAAAAAAAAACATAAAATAACAAATGTTGGCGAGGATGTGAGGAAATGGGAACCATTACCCAAGGCTGATGGGTATGTAAAATAGTAGAGCCATGTGGAAAACAGTTGGCAGTTCCTCAAAAAACTAAAAACAGAACTACCATATGACCCAGCAATTCCACTTCTAGGAATATACCCAAAAAACTTGAGAGACTCAGAGACTTGCACATCAATGTTCACTGTAGCACTATTTACAGTCATCAAAAAGTGGCAACAACCTAAATGTCCATCAACGAACGAATAAAGAAAATATGGTACATATATATATAAAATGATATACTACTCAGCCAGTAAGAGAAATTAATTCTTGATACATTCTACAAAATGGATGGAGCTTGAGGACGTTATGCTGAATGAAATAAGTCAATCAGAAAAGCACAAATATTGTATGACCTTACATTAAAAAAAAAAAAAAAAAGGCAAAACGTACAGAGACCAAAGTTTACTAGTGGTTACCAGGGACTGAAGGGAGGGGAAAAAGGGGAGTTACAATGATGGAAAAATCACATTGATTAAAGGTAGGGTTGCACAGTCGATTATTGTAATTGCTGTCAACAAGTTGTACCCTTGTAAAAAGTTGAACTGGCAAAAGTTGTGTGATAGATATATTTACAAGACAAATAAAAGAATAGCTGCTGAGGCTGCATATGTACAACCAAATACTCATGGGATTTGGTTCCTTGGTTTGGAGGTTTAGGGTCATGGTTTCATGGGATATCCATTTAATTGGCCCAATAACGTATTTAGTGCTTCTGTTCTATCTCCTAGCTTGTTGTGTAGTGGCTGGGGTCTTAAAAGCTTGCAAGCGGCCATCCAAGACACAACAATTGGTCTCTATTCCTGCAGCAACACAGGGAGGAAAGTCAGGAATAGAAGGAGGAAATGCAATGTGTGGCTAACTGCTCTATGAAAAAATACCTTCTTCGCCACAAGACCAGAACAGGATGGTGTCTGGCTACCATTACTTAATATTTTGATCAAAGATTCCATAAAAGAATCCTGATCAAAAGGGGGAAAATGCAGAACAGAATTTAAAATTCTCATGGGCTCCAGACTTTCTACAGTCATGGAGGGTGGATGAACCCCTGAAACTACTGCCCTGAGATAATCTTTAAACCTTAAGCCAAAAATATCCTCTTGAAGTCTTCTTAAAACCAAACAATAGCTTAGCTAACAAGTAAAAAAGGTCTCCCTTGAGCATTATGCTATTTTAAGATCTATATGCAATTCAATGACAACAGCAACTTAAAAGATTATAGACAGGAACTTTAGGGAGCAGTGAGTTTATGTTAATGAGGGAGGAACAGCCCAGAAAAGGGGGGTGAGAATGGCTGCACATCTTGGAAGAATGTAATCAGTGTCACTAAATTGTACATGTAGAAACTGTTGAATTGGTGTATGTTTTGCTGTGTATATTCTCAACCACAACAAAATAAAATTCAGAAGAAAAAATTAATATAAGCAGCTTTTATAAAATTCAGTCCATCTACCTGGTAGCATTTCCCCACATTTCAATTCAGACATGATTTTGCTTCTAATAACTAAACAAAAAAGACCTAGAAATATGTTCCTCTTTTTATCTCACACATATTTACCTTGTAAACAGGCTGAAATTCTTCAGTCACTGCAAAAATGGTTTGAATGTTATTTTCACTGAGTTTCTGGACAAGGTGAGCAATAGAAGGATAATCCTAAGAAATTAAATAAAATTTAGTATGTCACTGCATTTTCCAATCTATTCAGTTTTTTCAATACTTTTTGAAAATAATGATTTACACATATAACTGGATTGCTTGTACAAGACTACTTTGAAACAAGAGTATCAAATGTAAGTAACTGAAGTGAGCAGTGTGTATGTGTGGGCTTCTAATCCTCTTCTCTGTATTTTTATGTTTGTATGAAAATTTCCACAATAAAAAGTTTTTAAATAACAAAATTACTTATGTATGTTAAATATAAGAACAATAAAATTAAAGAATTGCCAGCAATTAAAGGTTGTATCATTTAAGAAACCGCACCAAGGTTTGGATTTCTTCTAGAAGTGGAATAATTTGTCAATCTTTATGTTCAATAAAGGCAGAGTGCCTACTTTTAAAAGTTATATAAAATCAGATAAAGAGTGTAAAGCACAGAGATTATTTGTTTAGAAATAATAACCAATCTTCTGCCAAATGGCGTATACAAGTGAGAGGAGACACAGCCCAGGTTTGAGGCATACTAAAAGTGCTGCCTGAAGCAGCGCCTTTCACCCCAGTAAGGCCCTTTTGTAAGTGGAAAGAAGTAGATACAAAGCCACATCTTTAGAAACAGCAATACTAGCTTTCCTGCACATTGGGTTAGGGCCATACTAATTAAAATAAGAAAACCCCAAACACTGAAAAACTCACAAGCCAGCTCCATAATACTCTAAAATTCAACATAAACCCATCAATATGTAAGGAATTAAGCACTTACATAATAATGGCTCATTGTGTATACATCATTCTCCAGGTGACACCGTCCATCATTTGGTAAAACAATGCCGCCAAGTTTCCCATCTCCAGCAAAGTGAAACCCGGCATCCGTGGAAAACACCAGCAGCCGTGTGACATTTCTCCAGCCAATCAATGACTTGGGAAGAAAAAGATTTCAATGTTAAAACACTACTCACAATAATTCAACATAAATCTTTCAAATCTTCTTACAGGCTACCATCATTGCTCTTTTAACCTAATCCTGTAAGCTCCAACTTTATCTTTTCTTTTCATAATGCTAATAATCTTGCTGATAAAAGAATAGAGCCCTTTGAACAAAGCTCCTCCATGCCACTGTACAACTGTATCTTACCTGGCTGTCCATTTCTCTCAGCTTGTTAAAAACTGAACCTTTTAAAAAATCCATGTGTATCTCCCCCATTAGATTGTAAGCTATCCATGTGAGCATGGCCGACGTCTGATTTTGCTCATCACTGCATGTCCAGCATCGAGCACCATACTTGGCACACAGAAGTGCAGTAAGTATTTGGTGAATGAATAACATCCCAGCCCAGACCTCACCTTTACCCTGCTGCTGCTGCCTTGCTCCTCTCCACCCTTCCTTCCATCCACCCTGTTCTACCTCCTATGCCTTAAAACTCTTCTATTATCCCTCCATATTAGACCTTCCTTTTTTAATTATGGAAAAATTATTTTCTCAAGAACTTGCCCTGTTTGAGTCAACTAATCTAACTCATCACTGTATTTGTTCATTTATCTTATCCTTTACTTTATTCTACAAAGAATTTAAGGCAGCAGTAAAATCCGATATATCTCTTCTCTGTAGTAACTGTGTAATTATATTTGTCTAAATCTGTTCAATACTTCTGTCTATATCATCATAAAACTGTAAATTCCTTTAAGGCCAGAATTAGGTTTACTGATGTGGGCACACTTTCAAAAGTGCAATGTCTGTCTTTTGTGAATTTAGAGGAGTAGGTAGAAGAATCACTCTCAGCATAATAAACATAGAAAGGCAGTAGTGATAAAGGATGCCAGGGCTTGCTCTGATCACATATGCTGAGTCAGAGAGCTGCTAACAGGATCACAAAGAATGACTAGAAAGAAAAAGAGGTGTCAAGCTAGGCATTCTCCGGAATACTACTCTTCACTCAGCTTTAAAAGCAGAGACAAACCTTAAATTGCAACTAACCTGGGGAGAAGTCAAAAGTAATGATAATATAGCAGTTAATATGGGCTGAGTGCTTTGTGGCACTTTATAAGGATCACTGCATCTAAACTCTGCAATAGCCCTCAGAGAACATCCCTTCTTACGATGAGGAAACAGTCCTAGAGAGGCTAAGTAAACTGCCTAGGATCAGTGAGGCTCTGAATCCACATCTTAATAGACTGAAGACTATTGACTTAAACACTATCCATACTGATTCCCTTATTATCCTGGATATCAGTTAGCATCTTGGCAAAAATCAGTTAACAACCCTTAAGAGGCATCTGGAATCAAGGAGGGTCATCTAGGGAATAGGCACCATAAGGGAAAAAAAGGAGGGGGATTGACAGTAATAAGGTAGTTAAGACAAAGTTTATTGACTTCACAATTTTTTTAGTGTCACTCTCAGCTATATCATTAAAAAATCACCTCAAAATCCTCAGCTGGTAAATGGGTCATAAAATACTAATTGCTGGTCCAATATAGATGTGGTGGCTACTACTGGAAAACTTGCTATCAAAACTGTAAATATACTGACTTCTCAAAATAAATGTTCACGTATAGCTTACAAACTAGGATTTCAAAGTTCTTTTATTTTGTATCTGACAAGGGGTCTAATCTCTAAAATGTATAGAAAACTTCAACTCCTCAACAACAAAAAGACGAATAATCCAATTAAAAAATAGGCAAAGGACAGGAAGAGACACTTCACACCAAAGACGTTCAGGCTCCCAACAAACACATAAAGAGATGTTTGCGATCATTAGCCATTAGAGATAGAAATCAAAACTACAGTGAGATACGATCTCACTCAGCAATAATGGCACTAATCAAAAAACAGAACAACAAAAGCTGGCGATGTAGGGAGAGTGGAACTATCATACACTGCTCGCAGGACTGTAAAATAGTACAACTACCATGAAAAACGGTATGGCGCTTTCTCAAAAAGCGAGAAATAGAAATACCGTATCAGCCAGCAATTCCACTTGTGATGGTTAAGATTGTGTGTCAACTTGGCTGGGCTATGATTCTCCATGTTTTACTGTAATCACTCCCATGATTGAATATACTGTGAGTAGCGAATCAGATGAAAGGGAGTCTCCTTGGGGGTGTGGCCCACATCTGTATATAAGCAGATATTCTGACTTTTTGCTCTTTCTGGATCCTGCAGCTACTTCCTGTCGTTTCATCTCCCATTCTTGGGACTTGAGCGCTCAGCTCATCTGCCGCACCTGGGATTCATCAATCTGCACAGCCTGTGAGTGGGAACCCTGCTCTCCGACCTTCCGATCTTGGGCTTGCCAGCTTCTGCAGCTGTGTGACTTGGGAGAGGCCTCTACCCTGATCCACGGACTTGGGACGTTCTAGCCTCTACAATCGCATGAGCTGTTTCCTTGATATAATCTCTCTCTATATATATATTTATACACTTTACTGGTTTTGCTTCTCTAGAGAACCCAGCCTAAGACACCACTTCTACATACATATCCTAGAGAAATAAGAGCTATGATACGAATAGACATGCACACCCATGTTCAATGCAGCATTATTCACAAAAGCAAAAAGATGGAACAACCTAAGTGTCTATCAACAGGTGAATGGATAAACAAACGATAGTACATACACACAATGGAATAATACGCAACTATGAAGAACAATGATGAATCCGTGAAACATCTCACAATATCAGATGAATCTGTAGGATATTATGCTGAGTGAAATAAGTCAATCACAAAAGGACAAATATTGTATGAGACCACTATTATAAAAAGTCAAGAACAGGTTTGCAACAAAGAAACATTCTTTGTCAGTTACCAGGGATGGGAGGGGGAGAGCGGGAGAATCAATAAATAGATAGTAGACACGTGTTAATTCTGGTGAAGGGAAAGGCAATACACAATACAAAAGAAGTCAGCACCTGACCAAGGCAAAGGAAGATACTGAGAGGTATGTAAGAAAAAAAAAAAACAACTTCAGGGGCCCTGGTGGTACAGTGGTTAAGCACTTGGCTGCTAACCAAAAGGACAGCAGTTCGAGTCCACCAGCCACTCCCTGGAAACCCTATGGGGCAGTTTTACTCTGTCCTATAGGTCTCTATGACTTGGAATTGACAAAACAGCAGAACGTGTAGTTTTTTGGTTTTTTTTTTTTTTTACAGTAAAGACTATAACATATACAACCCTGCAACAACAGTTATTACAAAGAGTAATTTGTAAGTGGATACATAGGTAGGTATGTATGCTAAATAGGTGTGAGAGGTCATACGGGAGTACACCCCATGCATGTATGGGTATGGTTGCGGATCTTTCTACATACATATTCGTATGTGCTGCATATACGTTCAGAAATATAATAAAGCACATAGGGTGCACAAGTATGGAAGCTTCTTAGACATAATCAAACACCTCATGGGACTGAGCTACTGGGCTTAAAGGCTAAGGACCATAGTCTTAAGAGACATCTAGGTCAACTGGTATAACATAATTCATAAAGCTAACGTTCTACATCCTAGTTTGGTGGGTAGCATCTGGGGTCTTAAAGCATGTGAGTAGCTATCTAAGATACAACTATTGGTTTCTTCTAATCAGGAGCAAAGGAGAATGAAGAAAACCAAAGACACAAGTGAGCAATTAGTCCAAAGGGCTAATCGGCCACACTCCTCTAACCTGAAACCAGAACTAAATGTTACCCAGCTACCACTACAGACCTCTCTGACCATGGACACAATAGAAGGTCCTGGTTAGAATGGGTGAAAAATGCAGAACAAAATTCAAATTCATAAAAAAGACCAGACTTACTGGCTTGATAGATAAACTACCCCGAGACTACTACCCTAAAGACACTCTTCTAACTTGGAACTGAAGCCACTTCTGGAGGCCACCTTTAAGCCAAGTAACAGACTGGCCTATAAAATAAATAATAACACCTGGGAGGAAATGTGCTCCTCAGAACAAACAATTATATGAGACCAAAAGGGCAACATTTTCCCAAAAGCAAAAATGTGAAACTAGGGAGGGGCAGGGAGACTGGACAAATGGAAACAAGGAACCCAGGGTGGAGATGGGCAGAGTGCTGACACATTGCGGGGACTACAACCAATGTCACAGAACAATTTGTGTATGAATTATTGAATTGAAAACTGATCCGCCATGTAAGCTTTCACCTAAAACAAAATGTCCCAAAAAAAAAAAAAGTTCTTTCACTTTGATTTACTACGAGACAAGGGAAAGTTTTATCCCCTTTTCAAAGACTATGAGCAGACACAAATGACCAAAAGAAAATGGCCTATGAGCCACTATTTCATTTGAGCACTTTCCAGCCTCTGGTGATGCCTCAGAGAACATCAGCTTCATCTCGAGTACAAAGCCAGAAAGTCAGGACACCCACTGTTACAAATGATGGCCAGTCTGACTTTTAAAAGCCCCCGCAGCTGTAGCAAATTTAAGGGATTAAAATCTGTTCATCTCTGGGATAATCAAGTAAGAGATCATAATTAGTCGTTTTTTTTTTTTTTTCCTACTATTGTCTGCTGTTGTTAGCTGCTGTCTGGTTGGCCCCAGACTCACAGCAACCCTACGTACGATGGGATCAGACCACTGTGGTCCACGGTGGTGGTTTAGTGGTAGAATTCTCATCTTCCATGCAGAAGACCCGTGCCAATGCAACTCAGGTACAGCCACTGTCTGTCAGTAGAGGCTTGCGTGTTGCTATGATGCTGACACATTACAGCGGAGCTTCCAAACAAAGGACTAGAAAGAAAATCCTAGAGATTTACTTCTGAAAATTGGCCAGTGATAACCCTTTGATTCCCTTTTTTTCCTAATGATAGTACAATTACACTTCAGATTCACACAAATACTTCATATTCACACAAACACTTCAGATTCACACAACTACTGTCTCATAGGAAATGAATACACTTACTCCACAAACCGCAACTTGCATGATTGCATCAAAGCCACCTTCTGGAGAATCCAAATTTCCAGATATGCGCTGTTTACCAACAAGTTCGTTAAATACTTCCCCTCTATCAGTAAGACTAAGCACATTTTTGTAGCTAAAGGGGCTGGTGCAGTTCTGTTCACTTGTGCAAGGATTCCTGAGTTTAGCTGGGGTTGTACTAATGTAAGGCATCACAGTTTTCTCCACAAATGAGCCAAACCCTGTCAAGGAAAAATGCGTATATTTACACAATGTATATAAATTTATATAGACATATATAAACTTGGGAGTCTGAAAAAAATCAAGTATCTTAATATGTAAGTCAATCTCTTACTTCTGTCTATCCACTTTAAAAATAACACATTCCTTTCCTAGCATACTTGCTTTCAGTAACTGCCTGTTAAATGAATGAGTGAAGGAATGAATAGAACAAATGAATAAATGTATATTCTGGAATTCTAAGCACTTCAAAAAGACTAACTCGGTTAAGAGCTTCCTACTTCCATTGTGGTTTATTCCACTGAATAAAAAAGCATTTTAAGTAAGTGAAATTCTGTTTGTTAATGTTCCCCCTGAAATAGAACTCATTTCTAAAAGGCAGTTTTTGGTCCTCAAGAAGACTGTCAAATTTTTCCAATATTCTGTTCTTAACCTCTGCAGGCCCAGGAATGGAAAAAAGAAGTCAGAAAGAGATTAAGTTGAAGATGCATGAAATGTGGAAAATAAGGTTTGAAAAGATCATTATAAAAGAAAGATCCAGGTCTGAACTGAGATCAGGTTGTATAGGCAGTGTGGCCACGTCAATTAGTAGTGAAATAGAACGTCAGTGCTCAATACATGTTTATAAAATAGATTAATGCATAAATGAATTTCCATGAAAACAAGCATGCATTTCGTTACCTAGATGGTATAATCTGCCTTATGTAAGAGAGAATAAGAGACCAGGAAGCAAAAAGATTACAAACTATGTGACAAAATACCAATTTCCTCTCAGAAAGAAAGGGCTAAACACTGGCCTGTTTACTCACAAATATGTTGTGAAGAACCAAAGGGAAAAAATATCAAAAGGTTTTGAGAACTAACAAGCCTTAAACAAATGCAAATTATTAATTTTCCCAGCATTCCTACCAATTCTGAAGTCTGAAGTAATCCTCTTCATTTCATTCATCAGATCTGTTCCAAGACTTTTCACGTTCTCCAAATCATCTTTCATTGAGTAAGAGAGGTCCATAAGGTAGTAGAGATCAATAGGATAGTCTTCAGCTCTCTTGAATTTTAATGTAAATGTCTGTGGCTCACCTAATGAAACAGAGATGAGAAAATAAAATTACCCTGTCAACAATCAAAAACAAATGAGAAAAACCAAATGACTTAGATTTACATGGTAAATACAAACAAGCTTATTAAATGCCATATTTTTAACAAAAAACTAGGAACTCCATACATAACTCTAACAGACCCACTCAACTTCAGTTAACAAACACTTGCCATGCTAGATCCTGGGGATACAAAGGTGAAAAAAGACAGCATCCCCAAGATACAGTGGGCAGGACAAATAATCAATGTGTAAATACGAGACAGGAAAGTAAATAGACTGAACACCATAAATTAGACGAGCGTGGGCTAAAACCAAAAAAAAAAAAAAAAAAAAACAAAAAAACCAAACCAACCCACTGCCGCCAAGTTGATTCTAACTCATAGCAGCCCTACAGGACAGAGTAGAACTGCCCCGCAGGGTTTCCAAGGAGCAGCCGGTGGATTCGTGCTGCCCACCTTTTGGTTAGCAATCAGGGTACATATCAGGTACACCTGTGTTTTCAGAGATGAAGTTATATGTGAGGACTCTGCTCTCCCTGAATGAGAAGCCACTGTATGCAAATGAATTAACATGATCATATGTTTACTTTAGAAAACCTGGCAAAAAAGTTTTGGAAACGGATTCTATAGACACAGAAATAGTTATGAAACTACAGCAAAGATGCAAGAAGAAGATGAAGATGTGAACTGAAACAATGGGGAAGGAGAGGAGAGAAAAGATACAGGAGACGTTAGGTATAACTCAGGGAATACAGAAGAAAGAGAAGGTTTGGGTAGAAAACGATTAAGCTTTCAACCTGCCATTTTTCTCTCTATAGATTTCTAGTAGACAGCTGATAAATAGGTCTGGAGCTTAGAAGAAAAGTCTGTGCTACAGATACAGATTTGTGAGTCAGTAATACACAAATTGTTTTTAAAGCCACAGAGAAAAACCAGCATTAAAGTGGACTGCAGAAATAAGGGAATAAAAAAAGACAGACAACGGAGACCGGAAAGCAAAGGTGAGAGAAGAAGAAAAACGGAAAGTGGTATCATGGAAGCCAAGAGAAGAGCATTTCAAGAAGTTCAAAGAGTCACTTGGTACAGAAAGGTTAGGGGGAAAAAAGACACTAATAAGGGTCTACTAGCTTGGTGGTCCCAAAGTGATGGTGGAGCTTTGCCAGAACAGGTTTAGAAGCAGGTGATGGTTAATTTTATGTGTCAACTTGGTTAGGCTATGGTGTCCAACTGTTTGGTCAAACACTAGTCTAGACTCTGTGTGAAGTAGTCACGTGTGATTAAATCAGCTGGCCATTAAGTAAAGCAGACAGCCCTCGCTAATGGTGGTGAACCTCATCCAATCAGGTGAAGGCCTTAGGAAAAAAACAGGAATTTTCCCTAGGGTGTATTCTGTCTTCAGATTATAAACAGACATAGTGCCAGAACTCTTCCACTCTTTACTCTTCCCATCCTCTGACCTATGGCTTTGGGGACAGAAGACTGCAGGAATCTCCAGCCTATTGCCTGACTACGGATTCTGGACTGTCAGCCCTCCCACCACCACAATCACATGAGCTAATTATACATATATATACACATATATATATACACACAAATATACATGTACACACACACACACACACACACATCACTGGTTCTATTTCTCTGGAGGACACTGACTAAGCAAAGTATGACTGCACTGGGTTGAAGAATGGATGGGAAATGATGACGTGAAGACAGAGTGCACACCATTCTTCTGAGGAACTCAAACATAAAGACAAAGAGAGGAGATGGAAACTACAAATGACAGAAAGAGGGCCCCTCCCTTCTTATAAAGATGAGGGACTGCCACACACTCTTATAAAAACCCTAATATTTTAAAAGGGCATCTATGCAAAACCAATGGCCAAAATCATTCTTAATGGAGAGAGGCTAAAAACATTTCGCCTTGAAAACAGGAACAAGACAAGGATGCCCTTTATCACCACTCCTATTTAACACTGGGCTGGAAGTTCTAGCTAGAGCAATAAGGCAAGAAAAAGAAATAAAGGGCATCCAAATTGGTAATGAAGAAGTTAAACTGTCCCCATTTGCAGATAATATACTATACATAGAAAACCCTAAAGACTCCAAGAGAAATCTACTGGAACTAATAGAAAGATTCAGCAGAGTAGCAGGATACAAGATAAACATTCAAAAATCGTTGTATTCCTATACACCAGTAAGGAGAACGATGAAAAGGAAATCAGGAAATCAATACCATTTTCAATAGCCCCTAAAAAGATAAAATAATTAGGAATAAATCTGATCAGGGATGTAAAAGACCTATACAAACAAAACTACAAAACACTACTGCATGAAACCCAAAGGGATCTACATAAATGGAAAAATATACCATGCTCATGGATAGGCAGTCTCAACATTGTGAAAATGTCAATTCTACCCAAAGCAATTTACAAATAAAACGCAATCCTGATCCAAATACCAACAACATTCTTCAAAGAGATGGAAAAACTGATCATTAACTTTATATGGAAAGGGAAGAAGCCCCAAATAAGTAAAGTACTACTGAAGAAGAAGAATAAAGTTGGAGGACTCACACTACCTGACTTCAGAACCTACTATACAGCTACAATAGTCAAAACAGCGTGGTACTGGTACAACGACAGATACATTGACCAATGGAACAGAATTGAGAACCCAGATGTAAATCCATCCACCTATGGTCACCTGATCTTCGACAAGGGCCCAAAGTCCATCAAATGGGGAAAAGACAGTCTTTTTAACAAATAGTGCTGGCAAAACTGGATATCCATCTGCAAAAAAATGAAACAGGACCCATACCTCACACTGTATGCAAAAACTACTTCAAAATGGATCAAAGACCTGAATATAAAGTCTAAAACTATAAAGTTCATAGAAGAAAAAATAGGACCAACACTTCAGGCCTTAATACATGGCATTAACAGGATACAAACCATAACCATCAATGCATAAACCCCAACAGATAAGCTAGATAACTGGGATCTTCTAAAAATCAAACACCTATGCTCTTCCAAAGACGTCACCAAAAGAGTAAAAAGAGAACCTACAGACTGGGAAAAAATTTTTGGACAGTACAAGTCAGACAAAGATCTAATCTCCATAATCTACAAGAAAATCCAACACCTCTACAACAAAAAGACAAATAATCCTATTAAAACATGGGCAAAGGAAATGAACAGACACTTCACCAAAGAAGACGTTCAAATGGCCAACAGACACATGAAATGCTCGCGATCACTAGCCATTAGAGAAATGCAAATTAAAACCACAATGAGATACCATCTCACCCCGGCATTACTGGCACGAATCAAAAACACTGGAAATAACAAATGTTGGAGGAGCTGCGGGGAGGTGGGAACTCTTATGCACTGCTGGTGGGAATGCAAAATGATACAACCATTTTGGAAAATGATATGGCGCTTCCTCAGAAAGCTAGAAATAGACATACCATTCGATCCAGCAATCCCACTCCTAGCAATATAGCCTAGAGAAATAAGAGTCGTCACTCGAATAGAATATGTACACCTATGTTCATGGCAGCATTGTTCACAATAGCAAAACGATGGAAACAACCTAGATGCCCATCAACAGATGAATGGATAAACAAACTACGGTACATACACCCAATGGAGTACTATGCAATGAGAAAAAACAACAATGAATCTGTGAACCATCTCATAACATGGATGAAACTGGAGGACGTTATGCTGAGTGAAATAAGTCAATCACAAAAGGACAAATACTGTATGAGACCTCTATCGTAAAAACCCATGAAAAAGTTCACACAAAAATTGTAACAATCTTTGTTGGTTACCAGGGATGGAAGGGGTGGGGGGGGAAATACTAAATAGGCAATAGATAAGTGGTATCTTGGGTGAAGGGTGAGACAGTACACAATACAGGGCAAACTAGCACAACCTGTACAAGGAAAGGTCATGGAAGCCCCATAGACACATCCAAACTCCCTGAGGGACTGAATTGCTTGGTGGAGGACTGTGGGGACCATGGTCTCAGGGAACATCTAGCTCAACTGGTATGACACAGCTTATAAAGACAATGCTCTACATTCTACCTTGGTGAGTAGTGTCTGGGGTCTTAAACGCCTGTAACCGGCTATCTAAGATACTCCACTGGTCTCATCCCTTCGGGAGCAAGGGAGAATGAAGAGAACAGGATACAAGGAAAAGATCAGTCCGAAGGACTAACTGTCCACAGCTACCAAGGACTCCACCAAACTGAGTCCAGTACAGCTAGATGGTGCCCGGCTACCACCACTGCCTGCCCTGACGAGGATCACAACAGAGGGTTCTGGACGGAGCTGGAGAAGGATGTAGAGCATAATTCTAACTCACAAAAAAAAAGACTGGATTTACTGGCCTAAAGGAGACTGGAGAAACCTCGAGACTATGGCCCCCAGACACCCTTTTAGCTCAGTGGTGAAGCTACCTCCAAGGTTCACTGTTCAGCCTGGGAGTGGACAGCCCCGTAAAACCAAGTGAGACTAACGAGGTACAGGAGTCCAGTGACAAGGGCCAGAAGGCAGAAGGGGACAAGGAAGCGGGTGATAGGGAACCCAAAGTTGAGTAAGGATACTGTTGATGTGTTGTGAGATTGTTAACCATTGTAATAGGGCAACATTTGTAGTAACTGTTAAATGAGAAGCTATTTTGTTCTGTAAGCCTTCATCTTAAGTGAGAATAACAGCACAATTGGAAGAGTGTAGTCAATGTCACTGAACTGTATATATAGAAATTTTTGAAAACGGTGTACTTTGGCTATGTGTAGTTTCACCAAAAAAAAAAAATGTTGAGAAGTTAGAGGGTTAATATGTTGTGGGGTTGTTAAGAAATGTCATAAGACAACATGTGTACTACTGTTTCATGAGAAACTATTTGTTCTGTAAGCCTTCACCTGAAGTACAATAAAATAAAAAAAAAACCTAATATTTTAACGATACTAAGCAAATACAAAGAAGAATATACGAAAATGATGTCTATTTTATAGTAAGTGATTATACCAGAGGATGGACACAAGTTATTTTTGAAATTCATGCCATACAATTAACCACTTTCTGCATCTCTGATAGAATTCACTTTGGACATTAAAAACCAAATCCGTTGCCGATGAGTCAATTCCGACTCATAGCGAAACTATAGTGCCACCAGGGATCCCTTTGGACATTGTTGATGTTGTTGTTAGATGCCGACGAGTTGGTTTCAACTCATAGCGACCCTATTACAACAAAACACTGTCCAGTAGAGTCCTGTGCCATCGACACAATCATTGTTATGCCTGAGCCCACTGCTGCAGCCACTGTGCCAATCCACCTCATTGAGGGTCTTCCTCTTTTTCGCTGACCTCTACCTTACAAAGCATGATGTCCTTCTCCAAGGACCGATCCCTCCTGACAACATGTCCAAAGTATGTGAGATGCAGTCTTGCCATCTTTGCTTCTAAGGAGCATTCTGGCCGTACTTCTTCCAAGACAGATTTGTTCCTTATTTTGGCAGTCTATGATACATTCAATACTCCTCGTCAACACCACAATTCAAAGGCATCAATTCTCCTTTGGTCTTCCTTATTCATTGTCCAGTTTTTGCATGCATATGAGGTGAATGAGAACACCATGGCTTGGGTCAGGTGCACCTTAATCTTCAAGGTGGTATCTTTGCTGTTTAACACTTTAAAGAGGAATTTTGTAGCAGATTTACCCAATGCAATGTGTCTTCTGATTTCCTGACTGTTGCTTCCATGGGTATTGACTGTGAACTCAAATAAAATGAAATCCTTGACAACTTCAATCTTTTCTCCATTTATCATCATGTTGCTTATTGGTCCAGTTGTGAGGATTTTTGTTTTCTTTATGTTGAGGTGTAACCCATAATGAAGACTGTGGTCTTTGATCTTCATCAGTAAGTGCTTCAAGTCCTCTTCACTTTCAGCAAGCAAGGTTGTGTCATCTGCATAATTGCAGGCTGTTAATAAATCTCCCTCTAATCCTGATGCCCTGTTCTTCATATGGTCCAGCTTCTTGGATTATGTACTCAGCATACAGACTGAATAGGTATGGTGAAAGAATACAACCCTGACACCATTCCTGACTTCAAGCCATGCAGTATCCCCTTGTTGAGTTCGAATGACTGCCTCTTGATCTATGTACAGGTTCCGCATGAGCACAATTAAGTGTTCTGGAACTTTGGACATTAGTAATATTCAATATTATTCCAAATAAACATGCCACAAATGGTTACAGCTGCAAAAAATTTCCAAAATTTAATCTGTTGCAGAGTGCCAGTGCACACATGAAAATGAGGCTAACAAAGTTCATATCAAAAAACTCAAGGAGAAATGAAGGTATTAATAGGGTTAGACTTCTGTACCTGATCGTAACTGTAAAATCAATTGCTGTGGCTGGATCTGAGTAATATCTTCTGGCTGGAGCTTCTCTGCTGTTCCTTTGCTACGATTTGTTACATTTTTATTTTTCTTTACATCTTTGGAGCCTCTCGGATTTTCTATGTCATCTGGATGGCAACCTTTCTTTTTTAAGGCTTCTAAATCATCACATCGGGCAGAGGTAGGCATTCCTTCTTGTAAAAATGTCTAAATGACATAAAAAATATAGGTATAAATTTAAAAATGTAATGATCAAAGCTTTTACATAACTGTAATTTCAAAATAAAACACGTGAAGCATCTAATGTACCTCATTTCTGGTTTTTAAACAAATGTCCATTCATCCAAACCATAATGAGTACTTTAAAAACAAACAAAACCCTTTCCTAGAAAGTTATGGCATTCCCAGGACTGACCTAAGTGTACATTTTAACTGTCCCACCCTCTAATTCAGGATATCTAGGAAAAGAGATTTCTTCAGTGAAATCACCTACTCAATATGGTTAATGGCCACTAATATATATGCCCAAATATTAGACAAAATTTTTTCCTAAAATTTCCCTTTGAAAAGTCCTTATAAAGTCTCTCATATTTCACTCCCCATTACAATATTATGAACAAGCCAATGTTTAGGGAAAACACATTAGCCTAAAAGCATACTCATTAATGATGGTATTTTTAAAAGGCAACCAAAAAATTTAACACAGATTTTGTAAGTATTCCTGCGGAGGCTGGACCTATAAATTTCAAGCATTGGCTATTATTGTAAACAAGTATTTTAAAATTTATTTTAAAAAGCAATACAGTAAATACTTATATGACAAGGGTTACGAATATATTTCGTGATTAAAAAAAAAAAAAAGGTCTTAATGGTATATAAATGAATAGATACTTATGGCTTGCGTGTAGAATTTCCAGTAATGATATGAATTCAAAATGTGCTATATTTCAAATAACTGAGATGGAAGCAAAAATGTTACCAGATGACTGAAAAAGTACCTTCATGAAAACAAAAGCACAGCCTGAAAAGATGTACGTAAAAGTTTTAAATAAAACATTTTCATGAAATTTGAGAGTGGGAAAACATGGCATTAGCATTTATGTATATATATATGTATGTGTGTGTCATTTTAAAATATGTAAATATAAATCATAAAAAATATTATCAATAAATTATTATAACTAGACATTTGATGACTATGTCACATATATCCCTACAAACTATATATTTAGTTGGCCAAAAACTTTTTTCCTAATCTTGACATGGGGAAAATGAAGGACTGCCATTTATTTGGGCTCACCTTATGTTCAGTCATATATGGTATGTGTTTTTACCTATCAGTTTCATGGTGCTGTATAAAGTAAGTAAAAATATTTAAATGAAAAAATACATAGTGGTTTTTTTCAGTTATTTTTTTAACGAACAAACACTGATAAGAGCACATATGAAATTAGAGAAACAAATGGATAGGAAACCAAGGGCCAGATGGTTCAAAGCCACACTATCATCAAATGTAAGATACTACCAAAGCAAAGGGTGCTAGTGAATTACACATTCCCAAATATGTGCCAATTCAGGAAACATTAAGATTATAATCAACACCCAAACAAAATTCCACTATCCACATTCCAAAATAGCACGCGATAACTTAAAAATTATGCCCGAAAGCATCAAAGGCTTAATTATTTAAAGAATAAAAGTGAATAAAATTCAAAGCCTACCCTCACTGGGTTTATATTAGGATGCAAATAATTCTATATTAGTCTAAATCAAATATAATTGTGAAGGCTAATTTGTACCTTCCCCCTCAAAAAAAGGGAAAAATCTATAACAGTCTACACCTAAAGCAGTCCACTAAACATATAATGCCAACCACAAGGACAAGCCACAGAAGTAATTTAAAATTTTCTAGTAGTCACACTAAAAAGAAACATGGGAAATAATTTCAATAATATATTGAAAATATTATCATTTCAACATGTAATCATCCATTTTAAAAAAATTTAATAAGTATTTTTATACTAAGTCTTCAAAATCCAGTATGTATTTGAGACTTACAGCATTCTCCATTTGGACAATGTATGTTTCAACTGCTCAAAAGACACATGACTAGTGACTGCTGTGCTGAACAGCACAGCTCTAGACCACCAGGGTTTCACATGTGAAAACAAAAACCTGTTGCTGTGGAGTTGGTTTCGCTCATAGTGACCCTAGAGGACAGAGCAGAACTGCCGCATAGGGTTTCCAAGGCTGTAGTCTTTACGGAAGCAGACTGCCACATCTTTCTCCCGTGGAGCAGCTAGTAGGTTTGAACCACTAACCTTTCAGTTAGCAGCCGAGTGCTTATATAGCCAAGGCCTTATATCTTACACACAGGCAACACTTATCCATTAAACACTGTTTTAAATGAAAATTCCTAACTGCTATTTCCCAAGGATATAACATTGAACAGCACTAAATTACTAAATGGGAAAGACTTGAGCAACCTTACTTACTAAATTTGTACACCATCCACAATTTGGCCCTGCTTGTATACATTCTCCACATGACTTGGCATTTGCTTTTAGACATCTATTTTCATCTGTCAGGAAAAGAAAGAAGGGATCACTTTACTTGAAGTTTCAAGAGAAAAAATAATGAAAAATCAGGAACTCAATGACAAACAATGCAATATATATGAATATTAAGTATGAACACTATGAACCCAGTTACCAAGTTGATCTAGATCTACTCCCCAGAATGCGTGGATAGGAGCAACTTTAAAGGGGTGACAATCACTGTTTGGGCATACTGGTGGATTCATTCTCTCATTCAACATATATTTATTTGAAACCTTTTATATGCTGGACATTATTCATTATTCTAAGCACTGAGGATACAGCAGTGAAGAAAATCAACAAAAATCTCTGCCCTCATGGAGTTTACAGTCCAGTAGGGGAGACAGACAAACAAACAAGATAAATAAGACACACGGCATGTTAGAAAGAGATAAACAGTAAGAAGAAAAAATAAATCTGGGAAAAGAAGTATGGGGAAGAGGGTGTGCAATTATAAATACGATAGCCAGGGAAGGCCTCACTGAGACGTTACCATTTGAGTCAAGAGCTGAAGGAGGGATAGAATCGTACAGATACCTGAGAGAAAAACACTTCAGGCTAAAGAGACAGCCAAGGTCAAGGCTCTAAGCAAAAGAATGCCTGGTGTCTCTGAGCAAAAGCAAGGAGGGCAGTATAGGAGAGAGTAAGAAATATGGTGAGAGACTGGGTGGAAGCGGTGATGGGGGAGCCTGACCATGAAGGACATTATAGGCCATTATAGGAACTTTGAATTTTACTCTGAGTGAGATAGGGGCCAGTGCAGGGCTTGCAGAAACAGTAGCATGATCTGACTTAGGTTTTCCCTGGAAACAACTGGTCAAAGAGTGAGACAAGATACTGAAATGAAAAGACAGCTATGAAAAAAAAATTTTTTTTTTTTTTTTTTACCTGTTTGGCCAAACACACAGCAAACTGAGCTAATCAGTCCAATCCAGAAAATCAGTTGTAAATTCATCTGAAATACAAAATGTACATCATTAATAAATAAGATACATTAAATACAAAATATTCCCACCCACCTTGTTTGATTTTATAAACATAACATCTCTCAAACCATTTCTCTCTAACACCTCTCCACACCCACATCATCCACCTCTCCCCCTCAGCCCATTACCCCACCTTTCACCTACACAACTAGATAACTTCTGTACCAGGTCCCCGGGCTCCATACCTGCCTCCCTCCAAATCAAAGGTTTTAACATTTAATTAACCATACTCAAAAAAGAGTAACAGTGTCAAGTATTCCCTAACATCATAAAAGCTATCAACGTTCTCTGTCCCATACAGTCTCTATCTCTATTATCTTCTGCAAGCTCCCAGAGGGCCAGACAGGCATATCCAGATGTCTTAGTCAGTCACTTCAATGCTGACTGCCAATTTGAGTAAACTTTTCAAAAACCTGATCATGTCAGCCCCCTGCTTGTAACAACAGTGTTTATAGTGTGCACTATACTACATATATATGTACATGTATACATATACACATACATATATATATGTGTGCATACACATGGTTCAACATATAGTGTTCAATAGCATTAAGACCAACATCCTACACAAGGCCCTGATTCAATTTTTGAATCCGAACTCTTTTTTAAGAAAATCAACTTCTAAGCATGGAATTAGTAAAAGATTTGGTTCAAGTTCCTACATTTTCTAGATCTACAAACTGTTGTTATTGTTAGGTGCTGTCGAGTTGGTTCCGACTCACAGCGACCTCATGTACAACAGAACGAAACACTGCCTGGTCCTGAATCATCCTCATAATCGTTGTTATACTTGAGCCCGTTGTTGCAGCCACTGTGTCAATCCATTTCATTGAAGGTCTTCCTGTTTTTTGCTGACCCTTCACTTTACCAAGCATGATGCCCTTCTCTGGGAACTAGACTCAAGAAAACATCATAAAAGGCCCTTTCCAGAATCTCTAAAGAAAAATTAATAGTCTGTATAGTTTTGATTCAGTGATTTATACTTGATTCTTAATCTCTGAAAATGAGGTACTCTATAATAGTAATAATCAGAATATTCTATTAAGCAGAATACCCAATCATTAGGTATATAATTTTTTTCTGTGAGAAGAGTTCCAAAGTCAATAAGCTATACCTTCAGCAGATTTGGTCAAAGACGGCTCCAGTTCCCGGTGGCTGCTGACCCCATCACTATCACCTGACTACTGCTCTGGGACTAGCAGCTAGCCTAAGAATTCTTCATATATCTATCTGTTCCTCCCACAAGGAAAAATACAAGAAGCAAATACACACACATGCACACACACACACACAGTCATAAATATATATAGCACAGGGTAAAATTTTAGCTTTACTAGTTATCAAAGAAATACAAAACAAAGCAATATAAAATAAACTGGCCAAAAAAAAAAAAAAAAAGAAAGTTTTTTAACCCATTAAAACACTGCAGAGAAGGCTGACAGAAACTAGCATAGATGGCTGGTGGCTCTGTAAACTGGTACAATTTGAGGGGAAATAATTTGACAACCTATTTCAAAAACCATAAAAAATGTTTCTATTCTCTGAGTTAGCAATCCAACAACTGACAATTCATCCAAAAGAAAGAATTAAAAATAAAAGGTGATTAAAAAACGGACTTTTTGGACTGGCTGACGCTGGAGGACTCCCTGAGACTACTGCTCAGAGATACTCTTCCAACCTTGAACCAAAACTAACCCCTGAGGTTACCCTGTAGCTAAATAACAGACTGGCTCAAAAAATAATGACTATTGTCCATAATCAATATGCTCATTAAAAAAAATCACCTATATGAGACCAAATGGTCAACAATTACTTTAAAACAAAGATGAGAATGTAAAGGAGCAGGAAAACTAGATTAATGAAAACAAAACAGCCAGATGGAAATATAATGAGAATGTTCACACATTGTGAAGAATGTAATCAATGTCACTGACCAACTTGTGTAGAAATCGTTGTTAGGGAACCTGAACTGCTGTGTAAATTTTCACCAAAAACACAGTAAAATACTATTTAAAAAAATACAAAAGGTAATATACACATACACTCCCCCCACACAAATGTTTAATATAGTATACTATATGGTATATTTACAATAGGCAAAAATGGAAACATCCTAAATCCAATAATAGGGAACAGCTAGCTAACTGCATCAATTTGATGAATTATTAGGCAATCATAAAAATAATAAAATGCACCATTAAAATAATATAATAATTATGGATGTAAACTACACATTATGATGACAGCTATGTAAAAATAAAAGCATACAAACACATACAGTAACCAGAGAGATCTGGGGATGACAAAGAATTATATATAGCTATAATGTAAAAGCAAAGTGTTTTTCTTATTTGTTTTTAATTTTCATAGCTTTTTTTTTTTTTCTTTGCTTTCTCAACGTAAACAATTATAGCCCATGTGGTATTCTTCTTTCTTGGTAAATTTCCTTTAGCAAGAAAGAGTTAATTGGGTTCCCCCTTAACAATGAGTATTTCCTTTAAAAACCTCCATTTCAAGGGCGCAAATACCAGGATGATAGCTCCACAGCTGATGGCGCTTTAAGTTGTGCTTTAGAGCACCCCTGGGGTACTTGCTTTTCCTCTGTTCATTGCTGGCTTCCAGAGAAAAGGCATAGTCATCCACTTTGCCTTCGTGGGCAGATAAACAAGTTCTGTTATGCCGCAAGCTTACAGTTTTGCTTACATTTCAGTGGTGACACCATCCAAGAGACCAACAAAAGCTGTGTCACGAAAGTGTGAAATGCCTAGCAGTTCACCTTTTAAGGCCTGACTAAAAGGTTTAAGATGCAATAAATCCATGCAGACTGTAATTCTAGGCAATTCAATGTTATCAATTCCAAAGCTCTGACTAAAAGGACCTGGAAAACTAAGCCTCCTGAGGAAAACCATCGCTGTGATGAATGAAGCATCTGGGCAGCTTCCACACAAAGTGAACAGAATATTTGCTCCATATATGGGTTGATACATGCTTCTTTGGGATATTATTCAGGCTACTTTAATGATACTAACCTGCCTTAAGAAACCTTTCACAGTATCATACAATTTAGAGAATTACCACTAAAATAAAGTTTTCTAATACTCTGAGGCTATCTAGCTTTAAAATAATACTTTAAATCTCATTGTCCTTTTCCTTCTAAAAACTCTGGCAAATCGAAGATCAGCTTTGTAAAACCCTCACGCCTCTGGAATAGCTCCAAACCTGGAAGCAGCAAGACAAGGCATTAGTGTTGAAGAACAGCTGAGAGTAACAAGGAAAACAGCTGAGAACAGCTTAAGAGTCCAACTCTCCTATCTAGTCAGCTCATTGGCCAGAAATAGCATTGTCATTGGCTAGTGTTGTCTATAAAAGGCCAGACTTTCTCTCAAGGAAATGAAGACAGCAACTAAGAACCAAGAAGAGCCATGAGGACAATGAGGCTTGGAAGACACCACAGAAGTGGCTATGCCAGAAGCAAGCAGCAGAGCGCTGGATGGTAAAAAAGAAATGACAGAGAAGACCCAAGAGCCTCCTCTAATCAATCTTGATAATCTGTGAAGGTACTGAATATTTCTCCTGCATGTATGTGAGGAAGTGGAAGGAGTAGGCACTAACAGCTTCCTATATTTCAAAACTGCCTAAGGCAGCATATCTGGAACTACAGTCTAAGGAATAACTGAATCAGATTTACCCGGGACGCCCACCCCAGACCTAAAAATCACCACCTCTGGAGGTGCAGCCTGGAGCTCTGCACTTCTAGTACTCCTGGCAACTTACGCTGAGAAACTATGCCCTAAGGAGTTCCTACCAATGGCATTCCACATGCAACAGGCTCAGTGTGAGGGACAAGAGATGTCTTTCAGCTACTGTCCAAGTCCTACATTTCCTCTCCTCTCCATAACCAAAGGTCTAAAAATAGTTGTCCACACTGGTTGTCTCCACTTCCTAACCTCCTACTCTCTCCTTAACCAGCTATAATTGGTGTCCAATCTCTACCATGCATGTGAACATGCTCTTGCAAAAGAACACTTTCCAGGCTTTATCTTACGCTCTGCATTTATTCATTTAGTCAAAAACTTCTTGACTGCCTACAATATACTTGGAATACATCCACCCACAGGATTTACACAAGCCATTTAATACTACTCATCATTCTTTCTTCATACACTCTATTCCCTTGGATTCTACTGGTTTCTCTCCTACCTCTATGGAAGTTCTTCCTCGGTCTGCTAGGTCAGGTTTTGTGCCAGACCTAGAAATACAAAGATCTCTGCCTCAAGGAACTTTCGGTTCAGTTCACAGACAAACACACAAATAATTACAATATGATAGTTTCTTTAATGAAGGTATGGGCAAAGTGCACTGAGGACACCTAAATCTGCCTGGGGGCATTCAAAGGCTTCATGGAAATGACAGTGTTTCAACTAAAATTCAAGAGTAAGTAGGACATGGCCTGGCAGGCAGACATATGATAAGAAGATATTCTAGGCAAAAGGTCTGCATATGCAAAGCCAAGGAATCCTGAGAAAAACTGTAGTAACTTCCTTCTAATCTTATTCCTAAACAGGTATGTTTGGGTGCTGCCATCCCAAATTGGAATTGTCTTTTTTTGCCTTCTTTCTTTACAGGAGAAAAAGAGTAGAAAAAATATACTAACATATTATTTGTAGTTATATCTGGTTGGTGAGATCATAAGTAAGATTATTTTACCCCTACAATTTTCTAGCATAATTTATATTTTAGAAAACTAAAATATCACAAAGGTCAAAAAGAATCTTAAAGTACTTGAGTTGAAAATCACAAGAACTGAGATTAGCAGGGAGAGGGGCTATGTTATAGACAGCCTTAAATGACATCCAAGTTGAAGAGTTTAGATTTTATTCTATAAATAATAGGAAAGTTCTGAACACCTTTAGGCAGGGTAGTAACATTACTACATATACATGGCAGAATAAATAGTGGTACGGAGGAAGCGTGGCAAGATAGAAGCTAGGAGACAAGTACAGTATTTACTGCAAAGGTTCAAGTAAGAGGTGACAAACATCTGAATTCATATAGTGGCAATGGACAGGAAGACAAGTAATTAAGAGATAGAAAGGTGGGTTACAATACTTTACAAATTGAAATATTATGAGGAAATGTGTGAAGACTTGGAGTTGGACAACCAAAAGGAAAAAACACAATCAGCACTTCTCAACCTGAAAGAACTGAAAAGAAAATTCAAGCCTCAAGTTGCAATACTGAAGGATTCTGTGGGTATAAACTGAATGACGTAGGAAGCATCAAAAGAAGATGGAACACAGAGCCACTGTACCAAAAAGAATTGGTTGATGCTCAACCATTTCAGGAGGCAGTATACGATCAGGAACCACTGCTCCTGAAGGAAGAAGTTCAAGCTGCACTGAAGGCACTGGTGAAAAACAAGGCTCTAGGAATTGACCAAATACCAACTGAGATGCTTCAACAAACAAATGTGACACTGGAGGCACTTGGTTGTCTATGCCAAGAAATCTGAAAGACACCTACCTGGCCTACTGACCAAAAGAGATACAAAGAAAGGCAATCAAATGGAATGCAGAAATTATTGAACGATATCATTAATACTACACGCTAGAAAATTTGGCTGAAGATAATTCAAAAACAACTGCAGCTGTACGTTGACAGGAAACTGCCAAAAGTTCAAGCCAGATTCAGAAGAGGACATGAAAAGAGATATTGTTGCTGATGTCAAATGGATCTTGGCCGAAAGCAGAGAATATGGAAAGATATTTATCTGTGTTTTATCGACTATGTGATGACATTCAACCATATGGATCATAACAAATTATGGATAACACTGTGAAGAATAGGAATTTCAGAACACTTACTTGTGCTCATGCAGAATTTGTACATGGATCAATAGGCGGTTATTTGAACAGAACAAGGGGATATTTTGTGGTTCAAAATTGGAAAAGGTGTGCAGTGGAGTTGTATCCTTTCATCATACTTATTCAATCCGTGTTCTAGACAAATAAGCCAAACTATATGAAAAAGAATGCAGTATTAGGTTGGAGGAAGACTCATTAACAACCTGTGATATGCAGATGACAAAACTTGGCTTGCCAAAAATGGAGACGACTTGAAACACTTACTGATGAAGGTCAAAGACTATAGCCTTCAGTATGCATTACGCTTGAACGTAAAGAAAACAAAAATTCTCTCGAGGACCAATAAAGAGTGTAATGATAAATGGAGAAAAAATTGAAATTGTCAATGATTTCGTTCTACTTGGATCAACAATCAACCTCCATGGAAACAAAGTCAAGAATCAAATGACATACTGCACTGGGCAAATCTGCTGCAAAAGATTTTTTTTAAGTTTTAAAAAAGCAAAGATGTCACCTTGATGCCTGATATACATCTAACCCAAGCCATGGTCTTTTCAATCGCCTTAAATGCATGTGAATGTGATAATGAAAAAAGAAGACAGAAGAAAAAGTGATGTGTTTGAATTGTAGTGTTGGTGAAGAATATATCACGGAATGCCAAAAGAACAAACAAATCAGTTTTAGAAAAAATACAACCAGAATGTCCCTTAGAAGCAAGGATGGCAAGATTTTGGCTTGCATACTTTGGACACATCATCAGGAAAAACCAACTGCTAGAACAGGGCATCGTGTTTCATAAAGTGGAAGGCCAACAAAAATGAGAGAAACCTTCAATGAGATAGACTGGCACAACAGCCACAATAATGGACTTAAACATATCAAAGATTCGTGAAGACGATGCAGGACCAGGCAACGTTTTGTTCTGATGTACATAAAGTCACCATGAGCTGGAGCTGACTCAACAGCAACAAACAAGGAATGTGGGATCTGATCACTGCCTTGGATAGGAAGGGTGAGGGAAAGAAAAGAATCTAGACCAACCATAACTGTCAAATAGGGAAGATACAGGGAGGAGGATGAAGTTAGGGGAGAAAATGATGAGCATCCTTTTAGAAATGTGGAGTGTAAAAAGTCTGTATGAAATCTAGGGAACACACCTACTGGGAAGTTAAGACCTATGGGTCTGGATCTCAAGGGATAGGCCAGGGTTAGAATTACAGACATGAGAGGAAGTTACCATTAGACAGGTGGTAATGAATTTATGAAAATGGATGAGGTTGTGAGGAAAAGAAAACTTTATAAGAGAAGAGAACTAAAAACAGATTTGAAGAGGTGAAGACACAAGAAAGAGAAAATGTAACTGATGGAGCCAGGCCTCCTCAGAGCAAAGAGGGGACTGGCATTCAAAGCAAAAGGGAATGTGTTAGCGTGAATAGGAGGTGTCACATCTTTTCCCTGAGGCAGGGTGTCGGACAAAAAGCTTAGACAGTCCAAGCATGAGACTGCAATAGGATTATATAACAATGCTGAAGGCCCAGCAGGTACTGGACCCTTACAGAAGCACATCTGTAACACTCATCTCACTTGTAACTATGTGTTTATTATCTTCCCTGATAGTTTCTAGTCTCTAAGAGGATAAACCTGGCTATAGTACACAGAAGTTCTTGGCACAAAGATGTTCAAAAGTTTTTGCTGAACTGTATTATGATTTTTTTCCCTTACATTATTCAGAAGCCCAAAGAAGTTTTTCAGAATTAATGTGCAGACATTCTTTAAAATAGAAGTTACTATAGACCCTCTAGTGATAATTTTAATTATTTGAAGTATATACAAATCAACTTAAGGCTAGACATAAAATGCCTCATGCTCATGGCTCTTACACATTTTAAAACCAAAATTAAATTACAAATTAAGTACAAATACAAACACAGACATTAAAATTATAATTACTTGCTTATAATGTGATCAACCAGATAATCCAGATGTTGGTTTACATTATCACCATCAACATGAAAGCACAAATTAAAAAAAAAAAACCTTGCAGAAATGCTCAAATAGTTGAGAGGGTCTCAGACTCCATTCTGAAATCAGGGTAGGAATCTACTGCTTTGCAGGGCAGGTGCAGAGGTGGAAAGGGAGGGTAAAAGGCATGGTGCTGACAACCTAACAACAAAAAAGAGGAAGAAGTCAAGGGACTAGCAATCACAAAGCGCAGGTGAGAGAAGAGGAGATACTGTAAACAAAGGAGTGAAAAGAGCTGGAGAGTAAGACATCCTAGAGTTCAAAATTTCAGAGACAGGCAGTCCTGGATAAAAAGGTCTAGGTGAGGATACAGCAATAGGTTACTGTTTTAGCGTGGGTTCTTTCCCAAAGCAGAACCTGAGACAAGGACTTGTATGCAGGCAGTTATTTGGAAGACGACCCCAGGGAAAGACAGGGACTAAAGAGACTGAACCAAGAAAATGAAAACATAAGGATACTTGATTTACCACAGTGGGTACCTGGGGACTTACCTTGCTGGAGACTCTGAGGAGTGTATAGGAAATCTGTCCATAGGAGGATCAACAAGGAGAAGTATACCCATCAACTCCAGTCCCTCACAGGTAAAGGTTGTCCAAGGGACATTAACTGCCCCCACACTTCCGAGATACACAGTGCATTTATTTGCCCAGAAGACTGCTGCCAGCTTCTCACACCATGGACAGATTAGAGGGCTTACTGGAAAAGCCCCAGGGGAGAAAGCAAAAGACTGAGGCACTTGAGACAAGATGTAGTCCGCCAGAGCGAGTCAGAGAAACGTCTCAGCAGTGATGACTGGAATCAGAGGGGCGGCCAAGAGAACGTGAGGAGGACAGGAGAGGCTTCTAGTAACTGTGATCACAGGCCACTAGAGTAAACTGCTGTACCAGGGTGAGAGGTATCATCTGCATGAACTCTTCCAGCCTCCTGATTACGGTAAGAATTGGGGAAGAAAAGACTAAGCCAGTTGATTCACGCACAGACACAAATACACATATTAAAATGAATATAAACTAACCTTATTTAAAAGACTCGGCATTTCAGACATAGCAGCTCTTGCCTATTTACTGCAGACATGTGGCTGACTAGCTTTTGAACTGTCATCTCCTAGAAACAATTTCTTCGTGAGCTCTATATCAAGCAGTGTGGTAATGTTTAATAAATGAAGAAGCTAATGATAAAGATAACCGGAAACACTGAAACAGTAAGCTTCACAAGGGCAGGAAATTTGTTGCACCCACCATTGTATACTGATGCTTAGCACAGAATTAAGAGCACGGACTGTGGGGCCAGAATGCCTGGATTCAAATCCCTACTCAACCGTTAAGTAGGTAGGTGACATTGGTAATTCTTTAATCTGAGTCTCAGTTTATTCATCTACAAAATGGAGATAGTAGTATTCACCTTACAGAGGTTTTGTCACTTTGTATACTTACTTTTGGAGGTTTTGTGAAGTTTAAATAAATTGACACACATAAAGCATTTAGAACAATGCCTGGCACACTGAAAGCACTACGTAAGTGTTGTCTGTTGTTATCATTATCATTATTAATATTATAGTTGGAGCTCAATAACAACCGATTAAATGAAGAAATAACTATGCTTGAAGGTTTTGCTTTTTGCAGTCATGATTATCACTAGGAGACTTTGGGTAGATCCACATTAGGGGAGGCACGAGATATGGTAGAAAGGATAAAGGGTAGGGGCTAGGAATAACGCAACTGCAAAAAACAGATTAATGTAGAGTAATGCAGCCATTCAGAAATTTACTTAGAACTTCACACAACCTCAGTACGAAGTCTCTATTATACTATTTCTAGATTCCACATCTAAATAGGGTTATTCTATTACATGCTTTCTAATATTAGATTCCTAACAATTTGTATGTAAAATAATAACAGCAACAAAACCTTAGTTTTTTTGTACCATCATGTTAGACAAAATACAGATATTTATGAATGTTAATACCACAAACTACCTTAAAAAAAAAGATCAGGGTGGAGGATAATACACCTAATTAAAACAGAAACAAGGAAGAAGGACTTGAGACTTCTGTCATGAGGAAGCAAACCTAGGAGAGGCTAAAAGAAAGAAGGAAACCACCCTGAAAAGATGCCTTACTATTACAGACCTGAATCAGACTTCTGTGTTATACTACTCAAATAAAATTACTAGTTTGATTTCATTCAGGGACTGCTGCCTACTGAGGACTGCTTTAAAAAAAGAAAAGAAGAATTTATTTGTTCTCTTAAAGGGCCAGACATCTCATTCCAGGCATAGACCAGGCACAGACAAGAATAGTACAGTACAATGAGTTTCGATGATTTAAGATAATTTATAACAAATAGTTATCTCATTTGTTGTTGTTGTTAGGTGCCATCCAGCTGGCTCCGACTCACAGCGACCCTATGTAAGACAGAATGAAATGCTACCCGGTCCTGCGCCATCCTCACAATTGTTATGCTTGAGCCCATCACTGAAGCCACTGTGTCACTCCATCATGTTGAGGGTCTTCCTCTCTTTTGCTGACCCTCTACTTGACCAAGCACAATGTTCTTCTCCAGGGAGTGGTCCCTCCTGACATGTCCAAGGTAAGTGAGACAAAGACTCATCATCCTCGCTTCTACACAGCATTCTGGCTGTACTTCTTCCAAGACAGATTTGTTCGTTCTTCTGGCAGTCCATGGTATATTCAATACTCTTCACCAACACAATAATTTAAAGGGACCAATTCTTCTTTTACAACTTTAAAAAATCAGACTTATATTTCAACACCTTCAAATCACTATACTAATGGCAATAATGACAAAAATAATAACAGCTAACTATCTGTCAGGTGTTATTCTAGGAACTTAATCCTCCACATAACTCATGAGGGTTGCAAATAATGTTATCTTTGTTTTACAGATGAGGAATCCAAAGCACACAGAGGTTAAATGACTTCTCCAAAGTCACAGAGGTGGAACTGAAACCAAACCATCTGAATCCTGACGGTGTGACCTTACTCTGAGTTTTACTAAACTAAAATTTTTTGAGGGTCTACTTATTTACTATTTTAAAAGAAAAGAACATTCCTCTAGCATTAGAACTGACTCAGAGCACAGAAATGGAAAAGGCTAATGCTAAGTGGGTTTATTTCTTGGCCCTTCAGACTGAATGGAGGCCAACACAAGTTATTTTAATGTCATATTTGATGAGTACATACAAAGGTTTTGTGTGTTGTTCCTACAAAAGCATTTCACCTTAAGGCCATTTTTTACCATATTCAAGTTTAAATAAGGGGTCATAACTTCATTCTCTTAAATACTTCCCCCAAACGATCTTATTTTAGTGGTTAATGATCCCAAATATGTGCAGTTGTTCTCACTGCCAAAAACTGAGCTTTATTCATAAAGGTTAAATGTGGTTTATGTCCTATTAAACCTTTAAACACAAATTTATTATTTAAAAATGTTTTAACAATGTTACAAGTAACTCCTTTGACATTTCCTTTTACATTTATAAATAAAATCTGTAGAAACTTTGTTGTTGTGTGCTGTCCAGTCCATTCCTACTTACAGCAACCCTATCCACGTAGAAATTGGTAGAAATTAGGCAATTATACTTTACAGAAAAATCACTTTTTAAAGGCGATGCAGTGAGTTATGTGTCTTTCAGATTTTTTAAGTAAAGTCTCCAAAAACCGCTCATACCAAAAGAAATAATCCACAAAATATTTCTTTCTATAAAACCTTTACATACAGGCACATTTTCATTACCACAACTAATCAAATTCAAGTCAACAAGTATTTATTGCCTACCTACCACATGCCAGACATATAAGTGACAGAGCTGGGATGTGAAAGCACACCCGACTCCAAAGCCTAAACTTTCAATCACGATATAATCTTTTTCTTTTTTTTGAATTTTAAATTTTTATTCAGTTTGTATAACATGATCCAGTAAAACAGTTTTAGATCATTCAAATTAAAAGAAATATGAACCTTGTATCTTCATTTTTTTCCTGCGAAGTGGTGGAAAATACTTGACATGTTAACTGAATAAAATTGTTTTAAAAAATAAAGAGTCCATCTAACGATCAGGCTTTATTTTTAATTTCTCTCCTGAAACAACTACTAAAGCTATAGGCCTTATGGACGACATAATATTGTGAACTATCCACTAATCTGGTTTTGTTCCCACTTGTTTGATTACCATGAGCCCCTGCCCATTCAGGCAGTAGACACAGGAGTTCTTACCAAGATACCCAGAAACGAAAACATAAATTCTTAGTCTTCAAATCCACAAGCCACCATCCATGTATGGGACAAAGATTTTGGGGGAAAATATTTAGTTAAACTCTACCTTCCTACCCATACTTCCAGAAGATATTTAAAGGTGTTTTATTCCATGGACATGGATCCAGGTTTTCTCTGAGAGAAGCAAGGAGGAGAAAAAAGGTAGCATTCAGATTAGAGGAGGGACAGGTTCAATTCCTTATTGTTTCACTGGCAACTTCTTCACATCCTATGGAACCAAAAACCAGCTGCTGTCAAGTCAATGCCAACGCATGCAAACTGCATACGTGCCAGAATAGAACTGCGCTCCACAGGGCCCCCAATGGCCGGTTCTTCAGAAGATCACCAGGCCCCTCATCCGAGGTGCCTCTGGATAGACTATAATCTCCAACATTTCAGTTAGCAGCTGAGCAAGTCTCAGAAGAAAGGATCAGAAATCCACTTCCAAAAATGCAGCCGTTGAAAACCCTACAGAGCACAATTCCACCCCGACAAACACGACGGTCACCGAGTCAGAATCGACTTGAAGGCAGTTTTCTTTTTTAACTATGCAATAGTATTTTTTTGTTTTATTTTTTCCCATACAAAAATGTATAAATACATTATGTGACTCTAATTGCTCTCCCCATATTGTGACAGCACGCTCCTCTTTTCCACCCGATTCCCCATGTCCATTCAACCAGCTCCTAACCCTCTCTGCCTTCCCATCTCACCTCCAGACAGAAGCTGCCCGTTTAGTCTCTTCTACCTATTTGAGCTAAGAGGCACACTCCTCATGAGTATCACTTTATGTCCCACAGTCCAGTCAAATCCCTGTCTGAAGAGTTGGCCTCGGAAGTTGTTTTAGTTCTGAGATGTGATCCAGGGGCCATGCTCTCCAGGGTTCCTCCAGTCTCAGTAAGACCATTAAGTCTAGTCTTCTTACTAGAATTTGAGTTCTGCACCCCACCTTTCTCCTGCTCCATCCGGAACACTCTGTTGTGGTCATTGGTGCTAGCCAGGCACCATCTAGTTCTGGTCTCAGGCTGATGAAGTCTCTGGTTTATGTGGCCCTTTTCTATATCTTGGGCTAATACTTTCCTTAGGTCTTTGGTGTTCTTCATTCTCCTTTACTCCAGGTGGTTGGGACCAATTGATACATCTTAGATGGCCACTTGCAAGCTGTTAAGACCCCAGATGCCACTCACCAAAGTAGGATGCAGAACATTTTCTTAATAAGCTTTGTTATGCCAATTGACCTAGATGCCCCCTGAAAGCATGGTCCCTAGACCCCTACCCCTGCTACTCTGTCCCTCAAAGTGTTTGATCATATACAGAAAACTTTTTAGCTTTGGTTTAGTCCAGCTGTGCTGACTTCCCCTGCAGTAAGTGCTGTCCTTCCCTTCACCTAATTCTTATCTACTATCTATTTAGTAAATAACCCTCATCCTCCCTCCCTACCCACGTAACCATCAAAGAATGTCTTCTTCTGCATTTAAACCTTTTGAGTTCTTATAATAGTGGTCTTATACAATATTTGTCCTTCTGTGACTGACTAAATTTACTCAGCATAATGACCTTCAGCTTCCTCCACGTTATGTTTCACAGCTTCATTGTTGTTGTTTACCATTGCATACTATTCCATCCTGTGGATATACCATAATTAGTTTATCCATTCGTCTGTTGATGGACACCTAGGTTGTTTCCATCTTTTTGCTATTGTTAACAGTGCTGCAATGAACATGGGTGTGCATATATCTATTCATGTGACGGCTCTTATTTCTCTAGGATATATTCCAAGGAGCAGGATAGCTCGATCGTATGGTACTTCTATTTCTAGCTTTTTAAGGAAGCACCAAATCGATTTCCAAAGTGGTTGTACCATTTTATATTCCTACCAACAGTGTATAAGTGTTCCAGTCTCTCCACAACCTCTCTGGCATTTATTATTTTGTGTTTTTTGGATTAATGCTAGCCTTGTTGGGGTGAGATGCTATCTCATTGTAGTGTTGATATGCATTTCTCTAATGGCTAATGATCATGAGTATTTCTTCATGTGTCTGTTAGCTGCCTGAATATCTTCCTTGGCAAAGTGCCTGTTCATATCCTTTGCCCATTTTTTAATTGGTTATTTGTCTTTTTGTTGTTGAAGTTGTGCATTATCTTGTAGATTTTAGAGATTAGACACTGATTGGATTTGTCATAGCCCAAAATTTTTTCCCAGTCTGTAGGTTGTCTTTTTACTCTTTTGGTAAAGTCTTTTGGTGAGCGTGTTTGATTTTTAGGAGCTCCCATTTATCTAGTCTCTCTTCTGGTGCTTGTGCATTGTTACTTATGGTTTATATTGTGTTTATGCCATGTATTAGGGCTGCTAGTGTTGTCCCTAATTTTTCTTCCATGATCTCATTCATTTTCGATTTTATATTTAAGTCTTTGATCAATTTGAGTTAATTTTTCTGCATTGTGTGAGGTATGGGTCTTGTTTCAGTCCAGTTATGCCAGCACCATTTGTTAAAGAGACTGTTTTTTCCCCAGTTAATGGACTTTGGGCCTTTGTCAAATACCAGCTGTTCATAGGTGGATGAATTTATGTCTGGATTCTCAATCCTGTTCCATAGAACTATGTATCTGTTGTTGTACCAGCACCAGGCTGTTCTGACTACCATGGTAAGATAACAGGTTCTAAAATCAGGTAGTGTGAGGCCTCCCACTTTGTTCTTCTTCTTGAGTAATACTTTACTTATCCAGGGCCTCCTCCCTTTCCATATGAAGTTGGTGATTTGTTTCTACATCTCATTAAAAAATGCCGGTGGAATTTGGATCGGGATTGTATTGTATCTGCAGATTGCTTTGGGTAGAATTGACATTTTCACTATGTTGAGTCTACCTATCCATGAGCAAGGTATGTTTTTCCACTTATGCAGGTCTCTTTTGGTTTCCTGCAGTAGTGTCTTATAGTTTTCATTGTACAGATCTTTTACATCTCCGGTTAAATTTATTCCTAAGTATTTTATCTTCTTGGGGGCTATTGTAAATGGTATTGATTTGGTGATTTCCTCTTCAAGGTTCTCTTTGTTGGTGTAAAAGAATCCAACTGATTTTTGTCTGTTTATCTTGTATCCTGAAACTTTGCTGAAATCTTCTATTAGTTCCAGTAGTTTTCTTGTGGATTCTTTGGGGTTTTCTGCATTTGAGATCCTATCATCTGCAAATAGAGATATCTTGACTTCTTCCCTACCAATATCGATGCCCTTTATTTCCTTTTCTAGCCTAAGTGCTCTGACTAGGACCTCCAACACAATGCTGAATAAGAGTAGTGATAAAGGGCATCTTTGTCTGGTTCCCATTCTCAAGGGGAATGCTTTCAAAGTTTCTCCATTTAGGATGAAGCTGGCTGTTGGCTTTGTATAAATGCCCTTAACTATACTGAGTAATTTCCCTTCTATTCCTATGTTGTTGAGAGTTTTTATCATGAATGGGTGTTAGGCTTTGTCAAATGCATTTTCTGCATCGACTGATAAAATCATGTGGTTCGTCTTTTTTTATTTATGTAATAGATTACATTGATTGTTTTTCTAATGTTGAACCATCCCTGCATACCTGGTATAAATCCCACTTGATCATGGTGAATTATTTTTTTGATATGTTGCTGAATTCTATTGGCTAGAATTTTGTTGAGGATTTTTGCATCAATGTTCATGAGGACTGTTGGCCTGTAATTTTCTTTTTTGTTGGTGTCTTTACCTGGTTTTGGTATCAGGGTTATTCTGGCTTTATAGAGCAAGTTTGGGAGTATTCCATCCTTTACTCTACTCTGAAATACCTTTAGTAGGAGTAGTGTTAACTCTTCTCTGAAAGTTTGGTAGAATTCTCCCAGGAAGCCATTCGGGCCAGGGCTTTTTTTTTGTTGGGAGTTTTTCAATTACCTTTTCAATCTCTCCTTTTGTTATGGGTTTATTTAGTTGTTCTACCTCTGTCTGGTTAGTTTAGGTAGGTAGTCAGTTTCCAGAAGTTTGTCCATTTCCTCTAGGTTTTCAAATTTGTTAAGAGTACAGTTTTTGTGGTATTGTTATGATTCTTTTAATTTCAGCTGGGTCTGTTGTGGTATCACCCATATCATTTCTTATACAGGTTATCTGCTTCCTCTCCTGTTTTTGCCAGCTTGACCAGTGGTTTATCAATTTTGTTGATCTTTTCAAAGAACAAGCTTTTGGTCTTGTTAAGTCTTTCAATCGTTTTTCTATTCTGTTTCATTTAATTCTGCTCTAATTCTTATTATTTCCCTTCTTCTGGCACCTGAGGGCTTTTGCTGCTCTCTTTCTATTGTTCCAGTTGTCAGGTTAATGTTTTGATTATGGCCCTTTCTTCTTTTTGGATGTGTGCATTTATTGCTATAAACTGACCTCTAAGCACTGCTTTTGCTGTGTCCCAAAGGTTTTGGTAGGATGTGTTTTCATTCTCGTTTGTTTCCATGAATTTCTTTATTCCATCCTTAATTTCTTCTGTAGCCGTGCAGGTTTTGAGCAAGGTGTGGTTCAATTTCCATGTGTTTGATTTTTCTTCCTTGCTTCTTCTGTTGTTGATTTCTACTTTTATGGCTTTATGGTTGGAAAAGATGCTTTGTAATATTTCAATGTTTTGGATTTTGTTAAGGCTTGCTTTATGGCCTAATATGTGGTCTATTCTGGAGAATGTTCCCTGTGCGTTGGAAAAGAAAGTATACTTGGCTGCTGTTGGGTACAGTGTTTGGTATATGTCTATGAGATCAAGTTGGCTGATTGCAGCATTTAGCTCTTTCGTGTTTTTCTTGAACTTCTTTCTGGATGTTTTGTCTTTCACCAAAAGTTGTGTGTTGAGGTCTCCTACTACTATTGTGGAAATCACAATATAATCTTAATGAATAGGTTTCTAATAAGCAAGGTAAATAGTTCTCACCATTCAAATACTTTCTTCGAGAAAACAAAATTTGTTTCCTTTTCTATGTTATAACAATTGAAAATCTTTTTACCTTGATAGTGGAAAATATTCTGATATGTATATTAAAGTATATTATAAATCTTTCCTAACAAAATAATAAAGTGTTGATTCATCTCAAGTCTTTTCCACCATCATTTTTTCTGTATCGGCTTTTAAAAGGGAAAAATACATAGGTCAATGACAGTGATTAATGTTTAAAAAGTCCACGTAGCCCAGAAAAAGAACACAGACCTAAACTGAGAGACTCAGGGAATTAACATGTGGTTCCTCGCTTCTCTCCACATTATCAGTTAACTTCTAACTCACGGAGGACTTATGTGTAACAGAAGAAAACACTGCCCGATCCTGCGTCATCCTCATGATCAATAGCCTGTTTATGTCCATCATTGTGGCTAGAGTGCCAACCCATCTCACTCAGGGTCTCCCATGCCCTCGCTGGTCCTCTACTCCACCAAACACGATGTCCTCCTCCAATGACTGATCCCTCCTGATGACGTGTCCAAAGCAAGCAAGTGGGACAATGTTCTGTTTTGATCCATATGGTTTTCACTGGCTAATTCCCAAAAATAGATCTTCAGGCCTTTCCTTCTAGTTTGTCATAGTCTGGAAGCTCCCCTGAATCCTATTCACCAGGAGTGACCCTGCTGGTATTTGCAATACTGGTAGCATAGCTTCCAGCATCACAGCAGTATGCAAACCACCACAGTATGGACAAACTGACAGACGGCCTATAGGCTCTGCACATAGAGTAGCAAAATGGGAAGAGCTTGAATGAAAGGGACTAAGAGAAACCTTACTGACCTCTCTATCTTAAATCTGAAGGTGAGTCTTAGAGATGAATTCAACACTGAACCCTGAGCAAAAGTACCTCCCCCACTACAGACAGAACAATTAAAATTCCTCATTTCTCCCTCAGTCTGGCAGAAGAAGCATGGTCGTGACTACGGAGATGTTTATGGTCCAAATAACAAGCAGCTTATAAGCCAGAACTAATGATTAGCAAAAAAGATAGAGAACAAAAGAAGAGATAAGGAGAAGACACTAACCCCAGGGTAGAGAGCAAATAATACCGTATTTGAAGTCTTCTTCTCCACTGTGGATAAATGGCCCAGTGGTTAAGAGTCTGGCTGCTAACCAAAAGGTTAGCAGTCTGAATCCACCAGGTGCTCCTAGGAAACCCTATGGAGTATTTCTACTCTGTCCTACAGGGTCATTATGAGTCAGAATCAACTCGACAGCAATGGGTTTGATTTTTGGTTTGGATGGATAAACAGAACAGTAGTCTGAACCAAAAACCGTCTTAAAATTCACTATTCTGACCCAGAAGAAAAAGGCTTTTGGTGGAGCACTGCTTCCCTTCATGGGTAGCATAAACGGTTAAGTACTGGACTACTAACCCAAAGCTGGCAGTTCAAACCCACCCAGAGATACCTCAGAAGAAAGGCCCGGCAATCTGCTTCAGAAAGGTCACAGCCTTGAAAATTCTATGAGCACACTACTCTGCACACGAGGTTGCCATGAGTCTGAATCGACTCAAAGACAATTTTTTTTTTTAGAAATCCTTTCCATACCCAATAACTATAATATTAGCCTTGGGTTATTTTGCTCTAAGGGAGTCATGGTGGCGCAGCAGTTAAAGCGCTCAGCTGTGAACTGAAAGGTCAAAGGTTTGAACCCACCAGCCACTCCCCGAAAGATGTGGCAGTCTGCTTCTGTAAAGATTTACAGCCTTGGAAACCCTGTGAGAGTTCTACTCTGCCCTAAAGGGTCACTATGAGTCGGAATCGACTTGATGGCAACGGGTTGGTTTATTTAGCTCCAAAAACAAAGTCTTAGCTGCTCCAAAGCTATATACAGGCTTACGATAAATAGTAACACAATTCAAAACCTGACGACAGCTCACAACAGAGCTAGATACTTAAAGAAAATTACAGAATAACAGACGAGATAAAATTCACCACCAGTGACTACTGATGAGAATAACCATCACCAACACCCTGCAAGGGAAAGACTGACAAAGAATCTATGCCTGCATGTGGTCAAATAAAAACTCCAAAGATGAGTACGTGGCAGTGAGGGAGATAAGGGTGTGGAACTCAGCCACGAAGAACTTCTACAGGACAAAAAGTGAAAAAAATAAAGTGAGGAATCTTCTCTGGAAATAGGAGAAAATTGAGGTGAATTCACTATGCTCATTAAGCAATTTAGAAAATCTCAAATAAATCTTGTCTTATAGTGATCAAAAACAGTAAGACTACAAAACTAGAAGAAACGCATACAGAGATAAGAAAAGAAATTTAAAGCAGAAGTCTTTACAGAACTAACAAACACAGGGAAGGAAATCTACATGACAGGAAGAGACTTGAAAAAAAATCACACGGAATTCAGAATAATAATTCCAGACAATCAGAAAGGTGATGACAGAGATGGGCAATGGTAACCCATAAATAGGTAAGTGGTGTTATCCCCTACTCCTGCAAGAAAAGATAACTTCTGTGAGAATGGGAAAAAAAAAAAAAATTAAGCATTAAATTAAAAAAACTGGACAGGTGGGCACAAAACAAACTCAAAGACCATAAAAGGAAGGACTTAAAATACAAGCAGAAAAACAAACACCATGAATGAAACTACTAAGCCATAATTTGAAGGGCTGATCCAAAATGAACATGAAAAATTGCCTGAACTTAATTCTTCCCAGCTTCTCATTCCATTCAAAAGTTAACACATAACCTAGCAATTGACTTTTCAAACCAGCCTAGTGAGCTGTTCCTTCTTTATAGTTGCTATGTTTATAGATTCTGCTTTTCCCTGTGAGGGGACGAAAAGAATGAGTTTAGCAACTGTTTTGTTTGAGAAAGTCTACTTTTGGGCAAGTTTACAAAGATAATTGCAAATGGAGGCAACAAAATTAACCATTCTGATTAATGGCATCAATAAACACTATGAAAAGCAAGATCTGTTCTACATAATTTCAATTAAAGTGAATTGTGAGTTATGTTTCCATATTGTGTAATTGTATCCATTTTTTAGAAGGATCACTCCAAAATTCTTACTCAACCGAACTTTAATACATTTTGACCATAGAATATATTTTGTGCTATCTCCTCTCTGCCCTGTAGTATAATGGAAAAAGCACAGTGCTGGATGTTTTAAAATACATAATAAATGTTTCGAACCACATTAAACGGAGGGAGAAATCACTTAATCACTCATTTATTCATCAGTAAGTTGGGAATTGTTGAGGGGATAACATATGATCATGAATGTGAAAACACTTAACAACAAATATGTTTATAGTGTTTTAGAGTTCCCAATTTACTTGATTATGGAATTTTCTTCTTGTTTCATCTCATTCTATGGTCACAGGCTTCTAAACAAGATCCCAAGTGGCTATTTACTAAATGTTTCTCAATCTTTTTTACCCCATGCTTCTTTAATAAGCATAAATCTCATTCCTTATTGTTTTTGTTGTTTTCCAAATACAATAATACTGAATGTGCCAAGCTCCTCCTCCAATAATCTAATATAACCCCCTCCACTCCTCTTTGAGAAGCGGTAAAGTCATAATATGAAATAAATCATACATAAACCACAAAATAGTGAACGTAGAATAAAGAAAAAATTACTACTCCTAATTTCAATGCAAAATGGTACAACCATTCTGGAAAATGATACGGCGCATCCTTAGAAAACTAGAAATAGAAATACCATATAATCCAGCAATCCCACTCCTAGAAATAGTTCCTAAAGAAATAAGAGTCGTCACACAAATAGACATATGCACACCCATGTTCACTGCACCACTGTTCACAATAACAAAAAGATGGAAACAACCTAGATGATCATCAACAGATGAATGGATAAACTACAGTACATACACACCATGGAGTACTACTATAAAGAACAATGATGAATCTGCAAAGCATCTCACACCTGGATGAATCTGGAGGGCATTATGCAGAGTAAAATAAGTCAATCACAAAAGGACAAGTACTGTATGAGACCATTACTGTAAAAACTCATGAAAAGGTTTACACACAAAATGAAACAATCTTTGATTGTTATTGGGGGGTGTGCGGTGGGGATGGAAAAACACTAAATAGACAATAGATAAGTAGTAACTCTGGTGAAGGGTAAGACAGTACACAATACTGAGGTACTTGCCCAAAGGAAGGCCACAGAAGCTCCACAAACACATTCAAAGTCCCTGAGAGACTGAATTACTGGGCTGAAGGCTGTGGGGACCATGGTCTCAGGGAACATCAAGCTCAATTGGGATAATACAGTTTAAAAAGAAAATTTCTACATTCTACCTTAGAGAGTAGCGTCTGGGGTCTTACAAGCCCATGAGCGGCCATCTAAGATACTCTACTGGACTAATGGACCACAACTACCACAGCCTCCACCAGACTGAGTCCACCACAACTAGATGGTGCCCAGCTACCACCACTGACTGCTCTGACAGGGATCACAATAGAGGGTCCAGGACAGAGCTGGCGAAAAATGCAGAACAAAATTCTAACTCACAAAAAAAGACCAGACTGAAAAAAACGGCGGTCTAGGCAGAAGCACCACGCCGTCCCTCCACAGCAAAGATCCGAAAAACTAAGCCAAGCAGAGAATACAACAATCCTGAAACCCTAAAACATCAAATGAAGAGATAAAGAACTCAGCCAAGCACCAAATGGAGTGAGAAAACTGACAGAGAAGAGAGAGCGAGGAGAGATTCATGCAGAGATCCTCTACCAGCTAACGCAGCACAGATCCATCCACCAGCTTGGACTTGTATCAGAGACCAGCAAACGGGGTTACGAGAAAACAGCCTCACAGAGCGTCCAGCAGGAGACAAAACAACCGCTCCACACATAACAATCTCCCCGCTGCATCCTGCCTACCTGCACCATGCGCTTGACATCACACCACCAAGCAGCATAAGCACGGCCTACTGGAACCTGCCCGGCACTGATTACCGACCTGCCCTGGTGGCTGCAGTAAGTGCCACAAACAACCCATCCCAGTAATTCCTCTTTAGCTACACATGTCCTGCTGGAGCATATCTGAGTGACCGACCCTGCCAGTTGGAGGAGGCTAAAAGTATTGAGCGCAAAGACGATCAAACAACAGAGAACACACAGTCCGCCTGCTCAGACATAGTCAAAGTTTTTTTTAAAACAGGGACAAAACAAACAAATCTACACTCAATAAACGAGAAAAATAACTACTGAATGCCCCGAAAACAAAAAACAATATCAAAACATTTATAAAAACAGGACAGGATGGTTGCAGTAGGCGTCCAAAATAAAACACCACATGACTCTCCTGTGGAAGAAAATGCACTAGAACTACTTGATACGGAATTCAAATCTCTAATACTCGGAATTCTCCAAGAACTGAGGCAAAAAGCTGATAAACATGAGGAAAAAATAGACAAATTCATGGGAAATACAGACAAAAAATCGGAAGAATTCAGGAAAATGAAGCAGGAACAAAATGCCAAAATAAATTCACAACTAGAAATTATACAAAGACAACAATTAGAAATCCAAAAGATAAACAACAAGATTTCAGAAGTGGATGATGTCATAGAAGGGCTGAGAAGCAAATTTGAAATGGTGGAAGACAGGATCAGTGGAATTGAAGACAAACACTTGGATACAACTGTTTCAGGAAAACTCAGAAAAAAGAACAAAGAAAAATGAAGAGACCCTGATAGTTATGTGGGACACAATTAAAAGCAAAAATTTATGAGTGATTGGAATTCCAGAACAGGGAGAAAACAGAAAACACAGAGAGGATCATTGAGGAACTGCTGACAGAAAACTTCCCCAATATCATCAAAGATGAAAAGCTGGCCATCCAAGAAGCTCAATGAACCCCATATAGAAGAGACCCCAAAAGAAAATCACCAAGGCATATCATATTCACACTCGCCAAAACCAAAGACAAACAAAGAATCCTGAGAGCAGCTTCTGAAAAACAAGAAGTCACATACAGAAGAGAAACAACAAGACTAAACTCAGATTATTTGGCAGAAACCCTGCAGACAAGAAAGCAATGAGATGACATATATAAAATCAAACCATGCAGGCAAGAAAGCAATGGGATGACATATATAAAATCTGGAAAGAAAAAAATTGTCAGCCAAGAATAATATATCCTGCAAAACTCTCATTCAAATTTGATGGTGAAATTAGGTCATTTCCAGATAAGCAGAAATTAAGGGAATATGTTAAAGTCAAACCAAACTTACAAGAATTATTAAAGGGAGTTCTTCGATCTGAGGACAAACAGCTTCAGCTCACAGGCAGAACCTAGGACACAGGATTATATCGGCCAGATACCAATCTAGGAAATGAACTCTCGAGGACTATCAAAACCAAAAGAAATACAACAGGGAATCAGAGCAGTCAATCGATGGATGACAACAGCATCAAAACAATGAAAGAGGGAATAAACAGCATAGGTATAGAACCTTCTAATGGAGAGGAAGGCAAGGCGATACCAAGTAAAGGTAGACTGCTTCAAACTTAGAAAGATAAGGGTAAAATTCATGGTAACCACAAAGAAAGTTAACAAACCAACTCATAAAAATAAAGACGAAAAACATAAAGTCTCAGCAAAAACAAAACCTACAAAACCAAAAGAAATGAAAAAAAAAATCCACAAACAAAAGTAACTCAGCACAAGAGAGTAAGAAGAACAAAGAAAACTTCAGCACCACAAAAAAAAGTACTACAAAATGACAGCAACAAACTAACATCTATCAATAATTACACTGAATGTAAATGGACTCAATGCACCCATAAAGAGACAGAGAGTGACAGAATGGATAAGAAAACAGGATCCATCGATATGCTGTCTACAAGAGACACACCTTAGAAACAAAGATGTGAATTTATTAAAAGTCAAAGGTTGGAAAAACATATATCAAGCTAACAACTACCAAAAAAGAGGAGTGGCAATTCTAATCTCAGATAAAATAGACTTTAAAACAAAATCTACCATAAAAGACAAAGAAGGACACTATATAATGATTAAGGGGACGATCCATCATGAAGACATAACCATAATAAACATCTACGCACCCAATGACAGGGCTCCAAAATACATAAAACAAACTCTAACAACACTGAAAAGAGAAATTGACAGTTCCACAATAATAGTAGGACACTTCAACACACCACTCTCAGTAAACGACAAAACAACTAAGAAGAAACTCAGCAAAGATACAGAAGACCTAAAGGGCACAATCAGCCAACTTGACCTCACAGACACACTTAGAACACTCCATCCAACCACTGCAAAGGACACACTCTTTTCCAATGCACATGGAACATTCTCCAGAATAGACCACATCGTAGGCCACAGAGAAATCCTCAACAAGATCCAAAACGTTGAGATAATTCAAACTATCTTCTCTGACCACAATGCCATCAAAGTAGAAATTAACAACAGAAACAGCAAGGAAAAAAAATCAAGTACATGGAAACTGAATAATACCCTGCTTACACATCAAGGGTAAGAAAAGAAATCAGAGATGGAATCAAAAAATTCCTAGAATCAAATGAGAAGGAAAACACATCATACCAAAACCTCTGGGACACAGCAAACGCAGTCCTCAGAGGACAATTTATAGCAATAGATGCACATATCAAAAAAGAAGAAGCGGACAAAATCAAAACTAACTACAGAACTCAAACAAATAGAAAGAGAACAGCAAAACAAGCCCACAACCACCGGAAGAAAGAAAATAGTAAAGATCAGAGCAGAAATAAATGAAATAGAGAACAGAAAAACAATAGAAAGAATCAACAAAACCAAAAGTTGGTTCTTTGAAAGAATCAACAAAATCAACAAACCACTGGCCAGACTGACAAAAGAAAAACAGGAGAGAACACAAATAACCCAAATAAGAAATGAAATGGGGGACATTACAACAGACCCAACTGAAATAAAAAGAATTATTACACAATATTATGAAAAACTATACTCCAACAAATTTGAAAACCTAGAGGAAATGGATAAATTTCTAGAAACACACGGCCTACCCAAACTACAACAAAGTGATGTTGAAAATCTGAACAGACCCATAACAAGAGAAGAGATTGAAAAGGTAATAAAAAAAACTCCCAGCGAAAAAAAGCCCTGGCCCAGATGGCTACACTGGAGAAGTCTACAAAACATTTACAGAAGAGCTTGGACCAGTACTACTCAAGCTATATCAGAGCATAGAAAAGGAAGCAACACTTCCAAACTCATTCTATGAAGCCAGCATAACGCTGATACCAAAACCAGGCAAAAATGTCACAAAAAAAGACAATTACAGACCAATATCTCTCATGAATACAGATGGAAAAATTCTCAACACAATTCTAGCCAATAGAATTCAGCATCATATCAAAAAAATAATACACCACGACCAAGTAGGATTCATACCAGGTATGTAAGGATGGTTCAACATTAGAAAATCAATCAATATAATCCACCACATAAATAAAAGGAAAGAAAAGAATCACATGATCATCTCAATTGACGCAGAAAATGCATCTGACAAAGTCCAACACCCATTCCTGATAAAAACTCTCAATAAAATAGGTATACAAGGGAAATTTCTCAACATAATAAAGGGCATCTATGAAAAACCAACAGCCAACATCATTCTTAATGGAGAGAGGCTGAAAACATTTGCCTTGAAAACAAGACAAGACAAGGATGCCCTTTATCACCACTCCTATTTAACACTGGGCTGGAAGTTCTAGCTAGAGCAATAAGGCAAGAAAAAGAAATAAAGGGCATCCGAATTGGTAGCGAAGAAGTTAAACCGTCCCTGTTTGCAGATGATATGATACTATACACAGAAAACCCTAAAGACTCCACAAGAAATCTACCGGAACTAACAGAAAAATTCAGCATAGTAGCAGGATACAAGATAAACATTCAATAATCAGCTGGATTCCTATACACTAATAAGGAGAATGACGAAAAGGAAATCAGGAAAACAATACCATTTACAACAGCCCCTAAAAAGATAAAATACTTAGGAATAAATCTGACCAGGGATGTAAAAGACCTATGTAAAGAAAACTACAAAACACTACTGCATGAAACCCAGAGGGATCTACATAAGTGGAAAAACATACCATGCTCATGGACAGGCAGACTCTACATTGTGAAAATGTCAATTCTACCCAAAGCAATTTACAAATCCAACGCAATCCTGATCCAAATACCAACAACATTCTTCAAAGAGATGGAAAAACTAATCATTAACTTTATACGGAAAGGGAAGAAGCCCTGAATAAGTAGAGCACTACTGAAAAAGAATAAAGTTGGAGGACTCACACCACCTGACTTCAGAACCTACCATACAGCTACAGTAGTCAAAACAGCCTGGTACTTGTACAACGACAGATACACTGAACAATGGATCAGAATTGGACCCCAGATGTAAATCCATCCACCTACAGTCACCTGATCTTCGACTAGGGCCCAAAGTCCATCAAATGGGGAAAAGACAGTCTTTTTAACAAATCGTGCTGGCAAAACTGGATATCCATTTGCAAAAAAACGAACAGGACCCATACCTCACACTGTATACAAAAACTACTTCAAAATGGATCAAAGACCTGAATATAAAGCCTAAAACTATAAAGTTCATAGAAGAAAAAAAAGGACCAACACTTCAGGCCTTAATACGTGGCATTAACAGGATACAAACCATAACCATCAACGCACAAACCCCAACAGATAAGCTGGATAACTGGGATCTTCTGAAAATCAAACACCTATGCTCTTCAAAAGACTTCACCAAAAGAGTAAAAAGAGAACCTACAGACTGGGAAAAAATTTTTGGACAGTACAAGTCAGACAAAGGTCTAACCTCCATAATCTACAAGAAAATCCAACACCTCTACAACAAAAAGACAAATAATCCTATTAAAAAATGGGCAAAGGAAATGAACGGACACTTCACCAAAGAAGACATTCAAATGGCCAACAGACACATGAGGAAATGCTCGCAATCACTAGCCATTAGAGAAATGCAAATTAAAACCACAATGAGATACCATCTCACCCCAGCATTACTGCCACAAATCAAAAACACTGGAAATAACAAATGTTGGAGGGTCTGTGGGGAGATGGGAACTCTTATGCACTGCTGGTGGGAATGCAAAATGATACAACCATTTTGGAAAATGATATGGCGCTTCCTCAGAAAGCTAGAAATAGACATACCATTCGATCCAGCAATCCCACTCCTAGCAATATAGCCTAGAGAAATAAGAGTCGTCACTCGAATGGACATATGCACACCTATGTTCATGGCAGCATTGTTCACAATAGCAAAACGATGGAAACAACCTAGATGCCCATCAGCAGATGAATGGATAAACAAACTATGGTACATACACACAATGGAGTACTATGCAACGAGAAAGAACAACAATGAATCTGTGAACCATCTCATAACATGGATGAAACTGGACGACATCATGCTGAGTGAAATAAGTCAATCACAAAAGGACAAATATTGTATGAGACCTCTATGTAAAAACCCATAAAAAGTTCACACACAAAATGTAACAATCTTTGTTGGTTACCAGGGATGGGAGGGGTGGGGGGCAAATACTAAATAGGCAATAGATAAGTGGTATCTTGGGTGAAGGGTGAGACAGTACACAATACAGGGGAAACTAGCACAACCTGTACAAGGAAAAGTCATGGAAGCCCCATAGACACATCCAAACTCCCTGAGGGACTGAATTGCTGGGTGGAGGGCTGTGGGGACCACGGTCTCGGGGAACATCAGCTCAGTTGGCATGGCACAGCTTATAAAGACAATGCTCTACATTCTACCTTGGTGAGTAGTGTCTGGGGTCTTAAATGCCTGTGTGCGGCGATCTAAGATACTGCACTGGTCTCATCCCTTCGGGAGCAAGGGAGAATGAAGAGAACAGGATACAAGGAAAAGATTATTCCGAAGGACTAATTTTTCACAGCTACCAAGGCCTCCACCGGACTGAGTCCAGTACAGCTAGATGGTGCCCGGCTACCACCACTGACTGCTCTGACGATGATCACAATAGAGGGCTCTGGACAGAGCTGGAGAAGGATGTAGAGCATAATTCTAACTCACAAAGACAGACCAGATTTACTGGCCTAAAGGAGACTGGAGAAACCTTGAGACTATGGCCCCCAGACACCCTTTTAGCTCAGTGGTGAAGTTACCTCCGAGGTTCACTGTTCAGCCTGGAAGTGGACAGCCCCGTAAAACCAAATGAGACTAACGAGGTACAGGAGTCCAGTGACAAGGGCCAGAAGGCAGAAGGGGACAAGGAAGCGGGTGATAGGGAACCCAAGGTTGAGTAAGGATATTGTTGATGTGTTGTGAGATTGTTAACCATTGTCATAGGGCAACATTTGTAGTAACTGTTAAATGAGAAACTATTATGTTCTGTAAGCCTTCATCTTAAGTGAGAATAACAGCACAACTGGAAGAACATAGTCAATATCACTGAACTGTATATAGAAATTTTTGAAATGGTGTATTTTTGGCTATCTGTATTTTCACAAAAAAAAAAAAGGTTGAGAAGTTAGAGGGTTAATATGTTGTGGGTTTGTTAACCAATGTCATAAAACAACATGTGTACTACTGTTTCATGAGAAACTATTTGTTCTGTAAGTCTTCACCTGAAGTACAATAAAATATAAAAAAAAAGTAAACCTATTCTTAGATGGGATTATATCTAGAAGTATAGGGGTTAGGATTGCAACACATATTTTGTGGTGACATAATTCGATCCATAACAATTCCATGCATATGTAATAGCACTTTCTAAGAAAATAAAGCTATCACTTAACTCATTAAAAAAAAAAAGAAAAGAAAAGAAAAATGAGTCCAAGGTACTGCTGTGCGATTGTTTACATTGTGTGGCCTTTCTAGCCATGGTCTTGTAACTTCCACTCAGGTGCTTGAGCAGGACTGTGTGACAGGGTGATTGTGGCCCACCAAGGGGATTGGTCAGTTTTGGCTTAAGAGAGAGCTAATTCCAGAGCAGAGAAGAGCATCCAACCACTATCAAGGAAGGACAGTCAGGAGTGGAGAGTGCTTCCTTTGGATCGAAGACTCCTGCTCTGAGAAGCTCCTGGAAGCAGGACACAGAGAGAGAGAGAGAGAGGAAGCTGTTAACCCTGAAGAAGGTCAGAGCCTGTGGCAGGAGAGTTCTGGCAGCAGAGACCTGGCAGCAGGAGACAGTGCCTTGGACTTCCTGTCCCACTGAGACAGAAAGCCGAGTTCCTCTGGGGAGAGGCCTAGGGCCAGGGAGAGTCACATATGTGAGCATGTTGGGAAGAGGCTGTCCTGATGGAAGCACTGTATTCTGAGCGTACTTGAGCCTGATTTGTAACTGTAACTTCCCTAATAAACCCCATAATCCTGAGAAAAGAGAAAAAAAAAAAGACCAGACTTACTGGCCTGACAGAGACTGGAGAAACCCAAGAATATGGCCCCCGGACACCATTTTAGCTCAATAATAAAGTCACTCCTGAGGTTCACCCTTTAGCCAATTAGACAGGCCCATAAAACAAAATAAAACTAAAGGCGCACACCAGCCCAGGGGCAATGAATAAAAGGCAGGAGGAGACAGGAAAGCTGGCAATAGGGAACCAAAGGTTGGAAGGGGAGAGTGTTCACATGTCATGGGTTTGGTAACCAATGTCTTAAAACAGCATGTGTATTAACTGTTTAACGAGAAGCTAGTTTTTTTCTGTAAACTTTCATCTAAAGTACAATTTTAAAAAAAAATTACTACTCCTAATTTCAAAACAAGTATGAAAGCTTAAGTTATTTAAGTATTAATTCAACAGACATTTATACACTGAAACGTGACTTCTATACTAGCAAATAATACATACTCATTAAATGCTGCACAGAAGTACTTTACTCACCACTCCACTAGAATTACACTCCTTAGGATATAGTTGAGCATGAAATAGAATACTCATTTTTCTCCTACCTTTCTGACTTTTTTTTAATCCTTCATCTCTTCACCAACCACAATCAGCAGAATTAACTACTCCTTTCTTTGTGGTCCCAAAAGATACTCTTGATAGTGCCTAGCACAGTACATGACAAACCTTTAGTGATGTTCAATCATATAGTGTTGCTTTTATTTAAACTTCTATTAGAATTGTATACTTGTCTGTGTGTCTCATGAGACTAGAGTTTGAAGATAAGAAACCAGGCCTTCATTTTATATATCCTTCACATTTAAATATACACACGTAGTACTTAACTGGTTACAAAGTGGTCAAACAATACTTGCTAAATGAGACTAGATTCTCACCCTGCCTTCTAACTATACCCGTTGCCATCAAGTCGATTCCAACTCACAGCAACCCTATAGGAGAGAGTAGAACTGACTGCCCCATAGGGTTCCCAAGGCTATAAATCTTTACAGAAGCAGACTGTCACATACCTCTCCTGTGAAGTGGCTAGGGGGTTCGAACTGCCTAGCTTTCAGTTAGCAGCTGAGTGCTTAACCACAGCACTACCAGGGCTCCTCGTCTTCTAACTATACTGTCCTTTAATTATGTCACCCATCTGTCATGCATATCTTCACTCATATCATTCAAGCTCAGGTCCCTTTCCTTTCACAAAGCCTTCCAATACCACTTAAGCCAACACTCATCTTTTTCTTGAAAACCATTAGAGTATATTATCTGGCACAAAACATCATGAAAAAAATTCCTTGGTATTTGTTATACGGTTCTCTAAAATGAACACAACCTGCCCCAACCAGAATACAATCAACAGCAGAAATCATGTTAATTTCTTGATGTACACCCACTAAGCACAGCATTTTCAGGAAACTAGTACTTACTCATACACTTTAGACTAAAACATCATGTACAACAGAACTACATCCTGACAAAGAAGGGACAGTGATAGATTGGGTTGGTCAGCATTGGCAAGTTTTCTACAAAGGAAGAATGAGAAAGAGAAGAGCTGCACTCTACAGTGCTTAGATCATGCAAGAGCTATCCTTAATTCATAGAATGTTAGAATGAAGGGAACTTAGAGACCAATTTATAGTATACATGCAGAAACCAAAGCCTTAGAAGATGAAGTATTCTGACAAAAGTCACACAGATATTCAGCAGGCTTCACTGAGACCTATGCTTCCTTCCTCCTGGTGGAGAAGCCTTTATTATATCAAACTGTGTCTCTAATAACAGGTTTAAAGATAAATTACCACAGAGGGATGTGAACTATTCGTCTTTTTTGTCCTTACCTCAAACATGCCAATCACAGGAAAAACCCACAAATACCCAAGTCATCCATTAAAATGTCAACTGGAACTGCAAATTAAAATGAAAATGTCAAAGGAATTAGAAGTTCAGAGAAGAAACTGGGGGAAGGCAATTCTTTTCCAGACTTCTCTTCCTCCATCCACTCCCCTGGACTGCTGTTTTCCCAGGTTCTTTTCCCAGCCCCTTTCTCACTCTACACATTCTTTTTTGGTGTCTTCATCTACAACCTACAGCTTTAACTAGCACTTATAGACTAAGAATCCTCAAATCTAAATCTGCAAACCAGACTTTTTTTTTTTTTTAGCTCCCAATCTGTGTATCCAACTGTACTCCAGACATCTTAAGTCCCACTGTCACCTTAAAAAAAACCTCAGCAGCTAAATTCATCATTTCCTCTCCCTCCAGTCCCAAGGACCACCACCCCTGCAGCCATACTGCCTATCTTGGTAAATGGCACCACCTAGGGGCCTAACCTACAAACCTGTGTCAAGCTGGATTCCTTCATCTCTCTTACTTCAGACACCAGGTCTTATCAATTCTTCCCCCTAAACATAGTTCTTGTACCTCCACCAAAATCATCCACTATACCAGGGATCTCTAAATCTTTTTGATCACTCATCTTTACCATTAAAACTTCTGAGCATACATGTCCCCAAAATATGTGCACATTTATTTATAAAATACATGTACTTCTATATAGCAATATAGTAAGATGCTGTAAGTGAAAGTAAGAAGTTTAAGCTTCAAAAATGAGATTAAAAAATAAAAATAATATAAAGTCTAATATTTTATTCCTGCACTCTAATGCATCATTTTACATATCTAGGGGACAAGAACCACTTGCTTTAAAGACTCTGTATAATGATATTGGTCCTAGGTGTATTTGTATGTGTATATTATATATATATTACACACACACACAAGTATGTGCATTTGTGTGTATATATATATACACATACATGTATGTATATACACATATATTATTGTTTTTAGTTGCCATCCAGTTGGCTGTAACTCATAGTGACCTTATGTGTAACAGAATGAAACACTGTTCAGTTCTGTGCCACCTTCATGTTGGTTGGTATGTTTGAGTCCGCTGTTGTGGCTACTGTGTCAATCCACCTCATGGGGGTTTCCCTTGTTTTGGCTGACCCTACACTCTACCAAACATGATGTCCTTTTCTAGTGATTGGTCTTTTCTGATGACGTGTCTAAAATAAGTGGGCCGAAGTCTCACTATCCTTGCTTCTAAGGATCATTCTGGTTGTAATTCTTCTAAGACTGATTTGTTCGTTCTTTTGGCAGTCCACGGTATGTTCAATATTCTTTGCCAGTATCAGAATCCAAATGCATCATACAACTGCCTTTTTCATTGTCCAACTTTTGCACGCATATGTATGTATGTTTAAAAGTTTCTCTTCACACACACACACACTTACATATTAAGATGATATACACGCTTTAGAATATTGCTAAACAGTTAACCTTTTCTTCTAAAGCCAAAAACCAAAAATAAAGCTTAAAAGTAGTCAACTTCTAAAATCCCACATTATATTATGTTATAATTAAAACCTAACCCTGGAAGTCTTATAGTTAATCACCACTGAAAAGACAAGAAATTTACAAAGTATAGTTTGGCTCCTTTTGCATACAGTTCCTGAAAAAGAGACACTACATTTTTTTCAGCTACCTACTAAAATATTCAAAGGCTACTAATAAATTTGACTGTGCCTCCTTTAATCTAGGTACACATACTTTTCTTTTGGTTTTCTACAGCTATAGCTACTGCTACCATTTCCGGACTCAGAAGACTAATTAACTCTTCCTTACCCTTATCTGCCAACCCATCCTCCTCCCTACCCCATGATTCCTACCTCTAGGGGGAAGAAAAAAGACAAATATCCCACAACATGTAACCAAAGTCAGAAAAGACACTGCTATTACAAGAGATATTTACATATTTGCACAATATAATCCTCTAGGATTCCATTATAACATTTTTATATTAAATATATCACTTACAGCCTGAATTTAAAAATGACCTTGGCAAGTTGAGTTACTCAACTTATTGGGGTTAATTAACCATGAGGCTCTGATCTGTCTACAGGAAGAAAGCATAAAGGCAGTAAAGAGAAAACCAGATTAGAAGTTTTAAAGGCAGCTTCTGCTTTCCTTTTCTAAATACGTAAAAATACTTTTTAAATGGCCCCTAAGTAGGGGTTTTAGGGGAGTATAAGGTAAAGATACATAGTACATCCTTTAAAGCTAAGCAGAGCATAATAAAAGTTTCAAATACCTACACTTTGAACACCAGAAATCAAAGAAAGAGTTTTAGAAATACAAGAAGCTATGTCACTTGTCTGCTGAGTTAAGAAGTCATTTTAATGTTTTTCCTCCAAATGAGTCTGTTAAAAAAAATTCAACATAACAGGAAGCAGTGAGTTTAATCATCATCTTAAAATCTGTTCCATTTAATTGAATAGTACATTCTAAGATAAGTCGATAGTAAATATTCCAAAAGTTTTTGTTGTGTTTTTCAAATCGGAAGGATGTCACTTAGTGCACAGACGCAAGACCGGTTCATTTAAGAGTTAATACTGTACCAGTGATGTGCCCAAAGTCGCCCACAGGCTGATGGCTCTAACTCTCCATGTTGAGTGGGGAAATCTAAAAATTAATGACAGTCCATAAGAATCCTCTCTCAGATACAATTTAGCTTGTTACACATTGAGAAATGTAAATTCTGAGAACTCAAGCTCTCTGAAACTTTTACCAGTTACAAAATGTGTTTTAACTCATCTCTCTAGCAGTGTATGTAGTTTATAGAGCAAACCAGCTCACTTGACAGAACAGTAAAGACAAACTTCTGGTAGAACACTATACTACTCTTCCCTCATGCTGGAAACCACAATTTGGCAAGAAGCCAAACTATAGATATTACATTAGGTGGTAAGCATTCTTAGAAACACCAGCACTCACATTAAACTGTTTGATTAATTTTTATTATTATAAAATGACCAGATGTCCCCAGAGTGGCTTCTGAAGTTAGGATTTATCAACACCAATGCAGAACTGCATTTGCATTCAGTGATGGTAATTTTGGGGCAGAATTCAACTATATTGGCTAGAAAGTTAAAAAGAAAGTCACCTGACTGTTTAAATGACTATAATCCAGTGATTTTCAAAACTGCTGATTCCATATTTTTCATGAGCAAAAATGTTAAGAGAGATTAGGAAATAACCTTAATACAGAACTTAACATTCTGTTAAAAAAAAAAAATCACCATCACAAATACTTACAATTTTAAGTCTGTAAAGTCAACATAGATGACTTAATTTGGAGTTTATGTGCTTTCTGTTTACAGAAGTAAAGTATTAACCACATTCCCTGTATTTCTAACTAGTATTCGAATAACATCTTCCACTTTATACTGAATTTTTGGATGAGTACAATACCTTTCTCCCCAAATGCCTGTAACCAAAACACTAATGTGTTTGATCTATTTTCTATCCGTCATCTTCAGTCATTCATTCCATATTGATCAGTAAACTAAAATTCTCTAAAAAGCTGAGCACTATAGTGGGAGTCTTAAGTCCCGTCCTTTCTGGGATTGATGTTCACAAATGTAGGATAAGTAACCTCTAACCAAAATCCTTAATCATTTCTGAAAGTGCTCTATTGTACAAGCTATTGCAAGTGCCATATGCAGATAAAGAACAATGTTTAAATAAAATTCATTCAGCAATTGTTATTTTTATACCATCAAAATAATAAAGAATAATAAAAAATACTGAGAGGATGAAAAAGAGTCAATATTTATTAAGCATCTACTCTATGCCAGATGTTTTACATATTATATTTGATTTTCATGATACTCTAGTTATGGAGGATCACTTGTGGTTCAAACATGGGCTTTGGAGCTAAACTCACTTAAGACAGCGACCACAGGCAAATTACTTATGTCCCTGTGCCTCCGTTTCCTCATTTGTAAGATGGGGATAAAAAGAGTATCTACTTCATAGCACTGTTTCCAAGATTAAACAAAACAATACATATAAAGCACCTAAAGCTGAGCATGGCACTCACTATGATTAAAACAATTATTAACGAGGTATTCTTGTTCCTATTTTACAGATAAGGAAATGGTAGTTGACAAAGTGTTTTTTACTGATAATCAAAAAAACTAGTGCTAGGTTCTGACTCAAAACCACAAATTTGCTGAAATAAACATTGTTTAGGCATTAAATATTGAGGCGCTCATAAATCCTATTTATGTTATGCGGTAACCCACAGCATAAGAAATGACACGTAATGAAACAGGATTAGGCACAGGTCGGGCACTAAATCTCTCTGAGACACCAGGAGGGGCAGGCAGCAGATCCTCGCGGAGCCCAGTGCCGCAGGCGGGCTACCAACCAGCTCTCTGCAGACACGACCTCCTCGGTCTGCTGAAGTCTGTTGTGCTTATAAACACCGTTACGTCAAAAAACGCATGCCAAGGTCGCGCCTTCTTTTCCTAACGGCCCTACAATGCCGACTTTTGTCTGGGGCCTATCCCACCACCCATCCCATGTCACGTGCACTGAAGGCTAGGGCTCGACTCCTGCAAGTCAGAACCCATTGCCCTGGAGTCTATTCCGACTCACAGCGACCCTGCAGAACCAAGCAGAACTGCCCCATATGGTTTCCAAGGAGTTGCTGGGGGATTTGAACTGCCGACCTTTTGCTCAGCAACCAAGCTCTTAACCACTACACCAACCAGAGCTCCACTGCGCCAAAACAATTCCCCTGAACATTGATGCTAATTACTAGGCTTAACGTTGCTCAAAGGAAAAGCAGCCAGCAGTGGAAATCGAGACTATTAAAAGAAAAAAGAAAAAAAATAAAAAAACCAAACCCACTGCTGTCCAATCGATTCCGACTCACAGGGATATAAGTCGTCAAGTCTCATTCAAAGTCCTCGGTTTGGAGAGGAAAACGTCCAGTCCTCCGGAAGCCTCGATCCGCTTCCTCACCTGCGCTCACCAAAGCCGGCGGATCCGAAACCCGAGCGCAGCGCGGGGCTTAGCATATTGACCGCAGGGAAGGCAAGGGTCGCGATAACGGCAGGTGTTTGAAAGGCTAGTTATGACCCTGGTCCTCGGGCCCCCCACCCCCACCCCTATACGTGACCGAGTCCAAGCTGGCGACCCTTCAGCTACGGCCAGCTCTCGGAACTCCCGCCGCCCACGCCGCGGGGAAGGGGCCGGGCAGGACAGGAAAGGGGGCGGCTGGGGGAGGGGACGGAAGGTCCGCGAGGGCCGCAGAGAGGAGGCGGCGCCGGCCGGGACTTCCCTTCTAGACCGAAGGCAGGAATCCCGCGGCCCGCGGGGAGAACAGACGCGCCCCTCCCCGGCGGCCCACACCGCCTCCAGCGCGCCCGCCGCGGCCGCCCCCCAGCGCCCAACACAAAGGTCCCGGCCTGGCCGCGGCGTGGGCCCGAGTCCGGCCGCTCTGAGGAGCCTCCGAGGCCGCGACCCCACCCCCCACCCCCACCCCGCGCCGAGACTACCTTCTCCGCGCGGCGTCCGGTCCCGGGCGCGGTCGGCTCGGGCCTGCTACTCCGCGGCTCCGGCTTCTGCTTCTCCCGCGAGCTGGCGCGGCCTCCCGGGTGTCGGGCGGCGGCGGGTGGCGGCGGGCGGCGGCGGCTCCTCCTCTTCAGGGCAGGGAGGAGGAGACTTCGCGGCCGGAGCCACCTCCCGGCAGGAAACGACCCCCGCGGCACCGCCTCTTCTGTTCCCCCCCCCCCCCCCACCCCGGTCCTACTCCTCAGGCCGCCGCTGCCCTCTCCCTCCGGAAACGCATTCCTCCCGGGTAGCGTCAGCCGCGCCCACAGCCGGGAGAAGGAGGAGGAAGACCGCAGCTCGGGACAAAGAAGCCTACCGGCGCGGGAACGGACCCGGGGGAGGCCACGGTGGCGCGGAAGGCGGGGAAACGGGCTCGACCGAGGTCTTCGCCGTGCCTCAGTTTCTTCTGCTGTTAAGAAGGGGTGTTTGTGAACCAATGCCCCGCCCGGTTCTGGCCATTTGTTATGTCCTCCTATGAGAAAAGACTGGACTCTCTTATTAGGCCTGTTTTAGGTTCTGCTCCCCCAAAAGCCGGTTTGCTTAGGACTGTCCCGTTTTGAGCACTAGAAGTCCTGCATCCTGGGAACCTTCAGTCCGGGGCAAATCGGAACGGCTGGTCACCCACCCTACGGGGCTTCGTGGGGCCAAAACCACCGTTTTCCTTTCGGAAGGGGATTAGCTAAAACCAGTATTTTTCTGGAGTGATAGACTCAACCAGGAGGAAAGTTTGCTTAGCTTGTGTCTATTAGAAAGAGGAAGACTTAGGAAGAAGATGAAGAATGAGGGGGAAGTTTTAGATAATTGATGGATGTTGAGGAGTTGCTTTTCATAGATTTATCTGAAGGTTTGTGTATGGAGAACAGGGATGAGGAAAAACAAAATTTCATCCTTGAGGATACAATTTCTTTTTCTCACTTTTTTTAGTAGGTGGAAATGGGGGCTGGAGGAGGACTATTTAAAAGAGAAGGGAAACATTCTTTATGAGAATGGCAGGGCACACTGTGGTAGGAGGACTGAAACCTGTACCAGCCAACATTCTGAAACCCAGTAACTCCGAACATGCTGCTGGCAGGCTGCCATCCTGTTTGCAGAAAGTGTGGATTGCCACCTGGTAAGCTACAGCACCCTGTTAGGAATGGAGCTCAAATGATCAGATTTATGAAACTGAGAAGGAGTGTTCTCTTGTGAGAGATCAGAGGCTGAGATGTCGCTTTGGCTGCCAGTTTTAAGCAAGTATAAGAGAAAATAAAGTAATCCCATCTATGGGAAATCCCCACATTGCTCATTTGCAAAATCAAAGCTATTGGTTAGCAAATCTCTGAAGACTTTAATAAATGAGCATTATTTTTCCTGTTTAATAGATGATCAGTTCTAAGAGGCTTAAGTGATTTATCTGTATCAATATCTGATTTGTAAAACTGCCACTAGAACTCAGCATTGTTGAAATAAAAGGTAATGGTTTTACCGCAGTTGAAAATTAATCACAATTGGCCCAGTCAGCACAGGAGACCTTGTAGTTCAAAAGATAAACCATAATTCATCCATGTTTGATTTGCATCACATTTCCCAGAATTTCCTTTCTTATTTGTGATTTGGGGAGACACTGATAATCGTGCCACAAGAACATTATGAGGTTTCCACCAATCGCTAGAAAAGGAGATCATGTTTGGTAGAGGGTCAGTGAGATGGATTTACACCATAGCTGCAATGGTTTGCTCAAACATACCAAAGGTTGTGAGGATGGAGCAGGACCAGGCAACGTTTTATTCTGTTATGTATGAGTCACAGCCAACTAGAGGACAACAATAACAGCAAACTAAATACGTTCAAGGGCATTTAGTCATTTTATTAATGCCAATATCAAGCACTGTTCCAGTACACGTAACAGAGTCTTAACTAGTACTTGATAAACGAATAAATGGGTTCTGCTGCTTCTGTGGGACCAGACCGGAATGTTTGGCTAAGCCGAAGCGTGTGAGTGGCAATTTATGCGTAGAAATCATGAACTTTGAGGAAAACAAAGTATGTATGTTCTCTAAAAAAGGAAGTGATGGGTCAGGAGATGACTCTACTTGTGATTTCAAATAAATATTAATAGATGGAAAGTTAGCTAATGGTAAAATTTATGATTACTCCAAGCAGGGGTTGGTCACAGTCTTGCCATGCCCTACAGAAAATCCTAGTAAGTAGTAATAATGCAGGTCACATCACTAGATCATGTCATGATAGAACATCTGTTGGTATCTTGATTTCAAGACAAATCCATATTTTACCTACACCAGCTCCAATTATTACAGATTGTCTTCTGCTGTCTCGGTAAAGTCAATATTATGTCAAACAGAGGTTGGCCTTTCCTCTAGTTTGGCACCATACTACTTTGTGCTCCTCAAAATCTATCTTTATTCATCTCCTGTTTCCCAAAGTAAAGTTTAAATTTTATAGAACGTACCTAAGATGTTACCAGATGTCCAGGTATGTTTTAATCACTTAATTTCTGTTTATAATTATAGGCCAGGTTTAAAGGAACCATAGGTGCAAAAGAGACAAAAGACTTCTCTAGGAACTTGATTCTCTCCTTCTAACAGTGGAATCACAGATTGATTATTGACGTTAGATTTAGCAGGCTGTGCTTAATCCCATGGTTATGGGATATAAAATTGGGAGTGAGAGTGAATCAAGGTTGATTTCAGGAGTAGATAGTTACCTCTTATAATTTGAGCACTCTTGGGACTGAGCCCTTCAGTTATTACCCTCTCCACAAGACGTAAATTATCCCAGTATAACTTGAAGCCTTTCAACCTTTGGCAGTGGAAACAACCCTATTTATGTGACACATGGGCAAATGTTTAACACACATTTATTTATAATTTTCCAAGTACAATAAACATCAGAGGGCAATGCTCCATGGAATTAGAACACAGAATAGAACGCCCAAGATCATATTTTTCCTGGGGTTGGCCATTGACTGGCACACTCAGGAACAATTCATACTAGGTTATTTTTAAATAAGTAGGCGACCTTGTGCCCTGGTATGCCCAAGATAGCCCCAGTTTGCTTGTTGTCCAAGCATAATTATTAATAGCACACCTTTTCGCTCTGAAAAGTGTGTTCTCATTTGGATGATAAATTGTGTGGTCACCCTGTAAATGAAGGTGTCCTCACAGTGAAAAATGAGAGGAGTAATTTTAGAAATTCAAAGGAAATGTATAGGGGTACTTTGCAAATCAGGTTCCAGGTTTATGGGTGAGGACTAATTCCAACATTGATGATTATAGTAGCCCTTTGCCGTCAAGTTGATTCCCACTCAAGTGAGCCTATAGAACAGTAGAACTGCCTCATAGGGTTTCCAAGGCTGTAATCTTTACAGAAGCAGACTGCCTCATCTTTCTCTCTCGGAATGGTGAACCACCAACCGGTCGGTTAGCAGCCAAGCTCTTAACCACTGCGACACCAAGGCTCCTTGATTATACTAGAGGGGCATGTGTGGGGGCAGCGTGGATTTAGGCAGTTCATGAGTTTTCGTGTGATGAAAATGCCCTATTGGAAAATTTAATTAGAGAAAAATCCTTGAAAGTAGCCTGTTTGATCAACATGACTTGGGTTTTAAAAGCTATTGTAAACGTATTTGATGGCTTCAACAAATTGATTGACAGTGGCTAGGCAAGTCTTCAGCTACTTTTCTAAGAACTGTTTCTACTGAGTGACTTCTTGTTATCGTTAGGTGCCATCAAGTCGGTTTGACTTATAGTGACCCTGTGTACAACAGAACAAAACACTGCCCAGTCCTGTGCTATCCTCACAATCATTGTTATGCTTGAGCTCATTGTTGCAGCCACTGTGTCAATCCATCTCATTGAGGGTCTTCCTCTTTTTTGCTGACCCTCCACTTTACCAAGCCTGATGTCCTTATTCAAGGACTGATCCCTCCTGATAACATGTCCAGAGTATGTGAGACAAAGTCTCGCCATCCTTGCTTCTAAGGAGCATTCTGGTTGTACTTCTTCCAAGACAAACCTGTTCGTTCTTTTGGCAGTCCATTGTATATTCGATATTCTTCTCAAACACCATAATTCAAAGGTGTCAGTTCTTCTTTGGTCTTCCTTATTTATTGTTCAGTTTTCACATGCATATGAGGTGATTGAAAACACCATGGCTTGGGTCACGCACACCTGAATCTTCAGTGACATCTTTGCTTAGGTACATTTTTTTCTCATCCTCCACCTCCAGCTACTTGGAATATAACTACTTTAAATATTATAAGGAAAAGAAAGATGAGAAGTTAAGAGATAGGAGGAATAGAAGTCTCTGGTAGTTTTCTATGACACTAACATGGAAGTGCTTTTGAATCATAAATAGTCCCATTCCTCTTCCTAAGAAACGAAAACCCCTCTTCTAAAATGCAAATCTGTGTGCCATGGTAAAAAAGCAGCTCTGGGAATTATTAACATTTCTAAAACTAAGAAAGGGTGAGGCATTCCTTCCAGTTCCTCCTTTTTCTATCTCCAAATATATAAATAACATGCAAATGGTCATGCAATACAGAGAAACTGCAAGTTTATTTATTTTGCAACTTTTTTTTTTTTTTTAACTTGGGGACTTCAATTTAGTGAACACTCCTCAGCATCATCAGAGAAAGGATGAAAAATTAAGTTTACTTAAGGTTCTCTTGTTATACATCTGTGACAAGTATCATTTTTAGACAAGGCATTCACCAGCTGAGTATGTATATATATGTCAGCATATTTGACTAGCCTGTCCTGAGCCTTTTTAGTTAGTGTTTCATTCCTTTGTTTATTTAAAAGTAAGGTAGAATATGGCAAAACAGTCTGGCCTTGTCCTTATGGCTTAGGCTAGCTATTAAGTCTTTTTCATTCTAGATAACAGTTGCCGGAAGAATATAGGTCTTGTATGAGTAAGGCTGCCCCAACTAGTTCTGCTTCCTGTTTTCCATATATAGTGTCTCCCATTTTTCTCTTGTTCAGTCCAAAAAGACTTGCCTCCACTGGGTGTAAGCATTCCTTGCCTGCATTTAGATGCTGAACATTTCTACCAGCCCAGAGGGAACAGTGTTTTCAGGCAGCTCTTTTCAACACTGAATTTCTTCAGCTGGAGAAGGGAATGTGCCTTCCCAAATAAGAATGAAGAATATGCCAAACATAAGCAGTTGAATAGCACTGGAGTTATTTTTAGGAACAAGGGTCACACAGTAACAGGAAATGATGGTGCATACTGACGGGTTATGGTTAGTGACTATAAACCGACATTTTTTCTTTCTTCATTTAACTACTTTTGAATATCTTGAGAAAATTTGGCAGCTGCAATTCTGAATTAGGAGCAGCTTGATATTAGGCCAGATTCATGAGCAAACATTTGGGAGTAGGAAGGCTAGATTAGTGAAAAAGTACGTGTGTTTGGCAAGTAGGAGCACTCTTACTAAGCCAGAGTTCTTGACCTGGACCTGTTTGTGTGATACCATGAGTTCATGAACACCCTGAAATTATAGACAAATTGTCATTTATACATATATATGTGCATTTTTTCTGGTTTTAAAGGATTTTAACCCCAAAACATTAACAATCACTGTTTTAAGCACAGAGGAGATTGGTTCCTGCTACAGGATATTCTAAGAACCTAAGAAATTTTTTGTGGTTGCCTTGGAATGTTGAGGTGCATATTGATTAGTCTCATCTAAACAAAAAAATTTTAAACATCAGATAGTACTTTCAAGTATTTTGCTATAAGAAGACTTTCACTGCAGTGTTATTTGACAAGCAGGAGGGAAAACAAATACAATCTTTTGAGACCAAACCACAGAACTAAAGTGCACTATTTTTGTTTTCTTTTTAAGGTGAAATAAACTTCAAAGAGAAACTAGAACATTTTATTTCATATTTCCAGTTTACATACTGGGACATAAAAACCTTCAAATGATACTTCAAAAATCACCCTAATTAAAAACTGTTGTAAATTTTTCATTAGTTTGAGAACAATTTTAAATACCTTTTAATTGTATTTCCTAACAATATTTTACCATGTAGCATTTAGAAAAACAAACCCTGTGGCACTTCCACTTCAAGATTTCTGCATTATTGTTGGCTGATGTCATAGGCTTTTCCCTCTATGATCACAAGAATTCCCTATTTGAAACTGCTTATAGCTGCCGAAAGGAGCCCTGGTGGGGCAGTGGATAAGCGCTCAGCTGCTAACTGTTTCAAACCCACCGGCTGCTCCACAGGAGAAAGATGTGGCAGTCTGCCTCTATAAAGATTACAGCCTTGGAAACTCTATGGTGCAGTTCTACTCTGTCCTATAGGGTCTCTATGAGTCGGAATGGACTTGACAGCACTGGGTTGTAGCTGCCAGTTGGATAGAGTTTTAAATTGAGGAATTTTGCCTTTTGTGTGGTTTTACTGTGCTATAGTGAAATAATCTTAGTCTAGAAAGTTTTGATGGTTTATCCCTTTAATAGTCTTGTATTCCTGACACTTTCTTCATTTAATCAAGTTTATACAGAAGTCCTCGACTACCATTCTCCTTTTATCATCTAAGAAATTCCTCATCATCTGTAATTATTCAATAGCTTCCACATGCCTAAATTGTCAGCTAATTTTGTTCAGTCAAAATTTCACCAGTAAATGCTGCTTATGCATGATTTTTAGGTCACAGAATAGAGGGAACTGAATTCTGCCATTTAAAAAATTCCCTTCTGATTTATTAAATAAATTCTAATATGTCCATAGAATAGGATAATCAGAACTTTAAAAAACAAACAAGTTAGATCTGAATGCAATGACATGAAAAGATATTTGATATGTTATGTTTGAAAAGAACAAGATGCAGAATATATTATGGTATAATCTCATATATATATATTTTTAAAAACCTATCTAAATACATATGTATGTGTTCATACATGCATAATTTATCTCGCAGAATACATTTTCTAAAAAGAAATGGAATTGCCTTGAAGAAAGGGACTTTTCTTTTTCTTTCTATGCTATTTGGTTATTCACTATGTATGTGTGTATGTATAATTTGTATTCAGTCAATCTAACATTCATTATCTTCCAACAGATTTCTGGCCTTCAGTTACTTTTAAGTAAAACACTTCTGGGGTGTGCGACAAAAGAATAAGATTTCCTGAAAAGAGAGAGAGAGAAAGAAAACGTGTGCTATTGCCCTACAGCTTCTTCTCATGTAGGTCAGAGAGGTGGCGGAAATTGAGTTGTCTTGGTATCATCACAAACAATAATAGGAATTAGTAAAATGTTAAGCAAGTTAGCAAAATATGTCTCGGCTCCATAAATTCTAATGCGGGCTAATTGATTGCCATCAGAAACGTCCACAGAACTCCCAAAGGACTCCCAAAGGAGTTCTTAGCCTTACATGGTAAAAAAATAAAATGGAATAAAAACATTTTTTTTTAATTACTAAATTCTTCTATACACAATCCAAAATTGAAAAGATATATTAAAACTGTTAGTTCTGGAAATCATCCACCAAGATAGCTCTGAAATTGCTTGAGTTGAAGGACTCAGTGCAGAGATATGCACAAACAGGGAAGAAGATGACTAAAGCTAGACAACATTTCATGTTCCAAAGACTTTTCCAAAGAATAGACTATATTTGGAGCCCTGCTAGCGCAGTGATTGAGAGCTCGGCTGCTAACCAAAGGTGGGTAGTTTCAAAACCACCAGCTGCCCCATGGGAGAAAGATGTGGTAGTCTGTTTCTTTAAAGGTTACAGCCTTGGAAACCCTATAGGGCAGTTCTACTCTGTCCTATAGGATTGCTATGAGTCAGCATTGACTCAACAGCAATGAGCTATATTTATATCAATCAGTTTCTTTTTTCTATTATACTTGGTTATTTGATTTTATACTTGTCTATCATATTAGATTTCCTATTCCACAAAGTTATTGAAATAAGACCAGTCCCATTCTGAATATGCCTGCATAAAATCTATTGTCTTTGCAAATTTTATATCTGAGACTAACATGTTATCAATTAGGTACTGACTTCCTAAAATGCACTTTTAGTTTTAAAAACTTAATCTGTTCAGTGTGCCATAATTTAATAGTATTTTACATATTTATTTTGATAGGGGAGCATTTTAATTGCTTTTTAAAAGTGTCAATGTTGTTTATAAACTAAGATGATTATTTTTTCTTCTGCCATTCTTAACTCTGTAGCCACTATTATTGGTGGGAGAATGCTTCCTTTCCTGCTCCTGGTGGTGCACTTCTGCTTGCTTGCATTTCCTTCTCGGCATCTCCCAGGCCTCTCACTCATTCTCCCCAGGGGAGTTTGGGAGAAAATTGAGAATATGTAACCCAGCCTCTTCTGCCTACCTATTGGGGAGCCAGCTGCCTGGAGGAAGCATGCATTAATAATAATAAAGCAGAAGCTTATATAGTCCTTAAGGTACCTGAGTGGTACAAACCGTTTGTACTCAACTACTAACCAAAGGTTGGTGGCTCAATCCTACCCAGAGGCGCCACGGAAGAAAGGTCGTGTGATCTACTTCTGAAAGGTCACAGCCTTGAAAACCCTGTGGAGTGCAGTTCTACTCTGAAACACATAGGGGCACCGTAAGTCGGAGTCTACTTGACAACAATGGAAAATATGTATGTATATATATATAGCCCTTATTTTTTGCCAGTCACTGTTCTTAATGTTTATGCATATAAAGCTTCTGCTTTATTAATCCATTTAATCCAAACAACAATTTCATAAAGTCGTATTAGTATTATCCACATCTTACAGGTAAGGAAACTGAGACAAGTGAGTTTAAACTGTGTGACTCATAAATAACAGAACCAAGATTGGCGCCAGTCTGGCTCCATAATCCAGGTATTTATTCCCTGCACTTTACTATCTGCTCTCTTGTGTACATTTCAGAGAGGCACTGTCTGCCATGATCCAGCTCTGCTGGGACTGGAAAGGAAAGTTTGCAATTCTGGTGTTCAAAATAAGAAGCCAGTCTATTTGCAAATATAAACCGTGGTCTCTAACATTTGCATTATCGATAATAATAAGGTGACATTTTCATTTCCGTGTTTCTCCATGTCTGTTTCTTAATTGGTGTACAACTTTGTAGGTCCCTTGAACCTTCACCAGCTATATATTTAACAAACTGAGACTACTAATCACATTTTCTGCCTTCAAAAAGGCAGGAAAATGGTAAGAATGAAATGAGATTATAATTGTTGTATATCAGTGTAAATAGGTATACAGGCAAGCTAAGATTGCTCAGCCAAATCATTCCAAAGTTGATCAGTTACATATTTTGTATTATGGATCATACAAGGCTCTTTCTTAAGACAGTGATCATATCTTAGTGTTTATATGTCTAGCACATATCAGATCATATTGCTTCTTTTTCATTTGAAATAAAATCCACCACCACTCCTTCTCTGCCTTCATCTTAAACCATTGCCCCAGTGCTTTAGCCGCACTGACCTTCTTTCTGTTCCATGACCCCACATCAAGCTTTTTCCTTTTCTAGGGTTTTTGTGCTTGCCATTCTCTCCACCTGGAAAGGTCTTCACATGTCCACTTCCTTCTTGCCAATCAGATCTCATCTTAACTGCCACCTCCTTAAAAGGCCTTCCTTACCACCCAATCTAAGTAGTCCCCCAGACCCAGTCTATCACATCATCATAGTTTAATTCTCTGCATAGAACTAGGCACAATATGGTAGGGTTTTATTTATGTACTTATTTTGGTCTTCTTCCTCTAGAATAAAGGAGCTCTGGTGGTGCAGTGGTTAATAGCTCAGCTACTAACCAAAAGGTGGGTGGTTCAAACCCACCAGCCGTTCTGTGGGAGAAAGATGTGGCAGTCCGCTTCCATAAAGATTACAGCCTTGGAAACCCTATGGTGCAGTTCTAGTGCACAATCTAGTTCTTCTGCTCTCAGGATAGATGAGGTTGTAGCAAGTGTAGACTTGTTTCTTCTCTGCACTTTTGGTTAACTTATTAGTGTTTTTCTCTTTTGAGTGGAGACCCTGAGTTATGTCATAGATGGCCACTCCCAAGCTTTTAAAACCCCAGACACTACTCACTTCACTAGGATACAGATCAGGATTGTTGTGAATTATGTTATGCACCACATGTCTTTCGGTTTGTCATACTGTGGTGGCTTGTGTGTTGCTGTGATGCTGGAAGCTATGCCACCAATACTTCAAATACCAGCAGGGTCACCATGGTAGACAGGTTTGAGCTGAGCTTCCAGACTGAGACAGACTAGGAAGAAGGACCTGTAGGTCTACTTCAGAAAAATATTAGCCAGTGAATATCCTATGAATAGTAGGAAAACATTGTCTGATATAGTGCCAGAAGATGAGCCCCTGAGGTTGGAAGGTACGCAAAATATGACTAGGTAAAGAGCTGCCTCTTCAAAGTAGAGTCAAACATAATGATGTGGATGGAGTCAAGCTTTCTGGACCTTCATTTGCTGATGTGGCATGACTCAAAGTGAGAAGAAACAGCTACAAACATCCATTAATAATTGGAACTTGGAATGTACAAAGTATGAATCTAGGAAAATTTGGGAATTGTCAGAAATGAAATGGAACACATAAACATCAATATCCTAGGCATTAGTGAGCTGAAATGGATTGGTATTGGCCATTTTGAATCAGGCAATCATACGGTATACTATGCTGGAATTGACAAATTGAAGCAGAGTGGCATTGCATTCATCGTCAAAAGAACATTTCAAGATCTATCCTGAAGAACAACGCTGCCAGCGATAGGAAAATATCCATATGCCTACAAGGAAGACCAGTTAATATGACTATTATTCAAATTTATGCATCAACCACTAAGGCCAAAGATGAAGAAATTGAAGATTTTTACCAACTTCTGCATTCTGAAATTGATCAAACCTGCAATCAAGATGCATTGATAATTACTGGTGATTGGAATGTGAAAGTTGGAAACAAAGAAGAGGGAGCAGTAGTTGGAAAATTGCCTTGGTGAAAGAAATGAGGCTGGAGATCACATAATAGAATTTTGCAAGACCAACAACTTCTTCATTGCAAATACTTTTTTTCGACAACATAAATGGCGACTATACACGTGGACCTAGCCAGATGGAATATGCAGGAATCAAATTGACTACATCTGTGGAAAGAGACAACAGAGAAGCTCAATATCATTAGTCAGAACAAGGCCAGTGGCCGACTGTGGAACAGCTCATCAATTGCCCATATGCAAGTTCGAGTTGAAGCTGAAGAAAACTAGAACAAGTTCACAAGAGCCAAAGTACAACCTTGAGTATATCCCACCTAAATTTAGAGACCATCTCAAGAATAGCTTGACGAATTGAACACTAATGACAAAAGACCAGACGAGATGTAGAAGGACATCATACATGAAGAAAGCAAGAGGTCATTAAAAAGACAGGAAAGAAAGAAAAGACCAAAATGGATGTCAGAAGATGTTACCGCAAAACATGGATCTGAGCTTCCTGCTGCAAAAGCCAGTACTGAGATGGGTGAGGTGAGCAGCAAGAGGGTTTTATTGTATATCAATATACAGGACACAGAGGGGAATGAGCTCCTCCAAAAAAGCTGTCTCCTCGAACTGGAGACTGGCTGAAGGTTTTATACAGACAGGATTATAGTTCCTCCTTGTGGCAGTCATGGTTGTCAAGTCCCGGATGAGTTAATCCTTTTACTGGCAATCCTTGAGGGTTATCAATTTGTTTTGCCACCCTCCAAGGAGGAACTTTAGTTAATCTTAAACTTTATAGGGACTGGAATAGGAAGAGGGAGAAAGAAGAAGAACTATCATGAAACAAAGCAGGGGCTAGCAATGGTGGGAATCAATTATTCAGCAATGGTGGTAATTGAGCTTATGCAGCCTGTTCCAAAGAGACTCTGAAAGTTGCTCTTGAACATAGCATAGCTAAAGTGAAAGGAAGAAATGATGACATAAAAGAGCTGAACAGAAGATTTCAAAGGGTGGCTCAAGAAGACAAAGAGAAGTATTATAATGAAATGTGCGAAGACCTAGAGTTAGAAAGCCAAAAGGGAAGAACATGCTTGGCATTTCTCAAGCTGAAAAAGCTGAAGAAAAAATTCAAGCCTCGAGTTGCAATGCTGAAGGATTCTACAGGGAAAATATTAAAGATGCGGGAAGCATCCAAAGAAGATGGTAGGAATACACAGAGTCACTGTACCAAAAAGAATTGGTTGATGTTCACCCATTTCAGGATGTAGCATATGATCAAGAACCAATAGTACTGAAGGAAAAAGTCCAATACACACTGAAGGCAATGACGAAAAACAAGGCTCCAGGAATTAGCAGAATACCAACTGAGTTGTTTCAACAAAGGGATGTGGCACTGGAGGTGCTCACTCGTCTGTGCCAAGAAATTTGGAAGACAGCTACCTGGCCAATTAACTAGAAGAGAGCTATATTCGTGCCATTCCAAAGAAAGGTAATCCAAAAGAATGCAGAAATTATTGAACAATATCATTAATAATCACATGCAAGTACAATTTTGCTGAAGATCATTCGAAAGTGGTTGCAGCAATACATCAACAAGGAGCTGCCAGAAGTTCAAGCCAGATTCAGAAGAGAATGTGGAACAACGGATATCAATACTGATGTCAGTTGAATCTTGGCTGAAAGCAGAGAATACCAGAAAGATGTTTACCTGTATTTTTTTTGACTATGCAAAGGCATTCAACTGTGTGGATCATAACAAATTATGGGTAAGATTGCAAAGAGTGGGAATTCTGGAACACTTAATTGTTCTCATGAGGAACCTGTACATAGACCAAGAGGCAGTCATTCGAACAGAACAAAGGAATACTGCATGGTTCAAAGTCAAGAAGGGTGTGTATCAGGGTTCTATCCTTTCACCATACTTACTCAATCTGTATGCTGAGCAAATAATTCGAGAAACCGGACTATATGAAGAAGAATGGGGCATCAGGATTGGAGGAAGACTGATTATCAATCTGCAATATGCAGATACACAACCTTGTTTGCTGAAAGTGAAGAGGACTTGAAGTGCTTACTGATGAAGATCAAAGACTACAGCCCTCAGTGTGGATTACACCTCAATATAAGAAAAACAAAAATTCTCACGATTGGACCAATAAGCAACATCGTGATAAACAGAGAAAAGATTGTCAAGGATTTCATTTTACTTGAATCCACAATCAATGCCCTTGGAAGCAGCAGTGAAGAAATCAAATGTCACATTGCATTGGGCAAATTTGCTGCAAAAGACCTCTTTAAAGTGTTAAAAATCAAAGATGTCACTTTAAGGACTAAGGTGCGCCTGACCCGAGCCATGGTGTTTTTAGTCACCTCATATACATGTGAAAGTTGGACAGTGTATAAGGGAGACCAAAGAAAAGTCGATGCCTTTGAATTATGGTGTTGACGAAGAATGTTGAATAGACCACGGACTGCTAGAAGAACAAACAAATCTGTCTTAGAAGAAGTATAGCCAGAATACTCCTTTGAAGGAAAGATGGCAAGACTTCATCTCACATTCTTTGGACATATTATCAGGAGGGACCAGTCCCTGGAGAAGGACATCATGCTTGGTAAAGTAGACAGTCAGCACAAAAGAGGAAGACCCTCAAGGAGTTGGATTGACACAGTGGCTGCAATAATGGAGCCAAGCATAACAATGATTGTGAGGATGGCGCAGGACCAGGCAGTGTTTCATTCTGTTGTACATAGGATTTCTATGAGTCAGAACCAACTCGATGGCACCTAACAACAACTATGTTATGCCAATTGACTGAGTTGTCCCACGAGGCTATGGTCCAAAGCCTTCAAACCCAGAAAGTCAATGTTGCAAACTGTTTGGTTATGTCTGAGGAGTATCTGTATTTGTGTCTTCAATGAATATATGTGCCTGCATCCACATATTTGTATTTACATGTACCTATAGGGTCGCTATGAGTCAGAATCGACTAGATGGCAGATGGATACTTCTATCTGTTCTCACCTACTTACACATCTGTACCTACCTGTATACCAATTTGCCTATACCCATCCATAGATGCTCAAACACTTGTTTTTACTTTGATTGTGCTCTGCTCATTACATTCATTTTTGGTGTGACTTTTCCCATCATCAAAAATAACTAGTGTCTATAGTATGAACTGTACTTCCCCCCACCTTCCTTTATCTGGTAACCACCAATGAACATTGGTCTCTCTATATTTATCTGTTCTTGTCTTCTTATAAAGAAGGATCATACAACATTTGTCCACATATGCTTATTTCACTTAGTATCATGCCCTCCAAGTCCATTCATGTTATGCTTCCTGGACGCATCATTGTTCCTTATGATTGCACAGTATTCCATTGCATGTATGTACCACAATTTGCCTATCCATTCATCCACTGATGGGCACTTCAGTTGTCCGTTTATTTGCTACTGTGAATAAAGCAGCGATGAACACAGGTGTGCATAAATCTTTTCGTGACATTATTTTTAGGTTTCTAGGTATATACCTAGGAGTGGGGTTGCTGGATCACAGGGTATATCTTAGTTATCTAGTGCTGCTGTAACAGACATACCACAAGTGGATGGCTTTAACAAAGAGAAATTTATTTTCTCGCAGTCTAGTAGGCTAGAAGTCCAAATTCAGGGTGTCAACTCTGGGGCAAGGCTTTCTCTCTTGTCGGCTCTGCAGGAAGGTCCTTCTCAACAATCTTCCTCTGGACTAGGAGCTTCTCTGTGCAGGAACCCCAGATTCAAAAGACACGCTCTGCTCCCAGCACTGCTTTCTTGGTGGTATGAGGTCCCCCTGTTTCTCTGCTGGCTTCTATCTTTTATATTCCAAAAGAAACCAGTTCAAGACGCAATCCAATCCCATAAATTGAGTTCTGCCTCATCAACACGACTGCCACCCATTCACCCTCATTAACCCCATTAGAGGCAGGATTTACAACACTTAGGAAAATAACATCAGATGACAAAATGGTGGACAATCACATAATACTGGGAATCATGGCCTAGCCAAATTGTACACATATTTTTTGGGGTACACAATTCAATCCATGACAAGGTAGTTCTATTTCTAGTTTTTTGAGAAAGAGCCATACCATTTTCCATCGTGGTTGTACCATTTTATAGTGCAACCAGCAATGGATACGGGTTCCAATCTCCCCACATCCTCTCCAACATTTGTTGTTATCCGTTTTTTAATCAGTGTAGTTTTAGCCAGGGTGAGATGGTATTGTTAGTGCACAATGCAGGTCTGAGCCGCCTGCTGCAAAAGCCAGTACTGAGACAGGTGAGGTGAGCAGCAAGAATGTTTTATTGTATATCAGTATACAGGAGACAGAGGGAAATGAGCTCCTCCAAAATCTGCCTCCTCCTCTGGAGGCCAATCAGAGGATTTTAGTGGGACAGGGTCAGGGTCCAAAGAATCTATAGAACGTTAGCTCCCCTTTGAGGTGGGCACAATGACCTCTTTCCTGACATGTTGACCTTCTGTGCGGGGATTCTTCTTTTTTTTTTTTTTTATTGTACTTCAGGTGAAGATTTACAGAACAAATAGTTTCTCATTAAACAGTCAGTACACATATTGTTTTATGACATTGGTTAACAACCCCACAACATGTCAACCCACTCCCTTCTCAACCTTTTTTTTTTTTTTTTTTGTGAAAATATACATAGCCAAAGATACACCATTTCAAAAATTTCTACATGCACAGTTCAGTGACATCAATTACATTCTTCCAGCTGTGCTGCTATTCTAACTTTAGACGAAGGTTTACAGAACAAAATAGTTTCTCATTAAACAGTTAGTACACGTGTTGCCCTATGACAATGGTTAACAACCCCACTACATGTCCACACTGTCCTTACTCAACCTTGGGTTCCCTATCACCAGCTTTCTTGTCCCCTTCTGCCTTCTAGTCCTTGTCCCTGGACTGTTGTGCCTCATTAGTCCTGTTTTGTTTTATGGGGATGTCCAATCCCTGGCTGAACTGTGAACCTCAGAAGTGATTTCACCACTGAGCTAAAAGGGTGTTCGGGGGCCATATTCTTGGGGTTTCTGCAGTCTCTTTCAGGCCAGTAAATCTGGTCTCTTTTTTTGTGTTTTAGAATTTTGTTCTACATCCTTCTCCAGGTCTGTCCAGAACCCTCTGTTGTGACTCCATTCAGAGCAGTCGGTGGTGGTAGTCGGGCACCATCTAGCTGTACTGGACTCAGTCTGGTGGAGGCCTTGGTAGCTGTGGTCCATTAGTCCTTTGGACTAATCTTTTCCTTGTATCCTGTTCTCTTCGTTCTCCCTTGCTCCCAAAGGGATGAGACCAGTGGAGTATCTTAGATGGCTGCTTACAGGATTTTAAGACCCCAGATGCTACTCACCAAGGTGGAATGTAGAACATTCTCTTTATAAACGGTGTTATGCCAATTTAGCTAGATGTTCCCCTGCGGGGATTCTTGAAGATCCTCTGACGCCATCCTGGTTTCAGTCACAAGATGGTTCCTTTGTTCAGTTGTCTCACCTTCAGATTTTATCATTTGTTCTACCTCCCAAAGAGGAAGTTAGGTTAATTTTAAAGTTTTTATAAAATCATGGGAAAACTGGAGGGAAGAGAGAAGGAAAATAAATCAGAATCATAGGAGCATGCAGGAGTGGTTAATAAATCAGAATCATAGGAGCATACAGGAGTAGATAACAAAACAGAATCATAGGAGCATGCAGAAGTGAACTATGCAAGCTATGCATTAACAATACCACAATACCTGAAACACTAGGCCTACACAGCTGACAATGTGAAATTCCCACACAGCCTCTTTCAGTATCTCATTGTAGTTTTGATTTGCATCTCTCTAATGGAGCCCTGGAGGCATCGTGGTTAAGCATTTGGCTGCTAACTAAAAGGCTAACAGTTTGAATCCACCAGCAGTTCCTTGGAAACCCTATGGGACAGTTCTACTCTGTCTTATAAGGTCTCTATAAGTTGGAATTAACTTGATGGCAATATTTTTTTTTTTAAATGGCTAATGATCTTGAACATCTTTTCATATGTTTGTTGGCTGCTTAGATGTCCTCTTTGGTGAAGGTTCTATTCATGTCCTTTGCCCATTTTGTAATTGGGTTGTCTTTTTGTTGTTGAGTTGTTGCAGTTTTTTACAGCTTTTAGAGATTACACCCTTATCAGATAGGTCATTTCTGAAGATTTTTTTCCCCCAGTCTGTAGGTTGTCTATTTACTCTTTTAATAAAGTCTTTTGATGATCATAAGTTTTTAATTTTTATGAAGTCTCATATATCTATTTTGTCTTCTATTTGTGCATTTGTTGTAATGTTTGTTATCTTATTTTTACAAAAGATTAGGTCCCATATTTTTCTCCCTATGTTGTCTTCTGCAAATCCTGTGGTTTAACATTCAGTCCTTTGATCCATTTTGAGTTACTTTTTGTGTATGGTGTGAAGTATGGATCCTGTTTCATTTTTCTGCAGCTGGATATCCAGTTTTGTCAGCATCATTTATTAAAGGGACTGTTCCTGCCCCACCAAATGGACTTTGACCCCTCATCAAAAAATCAGCTGTCCATAGGTGACTGGGTTTAATTCTGATTTCTAAATTCTATTCCACTGGTCTATGTGTCTGTCATTGAGCCAATACCAGGCTGTTTTGATTACAGTGGTTGTATGGTATGTTTTGATATCAGGAAGTGTGAGGCCTCCTGCTTTGTTCTTTTTCTTTAATATTGTGCTGGCTGTTTGGGGTTTCTTTCCTTTCCATATCAAGTTGGTTATAAGTTTTTCCATTTTAGTAAATAATGTTGTTGGGTTTTGTACTGGGATTACATTGTATCTGTAGATTGCTTTAGTTAGAATTGACATTTTCACTATATTAAGTCTTCCAATCCATGAGCGTGGGATGTCTTTCCATTTTTGTAGGGTTTTTTTAGTCTCTTGCAGTAGTGCTTTATAATTTTCATTGTTTAAGCCTTTCATGTCCCTGGTTAGGTTAATTCCTAGGTATTTTATCAATTTGAGGTTATTGTAAATGGTACTGTTTTCCTAATTTCTTTTTCTGAGTAGTCTTTGTTAGTGTAGAGCACCCGACCGATTTTTGTGTGCTGATCTTGTACCCTGCAACATTGCTAAATTCTTCTAATAGTTCCAGCAGTTTTCTTGTGGAATCTTCAGAGTCTTCAATGTATAGGATCATATCATCTTCAAACAGAGATAATTTTACCTCTTCTTTTCTGATTTGGATACCTTTTATTTCTCTTTCTTGCCTTATTGTTCTGGCTAGGACTTCCAGTACAATGTTGAATAAGAGTGGTGATAATGGGCATACTTGTTTCGTTCCTATTCTTAAAGGGAAGGTTCTCAGCCTTTCTCCATTGAGTATGACGTTGATTTTTCACATATGCCTTTAATTATGTTGAGGAATTTCCCGTCTATTCCTATATTACTTAGAGTTTTTATCAGGAAAGATTGTTGAATTTTATCAGATACCTTTTCTGCATTGATTGCTATGCTCATGTGGTTCTTTTCCTTTGTTTTATTTATGTGGTGGATTATAGTAATTGGTTTTCTGATGTTGAAGCACTCTGTAATTTTGGTATGAATCCCATTTGATCATGGTGTAAGAGTTTTTTGACACGTTGCCGTAGTCTGTTGGCTAGAATTTTGTTGAAAAATTTTTCATCTATGTTCATAAGGAATATCGGTCTGTATTTTGTTTTGTGTGTGATATCTTTGCCTGGTTTCAGTATCAAGGTTATGCTGGCTTCATAGGAGTTTGGTAGTGTTCCTTCCTCTTATAAGTTTTTGAAGAGATTGGGTAGGATTGGTGTCAACTCTTCTCAGAATGTTTGGTAGAAATCTCCAGTGCAGCCACCTGGTTCTGGGACTTTTTTTTTTTTTTTTTTGTAGTTTTTTGATGACATCTTCAATCTCTTTTTTTTGTGATGAGCCTATTTAAATTTTCTACCTCTGTGTTAGTTTGGGTAGGTAGGGTGTTTCTAGGAATTTGTCCATTTCTTCTAGGTTTTCGAATTTATTGGAGTATAATTTTTCATAGCAATCGGTTGTGATCTTCTTTATCTCTGATGGATCGGTTGTAATGCCACCAATTTCATTTCTTAATTTGGTTATTTGCCTCTTCTAGATTTTTTTTTTTGTCAATCTAGCCAGTGGTTTGTCTATTTTATTGATCTTTTCAAAGAATCAACTTCTGGTTTTTTTCATTCTTTTGATTGTTTTTCTATTTTCTAATTCATTTATTTCTGCACTGATCTTTATTATTTCTTTTCTTCTGGTTGCTTTTGGCTTCTTTTTCTATTTGTTCAAGTTATTTGTTTTAAGTTATTGATTTTGGATCTTTCTTCTTTTTTTATGTAGGCATTTATTGCTGTAAATTTCCCTCTGAGTACTGCTTTTGCTGTGTCCCAAAGGTTTTGATATGTTGTGTTTTCATTTTTGTTTGATTCTAGGAATTTTTTAAGTTCACTTTTGATTTCTTCTTTGACCTGACAGTTTTTTAGTTGTGTATTATTTAATGTCCATATATTTATTTATGTATTTTTCCTGTTGTTGGTTTCTAGATTCATACCATTATGGTCAGAGAAGATGCTTTATATGATTTCAATCTTTTCAAATTTATTGAGACTTGTTTTGTGTCCTAGCATAATGGTCTGTTCTGAAAAATGATCCATGTGTGCTGAAGAAGAGTGTGTACTGGTATGCTGTTGGGTGGAGTGGTCTGTATATGCTCATTAGGTCCAATTGGCTTATGGTTTTATTTAAGTTCTCAATGTCCTTAGTGATCTTCTTTTCAGATGTTCTCTCTGTAATTGAAAGTGGTGTGGTGAAGTCCCCTACTATTACTGTGGAGTTGTCTATTTCTCCTTTCATATTAGTCAGTATTTATCCCATGTATTTTGATGCATTGCTGTTAGGTGCATATATATTTATAATTGCTACATCTTCTTGCTGGATTGACTCTTTCGTTATTAAGTAATATCTTCTTTATCTCTTATAGTAGATTTTTATTTAAAATCTGTTTTATCTGATATCAGTATGGCCATCCCTGCTCTTTTTTGTTTACTGGTTGCATGGAATGTTTTTCTCCATCTTTTTGTTTTCAGTTGGTTTGTGTCCTTAAGTGCAAGGTGTGTTTTTTGGAGACAGTAAAAGGATGGATCATGTTGTTGTTTTTTTTAATCCATTATCCCACTCTCTGCCTTTTGCATGAGGCATTTAGACCATTTAAATTAAGATTATTACTGAAAACACAGTGTCTACCTCACTCATTTTGCTGTTTTTTTTTTTTTTGAGTGTTTCATATCTTGTTTTTTTATTGATTTTTCTGTTTTTGTTTGTATTTGGCTGCTTTCTTGTGATGAGTCTATTTGCTAGTTTCCTTCTTTTCTTCTGACCGTTTCTTCTTGGTGATTTCTTAGTGGTTACCACATATGTTACGTTACACAACTTACAATTGCAACAACATTTAACATGTGAACAACAGTTAACATACAACCATAACATAATAAATTTATTTCTGATATGCTCCTCCCTCCCCCATTTCTGTTGGTGTGTCTCCATTGATATCAATATACAGCCTATATTCAATAAGTTTACTTTGTACTTATTCCTTACAAACTTGATGTTGTTTTGTTTGCAGGATTTAATTATTGAGTTTATTCCCTGAAAATATCATATACTTGAGCCTATGGTTGCCCACGCAGTTGCATTTTTTAGAGATCTCTTTCTGTCTCTCACTTATTTATTTACTTTTTTCTGTCTACAGATATGAGTATTTATTTAATTCTCTTGCCTTTCCATTTGGAGTACTCCCTTGAGTAATACTTGCAGAGCTGGTCTGGTGGTGGAAAATTCCCAGAGCTTGTTTGTTTGGGAATGTCTTGATTTCCCCCTTGTTTTTGAATGATAACTTTGCTGGGTGAAGAATTCTTGGTTGGTAATTGTTTTCTTTCACTATTTTATATATGTTGCCCCATTGTCTTCCAGCCTCTAGAGTTTCTGGGGAGAATTTCTTTCACTATTTTATATATGTTGCCCCATTGTCTTCCAGCCTCTAGAGTTTCTGGGGAGAAATCCACATTGATTCTTATGAAAGCCCCTTGGTATGTTATATTGTGTTTTTCTCTTTCTGCTTTCAGAATTTTCGCCTTGTCTTTGGTTTTCAAGAATTTTATTAGGATATGGCATAAAGTTGATCTTTGTGTGTCTCTTTTACTTGGGATTCATGTAGCTTCCTGTATTTGCCTAGCCTCCAGATCTCTGAGACAATAGATTTCTGTTCTTAGAAGTTGTGATGGTTAATTTTATGTGTCAACTCGGCTGGGCTATGGTGCCCATTTGTTTGGTCAAACACTAATTTAGATGCTGTTATGAAGTAGTTACATGTGATTAAATCAGTTGACCTTAAGCAAGGCAGATTACCCTGCATAATGTGGGTAGACCTCATCCAATCAGTTAAAGACCTTAAAAGGAAAAAGGAGTTTTGCTAGGGTATATTCTGCCTCCGGAATATGGATAGATATATTGTTAGAACTTCTCCCACTATCCCAGTCACCTGACCTATGAATTCTGTGACACAACACTGCAGGAATCTGCAGCCTATCACCTGACCTATGGATACTGGACTTGTCAGCCCTCTTCCCTACACATACATACACAATTGCATGAGCCAATTCTTTAAAATAAATCTCTCTCTCTCTCTGTCTATTTGTATCTTACTGATTCTGCTTCTCTAGAGAGCCCTGATTAAGCCATAAGCCACATAATTTGCAGTATGTTGTTTCAGCAGCCCTAGAAAACTAATGCAGATGGTTTCTCCAATACCTTATGAAAATTACAGAGTAACATTAAGAGAACATTTTATTAAGTAATTGTTTAGTATGGCTTTCATTCTTAATGTTGCTCTTTAAAATATTCCATTTACTAGTATATGTTACAAAATTATCGTGACTTTTTTTTTTTTTAGAAAACATTACCTAGGTTTTTTGTTTTCAGATTTACTTTCAAATTACTTTTATTCCTTTCTTCTTTTTTAAAAAATAATTTAAGTTTGGAATGTTGGGCTCTTAAAAACTTTACTACACTCCATTTAAAAAAAAATTAAACAGAGAATACTTTCCTTAGTGCGGTACACTGAAAAGCACACCATAATGTTGTGTTGTTAGATGCTGTTCCCCAAAAATATCTGTCAACTTGGCTGGTTCATGATTCCCAGTATTGTATGATTGTGTACCATTTTGTAATCTGATGTGATTTCCTTATGTGTTATAAACTCTATCACTATGATGTAATAAAATGGGTTAGTGGCAGTTATACTGATGAGGTCTACAAGATTAGATAGTGTCTTAAGCCAATCTCTTATGAGATATAAAAGAGAGAAGCAAGCAGAGACACATGGGAATGTCATACCACCAAGAAAGCAGTGCCAGGAGCAGAGTGTGTCCTTTGGACCTGAGGTTCCTGCACAGAGAAGCTCCCAGACCAAGGGAAGATTGATGACATGGACCTTCCTCCAGAGTTGACAGAGAAGACAAAGCATTCCCTTGGAGCTGATGCCCTGAATTTGGACTTGTAGCCTACTGGACTGTGAGAGAATAAACTTCTCTTTGTTAAAGCCATCCACTTGTGGTATTTCTGTTACAACAGCACTAGGTGACTATGTTTTAAGGAACATTCTGGCTATACTTGTTCCAAGACAGATTTGTTATTTTGGAAGTCCATGGTATATACAACATTCTTTGCCAACACCATAATTCAAAGTCATCGATTCTTCTTGGGCTTCCTTATTCATTGTCCAGCTTTTGCATGCCTATGAGGTGATTGACAATACCATAGCTTGGGGCCAACATGGTGCAATAGACAGAAGCACCATGCTGTCCCTTTGCAGCAAGGACCTGAAAAACTAAGTAAAACAGATACAAATGTTAATCTTGAAACCCTAATCATCAAACAAAGGGATAAAGAACTCAATCAAGCACCAAATGGAAGAATAAACTGACAAAGAAAAGAGAATGAGGAGAGCTGTGGAGTGGATGTCCCCTACTAGCTAACACAGCATGGATTCACCATCTTGGACCACAGCCACCACGGACCCCAGACAGAGAGCACATGAAGGACCCCATTCAGAGAGCACAGAAAGGCAACTTCATGGAGCTCCAAACAGGAGAGAGAGCACCCAGTAACCAGAGATATACACTTTCCCATCCCCAACCCTCTACCCTGTATACTGCCTCTACCACTTTGCAACGGGCCACGGTCACTTGGCTGCATAGACACTGGCTCACTACCACCCCAGGTCTGCTCCGCCCCCAATGGCTGGTTCCCCCAGTACTGTATTTTGTTGTTGTTGTTATTGTGGGGTTTTTTTGTTTCTTTCTTCTCTTTCTCTCCCTTCCTTCCTTTCTCCTGCCCACCTAGCCCCATTTGCTGCACCCAGTCCTTCTCGATGGATCATAGCCCATCACTTTTGCTAGAGAGCCACCAGCACAAGACTTCCATGGGATTGTGCTGCCCCCACCAGCTGGCTCCCTCAGTGCCATTTTGTTTTTGTTTCTTCTCTCCCTTCCTTCCTTTCCTTTCTCCTGCCCACCTAGCCCATGTGTCATATCCGCCCCTTCTTGATGGGCTATGCTGCACTGCTTGGCTAGAGAACCACTGGAACATGGCCTCCCTGGGTCCGCGCTGCCTCCACAGGCTGGCTTCCTCAATGCCATATTTTTTATTTTTCTTTATCTTTCCCTCTCTCCCTTTTCCTTTTCCTGCCCACCTAGGCCCTGCAGTGCCTTTGCCCCTTCCCTACAGGCCATGGCACGCCACCCAGCGAGAGAGACACCAGCTTGCTGCCACCCCAGTTTCACCCCACCCCCAACGGCCAGTTCCCTCAGTGCCATATTTTTTTGGTTTGTTTTTTTGTTTCTTCTTTCTTTTTTCCTTCCTTCCTTTCCTTTTTCATGTCCACCTAGCCCCATGTGCCACCCCACTGCTTCTCGATGGGCTGTACTGCACCATTCTGCTAGAGAGCCACCGGCACATGGCCTATCCAGATCTGCCCAACCCCCACCCACCAGCTCCTTTAGCACCATATTTTTTATTTTTTTAATCTTTCCCTTTCTCCTTTTTCCTTATCCCTCACACCTAGGCCCTGCATTTCCTCTGTGCCTTCCTGAGGGGCCATGCTGCACTGCCCAGCGAGAGAGACATCTGCTCCTACCACCCCATTTCTGCCCCAACACCAATGGCCAGTTCTCTCAATAACAAATTTATTTTTATGTTGTTGTTTTTAGCTTTTGTTTTTTCCCTCTCTTTCCCTTCTTTCTTCCACCCACCTAGCCCCATGCACTATTGCTGCCCCTTCTCGAAGGACGAGCTGCACTGCTTGGCTAGAGAGCCACCGGCACATAACCTTCACAGTCTGCCTTGTCCCACCCACCAACTCCCACCAAGCTGCAATTTTATTTATATATTTTTCATTTATTTTTGCTTCTGTTTCTCTTCTTTCTCTCTTCCACTTAGCTTTGTACATCACATCCTCTCCCTTACCACCTGCCTATCTGCACCATGCACCAAGTTCTGCACAACCGAGTGGCACTCATCTCCAGACCAGCTGCACGCTGCCCCTGACCCCACTTGCTGACCGCAGTTAGTGTCACAAATGACCCATTCCTGTCCGCCACCCCCGCCACCCTTGCAGAATCTGTCCTGCTGCACTATAGTTGAGTGACTGGCCATGCCCACCTGGACAAGGTGGTAACTATCATGCCGACAGACAAGCAAGCAACAAAGCACACCCACTGCACCCACCCAGATATAACTAAATATAACAAAAAAAGAAAAGAAAAAGAAAAAAAAAAAGGACAAAGCTAGCAAACCTACAATCAATAAATGAAGGAAATAGTTCCTGAATGTCCTGGAGACAGCAGACAATATCAAAACATAAAAAAAAAAAAAGAAGAAGAAACAGGACAGGATGGCTCCAGAAAGCAACCAAAATCAAACACCAGATGACCTTCTGGTATGAGAAAAGGCACTGGAACTGTTTGGAATTCCAAACTCTAATATTCAGGGCTCTCCAAGAGATTAGGAAAGGGATCAAGGAAAACAAAGACAAAACTAAGAAGAAAATAGACAAAATCATGGAAAATACAGATAATAATCAGGGAAAACACAGGTAACGCAATGGAAGAATTCAGGGAAATACTACAGGAACAAAATGTCAAAATAAATAAGGAACTAGAAATCATACAAAAACAGCAATTAGAAATCCAACAGATAAACAACAAGATTTCAGAAATGGACAAAACAATAGAACGCTGTAGGAGATAGTTTGAAACAATGGAAGACAGGATCACTGAATTTGAAGACAAATCCTCGGGTACCACTTTGTTTGAGGAAAAATCAGAGAAAAGAGTGAAGAAAACCTGACAACTATGTGGGATGAAATCATGAGCAAAAATTTGCGTGTGATCAGAGTTCTAGAACAGGAGAAAATGGAAATAACAGAGAGGATCATTAAAGAATTGCTGAGAGAAAACTTCCCTAGTATCATGAAAGATGAAAATCTGACCCTTCAGGAAGCTCAATGACTCCCATATAGGCTAGACCTCAAAAGAAAATCATTAGGACATGTCATAAACACACTCACCAAAACCAAAGATAAAGAAAGAATCCTGAGAGCAGCTTGAGAAAAACAAAAAGTCATATAAAAAGGGGAAACTGTAAGACTAAGATCTGATTATTCATAGAAAACAAGTAGGCAAGAAGGCAATGTGATGACATATAGAAAACCTTAAAAGAAAAAAAAAATGCCAACCAAGAATAATATATCCTGCAAACTCTTGCTCAAATATGATGGCAAAATTAGGACATTTCCAGATGAGCGGAAATTAAGAGAATATGTATAAACCAAACCAAACTTACAATAATTATTACAGGGAATCCTTCAATTACAGAACAAACAACATCAGACAAAAATCTGAATCTATGACACAGGACAGCATCAGCCAGGTACCAATTTAGGTAATAAAATCTCATAGATACAACAAAACTAAAAGATTTAAACATGGTACCAGAGACAAAAATCTGTAGTTGACAAGAAAGTCAGAACAATAAAAGGGAATAAATGGTGTAGGAATAGAACTTTAAAATGTGGAGGAGATCAACGGGATAACAGGTAATAAAAGATTGGTTCAAACTTAGGAAGATAGGGGTAAATATCAAGGTGACCACAAAGAAAGTTAACAAACCTACTCATAAAAATAAAGAAGAAAAACAGAAAGTCTCAGAAAACACAAAATCTACCAAAATGAAAGAAATGAAAATAAAATCCAAAAACAAAAGGAATTCAGCACAGGAGAGTAAGAAGGACAAAGAAAATGTCAGCACCACAAAAAAAAAAAAAAAAAAAAAATAAGCACTATAAAATGACAGCAATAAACTCATACCTATCAATAATCACACTGAATGTAAATGCCTTAAATGCATCCATAAAGAGACGAGTGACAGAGTGGATTTTAAAAAAAAGGATCCATTAGTATCCTGTATATAAGAGACATACCTTAGAAACAAAGACATAAATATACTAAAAATCAAAGGATAAGAAAAAATATATCAAGCAAACTGACCAAAATGGAGCAGGAGTGGCAACACTAATCTCACATAAAATAGACTTTAAGGCAAAATCCACCATAAAAGACAAGGAAGGACATTATATAATGATTAAAGGTACAATCCACCATGAGGACATCACCATAATAAATATCTACACATCCAATGACAGGACTCCAAAAACATAAAACAAAATCTAACAGCACTGACAAGAGAAATTGACAGTTCCACAATAATAGTAGGAGATTTCACCACACCCCTCTCAGTGAGGACAGAATATCTAAAAAGAAACTCAACAAAGATACAGAAGATCTAGTGGCCACAATCCACCAACTTGACCTCATAGACATATATAGATACTCCACCCAGCAGCAGCAAAGTATACATTCTTTTCCAATGCTCATGAAACATTCTCCAGAATAGACAATATCTTAGGCCACAAAGCAACCTTCAACAAAATCCTGAGATAATAGAAAGCATCTTCTCTGATCACAATGCCATCAAAGTAGAAATTAATAACAGGTAGAGCAGGGAAAAAAAATCATGGAAACTGAATTACACCTTGCTTAAAAACCATAGGATAATAGAAGAAATTAAAGACAGAATAAGAAAATTCCTAGAGTCACACTAGAATGAAAACACATTATACCAAAACATATGAGACACAGCAAAGGATGTGCTTAGGGGTCAAATTATAGCAAAAGACGCACACATCAAAAAAGAAGAAAGAGAAAAAGTCAAAATGTTAGCTATACAACTTGAAGAAATATAAAGAGAACAGTAAAAGAAGCCAACAACCACCAGACGAATGGCTATAACAAGATCAGAGCAGAAATAAATGAAATAGAGTATAGAAAAACCATAGAATCAACAAAACCAAAAGTTGGTTCTTTGAAAGGATCAACAAAATCGACAAACCATTGGCAGAATAGACAAAAGAAAAACAGGAAAGGAACCAAATAACCCAAAGAAGAAATGAAATGGGGGACGTCACAACAGATCCAACTGAAATAAAAAGGATCGTAACACAGTACTATGAAAAACTATACTCCAACAAATTTGAAAACCTAGAGGAAGTGGACAAATTTATAGAAACAAACTACCTACCTAAACTAACACAAACTGAGGTAGAAAATCTGAACAGACTCATAACAAAAGAAGAGATTGAAAAGGCAATTAAAAAAAAAAAAATCCCAACCAAAAAAGCCCTAGCCCAGATGGCTTCACTGGAGAATTCTACCAAACATTCAAAGTGCTTTCACCAGAACTACTCAAACTATTTCAGCATGTAGAATAGGAAGGGATACTTCTGAATTCATTTTATGAAGCCAACATAACCCTGATACCAAAACCACAAAAAAAGACACCACAAAAAAAGCAATTAGAGACCAATCTCTTAAAAATATAGACGTAAAAATTCTCAACAAAATTCTAACCAAGCGAATTCAGCAATATATCAAAAAAATAATACACCACAAACAAGTGGGATTTATACCAAGTATGCAAAGATGGCTCAACATTAGAAAATCAATCAACGTAATCCACCACATAAATAAAACAAAAGAATTACATGATCATCTCAATCGATGTGGAAAAGGCATTCAATAAAGTCCAACATCCATTACTGATAAAAACTCTCAATAAAATAAGAATAGAAGGGAAATTCCTCAACGTAATAAAGGACATCTATATAAAACCAACAGCCAACATCATTCTCAACAGAGAGAGGATAAAGCATTCCCCCTGAGAACAGGAATGAGACAAGGATGCCCGTTATCATCACTCCCATTTAACATTGTGCTGGAAGTCCTAGCTAAAACAATAAGGCAAAAAAAAGAAACAAAGGGCATCCAAACTGGTAAGGAAAAAGTAAACCTATCCCTATTTCCAGATTATATGATACTATACATGGAGAACCCAAAAGACTTTACAAGAAAACTACTGGAACTAATAGAAAGATTCAGCAGAGTAGCAGAATACAAGATAAGCATACAAAAATCAGTTGGATTCCTATACACTAATAAAGAGAGCTACAAAAAGAGAATGAAGAAAGTAATTATCATTTATAATAGTTACAAAAAAAATAAAATTGTTGTTGTTGTGAGGCGCTGTCAAGTTGGTTCCGACTCATAGAGACCCTATGCACCACAGAATGAAACACTGCGCAGTCCTGCACCATGTTCACAATCGTTGTTATGCTGGAGCCCATTGTTGCAGCCACTGTGTCAATCTGTCTCGTTGAGGGTCCTCCTCTTTTTCACTGACCCTATACTTTACCAAGCATGATGTCCTTCGCCAGAGACTGATCCCTCCTGAGAACATGTCAAAAATATGTAAGATGTAGTCTTGCCATCCTTGCTTCTAAGGAGATTCTGGTTGTACTTCTTCCAAGATAGATTTGTTCATTCTTTTGGCAGTCCATGGTATAGTCTATATTCTTTGCCAACACCACAATTCAAAGGCGTCAATTCTTCTGTCTTCCTTATTCATTGTCCAGCTTTCACAAGCATATGATGCAACTGAAAATACTATGGCTTGGGTAAGGCGCACCTTAGTCTTCAAGGTGACATCTTTGCTTATCAACACTTTAAAGAGGTCTTTTGCAGCAGATTTGCCCAGTGCAATGCATCTTTTGATTTCCTGACTGCTGCTTCCATGGGTGTTGATCGTGGATACAAGTAAAATGAAATTTTTGACAACTTCAATCTTTTCTCCGTTTATCATGATGTTGCTTATTGGTCTAGTTGAGAGGATTTTTGTTTTCTTTATGTTGAGGTGTAATCCATACTGAAGGCTGTGGTCTTTGATCTTCACCAGTAAGTGCTTCAAGTCCTCTTCACTTTCAGCAAGCAAGGTTGTGTCATATGCATATCGCAGGTTGTTAATGAGTCCTCCTCCAATCCTGATGCCCCATTCTTCATATAGTCCAGCTTCTCGGATTATTTGCTCAGCATACAGACTGAATAGGTATGGTGAAAGGAAGCAACCCTGACACACACCTTTCCTGACTTTAAACCATGCAGTATCCCCTTGTTCTGTCCAAATAACTGTCTCTTGATCTGTGTAGAGGTTCCTCATGAGCACAATTAAGTGTTCTGGAATTCCCATTCTTCGCAATGTTATCCATAATTTGTTATGATCCATACAGTTGAATGCCTTTGCATAGTCAATAAAACACAGGTAAACATCTTTCTGGTATTCTCTGCTTTTAGCCAGGATCCATCTGACATCAGCAATGTATCCCTGGTTCCACGTTCTCTTCTGAATCTGGCCTGAATTTCTGGCAGTTCCCTGTTGACATAATGCTGCAGCCGTTTTTGAATTATCTTCAGCAAATTTGTGCTTGCATGTGATATTAATGATATTGTTCGATAATTTCCACATTTGGTTGGATCACCTTTCTTGGGAATAGACATAAATATGGATCTCTTCCAGTTTGTTGGCCAGGTAGCTGTCTTCCAAAAAAATAAAATAGTTAGGAATAAATCTAACCAGGGATGTAAAAGACCTATGCAAAGAAAACTGTAAAACACTACTGCAAGAAAACAAAAGAGACCTACATAAATAAAAAACATACCATGCTCATGGATTTGTAGGCTCAACATTGTGAAAATGTCAATTCTAACCAAAGCAATCTACAAATACAGTGCAATCCTGATCCAAATACCAACAGCATTCTTTAATGAGATGGAAAAACTAATCATCAACTTTATATGGAAAGGGAAGAGGCCCTTTATAATAAAGCATTTATGAAGAAGAAGAACAAAATACAAAGCCTCTCACTACCTGACCTTAGAACCTACTGTAAAGCTATGGTAGTCAGAACAGCCTGGTACTGGTACAATGACAGACACATTGACTAATGGAACAGAATTAAGTACCCTGATGTAAATTCATCCACCTATGGTCACCTGATCTTCAACAAAGGCCCTAAGTCCATTAAATGGGAAAAAGACAGTCTTTTAAACAAATGGTGTTAGCAAAACTGAACGTCCATTTGTAAAAAAATGAAACAGGACCCATACCTCACACCACATACAAAAACTAATTCAAAATGGATCAAACTCCTAAATATAAAACTTAAAATGATAAAGAACAAGGAAGAAAAAATAGGGACAATGCTAGGGGCCCTAATCCATGACATAAATACAATACAAATCGTAACTGACAACGGATAGACACCAGAAGATAAACTAGGTAACTGGGAATTAAACACTTATGCTCATCAAAAGACTTCACTGAAAGAGTCAAATAGAACCTACAGACTGGGAAAAAAATGTTGGCTGCGACATAACAGACAAGGGTCTTATCTCTAAAATCTGTAGAATACTTCAACACCTCAACAAGAAGACAAATAATTCAATTAAAAAATGAGCAAAGGATATGAACAGACACTTCACCAAAGAAGACATTCAGGTGGCTAACAGACACGTGAGGAATTGTTCACCATCACTAGTCATTAGAGAAATGCAAATCAAAACTACAATGAGATACCATCTCACTCTGACATTACTGGCACAAAGTATCAAAAAAACAGAAAATGACAAATGTTGGAGAGGCTGCCAAGAGATTGGAACTCTTATGCAGTGCTGATAGGAATGCAAAATGGTAAAACCATTTTGGAAAACTATATGGCACTTCCTTTAAAAGCTAGAAATAGATATGCCATACAATCTAGCAATCCCAGTCGCAGGAATATATCCCAGAGAAATAAGAGCTGTCACACTAATAGACATATACACACCCATGTTCACTGCAGCATTATTCACAATAGTAAAAAGATGGAAACAATCTAAGCGCCAATAAACAGAAGAACGGATAAACAAACTGTGGTACATACACCCAATGGAATACTATTCAACAATAAAGAATAATGATGAATCTGGAAAACATCTCACAACATGGTTGAATCTGGAGGGCATTATGCTGAGTGAAATAAGTCAATCACGAAAGGACAGATACTGTATGAGACAACTATTATAAAAACACATGAAAATGTTTCCACACAGAAAGAAACACTCTTTGATGGTTATGAGGGAGAGTAGGGGTGGGAAGGGTAAAACACTGTCATGGATTGAATTGTGTCCCCACAAAATATGTATTTATTTGGCTGGGCCATGATTCCCAGTATTGTGTGGTTGTCCTGCATTTTGTGATTGTAATTTCATGTTAAAGCAGATTAGGGTGGGATTGTATAACCCCCTTACTAAGGTCACATCCCTGATCCAATGTAAAGGGAGTTTCCCTAGGGTGTGGCCTACACCACTTGTTATCTCTTATAAGAGATAAAAGGAAAAGGAAGCAAGCAGAGAGTTAGGGACCTCATACCACTAAGAAATCAGTGCCGGGAGCAGAGCACATACTTTGGACCCGAGGTTCCTGTGCAGAGAAGCTCCTAGTCCAGGGGAAGATTGATGATGACAAGGACCTTCCTCCAGAGCCAACAGAGAGAGAAGGCCTTCCCCTGGCCTGACACCCTGAGTTTGGACTTTTAGCCTACTAGACTGTGAGAGAATAAATTTCTCTTTGTTAAAAGCCATCCACTTGTGGTATTTTCATTCGAGTAGCACTAAGTGACTGAGACAAACCCTAACTAGACAATAGGTAAGTGGTAACTTTGGTGAGGGGTAAGACAGTACACAATACTGGGGAAGCCAGCACAACTTGACAAGGGCAAAGGTCACAGAAGCTTCACAGACACATCCAAACGCCCTGAGGGACCAAGCTACCCGGCCAAGTGCTGAGGAGCATGGAGGACATCTAGCTCAATTGGCCTAACATAGTCTATAAAGAAAATATTCTATATCCGACTGTGGTGAGTAGTGTCTGGGTCTTAAAAGTTTGCGAGTGTCCGTCTAAGATACATCTACTGGTCCCATCCCAGCTGAAGCAAAGGAGAATGAAGAAAACCAAAGACACAAGGGAAAGATTAGTCCAAAGGACTAATGGACCTTAACTACCACAGCCTCCACCAGACTGAGTCCAGCACAACTAGATGGTGCCCCTTTACCACCACCGACTGCTCTGGCACAGACCACAATAGAGGGTCCTGGAAAGAGTGGAAGAAAAATGTAGAAAAAAGTTCAAATTCACAGAAAAAAAAAAAAGACTAGCCTTGCTGGTCTGACAGAGACTGGAGAAACCCGGAGAACATGGCCCCCGGAGACCCTTTTAACTCAGTACTGTAGTCACTCCTGAGAGGTTCACCCTTCAGCCAAAGACTAGACAGGTCTATAGGGCTAACAATAATACATGTGAGCAACATGCTTCATAGTTCAATCATGTATATGAGACTAATGGTCACACAAGCCCAAAAGCAAAGAGAAGGCAGAAAGGGACAGGAAAACTGGACAAACGGAAACAGGTAACCCAGGACAGAGAAGGGGAGAGTGTTGACACATCGTGGGGTTGGCAACCAATGTCACAAAACAATTTGTGTATTAACTGTTTAATGCAAAACTAATTTGCTCTGTAAACTTCCCCCTAAAGCAGAATTTAAAAAAAAAGAAAAATATTTAAGGATGAAATCACATGAAAACTGGTGAAATAACAGGGAATCTCAGAAATTTGTTTTAAAATTCCGTAGTAACAAGGATAAAAAGAAAAACATGGATGAAGTAAGCATGACAAAAAATGAATAATTGTTGTACATGGATGATAGGAATATTTTTCATTATGTTAGTCTCTACTTTGTGTATGTTTATAAATCTTCACAACGAAGAGTTAAAATTACTACATATTACAAATGCTATATCTTAAAATTTGTAGAAATTAAAATAAAACGTAGATACTCCACAGTATCACCACTTCAACAAAATTGCCTTCACATTCCAGGATTTCAATCTAATCCTACTCTAATTTTATGCCTTGGGTAGTTTATTTTTTCTGTTGTTTTTATCTTAAATTGATGGAAACACTAAAGAGTTTTAATTACAATTTAATCATAGTCAGAGTATACGAATATTAATGAAAATAATATAGAAGGCATTTTATATGCTTTAAATTTACTTGTTAAAATTACTTGGTTATAAAAAATTAAATAAATTTGTTCACTTCATCTTTTTTTTTCAAACATAAACCTTTATTATCAGGAAAAAAAAAAGGGAGCCCTTTCTGGAAATAAAAGCCTGCATCAAAATAAACTTACCTTTTCCAGCAAGTCAACTCTTATGTTATCATTACAGGTTTATGTGTCAATATATTATTCTCTTATGTACCAATTTCTGAGTTGGAAGGGTACGAAAAGACATACCCTTCCAAGTACAGTAGCTTTTAGTATGATGGAAATCTAGTGTAACATCAATTGTACGCATACGGATATTAACTAACACTTGTTGATCATAATTGCATCTTTATAAGATGCATTTTCTTTTTTTTTAAACAGAGAAAATACTGGGTGAAGTAGAGAACCATGAGATGCTTTCACAAGGTACTTGGAAATTGTCTTCAAAAACCAACATATTTGGAAAATGGGTCAGGAAGAAAATTGAATAATGAAAAAACTAGAATGAATAAATGACAACTATAACATAAGAGAATTTACATAAATTCTAAACAGGGCACAACTTGTCTACAGATTTGACAGATACTGGTGAATACAGTTAAGTGCTCAACTACTAGCTGAGAGGTTGATAGTTTGAACCCACACAGAGGCCCTTGGAAGACAGGCCTGTTGATCTGCCTCCGAAAGATCACAGCCTTGAAAATCGTATCAAGTAGTTCTGCTCTGCACATACAGGGTCACCATGAGTTGAAATTGACTTGACAGCAACCAGCAACAACAACAAGGAGTCACTGACAAATGTTAGTCAGAAAATGGCATACCTGCAGACTCTATTAAGGACCCTGGGTGGCACAAACGGCTGACTCTCAGCTACTAATGGAAAGGTTGGCAGTTTGAATCCAACCAGTGGCACCATGGAAGAAAGGCCTGGCAATTTGCTTCCGTAAATATTACAGCCCAGAAAACCCTACAGAGCGCAGTTCTACTCTTTAACACATGGGATTACCCTGAGTTGGAATTGACTAGATGGCAACGGATTTGTTTTTTGGTTTTGATAGACTATTGATACAGAAATCACAGTCAAAACTTTCTATGATAATCAAGAAGATTCCTAAGTCCTAAAATTACATAGATAAGTCATTAATTTGAATCTACCATCAGTTGCTGTAGAGTCAACTGACTCGTGATGAACCCATGTGTGTCAGAGTACAACTGTGCTCCATAGGGTTTTCGACCACTGATTTTCTGGAAGTAGATCACCAGTCCTTTCTTCTGTGGCACCTCTGGGGAACGAAAGCCTCCAACCTTTTAGTTAGCAGCTAAGGACTCCTAGTTTAAATCTAGTTTCCTAGAAATCTCATTCACGTATCCCAAAATCTATTTAAGAAAATAATTCTACATTATAAATTTGATACCATATCAATTTTCTATGTGCTTTTTCTCATATTTTCAACCCCTCTAACTCCCTCCCTCCTAAGCAGTATTAAATTGGGGAAAACTGACCAAAAAAACCAAACTAGTTGCCGTTGAGTCGATTCCGATTCATAGAGACCCTACAGGACAGAGCAGAACGGTCCCACAGAGTTTCCAAGGAGTGCCTGGTGGGTTTCAACGGCCAGGTTAGCAGATGTAGCTCTTAACCACTATGCCACCAGGGTTTCCATACTGGGGAAAGATAGGTAAAATAGAAGCTCCTGGTTTCTGCAGCGTTATGGAGATGAATATGCCATTCTGATCATTTGAGTAGGACCCTAAAGCACCCTTTCGAACTGCTTCTGGGACTGAAAAGCCATTTGTTGCCCACTGGAGTTTGCAAAACAACATGATGTAGTGGGAAAGCTTGCTCTCTGAAGTCAAACATGGACTTTACTTCTGATTTTTAACACCTCTATGAGCTTTAACATTTTCACCTGTTAAATGGAGATACTAGGAACTCATTCTCAGAGTTTTTACAGAGAGTAAATTAAATGAGACAACCTACGTAAAAGAAAAATTAAATGAGATAACATATGTAAAATTGTAGCTTTGGCGCATATTGTAACTCCTTCTCTTTGAAACATCTTGAGATGCCACAAGTGTGAGCACCTTTTGTCTAGGAATCGGGTCTCTCAGACTTGGTTGGGCAGTGGCAGCTACCCTGGGGCCATGTTCAGCACTCTTATCACTCAAGAGGCTTTTATTTTCTTTGCCATGTTATTACATGAATGGGATAATTAGGCCCTTTTAAGAATGCTATGTATAGCACCAATTGCTTCAAAGCAATGAGACCCCTTTAACTTGGTGAGAGTTCAGAGAAGAGACACAGAAAAGATTAGAGGATTGGAGAGTAAAAGCAAAGAGGAAAAAATAAAGCAAGTGGGATTATTCAACAAGGAGGAGCAAGGACCAGGTACAGATAATAGCCTTCCAGGTGTAACAGGCTAGTATGTAAAGTAGTTCCACTCAACTACTTTCACTTCGATTCTCTGAAAAGTGTTAAATATGCCACAGTGCACCTGGGGACCCACACCCTGCTGACCAAAACTGGCATGGGAAGAATGAGTCTTTAAACAGATCGTACTTGAATATAACCAAGAAGCTAAAAATAAGGGAGACGAGAGAAACAGAAGAAGGGAATAAATTAAATTAGAGGTCTAATAGTAGTCTTTGCTGTTTCAGGAGCCCACCTAAATTATGAAGGGAATTTAACTCCAAAGGTATCACACGCCAGTGGTTGGTGTTCATAGCTGAGCGTTGAAGGTTTCCACTATTCTGAAGCAACTTGGAGGTCCAGGATCTGGAGTGGCTGGCACCTTTGCTGAGGCGTGGTTAAGATTCAGGCCAGATGGAGGTTCAGGGCTGACTTACTGACAGCAGCCACAGCTCAGCACGCTTCACTGCTGTCCTTTGATCACTGAAAACAGTGACTTGACATGGAAACCCTATGGAGCACAGTTCTACTCTGCAACATGTGGGGTTGCCACGAGTTGGAATTGACTCAATGCAACCGGTTTGGTTTTTGGATGGCTTATGTAAAAAATAGAAGAACATGGGTGGCTCAATGGTTAAGTGCTCGAATCTTAGCCGAAAGGTTGGCAGTTTGAATCCACCCAGAGGCACCTCAGTAGACAGGCTCTGTGATCTGCTTCTGGAAGGTCACAGCCTTGACAACCCTATGGAGGAGCTCTACTCTGCACACATACGGTTGCCATGAGTCTGAATCTACTCAATGGCAACTAAAAACAACAGCAATGTGAAAAAAATCTCTCACCCCCCCCCCCAAAAAAAAAAAATAAGTCGACGGCTGGTGCCGGTGATAAGAATGAAGGAGTCTCAAAAGCAATAGCTTTAAGACAGAAAATAGAAGTTTAGAATAAATTAAGCATCAGAATGTAAAATTATCAGTACGTAGGGAGGATGGTGGTTCTATAGTGAAGCAAAGACTTCCCTGTAGTGAGTAAGCCAGTGTGAAACTGTTCATGTGAGTTGAAATTCAGGGATAGTTGAGGGAGTGGTTATTTTGTGTGTCTAAGTACAGGAAACACCTAGCACTTGATGAAAATGAAATGCTTTAGCAGTGCTGGAACGTGTGAGGATCCAGACCATCTCAGGACACACGATATGAATGTCAGGTCTACTGCATGGATGTGGATGCTGGTGTTCAACTATTCTTCTCAGTGGAGAAAATTAGTTTAAATCCAGCTCTTGCAGTCTGGTTAGGAAAAACAAAGACTTGTCTAACAGGGAGTAGTCACTGAATGGACTAATCCTCTCTGGAGATCTTTAGAAACAAGCTATACTGCTACTTGCCACTAAGAGCTGTTGCTGTTAGTTGCCATCACGTCAACTCTGACTCACAGTGACACCAAGTACAACAGAACAAAATGCTGCCTGGTCCTGCGCCATCGTCACAATCATTGGTATGCTCCAGTCCATTGTTGCGACCACCGTGTGTTTCAGTACCTCCAACCTAGGGGTCTCATCTCCCAGCACTACACGGAAGAATGTTCTGTTGTGAGCCACAGGGTTTTTGTTACCGCAGTAATGAAGATTGGAGCCGCCTGCCGCAATAGCCAATTCTGAGACAGGGGTGAGGTTAGCAGCAAGAGTTTTATCGATATGTAGGAGACAGAGGGGAATAGATTCCTCTAAAAACCCATCTCCCGCACTGGAGATTGGCTGAAGGTTTTTTATAGGGACAGGATTATGGGTGTTATAAGTTTGTGTTAGTTCCCCCTTGAGGTGGTCACGTCCCAGATGAGTTAATCTTTTCCTGGGGATTATCTGGCAACATCCTGGTGTTCTTGTCCCAAGATGGGTGCTTTGTTTGGCTTTTCATTCCTAGATCATTATCACTTGTTTTCCGCCGTCCAAGGAGGAACATCGGTTAATCTTAAACTTTTTCTAGAGACCTGGAACGGGAGGGAAAAACAAGATCATGAGACAATGTGGGGGTTGGCAATGGGGAGTAATAATAGTGAGCCAGACCTATGCAGCCTCTTCCATTTTCATTGGCTAATTTTTGGAAGTAGATTGCCAGACCTTTCTTACTGGTCTGTTTTAGTCTGGAAGCTCTACTGAAACCTGTCCAACATGGGTGACCATACTGGTATTTGAAATACCAGTGGCATAGCCATGAATATCACAACAACCCACAAGCCACCATAGTATGACAAACTGACAGGTGGTAATGTCACTAAATAGTTCAGTAAATTCATACTTTAAGCCTGAGGAATATGCTAAATGATTTCTCACCCCTCCCTATGACTTTTTCATTTTCAGAACTGTGGATGCTCTTTTCCTTAGATTATTAAAGAGAAATATTTTGGCCAGCACCAGGCTGGCAAAACTGAATGCAGCTCTTTTTCAGCTTTACAAGAAACAGTTCATAATATTATTGGCATAAAAGATTACACACACTTGAGGCCACAGCTTTTTCGACTGGATGACTAATCAGAGACAGGCCTGCAATGTAAATGAGCACAACCATCTCAAGCATATTAAAGTCTTGCAGCTGGTCAATCAGGATGTTATGCAAAAATAGGTGGGAAGGAAATAGCTAGTGTTGTTATCCCATTTTAATTAGATTTTCAGTGTCACCAGTGTCAGGCCAAATATCTGCACTTATGTTTGAAATTTTGAACTTTCTGTAATTCACTGAAAAGAAAATCTTTTTTTCTCCTGTATATCTAAATCTTAATGTTGTAGAATTAAAAGAATTTTCAGCTCCAAATTTCATGATAAAATCTTCTCTTTTGTGGGTAGTGTTTTCCTAATAAATATTGATATGTAATCTCAAACTTTCTCAGTTTGTTAGTCCATAGTATCTAGTTATTTCTAAAATAATTAAATATCTTTTGTGGATATTATTGTGTTCACTTGGAAAATGCAATCTTTGGTATCATTCTAGTTTTCTTCTCCTTAGAGTAGTTCTAATAAGGTCCCCCCCCGCCCACAGACTAGAAATATATATTGATAATGATAACTCTCCTCTTTCCCCGTTACGGTGCTTGAAGATTTGAAAGCCAACTAAGAGGGGTCAAGAAGTTGCACCTAAGTGAGGACAGAGAGGGAGGGAAAACAAGTCTGGTGAGCTGTCTGAAAGGGAGGAAATGAAAGTGACAAAAACTGCAGGCAGAAAAGACCTACAGGACGGCTCAAAAGCTAAACAACTAGAAGGTGAAAGGAAATATTTCTATATGAAAAGACCAAGGAAAAAGCAATGAGCTTTTAAAAAGCTGGTTAGACATGAGGTCTATGGTTATGACTCCAGAACTACAGGAGGGTATTAAGACATCGAATCATTTTAAGAGGAGAGCTGAGTTGGATTCAGGTTAGAAACAAATCTCTATTTCTCTCTCACACATACATACACACCCTCCTACAGTGGCGTCACTAAGGTTGGTGTCGCCCCCTGACCATGGACCTCCTCCCATACCAGACCATACAGAATCCTTAGTAAAGTTTTTTGTATTAATGTTACTCGTAAATCATAATTCCTGTATATTATGACTTCTTTTCCTTTAATTACTAGTTCATTCTCAAGAAAGTTATTGATATAGATTCACAAATACTAATTACTACATTATTATAGCTAAAACACTAGAAAATTTGACAAAATCAGCAACTATTAAAAACACCAGCAGCAACAGAAACAACAGCGTGCGCTTCCAACGTGTGTAGATGAAACCATGTGATTTGAAGCGTCATTGTAATTGGATAATCTTTACTTTTTTTTAATACATGGATGCCTAAAATAAATTTAAACCAAATGAATTGATTGGAGAGTCTGATTTTTTTCTACTTGAAACAAACAAACAAAAAAAAATGTTGGAGAATGTTTTACCAGCCATCCATGTCATTATGAAGTAAATATTTTTAAAATCTTGGTAGATATTCTGAGTGTATAAACTTGCTTAGTTAGGGAAATTTCCTGATACTATCAATGTTTCTGTAAAGTAAATGAAAAACGTAGAGGTTCTGATATTGTGAGAGCTCTGAATTTCCGATCGTTATATCACATTGTTTCTGATATAATGCAGAGAAATGGTATAATTCAACTTCTTGAAATGAAAAAAAAAATATAATAATAATAATAGAAATCGCATGAATACATTAAGTTTTCATTTCTAAGAATTCTTTTTTATAAAATGAGAGAAAATGAACTGCCTGATGTTTGTTGTTGTTGTTGTAGATTTCGGTTCACAGCAACCCCATGTGACAGAGTAGAATTGCCCCATAGAGTTTTCTAGGCTGTGATCTTTAAGGGAGTAGATTGCCAGGTCTTTCTCCTGTGAAGCAGCTGGGTGGGTTCGAACCCCCAAACTTTCAGTTAAGGGCCGAGCACTTAACTGTTGCACCAAAAGGGCTCCTTTTGCCTGAAGTTTAAGTGCTTTTTATTTAGTCAGTTTATTCTTAAAATTTTTAAGCATATTTAAAAGTAGAGAGGTGAGTATAATGAACCTCTATATACTCACCACTCAGAATTAACAATTATTAAGCTTTGGCCATCTCTGCTTTTTCTACCCCTTGTTTTTCCTTTTTGAAAAGTTCAGAAGCAAAACCCAGCTCTCCGGTCTATTTCACACTTCTGAATCTAAAAAATATGGGTATTTTCTCACATAACTACAATGCCGTTATCACATTATGCCATTAACAAATGTAACATTTCTTCCTTAATATTATCTAATACACAGTTTATAATAAAATTTTCCCAGTTGTTCTCACAAAAGGGTCCCTGGGTGGCGAAAGCTGTTGGCACTTGGCAGCTAACTGAATAGTTGGCAGTTCAAACCTGCCAGCAGTACTGGGGAAGAAAGTCCTGGCCATCTGCTTCTGTAAAGATTGCAGCCAAGAAAATCCTGTGGAGTTCTGTTCTACTCTGTAACTCATGGGGTCGCCATAAATCAGATTTGACTGAATGGCAATGAGATTTTTTTTTTGCTTGGTCTCAGAAAAATCTGTTTTCAACACTAGGCTTGTTTGAATCAAAGCCAAGCAAGGCCCTATATTACCCTTGGTTACGGCGCCTTTTAAGTCTCTTGTTATCTAGAGCAGAACTCTTTCTCTGTTTTTTTCCCCTCAAGCCACTCGTTTGTTGCAAAAGCTGGGTCAGTTACATTTTACAGGTAAGATTTGTTTTTAAATATATAGTTTAAAAACTAAATATATTAATAACTAGTAATATAGTGTCATAGAAACTACTTGGTACATTACCGAATACATAATTGCAGACCTAAAGGATTTCATTACCTGACACTAATGTTTAACCCTTCAGCTATTTATTTCACTCTCATTTATAAATGGAATAAATGAGGTCCATTGTGAATTAGCCAAATTTACCTCCACTTTCCCCTTACAATAAGATTTGCGCTTTGAGAGGGCTATCCAGATTTAGAAATAAGGTAAAAGCGGTACTATATTATTATCATTAGGTTTTCATAAATGGTCTCGTTTTGACTTTTGGGGGGCTGGCAACTTAAACAGTGAGTAAACTAGCCCCTAATCATCATTCTTACTTTATTATTGTTGTTACTTTTAATAACAATGGTCATTTCTTTAACCCTGTGTATGTGTCAGGCAACTTGTTAAGCCCTTTTCATATCTCATTGACCTTCAAGGAAGACATGGTGGACCCCATTTTATAGAAAGATTGGAACCCAAATTGGTGCAACCAAAAGCTTATACTCTTAACCACCAAGTCACTGATCTGCAAGCTACTTTACCTTATTATTCTTTGCTTTCCTACTTTACATATTGTTCCACTAATGTTACTTTTTCCCTGTCCCAATTGTTTTAGAAGGCAGAATTCTTCTTTCAAGCTCTACACCTCTACTGTTATGCACTCTCTAATAATGAAACTGACTTTGAGATGCTTTGCTATTGTTTCTAGTTGCTGTAGAGTAGGTTCTGATTCATGGAGACCCCATGTATAACAGAACAAAACCTTGCCAGGTTCTGTGCCATCTTCATGATTGTTGGTATGTTTGAGTCTATTGTTGCAGCCATTGTATCAGTGCATCTCACTGAGGATTTCCCTTGCCTTCATTGGTCCTCTACTTTACCAAACGTGATGTCCTTCTCCAGCGATTGGTACCTCCTGTTGACAAGTCCAAAGTAAGTGAGTTGAAAGTCTCAGATAATGTTGAATGATCCACAGGGTTTACATTGGCTAATTTTTGTAAGCAGATCACTAGGCCTTTCTTCTTAGTCAGTCTTAATCTGGAAGCTTTGCTGAAACCTGTCCACCGTAGGTGACCCTGCCATTATTTGAAATACTGGTGGCATAGATTCCAGCATTACAGCAACACACAAGCCACCACATTACAACACTCTGACAGACAGGCAGTGGTAAGATGCTTAAGACAATGCCAACTCAGCTAGTGAAAGTGATCAATTCAAGGATATTTTAATTGTTTTAGACCACATAACATGTCAATATATTGATTTGTCTCCTCATTAAATTGACTAATTTTGGCTTTTTATTTGATTTTCACATCTTTTTCTCACTACCAGGTAATATATTTCCATTTGAGACTTCACGTGGAAGGTTTTTTTAGGTGCTTCTTATTTGACAGGGGTGTTATCTTTCAGATACTTTTTAGTATTTTAGCTTTTCATGTCATACCAAAAAGGTAAAAAAATATTTACATTAGGATTTGTTGTTATATGATATAAATAATCTATGGAAAATGTTTTTAATATTTACTATTGGATCAGTTTGATATAAACTTAACTTTGATATGAATCTGGATTCTGAGAATTTATTTTTAATCTAGTATTTTAGGCATGCTTCCACTGCTGTTTTCACGAGACCACTTTTCTTCATAACTTTGAGATATTACTCAGGGCAAGAGTTATCAGACAAATCTTATAGATGTTTGTCATCTTCCTTTTTTATGTTTGTTGGTGTTTCAATTTCTGCTCATGCCAGGTGAGTGAAATCTCATCAACAGGGGAACCTTACTCTGTTTCACATCAGCACCAAGATTTAAACACCTGGGTACTGACTGAGCCTTTGAATATTGCCTCCAGGGTGCTGACAAGTATCATTGTGATTAGGTTACACTTCCTGATAAACCCATTCTGCAGATTCTATGAATTTTCCTGATGCATATCATTACAGGGCATCATTCCCCCCACCCCTGCTTGCCATCCTTTGGAATTTCTATTCATCCAACTCCTGAAGCCAAATGAATGATGCCACCAAAGGAATAATTACCCTGTTATTAAATATGTCCATTTAGCTGTTTTTTCTCCATTTTCTTTCCTGGGCAATATAGGGAGAGCTATTTAACTTCTGAGCCACGGCTGAAAACCAGATCATAATAACCAGCTTTTTTTAGACAGGTGTTATTAATGTCCATATTGCTTATTTTTAGTGGTGTTCTAAGGTCATTCTTATACTGAGCAAAACCCAGTGCTTAGACCGGCAGGCTGAGAATTCAGAATGTACAGGTCTTTGGCATGACTCAGTGCTTGGCCTGGCTAGTCACTTAGCTCACTGAAAAGCTCGCTAATAAAATGGGAATTGTGGGATATGCCTCCCAATGCGAAATTCACAATGAGCAATTTGGCTGCCCAAAGAAGTGTAAGAAAATTAACCCAGAAGGGAATCACCCATGAATACTTGAAGACTCTGCTTCTTACAGCCAGTGACGTCACTAGGGTTGGCGTCACCCATTGCAGTAACTCATGGTGTCACCCTCCCATGCTAAGTACCACAATATTGTAGCTAACACATCAGCAAATTTGATAAAATCAGTGACTGTGAAAACACTGGCAGCAACTAAAACAACAGCGCATACTTGCAGTGCGTGCAGATGAAACCACGTGATTCGAAGCGTCATTGTAATTGGGTAATGTTGACACCTCTGACCAGAGGGCATTATAAGATTCAAAAAGTAAAGTAGTGTAGCGTTTTAGCGTTTAGGTATATTGATACATGTAAGCTAGGCTTACGAAAAATGTTTTTGTTGTTATAACGGTGCTGAAAAACTGCACAGAAATTTTATGGAGAGTCATTTTGGTGTCACTCCCTCTGATAGTGCCATGCGGTGCAATCCGCACCCCCTACACTCCTCCAATGATGTCACTGCTTACAGCCCTTTCTTAAACCTCTCTATTGCTGTCTCTGGCGTAGACCAGGAATGTTGTTGTTGTTAGTTTCCATTGAGTCACCCCCAATTCCCGGTGACACAATGGAATAAAACTATACCGGTCCTGTGCCATCCCCATGATCAGTTATGGATCGGACCATTGTGATCTATAGGGTTTTCACTGGCTGATTTTTGGAAGTAGATCACCAGGCCTTTCTTTCTAGTCCTTCTTAGTCTGAAAGTTCTGCTGAAACCTGTTCAGCATCATAGCACCGTGCAAGCCTTCATTGACAGACAGGTGGTGGCAATGCATGAGGTGCCTTGGCCAGGAATTGAACCTGGGTCTCCTGCATGGAAGGCCAGGATTCTATCACTGAACCACTAATACCCTCATTAGGCCAGGCATTGTTGTTGTTGTGTGCTGTTAGGCCAGGCATAGGAGCTAGTAATTCTGCAGTGCTCATGATGTACTAGACATATAACGTGCTAAGCACTTTATATTATTTTGCTTGATTTTTCACAACAACCATGGAAATAAATATTATATATTTACATATATATAAATATATAGATTATATGTATTTATAATAGATTAGGAAAAGGAAGCTTAGAGCAGTGCTACTCAAAATTGTGGTCCACGGACCATCACTTGTCTGCAAATCATTAACAGTCTTCAATGAAGTTAGAGCAGAAACTGTTAGCATTTAGGAACTTTTATAGCAAAGTGACATTGCTGAGATATTTTTACTGTACTTTGCAAAAATATTGGTTCACTATGGATCGGAAATTAAAAAAAGAATGGAAGTAAGGAAAAAAGGAAGGCAGGAAGAAAGGAAAAGAAAAAAAGAAAGGAAAACTGATCTTTCACCAGACAGCCTGAGAAGCCTGGGCTTAGACATTCAATGACTGTCCGTAGTTGCACATCTGGTGAGTGCTGGGATCAATTTAACCCTGTCCTGGCTTCAAAGACCTTTCACTTTTTCATAACACTCTACTATCTCCCAGTTTAATAATGGTGATGATGAATTGAGAAACAAATAAACCAGAAATCTAAGGACAATTTATCATTATTCTTAGGAGATTCAGACACGCATACTTGAGAATTTGGAGAATTGAAATAAGGTTTTGTAACAAAGCCAAAGTTCTGGTTCCTCTTAAAATCATTACCGCCATCGTCTTTTTGACTATCATTATCATACTTAACATTAACTGAGAGATAAAAACCAAGAATTGTGCCATATGCTTAATATGATTATCCCATAATCACCAGGATAACTCCGTGAGGTACATACGAGTTGGATTTGTAGCAGCAGAGCCCGGATGCAAAGTGACTGTGCTTGACACCAAAGACCATGCACTTAACCACTATGCTATATTTTTCCCACCTATAATCTATGACAGAGTCACAAGGATGTTTTGGGAGGCACTAGAGATTATTGGTTTATAAAACGGCTTGAGGATCAGATAAACTGGGTTTGAATTTTGTCCTGTAGCTGTGTGGTCTTGGACTTGTTACTTAATCTCTCTGTGCTTCAATTATCAAGGTTATAAAATAACCTTAAAGGCTTATGGTGATTGTATTAGTTTCCCAGGCTGTAAAAAAAAAAAAATCACAAACTGAATGACTTAAAACAACAGAAATTTATTCTTTCACTGTTCTGGAGGCTAGGGAACTAAATCAAAGTGTTGTCAAGGTTATTCCCTCTGGAGAGCTCAGACAGAGAGTATGTTCCTTGCCTCTCACTGAACTTCTGGTAGCTTCCTGTGGTCACTGATGTTCCTTGGCTTGTAGATGCATCACTCCAGTTTCTGCCTCTGTCTCTACATGGGTGCTCCTTCTGTGTCTGTGTCTACATGGAGTGCTCCCTCTGTGTCTGTGTCTCTACATGGAGTGCTCCCTCTGTGTCTATGTCTTCAAGGAGTTCTCCCTCTGTGTCTGTGTCTCTGCATAGAGTTCTCCCTCTGTGTCTGTGTTTCTGCATGGAGTTCTCCCTCTGTGTCTGCGTCTACACGGAGTGTTACCTCTGTGTCTGTGTCTACATGGAGTTCTCCCTCTGTATCTGTGTCTACATGGAGTGATCCCTCTGTGTCTGTGTCTCTACATGGAGTTCCCCCTCTGTGTCTGTGTCTTTTCTCCTCTTCTTGTAAGGACACCGATCATATAGGAGTAGGGCCCACCCTACCTGAATATGACTTCATGTTAATGTAACTAATTACATTTAAAGACTCTACTTCTAAATAAGGTTACATTCACAGGTATCTGGTATTAAGACTTCAATATGTCTTTTTTTGAGATACAATTCAACCCATAACAGTGAGGATTTAAACTTTAAAAATGCATATAAAACAGTACAGTGCATGGCATGGAGATAGTGCTCAATAAATTGTAGCTATTGGCAATATTATTAAAATTATAAAACAATAGTTTTAAATTAACAAGAGAGTATAAAAACATGGAGTGTAATAGTTTATGCATTTTGACTGTCAATCATAACCTTTACCAAATTTTGCTTTTCACAATAATCTTTGGCTTTAGGGAGTTCTGTCTAACATGTTATACAAAAATGAAATTAACCTAATTCTTCCTTCCTATTTGCTAGGATGCCACAATCTTTATTTCAGATATTCCCAATTGATTAAATTTCTGTTCTTTAAATATTGAAATTAGCAGATGCAGTATGATGAATCACTTTTGTGTGGCATTTCTCTCCATGATCTTGTAACTTCCACCCAACCGATTGGATGGGACTGTGCAAATAAGGTAACTGTGGCCCACCAAGGGGATTGGTCAGTTTTTCCATCAAGCTAGGCTTAAAAGAGAGCAAATTCCAGAGCAGAGAGAGGATCACACCACCACCAAGGAAGAAGAGCCAAGAGTGGACTGTGTCCTTCGGATCCAGGATCTCTGTGCTGAGAAGATCCTAGAACCAGGAGACTGAGAGAGAGAACTATAACACTGAAGACAGTGAAAAGTGGTGGCAGAGAAAGGCAGCAGGAGAGCCTGGCAGGAGACAGTGTGGTGGGCTTCCCATCCCACGGAGGGAGAAACTGAGCTGAATGCATTTGGGCAGGAGGCTTGCTGGTGGAGTAGGGTGCCCCTGGACACTTGGTGGAGCTAGGTTTGCTGACCCATAGAGCTAGAGCTGAGTGCTTTGGGGCCATGGCTTACTGGCGAAGTAGGGTGCCTTGGGGTACTTACTGGCAGAGCTAAAAGAGCTTTGTAACACCTGTGGCCAAGGGCCAGAGAAAGGCATGCCTGCAAGCACAGCTGAAAAGAGGCTGTCCTGATGGAAGAACTGTATCTTCAGCATTACTGAACCTGAACTGTAACCTGTTACTTCTCTAATAAACCCCATAATCATAAGTATTATCTGTGAGATCTGTGTGGCCATTGCAATGAATTATTGAACCCAGCAGGGAAGTAGAGATTGTCATGGGAGGGACAGTTGGTGTCAGAATTGGTAAAGATGTTGGAAAGAGGAGGCTTTTTTTTTTCCTTCTGTCTTTACAGAGCAAATTAGTTTCTCATTAAACAGTTAATACACAAATTGTTTTGTGACATTGGTTGCTGTGATGGTTAAGATTGTGTGTCAACTTGGCTGGGCCATGATTCTCAGTGTTTATATGTGATCACTCCCATGATTGAATATGCTATGAGTAGCCAATCAGTGGAAAGGGAGTTTCCCTGGGGGTGTTGCCTGCATCTGAATATGAGCAGATGTTCTGGCTTTTTGCTCGCTCTGGATGCTGTAGCTGCCTCCTGTTCGTCTGACCTCCAGTTCTTGGGACTTGAGCTTTCAGCTTATCTGCTGACCTTGGGATTCATCCATCTTCACAGCCTGTGAGCAGAGCCCTGCTCTCTGACCTGTTGATCTTGGGTTTGCCAGCCCCTGCAGCTACGTGAATCAAGAGAAATCTTGCGGTCTTGCCTGCTGATCTTAGAATTGGTTGACCTTCACAGCCTGTGAGCAGGAGCCCTCCTCTCCCACCTGCCGATCTTGGGCTCACCAGCTTCTGCGGCTCTGTGAATTGTGAGAGGCCTCTACCCTGATCCACGGACTTGGGACGTTTTAGCTTCTACAATCGCGTGAGCTGTTTCCTTGGTATAAATCTCTCTCTATATATACTTATATGATTTACTGGTTTTGCTTCTCTAGAGAACCCAGCCTAAGACAGTTGCCAACCCCTCAATGTGTCAACAACACTATCCTCTTGCCACTCTGTGTTCCCTTTTTCCTGTCTCTTCCTGCCTTCTTGTCTCTGCTTTTGGCATGGAGTGCCCATTAGTCTTGTATACATGATTGAACTATGAAGCATGTTCCTCACGTGTGTTACTGTTGGCCCTACAGACCTGTCTAAGCTTTGGCTGAAGGGTGAACTTCAGGAGTGACTTCAGTAATGAGATAAAAGGGTGTTCATGGGCCATACTCTCAGGGTTTCTCCAGTCTCTGTCAGACCAGCAAGCTGGTCTTCTTCATCTTCTTTTTCTTTTTTGTGAATTTCTGTTGTTTTTCTCCTGCTCTGTCTGGGACACTGTATTGTGATCCCTGCCAGAGCACGTGGTAACTGGGCACCATGTTGTTGTTCTAGGCTCAGTCTTGTGGAGGTTGTGGTAGTTGTGGTCCATCAGTCCTTTGAACTAATCTTTCCTTTCTGTCTTTGGTTTTCTTCATTCTTCTTTGCTCCAGCTGGGATGGGATCAGTAAATGTATCTTAGATGGCCACTTGAAAACTTTTAAGACCCCAGATGCTACTCACCACAGTCAGATGTGGAACATTTTCTTTGTAGACTATGTTATGCCCATTGAGCTAGATGTCCCCCGAGACCATGGACCCATCCGTCAGCCCAGTAGCTCAGTCACTCAGGGCATTTGGATGAGTCTGTGAAGCTTCTGTGAATTTGCCCTGGTCAAGTTGTGCTGACTTCCCTAGGATTGCGTACTATCTTACTCCTCACCAAAGTTACCACTTATCTACTTCCTAGTTAGTGTTTTTTGGTTTTTTCACCCCACCCCTCCCTTGTAACCAGCAAAGGTTATTTCTTTCTGTGTGGCAACATTTTCATGTGTTTTTATAACAGTGGTCTCATAACAATATTTGTCCTTTGGTGATTGACTTGTTTCTGTCAGCACAATGCCCTCCAGAGTCATCCATGTTATGAGATGCTTTGCAGATTCATCATTGCTCTTTATCTCTGCGTAGTATTCCATTGCGTGTATGTACCATAGTTTGTTTATCCATTCATCTGTTGATGGGCACTCAGGTTGTTTCCATCTTTTCGCTGTTGCTAATAGTGCTGCAGTGAACATGGGTGTGCATGTGTCTATTCATGTGATGGCTGTTATTTCTCTAGAATACATTCTTAGGATGGGATTCCTGGATTGTATGGCATTTCTATTTCTAGTTTTTTAAGGAAGCACCATATCGTTTTCCAAAATGGTTGTATCATTTTGCATTCCCACCAGCAGTGCGTAAGAACTCCAATCTCCCCACATCCTCTCCAACATATGTTATTTTCTGTTTTTTTTTTTTTTTTAAATTTATGTCAGTAATGTCAGGGTGAGATGGTATCTCTTTGTAGGTTTGATTTATATTTCTCAAATGGCTAGCATATTAGTCATCTAGTGATGCTATAACAGAAATACCACCAGTGGATGGCTTTAACAAAGGGAATTTTATTCTCTCACAGTCCAGTAGGCTGCAAGTCCAAATTCAGGGCATCAGCTCCAGGAGAAGTCTTTCTCTCTCTGTTGGCTCTGAAGGAAGGTCTTTGTCATCAATCTTCCCCTGGTCTGGGAGTTTCTCAGCCCAGGAACTCCTGGTCTAAAGGATGTGCTCTGTTCCTGGTGTTGCTTTCTTGGTGGTATGGGGTCCCCTTATCTCTCTACTTGCTTCTCTCTTTTATATCTCAAAAGAGATTGGCTTAAGATACAACCTAATCTTGTAGATTGAGTCCTGCCTCATTAACATAACTGCTGCTAATCTGATTAACATCATAGAGATAGGATTTACAACACACAGGAAAATCACATCGGATGACAAAACGGTGGACAATCACACAATACTAGGCATCATGGCCTAGCCAAATTGACAGGTATTTTGGAGGGACACAATTCAATCCATGACAGCTAGTGATTGGGAGAATTTCCTCATGTGTCTGTTAGCCATGTGCATGTCTTCTTTGGTGAAGTGTCTGTTCATGTCCTTTAAGCATTTTTATTGGATTATTTGTCTTTTTGTTGTTGAGGTGTTGGATTTTCCTATAGATTTTAGAGATTAGACCTTTGTCAGATATGTCATAGACAATTTTTTTTTTCCAATCTGTAGGTCTCTTTTTACTTTTTTGCTGAATTCTTTTGATGAGCATAAGAGTTTAATTTTTAGAAGGCCCCATTTATCTAGCTTATCTTCTGGTGTTTGTGTATTGTTAATTATGATTTGTATCCTGTTTATGCTGTATATTAAGGCCCCTAGCGTTGACCCTATTTTTTCTTCCAAGATCTTTATAGTTTTTGGCTTTATATTTAGGTCTTTGATCCATTTTGAATTACTTTTTGTGCATGGTGTGAGGTATGGGTCCTGTTTCATTTTTTTACAGATGGACATCCAGTTTTACCAGAACCATTTGTTAAAAGTTGAGTTTTTTCCCCCATTTAATGGACTTTGGTTCTTTGTCAAAAATTATGTGGCCATAGATAGATGGATTTACATCTAGGTTCCCCATTCTGTTCTACTGGTCAATATGTCTGTCATTGTACCAGTACCTGGCTGTTTTGACTACCATAGCTGTATGGTAGATTCTGAGGTCAGGTAGTGCAAGGCCTCCTACTTTCTTCTTCTACTTCTTCAATATTGCTTTACTTATTTCCTTTCCTTTCCATATAAAGTTAATCATTAGTTTTTCCATCTCATTAAAGAATGTTGTTGGCATTGGGATCAGATTGCACTGTATTTGTAGATTGCTTTGGGTAGAATTGACATCTTCACAATGTTGAGTCTACCTATCCATGAACATAGTATGTTTTTCCATTTATGTAGATCTCTTTTGGTTTCTTGCAGTAGTATTTTATAGTTTATTTGTATAGGTCTTTTACATCCCAGGTTAGATTTATTCCTAAGTATTTTATTTTTTTAGGGGCCATTATAAATGCTATTGTTTTCCTGATTTCCTTTTCATCATTTTCTTTATTGGTGTATAGGAATCCAACTGATTTTTGTACATTTATCATGTATCCTGCTACTCTACTGAATCTTTCTGTTCATTCCAGTAGTTTTCTTGTGGAGTCTTTTGGGTTCTCTACGTATAGTATCATATCATCTGCAAATAAGGGTAGTTTTACTTCTTCCTTACCAAATTGGGTGCCTTTATTTCTTTTTCTTGTCTTACTGTTCTAGCTAGGACTTCCAGCACAGTGTCAAATAGGAGTGGTAATAAAGGGCATTCCTCTGTTCTCAGGAGGAATGTTTTCAGCCTGTTTCCATTGACAGTAATGTTGGCTGTTGGTTTTGTATAAACGTCTTTGATTATGTTGAGAAATTTCCCTTCTATTCCTACTTTAATGAAAGTTTTTATCAGGATTGGGTTTTGGACTTTACTGAATGCCTTTTCTACATTGAGTGAGATGATCATGTAATTTTTTCTTTTGTTTTATTAATGTGGTGGAGTATGCTGACTGATTTTCTAATGTTGAACAATTCTTGCATGCCTGGTATAAATCCCACTTGGTCATGGTGTATTATTATTTTTTTTAAATTTTTTTTATTGTACTTTAGGTGAAAGTTTACAGAACAAATAATTTCTCATTAAACAGTCAGTACACATATCGTTTTAGGATATCGGTTAACAACCCGACGACATGTCAACACTCTCCCTTCTCAACTTTGGAGGACCTTTTTTTTTTTTTGGTGAAAATATACCTAGCCAAAGATACACCATTTCAGAAATTTCTACATATACAGTTCAGTGATATCGATTACATTCTTTCACTTGTGGTGCTATTCTCACTATCCTTTTCCAAATTATTCCATCACCATTATCTTCAACTCACTGGCTCCTAGGCTTCCCATCAAACCTTTTGAGTTGCTGTAGTCAATTTGATCTCACATAGATAATTCTTTTTTTTTTTTTTTGTACTTTAGATGAAGGTTTATAGAACAAATAGTTTCTCATTAAACAGTTAGTAAACATATTACCTTATGACAATGGTTAACAACACCAGGACATGTCAACACTGTCCCTTCTCAAACTTGGGTTCCCTATCACCAGCTTTCTTGTCCCCTCCTGCCTTCTAGTCCTTGTCCCTGGACTGCTGTGCCTCATTAGTCCTGTTTTGTTTTATGAGGCTGTCCAATCCCAGGCTGAATGGTGAGCTTCAGGAGGGGTTTCAGCACTGAGCTAAAAGTGTGTCCGAGGGCCTTGCTCTCAGGGTTTCCATCTTTTTGCTATTGTGAAAAGTGCTGCAATGAATATAGGTGTGCATATGTCTATTCGTGTGACAACTCTTATTTCTCTAGGATATATTCCTAGAAGTGGGATTGCTGGATCATATGGTATTTCTATTTTTAGCTTTCTAAAGAAGCACCATATCATTTTCCAAAATGGTTGTTTCATTTTGCATTCCCACCAACAGTGCATAAGAGTTCCGATCTCCCCGAAGCCTCTCCAACATTTGTTATTTCCAGGGTTTTTGATTCGTGCCAGTAATGCAGGGGTGATATGGTATCTCACTGTGGTTTTAATTTGCATTTCTCTAACGGCTACTGATCGCCAGCATTTCCTCATGTGTCTATTGGCCGCTTGAATGTCTTCTTTGGTTAAGGGTCTGTTCATTTCCTTTGCCAATTTTAACTGGATTATTTGTCTTTTTGTTGTAGAGTTGTTGGATTTTCTTGTAGATTTTAGAGATTAGCCCTTTGTCTGACTTGTAATGTCCAAAAATTTTTTCCCCAGTCTGTAGATTCTCTTTTACTCTCTTGGTGAGGTCTTTTGATGAGCATAAGTGTTTAATTTTTAGAAGATCCCAGTATTCTAGCTTATCTTCTGGGGTTTGTATGTTGTTGGTTGTGGTTTGTATCCTGTTAATGCCATGCATTAGGGCCTCTAGCATTGATCCTATTTTTTATTCTATGAATTTTATAGTTTTTGGCTTTATATTTAGGTCTTTGATCCATTTTAAATTAGTTTTGTATGTGGTGTGAAGTATGGGTTCTGTTTCACTTTTTTGCAGATGGACATCCAGTTTCGCCAGCAACATTTGTTTTTAAGACCATCTTTTCCCCATTTGATGGACTTCGGGCCCTTGTCGAAGATCAGGTGACTGTAAGTGGATGGATTTACATCTGGGTTCTCAATTCTGTTCCACTGGTCAATGTGTCTGTCATTGTACCAGTACCAGGCTGTTTTGACTACTGTAGCTGTATAGTAGGTTCTTAGGTCATGTACTGTGAGTCCTCCTACTTTATTCCTCTTCAATAGAGCTTTACTTCTCCAGGGCTTCTTCCCTTTCCATATAAAGTTAATGATTAGTTTTTCAATCCTCTGAAGAATGTTGTTGGTATTTGGATTGGGATTGCGCTGTATTTGTAAATTGCTTTGGGTGGAATTGTCATTTTCACAATGTTGAGTCTATCTATCCATGAGCATGGTATGTTTTCCCATTTATGTAGATCCCTTTGGGTTTCTTGCAGTAGTGTTTTGTAGTTTTCTTTGTATAGATCTTTTACATCCCTGGTTAGATTTATTCCTGAGTATTTCATTTTTTAGGGGCTATTATAAATGGTAATGCTTTCCTGATTTCCTTTTCCTCATTCTCTTTATTGGTGTATAGGAATCCAACCAATTTTTGCATGTTTGTCTTATATCCTGCTACTCTGCTGAAACTTTCTATTAGTTCCAGTAGTTTTCTTGTGGAGTCTTTAGGGTTTTCTATGTATAGTATCATATCATCCGCCAAGAGGGATATATTAACTTCTTCCTTACCAATTTGGATGCCCTTTGTTTCTTTTTCTTGCCTTATTGGCAAGGGACTTCAGCACAATGTTAAATAGGAGTGGAGATAAAGGGCATCCTTGTCTTGTTCCTGTTCTCAAGGGGAATGTTTTCAGCCTCTCTCCATTAAGAATTATGTTGGCCATTGGTTTTGCATAGATACCCTTTATTATGTTGAGAAATTTCCCCTCTGTACCTATTTTATTGATATTTTTTATCAGGAATTGGTGTTGGACTTTGTCAAATGTCTTTCAGTGTCAATTGAGATGATCATGTGATTCTTTATTTCCTTCTATTTATGTAGTGAATTACGTTGATTGATTTTCTATGTTGAACCATCATTGCATACCTGGTATGAATGCTACTGGGTCGTTGTCTTAGGCTGGGTTCTCTAGAGAAGCAAAACCAGTAAACTGTATAAATATATATATAGAGAGAGGGATTATATCAAGGAAACATCTCATGTGATTGTAGAGGCTAGAACGTCCCAAGCCCATGGATCAGGGTAGAGGCCTCTCCCAAGTCACACAGCTGCAGAAGCTGGCAAGCCCAAGATCAGCAAGTCAGAGAGCAGGGCTCCCACTCACAGGCTGTGCAGATCAATGAATCCCAGGTTCAGCAGATAAGCTGATAGCTCAAGTTCCAAGAACAGGAGATGAGACGACAGGAAGTAGCCGCAGGATCCAGAGAGAGCAAAAAGCCAGAACGTCTGCTTATATACAGATTTGGGCCACACCCCCAAGGAGACTCCTTTTCATCTGATTGGCTACTCACAATATATTCAGTCTTGGGAGTGATTACATTAAAACATGGAGAATCATGGCCCAGCCAAGTTGACACACAATCTTAACCATCACAGTCCACCCCTTGTCAACTTGGCACATGTACGCATCTCCTTAAACCATACATAATCTCTGAATAAAGACAATGAGAAAGTCATACTTGCGCCTAACATGATACAACTAACAAGTATACAATTGAAAATGTACTAGCTCCATTTACAGCTTATATTTTATAAGTGAAGGAAACAAAAATATTTGATGCACACATACAAAGTACAAATACAACAATTACAGTCCCTGTTTCTGCAACTGGTCACGTGGCTGTAACTAGTATTTAGAACTACCTTCTTTCACCACCCATTCTGTATTTCCTTTGCCCTCAGCAAGCACCTCGGCTGGTCGTGGTTCTTTGCCTGGTGGGGTGACCCAAACCTTCATTCATGAAGGGTCTGTGTCATTAGTAGTCATGTCAGAATTAGGTTGCTGTAGTTTTCCATTGACTTTAATCACAGGCATGGTAGTACTAAGAGACGCCCCAAGGAATCTCCTGCATTCCAGACATACTCTTCTTTACCTCCATTATGTAATATCAATCTGATTTCCTCTTGGTAATCAGGATCAACCACACCAGTCAGTATGATCACTCCTTTCTTTGCCTGTTGAGACAGAGACATAAGGAGCCCAAAGTGGCCAGGTGGCATTCTTAACTTCCAGTTCAATGGAATCAGTGATGTGTCTTCAGGTGGGAGCATTCCTCCCTTTGGAACTAAGACCTCTAGGCCTGCAGAGCATCAGGTCAAGGGGACAGGAAGCAAAAATCTTGCAAGTGGGTCACTAGGGGTAATAGTGAGTGGTGCCACTCCCATTTCCACCCCTTGATTCCTGGACCCATGAATCCTGGCTATGGGAGAAACAGCATCATATATAGGATGCTGGTTTAAAGCATATACAGCCTCCTGGAGAACATTGCCCCAACCCTGCAAGGTATTGCCACCTAGCTGGTGCTGTAATTGTGTCTTTAGAAGGCCATTCCATCGTTCTATCAAGCCAGCTGCTTCAGGATGATGGGGAACATGGTATGACCAGTGAATTCCATAAGCCTGGGCCCACTGCCGCACTTCATTTGCTGTGAAGTGAGTCCCTTGATCTGAGGCAATGCTGTGTGGGATACCATGACAGTGGATAATGCATTCTGTAAGTCCACAGATGGTAGTTTTGGCAGAAGCATTGAGTGAAGGGAAAGCAAATCCATATCCAGAGTAAGTGTCTATTCCAGTAAGGACAAAACGCTGCCCTTTCCATGATGGAAGTGGTCCAATGTAATCAACTTGCCACCAGGTTGCTGGCTGATCACCTCACAGGATGGTGCCATCAGGGACTCAGTGTTGGTTTCTGCTGCTGGCAGATTAGGCACTCAGCAGAGGCTGTGGCCATGTCAGCCTTGGTGAGTGGAAGTCCATGCTGCTGGGCCCATGCATAACCTCCATCCCTGCCACCATAGCCACTTTGTTCATGAGCCCATTGAGCAATGGCAGGAGTTGATGGGGAAAGAGGATGAGTGGTTTCCACAGAACGCATCATCCTATCCACTTGATTGTTAAAATCATCCTCTGCTGAGGTCACCCTTTGGTGAGCATTCACATGAGACACAAATATCTTCACTTCTTTAGCCCATTCGGAGAGGTCTATCCACATACCTCTTCCCCATAAATCTTTGTCTCCAATTTTCAATCATGTTCCTTCCAAGTCCCTGACCACCCAGCCAAACCATTGGCCACAGCCCATGAATCAGTATATGATCGCATATCTGGCCATTTCTTCTTCCAAGCAAAGTGAACAACCAGATGCACTGCTCGAAGTTCTGCCCATTGAGAGGATTTCCCTGCACCACTGTCCTTCAGGGAGGTCCCAGAAAGGGGCTGTAGTGCTGCTGCAGTCCACTTTGGAGTGGTGCCTGCATATCATGCAGAACCATCTGTAAACCAGGCACGAGTTTTCTCTTCCTCAGTCAACTGATCATAAGGAACTCCCCATGAGGCCATAAGTGCAGACTGGGAGATGGAAGGTAATGTGACAGGAGTGGAGACCATGGGCATTTGGGCCACTTCCTCATGCAACTTACTTGGGCCTTTGGGTCATGCTCAGGCCCAATCTCGAATATACCACTTCCATTTAATGATGGAGTGCTGCTGTGCACGTCCAACTTTATGGTTCTGTGGGTCAGACAACACCCAGTTCATGATGGGCAGCTCAGGCCTCGTGGTGACTTTGTGTCCCATGGTTAAGCATTCAGTCTGTACTAAGGCCCAGTAACAAGCCAAAAGTTTTTTCTCAAAAGGAGAGTAGTTATCTGCAGAGGATCGCAAAGCTTTGCTCCAAAATCCTAAGGGTCTGCTCTGTGATTCACCAATAGGGACCTGCCAAAGACTCCAAACAGCATCTCTATCTGCCACTGCCACTTCAAGCACCATGGGATCAGCTGGATCATATGGTCCAAGTGGCAGAGCAGCTTGCACAGAAGCCTGAACCTGTTGCAGAGCCTTCTCTTGTTCTAGTCCCCACGCAAAACTAGCAGCTTTTCAAGTCATTTGATAAATAGGCCGGAGTAGCACACCCAAATGAGGAATATGCTGCCTCTAAAATCCAAACAGGCCCACTAGGTGTTGTGCCTCCTTTTTAGTTGTGGGAGCAGCAAGATGCAATAACTTGTCCTTCACTTTAGAAGGAATGTCTCGACATGCCCCACACCACTGGACCCCCAGAAATTTCACTGAAGTGGAAGGTGCCTGAATTTTTGTGGGGTTAATCTCCCACCCTCTAGTATGCAAATGTTTTACCAATAAGTCCAGAGTCATTGACACTTCTTCCTTAGTAGGTCCAATCAGCATAATGTCATCTATGTAATGAACCAGTGTGATGTCTTGTGGAAAGGAAAGGCAATCAAGGTCCCTATGGACTAAATTATGATACAGTGTTGGAGAGTTAATGTAGCCCTGAGGTAGGCAAGTGAAGGTGTATTGTTGGCATTGCCAGCTGAAGGCAAACTGCTTCAGGTGGTCCTTTGAAACAGGTATGGAGAAAAAGGCATTAGTCAGATCAATAGCTGCATACAGGCTACCAGGAGATGTATTAATTTGCTGAAGCAGTGAAATTACATCTGGAACAGCGGCTGCAATTGGAGTCACCACCTGGTTCAGTTTTCAATAATCTACTGTCATTCTCCAAGATCCATCTGTTTTTTGCACAGGCCAAATAGGTGAGTTGAATGGGCATGTGGTGGGAATCACCACCCGTGCATCCTTCAAGTCATTGATGGTGGTTGTAATCTCTGCAATCCCTCCAGGAATGCAGTATTGCTTTTGGTTCACTATTTTCCTAGGTGGGGAAGTTCTAATGGCTTCCACTTGGCTTTTCCTACCATAATAGCCCTTACTCTCTTCGTCAGGGATCCAATGTGGGGGTTCTGCCAGTTGCTAAGTATATCTATTCCAATTATGCATTCTGGAACTGGAGAAATCACTACAGGATGAGTTCGGGGACCCACTGGACCTACCGTGAGACGGACATGAGCCAAGACTCTATTAATAACCTGAACTCCATATGCCCCCACTCTGACTGGTGGACCACAGTGATGTTTTGGGTCTCCTGGAATTAGTGTCAGCTCCGAGCCAGTATCCAGTAATCCCTGAAAAGTCTGATTATTTCCTTTTCCCCAATGAACAGCCACTCTCGTAAAAGGCCATAGGTACCTTTGGGGAAGGCTGGGAGAAAGATTAACAGTAAAAATTTTTGGCAGTGTATTGGAGTCCTTACTCTAGGGGACCTGGCCTCCCCTTCATTCAAAGGGTTGTGGGTCCTTAAACTCACTCAAATCTGGGAATTGATTGAGGGACTGTGACTCTCTATTCTGGCTATTCACATTAGACTGCTGTTCACCTGACCTAGAATTCATCTGTTTGTATAGATCAGGTAAATATTTAGTAGATTTCCTGTCTATTTCACTCCTAGGGACACCATGACTAAGCCAACGCCATAAGTCCATGTAAGTCAGACTATTCTGATTACTGCTTTGACTTCTCTGTCCATTACTGTAACCATGCCCACCTTCCCTTTGTCGATTGAGTGCAGCCACTTGGCCCCTACTACTACAGGGTCCAATCAGCCCCATTGTAGTTAGGTGTCTTAATTCAGTTAGGGCACTTCCCACTGTCAAATCTGGCTTACGTAAAATAGCAATCACAGCAGTCTTCAAGGATGCTGGAGCTCCCTTCACACATTTGTTCCTCACAGTTGTGGTAAAGGGTGTGTCCTCTGGACACTCCAGGTGTGGGTCTGTGGGTCTAATTTGATAAATCCACTCTAGCATGCCAATTTCCCTAAGCCTTTGGATACCTTCTTCTACAGTGTATCAAGGCAGGTCTGGTACTTCTACTTGATTTAGTGTCGGCCACCTCATAATCCATGCTTCAGCAACCCAACCGAATAAACTGTTAGATCCTTTCCTAACTTCTCTAGCTGAAACATTGAAGGAACAGTCTGTGCTCAGTGGACCCATATCAATAAACTCAGACTGATCCATCTTTATGTTCCTTGCACCATTATCCCACACTCTTAATAGCCATTCCCACACATATTCCCCAGGTTTCTGTTCGTACATATTAGAAAAGTCAAGTAGTTCTTTTGGAGTGTAGCATATCTCCTCCTGGGTCACACTTTGTACTTCACCTTTTGGGGCTTGCTGGGACTTAAGCCTAGTTATAGGTCTAGAAGCCAGAATCTGTAGTGTGGAATTGTTTTGAGAACATTCAGCATTATCTTCTAAAGCATCTGCCTCAGGTGATGCTCCAGGAAACGACTCAGGCAAGGGGTCTTTAGAGGCCGCTGGGCTAGGGCTAATCTCATTAGATGGGAGTGGAGGGGCTAATGGTTTTTCTGGGCAGGGTGGTTTAGCAGACAAACATGAAGTAATCTTTTCAGATGGGGGACTGGTTCTGCTGGCAGGAGTGATTTAAGGGAATTTACAGGCTCAGTGTCCCCAGCTTCCTGATTATCTGCCCATATGTCCCCATCCCAAGCCTCAGGATCCCATCTCTTCCCAATCAATGCCCTTACTTTAACTTCAGACACCTCTCAAGGTTTGCAATTGAGCTGGCTTTGTAACTCAGCCACTCTTACAATAAGACTCTGTGTTTGGTTTTCAGCAATGTCGGCTCTGTTACTACAAGAAATAAGGCTTTCTTTCAAAGCACAAGTGGAAGCCTTGAGGTCATGGATGCAGCACTTGAGCCTTGACTCTGAAGCCCTGAGTGCATCTCCTTCATTCATCAGTTTGTCTAGCAAAAGTAGGACAAACCAACCAGCTTTCTTATACTTCTCATTCTGACAAAGCTGTAGAAAGATATCACACATGTGTTCACCCTGAGCCTCACCTTTCACTAATACCTGATCTACCAGTGGTAATATTTTGTGTATTTGTATTGCCATCTCGCTTCATGGACGAGCAGTGACCTCTTTACTGCTGGAAGCAGAGTCATCAATGTCTTTATGACTAACTAGACTTGAGAACCAATTTAGAAAACTCATCCTTACATTTTGTTTCTCTAGAACCACCCCACTCTCGGTACCAAATGTCTTAGGCTGGGTTCTCTGGAAAAGCAAAACCAGTAAGGTGTATAAATATAAATATATATAGAGATTATATCAAGGAAACAGCTCACGTAATTGTAGAGGCTAGAATGTCCCAAGTCCGTGGATCAGGGTAGAGGCCTCTCCCAAGTCACACAGCTGCAGAAGCTGGCAAGCTCAAGATCGGCAGGTCAGAGAGCAGGGCTCATGCTCACAGGCTGTGCAGATCAGCGAATCCCAGGTCCAGCAGATAAGCTGACAGCTCAAGTTCCAAGAACAGGAGATGAGATGACAGGAAGCCACAGGATCCAGAGAGAGCAAAAAGCCAGAATGTCTGCTTATATACAGATTCGGGCCACACCCCCAAGGAGACTCCCTTTCATCTGATTGGTTACTCACGGTATATTCAGTCTTGGGAGTGATTACATTAAAACATGGAGAATCATGGCCCAGCCAAGTTGACACACAGTCTTAACCATCACAGTCGTGGTGTATTATTTTTTTGATATGGTGCTGAATTCTATTGGCTAGAATTTTGTTGAGAATTTTTGCATCTATGTTCATGAGAGATACTGGTCTGTAATTTTCTTTCTTTCTTTTTTACTTTTGTGTGGCATCTTTGCCTCGTTTTGATATCAGGGTTATGCTGGCTTCATAAAATGAATTCGGAAGTATCCCTTCCTTTCCTATGTTCTGAAATAGTTTGAGTAGTAGTGGTATAAGCTCTTCTCTGAATGTTTGGTAGAATTCTCCAGTGAAGCCCTCTGGGCCAGGGCTTTTTTTTGGTTGAGAGTTATTTTTATTAACTTTTCAATCTCTTCTTTTGTTACAGGTCTGTTCAGATTTTCAACATCGCTTTGTTGTAGTTTGGGTAGGTAGTGTGTTTCTACAAATGTATCCATTTCCTCCAGGTTTTCAAATTTTTTGGAGTATAGTTTTTCATAATACTCTGTTATAATCCTTTTTATTTCAGTTGGGTCTCTTGTGATGTCCCTCATTTCATTTCTTAGTTGGGTTATTTGCATCCTCTTTTTTTCTTTTGTCAGTCTTGCCACTGATTTGTCGATTTTGTTGATTGTTTCAAAGAATCAGTTTTTGGTTTTTTTGAATCTTTCTATTCTCTATTTAATTTATTTCTGCTCTAATCTTTATTATTTCCTTTTTGTAGTGGCTGTGGGCTTTTTTTGCTGTTCTCTTTCTATTTGTTGGAGTTGTATAGTTAATATTTTGATTTCGTCCCTTTTGTCTTTTTTGATGCATGCATCTGTTGCTATAAGTTGTCCTCTGAGGACTGCCTTTGCTGTGCCCCAAAGGTTTTGGTATGATGTGTTTTCATTCTTGTTTGATTCTGGGAAATTTTGATTCCATCTCTGATTTCTACTACTACCCAGTGGATTTTAAGCAGGGTGTTGTTCAGTTTCCATGTAATTGACTTTTTTTCCTTGCTCTTCCTGTTGTTAATTTCTACCTTGATAGCATTGTGGTCAGAGAAGATACTTTGAATTATCTCAACGTTTTGGATCTTGTTGAGGATTGCTCTGTGGCCTAAGATGTGGTCTATTCTGGAGAACGTTCCATGTACATTGGAAAAGAATGTATGCTTTGCAGCTGTTGAGTGTAGTGTTCTATATATGTCTATGAGGTCAAGTTGGCTGCTTGTACCCATTTGGTCTTCTGTAGCTTTGCTGAGTTTCTTTTTAGATGTTATGTCCTTTACTGAGAGTGGTGTATTGAAGTCTCCTACTATTATTGTGGAACTGTCAATTTCTCTTTTCAGTGCTGTTAGAGTTTGTTTTATGTATTTTGGAGCCCTGTCATTGGGTGTGTAGATGTTTATTATGGTTATGTCTTCATGATGGATTATCCCCTTAAGCATTATATAGCAGCATTCTTTGTCTTTTTTGGTTGATTTTGTTTTAAAGTCTATTTTGTCTGAGATTAGTATTGCCACTCCTGCTCTTTTTCGGGAGCTGTTTGCTTGATATATTTTTTGCCATCCTTTGATTTTTAATAAATTTACATCTTTGTTTCTAAGGTGTGTCTCTTGTAGACAGTGTATTGGCGGATCTTGTCTTTTATCGATTCTGTCACTCTCCATCTCTTTATGGGTGCATTTAGACCATTTGCATTCAGTGTAATTACTGATGGGTGTGAGTTTATTGCTGTCATTTTGTAGTGCTTTTTCTTGTGGTGCTGACATTTTCTTTGCTCCTCTCACTCTCGTATGCTGAATTCCTTTTATTTGTGGACTTTTTCCTTTCTTTTGTTTTTGTAGGTTTTGTTTTTACTGTGACTTTCTGTTTTTCTTCTTTATTTTTATGAGTAGGTTTGTTAACTTTCTTTGTGGTTACCTTGAAATTTACCGTCATCTTCCTAGGTTTGAACCAGTCTCTTATTACTTGTTATCACATTGCCTTCCTCTCCATTAGAAAGTTCTATACCTACACTGTTTATTCCCTCTTTTATTGTTATGATGTTATTGTCATTTATAGATTAACCTCGGTTCCCTGTTGTAATTCTTCCAGTTTAGGATAGTCATTAAGAGTTCATTTCCTAAGTTGGTATCTGGCTAGTACAATCCTGTGTCCTACATGCAGCCTGTGGATTGACGTTGTTTGTTCTCAAATTGAAAGACTCCCTTTAATAAGTCTTGTAGGTTAGGTTTGGTTTTTATATAGTCCCTCAATTTCTGTTTATCTGGAAATGACCTAATTTCACCATCATATTAGAACGAGAGTTTTGCAGGATATATTATTCTTGGCTGGCAATTTTTTTCCCCCAGGGTTTTATATATGTCATCCCATTGCCTTCTTGCCTGCATGGTTTCTGCCGAATAATCCGAGCTTAGTCTTTTTGTTTCTCCTCTGCATGTGACTTTTTGTTTTTCTCTAGCTGTTCTCAGAATTCTTTGTCTTTAGTTTTAACAAGTTTGATTATGATATGCCTTGGTGATTTTCTTTTGGGGTCTATCCTACATGGAGTTCATTGAGCTTGGATGGTCAGCTTTTCATCTTTCATGATATTGGGGAAGTTTTCTGTCAGCAATTCTTCAATGATCCTATCTGTGTTTTCCTTTTTCTCCCCCATTCTGGAACTCCAATCACTCATAGGTTTTTGCTTTTGATTGTATCCCACATAATTATCAGGGTTTCTTCATTTTTCTTCATTCTTTTTTCTGATTTTTCCCCAAACAGAGTTGTATCCAAGTGTTTGTCTTCAATTTTGCTGATCCTGTCTTCCATTGTTTCAAACCTGTTCCTCAGCCCTTCTATGACACCGTCCATTCTGAAATCTTATTGTTTTTCTTTTGGATTTCTAATTGTTGGTTTTGTATGATTTCTAGTCATGAATTTATTTTAGCATTTCATTCCTGTATTATTTTCGTGAATTCTTCCATTTTTTGTCTGTATTTTCTGTGAATTTGTCTGCCTTTTCCATGGATTTGTCTATTTTTTCCCCATTTTGTCTGCTTTTTGCTTCAACTCTTGGATAATTCTGAATATTAGAGTTTTGAATTCCCTATCAGCTAGTTCTAGTGCCTTTTCTTCTACTGGAAAGTCATCTGGTGTTTTGTTTTGGATGCCTGCTGGAACCACCCTATCCTATTCTGGTATATGTTTTGATATTGTCAGCTTTCTTCGTGTCATTCAGTAGTTATTTTCCTCAGTTATTGATTGTAGATGTGTTTGTTTCTTCCTGCTTTTTTGTGGTATTTGTTTATATCTGAACAGGTGGGCTGTGAGTTCTTTGTTGTTTGCTCGTCTGTAGGCGTGATAATTTTCACCTCCTTCTCCAGTGGGCAGGGTCAGTTTCTCAGGTATGTTACAGCAAGACAGGTCCAGCTGAAGGGGACTTGCTTGGATGTGTTGTTTGTGGCACGTACTAGGGCCTACAAGGTGGGCTGGGAATCAGTGCAGGTCAGGTTCCGGTAGTTCTTCCCTGTGCTGCTTAGGGGTGTGATGTTCAGCACACAGTGCAGGTAGACAGGAAGTAGGGGGGAGATTGTGTTGTGGGGAGCTAAGATGGGTATGGGAAAGAGGAGAGAGAGGAACAGGGGCCAAAAACATACACAGAAACAAAAAAAGTGCTAAGGGAGCTTGCTATTGAAGTGGAGAGATGATAGACGGAGAAATGGAGAAAAACAAAAATGAAGAAAAAAGAAAAAGGGTGAAAGAGAAAACAATGAATAAATCGAGGACCTGGAAATGAAGAAAGAGAAAAAGGGAAAAAGAGAGAGAAGAAAATAAAACAAACAAAGAAAGAAACAAACAAAAGAAACGCTCCCAGGGATGTCACTGTGCATCTGCGCAGAGTAAGCGAGTATCTCCCAAGCTGCACAGTGCTGCTCGGCCAGAAGAGGCTCCAAGTGGTTGTTCTGTCTCCTGCTGGAAGCTCCATGAATCTGCTTTCTCATACCCCCTGTTCAGTGATCTCTGATAGGAGTCCTAGATGGCAGATACTTGCTGCGGTAGCTGGTAGGGGACCTCTGCATGTATCTTTCCTCGCCCTCTGTTCTCAGTCAGTTTCTTATTACATTCGGTGCTTGGCTAAGTTCTTTATCTCTTCATTTGATGCTTAGGGTTTCAGGATTGACGTGTGACTCTGTTTGACTCAGTTTTTGGGATGTTTGCTGTGGAGGGACGGCGTGGTGCTTCTGACTGTAGTGCCATGTTGCCAGAAAGTCCTCTATTATATTTTTTATATGATGCTGAATTCTATCTTCTAGAATTGTATTGAGCTGTTTTTTGACATCTATATTCATGAGAGTTATTGGTCTGTAATTTTCTTTTTTTGTGATGTATTTGCCTAGTTTTGGTATCAGGGTTATCCTGGCTTCATAGAATGAATATGGAAATATTCCTTCCTTTCCTATATTCTGAAATAGTTTAAGTTGTATCGGTGCAAGCTCTTTTTTGAATATTTGGTAGGATTTTCCAGTGAAGCCATCTGGGCCAGGGTTTTTTTTGTTGGGAGGTTTTTTTTTTTTAAATTACCTTTTCAATCTCTTCTCTTGTTGTGGCTTTGGTCAGATTTTCTACCTCAGTTTGTGTTAGTTTAGGTAGCTAGTGTGTTTCTAGAAATTTGTCCATTTTCCTCTAGGTTTTCAAATTTGTTGAAGTGTAGTCTTTCATAATATTCTGTTATGATCCCTTTTATTTAAGTTGGGTCTGTTGTAATGTCCCCGATTTCGTTTCTTATTTGGGTTATTTTTGTCCTCTCCCGTTTCTCTTTTGTTAATTTGGTCAATAATTTGTTGATTTTGTTGATCCTTTCAAAGAATCAATTTTTGGTTTTGTTGATTCTATCGTTTTTCTGTTCTCTATTTCATTTATGTCTGCTCTGATCTTTATATTTCCTTTCTTCTGGTGGCTGTGGGCTTCTTTTACTGTTCTCTTTCTATTTGTTTTAGTTTTGTGGCTAATGTTTTTATTTTGCCCCTTTCTTTTTTGATGGGTGCATCTTTTGCTATAAATTGACCTCTGAGCACTTCCTTTGCTGTGTCCCAAAAGTTTTGGAATGACGTGTTTTCATTCTCATTTGATTCTAGGAGTTTTTTGATTCCATCTTTGATTTCTTCTATAACCCAGTCATTTTTAAGCATGGTGTTATTCAGTTTTCAAGTATTTTATTTTTTTCCTTTGCTCTTCCTGTTATTAATTTCTACTTTGATGGTGCTGTGATCAGAGAAGATGCTGTGTATTGTCTCAATGTTTTGGATTTTGTTGAGGCTTGCTCTGTGGCCTAAGATGTGGTATATTCTGGAGAGTGTTCCATAAACATTAGAAAAGAAGGTATACTTTGCTGCTATTGGGTAGAGTGTTATATATATGACTATGAGGTCAAGACTGTTGATTGTGTTCTTTAGATCTTCTATATCTTTGCTGAGTTTCTTTTTAGATGTTCCATCCTTTATTGAGAGTGATGTGTCAAAGTCTCCTACTGTTATTGCGGAACTGTCAGTTTCTGTTTTCAGAGTTTGTTTTATGTACTTTGAATCCCTGTTGTTGGGTGCATAGATATTTATTATGGTTAAGGCCCCATGGTAGATTGTCCCTTTAATGATAATATATGTCCTTCCTTGTCTTTTATGGTGGATTTTGTTTAACGTCTATTTTATTTGAGTTTAGTATTGTCACTCCTTCTCTTTTTTGGTTTCTATTTGCTTGATATTGTTTTTTTCTGTATTTTGATTTTTAATATATTTATGTCATTGTTTCTAAAGTGTGTCTCTTGTAGACAACTTGTTGATGGGTCTTTTTTTTTATCCATTCTATCACTCTGTCTCTGTATGAGTGCATTTAAGCCATTTACATACAGTGTGATTATCCTTATGTGTGTGTTTATTGCTGTCATTTTGTAGTGCTTTTTTTTTTTTTGTGGTGTTGATGTTTTCTTTATTCCTCTTACTTCCCTGTGCTGAGTTCCTTTTGTTTGTGAGTTTTGTTTTTATTTCTTTCATTATTGTAGATTTTGTTTTTACGAGATTTATGTTTTCTTCTTTATTTTGAGGAGTAGGTTTGTTAACTTTCTTTGTGGTTATCTTGAAATTTACCCTTATCTTCCTAGGTTTGAACCAGTCTATTATTACTTGATATCATCTTGACTTCCTCTCCATTTGGAAGTTCTATACCTATGCCGTGTATTCTCCCTTTTATTGTTCTGATGTTGTCGTCATTTACAGATGGACATCTCTAGTTCCCTGTTGTGAATCTTTAAGTTTTGTTTTATCCTTGAGTGTTCATTACCTAGTTTGGTATTTGGCTGATACTGACCTGTGTCTTATATTCAGGTTGTCATTTGTACTCTAACTAAATAACTTCCTTTGATAATTCTTGTAAATTGACTTTGGTTTTTACAAATTTCCTTAATTTCTGTTTATCTGGAAATATCCTAATTTCACCATAATATTTGAGAGAGAGTTTTGCAGGATATATTATTATTGGTTGGCAATTTTTTTCTTTCAAGGTTTTATATATACCATCCCATTGCCTCCTTGCCTGCATGGTTTCTGCCAAGTAATTGGAGCTTAATTTTATTGTTTCCCCTTTGTATGTGACTTTTCTTTTTTCTCGAGCTGCTCTCAGGATTCTTTGTCTTTGGTTTTGGTGAGTGTGACTATGGTATGTCTTGGTGACTTTCTTCTGTGCTCTAGCCTATATGAGTTTTGTTGAGCTTCTTGGATGTCAGCTTTTCATCTTTCATGATATTAGGGAAGTTTTCTGTCAGCAAATCTTCAATGATCCTCTCTGTGTTTTCCTTTTTCTCCCCCTGTTCTGGAACTCTGATCACATGCAAATTTTTGCTCTTGATTGTATCTGACATAGTTCTTAGGTTTTCTTCATTTTTCTTAATTCTTTTTCTGATTTTTCCTCAAACAATTGGCATCCATGGAATTGTCTTCAGTTTTGCTGATTCTGTCTGCCATTGTTTCAAATTTGCTCTAAAACCTTTTATTACATTGTCCTTTTCTGAAATTTTGTTTATTTTTTGGATTTCTAATTACTGTTTTTGTATCAGTTCTAATTGTTTATTTTGACATTTTGTTCTCGTATATTTTTTTACTGAATTCTTCTATTGCTGTGTCTGTGTTTTCCTTCATTTTGGCTGTTTTGGTTGGTTTTGTCTATGTTTTCCTTGATGTTGTTTTCCTTGATGTTTTGTCTGTGTTTTCCTTGATTGCTTTCCTAATCTCTTGGAGAGCCCTGACTATTAGACTTTTGCATTCTCTATCATGTAGTTCCAGTGCCTTTCTTCTGTCAGAAGGTCAGCTGGTGCTTTATTTTGGTCACTTACTGGAGCCATCTTTTTTTTTTTTTTTTTTTTGCTATTGTCTGCTGTCTCCGAGACATTCAGGTATTATTTTTTTTATTCATTTATTGTAGGTTTGTTTGTTTTGTCCTGTCTTTTTGTTTTATTTGATTATGTCTTGGCAGGTATGCCGGGCTTGCTTTGTTGTTTGCTCATCTGTGGGTATTATAGTTCTCACTACCTAGCCTGGGTGTGCAGAGTCAGTCACTCAGTGGGTGAGAGAGTCTGGGCTCCTGCTTGAGTTGCAGCTAGGAAACATGATCTTACTTAGCCCTGGGTGTGTCTGCACCATACCTCTATTTCCTGTTGGGAATTCTGTGGAGGTGCCTATCTGCATGCGAGGATGTTGGTTTTATTCCAAGATGGCCATGTTGAGTCGCGTCATTTGGCTGGGAACCTCCGCTCTGTATCTCTATTCCTTTCCTGTTTTCTATCAGTTTCTTCTTCTCCTCAATAATTTCTGATGTAATACCTTATCCCTGCATTTAAGGTTCAGGGTTCCAGTTCTGACCTCCACCTCACAGAAGTCAGCCTTGGGCTATTGATCTTAATTTTCCTTCCTTCTTGTGAAGTTAGAGGAGATCAGATGCCCCTGCCACACCATTTTTATAGCAGACCTAAATAAATGTTAGAGTTCTTACTCCAAAGCAAAAGAAATCATCATTTCTGCACTTGTTTCATTTATTACCCAAATACTTATGATTCCCATGAGTTCCATGAGAATAAAGCTGTTTATCCCCTTTGTTCCCCAACACCTAGAACACAGCCTAGTACCTAGCAAAAAATGGAAAACAGTGGTTACCGTAGAGTGAAATCATGGCTACCCCATGTGCGTCAGCATAGAACTATCCTCCACAAGGTTTTCAATGGCTGAGTTTTCAGAAGTAGATTGCTAGGCCTTTCTTCCAAGGCACCTCTGAGTGGACTTGAACCTCCAACCTTTTAGTTAGCAGCTGAGCTCTCATTTGCAGGGACTCAATAAATATCTACTCAACAAATGCGTTTTATTAGATAATTTATTCACAGTGACTTATCTTCCTTTCAATTGTACCTAAATATACCGTTTAGAAATTTAACCTGTGCTAAAAACAAAACAAAACAAAACAAAACTGCAGCTATGATGCACTGGGGGTAGGCTGAAGTGAAGGATTTAACTACTTTCTGTATTTGCTTTCATTAAATAAAAAAGGAGTCCTGGTGTCACAGTGGTTAAGCGCTGAGCTGCTAACTGAAAGGTCACTGGTTCTAACCTCCTGGTGGCTTCAGCAGGAGAAAGATGAGGCTGTCTGCTTCTATAAAGATTACAGCCTTGGGAATTACACGAGGCAGTATTACTCAGTCCTATAGGGTCACTATGAGTCAGAATCCACTCAATGGCAATGGGTTTGAAATAGAAAAGAGCAGCCTGGGGCTACTTGCAAAAGCTTCAGCTGTAGGTGTGTCTTCCTGGGTGAGTCTACATGTCTGTTGTTGCCTGGAGGTGAGTGATGGTCTGTGAGCTTCGTGCTGAGTAAGCATTCAATCCCTCAGTCACTGTTACCTCACAATGAGTCAGATGCTGGCATTGCTACACTGACTTGCCATTCCTCGCTGCTGCATCCTAACTTGTTAGTGCTGTGCAGGCCGCTGCAATGCACGCGTCATTTCCTCAGTGCTCTAATTCTGTAGGCTGTGCGGGAAAGGAGGCATGTAGGGTGGGGGCCAGGACCTTGATCCTGCAGCTGGACTCTTGGAAATGAAGGACGCAGTGTTGCTACTCAGATAACCCCTTGGCCTTTACCAGTAGCTTCCTTGTGCGATTCTGTAGGACTCTTCTCTGGCTCTCCAGCCTGTTCTGCCTCTGCTGTTGGTTTACTTACCTCTTCTTATGAGGATTCAGAAAACTCTTAGCTGTGCCTCTCCTTGGGCTTCACTGCTGCTTTCTTGGTAGTAAATTAAACGAACAAGCTGATGCCTGAGTAAATATGTATTATCCCCATTGACAACCTGATTATGTAACTTTAAGCAGATCTCTTAATTCTTTGGCCCATAATTTCCTCATCTGCTAAACAGAGGGTTGGACTGGTGGTTCTGGCACTGGCCGGAAACTCTGAGAATCTGATTCAGCTGCCTGGGAGGGGCCTAGGAATCTGTATTCTCAAAGGCTCCCCATGTTGTTTTGATGTGCAGTCAGATTTGCCCTTCATTGGACTAGATGATTTCCAAGGGCCCTTCTAACTAAAATTCTGTGAATCACTATCTTTTTTCCCAACCAAGTCCTTTGAAGCCAAAAGAAGAATTTATTCATTGTATTGGTTGAGACCGATTTTTAAAAGAGATAGATTTTTATAAATTTATTTTAGTAAAAATGACACATGTGTGTCTTTGGTTCTCATGGACAACTACAGAATTGTTTGCATTTAAATTCCCATTCGTAAGGATGAAATTCCATCCTGAAAAACTCCAAATTGAATAAAAGTCAGCATTCTGAGCCCAGGGGTCTGTGTCCTCCCAGACCCTGGGTAGGTCAGGGGCCCTGGGAGAGAATGTGGTAGTTGGTCAGCAGTCTCTGAATGCTCTTGTTTTATTCACAACCACAGCCAGCAGAGTTCACTGTGAGCAGCACTTCCTGCCTTGCTTGTGAGCCACGAACTGCTGCAGGAAATAAAGTTTGTTAACTTATATTTTCTGGCCAAGTCTAGCCCTTTGTTGAAATAGCCACATTATCTACCTATGTCATCAGTGAAATGGCCAAAGGTGAAAAATTATACTTGAATTTATCCCCTTAAAATTATTCAGAAAAAGGCAGGGAGACCAGATGTTTCCTTTCTAATGACAAAGGGCCTGGGAACAAAAGGTAGAAACCACTTTGAAAGATCCACTTGGATTTCTTTCTCAGCACCTAAGAACATTTTTAAGTCCCACAAGGGCACTGTAGCCCAGGAACTTAGAACACGATCCGGCACATGATAGAAAACCAGATGTCGTTGAGTTGATTTCACTCATGGTGGCCCATGTGTTTCAGAAAAGAGCTGTGCATAGGGTTTTCAATAGCTATAACCTTTTGGCAGTAGATTGCCAGGCCTTTCTTCAGAGGTACCTATCTACAGGAGGATTTGAACCACCAACCTTTTGGTTAGTAGCTGACTGCTTAACCATTTGCACCACCCAGGGACTCAATAAATATCAAATATTAAATAAATGTATGAATTAGCCAGCTCTGGTAGCTAAAAGGAGATCTTTTTCTTCTGAGAGTAAATTCATAAAAACCTACTAAATTGTAAGCTCATAAAGGCAGAGACAGGTCTTATTCATTTACAGGGTCTGGCAAAATTAACATTAAGTACTTCTTTCAATGACAACAAAAAAAGTTAGGAGAGAAAAATGAGGCAATATAGGAGCTGGTGCTTACCAAGTAAGAAGACAGTATATATTTCCAGCATTTCTTGGAAAATCATTTATTGATTCATTGATGACATGTCAGCAAACATAAAGTCATCTTTAACTGGAAATGTAATAATTGTTTTAGTAGAATTACTGAAGACAATGGGCCTATGGATGTTTAATTTGACAGTTTTAAGACAAAAAGCTGAGTTATTTATAATAGTGAGGTATTGGAATTGCCCTACAGCTCTAACAATAGGGAACTTGTTAAATAAACTATGTTGCTTTCATGCAATTATGTTTTCAGTTAAAATCATGTTTCTAAAAAATATTTATTGATATAGAGAAATTTAAATGATATGTTGAGTCAAAAGGGGATAAAAAAAAACCCAGCCAAACCCATTGCCATCTAGTCGATTCTGACTCACAGAGACCCTATAGGACAGAGTAGAACAGCCCCACAGAGTTTCCAAGGAGCACCTGGTGGGTTTGAACTGCCGACCGCCTGGTTAACAACCATAGAACTTAACCACTATGCCACCACAGTTTCCCAAAAGGAGATGGTAGCAGAAAAATGTTGATTTCCTACCCATATCTGTTTCTTACAATCTTTCTGTCTATACTCATTTGCCTTCTCCTCCCTAACACAGCACCCATTCTGCTGAGATTTCTATCCTCCCCAACACAGCTCTATGCTTCAGGGGAGGCAGGCACCAGCCCCAGCCTTAGACAGTGAATCATAAGTGATCTCCATAAAATCCCCTTGCCAGTGATAGGCTAAGGCATAGATACGTGATTCAGCTCCGTCCAGTGAGATAGATTGAGGATAGGGGTGGGGAACTTTGAGGAAAGCTGTCCTTTGTTTTTTGTTTTACGTTTTTTTTTTTTTTATTGTGCTTTAGACGAAGGTTTACAAAACAAACTATTTTCTCATTAAACAGTTAGTACACATATTGTTTTATGACACTGGTTAACAACCCCATGACATGTCAGCACTCTCCCTTCTCGACCTTGGGTTCCCTATTACCAGCTTTCCTGTCCCCTCCTGCCTTCTAGTCCTTGTCCCTGGGCTGTTGTACCCCTTTAGTCTCATTTCGTTTTATGGGCCTGTCTAATCTTTGGCTAAAGGGTGAACCTGAGAAGTGACTTCATTACTGAGCTAAAAGGTTGTCCGGCGGCCATACTCTTGGGTTTCTCCAGTCTCTATCAGGCCAGTAAGTCTACATTTTTGTACTACATTTTTCTCAAGCTCTGTCTGAGACCCTCTATTGTGATCCCTGTCAGAGCAGTCATTGGTGGTAGCCAGGCACCATCCAGCTGTACTGGACTCAGTCTGGTGGAAGCCGTGGTAGTTGTGGTCCATTAGTCCTTTGGACTAATCTTTCCCTTGTATCTTTAGTTTTCTTCATTCTCCCTTGCTCCTGAAAGGGTGAGAACAGTGGAGTATCCTAGATGGCCGCTCACAGGCTTTTAAGACTCCAGCTGCTACTCACCACAGTAGAATGTAGAACATTTTCTTTATAAATTATGTCATGCCGATTGAGCTAGGTGTTCCCCGAGACCATGGTCCCCACAGCCCTCAGCCCAGCAATTTGTTCCCTCAAGGAGTTTGGATGTGTCTACGGAGCTTCCATGACCTTTCCTTGTACAAGCTGTGCTGGCTTCCCCAGTATTGTGTACTGTCTTACCCTTCACCAAATTTACCACTTATCTATAGCTACCACAAAGTTACCACTTACCTGTAGCTTTACCGTAGGTTTCAAAATTGGAGAGTGTTAATTCTCCTATTTTGTTCTTCTTTTTCAAGATTGTTTCGGCTATTTGAGGCCCCTTGCAGTTCCTGATGAATCTGAGGATGACTTTCCCATTTATACAAAAAAGGCTGTTTAAACTTTGATAAGGATTTCCTTGAATTGGTAGACTGCTTTGGTTAGTATTGACATCTTAACAATGTGCAGTCTTCCAATTCACGAACACAGAATGTCTTAACCATTTATTTAGGTGTTTTTTAATTCTAACTCAAAAAAAGACCAGACTTACTGGCCTGACAGAGACTGGAAAAACCCCGAGAGTATGGCCCCCGGATACCCTTTTAGCTCAGAAATGAAGCCACTCCTGAGGTTCACCATTCAGCCAAAGATTAGATGCCCCATAAAACAGAACAAGACTAATGGGGCACAACAGTCCAGGGACAAGGACTAGAAGGCAGGATGGGACAGGAAAGCTGATAATAGAGAACCCAAGTTAGAGAAAGGGGGGTTGTTAACCATTGTCATAAAACAATATGTGTACTAACTGTTTAATGAGAAACTATTTGTTCTGTAAACCTTCATCTAAAGTAATAATAAAAATAAAAAAAAGAAAAAAGAAAATTAAAAAAAAAAAAGACTTTGTAGCTAAGTCGGAAAAAAAAAATTTTTTTCCCCAGTCTGTAGGTTCTCTTTTTACTCTTTTGGTGAAGTCTTTTGATGAGCATAAGTGTTTAATTTTTAGAAGATCCCAGTTATCTAGCTTATCTTCTGGAGTTTGTATGTTGTTGCCTATGGTTTGTATCCTGTTAATGCAGTGTATTAGGGCCTCTAGCATTGATCTTATTTTTATTCTATGAACTTTATAGTTTTTGGCTTTATACTTAGATCTTTGACCATTCTGAATTAGTTTTTGCATATGGTGTGAGGTAAGGGTCCTGTTTCATTTTTTTGCAGATGGACATTCAGTTTTGCCAGCACCGTTTGTTTTTAAGACTGTGTTTTCCCCAGTTGATGGACTTTGTGACTGTAGGTGGATGGATTTACATCTAGTTTCTCAATTCTTTTCCACTGATCAATGTATCTGTCATTGTACCAGTACCAGGCTATTTTGACTACGGTAGCTGTATATTAGGTTCTGAGGTCAGGTAGTGTGAGTCCTCCTAGTTTATTCTTCTTCTTCAATAATGCTTTACTTATTCAGGGCTTCTTCCCTTTCCATATAAAGTTAATGATTAGTTTTTCCATCTCTTTAAAGAATGTTGTTGGTATTTGGATTGGGATTGCGTTGTATTTGTAAATCGCTTTGGGTAGAATTGTCATTTTCACAATGTTGAGTCGAGCTATCCATGAATAGGGTATGTTTTTCCACATATGTAGATCTCTTTTGTTTTCTTGCAGTAGTGTTTTACATCCCTGGTTAGATTTATTCCTAAGTATTTCATTTTTTTAGGGGCTATTATAAATGGTATTGTTTTCCTGATTTCCTTTTTGTCATTCTCTTTACTGGTGTATAGGAGTCCAACTGATTTTTGCATGTTTATCTTGTATCCTGCTACTCTGCTGAATCTATTAGTTCCAGTAGTTTCCTTGTGGAGTCTTTTGTGTTTTCTATATATAGTATCATATCATCTGCAAATAAGGACAGTTTAACATCTTCATTACCAGTTTGGATGCCCTTTATTTCTTTTTCTTGCCTCATTGCTCTAACTAGAACTTCCAGCACAATGTTAAATAGGAGTGGTGATAAAGGGCATCCTTGTCTTGTTCCTGCTCTCAGGGGGAATGTTTTCAGCCTCTCTCCATTAAGAATGATGTTGGTTGTTGGTTTTACATAGATGCCCTTTATTATGTTGTTTCCTTTCTATACCTATTTTACTGAGAGTTTTTTATCAGGAATGGGTGTTGGACTTTGTAGAATGCCTTTCCTGCATCGATTGAGATGATCAATCAAAAACCCACCCAAAAATGTGTAGAAAGGATCTGCATAATTTTGCTATCTGTTGTTTAAATGTCATCCTTATTTGCATATTACTGTTGTTTATTCTTATGAAAATTAGATTTCCTAAAACATCTGGACACAGCAAATTTTTCTTTGTTTTCCACAGAGGGACCTTAACCCATACTTCCTGTCATCTAGCAGCAAAGAATACTAACCACCTGGTGACCTTTTAAGATTTTTTTGAGCATTAGGCAGAATATTTGTATTTTAGAACTTTCTGATTATATAATGACTACAGGAAAGGAGAGCCTCTGTTTTCTTTTTTCTGTATTTAGTTCCTAGATCAGGAGTCCACAAATTTTTTCTATAAACGGCCAAATTGTAAAAACCTTTGGCTTTGCAAGCCATATGGTCTCTGTTGCAACTACTCAACTCTGTTTTTGTAGTGTAAAAGGAGCCATAAACAATATGTATACAAATGAGCATGGCTATGTTCTAATAAAACTTTATTTTAACAAACAGAGAGCAGGTCAGACTTAATTAACAGGACATGATTTACCAATCCCTGCCCCTGACCATTAATTTTTTTTTTAATTACTGTTGATTAAGAATACCAGTTTTTACCCATGTCAGAGCAAGGAAATTTCACAGTTTTATATAGGTGTAGTGTGTTTTAGGTGTGTTGATGATTGTCTAAATGAGTCAGTCTGAAATAGCAATTATTGTTAACTGTTTCGTGTTTCTGTTCATTCCAGAAGAGGATTAACCTTATCAAGTCATGTAGGTAAGAAAAAATAAAATTAATAAAAAGATTCTAGTGGAAAAATAAATTTAATGCTTTAGAACCTTGCATTTGAAAGATAAATTTGATTAAGAAAAAGAAGAATGCAAACTGAACTGTGAATAGATGGAAGGATCTTAAATTCTAGGGGCCAATGAGTTACATTTTTCTTATTGTGGAGGGAAGATGGACTGGTGAGATATTAGAGGAGACGGTAGTTTATATCTCTCGGCCATCCTGCCCAGTGACAGATGTGGCATTCAAAACCTGTTTACAGGTAGTGTCTACCTAGTTTTTGACTGAATGGGAAGCCAAAGAAAAAAGAGAGCAAATGAGTATGAGAATCTAGTACTATTAAAGCAAAACCAAAGCAACTCAGAGACTTCATGTAAGCATCCATTGTAGTGCCTTCTTGCTATATCCTTTTATGGATATTCCTAAGGCAGGGGGATCTCAATGCGCTAATAAAGCGAAGGCACACAGTGATTGTATGTCACATGTCAAATATGTTACGGTTTCAATCTATTGTCCTATGGAGTCATAAATAGGGCCTTTTGGGGAAATGTTCTTATAAAAAGTCTTTTTGGCACTATGTTAACTCACCCAGTTTTTGTATATGCTCCAAGATGGGTGGATTGCTTCCTGGGTCCCTCTCCTTCACCAAGTATACTCTTGAGTTCCAAATATATATAGCAATTTAAGAGTGTAAAGGAAGATCAAAGAATTCAGAAGAAAAAGGAATAATTTAATCATTCTAAGGTCAGCATTATCACAGGTATGAGCTGATGTTCCATTACTTGATCTCTCCATAATAAATGGAAACACCCAATCCCAAGATTGGCTAGAAGTCCGGTGTCTATCCATTCCTTAGTGCTCCCTTTCAATGCTCTCTTTGATTTACCTAAGAATTCACTTGGGCTTCAGTATCTCTTAAAGGGGCATCTGCCTGATTCTTATACCCAAGAAAGAACAGTACTTGTACTTGAAAAATTCACCCTTGACATTGGTTTCTCACTGCCAAATGGAGTTTTGCTGAATATTTGTCATCCTCAGTGGCTAGTCTACTCCACAGCAATACTGCTCTGGTCCTGATCCCCACCACAGTCCTTCTAGAGAGAATAAGTTTAGCTGATTACTCTCTATGACCAAGTCTCCTCTTCATTTACTGCAGTCATACACAGCCATTGTTCCCAGGGCTTAGGCATTGTGCCAGCCAAAATAGTTGGGTTTAGAGGAACTTTTAGCACCAGCCACATACTGGTCAAACCAGCTCTCCTCCACAAATTCTGAGTGTCTTATTTTTAGTCTTTTTCCTCCACAAATTCTGAGTGTCTTATTTTTAGTCTTGGTTGCCAGCTTGGACATCAGTTTTCCTCAAGATAATTTATCTCTGTAAATGCATTGCCCTTCTCTGGCACTGGACTTTTATCTAGACCCATAGTATAGCACCAAAACTCCTCTGTCTTAAAATTACCTCCCCAAAGACTGTGCTCCTCTTATACAGACAGCCAGATCCTCCCTAATAACTAATCTGGAATGTCAGTGATCTCTGGTCAAAATCTACTGAGTCACGGAAGACTCTGTCACACCGCAATCCCATGACAATGCCTGTCTAGATACCCCACATTTGCCTGAAAACGTTTCACAGGTGATCCATGATAGGACAAAGATATGATTTTTTTTTTTTTGGGTGAAGATATACACAGCAAAACATACATCAACTTGACAATTTCTACAAGTACAATTCAGTGACATTGGATACATTCTTTAAGTTGTGCCACCTTTTTCAATATCCTTTTGCAAATTGCTTCACCATCATCAAAAGATATGATTTAGAAGACAATTTCTTGATTAGAAAACTGCACATCCTCCAATTTATAAAGTCATTTTGTTTACATTTTCAGATTGGTTGATTTGTTTGAAGAACAATTTTTTAAAGGTAAAAACAACCCGAAAGTACCATCTGGCATTTCATAAGCTCCATTAAGGTTGCTCCATTATGGTGAAAACCCATTAAACTGAGATAATTATTTGAATAATTCAATGTGGTGTCTTAAGCACACACCTTTAATACTTTGCCTCCCCCCCCCCCTCCAATTCTTTATTAAAGTGACTCAACTAACATGCAAGGAAAATCTTGCCCCATCATTGGAAACTGGAAAGTATTCTTACATGTCAGGGGCTTTTGGCTTCCACAGAAATTGTGGTGGGTAGAATTCTAAGATGGTCCCCAAGAGCCCCAGAGCCAGTGGACTTGATTTAATTAATCTCCTCCCTCCTTGAGTGTGATTGGTACCTGTGATGATGATGAGGTAATTGCTCCCTTGTTTAGGTTATTTCATATGGTAAATGGTGATGGGCTAGTCGTTGCTATGCTTCTGTTACATTTTATAAAACTCCCTTGTAGGAAACTAGAAGGAGATTGGAGGTCAGAGAGACGTGGTCCTGCTGGACTGGAAAGTAGCAAATAGCCCTGATGTGAACTGTCTGTAGGGGCCATGTGTCAAGAAACTGCGAGTGGCCTTTAAAACTGACAGTGGACCCCATCAAGAAAACCAGGACTTCAGTCCTGCCACCATAAGGAACTGAAGTCTTCCAACAACCTGAATGAGCTTGGAAGAGGACCCAGAGCCCCATATGAGAGCTTCAGCCACAGCTGACATCTTGAATGCAGCCTTGTGATGCCCGAGCAGAGGATCCAGGGAAGCTGTGCCTGGACTCCCTACCCACGGACACTATGAGACAGTAAATTTGTCTTGTGTTAGTTCACCAAGTTTGTGTTAGTTTGTTATGCAGCAATAGAAAATTGATACAGAGGTTTCTGATACAGAAGAGAGTTGGACTACAAGGAGGACCATCTGGTATTACGAACCTCTTCTAGGGGAAGCCCTCAGACACCACGGCCAGAACACTTCATCAAGGATGTCCTCCTGCTGGGCCCAGCTCCCCAGTCTGCCAGGGGAGCAGGTCCTATTCCACTTGTTCTGCTGACCTCATTGCTGCGGGCCTTGGTTGAGAGGAGCTGGCATTCTGACAAGTGTCCTCTGGCACACTTGGAAGTGGAGGCACCATCACCTGTTATATGCCCTCACCACCAGTCCACTCAAGAAAAGACTCAGTCATTCCATTCCTCAAGAGAAGATGGAATGAAATAGCTGGGGCGGGGGGCATTTCTACAACATTCTCCCAGTTATGACTGGCCTTGGACCATGTTTTTCCTCCAGTGAAGGCGAGTATTCACCAAATGTACTTAATGACAGAAACACTGTGGGTTAAAAGGAATGAACCCATGGTTGGCTGCATCTCATCCACCTTTTCTGTTTCCTGCATCTGGTGGGTCAATTGACTTAGGGCCTGAGAAGGTCCTTACAACCCTTTCTCTTTACATGTACTACTGAGCACCCTCAATATTGCAGAGGGACTGGTCACAAAGCGAGTGAGAATCCCAAGATTCATATATCTGAGCATGAGGGGGTTGGAGACACCTCCTGTACCTCATGTCTGCACCACAAACTTTACCAGAGCTCTATTTAGGTACTTGGAGGCCCTGGATGATGCTAACAGTGAACACGCTCGGCAGCTAACTGAAAGGTTGGAGGTTCGAGTCTACCCAGAGACACCTGGAAAGAAAGGCCTGGTGATCTACTTCTGTAAAATCAGTTGTTGAAAACCCTATGGATACTTAGGGGGCAGTGAGCTTATGTTAATAGGGGTGGGACAAGTCAGAAAAGGAGGGTGAGATGGTTGCACAACTCAAAGAATGTAATCAATGTCACTGAATTGTGCATGCAGAAATTGTTAAATTGGTGTATGTTCTGCTGCATGTATTCTCAACAACGACAACAACAAAATAAATTATAAATAAAAAAGAAAGAAAACCCTATGGAACACAGTTCCACTCTGACACACATGGGTTCGCTATGTGTCAACACGACAGCAACTTTTTTTTTTTTAAAGTTCTCGTGTAGCTAATAATAAAGTGGACACTGTTTTCCATTTGCCTGATGAGGAAACCCAGGGCAAAGTGATCTGATTGGCTAGACCAGATGATGCATTTTCAGGGGATCTCTGGTCATAATAACATAATGATTAAAACTTCAAACATACCCTAACAAGAATGACATCAGCAGCAGAAACAACAAAAAATGGACACTCAGCCCACGTGGTAGTTGTGTGCATTGTTAAGTGCTTTTTATAGGGACGGGAAGCAATTTGAAAATATCTAACAACATTTTTCAAAGTGTATACACTCTGACCTGGAAATCTCTTTTATAGTGATTTATCTTTTGGTAATGCTGGCTCATGTGTAAGCAAAAATTCAGTGATGTTCCCTGTGGTATTTTTCTGTAATAGGAAAATGCCACTGGGAGGAAATCTGAAGAGTTTCTCAAGAGAAGATAAATTAAATCAATTGTGGTATATTCAGTCAATCACTGAGCCAATGAAAAGAATGAGGTCTATGTATTAATCTGTAAAGTTATATTTTTATATAACCCGTTAAATGGAGAAAGCACATTGTAGAACATTATATTTTGATAATGTTTGTCTGTGTATATGTGTGTGTGTTTATTCCAAGACACGGGTCTGACAGGGTATTATCCCTGGGGCTTCTGAGACTGTAAAGGATATTCGCTGTTTTCTTCTTGCATTCTTGTATTGTTTGCATTTTCCATGATGAGAATGTTAACTTTTATTAAAAAAAATTCAAGATAGTCTATTTAGTACTATTTTTTGGAGGGGAAAAAAAGGCTTTTTAAATCCCCTGCTGGTGCTAGGAAAAGCTCACTGTGTAATTATTTGATTTCTTACACCACTTAGGTAGTATAGTCTTAGATAACAATGCTCCAGAGGTGTTTTTCTAGTTGATTCGCACAGAATAGATACTTCTTTGTTGCCATTTTTATGGAATCCAAGAAAAAGCCGTGGGCTCATTCCGGTTATTTTGTAATGTTTAAATTTTCCATGTTATAGCTTTATTATTTTGATTATCAGATGATAATAGGCAGTGACAGAAAAGTTGAAAACACAAGAAAATTTTCTAAGAGGTTCAGATAGCTTTCTAGGCAGAATCACAGAAAACTTCCGAGTGCTAAAAGCTAAGTAGAGACAGATGCTATTACTATTTTATGACTGGAAAAGTGAAGGAGAGGGAGCTATGCCAAGCTGGCAAACTGGAAGAGTTCTGAGTAGATGTAACAGCTTTCCACTCTTTTTCCAAAAATTCATCAGAGTCTAAGCTATTCTTTCTAAGCACGCTTTTTCTCCTCTTGAAACCTGTCCTATTAAATTTCTTGATATTTCTTCTTTTTGTTCTGCCTGTAAAGATTACTTCAGAAACATCAAAACAATTACTATACACATGTATCATAATTTCGACTTGTCAGCAAGGTTGCCTTATGTCTATGATCTATATATCTGCATTATTTCTTGACCTAAAGCAATGCTTTAGAGTCACAGAGATTTTTGTGCGAGTTCATCAACTAGACTGTTTCTATTTTTAGTTTTAAATAAAAAATAAGCAAGTATAGAAAGAAAGGTAGTAACCATTTATCACTTTTTAAAGTCCCTGGACGGTGAGAAGTAGATCTGTAACCAGCTCTTCACAATTTTAATAACTGTTTAACAACCTCTTTTGCCAGTTAGGCTTCCGTGAGCGCGCTGTTGTTTGCAACACTTCCCTCTTCTAATTTGTCTTTTGAATCATCCGCAAACTTAACAACACTGTTGGTAATAATGTCTGCTAGAAGGCAGATTTCCTCCTGACCCTTGCCACAATCACTCATACCTAAGGCAACTGACTCAGGTTTCTCTTCGGACATTCCCCCAGCTCCCCCAAGCAGTTTTCTCTCTATATATGGTCATAACGTTTACACAGAGAAGCCGCTTGCTTCCCTAGGAAAACTGGAGAGTGAACTCAGATGAACAAAACTTTGTAACACTCTTGATCACTGTAGTTTCTCTCCTAGTAATGGCGAAAGTCAATTATAAAGCAGTCACACCTCCATAGAGGTATCTGATGTATCATTTCCGGACTTGAAGTGCTGATTTTCATAGAGCGGTCTCTAGCACATTCCCTGCAAAGGACAGCCTGGCTGCTGCAGCGCTCAGCGGCGGGGAGCCGGATCGCAGCGGCAGCCACGTGGCTGCGTAGGCCAGGAATGCCGCCACACCCCATCCCCTGCAAGCCAGCCTACGCTCAAAGGTCAGCGGGCCTTTTCCCAGCATCAGTACTACTACTCCCATTTGGATAGTGCTGCACGTTAATCAAGGAGACCCGGCGGCACAGTGGTTAAGAGCTTGGCTGCTAACCAAAAGGTCGGCAGTTCGAATCCACCTTATGGGGCAGTTCCACTCTGTCCTACAGTGTCACTCTAAGTAAGAATCGACTCCACAGCAAAGGGGTTGGGTTTGGTTCTTCTGATACTTAAATCAAAGCCCTGTTAGCTTATGTGATCCTCACCAAAATTTTGCTAGGGGTCGTTGTTATTGCGGTCAGGTGCTATCCAGTGGATTTCAATTCCTAGCGACCCAATGTGACAGAGTAGAACCGCACCCTAGAGTTTTCTAGGCTGTAATCTTTATGATTGCAAACGCTGATGGCGTAGTGGTTAAGAGCTATGGCTGCTAACCGTAAAGGTTGGTGGTTTTAATCCGCCAGGAGCTCCTTGGAAGCTCTATGGGGCAGTTCTACCCTGTCCTATGGGGTCGCTATGAGTCAGAATCCACTGGATGGCAGTGGGTGTGGTTTTTTTTAAAAAAATATTTACCAGGGCACATCGCCAGCTTTTCTCCCGAGAAGCCGCTGGGCGGGCTCCAACGGCCAACCAGGGAAGCACCAGGGCTCCTTTGGCCAGGAGTAGGGAGGTTATTAACATTGCCTTTTATCATTGCCGTTTTACAGAGGAGCAAAGCGAGGCTCAGGTGAGTGACTTGCTCAAAGTCACACCGGAGTCACACAGCTTAGATGTGCACAGGACTCCTGATTACAGAGGAGGTGTGCTTTACCTCACTCCGTGTGGCCTGTCGTGATTCGTTTATTAGGGCCGAGCACCACCTGATTTCATATAATGAGCGATTCATTCCATTTTAAACATATAGAGATCTACAGGAAGAGGATGCTCACGGGAGGGAGCAGCAAACACAGAAAAGTCCTATAGTGCTGAAACACAACTTGAAATACGTTTTAAGTTTTCTCCTAGTGAAATTGTTCATAAAAAAGCCCTGGTTATTCAGTGACTAGAGCTTTAAGAAAATGTACGTAGAAGTAAGAAATCATTTGAATATGATCTCATAGTTTTAAATAGCTGCATCTTCCTTGTTGGCTGACTTCAAATTAGGTGAGTAAAATTACAGAGACTTTACCAAGAGAATTTTAAATAGAGTTTTCACCCAAATTTCATATTCAAATAAAACAATATTTATGATATTAAGTAGATATGGTTAGAAAATGGGCAGGACAATTGGATGTTGTTAGAATATTTAAAAACATGCAGAAACCTCACAGGCTTTACTCAGAAGGTTTGAAGTTCCTTTCGGTGGAGATGATACCTGTTACATCAATGTAATGGTGCACAAAATAGACACTCAAAGGATGTAGACTAAGAGAAAATATTACTCCCCTTTCAAAGCAACTGAAATCCAGTGTTTAGTGTCTTTCTGCTAAGCTGATTTAAGTACAGTTCTATCTAGAAGCAGAAAGATACACTAGATGTCTCAAAGTAACTTTTAGTAATATTTCTCAGTCCCGGGGAGCCAGGTTAATTCTGGAAGGGTGGCCCAGGCTCTTTGGTGGTGAGGGAAGAGCCTCATTGATATTCATCCCGGTCATACTGTCCACCTTCTGATTCCTATTGCTTTTTCCATCCCATGCCGCTTCTGCTGCCCTGCAAAGCACACAAAAATGAATGCATTATAATCAATACAGCCTCACTTCATGATGACATCATTAACAATTTTATTATCTGTTATTTTCCTCCGCCATTTCTTTGTTTCTTTCCTACTCTGGGGAAAACCCTAAAAATAAAATCAAACAAACTCCAAAAAAGCAAAAAGTACGCCTACTCCTGTACAGTGTGAAAATTTTGCTTCACGTTTTCAGCTGAGTGCAGATAGATGTTAGGCATAAAAGTTTGTGTTTCCTTATATGAGGTCAGATGACAAATGCGTGATCGATGGCACTTCTTCACACTGGTTTTCACCTTTTTTTTTTTTAAGTGGAATGAAGCGAAAGTAGTTATTGTCTGCTATCTAGTGTACACAGTTGGAACTGCATCTTACTGCCAAGATCTAACTAAAATTAAGAAAAATAGTACAGTACACTGATTCAAATAAGATTCCTCCAAATGCTTCCACCTTCCAGCTTCAGAGCGCCACATGTGAAAAATAATAGTTAAGAGGACACAATTATGAGCATTTATTTTAAAATGAAGAGCAAGAATTGATGTTCTCTCAAAGTAGGAAGAATAAAGAAAACCACATTCACAAAATATTATGGTGATTAATACAAGTCAATCACATTCAGCATATTCTGTGGAGTAACAACTTGAAATGATCTTCCAATAAATTTAAGCAAACAAACAAACAGGTATATGTGTGTAAGACTTTCAGAGCAGAAATTCTTGGTCACCCAAGCTCAAAAGCTTGCAATGAGCTATAACACATCTCTGTGCTCTGTATCCAATTACTCATCAAGTCTTTTCAGTTTTTTCCTTTATAATATTTTCATTATCTCTCGATATTTCTTATTATCACTGCTAAGAGAGGATAGTAGATGTTTTTCCATATTATTTTAAATCTTCTCAGCTTTAACCAGACTACATACTATTGCCAGACTTACCAGTTACCGGCTGCTGTCAAGTACACGCTGACTCATGGTGGCCACATGTGCGTCAGAGTAGAGCTGTGCTCCTTAGGGCTTTCAGCGGCTGATTTTATGGAAATAGATCACCTCTGGATGGACTCAAACCTTGAGCCTTTCGGTAGCAGCCGAGCACGTGAATTGCACAACGCAGGGACATAGACCTTCCTTAAACACTGGGTCACTGTGGCTTGAAAACACCCTGGGACTCTATTTCCCTTTCTTCCCAAAACACCTCCTCTGGCAATTTTGACTGTTGCTTTAATCCAGCCTAATTCTACTTATATAATTTCATTTCCCTACTCTTCTTTTTTTTATTCCCCTTGTAATTATCAACTCCCACCAGTAGACAGGATGTACATCTGACCCCTCGTGTCTCATGAATCACCAAGTCACTAATACTTCTTCAGTATATCTCAGACTTGCTCATTTCTCTCCTTCACAGCTGGCATGAGAGCCTTAGCTCTCATTAGGAATATTGCAGTTGCTTCTTTTTTCTTTAATTGTACGTTCGATGAAGGTTTACAGAGCAAATTAGTTTCTCATTAAACAATTAATACAAGTATTATTTTGTGACATTAGTTGCCAACCCCATGACATGTCAGCACTCTCCCCTTCTCGACCGGGGGTTCCCCATTACCAGCTTTTGTGTCCCCTCCTGCCTTCTCGTCCTTGCCCCTGGGCTGGTATGCCCATTTAGTCTCGTTTTGTTTTCTGGGCCTGTCTAATCTTTGGCTGAAGGGTGAACCTCAGGAGTGAATTCAGTACTGAGTTAAAAGGGTATTTGGGGGCCATACTCCCAGGATTTTCCAGTCTCTGTCAGACCAGTAAGTATGGTCCTTTTTTGTAAGTTAGAATTTTGTTGTACATTTTTCTCCTGTTCTGTCCAGAACCCTCTATTGTGATCCCTGTCAGAGCAGTCGGTGGTGGTAGCCAGGCACCATCTAGTTGTGCTGGACTCAGACTGGTGGAGGCCATGGTGATTGTGGTCCATTACTCCTTTGGACTAATCTTTCCCTTGTGTCTTTAGTTTTCTTCATTCTCCCTTGCTCCCGAAGAGGTGAAACCAGTGGAGTATCTTAGACGGCCGCTTAAAAACTTCTAAGACTCCAGACGCTACTCACCAAAGTAGGAAGTAGAACATTTTCTTTATAAACTATGTTATGCCAGTTGAGCTAGATGTCCCCCGAGACTATGGTTTACCTCCTGGCCTCATGAATAAGTTATGCTATGTCTTCCTTCAAGCCAAGCGCTGCTCTTCTTTCAGGGTGCAGCCCAGCCGTTGTCCCTCCTGTGAAGTCCTAGAGGAATTGTAGGTTGTACTCCATAAATGAGTGCCTGTCCAAATACTGTCAAATGGTTTATTATTATTTCACGTGCTTCAGCCTCATCTCCCCCCAAATCTATTGTAAATACTCCAGGCCAGACACTATTTCTCATCCATTTCAAAGCCCTCCAGCTTCTGGGAATACTGTGAGCTCAGCACATATATGTTGATTGGTTTGCTTTATCCTCAGCACAATAATTCTGCCAGGAAGATGGAGCTGGTGTCATAATTCCCATTTTACAAATGACGATGCTGAGGCCCAGAACATTTGCAAGATTTGCTCTTGTCTTATAGGAAGTGAACCAAAGAACTCCAGGATAAGAACCCCAGGCATCTCATCTCTGACTAGTGCTCTTCCCAGTACACCCAGCTGCCATCAGACTGGTGCTGATACATAAAACAATACACTAATAACATCTTTGTTTTCAGATACAGACCACTGACACCAGCTCCCGTTGTAGGGAGCAGCCAGGCAACAGATAATTATCAAGATGCATGGTTATGCTGCCTGGTTGGAAACTTCAGTTCTTTCTGGGTGGTTATGCCACATTTTCAGCTTACGCCCATTTGTCCTTTTTGAAAACCACAAACTGGTGCTCCAGTTGATATCATGACATTTTGAGCACAGCCCTCTGTCCAAATGACTAAACTGCCATGTTTACTCATTTATACAACTATGGCTCTGACTGCCTCCTGCCCTTTCTCGCCTGCTGAAAGGTATCCTGGGGCTCCTAGGCCCACACTATGTGATGAACAATTAAAAACACCACCATCACCACTACCACCCACAGGGCTGTCTTAAATTCGTTCAGAGTTCTTAGAAAGTTGCAGAGAGCGGGGGAGGAATTCTAGGTAGCTTCCTCCTTTGACTACAGGAAGGATTGGTTTTCCAGTGTGGAGCCCTGGGTGGTGCAAACAGTTAACATGCTCAGTTGCTAACTGAAAGGTTGGAGGTTCAAGTCCACCTAGAGGCTTCTTGGAAGAAAGGCCTGGCAGTCTACTTCTGAAATACCAGCGATTGAAAATCCTACGGAGCACAGTTCTGCTCTGACATGCATGGGGTTGCCGTGAGTCAGAACTGACTTGATGGCAACTGGATTTTTTGAGGTTTTTTTTTTTTGGTCTCTGGTGATTCCCCAGCATAGGAGCAGGGTGTCTTTTGCCCTCATTCACTTGCACAGACTTACAAAATTGAATCTTTCCATTCATGTATTTATTCTCCCATGCCTGGCTCAGGACCCAAGACTTTGCTTTGCTCAGCAGAAGTATTCAGTGAAATGAAAATATCTTATCTACACACAGTAAAACGGTTCAGAGGGATGGCATTACTGAAATTAACTCTATTAAATATCAGGCATATATATGCCAACAAGCTTCTTATGCAACTTTACTAATTTAGGGCAATTATGAGTATTAATTGAACACAAAGCAGCAGAGAGAGGCTTAGACTGATTGTTTAAAGAATATCTAAATGCACAGTTGTAACAAGTGACTATAATTGCATGCCTAATGAAATGATCAAAGCTAATCTAAAAATTGTCATGAAATGTAATAATATTACTTTTATTTTAAGATAGTACTATTAACATAAAGAAGATTGATTTCCAACCAAGGTTTTAAAAAATTTCATAATAATAGTGGCAAGAAGTTTTAAAATACGAATTAGAACTGATCCTGCAAGATAATGTGCTGGATGCAACTCTTGAGGAGACCAAAATTATTACCACTGAGAACTGCCAGAAGAGTAATGATATCACTTTCACAGCTTACAAAGCATACTTGTAAACCTCACTTCATTCTGTCCTCCCAGCAGGCTGGTGGAAGGCAGACCAGCTGATCTCTGTTTCGTAGGCTTAGGGAGTACATTGGCTTCCATCGCTTTTATGCCCCATAACTAGTGGTAATGAGGATGGGGGTGGGGGTGTGACTACCCTGAATTGGGGGCAGAGGTGGTTCAGTGGTAGAATTCTCACCTTCCATGTGGGATAACTGGGTTGATTCCCAGCTAATGTACCTCATGTGCAGCCACCACCTGTCTGTCAGCGGGGCCTTAGGTGTTTGCTATGATGTTGAACAGGTTTCAGTGGAGCGTCCATACTAAGACAGACTAAAAAGAAAGGCCTGGTGATCTACTTCTGAAAATCAACCAATGAAAACCCTATGAATCACAATGGTCCAGTATCAACCAATTGTGGAGATGATGCAGGACTGGGTAGTGTTTTATTCCGTTGTGCGTGGGGTTGCCACGTGTTGGGGGCCAACTCAGTGGCAACTAACAATAAAAGCAACACCCTGCATTTGGAATCTGTTTGCATAAAAATCTTCTCTTATGGAAATGTGAATGTTCTGGGAGCAAATTTCTAATGTAGCATGTTGGGGAAGAATCCATAAAAATGTCTTGTACTGTAAATTTCATTGTGTGTGAGTTAATTAGATTTTAATAAATCTTCCTACCACTTCACACAAAGCTTAGCTAATTAAGATGACAAAGGGCTGTAATCGTCAACGATTCCTTATCCTTTAACTGGCTGACAACATACTCAAAGGCACCCACTAATGTAAGTAACTAAGATTCCAACCCCTTTGGCCTGAAATGCCTGGTCGGGTCAGTAAACCCTGGACAAGGATATCACAAAACAACATAACCTAAGATAACCAGTTTCTGTTGAGATGATGCCAACTCATGGTGACCCCATGTGTTTCAGAGTATAACTGTGCTCCACAGGGTTTTCAATGGATGCTTCTTTGGAAGTAGGTCACTAGGTCTTTTTTATGAGGTGCCTCTGGGTGGACTCAAACCACCAATCTTTCTGTTAGCAGCTGAGCGTGTTAACCATTTGCACCACCCAGGTACTCCTGTGAGTTGGAAAGCACATTGGAGGTTATTGCTTATCTGTGATTTTTCTCTGTCTTCCTTAAGTCCCAAATACAAAACACATCTTATCCATTTTAAATGACATACTTGGACTGATAAATGGTTTTGTTCACCCCATGGAATACTAGAAAATCAGATTTCCTGCTGAAAAAAATTCTGAGTTTGTAAGATCAAGTCAACTTAGTAGAAAATACACTATTGGCTTTTCACGTACTAGGCTCTAGTTACTGATTTCTTGATTGCGTAGGGAAGGTAATTGCGGCTGGAAATGAAAATGATTGATTAGAACAGAGACATGCCTTTTAAAAGATGGAATTGTTGGCCTTGAGGGACCACATTCAACTCTCAAGGGAGAGGCTGCCCTTATAATTCTTTTTTCTCCCTAGGCAGTTGTGGTTCTTTTCCCATGCCTTGAAATAGCATATGTGGACGAGCACACTGTGAGAACAGTCAACTGTCCCTCAGGTCTAGGTCTAGACATTACCATCTGTTAGTAGGAAGGGAAAAGCAGAAATAGTCCATGAACTGCAGGCAAAGCAAGGAATGTTTTCTCACTTCAAATGAAGATGCTTTTAATGGGAGTGGACATTTAGTTAGAAAAGATAAAATTGAAGAGCACCTAACAGGTTGGGCTGGCATGCCCCAGGGCCCACTATGTTGCTGTCTACCAACAATTGCAACTTCATTCTGTTATAATTAGTTTCCTTGTGTCTAATTGGCACATCACCGATGGTGGCATTCTCTTCTCTTGAACAGGCTGAAGGTTAACGGTCTGGGCCATCTCTAGTTCAGACGGTGATCTCTGTGTTCAGGTCCCTTCTAGGTCAAGTGCTAAGTGACTCCAAGCCAAATTGAAACCTTCTCTCTCAATGGGACACAGAAATAAATTAAATGTTCTAGGCAGAGAATTATTATCCAACTGCCTCTCTTTCCCAATCCATTATTAACTGGCACTTGTCTAATAGGGTCAACCAATTGGTAAGGTGGTTTTTGCTTGTTATAAATTATTTGACTAGATAAAACATGCACACGTGCAAAATTCAGGAAGTATAAAAGAATATGTGGTGAAAAGCTACTCTTCTTCTTACTTTCATCCTCAGGGATCCAGTTTCCCTATTTGGGAACTTATGTTTTTACCTGTTTCTCTGTCCTTCCAGAGATAGTCTATGCCTACAGACAATGCACACATACAAGCACATACATTACATGTATATGTAACTTATGCAAATGGCTGCATACTATGTAAATAGTTCTATACTTTTTAAAATCCTAACAATATGTATGGAAGCTGCATAATTCTTTTTGATACCCGTACAGTATTCAGTTTTATGGATGTGCTCTAATTTATTCAATCAGTCTCCTATTGATGGACAGTTAAATTGTTTCCCATCTTGAGATATTACAAACAACTCTGTAGTTGACATCTATGTACATATGTAATTTCACAGATATGTGAGTTTTTTGTAGGATACATTTCTAGAAATTGTTGTGACAGTGTTTATTTTTGTCATAATTAACGATGTGCCTCCTGTTTTTACTGATGCTTTCATTTCTTTCTTTTACTATATGGATTGTGATTTTTTTTTCTGATACTATAAATGATTTTTAATTCCTCCTCTATTGGTTTATTTTTATAAGAATACCTCATAGCATGCTTTATATAATACCTGGATTTGTTTGGCCAGCATTAGTTGATTCCTTACTATAATCGATATCAAAATCAGTAATTTCTACTTCCTGCCTTCCAAACTTTCCTTCTCTAGCTGATTTTGTCTGATTTTTTCTTAGTGTTGATATTTATATATTTAAATAAACTTATATTAATTGGTTTCTCAGTTTTGATCCCTGACAATAAAAGATAAGGAAATCTCTATACCTACTTTATCTTCTTCTTTATATTCCCCTTCTCTGAATTTTGTTAGTCATATAATGTTTCTATTGTCAGGAAATCTTTCTTTAGCTTTGATATACAGTAGGTTTACTCAGATGTGTCTTGGTGTTAATAATTTGATGTAGGGTTTTTTTTCCACCCAAGAGTAAGATGTGCCATTTAAAAATTAGACTCAAGTCTGTTTTTAATTCTGGATCTCCGTCTTATGTCTTCTGTATTTACAATTTCTCTCTAATCCTTTCAAACTCTTGTTTATTTCCATTTTATCTTCCCTACGTTCTTGTGCTTGTCTTCATGTCTCTACCGTGTTTTCAGCATGGCAATTTTCATTCATGCTGCTTCCAAAGTTACCTTCATATTTCTGTGAGGGTTTGTTTCACCTCCTATTACTTCAGCTTGTCTTCCCTGGGCCCTTCTAACCCTGCTTTATACTCCTGTGTTATAAATCAGTAACTTCATTTCCTTCTGTAAATTCATGATGATAGGCTTGATCTCAGTTTTTATCTGGCCTGTGGCATCTCTTTTCTGGAGAGCGCTTTTTTATTTGTCATCTTACCCCTCCTCTGCCCCATTTCTTTTGCTTTTTCTCTTTGAGTAACTTCTAATCCATTCTGTGATCAGTCCATTCTGACTATCACGCATTTTCATTCGGATGAGCTCCAGGCCAGAGATTACAGGTGGCTCAAGTGAGGGAGGGGACAAGGCCATGTAAGTCAGTGTGATGTTCCTCATAACAGGGTCGCACACGTGACTAAGCTCTTTTAGCCTTCTTTTCCTCACTCAGAGGAGATGGGAGGAGCATCGCTGTTGGCCATACACAGTCTCATGTCTCTACCCTGCCTCATGGACTGATGAGGTAACCACGATTCAGCACGGAGTTCTGCCTCTCCTGTTTCTGGAGGCCACAGGGAAAGGAGAAGCTCCATCTTCCCTCTTCTCATTTAAATACTGAAAGTCCATGAGCTGTCACTAAAGCTTGCTAACATAGATAAAGGAGCAACAGTCTTGAGGCAAAATGAGCTGCCTCTGCCACTTAATAGCTATGCGCTTTGGGGCAAGTCTTTCAGCCTCTCTGAGCCTCTATTTTGTTATCTGTTAAATAGAGATCATAATAAAGCCTGTGCATCCTGCTGTTTGGGGTTGCTATGGAGAGTAACGACAACATGTACGTGAAAGCACTTGAAATTAGATTCACTATAAAAATTTTAGGTGTTGTCATAGTTAATAATAATTTTTAAAAAAGAAAGAAAAAAAAAATCAACTCTTAATGCCCAGTTTAGTACTAGTTTAAAACATCACAGGCCTCAGCAGGAGGGAGGTTCATGGAAACATTTCGATTGCTCTGGAACTTCCTTTGTTTTCCAAGGGGACATTTCAAATCTTAAAAGCATTGCCCTTCCAAAGAGTCTCATCCTCATTTTTAAAGAGCCCTCAATAAATCTTCCACAATTTTTATTATCAATTTTATCACCTTTCCACATCCTTGTTACTACTGCTTTAATGTAAGTTTTTCATTATTTGAGGGAACCTTTTAAGACCCTAAAATAAATTATCTTAGAACTTGTCAACAACATCCCCAAAGTTAGCATGGAGGAACTGTCTTTAAAAGTCTAGGAAGGTTGTCTCTGTCCTTGCTTTGTGGTGGGGTTCTCATAGAGCTCATCAGATTGGAATTATTTGTGTGTAATTTAATTTTACTGAGTATCTGCCTCTAAAAAAACTGATAAAGAGTTTCCTATAGTTCCAGCACCCTTTCGTATTAGAAAACTTGCCTCTTCTTTACTGGAAGAGGAAAAACACTGGGCAAAAGTATTAACTAATTGTTTTTAAACTATCTTTTAGTATATGCTTCCTCACTCCAGGTATTTCAAATAGAGATTAAAAATATTGTGTCCCTTCCAATTTACAAGCTGTCTCACTAGAATTTACAAGGATTGGAGAAGTGATTCTGTATTTTAGTCACCTCATTTAACTTTATGTTGTTGTCAGCTGCCATCCAGTAGCCCCTGACTTGTGGCGACCCCATGCACAACGAAATGAAATGCTGCCCCGTCCACTGTGATCCACAAGGTTTTCATTGGCTGACATTCAAAAATATATCACCAGGCCTTTCTTCCTACTCCCTCTTAGTCTGGAAGCTCTGCTGGAACCTGTTCAGCATCATAGCTACATGCAAGTGTCCACTGACAGACAGGTGGTAGCTGTGCTTGAGGAGAGTTGACCGGGAATGGAACCTGGGTCTCCGGCCTGGAAAATGAAATCCTACCACTGAACCACCACTGCTCACATATGTAACTTTTTGAAAGATAAATTTCAATAATTCATCTTCAATCATTTCACGACTATTTAGTAGTGCTAACTGTGCTCCTAAAACATGCTAGGTGAATGGGAATATGAAGTGGACACCCATGGCAGCACGGAGCATTTACTTTGAATTTAGGATGTGCCAGGCAGTTTGTGCTAAGCAGGTTGCATGTATTAGCTCATTAAATCCTCAAAACATCCACAGGTCTCAGTTAGCTTTTATAATTTCAATATCCCAGTGGCTCACAACAATAAATATTGACTTTCAGCCCATGTTACATTAAGGCTGAGGGTCACTTGCAGCTTTGCTGGGTAGGGCTGGGCTCTTTGTGTCTTCTCATTCTGATACCCAGGTGGAAACCACTCTCTGAACCAACAGAAGGACAGATGGAAACTTACAATGCCTCTGAGATCTTGTCTCACATGTGACAGACATCCCATACACTTGTCCTATTGGCCAAAGCAAGTCACAGCCAAGCCCAAAGCCAATGGGGTGAGGAAGCATATTCCATCTACGGGATGGTCATCAGAGTCAGGTAGAGAATAAACAATTGTGAATAAAATATGCAGTCTGCTTCCATGTTTTCTACTGCCCATGAAATACTTTCACTTCTCCCCAAGAAACTCAAAATTACCAGACACTGACTGGGCTCAGAAGTCTATACTGGGCCCAATGATACACATCCTGTCGGTTGGCTACCCTTGATTCAGAAGCCTAAGAACTGAAAAGACAAGTTGTCTGTCTCCTCTCCCCCAAACACCCAATGTAATGCAATGGTGGAATGTTGTTGGTAGTTTCCTTTGAATTGACTCCAGCTCATAGCGACCCCAAGTACAACAGAAGGAAATATTGCCCAGTCGTGTGCCATCTTCACAATTATTGGTATGTTTGAGTCCATTGTACTGACCACTGTGTATTTGGAGTGACTTCCAACCTAGGGGGCTCATCTTTCTGTACTCTATCAGACAGAATTACATTGTGATCCATTTCATTGGCTAATTTTCAGAAGTAGATCTCCAGGCCTTTCTTCCTACTCTGTCTGAGTATAAAAGCTCTGTTGAAACCTGTCCACCGTGGGTTGACCCAGCTGGTATTTGCAATACCAGTGGCATAGCTTCCAGCATCATAGCAATATACAAGCTACCTCAGTATGACAAACTGATAAATGGGTGGTGGAATGATAGAATAGAGACTCCTTATTAAACTATGGGAAAGATGGGAGGTATATATACCAGTCACTGGTTCATAGCATTTTTGATATCCACTGAGCAAATGTTGTGAGATCCACCCTTTAGTAGGGACGCTCCTTGGCTTGTTAGAGCAGTGCTTTCTGGGAGAAGCTCCTCAGTCCATTGTTCTCTGTGGTTCTTGGTTCTGCCTTCTGGATAGCCCCTCCTTTTCCACTATCTTCTTCAGTCTCTTCTGAAGAGGGCATTGGAAAAGCTATCCCAGACTGCTTCACACCTGTAGAAAATGAGACACCCAAATTTTATTTTATGACTTGAACAGTTAAAGTCTCCTCTAATCCAGGTTGGTGGTGCTCTTGACAACACATCTCTCTACAAAACTGCTTTCGTTATTGATCCATTTGATGTAAGCCATGAAAGCCAGTAGCTGCACTCACAACTTTATGAGAAATGCCTCCATTTGTAGAGTTAATTATAAGTTTAGAGGGGCTGCGCCCTTCCTCTCTTCTCTATCAGCCATTTTGTCCAACTGAGATAATTTACTAAGGGCCATATTAACCTAATCAGAAGACTTAACAATGCATGCGTTAGTGTGTTTGCCTGATCTTTGTCTTGGTTGACTCTCATTTACTTTTTAGAGATGAGAAACAGTTCCAATTTCCAAATCTGAAAGTCCTGGAGTTTTTGGACATTCTGCAGCTCTGCTGGACTCAGCTTGGCTCTGCTTCACATGTTTTCTCATTCTAGAACCCAGGCTGAAGAAGTAGCCACTATCTGAGATGGTCTCATGGTGGAGGGTCAGAGAAAGAGGGCTGATGGAAATATGTAACACCTCTAAAAACTTCAGCTCCAACACTCATGGAGCATTGTGGCAAGTCAAATGGCCAAGACCATAATCAGTAGGAGGAGGAAGCTGGAAAAGATGAGAAAGGAATGAATAATTGTGAACAAATACTACAATCTCCACATCATGAGAAGGAAATTGAGGCACAGAGAGGCTGAGTACCCTGTCCAAAGTCCTGCAGCTCATTGGTGGTAGAGGCAGGACTTGATCCTAGTAAGCCTGACTCCATGATGCTAAATCACTTTCCAGATTCCTCTTCCAGTAGCTCTCATTTTTGTGGAATTACCAGTACCATCTTCTCTAAATTTTCAGCACGTTTACTAATAACAACAATTTTAGTAGAAGAATCAAACATGGTACTATAATAAAACTTTGTAAAATGATATTATTGATTTCTTTAAGAAATAATACATTAAATCAATACCAGCTGTAACTTGGGAGGTCATAAAACTCAGTGCAGGAATATGGAAAACATGAAGGTAATCCAACCACAGGGTATAAAATAATTTGATCTCTTCAAGAAGTTCTGAGCCTTCTCTCTGATTGCTACGGTATACCTTCACCCACACCTGAGAATATAAAAACATAAGGTACCATATTGTGAAAGGGGTTCAAGTTCCTGACTCTTACATCCAGATAAGATCTTTTAGGGGAAATCTTAAAAGATTTGTCCATATCAGCCCAAATCTCTGGATTCAATAGGAATTCATATCCTATTGAATGTGTTAAATACCACAGTCTGGAAAACAGGGATTAAAGCCACATGTTACAACCTCATCACAGACAAGTGTTAAAATTCTAAATGAGGTCTCTTGTGCTCACGCATCACTTTTAATCCATTTACTAGTCTCATTTCTTCAGAACTGGCTCAGATTTGTCCGCCAAAAGAAATTTTCTATAAATTTCAGTTAGGCTTATCTCCAGAGAGACATGGTGCTTAGAACCATTATGCATTGCAGCTCCCAACCAAAACCAAACTCATTGCCGTCAAGTCGATTCTAACTCATAGCAACACTATAGGACAGAGCAGAACTGCCCCATGGAGTTTCCAAAGATCAGCTGGTGGATTCGAAATACTGACCTTTTGGTTAGCAGCCAAGTTCTTTAACTGCTGTGCCACCAGGGCCCCATTGCAGCTCCCAAGCCCTCCCTAAATAAATATATTTATACAGATTAAATCAAATTAAAATAAAGTCAAGTGCGGCTTTGAGGAAAGAATCAAACAAACATAACTGACCCCCTGGATGATGTGTTGGAATGGGAGGATTGAGGGAAGAGAGGTTATAGGCTAAGTACATAGCCTCCAATCTTATTAGATCTCTTTCCCCCCTAGGAGCAGTCCAGGCCCATCACACCAGTGTTTTGAATCCAAGGTCAGCCTTGATTATATTATAAACCTAGGCACATTTGAGCCCTAGTGGCACAGTGGTTAAGGGCTTGGCTGCTAACTGAAAGGTCAGCAGTTCCAACCCACCAGCTGCTCCACGGGAGAAATATGTGGCAGTCTGCTTCCTTAAAGATTACAGCCTTGGAAACTTTATAAGGAAGTCCCACCTTGAACTACAGGGCCGCTTTGAGTCCATTTTACTTGGATCCACAGTCAATGCCCACGGGAGCAGCAGTCAAGAAATCAAATGATTTATTGCATTGGGCAAATCTGTTGCAAACGACCTCTTCAAAGTGTTAAAAAGCAAAGATATCACTTTGAGGACTCAGGTGTGCCTGAACTAAGCCATGGTATTTTCAGTTGCGTATATGCATGCAAAAGCTGGGCAGTGAATAAGGAAGACCAAAGAATTGATTCATTTGAATTAAGGTGTTGGCAAAGAATGTTGAATATACCGTGCACTGCCAGAAGAACAAACAAATGTGTCTTGGAAGAAGTACAGCTAGAATGCTCTTTAGAAGGGAGGATGGTGAGACTTCGTCTTACATACCTTGGACATGTTATCAGGAGGGATCAGTCCCTGGAGAAGGACATCATGCTTGGTAGTGGGTGAGCAAAAAAGAGGGAGATCCTCAACAAGGTGAATTGACACAGTGGCTGCAACAATGGACTCAAACATAGCAATGATTGTGAGGATGGCAGAGGGCCAGGCAGTGTTTCATTCTGTTGTATGCAGGGTCGCTATGAGTTGGAACTGACTCCAGTGCACCTAATAACAACAACAACAACAAAAAAAAAAACCTCCAAACCTATTGCCATTGAGTTAATTCCAACTCATAGCTACCCTGCAGGACAGGGTAGAACTGCCCCATAGAGTTTCCAAGGAGCACTTGGTGGATTCAAACTGCCGACCTTTTGATTAGCAGCCGTGGCTCTTAACCACTACAACACTAGGGTTTCCAACAACAGTCAGCTTTATTTTCTAGATACTCTTGCCCTTAAGTTAATAAAAATTAGCAGAAACTCCGTAAGGATATTTATGGGAATAACATCTGCTTTTGACGGAAGTAGGGACCCTTAGGGATGCTCCCTGGAGACCTGGTTTTTTGGAACTGGTTCTGCACTGCTTTCTAGGGATAGTACATCAATGTTGGAAGAATGAGGAAACCACCTCACACCTATTGCTATTGAATTATAATCAGAGAGAATCTGGTACATGTGCTGGGAGACTGCCTGGAGGAAGGTGTGCAGGGGCCATTGGTATTTGCCCAAATATTGGAATATACCATCTGTGCAAGCAGCTACCATTCCTCTGAAATTTCTCACCCATGGTATTAGTCAAGATAGGCTAAATTGTTGTTTCAGACAACCTCCAATTTTTAGTAGCTTGAGGACATAAAAAGTTCATTTCTCACTCAGGTAAAAGTTCATTTGGGTATTTGATGGACAGTCTCCATGCAGCAACTCTGGGATCCACGATCCTTCTACCTAGTGGCTCTGCCATCTTCTGGAGCCTCTGAGTTCTCCAGAATTCTGGACGATTCATGCCTACAATTTGCATTTTCCCACAATTCATTAGCCAGAACTCAGTCACCTAGCTCAGTGTAAATGTGTGGAAGCCTGTGAATATAGTCCTCAGGATGTCCAGGAGGAAAATGAAATGGGTTTGAGGACCATGTTATCAAGGCCAAGGGGGGAAAACCTTTGTACAGGTGTGAGTCAAGTGATGTCCACATGCTGTGAATAAGAATGTAGTCATTAGCTCAACCTGGTTCTCTACTCTTAGCCGAAGGAAGTACCAATTTGTTGGCCTCTCATATAGAGTCCTTCAGTCTATCCCCAACCTACCTTTCTAGTTTCATTTCTTGCTGCTCCCTGCCCACCCCCACCTTCCCTGCCCCAGGTACTTAACATTCTGTTCTTTGAATGTGTCATATATGTTCACACTTTTGGGCCTTTACAAGTGTTGTTTCCTGTCTGAAACAACCATTCTTCCCCTCCTCCTCAAGACCCAGCTCAGACATCCTCTTTTCTACGAGGACTCCCTTGACTCCTTCCCCAGACAGAACTAATTACTGCCTTCTTCATGCTTCCACGACACTCCATGTATTATTTTATTATAACTTACCACATCGTGTCTTTTTTGTTTAACTACATGTCTCTGTCTATGTACTGTAAAATTTGGGGGAAAATCATTAAATGAGCTAGATGCCCAGGAGTCCTTATGAAGATCAGTGTCTACCTGAAGAACCTCTTAGCAAGAATAAGTCAAACATCAGCCAGAAATGTAGATGACAGGAAAAAGCCTGAGTTTTAATTAAGAAAAGATGTAAACCACTTGGAAATGTGTTCTAGATGCATTGTTCCTCCCTGGAGAAATATAAAAGCTAAAAGAAAGCATAAGTCATACATTTCCAAGGCCAAGATAATCATGATATTGCACTTTCTGCATTACTTTCCACAGTGCTGGTTCAGATGCATAGAAAGGATAAAACCCAGCTAAGTGAGGGTCTCTGATGAAATGTAGTCCTCACAAATTTGCATGGAGGAAGCATCAAGTTTTGGAGAAGCACAGAAAAGAAATAGGTTACATCAACATTTCATTGTGTGGTCCAGGCAATGGGTGCTATTCCCTGGGGGGATGTGTGGGGTCCTGAGCTAAGGCCTGCTCAACCTTACTCAGAATCCTTCTTTCCCAGTAAATGAGCACGAATTTCCACCTTACCAAAGTCAACAGACGGCCACAGTTTCAAAGACATTTTTTCCATGAACATAGTGGATTGCAGTAAGGAGTGTCGGCCAAGCCTCCTCCTCATCATCTTGGCATTTATGACTTGAGTTTTAGCAACATTTTGGGTAAAATGAGTTCATCTTTTATTTTCTACTCTCCTCATTTTCTGCTACTCACAAGCTCACAATTTCTCTAGTTCCCTCTCTCCTGGCTCTGATTCCCCCAGCGCCTCAGGCCAGATCTTCTAAGACAGACTTCTCTTGCAGCCAATGCTCGGGCTATCAATCCCAGACTGTTAAAAACAGACCCTGTTCTGCTGCTTCAGTCCTTAAAGAATAAGAGATGAGATCATTTTCTGCCTGGAGAGTGAATCTAGACTGAGTGATTGACATTCGTGCATTCGATTGCAGAAGAAACAGGTGTTAAAATGACTTCTCCCGTACTATTAAATATCCTTTTCCTACCTTGATTCACAGACATGTTTCCATTCTTATGACTGCACAGGCAGCCCTGTAATTTGTCAGCTACATCCATTTTTTTCCCACCTCCTGGCAACAGTTCCTCTTCAGTTTCTGCTAAGATTATCTAATGTCTCCTTAAATTTCTGCACAAGGTGAGTGATGGAGGGATGATACTAGGAAATTAAACAGCAAGAAGCCACAAGCATGTAATTCAGTAGGACCAGAAGGCAATGGCATCAATCTATACTTTGATTTGAATTTTGATAATGGGGTTCATCCTATTGCTTTTGATGTACTTCGTGATGATAGCTTGACATTACTAAGCCTTCGAGCGTCAGAAATGACTTCTCAACAAAATTGAGGATGGATGGAGGGGGAGGATGGAATGTAAAGAAAGAGAGAGAATCCTAATCCTTAGAAATAAGGAAACTTCAACTGAATTCCTTTCAAATCCTTCAGTCATTGGGCAACACATAAAGTCTATGAGATGGAGAAACCACAAGACATGTTGACACCTGAGCAGGCCAGCTGTTTGCAAACACCTTTAGTACAAACATCAGGAAGGAAGGCAACTCCACCTTTAAGCCCCCAAACTGGGCAAAAGAAGCAGCCGTTCAGTGGGAAGAAAGGTAGACTTTAGAGAAACCTGGGTCCTAATTCCAGCAATGACATGGAATCTCTCTCTGACTTTGAACACATTGTTTTACTTCTTGAGACCTCAGTTTATTCCTCTGCAAATTGAGGAAACTGAATTAGATAATTTCCAAGGCTTCTCGTTCTAATGTTCTGTACATGCCATTTTTCGGTCCACAGATCATGTCACCTGGAAAATCAGTTTCTTACAGTTACTGCCTCCAATGTATGACACTTGGAAATGACGACACTGTGAAATGGATCCCTTGTTGGTTTGTCCTAACATTTTCTGTTTTGGAAGGGTGTGTGTGAATGTGTGTATGTGCATGTGTGTGGGGGGGACACATTTATACAGGGTGGTATAACACATTCAGATTTAAAAGCTGTAAAAAAACCAAGTGAAGCCATTGTATTCAGGAGGCTAACGATCAAAGGATCAGCCATAGACAAACAGGTTTTGGTTGCTGTTAACTACTGTTGAGTTGTTTCCTGGCTCATGGTGACCCCATGCACAACAGGATCAGATCATTGTGATCCATAGGATTTTCATTTGACTGATTTTTAGAAGTAGATTGCCAGGCCTTTCTTTCTAGTCCACCTTAGTCTGGAAGTCCCACTGAAACCTGTTCAGCATCTTAGCAACACACAAGCCTTCACTGACAGACGGGTGCTGGGTGTGCATGACGTGCATTGGCCGGGAATTGAAGCTGGATCTCCTACATGGAAGAATTCTACCACTGAACCATCTTTCTTTCTTGTACTTCTTATTTTCCTCAAACCACCCTTCCTCTTCTTTCCCTTCATTTTTGGAATCTGGGGGAGGACTCTTTTAGATTGGGACCCGCTGCTCAACAGGCCCCTAGCACCAAGGTTCTACTGATGCCTATAAGGTTCACCTTGGCGTTCTGGTGGAAAGTGTATCAGACTGGAGATTGGAGAAATTGGAGCAGGGGTAGACAATGATGACACCAAAAGGTAAGTGAGCAGTTTTAATGTTTAGGTCAGTAGACTTTTTGTTGCCATCAGAAATTACCCAAAGCAAGATTCTTTAACTCTGCCTCCTCAATCTAGGGTTGGAAACGTTTTGGTCTTTGCTTTCTAAAGTGTACAAAACAAAATTAGACTTTTTGAACAGATGCTTTAGCAAAGCTTACTCTTTCCCAGACTGATCCTTTGAGCTTAGATGTGCTGTAAATTCCTCTATATGGATGTTTCAAATAACAGGTGTTGTTTTCCTTTATTCCTACTTTTATGAGAGATACAAATAATAGAAAAATAAATTCAGATCAGGGATTAAAAAAAAAATCATGGTACAGATTTAACCTAATGCTCTGAATTACCTTTATTTATAATGCTAACCAAAACAAAACCAAATCACTTACCATCGAGTCCATTCTGACTCAGGGCAATCCCACGTGTATCATAATAGAACTGTGTGCTGTAGGGTTTCCAATGGCTGATTTTTTTGGAAGTAGATCACCAGGCCTTTCTTTGGAGGCACCTATGGGTGGACTTGAAACATTAGTCTTTTAGTTAGTAGTGGGTATGTTAACTGTTTGCACAATCCAGGGCTCACTTAAATGCTAGACTAGGATAATTGCTATATTGAGCTTTTGCTCATTTTTATCAGTGTCCAGTAGAGTGCTAGGCATCATGGGAGGTTAAAGAATAGGAAGCAGAGATTCCAGCTTGCTATTAGGCTGATGCTAGTGCTAGAAATGAGACTTGCTGGTGCGTTGGTTGGCGGCTCATTAGAAGTCTATTTGCTTGAGATACTGAGGGCTCCTGGAAGCAGACCCAGACTAAGGAAAGAGGGAGCCAGGTCTACAGACTGAACCCAGTAACAAAACCTTACTTACAGGGTGGATGAGGGGGTTATAAATTTGCCATTCTGATTTTTTTTCTGGATGCCTTTCAATAAACTCATATTTCAGGAAGGACATTTCTTAAATAAGGATTATTTTCCTAAGGACTCTCATAATACATTAGGGTCACAAGGAATAGGACTCAGGGGCACATTCAAGGAGATGATGATCAATGAACATGACAACCTTCAGGGACAGCAGCAAGTGTGCTTTGCCAAAGGGATGGGGATGACAGTACCCAACAGGAGAGGCAGCAGGGCCTGTGAAGGTACTCAGTGGAGACAGCATGGGAGCCCACAGATGAGGCTGCCTTTGACAGGCATTGTGGGCTCAGCCACCATCCGTCAGCTGGTCATCCTGTGGTGGCTTGTGTGTTGCTATGATGATGGAAGTTATGTCGCGGTTATTTCAAATGTTGGCAGGGGCACCCACGGTGGACAGGTTTCAGCAGAGCTTCCAAACTAAGACAGGCTGTGAAGAAAGGCCTGGAGATCTATTTCCAGAAATCAGCCAATGAAAACCCAGTGGATCACAATGGAATATTGTTCTATATAGTACTGTAACATGAGCCCCACCTAGGTCAGAAGGCACTCAAAATACACAGCGGCCTCAGCAATGGACTCGAGCAAACCAATGCTCATGAAGATGGCACAGGACTGGGCAACATTTTGTTCTGTTCTACATGGGGTCACAATGAGAACCAACTCATTAAAAACTAACAACAACAATATGCTCAGCAGAAGCTGGACATTCCAGAAGGGAAAATAATGAATCCTGTAGACACCCCCCCAGAGGTCCCCAAGGATACTCAGGGCAAGGAAGGACTGAATACAGGGAACAGGAGATACCAAGAAGCACCAAAATATTATTGATAGAGGATAAGATTTTAATTTGCCCTTGAGAAGTTTATAAACTAGTTGGAAAAACAGGGCTATCACACCTGGAAAACTGTGAAATCATAAAAAATAGAATGTGGCCAAGTACTAAACTGCATTTTGAGATCCTGTTTGCAATGATAGATAGTAAATAGTGACCAATAAACAACATCATGATAAATGGAGAAAAGATTGATCTTGCCTGGGATTTCATTTTACTTGGATCCACAATCAATGTCCATGGAAGCAGCATTCAGGAAATCCAGTGCCGTAGTGCATTTGGCAAATCTGCTGTAAAAGACCTTTTAAAGTGTTAAAAAGCAAATATGTCACTTTGAGGACTAAGGTGCGCCTGACCCAAGCCATGATATTTTCTTTTATTTTTTTTTTAATAATTTTTTTAATTGTATTTTAAATGAAGGTTTACAGAACAAATAGCTTCTCATTAAACAGTCAGTACACATACTGTTTTATGACATTGGCTAACAACCCCACAACATGTCAACACTCTTCCTTCTTGACCTTGGATGACCTTTTTTACATGAAAATACACATAGCCAAAGTTACACCATTTCAAAAGTTTCTACATGTACAATTCAGTGACATTGATTATATTCTTCCAGTTATGCTGCTATTCTCACTATCCTTTTCCAAATTATTCCATCACTATTATCTTCAACTCACTGTCCCCTAGGCTTCCCATCAAACCTTTTGAGTTGCTGTTGTCAATTTGATCTCACACTAACAGTACACATATTGCCCTATGACAATGGTTAACAACACCACGACATGTGAACACTGTCCCTTCTCAAACTTGGGTTCCCTATCACCAGCTTTCCTGTCCCCTCCTGCCTTCTAGTCCTTGTCCCCGAACTGCTGTGCCTCATAGTCCTGTTTTGTTTTATGAGGCTGTCCAATCCCTGGCTGAACGGTGAACTTCAGGAGTGACTTCACCACTGAGCTAAAAGGGTGTCTGGGGGCCATACTCTTGGGGTTTCTCCAGTCTGTCAGGCCAGTAAATCTGGTCTGTTTTTTGTGAGCTAGAATTTTGTTCTACATACTTTTTCAGCTCTGTCCAGGACCCTCTACTGTGATCCCGGTCAGAACAGTCAGTGGTGGTAGCCAGGCACCATCTAGCTGTACTGGACTCGGTCTGGTGGAGGCTGCCATGATATTTTCAATCATCTCAGATGCATGCGAAGGCTGGACAATGAGTAAGGAATACTGAAGAAGAATTGATGCCTTTGAATTATGGCGCTTATGAAGAATACTGAATATACCATGCACTGCCAGAAGAACAAATGATTCTGTCTTGCAAGAAATACAGCCAGAGTACTCCTTGGAAGCAAGGATGATGAGACTTCATCTCACGTACTTTGGACATATTATCAGGAGGGACCAGTCCTTAGAGAAGGACATTGTGCTTGGTAAAGCAGAGGGTCAGTGAAGAAGAGGAAGATCCTCAACAAGATGGAGTGACAGAGTGACTGCAACAGTGGGCTCAAACATAGCAATGATTGTGAGGATGGTGTAGGACCAGGCAGTGTTTCATTATGTTGTACATAGGGCTGCTATGTGTTGGAACCAACTCGATGGCACCTAACAACAACAACAATTTGCAATAGTATTTCAGAAGAGTGGTAGATTGGGGACGTTGGCGTAATCCCAGTGGTTTTTGTGAGGGAGGTGGAACCTGACATGGTCATAAAGAGTGAGTGGGACCTGTATAGGTAGAGAGTCTCATAGGTGGTGGTGAAGGGTGTCGACCAGTTATAAAGTCTTCTTCAAGGGCATTGAGCCCTTGCTATACATCATAGACTGTTAGGGGTTTTCTGTGATGTATTTACTAATCCTCTCAAACTGTTATAAAGAAGCTTTTATGTTCACCATTGTACAGAGGTAAAAATCCTAGGCTCAGCTAAATGAAGGGACCTACCCAAGCTCACACAGTTAGTGAGGGGAGAGCTAGGAGCCAAGCTCAGATCTGTTCCCTGAGAATAACAGGAACAATGTAAGAAAAGGAGGAGGATGGTGGTGCAACCAGTGGAAAGCCTTGGAAGCCAAGCAAGGGAATTTGTATGTAATCCTGTAGGTAAGAGAAACTCACTGGAGATGCTTTTGGGAGGAGACTAACATATTATTTCTTGTGTTTGGGCTAGTTTATCAGAAAGCAGGACAAGAAGAACCTGAAAATGGAAGCTTGGTAGCGCAGTGGTTAAGAGATCGTCTGCTAACTGACAAGTCAGCGGTTTGAATCCACCAGCTGCTCCTTGGAAAACCTATAGGACAGTTCTACTCTGTCCTATAGGGTCACTATGGGTTGGAATCGACTTGACGACAATGGGTAGCTAGCAGGTGAGGAGACCTGATGGCACAAATGGTTAAGTTCTCAGCTGCTAACCAAAAGGTTGGCAGTTCGAGCCTACCAAGCGGCTCCACAGAAGAAAGACCTGGAAATCTACTTCCATAAAGATTACAGCCAAGAAAGCCCTATGAAGAATTTCTACTCTGTCACTTATGGGATCACTATGAATTGGAATCAATTCAATGACACCTAACAAGAACAACAACTAGCAGGTGCAATTAGGAGTCTAGGCATTATGGAATTCAGAGGAGTAGTGAAACTGCAGGCCTTGGTGACTTGTTCATCGTAAGGACCACAAGGCCTTTTGAGACTCAGGAGACTCACTGAGGACATGCTGCCTTCTATTTGGGGGGTCATTGTCATGGATTGAATTATGTCTCTCCAAAAATGTGTATATCAATTTGGCTGGGCTGTGATTCTCAGTATTGTGTGGTTGTCCTCCATTTTGTTATTGTAATTTTATGTTAGACAAGATGAGGGTGGGATTGTAACACCCTTACCCAGGTCACATTCCTGAGTCAATATAAAGGGAGATTCCCTTGGGTGTGCCCTCACCACCTTTTATCTTTCAAGAGATAAAAAGGAAAGGGAAGTGAGCAGAGAGGGGGGACCTCATACCATTAAGAAAGCAGTGCTGGGAGCAGAGTGCTTCCTTTGGAATCGGGGTCACCGTGTGGAGAAGCTCCTAGTCCAGGGGAAGATGGAAGAGAAGGACCTTCCTCCAGAGACGACAAAGAGAGAAAGCCTTCCCCTGGAGCTGACGCCCGGAATTTGAACTTTTAGCCTACTTTACTGTGAAGAAATAAATTTCTTTTTGTTAAAGCCATCCACTTGTGGTATTTCTGTTATAGCAGCACTAGATGACTAAGGCAGTCATGTTCTGGCAAAGCTGGGCAAAACTATAAGTCCAGGCCAGGCCAGTTTGAGAAACCAGGGATCCCCAAACTCCCCAGACGGTAATTGAAATTCTGACTCAGAAATTGGTTGCAGGAATGGGCCCAGAAGTAGGCATTGGGCAGGATCAGAAAGGATCTCAGGTATCCTAGAGTCTTCCCCAAGTTCATTCACCAGATCTCAAAGGTATGGGCCAAACAGGAGATTTCTGTAGACTGGAACCAGGACTTCAAAAGCAAAGAACTGAGACAAGGGCCAAGAATTTCATTTGTCCTGCTCCAGGCCACGAGACAAAGGGACACCATCAAGATTAACATACAAAAATAAGTTGGATTCCTATACACCAACAAAGAGAATTTTGAAAAGGAAATCAGGAAAACAATACCATTTATAATAGCTCTTAAAAAGATAAAATACTTACAAATAAAAATAACAAGGAAAAAGACCTATACAAAGAAAACTACAAAACACTATTACAAGAAACCAAAAGAGACCTACATAAATGGAAAAACATACCATGCGCATGGATTGTAAGACTCAGCATTGTGAAAATGTCAATTCTACCCAAAGCAATCTACAGACACAATGTAATCCCAATCCAAATGCCAACAGATGGAAAAACTAATCACCAACTTCATATGGAAAGGAAAGACACCCCAGATAAGCAAAGCATAACTGAAGAAAAAGAACAAAGTAAGAGGCCTCACACTACCTGATCTCAGAACCTACTATGCAGCTGCAGTAGTCAAAACAGCCTGGTACTGGTAAAATGACAGACACATTGACCAATGGAAGAACATCAAAAACTCAGATGTAAATCCATCCACATATGGTCAGCTGAGCTTTCACAAAGGAGCAAAACCCATTAAATGGGGAAAAGACAGTCTTTTTTTTAACAAATAGGGCTAGCAAAACTGGGTGTCTATCTGTAAAAAAATGAAACAGGATCCATACCTCACACTACACACAAAAACTAACTCAAAATGGATCAGAGACCTAAATATAAAGCCTAACACAATAAAGAACATGGAAGAAAAAATAAGGACAATGCTAGGGGCCCTAATACATGGAATGCATACAATACGAACCATAACTAACAATGCACAAATACCAGAAGATAAATTAGATAACTGGGAATTAAACACTATGCTCATCAAAAGACTTCACTAAAAGAATCAAAAGAGAAACTACAGACTGGGGGGGAATATTGGCTACAACAAGGGTCTAATCTCTAAAATCTGTAGAATACTTCAACACTTCAAAAAGACAAATAATCCAATTTAAAAATGGGTAAAAGATATGAACAGACACTTCACTGAAGAAGACATTCAGGTGGGCAACAGACAGATGAGGAAATGCTCATGATCATTAACTATTAGAGAAATGCAAATCAAAACTACAATGAGATACCATCTCACCTCAACATTATTGGAACTAATCAAAAAAATAGAAAATAACAAATGTTGGAGAGGTTGTGGGGAGATTGGAACTCTTATGCACTGCTGGTGGGAATGTAAAATGGTACAACCACTATGGAAAACAGTATGGTGCCTCCTTTAAAAGCTAGAAATGGAAATACCATACAATCCAGCAATTTCACTCCTATAACTATATTCTAGAGAAATAAGAGCTGTCACACGAATAGACATATGCACGCCCATGTTCATTGCAGCATTAGTCACAATAGCAAAAAGATGGAAACAACCTAAGTGCCCATCAACAGATGAAGGGATAAAGAAATAATGGTCACACACAATGGAATACTAAGCAACAATAAAGAACATTGATGAATCTTCGAAACATCTCATAACATGGATGAATCTGAAGGGTATTATGCTGAGTGAAATAAATCAATCACAAAAAGATAAATATTGTACAAGACCACTATTATAAAAACTCAAGAAAATGTTTACACACAGAAAAAAAACATTTTTGATGGTTAAAAGGGAAAGAAGGAGGGGAGAGGAGAAATCATTAACTAGATAGTAGATAAGTGTCAACTCTGGTGAAGCAAAGACAACACACAATATAGGGGAAATCAGCACAACTTGACCAAGGCAAAGTCATAGAAACTTCCTAGACACATCTAAACACCTTGAGGAATCAAGTTACTGGGGCTGAGGGCTGGAGACCATAGTCTTGGGTCGATTGGCATAATATAGTTTGTAAAGAAAATGTTCTACATCCTACTTTGGTGAGTAGTGTCTGGGGTCTTAAAAGCTTGTGAGTAGCCATATAAGATACATCTATCGGTCGCATCCTGTCTGGAGCAAAGGAGAATGAAGAAAACCAAAGACACAAGGAAAATATTAGTCCAAAAAACTAATGGGCCACATGAACCACAGCCTCCACCAGCCTGAGCCCAGAAGAACTAGATGGTGCCCAGCTACCACCACCAAGTGCTCTGACAGGGATCACAATAGAGAGTCCTGGACAAAGAGGAACAGAAATGAAGAACAAAATTCAGATTCATACACACACAAATATCAGACTTACTGGTCTGACAGAAACTGGAGGAACCCCCGAGACTATGCCCCCCGATACCCTGCTAACTCAGAACTGAAGCCACTCCTGAAGTCCACCTTTCAGCCAAAGATTAGACAGGCCTATAAAACAAGCAATAACATACGTGAGGAATGTGCTTCTTCAATCAAGTATAGGAGACCAAATGGGCACACCTGCCAAAAGCAAAAGGACAGGAAAACTGGACGAAAGGATCCAGGGAACCCGGGGTTGAGAAGGAAAGAGCGCTGAGACAGTGAGGGGATTACAACCAATGACACAAAACAATTTGTGTGTAAATTTCTGAATGAGAAACTAATATGCACTGTAAACTTTCACCAAAAGCACAACGAAATAAAAAAAAAAAAAAGAGAGAGAGGAGGATGCCATCAACAGCCAGCTTCTTAGAGTTATAGTTTGAAACTTAACTGTATTTTAGTGTGGTTTCAGTCTTTGAATGTTGTTAGGGTCTATTTTATATATATGGTATCTCTAAGTTGAAATAGTCAATCAGTTGTAATACCTGTGTGTGTAAAATCGTCTAATGTTAAAACGTATTATTAATTTATTTTCCAGTGTCTAGGTTAGAATATAACTGTGTGATATATATCAAATCAATTTCATGGCAGCAGTCCAAATGTAACAAATGCATCATTGGAAACTGTTCGTATATTGGTGATGCCAACTTTTTCGTTTTCTTCCATTTTATAAATGTACCCTATCGCAGCTCCAAATCAATCTATTAACCTTGAAAACATTTTGAGCTGGAATGAAGGTTAGCAGTGAACTTTGTGACCTTCCCAGTGATATTAGTCATATTTAGCAATTATTATTGGCTTTGAGTAATGAGGAGCTGGTTGAGGCAGGAACAGTAACGTGGTAGTTAACAATAAACTCAGCTTCAGAGGCCACAGGGAAAATGAAGAGCATGCAAAATCAGGGTTTTAAAACCTCAAACCTGCCTGCCACAAAGCTCCTTTCTTTCTTTCTTTTTTTTTTTAAATGTGAACATCTTGGCAGCTATTCTGATAAATTACACATAAAATACTCTAGTACAATCTTTGTGTTATTAGATAAGGAACTCTGTTCAGAGGATTTGAAGGGCAACTGAAGACTGAAAACACTATGTGTCTGCCCTCGAAACCTCAGTGGGATGAGTCTGATTGATTTCCTCAGTGCTAGAATGGTTCATTCTGCCATGGGACTAGGGGAACAATGAGGTAGTAGTGGAGTAGAATTATTTTTTAAAAATAAAATCCAACTAAATGTCTCAACTAAAATGTCTTAAGAATTCATACATATATTATCCTGTGGATGAATTTTATATTACATTATATAGATTTTAACACAATATAAAACATAGTATGGATACTTTGGGATCTGTGACATGAAAGAACAGTTCATGGTTTGCCCATATGGGACATATGAAAATACTTCTCTTGAATTCTTTTGCCATGTTTTATGGATATTCTATTCCTACACCACTAAAGTTTGGAAACTTATTACCGTAGACGGAATATTTTTTTTATCTCAATTATTTGTTAGACATAAAATAAAATAAAATAATACCACCTTTATTGTAAAAGAACCTAACTTCGTGGAGTTTGAAAGTATTTTCAGTTGTGCTGTTTTTCCTAATTTAAAAATATTTTCACATATGAACAATCTCATTTCATCAGTTTCATTCAGAGAAGAAACACTAGCTTTACCTCCAGTGCCAAATGTCTTCTACTTGCAGATTGAATTTCTAAAAAGGTAGTTTCCTAGAATCTTAGCTTATGTTAACTTAAAGGAGAAATACATAAAATTGAAAAATTAATATATAAATATAGAAAAAAACACAACTACGTGTAAGTTGTAAAATCTAGAAATTTGGGACTAAAGATGAACCATCTCTGTCTGAAGAATGGGCAGTGGAAATTTTCAGTAAATTTCAGTATTCAATGACTTTTCCAGAGAAAGAAAGAAATTAGCAATGCCTTCTGCCCCTAGAAATTCCTCCAAGCAACCTAGAATCATGAGAATTTATTCAGTTGACTTGGAAGAGATAGTTAATTATGCTAGGAACCAGAAACCAATTGTTCGGGTGAATTTAACCAAGTTGTTTCCTTTTTTTGTCTTTTTGATTTCCTAATTACCACATTGTATCACCTTGAAAATAGTATGATAGCTATAGTAAAAGGAAAGGAGTACATCTGATAAACTTTTCTTATATCCTAAAACAAAACAAAACAATACAAAACAACAACAAAAACAAGTTGCTGTTGAGCTGACTTAGCTTCATGGTGACCTCACGTGTGTCAGAGTAGACCTGTGCTCCACAGGGGGTCCAATGACTGTTTTATTCTGGACGTAAATCACCAGGTCTTTCTTCTGAGGCGTCTCTGAGTGAACCTGTACCACCAACCTTTCAGTTAGCAGCAGCGTGTGAACCATTTGTACCACCCAGAGACTCTTGTATCCTCGTGAGTATTTAATACATCACTAGGGTGGTGCAAACGGTTAATGTGCTCACTGCCAACAGAAAGGTAGGTGGTTCAGGTCCACCCAGACATACCTTAGAAGAAAGGCCTGGCAATCTACTTCTGAAAAATCAGCCATTGGAAACCCTGTTGAGTACAATTCTACTCTGACATACATAGGGCCGCCATGATATGAAATTGCCTCCCTGGCAACTGGTTTTAAGTTTATTGTGGGTGCTCACATCCTCTTGAATTAAAAATCCCAAGTCTCTGGAAACTACTCAGAAAATGGAAGGAGACTCTACTTTCAGAAAAAGTTGAAATCAAGCTCTTTGGGGTGATTGCAGGAGTGAGCAAATGGATCTAAGCTATTGCGGCTGCAAAGTACATTGGTCCAGGGCAGCCATAAGAATTTGCAAATAGCTTTGAGTCCTATTGTAGTGCATGCTAGTGGGGGGCTTTGGCTGATGTGGGCTTTATCCCCATAATTCTCAGACAAGGCAATAGAGGATAAAATCACAAACTTGTTTGAGGTTACTGTTTTACCAGAAACATGTGTATGGAGAAATATTAGAGTTTACTTTTAGGCTTCTTTTGTGACAAGTAATAACATATGTGTTTTGTTTAACTTCTTTGGATGTTTTGAAATGTTGGTTTAACTAGCCAGTACTTTATTAATGGAAGTTCATCTCAAAGATCTTTTAATGACTTGGCCTAAGAACAAAATTAAACTTCCTGAATTTGATTTCTCTAAAACATATCCAGCAAACGCAATTGCCCTTTCTGTCAAATAAACCCTTACTGGTTTGTAAGTCTGAAGTGATTTTTTTTCTCTCATTATGGTTGCTCCAAGACTCTTGACATTCTCTAAATCATCTTTCACTGAGTACAAGAGGTCCATGAGGAAGTCAAGATCGATGACTGACTTCATCTCTCTTGAATTTTAATGCAAATGTCTGTTCCCCTAATCAAACAAAGGTTAAAAAAGGAAATCAAATTAGCTTATTACAAAAGCCAGCATAACTGAACTGACAAGAAAAATGCTTTCTGCATGCAAAGCCTTTAATCAATACCTTAAATAAGAACGTCACTGGAAAGAAGGGTTCATATGTGGTCAGTTCTAATCTGCAAATCAATATGCTCTTTTTAATAAATATTTGACCATAGCAGCTCGATAAGACATTGCCCGTAAGAGTTTCTTTCTTTAAACTAAAAGGAAACAAAATTACAGCATAAATGTTATGTTCAGGGCATAACCTAAATTTGTGAGAGAAGCAAGGTTAGAGCTATTTCAGCCTTTAATTACGAGATATTAAATGTTGGAGCAATGATTCTCCTTAGTACATTGTCTCAGATACCAGTTCCTTATGTAATTTAGCTGTTCAAAAATGAAATGATGTCAGGAATAGGTTAGTTATTGGACATAGATCTAGGGGCAGTTTTACTGTTCTAGGGTTAGCTTAGCTATCTGAAATAATTTAATAAAATATCATATATGCAATATAGCCTAAGCTTTGGCAGGTTTTTTAAGACACAGGTCTACAGAAATATGACCATGTGGCAGATGACTTTTCATAGATACGGAGATTTTTCATAGTGTTTCATCAAAACCATAATCAACCCTTTGCATGCATAGTCCACTATGTGTCTGTCAGTCTTACTGTGATGTCTTGTGTATTGCTGTGATGCTGGAAACTATGCCTCTGGTATTTCAACTGGCCAGGTTTCAGCACAGCTTCTAGACTAAGACAGAACAGGAAGAAAGGCCTGGTGATTTACTTGCAAAAAATTAGCCAGTGAAAACCCTATGGATCACAGAATGTTGTCCGAGACTTACTCATTTACTTTGGATGCATCATCAGGAGTGACAGATCGCTGGAGAAGGACATCATGTTTGATAAAGTAGACGGCCAGTGAAGAGGGAAAGGCTCAGTGAGATGGACTGACACATGGCTGCGACAATGGACTCAAACATACCAACGAAGATGGCACAGGACTAGGCAACATTTTGTTCTGTTGTACTTTAAGGTAGCTATGAGTTAAAGCCAACTCAATGACAACTAACAGCCTGGATACTAGCAGCCATACACATTGACAAGCCATTTGCATCACTACCAACATGACCTTGTATCTGCCACTTATTGGACATGTGACCTTGGGCCAATTTCTTCATTTTCCATACCTAAAAGTGTGCATACTAACGGCGTCCACTTCAAAGCTCATTTTAAGGACTTAAGGACATAATGTATGCAAAGATGTTAACACAGTGCCTAGCCCACTGTAAATAATAAATAACAACTCTTATTTTTAATTATTATTCTTTGAACTGTGATGGTAGATATATACGGGAATATAATTTAGCCCAAAACTCTGATTTTAATAATTGCCTAATAACATTCAATAAAGGCTAAAATTAGAGCAACCCACTGGACTATTGTAGATTCTTAACTGCAGTCCATAATTTTACCATATGCCTTTGCTTTGCTTTCTTTCTCTTTTGCTGTCAAATGAGATAGTAGGAAAATAAGATTTTTGTTTATTCTTCTTATCAAATAGTAATTTTAGAAAGATATCATCATAGCTTAATTAAAACACACAAAAAAACCCCAAACCGGTTGCCGTTGAGTCGATTCCAACTCAGCGTAATTAGGGACGTCCAAATAACTAAAATATGCAAATGATATAAAAATTATCCTTGCTTCTGCACATAAATTTACTCTAAACACCGAATTTATAGCTTTTCTTCTTTTGCCCCCCTAAAGTTCCTCTCTTTGAGATATAATTTTTTTGTATTCTTTCATAAAAATTTCTTTTTTGAGGAAGTTTTACAGAGTCCTTAAAAACCCGTGGGTTGCTTAGCCTAGATATGCATGGTCAACGAGAACGCAAAATTTGCTTCCTCCTACCACTTGAAAAAATATTTAACACTCTCCTGTTTCAGAGATAATTTAGCAATGGTTTCTGCATCGAGTGGAAGTTTGCATTAGCTAATGACCTACTAAGCCCCTTTAGACTCTGTGGTCTTTCTCTAACTATCAAATAGCGAGACAATGAACACTCAGGTGCATTTAAACATCAAAAGTATATCTTTTGGCAACATCAGGAAGCCTCTCGCTGCTGCTGCTCATTCGTTTAATTATTCTTAGGTGACCATGTCAAGATTTCTAGACAGTGTCTTTGGGAGCTAAGTGCTTTGAATGCTTGAACTATATTAGTCACTGTGAAACCAGTGCCCACCAAGTATCAGAGACAGTCTCCAATAGATTATAAAATGTCTTAATTAAAAAACAATGTTTTACAATGGGATGATCACCTGATGTAATTTATGACTATGCATACATTGGCATTATGGCTTCCTAAATGAAGAAAAGCAATGATGATGATGATGATGATGATGATGATGGCCAACATATGTGCAATAATTCCAGTTTTTAGAGTAATAATTTCCACATCTGTTATCTGATTTAACTCTTATAGCAATACTGTGAGATTGGTATTACAATTCATATTTTACAGATGAAGAAAATAGGTCTATGAGAGTCCAAGCATATGTCTGAAGTTATACAGATAGAAAATTGTCAGAAGAACGTGCTAACATTGACCATTTAGCTCTAAATGTTTCATTCTTTTCTATTACATGATGTTGATGAAAATTTTCTGACATTTCCTCCTTTGTATTTGAGAAGGCTGAGTGTAATAGGGGTGAAAGATAGAAGTGGCTAATACAATTGTGTTGTAGTATTTATGATTTTTCAAGTAACAGTATTTTTTAATTTTCACGTCCATGATTTTGAGGTCAAATCTGTGGCTCAAAGCGTTGGCAGCTGAAGCCAACATAGTTACAGCTTTTTTATTTCTACTTTGCAACTGCAGGGATCGGGACTGAAAACAGAGACGTCTGAGTTGATCAGGAGTAAATTTCCTGTAATAAAGTATTTTGTGAGTAATCATGTTGTCCAGGACCTCAGCATTTCCAATTGCCTTGTGAATTTAAGTGACTCCCAAGTACTGAACGGTAACCTATTGAGGCGGGCAGATCAGATATCAAGTAAGTAGCTTTGTTCATGAGTGTGTGGAGTACTGTGCAACAATTGCAAGTTTGCCCCCATCTGGGATGAGTCCTGTTTGCTTTCTGGCTGATCATTTGGTAAGTCAAGGTCACGATACCCTTAGCCAAGCCTCTTTAAAATATATACACCTTCCAGAAGGGCATTACTTTCTTTAGGGCAGGGCACAACAAATGAATTGTTACTATCTGGGGTTCTCGTTATGAGATACCAGAGAGAGGGAATGCACCTTTTCATAGATTTGGCTGTGGAAAGAAAGCTGTCCTGATACCGGGATAGAATTACGTAGTGCTCCAAATATCTTGGAGCTAGGCCTAATGCTGAGACAGCAGAAAGAAAATAAAGAAGCTGATCTCTATCTGGCCTAGATGCTTCCAAATAGTGGAATTAGTTGAAGGCCTCAATCAGTCAATAAACAACAAATAACTTTTGAGTCCCTTGTACGTGCACAAAATCATGCCTAAGACTGTGGAAGATACACATCATAATAAGACAAAAATTCCTTCCCTCAAGGAGCCTATAAAGTAATTGGGGACATTTATAAATATTATAGAACAGTCAATGACATGTTGCAAATTAATGTTGTTTGAATCCTTGCTTTACGAACTCAGAGGAAGAAAGAGTAATCCCAGCTGGGGAGATTCAGGCAACTATTTATGGATGGCAGTGAACTAGGTTAGGCGGCATGTGGGCGGGAGTAGAAATAAAGGGTAGTTCTGAGACAGAAATCCACAATGGAAGGGAAATTCAATGAGTTTGCTTTGTTTGGAGGACTGGAGAGATTACTAACTAAAGCTATTGTTAGTTCCAAGAGGATAAAGTCAGGGAAAATTGCCAAGTATCTGAGGAGTGCAAGCATAATCAAAGAAAGACAACAAATGGGAAGATCTCTACCAGAGGAAGTAGAATGAATATCAGGTAAGTACAATTAACATCATCAGTGAGATAAGGGAGACTATTGAAAAAATAACACTGGACCTAGCAGTTATAAAGTAGAACCGATTTGAAACATCATTTACTTTGAACATATAATTGTTAAAATAAGAGTTTAGTAGATGGTTGACCAACTGAATTGATACAGCTGAAGAATAAATGAGATGTAAGATTGGATCAAGAAGTTCTCCTAAAACCATCAGGAAGGGATAAAAAAATACAGAGGATGAGAGACAAGTTAAGCTATAGGGAAGTAGAAATAGAAGTATCAACATTCATATAAAAAGAGACCCAGAAAAGAGGAAAAGCACATGAAGGAGATGAAATATTTGAAGGCATATTGATAGAGATTTCACAGAATTAAAATGGGGTGGGGGCAGGGAATCTGAGATTAGAACCCAGGAAGCCTAGCTCCAGCATCTACACTCTTACTCACTTTCTACTTTGAGACTCAATGGGCAAATTTTGAACTAGAAGAGAATTCAGCAAGGTTCTGAATAGACAACCAAGACTGTTAATCAAACCAGCAATAACCATAGGAAATAAGATATTATTTATGATGGCAACACAAATTATAACATGTCTTGGAATTAACCTTAGAAAGGAGACAGAAAGACATTTATGGGAAAAATATCAACCCCTAAAGGACATAAAATACGAGCTACTTCTTAAAAGCCTTGGTCTAGATACGGTGCGCGTTCCTTCCATGGGGATTAGTCATGACAGGTTGAAAACATTTGCCAAAATACTGTGAAAAATTCAGCCAATAATAGTTGCTTAAATAAGATAAATCATCCAGTATTTCCAACTGTCTTTCTGAATTATGTTAGTGGATTATTCATCCTATCATTGTCTCTCCATATCTGAGAAATGGGCATACATGTAGATTAGTTTCAGCATTGCTTGTTAAACCATGGAAATAGGGATTAGTGTTTACACCTAGGGTTCCTTCCAATGATGTTTATTTACCAAAATCTCCCCAAAGCAGCCTCACCTGTAAGGCAGTCACTGGCAAGACCCTAGCGTATTAATTTACTGCATGAAAGAGTATGTGGTGAAAAATACTGCTAAGTACACAATGCAAAATACACAACATGTATATGTATAACAAATGATGTGCAGACATACCTGAAAATTTAAAAAAAAAAAAAAGGATTTAGTTTAAATAAAATTGTCTAAAGCTGTTGCTGTCAAGTCGCTTCCATGATGACTCCATGTATTAGAGAGTAGAACTGCTTCGTAGGATTTTCTTGACTGTAATCTTTACGGAAAAAGGAGCCCTGGTGGCGAAATGGTTAAGTGCTGGACTGCTAACTGAAAGGTTGGCAATTTGAACCTAACCAGTGGCTCCGCAGGAGAAAGACCTGGCCATCTGCTCCCATAAAAATTACAGCCTAAGAAAATCTATGGGGCAGTTCTACTTTGGCACATGGGGCTGCTATGAGTTAAATCAACTTGATGACACCTAACAACAACAATCTTTATGGAAGTAGATCACCAGGCCGTTTTTCTGTGGAGCCACTGGGTGGGTTCAAAATGCCAACTTTTCAGTGGGCAGCCCATTGTGAACCATTTGCACCATCCACGGATCTGTTCTTAAATGTAGAAAACCCAGCAGGATGCCAAAGGAGAGCCCATGACCCGTCCTTTTTCTGTTGTACTGTGGGCTATGCTTTCATGGAACTGCCTGACATTGGATACTGATAAAGCATATTTATATTCATTGCCTCTTTTAATCTTCTTAGCAGTCTTGGAATGATTTCTTTTAAATTGAAACATGGAAGTATAGAGTGTCAAGGTTGGAATGAACCTCAGAGAGCCTAGAACGGCCCCCCTCAGTTTACAAGTGAGAAAAGAAAAGCCAAATCACCTGTCCGAGTTCCCAAGAGAAGGTGGTGGTTGAGTCAGAATTCCAGACCATCTGAACCCACCACCCAATAATATATTTTCAGAGGCATGTCTTCTATACTCTTAGCTGTGGCGAGGGAGTAGATAGTCAAAAGGAGGCATTTGGACAGAGGGAACATTCCTGGTTGGTTCAGTGTAACAAATATTACCAGTTGCTGTTGCGTTTCACCCAACTCATGGCAACCCCATGTGTGTCAGAGTAGAACTGTGTGACATAGGGTTTTCAATGGCTGATTTTCGGCAGTAGAGGCCTTTCTTCTGAGGTGCCTCTAGGCAGATTTGAACCTCTACAATTTCAGTTAGCAGCCCAGTACATTAACCATTTGCACCATGCGGGGACCTTGTAACAAACATTAAGTACAGGTAAAATGCAGGGCACTGTCAAATGTAGGACAGTGGTCCAGGCATTATAAGGACTGAATGTGTCTGTGGATGGTCCTTGAGGACTCTGAGCACAGACTTCCCCAAAGCCTGCCTCTGGCTGGCAGCCATCCTTACCTTTCCTCAAACTGGGGATCATTTACCATGATAGGGATTCTTTAATTCTCTCTAGAAGTGATGGAAAAACTAAGCTCTTATCCCATGGTATAGAGCTAAAACACATGCTCCAGAGATGTGATAAAAAGATGAAGGTGTTTTGTTTGTGAAATTACAAAGACTTCTGTCCCCAGTGAACCCCTGTTAAAGGACAGGTGTTCCAGCCGGTGGTCCAAAGGGGACTAGAACCAGAGTCCAGTGGTTCAGCTTTCTGTTTCCTGAGTGGTGGGTGAGAGTTCAAGGTCACATAACAGCTGTGCCTCCACCTTCTTCTCCCTTCCATTCTCGATAAAGCTTTGTGAAGAATCCTAGACAGAGCTTTCCAGAAAAAAGGCATAAGGGCAATTTGACCATCTTTTCCCCAATCTCAAGGACTCCTGCTAAGGATGAGACTGAAGGCTCTTAGGCTCACCCTGTTCTTGATTCTCTGATTATTGGATTGTTGTTGTTATTAGATGCCATTGGGTTGACCCGCTACTCATGGCGGCCTCATACACAATGGAATAAGATGCCACCCAGTCCTGTGCCATCCTCAAGATCGGTTGTGAATCGGACCATTTGGTCCATTGGGTTTTCACTGACTGATTTTTGGAAGTGGATTCCCAGGCCTTTCTTCCTAGTCCATCTTAGCCTGGAAGCTCCGCTGAAACCTGTTCAGCATCATAGCAACATGCAAGCCTCCACTGACAGATAAGGTGATGGTTGCACATGAGGTGCATTGGCTAGGAGTTGAATCCAGGTCTCCTGCAAGGAAGGCGGTATTTCTACCACTGAAGCACCACTGCCTCCTCCCTCCACCCCACTCCTGATTCTTAGATGGAAGTTCTGATTTCAGGCTATCTCTTCTGCTTTTCTGGGTAAGCAAGAATCCTCTTTGCACCGTTATTTACACAGTGTTGTGTATGACAATGAAGACCTGTTTATGGTGCTAGAAAAAATATAGTGATTGTGCCACTTCATTCAGCAGAGAGAAATAAACACATAAATGTTAACTTTTTTTTTTTTTTTTTTTAATCTCCATGAACTATTCCCATGATCTATTTTTCTGACTGCAAAACATCAAACACTGTTAAGGAAGTATAAATAGCATGAGAATCAATCTGCTGCATTGCCATCTTAAATAGGCTTTTTCAATCCTAGTAACGATTTAATATAAAAACATTCCCTATGCACCTGCCTCAGTGAAATGCAATGATTTCCCTTGTTGAGCGATGTGTGATTCCCTTCCTCTGTTCTTCCTTGGCTGGCTTTCCTTTTTCCCTCCATGTTACTGATCCTACATTTCTTTCCAGTAGCTTATGTTTATCTTGTGAATTAGATATGCTTCCCAGTGACTTTATCTTCTGCTTCTTTCACTGGGGTGGTGTCTGGAAATGTGATTAGGCAAAGGGCGAGTAGCTTCACAGTGTCCTTCCTTCCAACTGAACTAAGGGTGGGGAGATCTCACGGGCTTTATGAATAAAACACACGGCCAGTTTTGCTACTGAAGCATAATTCAGGACTGAATTTATAATGAAGAAATAATTTGTGTCTGGTGAATAAATATCATGACTGGACTGGGCTTCTCGTTTGTTTTTTTTCCTTTCATATTCCTTATATTAAAAGGCAAAATGCAGAAAAAAATTCCCTCCACTGGTGCTTACATGACAATTTTCCTTTTGGAAATTCTTTTTTTTTTTTTTTTGAGGGGTGGGCAGGGAGTGAGATAGAGGGAAACTGGAAGGCAAGATAGAGGGAAAACCTAACCTACCAGCAACTCTCAACAAAGAGAACTCTACAGTCTTGTAAAAGCAAGCACAGGAGCTCCAGATTTGCTCACTGGGTGGGCTGATATGGGATTCCAGGTTCTGGTGATTCGACACAGCAGACTTTCATTCTGGTCAGGTTTTGCTCTTTAGAATTGTTGGTTTGGAAACTATTTTAATCAGGTCAACTGGAATGAGCATGGTGAGGGGAATGATTCACGTGTAAACAAAACATGCAGGCTAAGCAGTTTGACAGTATGCATTGTGGTTAGATTCCCCTTTACTATCCAAATGATGTTGGCTTCAGCTTCCACTTATCCAAGAAGAGCCTTTACCCCTCTCAAGGCGGTCCCCTGGTGCTGTCTGATGTGTGCTCTGGATTAGATCCTCTTGTTCTTGGGCATCATCTTCTCGCCAAGTCCCTGTAGCACTGCCCCAGCAGCACCTGGCCAGTCCTCTGGGCACAGGGATGTTCCACTGCCTCCACCTACACTGTCACTGCTGTGGCTTTGGGTGACATCGTCTTCCATGGATTGCCCATAGGACAGTTTATACCAGGCTGTAACTGTTAGCACAGCTTTACTAAAGAATGGAGAGAAAGCGAAGGAAGTACAACTTACAGCGTAAACTTACAGTGCTACCAGAAGTGGCTACAGAATCCCTGGGTGGTGCAAAGGGTTAACAAACTTGGCTGCTAACTGGAAGGTTGGAGGTTTGAGTTCACCCTTGAAAGAAAGGCCTGGTGATCTGCTTCCAAAATATATTCCATTGGCAACCCTGTGGAGCACAGTGCAACTCTGACTCACATGGGGTAGCCGTGAGTCAACTGCTGGAAATGGTTATTCTCAGACACTCTGATCCAGGATGCGCCCTCAGGGTCTCTTATAGCTAACCCACCCTGCCTGCTTCCCAAGGGGGCTGGGTGCTTACCAAGCCCACTCCTCTGCCATCGGAGCCCTAGAGTCCAACCTTGGCCTCATGAGGCACAGAGATAGAGAGAGAGAGAGAAGTGTTTTGCCTTCAGTCAAGTCCTACTCCCGGGTCCTTTTTCCTGTCCCAGAATTTATCCCTTCCTTCAATATCCGTTTTTTTCAGGGAGACCCACCCTACACACAGGGTGTGTGACCTTGCCCTGTGGCCCCCAGCAGAATAATTACATCAGAACATAATGGTTTGATATCAGTACACTCTGGGTTATTTATTCATTAACAACATCATTTATGAGAGTTGATACACCGGCCCAGGTTGGGACTGTGCCAAACTCAGGCCAGGTACTTTTCACAATTTCTGTCCTGGCAGGAAGTATAGTTCAGAAACACAGGCCCTTTCTAGCTTCTGCCATGTCTCCAGTCCAGACGTTGTCCAAACAATTGTCCAAAGCTCAAGCAGCAGTGCCCTCTAAATTTATAGGAGCTAAGAAACATCTCGTGCTTCCCCCCGCTAAAAGGCAAGAAATTCTTAAATCCTCCGTCTCAGTTAAATCTAACAATGTTCCAATTTTTATCAGGCAAATTATCTTCTCAGTGTAAAACACTGTACCAGGTCAATGATTACCTCAAAGCAGCCAAGAACAATAATGGAATACTTTCTTTCAGATCCATACAATTAAAGGGCCACTTACAGATTTCCCAAAACAAAGGTCAATCTGCACCGTAGGTGAATGCATGTCTCAAATCTCTTTATAGACAGAAACTTTTTGCAGCTTAGAATGGTTCCTTTTCCCACATTCTACCCATCAGGTCCCCAAAACAAATAATCATACAAACTTTGATTGATAAATTAGTATGGAATGTATTAAATGAAGAAAAAAAGTTCTGTGTATGTTAAACATTTTTTTTCTGCTTGAGCCATTTAGGAGCTGAACTAAAATAAAAGTAATCAGAGCCAATGGGTTAGTAGGTGGGGTAGGTAGGGAAGAAAACCCAAATATTTTTGAACACCGGCTATGTTCAGTGCTACCTTTCAACTATTCTGTGAATTAGCTATTATTATAGCCACCTGACAGATGAGAATAAAACAGAATCATGGATATTAAGTATCTTGTACAAGGTTGCATAGCTGGTTTGTAAGAATAGAGTTTGGACTCAACCCAGGTTTGTAAGATGCCAAATGTCTTGTTCTTTCCATTATGCCACTTTAAGCTTAGGGGATAGTTTTGTTAAGCTATGGAAGCCTAGTGGGACCCACTTCCACCTTGGACCTTTGCATACCCTTTTGCTGGACGCTAAAACAAATGTGACCCTGTGCCCTGGCCAATCAAGATGACTACAACATTCATTTTGTTCATTCAAGTCCTTACTATGAGCCAGACGCTGTGGCACAGAAGCCAATGTCAGTGGGGAAGCCATTTCAGCACAATGTACTTTTAACACTCCTCGAGCCACACTTCATACCTGGCTGCCTAACCCATGGTTATGTGTTGAATTGTGCCCCACTAAAAATGATATATTGAAGTTCTAACCCCTGTACCTGTGAAATTGTGACCTTGTTTGGGGAAATAGGGTCTTTCTTTGAAGATATCATCAGTTAAGTTAATGAGGTTGTCATGGATTGAATTGTGTCCCCCAAAAATATGTATCAATTTGGCTATGCCACGATTCCCAATATTGTGTGATTGTCCACCATTTTGTCATCTGATGTGATTTTCCTATGTGTTGTAAATCCTATCATTATTATATTAATGAGATAGATTAGTGGCAGTTATGCTGATGAGATCTACAAGACTGGATTGTGTCTTAAACCAATTTCTTTTGAGATATAAAAGAGAGAAGCGAGAAGAGAGACGGGGACCTCATACCACCAAGAAAGAAGCACTGGGAGCATAGCGCATCCTTTGGACCCAGGGTCCCTGTGCTTAGAAGCTCCTCAACTGGGGAAGATCGATGACAAAGACCTTCCTCCAGAGCTGACAGAGAAGAGAAAGCCTTCCCCTGGAGCTGATGCCCTGAATTTGGACTTGTAGCCTACTAGACTGTGAGAGAATAAATGTCTCTTTGTTAAACCCATCCACTTGTGGTATTTCTGTTACAGCAGCACTAGCTAACTAAGACAGAGGTCATTCCTGAGTAGGGTGAGTTCTAATTGTGCATAACTGGTGCTTTATAAAAGAGGACAGACACAGAAACAGTCATACTCAGGGAGAAGGCACTGTGTGAAGATATATCTACAACCAGCAAAGGAATGCCAACGATTGCCACAGAAATCGGAAGCCAGGAGAGAGGCATGGAAAAATTCCTCTCTGAAAGCCCACAGAAGGAATCAACACTACTGATACCCTGATTCAGGATACTAGCCTCCAGAGCTGTGAGACAATACATTTCTGTTCTTTAAAGACACCCACTTCGTGGCATTTTGTTATGAAACTAATACAAACCCCCTACACAGCAGTCCCCTTGGAAAAAGACATAGGGATGCAACCTTTGATCATTTGGGCCATTAAGAGAACTTAAATGATCAGAAAACTCACTCCCATGATTCTTTGCTGTTTTCCACATTCTTATCTTCTTTTTGTAACTATGTGTAATTGACTATAGATTTTTAATTGTAGGAGGGTAAATTTTTATTCAGGAAGAAACAGTCATGGGTAAAAGTAGGTAAAGGGAAAGATTTATGAGGCATCTGGGAAACTTACAGGAAAATCTCCTAAAAAGTCATCATTTGTTATTCTTGGTATTGACTTGTTAAAAGTGAATCTCATTACCTTTGTTTTATCTGACATATTTATGGAATATGTTTATTTATTAATGAATTTTTCTAAAGCAATGCAATAGGCACATAAAGGCATTCTGCTAATCACTTAGCTATATGGCTTCATATATTTATTACTAGCCTTTAGAGACTGTTCAGAAGTGGGGAGTTCCAGGAAAACAACTAGACAGCATTCAATTCCTTCAAATGCATGCATTCCTTGAATCATTTATTCAAAGGATTGAGGAGCAAAGATATTTCTGAGTTTGTCTGTGATCAAAATAATCCTTTTCAGCATTCTTCCCAGAATTGTTCATTGCCATTTTCTTTTTCTCCAAATAGACAGATGTGGCAGAGACTGTGATAGAAACAGGTAGAAGCCCTTGTCAGGGGGTTTGCTAGAGAAGCTGCTCCTCTACAGGCTAGATCTTGTCAAGAGAGGATATGGAGTAAGTGATTCTGTTATTTCCTTCCTTGGCTCTTTGCACCCTTTGTTTCTCCCACTCTGACAGGTGCTTATGGGCATCACTGATGTTTGTAATGAACACGTGAAGAAGCAGATGGCTTCACCAAGTGAGGTGAGTCATTTAATCCAAGACTGCCATAGCAGGGAGGAACCCACAAGCCAGCTCCCTCATTCTATAGGTTTGGGAATTGAGACTCTGAAATGGTCACTGACTGGCCCATAGTCACCTGGTAGTTACTAGAAGAGTTGAGGCTGAGCTTCACCATTCCATACTGAGATGTGGGATCTCAGGGAATTCATCTCATCTAAGTTCTCAACACCTTAAGCCTGCAGCTGAAAGAGCAGCAAGTACATACTGTGGCTGAAAATCTCAGAGCACACAAGGCACTTTGGCCGGGGTGTGGGGAGAAGGAGATAGGTAACACTTTGTAATCAGAAATCCCAGGGAAGGGAAGAGAACCAATAAAAATGTGTTATAGAGAACGTTACCACTATGGGCAATTGAAACTTAATGGTATTGTGGAACTCTGGGAGACTACGTAGAACATAGTTGTTGTACGCTGTCAAGTTGATTCTGACTCAGAACGACCCTACAGGACAGAGTAGAATTGCCCCATAAGGTTTCCAAGGCTGTAATCTTTGTGGTAGGAGACTGCCACAACTGTCTCTCAGCAGAATGGCTGGTAGGTTTGAACTGCTGACCTTTCGGTTAACAACTGAGCTCTTAACTACTGAGTCACCAGGGCTCCTTATGGAGGACACACCTTGGAGTTATCTAAAAGATGAGAGAGCTTAGACATTTATTTACCAACTCTGGTCAGTCATTGGCTGAGGGCTGCTCCTGGAGGTATTAACTCCCTGGCACTTCTACACTGCTCCCTGTCAGATGGTGGCCAGAAAAAACCTCCAGGCCCAGTGCTTGCCATTGAAAGTTGCAGGGTTGGCACACCCAGAAACGAGTACTGAGGAGCTATGGGGAGGACAATGATGCCTGCTGTAGTAGACAGTATTTTTAAGATTTCCATTTGGTTTGTTTCATTTTATATTTATAAATAGTGTCTATAGTTCTAAATCTTTTGTATAAACAAGAGAGTGTGAGAATGTTTATAAATATGTTACTAAATACAGATGATTTCTTTCAAATTTACATTTATGGGTAGGAACAGAGAACATCTAATTTAAAATTTATTAATAGTCTGACTGTTAGATGCATGTTGTTGTTGTTGTTGTTAGGTGCCATCAGGTCAGTTCTGACTCACGGTGACCCTGTGTACAACAAAATGAAACACTGCCTGGTCCTGCGCCATCCTCACAATCATTGATATACATAAGCCCATTGTCGCAGCCACTGTGTCAGTCCATCTCATTGAGGGTCTTCCTCTTTTTCACTGACCCTCCACTTTACCAAGCACGATGTCCTCCTCCAGGGACTGATCCCTCCTGACAACGTGTCCAAAGTATGTGAGATGTAGTCCCGCCATCCTTGCTTCTAAGGAGCATTCTGGTTGTACTTCTTCCATGACAGATTTGTTCCTTCTTTTGGCAGTCCATGGTATATTCAGTATTCTTCTCTAATACTACAATTCAAAGATGTCAATTCTTCGGTCTTCTATATTCATCATCCAGCTTTCCCATGCACAGGAGGTGAATGAAAACACCATGCTTGGGTCAGACACACCTTAGTCTTCAAGGTGACATCTTTGCTTTTCAACACTTTAGAGAGGTCTTTTGCAGCAGATTTGCCCAATGCAGTGGATTGTTTGATTTCTTGACTGCTGCTTCCATGGGTGTTGATTGTGGATTCAAGTAAAATGAAATTGTCGACAACTTCAATCTTCTCTCTGTTTATCTTGATGTTGCTTATTGGTCCAGTTGTGAGGATTTTTGCTTTCCTTATATTGAGGTGTAATCCATACTGAAGGCTGTGGTCTTTGATCTTCATCAGTAAGAGCTTCAAGTCCTCCTCACTTTCAGCAAGCAAGGTTGTGTCATCTGCATAACACATGTTGTTAATGAGTTTTCCTCCAATCTTGATGCCATGTTCTTCTTCATATAGTCCAGCTTCTTGGATTATTTGCTCAGCATACAGATTGAATAGGTATGGTGAAAGGATACAACCCTGATGCACACTTTTCCTGACTTTAAACCATGCAGTATCCCCTTGTTCTGTCTGAACAACTTCCTCTTGATCTAGGTACAGTTTCCTCATGAGCACAATTAAGTGTTCTGGAATTCTCATTCTCCGCAATGTTATCCATAATACAGATACTATAGAAGACAGGTTTCCTCATCTATGAAATCTCTAAGGCCCTTTTTGGTCTGCAAGTCTAAGCCACTGGGTTTGGGTCCTTAGCAGTGGACAGATAGGATCAACGAAGGCCTGCAGTACTGAGCACGTTTGGAGCATGTGAAGCACTCAGTACCTAGGACTGCAGGAGTTAACCTAGGGAACAAATGGTCAGTCTAAAGTGCAAGGGACATTTTACTGGCAGCTTCTTAAAAGCACATGACTCATTCAGAAATACAACAGTTGGTCGATGAATATGTCAGACTTTAAGGCAAATTTAATCAATGGACAACCACTATTTTATTTTCTTCCAAACCAGAATTTCATATTACATTTCATTCCATTACCCTTGATATAAAGTGGCAGTTGATATCCAGCCATATTGACAGGCCCCCTGGCCATCATCTAGCTGTCACCTTAAATACTTATTTACTGCATGATTCATGGCCCACAGATGGGGCAGGTAGTCACTGAGGGTTTAAATATAAAGCTAAAATAACAGAACATTCAGCATCTTTTATTTCAGCTATTTAAGCCACCTTAACTAATTAGAAGGCATTAGTTTGCCTCTCTGCATCTTGAATCATAACAAATGTTGTATTAATTCTAACCACTATACAGGGCCATGTTGTTGTTAGTTGCTGTCCAGTTGATTCCGACTTATGGAGACCCCACGTGTGCAGAGTAGAATTGCTCCACAGGGTTTTCAAGGCTGTGACCTTTGGGAAGCAGATCACCAGGACTGCCTTCCAAGATGTCTTTCAGTGGGTTCAAACTACTAAACTTCCGGCTAGTAGTCAAGTGCTTAACAGTTGACACCACACAGGGACACCATAAAGGGCCATAGGCAAGTGATTCCTGGGGTGAGGGAATGGTTAATGTGGTGACAGTGTTTGCTTTTGGAAGCCACTTTCCCCAGAGGCCAGCAGCCACTGCAGAGCTTCATTGGTTAGAATTCACTCTCACTTGTGACAGCTGTCTTCCTTTGATTTGAGGAATGATTCAAATCATTCTATATCAACAAATGTTTCTTGATCACCTATGAAAGATTAGGCTGCCCATTAGAGGGATAAGGACTGATAAAAGTCAGGCCTTGCCTGGGAGGATCCTTGGTCTCAGCAGGGAGGGCATGAGTTCTGACTTGGGGATGTCCCTGAAGTTTTTGAATTATCTTCCCACTGGCAAATGATTTTGGTCTAGAAATACGGGTGATGAGAAGACCAACTATGATTTAAGAAGTCACCTTCTGGCAGCACTCTGCACACAGAAGACTCACAAAATGGGTTTTGAGGTTGGAGAAGGAAGCAGATTCAGTGGTTTTTCTTGGTCACTAGAAGGCACTGTGGTGAGAATAGCAAAGCTTGCAGAGCCCAGTTACTTGAGGTCTAGGGAGAAAGTTGTGGGTGGCCTTTGCAAGCTATTTGATTACTGTTTGGGATCATTTAGCTCACAGACAACATGCAGTTTGGAAAACAGAGAAGGAAATAAGCAAGACTGACAGAAAATCTAGCTAGGAGTGAATAATTCCGTGTTGGTCACGCACTAAGAATGAAATGCCAACATGTCACACAGGAAAACAAAGTAGGCTTCTGTCAACAACAGAGTGAAAGTAGTGGCTGAATTTCCTCAGGTTTTGCTTTCCTGAAGCACACAATGCTACAGCCATTTAACCCAATCTTATAGTTATGTAAATTCTTTGGGTCTGTCACACAAGTACTCTTCCCATGAGGTTGTTGTTGTTAGTTCCTGTCTAGTCAGTCGGTTCCTACTCATGGTGACCTTATGTACCACAGAACGAAATGTTGCCCAGCTCTGCGCCATAGTCATGATTGTTGGTATATTTGAGTCCATTGTTGTAGCTACTGTGTCAATCCATCTCACAGAGTGTCTCTCATTTTTCGGATCCTCTACTTTACCAAAATGATGTGGTTTTCTAATGATTGGTCTTTTCCGATGATGTGTCCAAAGTAAGCAAGACAAAGTCATGCCATCCTCGCTTCTAAGGAGCATTCTGGTTGTATTTCTTCTAGGACTGATTTGTCTGTTCTCCTGTAAGTCCATAGTATATTCAATATTCTTTGCCAACACCACAATTCAAATGCATCAATTCTTCGTCTATCTTCCTTTTTCATTGTCTAGCTTGTCTTAGGCTGAGTTCTCTAGAATAGCAAAACCACTAAAGCACATATATATATGTATATATATATGTAGAGAGAGAGAGAGACACAGAAAGATTTATATCAAGGAAATGACTCACGTGGTTTTTAGAGGCTGTGATTTCCCAAGTTCATGAGGCAGGAAACAGGATTTTCCTGATTCACTTAGCCACAGGGGCTGGTGAACCCAAGATCAGCAGGCTGGAGAGCAGGGCTGCTGCAGGCTGTGAAGATCAACGAGTCTCAAGATTGGCAGGCAATACTGCAGGTAAGCTGCCAGCTCAAGTCCCAGGAACCAGAGGTGAGACGAACAGGAGCCAGCTGTAGGATCTAGAACAAGCAAAAGCCTTGGCAAGGCGAGCAGGAAGAAACTAGGCAGCAGAGGGCAGAGAGATGAAGGCTGAAGGAGGCGGTAGGCCACCACAGGCCCTGCCCCTGCCGGTACCCCAGCAGATCCCATCATGGGAGTGATCACGTACCAAATTTCAACAGGGAAGTGATCACAACATTATACAACTGCCAAAACGCTGAGATTCATGGCCCAGCCAAGCTGACACACAATTTTAACCATCACAAGGTTTTGCATGCATATGAGGCAACTGAAAAGACCATGACTTGGGTCAGAACACCTTAGTCATCAAAGTGACATCTTTGCTTTTTAAAACTTCATATGTTATTTGATTTCTTGACTGTTGCTTCCATGGATGTTGACTGTTGACCCAAGTAGAATGAAATTGTTGACAACTTCAACTTTTTCTCCATTTATAATGATGTTGTTTATCAGTCCAGTTGTGAAATTTTTTGTTTTCTTCACATTCTTCCCAGAAGGTAGAGGCCCAGTATTAGAACACTGAGATAGGAAAAGAATAAATCTTCCCACTGTCCTCTACCCCACCAGGGCTTGCTAGAGTAACAGAACAGTTGCCAATTATTATCTGTATTGGAGAGAACCATGTTTACTGAGAGAAGCATTCTGTCTGTAAAGCATAGTGCTCCATATTGTGGTTTTGATGAGGCATAAAAAGCAGGCTCTGTCCTGGAAGACAATACCATCCATTTAGGAAGACTGGCCATATCCCTACACAGATAACCATAAGAGGGTTTGAAAGCTAAATGCACATCAAAGGACACTTCATCTGCAAAAGTTGTGTTGGGGACAGTGGGTTCAGGGAAGCCTTTTTGGAAGAACTGTGCCTCAGGCTGGGCTTTGAAAAGACAAGCCAGAAGTCCTTGGAGCGATAGCTAGGGAACACCGCATGCTAGTTTTACATGTGATTTGCACATTAGCTACTCACTAGTGAGGTAACATAGTGATGTGGAAAGAGTCCAGAATCTTGAAGTAAAATAGACCTGTACTTAAATCACAAATCCCAGCTCTGCCATTTCCTACCTGTTTAGTGCCATTTCCAAGGCACTAAATGTCTCTGAGTCTGTTTCTCCACTTATAAAATAATCAGGATAATATTTATCTCAACATGTCTTTATAAAGATGAAATTTTGAAAAATGTAAGTCAGTCTGAAAATTGTAGTCTGTTTAAGTAATGGTTAAGGGCCTGTAACAAAGACCTCCAAAGCTACATTACTTAAAATATAGATGCTCATCTCTCTCTCATGGTAATAGTCTCTAGCAATGGTTTGAGTTGGTGGAGTAGCTCTGCTCCGTGATGTCCTTCAGGGACCTGTGGCCCTTCTGTCTTGTTCCTCTGTTATCCCAGAGGGCAGAGGTCTATAAACTGTGACATCTGGTCTGCTTTTGTAAATAAAGTTTTATCGGAACATGGTCATGCACATTTGTTATCTCACTGTCAATAGCTGCTATCATGGGCAGAATTGAGTAGTTGTAACAAAGAAAAATGGACCACAAACCTAAAATACTTACTGTCTGTACCTTTACAGCATGATCTGGGAAAAGAAGCTCAGTCATCTAGCCCAAGATCAGGGAGCTCCATCCTTTGCCCTCTCCATGGGTTAAGCGCTCATCGGTTTTTTCGCTTAAGGAGGATTTTTCTTTTATAACATCAATTCTCTCTTGGTTTTACAAATCAATGTTATTCAGCTAAATGTAACTTCTAGGTATTAAGTCTCTAGCTCTACGTGTGAAGCTTGACTCTGAAGATCTCTAGGTATTTATTCCAACCAAGTAATCCCATGAATGCTATGATCTATTCTAGAATATCTGAAATTATGAGACCTGGGCCCTGAGTTAGGAGAGATTTTGAGGCAGAGAGAAAAGAAGCCATTTAAATTGCCAGCCAAAAAGTGAAGGTGAGAGAAGAGCATTGCACTAAGAAACAGTAAAAGAGAACTCACTAAAAGTCTTGTACACATGGCAAGAAAACATGCATCCCTATTATCTATGTGCTACATACTAGTCTAGACCTAAAATTTCAGGATGTATAAAAATCACCTGGGGAACTTGCTGAACATTCCAATTTCTATATCCCACCTCCAGAGATTCCATTTCAGTCGATCTTGGGTGGGGTGCAGAAATATACATTTTTAATAAGCATCCTTGGAGATTCTGATGCTGGTGATCCATAGACATCAATTTAAGAAATATTATTTTAGATGAACTTTTCAGAACCTCTAAAATGTTTCTATTTTCATTTAAGTGGTAGAATTCTTGCCTTCCATGCTGGAGAGCTGGGTTTGATTTCCGGCCAATATACCTCATGTACAGCAACCACCCCTCTGTCAGTGGAGGCTTATGTGTTGCTATGATGCTGAGCAGGTTTTAGTGGAGCTTCCAGATTAAGATAGACTGGGAAGAAAGGCCTGGAGATCTACTTCCAGAAAGCAGCCGGTGAAAACCCTATGGCTCACAGTGGTCTGATCCCACTGTGCATGGGGTCATCATGAAACAGGGGCCAACTAGAAGGCAGCTCGCAACAATGACATTTTTATTTAAACTATAGCTGTCAATTGTGAGAGAAAAAATTACACTTAGTGTTAGTTAGATTGTCGCTTTACCCATCTCTTCTCCAGGCCTTTATTGATGACATACATGCCCAAGGAACAAAGGCCAAATGAGGAACCAAGTGCAACTTTGTTAACTGCTGGATGACATCTGGCACCCTAGTGCAGAGCTCATGTAGAAGACAGATTGCACAACGTGCTTTAGGCTGGAGCCAAAGTCTGGCCTTTTACTTCCTCCTCCCTAAATTTCTACCTGTGTTATCTCTTCCCCTTCCCTTCAAAATAAACAAGAGCCAGGACTCTTCTACTGCAATGTGAGGCAAAGGCTCACGTTAGTGGAGAGGTTGCACACAGTAGTGATCTAGGAAAAGGAGCAAGACAGAGAGAAAGCAATTTGTGCTGTAAAAATAAAAATTGTAACCAAAGGGAGCATGTTTCCAGCAGTTAATGAGGAATCTTGAAAGGATGAGAAAAAAATTTTTGCAAGTAAAATAAATGACTCCAATGGACTAAATTTAACATGTACTGCATAATTTAATTCTTGCACAGTGTCAATGACCAGAGCTGACCATTGTGGGTCCCTCAGCCTCTGGTGAGGACAGTAATCTGGGTGATTCAGGCTCCCCTTGAGGCCAGAGAGGAGATAGTGAGGCCTCAAGTCCCAGGGTAGACAATGATCCTGTTCCTCTTATCATGCCAGCAGCTGAAATCCAGAAAGTGCAAAAGAAAATGAAAGCCATACTTTATAAGGAACCTGAACTTTAATACAGTGATCCTGGCCCACGAACGTCAAACTTTCACAGATAAGATTAATTTCTTTCTCAAGATGCAAGTAAAAATAACCATCACTGCAGAGTTGACTTTGACTCCATGTATGTCAGAGTAAAACTGCTCAAAGGGTTTTTAATGGCTGATTTTTTGGAAGTAGACTGCCAGGCCTTCCTTTCTTCCGAGGCACCTCTGGATGGACTTCAACCTCCAACCTTTTGGTTAGCAGCCAAGTATGTTAACCATTTGTACTACCCAGGGACTCCAGATGCAAGTAAGAAGGTGAAAAAGGATCCAAAGTTGGACAAGGGTGGCTCCTCTAGAAACACGTGTCTTAGTCATCTATGCTGCTATAACAGAAATACCACAAGTGGATGGCTTCAACAAAGAGAAATTTATTCTCTCACAGTCTAGTAGGTTACATATCCAAATTCAGGGCGTCAGCTCCAGGGGAAGGCTTTCTCTCTCTCTCAGCTCTGGAGGAAGGTCCTTGTGCTGCGTCAGTCTTCCGTTGGTCTGGGAGCATCTCAGCACATGAACCTCAGGTCCAAAGGATGTGCTCTGCTCCTTTGTGATGTGAGGTTCCCATTGTCTCTGCTCGCTTCTCTCTTTTATATCTCAAAAGAGATTAGCTTAAGAGACTGTCCAATCTTGTATACCTCATCAGTATAACTGCTGCTAATCCATCTTATTACATCATAGTGATAGAGCTTACATCACATAAGGAAATCACATCAGATTACAGAATGGTACCCAATCATACAATACTGGGAATCATGACCCAGCCAAGCTGACAGACATTTTTGGGGGACACAGTTCAATCCATGATACCAAGTCTGAAATAAGATGCTGAAGGTGAAAACATTGACCTTTAACTCTTCGTCCTTGTTCTTTTTTCTTCCTTCTCTTTCTTCTTCCTTCAAAACTTCCTTCCTGTTTCTTTCTTTTTTTAAAAATCAAACACAAATTCTTCATAAAGACCAACTCTAAGACAAGATCAAGGAAGTTAACTGTTCTTCATATCGCTCCTTTTTCTTATATTCTGCTATGTCCTCAGTCCAGCTTCAGTTCTGTTTTACTCCTTCATTTGAACACATCCATACTCTTCCTGATACAGTAACCCCTGCTGAGCTGAGCACAAAGTAAGAGTTTTGTTCAAATAGAAAGTCAGATGCTGAGCTCAGAGATGCTCTTCCCAGGTGGATCAAGGCTTTCCCAAGATGAAACGATTGTTGTCAAAAAAATTGCTGGATTTGGGGGACCTGGCCCAGGCCCATGCCTTCTTTCCCTCTTCATCCTACACACTTTGACCACAAACCTTCCCACAGAAAGTTTCTTCCATCTGACCTTCCTGGATCTGCCCTTCCTTGTTCTGACAGTGATCATGACCCTGATTCCAACTCTGCCTCACCCTCTCTGCAATGAACTGGTGTTTACCTCAATTTCTACCTCCATAGCCCTGGTTTTAGCTTGATATTTACATCTCTGGACTGAGAGCTTGACCTGGTTATTCCTGGATAAAAGGCTGAAAGAAGACACCTTCTGACTGATTGGTATAGACCAAGGATGGTGACTTTTCTGTCATCTGTACCTATTAGGATCCTTACTAGGGCCAGGACTAGGGTGAAATGAGTGAAAAAAACTACCTGGAATGAAAAATTTAGGGGGATACAAAAAAGCTCAGTAATCTAGATAAATAATATTTTAATGAAGTATTTTTAAAATACACACTGTCCTCACTTATTGACATGGTTACGTTCCAAAGACCAAGTCATTATGTGATATTGGTGTTATATGAAAATTGAGGATGACCACATCAGATCACAAAATGGAGGATGACTACTTCATTACATCATTGTATAACTGCCAAATTACACCGTTACATAACTACCAAGTTACATCATTACATGACTGCCAAGTTACATCACTACGTGACTGCCAAGTTACATCACTACATAACTGCCAAGTTGCATCATTCCATAATTGCCAAGTTACATCTTTACATAATTGCCAAACCACTGAGAATCATGTTCCAGCCAAGATGACACATAACCTTAACCATCAAAGCCAGCATTACTTTCACCTGGCACCTCGGTATTTGTTACTGCCAGATGTACATTGTTAATGTGCAAAATAGTCAGATAGTAGATTTTTCACTATTGTTGTAAATCGGAAATTTTGGATAATGAGATAGTTGAAAAGTGAGGAGAAGGTATAAAAATTAATGAAAAAATTCATGATAAACAAAATATCTAAATTTTAAATAAAGACAGGTTCTGACCCTGCACTTGCACAGTGCTGCCTCACTCACCTCACCCTAGTCTGGGCCCTGCTCTTTACACTCAGCCAATGGGAACTGACTGATGCAAAGGCCACACGGCCCTCTGCAGATCACTTGCTTCTTTTCCTGTGTAATCTAGTTTCACTAACTTTAGAGTATGACTGAAGACACTTTGTTGGATTTTGGAATTCAGAAGGCTTATTGACCACTAGGATGGAAACTTACTAACTTCCTACTTCAGTAATTCTTTGCTAAGAACTTTACCCTTCTCCTCAAACTTTTTAATTAGAATACCTTGATTTCTCAACTCACTTAAACACTTCTGGAGGGGGTCTCTCTGCTTTAGTTTGATGTCATTTGACCCTGTCAACATTCCTTAGTCTTTGGTGTATTGTTTTATTTTGTTTAAATACCAAATGGTGGAGCGCATAGTCAACCAGGGCAGGTCCAGTACTCTTCCTTTCGCTGTTCTCCCTCACTGACATCCTCTAGGAGTGGACTGGCTCTCTCAAGATGCTTATTCCTCTTCACTTCTAGGTTAAGGGCATTTCTGGGGCCGGATTATGAAGTACCAAGTTCCTGGGACTTGTCAAGCTCACCAATACACATACAAGCTGACAATTAGAGAAAACACCTCAACTCCTGAAATAGACGATTAGCATTAAGTCTTCTTCAGTGTCAGACTGAGTTCAGCTATTTGCCAAGGTGACTGAAAGATACAAAGGTAACAACAGCAGGTAGGCAAGCTAAAGCTAGGAGGCATTGGTGGTTCAGTGGTAAAATTCTCTCCTTCCATGCAGGAGACCCGGGTTTGATTCCCGGCCAATGCACCTCATGTGTAGTGACCACCCATCTGTCAGTGGAGGCTTGTGTGTTACTATGATGCTGAACGGGTTTAAGTGAATCTTCCAGACTAAGATGGACTAGGAAGAAAGGCCTGAGGATCTACTTCCAAAATGTTAGCCAGTGAAAACCCTATGGATCATAATGGTCTGATCTGCAACTGATCATGGGGATGGTGCAAGACCAGACAGCATTTCATTCCATTGTGCATGAGGTCGCCATGAGATGGGGGTCAACCCAATGGCAGCTAATAACAACAACATGCTAGAACTGCTTCTTGTGTGCTATGATAAGGGCAAGACCCCTCTTTTGCATATTAAATTAAATAGTTTCTGGCTTGCCTTCTCTATGGCTAGTGAAGCAGATCGAGGTATTTGACTTGTGGGTTATTCATTATCTTTGTTTACCATCTCTTCCTGTCTCCACTTGGAGCCTTGCTTTTCCTCCATCACCCATCTGACCCCTAACTTCGTTTTGACTTATCTTCTCACAACACACACATATACACACACACACACACACACATTTAAATACCAACACCAAATTCACTTGCCAGCCACCTAATTCAGTAGCTGAGATTATATCCTTAATTTCTTTTGTGAAATGCAAATACTGACTAGACACATTTCCTTGAATGTATTGAGGGGGAAGGTATTCCCTGCAATGGATTATTATATTTATCAATGCTCCATCTTTTTTCCATACCACTCATACTGATTCCCTAAATTTTATAGCTTCTAGGGCAACGATGGAGGCCCTGGGAGGTGCAAATGGTTAAGTGCTCGACTACTAGTTAAGCATCATAGCAACACCCAGAGGTGCCTTGGAAGTCAGGCCTGGTCATATGCTTCTGGAAGATCACAGCCTTAAAAACCGTATGGAGCAGTTCTACTCTGCACAATGGGGTCACCATGAGTTGGAATCAACTTGACAATGATACCTGGTAACACTACTGTAAGTGTGTTAATGTGCATGAAGTAGCACAGTACTTGGCACCCAGTGACAGCTTAATATATCATAATTCTAAATTATATATCCAATAAAGAAAATCTAGAATTCATTTTGCTTAAGTATAAGGTTAAGTTATAAGGCAGGGCCAACATTTGGGCAAATATGCTATTATTTCAATATCCAGAAGAGTAACATCTAGCATGAAGCACATAGCAGAGACAAGAACATTCAACTGGGAATCAGGATTGCTAAGAGCTAATTGCAGCTCAGCTACTGGTGACTAGTTAATATGTAACACAACTTCACTAGGTCTTAATTTCCTTAGGTGTAAAATAAGAGGACTGGACAAACAGTGGCTGTGAACCCTTCAAGCCCTATGTCTGCGACATTTTGATCACCATGTTCCAGGATGAAGAGATACAACAGGGAGAAATTGCTTCCTCTGTAAGTCAGCACAATGGAATTAAAGTGCCTGTGATTCCCTCTGTAAAGGTCGGGGTGCCAACGATCACCATTCTCACGAACTCAATAAACTGTGGAATATTCTGGAAACAGCTGCCTCTCAGGAGTGGTGTTTAAGTCATCCAATTGGGAAAACAGGGGACAAGAAATAATCATAAAGCAGTTCAGGAAGACATAACACTGACAGAAATAGAAGCCGTGTTCTTTACTGAACTAAAAGCTGTTGCTGAACTATTTGTCCGAGTTGTGCCTAAAATGACTATCTTTACTTTTTAGGCCTTCTCTTTAAACAGCCAGGGAAATATGAAAGAGAGAGACTTGTTGCGAAGTCAAAGAGTGAGCTATGCTATTGGCAAGGAAAGGAAAAGACAAAGGAAAAACACTAAATGGAGGTGGCAGAATGACTGTGCTGGTCCCTTCAGCAACGAGCACATGGTGGCCTAATTTGTAAGCTCTCGCAGGTTTGCAGGGAAGACCCTGGGACTGTCTCTTCCAATTAGTTTCACTGGAAGCAGGCGTGGCTGGGAGAAATCGGCTCCGTAGTACATCAGTGGTTGTATTGCACAACAGCTGTGGAAAATTATTAAACTAACAGAGAGACAAATGGCTTGGGAGGGAATAAAGCTAGCAACTTTGGAAACCTCAATAACAGTATATCACGTTGGGTTTGTTCTCCCTGGATTAAGATCCTGGCCCCTAAATGAGACTCCACATTTCAGCTAAACTTTTAACTTTACCCACCCCCATTCCTTTCAAGTTCTTATTTTCTTTGGCTGTTTAGAGCTTAGAGTACATTGTCTCATCTTATTCTATTTCTGTCCACTTAAGGATGGTGTAAGGATGAATTTATAAGCCACCCTCCCTTGTTCATTATCACACACACACATACACTCGTGTGTATACTCACACACATTACATCCACACACTCACGTGCATAATTACACACCTCACCCTCCACACATACACATACTCAGGTATGTATGTGTGCATGCACACGCCCATGCTCACACTCTCACACACCCTCAACCTCCACACAGAAACACACTCACATAAATGTAGGCATGTGTGTGCACACACACACTTAATATATCATCAGATTTAGGGCTTGCGCCCTTCCCTCCCCCCGAGCTGTTCATGCACTGAGGGTCTTGCAGAGGGATTGAGATGTTAGCTTTTGCATTTCTTTCACTTTCTGCTTCTAGCCTCTATGTGGTTGAGATGAGGGAAGGCGGGATTAGAGAAAACGGGCAAAAGTCTGTATGTAGCTCTTGCTATTGGAGTTCTCGCCTGCATGTTGGTGGTCCTTATGTGGAGGCCTCCGAAGGCTGACTCTCTTGAAGGGGCACCTATGAGTGCTTTGTAGGGTGACATGGTAGACGTCCCAGCACAGTTTTCTAACATGGGAAGCCTCATCTGGGTTGACATTTCCAACTGCGCCCTCAGCTCCCACTCCCTCTGGAACACCCAGAGCTTCTTGCGGCTGGGAAACACTCACCAGCATGCAGGTTTCTTGGAGGTGTTACCAGGAAGGGAAGCCTGCTGAAAACTGACCTCCTTATGTGATGGTCATTGGCAGCTCACATGTCCTAGCCATGCCAAATGGTAGGAGGCAAACCTCTGTCGCTGTCCCCATGCACCCTGCCGTCTCTCTCAGAAACACGAAGGGAAGATCAGCAAGTTGGCTGCATTATGTACAGGCTGTCCAGCTGAGGAGCCTCTGCCAGTAACCTTTCTTGCACTCATGCTCATTCTTCACAAATGAGGCTTTTGGTGTACTTCGTGGTTGGCTTTTGGAGGGAGTACCAGTGGTTGGCAGAATTATAAGACCACTGCCCCTGGTGTGCACACCCTGCATCATGCCTAGGATTGTGAATACAATGGATTTTCCTCCTGTGATTGGATCATGTTATATGGCACAGTTGACTTTAAGAAAGAGACCTTATCTGGGGTGGAACTGCCCTCATCAGGAGAGTACTTAAAAGGCACTAGATTTCCCTGGAAAGAGATTCAAAGTGTGAGAGGGATTCAGTTTGGGGGATCCATTGTTGGCTTTGAAGATGAAGGGGGTTATATGGCAAGGAATATGGGTGGCCTCAAAGAGGAGCCTGCCACTGACAACCAGCAAGGAAGCAGGACCACAGTTCTTTAGCTTTAGGAAACTGAGTTCTGCTACAACCACATGAGCTTGGAAGAGGACCCTGAGCACCATCGGTGAACACAGCCAGCCAATGCTTTGATTTCAGCCTTCTGAGACCCTAAGCAAGAACCTATTCACACCTTGCCTGGATTTCTGACCTACGAAACTGTGAGGTAATACACTGCAGTTGTTTTAAGCCTTCAAGTTTGTGGTAATTTGTTACACAGCAATACAAAGTGACTACAGTACCCCTTATCATTAGTGGGGAAGAGGAGGAATAACTCCCCTACTCTGCTTCTGCATCAACAACTCCCAATTCCAATTAGTTTTCTACAAACTTAGACTCAAGATAGGTAGTGGAACGAAGGTTGTTTTTGTTGGCTGCCATTGAGGCAGCTCCTGACTCATGGTGACCCATGCACAATGTAATGGAAGGCTGCCTGGTCCTGTGCTATCCCCATGATTGACTGCAGAAGGAACCCTTGTGATTCATAGGATTTTCAATGGCTGATGTAAGAATGGTGTGGCGGCATTGGACCTCCTCTAACTTCACAAGAGGGAAAGAGGATTATTATTAGCACAACAGCCCAAGGTTGATTACTATGGTGTGGAGGTCAGACATACCTTCATCCTGCAACCTTTTTACCAATTCTGATACCAGCTGTCCCTCCCACAACACTCTATTTCTTTGCTGCGTTTGATAATTCATTGCAATGGCCACACAGAAGTCACAGTTATTGAGTTTATCAGGGAAGTAACAGGTTACGATTCAGGATCAGGAACGACTCAAGATACAGTTCTTCAATCACGACAGGTTCTTGGCTGTGCCCACAGGCAGGCCTCTCCCTGGCCTCTTGGCCTCTAGGCCCTCGGCCTCTCAGGTCTCTTGGGCCTCTTGGGCCAGCAAGGCCTCTGCCCTGCTCAGGCAATTGTTGCAAAGCTCTTTAGCTCTACCAATAAGTGCCCAGAGGCACCCCACTCCACCGGTAAGCCTTGGCCCAAAGGTGCTGAGCTCTCTAGCTCTGTGAGTCAGTGAGCCTAACACCACCAAGTGCCTAGAGGCACCCTACTCCACCAGCAAGCCTCCTGCCCAAAGGCACTCAGCTTCCTTGCTCCATGGGAGTCCACCATGCCGTCTCCTGGTTCTGCTGCTTCTGCTGCTGCCATTTCTATGCTGCTGCTTCTTGCTGTCTCCAGTGTTACAGCTCTCTCCCTGTCTCCTGGGTCTAGGAGGTTCTCAGTGCAGGGATCCTGGGTCCAAAGGATGTGCTCCACTCCTAGCTCTTCTTTCTTGGTGGTAGGTCCCCGCTTTCTGCCTCTGGATGGCTCATTTTAAGCCTAGCAGGGTGACCAAACTGGTCAATCTCCTCCTTAGGGTTCCATACACCTTATTTGCATGGTGTCACCTCCAAATCCACGCATTTTATTTGCATTATTAGCAAGCTGTCCAATCCCCTTTGTGGGTCAAAAGCACCTTATTTGCATAGTCCCACCCAATAATTTGGTGGGAGTTACAAGACGATGGTGAGAAAGGCCATATAAGAGTGATTCATCCCACTGCAGCTGACTTTCAGGAGCAGCTCACCAGGACTTTCTTCCTAGTCCATCTTAGTCTGGAAGTTCTGCTGAAATCTGTTTAGCATCATAGCAACACACAAGCCTCCAATGATAGACAGGTAGTGGCTGTGCATGAGGTGCATTGCCTGAGAATCGAAACTGGGTCTCCTACATGGAAGGCGAGAATTTTACCACTGAACCACCACTGCCACCAGGATAATGGTAGCAGGGTAAAATAGCCCTGGAGAAATGTCTGGGTTCCACCAGGGTCAACTCTGTTTCGTACCTACTGTTTTGAATTTTGGATTTTAATTGCATTTCCCAGACAGCAGGAAAAGTCATGTTCAACATTCTGCTACCTATGAATAAGGTGGTGGTCCCAATATCTTTGTCCTTTTGTAACCATTATGTTGAACAATGTGTGGCTCCTGAGATGTAATTATTAAGCAATTTTATTTTTGTCTCCCCTTGTCCTTTGTTCTGTGCAGCTAATTATTTTCTTGCTCCTGGATGACCATGACTTTTATGGTCACATTCAGGTAATAAAACGTCTTCCGATCATAAATTAAAGTGTCTAGTTCACTGTAATAGTCCAAACTTGTTATTTTTATTTTTTTATTGTTGTAGTTTAAATGAAGTTTACATTTCAAGTTAGTCTCCCATACAAAAATTTGTACATGCATTATTAAGTGACCCTAATTGCTCTCCCCGTACTGTGACAGCACACTCCTCCATTCCACCCCTGATTCCCCATGCCCATTCAACTAGCTCCTAACACTCTCTGCCTTCCCATTTCACCTCTGGACAGAAGGTGCCCGTTTGGTCTCTTGTATCTACTTGAGCTAAGAGGCACGCTTCTCACAAGTATCACTTTATGTCCCACTGTCCAGTCCAATCACTGTCAGAAGAGTTGGCCTCGGAAATTGTTTTAGTTCTGGGCTGATAGGAAATCCAGGGGCCATGCTTTCTGGAGTTCCTCCAGTCTCAGTCAGACCATTAAGACTGGTCTTCTTTTCTTTTTTTTTTATTGTACTTTAGATGAAGGTTTACAGAACAGTTTCTTATTAAACAGTCAGTACATATTGTTTTCTGACATTGGTTAAGAACCCCACAAAGTGTCAATACTCTCCCTTCTTGACCTTGAGGACTTTTTTGTTTTTTGGTGAAAATATACATAGCCAAAGATACACCATTACAAAAGTTTCTACATGTACAATTCAGTTACATTGATTACATTCTTCCAGCTGTGCTGCTATTCTCACTATCCTTTTCCAAATTATTCCATCACCATTATCTTCAACTCACTGTCCCCTAGGCTTCCCATCAAACCTTTTGAGTTGCTGTTGTCAGTTTGATCTCACATAGATAATTCTTTTTTTTTTTGTACCTAAGATGAAGGTTTGCAGAACAAATAGTTTCTCATTAAACAGTTAGTACACATATTGCCCTATGACAATGGTTAACAACACCATGACATGTCAACACTGTCCCTTCTCCACCTTGGGTTCCCTATAACCAGCTTTCCTGTCCCCTCCTGCCTTCTAGTCCTTGTCCCTGGACTGCTGTGCCTCATTAGTCCTGTTTTGTTTAATGAGGCTGTCCTATCCCAGGTTGAACAGTGAACTTCAGGAGGGGTTTCATTACTGAGCTAAAAGGGTGTCCGAGGGCCATGCTCTCAGGGTTTCTCCAGTCTGTCAGGCCAGTAAATCTAGTCTTTTTTGTGAGTTAAAATTCTGTTCTACATCCTCTTCCTGCTTTGTCCAGGACCCTCTGTTTTGGCCCTGGTCAGAGCAGTCAGTGGTGGTAGCCAGGCACCATCTAGCTGTACTGGACTCAGTCTGGTGGAGGTCATGGAAGCTGTGGTCCATTAGTCCTTTGGACTAATCTTTTCTTTGTATCTTGTTCTCTTTGTTCCCCCTTGCTCCCGAAGGGGTGAGACTAGTGGAGTATCTTAGATGGCTGCTTACAGGCTTTTAAGACCCCAGACCCTACTCACCAAGGTAGAATGTAGAGCATTGTCTTCATAAACTGTATTATGCCAGTTGAGCTAGATGTTCCCAGAGACCATGGTCCCCACAACCCTCTGCCCAGCAATTCAGTCCCTCAGGGAGTTTAGAAGTGTCTATGGCGCTTCCATGACCTTTCCTTGTACAAGTTGTGCTGGCTTCCCCAGTAATGTGTACTGTCTTACCCTTCACCAAAGTTACCACTTATCTATTTAGTTCCCCCACTCCCTCCCATCCTTCATAACCAACAAAGATTATTTCTTTTTGTGTGTAAACTTTTACATGCATTGTACCGTAGAGGTCTCATACAGTATTTGTCCTTTTGTTATTGGCTTATTTCACTCAGCATCATGTCCTCCAGTTTCATCCATGTTGTGAGATGCTTCACAGATTCATCATTGTTCTTTATCTTTGTATAATACTCCATTGTGTGTATGTATCATAGTTTGTTTATCCATTCATCTGTTGATGGGCATCTAGGTTGTTTCCATCTTTTTGCTATTGTGAACAGTGCTTCAATGAATGTGAGTGTGCATATGCCTATTAGTGTGATGGCTCTTATTTCTCTAGGATATATTCCTAGGAGTGGGATTGCATTTTGTAGTGCTTTTTTTGTGGTGCTGATGTTCTCTTTGTTCCTCTCACTCTCCTGTGCTGAGTTCCTTTTGTTTGTGGATTTTTTTTCATTTCTTTTGTTTTTGTAGGTTTTGCTTTCACTGAGACTTGATGTTTTTCTTCTTTATTTTGATGAGCAGGTTTGTTAACTTTGTGGTTTCCTTGAAATTTACCCTTATCTTCCTAGATTTGTACTAGTCTATTATTACTTGGTATTGCTTGACTTCCTCTCCATTAGAAGGTTCTATACCTACACCATTTACTCCCTCTTTTATTGTTCTGATGCTGTTGTCATTTACAGATTAACCTCTCTGGTTCCCTGTTGTAATTCTTTTGGTTTTGCATAGTCCTTAAGAGTTCATTTCCTAGGTTGGTATCTGGCTACTACAATCCTGTGTCCTATATTCAGCCTGTGGTCTGATATTGTTTGTTCTCAGATCAAAGGACTTCCTTTAATAAGTCTTGTAAGTTTGGTTTGTTTTTTACATAGTGCCTTAATTTCTGTTTATCTGGAAATGACCTAATTTCACCATCATATTTGAACAAGAGTTTTGCAGGATATATTACTCTTGGCAGGCAAATTTTTTCTTTCACAGTTTTATATATGTCATCCCGTTGTCTTCTTGCCTGCGTGGTTTCTGCTGAATAATCCGAGCTTAGCCTTATTGTTTCTCCTCTGTACATTTTTCTCAAGCTGCTCTCAGGATTCTTTGTCTTTCGTTTTAGCGAGTGTGATTATGATATGCCTTGGTGATTTTCTTTTGGGGTCTACCCTATATGGGGGTCGTTGAGCTTCTTGGATGGTCAGCTTTCCATCTTTCATGATATTGGGGAAGTTTTCTGTCACCAACTCTTCAATGATCCTCTCTGTGTTTTCTGTTTTCTCCCCTTGTTCTGGAACTCTGATCACTCGTGGATTTTTGCTTTTGATTGTATCCCACATAATTCTCAGGGTTTCTTCATTTTTCTTTGTTCTTTTTTCTGATTTTTCCTCAAAGTTGTATCCAAGTGTTTATCTTCAATTTCACTGATTCTGTCTTCCATCGTTTCAAACCTGCTCCTCAGCCCTTCTATGACACTGTCCATTTCTGAAATCTTGTTGTTTATCTTTTGGATTTCTAACTGTTGTTTTTGTATGATTTCTAGTCGTAAATTTATTTTAGCATTTTGTTCCCATATTATTTTCTTGAATTCTTCCATTTTTTTTGTCTGTAGGTTCAATGAATTTGTCTGCTTTTTCCATGAATTTGTCTATTTTTTTCCTCATTTTTGTCTGTTTTTTGCTTCAACTTTTGGATAATTCTGAATAATAGAGATTTGAATTCCCTATCAGTTAGATCTAGTGCCTTTTCTTCTACTGGAAGGTCATCTGGTGTTTTATTTTGGATGCCTACCGGAACCATCCTGTCTTGTTTTTATAAATGTTTTGATATTGTCTGATTTCTTTGTGGCATTCAGTGGTTATTTTCCTCATTTACTGATTGTAGATTTGTTTGTTTCATCCTGCTTTTTTGTTTTATTTGGTTATGTCTGAGCAGGCGGGCTGTGTGTTCTTTGTTGTTTGCTTGTCTGTGGGCACGATACTTTTCACCTCCTTCTCCAATGGGCAGGGTCAGTCATTCAGGTATGGTACAGCAGGGCAGGTCCAGCTGAAGGGGAGTTGCTGGTATAGGTTTTTGTGGCACTTACCAGGGCTGACAGTGCCGACTGGGAATCAGTGCAGGGCAGGTTCCAGTAGGCCGTGCCTATGTTGCTTGGGAGTGTGATGTTCAGCACACAGTGCAGGTAGACAGGAAGGAGGGGGTAGATTGTGATGTGTGGAGCTAAGATTGGTATGGGAAAGATGAGAGAGAGGAGAAAGGAACAGGAGCCAAAGACATACACACAAAAAAGAGTGCTAAGGGAGCTTGCTACTGGAGTGGAGACATGAGAGACTGAGAAATGGGGGGGAAAAAAATTTAAAAAAAAGATAAAAGAAAGAAAAAGGGTAAAAAAAGTGAATAAATTGAGAAACTGGAAAAAAATAAAGACAAAAAGGGAATAAGAGAAGAAAAGTAAACAAAGAAAAAACAAACAAACAAGAAAAAAGAAATGTCCCCAGGGAAGTCCCTGTGTGTCTTTGCCGAGTAATGGACAAGCTTCCAAGCCACGTTGTACTGCCCAGCTAGAAGGGGCTCCCAAGCTGAGAAAAGAAAAAGAAAACAAACAAACAAATCAAAACAGAACAAATCAGAGTAAACAAAGAAACAAACAAAAAAGCCCCAGGGGTCCCACCAGCGTGGTGGCACAGGCCGGGAAGCAGTTTCACAGTCGAGCCGTGTTTCACAGCCTTTCAGGAAGAAGCAAAGATGGCGCACGGAGCCAGGCATTTGAGAGAAAGGAGGGGGAGATGGTGAGATGTAAGGAAGAAATCTAAAGAAGGGGAAAAAAGCAACACTAGCAGTCAACAAATGGCACTCAGGGAGCTGGCCAGTGCAGGTGGGTTGAATCCAAGCGGCACTCGGGGAAGCTGTGCTTCCCAGCCAATAGACCGTGGCTGCAGGAAGCTGAGGGGGCTAAATGTGGGTGAAGAAGTGTGGGGAGTGGGAAAGCCTATATCGTAGGTTACCAGTTGTTCTGTCTCCCACTGGAAGCTCCATGAAGCTGCTTTCTCGTATGTCCTGTTCGCTGATCTCTGATAGGGGTCCAAGATGGAGAATTTGTGCTGTGGTAGCTGATAGGGAAGACTGGTCTTCTTGCTAGAATTTGAGTTCTACACCCCACCTTTCTCCTGCTCCATCCGGGACTGTCGGTTGTGTTCTCTGTCAGGGCGGTCATTGGTGGTAGCCAGGCACCATCTATTTCTTCTAGTCTCAGGCTGATGAAGTCTCTGATTTATGTGGCCCTTTCTATCTCTTGGGCTAATACTTCCCTTGTGTTCTTCATTCTCCTTTACTCCTGGTAGTTGGGACCAATTGATGCATCTTAGATGGCTGCTTGCAAGCTTTTAAGACCCAGATGCCCATCGCCAAAGTAGGATGCAGAACATTTTCTTAATAAGCTTTGTTATGCCAGTTGACCTAGATGTCCCCTGAAAGCATGGTATCCAGACCCCTATCCCTGCTAGACTATCCCTCAAAATGTTTGACTGTATTCAGGAAACTTCTTAGCTTTAGTTTAATCCAGTTGTGCTGACTTCCCCTGTAGTGTTTGCTGTCCTTCCTTTCACCTAAGATAATTCTTATCTACTATCTAGTTAGTAAATAACCCTCATCCTCCCTCCCCAGTCTTGTAACCAGCAAAGAATGTTTTCTTCTGTGTTTAAACCTTTTCTTGAGTTCTTATAATAGTGGTCTTAAACAATATTTGTCCTTCTGTAACTGACTGAATTCACGCAGCATAATGACCTCCAGATTCCTCCATGTTATAAGATGTTTCATGGCTTCATCGTTGTTCTGTATTGTTGTGGAGTATTCCATTGTGTGGATATACCATAATTTGTTTATCCGTTTGTCTGTTGATGGGCACCTAGGCTGTTTCCATCTTTCTGCTATTGTGAAGAGTGCTGCAATGAGCATGACTATGCATATATCTATTCGTGTGACAGCTCTTATTTCTCTAGGATATATTCCAAGGAGCGGGATAGCTGGATCGTATGGTATTTCTATTTCTAGCTTTTTAAGGAAGTGCCAAATCGATTTTCAAAGTGGTTGTACCATTTTACATTCTCACATGTGTAAGTGTTCCAGTCTCTCCAGAAGCTCTTCAGCATTTATTATTTTGTGTTTTTTGGATTAATGCTAGCCTTGTTGGGGTGAGATGGTATCTCATTGTAGTTTTGATCTGCCTTTCTCTAATGGCTAATGATGGTGAGCATTTCTTCATGTGTCTGTTATCTGCCTGAATATCTTCTTTGGTGAAGTGCCTGTTCATATCCTTTGCCAATTTTTTAATTGGGTTATTTGTCTTTTTGTTGTTGAGGTTTTGCAGTATCTTGTAGATTTTAGAGATTAGATGCTGATCGGATTTGTCATAGCCAAAATTTTTTTTCTCTGTCTGTAGGTTGTCTTTTGGTGAAGTCTTTTGATGAGCATAAGTGTTTGATTTTTAGGAGCTCCTGTTTATCTAGTCTCTTTCCTGGTGCTTGTGCATTGTTACTTATGGTTCATATTGTGTTTATGCCATGTATTAGGAATCCTAGCATTGTCCCTATTTTTTCTCCCAATATCTTTATCATTTTTTATTTTATATTTAAGTCTTTGATCCATTTTGAATTAGTTTTTGTGCATGGTGTGAGGTATGGGTCTTGTTTCAGTTTTTTGCAGATGGGCATCCAGTTATGCCAGCACCATTTGTTAAAGAAACTCTCATTTCCCCAATTAATGTAGTTTGGGCCTTTGTCAAATATCAAGTGCTCATAGGTGGATGAATTTATGTCTGGATTCTCAATTCTGCTCCATTGGTCTATGTATCTATTGTCGTACCAATACCAGGCTGATTTGACTATGGTGGTGTCATAATAGGTTCTAAAATCAGGTAGTGTGAGGCCTCCCACTTTGTTTTTCTTCTCTTGTAATGCTTTACTTATTTGGGGCCTCTTCCCTTTCCATATGAAGTTTGTGATTTGTTTCTACTTCTCATTAAAAAATGCTATTGAAGAGTTCCTGAACAGGGGAAGAAAACAGAAAACACAGAGAGGATCATTGAAGAATTGCTGACCAAAAACTTCCCCAATATCATGAAAGATGAAAAACTGACTATTCAAGAAGCTCAATGAACCCCATATAAGACAGACCCCAAAAGAATATCACCAAGGCATATCATAACCACAGTTGCTAAAACCAAAGACAAAGAATCCTGAGAGCAGCTTGAGAAAAACAAAAAGTCACATACAGAGGAGAAACAATAAGACTAAGTTCAGATTATTCAGCAGAAACCATGCAGGCAAGAAGGCAACGGGATGACATATATAAAACCGTGAAAGAAAAAAATTGCCTTCCAAGAATAACATATCCTGCAAAACTCTCATTCAAATATGATGGTGAAATTAGGTCGTTTCCAGATAAACAGAAATTAAGGGACTATATAAAAAACAAACCAAACTTACAAGACTTATTAAAGGGAGTCCTTCGATCCAAGAACAAACAACATCAGACTACAGGCTGAATATAGGACACAAGATTGTAGTAGCCAGATACCAACCTAGGAAATGAACTCTTAAGGACTGTGCAAAACCAAAAGAATTACAACAGGGAACCAGAGAGGTTAATCTGTAAATGACAACAGCATCAGAACAATAAAAGAGGGAACAAACAGTGTAGGTATAGAGCCTTCTAATGGAGAGGAAGGCAAGGCGATACCAAGTAATAATAGACTGGTTAAAATCTAGGAAGATAAGTGTAAATTTTAAGGTAACAACAAAGAAAGTTAACAAACCTACTCATCAAAATAAAGAAGAAAAACATCAAGTCTCAGTAAAAACAAAACCTACAAAAACAAAAGAAATGAAAAAAAAAATCCACAAACAAAAGGAATTTAGCACAGGAGAGTGAGAGGAACAAAGAAAATGTCAGCACCACAAAAAAAAAAAAAAAAAAAAAAGCACTACAAATGCAATCCTACTGCTAGGACTATATCCTAGAGAAATAAGAGTTGTCACACGAATACACATATGCACACCCATATTTATGCAGCACTGTTCACCATAGCAAAAAGATGGAAACAACCTAGATGCCCATCAACAGATGAATGGATAAACAAACTACGATACATACACGCAATGGAGTATTATGCAAAGATAAAGAACAATGATGAATTTGTGAAGCATCTCACAACAGGGATGAAACTGGAGGACATGGTGCTGAATGAAATAAGTCAATCACAAAAGGACAAATATTGTATGAGACCTCTACTGTAAAAACTCACATAAAAGTTTACACGCAAAAAGAAACAATCTTTGTTGGTTGCAAGGAATGGGAGGGGTGGGGGGTACTAAATAGACCATAGATAAGTGGTAACTTTGGTGAAGGGTAAGACAGTACACAGTACTGGGGAAGCCAGCACAACTTGTACAAGGAAAGGTCATAGAAGCTTCACTGACACTTCTAAACTCTTTGAGGGACTGAATTGCTGGGCAGAGGGTTGTGGGGACCATAGTCTCGGGGAATATCTAGCTCAATTGCCATAACACAGTTTATAAAGACAATGTTCTGCATTCTACCTTGATGGGTAGCGTCTGGGGTCTTAAAAGCCTGTGAGCAGCCATCTGAGATACTCCACTGGTTTCAACCCTTTGGGAGCAAGGGAGAATGAAGAGAACAAGATACAAGGAAAAGGGCTAATGGACAACAGAGGGTTCTGGACAGAGCTGGCGAAGGATGTAGAACAAAATTATAACTCACACACACAAAAAAGACTAGATTTACTGGCCTGACAGACTGGAGAAACCCTGAGAGTATGGCCCCCGGACGCCCTTTTAGCTCTTGAAGTTCACCGTTCAGCCGAGGATTGGACAGCCTCATAAAACAAAACGGGATTAATGAGGCACAGCAGACCAGGGACAAGGACTAGAAGGCAGAAGGGGACAGGAAAGTTGGTGATAGGGAACCCAAGGTGGAGAAGGGACAGTGTTGACATGTCATGGTGTTGTTAACCATTGTCATAGGGCAATATGTGTACTAACTGTTTAATGAGAAACTATTTGTTCTGCAAACCTTTATCTAAGGTACAAAAAAAGAAAAAAAAAAAAAAAAAGAATTACCTGTGTGAGATCAAATTGACAACAGCAACTCAAAAGGTTTGATGGGAAGCCTAGGGGACAGTTAGTTGAAGATAATGGTGATGGAATAATTTGGAAAAGGATAGTGCGAATAGCAGCACAACTGGAAGAATATAATCTATATCACATGTAGAAACTTTTGAAATGGTTAACTTTGGCTACGTGTATTTTCACAAAAAAAAGTCCTCCAAGTTTGAGAAGGGAGAGTGTTGACATGTTGTGGGGTTGTTAATGAATGCCATAAAACAATATGTGTACTGACTGTTTAATGAGAAACTATTTGTTCTATATACCTTCATCTAAAGTACAATAAAAAATTTTAAAAAAAAGCCACGGAATTTGGATTGGGATTGCATTGCCTCTATAGATCGCTTTGGGTATAACTGACATATTCACAATGTTGAGTCTTCCTACCCATGAGCAAGTTATGTTTTTCCACTTAGGCAGGTCTCTTTTGGTTTCTTGCAGTAGTGTCTTGTAGATTTCATCCTATAGGTCTTTTATGTCTCTGGTTAGATTTATTCCTAAGTATTTTATCTTCTTGGGGGCTATTGTAAATGGTATTGATTTGGTGATTTCCTCTTTGAGGTTCTCTTTGTTGTTACAAGGGAATCCAACGGATTTTTTTATGTTTATCTTGTATCCTGAAACTTTGCTGAAATCTTCTGTTAGTTCCAGTAGTTTTCTTGTGGATTCTTTGGGGTTTTCTGTCTATAAGATCATATCATCTGCAAATAGATACTTTTACTTCTTCGCCACCAATTTGGATGCCCTTTATTTCTTTTTCTAGCCTAATTGCTCTGGCTAAGACATCCAGCACAATGTTGAGTAAGAGTGGTGATAAAGGGCATCCTTGTCTGGTTCCTGTTCTCAAGGGGAATGCTTTCAAGTTTCTCCATTTAGGATGATGCTGGCTGTTAGCTTTATATAAATGCCCTTAATTATATTGAGGAATTTCCCTTCTATTCCTGTTTTGTTGAGAGTTTTTATCATAAATGGGTGTTGGACTTTGTCAAATGCCTTTCTGCATCCATTGATAAGATCAAGTGGTTCTTGTCTTTTGTTTTGTTTATGTGGTGGATTACACTGATTGTTTTTCTAATGTTGAACCCTCCCTGCATACCTGGTATAAATCCCACTTGATCATGGTGAATTATTTTTTTGATCTCTTGCTGAATTCTATTGGCTAGAATTTTGTTGAGGATTTTTGCATCAATGTTCATGAGGACTGTTGGTCTGTAATTTTCTTTTTTCGTGGTGTCTTTACCTGGTTTTGGTATCAGGGTTTATGCTGGCTTCATAGAATGAGTTTGGGAGTATCCCGTCCTTTTCTATGCTCTGAAATACCTTTAATAGAAGTGGTGTTAACTCTTCTCTGAAATTTTGGTAGAATTCTCCAGTGAAGCCATCCGGACAGGGCTTTTTTTTTTATTGTTGTTGTTGGGAGTTTTTAAATTACCTTTTCAATCTCTTCTTTTGTTATGGGTTTATTTAGTTGTTCTACCTCTGTTTGTGTTAGTTTAGGTAGGTAGTGAGTTTCTAGAAATTTGTCCATTTCCTCTAGGTTTTCAAATTTGTTAGAGTACGATTTTTCATAGTATTCTGTTATGATTCTTTTAATTTCAGTGGTCTGTTGTGATATCACCCATCTCATTTCTTATACGGGTTATCTGCTTCCTCTCCTTGTTTTCTTTTGTCAGTTTGGCCAATGGTTTATCAATTTTGTTGATCTTTTCAAAGAACCATCTTTTCGACTTGTTAACTCTTTCAATTGTTTTTCTATTCTCTATTTCATTTAATTCTGCTCTAACTCCTATTATTTCCTTTCTTCTGGTGCCTGAGGGCTTCTTTTGCTGTTCTCTTTCTACTTGTTCCAGTTGTAGGGTTAATGTTTTGAGTATGGCCCTTTCTTCTTGTTGGATGTGTGCATTTATTGCTATAAACTGACCTCTGAGCACTGCTTTTTCTGTGTCCCAAAGGTTCTGGTAGGATGTGTTTTCATTCTCGTTTGATTCTATGAATTTCTTTATTCCATCCTTAATTTCTTCTGTAACCCAGTAGTTTTTGAGCAAGGTGTTGTTCGGTTTCCATGTGTTTGATTTTTTTCCCCTTGCTTTTTCTGTTATTGATTTCCACTTTTATGGCTTTATGGTTGGAAAAGATGCTTTGTAATATTTCAATGTTTTGGATTTTGTTAAGGCTTGCTTTATGGCCTAATATATGGTCTATTCTGGAGAATTTTCCATGTTCATTGGAAAAGAAAGTATACTTGGCTGCTGTTGGGTGCAGTGTTCCGTATATGTCTATGAGATCGAGTTGGTTGTAGCATTTAGCTCTTCCGTGTCTTTGTTGAGCTTCTTTCTGGATGTTCTGTCCTTTACTGAAAGTGGTGTGTTGAAGTCTCCTACTACTATTGTGGAGCTGTCTAGCTCTCTTTTCAGTGCTGTTAGAGTTTGTTTTATGTATTTTGGAGCCCTGTCATTGGGTGCGTAAATATTTACTATAGTTATGTCCTCCTGGTGTATTGACCCTTTAATCATTATATAGTGTCCTTCCTTATCCTTTGTGGTAGATTTTACTTTAAAGTCTATTTTGTCAGAGATTAATATTGCCACTCCTGCTCTTTTTTGAGTGTTGTTTGCTTGATGTATTTTTTTCCATCCTTTGAGTTTTAGTTTGTTTGTGTCTTTAAGTCTAAGGTGTGTCTCTTGTAGGCAGCATATAGATGGATCTTATTTTTTTCACCCATCTGCCGCTCTCTGTCTCTTTATTGGTGCATTTAGTCCATTTACATTCAGTTATTGGTAGGTATGAGTTTATTGCTGTCATTTTGATGTCTTTTTTGTGTGTGTTTTTCACAGTTTCTTTGTTCCACTTAATTTTCTGTGCTGAGTTGTTTTTCTTTATGTATTTTCATCTTTTTCACTGTTGTTGATTTTGTGTTTGCTGAGTATATTTTTCTAGTTTTATATTTTGACTTGTAGGATTGTTAGTTTCCTTTGTGGTTACCTTAATACTTACCCCAATTTTTCTAAGTTGATATCAGTCTTTTACTTCTTTATATGGCCTTGACTTCCTCCCCATATGAAAAATCTATGTCTATATTTTTTAAGTCCCTTTTTTTGTTTTAATGTTGTCATCTTTTACATATTGACATCTGTTTCCCTATTTTCAGTGTTTTAGCTTTGATTTTCTTTGTGACTTCCTTATCTGGGTTGATATCTGGTTGCTCTGTTCTGTGTTGTAGTCTTGGCTTGTTATCTAATGTTGCTGATTTTCTAACTGGAGGACTCCCTTTAGTATTTCTTGTAATTTTGGTTTGGTTTTTGCAAATTCCCTAAACTTCGGTTCATCTGGAAATGTCCTAATTTCACCATCATATTTGAGAGACAGTTTTGCTGGCTATATAATTCTTGGCTGGCAGTTTTTTTCCTTCAAGGCTTTATATATGTCATTCCATTGCCTTCTTGCCTGCATGGTTTCTGCTGAGTAGTCCAAGCTTATTCTTATTGATTCTCCTTTGTAGATGACTTTTCCTTTATCCCTAGCAGCTCTTAAAATTCTCTCTTTATCTTTGGTTTTGGCAAGTTTGATTATAGTATGTCTTGGTGACTTTCTTTCGGTATCTACCTTATGTGGGGCTTGATAAGCATCTTGGATAGGTATCTTGTCATTTTTCATGATATCAGGGAAGTTTTCTGCCAACAAATCTTCAACAATTCTCTCTGTATTTTCTGTTTTCCCCTCCCATTCTGGTACTCCAATCACTCGTAGGTTATTCCTCTTGATAGAGCCCCACATAATTCTTAGGGTTTCTTCATTTTTTTAAAATCCTTTTATCTGATTTTTCCTTAAATAAGTTGGTGTCAAGTGCTTTATCTTCAGTCTCACTAATTCTGACTTCCATTGCCTCAGTTCTTCTCCTATGACTTTCTACTGAGTTGTCTAATTCCGACATTTAATTTTTAATCTTCTGAATTTCTGATTGCTGTCTCTCTATGGATTCTTGCAGCCTGTTAATTTGTCATTATGTTCTTCTCTAATCTTTTTAATTTCCTCTATTGCGTGTTCTGCATTTTGCTTAATTTCCTTCCTAATTCTTGAAGAGTTCTATATATTAATCTTTTGTATTCTACCTCTGGTAATTCAAGGAAAATTTCCTCCTCTGGAAAATTTCTAGATTCTTTATTTTGGGAGCTTGCTGAAGCCATCATGGATTGCCTCTTTATGTGATTTGATATTGACTATTGTCTCTGAGCCCTCGATAAGTTATTATATTTGTTTATTTTATGTTTGCTTACTGTGTCTCATCTTCCTGTTTTGTTTTGATATGCCCAAATAGGCTGCTCATCTGAGCTAGTTTGCTTATTGATACCTTTGAAGCTCTAATGTCCTGTCACCAGGTGATTAGATCTGTTACTAGGTATGTGAGCTCAGGAGTCTGCCCACTCCTCCTGTATGGATTCAGCTCAGGTGCCCACGTAGATAGCCACCAAGTGTGTGGTGTAGGCTCTCACTTACAGTCCTAGACAGTCATGGGTGATTGGTATAGGCACAGGAATCTGGCTGCAGCAGGGGGACACACTATGAGCAAGGCAGGGGGCTGATGGCCACCCCCAAGTGTCCAGGAGGAAGGGGTGTCCCTGTTCCCTAAAGCACCTAAGTGGGTGGGTTTTGCAGCCGGACTATGAGCACCTAATGCTGTTGGCTGTAAGGACTGGGAGGCACCTCTTATTCATGGGCCCCTATCACAGGTGGCTAATGGTATGGGTGGAGCCACCAGTGATCAGGCCCCTGATGTGGGTAGGTGAAGACCCTGCTTAATGGGCAGATCAGTGTCAAATGTCAAGAACCTGCCACTTCACAGCTAAAACAGTTGAAGTTAGACTTTTGGTGTATACCCTGTTGTACCGTGGTAATGAGGACCTATGCTGTTGAAATGGGCCCACACAAGTCTATGCAGGGAGAAAGGCCCTCAAAGTCTGTGGATCCCTTATGCCTGTGCCTAGGCAAAGGAGCTGTGCCTACCCTGGGTTCCTGGCTTAGGGGAGCCAGCAGTTTATTTTTTCCCCGTTTGTTAATTTGTTCACTCTCCAAGGCAGGGAGAATGGCTCTGGGTGTGTGATGTATCCTGCTTCTGGCCCCGGGGACTTGCCAAATGCTGAAGCTGGTCTGGGACCCAGTGCAGAGCAGGGAGTGGGGAGGTAAGTGGGAGAGAGGTTTTTCCCTAAGGGAGGTGTTTTTGATCCACGCTCTAGGCCCTACTCAGGTAATTTTCTTTCACCGATCCAGGGCTGCTTCTCTCTGATTCTGGGTAGCCGTGTAGACTCTCTGGCCTTGGGTCTCTCCTGGTGTGGAAAATGCACCTCCCGAGCACCGCTGCTTGCCTGCATCACCACTTGCCCCTGAGCTGATCAGGCCTGTAGGGCTCAGGCTCTCACCTGGTCAGGTCTGGTAACTCCTCACTGCTTCAGAACCATCTTTCTCTCCCCCTGACACTCAGTCCACTTCCTCAAATCTGCCTTTGATGTTCAAGGCTCCCAGATTGCCATATATTTTTGGGTCTTTGTTGTAAGAGAGTCCACCAGAAGCGCCTGGCTACTCTGCAGTCTTGGCCCTGCCCACCATACCAAAACTTTTAACTTCACTCAAAGTTATGCTACACATCTTTCCCAACTGTTACAGGCTGGCTATTTGCAGTGGGCAAGAGGGCAGTCGTTGCCGTCTTAGTTTTTCTTCAACTTGTGCTTTTATCCATTCCCATACTCTTCCCAAACCCCTCTGCCTCAAAACGCTGGTTTCTGACACCTATGAGGCTGCAGGACTGAGGAGAGGAAAAATAAAAGAATGTTCTAACTTGCTGGGTGGGCTTCACTAAAGGTAAAGGATCCTCAGTACAGGTAGATGCTCTAAAGAACCCACAAAAAACCCTGTGAGAGAGTCAGCTATCAACACCTGCCATGCTCAGAGAGGGAGGGTTTCCTTTCCTTTCCCTCCTCCTCTTATTTCACCCTGTCTTCTCCAGCTTCTTCACACACCTGTCCCACATGTTGCTGAATTTGTCTCTTTTGCCTCTCACCCCTTGAGAATGGGTGTTTCTCAACATTCTGCCTTTGACTTTCTTCTGTATTTTTTCCTATAATTGGCTGATATTTTTCTTCCACTCCTGGGGATTCCACCCTTCTTTCTAGGCAAATGACATTCAAATCTGTATTTCCAGCCCCTTATTCCCCCTGAACTCTAACTCTGAGTTACTGATGGTCTGTTGGAAACCTTGACCTGAATGCGCCACAACTTCATCAATTTTCACAAGTCTCAAAATAGTCATCATTTCCCTACCCCTATTCCTTGTTTTTCTTAACTTTACCACTTTTCTCCAACCAGCTAGGCTAGTGCCTATCATCTTAGGCTGTTCCTTCTTCCTTACCCTCCGCATGAAATCAGCTGCCAACACTGTAGGTTCTGTCTTAACAACAGCTTTTGAATCTGCCTCTTCTTCTCCGTTACAACTTCTCCTTCCCTACTCCCACCACTCAGAGATAACAGCTATTAATATGTTGGTGTATATTCTTCCAGCCTTTTTCTCTATTGATAAATAAAATAAATATATAAATGTTATATATACATTTTTATAGACTGGGGTCATACTGTTCGCCTTGTTCTGTAGAAGTCTTTTTTTTTTTTTCTCTCTCACTTAACAATATATTGTGAAAATCTTTTAAAGTTATCTCATCCAAAATATTTTCCAAATACTATGGCAGATGAAGACTTTGGATTTTGCCTTGTGTTGTTCAGACAGAGTCCCCATACCTTTTTTTTTTTCTCCTCTTCAGTTAATGGTGGCATAAGTGCCCATGGAAGAAGGAGACAAATTAAATTATGCTTAACATATAACACGTCCCGTCCCTGGTGAACAAGATGCCAATAGGAGTGCAGTGTGAGGTGGACCTGATCATTGCTGGACTTATAATACCAAACCAAACTGTTGCTGTGGAGTTGATTCCAACTTATAATACCAAAAACCAAACCAAATCCACTGCCATCAATTTGATTCTGACTCATAGCAACCCCATCCAAGGCTGTAAATTTCTACGGAATCCGACTGCCGTATCTTTCTCCCACTGAGCTGTTGGTGGTTTTGAACTGCTGACCTTTCAGTTAGCAGTCAAGCGCCTTAACCACTGTGCCACATGGGTCCTTCCAACTTACAATAGTGCTTAACAAGTATTTGTTAATATCTTTAATATTGTAAATGGGAGGAAGATGACGTAGGAGGCAGAACTAGATGCAGAGCCTGGTCAGGCTGACAAGGACCATCACCAGGCCAGGACTAGTGGGACTTTGATGAAGACACCCTGCCAGACTTGTCTTCTTTCCTTGACTGTGAAGGGGTATTTGGTGATAGGTTGACCAACTGTACCAGTCTGAGGGTTGTCTTGGGACATGGGGCATTCCATGCTAAAATGTGACAGACCTGGGCAAACCAGGTGTTATGAATTAAATCGTGTTCAACATATGTTGAGGTCCTAGCCTCTGGCACATGTGAATGTGACCTTGTTTGGAAAGAGAGTCTTTCAAGATGTTATCAGTTAATAGGAGGTCATACTGGAGTAGGGTGAGTCCTAACCCTGTATGAGCAGTGTCCTTATAAATGAGGAGAAGAGACACAGGGACAGAAATACAGGGAGAAGACAGCCACGTGCAGAGAGATCAGAGTGAAGCATCTACAAGGCAAGGAACACCAAGGATTGCCAGGAAACACCAGAAGCTAGAAAGAAGCAAGGAAGGATCTTCTCCAGGGGCTTCATAGAGACTATGGCCCTGCTGACAGCTTGAATTTAAACTTCTAGCCTCTAGAAGTGTAAGTCAATAAATTTCTGTTGTTGTAATCCTCCCAGTCTGTAGTACCTTGTTACAACAGCTCTCAGAAACCGGTATAGTGGGACAGTTGGTCCCCCTACTTGATGAGTCCCACCCCGTGTTCAAATTCTCCTCCTAAAGAATATGGAGCTTTAAAACTACCATCTCTCCCCTGCAGGAACATTAAGTGTGGTGACTGAGAGGAGAGTTACATCTTCCAGCCAGAATCCTTTTACGTGGGAGAGAAATAAATGCCTATGGTGTTTATACCTCTGTTATTTTGGGATTTTCTGTCACTAGCAGCCAAACCTAATTCTAACTGATGCAACGGTAGAAAAGTAATGCTAATTAAAGTTATTTACATAAACTCACCAATTTTATTCTTAATTACTGTGACGCACAATAATGAAGCATGCTTCCCGAACTGCTATTGTCAATTTTATTTGATTACAGCACTAAACTTGGTATATAGATGTGCTTGGCTTTTTTTAATAGTTTGCTGATTGCATGGTACGGCCATCCACTGACAACTTAGAATACAAGAGAGGATATATATTCCTCCTGGCATGTGAATGGAAGTGCAGGGCACCAGGCCCTGCTATTAAATTTGGATAAAGAGTGGAATCTCTTTTGACCAGCATCTGAGAGGCAGTATTAACATATACCTCATGGCCAAAGTGCATTATGTTCAACCTCCACTGTGCGCAGTTGTTTCTAGAGACATGACTAGATCTTTGGCATATCAGCATCCGTGAAATAATAAGCCATTCTTTAAATCAAGATTTTGCTGCATTACAAATGCTTGGAGAGGGTTTTAAAAATTATTATTCCAGTGCTGGTCTACCTCCTTTCTTTCTCTTAAATAATCTGCTTGAGGCAGATGCAAAGAGTTTAGTCATCCCAGGACATGACTATAGCTAATTTGCTGAGAGCCTCTGAACATACCCCAAGCCTGCTTAGGACATCTGCAGGGAGGTTAAATCATTTTAAGTGGAGGAATTAAGCTAATGTTTTCTGCCAGGAAAAAACTGTGGATCTTGGTATTCCACAGAAGACTTTTAATGGCGGAAACGAATTATACTACAGATACATAAAAGAAAAATAAATCCATCTTATTTTACTAGGAGCTTGACACTTTTATTTAGAAAATTTATTTATGAATGCTTCCTTCATACATTACAGATGCATTTCAAATGTGACTCTTGTTACGTTAATAGCCTATATTTTAAAAACAGATCTGGGTGAAAGTGGGGACTGGAAATGCTTTGAAGTAAGAAAGAAAGAAGAGAGAGGACATATCTAATGATAACACGAATCAAAGAGCATAACAAATCTTTTTCTTGCAAAAAAAGGAAACTCTGATCTGCCTGAGAGATTCTAAATAGAAAATTATTCTCTTGCAAATGACTTTGGTGCCACCACCTATCTCCCCACAACGTTAACATGGTAAACCTAAGTGGGAATTGTTTGTAACGGACTATCATCCACAATATAGCGGGTACAGGTGTACATATCGTGGTGTTTTCTATTATGTTCTCCTATTTGTAGGTTCAACAATGAATGTTAGATGCTATGCACAAAGGTGAGCTGAGGTTACTTGCTGGGGGCAAGATGGAGGATCTCTAGCTAAGGGGATAAAAGGCAGTTATGAGCAAGAGTCTGAATGGCCTTCAAATAAATGCTACAGTAAGGTTCATGATGCTGAGAGGGTTTAGTTCTGAACTAAATAGACCAAGTTAACCATCCTCATTCACTCCTACCCTTAATGAAGGTCTAGTTACTTAGACTATAATTCACCTATATTTATTAGTGTTAAACCATATGCAATCTATCTCCTGGGTGCTGTGGAACCCTTGGGCAGGGTCCCTTCTGGCTGCAGACAACCTGCATTGCTGCCAAGAGTTAAAACAATGGATACATGTCACTGAACAAAAATGAAAGCTACTCTGGCTAATCTAATCGCTCCCTTCTTCTCTACTATTATCCCAGTTTCCTGAAATGAGATAGCATCAACTGAGGTATTTAAGTAAAATATCCTAAAAGCCTGTATTCCGGAAACTGCATATTCTTTCTTTTCTGGAAAGAAACCTGGTAAGTAGCTTCTTCACATTGCAAGCCACTGTCAGGGGTGGGCGAGGGATCCTGGCATTTCAAGGTTGTAAGCTCTGATTGTCATCCTCAGTGTATGCATGGTTAAGAGGTTGGAACCATGAATCAGAATCCAGTCCTTCTGTGTCACAGGCTTTGGGACTGCTTAGGGCCTCCGTGAGACCCTCTACAAAATCGTAGTTTAGAAAGACCGTGAACCGCTAGCTGAGTCCCTTGTCATAGTGAATCAGCATCAAGCTTTCCATGTGTGCCAGGCAGCATTATTCTTCTTCGTACCATCTAGGGGAAGGACTGGGCCTGTGAGGTTTCAGTCTGACTCTCATGGAGGGCAACCCAGTGTGACAATGATTTCCCTCTGCCCATGATGGTCTATTCTGAACATTTGTTTCCTGGTTGTGATTCATGGGCCTGAATACCTGTGACCCTGTGGTACTCCTTCTGAATGGATTTCTCTGCTCGGCTCATTTATAATGCAGAATTTCATCTTGAGAGAAAGTTCCGTGTTTATTGTCCTTTGCTCACCCTCTCAAGGGTGACTACGGTGGGGCAGACAAGCAGGCTTCAGCAACTAGAGCTTGTTTGCACAGCAACTATATTTATCTTATGAAGAATAGAAAATGTACAACAGCTTGCAGCCTCTCCCCCACAAAAAAGATCTCTCAGAAAAAGTAAAGTTCATATTACCCTAAGAAAGATCATAAACTGTTTTGTTCGTGGTTTCTCATTTCCTGTGACTGAGAAAACTTGACCTAGCCTTGTTTTTTTCTTTTAATATATTTTATTGGAAGGAGAGAAGTGGGGCTCTCTTGTCACTAAGCAACATGAATAGAGAAGAACGCCCATGGTCGTTTGTTGTATAAACAGTGCCATAATGAAGATAAAGAACTAAAATCCTGACCTTTCTCCATTCCTTCATAACCAGACTCAAATGCCACTTCAGTGTCTGAACACATTAATATAATGGAAGAGATAGCATTCAGGCCCTGAACCTTGACCTTCACAAGCAGAGGGGAGAATACTAGCATATTAGTTATTTTATGAGAATGGAAGACATAATTTTTATCAGTAGGTTGGAGCAAAATATACACGTAATCTCTGCTTTAAATATTCACTCCAAGAGTTAGTTCTCTGGCTGAGTTTCAAAGGGCTACCTGGCCAGTAACTTTGCACTTGTAATTTAAAAGGTTGTCTGGTGTTGCTTTTCACCTTAAGGACCCAGTGATAGGGAGCTACTTAAATACTTGGAGATACATGAGTCTGTTTTCTTATATAACAGATGAAAAAAGAGAGAAGTTAATTGGTTTTCCCAATGTCGCCACATTTAACAAGTTCCAGGGCTGGTACTAGAATTCACTTGTGTTAATATGCAAAATTTGGGGAGCCTAAATAATAAATTTCCCACCGTGATATTTCTTCTCTGAAATGGACAGTAAACTGACATAAAAAGAAAAAACTATTTGATATTCATTTCATAAATATTTATTGAGTGGTCATTATACGCTGTCTGGTAATTAGCAGAAATAAAGTCTTTTGAGTTGTCAGAATGGTCATTGGAGAGAAGACTTCTCTGTCTTAACATAGTCATTTTTGTTCACTTGTTCATTAACTCATTCATTTATTGATCTAGCAGACGTTTATTGAGCATGTATTATATGCTAGTTATTGAGTTGGGAGCTGGGAATACCAAGATTCTGAAAAAGCTAGTCTCTGCCTCAGAGAGCTCATAATCAAACAAGGGAGAATGATACATAAACAGATCATTTCAATGTCACATGCAATGTTAGAATGACATGCAGTTTGTTCTGGAATCATAAAAAATGTGTTTATAATGCAGTTCAAGGATGGGATGGTGAGTCAGGAATGCCTTCTGGAAGAGTGGACCTGAGCTAAGTCTTATCACAAGGAGTTATCTATACGAATATTGAAGAGGTAGCAGAGGAAAAGGCATTCCAGGCTGAGAATCAGCATGCACAACGGCTGGGAAGTAAGAAATAGTGTGCTGTGTGAATATGCAGCCCAGTTTTGGTGAGATAGAGAGGCAGAACAGTGTAGTCATTGAAAATGTACTCTACATGGACCTCATACAGAGACTGGCTGAAGAAAGCTCCATCCCCATGTTTCAGTGATTGCCTAGGGAAAGAAGGGACTGGAGAATTCTACACTGAGTCTTAAATCTTCCACTTGTGAGTGATATATTGTTCTTGCTAATATTTCATTGGTCAAAGAAAGTCACATGACCATGTCTACTTCCACAGACGACAGGGAAGTGCAATCCTCCTATTTGAGCAGAAGGAGAAGATATTGATGAACTATGATTATCACAGCAACTGAACTACTAGTTAGTTATTGTCAGAAGGGAATATTGTCTGATGTAGTGCTGGAAGATGAGCCCCCTAGATTGGAGGGTACTACTCAATGGCTGCCATGGTGGACTCAAACATTGTAACAATCATGAAGATGGCACAGGGCCAAACAACATGTTCATTATGTTTTACATGGGGCTGCCATGAGTTGGAGCTGACTCAACAGCAACTAAAAACAATTATCAGAAAGGCTAAAAAAATAAGGCTATTATATTTGATAGGTGTTACCTAACTTTTATGTGGTTCATAAATAACTCTCCCACAAAAAGTGACCTCATTTTGTTCCTTGGGTCCTATTTCCAAATAATTTGTTTTGGAAGCACATGAAAGAGCCGTTTTTCTCAGAAATAAATATTCTTTTGGTTGACTAGTTTGCTTGAAGTGGTCAGCTGGTTTTTTCTATTTTAAAAAACTGTGCTTATACTGTTTTACTAGAATGGTGGGATCATGTTTCCCATTTTTTTGTGCATCTATAAAAAAGATACCAATGAAACTTCCACCTCATCTGTAATGGGAAATGAGTGTACACTTACAACTATACTCTTGCCACTTGGCAGAGGGTACTTATTATTACCCAGTACTTATGAAAGATTCAGTTGATCCAAGTGTGTCAAGTCCATTACTTTCCTTGGTTATTCTAAAATTCACACCCTGGATCAAGCAGGATTAGTTGGAAGCTGGAGGCTTAAATTACACTGTAATGGTTCCCTAAAGAATTGCTTTTTCTTAAGGATGTTTTGGTGTAATGCCATAAGCCTAGGTAGAGGGTGTTGTTGTTGTTGTTGTTAGGTGCCATTGAGTCAGTTCCGACTCCTAGTGACCCTATGTACAACAGAACAAAACACTGCTTGATCCTGCGCCATCCTCTCAGTCTGCTATGTTTGAGCCTATTGTTACAGCCACTGTGTCAATCCTTCTCGTTGAGGGTCTTCCTCTTTTCTGCTGACCCTCTACTTTACCAAGAATGATGTCCTTCTCCAGGGACTGGTCCCTCCTGATGACATGTCCAAATTATGCGAGATGAAGTCTCACCATCCTGGTTTCCAAGGAGCATTCTGGCTGTACTTCTTCCAAGACAAATCTGTTAGTTCTTCTGGCAGTCCATGGTATATTCAATAATCTTCGCCAATACCATAATTCAAATGCATCAATTCTTCTTGGGTCTTCCTTATTCATTGTCCAGCTTTCACATGCATATGAGGTGAAGGATAATACCATGGCTTGGGTCAGGTGCACCTTGGTCCTGAAAGTGACATTTTTGCTTGTTAACACTTAAAGAGGTCCTTTGCAGCAGATTTGTGTTGATTGTGGATCCAAGTAAAATGAAATCCTTGACAACTTTAATCTTTTCTCTGTTTATCATGATGTTGCTTAGTGGTCCAGTTGTGAGAGTTTTTGTTTCCTTTATGTTAAGATGTAATAAGAAATAAGGCTATTCAACAGAGGGTTCTGGACAGAGCTGGAGAAGGATGTAGAGCATAATTCTAACTCACAAAAAAAGGACCAGATTTACTGGCCTAAAGGAGACTGGAGAAACCCTGAGAGTATGTCCCCCAGACACCCTTTTAGCTCAGTGGTGAAGTTACCTCCGAGGTTCACGGTTCAGCCTGGAAGTGGACAGTCCCATAAAACCAAATGAGACTAACGCAGTACAGGAGTCCAGTGACAAGGGCCAGAAGGCAGAAGGGGACAAGGAAGCGGGTGATAGGGAACCCAAGGTTGAGTAAGGATATTGTTGATGTGTTGTGAGATTGTTAACCATTGTCATAGGGCAACATTTGTAGTAACTGTTAAATGAGAAACTATTTTGTTCTGTAAGCCTTCATCTTAAGTGAGAATAACAGCACAATTGGAAGAGCATAGTCAATGTCACTGAACTGTGCATGTAGAAATTTTTGAAATGGTGTGTCTTTGGCTATGTGTACTTTCACCAAGAAAAAAAAGGTTGAGAAGTTAGAGGGTTGATATGTTGTGGGGTTGTTAACCAATGTCATAAAACAACATGTGTACTACTGTTTCATGAGAAACTATTTGTTCTGTAAGCCTTCACCTGAAGTACAATTAAAAAAAAAAAAAGAAATAAGGCTATCGTAAGAAGTAGCCTCATGTAACGAGTCTGCTGTAAGAATGTTGCCCTGCTTAGAAGGAACCCTCCCACTTCCTGGGGAGAAAGTTGTACTTCCCCTAAGCAGTGGTTTGTTTTTAATCTTATGGATATTGTGAATTACTCTTTTGTTATTAGCTTCTGGAAAACATTGAATCTACTTCAGAGCCCAACAGTAGCAAGTGAAAAATTCACTATGGAATGTACATTGTAATCATCCCCGGTTCCATTTATGTTCCTGTCCTCATTTTCTTTCTTTTATGCTTCCCTCTCTTAATTTCTGTTAGCCTGTATTTTATATATCCTTTTCATCCTTTTCTGAAATAATGTGGAACATAAATACGTAACAGAAGGTAAAAAAAAATTTTTTTTTTTTTTTATAATTGAACTCTTCTTCTCTGGAATCCCAATTCTTGCTGATGGCAAAATAAATAACTAAGTTAAAGGTAACTCAGTCTCTTTTAGTTTAAAATTTGTCTCTGATAAATATTTGGTATTTCAATGTACAGATTTACTTTAATGGGTATTTACACATCTTAACAGGCCTGTCCCTTTCTTCCATCTTTCCTGGAATGGTGTCAAGGATCAGGGAGAATCTTCATTTCTCTTTATGGCAAAAAGTAATATTCCATTGTATGTATGTACCACATTTTGTTTATCCATTCATATATTGATGGGCATTTGGGTTGACCTTTTGGCAATTATGAATAGCGCTGCAATGAACAGTGGTGTGCAGGTATCTGTTTGCATTCCTGCTTTCAGTTCTTTTGGGTATATGCCTAGGAGTTGAATCGCTGGTATATACCTAGGAGTGGAGCATATGTTTAACTTTTTGAGGTACCACTACCAAACTGTTTTCCACAGAAACTGCTTTGCATTTTGCATTTCTACCAGCAATAAATGAGGGTTCCAGTTTCTCTACATCCTCACCATCATCTGTTGTTCTCTGTTTTTTTTTTTTTTTTTTTTAAATCATAGCCATCTTATTGTAGAGTTGGAACCATCTGTAAATAATCCAAGAGACAGTTGGCTGAGTATAAAATGTGATAGGTCCAAAAGAGGCATTATTACCTTGACTTATGGGCTAATATGAATCGATCACATTGCAGGTGCTACCAGTGGATGAAAGTGGCAGCCATCTTTGTAATGTTACAGATCATCTTGAGGAGCACCAGAGTAGTCTCTTCAGCTTCCAGATGGACCACTTTTACCCCAACCTACATACTCAGCCCTCATTTTCAGAGTCACTGATACTTATTTCAAAGCTTTAGAATAAACTTGTCTATGAAAGATATTGAAGTTTTTTTTAGGTTAACATACATTTGCAAGTCAGGATAGCAAGCTGTTAATTTCCCAGGAAGACTATGCTGAGTGGATGGAATTCAGGGCAGGCTGGTGTGGTGGTGGGGGTTGCAAGTGCCAGGATAACTCTGGCACACAAGCTTTCTTGGTGAAGTGCTGGTGCAGGGCCCCTCCACAGTCAGGGGTCAGAATTGGATCATTGAATTGCTGGGTGGGCAGTCTGAGACAAGGAAGAAGGATGTGGAAGTGAAAGGCAAGAATTGCCAATTTTGTTGAGATCCTGAGGATGGGGACTGGTTTTAGGGGTTGCTTTTTGGGTCAAATAGGAAGACTCATAGGGAAGAAAATGTGGGTCCCCTGAGACAAAGAGAAGAGGGAACATTATAACTGATGATAGTACCGCATGAATGCCAATTATGGTGTGCATACAGCCTCATACAATTTCTTGAAGGAATCGTATCTGTTTTTACTTTCAGCACCAGCCTGAGCAGGACTCATGAGTGAAATAAATGTGAAGAGGTCCGTGGAAGCAAAATTGAATGCCTCTGGTCTTTTTGACAAGGTGTTTCCATCAAGTCATAGCGAGTATCATGTCTGGAGCCAGCAGACGACAAGACGTTCTGTAAGGGGCTTGCTCATTATTTACTGAGTATGTCAAAATGTTAGCTACCTCCAGGGCTCCCAGAGGAGCGCGTATTTGCCAGAGTACCTCCATGAGAAACGTGAGCAAGAGAAAAATTTGCTACTCATTTTCAGGACTGTCATGGAGAACAAGTATTCTGTTTTCTCCCTTTCCTGCTGAGGCTTCTGGGTACAGAGACAATACCATCAATAAGGAAATATAATGTCAGGGCTTCCTAGCCAGGGTGACTGCTATGGACTGTGCCCCATACCTAGGTACAGACAGGGTTTCGTCTCTTTTGTTTTGCTTTTTTCAACTAATGACTTAAGCCCTCATGTGCTGTATTAATAATGAAGCCGAGTATCTCCGTCTTGAGCCAAACACCTCTAAGCCTGAATTGTCCAAAATCTCCTGAGTATTTTGACACATGGCCTTTGATTCTCACTGTCACACAGAGTTGCTGTTGACTGTGTGTCCTCTGAAGGCTGACAGGAGATGCTGTCCATTTTGCAGTAATGTCCTAGAAGCCCAGGTCCCTATATAGACTTCCCTGGACCTTCCAGGGACCATGATCCGACTTCTTCCTAAGTGGGACTGAAACTGCTCTGTACTTGGGCTGTCCAGGTTGTAATTCTTCCTATTTGGATTATTTAGTAACCAACTCCCAGGGTGCCCGCTGCCCCAGGAGCAGCAGGTCAGGGCTGAGTTTAGCATCTGCCCTTTGCACACCTGGACTCACCTGCCCTTTGCACACCTGGATGCACACTCCTCTTTACCTCCCCCAGGGATCCACCCTCAGGGCCATCACTAAATAAGAAGTTAAGTTTAAGTACTATGAGAGGTCCTGGGGGATGCATCAACCCCTTGGACATGATCACTATTTCTCAGGGCAACCTAGTGAGTCAATGAGATTGCAGGAGGAGAGGGTGGGGAGTGAGAAGTGAAGGGGCCCAGGACAGGGTAATCTGAGCAACAGCAACATGTAAGGAGTGCTAGGAGACTGAAATGGTGGGTCTGGGGAGGGAGGAGAACAGTAAGAGAATATGGTATCTGTAAAGAAAATATAAGAGGGGCAGGTGGTTCAGTGGTAGAATTCTCTCCTTCCATGTGGGAGACCTGGGTTTGATTCCTGGCCAATTAGACCTCATGTGCATCTACCACCCATCTGTCAGTGGTGAATTATGTTTTGTTATGATGCTGAACAGGTTTCAGCAGAGCTTCGAGACTTAGGATGGACTAGGAAGAAAGGCCTGGAGATCTACTTTTGAACACCAGCCAGTGAAAACCCTAGGGCTCACAACACTCTGATATGCAATCATGGGGATGGTGCAGGACTGAGCAGCATTTTGTTCCACTGTGCACGGGGTCACCATGAGTTGGGGGCTCAGATCTTGACTAGGCCATTTAGCTGGGGAATATCTAGGATTCAAACTCAGGTCTGTCGATGCTATAGCCTTATACTTTCCATTGGGCAATATTTTCTGAGGGAGTTATTAACCTCCTGTGCTTTTACAGCTACTCTCTGAAATGGGGAAGAACAGTGAAAGATGAAGAGTGTCATCCTGGGCAATGACCAATGCAAGGCTAAATCGACTCCAGCCTCTGGCTTCTAGCCCGGCATACTTTCTACTGCCCCCATGATGACTCCGTGCGGATCATCGGCATCATCCCACTGCGAGTTTATATCACAGTGACCCACAGTCTCCCCACGTCTACAGCACTTCTGGGAAGGCCTCGTGAGTCTGACTTCATGAAGCAAGTTCTCCCTGGGAGGATTGGACTCAGTGGCTTGTTATGTTGATGGTATCTGGGTTCTTGCTGCATTTCTGTGCTTGACATGCGCTGTTATTCAAGCTTACTTTATTTCTTACAAAACATAGAGACGACTCAGGGGAAAAAAATAAACGAGAAAGGTGTGTTAAGGGCTGGGGAGCTATTGACAGGTTGTGGCAAGTTTAAGGAAGAATCACAGAAGTGATAAATGATCTGAAAGGACAGATTCATGAGGGGAAAGTGTAAAACCAGCAACAACAACAATAACAACAATGAACAAAAAACAAGTCGACCCTGGACTATGTATTTCTTACCCAGAAGAGGGAATAAATATGGTCCTTTCTGAGGCTAAATGCTAACATATTTGGATGGCAGTTTAGACACCTGAGCTGTAAAACAAACAATATTTAGTTTGAACATTAAGAGGACTTACCTGAAACACCTGTGGGAACAGACAAAATAACGAAGTTTATTGAGCTGGCTTTTTGTCCCTCCCCACCTTGAAGCTATTTTTTCTCCTCCAGTTTCAACATTACCTAAGGCTCTGTGCATTTCTCTCAAACAAGCTCTTCTTTCAAAACATTACTAACAATGTGGAGTTTGGCTGAACTCCTGAAACATTGCCCTGAGATAATCTTTAAACCTTAAACCAAAAATATCCCCTGAAGTCTTCTTAAAACCAAACAATAGTTTAGCTTAACTAGTTAAAAAAAAAAAAGTCTGCCTTGAGCGTTATGCTCTTTTAAGAACTATTCTCATATGCAGTCAAATTGACAACAGCAACTGGAAAGATTAAATAGGAATCTTAGGGGGCAGTGAGTTTATGTTAATGGGGGAGGAACAACTCAGAAAAGCAGAGTGAGAATGGTTGTACAACTTGAAGAATGTAATCAATGTCACTGAATTGTATATGTAGAAATGTTGAATTGGTATATGTTTTGCTGTGTATATTCTAAACAAAACAACAACAACAAAATAAATAAAATTAAAAAGAAAACCAGCATTACTAACAACAAAAAAGACAAACAAGCCAATTAAAAAATGGGCAAAGTGAACCCACACACCTATGGCCGATTGATTGTAGACAAGAGTGCCATGCCCATTCAATGGGGAAAGAATAGTCACTTCAGTAAATGATGCTGGGACAACTGGCTCTCCACGTGCAAAATAAAGAACCTGGACCCCTGTCTCACACCATATATGAAAAGTCACTCAAAATAGATCAGTGATTTAAATATAAGAACTAAAACCATAAATCTCCTAGACGTAAACAGTAAAACTTCAAGGCCTCGTTTTTGACAACGGATTCTTAGAAATGCCACCAAAAGCAAGTGCAAAGAAAGACAAAATAGATAAACTGGTCTTCAACAAAATGAACAAAAAAATGTACATCAAAAGACTTTATCAACAAAGTGAAGAGAACCTACACAAAGGGAAAAAGTATTTGGAAATCACATATCTGAAAAGGTTTAATATCCAGAATACATAAAGGACTCCTACAACTCAGCAACAAAAAGATAAAAAATTCAGTTAAAAGTCAGAGGCCTTGAATAGGCACGTCTCCAAAGAAGACATACAAATGTCCAGTAAGCACATGAAAAGATGATCAAAGTCAGTCAGTAGGGAAATGCAAATCAGAATTACAGTGAGAAACCACTTCACTCCCAGTAGGACGGCTATTTTCAGAAAAAATGGAAACTAACAAGTGGTGTTGAGGATGTGGAGAAGTTGGAACTCTCATCCATTGCTTGTAAGATTATAAAATGGGGAACCACTGTGGAAGACAGTGTGGTGGTTCCTCAAGAAGTTAAACATAGAACTACCACATGATTCAACAATTCCACTTCTATCTATGCATCCAAAAGACTTGAAGGCAGGGACTCCAACAGATACGTGTACACCAATATTCATTGCAGCATAAGCTTTGCAGAGCCAAAAGGTGAGAACAATCCAACTGTCCATCAACAGATGTAATATTCCATTTTAAGTCTATACCACATTTCACAACAAAACAATTTTGTGTTAAAATGTGACATATGCATATGATGGAATATTATTCAGCCACAAAAAGGAGTGAAATTTTAATACCTGCTACAACGTGAATGAACCTTGAAAACATTGTTATGTGAGATAAATCGGACACAAAAAGACAAATACGGTATGATTCCACTTCTATTAAATATTGAGATAGGCAAATTCATAGAGACAAAAAATAGATTGGTATTTACCAGGGACTGGAGGAAAGGGGAAATGGGGAGCTACTGCTTAATAGACACTGAGTTTCCGATTGTAGAGCTGAAAAGTGTTGAAAATAGTGGTGATGGCTGCACAACATGAATGTCATTAATGCCACTGAATTGTATACTTTACAATGGCTAAAACGGCAAATTTTATGTTAAATATATTTTATCACATTAAAAATTACCAAAAAGAGACTCTGTCTTAGTCATCTAGTGCTGCTATAACAGAAATACCACAAGTGGATGGCTTTAAGAAAGAGAAGTTTATTCTCCCACAGTGTAGCAGGTCACAAGTCCAAATTCAGGGCATCAGCTCCAGGGGAACCCCTTCTCTCTTGGCTCTGGAGGAAGGTCCTTGTGATGCATCAGTCTTCCCTTGGTCCGGGAGCATCTCAGCACAGGAACCTCAGGTCCAAAGGACACGCTGTGCTCCCGGCACTGCTTTCCTGGTGGTGCAAGGTTCCCATGTGTCTCTGCTCGCTTCTCTCTTTTATATCTTGAAAGGGATTGGCTTAAGACACTATCCAATCTTGTATACCTTATCATTGTAACTGCCGCTAATCTATCTTATTAGATCATAGTGATTGAATTTACAACACATAAGGAAATCACATCAGATTATAAAATGGTACGTAATCATATAATACTGGGAATCATGACCCAGCCAAGTTGACAGATATTTTTGGGGGACACAATTCAATCCATGACAGACTCCCTTATGTTTCATTTCCTTTGTCTTTCTTTCATAACGAATAGCAGCCTAGTTCACTATGATTTTAGTAATATATCATTTATCAATATATCAATTATCTGGGAATATTTGCATTTTAAACAATCACCTTACTCCCCACTCCTTTGCAAAGCAATCAAAGCCTTAACCCAGAAAAATAATTTGAAAAGGAAGACTATCATTATTTCCCTGAAGGTAAATGCCACCTTCTGAGATTTTTGTTTACTGAAATAGTATCACAAACAAAACAGACTGCAGGGTATTTACAATTATCCAAGATAGCAAACATTAACGTACTTCTAAAACCATAGGAGTGCCTGTTTATTAATAGGTAATTTATTTGCTAAACAGAACTCATTTTAAATGTATTTTTTACATCACTTTCCTCTAGGAGCTAGAATAAACTCATTCCCATTATTTCATGCATTTGAATGGAATACTGCTGCATTTAGGAAAAAAATGCATAATTCAGTATTTCATTAGTTCTGGTACTACATGCCCTTTTCCCCTACTATCTGTTTGAATTAGGATTAGTTCTACATGGAATAAACATTAGTATGGAAACAAAGGTTGAATTGGGACAAAACACAAATTTGATCAAATGGTGTATCTCCAGTCTACTTTTAGAGCTTTTTGTTTTAAATAAGAGAAACCAACTCTGAGGGATAAGCCAGAATGGAATTGTTTGGACGATGTTGGGAAGCTCTTGCCATCAATGGAAAGACCTAGCAACTAAGTTTGGAAAATGGGCTAGGACCAAGAGAAGCTGAGTAGCTGCAATCACAGTGAAGGCCATGCCTCAGCACAAGCTAGGTAGGGCTGCTGGACACTGTTTGCTGCCTCAGCACTGCTGTCCCTGGATACTGGCCACTGAAATACTGGAACTATGGCAGTGGGCACTGGACCTTGCTGTCATCGCCCTCTAGATCCTGCCAGAGTTGGTGCCACCCAGATCCACTCTGCATCACTGACTTCAGTATTAAACCCAGTTGGCTGAGTCCAAGTCATGTGCTTGTATCCTGTGGCTAGGAGGTGGAGGAAGGGGGAATCTGTCCTTTCCAGCTTCAAGAGAGGGAGGCAACTAAATTCAAATGTAGGAAATGCCCAAACACAAAAACCCACTTGCTGTGGAGTCATTTCCAACTCACAGGGACCCCATGTATGCCGGAGTAGAACTGTGCTCCATAGGGTTTCCAATAGCTAATTTTTTCGAAACAGATCTCCAGTCTTTCCTTCTGAGATGTTTCTGGGTGCACTTGAACCGCTAACCTTTTGGTTAGCAGCCAAGGGCGTTAACTGTTTGCATCACCCAAGGATTCTCAAACAGACACAAATCAAACCAGTTGTCACTGAGTTGATGCCAGCTCATGGTGTGTTTTCAAGGCTGTGACCTTTCGAACGCATATCCCCAGGCCTGTCTGCAGAGGCATCTCTGGGTGGGTTCAAATCGCCAATCTTTCAGTTAGTAGTTGAATGCTTGACTGTTTGTGCCACCAGGGACTCCAATTATTATAATCTTTTATGTTTTGTAGTTTTACAAAAACACATACATTTTCTTATTTGTAGACACTTAAGTTGTAGACATTTTTAGTATTACCATTTTACAAAATTCTTGAGATTTAAATGTCAAAATAATTGGTTAGGGTTCCTCAGCTACTAATTGGTGGAGCTGGAGTTTTAATCCATGTCTTCATATATTAGGGCCTTTTCCTGGCTTACTGTTGTCAACTAATTTTTTTGTTTCCTGCTCCATTAGAATCCTCTATCTTATCATTTAAATATAAACAGACTCAGCTGTGATCTCATTTTCTGTCATCTAGCAGATTCTTTTAATTATTTTTTGGTATCAATTATGATTTCACATCTCATGAGGTTTACACTGGAACTTTTGAATTAAAACAGAACTTTAAATCTTGTTGTGGTTAAATAATTGAGAGTCCGAAGAGATGGTCATTTTTTAAAAAGACTATTATACTGATGTATGGAAACTCTGGTGGTTAAGAGTTCGGCTGCTAACCAAAAAGTCGGCAGTTCGAATCCACCGGGCACTCCTTGGAAACCTTATGGGGCAGTTCTACTTTGTCCTATAGGGCCACTATGAATCAGACTCGACTCGATGGCAATGGGTTGGGTTTTTCGGTTATACTGATGTACAACTGAAGTACAATAAACTGCACATGTGTAAAGTGTAAAATTTGATGAGTTTTGACATATGTATACACTTGGTACAACCATCAACACAGCCAAGGCAATGAACATTCCATCATCTCCAAAAGTTTCCTCGTATCTCTTTGTAATCCCTCTCCATCTCCAGGCAACCACTGATCTGCTTTATTTTGATAAGTTTGCATTTTTTAGAATTTTATATAAATGAATCATAGAACATGTACTTTTTTTTGTCTGGCTTTCCCTCAGCATAATTATTTTAAGATTCATTCATGTCAAACATATCAAAAGTTCATTCTTTTTTATTGTTTAGTATTTCACTGTATGAATATGCCACAATTTGTTTATTCATTCACCTACTGATGGACATCTGGATTGTTTCTAGTTTTGGTTATTATTAATAAAGCTGCTATGGGCATTGGCCTCCAAACTTTTGTGTGGTTGTATAATTACATTGCTCTACCTAGGAGTAGAATGACTAGGTTATATGGTTAGGTGTATGTTTAACTATGTAAGAAACTGCTGAACTGTTTTCCAAAGTGGTTGTGCCATTTTACGTTCCCACCAGCAGTGCGTAAGTGTTCCAGTTTCTTCACAATTTAGCCAAGAGTTGGCAAGTCAGTCTTTTTAATTTTAGACATTCTAGTGGGTGGAGTAGTATCTCATTGTGGTTTCCATGATGACTAATGGGTATCTTTTTATGTACTTAAATGCAATCTGTATGTCCTTTTTGGTGAAATCTCTATTCAAATCTTTTGCTCATCTTTTAAATTGGGTTGCATATCTTCTTAGTATTGAATTATAAGAATTCTTTATGTATTCTAGATATGTTTTTTAAATCCTTTTTTGGAATATTTTCTCCCTGTCTGTGGCTTGCCTTTTAATGTTTGTATCAGCAAGCCATAGGGATTTTCATCCTGAGTTTTCCCTCTTGGGACACATTCTTATTGTCTTAAATCTTGTGGCCAGCTGCGTGCCTAGAATATAACTTATTGCTGAGTCTTTCCTATACCACCTTCTGCTTCCTAGACCGGACCACCTCTCAGTTATTAACAGTGGTCATTCTTCTGATTCTGTGTCCAAACTCCTTGCTACTCAGCATCTGTCTATAAGATCAGAGACCATGCCTGGCCAAGCACTGAGACTTCTGTGAAATAATCCCATTCTTTAGGACCCTGTACACACTCAAACTAAATACAGCCATCTAGGGATGAAACCAAATACTGACAAGTTTAAAGTTTATGATGGTGATAAAGATTCTAGTCATTCATACGTATTTATCAAATGGCTGCTATGTGTAAGGCCTTCTCTGTGATTCTAAAGGTCAAGACAGAGAATCTAAACAGCTTACTACAGAATTCTGGAAGACTGATACTACTTGCTAGTTCTATGGCATAGGACAGTGTCTGGGTAAGTGAGAGATATGGAGAATAGAAACTGTGGTTTTAAAAGTTACAAGTGATACTTTTAAATATGGAAGCCCTACTATTTAGTTTGAGAAACTTTTCAAGATGCTTGGCATTCACATTCAACATAAACTATTTCCTATTAATGTGAAGATTTTTCACTCCTCCATTGTGAATATATATGAATTTATGACTTACATATCTTTCAGTACTATTTTCCATCTCAACTCACATATTGATTAAAGGGAAATTGTTCGTAAGAGTTAAAGAATATCAACCTACTGATTATCTTTTATCAAATATTCAAGTGTCCTGATTCTAGACTTGGAATCTTGAACGGTGAGACAATATTTCAGTTCCCTATAACTGGAATTGTAGATTCAGTTAGTACTTATGCCCACCACTGACCCAGGTTTGGGAATTTCTCAGAATTCGCTTCACTGACTTGTCCTCCCACCCCTGCTCTTCTGAATGTCAATTTTCAATGCAGCAGTTGCCTCCTCAGGATGAGATCCTTGGGCCATTTTCTTAGCAGTGGGACAATTCCAATACAATAGTGAAGAAGGACCAAGTCCTTCTCTGTTGCCTCGACAGCCTATGCTGGCACTCATCACTCCTGGAAGGCCCTCAGCCTCTCCTGGAAGGGGCAAGTTCCTCATTGTTTCTGAGATGGTCTCTCGCAGGGGCCTTTCCTTGAGTCATGGGCTGACATACTCACGCTTGGCTTTCTTTTGTATGGAGTTAAATAGTTCATTGTTCTTTGCCAGCTGGACACTGCTCACTAAAGGATAATAGAACAAACAAAATTTCTATTTTAGTTTCTTATTTAGGAAAAAAAAAAAGGACATCCTTATAATCAAGTGTAGTTTCTTTTTTAAAAAAGAAACTTTGTTGTTTTCACTTTTAACCATCATTCTAGTACAGGGTGGAATCAAGGTAAACTTTGTCTTATTCGTTTCTATAGAAATGAGCTGGTGTTTGTCACAACTTAGGCTGTGCATTGTATGATGAATTCCAGGTTCTAATACAAGTCTTCCTAAGAAATGAATAGCTGAATAGAGAAAAACTTAAAGAAAAAGCTAGTGTTTTGGCCTCCTGAGGGAGGAAGATTTAACACGAGAAGGTGTGAATAGTAGGGAAGGCTGGTAATAAAACTGGTAGTCTGCAGGCAGGAGTCTTGGAAGATTTTGAAGGCAAATTCCAATTAGAGGATAAAAGAAAAGGAAACCTATTGCTAAAACAAGGGTGTGTGACGATATTTGCAGCTGGGAACCTGATCAGAATGCAGAGGTGATAATAAAACACAAGTGGGGAAGGGAAACTTTAAAGAACTAAACGAATAAAGAGGTAAGGCAAAATATTTTAAATCATGTTTAATGAGCTTCAAATAGAACCACCCAAAAAGCAGAACTGAAATGTGCAGAGGAAAAAAAAAAAAAACAAAAAAACTTGAATACCTCTCCTCCCTATGGTGAGGTGGGGGATGGAGAGAGAAGGATCCTATTCAACAAAGGGCTGTGGTAAGAGGGAGATCAAGTTGCAAGCACTCTGCGGGTGGGGTGTGGAAGGGAGTCGGGTGCTCTCTCTTTTGCCTTGCCCTCTCCCCATTTTGTCTTGGCTGCTTTTCTGAGTCGATGATACACATGTAAGTGCCTCAAGCCATTTTTAGCAGCAGTCTCCTTGCATCCTGACTCATGTCACTGTGCACTGAACTGTAGCTGGCAGACCAGAGCTGAGATTAACAATATGACATGCCATTGACTGATCACCTCCTCACTGGGTACTTAATCATACACTGCAGCATCTGCCACTTAATATTTAAGGTGAATATGCTTTGTTTCTCTAGTGAGATTATAAGCACTGTGAGGACAAGGACTATAATCTATTTATCTTTGCTTTTATCATTTTGTTGCTGTTGTAAGTGGCTGTCCATTCGGCTCTGACTCATGGAGACCTTGTGGCTAACAGAACGAAACGTGGCCTGGTCCTGCACCATCTTCACGATGGTTGGTACGTATGAGGCCATGGTTGTGGCTGTTGTGTCAGTCTATCTAATTGAGGGTCTCCTTCATTTTTGGTGACCCTCTTCTTGGCCAAACATGATGTCCTTTTCTAGCAATTGGTCTTTCCTGATGATGTGTCTTGTTATAAAAATAAAAAAATAGTCAAGAAATCCATAGCTGTTAGGGCTTCTGAAGGTCTTCAGAAAGAAGACCATCCAGATGTCAGGGTCATCGCAAGACATTCTACAGTCCTCAGACTAACCCCAGATGGTCTTATGTGTCCAGAAGCTCAGGAGCAGTCAACACACTTCTGAGCTCCGATTTTGTGATACGGTAGGTGCACCTAATCAGCCTTTGACTTGTTGTATTTCTAAGTGATAGAGGGATTGAGAGGCAGCCTCCTTTTCTTCCTCTTAATCTTGTACAGTCAGCTGTGCCTCAATCCTGATGGGTTCACACTGTAGAGGAACTGATATGGGAAAGGTGAGAGTCACAGTTGATGGCGGAGTTCTGAGGTCAGAAACGCACATCTCTGTATTGGGACTCCTAGTAGATGGGTTTTATCATATTTAGTGTTTTGGATTCACCAGAGCTTTTTCACTTAACAGTTTAGAAAATAAATGTGCTGAGAAGAACTAATTATCTGGGTAAACTATATGAAAGCGTGCAACGAATTACATATTACATATTAATGCTCAGTTCTCCTTTACTATGACTGAGGCTAGCTCTCTCTTATTGGTCAATGTTTCAGTCTAGATCTGGGTCTTGGTCTTGGTCCTGGATATTTACAAAATTTCAACGATGAACATTAAAAAAAAATAAGTTGCCATCACATCAACTCTGACTCATGATGACTCACTCCATGTGTGTCAGAGTAGAACTGTGCTCCACAGGGTTTTCAATGGCTGATTTTTTGGAAGTCAGTCTCCAGGGCTTTCTTCCAAGGTGCATCTGGGTGGACTTGAACCTCTAAACTTTCAGTTAATAGTTGAGCATGTTAATTGTTTGTACCACCTCAGGACTTCACAATGAACACACATTGCTTTTAAAACCAGAGAGGAAATAAGACACACTGGACGAGCAGGGCAGACCTCAAGCACTGCTCTGGGCCAGCTGAACTTGACAGTAGTGGGACAGTTGGGAGCAAAGAAGGGTGGCTTTTTGACCAACAGGTGGCAACCTGATGGCTAACACTGTTTTAAACTCAAGTTAACATTCTAAATGAGCAATTATTTAGAATCAAGGAATGAGTCTTTTGTCCATAGACAACACCCAACACATCAGAAATGTCTTTGAAGTTTTGGTTGCCCTGGTTTCTTCTCAAGGTCAGTCACCTACACACTGGCAGCTTTCTAGAAAGGCTCAGACCACCGTTGTTTAGCCAGCAAGAGCCAGAGCATAATTGTGAAGGTTAAGTGCTTAGCAGTTGGTTTTGAAACTGCTTCTTGAACTTGATAGTGATGTAACATTTTCTATACAACTTCCATGCTCGTTTTCACCAAGTCATAAGACGCTGGAGTCCACCTGTTTTAGAAAAGGATGAAAACTGTGCACAATTGAATAACTGCCATGGCAAAAAAACAAAAAGAAAGACAACCCTGTGTTTTGCTCCTCATAATGGTTTAATGGAGCCCTGGTAGCGTAGTGGTTAAGAACTTGGCTGCTAACCAAAAGGTCAGCACTTCAAACCCACCAGCTGCTTCTTGGAAACCCTATGGGGCAGTTCTATTCTGTCCTATAGGGTCGCTATGAGTCAGAATAGACTGGTCAGCACCTAATCACAACAACAACAATGGTTTAATATTCCTACAGAATCCATTCTACCTTGGGGAAGACCTATTTGCTGTGGAAAAAGCCATTCATTATGGTGATTTGGTTTAAACAGAAACAAGCTCCATTTTTTTCCTTAGAATTCTAAAATTTTCTTCAATTTTGCATCTGTGCTAATTAAAACTAGGTGTAATTTAAAAATGAAGTAATCTCATCCTCATCCCTCAGAAAAAAACCACTAAAACAGTATTTTTCATGGTTTATTATAGTTGCTCTAAAATACCTGTTAAAACAAAAATCATATTAAGCCAGTAAGAGAAATTGAAGAAAGTCTATTTAATATATCATTTTTAAATAGGGGTAACATTTCAGCTAGGGAGTAAAAAATATTCCTAAGATGAAAAAAGCTTCCAAAAATTCTTATACCGCATCTTATTGACATGGCCATGGAAAAGGTTTGGAACAAAACTGATAAAACAATTTGTGATCAGGAAGGATATCACACAGCATTGTCTTGAAGAACAATAAAAATAATCACTGATTTACCCTAAAACATAGCTCTAGTCTGACCTTTGGAGTCTCTATTTCTTGGAACTGCCTGCACATAGAACTAACTGCAGAAAAGAACACAATGTCTAAGGCGAATGATCTTCACTCATTTATCCAGACCACTCTTGGACTCAAAAGGTAACTTTAGAAAACAGTTTTCTCAAGACTCAAGGGTCAAAAGAAGATCTCAGGGAAATGGCCTGGGTGGGTCACTCCAACTCCATGGAAGCCAGCAATCTGGATTCCAGTAGAAATAACACTGTTTCTCATGCTAATGCAGAGTCCACTTAAGCAGTAGAATGAAACATTTTTTGTAACTGCTGGGTAGAATAGCAGGTTGTGTTCAAGCTCTGACATCAGATGGCCTGAATTTGTTCCCCATCCTACCATGCAGTAGCTTTGTAATCTTTGAGTCCTCAGTCTCCCTTATCTGTATCAAAAGTGCTTGTTTTATGGGAATGTTAGAAAGATTAACTGAGATAATGTGCTTAGAACTACATCTGGCATGTAGTATGTGCTCAATAAATATACCAGTTACCTTGGAGACCTACCAATAAATTTAGAAAGCCCTTACTGAAAAAGATGTGATTTTAATGAGCCATTTAATCAATGGGAAATATCTTGTAGAAATAGAGGATTTAACAAATTCCAAAATTAGCAAATGGTGTATGATAAATTGAGGGAGCTGGGAGGCAAAGTTCAGGGAGGGTAATACAACCTGTTAGATCAGGTCAGAAGGTCATTTTTTCATTAGAGTATGAGAATGAGAAAGAGGGTGATGTGGGAACTTGTTATGAGAGCATGTGGTCATTGCCATTCTGAATCCTTCTGGAAAGAGAGAGGAGAATAGTGGAATCACGTTAATGAGGGTTGCAAGTTTCAGAAGTTAAACCAGTTTCTACATTTGTGAACTCCTGCAGAACATCCAGGAGATAAGAGAGCGTGGTCAGGAAGGTAGATGGAAAAACAGAGATTAAATTCTTGGGGTTTTGTTCAGTCTATTTTGTTAAATCAATTTTGTTCAATCTATCTTTCCCTTTGGATTCTTGTGAATCATCTTTATGATTTATTTTTAAGATCTTGATATGGGTTGAATTATGTCTCCCCAAAACACGCATTATAAACATGTGTTATAAATCCTAATCTTTGTGGGATGTAATTCCATTTGGGAATAGGGATTTCTTTGTTATGTTAATGGACTGTGATGGTTAAGGTTGTGTCAACTTGCCTGGGCCACGATTCTCGTGGTTTGGCAGTTATGTAATGATGTAGTTATCCTCCATTTTGTGATATGATGTAATCACTTCCATAATGTGATCTGATATGAGCAACCAATCAGTTGTAAAGGGAGTTTCCTTGCGGGTGTGGCCTGCATCCATAGATATGGACGTTCTGGCAAACTCACTGGCTTTTACTTGCACTGGATCCTGCATCTGTCTTGTCATCATCTGACGTCTGGTTCTTGGGACTTGGGACTTGAGCTAGCAGCCTGCCATCTTTCCTGCTGATCATGGGATTCATTTGACTCCGCAGTTTGTGAGCCAGCAGCCTGCCGCCTTACTGGCTGATCTTAGATTCATCTGCTCTGCAGCCCACGAGCCAGCTGTCTGCTGTCTGACCAGCCAATCTTGGGTTTGTCAGCCCCTGAAGCTACATGAGTCAGGAGAAGCCTCCAGCCTGATGTCTGACCCATGGATTTGGGACTTGCCAGCCTCTACAACCACGTGAGCCATTTCCTTGAGATAACTCTCTCTCTCTCTCTCTCTCTCTCTATATATATATATATATATATATACACAAATATATATATAAAACCCTTTGCCATCAAGTTGATCCCGACTCATAGTGACCCTATAGGGCAGAGTAGAACTGCTCTGTGAGGTTTCCAAGGAGTGGCTGGTGGATTTGAACTGCTGACTTTTTGATTAGCAGCCATAGCTCACCGTAGCTCTTAAACGTTTCACAACCAGGGCTCCTCTCTTTCTCTATATGTATATATACATGCTTCACTGGTTTTGCTTTCTCTAGAGAATCCAGCCTAAGACAGAGGCCATGCTAGTGTGAGGTGTGTCTTAAGTCTATCACTTTTTGAGATACAAAGAGCAGATCAGGCACAGAAAAAAGAAATCACTGAAGAATGATTTCTTTGGGAAGATGGATGCCATGTCACATGAAGATCACCAAGGAACCAAGGAACAGAAGCTGAAAATAGACAAGGACTTTCCCTCAGAGCCAATAGACAGAGACTTCTCCTAGTGCCAGCACCCTGAATTCAGACTTCTAGACTCCTAAACTGTGAGAAAATAAATTTCTGTTTGTTAAAGCCACCCACTTGTGGTATTTCTGTTATAGCAGCACTAAGAAACTAAGACAGGTCTTCATACAAGTTTGGGGTTGGGACATATCCTTAACAATGAACCAAAGGACAACAACAACACCACCAACTGCTTCATAACCAAAATCCCACTGCCATCAAGTCTATTCTGACTCATAGCGACCCTATAGGACAGAGTAGAACTGCCCCATAGGGTTTCCAAGCAAGGGCTGGTAGATTCAAACGGCCGACCTTTTGCTTAGCAGCCAATTGCTTAACCACCATATAGCTCAGTTAATCTTCACAGCAACTTTGTAAGGAAGAGATGGGAATCCTCATTTAAAGATGCGGAAACCGAGGCTCAGAGAGGGTCAAGAATTTGTTTCAAGTCACAGAGCTCAGACTTTGTAGGCTGAAATTTTAACACGGCGCTATCAGGGCATAATGCCTAGACTTTTTCCTCTATTTATTCCAAGGTCTCAAAGGAGGAAAAGGAAACTATACCAAAGGAACTCTTTTATCCAAAAAGTCTCTATGGACTGGTTTTATTACACTCATTCCTAAAGCCTAGTCTGTCCACAGAGTACTCCAATCACAGATAACTGGGGGCTACCTTCCCGAATTGAGAATTATTAGAGAAACTTTTCAACCCCCCCGAAATGTAAAGGATTTTAGGAATGGAACCTTGAAATGGTTTGTGGTTACTGGGAAGTACGATAAATAAAACAGTGAAGTTCTTTAGGAGGAAGAATTGAGGGAGCTTTAACAGCACAACTTTTGAGAGTTAGGAAGACCTAGAAAGGCAGCATAACTAGTTCCCTTGGGGATTTCATCAATCCGCCCTTAGCTACAGTGCAGTCAATTGTCTTAAGGTTTCAGATATCTGTGTGTATGTACAATTCTGAATAAGTTCAGTTGGTTCATTTTCAGGAAGGTGCTCCAATATGCAGATGGGACAACTCCCATCTGGACCTGCACCAGTTATATAGAAATTGCCATAATTTAACCTCCCTCTCTACATAGGCAGAGCCTACCTATATCAAATTAGGTGTTCAAGTTTCTTCTCTATTTTATTTTTATGTTTAGTTTGTTCCTTCCAAAGATGTGTGGCCCAAACATTAGAAAGAAGGAAAAAAAGGAAAAAGAAGGAAAGGTATTTTCTCTTCTCCATGTATGTTTTATCAACACTGCCTTGGTTTGCGATCCCTTGGGAAAAGCATTTCAAGACAGGCAGAATGATGTCTTTCCTGCCACAACATAATTTTCTAACTGCCAGGGGGAAAACTACATACTGTACCCCAAACAACAACCAAGAGAGAACAGATAATAGTCACTCCCTAAGGGCACCTGCTTCAGCTTCACTCAGAAAGGTCTGCAAAAAAGATCTTGAAGTTACTATTAACCCTGTATTTTCAAACACACAAAATGGATACCTGTCCTTACTTACTGGAATAGCTGTACTGCTTTCTGCAGGCAAGGTCTCCATTTTTATTGAACAAAATATAGCACAACTGGTCTAAAGACATAGGAACAGTGAGAGCAAGTTAGATTGCATCTGGGCTAAGATTAACCTCAATGGAAAGAGAAATCTGCAGAGGGGTTCAAATTTCTCTCTGGATCCTTCTCACAAGATGTATTTGTCAAGTGCAAAAATCCAGTGATCTGCACAACAATGTGTGTGAAAACCACGTTTTGATGTAACACATCTCTACACAATTCTTATCCAGAAGCTTGTAAGCAATATATACAACTTTCTAATAGCACCTAAATTGAAAGGAAATGTAGTCTTAGAAATGCTTCTCTTGCATTTCATTAATATTTAGAATGCTGTGACCCAACCCCTCAAGTAGCTGCCATGTGAAAACTGAAATTTCCTTTTTTTTAAAAAAAAAAAAAAAAAAAGAATTACATAGACTGACTCCCTAACGGCTTTTTGCTAACTGCGACCCAGAGTGGCCCTGCCTTCTCATGCCTTCCTTGATGAAAACCTATCTGGGGGACTCATTGAGTTGTTGTAGACACCTTCAAGACTTCAGTCACCCCTGCCAGAGGGTTCTGCTAAAATCTAGCAGCAGTTGGCATTATTTTGACCAAAAGCAAATAGAAAATAATAGTATCCTCAGGATACACACCCTCTCAGAAAAGAAAAAGGAAATAAAATTCTTGTTTTGAAAGAAAAAGGAATGTATAAACATTCAGGAGTCAATTGAGAGCCCTCTTCATTTTTATGTTATCTACTTTCCTCTAACCATATCGGTATAGGAATTCCTATGTTTGAAAGGAGAGGAGAGGGGGGTCAGTCTCTTGAGGTTGACGAGTTCTCTCTCTATAGCTTTGATTCCAGAAGATAAGAATCCAGCTAATTTCTAAACCTGCCGAGAACCAAGATTGCCTACCTCCCTTGGTAGCTCATTCCAGTGTTGAACAGCCCTGGCTGTCAGGAAGTGCTTCCCTGTGGCAAACATAAGCCCCGTGTTGCAATTTATTTCTGCTTTTTCTTGACGCGTCCTCGTCCTCGGGGAGGTAGAGTACGTTCCTGTATCTCCTATGTGCCGAGGGCCTTCACAAACTCCAAGATTGAGAGTCAATCACTCCCTTTTCCATACCGAAAACAGAAATCTTCTTTCTTTAACTCTTCCTTTTGGATCCTAGTTTCTAATGTGTATTTTTTGGCTTGCCTCTGAATGTCTGCCACACTCCTCTGCTTGTCCCTCTTTGGTTCTGAACAGACTATATCATAACAGGAAGATCACCCTGGGGTCTCCCCATGTTGCAATTTTCAAATTTATGTTTCAGGGCCAGAAATCGCTCAGTTAACTCAGGGTCACAATGAAATTTTTGGACTGGCTCCTAAAAATAGTTACTAGGGAAAAAAATATTTGTCAATTTTGTGTTCCTCTGGGAAATTAACTAAAAATTCCTCCTACAGGATGTATTAAAAAAACAGAAGGCCCAAATCATCCATTTTCTGGTCTACACATGGCTGGATTTTGAAAGGTGAAAAATAGTTATGGTAGAATTAGCATCATATATAATAATCAATAGTTTCATATATTGCTCTGGTTATATCAATATTAGACACGTAATCTATTACCCTGAAATATTAAAATTCAACATAGATGGGTCCCCACCTAGAATGATGAGTTAAATCAAATAGAAGGAAGGAAGCACAGTAGCTGCTAAATGGTCTTAGAAAGAACCATGGAGCCATTTGTGCTGTCATTAATCACCAGTTGAGCCCAATGGTTAACCATCAAACTCACAGTTATTCTGGAGATGTGCCCAGCCCTTTACCCAGTTTTAAAATACGTCAGGGTGCTCCTGACTCAGGAGTGCAGATTCTTTGAAATTTGGATCTACACAGGCTGAACAACTGCTCGGCATTAACTTTTAGTGTCTGAAATATAAATTACTGCCAGGCTGAAGAAACCCTTTAGGCACAATGTCAGTGTAGGCCTCTTGGTTAGAGACGCCTACTCTAGAAATGAACCAGTGAGAATATTGCAGATTTTTCAAGCATGTTGAGTAAAGGAAATTCCAGCTCACCATGTGGAATCCTTTTGCAAAGAAAAGAAAATGGCCCAGGCTGGTGACTTATTCTGATAAACAGCTTGTAAATTCAGAAAAAAAGTAAGAAGGATCACAGTTGTAAAGAAAAGTGGTAATTGCAGCCTGGCTCAGAATGCACTTCTAATATTCTTTTTGGACGTTTAAGTTGTATATGATAGTACAAGAGTTTATTAGGTATGTTTTATAAAAAATAAGTATTAGTTACATTTTTAGAGCACTTAATTTCATGGAATAGAAAACCTAAGATGCTATCTAATTAATTTTTACAGATGGGGTTTGGTTGGGCAGGGGGCTGCTCAGGCTGGTTATTGCCTTTTACAAATGGATAAAAGCAAAAGGAATTTAAGAGTCACCTCTAAGGTCACAAATGACTCAGTGGTGGGATGATTAATTCACATCTACACGGGAGTCAGGGGACTAGAGTCCTATTCTTTTTCTGAAACATATTATCCAGAGGCCTTCCACAGGCTAAAAGATGTCCCTGATTTCTGGGGACTTATAAGGGTCTTCTGGTGTCTTCAGTTTCCAATGCTAAGTGGTAAAGTTATTCATCTAAGAAGATAAAAATCATAGAATACAAGAATCTTAGAGATAGTTTAATGCAGCTTTGCTCTTTCTACAGATAAAGCCTCTGCAAGGTTAAATAACTTAAAAAAAAAAAATCAGGCACACACATTTAAAGGCAAACCAGTGACTCCAACCCAGTCTTCTGGCTCCTCCACTGAAAGCAGCCATGAACACTATTTTATTTATGGTGTAACAAAACCAAATTCAAAGTTTGTTTAGGCCAGGATGACTTTATTCTTTTCATATTTGACACTTCTTGGTGCTTACTTTGGGACTTATTTTGAAAAGTGTTCACAGACTTTACATAAGGTACCATGTATTTATTCTGGTAAATAAAAAGTAGTTTCTATATTATATTTGGGGACAGATTTCATGTACTAGCATAAAGTGTTATAATTAGCTTCCAATTCACCTTTCCCACACGCACAACAAAGACATTCCATTCTGCATGTCATAAGCAACTGCTTACAAAGAGCATGTACCATGTGAAAAAGTAATTACTGCCTTGCCTAAGGAATGAAGCTGATTCTATCAACATGTCTAGGCTTTTGCAGATAACAAGAGAGAAAAGTCAGGGAGTACTAATACTTCTGCAGTTTCTTTACCTTTTGAAAATTCATTCTTTTCTAATGATTAGGTATGGGAAAAAGTGAGTTAAGTACTGCTTGACCGTTTGCTCAGTGGAAGCTCTGTAATATCACCTCTTCTAGTCTTCTTTGATATAAAACCAGCCATCTGTATTGACGGCTTCACTCCTTCTTTAATAAGTTGTAAATTGAGCAACATAATTCTTCCCATGTCCAAGACTAGTCAGCCAAAATACTGTGTGTTCAGAAATTGGCTGGCTGGATGTTATAACTTGTCTGTCATCACTTTCTTTCATTACAATCCTGTGGTTGGGTTTTGTAGACTTTAAGGACCTATTTGCTAGTGATTCACTTAATTTGAGTGTATGCTACATGTTACGATGAGCCCATGTTAGACCCAAATGGCACATTCCACGACTGAATCCAAATGATCACCCAACATGTAAAAGGATCAGTTTGGGGGTTTTCCAAGGCTCCTTCTGTAAGACATCTCTTTTCACAATTGATAAAATTGATCAACTCTTTCAGCTTTAGTCTATTATGCAGTTACTTCATAGACAGGGCCCTTTCCGAGTCTTATAGTTCCCTCTCCCTTTACTTATGAATCTATCTGAAATGAACATTTACTAAAATATAAAGTTCAGGGAGAGAAAGGCCTTTCCTTTTGATAATCCTCCATTGTTGTTGTTGTTGGGTGCCGTCAACTGGATTCTGACTCACAGTGACACTGTATGACAGAGCAGAACTGCCTCATAGGGTTTCCTAGGCTGTAATCTTTATGGGAGCAGATTGCCAGGTCTTTTCTCCTGCAGAGTGGCTGGCCAGATCAAATCGCTGACCTTTTGGTTAGTTACTGAGTGGTTAACTATTGTGCCACCAGGGCTCCTTCTATCCTCTGTTAGAGCTGTTCAAAATTGTGATGGGCAACCTTTAAAAAGAGGACTTTTTGTTAGTGGAAGTATTTATAAAGATACAGTATTTCTATGTTAACTGGGAGATTGGAATAGTACCTTCTAAAAGTCTTTCTGAAGTTAAGATTTGTTGAAACTATTCTCAAATACTTACTTCAATGTAGGATAACCAAGGGAAGTTCAATAAATATAAGTTGAAGTTTTTTAAATTTTTAACTTTTTACTTGAAAAAGTAAGAATGTTCTTCATTGTTTTTGTTGAAAGAGTCATTGGGCCTGAGGGCTTTTGTTCTGAAACAACTGAATAGTTTCATTTGCTTTGGTGTATGGGGAATTATTTTAAACTGTGAAACATATCGCAAAGATGTTTTTGTAGGAACAGCCTTAGACTGGTTTAGCATCTCATCAAGGAAGCAGATAATCTATAATCTAAAACAAAAGCAAAATGTACCTGATACACAGATCATTTCCCCGTATACTTATAATGCAACCCTTTTTTCAAAGCTGGTGAAAACAGCTAACCATTGAATCTCCTTGTTAAAGTGGTAAACAACGAAGTCTCAACTAGTAGAGCATATCTGTGGGCTTAAAATTCAAGTCAACCATGTGAGGAGGAGGGGAAATGGAGGAAACACAGTTTCATTTCCCAGTAGCTCCCCTGACCTGATTTGAGGTGGGAACTGAGGAGAACATCTGTAAAAACAACAGCACGCAAATTTCAGAAGGACACGGACCATGCCCACTTCAGCAGCAGTGAGAGTCCTGAACACTTTGTGGTGATTGCACAATATGAGTAAAAAATCCGTAGGGATCCATCGTGGTGCTAGAATTTTAGACAAGCTCTGCATTCCACAATAGAAAAAGAACAACAGCCATTCTATACGGCACTGATTTAATAAATCAAGGTGACACTTACCTGCCTGAACACCAAAGATGTTTGCAACGTGGTGGAAAAAATTCAAATGCTCATTCTCTGAGAATAATTATTTCATTGACTAGATCAGTATCAGCCATCTTCAGTATAATTGCATGATAACTTTGCACATACCAAAGACTCTCAAAATATCACCATCAAGATTTTCTGAACCTTCGTAAATAAAGTGATTAATAAAGGAATTTCAAGGAGCTATAATCTCAGTGTGATTCTCATGCATGTGAATGATTAACTTTGTGCATAATTTATGTGGGGATTTACTGTGTAACTGTGGACTAGTCACTCAGCATTCTGAGCCTCAGCTTCCTGATTTCTAAAATGGTGGCACAAATATCTACCTTACCTTACTTTCCAGCACTGTGTCCATGAGAAGAGATCATGTTCGGAAAATAATCAAAAACCTGTTGCCCTCAAGTCGATTCTGACTCATGGTAATCTTATAGGAGAGGGTAGAACTGCCCTACAGGGTTTCCAAAGAGCCGCTGGTGGATTCAAAGTGTTCACCTTTTGGTTAGCAGCCGGGCTCTTAACCACTGCGCCACCAGGGCTCCATGTTTGTGAAAGTGTTACTCAATTATTATGTGCACCCTTGTGTACGGCTTGTAAGAAAGTCAGAACATGTGAGAGAAGTGTCTGACTGCTACAATGAATTACCAAGGGTGCTGAACTTTAGAAGCTTTTATATCTACTATTGTAGGCAGAGCTGTCCCCTGTGTCCCTGCTCCCCTCTACACTCCAGCAACCCCAGCTCAGCAGCCCAAGAAAAGCCGCAGGTCCATGAGCCATGATCCGCCCTGGGATGAGCAAGCCAATCAAATGCAAACAACCCGAGGTTTCTGACTCTCAAGTGTCTTACAGAAAATAGAGCCAGGAACTCCATCTGGCATTCCATTTGCTAAATGTCCCATTGATGTCATATACCAGGAAATGTGGCTGTTTAAAATCCCAAGGAATAAGATTTCCACTCAGCAGCTTTCTAATGGACACACACCACACTCTGAGAAGCAAAAACCCTCCGCTGAGATATCTGGTCACAGGCCTTTGCACACAAGCTCTCTCTGCCTGCGCTGCGGTGTAAACGCAGCAGAGGAAAATGGGACTGGCTTCAGTGGCTTATTAAAGCGCTGGGTGCCGATAGAGGGCAGTGTTGCATATCTGCAAAGGCCCACATACTCCCGCCTAACAAGACCACCACACAGCACTTACCTTGGACCCTCTCCCACACCTCCAGCACTGGTTTAATATTGAACAGGCGCAATTAAAGCAACTATCCCATGTAACATATGGCTTTTGGTCAAAGCTCATTATTGCTTCATCACCACTTTGATATTTGCAAAGGGCTTCCTAATCATTTTTAGTCATTATTCCTCACCAGCAGTTTTCTGCAGAAGGCCAGATCCATTAGCCTCGCTTTTCAGAAGCCTGAGCTCCAAAGAGGTTAACTGAGTGACCTGAGATCATTCAGTCAAGAAAAGACAGAGAGCTAGAAAGAAAACTTAGGGTTCCTGTGTTATGCTGGGGGAGTCCTCAGAATGGCACCTTTGCTAGCTTTGGATGAAAATTGTCAACAGCCTTCATTTGCTTTTGATTAACTGGGCATGGTTGTCTTGCTTAGTGGTTAACCGAGACTTTGCAGATGGGGAGGTTTATCTCAGTTAAAGTTGATGACTTGATAACCAAGAACCAAACCAGTGAAGGAGGCCCATCCTGCAGGAGATAGGGAAGGATGGGAAACAGACACACAAAATCAGGCCAAATAGTGAAACTGATTCAAGCATTTTGGAGTATCAGTGTTTCAATCCTTAGTGTTCCCTCCCTGCTACTAGATAACCATAATAGATAATGGAGAACGGATTGCCCAGAGCTTAGGAACTGTCATATCTCTTTTTTACTCTACTAGCGTTGACCCCTGGCTCTGTAAAATCTCGTGTTGCATCCCACATTCTGAAGGCATCGAATCATTTTTTTTATTTAGCTATGCACATATTGGCTTTGGTGTCACTGGCAGGCACAGTCTTGCTGCCTTGTTTGAGGCCTGGTGACATGTTCTATTATGTAATGTTCTGGCAGTCAAATAAGAGTCAGACACTTCCTGTTATCTCTGTGGTATCATCTCTGAAGTGGAGATTATTTCTTGCAAAATGGTGTTGAAAAATAAATTGATAAACTAAACCAACTGACAATAGCCCCATTACAATGCAGTATCCTTTCATAGCCAATTTATTTCTGAAATATCGTTAGACAAAAGATGGCTGTATGGTCTAAGTAGGTGACTGTATTTTGGAATGAAAAATTAAGATGATGAGGATTTGCGGTCAGGCATGGGCATAAAATATGCCCTTGTCACTGTAGTTGCGGGCTGCTGGAGAGTAAGAGTTGGGCCCAGGGCGTGTGGCACTTTGGGCGTTAGAGGTATCTAGTTTGGAGCTGTGAAAAATTTCCATCTCTGGTGGCCCTGTCTGGCACCTCACTCAACAAACTAGGAAAGACTGTTGACCTCCAGATAGACAAGTGTTACTTTCGCTCTTAGTAAGCCCTGTGCCAGTCTTGGGGCAGTCAGAAAGGGTGGAGGAAAGCAAGGTGCTTTGATGGCTCTGGCCTGGTCTAAAGTGACACACCCAGGTTTGAAGGGTTGTGCCCACATCCTCTTCACTGCAGCTGGTTGCTGGTGGCAGTCACCTTTGTAAGAGCTGGAGTATGCAGTTTCGGCGGTTGTTTGCGCCAATTAGAACTAGGCTGGATCTTGATATAAATGGGCCATATATGTGTATTTCTCTTGGATACTTACTTCTTAAATCAGTCTGGGAGATTCAGAGACCATTTTAAAACCATCTGGCCTAAAATTTTTGCATGTTTCTCTGAACCAAAATGGCGCCTTTTATCCAGGTGCCTTGGATGGAGCCAACTATTACACCTCAGGTCATCATCAAATGTCAGACACAGCAGAAATCTTAGAGCTAATGTAGTCCATCCTCTTATTTTACACATAAGGAGACTGAAGCTCAGAGAAGCATGAAGAATTGCCTCCAGGTTACGGAGATGGGCCATTGAGGAGAGTCTGGCTCTAGAGTTTGAAGGGTTCAAGTGTGGCTACTCCAGTCACTGTTTGACAGAACCTATTTGTGTCTTGGATTACTCCTCATAACTTTTTGAACTGTTGAGAAGGTGATATGAATGAACACATATATTTTCGTGTCCTTTAGAATCACCTAATATATTTGTTAAAAATGCAGATTCTGGAACCCTTCTCCCCACCAGAGATTCTGATTCAGGTTTCCATGGTGGAACATGGCGATGACACACGAAGTGTTTGCTGTCTTACAGTGGCACAGCCTACCCAGATCCTAGTGCTCCTTACCCTCCATTCTGCATTCTTTCACTGTAAAAGCCTAGTCTAGTCTAAAAGTGTAGTACCAGCTCAGCCATTAGCCAGTATGACCCCGAGAAAGCAGCTTCGCTTTAATAAGCTTAGCTTCTTAGTTTCGTCTTGGTTTCTTAGTACTGCTATCACAAAAATATCAGAAGTGTGTGGCGTCAACCAACAGAAATTTATTTTGTCACAGTTTAGGAGGCCAGAAGTCTGAATTCAGGGCACAAGCTCTAGGGGAAGGCTTCCTCTTTCTGTTGGCTCTGGGGGAAAGTCCTTGCCTCTTTTCACCTTCAGTTCCTTTGCTCCTTGGTGGTCTTTACGTGGAGTGTATCTGCTCCTCAGTTTGTGCTTCCTTCTCTTTGCCTGATCTGCTCTTTTTATATCTCACAGATGATTGACTTAAAATGAACCCTACACTGATATGGCTTCATTAACATAACCAAGGAAGTCCTATTCCCAAATAGGATTACATCTATAGGTGTAGGGGTTTAGGATTTACAACACGTATTTTGGGGAGACACTTATTCAATCCATAACAGTGGGCTTAAGTGTCAGCCTTATTCACTTTACCCTTCATCCCCATTACTTCTCTCCTGGATCACCACCACCTCTTTTCTTCTTTGCCTCTGTTCAGGACATAGAAATACACATTCTGTCCAGGGGTTTGCCTTCATTATGCCCTGCCTACAGGTCTAATGTTGAGAATAAATGTGAACTCATGCCTATTTTATAGAGCATAGACTGTTCTGCCTTAACTTGCTATGTTCTGTCACTAACATTGGACAGACAAAGGTGGGACTTTCATCCAACTGATTTCTCAATGAAAATGTTACATGGTATCGATAAAATCCTGTGCATCTTTAAGTTCTAATACTTACATTGTTCATGTAATAGAACACACTTGTAATTGCATTTAATTACAAATGTATGCGAATTTGTAGGCCAACAGAGTGGTTTCCAATATATTTTTATTTCTGATTCTGAGCATGCCAAATTTTCTACCGTTTTTCTGGAAGTTGAAAGTTTGAAGTCTATGACAGCAGAGAGAAGAAAATTCACTATTTAGTTTCTGTTGTGCTTACAACCTGAGTTATTTATGTTTAAAAACAGCATACTTTAAAATATTTCTAAACTGTCCAAACACTTTGTAAAGCCCCAGTATTTCAATGACAAACATGTTTTCCTTTTTAAAAATATTCTGATGTGTTTATTGAAAAGCCAAAACTATAATAATAAATGGAAATTGAAGAAAAAACAATTCACCATTCAAACACATCAGCTGATTTTATTCTTTGCAATTGTGTTTCTGTCCTTGTCCGTATACTGGCAATTCCAGCCCCAGTTCAGCCATTAACAAGTATGATCCTTTAATAAGCAGGAACAAATGCTCACCTTACTCATGTCACTGAGTAGTTATGAGAATCCTGAGATAATACAGGTGAAAATGCTTTGCATACTATAAAATGCCTTAAATGCCAAAAAGATTGTTATTATTTTGATCTAAGGCTCTCGTTTTATGACTCTGTCCTCCATCTCTCCAAAAGCTGTTAACATCCGTTTTGAGATGGTCGTGAGTATAAAGTAAGATGAAGAAAGGTAAAAAGATCTACAGAGATTTGAGAATATTTGACTTAAAGAAGAAAAAGCTGAAAGCCTACTTAGTAAATATATCCAAGTATGTGAAAGACTATGATAAAGTGAGAGGGGGAACCAGCTGTTAATCATCTCTTCAGAGGTCAAATAAAGAACTTATAGACTTATACCGAAGAAAGGATTTAAATTTGTTTCAAGATCAACTTCCTGACTGTGGAGGTTATTACCAACTAGAAGGGACTAGCAGAGCATGAACTCCTGTGCTTTGACTATATAAGAGTGTTTTGGTTATCTATATTTGTGTACAAAGCACCAACCAGTTGCCGTTGAGTAGATTCCTACCCATGGTGACCCCATGTATGTCAGGGTGGAACTGTGCTCCAGAGGGTTTTCAGTGGCTGATTTTTGAAAGCAGATTGTCAGGCCTTTACTTCCCAGGCACCTCTGAGTGTACTTGAACCTCCAACCTTTCATTAGTAGCCAAGCACATTAACCATTTGCACCACCCAGGGACTCCTCAACATAGTTGTTGTTAGGTGTTTTCGAGTTGATTTTGACGCATAGCAGCTTCATGTGACAGAGTAGAACTGCTCCGTAGGGTTTTCTAGGCTGTAATCTTTACAGGAGCAGATTGCCAGGTCTTTCTCTCACATAGCTGCTGGGTGGGTTTGTACCACCGACCTTTCAGTTAGCAGCCAAGTGCTTAACCATTATGCTGCCAGGGCTCCTTCCCAGTAAGTGAACATCTTATATGGCTCAGGAATACAAGAGCGAATGTGACAGCTGTGTGGTATTTTATCACTTAGCTTTGGAATCATATAAGGTCCCCTTCTGCTGAACTCAAATAGTGGAAATAATCACAAACCTGTTCAGATTCAAGGGAGGGGACTCAGACTTTACCTCTCAATGGAAGAGTGTCAAAGATTGGCAGCCATGTTTGAAAACTGCCACAAAATGCTGTCTGTAATTCATCCATTTGTTTATTCATTCAATCAACCAACATAGGTACTCAGGCTCTATGCTGCGAAAACATGAGAAGTCAGATGTCCCTGCCTGCTTTGCGGCGTTCATGGTTCAGTGATGGGTGAGAAGGTAGCTCAGAGTCAGGGTGATATACCTGGAGAGGGACCCTGCGAAGCCACTAAGGCCCTCCTCTCTGGGGCTGAACACTCTAGGGAAAAATTCCTAGTCCTTGTGAACACAATTAAACCAGCTAGCAACAAGTAGTTTTCAATTTGTTTTCATTTCTGTCCCTTGGCTTGTGCTTTCGGGATCATGGGCACTGGGATTCCTAATTTTTGGCAGCGAGTCCCATTCTAAATGTAAACAGATGGAGAAAGTGCCAGAATGGCCGAGTGTGATACATTCTAATGCAATAACATACTGACACCGGGTGGGCAAATGTGGCTGCATTAAGCAAGTGTTGGCTCAGCTCTTTCCAGCAGGGTCCACAAATTTCACACCAGGGAGATGCACAGCTAATGCCTCTGTCTTTCTCTGAGTCCGCCCAGGACTGGCTGGGTGGCACCATTTCAGTTCAGTAGACATCTGAGCAGCAGTATATTTATGAGCTTTCAAGGAAATGTAGCTGTTAGCCATGGTGACTTTAAATAATTTCTTTTTAAGTTCTCTAGCTTTTGAGATTTTTGCAGGACATAAAACACAATTAAACAACCTCAAAACAACCTTCTAGTGCCATCACCTAAAATAACTTCAGGACTGAAATTGGCCCCGTTGCCTGTTTGACCACACATTTGACTCAGAATCACTTTGAATTTGTTCTGCTCTCCCCATTCTGCCTCACTTGGCACAGTGACACTTTGGAAGAGTTCAGTCCACGTTCCAGCCTGGTAGTGGGATTTTCTTTCCTCTGTTTCCTTTGGTCAAGGACAGAGGAGGTAGCACTGGCACTGGTGCCCCGATAACCACTCATCCAGAAATACCTCTTCATCTGGCCTGAATTAATGTCTACCATTAATTCCCATTCTGATAGTCTTGGGGAACACTTTCTCTAGAAGTGTCAGGAAAACCCAAATGTTTTCTGATGAAGTGTATTAGCTCATTAACAACAGTGACCAAAATAATCAGCATTTATGGAACACTTATTGTGTGCCCAGCACTTTGCTGATCTCTTTTCTTGCAACGTTTCATACAATCCCTACTTTCTGGGGGACAACTTTTTGAGTCAGTTACTGTTACTATCCACAGTTCACAGATAAGGAAACTGATGAATATGGAGGTTAAATCACTTGCCCCAGGTACACAGATAGGTAGTATTAGAGTCAGGATTTGAACTCAAGACTATCTTGATCCAAAACTCTTGTTTTTTACCACTACACAGTTACACAACAAAGTACAAGACTCTGGGTATTTGGGAATCTGAGATGGTGGGAGGCAGGGAGAAAGAAAACAGGTGGTGGTCTTTTTTAGAAAAAGCACTCAGGACTCTGATACAATACAAACATAGGATGTAGAGATCGTTGAACATAAACGAACACACTCAGGATTTATGAAACAACTATTTTGTGCACAGAGTTACGCTGGGTGCTAGGAGAGGGAGCGGTGCAGCCAAGTCAACCACCACCTGAGAAGCTTCATGTGCCCCACCTTGCTGACTCTGGGCTAACAGAGGGAGGTATAGAAGGGGCTTCCAGGCTAAAGCAGCAGTCACCCCCATGGCAATGTCTGCTTGTTCACTGGTTTTAGCTGACAGCATTTTACTGTTGCCTACCAGGGTCATATCTCTGTCATTGCTGGCTGGGACTGATACTGCCTTTTCTACTTAACTAATGACAATCACAACAACGGCAATGACTCCCATTTCCTGAGCACTTCCTGGGTGACAGGTCTTACTTTAAGCTGTTTATATATGTTATCTCGTTGAATTCTCCCAATAGCTCAGGAAGGTAGGTACTGTTATTATCCTCATTATACAGATCCGGAACTGAGGCACAGAAATGTTTGGTAACTTACAGAGCTCTGTATCTTCCTTTGGTCCATCGGGATCTGTGTCTCAAACCATTTCCAGCATTATTTTCTTCCCCTAGGACAGTAAGTATGAAGACTTCGGCGGTTCAGTGGTAGCGTTCTCACTTCCATGCATGAGACCCAGGATAGATTCCTGGCCAATACACTTCAAGTGCAGCCACCACCCATCTGTCAGTGGAGGCCTGTGTGTTGCAAATGCTGGACAGGTTTCAGTGGAGCTTCCAGACTAAGACATACTAGGGAAAAAGGCCTGGAGATATACTTTGAAAGATCGGCCACTGGAAACCCTACGGATCACAATGGTCTAATCTGCAGTTAATCATGGGGATGATGCAGGACTGGGCAGCTTTTTGTTCTGTTGTGCATGGGGTTGCCATGAATTGGAGCCAACTCAATGACAGCTAGCAACAACAGCAACAACAGGACAGTGAGTGACTTTTAATGAATTACTGATACTGTAAAGTCAAGGATATCATATAGGGACTAGCAATGAGTAAATAGGAGTCACTTTTGGAAAAGCTCTAGTAGCCTCAATAACAGCAATATGGATGCTTTCCTTTCTGGAAGAATCTAATCACCCTACTTAGGTCAAGACCACAGTCTTCCGGGGATCTGCAATGACCCTCACGTACCAGCAGCACCTTCACCCCCCTGTCTGCAGCCCCTGAGGTCACAGGAGACCCAAAGATACCGATTGTGTTTCTGTGTGACTGTTGAAGGAACACCAAGGTAGAAGAAACTGAGAAGACAAAGTAGGACCCCAAAGTCACAGGGAACAACCGTCTCTTGCAGAATGGCTGCAGGGGCTTAGAAACCAAGGACAGCCTCTCGCTCGAGCAGCAGAGGTTTTGCCAGTGACCCAGTGAACTTGGAGCAGCTGGGGCTAACTGAATGTTGTCATGCTGGCCTGTCCCTGATGGACGGGAAATACTTTGCTCAAAGTGAGCACTTAGCGTCAACCAAGAGAATCGATGGGAGAGAGGGAGCTGGAGGTGCCAGAGGATTCATAAATATTTTATAGTGTCGAATCAAATGGAAAAGGCAAAGCTATTTCTTTTTCAAATGGAAGTGGTGGAGACTTCATTCCATTCAAGATTAATAGGTGCACTGCCCAGTAATCAGAGCTTGGAGACAAAGAAAAAGGACGGACGAGAGCATGAAGTACAAAAGGAAGTGAGGACATTCAGGGCTGCAGAGGGGTAGCTGGGGAAGCACACCACGGGCCGGGGAGGCAGGCTGACACGTGGATGTGTCTTCCTTCATATTTGCTGGAAAATGTAAAAACTGCATCATTATTTTCAAAGAACTGGGAAAATTCAGGTAATATTTAAAAAATTTATTACTTCTATCATCATAGCGACCCCATATGTTGCAGAGTAGAAGTTCTCCATAGGGTTTTCTTGGCTGTAATCTTTACAGGAGCCATGGTTGCACAGTGGTTAACCGCTCGGCTGCTAACTGAAAGGTCGGCAGTTAAAGGTCAGCTGTATGGACTATAGCCTTGGAAACTCTATGGGGGCAGTTCTACTCTGTCCTATAGGGTCACTATGAGTCAAAATTGACTTGGTGACAGTGGGTTTTAATCCTTACAGAAGCAGTTCACCAGGTCTTTCTTCTGTGGAGGTGCCAAATAGGTTCAACTGCCAACCTTTCAGTTAGCAGCTTATGGCAAACTGCTTGCGCCAGCTGGGGCTGATTCTACCACAGCTAACAACAACAACACTTACACAGTACACATAAGAATGCTCAAATAGTATATGTGTCATCACAAGTTTGGCTTAAACTAGGACATTAGAGCACAGTGTACAATCCTATGGGTAAAGGAACTGTCAGGGGTGGCCTCTTTCTTCTTCCTGCCCTCAGCCAGGGCTGGTCCCGCTTTGAATCATTCCAGAGTGCTGAGCATCTAGGCTATTTGCAGAGATTGACAGGGACAAATCTCTCACTTCTTCCTTTGGGAATTTCCTTTAATGTTTAATAGCCTCTGGAGGTAAATGAAAGGTGATTTTCCAAGCCATTCCCTCTGCTTGACCTATATCCAAAAACCGTGTCCCTGCCTCCATTTCCTGCTCAAGTCAATGAAAGCAGAATGTGACAGTGTTTCCTTTAGCCAATGCCCTGTTTCTCTTGCTGAGATCTGAGACATTCTTAGGAAGTCAGTCCAGAATTTGTGGCCAGGGCAGGAGGTGGGTCAGCCAGTTTTTTTTGAAGGGCAGGAGAGTTGGGTGTAGCCTGACCGTTCTGGAGTTTTCCCTGGGCATAAGGCACAATTCCAGCAAATACTGCCATTCTATTTGCCCTTAACCACTTGCTGTGAAGTTGATTTTAACTCATAGTGACCCTGTGTGTGTCAGAGTAGAACTGTGCTCCATAGGGTTTTCAGTTGCTGATTTTTTGGAAGTAGATCACCAGGTCTTTCTTCCAAGGTATCTCTGGGTACATTCGAACTGCCAACCTTTCAATTAGCAGCTGAGTGCATTAGCCGTTTGCACTGTCCAGGGACTTTACTCATCCTTGTGGTTGTTAGTTGCTGTCCAGTTAGCCCTGAGTCATGGTGACCCCATGCATAACAAAACAAAATGCTGCCCAGTCCGGCGCCATCCCCAAGATTGATTGGGGGTTGGACTATTGTTATTCATAGGGTTTTCACTGGCTGATTTTTGGAAGCAGATCACTAGGCCTTTCTTCTTAATCTTTCTTAGCCTGACAGCTCTGCTGAAACCGGTTCAGCAAGTCTCCATTGACAGGTGGTGTCTGCACATGAGGTGTATTGACTGGGAATCGAACCCAGGTCTCCCACATGGAAAGTGAGAATTCAATCACTGTCTTAGTTACCTAGTGCTGCTATAATAGAAATACCACAAGTGGACGGCTTTAACAAACGGAAATTTTATTTTCTCACAGTGTAGGAGGCTAGAAGTCTGAATTCAGGGTGCCGGCTCTAGTGGAAGGCTTTTTTTCTCTGTTGGCTCTGGAGGAATATCTTTGTCCCTTTGAACTTTTGCTCCTGGACAGATCTTCATGTGGCTTGGCATCTCTCTCTCCTGCTCTCTGCTTCTTAGCTTCCATATTCAGTCTCTTTTATATTTCCAAAGAGATTGACTCCAGATACACCCTACGCTAATCCTGCCTCTTTAACGTAACAATGACAAGCCATTCCCAAATGGACTTATACCCACAGCCATAGAGGTTAGGATTTACAACACATATTTCTGGGGGACACAATTCAATCAACAACAACTGCTGAACCCCCAACGCCTCTCTTACTCACCCTTATTTCCCATTAACTAATCCACAAATCTCTATCGGTCCCGTTCCATGTGTATAGTGCTATCCTACACCGTAAGAAGAATAGAAGGTAAGCTGATGTTTTCACCCTGACAGAGACAGACAGACTGTCAGCGTTTGTCTCTTGCGTTCACAGTTTTAACTTAGACCCAGATCTATGCAATGCTAGGAGTGAGTATGACAAAATAAGCACAGGTCATACCCATCTTCATGGGACCTGGGCCATCTGGGGACTGCCTTTCACAGGTCCAGAGATGAGGTGCGTCAATCAGGTGACCCTTGACCTTAGAGAGAGCGGAACCTAGTCTGGGAGTCACAAACTGCAGAAAAAAACAATTAGCAAGGAAAGCATGACAAAATGTTTCTTTTCAAGGTCCCTCTTAACCACAATGTCCACCTCTGCTAAGTTTGGCTGACAGTCTTGCCTTTGGTAACCATCCTTAGCCAGGGGCACAAGGGCTTTCTCTTTTTCATTCATTTCTGCATCTACCCCACCTCCTCCTTGGCCACAGGAGAGCTGGGGCCACTGGGAAATGCTGTCTGTGACCTGGGGGCTGAGGTGCAGCAACAGTGGCAGCAGGGGAGGTGGGCAGCATCCTGTGATGCCAGAGGCTTTGCTGATTTCTGGGGTTCCGGCTCCCTGCCGCTCTCCCTTATCTTACCAGCTGAGGCTCAACAGCACTCCATCACAGGTAAGTCCTGAGTAAGTGCTGGCTGGCCAATGGCACACCGCTTTAAGATGGTCTTGCTCTTTCGTTCAGCTTCAAAATGTTTGGGAAACCTTTACCCCACACCATTCAATTGAAAACAAAACAAAAACAACACCCTCTCTTCATGCCATTCCCTCCAAAAAACCCACACTCAAACCCAGAAAGAAATGGATATTCAGGGTCAGGTTGTTGAAGAAGATAATACTACCCTACTCCCAGCTGCTTTTTTTTTTTTTTTTTTTAAACTAAATAGAAGATGCTGGTTTAGGAACTCAAAAAGACAGCAAAAATATTGCCACGTCAACAAGCATTAAAATTTCCTTTGCTTTCCTCCCCTAGTGCCTCCACTTCCTGTGCCAGGAATACAGTAGACACTCAAAAATGACCTGTTGACTGGTTGATGTGCACGGACGGCAGAGAAGGATGAACCCCATGAAACAGGTCTCTGTCTCCACAAACTGGGCATGGAGGCAGGTCATTTATGCATGTATAAAACGAGGAAACATTTTTCTTGAATGTAGTCAAGTGTGCTCTGTGTCTGGTATGCACATGATGCTCAATTCCTGGTGTTTCTGTTCCTGCAAGAGCAATGGCCGTACTTTATGATTCTCTCTAATGCCTCATGGCACCTGCCACGGTGTCTATCCCTACAGGGTGGCTGGACAGGCCATGGACGACTGTCAGTGACACAAAAGCTTTCTCCACTTGTAACACTTAGCTTTCTCCTTCAGCTCCTTTTCTTCCATCTCCCCTTTTTCTCTTTCTTTGTCTTCCCAGTTTTTTGGAACCAAGAGACCTGACTTTCTACCACTTCTCTTAGGAACCTTAGAAGAGACCTTCACCCCTGGGAGCTTGCTTTCCTCACATGTAGATGCAGGAGACTGGACTACAGCTTACCACCACCTGCTGCCATCAAGTCGACTCCCAGTCATGGAGACCCCACGTGTGTCAGAGTAGAACTGTGCTCCGTGGGGTATTCAATGGCTGATTTTTGGAAATCAATCGCAGGCCTTTCTTCTGAGGTGCCTCTGGGTAGACTCAAACCTCCAACCTTTCTCTGAGTAGCTGAGCATGTTAACTGTTTGTACGACTCAGGGACCACAACTTAGGAAGCTGCCTTCAGAGCTGAGATAGTTGAAGGAAGGAGTGAGAGTCTGGAGCCCTCTGCAAAGTACTCTCTCCAGCCTACCCAGAGTGGTCTCCATAGGATGTCTTGTGACTTCAGGGCTCCAAACCCTGATCGCTCAGGTCTCTTCAGCTTTAGTGATATTTTTCTTCTTCTGTCCCACCCACACTTGGCATGACAGGGGCAGGAGGAAAGCTTTTGCTAGCCCTCACGCCAAGCATGCGGAGGCGGTGCTTTTTCTCGGGTGTCACAGAGGGTATGTCACCCTCCGTGAGGCCCACCATGGCCAGTGCAGGGCTGTGACCTTGGGCAAGCAGCCTCCTTTGCCTCAGGAAGAGGCTCCCAAACAGGGGCCATAAAACGGGGCTGCAGAGACCAGTGAAGTAATGTCTGAAAACATTTGTGAGATCTTTGGCTTTCCAAAGCATTTTTCTTTTTCAAATTCTAGAATGAGGCTCTCCCTTAAAAGAAAAGAAAAGAGAAGAAATTGGGCCATTTATGGCCTGGTTTTAAACACATCGTGTACAATGATCCCATGGCCTCGTGGTGGCTGAGTCCACAATCCTGGTGCAAGGCCAACTTGCAACCATTTAAATTATTTAACAATTTTTTTTCTCATGCACACATGGATGTTAAAATCATTTTTTAATATAGTCTTAAAAATACACTCCAGGTTCATGACCTCAGCTTTGGGGAATCATTACCTCCTCATCAGTTGACAGCATCAGTAATCAGTCAGCTCCAAAGGGCTTGTTTGCTTTAAAAAGAGTAATTCAGCCCTGGTCTCTAGAGCATTTTCTGGTGGGACAGAGGTCTGGGTTCAAACTGAATTTTTCACCACTGGGTAAGTTTGAGTAAAGGCAGGCTGGGACGATGGTGCTGCTTTTGCAGAAGATTGAACAAGGAGTTCATTTGGATTGCAGGAAGCTGCAGAGGTTCTAGAGCGTTAGTTGCAGTGAGAATTTCAGATGCAAGGCCTGCCAGGATCATTTGCCATTGGAAACGTGACCTGATCATATTGATTTTCTTTGAAGGTCCAAGACCAGGAGTCTGGGGCACGAAGCAGAAAACACTGATGGATTTTCCAAGCCGTCCTTAAGTTTAAAACCATGAAAATTTGTACCAGCAGAAGAAGTGTGCTCATTGGAATTTTGCTCCTTCGGGAGCTGATGTGAAAATACTGATAATCTTCGCAAACCAAGCCTCTTCAGAAGGCTGTGGGATGTATAACACATATTGGGAATTCTTTGAACTGAAGTCTCTGATCAAACAGGATTGTTAGATTGGACTTCATGAAATTATGGATATTTAACCTTTTTTTTTTACTTACAAAAATGGCAATTATTCTATGGTCCAACCTAATATATGTGCTTGACACTTGATTGTGACCTTTTCATTTCACCGTGGCAGAGAGACCCTGTCTTGGTTTGCTAGTGCTACTGGAAAAGAAATATCACAAGTAGATGGCTTTAAAGAACATAAACTTATTTTCTCATGGTTCTGGAGGTCTCAGCCATGTAGGTTCCTTCTGTAGAACTCTCTCCTAGTTTTGGATGACTGCAGCCATTCTTGGTGTTCCTTTGCTTGTAGAGGAGTCCTCACATGGGGTGTGTGTGTGTGTGTGTGTGTGTGTGTGTATCTATTCTGCTCTTTTTACAAGACACTGCTCAAAAGTGAGGCTTAGGACGCACCCTATTCTGGTTTGACTTCATTAACATAACAAGAGAAAACTATTTCCAAATAGGGTTATATTTACAGGTACCACAGTTAGGACTTCAACACGTATTTGTTTTTTGGGGGGGAGGGGCATAATTTAATCCATAACAGGGCCCTGTGTGAAATTTCAATTTTACTCACCTTCCAAAGTCCAGTTTGTTTCATAAAGCATCCTTAGCCAGTGTAACCTTAGGCCTCTCTGTGTGAAGCCTCTTATGGTCCCCCTGCCCCATCAGAATTCATCTTTCCCTCCTTGCGAGTCCCTTGACTGAGAGTTCGCCAGCCAAGCTCACTGCTGTCAAGTGGATTCTGACTCATCGTGACCTTATAAGACAGAGTAGAACTGCCGCATAGGGTTTCCAGGGAGTGGCTGGTAGATTTGAGAGTTCACTAACAGTACTTATGAAATACCAACAAAAACCCCAAACCAGCTGCTGTCAACTTGATTCCAGCTCATAGCGACTCATGAGACCCTGGGTGGTGCAAACGGTTAAGCTATCAACTACTAGCTGAAAAGCTGGTGGTTTGAACCCCCCCAGAGATGCCTTGGAAGAAAGCCCAGGTGATAAGCTTCCAAAATGTCACAGCCTTAAAAACCCTATGGAGGGTACTTCTACTCCACTCCATGGTGCACGTAAATCACCATGAGTTGACTTATGAAATATATACCTTTATATAGCTATTTGTGTTCATGAATACCCTTTAAAATTATGAATTCTTTGAGGATATGGGCCATCATATTTACCTTTGCACACAGTAGGCATTATTATTTATTACTTGACTACCTGAATCATGATACTTTGATTCATGCAGCAAACTTACTTACCAGTCAGCTCTTCCAGAATTTATAATGGATTTATGAGATTAAAATGATTACAGTCTTTGAAACTGGGATGAAAAAGGCTGTTGTGTTTTTAATCTCATAAACTAGGTGGCATTTTTATGCTGTGCGTGAATGCGTTTTCCTTTGTGTTGTTGTGAAATTAAAGAATGAGTATTTAGATCATGGCTAACCGACCTTTCTGATTCAACACTACTCTTATCTACAACTCATCCTGCTGTGCCAACACTGGGGTTGATGGTGAGGGGTCACACGGGGCACAGAGCGTGTTCCAAAACAACAACAACCGAACCCACTGCTGTTGAGTCGATTCTGACTCACCGCGACCCTATAGGACAGAATAGAACTATCCCTAGAGTTTCCAAGGTTGTAAATCTTTATGAAAGCAGACTGCTACGTCTTTCTACCACTGACCTTTTGGTTACCAGCCGAGTTCTTTAACCATTACACCACCAAGGCTCCTACAGAGGGTGTTACAACTCCCTAAATGTGTGCTACTAGACCACATGCATGCATACTGCGTATGATAAGAAATTGAGCTGCTAGGAAGCTTTGATCAGGTTCAACATCTCATTTGGAGATCATCATGACATTATCCTCCCTGCCACCCCCTTCTGCAGACCTGCTCCCCTTCCTTTGTGCCTGGTCTGTCTTGACGAATGGCTCTGATGTTCTCCCGGATCTCCAGGCCAGAAGTCAAGTAGACCTGTAGACCCCTGGTAGACTCACAGACACCTCCTGCCCTTTACCAACCCCTACATCTGATTCACCATTTCACCGTTCCTCTGCTCTGTCTCATCCTTTCATCATTACCACCACTGCCTGAATTTCAAATTTTCTGCATTTCTTTGCTGGCTTCCCTACTGACTTCTCCATTTTCACTCTTGTCTCTTTCACCAGAGTGATCTTCAATAAAACACATTTCTGATCACTTTGCTCCCCTGCTTAAAATCCTTCACTGGGTCCCCATTGCTGTCAATGGAAGACCCAACCTCTTAGCAAGTTTTACAAACCTTTTCTGGTCCAAACCAAAAACACCCAAACCGGTTGTCATTGAATCAGTCCTGACTCATGGCGACCCCAAGTGTGTCAGAGTAGAACTGTGCTCCATGGAGTTTTCAATTGCTGATCTTTTGGGAGTAGATCACCAGATCTTTCTTCCAAGGCAACTGAGGGTGGATTTGAATCACCAAACTCTTGTTGATAGCTGAGTGCCATCCAAGTACTCCTTTCTGGTCCAGTTCCTGCCTTATTGTCTAGAACACTATTTCTCTTCTCTCCAACTCACACTTCACTCTGTAGCTCTACTGAGCTACTGTGGAGAGTTTCTCTCCCCTATGAGTTTTCACATTTTCTGCTTCCCCTGAGTGGTAAGCTCATACGCTTCACCTGGGCAACTCCTACTAAACTTTGGGACTCAACTCCAAGCTCGCCTCTATTGTGGCCTCCACCAAGCTGAGCTGGACGTCCCTCTTGGTTTCCCTAGCACTCTAAGCTTACCTCTAGCAGAGCAACTGGAACCTTCAGCCCCAAACCAAAAAACCCATTGCTGTTGAGTTGATTCGAACTCATAGCAACCTTACAGAACAGAGTAGAACTGCTCCATTGGGTTTTCAAGGCTGTAATCTTTACAGAAGCAGACTGCCACACCTTTCTCCCGCGGAGTTGGTGGGTTCCAACTGTCGACTTTTTGGCAACTAAGAGCCTAACCACTGCAGCACCAGGGCCCCTATCTTTGGCTCAGTGGCAGCTTATTTTAGCTGGCGACTGAATTTGTTACCTTTGCAGCAGCCTAATTTGCTTTGCTTGTATGATGTTACGTGATTCCCAGATCCTGTTCTTGGTCTATTCAGTCACTTGCTTTCTTTGGACAGGACAAAGTCTAATAATGAAGATCAAGCTCTAATTCTTAACATGTTAATCCTACCCTTGGACTATTTCTGTACATGGTACATTACAGTAGGTATTACTTTATGGGTGAGAGAGGCAGACACAGAGCCTTTTAGTTAATTAGATAAAAAAGCACCGCACCACTGCCATCCTGCCCCCTTGGAGACAAAATAGAAAGGGGTCGGGGGAAGACACGCTGAGGTTTCAGAGCTGGGATCTGTCAACCAAATAAGGAAAGGAACAAGCCTTCTGCTGTCAGACAGAATTCTCAGTTCTGGCTGTGAGCAAGGAGCGAAGGCATTCACAGTCTTAGCAATCCTCTGTCGGAAGTGATGGGCAGGAGGCAAAACCCCACAGCCTCAGGGGATAAAATGGTCTTCCACCCCATTCTGCACCCAGCCTCACCACTTCCTTCCTAATAGAGGAAGTGGGGATAGGCCACTTTTGAGTTCTGCTTGGATAAGGCCTGAATCATAAGCAAGGTAATAAAACCCCAAAACTGGGGCCCTTGTCGAAAGTTGGCAGTGCCCATGACTCACCCTGCTCATGCAGGATTAGTCATTTCAAGGTAACATCATGCCAGTCTAACGTTCACTAACATTTTCCATTCAACGCACACGAGCCAACTCTAGAGATAACAGTCATCTCTAGAGTCTGCTCATTGCAGTTGCTCAGAGTCCTAGCTGGGTGGCTCAGCCAGCTCAAAGGGACCAGAGGTGGCAAAAGAAAGTTAATTTCCCTTCATTTCCAGCTTATATATCCCCCACAACTCAACTCTTGCCAGTACCACTTCTTGGCACTGAGCTAAAATTAGAGACTTCACACAGTCAGTGTGTTTCAGAGTTTAAAGAATATTTTATCACTGAAATAACTTAAAAAAAAAAAATTCTGTAACTGCTTTCCTGGTGGAAACTAGAATGAGAGGCCAGCATTCAGCTGAGCTGTAAGACGTGGAAACCATCCAAAGAGCACCTGACATAAAAGCTAGTTTGCGGCCAAGATAGCCAAGTTCAGCCCAGCCTCAGAGGGAACATCTAAAGGTGGCAGCAGCCAGGGAGGGCTTTGAAAGTCCTGGCTTAGAACTTGGTGCAGCCACCGTGTGGATCACTCATGCTGCAAAGTCAGGCATTGATGGAGGGGCAGAGATGAAAGGCGGGGAAGTGGGGGTCTTGCCGCTAATTGGTTTAGTCTAAGCTCAAGTCTAGCCTCCCTTGGCAGACACAGCTGCTACTATTAAGAGAGACTGAAACTAATCAAAGCTATTTACAGTAGATGTGCCAAGCTGTGAAGATGATGCAATTAAGTGCACAGGCCCATGTTAATAAGCGGTGTGTGGCCAACTCATCAGCACAAGAGGGGGTCGTGTAGTAGCAAAATGGGAATGTTTGAAGAGACGACCTGCTAATATAAAATGAAGATCTGACTTGGATGCAATGTGACAGGAGACAGGTGCATGCTCGCAGAGCAGCCGCTCTCTTCACGGAAACAGGAGGGCAGCTCTGGCTAACTCAGCAGGTCTGCCTCCTGCTCAGAAAACCTGGTTCAACCCAAACAGACATGACCTCCTCTACCATGAAGCAATCGTATCAGAATTTAAACGTCAGACCGTGTGGTTCTTGGACGTCCTTTTGGTTGGGAGACATAGCGAAATAGCCACGTGGTTGGGAGGGGGGTAGAGGTGGGAAGTGGTAAATAGATGAATTAGCAACAATTCAGTGAGACTGGCCTGTGTTCCGATTTATCCTTTTGTTTTTTGGCCAATGTGTATATAGGGCTTTACATCTATATTTAATTCTGACAAAAACCTTGGAGATGGCTATTGCTAATCTCCTCATTTACAGACGAGGGAGCTCCGATTGACAGAAGCTAAGTGAGTTGCCCTAGGTTACAAGGCTGGCAAGAGAAGGAGAGAGATCTCAAAACACTGTCCCAGGACTCCAAATGCAGCACTCTTTCTTCTAAAATGTACTATCTCTTTTCTGGTGGTGGTGGGGGGTGGGGAATACAGATCATGGGGAGAAGACTTTTATTTCTCTGGGTGATCTGGGATCCCATTTGCTTGCTGGCATTCCTGGGTGGTATAAAGGTTAATGCCCTTACTGCTAACTGGAAGGACAGTAGTTTAAGCCCTCCCAGAGGCACACTGGAAGAAAATCAGCCATTGAAAACCCCACAGAGTACAGTTCTACTCTGATACACATGGGGTCACCGTGAGTTGGAATTAACTAGATGACAACTTTTTTTAAAATTTGCATACTACCATACTGCCTCAGAGTCTCTAGGATATGCATGTCACCGTATTGGCTCAGAATGTTAGTTATCCCACTAACTTGAGGTTCCTGGGGCTTTCTGGAAGAGACTGTGAAGGGACTGGTTGCCAGGGACTTCGGGGTTGATCGCCAGGCTCCTGGGACATGGGGGTGAGAGTCCGGAACAGAACCAAAAGCATGGCTGTCCTTCCTGCTCGGGGGAGGGGAGGCCGGGCACACTCGTGCTTTATCATGGGACACAGTGTTCTCAGCTGTAAAGGGATGCAGGATATCAGGAAGCCCCTCACCCTTCCTTAGACCAGCTCCTCAGGAACCTGGAGTCAATTCCTTGTTGGGAGATGTTAGGGGTTAAATGACTAAAGCACTTTTGTGGACTGCAAGCTCTAAAATTGCTTAGAAGCCAGACCATCTAAAGCTGGGTGGGGAAGCTGCTATCTGTGGAGGGGCAGAAACAGCATAGAGCTCTGGGGAGAAGGTACATAGAAGTAAGGTTTCTAACTTTCGCACAGCTATGCCTGGTAAGCACTTGCTTGCTATGCATTTATTAAACAAACATGAGTGGTAAGTGATGTGAACATCAATAGAAACAGTCCCTGTCTTCAAGAAATCCAAGTCTAATTGGGGAGATAACCTTGTAAGCCTGCGATTCTCCTGAGCACACCCTTGGCCCTGAGTTAGAACCTTTGGGAATGGACCTCAGGGATGTGTAGTTTTAGACACCACGGTTCCTCCTGATGTTCACTCAGAGTTGAGAATCTGGAAGTGAGACAGAATGTGCTGAGAGAACAAAATAGAGCAACTGGCTTATCCAGTGAGAAGGCGAAAAGAATGGGGAGAATCAGGGGAGATAAACCATTCATTCATTTGACAAAAGTCTATTGACGGTCTCCTACGCGTCAGTCTTCTGGGTGCTGGGACTATGGCAGTGAACCAAATAGATTAAAAAAAAAAAACTTGTTCTCATGGAGATGATGGGCCTTGATTGCCTTTGATAAGATCCAGATTGGTGGAGAAGTGAGGGAGAAGAAAATGATATTCTATTCTCAATGTGAAATGAAGGAAACAAGAAGTGGCAGACCCAAGATCCTAACACAGGTCTTGTGGATTCCACTGTGGATGCTGTAGCACAAGAGGGACTAGGGATGGGAGAAGGACAGGGGGGTTCCCAGAGCCTGGCTAGGAAACTGGGGGGATGCCACACCAAGTGAGACTGCAATTTTAAGTCAGGTCCTTCCATTATTTTTCCTTTTTAACTGATGTTTCTGGGAAAACAAGGGTTACAGATATGCATTTATCTTTTGGTCAGCAGTTTTAGTATCAGCTTACAGCTCTATTGGGAGGGTAAAAATATTCGTCTACGCAAATAACTCCCTTAAGGAACTCAAGCATTTTAGAGACCATAATCAAATTTGCAAAATAAGGCAAAGCAAAGCATAACAAAAGAACTAACTAAAAAGCTGGGTAACTATTTCTTGTCATGCAAAGCTATAGTTAAGAACCAGAATTTGACAATATACAGGAAAGAAGCATAGAGTTTAGCATTGTATTATCTTCAGGACAAACTAATAGCAAAGGATATGTGTTTCAGGGAATTTATACATAGGATATTTCCAGACCAAGACTGAAATTCCTCTATTAACCAAAACAAAAAAACAAAAACAAAAAACAAGAAAACAAATCATCCTATTCAGTTAGCTAGAGGAGTGAGGCATGGAATAAATTGGTACTTCCAAGAAATAGCTTTCTTTTTTTTTATACTAGTTACAGGAAAGGACATACTTTGTTAAGGAAATTCAGCACCAGCTTGGTTTTCAGAGGGAAACTAAGATGCCAGCATACCTACCCTTGGCTTACTTCTGTTGAAAAAAAAACCCCAAACGCTTGAAGTGGTAACAACGGTTGGTTTTATTTTGCTTCTGACAACAATTTGTCCTTTCATAGGTAGAAGATGCAAAAACAGGGTCACGTGTTGCTTCCTTTTTGGCGGATGGGGTGGTGGATGGACTCTGCTTCTCTGACTGCTGCTCCTGCTGTTCTGCCTGGTGATCCCCTAGTTCCCAGAACTTTACCTCCACTTCCGTGCGACACCCCATGGCTACCAACTAGATCTTGTCGTCATCTAAAACTAGTTCTGCAGCCCAAATTGTAAACTCCCTGCCCCTCAGATCGGCCACTTTTTCTACCCACAATTCCTTCTTTGAGTTTTCATCAGAACCCTCTATTTCTAGACTCTTTCTTTCCCCCCAGTCTATTAACCATCTCTTTCATCCATGTTTAGTAGAGCCATTTTTAATTCATCACTGAAGTCTGTTTCATCTGTCACTAAAGGCTTGTGTGTTGCTATGATGCTGAACAGGTTTCAATGGAGCTTCCAGACTGGGATGGACTAGGAAGAAAGGCTTAGTGCTCTACTTCTGAAAACAAGGTGAAAACCTGTGGATCACAATAGTCTGATCAGCAACCAATCATGGGATGGCATAGGAGTAGATAATATATTTATTTATTTATTTATTTATTGTGCTTTAGATGAAGGTTTACAGAGCAAATTAGTTTCTCATTAAAAAATTAATACACCTACTGTTTTGTGACATTGGTTGCCAACCCCATGATGCGTCAACACTCTTCCCTTCTCAACCTTGGGCTCTGCATTCGTCTTAGTCACCTAGTGCTGCCACAACAGAAATACCACAAGTGAATGGCTTTAACAAACAAGTTTATTCTCACACAGTCTAGTAGACCAGAAGTCCAAATTCAGGGTGCCAGCCCCAGGGGAAAATTTTCTTTATCTGGCAACTCTGGAGGAAGGTCTTTGTCATCAGTCTTCCCCTGATCAAGGAGCTTCTCAGCGCAGGGACTCCTGGTCCAAGGGACCCACACTCCTAGCCCTACTTTCTTGGTGCTATGAGGTCCCTGTATCTCTGCTCACTTCTCTCTTTTATATCTCAAAAGAGATTGGCTCAAGATACAGTCCAATCTTGTAGATTGAGTCCTACCTCATTAACAAAATTGCCAATAATCCCATCTCATCAACGTCATAGAGATAGGATTTCCAACACATAGGAAAATCGCATCAGATGACAAAATGGTGGACAATCACCCAATACTGGGAATCATGGCCTAGCCAAATTGATACACAGATTTTTGGGGGACACAATTCAATCCATAACACTGTTATCAGCTTTCCTGTCCCCTCCGGCCTTCTCATCCTTGCCACTGAGTTGGTGTGTCCATTTAGTCTCGTTTTATTTCATGGGCCTGTCTAATCTTTGGTTGAAGGGTGAATCTTAGGAGTGACTTCAGTACTGAGCTAAAAGGGTGTCAGGGGGCCATAGTTTTGGGGTTTCTCCAGTCTCTGTCAGACTAGTAAGTCTAGTCTTTTTTTGTGAGTTAAAATTTTGTTCTATATTTTTCTCCAGCTATCCAGGATCCTCTATTGTGACCTCTGTCAGAGCAGTAGGTGGTGATAGCTGGGCACTATCTAGATGTGCTGGACTCAGTTTGGTGGAGGTTGTGGTTGTGGTCTATTAGTCCTTTGGACTAATCTTTCCTTTGTGTCTTTGGTTTTCTTCATTCTCCCTTGCTTCAGACGAGGTGAGACCAGTGGAATATCTTAGATGGCTGCTCACAAGCTTTTAAGACCCCAGAGGCTACTCACCAAAGTAGGATGTAGAACATTTTCTTTATAAACTATGTTAAGCCAATTGAGCTAGATGTCCTCCAGACTGGGCAACATTTTGATTCGTTATGCATGGGGTTGCCATGAGTTAGGGGTTGACTCAATGGCAGTTAACAATGATAACAAAAACATCTTGCAGGTGCTGTTTCCTATACTTAGAATACCCTTTTCCTCTCCTTCATTTCTCCACCAATCTGGATCCTATTCAAGGAGACCAAGACCCAACACCTCCATGAAAACAGGGATTTTCATATATTTTGTTCACTGCCATATTTTCAGCACCCAGAAGATCATCTGGCATATAGCCGATCTCAGTAAATATATGTCAAAGGAATGAGTGAATTCATTACTTAATTCCCAGATTCTCCCCGCTCTTCTTCCTTCTGGATGAGCCAGCTGCTATCCTTTGTTCTCCCACCACATTCTGTGTTTAATATCAGGAGGAACTGTAGTGTCCAAAACTACACATCCCAAGGTCCAGCCTCAGAGGCTCTAACTCAGAACCTTGGGGGCCAAGGGCAGGCGCAGGAGAATTACAGGCTCACAAGCCTATCTCCCTGATGAGACGGGGGCTCCTTAAGGACAGGGACTATGTCTATTGATATTTGCATCCCCTGCCACTCAGCACTTGTTTAATTAATGCTTTCTGAACCGAGTGCACGTATGACTGAAATGTGGCATGGAGTAAGTCATATACTTTGAGTTTTAGTGCCTGCATCTGTGAAATATGCAGGTTAGAGTATTCAGTCTTTAATATCTTTGTAATTCTAAGATGATAAGAGCTTCTACACGAGAAGCCTGCTAGTCAGTGTGTGGAGGGTCAGATTTGAAACCTGATTATAATTTGAAGGCGTAAAATCATCACACAGCAGTGTGCCTGGGACCTGAGCAGCAGTGGGCCGAAAGCATAATGTGTTTCATCCCTGATTTACATTCCTTTTCATCTGATTTGCTAAAGAATCTGGATTTGTCAAAGATCTCAGTTCATTTGCTTGAGGCAGATGATCTTATTTGCCTAGCAATCCAGGGAGTAGTAACGCGGACTGGGGCTGTAGGAGGAAAGGGGACAGCACTGGCCAATCGGGCTACCTCTGACGCCACCCCCAGCCCCACAAATATTTAAGACTAAATAGAACCTGGGAAGTGGGGCTGTTGGTTTCACCCTGTCCTGGGGTGAGGCCACTGTTTGCTCAGCAGCAGAGTCCAGCACAAAAGCAAATCAGGCTGGGCCCATTACTAATAAGATAAAAGAATCTATCATCAGGAGACTGGTCCTGTGGTGAAAACCTTCAAGGACGGGATGGGTGAAAAGAGATTTTGTGGATTGAAAAAACCTTTAATAGTTCCAAATCTGCTAGGAGTGAGTGAAAGATGAAGGAGACTGAAAGCTAGAAATGGGCTTTTGGCACCTCTGAGTGTCCCCAGCTGAGTCCAGCCACCAAAAGTTATTGCTTCTCCAAAGTTGGCAGTAAGTGATGGGGCCAATGGGGAGTGTGCTGCTGATGGATGAGAAAAAGGGGAGGGGGAAGAGGGGAGGGAAAGAAGAGGAGGAGGAGAAGGGAGGGGGAAGAGGGGCGGGGCTGGGGAGAGCAGGATGTGAGGATCTGTAGGGGACTGACAAAACACAGGCAAGGCTGCTCCCAGGGGCTGAGGCTCTGGAAAACAAATATGGAAACATTATTCCACAAGATCTCCACTGAAGACATTAAGCCCAGAGGCCCAGAGGGACCCACTGGAAGAGAGGAGCCCAGAGCCAGGGATCTCTGAGGCTCAGGCATTCTGGTGAAATCAAAACAGCGTGAGCCAAACAGCTCATGAAGAGATAAGGGATTAGCCTGAGCTCAAAACCATGTAAGGATGAGGGAATCTCTAACATTCTTGAGGCCCCCATAGGGAAGGGGCTTGTTCAATTTAGGAATGAACTGTGAAGAGCTGAATTCCACTCAGGGGTCTCAGCTGAAGCATAAAATGCAAAAAAAAAAAAAAAAAAAAAAAATCTTCCACAGGCCCTTTGGGGAAATGGCACATGATCCCATTCTATGCTCTTCCAGGACTTGTAACACACAACAAACTCTACAGACACCACTTGTGATCATACCCTGAAAGGATGGGGAGCTGGGAGTTCAGGGGATTTGAAATCCACTGAGGAAGTGGGTTCTTATTGGAATTCAAAAAGTCAACATGAACCAGGGACATTTTTATTGTACATTTCCCTTTAGTGGTCAAGCTTTTCATCTTGGATTGGATTCCAATTGCTCCCTGGGTAGTTGCCATTCAGTCTTGCAAAAATAGTAATAATAAAAATTAAACAGAGAACATTTTAGGCAGCTATAAATAATACAGTTGAGAGAATCAGGAAGGGAGCTGAGGGGGGATGAGTGGCAGGTCCCTTGGTGTTTGGGGGGTGCACAGGTCAGATGTCAGATGAGGGGGCATGGATATTTTATGCTGAACACTCAAAAATGTCACTTCCTAGAACACCAGATTCACACTAAGATTTCCTATCCAGGGCTTCACGAACACTATCTGAGCTCTCCCACCAGAATTTCTCTAGTTTTTCCAAATGTGTTTCAGGTTAGAAAGTAAATTTTAATACTGAACAGAGGGCAAGTTTTATTGAGTTCTCTCAGAATCCCCAAATGCTGAGGAGGAGTCCTACTGAAACATATCATCCACCTTCTGTAGGACTGAGTCACATTTGTATTTAAAAATGAGCAAATGTTCTCTGGTTTTGTTTTCCCCAGTCTCAGGAATGATGATCTAGAATGTTGCATTTATTATTTGGGAGGATTTGACGGCCTATGGACCGTTAGACCACTGAAGTAGGAAGGTTCTTGTCAATGGAGAGCTCAGGAGATGAGCACTGGATCGAGATTCCTCAGCTCTGTAGGGAAGGAGATAGACACCGGTGGCACAGTTGGTCAAGGAAGACTACTTTGAGTCTCTAACTTTCTTAGTCCAATGTCTGGCACAGACACTCTGGGTGGTACAAATGGTTAACATGCTCAGCTGCTAACTGAAAGGTTGGAAGTTTGAGTCCACCCAGAAGCACCGAAAAAGAAAGGCCTGTCAATCTGCTTCCGAAAAATCCGCCACTGAAAACCCTATGGAGCACAGCTCTACTCTGACACACGTGGGGTCATCAAGAGTTGGAGGAGACTGTCTGGCAACTGGTTTTTTTCTGTATTTTTTTTTTTTTTTGGCACTGAAGCCCATGGGAAACCTATCTGCTCCATCCAAGCTGTTATGAAGTGTGACAAGGTCATCAATATGGTCTACTATGGTGTATGGTGCCTTCACCTTCACCAGTTGAGGTTGCCTTTGGAGTGGAACTAGAGCTCCAGTTTGCTGACCTCTCTTGGGCTTTCTTCTCTGGAGGCTGATGTTCCTCTTGTCTTATCCTGGGCTAATGCTGCCCTGATCATGGGGGTGTTGTGGAGGAGGGGTAAGAAGGTGAGTGTATGCTTTTCCTTTACCCTCTGACTAAACATCACTCAGGACATTTGAAGTTGTAAGTATTGTCCTTCTGATAGTGCATAGGTTCATCTATTGGTGTGAAGATACTTAAACAGAAACCAAAGTGACCACAGTTAGTTTACTCAGACAACTGGCAAACGAAAGAGGTGGGTGGATACTGGTAAGAGTAGAAGATTTGGGACAGATTAGAAAAAGTGAGCTGGATTAGGGTAATTCTAGATGCAATAAAAATATAAACTATTTAATTTTAATGGCTTACCAGTTGTCATTGAGTCAACTCTGACTCATGGTGACCCCATGTGTGTCAGACTAGAATTGTGCTCTGTAGGGTTTTCTGTAGCTGATTTTTTGGAAGTAGATCTCCAGGTCTTTCTTCTGAGGCACCTCTTGGTGGACTCCAACCTCCAACCTTTCTGTTAGTAGCAGAGCATGTTAACTATTGCACCACTCAGGGGCTTTTAATGGATTAGCACAATAGGAATTTATTTCTAGCTCCTGAATAGTTCGATGCAGGTATATTGGCTGATGGAACACTTGTCACAATTCAGGATACTTGACTTCTCACATTTTGCGGTTCAGCTACCCCCAGGGCCTTAGAGAAAGAAAGTGTGTGGAGAAGGCATCCCCAGTTCTTGAATGCCTTGGACCAGGATCATTTCCACTCACATTCCTTTACAGTTCTTTATGGATGCACAACAAATCATCCTCAAACTTAGTGGCTTAAAACAATGACAACATTTGCTTTGCTCATGAATCTGCAATTTGGGAAGGGCTAAATGGGAACAACTTGTTTCGGGTCTACTTGGAGTCTGCTAGATGGCTCAAAGGCTGGGGGTTAGGGCATTGGCAGACTCACTCCCTCATATCAAAGGCTGACTGCTGGCACTTCACTAGTGGCTGTGGCCAGAATATCTACATTTGGACTTTTCACGTGGCTGTTTGGCTCCCTTACCGCATGATGGCTGGGTTCTGAGGGTGAGTGTCCTAGAGGACAAGGTGAAAGCTCTATCGTCTTTTATGATTTGATCTGATAAGCCTCATAGTTCCCACTTAGATTAAATTGGGGAGAACACAGACCCCACTGCTTGATGTAGGAGTGCAACACCACATTATAAGACCATATGAAGTGGGACTTACTGGTGTGGCCATCTTTAGATAATATCTTCCATAATTCCATTGTGAGAACTAGTCACATGAGGCCATCTAGGGTGCAAGACAGGCAAGAAAATATAGCCCTAGAACTTGACAGCCACTTCAAAGGGACATTTATGGGAGGAAAGTGCACATTGTCATTAAAGCTGGTCACCACATGCAGTAAGAAGAAGCTTTTGCATTTCATGAATGATCCCATTACAATGCTCACTTGTCAAATGGAGACATTTACAAAGACACTTTGTGCGGTGTTTTGGGGATAAGGCAGCACCATTCTGTGAGCACTTGAGGTTCTGCCTGACACCTTCAATATGTTCCGGTGGAATCTGTCCAAGCCAGGTAGGGCCTTGGGCTCAACTTGGCAGCTGCAGGAACATGGCAAGGTGGGACACCTGGCCACAGGTGTAGTCATCTGTTAGTCCTCTTTGTATATCCTCATGTCCCTCCTCACAGAGCTCCTCTGACTTCTTCTGGAAGTAAGGAATTGCAGTGATGAAAGTAAGACCATAGAATATGCATTCATTTATATATGTAACACATTTAATGAGCACCTACTATGTGCCATGCCCTGTGCTATGCACAGGAGGAACACTGTCTACTAGACTACTGAAGGGCAGAGATCTGTGCATGGTTTCAGCCGCAGTTCAGCTCTGAGTGTGCTGTAGAAGAGAAAGACAAGGTGGATGGACAACAAAGAGTCTAGTGACTTCCATAGCATGCTGGTGGTGGCTTCACTTAACCTAATCAAACTGCCTAACTGGTTAACTACACACTCCCCATGTCAGATGTGTAACTGAATGCTGAAAGATGAAACGATAGCGATATTCTTGCTGTACACTTATTTGGGGGCAATTAATTATAACAGTCTGGGATGGCATTTGTGCCTCGGAAAAGGAGGCAGCTGAAGGAATTATGTATGTACTGCTGCAGCTAATTTGCATTTAATTGTAATCGGCATTCATTTAGGGTCCTGGCAGCTGAGCTGCACTGTGTGTCAGCCAGACGCTTCAGCAGATCATGAAGTTACCCTATGAGTGTTTCAGGGACCCTGACTGCATTTGTAACGAGTGGCAGTTTGGCATACAAGGAGCGTCCTTCCTCAGAAAAGAGACAAACCATGAAAGAAATGTCAAAATCAGGAGTGGAGAGAATCACTGGGTGGCTTTGGAAATGCTTTTCTCAACTCCCCAAACCCCCTTGGAAAAAAAAATCCCAGACCCTCTTTTATCCTCTCTTTCAGTGGAAGCAGCAGAACTAACGCATGTTTTTCTAAACTGGCAGAGAATGAGTGGTATTTGAACAAAGAACACATCAAATGTGGGACAACTTCATAGGACGAGCTTAACAGAAAGAATAAAGAAAACAGAGGCCCAAACCCTTGCTGGTTTTGATGCCTGTCAAGGGAGAAGACTTCACTGGGCATTAAGGGAGACTATTGTTGTTGTTGTTAGTTGCCATTGAGCTAGCTTTGACTCATGGTGACCCCATGCTACAACAGAATGAAACGTTGCCCTGTTCTGCACCATCTTCATGATTGTTGGCATACTTGAGTCCATTGTTGCAACCACTGTATATTTTGAGTGGCTTCCGACCTAGGGGGCTCATCTTCCAGGACTATATTGGACAATATTCTGTTGTGATTCATATGGCTTCACTGGCTAATTTTTGGAAGTAGATCACCAAGCCTTTCTTCTTTGTCTTAGTCTGGAAGCTCCATTGAAACCTGTCCAGCATAGTGACCCTGTTCGTATTTGAAATACCAGCGGTATAGCTTTCAGCATCATAGCAACATGCAAGCCATCTCAGTAAAACAAACTGACAGATGAGCGGTAGTAAGAGAAATTAAGACTTGTTTCTCTGAAAGCTGGAAGCCACTATTCAGGATGTACCCTATTTGTGACCATGGTATCAAAAGACTTAAAAAATATCTATAAGTAGGGCTTCTACATTCAGTCTGGGACAGATTACTCAATAAGTAAGTTATGCACAGGCTTATTTGTGCTTACTGGCTAATCTGTTGTGCACGATTTCACCTGTTTTTCACCACATCTTTGACTGTACACTGCAGATTAGTAAGTAAACACAATTAGGCCTGTGCGTACCTTGCTTACTGTAAACCTGTGTGTACTTTGCTTACTGTAAGCCCACGTATACTTTGCTAACTGGAATCTGCCCCTGCATTCAGTCGTGTGCTGTCCCTTTCCAAGCACTTACCTTGGGTGGCTCTAGACTTAACCTGGTAATGTCATTACTCCACACATGTTTGGAATTCCTCTTCTGGAAACTGAGGCTCAAATCTGGGGAATAAAGTACGTATGCAAGCTGAGTTTTACTAATATAGATGTGTGTGTGTGTGTTGGTCATCACAAAGGAAGCATGCTAATCGTTCAATGGAAATAGTTTTTTTTTAACGTAAGTTTCAACCTGGATCTGAAGGCATTTTTGAAGAGTGCTAGTCAACTAGTTTTGAGAGATATTTGCATTGCTGGAAGATGTCTATGGCCTAACGTTTTCCACAGCTATTTAACCGTGGGATCTTTTCTTTATCTACCTTTATTAACAACCCTTATAACCACTGTTCCTCAAAACATCCTTTGGGAAATGCTGAACTATGGCAATCACAAAAAGGCATGTAGGAATGCTAAGCAGACAGCAGGGAGTTCTGGTAAAACAGGGTAAACTGACCTCATGTATCTATTTTCTCCTCCGAAAGTGTCAGCCAAGTTAAAAAACAGACCTAAACCATGAAAGACAGTACGAGACAACAGTGGGCGCAGGATCACAATAAATTCCTGGGAAATCAAAAGCACATGGAGGTGATGATAACTTAGGAGAGTGGAGGGAGCTGAAACCCAGATACCTGGAGAGATGCCCTGTTGAGAGATGAGCTGCTTTGCCCCTCAGCAGCCAGGGAAGGGCTGAATTTGGAAGCACAAGATACTGTTTTGAAGCATAGCTGGTTACATAAAGTGTTAAAATAGGCAAATGAGTAAAAAATCTCCATGAAGAAAGGGTACGGCCCAGGTACGTTCCTCCATCCCATGCCCCCTCCCAACAAGAATGAGATAGATAGATAGACAGACAGACAGACAGATAGATACATAGATAGATAGACAGACAGATAGATGGATTGATAGACAGCTGCTGCCAAGTCAAGTGACCTTATGTACAACAGAACAGAACCTTCCCCGGTCCTGCATCTTCCTCACAATCAGTGACGTGCTCAAGCCCACTGTTGTGCCTATTGTGCCCATTCATCTTGTTGAGGGTGTACCTTGCCCTCGCTGGCCTCTGTTTCACCAAACACAATGTCATCTTCCAGCGATTGATCCCTCCTGATGACATGTCCAAAGCAAGAAAGTCGAACAATGTTCTGTTGTGATCTGTAAGGTTGTCATTGAGTAATTTTTGGAAGTTGATTGCCAGGCCTTTCTTTCTAGTCTGTTGTAGTCTGGAAGCTTGTTGAAACCTGTCCACCACGGGTGACCCTGCTGGTACTTGAAATACTGGCTGCAGAGCTTCCAGCATCATAGCAATATGCAAGCCACAACAATAGAATAAACTGACAGACGGGTGGTGGAATCAGGTAGTAGAGGTTTATTACTCTTTGGGGAAATTGAATCTGAGAGGTTCTGAATTCCTGGATATCAAACAAAGAGTTAAGAGTGGAGAATGGGGAATAGTGATGGATATATTGGAAAACAAGGAAATTAAGTCATAATATTTATAATGAATGATGGGTTCATTCATCCCCTTCTCTGACCCTGCTTCCCTAGTACTGGTAATCAGCCTAATGTCTCCTAGGCAGGAGGTTGGATAATTAGAGGGTTCTTCTATAGAGGAATGCAATAGCCCCAGAGAAAGGCCTGTAAGTATTGACATTTTGGGGATTCTTCTCTCAAAAAGCTGGATTGCCATTTGACCCTGTCAGAGTAAAGCTCACTATCTAGCTCCATCCACCACCACTCATGCAATGTGAGTCCCAGTCAGGCTTTTTAGTAACTCATCTTTAAATCTCAGCAATAGCTAAAGTTTACCTGATATTCTGGAGCCCTGGTGACACAGTGGTTAAGCGCTTGGCCCCTAACCAAAAGGTCGGCAGTTCGAATCCACCAGCTGCTCCTTGGAAACCCTCTGGGGCAGTTCTACTCTGTCCTATAGGGTCGCTATGAGTCAGAATCAACTTGACAGCAATGGGTTTAGTTTTTGGTTTTGGTTTACCAGACATTGAAGGAAAACCTCTATCATGAAAGACAAAAACCAAAAACAAAAACACAGATAGTGATACTGAAGAAGAGACGATGCAGTAAACAGGAAAATGTAAAACTCACGGAAAAACAACTGCAACTAATGTGCTTGCAAGATAAGTGATGCTATCACATTCGTAAGACTAGAATGCATCACTATTAATAAGAGAAGGAAAAAATCTGAGAGCAAGAAAGAGATCATGGAAATTAAAAATAAAGATACCACATCTTCCCACAATTTATTAAAAAGCTTAGAAGAGAAGATAAGGAAATTTCCCAGAAAAAAAGAATAAAAGGGTATATGGAGAATAGGAAATGAAGATTGAGAAAATTATAGATCAAATCAGGAACTCTAACATCTGACTGATAAGAGTTCCAGAAACAGAATAGAGAAAATGAAGTGCAGAGAATTATAAAAGGAATAACACAAGAAAATTTCCCACAACAAAAGGACGTGAGTCTCTGGATTGAAATGGCCCATGAAATGCTCTGCACAATGCACTGAGGTCTAAAAAAAAGGCTCAGAAAAAGCATAACCTCATGGAACTTGTGATAACGAAATGACTAAAAGATCCTGGAAAACAGGTCACATACAAAGGATTGGGAATCACGACAGCATTGGCTTCTCACTAGCAACACTGGAAGCCAAAAGACAATGAATAAATGCCTTCAATATGCTGAGGGAAAATGATTTCTGACCTAAAATTCTACGCTCAGCCAAACAATGAGTAAGAATATGCTGCAATCTTGTTTGCGGTCTTGTTTGCATTGAGTTCAATGTAAGATTTTCTGTTCCCTAAGGCCTTGTTCTGTAGGTCTGTTACAATAAGAAAGGATATTTTTGCTATTAGATAATTTTTAAAGTTTTTTTAATGCATCTGTTCTATAGTACAGCACTTAAAGGGGTCTTGTAGCAGCAGAGAAGGAATTCAGTGAAGTGGCTCAACTTTTTTTTTTTATCATTCTCCTGTTGTTGACTCCCTGTGTCCCAGATTCTGAGACTTCCTGTTTCTTGGTATACTCTCTTATTTGGCTGGAGCACATCCTCCAATAGCTTCCTAGGGAAATGGAAAATTTGAGTTCCTAAATATCGGCAAATTTCTTTATTCTAGACTTAAATTTATTAGATAGTAAGCAATCTAAGAAACAGAGAATCCAAAAGCGGGGCGGTGGGCAGGGGTCCAAGGGATGACAGCTATTCAGTTAGGCAAGCTTAGAGGGATCCTTGGTCAAATGGAAACATGATGGAGAACTCTGAGTGGGGGGAAATATTTACAGATATATGACAGAGGAAAATTTAGATATGTGATTGTTATTAGAGTATTTTCAGAGACATTGGGAAACATAAAAAGAAAATTAGGCAGATGATTTAATTGAGCAATTATTAACTCTAGGAAAAGAATTGTGTAGGAAGAGTATTGACCTCATGTTTCAATTGGCTGAGAAGTGAACAATGATTGAATAACCATATGTAACTGACTATTAATATAAAACCCCATTGCTGTTGGGTTGATTCTGACTCAGAGCAACCCTATAGGACAGAGGAGAGAACTGCTCCATAGAGTTTCCAAGGCAGTAATCTTTATGGAAGCAGACTGCCACATCTTTCTCTCGTGGAGTGGCAGCTGGGTTCAAAACACCAATCTTTCTGTTAGGAGCTGAGTGCTTAACCACTATGCCACTGGGGCTCCTTATTGATATAACTAGATAGATAGATAGGCAGCTGCCATTGAATCAACTCTGATTCATGGCGACCTTGTGCACAGCAGAACAAAACGCTGCGCAGTCCTGCATCATCTTCACTATTGCCGGTATATTCAAGTCCATTGTTGCCGTTACTGTGCCAATCCATCTCACTGAGGGTCTCCCTCACCCTCACTGGCCCACTACGTCACCAGACATGATATTCTCCTCCAGTGATCGATTGTGATAACATGTCCAAAGCAAGCAAGCCAATGTTCTGTTGTGAGCCATAAAATTGGCTAATTTTCAGAAGTAGATCCTCAGGCCCTTCTTTCTAGTCTGTCTTAGTCTGGAAGCTCCACTGAAACCTGTCCACCATGGGTAACCCTGCTGGTATTTGAAATACGGTGGCATAGCTTCCAGTATCATAGCAATATGCAAAACACCACAGTGCACTAAATACTGTGATAAACCTATGTAAGGAGGGTTGGGGAAGGAGGCAGTGATGTGGAGAGTGACATGTAAGTTCTTATATACCCTGGTGGGCTGTTTATAGTTTAATGTCTGAGATGAATATTGGTAATAGCCACACAACATGATTGAAGTAATTGGTGTCACTGAATTGTACATAAGAAAAATGTTGAATTGGCAAATACATTATATATAAATATATTTACTACAATAGAATATAGCTAATGTCTAAAACAAGGAAACCTGGTGGCACAGTGGTTAAGCACTTGGCTGCTAACTGCAAGGTTGGCAGTTTGAACTCACCAGCTGTTCCAAGGGGGAAAGATGTAGCAGTCTGCTTACTTAAAGACTATAGCCTTGGAAATCCTATGAGGCAGTTCCACTCTGTTCTATAGGGTCTCTATGAGTCAGAATCAACTTGACGGCAATGAGTTTGGTTTGGTTAATGTCTAAAATGGACAAATCAAAATTAGAAATATCAATATATCATTTAGAGATTTGACTGTAAATAGTTGAGGGAACAGCCAAAAGGAATTGTTTAAGATGAAATCTGGGGACCATGCCTAGAACATTGGTATTGGAGGGGCAGAAGACTGCCTTTTAGATATCTGATTTTTTTTTAACCTTGTATGATGCAAATATCTGTTTGATAAAAACATAACCAAAAAGAGCATTCTCAATTTATGAAACAGGAAAGTTCTTTGTGAAAGATAAGGTTGTAAGTGATTTGCATATTAAAACCAGAGAGATAACATTTGTATGGGACCAGTCCCAAAATGATGGAAAAATAGACTACTTTTGGTATGGAAGTGGTTTGTGGGTCTCCATGGTGCATGGGCTGCTGTCATAGCCCAGACCCTCCTTCACAGCAGGAAAATGATAGTACCCTCAGTAGTTTATTTTGGGAATCTCAAAGCTATAACATACAATGTTTGCTTTTCTTTTCTCACCGCCCTCCCACCCACTTTGACACCCGATGTTTCAATCACACTAGGTAGATCTGTCTTGTCTTTTAGGTGTCTGACCTTGTGAGGGGACTGAGCCCATCTCAAGGATGGCATTGGTGCCTGACAATTCTGACTGTAAACCTCTTGAAGGCAGAGACTTTACATTATTCAACTGAACACAGGCTTATGATATTGAAGGCTGGAGGACGTTTTGGTTGAAGAAACAAATATGAACAAGGCATAAGCTCTTATTTCAAGGGAGAGATGGACACGCTGTTAACCATAATGCCAAAGGTGGACATTATAAATATTTTAATAGACACGTTGAAAAAAAAATTAAATTACAAAAAGTGCTGTTGAGACACTGTCTTAACTTGAGTTCCTTGGAAAACAGAGCCCAAGATACAGCTTATGTGCTTTTACTTCCATGTGCAACAACAATAAGGGGAAAAGGAAAGGGAAGGAGAGAAAGGGGATATATTACCCAGCTGGCCAGCTGTGAGGTCTCCTGACAGTATTTAAGGAACCACAATGCCTTGGAACAGTCCATGGGTGTATGTGTTTGAGCTGAGGAGGGCAGGACATTTCTTTGCAGGTCTTGTCTGCCTTGCTCCTTATGGGTCAACATTTGCCCCGTGAGGAAGTTATGTAGAAGTCCCTGAGTAGAGAAAATGGCTAACTGCTCAGCTGCTAACTGAAAGGTTGGTGGTTCAAGTCCACCTATAGGTGCCTTAGAAGAAAGTCCTGGTGATCTACTTCTAAAAAATCAGCCTTTGAAAACCCTATGGAGCACACAGCTCTGCTCTGGCACACATTGGGTGTCCATAAGTTGGAGTCGACTAGATGGCAACTGGGGGAGTTATTTGGCCTAAAACTTCTGCCCCACCAGCCTTTGAGCGAGTTCTATTCCACACAAGGTGTTTCACTAGTCTGGAAGTGATAGGAGAAGCCAGACCCGCCAAGGGGTCTGGTCTGGTGGGGCCAACGCATTGGAGCTATTACTCTTTCCACCTGGGTTCCCACCATGGCTGGTGTGACGGAGGCTTGTGAGAGCCCAGCCCTCAGCCCAGAGAGGCTGAGACAGCTGGCAGTGGAAGGAGTTGAGATGATGGCATGGTGACTGGGCTCTGCACCGTGCTGTCATCGAGGGCTGCGGGGTGGAGAGTGGAATGGGTGGGGGCAATAAAAACTGAGGTGGTGCAATACAGAACGTTTCTTTCCACTCCCAGCTGGTCCCCAGTCCTACCCTCTGAGAAGTAACCACTGCAAATAGTTCGGCTTGTAATATTAGCAATTTTGATTGTCAGGAAACATGATGACTTTTCTTATTTTTTTTTGGTCTAAAAAAGTAAAAGGAAATCTCAGATTAGGGAAAAGAGTTTTGACAGACGTGTTTACTGGAAACTGTAAACTCCTTGAGTAGTTACCCGAATATCTGGCACTCAGTGAATACTTGCTGAATGGACAAATGAATGAATATCGGGCATCAGTATATTCCTGTTGATTTATTAAATGAGCAGACAGGACAGAAAAAGCTGTCGTACCATCTTGATTAGTCATTCTCATGCCTCACCTGGGGCACTGGTGAAAAATGCACACCCCTTGTTTCCACTGCTAGAGGTTCTAGTTCGGTAGATCTAGGGTAGAGACAGAGATTTGTATTTTTTAACCAGGTGATTTTGGTGCAGGTGGACTGTGGGCCATGGTAAGAGAAACACTGCTTGAAGTTTCAGGACGTTTGTGACATGTTGCCTTATGGATTTTAACTATAGAAAAAAGCCCATGGTTTGTGTTTATTTGCAGCAAGGGCCACACCTAGAGGGCACAGCTGCAGATACCACACTTTCCTTCCTTTGTGAAGATGTTGGAGTGGCACTTTCTACTGAAAAAGGAACTTAGCAAGGATGGTCACAAACAACCTCTAAGTGTGCAGAGCATGGAACTTTCCAAACAGTGTTGCATGAGTTGCGCCAAAATCCCGCTTCATTCCCAAATATGTCCCATCCTATATGGTTTGATTCCACAAATACTGATTAAGACAAAACGTGTGTAAGACATAACTGGTTGCTGTGGAGTCAACACAACTTATGGCGACTCCATGTGTGTTAAAATAGAACTGTGCTCCATAGGGTTTTCAATGGCTAATTTTGTGGAAGTAGATCTCCAGGCTTTTCTTCTGTGGCATCTCTGGGTGAACTTGAATCTCCAATCTTTTGGTTAGAGCGAAGCATATTAACCGTTTGCATCACTCGGGGTATTTAAGACATAAGAACCCATTGCTGTCGAGTCAATTCCAACTCATAGCGACCCTATAGGACAGAGTAGAACTGCCCCATAGGCTCCTAGGTTGTAATCTTTCAGAAGCCGACTGCCACATCTTTCTCCCACAAAATGGCTGGTAGGTTGAAACTGCCAGTTAGCAGCTGCGTACTTAACCACTGCACCACCAGGACTCTTTGTTTAAGACATAAAACCAAAAACCAAACCTGTTGCCGTTGAGTCAATTCCGACTCATAGCGACCCTGTAGGACAGAGTAGAACTAACTGCCTCTTAGGGTTTCCAATGAGTGGCTGGTGGAATCAAATTGCCAACCTTTTGGTTAGCAGCTATAGAAGACATAGAAGTCTTAAAATCTTTCACTGTGTCCTACTTTCTGTAGGTAAAATACAACTGTGCTCCCTGTGAATCCAGTGACCAGACTGGCTGGGGAGTCAGAGACTAGTGGCTCCCAGCAGGAAGCAAGGAACAGTGAGCAGAGGAGAGTTGGTAGAAGGGGTGAACCTGTAAAAACTGCTTTTGGTTAATTGATATCAATGAAACTGTGCTGACAAACTTTGCTTTGTAGTCTCACAAACTGTGAGAAATTGCTGTTTGATTCATCCCAGGAGGAATGGAACACCCCACTCTGCCTGTCACATTGACACAGGGAGGCAGCCTTGGTTTCCAAGCAAGGTGATAAGGGGGTTTGGACACAACATTCTGCATTTATCATAACTTAACAGTTTCTAAAAAACAGGACCCCAAGTTTCATAGCCCCGCTAGTAATCAGACTGTGATGTTCCGAACAGGACCATAAAAAAAAAAAAAAAAAATGTTTCCAGTGGGAAATGGCCAAGGCCACATAAACAGTGTTTTCTCCCAAGGCCATACCACAATTGCAAAATGGTGGGCAACGTTTCCCTTTTTGAGTTACTGCTTTGTTACTAAGGGCGACTTCTTTCTCCATGACTCCCTCAGCTCCCCTTCATTCCTCCTCCTCCTGAATCATGACTGCTTGTGTACCCAGTCTCTAAATTGCCCCTGCTCATGACAGCATCCAATGTAGGGCTGGTCCCCCCTTCCCCAGCTCCTCTTAAAAATGATCCTGCACAAGCCCAAACCCTGTAATAAACCCCTCTCAACTCCCTCTCAATGAGATGCCCCACAGTTCCTGAGACGATTCATCACCCTTGATGTAGCAAGTTAATAAACCTGACTTTGCTTGGCCACAGGTGTGTTTCTGGTGGTCTTCATCTGATGACCCTCATGAAAGGTCTAGGACTGGCACAAACGAGATTCTTCCCCCTCCCCCACGGGTGCACTGGTAAATGTTTTACAACTGGATCTCAGAAAAAAAGAAGGAAAGGAATGGAAAAAGCTCTGGTTTGTAGTGTTTGCCAATTTCTGTGGTGTAAATACGTCCACCCTGGTCGATGTCAAGTACAAGTCGGCTCCAGCACACCACTGCCACTTCCTCACCCACCTTCCTCAAACAAGGCCATTTTCTTTCTTTCACTGAGTTTTCCAGAATTTCTTTATCTGTGGAGTAGCTTATGATCTTTTCCTTCCTTGAGTTTGTGTGAGGAATTTGGCACCTAGCTGATTTACAAGCAAGTTCTGAGGAACATCATGACTGAAATAGAGCAGAGAACTCTCATTAAAAAATTGGCAAATGGTGGAGCACAGAGTTTTAGAGACCAGTAAATGCCCGTCCATATATCTACTGTCATTACTTTACTCAAGGTGGCTTCAGGGCTGGGGCAGAGGCCAAATGACTTCATCCTAGAGACGAGAAACACCTCTTCTCAGATATCAATACCAGCACATCTGGCTTTGGCCTGGGTTTAATCTACAAAGCCTTCGGCTAGACCTGACTTTTTTATCCTACAAAGAAAATTATCATTGTGCAGTACCCATGAAGTAATTATAGATAATGGTCCACAATCCCAAAGCTACAAGTTCAGCCACTTGGCTGAGAAATGAATTCCCTATCTGCTACTACAAGACCTCATTATGTGCTGTATTGGTGAATCAATAATGAAAAGACTTAAAAACTGTCTGATAGCAAAGAGGATCCTTTCTTAGTCTGACTGGCCTACAGAGCAGGGCTCTAGGGAACAGATGACTGAACTCAATGCAAATTTCAAACAAGATTACCAGAGGCTTCTTATCATCCTTTTGGAACTCTGAGAATGTGGACACTGAAAATACAACAAAGAGACATGGAAATACCACAGTTAAAAAAAAAATGGAACTTTTCAGTTTGATGGAGGAAGACAAAGAAAATGGTTAAAGGCAGGCGAAGAAGATGGATACTCTTTTTATAAAAAAGCATAAGCCTCTTTGATAAGAACACCAAAAAAAAAAAAAAAAAAAAAAAAAAATCTCACTTTTAATCAGTACTTTACCCAACAAACTTAAGTGGTATCTACTTTGTGCTACAGATAACAAATGAAGCTCACATATGCTGAGGGAAATAGGTTATGTGTGTTAGCCACTTGACTTTTTGCTCTCAGGTCCAACCCTAGACCTGCCCCTAAAAATTGTGTTTCCCAGCCCCTTGCCAACTGGCTCTGGACCAGGTTAAAGCAGTGGGAGGCACTGGCTGAAGATTGGAGGGTGTCTGTAGGGACGTTTATCCCCATCTCTCTCTGCTTTGGGGGGGTCCTGACGGTGGTCCCAGCTCCCATGGACCCAGATCCAGCCAGGTAATTTTGGCTTCTGAGCTCTACCCGGTTGTTAACTCCTTTTACTGTTGTTCTTCCAGCCCTGTTACTGCGAGAGGCTTCCTAGTGAAACTAAAAATCTGGGTTTCCACACAGTCCTCTCTTTGGCTTATCAACTCTCCCAACACCTTTGCAACTAGTTTGTTGTTATTGTTAAGTGCCATTGAGTCAACTTTCAACTCACAGCAACCCCATGTAACAAAGTAGAACTGCCCCATAGAGTTTTCTAGGCTGTAATCTTTATAGGAGCTGATTACCAGGTCTTTCTCTTGCAGAACCACTGGTGAGCTTGAACTGCTGACCCTGTAACTCATTTACCGCGTTAAATTATTTCTGCTTAACTATCTGGTATGGGCTTTATGTTACTGACTCTATACTGATGGCAGCAGAAAATAAACAAACAGCTACAACGTTAGTGTGTTGCTTGGTATAAACCGAGTCTGTGCAAGGTGCAAAGGGGGCCCAGATGGTGACTCTCACTCCCTTTTGGGAGACTGGGAAGGGTCTCGGAGAATGTGAAATTTGAGCTGCAGCTTGAAGAATGAGTGGGAAATTCTGATGCAGACGAGGAGAGAGTATTCCAGGCATTTGAAAAAGCATGGCAATGTGACAGAAAAAGAAGTTTTAGAAAAATGTCAAATACTCAAACACCATTGAGTAATGGATCAGGCATGCAAGTGGACCACTCCAGGGTTAGATATTCAGATTCTATCTTCTATGACTCTGGATGGCATTACTGCCAAAGAAGCCTCAAATTCCCCGGGACTTAGAGGATGGGAGGAATCACTTGGAAATAACTGGTAAAGTTAGGACTGTGTCCTACTCTACCAATTAAAAGACTACTTGCTTCATCAAGGAGCCGTGGTGGCACAATGGTTAAGTGCTCGGCTAGTAACCAAAAGGTCAATGGTTCGAATCCAAAAGACCTGGTGACCTACTCCAGTAAAGATTACAGCCTAGGAAACCCCATAGGGCAGTTCTACTCTGTCACACAGGGTTGCTATGAGTTGGAATCCACTGGACAACACACAACAACACCAGCATTTGCTTTATCAGAGACCACTGGGGAAACTTGGAGCAGTGTATTTACATTTGATACCTATCTTAGGTAAAGTCTCTAAACTGCAAGGTACTTTATTGTTGAAAATGAGATATTCGTCTTCTCCACGATTCATCTCTTGCTTGCCTTCCTTCTGCTGGGAGTGGAGTGGCAGGGGAGACACTTTAGAAACCACTGGAACAAACAGAGCCAGTGCTTGGAGGCAGTCCAGACCACATCTGTTTAATCTTTGTCTTTTGATAGTAACACAAATAGAGTCTGAAATTTAATCATCACCCCTCCCCCAAATACACACATACACGAGGCAATGGTGGCCTTTTTGCTTGAGAGTCACAGCTTCCAGATTTGGAAAGAGGACTGGAGGCTGCCACCGACACCATTCTTGATTAGAGCTTAATTGTTTGCTTGACTAAAAGGATGATATTTAGATTTCTCTGCTTTAATGCTCTTTCCTTTAGTAGGAGAGCATGCAGTGCTTTCAAAGATGTCTCCTGTTTACTTACCACCGAATGCTCCCACACCACCCTGTGAGGCAGCTGAGGCAAATGGAGAAAGTTCAGTTGCTTGCCCAAGAGCCTCCAGTAGATGCTTATCAGAACCAGGATGTACACCCAGGTCTTGATATTTTTGGTCAGGACAATTTCTGCTATTCTCTTGTCAGGATGGGTGCTACTGTTTCAAGTTTATGCATTGTAAAAGTTCCAGGATCAGCATCGAAAACAAAACAGAACGAATAAACAAAAAAACAAAAACTGTCACTTTGGACATGGTAAGGTGTTTCTTGTAGGCTGTTTTAGGAGACAGCGTTCAAGGAGAGACATTCAACCTAAGACAATGCCTCTGGGGCTTACCCTTTCTCAGTACCAACCACTTGACCCCAGAAAGAAATGCCCTCCTGACCCCTACTGGCTATGGTGTGGCATGCACTGAGCATAGAGAATGATTTCTGAGCTGATGCCAGAACACTCTGCAACAATGATTGGAGAAGAAGGTTAAACACAGGGAAGATTGACTCAGTCCTGATTAAACAGGCTGGAAAGACAGAAACAAATAATCACACTGCATATAGCAATAATGGAGCAACAAAGTAAATATTAAGGGAGAGGCTTGCTATCAATATTTAACTAGTGGATTAATGTACAGAGGATGCACTTTATAGAATATGAAGGTCACAAGAGAAGTAGAAATGGCTCAATTATGATACGTTGTCTTAGTCAGGGAAGAGGAAACAGTTGTCTGCATTGCTGAACCTAAGGTTTTGAAAGCACAGCAGAGGCAATCAAGTGTGATTAAGCAAGGGAATGATGATAAGTAGTAATGCCAAACTCATTAGAATAAATTATTTGTTGAAAGAAAGGGTAAGGAAGAAGTTATAAATTCTGGTCAAGAGTCCTGGTCTAAGTTCCCCATATATCAATAATTCTCTAAGATTCTTTTGTCCTTTATTTGCTCAACTAGGACAAAAGATCTCAAGGACCCCTTCTTCAAATCTTGGGGCAATGTTCCAGCCATAACTTTGCTCATTAGATGGTTGCAAGTTGATGTTCTTGTCTTTCATTCATGCAACCAAATATATTTCTTAGTCTGTGTCATGGATTGAATTGTGTCCCCCCAAAAATGTGTGTACCAGTTTGGTTATGTCATGATTCCCAGTGTTGTATGATTGTCTACCATTTTGTAATCTGATGTGATTTCCCTGTGTGTTGTAAATCCTGTCACTATGATGTAGTAAAATGGATTAGCGGCAGTTATATTGATGAAATCTACAAGATTAGATAGTGTCTTAAGCCAATCTCTCTGGAGATATAAAAGAGAGAAGCAACTAGAGAGACATGGGGACCTCATACCAACAAGAAATCAGTGCTGGGAGCAGAGAGTATCCTTTGGGACAGAAGTTCCTGTGCTGAGATGCTCCTAGACCAAGGGAAGATTGATGACATGGACCTTCCTCCACAGATGACAGAGAGAGAAAGCCTTTTCCTGGAGCTGATGTCCTGAATTTGGACTTGTAGCCTACCAGACTGTAAGAGAATACATTTCTCTTTGTTAGAGCCATCAATTTGTGGTATTTCGGTTATAGCAGCACTAGATGACTAAGATAGTCGGTTAACATATAACCATTTCTCACAATGGGGATATTATAAAACTATTGCACACACACAAAAAATTCCATGGTTAAATAAATTTGGGGAACATTGAATTAAAGATCAAAGTGTATGCTAGCATATTAAAGTGGATTTAATATGCTAAGATATACCGTGATTTTTCAAGAGTGGTATAGTTAGTTGCACATAACATTTCCCAAACACATTAGTCCACAGAATTTTTTAAAATTTTTTATTGTACTTCAGGTGAAGGCTTACAGACCAAATAGTTTCTCATTAAACAGAAGTACACGTGTTGTTTTATAACATTGGTTAACAACCCCACAACATATCAGCCCTCTAACTTCTCAACCTTTTTTTTTTTGGTGAAAATACACATAGCCAAAGACATACCATTTCAAAAATTTCTACATGCACCGTTCAGTGACATTGACTATGCTCTTCCAATTGTGCTGTTATTCTCACTTAAGATGAAGGCTTACAGAACAAAATAGTTTCTCATTTAACAGTTACTACAAATGTTGCCCTATGACAATGGTTAACAATCTCACAACACATCAATAATATCCTTACTCAACCTTGGGTTCCCTATCACCAGCTTCCTTGTCCCCTTCTGCCTTCTGGCCCTTGTCACTGGACTCCTGTACCTCATTAGTCTCATTTGGTTTTACAGGGCTGTCCACTCCCAGGCTGAACAGTGAACCTCAGAGGTAACTTCACCACTGAGCTAAAAGGGTGCTTGGAGCCCATACTCTCGAGGTTTCTCCAGTCTCCTTTAGGCCAGTAAATCTGGTCTTTTTTTTTTTTTTTGTGAGTTAGAAATATGCTCTACATCGTTCTCCAGCTCTGTCCAGAACCCTCTGTTGTGATCCTGGTCAGAGCAGTCAGCGGTGGTAGCTGGGCACCGTCTAGCTGTACTGGACTCAGTCTGGTGGAGGCCTTGGTAGCTGTGGACAATTAGTCCTTTGGACTAATCCTTTCCTTGTATCCTGTTCTCTTCATTCTCCCTTGCTCCCAAAGGGATGAGACCAGCGGAGTATCTTAGATGGCCACTCACAGGCTTTTAAGACCCCAGACACTACCCACCAAGGTAGAATGTAGAGCATTGTCTTTATAAGCTGTGTCATGCCAACTGAGCTAGATGTTCCCTGAGACCATGCTCCCCAGAGCCTTCTGCCCAGCAATTCAGTCGCTCAGGGAGTTTAGATGTGTCTATGGGGCTTCCATGACCTTTCCAAGTACAAGCTGTGCTAGTTTCTCCTGTATTGCGTACTGTCTCACCCTTCACCCAAGATAACACTTATCTAATATCTATTTAGTATTTCTAGCCCCACCCCATCCCTGGTAACCAACAAAGATAGTTACATTTTGTGTGTGAACTTTTTCATGGGTTTTTACAATAGAAGTCTCATACAATATTTGTCCTTTTGTGATTGACTTATTTCATTCAGCATAATGTCCTTCAGTTTCATCCATGTTAAGAGATGGTTCACAGATTCATTGTTGTTCTTTCTCGTTGCATAGTATTCCATTGTGTGTATGTACCATAGTTTGTTTATCCATTCATCTGTTGATGGGCATCTAGGTTGTTTCCATCGTTTTGCTATTGTGAACAATGCTGCCATGAACATAGGTGTGCATCTATTCGAGTGACGACTCTTATTTCTCTAGGATATATTCCTAGGAGTGGGATTGCTGGATCGAATGGAATGTCTATTTCTAGCTTTCTGAGGAAGCGCCATATCATTTTCCAAAATGGTTGTATCATTTTGCATTCCCACCAGCAGTGCATAAGAGTTCCCATCTCCCCGCAGCCCCTCCAACATTTGTTATTTCCAGTGTTTTTGAATCGTGCCAGTAATGCCGGGGTGAGATGGTATCTCATTGTGGTTTTAATTTGCATTTCTCTAATGGCTAGTGATCGCGAGCCTTTCCTCATGTGTCTGTTGGCCATTTGAATGTCTTCTTTGGTGAAGTGTCTGTTCATTTCTCTTGCCCATTTTTTAATAGGATTATTTGTATTTTTGTTGTAGAGGTGTTGGATTTTCTTGTAGATTATGGAGATTAGACCTTTGTCTGACTTGTACTGTCCAAAAATTTTTTCCCAGTCCATAGGTTCTCTTTTCACTCTTTTGGTGAAGTCTTTTGAAGAGCATAGGTGTTTGAGTTTTAGAAGATCCCACTTATCTAGCTTATCAGTTGGGGTTTGTGCATTGATGGTTATGGTTCGTACCCCGTTAATGCCATGTATTAAGGTCTGAAGTGTTCGTCCTATTTTTTCTTCTATGAACTTTATAGTTTTAGGCTTTATATTCAGGTCTTTGATCCATTTTGAGGTAGTTTTTCTATACAGTGTGAGGTATGGGTCCTGTTTCATTTTTTTGCAGATGGATATCCAGTTTTTCCAGCACCATTTGTTAAAAAGACTGTCTTTTCCCCACTTGATGGACTTTGGGCCCTTGTCGAAGATCAGGTGACCGTAGGTGGAGGATTTACATCTGGGTTCTCAATTCTGTTCCATTGGTCAATGTATCTGGCATTGTACCAGTACCAGGCTGTTTTGACTACTGTAGCTGTATAGTAGGTTCTGAAATCAGGTAGTGTGAGTCCTCCAACTTTATTCTTCTTCTTCAGTAGTGCTTTACTTATTCGGGGCTTCTTGCCTTTCCATATAAAGTTAAGGATTAGATTTTCCATCTCTTTGAAGAATGTTGTTAGTATTTGGATCAGGATTGCATTGTATTTGTAAATTGCTTTGGGTAGAATTGTCATTTTCACAATGTTGAGTCTGCCTATCCATGAGCATGGTATGTTTTTCCATTTAGGTAGATCCCTTTGGGTTTCATGCAGTAGTGTTTTATAGTTTTCTTTGTATAGGTCTTTTACATCCCTGGTCAGATTTATTCCTAAGTATTTTATCTTTTTAGGGGCTATTGAAAATGGTATTGTCTTCCTGATTTCCTTTTCCTCGTTCTCCTTACTGATGTATAGGAACCCAACTGATTTTTGAATGTTTATCTTGTATCCTGCTGCTCTGCTGAATCTTTCTATTAGTTCCACTAGACTTCTTGTGGAGTCTTTAGGGTTTTCTATGTATAGTATCATATCATCTGCAAACAGGGACAGTTTAACTTCTTCATTAGCAATTTGGATGCCCTTTACTTCTTTTTCTTGCCTTATTGCTCTAGCTAGAAATTCCAGCACAATGTTCAATAGGAGTGGTGATAAAGGGCATCCTTGTCTTGTTCCTGTTTTCAAGGGGAATGTTTTCAGCCTCTCTCCATTAAGAATGATGTTGGCCGTTGGTTTTGCATAGATGCCCTTTATTATGTTGAGAAATTTCCCTTGTATACCTATTTTCCTGAGAGTTTTTATCAGGAATGGGTGTTGGACTTTGCCAAATGCCTTTTCTGCATCAATTGAGATGATCATGTGATTCTTTTCTTTCCTTCTATTTATGTGGTGGATTACATTGATTGATTTTCTACTGTTGAACCATCCTTACATACCTGGTATGAATCCTACTTGGTTGTGGTGTATTATTTTTTTGATACGATGCTGAATTCTGTTGGCTAGAATTTTGTTGAGAATTTTTTCGTCTATATTCATGAGAGATATTGGTCTGTAATTTTCTTTTTTTGTGACGTCTTTGCCTGGTTTTGATATCAGCATTATGCTGGGTTCATAGAATGAATTTGGAAGTGTTGCTTCCTCTTCTATGCTCTGAAATAGCTTGAGTAGTACTGGTCCAAGCTCTTCTGTAAATGTTTTGTAGACTTCTCCAGTGAAGCCATCTGGGCCAGGGCTTTTTTGGTTGGGTGTTTTTTATTACCTTTTCAATCTCTTCTCTTGTTATGGGTCTGTTCAGGTTTTCAACATCACTTTGTTGTAGTTTGGGTAGGCCATATGTTTCTAGAAATTTATCCATTTCCTCTAGGTTTTCAAATTTGTGGGAGTATAGTTTTTCATAATATTCCGTTATAATCCTTTTTATTTCCATTGGGTCTGTTGTAGTGTCCCCCATTTCATTTCTTATTTGGGTTATTTGTGTCCTCTCCTGTTTTTCTTTTGTCAGTCTGGCCAGTGGTTTGTTGATTTTGTTGATTCTTTCAAAGAACCAACTTTTGGTTTTGTTGATTCTTTCTATTGTTTTTCTGTTCTCTATTTCATGTATTTCTGCTCTGATCTTTACTATTTCCTTTCTTCTGGTGGCTGTGGGCTTTTTTTTTTTTTTTTTTTTTTTGATGTTCTCTTTCTATTTGTTTGAGTTCTGTAGTTAATGTTTTGATTTTGTCCCTTTCTTCTTTTTGATATGTACATCTATTGGTATAAATTGTCCTCTGAGGACTACCTTTGCTGTGTCCCAAAGGTTTTGGTATGATGTGTTTTCATTCTCATTTGATTCTAGGAATTTTTGGATTCCATCTCTGATTTCTTCTATTATCCAGTGATGTGTAAGCAGGGTATTATTCAGTTTCCATGTAGTTGATTTTTTTTCCTTGCTCTTTCTATTGTTAATTTCTACCTTGATGGCATTGTGGTCAGAGATGATACTGTGAATTATCTCAACGATTTGGATCTTCTTGAGGATTGCTCTGTGGCCTAATATGTGGTCTATTCTGGAGAACATTCCATGTGCATTGGAAAAGAATGTGTAGTTTGCCGCTGTTGGATGGAGTGTTCTATATATGTCTATGAGGTCTAGTTGGCTGATTGTGCCCTTTAGGTCTTCTGTATCTTTGCTGAGTTTCTTCTTAGTTGTTCTGTCCTTTACTGAGAGTGGTGTGTTGAAATCTCCTACTATTATTGTGGAACTGTCAATTTATCTTTCCAGTGTTGTTAGAGTTTGTTTTATGTATTTTGGAGCCCTGTCATTGGGTGCGTAGGTGTTTATTATGGTTATGTCTTCATGATGGATCATCCCCTTACTCATTATGTAGTGTCCTTCTTTGTCTTTTATGGTAGATTTTGTTTTAAAGTCTATTTTATCTGAGATTAGGATTGCCACTCCTGCTCTTTTTTGGTAGTTGTTAGCTTGATATATCTTTTTCCAACCTTTGACTTTTAATAAATTCACATCTTTGTTTCAAAGTGTGTCTCCTGTAGACAGCATATTGATGCATCCTATTTTCTTATCCATTCTATTACTCTCCATCTTTTTATGGGTGCATTGAGTCCATTTACATTAGTGTAATTATTGATAGATGTGGGTTTGTTGTCATTTTGTAGTGCTTTTTTTTGTGTTGACGTTTTCTTTGTTCTTCTTACTCTCTTGTGCTGAGTTACTTTTGTTTGTGGATTTTTTCTTCATTTCTTTTGCTTTTGTAGGTTTTGTTTTTGCTGAGACTTTATGTTTTTCCTCTTTTTTTAAGAGTATGTTTGTTAACTTTCTTTGTGGTTACCATAAATTTTACCCTTATCTTTCTAAGTTTGAAGCAGTCTACCCTTACTTGGTATCGCCTTGTCTTCCTGTCCATTAGAAGGTTCTATACCTATGTTGTTTATTCCCTCTTTTATTGTTTTGATGTTGTTGTCATTTACTGATTAACTGCTCTGATTCCCTGTTGTATTTCTTTTGGTTTTGGATAGTCCTCGAGAGTTCATTTCCTAGATTAGTATCTGGCTGGTATGATCCTGTGTCCTAGGTTCTGCCTGTGAGCTTAAGCTGTTTGTCCTCAGATCGAAGAACTTGCTTTAATAATTCTTGCAAGTTTGGTTTGCCTTTTACATATTCCCTTAATTTCTGTTTATCTGGAAATGACCTAATTTCACCATCAAATTTGAATGAGAGTTTTGCAGGATATATTACTCTTGGCAGGCAATTTTTTTCTTTCAAGATTTTATATATGTCATCCCATTGCCTTCTTGCCTGCATGGTTTCTGCTGAATAGTCTGAGCTGAGTCTTATTGTTTCTCCTCTGTATGTGACTTCTTGTTTTTCACAAGCTTCTCTCAGGATTCTTTGTTTGTCTTTGGTTTTGGCGAGTGTGAATATGATATGCCTTGGTGATTTTCTTTTGGGGTCTCTTCTATATGAGTTCGTTGAGCTTCTTGGATGGCCAGCTTTTCATCTTTCATGATATTGGGGAAGTTTTCTGTTAGAAGTTCCTCAATGATCCTCTCTGTGCTTTCTGTTTTCTCCCCCTGTTCTGGAACTCCAATCACTTGTAAATTTTTGTTTTAGTTGTTTCCCACATAACTCTCAGGGTCTCTTCATTTTTCTTTGTTCTTTTTTCTGAGTTTCCTCAAACAGAGATGTATCCAAGTGTTTGTCTTCAATTCCACTGATCCTGTCTTCCACCATTTCAAATCTGCTTCTCAGCCCTTCTATGACATCGTACATTTCTGAAATCTTGTTGTTTATCTTTTGGATTTCTAATTGTTGTCTTTGTATAATTTCTAGTTGTGAATTTATTTTGGCATTTTGTTCCTGCATTATTTTCCTGAATTCTTCCAATTTTTTGTCAGTATTTTCCATGGATTTGTCTTTTTTTCCTCATGCTTGTCAGCTTTTTGCCTCAGTTCTTGGAGAATTCTGAGTATTAGAGATTTGAATTCCCTATCAGGTAGTTCTAGTGCATTTTCTTCCAGAGGAGAGTCATCTGTTGTTTTATTTTGGACGCCTCCAGGAACCATCCTGTCCTGTTTTTGTAAATGTTTTGTTATTGTCTGCTGTCTTCGGGGCATTCAGTAGTTATTTTTCTCGTTTATTGATTGTAGATTTGTTTGTCTCGTCCCTTTTTTTAAAAAAATTTGACTATGTTTGAGCAGGCAGACTGTGTGTTCTTTGTTGTTTGCTTGTCTTTGGGCACAATTCTTTTCACCTCCTTCTTCAACTGGCAGGGTCAGTCACTCAGATGTGGTACAGCAGGACAGTTCTAGCTGAAGAGTTACTGGGACAGGTTGTTTGTGGCACTTTCTACAGCCACCTGAGTTGGTTGGTAATCAGTACAGGGCAGGTTCCGGTAGGCCGTGCCTGTGCTGCTTGGTGGTGTGATGTCAAGCGCATGGTGCAGGTAGGCAGGATGCAGCGGGGACATTGTTATGTGTGGAGCTATGATGGATATGGGAGAGAGGAGAGAGGAACAGGAGCCAAAAACATACAAACAAACAAAAAAGAATGCTAGGGGAGCTTGCCATTGGAGTGTATAGATGAGAGACTATGAAATGGAGGAAAACAGAAAGGGGAGGAGGAAGAAACGAAAAGAATGAATAAATAAGAATCAGAAAGGTTACAGAACCGCAAAGTTCCCAGGGATCCCACCGGCGCAGCTATGAGGTCTGGGGAAGTCGCTCTCAGGTGTTGCATTATAGCCTGGCTAGAAGGCATAGAGGTATATAATGCCAGGTATTCAGGGAACAGAAAGAGAAGGAAGATATAGAGAGACAAGAAACTGAGCAATGAACAAAGACAAAAAGGGAAAAAGAGGAAAAAGAAAATAAAACAAATTAAAAAAAAAAAAAAACAAACAAGAAAGGCCCCCAAAGAAATAGAAAAGGAAAAAAAAGAAAATGTAAAAAGAAATGTCCTCAGGATCCCTCTGCATGTCTGTGGAAGCCGAAGGGGCGTCTCCCTTCCACGCAGCTCCGCCTGACCAGAAAGGGCTCCCAACTCAAGAAAAGGAAAAGAAAACAAACAAACAATTCAAAATGAACAAATGAACAAAAGCCCCGGGATCCCACCAGCATAGCAGCCCAAACCGGGAAGCAGCTCCAGACGCAAACGGAGCTCCGCAGCCCCTCAGGAAGAAGCAAAGATGGCGCACGGAGCCAGGTACTTGAACGAAGTGAGGGGAGGGGTGGCGAGAGGCAAGTAAGGAGTCAAAAGAAGCAGAAAAAAAAAAGCAACATTAGCAGCCAACAAATGGCACTCAGAGAGCCAGCTAGTGCAGGCTGGTGTTTCTGGACAAGAGACTGTGGCCGCGGGAAGCAGAGGAGGCCGAGTGGGGGTGAAGAAGCGTGGGGGGTGGGAAAGCATATATCACCAATTACTGGTTGTTTTGTCTCCGGCTGGAAGCTCTGTAAGGCTGCTTTCTCATACCCCCTGTTTGCTGGTCTCCAATAGGAGCCCGAGATGGTGGATCCGTGCTGCGTTAGCTGGTAGGGGACCTCTGCATGAATCTCTCCTCGCTCTCCATTCTCTGTCAGTTTTCTCACTCCATTGGTGCTTGGCTGAGTTCTTTATCTCTTCATTTGATGTTTTAGGGTTTCAGGATTGTTGTATTCTCTTTTTGGCTTAGCTTTTCTGATCTTTGCTGTGGAGGGACGGCGTGGTGCTTCTGCCTAGAGCGCCATTTTGCCAGAACTCCCCCACAGAATTTTTTTTTATAGAAGTATCTTGTTGTTGTTGTTTTTGTTAGCTGCCATGGAGTTGCCCGAACTCATGGTCACCTCATGGTCAACAAAACAAAATGCTGCCTGAACCCGAGCCATCTCCATGATTGTTGTGGATTGGACCATTGTGATCCACAGGGTTTTCATTGGATGATTTTTGGAAGTAGATTGCCAGGTTTTTCTTCCTGATCCATCTTAGTCTGGAAGCTCTGCTGAAACCTATCCGGCATCATAGGAACACGCAAGCCTTCACTGACAGACAGATGGTGGCTGTGCATGAGGTACATTGGTTGGGAATCGAACTTGGGTCTCCCAAATAGAAGGTGAAAATTCTACCACTGAATCACAGAAGTATCTTAAACAACTAACGTTCCTTAAGGAGTTGATGAAAGGCTATTTTCTCCTGCTCCTCTTCTTCAGTCATCCCAGTAATTTCAATTACAGTACTGTGTCCCCTCTACAAAACTTTACCTACCCTTCCTTCATGTTTGGAGTGAATAACCACCAGCTGGTATTTGGAGAATCTTTGCACAAGGGAAGTGAAAATGCCCTGTAGCATTACCTAGGGGGTCAAGTCTCCCCTTCCCTTGCCACCTTCTCATTTGCTAGGTGACCATACACTCCTGGACGTAACGAAGCCTTCTCTAATAATATAATATAAATACCAATGTATTTTTTTTTTATTTCTTTTTCTTTTTTTAATTGTACTTCAGGTGAAGGCTTACAGAACAAATAGTTTCTCATGAAACAGTAGTACACATGTTGTTTTTTGACAAAAGTACCAATGCATTTTTGACGTTTATATATTAGAATACCATGCAGGCACATAACACTTTATAAATAAACACCATTATTCCTCAACAGGAAATGACAAATTTTCAGTTCCACTGGGATTGCATCATATTCTGATATTCTTTCTCTAAGAGCTAATGAAGTGTGAAACCTCTAAGATTCTACAAGCTTATATGGTTCTCTCTCCTAATTTAATATTACAAGTTCCCTGAAATTTCCTCCTAGTCCCCTCTGAAACCTTCTTGTTCTCCCCTTCATTCTGAATATCACTAACCACTTCTTCCATAGCTGGGCAGAACACAGGCGAAATTAGTTATTGAGACAAGATTTGGTGCATAAGGGGGTTAAAACAAAAAGTTGTGAATTTCAGGATTTGGGTTTTCCTAGAAGGAGCTATGTTTCATTCCAATCTTGACCACTATGTACCTGGGTAAACTTGGTCAGGTTGCTACTACTTCTATACTTTCCCCGTGAAAAAGGGATCGTAGCACCCTCTCAGTGTTCTTAGGAAATGAGCTTGAAAAGTAAACCACAGCCACAAAAATGTAAGGCCACATAATAATTGAAAAGTGACTTCCATGGACCTTAATATGGTTTGTTTTGTTTTTAATTTCAAGGTTAACACCTTGAGTTTTTCTGTGATGGTGAAAGATACTAGTGAGAGTTAAGTCCTTTTATAATGAACTCTAGGGGCTAGGACATTTTCAGGTGGAAATTAATGGATGACATGGCCGTAAGTCAGCTTTAATCAAGTTATTTACATGCAGATTGAAATGGGTGACAGTCTGATTGCAGCTATTGGCAGAGGGGACACCAAGGCCCTTTCACTCTTTCCTTGTGTCTTGGGAGTTTTTTGCTTTACCCTGGCTTTAGAGCCCTGGTAGTGTAGTGGTTAAGTGCTCAGGTGCAAACTGAAAGGTTGGTGGTTTGAATCCACCAGCTGCTTTGTTGGAGAAAGACATGGCAGTCGACTTTTGTAAAGATGACAGCCTTGGAAACACTATGGGGCAGTTCTACTCTGTCCTATAGGGTCCCTAGAGTTGAAATTGACTAGATAGTAATGGGTTTTGTTTGTTTTGGTTTGGCTTTTGAGAAGAGGGCAGGGAGCCTTGGGAAGGAGCCAGTCCTGACCCTGCTGCCTAGGGAGAACAGGAATTAGGTCAAATCAATTTATACAAGAGACAGCAACAAGAATAGGCCAGTAAAGGACATCAATCCAAGGGCTGAGACCTTGCTGTGCCTTAGGAATGAGGAAGAAGGCATGCCAATGGGGTTAGGGTAGGACAAGGCAAGGAAAACTGAATTTCTAAGCACTATAAATGGGACCCCCATGCATTTGCCAGTTTGTTCTACGGTGGGAGCTTGCATGTTGCTGTGATGCTAGAAGCTGTGCCACCAGTATTTCAAATACCAGCAGTGTCACTCATGGTGGACAAGTTTCAGCTGAGCTTTCAAACTGAGACAGACTAGTAAGAAGGACCTGGTGGTCTACTTCTGAAAAAAATTAGCCAATGAATACCTTATGAATATCGTTGTCTGATATAGTGCTGTAAGATAAGCCCCTCAAGTTGGAAGTCACTCAAAATACAACTGGGAAAGAGCTCCCTCCTCAAAGTAGAGTCAACCTTAATGACATGGATGTAGTCAAGCTTTCGGGACCTTCTTTTGCTGATGTGGCATGACTCAAAATGAGAAGAAACAGCCGCAAACACCCATTAATAATCAGAATGTGGAATGTACAAAACATGAATTTAGGAAAGTTAGACATCATCAAAAATGAAATGGAATGCATGAACATCGATATCCTAGGCCTTAGTGAGTTGAAATGATCTTATATTGGCCTTTTTGAATTGGACAATCATCTGGTCAACTATACTGGGACTGACAACTTAATGGGGAATGGTGTCGTATTCATAGTCAAAAAAGAACATTTTGAGATCTGTCCTAAAGTATAATGCTGTCAGTGATAGGATAATATGCATACAAGGAAGACAACTATTATTCAAATATACACACCAACCAGTAAGGCCAAAGATGAAGAAATTGAAGATTTTTACCAACTTCTGTAGCTTGAAATTGACAAAATATGCAATCAAGATGCATTGATAATTACTGGCAATTGGAATGTGAAAGCTGGAAACCAAGAAGAAGGATTGGTAGTTGGAAAATATGGCCTTAATGATAGAAATGTTGCCAGAGATCACATGATAGAATTTTGCAAGACCAACGACTTCTTCAATGCAAATACTTTTTTTCAACATAAATGGCGACTATATACATGGACCTCACCTGATGGAACACACAGGAATCAAACCGACTACATCCGTGGAAAGAGATAATGGAAAAGCTCAATATAATCAGTCAGAACAAGGCCAGGGACTGACTGCGGAACAGACTATCAATTGCTCATATGCAAGTTCAAGTTGAAGCTGAAGAAAATTAGAACAAGCCATGAGAGCCAAAGTATGACCTTGAATATATCCAACCTGAATTTAGAGACCATCTCTAGAATAGATTTTACACATTGAACACTAATGACCCAAAACCAGACAAGTTATGGAATGACATCAGGGACATCATAAACGAAGAAAGCAAGAGGTCATTAAAAATACAAGAAAGAAAGAAAAGACCAAAATAGATGTCAGAAGAGACTCTGAAACTTGCTCTTGAACGTCAAGTAGCTAAAGTGTACAGAATAAATGATAAAGTAAAAGAGCTGAACAGAAGATTTCAAAGGGTGGCTTGAGAAGACAAAGTAAAGTATTATAGTAACATGTGTAAAGACCTAGAGTTAGAAAACCAAAAGGGAAGAACATGCTCAGCATTTCTCAAGCTGAAAGAACTGAGAAAAAATTCAAGCCCTGAGTTGCAATATTGAAGAATTCTATGGGCAAAATACTGAACGACGCAGGAAGCATCATGAAAAGAAGATGCAAGGAATACACAGAGTCACTGTGCCAAAAAGCGTTGGTGGATGTTCCGTCATTTCAGGAGATAGCATAGGATCAGGAACCAATGGTACTGAAAGAAAAAGTCTAAGATGCACTGAAGGCATGCACTGAAGACTCCAGGAATTGACGGACTACCAGTTGAGATGTTTCAACAAATGGATGCAGCACTGGAGGTGCTCACTCGTGTATGCTAAGAAATTTGGAAGACAGCTATCTGACCAACTGACTGGAAGAGATCCATATTTATGCCTATTCCAAAGAAAGATGATCCAAGAAAATGTAGAAATTATCGAAAAATATCATTAATATTACACACAAGTAAAATTTTGCTGAAGAGCATTCAAAAGTGGTTGCAACAGTACATCAACAGGGAACTGCCAGAAATTCAAGCCAGGTTCACAAACAGATGTGGAATGAGGGATATCATTGCTGGTGTCAGATGGATCCTGGCTAAAAGCAGAGAATGCCAGAAAGGTGTTTTTCTGTGTTTCATTGACTGTGTGAATCATAACAAATTACAAATAACATTGTGAAGAATGGGAATTCCAGAACACTTAATTGTGTTCATGAGGAAGCTGTACATAGACCAATGGGCAGTCATTCAGACAGAACACGGGGATACTTTGAGGTTTAAAGTCAGGAAAGGTGTGCATAATGGTTGTATCCTTTCACCATACTTATTCAATCTGTATGCTGAGTAAATAATCTGAGAAGCTGGACTATATGAAGAAGAACAGGGCATCACGATTCCAGGAAGACCCATTAACAACCTGTGTTATGCAGATGACGCAGCTTTGCTTGCTGAGAGCAAAGAGGACTTGAAGTACTTACTGATGAAGATCAAGGACTACAGCCTTCAGTATGGATTTTACTTCAACATAAAGAAAATAAAAATCCTCACAACTGGACCAATAAGCAACATCATGATAAATGGAGAAAGGATTGAAATTGTCAAGAATTTCATTTTACTTGGATCCAAAATCAATGCTCACGGATGCAGCAGTCAAGAAATCAAATGACATATTGCATTGGGAAAATCTGCTGCAAATGGCCTTTAAAGTGTTAAAAAGCAAAGATGTCACTTTGGGAACTAAGATGAGCCTGACCCAAGCCATGGTATTTTCAATCGCCTCATATGCATGTGAAAGCTGGACAGTGAATAAGGAAGATCGAAGAAGAATTAACGCTTTTGAGTTATGGTGTTGGTGAAGGATATTGAATGTATCATGGACTGACAAAAAATGAACAAATCTGTCTTGGAAGAAGTACAGCCAGAATGCTCTTTAGAGGCAAGGATGGCAAGACTATGTCTCACACACTTTAGACATGTTATCAGTAGGAACCTGTCCCTGAAGAAGGACTTCATGCTGGGTAAAGTAGAGTGTTAGCAAAAGAGAGGAAGACCCTCAACCAGACGCATTGACACAGTGACTATAATAATGGGCTTAGGCATAACGATTGTTAGTATTGCACAGGACTGGGCAGTGTTTTGTTCTGTTGTACGTGGGTTAGCTATGAGTTGGAACCTACTCGACACACCTAACAACACAAAATGGGTTCACCACCATCTTGTCAGTTTGTCCTACTGCAGTGGCTTGCGTGTTTCTATGATGCTAGAAGCTATGTCATTAGTATTTCAAATACCAGCATGGTCTCCCATGGTGGAGTGATTTCGGTGGAGCTTCCAGACTAAGACAGACTAGGAAGAAAGGTCTGGTGATCTACTTCTGAAAATTTGCCAGTGAAAACCCTGTGGATCACAACACAATATTGTCCAATATAGTGCTGGAAGATGAGCCCCTTAGGTTGGAAGTTACTCAGAATACACAGTGGCTACAGCAATTGATTCTAGCATACCAAGGAAGATGGTGCAAAACTGGGAAACTTTTCATTCTGTTGTATATGGAGTCTCCATAAGTTGGAGTTGACTCAACAGCAGCTAACAACAACAAATAAAATGGGAAAGTTTTTTAGTTTGGTGTCTGGAAGTTCAGAAAAAGAGGGAGTAAGGTCTCCAATATAACAGGTTAGGGAAGGCAGACAACATGAGCTCTAAAGTCCCAAATCTTATGTCTGAATCCTGGCTTCACCACTTGCTTGCTGGGCTGTCTTTGACACATTACTTAGCCTCCTTGAGCCTCAGTTTCATGTAAATGGAGACAATGGTGATAATAATAATACCTAACGTACAGCATCATTGTTAAGGATTGAATAATACATGCATATAAAGTACTTAAAATAGTACAAGGCACATAGTAAGCTCCTAATACATTTCAATAATACTGTCAATACTAAGTAAATATCAACTACGAGAGGATTGGAATTAGGAAGGATCAAATATTAGGAAATGCAAGGAAGAAGAGCAATGTTCCTCAGTACCTTAGCTATGGTAGAACAGAATGGGCATTGTGTGGGATTGGGGGCTTTCTGAGAAGAGAAGTCCATTGAGAAGTTCCCAGTGTAGGTGTTGTTGTTGTTAGTTGCTGCTGAGTTTGCTCCAAAATATGGCGACCCCGAGTACAACAGAACAAAACATTGCTAGTCCTGCACCATCTTCATGATCGTTGCTTTGCTTGAGTCCATTGCTGCGGCCACTGTGTATTTTGAGTGCCTTCCAACTTAGTGGGCTCATCTTCCAGCGCTGTATGGGACAATGTTCTGTTGTGATCCATAGGGTTTTCACTGGCAAATTTTCAGAAGTAGATCACCAAGCCTAGATTGCCAAGCCTTTCTTCCTAGTCTGTCTTAGTCTGGAAGCTCCACTGAAATCTGCCCCCATGGGTGACTGTGCTGGTATTTGAAATACTGACAGCATAGCTTCCAGTATCGTAGCAACACGCAAGCCACAACCATATGGCAAACTGACAGATGTGTGGTGTCCCAGTGTGGGTAATAGCTTCTTAAGGACATTTAAGGGATGGACTATATAAAGAAGGGCATGGCATCAGGATTGAAGGAAGACTCATTAACAACCTGCAATACGCAAATGACACAACCTTGTTTGCCAAAAATGAAGACTACTTGAAGCATTTACTGATGAAGGTCAAAGACTACAGCCCTTAGCGTGGGTTGTACCTGAATGTAAAGAAAATGAAAATCCTCACAACTGGACCAATAAACAACATCATGATAAATAGAGAAAAAATTAACGTAGTCAATGATTTCATTTTGCTTGAATTAACAATAACATCCATGGAAGCAGCAGTCAAGAAATTAAATGACATATTGCATTGGGTAAATCTGCTGTAAAAGACCTGTTTGAAGTTTTAAAAAGAAAAGATGTCACTTTGACAACTAAAGTGCAACAGACTTAAGCTGTGATCTTTTCAATCACCTCATACGCTGCAAAAGCTGGACAATGAAAACAGAAGGCAGAAGAAAAATTAATGCATTTGAACTGTAGTGTTGGCAAAGAATATTGAGTATACTGTGCACTGCTGGAGAATGAACAAAACAGTCTTGGAGGAAGTGCAACCAGAATGCCCTTAGAAATGAGGATGGTGAGATTTTGGATCACTTACACTGGGCACATAAGCAGGAAATACCAATCACTAGAAAAGGACATCACGATTGGTAAAGTAGAGAGTAAATGAAAATGAGAGAAACCCTCCATGAGATGGATTGACACAATAGCCAAAACAATGGACTCAAGTATACCAATGATTATGAATGTGGCACAGGACCAGGCAACATTTCATCCTGGTATACATAAGGTCACTATGAGTTGGAGCCGACTCAGTGGCAGCTAACAACAACAAAACCAACAGATATATAATTCTGTTTTAAGTGGTTTGATACGATGTGCATTTTAGTAACTCCTCTGCCAGCTCCCTTTTACCGCATCCTCCAACACACACATACATTACTCCGAAACTACATAAAACTCTGCTATAAACAATAACCCGTGTGCATGGTTACTTGGGGGAATCAAACGAAAAGGTACTGTGTTCTTGTAGGTGTAGTATGATGTGCAGGGAAGGGATTAAGCACTGGAAGTGAGCCTCCAGAGAGATGCAGCATTCAGCAGAAGTGAGATTCATTGTGAGAGACATCTCAGACACACTATGGAGAGATTTTTGGAGTCAACAATGCTGGAAATTCCATTATAGGTGGGATGGGGGTTCTCAGAGCTATTGTTAATGAGATGCTCAAGGAAGGACAACCCCTGAAGGGTGAGAGTTTGACTGACAAAGTTCCTAGTGTCTTCTTGGCTGTGTGCTCTCAACTACTGCTGTACCCTATTGAAACACCTGCCTCTTAGCTTGCCCCCTCAGACGATGACTGCTCGGACTCCCTACTTTCATACTCCACCTGCTGCCAGTATGCACATCACCTGTCAATTCCACTCTGGAGCACCTTCCTGCAGACAGTTCCCAAATCCATTTCTCCACATCAGTCTTTGTCCTGAGCATTAGACCCACATTCTCACAGCCAGCCAGAACATGCTGTGTTTGTTTTATCCATTCAAGTAAGAGTTTTGAGGACTTACCAAGTGCCAGGCAGAGTGCCAGGTGCTGAGGATGCAGTGAAGAACAAATCAGACGTGGTTCCTGCCCTCATGGCTCAGTGGGGGAGACAGACATTATACAGTTACTCAAATAAACATATAATTAAATGTCACGATAAGTATGATGTGGGACAAGAACAAGGTCTGATTAAAAAGAATAACAGGGGGCTCAATTTGGGTTGAAGGATCAGGGAAGATCTCTAGGAGGAAATGATACTTAAATTGAGACCTGCATGATTAATAGGAGGCAACTAGGTAAAAAGGAGGTGTGGGGGAAAGCTTTCCAAGAGAAGAAAAAACACATTAACAATGCTTTTGGGGCATGAAAGAGTTTGATTCTTCTGAGGCATTGAAGATGTAGCTGTACCTCAGTGAGCATTAGGTGGAGCTAAAGAGATGGACAAATCCCATATTACTGCATTATTATAGCTATATTGCTACATACATAAGATCTCAGATCATGTGGCCCCTAATAGATCATGCATCAGTTACCTATTACTGTGTAACAAACAATCCCAAAACTTAGTTGGCCAAAAACAAGAATAGTTTTTTTTTATTTCTGATAATTCAGTTGGTCAAGTCAGCTGGTTTATTTTTCTGCTCCATGGCGGGTACCTGAGATCATTCATGTGGCTGCATTTGTCTGGGAGCTCAGCTGGCACTGTAATGTCTAGGTTGGTCTCTTATCTTCTATGGTCCCTCCCCAATTGTCCTCTCATCATTGATTAGCCCTGCAAGAGCTTCTTTTCAGTATGGTGGCTGGCTCCCAAGAGGACACCTACCATGTATAAGTGCTTATTAAGCCTCCATGGACATCATACTCGTTAGTCCCATGGCTACCAGGAGGCGTGACTCATTGGGGACTACCAATGTAACGGTTTAGACGATACCATGGCAAGGTGATTGGATTTTATTCTAAGGACAATGGGAAAATTGTGACTATTTTAAAGCAGGGGGTGATGATTCAATGTATATTTTTAAAAGTTGAGACTGGAATGAAAGAAGATCTTAATTGTTATTTCAAACTCAATATGTCTAAAATTGACCTTGTTTTCTTTTCCTCTGATTAGATCCCCCTTCTGTTTTTTTCAGAATGGCTGATGCTGCCATATTTCCAGTCAGTCAAGCTAAAATATAAACATCACCTTCAATCCTTCCCCATCTCTAGTGCCTTCTGCTTCCTTCCTTCACGTATTACCTCCACCACACCCCCACATCTATTCTTTCCTTTCCTATGGTCATCAGTTCAGATCTGCTAAACTTTTTCCCTAACAAATATTCTTGTATTTTTCTCCTAACTCTACACGTACTGCCGTCAACCTACTGCTACCAAATTAATTTTTCTGAAGCAACCTAAGTAATTCTTCTGCCAAGATCTCAAGTGGCTCTCCATTAGAGTAGATAAAAATCATTTCGAGAAGTGGAGGAAACGTATAAGATTGGCTAGTTCCACCCTGTCCTTAGTTTAGGGTGATTGTGGGACCTGGAGGGTCTACAAGACTGGCCCAATGATACACCTGGGGCAGAGTCAGAATTTGTACCCAGCTCTTCCGACTTCAAGTCTAGAATTTTTTAAGAAAAAATTATTGTGCAATTTTTTAGGTGTTTATAGATCTATTACCAATTTAGACTTTACAACCAGCCTTTGGGTCAGATAGTATTACCCTCACTTTTATAGATCAGTAAACTGTGGTTAAACAAAGTTAAAGAACTTAAAGTTACACAGTGAGTGAACAATGAAGCTGGTATTTAAATCTAAGACTGCTAGATTTCAAAGCTCTTGTTGTTTGTTCTTCATCATCTGTCAGTCATATTTTACACTGCTGTTGTTTTTAGGTGCTGTCGAGCCGATTTCAACTCATAGTGACCCCATGTGACAGAGTATAACTGCCCCATGGGGTTTTCTAGGCTGTAATCTTCATGAAGCAGATTGCCAGGTCTTTCTCCCCCAGAGCTACCGGGTGGATTCAAACCACCAACCTTTTGGTTAGCAGTGGAATGCTTAACCATTGCACCACCAGGGCTGTTCACATTTCCCATACAAATCTACAAATCACATGAGGACATAGATCTTACATAACTTTGTATGTCACATAACACTTTGCACAGATCAGTGCTTAATGACTATTTGTGGAAGGAAGGGATGGAGGGAGGAAAAGAGGAAAGAAAGAAAGGAGGGAAGAGCAAAGAACGAAGGAAGGAAGGAAAATGAGGAATTAGACAAATATCCAAGTCTCCTGAGGCTAAAGTCATTCTCCTCTCCACTCTGATGAATACTATTTTGAATATTATTGATCAGAACAAATACATATTACAAGCCTACATTGAATTTATCTTGATATATTTCTCATTTCCACCCTCTTTTTGTGTGAGGAACTATGAATATATTGATTTAAAATAGTCTATACTGGTTCGCACATTAGCAAGAGTTACAAAGAGTTAATGTAAATTTTCTAAAAAAGGAAGTTATCTCTGCTGCTTAAATAGAAATGTATGAAGGTAGAAATAAGATTTGTACAACGCGGATCATTCAAGATACGCATTGCTAATTAGGTGTGAGAATTGCCTGAAGTGTTCTATACAAATATTAACATTTCTCATTGTTTTACTTCATCTAACAATCTTTTATTTATTTCAGAAGTGAAATGGAACCACTTGAATTTCTTTAAAATCCACAGCACTCTAGTTTATTATCATTGTGTTTGTAATTTTTTTCACTTATGATTTCTGCCCAACTTACTCCCAAGACTGGTGAGAGGGGCTTAATGGTAGCATTTGACATGTGCTTTGCAGAACATGCTCTCTGGAGCTCAGAGTACCAGTCTAAAGTGACTGCAACACAGCATGACGAATCGGCTGTTCTGCATCAGCAGGTGCGCATTACCTTGTGATTTCACAGTAAGAATGCTTTGCACTTGCAGACGTCTATCTGTGGATCTGTATTTTACAAACATTCACTCCATCTCCCTAAACCTCTGGGACTGAGGAATGATTGGCTGGCTCCCCAGGTAAGCAAGCGAGTTATGCATTGGCAGAGCTCTGGGCTGAGGCTCCTCCACATGGGGCTCTCATTGAGTTCAAAGGGAATTCCGAGCATGATGGGAAAATTGAACTTAATATTTCCTTTTGAAAAGCTCATTTTCTAAGATGCTGAACTGCAAAGTGCTTTGCCTATTATATATACCCACAAGCTAAAGAGTGTGTAAATGCAGGAACTTGCAGCCAGGATTTATAAACTACAATGACTTTGTGGGGTAACATTGTTCGATGAAGGGACAAATAATGCCATTTTCAAAATGATCTTCAAAGTCCAAAATGCTTCCAAGGCTTTAACAACGGAAGTGAGACAACGGAGTGAGATTGATTGATGTGGTCAGAACTCTTTTTACTTGTAAGGGAGCCTAAAGGGTTAGTCAGGCGTAGTTTCTCAAGTGAACCTCATGCTTACTGGTAGAAAGAGGGTGCCATTCCACTGGGTCCTTAGGTAGAAAGACAGGCTTGAACCTAGGAAACTTAATTCTGGCATTCTGATGCAAACATCTCCTATCTAAAGTGAGTTGCTTCTAGAGTGGTTTCTAAAGCAGAGATTGATATAAATATAGACTGATAAATCAATGGATAGATAGGTAGGTAAACAGGTATTTTTATATAAATGGGGTTATACTATAGATACAATTTTTTTATTTTTGATATTTTATTCTACTTCAGGTGAAGGCTTACAGAACAAATAGTTTCTCATGAAACAGTAGTACACATGTTGTTTTATGACATTGGTTAACAATCCCACAACATGTTAACCCTCTAACTTCTCAACCCTTTTATTTTTTTTTTGGTGAAAATACGCATAGCCAAAGATACACCATTTCAAAAATTTCTACATGCACAGTTCAGTGGCATTGACTACAGTCTTCCAATTGTGCTGTTATTCTCTCTTAAGATGAAGGCTTACAGAACAAAATAGTTTCTCATTTAACAGTTACTACAAATGTTGCCCTATGAAAATGGTTAACAATATCACAACACATCAACAATATCCTTACTCAGTCTTGGGTTCCCTATCACCAGCTTCCTTGTCCCCTTGTGCCTTGTGGCCCTTGTCACTGGACTCCTGTACCTCGTTAGTCTCATTTGGTTTTACAGGGCTGTCCACTCCCAGGCTGAACAGTGAACCTCGGAGGTAACTTCACCACTGAGCTAAAAGGGTGTCTGGGGGCCATACTCTCGAGGTTTCTCCAGTCTCCTTTAGGCCAGTAAATCTGGTCTTTTTTTTTTGTGAGTTAGAATTGTGCTCTACATCCTTCTCCAGCTCTGTCCAGAACCCTCGGTTGTGATCCTGGTCAGAGCAGTCAGCGGTGGTAGCCGGGCATCATCTAGCTATAATGGACTCAGTCCGGTGGAGGCCTTGGTAGCTGTGAAAAATTAGTCCTTTGGACTAATCTTTTCCTTGTATCCTATTCTCTTCATTCTCCCTTGCTCCCGAAGGGATGACACCAGTGGAGTATCTTAGATGGCTACTCACAGGCTTTTAAGACCCCAGACACTACTCACCAAGGTAGAATGTAGAGCACTGTCTTTATAAGCTGTGTCATGCGGATTGAGCTAGATGTTCCCCGAGACCATGGTCCCCAGAGCCCTCCGCCCAGCAATTCAGTCCCTCAGGGAGTTTAGATGTGTCTGTGGGGCTTCCATGACCTTTCCTTGTGCAGGTTGTGTTAGTTTCCCCTGTATTGCGTACTGTCTCACCCTTCACCCAAGATACCACTTAGCTATTGCCTATTTAGTATTTCCCCCCAACCCCTCCCATCCCTGGTAACCAACAAAGATTGTTACATTTTGTGTGTGAACTTTTTCATGGGTTTTTACAATAGAGGTCTCATACAATATTTGTCCTTTTGTGATTGACTTATTTCACTCAGCATAATGTCCTCCAGTTTCATCCATGTTAAGAGATGGTTCACAGATTCATTGTTGTTCTTTCTCATTGCATAGTACTCTATTGTGTGTATGTACCATAGTTTGTGTATCCATTCATCTGTTGATGGGCATCAAGGTTGTTTCCATCGTTTTGCTATTGTGAACAATGCTGCCATGAACATAGGTGTGCATATGTCTATTCGAGTGACGACTCTTATTTCTCTAGGATATATTCCTAGGAGTGGGATTGCTGGATTTAATGGTATGTCTACTTCTAGCTTTCTGAGGAAGTGCCATATCATTTTCCAAAATGATTGTATCATTTTGCATTCCCACCAGCAGTCCATAAGAGTTCCCATCTCCCCGCAGCCCCTCCAACATTTGTTATTTCCAGTATTTTTGATTCGTGCCAGTAATGCTGGGGTGAGATGGTATCTCATTGTGGTTTTAATTTGCATTTCTCTAATGGCTAGTGATCGCGAGCATTTCCTCATGTGTCTGTTGGCCATTTGAATGTCTTCTTTGGTGAAGTGTCTGTTCATTTCCTTTGCCCATTTTTTAATAGGATTATTTGTCTTTTTGTTGTAGAGGTGTTGGATTTTCTTGTAGATTATGGAGATTAGACCTTTGTCTGACTTGTACTGTCCAAAAATTTTTTCCCAGTCTGTAGGTTCTCTTTTTACTCTTTTGGTGAAGTCTTTTGAAGAGCATAGGTGTTTGATTTTTAGGAGATCCCAGTTATCTAGCTTATCAGTTGGATTTTGTGCATTGATGTTTATGCTTTGTATCCTGTTAATGCCATGTATTAAGGCCTGAAGTGTTGGTCCTATTTTTTCTTCTATGAACTTTATAGTTTTAGGCTTTATATTCAGGCCTTTGATCCATTTTGAAGTAGTTTTTGTATATGGTGTGAGGTATGGGTCCTGTTTCATTTTTTTGCAGATGGATATCCAGTTTTGCCAGCACCATTTGTTAAAAAGACTGTCTTTTCCCCATTTGATGGACTTTGGGCCCTTGTCGAAGATCAGTTGACTGTAGGTGGACGGATTTACATCTGGGTTCTCAATTCTGTTCCATTAGTCAATGTATCTGTCGTTGTACCAGTACCAGGCTGTTTTGACTACTGTAGCTGTATAGTAGGTTCTCAAGTCAGGTAGTGTGAGCCCTCCAACTTTATTCTTCTTCTTCAGTAGTGCTTTGCTTATTGGGGCTTCTTCCCTTTCCATATAAAATTAATGATTAGTTTTTCCATCTCTTTGAAGAATGTTGTTGGTATTTGGATCGGGATTGCATTATATTTGTAAATTGCTTTGGGTAGAATTGTCATTTTCACAATGTTGAGTCTGCTATCCATGAGCATGATATGTTTCTCCATTTATGTAGGTCCCTTTGGGTTTCATGCAGTAGTGTTTTATAGTTTTCTTTGTATAGGTCTTTTACATCCCTGGTCAGATTTATTCCTAAGTATTTTATCTTTTTAGGGGCTATTTAAAATTGTATTGATTTCCTGATTTCCTTTTCATCTTTCTCCTTACTGGTGTATAGGAATCCAACTGATTTTTGAATGTTTATCTTGTATCCTGCTGCTCTGCTGAATCTTTCTATTAGTTCCACTAGACTTCTTGTGGAGTCTTTAGGGTTTTCTATGTATAGTATCATGTCATCTGCAAACAGGGACAGTTTAACTTCTTCATTAGCAATTTGGATGCCCTTTACTTCTTTTTCTTGCCTTATTGCTCTAGCTAGAACTTCCAGCACAATGTTCAATAGGAGTGGTGATAAAGGGCATCCTTGTCTTGTTCCTGTTTTCAAGGGGAATGTTTTCAGCCTCTCTCCATTAAGAATGATGTTGGCCGTTGGTTTTGCATAGATGCCCTTTATTATGTTGAGAAATTTCCCTTGTATACCTATTTTCTTGAGAGTTTTTATCAGGAATGGGTGTTGGACTTTGTCAGATGCATTTTCTGCGTCAATTGAGATGATCATGTGATTCTTTTCTTTCCTTTTATTTATGTGGTGGATTATATTGATTGATTTTCTACTGTTGAACCATCTTTACATACCTGGTATGAATCTTACTTGGTTGTGGTGTATTATTTTTTTGATATGATGCTGAATTCTATTGGCTAGAATTTTGTTGAGAATTTTTCCATCTGTATTCATGAGAGATATTGGTCTGTAATTGTCTTTTTTTGTGACATCTTTGCCTGGATTTGGTATCAGCGTTATGCTGGCTTCATAGAATGAATTTGGAAGTGTTGCTTCCTCTTCTATGCTCTGATATAGCTTGAGTAGTACTGGTACAAGCTCTTCTGTAAATGTTTTGTAGACTTCTCCAGTGTAGTCATCTGGGCCAGTGCTTTTTTTCGTTGGGAGTTTTTTTTATTACCTTTTCAATCTCTTCTCCTGTTATGGGTCTGTTCAGATTTTCAACATCACTTTGTAGTTTGGGTAGGCCGTGTGTTTCTAGAAATTTATCCATTTCCTCTAGGTTTTCAAATTTGTTGGAGTATAGTTTTTCATAATATTCTGTAATAATTCTTTTTATTTCAGTTGGGTCTGTTGTAATGTCCCCCATTTCATTTCTTATTTGGGTTATTTGTGTCCTCTCCTGTTTTTCTTTTGTCAGTCTGGCCAGTGGTTTGTGGATTTTGTTGATTCTTTCAAAGAACCAACTTTTGGTCTTGTTGATTCTTTCTATTGTTTTTCTGTTCTCTATTTCATGAATTTCTGCTCTGATCTTTACTATTTCCTTTCTTCCGGTGGTTGTGGGCTTGCTTTGCTGTTCTCTTTCTATTTGTTTGAGTTCTGTAGTTAATGTTTTGATTTTTTTCCCTTTCTTATTTTTTGATATGTGCATCTATTGCTATAAATTATCCTCTGACGACTGCCTTTGCTGTGTCCCAGAGGTTTTGGTATGATGTGTTTTCATTCTCATTTGATTCTAGGAATTGTTGGATTTCATCTCTGATTTCTTCTATTACCCAGTGATGTGTAAGCAGGGTATTATTCATTTTCCATGTAGTTGATTCTTTTTCGTTGCTCTTTCTAGTGTTAATTTCTACCTTGATGGCATTGTGGTCAGAGAAGATAGTTTGAATTGTCTCAACGTTTTGGACCTTGTTGAGGATTGCTCTGTGGCCTAAGATGTGGTCTATTCTGGAGAACATTCCATGTGCATTGGAAAAGAATGTGTACTTTGCAGCGGTTGGATGAAGTATTCTATATATGTCTATGTGGTCAAGTTGGCTGATTGTGCCCTTTAGGTCTTCTGTATCTTTGCTGAGTTTCTTCTTAGTTGTTCTGTCCTTTACTGAAAGTGGTGTTGTGAAGCCTCCCACTATTATTGTGGTACTGTCAATTTCTCTTTTCAGTGTTGTTAGAGTTTGTTTTATGTATTTTGGAGCAATGTCATTGGGTGCATAGATGTTTATTATGGTTATGTCTTCATGATGGATCGTCCCCTTAATCATTATATAGTGTCCTTTGTCTTTTTTGGTAGATTTTGTTTTAAAGTCTATTTTATCTGAGATTAGAATTACCACTCCTTCTCTTTTTTGGTAGTTGTTAGCTTGATATATCTTTTTCCAACCTTTGACTTTTAATAAATTCACATCTTTGTTTCTAAGGTGTGTCTCTTGTAGACAGCATATTGATGGATCCCTTTTTCTTATCCATTCTGTCACTCTCCATCTCTTTATGGGTGCATTGAGTCCATTTACATGCAGTGTAATTATTGATAGATGTGAGTTTGTTGCTGTCATTTTGTAGTGCTTTTTTTTGTGGTGCTGAAGATTTCTGTGTTCTTCTTATTCTCTTGTGCTGAGTTACTTTTGTTTGTGGATTTTTTTTCATTTCTTTTGTTTTTGTAGGTTTTGTTTTTGCCAAGACTTTATGTTTTTTGTCTTTATTTTTATGAGTTGGTTTGTTACCTTTCTTTGTGGTTACCATGAATTTTACCCTTATCTTTCTAAGTTTGAGGCAGTCTACATTACTTGGTATCACCTCCCCTTCCTCTCCATTAGACGGTTCTGTACTTATGCCGTTTATTCCCTATTTTATTGTTTTGATGTTTTTGTCATTTATTGATTAACTGCTCTTATTCTGTTTTATTTCTTTTGGTTTTGGATAGTCCTTGAGAGTTCATTTTCTAGATTGGTACCTGGCTGATACGATCCTGCATCCTAGGTTCTGCCTGTGAGCTGAAGCTGTTTGTCCTCAGATCGAAGAACTCCCTTTAATAATTCTTGTAAGTTTGGTGGTTTGACTTTTACATATTCCCTTAATTTCTGTTTATCTGGAAATGACCTAATTTCACCCTCAAATTTCAACGAGAGTGTTGCAGGATATATTATTCTTGACTGACAATTTTTTTCTTTCAAGATTTTATATATGTCATCCCATTGCCTTCTTGCCTGCATGGTTTCTGCTGAATAATCTGAGCTTAGTCTTATTGTTTCTCCTCTGTATGTGACTTCTTGTTTTTCACGAGTTGCTCTCAGGATTCATTGTTTGTCTTTGGTTTTGACGACGTAAATGTGATATGCCTTGGTGATTTTCTTTTGGTGTCTCTTCTATATGGGGTTCGTTGAGCTTCTTGGATGGCCAGCTTTTCATCTTTCATGATATTGGGGAAGTTTTCTGTCAGCAGTTCCTCAGTGATCCTTTTTGTGTTTTCTATTTTCTCCCCCTGTTCTGGGATGCCAATCACTCGTAAATTTTTGCTTTTAATTGAGTTCCACATAACTCTCAGGGCGTCTTCATTTTTCTTTGTTCTTTTTTCTGAGTTTTCTTCAAACAGAGTTGTATCCAAGTGTTTGTCTTCAATTCCACTGATCCTGTCTTCCAGCATTGGAAATCTGCTTCTCAGCCCTTCTATGACACCGTCCATTTTTGAAATCTTGTTGTTTATCTTTTGGATTTCTAATTGTTGTCTTTGTACAATTTCTAGTTGTGAATTTATTTTGGCATTTTGTTCTTGCAACATCTTCCTGAATTCTTCCAATTTTTTGTTTGTATTTTCCATTCATTTGTCTATTTTTTCCTCATGTTTGTCAGCTTTTTGCCTCAGTTCTTGGAGAATTCCGAGTGTTAGAAATTTGAATTCCCTATCAGGTACTTCTAGTACATTTTATTCCACAAAAGAGTTATCTGGTGTTTTAGTTTGGACGCCTACTGGAACCATCCTGTCCTGTTTTTGTAAATGTTTTGACATTGTCTGCTGTCTTTGGGGCATTCAGTAGTTATTTTTCTCATTTATTGATTGTAGATTTGTTTGTTTCGTCCATTTAAAAAAAAAAAAAATTTGACTATGTCTGAGCAGGCAGACTGTGTGTTCTTTGTCGTTTGCTCATCTGTGCGCTCAATACTTTTCACCTACTTCTACCACTGGCAGGGTCAGTCACTCAGATATGGTACAGGAGGGCAGGTCTAGCTGAAGAGGAGTTACTGGGACGGGTTGTTTGTGGCACTTACTACAGCCACCAGAGCGGGTCGGTAATCTGTGCAGGGCAGGTTCCAGTAGGCTATGCCTGTGCTGCTTGGTGGTGTGATGTCAAGCACACGGTGCAGGTAGGCAGGATGCAGCAGGGAGATTGTCATGTGTGGAGCTAAGATGGATACGGGAGAGAGGAGAGAGGAACAGGAGCCAAAAACATACAAACAAACAAAAAAGAATGCTAGGGGAGCTTGCCGTTGGAATGGAGAGAGGAGAGACTATGATATAGAGAAAAACAGAAAGGGGAAGAGGAAGAGAAGAAATGAAAAGAATGAATAAATAAAAATCAGAAAGGTTAAAGAACTGCAAAGTTCCCAGGGATCCCACCGGCGCAGTTATGAGGTCTGGAGAAGTCGCTCTCAGGTGTTGCAGTACAGCCTGGCTCGAAGACATAGAGGTATACAACGCCTGGTATTCAGGGATCAGAAAGAGAAGGAAGATATAGAGAGACGAGAAACTGAGCAATGAACAAAGACAAAAAGGGAAAAAGAGAGAAAAGAAAACAAAACAAATTAAAAAAAAAAAAGAACAAGAAAGGCCCTCCAACAAAACAGAATTAAAAAAAAAAAAAAAACCTACGAAAAACGAAATGTTCTCAGGGATCCCTCTACACGTCTGTGGAAGCTGAAGGGGAGTTCCTTGCCATGAAGCTCTGCCTGGTCAGAAAGGGCTCCCTACTCAAGAAAAGGAAAAGAAAACAAACAAACAATTCAAAATGAACAAATGAACAAAAGCCCCGGGATCCCACCAGTGCGGTAGCCCAGACCGGGAAGCAGCTCCACATTTGAATGGAGCTCCGCAGCCCCTCAGGAAGAAGCAAAGCTGGTGCACAGAGCCAGGCACTCAAGCGAAAGAAGGGGGATGTGGCAAGAGGCAAGCAAGAAATCAAAAGAAGCAGGAAAAAAAAAGGAACACCAGCAGCCAACAAATGGCACTCAGAGAGCCAGCTAGTGCGGGCTGGTGTTTCTGGACAAGAGACTGTGTCCGCGGGAAGCGGACAGCGCCGATTTTGGGTGAAGAAGGGTAGAGAGTGGGAGAGCGTATATCACAAATTGCCAGCACTCTGCAGCCCCTCAGGAAGAAGCAAAGATGGCGCACGGAGCGAGGCACTTGAGCGAAAGGAGGAGGAGGTGGGGAAAGGGAAAGAAGAAATCAAAAGAAGCGGATAAAGGCAACACCAGCAGCCAACAAATAGCACCCAGAGAGCCATCCGCTTGGGTGTGTGGAATCCAAGCTGCAGGCGCTTCCCAGTCAAGAGACCGTGGCTGCGGGAAGCAGAGGAGGCCGAGCCGGGGCGAAGAGAGGTGGGGGGTGGGAAAGCACACACCGCAAATTACCGGTTGTTTTGTCTCCCGCTGGACACTCCATGAGGCTGGTTTCTCGTACCCCCATTTGCTGGTCTCCGATAGGAGTCCAAGATGGTGGATCCGCACTGTGTTAGCTGGTAGGGGACTTCTGCATGAATCTCCCCTCACTCTCTGTTCTCTGTCAGTTTTCTCACTCCATTTGGTGCTTGGCTGAGTTCTTTATCTCTTCATTTGATGTTTTAGGGTTTCAGGACTGTTGTATTCTCTGTTCGGCTTAGTTTCTCGGATCTTTGCTGTGGAGGAACAGAGTGGTGCTTCTGCCTAGAGCGCCATTTTGCTGGAACTCCTAGATACAATTTTAATGAAAATTATTGAATTTAAGTTTACTTAAAGATAAGAGGAAAAACTGAAGTATAACTGACAGAAATGTTAAACTTCAAAAATGATTCTTTACCATTGGCAATATTAGTTACTAAAATATCACTTTATGTTCATGAAAGACAGTTAGGAAAAATTATAGGAATTAAGGTAACTAATAAAAAAATGTAAACTTATAACAATATAGACTGATTCCTTGTTATGAAAGAAGAGAGCATTAGAAAGAAGAGGACAATTAGGAATCTCATACTTTCTCTCACTTTCCTTTCCCCACATCCTGATATATATTTTTAAGATATATTGTTATTTTTATGTTATCCAAATTTATAACATTCACATTCTGTAGTGTAACTTTAATTCCAATGTAGCTTAATATTTATCCTTTTACCACTTTCTCCATTCTTAGCTTCCTTCTTTTCAACCCATCTCTAAATTGTATGGATTTGATTGTAAAGTAGTTCTTTCAATAGCAGCTCATGGACATTGTACTCCCTGAGTTTTTTCATGTTAAGAATATTTGCCTGTTTCCTTTTGTCTTGGTCATCTAGTGCTGCTATAACAGAAATACCACAAGTGGATAGCTTTAACAAGGAGAAATTTATTTGCTCACAGTCTAGTAGGCTAGAAGTCCAAATTCAGGGCATCAGCTCCAGGGGAAGGCTTTCTCTGTCTGTTGGCCTTCTCATCAATCTTCCCCTGGACTAGGAGTTTCTCTGTGCAGGGACCGCAGGTCCAAAGGACACGCTGTGCTCCTGGCACTGCTTTCTTGGTGGTATGAGGTCCCCACTCTCTGCTTGTTTCCCTTTCCTTTTCTCTGTTGTAAGATAAAAGGTGGTGCAGGCCACACCCCAGGGAAACTCCCTTTACCTTGGATCAGGGATGTGACCTTAGTAAAGGTGTTACAATCCCACCTGAATCATCTTTAACATAAAATTACAATCACAAAATGGAGGACAACCACACAATACTGGGAATCATGGCCCAGCCAAATTGATACACACAATTTTCAGGGGACATAATTCAATCCATGACACTTTTATTTTTGAATAACATCTTGGATGAGTATAGTTTTCTTTGTGTTACACTTTCTTTTCCTCAGAATGTTGTAGACTTTGCCCCATTGTTTTGAATGGAGGCTTGTATGTTGCCCTGGAGAAGAATGAAGCAAGATTGAATTTGCCTTTACTGCTTAAATGCGAGAGTCCCTGAGTGGTACAAATGGTTAAATGCTAGGCTGCTAACTGAAAGTTTAGCAGTTTGAGTCCACCCAGAGGCACCTAAGAAGAAAGGTCTGACGACATACTTCTGAAAAAATCAGCCATTGAAAACTCTATTCAGCACAGTTCTACTCTGCCATACATGGAGTTGAAATAATTTGGAATCAACAGCAACTGGTTTAGATGCCTGAAACCTTCTTTAGTATTCTAGTAGTTCAACAATATAAATAGGATATAACTCAGCAGAACATTCTATATCACATTTTCCTGAAACACATTATTCTTTTCAATCAGCAAATTCAATATCATCTTTATTTAAAGGAAATTTTCTTTTATTACATCTCTCAATACATCTTTTGTACCTCTGGTTGAGTTTGCTAATATAGGAACACCAAGTACAGTAAAACCTGCAATAGCCAGAACCTGTGTAAGGCAGAAAACCTATCAGAGAAGGAACACTCAAATATTTTACACAAAAACAAGCAATAGAAAAGTGGTAAGACTGCATCCTGTCAAAAGAAGAAAACTTGGGAGACCTGGAAATGCGAGGTAGTACCGTCGAGTTCTGGCTCTCACTGGTTTCACTGTATCTTTATATCAGAATGCCCTTTTCTTCCATTTACATTAGGGTTAATTAAATTGCTTTAATATCTTTTTCTTTTTCATCTGCTGTTATCATGATTATCTGAAGCTTTTCCTCTTATGTCAGTGCTTCTATTTTCAGCCTTAACTTACTTGTTCTTAAGTTCAAATTCTATTTGGATCTCAATTTGTCTTCCTAGATACTCAAGCTGTAGTTTTGTCATATCCTGTTATTTTTATGATCTATTTATAAGCTTTCATTTATTATGTTCATGTTCTATATATAATATCACATAATTGTAAGTAAATCCCTTTTGTTTCTTGATTTATGTTTTCTTCTAGCTTGTTCTTTTTATTTTTTATCATGGTTTTGAGTTTTCCTGTTATTTGTTTTTCAGGCACCACAATCTTTTTTTCTTTTTCTTTTTTTTAAAATCTTGTTCATACTTGGGCCACCACTCTGCCTGGATAGTCTCTTTGCTCTGATATAGAGTGGATAATTCTTGACTCTCTTTCCACTATATCTGAGCCAGAGTCACGTTGTTGTTGTTGTTAGGTGCCATCAAGTCGATATTTGACTCATAGAGACCCCATGTGATGAATAGAACTGCCCCATAGAGTTTTCTAGGCTGTAATCTTTATGGGAGCAGATCACCAGGTCTTTCTTTTCTCAGTTGATTTGCAGTCTTTGTTAGAGTATTTGGGCTTGATTCTCTCTGCTAAGATTTTGTTAAATGTCCTAAATTAGATATCTAATCAGGTATTAGGTGTGATATGAGTTTAGTTACAAAGGCCAAAATAACAGTAAATTGAACAGCATAGATGTTAATATTTCTCTTACATAACTGTTTGAACATAAGCAGTACAGGGCTGATGTGGCAGCAGCTCTGTGTGGTCAGGGATCCAGATTCTTCTATCTGGTTGCCTTCAAAGTTTATGTACATTACAACTGTGGCCCTGCTCCTACATACATGTCTGCATTCCAGCTACTGGGATGGGGGAAAGAACAAGGAAAGGGCATGATATCTTTCTTTCAAGACATGAATCTAAGGTTTCAAGTATCACTTCTTCTCACATGTGATTTGTTAGAACATGGTCACATGGCCACACCTAGAAGCAAGGGAGAATGGGAAATGCAGCCTTTGTTCTGAGCAGTCATATGTGCAGTTGAAATCAGGGGATTCTACTATTAAAGGATGACCAGCAGGCTCTGCCTCACCCTCCACCTAAAGGTGAACTGTTGCTCATCCCTAGGGTGGGGGTACCCCTTGGCTTCAGTTGGTTTCCCCAATTCACAGCATTAGCCTCATGGTCCTCCTCCACCCTACCAGATTCTTCTCAGTAGTTTTCCACTTCTCCTCGGTTAGAAAAGGAAATAGTTGAGGGCATCCTATCAGTTTTGCATCTAAAAATCTGAGGCTGTGAGTGAGAATTCTTGGGATTTCTTTAACCCATCAGTAAGTCTTTCTTCTTGGGGTAGGTGAGAAGCTGGGCTGTGCTGCACTTTCTTGTCCTGCTGTAGAGTCTTCTATTTCTTTGGTCTTACATTTTGAAGCTTATTAAAGTAGCTTATGGCCCTTTTCTTTTTTAGTTGCTTTTAGAGATTATTTTAGCTTTTTTCTTTTTTTGTAGTTTAAATGAAGTTTACATTTCAAGTTAGTCTCCCATACAAAAAGTTATACATACATTGTTATGTAACCCTAATTACTCTCCCCATATTGTGACAACACACTCCTCCTTTCCCCCCTGACTCCTCATGTTCATTCAGCCAGCTCTTAACTATCTCTGCCTTCCCATCTCACCTCCAGACAGAAGCTGTCCGTTCAGTATCTTGTATCTACTTGAGCTAAGAGGCACATCCCTCATGAGTAACACTTTATGTCCCACAGTCCAGTCCAATCCCTGTCTGAAGAGTTGGCCTCGGAAATTGTTTTAGTTCTGGGCTGAGAATCTGGGGGCCATGCTTTCCCGGGTTCCTCCAGTCTCAGTCAGACTATTAAGTCTGGTCTTCTTTCTAGAATTTGAGTTCTGCACCCCACCTTTCTCCTGCTCCATCAGGGACTCTCTGTTCTGTTCCTTGCCAAGGTGGTCATTGGTGGTGGCTGGGCACCATCCAGTTCTTCTGGTCTCAGGCTGATGAAGTCTCTGGTTTATGTGGCCCATTCTGTCTCTTGAGCTAATACTTTCCTTGTGTCTTTGGTGTTCTTCCTTCTCCTTTACTCCAAGTGGTTGGGACCAATTGATGCATCTTAGGTAGCTGCTTGTAAGCTTTTAAGACCCCAGATGCCACTCACCAAAGTAGGATGCAGAACATTTTCTTAATAAGCTTTGTTATGCCAATTGACCTAGATGTCCCCTGAAAGCATGGTCCCCAGACCCCTACACCTGCTAGTCTATCCCTCAAAATGTTTCATTGTATTGAGGAAACTTCTTAGCTTTGGTTTAGTCCAGTTGTGCTGACTTCCCCTGTAGCGTGTGCTATCTTTCCCTTCACCTATGATAATTCTTATCTATTATCTAGTTAGTAAATAACCCTCACCCTCCCTACCCACCCTCGTAACCATCAAATAATGTTTTCTTCTGTGTTTAAACCTTTTCTTGAGTTCTTATAATAGTGGTCTTATACAGTATCTGTCCTTCTGTGACTGACTAAATTCACTCAGCATAATAACTTCCAGCTTCCACCATGTTGTACAATGTTTCACGGCTTCATAGTGGTTCTTTATCATTGCATAATATTCCATTGTGTGGATATACCATAGTTTGTTTATCCATTTGTCCATTGATAGGCACCTAGGTTGCTTCCATCTCTTTGCTATTGTGAACAGTGCTGGGATGAACATGGGTGTGCATATATCTATTTGCATGACGGCTCTTGTTTCTCTAGGATATATTCCAAGGAGTGGGATAGCTGGATTATATGGTACTTCTATTTCTAGCTTTTTAAGGAAGCGCCAAATCGATTTCCAAAGTGGTTGTACCATTTTACACTCCCACCAACACTATTTAAGTGTTCCAGTCTCTCCACAACCTCTCCAGCATTTATTATTTTGTGTTTTTTGGATTAATGCTAGCCTTGTTGGGGTGAGATGGTATCTCATTGTGGTTTTAATCTGCATTTCTCTAATGGCTAATAAGCGTGAGCATTTCTTCATGTGTCTGTTAGCTGCCTGAATAATCTTCTTTGGTGAAGTGCCTGTTCATATCCTTTGCCCATTTTTTAATTGGGTTATTTGTCTTTTTGTTGTTGAGGTTTTGCAGTATCTTGTAGATTTTAGAGATTAGACGCTGGTCAGATTTGTCATAGCCAAAAATTTTTTCCCAGTCTGTAGGTTGTCTTTTGACTCTTTTGGTGAAGTCTTTTTTTTTTAATATTTTATTGTACTTCAGGTGAAGGCTTAAAGAACAAACAGTTTCTCATGTAACAGTAGTACACATGCTGTTTTATGACTTTGGTTAACAACCCCACAACATTTTAACCCTCAGAATTCTCAGCTTTTTTTTTTTTTTTTTTTTGGTGAAAATAAACATAGCCAAAGATACACCATTTCAAAACTTTTTACGTACACATTTAAGTGACATTGACTATGCTCTTCCAATTGTGCTGCCATTCTCACCCAAGATGAAGGCTTACAGGACAAAATAGCCTCCCATTTAATAGTTACTACAAATGTTACCCTATAACAATGGTTAACAATCTCACAACACATCAACAGTATCCTTACTCAACTTGTGTTCCTTATCATCAACTTCCTACTCCCCCTCTGCCTTCTGGCCCTTGTCACTGGACTCCTGTACCTCGTTAGTCTCATTTACCTCGAAGGTAACTTCACCTCTGAGCTGAAAGGGTGTCTGGGGGCCTTACTCTTGAGGTTTCTCCAGTCTCCTTTTTTTTTTGTTAGTTAGAATTATGCTCTACATCCTTCTCCAGCTCTGTCCAGAACCCTCTTTTGTGATCCTGGTCAGAGCAGTCAGCAGTGGTAGCCGGGCACCATCTAGCTGTACTGGACTCAGTCTGTGGAGGTTTTGGTAGCTGTGGACAATTAGTCCTTTGGACTAATCTTTTCGTTGTATCCTGTTCTCTTTGTTCTCCCTTGCTCCCGAAGGGTGAGACCAGTGGAGTATCTTAGATGGCCACTCACAGGCTTTTAAGACCCCAGACACTACTCACCAAGGTAGAATGTAGAGCATTATCTTTATAAGTAGTGTCATGCCAATTGAGCTAGGTGTTCCCCAAGACCATGGTCCCCAGAGCCCTCCGTCCAACATCTCAGTCCCTCGGGGAGTTTGGATGTGTCCATGGGGCCTCCATGACCTTTCCTTGTGCAGGTTGTGTCAGTTTCCCTTGTATTGTGTACTGTCTCACCTCTCACCCAAGATACCACTTATCTATTGCCTATTTAGTATTTCCCTCCCCTCCCCTCCCATCCCTGGTAACCAAGAAGGATTGTGAGATTTTGCATGTGAATTTTTTCATGGGTTTTTACAATACAGGTCTCATACAACGATTGTCCTTTTGTGATTGACTAATTTCACTCAGCATAATGTCCTCCAGTTTCATCCATGTTATGAGATGGTTCACAGATTCATTGTTGTTCTTTCTCGTTGCATAGTACTCCATTGTGTGTACGTACCATAGTTTGTTTGTCCATTCATCTGTTGATGGGCACCTACGTTGTTTCCATCGTTTTGCTATTGTGCACAATGCTGCCATGAACATAGTTGTGCATATGTCTATTCGAGTGATGACTCTGATTTCTCTAGGATATATTCCTAGGAGTGGGATTGCTGGATTGAATGGTATGTCTACTTCTAGCTTTCTGAGGAAGTGCCATATCATTTTCCAAAATGGTTGTATCATTTTGCATTCCCACCAGCAGTGCATAAGAGTTCCCATCTCCCTGCAGCCCCTCCAACATTTGTTATTTCCAGTGTTTTTGATTCGTGCCAGTAATGCCGGGGTGAGATGGTATCTCATTGTGGTTTTAATTTGAATTTCTCTAATGGCTAGTGAACGCGAGCATTTCCTTATGTGTCTGTTGGCCATTTGAATGTCTTCTTTGGTGAAGTGTCTGTTCATTTCCTTTGCCCATTTTTTGATAGGATTGTTTCTCTTTTTGTTGTAGAGGTGTTGGATTTTCTTGTAGATTATGGAGATTAAACCTTTGTCTGACTTGTACTGTCCAAAAATTTTTTCCCAGTCTGTAGGTTCTCTTTTTACTCTTTTGGTGAAGTCTTTTGAAGAGCATAGGTGTTTGATTTTTAGAAGATCCCAGTTATCTAGTTTATCTGTTGGGTTTTGTGTGTTGATGCTTATGGTTTGTATCCTGTTAATCCCATGTATTAAGGCCTGAAGTGTTGGTCCTATTTTTTCTTCTATGAACTTTATAGTTTTAGGCTTTATATTCAGGTCTTTGATCCATTTTGAAGTGGTTTTTGTGTACGGTGTGAGGTATGGGTCCTGTTTCATTTTTCTGCATGCAAATGGATATCCAGTTTTGCCAGCACCATTTGTTAAAAAGACTGTATTTTCCCCATTTGATGGACTTTGGGCCCTTGTCAAAAATCAGGTTACCGTAGATGGATGGATTTACATTTGGGTTCTCAATTCTGTTCCATTGGTCAATATCTCTGTTGTTATACCAGTACCAGGCTGTTTTGACTACTGTAGCTGTATAGTAGGTTTTCAAGTCAGGTAGTGTGAGTCCTCCAACTTTATTCTTCTTCTTCAGTAGTGCTTTACTTATTCGGGGATTCTTCCCTTACCATATAAAGTTAATAATTAGTTTTTCCATCTCTTTGAAGAATGTTGTTGGTATTTGGATTGGGATTGTATTGTATTTGTAAATTGCTTTAGGTAGAATTGCCATTTTCGTAATGTTGAGTCTGCCTATCCATGAGCATGGTATGTTTTTCCATTTCTGTAGATCCCTTTAGGTTTCATGCAGCAGTGTTTTATAGTTTTCTTTGTATAGGTCTTTTACATCCCTGGTCAGATTTATTCCTAAATATTTTATCTTTTTAGGGGCTATTGAAAATGGTATTGATTTCCTGATCTCCTTTTCATCGTTCTTTTTACTGGTGTATAGGAATCCAACTGATTTTTGAATGTTTATCTTGTATCCTGCTACTCTGCTGAATCTTTCTATTAGTTCCAGTAGATTTCTCGTGGAGTCTTCAGGGTTTTTTATGTATAGTATCATATCATCTGAAAACAGGAAGAGTTTAACTTCTTCATTACCAATTTGGATGCCCTTTATTTCTTTCTCTTGCCTTACTGCTCTAGATAGAACTTCCAGCACAATGTTAAACAGGAGTGGAGATAAAGGGCATCCTTGTCTTGTTCCTGTTTTCAAGGGGAATGTTTTCAGGCTCTCTCCATTAAGAATGATGTTGGCCGTTGGTTTTGCATAGATGCCCTTTATTATGTTGAGAAATTTCCCTTCTATACCTATTTTATTGAGAGCTTTTATCAGTAATGGGTGTTGGACTTTGTCACATGCCTTTTCTGCGTCACTTGAGATGATCATGTGATTTTTTTCTTTCCTTTTATTTATGTGGTGAATTACGTTGATGGATTTTCTAATGTTAAACCATCCTTGCATACCTGGTATGAATCCTACTTGGTCGTGGTGTATTATTTTTTTTGATATGATACTGAATTCTATTGGCTAGAATTTTGTTAAGAATTTTTACATCTATATTCATGAGAGATATTGGTCTGTAATTGTCTTTTTTTGTTACTTCTTTGCCTGGTTTTGGTATCAGCCTTATGCTGGCTTCATAGAATGAATTTGGAAGTGTTGCTTCCTCTTCTATGCTCTGAAATAGCTTGAGTAGAACCGGTACAAGCTCTTCTGTAAATGTTTTGTAGAATTCTCCAGTGAAGCGATCTGGGCCAGGGCTTTTTTTGGTTGGGAGTTTTTTTTATTACCTTTTCAATCTCTTCTCCTGTTATGGGTCTGTTTAGATTTTCAATATCACTTTGTTGTAGTTTGTGTAGTTTGTGTGTTTCTAGAAATTTTTCGATTTCGTCTAGGTTTTCAAATTTGTTGGAATATAGTTTTTCATAATATTCTGTTATAATCCTTTTTATTTCAGTTGGGTCTGTTGTAATGTCCCCAATTTCATTTCTTATTTGGGTTATCTGTGCCCTCTGCTGTTTTTCTTTTGTCAGTCTGGGCAGTGGTTTGTCAATTTTGTTGATTCTTTCAAAAAACCAACTTTTGGTTTTGTTGATTCTTTCTATTGTTTTTCTGTTCTCTATTTCATTGATTTCTGCTCTGATCTTTACTATCTCCTCTCTTCCGGTGGTTGTAGGCTTTTTTTTGCTGTTCTTTCTATTTGTTTTTGTTCTGTAGTTAATGTTTTGATTTTGTCCCTTTCTTCTTTTTTGATATGTGCATCTATTGCTATAAATTGTCCTCTGAGGACTGCCTTTGCTGTGTCCCAAATGTTTTGGTATGATGTGTTTTCATTTTCATTTGATTCTAGGAATTTCTTAATTCCATCTCTGATTTCTTCTGTTACCCATTGATGTGTAACCAGAGTATTATTCAGTTTCCATGTGTTTGATTTTTTTTCCTTGCTCTTTCTAGTGTTAATTTCTACCTTGATGGCATTGTGGTCAGAGAAGATACTGTGAATTATGTCAACGTTTTGGATCTTGTTGAGGATTGCTCTGTGGCCTAAGATGTGGTCTATTCTGAAGAACGTTCCATGTGCATTGGAAAAGAATGTGTACTTTGCAGCGGTTGGATGGATTGTTCTATATATGTCTATGAGGTCCAGTTGGCTGATTGTGTCCTTTAGGTCTTTTGTATCTTTGCTGAGTTTCTTTTTAGTTGTTCTGTCCTTTACTGAGAGTGGTGTGTTGAAGTCTCCTACTATTATGTGGAACTGTCAATTTCTCTTTTCAGTGTTGTTAGAGTTTGTTTTATGTATTTTGGAGCAATGTCATTGGGTGTGTAGATGTTTATTATGGTTATTTCTTCATGACGGATCATCCCCTTAATCATTATATAGTGTCCTTTGTCTTTTGTGGTAGATTTTGTTTCAAAGTCTATTTTATCTGAGATTAGAATTGCCACTCCTGCTCTTTTTTGGTAGTTGTTAGCTTGATATATTTTTTTCCAACCTTTGATTTTTAATAAATTCACATTTTTGTTTCTAAGGTGTGTCTCTTGTAGACAGCATATTGATGGATCCCTTTTTCTTATCCATTCTGCCGCTCTCCGTCTCTTTATGGGTGCATTGAGTCCACTTACACTCAGCGTAATTATTGATAGATGGAAGTTTGTTGCTGTCACTTTGTAGTGGTTTTTTTTTTGTGGTGCTGAAGTTTTCTTTGTTCTTCTTACTCTCTTTTGCTGAGTTACTTTTGTTTGTGGATTTTGTGTTCATTTCTTTTGTTTTTGTAGGTTTTGTTTTTGCTGAGACTTTATGTTTTTCATCTTTATTTTTATGAGTTGGTTTGTTAACTTTCTTTGTGGTTACCATGAATTTTACCCTTATCTTTCTAAGTTTGAAGGAGTCTACCCTTACTTGGTATAGCCTTGCCTTCCTCTCTGTTAGAAGGTTCTATACCTATGCCGTTTGTTCCCTTTTTCATTGTTTTGATGTTGTTGTCATCCTTTGGTTGATTGCTCTGATTCCCTGTTGTATTTCTTTTGGTTTTGGATAGTCTTTGAGAGTTCATTTCCTAGAATGGTATCTGGTTCATATGAACCTGCGTCCTAGGTCCTAGGTCCTGCCTGAGGGCTGAGGCTGTTTGTCCTCAGATCGAAGAACTCCCTTTAATAATTCTTGTAAGTTTGGTTTGACTTTTGCATATTCCCTTAGTTTCTGTTTATCTGGAAACGACCTAATTTCACCATCAAATTTGAACGTGAGTTTTTTCAGATATATTATTCTTGGCTGACAATTTTTTTCTTTCAAGATTTTATAGATGTCATCCCATTGCCTTCTTGCCTGCATGGTTTCTGCCGAATAATCTGAGCTTAGTCTTATTGTTTCTCCTCTGTATGTGACTTCTTGTTTTTCACGAGCTGCTCTCAGGATTCTTTGTTTGTCTTTAGTTTTGGTGAGTGTGAATATGATATGTCTTGGTGATTTTCTTTTGGGGTCTCTTCTATATGGGGTTCGTTGAGCTTCTTGGATGGCCATCTTTTCATCTTTCATGATATTGGGAAAGTTTTCTGTCAGCAGTTCCTCAATGATCGTCTCTGTGTTTTCTGTTTTCTCCCCCTGTCTGGGATGCCAATCACTCGTAAGTTTTTGCTTTTAATTGTGTCCCACATAACTCTCAGGGTCTCTTCATTTTTCTTTGTTCTTTTTTTCTGAGTTTTCCTCAAACAGAGTTGTATCCAAGTGTTTGTCTTTAGTTCCACTGATCCTGTCTTCCACGGTTTCAAACCTACTTCTCAGCCCTTCTATGACACCGTCCATTTCTGAAATCTTGTTGTTTATCTTTTGGATTTCTAATTGTTGTTTTTGTATAATTTTGAGTTGTGAATTTATTTTGGCATTTTGTTCCTGCATCATCTTCCTGAATTCTTCCAATTTTTTTGTCTGTATTTTCCATAAATTTGTCTATTTTTTCCCCATGTTTTTCAGCTTTTTGCCTTAGTTCTTGGAAAATTCCGAGTATTAGTGATTTGAGTTCCCTATCAGGTAGTTCTAGTGCATTTTCTTCCACAGGAGAGTTATCTGGTGTTTTAATTTGGACGCCTATTTGAGCCATCTTGTCTTGTTTTTGTAAATGTTTTGATATTGTTTGCTGTTTTGGGGGCATTCAGTAGATATTTCGTTTATTGATTGTAGATTTTTTTTGTTTCAACCTTGTGATACAGCTGGGCGGGTCTAGCTGAAGAAGAGCCACTGGAACGGGTTGTTTGTGGCACTCACCACAGCCACCAGGACAGTTGGTAGTCAGTGCTGGGCAGGTTCCAATAGGGCATGCCTGCACAGCTTGGTGGTGTGATGTCAAGTGCATGGTGCAGGTAGGCAGGATGCAGCGGGGAGATGCTTATGTGTGAAGCTAAGCTGGATATGGGAGAGAGGAGAGAGGAGAGAGGAGCAGGAGCGAAAAGCATACAAACATAAAAGAATGCTAGGGGAGCATGTCGTTGGAATGGACAGATGAGAGACTATGGGATGGAGAAAACCAGAAGGGGGAAGAGAAAGAAAAGGAAAGAATGAACAAATAAAAATCAGAAAAGTTAAAGAACTGCAAAGTTCCCAGGGACCCCACCGATGCAGCTATGAGGTCTGGGGGAGTCGGTCTCAGGTTTCACAGCACAGCCTGGCCAGAAGGTGCAGAGGCATACATTCCCTGGTATTCAGGGATCAGAAAGAGAAGGAAGAGATAGAGAGACGAGAAATTGAGCAATGAAGAAAGATAAAAGGGAAAACGAGGGAAAAGAAAACAAAACTAATCAAAAAAGAAAAAAAAATTAAATTAAAAAAAAAAAAAAGCAACACCAGCAGTCAATGAATGGTACTCAGAGCCAGCCAGTGCGGGCTGGTGTTTATGTACAAAAGACTGTGTCCATGGGAAACAGAGGAGGCCGAGTGTGAGTGAATAAGTGTGGAGAGTGGAAAGCGTATATCACAAATTGCCTGCACTCTGGGGACCCTCAGAAAGGAGCTAAGAGGGTGCAAGGAGCCAGGAATCCGAGTGAAAGGAGGGGGAGGTGGCGAGAGGCAAGCGAGAGACCAAAAGAAGCAGGAGGAAAAAAAAGAAAAAGAAAAAAAAGGTAGCACCAGCAGCCAACAAACGGCATCCAGAGAGCCGCCCGCCCAGGCGCACAGAATCCAAGCAGCCGGCAGACCCCAGTGAAGAGACTGCAGCCACGGGAAGCAGAGGAGCAAACGAACAAAAGCCCCGGGATCTCACCAGTGCGGCAGGCCAGACCTGGAAGCAGCCACACACCTGAACGCAGCCCCACAGCCCCGCAGGAAAGAGCAAAGACAGCGCTCAGAGCCAGGCACCTGAGCAAAAGGAGGGGGAGACAGCGAGAGGCAAGCAAGAAACCAAAAGAAGCAGAAAAAGCCACACCAGCAGCCAACAAACGGCACCCAGAGAACCTCCAGCACAGGTGCGCGGAATCCAAGCAGCCAGCACTCCCGGGTCAAGAGACCGTGGCCACAGGAAGCAGTGGGGTGAACGAACAAATGTCCCGGGATCTCACCAGCGAGGCAGCCCAGACCTGGAAGCAGCCACACGCCCGAACGCAGCCCCACAGCCCCGCAGGAAAGAGCAAAGACGGCGCTCGGTAACAGGCACCCGAGCAAAGGAGGGGGAGGCAGCAGAGAAAGCTATGCCAGCAGCCAAGAAACGGCTCCCAGAGAGCCGCCGGCCCGGGTGCGTGGAATCCAAGCACTGGTGCCCCCCGGCCCAGGGACCCTGGCCACGGGAAGCAGGGGAGCCCCAGCTGAGGCGGAGAGAGGTGGGGGGTGGGAAAGCACACACCGCAAATTACCGGTCATTCCGTCTCCCACTGGCTGCTCCGCGAGGCTGCTCTCCCGTTCTCCCGTTTGCTGGTCTCTGATAGGAGTCCAAGATGGTGGATCCGTGCTGCGTTAGCTGGTAGGGGATCTCTGCATGAGTCTCTCCTCGCTCTCCGTTCTCTTTCAGTATTCTCACTCTGTTTGGTGTTTGGCTGAGTTCTTTATCTCTTCAGTTGATGTTCTAGGGTTTCAGGATTATTGATTCTCTGTTTGGCTTAGTTTTTCGGATCTTTGCTGTGGAGGGACGGCGTGGTGTTTCTGCCTAGAGCGCCATCTTGCCGCCGCTGGTGAAGTCTTTTGATGAGCATAAGTGTTTGATTTTTAGGAGCTCCCATTTATCTAGTCTCTTTTCTGGTGGTTATGCATTGTTACTTATGGTTCATGTTGTGTTTATGCCATATATTAGGGCTCCTAGCATTGTCCTTATTTTGTCTTCCATGATCTTTATTGTTTTTAATTTGATATTTAAGTCTTTGATCCATTTTGAGTTAGTTTTTGTGCATGGCGTGAAGTATGGGTCTTGTTTCAGTTTTTTGCATATAGATATCCAGTTATGCCAGCACCATTTGTTAAAGAGACTGTCTTTTCCCCAGGTAACGGACTTCGGGCCCTTGTCAAATATCAGCTGCTCATAGGTGGATGAGCTTATATCTGGATTCTCAACTCTGTTCCATTGGTCTATATATATGTTGTTGTACCAGTATCAGGCTGTCTTGACTACCGTGGCAGTATTATAGGTCCTATAATCAGGTAGTGTAAGGCCTCCCACTTTGTTCTTCTTCTTGAGTAATGCTTTATTTATTCAGGGCCTCTTCCCTTTCCATATGAAGTTGGTGATTTGTTTCTCCATCTCATTAAAAAATGCTGCTGGAATTTGGATTGGGATTGCATTGTATCTGTAGATCGCTTTGGGTAGAAATGACATTTTCATAATGTTGAGTCTTCCTATCCATGAGCAAGGTATGTTTTTCCACTTATGCAGGTCTCTTTTGGTTTCTTGCAGTAGTGTCTTGTAGTTTTCATTGTATAGGTCTTTTACATCTCTGGTTAGATTTATTCCTAAACATTTTATCTTCTTGGGGACTATTGTAAATGGTATTGATTTGGTGATTTCCTCTTGGAGGTTCTCTTTGTTAATGTAAAGGAATCCAACTGATTTTTGTATGTTTATCTTGTATCCTGAAACTTTGCTGAAATCTTCTATTAGTTCCAGTAATTTTTTGTGTGGATTCTTTGGGGTTTTCTGTGTATAAGATCATATCATCTGCAAATAGAGATATTTTGACTTCTTCCCTACCAATTTGGATGTCTTTATTTCTTTTTCTAGCCTAATTGCTCTGGCTAGGACTTCCAGCACAATGTTGAATAATAGTGGTGACAGAGGGCATCCTTTTCTGGTTCCTGTTCTCACGAGGAATGCTTTCAAAGTCTCTCCATTTAGAATGATGTTGGCTGTTGGTTGTGTATAAATGCCCTTAATTATACTGAGGAATTTCCCTTCTATTCCTATTTTGTTGAGAGTTTTTATCATAAATGGGTGTTGGACTTTGTCAAATGCCTTTTCTGTATCAATTGATAAGATCATGTAGTTCTTGTCTTTTGTTTTATTTATGTGATGGATTACAGTGATTGTTTTTCTAATGTTGAACCATCCCTGAATACCTGGTATAAATCCCACTTGATCATGGTGAATTATTTTTTTTGATCTGTTGCTGAATTCTATTGGCTAGAATTTTGTTGAGGATTTTTGCGTCAATGTTCATGAGGACTATTGGTCTGTAATTTTCATTTTTCATGGTGTCTTTATTTACCTGGGGGCACCTCTTATACTTGGTCCCATATCTCAGGTGACTAGGTGGTGTGGGTGGAGCCACCAGTCTTAGGCCCCTGATGTGGGTAGGTGAAAACCCTGCTTAATGGACAGAGCAGTGTCAAATGTCAAGAACCTGCCACTTCACAGCTGAAACAGTTCAAGTTAGACTTCAGGAATATACTCTGTTTTTCTCCAATAATGAGGGTCTACACTGGTGAAATGGTCACACACAAGTCTGTATAGGGGGAAAGGCACTCAAAGTCTGTGGATCCCTTATGCCTGTGCCTAGGCAAGGGAGCTGTGCCTTCCCTGGGTTCCTGGCTTAGGGGAGCCGGCAGTTTACTTTTTCCTTGTTTGTTAGTTTGTTCACTGTCCAAGGCCAGGAGAATGGCTCAGGGCATGTGATGGATCCTACTTCCAGCCCAGGGGACTCGGCAATTGCTGAAGCTGGTCCGGGACCCAGTGCAGAGTAGGGAGTGGGAGGTAAATGGGAGAGAGTTTTTTCCCTAATGGGTGTTTTTGATCCATGCAGTAGGCCGTACACAAGTACTTATCCTTCGTCGATTGAGTGTTGCTTCTTATTGGTTCTGGGTGTCCGAGTAGACTCTCTGCCACTGGGTCTCTACTGGTGCAGAAAAAGGCCCTCCTGAGCACTGCTGCTTACCTGCCTCACCATTCAGTCATGAGTTGATCAGGCCTGAAGGGCTCAGGCTCTTGCTGGGTTAGGTCTGGCAACTCGTCAACTCCTGGCTGCTTCCGAACTGTCTCTCCCTCCCCCTGCCATTCAGTCCGGTTCCTGAACTTTGCTTTTGATGTTCAGTGTTCCTAGATTGTCATAAATAATCAATTCACTTGTTTTTTTGGGTTTTTTTTGTAGGTGGGTCCACCGGAAGTGTCTGACTACTCTGCCATCTTGGCCCTGCCTCCCAGCTTTTTTTTTTTTTTTAAACTATTCTAACTTATTTCCTAGTAGTCAGGAGAGGGAGTTTGTGATGTAGTTTTTGTTGTTGTTGCTGTTGTTTGTTTGTTTCTACTGTTGTATTAGTTCACTAGTGCTGTTCTAATAAAATACCACAGATGAGGTGGCTTAAAGCAGCAGAAATTGATTCTCTCACAGTTCTGGAGGTGAGGTGCCAGAATTCAGCATATCAGCAGGGAAACATACTTTCCAAACGCTCTGGGGGAATATTCTTTCTTGTCTCTTCCATCTTCTCATAGCCCTGAGTGTCCCTTGGCTTGTATCAGCGTCTCTCTACTCTCCATCTTTGTCTTCACATTCGTTTTCCCTCTGCATTTGTTTCTGTGTCTCTCCTCTTTTCATAAGGACACTATGGATTAGGGTCCATCCTCCTCCAGTATGACCTCATGTTAACTTAACTAATTACATCTGCAAAACTACATTACCAAACAAGGTCACATTAGGTCATGGGGCTTAGAACTTCAACATGTCTTTTTTTGGGACACAATTTAACCTGTAACAATGCTTTGTTTCTATTTTCTCTTTTACCATTCATAACCCTCCATCCAGAATCCCGTGTATCTTTTTTTTGCTTACTTTTTCTCCATTACACTTACGTGATGCAATTTTAATTCACTATTTTAACCCTGAAGTCGTATAGTCTATATTTACTGTTTTCTATCTTTATATATCCCTTCAAACTTTATATTCTGCTACTACTTTGAAGCTTTATTACAGTTTTATTATTTTAAAAGTATCATTTTTTTATATAAAATGAAATATGGAAAAACTGGTCTAGACTTAATCCATCTTTTGAATAAGAAACAGAGTCAAAGCTAACTTTTTTGAGACCTTTCAGTAATCTTCAAATGATACCACTTAGGGAAGATATCTGCTTCCTTAACTGATCTGCAGATGGCCCAGCTGTATCCTTAACATTGCTATCCCACAGAGCTAAACGTATATGCCATTTTCCATAAGGTATCTAGAAAGTTCATCTCACAATTGCTGAGAGATGGGCTGCTATGAGATTATGGGTTATTTAGCACTTAATTAATCCTGTGTGGTGAGGATGTTAGTACTGGATAAAGATAAGAAAAAGAGAAATTTAGGCAGGAAGATTACTTGCCTCTGTGCAAGGGATAAGTAGCAGAGGAGGTGTCATCTTGTTACAGAGAAATTCCAGAACAAGCCACGCACAAAATTATTTTCTTTTATTAAGAAAAATCCCTGCCAACCTAACCTTCCACATTCTTGCCCCAGAAGAAAAATTTCCTGGTAGGCTCCCCCCACCCCCAACTTTGTGCCCTAATTTCCCATTTCTATTGAGATCATCACACTCTCATATTACATATACAAACTCAATGTTTATTTAGCATCTAGCATATGCCAGGTACTATGTTATGTGCTGCAGAAACTGCAATGACCCAAAGAGATGAAAAACACTGTCCTCATGGAATTTGCATTCTATTAACATGTGTGGCTAATAAACACAATATATAAATAAAGTATAGAATATATTTGATGAATAGATAAGTAGATAGCTGCTGTCCAGTCAACTGCGACTCCTGATGACTCCATGCACAGCAGAATGAAAGGTTGCCTGGTCCTGCATCATTCTCAACATCACCAACATGTCTGAGTCCAGCATTGTGACTACTTTGCCAATCCATCTCATCGAGGGTCTCCCTCACCCTTGCTAGCCCTCCATTTCACCAAACATGATGTCCTCCCCTGGCAACTGATCCTTCCTAATGACAGGCGAGTCAGACAGTGTCCTGTTGTGATCCATAAGGTTTTCACTGGCTAATTTTGGGGAGTAGACCTAGGTTTGGCTCTTGGAAATGTCACTTACTAGCTAGTTGTGTGATGTTAGTTACATTTCTTAACCTCTCTGTACCTCAGTTTTTGTACCTCCAAAATAATAAGGTTATTTTAAGGATTGATTGAAGCATCTAGTAAAGTCTGGTACACAGTAATCAATCGGTAGATTGTAGTGGTCATGGTATTAATGAATGTCATGGATTGAACTGCATCCCCCAAAAAATGTGTGTATCAATTTCGCTAGGCCATGAGTCCCAGGGTTGTGTGGTTGTCCTCCATTTTGTGATTGTAATTTTACATTAAAGAGGATTAGAGTGGAATTGTAATACCACCCTTACTCAGGTCACATATCTGATCCAATGTAAAGGGAGTTTCCCTGGGGTGTGGCCTGCACCACCTTTTATCTCTTGTAAGAGATAAAAGGAAAGGGAAGCAAGTGGAGAGTGGAGGACTTCGTACCACTAAGAAAGGAGCACCAGGAGCAGAGAACATCATTTGGACCCGAGGTGCCTGCGCAGAGAAGCTCCTATTCTGGGGGAAGACTGATGATGATGAGGACCTTTCTACAGAGCTGACAGAGAGAGAAAGCCTTCCCCTGGAGCTCATACCCTGAATTTGGACTTGTAGCCTATTACACTGTGAGAATATAAATTTCTCTTTGTGAAAGCCATCCACTTGTGGTATTTCTGTCATGGCAGCACAAGATGACTAAGACAATGAGCTTATGTAGAATAGGCTCAATAATGTGCTCACTGATCAGCTGAACCGGTGTATATGATGTATAACTCTGTGTGCTTAGGAATCAAGGAAGACACTGAACTGGTGCCACTCCGTGGACCTCTCCAGACATCCTAACCTTCTAATTAATAGGTCAAACTAGGTAGAAGGGATGACTTCTTATATAGATAACAGAAATAGTATTTCTTCTCATAGAGGATAAATATGTAGATGACTTGAATATATATCAAATTAAAAGTTGACCCGAGAAAAATTATGTTTAAGACTCCAAAGATAAATCCCTTTTGATGGAAGGCTGAACTCTAGCAGAAGAATTGCAAAAAATCAGAAAAATGATTGGGTCTGCTTTAAAATGTATTATATACACACAGTCAAGAAGCAATGTAATCTATGTTGAAGAATTTCCAGAAGTTGGGCAGAAATGGAGACATGATGATGTTGTTATAACATGATGTTGCTGTTACCTGGCACTGAGTCAGCCCCAACTCATGGAAATCCCATGCACAACAGAATGAGATGCTGCTCAGTCCAGCACCATCTCCATAATCCATTGCAGATCGGACCATTGTGATCCATCAGGTTTTAATTGGCTGGTTTTCTAAAGTAGATCTCCAGACCTTTCTTCCTAGTCCATCTTAGTCTATAAGCTCCACTGAAACCTGTTCAGCATCATCGCAACACACAAGCTTCCACTAACTGACAAGTGGTGGCTACACTTGAGGTGCATTGACCAGGAATTGAACCCAGGTCTCCTACATGGAAGGTGAGAATTCTATCACTGAACCACCAATGCATCCATAGAGACATGGTAGACCTAATAGCTGAAATGATTTCTTGAGAGGATTACATCAAGCAGATCATTAACATTGCCAACATCACTTCATTGACAGATGGCCATGGGGCCTTTGAATAAAGGGTGTGTAATAGGCTCATGTCCAATATGATGGGGACCTGCCCACCCTCTGGGCTAGACATGGTGCTCATTAAAGCTGCACAACGATGAGACTCAGGTGCAACATCAGAGGAGAGAGAGTCCATTTCTGACCCACCATTCTTCCAGAGCAAGCCACCATCTAACTTCATTAACAGGGCAGTGATAAAATTAGGCTATTGGCTATGAATATTATATACTTATTGATCTCCTACATCATAATAGGTACCATTCCATTGAGATGTGGAGACCAGAAAAGATTTCTATATAAAAAAACCCTCTCCTGAGAGTCATAATTTGAGAACAAAGCTCTATTATCTAATACTTTCTCATTTATTTGTAACAAGGATGCTAAGGCACAAGATTAGAAATCATCCAAGCAAGATTTAGTAGGGTTCAATCTTATTCTACCAGTCAGGATTTTAATATGTTTGGGAATTAGCAAACTATATATAATGTATAAGGCAACTTCTTTTGAATAGGAGGGCTTGGCTCTTCACAAGCTGGCCCTCTCCTCTCCCATGACTAAACAGTGATGAGTGTACAGATTTTCAATCCAGCAAAATTCTTCATCAGCATTATCTCTTCTCTCTCAGAAGAGCCCATGTTATTCTTGTGCAGGCCCCTCACAAGCAATCAGGCAGAATGTCCACAGAAGAGTTTCTGGGCTAAGTGAGTGGAATTTTAAATTCACCAACTTTACTTTCTGTTTTCTAGGCTGCCATGTACTCAGACTCTTCAGGAAAGTGCTTAAAAGATGCAGGGATTTCCCCCTCTTCTTTCAGAGTTCAGAAACTACCATTGGAACCAAGGCAAACTCTCTCACATCTTGCTCAGTATAGCCATAGTTGATGTCGGCTGAGATTCTGCATGTCTAACAAACTCCTGGGTGAGGCTGCTGTTGTAGTTCTTGGGCCACATCTTTGAGTGGCAAAGCCCAATGGGAGACTGAACAAGATAATGCAAGGTTACGTAGAGGTACTATCACTCATCTGTCAGTTTGTTGTACTGTGGTGGCTTGCATTTTGCTATGATGCTGGAAGCTAGGCCACTGGTATTTCACATACCCATGGTGGACAGGTTTAAATGGAGAGTCCAGAGTAAGACAGACTAGTGAAAAAGGCTTGGAGATTTATCTCTGAAATCAACCAATTAAAACCTATGGATCACAACAGAGCACAGTCTGATATAGTGCTGGAAGATGAGCCCCTAGGTTGGAAGGCAGTCAAAATACACAGTGACCACAGCAATGGACTTGAGTGTACCAATGATTGTGAAGATAATGCAGGACCAGGCAATGTTTCATTGTATATGGGGTAAGTATCAGTTGAAGCCAACTCAACAGTAACTAACAACAATATATGTGAAAGGAGTAATGATGGGGGAGATGAGATCAGATAAGTCCTGGAATACTCATTTAACCCCTCTGAACTTGGATTCCTCGTTTATAGAGTGCCATAATTACAAAAATTACCTCACAGAGTTGTTGTGAAAGGAGATAATGCTCTCAATAAAAAAGAGGACAATGGAATCACCATAGAAGATCCTATGAAATGGAGTTTACTGTTTCTCTCTAAAATGATTGTATCAGGTCATAGGGCCTTTATTCCTAGCTGAGAAGTTATGTGTGTGTGAAAATGTGATGTTCTCATTTGTATCATCTTGCAGTGTTTCTTTAGAACATTAAAGAAAAATGAGTCAGCTAAGTATTCTGGTCTTCACAGTCTTTTTAGTGCTAAGTTCTAGTCAGTTTGGGGCCCCTTCCACTCAGGTATCTCAGCCTTCATGTTGAAATTCTACTTAGGATAACTTAGTGGATATAGTTTAGGGAAATAGAGCTAATTCTTAGCAGAACTGCTTTTTAATTCAACACAAATAGCTATAATTACCATTGAGAAGCAGAAACATTATGGAATGTTACAAAATCTATTTGATTTGTACAAAGATATAGTGGAATTGAGCCCAAGTGGCAATTAATAAGTTAGCAGGAAATGGGGGAGATAGAACCATAAGTAATTTTTATGGTTTAAATTTAGTGTTTCAATCTTCATGACATGTTTAATTCCAGAATTTGGGGAAGTATTGTACAGTGATTGAGCTCATTAAACCCAGTAAGAAATGCTTAGCTTAGCAGCTAGCTGGATAAGAAATTGCTCTATGTTTAAGTTCGTCTCAGAAAATTAAACAGAAATATTATCAGTCCATGCCAGTAGCATTTTTCAGAATGTATGTCTGGATTTCCTTCTGATGGACTTCTTGAAATTCGTCATGTTTCCTAGAGACACTCATGAATGTAGACAGAATTTAGCTTCAGTAATGTGATTACCTGGCTCTGTCTGTATCTCTCTTTTCTCTTAGCAGAGAAACCTAAAAATCAATAGAGGAAATTTTCTATTCTTGGTTAAGTCTTGGAAGAAGCAAAAAAAGATAAATGTCCAGGGAAAAGTAGGGAGAGGGGGAAATACTGATTCTCTGAGAAGTTGCCACACTTTCCGAGTTGCAGCCAGAGGAAGCAGGGAAAGAATTGTTGGTCTGCAGATAATGGGGATTACCAGTCACCAGTCACTGTGGCATCAACCCTGACTCATGGCAACCGCATGTGTGTCTGAATGAAATGTGCTCTATAGGGCTTTCAGTGGCTGATTTTTTTGAAGTAGATTGCCAGGCCTTTTTTATGAGGTGCCTCTGGGTGGACTTGAACCTCCAACCTTTTGGTTAACAGTCGAGGGCGCTAAGCATTTGCACTACCCAAGAACTCCAATGGGGACAAAAGAGGCCAATTTTGTTGTAAAAAGCTTTTTAAAGGGTCCCATTCAGCATGCTTTGGCTCAACAGTTCTGATGTCTTTCTTGTTATTGTTGTTGATATTATTATTACTATTATTTTTGTCCCAGATGGAATAGAAATTTTCTTAAGAAATACCAAATGGCCAGCTCTAATCCATGCTCAATATTGCCTGGGCCCTAAATTTAGCACTGTACATGCATAAACATTGTCAGATTTATTGCTAATTTTGCACAAGAACAAAACTTGCTAACAGATATTTGTGAATATTATAAAAAGTGTTACCTAATGGAATACAGAACATTTGACACATGATTTAGGTTGAAAAGTTTCCATTTTTGAGGCCAAACTCTGTGTTCCTTATCTCGACAATGTCTAATTTGGGTTGATATTTGACTTTCAGGGAATGACTTCTTATTCTTTTATCCTTATTAGGATATTAATTTTAACAGAGAACTTAAAAAAGTCTTGGAAGCCATTTGATACTGGAATAAGACCAACTTCTTTAACAATAGAAGAGCTAATATAATAAAAGCCATCAGGTTTGGGATATTTTATGAAAATGTTTAATTCAACTGTTTCTTTGGAATGTAGTAGTCATAGTTTGGAATTTAAGTTACAATTCAGTTCTATGTGGTTCTTATGCTACTCAGTGTCTGAGAATACAAATGTCATTTAAAGTTAAGGCTTTGCTGTTCATTTTGAAACAACAATTTACAAGTGTCATACTGTCATAGAAAATAAAAATTTCTGTAAAAAAAATGTGCACAAAATTTTATGATGGTACAAAACATGAAGCAATAATATACCAGTAAAATGAAAACATTTTACTACAGAAAGTTTTTATAGATTTCAATAAAGAAAAAATATGTTATTTTACACCTTTAAAAATTACGAAACAATCTAAAACAATATAAACTGAACATTTTGTAACACTGCCTTTACAAATTAATAACTTTATAAACATATAATTTTTAAATATATTTATCAGTGCAAGATACTTTAAAATTTAAAGTTGCAGTATCATTTTTTCCTTGGTGGAGGGACATTAAGTCTGTTGCCTTTGGGAAAAAAAAAAAATCAAGTCTTGCTTACTGTTTTCTTCCGTATGATTATAACAACTGAATGAATGCTTCTGGGGAGAAAAAAAAAATTCTCCTTTCATGGTTATCAATACTTTCCTGGAAACAAAAGGCATTCTCAATCCAATTATACCAAGATGAATGGACTGTCTTGACTATGATGAATATGTGACTCCCACAAGTGTATCTGATCAAGATCTGTAACAATGCTATAGGAGGACAATCTAAAAATTATCATGTATCACACAGCATGACACAAATACAGCAAAATCAACCAAAGCTTCTTTGGGTTAATTCACATACTGCCTTGGTAAGACCTTCACTTTGCTCTGCTGTTAGAGACTTGGGTCTCGCCAGCCCCAAGTCCGGCCTTTTCTTCATGAACCACTGGAAATATTTCTAGAAGCATTCATTCAAGTTTCTGTTTCTTTCAGGGTTGCTGCCAAGTGGATTATTTTAAACATTTGTTTTAACTTTGCTTGCTTCCCCCTCTCCCCATCTTAAAATAGTTCATCTCCAGGCACCAGGATTTATAGTTTTTGCTTAAATTAACTATTCTTTCTTCCATTTGCCTTGTTTGACTCAATACCAAAATAAGAATGTTCTCAGGGGCCATTTCTGCATACTTGGATATAAAATCTCTTTTTTTTTTTTTTTAATTTAGAAGGTTTTATTCAGCCCTTCCTTCAGGTCTCACTTGAAAGCCAATTAATATTATTCCTTTCCTCAAATTATCACTACTTCTATTAAACTCAAACATTTTTATCAATGAGCATTTTGATCAGGATAGAAAGACAAATGGCTTCAGGAAAAAAGATACTGTCACTTTAACCAGTTAACAAGAAAACCAAAGTTAGACTTTGGAGGGCAAAGTTAGGAATTTCCCTTATTTACTTATTTTTAAACGTAAAGTCTAGTAAAATTGTTTGCCATTCCCAGCAAGGTTAAAGCTGCAAGTTTCTTTTCTGGACAATGGCAAATGCTTAAAATCTAAGAGAGAAAAAAAGACAGAGAGATAGGAGAGACAGAGAGAGAAGTGTTTACATTTGAAAATACATTCCATATGAAAGAACAATAAGAATATTGCAGCTTTATACAAAAAGATCAAGAGACATGAAACTGAACTACGGAAAAAAGCAGAACAATTAAGCCACATTGCCAAGTCTTCTGAGCCCTTGCCTTCCCGGGGGCTGACATCCCACACTAAAATATACTCTCTTCTCAGTCAGTGGGCCACCAGGGTTTGATTAATTAAGGAGTAGGGCTTTCACCAGTCAGAAACAGAGTGGGCTGTTAATGTAACACAATGAGAACCAGTAGAAACAAAAAGGCACTTGAGAGGACATAGACTAGCCAGTGCCAAGGATTTATCGTTTCGGTTGTCGGCAGTACACCCGGTTGCCAGCACTGTCTGGTGATGGCACAGTTTTCTGCATGGAGTTCACAAGCACGAGGTTTAGTACAACACTGGAAAACATCAAGAAAATTTGACGGTATTGCTTCGTAAACAGAGCTGACACACTATACCGGTACTGAGGCTACTGTACTTTTAAAAGAAAACACCCTAATCCTTGCCTATGCACAACGAGGCCAATTATACACATGTACAGCTGCGGGAGTCCACGGAAATGCGGTTATTCTAATATATTCTGGGCACTGGGCTAAAGGTAGCATGTCCATCCAAAGGGCCCCACTGAATACACTTGGTGCCAGCATCTTGGATTTTGCACAGTTTCCAAAAAGAATCCATAAAAGGGGAAGGAGAGAGAGATGGGGGGAGGGAGAGTCAGAAACGAATCATTAAGTCAATCATACTTGGTCTCAATATACCAGCATGTGATTATTCAATTGAAACCAACAGAAAAAAAGCGGACTGTACATGATTCCGATTGTTAACACAGCTCATTCGTTCATGGCTGTCGGCTATACTCATTGAAGCTCCTGAGAAAAGCCTGGCTCGGCGTCCTCAACGCACTTTCCAGCTTGTACAGTAAGAGAAGACCCACAGTTCCCCAGCACACGCTCAATGCCGTCCTTCCACTCAATTCTACCACTCGTCTTTTCACCTCTGCCTGCCTTCATGCCTCCGAGTAAGTACTCTGTGTAGTCAGTTTGTCTTTTTTCAACTTCACACCATCCACAAGTTCAAAGTTATAGTTCTCCAGGGCAGACAAGTTTCTTTCGGACATGCCGTTGTGCCAACAGGCACAGTACAGCACAACGCCACAGACAGCCCCCAGGAGAACCCCCAGGGCGCTCATGACGATGATTGTGATGAGGATGGGGTCCAGCGTCTTCAACACACTGCCTGGCTTCCGTGAGATGTTCTCATCACCTTCTTCTGCGCCTTTGTATCCTGGCGTGCTTCCTACGGAGGAAAACAAAATTGGCCCCATGAGTGCTCCAACATGCCAGATGCAAGCAAACAGAAGGAAAAAGAAAAGAAAAAAACGGACTAATCACATGGCCCACTCTTGCCTGTCCTCTCCCAGGAGCCTGCTGAAGATCAGTGAAGTGGAGCTCGGCTCTCCCATCATCTGGAGCCACCAAGGTTTACATTTGACTCACTGCTGGGAACTGAGGGGTGGAAGGTGAGGGTGCTGGGAAGTTGATGCTGTGATTCTGCAGACAGTTTAGCACATGAAAAATACCGATTCGGGCTAAACAGTGAGCGTTGCCTTCTAATCACATTCAGATGTTCTGCAGCCCTCCGTTTGTGCTAGACTGTAATCTGTGTTTATAGTCCTGGGCCAGATATGTTGTCATTAAGCTTTGCAAGATGCTTAGTCACACGTGTGTCGAGGAGGCACGTAAACATTCCCGGCACGTTTGCCTGATTCCAAAACCAGACACGAGGAGACCTTTAGTGCTGCCCTTGTATGTGGTGCGGTTTCCAGGGTCTGGGCACAGATTTGCACATGTGCTCATTCTCCCATGAGTACAGTCTTCAAACTCAGCAACAGTTTCCCCTGAAGCCGATAGTGGTTTCACTCAAAGAGGAGAGATCTCTCAGAGCATGTGAATGTTTGCAGCCAACATTTAAAAAGTGTTATGGCTCAAATCTGGAAATGGTGTCTGGGCTATGCTGAATAGAACACATTTAATAATCAGCATCTTTGCAGCCTTACTGGTTTCACTGGAGAGAGTTACACCGCTCGGTAGTTCAGTCACTGGGGAAATGTTTTCTTTAGAGTGGAGCATAAGAAATTATTAAGGAAGCTTTGAGCCTAATTACCTGGTACTAGAAATGGGACTGAAATGTTAATGTGCAACATGTGTGGTGTTTACTTAATGATGTTCAGATCAACAAAGATTCCCATCAAAGAAAACTAAAAATATGAGACAAACTCCCTAAACGGGGGAAAACAAGCCAGTGGGGCATATTAATATTCTCTCCTTTGCGAAGTATTGTTTTGAAACAACCACTAATAAAGTGTGGACTTTGTAGCCAAGCTAAATGAGCCACTTACTAATATTACTAACAGTATCGTGTTGTATTTATTTGACTTTGTCAAGTTTGTGTCTGGCTATAAGAGGATTGCATTTTGAACAGGAACAGACACTGATACCCATAATAATCGTGGTGTGGCACTTCCTGCAGCAGCTGTCCAATACCCAGAACTGTTAGCTAGGAGGTTCGGAAACCTCAGGGATAAAATAATATTAAAAACAAAACAAAACAAAACTGTTGCTGTTGAGTTGGTTCTGACTCATAGCCACCCTACAGGACAGAGTAGAACTGCCCCATAGGATTTCCAACTAGCGGCTGAGGGATTGGAACTGCTGATCTTTTGGTTAGCAGCCGAGCTTTTAACCACTGTGCCACCAGGGCAAAATAATGTTAAAAAGAAAAAAAACAAACCAAACCCCTCGCTGTCGAATCAATTCCGATTCATAATGACCCTGTAGGACAGAGTAGAACTGCCCCATAGAGCTTCCAAGGAGCACCTGGTGGATTCGAACTGCCAACCTTTTGGTTAGCAAACGTAGCTCTTAACCACTACACCACCAGGGTTTCCAAAATAATATTAGGCAATGCCAATTCTGAATGAATGTCTTGTGTGTGATCGTAAAGCAGTGTTCAATGAAAACACACGTTTTAGAGTTAATTTGCCTAAATGTGGTGCCACTACCTAATTAACTGTGTTACTTAGGGCAAATTGCCTCTCTGAGTTTCGGTCTTACCATCTGTAAAAATGGGGATAGATATATCTTATGGGACTGCTGTGACAATTAAATAAGATGATGTACATAATGTGCTTGGAATATAGTAGTCCCTCAATAAATTCTTACTATTATCATTATCATCATTATAAAACCAGGTTCCAGTAGATGGGAAATGGTGAATCACACATAACAAATAGCACAGAAATTGGGCTCCAGTCCCTTATACATCATATCTAGACATCAACCAGACACAAGAATTGGGGTTTGTTGTGTATTAGAATATGAAAATTATCATAAATCATTGGGTAAGTCACTACTTTCACTAGTTCTCAGTTTCTGTAGCTGTCAAATGAGAGTGTTTCACTTGATTATCCTCTGAGTCTCCTTCTGGGCTCAGGCAGGGAAGGGCCAGGGCCAGAGCCAGCACACTTCTCCCAAGGCTCAACCATTACACAAGCAGAACATGTCACAGACTCCCAAAAGCCTCAAGGGCAGCTTAGGAGAAGGCATTCTGTGCAACAATCCAATCTATGGCCCAACTCAGGGCCATGGGCATGGATGTTCATTTTATTTGAATTGAAATGATATGCCAATGTATTAAAGTTCCAGAAAGCTTCTTCATTAACATAGTGGAAGCTATAGTAAAATTTTTTTTAATTGGTCATCAAGACAAATTTACCTGCTTCATCAATTTTATTTTCTGGGTGCTTTTTATCCAGGTCTGCTGGTTCTACAAGTCAAACAAAATTGAAAGAGATTATTTGAACTGTCAACAAAATACAATATACACAAACCAAGAAGATAAAATAAATACTTAGGAATAAATCTAACCAGGGACGTAAAAGATATATATAAAGAAAACTACAAAACAGTACCACAAGAAACCAAAAGAGACCTACATAAATGGAAAAACATACCACTCTCATGGGTAGGAAAACTCAACATTGTGAAAATGTCAATACTACCCAAAGCAATCTACAGATACAATGCAATCCCGATCCAAATTCCAACAGCACTGGACGTGATGGAGAAACAAATCAACTTTATATGGAAAGGGAAGAGGCCCAGGATAAGTAAAGCATTATTGAAGAAGAACAAAATGGGAGGCCTCACACTATGTGATCTTAAACCTATTATACAGCCATGGTAGTCTAAACAGCCTGGTACTGGTGCAACAGACACACAGACCAGTGGAACAGAATTGAGAACCCAGACGTAAATCCATCCGTCTATGTGCAGCTGATATTTGACAAGGACCAAAGTCTGTTAAATGGGGAAAAGACAGTCTCTTTAACAAATGGTGCTGGCATAACAGGATGTCCATCCATAAAAAAATGAAACAAGATCCATACCTTACATCATACACAAAAACTAACTCAAAATGGATCAAAGACCTAAATATAAAATCTAAAGCAATAAAGATCATGGAAGAAAAAACAGGGATAAGCTAGGGGCATAAATAGATGGCATAAAGAGAATACAAACTGTAACTAACAATGCACAAACACCAGAAGAGAAACTAAATAACCGGGAGCTCCTAAAAATTAAACACTTATGCTCATCAAAAGACTTCATCAAAAGAGTAAAAAAACTCTACAGGATGGAAAAAAAATTTGGCTACAGCATATCAGATAAGGGTCTAATCTCTAACATCTATAGAATACTTCAACATCTCAACAGCAAAAAGACAAATAATCCAATTAAAAAATGAGCAAAGGATATGAACAGACACTTGACCAAAGAAGACATTCAGGTGGTTAACAGATACATGAGGAAATGCTCAAGATCATTAGCTATTAGAGAAATGCAAATCAAAACTACAATGAGATACCATCTCACCCCGACATTACTGGCACAAATCAAAAAAACAGAAAATAACAAATGTTGGAGAGGTTTTGGGAGATTGGAACTCTTATGCACTGCTGGTGGGAATGTGGAGTGGTACAAGTAGTATGGAAAATGATATGGCACCTCCTTAAAAAGCTAGAAATACAAATACCATATGATCCAGCAAAGCCAATCTTAGAAATATATCCTAGAGAAATAAGAGCCCTCGCATGAATAGACATATGCACACCCATGTTCACTGCAGCACTATTCACAACAGCAAGAAGATAGAAACAACCTAAGTGCCTATGAACAGATGAATAGATAAACAAATTATGGTCCATACATACAAACGAATACTATGCAACAATACAGAACAACGGCGAATCAGCAAAACATCTCACAATATGGATGTATCTGGAGGGCATTATGTTGAGTGAAATAAGTCCATCACAAGAGGACAAATATTGTACGAGACCACTGTTATACCCGTACCTGTTGCCGTCTAGTTGATTCTGACTCATAGCAACCCTATAGGACAGATTAGAACTGCCCCATATAGTTTCTTTCACCACAAGGGCTCCCCACTATTATAAGAACTCAAGAAAATGTTTACAAACAGAAAAAAACATGCTTTGATGGTTATGAGGGTGGGGAGGGATGGGGAGGGAAAATTACTAACTAGATAGTAGACAACTGTTAACTTTGGTGAAGAGAAAGACAACACACAATATAGAGGAAGTTAGCAAAACTTGACCAAGGCAAAATCAAGGACACATCCCTAGAAACATGCAAACACCTTGAGGGATCAAGTTGCTGGGACTGAGGGCTGGGGACCATAGTCTCGGGGGACGTCTAGGTCAATTGGCATAACATAGTTCATAAAGAAAATGTTCTACATCCTACTTTGGTGAATAGTGTCTGGGATCTTAAAAGCTTGGAAGCAGCCATCTAAGATACATCTATTGGTCCCGTCCCAGCCGGAGCAAAGGAAAATGAAAAAACCCAAACACACAAGGAAAATATTAGCTCAAAGGCCTAAAGAATCACATGAACCAGAGCCTGAGCCCAGATGAATTAGATGGTGCCAGGCTACCACCTCGGACTGCTCTAACAGGGATCACAACAGAGAGTCTGGGACAGAGCTGGAGAAAAATGTAGAACAAAATTCAAATTCATGAAAAAGGACCAAACTTACTGGTCTGACAGTGACTGGAGGAACCCCCAGGACTATGGCCCTGGACACCCTGCTAACTCAGAACTGAAACCACTCCTGAATCCCACTTTTCAGACAAAGATTAGACAGGCCAATAAAACAATCACACACGTGAGGAACGTGCTTCTTAGTTCAATCAAATATATGAGACCAAATGGGCAACTCCTGTCCAAAAGGCAGGAAGGGACAGGAACTGGATGAATGGACACAGGGAATCCAGGGTGGCAAGGGGGAGAGTGCTGTCACATTGTGGGGATTGCAAACAATGTCACAAAACAATATGTGTATAAATTTTTAAATGAGAAACTAACTTAAGCTGTAAACTTTTATCTAAAGTACAATAAAATTAAAAAAAAAAATTCAGAGGAAGCATACCAAAAATAAGGGAAAGATTATCACCAATATCAGGATACCTGTAGAGGGTGAGAGATTGGGATTCGCAAGAGGCTTACAAACCTCTTGCCTTCGAGTCGATTCCGACTCATAGTGACCCTATAGGACAGAGTAGAACTGCCGCATAGTCCAAGGAGCATCTGGTGGATTTGAACTGCTGACCTTTTGGTTAGCAGCCAAGCTTTTAACCACTGCGCCACCAGGGCTCCATACTGATTAAAGATATAAGCTAATGATTTATATTGATTAAAGATATGAATTATTAGCCATGAATCTTTAGGTACATAGTTACATAATACTGAAAAGTATAAAGACTGAAAATAACCAATCTACAATCATAATGGAAGACAAATACACCTCTCTCAGAATTAAAGATGAAGCAGACAAAAAAGATTTGAAGAGCACAGTTAACAATCTTAATTGAACTTTCCTCCAACTGAGAACACACTGTTTTTTCAAACGTGAAAAATTCACATAATCTGATCCCATTTCACGCCTGAGGAGTGAGACTGACCATTGTGTTTTAGGTTTAGAAACTGAACTACAGAATTGTTCCTAATTTTTGGTTTTGTGAATGAAACTTTTATGAACACTTATGTACAAGTCTTTGTGTGGACATAGATTTTCATTTCTCTTGGGTAAATGCCTAGGAGTGGAATTGCTGAGTCATATGGTAGATGTATAACTCTGTTAGAAATTGCCAGACAGTTTTCCAGAGTGGTTGTACCATTTTATATTCACACCAGAAATATATTGCTTTCTTATATTGCTATTGAGGTTGTCATTTAACTCTTTCATTGTTAACCAACTTTTCATTTGTTTATTGACGTATGTTTATTCCAACTGAATTTCAACAAGCTCATTAAAAGCAGAAGCCACGTGTTATGCTTCTTTGTGGTTTTCAGTGCATAACATAGCTGCTAAATGCATACTAGGCATTCGGTAAATATTTGTTGAATGATTATTGAAAAAAATATATACATAAACCACGTGAACGCTCACACACACATACACACACACACACACACACACACACACACACAAACACACACACACACATGCTTCTGCTGGGCTTCCATTCAAGTTTTTAGTATAATCAGATCCCACCACATAACCAAAGAGCAATAGAGAGGCAATATTAAATGACAATGAAATTGGTGAGTTTGGGTATAACACTTCCTTTACAGTGTCAGATCTAAATCCAGGTAGCTGTTAGTAGAGTGTATTTTAGGAGAAGAGAAGGATGGAGAGACTCGGGTTTTGGCATCTGGAGTGTGGAAGAAATCTGGCGAAAATAGGGGTTGTACATTGGCTATCATCTTGTGCTTCATAGGCAACTGCTTTCTAAGTTTGATGGGTGTTGGTTTGGACTCCTGAATAGTATACCAGCTCTTTGAGGTAAGAGACTGAGTCCTGTCTCTTAGAAAAAAAAGTTATGGCAGGAGCAAAATCATGGTACCCCTATGGTACTGAGTACAGGGCAGGGATTTTTGAGTACATTGCTCACTACTGTATCTCCAGCATTTAGAACAGTGTTTAGCATGTAATAGGTGCTTCAATAAATATTAGCTGTATGAATCAATGAATGATTAATAAATAGTTGGTAATCTCATACAGGAGCCCTGGTGGTGCAGTGGTTAAGAGCTAGGCTGCTAACCAAAATGTTGACTCCTTGGAAACCCTATGGGGCAGTTCTACTCTCAGAATCAACTCAATGGCAACAGGTTTTTTAACCAGTTCAATCTCATATCATTCATAGGTAACTATTCCAGAACATATTTGATGAATTGATGAATACAATTACCTTAGGCATCTTTCTATTGGTACAGCAACATAAATACAGTGTTTTAATGGATCTCCAGTTGCTCCAAGAACAATGCCTAGCAGCAACTACAGCTAAGTAGATCAGTCACATGAACAACAAATGCCCATAGAACTCTCTTAGCCATCTCTACATTCCCTGTAGCACCTGGCATGTTGCTTTGCATATGGTATGTGGTCAGTTAAAACCTGTTGAACTGAATCGACTTTTATTTTTTTGTTTTGGTTTATGGAGTTTGTGCTGACATTCCAAAACCATTACCATATCACTCTCACCTTTGAATACGGAGGCAGTGGTATTGCATATAGTGTAACTATATGAAATACATATCTATTTTAACAGCTTTGTCGGCTTGGATGTGGGTAATCTGTAAATAGTGCAGCTGAAAAATTAAGCCTTATTGTTTTGGGTGAAAATTTTGTAAGTAATGTATCATTAAATAGATTCCTTATATAGTACAAAGAAGTAGGTTTTTACCCCAATTTCTTCAACTGACCCTATCAAATTACTGCCACTTTAGGGATTACATATGTTCAATATACTGTATCATAAAAGCTTTGTAAGTGGCTGAAATGACCAAAAACTCATTACAACCAACAGGCTTCCGTTGTCTTAAATTTGCCCAATAGGCTTATTCCATTTTGTTATAATTAACATCCTATTATATAATGATACATAACAAAAGTTCAAGTGTAACAAATGGAGCTTAAGACTAATTACTGTGCTATTACATTACCATTAGTGATACTACTTATAATTATGTACCAATAACTAAGGAATATGAATTGGTTTTTTATGTCAGACTTTCATCTGTATAGTACCAGACCTACAAGGAACAAACTCTGAAGATACTAGGGAAAGTCTCTGGATTCCATTTACTCTTTTGAGTCATTTCAACTATTTTTAGAGTCAGGAATGTCTGCTCACTTGCAATAAAGCAGGGAGTTATGGCTTTTTTGATTCACTAGCAATGTAACCTTCATTAAATTCACTGCAATCAAAGTTTTCAAAGGCCTTCTGTGTTGTTTATACATTCAGGTATTTGAAATTATCCAGATGTTTGAGTTCACCACTTTCCGTTGAAATTGCTGGTATGGCATATATACCCCTATATGCTGTGAGTCCTTTGTCTTTGCTATGATCTTTGGATTCCCCTTTATTTATGTAGGTTTGTCGGTACCAACCAGACAATTTAATGAACTAGGTAGGTTATGCAGTGGGGTAGCTAAAGGTAATTTGGCCTGATTTTATGCCCTGTTGCATTGGAATATGCATTTCATATGGTGTGCCTACAGTCAACACAGAAATTCTATGTCTAAATGAGCAAGACAAAGACCATCACATGGAAAGAAAGACTCTTCTTGCTCTGGGCAACTGTTTCATTGGTTTCAACAGCAACTCATACTTACTTGCACAGTCCTCTTGTGAAATGTGGTTATTAATATTAATGTCATCAACTGCAATCCCACCAAGGTTTCCTTTTCCGATTTCGCCCTCAAAAATTACCTAACAAAATGAGATCATTTCCACAATGTTTAAATGTTAGTCCCAAATAGCAGTGTTTACAAATGCTTATTCAATTCCAGCTATGGCACATAAATTAAATTCATGAGATTTCACATAAGCACACACTTCGCTCATCAATCAATATTTGCTGCCTGGTGATGGCATAAAACTTCTCCTCAGACTCTCTTTTTATAATACAAAATTTAAAGCTGGAAAAAGCAGCGAATAAAAGGCATGATCCATTTTGATAGCCCAGAAATAGATTGCAAACTAGCATTTTCCCTTTCTCAGCAAATTGCTTCTTTTCCTGTAATCTAGGAGACAGAAATATGCTACTGAGATTACCATCATTGCAATCACAACTCAGGTTCACGAAGCAAATGAAAAGATTTTTGAAATAATTCCCCCATCACATTTGCATTCTTGTTGTTGTTAGCAGCTGTTGAGTCGGTCCCCGACTCGTGGCGACCCCACATGTTGCAGAGCAGAACTGCTCATAGGATTTTCTTGGCTGTAATCTTTACAGAAGCAGATAGCCAGGCCTCTTCTTCTACGGAGTCTCTGGGTGGGTTTGATCCACCAACCTTTATGGGCAGCTGATCGCAAACTCCTTGCGCCACTTCGGCTCCCTCACATTTGCATAACTTCCAAAATATTACCTCAGTGTTCCTGAACCAAGTGGCCCTCCCCCACCTAGATAAGGGATCATACCTGATAAAGCTTCAGAGATTTGTGAAGCAAAACACGCCCCTCCTTCCAGTGATCTCCTTGGTGCCCAATGGCTGTCCAGACCAACTGGTCATACTCGTCTGGCTTCTGGTAGCGTAGTTTGACCCTCAGCGTGCCAACGTGGGAACCAGACATGTGGTACCAGAAGGTCAGGCAGTGGGCTGAGTTCTGGGAATAAACCACAGGGCTCACCAGACGAGCCACTTTGCCCTTCTGGTTCTCGTCAGCTTGGGAATAGATGAAATTGCCGTCTCCTGCTGTGGCAAAAAAACTGTGTTAGCAAGACTGGCCACATTTCCAACTCCTTTGTCGCTTTTCTTTCAAGTTCCACTCATCGACACTTCTCTCCCAGGCTGGGCACCAAGAAACCAAACACACAGTGAGAAGCGAGCAGAGCTCTTGGGAAACCTCTTTGGTACCTAAGGCTTTGCTCTAAGCCTTTCTGGATGGAAATTTGATCAGGGAAAGCATGGATTTGTACACTACTTATTTGAAATGCACTGTCATATGGACATAGGCTGTGACTCAAATCTGCCTTAGCACCACTGCAAGCAAACTGAAAGCACAGAGCAGACTGACGATGACTCCTCCAGGAAGAAAACCTATTTTCATGCAACTTTAAGATCACTTCCGCACCACCCATTTGAACACCAACATTAAATGGAATAATTGAGACCTATCCCCGGTGGCACAGTGGCTAAGAGCTTGACTGCCAACCAAAAAGGTCAGCAGTTTGAATCCACCAGCCACTCCTTGGAAACCCTACGAGGCAGTTCTACTCTGTCCTCTAGGGTCGCTGTGAGTTGGAATTGACAGCAACATTTTTTTTGGTATTCTTACTATCAGAGCAGCAAAACTTCTGATGATACTTTGGTCACTGTATCTGTTTGATAATGAAGCTGTAGTTTTGCCAAATAATCTAGCAATCTCTGTTTTTTCCAAATCAGGTGATTTTTCCCCTAGTTTATTTGATAGCATATAAATTCCTTAAACACAACTGAAACCTGATTCTCAACTGTGAGCTCTGCTCTTGTTTGATGTGGGTTTCTGGCTCAAGGAGGGGCAAGGTTGTGTTTTTGAGGCTCATCAGAATGTGCCATTTTGGCAATGGAGACACTTCCTGAGCTGCTAGGACTTACTCGGCTTTGCTTTTAATTACCCCCGGTGGGAATGTTTCCTCGGGCTGCCACCTGCTCTAAACACACAACTCATGTTTCACTGTGTGCGCTGCAAATAGGAATCACCTCCTCTAATGCCTCACCTGATGTAAGTGGGACTCTGAGCTTCTGGCCTCAGTGGGCAGCTGATGTGTTTTGTTTGCTGCCCAAGAAGCTTGTATATTTGTGAGGTACATTTTCAGTGTGCATATGTGGGCATGTCCTTATATCTGCTTGTCTCTGTCACCAGCTTCCATGTGGAAACGGGATGTGTTGGTGGGCAAGCTTCTTTACTTACCTGGCTGCTGACATGAGAACCCAAAAGAACACTCTTAAATAACCAATGAGTGGAATAATAAAAGAATGGTTGAAATAAGTCACAGCCCCAGCGGTATGTTCAATGCTGACTTTGTGAATTGTCTGCCTGTGACTGAGCAGACTTCTGGGTTTTTTTTACCCCAGATTTACCAAGTATGGGTCACTTGTCTGTGTGACAGTGCCATTTCACTGAGATGGGTAGGGTATCAGTCCACCAAGACGGACAGCTTAAAAAAAGGTACCCATCTTGCCTCTGTTCCCCATAATCTTATGGAAAAAGACTGAAGCTGGAGATGCTGCAGAGTAGAAACACATTTACTGAGCCCACACAGTTTATTTAGGTTCATCAGAGAATAGGTGGTAAAGGGGATACAAAGTGGATGTGGGAATAGGTAAGAAGGTTGCCTGAGAAGTGTCTCATGACCTCCACCCTGCTGCCACTGGGGGCTTTTAAAACTTCGCTCATGTCACTCCTCTGCTCACAGTTCTTCAGTGGGTCCTCACCACTTCCAGCCTATCCACACTACATGACACTGAAGACCTCGCACCTTCTGCCACGCATCTAGATGCTTCGCCTGGGGGAATCTGTCCAATCATACCATTTTCAAACCTCTAAACCATAACACCCTCCACTATGACTTTCACGTGCTAGTCCTTCAGTTCATTCAAACCCCAGCTTAGACTGCCTCTAAGACAGGACTGCTTTCTCTGTTTCTCTGACTCTCCTGCCATGGGTTGAACTGTGTCCCCCCAAAAAGTATGCTGAAGTCCTTAATCTGGTACTTACGAATGTAACCTGGTTTGGGAATAGGGTCTTTGAAGGTGTTATCGGTTAACATGAGGTCATAGCAGAGCAGGGTGGGTAATCCCATCTGAGTGGGGTCCTTGTAAAAGAGAAGAGTCACAGAGAGACACGGAGGGAAACAGCCCATGTGAAGACTGAGGCAGAGATTGGAACACCAATGACTTCCAGAAAGCACTAGAAGCTAGGGAGAGACAAGGAAGGATCTTCCCTTAGAACCTTCAGAGAGAGCATGGTCCTGCTGACACCTTGATTTCAAACTGCTAGCCTCCAGAATGGTGAGGGAATACATTTCTGTTGTTTTAAGTCACCCTGTTTGTGGTATATCGTTAGACCAACCATAGGAAATGAACACACCACCTCTCTTATCTTTTACCATCATTCTCACCTCTGCGTTGGAGGCCCTCATCCCACTGCTCTGTAATGGTTTCCCACCTACAGCCAGACTGTGAGCTCCTCAAGAGAAGGGGAAACCTCCTTTACACCTGAATCACCAGTGTCCAATACAGCAGCCATGTAATAATAGGTCTACTCAAGCAAGATGAGCTCAATGAACAAACAAAGATGTTGGATTTCAGAAATCCTCTGTAAAGGGGGGGCCAGAGCTTCATTCTTAGGGGTCAAATGCAGAACAAGCAAGATTCCTTTAAATATGTTCAAAACTGGGCAGCAAAATATTTTACCTGGATACGGTTAATTAATTAAAAAAAGAAACAAAACCTCTCAATCTCTAATTTGCAAAGTTTCTTCAAATATAAACAAATGATATAGAACATGTTATGTCATTATGTGTGTGTTTGTGCTGTGTGTGGGCTCTTCTCATCTAGATTTGCTTCACATTAACAAGTTCCTGCCTTTTACATGTTTGGCTCGCCCGTCTCTCTCAGAGTCTGATTGTTTTTCACCCAGGCTGCAGGAGGCTATTTCCAGAAAGGACAGACCTGGCATGACAGCCGAGTAAAACTGAGTGGCTGGGAGAACAAAAGAGGCAAGTCTTTCTTAAGGGAAGATGGCACTTTTCAGCTGTTAATTTAAGACAAGCCCTACTTTTCTGATACCACAACACATAAAAGCACTGGTATTTTTCTTTTCAGGGGCTTTATCACAGTTCTGGGTCAGGAACTCTGTCTTCATTTTCTCAATTAGCACTTTACTTTTGTAAGCCTTTTAGCTTTTGTCTCTGGCTAACATAGCTTTTAACCTCCTTTGAATGTCAGATCCTACTGAGCCATTTTTGCTTCACTTTGCATCAATTTTTCCACCATAGCTGCCTTCATTTCAGCTAATTGCATTTAGTTAATTTGATGCCATTTATATGTACAGTGCCATTTACAGTCAAAGTATTTTAAGTTTTCTAAAACTGCTTGTCTTAAGATTCCATTGAAAGTGTTTCAGAATTGAAGGCGTCCAATTTTATCCAATTTCCTTGTCATTCTCATTAGGCAAGGAGGTAGCCATGGTGGAAGGAGGCCTATTCAACCTACTTAATGGTTATATTCACTGGGAAAAAAAGTGAACAACAAAAGGAGAAAGGCATGGTATGTATAAATTTTTGTATGGGAAAAAACAAAAATTTTTTTTTTTTTTAAAAAAGCATAGAATTGGGAAAAAAATGAGAAAGGCATGAAGTATCCTCTGCCCATCCATTAACCCACTGACCCACTCATCCCAAATACCAGCTTGGGGAGAACTTTGCTTAATGAGATTTCTTAGCATCATGCAATGCTCCTCTGGGGTATCTTTTGGGAAGCCACTCTTTGAGTAAGCTGTGCACTGAAAGTATCACTGAGTAAGGTAGCAATTTGTGGTTGAGATGTTTGTTGTGTATGTGTGTGTTTCGTGGGACACAGCTGGTTCTTTATACCATATCTCAAGTTGGGTGATGAAATGACTAGGAGAAAAATAGCAATGGGGTGGATAAAATAGTTCACTGCCGCGGTTGTCAGTACCCTCTGTTCCCCAGCCCATCCCCCTCCCCCAGCTTCAGAAAATGAGGTTGAATCTTAGAAGGGAAGTAAGGCAAAGAAAAGTAAGGCAGGAGGTGGAATGAGTTGTGAAGTAGGGTGTGCTGATGTTTCCACCTTCTCAGAGGAAATGGCCTAGATTAAAAATCTTCCCCTAAGGAATATGAATCCCACCCCACCTTGATCCACTTCCATTTCAAGGGTCAAGAGCGAACAAGCATTAGGGTTACTTATTGCTTATTTGGAGTCCTGGTGGTGCAGTGGTTAAGAACTATGGCTGTTAACCAAGAGGTAGGCAGTTCGAATCCACCAGCTGCTCCTTGGAAACCCTATGGGGCAGTTCTACTCTGTCCTATAGGATTGCTATGAGTCGGAATCGACTCGATGGCAACTGTGTTTTTTTTTTTTTTTTTTTTTAATTCCTTATTTAGCTGAAAAAATAAATGAGATGACTATCTATGTCTGGAGTTGCTTCAAAATAATTTAGAGCTGGGGAATGTGGGATGATATAGAGAAAATAAGATAAGATTTCCCATGATTTGATAATTGTTGAAGCTGGGTTATGTACATATAGAGTTTATTATACTATTTTTTTTCTTTTGAATATGTTGGAAATTTTCCATAATAAAAAAGTTAAGAAGTATAAAACAGGTACTGATTCACGCATTCTAATCCAGTTTGCTACTTCTCAGAGAGGCAAATCAGTGGCCAAATTAAATCAGTATACGCTACTAGTTACTGTTAGTACATCTTTACTTGAGAAAAGTTTTTTGTGATTGTGGTTAGTTGCCATTAAGTTGATTCTGACTCATGGCAACCCCATGTGCAGAGCAGAACTGCTCCATAGGGTTTTCAAGGCTGTAATCTTTCGGAAGCAGATTGCCAGGACTGTCTTCTGAAGTGCCTCTGGGTGGGTTCCACCCACCAACCTTTTGGCTAGTAGTTGAGCACTTAACCATTTGTGCCACTCGGGGACTTGAAAAGAGACCTTATTAACTCCAGAAAATAAAAGCACGAATGAATGCCCTGTGGTATTTTCCTAACCCCCCTAAATTCACAGGCACCAGTAAACCCTCCCCAAGAGAACATTCTCTGATTTAAAGAGAATTTGCAAAGAAAGCAAGGCCCACTGTAAGCTCCCCATTACCTGTGTGATCCTGGATTGGGCCAGTTTTGCTGGTCAACACACTCCATTTGAGTTGCACATGATTGTCATGTTCCCAGTGACAGAATGTCTTGTGAGAGCCCCAGCCAAATTCACAGTTAAAGCCATATGTTGGAAATTCTTCAATGGGTGGAAGGGAAAAACAGAGACAAACTGAATCATTGAGGGTCAGAAAAGCCTTTAATTATTTCATGGAAATCACCATTCATAAAACCTAACTTCTGTTTAAAGATTCTGGGAAAGCCACAAAATTCAGGATTACCAGGAGACTCAAAAGCTGCACGGAGATGTCAAATGTTTGCAAAATTACATTTAGTCATTTTTTTTCTTTTAAATCCAGCTTTAAAAAGATTATAGACTGCCTGTCAGCTTGGTTTTTCATAAAATTTCCAGGAAGGTTACTTTCAAGAGCATGTATATTACATCTGCCTCTCCCTATTTCCAGAATATTTAATATCAGAGATACTCTATTCCTGAGGATGAATCATACAAATTGGTATCTACCAATGAAAAGAATCTTAATTAGAGATTGACCCCTGAATCTCAAAAGTCTAGAAATGTGAGTTGGCTTCGTGCCTCATCATAGGGTCTCTGCATTCTCATTACCATATTACGCTTTCGGGTCTAAGGTGTCGGGGTAGAAATCACTGAAGCAGTCTCTTTAAGATTTTGTTTTCCTTCTGTGCTTTACATCAGGTCAATTATTTTAAGTTTAAGTATATGCTCTTTTCATGAATTTTAAAATTTGCCTCTAAATTGCTGGCCCCACTTAAGACCTCAATGGAAGGTCGTGCTAAAGCCACACACATTTAAATAGCTATCCTTTTTTTTTTTTTTTAAATGTTTCAAGTGTGTCCTTCGGAATCTAAAAAGAAAGCAAGAATGGATTCCCAGGAATGAGTCTTCTTCTGTGTTCTACTAGGTGCTATTTGACTATGGTGTTTTCTTAAACCATAGCTTTAGCTATTACTCAACCATTTTGTGTGGAAATAGCTCGACTTTTTAAAGCATGGGAAAACCAAAATCGTCAATATCTAGAATTCTTTTGGTGAACTTAAGCTAACAGTAGAAATAATTCTAAAGATAAAAGTGTCATGCTTCTGGATGTCCCACTCCCTCCTTCCCCCCCCCCCCCCCCAATATAAAATGAAACAGCAGTTTTCTTTAATCAAGGAGGGTCATTGCTTCTCATTGAGGTTAGGTGATCCACAAGATGGCAGCACTGAAACGGAAAGAAGGCACCTAGGGCTTCTTGCCAATCGAACTTACAAATAAACCTCACAATAAGTCCGGTGCACAATAAGGTAAGTCTGGTATTATATACCGGATTAAGGTCAGGCTGAGATCCTTTCTTGTTTTGGCTTTTCTTTAACTTTGTTGAAGTGTTTAACACAACATAGTTTGTTTTCTGCTCTGAACTCCACCTCTGTTGCTCTTCCCTGCCTTTGACAATGGTGTTTGGAATTTTAATGGAAATATGTATTAAATAGAGAAGGATGAGTTTCTTTTCATGTTTAGCTTTCAAGGAATTCTCATCAAGTGTTAATGTCAAATTCTGGAAGGAACGTACCATATGAATTGTCAAAATGGAGCTGGATGAATTCTCCCCTCCAATGACAGTGTGACCTCTCAAAGGGAGTACACGGTCACTTTGGGAAAGTAAACTACTAAGCCAGATGACACTCATGATGTGACCACTTTCAGTGAGCGGGAAAGGGCTGTATTTCAAAGGTGTAGTGTTATTGGAGGGATATATTTTATGTCTAGTCTATTATAACCATGAAATAGGACTTCTTAAAGCATGAGAAACCTGCTCCAAAATTTACACACTTTCGCACAGGAAGATTGAATTATGCAGATGAGGTAAAGCCAACTGAACACTGATTGAATGGCTGAGTAACCTTGTATGTCAACCTCTCAAGACACTGGAATGTATTGTTGCATAATCTCATTAGAAAATGCTAATATTGGGAAATATTAATTTGTGTGTGGTTTTGTCTTTTCTCCTCAAGTATAGTTGATAAACATGCAAGAGGACAGCAAGCCATTACAATATGTGTATTTCTGGTTATATTTATCTTGCTAATGTGTTACATTTATTGTAGTAGTGAAAACTACACAGTTCATTATTTTGGCTATTAATATTCTGATGCGATCTTAAAATGAACTTGGATATCTTCATAATGACCAGGACTGGGATGGCTTTGCCTGAAAAGATGTTCTAGGCATTTCTCCTGCCTGCAGTGAGTGGCAGTAAGTCTTCCAATATCCTCCCCAATCCGGTGAATTTAACAAGGCCAACTACTCAGCTTTCTGTATCTTTCCTCCCTTTTCTCTTTTTGCCTCTGGTCATATATTTATGGCAACTCATTTATTTAAAAGAAATGTTTTTTAAAAAATGTATTTTGTTGGGCAGGGGTGTGGAGTCAGTGGCTGGATGTTGAAAATTCCAGCCTGGCTTGAGAGGCAATTAAACACAAAAAATACTCGTAAACAGTTAAGAAAGAAAAAAAGTAAGAAAGAAAGAGAAGAAGAGAAGAAAATGGAAAAGAAAAAGGAGTGGGAAAAAAACAAGCAAAGAATGAAAGAAATATACAGGACTATTGACCTTTAAATCTTCAAAATAATACCTAGGCCCTGGAGCTGCAAAATTCTCATTAAATTCAATGGGAATAATCTGCTTAAATCCCTTCTTGACTCTTAAAAAATAGCAGGAAATAATATTCTGAACTTAAAACAAATTTATAGTCTCTGTGAGCAAGAACCAGCTGTGCGCGTGGAACCTATTTGGCTCGCGGTTGAATCATTAACACCATATATGCACAAGGATTTAATTTTTAAATCTGGTATTCAAAACTTCTACTGAGTATGTTAACTCCCTTACTCATAGGCTGATCTCTCAGTTCAAATAAGTGGAGGTGATGAGGCCCGTGTAATCACAGGTCAGGAGCACGCTCTGAGCGGCTGTAGTAATGCTTGAAGATCATAAGTGAGTAAGAGGCCTTACAAGGGAAATTGTATTAAAAATGCAGGCTACTCATCAGCTCCTGGCAGAGCATTAATAGATGTTTATGCATCTGATTGCAACCTAGACAGTATATGAATATTCTATACACACTGAGTTTATTATATGAAATCTTAAGACTGCTGGAGTCTACATGGCTTCAGCAAAATTACGATGAAGGTGTAGGAGTCTCACTTGCTGCTGCTGGTAAAGATACCTAAAGAATCCGAAACCTGCAGAGCAGTGTGGATTATAAAGTATCAATTAGGTGTGTTTCACCCAGGGCGTGCAAACGGTTAACGTACTCACTACTAACCAGAAGGTTAGAGGTTCAAGTCCACCCAGAGAGGCCTTGGAAGAAAGACCTGATAATCAACTTCTGAAAAAATCAGCCATTGAAAGCCCTGTTGAGGACAATTCTACTCTGATACACGTGGGGTGGCCATGAGTTGGAATTGACTCCGCTGCAACTGATTTGTTTGTTTTTGGTTCTTTTTTTTTCAGCCCTGGCCTCTGAACTCCTTGCTCATTCAGGTCCTCAAGCAGGGCCTGGGCGCTGACTTAGCTGGGAGAAAACAATGCAAACAGAACTCCTCCAAAAAAGGTCAGACAAACCAACGCTCACAATTGAAGGCTTGGAGCCCAGACTCATGACTCAGGCGACAGAAAAACTGTTAGGAAACCAAGTCGATTTGTAAAGGACTCTGTGCTGACTGTGGAATTCAAAGCACAACAGGCTGCCTCTCTCAGTAAGTCACGTGGTTTGAACAGAATTCGTTCAGATGGTGGTGGAAGTGGGTCTTACTGGTTTATGATTTGCATACCTGCCCTCTGACCACAGTAGACCCTATAAGATGGCCACCTGGCTCAGAAGTTCCTCTCTGATGCCATCAGGTAAATGGCCTTGAGCTCATGCCCCAGTCAAATACGTTAACAACGTCATTCCTGCCCTGCCCACCACTCAGGGGAGAATTATGCAGAATCTACAGCTTTCCATTTTCTCCACAGCTGTTCTTTACTTTTTGTTTTTTTAATGATCTCTAGCTCTTTTAATAGGAAGGAGGAGAGAGGAGATAAAACAAGTTAGTTGGCAACTTCACAGTGGATTTAAGTAACTCTCTGGCAAGAAAAGCAGCTCAAACAAGAGTTAAAATGCTTATGACTTCATCAGAACTTCATTTATTCATCTCACCCCTCTTCCCTGTTACAAAAGGTTGTTAGAAAGCCAGCTGGTGGTTACTATCCTTTCTCCACATAAAACCCACGCTGAGGGCAAAGAACTACCAGGGCATATAGGCAGCTTGAGTCAGGGCCCCACTCAAGAGATCATTGTTGTTAGCTGCCGTGGAGTTGGCCCCCAACTCATGGCGATCCCATGCACAAAAGAATGAAACACAGCTGGGTCCTGTTCCATCCCCATGATCAGTTGCAGATCAGACTGTTGTGATCCATAGAGCTTTCACTGGCTACTTTTCAGAAATAGATCACCGGGCCTTCTTCCTAGTCTGTCTCAGTCTGGAAGCTCTGCTGAAACCTGTTCAGCATCACAGCAATATGGTGGCTGCCCATGAGATACATCAAACCCCCATCTCCCGCATGGAAGGTGAGAATTTTGCCAGTGAACACCACAGACCTTTCACTCATGAGGTAGCTTCAGCTATACGAGGGGGATACAGTCTCTGAAAGCCACCTTTTACAATTTAGAAAGATGTGTGTAACTGAAGAGTTTTCAGAATTTAGGTGATTATTCTCTTGTTTTTTATTGTACTGGCATTTAGGGGTGTTTGAGCTTAGCGGTGGCAGGAATTGTGTCCACCTGAGCAAACCACGGGAAACTTTAGGTTAAGTTCAGCTGAAGAGAAGTTTGTTTTACAGTTTAATAAGGTCAACACTAACAGTGTCCTTTAAGGAAGCATACTAATTAGAGCCGTCCTTTCTACTTTGAGCCTAGCTGGGTAGTGTCATGCTGTTGAGGAAACGTTGATATACACCACACGCCCCATTAATAGGTGACCGTGGAGGCCAAGGCTGAGTGTGCTTCAATAAAGGAAACAGGAGAAGCAGGACAAGTGACCTGTTCACCTTTCTCTAATGATTAACTTTAAAGTATTTAAAACCTCTGATTGCTTGTACTATTTCCCTTCATGTGTGTCTGTGGGGAGGAATTTCACAGAATCCTAACAACAAAACAAAAGAGAGAGGGAGGGAGGCCACCATTTAATCACGGCTGGCCTCTGGTAAAGGAGCCCTGGTGGTGCAGTGGTTAAGTGCTCGGCTGCTAACCGAAAGGTCGGCAGTTCAAAACACCAGCCACTCCTCAGGAGAAAGATGTGGCAGTCTGCTTCCATAAAGATTTATAGTCTTGGAAACCCTATGGGGCAGTTCTACCCTGCCCTATAGGGTCACTATGAGTTGGAATCCAGTCAGCGATGGTGGAGTTGGTTTTTGGTTTGGGCCTCTGGTAAATAGCAAATGAAGGACTTTAAAAGTCATTATGCATTTCTATTAATAAACTGATGAGGAGCTGCTGTTTCTGAGAAGGCTCCCCACCCCATGGACAATTCCAGCCACGGTTTCCTGAACCCCATTTCATGGCCTGCCCACTGGAAACGCTCTTGTAAAGCTGCCAGCTCTGTGGCAGGCAAAACTGACAAACTTTGCCTGTCTCGGCACTGCAGAATGGTGATGGAAATAAATACTCAGGCTGCTGCCTGTGAGATTTCCTTCTCCTGTAGTTTGCAAACACAGTCCATGTCCTAGATGTGCTGCATTTAAACAAAGTATGTCACTCAGCTCCTTCAGTTGCGAGCTGGGATTGTCACCATTTGGCAATTACTGATGGAGAAGGAAATCTCACTCCCTGCTGCATATACATGTGGATGGAAGGAAAGAAATATTTATGGCTTATGCTTGGAGACCAGATGCTGTGTGCCATCTCTCCTTCTAGGACGTTCAGGGAAACTGAAAACCGAGAAGCGCAGCAATGCGCTATTTTTTTTTTTGGAGGCAGAGTGTGCGTGGAATCAACCAAATTTTATATTTAATTTGATACCTGATTGTATTGTACTGTCTAGGACTGTTGGCTTTTCTGTGGTCAGCACAGTGGTACCCCCTGGAAAACAAAAACAATGACATACAAAAATGAGAAAAAGGAAGCAGATAATTTGCAATGCAGACACTTTGCATGCTACATGCATCTATTAGAAGCAAAGATCTTCCGTAGAAAATTCTTCCTTTTTTTAATTTCAGCTATAGCAGTGATTTTAGTGACATTTTACTCCCTACAAGTATCAAATTCAAACGAATCATTGTTTTTTTTAACCCAACACGTTTCTTCTAAATCGTCAAGGCGACATGGAGAGTTTCAGAAATTGTTACAAGGGCATTCCCTGGTTCGCCGTCTAAGCCTGGCATACAACAAATATTTTATCTTGGGTGTCAGTTGTTTCCTACACAACTTCAGCTGCTGCTGGGCGGGCTACCACGGGCTAAGCCTAGTCCCTGGGATTCTTTCAGAATACCTCCTCCTTTTGTCCCTTCAGCCTAGCAGTGTAGTGGCATCCAACACTTCTTCCAACACTCATGTAACCAATTCCCTGCATCAAGTTCTGTCTGTTTGAATGAGAGGTTTCTGTAAGCCTGAGGAGACCCTACAGTATAAAGACATTATCTTGTTACAGTCAGGATATTGCTAGTTTGGACTGAATGATCCCTCTTCCCACCCTGATCGTCTCTCATCCTGCTGGGCAGAGGCTAAAGTTGTCTTATCTTTTTAGTTTAAAGCTTTGAATTCTGTTCCTGATAATAATGCCATCTAACATTTCAGTACGCTTCAGATATACTGAAGAACAGTCTATCTCACTGGAGGACCAGCTGACCCATAGCCTCTTTCTAAGGGAAACCTTCATCCAATAATTCCTACTAAAGCAACAGCCTTGGGCGTAGGAATAAATGGGTGTGTCTGTCTGTTCCTCATGATACTATCACCGTGGCCACTACTGACTGGACCAGGAAAGGGCCTCCCACCTAAGAACAACCCACTCTTGGCTGGCTGGCTTCCTATAAAGAAACCTGGAGCAACAGCTTCGCCCATTCAGGTCAATAGCAACAATCTATAGGGTGTTTAAACTATAGGTTTAGGGGTCAGTTAGTTGGAAATAAGAGCAGGAAGTCACCCTGAGAGACACGAGAGAAAAGATGTAGTGTTACTGGCAGCAGTCAGAAAAGATTAGCAAGCTCCTGCTGTGGATTCTGCCACTCCCTAGTTTTCTGGTTGGCCTGGACTTTTGGCTAAGATTTCTGCCCCCGATCACCCTGCCTTTTAAAAAATTTCCCTTAGTATCCTTTCAATAAATTGTCTACTATCTGACATAATCTGAGTGTGTTTAATTTTCTTGCAACCAAAATAACAATCTACAACATGTTTTAAAGCTTCTTTATACATCTTCTATCTCATCTACACCGCAACTCTATGAGGTAGGTAGGATGGAGGTTATTGCTATCATTAAAAGAAGGCATTCAGGCTTTAGATTAGCTAAATAACTTGCCTAAGGTCACTGGGCTAAGTGACAGAGCCAGGACTGGCATCCAGGTGTTTTGATTTTTGTGTCAGGTGAGGGTGACGCAGGGCTGGGCAATGTTTTATTCTGTTGTACATACATAAGGGCACCATGAGTCAGAGTTGACTGAATGGCAGCTGTCTATTTATCTATCTCTCTATCTATGTATCTACATCAGACCTAACTGAGAATCAGAATTTCTAAGGTCGAGGCCTTGAAATCCGTATTTTAAAAGCTTTTAGCTGAGTTTTACACTCTGCTAAGTTGGGAAACAATGATTTGATACTTATTACTTAGGTGCTTGGAAACCCTGGTGGTATAGTGGTTAAGGGCTACATCTGCTAACCAAAAGGTTGGCAGTTTGAATCCACCAGGTGCTCCTTGGAAACTCTATGGGGCAATTCTACTCTGTCCTATAGGGTCGCTATGAATTGGAATCAACTTGAGGACAATGGGTTTGGTTTTTGGTTTTTACTTAGATGCTTGAGAAAGCCGTTTCTCCTTCTGTGTGTCTATGATGCAGCTCATGGGCTAAGGTAATCTGTTATTCCAAGAGAGAAAGTACTGAGCTGACTCATGGTAAGGGTATCGGGTGGGCCCAAGACTACCATGGAAATTCTGAGGTTGTTCTAAGGTGCTGTAATCATGTACCTTCCAATAACATCATTCAATAAAGATTTGTGATGATCTTTATCCTGGCCAGGCCCTAGTCTTATACTTGCGGCTCCCACAGACAAGAAAGCATGCTACATATCCAGATCACGAATGAGAAAGCCATAAAAATCATACCCTTGGAATGATCTTAAGATTTATGAGCTCATCAGCTGCAGCATCAAGTCATGTTACACCTGCTGTCCCACTAAATACGCTGGATGAGTGGCCACATATGTGCCTGGCCTCAATAAGGCAGGCAATAGAAAGAAGGAATTATATATATTATGGGTTAAGAAGGTGAACCTGTAATGGCAGAATTGGAGGGAGGCCAGAATACATTAGCATTCTGTTCCCGGTGGCCTTATAGGAGAAAGACTCAAGGTGAAAATTCACTTTTTAAAACCGGTATGCATTATCAGTTTTTGTCAGAGGCTGGGAGCCAAATTCCGCTGCTGGGTACACACAGCTCCAAAGTGAAATTTGGCCTCCTGGTGCCTTTGAAGCCAATTGTGTTATCCAATGACTTCAAAGGCATTTGCAAATGAGTAATTTCAGGGGTGGATTTTCACCTTGGCAAGCAAGTATAGCAGTGCAAAATCTCTCCGAATTTCCATGCACTTGCTGCAATTCACCTGGAATTTAGAGTTATTCTTTGTACGTAATGAACATTTTGCTACAATGCTTCTCCCCTTCTATGTACAAATAGGTCACCCCAGGAGGAGAAATTAAATCAATACTATCTGCATTAAAGAACTAAAAATAACCCTAAAGAGAGCATTGAACTCAATCTCCATGTTCCCACCAGTCAGGGTTAAAGTGAGAATGCTCTTGGTTTGGTTTCCTCACACTGAACAGCCGAAGTTTGCAGCTCTAAGAGTAAAGCCTGAGAAAGAATTAGCAGAGAGAATGCAATTCTGTGTGAGCAATAATAAGTACATTATTTAGATGTAAAGAGGCACCTGGTTTAGGTGAAGCTTTTGCTTCTTACAAATATTTACATAGGAGCACATCCTTTTTCGGTGCCCTGGTGGCGCAGTGGTTAAAAGCTTGGCTGCTAACCAAAAGGTCGGCAGTTGGAAGTCACCAGTGGCATCTTAGAAACCATATGGGGCAGTTGTACTCTATTCCATAGGGTCACTATGAATCGGAACCGACTTGATGGCACATAACAACAACAACGACACATCCTTTTTCAGAACAGGATAACACACAGCTTCATAAACCGAAATAAGTATTTTTTTAAAAAGACAAATTGCTCTTAATGCAATAAATGAATAAGAACCAAGAGAATGCCTTCTAAAATCACCTCTACTTCATGGGGGCATCCATTGGCATTAACAACACCCCCCAAGGGTCTTAAAATACATATGTGTTTAGAGAATTATTGAAGAAGCACTGGTGGTGCCATGGCTGCTGATTGAAAGGTGGGCGGTTTGAACCCACCCAGTGGCTCTGCGGGAGAAAGGCCTGGCAATCTCCTTCTATAAAGATTACAGCCTAGAAAACCCTATGGGGCAATTCTGCTCTGTCACATGGGGTCAGTATGAATTGGAATAGGCTCGACAGCACACAACAACAACAGCAGCAACGCAGAATTATAGAGACGAACGTGCTGGCCCGAGAAAATAACTTTTTTTTTTTTGCTATGGTAATAGGTAAAAGGAAGAAAGGCCTGGCGACCTACTTCCTAAAAAACAGCCATTGAAAACTCTGCGGAGCACAGTTCTACTCTGACACTGATGGGGTCGCTACAAGTTGGAATCAACTAGAGGCTGGTTTTTTTTTTAATATGTAAAAAACAAAAGTAGAATGAATTTTTCTGCTACCCAAGAAATGATTTTAAACACTGTAGATAAAGCCAAACCTTGTGCTTTCACAGGGTTGTCAGTGTTTCCACTCTAACTGACCCATTTTCTGTGGTCTATAACTTGTTGCAATACACAATTTGCTCCAGGCTAACATACTTGCCCTATTTCATTCAAAGTCTTCAGTTTCAATGGATTCAGTCATGAGCTAATGCACAGATGAGAAGGTTGGTTGTTCTGATACGAGCAGTAAGTCTGAGGCTTTGTTTCTAATCAATATTAACTGACCACTTCAGGGTTTATGAAGAAAAGAACCCCCTCCACAAGAGTGTAATTGAAAAGCGTATACTGTGATCACTGTAGCCGTTCCTATTTATGAGGCATTTCACTAAGTGTGCCTGATGGCGTCCATGAAAGGCCTGGGGTTTGTGGCAGTGTTTACAGGCTGCCCCGGGAAGGTTCTAAAAGACCTAGCTCATGAGACGGTTCTCTGTTTTTTTATAGAATTGGAGATAGGGTTTTTCAACTTGAACATGATGTCTTATGCAGAAAATTCCTCTGCATTAAATTACACTAGTTTTTGTGGCTTGAGGCTATTTACATACAAGATTTACAGTCAAAAGCCCACAGCAATGTAACATTTATTGGCCATGTGAATGTAAAGGATTATCCTGGAAATTTGGAGAAAGATACTTTTAGAAAGATGGGATTTAAATGAAAACCCAGGACAAGGTACTAAACTTCTGAGCTAGATTTTTTTTTTTACCCCCTTATTCCATCTCAGAATGCAGAATGCTCTTGCTTCTTCAGAGGAGAGCTTTTGAAGTAATTGAAAATGTACTGCGGGATGTATCCTTCAAGATTTTGCACTAATGCTTTAGCCAATAACATGGTACTGTTAGGAAGTGACAGGGTAAGGCCTTCCGTTTCCCCCGTGGAAATTAATTATGTTGGCTCTCTGAGTCCCTTCTGGGTAAAAATACAGACCTGCATCCAAGGGCTCATATCTAGTCTCTGAGGTTTGGGATTCTTAAAAACACGAGTCAGGTGCTATATGAAACTGTGTTTTGACCTGGGTAGCAGTAAAGTTTTCACAAAAGCTTTTTCAACAATAGGGTGAAAATCCTTATGTCTTGGCCAATTTCCAAATGGTGTAATCCCATTTCCCCACTTCCCTAATATTTCCTCTGCCGTTCCAAGTGGAAGAGAAGGTCATTTTCTAGCTCGCAGAGTTTTAGAATATTATGGAGTAACACTCCAGATGAATTAGTCAGATGTTTGGCACATGCCATCTCTGATGTATATGCTAGCTGGTGGTGATGTGAAGCAACAAGTAATTCTGCCTTTGTAAATTCTAATGTAAAATGCTTTATAAAATCCTCACTTAAAAGCTGCATTTCAAGTGTAAGCCTGGTTTCATCAATTAGTTGCATAAAGGATCCACTCAAAAAACTGGCCTATTTAGAAAAGGAAAATAAGCATTCTAGAGTGTGTGGCTGTATTTAAACAATGCATGTGTTAGGGAAGAGCTGAAAAGGCAGGGTGAAGAGGGACGATGAGGATCAGTTTAACACATTTAACCAGCTACCATGGATTCAACTTCGACTCATGGCAACCCCATGTGTGTCAGAGTAGAACTGTGCTCCATAGGGTTTCCAATGGCTGATTTTTCATAAGTCGATCACCAAGCCTTTCTTCTGAGGCACCTCTGGGTAGATTTGAACCACCAACATTTCCATCAGGCTGAGTTCTTAACCCTTCGCACCACCCAAGGACTTTAGCCATGGAAATATTCAGTTAAGCTTTTTGGCTCTGAAAATGGCTAAAATGATTGATTCAAACAGCTGTGGATATTAAGAACAATTTGTTTACATAGGTGACATGAAAGAAATGATGACTCATGTGTCCTGGAAAAGCTGCCTCTATTCCTGGGGCAGCTCTTTCAGAACTTTGATGGCCCACTGCCACGAGGAGTTAGGCTAATACAGACAGGCATCAGTGGGTCCCCACTATGACATGAACTAAAATGGCACAGCAATGGGATGAAGATGGTTTCTGCACCTGTGAGTTGGAAGTCATCACCTGTTCCACTGTGGCAGTTGGCCTGGTCGTCATCACATTCATCGACTGGGTTCCCATTGGGAGTAGTCGGTCCAGCTGTAGGAACTGAAACAAAATCCAAGGGTTATATTTCACACCTCCGAAATGTATTCTCAAGCCTCTGGCTGTTGAATCTGCTAACCCTTCTGCAGAAAACTCCAGTCTGTTCTAAGCAGGCTAGGGGCATGGTTTGACTCTCTTTCAGGAGCTAAATATACTTGGACTTTGCAGAATGCATCAGGGGATGTTTTGTTTTGGAATTTGATCCTTATCTGCTGAGTTAGGGTTGGCTGCCTTAGCATTTTATACATCATTATCTACAGAAACATTCTTTTTTTTTTTTTGGAAAGCTCTTGAATTCTCACTGGTTATTTATTCACGACCCTGGAGTTGAGAAGGAGTCCCTGAGTGGCACTAACCAAAAGGTTGGCAGTTCAAATCCACTGAGAGGTGCTTTGAAAGAAAGCCTTAGCAATCTTCTTCCAAAAGATCACAGCCATTGAAAACCCTATGGAGCGCAGTTCTACTCTGCAACACATGGGGTCACCATGAGTTGGAATTTACTCGACAAATAGTTTTTTTTTGGAGTTGAGAAATTTGACGATAGAGATTTTGCTTGGACCATCGTTCTTTTCATTTTCAAGGCGCCAGAGAACTCACTTGGCATGAATTCTTTTATATCCTAAGTATTTACTAAGTTTTCTAAAAATATATTATTAATATTATTTCTTCAAATGGGAGTCCCATTCATTTAGTGCAACATTGTTCTTTTTTAAAGAGTCATTCCATTTCCCTATTTCCCTTAAAGTGAGCTTCTGAACCTATAATCCCTCCATTCAAAGCAGGTGTCTGAGAGGCATTGTCTCAGATATCCTGGAGTCATTTTACCTTGACTCCCATTGGATTTCATTCCACTGTTGGCAAGTATTCCCATATCTTTGAATTTGTAGTTGAAAGGTAGCCAACATCAATCAAAGATTGCTTTTGAAGTCTTTTAAATTTAGTTCTTTTTTTTTTTTTTTTTTTTTTAGCCTGTTACTCATTTTTTCAATCTGTTTAATATTTTACAGTTTTCGGCATTACATATCACTTTACAAGACTTGAGATAATGTACATTTCTCTTGATGCTGGAGAACCGGACAAGATGTCAGGAGTGGGAACCTGTTCTTTTACAGTTTCTGGCCAGGAGGAATTTTCTGGTTACTGCCACTTTCTCAGTAAAAGTTTGACACTGGTTGTTATTGTGATTAAGTAAAGAGTAGGGTTATGACAAATGAGGCATGTACCTGAGTTTCAACTTCCTCCAATTTCCTCTACTGCCCGAATACACACACCAATAATAACTAGATCACCAAGTACAGATAACGCACACAGAATTTGGCACGCAGTTCAGACTTTGTAAACTGCAGACGTGTGTTCTGGGCTCTACTCAGTGATGTCAGTGAACCAATAGAATCGTCTATGGCAGTGCAGATAGTTGTCTTCTCTAAGCTGTCCTTACTCTCGATAACATGCCACTTTTAAATACTTTGAACAGTCTCGCCATGAGTTGGAATGGATTCGATGGCGACTGGTTTGGTTTTGGTTTATCTGTCTTGATGCTTTTTCTGCATTCCTTATGCTAATTATAAAGAGGGGCTTCCACCTTGGAAGTGGCCCTGAGTGGTGCCTAGACTGAACAGAAAAATTAGAAAGTGAATGCTTTTGCTCCCCAGTTTTGCTATATGAAAATATTTCCGCTTCTGTGGTTCTCCAGCTGTTTCTTAAATAGAAGTGCCAGCTCAAAACAAGTGGAAAGCTCATGAAGGCTGCCCCTGATCTTTCCGTATCCTTCGAGGTGCCTCCTGTAGAACAAGGCTCAGAGAAGATATTTATTAAGGGCCCGTTAATTGATTGAAGAAATGCACTCCCTTTCACCAACTGTGCTAAAAGCTTTGACATTCCTTTTCTCGGATGTTGGTTTCTCAAAGGCTTGGGGAAAACTTCCTCACTTTTGCGAGTCCTTGGAAACATCTGCAGGCAAATCATTTCATCAACAGTTTCTACCTCACTACAGAGTTTACACTGGCAAACTGCCACCAGGTGCAGTCTTTTCAACCATCCATTCACTCCACCTCCTAAATCAGAGTTTCTTTCCAGAACCTAGGCTTAAGACCTGCATCACAGCAGCAGACTCCCTTTTCCAGATGCCCACATTTCTCAGTAAATTGAATGAATGCATCTGCAGTTGTTTCACCCTGCCCATCCCTTCTTTTTCTTGGCATCCTTGCCAAAGCCCTGGCAGAAGATCCTTCTTGGTCTGTGTTGATAGCGGTTAGATAACTCAGCGGTCAGGACATGACTACAAATATGGAAACAATGACACAATAAACCATGGAAGATAATGGTCTGGCTTTAAATAAGCACATAAAAAAGTAGTGATAATAATTCAGTAGTGTGGTGATTTATAGTCTAAGATTCTGTAGCACATAAGAAAAGTTTTATGGCATTTAATGTGCTCAGGAATGTAAATATACTTGGGTAGCTCAAAACACAAATAATTCTGGAAACCACAAGAAGGTGATATTAAAAAGCATTCTTCAAAACAACTATGAGCATATGCTCAATTGATTAACATCTGCATACCAACAATAGCCATTCTCTCAGCTATCCTGGAGAGAGATCTCAATGGGGATGGAAAAGTTGGCATAAAGTTATTCTTTTACTCCCAAATTTAAGGCAGATGGGAATTACAATGCACGAAATCAAAAAATAATGCATTAAGCAACCATTACAGCATCTTTTCTCCCACGTATCTCATTCATTACATGTTAAAAAACAGAGGAGAGTGGAATCCTGAGGTCAGTGTGGGAACTGAATTTGTCTTCGACATTAACCTAAGTTGACGCAGTCATACCCTTAAACAGACCTCCCAGCACTTTCATGTACATTATTGCAGGTAAAATTTTGTCTCTCTGCAGCAGCCTTAAAAAACCATCAAAGATGCTGTCTTCATGTCTCAGCCTGTCCAATGCTACTTCCTGCTAGTATGCAATGGTAGTCAACACCACAGACACAAACTTGGATCAGAAACAGATCTCTCAACGTTAAAAAAGTCAGAAGAGAAAATCCCTGAATCCGAGGGGAGTTAAGAGAACATTCGAGAAAAGAATGTGATGCTAAAGGCCCTAATTCATGGTGTGTGCTAGAGAGAGACAGGGCCACCCAAGGGGAAAAGGGGGCAGTTTGTGACAGCACCAACAGGGGTATAAATGCACGAAAAAGGAAAGAAAAAAACAAAACTAGAGAACTAGAAGGGGCTCTGGAAATGTAATTACCTTCCACTTCACAGCCCAGCAGCTCCATCCTTAGCCCTAGTCCGCCATGAGTGGCTCTCTCGGGGTAGATCCTGATGAATCGTGTGGAAAGAGGTGGAAAAGTTCTCAGCTCAGGTGTGTCATAGTTGTTGTTGCCCTCAAAAGACTGTGAAGCATGAAAAACACTGGTTATTAAGAAGAAAATAAATGAATAAAACCTCCCTTTCAACAGTTATTTCTTCTGTCCTTTAGGATGCTTATTAGGACAAAAAAATAGGCCTCATTCTACCACTTCATAAATGGCTGACATTTCTTTCATAAATGAGAGAGGGAAAAAAAGAAATAAAACCTTCTCTGAGAAGGGACAGATGTCATTTCTCAGAACTTCTGTACACACGGAGGCTATCCCAGAAGCTGAGGATTTAATGAGACATGTTTTTAAAGGATATGCTGATGTGTGCCTTGGTGAAGTGACACTTTTATCACTTCCTCGAGGTGGAAGAAGATAACTCAGGAAGAGAGCCTGCTGGTTTTTCGAGCTTAACAAGCTCTAAAAAAAGAAAAAAAAAAAAGTTACATTCTCTTAAAGGAGAGGGTCCTAGTTTTGCTCTAGAAGAGAGAGGAATTAAATTCCTGAAGTAGGAGCTAGTAAATTTTATCTATGGCAAACCAAAAAACCAAACCAGTTGCTGTTGAGTCAATTCTGACTCATGGCAACCCTATGTGTGTCAGAGTAGAACTGAGCTCTGTAGGGTTTTCAATGACTGTGACCTTTTAGAAGTGTATCACCGGCCTTTTGTTCCAAGGTGCCTCTGGGTGAACTTGAACCACCAACCTTTCAGTTAGTAGCCAGTTACTTAATCATTTGTGCCACCAGGCAGCCTTAATATAAGGCAAATGTTGTTTATTCAATAACTTGGGTTATTCCAACCCACTGAAATTACTATTTACTTAAGAAGTACCTACCACTTGGAGGCATTTGTAGGTAAAAGATGTTCTCACTTCAGGAAAGCACAAGTGTCCTCATTTTATGCTTTGAGACTGGATGAACTGCAGTATGAACCTGTATCTCTTTAGAAGTCACAGTGACAGTTTTGGGGAGTTAGGCCCCCCACTGCTGGGCCACTGCTTGATTTTTTCCCTTTTTACATTATCTTAGCATTGGGAGTGTCCCTTTGTATATCAACCATCATATCTTGTTTGTAGGTGACAGCATTGTTCTAAGTGCTTAATATATTTACTCATTTAATCCCCAAAATAGCTCCATGAGGTAAATTCTGTTACTACCCACATTTTACAGATGGGGAAACTGAGGCACAGAGAGGTTAACTAATTTGCCCACAGCCATGGGGATGGTAAGTGGCAGAGCCAGGATTCAAACCTAGGCAGTCTGAACTGGTGCCCTTAACCACACTACCATAATGCCTGTGCCTTTAGAAATAATCTAGCCTAATCGCCTCACTTTAATAGAGCCAAACACTGATGTCTGGGAAATGTCTATGCCCGAGATCATACATTTAGTTTCATTAATTTTTCATTAAATTTGATGTAGTTTGGGCTCCCAAGTCTGATTAATCAGATTGAGGAGATGGCCAGTCCAGGACCATGTCGGTCAGTAGTGGGAACCATGCTCAATAACTGGGTCAAGGCATCGTTACAAACCAGAGATGATTGTTGAGTGGTGGAAACACCATGACCCAACAGCGGAGGTGCGTAAGTGGAGATAAACAGATTGCGTAGGTGGTTACATAAACGACCAGGGGTTTTCCAAGTTCCAACCAGTTAACCAGTTGCCATTGAGTCGATTCCTACTCATGGCGACCCGGTGTGCATCAGAGTAGAACTGTGCTCCATAGGGTTTTTGACGGCTAATTTTTTGGAAGTAGGTTGCCAGGATTTTCTTCCGAAGTGCTTTTGGTGGGCCTCGAACCTTCAGTCTTTTGGTTAGCAGCCAAGCACGTTAACTGTTTGTATCACCCAGGGACTTCTTCCAAGTTCTAGAAGTAAATTAACTGGATTTTTTCAACCCAGAGGAGTTTCCAGGAATCTAAAAGTTTATCAATAATATAGACCTGTTCCTCTCAATTAATTTCCTTTTTTTTTTTAAAGAGTATTCTTTTGATAGAACTGCAATTCCTGCCAGTAATTGAGACTCTAACATATGTTATTGTTAGGTCCAATTAAGTTGCTGTCAGTAAGATGCTAATTATAATGAAAATACCATTACTACACAGGCAAATTTTGTCTATGTTAACATAGCTTTAAAGATCATAGGAGAAAAGCATTCCTATCTTTGGAATCCCAGGCTCTTTTTTTAATTTTCACTTGAGGGAAGAATTAGCTCAATGTAAATACATTATAAAAGCTGACAGTGATGAGTTCAGAAGATATCAGCAATGAAAAGTCATATGGAACTGGGCTAACGTTGATATCGTAAGATTGCTTATGAATTACCTCTGTGTTCTACTAATCACTTTTTAGAAGAAGAGGGCTTTGAGTATTTGGATCTTAGTCTATTTCTGAAAAGTCTAGTTAATTCAGACTCTGATATACCTGGTCTATCATATACTATTTAGGGGTAGGGAGTGAGGAGAGGGCATACAAGATTTTAAATCCAATAAAAAACCAAAAAATACAAAATAAAAAAGCAACCCAGTTGCAGTTGAGTCAGTTCCTATCCATGGCAACCCCACATGTGTTAGAGTTAGAACTGTGCTCGACAGGGTTTTCAATGACTGAATTTTCAGAAGTAGACTGCCAGGCCTTTCTTCCAAAGTGCTTCTGGGTGGACTCGAGCCTCCAACCTTTGGGTTAGCAGCTGAGCACATTAACCCTTTGCACCATCCAGGGGCTCCAGTCCAATCAAGTGCTGTTTTATTTCACAAAGCAGAGTACTTGCTTCACTCTTACCTAAAGGGTATCTGACACCTAAGCAGGTAACCATCATTTGTAAATTTAAATATAAAAATCATTGTTACCTTGGAGTCCGTTCCCACTCATAATGACCCTACAGGACAGAGTAGAACTGCCCCCTAGGGTTTCCAAGGAGCGGCTGGTGGATTCGAACTGCTGACCTTTGGGTTAGCTGCTGGGCTCTTAACCACTGTGCCACCAGGGCTCCATCTTTATAACATTTGTAGAAATGTGGTGCTCCTAAATGGAAGAGTTTTCCAGTCCTTTTTCATTTTAAAGTTTATATTTCATAGAAGGGCATGTTAAGAATTACAGAATAGACTATGTAAACAATTTAGAAGCGTCTATGGTTTTAAATATCATAGGAGAATGACAATGGTGGATACAATCATATTTTAGGAGTAAAATCTCACACATTCAATCCATCTTGAATTGAGTTTTGTGTTAAAGTTGAAAAACTGTGGGTAGGCTTCATGTGGACTTCTACACTCAATTCACTACAAAAGAGTGATAGCTTTAGGCTTGATTGCAGACGCTCGGATTAGATAACAGAAAACCGGGAAGCAAAGGATGCATCCTATCAAAAGCATATGGTGATTTGTTTTCTTTCACGCTTAGAACCGGAGTGTTGAAGAACATGTCAAAACAGCACACACTCCAATCTGACAGCACTTCCGTGAAATTGTTGATTTGCAGCATATTCACACTTTGTGATGAAGTCACAACGCTCACTACTCATCAGGAAAGACTGGCTCTTAAAGGAATTCCAGTTTCTGATGTTTATTTTATTTTATTTTTTCTTTCTCCCAAGCAAAAGGGACAGATCTCAAAGGGGAAAGAAAACGGACACAAGAAGGAAGGTGACTGCAGATAGGTAACAATAACATGAACATGTTTTGGAAGCCCCAAGTTAAGGAGGGAAGAGATGGCGGAGAGATTCCTAGCTGGGCCCCAGTGTAGGGGGCTGGCTCACAGTAGCACATGGGACACAGGGTCTTCTCGGAAGAGTAGAGCTGCTACATCTGGAGGAATGGGAGCTGGCAACATCTCCAGACTTATGTTTCCTGCCTGCAACGCCTTTGGCCTGAGTCACTAAATTAAGCCATATTCCCACACTTGCTTGGAGTGGGAGCGAGGATAATATTCCCTCCAACGGCTAAAATCTTCATTGCACAAGAGAGTAGGTCACGGGCAAAGCAGGGATGGGAGGGCTGGGACCAAAAGGCCAGTTGTGCTGGTTGTGAGAAGCATTATCAGCTGAATTGAATTCCCACACTGCGTACCAAACCTAAACTTCTGATTGTGGGTTGATCCCGTATTTTAATCCCACACAAACTTTCTGGCCACCCAGAGTACTTTTGGGCTCCCTTTCCTAGTTGGTGATGTGTGCTCAGGAAATGCAGACAAATTCAACTCCCAGCCTAACTGAAATATAATTAGTCAAGTACATCTGTTTGGTTAAAAAAAAAAAAAAAATCATATCACATGTTCTGGTGAATTTTGGAATATTTTTATATGGGGATTTCCTTCTCTTTTGACCAACTCATCAAGAGCCAACTGTATTTTAAATGTTTCCAACGCATATAAAATACACTTAAATCAAGAATGATTGGAAAGGGAAGCAAAAACGGAAACCTAATTGATAGATTGGAGTCCCTGAGTGGTGTGAATGGTTAAGCACTATGCTAATCAAAAAGCTGAAGGTTCAAGTCCACCAAAAGGTACCTTGGAAGAAAGGCCCAGGGATCTAATTCCAAAAAGTCAGACACTGAAAACTCTATGTAGCAGAGTTCTACTCTAACACACACTGGGTCACCACGAGTCAGAGTTGGCTTCGCGGCTGCCTGTTTAATTGATAGGTTAGAATCTGCAGAGAGATTACTGGTTTCCTACCTGGTTGCTGCTGTGGGCCCCCTCTTCCCACCCTCACTTTTGTCATATCACCTGAGTGTTGAGTTATCTGGGGTTCCTGACAGGGAGGGGAAAGCACGTGACCAGCAGTGCAATTCTCTGTGCTTGTCTCAAACACCACTTTCAGCACCCCGTTTCTGACTTCCCTAGGATGGTGGGCTTTAGTGATACCATTACAAACCTCCACTGATCTCAAGGCTTAAAGGAACAACAATAACAAAAAAAATAGCACTTCCTCTGGGAAACGGTGGAGACCCTGGTCTTAAATCGGGGACATGAGGAAGGACCTCCTCACTGGGACATCGCTGTCCCCCAGACTGCTCACCTTGGCCTTGCGCTTGCTGTCAGACATGATCATTCTCCAGTCAGAGCCGTTGTTGCTGTACCCGATCTTGAATTTCCTCATGAACACTTTGTTCTCCCGGTGCTTCCCGCCCTGAATGATGATGCCCCGCACAATCTTCTCTTCCCCCAGGTCTACTTGGAGCCACTGGTTTACGTAGGGATGAGATGAGGGTGGCAGTGCCCAGCCCGAGCGACTCGTGACCAGGCGAATATTTTCAGGCATCCAGTTTCTGTCCGCTTGGTTTGATGCTGTGATCTGGGAGTCAGAAATGAGTCCAGACACCATGCCCAACATTCCAGAGCAAGGATAATCTAAGGGAAGGAATAAAATAGGTAATGAAAAATGATTTCCTGGGAGCATACTGAATAAAAATTCATATAATTATATGCACCCATTCATATAATTTTTTAAATCTCTGGAATATTTTACATTCTACAAGCTACAGCCCTCCCTCCCTTAATCTTTTCTCTCATCCTTTCAGAACTCTCTACCCTAACTCACATTCCAGCAAAGAAAATTGTCAACCAAGCATGTATCTTCACCTTTTGAGTTCTTCTAAGTTTAATGCCAAACGATTGCTGTTCCACTCTCTTTGGTATCCAGAAATTCTCTGTAGATAAAGTATATAGGCCCCGCCCAGTAGAAGCTCATAGTTTATAATGGATTGGAGATACGTAAATAAATAATCCCAAGAGCAAGGGACTGCTGAAATCAAAAAACCAAACCCACTGCTGTTGAGTTGATTCCAACTCATAGCAACCCTGTAGGACAGAGTAAAACTGCCCCATAGGGTTTCCAAGGAGCACCTGGTGGACTTGAACTGCTGACGTTTTGGTTAGCAGCCGTAGCACGTATCTACTACACCACGAGGGTTTCCAGAGACTGGTAAAGCAAAGGTAAAAAGAAAGTTGTAAGGAGATGGAGAGAAGAAATGCCTAGTTTACTTCTGAAAGATCACAGCTATTGAAAAACCCTAAGGATCACACTTTCACTCTGACACACATGGGTCACCAGGAGTCAGAATAGACTGGATAAGGAGGTGCAGAGAAGGAAAGTGCTTGATTCAGCCTGGAGAGGTGAAAGGGGTTTCCCTGAGAAGGTGACATTTGGACTGACTGAGTGTGCAGGACAGCGCTGATCTTCACGTTCAGCTGTCCTCCTCACCTCTATTTCCAATGGCAGCAGAATCTTTCAACATAAAGATCCCACTGTCATCTCACACATACTATGTCCAAACTGAAGCCATCCTTAGTCCCTTGACATTAAGTGCTTTACAGAATCATGTATTCTAACTATGTATTTTAATCATCAGGTTCCTGACTAGTCATCCTGTCTTACCTTATTTTGTATTTTCCATTCCTGTTTTTCTACCAAATCCTGTCATATTTTCTTTTAAAAAAAGAATCTTGGACCTACTTGCAATCTTCATTTCTTTTGGAACCATCCTGTTCCCTTTACTCATGGCCAGGGTCCTCTGATGGGCCTCCCAGCCCCTGTCTTGAAGCTGCACTACACAAAACTGCTATATGATTTTTTAGTAAAACTTTGCTTTCACCATGCTCAAAAACCCCCCATGGCTCCCTGCTATTTGTAGGATGACATTAAAAGTCCTCTGTCTCTCAAGGCCCTCATTTTGATGTCACCCTATTTATCTATTTTATTTCCTAATACTGGCAGTATTTCCAATTAGTTCTTTTTCCTCTCATATACCATCCATATGTTCCGGTCATTGCTTTTGCTCAAAAGCTTCCTGCTGGGCCTTTCTCTTCCTCTGGCGGAGCTAAATTCTGCCCAACCCTTAAGATCTAGCTTAAGACTGATCATAAAAACGTCTCAGACTACCCATGTCTTTATTTTGGGCCCTCCTTTCTCAAGAAAAAGGAACCTTGGTGGTACAACAGTTAAGAGCTCGGTTGCTAACCAAAACGTTGGCGGTTCAAAGCCACTCAGCGGCTCCGTGACTGAGAAAGACCTGGCGATCTGTTCCTGTGAAGATTACAGCCTAGAAAACCCTATGGGGCAGTTCTACTGTGCACATATGGGGCCGCTATGAGTCCATGGCAGCACCTAACAGCAGCAACAACCTCTCAAGAATACGATTGCATGTACAGTTAGCAGCACAGAGTTTAACATTAAACTGGTATCTAGATATTTTAAGTGTGTTAGCCTTTATCCATAGTGTGATGGTTAAGGTTATGTGTCAACTTGACTGGGGCATGAGTCTCAGTGGTTTGGCAGTTATGAAATGATGTAGTTTGAGCCAGGATGTAATCTAATGTGATCAGCCAATCAGTTATAAGGGGAGTTTCCTCAGGAGCGCAGCCTGCATCAAACATATATATGGATGTTTTGGCAAAGTTTGCTTGCTTGCTTTGGATCCTGCATCTGGCTTGTCATCATCTGATCTCTGGTTCTTGGGACTTGAGCCAGTGCCCTGCTGTATTGCCTGCCAGTCTTGAGAGTTGTCAGCCTCCGCAGACTTGGGTTCATCAGCCCTTGCAACTACATGAGTCAGAAGAAGCCTCCAGCCTGTTGTCTGATCCACGGACTTGGGACTTGCTAGAATCTACAACTGGGTGAACTAATTCCTTAAGATAAATCTCTCTCTCTACACACATCTACCCTTCACTGGTTTTGCTTCTCCAGAGAACCCAGTTTAAGACACATAGCTAGTTTATAAATTCCTGAAGGCAATGAACAGCATCATACATCTTTTTTCATCTTCTATAGCAACCAACAGAATGCTGAGCATAATATCAACTGATCAATCGATTGGTGGCTTAACAAAATGCCCAAAATTTCAATTATTCTTCTTTCAAAATTGTATGTCTCAGTCAAGGCCACAGACAGAAATGATAACCTATTACTCTTTGAAATGATTCAATTCTTCATTATTTAATCAAAGTTTAGCCTTAAAACATAACCATCCTAAGTGAGAGGCATGTATCTAATGCAATTACACTACGTTCATGTTAGCAGCTGAGCCTTAAGAAATACTTACTTACTTTCCATGTGAGTTGCACATGTCATCCCTTAACTCAAACCTTCAGTGTCTGCTTGTCTAGGAATTATGTATGTACTTTTCAACCAGGCATGCAAGGTTTTCTATATCACATCTTTTCAAGGTCTCTCCCTGGGTATCCTTTGTTGTTGTTAGTTGCCATCAAGTCCGCCCAACTCATGGTGACTTCATGCACAACGGGATCAGACTGTTGTGATCCATAGGGTTTTCACTGGCTGATTTTTGGAAGTAGATTGCCAGGCCTTTCTTCCTAGTCCTTCTTAGTCTGGAAGCTCCACTGAAATCTGTTCAGCATCATAGCAGCACCCAAGCCTCCACTGATGGATAGATGGTGGCTGCTAATGAGGTGCACTGGCTGGGAATTGAGCCCAGCTCTCCCACATGGAAGGTGAGACTTCTACCACAGGACCACCACTGCCCTCTCCAGGTGCCATGACACATGCATTTTGTTATAGCCACCTGAGTTGAATAACCTCCTCACCTCTGGTGGGCCTGTCTCTTATTCTATCCCTGCCACTAGAAATTCCCCGTCAGTTTCCCCTCCCCACTATTCAAACTTCTTAAAATCTTGACCCATTTTCAAGTGCCACGCCATTTATTCCTTCCAACTGCATGGGATTTTCCTTTTCTTGGACTCTCCACAGCACTTTATCTGCATTCCTCAGATGTGGAATATTTCTCATATTCAGTTCCTTGGATTGCTGTTATTTTCCCCACCCAGATTTTAAGTTTTGAGGGCCTGAATCAAGTTATATTAATACAATCAAAGGCAGATGTCCTTTGCTCAAGCACCTTTTCCTGTAATTCCGCCCGGTATTTTCTCCAGGCTGGGATCTGGAAGCCAAGAATAAACTTGATGGCGATTAAAAAAAGATTTACAAAAATGATTTTACTGACGGACTAGGAAACTGTAAGTGTCAAAAATAGAAGTCACATTTCTGGCCAGTGTGGTCACACCTGTCTGATTCGAAACCAGCTTTTATAAAGGCAATATTTAGCTGGTAATGGGTACCAGATGTTACCATTTGTAGAAAAACATAATTAACTTGAATATTGTAAGGAGAGCAGAACCTTTACCAGATTAATGTCCTTTGTCTAATGCAGGGTTGGCTGAGGTAGTAGTGCACATATCCTCAGATCTAGATCTAGATTGTTACTCCTTCTGTATGTCTGCCTCACCCAAAGAAACAATAAAAAGGCACCATGATTTGCTTTTTACAGAAAACTACGTGGCTCATTTTTAACAATGATTAGGAGAAAAAATATACTCACAATTAAGGGCTTGAATGAGATGCTAGGATATAACTCTGTGCTTCCAAAGAGTCTGGCTCAGATGTGACTTGGCTGAGTCAGACCCTTTGTAAATAGGGTTGCCAGATTTAGCAAAAACCATCACCACCACAATCAAACAAACAATAAAATAAAACAAAAGCAGGGTATCTAGCTAAATTTGAATTTCAGACAATGAATATTTTTTTTTAGCATAAGTATGTCCCAAATAGAGCAAGGGACATACTTACACAAAAATTATTCATTGTTCATCTGCATCAACTTTAACTTGATATCCTGTACTTTATCTGGCAACCTTATTTGTAAAACTTAAAACCAATTCTACCTGGGAGGAAGAGATAAGTTCTGTGATGGGGGGATGGGTGGGGGGTACTCAGTTTTAATGGAAAAACTGATATATGCTGGTGTTTAGATTGAATTGTGTCCCCCAAGGATATGTGTCAACTTGGCTAGGCCATGCTTCTCAATTTTGTGATCTGATGTAATTATCTTATGTGTTGTAAATCCTAACTTCTATAGGTTTGCTATGAGCTGGAATCGAGTCGATGGCAATGGGTTTGGTTTTTTTGTTGTTGTTTTGTTTTTTATGATGTTAATGAGGCAGGATTAGAGGCAGTTGTGCTGACAAGGCAGGACACAATCTACAGGATTAGGTTATATCTTGAATCAGTCTCTTCTGAGATATAAAAGAGATTAAACAAGCAAGCAGAGATGGAGGGATCTGACTACCAAGAAGAGCTGGGAGTGAAGCATGTCCTTTGAACCCAGGGTGCCTGTGCTGAGAACCTCCTAGACCCAGGGGAAGACTGGGCCCACAAATGCTGAAGGGAGACAAGGACCTTCCCCCAGAGCCGACAGAGGGAGAAGGTTTTCCCCTACACCTGGCACCCTGAATTTAGACTTCTAGCCTCCGAAACTGTGAGAGGATGGATTTTTGTTTGTTAAAGCCATCCACTTATGGTATTTCTGCTAAAGTGGCACTGGGTAACTGGGACAACTGGTAAATCAAATACCCAGTTAACCAATTTTCAAAGAAGGAGAAGGTAGTAACTATTTGATGGGAGAACCTGAATGAGTGTAATTTTTGGCTTCCCTTGATGACTCAGAAAGTACCTCCGGATGTGGCGGTGCTTGCGCTCCTCACTGTGAACTTTGATTCATACAGGAGCACTCTGACATGTGCAGAAGCCCCAGGTAATAGACTTCTGGTTAACAAGCACAAGATAACAGAGGCCGTAGTGTGTTCTCATACATCAGGCAGCAACCCCGTGAGATTATTTTCACAAAGTTTCATCTCTGGAAAATGATGAAGCCTGCTTACAAAAATGTTCCTTTATCAACTATTTATAAAGCAGAATGGTTTGCTCTAATCTTGTTTTGTTTACATCTCTATATGATGACACACCATTGTACACTATAGGATCACTATATTTCTAAAAGATTATTTCTGAACTAAAACATTTGGTCAAAAACTTGGGGTTGTGGGGGTCTTATATATACTTTTACCACAGTAAAAAACAAACAAACCAAAAATAAATAAATACAACAAAGGGCTCTGGAAACCTTGGAAGTCAAATGATGTGTTCCCATGGTAACTTCTAATTTAATAGTTTTCTTTTTTTTTTTTTTAAATCCAGGTATACTGAGTTACAATTTGCCTACTCAGTGTTAACTGAAGAGAGGGTGCAATTTTGAGGTCCAGCCACTTGTTTGTCGGAAGGCACAGATAAGAACTGCAAGTCATTAAAAAATTAACCATTGAGCCCTTTATGTTCCAGGCATACAGGACACAGTAGGAAAAATGCAAACACAGCTGCTCTTGCTCTCACAGATCTTCCAGTCTAGGGGATACTGCTGTCCTGTCCTTCTTTCAGTAATCTCCACTCTGAAGGGACTGTGGCCTTGGAAAGAAGAAAATTACCTGCTTGGGTAGCTCAGCAGAAAACTCTGATGTCATTGTCTTATTAGAGGCTCTGTTTGCTGGGGCTGATTCTAGGCTCAATATACTGGGTACCATGTATTGCGTGAATTTACGGATACCATTTAGTGAGCACTTACTCTAAGACAGGAGTTTTACAAGTATTCTTTCATGTAATCCTCATTATAGCTGCATCACGATTAATTTCACACATCAGAGAATGGAGATCGGAGGGACTAAATCATTTGCCTACTGTCACGCATTCACAAAGCAGACATTCCAGAGCTGAGCCCTGGTGTGTTTGTATAATTTTTGTCCATGTGACCACCACTATTACATGTTGGCCTCGCCAAACTCTGTCTATGTATTAAGCATTTAAAATATATTAAAGGTCATGATTAAGAGACTAACACAATGAACTTAAAAGCTGTATGGTTACTTTATTTGAAAAAAATAATAATTAGCTACTTAAAATAATTATAAAATAGAATATATATGAAAATATTAGAATATGCTACTTTAGACATCTATCATTAAATAACCAGGTCACTTAAAGAAAACCTTTTTAACCCAATAAATCATTTGCCTTCTTTTCATGTGAAGATACATACTCCCAAAATTCTCAGGGAAATTATTGTGAAAATAAAAAAGGGCAATTTGAGTTTAAATAAGTATTTTATTTAACTGAAAGGATGTGGCATAAATCTTCAAGAGCTTGAAAATTCAGAGTTAAGACTAACACATTACAAGTCATTACGAAGTTTACTTCTTTTTTTTTTTTGGTACAGTGGCATGAGATAAGGCTGGAGGAATAGGCCAGAAATTTCCACCCTGACCTCAAATGGCCTGGCCTTGTTTCTATGGATTTATGGGTAGACTCTCAATTTAGCAATGCTCTAAAAATGACCTAGAACTTTCTCTCATCTAACTGCTGATTGAGAAATAAAACCAAGGTTATACCTAATTTTTCAATGCCCTTTCTTCTTCCAAACCCCTTTCCACCTAATTCCTGCCTCTAAGGCCTTAAACTTCTTTAAGTTTTAGATTCTAAAACAATAAACAGCTCTGTCTCTGGTAGTGAAATAAATATGATTTTGGTAAGAAATCAGACGGCAGTTTTTATTTTCCAAGATGGACTTTACTATTAACAAGTGTAGTTTGTTTTTTTTTTTTCCTTAGCTCTTCTCCAGATTGCTTGCAATTTCATGGAAAACCTTCCAGCTAATTTTTTTTTCTTCCTTATTTAGTCTGTTAAATCTGTCAATCACCTTTAAAAATAATTATACTAAAATGATAAAAATAAAAATAATAGTGTTGACATTCATGGAATGATAAATTAAATGCCCTAAATGCGTGTAAAAGCTATTGCCTTCAGTGGATTCCAACTTATAGCAACCCTATACGACAGAATAGAACTGCCCCGTAGAGTTTCCAAGGAGCGGCTAGTGGATTTGAACTGCCGATGTTTTGGTTAGTGGCTGAGCTCTTAACCACTGCACCACCAGGGCTCCTAAATATGTACACTAAAATGATAATATTAGAGATACTTCATAAACTTTTAAAAGTTCTTAACTTTGAATTATTTATTGCTGAAGCAATCTACTGATTTTGTTTTCTGAACTTTTAAGCTTAATATGAACGTTATATTGTACTGCTTTTCGTTAAGAAAGATTTGCAGTGTAATTACTTAAATGGAAAGGAATTCTAACGTGACTGCTATTTACTTCAGAATACAGAGTAGTTTTACAGGAGGATCAATGGACAAGTAATAGCAGTACTGATAGTCACAGAAATGCAGTGAGAATAATAGTTATGGAAATAGTTTTACTTCCCATTTCATCCTAACCTGGCACACTTTTTTATCTGCTGAAATTCTCAGTAACTCAATTTCTTCATCTCTCAAATGGAGATAATATCATTTTCTCACCTAAATTTGACAGAAACTTTTGAAGTCCTGTTAGTGTTAGAAGAAACGAACCAAAAAACTAGAAACACGTACCAATGGATTTCTAATTTCATGATATTCACTCAGCAAAAAGTAGATGCTTATTGAGACAAAACCTATCTAAGAGAATGTTGTTGGGATAGTTAACGAGTAAAAGGAGACATTGTCATGAGTTAAACTCCTCCTTAACCGTAGCTGTTGAGATGGTCTCTTAACTCCAAAATTAAAAAGATAAAGCTTGTGGAAAATCTTTCCTGCAACAAGTATTCATTGTAAATCTACTAAAGTACCAGTCAGTGTGCTGTGCCCCAGGGAAATATAGGTGCAGGGTATGGTGAGGTGACTGACTTCATAGTGGAAAAGGTTGTTGTTGTTGGTTGCCATAGAGACGATTCTGACCCATGAAGACCCCATGTGTGCAGAGTAGAGCTGCTCCATTGGGTTTTCAAGGCCGTGACCTTTCGGAAGTACATTACCAGTCCTGTCTTCCAAGGTGCCTCAGGATGGGTTTGAGCTGCCAACCTTTTGTCTATTAGTCAAGTGCTTAACCATTTGTGTCTCCCAGGGTCCTCACCATTTAGCAAATATCACCTACAAGCCAGGCTGTGCTAAATGCCCTATATCCATTATGTCATTCATTATCACAACAACCCTTTGGGGTTGATAGTATTATGACTATTTCCAGTAAAATAACTGAGGCTTTGAAAAGTAAGTATATTGCCCAAAGAAACAAGCTTATGAGAGGTGCAGGCTCTGAACTCAGATTTGCTTCACTCCAAAACAGATGCTCTTAACTCCCACATAAAAAAATAATTCATACAAAATTACTCTTCCTTTACTTAAAAGTTTGTATACAGTAAAACCAGCAATCCTAAAGCTGGTGCTTACCTGTTATCTTGCATCCATAGACTTCAAACCTCATAGATATACCAGTTTCCCAAGTCATAGGTCTGATCCGGACAAACCGAGTTATCAGTGGTTTGGGGAAAACTCCAAACACAACATCTGTGGGGTTGGTGTTCCCCTGAAAGATCTGTATGGAGAAAGAAAAGGTCCTTTAAATAATAGAACTTTTGGATTTAAAATAAATCCCAAAATAAGTTTTCATAAATGCTTGCAAAAATATTTACAATTTCAGCATTATCCATCAAGCTGGGATGGCATTAATAAATTGCCATGTTATGTTTTCAAATGATAGCAATGGGGAAGAATCATAGTTAACAGAATGTTGTCCTAATCATCTGTTCAATTTTCTGAGTGGCTAGAACAACTGGAATCCTAAAAACACTACTACAAGGAAAACCTTTTTTATGGATACATACCATCACCTATAAAGTGGAGAATTTTTAGTTTTACCATAAGGACCTATAGAATACTATAGACATTCCATGGGAACCGTCACAATTTCACTTTCCCAGGGACCTCCAGATGGAATGGTCTTTTTGAATTCAACGTAGGAGTCTGGCTTTTTGAAATTCTAGGTTATGTTTCCAGCTATTGTACTACACCTAGCAGCCTCCTCCTTTTTTTCTCCATTTCTTCATGGAAGATCTTGTCCTTGATGTTAGTTAATGAACGTAACATTTTTTTAGTTAGTGGTAAGTTTACGTTTCCGTCGTCAAGATCAAAACTGAGTCATAAATGATCTTCAACCGAAAATCACCTTTTCTAAGACTTCTAGCTTTAAAATGAGTCATTTTTTTGTAAGAAAAAAGAGGGGTGTAACTGCAAATGTAATGAGTGCCAGATCTGAATCCCTTTCCCAGTAAGTATCTATTGGGACCACTCTGTCTTGGGCGTGGCGTTGCAACAGGGCTCTCTAGTAAGATCTCTGAGGAATGGAGATCATCTGCTATCGCGGAACATGCCAGCACTAGACTGGCCTTAGGTGGACTAGAAAGCCTTCACGTTACCCTACTCCTGGATTTTTACTTCGGCCCTGGATTGGGGACAGCCTATGTAAATGTAGTGCTTCCCAGTTTTATGGTTATAGGGTAGCTGTGAGTTGGAATTAACTCAAAGGCAATGGGTTTTTGGAGCCCTGGTGGCACAGTGGTTAAGAGATTGACCACTAACCCAAAGGCTGGCAGTTCAAATCTACCAGCCTCTTCTTGGAAACCTTATGGGGCAGTTCCACTCTGTCCTATAGGGTCACTATGAGTTAGAATCGACTTGATGGCAATGGGTTTAATGGGTAGTTTTATGCTTAGCACCATGCTTCTCTGCACAGCTGAGTCATAATCCTCCTTGTAGGTTGTGCAACCAGAGCATTATTGGGGCCCAGAAGAGAAATGGAGATTTCTCCCCACCTTTCCAGATAAATACATGGAGGAGGACTATAGTTTCCCAAGGCTTGAACTTACCTCCTGGGAGAAAGGGTTTGTAAAAGTCTGGCTAGTGTTTTACTTTATTTCCTTTAAGTGGACTGTACAAGCGAAGGTGGTCAAATGCTTTAGAAAGTTGGTTGTTAGCCTGATCCTTTTCTGGAGAAAATTTAATATCATAATTTGTCCTAACCTGTGATGGCCTTTAGATTTCTGTCTTAGTTCCAACAGCTCTCTCTGGGAAACAATCTGTGTGGCAGCATTCTTGTGTGACAAAGAATGATGGCTAGTTATGTCTGGAAGAAGGAGAGTCCATAACCCTGGGGCCACCTTATACAGCAGCATGTCCACTTCAGAGAGAAGCCAGAAGTCCGCTGAGTGCTCTGACAGAGGTTGAGGGGGGTGCACATTTCACTCACATTGAGGGAATCTTACGTTCACCCAAAACTATGTAAATATATAAATTCAGTTCAGCATAAAATGGACTGCTGGAGTTGTTATTAGCCCAAGGCTCTGTGTGGTATGGCCAACTGTCCCTGAGGAAAGTAGGAAAGATACAGACAGCAGTGGCTAAAAGGCTTCACGGTACAGAGAAAGGCAGAGTGGTCAACAAGAACGAGACACCTGCTGGGTGTTGGATTTATTTAGGTTCAACTGAAGTCTCAGAGAGATACCACGTCTTCATCTCTACTGAATCTTTCCTTATTCTTTCCGTCTCCTATGCTGGAAGCCCTTCTGTGTGCCAGGATGTTCCTGATAATGGACCTAGTTCACGTGTGTGCTCTCTGACACCTTCCTACCTGGCTATGAAACAATCCATACAGAATGATGGAAGAGGACATTGTGGGGACTTGGCACTTATTTTTTAAAGTAATAGCCTGAAGGTCTAGTGTCTATTCTTCCCATTCTCTGGGTTCTTTTTATTGTTGGTGTATCCTTAACATTTAGTGTTATTTTTATTTTTTTATTAAATTAATGCAAAATCTCTAAAAATCTACACTGAAACAAGAATAAGCCATGAAAATTGGGGTCAAAATTTACTTGCTCAATCTCCACAAATGTTGATTGTGAGGGAGCAAGTTGGCTCTAGGCCCTCCAGTGCTAACAGTGGCCTTGAACTTGCCTGTCCATAGAGCTTTCCTTCCAATGAGCAGCTAGCTACCTACCCCCTTCCGTCTTGCTTGCCTTAAATGAGAACGGAGGTTTACAGCCAATGGAGGGAAATTCATAGTTCATCTCTCACTCAACATCCAAAAGACTTTTCTCTGTCTCATACCCAGAAGGAGAAAATCAAGGCCATGAATACTCAAAAGAGAGACAAGGACATGTTAAGTGGCCTTTTCCCATACCCATAAGTTCAAGTTACCTGAATCTTCACTACTGGTATTATCAATTCCCTTTGTTTTACTCTGCCTTCAGGGGCAAGCTTTTAACTCTGGGTATGAGTTTCCAGAAATCTTTTGATTAGTAAATCAGAGCAAGTATAACTTCAAATAAACAAGCAGGCTGAGAAAAACTTTCCAGTTCCAAATGATGTAGGGCAGAGAGCCCCAGGGACAGCATAGTCTATGTTGCCTCCTTGGTTGAAAGCAGTTAGGAGGCAGTGTGTTATTTGTGTGATCTAAGGGAACAGAAGGAAATACCTTTAGTTCTATTAGTTCTCACCAGAAGCAGCCAACTTGTAAATTAGTCTGTAAGCCACAGAAGGTAGATGAAAAGGAGTTTTCTAAAACTGGTCCGTTACACAGAAGAAGAAAGACTGAATCTTTGAAAGAGAATGAAGGGGAAAAGAAAAAAAAAAAACAAAAAACAGGGAAAAGAAAAAGAAAAAAGCGGTCCTAGGCTGTAAGAGGACAGTATTATCCTATGTATAGTCTATGTCCCTGTGGGATGTTTAAAGTGATTCTCGAGTCTGACACTTAATTTGGCTGGTATTGACTTTTCTTGGAAGCATCTGTATAATTTCCTTTTTTTGCTGCTGGATCTGGGAACATGAGATACTTTGGTCAGTCTTAAACCTCTAATTGCACTTTTCATTTTCAATCAATTTAAAAAATAAGCGAGGCCAGACAGAGGGCCCCCAAACAAACAAGTAAAAATTGATCATCAGTTTAAAAGACTGAATCCGCTCAGGGGTGGCAGCTAAACTTACAACAGGTTTACTTCCTTCTTTTATGGTGATCCAGTCTTCCCCATTGGAGCTGATGTCTACTCTGTAAGTCTTGACATAATATTTCTTCTTGGTTTCCTTTGAAATGGCTCCCTGTGTCCCAACAGCTGTGACGAAGCGTAGAAGGCCCAAGTCTACCTGCAAGACAATTACAAGTGGGTTGGCGTAGTGTGGTCAGTTGGGTATCTTTGCACCCCCTAAGCTGGAGCATCTTTGCCTGGGAGCTCCACATTGTAGTTTTTTTGTTTTTGTTTTTTTAATTCAGCTGTGATCAGTGGGTCCCAATTCCATCCATGTCAATAGCCCCTGAGTCCCCTTCCACTCCTTCTAAAGAAAGGTACAGACCAGCTGATAGTGATTGCCCCAGGCTGGTTTCTATTGCTAGGGGAAAGGCCAGGAAGAGACCTGTCTCATTGGTATAAGCAGGATTGCCTGATACCTGGTGCAAAGGAGAAAACTGGGTTCAATGTCATGTTGCTATATTTTCTAAGAATTAAAAATACTTTCCAAACAGCACACATTGATATACCTAATTTTACATACAGAAAATAAAGACAAACAAGATAAATGCATAGACTAGACATTAGAGAGATCTGGACTAGAACTCAAGTCTAACATGATTCTATTTTCCATCACTATTCAGCACCCAGTCTTTGTTAGGTGCCATGGAGGTGGCTCCAACTCATAGTGACCTTACGTACAACAGAACAAAACATTGCCTGGTCCTGAGCCATCCTCACAGTCGTTGCTATATTTGAGCCCATTGTTGCAACCATGGAGCCTCACTTTACCAAGCATGATGCTTTCATCAGCAATTGGTCCCATTAGCACCCTACCTCCTTCCAAATAAAATGCAGACTGAAACAATACGTAATTTGAAAGCACGATGAGTGTTGTAGTTAAGGAACTGGGCCATAGACTTATAATCAGGAATCAAGTGGAGAGAAGGAGAGCAAACAAAGAGTTTTTGTTGCATCTTTACATTTCTTTCTTCCCTGTATCTTCTTGGGACCTCTCTCCTTGCAGTTCAGCTTGAGAGGCAGGTAGATTCCAGGTATCATCTGGCAAGGATGATGCTACCAATACAAAAACTGCTAGGCTTTTCAAGCTTCTATTGGTGAGTTTCCAATAGAGCTGCTGCTCACCCTGACAGCCTGACTTTATCTCTTATGAAACCAGTTGCCATCTAGTTGATTCTGACTCATGACAACCCTGTGTGTGTCAGAGTACAACTGTGCTCCATAGGGTTTTCAATGACTGATTTTTTTTGGAATTAGTTTGCCAGACTTTTCTTCTGAGGTACCTCTGGGTGAACTTGAACCTCCAAACTTTCAGCCAGCAGCCAAGCGTGTTGACTCTTTGTACCACCAGGGACTCCCTATCTCACTAACCTGTCTCATATCCCTGAAGGCTGGGCCACACTAGAGAGTTCTACTTTGAGGGCATCACAGTAGTGATGACCAGAGGGTGAGCGGATCCTCAAAGGTCCGTGATTTCATCCCAGAGATATGCAGTAGCTTGAGTCATTCCTTGACCCTGTGACGTAGTGGGAAGGATGTAGTTCTAAGCATCAGGCACTCGAGGTTGTAGTCCTCGCTCTGTCATTATTAGTTGTCTGGCCTTGGACAAGTCACTTCATCTATAGGCTTTTAGTTCCTCATTTGTAACATGAAACAAGTGGACAAGATAACCTGAAAGAGCCTTTTCAGCTCTGACTTCCTATGATTCCTTCTTTCATATTCCTTACAAATGTTTTTCAGTAAACTAGTTTGTTTTTTCTTTAATTTTCCTTATTTCCATCATTAATAACTAAGAATAATCTTAGAATAAAACTCTTCACCAGTTACCATATATTAGCAATATTTTCAGTTTCCTTTTTATTTTAAATAATGCATTTGTTTATTTCTATAAAATTGTTTCACTCCTTCTAATGTATAAGGAGTCCTGGTGGTGGAGTAATTAAGCACTTTACTGCTAACAGAAAGGCTGGTGGTTCGAATACATCAGCTGCTCTGTGGGAGAAAAATGTGGCAGTCTGCTTCTGTACAGATTTACAGCCTTGGAAACTGTATGGGGCAGTTCTACTCAGGGTCGCTATGAGTTGGAATCAACTCGATGTCAGTGGATGGATCTATTGTATGGTCAGGGATACCTCGGAGATATTATGGGTTCGGTTACACACCATTGCAATAAAGCAAATGTTGCAATAAAGCGAGTCACGTGAATTTTTTTTGGTTTCCCAGTGCATATAAAACTTATGTTCACACTATACTGTAGTCTATTAAGTGTGCAATAGCATTATGTCTTAAAAAAGAGTACACATCTTAATTAAAAAATACTTTAAATGAACAAATTTTTACAAACACACTACCTACCTAAACTAACACAAACTGAGATAGAAAATCTCAACACACCTATAACAAGAGAACATGTTGAAAAAGTAATAAAAGAAACTTCCAACCAAAAAAAAAAAAAGCCCTGGCCCTAACGACTTCACTGGATAATTTCACCAAACATTCAGAGACGAGCTCACACCAATACTACTCAAGCTATTTCAAAGCATAGAAAAGGAAGGAATACTCCCAAACTCATTCTATGAAGCCAGCATAATCCTGATACCAAAACCAGAAAAATACACCATAAAAAAAGAATATTACAGGCCAATGTGTCTCATGAATATAGATGCAAAATTTCTCAACAAAATTCTAACCAACAGAACTCAGCATCATTACATAAAAATAATACACCATAACCAAGTGGGATTTATACCAGGTATGCAAGGATGGTACAGCATTAGAAAATCAATCAATGTAATCCTCCACATAAATAAAGCAAAAGAAAAGAATCATATTATCTCAATTGACACAGAAAAGGTATTTGACAAAGTCCAACACATATTCCTGATAAAAACTCTCAATAAAATAGGAATAGAAGGGAAATTCCTCAACATAATAAAGGGCATCTATGCAAAACCAACATCCAACATAATTTGCAATGGAGAGAGGCTGAAAGCATTCCCCCTGAGAATGGGAAAAAGACAATGATGCCCTTTATAACTGCTCCTATTTAACATTGTGCTGGAAATCCTAGCTAGAGCAATAAGGCAAGAAAAAGAAATAAAGGGCATCCAAATTGGAAAGGAAGAAGTAAAACTATCTCTATTTGGAGATAATATGATCCTGTACATAGAGAACCCCAGAGACTGCACAAGAAAACTACTGGAACTAGTAGAAAGATTCAGCAGAGTAGCAGGATACAAGATAAACATACAAAAATCAGTTAGATTCTTATATACAACAATGAGAACTTTGAAAAGGAAAACAGCCCCTTATAACAACTTATAACAGCCCCTAAAAATATAAAATACTTAGGAATAAATATAACCAGGGATGTAAAAGACCTATACAAAGGAAACTACAACACGCTACTGCAAGATACCAAAAAAGATCTACTTAAATGGTAAAATATACCATGCTCATGGATAGGAAGACTCAACATTGTGAAAATATCAATCTGTAGACCAAAGGAATCTACAGATATAATGCAACCTTGATCCAAATATCAACAGCATTCTTTAAAAAGATGGAAAAACTAATCACCATCTTTATACGGAAAGGAAAGAGACCCCAGATAAGCAAAGCATTATTGAAGAAAAAGAACAAAGTAGGAGGCCTCACATTACCTGATCTCAGAACCTATGATACAGCCACTGTAGTCAAAACAGCCTAGAACCAGTACGACAGATACATAGACCAATGGAACAGAATCGAGAACCCAGATGTAAATGCATCTGCCTATGGTCAGCTGAACTTGACAAAGGACCAAAGTCCGTCAAAAGGGGGAAAAGACAGTATTTTTAACAAATAGTGCTGACAAAACTGGATGTCCACCTGTAAAGAAAATGAAACAGGACTCATACCTCACACCATACACAAAAACTAATTCAAAATATATCAGAGACCTAAATATAAAACCTAAAATGATAAAAATCATGGAAGAAAAAATAAGGACAATGCTAGGGACCCTAATACATGGGATAACTTCAATACAAACCATAACTAACTGCACAAACACCAGAAGAGAAAGTACATAACTGGGGGCTCCTAAAATTAGACACTTAGCTCATCAAAAGACTTCAACAGAAGAGTAAAAAGAGAACCTACAGAGTGGGAAAAAATTTTGGCCACAACATATCAAACAAGGGTCTAATCTCTAAAATCTATAGAATACTTCAACACTTGAATAACAAAAAAGACAGATAATGCAATTAAAAATATGGGCAAAGGATATGAACAGACAACTTCACCAAAGAAGACAGACATTCAGGCAGCTAACAGACACATGAGGGAAAGCTCAAGATCATCAGCCATTAGAGAAATGCAGATCAAAACTTCAATGAGATACCATCTCACCCCAACATTACTGGTACGAATCAAAAAAAATAAAATAAAATAAAATAACAAATGTTGGAGAGGTTGCAGGGAGAATAGGACTCTTATGCACTGGTGGTGGGAATGTGGAGTGGCGCAACCACTATGGAAAACAATATGGCACCTCCTTAAAAAACTAGAAATAGAAATACCATGTGATCCAGCAATCTTACTCCTAGGAATTATATCCTAGAGAAATAAGAGCCCTTACACAAATAGACACACACACACCCATGTTCATTGCAGCATTATTCACAATAGCAAGAAGATAGAAGCAACCTAAGTGCCCATCAACAGATGAATAGATATACAAGTTATGGTGCATACACACAATGGAATACTACCCAAAGATAAAGAACAACGATGAATCCATGAAACTTCTCACAACATGGATGAATCTGGAAGGCATTAGGCTGAGTAAAATAACTCAATCACAAAAGGACAAATATTGTATGAGACTACTATTATAAAAACCCAAGAAAAGGTTTACACACAGAAAAAAAATGATCTTTGATGGTTATGAGGGAAGGGAGAGGTTGGGAGAGGAAATCACTAACTAGATAGTAGACAACACTAACACTTTGATGAGGGAAAGACAACACACAATATAGGGGAAGTCAGCATAACTTGACCAAGGCAAAGTCATAGAAGCTTCCTAGACACATTCAAACATCTTGAGGGACCAAGTTACTGGGGCTGAGGGTTGGCGACCATGGTCTTGGGGAACACCTGGGTCAACTGGCAAAACACAGTTCATAAAGAAAATGAATAGGGTCTAGGCTCTTAAAAGCTTGCGAGTGGCCATCTAAGATATATCTATTGGTCCCAGCAAGTTCTGAGCAAAGGAGAATGAAGACAACCAAAGACACAAGGAAAATATTAGTCCAAAGGACTAAGAGATGACTTGAACCACAGCCTCCACCAGCCTGAGCCCAGAAGAACTAGATGGTGCCTGGCTGCCACCACCAACTGCTCTGATAGGGATCATAATAGAGGGTTCCAAACAGAGAGGGAGAAAATGTAGAACAAACTTCAAATGCACAAAAAAAGACCAGACTTACTGGTGACAGAGACTAGAGGAACCACCGAGACTATGGCCCTGGAACACCCTGCTAACTCAGAACTGAAGCCACTCCCCAAGTCCACCTTTCAGCCAAAGATTAGACAGGCCTATAAAACAAACAATAACACACATGAGGAACATGCTTCTTAGTTCAATCAAGTATACAAGACCAAATGGGCAACATCAGCCCAAAAGCAAAGATGAGAAGGCAGGAAGGGACAGGAAAATTGGACGAATGGACATGGGGAACCTGGTGTGGAAAGAGAAAGGGAGCAAGTGCTGACAAATTGCTGGGATTGCAACCAATGACACAAAACAATTTGTGTATAAATTTTTGAACGAGAAACTAATTTGCACTGTAAACATTCACCTAAAACACAATACACTTAAAAAAAACTTTATTGCTAAAGAATGCTAACCATCATCTGAGCCTTCAGAGACTCATATGCTTTTTGCTTGTGGAGGGTCTTGCTTCAATGTTGATGGGTGCTGACTGATCAGGGTGGTGGTTGCTGAAGGTTGGGTGGCTGTGGCAATTTCCTAAAATAAGACAACAATGAAGTTTGCCTCATCGATTGATTCTTCCTTTCACAAAAGATTTCTCTCTATTATGTGATGCTGTTTGATAGCATTTTACCCAGAGTAGAACTTCTTTCAAAATTGGAGTCAATCTTCTCAAACCCTGCCTCGGCTTTACCAAGTTTATGTAATATTTTAAATCCTTTGTTGTCATTTCAACAATGTTCACGGCATCTTCACCAGGAGTAGATACCATCTCAATAAACCACTTTTCTTTGCTCATCGATAAGAAGCAACTCCTCATCCATTAAAGGTTTATCGAGAGATTGTAGCGATTCAGTCACATCTTCAGGCTCCACTTCTAATTCTAGTTCTCTTGCTATTTCCACCACATCCGCAGTTACTTCCTCCATTGAAGTCTTGAACCCTCACAGTCATCCATGAAGGTTGGAAGCAAATTCTTCCAAACTCCTGTTAATGTTGATATTTTGACCTCCTCATATGAATCACGAATGTTCTTACTGGCATTTAGAATGGTGAATCCTTTCCAGAAGATTTTCCATTTACTTTGCCCAGATCCATAACTATATATAATCACTACATATACTACATCTAGCCTTATGAAATGTATTTCTTAAATAATAAGACTTGAAAGTCGAAATTATTCCTTCACCCATGGGCTGCAGAATGGATGTTGTGTGAGCAGGCGTGAAAACAACATTAATCTCCTTGTACCTCTCCATTGGAGCTCTTGGGTGACCAGGTGCATTGTCAATGAGCAGTAATATTTTGAAAAGAATCTTTTTTTCTGAGCAGTAGGTCTCAACAATGGGCTTAAAATATTCAGTAAACCATGTTGTAAACAGGTGTGCTGTCATCTAGGCTTTGTTGTTTCGTTTATAAGCACAGACAGAGTAGATTTAGTATAATTCTTAAGGGCCCTAGGATTTTTGGAATGGGAAATGAGCATTGGCTTCAACTTAAAGTCACCTAATGCATGAGCCCCCTAACAAGAGAGTCAGCCTGTCCTTTGAAGCTCTGAAGCCAGGCATTGACTTCTCCTCTCTAGTTATGAAAGTCCTAGATGGCATCTTCTTCCAATATAAGTCTGCTTTGTCTACATTGACAATCTGTTGCTTAGTGTAGCCACCTTCATCAATTATCTTGGCCTGATCTTCTGGATAACTTGCAGCAGCTTCTACATTAGCACTTGCTGCTTCACCTTGCACTTGCATGTTAATGGAGATGGCTTCTTTCCTGAGACCTCATGAACCAACCTTTGCTGGCTTCAAACTTCTCTTCTGCAGCTTCCTCACTTCTCTCAGCCTTCATAGAATTGAAGAGAGTTAGACCTTGTTCTGGATTAGGCTTTAGGTTAAGGGAAGGTTGTGGCTGGTTTGATCTTCTGTCCAGACCACTAAAACTTTCTCCATATCAGCAATAAGGCTGTTTTGCTTTCTTATCATTTGTGAATTCACTGGAGTAGCACTTTTAATTTCCTTCAAGAACATTTCCTTTGCATTCACAACTTGGCTAACTGTTTGGTGTAAGAGGCCTAGCTTTCAGCCTATCTTGGCTTTGGACATGCCTTCCTCACTAAGCTTAATTATTTCTAGCTTTTGATTTAAAGTGAGAGACATGTGACTCTTCCTTTCACTTGAATACTTAGAGGCCACTGTAGAGTTCTTACTGACCTAATTAAAATATTTTCATGTCTCAGGGAACAGGGAGGCCAATAAAGCAAAGCACAATAAAACGAGATATGCCTGTACAGTAAAACCTGCAAAAGCCAGAACCTGTGTAAGGCAGAAACCTGTCAGAGAAGGAAAACTCAAATATTTGCCACTAGTAGAGAGTGATAGAAAAGTGGTAAGACCGCACCTTGCCAAAGGCGGAAAATTTGCGGGACCTGGAAAAACAAGGCAGCCCCGTTGGGTTCTGGCTCTCATAGGTTTCACTATATGCAGTGAATACTTCTTAAAGGACACAGCATGTAATCAAACATTATCATCAGTTAACATTTACAAGACATTGCAACAATACATTTATCATTAACAGGCAATGCAATACCATCTTCTCCGAAAACAGCAAAAGAAAAGCAAAACAAAACAAAACCCCCTATAGCTGACCAAAAGTTTGAATTGTGCTTTCCAGTTACTATACCACGACAACCCAGTTTTCAGTAAAACAATATTTCAATGAACCCTCCAATGCCTGTAGGCCATGAACACCTAGAGAAATTCTATTCTATGCACAGTCTACCTCATGAAGAATGACTACCGTCTTTCATGAATTGTTTTTTCCTGAAGGCCCTTGGAATAACTAGTTAAATCATCATGTTGCCTCTGTTCATAACTGAACCACGAGTTACATCTGAGAAAACTGGCTACTTCAATATCCCCTTTGGGTCGAAGCTGATTTGAAGTTATGCAATTCAACAGCAGTGAACTTCATCTGGAAAGGGTGGAAGTGTCATTCAATGCATAAACCAAAAACCAAACTCGTTGCTATGGAGTCGATTCCGACTCGAGACCCCATGTATGTCAAAGTAGAACTGCTCTGTAGGGTTTTTTGACTGTAATCTTTATGGAAGCACATTGCCAGGACTTTCTTCCACTGCCCTACTGGGTAGGTTCAAACCACCAACCTTTCAGTTAGCAAACTGCTCCACTACGCAGGGTCCTTCCATTCAATGCAAAGCAATCTTTGTTTTATTTCCCTGGATTTAAAAACTGTAAAGTCTGTGCTCTGTATGCTTTTACCAGCTTTAAGAGAAAAAGGAACAAGACTTGGATAGAAACTCATATTTTAGCAAAATTACGATGTTTTAAATTTTAATTTAATGAGTAACAAATACTCCCCCCCCGCAAACCAAACCCATTGCCGTCTAGTTGATTCTGACTCGTAATAACCCTATAGGGCAGAACAGAACTGCCCCACAAGGTTTCTCAGAAGTAGCTGGTGGATCTAAACTGCCCACCTTTTGGTTAGCAGCCGAGCACTTAAACACTGTGCCATCAGGGCTCCAGCAAATATTTACCGAACACAATTTTATCCAGTGTTTTTAACTCATTACTTGAAATAAATATTTGTTAAAAAGTGAACCATGATACTTTGTATGAATGTTTGATACTTCCCCACCCTATTATGTACACATCTTTAAAAAGTGCAGAGGAATCCAGGGTTTCCATATTTAGCAAAGGCAAATACAAGACATCCAGTTACATTTTAATTTTAGGTAAAAAGACAAAATTTTTTTTAGTATAAGTATGTCTCGTGCAACATTTGGGAGATACTAAAAATGAATTGGTTGGTTACTTGGAATTCAAATTTAACTGGGAGTACTGTAGTTATCGGGCAACACTAAATCTATCTCACACAAATAAATGTGATTTTAAGTTGCTGCAAAAACTCTGATTTCAGAATGCTGCAATCTGGAAGTTAAAGGGGTCTCTGGACATAGTTACTCTGAACAATTTCAATCGTTTTCAAAAGCTTTCAGAACATTTAGCACTTTACTGATAGTCCACTGAGTCATGCCCAGTGCCATAGCCACTTCCAAGCTGAAAGGTCCTTAAAATCTTGAGGTCTAAGGGAGCACAAAGCACAGCTATTTAAATAAATCCTTTCTGTCAAACTTACAAATGGCTTTTCAGTTGGTAAAAGATTAAATTTTCAAGAGTGCATATTCAGTTTCGGCTGATTGGAAATAATTCTAGAACTTCATTCCTTGGATGTCCTCTTCCTATTTTTTAAATTTTGTTTTTAGGGTAAGATTTCATCAGTAGGTAGGTGTCTTAGTTATCTAGTGCTGCTGTAACAGAAATACAGTGGATGGCATTAACAAACAAATTTATTCTCTCACAGTTTTGGAGGCTAGAAGTCTAAATTCAGGACACCAGCTCTAGGGGAAGGCCTTCTCTCTCTGTTGGCTCTGAGGAAAGGTCCTTCTCTCCTTTCGATATCTGTGGGCCCAGGATTCCTTATAGATCTCCATATGTCTTGGCATCAATCTTCCTTTGGATCTAGGAGGTTCTCAGCACAGGGACCCTAGGTCCAAAGGACATGCCCTGCTCCTACTTCTTCTTTCTTGGTGGTAGTGAGGTCCCTAACCCCCTCTGCTTGCTTCTTTCTCCCTTTATCTCTTTCCTTTTAGATAAAAAGTGTGACTAAAGCAAAGGTGTGACGTTAGTAAGGGCGTGACTTAAGTCACACTCTCTTGTAATGCAGTGACTCAAGATACAACACATACCAATCCTGCCTCACTAACATATAGAGGTTAGGATTTACAACATATCACAGGATGGAGGATAATTACATCAGATCACAAAATGGAGGACTACCACACAATACTGGGAATCATGACCCACCCAAGTTGACACATATTTTTGGGGGACACAATTCAATCCATGACAGTGGGAAAGAAGTTAGCTGATGGTCAACTAGACCCTATAGGACAGAGTAGAGCTGCCCCATAGGGTTTCCAAGGAGTGGCTGGTGGATTCAATCTGCTGACATTTTGGTTAGCGGCTGAAGCTCTTAACTACTGTACCACCAGGGCTCCAAAAGAATCCTAGGCACTAGAAACAGCTGACTTTAGAGGAAGGAGCAATTGACCAGAATTAACTAGTACCCAACACAGGAAACGACCAAGGTCCTGAATATCAAGGCCCCAAAAGCATATGCATGAAACACTCATAAAAAAAGAAATTTTCTTTTCTCAACAGTAATGAAATGCACTAGCAACCTCCCTTGTAATTGCATACAGTCTCCTGCTGTGCTTAAAAACTGCAGATTCTCTTATTTACCACAGTGGGATACTTGAAATTTCATTTCATTTTTCTTTCTAATATAACTGCCATTGGATTTTGTAAGGATGAATGGCAACCTCACAAAGTGATTAGGGATGGGACCTGAACCATTGCAATTAAAATCGGATAGTACCCAGAGCTCTAACAAGATACACCCCCGCAGCACTGTGGGAAATCTCACTGGCAACACGGTGAAGTTCTTTCCATAAGTCCTTTCTCCCTAGGTGCCTTTTGGTGAATTCTCCAACAGTGAATGGCGACCCTATCAAGCCTGAGGGAGTCTGGGATGAGATAGATAGTCTTCCCACCTAGAAGCACCAATGCTGATGCTGTGGGTGTCTGTGTTGGAAAGATGCAGCAGGATTTACTGCTGGGCTGTTTCCACCTTTCTGAAGGCATTGCTGTCTCTGCTAATCATGATATTGGCCTCAGTCTACCTTCCTAGTCTCACTTCCTGTATCTACCCACCTGTAACCAGATCCTACAGCTCCTTTAAAATGTTTGTGACTCCTAACACGAGATAAGCTTTTTCTGTCTGCATGTCTTGGCATGTAAAGCTCTCTGGACTAGGAAATGACCTTTTTCTCTTTTCTGACTGTAAATGACTTTTTCCTCTTTCGGCCTGGTAGGCAAAGTTAGTCAGCTCTACCTCAGCACTCACTGAATTTGTCACAGTGTGTTTTTGCTATACCTTCTTTTAGATTTTTATAACTTTTGTTGAGAAATGTCTTTTTTCTACATAGAATGTAATAGATTCCTATCGAAATTTCATAAGATATGGAAAAGGTGACGAAGGAAAAATCTCCATAAGGTCACCATTAGAAAAGAACCACCAAGAACAGACGTCTAGAATTTTTCCTTATGCAAATATATGTGACTACTTGTGTATATGCTTTGTTATTACAGAAATGAAGTCATATTATCACTATGTTTGATAACTTGTTTTTTTTTTTTTTCCATTTAATTTTATGGATATATTTCCATGCCAAAAGTATTTTTCTACATCATCACTTTTAATGGCTTTATGGTATTCCATTGTATGGTTATACCATAATCTATTTAATCAGCCTGTTACCTATACCTAACATTTAGATATTGGATTGTATTTTACTCAATTGAATTGACATTTATTCAGTGGATGCTTAACTGAATGAACACCTTTTATCTACTAAGGTCTTTATTAAGTGGTTAGGATATAAAGAACAGTAACAGTGTGGGAATGAGGTATTGGTGGTTCAGTGGCAGAATTCTCGCCTTTCATGTGGGACACCTGGGTTTAATTCCTGGCCAATGCACCTTATGTGCAGCCACCACTTCTCTGCCAGTGGAGGCTTGCCTGTTGCTATAATACTGAACAGGTTTCAGTGGAGATTCCAGACTAAGAGGGACTAGGAAGATAGGCCTGGCAATCTACTTCTAAAAATCAGCCAATGAAAACTCTATGGATTACAATGATCTGGTCCTCAGCTGATCACGGGGATGGTGCAAGACTGGGAAGTGTGTTGTTTCACTGTGCGTGAGGTTGCCATGAGTCAGGGGCCAACTCAAGGGCAGCTAACAACAGCAAGAGTGTGGGAAACAAAACAAATCATTACCACATGGGACGATATACACAAAGTGTGACGCAGATGAGAGGGAGGAGTAAACAGTTTACTCCTGGTTTACTCCTTCCTCCAGAGGTGGAGGTAAAGGGGATTGGAGACAGCCAACTTTGATGCTCAAAATTCCTACAGCAGGAGCTCACAAGTGGACACAAAGGGCAAAAGTGTTGCTGGGAGAAGGAACAGGAAGTGCAGAAGCAAGTAGGAGGAAATGAATGAATGAAATACCGGACACTGAACAACATAATGTCTCCCTGACCACTACAGACATTATCTGTCCAGAAATTTATTGACCTCTAAAGGGTATTTTGCTCTGGTCATTTTGTAATCAAAATAATCGGTTGTTATGAAAACCAGTTGAAATCAGTCTCTTGGTGGCTTAGCGTTTTGAATTATGATGAGCTCTCAGCAACCTCACATTCTAATAGGCAAAACTGGTGACCCAAGACAAGCAGCTGGAAAGACAAAGATAAAACCCCAGAGCAGTTTTACATAATGCCACCCTCTGTATTTTGGAGAAGTCAGAGTCCTAAACAATACTTCCTTTCTTTCCATAAAAATTCAGGCACACAATAACCATAATTAAGTAACCTGCTTTCCCTAAATCCAAACAGCTCTTCTCTAATCACCATTTCCTTATTTTGAAGGAATATCATTATTTTACAGCTGTTTTGTTTTTAATTAGAAAATGGCTGTGATTTCCCATTTGAGTTTGATGTACTTCTGTTTTGCGTTAAGGGTAATGGTGAGGAATACAGTGATGGGGGCGGTCCACACGGAACTGAACATCAAATGCATTCAATAAAATTCTTGGACGTTTCCCTCTGTGTATATGACAAACACGAACATCTGGTACTTATCTGATGGTATGCAGACTATTTTACAGAAGTTTATCAAACTCCTTTTGAGTTCCAGTGGCCACTCTCTGAGTTAACGTATATATGGCAGTATCAGCAGAAGTGATGCAACACAATACCCTGTTTCCAATATAAGCATAAAATTTAAGCACTGGTGGTAGAATATTTATCTGCATCTTCCTTTCCCTGTGCTTCACACTAATAACTTTTTTTGCGAAGAGAAGACATTGCTGGATAGCATATACAGAAGAGGCAATCCCGCGCCTTTCATTTTGGGTGGGGAAAGACGAACTAGAAAAAAACAACTGTCCTCTCCCATTTTGGGAGGAGGAGTGTCGTAGTCATTCCTGTGCGGTGACTGGGTTCTGCTCATGTTTTCTACCTTCTTTGTTGTATGATGTCTCCAGAAACAATCCATGTGTACCTTATGGCTCTGGCATTGTCTTAATAATGATGAGAAACACATTCCCCAGATAAAGAGAAGCAATGAGAGGCCCACATTTGACTGGGAATCAATCATCTGAGGACAAAGCGGCACGTTTTAGCATTGTGTAGTAAATCATATAGCAAATCTTTGCAAACAGCGGCTTAAACACTAGGATGCAGTCTTCGAGCCATGAAATGAATATCATTGCTTCTTATAACAAATACATAACCAGCTATTGGTAATGTCATAATGTGGGAAGCCTCATTTCTAAAATGAAAATCTGTCTTGCTCGATAAAATGCTGCCCATTGAGCGAGCGCTGGCAAGGGAGCGTTTACCAGCTTTCAACACTCCCAAGGTAGGGCAGGATGACAGCCTGAAAAAATAAAGGACAAAGGTCTGATTAAAAACAGGAAAAATATTTTTTGGGGGGGAGAGTATGCTAGATTTTCTTTGGAGCATCTCTGATGACTCAAAGTGCTGTTTAATTCATCACTTGACACTAAAAGCTAAAGAAAATATTTTTAAGCAATTGTCTCATTTCCTTAGGTAGAACACATGTTTTCTAACAGAGCCTGGACATTTGAGCATCACTGCTATTCTAGGATCTGTGGGCTTAATTCACAGCACCTGATCATTGTGTTCCTTCAACTTAGGATCTTGGACTGTTTATGGTTACTGTATGTATGAATTACAACCACTTTATAGTTAAGGCCAGGATTCCTATCCCTTTAAGTATTTTGTCAATATGACTATTATGTGGATGAAATACTGATGGCTAAAATTACTATTATTATCAGAAACATTTCAGAAGCATAATGCATTTGTGTCAGAAATTTTATTAGGTGCTACATTTACACGGAGCCCTGGTGGTGTGGTGGTTAAGAGCTACGGCTGCTAACCAAAAGGTCAGCAGTTCAAATCTAACAGCCGCTCCTTGGAAACCCTGTACAGCAGTTCTACTCCACCCTATAGGGTCACTATGAGTTGGAATTGACTCGACAGCAATGGGTTTGGTTTTGGTTTTTAAATTTACATACACCATGTCCTCCAATTCTCTCAACCATCATACAAACAAATCAATGGTTGCTGTAGAGTCAATCACAACTCACAGCAACCCCATGAGTGTCAGAGTAGAAATGTGCTCCACAGGGTTTTCAATGGCTGATATTTTGGAAGTAGTTCATCAGGCCTTTCTTCTGAGGTGCCTCTGGGTGGACTTGAATCACCAATCTTTCAGTTAGAAGCTGAGTACATTAACCATTTACACCATCCTGGCACTTCAAAAATCATACAAGGAAGGTTTTCTGGATAAAGAAACTGAGGTCCAAAGCAATAAATGTCCAGAGTGGCTGAGCCAGCACTTAGCCCAGATGGGTTGTGTTCAAAGCCCATGCATGAGCCACTGTATCTATTCTGACCCCCAATTCATTTTTTAAAAACCAGAATAATTTAGAATGTAATTTAGAATTTCTTAGCAAATAATAATTAAATCCGATAGCCATTCTTTTTGAAAATTAACCAGTAAGTAATTATAGAGGACAAAAACCATTTATAATTACTCTGGCTACCAGTTTAAAATTTACACTGGATACTGGAAAGCAAAACTTTGCAAATGAAATAGTTATGCTATCGACAAACAAGACAGTGGTCATGGATCATTATTAGCAAAAGACAACGAAAAAACATTTTCAAGTTCTGCTAAAGGAAACACTCAACTTTAAGTAAAGCACAATGCTTGAAGAACCTCACCAATTTTATTTTCTCTCTTTAATCGCCAGAATCAATCCTTTTTTGCAATGTTAAAATTAAAGGAAAGCATTTTCCTCAGTGGAAACACATGACTGGTTGCAACAGAACCTTTGCTGATAGTAAAACAATCCCAAGTGAATGAACAGATGACTTTCCCTATCAAAAGACTTGAACCAGCCAGTTAGAATAACATTAGATAAGGATGTAGAAGCACAGATGTAGTGGAAAGGCAGGCTTCCCTAGCTGCCACTGTACTTACAGCAAAGAACAACAAGGAAAGGGAAGAGAGAGAGAGAAAAAAAAGATGAAGTCCCCAAATAAGGGCTGACCTTTGTCCTTTTTTGCACATGAAAGGAGATAATGTTTGTGTGGGGTACCCTGTATCTGGATTCACAGCACATTCACCCACTCTCATGTTAATTCTTTTTGCATAAATCAGAAGCAACTAATTAAAAAAGAAATATTTAATTCTGACATGTTCTTTGAACTGGAGTTCCATCTGGTTCTGTTTGAATAGTAAAAGCTGCTGTAGTTGTTAAAATTTGCAAGTGGCATTGGCAAAAAGAAACAAAAGGGACTCGGTGCAGCAGGTTTATACACTAGCATTTCAACGAGAGACATTTCCAGAATCCAGCTCCCCAAATCACTCCAATATGGAAATCATAAAGATCAAATGTGAAGGAGAAGAATGTTGTTCTGGGGTGGAAACCCCACCGCTGGTCCACGTTTCCTCAGTGTGGTGAGGGACAGCATTAAGATTTGAGGGATCTTTGCTTTGAGTGCCGTATATGGGACTCTGACAACCCATCAGAAAACGCTCAGCTTATTTTATAGAACATTTTTAAAACCAATTTGGGAAAAGAGTTTTCAAATCTTCTATGCAAAGCCTAGAGGTTTTTTTTTTTTCTTCATATTTTCTAGAACAAATATAATTGTATTCAGAAAAATCAGACAAATACTTTATTTTGATTCCTCTCTTACTGGATAAACCTGTAAGATCTGGACACCAGCACACAATGCATTCTGATAACCAGAGAGGAGAAAATGAAATAGTATTGGAGTTTCTATAGACTCTGAGATACAAGTAATCAACATCTAAGACAATCTGAAACTCCTATGTAGAGTTATCAGGAGGGACCAGTCCCTGAAGAAGGGCATTATGCTTGGTAAAATAAAAAGTCAGTGAAAAAGAGGAAGACCCTTAAGAAGATGGATTGACACAGTGGCTGCAACAACGGGCTCAAGCCTAACAATGATCGTGAGGATGGTGAAGGACTGGGCAGTGTTTTGTTCTGTTGTACATAGGGTTGCTATGAGTCAGAACTGACTCAATGGCACCTAACAACATGTAGAGTTAAGGAGCCCTTGTGGCAGTAGTAAAAACACTCGGCTGCTAACCAAAAGGTCTGTGGTTCAAACACACCAGCCGCTCCGTGGGAGAACAACGTGGCAGTCTGCTTCCATAAAAGATTTACAGCCTTGGAAACCCTATGGGGCAGTTCTATTCTGTCTTATAGAGTTGCTGTGAGTTGAAATCTACTCAACAGCAGTGAGTTTTTTGAGTTTTATGTAGAGTTAAAGAGAAAGGCTGATTAAATTCCTATGCTTTAGAAAAGGTTGTTTTACATCTTTTAAGACGTACACCGACCTGTGAAATCTTTTTCTCCTTAAAATGAAATCTTTTGGTTCAATACCACGTTAACTTGCAGATGAGTACCTCAGAAACCTTTAACAGCTTGGTCAAGAAGGTGACATTTAAACGGCGCCTTTTCTCAACTAAGATAGGAGCTTTCACTGGGCCGTAAAAGACTCAGAGACTTAATACTTTTTATTAACATTTTTGAATGCTTATTTGTAATTTGCATTTAATTTAAAACCTGAGCCTAATCCTTTGATCTGGAAAGAGAACAAGTACTCAGAACAGACCAAACGTAATCCCTGGAAAGTTGGTTAAGAATGTTAACTTAAAAATTCTGTAATAAAAATTGCTTAACTGGAATTTCTTATGAGAGAAAAACAAGAAGTTTACAGTTTTGTTTTTTTTAAATGGTAACCAACCTCAAATACATATAAATGTGATGCAAATCTCCTACTCAAATGCCTTATAGGAGCGTCATAGCCTGTGTTCTTGCTAGCGGGATTTATTCCACAGAGATTTGACAAGCACCCTCTATATGGCTGGCATGGGCTGGGACAATGCTCTCCTTTTCTAACTTTTGGTTCCATCCTGATTAATCATTTATGGGTAATACCCATTCAAAGCCAGGAAAGAGTTCTTCTAGTAGAAATGCTAGAAGGTAAGGAACCATGTGAGGTAGGTAGGCTGATGGGTCAAGTGGTTCTGACCTAGTTGCCCACAGGGATGTGACTCCTGATATTCTGTAAGGGCAAGTAGATTGCACATCTAGATCTTTGGCTTCTGTTATTGGCTTCTTTCAAAACAAAGAGGGCACAGTAACAGAAGGATGGAATATGGATGGTCTGGACTACAACCTTTTAAAACTTAGTAGCAGAATATATTATCTCTGCACATAATTTCAGTGGAGTCCCTGAGTTCTGCAAATGGTTAAGTGCTCAGTACAACTGAAAGGTTGGTCATTTGAGTCAACCCAGAGATACCTTGGAAGAAAGGTCTGGGGATCTACTTCCAAAAAATGAATCACTGAAAACTCTATGGAACACATTTCTACTCTGATACACGTGGGTCACCATGAGTCAGAACTGATGGTAGCTGGTTTGGTTTTTTGGTATTACATGGATGAAGTATTGATTATCATTGCTGTTAAAAACAGTTTTGGGGCAACCACTATGTGACAGGCATTGTACTAGGCACTAAATTTATATACATCATCTCTTTCGATTCTCACAACAATCACACAAGGCAGGCTTTATAGAAGAGGAAACTGAGACACAGAACAATTATGACATTTGCTCAGAGTCTAATAACTAATGAACAGTGCAGCTAGGTTCACACTCACATAGCTACTTCCTAAAGCCCAATCATGGTGCTTTACAAATTGTAGATGCTGCAACTAAAAGTGTGAAATTAAAATAAACCGAAGGATGTCAAATGTCCAGATAACATTTTAACGCATTAAATTTAACATGCATTTATTGTATGCCAGGCTCTGGGAGGGAGTAGGCCTATACAGAAGTAATGATATTACAAGGCAGAAAGTAAAAAATGCCACGCTGGAGATAGACAAGGCATCAAGGGATTCAGAAGGAAAGATTGTTGTGAAATGGGATAGATAAGGCTTTATGGAAAAGAGGCCATTTGAACCATTGGAACTGGACCTCATAGGATGGCGTAAGACTTTGGCAACAAGAAGTGGCCAGGGTTGATGAGCTAAAGGCAGAAGGAATGGGGGAAAAATCCCACCCAATTGCCTACTTTCAAAAATATTTAATATGTGAAATTTTCCCTTCTATCTAATATCTCTTGGCAAAATTCCTTTAGAGAGTAAAGGTAAGGCCCACCCCATGAACATCATCCTTTGTGCTGGCTTTCAGGTAATCCAGCAGTCTAAGGCAGAAAGTGTTTGGCTAGTGAGACAGAGACAACAAAACCTTATTTGTAATTAAACTTCAAGCCTATGATCTTGCACTATACTGCTGAGGTAATTCAGCTAGAATGTTTACTTCACGGCTTCTGGGAATCTCAGCATTCCTAGGAATGTGACCTAAACCTCAATCTACATGAGTCACAAGAGACTTTCTCTCTTGAGTCAAAGCACATCTTCAGTCCTACCCCATGTTAATGTCTACATTTAAAAGAAAACATTTCAATGGAATGGCACAAGACTGTATGTTGTTTTCTTCAGGAATTCCTAATGGTGTTGAAATCACAGCTTTTGCTCCTCAAACATGTTACAGAGAGGGCCGGGAAGCCTGATCCTGAGCTTATAATGGTTGGTATTTTTGTTCCTAACCCATCACGCTGGAAGTTGGTGGAGGGAAGTTGGTGACTGGCAATTATTCATTCAGAACACAGATCAGTGGTAGGTGCTGGGGTGAGAGGGAGGGAAGGTTAGGAGATTCCTGTCCTCTAGTCAGTGAGGGGAAGAGCCGTGCAAACAATAAATCTTAATGCAGCGCAAACAGACTGCATTAAAAATGCTCAAAGGATTCTAATACACAGACAGGAAATTTGGGTGAACAGGGCAGCATGTGGCATCAAAGACACAGGCCCCAGAAGTAGCTCTGTCAGTTTGCCGTGAAAGAATGACCTGGACAATGTTAACCAAACCCAAAACCAAACCTGTTGCCGTCGAGTTGATTCTTACTCATAACAACCCTGTAGAACAGAGTAGAATTGCCCCATAGGGTTTCCAAGGCTGTAAATCTTTACAGAAGCAGGCTGCCACATCTTTCTCCTGAGGAATGGCTGGTGGGTTCAAACTGCTGACCTTTTGGTTAGCAGCCGAGCACTTAGTTGCTGTACCACCAGGACTCATCTTTTTTTTTTTTTTAAATTTTTTATTGTACTTCAGGTGAAGGCTTACAGAACAAGTAGTTTCTCATGAAACAGTAGTACACATATTGTTTTATGACATTGGTTAACTACCCCACAACATGTCAACCCTCTCCTCAACATTTTTTTTTTTTTGGGTGAAAATATACATAGCCAAAGATACACCATTTCAAAAATTTCTACATGCACAGTTCAGTGACATCGACTACGCCCTTGCAATTGTGCTGTTATTCTCACTTAAGATGAAGGCTTACAGAACAAAATAGTTTCTCATTTAACAGTTAGTACACATGTTGTGCTATGACAATGGTTAACACCCTCACAACACATCAACACTATCCTTACTCAACCTTGGGTTCCCTATCACCAGCTTTCCTGTCCCCTTCTGACTTCTGGCCATTGTCCCTGGACTGCTGTGCCTCATTAGTCCCATTTGGTTTTATGGGGCTGTCCACTCCCCGGCTGAATGGTAAACCTCGGAAATGACTTCACCACTGAGCTAAAAGGGTGTCTGGGGGCCATACTCTCGGGGTTTCTCCAGACTCCTTTAGGCCAGTAAATCTGGTCTTTTTTTGTGAGTTAGAATTTTGTTCTACATCTTTCTCCAGCTCTGTCCAGAACCCTCTGTTGTGATCCTGGTCAGAGCAGTCAGTGGTGGTAGCCGGGCACCATCTAGCTGTACTGGACTCAGTCTGGTGGAGGCCTTGGTAGCTGTGGTCCATTAGTCCTTCGGACTAATCTTTTCCTTGTATCCTGTTCTCTTCATTCTCCCTTGCTCTGGAAGGGATGAGACCAGTGGTGTATCTTAAATGGCCGCTCACAGGCTTTTAAGACCCCAGCGGCTACTCAGGAAGGTAGAATGTAGAACATTGTCTTTATAAACTGTGTTATGCCAATTGAGCTAGATGTTCCCCGAGACCGCTGCAAGATTAGTCTCCCTCTATGTCCAACAGAAGTAACAATGCTCGGCCCATTTACTTACTTCTCATGGTTATTAGGAAGATCACAATGACATAAAAGTACACACAATAGCCATAAGAATGTGACCATAATGTTTTCCCTTGGTCATCTGGGTGTGTGTGTGTACGTGTGTGTGCGCGTGCGTGTATGTATGTATAGTTTTGACTGAAGTATCTAGATTATAGGAGTCCCTGGTGGTGCAAATGGTTAAGTGTTTGACTTCTAACAAAAAGGTTGGTGGTTCAAATCTGCCCAGGGGTGCCTTGGAAGAAAGGAATGGTGATCTACTTCCAAAAGATCACAGACATTGAAGACCCTATGGTCTACTCTGAAACACATGGGGTTGCCATGAGTTGGAATTGACTTGACAGTAACTGTTTTTTTTTTTTTTTTTTGGTGGCCCAAATGGTTAACATGCTTGGTTGTTAACTGAGAGGTTGGAGGTTCAAGTTTACCCAGAGGTGCCTTGAAGGAAAGGTTTGGCGTTTTACTTCTGACAAATCAGCCATTGAAATCCCTGTGGAGCACAGTTCTACTCTAACACATGTGATGTTGTCATGAGTTGGAAGTGACTCCACGGTGACTGAAAGAAAAAAAAAACAAAACCCAGAAACATAGAATTTAACTTCTTTTGGAGGAGGGACAGGGTCTTCTTTACCTTTAAATTTGCCTAGTCTAATTCTTAGCTGGCATCAGTAAATGTTTGCTGCATTTAAATGAAGGTTGTGTTACTCCAGCATTGCTGGCAAGATCTGAAACTCCTTTTTTCCAAACAAAAGTCAACTGTCCATTGCTGAACTCGAGGTGAAAATGCTTGGACAGCTAACTTATGTTCTCAAGCTAGGGATATGAGTATTCTTATCTCGGTATTCATAACTGCAAATATTATAAGTGGTCATAAAATATCTGGTCTTTTGATAAGTCCACTACTTAAATCTAGAATCTGCTAAGCAATGAGCTTCCTTGGCCAGGTCCACGCTGTGTGAAGAAGTATTCCTTTTTTATTTATTTCTCAAATGACCTCTCATTAGCTTTATAAGGGTTCCTCCTCCTAGAAGTTGTCCCAAAAGACAGTAGGGACTACTCACTTTTTCACTATATGTATCATGGTCTCAAATATCTCACTCAAAGCTTGTTTCAGCCCCCACTTTTTTTTCCTTTAGAGCTAAGTTATTTGCATGCATGATGTCCCAGCATGTTTATACATGTTTATGTATATAGTATCTTTGACTTTCCGCCCCTATAGCCTATCTATATTTTTGAAAAAGTAACAAAATAAAAATTCTGATGCACCACTATGGGTCTCCATACTTTCAACCACATAACATGTGATCTTTACTGTTATTGTTGTTAGCTGCCATTGAGTTAGCTCCCAACTCATGGTGACCCCATGAATAGTGGAACAAATGCCGCCCTGCCCTGTACCATCCTCATGATTAGTTGAGGATCTAACTGTTGTGACTCATAGAGTATTCATTGGCTGATTTTTGGAAGTAGATCTCCAGGCCTTTCTTCCTAGTCTTAGTCTGGAAGCTCTGTTGAAACCTGGTCAGTATCATGGCAACATGCAAGCCTCCACCAACAGATGGGTGGTGGCTGCACCTGAGGTGTGTTGGTCAGGAACTGAAGCCGGGTCTTCCACATGGAAGGCAAAAATTTTACCACTGAACCACCAATGCCCCCATGTGATCTTTATAATAGGTCTTGAAAATTTAACTTCGTGTGGCTAGAGAATGAACACAGATTTCAGGACTTTTGTGATCTTTGTAGGGTTTTTTGTTCGTTGTTTTTTTGTCTCATGTTATGAGAGAAGGAGGCTGAGAAGTAAGCCTCCTGGAAGAAGCAGAATTGGAGCTGAGCTCAGCCATGGGGCAAGGCCTTACTTTATCTTTCCAACATGCAGTGACCTCAGCTATGGCAAGCATAAACCTTCCCAGTTTAGTGGCAGTTTACAGTGCTTTTCAAGCATAAAGCCCAAGATAATATTAAATAGAGCATCCAGGTAAGGCATATTGCTGTTTTATAAGCTGCTGCTCTATGCTATGCATGAAGTTTTATTTGTACAATTGGGGAACTTCCTAAAGGACTGCAGTTAAACACACATTCGTACTCCAACAGCATCTGTCTAATTCAGCAAAAACAAAATGGTTTGTTTATTATTGGTGTTGCAGTAAGTCACGCCTTTAATTGCCCCCCTCCTCCTAAAAGCTTGGTTTCCAACACAAACATAAGGATGAATTTCTAGACACTAAAGACTTGCAGATGGAGGCAATGATCTACATCAGTCCTTTGGCCTATAAACGCTGACAACATCCTTTTACACCAATTTTCCATGTATTTCTCAGTGATCTAGGTGGTCTCCCATGTTAATGAGAGTTTCATGTGCTGATGGAGAATCTGGATGTGCAGGTGTCCATGAAGACTCCTGTACTTGGCATTACACATTCTGCAAGGAGCTGATAGGATTTCTGGGAGTTAAGTCTGCCCCTAGCCTAAGGTTATAATGGATACCACCCTGGAGACAAGACAGAAGAGAAAGAACAGGCTGCCTAGGTACAGCTGGTTGTTAGAAATTGTGCGTGAACAGCCAGTCTCTGAAGAGATGCCACTCATCCCTGACAATGGATGAAATGAACTTGGTGATTTAATATTTGGTCAACTGCATTTTCTCCCTGGGAAACTTGGCTTACTAATCAGCCAGGAGGTGTATGCTGAATCTTTTTTGAAGATCACTTATAAGGGGCGGGGTGGGGGGGAGGATCCTGAGATTATACCTTTTCAGGAGTTATTATCTAAGAGAATCATTTCTAATAAGAATTCACAAACAATGTTCTGTGGTTTTGAACTGAGTCTGTGACTAAGGGAACTGGATTATGGTACTATACCAAAAATGAAACCCATTGTCATTACTTCCAACTCATAGTGACCCTAGAGGACAGAGTAGAAGGAGCCCCAGTGGCACAGTGGTTAAAGGGCTTGGCTGCTAACTAAAACGTTGGTGGTTCAAACCCACCAGCCGCTACTTGGGAGAAAGATGTGGCAGTCTGCTCCTGTAAAGATTACAGCCTTGGAAACCCTACCAGGCAGTTCAACTCTGTCCTAAGGGTCGCTGTGAGTCGTAATCGACTCTGTGGCACATGACAACAAAATGTTTACTGAAGCCGACTGCTGCATCTTTCTCCCATGGAGCTACTGGTTGGTTCAAAGTGCCCACCTTTCGGTTAGCAGCTGAGCACTTAACCACTGGTGCCACCAGAGCACCTTTATGGTACTATAGAACTTGATAATAGAGCTGAATTTGGGCATATCCTGGGAGAACCCCCAAATTACCTATCCCTGCCTCCTTTTTCTTTGTTGTCCAACTCCCCAGGAGACACAAGCAATGTCCAGAAGAAGGCTGTGTAAAGTGCATTCTATATTTGGCTTTCTAAGTAAGGGTCATTTATTTACCAGTGGTTGATCAGGAGGAAATGTCAAGCTAAAAGAAGAAACGTATTGACTGATTTTTTTTTGCAGGGTAAATGACTGTTAAATTGATACATTCTTGCCATCTTGGTAAATGATTGTTAAATTGATACATTCTTGCCATCTTGGTATTGAAGTTTTCTAAATAAATGGAAGCATCTTTTCCAATGAACGGAAGTCCGTCGCAGGAGACGGGCAGCCAAGCTGGACACTCCATGGATGGAGACACACAATGAAAACGAGGAAGGGAGAAATTCCTACACAGTGATCTGTGGTCTCCTCATTCCTCCTGGAAGAAAGGGGCAAGGTGTGCCATCGACCTGTGCTCTCCGCATGCTGCTTTGCCATCCCAATGCTCTCTGTGGATTAACTGCAAATTATTTTCACGTTCTGAACAGAAAAAAACAAAACAAAACCTATCTATACTAATTTCATGCATTTCCACCTGGGTCACACAATGGGAAAAATGCATGTGCACGACCACTTTCAAACCACAGAAGAACAAGCCCAGATGTTATTGCACTAAACACACCATGTTATTTCTCCCCTAGCACTACCCATAGTCCTTAGCATAATGGAAGCTGTAACTTGCATTTATCCACTGGAACTATTCTTAACACATGGTTGGACATACCTATTTCAAACACATACTTGGAGGTGACAAGAGGTGAAATACTTCCTTGGTGAGCATGGCCATACTGGTGTGTGTGTGTGTGTGTGTGTGTGTGTGTGTGTGTGTGTGTGTGTAATGCTTCTAGACAGAAACTAGGAGAGCTAAGGAAGATATCTAGAAATGCTGAAAAAGGCATTCTTTGCAGATTACCTTGCAGGTTTTTGGAGCAGCAAGAATCCTATCACATCATTGCCGTACTTTTAGATTTAAAGCTAGGGATGAACACACATCACTTTGCATGGTTTTAATAAAACCGCCAGTATTTGGAAAGGAATGGAATGAACTGGCTGTTAATTTGTTCGAATTACTTTTAATAAAGAGATTTTAATTGAGATACATTTTATATGAGACACATGAATATTCTAAATCTAGACACTTCAAAGAAAGATAAACAGACAAACAGATATTCACACAAAGCCTTCTGGAAACAGCAAAGTTCTTTGACTAAGGGAATTAGGTTACTGTATTATTTTACCAATTACCAGTTGCTGAAGAGTCAACCCTGTGTGTGTCAGAGTAGAACTGGGCTCCATAGGGTCTTTCATAGCTGATTTGTCAGAAGTAAATCACCAGGACTTTCTTCTAAGGCTCTTCTGGGTGGACTAGAACTGCCAACTTTTCAGTTAGCCGCTGCATGCATTAACCATTTGTACCACCCAGGGACTCCTATTGTATTACAGAAGTTGATAGTTGAGAGCTGAATTTAGGCATATCCTGGTGGAACCCCCAAATGACCTGTTCCTCCCTCCTTTTCTTTGCTGTCCTACTTCCCAGAAGACAAAGGAAATGTCCAGAGGAAGGCTGTGTAAGGTGCATTCCGTATTTGGCTTTCTAAATAAGATTCATTTATTTACCAGTGGTTGATTTAGAGGAAATATCACGCTAAAAGAACAAATGTATTGAATGATTTTTCTTCCCGTGGTGAATGATTGTTAAATAAATTCTTGCCATCTTGGTATTAGAGCTTTCTAAATAAATGACACTATCCTTCCAAGAGAATGAAATACTTGTAAAGAGAAGTTAAACTAAAGAAATAGTATAATGTGTGTACTGTAGAATGTTGCTGATTGAGAGTAGCAATAACTAGTACGGATTTATTCTGTAACAGTTTAAATAACTACCAGTACCAGCTGCCATTAAGTTGATTCAGGCTCACGGCGACCCCATGTGTGTCAGAGTAGAACTGTGCTCCATAGGGTTTTCAATGGCTGAGTTTTTCGAAGTAGACTGCCAGGCCTTTCTTCTGAGGCACCTCTGGGTAGACTTGAACCTCCAACCTTTCAATTAGCAGCTGAGTATGTTAACAGTTTGTAGCACCCAGGGACTCCTTAAATAACTAGGCCAGTAAAATTCTGCATATTATATCTTCACTTACTAAGATTGGGAACTTATTCTTTTTCTCTTCTCCCCACAAATTGTGTGTGCCTCCTGAAATATCAAAAAAATTTTCCTCAGTATTTCACTTTTCATACCATTTTTTAACTTCCTTTCATTATCATGAATATTTCCCACTGGAAATTTTATATTTCATTTTCAGAGCCTCAACCCTAAAGCTCTGTTCGATTTCTTGCACCTGTAGCCATTAGCCTGTGCGCTGACCCGGGTCTCAATCTTTCTCTCTCTTCTGAGGCGGGACCTGCCTGCATCAGCTTTAGCCCTAAATCCACACAGCACGTCTTAGACGCATAAGACGAATGTAATGACTTTCTTCATACAGCTGGACCCCTAGTGCTCCTTCGTTCCCTCCCCTGTTCTGGGGTGGTACGATTGCCTTTCAAATGCCCAGGATTGAATGTGTATTTGTCTTCTTAAGGAAGAGAAAAGACCAGGTATTGGCAGGACTTTAAGAGGTGAACGGTCTGTAACGGTGGGTAAGCCCAGGCCTTACAGACATTTCCTTCAAAGGTTGGCGGAACATGAAAGACGAACTATCGAGGGGTTCATCTTATCTCCCCTGGTGGGCTGCACTTCCCTGCAAGCCAGCACAAAAGAACCAAGAGAAACAGGCCCCACTAGTGGAGTTTCTGTGTGAAATTCTCAGATAAGCTTCACAGTGAAGCCAACCTAAACAATTACTTTCTACCTAAGGAAAATAGTATTTTCTTAATTAAAAAAATTTTTTTCTGTATGTGGCCTCAAATGCTTAAAGCCAATTCCAGTTATGCTCCATGTATTTATATTCTCATCTTAGACAAGCCCAGGACACTAAGTGATAGAGTAAATTTATTTTTAATAGAGTCAGATTCTTAAATGCTTGAAAGGTTCTTGGAAGCTATCTGGTCCAATCATCCACCTCCTGAAGAATTCCATCTATAGCCCATTCAGTGGGAGCCCTAGTGGTGCAGTGGTTAAGAGCTTGCCTGCTAACCAAAAGGTCAGCAGTTCGAATCCACCAGCTGCTCCCTGGAAACCCTATGGGGCAATTCTACTCTGTTCTATGGGGTCACTATGAGTCAGAATCGACTCCATGGCAATGGGTGATACCCATTCAAGCTTGCTAAAAGAATAAAGAAAACAAATAAGTGTATTTTGCTGTTAATCCAGAAAACATAGGCAGAAGTTTAGTGAATCAGAATTGTAAGAAATGTAAAACTTTGGGAAAATTATATTTACATTCTTCTGAAGGAAGTCAATCAGAAGAATGCCATAAATGCATTTTTTAACCCCTTGAGGCAGAGTTGGAAAAAAAATGCACACATTACTTGCAGGAGTGCATACATGATTATTCTGAGTCATAACGTGCAATTAGTCTCAAATGCTTACTTTGTTCAATAGTTAGACATATAAAAACGTAATGCATTTTATTACCATTGGGATTTATACAGAACATTTTTGATTTAATCTACTTTACTCTCTCTATTTGAACCTAGAATTGAATGAGACTAGATGGTGGGCAAGGGCAGAGAAAGGAAATATGCCTGTGTTTGTGTGTGTGTGTCAGTGTTTCAGGTCAGCATCCAAAATTGCTATTCTGATGTGGATCAAAATTGCCATTTTGACGTGAAGCTTTCAAATGGTTCATTAAAGGAGAAATATATGAGGGCATGAGATAGCCACCCACATCCAGGACACTGGCATTTTCAATGTGCACCTCTCTTTCTGTCACCTTTCAGAGAAGGTTGCTGTGTCCACACCAGACACTGCGTAGTCTGCCAGTTTTGAAGCACACACATTTTTCACTCCGGGGCTTTCAAATTCCAATATGAAATTATTTAAAGCTTAGGAACTGGCATGTTCCATGACATGCTGCATAAACATAGGCATTGCTCCTCAATGTGAACATTAATGCACTCTGTAAAAGGTACAATTATTACTACTGGGACAGAAATCAACAAACCCCACTAAAGGAATTTCTTAAAACTGCTATCATAAAATCTGTGCACGTTATGGATTTCATTAACATTTTACTCCCCGAGGATTCCCAACTGTATAATAACAGAAGTTCTTTAAATTTTAAATACCAGAGACAGAACAGCCTTTCACCCAAAACAGATGTGAAACCATCAGCATTGCCTTCAGTTAAGAAACTGGTTGGTAATTGATAGCTCTTAATGTGTTGTTGTTTAGTTTACAGAAATGGAAACTTAATATTATTTTTCACATGAAATGATAGGTTAATAAGCAATAGACAAGCTTTTCAGCCACAGTTCCTTACTCTTGATTACATTTGAAGTTAAAAAAAAAAAAAAAAAACCCTTTGAGTGTAGATACTGTAAAAAAAAAAAAAAAATAGGAAAGAAAGAAAGCTAAAATAGGTAGACCAAGGTCAACGACACAAGGTCCCTGTGTGAATGAGTTAATTTTGGTCTTATTTTTCCTCAGTCTTGTCAACTATAACTTGGGTTTTACACTTATTTTTCCTTAATTCCATTCTTATCAGTGCATTTTGAGATCCAATGGTATAGTCTTCTAAAATAACGTCTGTATTTATTTAGTTAAGAACAGTTCACTTTTAAAAGCTAAAAATAGTGAAGCTTAAGGTAACTATGTGGGGAGGTCCACGATGCTATTTTCCTGTGTAAGGTAAACAGACACATCTATATTTTTGGAAAACAAAAGAACTAAAGTCTGTCTAAATATCAACAACAAGCAGTTGAGATGAGACAAAACCAGTCAAGTAATAAGTTATTTTTTCTTTCAAAATGCCCATCAGCCTGATTGTTTTTAAAAAATGACTTTTGTGGGGTTGGCAACCAATGTCACAAAACAGTATGTGTATTAATTGTTTCATGAGAAACTTGTTTGCTCTGTAAACCTTCATCTAAAGTACAACTTTAAAAAAAGACTTTATGAGGAATTTGAGCATCTTCTACACCAGTGGTTTTCAATTAGGGGTGATTTTGTTTCCCAGGGAGTCACTCGGCAATGTTTGAAAACATTTTTGACTGTCACAACATGGGGTGTGTGTGTGTGTTTGTGTGTGTGTGTGCATATGCTACTGACTATAACGCACAGGACAACTTCACAACAAAGAATTATCCAATCCAAAATGTCAATACTGTCCAGATTGAGAAACCCTGCTCTAGAGTCCTGGGTGATGCAAATGGTTAGGTGCTCAATTACTAACCAGCCAAAAGGCTGGTGGTTCAAACCCACCCAGAGGCACCTCAGAAGAAAGCCCTGGCAATCTGCTTCCAAAAGGACAGAGCATTGAAAACCCTATGAAGTGCAGTTCAACTCTACACATATAGGGCTGCCATGAGACAGAATTGACTCAACTGCGATGGATTTGGTTTTGTGTTGGTTCTAGACATTATCCAACCATTTGTTAAACATAAAGTTTCTGCAGGGGTTGTTTAATTTAATAGACATTATTTCCCAATAAGCTATTAAGTAGGGACAGGCTGAGGTTTAATCGTGCTTGCTTGGTGACCACAAAAGGTTTCAACTTTCAGGGCGAAAACCAAACCAAACCCACAGCGGTTGTTCAATTCTGACTCACAATGACCCTACAGGACAGAGCAGAACCACCCCATAGGATTTCTAAGGCTGTAAACCTTTACAGAAGCAGACTGCCACATCTTTCTCCCAAGGAGCTACTGGTAGGTTCGAATCTCCAACCACCTCATCACCATGGCTTCTTGTCTTCAGGACACCACCCTCAAAATGGACGACAGTCAGTTTTCACATATTGTTACAACTGAGTAGTGTCGAGGACGTGGGAGTGAGAATGCTAAGACTCTTGTCTAGGTTCTGTCATTAACTTGCTATATGATCTTGCAAACCACGAGGACAGAATTACACTTAGATATCGTCTCTGCACCTATTCAAAGTAAGGGATTTAAACAAAATGATATTTGCATTCCCTTTTAGTAGCACACTTAAATTTGAGATATCTTAGAAAAAATTTCTCCTGTAGAATATAACTATGAATGTTGGTTCCAAATTGGCACTGGCATGAAATAATAAAATCGTAAGCAAAATGGAAGTCGCATGCCACACAAATTAATTTCTTTTCGAGTATAGTTCTATCTAAACAGTTGTGGTGCTTCCAATATTGCCTTTCCAGTGATGCTTCCTCATACAAATCTAAGAGGTTTCTTCAAGTATCATATTTTCTTTAGGGTGTGTTGACATGAAATGCTAATTAGTAAAGTTGACGAAGATTTTACAACTGAATTAAGTGGTCAATTTAACCAAAAAGACTAAAATCACCAAGGTAATTTCTAAACAGCAGAGCAACCAGTTAAAAACATCCAGGTATTTATCTGGCACACAGTTACTCTGTTTTCCCCAGGTCATGTCCTTCTTAAAAAAAAAAAAATAAACAAAAAACTAAAGACCGAATTTAACCCATCTCTATATGTTTTTCTCAAACGATTTCGTGCAATGTGAAAAACCAAGGTACTAGAGAAAGCACTGGGAAAAGTTTCTCAGGACACAGTAGCTTTGGAACCATAGAGTTTCTGGGTGGAAAAGACCTATGATATGTTAAGCAATAGGATGTAAAGCATTTATTTTAGTCAGGAAGTAGACGTCAATGAGGAATTGGGTAAAATAACAAAGGCTCACCTGGCAGAATTTTTTGAAGCAAATTGTCTCCCTTCCGGATGAATGTTTTAGCTAAAATAGCATGCTCATATTAGTTGCAATAAACACACACACATGTGCACGCACACATACACGCACATAGCACACCTGGGGAATAAACATTCAATCAAACAGCTGTATTTTCCCTAAATTTGCCAACATTATATTTTACATGCATCATTCCACATTTGGATAACCCAGAGAGACATTTCTGTCAGTTCTCTGGTTACAGATTTATAAAGTATCATTTTATTGTAATTTTGGCAATTTACTAATGATCTGAATGAGTTAATACACTCCCTAAAGTGTCTGGTTTATAACCACAGAGTGTTTACAGTCAGGGTAACCTGGCTCAGTGTATGTTCTGGATTAGTCAATTTACCAGATGGAACCCATTTTGAATCCAGCTTTACAGATTATCAACCTGTTAGAAACTGGCAGTTTTATGAAAAATCAACAACTATTTCATAGGAGATACCTGTTTCCACACTCAATACTTAATATAAGAGAATGAAAGATTTTTTTCCAGAAAGTTTATAAAGAAAAAAATATATATGAAATTGTTAAACTAAATGATATTCTAAAGTATTAAGAGATTTACTTCAGTCCTTTTTTATCTTGAAAAATACTTTCAATTTTGGGAGACCCTAACTTTAAAGACAAAGACAGAGTTTCAAGGACCAAATTCTTCTAATTGAATAAGCAAGCACTTACTTCTCCCACTCACAACTTTTTTTTATTGTGCTTTAAGTGAAAGTTTACAGTTCAAGTCAGTTTCTCATACAAAATTTCATACACACACTGTTATGTGACCATAGCTGCTTTCACTATAATGTGACAGCACACTCCTGCTTCCCACCCTGGATTTCCCATTTCTATTCAATCAGCTCCTGATCCTCTCCGCCTTCTCCTTTCGCCTCCGGACACGAGCTGCCCATTTAGTCTCATGTATCTACTTGAGCTAAGAAGCACTCTCTTCACAAGTCTGAAGAGTTGGCTTTGGGAATGATTTCAGTTCTGGGCTAAGAGAGTCCAGGGGCCATGTCTTCTGGGGTCCCTCCAGTCTCAGTCAGACCATTAAATCTGATCTTTTTACTAGAATTTGAGTTCTGCACCCCACTTTTCTCCTGCTCCGTCAGAAACTCTCTGTTGTGTTCCCTGTCAGGGCGGTCATTGGTGGTAGCTGGGCACCATCTAGTTCTTCTGGTCTCAGGCTGATGGAGTCTCTGGCTTATGTGGCCCTTTCTGTCTCTTGTCCCATCCACATTTGATATAACTTATAATAACACTGTTTTGTCAGAGGAAATATTTCCAAGAATTCATGAGTCATTTAAATCCATTTGGCACTTAAAGGTGGTCCAGTCATCCCTTTCTTAAGTTCTAAAATCAGGCTCATGGCTTCATATAATTTTTTTTTTTTTTTTTTGGTCTTCATTCTCAGCAAGTTGTAACTGACAATTCAAGTTTTGAATCTTGGCAAAACCACTTTGGGAGCTGCCAGCAGCAATAAGCCACAGCCCTGGATTGAACGTTGATGGCTCCTATGAGTAGTAAACCTCGAAGGATCTTCTGATTTCTTGAAGGCCCCCTGGATGTAAAGAAAGACACTGGGGCTGTCAGGAAATTGGATATTTGAGTGAAAGTCTGTCTTTGTGACCCATAAGGCCTTAACACCTCACCATGCTTTGTAGTCTTTATATATTTGGCATAATCGTGTCTGTCCAGCTTACCTCAATCAAGAGAGTGTGAAATGAAAAATTCACAATTCAAATGTCAAAGAGCTACGCAAAACAAACATCAAGTGCTCCCTGGGTTTGTGTCAGATCTGACCACAATCTGTGATTCATCAGTTATCTACTGTCCAAACCTCTTATTCAGTGCCTTCTTGCTAATCCAAATCTTAGGAAAGAAGTCGACTTCAGTTGTGTAATGCTGGATTTCCCAGAAGTCTATCTTTTCCCAAAGTCAGGACTTTGGTAAACCATTTACCTCTCTGGGCCTCAGCTGTCTCCCATAAAGATGGCGATAATAATCTCTGGTCTACTTAGCTGGTTTCCTGAGACACGAATGGAGGTGGTGTGTATGAACAGGTGCTTTAAGAAAGGAAAAAGTGCAACAGGAGCATAGGGCTTTGTTGCTAGAAACATGTCTCAAAATTAATGTTAAAATCCGTAAAGCCACCTAATTACTACTTGGAGTTGACTAGCTTCATGTGCTGAATATTTAACAACAGCACTTACTTTCTCTGACAGCATAGTTGTGAGTGAGTGGACATGATTGTGTGTGTGTGTTGTTGTGGGTATGTTTTGATTCAATTTAGCTCACCTCCCTACCAAGGACTTTTGCTACTGGTGTCTGCTTTTAAAGTTCCTTCAGTTAAGACATTAGGCAAGTGGTAACTTTGCTGAAGGGTAAGACAGTACACCAGTACTAGGGAGGTCAACACAACTTGACCAAGGCAAAGTCATAGAAGCTTCACAGACACATCCCAATTGCCAGAGGGACCCATCTACTGAGCTGAGGGATGGGGACCATGGTCTTGAGGGACATCTAGCTCAGTTAGCATAACATAGTTTATAAAGAAAATGTTCTACATCTTACTTTGGTGAGTAACATCTGGGGTCTTAAAAGCTTGTGAGTGGCCATCTAAGACACTCCACTGGTCCCACCTAGTCTGGAGCAATGGAGAATGAAAAATACTAAAGACACAAGGGAAAAATAAGTCCAAAGGACTAATGGACCATAACGACCACAGCCTCCACCAGACTGAGTCCAGCACATCTAGATGGTGCCTTGCTACTATCATGGAATGCTCTGATAGGGATCACAATAGCGAGTCCCAGACGGAACTGGAGAAAAAAGTAGAACAAAATTTAAACTCATAAACAAAGAGCAGACTTACTGGTCTAACAGAGACTGGAGAAACCCCAAGAGTATGGCCCCCTGACACCCTTTTAACTCAGTACTGAAGTCACTCATGAGGTTCATCCTCCAGCCAAAGATTAGACAGGCCCATAAAAAAAGCAATAATACACGTAGATCAACCATGTATACGAGATTAAATGGGCACACCAGCCAAGGGGCAAGGAATAGAAGGCAGGAGAGGACAAGAAAGCTGAATGAATGGAAACGGGGAACCCAGGATCAAAAAGCGGAGAGTGTTGATATGTCTTGGGGTTGGCAACCAATGTCACAAAACAATATATGCATTAATTGTTTAATGAGAAACTAATTTGCTCTGTAAATCTTCATCTAAAGCACAAGAAAAAAAAGAAATATAAAGTTCCTTCAGTTAGAAAAGTGTTGAAGTCTTTAATATTATTCAAGAGAAATAAATAGAAGGCAAAAGGAAAGTTAGATAGTTAACTCTAGCTTCTCTCTTCTGGAACATTCCTTTTCCTCACACCTCAGAATTAACATCTGTACTAGAAAATGTAGTGGAGAAAGAAGGAGCTTTTGCTTGAGGGGCTTGCTGCTGTATTTTTACAGTTACAGAGTGTCTTCATGGAAGTTTCCTTTATTCTGTGTGATTAATCCATGATTGGGCTGATTTACCAAACAAAACAGGATGTGGTTTAGAAGTCAACTGCTTTCTGCTCCTTTGGGATAAGTGAAGGCATAAATAATCCAATGCCAATATTTTTCTCGCAGGAGACAATGTCTCAAAATTTGGAGAAGAGCAGAGCTCCAGCTTGAGTTGATTTGTCAAGTAATTGTATTTCTAAAGTCACCGGAGGGTGTGGTAATCGATTCGTCCCTGGTGCCATTTTTATTTCATTAGATAAACAAAATTCATATCCCACCCCAGCATTATAGCTCTTGCTTTTTTTTTTTTTCTTTTGTCTCCTGGCATTTTAATCAGGGAAAAGTTACAATTGTTTTGAGGAAAGCACTCCCAAGGACTTTAATTAAAGTTAGAAGGATAAATCTGTTTACAGTGTGGTGAACACTGTCATTAATAAAACACTGAAATAATTAAGGAGTTAAATTCCACTTTGTGTGTGAGTGGCTACATTTAGGATCCATGAGAGGATGTCCCCTGAGCACACCCAGTATGCTATATATTTAGTTTGAAGAGACGAGAAGAAAAATCTGAGACTGCATTTTTTTGACAGTCATAGTATCTTAATCAGCTAGAGCTTGAATGGAGTTGAGGGTATATTCTCTTTATTTTATAGGAAAGGAAACTCAATGTCAATGAGATTAATGGCACAGACTATAATAATGCGTTTGAAAATTAAGATTTTTATGTTGTTGTTGTTGTTCGCTGCCTTGGAGTCAATTCTGCCTCGTGGTGACCCCATGTGTGCAGAATAGAACTGTGTTCCATAAGATTTTCAAGGATGTGACCTTTTGGAAGCAGATTGCCAGTCCTGTCTTCTGAGGTGCCTCTAGGTGGGTTCGGACAACCGACCAGCACCACTGATACAATGAGTATTTTCTTTGAATCCATGATTGTTTAACCAGAAACAATGGAAGAAAAAATATTAAATTGATAATAAGATAAGCATCTCCAGGACACCCAATACAGAACGGGATACTATGAAAAACTGGATAAATTTCAAAGTGTGACAAACTTTGTCATTGACAGTTAAGAAGTTTTAGCAGCTCAGGATATGGAGTGGCCTTTTGAGCAGGATACGATTGTGCACCTACCCTCCAAACCGGAACTTCCTTCACGCTGCTTCTCGCTAACCTACTCCTTGCCTTGTTTTAAGCGTTCTGGCAGACAACAGGTCTCACAGGAAACACCGATGTGGAACGTTCATATCAACAGTTAATGATGCATTGTTTTTTCATGTCACTCAGTAATTTCCTAGACAAAACAATGGGAGCCAAAAAACTGTTCCTGTCTTGAAGGAAAGTCAGCTGCCAATATTGCCTTATTAATTTAACACATGAGAATATTTGCTCTTGCTGTTGCTACAGTAACATGTTTTGGGGGACATATTTCATGCAAAATGTGAAAAAGCTGAAAAAGAAAACAAATACTCTCCATATACTCATGTGCATAAAAATGGAAATGTATGTGTGGTAGTGTTTCTAAGATTAGAGGTAGATACCTCTTGCCTTCAGTCTAAATTTGTTACTTAATTTAGAGAACATTCAGCCAATGAAAACAAGCCAGCCACTTCCAAGGAGTTTCAGAAATGCTGGAAACACACAAAATTATTCATAATTAGGTGATCAGTGGATGATAACAGCTTCCACCGAGTACTCAGATGCAGCAAGCATGTAAATGAGCCCGAACTCTGAAAAAAATAGAGAATTTTTACCACAGGGTGAACCTGATGCAGAGCTTCTCTGACAGTCACCTTTCAAAGGCATTCAGGAGCAAGGTCCCTGCATTCTAGGTTTAGAAACAGTCAGCACCCCACCCGTCTCAGCGTGAGCCTTCTCAGTGTGAGGTAAAGTTTGAAAGGAGGTGACCGCTGCTTCATAAGCTATACCTGAATTTATATGAATGGTCATGAATAATAAAGATACAGCAGAATGAAGTATAAAGAAGGTTTTGGAGTCAAACAGACCTTGGTTCCAAGTCAGATCACTTACTGTGCCCTTCCTTGGGCAAGCTTCTAATCTCTCTGAACATCAATGTCCTCAATTTTGAAATGGAGATAACTGTATCTCCCAATATTGAAATGAGGATTGCTGTGGGGATTAAATAAGAACTATGTAAAGTACTTAGCACAGGTCAGGCCACACAGTAAGCACTCAATAAACTGTCACTATTCTATTAATGACATAATTACCACCAGTGCTCATCACCAAGTAGTTCTAGCTCTCCTCCTTCCAGCACGTGTTAAATTGCATCTCTATCGCCCTTTGGTTCAGTGGTAGAATTCTCCCCTTCCATGCAAGACACCGGAGTTCAATTCCCAGCCAATGCACCTCATGCACAACCACCACCTGTCTGTCACCGGGTGCTTGTGTGTTGCTATGGGCTGAACAGGTTTCAGAGGAGCGTCCAAACTAAGACAGGCTAGGAAGAAAGGTATGGGGATCTACTTCTGAAAATTGGCCAATAACGACCCTATGGGTCACAATCGTCCTATCTGTAACCAATTATGGGTATGGCGTGGGACTGGCAGCGTTCCTCCCATTGTGAATGGGGTTGCTATGAGTCAGGGCCAACTTGATGGCAGCTGGCAACAACTGCCCCTTGGAAGTTAGGTGTGGCCACGTGATTTGCTCTGGCCGATCAAATGTCGGTGAATCATCTGCGAGGGAACTTAAGAGCCAGTGCGTGATTCACCACTCTTTCTTCCTCTGCCTTGGTGACGGCCAACATTTCAGATGATGGCTACTCCCTCAGCCTGGGTCCTGGAGGGACCCTAGCCAACCAGAGATGGAGTGTAGCACGAGCAAGAAGTCAATCTTCCTGTTTTGAGGTTTTTGTCACCTAGCTTATTTGACCATGCTTTATCATTGACAGAAAGAGTTGAACAGGCCTAGATTTTTTTTCTTCTGAGGCAACCTCAAATTATGCCCAACTCCTAAGAATGATGTAAACCCTGTCCTGTTGACAAATGCTTTGTGAGAGCCCATTTAGTCTCCATGTTTCTACTGACCTAGAATTTCCTTGGACAGAAGAATGGCTACAGCTGCAGTTTCAAAAGTCTTGCAAGACCACTGTCCTAAATTATTGAGAGTTCTGCGCATTACCAAGAATAGGACGGCATTACCATTCAAACACGCTTAGCACTGCAAAATGTAAGCTTGTCTCTAGAGGCATGTCTGTCAATCATACCGAACCACTTGTTGGTTTGGAGATGTGGAAAAACAAGTTACCAAGAGCTATTTTGACATAGAAAAAATCATTTCATTTCTGACTTAATCTTGAGATGGATTCAGCAATCTCAAGGTGAAAGTCTCATCTTTTCTCACTCTCTACACATTTCTCAGTGTTATCATTTAGAGGTTAGCATGAGTTCAGTCTCCTGTAATAGGCTATTTCACTTTAAGTGTATGTTAAACTAATATTGACCTTTCCAAAGTAAAATGAAATCTGGTATTTGTGTTCAAAAGACTGAAACAGCAAGAGATGTGGAAAGTACAGGATTAATCATCATGTTTTTTTTTTTCTTGCTGAGAAACTCTGTCTAGGAATTTGTCATTTTATATACCTGGCAGCCAATGTAAAACAGGTTCTGCCCACTCTATTGAAAAAGAAGCCTGGATTCTTCGGCAAATACCTTTTGTATAATTTGCTGATAGTTTAACCCCTAGATCTGGATATGAATGTTTCATTTGGCAATGGATGAAAAAGTCAAGAAAGTGAGCGTCAGGCCTTGGGTGGGAGAGCCTCTAGATGTCAAGGCTGGGTAGGTTTAGGAACTGGGAGTGGTGGTGGGGTTGTGTAGGGGGAAGATGGGACTGCTGGAAATGCTGACCATGGTGAGGTAGAGGAGGAGAGATCTATGGGGAACCTAAGGGTGACAGCAGGGAAAGAAATTGCTGGATGGTGCAAACAGTTTACACACTAGGCTGCTAAATGAAAGGTTGGCAGTTTGAGCCCACTCACAGGAGCCTCGGAAGAAAGGCCTGGTGATCTATCTGAAAAATCAGCCATTGAAAATACTATGGAGTACAGTTCTACCATGAGTTGATTCAATGGCAACTGGTTTATAGCAAGGAAGGGAGTGTCAGCACAAAGGAGGAACACAACATCATGAATGACGATACAAATAGGCACACGTTTGTATATACATATGTATACATAGTTGACAGAGACCAGTGTCCTCAGTTAAACCCCTTCTTTGGTACATGTTATATAGATCTATGAAAGCAGCCTGGTTGTGCAATGGTTAAGCACTCGGCTGCTAACCAAAAGGTCTGCGGTTCAAATCTACCAGCAGGTCTCTGGGAGAAAAGACCTGGTGATCTGCTCCCATTAAGATTTCAGCCTAGGAAACCCTAAGGGGCAGTTCTACTCTGTCCTATGGGGTCACTATGAATTGGCATTGACTCGACGGCACACAAAGGCAACAACATATAAACCTTAATGGAAAAATAAACCCCAACCTCTTCCTTCCCTTCTCCTCCCCTGAACAAACAAAAACTCCTATATTTGTAAATAATTATTTCATACAGATCTACACATGGGCTTAATATATTTCATCAAGGAAATGAAAATATGCTAAAGTAGGAAGCATATCAATAGAAAATGTGTCCTTGTTGGAAAAAATCCAGATCTTTCCATTGTTAACAAAATGAGACATCTGTGCTCATGTTCTGTGAAGAGTAGCATATAAATATCTGAGAAGATAAATGGATGTTCAAGAAGTCACCTGATGATGCTGCATTCATGGCGCCTGATGCCCACCGTACTTCTCTTCTCCTTGGAGGGTACAGGGCATGGTACTGCTTCTTTTCAACAACCTTTTCTGGATTATCGAAATCTTCTCACCCAAAGCATGCCAGCTCTTATGCTACATACCTGTATCCACTCTCTATAGGAATCTTCTCCAGGAGTCCACCCATTCTCAGGGTAGTTCAGGCGGGATCGTTCTGCAGACCAGTTGGTGCTATACTGGGAAGAAGCCGTGATGTGGTCAGAATGAATCTCTCCTGATTCCATGCCCAGAGCTTCCATACATTTGAAATCTGAAGGGGGGAGAAAAAGGTCCAAAGTCATCAAAGCATAGGTGACATAAGAATAAGACACATTTTTCTCTTTAATCTGGCAGATTAGAAAGTTTACTCTGATGTTGACTTAAAAAAGATGACAGCCAGTGACTTATTAGAACTTAGCACTAATATTTGCATTTTCATGGCAATGGTTTTTAAAAATAAGGCTGTGAAGATCATCCCAGTGATTAATTGTTTTCCCAACTGGACCTAGGTTAGCAGAAGCACTCTTTGGAATTTATTACAAAATGATAAAAATTCTGATTAATTTTCAAAGTTGAATGTATATAGAGATGTCATATGGGTACACACCAATTGTGTTTACATAACATTTTAGTACTGAATTATTTCCTACCATATCTTACACAAACTGAAAAAGAGCCTACGTACCCTTACAATTCATATTGGGTGGACACTAGCTCTTAACTCTCTGCCTTTTAGATTCCTTACAATTGGCACCAAGACCACCTCTCTGGCTTGGTCATCATTATTAACATCCTTAGTTTATCACACTAAAACACAGAAGTATCCACCAGGGATAACCTGTAGTATCATATGGCTCCTAAGAGCACCACGCTTCTACAGCAGAAAATAATAATGCTCACAATGACGAGCACCAGCCATCAAAACCTATTTTCCATTAGGCCCTGTGTACTCAGCTTGACAGTACTGGGAAATGAGTAATCAATTTTAAGAAAATATTAATCCAAAGTAGCTAAAGTGAAAAAAGCTTGGGAGATTAAATGGAAGATTCTCAACTATCCAGAATTGCTCAATAAACCAAAATGGCAAAAACGACAAATTTCTGAACTTTCTGTCATGACAGATAAGGTTTTATGGTTCTATACTTTTAAACTTAAGTCAGTTATTTGCAAAATGAAAACTATTTATAGGCACAAAAACACATACTAATTAAAACAATAAATTAGCTACAAATTAGATTTTGAAATTTAATTGGCCTTTTTTTTTTTTTTTTAATAAGATCTGGTAGAGAAGATACTAATATAACTCAAGACCAGGTCTGTCAAACACTCCCTTGCCCTCTCCTCATATTATTTTACAACCTGGGAGCTTGAACTGATGAAACATACAAACCACTTACTTTGTGTTCTCTCTTTTTTTTTCCCCCTTAGGCTCTTAAAAGAACTGAAGACTACATAAATTTCGAGAGTTGAGTTAGTTGAGTTGAGTATTTTAATACAATCCAAAAATACATTACTTTTTTTTTTTTAATGTTAAGGGATAGCAGAAATTAAGATGTGTTTCTTTTACATGGACACCCACTTTCATTCATGTAAGAAAGAAAACCAAAAATGGCTTCCTCCAGGGTCTTCCACCAAACCAAACCACGATACACTCACGATACATTCTGAGTGACCGCTGTGTCGATGAGCTTCCTGCAGATTTATTCTTCTCCTCAAGAATCAATGATTCTCAGCCTATTCCACCTTCAAGGGAGCAAGTAGGTGGTCTGGTCATAGTCCATTTTTTCTACTCTTTTGCCATTTCTCATTTTTCTGCCATGATTCCAGAGGCTCACAATCTACCGCTTCACCCACAATTTTATTAAGAAAGCACACCAAATAGTTCTTCATATTGATATTCATATAAACCATTTTAAACGAGAAACACAAACAGCTGGCACCCCAATTCACAATACACTTCTTTAGCGTTTCACGTGGCTACAGGTGTGTGAGGAGAAATGACAGGGAGTATTTACCACAGGGCTTTGAAAGATGAATAAACCACTGACCTTCGGAGACACTGCTCTGCAAGACACTGTAGTTTGCTGAGAAGCCTTCTTTTGCTATTGCACTATCAGTATAAAAAACCATTGATAGAATGCCTGATGAAGAGCGGATTCGACCCGGTGTTTTCTGTCCACAGTAACGCCCGATGTGAGGGCCAACTGGAAAGGGAAAAATGCAGACAATGTCAAAATGTTTTTCTCCTAAAGCAAGCGAAAAAATAATCATTTGCAAACCTGGGTCCCAGCAGTGTTTTCTACTGCAAAGCAAGTCTTCCCTAGTGAATTGGTGTGCACTGAGCATATTGGACCAGGTTTGCAGAGTGGATTTCAGAATACGCCCAGAAGGGCAATGACACCATAACTGCATTCCCCAGTCAGCAGGAGTGTTTTCAGGAACAGAATCAAAATGCTTGGTTCAGTTGCAGAGATTTGGGCTGTCAAGTGACACCTTGGCATTCACCTCCATGGCCAATTGGCACCCACAGCTCAGCACTGAAAGACCCAACCATACTGTGATCATTGCCAAAGCTTTTTGGACAGACCTTTCCTCTCTTCTCCTGTCCTAGGAGAAGATCGTAGGAAAGGCTAATGTCCTGGGAATAGAGTAGTGCCAAGGGTATGATCAAGCACTTGGTAACCCCAATACCCTCCTCCTTCCACCTTTGAGTCATGGATTCCTGTCAAGATAAGCATCATAGATAAGCATCAAGGATAATGGATTATTCATTACTCATGTGTACTCGAACCCCTGGTGGTGCAGTCGTTAAGAGCTATGGCTGCTAACCAAAAGGTGGGCAGTTCTAATTCACCAGCTGCTCCTTGGAAACCTTATGGGGCAGTTCTACTCTGTCCTATAGGGTCGCTATGAGTTGGAATTGACATAATGGCAACGGGTTTGGCTTTTTTGGTTTTCATGGTACAATCTGAACACTAATTAGTAAGGGGTTGCACCAATTTAAAATTTCTAGAGACTACAGATGCCAATAATTTACAAATCACAGCTTTCAGTAAAAATGAAAGAAAAATGTATCTTTCTGACTTGTGTCCCAGTTTGTTTTTTCTTTTTTTCTTTTTGAGGTTCCCCAAACCAAACCTAAGAGATATGACTATGTAACGCTTGTGTTCTGTAGCCAAGAGATGACCCAAAACAGCTATTTGACTATGCTGTAGACCATTTGGAACCCTGACTAATTTGTGCTAAGGTCAAACTGCGATTTGGCTCCAACTAGCCACATCTTCGTTGAGAAGTGTTTTTAGACAGACATTGGCAATTAGTAATTGTAAATTGCCTTATGGACAGCACAGAAGCCTCCAGGACTTGGAGAATCTTTCCATTTCCCTGTCTGGATCAGCAGCAAGACAAAAAAAAAATAAGTCCTTTTTTCTCTGGGTTTTTTTCATTGCACATATGGTGAAAACATACCAGATGGTTTGGACTTAGAAGGACAATCTGGTGTGGACTGTTTTCCCCTCTAAGAAATCCATGGTTCTGTGCATTTCAACTAAGAATTATTGCTTTGTTTAAGGAGCATAGTAGGTGGACTTTTCCCTGGAAGGATGGGCCTTCAACAGGGCCCCACTCTTGGTGTTTGTTCCAAGGTCTGTGTGTGTAGCCTGGATTCAGAAGGCAGCTGATAAGGCCTAGGAGAAGCTGCATGTGTGAATGGAAAAGTTAACTTCATAAGAACGGACCTGAGAACTGATCTCCCTGGAGTCCCATGTACAAGCTGAGTCCCTGCTAGGCAGCCCATCTTAAACCAAAACCAAAACCAAAAACCAAACCATTACCATCGAGTGGATCTGGACTCATAACGACCCTGTAGGACAGAGTAGAACTGCTCCCTAGGGTTTCCAACGCTGTAAACTTTATGGAAGTAGATTACTCCATCTTTTTCCTGAGGATTGGCTGGTTGGTTCAAACCATTAATCTTTCAATTAGCAGCTGAGTGCTTAACCACTGTGCCACCAGGGCTCCTTAGCTCATCCTAACACCCTGATTTTTAGCCTGTGCAGATCCTGGGCTTAGATTTTCAATTCTTGGCCAACCTTTGAAAACAAAAACAACAAACAAAAAAACCCTGATATACCTAGTAACTTCTCAATGCATCCAAATTAACTGATTTGACTGAATTCAAATTTTTTTTATCTCTACTGCCATCCCTTCACTTTCTATCAATCCTCACTCTCTGTGTGTAGATTATGCTTCATCATGAAGAAAGCCAGGAGGATGACCCAGTAAGGGGAGTTGATATAGACAATCTATAGGGTATCACATTGTAATGGTAAGCAGCTGTGCATTATGGGAAGAGGATTTTGTTATATTGGGCTTTGTTGGCAGGAGAAAGCATCTCAGAGGATGTAACTCTTTCCATTTTTTGCTATTTTTTTTCTCCTCAGCTTTAATCTTGGCCTCAGATTCTTCTGCAACAAGTACGGGTTCTTTGCCAGCTTTTCATTCTAAACGTGGCCCTACTACCAATTCACCACTTTTTTCTTTCCCACAGAGTGCAAAGGTGCCAGTAATATATGCATGAAAATATCTTGCTAGCACCATAAACTCAAGTCTTTCCTTTCCTCAAAAAGAATTTGATATCTGGTCTGTGGTTTTATTTATTTTTTTGGTCTGTGATTTTAAATGGGAGATTTTGAGTCCATTCATATATCCTCCTTTTCGCTCCGTTTAAATTCTATTATTCTGGTTTCATAATCTTTCTTTTTCTTTAGTTTGTGGGCAAACTTTTACGACCCTAATCTTTGGGGTCATCTCTGATGGCCATAGCCACTGACCTTACCAAGAATATGAGCAAGAAAGGGAAGCTGTGATCACCCTTTAAAGCTCTGGCTGTTGGTTCTCCCCTCTCCATGATCACCCAAGTCCTCTGGAGAGGGCAGGAAGGGGAGTCTCCTTGAAAGAGCAAACAGAAGAGAACTTGTCTGGGGCAGAGTCATAATTTTGAGAGTCTCCATGACTCACGGGTTGATAATGTTTTAGACATGCTGGGTAAATCTGCCTTCTGTTCTTTAGAACATTGCCCCCGCACAGCAGCGTGCAACTCTATTCAGGAGCCCTCAAGACACGGGAGGGAAAGGCTTCTGCAACTATAATACAAAGAAGTATTGAATTTTCCTGAACAACAGCGAGACCTTCGCCTAGCAAGCTAATGCAATATTGATCTGAGCAAGAGCGGATGAAGTACTCTTATCCTTCTTGTATGTGTGCTCATTTGTGTATTTACATGAACACAGCTATTGGATTTCCTATTTCCATTATTGTGGACCCAAAGGCCCAGGAGATGAATGAAAAATGACACAGAAATAGAAGTATAATTCACATATTCTGAAAACTTAAAGCAAGCGAAATGTGCCAAGTGATAACCTGGGGGAGAGTAGAACTATAATGGCCATGTCGTCTTAGGTGTGGAGGTAACAGGATTTACGCCGTTTAAAAAATACCTGCAATTGGACGTGGCGTTATCACAGTCTTTGTATTTTCCTATGAATCTCTCTAGTAATTACAGTCCCTGTCACTTTTAATGTGGGAAAAAAAAAAAAAAGCAATGATCTACCATAAAAAGGTACTTTAAAATGAGGTCTTTTGACTAAATAAACAAAAAAGTGAATCATTTCAAAGATCCAAGATAAATCATGTATACTGTTTACAAATTAATAATCATTTTGGTGGAGGAAATTTGGAGGACTCAATACAAACTTTGCTACTTTTCCCTCAGGAATTTTTTTTTTTTTTTTTTTTTTTTTTTTGCTTATTTCTATCTATCCCTGTGGTTTTAAAAGTTTAATTTTAATATAAACGTAAATGAAGAAAACAAACAGAGCTCAATCTAGCTTTCATGAAACTTCTTCCTAAAAGCGTTTGCAATTTCTGGAATGTAGATAAGACTGCAGTTCAAGCCCCATGTCCAGCCTAGATGAGGCTGATGTCATCAGCCCCCATGTGGTGTGAGCTGAGCATTCATGTTTGGCTCCATAACTCAGTGTGAGCACTGTGGTATCAATCAGGGCAGCAGTGCTTAACTCACGGCTCTCAAAGCACATGTAAACTTCCACAAATTATTTCAGAGTTGCTCCTTGAGAACACATAGATCTTCAAAGAAAGTGAAGGATGGAGATGTGTGATTCACAACGTGCATGCCTTGTATTTTGAGTTTTGCGGTTAACTGCTTTTCTTCAAAGTCAATCTGAATCAATGGGTAGCTTTCAATTACTTAGTTATTTAATTCAATGTTTACGATAAAATGCAACATAAAATCACTTGATGCTTAAAAGCCTTCAGCACCCTCTGGTTGTTTTTGGAAATGATATCAAAGACTAAAAGCAATTTCTCTGGCAGAAGAACAGTATGCACTGAACTACTATGACAAAAATGTTCCTAGTGCCATTGACAAAAAAAATCAGGGGAATGCAGTCTCTTATTTCTCCTGAAAAAGAGCCGTTTTGCTGGTTTAGGCTGGATGAGGCCAGGTAAATACTAACAAATACATAAACACATTTTTCATATCCCAAAGCCAGCTTTCCCTGGGAATAAGTCATATGCACCATAGTTCAAAACATGGGTGAATTGCCAGGCTGATAACTTATTGTTAATTGTTCCTCTTTTTAACTCAGTGATTTTCTAGAACCAGAAAATTACTACTTTGAAAAACCCTTGACACTAATAACAATGTGCTTCTTTCTGAAAGTATTCTAAATAAGTTGTTTCATTGGACCTCCTTTTCAGATGTCATTTTAAATGAAAGTTCTAGATAAGAAGGCTGAGAATTTGGGTTGTGAACAAATAAACCCATTATTAAATGTTTCAACTATTGTTACAACATTATGATAACATTGTTTTCCTAATTATTGGACTGAATACTGAGAAGCCAATCAGCATTCTGTTTGGGTGAATCTTATTACTTAATGAAGGAGTTTGGATAAGATCATCATAACTCTATTTATATGGTAAAAGAGCAAAGAAAAAGCTAAACAACTCACTCATTTACTCTAATGACAATATAAGCTTTCTCTAAACCCACATTTTCTCCAATGATGTTCACTATTGAGGAACATTCCTAAATTGAATTACACTGATAATTTTAAGGTCAACTGAAAGACTAAGGCAATGTCTTTCAGGTTGTACTTGCTATTCATTTACAATTTATTTAAATATTCTTTCCTCCAACTTGATAATAATATATGGCTCTATTTTATCGATAGTGATGTATCTTTAACTGTATGACTCCTCAGAACTTTCAACCTACCCTTTCTAATCTGTGTAGCATGTACTCTCTAGAGAAATCTTAATATTAAACCAGACTAAACACACGACAAGCAATGCAGCTGCAACAAATTATTTGATATTATCTCCCTCTGTTCAGAATTTGAGTGTGTATTTTTGCCATTCACCTTCTAATTGATTGAATGGAAAACTTTCATTTAGATATCCATATGGCTGCCCTTCTCCATCTCCTTTAAATCTTTCCTCAAATGTCACTTTCTTAATAAGGTCTACCTTGAGCAAGACATTTAAAATTGCAACCCATACATCTGCCCTCCTGACCCTTTATCCTTCTCATTCCTTCACACTGCTTTAGTTTCTTTCCTTCCTTCCTTCATTTTTACTTCCTTCCTTCTTTCCTCTTCCCTCCCTCCCATATTTCTTTTTGCTTATATCATTTCTCAAAGAGTCACCGTGAGTCAGAATGGACTTGATGACAACTAACAACAGCAACATTCCATATACGTAATTCACTTATTTATAATGTGCAATGTTTATTGTCTGATTGCTCCTGGCAGAATATATACTCTATGAGGGCAAGCCTTTTAGATTGTTCTGTTTGCCAAGTGCCAAGAACACTGCCTGGTACCTGGCAGGTGCTCAATAAATATTTTTTCAATGTATGAGTGAATTTAGATGATCGGATCGATTAGTATAAATCACATATTGAGGTGACTGAGATTGCTGAGGATAAAAATCCCCTAGAGGGCAGACAGAAGATCTGCCTAAATTAGAATTGCTCAAACAGTCTCATTCCTTTTCCAAATGTCTCACTTTTTTTTTTTTTGGTAGCATAATGGATGCATATTCACTCTTAAAATTTTATCAAGTACTTAATCTCTCTGGCCCTTAGTCTCTGCATTTGTAAAAACGAGGGGATTGATTTAACTGATCTCAAAGTTGTCAATCTCTGATAGTCTATGATTTAATGACAGTAGGCAGCTGACTAGGAATAAAGGTCTGACAATCTACTTCTGAAAATCAGCCAGTGAAACCCTGTGGAGCACAATGGTCCATCTGCAACTGATCATGGGGATGGTGTCATACCAGGCATGGAATTGGGGGCTGACTCGACTGACGGCAGGTAATAACAAAAACATCAGTAACAACAACAATAAGCAGATCAGTGAAATTAGCACACTATTTTAGAGGGGAAAACTGTTCTGGTCTCAAGTCTATCTCTGAAGCAGCTAGGGGACCTTGTGTAATCTTTCATGATCTCAGCTTTCTTATCAAATGAAGGAATTGGACTAGAGAATTGCAAAGGTCATTTTGAACTCAAATATTTCATCACTGCTCTGTATAAAAAGCATTGCTGCTTTGCTTTGCCTCCTCCTCCCCCCTTGAGCTATTCTTTTCAAAACCATGTATGTATCACGACATTGGTAAATGAATCCTGGTGTCCCTCTCCCCGGTCTTTCTCTTCTCAGGATGCTTCCTGTCGCTCTTACCGTCGGGAAATCCATCCCAGATTTCTAGCCGATCATAACGACAGAACATCCCCCCTGGAGGATTGGAGTCCGGTTCCAGGTCAAAGCTTTCAAATTCAAGGAGAATCTCTGACATCTTTGGCGCAAAGATAATATAAGTGCATTCCAGGCTGTTGGGATATTTTTCGGGGAATCCGGGGGACTTTATGACTCCGCTAGGTGTTGTGTAGTTCTGGGAACACTCAGGACCTACAAGTGAGAGAGAATAAGGAGTATAGTGACAATCCCACTCATACAGCTTCACCAAGAAATAACCTGGGCAAAGACAACTTTCTGATAAAAGCCTACCATTTTAATTACTCAGCCTCTTTCTATTAGTGATAGGTATGGAAAGTCAACTTGAGATTTATTGTGTTCACCTTCGTTTTCCATTTGTGTGGAGCAATTTAAAAACTTCTGCTATTGCCGAAAGAAAAGAAATGACAAATGTAAAATCATGTGGGAACAATGAATGAGTAAGCTGCAGAAATCTCGACAGAGCCCTAGAGAAATAATTATAGCCCCTTCAAGCTTAAATCTTTAAATCTTAAGGCTGACAGCTCTTTACTGGTGAAATAGAACATTTGTAAAAGTGAGAGAGCGAATTCAGTGGAGGGAGTTTGGGTTTCAGATTCCTACACCAGTGACTCAGTAACTCTGCCAGATGTGACCTATGCCTCTTTGACAAACTAAATGTGAAAGGTAATTCGTACATGGACCCAGGGTGAGTGACTCATTCTGAGTGCTGTTGACACAGGTGTGCTGGTAAAGTGCGGCTGTTAGTGAAGGCCTGATAAACTGTGATTACAGGCCGTGTTGCTAGAAGTCGCCTAATATCATTGTTGACATCCTAACCTTCCCCAAAGTATCAGATACTGTATTGTATGCCATTCTAGATTGTTTATTATGGAAATGTTGGCAATAAGGGTAGTATGTGTGTGTGTGTGTGTGTGTGTGTATTTATAATGTGTAATTTTAATGACTGTTCAGTGTTATCAAGACTTTACAAATTATGGTGGTTTGTAATTTAAAATTGGTCAAGGGCATACACATATAATGCAAGTTGACCTTCTGACTGTATGAATGACCACAGTTTCAACTGATGGTATCCAGTGCTGAATGGGGAATTCACTACATGACTGAAAATGCCACATCTATCTGGACATAAACATACCAACTCCAGACCACCACCACCACCACTGCCAGGACTCTAAGATAACTAAATTTAAGGATCTGTGTGAATCAGAGATGACTTGACCCTTTTGAATCTCAGGATCAAACTTGGGGGTGTTCAATTAAACAGTTCTTTTCCTGAGTCATTAAACTGTGGATTTGCCCATTTTGGTGACTCCTTCTTATCTCATTGCCATGTGCAAGCGGAAGGGCACTCTACAATGGCATGCATGGCGTCAACCCTAAAGAAGGTAGTTGGGTGAAATTTTTCTTAACTACATGTTCTCCAAAAGCGCCAAGCAACTAGAAACAACTTATTAGGCATCAATACAGATTAAATTTAACCAGCCAGGTCTCTGTGGCTCAGGTCAGGAAGAGGAATCTCCACTTTAAGCATCTGGCAGCGAACTGAGAAGGCAAATCAATTGTTTTCTCTCTGTGGGCATATTAGATAGCCATGACATTGAGGAGACTCAAAGAATGCTTATTATATGGGCACAATGAGCCTGGTTCACAGAGGTCTGATTTGCTTAAATTAACTCCCCAAACCTTCTTGAACAGGCTCACCCTTCACCATGACTGCCTCAAATACTTATCTGTTTGATTCTGGTTAAAAAATTATCGACATGTTTCATTTTGCCACGTCAATTCCAGTTAAAGAGATTCTGGAATGTGCTGTACAGTGTATAATCTGTTTCTAAGCTACTCTGGTGGCTTCTGACAGGACACTTACTATGTCGATTTAAGTCAACAGGTCCCAAAGAAAATACAGGACACTGATAACCCTTTGGAATTTTATTTCCAAAATGTGGGGATTAGTGACACTGGAGCCTCCAAACCTCTTCCCAGAGGGTCTCGGGGGAGATGCTTGGGCTGTGTCCTTGTAAGGCAAAGCAAACAACAGAGTTTAATGCAGGTAATAATAATATTGTCACCTCTTAAAAAGATAAATCTAGGTGAGATTAAGACTTATAAGAGAGTTAGGAAGAATCTTGATCAAAAGGGAGAAAATACAGAACAGAATTTCAAATTCTCACAGACTCCAGACTTTCTAGAACCATGGAGGCTGAAAGAACCCCTGAAACTATCACCCAGAGATAATCTTTAAACCTTAAACCAAAAATATCCCCTGAAGTCTTCTTAAAACCAAACAATAGTTTAGCTTAACTAGTAAAAAATGTCTGCCTTGAGCATTATGCTTTTAAAAACTATTGATATGGGATCAGGTTGATAACAGCAACTGAAAAGATTAGATAGGAGCCTTAGTGGGCAGTGAGTTTACATTAATGGAGGAGGAACAACTCAAAAAAGGAGGGTGAGAATGGTTGCACAACTGGAAGAATGTAATCAATGCCTGAAATGTGTATGTAGAAACAGTTGAATTGGTGTATGTTTTGCTGTGTATATTTGTATATTCTCAACAACAACAAATAAATAAAAATTGTAAAAAAGACTTAATAAGAGGAATATTAAGAGCATAATTTCAAATCAGTGAATTTCAAGGCTTTCACTGTGCCCTTGTCATGCCAAATACTTTCAGAAGCTAGGTCAGGTTTTCTAATATATTTTGATAAAACTTGGGGAAGATCCATGAGGTAATGGAAATAACTGGGCTGAGCATCAAGAGATCTGAGTTCTAGCCCCACCTTTACCACTAACCTCCTGTGTAACCTTGCAGGGGGCCTCCTAACCTTTCTGGTCCTCAGATTCTGTGCATAATGAGTGGGAGTTGGACTTTAGAATTTGAAAAAAAAAATTCCTTCTAATTTAAGGATTCTCTAATTCCCTACTTCATCCATTACCTACCAAAATTTGTTACAATATTTTCTTATTTACTGCTGTATAAGTTTACCACAACTGAACCAGCACCTTCCTGCAAAAGGACAATGGTGGGAATAGGGTAAAGAATACTGGGATAGACCCACCTTGATAAATAGGTGTGAAGCAATTTTGTTACCAGCCCTGTGTCTATCTGGGAGGGAATGAGCTGCTGGTGTGAGCGGGGCATACACAAGCATTGGGAGCCAGTGAACACCATGCTCCTAAAGTCATTTATAAGATTGAGAGGAGCCTGCGTACCTACAAGAATGCCACATTTAGTTGTTAATGACAACAGGATGAATAATAATAGTTAAGATACTCTATAGGCAATTATTAAACATACAGACCGTTAAGCAAATAACATATCAAGTCACCAGTTCTACTTACAATAAATGCCCTCCTCATCCCCATCTCAAGATCCACAGAAAACTGCTGTAAGCTTATTCCAGCATTTGGGCCTGGACAACCCAGGGTAAAGGGAGGGACAGGGGCAGAGTGATAGGTGGAGAGGCCTGGGTTTCCTAGAGAAAATTTTAAGGTGAATGAGAATAACTTTAGGGCTAGTGGCCCATGGTTGCAGCATCTGGGAAGGGACAGCTAGAAAAGGAAGTAGGGTACCTGGGGATAGCACTAGGGTTGTCCAGGTTGGCTCCAGGAGGAACGAGAAGAGGTGGAGACTGGCTTTGATGATGGTCAGGAAAAGAGGGTTCTCTAGAAACGCAGCCTAGAGACACGGAAATGGCCAAAATCTCTCTTAGAATGGTAATCTAGTGCCGAATACCTCAAGGTCAACAGGTGAAAGATTAATTTCCTAGTTACATTAAGCTATAATTAATACAATTCATGTGTTTTAAAGAAATGTAATACTGCTGTACCCTGAAAGAGTACTATATAGATTCATGGATTCAATAATATCATTAAAATGATATCAAAAAATGATTATGAACCTGTATATGTCTATACAAATGTATTACATTGTTGCTGTAATCCATAAAGATTACAGTCTTGGAAACCCTATGTGGGAGTTCTACTCTGTCCTAAGGGGTCTCTATGAGTCAGAATTGACTTAACAGCAATGGGCTTGATTTTTTTGGTATAAGTACTATAGTATGTACAGTGAGAGAAATAAAACAACAAAAGATGTATTCTTTGCATTTTTCAGGCGGTGCCAATCTAGTTGGAAAATGAAACAAGAACACATGAATAAATTTGAAAATATTAAGGAGGAATATATTAGTAAGTGGGAAATATGTGCATGTATGTAGTATATATATGTGTATATATGTTCATGTATGCATACAGTATGCATTATGCATATGTATGTGTGTCTGTATGTATATGATTAATCAGAAAGAGCTTTCTGAGAATACATTTACAGATTTCTAAGGAGGCAAGGGACATAAACTGGAAAAGAGCTGTGGCTACTAATTTTTTTTTTAATTGTACTTTAGAGGAAGGTTTACAGAACAAACTAGCTTCTCATTGTTAGTACATATATTGTTTTATAACATTGGTTACCAACCCCACGACATGTCAACACTCTCCCCTCTTGACCTTGGGTTCCCCATTACCAGCTTTCCTGTCCCCTTGTGCCTTCTAGTCCTTGCCCCTGGGCTGGTGTGCCTCTTTATTCTCATTTTGCTTTATGGGCCTGTCTAATCTTTGGACGAAGGGTGAACCTCAGGACTGACTTAATTACTGACTTAATTACTGGGTGTCTGGGGGCCATACTCCCAGGGTTTCTCCAGTCTTTTTCAGGCCAGTAAGTCCGGTCTTTTTTTGTGAGTTAGAATTTTGTTCTACATTTTTCTCCTGCTCTGTCCGGGACCCTCTGTTGTGATCCCTACCAGAGCAGTCGGTGGTGGTAGCCAGGCACCACCTAGTTGTACTGGATTCAGTCTGGTGGAGGCTGTGGTACTTGTGATCCATCAGTACTTTGGACTAATTTTTCCTTGTGTCTTAGTTTTCTTCATTCTCCCTTGCTCCAGACAGGGTGGGACCAGTGGAGTGAGTATCTTAGATGGCCACTCATAGGCTTTTAAGACCCCAGACCTTACTCACCAAAGGAGAATGTAGACTATTTTCTTTATAAACTATGTTATGCCAGTTGAGCTAGATGTTCCCCAGATCATGGTACCCAAAGCCCTCAGCCTAGTAATTTGGTCCCTCAGGGAGTTTGGATGTGTCTATGGAACCTACATGACCTTGCCTTGGACAAGTTGTGCTGGTTTCCCCAAGCAACAGCTATGAATTTTGAAGGCACCAGCTTTATCCATAATAATTGTAACACATATTATTTATTGACACATATTCAGTGACAAGCACTGGTCAAAAGGTTTCCATTTCAACTGATCTTCACAAACACCTGTGCTAGGTATTACTATCCATTTTTTTTCAGATGCGAAAACTGAGACTCTGAACATTCACAAAGATAGTCAGGGGCAGAATTAGGATTCAAATCCAGGTCTGCTCGATTCTACAACTTGTGTTTCTATCTGTCTCACTCTCTGAAGCAGGAAAGCCAGACTGTGTGGATTTGTAGGACTTGAAGTTGGAGAAGTACAGGCAGCAGGTGATATCAAATCTTGAGTGGGACACTGAAGCTTGACACAATAGGCAACGGGGACCTTCTTCTGTGGGTGTTTTGAGGACAGTGGCTGATGGCTGTTTGAAAAGCTGTGTAGGACAAAGTAAACGGGGAGAACCACAACTGGAGGCCCATATGGTTAATGGCAGTGGATGTGGAAAGGAAGCCATGACTCTTTGAGACCTTTCAATGAACATTCAAAAGAAGTAGAAGCCATATTGGATAGAGGGAGTCAAGTAGAAGAACAACAAAATAAGGTTTCAAGTCTCAAGGATGGTATTGGGGAGCAGGACAGGGAGACTCTGGTACTTTTTAGACTAACAGAAATGTGGGAGCTGAGTTCATTTGGAAGGAAGATGGAGATTTCTCACTGGCTTAGCAACAAATCTCTCTCTTTTCTCTTTCAACCATCTTCAGATCTTTGGAAACACTGAAAATGAAAGGCTAATCTTGGTCTTTTTTCTGACACCTTTTTTCTTTGATAGTGCCATATGCAGGTAAGCAAAAGAATATACATGTATAGTTACACATATATATGTACGTGTATGATATTATTCATATAACAAACAGGTTTCAACACAAGAAAGTATGTACATATGTTATCACCTGTACATACTGATGTCATATGTATACTGTTCTTTATACTAAGAGTGTGCTTAGATAAATTTCTGAAGTAAGTTCTCTCCATTTATTCATATTTATGTGGGTAGAGCCAGATTTCTTAGAAATTTGAAGAAGTTGTACCAGTGTTCCCAGAAACCACTTATGGCTCTTCTTTTTACTATTCTCAGGTGTTGATATTAGGCTTTTGCAACTGGCATGGCTAGATTTTTTTCTGCTAAAAAAAACAAAAACAAAAACTCTTTCTCCTATATTCAAGGACAATTCATTCAAATCTTGAGCTTCTGTCCCTGGATCAGAGGTCCACAAATTAATGTCATCTTAAAAATGTAAATAACTGAAAGGCTGAATTTAACACATAAAAGGATTTTACTGGCAGTTGCTGAAAACAGTGACATCCAGATAAAGCTACATTGCTTAATGATTGATTGATATGTGTACTTAATCCCTCAAGGCTGGGAAACTATGACTCATTAGGTTCTAGCCCATCCCAATATATACCGCAAAAACATTGTAACAGAAGATTACCAAGTGACTGTATTGAAAGAGGTGACTGATTTTTTATTCCCAATGGGAGTTCCATTTAAAGCAATTACTGTTTCTTTTCCTCCAAGAGGTTTTATCCCCCAACGAGCCCCTCTTAATAGAAAGCCTCTTCTTCTCTCAATAGCTTTAGAAACTCTAAGACTGGGAGGCTGCTTTGCTTTCCCTGGGAACTTCCAGTCTTGAATGTTGTAATAAAATAAAGGGGACAGGGTGTATATGGCTTTAAGGTAAGAAGAGGGACTAATGCATTTTTAAGAAATCAAGCTTCAAGAGTAGCTCAAACTAATTTTTGAAGAAGAAAGGTAATAAAAGCAAATGCTTTTAAAATAATTTTATAAAGTATATTCTTTATACAACAATGGTCACCACATCAAAATGATGCAATTTGATTCCTGAAATACGTTTTCCAATTTTAAACACAACTTTTCCATACAATAGTTAACTTTGTTTCAAAGTGTTTTCCAACATTTTTGTAATGGAAATACCTATATTTTTATGAGACGATAAAATCATTACTCCCAGTCTTTCTTTTCACTTTGTCTTTCATGAAATCAAACAATGTCAATGAACATTTAGTCATACTTGGTCTATTATAAGTTATTTACTCACCTCGCTTGAAAATTTCATAACGTATGGAAAATCCTGCGCCATGGGTCTCATAGTCAGAGACAAATCTGATAAAAAGAAACTGCCCTGAAGACACTACAGGAGAAGGAGCTATCTTTCCACAGAACTTTCCCCATAAGCGTCCATTTGCGTTGTCTCCATCAATGACTTCCACATAGTCATACCTAGCATAGAAACATAGTAAGAAAGCATTAAGTTGATGAGAAATGCCCTTTTAATTTCCATAATTTAGAAACCAGCATTAACCTGTATAGTCTGTCAGGAAAAAAAAAAAAAAAGTGCAATCTGCATTCACCACTGCCTTAAGTAAAGAAAACTCTAGCAAAATGAAATAATTAAAATGGACTACATGATGTCTGTATACATCATCTGGCAACACAGAACTACTAAGAATAATGGCGTCCATTATACTTGCAGACAATGTCAGTGAAAGTAACCAATTAACAAGAAAAAGAAAAATCTCATGAGCACAATTCTCTATTATTAAATTGTGTTCCTTTGTCTTTGGTGGTGGGGTGTCAATACATAATGCTATGCATTCTTTTCAAACTGTGAAGTTCTTTTATGAATTCAAAATGTCCCCTTGGCTGGAGATCTCCAAGAACAATACTTTGATTTCTGTGAGTGACCCTCTAAACATATGGCCACAGAATAATAAACAGATTCTGTACTATTTAACTCAATTCCACCAACTCCAGACTTCTTAGAAAAAACTCCCTCAGTATCCACATCCAATGATTAAAATACAGATCATCTTCCCCCAACCTACACTTGGATCATAGACTACAATTTACCCAAAGAAAAGAGTTTACTTAAAAATGGAAAGTAACTTTGTTTATACCCACCAGCCTGAATCTATAAAGGAATATCATTGCTTGAAAATGAAAAATTACACGCTTGAAATCACCAAGTGATGTGATATATATATAAAAATCAGGCTTAATGATGATATGCTAATGAGGCACACGATAAAGCGACAATAAAATATTACTCTAAAGATTGCATTGAGATAATAGATACGTTCCGACCTTATTTGTCCCTAAATTGTGGAAAACGTTGCCAATAATCTAGCATCCCCCAGGAAAATAGGAAGGCTTTGGTTTGTTTGGTATTCTCTATTTCTTATTCTCTTGCTCTTCCCTCTCTTTTTATTTACCAAGTCACCTAGGAGCCAGATAATCCGATTTGTCTGCCATTTTTCTTCTAGAACTGACATGAAAACATTACAGTGCATTCATTTTAAACCTTTATTTTATTTCTCTCTTTAACTTGGTTCCAAAGTCCTGAGATATATTAATTTCAGGAATGGCTAAAATATGGCAGTAACATAAACTATATCTGGCAATTCAAAAGAGATCAAAGCAGGGGATATCTTCGTGATGACCGATGTCATCTTTAACAATCCCTTTTCAAACGGTCCAGGACACATTACTTATGTTTACTCGGAGTCTCACGAGACAACTGCAAAGATGGTCTCACTAGTTAAAGTGGACAGCCTGAGGCTCTTTAAATTAAAAATGACATTACCTGATCAGTTAAAATTGTGTGCCAGCTTTGTGTATACCAAGAAGAAAACAAAGCTGACACTGATGGAACAAAGCATTAACATATGTGAATGATTGTATTAACTGCATTTCCTTGGCTGCATCTGATATTTCCAGTAGTAGTCACTTGGCCTCCTAGCATCACTGTCCCTATTCAAAACTATGGAAATACACAGAGGAATTGTGCATTTCTCAACACTTTGGGAGATGCTTTGCATGTTAAAAGAAGAAGAAGAAGGAGGAGGAGAAATAGAAGTAGAGAAGGAGGAGGAGGATGAAGAACGCATTATGTTCGAAATCCTAACTAGCCTTTTACATTCAACGGAGGGCAGCTGAAAAGAACACCACGGCTGTATTCATTAAAGCCTCAGAAGTTGGCATTTATGGAGTAATTCCTTTTATCTCAACTGCTTCTTTGACAAGACAGGTCTGCATGTTTTGCTCCACGCTTTCATATAATTTAGCTGTGATTTGAACTGTTGACTGTGTTTGGCCTGGCTACTGTGCATCTAGCGCTGCCATATAGGCTCTTTATTTGGATCTTGATATGTTCTGAATACTAAGTGGTCAAATCCAAGCACATTCCGCCTTCCAACTACAAATAAGAGAGGTGGGTCAGGCATTTCAGAAGAACTGAGGGCATTCCAGCGAGGAGATCTTTCTCCCAGGTATTCCAGAACTCAGCTAATGGAGTGCCAGTGAATTGCAACGGAGAAAGCAGTCAGTATTTTAATTCACATATCCTCCAAGAGTAAATACTAGGATCTCCTCTTGGCAACAGTGAGAGCTATCCATAAAAGAGGGAGAGGGATTAGAATCCCTTCCCAGCAAGAGATAAGTCATTGCATCGTTAAGTGCCAATTCTAGAAGATTGAATTATTCAGGGGATGCAAGAGCTTACATTTGTAAACTGGAATGCTGCTATCATTTTAGCACTTCCCTTCAAAGGCTCATCCAATAGGACCCCAAAGACTATCATAAATAGCAGTTCTTGTAAATATTCAGGAGGGTGTATGTGCACTAGTTGCAAAGGGTAGCAATGCCAAAGAAGTTAAGACAGTAGCTTGCAACTCCCTCTGGAGTTGGTACCAGTTCCACTCCAGAAGTTTCTCACTGGCAAACCTGGTGCCAGGAATGCAGCTGGTGTGCCAGCATCCCTCTCCAGAGACTAAACGTGTCACCACAGCAACACACCAAGCCTGCTTTGGCCTGAGGCCCAGGATACTGAGTTTGCAAATTTTGGTCCCTCAGCCGGCTGCACATTGCTCTGTTACTGCTGCCAGTGAGGCAAACACTGCATTTCTGGGAATGTCATGAGTCCCCTAGCAGCGACAGTGCAGATGTGCAAAGGTGAGAATGCAGGCGCTTGTTTGACTCTCGTTCTGAACCACGTGTTCCAGCTGTTACAGGAGAAGCAGGAATTGTGCCCCAGGAAGCGATTCCCTGAAAGCTAGAGGAGGGTCAGAGAGGTGACTTCTCAGTTTGGAGCCCTGTGGCTTGAAGGCCACCACCCAGCTCTGTAAAGAGAATGTTCTAGGTGACAAGGATGCTGTGTCTGAATCCAAAGAGTAGCACCCTTCTCTACGGGGCCTGGAACCAGGGTTGCTTCATTTTCTTGCTCACAGCACAAATAGAGGTTCCATCTAAGGAAAGCCCCTCTCCCCCACCCCACTGCCACCACGCATCCTCCCAAGAATTTAAATGGAATGTGAATTTTAAAAAAATATTCAGGGGACAACCAGCCTCTACTCCTTTTAGGCATCCTCCATTTCTTTCTTAATGCTTTCCCTTTCTATATTAACAATGGAAAAGTGGGTATACACTTGCTGGAAAGTAATGCAAAGATCCCACCATCCGTCAGTTTGTTGTACTGCGGTGGCTTGTGTGTTGCTGTGATGCTGGAAGCTATGCCACTAGTATTTAACATACCAGCAGGGTCACCGGTGGTGGACAAGTTTCAGTGGAGTTTCCAGACTAAGACAGACTAGAAAGGCCAAGACATTGATTTCCAATAATTATTCAATGAAAAACCTATGGATCATGACAGAATATTGTCGGACGTCCTTGCTTTGGACATGCCATTAGGAGGGATCAATCGCTAGAGGAGGCCATCATGTTTGCTGAAGTAAAGGAATGGCGTGGGCAAGGGAGCCCCTCAATGAGATGGATTGGCACAGCGATGGACTCCAACATGCTGCAGTTGTAAGGATAATGCAGGACCACGCAGTGTCTTATTCCGTTCTACCTAAGGTCACCATAAGTAGGAGTTGACTCATGGACAGCTAAGAACAACAATGCAAAGATGTCTACCTAAGCCTTTTGCAGTTAAAAGGCATTCTCCAGCTGTTTCAATTTTAGTGCATAATAGGCTTGTGAAGGTAGCCCTGATAGAGCAGTGGTTAAGTGCTCAACTGCTAACCAAAAGGTCAGTGGTTCAAACCATCTAGCAGCACCTCAGAAGCAGGTGTGGCAGTCTGCTTCTGTAAAGATTTACAGCCTCAGAAACCCTCTGGGGCAGTTCTACTCTGTCCTATAGGGTCGCTATGAGTCGAGATCGACTCGACAGCAATTGGTTTGGTTTGGTTTAATAGGTTTGTGTGGGTCTTTTCACTTGTGTCCCTGGCTTTGAATCCAAGCTCCTTAAGCTAAATGGTCATATGTTTTTATATCACAATATGTCTTGCTTACGTAGTCCCCCACCCTCACTCTACATAAGATATATGTGGGCGGTGAAACAATTTTGAATCTTAATAGTAATCACGAGTTAAGTTTCCCATAAGAATGATAAACGAATAAAGGTTTCCTTCTAAGAATTCACGAAAGGATTACCCAGAGATTATTATTGTTTTTTCCTTTTGGAAAGTTTGAATTATGGGTTTAGGAAAATGGTCAAGTAGGGGAAAAAGTGATGGGAAAATGAGCGATGTATTCAGTCACTACAGGGAGGTTTCAGAGGCTTTATAGGTATGCTGTGCTGAATAGACGGATAGCATACTTTACTTAAGTCGGGTTTTCTCTCATGAGTACAAATGACCCCTAACTCCCTATGGTGGAACCCGTAAATGGAACGGAAGTTAATCCTGTGTGGGGTGTTGTCTGATATAGTGAGTTACTGCACCAGCCTCTCAAGGCTCTGGACATTCTTGCATTAGTAGGAAGGGGAATTCTAGGAGGTAGTGTCTTTTAATCTCCTTCTAAGAAGATCTACCCCCACGTGCATAAATACATTAATAATGGAGAAATCTGATACCTGACATCATAAACCAGAGTGAGAAATTTTGTTGGCTAGCATCATTTTCACCTGTAAAAATGTGTTTGCTTGACTCTTTGGTTTATTTTGCACAAGGCATTAATAGCTATCCCAACTGAACAACCTGCAAACGATTACTCTGCTGCCATCCAAGAATTACCTTATATATTCCCGACAAGAGAACAGATATAATTTTTTCCCCCAGTGTATTAGAGAGAGGATTTGGAAATAAAAATGTACAGTGATGGAGCTAGGAGGGGCCAAATTGGTCTGCATCTGTGTTTCTGAGAATTTTTACATGCGATTCATCCCCAAACAGTTCTAGCCTGCTTGCAACATTCTAACTGTGACATATGAAAAGCCTTCCAATGTTCATAGCCTCTTATTTAGTAATTGCATTTTTAGGGATCTAGGAAGGAGCCCTGGTGGCACACTGGTTAAGCATCTGGCTGCTGTAAGGTCAGCAGTTCAAATCCACCAGCTGCTCCTTAGAAACACTATGGGGCAGTTCTACTCTGTCTTATAGGGTCGCTATGAGTCTGAATCAACTCGACAGCAATGGGTTTGGTTATTCTAAGGAAATTATCTGGAATCAAGTCAAATATCTATGCAAAAAGTATTGCCTTAGTTATAATAATGGAAAAATGGAAATATGGAAGGAAACAAGAAGGAATGGTGGAGAAAATTAGTACATTTATATCATGGAATATTGTTCAGCCATTAAACCCCATGGTCAACAAAAGTTTTTTTTATAACAGGGGAAAAGCTTATGATATAACAAGTGAAAAGTCAGGACATAAAACTCCATATACAGTATACTCTCAAATCATATTCATATGCAGACAAAGAACTGGAAGGCAATACGCCAAGCTGTTAATAGTGGTTCTTTACTCATTTTTACATTTTTCAAATTTTTTACAATGGACAAGTGTTCCTTTACAATATATAAATGTTATTCTGAAAAGCATTAACTAACCTCTGTATAAAGTAGCAAATCAATACCTACTTGCCTAGGTAACAATGTTGTATTTCTTGGTCAGAAAGCACTATCTTTTACAGTGTTTTCTCTGGAACTAAAACAAAGGCTTTGCTTTTTTCTTTTTCTTTTTTAAACAAGTGGATCAATGAGACTCTCTGTGTGTATTTTTTATTTTATTTTTTTTAGTATCACAAAGTTAAAATGAATTGGACTTGATCTCATATTTTCTGAAATGCTGGCAATAATGCTTTACATTTGTACAGTAATTTCCATATTACAAAATGCACTCACATGTATTATCTAATTTAGTCTTTACAGTAATCCTAGAAAGGCAGATAGCAGGTGTTATAATCGAGAGGGAGGAAGGGACACATTGAGTAAGACACACACACACACACACACACACACACACACACACACACACACACATGCACACGCACACACGCACACACATACACGCACATGTATGAAGGAATTTGCAACCTCTCAACATTTGCCTACTTTTGTGTATAACTTGATTGCAATATCTGCCCTCCTTACTCCCTTTCATATATTTGGGGGAGGGAGGAATGGATATGGTCTTATTATTTTAGATTTAGTCATTAGCTACAGGTAGTTCACTTTTTCAATTGGTTATTGTTGATAGAAAATTGTCACATTAACCAATACTTCACTGATTTTTCTTAACTGTGTTTTATCAAACAAACAAAAACCAGTTGCTGTTGAGTTGACTTTGACTCATGGTGACCCCATGTGTGTCAGGGTAGACCTGTGCTCCACAGGGTTTTCAACGGCTGACTTTTCAGGAGCAGACTGACACACCTTTCTTCCAAGCTGCCTCTGGGTGGACTTGAACCTCCAAACTTTTGGTTAGCAGCCAAGTGGGTGAACCATTTGCACCACTTCTTAAAGCTATATAAATAAACATCTTGATGTGTGCAAGAGTATATGCGTGTGTGTGCGTGTGTGTGTGTGTGTGTGTGTGTGTGTGTGTGAGAGAGAGAGAGAGAACACCCTTGGCCTTAAGGGGGTCATATAAGTTATGAATTTCAGTGGCATTGACGGTGTCCCACTGAATGGACTCCCTGCCAGAGTTGGGCTAGTCCTCCTACTCAGGCTGGGTGCTGAGGGACCACATGATTAACCCAAGCCCACCCTGACCAATAGGGAGGAGACTATGGCGGGTGCTGGAGTGGTGCTAACAGGGGCTGCAATTTTGTTTTCTCCCCAGTGCTAGCACCCTGGGCCTGAACATAGGCAGCCCCAGTAAGGGCAGAGGCAGGGCAGAGCCTGGGTCATGCAGGCCCACACACTCCCTATGATGAGTAAGTGGGAAGGACAGGGCTTCTTGACCAATACCAGGGCTTAAGGCAGCCTGGTGCACTCCTCCAAGATGGAGCTGGTAACACCCCAGATTCAGAGCAGGACAGAGGGCCTGAGCCTGAAAGTACTGCCAGAGAATGCCAAAGGCCTTTAGGATAGAGGAACAGTGTGGCTAGGGGTATGACCTGCCTGTTCTGCCAACTCCTAGCCTGTGGTCAAATGCCAAATTTCTACGAAAGCCATTCTAAAACTGTACAAAATTACAAAATTTTTGCTATTAATAGAATATTGCTTTGTTTATTATATTGCCACATTCCTTTTTAAAGTTTGTTTCCAAGTTGATAAAGTAAATTTTTCCTTCATTAAAATAAAGTCAAATACTTTTCCTATATATATGTCTTTCCTATGCATACGTGTGTATAGAAATATTTTTCCCCTATATATACACATTGTTGTTGGGTGCTGTCAGGTTGGTTCCAATTCATAGCGACCCCATGTACAGCAGAATGAAACACTGCCCAGTCCCGCGCCATCCTCACAATCATTGTTATAGTTGAGCCCGTTGTTGCAGCCACTGAGTCAATCCATCTTGTTGAGGGTCTTCCTCTTTGTCGCTGACCCTCCACTTTACCAAGCATGATGTCCTTCTCCAGGGACTGATCCCTCCTGATAATATGTCCAAAGCCAAAGTATATGAGACGTAGTCTCGCCATCTTTGCTTCTAAGGAGCATTCTGGATATATTTGCTCATTCTTTTGGCAGTCTGTGGTATATTCAATTACTCTTCACCAACACCACAATTCAAAGGCGTCAACTCTTCTTCAGTCTTCCTTATTCATCGTCCAACTTTCGCATGCATATGAGGCAGTTGAAAACACCATGGCTTGGGTTAGGTGCACTTTAGTCTTCAAGGCAACGTCGTTGCTTTTAATACTTTAAAGAGGTCTTTTGCAGCAGATTTGCCCAATGCAATGCGTCTTTTGATTTCTTGACGGCTGTTTCCATGGGTGTTGATTGTGGATCCAAGTAAAATAAAATCCTTGACAACTTCAATCTTTTCTCCATTTATCATGATGTCCAGTTGTGAAGATTTTTGTTTTCTTTATGTTCAGGTGTAACCCACACTGAAGGCTGTGGTCTTTGATCTTCGTCTAACTGCTTCAAGTCCTCTTGACTTTCAGCAAGCGAGGCTGGGTCATTCACACAATGCATGTTGTTAAAGAGTCTTCCTCCAATCCTGATGCCCTGTTCTTCTTCATATAGTCCAGCTTCTCGGACTATTTGCTTATCATACAGATTGAATAGGTATGGTGAAAGGATACAACCCTGACGCGCACCTTTCTGGACTTTAAACCATGCAGCATCCCCTTGGTTTGTTCGAATGACTGCCTCTTGATCTATGTACAGGTTCCTCATGAGCATAATTAAGTGTTCTGGAATTCCTATTCTTCACGACGTTATCCATAATTTGTTATGATCCACACAGTCAAAGGCCTTTGAGTAGTCAATAAAACACAGGTACACATCTGATTTGGTACCTTCGTTAAATCTTCAAAATCCCTGGGCAGCAGTACCAAATCAGTGTTTGACTGAATGACTGTGAGAGAGTGTGTGCACGCCAGGGACTGGGAAAGTTGGCGGTGTTTTGTAATTCTTCCTACCACACAGATCAAGCTCTGGTGGGACAGATGGAGCTGGGTTTTGGATCAGGTACTGAAGGCAGGAAGGATCATCTACTTGCATCACTTGATAGAACAAAGAGTAGTAGGATGCAGGGCAAGACCAAGGGCAGGACTGGGGAACTGAACCAATACTGGCTGCAAGCTTGGGACCCCCCAGCTCACAGGTATTGCTCGGCACGGTGTAAAGGAAGACAGGGTCCTGGAGTGAACCCACTCTCCTGATGGAACCAAAACCAGAAATTCCAAGATTTGTCCAACACACATGTCTAGAGACAGAAAAGTGATAATGCTTCATTCAACAATAAAATATGAAAGAGTTCAAGATCTGAGACAAAATAATAGTCAAAGTAGGTAATTTTAATTGAAAATATTTGTAGTCTAAAATTTTCATTACTGAGGAATTTCACTTCATAATTAAGATTTATTGGCATGGAAGATTAAAAAAAAAGCTTCATATGGGAAATATTTCTATAATTTAACCCAGATTAAGGAACTCAAAGATACATTTTGAATGGAAGAAAAGGAAAGCCTCCCTTAAAACAACTATGCTTCAAGAATGATGGAGTTTTCCAGCGTCAGACTTGCAAAGTTCAGTATTTATAGAAAATTCACATGCCTTTAATTACTCTAAATTCAGTTCCCAAGTAAAACTGTGCCATCTGGAAGATATTAACATCATTTACAACTTGTTCACCTCCTTATTTCATAGAAAATTTTAACTTCTTGCCAACTTTCCACTGTTCTCCAGAAAAAGAAAAAATTACTTTTATGGATTGTCTGAAGATAGGTTTATATAGCAAGTCAAGTCATCAAGAAGTGACAGAGGGGTCTTTTGGACACATTTACTTCTTTTCATTTACTTTAAATCCTTATATCTTTAAGTGTGTGTTTTTATTTTAAAGACTTTTTTCTCTGCTCCTTTCTCTCAGCTTTCCAAAGGAATAATTTTTTTTTTTTAAGTTAACTGAGTCTCTTTTAAAGTCCCTGAGTGGTACAAATGGTTAACGTGCTCAGTTGCTATCTCAAAGGTTAAAGGTTTGAGTCCACCCAGAGGTACCTAGAAGAAAGGCCTGGTCATCTATTTCCAAAAAATCAGCCATTGAAAACTCTGTGAAGCACAGTTCTGCTCAGACACACATGGGGTCACCACAAGTTGGAGTCAATTTGATGGCAACTGGCTGGGTTCATTTGGGAGCCTCTTTTACATGGTCAGAGGAAAAAGGGCTGAGATGTTCAAAGGGAACAGTATGGGATACCTGCCTGACCATCCAGCACTCAAATTAGCTAAAATAGGACAAGTGTGATCAGAGTCAATCCTTCCGCAAACCCTTTGCTCCTGACTAGCTGGGTGCCCTTGGCAGGCTACTTAGCTAGACTCTGTGACCCTCAGTTGCTCGTGTGCAAAATGGACAGAATGATAATTAGAATGAAAGGGAGAATTAAACGAAATAATATATGTCATCCCCATTGTAGAGCTTGATCATCCCTTTCCAACTGAGGTTGGGATTCGAGGAGAAGGAAAGAGACAAATGCATAAAAAACGAAACAGAGCAAAGCTCTATTTTCCATATTGTGTACTACCACTTCACAATAGGCTGTAGTTTAGGGGGTGCAGGAAATCTAACTATTGTTATTCCCCAGGGGGATCTATCAGTCCAAAGATGACCAACTCCCTCAGAATATGACCATAACCTCATGTTCCCCAAAATACTATTTGGAATGACCATAGGTCTTGCCCTAGTACTACTGCCAAAACTCAACCAATTAAAGCAATTTGCGGTAATGGAGTTATAGAAAGCAATTTATGTAGTCAACAATATGTTTTTTTAAAAAAAATCACTGAATCCGTTGAGTGTTTCCATTGATGTACCCAGCTGATTTAATGATCTGCAGTCGGATTAGTGCTATTACCATGCAGTTTGGAATGTGCTAAATAAATCCCCTTAACTGATATGGTGGCTGCACCAGGGTGCAACTTACAACTCTAGAAAGGATGCAACTCTGGTTTACAGCATCTCGGAGTCATAATCCTCGAGTGTCCTTTGGAATATGGAAATAAAACAATAAGTCTGTGTTAGACTATAGGGCAGAATGTACTAATTTTAGAGGTAAAAAAAGAAATCCTCCTGATTAATTAGTAATTATTCAGTGGGGAGCTAGGTAGTTTTCTAATCAGAGTGACAGGAACTAAAAGTTGGCAAATATTCGTTTTTAAAGAGGCTTTTCTTTTTTTTTCTTTTTGTAGTAATTACAGTAGAACCTTTTCAGCCTCAAGTAGGTGAGATTATTCATTCTGAAGTGGGGAACTCTCTTACCGTAAAATGACCACCCACCTTTTCTGAAAAAGTAGAAAGCGAAAAGAGCTGAGGGGAAAAAAATGAGTTTAGTGACACAGATTAAATGGCTCACATTTTTAGTGGTATCAGTGATAAAAGCTGAATTTAGGATGGGCAGTGGACACTACCTCAAGAAAAAATGGTGCTGTTTTGTTCAGTAGAACCTTCAAGTTTACTTGAATTTCAAACCACAAGGCTAACCTTAACTAGAAACAGGATCTTTTTAGATACAGGCCTAATGCATTTATAATACTAGAATGAAATGCACATGAGGACAATAGATCATGTCACAGGGAGATTTTCCTTCTCCTCAATCCCTGATGTTTATTGAAAGCAGCATACTGTTTGCTGTAAGTCATCTTTAGAGTCTGATGCGTTTAGGCTGAGAGCTCTTTTTCATTATCTGAAATTCTATTAATTCAGAAGGCAGCTGTATTCTTACTGTTGTTAGCTGCCACTGAGTTGGCCCCCGACTCATGACGACCACATGCACAACAGAATGAATCACTGTCCAGCCCTGTGCCATCCCCATGATGGGTTGTGAATCAGACAGTTGTGATCCACAGGGTTTTCACTGGCTGATTTTTGGAAGTAGATCGCCAGGCCTTTCTTCCTAGTCTGTCTTAGTCTGTAAACTCTGCTGAAATCTGTTCAGCATCATAACAACACACAAACCTCCACTGACAGATGGGTGTGGGCTGCACTTCAGAAGCATTGGTTGAGTTTTAGGCGTCTTACTACCCTAGCATATATTCTGTAACCAAAACTCAATTTATAACACAGCAAATAATCTATACAGTGAGAAATATTGCTGTGGACATAAAATACTTCAAATATCAACTAGGATTGTTTCCATATGACAACATGTATACCAACTGAAAAACAGAATACTCAGAGAATCACCGATTATTTGATCGACCCACTGATTTACATGATTTTCATTTTATGTTTTTCACCAACTTGCCTTACTGACTGGATAATTAATTGGTATAGAGCAAGCTTTTAACTATCTCTGTGTTAGGAATAAGCTCATGGAGAGAAAAAAGGATTTTAATGACCTAGGTGGCCTCATGATTTATACGGACCTTAAAGAGTAATTGTGTGTTTAGAAGAAAGGAAAGCAGTGGCCATAAACATTACCGGTAGCCTAAAAGCAGGAGCACCTAAGTTTAACCATATGCCCACATAAAGGGTCGGCACTGTGAAATCAACTCTTGGATTGGAGCATGGATTTAACTCAACCATGAAAATGTATAACTCCCTTTCTACCATCTAAAGTACTCCCCAGCCCTAAGAGATCTTTATGGCCAGCTTACCGGAAAGGAAAAGGGAATGTGGACGGGTTAGCTAAAATAAAATGTAGGACAAAGTGAACATTTCCCGATGTACTCTTCTCCTAAGCACTACATAAGCTAGAAAACAGCACAAACCCCTTGCCCCCAATAATTCTAAAGACTCAGCTATAAAAACAAGACAGGTAAGCACAGGAGAAGGAAGTTTGTGCTCGGCTTCCCTTACTTTGACTAATGATTCCATAAAGAAAGGGGAATTTGTTTTTCATCAGAAACCAGAACATATAATGATTTAACATTTCTCTACATTTAAGTCCAGCTTCTTTGAACTTTTCTAATGTAAACGGCTAAAGTTTACCACACTCTATCTTCTAAAAGTTTATTAAGAGAATTGATGGTGTAGATAAAGCCACAGAGAGAGATAAGAACAAGCAAGCATTTCCGCATTTTAGTTCTTGAATTATTTGGGGGCAAATAAGTGCTCACAAATGCACAGAGTCTCTGGGTGATGCAAATAGTTAACACACTTGGCTGCTCGCTGAAAGTCTGGAGGTTCGATTCCACCCAGAGGCACCTCTGAAGAAAGACTTGGCTATCACCTTTTGGAAAAATCAGCCATTGAAAGCTATAGGGCGCACAGTTCTACTCTGACATGCATGGAGTCACGATGAGTTGGAGTTAAGTTAACAGCAACCAGTGGTGGTAAAAACGTGCATTAAAGCAGGTCCTTTGGGAACCCCTTTAGGTGAAATTTATTTAAAATACTGCAAGTTCTTGAAATTGCTGTAAGTCTTTTAAAAAAATAGTCCATATTTCAGATATTTCATTATTTCTGACTGCCTTTTCTTCTAGTTATGGCAAATTATCTAGATCATACTATTATTGCTTTCATCATTTTCCAAACCACTGAGTTTTTAGTAGGAAGTAGACAACTGGATTTCCTAAAATGTGTTCCCCAAAATACTAGTCTTTTGAAGTGCTTTGAGGAAAAAAAAATTATTTTCCCAAATCACTTGGGAAATGCAGCACATAGTGCTCTTTTCATGAAAACTCACAATTTATATCAGTATAGTAAAGCCTCTGAGAAGTCCTACATTTATGAAACCTTAACTTTACTTGGTTAATTTCAATGCATCCAAACTCATTTAATCACAAGACCCTTTAATTACATAATACCTGTGAAACTAACTCAAAAAGGAGTTTCTATGTGCTGTTTTGAAAAGGCATTTATCTTCCACTAGCCACAGGTCAGAAGCTAAAAAAATCAGGGAAGGAATCAACCTTGTAAACGATGACATGAATTTGAAAAGATGGAGCTAAGTTTAGCAACCTAATTCTTTCTCCTCGTCTGTCTTAAATGTTAGGAATTTAATTTCAATCAGTGGTTTGAAAACTGTTTTAGCAACAATCTCTGGCTAAACAAGTTAAATGCTGATACCTGAGACCGTGCCTATCTTTGGTAAACTGGTCTCAACCAAGGCTGACAAATGCACTTAGCATGGTTTACTTTAGTTTGTCTCTCTGAGAGCTGGTATCTAGAATGCCCTGATGTTGCTACTTAAAGTGACCGCTATGGATAGAACTAAGCAAAATTTTGCAATGGGAATAAACCTAAGAGATAGTAGACCAATACTGCATTTTATAGGTCCCTGGGTGGTGTCAACAGTTTACACGTGACTACAAACCTAAAGGTTGGTGGTTCAAACCCACCTAGCAGCACCACAAAAGAAAGCCCTGGTGATCTGCTTCCACAAAGATTACAGCCAAGAAAACCGTATGGAGCAGTTTTATTCTGTGACACATGGGGTTGCAATGAGGTGGAACTGACTTCAGGGCAATGGGTTTGGTTTTTGGTACTGCATTCTATAGCTGAGAAAACTGAAGCCCAGAACACTGAAGTGACTAGAATAATATTTCAAATAAAGTAACTAGAAGATTTAGAACTTGCCACTGTATTACGATGAAAGACAAACTTTTTTTTTTTTTATTAAATGGGGGACATTACAACAGACTCACGTGAAATAAAAAGGATCACAACAGAGTATTATGAAAAACTATACTCCAATAAATTTGAAAACGTAGAAGAAATGGATAAATTTCTAGAAACACACTACCTTCTCAAACTAACACAAAGTGATGTTGAAAATCTGAACAGACCCATAACCAGAGAAGAGATTGAAAAGGTAATTAAAAAAACTCCCAACAAAAAAAAGTCCTGGCCCAGATGGCTTCACTGGAGAATTCTACCAAACATTTGGAGAAGACCTTATACCAGTACTACTCAAACTATTTCAGAACATAGAAATGGAAGCGATACTTCCACATTCATTCTGTGAAGCCAGCATAACGCTGATACCAAAACCAGGCAAAGACGCCATAAACAAAGACAATTACAGACCAATATCTCTCATGAATATAGATGGAAAAATTCTCAACAAAATTCTAGCCAACAGAATTCAGCATCATATCAAAAAAATAATGCACCATGACCAAGTAGGATTCATACCAGGTATGCAAGGATGGTTCAACATTAGAAAATCAATCAGTGTAATCCCCCATATAAATAAAAGGAAAGAAAAGAATCACGTGATCATCTCAATTGACACAGAAAAGGCATTCAACAAAGTTCAGCACCCATTCTTGATAAAAACTCTCAATAAAATAGTTATAGAAGGTAAATTTCTCTACATAATAAAGTGCATCTATGCAAAACAAACAGGCAACATCAGTCTTAATGGAGAGAGGCTGAAAACATTCCCCTTGAGAACAGGAACAAGAAAAAGATGGGCTTTGTCACCACTCCTATTTAACATTGTGCTGGAAGTCCTAGCTAGAGCTATAAGGCAAGAAAAAGAAACAAAGGGCATCCAAATTGGTAATGAAGAAGTTAAACTGTCCCTACTTGCAGATGATATGATACTATATATAGAAAACTCTAAAGACTCCATGAGAAAACTACAGGAACTAATAGAAAGATTCAGCAGAGTAGCAGGATACAAGATAAGCATACAAAAATCAGTTGGATTCCTATACTTCAATAGAGAACGATGAAAAATAAATCAGGAAAACAATACCATTTATAATAGCCCCTAAAAAAAAAAACAAAAGTTAGGAATAAATCTAACCAGGGATGTAAAAGACCTATACAAAAAAAACTATGAAACACTACAGCAAGAAACCCAAAGGGATCTACATAAATGGAAAAACATACCATGCTCATGGATAGGTAGACTCAACATAATGAAAATGATAATTCTACCCAAAGCAATTTGCAAATACAAAGCAATCCTGATCCAAATACCAACAACATTATTTAAAGAGATGGAAAAACTAATCATTAACTTTATACAGAAATGGAAGAAGCCCCAGATAAGTAAAGCAATATTGAAGAAGAAGAATAAAGTAGGAGGACTCCCACTACCTGACCTCATAATCTACTATACAACTACAGTAGTCAAAACAGCCTGGTACTGGTACAATGACAGATACATTGACCAATGGAACAGAATTGAGAACCCAGATGTAAATCCATCTACCTGTGGTCACCTGGTCTTCGACGAGGGCCCAAAGTCCATCAAATGGGGAACAGACGGTCTTTTTAACAAATGGTGCTGGCAAAACTGGATGTCCATCTGCAAAAAAATGAAACAGGACCCATACCTCACACTATATACAAAAACTAATTCAAAATGGATCAAAGACCTAAATATAAAGCTCAAAACTATAATGTTCATAGAAGAAAAAACAGGATCAATGCTACAGGCCCTAATACACGGCATTAACAGGATACAAACCATAACCAACAACACACAAACTCCAGAAGAAAAGCTAGATAACTGGGATCTTCTAAAAATTAAACACTATGCTCATCAAAAGACTTCACCAAAAGAGTAAAAAGATAACTTACTGGGAAAAAATTTCTGGACATTACAAGTCAGACAAAGGTCTAATCTCTAAAATCTACAAGAAAATGCAACACCTCCACAACAAAAAGACAAATAATCCAATTAAAAAATGGGCAAAGGAAATGAACAGACATTTCACTAAAGAAGACATTCAAGACACATGAAGAAATGCTCATGATCACAAGCCATTAGAGAAATGCAAATTAAAACAACAATGAGATATCATCTCACCCCAGCATTACTGGCACAAATCAAAAAAATTGGAAATAACAAATTTTGGGGGATCAGAACTCTTATGCACTGCTGGTGGGAATGCAAAATGATACAACCATTTTGGAAAATGATGTGGCGCTTCCTTAGAAAGCTAGAAATAGAAATACCATATGATCCAGCAATCCCTCTCCTAGGAATATATCCTAGAGAAATAAGAGCTGTCACAGGAATAGACATATGCACACCCATGTTCATTGCAGCATTATTCACCATAGCAAAAAGATGGAAACAACCTAGATGTCCATCAACAGATGAATGGATAAACAAACTATGGTACATACACACAATTGAGTATTATGCAACGATAAAGAACAATGATGAATCTGTGAAGTATCTCATAACATGGATGAAACTGGAGAACATTATGCTGAGTGAAATAAGTCAATCACAAAAGGACAAATATTGTATGGGACCTCTACTGTAAAAACTCACGAAAAAGTTTACACACAAAAAGAAATAATCCTTGTTGGTTATGAGGGATGGGCGGGGTAAGGAGGACAGAAATACTAAATAGACAATAGATAAGTAGAAACTTTGCTGAAGGGTAAGGCAGTGCATAGTACTGGGGAAGGCAGCACAGCTTGTACAAGGAAAGGTTATGGAAGCTCCACAGACACATTCAAAGTCCCTGAGGGACCGAACTGCTGGGCAAAGGGCTGTGGGGACCATGGTCTTGGGGAACATGTAGCTCAGTTGGCATAACACAGTCTACAAAGAAAATGTTCTACAATCTACCTTGGTGAGTAGCATCTGGGGTCTTAAAAGCCTGTAAGCAGCCATCTAAGATACTCCATTAGTCTCACCCCTTCGGGAGAAAGAGAGAATGAAGAAAACAAGATACAGGAGAAGAATTATTCCCAAAGACTAATGGACCACTACTACTACAGCCTCCACCAGACTGAGTCCAGTACAACTAGGTGGTGCCTGGCTACCACCACCGACTGCTCTGATAGGGATCACAACAGAGGGTCTCGGACAGAGCTGGAGAAAACTGTAGAACAAAATTCTTACTCACAAAAAAAGACCAGACTTACTGGCCTGACAGAGGCCAGAGAAATCCCAAGAGTATGGCCCCCGGACACCTTTTTAGCTCAGTAATGAAGTCATTCCCGAGGTTCACTGTTCTTCCAAAGATTAGACAGTCCCATAAAACAAAATGAGACTAATGGGACACAACAGTGCAGGGACAAGAAATAGAAGGCAAGAGGGGACAGGAAAGCTGGTAATAGGGAACCAAAATTGAGAAGGGACAGTGTTGACATATTGTGAGGTTGTTAATAATGTCATAAAACAATAATATGTGTACTATCTGTTTAATGAGAAACTATTTGTTCTTAAACCTTCATCTAAAGTACAATTAAAAAAAAAAAAAAGATCATTGAGGGAAACCAGAAAAACGATTTTAGTAAAAAATAGCTGAAGCTATTGTAGGATCATCCCTGGGTAGTGCAAACAATTAACACACTCAGCTGCTAACCACAAGGTTGGAAGAGTGTACCCACTGATGCCTAGAAAGAAAGGTCTAGCAATCTACTGAAAAATAAAAAAAAAAAAAACTTTTTTCTTGAGATGATGAAGAGTCTTGGAGATCACCATGATCTACTAATTGGAGAGTCTGAATCCTCTCCACAGAGTTCCTACAAAGGCTAGGCCCAAAAGCCTACAGTAAGAAGAGACACACTGAGCTCAGATAGGGAGAACTACCATCTTACATACTCCCCAGTCCCAAGACATCGTTATGGTAAGCTTAGCAGAAACCTTGTTATTCTATCTTTCATGGAAAGAAGACGCCATTCCATTTTTGACACCAATTTTGATGATTCCCAGTCCTTCCTTACCTTACCCTCTGGCAAACAGTTGGAGCTCAATACATGTTTCTTCCTTATTTACTGTAGCTTTCACCCATTGACTCTAAGACCACACTTAATTGCTCTTCCACCTGATACACCTTCAGTTTTCTGAAGACTATCTTTCTCTTTTTACTAAGTTTCACTTCTCCATGATGAGTCTAACTTTTTAGGTATTGGAAAAGGAGAAAAATTTAAGAGATGTGTTTATTAGACCGCCACTAAAAAACAGGCACAGATAAGTAAACAAACAAAAAAATCTAACCAACTGAAAGTTGTTGCGGCATCATTATTTTGTAAAGACAGGGATTAAGCAAGCATTTTGAAAATGTGTGTATGATTTCAAAGGCTCTGGAACTGGGGTTGTATCTGTGTTGAGGTGGGCAGGATGGATACCTAGACTTCTGTTCTCTCATTTCCAACCCTTCCTATGGCTTCCTGCTGCCTCTACCTTTACATTCTCCAGTTTTCTGCCCTTCTTGTTGATTTGGTACAGGGCGTTGGTGCAAACGGTTAACACTCAGCTACTAACTGAAAGGTTAGCAGTTCAAGTCCACCCAGAGGAGCCATGGAAGAAGGCCCTGATGATCTACTTCTGAAAAATCAGCCATTGAAAGCCCTAGAGAGCACAGTTCTACTCTGACACGCATGGGATCACCATGAGTCAGAGTTGACTCAATAGCAACTAGTTTTAATCAAAAATTAGTGTTTTGCTACAGAAATGAAGAATTGGTTCACTGGAGCAAGGATCCAATGGAAAGCAGTACAGGGCAGAAGGAAGGAATGCACCAGGTTTCACCATGGATGGGCCCAGGAGTCAAAGAGCCCAAAAAAACACCTGGGTGACAACTAAGCATGAGCATTTTCTGCATCTACTTTGAGGGTTGGCTTTCTGATGCCAAAGAAAGAATTTAATTGATTCTGCTGAGTTTTCTTTTACAAACTAGTCATGCTAGCCAAGAACTCTAAACTTTGGACAGAGAACATTCCTAATTTTGTAACTATTTAATTTCAGTGGTGAATTTTCTCTTACTCCCTCAATCGTCACACTACCATGTAATTTCATGCCAAATCCTGTAGTCCCTTTAACATTTTTTTTCTTATATAAGATTATCGCTATACTGTAAAAAATCACTTACTCAGCATACTTCTTTAATAACTCAGATTATAATAATTCTCCTTCCCAGACATAGGCAAAATACCCATTTTCACTAATTAAATACACACAGAACCTTCATAATTTTTTTAACCTTAAACCAAGCTTTTGTAAATTTAGAAGTCAAATAGCCTTTACATCAATTGCTTACAAAAGACATCCTCCCTAATTATCTGCTGATGAATGTAGACTCTGAAACACAGGTTACCAAGTTTAAACACTATTGAAGCAGAAGTAATGGATTTGGCAGTCATTAAAAATAATTTCAACTTGATGTTTTTCTAATTTTTTCCTCCTTAAACTCCAATGTCTTCACAAATACTTTTCCCTTAATGTATGACAGACATGCTAAACACAAGCTGTGTAAATGTTTGAACAGTAATAATATTGATCTCCTAAATGGAAATTTTCCATACAAATGGTAAAAGACTATTAGCCAAAGCTTTGATTTTTACTCTCATTATGCTTTGCAATTAAGGATAAAGTATTCTTAGCATATGTGACATACATAATTTTCGGGGAAAAAAGGAGTAATCGCTTATATTTATGCAGCACTCTTTTCTGAGATGCTAAGAGAGCTTTTATGTTCGTCATTATTTCACAGACTTGGAAAGAGAGGGGGCAGGTAGTATCGTCTTACAAGGGAGACTGTCTTTTCTGCAGCTATGTCCACATCACTATTAGAACAGTTAGACGATTTTGCTAAACCACTGGCTTCACAGACAACTCTTTACTGAATTGTCTAGCTAATTGACTGAATTAATTTCTGAATTCTTCACACAGTGTCCACAGAAGTGTCTAGAATATAATCAAGGGCCTGAGCTGCAGTATAGACAGAGCTGATTCCTCATCCTTGCATCTGGACTCGCTGTCAGTGGCCAGGAAGTGAATCAATAGCATAAATGCTACAGAATCGGTGTGAGTCTTTATCTGGGGTCAAAAACACAAATTTTCAGCAGGAGGGCGAATGGAAAATAGCCAGTTAGAAGCCTTGGTTGGAACCCACCAGCTGCTCCTCGAGAGAAAAGACCTGATGATCTGCTTCTGTAAAGATTACAGCCTAGGAAACCCTATGGGCAAATAACAACTTAACAATATGTTGGCCACAGGGGCATTGTTGGTTCAGTGGTAGAATTCTCCCCTTTCATGCAGGAGACCCAGGTTGGATGCCCGGTCAATGCACCTCATGTGTATGTCAGAGGAGGCTTGCATATTGCTCTGATGCTGAACAGGTTTCAGCAGAACTTCCGGACTGAGATGGACTAAAAAGAAAGGCCTGGTGATCTTCCAAAAATCAACCAACAAAAACCCTATGGATCACAGCGGTCGATCTGCAACTGATCATGGGGTTGGTGCAGGATCAGGTGGCATTTTATTCCGTTGTGCATGGGCTCCTCATGACAGGGGCTAACTCGACAACAGCTATTAACAACAACAGTGTTGACCACAGTCTCCCTTTCAGAGCTGTCTCATGGCAGGGGGTAAGCCCTGGCTCTTCTAGGTGCCACAAATCGCGTAGTGCATTTTCTTCTTGCTGAGCGCCAGACTTTCAAAAACCATGTTTAAATCTGGTTAAAATACATTTCAGTGACAGTCTTAAATATATATATATAAATAGTCAGAATTGACTCGACGGCAATGGGGTTTTTTTTATTGGTTTTATATATATATATATATACATATAAAAAACTGAACCTATTGCCATTGAGTTATTCCACTCATAGTGACCCTATAGGACAGAGTAGAACGGCCCCATAGGGTTTCCATGGAGTGGCTGCTGGATTCCAACTGCTGATCCTTTGGTCAGCAGCTGAGCTCTTAACCACTGTGCCACCAGGGTTCCATATATATATATATATATATATATATAAAATGAATCCCAGTAGATAAATATATATATATATATAATGAATCCCAGTAGATAAATGGCAAGGTAAAAAGAAAATCAGAAAGGGCAATTTGGAGGTCAGATGTACATCCAGGTGTTAGCTGCATGGTTTTTGTTTGAAAGCACAGACTGAAGGAGACATCCACTGGCTAGTCCTGTGGGTCTCTGTCCCAGGTTCCTGCCCAGTTACCGTGCCTGGGATCATATAAGCTCCTTTGTACTACCCTGATGTCTCTCATCTAAGTATAACTGCGCAGAGCTGTTCTGGCATCTCTTTCCTAAAACTTTCTCTTTTCTTCCTTCTGCCAATTCATATCCCAGTCTTTCAAAACCCAACTCAAGGTTCATTTGTTCCGAGAAGCTTTTCCTAAACTCAATCATCTATAAATGTTTCTTCCATTTGGATTTGTGAAACACTTAGTTAGACAGTATAGTCAAATAATTAGAAAATTGCCAAGTGTTACATTCGGATTATTTTTCAGTTGTTACCATGAACCAAGCCTCATTTATTTCCCTGATAAGATTATACTTCTTGTAGATAGACAACATGCCACTCTGTGTATCTTACATTTTTCTGAGAATCAAAAAACAGTACTATTTCCCTGGAAATAAATTAATGTTTATGGAGGAAATTCTATACGAGAAAAATGAAAACAAACACAGCATAACTCAAGTAGTCAAACTATTTTATAGTCATACTTTTAACAACATTAAACCAAGTCTTTTAAAGTTTTTGGTAAATAATTCTGGAAGAAAGCATGTTATAGTTTGCGAATATTTTTTTTCTACAAATCACATAAATTACTTTGGGGAAAACTCAAGGCACTAGGTGTTGGTTGTTTGTTCCAATTACATTAAACTTATTAAAATAACCATCATTACAATAACATCTCTTTAGAAGAACACACCAAATACTTAGGGGCATAGTCTCATTTAGACGTTCTGGGACTTAGGTTACCTAACTCCTATTAGTGATAATAAGTATTACGTCTGTAAATCCCCAGATGCTTATGTCAATCCTCTCTGTATCAGTTTCCACAGGTGGAATGAAAGTTCTAATGAGGTCCGTGGTCTTCAAGACTTCTGTTCAGAAAAATAGTATGTTTATATCACAGCTTTTTTGCCAGTCCCTGGTACTGTTATGGATAAGGTGACATTTACCCATTTCAAATTGCATGATGAAGAGCGGTAATTCATTACTGTTTAAAGAAATGTCCTCTACATAAAGTCTCAAATTCAACTGGAATTAGTGTGTTAGAAACATGTACAAATGGTAGTTTCACTTAATGATGCTGTTAATTATTTTTTCCCCATTATGTTTGCTCCTTGTATTATCACTTTCTTCTACTTCCTTCAATTAGGCGACAAGCATCAAAAGACTTCATATACTTTATCACTAATCTTCTGAATGTACATACAATTCATTCTCCTTTTCCTTAGCACGTGATAATAAAAATTCACAGCCATTTGTACTTAGGGTCAGGATCTGTGGAAGCCAACATTTTAGACTATTTTTTCCATCATTTGAATTTCAAATTCTTATCCACAAATGCTTTTCACCCCCTTTAAGTCCAGAGCCTCAAGAGAATGGTACACTCTGCTCTAATAACGCTTTGTTTCTTGTGCAGCTTAGAGATAGAAATTGCAGTTTCGTCTTTTCTTTCTCCTTGTTAGTATCTGACTTCCATTAAAATGGAATATAAGTCCAGCAGGCACTTTGCAAGGTAAAGATGTATATAGTGCCTATAATGCCTACATGGTCTATGTCTACATCTGCATGGATATGTGAGCATAAATAGAAAAGATTACCATTTTATCTAAGGAAAATTAATCTACAAAGCAACAAGGTTCCAAATCTGCTTATTTACACACAGTGCTGTCATTTGGAGTTGATTTTGCGTGCCTCTGGTACCAAGAGGTTTTCTTGTCCATAGAGGCCGGGGAGCGCGGGGCTGACTGACCCGGTTAATCCAAACCACAGGGCTGCCAAATGATTAGCTCCAGTCGTCAAATGATTAGCTCCGCAGCTCGGGTCACAACCTTGTCTGTCAGTAACGTGCACCCAAACTCCTTTAGGAAAGCTAAGAAAACTTGAAAATGCCATTTCTCAAGCAAACTTGGCACAATTACGACAAACCCTGTATTCTCTGCACTGCTTCTCATAGGAATCAGATTTCCAGTTTTTGTTAAATTAGTTTCATATCAGTCAATACTTGTTTAAAAACATGTCACAAGACTCTGTGGCTTGTGCATGCTTCAATTACCCCTGATTATTACATCAAGATTCACAAACGAGATACCAGAGCCACTCATATTTACCGGAAAATGCTATTGAAGCAACCTGAAATTCAATTTCTGAGCAGATTGCAATAAACTATTAAGACACAGCGAGGAGAGAGGAAGTTGGGCCTCAGGGTGTGCTGGGCCATTGTTAAATACAAGATGCATCTCACCTAATAATTTAAACCTGGTCTTGTGGCCCTGACATTTTTAATGCTTTTTTTATCTCTTTTTTCTGGCGCTGTTTCCATTGCCACTGTAGGATGCATGCATAACAGGTTATGGATTAAATACCAAGCCTTATTCTGCCAATAGCACTTTTAGAAGGGTAAAAAATGATTGGGTACTTTTATAAAGAGTCATGCCGTAGGTGTTCACAGAAAGCAACGTTTATTCAAGGCTTCTAAAAGCTATCTGCTTTTTAGATACAAACCAATCCATAAAACTGCCAGGATTAAAATTTTCAGCCATTATCTGGGCACTTTGGTAGACTGATTTGACATTTTTGTCAGCGCAAATTAGGATCCCAGGCCTCACTAATACACTCGGGTTCTAAAAACTAATTTAACTTACATAATCCCCACGATATGCAGCCAGTGGTTGCCATTGACTTTGTGACTCATTGCATTTGGATTAAGCTAGAAGGTTAAGAATTTTATGCTTAAGACAGCTCTGATTCTGAAGAACAGCAACAAACACATATTTCTCCCATCATTTGTAACCTCAGGGCAAGAAAAAGAAAGCCACAGTAATTTGGAGACAAGACTTTTCCAGACAACTACGAGCAGTAGCAACCGTAACGGTTACTAAACAGAGCCATGTTGTGGAAACCTAGAGTGTGGTAAGAAATTAGTGGGAGCACATCAAGTGGGCACAAATACACAATTTTTCAAAGAGATAGTATTGGCGTGTTTTCTAGAAAAAACTCAAAGAGCCTGAAAACTTGTTTATATTAAATGTTTAAAACGTGGGTTACAAAGTGTTTCCTGGAAGCAGAGAACAGACCTGGAATTGACCTTGAAAATTATCAGGCTCCATTTCCTTATTTTTAAATATGAAAACTGAGGCCCAGGAAGGTTGCATTGTCCAAGATCACCGAGTTAGTTTTAACATCAAGGAGACCCAGGTCTTCTGAATCCTCATTCAGTACGTTTCTACAGACTTCCCAAACATTTTTTTCCACTTGCATTGGTTAATTAAGAATGTGAATACCCTCTGCTACCTATTTTTGTCCTAATTTTTCTTGAAAAATGGAATTCTACAATGTCAAACTCTAGACTGCAACCTCTTTTATTTTTCTAGCATATTTTGGAAGTTTAACTAAGTGACTAAAAAAAAAAACTTTATTAAAAAAACAAAACATTTTCAAGGGTTCTGATGGGTTTGTTATTGTTAGTTGCCATTGAATTGGCTCCTAACTCATGATGACACCATGCACAATGGAATGAAACGCTGTCTACTTCTCGCCATCCCCATGATCAGTGTGGACTAGACCATTTTGCTCCATAGGGTTTTCATTGGCTGAGTTTTGGAAGTAGATTGCCAACCTTTCTTCTCAGTACATCTCAGTCTGGAAACGTCACTGAAACCTGTAGCATCACAGCAACATGCCAGCCTCTGCTAACAGATGGGTGCTGGCTGGGCATGAGATGCATTGCTAGGAACTGAACCCAGTTCTCATCATGACAGGCGAGAATTCAACCAATGAACCAGCACTGTCCCCATTCCGATGGGTTTAGTTCATTCTTAATTTCAAATAAAGGTGGAGAAGAAAGTCAATTTCTTAAGTATTTTCCACACTGTTGACTTTGAGACTGACCCCCAGCAGGTGAGAGGGAGGCAACTAGGCATTTTGGTGAGAATCATAATATCGCAGGGCTTGAGGATCCTTGAGTTCATTAGCGCAACCTAATCTTGTTCAGGCAGATGAGCAGATGTGCATCTGTCCTGCTTTTAAAACCCATCAAAGAAAGAAATTCTGCAGCCTCCTTAGTAACTCATTTCTGTATTCCGTAACCCTTACCTTCAAGAAAACTGTAGAAGACAGTTCCAATGTGTCTTGTTTCAGTTTGAGACAATTTCTTCGTTTCTTTCAATTTATTCAAATATACACTTGCACGCAGACTAAAATAACACTATCTATTTTTGTCCCAGGATACTTAGATTCTCCATTTCTTTTCAGGTGGGGCCAGAAATGTTTGTAAAATACAAACTTTACCACAGTAATCTGGACAGGGATTTCTGGCAGTCTTTCCCTTCCTGGAACGTTTTTGGCTCGGCAGCCCTGGACACTATCACCTTTAGTACATATCTTGACATCCGGTGCAGAGGAAACTAGAACTGTGGGGCTTCCTTGGTATTTCACAGTCCATTTGGACTAATACATCCTTATAAAGCAAATTTCTTTTCATTAAAATCCCATAAAATTAATTTCATTCTGCTTCAAACAAACAAAACTACCATGAACCACAATTATAGAAGGGTATTTGGAGGGCATCCTCTCTGAACCCTAAATGTTACCCATAAGGAAGCGGAGCCCCTAGTAAGTGACATGGACTGGCAAAGGCAACACGACCAGCAGTCTGCGTCAGAAGCACTCTTGGATTCCTGATTCTCTCTTCCTAAGCCAATGCTTCCTCTATTAAAACACACTAACTCAGCATTTAGCAAAGAGGGGCAAAAACAGAAAACATGGCCATTATCTTTAAAGGAAGAATGCTTGACATCGCTAAAACTGTGCACGCATGCGCGCGCACACACACACACACACACACACACACACACACACACACACAGAATGAAATCCCAGAAAAATCCCCTAAAACATAGCTTATTTGCATAATAAGGACATGACACTATTAACACACTACGAATGATCCATTTTTGCATGTCCCTGTGAATGAATGGAGTTCACTCATCCATACCCAATGTGTATTATTTTATGCAGTACAGTTGTAGTATGAATAATACTCTTTTTTAAGAATTAACTCTAGGACAACCAAACAAGTTAAATACCAGTTAAAGATATTCTTTATTTCATGTTACTATTGACTGACATCATCTGTGAGCAAATTCAAGTTAGGAGAAATTGTTTATATAAAATCAGAGTGGAGTTTGCAACCTCAAGGTAAAATCAGTGTGTTTCAGTCAGTGTAAGATGTTAGTCACCTCTGCTTTTTATTTATACATGTAATTTTATGTAGTGGTGAGACCCCTACATATCTAAAATGCTTCAGTGAGCATTGGATTTGGGGATAAAGTCTTAGAATTTTGAATAATGTAGTGAAAGTCTAATGTGGCATTTGACTTCCTACTAATGTGTATCACTCCTCTTCATAGGGCTTGGCATTTTTATAGAATAATGTTCCAGCAAAATCTATTTCTAGGAACTGTGCTGAGAAATACAGGGGCCAGAAAATTAACTATTTGAAGAGTTAATGAGGAAGAAAAGAACTAATATGTCAAACTTGTGAGATCCTAAAGGATTCATCATTTACAAATGAACCTTGGAGAGAATCAACCTCTGTTTTGTATCTGAACAATAACGAAAACATGAAACAAGTATCATCTTCCTCAGAGTTATAACCACCAGCCTGCCAGACTTCCCAGATTAACTGTTCTGGATGAAGCAGGTGGCTGTGACAGGAACAACCTTGGCCAAGACACCAGGAGAGCAGAGTTCTAAATCAGACTGCTGCTAAACAGTCATGTTACCTCTCTGGGCCTTTGTTTCCTTATCTGCAAGCTAAGGGGATTGCTCTGGAAGATCTCAGAGGTCCCTCCGTTGACAACACACTGTGATTCAAAAACAGTCATGTTATGCCTTTGTTTTATCATAGCATTAGCCCAGAGCCTCTCTCTAACCGATCCTGATACCGCTTTCAACTTTATACAATGTCACAAGAGTAACATCGAACTGAACTAGAAAGAACCCACGTCCTCACCTTTGCCACCATACTCAAGTCTTTGGAAAACTAAAAATCAGTTGAAACCAGTTGCTGTCAAGTCAATTCTGACTCATGATGACCCCTATGTGTGCAGAGTAGAATCACTCCATAGAGTTTTCAAGGCTGTGACCTTTCGGAAACAGATCACTAGGCCTGTCTTCTGAAGTGCCTCTGGGTGAGTTCAAACGGCCAGCCATTCGGCTAGTAGTCAAGCACTGAACTGTTTGCACTAGGAATTCATTAACAGTAACTCTAAAGGTAAATAGGCACCGAAGAGCTTTTCATTACAAGGTTTTCTTTTTAATATTGTATTTTGGAGTACACTATTAATAATTAGCCAATCAGTGGTTAAAATAAATTAAACACTGAAAAGGGAAAAAAGCAATAGCGAAAACAATGATAATGGCTAAAAGATTGTCCATCATGCTAAAAACCAAGGAATTAAGTTCATAACAAATAAAGCATAAAAGTGCAAATACATTCTTGTATTGCATTACCAATAACAGGAATTCTGTTTCTCTGAAATGCCATCATATTCATCACATCAAATTAATGTTGTTATCTGAGTGTTTTGGTTTTGAAGTTACATTAAGATTAATGTGTAAACTTGCTTTGCTTTCTTTATTATATGGAAGTGCTAAGCATAAATAATGCATGAATAAATTTTGTCCATTTATAATAAGTAAGATTATAAAAAAAAATTTTTTAACACGAAGGGTTCTAGGAAATTTTTTCCTTTAAAATTGTTGTTGTTGTTGTTGGGTGCCATCAAGTCAGTTCCGACTCATAGTGACCCTATGCACCACAGAATAAAACACTGCCTGGTGCTGCGCCTTTAAGGGGATCAGTATATTCCTCAAGTGTGAGAAGGACTTTCTTACAACCATACCCCCAGGCCTGTGGGTGAAGGCAGGAAACCCAAAGGCAGACAGGAAGGTCTGTTTTAAGCCAGGCTGCCTCTTGGTCCACAGACCAGGTTTAATTGTTCTGGAACTCTCTTGTTCTCCTTTTCCTGTTCCTTACAGTTTACTGTCAGTGTATTTAGGAAAAAGGACTGTTTTCATCTTAACCTTCTTCTTACCCCCGAGCCTCCCAGAGCCATCTGTAATCCTCAGAACTGGCTTGTTCTTTGATGAGGGGAAGGGACAAGCTGTCTCTGGACTCTCGGGGCAGGCCTGGCTGCAGATAGAGTGCGGGGAGCCATAACTGCCTCAACCGTGCATGAAGTGCCCTGTTCTGTCCCTAGAGCTTGAGGTAACATGGCAGCTGGGTTTTCCAGGTCTTGACACCTAACTTGGTTTAGAGGAGTCCCTAAGTCCCCTGGAAGGCTCCAGGCCACCAGAACCCAGACAGGATTAGAATTTTAATCCAAATAATCCAATTTAAACAAAGAAAAACCTTTCATTCAGCACAACTTCAAATACTCTACAGATTAATAAATCACAAATTGAAAGTCCACACAACCCATAATACAAGCCAAATACTAAAACCCTGCTGTCTGAACCTGATTCCATAGAATCTATGGCGGATTTAGTGAAGACCATGAGGCAGTGTGTTTTAGTATAAGAAGTGGCACACATTTGAGGAGGAAGTTTTTGACTTGTAACCTACGAGTTAAGTTTACCCAAAGGATGTTCCTAGAAGCACTTTTCTATGAATTTCTTAGTTTCTTTACATTTAGACTGAAGGTAAGGATTCTTAAATATTGCTGGGACCTCTGTAAATTTTACTTCTTATCCAACATCTCATGTAGTCAAAGTATAACTAGTTCTAAGGAATCGACTTTTCCTTCAAACACTTTGGGGTTTAAAGGTGGAATTCACCCTCATAAATCACACAGGCCCTCAGGGAACAGGGAAGTGTGGGGAAGAACAGACGCCCACCCCTTGTGATTTACCAGGGATCCTACAGTCAGATGGGATATGGCCTCATGACCCTAAAAAATCAGACTCTTGGATGCTGTCATGGATTGAACTGTGTCCCTCCAAAAATGTGTGTAACAATCTGGCTAGGCCATGATTCCCAGAATTGTGTGGTTGGCCTCCATTTTGTGATTGTAATTTTATGTGAAAGAGGATTAGAGTGGAATTGTAACACCACCCTTACTCAGGTCACATCCCTGATCCAAGGTAAAGGGAGTTTCCCTGGGGTGTGGCCTGTACCACCTTTTATCTCTCGCAAGAGATAAAAGGAAAGGGAAGCAAGCAGAGAATCAGGGACCTCATACCATCAAGAAAGCAGTGCCGGGAGCAGAGTGCGTCATTTGGACTGGGGTCCCTGCGCCGAGAAGCTCCTAGTCCAGGGGAACATTGATGAGAAGGCCGACAGAGAGAAAAAACCTTCCACTGAAGCTGACGCCCTGAATTTGGACTTTTAGCCTACTTTGACTGTGAGGAAATAAACTTCTCTTCGTTAAAACCATACATTTGTGGTATTTCTGTTATGGCAGCACTAGATGACTAAGACAGATGCTGTTCTAAGAAAGAAAAAAAAAAAAAAATCCTTGGAATGACATTATCCTCTGAAAACCAGTACCGCATTTTCCTGTTGATAACAACACTTAGCAACTTCATTTCAGAATTGAAACTCGGTTATCCTGTTAATCTTGCTGATTCTGGTAGGCATATAAATATACATGTTTTTATGGAGTCAGGCAGGTTTTCCAAGATTTTGGGATCCCCTGGAAATACTTTTTCAGATGGTGAAAGGGAACTTGCAAGAGAGCATGATATTTTTAGCACTTGTCCCAGGGGCACCATGGAAAAGTCATATTAAACTTAATTTTACCTTGGTGACCAGGGCCTCACCTGCTGGGCAATCAGAGATGCAAGTGGCCCCTCCTGTGGTCTCTGTTTCACTGGAGGCTTATTGCCCAGGCTGAAGAGTGCCTCATGGAAGTGAGAGAACTGGCTGTAATCCCAGCCAGCTCCCACCCTCTGGGAACCCCCGGTCCATTCTTCACAACCACTCTTTACCCTGAGAAATGCCAGCTCCCACCCTCTGGGAACCCCCGGTCCATTCTTCACAACCACTCTTTACCCTGAGAAATGCCTCATGAAATCTCCAACCTCTAAGCTTATAAATAGAGCCTATTTAATGTCCTAACCATATATAGTACCGTAATCCCCAAGTTCCCCACATGCCTTTCACTTACTTAGGAAATAACCATAGTAATATCAGTTGCGTAGGCAGAGACTCTGTGATCTGTTTTGCTGCTCTGGGAACACAAGGAGCAGTAATTTAGCATCTGGCATCAGATGGACCTGGCTTCAAACCCTTAGGCAAATCTTTCAACCTCTTTATAGTTAGTGTCCACTTTTGTGAAATGAGGTTGATAATATCTTACAGTATGCTTGTGAGGATTGAAGATGACATATATGAGTGTGCATGTGTGTGTATACCGTATCATATAATATCACATCATATTCTATATATTACACACACACACACACACACAAATACCACCAGGTGCACAGCAGACACATAAGCCTAGGGTGGAATGTTGCCAGAATGTAAATTCCATTTTCTTTCCACTAATCAAAATACTTTCTCCACTACCACCATCATTACCACTGCTACTTAATACTCCCACTGCTAGAAGCTACTATCCATTGAGCATTTACTTATTCCGGGAATTTTACTACGTACTTTCCCGGCATTATCTCGTTTCATGCTACAATAACTCTCCACAAGGTAGATAGTGTTTTTAACTCCACTTTGTAGCTGAGAGAAATGAGGCTTACTAAGATTATAGTGCTCAGTGTCACAGAGTTAAGTGGCTGATCCAGGCCAAGAACTGGGTTTGTCTGAGCCCAAGTTAGGGCTCTTAAAGCCAGGCCATACTCGTTTCTAGAGGAAGTGCCAAATCTGGACCACTCCCACCACTGAAAATATGGCCCCTTCTCCCATCAGGAATGCCTTCCCCTTTCAGTTCACTGGCTTTTCTACGCTGTGGTCCATCAGCCCCGGGGCTGAGTTCTGTGTACCAGCCTTTTTGTTTGGACCCCTGGGTGCAGAAACAGGGTCTAAACCTGACCTGCTCACCAGAATTGCTTGTGATTCTTGCCTGAGAGGATCCCTGGGGTTTCAGTTCAATATATCTAAGGAAGGGATTGTTTCTAGGTATTTTTAAAAATTTCTGCAGGCAATTGCTTCTGAGAGGTGTGTTTGGTTGAGAATTACCTACAGATCCTGGTTGCCTTGCTAGCAGCTGTCGAACCTTAGAGAAATCAGGAGGCCTCTTGGTTTTCCCCATCTGAACTCTGGGTTATTAACTGCTCTCCTGCTTATCTAGAGAAAAGGTTGTGGAAAGGGAAAAGAACACTTATGTGACTTAAAAAAGTCACTTGAAAAAGCTCATGTTCTAAAGTTTTGCTATCTCCTATTTCCTACCAAATCAGGATGAAAAACTTTGCTTGACTTCACAACTGTCTGTAATCTTCTCAGCCACCTGTGTCCCCCACAGCCTGCTCCCTCTGCTTTCTTCACTCTCACGGGGGCAGTGCTCTTGTTCATCTCAGCCAGGATCCTCTTCAAACCTGTGGTATTGACGGGTTTCCAACAACCCAAAAAATTCCACTCCTTTGCATAGCTCTCAAAAAGACAAGAAAATACTCTCTCTCCTATTTTCACTGGCTTTCTAAGATGGACACAATGTCTACTTACTTTAAGAGTGTCCACCTAGAAGAAAGGATGAGAGGTCAAGAATGCAAATGTCCACCAATAAAGTGCATTTGTGTCGGGTAGACCTTGGCTCAGGTACAAATTTGTTGCTGTCTCAGGTGGGATCCCTGACTCTCCACTCTGAATGGCAGTCAGGAGAAGATTTCAGAGGCACGCCTACCTGCTGGCCTATACAGAATCAGGCAGAAGCCTCTGATGGGGGGAATGCTGTGTTTGGGTTTTGGATGTGTGCCCACGTTTGACCTCCTGCGCAGACTATGCTCCTGGGGATGCCTGCCCTTCCCTCCCTTCTCTCCTCCATGTGAATTGAACAAAGTCCAAAACAGGCAGACGCTCCCACACAAAAGAACATGAATGCTGTATCATTTGAATAAGAAAGGCACTCTGCGCGCAGTTCTCGACTGAATTATGCCTACAGTCCAGACGGGCGTCGTGTAAGGGGCATGGGAGCGAGGAGCCCTAAATTTGGAGTGTTTGAAAGCCTGTTTCTTTATTCCTCTGTCTTAAGATAGCATTCATGGTTTTTCCTTAAGCCTGAAGTTAGGGAGAGAGGCAGAATAAGGCTGACCTTTGGAGTGGGATTTTCATAAAATAAATAAACTGGATGACAGCATATAAAAGTTACAAACCTCTTTAGAATGCCATATGTGAGCAACTTGTAAACAGTCCATAAATATCACCTACTGAGTGGAAGTCAAGGAAGCTGAGGCAGAATTCTGTAGAAACACATTTTCTGCAACACTGAGCCATCTGGTAATGACAATTTATCCTCTAGTTGGCATAGGACTACACTTATAAAACATGTTACTACTGACTTCTGTCTGGAAACAGACAATCATGGTTAACCCTGTAGCGAGGATGCAAGGCTGGGTGGGGGTAGCTCAGCCAGTCCAACAACCTGGGTGGTGCCAGGAAAGTGGTCCCAAAATTAGAGGGGCGTTTTGTGGCAATCCTCTTTCCACAAGTGAAGATTTCAACAGTAACCACCACAAAAAGAAAAAAAAAAAAAAGGAGTTTTTGAAGCAGCAAAAATTGTTCCTTTCAGAGCGAGGCCTAATCACTTAGGCATCATTTTTTTTAGAGGGTCACAAGCATTGCTGCCGCTTGTGGAGAATAACAGTGTAGAAAGAGTGTACCGAATAGCAACTTCACCCTTTACACACCTCTCTTCGTTTTAATCCCCTAGTTATTAATTCTAGAATAATTAATTCTACAAGGGATGACAACGTGTTTTCCAGGCTCTGTTTAACATAGAGAGTTCCTGGGCAGTGCAAATGTTAATGCATTCAGTTGCTAACCAAAAGGTTGGAGGCTTGAGTCCACCCAAAGTCACTTCTGAAGAAAGGCCTGGCAATCTACTTCTGAAATATCAGCCATTGAAAACCTTCTGGAGCATAGTTCTACTCTGACACATACGGGGTTGCCATGCGTCAGAGTCGACTCAATGGCAACTGGTTTTATTTAATGTGGAGAAGTTTAAAAAAAAAAAAGTTTTGATTGCTTTTCCCCAGATAGAGAGAGCACAGGGTCTCTGTGTAGAAAAATTATTTCAGATTTCTCCAAAGTGGAGAATAACGTGTCATGAGAAACTGACTGGAACGAGAAGAGGTGGGTTAAAGCTTTGTTACTATGTGCATGCACAAAGACTAGACATATTTTAATGTCATTATCCCCTCCCCACCCAACACAAACCTTTACAAGTATACTTTTAATCAAGAATTCCTTCTTGTGTTGTTACTTCCTGCCCTTCTGGGTTCTTATGATATACAGTTTCCGTCCTGGTCTCATCCTGTTTGGTCCCTTTGGGTAGAAGCTAAGGAGCCTGGCCACAGCCTGCCAGGGCTTTTCAAAGCCCCAGAAGTCTGTAAACAGGAAAGATTTCCTGAGGCCGTGGACCCCTCCTTGATCAAAAGATGGCTCTTGCACCAGCACTTCCCCCTGATTTTCTGCCATTAGCTCTTTCCAGATCAGACACTCTCTTGGAGGGCACATTCTAGGCACCCATGGCAGAGGTACTGGGCATCTTGCCAGGAGTCCAAGAGCCACACAGAAGTTGCAGGAAGAATTAACTGCAGCTGCCCCATCTGTTACTGAGGAGATGGGGCCTGGAGGAACACAAAGATTTCCTCTGAGCATTGGCCCAAGCCAGGGAGGACAAGCTGATCAGCCTTGGGTTTAGAGCATGTAAAGGGCATAGGAGAGCCATCACGTTCAGTGCTCAGTCACCTTAGGGAAAATTTCCCAAACTTTGGAAACAAGAATAATGACCCTAAACCAAAAAATTTGTCTTATCTCTGTGGCTAGTAAAAGACCTGAGGCCACTTCAAAACTGTTTTTTGGACAATGGGAGTTGAGTTGGTGACTCATAAGTCACAGACATCATTTCCATGTAAAAGTTCTGCTTATGTTTGTTTTTAGGTCAACTTTATTACTTTACAGTCACAGCTCCTATTTTCAAAATCGGGTGTGTCTTTGTTCAAAGCCACTAATCTTCTGCCCATGGTTTCTTGATAGCTATCAAATTCAGGCAAAGCTATATCTCTACACTCGCAATATTTTGCACGCCTTTCTGGTTAATCACACCTCAGAGTTCTGTGAGCCTTACCATCATGTAAGAGTTAAATGAGGGGAAGAACAATCCAAGCTATCCTTTATCTCCTTCCTAAACTGGATAAAGAGATCAAAGTGTACGAAAACAAACAAACATTTTTAAAAGGCCTCCTTTCCTGTATGGGTCTTATCTGTGGAACTCATCCTTCTTTTTTAATTACCTGACAAGAACAAGGGATGCTTTGAATTCTTATCACTCTTCTCTGTACCACTTAGCAGACACTTCCATACTGCCTTGCTTCGTTTGCTGTCTCATTATCTGGGTAAATTCTATCTCCTGAAATACATTATAAACTTTTAAATTTCAGGGGATTCTAGTATGATTCTTTGTCTCTACCTTCAGCACTCCATAGGTAGAAACAGATTGATCACTATTTCATGTTTAAACTCTAACTTATTTCATTTCCAGTTGGCAATGGTCAAGGACTTATTTCCTTACGACAGAGAAATGAAGTAATGAGGTCAAAACTGGTCAGTGTGGATGTTTGTTCAGGTTCCAGTGTCTCTTTAATGCAGTCACTGCTAACCAGAAGGTTGGAGGTTTGAGTCCATCAGAGGCACCTCAGGAGAAAGTCCTAGTGATCTACTTCCAAAAAATCAGCCATTGAAAACCCTATGGAGCACAGTTCTACTCTGACACACATGGGGTCACCATGAGTCAGAATCGACTCAACGGCAACTGCTTTGGTTTTTTCGGTTTTTTTATAGCACTTATTATCTTATCTTTTAAAACATCTGTTTACAGGTTCTCTGTCCTCCATTGACTGTAACCACTTCAAGGACAATAAATAAGGTATTATTTATCTTTCTATTCTCAGTACCCACTGTGGTGCTGACATAAAATATACACTAAAGATTTTTTTAATGAATAAGATCAAATAATACTGGCATGATGATCAGCATGAAGAAATGGTAGACACTGGATTTTTCAAATGTTGAGAATGTGTTTCATTGTCAAGATAAAAATGGAGGATTCAATCAAATTACATGAGGAAGCAAGTATTTCCTGTGTGGTACTTAACTGTTATTGGAAAATGACTTAATGTAATCTGGTTAATACATAAACAAAGGCCAAATAGTTGAAAAACTGCTGAAACACTTATAATAATTAGTTCAGGAGTTGATTCAAGGTACGTTCTCACTAAAATTATTCTATTTTTGGTCTCCATCCCCTCTTCTTTCACTGATTTACTTTTCTTTTATTTGAGTAGAATCCCCTCACCCCTGCCCAAGAGTAATAAACTCATCATCGTTGCAAACACTGAGAAAGCTAAGAAGAGACTGGAGAAGAAAACAAACATCACCAGAAGAGAACTTTGGTAGGATTTTGCCTCCTAGGGGATTCTCTGTCAGCCATCCCTGCCCAGCTGTCGAGGACCACTGCTGACTGGAAGAAATCTTTTTTTTTTTTTTTAACCTAATTATTGCTTCACTGGTCCCTCTGCTGTTCAGCACCCAGGGGCACCAGAAGCCTAATGCAAGATGATTGTCCCCTAGAAGCCGTCCCAATGCCATTATCCAATTCCAACTTAGCTTTGAGATAAACTGTATCTTTCACTATGTGCTTGTCATGGATTGAATTGTGTCCCCCAAAAATATCTGTGAATTTGGCTAGACCATGATTCCCTGTATTGTGTGATTGTCCACTGTTTTGTCATCTGATGTGATTTTCCTATGTGTTGTAAATGTTACCTCTATGATGTTAATAAGGCAGGATTAGAGGCAGTTATGTTAATGAGGCAGGACTCAATCTACAAGATTAGGTAGTTGTCTTGAGTCAATCTCTTTTAGAATATAAAAGAGAGAAGTGAGCAGAGAGACATGGTGTCCTCATACCGCCAAGAAACAAGAGCCAGGAGAATGGCTTGTCCCTTGGACCCAAGCTCCCTGCCCTGAGAAGCTCCTAGGCCAGGGGAAGATTGATGACAAGGACCTTCCTCCAGAGCTGACAGAGAGAGAAAATCTTCCCCTGGAGCTGGCACCCTAAATTCGGACTTCTAGCCTCCTAGACTGTGAGAGAATAAATTCCTCTTTGTTAAAGCCGTCCACTTATGGCATTCCTGTTATAGCAGCACTAGCTATCTAAGACAGTGCTCTTGGGAATGAAATGAAAATGACTCCATCTAAACCAATGGTCATGTGGTTGGCACTCAGTAATCTGCCCATCCACTTGTACTTATGAATCCCCTGCAGTCTAGGCCTGAATTTTTCCAAAAGAGGATTCCAAGATGCCATATCAGTAGGAAGACCACCCCTGCCCCCAACAACACTTTGGGTTTACTCATGAGTGGGCACATGTATTTGTATTAATGTACGGAAAGGTTAGATATTGGGCAACAATTCCACAAGCAAGTATGGGACAAACCAGGGACTAACAGAAGAGTTGAAGGGACTTTAAGAGTTTCCTAACTCAGCCTCCCAACCAGTGCAGGAATTCTTTGCATGATACACCTCACAGATGGCACCTGACAACTGCGTCAAGGCTTTTGCGGAAGGGGAGCTTATTGTTTTTTGAGGCAGTTTGTTCCATCATAGACACTTCTAAAAGAGTAAATCATTTGCCATCTAGTTGACTCCAACTCATGCCGATCCCACATGTGTCAGAGTAGAACTGTGCTCCATAGGATTTTCAATGGCTGATTTTTCAAAAGTAGATTACCAGGCCTTTCTTCTGAAGCCCCTCTAGGTAGACTTGAACCTCCAACCTTTCAGTTAGCAGCTAAGCAAGTTAACCGTTTGTACACCCAGGGACTCCTCCATCAGAGAAGAAAACCATATACAGGTAGTCCACAACTTACAATGTATTCAAATTACGATGAACCACACTTACGAACCTCTGTTTTTGTTTTTTACATGCTATCGTTAGTAATATGTACTACATAAATGTGAAAATATATCTGTAAGCTTATGGTTAATGTTACCAACCCCCAAAGGCAAATAAAGATTATATTTATAAAGATACTGGGAATAAAAGACAGTAATAATGAAAACTAAAGAAAGAAAAAAACGAGGTATTCAACTTACATCAGAACCGACTTACGATAGAGTCGTAGGAACAAAACCCCTTGTAAGTCAGAGACTACCCATACCTGGAGTCAAAGCAATAAAACCCAAAAGGCAAAAGCATAATACAGTCAGGTGGATTTAAAGTAATGTAAAAAATTAATTATCTGTCATTACAGGGAACGATTTGCTACAGAACAACACGCACCTGATGGTGGTTCCTGCCAGGCTACAAGTGAGCACTGTGTGGTATGGCAGTGGACCGAGCCACAGCACACAGGGACAGCAGTGTGAACTGATGATTCAGGGTGACCGTGCTGGAGGCCCAGTTCTGGAGATTCTGTGTCATTTGTGTGTTTAGGTGGATGAGGACTAATTTAATATGTTGGATTTCATCTGTGCAAACATATACTGTACTAAACCCGTTTTAAAAAATTTGGGCATCTTTCGGGTTAAAGTAGCTCAGGATTGGACCTGGACATCCCAGGCAAATAATATTTTATGGAAGTTAGAAAGTTGGCCATGGTCTATTAAGATTATAATTTCTACCCATTGGCACCAGTTCTACTGTCTGGATGACAAAGAATAATTTCTAACGCCTGGAAGGACTAGTTGCAAAAAGGGCACGTATATCCCAAAACACCAAACTATGCATAATTCACCACCTAGAGCCAACGAAGGAACTAAGAAAAGCAACATGGCTGAAGAGGGAGTGTGATGGGATGGGAAGGTAATTGTCCTGGGATTCAACAGAACCGAGTTTTCACCAGAGACTTGCTCACCGGGCAAATCTAAATTTCAGGTTCTTCATCCATAAAATAGAGAGGTCAGAATACAGATGTGGAGTTGTCGTTTCAGCAAGCAGTATGTGTGTGTTTATAAACTTTCTAAAAATGTGTATTATGCCTAAAATCTCATGATGGGGACACAAGTTGGGGTCTCTTGGTATAAAAGTATTTAGAACCAAAATTCTAACTCCAGCTGCTCTACATGTGGGATGTTTGTGTGTGTAAGAAAGTTATCATTTATATTAATTTGCTAAGGTCAAGTTTATTGTTTTCAACTCTTCATGACTTGCGTGGGCTAGCTCACATACACAATTCTATAACTGGCAGAAGCTGTCTCTATCCAGTTCACATTGTTTCTCTAGCATAAATAAAAAAGACACTGCTTTGCATCCAGCAGTGAGGGACGCAGTATGGTGTTTACAAAGGCAGATGTTTTTTGCATTCTGAGGGCAGAAGGGCGTGTGTGCACACATCTACGTGAGATCCAACAGTCCCTGAAACCAGCTTCTTTCAGCCTCTATTTTGCCATAAAGACTCTGAACTCAAAGCGCCTTCAGAAGCAATGAAGGAACATGTAGGGACAGGCAATCAATAAATAGCATAATAAAGCATATTTTATCCCTGTGGTTAATTTACAAGTTTCCTTGACAGATTTGCTAATTATCTATGAGATGATGGCATTATTTAGGAAATTAAAGCGTTATTTCCTTCACATTTTATACTTTTGTTAAAAGTAGTCAGTCATGTCTTTTAGCGCCTTCTATAAAGGGTCACCTAAGGAAAAGCAATTGCAAGCTTAACATCTGGGAAAAATATTCCCTATTGGGTAGGTTTCATGAGAACAAAGTTATTTCTCAGAAGATCTTTTTTCCTTCCAGTTTCACACTTTGTTTTCCTAAGAATTGTGTAGTAATGCTGGGATTAATGAGTATTGTAGTCTTGGAATCAATATTGGGTGAAATCAGTTTGCGTACATTGATATGACTACTTTGGTGGGAGTTGGAAAAAAGAAGCAGGACAGATCTACAGCTGGAGGTTCTGACAAGCAAACAGAAGCCTAACTTTATAGACTTTTCTGTATTCTGCATAGGTTAAAACAACAGGCTGATTCACAGCTTCTATGCATAGTTTCCAATTCTCCTTGAAACAAAAGCAGATTTACTCCTTTCCCTAGATTACAGCTGCAAGTCAGGGTTCTACAAACTCAAGTCTTTGCAAAGAAAAGGCTGCAAAATACACCTCCCAATTCTTGACTGCCACAAATTCAGACTTTTTCACAAAACTGCAGAGTTTTCACATGTTTAAGACAGAGGTCGGCAAACTGTGGCCTGCAGACCAAATGTGGCCCACTGCCTGTATTTGTAAATAAAGTTTTATAAGAACACAGCTATACTCATTCCTTCATGTATTGTCTATAACCCTTTTAACTTTAACAATAGAGTTGAGGGAGGAGTTGCAATAGAGATCATCCGACCCACAAAGTCTAAAATAGTTACAGTCTGGTCAATTGCAGGAAAAGCTTGCCGACCCCTAATTTAAAATACCAACTTCGGTCATGAAAAAAACCTATCAGTTTCTTTGAAGATGTAGATGTGATTTTATAGTAAACCTCACTTGTCCCCACCAACCTCCATGAATTACCCTCTAAAGCAAGTTGGTTCAGGAACCAGATTTCTAGAAATCTCTTCTAAAGAAATACTCAAAGATATGCAAAGACTTATACACACAGATATTCATCCCAGAATTATTTACAATTATTATAATTTTTAAATAATTTCAAACAATCTAAATATCCTAAACAGTTTGGATTTTATTATTTTGAGAACATAATGTGATAAATAAGAGACATGTTTTAAAGACTATTTAATGGCCTAATATAATGCTTAAAATATTTTAAGAGAAAATGGTAGGATAAAAATTGTATATAAAGCACCATTCTCAGTTTTTAACATATGCATCTTTCTAAATGCAAAGAAAATAGGCTGAAAAAAGATATACTAAAATACGTTGTTGTTGTGAGGTGCTGTCAGTCAATTTCAACTCATAGTGACCCCATATGACAAAGTAGAACTACCAAAAAGGGTTTTCTAGGCTGTAATCTTTATGGAAGCAGATCGCCAGGTCTTTCTTCCGTAGAGCCATAGGATGTGTTCGAACTACTGACCTTTCAGTTACTAGCTGAGAGATTAATGGTTGCACTACCAGGGCTCCTTATACTAAAGTATAGATAGCTATTGTCTTTGAGTAGTAGGATTATGGATGATGTATCTTCTTCTTTATTTTCTTGTATTTTTCAAATATTTATTTAAAGGAAAATATGCAGTTATGGTTCCATCATACGTATTCAAGCTCTGTATAAAAGGCCTCATTTGCAAAACAGAATATGGGTTTTGCCAAACTACAGTGAAAAATTTTATTTAGAACTATAAAAATGATAATAATTTAAAAAAGAAAACCAAGAATCCACAAAGCTTTGAGTTGTAAAAAAGTGATTCTAAAGAATACATGATTTAGACTTAATTTAAAACATAGAAATGAATCAAAACATTGTCATGGGGTGCATATAACAATTATATTTATTTCTGAAAACTCTGTGCTCAAGAAAAATAAGTACACATACATTTTTCTTAAATTATATTTTTTTGTAGTTGTTCCAAATAAAACTCTTCTCCACCATGCTGTGATTAGCCTATTTCCAAAAGAGGCTATTTCTACGTTTGGATTCGAGATGGCGAATTTGTGGTATCATGCTACCACTTTTTCTCAAATCCATGGCAGGCACTGCAATCCATCGTGCCATTCCTTTCCAGAAAGATTTCTAGAACATATGGCAGACAACCACTACTAATCACTCAGAGCTATCAGGTGATATCAGACATATTTGCCATCCTTGACCTGTCTATGTAACAGGTTTGGCAAGTTAATATTTCTAGTTTTATCCTTCCCTTAAAACTAAATTGTAAAACCCATTTTTGCTGGCATTGAACCTGATCATCTTACTTCAAAAATGATAGCCTGATAGAAAAGTAATAGAGAAGAAAGGTTTACACTCACGATCTCTGCTTCTTCATATGAATTTAATGCTTAAGGCCGTATGTTAGGGCTTATTGCCTAAGAGTTTAGATAAATGGTTTTCTCAAGAGTCATAAATGAATAGTGGTGATGGTTGCACAGCATGATGAATGTAATTAATGTCTCTGAATTGCACACTTACAAATAGTTAAGATGGCAAATATTTTGTTATACATGCTTTACCACAATAAAAAAGTGAGTCACCGATAAGTCGAGTTACCACATATTCCATCTCCACAGTTTCCATTATTTCTTGACAGTATTTAACACTGTGAACCATGTCACCCTTTTTGAACCTTCCACCTCAGCAGCTTTCTGTAGTGAGATACTCTTCTAACTCACCACCTCTCATAACTCCTTTTCATTCTCCTTTGAGCACTCTCCACACTTAACCCATCCCACAAAGGGGGCTTTTTTCCCAAGGCCATTATTTCTTTTCTTTCTCTGATTGGCCTTCCAAGAAATGTCAATTTCTACAACTTCATCAATCAGATGATTTCCAATTCTCTATGTCCAGCTGTGGGGGCAGTGGTGGTTGGGTGGTAGAAGTCTCGTCTTTCATGTGAGAGACCAGGTTGGATTCCTGGCCAATGCACTTCATGTGCAGCCACCACCTGTCCATCAGTGGAAGCTTGTGTGCTGCGATGATGCTGAACAGGTTTCATCAGAACTTCCAGATGAATAAAAAGGAGGGAGAAAGACCTGGTGATCTACTTCTGAAAATCAGCCAATTAAAACCCAATGGATCACCAAAAAATACAAAATAATAAATGCTGGAGAGGTTGTGGAGAGACTGGAACACTTATACACTGTTGGTGGGAATGTAAAATGGTACAACCACTTTGGAAATTGATTTGGCACTTCCTTAAAAAGCTAGAAATAGAAGTAACATACGATCCAGAAATCCTGCTCCTTGGAATACATCCTAGAGAAATAAGAGCCATCACACGAATAGATACATGCACACCCATGTTCATTGCAGCGCTGTTCATGATAGAAAAATGATGGAAACAACCTAGGTGCCCATCAACAGACAGATAGATAAACAAATTATGGTATAGTCACACAATGGAATACTACACAACGATAAAGAACAATGATGAATCTGTGAAACACCTTATAACATGGATGAATCTGAACAGCATTATGCTGAGTGAATTTCGTCAGTCACAGAAGGATAAATATTGTATAAGTCCACTATTATAAGAACTCAAGAAAAGGTTTAAACACAGAAGAAAACATTCTTTGATGGTTACGAGGGTGGGGAGGGAGGGAGGGAGAGTGTTATTCACTAACTAGATAGTAAACAAGCTTTATCTTAGGTGAAGGGAAGGCCAGCGCACAATACAGGGGAAGTCAGCACAATGGGACTAAACCAAAGCTAAGAAGTTTCCTGAATACAAACACTTTGAGGGACAGAATAGCAGGGGTGGGAGTCTGGGGACCATGCTTTCAGGGGACATCTAGGTCAATTGGCATAGCAAAGTTTACTAAGAAAATGTTCTGCATCCTACTTTGGTAAGTGGCATCTGGGGTCTTAAAAGCTATCGAGTGGCCATCTAAGATGCATCAATTGGTCCAACCACCTGGAGTAAAGGAGAATGAAGAACACCAAAGACACAAGGAAAGTATTAGCCCAAGAGACAGAAAAGGCCACATAGACCAGAGACTTCATCAATCTGAGACCAGAAGAACTGGATGGTGCCTGGCTACCACCAATGACTGCCCTGATAAGGAACACAGCAGAGGGTCCCTGATGGAGTGGGTAAAGGGTGGGATGCAGAACTCAAATTCTAGTAAAAAGACCAGACTTAATGGTCTGACTGAGACTGGAGGAACCCCAGAAAGCATGGCCCCTGGACTTTCTGTCAACCCAGAGCTAAAACAATTCCTGAGGCCAACTCTTCAGACAAAGATAGGACTGGACTGTGGGACATAAAGTGATACTTTTGAGTGTGCTCCTTAGCTCAAGTAGATACAAGAGACTGAATGGGTAGCTTCTGTCCGGAAGTGAGATGAGAAGGCAGAGAGGGTTAGGAGCTGGTTGAATGGACGTGGGAAATAAGAGGTAGAGGGGAGGAGTGTGCTGTCACAATAAGGGGAGAGTAATTAGGGTCACATAACAATGTATGTGTAAATTTTTGTATGAGGGACTGACTTGAATTGTAAACTTCCACTTAAACTACAACAATAAAAAAAAAAAAAAGAAAGAAGGAAAACCCTATGGATCACAACAGTCCAATCCCCAGCTGATCATGAGGATGGTGCAGGACCATGTAGCATTTTGCTCCATTGTGCATGGGGCTGCCACGAGTTGGGGGGCTGACTTGACAGCAGCTAATAAGTTTTCCATTTCCAAGTTCCTTTTTGGATATCTCTACCCATAGTGTTGAAAAGCATCTCAAAATGTCTAAAACAGGACTCATCACCTTTCTTTTTTGAGATTTATGTCACTCATCCCACTTTTCTCTCAGGCCCAAAGATGGAGACGTCTGTATAATCATTAACATTCCTGTCTCTGTCTTCCTTGAAACCCATCACTGATCACATGCTATCCATCTATCCTCCACAACATCTCTTTCTAGTTCTGTACCACTAACTATTCTCAGGGAGTGGCTGGGGTCCTTTAGTGAGAAGAGATGAAGATGGTATGGTAAGATAAAGCATTCTATTCATTTATTTAGTCATTAATATTTATTGAAGAATTATTAGTTTTAGACACTGGCTAGGCATATGAGGTGAAAAAAGATTTCCTATAGTTTCTCTTTATGCTTTCTGTTAAATTAGTGACTCCTGAAGACTCAGTAAAATGGCTGCTGTGACCATAAACTAACTTTAAAAAGTCATAACTGACTTTGTTCAGTCCCCCACTGAGAAATTCTTACATATTAATCACCCAAAGCCACATCTCCAGCAGCCCCTGCTGAGCTGGCTTTTGACCAAGATATACTTTAAAGTGACCTAAAACCATCATGGGAAGCTTTGGAAACCACATGTTCACTCTGCCCACGGCCACTGCTTCCTGAGGCCTGTCACTCTGGAGCATGGGGCCACAGTACACAGGAGAGTAAAAGGAGGTTGACTAGAACCCATAAATGCAAAAAAGGCTGGAACTGAAGTTAGGACTAGCCAGTGAATGCTAGGTGTGCAGAACAGGTACATGCTGGTCAAGTATCCAGAGTCAGGTATTGCGTGACAATGGGAAACAAAAGTAGACTGGTAGATTAGAAAACATAGAAGAGGCAAGATAAGGCCAAAGTGGGTTATACAGTGATGAGGTCAGGAACACAGCTGAGGGTTGAATCACAGAGGATCTGGAACTGCAGCAGAGAGTTAGAGTACAGAGCACCAGCACCCAGGAATAAACTTTAGCTTGGCCAACAATTGCCTCAGCCAGGTGTTTTTTATATGCATCTTGTTTAGGGCAAGAGCCAGGTCCCAACTGGGCCTGCCTTGGAAGTTGTAGGTTAAGATAATGAGGATCAGCAAGCTGGAGGGGTGGAGAGAACACAGAGGCAGCTCCTCTAGCAGATCTTTTTCGTACATCCTTGTCTCAACCCTCTAGAATGTAAGTACCATAAGAGCAGGGAATGATCTCTGTCTTGGTCACTACTCTGTCACTGAAACAATAATAGGCCCATACTAGGTGGTCACTGGAGTCCCTGGGTGGTGCAAACGCACTCAGCTGCTAAGAAAAACGTTGGAGGTTCATATTCACCTAGCAGCACCTCAGAAGAAAGCCTGATGATCTGCTTTTGAAAGGTCAAAGCCATGAAAACCTTATGGAGCACAGTTCTACTCTGACACCCATGGGGTCCCCAAATGAATTGACTCAAAGGGCAACTGGTTTAGTTTAGGTGGTCAATGGAGTGTTCCTGGGGGGTGAAAATGGTTAAGGCACTCAGCTGCTAACTGAAAGGTTGGCGGTCGGAGTCCACCCAGAGGAGACTTGGAAGAAAGGCCTGGCAACCTACTTCCAAAAAATGAGTCATTGAAAACCCCATGGAGCACAGTTCAACTCTGACATACACGGGGTCACCATGAGTTGGAGTCGACTGGACAGTAACTTGTAAAGGCAGTCAACATGTGTTTGCTGAATGACTGAATAGAGTAATAAGCACCAGCTGAGAAGTTCACAGGCAGACTTGTGGTATCCAAAGAAACAAGGTTTGAGAAAGTGCCTGAATTTACTCCAACTTCCAAGTTTTTCAATTTATCACTATGTATATTTTGTCTACGTATATGTTGTGTGAATGTTTAATAGTGGACTCCTGTTCACCATCGATATCAGGACATGTATAATATTCAATATATAAACCAAACCTTAAATAACATTGACAAGAAACCTGAATAGTTTAAATCTCAAAGTCAGTGTCAGGGAAGATGTAATGAAAAAACAAAAACTAGGGGTTGACAGTTCAAGTTCTTTTTCACCCTGGTGTTTAGAAATGCTAGATGTTCTTCCAATTAACACTGGGAATTAGCCAAATAACTTTAGACATTAGTCCACTGTTGATTATTTGCTCTAAAAAAAATATGGCTGAGGAGGACCAAACAAGAGGGGAAAAGCACAACACATTTGCTCATATGAGGTCCTGTCTAATTCGCTTCTGGAAGGACTTGCCTTTATTTGTTAAGCCAAGGTCACTGACTGGCTCTTCAATCTTTTTGGTAACATATCTAAGCTTTAGGTGTTCAGAAGTTCCTAGTCAGAGATAAAAAGGACACAGTATGGAAGGAAGGCAAGTTCTAATCCCATCTCTGTCCCTGACTAGCCTTTGGCAAGTTGCTTTCTCTTTATACCTTTGGTTATCTCATTTTAAAACAGGTCTGGTACAAATAAACAATTTTCCAAGGATGTGTGAACTAACCAGTGCTTTTAGAGAGCTTTGAAATGCTGATGTGCTATCAATGTTAAGTCAGATCATGAAATTGCACCTTTGCAAGAATGCTATTGTGGGAATAAGTGAATCTGAACATTGTATTTATAGTGTGATTTGCTTCTGAAATTGAATATTCATAATGGGCCTCAGCAGGCAACAACAGAGTGGCATCTTATCTTCTGTTGATAGACCACAGTTTCAGAAAATTATTTTTACAATGGCACCTGAATAAGTGCCTTAATTTGAGACTGTTTTACAAATAGATACATAGATTATGGCATAGCCTTTGAGACAAAGAGTGAGGTGGGATTCATTAACAAAATTGCTGTTGTCGTTCTTATTGTATTTTTTTCAATGTAATTCCTATTCTTCACACTCTAATTTTAACAAGCTACACACTGAACAAAAAGATAAGGTAACATCTACTTCTGTGTTAGTGATCAAATCCAAGTTTGACTTAATATTCAGGTTATCAACTGCAGGTAAAGTACACCTCAAACTTGCTTTGTGGCTCATCTAGTTTCAAGAACAAACATCTCATCCTACATGTAATCTCTGCTGACTGCAAATGTTATATTACAACAGCAGAACAATACATGAGGAGCATATTCTCAGCTCTTCTCAATTAACTGAATAAGTAAAATGTATCTATTAATAGGTAAAATGAAAATCTAGATGAAAAAGTAGACAATTCCTCAGAGCAAATTTTGCCAAAATAGAAATTGAAATATCTGATACAATTTAGGAGTAGAAAAGTGATATAAAAATCTTAGTGAAAGAAGAGCAGGAAAGGGGGACAGAACTGTGCAGCAAAAAAGCAGGGAGGTCTGGGCTGGGATGAGTAGTTTCGATCTGCGAAAGAAGAAAGAAAGGCCAAAGACAGAGAAAGATAGGCTAGAAAGAAAGGCCTGGTGATCTACTTCCGAAAACCTTATGGATCACAATAGTTCAATCCACAACTGGTCATGGGGATGGCACGGGACCAGGCAGCATTTATTTCTATATTGTGCATGGTCTTTGTCAAAGGCCAAAGAAAAGTCAACGGACTAGTGTCAGGCTAAACCAACAGAAAAGACATCTTTGGAATTCGTTCTTATGCAACAGGATTCCCCCTGGATAGGTAGGATTGTATGGTATTAGAGTGAAAAGAACTTGAAGAGCAGAGTCCATTCCTCTCAATCCACAGATGAGGAAACAGACCTAGAAAGACTAAACATTTGATTCCACAGCTAATTAGAGGCTGAGTCACTTCTGGAATTCAGGGTAGCAATGATTTCCTGTGGACATCAAACATGCTTAACCACACAAGTCTCCCGAGAGAATGATGAAAGTGGTCCTAACAGGACAAGCACAAAGTAGAGTAAATGGAGGGCATAACTGGGTAACCTTTCTGCCTCCACCCTAGCTAATCTTTTACCTTCATGTAAACAGAAGGGTTTATCATTTAAGTTCTCTGGTTGTTGACAAACTAGGAATATGAGAATGAGGGAACGCTATCCTTTCTAGAATAGATAGAGAATAGAAACGTTTGAGATATCCCCGAAAACCCAGTATAAAGTAGTAATGTTGGGTAGTTAGAAAGAAAGATTAAAAAATAGCTTATGGTGGCTGGGGTGACTTGCTGTTGTCGGTGGCCATGCCCCTGTCACTTCTTGGTCTCTTTCCTCCTGGGCTGAGGAACCAACCCCGGGGTAGGATAAGGTTGTAATGCACAGCTTTAAAAGAAACATCGCTCTGGTGGGAAAGGTGTGAACCAGGGAAACAGGTGTGCCCACTTCAGAAAGTGCCACACCACAGCTACCTCAGGCTAGCTAGGTCTAGCACTTCTCCAGGGTAGCATGTTTATCTTAGTTGCACTAGAAAATGTTGTTGTTTTGTTGTCGTTAGCTGTCATGTAATCTGCCCATGTCTCATGGGGACCCCATGCACAATGGAACTCAACACTGCCTGGTCCTGTACTATTTCCATGGTTGGTAAAACCATTACAATCCATAAGGTTTTCATTGGCTGATTTTTGGAAGTAGATTGCCAGACCTTTCTTCCTAGTCCATCTTGGTCTGGAAGCTCCACTGTAAAACCTGTTCAGCATCATAGCAACACCCAAGCCTCCACTGGCAGACAAGTGGTGGCTGTGCACGAGGCGCCCTGCCAGGAATTGAATCCAGGTCTCCCGCATGGAAGATAAGAATTCTACCACTGAATCACCACTGCACCCATCACTAGAAAATGGGGCTTGTTATTTATCTGGCTATATGGGGTAACATATTTGTACTGTTCTGCATGGAATGCAACCTGTGTTAACCTCTACAATGGAGAAGTTCACTTTAGAAGTCTTTCCCTGGCAAGCCTGCTGAGATGTTAACCTGTGCAGTTATTGGGATTGCCAGCTGGAACGGAAGAAGGCTCTAAATTATTTGTGTTAAATTTATGTAAAGGTGGTTTGGAACTGAGCCCAGATATGAATATACAATAGACAAAGTTTACAGAATTGTGACACAGAGTCCCAAGAGTTATGGGGATGTCAGAAAACACTCAGCAATCAGGACGCATGCCTACAATGTTAATACCTTTTACGCGTCTCCCTCCAAAACAGATTACGCAGATGACTGTGAAACAAAAAGAAAGGCTTTTAGTTAAGCACCGTCTCTGCATTTTTTTTTTTTTTTTTTTGAGATTTAGCTAAAGCTACTCATATGTACAAATCGAGGCTTTTAAAAATAGGGGTTTTTAGAAGAAAATTGTAAGGCTGACTCCACTACCCAGGAAACCGAAAGGTTTGCCATGGAATTGAGAAGCAGAAGTGTGCATTTTTAGAGTTTGATTAAGTGAAGCCTCTATCCAAAGCGCTGACTTGGTCCTCCTGCACTCGATGGGTACACCGGAGAAGACTTCATAGCTGTCAGTTGGTCAGATGCAAATACGGAGCATCTATGATGGGCAAAGAACTATGCTAGGCTCTGCAAGTGGTAGAAAACAATACCCAATCTCTGTTCTCAAGTACTTTATGATCTATTTGGATGCATAGTAGATGAATAGGAATCATTATGACACAATACAGAATATCATAAAGAACATGAATGATGCATAAACACAATTCTTGGGATGTCATAGGCGAGAGTCCCCATCTAATTAGTAGTTGGCTAACCCTAGTGGCACAGTGGTTAAGAGCTATGGCTGCTAACCAAAAGGTCGGCAGTTTGAATCCACCAGGTGCTCCTTGGAAACCGTATGGGGCAGTTCTACTCTGTCCTACAGGGTCGCTATGAGTCGGGATCAACTCGATGGCAACAGACGTGGTTTTTGGTTATCATAAATGGCTTTATGAAATAAGTATTATTTCAGATGGAACTAGTATGATGTGCAACATTTTGACAGAGATACACAGGGGAGTAAAAGGTTTTAGATGAGGAAACAGCATAAGGTTAGGTAAGGAGTGGGAAAGTACGGTGATCTTGAAGAAATACAAGGTGACCATCTGGGCTAGAACATATAGGGAACTATAGGAAATAAGGCGAGAGAGACAGGCAGGAGCTATGTTGTGCAAGGTAAGAAGTATAGACAGAAGCAAGGAGGAAATGGGGAAATCTTAGCATTTCTAAACAGAGAGATAGCAGAATCAAAGCTATACTTTCTCAAGATTAATTTAGAGCAGAGGGAAAGAAAGAGGAAAGCTCCTTTATGAGGTTAATTTAATAACTCCAGGGGGAGGCTAAAAAAAATGTTAGAGTTTGGGTGGCAGCAGTGGAAATGTAACAAAAAAGATAGCTAGAAGGGACATTGTAGATACTGAATTTAGAGGACTTTAAACTGATTAGATTTGGAGGATTTTAAACTGACCAGATTTGAGGAAGAAACAGGAATCAGGAAACATTCTAGAGTTTCAAGTTTGGATAAACAGGAACTGAAGGAATGAATAAGAGGAAGAAAAAAGGCAGAAGAGAAGTTGGTTTGTAGGGGAAGGTGAAAAGCTGGATTTGACCACTGGAAGCAATGAACAATCATGCATAATCAGCATAATCCAGAAAGAATTTGGAAGTGTGAGTCTAGCACTTACGTTAAATCTAAGGCTGGGCAGAAATTTGGGAATTATTTCCAAGGAAGTGAGCAGTAGTGGCTAAGATGAAAAACAGAAGTGGCTACTCATGGATCCAGGGCAAAGGCAAATCCTTGGCCAATGCCTATATTTTAGTGTAGAGGAAAGAGAAACAAGCAAAATTGAGAAGTGGTTAGAGAAGTGGGGAAAAAACCAAAATGGTGAAGTATCATGAGATGTAGGAGAGAAGGAAGTTCCAGAAGTAAGGAGTAGCCAATTGTGTATAATGTTGTACAGAGGTTGAAGAAATTAGGGCCAAGAAATGGTCAGTGGTTTGGGGCAACAGAAGATTAACTGCAGTATAACATTTGAGCAAGAAATTTCTTCCATCTGGAGGGGACAGAAATTACGCTGAAAGAGTTAAGTGAGAAAGTAGAGTTCTGGAGTGCAGATACCACTTTCAGTAAATCTGGCAGTAATAAGTAAGAGAGAGAGATGGGATATTTATTTCAAGAGTGATAAGGTCCAAGGAGGATTCCTTTACTCATGAATGGGGAAGTCCTACAGAATCAATTTGACCCCTGGAAGCCCACAATGATCCCACAAAAAGGAAAGCCAATCCCTTCTGTTGGAATTCCCAGCCACACCTGGAGTCCTTTCAAATGAGAACAGAGCTGAGAGTACTTTTGAAGGACTGCAGACATAGTTATATCATACAAGGCCATTGTATGGGGGTGGGGTAGAGGAAAAGGAACTAAAATAGTAATTTCTTTTTTGCCACCATTCCAAGACTCTTCCTGCAAGCCTACTCTTAATATTTCCACTGAGAACACCTCTCACTATTGGGAAGTCTATGGCTATCCTATGGATCACAACGGTCCAATCTGCAACCAATCATGAAGATGGCACAGGACCAGGCAGAGTTTCATTCCACTGGGTGTCTGGTCACCATACGTCAAGGGCCAACTTGAAGGCAGTTAACAACAATCATTACCAGAAAGGGGGGAAGAGAAGGTAAAGTTAAGGGATCTTGGACGGCTAGAAATGGAAGAAGAGAGTTAAGAATGGAATGCACCATTAGTTTTAGCTGCTTTGGCCTATAAATTTTAGCCTCAAGATCAATGTAGTTTCCTCTTTCTTGGAAATGGAAACAATGACACTATTGGGTTCAACTGTTTGGGAAGGGCTGGCACTCCTGCTGTGTTAGCCACCATAATATTTGCTCAGTCTCGCTATTTAAGAATGGGCTGCTTTATGTTCTGAACATACTGAATATATTTATAAGTCCTCAGACACACTTGGGAAAATAATGATTTTTTTTTTTTTAAGCCATCGATGCTTATATCAAGTTGAGGACATTGAGGTAGCATCTGGCATGAGATTTTTCAGAAACTCCACCCATCTAGATTTTTCGAAGACCAAAATTATGACACACTTAACCAGTCAACCTAATATAAGAACATTCAGAAAAAATCTATGCTGAGCATTAGATGCTATCTCTATTGAGGGTGCGTGCACTGTTTTTGAAATCTTTATAAGTGCCTCCTCCTAAGGATGCAGGAGTTGTTGTTTACAGTCTGAATTTACTTTAAGAAACAAAGCCTGCGTATGTACTTCCTGTTATAATAATACCTAGGCTTTATTTAACATATTTGTCTTGTGTTCATAAGATACTTCCACCTACATTATCTCATCAACACAGTGTTGTTGAAATAGGTAAAAGAAGGAAGGATTTTTTTTTTTCCAGAAAGAGAAGGGAAAAAGATGAATTAAAGCTGTGTCTAAGTGGTGTGCCTCAACCAGACCCTGATATAAGCAACCTAGTCATTTTTATCATCTTCATGAGCTGCACTTATTAACATTGTCAAAGTCATGGCATTAACAGTGCCATAATCAAGTCATTCATATATTGCTACCCAGCCCATATGACCTGTCTCCTGTCTCACAGATGGGAATGAATGGCAGAGGTGCAATTATAACCCACATCTCTAATTCTCACCAGAATACTTTTTCACAGGGAGCTGCTAACACAGTCCCCTGACAATCAGAAATCCCCGGCCTGCTTTAATGAACTAACATGCACATCAGGTATGATGCTAGAACAGCTAAAGAGGGAAAAGAGGCTGGGTCTTGAAGGACTGAACCAATATATCCTAATAGTTACTCAGTAGGGTCCCCAGTCCTGGACAAAGAAATTGGCACTGGAATAAAGGCTAAGGGAAATGAAAGGTTTTTTTCCTATTAAAAAAAAAATCTAATCATTACTAAAAACAAAGAAAACTAAAACCCATCATCCTTCCTTCAGTACACTATCAACTTGCATTAAAAATTAAAATTATGGGCTACCCTTTGCAGAAGTGAAGAAATTGCTAGAACTGTTTTGGTGATGTTAAACACACACAAGAAAAAACAACCCAGTTGCCATTGAGTTGACTCCAACATATGGTGACCCCAGGCGTGTCAGAGTAGAACTGTGCTCCATAGGGTTGGCGATGTTAGGGGCTCCCATAGAACTAAATGTCCAAGTTAACGTTGGCACATATAATCACACCTACACCTAGTGGAAGAGGGCCATGCTGTGCATGGTAAGAGCCCACTCCCGTTGCACTGCTACTCTCTAGACAATCGGTGGCCCTTACCTGTCCTGCTGGGAACTGGAGGCTCCAAATTCAAGTTCTGATGCCTCTGACAAGGCTAGGGTGAGGGGTGGGTTCTGGCCAAATTCCCTGCATGGATTAAAGCAGCTATCACCTCTGCAACCACGTAGTGGTTGTTGCTGCCCTAGTCCTTTCTTAAAGGTTGTCACTCAGACTGACCACCCATTAGCGCCGTTATCAAAATTGCCTCTTTCACTCTCCCTTCACGGAATTTGCTGGTCTCTTCTCCATTTTGTCTATTGTGAACCATGGACTGTACTCAGGGAAACACTATTTTTTTTTTTTTTTTAATCTCTAACCTGGGGTTGCCATGAATTGGAATTGACTGGATGGTCAATGGCAACTAACAAAAACAAGTCTTCATATACTAGATTTCCATTTCAATAAACTGTCAGCTATTTAATTAAACTCATGCTTATGACTTGCACAGCATTTATGGGATTGCAGAGGGTAGAAATATAAGTAAGACATGGTTTCTGCCTTGGAGATTTATCACCCAGTTGAGAGACAAACACTTATCTATGCAATTAGAATGAAGAATCTATAGAGACAGGTGTTAGAATAGAAGGACAGACAGAAGACTAAGAAAGGAAACGTCATGTTGTCAAATTATTGAGATTTTTCCATTTAAGACATTTTTATTGGCTGCCATTTTTTTCAAAAGAGTGGATTTTTCCAGAAATTTAAAATTTTAATTTATTTTAATCATCCTTTCAGTGACCAAATTTCAGTAAACAAGTAAATCTCCACCTTCTCAAGTTATTCAAGAATGGCCAGACTAGTACGAAACCAAATTAAAGGTAAAAGAGAACTCTAACCTAGTCAAGGGTTACGATTTAAAAAACAACATAACTACCAATCAGACCAAGTCGACATTAGTGCTGCCAAGTTTGTGGGGTTTTGTATCTTTGTTTAGTTCCTTGAAGAAAGAGTGTGCTCTTTTTATTTTTTCCTTTAAATTTGGAAATTTGGTACGTTAATTTTTTTAAAAAAGTTATCTACCTAAGACTAAGATTTTGACCACATCTTAATTTTTTACAAGAGAGTTCATTAGCTGCTTATAATTTATATAATAGCTGCTCTGGCAGTAGCACCCGTTAATTGGGGAATCAGACAAGGAGTTGGAGTTGTGACTGTATAGACTGCTCTTTGCTATCGCTGCTGTTTCTGAGGTATTTAAGAATGTGAATCACGAGACATTTAGCATCCTCTTTCACCCCTAGACTGGAAGCTCTTCCCATGACATGTCCAATCCATTACAGAAGCAAGCAAGCAATCACCTCCAACCTGGTCGGCAGCTTGTACAAAGCATCTGCCCAGATAAAAACAAAATACTCTGGAGCATCTGTTTCTTCTCAAAAAACACCCCTCTATGTCTCATAGGAACCCAGCGTCTGAGCAAACATCCTCCCTTTAACCCTTATGGAGCCTCAGAGGCAAACATAGTTATTGAAATTTTACAAATCAGGGAGCTGTGGGAGAGGGAAAACTTTCCCGGTCTTTGCCCAAGATTAACTAAAGGAGAAGTGCTTCAAGAAGAATGCAGGTGTCTTACTTCCAGGACTGTGATTCAGTACAGAACCCAAGTGTATCTCATAGGTCCCTTTAACCAATCTTATAGGTGGAAGTTATGTGTTGTCTAGTTATCAGGCTTCAAATAATACTGTATTTATATGTGCTTTGTGATTTCAAACTTGATAAGCCAAGGGGACCACAATTTGAATACTTCCCCAGGATTTCCATTTCTAATTTAAGGCAAGTTTTGACTGACTGAAATCATAAATTGGTTGAAAGTTCTGGCACACAGCTTCACAAGTGCTTATTTAATCTGCAAAGTTTAAAAATCAAGCCATTCCTCAGAATTTGTTAGTTTGTATTTAAACTTTTGTGTGAGGAATTTCATCAAAGAAAACGACTGCTTGAGTTAAAAAGAAAAAAAAAAAAATCAGGCAAACATTTTGAGAGAATTTTCTAATTCAAAAAGTGCATCACAAGCCGTTCTGGTCACAAAGGGGAGAGAACGGCTGAGCATTTGGGCTCAGTTAATTTAACTTTTCCATGCCTCAGTGCTGTCAACTGTAAAATGGGATGATAGGAAGATTTAGAGATTCATACTCACACAGAGTGCTTGCCACCGTGGCTGGCACAGTAAAAATCAGCCATGATTATTCCTTTCTTAAACACTCTATAATTATTGACATTAAAATATCTTAAGAAAACACATGCTGATGGAATAATATACAGCCATGTAGGTAGACCGTGGCTTGATAAAAGGTGAAAGCACATTATAAGGCAAAAAGTCTCCTAGGTGAATTTGAACTATTTTAAGGAATTGAGTGGATGCAGCCAAAAGATGAACTTTTGGAGTTTTTTGTTTTTTTGTTTTTTCTTTTTCCCTTTCTTTGCTCTTTTGCAGAACTTAGCAGAGTTCTGAATGAACATAGTTCACTCTCTAAGCTATTTGCAAAGACTCTAAATGATTTTATCTCTAGGACAGCATAATGGGTTTGGTGTGCTTCACAACAAACTGGAAGTTATACCACTGACCTCATGTCATCCCTAAGTCACCCAGATAGTAGGCACAGGCCAAGCAACCAGAGAATGGCAGGAAAAGTCTTCTTTTGAGGAGCTACTTGTTGCCAAGTCACTGACTCCTACAGTCAAGATTGATTATAAACACCCAATTAAGAGGCATTTGGAACCTGAGCTGAACACTAATCTTGTCTCTTGTTCTTAATTATCATCCTTAGATGACTACTACAACTGTCATTGGCCACGTTTATTCTTTAGCCTCCTTTACAAGCACACACATGTATGCACATATGTGTTTGTGTATGTGCTCCTGCTGACGTATGTCAGCATGCATGAAAGTATGGAGTTTTATGCTGGAAAGAAAGGAGCTGAGAATAGGCCTGCTGGCTGAAGGCATATGTCTCACTTGGATCCCTTTTTAAGTGCCTGCTCCCCAAAGTGAAATCTGGTTGGAAATAACAGGCACGTGTTGATTCAGTTTGATAACATTTCAACTAACCTCCTTCAGCTTCTCATGAAGGTTGCTTTGTAAAAAAACTTACAGAAATGTCTAACACAAAACAAACTTGTGATACTCGAACTTCATTATGATCAAATGTGTGGTTGTTTATAGCAAGAAATAATCAAGAAAAGTAATTTTATTAAACACATGGGTTTCTGTTCAAATTAAATCAGTGGTAATGGGGGGAAAAAAAAAAAAAAAAACCAAAGGAAGAAAGTAGATAATTATCTGCCTGAGGAACAAGCAAGGATGCTACAGGTGGTAGCAACAACACTGGCCAACAGTTGTTCTGACAAGACTTTATTCTTACCTATCTAATCATTTGTCTAATTCAGTTGAGCTCGATGGTGGTTTTTCTCCCACTGTCTATGTTGGGAGATCACCCCATATCAAAACCAGGAATGAAAAAATTGGAAAAACAAAGCAAAGAAAGCTTTTTCTGGATTTGCCTTACACAGAAGCCAGGCACCAGACTGAAAAATTTGTTTAGCATAACTGTATAATATAAGATTTTTCTACAGTAGCTACTGAAAAACATTTTTAAGTGCTTTAGTGAGATTCCACTATGTGATTAGAAAAGGAACAGTATGTATTTTTCTATCTCCATTCCAAAGCGTTTCATTGTCCATATTCAAAGGATATTACATACAGACTTTTAACACTACAGTAGTTCAGTTTTGCCCGATATTGAAATTTATAAAAATGGAATCACATAATGCAGGACAGCAGTTACCCTTAAGGGAGAAGTTTAGTGATGGAAAATGGACATAAGGGGGTCTTTATGAAGCTGGAAATGTTTGCTTCTTGATTGGTTACGTGGATGTGTAAAATTGTATCAAACTTTACACTAACAGTGTGTGTATTTTACTAGATACCTATTTTGCTTTGATGAAAAGTGCATACATTTCTAAATTTCTTATAGAAAATAAAGACTATTTTGGCTTAAATACCCACTGTTTTCCATAAAACAAGGGCAATTTTTTGTAGGTTTGATTTGGTCTAAATAATGCTCTAAACACAAGACCAGGGCCCCTGGGTACTGCAAATGGTTGGTGTGCTTGGCTGCTAACAGAAAGGTTGGAGGTTCAAGTCCACCCAGAGGTGCCCTGGAAAAAAGGTCTGATGATCTACTTTCAAAAATCTGCCGCTGAAAACCTTATGAGCACAGTGCTACTCTGACGCGTATTATATCACCATGAGTTGGAATCAACTCAAAGGCAACTGAAAACACACACACACACACACAAGACTGGGACTCAGGTGAGGCAACTGAGGCACTCACCTTGCGTACAATATCCATGATGAACATAATATCAATATTTTAACAAAAGAAAGTTCACCACAGAAAATATTACTCAGCGAAACCAAAAACAGAACTTCTACTCCCAAAACTGCCAACCAACCACTAAATGGCCATTCTGTAATTAAATTTACAGGAACATTCCGATTTGGGAAACTAAGGGAAGATTCATTTTCGTTCAGTGATATTCTATGAAAATCAATGGAATTAGCAGTGTTTCAAAGCTGACACTAACTTAGGCAATTTTAAAAGTAGCATTAAAGAAACAATGTGTGATTTATTCTAACAACCTCCCCCACACCTGAATATCTCTATTTAATTATAATTGCACTGTGATTAAACTTCATATGACATTACAAGACTGAAATCTGCCTTCGAATGCATTTAATTAGGAAAATATACACCTATTATTGGTTACACAAAGAAGAGCTTACTAATCGAAATTGTAGACAGGAAAGAACTCTGCTATGCCAGCCTTGTGTTTTTGTTAAGTTGTATAAAGCAGCTCTGTCAAATCAGGCCCTGATGTCAAGAACTCGTCATAAGAGACCACTACTGAGCTTTCTCCCGCCACACGACCACCTTTTAAGACTCCTTTTCTGAAGCTTCCCATTCTTTTTTTTTCATGTTTTTAACCCCATGTCTGTGAAATTTTTATTGCTCCCCAGATGACGACATCTGATCTGAATGTAACCACACACCTCTTTGCTCAGCAGTATTTGTCACAAACAATTATAAATTATCATGCTGATAGTTTGCATTGCTGGGAAACCGGAAAAGTTCCATAAATTCTAACTACTGTCTCAATGACATTCTTGTTTGTTATATAAAGTTTTATGCATTTCAAGATGTCTGCCTTACCACTGAAACAAACTTTAGGTGAGCAAGAACCAACTAACTCAACGTAAACAGCGGAAACCATTCACAGTGCACCATGAACATTGCTTCTTGAAAAACATTCAGTGGGTCTCTTTTTCCCTTCTCTTCTGCTACTAACTGGGGTTTTCACACTTTCCAAGCTCGTGAGATTATGCTCGTGTTAAAAAGAGAAATCACCATTCTTTCCACACCCTCAGCATGGTCTTCTCCTCTCAGAACGTTCTCTAGTCTCCTCTTCCATATTCCATAACAATAAAATCATGGCAGTATATCTGGCTAGAAATCTCAGCCAGTGTTAGCCCGAAGACAGATGCTCTACTGTTCTACTGAGTGATTTTTCAATAAAATAATGGAGGAGGTTATGGTATTATGTTTTTGACGCCTATTTGTGATGAAACCTGGCTCAGTGGTGGTATAAACATAAACCGATGCATTTTGAAACTATCAGGCACAACTCACACATTTATTTTCCCTACGGAAATACTCCCCCTTGATAACCACTGTGAAAACCTAACACCCATTTTGTAAAGTAAGGTCCATGGTTTACTTATGAACTGAGTCAGTTTTGGTGCCATTCACATGAAAAAGTGTGACTGTATACATTTTAGTGTATTGTTGAAGTAACTAAATAATTTTTTTTTACTTATTCATAAATAAAATCATAAAAGTTAATTTTTTTCTTTTTACCAGAACTATTTGACTGGTTTATTTAGTTACTTCTGCATTCCTACGCCCTACAAAAGAAAATGGCTTATTTGGGCCTGGTGGATGCTTCTCAATAAGCAAATGTACTAAGAAATTGATTTCTTGAGCTTTCACATGATGAAAATTGACTATACGTGGTGAAATTGTCAGTTGAATACTGACAATTTCAAGAGAAAATGCAGGGTGTATTATACGTGGATCATCCCATTACTAGATCAATACACTTAGTTTGACATATGTCTAGTTTCATATTTCCAAATGTCCTAGCAATGACGAAGTTGTTAAAGATATAATAATAATGACAACCTAGTTTGAGGAGAGCTTTAACCTTTTTAAAGGACTTTTGTATCCACCACCTTGTTTTATCCTCACAGTAACCCTAAGACATAGGTATGGCAAATATTCCTCCCTGCCATTAGGCAGATAATATAGCTGAGTAGGGAATGATATTAAATGTCTTAAGACCAATTGCTCCTAACAGTGATAACTAAAAGCTTACCGGCTTATATCATTTTATGTCAATTTATATAATCTCAAATCCACTTTTGGAAGTAGCCTAATATAAATTACAAAAACAAAAAACTATGGTTTTGGGGTCACTAATATAGACTTTTGAAGTCTATGAATTTGTTTTTCAAGGAGTTTCTGGTGCTTTCCATCTTTCTAGGGAGTTCTAGCTGCCTTTAGATTTTAAAGCTGTGGATTCCTCTCACAACCCCAACAAAAGGAGGTAAGAATTAGGCCACGTTTGTAGAGCATCAATTACAACCTTCAACAATGACCGGAAGTATTTTTCACATGTGGCCAGTCCAGAAAGACAGCTAAGGCAATGTCTTAGGCTGGTCCTCCTATACCTTTTTGGAATTTTTCATTGACAAAAGAAATTTTTTTATTGATACCATATAATGACAATTCAAAACATGGCACAAAGATATTTTCCACTGGCACAATCTCCATTGACTTCATCAGGCTAAATATATCAGTCTTTCAAAGCCAGACAGGAGATGGCAACTTCACAGAGAACAAACCCTCAGTTGCCTGTAATTAAGAAATTGTCTAATTCAGTAGTAGCATTATAAAACAAAAAAATTCTCACTGTCATAACTGTAAAAATAATCTTCTTGGGCATATCAGTTTCTTGACTACCTTGTTGATATTACCTTTTTAAGTGTCTTCCCAAACCCCAACTAACTGAAGAGGTGCTCTTCCAATCCCACCATATCTAACCTCACACCACTGTATGGCAAACCATTACTGTATTTAGGGTTTACAGTGCTAGATGTTGTAAATGCTTTACATATATTAACTCATTCAATTGGTTTTCCTTTCTTAAACTTCTCCTCCAGTGGTCTGCTGGAGCTGGCTTGTACCACCTTACAAGGGCCAGTTCTGCACATTTCTTCCCAGTTCCAAGCACAATGATATCATCTTGTTTGTTTGAGAAATTGGTCATAGCGAGAGTATTTACACCATGGAAATCGACAAATGTTACATATCAGAATTTTACCCTTACCCCAAAAGGGAGCCAGTTGTTAAACATTTAGCAGCACACCAGTGCTAAAACTAGTGACTCTTCTAAATTCTTTAACTATTATATCACACATATACCTGCTAATGACTTACTGATCAGGGGTCAGTAAACGCGACTTTATTGAAATCTAATAGCAACTTATATTTTAGAATAATGTTATTACTTGAATACACTTTACAAGAATTTCTTAAAACTATCTCCCAGCAGTTTAGGCATTATCGAAAAGTAAAATAAAATACAGAACAAGTCTCCAGATTGTCCAGGTGACTGGCACTATATACACCACCACAGAGAATATTGAGGCAAAAAAAGTGCAATGAACTCCCCGTTTCCAACAGTCACTAGAATAATCTATTAATGACAACTTCCACATGAGGTTAAAAAGCCAATATAATGCCCTCATGCACTTCTGAATCACAAAACAAAGACTAAATTAGAATCAGCATAATTATATTGCATTGTAATATATACTGATTGTTTGGAAATTGATCATCAGTATATGAATTTATGCTAATTCTCCAGGAACCAGAATGCTGACTTTACCAGATGACCTCATTTTCCTGACCATGAAAAACTAGTCTACCCCATCAACTCAACAGGTCGTTGAGCACTTCCTATAGGTGGGAACATTAGCATATTATTCTGTTCTTCCCCAAAAGGGATATTCTCCTTGTATGCAAAGAGAATATCTCCTCTATAATGAATGACCCTGCAGCATAATGTTTCTCTCCAAAGAAAGTAATAGCCTATATACATTGTATACAATTAAATCTACCCATTTTAAAACTTGGGAAAACATATCACTCCCTGAGAAATATTATAAAATTGACAGTTAAATAGATTATTTTCCTTTAATAAGAAGATTGGTATTCAGGTCCAGCTCCCTGGATACTACACGGCCGACCGTGCAACAGAATGGGAGGGCGAGGAAAAGATGGGGACAGGTAGCTGGCTTGGTGTCCAAGAGAGAAGAGCAAACATGGAATGAATTGCTACATTTAGAGTTAAAACATACTGTCCACTACTGTGGGAAGCAAAACCTACACACCTGTTCCTTGATACAATGTGAGGAAATATAATTTAGACCGTCACTGTACCCTATGGAGGACAACGGTCTGATCCATTTGTGCATGAGATCACCATGAGTCAAGGGCCAACTCCACAGCAGCTGACAATGATAACAGTGAGACTCTCTTTGTAGTAATGAAATCTGGCATAATTTGATAATTAGTAACTTAACAAAAGGAGATAGGCTAACTAATGCAGATGGATAAAAATTGATTCATATGTGAGTTCCCATTGTATTTACTGTACATTAAAAATCAACTTTTAGAATTTTTCATAAAAGTCTTACAATCATTAACTGCTATCAAAAAAACTCGTATCTAATTCACCCCTTGCTTGCTGAAAGTGAAGAGGACTTGAAGCACTTACTGATGAAGATGAAAGACCACAGGTTTCAGTATGGATTACACCTCGACATAAAGAAAATAAAAATCCTCACAACTGGACCAATAAGCTACATTATGATAAAGAAAAAAGATAAAAGAAAAGATTGAGGTGGTCAAGGATTTCATCTTATTTGAATCCACAGTCAACACCCATGGAAGCAGCAGTCAAGAAATCAAAAGATTTGCATTGGGCAAATCTGCTGTAAAAGACCTCTTTAAAGTGTTGAAAAGCAAAGACGTCACCTTGAAGACTAAGGTACGCCTGACCCAAGAGATAGTATTTTCAATCACATCATATGCATGCGAAAACTGGACAATGAATAAGGAAGACCAAAGAAGAATTGATGCCTTTGAATTACGATGTTGACAAAGAATGTTTAATATACCATGGACTGCCAGAAGAATGAACAAATCTGTCTTGGAAGAAGTACAACCAGAATGCTCCTTATAAGCAAGGATGGCAAAACTACATCTTACATACTTTGGACGTGTTGTCAGGGGGGATCAGTCCCTGGAGAAGGACATCATGCTTGGTAAAGTGGAGGGTCAGCGAAAAAGAGGAAGACCCTCAACGAGACGGATTGACACAGTGTCTGCAACAATGGGCTCAAGCATAACAACGATTGTGAGCGTGGCGCAGGACCTGGCAGTGTTTCGTTTTGTGGTGCACAGGGCTGCTATGAGTCAGAACCAAGTCGACAGCACCTAACAACAACGACAATTCATCCCTATATGCCTTACTTTTAGTCAATGACAATTTGTGTTTTCCGTGTAAAACTCAATAAGATAAAGACAGCTTTTAAATTATGAAATGTGCCACAAATTTGTTACAAAATATTCAACATCACTATCTGTGGATGCTATATATGTTAATGAGCCACGATATCTAATAAAAATGCAAGTGAGAGTTTGAGTTTCTAGCTCTTCACCTTCACAGAAAAAAAAAAAAATTATACATTTCTTAACAAAAGAGTTCCCAAACCAGAAGTGTTAACAGGAAAAGGAGTATGAAAGATTACACATTTAAATATAATCTTCCTAGTTTGGGGAACTCAGAAATCACTTAACGTAATTTAATTTCCATACCATCGACATATGATCTGCCCTAGATTGGAATCCCTCCTGGATCCATTTATACCCCATATTGAACACACAGACTTTTCCCCCATAGACATCTATGACCACTAGATGGTGCTGTGGTGCCCTGTTCAAATACGTTCTCACTTACTTGCAGTCTCTGTCCTCCAAATCGAAGTGGGGGTTGAAGTTGATCATAATTCTCTGGTATGGTTCCGGGGCCTGAATCAGCCATTCACATTTTTCACTTGGGTGATAAGAATGAGGATAACCAGGAGATGTAAGATACCCAGGGTTTTCAATTTTTATAGTACCACCACATTTATCTGCAATAAAAATAACATTTTAGCAGATCTTTCCCTTACACCCAGTTAAATAGTCTAGCTTCATATATAAATTGCCAGATATTAAACATTCTGTAACTTTTTTAAAGGGAACTCCAAGGGGTCTCCACAGGTCCTTAAAGTGACAATGACAGCAACACCCTAGCAAGGGCCAATCTTTGATCTCTAAGCATTTGCACAGGAAGGCTGAGCAACGGAGATCTGAGAGGACTCCTCACCTCCTCCCCACCCTCAGAAGTTCCTTCCCAAGGAAGAGGTCTTCTAGCACCTAACAACAACAAGCATTAAAAACATTAAATCCCCTCAATTGATGTTAACATGGTCCCCAGGGATCTTCTGCTAGACTTAATTATCCTCAAGAAGTGTAATCGCATTAAGTAGCAAGTTCTAAGTGGAAGGTGACTAAAAGATGCTGTTAGACCCCTTGTGTGGCTTTTTGATGATAAGCCTGGTCTATGTCACTGATCAGTGGGGATTGTCTTCCAAGACCTCGATTGGCTTAAAACCAAACTTTTTGTTGTTTTATCTGCCCGTAAATCTAAGTGATTCTGAGTTATCTCTGCTCTTCGGATCCAGGTCAACAGAGAACAAAGTATATTTGGTGAAGCAGAAATAATTCTGCTTTACTTCTCTAAGTAAAGTTGCTCAGGCTTGGAGACCAGATCAAAGCAATGGGGCAGAAAGAAAAATAAATAGCCATGCAGCATTAATTCTAATTACCTAAATGTTGGGGGGAGAAAATCACCGCAGTGAGGCCAGGATATCACATACAGTAAACCACACTCTCTGGAAAAGGTGAGCTAACTAGTTTTGAACCTCATTTCAAAAAACCCAACAAACCAGTTGCTGAGGCTGCTTTATTGTTCCTCGTAGATTTTCATTGTCACTTTTTATGATGGATTTCGTACTGGAGATCCTTAGCTTGAAATGATTCCACGTTTATTGATGCTTAATTTTGAGCAATAAAAATTTGGCGCATAAACTATGTAAGAGGAACAGGTATGAAAGCAGTGAAATATATAAGCCTATCAATCACAGATTTTCAGTAATGGTATATATAGATTTTAATATTGCATCTAATAGATTCCCTGTGGAAAGAGAATGGCATTCTTTGCTCTCAGCATGAATTTATAAATCTACAGAATTTTATTACAGGAAAACCAGGTCAAATGGAAATGAAAGATGAAGTGCACATCAAAAATGCATAAAGCTACATGCATTACAGAAATCAGTTCCCATAAATTAAAAAGAAGACAATATAAATTATATTGTTTTTTTTCCTCAATTGCTAGATGTTTCTCTGTATTTCTTAGACTGCGGGGTAGTTTTATACTGGTTTACTTTGCCTGAGCTTTTAAAAGCGTAAGATTTGCCAAAAGAAATGGTGTTGCAACTGGAGTTCAGAATCCCAGCTAATGACCATATTGGACACTGTTCTGTGATTCTATTGAGATTCTTGCATTATCTTAAATGTGCAGAAAACTTGGAAAGTGACCCTGTCTCATTAAGTCTCCTCCAGCTCTGTACAAACATCATGGCAGAGTCTGGCATCTGTTAGAGGAGTGAAATAAAACAGCACTGCTTCTAGTCACTCGACAGAGTCACTTCAGAAGACATTTAGGTGGACCTGGTACCACACCAGAGCTCTTTAATCTGTGACTTCTAAGAAAGTGACAGTGTAATAAGATAATGTGGACTGCTAGACTCCCTGGCTCTGTTAAATCTCTCTAACAGTTCATTAAGAAAGAGCAATTTCTAATGACTCTGGACCATTAGTCCTAAATAAGGTTAATGAATTAATTTAGCAAGCACTGGTACTGGGAGGAGGTGGACATGGCTTTAAGAGGGCTGCTGAGTTACAGAGGCTCTGGCTCTGGTCACTCCAGTCATAGCAACGTGGCTGTAACTAGTCAAGCTCACCGCCTGAAGCTCAGGTTCTCAGCATTCCCTACATTTCTGCTAAGAAAAAGAAGTCATGTACACACACACACACACACACACACACACACACACACACACACCCTGAAGTCTGAGAGCTTTTTATATTAGGTTTCAAATCCACCCTGTGAACACCTCCCCTACTGATTTAATCTCAGGAGTTGTTGAGGGCAGAGGGTGGGTTACTGTAATTTTTAAAGCCTAACCATTTGTGCTCTTTCAATTGCCAGATTATACAAAGATGCCACCAACTCAGGTTCATTAACAAATTGAACTCTACGTTCACAACTGTTCTTGGTGTGTTTTACTTCCAAGCATATCTTTTAGAACACTACTTGGTAGCTGTTGGGAGAATCTATTGCTTAAATCACAAAACCTTCAGAAAACATATTAGGGAGATTAACTTCCATCATAAAGATGTGATTTAAATTCCTCTTGGTATGAACTCCTCCACTTGTAGTCTCTTATTAAAACAATATACCACAGAAAGTAGTGGTTGTTCTTTTCTTCTAATTACTTTGAAATCTAAGTCAGACTAAAGTAAATATTTGCTAATTGGCTAATAGTAATTGCTGAGGATTTACTGTAAAGATAATTTCATACCCTTGCCTTCACCTACTTTTCAGTGGAAGTCAAAACATGCCTACAACCAGATCACATAAAACATATTATTTATGTTACATGGTACTGTTTATGCCCCAGCACAGTCTTTCATTTACTTCACGGTGAGTGGTTTGAAAAGCAAAGTGGAAGCTGCGACTGAGTTAGGGATTTCCAGATATCCTGGTGCCTTATGCTGTATATATCAGATTCCTTTATTGACACTACGCAACTTTCATTCAAACTCCAGACGGATTAGGGACGAGTTACAAAACCGGGGACAGGGGTTCCATCAATCAGCAAACCGCTATCTTTTGCAGGCACCCGCCAGAGGAAATAGTTTGGGGGAGTTTCAAGAGAACCACGAAGTTCTCCTGGTAAAGTGTTCATTAACTTTTAACTGCCATTAGATTTCTGAAAGGGAGGCTCATCTAATTGCCTTTGGGAGGAAACATTATTAAGATAATTGGTGCGCTGATCTGGGAAGGTCTGCAGCTCTGTCTTGCAATAGAGATAGGAAAACCTCCACAGCCAAACAGCCAACTTTCAGGAGGGAGCCGGAGGACCTGAAATCCCCTTGCCAGAAACCGATTGCTTTGATTTCTTGATTTCTCCGCCCGGATAAAAGTTTCCTTCGTCCGGGCAGATGGCTCCTCCCGGTTCATCCCAGCAACTCTGCGTGAGTCCAGTTGCTGGGATAGGAGGCAGAGCCCGGCTGGACGCCCGCAGCCTGGGAGCCCCGGGCGCGGCGCTGTCAGACGCGCCTCCGCCTGTCACTTACCGTTGCGAAAAGCGGTGCCCAGGGCGAGGGCGAGCGCGGCGCAGAGGAGCAGCAGTCCTCTCTCCATTCTACCTTCTTCGGATCTCTAGGCAGAAGCGGGAGAACGAGATCGTGGAGAGAAAATATAGCAAACGGAGTAATCTAAAAAATCCAAAGCGCTCCAACTCTGCTTGGAGCTGTAAAATCCTCCAGCCCGTCTTGGAGAACGGGAAGCAGCTAGGCAATGCCTTGATCCAAGAGAAACGGTTCTCGTTTTGTGTCTCAAGTCGCCTGCATCCTGTCATTTAGCTCCGGTTTCCTCTCCCTTTTCCCACACTTGTTCTTCTTCCAGGAGCCACTGCCCGAGCCATGTCTCAAAAAAAAAAAAAAAAAAAGTGGGGGCTGGAACGGGGAGGAGTGAGGTAGGGAAACACACACCAAAGCCAATTTCCAGAAAAGAAAAAAATATATATATATATCCGGATTGTCTCTGGACCCGCTGGAGCCGAGGAGCTGGCGCCCTAAGGAGGTCCGGGGTTTCTGCGGGAAGGAGAGGAGCAAGCAATGAAAAGAAGAGCGGGAGACAGAGGAGTTTCACTAACTGCACCCCCGCCTCCCCCACCCCTTTCCGTCCTCCCCCTCCCCTTCTTGAGCCCTTCCCTCGCTTCCTCCCTCCCCTCTCCCTGCACAAGCTCGCCAGTAATTGCCTGACAGGAGACAGGGAGGAACTAGTTTTCTTCACTGTGCTTTCCCCGTCCGTCTGTCTTTCTCCGAGGCCTTGCAGGGATCTTCACGAGTAGGAAGGCGCTGTGGGTCTGCGCCGAGGGCGGGCGCGCGTCTGTTTGGGGAGGTGGGCAACGAAATCGCTGCCAAAGAAGGCTCAGGGCTAGCCTACCTCGGCGAGCCTCGCTTCTGCACCCCGGAATGAGAGCCCAGGAAACTGCAGGGCAGCAAGCGTCCCGCTGCCGAAAAGTGCGGAGGGCCGGAGAAGTGGCGGCACCTTCTTGCAACTGCAAATCCCCTTGCTGGGTAGGAGCGCGGCTTCTCCGCGCGGAGCGGCGTCGAGGAGCCGTAGCGCCAGCCCCCTCTCGCTCCGCACTTGACCAGCCGGAGACCTGTGGCAGGGAGGAGACGGGCGCCCGCTGGGCACTCCGGGTCAGGGCTGGCGGGCCAGAGGTGGAAAGCTCGGCTGGAGTCGGAAACGCACCGCAAAGCCGGGAGAGGGGCGGTAGTGCCAGTGCCAAACCTCCCAGGAGTGCGAGGCCGGGCTGCAGCCAGACACCGTCTCCTGCCCCGACATCAGGGCGCGCGACTGGTTGCCAGCGCGCCTGGGCGCCGGGGTGCCCGCCTTGCGCCGCAGGGCTCCATTGTTCCCCGAGGTTTGGACGAGACTTCTCCTTAAGGGCAGAGGGGACGCCCGCAGAGTGGGAGATGAATCGCCTTCCTGCTAGGGGGCAGCCACCGCCCAACCCCGCCCAGCCCCGCGTCTCCGAGCCCAGGTGCTCAGTGGTTTGGAAATGAGGGGTCCATTGGCCCCAGCTTCTTAGGAACACGGGCGAGGCGGAAGGGCGGAAGAGGGAGGTGGAAAGAGTCACTCTTGGCAGGGCCCTCACGGTGCCGGCTCCCGGCAACAGGCAATTGTGCACGCTGGTCCTATAGCTTCCTGCCCACCCCCACCTCCCCACGGAGACCCGTCCTCACTGTCTCTGGATGCTCCCCAGTTCCATTCCCCAAGGGCTCCAAGAGAACTGCCGTTGAAGTGCGTCTGCAGATATGAATAGCAAGGACATTTCAGAGAAACAAACAGGTTGCGGTCATGGATCCAGCCCTTTAGGGGAGTCAGTGCACGCAGACTCCTCGAAAGGAGCTCGGGGGCAAGGTGAAAAGGTCACTCTACCTTCTGGGAATTGACGTTTACTTACAAATCTCCAAATCAGAGCTTATTCCTACCTGGCGTAAAGAGCTGGCAAGGGAGATTTAGGAATGTTGGCGAGGAGACTCTGCTCCAAGGTTTTGGCGGAAGAACTAAGGACTGGCGTAAGAACTAGAGACTGCCCCAAGCGGGCCCGCCCGAGGCAAGAATTTCACACCCGCGGGTTGGGGCTAGGCGCGGTGAGAGGCGCTCCGCAGAGTGCAGGCGGGAACCCGCACTCACTGGTCCCACCAGGTCCTCCTTGCCACTTTCTCGCTTCAAGCCCTTCTTTTCAAGCCTTTCTTCTCACCCCACCCGCGTCCGCTGAGCTCCGGCCGCTATCTTGAGACGGAGCCACCTCCGCTCCGCAAGCCAGCCCTGTCTCCAGAGCGCCGCCTCTGTCCAGTTTGCTCCTTTGCGGGTCGCCGACCCCGGGAGACACTGCCAGCGAGGCGCGGGGTGGGAAGGTGACACTGGTCCGGGATTCAAATGCCTGGGTCGAGCGATAAGGGCCGCGGCAGGGCCGGTGGGCAGCTCTGCGCCTCTGGCTGGGCGGCGGAGGGAAGGAGGAAGCGGGGGAAAGCCGCGCCTAGCGCAGAGCCCCGGGGAGCCAGCGCTCTGGCGGAGGAAACCTGGGCGCTTGGCTAAGACTTCTGCTCGTCTCCGCCTTCCCGCCTTCCTCTCTGCTCTGGACGCAGCCAGTTTTAGTCTCCAGCAACGCGGGGTCAGCGGCATCATCAGATTTGGGATGACCCCGAGCTACCTCAGTCCGGGGCTCGGAGGGAGAGGTGGCTCTCGGTACCTGGTATGTTGACACAGAAAGGGAACCAGGAGGGTGCAGCGTCCGGGGCGTCCTAGAGTGACAGATAGTCGCCTTCTTCCTACTGGGACTCTGCCGCACTCGCTCCAGGGAGCCGGTTCTCACCCGTCTGAGCCTCGACGGGGTGAGCGAGGGGGCACTCACGGGAGACTTGAGCTGTGTTGTTTTTAGAAAACTGCCTCCAATCTCTCTTCCCCTTTCCCTGCTGAGTGTGCATTTCCCAGCCTAGACTCGCAAGGGCAACAAATAAAGCTACCGGATCGTGCACTCAGGGAGGGACTGTTCCCCACCCGGACCTCGCCGCCTCTGGGCTCTGGCGGCCGTCGTTCCTCCGGCTCCCACGCGCCTCGGGGAAGGGTTGTGGGGAGTGGGGGGAGAGAAGGTTTCATCCAGCCCACCAGCGCTCAGAGGAAACCTGCCTCCTTTCTTGTTCACTAGCTGAGCACTTTTGCCAGCTTTTCTCCAATCACCTAATAAGGCATGCAATATACACTCGAGAGGAAATACCATACTTCAGTTCTGCCACTGATTCTCCTGGCCTTAGCTGATTTGAGGCTTTTCTAGACTCCTTAATTTCCAAGTACCGGATAGTAGAACCCTACCACACTGATAGATAATTTCTAGCTAGTGGGCTGGTGCAGAGCAAATTGTCCCTGCTAACAACCTCTTTCCTTTGCTCTTGTATTCCACTAAGTGCTGAAAAAGGTCAGCTTTAGATTTCTGCAATTCCCCAGCAAGGGAGACAGACCGACTGACTTTTATGTAAGAATAAGTGATAGACGGAGGAGGAATTTGGCAGTGTTCCTAGGCTGATTTTATTTTGGTCTCATGAACACATTACTCTTTCCCGACATCACAATATCCTCAGACTGGATAGGACCCACTTCCATTGAAGGGAAGATGCATTGACCACACTCCCAGAATGCCGTGCTGAGGCCCTGGGTCAACAATTTTCAGCCCCGTTGACTTGCACTCGAGGACTTCTCCAGGAATAAGGCGTTGGCTTGGATCTCCCAGAGCCAGGCTGGAACCTTGGTCCATCATTAAGAATAGACTGAGTGGCAAATGCTCCGTTCCTTTCATCAAGCTCGCATCAATTCGTCAGAAATGAGACGAGATCCATTACTCCCAGAAGGGCATTTGAGCCACTAACTTCCTCACAGTATTTCAGGTTGATGAAATATGGAGATTCAGGCTGGTATTTAAAAATAGTATCAGGTCGGTCTTAGTCAAGTTTTTAAAAGCATCAAGCCCACACATCAGAAATGCAATAGAACAATATATTTTTAGGAGGATCTAACCTACATTTGAGACATAAGAATGCAAGAAATGCAACCGGAAAAAGATTGAAAATTGGAATTTAAATTTATCTACTAGTATTTAAAACAATTCTATTTAAAATGGCATTTATGTCAAATGTCAAATGTCTCCATCATAAAGAGATATGTTTTGGACCTCATTTATAGCTATATCCTTAATTTGTATTGCCAGAGGAAGGAAGGAACAAATGAATGTTTACTTTATGATACTTTATTTCTGGACTTTTAGAAGTTATCTTGAAAGCTCTTCAAGTATTAGAGAAAAGACAATCTAAAGTTTTAAGATAAAGCTATAATACAAGGTGTTTGTAATATAGTATATGCAATTGAGAGATACGGGAAGAAACTGGTAGATTTTGAATCATATTGGTGGATTCAAGACATTTTGTTGGTGGTAGAGGTTAAGCTAGAATTTGAACACTTGTATTTGTTGTAATGAATAATCTCAGATTATTCTGTCTTAATTAAAATACCTTTTTAATTAGGAAAATTAAAATCATACTAACCAATGAAACACCCACCAAACCAATAAGAACATTAAAGAGAAAATATTCAAAGCTTCAAAAGAATTATTTTAAAAATATAATTTGAGTGACCAAAATAAGAAAGTGGCTCTTTCTTTAAATTCAGTCATAGTTTTGTGAAAATTAATACAAAACTCAAGTTTTAAGAAATTCTAAAAAATATCAGCAGTAATATTTTTAAAAATCAAACAAAGAACAACAATAAACAGCCCCCCCCCCCCCACGCACGCACAATTAAGAATTGTGGAATTTATTCCAACTGAATTTAAAAAACTAGTGAAGAATTTTAATTTGGATTTTTATTAGTAAATCTGCTGCATGGAGAATGAGTTATGAATGGAGGAAAGGAAGAAATGAAGAGACCAATTAGGAAGCAACTATAATAGAATATAAGCAAGAGCTTGAACAAGGGTCGTGGGAGCGGAAATGGGAAAAAGTTGTATTCGGGATATATGTAGGAGGTGTAATCAAAAAGACTGATGATGAGTTGGACATGCCAGTGAAGAAGAGGGTGTTGTCAAGGATGACACTTTAGTTTCTAGCTTCCGTAACTGGATGGGCAGTGATAGCCTTCAGAGAGGCAAGGAACACTAGAAGAAGACTAGTTTGGAAAGAGATTTGTGAGTTTGATTTGGTCTAGATTCAGTTTCAAATCTCTATGAGACAAACCAATGGAATATAGAGGAGGAATCTGGACTGAAGATATAAGTTTGTGAATAACTGGTATGTAGATAATATTAATTGAAGTAGAGGGAATGGGTGAAATTGCCTATGGAGGATATGTAGTGTGGAAAGTAGTTGCAGGACAGAACATTGAAAACTTTTAAATGCGAGGTTGTCAGGATGAGCCAACAAAAGACCATGAGAAAGAGCAACTGAGAGGTAGGAGGAAACCAGAAGAGTATGGAGCCCTGGTGGCACAGTGGTTAAGAGCTCAGCTGCTAACCAGAAGGTCAGCAGTTTGAATCCACCAGCCACTCCATGGGAGAAAGATGGGCAGTCTGCTTCCTTGGAAACCCTATGGGTCAGTTCTACTCTGTCCTGTAGGGTTGCTATGAGTCAGAATCAGCTTGAAGGCAATGCGTTTATTATTTTTGACAAAGCCTTCTTCCTTCAATTTATTGTATCAAACCATCAGATTGTCGAAGTGCCTTGCACATAGGTGGTGATAAATTAATCCTTGTTGGTTGATTTTCAGCTGCAAAATTTACTGTCCTATTGGGCTTGCCCTAAAGTCACACAAATGCTTGTATGTCATGGGGAAGATGTGCAGAAGAACAGGGCTGGCCATTTGGAAACTTTTGTATTTTAAAAAGTTTTCAGTTTAATGGTACAAGAGGTTAACTTTTGCAGGCACATTTTCCTCCTGCTTAAATGCTATAAACACCCTAGCAGGGACGATAAATGGCAAAGTGGACAGCAAGGAAAAATATTTGGAAAGAGATACTCCTGCACTTTCTCTTCTTGATTTTTCCAGCTTAAGTTTTAGTTGTAGAAACTGGAAATAATAAAGATGTAAAAGTTGAGACATAAAAATTGTAAAGTGACAGGTTATTAAACAAAATATACAGGTTTATATTTTGAAATGTAAAGCGAAAAAAAAAAAGCACACATTGGGACGTTCTAATTATAAATTGCATTTACAGAGTCCAAAGCAGACCCTGATATTAACATTCTCTAAAATCATTGCTTGCCACCCTCACTCCGCAGGTGGAGGATCACTGAAAGTTCATTGTAAAGTTCAAAGTACATTGAAAGTTCAAATTTGGCAACTTTACTCAGCAATTTTGTGGTGGAATAAAACATAAAAAGCTGATGTTTTAAATTTAAGTTTGTATCTCAAAGAAGGTGGAAGTAAAATTGTCTAATGAAATACGGGTGAATATCACAATTGGTTTATTCTTTTGAAAATTCATAGGAATTTCTATTACCCTGTAATTTATGAGGTCGAATGGTTGCTTTAAAGTCATCCTGTATTACTGCCTCTATCCCAGTGTGCAAAGGTTCTTTTTCTGGATTTTTAAACCCCTTTGTCATTTCACAGACTTACGAATTATGTTGGTGCATGTCCTGAATATAGTCAAGCAAACTCAAATTTAATGTTGTCTTCCAAAGCAAACTCCTATCTCATTGAATTTTTTTTTTTTTGGCTGTAAGTTTTCTTTTCTTTTGGTAAATATATCTGTAACAAAACATTTGACATTTGAACAATCTTCACATGTACAGTTAAGTTACATTATTTATATTCATCATGTTGTTCAACCATCACCCTTATTCTTTCCCTTAACAGAAGTGCAGTGTCCCCTAAGCAGTGAATCCTCCTTTATCCCTACCTCCCATCCACCTGGTAACCACTAGTAAACTTAGGTCTCTACACACTTGCTTATTCCAGGAATTTCATATATATGGGATCATACAATATTTGTCCTTTCGTAACTGACTTATTTCACTCAACATAATGTTTTCAAGGTTCATCCACGTTGTAGTATGTATCAGAACTTCATTTCTCTTTATGGCTGAGTAATATTCCATTGTATGGATATACCACATTTTGTTTATCCAATCATCTATTGATGGATGTTTAGTCTGTTCCCCTTTCTGGGTATTGTGAATAGTGCTGCAGTGAACATTGGTGTTCAGGTTTCTGTCTGCATTCCCATTTTCAGTTTTTTTTTCGGTAAATACCTAGGAGTGGAAGTACTCGATCACATGGAAATTCTTTTTAACTTCTTGAGGGACCACCAAACTATTTTCCACACGGCTGAACTGTTTGATTTTTAAGATTTTTTTGGACCTTGTTTTGAGAATGTCTGCCTTGGCTTTCAAAACAGTTATCTATCTTAGGCAGATCAACTGTGATGTATATGTATTAGATATTAGTCCTAATCATGTCAAATGAGTATTTTTTTGTTATGTAGATACAATGTAGCAGCTGTCCTTTCACTAGTGAAGGAAGCATCTCATACATTCCAGGATATGTGAGTGAGTGGCAGTCAGGGCTTTCCAGTTCATATCAAGCAACACAACCCAGATCATCTTAAGCAAAAATGAGATTTAATAGTTATAAGGGGGAAAATCAAAGAATGAATCTCACGTTAGGCAGAGCTGGAGCTAAAGGTTCAATTGATGACAATGAACAGGATGGTTTCTGTGTCTTCATCTGAGTTGGCTTCGTTTTCAAGCAAGCAGTCTCTGGGTAGCGTCAGGGGAGGTCAATGGCAGACCCAGGCTTCAATGGTCCTTCGAGGTTGTGATCACAAAGAGGATTGGGAGCAGAGTGTTCTCTCCAAAGTACATAACTCTCTTCAACAAAATTCTGATTAGCTGCACTGGGGTCATGTGCTCCTTTCTGGACCAATCACTTTTCAAGTGAGATAGGTTACTCTTTCTACCCAGCTTAGGCCGCTTGTACCCTGGCTGTGGGTGGGAAACCCTATTATTGACAGAAAGCAGAAAGACAATCTCCAAGGGTGAAAGAGGGTCTCAGGATACCATGACCAGAAGAACAGAGAAGGGTGCCAGACTGTTAAGAGCCACTCTGTTTTGATCATTAGTTGTTTTCAAGTGAGTGTATGAAGCTCTCTGTTCGTAGTTTTTATTATTGTTGTTACGGTGTTTTCTTTTGCTTTATTTTTCTTTTTATATCTAAATATCCATTTGTGGCAGATATTAAGAATTAGTAGTTTTTTATTTCAAAATCTGAGGCTAGTCCTTCATCTAGGGTCAGCTAAGTAAAATTATAAAACAGGTGAAGGAGTTCATTTGTAATCCCACTTCCTTTTCAGTGTGTATCCTCCATTTATTCTCTCCTCTGTGTTCCCTCATACAGGGTACTTGCCTTTAAACAAATATATCGCTGGAACAGCACAATACTTAACCTGCAGAACGGTGCTGTGCTGTCCAAGTGAGGTAGGTTTTCAGGGGCAAGGAAGCTTCCAGGATGCCCTCATGAGATACTGAATAAGACACATATGCATACTGGTCTCAGTAGAGCAAACTGGGTCTAGAAATTTGAAGTGTCCTTTGAGGGAGGAATGAGGAGATGTTTACTCTGGGGAGATTGCTATAAAGCCATGGCCTGAGACAGAGTCACTTAAGAAAATAATGTTTTCCTTCAGCAAATGAAAACTTCTTCAAGGTGACTTGACTGGTGGGCTCCAAGTATGAAGCTTGCAATGTAATAACAATTGCATCATTAAAGACAAGGCTTTTGGAACAGCATGTTCTTTTGCAAATCATATTTGGTAAGTTTTCTTGAGGTATGTTAAGCCTCTTGGAACAAAAGAATTACTCTACTGTATTGAAATATATTTCAAACAGGCCAATACATGTCTGTGACGCCAGCTTATTCTTTTACGAAATGTTACCCTTTAAAACAATGTTAAAGTGTATGGCTAAATGGACAATGGGTGGGAACGATTTCAGGAGGAGTCCCAAGCACTAACGCATGTAAGAGAAAGCACAACTTAACTTCGGAGCACTGGACTGGGAGCCCAGTCCCAGCTCTCCTATAACTCTGTAATTCTGAACACTTCCTCTTACTGGGCCTCCAGGGTTTTCATCTGTAATGTAGATGCAATGAATTAAGTGATCTTTCAGGACCTAATCACTTGTAAGATTGAATGATTCTACTGTTTTCTGTATTTCTGGTTGTATTACTTCTAAGACTGATTTTGTTTATTCTTCTGGAAGTCCATGGTGTAGTCAATATTCTTTACCAGCATCACAGTTCAAATGCATCAATTCTTCTTCTATCTTCCAAAATGCTCCTTAGAAGCAATGATGGCGAGACTTCGGCTCACTTACTCGGACAAGTCATCAGGAAAGACCATTCGCTAGAAAAGAACATCATGTTTGGTAAAGTAGAGGGTCAGCAAAAATGGGGAAACCCTCAGTGAGATAAACTGACACAATAGCCACAATAGACTCAAACATACTAACAATCATGAAGATGGTGCAGGACTGGGCAACGTTTCGTTCTGTTATATACAAGATCACCATGAGTTGGAGCTGACTTGATGGCTACTAACAACAACATCAACTGTTTTGTGAGCAGGTTTTTAAAACATTAGCGTGAGTTTGCCATTACCTAATATTATTTAAGGCCTTGACTTTGTGGAGCATTGTGCCAGGACGTCACAGGAAGTGGCTTACACTGACTGGGTCTCCTCTGCATGTCTGATATTTGAAACTCTCTCAGTATATTTTCTGTTTCGAGTTGTTTGTGTTCCTAACTTGGACCATGAAGCTCTAAAGTGATGACTGTCCTATTTCTATCTAGTACATACTGTCAGCTCTCAATACCAATATGATAATAACATAAAGTACCATCAGGGGAATAGCAGAGATGACCCAAACAACAAAACAAAACAATGAAACCACAACACACACACACACACACACACACACACACACACACACGAAGAGATATCATAACAAAAATCTTCTCTGCCTGATTTCTCTGGAATTTAGGCTGAGTCAGTATTCTTTCTCAGCTGGGAAGGGGAATATTTATTTCATGAAGTTTTTTTGTGATTTAACTAAATTAAAAATTTAAGGAAAATATTTATTGAGAAAACTTGGGTCAAAAGCATGGCTGTTCCTATGTTTCTCTACCATATGTTACACTGCTACTGGAAACAGTCTGAATTTCTAGATGCACATATTAATAAAAACAACATGTGTGGCAGCAAACTGAGGTCCTGCTCCTTCATCCCAAGTTCCTACTCAGGGAGCAGTGTCTGAGGACCAGCTAGGTCAAATGCTAGATCAAGTGGGAGACAAATAATAACACTGTTTGGTTGTGGATCTCCTTTTATATTGTCCCCGGCTTCTGTATCAGGGGTATATTATTTTTTAGAGTATTTTTCAGGCCGATCTTGAGCTTAATTGCAGCCTTCTTCGTGAGGTTGGAAGTGCCGCCTATGGAGTACCATGCTTCTGGAGCATTTTAGTTCTTCATAGAGATACTGAATGGACTCATACTGGTTAAGGTGTGGCTACAGAAAACATTCTCAATATTATGAAATCCTTGAGATAGGTTTTGTTGTAGCATAAAAATATGCCTTAGTGACATCCTGGTGCAAAGCATAAGGACGTTGTCAGAGAAGAGTTCTCCATCATCTAACAAGGCATGCATTTGCTGCAAATTTTGACAACTATACCTGTTCGTAAAAGCTGTCCTTGGAAAACAAAATAAATAAAATAAAGTTCTATAAATGCTTTCAGATGTCCCACCTTTGCCCCTGAGGCTGTAAAGACTATCCTGATTTTAAAATCCCTTTTCTTGTTCCTTCTGAGTTTTCCCATTTAATGCTCCCTGGGAGTATCTCTGTAAAATAAGCCTGTGGAAAATGGGTAATGAGGAAATCATTGCCTTAATTGAAGGTCACGTCTACAAAGATCCAGGTAGGTGTACTTTGGCTGATGGAAAAATCCCCCAGAGTGATATCCTGCTGCCCTATAATAGAAGGTAGGTTGTAATTTGTCAGAACCATGTTGGTCCCCTGGTTGGTGTCCAACCCATTGTCTTTTGTAAACTCACAACCAAGTAATTTCCATTACTGATGACTTTCCATGTTTGACTGGGGAAAGGAAGAACCCCAAGGGCTTCCATAATTAAGCACAAACACTTTTACAGTTTCAGTCAAAGCCTAATGGCTTCCAGATTCTTTTGGTGCTGAGTTCATGTGTTCTACACAGTTGTGACCTTTAATTCCAGCTAGATTAATACTGAGCTCCAGCCTTACAGTTTTTCTGTTTCTTGAAGAACTAAGAGAGTAAATCTTTTGTTTGTTTTCTTTTCTTTTTGATTATTGTTAACATCTGGTGTTGACACACTTCTTAACCTAAAGCAGCGAGTACATTCTAAATACCAAAGATACTATATTCCCAATAACCTGATTTCTTAAACCATTAGAGGATTCTGGGATCTGTTAGACTGCAATGTAAGCATTTTATAGGGGTTCCCATGATAGCATTATTAACTAGTAGTCTCACCTAAAAACCTTCTTAATTTGCTTTTTTTTCTTTTTGCCAATGTATGTTCTCTTTCTATAGCTACAACCATTAAATATGTGTTTCAAATATTACAGTTCCTCTTCTTTCCCTGGTGGAACATTTTCAATTCTGTAGTTTCAGCTCCTGCTGCCTATTTTGGGTGATTATTATCATGTGTGGTCCCTCACCTAGGAATGGGTTATACTCTAAACATCTGTTTCAAAATTAGTTGGTTAGAATTCCACATAGTTCCCCACAGAAACAATATCATAAAGGTTAGACCTAAAGGCCACTCCACCAAGATATTTTAAATTCACATGTAGATGAACTTTCATAATTGGTGCTCTGAGCTGTGAGGCTCCTTATGACCCCAGACTGAGTCTTAATCCCTGTTTTGTTATTTGTTTTTTTTTTTTATTTTTTTATATATTTTATTGTACTTCAGGTGAAAGCTTACAGAGCAAATAGTTTCTCATGAAATAGTAGTACACATGTTGTTCTATGACATTGGTTAACAACCCCACAACGTATTAAGCCTCTAAATTCTCAACCTTTTTTTTTGGATGAAAATTACAGATGGCCAAAGATACACCGTTTCAACAATTTCTACATTCACAGTTCAGTGACATTGACTACGCTCTTCCAACTGTGCTGTTATTCTCACTTAAGATGAAGGCTTACAGAACAAAATAGTTTTTCATTTAACAGTTACTACACATGTTGCCCTATGACAATGGTTAACAATCTCACAGCACATCAAGAATATCCTTACTCCACCTTGTGTTCCCTATCACCAGGGGGCTTCCTTGTCCCCTTCTGTCTTCTGGACCTTGTCAGTGGACTATTGTACCTCTTCAGTCTCATTTGTTTATTTATTTTTTATTTTATTTTATTTTATTTAAACACCATTTCAAAACTTTTTACTTACACATTTAAGTGATATTGACTATGCTCTTCCAATTGTGCTGCCATTCTCGCCCAAGATGAAGGCTTACAGGACAAAACAGCCTCCCATTTAATAGTTACTACAAATGTTGCCCTATAGCAGTGGTCAACAATCTCACAATACATCGACAGTGTCCTTATTCAATTTGTGTTCCTTATCATCAGTTTCCTACTCTCCCTCTGCCTTCTGGCCCTTGTCACCAGACTCCTGTACCTCGTTAGTCCCATTTAGTTTTACTGGGCTGTCCATTCCCAGGCTTAACATCGAACCTCGAAGGTAACTTCACCTCTGAGCTGAAAGGGTGTCTGGGGGCCACACTCTCGAGGTTTCTCTAGTATTCTTTAGGCCAGTAAATCTGGTCTTCTTTTTTTTTTTGGGGGGGAGTTAAAATTATGCTCTACATCCTACTCCAGCTCTGCCCAGAACCCTCTGTTGTGATCCTGGTCAGAGGAGTCATTGGTGGTAGCCGGGCACCATCCAGCTGTACTGGGCTCAGTCCCATGGAGGCCTTGGTAGCTGTGGACCATTAGTCCTTCGGACTAATCTTTTCCTTGTATCCTGTTCTCTTCATTCTCCCTTGTTCCCGAAGGGATGAGATCAGTGGAGTATCTTAGATGGCCGCTCATAGGCTTTTAAGACCCCAGACACTACTCACCAAGGTAGAATGTAGAGCATTATCTTTATAACTAGTGTCATGCCAATTGAGCTAGATGTTCCCCGAGATCATGGTCCCCAGAGCCCTCCGTCCAACAGCTCAGTCCCTCGGGGGGTTTGGATGTGTCTATAGGGCCTCCATGACCTTTCCTTGTGCAGGTTGTGTTAGTTTCCCCTGTACTATGTACTATCTCACCTCTCACCCAAGTTACCACTTACCTATTACCTATTTAGTATTCCCCCCCCCCATCCCTGGTAACCAACAAGGATTGTTACATTTTGCATGTGAATTTTTTCATGGGTTTTTACAATAGAGGTCTCCTACAATATTTGTCCTTTTGTGATTGACTTATTTCACTCAGCATGATGTCCTCCAGTTTCATCCATGTTATGAGATGGTTCACCGATTCATTGTTGTTCTTTCTCGTTGCATAGTACTCCATTGTGTGTATGTACCATAGTTTGTGTATCCATTCATCTGTTGATGGACATCGAGGTTGTTTCCATCGTTTTGCTATTGTGAATAATGCTGCCATGAACATAGGTGTGCATATGTCTATTCGAGTGATGACTCTTATTTCTCTAGGCTATATTGCTAGGAGTGGGATTGCTGGATCGTATGGTATGTCTATTTCTAGCTTTCTGAGGAAACGCCATATCATTTTCCAAAATGGTTGTATCATTTTGCATTCCCACCAGCAGTGTATAAGAGTTCCCGTCTCCCCGCAGCCCCTCCAACATTTGTTATTTCCAGTGTTTTTGATTCGTGCCAGTAATGCCGGGGTGAGATGGTATCTCATTGTGGTTTTAATTTGCATTTCTCTAATGGCTAGTGATCGCGAGCATTTCCTCATGTGTCTGTTGGCCATTTGAATGTCTTCCTTGGTGAAGTGTCTGTTCATTTCCTTTGCCCATTTTTTGATAGGATTGGTTGTCTTTTTGTTGTAGAGGTGTTGGATTTTCTTGTAGATTATGGAGATTAGACCTTTGTCTGACTTGTACTGTCCAAAAATTATTTCCCAGTCTGTAGGTTCTCTTTTAACTCTTTTGGTGAAATCTTTTGAAGAGCATAGATGTTTGATTTTTAGAAGATCCCAATTATCTAGTTTATCTGTTGGGTTTTTTGTGTTGATGTTTATGGTTTGTATCCTGTTAATGCCATGTATTAAGGCCTGAAGTGTTGGTCCTATTTTTTCTTCTATGAATTTTATAGTTTGAGGCTTTATATTCAGGTCTTTGATCCATTTTGAAGTAGTTTTTGTATATGGTGTGAGGTATGGGTCCTGTTTCATTTTTCTACAAATGGATATCCAGTTTTGCCAGCACCATTTGTTAAAAAGACTGTCTTTTCCCCATTTGATGTATTTTGGGCCCTTGTCAAAAATCAGGTGACCGTAGGTGGATGGATTTACATCTGAGTTCTCAATTCTGTTCCATTGGTCAATGTCTCTGTTGTGGTACCAGTACCAGGCTGTTTTGAGTACTGTAGCTGTATAGTAGGTTCTCAAGTCAGGTAGTGTGAGTACTCCAACTTTATTCTTCTTCTTCAGTAGTGCTTTACTTATTCGGGGTTTCTTCCCTTTCCATATAAAGTTAATAATTAGTTTTTCCATCTCTTTGAAGAATGTTGTTGGTATTTGTATCGGGATTGCATTGTATTTGTAGATTGCTTTAGGTAGAATTGCCATTTTCACAATGTTGAGTCTGCCTATCCATGAGCATGGTATGTTTTTCCATTTATGTAGATCCCTTTGGATTTCATGCAGCAGTGTTTTGTAGTTTTCTTTGTATAGGTCTTTTATATTCCTGGTCAGATTTATTCCTAAGTATTTTATCTTTTTAGGGGCTCTTGAAAATGGTATTGATTTCCTGATCTCCTTTTCATCATTCTCTTTACTGGTGTATAGGAATCCAACTGATTTTTGAATGTTTATCTTGTATCCTGCTACTCTGCTGAATCTTTCTATTAGTTCCAGTAAATTTCTCGTGGAGTCTTTAGGGTTTTCTATGTATAGTATCATATCATCTGCAAACAGGGAGAGTTTAACTTCTTCATTACCAATTTGGATGCCCTTTATTTCTTTCTCTTGCCTTACTGCTCTAGCTAGAACTTCCAGCACAATGTTAAATAGGAGTGGTGATAAAGGGCATCCTTGTCTTGTTCCTGTTTTCAGGGGGAATGTTTTCAGCCTTTCTCCATTAAGAATGATGTTGGCCGTTGGTTTTGCATAGATGCCCTTTATTATGTTGAGAAATTTCCCTTCTATACCTATTTTATTGAGAGCTTTTATCAGGAATGGGTGTTGGACTTTGTCAAATGCCTTTTCTTCATCAATTGAGATGATCCTCTGATTCTTTTCTTTCCTTTTATTTATGTGGTGGATTACGTTGATGGATTTTCTAATGTTAAACCATCCTTGCATACCTGGTATGAATCCTACTTGGTCGTGGTGTATTATTTTTTTGATATGATACTGAATTCTATTGGCTAGAATTTTGTTCAGAATTTTTGCATCTATATTCATGAGAGATATTGGTCTGTAATTTTCTTTTTTTGTGATGTCTTTGCCTGGTTTTGGTATCAGCGTTATGCTGGCTTCATAGAATGAATTTGGAAGTGTTGCTTCCTCTTCTATGCTCTGAAATAACTTGAGTAGAACTGGTATGAGCTCTTCTGTAAATGTTTTGTAGAATTCTCCAGTGAAGCCATCTGGGCCAGGGCTTTTTTTGGCTGGGAGTATTTTTATTACCTTTTCAATCTCTTCTCTTGTTATGGGTCTGTTCAGATTTTCAATATCACTTTGTTGTAGTTTGGGTAGGCCGTATGTTTCTAGAAATTTATCCATTTCCTCTAGGTTTTCAAATTTGTTGGAATAGAGTTTTTCATAATATTCTGTTATAATCCTTTTTATTTCTGTTGGGTCTGTTGTAATGTCCCCCATTTCATTTCTTATTTGGGTTATTTGTGCCCTCTGCTGTTTTTCTTTTGTCAGTCCGGCCAGTGGTTTGTCGATTTTGTTGATTCTTTCAAAGAACCAACTTTTGGTTTTGTTGATTCTTTCTATTGTTTTTCTGTTCTCTATTTCATTTATTTCTGCTCTGATCTTTACTATTTCCTTTCTTCCGGTGGTTGTGGGCTTGCTTTGCTGTTCTCTTTCTATTTGTTTGAGTTCTGTAGTTAATGTTTTGATTTTGTCCCTTTCTTCTTTTTTGATATGTGCATCTATTGCTATAAATTGTCTTCTGAGGACTGCCTTTGCTGTGTCCCAAAGGTTTTGGTGTGATGTGTTTTCATTTTCATTTGATTCTAGGAATTTTTTAATTCCATCTCTGATTTCTTCTATTACCCATTGATGTGTAAGCAGATTATTATTCCGTTTCCATGTGTTTGATTTTTTTTCCTTGCTCTTTCTAGTGTTAATTTCTACCTTGATGGCATTGTGGTCAGAGAAGATACTGTGAATTATCTCAGCATTTTGGATCTTGTTGAGGATTGCTCTGTGGCCTAAGATGTGGTCTATTCTGGAGAACGTTCCATGTGCATTGGAAAAGAATGTGTACTTTGCAGCGGTTGGATGGATTGTTCTATATATGTCTATGAGGTCCAGTTGGCTGATTGTGTCCTTTAGGTCTTCTGTATCTTTGCTGAGTTTCTTTTTAGTTGTTCTGTCCTTTACTGAGAGTGGTGTGTTGAAGTCTCCTACTATTATTGTGGAACTGTCAATTTCTCTTTTCAGTGCTGTTAGAGATTTTTTTATGTATTTTGGAGCCCTGTCATTGGGTGCATAGATATTTATTATGGTTATGTCTTCATGATGGATCATCCCCTTAATCATTATATAGTGTCCTTCTTTGTCTTTTATGGTAGATTTTGTTTTAAAGTCTATTTTATCTGAGATTAGAATTGCCACTCCTACTCTTTTTTGATAGTTGTTAGCTTGATATATTTTTTTCCAACCTTTGATTTTTAATAAATTCACATCTTTGTTTCTAAGGTGTGTCTCTTGTAGACAGCAAATTGATGGATCCTGTTTTCTTATCCAATCTGCCACTCTCCGTCTCTTTATGGGTGCATTGATTCCATTTACGTTCAGTGTAATTATTGATAGATGTGAGTTTGTTGCTGTCATTTTGTAGTGCTTTTTTTTGTGGTGCTGAAGTTTTCTTTGTTCTTCTTACTCTCTTGTGCTGAGTTCCTTTTGTTTGTGGATTTTGTGTTCATTTCTTTTGTTTTTGTAGGTTTTGTTTTTGTTGAGACTTTATGTTTTTCGTCTTTATTTTTATGAGTTGGTTTATTAACTTTTTTTGTGGTTACCATGAATTTTACCCTTATCTTTATAATTTTGAAGCAGTCTACCCTTACTTGGTATCGCCTTGCCTTCCTCTCCTTTAGAAGGTTCTATACCTATGCCGTTTGTTCCCTCTTTCATTGTTTTGATGTTGTTGTCATCCTTTGATTGATTTCTCTGATTCCCTGTTGTATATCTTTTGTTTTTGGAAAGTCCTCTGTAGTTTAGTTCCTAGAATGGTATCTGGTTCATGTGAACCTGCATCCTAGGTCCTAGGTCCTGCCTGAGGGATGAAGCTGTTTGTCCTCAGATCGAAGAACTCCCTTTAATAATTCTTGTAAGTTTGGTTTGACTTTTGAATATTCCTTTAGTTTCTGTTTATCTGGAAATGACCTAATTTCACCATCAAATCTGAATGAGAGTTTTGCAGGATATATTATTCTTGGCTGACAATTTTTTTCTTTCAAGATTTTATATATGCCATCCCATTGCCTTCTTGCCTGCATGGTTTCTGCTGAATAATCTGAGCTTAGTCTTATTGTTTCTCCTCTGTATGTGACTTCTTGTTTTTCACGAGCTGCTCTCAGGATTCTTTGTTTGTCTTTAGTTTTAGCGAGTGTGAATATGATATGTCTTGGTGATTTTCTTTTGGGCTCTTCTATATGGGATTCGTTGAGCTTCTTGGATGGCCAGCTTTTCATCTTCCATGATATTGGGAAAGTTTTCTGTCAGCAGTTCCTCAATGATCCTCCCTGTGATTTCTGTTTTCTCCCCCTGTTCTGGTATGCCAATCACTCGTAAGTTTTTGCTTTTAATTGTGTCCCACGTAACTCTCAGGGTCTCTTCATTTTTCTTTGTTCTTTTTTCTGAGTTTTCCTGAAACAGAGTTGTATCCAAGTGTTTGTCTTCAGTTCCACTGATCCTGTCTTCCATGGTTTCAAATCTACTTCTCAGCCCTTCTATGACATCGTCCATTTCTGAAATCTTGTTGTTTATCTTTTGGATTTCTAATTGTTGTTTTTGTATAATTTCAAGTTGTGAATTTATTTTGGCATTTTGTTCCTGCATCATCTTCCTGAATTCTTCCAATTTTTTGTCTGTATTTTCCATAAATTTGTCTATTTTTTCCTCATGTTTGTCAGCTTTTCGCCTCAGTTCTTGGAAAATTCCAACTATTAGTGATTTGAGTTCTGTATCAGGTACTTCTAGTGCATTTTCTTCTACAGGAGAGTTATCTGGTGTTTTAATTTGGACGCCTATTGGAGCCATCTTGTCTTGTTTTTGTAAATGTTTTGATATTGTTTGCTGTTTTTGGGGCATTCAGTAGATATTTCTCTTGTTTATTGATTGTAGATTTTTTTTTTTTTTTTTGTTTCGTTCTTATGGTACAGCTGGGCAGATCTAGCTGAGGAGGAGCCACTGGGACGGGTTGCTTGTGGCACTCACTGCAGCCACCAGGACGGTCGGTAGTCAGTGCTGGGCAGGTTCCAATAGGGCGTGCCTGCACCGCTTGGTGGTGTGATTTCTAGTGCACGGTGCAGGTAGGTAGGGTGCAGCGGGAAGATGGTTATGTGTGAAGCTAAGCGGTCGTTCTGTCTCTGACCAGATGCTCTGCAAGGCTGCTCTACCGTTCGCTGGTCTCCGATAGGAATCCAAGATGGTGGATCCGCGCTGCGTTAGCTGGTAAGGAATCTCTGCCTGAGTCTCTCCTCGCTCTCTGTTCTCTTTTAGTATTCTCACTCCGTTTGGTGTTTGGCTGAGTTCTTTATCTCTTCATTTGGTGTTCTAGGGTTTCAGGATTGTTGATTCTCTGTTAGGCTTAGTTTTTCGGATCTTTGCTGTGGAGGGATGGCGTGGTGTTTCTGCCTAGAGCGCCATCTTGCCCCCTCCTCTCTTGTTATTTGTTTTTGTTTTTTTAAAGAGAGAAAGGAGGGTAAGTCAATAGGGTACGAGTAGGGATAGGCTAGCAAAAGCCAAGCTTGGCTGTCTTCATAGGATTGCAAGGGGGAATACCCTAAATAATAGGGCTGGTGGCACAGTGGTGAAGGGCTCAGGCTACTAACCAAAAAGTTGGCAGTTTGAATCCACCAACCGCTCCTTGGAAACCCTGTTGAACAGTTCTACTCTGTCCTATAGTGTCGTTAGGAGTTGAAGTCAACTCAACGGCAACGAGCTTTTTTTTTAAAGTGGTAGCTAGGAGTCCCTGAGTGGTGAAAACGGTTAACAAATTTGGCTACTAACTGAAAGGTTGGAATTTTGAGTCCACTCAGAGGTGTTTTGGAAGAAAGACCTGGCTACCTACTTCTGAAAAATCAACCATTAAAAACTCTATGAAGCACAGTTAGTCCTACTCTGACACACACGGAGTCACCGTGAGTTGGAATTGACTTGATGATAGCTGGTTTGGTGGGCTTTTTTTGGTAAAGTGGTGGCTAGGCTGGGGTCCTAGCAGTACTCAAAGCTGCTGGGAAGGAGGGATCCTAAGAGCTGAGTACATGAATTTTAAGAAGAGGGTGGGAGAGAGAAGGTATCGTCAATGGGGCTGGGGATGGCTTTGTGGCGTAGAGGAGGGCAGCAGGTAAGCAACAATCATTTTTTATTTATGAATTGCTTATTTTGAAGTTAGGGGCTGTCTTATTTAATGTCAATGTAATTATGACTTTAAAATAAAACATTTCACTTACAGGATCATTTGATACTTTCAAAGACTTGATGTATTCCCTTCGTTGTCTCTTGAAACAAGGGCATATAATTCTTTTTCTTCAAATTGTCTTTGATGATTTTATTATCAGATGAAAATGGTTATGTACAATGCTTTATTTTTAAAAATTCAAAAGTAGATTTGGAGGGTTGTTATCCTTATCCTGAACTCTTTTTCCTTTACGACTCTTAATATTTTTTACACTTTTGTTTAACCTTAAAAAACAGAACAATAGTGTATTCAAGTATAAAGTCAATTGCAAAGTGACCCCAGTAACTTTTGCTTCAAAATTAGTATATTGTAGTATTTATAATATCAGATTGCCATTGTTTGGAAGCAAAACGATCATTTCAAACTAGGTTCGACAAATCTAACAAATATTATCCCAATCCCTCCTATAATTTTTTTAGATGTGTTCTTATTGCCGACAATTGTTTTGTAAAACCTTTATGATTGCTCTTCTTTTCTTGCCTTTGAATCTAGTAGTCTGGAAATAGACAGCTTGCCGCTATGTCTGACATGTACTTGAGGTTGTCAGAAAGGCTAGTCCTTTTCTCAACACCAATTTGATATTTCTTGTATATCCAGGATAGAGTTTAGGAGAACTGGGTGCCATGATCAATAAGCTATTTTGAGAGTCCATCGTTTTTTCTTTTATCTTTTTTTTTAAAGCAACCTTTAGAATCAAAAACTCTCTTTAGAATGTAGCATTCTCCAGCGGTGCCACAGAAGGACATAAGGATGTTGATGCTTTTTCCTATCTATTTTTGTCCCCTACCAAATCATAGCCCTGGAAGGGAGCTTTAGAAGCCACCAATCTTTCATTGCCTTCATGCTAAACATCAGAGAGAAGAGATAATCGACCCTGTTCTAAAATGCTACCAGTGGAAAGTACTTCAAAATCAACCAACAAATATTTGTGCTTACTATGTACATGGGCCAGTATGACAGGAAGATCATGGAAAAGTATAAGACATTACCATATCCCCAAGAATCTCATATTTCATTTAGAAAAAATAGATATGTGTATGTACATAAGACCACAATCAGAGGCTCTTGAATTTGGAATAGATCTTGAAGGTCTAACTTCTTGACCATTACAATAATGCCTTCTTGAAAGTTCTGCCATTTGATCCTGTCAGTTCATCACTGGAAAATTCTAAATGTTAAGAAGTTTCACCCATTTCTAAATCCTAAAACCTTTATTGTATAATAGGTCTGTAGAGGTTAAATGACGGTTCTAGAATTAGTCAATCTGGATACAGACCTTGGCTTTACCAATTATTAACAGTGTGACCTTGGGCAAGTTACTTAATGTTTTTGCCTTTTAGTTTTCACATCTGTGAAGTGGGGAAAAATAACAGTACGTTGGGAGATTTACATATTTATTTTTCAGAGTATTACCTGATATAGGGTAAGTGCCCATAATGTTATATGGTATTTTCACAACAGTCATTCAAATATTTGACTACAACTTCCATGTACAATCCTTTCTGCTTTCCTCTGCCTGCTCTTTTCTAGGTGAAACCATTCCATCTGGTTCTTTACAGAACAAAAGGAGATATTTTCTGTGGTTTGCAATGTGCTATACAAATGTAGGTTACTAATGTTATAATTATTCAACTGTTGGCCATAGAATATGATTTTATAAATGACTCAGTCCTCTTTGTTGGCTTTTAGTGTCATCATTCCTCCAAATATGGTATGAATAGAAAAGATTATTATGTTCTAAATAAGATACTCTTAATACTGCACCCCAAGTTTCTAGCAGTATTTTAGCAAAAAAAAAGGTGAAAAAATCACAGCTCTTTCCCATAAAGATCTTGCTGTCTGGTAGGAAAAGCAGACACGTAAACAACTTTCATGTTTCCTCAATCATAAGTGTTCACATGGATCAAGTATTAACATGGATCAACCATGGATTACCAGGCATTTGAGAAAAGCCTGCAGCATGAAAGAGAAACACCAGAAGGGAAAATTGACCCCAAAGGAAAGAGATAATTCAGGGAGGAAAAAAAGAAATTAAAAAAAAAAAATCCATCAACTATGACTAGTGTCCCCAGAGAGACTTGAGAAGATTCTGCCCCTGAAGATGGGGCAGGTGCAAGAGAGAGGAAGTGACATAGAATAGGTCTCAAGAGGTCCACCAAAGTCAGATAATGGGGACTTAAGACCATTTTATCGTGTTTCCAAAAGCTTGAGTTTGTTTTGGACTTTACCTTCCAGTTTTGTCAAATGCTTGAATTGCTCCATGAGTATGTTACCATCATTCCTTCTCCTATGAAAGTTCTTCCCAAATACAGGTTTACTGGTGGAGTCCTAGTGTTAACACATTAATTTCTTTGGAAGATATTTAGTTTTATTCTCTAGTTTTCACACATATAAAAATCTTTTATACGTGTGTGTGCACGTGTGCGCATGCACACAGTATAATTTTTGTTATGTTTTGTTCAGCTTTAGTGACTTCCAGGTGCCACAATGGTTAAGCACTCGGCTGTTAACTGAAAGGTAGGTGGTTTAAACCCACCCAGTGACTCCGTGGGAGACAGACCTAGTGATCTGCTTCCATAAAGATTACAGCCTAGGAAATCATACGGGCAGTTCTACTTTGTCACATTGGGTCACTATGAATCAGAATCGATTTGATGACACCTAACAACAACAGCACAACATCTCTTTAGCTATGCACACACTGTAGCATATAGGATGAAGTGATTTTGAAGTTTGAGAACCTTAGAAATGATCTCTTTTTAAAGATGAGACAACTGAGACTTCAAGATGTTTCTAACGGTCACACAGTCATTCAGGGGCCCAGTTCACGTCTACTGGTCTCTGGTCTGATAAATACCAAATAATTATAGAAGGTCCAGAAAGGCAGAGAGGACTTTTAGTAGAAAAAAGACTTGAGCTGAGGCTTCAAGAATGTATAGGAATGACATAGCAGGCTTTCTGTTTGTCTCTATTTGTAAGGTGGAGAGAATTATGTCACATATTGACAAATTATTTGAGGCAGAAATGTGTAAGTTTTGTTTACTGACAGTGAGTAGACAAGAGAGAGAAGATTCATGTAAAAAAGTAATAGAATATGAGGTTGTAGCTTGCATCTAAAGAGTTTTTTAATGCCCAAGAAAGGGATTTTATACTTTATTCTTTAAATAATGAAGAGTAACTTAAGAGTAACTCAAGTAAGGAAACAGCATGTTTGCTAGTTTTAGGAAAATGTATCTTGTGTCATTAAGTGACATTAATTGCATTATAAAGAGAACGGACCCAAGAAGACTAAACGGTGCCGTTGACATCATCTAAAAATTAGGAAAACTAATATTCTCTTTAGGAACTTATTTTCTTTTCAGGAACCATTACATATAAGACATACCAAACCAAAAAAAATAACCAAACCTGTTGTCATCGAGTTGATTCTGACTACAGGGTCGCTGCTGGACGGATTTCAGATAAGCATTTTATCTTATTCTTTCAATGGATATTAAAGAAATACTTTTCTCTTAAATATATTTTGACCTTCTTTATGCTTAAGGCACAGCTCATCTTTTCTAGCTTTCTCCCTTGATTTCCTAGATGTTCTTTTTCCTAGGTCTTTTTTCCACCTGTATTATTAACTTCTCTCCTTTCCTTTTTATTTAAAAAAAAACTATGTTACACATTGTGATCCTTACAATTTCATCCTCACCTATTCCCTTCACATTCCAGTTATTCATTTTTGGACCTAGTCACATCCTGGGTGTCATGGATTGAATTGTGTCCCCCCAAAATATCTGTCAACTTGGCTGGGTCATGATTCCCAGTATTGAATGATTATGTACCATTCTGTAATCTGATGTGATTTCCTTATGCGTTGTAAACTCTATCACTATGATGAAGTTATGTGATTTCCTTACGTGTTGTGAACTCTATCACTATGATGAGGTTATACTGATGAGGTCTACAAGACTGGATAATGTCTTAAGCCAATCTCTTTTGTGATATAAAAGAGAGAAGCGAGCAGAGACACATGGGAACCTCATACCACCAAGAAAGCAGTGCCAGGAGCAGAGCACATCCTTTGGACCTGAGGTTCCTGCTCAGAAAAGCTCCCGGATCAAGGAAAGATTGATGACACGAACCTTCCTCCAGAGCCGATGGAGAAAGCGTTCCCCTGGAGCTGACACCCAGAATTTGGACTTGTAGCCTACTGGACCGTGAGAGAATAAACTTCTCTTTGTTAAAGCAGTCTACTTGTGGCATTTCTGTTAGAGCAGCACTAGATGACTAAGACACTGGGCTTCTACTCTCACCTATAATCTGCAGTTCCTTGAATACATCAGAATTGAGCTACTAAACTTCAGACCCATATTTTCATCTGGATGGGCCATAGCTAATTCAAATCCACAGGGCCCCAAATAAACTCATCTCAGTCCTTAATCCAGTTCCCCAACCTTTCTTCTTCTTGGACTCTTTGCCTCAATTACAATTTAAATTAAGTCACCAAAGCTGGAGAACTTGGAGATACCTGTGGCTCTTCCCCTTCGTTTTTGGACTTCTAAGACATATTGATTCTACTTTCACCATGTTTCAAGCCCATTCCCACTGATGAGTCAAGTTATGACATTAATTCTCTTTTACCAGCCCTATTTTTAAGACCTCTTTATTAATTTCCCTGCTCTCGTGTTCCGCCTCCTCTCCTCCCACCTCCTATCCATCTGATTGTACCACTATCTAAAATATCAAATCTACTGAAAAATCTTTTCTGGTTCTCTTTGTGTATAGAATAAAATTCAAACTCACAGTAGGATAAACGTATTCTTTAGTAATCTGGTCTCATGTGCCTTCTAATATCATATTGTACCAGTTCACGCTGCTCACCTCTTGCTTTCAGAATTCCTACCTTCATGCCTCTGTGACCTGCTTATACCTCAATCTCCTCATACTTCAAAGCCTAGCTAAAATATCAGCTGTCTTGTGAAGTCTTTCCAGACACTGCTGACTAGTATTCGTCTCCCTCTCCTCTATGCTCCCAAACACTTTGCTACTTCTTCTTTTTATTGTGTTCTGATTACTGCTGTGGTTTCAGCCCCCTTTAATAGGCTACGAATACCTGTGAAGCGGGGCATTGTCTTATTTATCTTGATATCTTAGGGCCCAGCATATTGCTATATAAAAGTTTGTTAAATTGAATAAACAACTGATGAAAAGGTTTACACAAGGATATTTTCTTTCTGTTGTTATCACTTAAATTACTGGAAGACAGGGAAGGCCTGAGAAGGAGAACTGATTTGTAATGAGCATCTACTTTGTGCTATATACTGTGCAATGTGCTTTATATATTCTGTTATTTGATCCTCACAGGAACTTTACAAGATTAGTATTATTATACCCACTTACATGTAAGTAAGACATTCAAAGAGTTTGAGTCACTGGCAGACTCTAATTTTATAGATTCCAGGTCTTGGAAGTCAGTAAAAATTAGAACTAGGACTCAAATTGACTTAACGTTACCCGTAAGCCATATACATATTTAATGACTCAAAAAAAATGCAAAGTTCTCTGCATTGTTTTTGCCAACAAACTAAATTCCAGTTCCTCAATGTGGCATGTAACAGCCTCAAAACTGGGTAGCAAATTCATTTCTGTTCTTCATTGTCATTACCTCTACCTAAACTCTCTGTCCAGCTGGACTGCAAACTCCCTGAACATATGCATCTCCCCAACTCTATGCTAGTACTCACTCTTTTTCTCCCACCTGGAATGTTCTTTGTCAAGAACACACTTGCAATTTTAATTAGCTTGCTTAGCTTTATCATAATTAAATATATAGTTTTCTTCAGTTTTTTTGAAAATTAAATACGTAATGGATCTCATTGCAGACTGTGGTTCTCTGGCAGTTCGGGAAGCTTGGGTTAGAAAAGTTATCCTAAAGAAAACATATTCAGGTCAGTAAATGTAAAGAAATAAATAAATCGAAAGAAGCATAGTACTCTCATCAACTCCTTGGAAACATGGCTAAACCTTAAAGTTTGTTTGTCTATTTTTTTTTAAACAACCGAACCTAAGTGATCATCCCTAACAATCTTACCACAGTCATCAACTTCCTCATCGAAACTTACACTCACTGAATTCTTTCACTTACCCCTGGCCCATTTCTGTTATCTATAGCTCTGCTCTTGGCAAAATATCAGGATTGTCCCATTCATCTGCTTGCTGGATTTGGTCCAGGATTAGCCATAACTTTATTTCATTCTCCAGCATTCAGTCGATCTCTGGTCTAGCATGTATAGTATGGTAATTACACCATTACACAATGGAGCATAATGTATATTTCACAGCACATTCAACTCTGTTTTTTGATTCCAATTCAGTAACTTTGGGTAAGGGGGTGGGAGCGAGTATCTCTAAAGATGATTGAAACACAGCTGTGGGGTGTGTCCTCCCTACAACCGGAAACCAGAGGGTTGGAGTTGATCTCAGAGTAACTCCAAAACGGACACACTTCAGAATAACTTCCCTCCAGCCTCCAGCTCCTTAGAAGCAAGTCTACTTTTGTTCACGTATTTTTTGGAGAGGGTTAAGTACTTCATGGGTTGTGTGTAAAACTTGACAGTGGGCTTTTATTTCACTAGGTGAGCAATGGTAAACGTGTGGCATTCAGAGAAACAGCATATTAAAAATTATGCCTATTGTTTGAACATTATGGCTCTCTTTCTCCGAGATGGTGTTATTAGAGTGTGTGAAGTCTCTTTAGAGAAAAACAAGAAAATAAAATATTAAACGACTCCAAGTACAGATGGTGGTAGAAGCTACAGATCTAAAGACTGTAGTTACAATCTCTTATCTGCAATCCCCAATTTAAAGAGCTCTGAAACATTTATCATTTATTTATTTATTTGCCCTATTTGGAGGCAAAATCTAACCAGATATGAACTCACTTGGCAAGAAAGCCTGATCTGATTTGCTTCGAGGCTCTTTATAGTCTTTATTTATCCTACTTAGTATGGAAATTCATAGTTTCACTGCAGAAATATCAATGTGTTTGATTACAGGGTGCCACCCTGAATCCCAATAGGGTGATACATAATATAAGGTATACCATATTTCTTTTGTAAAATTTGAAAAATTCTGAATTGTGAATACATCTGGCCAAAGGAGCTTCAGACAAGTGATTGTGGAGCTATACTTCAAGAGAGAGCATCTTGATTTCAAACAACCCCTCTAAACACTATCTCCTATTCCTCTAACTCACATTATCTAGTACTCTCACCTCCAATGATTCTTAAATGTTATCAAGATCTCAAATAAATTGATCACCTCTCTTTCTTCCTTACGAGTACCAGTACCAGTTGCTGTTGAGTTGAGAAATCATGGCTACCCCATGTGTGTCAGAGTAGAACTGTACTCCATAGGGTTTTTGATGACTGATTTTTTTCAGAAGTAGATCACTAGGCCTTTTTTCCCAGGTGCCTCTGGGTGGACTCGAACTTCCAACCTTTCAGTTAGCAGCCAAGCATGTAAACTGTTTGCACCACTCAGGGACTCCTCTCTTTCCTACTTACCCACCCTACATTCCACAGTCCATCAATACAATCACTTTTTTCAAATTTTCTTGTGCCTTTCCCCTTTATTGCACTTACCTGGCACATCTCCAGCCCTGTTTAAAGCCATTATCCATTTCCTCCGTGCATTCACCAGAGCAGCTGAACATTGCTGGAAAAACCACACCATGGTGCTGACTAGTCTCACTTAAGTTCATAACCACCATCACTATTGGACACAGACGCACAGCCCTGCTTTATTTCCACTTGCTCTGTCACACCTTCTTATCTCCTTTTGAAATGTTTATATTCAATTACCCACCCTGCTCGGCTGAGGATCTCAAGTCATACTACATTGACAAAATCTGAGCAGAAGATGAAAACTGAATTCGTCCCCCTCCACCAAGTCTACCAAGCTAACTGCATCTGCCCCTGTCTAGTATTCTTTCTCTTCTATTTTAGTAGATAGACTAATTTAGTTCCCATTTAAAGCCATCCAGTCCACTTTTGTCTCTTCCTCTGGCCTTTTTAAGAACTTCTGTCTTGCAATTACACTCTCTCACTCTCGTTCTCTCTTCTGCATTATCAGTTTATTCACTGACTATTTCTCATTTGAACCCATATGTGCTATGTGGTTGTCATCAGGTGCCGTACACTCGATTTCGACTCATAGAGATCCGGTGTGACAGAGTAGAACTGTCCCATAGGGCTTCCTAGTCTGTAATATTTATGGAAGCAGATCACCATGTCTTTCTCCAGTGAAGCCACTGGGTGGATTTGAATCATCAACCTTTTAGCTAGCAGCTGAGTGCTTAACAAGTCAATTTAGACTCATAGCTACCCTTAGGACAGAGTAGAACTGCCCCGTAGGGTTTCCAAGGAGCGGCTGGTAGATTCGAACTGCTGACATTTTGGTTAGCAGCTGAGTTCTTAACCACTGCACCACCAGGGCTGCAGAAATATGCTATAGTGTTTTCCCATGTCTCCTCCAGGTATCATACCACTTCTCTGGTTTCCTTCACAGTGCAACTGAGAGAGAAAAAAAAGTTGTTAGTATTCACTCTTTCCACTTCTTTCCTCATCCCAATTTTCATCAGGTCATCACTGCCACCATACTACAGAAAAGCACTCTTGTCAAGACCACCAATGACCTGCAGGTGGCCATATTTAGTGGTCACTTCTCTGTGCTCATATTCACCTTTCAGTTGTCATACATTTGACCTCTGTCTCCTAGAAATGCTTTTTTCTCTTGCTTTGGTGTAAACGGTCTCCTAACCTTCCTGGTTATTTCTTCTAATGTCTTTGGCTGCCTGCTCAACCTCTAAAAGTTGGGGTGTCTAAGAATTCAGTTTTGTGCCCTTTTATCTCCCCTACATCACCAGGTAATCTTATCAAACCCAGTGGCTTTAAATAAGACTCCCAAGATTACCCAGCCCTGGTATCTTAGTCATCTAGTGCTGCTCTAACAGAAATACCACAAGTGGATGGCTTTAACAAAGAGAAGTTTATTCTCTCACAGTCTGGTAGGCTACAAGTCCAAATTCAGGGTGTCAGCTCCAGGGGAACGCTTTCTCTGTCAGCTCTAGAGGACAGCCTGTATCATCAATCTTCCCTTTGTCTGGGAGCTTCTCTGCTCAGGAACCTCAGGTCCAAAAGACACACTCTGCTCCCGGTACAGCTTTCTTAGTGGTATAGAGGTTTCCATGTGTTTCTGCTCGATTCTCTCTTTAATACTGCAAAAAAAGATTGGCTTAAGACACTATCCAATCTTGTACACCTCACCAGTATAGCTGCCGCTAACCCATCTTAATACATCATAGTGATAGAGTTTACAACACATAAGGAAATCACATCAGATTACAAGATGCTACACAATCATACAGTACTGGGAATCATGGCCCAGCCAAGTTGACAGATAATTTTGGGAGGGACACAGTTCAATTCATGACAGCTTGTCTTGAACTCTGGATTCATTTATCTAAATGTCAACATAACTCTTCACTTGAAAGTCTAATAGATGCTTCAGCTTAACACATCAAAAACAGAACTCTTCATATTCACCCCTTTCAACATGTTCTTCTACAGCATTTCCCACCTTATTAAATAGAAAGCACCACCATTCATTAGTTGTTCAAGCCAAAACCCAACTACCTTGTTCTCTTAACAACCAACCTCAATTCCTGTCTCTCATTTACCTTGCTGCCATTCTAATTTAAGCTGCCAGGATCCCTCACCTGAACTATTCCTGTAGCTTCTTGCATGTCTTCCTATGTAATATCTTGCTTCCCTGTGATCTATTTTCTATACAGCGACTAAAATAATATGTAAACGTGTATATTTTATGGCTCTATCATGTATAAAACTCTCCAGTGGTTCCCAATTTCACTTAGAGTAATTCTGAACTCTTTGTCCTGTCCTAGAGGGCTCTAATGATCTGACTTGTCTACCTTTCTTACCTCTCCTCCTCCTATCTGTCCATCTCCCACTGCACTTCAGCCACTCTGAACTTCTATTCTTTACACACATTAAGCTCACTCCCAGATCAGGGCTTTGGACTTGATCTGACCTCCCCCTATAATTTCCCCTCCTAGATTGCTACATGACTGATTCATGTTTGCCATTCTGTTTTCAGCTTAAAAGTCACCTCCTCCAATCACACTCTATCATATCCATCTTCATAACAGAAATTGGAGTCATTACTGGCATGGCTTCCCTAGCCCTCACTCTTAGTTAATCAACAAGCTCTATTTTTTCTCCCAAATCTTGCTAAAATCTATCCATTCCTCTCTATTTTCAGTGCCAACAGCCTAATATAGTGCAGTAGTTAAAGAGCTCCCCTGCTAACCTAAAGGTCAGCAGTTCAAATCCACTAGCGGCTCCTTGGAAACCTTATAGGGCAGTTCTACTCTGTCCTATTGGGTTGCTATAAGTTGGAATTGACTGGACGGCAACAGGTTTTTTTTTTTTTTTTTTTTCTCTTTTGTCTGAATTCCACAGTAGCCTCCCAACTCCCTGTTCTTGTTCCTTTCCAATATATGCACATCTCATAACATCACTGTCTTACTTAGACCCCTTCAATGGCTTTTCATTGATTTTGGGATGAACTTGAGAATCCTCAACAAGACCTCGAAGTCCTTGAGTGATCTGGCTCCAGCGTAACTCTTCAGCTGCCTCTACTAATACGTAAGCATTCTTTCAGTTCCTTACACATGCCATACTCCTTTCCAACGAAGCACATGTTTTTTTCTTTGACTGGTTAACACCTCTTTACTCTCTCCCTTTTTGCCTTCTCAGATCCTGCTCATCCTTCAAGTCTTAGCTGAGAAATCATTTTCTTGAAGAAGCCTTCCCGGACCACCACTTATCCTTCCCAGAAGATTGAATTGGCCCCTCCTGTCATGTAGTATCATAGCACCCTATAATTCTCATCCATGGTACATATTAAGATTGTAATTTATTCATTCATCTTTAATCTCCTCTGCTAGAATGTCAATTCATCAGCTATTAAAAAAAATTGCCATCTAGTCCATTCCAAGTCACAGTGCCTCCATTTGTGTCACAGTAGAACTCTGCTCCACAGGGTTTTCAATGGCTGATTTTCAGCAGTACATTGCCAGGCCTTACTTCCAAGGCATCTCTGGGTGGATCTGAACTGCCAACCTTTCAGTTAGTAGCAGAGCACTTAATCATCAGCTATAATATGGTGGTGAAAGGGGATGGTCTCTGGGGCCAGATTACCTGAGCTCAAAATCCTGGTTCCTTTTCTTATTAGCCATGTGACCTTAAGCAGGTTAAACAATGATATCTATCATAAAGGCTTGTTTTGAGGTTTAAGTGAGTTAATAAACATAAAGCACTTAGTTTAGTGTCTGGCAAATAATGAGCACTCGATAAATCCTCATGGCTGTCATTATTACTATAAGGGCTGAGTCAGTTCTGCTTCATCCATTGTGGCGCATCCAATAAGCATTTGTTGAATAAGTGAACGGTATTTTTCATAAGTCAGTTAAAATAAAAAATAAGCTTATTAAATGCTCAGATGTGCACTAGGCTATCTAGGGGATATAAAGATTAATAAGACATAGTTTTCATAATCAAAGAATTTTCAGCTCAGTGGATTAAGAGTGAGGTACAGGAATGGGGTCTCTTCAAAGGCAAGATCAGCCACTCAGGCATCTTTGTATTTTTGACATTTTACTTGGAGCCTTGCCCGTAGTTTGTGTTCAGCGTGTTCATGCTGAGTAAACGCCCACACTGACGTCTCACAGAGGAGAGAATGGGAAGCCCCAGGGAGAACTGGAAAAAGCTAGCTTTAGAAAGTGGCAGTGAAATTTATCTTGAAGAACAGGTAGAATTTCAGCAGGTAGAGCTCAGGGGATGGAGCAGGGAATGGTGAGAGTGAGAGAGGCATTCCAAGAAGAATAAAAGCAAAGGCACAGAGCTGGGAAAGCAAATACAGAACACAAATGGTCTCTCAAAGCATGGTGGTGCAAGTAGCAGCATCCATCATTGCACAATGTGTTAGAAATGCAAATAGTTGGACCTCACCCCAGATTTACTGACTCAGAAAATCCTAGGGCTGAGACTTAGCAGCCTGTGTTTTAATAATCTCTTCCACTGATCTTGATGCTGGCTGAAATTTGAGGAACATTGGTGTCGAATCATTGGTGATGTGGGAACACTCAGAGATTCACAAGAATGTTCCAAGGGGTTCAGATGGAAACAATTACAGAAGAAGTTAAGAGCCCCCATTCATACCCAATAAGCAAGTGTGGCAGTTGGTGGAGATTAAAATAAGCATAATTGTGACTTGGCCGAACACCGCTGGTTTCAACCATCCTGTAGGTTTTAACTGATTTTTTTTCAGCCACATATTGGGGATTTAAAAAGGAGTCTTTGGTTTAAGGCATGATATAAGGGACATGATACTAGAATATGTTATTGAGAAATACATGATAATAATATTTCTGCAAATTTGCCTCCAGATGATTTTTACCAATTCCACAAGTCATATATCAACATTTTTATAAAGCTCATTAAGATATCTCAGATGTTTAAAAAATAAACAGTAGAAAAAATGTATAGTAATAATCGTATCTCTTTTAGCTTTTCATCTAATGAAAATGTGTTATTTTTGGAAGTGCTTGAAAATAACAACCTAAAACTCCTTCTATATCATCATTAGAACTTAACAATTATAAATGAACCTGTTGATTTTTAAACTGCCGAATGCAGGAATTCTAAGCATCAGCTACTACAGTAGCTTTAGTCAAATCCTGATGATGTAACACGTAATTCATTTTTAATTCACATTTTCATATACATCAGCCCCCAAATCACATACAGTATCATTTTGAAATTTGTTAAAACCATTCTTGTTTCTTACATAATTAAACTAAATCAAACAGGATGTGTCACATAATAAATGGAAAAGCTGAAAATTTTTATATATAGAATGAATATTATACAAGATTACATTAAAACAAATTTTATAATATGCTCTTTAAATATGACACAGATCTAAAAACTTTTTTAACTTAAAATTATTTCATTTTATGCCATAAAAAATGTTAAGAGCAGTGATTTGCAAGATCATTATGAAAAGTATTCACAAGTCACAAGAGGCTGGAAAATGCTAGACTAGAGCACAGAGAGACAGCTCAAGGGGAAGCACAGCTCCAAACGTAAATAAAAGAAGAAGTCCAAGAGGTCTTCAGGCTGTGGGGAATTGGAAATCCTAAACACAAGTGGAAGGCTTAGTTTTGGAAGAACAGTCAATTCCTCTTCTGAGATAACTTTGGAAACATTAAAAAAAAAAAAAAAAGTTTACGTGCCAAAAGTAAGAATGCTTATTAAGTTCTCTATGTTCCTGCCTATGAGATTCTGGAACAAGTGGTCTAGTCCTGATCCCATCACCTCTAGTCTCCTTTGGGACCTTGTTCTATTGGTTACTACTCTTCTCCCATGTCTCCCATCTTTTTCTTTCCATTCACCTTTATTAGCATATGAATGGAAATATGTTTCAAGCTTTTTCATCTATCTACTTTTCTAGGGCTGAGCAAATAATCCAAGAAGCTGGACTATATGAAGAAGAACTTGGCATCAGGATTGGAGGAAGACTCATTAACAGTCTTCAATATGCAGACAACACAACCTTGCTTGCTGAACGCAAGAGGACTTGAAGCACTTACTGATGAAGTTCAAAAACTACAGCCTTCAATATGGATTACATCTCAACATAAAGAAAACAAAAATCCTCATAACTGGACCAATAAACAACATCATGAGAAATGGAGAAAAGACTGAAGTTGTCAAGGATTTCATTTTATTTGGATCCATAATTAATGTCCATAGAAGCAGCAGTCAAGGAATCAAATGACGTATTGTACTGGGCAAATCTGCCGCAAAAGACTTCTTTAAAGCGTTAAAAAGCAAAGATGTCACTTTTAGGAGTAAGGTGGCCTGGCCCAAGCTATGATACTTGCAATTGCCTCATATGCATGTGGAAGCTGGACAATGAATAAGGAAGTTTGAAGAAGAATCGATGCCTTTGAATTATGGTATTGGCAGATAATATTGAAAATACCATGGACGGCCAGGAAAACAAACAAATCTGTCTTAGAAGTACTTACAGAGTGCTCTTTGGAAGCAAGGATGGGGAGACTCCATCTCGTACTTTGGACATGTTATCAGGAGGGACCAGTCCCTGGAGGAGGACATCACACTTGGTAAAGCAGAGGGTCAGCGAAAAAGAGGAAGACCCTCAATGAAATAGACTGATACAGTGGCTGCAACAATGGGCTCAAACATAGCAACTTTTGTGAGGATGGTGCAGGACTGGGCAGTGTTTCATTCTATTGTGCATGGGATTGCTATGAGTTGGAACCCCCTAGACGGCACCTAACAAGAACAAACCTTTCTGGGGGTAGGGGGAAAACAGTGGTGATTCAGTGCTAGAATTCTCACTTTCAATGAAGGAAATCAACATTTAATCCCTGGCCAATGTTCTTCATGCACAGCCACCACCTATCTGTCAGTGGAGGCTTGTGTGTTGCTATGATGCTTAACAGGTTTCAGCAGAGCTTTCAGATTAAGATGGACTGGGAAGAAAGGCCTGGTAGTTAACTTCTGAAAATCAGCCATTAAAAACCCTATGGATCACAATGATCCAATCTGCAAGTAATCATGAAAGTGGTGCAAGACCAAGCAGCTGTTTTGTTGGCTGTGCATGAGGTCATCATGAAGTCAGGGGCCAGCTTAACAGCAGCTAATGACAACAATTTTTCTACCTTCTGCTTTCCCTCCATGGCTACATATTTTTAAAGATACATGCACTACACAGGCAGCCCGTGGGTTGTTTTCTATTTCTTTGGTAGCAGGCTCCTTTTAGACACGTGACACCGGTGACTCCCGTCTCTTCTAACACCAGGTGAGAACTAGAGATCAAAATAAGACTTGATTTAAAAGATAATCCTGATAAATCTGTGCTTTTTTTTTTTTTTTTGGTTTATTTTATATAGATGAGACTTTCACATTAATAATTATAGAGAGTAAACTATACTTTAGATGCACACAACTTTTAACCATTAAAGAACATAGAGTTTGATTATTTAAGGATGAATCCCATCCTGTTTCCCACTTTTATTACTTTTTTTTTTCAAGTTCATCATAAAATTGGAAAGTCAGATGTTCCACATCTTGATATTGATTTGATGGGCTCTGGCTCAAAGCTAGACTGCCAGTCTCTAACCCTCATCCCTATCCTGATGAGACTAAGATGCCAACTAATAAAACTTTTCACATTGTTAGTTGCCGTAGAGTCAGCTCTGACTCTTGGCGACCTCACATATAACAAACAGAATGAAACACTGCTCAGTCCTGTGGCATCTTCACGGTCTTTGGTATGTTTACGCACATTGTTGTTGTCACCTTGTCAATACATCTCATGGAGGGTTTCCTTCATTTTTGCTGACCCTCTACTTTACAAAACATGGTGTCGTTTTCTAGCTATTAGTCTTTCCTGACCATGTGTCCAAAGTAAGCAAGATGAAGTCTTACCATCCTCACTTCTAAAGAGCCTTCTGGCTGTACTTCCTTCAAGATGAATTTGTTTGTCTGACAGTCCACAGTATATTCAATATGCTTGGCCAACACCACAATTCAAATGTGTCTATTCTCCTTCGATTCCTTTTTCACTGTTCAGTTTTCACACGCACATGAGGCAATAGAACAGATCATGGCTTGGGTCAGGTGTAACTTAGTCATCAAAGTGACATCTTTGCATTTTAAGATTTTATAGTGGTCTTTTGAAGCTGATTCTCCCAATGCAATATGCAATTCGGTTTCTTGACTGTGGCTCCATGGGCATTGATTATTGATCTAAGTAGAACGAAATCCTTGACAGCTTCAATTTCTTTGCCATTTATTGTGACATTGTTTATTGACCCAGTTGTGAGAATTTTTGTTTTCTTTATGTTCAGGTATGACCCATATTGAAGGCTATATGTAGTCTTTGACCTTTTGGTGGACTTTTCACATTAGGCAAATGTGAATATACTGGGTTGAATTTCTTATTCTGTATATATTTTGATGATTTAAATACTTGGATACTCAGGACACAGGAAAAAAAAAAGGTTTACTAAATTGTACTCTATGGAAAGAAACTTTTTTCAAGTCTTTCGAAGGTGTCCAATAGTGGAGATTCTAAATACAAAATACTACACTTAATTAAAAATTAAGAAGATTTGTGCAAAAGGAAAATAAATACACATATTCATATTATATGTATATGTATTACATAATATATTTTAGATTATATATTTATATGATATATAGTCATATTATATAATATATATTTAACCATTTTCATATTAAACACTCAGTATACTGTTTTCATTTTTTTATGTAAAGCTAAATTAGCTTGATGAACTCAAGGGGGGACTTTTGTTTTTTACTTTATACATGTCTATATTGTTTGAGTTGTCTTAATAATAAGGTGTATGGATTTTGTAATGAAAGAAAGAAGGAAAGGAAGGAAGGAAGAGAGAGAAAGAAAAGAAAGCTAATCAAGGCAGTATATGTGCGTATTTCTTATTTTGGCTTAACAAAGTGTGCGGATTACAGAAACTCTTAAAAGGTCATTTGGTAAAGTGAAATAAATGACTTGGAAAAAATAATCCTAAGGGAAAATTGTTTTGAACAATTAAATCATAATAATAACAATTTAAACCACTTTGCAATTGGTCTTTTTATGAATGTCTACAACTCCGAAATTATTTTTATGAAAACGAATCTTGGCAACCAATTAATCCTTGGTCTAGTCTAATTTATTTGATTCTCTTGAGGGCAGAGAGAGCTGAAGAAGACTCATAGAAATGATAGCAATTTATGATATTCACACACAATATTTTTTGAAAAGCATACTACAGGGATTTTTATTGCAAATTAAAATATTGTACCAACTTTCTCTTCATCTGAACACTCTGAAATAACTTTGAAAAAGTCTGCAGTTCTTATTGCTCCAAGTAAATGTGATGATGCAGACACATGCAGCACATATTGAGGCTTCTTATTTTCATTCATGCCAAAAAGAGCCTAATAAACTGTTTTCAGTAATTATTGTTAACTTTGTTTAGAAATGAAGTATCACCATCTGCATTCCGATGGTTATTTTTACAATAAACTCATCATTACCTTAAATGCAAAAAAAAATCCTCTTACTTATTTAAATATATACTAAAATGTATTTTTACAAGTAGAACAATAGAGGTGAAGTTGAAATAATAAAACCAAACATCAAACCCGTCGCTATCGAGTCAATTAAATAGTGATATTGCTAGCCACATTTCTCTCTCTTTCTCCCTCTCTCTATCTTCCTCTCTCTCTCTCTCTCTTTCTGTAGTCACTATAAAAGCTAAGAAAAAAGATTTCATGTGTAGCTTATGGAACGTCTTATTACATGGAAATAATAGGGCTCTGTAAACTTGTATAAATATATATGATACTTTAGGTCTACTCTTATTACATAGCTTACACACAAAATACCTTTTATATCATTTAACATAAATCCTTTCCAGATTCATGAAAAATAAGTCGAAAAATTAATAATATATACCCTTGCAATTTGTTTCACTCAACATATTTGAGAAAGATGAGTGGATTGATACAGAAAGCAAAGACAAACAGAAGTTAATTGCTAGCATGAAGAGACAATAAAAAACCCACAATTTATATTTATTTCTCAAATGATATCTGCCATCAAGAGTTTAATAATAGAACTTTAGGGGCATGACTGTGTCACTATAGGAGACAAGGTACCAAATATCCCCAGGCATACGGCCCGTGTCTCTCATGGTTTTTGATTAAAACAAAAACAAAAAGAGCCCTATGGCTACATTTGTGAATTATAGAAAACAATGCAAAGGTTTGTTAATGTTTACATCCTCTCTCCATCACTAGTCTCTTAGTTTTATTTATTTTATTACCAGGCAGAGGAAATTAAAAAAAAGGAGGGAGAATCTAAAGAAAAGGAAGAAGAAGAGGAAAGGGAAATAAGAGGGAATCGGCAAAGTGAAAATGGACAGAGGGTTATTTTAGCTGACATTCCACATGTTCTTTGGAAAAAGACACAACCTTTCTTTATTTTGCTCCTCGCCTCCCTCTCCTTGCCCACTCTCTTGTCCCATAAGGTGACTATGGATGTCTGGCTGCTGTGGGCTTGTGCAATTGTAAAACAATGTCAGAGGAGGACTTTACCATCTTTATGTGAAGTCTGAGTAAAGGCCCTTCAGATGTTTGTGATCTTGGGGAGAACATGAGCTTCTTTGGGCCTCTGTTTTCTCTTTTCTAAAATGGGAAAACTGCCAATGCTACAAAGTATTTTGGAGGAATAATGATAATAACAACACACACTCTCACACACACATAGATATACTTACGAGGAATGCACATCCTGCCCCTCCCCAAGCCCAAACATCTATAGCCTTAGATGTTCTAAAAAAATAGAATAAAGATAAATCAGAGAGAAAACACACCCAAATTATATATTTTTTCTGATTAACAAATGACAATAGATACTCAGTAAAAAAAAAAAAAAAATTATTATGATATTAAGTAATATATAATTCCCCAAATAGCCACCAATGGTTTTTGCTATAGGCTTTTGGAGCTTTTCATCAATGGATATACATGTCTATATTTTTATTCCAAAACATGGTTTACCTACCGTTCTGCAATTTCTTTCTTTAATGTGACGATATAAGTTACACATCTTTTCTTGTCAATGCATAGACATCTGTCTTACTATTTTTAATGGTTGTAATGTTATGTGTCTATATTATAATTTATTATACTGTTCCCTCTTGACAGACATTTAGGTAGCTCTCCATTCTTGTGTAATGCTAGCAATCCCACAGTGAATGCCTTTGCATATATATTGTGCCTTTTTCTTTTTGGATAAATTCCTGGAGAATGTGCGAAAGGTATGCTCCATTTGAAATTTTTATAGAGAACACCAAATTGCCCTCCAAAATGATTATAATTTATTTATGGTATTTTCAATTTCAGTTTTCCAAGCTAGAAACTTCACAACCATCACCAAACTTCTCCTTTTCATCCCCTAGCACCCTTCCAAATTGTCACCCCACCCTGTGATTATATTTGGGAAAAGTCTCCCAATTCCATCCCCCTATCTTTATCCTGGAAACCCTGGCTGCATAGTGCTTAAGACCTACGTCTGCTAACCAAAAGGTCGGCAGTTCAAATCCACCAGTCACTCCTTGGATACTTTATGGGGCAGTTCTACTCTGTAAGTCAGAATCAACTTGATGGCAATGGGCTTGGTTTGGTACAGGTTTTATCTTTATCCTCTCAAATACTTTCTTAGCTCAGGTCTTGTGACAGAAACTTCTAGATGTTCTCCAAAATCCATGGGCTTGGCCTTCCTGGGCACCTCAAAGAGTACACCTGTTTCCCAAGCTCTGTTGCAGTCAGGGTGGCTGTGACAACGCAGAAATGGCACATGATCTTTCCAGGGTTGGCACATAAACACCTGCCATACATGTCCCTCCATGATCTCATCTTCTGCCAGGTGGATGCAGATGATCATGCGGCTCTGTGGGGTGGTAAAGTCACAGGTGGGAGAACCTGGATGACTGAGTGAATGTATGAAGGACAGCTACCCCACTCCCCTGGCAAGCTGCCCAGTCCAGTGCCTCTTGTGTTGAGCTATTACACATTTGGGTCTATCTGTTACACGGTTAGCCTACAGTAGCTAACACGTAAGTCTCCTCATCTTTCATTCATGCTATTGCAGCAACCTTCTTGCTGGTCTCCCTAACACCAACTTCTTCCTCTTCCAGCAGCCATACTGCCAGAGGAATCCTCCTCTGAATCAGACTCCCTGCTTTAAACTCTCCATTGGCTCATTGCCTGTAGACTCAAATCCAAATTCCTTGGCCTAGAATGCAAGATTCTTCATTAGATGGCCGCAGTCCTCCACAGAGGCCAGGGACCTCATCCATCTTGTCCTCTGTGCTAACTCCGGTGCTTGGCCCAGTTGCTGACATGCAACAGCGTTAACAAGTATTTGTAGCATGTGTCTATTCATGATGTTTACTTTAAAAAACAAAAAAACCCAAACCTATTGCCGTTGAGTCTATTGCAACTCATAGCAACTCTATAGGACAGAGTAGAACTGCCCCACAGGGTTTGCAAGGATCATCTGGTGGATTTGAACTGCTGACATTTTGACTAGCAGACAAGCTCTCAACTACTGCACTACCAGGGCTTCTGTGTTTACTTTAGAGACAAATATAACACAACACCTAGAAGGCAGTTTCATAAAAAAAGCTACTTGTTCCATAGATCTATTAATTTATGTTAAAAGCTTATATTTATTTTATGGTCCATCTCTCAAAGGTGGGTAAACAGGTATGCTTTTGGTATTATCAACTTCTTGTTAGTTGCTGTAGGGTTGACCTTGACTCATGGTGACCTCATGTACAACAGAATAAAATACTGCCCAATGCTGCACTATCTTCACAATTGTTGGTACGCTCGAGTCCACTGTTGTAGCCATTGTGCATTTTAAGTGCCTTCCAACTTAGTGGGCTCACCTTCCAGCACTCTATCAAACGATATTCTTTTGTGACCCATAGGGTTTTCATTGGTTAATTTTTGGAAGTAGATCACTAGGCCTTTCTTCCTAGTCTGTCTTACTTTGTAGGCTTTGCTGAAACTTTTCCACCACGGGTGACCCTGCTGGTATTTGAAATACTGGTGGCATAGCTTCTAGCTTCATAGCAACACACAAGCCACCACAGCATGACAAACTGACAGATGGGTGGTGGATGACTAACTTAGTCCCATAAAATTCTAAGGCTGGACGGACCTCACCTCAGCTCTCATCTAATACAGTGTCCTCATCTTCCAGATAAGAAAACTACAACCCAGATAGCTGGATTAACTTATGTACAACCAGTGTGGACAGACTAAAAAGAGCAGCTCCCAAGCAAGCCAGCTTCTAGTTCCTAGGTCTACCTTTCGTGACACCAGGCTGTTTCCTTAAGAGTAGTGACCAAACAGAACAAATAATATCTACTGGCTACTATCTGCCCAAGTTCAATTCACTTCCAGGCTTAACATAAGGTTCTACTTAAAGCTCCAGAACCTCATTTCTCTGGTTGGATCCCTCATTGTTGGCCTAACAGGAAAGAGGCAGAGCCAGCCTCCTGTGCAGGGAACAGGATGTTAGATCTGGCTTTTGGAATCTGCATTCCTCTGTCATCCATTATAATTTATTGAGCTCTTCTTACATTGTACACGGCCTTATTCATTCTTCAGGGCCTGAGGCTGCAAGTGTGTAGGGAAGACATTTTTTTAATGTGGTGGGAGGGATGGCAGGTTTATAACTATAATTATACCCTATAGAAAATAACTATTACTTAAAAGGTGTATTGTTCTTTGTACATGGGCCCAGAGGCTCAGTGATGGGTATGTTCAGAAATCAATAATGCCTTGAGCAAAGCATTTGACTCATGTGCCCACACACTTGTGGGGATCCTGATTTATCAGGAAGACTGAATTGGCACCGTTGTGGTTTTGGTCATGGGCATCTACTGTGTGAATGAACCAAAACCTTGTAGGAAATTTTCAATTGTCATTCTGGATATGCTCACCTTTTCAGGAACCTGTCCACTCCTCACTGGAAGTTCTCCATCATAGCTTGCTCCATCACTTAACCACCAAAAACAAAAACAAACCTGTTTCCATCGAGTCAATTCCAACTCATAGCGACCTTATAGGACAGAGTAGAACTGCCTCACAGGGTTTTCAGGGAGCAGCTGGTGGATTCAAATTGCTGGCCTTTTGGTTAGCAGCCATAGATCTTAACCACTGTGCCACCAGGGCTCCACTATCTGGCAGATAGTTCTCCAGTTAAACAAGTGATGCAATTAGGTGTTAACCAGATACATGCAGCCACACACTTTGAAGTTGTAAACCCACTGAAGGAGCCACTAATGGATGATTAGTGATTTTGATGAACAAAAGTCAGGAATGAAATTGGGGTGTTTGAATCCCAGGCCCCCAGTGATTCCAAGAAGAAAATGTTCATTTTCAAACAAGGTTGATTGTGAGAAAAAAAATTTAAATGTCACCTTTCTTCTTCTTCTTTTGACAAAGTATTTAATAATACAAAATGATCCCGAGAAAGTTAGCTTGGGCTAAGTAGCGTATTTATAAACAATGAAGTTATTCATTCATGCATACATTTATTTGTTTGATAAATATTTATGAAGAATATACTCAACCCATTGCTCTAAATCATGGAATTACACAGTGAAAAAAACAAGTCTGTACTCTCATGGAGTTTATAGGCCAATGGGAAGATAACAATAAGGAAAAAACTATATCATGGGATCTGTCTTGGTTATGTTTTGGTACATAACAAACCGTTCCCAAACTGAGTGGCTTAAAGTGACAAAGGTTTATTATTTCTCACAATTTTGTGGGTAAGCTGGGTGGTTCTTCTGCTGGTCTCACCTGAGTTACTCATGCAGCTCCTTTCAAGTGGTGGGTCACCTGGTGACTGGGTTTGGCTGGGAGGGCTGGTACGACAGGGTACCTCTGTCCACACAGTTTTTCATCTTGGGTGATCTCAGGTTTCCATAGGAGCAAGCACCAAGGAGCATTTATCAAGTCTCTGTTTGGTAGCGTAGTGCTTAAGTGCTACGGCTGCTAACCAAAAGGTCAGCAGTTCGAATCTACCAGGTGCTCCTTGGAAACTCTATGGGGCAGTTCTACTCTGTCCTATAGGGTCGCTATGAATCAGAATCGACTCCGACGGTAACAGGATTTCAGGCTTCATTTGTGTTGGCTAATTCATTAAGACCCACGCTAATTGACTAAGACCCTGTCGGCCAAAGGAAGTCTAATGTCAGTGCCCAGAGCCAAGGTGGGAAGGGACTAGATAAGGGCATGAGTACATTGAGATGTGATTCTTTGGGGACCACTACCGAAACAATCTAACACATTAGTGAAGAAGAGGTACTAGAAAAAATAAAGCAGGGGAAGGGGCTAGACAGTGAATGATGAGGCAGTTATTTCAGATAAGGTTTTTCTTTTTATCTTACCTCCTCTTTGAGGAAGTGACATTGGAACAGAAACATGTTGTTATAGATTGAATTGTGTCCCCTAAAAAGATATGTTAAAGCCCTAACTCCTGGTACCTGTGAGCATGGCCTTGTTTGGAAATAGGGTCTTTGAAGATGTTATCAGTTAACATGAGGTCACACCTGTGTAGTGTGGGTCTTAATTCAATATTTCTAGTGGAAAAGAGACCCAGAGACACACACAGAGGGAATTTAGCCATGTGAAGACGGAGGCAGAGATGGGAGTGATGCAACTACAAGCCACGGAACACCAAGGATCACCAGCTGGAAGAGAAGCATGGAATAGATTCTCCATCATAGGCCTCAGAAACAATTAACATGGCTGACATTCTAATTTCAGACTCCTAGCCTCCAGAATTGTGAGACACTAAATTTCTATTCTTATTAGACACCCAGTTAATGGTACTTTGTTACGGTAACCCTAGGAAACTAACGTACCTATGTACCTATGAAGTAAGATAGTGAGCCATGTGCGTGTGGGGGGAGTGTTCTAGCCAGAGGGAGCAGCGTGGGCAGAGGACACGAGTTGGAGCATTCAGCAAGTGTGTTAATAGATCAAGGGGATCAGTGTGGCAGGAGGCAGGTAGGCAAATAGAAGCAGTGTGTGCCTTAGTTTCTTAGTGCTGCTTTAACAGAATACCACAAGTGGGTGACTTTAACAAACAGAAATTTATTGTCTCACAATTTAGGAGGCTAGAAGTTCAAATTCAAGGCACCAGTTCTAGAGAAGGCTCTGTCTTCTCTGGGAAAAATCCTTGTCTTAACTTCTCTATCATTCTACTCCGCATTCCTTGGAGATCTCCATGTGGCATTTTATCTTTCCTCTATTCCTGCTTGCTTGCTTGCTTCTGTGCCTAATCTGCTCTTTTATGCCTCAGAAGTGACTGGTTTAAAATATACCCTGACAGTGATATGGCCTTATTAACATAACAAATATAACCTTATTCCCAAATGGAGTTATATCCACAAGTATACCAAAACCAAACCAAACCCATTGCCATCGAGTCAATTCTGACTCATAGGGACCCTATAGGACAGAGTAGACGGCCCCATAGGGTTTCCAGAACTATAACAGTGTCAACAGTGAGAAACAGTCAAACTCAGGATATGTTTTGAAAATTGGGCTTAGGGTACTTACTAATTCGTTGTATGTGGAGTGTGAGAGAAAGAAAGGCATGAAAGATGCTATCTTAGTCATCTAGTGTTGCTAGAACAGAAATACCACAAGTGGGTGGCTTTAACAAACAGAAATTTATTTTCTCAAGTTTAAGACACTAGAAGTCTGAATTCAGGGTGCCAGTTCTAGGAGAAAGCTCTCTCTCTCTCTCTGTCTTTCGACTCTGGAGAAAGGTCCTTGTATCTTTTGAGCTTCTGCTCCTGGGTGATCTTCAGGTGGCCTGGTATCTCTTCCTCCATCTCTGCTCACTAGTTTACTTGTCTAATCTCTTTTATATCTCAAAAGAGATTGACTCAAAATAAACCCTGCACTAATCCTGCCTCATTAACATAACAAAGACAGCCATTCCCAAATGGGATTATAACCACAGGCATAGAGGTTAGGGTTTACAACACATATTTTGGGGGGACATAATTCAATCCATTACTGGTGCCTGCCAGGAATTTGGTCTGAGCACCTGGGAGAATGGTGTTTCCACTTATGAGATAGATAACTGACAGAAGAACAGGTTAGTTTGTGGTACAAGGCAAGATAGATTAAATTTTTAGGAAATAAAATAACTACAGACATTTGTATTACATTTCACAAAATCCTAAAGCTGGATTCAAAGACAACTGGGTGTGAGCCTGCCATGTTAGAGATGAGGAAATTGGGACCCAGAAAGATGAATTTCTTCCTTTTTTTTTAAAGACTATGCAGGCATAGTGGTTAAGAGCCACAGCTACTAACCAAAAGGCTGGCAGTTTGAATCCACCAGATGCTCCTTAGAAACTCTATGGGGCGGTTCTACTGTGTCCTGTAGAGTTGCTCTGAGTCGGAATCAACTCTATGCAATGATTTTTTTTTTCTTTCTTTATGTAGGCAATTCTGGCAGATTTGGTATTAGAAACCCTAGCTTCTTCAATTTTTCCTCTACTGTCTCAGGGCAGTTTTTCTCACTACTTCATGTTGCCATCTTAGGTTTGATGGGGTCATTTCTGGCATGGTATTAAAACTACTTTTAAAAGTTTTTTTTTTTTTTTTTTTTTTGTCCCTCATTACTTTCCTGGTTGAGATTCTGAAGTTGCTGTATATCTATTATCTTTTCATAGAAAAGTATTTATAAAGAGGAGTATCAAAAGAGTTCCTGTTATTTTAAAAAGGAGATAAGGTTTTTGAAATGATTGTGGTCAGCTGTCGAGTTGGCTCCAGCTTATGGTAAACTTATGTATAACGAAAGAAAACGTTGCCTGGTCCTGTGCTGTCTTCATGATCGTTGGTATGTTTGAGCCCATCATTGTGGCTGTTGTGTCAATCCATCTCATTGAGGGTTTCCCTCTTTTTCACCGACCTTCTACCAAACGTGATGTTCTTCTCTAGTGATTGATCTTTTCTGATGATGTATCCAAAGTAAGTGAGCTGAAGTCTCTCCATCCTCACTTCTAAGGAGCATTCTGGTTGTATTCTTCTAAGACCGATTTATTCATTCTTCTGGCAGTCCACGGTATATTCAGTATTTTTTGCCAATACCACAGTTTGAATGCATCGGTTCTTCTGTCCTCCTTTTTTATTGCCCAGCTTTTGCATGCATATGAGGCTATTGAAAAGACCATGGCTTGGGTCAGGTGCACCTTAGTGATCAAAGTGACATTTTGCTTTTTAAAGTTTTAAAGAGGTCTTGTGCAGCAGATTTGTCCAACACAATACATCCGTTGATTTCTGAACTGCTGCTTCCTTGGTAGGTGCCCATAAAGCACCTTAGGTTTATCCTACAGGTGAAATTAGATTACTTGAAAGGCAGAAGAGATGCCAAATGCATTAGAAATTCTGACTAAGTCATGTGGATACCCTAACTCTAATTTCTTTTTCATTTTAGTGTGTTGGGTGGGATCATATACCCAAGAGAATAGGAGAAGGACAAGTGGGCATTGACTGAGGGGTATAAAGGGGGAGTTACTTTGAAAATACAGTTTTAGGAACCATATGCAGCTCACCTTTCTGAAACTCTACCAAGACAAATAAAAGATCTTTAAGCATAGCCTAATGAATCTTCCACCAAGTTTAGTTGTTCTATCTATTTTTGGTTTTCTTTTAGTAGCTTGAAAACATGGTTGCCTTTTTGCTTTTGACAAAAATTAGTTCTATGAAGTCTGGGGAAGTGGTTTTTGTATCCATGTCACTCACTTCCCTCTTTATTGAGTGTGAAGCTGATATTTGTCATGTAAATGCATCTTGAAAGTTTAGTCTCCAGAGGAATAGAGGAAGCAGAAGAAATAAGGCTAAAAATGGTCTTAAATCAAAGGGCCATGATAATAAAAAGGGGGCAGGAGGCAGAGTTATGATGAATTTATTTAGAATCTACCCTCTATGAAATTAGCAGCCCCCCTTTACTAAGTCCTCTCCTTCTGCCTCTAACTTATCTCATTTTCTCCACAGCACTTATCACACTGAGCTCCTGGAGACAGAAACTTATTATGATGATTTTTATTAGGTACTTAGTATATGCCAAGTTTGGAGCTGAGTTCTTCATAAGAGTTTTCTCATTATTATTTTGTCCCCTGAGTTATCTGAATATAATCTTCCTAGAAGTTGGGGCCCTGCCTGGTTTTTTCACTATATGACCTCAAGCAAGTCGTTAAATTCTTTATGCCTTGGATTTCTAATTTGTAAAATGTAGGAATTTTTTTTTGGTTGTTGTTTATGGTCTCCAAATTTGACTTCTTTCTAAAAACCATTGCATAATTCCACATGTGTGGCTTTCAGTAGGAGAACAGAAAGGAGAGGAACTAGACACAGAAGCAGAAAAGATAAAAGTTGTGAACAGAGAATGTTGGGTGTGGCAGTTAGAAGTCAACCCAGAAGTTCAAGTTTCTGAGAAGAGTGAAGCAAAGAGAAGCCTGCTTTCCCATAATTCTTTTTACTGCTTTGGATGTACAGCTTCTCTCATATGTTTCCTAGTTCAAATTCAAATTTATTCTTTTTAAAATTATCTTGTTCTGGCTCTTGGAAGCAAGCATAGAATTCCATTTGCCAATTAGTTTAAGAAATGTGAGTAGCATAGATTCTTACACAGATAGATTTTGTCAAGGATGATGGTGGGGAAAATTGGGAAGGACAGTTCACCCTTAACCCCCAATATGAATCATCAATAAAGTGGATAGTCCCAAATAGAGAATTTTCAGTAGAACGCCATTAGTCAGTTATAGATATTCGCTCTCAAGCCCTTTCCAACCTTGAGATTCTATGGTCCTGTGAATTTCTTTTCTAAGTGATTCATAGGTTTTCAGAAGGGCACTTTGTCAAAGATTCTAGTCCAGCTCTGCCAATTCTAGGTCACATGAAAAAGTTTTTGATCCAGGTTTTTGAAAGGTTTGCTGGTGTCCTGGTTTTACATTATGAATAGATCGGCAAGCTCTCATGCTAAAGTTTAGAAGTTACACTAAGGTACAGTCTCAAAGTCCAAGTTTATGGTTTCCATTTCTTACTTACCTTATCTGCAAGCTTCTTATTCCACCTATATTCTGCATAGTGAAAAAGTGCAGGATGGTGGTCATTGAGGGTCTAAATTGTTTGTTGCAGTTCCTGTTGATGATAACGGAGTCCTCCCAGTGGCCTAGCTTGGCTGCTTTCAGAGCTGAGAAGAGGGGCTAGTGCTGCTGGGTGGGAGGTGGGGACAGCAGGGTTGGTGGGCAGGCATAGGTGCGTATCCTGACATCCTGGCTCTGAGAGTCAATCTGTGAGTCAATTCCAACTCATGGTGACCCCATGTGTTTCAGAGTAGAACTGTGCTCCATAGGGTTTTCAGGGCTCTTCTGAGATGCCCCTGGGGGTTTGGACTGCCAACTTTTCAGTTAGTAGTTGAGTGCTTAACCATTTGCCTTGCCCAGGGACTCCTAGATAAGGAAGTGACCTTCTTAATAATAAGAAAATGCAGGCACTCAGTATAGATAAAGAGGCCATTCTTATAGATTCCTCTTGGCCTGGAACATCTGTCCAAACTACAGTTAGTTCCTCTCCCAGTGGCTTGGACGTGGCTCCCTGTAGTCTATTTTACTTCTTTCTCTGTCTAAAGTAAATTGTAAACCTTTTTAATGTCAGTCTCTCTCTACAAAATCCAACAGAGCTGTTGCCTGGCTCTTTTCTCTCCCCAATTCTTCTATTCAGGAGTACCCATTCTTGCTTTGGGAGCACAGAGAGACTGACTTTTTTTTTTAATCACCTAGTTACCAAATAAGGAGGCTTGGTGATGCAATGGTTAAGAGCTCAGCTGACAAACGAAAGGTCAGTGGTTCAAACCCACCAGCAACTCAGCAAGAGAAAAGACCTGGCGATCTGTACCCCTAAAAATTAGCCTAGTAAACCTTATGGGGCAGTTCTACTCTGTCATACAGGGTCTCGATGAGTCACAATTGGCTAGATGACACACAACAAGAGCAAACAAGTTACCAAATGATTGTAAACTCTCTGAGGGCAGAAATTATGAATGACTCATCATTGTACCCTCCTTAATGCTTAAACATTGGATAAATATTTGTTTTATAAATAAGTGTATACAATTAATGTGGGGCAGGGACAATTCAACATATATCATATATCCAATTTTCTAGATTCATCTTTCCATCCTTCTCTTCTTCAAAAAATACAAATCAACTTGCTAGATTTGTATTTGTAAATGTTAGAGATTACATACTATATGTACATATGCACGTGTGTCTTCTACAGTGATAAGCACAATGCTTAGCACATCCTAGGTACCTAGTATACATTTTTTAAGTGAATGAATCTCACTCTTCAAGTCAAGTTAGTTTGTTTTTCAGAAGAGCTGAGTTTTAATGAATTGAACTTTTACGATCCAGCAAATCCTTCATACAAACCAGCTGGGAAAACACCTATAATTTATGCTTCACAGACCTTCTGTCTGCATTCTAAAATTTTATTTGCAGCACTTACACTGATTTGAATGAAATAAAGACCAAGTTTTCTTTTAAATATAAAGCAAATTAGGGCTCAACATTCTTAGAGATTTAGAATTGTAAAAATTTTCTTTCTTTCTTCATTCCCTGTTTTTCCTACTAAGTTAAAATGTAAGATTTAAAATTTTGTGAATCGTGGGTATATATTGCACTAGTTTTAGACTAAACAGGAGCAATTAATAGAAAGTCTAAGTGGAAATCACCTAATGATATCAGTTCAAATTCTGTTGAACCTTAGTAAATTAGTTTTTACTAATAATTTACCAAATGCAGTTAGCTTTTGTGAATTGTATTGAAAACACATCCTGTTTGACTTATTGATCCCAAGAATGAACCCTTAGATGAAAGACCTAGATTTACTGGAAATAGCGTAGCAGAGGTTGTGAGTAGAGGTTTTGGACTCTGTCTTGGGTTTGAATTCTAGGCTCAGCATTTCCTGGAAATAAAATCACTGAGCTACTCTGTACCACATGAGAGAGGATGGCTTGAAGGCTTTCCCCAAAGCCCAGCCCTTTCTATGTCTCTGGGTTTCTCTTTTCTGAATATACATCCTTGGATTCCACAGAGGGCTCTGGAAAGTAAGGAGACCAGGAAGGAGAAGAGAAAGCCTTATTCATTGGTTGAGATTAATTATTTAAAAAGAACTTGCCAAAGAAATGAAAACCAAGGGTCAAACCAATGAAGAAGTCAATGCCCTTCTCCCTTCTAGCCCTCAGGTAGATATATCTTAAAACCAAACATACTATCATGCTGCATTTCCATCACAGGATATATTGATTTTGAGGACGTGAAACATAACGTTTTCAGTGTTCGATTATGTGAGATCCAAATGGCTTCCCGAGGAGGAAGATACTGTGTTTCATATAGTCCCTATGTCACTAATGGGATCAGAAGGCGTTATAGTAATACACAGGCCAGTCTTTAACGCTTTGTCTAAAAGCTAAGCACTGGAGAGACAGCTGATTTGGATTCAGGACACCGAATTTTTCACTGTCAGCATGATCTTAGGAAAGTCACTTCATCTCAGTGATGTCAGTATAATCATTGGGCTGCCTGTCATGACTTATGCACACAAATTTGATACCAGAATGTAGTGAGTAAGTACTGAATGTGTGTAGGCTTTATCTGTGCTATGAGAGGAATTAGTCTGAGATCTAAGAGAAGCTTATCAAGTTTACTAGGATTTGCTTCGGAGTGCCTAGAAACCAAGCATAGAAATGCACCAAGAGTAGGAGAAGAGGGTCAGGAATCAGAGAAACAGTCCAGGTAATGGAATCTACTTATGCCGGGAGCCCCAGCCATCTGGTAAATTCCACTGGTTGGTTTTTGCCTTTGGCATCTTTTACAGTTGCCCATGCTCACAGAGGGGCTCTTATCCCATTGCCCACAACACTGTCCACGTCTCAGTGTAGTTCTGAGGATCAAATGGTATTTACTGTAAGCTCTTCAGAGGTGCTAATCAAGGTTATCATTACTGTGCTACTTTAAATATATTTTTTAAGAAGATGGGGGTCTCAGCTCCTCCTTCACTTCAGTCATGGTAGCCACATTTTTTTTCTGTGTTATAGATTGGGTTACCATGTAAGATTTCAACTGAAGAAAGTTCTGGCTAAATATTCATTTTACAAATGGTGAATGTAAGCCCACTGTGGTTGTGACTTATCCCTAGATAATATCGCACAAGTCTCTCTGGATGAGGAAAAAGATAGAGAGGGAAACTCACAATTCAAAAGAACAATTTATTCATTTACTCACAGATACGATAGTTTTTTCCTCTGCTCATCCTCTCCTGAAGAATGGCACAGTGGCTAAGAGCTCTGGTGCTAACCAAAAGGTCGGCAGTTCGAACCCACCAGCTGCTCCTTGGAAACACTATGGGGCAGTTCTACTCTGTCCTACAGGGTTACTGTCAGTTGGAATAGACTAGATGGCAATGGGTTTCTTTTGTTTGTTTGTTTTAAGAATTTATGTACAGTTATAAAAATAGGCTCAAGAAGAATAATTGCACAGAGCAGGGTGTGATTGCTTCTGTTTGGGGGAATTAACAAATGAGTGAAATGTTGAACTGAAGAGTGGGTTTCAAAGAATGAGTAGGAGAAATATTCTGAGCGTGGGGTGGGGAAAGGGTATTTTAGGAAACAGCACTTTAAACAGGAGCTGCTTCCTTGCTGGTCTTCCCCACAGCTCCCTCTAAAGGCTGCACTCCACCCACAGTGTTTACCACACCCACGTCCTGAGCTACAGCTGATCCTGTAAGAGGTGGGTACCTGGTTTCTGACCAAACGCAACCAGTCAGAGGTCCAGCAACCAAAGGCACGTGTGGCCTTGATTAAACTGGTGAGTTGTTCCAATCTTGTGTTTCTCTTGAGAATCTGTGCTAAGAGACCCAGGCATGTTGCCAGATAGTGATACAAAGTGGAGATGGTTGGTCTTAGTGTCTGTGGTCATTTGCATTTTGCATCTCATTAAGCAAAGAGAGTTGATTTTCAAGAGAAGCTGGAAATGAAACACCTCCTGGGAAAGAGAAAAGGTGCCTTGGTTCCTGACAATTTTCTTGCCCTTAGCTTCAGTCCTGAGAAGTGGACTTCGCTTCCTGCCCTGAGTTCCATGAGGTTCCTCTGGATCTTTACAGTCAAGCTCCTTTTTGTGTAAACTATTTTGAGTTTCTGTTGTTTAACACCTAATGATGTTTGAATAAAGCACATATTTCAAGCATGAAGACCTGAGAGACATGTCTGTTTACAGGGCTCTAGTTATTTATTTGCATAAATATGTGGGTAAGGTTGAGGGAAAGTCTGAAGGAGGAACTAACAGGACTTGGTGATTGATTAGATATGGAACATAAAGATAACCAATTCTGAAGTTTCAAGCTTGGAAATCCTGGAAGAATGATGGTGACACTGAAATAAAGCTAGAGAAATAAAGGAAAAGGGGAGAAGAATTCAGTTTTTGATACACGAGGAGACTTCAAGAGATATGAAAACATCAAATGGTAAGTTGAAGAGAGATGAGCTCAGGTGCCTACACTAGCATTAGAGATGGAGAGACAGACGACAAAGTGAAGAGGAGTTACGAATGAGACCTAAGAGTGACCAGCGACTGGAGTTATGGAAGCCAAAGGAGAAATATTTTTAAAGCAGATCTTGGCAATAATCTAAGACATAGCCAAGACACCAAGGAAACGAGGACAATAGGAAAGCAAAGTGTATGTTCAACAGCCCTGTAAAACCTTTCATTTTCGAAAAGTTTTCAGTGCCCTTAAGACCCCTCCACAAATTCGTGTGAATGCTATCTTAGATAGTGAAGTCCCAATCTGTGGGAATCTGCTCTGTTGAAATTTGCTTTATTTAATACTCAATAAATACCATATGTACTTACCAAATATATTTTGATTAATAAGATGAAGAAGCTTCCTGTGCTAAAGTTATCTAAATAGACTGTTACAATTAGAAGGTGGTAATCTTGGCATCAGAAACCCTGGTAGCGTGCCGGGTAAAAGCTACAGCTGGTAACCAAAAGGTTGGCAGTTCGAATCCACCAAGCGCTCCTTGGAAACCCTGTGGGGCAGTTCTACTTTGTCCTTTAGGGTCACTATGAGTCGGAATCGACTTGACAGCAACACATACGGGTTAATCTTGGCATCTGAGCCTGTTGGGAGGGATATTTGAAGACCTGATGTGTGGAAATGACATAGAATGAAGCCTGCTCTCTATGTCACCTTCAAGTAATCACGGCTAATTTAGATGTGGGGCAGTCTGGAATTTTGAAGGAATTTAAATCTGGGGATTTCCCATCTGAAACATCATTTTGCAATCATGTGCTTAGCTAAAAATGCTCCTTTTCTAGGAACACTCATAGTAGTGATGCTTTGTTAGTTTGGAACAAGAATAAAGGACAAACATTGCCATCCTTCCTCTGCTGTAGACTTAACCAATTAATTAAATCCTCTCTGCTTTCTGGGCTTATGGTGACTTTGTGTAATTCAGACTGGAGTAATGTCACATCCAGAAGATCTGTTGTTGTCCAGGTTACCATGGCAGCTAAATTTTTTCCTTTTTGTACAATTATCCCCAGCTCTTGCATTCAGTTAGCCACATAAGCCGGTGTATTATTAGCTTAATGAAGGGGCCCTTTCTGCAAGCTTCTTCCAGTGCTGTCAGGTAGCTGTCCAACTAGTGTGTTGTTGCTGTGTTTAGTATCTTATTCTCAGCATCCATCTGGAGCTCCCTTACAAAGCCAGTAGGTTGCGTGCCAGAGAACATTTTTGCTGCCTCTGAAGAAAATGCATCTCCTTCTTCCTTAAATGTGACCCAAGACATCATGTCATCTGCCCCAGCCCATCCTGAGCTCCATACTCTGAGGGGAGTTTGTCACCGTCTAAGCATTCAAAGCCATTGTCTGTTCAATGCTTCATTTTCCACGTCTGTAGCTATAATGCAGCATGCTCTGGGATCCGTTTCAAACTCTAATGATTAACACATGTTTATTCATTCCAAATGGAGCCACGGCTGCAGTCCCTGCTGCACCCATGTTACTGGTGGTGTTTTTTTTTTTTTTTTTTTTTTGGTTATTGTTGTTATTTTTCCTCTCCAGGTAGGCTCTTTACGTGAATCAGAAGAAGCAACCAGGAATTAGCTCAGAAAATCTTCTGTCCTCTACCCTGGAGGCACCTTTCTGCACTTGCCATTTACCTATGGGGAGTGTCTCCAGATCACTTTCTGGGCACCACGCAACAGTCACTTTGTGCCCCGCATTAAGCTATGACCTGTGTGAATGTCCTCACAACATAATGACAGCAGCTAATGGCATATTTACCCATACAGACTTGAGGCAGCAACGCATACTAGAAAAACATGGATGGGGAAAAGCAATCTTTGATTGAATCAAAAATATGATAGGTTGAACATTTAAAGACACAAAGGCAGACATTCACAGAAGGGTTAGGAAAATTAAGCACTCTATTGTTAGCCGCCACCACCCATCTGTCAGTTCATAGTACTGTGGTGGCCTGAGTGTTGCTGTGATGCTGGAAGCTATGCTACTGGTTATTTCAAACACCTGCAGGGCCACCGGTGGTGGGCAAGTTTCAGTGGAGTTCTAGATTAAGACAGGCTAGGAAGAAAAGCATAGCAATCTGCTCTCAAACATTAGCCAGTGAAAACCCTATAGATTACAACAGAACATTATCAGGACACGTCATCAGGAGGGATCAGTCACTGGAGGAAGAAATCCTGTTTGGTGAAGCATAGGGCCTGTTACGGTTAAGGAGACCCTCAGTGAGATAAACTGGCACAGTTGCCCAAAGATGAACTTGAACATACTGGTGATTGTAAGATGATGCAAAACCGGGCAACGTTTCATTCTGTTGTACATGGGGTCAACGTGAGTTGGAGTCGGGTCAACGGCAGCTATGGTCTATTGCATGTATGTATCTATCTATCTATAATCTATCCATCATTATCTATCGTTAGCTGAAAAAGTCAAACATACCATTGTCATTATCAGATCCTGCAGTTGGTGTTTACACTTGACTGGGCAGCTCCCCAGTGTGGCATGATCAGGGTCTTAGGCAGAGTAGGCAAGTACCCATCACCCTCAGAACAACAGCACTGTCAACTCTCGTCAGTGACCCAGGAAGAGAGCTGCATTAACCAACATGCAAAAATATAGATAATTTAGGAGCAAATTGTGATTTACTGAGAGGTTACTTTCAGTTAAATGCATTTCCTCCCTCTCTGAACCCCATTCCAAGCCCAATTCTCTGAGATAAGTTGAAGTTTCTGCAAATGCATCCTAGCAGTGGAGGTTAAAGAGCCACTGTGAAATTTATTTCATCCCTTAATTTACAGCTTTGTTAAGCAAAACTATATAAAGACAATAAAATGAGAGAGACTAAAAATAAAAAGGGAAAAACCAATAACAAACACACAATTCCAGCCAACTCTTTCCCCTGCTCAAGATGAAATGAAAAAGTAAGCACGGAACATAATCATCAGTTGGATTGTATATTTTTCCAGTTTTAACAGTCTATAAATGATCACAAATAAGTGAGATATATATATATGTACATACATATATATGTTTATGTATGTATACCGTACCCATTGCCATCAAGTCGATTCCGACTCATAGAGACCCTATATGACAGAGTAGAACTGCTCCATAGAGTTTCCAAGGAGTGGCTGGTGGATTTGAACTACTGACAAGCAGCCAAGTTCTTAACTGCTGTACCACCAGCCTCCTATATACATACATACGTATATATATATATATATATATATATATATATATATGTATATATGTATATATATATATGTGTATATATATATATATATATATATATATATATATATATATATATATAAAATCTTTTTTTTTAACCTCTGACCTAAACAGTACTCTTATTACTTACCTCCTCTGAACCTGCAGGTCTCTCTGATAGGCAATCAGTTTTAAGTCTTCAAATAGTGCAAAGCAGTGATTGTAACTTTTTACTTTGTGTCTAACACACTAGGAAAGCACAGTAAATGCCAAGTCATAATCACTGAACCGTCCTCTGTTACTTCTCATGCTCTGTGTTTGAATGAAGACTCACCGAGCCCCTTGCTTCCAAACAGAACACGTGTAATCACCTGGTAGCGATCCAGCTCTCAGCTCTAGCACAGCCATTAGTAGGTTTTCTGCCAGGGTGGATTCATCCTTTACATACTTTTCAGATTTTCTATAAATAGCATCACTTGGTGAGGATTGTTGAAATAATTTGTTGCTATAATTATAGTGACATTTCTAGCATGTTATAATTATATAAAACTGCAAAAATAGAAGGATGTTATTTTGGATTTATTTTTTTTTCCAACTCAATTTGTGTTTCATGGAATGGAAGAAAAGATTAGGAATGTCACTTGTTTAGAGAAGGAGCTTGGAGCATTTTAATAAGCGAGCACAATGACACGTGAAAATCGAAAGTATTTCCTTAAGAAGAAAGGCAGCTGGATACTTTGAGATCGACATGGTTTTAGTCAAAAAGGGAAAACAAAAGCCCCAAAGAACAATTCCATACATACAAGAGAAGTGAAGACATGTGATGATATTATTCCAGCTTAGGGCCTCAGCCAAACCAAAGTCATTTTAATTTTTTATAAGCTTTTACATTTTTGATGACAACATCTTAGTCGAGGAGTCACAAAACTCTCAAAATGAAATATCTAGGATGGTTGTACTATGAGAATCTTTGGCGAAGACAGTATATTTCTGAGTTGACAAAAAAAAAAAATCTGAATTGCTTTCAGATGTTCACCTAATGTCAATTAAACAAAATGAAAATCTATGGCTAAAATGATGTTAGCGGTGACTAATGGCACAGTTTGAGGACTGTGACACAGATATGGGTGATTTTAAACATTTTCTCAAGATTCGAAAGTGGCATTATGTTGGTTGACAAAAATCATCAAGTTTCAAAGTTTACTTTGGATGCAATTCCTCTTCCTCTTTAGTGTGCAGTACTCCAGCCCTAGTCTTCTCACCTGGCTGATGGCACTAAATAACAGCAAAACGGGCATTAGTATTATGTAGCTTTCTTAGCACTTATCAGGGTTGTAGAGGACAGTGGTAGTTCATGGTAGAATTTTTGCCTTCCGTGTAGCTTACCTAGGTTTAATTCCTGGCCGATGCACTTCATGTGCAGCCACCAGTCATCCATCAGTGGTGGTTTGCGTGTTGCCATGATGCTGAACAGGTTTTGGTGGAACTTCCAGACTAAGATGGACTAGGAAAAAAGGTCTGGTGATCTACTGAAAATCAGCCAGTGAAAACCCCATGGGTCACAACAGTCCAATCAACCACCAACCAGGGAGATGGTGCAGAACTGGGCAGAGTTTCGTTCTGTCATGCATAGGGTTGCTATGAGTTGGGGGCCTACTCGATGACAGCTAACGACAATACCAACAACAGGGTTGTAATTTTATATTTATTTGAGTGATCTTTCCCTCACAGGTCTGTAACCTCCAAGAGGGTGGAGATCCTGTCTGATTTGCAACACGGTTGTAGTTCCAGTCCTTAGCAGTGGGTCTGACATGTAGTAGATTGGTAAGCTGTAGGTCAGCATCAGTTGAATGAAAGAAATGATGGAACAGAAGGGCCTCAGTTTGATCCTGGCCCTGCAATTTACCAGCTTTGTAAGCTTGGGCGGGCTTTTCACTTCTTGGAGCCTCAGATCCTTTATTTATGAAATGATTGGTTTGGCCTACAACATGTCCAAGGTCCCAGCATTAAATTCCATAAATGACTACATAGTAGGCGCCCCAGAACCTACCATCGACTCTTTTCTGAGAACTGTCTGCACAGCCCTCACTCTATCTTGGCTGCATTTTCCCTGGCCATATCCATTTGGGCCAGGAGTAAACTTTGTAACCTAGTTGGAATGAGCACATTCTCCTTTGTGGGTATTTGGCATTAGACTTGAGGACCTGCCACTCAGAATTTTCTATGGCTGCTCTGTAACCTGTGGACTTCAGAATGGTGGAGTGGCCACTTTCTGCTCAGTGTGGACTTCCAGACAGAGGCAGCCAGAATGCAGAGAGATAAAAATGAAGCATATCTACAGAGCAGAGAGAGCAAGTGGTGATTCCCAGCCCCTCACTGATGCCACAAGCCCTTTCTGACCTTGAGTTCCGTAGGGTGACTTGGGTAGTGACGGTAAATTTCCTTTTCCCTCTTTTTTGGATGAAGAGTAGCTCTCATTAGCTTTGTTACTTGTATCTAGATGCCCAGGTAACAAAAATATACATTCTTCTCACTGTTATCAGTTCCTGTCAAGTTGGCTCTGACTTATGGTGACCCTATGTATCATAGACCGAAACATTGCCCAGTCCTGCACCAGTAAGACTGTTGTGTTGTTATCCATAAGGTTTTCATCAACTAATTTTTGGAAGTCGATCTACAGCTCTTTCTTCCTAGTCTGTCTTAGTCTGGAAGCTCTGCTGAAATCTGTCCCCCAAAGGTGGGTGATTCTGCTGGTATTTGGAATACAGGTGGCAAAGCTTCCAGCATCATAGCAACACGAAAGCCACCACAGCACAACAGACTGACAGACAAGTGATGGTTTTAATAACTACACCTGGTTTAATTGGTTATTCAGGTGAAATCTACTTGATTTGTCAAATCCTCATTCATAGAAGCCTATACCAGCATTTGTTGTGAGCAGCACTGATCAGCACTGTGAGGCACTACCTCACTCTGGGACTAACACAAAATTTGGGCATTCTTTCATGTTTCTTCACAGCACAGTCTCCATTAACCTGGAGAGACCAAGAGCCTGTGACCTAAATTAGTGTCACTTCTGCAGTTTGGTCCCTTGTGCTGTTGTTGACCATCACAGTCTTCCCTATATACCTGCCTATGATGCCCAGTCCTTTCTGCACACCTCTGCAGACATCCGAGGCCCTGGACAGACTTCCCAGTCCCCCTGATAGATGTCAGCATGAATCCCTGTCTACCCTTGGTCTCCTCTGAACTGCCCTAACGTGTTGTCATGCACATCCTGACTTGATATTTCCCTTCTTAATCTTATTGAGAAATGAGAAATTGGGTTAGTAGTTATCTAATTCCATTACCCTAATTATTCCTCAGAAATTGAGTCCTAGAGAGGTAGTGCTATGCAGTGGAGACAGACAGGAGATTCGGGTTCTACTGGTAACTCTGTGATCTTCCGCAAATCTCCTTTCCTCCATATTTGTAAAATTAGAGTCAAATTCCATGATTTCTGGTATACTCCCACTTCCACCCCAAGGTGTACTCCAAACAAAATTCCACCCAATACTAATCTCAATTTCCAGGTTCCTACCACTCACTCCCTTAGTATCCTTGGGGGCCATGAAGAGGGGGCAGGGTGCTGTTCTGCAGGCAGATCTTTTCCACTTGGTCTCTAGGTTTTATTTTAGATGTTTTAAAGATTTAACTAAATGAGTTTCTTTTAGACAGGGGTTCCCAACAGATGGAGGGAAGACAGAAAACAAAAGGGACACTGATCTTCAAGTTGAAGGGACGTAGAGGACCCCAGACACTCTATACATGATGGTAGTGTTTCCCCAATTTCTTTCCCCCGTCTCTCCCCTCCTTCCTTGATCTGTAACATCCTAGACCCTGGTAATTTTCTCCCTTAACTTTGTGTTAAGTTTTGCATGTTGCTTCTCAATCAGGATGTTTTTTCTGACACATGAAGCTTTCTCTTTTTCCTGGTGTCACAGTTATCATCTAATCTTACAAAGGATTAGAACTCTTAAAATGTTTTTGATAATGTCTCCTTCTGTTACCATCATGAGCCCTCGCTTTGTTCTTTGACTGATATCCTCAGGCAGCTGAGGCTATCTCAAGTGGCTGGCCTTGGGATCCATGGTGAGTAATAAGACACTAAAGCTTTGTTGCATCCTCTATGTTACTGTCTTAATGAGAACAAATTTAGCCACTTTGACCCAAACCCTCATCTTCACGTGACAGGCCAGCCATCACACCTCGATCTGATACAGTAGTTCATTACGGGGGCACATTCAGCTTCCTAGGCATGTGTGATGGTTAATTTTATGTGTCACCTTGGCTAGGCTATGGTTCCCAGTGGTTTGGCCAAACACTAGAGGAGTTGCTGTTCCATAATTTAGTCTAATCATAATATAATGTGCTTACCTCACATAATGTAATCTAATGTAGGCAATCAATCAGTTGAGGAGGGAGTTTCCTTAGGGTGTGTTCTACCTCTAGACTGTAAATAGATATTAGCTCTCTCTCCACTCTGCACTCTTTTCATCACCTGACCTATGGACCTTGGGACATAAGCCTGCAGAAGTCTCCAGCCTGTCTCCTGACTTGCACATTTTGGACTTGCCAGCCCCCACAATCACATAAGCCAATCCCTTGTAGTAAATCTCATCTTTTTTTCTCTCTCTCCATATGTATCACTGGTTCTGTTTCTCTAGAGATCCTTAAGACAGCATGGCGGCCCTGTGCAGTGCTGTCTTAGAAGACCAGAGGAGATGGGATTCCCAGCATCTGGAATTCCCCTGTGACTCGCATTATATCAGGGCAGATTTGAGTGATAATGGTGCTTAAGATATTTAACCAAACAATTTTTATAGACTTACCAGGGCTTTATCATGCCTCTGTGTACTGACTGCAACCATTTGGCCTTGTCAATCTCCTGAGTTTCTCAATTCCTTTTCCCTCAGAGCTGAGATCATACCCAGAGAAAGACTGAAAATAAAGTAACTCACTAAGTGGAAAAGGGGAGATTTTCTTATGACTATCAGTTTGCAAAAACAAAATTAAAGATAACATAGGTTCATGCAATGTCATGGATAATGACAACAATCTAAATAACAGCCAAGAAAAGGCAACTCTCTTGCTTTCTTGCAAATAACCCAAAAATAATAGTTCATCAAGTTTCTACTACACTTATAATGGAGCGTTTTCTCTCTTAAGGAGAAGTTTGATGAAATGCTATTTTGTATTAAAAATCTTTACATTTATTTGTCACACGTTCTTTCTAAATTCCAAACTAATTTCTTTGGAGCTAAAGTCTCTATTAACTTGTTTGTTTCTTTTGTAACTTAAAGGCCATGAAATTTACACTTGAAATGACCATTCTTTTGCACTGACTGTCCTTGGTCTGCTATTTCCCTCATAATTTTAACTATGGCTTTTGGGGACTGATTCATTGAGTCTTGGCAATCACTGAATATTCTTATCCTTTGCAGCTATAGAGATGCCTCAAGTTGGCAGGAAGGGAAGAGAAGGGAAGTCTTTGTGCTGTTGCATACTAAATCTGGCCTCTGTTACAGGGCAAAAGAAGAACTCTTTTTGAAATGACATTGGAAACAGCCACAAAGACATCCCAAAGATCTTCTGACGTTAATGGAGAGATTTCTGACTGAGTCATTGGTGGTCAGGCAGGCACGTGGGGCAGCTATTTCTGAATGAGTAGAAATCTCAGTTATAGTGTTTCGTTTAGGTAGCATTGTTTTAGAAGGCAACCCAAGTGAAAGGGAAAGCCTAATATGGCCAAAGCTGCAATGTTTCCCTGTTAATCCAATAGGCCTTTGACGGAAGAATCAGTATTAAGAAGGTTGTCCTTTCTGACATACTGCATATGTTGGGCTACAGTCAGGGAGATGGGGACATGTATGTGGCCAGAGATCTGACATAAAAGGTATCACAGCTCTGTGATCCTCACAAATGCCCCTTTTACCAAATAGCCTTCCACTACTATTGTCTACAACCGAGAGCTAAAGTTATACTTTCTAAGGAGATTCTTTCCAGAGTCACAGGTTTAGTTACCACCCTGCAGACCAAAATTTATGAGAGGATGCAGAATTAGTGAATCTGTGGAGAGGACTCCAAAAGTGTGTTCTGGGCTTCCTTCTGGAGAAAAAGCAGAAGTGGGAGATATTCCAGAAGCAGTAGATGAGGACAGATGGCAGGAAAAGGAAGCCTTAAGTAAGATGGGTTAAAGAAGATCAGAGGTTTGGCAGTACTGGACAAGTAAATAGGAGCCTTATCTGGGAGCAGGAAACAGAGAGAGAGAAGCAGTGTGTTAGGGTTCAGTGTCTTTTTAGAATTATGACTAAGTCCTCTGCACCTGTGGCTTCACCATTAGTCTGAGCCAATTCCCAAGTGTTTGTGGATGTCCTATGCTGTGTTCTGATGACTTGGGTTTGGCAGTGACCTGGATGAGGCAAGGCAAATGGGGGAGGGTAGTGCAGAGGGTGATGAGATGTTGGTAGTTCAGTGGTAGAATTCTTGCTTTCCATGCAGGAGACCCAGGTTCGATTCCCAGCCAATGTACTTCATATGCAGCCACCACCTGTTAGTGGAAACTTGTGTGTTGTTATGATGCCAAACAGGTTTCAGTGGAGCTTCCAGACTATGAAAGACTAGGAAGAAAGGTCTGGCAATTTACTTCCAAAAAATCAGCCAAAGAAAACCCTATGGATCACAGCAGTCCAATCTGCAAGCGATTACGGGGATGGCACAGGACCGGGCAGTGTTTTGTTCTGCTGTGCATGAGTTGTCACTGGTCAGAGGCCAGCTCGAGGGCAGCCACCAACAACAAACAGTGGGGAGGGTACAGAGCCCCGTGACAGGGCAGTTGTTTGTATTCTTTGCGGGAGGAGATCAAAGCCAAATATTAAGTCTATTTCCAGATTTTTATTCCCTATGAGCTGACTTGCTCCAGAGTAAACCCATATATTTTCTCAGTCTGACCAACATAAATAAAAACCAAAAACCTGCTGCCATCGAGTTGATTCCTACTCATAGTGACCCTATAGAACAGAGTAGAACTGCTCTATAGGGTTTCCAAGGAGCAGCTGGTGGATTTGAACCCACCTTTTGGTTAGCAGCCGAGCTCTTAACCACTGGGCCAACAGGGATCTGACCAGCATAAATAGCTGGGGCGATTTCACAAGGGCGTGAGATCCCAGGGCAGTAGCAACACCTGGATGTGAGTATGTAAAGAGGGGAGGAGAGTCTCCATGTTGTCACAAGCTCTCGTCTCAGAAAATGATAATCTTGCTTATTATCTTGCCAATTAAACCTGCCTGAATGTGTGGGCAAGACACAGAAAAAAATGGAACAGATGCACATCTCATTTGACACTCTTTTGCTGTGTACTCCATGTAAGATAACATTAAAAGAGAAAAGGGGTGGACAGACACAGAAAAGACAGACCCTGAAATACCAGCAGGTCAATCAAAAAGATTTTGCATGAATTTAATACCAGTGAGTTTTTAAATTTAGAGATGAAATGAAACTCTTAACTCCCTTCCTGGCATGTTAAATAATGATAATATATGCTTTAAAAACTCATTAAAACATGAATAACTAGTGATTTAGAATTTGAGTTTAATAGTTAGGCTGCTACATTTGTGCTCTTTGGGTGTTTGAATACAATTATTTGAGGATTAAACTGAGAGACATTGATGATTCCCAGAAATAAATAGCAAGCTTGCTTGCAAAGCCAAAATGAGAATGAAGAAATGAGAATTCTTAGTGAAAATGTCTGTCCTATGAATGAATAAATAAAAAGTAGACGTTCCACACCTTAACTACAGAAAGATGTTACGAGAGGAATTAATTGAAGTTCTTAAGAAGAAATGAGAGGATAAGGCATGATTTTAAGAAACAGTATTGTTTTTGCCTTTTTGTTTTTATAATCTCTAGGACGGGAGACCACCACTCATCTGTGAGTCTGTTGTACTGTGGTAGCTTGCATGTTGCTGTGATGCTGGAAGCTGTGCCACCGGTATTTCAAATACTAGCAAGGTCATGAACGGTGGACAGGTTTCAGTGGACTTTCAGACTGAGATGGACTGGGAAAAAGGACCTGGCCTTCTTCCATTTGTGAAAAAATTGGCCAATGAAAACTTTATAAAGAGCAGCAGAACATTGTTTGATATAGCGCCAGAAGATGAGTCCCTCAGGTTGGAAAGCACTCAAAATATGACAAGGGAAGATCTGCCTCATCAAAGAAGAGTTGACCTTAATGACATGGATAGAGTAGAGCTTTCGGGATCTTCATTTGCTGACATGGCACGACTCAAAATGAGAAGGAACAGCTGCAAACATCCACTGATAATAGGAACGTGGAATGTACAAAGAATAAATCTAGGAAAATTGAAGGTCATCTAAGATGAAATGGAACACATAAAGATAAATATCCTAGGCATTAGTGAGCTGAAATAGACTGGTATTGGTCATTTTGAATTGGATAATCATATGGTCTACTATGCCAGCAATGAAAAACTGAAGAGGAATAGTATCACGTTCATCATCAAAAAGAACATTTCAAGATCTATACCGAAGTACAACACTGTCAGTGATAGGAAAATATCCATACGCCTACAAGGAAGACCAGTTAACGCAACTAATATTCAAATTAAGACCAAGATGAAGAAATTGAAGATTTTTACCAACTTAAGCAGTCTGAAATTGATCAAACATGCAATCAAGATGCATTGATAATTACTGGTGATTGGGATTTGAAAGTTGAAAACAAAGAAGGATCAGTAGTTGGAAAATATGGCCTTGGTGATAGAAACAAAGGCCAAGGTCACATGACAATTTTGTAAGACCAGTGAATTATTCATTGCAAATACCTTTTTTCAAGAACATAAAAAGTGACTATACACATGGATATTGCCAGATGGCATACACAGGAATCAAATTACATCTGTGGAAAGAGATGATGGAGAAGCTCAATATCATCAGTCGGAACAAGGCCAGGGCCGACTGCAGAACAGACGATCAACTGCTTATATGCATGTTCAAGCTGAAGCTGAAAAAAATTAAAACAAGTCCATAAGAACCAAAGTATGACCTTGAGTGTATCCCACCTGAATTTAGACACCATCTCAAGAACAGATTTGACACATTTAATATTTTCCCTATCGAATCCTTCAGTATTGCAGCTTGAGGCTTGAATTTTCTCTTCAGTTCTTTCAACTTGAGAAATGCTGAGCATGTTCTTCAATTTTGGTTTTGTAACTCCGGGTCTTTGCATGTTTCACTATAATACTTTACTTTGTCTTCTCCAGCTGCCCTTTGAAATCTTATGTTCAGCTCTTTTACTTCACCATTTCTTACATTCACTTTAGCTACACTATGTTGTTCAAAAGCAAGTTTCAGAGTCTCTTCTAACATGCATGCAAAGCAAATAATCTGAGAATCTGAACAATATAAAGAAGAACGTAGCATCAGGATTGGAGGAAGACTCATTAAAAACTTGCCATGTGCAGATGACACAACCTTGTTTGCTGAAAGTGAAGATAACTTGAAGCACTTACAGAAGAAGATCAAAGACTACAGCCTTCAGTATGGATTACACCTCAACATAAAGAAAACAAAAATCCTCACAGCTAAATAATAAGAATTAGAGCAGAATTAAATGAAATAGAGAATAGAAAAACAATTGAAAGAGTTAACAAGACCAAAAGCTAGCTCTTTGAAAAGGTCAATAAAATTGATAAACCATTGGCCAAACTGATAAAAGAAAAACAGGAGAGGAAGCAAATAACCTGTATAAGAAATGAGAAGGGTAATATCACAAAAGACCCAACTGAAATTAAAAGAATCATAACAGAATACTATGAAAAATTGTATTGTAACAGATTTGAAAACCTAGAGGAAATGGACAAATTTCTAAAAACTCACTACCCACTCAAACTAACACAAACAGAGGTAGAACAACTAAATAAACCCATAACAAAAGAAGAGATTGAAAACGTAATTACAAAACTCCCAACAAAAAAAAAAAGCCCTGGCCCGGACAGCTTCACTGGAGAATTCTACCAAACTTTCAGAGAAGAGTTAACACCACTACTCCTAAAGGTATTTCAGAGCATAGAAAAGGATGGAATACTCCCAAACTCATTCTATGAGGCCAGCATAACCCTGATACCAAAACCAGGTAAAGACACCACAAAAAATAAAATTACAGACCAATATCCCTTATGAACATTAACGCAAAAATCTTCAACAAAATTCTAGCCAATAGAATTCAGCAACAGATCAAAAAAATAATTCACCATGATCAAGTGGGATTTATACCAGGTGTGCAGGGATGGTTCAACATTAGAAAAACAATCAATGTAGTCCACCACATTAATAAAACAAAAAAGACAAGAACCACATGCTCTTATCAATCAATGCAGAAAAGGCATTTGACAATGTCCAACACCCATTCATGATAAAAACTCTCAAGAAAATAAGAATAGAAGGGAAATTCCTCAATGTAATTAAGGGCATTTATACAAAGCCAACAGCCAACATCGTCCTAAATGGAGACACTTTGAAAGCATTCCCCTTGAGAACGGGAACCAGACAAGGATGCCCTTTATCACCACTCTTATTCAACATTGCACTGGAGGTCCTAGCCAGAGCAATTAGGCTAGAAAAAGAAATAAAGGGCAACCAAACTGATAGGGAAGAAGTTGAAGTATTTTTATTTGCAGATGATATGATCTTATACACAGAAAACCCCCAAAGAATCCACAAGAAAACTACTGGAACTAATAGAAGATTTCAGCAATGTGTCAGGATACAAGATACACATAAAAAAATCAGCTGGATTCCTCTACACAAACAAAGAGAACCTCGAAGAGGAAATCACCAAATCAATACCATTTACAATAGCTCCCAAGAAGATAAAATACTTAGGAATAAATCTAACCAGAGACGTAGAAGATCTATACAATGAAAACTACAAGACGCTACTGCAAGAAACCAGAAGAGACCTGCATAAGTGGAAAAACATAACTTGCTCATGGATAGGAAGACTCAACACTGTGAAAACGTCAATTCTACCAAACTGTTCTACAGATAGAATGCAATTCCATCCAAATTCCAACAACGTTTTTTAATGAGATGGAGAAACATATTGCCAACTTCATATGGAAAAGGAAGAGGCCCCAGATAAGTAAAGCATTACTGAAGAAGAAGAAAAAAGTGGGAGGCCTCACACGACCTGATTTTAGAACCTATTATACTGCCACGATAGTCAAAACAGCCTGGTACTGGTAGAACAACAGATACATAGACCAATGGAACAGAACTGAGAATCCAGACATAAATTCATCCACCTATGAGCAGCTGATACTTGACAAAGGCCCAAAGTCCGTTAATTGGGGGAAAAGACAGTCTCTTTAACAAATGGTGCTGGAATAACTAGATATCCATCTGAAAAAAACTGAAACAAGACCCATACTTCACAACATGCACAAAAAGTAACTCAAAGTGGATCAAAGACCTAAATATAAAATCGAAAACTGTAAGAATCATGGAAGAACAAATAGGGGCAATGCTAGGAGCCCTAATACATGGCATAAACACAATATGAACCATAAGTAACAATGCACAAGCACCAGAAGAGAGACCAGATAAATGGGAGCTCCTAAAAATCAAACACTTATGCTCATCAAAAGACTTCAGTGAAAGAGACAAAAGACAACCTACAGACTAGGAAAAAAATTTTGGCTACAACAAATATGATCAGCGTCTAATCTCTAAAATCTACAAGATACTGCAAAACCTCAACAACAAAAAGCAAATAACCCAATTAAAAAATGGGCAAAGGATATGAACAGACACTTTGCCAAAGAAGACATGCAGATGGCTAACAGACACATGAAGAAATGCTCACCATCATTAACCATTAGAGAAATGCAGATCAAAACTACAATAAGATACCTTCTCACCCCAATAAGGCTAGCATTAATCCAAAAAAACACAAAACAATAAATGTTGGAGAGGTTGTGGAGAGACTGGAACACATGTACTTTTTGTGGGAATGTAAAATGGTACAACCACTTTGGAAATTGATTTGGTGCTTCCTCAAAAAGCTAGAAATAAAAGTACTGTATGATCCAGCAGTCCCGCTCCTAGCAGTATATCCTAGAGAAATAAGAGCCATCACACTAATAGATATATGCACACCCATGTTCATTGCAGCACTGTTCACAATAGCAAAAAGATGGAAACAATCTAGGAGTCAATTAGTGGATGAATGGATAAACAAATTATGGTATATTCATACAGTGGAATACTACGCAATGATAAAGAACAACGATGAAGTCGTGAAACGTCTTGTAACAGGGAGGAATCTGGAGGGTATTATGCTGAGTGAATTTAGTCAGTCACAGAAGGATAAATATTGTATAAGACCACTATTATAAGAATTCAAGAAAAGGTTTAACCACAGAAGAAAACATTCTTTGATGGTTATGGGAGTGGGGAGGGGAGGTGAGGGTTATTTACTAACTAGATAGTAGATAAAAAACATCTTAGGTGAAGGGAAGGACAACACACACTACAGGGGAAGTCAGCACAACTGGACTAAACCCAAGCTAAGAAGTTTCCTCAATACAATCAATACTTTGAGAGACAGAGTAGCAGGGATAGGGGTCTGGGGACCATGCTTTTAGGGGACATCTAGGTCATTTGGCATAACAAAGCTTATTAAGAAAATGTTCTGCTTCCTAATTTGGTGAGTGGCATCTGGGGTCTTAAAAGCTTGCAGGCAGCCATCTAAGATGCATCAATTGGTCCCAACCACCTGGAGTAAAGGAGAATGAAGAACACCAAAGACATAAGGAAAGTATTAGCCCAAGAGACAGAAACGGTCACCTAAACCAGAGACTTCATCAGCCTGAGACCAGAAGAACAAGATGGTGCCTGGCTACCACCAATGACCACCCTGACAGAGAACACAACAAAGAGTCCCTGAGGGAGCAGGAGAAAGGTAGGTTGCAGAACTCAAATTCTAGTAAAAAGACCAGACTTAGTGGTCTGACTGAGACTGGAGGAACCCCAGAAACCGTGGCCCCTGGACTCTGTCAACTGAGAACTAAAACAATTCCCAAGGCCAACTCTTTAGACAAAGATTGGACTGGCTTGTGGGACATAAAATGACACTTGTGAAGAGTGTGCTTCTTAGCTCAAGTAGATACATGAGACTAAATGGGCAGCTTCTGTCCAGAGGTGAGATGAGAAGGCAGCAAGGTTTAGGAGCTGGATGAATGGATATGGGAAATCAGGGGTGGAAAGGAGAAGTGTGCTGTCATAGTATAGGGAGAGCAATTAGGGTCACATAACAATGTATGTATAAATTTTTGTATGAGAGACTAACTTGAAATGTAAACTTCCACTTAAACTACAACAATAAACATCAACAAAAAAATCCTCACAACTGGACCAATAAGCAACATCATGATAAACTGAAAAAATACTGAAGTAGTTAAGAATTTCATTTTACTTGGATTCACAATCAATGCTCATGGAAGCAGCAGTCACGAAATCAAAAGACACATTGCATTGGGCAAATCTGTTGCAAAAGACCCGTTGAAGTGTTAAAGCAAAGGTGTCACTTTAAGGACTAAGGTGTGTCTGACCCAAGCCATGATATTTTCAATTGCCTCACATGCATGTGACAGCTGGACAATGAATAAAGAAGACCGAAGAAAAATTGATGCCTTTTAATTATGTTGTGGGCAAAGAATATTGAATATACCATGGACTGCCAGAAGAACGAATAAGTCTGTTTTGGAAGAAGTACAGCCAGAGTGCTCTTTGGAAGCAAGAATGGTGATAATGTGTCATGACATGTTATCAGAAGGGACCAGTCCCTGGAGAAGGACATCAGCCTTGGTAAAGTAGAGAGTCAGGGAAAAAGAAGAAGATCCTCAATGAGACGGATTGACACAGTGGCTGCTACAATGAGCTTAAGCATAACAACAATTGTGGAGATGGTGCAGGACCAGGCAGTGTTTCCTTCTGTTGTACATAGGGTCGCTATGAGTGGGAACCAACTCGATGGCTCCTAACAACAACAGCCAAGGGTTAGAGAAGGGATTGCTTAAAGGGGTAAACATTATATTTTTATTCATTAATTATCATCTTAATTTAGGCAAAAATTTTGATAGGCTACCTTCTTGGGATAAAAAAAGAATCTAGGACTTATTTAAACATTATCGCAAATAGCAATCATTTACATATTAATTCAAGACAAATCTGCTACAGCATCTATATGCCTATAAGGCAAATCCTTAGTAGTTAACTACTGTGCCTAGATAAACGAAATTGATCATCAAAGCTGAGCAAATCAGTAGCTATTTGTTTCATTATAAAGATAACCTTGGATTTGTTGGCCTTTAGTATACTTTGACCTTGAGATGAGATGATTACATATCTTTTTGGAAAAAAGAAAATCCTTTCAATTAAACTGTTTTACAGTGGACATGTGTTCCTAGTGATTTAAGTCAGACCCTGAAGGATAATTTTAATGTATTTTCATTTAGGTTTTCATAGGTTTAAGAGTTTAGGGTACTTTTGGCTGAAAGTTCTATCTATTGAGATGTTAGTGAAATATAAAGCAGGGTGAACAAAATAACCAACTCACAAACAGTATTCTAAAGGTATCACAAAAATAAAATCATCAAAAAGGAACTTTGAAATGCAATGCTGAACAAAACGTAGGTGGCATTTTCAAAGGCTTCCTGGCCTTTGGGCTCACAGACCACCAAACGATCAGCAAGATTCTGATGTGCGGAAATGTTAAGAAGTTTCTGGGCTCACTCATCCTTCTGAGACTAAAAATCCAACAAAAATTCAAACCATCAGACCAGTTCATAATCTAAAAAAGACTAATACACGCATGCTTGTAATTTCCATAAATTAGCCTTGTAGGCTAGCAGGATGTTTTGAAACATTGTCGAGCAATGCATCACACAAATTAGACTAGGGTTTTGGCCAAGAACCATTTTAAGGAAAATTACAGATCTTCTGCCCTTTCTCAACTGAGCTCACTTCTCTTCTGTGTGACTAGAATCACAAAGAGAAAACTGAACATTTTGCCCAAAATATTATTGTGAAACAATGGCATAATGGCCCTTTCTAAGAGGCAGCTTCTGGAGGCAGGCATTGGCAAGGTAAGGAGGTTGAGAGTCTTTCCAGAAAGTCTAGTGTGTCTCATTCACAGGCACAGGCAGTCACTAAGACTTGGACACAGAAGCAGTGGGCTGGATTTGCAAATCACATTTCAAACAAGCAGTGAGATGCAATTAGGGAGATCAATGTACGAAAACAGCACCTGAGGCTACTGGAGCGGGAATGCAAAATCGTGCAGAGGATTCCAGGACCATTCTGACATGGTGGTTAGATACGGTGAAATGTTACTGTTTTTTAATGTTCCCACTTCTCCACCAGAACTCCCAGATCTTGCCAAGTAAGCCCCTGGGTAGCGAAAAAAGGAGCATGCTTGGCTGCTGAAGAAAGGTTAGAGGTTCGAGTTCACCCAGAGGCACCTCTGAAAAAAGGACTGATGATCTACTGAAAAATCAGCCTTTAAAAACTCTGTGGAGCACAGTTCTACTCTGCCACACGTGGGGTCGCTGTTACAGAAGTACTGCAAGCGGGTAGCTTTAAAGAACAGAAACTTATTTTCTCACTGTTTTGAAGGCTGAAAGTCCAAATTGGGGTCTTGGCCTTGTTTATTCCTTCCTTGTTGGGGATAGTCCTGGGCATTCTTTTGTTCCTGGAATTGTAGACGATCCCCACATGGCATCTGTCTTCCTCCATGTGTGTACATCTGTGTCAAATCAGCGTTTTTTATAACTCAGAAGTGAATAGATTTAGAACCCACACTACATGGATATGATCTAATTAACATAACAAGAAACCCTATTTCCAAACAGGATTACATCCACGGGTATAGTGATTAGGATTCCACCACATATTGTGGGGGACCACAATTTCATGGTAATAGCAGTTATTGGGTTTAGAACTTGAATTATATAGAAAATAATGATATCCTTAATATAAACAGGAAAGTAAGGTGAAGGCAGTTTATGAGTTTTAATTTTAGTTTTGGGGGAGAAATTGGAGGAGGGGCAAAGATAAGATGCTCCATTTTGGATATGATGTGTTTAGGTTGACAGCACAGTTACTATGAGGAAATGTCCCAGGATAGACAGGTGAATATACACAATGTAAACTCAGAAGAAAGGCAAATACTGAGATAAAGTCTTGAGGAATTTCCCCAGAGTGGAGCTTCAAGGGAGTGGATGAGGTTTTGGTGGAAGAGGACCAAGAGGTGCAGAAAGGTCATTTGGGCTGCCTTCATTTATTGGATACAGACAAAGAGCATCCCAGGAAGAGAGTAGGAATGAGAGAGAGGAAGGGGGAAACCCGGCATCCGTCCAAGAAAACCAGTAAAACCGGTTATTGTCAAGTCGATCTCAACTCATGGCAACCCCATGTGTGTCAGAGTAGAACCGTGCTCCATTGGGTTTTCAATGGCTGGTTTTTCAGAAGTAGATCACCAGTCCTTTCTTCTGAGGTACCTCTGGGTAGACTGGAACCTCCAACCTTCCCATAAGCAGTTGAGCCCGTTAACCTTTTGCACCTTCCAGGGACTCCTACAAGGCCAAGAGAGGTAAATTTTAAGAGAGATGTCAATGGAATCAAATAACTCAGAAAATCTTGGAAAATGAAGACAACAGATTAGTCTTTATTCATGAATTCCAATGGTATAATTTCAGTGGCATAATTAGGTGGCTTAATGAACTAATGGGATGGCTGTATGCAAATCATGACTATCTGTGGCTGCATTTAATCTGGGATAAAGAGCATAAAGAGAGGATGAAATCAGGCCTTTGGAGGCACTTTATATCTCAACTCTGACGCTTTCTATTTGAACGATCTTGGGTAAATTACCTAATCTCTCTTAGCGCCAGTTTCCTGGTCTCTGAAATGAGTGCGTTAATAAGATATTCTTCATGGGAGGAATGAATGATGCAAAGATTATATCAGGATGATATTGAAGGCGTAGGGGAGAGAATGATGACTAAAATATCTTCTTGCCCTCAGGGGGTCCTACAGTCTAGTGGTCTAGACAAACATGCATGTAAATGACTACAGCACAAGGCAGCATAAATGCCCCAATAGAAGCACAAACAAATTGCTGTGGGGCAGAAAGAAAGGAGAGCAGCCATGAAGCACAGTGGACAAAGCGTAGGCTTCATAGTTAGTACAACTGTATCTGAATCCCAATTCCATCACTCTCTAGCTTTGTGACTTTGTATGAGAGACAATTCAACTTGTCTCAAAACATCTACTCTTTGCTTTCCATATGGCAGACAAATATATATTTTTTTAGCTAGGCAATGACTGTGCTTCTAAAAATTGTAATTATGGGCTTGCCTTATCACTAGATGTGAGAATTTTACCAAATTATGGTCTATCAGACATGAACAAAAGGAGTTTGGGCAAGTTCTATGTCATGTAGTTTAAAGGAAAAAAATGATTTCCTATTTGCCCTTTATTTTTTCTCTTCCAAATGGCTGGAATCCAGCTATGATGGCTGGAACTGATGCAACCATCTTGGACCATACAGTAAAAGTTGTGGGTTAAGAACAATGTAGCAAAAAGACAGAAATTTCCTGGGTCTGTTACCTTGTGGCATTTTTATACTTGACTGGGATGGCTTATACTTGGACTGAAATAAATTTCTCTTATGTTTAAGCCATTAATACATATTTTTACTACTATAGCAACTGTACTTGTACCCTAATTAATAATTGTCTTAGGCTGGGTTCTCTAGAAAAACAAAAACAGTGAAGTGTATGTATATAAATATTTATAAAGTGATTTATCTCAAGGAAATGGAACACACAGTTTCAGAGGCCGGCAAGTCCCAAATCCGTGGGTCAGGCATCAGGCTGGAGGCTTCCACTAACTCACATGGTTGCAGGGGCTAATGAACCCAAATCAGCAGGTCAGAAGACAGGCTGCTAGCCCATGAGCTGTGGAAGCTGGCAAATCCCAGAATAGGCAGATCAGACAGAAGGTCAGATGGTAGGCTGCTGGTTCAAGTCCTAAGAACTGTAGGTCAGATGATGAAGAACCAGATGTAGGATTCAGAGCAAATGAGCTTTGCCAAAGCATCTATATATATACTGGGTCAGGCCACACCCCCAAGGAAACTCCCTTTTCAACTGATTTGTTGCTCACATCAGATCACAAAATGGAGGATGATAACATCAGATCACAAAATGGAGGATGACTACATCATTACATAACTGCCAAACCACTGAGAATCATGACCCAGCCAAACTGAAATATAACATTAACCATCACAGTAATATACTTGTGCGCATTTATAAATGGAAATAAAAATGGTAATTCATAGACTTGTTGTGAGAACTGGGCCTAAGGCATAAAAATCAAGGAATTTAATTCCTAGCATAAAGTGGGAACACAATCAATGTTTGCTGAATCCATGAATGACCAGATTACATTGCTTATGGAGAACTGCCTCCTACATGCAAAGTATACTCACACCCTCCCAAGCTCCTCAAAATCTCATCCAATCGTGGCATGAAAGTCAGTATCATTTCTACTTGTGGCTCTTTGCAGGTGGCTTCTCTTGATCTGGAAATCTATGAAAATATAGAGACAAATAACCTGCTCCCAGTGACCCAACATGTAATGATGACACAGAGGCAAGATTACTTCAACAGATACTGTTATTGAGAAAGGGAAACAATGGGAGATACCAGCAGCTCTGGGGGTAAGGAGTGGGGAAGATTCCTAATTAGACCTCAGTTCTGCTCATTGTGAGGGGCTTCCTGCTCCATTTTCCCTACAGTTCTTGTTGCCTCCTCTGGGCTCTTGGTTCTGCCCTCCAAGATGTTTTTCTTTTTCCATCATCCTTCTTGGCTATGTCTCAGGAAATAGGCCATGTTGTTAGGTGGGTGGCATACTTAGCCTGCTTTTGCTTATAGCAAGTAGGAGGCTTAGAGCTCTTTGTGCATTTTGAACAATCTTAGTTCCTTTTAGTCCAAGCCTACAGCAGTTTTGCCTATACAACTTCCTTATAAATGCACCGTAATTTTACACAGATAACGCGCGCCTTCTATCTTCGTTTGCTAACCGCACCCTCCCCTTGTAAGGTATTTTCAGAAGCACTGCTATGCCAGTTTTTTTTTTTTTTTTTTACATGTTGCTGTAAAAAAATTAGCATAGCACACTTAAAAATACCTTGTGGGAGGAAGGTGCGGTTGGCAAACCAATGTAGAATGGGCATGAATTATTTGCGTAAAAATATGGTAGTGGGCTTGTTAATAATATGATTGTTTTAATTCACTTCAATGGGCAAAAGTCAACACCCATAATTTTCTAGACATGACTCTTTAGATTTACCTAGTACTACTTTAAGAATAGGTTTCTGAGGGATCACACCCTTAAGATTATAGAAGCCATTTGGTCCAACCGAGATGGTCTACCTTAATTCTTTCAGAGGTTTTAATAAAAGGTCTTACAGCCACACCCTTGATTCGATCTATGCCCTTAGGCTGTATTTTACTTTGAGACTCTTTTGCTGGTTGAATAGGCTGGAAACGAGTAACTGTTTTATCTTCTAACATAGTAAGTCATGAACCCTCTGTATTATAAATTCTGCTTACAAATTGGCCAGTTTTTAAATTACACCATCTTTTTCTTGCTGCACCTTCTCACATGCAGCTAGAAGCAGTCAGAAAATACTTGCAAGATTCTGCCTGAGAATCTCTTTAGGCAGATCTGAAAGTGTGTTAGGCATGTTTTTATCTTCTTATGTCTATATAGCATATTTTGTGAGGTATTTCTTACATCTTTTATCTTTCTGCAGGTGATTTTTTTTCTTAATAACAGTGTTACTGAGAAGTAATTCACATACCATAAAATAAACTCTTGAAGTGTGCAGTTCAGTGGTCATGTAACTATCAATGCTATCTAATTTCAGAACACTTATGTCACTCCAAAAATAATTCTCATACCTATTAGCAGTCATTTACCATTACCCCTTCTCCCGCCCCTAACAACTAATTTCTGCCTCTCTGGATTTGCATGTTCTGGTCATTTCATATAAATAGAATTATACAATATGTGGACTTTAGTGACTGGCATCTCCCACTTAGCATAATGCGCAGGAGACAGTTTTGCAAGCAGTTTTGCTACTATATAACACAGGTTGCCGTTTTTCCAGCTTCCAAAACCATTTCCTCACCGTTTCTCCAGACTTTGCTAACAATTTGCTCACTACTTTTCCATCTTTCTCTCATTGATTGGTTGTAAAACTAATGCCACCCATTTTAGATTTTGGCTATAGCAACACTCCGCTTCTGGTACCAATTTCCATATCATTATTTATTGTCCAACTAATGTTTTATAAACAAACAACCGACACTTCAGTGGCATGCAGTAATGACCATTCATTTGTGCTCTTGAGTCTCCACGTCAGTTGGTGTTCCTTCTGGGCTCAGCTGGCTTGGCTTATCTCTGTATCTGTTGTCAGCTGCGGGTCAGGTAGACAGTTCTGCTGGCTTCTCCCTGTGGTTGGCTCACCACAGGCTTGCCTAGGACAGCCTCAGCTAGGACAATTAGGTTCTCTTTCATGTGGTCTCTTTTCCTCCAACAGACCAAGGCTGCCTTGTTCAGAAAGAGGCTCGGCAGGGTTCCAGAAGAGGGAACAGAAGCACATAGGGCCTCTTGAGGCCTAGGCCCAGACTGTCACACTGTCATTTCTGCCACATTTTATTTGCCAAAGCAAATCACAAAGTCAGACAAGATTCAAGGAATGAGGAAAAAGACTCCACCTCTTGACGGCAGAGCTGCAAAGTCACATTGTAAAGGGAGGCAATTAACTGGGGCCATCAGTGCAATCAGTCACAGTTGTTATTATTATTACTGACACCAAAAAGCCATGCATAATTAAATCGGACTGTGGGCATTGTATAGGTTTCCCCTTAACTCAACCCAGCCAAGATTTATTATGTGCATAGGCACTGTGTGTGGTCCTGAGGAGATAACTATAAAACGATATGGAACTTATGCTCAAGAGTTCATAGCCTAAGAAGGAAGCAGGCATGTAAACCAACAATTAGAAGCCAATGTTATAAATTCAACACTATGTTCATGACAGAAAATGAAGTGATAAATCCCACTGAGGAGTTGAAGGAAAGTTTCATAGGTAAGCTGCTCTCTGAGTTGGGTCTTAGAGGAGAGTGGAGCTTGCCTAGAGGACAAAAGGGTGGGATGGGTTCTATGGACAGGGAAGAGTATGGACAAAGGTATGGGAGCATAAATGCTTATGGCATGCATTGGAATTTCAAGAAGTTCAGAATCCTTGAAACATCAAGAGGAGACAGGCTTAAAGCAGGAGATTAAGCTATACAGGGCAGGTAAGAAGGTAATGGTGATACCATGGAGGGGTTCCCTGTCTCACACTCAAGAATTTGTTTATTATCCTGGAAGCAACTGGGGGCTAGTGAAGCAGAAGAATAGCATTATCAAATTTGCTTTTAAGAAAGATGACCACCTAATGGCATTTTTTATGAGGAACTGGAAGGAAAAGAACAAAGATAGACGTGTTAAGAGGCTATTGGTGATGTAATTAGTGTCACTGAACTGTACACATGAAAAATGTTGAATCGACAAATGTTCTGTTATATATATTTTTTCAACAATAAAAAAAAATTTAAATGAGGCTATTGGATAGTCCATCCAAGGAATGATGATGATCTGTACCAAGACAGTGGTGGTGAAAATAAAGGAGGAGATACAATCTAAGTAATATACACGAAGTAGAACTGGATGATTTAGTGTGGAAGAGAATGGAGAGGGGAAAAAATCGAGAATGATATCCAGATTTCCTATCCATTTCCCCAGCACCCTGAGTTAGGTTTAAATCCAGAACGTCTTCCACATGTCTCCAGGGTGGCCGTTTCTCAGAGGAGTAGATTTATCAACCTAAAACCTCAATCAATAGCCTACAAATAGTATTCCAACATTAAAAAATAAATGTAAGTTTTTTATGTTGAGGTCATTATAGAGTCACAGGCAGCTGTAAGAAACAATACAGAGAGATCCCATATACTTTTCACCCAGTTTCCCTGTCGTGATAACCTCTTGCCCAACTATACTACCATATCACAAACAGGGAATTGACATTGATACACCCCATCGGTCTAATTCAGATTTCACTAGTTTCACATGCACTTATTTATGTGTGTGTCTATTTAGTTTTATGCGATTTTATCACATGTGTAGATTTGTGTGATGACTACATCACAGTGAAAATACAGTTCTATCACAAAGATCCCTTGTGGAATCCTTTATAGCCACAGCCACTTTTTTTTTGTCCCTCTCCCCTAACCCTAAACCAAAAAAAAAAAAACCCATAAACTGTTCTCTATTTATCTAATATGGTTGTTTCAAGAATGCTCAGCAATAGGGTTTTTTTTGGTTATGTAAGTGAAATCATGCGTTATATAACCTTTTGATACTACATTTTTTTTTCACTCGGCACAATTCTCTTGAGATCCATCCATGTTGTTGCATATATCAATAATTCATTCCTTTTCATAGCTGAGTAGTATTCCATGGTATGCATGTACCACAGCTTGTATAATCATTTACTGTTGAGGGACATTTGTGTTGCTTCCAGTTTTTGGCTACTACAAATAAAACTTCAGTGAACATTTATGTACAGGTTTTTGTATGAACATAAGTTTTAATTTCCTTGGGATATGAATGGTGAGCACATGCTTAGTTTCATTAGAAGCTGCCACACTGTTTTCCAGAGTAGCTGTACCATTTTACATTTCCATTCATAATACATGAATAATCCAGCTTCTTATCCTTACCAACATATGGTGTTTATCACTTCTTTTTTTATTTTCACTATTCTAAGAGATGTGTAGTGATATTTCATTGTGGTTTTAATTTGCATTTCCCTAATGGCTAATGGAGTCCTGGTGGCAAAGTAGTTAAGAGCTCAAGCTGCTAAATAAAAGGTCAGCAGTTTGAATCCACTGTTCTTTGGAAACCCTATGGGGCAGTTCTACTCTGTCCTGTAGGGTTGCTATGAGTCCGAATCGACTCGATGGCACACAACAAAAACAATGGCTAATAATATTCAACATCTTTTTATGTGCTTATTTGCCATCTGTATATCCTCTTCAGTCAAGTGTCTGTTCATGTCTTTTACCTGTTTTCTAATTTTATTTTCTTATAATTTAGCAGTTTTTATTTCAAGCTTTTTTTGGTATGCATTCACCTAGCCACAAAATAGTCTTCATCTTTTCTTGAAGAGATTTTTTTCCATGGAAGAAAATCAAAAGTCTTATTAAATCTCCAATACGTTTAATTTCTTTAGCCTACTCCTCCTATGTCGTTTCGTCATAGAAGCAAACAAACTGGTCTTGTGCACTAGATTTTTCCTCAAAGCCACAGGCTGCTTCTTAGTGGCTTGTGGTATGTGTTTTGTTGTTAGCTGCCATCGACTTGGCCCTGAATCATGCCAACCCCATGCACAACGGGATCAGACTGTTGTGATCCATAGTATTTTCATTCGCTGGTTTTTCAGAAGTAGATTGGCAGACCTTTCCTCCTAGTCTATTTTGGTCTGGAAGTTTCAGTGAAACCTGTCAGCATCATAGAAGCAAGCAAACTTCCACTGACAGATGAGTGGTGGCTGCAATGAAGTACATTGGCTGGAAATCGAACCCAGGTTTGCTCCATGAAAGGTGATAATTCTACCTCTGAACTAGAATGGCCCCTGGGTTATATAAGGGTGCTTAACCCTTTCATGGATAAATTATTATTACTACCATTTGGAATTTTTCGGTGATGCCCTGGTGTTGCGGTGGTTAAGAACCACAACTGCTAACTAAAAGGTCAGCAGTTCGAATCCACCAGCTGCTTCCCGGGAACCCTATGAGGCAGCTCTACTCTGTCTCATAGGGTCGCTATGAGTCAGAATTAACTTGGCGGCAACTAGTTTGTTTTTTGTTTTTTTTTTGGTTTTTGGCCATGTTTTTTCACTAATGGAATGGATGTTGAATCATTGTTTGTTGGTAGTTTTTTATTGTTTGAAAAATGGGGTGCCAACTGCCAGTGGGTTGTATCAGTCCCATGTTCCACAAAGCACATCACAAACACAAGATATACTGGTCCCATGGCACATCACACTTCCTGGTTACACTTAAGCCATAAAATATCTTACTCAGCTTTCCAAAAATACACACGAAATACTAAATAAACCTTGCACTTGCTGTACGTAATTGTTAGCAGTTTGATTTAGAGTGGGCCATACCAGTATCATGTTCCATGAACCACATCACACACAAAAGACATGTCAGTCCTATGGCCCAGGAAGTATATCATAAACGGTTGTCACCCCAAAAATAACTTATTTACTTGAATATTTCCAAATGCTGGTAATCATATCTTCCTACTAACACAAAAGAAATAGTAAACATACTTGCAAGTCTTATCTCACTGTATAGAAGCCAAAAGACACAAAAGCCTGACGCAATCACGCCTCTGGGAAGCATCCCCTCATATGAATGTCTCTCAATGCTCAAATGTGGCACAAATCAACTTCCTTTTGTTTTAGGTACTCGCACTAATATATGCTATGACACCAGAATCTACTAAAGTGGCTCATGTATCTGCCAGTAAGCCTCCAGGGGCAGAAAATGTAACACTGGCATACAGATCCCACTGGCCATAAAAGGGTTAATAACACTTATTTGCATAAGTTGGTACTATAGAACTTGTGCTTAAATACAAATGTCTAGTCTTAGGCTAATTAGAGTTTGTTGTAATTCGTGCATCTCTAAAGGAAACTGTCGGCCAAGCGTTTAAGTGGCATGGCAGGTAGTGACCAAAGCATACAGATGTCCTGTTGTTGCTGTTTGATTTATAATTGGCAAAACTTGCTCACTCAGAAGGAGAAGTTTCAGCTCCAGACACTCCTCACCTCCTTTGGGGTTGTCTGCGAAACATGTCCTCAATTTCTGTTTTTTATCCAATGAGTTCAAGAGACAGATGTTCATTTCCTCCTTAATAAACCATAGTTGTTGAACCGGCATTTATATAAACTGCTAAGCAACAATAAGACCAGGACTTAATAAAACCCACCCCATTGCCACTGAGTCGAATTTCAACTCATAGCAACCCTGTAGGACAGAGTAGAACTGCCTCATAGGATTTCCAAGACGTAAATCTTTATGGAAGCAGACTGCCACATCTTTCTCCTGCGGAGCAGTTTGAACCATCAACCTTTCCATTAGCAGCGGAGCGTTTAACCACTGTGCAACCAGGGCATATATATATACCCAGAACCCATTGCCTTCCAGTCGAATTCCAACTTATAGGGACCCTATAGGATGGAGTAGAACTGCCCAATAGGATTTCCATGGCTGTAATCTTTACAAGCAGACTGCCACATCTTCCTCCTGTGGAGCGGCTGGTGGGTTCAAACCACTGACCTTTCGGTTAGCGGTGGAGTACTTTAACCACTGTACCACCAGGGCCTAATTTAGGGGAATAAAGTGAATTACTGAAGACGCTAGAAAATGTAAAGGAACATTTTCTCCACTTTTCTTCACACTAACCTACAGTGATAGTCTTTTGCACAGATTTTCTCCCCAGCATACTATATAACAAAAGAATTGTATTGAAGTCCTTGCAACTTAATTTTTTCTGAAATACAAATAAATATACATTGAAATACTGGTAACAGTTTTTTTGTTGAAGAATAAACACACTTTTGTATATGTCATCGGAAAAAATACCCCACAGAGCAATACATTAAGTGTTGTGCAATAAATATCAAATTCGGAAATCAGCTTGTGTCAAGAAGCAATGATTGAAGAGAGCTGACACATGCTGAAATATGAACTAGTTTAGAGAGTGCTTGAAAACGGGAATCATGGCAATAAATAAATAATCACTTACATTATTTTGACGTTTTAAAAATAAGTGATTAATTGACTAAAGGGGAAACAAGGTTAAGTAATACAAGTACCCAACATCAATCAGAGACTGGATTGTAGCTTGTGAGATGCAAAGTGATTTAAAGATTTCAAAGAATTGTTCTAGATTGTTTGTCCTAGGTAAATCATTTCCGGAATCGCTGGGCAGTGCAAACAGTTGACATGCTCAGCAGCTAATGGAAAAGTTGGTAGTTTGAGTCCACTCGAGGTGCCTTGGAAAAAAGATTTCATGATCTGCTTCGGAAAAATCAGCTGCTGAAAACCCAATGGAGCACAGTCCTACTCTGTCACACATAAATCAACAGCAATTTGGGATTAAGTCATTCTTATTTTTGGAAGTTCTGAGTTTGTTTAGGTCTATTTTGAGCCGCAGCTCACAAAAGAAACCATCCTGAAATGGACAGGTGACTGGAGTAGGTTGCTACTTCTTATGAATTAAACTATAACCCTCTCCTAAAATATGTGTTGGATTCCTAACCCCTATACTTGTGGATGTAATCCAAGAAGTGATGCAGGAAGCATCAAAAGCAGATGAAAGGAATACACAGAGTCACCGTACCAGAAAGAATTGGTTGACGTTCAACCATTTCAGGAGGTAGCATATGATCAAGAACCAATGGTATTGAAGGAAGAAGTTCAAGCTGTGCTGAAGGCATTGGTGAAAAACAAGGCTCCAGGAATTGACGAAATACCAATTGAGCTGTTTCAACAAACAAATGCAGTGCTGGAGGTATTTACTCGTCTATGCTAAGAAATTTGAAAGACAGCTACCTTGCCATATTTGTGCCCATTCCAAAGAAAGATGATCTAACTAAATGTGAAAATTATCGAACAACATCATTAATATCACACACAAGTAAAATTTTGCTGAAGATCATTCAAAAGCTGTTGCAGCAGTACTTCGACAGCAAACTGCCATAAATTCAAGCTGAATTCAGAAGAGGACATGGAATGAGGAGTATCATTGCTGATGTCAGATGGATCTTGGCTGAAAGCAAAGAATACCAGAAAGATGTTTACCTGTGTTTTATTGACTATGCAAAGACATTCCACTGTGTGGATCATAACAAATTATGGATAACATTGCAAAGTGTGGAAATTCCAGAACAACTAATTGCACTCATGAGGAACCTGTACATAGACCAAGAGGCAGTTGTTCGAACAGAACAAGGGGATACTACATGGTTTAAAGTCAGGAAAGGTGTGCATCAGGGTTGTATCCTTTCACTATACTTATTCAGTCTGAATGCTGAGCAAATAACCCGAGAATCTGGACTATATGAAGAAGAACGGGGCATCAGGACTGATGAAAGACTCATTAACAACCTGTGATGTACAGATGACACAATCTTGCTTGCTGAAAGCAAAGAGGACTTGAAGTACATACTGATGAAGATCGTAGACTACAGTCTTCAGTATGGATTACACCTCAACATAAAGAAAGCAAAAATCCTAATAACATGTCCAAAGTATGTGAGACAGAGTTTTGCCCTCCTCGCTTCTAAGGAGCATTCTGGACATACTTCTTCCGAGACAGATTTATTGACCCTTTGGTGGTCCATGGTATATTAAATATTCTTTGCCAACATCAAAATTCAAATGCATCAATTCTTCTTTGGTCTTCCTTATTCACTGTCCAGCTTTCACATGCATACGAACTGATTAAAAATTCCATGGCTTGGGTCAAGCTCACCTTAGTCCTCAAAGTGTTAACTTTGCTTTTTAATCCTTTAAAGAGGTCTTCAGCGGCAGATTTGCCCAATGCAATACATAGTATGATTTCTTCTTTTTTAAAATTTTATTTCATTTTAGGTTACAGTTTACAGCACAAACTAGTTTTTCATTCAAAAATGTATACACAAATTATTTTGTAACATTGGTTGCAATCCCCACAATGTGTCAGCACTCTTCCCCTTTCCTTTTCCACCCTAGGTTCTCCGTGTCCATTTCTCCAGTTTTCCTGCCCCTTCCTACCTTCTCATTTTTGCTTTTGGGCATGTGTTGCCCATTTGGTCTCCTATACTTGATTGAACTAAGAAGCACCTTCCTCAAGTGTGTTATTGTTTGTTTCACAGGCCTGTCTAATTTTTGGCTGAAAGGTGGACTTCAGGAGTGGCTACATTTCTGAGTTAGCAGGTTGTCCAGGGGCGGTAGTCTTGGAGATTCCTCCAACCTCTGTCAGACCAGTAAGTCTGGTCTTTTTTTGTGAATTTGAATTTTGTTCACATTTTTCTCCCGCTCTGACCAGGACCCTCTATTGTGATCCCTGTCAGAGCAGCTGGTGGTAGTTGCTGGGCACCATCTAGTTCTTCTGGGCTCAGGCTGGTGGAGGCTGTGGCTCATGTGGCCCATTAGTCCTTTGGACTAATATTTTCCTTGTGTCTTTGGTTTTCTTCATTCTCCTTTGCTCTGAACATGATGTAACCAATAGATGTATCTTAAACAGCCACTCACAAGCTTTTAAGACCCCAGTTGCTATTCACCAAAGTAGGATGTAGAACATTTTCTTTATGAACTACGTTATGGCAATTGACCTAGATGTTTCCCAAGACCATGATCAACGGTCCTCAGACACAGCAGCTTGGTCCCTCAAGGTGTTTGGATGTGTCCAGGAAGCTTATATGACTTTGCCTTGTTCAAGTTGTTCTGACTTCCCCTACATTGTGTGTTATCTTTCCCTTCACCAAAGTTAATACTTGTCTACTATCCAGTTAGTTATTTCCCCTCCCCATCCTTCCCCTCCCTCATAGTCATTAAAGATTGTATCTTTCTGTGTGTCAACCTTTTCTAGGATTTTTATAACAGTGATCTTCTACATATCTGTCTTTTTGTGATTGAATTATTTCACTCAGCATAATGCCCTCCAGATTCATCCATGTTGTGAGGTGTTTCGTGGATTCATCATTGTCTTTATCCTTCAGTAGTATTCCATTATATGTATGTACTATAATTTATCATCCATTCATCTGTTGATGGGCATTTACGTTGTTTCCATTTTTTTCATTGTTGTGAATAATGCTGCAATGAGCATGAGTGTGCATATGTCTTTTCGTGTGACGCCTCTTATTTCTCTAGGATATATTCCTTGGAGTGGGATTGCTACTTTGCATGGTATTTCTATTTTTAGCTTTTTAAGGAGGTGTCATATTGTTTTCCAAAGTGGCTGTACCATTTCACAGTCCCACCAGCAGTGCATAAGAGTTCCGATCACCCTGAAACCTCTCCAACATGTTATCTTCTGTTTTTTTTTCATTAATGCCAGTAATGTTGGGGTGAGATGTTATCTCATTTCAGTTTTGATTTCCATTTCTCTAATGGCTAATGATCATGAACATTTTCTTATGTGTCTGTTAGCTGGCTGAATGTCTTCTTTGGCGAAGTGTCTTTCATATCCTTTGCCCATTTTTTAATTGGATTTTCTGTCTTTTTGTTATTGAGGTGTTGAAGTTTGCTATAGATTTTAGAGACTAGGCCCTTGTCAGATATGTCATAGCCAAAAATTTTTTCCGTCTGTAGGTTCTCTTTTTACTCTTTTGGTGAAATCTTTTGATGAGCATATGTGTTTAATTTTTAGGAGCTCCCAGTTATCTAGTTTCTCTTCTGGTGTTTGTGCACTGTTGGCTATGGTGTATATATTGTATTTATGCCATGTATTGGGGCTCCTAGTGTTGTCCCTGCTTTTTTTTTTCCCATTGTCTTTATTGTTTTAGGTTTTACAGTTAGGTCTTTGATCCATTTTGAGTTAGTTTTTGTGTATGGTGTGAGGTATGAGCCCTGTTTCATTTGTTTTACAGATGGACATCAGGTTTTTCCAGCAACATTTGTTAAAAAGATTTTGTTTTCCACATTTAAATTGACTTTGGTCCCTTGTCAAAGATCAGCCGACCATAGGTGGATGGATTTATATCTGGATCTGGATTGTATTCCACTGGTCTATGTGTCTGTCGTTGTACCAGTACCAGGCTATTCTGACTGCAGTGACTGTATAGTAGGTTCTGAAATCAGATAGTGTGAGGCCTCCTACTTTGTTCTTTTTCTTCAATAATGCTTTGCTTATCTGGGGTCTCTTTCCTTCCATATAAAGTTGGTGATTATTTCTCCATCTCTTTAAAGAAAGCAGTTGCTACTTGGATCAGAATTACATATCTGTAGATTGCTTTGGGTAGAATTGACATTTTCACAATGTTGAGTCTTTGTATTCGTGAGCATGGTATGTTTTTCCATTTATGTACATCTCTTTTGATTTTTTGCAATAGTGTTTTGTAGTTTTCTTTGTATAGTTGTTTTACTTCCCTGGTTAGATTTTTTGCAAAGTATTTTATGTTTTTAGGGGCTACTATAAATGGTATTACTTTCCTGATTTTCTTTTCCAACTTCTTTTTGTTAGTATCTAGTAATCCAACTGATTTTTATATGTTGACCTTATATCCTGTTACTCTGCCACATCTTTCTATTAGTTCTGTATGTATAGGATCATATCATCTGTGAATAGGGATAGTTTTACTGCTTTCTTCCAGTTTGGATGACTTTTATTTCTTTTCTTTTTTGCTTATTGCTCTAGCTAGAACTTTCAACAGAGTGTTACATAGAAGTGGGGATAAAGGGCATCCTCGTCTTGTTCCTGTTCTCAGGGGGAATGTTTCCAGCCTCTCTCCATTGAGAATGATGTTGGCTATTGGTTTTGTAAATTGCCGTACGTTATGCTAAGGAATTCCCCTACCATTCCTATTTTACTGAGAGTTTTTATCAGGAATGAGTGTTGGACTTTATCAAATGCATTTTCTGTGTAGATTTTGATGATCATGTGATTCTTTTCTTTTGTTCTATTTATGTGGTGGCTTACATTGATTGATTTTCTAATGTTGAACCATTCTTGCATACCTAGTATGAATCCCACTTGGGGTGTATTATTTTTTTGATATGACTCTGGATTCTGTTGGCTGGAATTTTGTTGAGAATTTTTCCATCTATATTCTTAAGATGTTTTGATCTGTAATTTTATTATTTTTTTTTGTGTTGTCTTTGCCTAGCTTTGGTATCAGTTCGGGAGTATTTCTTCTTTTATATGCTCTGAAATAGTATGAGTAGTACTGGTGTGAGCTGTTCTCTGATATTTGGTAGAATTCTCCAGTAAAGCTGTCGAGTTGGGCCTTTTTTTTGTTGGGAGTTCAAAAAAAATTTTTTATTATCTCTTCAATTTCTTTTCCTGTTTGGGGTCTGTTCAGATTTTGTATCTCAGTTTGTGTTAGTTTAGGTAAATAGTGTGTTTCTAAAAATGTGTCCATTTCCTCTACATTCTCAAATTTGTTGGAGTACAATTTTTCATAGTATTCTGTTACAATCCTTTTTATTTCAGTTGGGTCTGCTGTAATGGCCCCCATCTGATTTCTTATTCGGTTTATTTGCTTCCTCTCCTGTTTTTCTTTGTTAGTTTGACCAGTGGTTTGTTGATTTTGTTGATCGTTTCAAATAACTAACTTTTGGTTTTGTTGATTCTTTCTATTGTTATTCTATTCCTATTTCATTTATTTCTACATTGATCTTTATTATTTCCTTTCTTTTGGTGGCTGTGGTCTTATTTGCTGTTCTTTTTTTATTTGTTTGAGTTGTAGGGCTAATGTTTTAATTTTGTCCCTTTCTTCTTTTTCGATGTGTGCATTTTTGCTGTTAACTGACCTTTGAGCACTGCCCTTGCTGTGTTCCAAAGGTTTTAATATGATATGTTTTCATTCTCATTTAATTCAAGGAATTCTTTTTATTCTCCCTTTGATTTCTTCTGTCACCCAGTTGTTTTTAAACAAGGTGTTATTCAGTTTCAAGTATTTTATTTTTTTTTCCTTGCACTTCCTGTTACTGATTTCTACTTCTATGGCGATATGATCCGAGAGAATACTTTGTATTGGATTTTACTGAGGGTTGCTTTGTGGCTTACAATGTGGTATATTCTGGAGAATATTCCATGTGCATTGGAAAAGAACATATATTTCACTGTTGTTCAGTGGAGTGTTGTATATATGTCTATAACGGCAAATTGGTTGATTTTGGCCTTTAGATTTTCTATAGCTTTGTGGACTTTCTCTAGATGTTCTGTTGTTTACTGAGAGTAATATGTTGAAGTCTCCTGCTGTCATTGTGTAACTATTTCTTTTTTAAGCACTGTTAGAGTTTGTTTTATGTAGTTTGGAGTACTGTTGTTGTGTGCATGGAATTTAGTAAGGTTATATCTTCTTGATAGATTGTCCCTTTAATCATTATATAATGTCCTTCCTTTTCTTTTATGGTAGATTTTGCCTTAAAGTCTATTTTATCTGAGATTGATATTGCCACTGTTGTCCATTTTTTATTACTGTTTGTTTCATATATTTTTTCCATCCTTTGATTTTTAATATATTTATGCCTTTGTGCCTAAGACGTGTCTCTTGTAGACAATATATTGCTAAGTTGTGCTTTTTTATCCATTCTGCCAATCTCTGTCTCTTTATAGGTGCACGTAAGCCATTTACATTCAGTGTGATTATCGATAGGTATAAGTTTATTGCTGTCATATTATTGTACTTTTTTTTATGGTGTTGACGTTTTCTTTGTTCCTCTTACTTTCCTGTGCATAGTTCCTTTTGTTTGTGGATTTTCTTTTGTTATTATAGATTTTGTGTTTACTAAGACTTTATGTTTTTCTTCTTTTTTATTCTGATGAGTAAATTTGTTAATTTTCTTTGTGGTTATCTTAAAATTTACCCTTTTCTTCAAAAGTTTGAGCCATTCTTTATTTCTTGATATTGCCCTGACTTCTTCTCCATTTGAAAGTTCTATACCTACACCATTTATTCCCCCTTTTGTTGTTTTGACTTGTCGTCATTTACAGATTGATGTTTCTGTTTCCCTGTTTCAACTTTTTTAACTTTGTTTTATTATTGAGAGTTCTTTACCTAGGTTGATATATGGCTGATTCTGTCCTGTGTCCTAGACTCCTGTTGGTGTCTGATGTTGTTGGTTATTAACCCACAGACTCACTTTAATATTTCTTGTAATTTTGGTTTGTTTTTTACAAATTCCCTTAATTTCTGTTTATCTGGAAATGTCCTAATTTTGCCATGATATTGAGAGAGCTTTGAAGATACATTATTCTTGATTGGCAGTTTTTTTCTTTCAAGGTTTATATACGTCATTTGTTGTCTTCTTTCCTGAATAGTTTCTGCTGAGTAATCAAAGCTTTGGCTTATCGTTTCCCCTTTGTAAGTGACTTTTCTTTTTTCTTGAGCTGCTCTCAGGATTCTTTCTTTGTCTTTGATTTTGGCAAGTGTGGTTACGATATGTCTTGGTGACTTTCTTTTGGGGTCCATCCTACATGGGGTTCATTGAGTTTCTTGGATGGCCAAATTTTTGTCTTTCAGGATATTTTGGATATTTTGTGCCAGCAAATCTTCAATAATCTTCTCTGTATTTTCCATTTTCTCTCCCCTGTTCTGGAACTCTGATCATGTACAAATTTTTGCTCTTGATTGTGGCCCACACAATTCTTAGATTTTCTTCATTTTTCTTTATTCTTTTCTCTGATTTTTACCCAAACAAAGTGGGATCCATGGATTTGTCTTCAATCTCACTGATTCTGTCTTACATTGTTTCAGATTTGCTCCTAAAACCTTCTATGGAGTTGTCCATTTCTGAAATTTTGTTGTTTATCTTTTGGATTTCTAGTTGCTGTTTTTGTATGATTTCTGATTGCTTATTTATTTTTTCATTTTGATCTTGTATTATTTTCCTGAATTCTTCTATTACTTTGCCTATGTTTTCCTTGATTTTGGGTATGTTTTCATTGGTTTTGTCTGTGTTTTCCATGATTTTGTCTATTTTTTCTTTGGTTTTGTTAGTGTTTTCCTTGATCTTCTTCCTAGTCTCTTGGAGAGTTCTGAATATTACTCTTTAGAATTCCATTAGGTAGTTCCACTGCTTTTTCTTCTATCAGAAGGTCATCTGATTTTTTATTTTGGTCACTTGCTAGAGCCATCTTGTTCTGCTTTTTTATATATTTTGATGTTGCCTGCTGTCTCCAAGACATTAAGGTATTATTTTCTTTCTTTATTAATTGTATGTTTGTTTGTTTTGTCCTGCTTCTTTGTTTTGTTTTGATATGTCAGGGTGGGCAGGCCAGGCATACTTTGTTGTTTGTTTGTCTGTGGGCACAATAGCTCTCACCTCCTTGTCTGGGTAACAGGACAACAACAGACAGGGAGAGCCCACTTTGCCATACACTGGTTTGGTGAGGTGGCTGAGGGGGGAATTGGTGGGTACTTTCTTCCTCCTGATGTTGGTCCAGTGGTGTGGAAGCATTCACAGCCCCTTGCCAGATAGGTGTAGGGGTTAGATGGGGAGTGGTATGGGCTTGCTTCTCACGATTCATAAGCAGATGAAGTGACAGGAGAGGAGGGGCAGTGCAAGTCCGGTGCTGCCAGGGGCCTGAGTACCAGGGATGCTCTAGCTGTGGTGGCACAGCAAGGCCAGTGGGAAGGATGGTGTCATATGGGGCTAGGTGGGAAGAAAAAGAAAAGAGAAAAACAAAGAGTAGTCAGCAGGTGGGCGTGGGGAGGACTTGGGCCCTGCTTAAGATGGGGAGGTGACAGATATGGATAGGTGGGACGTAGAAAGAAAAGAAAGAAAGAATAATATAAAAGAAAAAATAAAATAAAAGATGGCACAGCAGAGGTCAGAGTGGGAGCAGGCTGTGTGCAAGTGGCACTCTATCTGAGGTAGTGCGGGGGTGCTGGCAGGAAGTGGGGGGAGGTGGCATTTGGGGCTAGGTGGGAAGGAGAAAGAAAGGAAAGGAAAAAAGAAAAAAATGGCATTATGGCAGGGGCCGGTAAGTAGGGGCAGGACAGACCTGGAGGCCATTGGGAAGGGAGGGAAGGTGACATACTGGGCTAGGTGGGAGGGAGAAAAAAAAGAAAAAAATGATGGCATAGTTGGGGCCACGGGTGGGGGCAGGGCAGACTCGAGGCAGTGGCAGGCCCATGAACCTTGGCTCTCTAGCACTAGCAATGTGGCAGGGTTTGGCAGGAAGTGGGGAGGTAGCATACAGAGCTAGGTGGGAAGGAGAAAGAAAAGGAATAAAGAGAAAAGGGAAAAAAAAGGCAGTGTAGTGGAAGCTGGATTTTGGGAGTGAGGCACACCTGGGGCAGCATGCCACTGGCTCTCTACACACGGCAGTGCAGCATGGCCCAGTATGAAGTGGTAGAGGTAGTGTATAGGGGCTAGATGGGAGGGAGAAAGAAAAGGAAAATAAAATTGCATGGTGGGAGCTGATAGGTGAAAGTGGGGCAGACCCAGGCTGGCAGCAGGTTGGTGCACTCTAGCCAAAGCAGCATGGCATGTCCCAGTGGGAAGGGGTAGAGGTGGTGTATGGGACAGAAAGATGAGGGGTGGGAAAACATGTTTCTCTGGTTACCAGGTACTCAGTCTCCTGTGGGAAGCTTCTTGAAATTGCCTCCCCATACTCCCTGTTCAGGGTCATTGCTGGCTGTGCTCAAGATGGCGAGACTGTGTCAAGTTAGTTGTTAGAGGACCTCCACTCCATACTTCCATTTTCCTTCAGTTTCTTCTTCCTTTTGGTGTTTGATCTAGTTCTTTATCCCTTCATTCGATGCTTAGGGTTCCAGGATTGATGTCTGTATCTGTTTTACTTAGATTTTCAGGTCTTTGCTGCAGAGGGACAGCGTGATGTGCCACGTTGGCTCTGCCTCGTCATTTGATTTCTTGACTGCTGCTTCCAAGAGCATTGATTGTGGATCCAAGTAAAATAAAATCCTTGACAACTTCTGCATTTTCTCCATTTATCATGATGTTGCTTACGGTCTAGTTGTGAAGATTTTTGTTTTCTTTATGTTAAGGTGTAATCCATACTGTAGTCTTTGATCTTCATCAGTAAGTGCTTCAAGTCCTCTTCACTTTCAGCAAGCAAGTTTATATCGTCTGCATATCACGGGTTGTTAATGAGTCTTCCTCCAGTTCTGATGACATGTTCTTCTTCATGTAGTCCAGCTTCCCTAGTTATTTGCTCAGCATACAGATTGAACAAGTATGGTGAAAAGATACAACCCTGACACACACCTTTCCCGATTTTAAACCATACAGTATCCCCTTGTTCTTTTTGAATGACTGCCTCTTGGTCTACGTACAGGTTCTGCATGAGCACATTTAAGTGTTCTGGTACTAGCCCTGTTAAATCTGAGTTTCTAGGGTTCTATGTCATTTAATCAATGAATTGAGAACTTAACATATATGCCATTTTTACTGGTATCTTGTTGCTGCTGTAGCAGATTGCCTCAAATTTAGTTGCTTAAACAGCACACATTTATTCTCTTATAATTCTGGAAGCCAGTTTCACTGGACTAAAGTTAAGGTATCAGCAGGGTTAGTTCCTTCTGGAGTCTTCAGTGGAGAATTTGTTTCCTTGACTTCTTCAGCTTCTAATGACTTCTTGTATTCCTTAGCTTGTCAACACTTCCTCCATCTTCAAAGTGTATCACTCCAATCTCTGCTTCCATCATCACAACACCTTCTCCTCGTCTGTATCAAATGTCTTGCTGTCTCTCCTTAATAAGGACACTTACAATTACATACAGGGCCCATAGGCATAATCAAGGATAGTATCTCCATCTCAAGATCCTTAATTTGATCGCATGTGCAAAGTTTCTTTTGCCATATAAAGCTGCATTCACAAGTTCCAGGGATAAGGACATGAATACGTTTGGGGGCTATTATTTGGCCTAATAAAGCACGCAACAGCTAAAGCATAGACATATATAGGGATGGTGAAGTCTTCCTGGGTTCAGAAAATTCACTTAAGGAATAACTCCAATCTGCATGTGTCCTTCAGACACTCAGAACATATCCCATTAAAGTAGTTCTCTAGCTATTGCATAACTGATAAAACAAAGAAGAGCTCCACTGGGGGAACAAAAAAAGCACTCTTGCTTATCTTTTCTCGCAAAAGATGGTAACATTTTAAAATTCAGATAAAGAAAATATGTACCCTGCATCAAAGTCTCAGGAGGCAGATGAAATGTTAAAGAACAAAAATAACCAAGAAAAACTTATTACAAAGCAGAAAAAGACTAAGCACTACTATTGTTTTGCATTACCCCAAATTATCAAGCCATTGGACGTAGGGGACCTGGGAAACGGGGCATATAGAGATAGAGAATTTAATATTAACACTGGAAACAGAGTTTTTTTTGCCACACAGATAACCCAACTGGCAAAAAGTAGCATGCAGTCTCAGAGTCCAACACCTGATAATAAAGTATCACCTTACACCTAATTCTGGAGTTTTGCCCTGTCCCATTTTAGGCTGACTTCTCCAGGGGGCTATATGAGCTCTCAGATTCACCAAGTAGGAATCTCTGAAAGTGGCATTCATGCAACAAGAATTTGTTGAGTATATAAGTGGATACGATTACCAGATTAGGCACTAAGGGAGATATAAAAATAAATAGAAGACAAAACCCTATCCCTGAAGGACTTTAAGATACACAAAAAGCTCCCTGCAAAAATCCCAATAATAGTAGCTCATAATAACATTTTAGTCTTGGTGCTCTAGCATTCTACTCCTGCTTTTTTATGCACCAAATTGAACAAAGTCATCCACAAATAACAGGCATTTATTGTTCAATTTTTGTATACTATCTACCATGGACAAGTTTCAAGAAGATAAAACTAAATTCATTAAGCATTAAAAGGAAAACAATTTATTGAGTTTTATGTGTGTTTGACCCTGTGCTAAGTTCTAGGTTTGCATGGATGAATAGAGTAGGTTCCCTGTCTTCACAGCATTTGGTGCCCAACTCTGTGCTAGACTCTGCAAGACACTCTCTGCTCTTAAGGGGCTTTTAATCTAATTTTAGGGACCAAAAAAAGAAAAAAAAAGAGTAAAATTAAAAGCTAAGCTATCAGCTCTTAATGGAGCATTTTTTGAGTAGATTCTTAATATTAACGAAAGATTTCCTTAGATCTTTGTAAATATCCCAAATATGAAAATAGCACATTTAAAATCTATTTACTCTACTTTCTAAAATTTAATAAACCATAACTGAAAAAATACAATGATATCATTCAAAACTTAAAACTATTTAAGTGCAGAACTAAAAATATAAAATGTTATATAAATTTATAAATGTTATATAAATTTATATATAAATATAAAATCAATCCTACAACTAAAATAAACTCTTTTCTGTAGCATGCTTATAGATGAGTCATAGAAATAATTACGAAAGTATCTAAATATGAAGAAGGGAAGTTTTATCTCTCCTTGGTAGTTACAGACTGTATGACATATAAAGCACAATGAAATCAGCATTCTTAAGGGTCCTCTAGTTTTATTAACTAGATAAGTTATGCCTGGACCAAATCACAAGTTACTGTAAACCATGTGTCATCTAAATAGTTCATAAAATGACTAAAATCTGAATGTTAAATTTCCATTTGCCAAGAAGCTACAGTACTTGAGAAATTTAAAAAAAAAGAACAAGAAAAGTGTGAGTTAGAGGATTTAGAGAACTCTTCACCAGGGAAGAAGGAGTTGGACTAAGTCTTGAAGGATATCTAAAAGCAATATGAGGGCATTCCAGTATAGGATACAGCATATCAAAGGCATTAAAACAGAAATAAACATGGTTTAGTTTCCTAACTAAATCAAAGATCTTATTTTGATGAGTAGTTGGAAGTAAGGTTGAACTTCTGGTCAAGCTAGTGCAGGTAAGTAAGGCTTTGACATACCTCCCATCAGTTTCAAATACTAAGAAGTAAGAAATTAAATATCAAAAGAGGAATTTGCAATGTTGTTGTTATGTGGTTAGGTATTGTGTTGCAGAGTCAGTTCCGACTCATGGTGACCATATGTACAAAAGAACGATACACTACCCAGTCCTGCACCAGCCTCACAATCATTGCTATGTTTCAGCTCATTGTTGCCTCCGTTGTGTCAATCCATTTCATCGAGGGTCTTCTTCTTTTTTGCTAACCCTCTACCTTACCAAGCATGATGTCCTTCTCCAGGGACTGGTCCCCCTTGGTAATATGTCCAACGTACATGGGACAAAGTCATTCCATCCTCACTTCCAAGGAGCACTTTGACTGTGCTTCTTCCAAAACAGATTTGTTCATTCTTCTGGCAGACCATGGTATATTTAATATTCTTCACCAACACCATAATTAAAAAGCATCAATTCTTATTTGGTCTTCCTTACTCATTGTCCAGGTTTCACATGTATATGAGGTGATCAAAAATATCATGGCATGGTATACTGAAGCTGAAATACTATTTAAACATTTCCATGGACCAAAAATGAAACAAAAATATAAAGTGGTAAGCAGGGTCAAATTCATGGATGCAATGGAATGTAGGTCAAGCAGTAGGCAATGGCAGTTTAGAGTTAAGCTCCAGTAGGGTAAAAAAGACAAAAAAAAAACAAAACAAAACAAAAATCCATGTTATATAGGGACGAGATTCAGGCCCAGAGCTTAAAGCCACGGGCTGAGATGGGACTTTTCTGCTCTCAAAATGCTGCTAGAGAAAATTGTTATCAGCTGTTGCCTGGGAGCTACTGATTAAAGCAATTGGAAATCTAGGGAAATAGGAAGATAGAGATACATTGTTAGGATTAGGAATTGAGCCATCCACCACCTGTTTTGTCATTCCATCAAAATATAATTGTATCAAAATTTACTAACGTTTAATCAAAGTCTGTGCTATAACTGCTTTCAACTTACCCATTGCATTTTTTTTTTTTCCTATAGTGTATCATTCCTTTAGTACAGGTCTTAGTTTTTATGTGTTTAAAAAATGTCTTTATTTAGTTCTCACTTTTGAATGATAGTTTCGCTGGCTTTGAAAATTACCAGTATCTCCAAAGTGCCAGAGCCCCAAATGACAACTATAAGGTCTGCTTCTGGACTTGGAACCCAGGGGCCAGGTGGAGGTAGCTGAAAAATTGCTAGGCCAGGAAGGATGAGGATGGGGGAGACAGCAATGGAGAAAAAGAGAGAGAGAGAGAAAAAACCAGTCAAACAAGATGAACCAGGAAGACAAAATTCTAGAACACATGTGGAAACTTAATGCTAAGACAGGCAGTAGACAAAATAAGCATTCAAAACAAGAAACAGTTATGCATGAAGTCTGGACAAAGACATGCATTAAGGGTGCTGAAAGAAAGAAAAAAACCCATAATAATAATAATAATAATAAATTACAAAACAGAAATAAATATAGAATGGTTAGATAAGGAAAAGAATCCATTCCAAAAATCTTGGAAGTAAAGGAATATAGTAATTGATATAAAGAAGAAAATCTCAAAATATAGAATAAACTCTTCACTCAATACTGTCCTAAGCATATCAGAGATCTTAAAGATACTTCTAAGAAATGTACTGAGAGGGAGGGAGAGATTAAATATATATATAGGTAATATATATCTATGCGAAGGAGTAGTTAGAGTAGTTAAGGCCCAGAGGATAGTTTCAGAGCTTCAACATATATCTAGTGAGAGTTCAGAAGAAAAGAGTGGAGGAAATGGGCCAGATAAAAAGAATGACCTGGGTACTTAGATTGTGAATGAACTGAGTACTTAGAAAGTGAATTTCTGTGTGTTCAGAAAGAGAAATAAAAATAAATCCATACCTATTCACTTCATAGTAAACCTACAGAATGTCATAGAAAAAGGGTAAATCTTAAAGCCCACAGTCAGAAAAGATAAATTATCTAGAATGCAATGGAAACTAAATTAACAGGTGAAGAAAAATAATTATCAACCTAATTTTTAAAGCCAGCTAAATTATCTTTCAAAAGTGAGAACTAAATAAAGACGTTTTAAAAACAGGTAAAAACTAAGACCTGTTCTAAAGGAATGACGCATTACTGGAAGAAAAAATGCAATGGGTAAGCTAAAAGCAGTTCTAGCACAGACTTTTTGACCACAAAATAACTAAAAAATGTAAAAGTGAATCTAGATAAGAGCCATAGGGTAATGAGACTCGCTCATTCTTCAGTGGGTTGTTAAACTATACTAACTGCTTGTCATGGAAAAGAAGAGGATAAATATTGAAAGATAAAATATCATCTTAAAAAATTAAGGATTACTTCATTATGCATGTAAATATTGTTGAATTGACAATGTTTTGTTATATATATTTTTACCACAAAAAAATCAATGTTTGTCACTAATAGAATGGAAATTTAAACTATAATTATCAATGCGGTAGAGAAAAACAAACAAACAAACAAAAATATAGAAACATTATATCACTCCAGCAAAAGGCAAAGGTGTAACAAAAGGCAAGGAAAAAAAATATTAAATAAGGTACGTAAAAATTAGTCCAAATGCATAGGTAGTCCCAATAAGTGTAAATGAATTAAACTCATCTGTTGAAAGACAAAGAGTATTAGATTGTAAACCAGGCTACATGGCACCAAGTATTGGTGCATCTTTGAATTCAGAAAGAGGGGTTTGCTTTTGATATAAAGATAAAATAGAGCCATGAAGCATCCTTCAGCAAAACATGATTGGGAATAATTGATCTGATGACCTAGGCAATATTAGCAGGAGTAAGGGAACACTAAATGTTGTAGTTCCCATCTCTAAGATAGGCGTGGTAATTTAGGAGTAAGTTAATGAAATTCTGATCTACAGTAGCGACAGATGAAATGGGAGTGTGCGGTGGATGGGTGCAGATTAAGAAGGAAGAATAACCCAAAGCTCTGTACAAACTGAAGAATGGTGGTACCACAGGGGAGAAACAAGATAGTTGGGAAGTAATCCAGCTTTAGGGGAAAGTTAATATGCTTAGTTTTAAATTTTTTTAGTGATTACCCTAGAATTTGCAATATACATTTACAACTAATCTCAGTCCAATTTCAAATAATACTACACCAATTTACAGGTGCCTTATAACCAAGTATTCCCAATTCCTCTCTCCTGTTCCTTAGTTTTTGCTTTGAGTTTAGAGTAATTATCCAAGAGATTATTATTCATCCTGACATGGAGAACTGGCCAACTGTTTGTGTATGGGAGGCTCAGGAAGTCAGTCTGGCTGTTCCTTTGCTGCATTCTCCTCATTTCTGCTCTGGAGAGGTAGAAATACTTATCTACCCTCAACTTAAAGAACTAGCAGTTCCAGGATTGGTCAGGAATGAAAGAGGGTTAGGAAAGAAGTTCCTGCAGCCCATGGCTCTTCCACAGATGATTCTAGCGTTTGTGAAGGTGAAGGTGAAAGAGGGTTAGAGTGCCTCTTGATCTATGCACCCGAAGAGAGATGGTTAGTGGTTTTCAGAATGTTGCTACTCTGCTCTCCAATTGCAATTTAGTGTCATAATTATAGGATTATTTTTGTCACCCCAAATTACTATTTTTAGTTTCTGTCTAAGCTAGAAGTAATATTTTTAGAAGGATGAGAAATATTGTTCCCCTAAAAGCTCAATCGTCAGATTGAGGTTTTGTATTTTTTGCAAATTTCTAAAAACCTGAGACATGCATGAGCTAAGCCTGAATGGCTGCTATCTACAGGGAAGAGGGAAGGAGAGGGCCAGGTCCTACAAGAACTACAGAAAGTTATGGGGGTGGTGTTGGAGGAGGGAGGGAGTAGGCTGAGAGAATGCCACAGAAGAAATCAGAACTTATAAGCAATATCATGAAACAGGACTAGGTGCTATTAGAAACAGGACTACCTAGTACAAGCTGGGAAAAAGATGTGTAAGAGATCTCATGAGAGTAATTGCTGCTTGAAGGAAAAAAGGAGCATTAACAAGGAGAGGAAAATATTTGGTTTACAAAGTTGAGGTTTCTAGTGTGGCTAGAATTACTCAGTTAATTCCTTTAAGGTTTCAAATGCTGGCTGACTGAGGGAAGAGTTGATGTGTGAACGGTCAATGAGAAGAAAGAAGGCAGATCACGGGACAGCTAAAAGGCTGATTCATCATCAGGATGAGGTTAGAGGAAGTTGGTAATTGCCCACATTGGCACGCTGGTTGTGGGAACTTTCATTATTTAAAGTCTGGCCATGACTCAGAATATTATAATTATGATTCAGATTCCAGAGCTGAGTAAGTATAGAGTAAGCTTTAGACATGGAGTAGTTTCTGATCTACTCTGGAGGATAAGGTGAGGGTTGACTTGGCAGCAATAATGACAGGATGGCCAACGATAAAAGCTGTTAGCATGGTATTGAGTAATAGCACTGACTAGAGATGACACAGCTGGATGGGCAGAAGCAAGGATTTGTTGTAGAGTACTGAACGGATGTGGAGTAAAATGTAGGTGCTATATGGTGAAGGGAACTTTCTGAAATCATTTTCAGGTAAGGAGTGGGAAATATTTACAGACTGCATAGCTGCACACCATCACCAGGTGTGTGTTCAGGGAATATTTTATATTTTCTCAGACCTACATGTTTCGTGTGGTACCTAATAGAGAAGTGGTGTTTTGTGACACCGTGTGGCAGGGAAAGATGCGTTTACTTCTGTTGACCAGTGTCAGAAGAGGAAAGGCATGTGAGGACGGAACTGAAGAAAGGGTGAATGCTAGAAGTTTTCTTTCTTGAGATACAAGCTGGCTTCTTCACTATCAAATTCTAAAACGTGTGCATCCATTAAAGATTAAGATATATATTAACATACATACAGTTGATTCTCTTTATTCATGGTAGTTATGTTTTATAAGTGAATACTGAATTAGTGAATACTGAACCAGCCTTGAGCATTAGGTGACTTAAATCTTTCACCATCTGTGCATGCTCATGTCCACAAATGACTGCAAAAGCGCCATGAGTGTTGATTTTGGGATTGCAAATAAATTGTGGTGAGTAGGCAAATTTGCAAATGCAGAATCCTCAAATAATGAGGATTGCCTGTCCATCATTTCTACCTAGTAATTGGGGAAATTTAAATTGTGTTCTATACATCTGACAAATAACAAAAATGTATTTTTGTTACTCAGAAAATACTAGTTCACCAGTAGTCGTAGCTCTCATGAGGCTATACAAATCTCTAGCAATCCACCCCTGCTTTCAGGCAAATTGTGCCAATGGTGGTGCAATGTTTATCTCAGGAGGTAACGCCATCCCTGTAGCAGAAGCCACTTGGATCTGCATGGTCCAGGCAGGATCCAAGGGGAGCAAATCCTGGAAAACCCATCCAACCACCCTAGCGTGGAAAGTGGATAGAAAATGGGCATTGCACTTACAGAATCTTTCTTGAAACCTGAGGGACAAGGAAAACAGTCAATCACATATGCACAAAAGTAACTAAAATGAAACTCAAAAAGGTAGGTGGGAGTTTAACCCACCAGACAGAAGCTGAGGATGGGGCTGGAGGAAAATGTGCAGAAAATGAAATGTGACATCAGTGAACTGTACAACAGCATAGAATTTGACTGAAAATAAAAGCATAAAAGATGAATGATTTGTTATAAGGAAGGATGATGTGAAACATGTTGTGGAGTTGGGGACTTTAGTGTTGAACATTCTAATGTTCATATGCCTAAGAGTCTTTGAATAGAGAAATAATTGTACTTCTAGTTTATGGACAATGAACCCAGATTCTGTTGGAACCTTCTCCACATTAGACAGGGCTTTGAGGATAGGGGAATGCTAGAAGCATCCCTGGGTCAAGAATGACTCAAAAATCTAGTTTCAGCTTCTTTTTTCATGAATCAAGTCTCATGAATTAACACAGGATAGATGCAAAACCTTGATTGTTAAAAAGGAAGATATATGAAAGGGGGTAAAAAAAGCATATTCTAATAGCCTAGAATAGAATGGAAGAGTTGATTTTAGGGACAGATGAGGTATTACATACTCTTTGGCACTTGCTACAAGAAGAAACGTGATGCATTTCTACTTATAACAAAATGATACTAGGGAGATGCCTATAACAAATAGGGGAGGAAGCAAATCTCATGGAATAACTAGAAGAAAATTCCAGTGTAAATGTCACCTGAGTAGCCAGTGCATCGGAGGCAGGATTAGATGGGGCATAAAGAGTGTGCCCTTTCAGTGGACATCTGTTTGTTTTGCACTTTATACAAAATAATAAACCTTCTGGAGCTTTTTTATCTAGGGTCACAAACCTTGAAATTTTGTCCCTACCTTCCCCACTCCAAAAGCGGTGATATTACAGAACAAACTAAGTAAACATCTTCATTAGACCTTTTTGTACTAAAGGTTTCATTTAATTTTGACTAACCATAAAGGGTGACCCTTACGACTGGGTCAATTTTAAGCTGAAAAGCAGGTGAAGGATGAGAACAATGTAAGATTCTAAAATAAGACAAAGGCAATAAAGAATATGAGCAGTGGAAAGCAATTAAGGGAATAGCAGTGGCAGCTTTCTGAATGACACACGGGAGCCCTCAAACTGTACAATAAAAGAAAGTAGACGAGCAGATGGCTTAGTCAGCTTAGGAGTAACAGTGGGACATCACTGAGTTCCTGAGCGAGTACCCTTGGCAATTTAACAAATACCTTTTATACACACAGAGGTTACTGAGCTTATGATACCCATCTCAAAACAGACATAACGCCGGCTGCTAAGAAGCATTTAGTCTTATGAGGGAGAGATGACGCCAAACTTGAATGCATGCAGACTCATGTTTTACGTTGAGGGCTAGAAATGGCTGACTTACTGAATCTGAATCAAAAGAAGGCATTTGACAAGAAAGGACATCAACTCTAAACCACAGAAGCAAATAGATCGTTATTAAATTTGCATATATAAGATAGCTAGCTAGCTAGGTAGATGGGTAGATAAATAAATGGATGGATGGATGGATGGATAGACAGACAGATGCAGTAGTCACTAGCATTCTAATATCAATTGGGTGAATAGGAAGAGTTGTAGAAGTATATGGATCTGAGTCCTGTGTATCCATCAGTTAATTGGCAACCAGACCACTTAGAGGATAAAATTAGGAACATGCCTGAGGTTAGGACAAGGCAGAATGGGTAAAGAAGTGTGATTCCCTACCTTTGGATAATTGAATAACAAGGCTGTCAGAGAAAAAGAAGGAGGGTTTTCAAAAACAGAGGGCATATAACTCTTGTTGTTGTTGTTAGGTGTCATTGAGTCAATTTTTTACTCATAGTGACCCTATGTGATAGAGTAGAACTACCCCATAGGGTTTTTAGGCTGTAATCTTTATGGGAGTAGATCACCAGGTCTTTCTCCCTTGGAGCTGCTGGGTAGGTATGTATAACTACTGCTGTCTAAAGTCAGCTAAATATAATCCAGAAAGTACAATGCTGAGAATGGAGAAGAAAATGAAAACGAACAGGAAATACCATAGCAGAAGGACTCTTTGGAATCATAGGGATGTTAGACTAAAATTGGGTATTTGTTACCCAAAGCAAGATGCTAGCAATCTACTCAGCATTTGCATAATGTCGGGTCCAGTTTGCATCCAAGAAAGAGACTCTTATGCTCCCAGATCCATAGAATGAAACTCTTCCCACCCTGTGTGCTATGCTCTCCAGACAACACGTCTGCGTTGGTGCTACAGAGCATATCTCAGTCCACAATCAACTTTGGTATATTCTATTTACACCACATGGAGAAATAAAATGTATTTCTAATTGGCTTTCTAATAAGTACTAATTAGCTTAGGCCTTTGTGATCCATAAAGAGATAAAGAGTAAGCTTGCATCCTTCCATTGAAGCTCTAAAGCTGCAGCTGGCAAAGCGTTGTGCTGCTTTCCCTTCCTATCTTTGGGAAGAAATTACTTAAATGAAAAATCTCATTTTGATTTTGCTAATGTGTATTAAAAATCCAAGAGATGAATCACTGCAAGCAACTGTGACAGATTCCCCAGGAGCAGTCTGTGGAAGATCAACTTGGTGCAGCATAAGGACAGTAATTGACTCCTCCAGGAAGTCCCATTTAAACCAGGCTTTAAATTGTGACAATTGTGTTGCATTGGCCATTTCCATGCATCTTTGTACAGGAGGACTCTAAAGGTGTACCTAAGAGTTGGGGATGGAGCACTCTGGGTGGTACAAATGGTTAAGGCTCAACTATTAGCCAAAAGGTTGACAGTTCGAACCCACCCAGAGGTGCCTTGGAAGAAAACCCTGACAATCTTCTTCAGAAAGGTCACAGCCTTGAAACCCAGTGGAGCAGTTCTAGTTTGCACACATGGCGTCACCATGAGTCAGAATCGACTTGTCGGCAACTAACAACAGTAAGAGTCAGGAAGACAGCCAATGCATCATACTGATTAGTATGAGTGGAACGGTTGAAAATGGACTAGAGGAAACAGGAGGGCTATATTGGTTCAGTTGTAGAATTCCATGCGGGAGACTCGGGTCCAGCCAGTGCACCTCACGCCACCACTTGTCTGTCAGGGGAGACTTAGGTGTTGCTATGATGCCGAACAGGTTTCAGGCCTGGTGATATACTTCTGAAAATTAGCCAATAAAAACCCTACAGACCACAATAGTCTGATCCTGTTGTGCATGAGGTTGCTACGAGTCAGGGGCCAACAGGAAAGCAGCTAACAACGGGAGCACAACAGAGGAAACAGGGGTCTTCCGTGGCTATAGGGCCCAAAGGGATGCTCTGGCTGAAGAGGTTATTGCAAACATGACAGAAGAGGTACCTGGGCCAAGGGTAGGATTTCAGAAAGCAGGCTGCTGGGGCCACTGTACTCATGCTCATGTTAGGCACCAACTCAACTCCACCCAAACTAGATAAACCAGGCTCAAGGTCTTAAGTCCTCCTCCCTTAGGTGGGCATAGAGACACCCCCAAGGTTTTCCGTGCATGAGAACTCCCTGGGAAGCCGCCGAGACAGTCTTTCTCTTGCTTCTGCTTTTACCTGGGTCTTAGGAAATGTCCCATGTTATCCCCATAGTAGTTTCCACAACAAAACATTTCCTTAGGGCTATTCTAGGCTGTCCTGCTTCCCATTTCCTGTCCAAGTGAAGTCTTCTTAAAGAAATAGTAACAAGGTTGCCTTTTGGCACCGCTTGTTGTGGTTCAAAACAAGTGTTTAGAAATCATTTGCCACAGAGTAATAAACCATAATGCATGGTTGTTATTTATAACTGAAAGTGCTCCAAAAGGGGACATAGTACAAAGGATATGTGAAGCTCAAACTTTAAATATGTGAAAATTAAATAAATCTCAAAGTCAAAGGGTGCTGTAATAGGGTGTCTGTGGGAGAAAGTTGGTAATGGCATGGCATAAATAAAATATACTGAGTAGAGGAAAGGAGGTCACACAAATACTATAAACACTAAATTTTGTATTGAGAAATGACAAATCAATCTGGAAATCTAAGAGGAGAAAAACACACGAATGGAGTTGTCTGAGGGAAGGGGGAAACATGGTGGGTGGGAAGGAGGAGGCTGAGAACATAAAATATTTTGATGGCTGAATGTTAGATTCCTCAGAATGAGAAGACACAAGCAGCAGAGGTAGGAGGATAGGAAGGGGGGGTTGTACACAGGTTCAGCAGGAAATTACTTCAGCCTAAAGTAGAGTCACAGTGGAAGTGAGAAAGAAAGCTCTCAAATTGTAAGATTTCTGCTCAGGAAGTGGAGAGAGGGTCCCATGGGAATGCGTGTGGCAGGAGGAGGAAATGGTGGAATAATAGATGATTGCAAGCCCCTGAGTTTGGGAAGTGGGGAGGTATTACTGACAGTCAAGAAGGGAAAGAAGGTGTCTTACAAAGGAAACAAACAGGGTTCAATTTTAGGTTGGCTATTTGATGTCTAAGGAGAAACATTTGCAAGTCAAGAGTTAGGAGAGGATGTGCTTAGGAAATAGAGGGCAGAGGGGTTGTTACGCCCAGGGGATGATTTCATTTACTTCACAAATGTAGAAGACACTTCTTAAGGGTTGAACTTACCAGGAGATGAGAGCAGGAAGAACATGAGCATGATTGCCTGCAAGTTGATTAGACGGCTCCATTGTCCAGATTTTATTTGGTTTTCTGTGCATCTACAGCTGTGTACCTTTCAGCACATTTGTCTGGAACCACAAAACTTGTGAAACCTGCTTTTTATAGATTGAAAGAATGACTCTTTGGTGATTATGGTAAAGACAGAAATGAGGAGAAATCAAAAGACAGAAGGCAGAATTTCCATGTATCAAAGTGAGTAAAACTTCATAAATATCTAGAATGAAGGCAGAATAGAAAACAGAAAAGGTTTTGACAAGACAAAAACAAGACTGATTTTGAAAGTATGGAGGAAGTAGCCAAAAGAGTGTGGCAGAGGAAGAGAGGTTGTAAAGAAACAGAACGGGTGGTTAGGGAAAGGATAAGTGCAAGATATCAGTGGGGTAGGGAAAGTGTCTCAGGAATCGGAGGTAAATGTTCTGACTAAATACTACTCAGATGTCCAGGGCCACCTGACTTTTTTCTAGAAACAAAAGCAACCTCCACCCCATTAGCAGCAGCTAAAGGCAGAATCAAAGTGTGAAGGTCTTCACCAGAAAAGAAGTTTTTGATGCTTGATTTGTGCAATAGGGTTAGAGGTTAATATGAGCAGGGAACTGATACATTGGTAAACAAAAGGATCAATGATCTAGAAATGAACATAATATACGACATTAAGAGTCAAAGAGGCACACAGATATCACTGAAGCTGCATCTAACATTGATACTCAAGAAAAGAGACATTTCAGACTTGTGGGGAGGGCTTGGTGAACTTGGAATCTAAGTAGTTGCCATGGATACCGATGAAGTTTTAAAGATCACCAAGAGATATATGTCTATTTACCTATCGTTGTTGTTGTTAGTTGCCCTTGAGTTGGCCCCCGACTTATGGCAACCCCATGTGTTACAGAGTAGAACCAAGCTCAATAGGATTTTCTTGGCTGAAATCTTTATGGAAGCATTTCACCAGGCCATTCTTCCACAGAGCTGCTGAGTGGATTTGAACTGCCTACTTTTAGGTTAGCAGCTGATAACAAACTGTTTGCACCACTCAGCTTCCTTTACCTATCATTAACCCCACCCTTTAAAAAAAAAATATGCCTATGTATAATACATATGTATACATTTTCAAAGTGAGGGAGTAATGATAGGTAAAGGAAAAAGACTAGAGATGGTTAACTGTAGGTGGTGATTTCTTGAATAGAATTCATTTTCTACTTTTGTGCTTTTGCATCGTTTTAGATACAAATTGTTTTGTACCCCCCAAAATTATTTTAAGTCATTAAGAAAGCCAGCTAACTTTTAAAATTCAGCCAAATGAAGGGTTAAGCCCTCTTAATGTTCAAATATTTAACCAGATAATCCTTTCAAATATCTCTTTTATGTAGTTCCATGAGACATGTGGCATTTTTGCCAGTAGGTAAGAACTTTAAGGCATTATGATTTCAAAATACTAAGAAAAATTACAATTTATTTTTAAATTTTTTTCCACCGTAGGCAGCATAGGTCTGGGACAAAGAAAGCACTAAATAGATACTTGCTGGATAGAGCAGAATTATGAATAGAATTGAATTATGCAGGTAGATACTCTATAGAGAGGAAAGATCTGGTCTCTATTACTACAAAATCTCATGGAAACTCTTCTCTTGGGAGTTAACAGTTCTTTGAGGCCAGTCTCCATGATAAACTCCTATCAGAGGGGTCTCTGTGTTTGACTGACTTCTTGGGCAAACGTACCTTCTGAATTTTCTAGGCCAGATTCAATTTCAAACATATTGTCAAGTCATCCCACAAACCCTAGGAATGTCCCAGCAATTTCCGTATTTCTGACTTCTGAACAATATGACTAACTAAGACTGCTTTGAGGATTTTGAAGTAACACCCAAGTCCTCTGGGTGGATTGTGTGTTTGAACTTCTGTCTGGAGAATGTGGCAGCTGTCAGTACACATCATATATCAGTGTTCCGCTCAGTGACCCTGACTCTCTCACCTTCATCATCTGGACTCAAAAGAGGGTTAAACTGAACCCTCATAATTTATGATAGTGCTTTATTCAGTGACTGCAGAAGAGGTTATAAAAGACTCTCCTCATTTGGCCATGTGGAGAAAGGTTGCTTCTTCTGGCTGGCAACCATATGACTGGGCAAATGGGCAGATGGCCTTTGAGTGGGTGAAGGAGTTGTCTCAAAGAGGCATAAGCGGGGTGTAATCTCTGGTCACTCACATGAACAGAATTTGAAATGGTCTCCAGTTCCTTTTACTGGTGTCTCCCACTTCCTTAACCCTGTGTGCTGACTGAATGGATTCCTTCCTGCTTGAGCCCAGTGGGAGAACTTTTTCCCCCAAGGAGGCAGCTCCTGAGGAGGTCAGACTCTCCACACACCACGTGACACACATGAGCTAGAACAAAGTAAGGTGGACTGATCCTAGGCTTCTGAGCGCTGGTCTGTCTGCCATAGTTACTTTTCTATACCTGTATGTTTTCTTTCCATTGAGTGTGTGTGCTTTTCCTGCTTATTTCCATAAATAAAATGTTCTTTCTCAGCTGTATAGCTGCTTCCCCTGATTAATCCCTACTGTGGCCTCTCCGTAATGGTGCTTCTTCTTTTGCTTAAAACAGCAGGCATCTGCTTTTTGAGTTGAGTTAATGAGGGATGGAAGGGAATAGCCAAGTCACTGTGGGATCCCCAAGAGTCCCTGTAACCCCCTTATTGGGCTGGCTTACCTTGTCAGCTGATTTCTTTTGAATCTGCTTATGCCTCACCAAGGTAGAATATTTATATGCCACTCAGGATTTCATGAAACAGCCCACACTAGGTTTGATTTTAAGCAATACCTTCCAGGGAATTTAGGAGCATTCAGTTGTCATTTTTGCCATCAGTGAGCGGATGGTTTTCTGCCACCATCAAAAGAATAAAGCGCTACCTCTGCTTTCCTGCCTTACCAGGCGGCTGTCCCAACCGCACCGCGGGTTTTATTATGTGCTGGTCTTCCTCTAAAGGCTTACACACAATAGATGGCATCTATTTAAGTATCCAGATCCTTTTGGAAACAGGGCCTTCTTCTGACAGACATAAAAAAGGATTTTCAGGTGGCAAATCTGCAGGTAGTAATTTTAATAGCCACTAATGTGAATTAATAATTTTAATAACCTCATTTCAGATACGTTGTAGGGATGCTGGACAGGGTTGCCATGGCTGCTGTGTTTTATTGCTCACAGCTGTGCAAACTCATTTTGGCCAGCAAAACTCGCCTGTCTAACCTCGCCTTTCACTGGTTTGTACGATCTCAGGCAGTGCGGGGGGGCAGTGGGGGGAGGTGGCTGAAGGAAAAGTTGTGTTCTCAAGACTCTCTGAGTCAATGACATTGATAAGTGACAATAGAGGAGTGCAGTGCTCTAGAAAAGAATTATGCAGTTATATATTCATGAAACTAAATCATTGCTTTGGCACATTTATCAACATCAATGTCCAAATTATATTTTTTCAGCCTTTCCAAAGCACCTTCTTTGAGTGCTTTGGGTATAAACAATATTCCTTAATAAACTACCATAGGGATCATTGTCCCCTACAAAATTCCAAAAAATACACTAATTAGTACTCTCAGGCCTGTAAACTGCAATAAACCAGTAATTGCTTAACTGAGTGTGCCTACCGTGTTCCAGGGACCTGTGATGAATACCGTATAAATTCCAGTATAAATCCCACCCGACCTTATCTCCTGGGAGCTTACAGTTTCACAGGTAAAATGTGTGTGCCTTATTAACTATCATGGGATAATAACTAGATCTCTATTTATTAAGCATGGGTTAATTTCCTGGTACTATCAGAATGTTATATATATATATTCTCATTTAATCTCCATAGCATTCCTATAAGGCTGTCTTATTGTCTCCATTCAGAAGCTGAAGCTGAGTGTGATAGTTTTAAAACACAACCACAAATCCCTTGATGATCCGTTTGAGAGGTGGGGTCTGCATCCTCTCCCTCTTGAATCTGGACAGAATTATGACTGCTTTGGTCAATAGAGTACAGCATAAGTGATGCTATGTGGCTTCGGAGGCTAGTTTTGGAAGTCCATGCATCTTCTTCCTTGGTCACTGGAGCATTTGCTCTTGGAGACCTGAGCCGTCAGGTAAGAGGTTTGAATATCCTGAGGCCGCCATGTTGTGAGGTAGTCCAGGGCATGTGAGGCATTTTGGGTGACAGTGGTAGCTGAGCCCAACCTTTGATTCATCCCACTCCAGGTGCCAAGAACATGAGCGGTAAAACCTCCAGATGCTCCAACACCCTGTCAATTCAGTCTTCCAGCTGAGGCCCCAGACACTGGGAAGCAGGGACAAGCCATCCCTACTCTGCCCTACCTGAATTCCTGATCTGCAGAATCCATGAGCATAATAAAATGGTGGTTGTTTTCTAAGTTTCGGAGTGGTTTGTTATGCAGCGGCACATGAACCAAAACACTAAGGAAACTTAGAAGTTAAACAACTTGATCAGTGTCACACAGTCGGTCGCAGGCCTGGGACTCAAAACTGGGTCTGTTTGACGCCAAATCTCAAGATCTTTTTACCATAAAATTATAAGCGGCATAAGAGAAGTCTATAAATAGTGTTATAAAAATATGAGAAGCAAGTATTTTTCTTTCTGTACATGGTTATTAGTGTCGATGCATCATGGGCTTGCCCATCCTAAACACAGAAAAGCTGTAGAAAATATGTTGTGATCTTTAATTAAAATAATTTTTTTTTAAACCCACCACTTTCTTCCTACCAAATTTTCATGTATCTGCTTTGAAAAGTAGCCAACTCATTGACTTTAACTTTCATCTGAACCCATAAGGCATTCTGGAACTCGAAACCACCAAATTCTGTTCAGCTCTGGTTGCTCCATTTGAAGCCAATCACAGGAGATGCTTAACAGCTTCCTTCCTTTGTTACCATTTAAATGCTGTCTCCTTGGTTCATAAAAAAAGTTCTAAACTTTTATAAGCCTTGGCCGTTTAGAGCTCGGGATCGCAAAAGAAAGGCAGATCTGAAGACGTGAGACCACCCTACCAGCCTGTCAGGGTTGAAAAGTCTCTCTCCACAAAGGAGATCCATTCAGAAAGTTGTCCAATAAACTCAAACATGTTCTCCCATTCCTGTCTCCCCTTCAACCCCACAACAGTGGAGGGAGGGGAACAGTTGCCATGGAGACAACTTTGACTCATGGCGATCCCATGCATGTCAGAGTAGAACTGTGCTCCACAGGGTTTTCAAGGGCTGATTTTTTGGAAGTAGATCACCAGGCTTTTCTTCCAAGGTACCTCTGGGTGAACTTGAACCTCCAACCTTTTGATTAGTACCCAAGCGTGTAAACTGTTTGCACCACCTAGGGACACCTCTGCTCCACACAGGCTTATAAAAAAAAGATAAGATTAAAGTTATATTCACTTAGAGGTTTACAGGAGTCAGGAAAACACTCAATGAAGCTAGGATAATTTAATAAAATTCTCAAACCTCCTTGGAGCTAAACTCTAGGCAATGTGTATCTGCACTTTGAACACGCTTAAAAGCAGAGCTAAGATTTTACATCGACTCCATTTTCCTGGAACGAATTGACTAACTTTGTGAAGCTTTCTTTGTAATGAGAGGATGCACCGTGAGGTCACAGGTGACAGAACTGCTTATGCAGTTAGCCATGAAATGCATCTAGAAGCCTCTGGGAATAAGTGACTTTCCTTTTGAAAGAGGCTTATTTATTAATTGTTAATTATAATTTCTCTTATCAGCTTCTCTGTGGATTTGGTGTTTATAAAGCAAGACTGAGGGAAAAAAAAATTAAAATGACTTCTGTAAAACAAAGGTCCCATAAGTTGACAGTGCCCTGGTACCAGGAACATTCAGGAATCTCAAGAGAGAGTAACAAAGCAGGCACGTTTTTGTCCACCGTGTTTGCCTAGGGTAAGCAACCCAGATGAATTACAAAGTCCTTTAGCGCAAATCGTTAAGTGCTTGGCTGTTAACCAAAAGGCTGGTGGTTCAAGTCCACTCAGAGATGCTTCAGAAGAAAGGACTGGTGATCTACTTCCAAAAGATCACAGCTACTGAAATCACAGCCACTGAAAACCCTGTGGAGTGCAGTTCTATTCTGAAATACATGGGGTTGCCATGAGTCAGAATCAACTTGTCCGTATTTTTTTTTTTTTAGGAAATGATTATGGCACTCAACTGCTAACCAAAAGGTTGGAGGTTTCAGTCCACCCAGAGGTACCTCAGAAGAAAGGCCTGGTGATCTACGTCTGAAAAATCAGCCATTGAAAATCCTACGGAGCACAGTTCTACTCTGAAACACATGGAGTCTCCATGAGTCAGAATCATGTCAATGGCAACTGGTACTGGTTAGCTGCCTCTCATGTTTGGTCTATGGAAATGGTGAATGAGAGCTTTGTTTTTTAACCTGGTGTCTTCAGGGCACCAGCAAGCTTTTGCTGCAGAAAGTCTATGATCATAGTCTTTGCCGGGATCCCTAACTTCTGTTTTCAGCCTCACAGCCTGTGAATTTCATGTGAAAATTTCATCTTTCACTGTCCTGGGCAGGTGATCAGTGATGATGGATCACGTTGGCCACTCTCCAACATGGGGGTTCTGTCTCGCCAGCAAGTAACAGGACATTGAAATGTAACCTGCTGGGAGAGGCCCAAAGACCACACAGGGTCATCTGTGTGAGTTTGGCAAGTCTGCTTTCTTTAGAGGACCAGAAACTGTGCATAAACACTTCTTAGCTGACCTTTTTTGGTTGTTATGATGCAGAGTTTTCACGTAGAAAAAAAAAAATGCCACCACTTAAAAAAAAAAAAAAAATTAAGCTTGACATTAAATATTGCCAGTTTAATTTGTTTCTATAGGGCTGTCTTCTTCATCGGGTTTGTGGTATAATCCTTTGCAGGTTATAAAAGTACATAATAGCTTTTGACAAATATAGATACACATATTTCCCCGCTAGTAATAAGTGGATTAGATGATATTTCAGATCTAGACAACCCTAATTAAATTACTCCTAACTATACTGGCCTCTGTGGATTGATGTCTCTTTGACCTTCACAGTCCATCAGAATAAATGAAAAAGCATTCTAATATTTTTTCACATTAAAACTTTTGCAAGGACCTTCATATCTGTGTACTGCATATATATATCATCTGCAGATGTTTGCTTGTTCTTTTGGGTGTGTTTTTTAACCTATGGTAGTATAAATTAGCATTAAGTCAAGGAAATACATTAGATTACTGCAAGAAAAGGTCATTCAAATTATATTTTTTATGTTTCCACATTCATTTTACAACAGAAAAAAATACTATTTTTAAAACAAACATCCTTTAGCATTTCTTAAGATAAGGATGTAAATGTATTCTGATGCCTTTATCTTGTCAAAAGGAGGGGATGAAAGTACTGTCCAACAAAATGAACAAAGGACATTTTCTTTAAAAGGGCAAAGCAGTGAAAAATTTCTTTACAACACCGTGCACTACAAATTATCTTTCAAGTGAAAGGAGCCTTTCCTGTTCTTTATAAGATCTCTTTGGTAAACACTGTAAGGGAGCTTTTTTTTATTTATTTATTTGTTTGCTATTTGTGAAAAGACAATATTTATGCTACATTTTTTTAAAGGTTGGATACACTATGCTCTTTGTTTAAAAAATGATATTTCACTGCATGGTAACGGCTGTGCCCTGTTTTGCCTTGCTTTTTCTTTGCCTTATACGAGACAATTTATGATTTTCATAAATTAGCAAACTTTCCTTGAGCGTTTAAAATACAATCCTATTGGTAAACATTTACAGGCATACTCTTCAGGATTACCTCTGTTCTGTGAGTCAGGGTGCTCCCACCATAGGAATAAGAGTTTGAAATTCTCACCTAGGACGCAGTAGCCATGCATTTTACTTAACAAGAAGTAGGATTTATGTCTCATTCAGTATTTCCTCCTTCATAGCTGTTAGTAAAAACCTTGTACATAGGAGATACTCGGTAAATATTTGAGTTAACTTGGAGTATTATGTTTATTGGGAGTCCCTGGGTGATGCAAATGGTTAACTCACTCAGTTGTTAACTGAAAGTTTGGAGGTTTCAGTCTACCCAGAAGTGCCTCAGAAGAAAGGCCTGAGGATTTAATTCTGAAAAATCAGCCATCGAAAGCCCCATGGAGCACAATTGTAATGTGATGCACACTAACTGACCCAACAGCAACAACTGGAACTGGATAACATTGACCAATAGGATGAATGCTTTGGTATTTTTTGACCAGAATAATTGTTAAATACAGTGCAAATAATTATATGATGGCCTGGTGATTTTGTTGTTTTTCTGATGAAATCATGGTAAACATTCAACTACCTGGTTAATTGCCTGGTGGTTAGCCTTTCTGATGCAGATATACAATCATCTTGATCATCCACCTGACGGGACCAACTACCCATATGCATTTTTTGTGGGATTTTTGTGTCATCATTGGGCACTGGGTCACTTTATCTCTAGTCCCTAAGGGCATATTTTCTATTCTCATCTTTTTCTGTCAGCTAGAAAAGGCTTTTTGGCTCACAACACACACACACACACACAAACACACACACACACACACACACACACACACACACACACCCCCCACGGAAGGTTCTTCAAGACTGCCCATTTTTAGTTTTAATTACTTCTTAATTCAGGGATCCTACACAGGATAAAGGTTGATGAAAGCAGGAAAACCATCTCTTGCCTCCTGATTTATTTTGATTTGTCATTTTTTGATAACGCTAATCTTAAAGAAGTATCAGCTTCTTGCAAAGAGACATCTCCCGTCTCTTTAGCGCCTTCCTGAGGCTGATGGTCAAAGGTCATACAGTTCCTTATGGTAATAGGGTGGCCTCTGTTAAAAAGGACTATCTATTTCAACATGTCACTAAGCAAACTGGCAATCAGAGAGGTCAAAAAACAATTGTCATACTGGGGGTAAAGTCAAAGTCAACGAGCTTAAAATTGTTTTATCAATAGCTTTCTCCTCATCCATGAATAAAAGTAAACTTCCCAACATAAGCAATCACTTTTTTTTTAACCCTAATGAAAATCTTGACATACTAGAAAATTTGCAACCTCCCTTCCCCAAAATGTTGTTTTCAGTTGCACTGTGATTTTTGGCTAGAAGAAACCAAAACAAAATAAACCTTTTTGGATTATACACTTTCCCACAAATTACATTCCCAAAGGTCATTTAAATATTCATTATATCGCCTTTAGAAAAGCTAAACTCCGTAACTCTTTACTTCCCTTTGGCTAATCTTTCTCTCTTATTAAAGCTTGTGTAGTTAGTTCAAACCCTTTTTCTTCTGCATTTTTCTCCTATCCTAGGAATCTGGGCTGCTTCCTACAACCTCCTCTCTCTCACCTTTTGAAAAGCAATTGAAAACATCTTTGCTTGCTGTCCAGAGGGAATTCATCCATTTAACATAAAATTACACAGGAATTCCCCAATTAGAGAACATAAAGCATTTCTCATGATGTTAAGTGAGGGGTTTCTAGGCATGATAAGCTCAAGACAGAGCAGTCAATTTTTGACCAGTGCCCACACGTGGGCAGTTACTAAGAGATCTGAGTGCCGTGTGAGTTCCCCATCCAGTACATTTTTTTCCTTGCTATTTCCTACTGCTTTTCTACTCTCTTGCTTTTCTATCCCCTTATTCACTTGAATAATCAGTAGCAGAAGCAGAAACATAATTACCCACATCATCCTCTCTGTGCTCAAAACACGGGTAAGAGGGGTACAATTCATCACTTATGAATCTATTGCATTCTTTTTTTTATGTTTTATTTTTTATTTTTGTTGTACTTCAGGTGAAGGCGTACAGAACAAATAGCTTCTCATGAAACAGTAGTACACATACTGTTTTATGACATTGGTTAACAACCCCACAACATGTCAACCCTCTCCCTTCTCGATCTTTTTTTTTTTTTTTTTGGTGAAAATATACATAGCCAAAGATACACCATTTCAAAAATTTCTACATGCACAGTTTAGTGACATCGACTACGCTCTTCCAATTGTGCTGCTATTCTCACGTTAGATGAAGGTTTACAGAACAAAATAGTTTCTCATTTAACAGTACACATGCTGCCCTATGACAATGGTTAACAACCTCACAACACATCAACACTGTCCTTACTCATCCTTGGGTTTCCTATCACCAGCTTCTCTGTCCCCTTCTGCTTTCTGGCCCTTGTCCCTGGACTGCTGTGCCTCATTAGTCCCATTTGGTTTTATGGGGCTGTCCACTCCCTGGCTGAATGATGAACCTCGCAGATGACATCACCACTGAGCTAAAAGGGTATCTGGGGGCCATACTCTCGGGGTTTCTCCAGTCTCCTTTAGGCCAGTAAATCTGGTCTTTATTTTGTGAGTTAGAATTTTGTTCTACATCCTTCTCCAGCTCTGTCCAGAACCCTCTGCTGTGATCCTGGTCAGAGCAGTCAGTGGTGGTAGTCCATTGCCTTCTTAATGACAAATGACTCCAACAGTGTCTTATGAATGGAATTTCTGAGCAAAGGCTGAGAGCTTATGAAGTTAACCCTTGTTTTGCCTCAGTGGCCAGTACCACCTGCCCTTTTTCACCTCCTTCCAAGCTGCCAACAAAACCAGGACTGGATTCTATAAAATGTACCTCTGGGAAGTTCACAACATATGGCAGCTCTGAGAATCTCACCCTACACTCTAGGGAATTTTTCCCCATAGCTTACACAAATTGTAAATTATTATCCATAGAATAATGGTAAAGAGAGACAAGGGCAGGGAAAGGATCTGCCATAAAGCCTCCATTAGTAAATGAGATTGGCTTTCCTATTCATGTGAAAAGTTCAAGGAGGCAATCTTATTAAACAGCCATTTTGCATAAAGAAATAATATGGCATAATGGACCTTTTCAAATAACTTTGATGTTTTCCAGAACAATTTATTAATACTGTGCTTTGGAGGAATAAGGGATGAAATCTCACTGGAGAATAAAATCGGCAGTGGTTGGGCAGTTGGTCACCATTCAGCAGATTTCACAGCTGTCTGAAACATATTTCTGTTCTCTGCCAGAAGTGCTTCACGACACTCCCCCCTCCCAATTTCATCTTAAAGTTGTTTTACACCAGAGAAACACAAGTCTTCATTTTCAATTTTCTATAAATGATAGCTCAAGCAATAGTGATGTAACGACAATCTGACCTCTCCCTTTTTCCATTCCACGTATCAATGCTCACCCGCCTTCTTAAGATTGGAGATGAAGGATAGGTGGGAAAAGTTGGTGATGGAGGGGGGATGCTCGGGTTTATAAGAAGTTATGCTAATAATTGACCTGTTTGAAGTAAGTTATACAAACAAAACCCAGAATTTGTCTTTTGAGCTGGATCTGTACCTGTCTGAATATGTATACTTATGTGTAGTCCCTGGGTGGTACAAATGGTTAAGGTACTCGCTGTTAACTGAAAGGTTGGAGGTTTGAGTCCTCCTAGCTGCTCCTTGGCAAAAAGGTCCAGCAATCTACCTCTGAAATATTAGCCTTTGAAAACTCTATGGAGCCCATTTCTATTCTGACACACATGGGGTCACCATGAATTGGAGTTCACTCGACAGCAACTTGCGGGCGTGATGGATACACACATGTGTGATGAACTGAATTAAATCATTGCATATCAAACTCCTTTATGGAATTTGCACAACTGTGCCTGCTTCTAGCTGGAACCACTCAGCGTTCTGTCCCATTCTCTTTCGCACCTTACCTAAAGTTAGACACCTCGCAACCACTTTCAGTTTCTCTGTGTTTTGAGTACATTCTCAGAAGTGATTACTTACTGCCATATTAATTAATAAAATCACATGTATTCATACAAGTGCATTCTGTAAAGTACTAGTTTTACTACTAAAGGAGCTCCTTGTCAAACAAGTTTGGGACATACTGGAAAAATAAAGTTCAACAGTTTTCTTTGCCATCAATGCTTATTATAGTACTGAGCTTTTAATGTACTTAGTTGTTTTGAATCTTCTTGAGGGTTTATGATTGGTTGTGTTTCCCAAACGTACTTGACTTTTCTCAAGGGACACCTTTTTGCAAACATACTTTGGGAAGCACTCTGGTGCACTATCAAGAGTTATAGAGGAAGAAGAATTTATTTTCTTCAGCCTCAAATAGCTCCTATAATGTAACGTGGACTGAGAACCAATAAATATGATGAGAACAGGATGGTGAGCTTCTGGATTCTAGAAATCATCTCTCTTACTGACTTTGATGAAGCACACTGCCATATTGGAGAAGCTTACTTAGCAAGGTTCTTTAAAAGCAAGGATGGCGAGACTTCGTCTCACATATTTTGGACATGCAATCAGGAAGGACCAGTCCCTGGAGAAGGACATCATGCTTGGTAGAGTGGAGCATCAGTGAAAAAGAGGAAGACTCTCAACAAGATGGATTGAACACGGTGGCTGCAACAGTGGGCTCAAGCATAATGATTGTGAGGATGGTGCTCGACCCAGCAGTGTTTTGCTTCTGTTGCACACAAGGTCGCTATGAGTCGAAACCGACTCGATAGCACCTAACAACAACAACATAGCAAGGAACTGACAGTACCCTCCAGCCAATATCCAGCAAGAACTTGAGGTTCTCAAGGGACTAAATTCTGCCAGCAGCCACGTGAGTGAGCTTGGATACAGATCCTTCCCTGGTTGATGCTTCTGATGAAATGACCCTGGCCTGCCATTTTGATTGCAGCCTGTGAAAGACCATGAAGCAGCTACTATGCCTGGATTCCTAACCTACTGAAATTGTGAGATAATAAATGTACATCATTGTAAGCTATTAATTTTGGGAGTAATTTGTTATACAGCAATAGATAACTAATACAGATTTTGGTACACAGTCTAGAATAATGTACACCAATGCCTCAGTGGCATTAGTTTAGAAAATATAATTGAGGATAGAAGTCCTGTGCAGAGTTTTGAAGGAGAAAAAAAAAAAGATTATTTTCTTAGGATAAGGTACCCCTGGGTGGTGCAAAACTGGGTTACCAACCAAAAGGTTGGCACTTCAAACTCACCTGGAGGTACTTCAGAAGAAAGGCTTAGCAATCTTCTGCTGAAAGGTCACAGCCATGAAAACCCTGTGGAACACAGTTCTATTCTCTGAGTACTAGGTCTTCATGAGTCAGAAAAGCTTCAATGGCAACTCATTTGGTGTTTTTGTTTTTTTCATAGAATAAGGGAGGATATCTCAGTTATGGAGAAAGGAATGTGCAAGGACTTATAATGTTAATCACTGCAGAGAATATTTCCTGAAAGCTTATTATATGTATGGCAGAATGGGGAGTAGGAAAATTTCTCCTGTCCTCAAGGAACTTTCTCCCTAGAAGAGAAGACAAATAAATAATTGATGATCTACTTTCAAAAGTAGAATTAAAATAAAGGTATGAAAGTGCTATAGAAGCTATACTTCTATATGTGGGTATGGGAGAGATTAGTCCCAACAGAGTGTAAGGAGAGAACTAAGGAAGTTTACATGGAGAAAATGCCAGTTGAATTGGCCCTGAGGAATAGGTGGTGTTTTAACAGGTGGAAAGGGTAGACTGGGGGTGGGAGGGTGGGGGTGTGGAATCAGGGGGTTGTTCAAGGAGAAAGCAGGTATGTGTGGGACATCAAGTAGGGTGCCTCTAAGAAAAAACTGGAATCAAAATTGAATATTCAAACGATTGTTACTTGTATTGGGTGAATTTTTTTTAAGATTTTTTTCTTAAATTGTAGTTTAAGTGAAAGTTTACAGTTCAAGTTAGTCTCTCATATAAAAATTTATGCATACATTGTTATGTGACCCTAATTGCTCTCCCTGTACTGTGACAACACACTCCTCCTTTCCACCTCTGATTTCCCGTGTCCGTTCAACCAGCTCCTAACCCTCTCTGCCTTCTTATCTCACCTCTGGAAAGAAGCTGCCCATTTAGTCTCATATATCTGCTTGAGCTAAGAAGCACAGTCTTCATGAGTATCATTTTATGTCCCACAGTCCGGTTCAATCTTTGTCTGAAGAGATGGCCTTGGGAATTTTTTTAGTTCTGGCTTAACAGAGAGTCTGGGGGCCATGCCTTCCGGGGTTCCTCCAGTCACAGTCAGATCATTAAGTCTGGTCTTTTTATTAGAATTTGAGTTTTGCAACCCACCCTTCCCCTGCTCCATCAGGCACTTTCTGTCGTGTTCCCTGTTAGGGCGGTCATTGGTGGTAGCCGGGCACCATCCATTTCTTCTGGTTTCAGGCTGATGGAGCCTCTGGTTTATGTGGCCTTTTCTGTCTCTTGGGGTAATATTTTCTTTGTGACTTTGGTGTTCTTCATTCTCCTTTACTCGAGGTGAGTTGGGACCAACTAATGCATCTTAGATGGCCACTCACTAGTTTTTAAGACCCCACATGCCACTCATCAAAGTAGGATGAAGAACGTTTTCTTAATAAACTTTGTTATGCCAGTTGACCTAGATTTCCCCTGAAAGCATGGTCCTCAGACCTCCGCCCCTGCTACTCAGTCCCTTGAAGTGCTTGGTTGTATTCAAGAAACTTCTTAGCTTTGGTTTAGTCCCGTTGTGCTGACTTCCCATGTAGTGTGTGCTGTCCTTCCCTTTACCTAAGATAAATCTTGTCTCCTATCTAGTTAGTGAATAACCCTCTCCCTCTCTCCCCACCCTAGTAACCATCAAAGAATGTTTTCTTCTGTGTTTAAACCTTTTCTTGAGTCCTTATAATAGTGTTCTTATACAATATTTGTCCTGTGACTGACTAAATTCATTCAGCATAATGCCCTCCTGATTCCTCCATATTAAAGCTGTTTCATGGATTTATCGTTGTTCTTTATCGTTGTGTAGTATTCCATTGTGTGAATATACCGTTATTTGTTTATCCATTTTTCCGTTGATGGGCACCTAGGTTGTTTCCATCTTTTTGCTATTGTGAACAGTGCTGCAGTGAACATGGGTGTGCATGTATCTATTCATGTGATGGCTCTTATTTCTCTAGGATATATTCCAAGGAGCGGGATTGCTGGATTGTATGGTACTTCTATTTCTAGCTTTTTAAGGAAGCGCCAAATAGATTTCCAAAGTGGATGCACCATTTTACATTCCCACCAACAGTGTATAAGTATTCCAGTCTCTGCACAACCTCTCCAATATTTGTTATTTTGTGTTTTTTGGATTAATGCTAGCCTTGGTATCTCATTGTAGTTTTTATTTGCATTTCTCTAATGGCTAATGATCGTGAGCATTTCTTCATGTGTCTGTTAACCGCCTGAATGTCTTCTTTGCCAAAGTGTCTGTTCATATCCTTTGCCCTCGGATTTGTCATAGCCAAAATTTTTGTTCCCAGTCTATAGGTTGTCTTTTGACTCCTTTGGTAAAGTCTTTTAAGTGTTTGATTTTTAGGGGCTCCCAGTTATCTTGTCTCTTTTCTGGTGCTTGTGCATTGTTACTTATGGTTCGTATTCTGTGTATGCCATGTATTAGGGCTCCTATTATTGTCCCTATTTTTTCTTCCATGATCTTTATCGTTTTCAATTTTATATTTAAGTCTTTGATCCATTTTGAGTTAGTTTTGATGCATGGTGTGAGGTATGGGTCTTGTTTCAGTTTTTTGCTGATGGATATCCAGTTATGCCTGCACCATTTGTTAAAGAGACTGTCTTTTCCCCAATTAACGGACTTTGTGCCTTTGTCAACCATCAGCTGCTCATAGGTGTATGAATTTGTGTCTGGATTCTCAATTCTGTTCCATTGGTCTACATACCTGTTGTTGTACCAGTACCAGGCTGTTTTGACTACCGTGGCTGTATAATAGGTTCTAACATCAGGTAGTGTGAGGCCTCCCACTTCATTCTTCTTCTTGAGTAATGCTTTACTTATTCAAGGCCTCTTCCCTTTCCACATGAAGTTGGTGATTTGTGTCTCCATCTCATTAAAAAATGCTGTTGGAATATGGATAGAGATTGCATTGTATCTGTAGATCACTTTGGGTAGAACTCACATTTTCACAATGTTGAGTCTTCCTATTCATAAGCAAGGTATGTTTTTCCACTTATGCAGGTCTCTTTTGTTTTCTTGCAGTAGTGTCCTGTAGTTTTCATTGTATAGGTCTTGTATGTCTCTGGTTAGATTTATTCCTAAATATTTTATCTTTTGGGGGGCTATTGTAAATGGTATTGATTTGGTGATTTCCTCTTGGAGGTTCTCTTTGTTGATGTAGAGGAATCCAACTGATTTTTGTATGTTTATCTTGTATCTTGATACTTTGCTGAAATCTTCTATTAGTCCCAGTAGTTCTCTTGTGGATTCTTTGGGGTTTTCTGTGTAAAAGATCATATCATCTGCAAATAGAGATACTTTGACTTCTTGTCTCCCAATTTGGATGCCCTTTATTTCTTTTTCTAGCCTATTGGCTCTGGCTAGGACTTCTAGCACAATGTTGAATAAGAGTGGTAATAAAGGGCATCCTGTATTGGGTGAATTTTTATTCAACAAATTATATCAAGGCAATGACAATTTGGTTATCAGAATGAAAGATTGGATTCTTAATCCTTTTTATTGCAGTTTTCAGTCTGATACTGGAAATAAACACTTCTCTTAAGATAGGCCTGACCATTCTTAAACCCATGGCTTAAGATAACATGAGATCAAAACCATCCAGGTAAAAGACCATCACAGACTCTTAATCACCTCCAGATAAGATTCCACATTGTCCCTTGGAAACTTCTTCTAATGTTTAACAGCCAGACTACTCTTCTTGATTTTGTGTCTCCTGGTGGTTAATTACTCACTTTTAAATTGTGAAGGTACTTAAGTCTTATCTTTGAAGAGTTCTGAGTTTCTTTGACATTTCTTCATAGGTCCTTTTTCTAAGTCATTAATAATTGTCATGCTATCCTCTGGACCTAGTCCAAATTTTCTATGTCTCTTTAGCAGTAAAGACCCCATCCTGGCAGAGCCCATTAATAAAGGGCCTAGCACATGACAGGTAGGGTTAAAGCATGACTTGGCTTTCGCATTTTATATTCCATGCACGTGACGTCACCTGATGCTTACTTCCTAATGTCAGTACCATGTCGTGGACCCACATTTGTTCTGCCCATCATGACATCCAGAGCTACAGAGAAGTCTCGGCTCTGTGAACAGCCCACTAATCCTCTCTTTAGGGTCCTGGAGTTTAGGAGTTATTACCCCTCACAGAGTTTGTATTGTAACAGATATCTAGTGTGATTAGCATTTCATGTTTGAAAATCAAAAATGAAGCATCATTAAAGCAGCCTTCTATGGTAAAGTAATATCAACTTTAATGAGAACCTGCTAGGCATTATCTATGTAAGTCTCCCAAACATCCTGCCAGGAGTGTTGGATGGCTTCTATCTTGGTTTTCCATCGAGAAAATCAAGGCTTAGATATAGTAATTTATTTACATAAGTACGTCGTAAATGGTGAACACCTATAAAATCTAATGTATACTACACAAATCCTATGGGACCTGCCCCTTCAAAAAAAGTTTTGTGTCCAGATTTCACCCTAAATTGTTGAAGCACGTAAGCCCTGAATCATTAATAAAGAAATGCAATTTAGCTGTAGTGTGTTTTTGTTCGTTGCTGTCGAGTTGATCCCGACTCATAGTGACCCATGTGTGCAGAGTAGAACCACTCCATAGGGTTTTCAAGGCTGGGACCTTTTGGAAGCAGATTGCCAGGCCTGTTTTTCAAGGGGTCTCTCAGTGGATTGGAACTGCCAACCTTTCGGCTAATAGGAGAGCACTTAACCATTTATGCCACTCAGGTAGTGTAGTAGCTAAAATTTAGGCAAAAGTGCTATATTTGGATTATTAGTATGTGACTGAGAGGATTGGTGAGATGTTTATGTACATGTGTCCTTATTAACTATTTGTATGCATCATTCTTGGTACTGAGTGAAGAGATCTGTAAGTCTTATTCTCTTTTTAAGTAGGGGACCTTCTTTATTCCTGCACTGGTCAAGGGTTTGGTAGTAAAAAGCATTAAATTTTGCTGTAAATTAAAATCTATATTTATATGTCTGTAAATCTATCTCTATCTAGAAATACATCTGTATCTGTAAATATATTTCTATCTATAAATATCTCTCTCTATCTATCTATCTATCATTGTTGTTAGGTGCCACTGAGTCGATTTCTGACTCTTAGCGACCCCATGTGGCAGAGTAGAACTGCCCCATTAGGTTTTCTAGGCTGTAATCTTTAAAGGAGCAGATCACCATGTCTTTCTCCTATGGAGCTGTTGGGTGGGTTCAAACTGCCAACCTTTCAGTTAGCAGCCAAGCACTTAACCATTGTGACACCAAGGCTACTTATGGCACTCAACGACACCTAACAACAACAACATATATACATATATGTTGCTGTTCTTGTTATATATATATAACATATATATATCTTATATATGTATATAAATGTGTGTATATATATCTTATATATATGTATAACATATATGTATATGTATTATATAGGTTATATATATACATATATATGTATATGTCTTCTAACAGAGTAAGATATTCCACCAAGAACACAAATTTAGTAGATTATATATATATAATATACATATATATACATTATATATAATCTATTATATTATATATATACATTATATATATATATATATATATATATATATATATATAATCTACCAGGTCTCTGTTCATGGTGGAATATCTTACTTTATCAGAAGAAAACAGTGTGTTGTTATTTCCAACTTTAGATCTAGAAAATTTGTTTTTAACCAAACTAAAAAAACAAGGTCCCACAACCAGTTAATGGCTGATGGAAGTCTAGAATACCGGTGTCTTAACTCCAGTGTTCTTTCTATTAAACTGCACAATTGATAGTGAACATTAATTGATAACTGGTGCTTGGGAATTACATTACTATTTGATTACACTGTTTTGTCATCAAAAAATTATGGAAGTCATTGAGTGGTTGGAACCAGGAATCACATAAAGCCAGTCAGCAGATTATATTCTAGGTATTCCCTTTGGAATCAATTAAAAAGCATCTTTAACAAATTAGTCCCTTTGTTTCATCATTAAAAAAGGAATATATAAACAGGATATTTAAGTAGTAAAGTATTTTTCATTCAAATTAATTATAGCAAATTAGCTAAAGAATCTATAATAAATTACAAAGTTTGACACCTTATGAACTTATTAAAGTGAAAGCTTTCCTCACAGCCTTAAATTATTCATTTTCATAGCCTGAAATTATAATTTAGTAGTTTTATCAGCATGTGATATTTTTTAAATTACAATAATATAGTGATCTCAGTCTGCATAACTGAAAATTACCCATAGCATTTTAGTAGCACCATAAAGTAATGAATGAATGATCAAATCTGATTGGCTACATAGTCTTTGAGCTTTTTGGGAAAACAGATAAAAACTCATTCCCCAATAAACCAATAATTTAGACATAACAATTGCTATCTAATAAAGCCAACTATTTTACTACTTCCATTCAATTTCGTGAAAATTTCATTTTGTGTTGAGTCCCCCCACCCCCTGCTTGGTTAAAAGCTCAGCTGCTAACCAAAAAGGTCAGCAGTTTGAATCCACAAGCTGCTCCCTGGAAACCCAACAGGGCAGTTCTACTTTTTCTTATAGAGTTGCTATGAGTCGGAATTGACCCTAAGGCAATGGTTTTTTGGTCTTCTTCCCCTGGAGCTAAATTCTTGATTCCCTCTGTGACAAAAGGAGAAAACAAATGTGCATTCAGCATTTCTGTTTAATTCCTCAGCTCCCCTTCACAGCAACATTTCTTTAAAGAATTTTCCACCCTTTTCATGACCATTGAGATATATGGTTGCCCACTCACATTTTCTGCCTCTCAGGTTTTTTGAGAAGCTATTTTCTCAATCAGAGTGCATGCTGCCAGAAGGCAAGGGCCTTTATGACAGTTTGAAACTGAAAAAATGGGCTTGTGCTGCAAATTACTGTTTCTACAGTTTATTGTATGAGGTTTGTGCATTTTTGGTAGGGAAAATAGATACATTGAAAAATATTTTGTGGGACATCATTTGCCCCAGTGGACTCTAGATTCTGGTGGGGGTGTATAATTAGTGGAGCAGCTCTGAACACCAAGGGTAGGCTTGCTGCAGGGAGCAAAGAAAAAGTCCATACTACCTACCAAAAATTCAACAACATTCTATGATTCAGCCCGCTTTTATTAATGAAAACACATGGTACCAACAAAAAAATTCAAAGAAGAAAATAATTGTGTCTTGAAAGCACTATAGTAGGTTACCGCTTCTCACCTCATTTCAATACTCAAACCTTTCCAGTCAGGATTCTATCCCTATTGTTCTATGAAATTACTCTTTTCTTTTTTTGATTTTTTTTATAGTACTTTAGGTGAAGGTTTACAGAACAAATACTTTCTCATTAAACAGTCAGTACACATATTGTTTTATGACATTGGTTAACAACCCCACAACATGTCAACACTCTCCCTTCTCGACCCTGAAGGCCCCCCCCCTTTTTTTTTTTGGTGAAAATAGACATAGCCAAAGATATACCATTTTGAAAATTTCGACATGTACAATTCAGTGACATCAATTAATTATTCCATCGCCATTGTCTTCGACTCACTGTCCCCTAGGCTTCCCATCAAACCTTTTGAGTTGCTGTTGTCAGTTTGATCTCACATAGATAATTCTTTTTTTTTTTTTGTACCTAAGATGAAGGTTTGCAGAACAAATAGTTTCTCATTAAACAGTTAGTACACATATTGCCCTATGACAATGGTTAACAACCCCACTACATGTCAACACTGTCCTTTCTCTACCTTGGGTTCCCTATCACCAGCTTTCCCATCCGCTCCTTCCTTCTAGTCCTTGTCCCTGGACTGCTGTGCCTCATTAGTCCCATTTTATCTTATGGGGCTGTCCAGTCTCCAGCTGAACAGTGAACCTCAGGAGTGATTTTACCACTGAGCTAAAAGGGTGTTCGGGTGCCATACTCTTGGTGTTTCTCCAGTCTCTGTCAGGCCAGCAAGTCTGGTCTTTCTGTGTGTGTGTGTGTGTGTTAGAATTTTGTTCTACATCCTTCTCCAGCTTTGTCCAGAACCATCTGTTGTGATCCCAGTCAGAAGAGTCAGCGGTGGTAGCTGGGCACCATCTAGCTGTACTGGACTCAGTCTGGTGGAGGCCTTGGTAGCTGTGGTCTATTAGTCCTTTGGACTAATCTTTTCCTTGTGTCTTGTTCTCTTCATTCTCCCTTGTTCCCAAACAGGTGAGACCAGTGGAGTATCTTAGACGGCTGCTCACAGGCTTTTAAGACCCCAGATGCTACTCACCAAGGTAGAATGTAAAATATTGTCTTTATAAACTGTGTTCTGCCAATTGAGCTAGATGTTCCCCAAGACCATGGTCCCCACAGCCCTCTGTCTAACAATTCAGTCCCTCAGGGAGTTTGGATGTGTCTACGGAGCTTCCATGACCTTTCCTTGTACAAGTTGTGCTGGCTTCCCCAGTATTGTATACTGTCTTAACCTTCACCAAAGTTATCACTTATCTATTGTCTATTTAGTATTTCCCCACCCAGCCCTCCCAGCCCTCATAACCAACAAAGATTGTTACTTTTTTTGTGTAAACCTTTTCATGAGTTTTTACAACAGAGGTCTGATACAATATTTGTCCTTTTGTGACTGACTTATTTCACTCAGCATAATGTCCTCCAGTTTCATCCATGTTATGAGATGCTTCACAGATTCATCATTGTTCTTTATCGTTGCATAATACTCCATGGTGTGTATGTACCATAGTTTGTTTATCCATTCATCTGTTGATGGACATCTAGGTTGTTTCCATCGTTTTGTTATTGTGAACAATGCTGCAATCAACATTGGTGTGCATATGTCTATTCATGTGAGGGCTCTTATTTCTCTAGGATATATTCCTAGGAGTGGGATTGCTGGATCGAATGGTTTGTCTATTTCTACGTTTCTAAGGAAGCGCCATATCCTTTTCCAAAATGGTTGTATCATTTTGCATTACCACCAGCAGTGCATAAGAGTTCCGATCTCCCCGCAGCCTCTCCAAAATTTGTTATTTCCAGTGTTTTGATTCGTGCCAGTAATGCCTGGGTGATATGGTATCTCACTGTAGTTTTAATTTGCGTTTCTCTAATGGCTAGTGATCATGAGCATTTCCTCATTTGTCTGTTGGCTGCATAAATGTCTTCTTTGGTGAAGTGTCTGTTCATTTCCTTTGCTCATTTTTTAATTGAATTAGTTGTCTTTTTGTGGTAGAGATGTTGGATTTTCTTGTAGATTATAGAGATTGTACCTTTGTCTGACTTGTAATGTCCAAAATTTTTTTCCCAGTCTGTAGGTTCTCTTTTTATTCTTTCGGTGAAGTCTTTTGAAGAGCATAGATGATTGATTTTTAGAAGATCTCAGTAATCTAGCTTATCTTCTGGAGTTTGTGTGTTGTTGGCTATGGTTTGTATCCTGTTAATGCCATGTATTAGGGTCTCTAGCATTGATCCTATTTTCTCTTCTATGAAATTTATAGTTTTTGACTTCATATTTAGATCTTTGATCCATTTTGAATTAGTTTTTGTATATGCTGTGAGTTATGGGTCCTGTTTCATTTTTTTGCAGATGGACATCAGGTTTTGCCAGCACCATCTGTTAAAAAGACTGTCTTTTCCCCGTTTGATGGTTTTTGGGCCCTTGTCGAAAATCAGGGGACCATAGGTGGATGGATTTACGTCTGGGTCCTCAATTCTGTTCCATTGGTCAATGTATCTGTCGTTGTACCAGTACCGGGCTGTTTTGACTACCTCAGCTGTGTAGTAGGTCTGAGGTCAGGTAGTGTGAGTCCTCCTACTTTATTCTTCTTCGTCAATAGTGCTTTACTTATCCAGGGATTCTTCCCTTTCCATATAATATTAATGATTAGTTTTTCCATCTCTTTAAAGAAAGTTGTTGGCATTTGGATTGGGATTGCATTGTATTTGTAAATTGCTTTGGGTAGAATTGTCATCTTCACTATGTTGAGCCTATCTATCTATGAGCATGGTATGTTTGTCCATTTATGTAGATACCTTTGGGTTTCTTGCAGTAGTGTTTTGTAGTTTTCTTTGTGTAGATCTTTTACATTCCTGGTCAGATTTATTCCTAAGTATTTACTTTTATTTAGGGGCTATTGTAAAAGATATTTTTTCCTGATTTCCTTTTCATCATTCTCTTTATTGGTTTATAGGAATCCAGCTGATTTTTGTATGTTTATCTTGTATCCTGCTACTCTGCTGAATCTTTCTATTAGTTCCAGTAGATTTCTTGTGGAGTCTTTAGGGTTTTCTATGTATAGTATCATATCATCTGCAAACAGGGACAGTTTAAGTTCTTCTTAACCAATTTGGATGCCCTTTATTTCTTTTTCTTGCCTTATTGCTCCAGCTAGAACTTCCAGCACAATGTTAAATTGGAGTGGTGATAAAGGGCATCCTTGTCATATTCCTGTTCTCAAGGGGAGAACAGGCTCTCTCCATTAAGAATGATGTTGGCCCTTGGTTTTGCATAGATGCCTTTTATTATGTTGAGGAATTTCCCTTCTATACCTATTTTATTGAGAGTTTTTATCAGGAATGGGTGTTGGACTTTGTCAGATGCCTTTTCTGTGTCAATTGAGACGATCATTTGATTTTTTTCTTTCCTTTTATTTATGTGGCAGATTATGTTGATTGATTTTCTAATGTCGAACCATCCTTGCATACCTAGTATGAGTCCTACTTGGTCGTAATATATTATTTTTTCTTTTTGATATGATGCTGAATTCTATTGGCTAGAATTTTGTTGAGAATTTTTGCATCTATATTCATGAGAGATATTGGTCTGTAATTTTCTTTTGTTTGGCATCTTTGCCTGGTTTTGTTATCAGGGTTATGCTGGCTTCGTAGAATGAATTCAGAAGTGTCGCTTCCTTTTCTATGCTGTGAAATAGTTTGAGTAGTACTGGTACAAGCGCTTCTCTGAATATTTGGTAGAATTCTCCAGTGAAGCCACTTGGGCCAGAGCATTTTTTTTGTTAGGAGTTTTTGTTGTTGTTGTTTTTTTTTTTAACCTTTTCAAACTCTTCTTTTATTATGGGTCTGTTCAGATTTTCAACAGCACTTTGTGTTAGTCTGGGTAGGTAGTGTGTTTCTAGAAATTTATCCATTCCTTTAGGTTTTGAAATTTGTTGGAGTTTAGTTTTTCATAATACTCTGTTATGATCCTTTTTTATTTCAGTTGGGTGTATTATAATGTTCCACATTTCATTTCTTATTTGGGTTATTTGTGCCCTATCCTGTTTTTCTTTTTGTTAGTCTGGCCAGTGGTTTGTCAATTTTGTTGATTCTTTCAAAAGAACCAACTTTTGGTTTTGTTGATTCATTCTATTGTTTTTCTATTGTCTATTTCATTTATTTCTGCTCTGATCTTTACTATTTCCTTTCTTCTGGTGGTTGTGGGCTTTTTTTTCTGTTCTCTTCCTATTTGTTGGAATTCTGTAGTTAATGTTTTGATTTTGTCCCTTTATTCTTTTTCGATATGTGCTTCTATTGCTATAAATTGTCCTCTGAGGACTGCCTTTGCTGTGTCCCAAATGTTTTGGTATGATGTGTTTTCATTCTCATTTGATTCTAGGAATTTTTGGATTCCATCTCTGATTTCTTCTATTACCCACTGATGTGCTAGCAGGGTATTATTCAGTTTCCATGTAGTTGATTTTTTTTTCCTTGCTTATTCTAGTGTTAATTTCTACCTTGATGGCATTGTGTTCGGAGAAGATACTTTGAATTATCTCAATGTTTTGGATCTCTTTGAGGATTGCTCTGTGGCTTAAGATGTGGTCTATTCTGGAGAACATTCCATGTGCATTGGAAAAGAATGTGTAGTTTTCAGCAGTTGGATGGAGTGTTCTATATATGTCTATGAGGTCCAGTTGGCTGATTGCGCCCTTTAGGTCTTCTGTATCTTTGCTGAGTTTCTTCTTAGTTGTTCTGTCCTTTATTGAGAGTGGTGTGTTGAAGTCTCCTACTATTATTGTGGAACTGTCAATTTCTCTTTCCAGTGCAGTTAGAGTTTCTTTTATGTATTTTGGAGCCGTGTCATTGGGTACGTAGATGTTTATTATGGTTATGTCTTCATGATGGATCCTCCCCTTAGTCATTATATAGTGTCCTTCTTTGTCTTTTATGGTCGATTCTGTTTTAAAGTCTATTTTATCTGAGATTAGAATTGCCACTCCTGCTCTTTTTTGGTAGTTGTTAGCTTGATAGATTTTTTTCCAACCTTTGACATTTAATAAATTCACATCTTTGTTTTTAAGGTGTGTCTCTTGTAGACAGCGTATTGATGGATCCTGTTTTCTTATCCATTCTGTCACTCTCTGTCTCTTTATGGGTGCGTTGAGTCCATTTACATTCAGTGTAATTATTGATAGATGTGAGTTTGTTGCTGTCATTTTGTAGTGCTGAAGTTTTCTTTGTTCTTCTTACTCTCTTGTGCTGAGTTACTTTTGTTTGTGGATTTTATTTTTTTTCATTTCTCTCGTTTTTGCAGGTTTTGTTTTTGAAGGTTTTGTTTTTGTCAAGACTTTATGTCTTTCGTCTTTATTTTTATGAGTGTGTTTGTTAACTTTCTTTGTGGTTACCATGAATTTTACCCTTACCTTTCTAAGTTTGAAGCAGTCTACCATTACTTGGTATCGCCTTGCCTTCTTCTCAATTAGAAGGTTCTATACCTATGCCGTTTATTTCCTCTTTCATTGTTTTGATGTTATTGTCATCAATCGATTGACTCCTCTGATTCCCTGTTGTATTTCCTTTGGTTTTGGATGTCCTCGAGAGTTCATTTCCTAGATTGGTATCTGGCTTGTATGATCCTGCATCCTAGGTTCTGCCTGTGGGCTGAAGCTGTTTGTCCTCAGATCGAAGAACTCCCTTTAATAATTCTTGTAAGTTTGGTTTGACTTTTACATACTCCCTTAGTTTCTGTTTATCTGGAAATGACCTAATTTCACCATCAAATTTGAACGAGAGTTTTGCAGGATATATTATTCTTGGCTGACAATTTTTTCTTTCAAGATTTTATATATGTCATCCCATTGCCTTCTTGCCTGCATGGTTTCTGCCCAATAATCTGAGTTTAGTCTTATTGTTTCTCCTCTGTATGTGACTTCTTGTTTTATACGAGCTGCTCTCAGGATTCTTTGTTTGTCTTTGGTTATGGATAGTGTGAATACGATATACCTTGGTGATTTTCTTTTGGGTTGTCTTCTATATGGGGTTTGTTGAGCTTCTTGGATGGCCAGCTTTTCATCTTTCATGATATTGGGGAAGTTTTCTGTTAGCAGTTCCTCAATGATCCTCTCTGTGTTTTCTGTTTTCTCCCCCTGTTCTGGAATGCCAATCACTCAAATTTTTTATTTTAATTGTGTCCCACATAACTCTCAGGGTCTCTTCATTTTTCTTTGTTCTTTTTTCTGAGTTTTCTTGAAACAGAGTTGTATCCAAGTGTTTGTCTTCAGTTCCACTGATCCTGTCTTCCACGGTTTCAAATCTGCTTCTCAGCCCTTCTATGACATCATCCATTTCTGAAAGCTTTTTGTTTATCTTTTGGATTTCTAATTGTTGTTTTTGTATAATTTCTAGTTGTTAATTTTTTTTTGGGCATTTTGTTCCTGCATTATCTTCCTGAATTCTTCCAATTTTTTGTGTGTATTTTCCATGAATTTGTCTATTTTTTCCTCATGTTTGTCAGCTTTTTGCCTCAGTTCTTGGAAAATTCCAAGTATTAGAGATTTGAATTCCCTATCAGGCACTTCTAGTGCATTTTCTTCCACAGGAGAGTCATCTGGTGTTTTAATTTGGGTGCCTACTGGGACCATCCTGTCCTGTTTTTGTAAATGTTTTGATATTGTCTGCTGTTTTCAGGGCATTCAGTAGTTATTTCTCTCGTTTATTGATTGTAGATTTGTTTGTTTCATCCCTTTTTTAAAAAAAAAATTGACTATGTCTGAGCAGGCAGACTGCGTGCTCTTTGTTGTTTGCTCATCTGTGCGCTCAATACTTTTCACCTCCTTCTCCAACTGGCAGGTTATGTCACTCAGATATAGTACAGCAGGGCTGGTCTAGCTGAAGAGGAACCACTGGGAAGGGTTGTTTGTGGCACTCTCTACAGCCACCAGGTCGGGTTGGTAATCAGTGCTGGGCAGATTCCAGTAGGCCGTGCCTGCACTGCTTGGTGGCGTGATGTCAAGCGCACGGTTCAGGCATGCAGGATGCAGCGGGGAGATGGTAATGTGTGGAGCTAAGATGGATATGGGAGAGAGGAGAGACGAAAAGGATCAAAAAAAAAATACAAACAAACAAAAAAGAATGCTAGGGGAGCTTGCCATTGGAATGGAGAGATGAGAGACTATGAAATGGAGAAAAACAGAAAGGCGAAGAGGAAAAAAAGAAAAGAATGAACAAATAAAAATCAGAAAGGTTAAAGAACTGCAAAGTTCCCAGGGATCCCACCGATGCAGCTATGAGGTCTGGGGAAGTCGCTCTCAGGTGTCGCAGCACAGCCTGGCCAGAAGGCGCAGAGGCATACAACACCTGGTATTCAGGGATCAGAAAGAGAAGGAAGATACAGAGAGATGAGAAACTGAGCAATGAAGAAAGACAAAAAGGGAAAAAGAGGGAAAAGAAAACAAAACAAATCAAAAAAAAAAAAAAAAAGAACAAGAAAGGCCCCCCCCCCCAAAAAAAACAGAAGAAAAAACCAACGAAAAAGAAATGTCCTCAGGGATCTCTCCGCACATCTGTGGAAGCCAAAGGGGAGTTCCTTGCCACGCAGCTCCACCTGGCCAGAAAGGGCTGCCAACTCAAGAAAAGGAAAAGACAACAAACAATTCAAAATGAACAAATGATCAAAAGCCCCGGGATCCCACCAGTGCGGTAGCCCAGACCGGGAAGCAGCTCCACCTTCGAATGGAGCTCCGCAGCCCCTCGGGAAAAAGCAAAGATGGCGCTTGGAGCCAGGCACATGAGCGAAAGGAGGGGAAGGCGGTGAGAGGCAAGCAAGAAATCCAAAGCATTAGGAAAAAAAAAAAAAGCAACACCAGCAGCCAACAAATGGCACTCAGAGAGCCAACCAGTGCGGGCTGGTGTTTCTGGACAAGAGACTGTGTCTGCAGGAAGCAGAGGAGGCCCAGCCAGGGCGAAGAGGGGTGGGGGTGGGTAAGTGCACACCGCAAGTTACCGGTTGTTTTGTCTCCCGCTGGACGCTCCATGAGGCTGCTTTCTCATACCCCCATTTGCTGGTCTCTGATAGGAGTCCAAGATGGTGGATCCGTGCTGTGTTAGCTGGTAGGGGACCTCTGCATGAATCTCTCCTCACTCTCCATTCTCTGTCAGTTTTCTCACTCCATTTGGTGCTTGGCTGAGTTCTTTATCTCATCATTTGATGTTTTAGGGTTTCAGGATTGTTGTATTCTCTGGCTTAGTTTCTTGGATCTTTGCTGTGGAGGGACGGTGTGGTGCTTCTGCCTAGAGCTCCATTTTGCCGGAACTCCAGCCCTTTATAATTCTTGAAAGTTTGGTTTGGTTTTTACATATTCCCTTAATTTTTGTTTATCTGTAAATATCCTAATTTCACTATCATATTTGAACAAGAGTTTTGCAGGATACATTATTCTTGGCTGGCAATTTTTTCTTTCAAAGTTTTATATATGTCATCCCATTGCCTTCTTGCCAACATGGTTTCTGCCAAATAATCCGAGCTTAGTCTTATTGTTTCTCCTCTGTACATGACTTTTTGTTTTTCTCGAGCTGCTCTCAGGAGTCTTTGTTTGTCTTTGGTTTTCGCAAGTGTGATTATGATATGCATTGGTGATTTTCTTTTGGGGTTTATCCTATATGGAGTTCATTGTGCTTCTTGGATGGCCAGCTTTTCATCTTTCATGATATTGGGGAAGTTTTCTGTCAGCAGTTCTTCAGTGATCTTTTCTGTGTTTTCTGTTTTCTCCCCCTGTTCAGGGTTTTTTCATTTTCCTTCATTATTTTTTCTTATTTTTCCTCAAACAGAGTTGTATCCAAGTGTTTGTCTTCAATTTCGCTGATCCTGTCTTCCACCATTTCAAATCTGCTCCTCAGCCCTTCTATGACATTGTCCATTTCTGAAAACTTGTTGTTTATCTTTTGGATTTCTAATTGTTGTTTTTGTATGACTTCTAGTTGTGAATTTATACTTGCATTTGTTCCTGCCTTATTTTTCTGAATTCCTCCATTTTTTTGTCTGTATTTTCCATGGATTTTTCTGCCTTTTCCATGATTTTGTCTATTTTTTCCTCATTTTGGTCTTCTTTTTGCTTCAACTCTTGGATAGCTCTGTGTATTAGAGATTTGAATTCCCTATCAGGTAGTTCTAGTGTCTTTTCTTCTACTGGAAAGTCATCTGGTGTTTTATTTTGGATGCCTGCTGGAACCATCCTGTCTGTTTTTGTAGATGTTTTGATATTGTCTGCTGTCTTAGGGGTATTCGGTAGTTATTTTTCTTGTTTATTGATTTTAGATTTGTTTGTTTCATCCTACTTTTTTGTTTTATTTGGCTATTTCTGAGCAGGCGGGCTGTGTGTTCTTTGTTGTTTCCTTGTCTGTGGGCACAATGCTTTTGTCTCCTTCTCCAACTGGCAGGGTCAGTTGCTCAGATATGGTACAGCAGGCAGGTCTATCTGAAGAGTAGTTGCTGGGATGGGTTGTTTGTGGCACTGACTATGGCCACCAGGGTGGGCCGGTAATCAGTGCAGGGCAGGTTCTGGTAAGCTCTTCTTGGGCTCCTTGGTAGTGTGATGCTCAGTGCACGGTGCAGGTAGGCAGGATGGAGGGGGGAGATTGTTATGTATGGAGGTAAGAATGGCATAGGTGAGAGAAGAAAGGAACAGGATTCAAAAACATACAAACTAACAAAAAAAGTGCTACAGGAGCTTACTGTTGGAGTGGAGAGATGGGAGACTATGAAATGGAGAAAAACAGAAAGGAGAAGAAGAAGGAAAAAAAGGAAAAAAATGAATAAGTTAAAAGTAGAAAGAAAAAAGAAAAGCAAAGCTCCCAGGGATCCAACCGGTGTGGCTGCGAAGTCTGGGGAAGTTGCTTACAGGCTGCAAAGTACAGCCTGGCTGGAAGGGGTGGAGGTGTCACTCAGTGCCAAGAATTCACGGGAGAGGAAGAGAAGGAAAATATAGAGAGACGAGAAACTGAGTAATGAAGAAAGGCAAAAAGGGAAAAAGAAGGAAAACAAAACAAAACAAATTAAAAAAAAAAGAACAAGAAAACCCCCCTCTAAAATACAGAAGAAGAAAAAAGAAAAAATAAATGCCCTCAGGGATCCCTCTGCACCTCTGTGCAAACTGAGGGGGTAGGTCCTAAGTCGCACAGTACTGCCCAGCTAGAATGGGATCCCAATTCGAGAAAAGCAAAAGAAAACAAAGAAACAAACAATTCAAAACCAACCAAAAAAAGCCTCAGGATCCCACCAGCGCAGCATCATGGGCCAGGAAGCAGTCTCACGTTTCAGCAGTTTTTCACTGCCTTTCAAGAAGAAGCAAAGAAGGCACATGGAGCCAGGTATTTGAGAGAAAGGAGGGGGAGGTGGTGAGAGGTAAGGAAGAAATCTAAAGAAGTGGAAAAAAGCAACACCAGCAGCCAACAAATGGCACTTAGGGAGCCAGCCAGTGCAGGCGGGTGGAATTCAAGCAACACCAGGGTGAAGTCAGTGCTTCCCAGCCTATAGACCGTGGCTGCAGGAAACCGAGGAGGCCGAGTAGGTGTGAAGGGTGCGGGGCGGAAAAGCATATATCACTGGTTACTAGTTGTTCTGTCTCCTGCTGGAAGCTCCATGAAGCTGCTTTCTCATTACCCCCTGTTCACTGGTCTCTGATGGGAGTCCAAGACGGCGGTTTTGTGATATGTTAGCTGATAGGGGACCTCTACATGTATCTCTCCTCACTGTCTGTTCTCTGTCAGTTTCTTATTCCATTCGGTGCTTGGCTGAGTTCTTTATTTCTTCATTTGATGCTTAGGGTTTCAGGATTGCCGTTTTCTCTGTTTGCCTTAGTTTTTTGGATCTTTGCTGTGGAGGGATGGCATGGTGCTTCTGCGTATAACACCATGTTGCCCAGAAGTCTTGAAATTACTCTTTTCAAAGTCAACAACGGTCATTTCCTTTTCCTTTTCATACTTATCTCCTTAATATCTTTCAAAAACACTTGAACAGTCCCTACCTTGCAAAACACTGTCTTCTCTTGGTTTCTTTGACACCATGCTCTTCTGGTTTCCTCCTATTTTGTTTCCTCCTATTTTTTAGTCTCTTTTGTTAGTTCTTTTTCCTCTGTTTAATATCCAAAGGATAATTCCAGTGCCTTTATCTTCTATATGCTTCTTCTGTATGTAACCTTATCAAGCCCCATTGCTTTAGATATCATCTGCATGATAATCAATCCCAAATTTTTTCTCTTGTCCTAACCTCCTCTGGTTATTTCACTTCTATATTTGAATGACTAATAAATGCTCTCAACTTGGTGTTCAGAACAAAATTGTTGACTTCTTCCCACAAACTTATTCCTAGACTTCCCAGTCAGCAAAATATACCAGTATCTAGCCATTTGCTCAAGCCAAGAACCTAGGGGTTATCCTTGATTTCTTTTATTCTCTCACTCCCTATTTTCAATTCTTCCACAAGATTTGTCCACTCTACCTCCAAAACAGAGGTCTAACCAGTCTACTTCTGTGTGTCTCCTACTACCATTGTTGTCTCTAAGGCATCATTATCTCTCACCTGAAACACTACTAGGATGTTGTTATTGACTAGGGGAATGTGGAGGGTGTGGACCCATGGGTGACACTGTCAGAGGGTTGACACCAGAATGACTATCTATCAAATTTTTGTCCAGTATTTCAACATAAATTTATTATTTTTTATAAAAATACCCCTGAAGTTAGTTAAAAAACAAAACCAAACCGGTTGCCCTTGAGACAATTTCAACACAGTGACTCTATAGGACAGAGTAGAACTGTCCTATAGGGTTTCCAAAGAGTGGCTGGTGGATTCAAACCGTTGATCTTTTGGTTAACAGCCAAGCTCTTTACCACTCCACCATCAGGGCTCCAGTGTAGTTAGTTATAACAACAAAAACATTTTTTGTAAGTCCAGCTTATATGCTTCGATACACCTACAAGGCTAAAACTCTATGCTAGTTTACTTTCTGAACCCTCTAGTGTGCTCCAGTCAGAGCTGTTACTATTATCAAATTACAATGATGCTTTGAATCATGTGGTTTCGTCTGCATGCGCTACAAGCACACACTGTTGTTTTCCCTGCTGCTGGAGTTTTCATAGTCACTGATTTTGTCAAATTATCTAGTGTTTTACTACAGTATTGTGGTAATTAGTATTTGTGAACTTACATAAATAACTTTTTGAGAATGAAGTAATATTTAAAGAGAAAGGAGGAGAAAAATCAAAAAAAGATTCCATTCAATTACTAATAATCTTGCAACTAATTGTGCTATAATTCAATGTAGAAGGATTTTACTAAACAATTTTGTTGTTAATTTTCATATAATGTAAGGAATATTATTTTTAAGCAATTACAACTGTATCACATATGATTCTATGATTAAAATTGATAATAAACATTACTAACTATTCTGTGTGGTCTGGTACAGGAGGAGGTCCATGGGGGTGGGAGGAATGTGACACCATGTGTTACCACACTGGGTGACATCAACTCTAGTGATGCCCCTACTTATTGGTTTTCCTGATTCTATTCTCATCTGTGCAGTTTATTTTCTACACAGCAGTCAGAGTAAACTAGTAACTCTAAACTTCTCCATTTGATTCCCTCACACTAAAAATAAAATCCAGACTTCCCATCTTGACTTACGAAGGTCACTTGAACTGGCCCTTGTATATTTTTCTGAATTCATGATGCACCCCTCCTCCACCTTGCCAACTATTCCCTTTCTTGCACAGCCACACTCCTGATGATGGTGGCTCCATCAGCCTGTGTACATGAGTGAGAATGGAATGGACCAAAGCCCCCAGGTGCCCCATGATGAACATATTTTAAACTACTAAGATTTTGAGATTGTTCCTGCAGCATAATCTAGCCTATTTTAACTGGTAAGGAGCATCATTTGTACATTCTTTTATAAAACACATATTTTGTGGTTGTGTAGTATATGTCAGATGTTATTCTTGGAACAATTAATATAACGGGAGATAGACAAATTCCTGGTCCCATGGGGTTTACATTCTAATGAAGTATTTATAATATAAACAAGAAAAAAAATGAATGAGATAATCTTACATAATAAGAATGAGCAGGGAATGCCCCAGCCATTCTTCAAACTCAGCTTGAGTACTACAAACTCAGGTCACTATGGGCAAATACCACAAATAGAGGCAAATGAAAGCCCTAAGGTAAGAAAGATGGCCACAGAATGTTTCCAAGACAACCAAGAAGTTCAAGCTCTTGGAAAGAAAGATAACAAAGTGAATAAATGAACCAAGTCTAGCACTTTTTAAAGAAATAATGGCCAAGAATTCTTGGATTTAAAGAAAAATGTAAGAACTCACATTAAAAGGCCATATAGAATATTGTGTAGAACAAATGAAAGAAAAAATATATACTTAAACACAACGTAGAATAATTTAAGAATACTAAAATCAAAGAGAAACATCTAAGCTTTGGAAATATAAAGAGGATTACCTATAAAGGAGCAAGAATCAGATTTGACATCAGAGTTTCAACAGCCTTCTGAGGAGAAAGATGATGGAGAAATTGTTTCACCATGTAAAGGTAAAGAACTTGAACCTAGAGTCTTTTATCCAGCTAAATGCACACCTCAAGAATGAGATGAAGAAACTTTCATTCTACATCTCTAAATGTTTATCACCCAAAAGATTCATTCTGGAAGAACTTCAGAGAAATTAAACCAGAAAGATGAGAAATGAATCAATAACAAAGAAGTAAGATATTGGCAGTAAGCAAGTACAGAATTTGTCAGGTTTATTATTGATTAAATAAATAATGACTACAAAGAAAAATGGCTATCCTGTAAATACGAAACTAAAGTATCAAGCAGGCTAAATTGATTGGCAAGAAAGGGATATAGTTCTAGTCCTAATGAAAAATACATAAAACCTTTATGGAGAAAAGTTTAAATTCTTTTGAGGGATATTAAATAATTCCTAAACAAATAGAGAAATGCATGTTATAAGACGCAAAGACTTAACAGTTTAAAGATGTTAAATTTCCCCAAATTAATCTATATACTCAATATTATTCCTACCAATATCCCCTTTGGAGAAATTGGACCAGCTACCAGAAATTTATATAGAAAAAAGGTCCACAAATGACTAAGTATATCCCTGAAAGGAAGCTTTTTATGGGGATCTCAGTTTACCATATATTAAGACATATTTCACATCAATAATAATAAGAACAATGTGCTTTTTCCTGGGAACTGATCAGACAATTAGAGCAATGAAATAGAAACAGATTCATATATATGGACACCTGATATATGACAGTAGAGAAATGACAAATCAGTGGAAAAATAGCAATTTTTCAATAAGTTGTGCTGGGGAAATTAGTTCACCATGAATACAAAAACAAAATTAAATCCTTATCTCACACAATCTATATCTATACTTATACCTATAACTATATGTAGTTTATAATGCTTATATATCTTATATAAGAGTGGGTACCTTTGAAGAAATTGTGATGGAGAAGGAGACAAAAAATGCAATAAAAGAAAGCAAACCTGTGCATGAACTAATAGACGGTAGAGGGTCACTAACTCATGATCAGTTGTGTGCACCTCCAGTCCAAAGCTGGGCGTTAACAGGGTGCAGGGTGCAGAGTAAAATAATGGAAACTGGGTAAAGGGGCACTATGAATGAGCCTAAGGTGAGTGAGGTGGGAGTGCTAGGATGTCGGGGAAGGCCTCTCTGAGGAGGTGATGTGCAAGCTGAGACATGAGTGAGAGAATCATACGAGCCAGTCAGTGGCCTTGAGGAAACAAGTTCCAGACAGATGGCCAAGGCCCTGACAGGAAGAGACAGCTATGATGAGCAAGAAGAACGGAAGAGAAGGCCAGGGTGGCAGGTGAGTGGGGAGTGGGGCTTGAAGGATTGGCAAGCAAAATTCAACAAACAGGCAAAGGTGGATCATGAAGGACCTTGAAGACCACTGGAAGAAGATCAAAACAAAGCAAAACGTAAGCAGAAGCCAGAGTATTTCATTTCATTTCTATCATAATAGCTGCAAATATCCAAATTTAATGTGACCTTTACAAGTTCTATATAAACCTTCAAACAAATTATCCAGATCTTTTTTTTTCCCACAACCTCCCAATTTTTTTTGTTCATTTGTTTGCTGTATTTGTTTGCTTTGCTTTTAAACTAACGTTCACATACCTACCTTAGTTGCAAAAATGATCTATTTTCTCTTGAAAATGGTGATAAAGCTCTTGAATCTATACTATTGATGTTGTTGTTGTTAGGTACCATCGAGTTGGTTCTGACTTCTAGAGACCCTACAGGACAGAGTAGAACTGCCCCATAGGGTTTCCAAGCATTGGCTGGTGGATTTGAACTGCCGACTTTTGGTTAGCAGCCAGGCTCTTAACCACTGTGCCACCAGGGCTCCATAGTATTGATAGAGACCTCAAAATGTTTCTTCTTCAGTTGTTCCCTTCTCGACCTATACCATCGTATAGAGATGAAGCTCTATTTTAAAGATATCTTGGCTTCCTGGGCAGCTGAAGTCAGCATCTAATCCACTAAGACGTATTTCTGATAGCTGATAAAAGTTGTCTCATTTGAATTACTGATACACGTAACAAAATCATCAGTTTTTTTTAAGGACTTGACATTTCAAGGCACTTGCATATACATTTTTTATTTGATCATTTCAACAATCTTCAGAAGTAGGCAGAAATGCTCTCATTCGAGTTTTCTCCTTTGGAGCCCGGGTAGCACAGTGGTTAAGATCTCGGCTGCTGACCAAAAGGCCTGCAGTTCAAATCCACCAGCCACTGCCTTGGGGCAGTTCTACTCTGTCCTATAGGGTACCTATAAATCGGAACTGACTGGATGGCACCTAACAACAACTGCAGGAAGAGTTTAAGTGGCTTAACAACAACAAATCCTCTCAAGGGACAAAACTAGGAACAAAACCCATTTATTAAATTTGGAAATGGATAGTGGTGATGGTCGCAGAACATGGTGAACATAATTAATGTCACTGAATTGTGCACATAAAAATGGTTGAATTGGCAAATGTTTTGTTATATATATTCCACCACAATAAAAATCTTAAAACATAACAAATAAATAAAACTCATTTCTTAAAACATTTGATTAGTGGTTTTTCCTTTCTTTTCTGTTTTTTCTTCCCTATGTTTTGACAATTAAATAACTGTTTAAATATCATTATTTCTGTAAAAAGGTTTTGAGAAGAGTTCGTGTGAGGGAACAAAAAGGCAAATAAGACATGTTTCCTATCCCCCAGGAGCCCCAGAAATCTGCACAATATTTCCTGCAATCCAAGCAAGCATAGCTGCATGAAGGCAGCCATTTACATTCTATTCCTCTTTAAATCAACTTTCTCTGTGAGTGTCCCATAATTTTGAAGTATGGTTTAATGTTCATTTATGGTTTAGATTATGATTAAGGTACAATTAATCTCTGATAAAGCCAAGTCTACATTGATTCACTAAATCAAAATTTTTTAGGGTAGGTTTTACTTTTATTACCTCTCTAATGACTAACTTCTGGTTAATCCAGCAAGCACTGCAATAAATCCATGTTGAGTCATTGATAACTTTGGATTGACTATTTTCTTTACGATATTTTGAGTGATGCCATGATTTTGATGTTTATATCTCCTCCAAGGTTTTAATGTTTATACTATCGCCCTGCTTAATAAAATATTTTGAAAAACACTTAAAAATTATAGTTTGTAGCAAATCAACAATCAGCATTTTCAGAGCTTATGCATTGCTATATTCTCCTGGTTTCCAATGACTGAGCACTTTCTTTTCTCTTCTGTGAATTATTTTAAAAACATTTACTGAAACATTTCTTAAAGATTTTTTCTTTCAGGAAAACTGATAAAAAATCCATCTGTGTCCACTGATATGAGCTTATTTTCACTAAAAGACCTCGCCTTCTTGAGGGCAACTGTTGAATCATTCACACTTCTTTTCATGAAGCCTGCTAAATTGCAGATGATTTAGCTTCAGTATATGTTTAATGATAGAAAACACATACAAATCGGGTGCAAATTTTCAAGAAATAATTGTGCGAATTGAAATACACTTAGTTATTAAAGAATCTGAAAATACCAAGTTGACCAGGTCAGATTTGATGGGTTTGGATTGCTGTATTTCATTACAGCCTGTATACAGAAACTCACCCATTTTCGGATGGTCTTCTTCAAACATGGGGAACTGCTTTAGGCCATTCAAAACCAATAAGATGGCTGGTTATACTTGAATTAAGTAAAATAATCAGCAAGGATTGGGAGAGACCCTGCCCAACTAGAGTTTGAAAACCTTCAGTACAAAGTTCTTAAAACCAGGCTATAACTTCTAATGAATTACTTGCTCTGTTATTACTGCGACTTGAGTCAAGTCAGAAGCGATTTAGTTATTGCTTAGCCAATATTCCTCTGCCCCTGCATTGATACATAGTGAGGAATAAGGTTTGAATGGCTTGCAATGCTTTTCCAAACTGGGGCAAAGTCCATCTGGCCATGTCCGTCCAGTCCTACCTATCTGCAAATGTTCAGTCTTCCACATATGGGCTACACAGCACATGTAAGGCAATCAAATCTGTTAGTCGTGGGATGATTCGTCTGGTGTTTTCATCCATCTTAATAATTAATTGGGTAGCATCTGAATCAATAATACAATGATCCAATTTGGTCAGTAATGTGTCCAGGCTTTCCTGAAGATGGGTCCAGTTATTGTGATAACTAGTTATTTCAGGACATAGTCACAAAAGTAGTGAAGTTTTAACTATCTTTTAAAAAATATGCATACAATATACCTGGAAATAATTCATACAAACATAATTGTGTCAGTCAGAAGGGCAAGGAGGTATTAACTCAATGAATGAGTGATTCGTTATTTATCTGTATTACTAATAGGAGCCCTGATGGCACAACTGTTAAGCACTTGGCTGCTAACTGAAAGGTTGATGATTTGAACCCTCCAGCCCACTCTGCAGGAGAAAGATGTGGCAGTCTGTTTTCATAAAGATTACAGCCTTGGAAACGCTGTAGGACAGTTTAATTCTGTCCTAGAAGGTTGCTATTAGTCAGAAACGACTCGATGGCGATGGGTTTGGGTTTCTGGGATATATGTATTCATACATCTTACATACTTTGGACATGTTGTCAGGGGGGATCAGTCCCTGGAGAAGGACATCATGCTTGGTGAAGTGGAGGGTCAGTGAAAAAGAGGGAGACCCTCAATGAGATGGATTGACACAGTGGCTGCAACAATGGGCTCAAGCGTAATAATTGAGAGCATGGCGCAGGACCAGGCAGTGTTTCATTCTGTGGTGCACAGGGTCACTATGAGTTGGAACCTACTCGACAGCACTAACAACAACAACATATATTATGTTCACACGTATATAGAGATATATTAAGACCTTAAACATGAAAGAAAACAGCACATCTTGATAGACTTGGGGGAGGGATGTCTGTATCTTTGTTTTATAAATAAGAAAAGTAGTTTTCATGATGAGGTTGTTTTTTCGATACATACATTTATATCCAAACCATAACATACCCTACACCCACTCCTCTCCACCTCCATTTTTCAGCCTAAGAGATCAAAACCTAGAGGAGTTAAACTTTTAATACTGAAATATTTAAAATTAAAAATAAAACAACAACAACACAAAACAGGTCTGAGTCAACTCCAACTCATGGTGACCCCATGTATGCAAGAGTAGAATTGTGTTCCTTAGGGTTTTCAATGGCTGATTTTTTGGAAGTAGACCACCAGGACTTTCTTCCAAGGTACCTCTAGTTGGACTCCAACATCCACTCTTTCAGTTAACAGCCAAGCTAAGGAATCCATTGAAAAGCAGATGATGATTAATATCTTGAAATGATTTGATGATAATTAAGATTTTAAAAAGTAGTTGGGTTATAAAAATCTCGCTCGGCTTCTAACTGAAAGGTTGGCAGTTCTAACCCACCAGCTGTACTGTGGGAGAAAGATGTGACAACTGCTTCCACAAAGATTATAGCCTTGGAAACCCTATGGGGCAGCTCTATTCTGTCGTATAGAGTCGCTATGAGTTGGAATCTACCCGATGACAATGGGATATAAAAAGTAGCAAGCAAGTAAATTTTGAGTTTTTAATTAATTCTAAGTCCCCTTTTGAATACTTTTTTCATTGCATGAGATTTTTTCATCTGACAAAAGGCTTAGCCACCTCTTCAAGCAGAATATCTCTTCAATACCTGAAGATAAATATCTACAAGTAGCCTTTAAACAATGCTTGTCATGTTTGTCATTTAAGAAGCAGACTTATACATAAATTAAGTTTTCCTAACTGTTTCTATGAATCAGGGCCTTGTGAAGTGTGCTATTGCTAACACACTCTGGTAGTATGTTGCTACCAGTTCAATTGTTTTAACAATAAATTTCCTTTAGAAAATGGAAGGATCTGTTGACAGACAAAAACAGGAACCAACAATGTACTGTTTAGACTTGCAAATGATGTAACATTTAATTATTCCAAAATAGCATTGTTCAGTTAGGGTATGATCGTTAAATCCATCATCCTTCAGTGTATATGCATGAAACATTTATCATGTCCTCCTCAAACAGTAGTCAGTCATCAAAATATAGATTTTTGGACCATCCATTATCAGCATGACATTTTATCGAAAGCCTGGAATTTCATTTATTTTTCATAACAGAGATAAAGTGTTTGTAAACGATGTGATACGACCATAAAGAGAAAGTGAAGTGAAACCTGGCTTCATACTGAGAAAAATGAGAGATGGTGTATCAACAGCAACATTCCAGGTAAGAGTTTATGTTCTCTCGATACTGATTTTTAAAATGTGTGCTCAGTTTCGGTACTTTTGCAAATTAATTTGCATGTAGACTCCAGACAGAGGCAACAAGATCAAGACAGAAGGAAACTTTTTCTGTCAATCTGCAAGTACTGAAAAAAATGTTTACCTCTCATTTGAGAGATAGATGTCTCAGAAAGCAATGTTTGACGAAACTCAGAATTGTATTGATCTGTTTTGTTTTTTTCTACAGGTCCACATTTTTCAGGAACTGTATTTTGTAGGCACATATTCATTATGTTAAGTTCCATTAGAGACAAGCTATGTTTGGGATCTGGACAAAAATTTTCCGGGAAGACTTTGTTTAATATGAATAAATAAAAAAAAAAATTCTACAGAGATGGTCTTCCTTTTATTATGCAATAACTTGCAGTGGTGAGTTGCTTGGCCATGATTTAGAAGCAAACTTTTCCATACAGGGCCTTGAAGGGAAAGGTCTTATTTGGTTCAACACTACTAACCACCCCTCTCCCTGGCCTCATTCCTTTCCACCACCATTTTACAGCCCAAGAGACCAAGACCCAGAGAAGTTAAATGACTTGCACAAGGTCACATGTTGATGTCAAAGTCTGGCCTTGAGTTCAGGCTTCCTGATACTTATTAAAATATTATTTTCTTCCACCATTCTGCCAGTGGGAAATGGATGTGTTTGCATGCCATCAAGAGTCTCTATGAAATTCTAACCAGACTATAAATTGGGAACTAACTAATAGCCTACACTTAATTAGTTGGACCAACTTAAGAAAAAATTCCAACCACTTTTCCTAAATGGTTTTAGCATCCTGTGAAACGGAACAGAAAGTTTTCATCTTTTTAAAAAAAAATTTGTGCATGATACTTACACATATGTATATATAGAGAGAGTCTCTCTGGGTTGTACAAATGATTAACTCACTCTGTTGTTAACTCAAATGAAAGGAGGTTAGAGCCTACCCAGATGTGCCTCAGAAAAAAGGCCTGGTGATTATCTACTTCTGAAAAATCAGCCGTTGAGAACCTATGGAGCACAGTTCTACTCTGACTCAGTGACAACTGGTATATGATATATATGTTGTTATTGTTGCTAGGTTCCAACTCATAGTGACCCTATGTACAACAGAACGAAACACTGCCCAGTCCTGTGCCATCCTCACAATCATTGCTATGCTTGAGCCCATTGTTGCAGTCACTGTGTCAATCCATCTAGCTGAGGGTCTTCCTCTTTTTCGCTGACCCTCTACTTTACACACACACACACACACACACACACACACACACACACACACACACACACATATAATAGCCGACAGTTAATTGGATGAACTTAAGGAAAAATTCCAACCACTTTTCCTAAAAAGTTTTGGCATTCTGTGAAAAGGAGCAGAGAGAGAGACAGAGAAATCAGGAGACCTTCACTCAAAGTACGGTCCAAAAATACAATCAATTAGCATTGTTAACAATATGTACACTTACCTCTCTTCCGTCCTGGCCTTTTAAAACCAGAAAAACTTAGCTGTTTCCATTGATTCACCTTCCTGTCTGGTCATCCCTGTTTCTCAGCCTGGTTGTCTTCTTTGCATTTGCGGTCAGTTCTGCATCAATGAAGGTATATGACAAGAAAGAAGAGAGATATATTTGAATGCTAAGTGGTGGAGTTGGCATGGACTATGTTTGTCTTTTTTCCTATTATATCTGCAACATTGAATAAGTATGGGAAAGGACACAACCCTGATGCACAACTTTCCTGATTTAGACCACTTAGTATTCCTTTGTTCTGTTCCAATGACTGCCTCTTGGTCTATGTACAGGTTCTATACGAGCACAATTAAGTGTTCTGAAGTTTCCACTCTTCAAAAATATTATCCATAATTTGTTATGATCCACACAGTTGAATGCCTTTGCATAGTCAATAAAACACAGGTAAACATCACTCCGGTATTCTCTGTTTTCAGCCAAGATCCAGCTGACATCAGCAATGATTTCCTCATTCCATGTCCTCTTCTGAATCCAGCTTGAATTTCTGACAGTGCGCTGTCGATGCACTGCTGCAACCGCTTTTGAATGATCTTCAGCAGAATTTTACTTGTGTGTGATATTAATGATATTGTTTGATAATTTCCACATTCTGTTGGATAACCATTCTTTGGAATAGGCACAAATATGGATCTCTTCCAGTCAGTTGGCCAGGTAGCTGTCTTCCAAATTTCTTGGCATAGGTGAATGTGTACCTCCAGCACTGCATCCCTTTGTTGAAACATCTCAATTGGTAGTCTGTAATTCCCAGAGCCTTTTCTTTTTTTTTTGCCAATGCCTTCAGTGCAGATTGGATTTCTTCCTTCAGTACCATCGGTTCTTGATCATATGTTACTTCCTGAAATGGTTGAAAGTGGACCAATTCTTTCCGATACACTGACTTTGTGTATTCCTTCCATCTTCTTTTGATGCTTCCTGGGTTGTTTAATATCTTGCCCATAGAATCCTTTAATAATGAAACTCGAGGCTTGAAATTTTTGTTCAGTTCTTTCAGCTTGAGAAATGCTAAGCATGTTCTTCCCTTTTGGTTTTGCAACTTTGCACATTTCATCATAATACTTTGTCTTCTCAAGCCACCCTTTGAAATCTTCCATTCACCTGTTTTGCTTCATCGTTTCTCGATTTGCTTTAGCTATTCAATGTTCAAGGGCAAGTTTCAAAGTCTCTTCTGACATTCATTTTGGTCTTTTCTTTCTTTCCTGTCTTTTTAATGACCTTTTGCTTTTTTCTTGTATGATGTCATCCCACAACTTGTCCAATCTTTGGTCATTAGGGTTCAGTTCATCAAATCTATTCTTGAGATGGTCTCTAAATATTCAAGGGGGTATTTTGGTTCTCATGGACTTATTTTAATTTTCTTCAGCTTCAACTTGAACTTGCAAATGAGAAATTGATGGTCTGTTTCGCGGTTGATCCCTGGCCTTGTTCTGACTGATGATATTGAGATTTCCCATCATTTCTTTCCACAGATGTAGTCGATTTGTGTTTTCCATCTGGTGAGGTGCACTTGTTTAGTCACCTTTTATGTTATTGAGAAAAGGCATTTGCAATGAATAAATCATTCGTCCTGCAAAATTATATCATGTGATCTCTGTGTCGTTTCTATCACTAAGGCCATATTTTCCAACTACAGATACTTCTTCTTTGTTTCCAATTTTTGTATTCTAATCAACGGTAATTATCAATGTATCTTGATTGCATGTTTGATCAATTAGACTTCTGAAATTGTTAAAAAATCTTCAATTTCCTCATCTTTGGCATAACTTTGGCATACTTATTCTATCTGTATGCTGAGCAAATAATCCAAGAAGCTGGACTATATGAAAAAGAATGTCGCTTCAGGGTTGAAGGAAGACTCATTAACAGCCTGCAATATGCAGATGACACAATCTTGCTTGCTGAAAAGGAAGAGGATTTGAAGTTCTTACTGATGAAGATCAAAGACTGTAGCCTTCAGTATGGATTACACCTCAACATAAAGAAAACTAAAATTCTTACAACCAGACTAATAATCAACATCATAATAAGTGGAGAAAATATTAAAATTGTCAAGGATTTCATTTTACTTGGATCCACAATCAATTACCATGGAAGCAGCAGTCAAGAAATTAAACCACATATTACGTTGGGCAAATCTGCTACAAAAGACCTCTTTAAAGTGTTAAAAAGCAAAGATATCACTTTGAGGACTAAAGTGCACCTGACCCAAGCCATAGCATTTTCAATTGCCTCATACGCATGCCAAAGCTGGACAATGAATAAGGAAGACCAAAGAAGAATTGACACCTTTGGCGAAGAATATTGAATATGATGCCTTTGGTGAAGAATATTGAATATACCATGGACTGCCAGAAAAACGAGTAAGTCTGTCTTGGAAGAAGTAGAGTCAGAGTGCTCTTTAGAAGCAAGGCTGCTGTGACACATCATCTCACGTACTTTGGACATGTTATCAGGAGGGACCAGACCCTGGAAAAGGACGTCATGCTTGGTAAAGTAGGGGGTCAGTGAAAAAGAGGAGAACCTTGGAGAAGATGGACTGACACAATGGCTGCAACAATAGGCTCAAATCTAGCAAGGATTGTGAGGATGGTGCGTGACAGAGCAGTGTTTTGTTCTGTTATACATAGGGTCACTATGAGTAGCAAGTAACTCAAAGGCATCTAACAACAACAACATCTACAACATAGAAATAGGCAAATCCCAGGCCTATAGAACTTTATTTAGGATTTAATTAATTGACGTCTGACTTTACTAATAGCCAGTAAACTCTCCTGTTTCTTATTTACCTCCTCCTTCTGGGGGTAAATTCATTATTTTTGAGGAAAAAAAAAAGGGTAGGTAGCTTCACTACAGTCTTGGTAGAGATAAAGATGTGGGAGACGCATATTTTTCCTTACAAAGGAAATTGATATTAATATAGATTGATAGTATGGACTTTTAAATACCACGGTGATTTAGCTGACTGATTGCTAAATACCAGAAAAAGAAAAAAAAAAAAAACCCACTGCTGTCGAGTCGATTCCGACTCTTAGTGACCCTATAAGACAGAGTAGAACTGCCCCATAGGGTTTCCAAGGAGTGGTTGGTGGGTTTGGTTAGCAGCCGAGATCTTAACCACTGCACTACCAGTGCTCCATTGCTAAATAAAGGGTATAAAAAAAAATAAACAAGGATATTGTTAGTGACATCAACATCGTCCACCCATTTCCTCATAAACAGGCTAATAAGGTGAGGCTGAGGAGAGACAGTGGGAGAAAATTTAAACTAGGAAATCACAGAAATGCTACAGGAAGCCACAACTGACTCTCTAATGCACCCTATTTATGAGGCAGCTATGGAGGCAAATCAATTGTGTGCAATAGTGCCATGTCTACAAACGTGAAACTGCCATCATTTAGATAGGTGTTTTGCATACATATGGACTGTAAGATCAAGTTTGATATGTGTGATTTCTTACAATAATCAATATATAAATCTTCCTTTAGCTGGCATGCTGCACTCTGTGAAAGATGTTACATTTAGACTCTCTGCCTTACATCAAATGTGTGTAACTTCTATGCTTAACTTCCAACACCTGTCTCTGCTTTCTTTTCTCTTCCCAGTTAAAATATAACAATGTCCCCAAGTTTACCGCTTTTTAATGCATGGAGTTTTGAAATATAGTACCTTGGAAAGTTTCATAGAGAATTTTTTTTGTACGGTGAAAGCAGTTTATAGCAAACCTCCACATCTACAAAACCACTTCTATGGGAAAAAGAAAGCGCTGCCAGACAGTTCACAAAACTAAGTGCAGAAGTATACCTAACACAGACATAATCTGATCCCAGCAAAACATGATTTCTCTCTGTGGAAAAAAGACTGTTACATCAAACTCCTTAGTTCCCTTTATACTGTGTCTTCTTTCATTCCTCACCAATTTTCCAATCTCCACCTCTTCAATTTGCTCAACTTCCAGTTTTTTACTAGTTCTCTGCAAAATGTTGAGAATCTATTCTTTTGTTTCTCAAAATTCCCACTCCAATTCAATTTCCACACCATTTTCTCTTTCCTCACATCCCTTTCTTATCCCATTTAATCACAGAATGTCACAGGAAAGGCAAAACAGGTTACCAAGAAAGCAACTTTCACCTGGATGTTCTTTAATTTTTCTTTTTTTTCAGTTTTTCCTCGCCTCCTTGACCATTTCTATATGTTCATCTCCCAAAGTGGGGTGGCAATATTCAGAAGAAAAATGGATAAAACTCGGTGTACTCAAGCCTCACAATATGAATAACTAGCTGCTGTCTAGTCAATTTTGACTCACGGCAGCCTCACATGTGTCAGAGTAGAACTGGGCTCCATGGGGTTTTCAGTGGCTGCTTTTTCAGAAGTAGAGCACCAAGTCTTTCTTCTGAGGTGCCTCTGGGTGGATTGAACCTCCAACCTTTCAGTTAGCAGCTGAGTGCATTAACGGTACCACCCAGGGACTCCACAGTATGAATAGGACATGGAAAATTGAAAATAAATTAGGTGAAGGAATTCAGGAAACTGAAGGACAAATTGTCATGATATTAAACCTCTGCAGTGATTTGCCCCTTGCAGCATCAACACATACACAAGAAGGTCAAAGTTAAAAACAGGGCAACAGCTAATGTTAGACCCCCTCAGAAGATGAAAGTAGACACTAGTGTAGAACATATGAAGGGAGAAAAAGCTCTAAAGGGAGCCAGGTTCAGAGACAGGGTACAGACAACTCTGAGAACGTTTCAGGACCAAGAAGCAATGGGAGATTCCTGAGATCAGTTAGGGTTGTGTAAATTGAGGAAGAAAGGACTAATTTGGAGGACTGTATTCTGCTTGATTTTTCAGAAAAAAGAGGCTGGGGAGGGTCAGTAACTTAAGAAGTCCCTCATCCTTATTACTTCTAGAGTGCGTCTTTTGGCTTCAGAAGGATAGAACACAAAAAGAATCCAGTATCTGCAAATATTTCTTAAACCTTTGTGTTACCCTTTCTCCCAAGAAGTTAGGAAGAGTGTTCTTCTAAACATAAGGGCACTATTTTTCTTCTTTTTAAAATCGTGGAAATTAATCTCAGGCAAAGGCAAACACGCACACACACACATTAGAGAGAGATAGCTTAGGTTTGAAAACTTTGGGTAAGAGGTAAAGGAAAATGAGACAATTCGAAAGTAACACTGACTGTCCAGAGAAAACAAGCTGGATGGTCATTAAGTAATTTGCTCCAGAGAACGGTCAGACCTTACCATTAACGCAGAAATATAGGGCACTGGCATTTTTCATATCAGATGCTCTTGAAAAATGAAAGGTTTGGGAGAGAGGGAAAATAGCTGATATATGGTAAATGTCTCATAGAATCAGAGAGACGTACAACCAAGAAAAAACTGCCCTTTAAAAAACATGACATGGAAAATGTTCAAGTATTTATGTGGTTTTCTTTGTCTTTTTTCTAAAAATCATTAGTTTCAGAGTACTAATGCAATATTTTTAGACTACACTACATGGAAGGCATATATTTTCAGTTAATAACACATAGAGGTAAATTAGCTTTGTGTATGCATCTTCCAGGCCTTGGGGTAAACATCTGGCAGCCAACATCAACAATAAGTTTGTTTGGTTCAGCATAATAGTCTTCAAAACATATACCTGTGTTCATAGATTAAGATTAAATTGAGGAGAGACTTGGTAATTGTTAATGACCTCTCTTTCCTGAAAATGAAATAAATCTAGCATGCATTCCTTTTAACCAAGCCCTTGAGAGAGAGGTTATATTAGTGTTTGCAGAGATTGTTAAAGTAGAGCAAGAATTAGCTATTTGCTTCTGGTTTACTTTGCTTTAATATTTTAATGACACCATAAATTTGGGAGCTAATTAACATTAGAAAAATTTTCAACCAGTTTACTTAAATATTTTTGGACATTCCATAATAGTTTCAAAAGTCTTCAGGCTCATGTTTTAAAAAGTTACACAATTTGCATCAGAATAACTCATAATTACCAATAACACCATCTTCCACTCAAAATCACTTCTGGCTAAGATAGAATAATGGGGACTGGATTTATCCTCCTGCCTGACACAATGACAAGAAAAGGAGAAAACATATGAAACAGTAGTTTTTAAGATGCTGGGCACTATACAACAAGAACAGTGATTCCTGAGAGATAGTAAACAAATGAGGCAATCCCTATGATTGCCCCAGCTTATTACCTTGGGAGAGTTTCCAGGTCAATGCGCAGGGAAGGGGAACCAAAGAAGACTTCAGTGCTCTCTCTGAGTTAAGAACATGGAACTGAGAGTTTGTGGAGATCTAGGCAGCCAGAGCTCACAGGACAGCATACTGGAGAGGAGAGAACTGCAAGGAGAGAAAGAGAGAAAACTCTGGAGATCTACAGAGGATGCCCCTGCAGTATTTATATGAGTACTTACCAGTTTATTCACGTGAGGAACCTACCTGAAACCAGGAGAAAAACACCTAAAAGGATTAGAAAAGATAGAATGGGATTATAAAAAATATTCAACTGACCCAAAACAAAGCATAAGCAGAGGAGAAAGGAAACAAAGAACAGATGGGACAAATAGAAAACAAATAATAAGAAAATAGATTGAAATTTATCCATATTGATAATTACATTAAATTTAAATGGTTTAAATGCCCCCAATTAAAAGGCAGAGGTCATTAGATTGGAGAAAAAAGCAAGACTTAACTATATGCTGCCTACAAAAAACACACTTTCTAAAGCACAAATAGTTTAAAAGTAAAATAGTTAAAAAGTAAATGGCAAAATATGTATCAGGGTACAACTAATCAAAAGAAAGCTGAAGTGTCTTTATTAATTTCAGACTAAGTATATTCAGGGCAAAGACTATTAATAGGAAAAAAGTTCACTTCAATATGATAACAGGATCAGTTATTCAAGAGGACATAACAATCCTAAGCATTTACGCATGGAGTAGCAGAGTTTCAAAATACATGAAGCAAAAACTGATAGAACTAAAAAAGAAATAGATACATTTACAACTATAGATGAAGATTTTAATACTCCTCTCTTAATAATTGGTAGAAAAAATAGACAGAAAATCAGTTAGGATATATAAGATTTGAATAACACAACGACCAATTGGAACTTACGGACTTTTATAGGATACACAACCTAACAACTGCAGAATAAACATTCACTTCAGATGCACATGAAACATTAACCAAGACAGACCATTTTCTGGATCATAAAAAAGTCTTAATACATTTCAAAGGATTCAAGTAATATAAAGTATGCTCTCTGACCATAATTAAATTAGAAATTAATAGCAAAAAGATGTTTGGAAAATCGTCAAATATTTGTAAGCTATATATACACACACACACATATATATAATATATACATACATATACATATGTGTGTGTGTATATATATAAAATATACAATAAATTGAATTTGTTGTTAAATACTTTCTCAAAAAGAAAGCTCCAGGTTGAGATGGCGTTATTTGTGAATTCTACCAAATATTTCAGGAATAAATAATACCAACTCCATACAAAGTCTTTCAGAAAATTGAAAGAGATGTCCCAACTCATTTTATGAGGCCAGCATTACCCTGATATGAAAAACTAACAAGACCTTGCAAGAAAAGATAAATACAGAGCAATATCCCTAAAGAACATGGATGCAAAATTCCAAACTGAATTTCAGCAAATCTAATCCAACAATACGTACTAGCATAATATATCACGACCAAGTGGGATTTATCTCAGGACTTCTAAGGTGGTTTAACATTCAAAGATCAGTCAATGTGATTTATCACATTAATAAACTGAAAAAGATAAAGCATATAATCATCTCAACAGACACAGAAAAAGCATTTGACAAAAATGGAACACCCATTCCTGTTGAAACTCTTAGCAAACTAGAAATCTGATAAAGGGTATTTGCCAAAAAACCTATAGTTGACATTCTTGGGTGGTGCAAAAGGTTAAGCACTAGACTACTAGTTGAAAAGTTGCAGTTCAAACCCACCCAGAGGCACCAAAGAAGACAAGCCTGGTGATCTGCTTCTGAAAAGTCACAGCCTTAAAAACTCTATAGTGCAGTTCATGAGGTCACCATGAGTCAGAATTAACTGAACAGCAACAACAACTTCATACTTAATGATGAAAGACTCAGTACTTTTCCCCTGAGATAAAGAACAAAACAATGATGCCTGACCGCATCCCTTCTATTCAACCTTGAACTAAAGGCAAGAAAAGTAAATAAATAAAAAATATCCAGAAGGGAAAATAAGTACATCTTTTTACTTACAGGCAACATGATTATTTATGTAGAAAATCTGTTGAAACCAACTAAAAAAGCTTTTAGAACTAATGAATGAGTTTAGCAGGATTGCAGAATATCAACCAATAACCCAACATATAAATATATAAATGAAGATAAATATATAAAAATTAATTGCACTGCTATATACTAGCAGTAAACACTCAGAAACTGAAATTGTAAAAGGATATTTATGATAGCATCAAAAGATATAAATACTTGGGGGAGAGATCTCACAAAAGATGAAATACCTATACAGTAAAAACTACAACATATTGCTGAGAGAAATTTAAAATAATCTAAATAAGAGTTATACTGTGTTTGTGGGTCAGAAGACAGTATTATTAAGATGTCAATTCTCCCCGTACTTGTCTATAGATTTAATTCAATCTCCTTCAAAATTCCAGTTTTTTTTTCCTTAAATAGAAATTGTCAAGCTTATTCTAAAATATTACAGAAATGCAAATTACCTAGAATAGCCAAAACAACTTTGGAAAAAAATAAAGTTCCAGAGTATACATTACCTAATTTCAAGGTTAATTATAAAGCTACAATAAACAAGACAGTGTGGTGTTGGAGAAAAGACACAGAGTGGAGAGTTGAGAAACAGATACATACATATATAAGGACAATAATTTTCAATAGAAGTGCAAAGACAATTCAGTGGAAAAAGGATAGTCTTTGCAACAAATGGTGCTGGACCACTGGACATCTATACGTAAATACATGATCTCATATCTCACACTATATACAAAATTAACTCAAAATTAATTGTAGATCCATAAGTAAAACTTAAAATTATGTAACTTGTAGAAGAAAATAGGGGAAAAAACTAGTGATCTTGTTCTGGGCACAGATTTCTTAGCTACAAGAGAAATGAAAGTACTTGTCCAAAATCTCACATTAAGTTAGTGGATGATCTAGAACAAGGGCTGGCAATTGTTTTCTCTAAAAGACCAGACAGTAAATACTTTAAGCTTTGTAGGCTATCCGGTCTCGGTTGTAACTACTCAACTCTGCTATTACAGCAAGAAAGCAACCTAGACAATACGTAAATGAATAGATGTGGCTTTATTACAATAAGACTTTATTTACAAAACAGGCAACAGGGCCAATTTGCTCTGAGCTTGTTAGTTTGCTGATTCCTGATATAGAATTCGAACTCAGAGCAGGCACAACTGTTGCCTTTTCTGTAGCAAACTAACTTCTTTCTTCCCTTCTTCTCCTCTTTCCTTCCTTCTTTTCAACAAGTGTTTATTGATCACTAAAGGAGCCCTGGTGGTGCAATGGTTAAGTGCTCAGCTGCTAACAGAAAGTTGGGCTGATCAAACTCACCAGCTTCTCTGTGTGAGAAAAGACCTGGAAGTCTTCTCCAGTAAAGATTACAGGCTAAGAAGCCCTATGGGGCATTTCTACTCCATCCTATAGCGTGGCTATTAGTTGGAGTTGACTCAATGACACACAACAACAAAAACAGCTATGGTGCCAGACGTCCTGTTAGTGTCTGAAAACACAACTATGAATAGAACATGATCCATACCCTCAAGGATTTATTTTAATGGGCTGAAATTTTTCAGTAAGATTATTATATGTGCTACAATAAAGGTAGCATAGCTATAATTTTCCAAAACATTTATCTCCATAAAATATGACAATTTTAATGCCCATATTTAATTTAAGACTAGATTTTGAGTACTTTGTGCTAGAATTTGGAAGATTAGATTAAAAAGAAAAATGGTATGAGATATATTCTTGCCTATAATAAATCTATAATTTTACAGAGAAAATGAGGCATGTAAGTATGACTAAATCTCAAATGGGAGAACCTATCCTCCGGTTTTAGCTTTCTCTACCAAACCTCTGTACTTCCTAATTACTCTTCAGTTCAGTCAAACAGAGCAACTCACTCGCCCCATAATTTCCTGCTTCTGGCTTTGCTCAGAGGGCTGCCCCATATCTATATATCCAAACCCCACATGTCCTTCAAAGCCTGGCTCACCTGTTGCTCCCCAGTGACTGCTTTTCTGCTCTTCTGTTCTCTCCTGAGTCAGAAGAAATCTCCTCCTCCTCTAAATTCCTCTGGCGTTTTATTGCCACCACTCTTGGGACTTAGTTGCCTTCCTTTTTGTATTGTAAATACTTAGATAGACCTCAGCTCCATTTCCTCAGAATGTCTTGTTCACAGAAACCATACTTGTTAATTTTTACCTTCCTCTACAGTGCCTTGCTCGATATTCATGAGCTCAGTAAGTATTTACTAAATGGATGAACGCTTTGTGAGAGAAGAGAAAGTGTCAGCTTTGTTCACAGACTTTATCCCCAGTGTGTCTAGAACCATGCCTGGCGCATAGCTATTGTTGTTGTTGGCTGCTGTTGGGGCAATTCTAACTTACGGCAACTGCATCTGTGCAGAGTAGAACTGCTCCATAGGGTTTTCAAGACTATGACTTTTTGGAAGCAGACTGCCAGGCCTCTTTTCCGAGGCACCTCTAAGTTGGTTCGAACTGCCAACCTTGCAGCTAGTAGTTGAGTGCTTAACTGTTTATGCCACCCAGGGACTCCATGGTGCATAACAAGCACTCAATGAATGTTTGAAAAAATTAATGAGAGAGTACTGCAGACAAAAGTGTGTAGGTAGTGCAAAGGCACTCATCTGCTAAAAGTTGACAGCTTGAACCCACCCAGAGGCCCCTCGGAAGAAAGGCCTAGCAACCTGTTTCCCAAGGTCACAGCTATAAAAACCCAATGGGGCAGTTGAACTCTGAAACACATGGCGTTGTCATGAGTCGGAATCGACACTATGGCAACAGATTTGGTTTTCCTTAACAGAGGGCAAGCAAAGATGTCCAGAAAAGGACCTTTGAAGAAATAGGACTTGAGAAGGGTTGCCTGATTTTGTTTTGTCCCTATTTATTTTTTTGATTAATAGCATTGTGATTTGTGAAGGGCTTTATCTAGTGTAATTGGCAGTTGGAGCTGCCAGTCTGTATCCATTTGTCTTCAGCCTACACCACTCCTTAACTTGGTGGCTGGTGGTTGTCTCTGGGTCTGAGCACTCTCATCAGGCATTGGAGGGATTTGAGCCGTAGAGGCCACACAGGCATAAAGCTCCTTAGAATCCCTTTTATCAGCTGTTTTCTAAACGATCAGTACGGGTGCGGTACAATTTTTGTTGTCATGCATGATTTGGGATACAGTCATGCTGAGTCCCACAAATCCCTAGAGCCTGAATAGCTGCAGAAACTGGTGTGACTGTTTTCAGAAGGAATCTCACTAGTATCCAGAATGTAGGCTCCTGAGTTGTCACTTCTAAATTTCTGAGCTTATCTGAGCTTTGTGAGAACAGTAGTCATAATTCTGGCACTTAATTTAGTCCCTTTCATCTTCAAAGTTGTTGGCAAACGTTAACTAATTAGCCCTCAGATTCCCCTCCAGAGGACCTCAAGCAAATATCACTGCCCCATGTTTAAAATAAAGAGTCCCTGGGTGGTGAAAATAGTGAATGTGCTTGGCTGCTAACCAAAAGGTTAGAAGTTAGAATCTACCCAGAGGCAACTTTGGAAGAAACACCTGGCAATCTACCTCTGACAAATCAGCCGTTGAAAAACCAATGAATTGGAACGGACTGGACAGCAACTGGTGATGTTAGATTTTAAAGATACGGGGTAAGGAGGAAAAAAAAGAAAGTTTATAGCTCATCAGGTTAAAGCTCAGAGTTAGTCAGAGGCAAATCTAGAACCTGTTCCAGTTCTGTTGGTTTGGATTACATACTTCCTCAAAATCATGAACTTGAATTATTCTCGTTTGGCTACCAATGCAGTTACTTTCATGTGCTGGGATTTCTTTTTATGAGTCACTAAAGCTTTTCACTGAATATTCCCTTGTACCTAAAAATTAACCTCCAGATCTTGAGTCACGCTTAGGTGGTTTGAACTTCATATTTTAGAGAAGCTTCTCCTGGGGCTCATGCAAAAACAAGAATACGTATGCACTGGCCACAATTTCGTCAGTGACAAGAAGCACATAAAAATAATCCCTCTTGCAAATGCTTAGCTGCAGGCCCTCCTCGTCTCTTTGTACTCAAACCATTTGCGCAGTAGCAAATGGAGGCTATTTGAATACTTGATCAAACTCTGCCAAACGTCCCTTTATCTGTTAAGCCTAAATTTAATATTCCCCTGCCTCCAAAATTAACTTGCCCTAATAGCTTGGAGTGTCCTTCGGTATTGGTGCCTTGCTGGCAATCAGAAGAGAAAAACTAATATCGGTACTGCTTTTGTGTAAAATTTCATAAATAATCCTGTTTTGTTATCAACAAAGATTCTTGCTGACAAGTTCAATCATGAATTTATGTTATAATTAGGATGGAAATCTGGTAACCTCTTGTATTCTTAATCTGCTTACATTTCCAAATGTGGCGAGGATTGAGTCCCACAATATTGAGAATAACGCTTGTGGGACAGAGGCATTTACTGATTCCTATAAACAGCAGCCAGCGTTTGAATCTGGCCTTGAATGTACTTGGTGGCTTCCTTCTCCACTAGCAGTAAATGCCAATGATTGTAACAAATGACCTTTAATGGTATCATTGCAGTAAAGGCAGCCCATTTTGTGCTGTGTAGCCAAGCCCAGGTCTTACTTAAAATAGGCCACCTTCCCTGGGAGCATTTATCCCGCTATTTCAAAGTGCTTGGAAAATGTGAGAGAACTTTCTCAGTGGTTTTGGAAGGCATCCATCAGAACAATGGTTAAGAGTAAAGTTGCTAGAGGGGAGAACTAACTAAGCAAACCTAGTGAGGTCAGACCAATTAGCAACCGATCGGATGTGTGCCTGGTGCTTGTTTATTTACATATTCAACAGATAACTGAGTGTTTATTATGCTGAACAAGCAGACGTAATCCCTGTCCTTCTGGAGTTTATAGCCTAGTGAGAATATGAGTAAGGAGGCAATTACAAACAGTGCAGCAAGTGCGATTAGAATAAAGAATGCTATTGGCAGCGCAAAGCAGATTGCCCTATTTCCAGTTTGGGCCATCAGGGAAGGCACAGGAGGTAACTGACTTCTAAACAGATCTGAAAGGTAAGTAGGAGTTAGGTAGGTAAAAAACAGAAGGGAAAGTGCCCTGCCCAAGGAAGAGCACGCGTGGAATCCTGGAAGCAAGAGAGAGTGTAGAGTGATTGGGGAGGTAAAAGAATTTCACCCTGGACCAGAGTGCAAACCAGGAAGGTAGGAAGAGAGGAAGCAGGAGATGAGTCTGTGGATATATTGGAACTGAGTTTTGCAGGTTCCTTAAGTAATGGTAAGGAGTTTGGACTCTTTCCTGAGCGTAATAGGAAAGCATTGGAGGATTTTAAGCAATGGAGTATCATGATTGGTTTTGTATTTTTAAAAAAAATATCATTTGTAAAACAGAGTGGAAAAATGATTGATGGGGGCTAAGACCAGAGGCAGAGAGGCCAGGTAGAGGCTGTTGTATTAATCCAGAAATGTAATGATGCAAGCCTAGATTAGGAAAGCAGCACTGGAGATAGAGAAGAGGGGATAGATTTAAGAAAATAAAGGAGTTAGTACTTCCAGATGGGTTGATTATGGCAGGTGAAGGAAGGTGAGGGATCAAAGCCACCTCCCAGTGTCAGACTTTTGTTGATGTTGGTTCCATTTGTTGATATTAAGTGTTAAGAAAGAGTAGATGGCAAGGAGGGGTGGAGTGCAGATGAGAAATGGAAATTCAGTTTGGTAGCGTGGTCTAAACTGCCTACTGGAGATGATCGGTAGGCAGCCGGTATATTGGTCTGAATCCTGGGGGAGAGGTATAAATGGTAGATGAACCAGCGGAATTGCCCAGGGAGAGATGCGCAGTGAGGAAAGACAGCCTTGGATAAATACGCTGAGGGACATTATCATACAAGAGACAAAGAGGACTCTGCAAGGAAGACCAAGGAGTGGCTAGAGAAGTAAGAAAAAAACCAAGAAAGAAAAATATCCCAGAAGCCCAAGCAACTGTTTTTTAAGGAGAAGGAAGTGGAAATGAGTAAGTAAGGAAGTGCCATGCACAAATTGGATTTAAGAACAGAGTGGTGACTTGATGACACCAGTTTCAGCAGAAAGGTTATAATAGAAACGGTATTTCTGTGACAGAAAGAGTCAATGGGCAATTTACACCAATGTTTATTGCAGTACTATTCACAATAGCTAAAGAGTGGAGACAACCCCAATATCCATCAACAGATGAACAGATAAACAAAATGTGGTATAGACATCCAATGGAATATTCTGTTATAAAGACAAATAAAATTCTAATATATGTCACAACATGGATGAACCTTAAAAAAAAAAAAAAAAAAAAAAAACAACAACAAGGAAAAAACCAAACCCATTGCCAATGAGTTGATTCTGACTGATAGTGACCCTATAGGACAGAGTAGAACTTCTCCCATAGGGTTTTCCAGGGCTGTAATCTTTATAGAGCAGCTGGTGGGTTCAAACCAATGACCTTTTGTTAGCAGCCAAGCATTTTAACCACTGCATTACCAGGGCTAATTGAAATAAGCCAGATGCAAGGGGACAAAAATTATATGATCCCCCTTATATGAAATATCTAGAATAGGCAAATGCATAGAGACAAAAGTTTATTTGTGGTTACCAGGGGCTGGGGGCAAAGGAGGAATGGGGAGTTATTGCTTAAGGGGTACTAAGTTTCTGTTTGGGTGATGAAAAATTATTGGAAATTTGAAGTGATGGTAGCATAACATAACCCATTGCCATCAAGTCAATTCTGACTCATAGTGACCCTATAGGCCGGAGTAGAACTGCCCCATAGGGTTTCCAAGGAGCTGGTGGTGGATTCGAACTGCTAACCTTTTGGTTAGCAGCCGAGCTCTTAACCACTGTGCCACAGGGCACCAGCATAACATAATGAATGTAATTAATGTCACTGAATTGTATACTTAAAAATGGTTAAAATGCCAAACTTTTTGTTATATCTATTTTATCACAATAAAATGTAATTAAAAAAAGAGTCAATGGAAGATGAGAAAATATAGACAACATGTGTAGACCACTTTTGAGAAACTGACTAAGAAGAAGAGGAAGATAGTAGCAACTGAAAGGTGAGCAGGGATGGGTAGATGGGTGGTTTTACAATGGGAAAGAACTTGAGCTGTTTTAACTGCTTCGAGAAAGGAGCCAGCAAGGAGTGGGAATAAAGGTTCGGGATGGAGAGCACGTAGTTTATGGAGCAAACAGAACCTGTAGCGCCTGCACTCTTTTTCAGTGGTCCTACCACATCTCAGATTAAACGTGCTAAAAAGCACCCTCAGCTCACATTAGCTGCATTTTCTGCAGTGAAACACATTAAAAGGATTTTTATAATTTTCCTTTAGAAATTATTTGGCTGTGGATAACTCAATTTATGATTCAGTATGATTTATTGACAATCAGTGTGCATGCTTCAGAATTTTGGAAAATTGCTAACATCCAACTCACAAATTGTTTTCAAATGCAGTGAAATGTTTCTGAATGCTAAATTTAACAGTGCTGATATTACACTTTCGGTGCATTCTATAATGTATTCCATTTGATTTTCATTCTTTATATTTTGGTTCAATAAATGTATATACTTCTTTCTGGACATAAAAATGTCTATAGGTACTTGAATAGCTCAGAAGTCCCAGGATGTTTATTTACATTGCTTAATGGTTGAGATCGCCTACAAAAGCAAGGTTCTTGAGGAGATAAGAGAGGATGGAGGCCAGAGCAGAGGAGAAGGAATTAAGTTTCCAAACAAGATTCTTCTTCCTTTGTATAGAAAAAAAAGACAAAAGACCAGGTGAAGGAGCAAGTTGGCAAAAATCACATTCTACGGTCTCTATTCTCTCTATGAAGTTGGAATTGAAGTACTGTCTCCAGTGTGTGTGTGTGTGTATGTGCTCATGTCTGTGTGTTGGTGAATTTATGTCTTGTTGACAAGCTAGGGCATTGTTAGTCCTGGAAACTCATCTAGAGGCAAACATCCTGAACATTTGTTCCACTTGATGGTGTTCACAACTTGTTGGCTCTTTCACATTCTCCTTCCACGTAGGCCCATTCCACGCTTGTGTGGCTGGGGTCTGACTAGATACCCATAAAGGCTGCACCTCTGTCTTTAAACTATAGGAGATTGTTCACTTGTCTCACTTTTCTCCTCATTGCAACACCTCGTTCCTACTCCTCATGTTAGGGCACGAGAGATGGATTAGTGTTTTCTTACCTACCTTTGTAAGAATTTCACTCCACTTCCCTATAAAGTCTTCTTTAAAGGAAAGAAAATATTTCATTATGAATTTCAATGCCTCTTTTTTTCTGCTTTTCTTTTTATCGTAAAATTGCTGCGTATTTACTACAGAAAGTGCAGATAAAAATTTAAAAACACCACCACTGATATAGTAACCATGTTAATATGTTCCTTTTTCTAAAAAAAAAGAACCACATTATGGAAGCTGTTCTATAATCTGCCTTTTCATTTCAAGTAAAATATTATGAAGGATTTTCCATGTGAATAAACTTACTTCTCCAACAAAATGTTTGATACACATTATTCCATTGTATAACAATTTCCTTACTGTTGAACTTTTGTTTCCAAGATTTTAATACTGTAAATAACACTATGATGATTGTCCTTGAATTTAAATATGTATTTATATTATCGATTATACTTATTGAAAATAAATTCCTACTAGTTTAGTTTCTAGTTATAAGGGTTTATACTTTTAAAGGCCTTTGAGACATTTTGAGCTCACTTTAACGTCATCCCTTTATTCCTCTGAAGGTCCTCAGATTCTTGGGTTGTATTTTCATTTATACGGAACATAAGCTGTAGATGACTCAATGAATTTGGAAGCCAGCTTGGAAAAAAATAAAAATGTCGAAAACCCAACCTTCTGAAAATCTCCGCCTCTTTGAAAATGTGAATCACTTCTGCACTTAAAGATAGCGCCACAAAATGGTGTCAAACTCCAACACTGCAAGCATTGATGCCAAACAGTCCATTTCAGTAATGCAATGCTCAGTGATGTTTTTAGCATTTGCATGAATTGAAGGTCATTTATAGTCAGAATAAGGGCTTCTCCCCTGATGAAACTACAGCATCTTACTCACCTCAAAAATGTTGGAACGCCTGTGGGGAAACTGAAAGCACCAGCTGGACACTATTATTAAAATCTCCTAATTATTTAAAAAGCCATTTGGGATAATACAGTAGGTTTACTTTTCTTTCATTAATGTCCCTGGGCAGGCTATATAGAAGTTAGAAAGTCAGAACTTCATTGCTTCTGGCCAAAGGCCATTGAAGTACTTTCTGATGGGGGAAAGAAAGATAACAGTACAAAGTGTTCTTCAGAAAAGGTTATAAGCTTGTAGACAGAACAGAATTAAAGTACAATTGTGACTGTATTGTATTAACACACAATGCTTTGGTGTCGATTTTCTGAAGAGAATGTCAGATCAATACACTACCATATCAAATTGACTATTATGTCTGAAATAACTTTAGACCTGGCTTGAGACGGAGTTAGTTGGGAAAAAAGAGAAGAAAAGTTGCATGAATGCTCATGTTGGACAATAAGTAAATTGTCTTTTATGGAAAAGCTCTTGATAACACAATGGATGAATTACCCTATGAAATTTCTGGAATTATTCAAAATGCATGTGGCAGAAGTCTAGAGTAATGAGAAACAAGTGCCTGTCATAATTCAGCGTAAGAATACCACTTGAGTTAAGATCTTTGCTTTGTACAAATTTGTCTAAGCCATATAAATGATTTTCAACTCTATTTCTTATAATTTACTTGACACAGCAAAATTAGAACAGAGCAATATTAAGGGGACAGTCCCTTGAAGGTCACAACAATGTGAGGAGCCTGGCTGTGTGGAGTGTCAGCTGAATAACCCATGAGGACTGAAGGAATAGGACTGGATTTCTTCCACTTAGCAGGCCTGGCAAATTCTCATGAAATTAGGTCACTAGGCAAAAGCTCCAGGGTTGGCAGCATACTTACGATTCTCAATCTCCCTTCTAAGTTGTAAAAAAATTCTGCTAAGGCCGTGTCTGAAATAACAGAATGGCTTGAAGGGACACCAGATGAATACTCAATATGAAGAACGAATATGTAAAGTTTAAAGGGAGCTGAGAATAAAGAGAGAGGTTTAATTATTGAATCTAAGGGTTGAGGTCAGAAGCTTATCAGTTATCCAATGAACAAGTATTTATTGAGAACCAGCAGATACCTGATACCACAGTAACCATATGTGGTTAGAAATATAAGACCTGGGTTGGGTATTTGCCTTCACTTCATTTGAAAGTTTAGTAGCATACAGTGCTACTACATCTAAATAACCCTCATGATCCCGTTAAACTACAAATTTGGAAGGTGACCTCAAAGATAGATGAAATATGTTGTTGAAGTCAGTGGCCAGAATACTGAATTACAAGGTTTGTGATCTTCTCCATGTCAAATCTTGAGTTTTTAGGCATATTTTCTGGCACATTCTCTTTAAAAAATCTCTAAAGATCAAGTTAAAACACTCTGGGAAACCCAACCATGTCTAAGTCCTTTTTCCTAGCCACCAGCCCGGATATAAAGTCTTCCTTCTCCTTGTCAAATGTTTGCTTTAAATCTTAAGAGATATTCTCCAGGTAAATTAGCTAGTTATTCATTATTTAGCCAGTAATGGCACAACTTCCTAGGGAAGAATGAAGACTTTGAAGGCCTGGAGTAACCGAGCTTTCGTATTCCCTGCACAGTTGCAGAGAGCAACCCCTTGGCCCTCCGTGTTACAAGCATTAGTTTCAAATTACTTGGAATGGTTACCTACACTCCTCCAACTATATGGATAAAAATTGTCTCTCATAATAAAAATGGAAAAAGGTAATAAATGTTCGCTTCCTGTTGCAGTAAGGAATGCACAAGTAGCCTTTCTTACTTGACTATTCAGTTTATGGTTTTCTAGTCATTAGTTGTCATGCACGGAAAAGTCTACACATGTGAAAATACTTATCTGTTCTAGTGGCCTGTGGGCAACGCATTTAGAGCACCAACAATAATAGCACACAATGATTTCTTTAAAAAGGTAATCTTAGACTCACATCCTACAGTATTTTGTTTTGTTGTTGTTTTTCAACCTACCAAAAAAGTAGTAGACATCAGCCACTCTTGCCTAAAAGTTTGAAATCCTTGCAGCTAGAAAAATATTCTTTCAGTGACTGAGATACTATAATTTTATTTTCACACTTCTTTAGTTTATCACATTGACAGCAGATTTTATACTTCTTATGCATTTTGGCTTATTTCTATCAGACAGTTTGAGAAATTCTAAATATCACATTGCAAGCGTAAATTTTTTTTGTAGGAAGAGCTTTATGCCAGATATGAGTGACTGTTTATCTGTAATATGCAGAAATACTAATCTTATTTGGAAATAACCACATGGATCTGTTAAATTAGGAATAAAGTATGAATCTTTTTATGCCTAATTATAAAAATAATGAGTCAAATATCAAAGAAATTCGTTTGGGGAATTCTCGTGGGGAAAAAAAAAAGTCAATAATTTTCCCGTTAGAACTTTGGAAGTAATTGCATTCCCTATTTTGTGGGGAAATCCTTTCATTATTATTAATGTGTTTAATTCTCAAAAATTAGTTGTGGTATTTTTAGTGCAAGCATACTTAGAAAATATAGGCAAAATGATATAATTTTTATGTGAATTTTATTATCTCTTCAAGAATGCAAAAATAAATAGACTAATTTCAGATAAGGATAAGGTTCCAGTTTTTGCTCTACCGCTAAGCAATTTTTGGTAAATTAATTTTCTGGGCCTTGCTTTCCTCTTCTACAAAAATAAAGAGGCTAGATATAGATAACTCTTGACAGTACTCCTGAGATGGGCTCTGCAAAACAATACTCCATGGTCAAATGAATTTGGAAATCACCGTACACTGTATCTCCTATGGGGTACTTATAGTATACTTTGGTATATTCATAGTCTGAGAATCCTGGAATAAAGGAACTTGCTTATCTTTGTTTATGCCAAAATTTCCCTAACCTATATGGCCCCAGACCATCGCTGCATTTTTTTTTTGCACAACAACAATTAACATACTGGGAACACACTTTGGAAATACTGACTAGCTCTATGGGATGTGTTGCAGCTCTGGCATTTTGTTGTTTTCTGTAGTTCATATCAAAACAATGAAAAACTGAGTCCCATTCTCCTTTTAAGAACCAAAATCAGAATCTTGTGTATGCATAAAACTCCCATTATTCTTCCTAGTAATGTCTTATTATTCTCAGTATTTAGTTTCCATGTAGACCAAAAGAAATAAGTTTTATGTGCACACCAAGGATCACAACTTCTTAAATCACTGAGACTTCTGAAGCACTAGCAAATTGCTACTAGTATGTTAAGACTTACTCAGTTACTAAACAAATTTCAAAAAGCATGAAGGGACAACTGGCGAAAACACTGAGAAAACCAAACCAAACCTTCACATTTGTTAAATAACCGTTAACAAAGTATTGGCCACATTTACTCAATAAACATTTGGTGAAGATATGTCGTATCACGACAGTGTGGCAAGCACACTAAAGTAATGAAGAAATGGTAGTCTGCATTAAAGCAGCTTTTTGTCTAAAAGGAAATGAGACACAATAATATATTTATTATTGTATAATAGTAATTAAAAAATAACAATAATTACTACTTTTTATGCATTAATTGAGGAGTCCCAGGATGGTGTAAACAGGTGAACACTTGACTACTAGCTGAAAGGCTGGTGCTTCGAACCCATCCAGAGATGCCTGATGATCTGCTACTGAAAGGTAGCTGACACACAAGAGGTCACCATGAGTCAGAATTAACGTGACGTCAACTAACAACAACAGCAACATGTTTTTTTGTTTTTTTTTAAATATTTTATTGTACTTCAGGTGAAGGCTTACAGAACAAACAGTTTCTCATTTAACAGTAGTACACATGCTGTTTTATGACTTTGGTTAACAACCCCACAACATTTTAACTGTCTGAATCCTCAGCTTTTTTTTTTTTTTTTGGTGAAAATACACATAGCCAAAGATACACCATTTCAAAACTTTTTACGTACACATTTAAGTGACATTGACTATGCTCTTCCAATTGTGCTGCCATTCTCACCCAAGATGAAGGCTTACAGGACAAAATAGCCTCCCATTTAACAGTTACTACAAATGTTGCTCTATAACAATGATTAACAATCTCACAACACATCAACAGTATCCTTACTCAACTTGTGTTACTTATCATCAGCTTCCTACTCCCCCTCTGGCTTCTGCCCTTGTCACTGGACTCCTGTACCTTGTTAGTCTTATTTAGTTTTACTGGGCTGTCCACTCCCAGGCTGAACAGTGAACCTAGAAGGTAACTTCACCTCTGAGCTGAAAGGGTGTCTGGGGGCCATACTCTTGAGGTTTCTCCAGTCTCCTTTAGGCCAATAAATATGGTCTTCTTTTTTTTTATTTTTTTATTTTTGTGAGTTAGAATTTTGCTCTACATCCTTCTCCAGCTCTGTCCAGAACCCTCTGTTGTGATCCTGGTCAGAGCAGTCAGCGGTGGTAGCCGGGCACCATCTAGCTGTACTGGACTCAGTCTGGTGGAGGTCTTGGTAGCTGTGGACAGTTAGTCCTTTGGACTAATCTTTTCATTGTATCCTGTTCTCTTCATTCTCCCTTGCTCCCGAAGGGATGAGACCAGTGTAGTATCTTAGATGGCCACTCACAGGCTTTTAAGACCCCAGACACTGCTCACCAAGGTAGAATGTAGAGCATTATCTTTATAAGTACTGTCATGCCAATTGAGCTAGATATTCCCCAAGACCATGGTCCCCAGAGCCCTCCATCCAACAACTCAGTCCCTCGGGACTTTGGATGTGTCCATGGGGCCTCCAGGACCTTTCCTTGTGCAGGTTGTGTTAGTTTCCCTTGTACTGTGTACTGTCTCACCTCTCACCCAAGATACCACTTATCTATTGCCTATTTAGTATTTCCCCCCCATCCCCTCCCATCCCTGGTAACCAACAAGGATTGTTACATTTTGCATGTGAATTTTTTCATGGGTTTTTACAATAGAAGTCTCATACAATATTTGTCCTTTTGTGATTGACTTATTTCACTCAGCATAATGTCCTCCAGTTTCATCCATGTTATGAGATGGTTCACAGATTCATTGTTGTTCTTTCTCGTTGCATAGTACTCCATTGTGTGTATGTACCATAGTTTGTTTATCCATTCATCTGTTGATGGGCATCTAGGTTGTTTCTATCGTTTTACTATTGTGAACAATGCTGCCATGAACATAGGTGTGCATATGTCTATTCGAGTGACAACTCTTATTTCTCTAGGATATATTCCTAGGAGTGGGATTGCTATATCGAATGGTATGTCTATTTCTAGCTTTCTGAGGAAACGCCATATCATTTTCCAAAATAGTTGTATCATTTTGCATTCCCACCAGCAGTGTATAAGAGTTCCCATCTCCCCGCAGCCCCTCCAACATTTGTTATTTCCAGTATTTTTGATTCGTGCCAGTAATGCTGGGGTAAGATGGTATCTCATTGTGGTTTTAATTTGCATTTCTCTAATGGCTAGTGATCGCGAGCATTTCCTCATGTGTCTGTTGGCCATTTGACTGTCTTCTTTGGTGAAGTGTCTGTTCATTTCCTTTGCCCATTTTTTGATAGGATTGTTTGTCTTTTTGTTGTAGAGGTGTTGGATTTTCTTGTAGATTATGGATATTAGACCTTTGTCTGACTTGTACTGTCCAAACATTTTTTCCCAGTCTGCAGGTTCTCTTTTGACTCTTTTGGTGAAGTCTTTTGAAGAGCATAGGTGATTGATTTTTAGAAGATCCCAGTTATCTAGTTTATCTGTTGGGTTTTGTGTGTTGATGGTTATGGTTTGTATCCTGTTAATGCCATGTATTAAGGCCTGAAGTGTTGGTCCTATTTTTTCTTCTATGAACTTTATAGTTTTAGGCTTTATATTCAGGTCTTTGATCCATTTTGAAGTAGTTTTTGTATACGGTGTGAGGTATGGGTCCTGTTTCATTTTTCTGCAAATGGATATCCAGGTTTCCCAGCACCATTTGTTAAAAAGACTGTCTTTTCCCCATTTGATGGACTTTGGGCCCTTGTCGAAAATCAGGTGACCGTAGGTGGATGGATTTACATCTGGGTTCTCAATTCTGTTCCATTGGTCAATGTATCTGTTGTTGTACCAGTACCAGGCTGTTTTGACTACTGTAGCTGTATAGTAGGTTCTCAAGTCAGGTAGTGTGAGTCCTCCAACTTTATTCTTCTTCTTCAGTCGTGCTTTACTTATTCGGGGCTCCTTCCCTTTCCATATAAAGTTAATAATTAGTTTTTCCATCTCTTTGAAGAATGTTGTTGGTATTTGGATGGGGGTTGCATTGTATTTGTAAATTGCTTTGGGTAGAATTGCCATTTTCACAATGTTGAGTCTGCCTATCCATGAGCATGGTATGTTTTTCCATTTCTGTAGATCCCTTTGGGTTTCATGCAGCAGTGTTTTGTAGTTTTCTTTGTATAGGTCTTTTACATTCCTGGTCAGATTTATTCCTAAGTATTTTATCTTTCTAGGAGCTATTGAAAATGGTATTGATTTCCTGATCTCCTTTTCTTCATTCTCCTTACTGGTGTATAGGAATCCAACTGATTTTTGAATGTTTATCTTGTATCCTGCTACTCTGCTGAATCTTTCTATTAGTTCCAGTAGATTTCTCATGGAGTCTTTAGGGTTTTCTATGTATAGTATCATATCATCTGCAAACAGGGAGAGTTTAACTTCTTCATTACCAATTTGGATGCCATTATTTCTTTCTCTTGCCTTATTGCTCTAGCTAGAACTTACAGCATAATGTTAAATAGGAGTGGTGATAAAAGGCATCCTTGTCTTGTTCCTGTTTTCAAGGGGAATGTTTTCAGCCTCTCTCCATTAAGAATGATGTTGGCTGTTGGTTTTGCATAGATGCCCTTTATTATGTTGAGAAATTTCCCATCTATACCTATTTTTATCAGGAATGGGTGTTGCACTTTGTCAAATGCCTTTTCTGCGTCAATTGAGATGATCATGTGATTTTTTTCATTCCTTTTATTTATGTGGTGAATTACGTTGATGGATTTTCTAATGTTATACCATCCTTGCATACCTGGTATGAATCCTACTTGGTCGTGGTGCATTATTTTTTAGATATGATACTGAATTCTATTGGCTAGAATTTTCTTCAGAATTTTTGCATCTATATTCATGAGAGATATTGGTCTGTAATTTTCTTTTTTTGTGGTGTCCTTGCCTGGTTTTGGTATCAGCATTATGCTGGTTTCATAGAATGAATTTGGAAGTGTTGCTTCCTCTTCTATGCTCTGAAATAGCTTGAGTAGAACTGGTACAAGTTCTTCTGTAAATGTTTTGTAGAATTCTCCAGTGAAGCCATCTGGGCCAGGGCTTTATTTGGTTGGGAGTTTTTTTTATTACCTTTTCAATCTCCTCTCCTGTTATGGGTCTGTTTAGATTTTCAACATCAATTTGTTGTAGTTTGGGTAGGCCGTGTGTTTCTAGAAATTTATCCATTTCCTCTAGGTTTTCAAATCTGTTGGTGTATAGTTTTTCATAATATTCTGTTATACTCCTTTTTATTTAGGTTGGTCTGTTGTAATGTCCCTCATTTCATTTCTTATTTGGGTTATTTGTGCCCTCTGCTGTTTTTCTTTTGTCAGTCTGGCCAGTGGTTTGTCGATTCTGTTGAGTCTTTCAAAGAACCAACTTTTGGTTTTGTTGATTCTTTCTATTGTTTTTCTGTTCTCTATTTCATTTATTTCTGCTCTGATCTTTACTATCTCCTTTCTTCCGGTGGTTGTAGGCTTTTTTTGCTGTTCACTTTCTATTTGTTTGAGTTCTGTAGTTAATGTTTTGATTTCTTCCCTTTCTTCTTTTTGGATATGTGCATCTATTCCTATAAATTGTCCTCTGAGGACTGCCTTTGCTGTGTCCCAAAGGTTTTGGTATGATGTGTTTTCATTCTCACTTGATTCTAGGAATTTTTGGATTCCATCTCTGGTTTCTTCTATTACCCAGTGATGAATAAGCAGGGTATTATTCAGTTTCCATGTAATTGACTTTTTTTCCTTGCTCTTTCTATTGTTAATTTCTATCTTGATGGCATTGTGTTCAGAAAAGATACTTTGAATTATCTCAACGTTTTGGATCTTGTTGAGGATTGCTCTGTGGCCTAAGATGTGGTCTATTCTGGAGAACGTTCCATGTGCATTGGAAAAGAATGTGTACTTTGCAGCGGTTGGATGGATTGTTCTATATATGTCTATGAGATCAAGTTGTCTGATTGTGCCCTTTAGGTCCTCTGTATTTTTGCTGAGTTTCTTCTTGGTTGTTCTGTCCTTTACTGAGAGTGGTGTGTTGAAGTCTCCTACTATTATTGTGGAACTGTCAATTTCTCTTTTCAGTGCTGTTAGAGTTTTTTTTTATGTATTTTGGAGCCCTGTCATTGGGTGTGTAGATGTTTATTATGGTTATGTTTTCATGATGGATCGTCCCCTTAATCATTATATAGTGTCCTTCTTTGTCTTTTATGGTCTATTTTGTTTTAAAGTCTATTTTATCTGAGATTAGAATTGCCACTCCTGCTCTTTTTTGGTAGTTGTTAGCTTGATATATTTTTTTCCAACCTTTGATTTTTAATAAATTCACATCTTTGTTTCTAAGGTGTGTCTCTTGTAGACAGCATATTGATGGATCCTGTTTTCTTATCCATTCTGCCACTCTCCGTCTCTTTATGGGTTCATTGAGTCCATTTACATTCAGTGTAATTATTGATAGATGGAAGTTTGTTGCTGTCATTTTGTAGTGCTTTTTTTTGAGGTGCTGAAGTTTTCTTTGTTCTTGTTACTCTCTTGTGCTGAGTTACTTTTGTTTGTGGATTTTGTGTTCATTTCTTTTGCTTTTGTAGGTTTTGTTTTTGCTGAGACTTTATGTTTTTCATCTTTATTTTTATGAGTTGGTTTGTTAACTTTCTTTGTGGTTACCATGAATTTTACCCTTATCTTTATAAGTTTGACGTAGTTTACCCTTACTTGGTATCGCCTTGCCTTCCTCTCCTTTAGAAGGTTCTATACCTATGCCATTTGTTCCCTCTTTCATTGTTTTGATGTTGTTGTCATCCTTTGATTGATTGCTCTGATTCCCTGTTGTATTTCTTTTGGTTTTGGATAGTCCTCAATAGTTCATTTCCTAGAACGGTATCTGGTTCGTATGAACCTGTGTCCTAGGTCCTAGGTCCTGCCTGAGGGCTGAAGCTGTTTCTCCTCAGATCGAAGAACTCCCTTTAATAATTCTTGTAAGTTTGGTTTGACATTTGCGTATTCCCTTAGTTTCTGTTTATCTGGAAATGACCTAATTTCACCATCAAATTTGAACGAGAGTTTTGCAGGATATATTATTTGTGCCTGACAATTTTTTTCTTTCAAGATTTTATATATGTCATCCCACTGCCTTCTTGCCTGCATGGTTTCTGCCGAATAATCTGAGCTTAGTCTTATTGTTTCTCCTCTGTATGTGACTTCTTGTTTTTCATGAGCTGCTCTCAGGATTCTTTGTTTGTCTTTAGTTTTGGCGAGTGTGAATATGATATGTCTTGGTGATTTTTTTGGGGGGTTGTCTTCTATATGGGGTTTGTTGAGCTTCTTGGATGGCCAGCTTTTCATCTTTCATGATATTGGGACAGTTTTCTGTCAGCAGTTCCTCAATGATCCTCTCTGTGTTTTCTGTTTTCTCCCCCTGTTCTGAGATGCAATCACTCGTAAGTTTTTGCTTTTAATTCTGTCCCACATAACTCTCAGGGTCTCTTCATTTTTCTTTGTTCTTTTTTCTGAGTTTTCTTGAAACAGAGTTGTATCCAAGTGTTTGTCTTCAGTTCCACTGATCCTGTCTTCCACGGTTTCAGATCTACTTCTCAGCCCTTCTATGACACCGTCCATTTCTGAAATCTTGTTGTTTATCTTTTGGATTTCTAATTGTTGTTTTTGTATAATTTCGAGTTGTGAATTTATTTTAGCATTTTGTTCCTGCATCATCTTCCTGAATTCTTCCAATTTTTTGTCTCTATTTTCCATAAGTTTGTCTATTTTTCCTCATGTTTGTCAGCTTTTTGCCTCAGTTCTTGTAAAATTCCGAGTATTAGTGATTTGAGTTCCCTATCAGGTAGTTCTAGTGCATTTTCTTCCACAGGAGAGTTATCTGGTGTTTTAATTTGGACGCCTATTGGAGCCATCTTGTCTTGTTTTTGTAAATGTTTTGATATTGTTTGCTGTTTTGGGGGCATTCAGTAGATATTTCTCTAGTTTATTGATTGTAGTTTTTTTGTTGTTGTTGTTTGTTTCGTCCTTGTGGTACAGCTGGGCAGGTCTAGCTGAAGAGGAGCCACTGGGTCGGGTTGTTTGTGGCACTCACCGCAGCCACCAGGATGGTCGGTAGTCAGTGCTGGGCAGGTTCCAATAGGGCGTGCCTGCACAGCTTGTTGGTGTGATGTCAAGTGCGTGGTGCAGGTAGGCAGGATGCAGCGGGGAGATGGTTATGTGTGAAGCTAAGCTGGGTATGAGAGAAAGGAGAGAGGAGCAGGAGCAAAAAGCAAACAAACATAAAAGAATGCTAGAGGAGCTTGTCGTTGGAATGGACAGATGAGAGACTATGGGATGGAGAAAACCAGAAGGGGGAAAAGAAAGAAAAAGAAAGAATGAACAAATAAAAATCAGAAAAGTTAAAGAACTGCAAAGTTCCCAGGGATCCAACCAATGCAGCTATGAGGTCTGGAGGAGCCAGTCTCAGGTTTCACAGCACAGCCTGGCCAGAAGGTGCAGAGGCATACATTGCCTGGTATTCAGGGATCAGAAAGAGAAGGAAGAGATAGAGAGACAAGAAATTGAGGAATGAAGAAAGACAAAATGGAAAAAGAGGGAAAAGAAAACAAAACTAATCAAAAAAGAAAAAAAATTAAATTAAAAAAAAAAAGAAAAGCAACACCAGCAGTCAATGAATGGTACTCAGAGAGCCATCCAGTGAGGGCTGGTGTTTCTGGAGAAGAGACTGTGTCCATGGGAAACAGAGGAGGCCGAGTGTTAGTGAAGAAGGGTGGAGAATGGAAAGCATATATCACAAATTGCCTGCGTTCTGGGGACCCTCAGAAAGGAGCACAGAGGGTGCATGGAGCCAGGCACCTGAGTGAAAGGAGGGGTAGGTGGTGAAAGGCAAGCGAGAAACCAAAAGAAGCAGGAGGGAAAAAAAGAAGAAGGAAAAAAAAAAAGGCAGCACCAGCTGTCAACAAACGGCACCCGGAGAGCCGCTCGCCCAGGTGCGTGGAATGCAAGCAGCCGGCGGACCCCGGTGAAGAGACTTCGGCCACAGGAAGCAGAGGAGCAAATGAACAAAAGCCCCGGGATCTCACCATCACGGCAGGCCAGACCTGGAAGCAGCCACACGCCCGAACGCAGCCCCACAGCCCCACAGGAAAGAGCAAAGACGGTGCTCGGAGCCAGGCACCTGAGCAAAAGGAGGGAGAGGCAGCGAGAGGCAAGCGAGAAACCAGAAGAAGCAGAAAAAGCCACACCAGCAGCCAACAAATGGCACTCAGAGAACCTCCCACACAGGTGCGCAGATTCCAAGCAGCTGGCGGTATCGGGTCAAGAGACCGTGGTCACGGGAAGCAGAGGGTTGAACGAACAAAGGCCCCGGGATCTCACTAGCACGGCAGCCCAGACCTGGAAGCAGCCACATGCCCGAATGCAGCCCCACAGCCCCGCAGGAGAGAGCAAAGACAGCGCTCAGAACCAGGCACCCAAGCAAAAGGAGGGGGAGGCGGCAGAAAAAGCTACGCCAGCAGCCAACAAACGGCTCCCAGAGAACCGCCAGCCCAGGTGCACAGAATCCAAGCACAGGCACCCCCGGGCCCAGGGACCCTGGCCACGGGAAGCAGGGGAGCCCCAGCCGAGGCAGAGAGGGGTGGGGGGTGGGAAAGCGTACACCGCAAATTACCGGTTGTTCCGTCTCCCATTGGATGCTCGGCGAGGCTGCTCTCCCGTTCCCCATTTGCTGGTCTACGATAGGAGTCCAAGATGGTGGATCCACGCTGCGTTAGCTGGTAGGGAATTTCTGCATGAATCTCTCCTCACTCTCCGTTCTCTTTCAGTATTCTCACTCCGTTTGGTGTTTGGCTGAGTTCTTTATCTCTTCATTTGATGTTCTAGGGTTTCAGGATTGTTGATTCTGTTTGGCTTAGTTTTTTGGATCTTTGCTGTGGAGGGACGGCATGGTCCTTCTGCCTAGAGCGCCATCTTGCTGCGTCTGCTTCAACAGCAACATGTTTTATTATTAATTCTTAATAAGCAGTAGCTATTGGTATTAATTATTAATTATTATGGAAGGCACTATATATACATTTTCATTCATCCTTAAAAAAAACTTAAAGCATAAATCCTAGTATTGTTCTCATTTTACAAATGAGGAAACTGAGACTGAGACAGGTTCTTGATTTGTTCAACAACACACAGCTATCAAATGACAGAAAGGATTCAGACTAGGTCTATATGACTCTAGCATCACATTACTTTTCAAATCAAGCTTAAACATGAATGTAGGGAGAAGAGAAGGGATTATTAGGTGAGAAAATAGTGATATGAGAAGAGGGTTAATTAGTAGCAACACTTGGCTGCTAAACGAAAGGCTGGCCGTTGGAACCCACTAGCCACTCTGAGGGAGAAATAAGTGGTAGTCTGCTTCCATAAAGATTACAGTCTTGGAAACCTTATGGGGCAGTTCTACCATGTCCTATAGCATTGCTGTGAGTTGGAATCAACTCGAAGACAATGGGTTTGGGTCTTATAGGAAGGATCAAATCAAGATTGCGAGGCGAGTGAGTTGGGCTTGGAAAAATGAATGGATAGCTCTTTGTTTCAAACAGGAGTGAAAAAGATAAGGGTGAAAGAGGAGACAGATCAGAAGTGTGGGGAGAAAAAGGGCTTCCAGGCTCATTTCTTCATCACTTGAAGGTTTGGGAACAACTCCTGGTATTCATTGTCTCCCAGATACACACATTTGAACATGAGCTGCCTTTTGAGCCGTAACCTGAATGGATTCAAATTCTCTCCACAAACTACCGAGTCTACTTTATCACATCAAATATCATAAAAACAATCAGTATCCATTATTTTCTTGCCAGAAATGCAGAGATCCCAACCATAGTTTCTTTCTTTTTTTTTTAAACTGAAAAAGCAGAATACAGAATAGATAGCAAACTCTCAGTTAACTGAAAACTCTTCTCCCGGCTTTATGGGAACCAGAAAGAGTCAACACAGATCTTCTATTTTGTTATCAAGAAACTCTTCAAGCGAGTTTCGGTAAAAAGGCACACTAAGCAGAAGCACCACGCCGTCCCTCCACAGCAAAGATCTGAAAAACTAAGCCAAACAGAAAATACAACAATCCTGAAACCCTAAAACATCAAATGAAGAGATAAAGAACTCAGCCAAGCACCAAATGGAGTGAGAAAACTTACAGAGAAGGGACAGTGAGAACAAATTCATGCAGAGGTCCCCTACCAGCTAATGCAGCGCGGATCCACCATCTTTGAATCCTATCAGAGACCAGCAAATGGGAGTACGAGAAAGCAGCCTCGCGGAGCATCCAGCGGAGGACAAAACAACCGGTAATTTGCGGTGTGCGCTTTCCCACCCCCAACCCCTCTTTGCCCTGGCTCGGCCTCCTCTGCTTCCCACGGCCACGGTCTCTTGACCGGGAAGAACCGGCTGCTTGGATTCCACACACCCAAGAGGGCGGCTCTCTGGGTGCCATTTGTTGGCTGTTGGTGTTGCTTTTTTCCACTTCTTTTGATTTCTTCCTTGCCTCTGGTCATCTCCCCCTCCTTTTGCTCAAGTGCCTTGCTCTGTGCACCATCTTTGTTTCTTCCTGAGGGGCTGCAGAGTGCTGGCAATTTGTGATATACACTTTCCCACTCTCTACCCTTCTTCACCCACACTCTGTCCCCTCCGCTTCCTGAGGACACAGTCTCTTGTCTAGAAACACGAGCCTGCATTAGCTGGCTCTCTGAGTGCCATTTGTTGGCTGCTATTGTTGCTTTTTTTTTTTTCTGCTTCTCTTGATTTCTCACTTGCCTCTCGCCACCTCCCCCTCCTTTCACTCGAGTGCCTGGCTCTGTGCGCCATCTTTGCTTTTTCCTGAGGGGCTGCAGAGCACTGGCAATTTGTGATATACACTTTCCCACTCTCTACCCTTCATCACCCACACTCGGCCTCCTCTGCTTCCTGCGGATACAGTCTCTTGTCCAGAAACACCAGCCCGCACTGGCTGGCTCTCTGAGTGCCATTTGTTGGCTGTTGGTGTTGCTTTTTTTTTTTTTTCCTGCTTCTTTTGATTTCTTGCTTGCCTTTCACCGCCTCCCACTCCTTTCGCTCAAGTGCCTGGCTCCGTGCGCCATCATTGCTTCTTCCTGAGGGGCTGCAGAGCTCCATTCAAGTGTGGAGCTGCTTCCCGGTCTGGGCTGCCACGCTGGTAGGATCCTGGGGCTTTTGTTCGTTTGTTTGTTTTCAATTGTTTGTTTGTTTTCTTTTCCTTTTCTTGAGTTTGGAGTCCTTTCTGGCCAGGCAGAGCTGCGTGGCAAGGAACTCCCCTTCAGCTTCCACAGACATGCAGAGGGATCCCAGAGGACATTTCTTTTTTCGTTGTTTTTTTCTTTTCTCTGTTTTTTTTGGGGGGCTTCCTTGTTCTTTTTTTTTAAATTTTTTTATTTGTTTTGTTTTATTTTCCATCATTTTCCCTTTTTGTCTTTCTTCATTGCTTAGTTTCTCATCCCTCTATATCTTCCTTCTATTTCTGATCCCTGAATACCAGGCGTTGTATACCTCTACGCCTTCTAGCCAGGCTGTATTGCAGACCTCATAGCCACAGCGGTGGGATTCCTGGGAACTTTGTGGTTCTTTAACCTTTCTGATTTTTATTTATTCATTCTTTTCCTTTCTTCCTCTTCCCCTTTCTGTTTCTCTCCATTTCATAGTCTCTCATCGCTCCATTCCAACGGCAAGCACCCCAAGCATTCTTTTTTGTTTGTTTGTATGCTTTTGGCTCCTGTTCCTCTCTTCTCTATCCCATATCCATCTTAGCTCCACACATAACAATCTCCTTGCTGCATCCTGCCTACCTGCACCGTGCACTTGACATCACACCACCAAGCAGCATGGCCACGGCCTACTGGAACCCACCCAGCACTGATTACTGACCCACACTGGTGGCTGTAGTGAGTGCCACAAACAACCCATTCCAGAAACTTCAACTAGACCTGCCCTTCTGTACCATATCTGAGTGACTGACCATGCCAGTTGGAAAAGGAGGTGAAAAGTATTGAGCACACCGATGAGCAAACAACAAAGAACACACAGTCTGCCTGATCAGACATAGTCAAATTTTTTTTTTAAAAAAAGGACAAAACAAACATATCTACAATCAATAAACTAGAAAGATAACTACTGAATACCCCCAAAACAGCAGACAATATCTAAACATTCACAAAAACAGGACAGGATGGTTCCAGTAGGTGTCCAAAATAAAACACCAGATGACTCTCCTGTGGAAGAAAATGCACTAGAAGTACCTGAAAGGGAATTCAAATCTCTACTACTCAGAATTCTCCAAGAACTGAGGCAAAAAGCTGACAAACATGAGGAAAATACAGACAAATTCATGGAAAATACAGACAAAATATGGGAAGAATTCAGGAAAATAATGCAGGAACAAAATGTAAAATTATATTCACAACTAGAAATTATACAAAGACAACAATTAGAAATCCAAAAGATAAACAACAAACTTTCAGAAATGGATGATATCATAGAAGGGCTGAAAAGCAGATTTGAAATGGTGGAAGACAGGATCAGTGGAATTGAAGACAAACACTTGGATACAACTCTTTTTCAGGAAAACTCAGAGAAAGAACAAAGAAAAATGAAGAGACCCTGAGAGTTATGTGGGATACAATTAAATGCAAAAATTTATGAGTGATTTGAATTCCAGAACAGGGGAGAAAACAGAAAACACAGAGAGGATGATTGAGGAACAGCTGACAGAAAACTTCCCAAAGATCATGAAAGATGAAAAGCTGGCCATCCATGAAGCTCAACGAACCCCATATAGGAGAGCCCCACAAAAGAAAATCACCAAGGCATATCATATTCACACTCGCCAAAAACCAAAGACAAACAAAGAATCCTGAGAGCAGCATATGAAAAAAAAGAAGTCACATAAAGAGGAGAAACAATAAGACTAAGCTCAGATTATTGGGCAGAAACCATGCAGGCAACAAGGCAATGGGATGAAATCTATAAAATCTTGAAATAAAAAAATTGTCAAGCAAGAATAATATATCCTGCAAAACTCTCATTCAGATTTGATGGTGAAATTAGGTCATTTCCAGATAAACAGAAATTAAGGGAATATGTTACAGTCAAACCAAACGTACAAGAATTATTAAAGGGAGTTCTTCGTTCTGAGGACAAACAGCCTCAGCTCACAGGCACAATCTAGGACGCAGGAAGGTACCAGCCAGATACCAATCTATGATATGAACTCTCGAGGACTATCCAAAACCAAAAGAAATACAACAGCAAATCAGAGCAGTTAATCAATAAATGACAAAAACAGCAAAACAATAAAAGAGGGAATAAATGGCATAGGTATAGAAACTTCTAATGGAGAGGAAGGCAAGGCAATACCAAGTAATGGTAAACTGATCAAACTTAGAAAGATAAGGGTAAAATTCATGGTAACCACAAAGAAAATTAACAAACATACTCATAAAAAATAAAGATGAAAAACATAAAGTCTTGGCAAAAAAAAAAACCTACAAAAACAAAAGATATGATAAAAAAATCCACAAACAAAAGTAACTCAGCACAAGAGAGTAAGAAGAACAAAGAAAACATCAGCACCACAAAAAAAAGCACTACAAAATGACAGCAACCAACTCACATCTATCAATAATTACACTGAATGTAAATGGACTCAATGCACCCATAAAAGATGGACAGTGACAGAATGGATAAGAAAACAGGATCCATAAATATGCTGTCTACAAGAGACACACCTTAGAAACAAATATGTGAATTTATTAAAAGTCAAAGGTTGGAAAAAAATATATCAGGCTAACAACTACCAAAAAAGAGCAGGAGTGCCAATTCTAATCTCAGATAAAATAGACTTTAAAACAAAATAGACCATAAAAGACAAGGATGGACACTTTATAATGATTAAGGGGTTAATCCATCATGAAGACATAACCATAATAAACATCTATACTCCCAATGACAGGGCTCCAAAACAGATAAAACAAACTCTAACAACACCGAAAACGGAAATTGACAGTTCCACAATAATAGAAGGAGACTTCAACACACCACTCTCAGTAAAGGACAGAACAACTAAGAAGAAACTCAGCAAAGATACAGAAGACCTAAAGGGCACAATCAGCCAACTTGACCTCATAGACATATATAGAACACTCCATCCAACCGCTGCAAAGTACACATTCTTTTCCAATGCACATTGAATTTTCTCCAGAATAGACCACATCTTAGACCACAGAGCAATCCTCAAAGAGATCCAAAACATTGAGATAATTCAAAGTATCTTCTCTGAACACAATGCCATCAAGGTAGAAATTAACAATAGAAAAAGCAAGGAAAAAAAAATCAACTACATGGAAACTGAATAATACCCTGCTTACACATCAGTGGGTAATAGAGGAAATCAGAGATAGAATCCAAAAATTCCTAGAATCAAACAAGAATTAAAACACATCATACCAAAACCTTTGGGACACAGAAAAAGCAGTCCTCACAGGACAATTTATAGCAATAGATGCACATATCCAAAAAGAAGAACGGGACAAAATCAAAACATTAACTACAGAACTCAAACAAATAGAAAGAGAACAGCAAAAAAAGCCTACAACCACCGGAAGAAAGGAGATAGTAAAGATCAGAGCAGAAATGAATGAAATAGAGAACAGAAAAACAATAGAAAGAATCAACAAAACCAAAAGTTGGTTCTTTGAAAGACTCAACAAAATCGACAAGCCACTGGCCAGACTGACAAAAGAAAAACAGCAGAGGGCACAAATAACCTAAATAAGAAATGAAATGAGGGACATTACAACAGACCCAACTGAAATGAAAAGGATTATAACAGAATATTATGAAAAACTATACACCAACAGATTTGAAAACCTAGAGGAAATGGATAAATTTCTAGAAACACATGGCCTACCCAAACTACAACAAAGTGAAGTTGAAAATCTGAACAGACCCGTAACAAGAGAAAACTTTGAAAAGGTAATTAAAAAACTCCCAACCAAAAAAAAGCCCTGCCCCAGATGGCTTCACTGGATAATTCTATAAAACATTTACAGAAGAGCTTGGACCAGTACTAGTCAAGCTATTTCAGAGCATAGAAGAGGAAGCAACACTTCTGAATTCATTCTATGAAGCCACCGTAACACTGATACCAAAACCAGGCAAAGACATCACAAAGAAAGGAAATTACAGAACAATATCTCTCATGAATATAGATGAAAAAATTCTGAAGAAAATTCTAGCCAATAGAATTCAGCATCATATCAAAAAAATAATACACCACAACCAAGTAGGATTCATACCAGGTATGCAAGGATGGTTCAACATTAGAAAATCAATCAACATAATCCACCACGTAAATAAAAGGAAAGAAAAGAATCACATGATCATCTCAATTGATGAAGAAAAGGCATTTGAGAAAGTCCAACACCCATTCCTGATAAAAACTCTCAATAAAATAGGTATAGAAGGGAAATTTCTCAATATAATAAAGGGCATCTATGCAAAACCAATGGCCAACATAATTCTTAATGGAGAGAGGCTGAAAACATTCCCCTTGAAAACAGGAACAAGACAAGGATGCCCTTTATCACCACTCCTATTTAACATTTTGCTGGAAGTTCTAGCTAGAGCAATAAGGCGATAAAAAGAAATAAAAGGCATCCAAATTGCTAATGAAGAAGTTAAACTGTCCCTGTTTGCAGATGATATGATACTATAAATAGAAAACTCTACAAATTCCACAAGAAATCTACTGGAACTAATAGAAAGATTCAGCAGAGTAGCAGGATACAAGATAAACATTCAAAAATCAGTTGGATTCCTCTACATCAGTAAGGAGAATGATGAAAAGGAAATCAGGAGAAAATACCATTTTCAATAGCCCCTAAAAAGATAAAATACTTAGGGATAAATCTGACCAGGGATGTAAAAGACCTATACAAAGAAAACTACAAAACACTACTGCATGAAACCCAAAGGGATCTACATAAATGGAAAAACATACCATTCTCATGGATAGGCAGACTCAACATTGTGAAAATGGCAATTCTACCCAAAGCAATTGACAAATACAATGCAATCCTGATCCAAATACCAGCAACATTCTTCAAAGAGATGGAAAAACTAATCATTAACTTTATATGGAAAGGGAAGAAGCCTCAAATAAGTAAAGCACTACTGAAGAAGAAGAATAAAGTTGGAGGACTCACACTACCTGACTTGAGAACCTACTATACAGCTACAGTAGTCAAAACAGCCTGGTACTTGTACAACGACAGATACATCGACCAATGGAACAGAACTGAGAACCCAGATGTAAATCCATCCACCTACGGTCACCTGATCTTCGACAAGGGCCCAAAGTCCATCAGATGGGGAAAAGAGAGTCTTTTTAACAAATGGTACTGGCAAAACTGGATATCCACCTGCAAAAAAATGAAACAGGACCCATACCTCACACCGTATTCAAAAACTACTTCAAAATGGATCAAAGACCTGAATATAAAGCCTAAAACTATAAAGTACATAGAAGAAAAAATAGGACCAACACTTCAGGCCTTAATACATAGCATTAACAGGAGACAATCCATAATTGTCAATGCACAAACCCCAACAGATAAGCTAGATAACTGGGATCTTCTAAAAATCAAACACCTATGCGCTTCCAAAGACTGCACCAAAAGTGTAAAGGAAAACCTACAGACTGGGAATAAATTTTTGGACAGTACAAGTCAGACAGAGGTCTAACCTCCATAATCTACAAGAAAATGTACACCTCTACAACAAAAAGACAAATAATCCTATTAAAAAATGGGCAACGGAAATGAACAGACACTTCACCAAAGAAGACATTCAAATGGCCAACAGACACATGAGGAAAGGCTCGCAATCACTAGCCATTAGAGAAATGCAAATTAAAACCACAATGAGATACCATCTCTCCCCGGCATTACTGGCACGAATCAAAAACACTGGAAATAACAAATGTTGGAGGGGCTGCGGGGAGATGGGAACTCTTATGCAGTGCTGTTGGGAATGCAAAATGATGCAACCATTTTTGAAAATGATATGGCGCTTCCTCGGAAACTTAGAAATAGGCATACCATTCGATCCAGCAATCCCACTCCTAGGAATATAGCCTAGAGAAATAAGAGTGGTCACTCAAATAGACATAAGTACACCTATGTTCATGGCAGCATTGTTCACAATAGCAAAACAATGGAAACAACCTAGATGCCCATCAACAGATGAATGGATAAACAAACTATGGTACATACACACAATGGAGTACTATGCAACGAGAAAGAACAACAATGAATCTGTGAAGCATCTCATAAGATGGATGAAACTGGAAGACATTATGCTGAGTGAAATAAGTCAATCACAAAAGGACAAATATTGTATGAGACCTCTATTGTAAAAACCCATGAAAAAATTCACTCACAAAATGTAATAATCTTTGTTGGTTACCAGGGATGGGAGGGGTGGGGGGAAAATACTAAATAGGCAATAGATAAGTGGTACCTTGGTTGAAGGGTGAGACAGTACACAATATAGGGGAAACTAGGACGACTTGGACAAGGAAAGGTCATGGAAGCCTCATAGACACATCCTGGCTCCCTGAGCAACTGAATTGCTGGGTGGAGGGCTGTGGGAACCATGGTCTCGGGGAACATCTAGCTCAATTGGCATGACACAGCTTATAAAGACAAGGCTCTACATTCTACCTTGGTGAGTAGTGTCTGGGGTCTTAAAAGCCTGTGAGTGGCCATCTAAGATACTCCACTGGTCTCATCCCTTCAGAACAAGGGAGAATGAACAGAACAGCATACAAGGAAAAGATTAGTCTGAAGGACTAATTGTCCACAGCTACCAAGGCCTCCACCGGACTGAGTCCAGTACAGCTAGATGGTGCCTGGCTACCACCACTGACTGTTCTGACCAGAATCACAACAGAGGTTTCTGGACAGAGCTGGAGAAGGATGTAGAGCATAATTCTAACCCACAAAAAAAAAAAGAACAGATTTACTGGCCTAAAAGAGACTGGAACAACCTCGAGAGTATGGCCCACAGATACCGATTTAGCTCAGTGGTGAAGTTACCTCTGAGGTTTATTGTTCAGCCTGGGAGTGGACAGCCCCGTAAAACCAAATGAGACTGATGAGGTACAGGAGTCCAGTGACAAGGGCCAGAAGGTAGAAAGGGAGAGAAAGCTGGTGATGGGGAACCCAAGATTGAGTAAGGATATTGTTGATGTGTTGTGAGATTGTGAAGCATTGTCATAGGGCAACATGTGTAGTAACTGTTAAATGAGAAACTATTCTGTTCTGTAAGCCTTCATCTTAAGTGAGAATAACAGCACAATTGGAAGAGCGTAGTCAATGTCACTGAACTGTGTATGTAGAAATTTTTGAAATGGTGTATCTTTGGCTCTGTGTATTTTCACCAGAAAAAAAAAGGTTGAGAAGTTAAAGGGTTAATATGTTGTGGGGTTGTTAACCAATGTCATAAAACAACATGTATACTATGGTTTCATGAGAAACTATTAGTTCTGTAAGCCTTCACCTGAAGTACAATAAAATATATATATATATATATATAAAAGAAATTCTTCAAGTGCAAATTGCCCATATATTCTTAGAGACCATCAATTTTGTGTTGGAAGCCTAGAGCAAAAGCACTCTCTGTCTCAATCTATTCCAGACGTGAAGATTTTCCTTACTTTTGGAAGGAAATCTGCGTTTTTGGTTTCACATAGTTCTTTTTGGTTTCTCTTGGGCACAAAGATTTCTAATAAAGTGTCAGAGCTAGTGAGTGGCAGCTTGGTGCCATTGAAGATCACTATGTGTCATCTCCTATGTAAACTTAACTACTTGAGACTTGAGAAAAAAGCCCTCTCTTAACTCTTCATCTCCTCTTCTACTTATAACCTTTGAACTCCATGGGGCTTAAGCAAATTAAGGTATTAGATTCCACCATGACTTAAGGTCATGAAAACCTTTCTCCAAAGTCTCAGATGAGCCGCAGAAAATAAAGTCCGTATGTGAGTTCCTTAGGTCTGAGACATTTGGATATTTCACAGGCCTCACTCAAAGGTAAGCAATGGTTTGGGACCCAAGAGCTCTGTATTCTAGTTTCACCTCCGCTGTTAATTCACTATGTGTCCTTGGGCATTGATCAGGATTGGTTAAATTGTCTCTAAAGATTTTTCTAGTACAAACATTCTAGATCATAAAAGTAAGCAAAATGGAGTACCCACATTAAGGAAAATTCAGTTTTGGGTGGGTGTTTCAGAGTGCAATGCAAATCTTTCAAAGAAAGGACAGTTTGTTCTTAGGACACTCAGTGATTAAAGAGTGTGCATAAGAACAAAGTAGTTTCATTCATGGAAGTTGCATAAATAAATTTTGTACATGTATAAAGAGTTCAAACCATGTACATCACGACAATATCTGAACTCTTATCTAATAAAGTGATAAAAATCCATACACAGTGGTCACCTCTGAGAGAGCTCAACAACTACCCTTAGGAGTTCCAAGTCAGATAATTTACACCTCTGGATGGCTGGATCACATGCTGTGGCAATCCCAGACCAAATCCACTCCTGACTATGGGAATCTGTGTCGTCTTACTTTACATTTGGAAGAAGCAAATGTAGTACCCCAACTTGAGAAAGAACTGGCACTCAAGAAATTTAGTATATTTATCCAAGTACTACAATTTTATGGAATTAACAATTTGTCATATTAAAGAGAAGGGCTTCATGTGCTGTTGTTATGTGTTATTTTCTAACAATAATGCAATATCTGGACAGAAGTATTCCTATTGGCATTTCTGCTACCTCCTGAGAATGTAACATTTGGGAAAATGTTGGCCTGAATCCACGGAGGAAGGAAGTATGTAGTCTTGGAAGAAAAGGAAATTTAACTGATTAACTTGAATGTTGGGTCTATAATTTGGTCTTATTAAGTTTACACTGTACTGTAAGATCAAAATTAAATATAGGATGATGCATTCTCTGTATTTTGGCTCCCCCTTTCTACTTGATTTTCTCTTGAGTTCTAAATGTATTGCTCTACTTCTTTGAGGAAAATGTCTATTTTTTGTTTGTTTTTCTCCAAGACAGATTTTCTGTCACATAACAGGGAAGCTCGAAATAAGCTAAACTCTAAGCTACATGAGAAAAGGAAATTGTCTCTGTATCCCAGACACTTGGTAAGGTCCCTGGTAATGGTAGACACTCAGTAAATGTTTATTGAATAAGGTTATTAAATTAACGCATTAATTGGAGAATCAAGAATTTGGGGATCCTAACAGCATGTGAATGTATCGAGCTCACAAATGTCTTAGTGACTCATCTTGATCCTTTGTAGAATGCTGAGTTAAGTTTGAGCTAGTCAACTGCATTCAAAAACTGGCTTCCTATCATAATCTTACTGGACAATTCTAAATTCCATAGAGAATCTAAAAACATCTTCTGTACATCTTCTCTACCAATTTAGATTGGTCCTGGCTGACTTGAAGTTCTATCAATTCCCAGTGCAGTAAATTCTCATCAAATGCCAGCCAAACAATGTCTAGAGAGAAATGTTCTAATAGGTTGACTGGAAATGAGAACAGCGTGCCCCTCGCCCTTTCCTTTGGTTATTCCTACAGTAATTTATTATAGCTGTATAGCACCAGTCTAGTGTGGTCTCTAAAGAAGTTCAAGTTTAGATTTTTCTCTCAATGTCTCTCAATAAACTCTTCCAAAATGAAAGACACTATTGTGGCCAAATCCACTTTACAAGAAATCCACATGGTACCAAAGGAAAGGAACATAGCGTCAATACTTTTTTCCCCAAAATTACATTCGGTCACAACTGTGACAATCCTGGGTTCAGTTACTAGTAATTTTGCCAGCATCTCAACATTTCTTCTAGGGCCAGACAGAGGAGAGACAAAGGTGATCTGTTTATATGCCACCACTGCTTTTGTTCTTTCCCCTTCTTGTTCCTATGTACCCAATGCTTCAGCAGTCATTATCTATATCTTAGTTCCTCTTTGTTGTGTCAAAAGTTATTGAAGACTTGCTGAATGCACAGATGAACACCCTACTTTCTTATTTTCATGCATTAGGATCCTCAGCTGCATTGAGAAGACCAAGAAAAAAACATGGAAACTCTACCTGTGAAGTGAATTAACAGCTTTCAGATAAATGGATGACTCAAAATTATATTATCTTTAAAAAGGATATATTGATAATTACTGGTGATTGGAATGCAAAAGTTGGAAACAAAGAAGAAGTATGGGCAGTTGGAAAATATGGTATTGGTGATAGAAGTGATACCACCAGAGATCGCCTGGTAGAATTTTGAAAGACTCAACGATTTCTTCATTGCAAATACCTTTTTTCAACAACATAAATGTCAACTATACATGTGGGCCTCACCAGATGGAATACACAGGAATCAAATCTACTACCTCTGTGGAAAGACACAATGGAAAAACTCGATATCATCAGTCAGAACAAGGTCAGGGGCCAACGATAGAACAGACCATCAATTGCTCATATGCAAGTTCAAGTTGAAACTGAAGAAAAAATTAAAAGACATTCCACTAGAGCCAGAATATGACTTTGAGTATATCCCACCTGAATTTAGAGACCATCTCAAGAATAGTTTTGAAGCATTGAACACTAATGACCGAAGACCAAACGAGTTGTGGAATGACTTCAAGAACACCATACATGAAGAAAGCAAGACGTCATTAAAAAGAAAAGAAAGAAAGAAAAGACCAAAACGGATGTCTAAAGAGACTCTGAAACTTGCTCTTAAACATCGAGTGGCTACAGCAAATGGAAAAAATGATGAAGTAGAAGAGCAGAAGATTTCAAAGGGTGGCTGGAGAAGATAAAGTATAATGACGTGTGCAAAGAGCTGGAGATAGAAAACCAAAAGAGAAGAACATGCTTGGCATTTCTCAAGCTGAAAGAACCGAAGAAAAAATACAAGCCTAGAGTTACAATATCAAAGGATTCTACAGGAAAAATACTGAAAAACACAGGACGCATCAAAAAAAGATGGAAGGAATACACAGAGTCACTGTACCAGAAAGAATCAGTCGACATTCATCCATTTCAGGAGGTAGCATATGATCAGGAACCAATGATACTGAAGGAAGAAGTCCAAGCTACACCGAAAGCATTGGTGAAAAACAAGGCTCCAGGAATTGACAGAATACCAACTGAGATGTTTCAACAAAGGGAGGCAGCTCTTGAAGTGCTCACTTGTCTATGCCGAGAAATTTGGAAGACAACTACCTGGCCAACCAACTGGAAGAGATCCATATTTATGCCTATTCCAAAGAAAGTGATCCAACTGAATGCAGTAATTATTGAACAATATTGTTAATATCACATGCAAGTAAAATTTTGTTGAAGACCATTCAAAAGTGGCTGCAACTGTATATCAACAGGGAACTGCCAGAAATTCAAGCCAGATTCAGAAGAGGACGCAGAGCCAGAGTTATCAAAGCTGATGTCAGACGAATCCTGGCTGAAAGCACAGAATACCAGAAAGATGTTTACCTGTGTTTTACTGACTATGAAAAGACATTTGACTGTGTGGATAGTAACAAATTATGGATAACATTTTTTAAGAATGAGAATTCCAGAGCATCATGATAAATAGAGAAAAGATTGAAGTGGTCAAAGATTTCATTTTCCTTGGATCCACAATCAACACCCATGAAAGCAGTAGTCAAAAAATCAAACAATGAATTGCAATGGGCAAATCCTCTGCAAAAGACCTCTTTAAAGTGTTGAAAAGCAAAGATGTCACCTTGAAGACTAGGATACGTCTGACCTAAGTTAAGCCATGGTGTTTTCAAGAACCTCATGTGCATGTGAAAGCTGGACAATGAATAGGGAAGACTGGAGAAAAATTGATGCTTTTGAATTGTGGTGTTGGCAAGTAATATTGAATATACCACAGACTGCCAAAAGAATGAACAAATCTGTCTTGGAAAAAGTACATCCAGAACGTTCCTTAGCAGCAAGGATGGCAAGAATACTTTGGACATGCTATCAGGAGGGATCAGTCCCTGGAGAAGGACATTGTGCTTGGTAAAGGAGAGGATCAGTGGAAAAGAGGAAGACCCTCAACAAGATGGATTGACACAGTGGCTGCAACAATGGGCTCAAGCATAACAGTGATTGTGAGGCTCGTGCAGTACCAGGTAGTGTTTCATTCTGTTGTACATAGGGTTACTATGAGTCAAAACCTACTCGACAGCACCTAGTAGCAACCTGGCAGCTGAGATCTGAAGGTTTGCAAATGTAGCGAGGCTGGAGCAGAGGAAGTGAGGGGGTGGGTGGCAGGGATGATGTCTTAATTTGCTAGAGCTGCTGTAACAGAAATACTACAAGTAGGTGGCATTAAAGAGCAGAAATTTACTCACTCTACGTTCTTGAGGCTAAAAGTCCAAATCAGGGTTTTGGCCTTGTTGATTCCTTCCTTGCCTATAGCCCTGGCATTTCTTGGTTCCTTGGCAATGCACACATGGCTTCCATCTTCCCTTGTGTGTCTGCTGGTTTCTGTTTCTAATCTGCTCTTTTTATAACTCAGAAGTGATTTGATTTAGAACCCACCCTACTCAGGTATGATCTAATTAACATAACAAAGAAAACTCTATTTCCAAACAGGATTACATCCACAGGTACAAAGGCTGGGAATTCAACATATATTTTTGGGGAACACAATACAATTTATAACAGATGAGTATGGAGAAGGCGCAGGGCCTCAATTAAGTAGGTCTTTTTAAGCCAGGGTGAAGAGTTTGAATTTTATTCTAAGTATAATGGGAAGGCTTTGTCAAAGAGTGATGCAATCTGATTTATACATTTTTTGAAAGTTTTACTGTGTTTTAGGAGAAAGTTTATACAGCAGATTAGATTTCCATTCAACAATTCATATACAAATTTTTCCGTGACATTTGTTAAGATCCCCGCAATATGTCAGCACTCTCACTATTTCTACCCCACCTGCCCTGTTGCCATCCATCCAGTTTCCCTGTTCCTCCTTGCCTTCTCATCTTTGCTTTTGGGCAAATGTTGACTGTTTGGTCTTGTGTAGTTGATTGTTTAAAAGAGTACATTTCTCAAGGTTGTTATTGTTTGCTTTATAGTCCAATCTATCATTTGACTGAAAGGTGACCTCCGGGAGTGGCTTCAGTTCCAGGTTAAAAGGGCAATAGTCTTGAAGGTCCCTTTAGTCTCTATCAGTCCAATAAGTCTGGTATTTTTTATGAATTTGAGTTTTGTTCTACATTTTTATCCCATTGTAACTGGTACTTTCCAGTGCGTACCTGGTCAGAACAGTCAGTGGTGGTAGCCGGGCACCATCTAGTTCTAGTCTCAGGCTAGAAGAGGCTGTGGTTCACGTGGACCATTAGTCCTATAGACTAAAATTTCTTCCTTGAATCTTTGGTTGTCTTCAGTCTCCTTTGTTCCAGATGGGAAGAGACCAATAGTTATATCTTAGATGTCTGCTCGAGAACTTTTAAGACCCCAGACACAGCTCACCAAACTAGGATGTATAACATTATTTTTATGAACTAAGTTATGCCAGTTGACTTAGTTGTCCCATAAGACTTTGGTCCTGAGCCTTTAAACCCAGTAAATCAATCCCATGCGGTGCTTAGGTATGTTTAAGAAGTATTCCTAACTATGCCCTCTATGTGCTTTATTGTATATATGAATATATGTGTAGCACATACAAACATGTATATACATATGCCCGCAAATATACCTATATGCACACTCATGTATGCTCATATACCTTCCCACACCCATATAGCATACATACATATCTATGTAACCACTCACGTATTTTTTGCTTGTTTTTACAGTTGTTGCAAGATTGTATAAGTTACAGCATTTGCCGTAGTTGTCCTTTATTGTTGTGTACTTCTCAGTGTCTTCATTTACCTTGGTAAAGTGCTGACTTCCACCATATCGTGTATTGCCTTTCCCATCACCAGAATTATCATCTGTCTACTATCTAGTAAGTGATTACCCCTCTCTTCTCCTCCTACCATGGTAATCATCAAAGAACATTGCTTTGTGTGTGTATACCTATTCTTGACTTTTAATAAAAATGGTATCATGCAACATTTGTCATTTAGTGTTTGACTTATTTCACTCAGTATAATGCCACCGGATTTATCCGTGTTATAAGATGTATCACAGACTCATCATTATTCTTTATCTTTGTGTAGTATTCCATTGTATGCATGTACCACAATTTGTTTATCCATTCTTCCATTGATGGACATTTAGGGTTTTTCCATTTTCTTGCTATTGAGAATAATGTTACAATGAACATGGGTGTGCATATGTCTATTCATGTCACTGCTCTTATATCTCTAGGATATATGCTGTCTTAGTTATATAGTTCTGCTACAACTGAAATACCACAAGTGGATGGTTTTAACAAAAAGGAATTTATTATCTTACAGTCTAGGAGACTAGCAGTCTGAACTCAGGTTGCCAGCTCCAGGGGAAGGAGATGTTGGCTGTCTCTGTTAGCTCTGGGAGAAGGTCCTTGTCATCAATCTTCCCCTGGTCTAGGAGTTCCTCACTGCAGGAACACCAGGTCCATAAGATGCACTCTCCTCCTGGTTCTTCATTCTTGGTGGCATGAGGTCCCCCTGTCTCTGCTTGTTTCTGTCTTTAATATCTCAAAAGAGATTGACTCAAGATACAGCCTAATCCCATAGATTGAGTTCTGCCTCATTAACATCATACCAAAAAAAGAAGAAAAAAAAAAAACCAGTTACTGTTGAGTTGATTCTGATTCATAGCAACCCTACAGGACAGGGTAGAACTATCCCAATAGGGTTTCCAAGGAGCAGCTTGTGGATTCGAACTGCCAGCCAACCTTTTGGCTAGCAGCTGTAGCTCTTAACTACTGCACCATCAGGACTTCATTGACATCATAGAGGTTAGGATTTACAACACATGGAATAATCACATCAGATTACAAAATGGTGAACAACTACACAATACTGGGAATCATGGTCTAGCCAAGTTGACACATATTTTGGAGGGACACAATTCAATACATAACATATGCCTAGGAGTGGAATTGCTGGATCATAAGTTATTTCTATTTCTAGTTTTTTGAGGAATTGCCATACTGTTTTCCATAGTGGTTGTACCATTTTACAATCCCACCAGCAGTGTATAAGAGTTCCAATCTTCCCAAAATCTCACCTGCATTTGTTGTTTTATTTTATTTATTGATTTATTTTTAATCAGTGCCATTTTTGCAGGGGTAAGATGGTATCTCATTGCAGTTTTGATTGGCATCTTTCTGATGACTAATGTTCACGAGTGCCTCTTAATATGTTTGACTGAATGTTCTCATTGGTGAAATTTCTGTTCATGTCCTTTGCCCATTTTTTGATTGGATTGTTTGTCTTTTTGTTTTGAGTTGTTGAAGTTTTCTATATATTTTAGAGATTAGACCCTTGTCAGATATGTCATTAGCAATAATTTTTTCCCACTCTATAGGTTCTTTTTTCACTCTTTTGGTAAAGTCTTTTGATGAGCATATTTAATTTTTAGAAGATCCCAGTTATCTAGTTTATCTTCTGTTGTTAGTTATGTTTGATAGTGTATTCATGCAAAAACTTAGGACCCTTTGCCTTGTCCCTATGTTATTTTCCAGGAACTTTATAGTTTTACGTTTAACATCTGGGACTTTGATCCATTTTGGTTAGTTTTTCTGTATAATGTGAGGTATGTGTGATCCTGTTTCATTTTTCACAGATGAATATCCAGTTTTGCCAGCATCATTTGTCAAAGAGACTATCTCTTCCCCATTGTCAGCTGTCCATCAGCTGGATTCTCAATTCTGTTCCAGCGTTCTGTGTGTCTGTTGTTGTACTAGTACTAGATTGTTTTGATTACTGTGACTGTGTAGTAAGTTCTGCAATCGAGAAGTGTGAGGCCTTCTACTTTGTTCGTCTTCAGTAGTGCTTTGACTATTCAGGGCCTCTTTCCTTTCCATATGAAGTTGGAGATTAGTTTTTCCATTTCACTAAAGAATGTTATTGGGATTTGGATTGGGATTGCATTATATCTATATATAACTTTGGAACTATTGACATTTTCACAATGTTAAGTATTCCAATCCATGACCATGGGATGTTTCTCCAGTTACATAGGTGTCTTTTGGTTTCTTGCAGTACTGTTTTGTAGTTTTGTTGTAGAAGACTTTTACCTTCCTGGTTAGATTTATTTCTATGTATTTTGTCTTTTGGGGGCTATAGTAAATGGTACTGTTTTCTTGATTTCCTTTTTGGAGTTCTCCTTGTTAGTGTAGAGGAACCCAACTGATTTTTGCATGTTGATCTTGTACCCTGTGACTTTGCTGAACACTTCTATTAGTTCCAGTAACTTGCTTGTGGAATTTCTGGGGTTTTTCTATGTATAGGATCATGTCATCTACAAGTAGGGATAGTTTTACTTCTTTCTTACCAATTTGAATATGCTTTATTTCCCTTTCTTGCCTTATTGCTCTGGCTAGAACTTCCAGTACAATACTGAATAAGAGTAGTGGTAAAGCGCATCTTTTTCTTGTTCTCATTCTCAAGGGGAATGCTTTCAATCCCTCTCTGTTGAGAATAATGTTGGCCATTGGTTTGGCATGTATACCCTTAATTATGTTGAGGAATTTCCCTTCTATTCCTAATTTGCTGAGTGTTTTTAACAGGAAATGATGTTGAACTTTATCAAATGCCTTTTCTGCATCAGTTGAGATGATTATGAGATTCTTTTCCTTTGCTTTATTTAAGAATTACATTGATTGATTTTCTGATGTTGAAACACCCTTGCATCCCTTGTATGAATCCCATCCTATCATGATATATTATTTTTTTAATATGCTGTTGAATTCTGTTGGCTAGAATGTTGTTGAGAATTTTTGCATCTATATTCATTGGGATATGAGGGATATTGATCTGTAATTTTCTTTTTTGTGGAGTCTTTGCCTGGCTTAGGTATCATGGTTATGCTGGCGTCATAGAATGAATTAGGGAGTATTCTTTCCTTTTCTATATATTGGAATAGTTTGAGTAGAATTGGTGTCAGCTCTTCTCTGAATGTATGGTAGAATTCTCCAGTAAAACCATCTGGGCTGAGCCTTTTTTGGGGTGGTGTGGGGTTTATTTTCTGACACTTCAATTTCTCTTTTGTTATGGGTCTATTTAGATTTTCTATCTCTATTTGTGTTAGTTTAGGTAGGTAGTGTGTTTCTAGAAATTTGTCCGTTTCTTCTAGGTTATCAAATTTGTTGAAGTACAATTTTTCATCATACTCTGTTATGACCCTTTTCTTATCTTGGTCAGTTCTGCTATAATGTCACCAGTTTTATTTCTTATTTTGGTTATTTGCACTTTCTCATTTTTCCCTTTGTCACTTTGACCAGTGATTTGTCAATTTTATTGATCCTTTCAATGAACCAATTTCTAGTTTTGTTGATTCTTTTTATTCTTTTTATATTTTTTATTTCATTTATTTCTGCTTTGATCTTTATTATTTATTTTCTTCTGGTGACTGTGGACTTCTTTTTCTATTCCATTTCTATTTGTTCAAGTTGTTGGATTAAGCTATTGATCTTGGACCTTTCTTCTTTTTTGACGTGTGCATTTATTACTATAAATTTTCCTCTGAGCACTGCTTTTGATGTGTCCCACAGGTTTGGTAAGTACTGTCTACATTCTCATTTGATTCTAAGAATTTTTTAATTTCATTTTTAATTTCTTCTATAACTCACTACTTTTTAAGTAATGTGTTATTCAGTTTCCATGTATTTAATTTTTTTTCCTTGCTTTTTCTGGTATTGGTTTTTAGTTTTATAGTGTTATGGTCAGAGAAGATATTTCGTATTATGTTGATGTTTTTAAATTTATTGAGGCTTGTTTTGTGGCCTAGAACATGGTCTATTTTGGAGAATGATCTGTGTGCATCGGAGAATGTGTTCTGTGCTGCTGTTGGGTAGTGTGTTCTGTATATGTCTATGAGGTTGAGTTGGTTGATTGTGTTATTTAGATTTTCTGTATCTTTACTGAGTTTCTTTCTAGTTTTCTGTCTGTCATGGAAAGTGGTGTGTTAAAGACTCCTGCTATCATTGTAGAACTGTTTATTTCTCTTTTCAGTTTTGTTAGAGTTTATGTATTTTGGAGCTCTGTCATTGGGTGTATAAATATTTATTATTGTTATGTTTTCCTGATAAATTGAGCCTTTGTTATATGATGCCCTTCTTTGTCTCTTATAATGGATTTTTACTTAAAGTCTATTTTATCCAACATTATTATTGCTACATCTGCTCTCTTTTGGTTATTGTTTGCTTGATATATTTTTTTCCATCCTTTGATTTTTAACTTATTTATGTGTTTGTGTCTAAGGTGTGTCTCTTCTAGGCAACATATTGATGAGTCATGTTTTTTTAATCCATTCTGCCCCTCTCTGTCTCTTGAATGGTGCATTTAATCTATTTACATTAAGTGTGATTAATATTAGGTATGAATTCTTTGCTGTCATTTTGTTATACTGTTTTTTGTGGTGTTAACAGTTTCTCTGTTCCTCTTAATTTTCTGTGCTGAGTTCTTTTTGTATAAGGATTTTCTTTTCCTATCAATTGTTGTTTTTGTTTACTGAGTCTTTTTGGTTTTCTTCTTTATTTTGGTGAGTAGATTTGTTAATTTTCTTTGTGGTTACCCTGATGTTTACCTTTATCCTCTTAAATTTATAACAATCTGTTGTATCTTGAAATAGCCTTGACAATGGCACGGTGGTTAAGAGCTACGGATGTTAACCAAAAGTTTGGCAGTCCAAATCCACCAGCCGCTCCTTGGAAACTCTATGGGGCAGTTCTACTCTGTCCTATAAGGTCACTATGAGTCAAATCAACTAGATGGCAATGGGTTACTGTGTCTCAGGCATTAAGGTGTTATTTTATTTATTTATATATTTATTTATTGATTGTATGTTTGTTTGCTTTGTCCTAATTTTTTTGTTTTGTTTTGATATATCAGGGTGAGTGTGCTCCACTGATCACTGGTCTGACAGGTCGTGACTGCTCACCACCTATTGCCTGGTGGATAGGGAGGTGGGAAGGGGTGATGGGCAGGGTGGACACTTGCCACCACAGGTCGTCAGTCTAGTGCACAAGAAAGTGTGCTGCTGCTAGCCGGTTGGCAGGGTGGTGGGTGGGTCAGTGATGGGCAGGGCAGGTGTTGGGTGGGGGAGGAAGGGAAGCTTATATCATGGTCCCTCGGTAGACAGGGCAGCAAGTGTGGGCCTGAGATCACCAGGAGGGAGAGAGAGGGGGAGCATACTCCTTTAGTCACTGGGCACAGATGTTGGGATGCTCCCCATAGGATGCAGCCAGCAATTGGGACCTGGCCTCGATCAAATGCCTGGAGTCTGGTCTGGTGGGGCCCCTCCTGGTGACACCCTATGGATCTACTACTCCGTGAGCGTCACCCACTCTAATGGTCAGTGAACACTGCTGGTAAATTGTCCTGCCTCTGGTTCTCTGCTCTGTGGTCACCAGGGTCTCTGGAGCTGTTGCCTACCTTCCTGTATTTTCCCTTCTTAGATCTAGTTCATATCCTGCTCTCCCTGCTTCATTCTTGGTTAGTCTACACAGTTTCTCTGTCTCCTATTGGAAATTCTGTGAAATTGCCTTCCAGTGCTCTTCACCTGGGGTTGCTGCTGACTTTATCTCAAGATGGTCATGCTGTGCCAGGCCGACTGGCAGGGCATCTCTAATCCGTAACTCTACTCATTCACTATTTTCATTCAGCTTCTCCTTCCAATTGCTGTTCAGTCTAATTCCTTCATCCTTCCTTTTGATGCTCAGGGTTCCAGGACAGTCATCTGTATCTATTTTACTTGGTTTCTCAGGTCTTCCCTGTAGGGGGACAACATGGTGTGTCTTACTAAGCCACAACTTGGGCCATCTCTCTTTGAGTTATATTTTGATTTAGTTTCCTAGGGCTGCCGTGACAAAATACCACCAACTGATTGTCTTATAAGAACATAAATTTATTATCTTATAGATCTGGAGGCTAAGGGTCTGAATTCAGGGTATCAGTAGGCCTTGTTCTCTCTGAGGGCATTAGAAGAAGATCCTTTCTCATCTTTCCCTGGCTTCTAGTAGCCCCAGGGGTTCCTTGGTGTTCCTTGCTTGTGGATGCACCTTCACATGGCCATCTTCCCCGTGTGTGTCTCTGTATCTCTCCTCTTTTTTAAGGACATTAGTCAGATTGATTTGGGATCAGCCCTATTCCAGGGAGCATGACCTCATGTTAATTTAACTGATAACATTTTCAAAGACCCTATTACCAAACAAAGTCACACTCTCAGATTCAGGAGTTAAGACTTCAACATATCTTTTAGGCGGACGCATTTCAACCCATTTTTAAAAAAATATCACTGTGGCTATTTTATGGGGAAAGAGAGAAAGGTGAGAGGCTACAAATATTTCTCACATAGTTAGGTGTGAAACTCATTTTTTCACTTCTCATTAAACTTGGTTAGATTACAAGAATGTTGATATAAGTTCCTTAGATAAAAAAAAATGAGATGAATCACTTGAGACAAAGAAGACATCTGATAACACAGAAGAAATTGTTGTTCAAGCAAAGAAAGACAATCATAGAGTGAAGTTGATGAGGTGGTGATTTTTTCTCCTTGAGAGACACACTAACCAATCTTCAACAATCCCAATAAAGATGTAGATGGTTGAGCAAAAGAAAAAAAAAAAGGAAATGTAATATATCTTACTGAACTGCATATTAATTTTTCATATTTTCAATACCTAGAGAGTATAGTATGGTCAAAGAAAGTATTTTTGTGGCATTTATTTACATGTTTGGTAGTTCAGGAAATGTAATTTGGACATTGAAATGTTGGAATTTCCAGAAAATGTTCATGGCTTTATTCTGACAGAGAGATAATGTCATGGATTGGATTGTGTCCCCCCCCTAAATATGTGTTGTAAATCCTAACCTCTATACCTGTGGTTATAATCCCACTGGGGATGGGTTGTCTTTGTTATATTAATGAGACAAGATTAGAGTGTGTCTTGAGCCAATCCCATACTAAATATACAAGGAGCAGATTAAGCAAGCAGAGATGGGGGAAGACAGATGCCAAGCCACATGGAGATCTCCAAGGAACCAGGAAAGAGAAGCTGGAGAGTCAAGGACCTTCCCCCAGAGCCAACAGAGAAAGACTTCCCGTATAGCCGGCACCCTGAATTTGGCTTATAGCCTCCTAAACTGTGAGAAAATAAATTTTAGTTTGTAAAAGTCATCCACTTGTGGTATTTCTGTTATAGCAGCACTAGATAACTAAGACAGACAGTATTGTTTAATTTGGGACCATTTGGGAGAATTGGGGTTGGAAGATATCTGAACTATATAACGCTCTTCCTTAAAAACAAAAGTTTCTAGCATTTCATTCCACCAGACGTAATCTTGGTGAAATGAGAGAATATTGACTTCCATTTTATATGTAGGAAAATAAAACACAGAAAGATGAGAAGAATTACTCTTGATTACATAATGATCAGATCAGGCCTAGAACCCCCCACATCTAACTCCTTGTCCACTACTAGAGTGACTATGAAGTATGGTCATCTAACAGGTGTCTGCCATCATTGCATCTTTTTCTTTTTTCATGTTGTTCCAATTAGCAGAAGAATGAATTTTTCTGGCAGTAAAAGTGGAACAAAAGGAAACAACGTTTGTTTGCCATAAAAATAAAATTAAACTAGCATATATGGCATGCATAAACACACACACACACACACACACACACACACACACACGTGTATCAGTCATTCATCCCTTAGAAGCAGTATATTTTTACTACATCACTTCTAGTCATCTGAAGACCTATTATTTACACAGTTCAATAAGGAGACAGGTAAGTTAAAAAGTAGAAAACGAAACCTAAGAAGAAAAGTTGGAAAGATACTGCAATTCCTAATTCTGAAAGATAGGAGCCAAAAGATAATTCCATAAAAATCTGTGAACATAACTTTCACAGAGGTTGGTGACCAGTTGCTACCATTGACGTATAAAATGTATCATTGGATGTCTTCTCCATTCCTGTGCAATACTAGATGCTGATCTATCTCCGTGATGAACACAACAAGAATGGATTTAAACCTCATTATGAGAATTCATGGTTAGATAATTTTAAAATGATAAATGAAAAAAAGATCATTCAAAAATGATTGCTGCAGTACATCATCCAGCAACAGTCGGGAATTCAAGCAGGATTCAGAAGAGGACATGGAATGAAGGATATCATTCTTGATGTCAGATGGATCTTGACCGAAAGCAGACAATACCAGAAAGAGGTTTACCTGTGTTTTACTGATTATGCAAAGGCATTCGGCTATATGGATCATGACAAATTATGGATAACATTGTGAAGAGTGGAAATTCCCAAACACTTAATTGTGCTTATGAGGAAACTGTACATAGACCAAGAAGCAGTGGTTCAAACAGAACAAGGGGATATTCTGGATTTAAAGTCAGGAAAGTAGTGCGTCAGGGTTGTATCCTTTCACCATACTAATTCAATCTGTATGCTGAGCAAATAATCCAAGAAGCTGGACTGTATGAAGAAGAATGCCATATCAGGATCAGTGGAAGACTCATTAACGACTTGCAATATGCAGATGACAACCTTGCTTACTGAAAGCAAGGGGACTTGAAGCACCTACTGATGAAGATCAAAAACTACAGCTTTCAGTATGGATTACACTTCAATATAAAGAAAACAAAAATCTTCATAACTGAACCAATAAGCAGCATCATTATAAATGGACAAAATATTGAGGTTATCAAAGATTTCATTTTACTTGGATCCACAATCAATGCCCATCTAAGCAGCAGTCAAGAAATCAAACGACCTATCCCTTTGGGCAAATTTGCTGCAAAAGACTTCTTTAAAGTGTTGAACAGCAAAGATGTTGCTTTGAGGACTAAGGTGCTCCTGACCCAAGCCATGGTATTTTCAATCACCTCATATGCATGTGAAAGCTTGACAATGAATAAGAAAGACTGAAGAGGAATTGATGCCTTTGAATTATGGTGTTGGTGAAAAATCTTTAACATACCTTGAACTGCCAGAAGAACAAACAAATCTGTCTTGGAAGAAGTACAGCCAGAATGCTCTTAGAAGCGATGATGGTGAGACGTCATCTCATATACTTTGGACAGGTTATCAGGAGGGACCAGTCCCTGCAGAAGGACATCATACTTGGTAAAGTAGAGGGTATGAGAAAAAGAGGAAGACTGTCAATGGGTTGGATTGACACAGTGGCTGCCACAATGGGCTCAAGCATAGCAAACATTGTAAGGATGGTGCAGGAACCATCCTTAATGGCACGTAACAACAGCTACAATATTTGGGGGAGCAGGGGACAATTCTTGAATGCTAGAATGATTTATGCCAAATGAGGGCATCAAAAATTAAACTCTCCAATCCCCTGGGCCCACTTCAGTTTTATTCTTCAACTCCACTGCAGTCAAGTCATTGGATATATTGTCTCATGCACCCTTTCCCTTTTCTTCTGTTTTCAAGCCCTGATCTATTTCAAGGTGTCTTAGTTTCCTAGTGCTGCTATAAGATACATACTACAAGTGGCCTCAAAAAGAAGAAATTTCTTTTCTCAGTTTTGAAAGCTAAAATTCCTAATCAGGGTCTTGGCAGTGCTGATTTTTTCCTTGTAGGTAGGCTTGCACATTCCTTGGTCCCTTGGTCCTCCTCACATGACATCTGTTTTCCCTCATGTGTGTTTGTGTATCTGTACTGCTCTTTTTATAACTCAGAAGTGATCAGATTCAGGGTCCACCCTACACTGGTATGACCTCAGTCGATTTATTGATTATATTACATTAGATTGCACCATGGAAAGTAATTTCCTCTACCCCAGGCCAACTGATTTAATCACATGATTAAACTATAGCAGCATATGGCCAAGATTTCTATACGTATTTTTCGGGGACACAATTCAACTCACAACACAAGGCATAATTCAAATTCCACCACATTGAAACTCAATGGTTTTCACCTTCTATGAAATCCTGCAATAAAGCAGCACTTTGAAATTTATAGATACAATGTCCATCCTTTCAGCTGTTTGCAAGGGATTCCAGTTCTTGTTAGTTTTGTTGGTCATGGATTACTATCATATCCAGTAAGTTGATGTGCAGGAAGAAATCACTTATTAGTGAGCGAAACTAGTCTACTGTCGAGCATCGATAGTTCCATGAGGTTTGGTTGTTCTCTGCCTCTCACTGTGCATGCAGCAATTTCTGAACATTAAACTTGGGACTCTTCAAATTTCTTAATGTGTACTCCTGGCAAATCTCAAGGATCTACTGTAGTTAAAGTCTGTATTATGTAACCTAGCTCTGGGTCCAGATAGGGTCTAATTTGAATATTCCTCAGGAATTCTAGAATATCGTGGCATGTTTCTGGTTTTACTACTTACATATATGATCAATTCAGCCAGTGAGAAATGGATTAAAACTTCATTTTGGTAGTTAAAACTACAATTTCTGGGGGAAAAAAATTGTTTTGGAGAGTTTAGGGTCAGTATGTAATAATAGGAGCCCTGGTGGTGCAGTAGTTAAGAGGTACACCTGCTAGTCAAAAGGTCAGCCGCTCCTTGGAAATCCTGCGGGGCAATTCTATTCTGTCCTATAGGGTCGCTATGAGTTGGAATTGACTCAATGGCAATGGGTTTGATTATTTTGTTTTGTTTTAGGAAAGTAATAATGGGTACAATAACTCTATCAAAACTGCAGCGTGGTGAAGGCATGTTGGAAGTGAAGGATGACAGCGCTGATCTCAGAAAGACCCACTCGAAATGGGTTCCACTTTAAGTCATGGAGAAATGACAGGGAAGGAGAGGCTTTAGGGCAGGAAGAAAGGGATCATAACAGAAATTTTCAAGGTCCAGCTCTATGAGAACTTAGCCTAAATTCTTTTAAAACAATTTCTAACATAAAAACGTAAGATTTTTAAGAGGCTAAGAGAACTGTTACAATTATCGAAAACAGTAGAAGTTCTCCTGAGAGATGGTAAGTAGTGGGAGATGGTGTTCTCAGCATTGGGGAAAAATAGACCAATTCATCAAAAGAACTGAATTGACTAAAAGTCAAAATAACAATAATAATATCTGTCCTTTACTGAGTCCTCTTTATGGGTCAACACTGTGCACATTTCCTCATTTAATCCTTAAAACTACTGTTTGGGGTATCTGTCATTAAGCCATTTTACAGATCAGGAAATGAAGCATAAATAATTTAAGCAACTTAACCAGAATTACAGTGAGTAAGTGGCAGGGACAGAATTCAAGCATGCGCTTTCCTGATTTCAGAGCTCATATCCCTAATCACCATGTCTTACACAATGTGTAGGAGTCCCTTGGTGGTGCATACAGTTAACACCTTTGGCTGCTAACCTAAAGGTTAGAGGTTTGAGTTCATCCACAGGTGCCTCAGAGGAAAGGCCTGGCAATCTAATTCTGAAAAATCAGCCTTTGGAAACCCTATGGAGCACAGTTATACTTGGGCACGCATGAGGTCGCCATGACCTAAAATCAAATTGACGACACCAACTAGGGACTAAATTCCATATAAAGACAGACTTGAAACCGGCCACCTGAGAAGGGCAAGGATGGAAGGCTGGTGGGGTTAAGACATAAGAATCCTAAGAAGTGACATCAGTTAGCATGGAACCAGTCTTGTATTTCCTAGTAATAGAGATGACCTGGAAAATATAAGTTTCCTTTATATTTGTCTCTAATCATTTAAAGTGTAGCATATATCTAGTTATAAATTCCTTGAGGATGAAAATTGTAGCTATAATAAAAATATTTACTTAAGAATATTTAACATTTAATTGCTAGGTTTTAATCTCTCTAGGATGATAAGATTCACTGTGGCTCTGCAGAAGGCAGAGGATTTAACACAATGACTTTTGTTGTTGTTGTTGAGAATATACACAACAAAACATATACCAATTCAACAATTTCTGCATGTACAATTCAATGACACTGATTACATTCTTCAAGTTGTGCAACCATTCACACCTTCTTTTTCTAAGTTGGTCTTCCCCCATTAACATAAACTCACTGTCCCTAAGTTTCCTATCTTTCAAGTTGCTGTTGTCAATTTGATCCCATATAGATAGATCTTGAAAGACCAAGTGCTCAAGTTAGATATTCTTTACTAGTTACGCTGAACTATAGTTTGGTTTTAAGAAGACTTCGGGGGATATTTTTGGTTTAAAGTTTAAAGATTATCTCAGGGCAATAGTTTCAGGGGTTCACCCAGCCCCCATGAGTAGACCACAATGGTTTTTAAAGAGCTTTCCAGTTTCCAAAGAACTTGATTTTTAGGTACACCCTTATTTGTAAAAGGTATTTTCAGGAAGAAATTCTTAAAATTGCTGGACAACAAATATTCTTCTCTTTTGTTTAGCTATAACCTTCATCCTTACTTTCAATTCTAAATTTTTAGAGCAAACAAGACATAATCAACTCATGGTCTAAGCCTGCAAACCAAGCATATGTAGATTTATGTAAATATCCATGCAAATCAGGTAGTGCCACTGGGCTTCTGGGAGGTAGCAAATGGACCCCTTGGTAGAGCAGAAGTCACATATCTTTGACTTAGGGCTCAATTCTACATGCAGATTTTTATAGGACAATGGCGGCCCCTTAAACACAGCAGTCTTTAAATGCTTTGATAATTCCATGCTTGAGTAGTTTTCAGTCATAATTAGGAAGAGGTGACCTGGTTCAGAGAAAAACGAAGAGCAAATGAAACTGAACTCTAGTATTCCAGTTTATTTAAGTTGGATACTTATTATCACCTTGCCCCTGCTCTCCTAATTTTTTTCATGTGTCTGTTAAGAGACCACAGCTGGCACAGAAAGTGACTTTTATACTTTCAATTGGTTTGGATTTGAGCACTGAATTTCCCTAACTTACTTAGAAGCAAGATGGTCCAGGGGCCACTGTCCCGGAAATGGCTCTCTGCAACTGTGGGCACTTTCCCTGAGATGTTACGCCATTAGTGACAGTTAACTTAGCAATGGCTATAGCAACAAGAGAATCTGCAACGACTATTACCTCCGCTATTAATAAAGGTTACAGAATCTTAACCCCAGGGTAACAAGTAAAAACTGTAGAGTCCCCCTTGAAAAACCATCAGTGTTTGGGATATCCTTGTGGGAATGTACTTTTTGGTGCTGTTGTTGTTAGTTGCCATCACATCAACTCCAACTCATGGTGACTTTATGTATAACAGAAGGAAACATTGTCCAATCCTGCTCCATCTTCATGATCTTTGGCAAGTTTGAGTCCATTGTTGCGGCTGTTGTGTCAATTCATCTCAAGGAGGGCTTCTCCCATTTTTGCCGAACCTCTACTTTACCAACAATTATGTCCTTTTCTAGTGATTGGTCTTTCCTGATGACAGGTCCAGAGTAGGCCAGGCTACTGCCAGTCCCTATGTCCTCTGACAGAGGAAAGTGTATGTGGTGATGGTCATATGAAATCAGTGTTAGATCTGGAAGAAAAACCATAAGCCAAAAAGATCCTTCACCATCATGTGTTTTTTAGCTATTGAGTTCACAACCAGAGGCTTTGTCCTATTCTATGCACGATTTCAATCAATTGTGTTGACTTCCAGAACCTAGGTAGGTAGACTCTGAGCTTCACCAACACTTCTTGCCTACAAACAAATCTCATACAGGGAAACTTTAACAGCTCCTGATGCTAACCACTCCCCATCTACTGTCACACAGCACTACTCTCTTTCTTGCCTCCCAAAACACTTTGTCCTAGATCCTAGCACAATGAGAATATTTCTGTTCTCTTAATGCTTTTCCAGGCCTGATGCCAATGGCAGACACCAGGTCATTAAGCCATTCACAGCTGAATGACTAAAGAAAAGACATGATAGCTTTAATTAATTCTTTGCAATTGAGCCCCATGTCCTTGGATAAGATAATTACTTCTGTGTTCCTCTGATTCCACATCTACAAAACTGAGATCAACATGCCAATTTTCTTCAATGAAATGGTCTGAAAAATGAGAGAGATAAAAATATGTATTTACAAATATCTATTTTTAGATTGAGAAAAGGAAACTAGTGAGTTTAAAATCAGTCAAATTCCATGAGGAGTTTCTTCAAAAACCTCACCTATCAGATGAAAGTTGTGGTTCTGGTGGTGGTTAAAATAAGAAAACCAAATTAGAAGGGGTGAGGGTGGAAGGCAGCTAAACAGTCAGAGAGAGTTTGCTCTGTTTAGTACAGAGACTTGGGGAAAAGAGGCTGTGGGGAGGGGAATCTTTCCTTTCAACACGTTGAGAAAAAGCAAACAAGTCATGCTATGGATAAGCGAAATGGATCAAAACCCAGATTTCAGCTTGCCAGAAAATTACTTTGATTTAGACTCTAGATAACTCTCACCTGTGGTTAGGTATAAACCATGTAAGCAGCACCAGTTTTTATTATTATTATCATGATTGTACTTTAGGTGAAGTTTTACAGAACAAATAGTTTCTCATTAAACAGTCAGTACACATATTCTTTTACGACATTGGTTAACAACCCCACAACTTGTCAACACTCTCCCTTCTTGAACTTGGAGGACTTTCTTTTTTTTGGTGAAAATATACATAGCCAAAGATACAGCATTTCAAAAATTTCTGCATGTACAATTCAGTGGCATCGATTACGTTCTTCCAGTTATGCTGCTATTGTCACTATCCTTTTCCAAATTATTCCACCACCATTGTCTTCAACTCACTGTCTCCTAGGCTTCCCATCAAACCTTTTGAGTTGCTGTTGTCAATTTGATCTCACATAGATAATTATTATTATTTTTTGTACTTTAGATGAAGGTTTACAGAACAAAATAGTTTCTCATTAAACAGTATACATATTGCCCTATGACAATGGTTAACAACCCCATGGCATATCAATACTGTCCTTACTCAACTCTGGGTTCTTTATCACCAGCTTTCCTGTCTCCTCCTGCCTCCTAGTCCTTGTCCCTGGACTGCTGTGCCTCATTAGTCCCGCTTGGTTTTATGGGGCTGTCCAGTCTCCAGCTGAACAGTGAACCTCAGGAGTGACTTCACCACTTAGCTAAAAGGGTGTCTGGGGGCCATACTCTCGGGGTTTCTCCAGTTTCTGTCAGGCCAGTAAATCTGGTCTTTTTTGTGTGTGTTAGAATTTTGTTCTACATCCTTCTCCAGCTCTGTCCAGGACCCTCTGTTGTGATCCCCGTCACAGCAGTCAGTGGTGGTAGGCCAGTACCATCTAGCTGTACTGGACTCAGTCTGGTGGAGGCCTTGGTAGCTGTGGTCCATTAGTCCTTTGGACTAATCTTTTCCTTGTTTCCTGTTCTCTTCATTCTCCCTTGCTCCCAAAGAGGTGAGACCAGTGGAGTATCTTAGATGGCTGCTCACAGGCTTTTGAGACCCCAGACGCTACTCACCAAGGTAGAATGTAGAACATTGTCCTTATAAACCGTGTTCTACCAGTTGAGCTAGATGTTCCCCAAGACTATGGTCCCCACAGCCCTCTGCCCAGCAATTCAGTCCCTCAGGGTGTTTGGATGTGTCTATGGAGCATCCATGACCTTTCCTTATACAAGTTGAAGTAAGCAGCACCAATATTTGAAAGAGAAAATGGTTCTTGCTTCTAATTAAAAGGTATTATATTCTCAGTCGACTGTGTTGTCCAAGAATCCATTAATCAAAGAAGCCATTACATCTCTACTTACATTAATTCCATTATTGTATCACGTGAGTTATGTTCAAACATTTATTGCCCAATAATTTTCAGAGAAAAATGTAATAACTTGGGTGGAGATATCATTAATGTGAAGAGATTTTTGGCACAGGAGTTAATGAAGTGCATGAACTAACCCTCCAACCCCAATTATAATGAACTTTTTCCAAATTCCAAGGCTAATGGGTAAGCTTCAAATGCTGTAAATGAGATTGTTGGATTCAGGCAGCACTCTGAATGTCAATTTAGTCCTAGATTTTGCAAGGATAGAATTAGGTAAACAAAATCAGGGCATCTTTCTCATCTTCTAGAATATCTGAGGCTATTTCTTACATGCCTATTAATTTTTTAGGAATGACTTTCATTACAAGGAAATATCTGTGTAAAAAAATTACTTTCTAAAATGGGCAGTAGTAGACTGCTCCTTTTAAAATCTCATCTGGTAAAACAAAATATCATTACAAAATAATTTTAACAAGACTTTATAGTTTATTAGAAGAGAATTCATCATGAGTGTGTTGCCTTTTATCACTGTATTTTATCAAGCTGCAGAATTATAAAATAAATGTTAATAATAAAACTCGTTGCTGCTGAGGCAATTCTGACTCACAGCGACAATACAGGACAGAGTAGAACTGCCCATAGGGTTTTCTAGGCTGTAATCTTTATGGAAGCAGTCTGCCACATCTTTTTCCTGAGGAGTGGTTGGTGGGTTCAAACCACGGACCTTTGGTCTAGCAGCCAAGAGCTTAACCACTGCGCCACCAAGGCTCCTGATAGTCATATAATATTTGCTTTAGGAAGTCTGAACAACTGTAAAAAGAGACTATTAAAAAAAGAAATAAAAAACTCGCCATCAAGTTAATTCCGACTCACGGCAACTCTATAAGACAGAGTAGAACTGCTCCACAGGGTTTCCAAGGAGCGGCTGGTGTGTTCGAATTGCTGATCTTTTGGTTAGCAGCCTAGCTCTTAACCACTGTGCCACCAGAGCTCCAAAAGACACTATGCTCCCTGTCAAATACCCAATATTTGTTTCCAGACTCTTAACATGCCATAGGTTTACTACAGGTCTGAGACAGAAAAGAGAATAAAAATGAGAAAATCTGGACATGGGACAGTCAATTATAGCTCTTAACCTTTGGAGTGACCTCAGGAGTTATTTAAACCAGACGTGTTCTCCCAGTCACTGAAGACGTGAGGCAGGAAGTTAAAAGCTGAGGAACCAAATTGGCCCAGCCATAGAAACGGGTAGAATCTTATAAGAGCAAACTTATCGGGTCCACAGAGATTAGTTTTCATTTTATTAGCAACAGAAAATCAACAGAATATTTTTTAAGTAAAATAATGTGTGAAATCTCAATATATAAAACATATTAAGTGGAGATGCTTGGGTTGAAGGCAGAAGGGAATGGAGAATGGTATCCCACCCACATGGTCCTCCTTCCTTTATATCTTAATATCCTTAGTATCTCCCTGCAATATCTCCACGGGAAGTTATCAGACACTTAGATCTCTGTAGAACAGCATGAGTTAGGACTTCTCTGGTTGCAAAATAAAGAATCAATCTGAGTAAGAAAGAGATCAAGCAAAATAGTCATAAGGATGATAGTAATTGTCTCACAGACTCAGAGGAGCAATTCAGGTAGGTTTGAGGGAAGGATTAGAACTGTGGTAGTCAGCAGATCTTTCTCTCTCTCTCTAAACACACACATGCACACCCACACACATAATTCCATGGAAAAAATTCTTATTGGTCCACATTGAGTCAGACCCACCAACTGTGATGGAGATGGCTTTTAGTGAGAAGAGGGAGGCCTAGGATCATATAGGAAAAACATGGATGTTACTGAGCTGAGGGATCAGTTTTCAGAGAAGAAGAGCTGGTCAGGTCACCCAGCAGTTTGAAAACCACTGAAATAATAATGTTTGATGTGGAGACCCCAACTGAATAGACTAGGGCAGGAACCTGGAGGCTAACCAAGGTATAGAAAATATAACCAAGTGGGCTGAACATCTATCTGAGCATAGTATCTGTATTAGTCATCTAGTACTGCTGTAACAGAAATACCGCAGTGGCTGGCTTTAACAAAGAAAAGCTTATTCTCTCACAGTCCAGTAGGCTACGAGTCCAAATTCAGGGCATTGGCTCCAAGAGAAGGCTTTCTCTCTCTGTCAGATCTGGAGGAAGGTCCTTCTGATGCATTAGTCTTCCCTTGGTCTGAGAGCTTCTCTGTGCAGGAACCTCAGGTCCAAAGGACACGCTCTGCTCCCGGCACTGCTTTCTTGGTGGTATGAGGTTCCCATGTGTCTCTGTTCGCTTCTCTCTCTTTTATATCTCAAAGGAGATTGGATTAAGACACTATCTAATCTTGTAAACCTTATCGGTATAACCTCATCACAGTGATAGAATTTACAACACATGAGGAGATCACATATAACCTCATCATAGTGATAGCGTTTACAACACCTAAGGAAATCACATCAGATTATACAATCATATAATACTGGGAATCATGATGCAGCCACATTAACAGATATTTTTGGGGGACACAATTCAATCCATGACAGTATCTGAGAACCATGGCCACGGGTGATTAGTGAAGTAAGGCAGATAGCTGTGTATCATCTATTAAGTTGTTCTGAATTGAATAGAATGTTATTGTTGTTAGGTACCATTGAGCTGGTTCTGACTCATAGTGACCCTGTGTACAACAGAATGAAACATTGCCCAGTCCCTCGCCATCCTCACAATTGTTGCTGTGTTTGAGCCCATTGTTGCAGCCACTGTCAATCCATCTCATTGACGGTCTTCCTCTTTGCCACTGGCCTTCTACTTTACCAAGCATGATGTCCTTCTCCAGGGACTGGTCCCTCCTGATAACATGTCCAAAGTACGTGAGATGAAGTCTCACCATCCTTGCTTCTAAGGAACATTCTGACTGTACTTTTTCTAAGACAGATTTGTTTGTTCTTCTGGCAGCCCATGGTGTATTTAATATTCTTCACCAACACTGTAATTCAAAGGCATCAATTCTTCTTTAGTCTTCTTTATTCATTGTCCAGCCTTCGCATGCATATAAGGTGATTGAAAACACGATGGCTTGGATCAGGTGCATCATAGCCCTCAAAGTGACATCTTTGCTTTTCAACACTTTAGATAGATCTTTTGCAGCATATTTGCTCAATGCAATGCGTCTTTTGATTTCTTGACTGCTGCTTCCATGGGCTTTGATTGTGGATCCAAGTAAAATGAAGTCTTTGACAACCTCAATCTTTTCTCCGTTTATCAGGATGTTGCTTATTTGTCCTGTCATGAGGATTTTTATTTTCTTTATGCTGAGGTATAATCCATACCGAAGGCTGTAGTCTTTGATCTTCATCAGAAGGTGTTTCAAGTCCTCTTCGCTTTCAGCAAGCAAAGTTGTGTCATCTGCCTATTGCAGGTTGTTAAATAGTCTTCCTCCAATAATCTTCATATAGTTCAGATTCTTGGATTATTTGCTCAGCATACAAACTGAATAAGTACAGTGAAAGGATACAAACCTGACACATCCCCTTCCTCTTTTTAAACCACACAGTATCCCCTTGTTCTGTTTGAATGACTGCCTCTTGGTCTATGTACAGGTTCTGCATGAGCACAATTAACTGTTCTGGAATTCCCATTCTTCACAATGTTATCCATAATTTGTTATGAGTCACACAGTCGAATGCCTTTGTTTAGTCAATAAAACACAAATAAACATCTTTCTGGTATTCTCTGCTTTCAGCCAAGACGCATCTGACGTCAGCAATGATATCCCTCGTTCCACGTCCTATTCTGAATCTAGCTTGAATTTCTGGCAGTTTCCTGCTGATGTAAACATTTTTGAGTTATTTTCAGCAAAATTTTACTTCTGTGTGATATTAATGATGCTGTTTGATAATTTCCTCATTCTGTTGGATCACCTTTCTTTGGAATAGGCACAAATATGGATCTCTTCCAGTCAGTTGGCCAGGTAGCTGTCTTCCAAATTTCTTGGCATAAACGAGTGGGTACTTTCAGCATTATATGTGTTTGTGGAAACATCTCAATTGGTATTCCATCAGTTCCTGGAAACTTGTCTTTTGCCAGTGCCTTCAGTGCTACTTGGACTTCTTCCTTCTGTACCATCGGTTCTTGATCATATACTACCTCCTGAAATGGTTGAACGTTGACCAATTCTCTTAAGTGACTCAGTGTATTCCTTCCATCTTCATTTGATACTTCCTTCATCATTCAGTACTTTGCCCATAGAATCCTTCCACTTTGCAACTTGATGCTTGATTTTTTTCTTCACTTCTTTCAGCTTGAGAAATGCTGAACATGTTCTTTCCTTTTAGTTTTCTAACTCCAGGTCTTTGCACATTTCATTATAATACTTTACTTCGTCTTCTTGAGCTGCGCCCTTTGAAATCTGTTCAGCTCTTTTATTTCATCATTTCTTCCAATTGATTTAGCTACTCTACATCCAAGAGTAAGTTTCAGAGTCTCTTTAGACAACCGTTTTGGTCTTTTCTTTCTTTCATGTCTTTTTAATGAACTTTTGCTTCTTCATGTGTGATGTTCTTGATGTCATCCCACAACTCATCTGGTCTTTTGTCATTAGTGTTCAATGTGTCAAATCTATTCTTAAGATGGTCTTTAGGTTCAGATGGGATATACTCAAGGTTGTATTTTTGTTCTTGTGGACTTGTTTTAATTTTCTTCAGCTTCAATTTCAACTTGCATGCGAGCAATTAATAGTCTGCTTCACAGTTGGCCACTGGACTGGTTCTGACTGATGATATTGAGCTTTTCCATCATCTATTTCCACAACTGTAGTTGATTTTATTCCTGTGTATTCCATCTAGCTAGGTCCAAGTGTATAGTCGCCATTTATATTGTTGAAAAAGGGTATTCCCAGTGGATAAATAGGTCTTGCAAAATTCAATCATGCGATCTCCAAAATGTACGTCCACCCTGAATCTGTCAATGTGACCTTATTTGGAAATAGGATCTTTGCAGATGTAATCAACTTAAGACAAATTTGCACTATATTAGGGTGGGCCTTAATACAATGGCTAGTAACCTTATAAGAAGAGGGAGATTCGGACACAGAGGAGATGCAGACAAGAAGGCCTTGGAAGAGCAGAGGCATAAATCTTGGAGTGATGCATCTACAAGCCAACAAACACCAGGGATTGCCAGAAACCACTTGCCAGAAGCTAGGAGGAAGGCATGAACAGATTCTCCCTCAGAGCCTCCAGAAGGAACCAACTCTACCGATACCTTGATTTCAGGCTGTTGGCCCCAGAACTGTGAAAAAAATAATTTTCTGTTGTTTAAACCATCCATTTTCTGGTACTTTGTTACAGTAGCCCTAGGAAACTAAGACAGAAACCTATGAGTACTCTGAGTGGCATGCAAGACTATAGACAAACATGTCAATGGACTCCTGCAACAGGTACTGTGAAAGGCAGGTAGTCAGCAGCAGAGAGCTTTGGAAGCTTGTCCCTAACATCTGGCTGAGGTTCAGAGTCAGACCTCCAGGGCCTGCGGGGCAAGAGTAAAGCAGGGCCCCATTTTGAAGAAATGGGGAAACCAGGAAAAGAGGCCTTCAGATAAAGCAATGCCTGAACAAGGCAGCCCTGGTGGCACGAATGGTTAAGTGTTTGGCTACTAGCCAAAAGGTTGGCTGTTTGAACCCATCCAGAAGGGCCTCAGCCTTTAGAACTCTGTGGAGCACAGGTCTACTCTGACACACATAGGGTTGTCATGTGTTGGAATTGACTGCAACTGGTTTTTGTTTGTTTGTTTTCCTTTCTTTCTTTCTTTTTTTTTTTTTTTTGAACAAGACAGAAGCCCAGTTCTCAGCCTAGAGCTCAAGGACAGGTGAAAAAGGCAGCAGGGCTCTTGGGATATTAAATCCCATTAGTTACTAACTTAGGCCTTTCCAACCTTCTTGACAAATCAGGGTCGCTTTCTGATGGGGAGGGGATAGAGGTAGAAGAGTCTATAAGAGTGGGTGCAATTCTGAGGATGGTGGCCAGAAAGGTGATTAGAAATTCCCACTTCCTCTGAATGATATTTAGGGGATGGGGGGCATCCCAGTACCTCCTTCTCAGTGGTGGTATCTCTTTTGGCCCTTCTCTTCCGAATAGGGTGAGTGATCCCATGAGAAGAGAAAACTATCAGGCTCCACTAACACAGAATGCTTGATCCAAAATAAAGAGAGAGGTGTTGAAAATATGTGTTCTCTGAAAGTGAAGCAACACAATTGGTATATACATACACCCTCTAAGATAACATGTTTGATATATGTTGTCTTAGGGTTTATAAATACATCTAAAGAAAGATCCCATGAAGCAATTTCACAAGTTACTCATATATATCACCTTGTGATATTCTTCATGCATAGAAGGATAATACATTAAGCCTGTCTACATCTGAGTGTGGTACATGTTTTACTCATTTGTTTAATTTGCTGAAGATTTTATGTCACATGGCTGCCAGAAAAAGGACATGGAAACGTTTAGAAGCAAGATTCAGGGCTCTAACTTCAAACACCCACTCCTGATGCGTCTGCCAAGAAATAACAAAATATTTGTCTCTAAGATAGTTAACCTCTCTTCCATACACAATCCACAACACATTTCCTTGGCAAGCTTTACACAACACTCCCCATCTCCTTGATAGAGGAAGGTAATCTTTTTGCTCAGGCTTTCAGCTTTTCTCACAGAAATGAGAAACACCAGGAACACACACCATTCCCCAACAAATTAACTTGTCCAGAGACTATTTTTCATCTAATTTAAGGGTGAATGTCAGAGAAGTGTTTCACTATGCTGGAACTAAGGAGCTCAAGTTCCCAACGTAGACAAGAAATATGGTTTGACACTCCTGCCAGTGTGGGGCCTTTCTCTGCACAGGATTCTTTCCTAGTGCCCAGAATGCAGCACTCAGAGGAAGAATAGACACTTCCGTTTGTAACCCTAGGGTGACACGCTTAGTGTCTTCTTTTGTTTTCCAATTCCTTTCTTTCCCCCAAAGACTGTGGCAGTATTACATACAAAACCAACCTGGCTTTTCTGACATATTTTGCCCAAGTTGGAGTTATACACATGCCAATCACTAGTGCAAGGTGATTACTTATTCAGTAGAAAAGAGCTTTGAAGAACAGTGGGACATGGCTCCACATAAATGACATGTTTTATCTATTTTTTCAAATAATTCATGGAAAATACTGACATAAAGTGCCAATTATTTTTTCCCCATGAATAGGACTGGCAGTCTGATTGTATACTTGAAAAGTCACTTACAATTCACTCACTTTTTTTTTAAATTCCCCCAGGAAAAGGATGTATTTTCTTTGCTCTAAAGATTAAAGTTCAATTTGACTTCATATTTTGTGAAAGGACCTATTAAGACATTGCATTCTCGTATCCTCCTAGATATCATTACAAGCTGTAAATTTGGTGATTGATGTCGCCCTGGTAGCCTCCAGAGGCTGCATGCTAGTTAAAATAATAAAGTGCTCCTTATCCTCTGGATGCATTGGAGAGAATAGCAAGTGGTCATTGTTTACCGGGCTAAAGTGAGCCACTCCGTTTGAGACAGCTCATTTTAGACCCAAGCTGAGTGCCATGCCTGAGTGATTCTACTTCTAACAAAGCCGCCAACAGACTCATTCTCATTGTTTAATTTGAATGAAAATTAGCTGCTGCTGCATGCAAGACCCAGACCCTCAATCATCAAATGGTTCTCTAGCCGCTGTGTTTACTGAAGTCTAGTGGCTGCTGAATTTGGAGGAGGGTGGGAATGATTCCTTCATGGAAGCACTGTTTTCTTTTCCAGCCTAACCACACTAAGAGAGACTCAAGTAGCAGTGGTTGGGAGGAAAGAGAAAGAGTTGGTAACATCCCTTCTGCTGGTGTCAGGGAGTCACTCAGAATCCCAGGAAAAGATACGACTTGGAGAAACAATGGCCCATATATTTTCATCAAAGGAAGAAAATGCAGCTACTCTATGCACCATCGGGGTAAATGACACAGAGTCCTTCTCAAGGAGCAAAACAGTGTCAGTAGGAGCACAGGGTGGGCTGCAGGATGGCTGCTGACATTTCAGTTGAGAGGGTAAACCAAGGCAGCTTGTGATTTGCAAGGCACTGTTCCCGGAAGTTATCTCCTGCATAGATTTTTTTTACAAGACTCTGGTATGGGAAGTATTCGTACCCTGGACTCTTGGCAAGCCTAGCCACTTGCAACATAGAACATTTTAGCCTTGTACCTTAGAATATGCATTGTATAATGTGATCTGGAGAATCTGAGTCCAAATACACGGAGTGTCAAAGCTCTTCAGAAATGATTCATTGGAGTCCTGTTGTAATTATTAAGGCCAATACACTTTGCAAACACCAGGAACCAAAATATACTGCTTCTAAGAAACTACTCCAGTTCAAAGTACCAGCTTGGCTCTTTTTGGTTTTGGCAATACTGCTCACCTGGCTCTGCTCAGGCAACAACCAATGTCAAATTTTCTTTAAAGAAAAAAGTCCATTTGTCTAAGACAAGATGAGAGTCATAGAGCTCAGGATGGGCACAGAAATTATGAAAGAAGAACAAAGAACCAAGATATTAGTGCCGTCAGTATAGTTACTAGAAGAAATAAAAAACAGAAGTCACAACTCTGGATCACCACAGCAATCCTTATTTGATTGTTAATTTAATGCTATTGCAAAGTTTTCTTCTTGGCTCATTCAGTACAGCCTGTTAACACGCACGCTTTATTTCTCGTGGTGTTTAGCTGCTCATTCAATGATTTTTACTAATGGTATTCGGCATTTTCAAGGTTCAGCTTTCCAGTGGATGTAGGCAGGCTTAGTCTCCTCTATGATTTTCTGCCTTCGATGGTGCAGTTTTCAAGAACACAATAAATGTGAAGCCTGCCCATAGCCTTTTTGAAATGGTCCTCTACCTGTTGGAAGTTTTCTGTTCTCCAGTTTAAATAGCCTTAACTCTACTTACCTTTTTGTTAAACCTATTATCCAATTCTTATTCATTCTGATTAACCTTCTTAGGGTTCTTACACCAGACATATAATGATTTCGTTAAGGCCTCAGTCATTCTCCCAAGTTAAATTGGTGGCAGTTCTGAGTAACAGATTTAGAAATCTCTTATATTTCCTGGAAACACTGTATTTTATTTTATGGTCCTCATTTTCTCAGAGTCTGGCTAACTTAGGAAGTGGGTAAAAGACAATATTCACTGAGTCTCAGTTGAGAACAACATGTCAATGATCCTTCTAGAGAAAATGAAAAGTATACTAAAAACAAAATAAAAAGCAGTTTTCTCACCTCCAAAAGAAAGTCCTCATTTAGTCTTCTTTTTTTTTATTTCATTTTATTTTATTTTTTTATTTTTTATTGTACTTCAGGTAAAGTTTTACAGAACGAATAGTCTCCCATGAAACAGTAGTACACATATTGTTCCATGACATTGGTCAACAACCCCACATGTCAACCTTCTCCCCCTGAGACCTTCTTTTTCTATTTTTTGGTGAAAATATACGTAGCCAAAGATACACCATACCCAAAATTTCTACATGCACAGATCAGTGACATCGACCACGCTCTTCCAATTGTGCTGCTATTCTCACTTTACATGAAGGCTTACACAACAAAATAGTTTCTTATTTAACAGTTAGTACACATGTTGCCCTACGACAATGGTTAACAACCTCACAACACATCAACACTATCCTTACTCAACCTTGGGTTCCCTATCACCAGCTTTCCTGTCCCCCTCTGCCTTCTGGCCCTTGTCTCTGGACTGCTGTGCCTCATTAGTCCCATTTGGTTTTATGGGGCTGTCCACTCCCTGGCTGAAAGGTGAACCTCAGAAATGACTTCACTACTGAGCCAAAAGGGTGTCTAGGGGCCATACCCTCAGGGTTTCTCCAGTCTCCTTTAAGCCATTAAATCTGGTCTTTTTGTGTGTGTGTGTGAGTTAGAATTTTGTTCTACATCCTTCTCCAGCTCTGTCCAGAACCCTGTGTTGTGATCCTGGTCAGAGCAGTCACTGGTGGTAGCAGGGCACCATCTGGCTATACTGGACTCAGTCTGGTGGAGGCCCTGGTAGCAATGGTCCATCAGTCTTTCAGACCAGTCCTTTCCCTGTATCTTGTTCTCTTCACTCTCCCCTGCTCCCGAAGGGATGAGACCAGCAGGGCATCCCATATGGTTGCTCACAGGCTTCCAAGACACCAGACACTACTCACCAAGGTAAAATGCAGAACATTGTCTTTATAAACTATGTTATGCCAATTGAGCCAGATGTTCCCAGAGACCATGGTCCCCGCAGCCCTCCACCCAGCAATTCAGTCCCTCAGGGAGCTTGGATGTGTCTGTCGAGCTTCCATAACCTTTCCTTGTACAAGCTGTGCTCATTTCCCTTGTATTGTGTACTGTCTCACCCTTCACCCAAGATACCACTTATCTATTGCCTATTTAGTATTTTCCTCCCACCCCACCCATCCCTGGTAACCAACAAAGATTGTTACATTTTGTGTGTGAACTTTTTCTTGGGTTTTTACAATAGAGGTCTCATACAATAATTGTCCTTTTGTGATTGACTTATTTCACTCAGCATAATGTCCCCCAGTTTCATCCATGTTATGAGATGCTTAACAGATTCATTGTTGTTCTTTATCGTTGCTTAGTACTCCATTGTGTGTATGTACCATAGATTGTTTATCCATTCATCTGTTGATGGGCATCTAGGTTGTTTCCATCGTTTTGCTATGGTGAACAATGCTGCCATGAACATAGGTGTGCATATGTCTATTCGAGTGATGACTCTTATTTCTCTAGGCTATATTCTGAGGAGTGGGATTGCTGGATCGAATGGTATGTCTATTTCTAGCTTTCTGAGGAAGTGCCATATCATTTTCCAAAATGGTTGTATCATTTTGCATTCCCACCAGCAGTGCATAAGAGTTCCCATCTCCCTGCAGCCCCTCCAACATTTGTTATTTCCAGTGTTTTAGATTCGTGCCAGTAATGACGGGGTGAGATGGTATCTCATTGTGGTTTTAATTTACATTTCTCTAATGGCTAGTGATCACGAGCATTTCCTCATGTGTCTGTTGGCCATTTGAATGTCTTCTTTGGTGAAGTGTCTGTTCATTTCCTTTGCCCATTTTTTAATAGGATTATTTGTCTTTTTGTTGTAGAGGTGTTGGATTTTCTTCTAGATTATGGAGATTAGACCTTTGTCTGATTTGTACTGTCCAAACATTTTTTCCCAGTCTGCAGGTTCTCTTTTGACTCTTTTGGTGAAGTCTTTTGAAGAGCATAGGTGTTTGATTTTTAGAAGATCCCAGTTATCTAGTTGATCTATTGGGGTTTGTGCATTGATGGTTATGGTTTGTATCCTGTTAATGTCGTGTATTAAGGCCTGAAGTGTTGGTCCTATTTTTCCTACTATGAAGTTTATAGTTTTAGGCTTTGTATTCAGGTCTTTGTTCCATTTTGAAGTAGTTTTTGTATACGGCATGAGGTATGGGTCCTGTTTCATTTTTCTGCAGATGGATATCCAGTTATTCCAGCACCATTTGTTAAAAAGACTGTCTTTTCCCCATTTGATGGACTTTGGGCCCTTGTCAAAGATCAGGTGACCATAGGTGGATGGATTTACATCTGGGTTCTCAATTCTGTTCCGTTGGTCAATGTACCTGTCATTGTACCAGTACCAGGCTGTTTTGACTACTGTAGCTGTATAGTACGTTCTGAAGTCAGGTAGTGTGAGTCCTCCAACTTTATTCTTCTTCTTCAGTAGTGCTTTACTTATTCAGGGCTTCTTCCCTTTCCATATAAAATTAATGATTAGTTTTTCCAGCTCTTTAAAGAATGTTGTTGGTATTTGGGTCAGGATTGCATTGTATTTGTAAATTGCTTTGGGTAGAATTGTCATTTTCACAATGTTGAGTCTGCCTATCCATGAGCATGGTATGTTTTTCCATTTGTGTAGATCCCTTTGGGTTTCATGCAGTAGTGTTTTGTAGTTTTCTTTGTATAGGTCTTTTACATCCCTGGTCAGATTTATTCCTAAGTATTTTATCATTTTAGGGGCTGTTGAAAATGGAATTGTTTTCCTGATTTCCATTTCGTCAGTCTCCTTATTGGTCTATAGGAATCCAACTGAGTTTTGAATGTTTATCTTGTATCCTGCTACTCTGCTGAATCTTTCTATTAGTTTCAGTAGAATTCTTGTGGAGTCTTTAGGGTTTTCTATGTATAGTACCATATCATCTGCAAACAGGGACAGTTTAAGTTCTTCATTACCAATTTGGATGCCCTTTATTTCTTTTTCTTGACTTATTCCTCTAGCTAAAACTTCCAGCACAGTGTTAAATAGGAGTGATGATAAAGGGCATCCTTGTCTTGTTCCTGTTTTCAAGGGGAATGTTTTCAGCCTCTCTCCATTAAGAATGATGTTGGCCATTGGTTTTGCATAGATGCCCTTTATTATGTTGAGAAATTTCCCTTCTATACCTATTTTATTGAGAGCTTTTATCAGGAATGGGTGTTGGACTTTGTCAGATGCCTTTTCTGCATCAATTGAGATGATCATGTGATTCTTTTCTTTCCTTTTATTTCTGTGGTGGATTACATTGATGGATTTTCTAATGTTGAACCATCCTTGCATACCTTGTATAAATCCTACTTGGTCATGGTGTATTATTTTTTTGACATGCTGCTGAATTCTACTGGCTAGAATTTTGTTCAGAATTTTTGCATCTATATTCATGAGAGATATTGGTCTGTAATTTTCTTTTTTTGTGGTGTCTTTGCTTGGTTTTGGTATCAGCATTATGCTGGCTTCATAGAATGAATTTGGAAGTGTTGCTTCCTCTTCTATGTTCTGAAATAGCTTGAGTAGTACTGGTACAAGCTCTTCTGTAAATGTTTTGTAGAATTCTCCAGTGAAGCCATCTGGGCCAGGGCTTTTTTTGGTTGGGAGTTTTTTTTATTACCTTTTCAGTCTCTTCTCTTGTTATGGGTCTGTTCAGATGTTCAACATCACTTTGTTGTAGTTTGAGTAGGCTATGTGTTTCTAGAAATTTATCCATTTCCTCTAGGTTTTCAAATTTGCTGGTGTATAGTTTTTCATCATATTCTGTTATAATCCTTTTCATTTTAATTGGGTCTGTTGTAATGTCTCCCATTTCATTTCTTATTTGGGTTATTTGTGTCCTCTCCTGTTTTTCTTTTGTCAGTCTGGCCAGTGGTTTGTCGATTTGGTTGATTCATTCAAAGAACTGACTTTTGGTTTTGTTGATTCTTTCTATTGTTTTTCTGTTCTCTATTTCATTGATTTCTGCTCTGATCTTTACTATTTCCTTTCTTCCGGTGGTTGTGGGCTTTTTTTTTCGCTGTTCTTTTTCTATTTGTTGGATTTCTGTAGTTAATATTTTGATTTTGTCCCTTTCTTCTTTTTTTGATACGTGCGTCTATTGTTATAAATTGTCCTCTGAGGACTGCCTTTGCTGTGTCCCAAATGTTTTGGTATGATGTGTTTTCATTCTCACTTGAGTCTAGGAATTGTTGGATTCCATCTCTGATTTCTTCTACTACCCACTGATGAAAAAGCAGGGTATTATTCAGTTTCCATGTAATTGACTTTTTTCCCTTGCTCTTTCTATTGTTAATTTCTACCTTGATGGCATTGTGTTCAGAAAAGATACTTTGAATTATCTCAACGTTTTGGATCTTGTTAAGGATTGCTCTGTGGCCTAAGATGTGGACTATTCTGGAGAAAATTCCATGTGCATTGGAAAAGAATGTGTACTTTGCAGTGGTTGGATGGATTATTCTATAAATGTCTATGAGGTCAAGTTGGCTGATTGTGCCCATTAGGTCCTCTGTATCTTTGCTGAGTTTATTCTTGGTTGTTCGGTCCTTTACTGAGAGTGGTGTTTTTAAGTCTCCTACTATTATTGTGGAACTGTCAATTTCTCTTTTCAGTGTTGTTAGAGTTTGTTTTATGTATTTTGGTGCCTTGTCATTGGGTGCGTAGATGATTATTATGGTTATGTCTTCATGATGGATCCTTCCCTTAATCATTATATAGTGTCCTTCTTTGTCTTTTATGGTAGATTTTGTTTTAAAGTCTATTTTATCTGAGATTAGAATTGCCACTCCTGCTCTTTTTTGGTAGTGCTTAGCTTGATATATGTTTTTCCAACCTTTGACTTTTAATAAATTTACATCTTTGTTTCTAAGGTGTGTCTTTTGTAGACAGCATATTGATGGATTCTGTTTTCTTATCCATTCTGTCACTCTCCATCTCTTTATGGGTTCATTGATTCCATTTATATTCAGTGTAATTATTGATAGATGTGAGTTTGTTGCTATCATTTTGTAGTGCTTTTTTTTGTGGTGCTGAAGTTTTCTTTGTTCTTCTTACTCTCTTGTGCGGAGTTACTTCTGTTTGTGGATTTATTTTTTCATTTCTTTTGTTTTGGTAGGTTTTGTTTTTGCTGAGGCTTTATGTTTTTCCTCTTTTTTTTTTTACGAGTGTGTTTGTTAACTTTCTTTGTGGTTACCATGAATTTTACCCTTATCTTTCTAAGTTTGAAACAGTCTACCATTACTTGGTATCAGCTTGCCTTCCTCTCCATTAGAAAGTTCTATACTTCTGCCATTTTTTCCCTATTTTATTCTTTAGATGTTGTTGTCATTTACTGATTAACTGCTCTGATTCCCTGTTATGTTCTTTTGGTTTTGGATAGTCCTTGAGACTTCATTTCCTAGATTGGGAACTGGCTGGTACGATCCTGCATCCTAGATTCTGCCTGTGAGCTGAAGCTGTTTGTCATCAGATCGAAGAACTCCCTTTAATAATTCTTGTAAGTTTGGTTTGACTTTTATATGTTCCCTTAATTTCTGTTTATCTGGAAATGACCTAATTTCACCATCAAATCTGAATGAGAGTTTTGCAGGATATATTATTCTTGGCTGGCAATATTTTTCTTTCAAGATTTTATAGATGTCATCCCATTGCCTTCTTGCCTGCATGGTTTCTGCCGAATAATCTGAGCTTAGTCTTATTGTTTCTCCTCTGTATGTGACTTCTTGTTTTTCACATGCTGCTCTCAGGATTCTTTGTTTGTCCTTGGTTTTGGCAAGTGTGATTATGATATGCTTTGGTGATTTTCTTTTGGGGTCTCTCCTATATGGGGTTCATTGAGCTACTTGGATGGCCAGCTTTTCATCTTTCATGATATTGGGGAAGTTTTCTATCGGCAGTTGTTCAGTGATTCTCTCTTTGTTTCCTATTTTTTCCCCCATTCTGGAATTCCATTCACTTGCAATTTTTTGCTTTTGATTGTATCCCACATAACTCTCAGGATCTCTTCATTTTTCTTTGTTCTTTTTTCTGAGTTTTCCTCAGAGTTGTATCCAAGTGTTTGTCTTCAATTCCACTGATCCTGTCTTCCACCATTTCAGATCTGCTTCTCAGCACTTCTATGACACTGTCCATTTCTGAAATCTTGTTGTTTATCTTTTGGCTTTCTAATTGTTGTCTTTGTATAATTTCTAGTTGTGAATTTATTTTGGCATCTTGTTCCTACATTATTTTCCTGAATTCTTCTGCTTTTTTGTCTGTATCATCCATGAATTTGTCATTTTTTCCTCATATTTGTCAGCTTTTTGCCTCAGCTCTTGGAGAATTCTGAGTATTAGAGATTTGAATTCCCTATCAAGTAGTTGTAGTGCATTTTCTTCCACTGGAGAGTCAACTCTTGTTTTATTTTGGACGCCACTGGCACCATCCTGTCCTGTTTTTGTAAATGTTTTGATATCACCTGCTGTCTTCAGGGTATTCGGGAGTTATTTTTCTAGTTTACTGATTGTAGATTAGTTTTTGTTTTGTCACTTTTTTTTTTAAATTTGACTAGGTCTGAGCAGGCAGATGGTGTGTTCTTTGTTGTTTGCTTGTCTGTGGGCACAATACTTTTCACCTCTTTCTCCATTTGGCAGGATCAGTCACTCAGATATGGTACAGCAGGGCAGGTATAGTTGAAGAGGAGTTACTGGGACAGGTTGTTTTTGGCACTTACTACAGCCACCAGAGCAGGTCAGTAATCAGTGCAGGGCAGTTTCCAGTAGGCTGTGCTTGTGCTGTTTGGTGGTATGGTGTCAAGTGCATGGTGCAGGTAGGCACAATGCATTGGGGAGATTGTTATGTGTGGAGCTAAGATGGATATGGGAGAGAGGAGAGAGGAACAGGATCCAAAAATATACCAAAAAAACAAAAAAGAATGCTAGGGGTGCTTGCTGTTGGAGTGGAGTGATGAGAGACTATGAAATGGGGAAAAGCAGAAAGGAGAAGAGAAAGAAAAGAATGAATAAATAAAATCAGAAAGGTTAAAAAACCACAAAGTTTCCATAGATCCCACCAGTGCAGCTGTGAGGTCTGGGGAAGTCACTCTCAGGTGTTGCAGTACAGCCTGGCTAGAAGGCGTAGAGGTATATACAACACCAGGTATTCAGGGAACAGAAAGAGAAGGAAGATATAGAGAGATGAGAATCTGAGCGATGAAGAAAGACAAAAAGGGAAAGAAAACAAATCAAATTAAAAAAAAAGGAGAGTCCGGCAAGATGGCATTCTAGGCAGAAGCACCACGCCATCCCTCCACAGCAAAAATCTGAAAAACTAAGCCAAACAGAGAATCAACAATCCTGAAACCCTAGAACATCAGATGAAGACATACAGAACTGAGCCAAACACCAAACGGAGTGAGAATACTGAAAGAGAACGGAGAGCGAGGAGAGATTCATACAGAGGTCCCCTACCAGCTAACACAGAGCGGATCCACCATCTTGGAATCCTATTCTAGACCAGCAAACGGGAGAACAGAAGAGCAGCCTCACGGAGCATCCAGTGGGAGACAAAACAGCTGGTAATTTGCAGTGTGCGCCTTCCCCACCCCCACCCCTCTTCGCCCCGGCTGGGGCTCCCCTGCTTCCCGTGGCCAAAGTCCCTGGGCCAGGGGGGGCCAGTTGTTTGGATTCCACATGCCTGGGCCGGTGGCTCTCTGGGTGCTGTTTATTGGCTGCTGGTGTTGCTTTTTCTGCTGCCTCCCCCTCCTTTTGCTCAGGTGCCTGGTTCTGAGCACTGTCTTTGCTCTTTTCTGCGGGGCTGTAGGGCTGCATTCGGGTGTGTGGCTGCTTCCAGGTCTGGGCTGCCGTGCTGGTGAGATCATGGGGGCCTTTGTTCATTTGCCCCTCTGCTTCCCGTGGCCACAGTCTCTTGACCCAAGACCGCCAGCTGCTTGGATTCCGTGCGCTTGTGAGGGTGGCTCTCTGGATGCCGTTGGTTGGCTGCTGGTGTTGCTTTTTCTGCTTCTTTTGGTTGCTCGATTGCCTCTCACTACCTCCGCCTCCTTTTGCTCGGGTGCCTGACTCCGAGCGCCGTCTTTGCCCTTTCCTGCGGGGCTGTAGGCCTACGTTTGGGTGTGCGGCTGCTTCCAGGTCTGGGCTGCTGCACTGGTGAGATCGCAGGGCCTTTGTTCATTTGCTCCTCTGCTTCCCACGGCCGCAATCTCTTGACCCGGGGCCTCCGGCTGCTTGGATTCTGCGCGCCCGTGCGGGCGGTTCTCTGGGTGCCGTTGGCTGCTGGTGCTGCTTTTTTTTTCTTCTCCTGCTTCTTTTGGTTTCTCGCTTGCCTCTCGCCACCTCCCCCTCCTTTCACTCAGGTGCCTGGCTCCATGCACCCTCTTTGCTCCTTTCTGAGGGTCCCCAGAGCGCAGGCAATTTGTGATATACGCTTTCCCACTCTCCACCCTTCTTCACTCACTCTCGGCCTCCTCTGTTTCCCATGGACACAGTCTCTTCTCCAGAAACACCAGCCCGTACTAGCTGGCTCTTTGAGTGCCATTCGTTGACTGCTGGTGTTACTTTTTTCTTTTTATTTTTTATTTTTTGATTAGTTTTGTTTTCTTTACCCTCTTTTTCCCTTTTGTTTTTCTTCATTGCTCAATCTCTCGTCTCTCTATCTCTTCCTTCTCTTTCTGATCCCTGAATACCAGGTGTTGTATGCCTCTGAGCCTTCTGGCCAGGCTGTGCTGCGACACCTGAGTGCGACTTCCCCAGACCTCATAGCTGCAACAGTGAGATCCCTGGGAACTTCGTGGTTCTTTAACCTTTCTGATTTTTATTTGTTCTTTCTTTCCTTTCCTTTCTCTTCCCCCTTCTGGTTTTCTCCATCCCATAGTCTCTCATCTGTCCATTCCAACAGCAAGCTCCCCTAGCATTCTTTTATGTTTGTATGTTTTTTAACTCCTGCTCCTCTCTCCTCTCTCCCATATCCAGCTTAGCTTCACACATAACCATCTCCCCACTGCATCCTGCCTACCTGCACCGTGCACTTGACATCACACCACCAAGCTGTGCAGGCACACCCTATTGGAACCTGCCCAGCACTGACTACCGACCGTCCTGGTGGCTGCGGTGAGTTCCACAAACAACCTGTCCCAGTGGCTGCTCTTCAGCTAGACCTGCCCAGCTGTACCACAAGGATGAAACAAAAAAATCTACAATCAATAAACGAGAGAAATATCTATTGAATGCCCTCAAAACAGCAAACAATATCAAAACATTTACAAAAACAAGACAAGACGGCTCCAAAAGGTGTCCAAATTAAAACACCAGATAACTCTCCTGTGGAAGAAAATGCACTAGAACTACCTGATAGGGAACTCAAATCACTAATACTCGGAATTTTCCAAGAACTGAGGCAAAAAGCTGACAAACATGAGGAAAAAATAGACAAATTTATGGAAAAAAAAGACAAAAAATTGGAAGAATTCAGGAAGATGATGCAGGAACAAAATGCCAAAATAAATTCACAACTAGAAATTATACAAAAACAAAAATTAGAAATCCGAAAGATAAACAATAAGGTTTCAGAAATGGATGATGTCATAGAAGGGCTGAGAAGAAGATTTGAAACTGTGGAAGACAGGATCAGTGGAACTGAACACAAACACTTGGATACAACTCTGTTTCAGGAAAACTCAGAAAAAAGAACAAAGAAAAATGAAGAGACCCTGAGAGTTATGTGGGACTCAATTAAAAGCAAAAGTTTATGAGTGATTGGCATTCCAGAACTGGGGGAGAAAACTGAAAACACAGAGAGGATCATTGAGGAACTGCTGACAGAAAACTTTCTCAATATCATGAAAGATGAAAAGCTGGTCATCCAAGAAGCTCAAGGAACCCCATATAGAAGAGACCCCAAAAGAAAATCACCAAGACATATCATATTCACACTCGCCAAAACTAAAGACAAACAAAGAATCCGGAGAGCAGCTCGTGAAAAACAAGAAGTCACATACAGAGGAGAAACAATAAGACTAAGTTCAGATTATTTGGCCAAAACCATGCAGGCAAGAAGGCAGTGGGATGACATCTATAAAATCTTGAAAGAAAAAAATTGTCAGCCAAAAACAATATATCCTGCAAAAGTCTCATTCAAATTTGATGGTGAAATTAGGTCATTTCCAAATAAACAGAAACTAAGGGAATATGCAAAAGTCAAACCAAACTTACAAGAATTATTAAAGGGAGTTCTTCGATCTGAGGACAAACAGCTTCAGCCCTCAGGCAGGACCTAGGACGCAGGATCACACGAACCAGATACCATTCTAGGTAATGAATTCTCAAGGACTATCAAAAACCAAAAGAAATACAACAGGGAATCAGAGAAATCAATCCAAGGATGACAACAACATCAAAACAATGAAAGAGGGAATAAACGGCATAGGTATAGAACCTTCAAATGGAGAGGAAGGCATGGCGATAGCAAGTAAGGCTAGACTGCTTCAAACTTAGAAAGATAAGGGTAAAATTCATGGTAACCACAAAGAAAGTTAACAGACCAACTCATAAAAATAAAGATGAAAAACATAAAGTCTCAGCAAAAACAAAAGATATGAACACAAAATCCACAAACAAAAGTAACTCAACACAAGAGAGTAAGAAGAACAAACAAAACGTCATCACCACAAAAAAAAGCACTACAAAATGACAGCAACAAACTCACATCTATCAATAATTACACTGAATGTAAATGGACTCAATGCACCCATAAAGAGACGGAGAGTGGCAGAATGGATAAGAAAACAGGATCCATCAATATGCTGTCTACAAGAGACACACCTTAGAAACAAAGATGTGAATTTATTAAAAATCAAAGGTTGGAAAAAAATATATCAAGCTAACAACTACCAAAAAAGAGCAGGAGTGGCAATTCTAAATTCAGATAAAATAGACTTTAAAACAAAATCTACCATAAAAAACAAAGAAGGACACTATATAATGATTAAGGGGAGGATCCATCATGAAGACATAACCATAATAAACATCTACGCACCCATTGACAGGGCTCCAAATTACATTAAAAAAACTCTAACAGCACTGAAAAGAGAAATTGACAGTTCCACAATAATAGTAGGAGACTTCAACACACCACTCTCAGTAAAGGACAGAACAACTAAGAAGAAACTCAGCAAAGATACAGAAGACATAAAGGACACAATCAGCCAACTGGACTTCATAGACATATATAGAACAATCCATCCAACTGCTGCAAAGCAAATTTTTTTCCAATGCACATGGAAATTTCTCCAGAATAGACCACATCTTAGGCCACAGAGAAATCCTCAACAAGATCCAAAACGTTGAGATAATTCAAAGTATCTTCTCTGACCACAATGCCATCAAGGTAGAAATTAACACTAGAAAGAGCAAGGAAAAAAAATCAAGTACATGGAAACTGAATAATACTCTGCATACACATCAATCGGTAATAGAAGAAATCAGAGATGGAATCCAACAATTCCTAGAATCAAGGGAGAATGAAAACACATCCTACCAAAACCTTTGGGACACAGCAAAGGCAGTCCTCAGAGGACAATTTATAGCAATAGATGCACAAATCAAAAAGGAAGAAAGGGACAAAATCAAAACATTAACTACAGAACTCAAACAAATAGAAAGAGAACAGCAAAAAAGGCACACAACCACCGGAAGAAAGGAACTAGTAAAGATCAGTGCAGAAATCAATGAAATAGAGAACAGAAAAACAATAGAAAGAATCAACAAAACCAAAAGTTGGTTTTTTGAAAGAATCAACAGAATCGACAAACCACTGGACAGACTGACAAAAGAAAAACAGCAGAGGACACACATAACCCAAATAAGAAATGAAATGGGAGACATTACAACAGACCCAACCTAAATGAAAAGGATTATAACAGAATATTATGAAAAACTATATTCCAACAAATTTGAAAACCTAGAGGAAATGGATAAATTTCTAGAAACACATGGCCTACCCAAACTACAACAAAGTGATATTGAAAATCTAAACAGACCCATAACAGGAGAAGAGATTGAAAAGGTAATAAAAAAACTCCCAACCAAATAAAGCCCTGGCCCAGATGGCTTCACTGGAGAATTCTACAAAACATTTACAGAAAAGCTTGTACTAGTTCTACTCAAGCTATTTCAGAGCATAGAAGAGGAAGCAACACTTCCAAATTCATTCTATGAAGCCAGCATAATGCTGATACCAAAACCAGGCAAAGACACCACAAAAAAAGAAAATCACAGACCAATATCTCTCATGAATATAGATGCAAAAATTCTGAAGAAAATTCTAGCCAATAGAATTCAGTATCATATCTAAAAAATAATACACCACGACCAAGTAGGATTCATACTAGTTATGCAAGGATGGTTTAACATTAGAAAATCCATCAACGTAATTCACCACATAAATGAAAGAAATGAAAAAAAATCACATGATCATCTCAATTGACGCCGAAAAGGCATTTGACAAAGTCCAACAGCCATTCCTGATAAAAGCTCTCAATAAAATAGGTATAGAAGGGAAATTTCTCAACATAATAAGGGGCATCTATGCAAAGCCAACGGCCAACATCATTCTTAATGGAGAGAGGCTGAAAACATTCCTCTTGAAAACAGGAACAAGAAAAGGATGCCCTTTATCACCACTCCTATTTAACATTGTGCTGGAAGTTCTAGCTAGAACAATAAGGCAAGAGAAAGAAATAATGGCATCCAAATTGGTAATGAAGAAGTTAAACTCTCCCTGTTTGCAGATGATATGATACTATACATAGAAAACCCTAAAGACTCCACGAGAAATCTACTGGAACTAATAGAAAGATTCAGCTGAGTAGCAGGATACAAAATAAACATTCAAAAATCAGTTGGATTCCTATACACTAGTAAAGTGAACGATGAAAAGGAAATCAGGAAAACAATACCATTTTCAATAGCCCCTAAAAAGATAAAATACTTAGGAATAAATCTGACCAGGAATGTAAAAGACCTATACAAAGAAAACTACAAAACACTGCTGCATGAAACCCAAAGGGATCTACAGAAATGGAAAAACATACCATGCTCATGGATAGGCAGACTCAACATTGTGAAAATGGCAATTCTACCCAAAGCAATTTACAAATACAATGCAATCCCGATCCAAATACCAACAACATTCTTCAAAGAGATGGAAAAACTAATTATTAACTTTATATGGAAAGGGAAGGAGCCCCGAATAAGTAAAGCACGACTGAAGAAGAAGAATAAAGTTGGAGGACTCACACTACCTGACTTGAGAACCTACTATACAGCTACAGTAGTCAAAACAGCCTGGTACTGGTACAACAACAGAGACATTGACCAATGGAACAGAAATGAGAACCCAGATGTAAATCCATCCACCTACGGTCACCTGATCTTCAACAAGGGCCCAAAGTCCATCAAATGGGGAAAAGACAGTCTTTTTAACAAATGGTGCTGGAATAACTGGATATCCATTTGCAGAAAAATGAAACAGGACCCATACCTCACACCGTATACAAAAACTACTTCAAAATGGATCAAAGACCTGAATATAATGCCTCAAACTCTAAAGTTCATAGAAGAAAAAATAAGACCAACAATTCAGGCCTTAATACATGGCATTAACAGGATACAAACCATAACCATCAACACAGAAAACCCAACAGATAAACTAGATAACTGGGATTTCTAAAAATCAAACACCTATGCTCTTCAAAAGACTTCACCAAAAGAGTCAAAAGAGATCCTACAGATTGGGAAATAATTTTTGGACAGTAGAAGTCAGACAAAAGTCTAATCTCCATAATCTACAAGAAAATCCAACACCTCTACAACAAAAAGACAAATAATCCTATTAAAAAATGGGCAAAGGAAATGAACAGACACTTCACCAAAGAAGACATTCAAATGGCCAACAGACACATGAGGAAATGCTCGCGTTCACTAGCCATTAGAGAAATCCAAATTAAAACCACAATGAGATACCATCTCTCCCCGGCATTACTGGCACGAATCAAAAATACTGGAAATAACAAATGTTGGAGGGGCTGTGGGGAGATGGGAACTCTTATACAGTGCTGGTGGGAATGCAAAATGATATAATCATTTTGGAAAATGATATGGCATTTCCTCAGAAAGCTAGAAATAGACGTACCATTTGATCCAGAAATCCCATTTCTAGGAATATATCCTAGAGAAATAAGAGTCGTCACTCGAATAGACATATGCACACTATGTTCATGGCAGCATTGTTCACAATAGCAAAACAATGGAAAGAACGTAGGTGCCCATCAACAGATGAATGGATAAACAAACTATGGTACATACACACAATGGAGTACTATGCAACGAGAAAGAACGACAAGGAATCTGTGAAGCATCTTATAACATGGATGAAACTGCAGGACATTATGCTGAGTGAAATAAGTCAATCACAAAAGGACAAATATTGTATGAGACCTCTATTGTAAAAACCCGTGAAAAAGTTCACATGCAAAATGTAACAATCCTTGTTGGTTACCAGAGATGGGGTGGGGGGAATACTAAATAGGTAATAGATAAGTGGCATTTTGGTTGAAAGGTGAGACAGTACACAATACAAGGGAAACTAACACAACCTGCACAAAGAAAGGTCATGGAGTCCCCATGGACACATCCAAACTCCCCGAGGGACTGAGTTGTTGGACCGAGGGCTCTGGGGACCATGGTCTCGGGGAACATCTAGCTCAATTGGCATGACACTACTTATAAAGATAATGCTCTACATTCTACCTTGGTGAGTAGTGTCTGGGGTCTTAAAAGCCTGTGAGCGGCCATCTAAGATACTACACTGGTCTCATCCCTTCAGGAGCAAGGGAGAATGAAGAGAACAGGATACAAGGAAAAGATTAGTCTGAAGGACTAATAGACCACAGCTACCAGGGCCTCCACCAGGCTGAGTCCAGTACAACTAGATGGTGCCCGGCTACCACCGCTGACTGCTCTGACCAGGATCACAACAGAGGGTTCTGGACAGAGCTGGAGAAGGATGTAGAGCATAGTTCTAACTCCTCCCCCCCCAAAAAGAAAAAAAGACCAGACTTACTGGCCTAATGGAGACTGGAGAAACCTCAAGAGTATGGCCCCCATACACCCTTTTAGCTCAGTGGTGAAGTTACCTTCGAGGTTCACTGTTCAGGCTGGGAGAGGACAGCCCATTAAAATCAAATGAGACTAACGAGGTACAGGAGTCCAGTGACAAGGGCCAGAAGGCAGAAGGGGAGTAGGAAGCTGATGATAGGGAACACAAGGTTGAGTAAGGATACTGTTGATGTGTTGTGAGATTGTTAAACATTGTTATAAGGCAACATTTGTAGTAACTGTTAAATGGGAGACAATTTTGTCCTGTAAGCCTTCATCTTAAGTGAGAATAACAACACAATTAGAAAAGCATAGTCAATGTCACTTAAATGTGTATGTAAAAAGTTTTGAAATGGTGTATGTTTGGCTATGTGTATTTTCATAAAAAAAAAAAAAAAAAAAAAAAGCTGAGAATTTAGATGGTTGAAATGTTGTGGGGTTGTTAACCAAAGTCATAAAACAGCATGTGTACTACCGTTACATGAGAAATTGTTTGTTCTGTAAGCCTTCGCCTTAAGTACAATAAAATATTTTTTAAAAAATAAATAAATAACAAGAATGGTCCCCGAAAAAAACCAGCGGAAAAAAGCAATGCCCTCAGGGATCCCTCTGCACGTCTGTGCAAGCCGATGGGGAAGTCTCCTTGCCACGCAGTACCATCTGGCCATAAAGGGCTCCCAACTCAAGAAAAGGAAAAGAAAACAAACAAAGTAAGGCCTTGGGATCCTACCAGCATGGCAGCCCAGACCGTGAAGTAGCTCCGCACTCGAATGGAGCTCCACAGCCCCTCAGGAAGAAGCAAAGATGGTGCACGGAGCCAGGTATTTGAGTGAAAGGAGGGGGCGGTGATGAGAGGTATGGAAGAAATCAAAAGAAGTAGGAAAAAAAACAACACTAGCAGCCAACAAATGGCACTCAGAGAGCCAGCTAGTGCCGGCTGGTGTTTCTAGAACAAGAGACTGTGTCCGCGGGAAGCAGAGGGGGCCAAGTGTGGGTGAAGAAGGGTAGGGAGTGGGAAAGTGTATATCACAAATTACTGGAGTTCTGCAGCCCCTCAGGAACAAGCAAAGGTGGCACACGGAGCCAGGTATTTGAGCGAAAGGATGGGGAGGTGGTGAGAGGCAAGGAAGAAATAAAAATAAGTGGAAATAAGCAACACCAGCAGCCAACAAATGGCACTTAGAGAGCCGGCCGTTTCGGGTGTGTGGAATCCAAGCAGCCGGTACTTCCCGGTCAAGAGATTGTGGCTGTGGGAAGCAGAGGAGGCCAAGTGGGGGTGAAGAAGGGTGGGGCGTGGGAAAGCATATATCGCAAATTACTGGTTGTTTTGGCTCCCCCTGGAAGCTCCGTGAGGCTGCTTTCTCGTACCCTGTTTGCTGGTCTCCGTTAGGAGTCCAAGATGGCTGATCCATGCTGTGTTAGCTGGCAGGGGACCTCTGCATGAATCTCTCCTTGCTCTCTGTTCTCTGTCAGTTTTCTCACTCCATTTGGTGCTTGGCTGAATTCTTTATCTCTTCATTTGATGCTTTAGGGTTTCAGGATTGTTGTATTCTCTGTTCGGCTTAGTTTTTCAGATCTTTGCTGTGGAGGGACGGCATGGTGCTTCTGCCTAGAGCGCCATTTGGCTGGAACCTCCACTGGCAATTTTTAGTGAGACGGAGAAACAAATCACCAACTTCATATGGAAAAGGAAGAAGCCCCGAAAAACTGAAGCATAACTCAATAAGAACAACAAGGTGAGGGGCCTCACACTACCTGATTTTTAAAGCCTATTATACCGCCACGGTAGTCAAAATAGCCTGGTACTGCTACATCAACAGATACATAGACCAATGGAACAGAGTTGAAAATCCAGACATAAATTCATCCACCTATGAGCAGCTGGTATTTTACAAAGATCCAAAGTCTGTTAATTGGGGAAAAGATAGTCTGTTTAACAAATGGTGCCGGCATAACTGGATATCCACCTGAAAAAAACTGAATCAAGACTCATACCTCACACCATGCACAAAAACTAACTCAAATTGGATCAGAGACTTAAACACAAAATAGAAAATGATAAAGATCATGGAAGAAAAAATAGGGACAATGCCAGGAGCCCTGATACATGGCATAAACACAATATGAACCATAAGTAACAAAGCACAAGCACCAGAAGAGATGCTAGATAAATGGGAGCTCCTAAAAATCAAACACTTATGCTCATCAAAAGACCTCACCAAAAGAGTCAAAAGACAACCTATAGACTGGGAAAAAAATTTTGGCTACAACAAATCCGATCAGCGTCAAATCTCTAAAATCTACAAGATACTTCAAAACCTCTACAACAAAAAGGCAATAACCCAATTAAAAAATGGGCAATGGATATAAACAGGCACTTCACCAAAGAAGATATTCAGGTGGCTAACAGACACATGAAGAAATGTTCACACTCATTAGCCATTAGAGAAATGCAGATCAAAACTACAATGAAATACCATCTCACCCCAACAAGGCTAGCGTTAATCCAAAAAACACAAAATAATAAATGCTGGAACGGTTGTCGAGAGACTGGAACACTTATACACTGTTGGCGGGAATGTAAAATAGTACAAGCACTTTGTAAATCGATTTGGTGCTTCCTTAAATAGCTAGAAATAGAAGTGCCACACGACCCAGCTATCTCACTCCTTGGAATATATCCTAGAGAAATAAGAGTTGTCACAGGAATAGATATATGCACACCCATGTTCATTGCAGCACTGTTCACAATAGCAAAACAATGGAAACAACCTAGGTGCCCATAGCAGACGAATGGATAAACAAATCATGGTATATCCACACAATGAAATACTACAAAATGATAAAGAACAACGATGAAGCCGTGAAACATCGTATAACATGGAGGAAGCTGGAACTCATTTTGCTGAGTGAATTTAGTCAGTCACAGAAGGACAAATATTGTATAAGACCACTATTATAAGAACTCAAGAAAAGGTTTAAACACAGAAGACAACATTCTTTGTTGGTTATGGGGGTGGAGAGGGAGGGTGTGGGTTATTCACTAACTAGATAGTAGACAAGTATTATCTTAGGTGAAGGGAAGGACAGCACACACTACAGGGGAAGCCAGCACAACTGGACTAAACCAAAGCTAAGAAGTTTTCTGGATACAGTCAAACACTTTGAGAGACAGAGTAACGGGGTAGGGATCTGGGGACCATGCTTTTGGGGGACATCTAGGTCAATTGGCGTAACAAAGCTTACTAAGAAAATGTTCTGCATCCTACTTTGATGAGTGGCGTCTGGGGTCTTAAAAACTTGGAAGCCACCATCTAAGATGCATCAATTGGTCCCAATCACCTGCAGTAAAGGAGAATGAAGAATACCAAAGACACAAGGAACATATTAGCCCAAGAAACAGAAACAGCCATGTAAACCAGAGGCTTCATCTGCCTGAGACAAGAAGAACTAGATGGTGCCTGGCTACTATCAATGTCTGCCCTGACAGGGAACACAACAGAGCATTCCTGATGAAGCAGGAGAAAGGTGGGGTGCAGAACTCAAATTCTAGTAAGAATACCAGACTTAATGGTCTGACTGAGAATGGAGGAACCCCAGAAACCATGGCCCCCGGATTCTCTATCAGCCAAGAACTAAAACAATTTCTGACGCCAAGTCTTAGATAGGGATTGGACTGGACAGTGTGACATAAAGTGATGCTCGTGAGGAGTGTGCCTCTTAACTCAAGTAGATACAAGAGACTAAATGGTCAGCTTCTGTCTGGAGGTGAGATGGGAAGGCAGAGAGGGTTAGGAGCTCTTTGAATGGACATGGGGAATCAGGTGGAAAGGAAGAGTGTGCTGTCACAGTAAGGGGAGAGTAATTAGGGTCACATAACAATGTAAGTATAAATTTTTGTATGGATACTAACTTGAAATGTAAACTTCATTTAAACTACAACATTAAAAATTAAAAAAAGCTGGCTGTCTTTGCCCACAGTCAAACAGCTAGTAAGAGGCAGATCTCGTATTTGAACCAAGGTGTGTCTGACTCCTAAGCCCCTTCTCATTCTACTGCATCAAAGCTCCACACAAGACCAGTTATATCAGAATTCCTTGTGGAGGGGCCTGTACTAGTTTCCTAGGGCTGATGTAACTGATTATTATGAAGCGAGTAGAAGATTAAAACAACAGAAATTTATTCTCTCACAGTTCTGGAGACTAGAAGTCTGAATTCAGGGTATTGGCTGGGCCATGCCCTCTCCAAAGGCTCTAGGGGAAAATCCTCCCTTGACTCTTCCAGCTTCCGGTAACCCCAGGCGTTCCTTGGCTTGTGGCAGCATCACTCCAATCCCTGCCTCCGTCTTCACATGCTATCATCCCTTTGTGTCTCTCTGTCTCTTTTTCTCTTCTTGTAAGGATATCAGCCATATTGGATTTGGGCCCACCCTGCTCCAGTAGGACCTCATATTAACTAGTTGCATTTGCATAGATGCTATTTCCAAATAAGTTCACATTCACTGTAGTGGGGGTTAGGACTTCAACGTATCCTTTGCAGGGGGACACAATTCAACCCATAACAGGGTCCATGTATTGGTGTTTTTTTTAAAGACCCCCAGCTAATTCTAATGTGCATAGGCTTGAGAATAACTGATATATGTGTGTGTGTATATATATTTATATATATATACATCCTCAGGATAATTATCTACTGACTTCAAATATACGCTGGCATTCATTAGCATCTTGCTTATTTCTTTAATATAAGGATTTGTAAGTTGTAAACAGTAGTCAGCACGCAGGCTAACATTCACCACTATGTTGAGATCGCATCATTACATTCAATATCATTGTCTTTCATTGTTCTTTTATTGCTGTGTGAGCTCCTGAACTGTGTTCCTTAAACTTAGAGTGAAAAAGAAAAGTCTCAGTATTCTCCTTAGTAAAATATAAATCTTAGAAAATCAAATCCTAGCTAAAGAAATCTGGTTTGGATCAAAGTAGCAAAATCATGTATCTGGATCTTTGTCCAAAACTGGAAGCCACCCAAATCCAAGCCATGATATATGTGCAAGAGGCCAGATATTTAAAGGGATCTTAATTCTTCCTCATTGTTGATGTGTTTGTGCTGACAGAAGAGACAGAGACCGATAGCAGAGTACCTAAAGGCTGTGTTTTGGTATTTTTAGCCTGATTAAAATAAGGAATGATTTAAACTCTTTTCAAACAGTTCTCACAGAATTCTGCAAAATTTCCAACCCAGTTTCTGGACCAAAGAAGCTTGACTAAAAAGAGCTGGACTTTGGGGAACCTCTCCCATTTGGACTGAAGTGCCAACGTTCAGAGGTTGCACCCCATTAGTCTAAACAACATTTTTCTATGATAGAAACACAGACCACAGATGGGAATTGTCTTTTGGTATGGAAAACCCTGGCTGTTCCCATAGACAGTGTGCATGAGGACATTAGAAATCACATGGCAGTTGCCAAGGAGGCTGTTTATCTTCTGAAGAACACTCTCAGTTGGCAGTTGTCAATTAAAGGTAGGCTCTGGACCACGGGTCTATGCTAATGTTTAGTAAGTTTGCACCTCTAGAAAAGCTTATTTATGGTTCTCTGAGGCTATTTCATTATCAGAAAGATTCTGGCTTCTCTAGTTTCCATAGTCAGGAAGGGGGTGGTTCAGGGAAAGCTCAGTTAGGGAGGAGTTCCTACCTTATTACAGTGCCAGTCCTGCAGTTTCTTCATTGGATTCCTCAGTAAGCCTGGAATGATGAGCAATTTTGATGCTGATAAGGCAGAAACTCAGTCACTCTCAAAGGCCCTTGTATGTTGCAGGATAACTTGGACAACACATTCCGTTTCGGCACCTCTGATAGTCTGACTCATTTCCTCTGCCCAGAGGAGAAACAAGGACTGCTTGGACAAAACACTTACATTTCAGAGCCAATGAATCAGGCAACTCTGCAGATTCTAAAAAGCTAATTTAGTGACAAACCCAAAAATCTGTTGTCGTATAAATTTCTTTCTCCACTGACTTTAGGTACAGTCTGAATTTCTTATTAGTGATTTGGCTAATTCAATGCCTTGCATGTAAAAGAAAATCACAGTAATCTGAGAATAATATTAAAAAACCTTCACCAAGCTCTCCCATTTCTTCTCTTGCTCTAGAATCTAGAAGTACAAATAGACCCCCATTGAAACTTCATCATGTTATAGGACCCATAAGAATATCAATAGTGATAGTGATTTTTCCAACCAAATTTTATTTAATATTTATTAATAGTATTTGCTGTTTAATATTTGCACACTTGGTAATAAAGCAGATGGAAAGGCAGAGCATTTACAGGAAGAAACTAGACCTACCCAATCCTGTACCTCAGCATAGAAATATGCTATCTCTAATCAACCACCCAATTGCCTAGTTTCCCAGAAGGCCTCAACTGTTACTAGGGGCATTCATGGAGTCCTTAGCCAGCAACACTTCTCTGTCAGTGAATTCATATATGTGGTTTAATGATGGTACAATATTGATTCCAAGTGCTATTTTCAATGAATTTCTTCTTTCTAAGAGGACAATCTACCACGTAACCTTGCATGTCACTCATCCACTTGTAATGCTCCCCTTTCCTTAAAACATGGAAAATAGGTAATTTTCATTTGACTCAGAGTGGAAGACAGCTCTTAGGGACAGGAAAATTCCACCAGAGTTTGCAGCTGGAGTGATTGAAGTGTAACTTTCTGCCTTTAAGTTTCAACTCATGCAGCGCCGTATGTGTCAGGGGAGAAATGTGCACGTAAGGGTTTTTAATGGCTGATTTTTCAGAAGTAGATTTCTAGGACTTCCTTCTGAGGCACCTCTGGTGTACTTGAACCTCCAGCCTTTCAGTTAGCAGCCAAGCGTGTTAATCGTTTGGATCACTCAGGGACTCCAACTCGCTGGATACACTTGGAATATGAGACATTCTATCTCTTACATGTAGGCAGAGTGGTTAAACCTGAAGATTCAAGAGTCAAGTCCAGCCTTCAAATCCCAGCTTTGCTATTTATTAGACTTACGTCCGTGGGCAAATTACTTAACCTCTCAAAACCTTAGTTGCTTCATTTTTTCTTTTTTTTAATAATTAAAAAATCATCCCTGCTGTGAGGAGATTAGATGAGATCAAGTTTGTCAGAGTGCTCAGCATCCTGTATGTGGCATGTGGTAAATTTAGTTCTATATATATTAGCTATTATTCTTGTTTAATTTTTATTATATTTGCTTATTCCTGAGAGGATGCTGCAAAACTCAGTTGCATTTTCAGGATTAAATCAGATTTAAGATTGACAGTTGTTTCTCTGGGGCTTTAGGAAGATCTATCTCCCAGTTTTTCTAACAAAAAGGATATTCTTTTTATACTCCCTCTAACACCAAGGTAGTTAGAAGGCTGAAGACAAGGGTTCTTTATTTTACCAGAATCTGCCTGGGTGGTGTCAAGAGTCCTGGGTGGGATGAGAGAGCAGGTGCAGACTCTCCATATCCTGCAGCCAGATTTTGACCTGCTTAGAGTTCTCCTGGTTGCAAAGTAATGCCAGATGATGACTTACATTAACCATAGCCTCCTGATTCTATCCTCCTGCCCAGTGGGGATTGTGAATGTCTGGACTCTGCCTTTCTCAGTTAATGGATATAGCTAAGTAGATGGAGTAAATGAGCCTAATTGATTTTGCCCAAGTTATTGGCGGACAGAAAGAGCCAGAATGGGTTGGTAGAGAGAAGTAAACTTAGGGTTATCAAGAGATAAGAAACATTAAAAGACTTTCATCATTCACTAAGCAGGACCTCAGCTAGGAGCCCCTCTAAAAGACAATAAACAAGATTAGAGGAAGACCAACAGATGGATCGTAACTGAAGATAAGTGAGCTAAGACATTTTGTATTGCAACAGTTAGGTCTCTCTTGGCAGGAGACACGCTCCCATCTTGTTATTGTCTCCTTCCCCTTTTCAGCTCTCATTTATTATAAAGCAAAGATTAACCCCAGACCCGAGTCAGTCTTGCCAGGAGACTTCTCTACAACATTTTGCCTCTTTCCATTTCTTCCCTTTATTTTTCTAAAACATGGGTGTGCAATTGGAAATTTATTTTTGAAAGTAATTTATACGTACTGATGTCATCAAAATGTTACAACGTGAATTTGATTTTATTTTCAAGATGATTATAAATATATATTGCTTATCCTTAAAAACAAGAAGTCATGTGTTTCTTTTAGAAAAAGGAACTCTACCACTGAAAGACTTGGGCTCTGTTCAAAATTCCTAACATATGATTTAGAGTGTCATCTAAAAGAGTCTGTCCACATCTTTTCCTATAACATTCCCACAGTAGACATGTAAAAGCAGACATGCCCAATATATAGGACAAAAATTCTGCAAAACTGACCCACATTCTAAATGTCTCAATGTATCCGGAAAACATCTGGGCCAAGGTTTTTCTTTTCCCCTTTAAAAAAAAAAAAAAAGCAGTCATTCATTCATTTAGTCTTTACATCTTAAACAAAATGAATTAATGGCTTTTAAATCCCTTGCACTAGAAAACAAAAGTGCTTCTAGCTTGACAAATGATAAGTTGCAGCCCAATGTGTTTTGAAATGGACCAAACATAAATCCGTCTTAAATAGGGAGTTTTAATTGGAAGCCACACTGACCCTTAACTCCAGTGGTGCTGCCACACAGCTTGAGATAATGAAGACTGACAAATTGTCTTAGCTGGATACAGACCTTCAATATACCCCACTGAGCTCCTTAGCCATAGCAAGTGTCAGGAGTAAGTCACAGGTTCCCCAGGTGTAAGGAGGACTAGAAGGGTGTACTCTAAGCTGCTGGACAATACTCTCCATGGTGGATACAAGTGTCCCAGTGAAGGAAAGGGGATTGGGGAGGGGATCAAACATATCTGAGCAGCTGGAAGCCCAGGGATGCACCTCTTAGATTAAAGTGAAGAAAAAGGAGGAGGAAGAAGAAAAGAAACAGTCTTTTCTCATGGACAATTTTGTCTGCTTGTGGAAACTAAGTTATAGAATCTTTCTGGACTTCTGAACAGTGTTGGTTCAGTGGTAGAATTCTCACCTTACATGCAGGAGACCTGGGTTCAATTCCTGGTCAATGCACTTCATGTACAGCCACCACTCATCTGCCAGTGAAGGCTATGATGTTAATTAAACAGGTTTCAGTGAAGCCTCCAGACTAAGACAGACTAGGAAGAAAGGCCTGGTGATCTACTAAAAAAAAAATCACTTGAGAAAAACTCTTTGGATCACAGGGGTTCGATCTGTAACCGATCACGGGAATGGCACAGGACCAGACAGCGTTCTGTTCAGTTGTGCGCAGGGTCACCGTGAGTGAGGGGCCAACTTGATGGCCACTAGCAACATAAAGATTGGTGTAGAAGCGATTGCAAATCTTGTCTAAAACTCTGGTGATTTTTCTGAATAAAAGCAAACCAGAATGCAACCAGAGTTTCTAGTTTAGAGTGTGCTGTTGAGCAGAGATTGTGATATTGAGACTATTCCAGGAGAGGAAGTTTTAAGGCCAAAATTAAAATAGCATGTTTGTTCCTTGCAATTTGACTTCAGAATCCCCCAAGGCTCCTTCCTTGGGAAGCCCTATTTTTCATTTGAGAGATGTCATGCACCATACGGATTTTTTTTTTTTTTTTTTGGTTTACATACTGCATTTGCCAAGAATGTCTTATGAGACACAGCACCTCAATTTCCATGGGGGTCCCGAGAGATAGCAGGTACTGTTGAGGCTTTCTGTATTTGCTCTGGTAAATGTAAACATGCAGAATAAAACACTATTTAGCAAATAAAATGACACTCTCATAACTTTTTTTGAAATTTTATTTACTGTATTTTTTGAACATATTATTATGTTTATTTATTTATTATGCTTTAAGTGGAAGTTTACAATTCAATTTAGTCTCTCATACAAAAATTTATACACACATTGTTATGTGACTCTAGTTGCTCTCCCTATGCTGTGACAGCACAGTCCTCCTTTCCACCCGATTCCCCGTGTCCATTCAACCAGCACTTGACCCTCTCTGCCTTCTCATCTCACCTCCAGACAGGAGCTGCCCATTTAGTCTCATGTATCTACTTGAGCTAAGAAGCACACTCTTCACGAGTATCCTTTTATATCCCATAGTCCAGTCTAATCTTTGTCTGAAGAGCTGGCCTTGGGAAAGGTTTTAGTTTTGGGCTAATAGAGAGTCCAGTGGCCATGTCTTCTGGGGTCCCTCCTGTCTCAGTCAAACTGTTAAGTCTGGTCTTTTTACTAGAATTTGAGTTCTGCACCCCACTTTTCTCATCCTCCATCAGGGACTCTCTGTTTCATTTCTTGTCAGGGCAGTCATTGGTGGTAGCTGGGCACCATCTATGAACATTTTATTGCATTTTAGGTGAATGTTTACACAGCAAATAAGTTTCCCATTCAACAACTCATACACAAATTATTCTGTGACGTTGGTTGCTATTCCAGCAATAAGCCTTTGTTAGTTATATTTTTAAAAATTTTATTGTGTTTTAGGTGAAAGTTTACCATGCAAATTAGTGTCATTCAAAAACTTATACACAAATTGTTTTGTGACATTGGTTGCAATTCCCACAATGTGTCAGCACTCTCCCCCTTTCCCCTTATATCCCAGGTTCCTCGTGTCCACTCATCCAGTTTTCCCATCCTTTCCTGCCTTCTCATCTTTCTTCCTGGGCAAGTGTTGCCCATTTGATCTCGTATACTTGATTGGACTAAGAAGCACATTCCTCACGTGTGTTATTGTTTGTTTTATAGGCCTGTCTAATCTTTGGCTGAAAGGTGAATTAGCAGGGTGTCCAGGGGCTATAGTCTCGGGGGTTCTCATAACTTTTAGGATGTGCAAATCATAATTATAGCAATCTCAATAATTATTATCACTTAATGTTCAAACAGCACCAAGCTTCATTTAGAAGTTAACTAAAATTGACATTAGCCTTGACATTAGCCTATTAAGTCTCAGAGCCTCAACAGAAGGCATATACACTTTAGAACATTTTGACTTAATTTACAGGTGAACTTAATGTGTCAGTTTCACTGAACTTACAAGTTGATTGACTAAATAAATTGAACAAATTGACTTATTGTGTTGTCAGCTTGTAAACTTAGCCACTTCACAGATATGAAAATGATAAGTAGCTATGGAAAAGACATGACATGAGAAAGGGGAGAATATCTAGAGTCATTGAACATCCCGTTATTCTTTTCACAATTCTTCATATTTGTTGTTGTTGTATTTTGGTTGCTGGCAGTTCTCAACGAAATGAAATCCATTAGAGTGGACTTCAACTGGAGTTGTAGAAGTGTTATATTTAAGGGGAACACATTCCACATTCCACAGATGAGCTCCTCGAGACTTCTCTCGCTCCATTTCTTTATTGCTGGCAGTCTTAGAAAAACAGACTGTCTCATGATCTTTCAGCGTCTTCTCTGGCTTTCAGGCGTACTGGGTATTGCAATTTGAGTCTGGAAGACTCTTGCTTGTTAGGATCTTGGTTAACTAAGAAACTGTCTTCTCTTCACTTACTAAACAGTCTCAAAGTTGAGAACAGTTATTCTTGTTGCCTGATTTCATCTGCTGAATCATTGAAATCATATTCAGGGCTTTGAAAAAAATAATAGGACACAGAGAAGGTACAGGGACCCTGACCTTTTGGAGAGCTCCACCCTTTGTTCATACAGGATGATTGTTTGCTTTTTTTTTCTGATTAGATTATTGTCGTAAATGTGTTTCTTGAGAAATTATAGGGAATGTTCCAGGAATATCTCATATATATACATATATATTTTATATATATAAAATTGTGTATAAGATATATATTATGTCATTATATAACATATAATTGTTTTTTATATAATATATGCTTATATATATAATTGAGTCCCTGGGTAGAACAAACAGGTGCTGGACTGCTGACTGACAGATTGGCAGTTCAGAACACCCAGAGGTGCCTGAGAAGACAGACCTGGCAATCTGCTTCCGAAAGGTCATAGCCTTAAAAACTCTATGGAGCAGTTCTACTCTGCATACACGGGGCTGTCATGAGTCAGAAACAACTCAACGGCAACCAACAACAACAAATATATATATATATTTTATATGCATTTACCTTTATACATTTATACATACATACATGTTGTCATGGATTGAATTGTGTCCCCCAAAAAATGTGTCTGGCAACTTAGCTAGGTCATGATTCCAAGTACTGTATGGTTGTGTAATCTGATGTGATTTCCTTATGTGTTGTAAGTGCTATCACTATGATGAGGTTATATGTGATCTCCTTATGTGTTATTAATTCTATCACTGTGATGGGAGCAGAGCGTGTCCTTTGGACCTGAGGTTCCTGCGCTGAGATGCTCCCAGACCAAGGGAAGACTGATGCATCACAAGGACCCTCCTCCAGAGCTGACAGAGAGAGAAAGCCTTCTCCTGGAGCTGATGCCCTGAATTCGGACTTGTAGCCTACTGGATTGTGAGAGAATAAACTTCTCTTTGTTAAAGCCATCCACTTGTGGTATTTCTGTAGAGCAGCACTAGATGACTAAGATACATGTATATGTATATATGTAGATACGTGCATATATGTATATCTATATATGTATATATGTAGATATATGTTTACACATGTATTATACATATACATGTATATATGTATAAAGGTAAATACATATAAAATAAATAAATATAAATATATATATATATATATATATATATATATATATATATTTGTTGTTGTTGGTTGCCGTTGAGTTGATTCTGACTCATAACAATCTCATCACACAGTGGTTAAGAGCTTAGGCTGCTAACCAAAAGGTCAGCAGTTTGAATCCACCAGTTGCTCCTTGGAAACCCCATAGGGTTGCTATGAGTCAGAATTGACTTGACGGCATGGGTTTTTTATTTTATTTCGGTTTATTTTTTACATATGTACACTACTCTTCACTTATTGACTATCTTGTTATCTGACATTTCACATTTATGACAATAGTAAAAAATTTACTATCCAACTACTTTGTGCATTAACAATGTACTTCTAGTAGTAACCCTTTCATTACCAGTGGGACATATAGCACTGACCTACATCCTCTATTACGTCCAGAGGGATATATGTGTCCCACATAATATTTTGTGATCTGATGTGGTTATCTTCCATTTTCACATAATGCCAATTTTCCCATAAGGACTTGATCTTTGGAACTTAACCATGTCTATAAATGAGGAGTGGGTGTATATATACACACATGAACACATGAAAAAACATTTTTAAAAAAATTACCTGTATAAATTACCTATATCGTAAATTTTCTTATAATACAATATTCAAAATAAGTTATTCAAGTACCCAAAAATATTAAATTTGGCACAATAATTCAAAAAATTAAAGAGAACAGGGGGGAAAAGTCCAACAGTGCTTAGCTGAACAGAACATACTGCCTTGAAAAGTTTTTCAGCAAGCTGTCTCCTTAATAGTCTACAGTAAGTCTCTTTGACCACTCAGTTCCTATTTCTAATTTATTGGTTTTTTTGTAACTACTAGTTTAATTTAAGCTCGGGATGGGTGGCGAGGTGGACATATATATAGTAATATTGATTCCTCAAATGAAGGCGTTAATGAATAGTGGAGTTCTAGAACATGATCATAATAAAAACCAAAAACCAATTGCCATTGAATCAATTCTAACTCATGACAACTCTAAGTGTGTCAGAGAAGAACTGTGCTCCATAGGATTTGCAATGGCTAATTTTTCAGAAGTAGATTGTCAATAAATAACAGTCACTTATTGTGCATTAACTATGTTCCAGGCACCATAGTAAGTGCTTTATATACTTTTGGGGTCAGGTAGAGTTTGCATCATATCTTAACTTTGCCATTTAACTATAAACTTGGGAAAACTACTTAAATCTCGCAAAGCCTCTGTTCAACTATAATCAGGTAGTGAACATCATTAGACAATTTATAAATGTAAATTTTACAGATGAGCATTTATGTATGCTAAACTTCTACATAAGACCTATTACTGTGCTTGAATGTGGCTTACCAGCCTTAGCATTCACGATCTTCTTTCTATCGCCCAAATATCCCTGTTTCTTTATTTTTTTCTCCTAGAGCTCATTTCCCAGCATTGAATCATCTTCACCGTTTTTTCTGAATCACTTCCAAATTTTCCATAATTCGTTTTTAGTTCAGCTCCAAGCAATACACAGCTCTCTAATAAAGACCTGTCTGAAGCTTAAAGAAAGGGATTAGCATGTATTTCTTGCATGCCATACACCTACACACTAATCCCTAACATATCCCTGTGAAATAGTTTCCCCTCAATTTCCAATGGAGAAGATGAGGCATGGGGAAGATAAGTGCCTTGCACCGACACCAAACAAACCCAGCAACAATTTAGCTTTCCCCTTCCCAGTCCAATTTTCATTAAACACCAATACTCTGTCTCTACTTGTTTTCTTGAGGAAACAACAGCAACATGCTCTTTTTAAGCTTAGAATGAGCAAGATATTGGCCTTTTGTTTTATAAGTACATAAAGGGTGTTTGAATTTTTATAAAGCTAAGGGCAGATGAGCCTTAGGCATAGAGCTATAAGTATAATGACTAGAACCATACTGAAGTAAAAACAAAGTTCAAACAGTGTTTTTCAAGTAAAACTACTTGCTTCATGTTCCTGGTGAGGACTGTTTTCTGTTTCATCTGAGACTCTTAAAACCAGTATCATCAAAACAAAACAAATAAAGGAAAACTAATTCCTTAGGTATATCATATTGGAGAACTTTTAGATTAGGCAAAGGAGGACAAAAAATGAGTAGGGTAAAGGATTCTGAAGTATCTCTCTGGATGCAATAACATAATTATCTGCATTCCAGTATTATTTATATTGATGCATAGTGATTAAGAGCTACTGCTGCTAACCAAAAATGTCGGCAGTTTGAATCCACCAGCAGCTCCTTGGAAACCCTTTAGGGCGGTTCTACTCTGTCCTATAGGGTCGCTATGAATCAGAATTGGCTCAGCAGAAATGGGTGTTTTGGTTCTGGTTACTTAGTGAAACCTCACATTCATATTAGAGTTGGGTTTTGGATGAGTAAGATCAAAATAAATGGTATCCTCTTTAATCTATGGCGCCCTGGTGGTGCAAACTGTTAACACACTTGGCTGCTACCCAAAAGGTTGTAGGTTTAAGTCCATCCAGGGACATCTTGGAAGAAAGGCTTGGTGATCTACTTAAAAAAAATTAGCCACAGAAAATGCTATGGAGCATAGTTCTACTCTGACACACATGGGGTCACCATGAGTCAGGGTTGCCATGAGTCAGTCTTCTTTACAGCAACTGGTTATAATCATCCTGTTATGGATTAAATTCTGTCCCCCCAAAATGTATGTCAACATGGCTACACCATGATTCCCAGTATTGTGTAGTTGTCATCCATTTTGTGGTCTGACGTGATTATTTTAAATATTGTAAATCCTAACCTCTATGTGTTAATAGGGCAGAATTAGAGGCAGTTTTGTTAATGAGGCAGGACACAATCTACAAGAGTAGGTTGTATCTTAAGTCAATCTCTTCTGAGATATAAAAGAGAGAAGTGAGCAGAGAGAGAGGGGACTTCCTACCATCAAGAAAGAAGAGCCAGGAGTAGATTGCATCTTTTGGACTCAGGGTTTCTGCTCTGAGAAACTCCTAGACCCAGGGGAAGATTGATGACAAGGACTTTCCCTTAGGGCTGACAGAGAAAGAAAGCCTTCCCCTAGAGCTGGTGCCCTGAATTCAGACTTCTAGCCTCCTGAACTGTGAGAGAATAAATTTCTGTTTGTTAAAGCCATCCACTTGTGGTATTTCTGTTATAGCAGCGCTAGATAACTAAGACACAACCTAAGTATGAAGACACCCTGAAAGATAGTGACTTGATTCAGATTTCAAAGAAAAGCTCTACATTTTGACTAGTTTTCTTCTAAGCCTGGAAATGAGTCTTTATAAATATCTTTTAACATTGTCCAGGTGATTGTCTCAGCCACAGTTGTAGCTTCTGCCTTTGGAAATCTGGCAAATTTTTCCTCTTGTTTGGTGGCATTACTCCTTTCCCGGAAGGCTGTGCTCTGATGAGGCTTTCCCTATGAGAGATAAAATAGCAATTTCTTATTGTAGAAGAAGCATTTTTAGGGTTTCATTAAACATGTCAAAGACAAAGCTCTGCCAACTGGACCTCATAGACATATATAGAACAATCCATCCAACCGCTGCAAAGTACACATTCTTTTCCAATGCACATGGAACGTTTTCCAGAATAGACCACATCTTAGGCCACAGAGAAATCCTCAACAAGATCCAAAATGCTGAGATAATTCACAGTATCTTCTCTGACCACAATGCCATCAAGGTAGAAATTAACACTAGAAAGAGCAAGGAAAAAAAATCAAACACATGGAAACTGAATAATAATCTGCTTACACATCAATGGGTAATAGAAGAAATCAGAGATGGAATTAAAAAATTCCTAGAATCAAATGAAAATGAAAACACATCATACCAAAACCTTTGGGACACAGCAAAGGCAGTCCTCAGAGGACAATTTATAGCAATAGATGCACATATCAAAAAAGAAGAAAGGGACAAAATCAAAACATTAACTACAGAACTCAAACAAATAGAAAGAGAACAACAAAAAAAGCCTACAACCACCGGAAGAAAGGAAATAGTAAAGATCAGAGCAGAAATCAATGAAATAGAGAACAGAAAAACAATAGAAAGAATCAACAAAACCAAAAGTTGGTTCTTTGAAAGAATCAACAAAATCGACAAACCACTGGCCAGACTGACAAAAGAAAAACAGCAGAGGGCACAAATAACCCAAATAAGAAATGAAATGGGGGACATTACAACAGACCCAACTGAAATAAAAAGGATTATAACAGAATATTATGAAAAACTATATTCCAACAAATTTGAAAACCTAGAGGAAATGGATAAATTTCTAGAAACATACGGCCTACCCAAACTACAACAAAGTGATATTGAAAATCTGAACAGACCCATAACAAGAGAAGAGATTGAAAAGGTAATAAAAAAACTCCCAACCAAAAAAAGCCCTGGCCCAGATGGCTTCACTGGAGAATTCTACAAAACATTTACAGAAGAGCTCGTACCAGTTCTACTCAAGTTATTTCAGAGCATAGAAGAGGAAGCAACACTTCCAAATTCATTCTATGAAGCCAGCATAACGCTGATACCAAAACCAGGCAAAGACATCACAAAAAAAGAAAATTACAGACCAATATCTCTAATGAATATAGATGCAAAAATTCTGAACAAAATTCTAGCCAATAGAATTCAGTATCATATCAAAAAAATAATACACCACGACCAAGTAGGATTCATACCAGGTATGCAAGGATGGTTTAACATTAGAAAATCCATCAACGTAATACACCACATAAATAAAAGGAAAGAAAAAAATCACATGATTATCTCAATTGATGCAGAAAAGGCATTTGACAAAGTCCAACACCCATTCCTGATAAAAGCTCTCAATAAAATAGGTATAGAAGGGAAATTTCTCAACATAATAAAGGGCATCTATGCAAAACCAACAGCCAACATCATTCTTAATGGAGAAAGGCTGAAAACATTCCCCCTGAAAACAGGAACAAGACAAGGATGCCCTTTATCACCACTCCTATTTAACATTGTGCTGGAAGTTCTAGCTAGAGCAGTAAGGCAAGAGAAAGAAATAAAGGGCATCCAAATTGGTAATGAAGAAGTTAAACTCTCCCTGTTTGCAGATGATATGATACTATACATAGAAAACCCTAAAGACTCCATGAGAAATTTACTGGAAGTAATAGAAAGATTCAGCAGAGTAGCAGGATACAAGATAAACATTCAAAAATCAGTTGGATTCCTATACACCGGTAAAGAGAACGATGAAAAGGAGATCAGGAAATCAATACCATTTTCAATAGCCCCTAAAACGATAAAATACTTAGGAATAAATCTGACCAGGAATATAAAAGACATATACAAAGAAAACTACAAAACACTGCTGCATGAAACCCAAAGGGATCTACATAAATGGAAAAACATACCATGCTCATGGATAGGCAGACTCAACATTGTGAAAATGGCAATTCTACCTAAAGCAATCTACAAATACAATGCAATTCCGATACAAATACCAACAACATTCTTCAAAGAGATGGAAAAACTAATTATTAACTTTATATGGAAAGGGAAGAAACCTCAAATAAGTAAAGCACTACTGAAGAAGAAGAATAAAGTTGGAGGACTCACACTACCTGACTTGAGAACCTACTATACAGCTACAGTACTCAAAACAGCCTGGTACTGGTACAACAACAGAGACATTGACCAATGGAACAGAATTGAGAACTCAGATGTAAATCCATCCACCTACGGTCACCTGATTTTTGACAAGGGCCCAAAATACATCAAATGGGGAAAAGACAGTCTTTTTAACAAATGGTGCTGGCAAAACTGGATATCCATTTGTAGAAAAATGAAACAGGACCCATACCTCACACCATATACAAAAACTACTTCAAAATGGATCAAAGACCTGAATATAAAGCCTCAAACTATAAAATTCATAGAAGAAAAAATAGGACCAACACTTCAGGCCTTAATACATGGCATTAACAGGATACAAACCATAAACATCAACACAAAAAACCCAACAGATAAACTAGATAATTGGGATCTTCTAAAAATCAAACATCTATGCTCTTCAAAAGATTTCACCAAAAGAGTTAAAAGAGAACCTACAGACTGGGAAAAAATTTTTGGACAGTACAAGTCAGACAAAGGTCTAATCTCCATAATCTACAAGAAAATCCAACACCTCTACAACAAAAAGACAACCAATCCTATCAAAAAATGGGCAAAGGAAATGAACAGACACTTCACCAAGGAAGGCATTCAAATGGCCAACAGACACATGAGGAAATGCTCGCGATCACTAGCCATTAGAGAAATGCAAATTAAAACCACAATGAGATACCATCTCACCCCGGCATTACTGGCACGAATCAAAAACACTGGAAATAACAAATGTTGGAGGGGCTGCGGGGAGACGGGAACTCTTATACACTGCTGGTGGGAATGCAAAATGATACAGCCATTTTGGAAAACGATATGGCGTTTCCTCAGAAAGCTAGAAATAGAAGTACCATTCGATCCAGCAATCCCACTCCTAGGAATATATCCTAGAGAAATAAGAGTCATCACTCGAATAGACATATGCACACCTATGTTCATGGCAGCATTATTCACAATAGCAAAACGATGGAAACAACCTCGATGTCCATCAACAGACGAATGGATACACAAACTATGGTACATACACACAATGGAGTACTATGCAACGAGAAAGAACAATGAATCGGTGAACCATCTCATAACATGGATGAAACTGGAGGACATCATGCTGAGTGAAATAAGTCAATCACAAAAGGACAAATATTGTATGAGACCTCTATTGTAAAAACCCATGAAAAAATTCACATGCAAAATGTAACAATCCTTGTTGGTTACCAGGGATGGGGGGGGGGGGATACTAAATAGGTAATAGGTAAGTGGTAACTTGGGTGAGAGATGAGATAGTACATAGTACAGCGGAAACTAACACAACCTGCACAAGGAAAGGTCATGAAGGCCCTATAGACACATCCAAACCCCCCGAGGGACTGAGTTGTTGGACGGAGGGCTCTGGGGACCATGATCTCGGGGAACATCTAGCTCAATTGGCATAACACTACTTATAAAGATAATGCTCTACATTCTACCTTGGTGAGTAGTGTCTGGGGTCTTAAAAGCCTATGAGCGGCCATCTAAGATACTCCACTGATCTCATCCCTTCGGGAACAAGGGAGAATGAAGAGAACAGGATACAAGGAAAAGATTAGTCCGAAGGACTAATGGTCCACAGCTACCAAGGCCTCCACGGGACTGAGCCCAGTACAGCTGGATGGTGCCCGGCTACCACCAATGACTCCTTTGACCAGGATCACAACAGAGGGTTCTGGGCAGAGCTGGAGTAGGATGTAGAGCATAATTTTAACTCCCAAAAAAAAAAAAAAAAAGAAGACCAGATATACTGGCCTAAAGAATACTAGAGAAACCTCGAGAGTGTGGCCCCCAGACACCCTTTCAGCTCAGAGGGGAAGTTACCTTCAAGGTTCGATGTTAAGCCTGGGAATGGACACCCCAGTAAAACTAAATGGGACTAACGATGTACAGGAGTCCGGTGACAAGGGCCAGAAGGCAGAGGGAGAGTAGGAAACTGATGATAAGGAACACAAATTGAATAAGGACACTGTCGATGTATTGTGAGATTGTTGACCACTGCTATAGGGCAACATTTGTAGTAACTATTAAATGGGAGGCTGTTTTGTCCTGTAAGCCTTCATCTTGGGCGAGAATGGCAGCACAATTGGAAGAGCATAGTCAATATCACTTAAATGTGTAAGTAAAAAGTTTTGAAATGGTGTTTAAATAAAATAAAAATAAATAAATAAATAAACAAACAAAGGAGACTAAAGAGGTACAATAGTCCACTGACAAGGTCCAGAAGACAGAAGGGGACAAGGAAGCCCCCTGGTGATAGGGAACACAAGGTGGAGTAAGGATATTCTTGATGTGCTGTGAGATTGTTAACCATTGTCATAGGGCAACATGTGTAGTAACTGTTAAATGAAAAACTATTTTGTTCTGTAAGCCTTCATCTTAAGTGAGAATAACAGCACAGTTGGAAGAGCGTAGTCAATGTCACTGAACTGTGAATGTAGAAAATTTTGAAACCGTGTATCTTTGGCCATCTGTAATTTTCATCAAAAAAAAAGGTTGAGAATTTAGAGGCTTAATACGTTGTGGGGTTGTTAACCAATGTCAAAAAAAACAACATGTGTACTACTATTTCATGAGAAACTATTTGCTCTGTAAGCTTTCACCTGAAGTACAATAAAATATATATTAAAAAAAAAAAAAAAAAAAAAAAAAACAAAGACAAAGCTCTAGAGGTGAAATCCTCCCTCCACGTAGCAAGCAAGCTAATATCGCCTTGTCTTTGGTATCTCAAACTTCCCTTGGACAATAATATAATGCAGTTCCTTTAGAAGCAGACTTGTCTTCAGAGAAGCCCAGTGTGCTTTCGGGGTCAGTCAAAAGGCTGAAAGGTTCAGCCTCCAACTCCTCTGAGCACTTAGCCCTTGTGTCGAGCCTTTCAGTTATGGTGACAGTTAACAGTCAGACTCTTGGTGACGTGGAAACTTGATCACCACACCAGTACATGGGCCATCAAATATGTGACCCTGGGGTGAAAGTCCCCATGTTGGGTTACCTCTCTCCTCAGCAAGGCCATCCCCCAAAAGCAGTACTTTTCAATTGATATTTATATTCTCCCTTCCCCCTTCCTGCTCTTTCACACGAGGCAGCTGACAGTGGTAATAAATGTAGTCGTACCCAAGGATGGGGCTGTGACAGGCTCAATAAGGAGTGGACTGATTTGTTGCTTTGGGGTTGAAAGCTCAGACTTTCATGAAACAAAAATATTATATTCAGGGTAATGATTTATGGCCTTGACTCCTGTTTGATTGCAGACCATAAATACTAGCAAACGGTACTTACAGCATCTCAGGGGGACATTAGGAATACACTCAAGTTTCTTTCATGCAGCAATTACTGAATCAGTAGTAGCATGGACATTATTTGAAAGACTTTCTTTTCCCCCAAATAAGTCTTGGTGGACAATGATGTTCAATAATGATTTTCACACACTCCAACCTTATCCATGTGTCTATGAAGTGCTCAGAGAAATCCAATGACAGACCAACTAGTGAGGCACAACCTGTTGCCAACCGATATTCTGACAAGGATGTAATCTCTTTTTTTATCCTGTAGTAATCAAGCTGTTCAACCTCAGAAGATAGCTTACGGCTAGTATATCACTTCAAAATTTAGAAATTATCAAGTCACCTCATCATAAACTTGCTGACTGGGATCACAATGTGAATGTTACTCAAATCTCTTTAATTTCCTTGTGCCTCATTTCTTTAGCTCTAAAGTGAGGATACCTTCTTCAAAAGGTACTTTGCATCTTGATCGTGACATTTGTATCCGCCCGCCTTTTTGATGCAGCCTTGGCACTATTTTCAGTACAGAATAGGTCCTGGTTTCTCCTGCTCATTTCACCACCCCAAGGTCTTGGACCCAACCATCGGAACAAAGCCAAAAAACCAAACCTGTTGCCGTCAAGTCGATTCCAACTCATAGCGACCCTATAGGTCAGAGTAGAACTTCCCCCAGAGAGTTTCCAAAGAGCGCCTGGTGGATTCGAACTGCTGACCTTTTGGTTAGCAGCCGTAGCTCTTAATCAGTACGCCTCCAGGGTTCCATCCCATGGGAAAGGGATGCCTTTATCTATTTATAACTGAAGACTTTACCAGCCAGAATGGAGAGGAGTGTCTTATGAATAGAATACCTCATTTACATTTCAAATATGTTTCAATCCCAGGAGGAATTTATTTCTCTTCTCGATACTTAGTGCTCAGTGAATTACTTTATTTAAAGCAGAGTGAATTATATTTTGACCATAATACAGATTTGATCCCTACGTGGAAAAGAAAAAGGCCTCTTTAGAAGCTCCCATTGAGTTGCAGAAGATAGAACCAAAAGGCACTATTTGAAATGCTATTGAAGGATAGTCTCATTGCAGATAGGGATGTGTTTTAGGAGCTACTTTACATTCATTATTACAATAGGTACCCACTTTTCCTTCCCTATCTTCTTTGAGTGACTTCCCAGAAGATAGAAACCAATTAACTCTTTATTTTGGCAGTGATCATCCTAGGTGTTCTTTTAATGGGTATTATTCTTGCTAAATTATAGATGAGCTTGATAGTAAGACAAGTGCTATTATCTGAGTTATTTATTCATGGGATGTTGTCTGTTACAAACCCACACTACTTTTTCTCAAAGTTTGGTATTGATCAATTGCTTTAATCGGTTGTACCAAGGGATGCTAAAAGACTCAGCAATCACAGCTTGAATATCATCATCTTTCTCTGGGTTTCTGCCAGGCTAGGAGTGAATACTGTGGTTATTTTCAAACCCGTGGTAATAAGAAGACTAAGCAGAAGTGGATAGATGGCTTCTTGCATTTAGATGGGTGAATGTATATCATTCCTCAGACTTCCCACAACTGAACTCATCACTTTGGCCATGCTGACATACTTTGGTTCCCATGTTTTGTTCAATTATGACATTAGCTGGAAGGACTGCAGAACTTCAGTTTCCTGCCCCCAGTTAATGATACCCACATATCTATTCCGACTTTGCTTTCAAAGCAGGGAATAAACTCTGCTGGCTTCTCAGTAACACATGGCTTAGACCTCAGTAGATGATCAGCATTCTGTCTAGAGGCAATTTAAGATGATATAGCTGGGGCTTTATTTTTATTTATACTGTGTAATGAGGCTCCAAATTAAAAAAGTTATATCCTAATCTCCATTAATGTAACGAGTTGCAGTCTTGTGAGTGCAGTGGTCCATATTAGGCGACAGATTCATCATTTTTACCCTTTCTTTCAGTGCCAAGATTCAGCATTTCCCAAGGACAAGTGCTGATGCAAATAGCAGGAGATCTATCCCCCTCTCTTTTCGACCTACTGTGGAAGTGGGTTTCATTTAAGCAATAAGACATGACAGACCGTGCATTTGCGGGCAATTATGGCACACCTTAGGTGGTATTAGAAAGCATAAGGTCAAAGGATGGGGGTTTTGACTTCCTAAGAAGTGCAATAATGACCCTGAAACGCACAGCTTGGGCACCTTATTACAACTCCAAGATGGAATACATTAAACTAAAGAAAACAAGGAACAAAGACATACTGAGAATTATTAGACGGGGGTATGAAATCAATGTCAGGCAATCATAAGTCTTTGTGTGGGGATTTCTCAGGGCATTTCCAAATGGTTCTCCCTTTGCAAAGCTTTTCAGCTTTCTCATGCCCAATCAGAGACTGACTGTCTACAAAGAGCTCCTGACTAGTTTCTCTACATTATTGAACAAAGTTGGTAAGAACAGGAAAAAGGACCATTAGTTTTTGTTTGGAAAGAGAACTTTGCCAAGGCTGGTGGCCAGTGGAGGTTTGCACTGGTTTTATGGTTAGGCCGAAGGTCTGAGTGGGACAGAGGTACTTGGGAGGGACAGAACAATTCGACACCCATAAAAAGGTTTTGAGTAAATCACTGAGAATTCCAGGAAGTCTGTATAAAATGAGCCCTGTGATAGGCTGAAAAACGGACACCCAAAAGATATCCACACTCTAATTGGTAGAATCTGTGAATATTACCTTATATGGCAAAAGAAAAGACTTTGCAGTTAAGGATCGTGAGATGGCAAGATTAACCTGGATTATCCCGGTGAGTTCTAAATTCAAACACATGTATCCTTATAAAAGGGAAGCAGAAGGAGATTCTCCAAACAGACACCCAGAGGAGAAGGTGCTTTGAGCAAGAAGGCAGACTGATGTGGCCCAAGTCAAGGAATGCCAGCAGTCCCCAGAAGCTGGAAGAGACAAGGAACAGATTCTTCCCTAGAGACCCCGGAGTGATTGCAGCCCTGACAACACCTTGATTTTCGCCCAGTAACACTGATTTTGGATTTCTGGCCTCCAGAACTGTAAGAAAATAAATTTTCATTGTTTTAAGCCATCATGTTTGTAGTAATTTGTTACAGCAGCCACAGGAAATTAACACAAGCCTTAGTTAGTGAACCAGTTGCTGTGGAGTCGACTTTGACTAATGGTGACCCCATGTCACTAGAATCCCACTAGAACTGTGCTCCATGGGATTTTCAGTGGCTGATTTTTCAGGAGTAGATTGTCAGGCCTTTCTTCCATGCCCTAGTTAGTAGACCTTATTCTAGTCTCTCAGGCACCTCCCATCCCATGACTTACATTATATATTTACTTCTATATAACACTCTATTTTCAAGGAATCCGTAAGAATAAAAAAACCTTGACTACCACTCTGCTACTATCGCCTCTCTGACAGTTTTCTGAGAAAATTGAAAACACAGGTTCAAAGCTTGAAAAATACTCCTTTTATAACCCACACCTCTCCTTACTCCCTCATTCTTCCCCTGCCTACATAGCCAAAATTATGCTTCTCTTTCAAAGTCCACCTCTTTCAGAAAGCCCTCCTTGAGGCTCCTACTTAGGAGTTACCTCTCCTCTCAGACAACCTGTATCTGTTTATTTTAACCCTTCTGTGCCATTTCCCACAGAAACGCCTGTGTTGTAACTATCTGCCCTAACTGCCAAGCTAGGACATAACCGCTGTACAAAAAAGAACCCTATCACCATTGTATTCTTCAAGGTGACTGAAACAGTGATTCACACATTTAACAGTAATATTTCTTTTAAGAAATTATCCTTGATTGAAGAATACAAGAATTGTCCAAAAGTAGGTGGGCTGGCCCTGTGTTTTCACCTAGACCTGGAGTATCCTATGTAGCAGGAAGTAAGAACTCAGGCAGCTCTGTAGATCAAAGCCATGAGACATCAAACCCTAAGGCTTCCAACAGATGTCAAGTAGGAGAGGAAGCTAAAAGCCACGGCCCAGGTAGAGGTGAAAGCAACAAAGTGAGGTGTGCATTAAAGAGGGTCTTGATTACTGCAAGCAGAGTTGATGTGACTGGGACAGGTCAGCCTAAAGGACTGGAGTCAGAAAGATCATGAATGAATATAAACAAACGAACATACAGCGTACCTTGATGTGTGATAGGGTTAGGACACACTTCCCCACCCCCATCCACATGCCTCATAGCTACCCAGTAAGGACAGAGGCACCATGGGCACAAAACTCATTATGGTATAATACTTTCTTAGGAGTTAGGAGCCAGATCTGGACTTTGGTGTACTGAGAGCTGTTTACAGTCCCATCAGTCAAGCTTCCAGGCAATTCTTCAGAGAAATCACTTGATTGTGTCATTCATAACCACTACCAATTCTCAGGGCAATCTAAGGATACAGATTTACTTCATAAATAGTCTTTCTGTATAACTTCCAGATAAAAGTTCATAGATTCCTGGCCCAAGCTTTGAACACTCTGAATTTTCACAGACTTAAAGTTGGCTAACCTCAGACACTCCATTAAATGTTATTTATATGAAATAATTCTTCTTCTTCCCTTTCCTAATCTGCCATGTGTTCAGAAACATAGAAGAACTCAATGAATCATTTGCTATCAGAAACCCAACTATTTTCTTTCTGGTGGGAGAATACAGAGTTGGCTGGAAATCCCACCCCCATCGTTGGCATTCTTACTTGGCAGTGGGGAGTAGCACTGCTGCTGTTTTGGCCATCAGCTAATTAAGGTCTAGGTAACATCACTTTCTCCCAGAAACACTTTCCTGAAAGGTGTTTTGTTTCACATGCAATTTAGTAGTCTCCTGGGACCGAAGGAAAATAGGCATTTTTTGTTAATGTATTTGTTTTTTAAACCTGTTGAATGAAGATTCATGAATAACTGAAGCTACAAATTTGAAAAGTTTTTAAGTATAGGTCTCTTTCTCACATTTATGTAACTACTGAAATAGTTATAGAGGAGAAATCAATAATAATAAGTATGATCCACCACAACTACTATCAGTTGCTACTGAGTCAAGTCAGCTCCAATTCATGGCAACCCGATGTGTGTCTGAGTAGAACTACACTCTGTGGGGTTTTTAAGGACTGATTTTTCAAAAGTATATTTCCAGACTTTTCTTCTGAGGAACTTTTGGGTGGACTTAAACCTCCAATCTGTGGGTTAGCAGCTGAGTGCATGAACTGTTTGCACCACCCAGGAATTCCTACAGTTATGATAAACCCATAAAACCCATTGCAGTTGAGTCGATTCCAACTCACAGTGACCCCATAGGGACTTTCCTCTATGCCAGAGATACAAATTCTTGCAAAAGCCATGTGAAATGAGAATTATTATTATACAAGTTTTACAGATGAAAAAACTGAGGTGTGGTAAGGCTAAGAAACTTGACCAAGGTCACTTGCAGGTAGTTGGTGGTGGAGCTGGGATCTGAATCCAAGCAATATATCTTCTTTATTTTGGTGAAAATACACATAGCCAAAGATACACCATTTCAAAAATTTCTACATGCACAGTTCAGTGACATTGACTACGCTCTTCCAGTTGTGTTGTTATTCTCACTTAAGATGAAGGCTTACAGAACAAAACATTTTCTCATTTAACAGTTACTACAAATGTTGCCCTATGACAATGGTTAACAATCTCACAACACATCAACAATATCCTTACTCAACCTTGGGTTCCCTATCACCAGTTTCCTTGTCCCCGTCTCCTTTCTGGCCCTTGTCACTGGACTCCTGTACCTCGTTAGTCTCATTTGGTTTTAAAGGGGCTGTCACTCCCAGGCTGAACAGTGAAGCTCGGAGGTAACTTCGCCACTGAGCAAAAAGGGTGGGGGCCACACTCTCGGGGCTTCTCTAGTCTCCTTTAGGCCAGTAAATCTGGTCTTTTTTTGTGGGTTAGAATTATGCTCCACATCCTTCTCCAGCTCTGTCCAGAACCCTCTGCTGAGATCCCAGTCAGAGCAGTTGGTGGTGGTAGCCGGGCACCATCTAGCTATACTGGACTCAGTCCGGCAGAGGCATTGGTAGCTGTGGACAATTAGTCCTTCGGACTAATCTTTTCCTTGTATTCTGTTCTCTTCATTCTCCCTTGCTCCCAGTGGGATGAGACCAGTGGAGTATCTTAGATGGCCTCTCACAGGCTTTTAAGACCCCAGACACTACTCACCAAGGTAGAATGTAGAGCACTGTCTTTATAAGCTGTGTCATGCCAATTGAGCTAGATGTTCCCTGAGACCATGGTCCCCAGAGCCCTCCACCCAGATTCAGTCCCTCAGGGAGTTTGAATCTGTCGCTGGGGCTTCCACGACCTCTCCTTGTACAAGTTGCGCTAGTTTCTCCTGTATTGTGTACTGTCTCACCCTTCACCCAAGATACCACTTATCCATTGTCTATTGAATCTCCCCCCCCCCCCCACCACCCTTTCCATCCCTGGTAACCAACAAAGATTGTTACATTTTCTGAGTGAACTTTTTCATGGGTTTTTACAATAGAGGTCTCATACAATATTTGTCCTTTTGTGATTGACTTACTTCACTCAGTATAATGTCCTCCAGATTCATCCATGTTATGAGATGCTTCACAGATTCATTGTTGTTCTTTCTCATTGCATAGTACTCCATTGTGTGTATGTACCATAGTTTGTTTATCCATTCATCTGTTGATGGGCTTCTAGGTTGTTTCCATCGTTTTGCTATTGTGAACAATGCTGCCATGAACATAGGCATGCATATGTCTATTCGAGGGATGACTCTTATATCTCTAGGATATATTCCTAGGAGTGGGATTGCTGGATTGAATGATATGTCTATTTCTAGCTTTCTGAGGAAGCGCCATATCATTTTCCAAAATGGTTGTATCATTTTGCATTCCAACCAGCAGTGTATAAGAGGTCCCATCTCCCCGCAGCCCCTCCAACATTTGTTATTTCCAGTATTTTTGATTCGTGCCACTAATGCCAGGAAGAGATGGTATCTCATTGTGGTTTTAATTTGCATTTCTCTAATGGCTAGTGAACGCGAGCATTTCCTCATGTGTCTGCTGGCCATTTGAATGTCTTCTTTGGTGAAGTGTCTGTTCATTTCCTTTGCCCATTTTTTGATAGGATTGTTTGTCTTTTTGTTGTAGAGGTGTTGGATTTTCTTGTAGATTATGGAGATTAGACCTTTGTCTGACTTGTACTGTCCAAACATTTTTTGCCAGTCTGCAGGTTCTCTTTTGACTCTTTTGGTGAAGTCTTTGGAAGAGCATAGGTGTTTGATTTTTAGAAGATCCCAGTTATCTAGCTTATCTGTTGGGGTTTGTGCATTGACAATTATGGGTTGTAACCTGTTAATGCCATGTATTAAGGCCTGAAGTGTTGGTCCTATTTTTTCTTCTATGAACTTTATACTTTTAGGCTTTATATTCAGGTCTTTGATCCATTTTGAAGTAGTTTTTGTATATGGTGTGAGGTATGGGTCCTGTTTCATTTTTCTGCAGATGGATATCCAGTTTTGCCAGCACCATTTGTTAAAAAGACTGTCTTTTCCCCACTTGATGGACTTTGGGCCCTTGTCGAAGATCAGGTGACCATAGGTGGATGGATTTACATCTGGGTTCTCAATTCGGTTCCATTGGTCAATGTATCTGTCGTTGTACCAGTACAGGCTGTTTTGACTACTGTAGCTGTATAGTAGGTTCTGAAGTCAGGTAGTGTGAGTCGTCCAACTTTACTCTTCTTCAGTAGTGCTTTACTTATTCGGGGCTTCTTCCCTTTACATATACAGTTAATGATTAGTTTTTCCAGCTCTTTGAATAATGTTGTTGGTATTTGGATCAGGATTGCGTTGTATTTGTAAATTGCTTTGGGTAGAATTGACATTTTCACAATGTTGAGTCTGCCTATCCATGAGCATGGTATGTTTTTCCATTTATGTAGATCCCTTTGGGTTTCATGCAGTAATGTTTTATAGTTTTCTTTGTATAGGTCTTTTACATCCCTCGTCAGATTTATTCCTAAGTATTTTATCTTTTTAGGGGCCATTGAAAATGGTATTGTTTTCCTGATTTCCTTTTCCTCGTTCTCCTTACTGGTGTATAGGAATCCAACTGATTTTTGAATGTTTATCTTGTATCCTGCTACTCTGCTGAATCATTCTATTAGTTCCAGTAGATTTCTCGTGGAGTCTTTAGGGTTTTCTATGTATAGTATCATATCATCTGCAAAAAGGGACAGTTTAACTTCTTCATTTCCAATTTGGATGTCCTTTATTTCTTTTTCTTGCCTTATTGTTCTAGCTAGAACTTCCAGCACAGTGTTAAATAGGAGTGGTGATAAAGGGCATCCTTGTCTTGTTCCTGTTTTCAAGGGGAATGTTTTCAGCCTCTCTCCATTAAGAATGATGTTGGCCGTTGGTTTTGCATAGATGCCCTTTATTATGTTGAGAAATTTCCCTTCTATACCTATTTTATTGAGAGTTTTTATCAGGAATGGGTGTTGGACTTTGTCAAATGCCTTTTCTTCATCAATTGAGATGATCCTCTGATTCTTTTCTTTCCTTTTATTTATGTGGTGGATTACGTTGATTGATTTTCTAATGTTGAACCATCCTTGCATACCTGGTATGAATCCTACTTGGTCGTGGTGTATTATTTTTTTGATATGATGTTGAATTCTATTGGCTAGAATTTTGTTGAGAATTTTTGCGTCTATATTCATGAGAGATATTGGTCTGTAATTTTCTTTTTTTGTGACATCTTTTTCTGGTTTTGGTATCAGCGTTATGCTAGCTTCATAGAATGAACTCGGAAGTGTTGCTTCCTCTTCTATGCTCTGGAATAGCTTGAGTAGTACTGGTACAAGCCCTTCTGTAAATGTTTTGTAGAATTCTCCAGTGAAGCCATCTGGGCCAGGGCTTTTTTTGGTTGGGAGTTTTTTTTATTACCTTTTCAATCTCTTCTCTTGTTATGGGTCTGTTCAGATTTTCAACATCACTTTGCTGCAGTTTGGGTAGGCTGTGTGTTTCTAGAAATTTATCCATTTCCTCTAGGTTTTCAAATTTGTTGGAGTATAGTTTTTCATAATATTCTGTTATAATCCTTTTTATTTCAGTTGGGTCTGTTGTATTGTTCCCCATTTCTGGGTTATTTGTGCCCTCTCCTGTTTTTCTTTTGTCAACGTGGCCAGTGGTTTGTTGATTCTGTTGATTCTTTCAAAGAACCAACTTTTGGCTTTGTTGATTCTTTCTATTGTTTTTCTGGTCTCTATTTCATTGATTTCTGCTCTGATCTTTACTAGTTCCTTTCTTCCGGTGGTCGTGGGCTTTTTTTGCTGTTGTCTTTCTATTTATTTGAGTTCTGTAGTTAATGTTTTGATTTTGTCCCTTTCTTCATTTTGGATATGTGCATCTATTGCTATAAATTGTCCTCTGAGGACTGCCTTTGCTGTGTCCCAAATGTTTTGGTATGATGTGTTTTCATTCTTATTTGATTCTAGGAATTCTTGGATTCCATCTCTGATTTGTTCTATTACCCACTGATGTGTAAGCAGGGTATTATTCAGTTTCCATGTAGTTGATTTTTTTTCCTTGCTCTTTCTAGTGTTAATTTCTACCTTGATGGCATTGTGGTCAGAGAAGATACTTTGAGTTATCTCAATGTTTTGGATCTTGTTGAGGATTGCTCTGTGGCCTAAGATGTGGTCTATTCTGGAGAACGTTCCATGTACATTGGAAAAGAATGTGTACTTTGCAGCGGTTGGATGGAGTGTTCTATATATGTCTATGAGGTCCAGTTGGCTGATTGTGCCCTTTAGGTCTTCTGTATCTTTGCTGAGTTTCTTCTTAGTTGTACTGTCCTTTACTGAGAGTGGTGTGTTGAAGTCTCCTACTATTATTGTGGAACTGTCAATTTCTCTTTTCAGTGTTGTTAGAGTTTGTTTTATGTATTTTGGTGCCTTGTCATTGGGAGCATAGATGTTTATTATGGTTATTTCTTCATGATGGATCATCCCCTTAATCATTATATAGTGTCCTTCTTTGTCTTTTATTGTAGATTTCGTTTTAAAATCTATTTTATCTGAGATTAGAATTGCCACTCCTGCTCTTTTTTGGTATTTGTTAGCTTGATACATTTTTTTCCAACCTTTAACTTTTAATAAATTCACATATTTGTTTCTAAGGTGTGTCTCCTGTAGACATCATAATAATGGATCCTGTTTTCTTATCCATTCTATCACTCTCCATCTCTTTATGGGTGCATTGAGTCCATTTACAGTTAGTGTACTTATTGATAGATGTGGGTTTGTTGCCGTCGTTTTGTAGTGCTTTTTTTTGTGGTGCTGAAGTTTTCTTTGTTCTTCTTACTCTCTTGTGCTGAGTTACTTTTGTTTGTGGATTTTTTTTTTCATTTCTTTTGTTTTTGTAGGTTTTTTTTTTTCTGGGACTTTATGTTTTTCCTCGTTTTTTTATGAGTATGTTTGTTAACTTTCTTTGTGGGTACCATAAATTTTACCCTTATCTTTCTAAGTTTGAAGCAGTCTACCATTACTTGGTATTGCCTTGTCTTCCTATCCATTAGAAGGTTCTATACCTATGCGGTTTATTCCCTCTTTTATTGTTTTGATGTTGTTGTCATTTACCGATTAACTGCTCTGATTCCCTGTTGTATTTCTTTTGGTTTTGGATAGTCTTTGAGAGTTCATTTCTTAGACTGGTATCTGGCTCGTATGATCCTGCATCCTAGGTTCTGCCTGTGAGCTGAAGCTGTTTGTCCTCAGATCAAAGAACTCGCTTTAATAATTCTTGTAAGTTTGGTTTGACTTTTACATATTCCCTTAATTTCTGCTTATCTGGAAATGACCTAATTTCACCATTAAATTTGAACGAGAGTTTTGCAGGATATATTATTCTTGGCTGACAATTTTTTTTCTTTCAAGATTTTATATATGTCATCCTATTGCCTTCTGCCTGTATGGTTTCTGCCTAATCATCTGAGCTTAGTCTTATTGTTTCTCCTCTGTATGTGACTTCTTGTTTTTTCATGAGCTGCTCTCAGGATTCTTTCTTTGTCTTTGGTTTTGGCGAGTGTGAATGATATGCCTTGGTGATTTTCTTTTGGGGTCTCTTCTATATGTGGTTCGTTGAGCTTCTTGGATGGCCAGCTTTTCATCTTTCATGATATTTGGGAGGTTTTCTGTCAGAAGTTCCTCAATGATCCTCTCTGTGTTTTCTGTTTTCTCTCCCTGTTCTGGAATTCCAATCACTCGAATATTTTTGCATTTGATTGTGTCCGACGTAACTCTCAGGATCTCTTCATTTTTCTTTGTTCTTTTTTCTGAGTTTTCCTCAAACAGAGTTGTATCCAAGTGTTTGTCTTCAATTCTACTGATCCTGTCTTCCACCGTTTCAAATCTGCTTCTCAGCCCTTCTATGACATCATCCATTCCTGAAATCTTGTTGTTTATCTTTCAGATTTCTAATTGTTGTCTTTGTATAATTTCTATTTGTGAATTTATTTTGGTATTTTGTTCCTGCATTATTTTCCTGAATTCTTCCAATATTTTGTCCGTATTTTCCATGAATTTGTCTATTTTTTCCTCATGTTTGTCAGCTGTTTTCCTTAATTCTTGGACAATTCTGAGTAGTAGAGATTTGAATTCCCTATCAGGTAGTTCTGGTGCATTTTCTTCCACAGGAGAGTCATCTGCTGTTTTATTTTGGATGCCTACTGGAACCATCCTGTCCTGTTTTTGTAAATGTTTTGTTATTTTCTGCTGTCTTCGGGGCATTCAGTAGTTATTTTTCTTGTTTATTGATTGTAGATTTGTTTGTTTCATCCCCTTTTTTAAAAAAAAAATTTGACTATGTCTGAGCAGGCAGACTGTGTGTTCTTTGTTGTTTGCTCGCCTGTGGGCACAATACATTTCACCTCCTTCTTCAACTGGTAGGGTCTGTCACTCAGATATCGTTCGGCAGGGCAGGTCTTGCTGAAGAGGAGCTACTGGGACGGGTTGTTTGTGGCACTTACTACAGCCACCAGAGCGGGTCGGTAATCAGTGCAGGGCACTTTCCAGTAGGCCGTGCCTGTGTTGCTTGGTGGTGTGATGTCAAGCGCACAGTGCAGGTAGGCAGAATGCAGCGGGGAGATTGTTATGTGTGGAGCTAAGATGGACATGGGACAGAGGAGAGAGGAACAGGAGCCAAAAACATACAAACACACAAAAAAGAATGCTAGGGGTGCTTGCCATTGAAGTGGAGAGATGAGAGACTATGAAATAAAGAAAAACAGAAAGGGGAGGAGGAAGAAAAGAAAAGAATGAATAAATAAGAATCAGAAAGGTTAAAGAACTGCAAAGTTCCCAGGGATCCCACCAGTGCAGCTATGAGGTCTGGGGCAGTCACTCTCAGGTGTCACAGTACAGCCTGGCTAGAAGGCGTAGAGGTATACAACGCCAGACATTCAGGGAACAGAAAGAGAAGGAAGATATAGAGAGATGAGAAACTAAGCAATGAAGAAAGACAAAAAAGGAAAAAGAGGAAAAAGAAAACAAAAAAAATTAAAAGAAAAAAAAACAATAAAGGCCCCTAAAGAAACAGAAAAAAAAAAAAAAAAAACAACAACATAAAAAGACATGCCCTCAGGGATCCATCTGCATGTCTGTGGAACCCGAAGGCGAGTCTCTCTGCCACGCAGCTCAGCCTGGCCAGAAGGGGCTCCCAACTCAAGAAAATGAAAAGAAAACAAACAAACTATTCAAAACAAACAAACAAACGAACAAAAGTTCCGGCATCCCACCAGGGTGGCTGCGCAAACCGGGAAGCAGTTACGTACTCGATCAGAGCTCTGCAGCCCCTCAGGAAGAAGCAAGGATGGCGCACGGAGCCAGGTACTTGCGTGAAGGGAGGGGGAGGTGGCGAGAGGCAAGTAAGAAATCAGAAGAAGCAGAAAAAAAAAAAAAAGGAACACTAGCAGCCAACAAAGGGCACTCAGAGAGCCAGCTAGTGCGGGCTGGTGTTTCTGGACAAGAGACTGTGTCTGCGGGATGCAGAGGGGGCCGAGTGTGGGTGAAGAAGGGTAGAGAGTGGGAAAGTGTATATCACAAATTACCAGAGCTCTCCAGCCCCTCAGGAAGAAGCAAAGATGGCACATGGGGCGAGGTACTCGAGCAAAAGGAGGGGGAGGTGGGGAGAGGCAAGGAAGAAATAAAAAGAAGCAGAAAAAAAGCAACACCAGCAGCCAACAAATGGCACTCAGAGAGCTACCTGTTCGGGTGTGTGGAATCCAAGCAGCCACCGTTTCCCAGTCAAGAGACTGTGGCCGCGTGAAGCAGAGGAGGCCGAGTCGGGGTGAAGAAGTGTGGGGGGTGGGAAAGCATATATCGCCAATTACCGGTTGTTTTATCTCCCGCTGGAAGCTCCGTGAGGCTGCTTTCTCGTACCGCCTGTTCGCTGGTCTCCAATAGGAGTCCAAGATGGCGGATCCGTGCTGCGTTAGCTGGTAGGGGACCTCTGCATGAATCTCTCCTCACTCTCTGTTCTCTGTCAGTTTTCTCACTCCATTTGGTGCTTGGTTGAGTTCTTTATCTCTTCATTTGATGTTTTAGGGTTTCAGGATTGTTGTATTCTCTGTTCAGATTAGTTTTTCAGATCTTTGCTGTGGAGGGACAGTGTGGTGCTTTTGCCTAGAGCGCCATTTTGCCGGAACTAAAATAGGTACATATTATTGAGTGCTTATTTTATATTTCAATAATAAGTTTTTCATAAGTGATTGTTTTAATTTTCCTAGAGTTATCTTTATTCTACATTTACAGCCTGAGGCTCAGAGAAGCTAAGCAAATTGCCAAGTGCCACATACGTAATCTGATACAGAGCTGCAACTCGAACCCAAGCTTTTCTTATTCTGAAACTCCTACTTTTAACCACTATGCTACACCCTCTCCCTTCTGGAAGCATTAAACCTGAAACTGGTTGAAAAAGTAATTTTTAGAGTTTATTAATCTGGTTAAAGGTTAGTTGTAGAATTATATGACAACCATAAAACTGTAGATCCGGTAAAAATGTTAGAAAGCACTTACACTAGTGATTTCAAGCTGTAGTTCTCAGAGTCCTCAAAGGTACTCAGAGTTGCCAAATGGATAAAGAGGTGGTAGAGTGGACAAGGGGAAGGTCAAGGGCGACAAAGCTTCAATCCCCTTTTTCTTAGAGAAAAGCCTCCCTTACTTTATTTATTTGTTCATTTATTTTTCCCATTGGGATTCTACATAAGATTTTGTTTAGAAGGGAAAAAAGGTTTATCTTTCTGGAAAAAAAAAAGGTTGACCATCACAGAGCTAGTCTATATCTTTCATTTTATAGATGATAAAAATCAAACGTACACAAAAATTTAGCCAAAGTTATTGTGTTAAAATCATAGCACCTCCGAGCTGGAAGAGCCCTTAAGGATCATCTAGTCCAACTCTCCAGCCAGTACTGGCCTCCCTAAGCTGTGGTTGGGAAACCCTGGTGGCGTAGTGGTGAAGTGCTACGGCTGTTAACCAAAAGCTCAGCAGTTCAAATCCACCAGGCACTCCTTGAAAACTCTATGGGGCAATTCTACTTTGCCCTATAGGGTTGCTATGAATCGGAATTGACTCGATGGCAATGGGTTTGCTGTTTGGTTTTCAAGCTGTGGTCACCACTCTGGGCCCAGACGTCTCTATAACTGGGTACTCCCTATCCACCAAGCCTCTCCGTCTTCATGGTTCTTAGAAAGCGCCTCCTTATAGCAAGCTAAAATCTGCCCTTGAAATTCCCTAGGAGCCAAGTAGAATGGTTAAATTCCTCCTTCCTCATTACAATGCTTCAAATATTTGAAGACACTGAACGTGTCCCAGGACCAGGCAATCTTTTGCTATGTTGTCCATAGGTTCTCCATGAGTCGGAGCTGACTTGATAGCAACTAACAACAACATGTCCCTACTGAGTATCATCTCCAGGCAAAATATCTCCTAATTTCTTAAATATTCCTTTATAGAGCGTGGTTTCTTTCAATTCTGATAGCCCTGCTCCAAAAAGGTTTCAGTTTGTCTACGTCCACATTAAAGATTCAAGTGCAGAACTGAGCATAATTCTCCAATGATGTTTTAATTCATTTATTGTCTTCTTTGAAACTTCCATTCTTTCTACAAATCATGTTAACTCCCTTAAGGTGGGCAAAAAATCAAAGGGAAGATAAATAATGTGGAGATACTATTATCTGCAGGCTAGGTTCTCCCACACAGACAAAAATTCATGCAAGTACTTCTCCCTCTTTTTCTTAAAAGGAATTCCCTATTCTGTTCAAAATTACCCCAGTGTGCTTGCAGTGAGAATTTCTTCCTGAAGTACGCCTTTACTTACTGACGTTAGCTATATACACTTTGCAGAAGGATTTATGAATTTAGAATAAGTAACCAACTGAGTATGGGAATAGGTTGAGTCAGATTTAGATGGCCCAATTCAAGCCACGTCCACTATGGCAGTCAGCCTATCTGTTTAATAGATATCAAGATCAAGTCACAACAGGAGGTTCATTTAAGTGTATTAACCAATCTTAAGTGTCTTTATAGATGCACTCTCAAGTCAGATGATAAAGGGGAAAACAGTTGTAATGTATGAAAAGCATTTCTTTCTCTAAATTATATAAAAGATATTACAATTGGCTCCCAACTACCTCTGCAAGTGGAGAAAACTGTTATGTAAATAATCCAAAGCAGCAAGCAAAATGTCATTAAATAACAGTTATGGAATGCATTGGAGTTTATATTTCCAAAGCAATAGCAGCTTACCTTTCCAATAATGCGCAGTTTTGATCAATAATAAAAGTGACTAATGTTTCCTTAAGCTCACCCCAATGGACCCTGATGCGTTCTGGGTTTCACTGAACTCAATCTGAAATTAAACATTTGTTAGAAACAACCTGCCAACAAATAATAATCCTCATGTGCTTAATCTAGAAATGGCTGTATCCTACAGCTACTTGCTGTTCACGCTTGCCTTTCAGTCTAGAAATCAAACGTGTTTTATGTGTGTCATTTTATTTACTCTCCCTACTAAAATCAAAACCAATTCTGACTCATAGTGGCTGTCGTGGATTGAATTGTGTCCCCGAAAAATATCTGTCAAGTTGGCTAGGTCATGAACCCCAGTATTGTATGATTGTGTACCATTTTGTAATCTGATATGATTTCCCTATGTGTTGTAATTCTATCACTATTATGTAATAAGATGTATTAGTGGCAGTTATATTGTTGAGATCTACAAGATTAGACTGTGTCTTAACTTAAGCCAATCTGTTTTGAGATATAAAAGAGAGAAGCATGCAGAGAGACATGGGGACCTCATACCGCCAAGAAAGCAGTGCCAGGAGCAGAGCACGTCCTTAGGACCTGAGGTTCCTGAGCTGAGATGCTCCCAGACCAAGGGAAGATTGATAAGAAGGACCTTCCTCCAGAGCTGACAGAGAGAGAAAGCCTTCCCCTGGAGCTGGCACCCTGAATTCTGACTTCTAGCCTCCTAGACTGAGAAAGAATAAATTTGTTTGTTAAAGCCGTCCACTTGTGGTATTTCTTTTATAGCAGCACTAGATGACTAAGACAGCAGCCCTACAGGACAGAGTAGAACTGCCCCATAGGGTTTCCGAGGCTCTAACCTTTATGGAAGCAGACTACTGTTATCTTTCTCCTGCAGAGTGGCTGGTGGGTTTGAAATGCCGTGCGCTCAACCACTGTGGCCACCAGGGCTCCTTACTCTTCCCATTTCTTGGTAGATATTATTAGCTCTATTTTATATTTGAAGAAGTTACAGGTTTAGGATTATTAAGGAGCAATGTTTAGGGGAGGAAAAAAAAGAGTAGATCTCACAGAGAATATTCGGCAAGAGTTAGAATCCTGGGATGCTTCTGTTGGGGGAAGACCTGAGGATCATCAGGTTAATTCTCTCATTTTAAAGACAAGGACAGTGACGTTGGAACGGCTTCAACGTTCTGTTTAGTGAACTTAAATACTTTTCGATTTCATTTCCATTTCCTGAGTTTTGAAATGAGAATACTTACACTAGCTTTATTCTAATAATAGAATTTTCATAATCACTAATAGGATTGTGCCAAAATGAATGGAACTGTCTGTCTGTCTGATATCTACTTAGCGCATATACAGAACTGGGAGATTACATTTTGCTTGACTATATTTCAAAGGTAAGGGATCTCTGAAGAGAGAGCTGTTGATTAGTTTGTAATGCTGCACCGCCTAATAGACAATAGAGTAAATTCTGAAAGGCCTGTTTCCTCTCGGAGTATTCATTTTGTATTTCCTTTGTAAAGTTTTGAGAGTTTGCGCTTCCAAATATGCATAAAGTTCTCTTAGTTTGCTATGCTCTGGTGCCCCTGCTCATGGGAGTATTTGGACATATCAGCCCTTGCTAATAAAGGAAGAAAATGGGAAGGGTTTATCTCTTGGAATGAGTCTTTCTGAGTTTACGTGGAGTCTGGAGCTGTAATTCTCTGCTGGCAGTACCACAAGCATTCTTCTAGTGATGGATTATGTCATCACAAACAGAGAGTTATGAGCCCCAGCTCTGAAGAACCAGAAGGCAGGATGAATTATGAGAAGTTCCAGGTCTGCAAACACTTTCTTCAATAATTAGCCTAAGGTGGGGAGGAGGGAGAAATTAACCTCACTAAACTCCCATTTGACACACCCCAAACAATGCATTGCTAACGTTTGACTGAGCACAGAAATTCATCTTGAGATGACCTGGTTTAAAACCCTATTTGTAAATTCAGTCTAAAGGAGTTCAAGTGAACTGTATGCACGGCTGGGCAATGCGCAGCGGGGAGCAGTGGGCCACTCAGCGGGATGGATTGGCTGGCTTAATAGGGCCTTCCCATCACTGATTGATGTAGCTCAGAGATGGCCCACAAGTAAGTGTGAAAAATTAGCTAGAGATTGTTTTGTGTTTCAAGAGGGAAAAGGAGAGTTCATCACCAAGGACACAAGCTTCTGAGCTCCCCAGTAGCTAACACTGAAGGGCCAATGTTGGGGGACAATCGTGTCCCATAACTCCAGGCAGTGGCAGTGTGAGTTTGTAGTCCACTGAAGCAGAGATGGTAGCCTTTACTTATACTGCCATCACTCAGAGACCCTCTAGTAGCTATTGCCATTAGCTATAACATTGCAACCAAATAGTCAACCCAGGTAAATTTGCACCTTCTCATAATGAAGCTATAGAAGACTGTCTGACAGGGAAAAGGCAATAGGAATCCATCAATCTACCAATCAATACTTACTGTGCATCTACCATATGAGAGAGGTTATTATGAGACCTGGTAAGAAATATCTAAAAAAATATATAAATATGTGGGGTAGTTCTGGCTCTCAAGAATCTTACAATCTAGTTCAGGAGATACGTTATATCCACCTAAATAGATAAACAACAGGAGTTCCTGGGTGATGCAAATGGTTAAGTGTTCTGCTACGAACTGAAAAGTTGGAGGTTTGAGTTCACACAGAGGTACTCCAGAAGAAAGAGCTAGTGATCTACTTCCGATAAATCAGCCACTGACAACCCTAGGGAGCACAGTTCTATTCTAATACCATGAGTCAGAATCGACTCCATGGCAGCTGGGTTTGCTTTTTCTGGTTTAGGTAACCAATGCTACCAGGCAGGGTGTGGCAGTGCCAGGTTACTGATGAAGGCAGTAAGTGTGACAGGATCATAAAGGGTTAAAGCACACTTCCAGAAGCTGACCTTTGAAAGAAAAGATTCTGAAGATGAACAGACGCTAAAGCCAGTGAGGGTCTGTGAATTCAGTAGAAACAGAAAACAAGGGAAAGGGCAGAACCAGATGATGACAAGAAAGCGAATAAGCAAGATGGTTTCTTGAGAGAGTCACTTGAGAGAAAGTGTTGGGGAAAGGACAGAGAGGGGATTGAAGACAAGGCTGGAGAAGGCGCTGAGAAAAGAGAAAGGAACAAAATAGTCAAAAGCACCCACCATGTACCATGGGTGGTGCGAACAGTTAACACACTTGGCTGCTAACAGAAACGTTGGAGGTTCAAGTCCACCCAGAGTCACTTTGACAGCGAGGCCTGGCAATCTGTTTCTGAAAAATCAGCCATTGGAAACTTTATGGAAGACAGTTCTACTCTGACACACATGGGGTCGCCATGAGTTGGAATTGACCTGACAGTAACCTGCCAGCTGGTATGTACCAGTCACTGTGCTTGGCACTCAGCATATGTTATCTCATTCAGCCCTCAAAAGGTTCATATGATCAATATCATTGCCCCCATTTTAAAGATGAAAAACTAAGGCTCAGAGGTATTAAATAAATGGAGATAGAAGTGAACCCACCTCTTCTGACTTCAAAACCTGTACTTTTTCTATTAGTCTCTTTCATGTCCCTGTATCCTCCCTATGTGCCACTTTTCTTCATCTGTCAAAATAGAGAACTAGACCAGATAACCTCTAAGGCCCATCTCAATCTCAACATACTATGAGTCTATTGTTCCAAATATACAGAGAAGAAAAAACAAACAGAAAATGTACTTCAGGGAAAAAGTGGCTACCTAGGGAGCTGCGTGGAGAGCTGGATGTAGATGAGGAATTCTGATGCAGAATATAATTCAGTCAGACTCTCCTTCATATTATCTTCCTTGTCCTTTTCTTTAAATAATTAGGGTCTGAGGAGTTCAGACCAGCCAAATATATTTCAGATATAGATATCCTTGAGGTGGCTGCTCCCCGTCAACACTAAAGCATCATCCAGAAAGAAGTGAGGTCAGCTTCACAGAATCGCCCCAGGGGACAGGCCTTTCTCTGCCCAGGTCTGCTTCCAACCTCCACCTTAACAGCCTCTTAGAACTAACTGGAACTGAATGGCCTTTTCAAAATAGAAATGGCCAGAAATCACCTGGGCCTTGTTTCAATCTCATCTCCCTAGAAGATTACTGGAAAGAATAAGAATTTCTAATGAGAGATATATTGAGGGAAGAAAGGTGTAAAAAGGAGAGAGAAGAATGAATCTAGAACATTAAGGAAAAGGGAGGTGTAGAAAAGAAATCATCTTAAGGATACCAGACAAAGCATGAAAAAGAATAACAAAACAAATACACTTTTATAAACTTCGAAAAATAAGTCAAAAAAAAATTTTAAAGTTGTTCATGGTGAGAGTGGACAGACTCAAGAGTGAGATGCAAATGTGAAGCGGCGTAATGCTAACTAAAAGTGACAAAATGCTCCACTTTGAATAGAGAAATACTCAACATGGTTTGTCCAGGACATTACTTTTCCTAACCGAAACTAGTTGCCGTGCAGTTAACACCGACTCATGGCGATCCCATGTGTGTTAGAGTAGAGTAAGGTTTTCAGTGGCTGATTTTTTGGAAGTAAATCACCAGTCCTTTCTTCTTAGACACCTCTGAGTGGACTCGACCCTCCTCCAGTCTTTCAATGAGCTTGTGTATTTGCATAGACCTGGTATATGTATCCTGAGGATCTTCTGACAACTCCTGAACAACTGAGAGCTGGAAAAATCACTATGTAGTCCTGGATGATTTTCCACTCCACTTGTCCTGCGTCAAATATTGTTTTTAAATTGCCAAATATATATTTTTTTCTTTTAAAAATATCTGGATTCTCTCAAAAAGGAAAAATCCAGGAACACAAGCTACTCAAGACTTTTGCTATCACCGTTCTAAAATGGAGCGCTTAAGCCTCTGGAAAGGATATATTGATGATATTGAGACTAGTAAATCAAAACGAATGACTAATCCGTAATTCATCCCCTAAATGTTTTAAACTGCTGGGGGAAATGAAACTCGAGACAACAGTTCTTCACCTGGCCTGGGCTTAGCGTTCTATTTGTTTCCTCATCTCCTTTCAGTGACTATTGTAGTTCAGTGCTAATTGCTGTGGTGCACAGTGAATGGAACCACATTTAATCAGTGGAATAACCTGAAGATAATGAACTCTTCTGAGGACGTGGCTTCAGTTCGTTAGTGCAAATACATATAAGAAGCCATGTGAAACACCTTGGCGTGAATTCTTTCTTTTTTTTTTTTTTCTTTTATTTTTCCTTAATGGACATTTGCTTTGTCAGACTTGCATTACAGCGAAGTTATAAATAAAGAAATGAAATATTGATTACTTGTCTCAACTCATCCAGTACGCTAGAGAGCTCGCACTGGCTCCAGTACACACAGCAGGTAGAGAGACAAAGGAGGAGGACGGGAGTGCTTTGAGGAACTGAACTATCTTAAACGGCTCTTTGCTGAAATTCATCTTCAAAAAGCCTTCCTCACTAAACTAATTGGAGAACCAGTAGTAAGGTCTGGGATGCACTTTTTTCCCATGAAAGTTAGTGCCCTGTCATTCGGTAAACTTTTTCCTTCCCACCCATATAGCTGGTCAGTCACCATTCATTTTGCCACCACAGGCATGCACAGTAACTGTGGTGGCCCAGGCAGTGGGTAGGAGAGGCCCACTGCTACCCAGGCATCGACACTTAGCTCTCATCCAGGAATAGCAAACAAGCAGCAGAAGGCTAACCAGGGCTTGTTTTGATTCCAGGCAAAATTCAAATAATGCATTCCCTGGAAGTTAGGTCAACACAAACCACCAGCCTAAACAAAGCAAGAGAAACAGTTTCACAGGAGCGGGCAGCCGCTGCTTCTCCTTAAGCTTACTCCCTAAACTAGTCCTTGGGCAGAAACTCTATTAGTTTTTGTGGATGAACCCAGTAGACACAGCTTAAGCAAGTTACAAAAATGAACATCATCAATATTTGGACAAACTAATACCAAGGGGCCAATGATATGATTCACTGAGAAAGATACAACATTACTTCCGTGACACTCCTGCTGATAATTCATAACCAGATCCAGGCATGAGGAAACATCAGCCAACTCAAATTGAAGGACATTCTGCAAAATAACGGACCTGCATTCTTCAAAAAGCTCAAAGTCAGGAAAGACAAAGAAAGGGCTAAGGAAGTGTTCCTGATTAAGAAGACTCAAAAGACATAATAGCTGAATGAAACGTGTGCTCTAGAAACCTATCCTAGATCACGGTGGTGAAATAACCATATAGGACATCAGATTGATAAAATTTGAATATGGACTGTGGATTGGATAATGATATTGTATCAATTATATCAATATTGAATTACTTGATTTTTATAATTGTACTGTGGTTATGTAGGAAAATGTCATTGTTCTTAGTAAATATGCATTGAAGTTTTTAGAATTCAGTTGAAACAGTGTCCTCAAGTTAGTCTTTAATAAGTCGGGAAGAAAATATATCTAAACATATATCTACATAGCTAGCTATCTAGAGATGGGGAGGGAATGATATAAAAATGGGACAAATTATAAAATACTGGTGAATCTGGGTAAAGGGTTTAAGGAAGTTTCTTGCACTATTATTACAGCTTCTCTGGAAGTTTGAAAATATACAGAAATAAAACTGGTAAAAACTATATCCCCAGTATTGAATCTAACTGAATCGGGGCTATAGTCATCAACTTCTCTTTCAAGACCAAGACTTAAAAATCCACTGGCAAGTTTCTAGTTACACTAAGATCGAGTAAGCAGACTACACTGCGTCTCATCCACTGGACCAAGTGTAGGAAGTAACTGTTGGAATATACTGAAAATGAAATAATATAGAGAGATTTGGGAATATCCTGAATCTGAAGTACCACTGAGGTGTTGGTGAGTTCACCATTTTACTTTTCCCTGGCCTAAACTCAGTGCAGTCTGAGACCTGGCAGTGGCTCACAGGGCACAGACAGAGAGCCTCAGAAGAAAGTCTGCTCTGAAGACCTGCTAAGTGGCCATCTAAGGTACATCTTCTGGTCCCATCCTGACTGGAGCAAAGGAGAATGAAGAAAACCAGGACCAAATGTTTTAACTGGGAAATTCTGCCAAGCATTTCAAGAAGAAATAACACTTATTGTATATAATCTCTGGCAGAAAATAGAAAAGGAAGGAACACTTCTTAACTAATTCTATGAGATCAGCATTACTCTGATACCAAAACTGGAAGTAAAAAACAGTACTAGAAATGAAAACGACAGACCAATATTCCTCATGAATGTGGATCAAAAATTCTCAACAAAATGTTAGCAAAATGAATGTGACAATATATAAATAGAAAAATATAGCATGGCCAAGTGGAAATGCAAACCATTTCAATATTTGATAATCAATAAAAATAACCAATGTAGTAACATTCTGAAAAAGAAAAAAAAGTCATTTTTATCAATTAAAGAATAAAAAGCATTTGACAGAATTCAACAACCATTCATAATAAAAACTCTCAGCATACTGGGAATAGAAGAATAGAAGAAGGCTCTCTCAACCTGCTAAAGGTCATCTACAAAAAATTTGCAGGTAACAGTCATTGTTAACAGGGAACGATGAATGTTTTCACCCCGTATTAGTTTCCTAGGGCTGCCATAACAAAATACCATGAATTGGGTGGCTTATCAACACAGAAATTTATTGTCTCAAAGTTCTGGAGGCTAAAAGTTCAAATTAGGGTATCAGCCATGCTGATTCCTTCTGAGGGCTTGAAGGAGAAAGTCTCTCCTAGCTTCTGGTAGCTCCTGGTATGCCTTGGCTTGTAGCTGTAGCATTATATGGCATCCTTCCTCTGTCTCACTGTATCTGTGTATCTTCTCTCTTATAAGGACACCAGTCATATAGGATTAGGATTCACCCTACTCCTGTAAAACCTCATGTTCACCAAACAGACAACATCTTCAAATATCCTATTTCCAAACAAGGTGATGTTCACAGGTACTGGAGGTTAGAACTTCAACATATCTTTTTGGAGGACATAATTCAATACATAACACCCTCTAGGATTGAGAAAAAGCAAGGATGTTTACTCCTCATCACTCCTATTCAACATTATACTAGATGTCCTAGCTAGTGAAATAAGGCAAGAAAAAGAAATAAAAGCATAAAGGTTGAAAAGGAAGAAATACAACTGTCATTATTTGCTGATATGATTTTTTTTTTAAATCTCAAAGAATTCACAAAAATACTCCTAGAACTAATAAGTAACAGGATACAAGGTCAGCACAGAAAAATTTATCATATTTTTATACGAAAGCAAAAAACAACTAAAATATATCATTTACAATGGCTCTAAAAGAGTGAAATATTTAGGTATAAATCTAACAGCACATATGCAGGATCTGTATGCAGAAACCACAAACGCTGAGGAAAGAAATCAAAGACTTAAATACATGTAGAGGTGTATCGTGTTCATAGATTGGGAGACTCAACATAGTAAAGATATATTGATATACATATTTAATGCAATCCCATTCAATATTCCAGCAGGATATTTTGCAGACATGGACAAGCTGATTTGAAAATTTATATGGAAATATAAAGGAACTAGAATCACCAAAGCACGTTTGAAAAAGAAGAATAAAGTTGGAGGAATGACACTACTTGATTTTAAGACTGATTTTATGAAGCTATAATAACCAAGACAGTGTAGTATTGATGAAGGAATAGACACATTGATCGATGAAACATAATCTAAAGTCTATAAATACACCCACATAAACATGATCTATTGATTTTTTACAAAGGTGCAAAGGCAATTCAAAAGAAAAAGAGTCTTTTCATCAAACATCATTAAAACAATTGAACATTTATATTCAAAAAAGAACCTTGATCTAAACCTCAGATTTTATTTTAAAAAAACTCCCAAAATGAACCATAGACCTAAAAGTAAAACTAGGAAAATATTAGAAGAAAACACAGGCAAAAATCTTCTATACCTGGGGTTAGACAAAAGAGTTTTTACACAATGAAACAAAACATTGATCCATCAAATAAAAATTTGATCATTGAACTTTGTCAAAATTGAAAATTTTTGCCCTAAGTACTGTTAAGAAAATGAAATGACAAGCTACAGACAGACAAAATACTTACAAATCACATATCCAATAAAGGACTTGTATTCCGAATATATGAAGAACTCTTGACTCAACAGTATGAAAACAAGCCATTTTTAAGAATGGACAAAGTAATGAAATAAATATTTCTCCAAGGAGAATGATGTAGAAAGGCAAATATGCACATGAAAAGATGTTCTATATCTTTAGTCATCGTTGTGTTTTGTGGCTGATGAATCTGCTCTGACTCAAGGCAACCTTATGTATAACAGAATGAAATGTTGCCCAGTCCTGTGCCATCCTCGTGATCATTTGTATGCTTGAGTCCATTGTTGTGGCTATTGTGTCAATCCATCTCATTGAGAGCTGCCCTTGTTTTTGCTGACCCTCTACTTCACCAAACATGCGGTCCTTTCCTAGGGATTGGTCTTTCTTGATGACGCGTCCAGCGTAAGCCGAATTCTTTCCATCCTTGCTTCTAAGGAACGTTCTGGATGTATCTTTTCTAAGACTGATTTGTTCGTTCTTTTGGCAGTTCATGGTATATTCAATATTGTTCACCAACACCACAGCTCAAGTGCGTCAATTCTTCTTCTGTCTTCCTTTTTCATCGTCCAGCTTTTGTATGCACGTGACGTGATTGAAAAGATCATGTCTTGAGTCAGGCACACCAGTCATTACAGTGACATCTTTGCCTTTTAATGACTAAAATTCATCAGTCATTAGGGAAATGCAAATTAAAACCACAATGAGCTGTTACTTCATATTTATTATAATTATACCAAGTGCTGGCAAGTATGCTGAGCTAACTAAAACTCTCAAATATATTACTGCTGGGAATGCAAGATGGTCCAGCCACTCTGGAAAACACTTTGACAGTTTTTTATAAAGTAAAAATACACTTAGTATATGAACCAGCAATCCCACTCCTAGGTATTTACCAAGGAGATATGAAAACTTAGTTCACGTAAAAATGTAGACAAAAGTGTTTGTAACAGCTCTATTTATAATTGCCATATACTGGAAACAACTCAAATACCTTTAATTTGGTGAATAGATAAACAAGCTGTGGTACGTCCATACATGGGATATTATTCAGCAATAAGTAGGAATGAACTATTGATACATGCCACAACTTAAATGAATATCAAAGTCATTACGCTGAGTGAAAGAAGGCGGTCTCAACAGGTTACATACTGTATTATTCCATTTATATGAGTTTTTAAAAAATATTTTATTGTATTTTAAGTAAAAGTTGACATAGCAAATTAGGAGTCTCATTTAACGGTTTTTATACAGTTTGTCCCATGAAATTGGTTATATTCTTCACAAAGTGTCAACATTTTCATTATTTCCATTCTTTTTGTTCTGTTTCCATTAATCTGCCTTCCCTGTCCCTCCTCAGCTTCTCATCTTTGTTTTAGGGCAAATGCTGACTGTATGGTCTCTTATAGTTGATTATTTAAGGGAGCACAGTATTCACAGGTGATATTGTTTATTTTATAAGCCTATCTATTATTTGGTTGAAAAGTAACCATCAGAAGTAGCTTCAGTTCCAAGTTCAAAGGGTATCTTAGGGCGATAGTCTTAGGGGTTTCTGTAATCTCTATCAGTCCAGTAAGTCTGGTCTTTTTTAGAAATTTGAGTTTTATTCTACATTTTTCTCCCTTTCTACCTGGGACCTTTTATTGTGTCAGTATTTAGAACAGTCGGTAGTGATAGCCAGGCACCATCTAGTTCTGGTCTCAGGCTAGATGAGCCAGTGGTTCATGTGGGCTATTAGTCCTGTGGACTAGTTTCTTCTTCGAATCTTTGGTTTCCCTCATTCTCTTTTGTTCCAGATGAGTAGAGACCAATAGTTGTATCTTAGATGGCCACTTACAAGCTTTTAAGACTCCAAACGCTACTCACCAAACCAGGATATAGAACATTATCTTCATGAACTATGCTATTTTAATTGACTGAGTTGTCTGACAAGACTATGGTCCTGAGACTTCAAACCCAGTAAACCAATCTTGCTAGGTGTTTGGTTTTGTCTAGGAAGCATCCATAACTGTATCCCCTATGTGGCTTATTATATATATGAATATATATGCAGTACACATAAGCATGTATATACATATGCCTACATATACGCCTGTACCTGCACACCCATATACTTACATGTCTTCCTATACACCTATATGCATACGTGTCTATCTATGTAACCACACATATTTTTTGTTTGTTATTATTGCTGTTGCAAAATTGTATCTTATAGCATTTAACAACATTGTTCCTTATTCTTGAGTACTTGTCAGTGTCTTCATTTACCTTGGGTAAGTTGTGCAGACTTCACCCATATTGGGTATTGCCTTTCTCATCACCAAAAATAATAAGTCTCTACTATCTAGAAAGTTATTTCTCCTCCCTCCCCCTCCATCCCTGGAAACCATTAAAGAACATTGCTTTCTGTGTGTATACCTATTCTTGAGTTTTTATAAAAGTGGGATGACACAATATTTGTCCTTTTGTGATTGATTTATTTCACTCAGCATAATGTCTTCCAGATTCATCCATGTTGTGAGATATTTTGCAGACTCCTCATTATTCTTTATAGTTTCATAGTAATCCATTGTGTGTATGTACCACAATTTGTTTATCCATTTATCTGTTGATAGGCACTTAGGTTGTTTCCACTTTTTTGCTATTGTAAATGAAGCTACAATGAACATAGGTGTACATATGTCTGTTCATGTCACTGCTCTTATATCTCTATGATATATAACTAGGAGTGGGATTGCTGGACCATAAGTTATTTTTATTTCTAGTTTTTTGAGAAAGTGCCATAGTGTTTTCCATAGTGGTTATACCATTTTACAATCCCACCAGCAATGTATAAGAGTTTCAATCCTGCCACAACCTCACCAAAACTTGTTGTTTTCTGTTGTTTGATCATTGTCGTCTTTGCTGGGGTGAGATGGTATCTTACTGTGGTTTTTATTTGCATCTCTAATGGCCAATGATCTCGAGCATCATTTCATGTATTTGTTGGCAGCCTGAATGTTCTCTTTGGTGAAGTGTCTGTTCATGTCCTTTGGCCATTTTTTATGGATTGTCTGTCTTTTTGTTGTTGAGTTGTTGAATTTTTGTATATATTTTAGAGATTAGACCCTTCTCAGATGTGTCATTGCCAAAGATTTTTTCCCAGTCTATAAGTTCTCTTTTTACTCTCTTGGTAAACTCTTTTGATGAGCATTAAGTATTTAAGTTTTCGGAGGTCCCAGTTATCTAATTTATCTTCTGTCATTTATGCATTTTTAGTTCTGTTTGATAGACTATTTATGCCAAAAATATGCGACATTCTTGAAAAAACAAAACTATAGTAACAGAGAATAGATCTGTCATTTCTAGGGTTTATGGGTGGGGGACCGTGTGACTACAAATGGTAGACAGTATGAAGGAGTTTGGGGAGGAATAATGGAACTGTTCTGTTTCCCGATTGTAATGGGGGTTACACAGTTCTATACATGTGTTAAAATTCCTAGACCTGTACATGCAAAAACTTCATTTTTCTGTATGCTAATTTTTAAAATAAAATTTTTAAAAAGCAAAAATACAAATCAACTGTAGTTTACTTAAGAATAAATTTACCTTCCAAATGGAAATACGGAAACGTCAAAGGAATCTCTGACTGAAGATCAGCCTCTATAACATTAGTAAAATTCATTTTGCAGTCAAATTGCTTTGAGTAGTTTGGAGAAAAACATCCGCCAGCCAGAAATAGGTTGGTCTGGAATTCAATAGAATCGTCATGGCTTCCCAGTTGCCTGCTGGAAACAATCATCCTAGAAACTTTCCAAGGAGGGAGGTATTCTGCTCAGCTTGCATCAGTGCTCTGATGGCTTGGGATGTCTATCCCTACAGAAGAGAGGGCAACCTCAGGTTACAGGGACTGACGATGTTTCAGATGGAGGCAGATGGTGAGGTTGGGGAGTTGCCAAGAAGTACCAGATGCCAAGTTTCCAAGAGTCCTTACATCTTAATGAATTTACTGTGGTCTGAGATATGACCCTCACCCTTCCGAGGCCAGAGATTTGAGCTTGTCGTTGCCTCAGAGTTGATTGGATGCAGGGAGTGTAGTGAAGATCCTTCGTAGCCTCTATGTACCACGTGCAATTGTGAGCTGACACCGTTTCCCAGACTCATCCAACTTTCTTTGCTCTGATTCATGCTTAACTAGCAGCCTTCTGATAGTTCATTCATTTATTCATTCATTCTCTATACATTTATTGAGTACCTTTGATGTGACAGACATTACACTAGGTGCTGGGCATACAAAGATAAATAATGCATGTCTACTGCTTCCGGGAGGGAGCTTGTTGCCTCCACATAGATTCTGCTGCAGGGCAGAGAATGTGATGGCCAGCTGACAGGTAATTCAGGCCCTTTGGCAATGCTTTTCCACTTTTGATTTAACAAAATAAGGTTAGGTGTAATCAGTCACTGTATTGTGAATTTGCTTAGCAAAAAGCAGTATCCCTGAATTTGATAGCATTGGGAAAAAAATTACGAAACCCCAGGATTGAACCCCAAGATGATTGCTCCAACTTGGAATTTGCCCACCTATAAAATTCTGGCCTATATCATCACACTAACATCCCATTTTTGAAACTAGAGGCTGGCTCCTTTTATGCTTACCCAGACTTAGCAGTGTTACCCAACACCTATCTATCTTTGTCACTATCTTCTATAATTTGTAATACAACATAAAAACTTCACCCCTCTTCAAACTCCTTTGAAGGTAGTCATAGAGTCTCAGTCCTGCTTTTCTTCTATCACTCCTCCCCATCCCCAGCAGCTAATTAAAGGGTTTATAAATGATACTGCAAATAAATTGTTAATTCATGTGTATGTGTGTGTGTATGTGTATGTGTGTGAGGGAGAGAGACAGAGAGAGACAAAGATGGGAAGAGAGAGAAAATTAAAGCCACTTGGAATTTGGAGTTCCTATAACCCGAAAGCTGTCAAGATGATTCGGACTCATAGCGACCCTGTAGGACAGAGTCAAACTGCCCCACAGTGTTTCTAAGGAGTAGCTGGTGGATTCAAACTGCCAACCTTTTGGTTAGCAGCCTTAGTTCTTAACCACTGTGCAACCAGGGCACTGAGTTCCTGTAAGTGCCCCTTCCTTAAATAAAGGATATTTTTCATGGGCTAGTACAAGAAATACACTTTTCAGTGGAAAAAAAGGGCTCTAATTTTGGCTGCCACTCGTTAACTGCTGTTTTTATAAGGTGATTGTCATGTCCAGGCCTTGGTTTTCTCCACATTCAATGAAACAATTGAGCTATAGAATTTGTAAATCATCACAGTGTCCTTTGATTCCGGTATTTCTCAAGACAAAATCCTGTCTTCCAGATTTTTCACTGTTTATTTCTTAATTTGTTTCACCATTTCTATTTAATACTTAGAAGTACTTTGTGAAAACAACTAGTATAAGAAAAGATTTCTCATAAGCATTGTATCATACATGTTTCCTATTAGGGTTTCTGACATCCCACATGTTTTCAAAGGTAATTGGAAATACTGGAGACAATTTAAGGGTCATTATTGTGTTAGCCAAGAAAATAGCTAATGATGACTTTAGCTACTGGGCTCTTCAGCCAATCATAGACCCATTAGCTCAATTAAGTAAATCAAATAGAAAAAAACATTTAGACTTAAAAAGCCACCCACCACTACCTACTACTTGCCTACAAGGCTTCCATTTCAAGATGAATTCCAATTGTTTGTTAGTTCCCTGCAGAAAAACGTGGCCAGCTCATCTGATGTACCAGATGCAGCAATTCAAGATTAACCCCAAAATGTATCAAATAACAACTTTGAAAAAGTGGGTAATACTAGAAGGCTTCTGTACAAGTTACAGCTTGAGCATTTCTGGGGTGGTTTATTTCACTGTCCTGTGGTAGAAGTAGGAAGCAAAAAATGGACTTTTCTTCTCTTGAAGGATTTTTCCATCTGGAGTGGTAGTTACAGGTTTATGGGAAGGCAAGCGTCTAGCATTGGGATGGGCATTTATGACCCCACACATTCTAATCCTGGCTATCTACAGTATTCAGATATTGAGTAGGCACCTAAGCTTTCAAAGACCAACCCCTGAAGATAATGCCTATGTCACCTTGCAGTTTTTTGTTTTTCTTTTAATTTCAGCAGACAGTTTACAGGATGTTTGAAGTGATTCATGGAGATAAAAGAATACCACTGCTTAAAATTTATTAAGTGTGGTTATTATGTTCAGAGCATGCTATTGCTGGAGAGAGTTGGTCCATTGAATGAATGTTTAATTTTGATGGGTTACTGAATATTTCATCCAATTATAAATTCAGCAACTGACATAAACAGTGGTATGCTGGTAAATGTTTAACAACCAGATTTCCAGCATGGGTTTGTAGCATTTACTGATTTCCACGGTGCAAATACAGGTAGTCCCTGACTTACAATGGATTCCAGTTACCACAAACCGCACTTACAACCGTCTTTTTTTTTTTTTGGCACATCTTATTGTTAGTAATATGTATTTATGTATTAAACTATATCTGTAAGTTTATATCTAATGTTTCCAACCCCTAAAGACAAATAAAGATTCGGATTTCTAAATATACATATAATAAAAGGCAATAATAATGAAAACTTAAAAAAAAATGAGGTACTCGACTTACATCAGAACCGACTTAATGTGCGGTTGTCAGAATGGAACGCTGTCATAAGTTGGGGACCACCTGTACTCCCCTCATGGCTGATAACAAACTATCAAGGTAATTCGCAAAACTCCTGCAAATTTAGCTATTGACTCTTGTGATCTGGTACAAGCTGACTCCAGTACACCACTTGATGTAATTTACGCTAAAGAATTAGGAAAAGAATGCCCTTACCCATGACTGAACTCCAAGAGAATTTTTCTTAGACAACATACTACATGTTCACCTTGTTGCCAACTTATATCCTCATTAGGAGAGGGTATTGGGTCACATTTTTAGAATACTCTTGAAAAGCCTGGCTTAGTTTCCTGTTGTTGTTGTTAGCTGCCATAGATTTGGCCCCCAGCTCATGACAATCCCATGAACAACAGAATCAGACCATTGTGATCCATAAGGTTTTCACTGGCTAATTTTTTTGAAAGTAGATTGCCATGCCTTTCTTCCTAGTCCTTCTTAGTCTGGAAGCTCTGCTGAAACCTGTTCAGCATCATAGCAACACACAAGCCTCCTTACAGATAGGTGCACTTGTCTAGAATGGAACCTAGGTCTCCCACATGGAAGGGGAAAATTCCATCACTGAACTACCGCTGCACACTCTTAGCTTCCCACTGCAACAGTAACAAAATATCAAAAAGTAAGTGGTTTTAAGAGTGAACACTTATTTTCTCACAGTTCTGGAGACTAAAAGTCAAAATCTAGGGTGTTGGCAGGGCCGTGTTCTCTCTCTGTCTGCTCTAGGAGAAGATCATTCCTTGCCTCTTTTAGCTTCTGGTAGCCCTGGGTGTTTCTTGGCTGGTAGATCCTCATTTGGTGTCTTTCCCCCACGTGTCTTCGTTTTCCGGTCTGTTCTTCCTTTTTATAAGACACCACTCAGAAGTAATTAGGACTAAGGCCCACGTATTCCTAAATGACTTAACAGATAATATCAAAGAAAGAACCTATTTTCCCAAACCAGGTCACATTCATAGGTACAGGACTTCAACAGATCTTTTTGGGGAACACAAGTCAATCCATAACAGAGACCTTTGGCAAAAGGTCTGGGCTTCAGAAAATCTAGATTTCAAATGTCAGCTGCTCCTCACCATGGCCGGTCACTTCATTCCCCCAGGACTCCTACATAAAATAATCAGATTTCATGTAAGAGAGGTGTAACTTCTCGTCTATTTCTGTTACTTTACATGCAATTTAGTCTAAAAGTCGGCTTGGGTCAAGACCCAAACTGGATTTCAGTAGACGGTTGGGCACTTCCCAGGTCTGAAACATAAAAAAATCACTGCCCAGATAGGAGATAGGAAGTTTTCTAATGCTTTCCCAGGGACTTACTAGAATCTTGGCCTCTCCCTATGAAAGACTTTTTTACTGATCCTGCAAAAGAGCAGATCTGCTTTCTCTAAGGTTGTCTCCTCAATTCTGAAAATGATCCCCTTTCATCTCAGCCCACCCAATACTATACTTAATCTTGCCTTTGCTAAGAAAGGTGACCTTTTTTTTCTCTCCCCGTTTCACCTTTTACCTGTATGTCATAAGGCAATCACTTACATATTATTTTACACTCATGCTGAAATACTCATTGCTAGGAACAACCCAAGAATCTCACATTTGTGAAAAAAGGAATGAATAGTGTAAGCTGTATCTGTCTGAATGGATGTGATAGCCACTCTAGTTCATTTTCAGGCCTATAGCCCATGGGGTTGCTATCAGTTGAAATATACTTGACAGCACCTAACAACAACCACGGTGCTATGATACATTTTTTTCTATTTCCATATTTTTCTTTATGTTCCCCATTTATTTCCAGAGAAAGGCAAATAGCTTCCTGCTCTATGGGGGTATTTTGGCAGGAAAATCACATCTTTACCTGTCAGCTACCTTCCAGAAACACATGAACTGAGAGACGGAGAAAGCAGAAAACATGTCTCGCAATTGCTAACGGTTGGTGGAGCAGCAAGTGCACTGGAGTGGGTGGCATTTGTCCCTATTTCTACGCTCTGATTGGAAGCTGGTACAACAGATGTAGTGGGGGCTAGAGAATTGCGGTGCTCATTTGTGGAGGTGAAAATGCTCTGAAACGAGCAGGCCACAACTAGCAGCCGTATCACAGTGCTGCAGGCTCTGTGAACCTGTTGGTCCTGCCGGGTGGTTTCCTTGACAAAATTGTTAACCATTTCCAGTACTGGAAGCAATGCAAACAGATCTCATTTAACATTTCCTTATAGGGCTAGAGTGCCAGACCAAACTCTATAGCATGAAAAACACTGTGGTTTGAAGTTTATTTCTGAATAAAATGTAACCTCTAACTTTAAAAGTTAACACCTCAGAAAGCTTTTGTGTTGTTGCTGTTCATTATCAAAAATAACACGACGAGTATTATAATTCTAGTGGTACTCCCCCGATCCATCCCCGTATTCAACCTGATATCTTTTTTGTGTGTAGGATATCTTATACTTTTTAAAATTTCCACTTTTATTTCTTCCTTGTTCTCCTTTCTCTCACATAAGCCCACACCTTATATTCTAGCCTTCATATTTCTCCAAGAAAAAAAAAAAAAAAAAAAAAACCTCAGGAAGTAGTAGGAATAAGCACCTAGTTAGCATAGTAATACATTTTTCTCAGGATCTTATGGTATATTTCCACAATAAAGATGGTAAAAAATAGCCCTAGCAAAGGGGCAGTTTACTTACAGTGATCAAATCAGACTTATTCTTTAATCTCATATTTTAATCAATGTGTATATTTAGCTTAACAAGTAACCAGTTGCCCTTGAGTCAGCTCCAACTCATGGCGACCCATGTGTGTCAGCGTAGAGCTGTGTCCCATAAGCTTTCCAATGGCTGGTTTTTCTGAAGTAGATCACTAGGCCTTTCTTACAAGGTGCCTCTGGGTGGACTCAAACCTCTAACCTTTTGGTTACAGTCAAATGGGTTAATTGTTTGCACCACCCAGGAGTTCTGTATTTAGCTTAAATGGGTGTTAACCTCAGGACAGTTATGAGCTTTTCTGGATTTATTTGACCAACAAGAAATTGAAATTGCATGTTTTCATTCCCCAAAAGTTTAAAAATGGGAATCTGTAGAAGATGCAACATTCTGACGTTTAAAAAACATAATGGAGAGAAACAATGTCTGTTCCTAATTACACGAACTAGTTAAGAAAAAGAATTTAGGTCCGCTGATTTTTTCCTTCCATTATTTATGATATAAATCAGGTCATATTTTTTCTTTTCATTATTTGCATAATATCTAATAACTGGTCTGATTGAATTTAAACATTCAAAGTGGGTTGCTTTTGGCTTTGTGTATGTAGAACCAGTGTCTGAAAAAGTCACGTGCTTCACCAACCAGGGTTTTTGCTTTTTGTTAAACACAATACTTAAAGAGGCAATTTCTTTATTTCCCCCATTTTGAATCTCTGCTTGCTCCCCATAAAGCAATGCAAATTAGGTCATTAGTCATTGACAGTATCGTCACTTAAGAGAGTAAAATCAATAAAGAGTGTAAAATCAGTAAAAAACCATAAATAGCTGACTTCAAGTTATTTCTTGCATTTTATGAGATCTGTTTTGTTAACTACAAACCTAATATTTGTACTCACAACTGGACTCTAAATTCACTGAAAGGACTCTGGTATAGAGTCTTTAAGTTGAAGATAATGGGGCTGTGGGGTGCTATCATCATCAACTTACCTGGTATCTACTATTGTTTAAAGGCCTTATCACTATAGCTAGTGAAAACCAAATCACCAAAGACTGCCCTCATACCTGCAAGGGAAGTCCTTTCCCCCATTCACATAGCTCACTTAGAGAAGAGAAATGCTATAGACAGAGTAATTAATTAGAAAACCCTTCGTAATTATAAAACTGAAAAGGGATTCAGCTGGCGACAACCATAAACAGCTGTTTTGGGTTTGACCTTACAGCATGGCCTTCTTCACCCACATCACATGCAAAATTTATTAGCTGCAGGGAGAGGGGATAGACTGTCTCTATCTTTCATTTCTATGTAGGCATGAATTCATCTCCAAATGCCAGTATGAGTCTGTCTTCTTTTTCATGCATCATGTTCAGGAAACAGCTGGAAATATTACTCTGTGTGCCACACACACTACCTCAGCACAATCTCTCATTCACAGAGTGGAGTAAATGGGTAAATAAATTGTTCATCCACCCTTTGTCTATCTTGGTGTGTGGACAATAAATTGTCTCAAACCTGGTATAGACTCACTACATTAATGGAAACCAAAAATAGTAAAGGCTATGTCTTTATAAAAAACTACCCTTTTGTATTTCATCAGTCAGGAATCATAGAATTTTGCTGAAAAGAATATTGGAGGTCTTGAAATAAGGCAGGAGTGGAGATGAGTCTCTCTAATATAATGCAAAAACACTGAACTTGGTGTCAGAAGATCTGGGCAAGTCAAATATTTATATGAACAAGTAAATTATCACTCCACCTGGGGATTGTCTGACTTCTACAGGTCATTTTCCTGAATGTCAGGATGGTAGCTCATAAGGAGGTGTGTATTATAGAATAAGTACCCAGTCTGAATCAGGCTTTGAGAGCACGGGGCTGGGATATCCAAGTCGTTGGAGTCAAAGGTCCAGTTGTTATTAAATCTTCAGATGTCTCTCACATATCTGGAAGTACTATTCAACACATTTTAAAAATTTAAACTGGATTCTGGTGGTGCAGTAGTTAAGAGCTCAGGCTGCTAACCAAAAGTCAGCAGTTCAAATCTACCAGCTGCTTCTTGGAAGCCCTGTGGGGCAGTTCTACCTTGTCCTATAGGTAGTGTCTCTATGAGTCAGAATTGACTTGACAGAAACAGTTTTTTATTTATTTATTTAATGTGTGTGTGTATATACATACGTATATATAGATACATAGATACATGTATCTCAGTCCTTTGAGACCAGACAATGTTAAGGACAATTTTTATTTTTTTACTCTGATTATGGAGTGTGCATTTCTTACAGTGAGCCTATGTTCATGTATAATTTATATGACAAAAAACACTATTAAAAAAAAAGAAAGTCTCTCACACAAGAAAATACTCTGGTATTTACACATCTTTTTCTTCTGTCACAACAAATTACTTTGAATTAATACTTACTGCGTATAAGAAAATACAGAAAAGGTAAAAGAACACTCTCTCATGTATTCTTCCCAACCCTATAAATTAATACTTTCTTAATAATTTTACACCATTCCTTAGTCAATTAGATCCATTCTGAGATGTTGTAAAACCAACCAAATAAACACTGGGGATCTCTGCTACAAGAAGGAAAAAAACAAAGAGCATATGTGAAGCAAAGGACATTACTTATTAAACAGAAAATTTCTGAACTTATCCTTCTTGGATAGGCTTCCCAAAAGAATAATTTATTTATATGGATCATCTATTTGATTGTTTACTGAGATCCCTCAGTAAGACCCCAAAATATCTTCTTTTGGACAGTTAGACAGGAGACCAAAAGACATTCAATGTGGCTGTTTCTACATCCACTCCTAGAAAGTGGCGGAATTTTGGAGAAGACTGAGTCCGGCCATGGTTGGTAAGATGAAGCTGAGAGTTTTGAGCATTGTGGTCTTTCAAGATCTATCTATATGGGGTCAAACGGACAACAGTAACTCGAAAGACTAGTTAGGAAACTTAGGGGGCAGTGAGTTGATGTTAATGGGGGAAGAACAACTCAGAAAAGGAGGGTGAGAAAGGTTGCACAATTGGAAAAATACAATCAGTGTTACCGAATTGTACATGTAGAAACTGTTGAACTGGTGTACGATTGCTGTGTATAGTCTCAACAACAAGAATAAAATAAATAAAATTAAAAACAAAGAAACTATGGGATACCAAAAAAGATATTGAAGTCTTAGCTTTTTGTATCAGTCAGGGTTCTCCTGAGAAACAGAAGCTATAGCATATGTATGTATCTATCTATATATAGTGTACATATATATATGTGGGTATGTATATATATATATATATATACACAGTATATATACATATACAGGGACAGAGAGAAACAGAGAGCAAGCAATTTATTTTAAAGAATTGGCTTGTGCAATTGTGCGACTATCAAGTCTGAAATTTGTAGGGCAAGTGGCAAACTGGAAACTCCGGAATGAATTGATGTTGCAATCTTGATACCAAAATGTGTAGGGCAGTCCAGCAGACTAGAAACTCAGGAAAGAGTTGATGTTATAGTTTTAGGTCCAAACTCTATAGGGAAGGCTGGCAGGCTGGAAACTCCAGCAAGATGTTTATCTTACAGATGGGAGGCAGAATCCCTTCTTTTCCAGGACACCTCAGTTTTTGCTCTTAAGGCCTTCAGCTAATTAGATGAGGCTCACGCACATTATCAAGGGTAATCTCCTTTACTTAAAATCAACTGATTTTCAATGTTCATCACATCTACAAAATACCTTCACAGCAACATCTAGACTAGTGTTTGACCAAACAACTGGGCACTACAGCCTAGCCCAAACTGACACGGACTATAAACCAGCACAGCTTCCAAGCTTCTAGTAGCCTATTTGTAAACATTTGTTGAAGAGGAATAGAAGATAGTGAAAGAGGAAGAAAGGAAGGAAGAAGGAAGGGAGGAAGGGAGGAAGGGAGGGAGGGGAGGAAGAGAGGAAGGAAGGGAGAGAGGAAGGGAGGAAGAGAGGGAGAGAGGGAGGTGCCCGCAGGGAGAAAAAGGACCCAAATGTTTGCTTATCAAAGGCAGATAATACCACTGCATGCCATACAAGTTAGAAAGAAGATTCAGCTAAAATTTTTAAATGAATTTCTGAAGATCAAATGGGAATGGCAATTCTCTGTGGTGGGGCGGGTGTCGCAAGCATAGGGGGATTCGCACATGTTTGCTGTCCTTTCCTCCAGGAATGCCACCAGAACTCATACGGAGGACCAGGGAGATTGCTAAGAAAGCAGCCCTCATGGTGGGAAGGGAGTAACAGCCACTGCAAAATCATTGCCCAGGTCCAGTGCTGGAAAGGATGGGAGGAAAAGACACTGTAAATGTGCTATTATAAGGTCCTTACCCAACACATGAAGTGTTGTTATTGTTTTTAGCTGCCACTGAGTCAGCCCCAACATATGGTGACCCCATACACAACAGAACGAATCACTGCCTGGTCCTGTGCTCTCCCCATGATCGATTGCAGACTGAACCATTGTGATCTATAGTGTTCTCACTGACTGATTTTTTGGAAGTAGATTGCCAGGACTTTTTTCTTAGAGGCTCCACTGAAAGCTGTTCAGCATCACACAAATCTCCACTGAAAGATGATGGTGGCTGCACTTGAGGATCATTGCCTAGAAACCGGGTCTCCCACGTGGAAGGTGAGAATTCTACCACCGAACCACTGCTGCCCTCACACATGAAGTAGCATTAACTTATTTAAAGATGTCGTTGTTGTTAGTTGCTGTTGAGTTGATTCTGACTCATGGCAACCTCATATGTGCAGAGTAGAACTGCTCCATAGAGTTTTCAAGGCTGTGACGTTTCAGAAGCAGATCATCAGATCTGTCTTCCTAGGAGCCTTTGGGTGGGTTTGAACTACCAATGTTTTGGCTAGTAGTTGAGGGCATAATCGTTTGAGCCACCCAGGGATTCCTTGTTTGAAGATAGACATAGATTATTTCAAAATGTATGTCATAAGCCCTAGAACAGCCACTGGAAATTATTTTTCATAATTAATGTTTATTATATAACCAGTCATTCTGCAGGAGAAAGATGTGGGCATCTGCTTCTGTAAAGATTTACAGACTTGGAAAACCTATGTGGCAGTTTTACTCTGTCCTGTAGGGTTGCTATGAGTGGATGGCAGTGGGTTTTTTCTTTTTGTTTTTTGTTTTGGTATACAATATAAAAATTATATAAATATTAATATATGAATAATAATAGTAAATGAATAATTCCATTAAAAACCTATTGTTGTTGAGTCTCTTTTAATTCCTTTGACACTCTGGTTGTAAGGTCAGGAAGCTCAAGCACATTCAGGGTAGATTCTGAGAAAGAAGGAGGTAGGGAGGAGGAGCTGGACTTTTAGTCCTGATTCTGGCTTCAGCCTCAGAGAAAATAGTCCTGAGTTATCTGTTTTATTCCCCGAGCTCACCTCTCCAGAAAAGAACAGGATCCTAGTATGAAGCCTGTCTCCCCTGCATATCATCTCATGGGAAGCACCACAAAGCAGAATGGGATCTTCCTAGACTGGAATTCAAGGTGTTGGAATTCTAGATCACAAGACTATTAATGTCCAGTGCTAAATGCTACAGTGGAGATTACAAGGCCCATCAGTATTCAGGGAAGAGAGGTGCCTGGAGAATAGAGGAGATAGAGAAGTCTTTGAGAAGGATCAGAGACTCGAGACACATCCTGAAATTGAGTGATTGCAGGCAGATTGTCTTGAGGGGAAGATTGTGGAATACTGGAATAGGGTCCATTGTATTTGATTTTGCTTAAAACTCCTAAAGGCTCTGAGTGGTTCAAGCAGTTAACATGCTCAGCTGCTAACTGAAAGGTTGGAGGTTTGAGTTCACCCAGAGGTGACTCAGAGGAAGGGTCTTGTGATCTAGTTTCGATAAATCAGTCATGAGAATACTATGGAGCATGGTTCTATGCTGACACACGTGGAGTCGCCATGAGTTGGAATCAACTTTTCTTTTTTTTTAATATTTCGATAACTGCTGACCCTACATTATGCCATCATCCAGTTGGAATGAATTTGTCAAGAAGCTGCTATTACAGACTCTTCTCTGTTTTCTACTCCTGCCAGACAGGTAGAGTCTGAACAATCATTAAAAACTCTTCCATGGCTGTTTCCTCCCTTTTCTGAAGCTTTTGAATTTATTTTAAATCAACTTTGTTCATGGAGATTTTAGAGGGAGGTGGGCCCTTTGATTTACTCTAATTCCTACCTAAAGGTACAGTCTATCTTTTTGTAAAATGCATTTTACTGATATTTATGGAACAACTTATGCTGTCTCATCAAACAAATTAAAACACTTAGTTTTGCTTTCCTCAATTCAGTCAATTGTTAATAATCATGTTGTCATTTTTTTTCAAGACATGGCACCAAAACTTTATTCATTCTCCTTAGGAATTCTGCCACTAACCTACCACAAACACTGTCATTATCTCTCACAGTGACAGTCCTGACATCTGTTAAATAAAGGTTTATTTTACACTTCAAAAGTCAATCTACACAGCTGACTAAACTCCTTCAGAATTTTACAGCTTGCGCCTGTCAAATATTTGGGAAAATAAAATTTACTTTTAGAAAAAGATTTTGTTTTCCCCGGGGGGGGGGGGGGAAACTATCAAAAAATTTCTTTTGTTTTTTTCCTCTTGGTGTGATTAAAAAAAAAAAAAAAAAAAACTTCTTATCAATTGATTTTTAGAAAGATTTATAAAAATGAAGAAGAAAGATTTCTGTGTATTTTATTTTGACTGACACACTGATTTCTTTCTTCTATCACCCTTAAAGTTTGAATAGGTCATCTAAGTTCTTGATAAACTATTAGAATGGAAATCCTGGCAACATGATGACCTTGAGAAGAGGAGAGACTGCGACTGCCTTCCTCCCGTTCCTTGTGTGCTCCTCTGGCGTCATTCCATAGCCTCTGCCTGACTGACGTGGATTCGAATTAAAGATCCTCTATGACCCACCTCATCAATCTAGGGGTGAACACATACTTGCCCTCTCACACCTCTAGACTCAGAGTTAAGGAGGGACACCCTCATAGGGCAGCTGCTCTACATTGGGCTTTGTGCCCAGAACTTTACATCGTTTACGCTTACAACAAGGAATCCCTGGCTGGTGCAAATGGCTAACGTGTTGTTGTTGCTAGGTGCCATCAAGTCGGTTCCAACTCAGAGCGACCTTATGTACAACAGAACGAAACACTGCCTGGTCCTGCCTCATCTTCATGATTGTTGTTATGCTTGAGCCCATCTCATTGAGGGTCTTCCTCTTTTTTGCTGATCCTCTACTTTACCAAGCATGATGTTCTTCTCCAGGGACTGGTCCCTCCTGATAACATGTCCAAAGTATGTGGGACAAAGTCTCCCCATCCTCACTTCCAAGAAGCATTCTGGCTGTACTTCTTCCAAGACAGATTTGTTCATTCTTTTGGCATTCTTTGACAACATCACAATTCTAAGGCATCAATTCTTCCTTGGTCTTCCCTATTTATCATCCAGCTTTCGCATTCATATGAGGCGATTGAAAACACCATGGTTTGGGTCAGGCACATCTTAATGTTCAAGGTGACAGCTTTGCTTTTTAACACTTTAAAGAGGTCTTTTGCAGCAGATTTGCCCAATGCAATAAGTCGTTTGATTTCTAGACTGCTGCTTCCATGGGTGTTGATTGTGGATTCAAGTAAAATGAAATCCTTGACAACTTTGATCTTTTTTCCGTTTATCATGATGTTGCTTATTGGTCCAGTTATGAGAATTTTTGTTTTCTTTATGCTGAGGTGTAATCCATACTGAATGCAGTGGTCTTTGATCTTCATCGGTAAGTTCTCAAGTCCCCTTCTCTTTCAATAAGCTGTGTTATGTCATCTGCATAACACAGGTTGTTAATGGGTCTTCTCCAATCCTGATGCCCCTTTCTTCTTCATATAGTCCAGCTTCTCAGATTATTTGCTCAGCGTACAGACTGAATAAGTATGGTGAGAGGATGCAACTCTGACGCACACCTTTCCTGACTTTATACAACATAGTATCCCCTTGATCTATGTACAGGTTCCTCATGAGCACAATTAAGTGTTCTGTAATTCCCGTTCTTCACAATGTTGTCCGTAACTTGTTATGATTCACACAGTCAAATGCCTTTGCGTAGTCAATAAAACACAGGTAAATATCTTTCTGGTATTCTCTGCTTTCAGCCAGGATCCATCTGACATCAGCAATGATATCCCTGGTTCCATGTCCTCTTCTGAATAGGGCTTGAATTTCTGGAAGTTCCCTGTTGATGAACTGCTGCAGCTGCTTTTGAATGATCTTCAGCAAAATTTTACTTTGGTGTGATATTAATGATATTGTTCGATAATTTCTGCATTTGGTTGGATCACCTTTCTTTGGAATAGGCATAAATATGGATCTCTTCCAGTAGTTGGTCAGGTAGCTGTCTTCCAAATTTCTTGGCATAGACAAGTGAGCACTTCGAGCCCCGCATCCATTTGTTGAAACATCTCAATTGATATTCCATCAGTTCCTGGAGCCTTGTGTTTTGCCGGTGCCTTCAGTGCAGCTTGGACCTCTTCCCTCAGTACCATTGGTTCCTGATCATATACTACCTCCTGAAATGGTTGACTAACAGCCAATTGTTCTTTCAGCTTGAGCAATACTGAGCATGTTCTTCCCTTTTGGTTTTCTAACTCTAAATCTTTGTCTTCTCAAGCCAACCTTTGAAATCTTCAGTTCTTTAGTTCATCATTTCTTCCTTTTGCTTTAGCTGCTGTATGTGCAAGATAAAGTTTCAGAGTCTCTTCTACATCCATTTTGGTCTTTTCTTTCTTTCCTATCTTTTCAATGACCTCTTGCTTTCTTCATGTATGATATCCTTAATGTCGTTCCACAACTCACCTGGTCTTTGGTCATTAGTGTTCAACGTGTCAAATCTTTCCTTGAGATGATCTCTAAATTCAGATAGGATATACTCAATGTCATACTTTGGCTGTCACAGACTTGTTCTAATTTTCTTCAGTTTCAACTTGAACTTGCATATGAGCAGTTGAGCTTTTCCATAGTCTCTTTCCACAGATGTAGTCAGTTTGATTCCTGTGTATTCCATCTGTTGAGGTCCACATGTAAAGCTGTCATTTATGTTGTTGAAAATAGGTATTTGCAATGAAGAAGTCATTGGTCTTACAAAATTCTGTCATGCAATCTCCAGTCTTGTTTCTATCTCCAAGGCCATATTTTCCAACTACCGATCCTTCTTCTTTGTTTCCAGTTTTCACATTCCAATCACCAGTAATTATCAATGCATCCTGATTGCATGTTTGAACAATCTCAGACTTCAGAAGTTGGTAAAATCTTCAATTTCTTAATTTTTGGCTGTAGTGGTAGGTGCATAAATTTGAATAATAGTCGTGTTAATTGGTCTTCCTTGTAGGTGTGTGGCTATTATCCTATCACTGACAGGGTTGTATTTCAGGATAGTTAATGTATTCTCTGCTAACTGAAAGGCAGGAGGTTCAGGTTCACCTACACATGCCTGGAAGAAAGTCCTGGCAATCTAGTTCTGAAAAATCAGACATTGAATACCCTATGGAGCACAGCTGTACTCTAACACACATGGAGTGGCCATGAGAGTCAACTCGATGGCAACTGGTTTGGTTTTTTGGTTTTATCTTTACAATAGTCTTACCAGATAAGTATCATCCCCACTTCTGAAGTTAAAGCTCATGATATATCTCCAAATCTTTGCTGCATCCCAGCACACTACATAATACAATGCTTGATACACTCAGTGCTGTACATTTTTCCTTATCATTGGCATTGTATAATTCCAAGCTTCACTCTTCCCTGGTAAGAGCACATGTCTAGGGAGCTACACAAACTAGTGAACCCATAAATCCTTAACTGCAGTTTTGTGCTGTCAAACTATTTCCAGACATACTGTATTCTAGAGCTGCTACCTTTTTTTCTTATGTCGACATTTATATTTAATATAAATAGTGGTGGGTGTGAGCACAGAGTTTAAAGGGATTTCTATAGGTGCTTTCATGTCTAAAGTTTAACCAGTTTGCTACTGCTTCTGACATAGAAGTCATGAAATTTGCTCTCTAGCTTCCCCCAGGCCAGGCTTTGCCCTTACTACATGAGGTAATGAAAGGAACAAGGTACAGGAAATCAGAAGACCCGTCTCTGATCCTTGTTGTGCCATTAATTAGTTGTTTCCTGTTGGAAAAAATCACTTAACTTCTTCCAATCATTCTCCTTTTGGTGTAAAAAGGAGAGATAACAGGGCTTACCTCTCTGGTTACTATAAAAACCAAATGAGTCATGTGGGAATAAGTTTAAAACTATTAAAAACCTTTTAATGGTGTTAAAATTCAATTTTTGTCTTGTTACATCCTGGGTAGAACCCTTCACAGCTTCTGTGGTTCTTAAGTTGAAAACCAGCCTCCTTATCACTGTTCACTAGTCAAGGTTCTGGGCTGCAAGCAACTGGAATTGGTCCTGATGGTCTTAAGCAAAAAGAGGTTGCTCTCTGAAAGGCTGTAGCTGGCTCACAGAATTGCTGGGTGCCTTGAAAAATGAGAGGAAGAGAGCAAGTTCTGGAGGCCAGGTGGAAGGACAGGGTATCAGATAATGCTATAGCCACTGCTTGATGCCTTGTGACACCACCACTGTGAGTGAATTCTAAACTCTTCCTTCGACTTCGCATCCCTTGCTCAAGAGTCAAAGAACCAGGGTGGGGAGTGATTGGCTGAACACGGGTCACATGATCATTCTCTGGCTGCCAGAGGCAGGAGAAGGAGGATCTCTCTACTTTGTCTTCCTTAACAGGAGTCTATAGCTGTGGATCCCCCAGGTGTCTGTCAGTTTGTCGTACTGTGGGGGCTTGCATGTTGCTGTGATGCTGGAAACTATGCCATGGATATTCAGATACCAGCCGGGTCACCCATAGTGGATAGGTTTCAGCTGAGCTTCCAGAGTAAGATAGACTAGGAAGAAGGACCCGACAGTCTACTTCCGAAAAGAATTAGTCAGTGAAAACCTTATGAATAGCAATGGAACATTGTCTGATATAGTGCTGGAAGATGAGCCTCTCAGATTGGAAGGCACTCGAAAGACAACTGGGAAGAGCTGCCTCCTCAAAGTAGAGTCGACCTTAATGATGTGGATGGAGTCGAGCTTTCAGGACCTTGGTTTGCTAATGTGGCATGAAACAAAATGAGAAGAAACAGCTGCAAACATCCATTAGTAATCGGAACGTGGAATGTACGAAGTATGAATCTTGGAAAATTGGAAATTGTCAAAAATGAAATGGAATGCATAAACATCAATATCCTAGGCATTAGTGAGCTGAAATGGATTGGTATTGGCCATTTTGAATCAGACAATCATATGGTCTACTATGCTGGGAACAACTTGAAGAGGAATGGTGCTGCATTCATTGTCAAAAAGAACATTTCGAGATCTATCCTGAAGTACAACACTGTCAGTCATAGGATAATATCCATAGGCCTACAAGGAAGACCAGTTAATTTGACTATTATTCAAATTTACGCACCAACCACTAAGGCCAAAGATGAAGAAATTGAAGATTTTTACCAACTTCTTCAGTCTGAAACTGATCAAACATGCAATCAGGACGCATTGCTAATTACTGGTGATTGTAATGCAAAAGTTAGAAACAAAGAAGAAAGATCAGTAGTTGGAAAATATGGCCTTGGTGATAGAAATGATGTCAGAGATCACATGACAGATTTTTACAAGACAAATGACTTCTTCATTGCAAATACCTTTTTTCACCAACATAAATGGCGACTATACACATGGACCTCACCAAATGGAATGCACAGGCATCAAATTGACTACATCTGTGGAAAGAGATGATGGAAAAGCTCTCTATCGTCAGTCAGAAAAAGGCCAGTGGCTGTCTGTGGAACAGACCACCAATTGCTCATATGCAAGTTCAAATTGAAACTGAAGAAAATTAGAACAAGTCCACTAGAGCCAAAGTATGACCTTGAGTATATCCCACCTGAATTTAGAGACCATCTCAAGCATAGATTTGATTCCTCGAACACTAATGACCAAAGACCAGATGAGTTGTGGAACGACGTCGAGGACATCATACATGAGGAAAGCAAGAGGTCATTAAAAAGACAGGAAAGAAAGAAAAGACCAAAATGGATGTCAGAAGAGACTCTGAAACTTGCTCTTGAACATCGAGTAGCTAAAGCAAAAGGAAGAAATGATGAAGTAAAAGAACTGAACAGAAGATTTCAAAGGGCAGCTCGAAAAGACAAAGTAAAGTATGATAATGACACGTGAAAAGAACTGGAGACAGAAAACCAAAAGGGAAGAACACGCTCAGCATTCCTCAAGCTGAAAGAACTGAAGAAAAAATTCAAGCCTCGAGTTGCAATAGTGAAGGATTCTATGGGGAAAATATTACAGGAAACAGGAAGCATCAAAAGAAGATGGAAGGAATACACAGTCATTATAGCAAAAAGAATTGGTGGACCTTCAGCCACTTCAAGAGGTAGCATATGATCAAGAACTGATGATACTAAAGGAAGAAGTCCAAGCTGCACTAAAGGCACTGACAAAAAACAAGGCTTCAGGAATTGATGGACTATCAACGAGATGTTTCAACAAACTGATGCATCGCTTTAAGTGCTCACTCATCTATGCCAAGAAATTTGGAAGACAGCTACCTGGCCAACTGACTGGAAGAGATTCATATTTATGCCTATTCCCAAGAAAGGTGATCCAACCGAATGTGGAAATTATTGAACAATATCATTAATATCACACTCAGGTGAAATTTTGCTGAAGATCATTCAAAAGCGGCTGCAGCAGTATGTCAACAGGGAACTGCCAGAAATTCGGGCTGGATTCAGAAGAGGACGTGGAACCAGCGATATCACTGCTGATGTCAGATGGATCCTGGCTGAAAGCAGAGAATACCAGAAAGATGTTTACCTATGTTTTATTGACTATGCAAAGGTATTTGATCGTGTGGATCATAACAAATTATGGATAACATTGCAGAGAATGGGAATTACAGAACACTTCATGGTGCTCATGAGGACCTGAACACAGATCAAGAGGCAGTTGTTCGGACAGAACAACGGGATGCTGTGTGGTTTAAAGTCAGGAAAGATGTGCGTCAGGGTTGCATCCTTTCACCATACCTATTCAATCTGTATGCTGAGCAAATAATCTGAGAAGCTGGACTATATGAAGAAGAAAGTGGTATCAGGATTGGAGGAAGACCCATTAACAACCTGCGATATGCAGATGACACAACCTTGCTTGCTGAAAGTGAAGAAGTCTTGAAGCACTTACTGGCAAAGATCAAAGACCACAGCCTTCAGTATGGATTACCCTTCAACATAAAGAAAACAAAAATCCTCACAACCTGACCAGTAAGAAACCTCATGGTAAATGGAGAGAAGATTGAAATTGTCAAGGATTTCATTTTACTTGGATCCACAATCAACACCCATGGAAGCAGCAGTCAGGAAATCAAAAGACACATTCATTGGGCAAATCTGCTGCAAAGGACCTCTTTAAAGTGTTGAAAAGCAAAGACGTCACCTTGAAGACTAAGGTGTGCCTGACCCAAGCCATGGTATTTTAAATCTCATCATATGCATGTGAAAGCTGGACAATGAATAAGGAAGACCGAAGAAGAATCGATGCCTTTGAATTGTGGTGTTGGCGAAGAATATTGAATATACCATGGACTGCCAAAAGAATGAACATATCTGTCTTGGAAGAAGTACAACCAGAATGCTCCTTAGAAGGAAGGATGGCAAGACTACGTCTTACATACTTTGGACATGTTGTCAGGAGAGATCAGTCCCTGGAGAAGGACATCATGCTTGGTAAAGTACAGGCTCAGCGAAAAAGAGGAAGACCTTCAATGGCATGGATTGACACAGTAACTGCAACAATGGGCTCAAGCATAACAACGATTGTGGGCATGGCGCGGGACTGGGCAGTGTTTCGTTCTATGGTGCATAGGGTCACTATAAGTCAGAAGCAACTTGACGGCACCTAACAACAACGACAACATAGCTGTGGATGAGGTGTTGGTGGTTCAGTGGTAGAATTCTCATCGTCCATGTGGGAGACCCAGGTTAAATTCCCTGGCCAGTGCACCTCATGCACAGCCACTGCTCATCTGTCAGTAGAGACTTGCGTGTCACCATGATGCTGAATGGGTTCAGTGGAGCTTCCAGAATAAGACAGACTAGGAAGAAAGATCTAGTGATCTATTTCCAAAAATCAGCCAATGAAAACCTATGGATTACAATGGTCCAATCCTGGTGTACTTGGGGTTGCCATGAGTACAGGCCAACTCAACAATAACTAACAACAACAACATAGTTGTGGACACTTCAGATGTCATCCACAGTGGGAAACGGCCCCAAATAGAAGGAAGGGTTAGATGCTACATGGTGAAACAAAAACAACTCAAAGCCATACCCACAACCCACTGCATGATTTGGCCTTGCTTTACTCATTAGCCTCATCTGGCACTGCCCCCTCCTCTCACCAACCATGCTCTAGGCACACTGGTTTTAGTTCACTTTCTTTTTTGTGCCAAGCTCTCTCCCATCTCATTGCCAGCCAGCAGCTATACCTGGAATTCTCCACCATACTCTACCTTCTCCTTCTGTCTAAGCTCTCCGCAGCCTTTTAAGTCTCAGCTTCCATGAAACCTCTATGGGAAATACTTGTCTGACCACCACTGTTCTTGGCCAAATCTAGGTTATTCCCCCACTTGTATATTACCATATAAACCTGTACTTCTTCTTCATAACATTTACGTTGTTGTTGGGTGTCGTCAAGTCAATTCTGATCCATAGAGACCCATATGACAGAGTAGAACTGCCCCATAGGGTTTCTAGGCTGTAATCGTTAAGGAAGCAAATCACCGGGTCTTTCTCCCACAGAGCCACTGGGTAGGTTTGAGCCTCCAACTTTTCAGTTAGCAACTGAGCACTTAACGGTTGCACCACCAGGGCTCCTTATAGCACTTACAAAAAAGAAAACCAAACCCATTGCTGTTGAGTTGATTCCAACTCCTAGAGACCCTATAGGACAGAGTAGCACTACTCCATAGGGTTTCCAAGGCTGTAAATCTTCATGGAAGCAGATTACCACATCTTTCTCCCACATAGCAGCTGATGGGTTCAACTGCCAACCTTTGGGTTAGCAACTGAGAACTTAACCATTGTGCCACCAGGGCTCCTTATAGCACTTACACAGTTATAATTAAATAATCATTGATATTACTTTGCAAATGTCTGTTTCACCCACTAGATTACAAGCTTCATGAAAGTGAGGTCTGTATCAGTCTTTTTTCACTGATTCATCTCTGTTTCCAGTAAACCCTCAATAAATATTTATTGAATGACTGAATGAGTTGATAAAAGAAAAGTGGACAAGAATGTGGTAGTTAGCTTCCTGAAATCCTTAAATGTTTTTATTTTTTTCACTGAATGGTAGCAGGCATGAGCCTCTCCTCCTTCCTATTGTGCTATGAAATCTTGAAGAACATGGCCATGTCTTATGCTTCTTTGTACCCTTCTTGTTGGCGCAAAGCTAGGAACATTGAATAAGTGGATAAACAGACAGATGGATTCTTAAATGAAGTAGCTGGAGTTGTAGTGAAAAAGCTCTTTCTGCTATTTCCTATGAACCTCCCTGGTATATCTTAGATTAAATTCCTTTTGTTCGAGCTAGGAGATAAAATGGTGCTCACTGTGTTTACTTATTTGACCAGTAAATATAGGCTAGGTTTTCTGCTAGGTATTACAGGGGTTAAAAGGAATTTAAAACTCCACCTTTCCCCTACCAAAGAGTTTAAAGTATAGTTAGGAAGACCAGTCAGTAATACACGAGTTAAACAATACGGGATGCAGACAACAATACAAGACAATAGTGAAAGAGATGTTATGTGATGGTGTAGTATTAATCGCCAAGAAAGTAGAGACGGTAAGATCTATTCATTCTGAGGAGAGTGAGGTTTTAGCCATTATGATGGCCCCTGTTTCTACATCTACCTTTCATATAGATACTCAAACTCTTCCCAAAGAATTGCACCTTTTAAGAACCTCTTCTCCACCTTCCTCCTTCTATTCCTTCCATGCTCTCTCGACCTTCCCAAACACACTTTGAGTTGTGAATCCTGGAAACAATTATCTTGCTGTGTTCTAGGTTTCAGGCTGTAAATCTGCTTCTTTCCCAAGGACCTGTGGATGTGAACCATTGTCATACTAGAGGCCCTGTAGCTGCTCCTCTGTGTTAAAATAAGCACAAAGGTGGATGCAGACGTGGAGTCCCTGGATGTGCAAATGGTTAGTGTGCTTGGCAGCTAACCAAAAGGTTGGAGGTTCAAGTCCACCCAAAGGTTCCTTGGAAGAAAGGTCTGGAGATCTGCATCTGAAAAATCAGCAATTGAAAACCCTATGCAGCACAGTTCTACTCTGACATACATTGGGTTGCCATGAGTTGGAGTCAACCTGATGGCAACTGATTAAGGTCCAGACGTAAACACTGACTGTTGTAGGATTGCCCGTTATTTGCCCTGGCTAGAAAATGCATTTACAGCAAATTGCAGACATTGCCTTTTAAAATCTAGTTTTATTACTTGGAAATGGATCTATTATTAAGAATCTTTGATTCTGTGTACATTGGACGTTCAGCTTGGGGGTCTTGGTTAAGAACTTCTGTCAAGTTCTAAGACAGACTAACCAGTTTGAATTCTGGCGACTTTAACCTCTTTAAGCCTTAGCTGTCTCATCTGTAAAATGCAGACTATAAATGTACCTATCTTATAAGCTTATTGTGAAGATTAAAAAAGAAAATGAAAGTCAAGACTTAGCATGGTACCCGGCACAGAGGAAGCATACTGTTAAATTTAACTGTTATTAAAAAACAGTTGCCATCGAGTCAATTCCAACTCATAGCTACCCCATGTGTGTCAGAGTATAACTGTGCTCCATGGGGTTTTCAGTGGCTGACTTTTTGGACGTAGATTGCCAGGTCTTTCTTCTGAGGCACCTCTGGGTGGACTCGAACCTCCATCCTTTCAGCTAGCAGTCAAGCAAGTGAAATATTTGCTCCACCCAGGGACTCCTGTCATTATTGCTGTAGCCTCTTCAGCTGCCTTAGCTGTTGAGTGTGTGTATTTCCCCCGGCTCTTTGTTGTCCTTCCACTCTTTCCCACCACATATTCCAGAACGAGAATTTGAGATTGGACAGAAGAATGCTGTGAAAATCGTCACTTTGCATTGAAATTGCAACGGGAAGGAACCAATCTGAATCCTTTACAGTCAGCTGTAACACCACTCCTGCTGGTCCAAGCTCAACCCTGCAAGCCGGACTTGCCAATGGAAGGCTCGTGACTCTGAAGGGTAACCTTGGGGACCAGAAATGCTTTGGATTCTGGATAAGAGGCTGAGGGGCGTGTATCTTGCAGCAGGAGCAGGATAGCGTCAGGAAAGCTGCTGTGGCACCAAAACCAAGCGACAGAAAACAGACTGCACTTTCTTTCCCCTCACTGTTTCATCTCTCATGGCTCTAGTTAGCGCGGGGCCCTCTCCCACTCCTCAGTGCTCTCGTCAACCCGGGGTCAGAGCAATTGTCTAGAACAATTACTACTGCTGTCTCAGTTATCGGCAGCCTAAATTCTGCTCCTCTCAATAATACTAGAAAAAAAAAAAAGAATCCCGACTGTATGTGCACCACAGCAGAGTTTGTGTGCGTGAGCGCGCTAATCAGGAAAACAATTTCCACTTGCGTAAAGCAGCATTCAGGACAACAAACACAGTGTTGTTTTCGGGCAATTAGAGACAGCTGCTCTCCTTTCTCCATGCATGTGAAATCCTGTGTGCAGCACAGGGCAGAAACACTGAGTGGAAAGAAACACCCAGACACGAGATCATGCTTTTAATTAGCTTCTCTTCCGACACCAGACATGTCTCCCTCTGTCCACCCATCCTGGTTCCTCTGATCATTTCTTACCATGGGCAATGAACATATGTCCCTTGGTCGTGCTAACGGACACCTGTCTGCAGAAGGAGGCAGGCTGGCTCCCCGCGTCCCCTCCCTCCCTGCTGATTGAGAGGTTTAAGCTTCAAATTTCAATTCTGCCCCTGGGTCTGTGGTCTATTTGGAACAAGTTGGCATGGGGTGGGTTCTGGTGGTGTACTTTTTAATTGCATTATCCTGGGTGACGGAAATCTTTTCATTCTTCATGCACAAAGCACAGGCTGCACAGGGCACACACTTCCCACCGTGACTTTGAGCCAGGGCCCAGTTCTCTCCCAGGGCCACTTTGTTAGTTGCTCTAAGATCCTTTGTCACCTCGCACTATTAATTGCCCTTGAGCAGCACCAGGCTTTTTAATTCAGATTTTCCTACAGCAGCAGGAGCGAAAATGGGATGATGCTAAAGGGGGGCAATGTTAATTGCTAACGTAGGTAGCATTTTTTTTATTGCTGTTGTTTAAGACAACCTTTTACATTTTTGTAATCTTGGAGTAAAGAAGTACAGACTGAGTAAAGGATCACAACCTAAGGACCTTCTCAATAAGGCATAGGGGAGGGAATGACTGTACTTTCTTCGTTTTATTTAATTTGGTTGCCCCAGAATCAAGGTATTCAAGAAATCTCACCTGAGTCAGAAATAAGACAAGACATCGTTAAGGTTACATGGTCCACGTGTTGCTTTCAGAGACTGAGGGAGGGAAGAGCAACAAAAATACAACCTTTTCCTTTCTTTATAAAGGGAAATTTAATTAGCCACCCTTTTTGTTGTTGTTAGCTGCCATCAAGTCGGCTCTGACTCAAGGTGACCCCAGGAGCTATTATTATTATTACTTAATTCTCTGGTATTGTTAAGGACACACACATCCTCAAACATATCAGGTACCTACTATACGAATGTGCAGTTATGTGGCACTGGGGGAAACAAAAAGAAGTGGGATGCCATTTAGGACCTTCTGCATTTTGTTGTCCAGCCCAGCACACCAGTCCTTGAATGCAATTTATTTCTGCTCGCCATATTTCTTTTCTAAAGTCGGTGAGATGACCTTAGCATCAACATGTATGTGAGAATCCTGAGAAACCGTGTGGTGGTGATTTTCTTTCCCAGGAAGCCAGCCAACAGGCCAGCCAACAAGTGGGATCCCTGATTCTGCATCCAATAAGGCGCCCCCAGAAGGGTAAGGAGAATGCCCCAGCCAAGTACAGGAGTGAAGCATGGTGGGGACTCACCAGGACACCAGGAATTCTGTCTTGGGGGCAGCTGTGACTGTCACACAGTGGTGAGAACCTGGACAGCATCGCAGCATGATAGAGCTGGGTTCAAAGTCTAAGTTGGTCACTTACCTATGGGGTGACTCTAGACAAGTTATGTAACCACTTAAGTCTCAGTTTCCCCAGCCATATGATGGGAAGAATGATACCTACATGGTAACGCTGATTTAAAGATTAAATTAAGATGGAAGCGTGTAGAATTACACAACAAGAACAATTTAGAAGTATGCCTTGCACATCATAAATGCGAGCTAAATGTTAACCAGGATTGTAATCTTGGGCAATCTGTGTCAGGACGCTGGACTCTTCTTAGGCACTACATCACATCTAAAATTAAGGTGACATGTTTGAGAGCTAGAGAGGGCACTATCAATAATTACACCAGGATGAAGGCAAACACAGGGGCAGTCCCAGGCAAACTGGAATTGATTTTCATCTTCCCAGAATCATGTTTTACTTCTTCAGCATAGGTCTTGCCTGAAGCTTTTGAAAGTGTTCCCTTTCTGAATGAGGGTACGGTCAGAATGACCTCCCGTCTCCTGGCTCAGATGGACCTGATTGAAATTTGTCTGCTCTCCACCCTTCTCCAAGAAGGCCCACCAGTTAGGGCTGGTGGGCATGGGTGTTGTTGTTAGCTGCTGTCAAGTCGTGACGACCCCATGTACAATAGAACAAGATGTTGCCCGGTCCTGTACCGTCTTCACGACCACTGATATGTTCGAGTGCATTCTTGCGGCCACTGTGTATTTTGAGTGCCTTCCAACCTAGGGGGTTCATCTTCCAGCACTATATGGGACAGTGTTCTATTGTCATCCATAGGGTTTTCAATGCCAAATTTTTGAAAGAAAATCTCCAGGCCCTTCTTGCTAGTCAGCCTTAGTCTGGCAGCTCCTCTGAAACCCGTCCATCATGGGTGACCCAGCTTGTATTTTGAAGGACCGCGAGCCATCACAGGACCACAAACTGACAGACGGGTGGTGGGGCCGACAGGCTAGAAGGCTGTAAATGCTGCAGTGTCCTATAGCCGATGCAAAGGGCAGAGCCATTCCTGGTGTCTGGCCACTGGCTCCTTCAATCAAGATAATCTCCCCTTCAATGGGGAATTCTAGCCACAGAAGCACTCCTGGCCGCCCAAACAAGCCAGCCCCTCTCCGTCAGCCTGTGGCTGCCACAGCACTTAAGACTGCAGATGACAAAGACACTTCACAGTAGGAATCAATGCCGGGTGAGAGCAGAGCCACTTGAGAGCAGGCAGGAACAAAAGATGCTCTGGTGTTCAGAAACAGCTCTGCCTTCCAGGGGAAGGAGAGCGGACATTTAGCTAGTGCTAGCTTCCACGTCTGCCCTCCCAAACGCACACTCTCGTTTTTCTTGAAGTTGATTCTCACTGAAAAAAAAAGAAATCTACAGTGTAATTTAGCTCTTTTTCCTCAGTGATAGCCATACCAAATTTACTTTCTATGACGTAGAGATTAAAGAAAGAAAAAAACAAAAAACCTGACTGTTCACTCAGAGATGTCCTTAGAAAAAGTAAAATTATCAGATTAATTTATTTAAATTTGAAATTGTTGGTCCCTGGGTAGCGCAAATGGTTTGTGCTCACCTACAAACCTAAAGGTTGGCAGTTTGAACCCACCCTGCCACACCAAGGAAGAAAGTCCTGATGATCTGCTTCCGTAAAGATTATAGCCAAGAAAACCCTATGGAGCACCGTTCTACTCTGTGACGCGTGGAGTCACCATGAGTCGGAGTGGACTTGATGGCAATGAGTGTGTTTGTTTGTTTTTTGGTTTTGTAACGTCTCCTGCTTTCTTTCTTTTCTTCCAGAAAGATAACTGTCCACAGTTTTTCTTAGTCTGTATGTTGCAGTTTCTTTCCTATCCTCTCTATTCCTTTAGCTCTAAAATGAAAGTAAAATAACGCCTGTTTTATCTGCCTCGAAGGATTTTTGTGAGGAATGAAAATAACAAAATCATAGAAATAATCTGCATACTTTGTGGTTTATCAAGTGCTTTCATTTAATGCCACAACAACTCCATGAGGTCAGTAATATGACCTACTGGACATAAACGTGGTTTGAAAGTATCAAACAAAGAAAAATGCAAGGCATTATGCTTATTGATGGTGTGACTATTAGGAATAATGACAATGAGTTTCCCTTTGTCTGGTTCTTTCAGGAGGAAGTCATGGGAATAAGGAGTGGCTCTGAATCTTCCTTTAGCTGCTGTAATGCTTCTCCTCAGGCCACCCCAGCCACATCAGTCTTTCTTCCCAAAGCAGTCTGTGGAGTGAGAAGAGTGGGTTAGGGTTAGGGGTACAATGGTTTGGACAAGTGCCCCACTTGTTACCACCACAAACCAAGCTCTTTACACATCATAACTCTCCCATTAGAGAGATGTCAGTAGTCCCTTAGTGGTGCAAACAGTTAATACAGTCACACTCGGCTACTAACTGAGAGGTTGGAGGTTCAAGTACACTCAGAAGCACATCAGAAGAAATGCCTGATGATCAACATCTGAAAAATCAGCCATGGAAAACTCTGTGGAGCACAGTTCTACTCTGACACACATGGAGTCATCAGGTGTTGGGGTCAACTCAAAGGCAACTGGATTTTTTTGGTTTAGAGAGATGGCAAACTTAAAAAAAATTCGTTGCCATAGAATTGATTCTGACTCATAGTGGCCCTGTAGGACAGAGTAGAAGTGCCTCATAGGGTTTCCAGGGAGTGGCTGGTGGATTTGAACTGCCAACTTTTTGGTTAGCATCTTGAGCTCTTAACCACTGTGCCGAACTTAGTTCTCTCCTACTCTGTTTGACCTCATTTCTTCCCACTTGTTCTGTTTACTGCCACCCATAGCAAGAACTCAGTTGTCAGGTGTGTCTGTGGTCAGGGGCAGATTACCCAGTAAGGAAGGTAAGCATAGGCTTACTTGTGCTTACTTACTAATCTGTAGTGAATAATCTCACATGGTTTTCACCACATCAAAGATTCTGCTTCTAGGTATGGTTGGCATCTGTCTCTCTCCCAACCCCACAACACTTTCCTACAGATTTAAAACCTCATTTCAAATTTACAGTCCCTGACAGGGACGGATTACCCAGTCAACAAGGTAAGCACGGGTTTACTTGTGCCTATTTCCTGATCTGTAGTAAACAGTTTCACCTGTTTTTCAACTCACAGACCTTCACTTCCTCTCAGAACCAGCTTCCTTCTCTCCTCTCCAGATGCAACTCCAGCTTGTCCTCTCTGGAGCTTTACTGTGCAGTGTCTGCGTGTTGCATCCATCTGGCCACAATGAGTTTAGCCTGGATTCCAAGCTCCTGACTCAGGTCCAAGAAATGCCTTTTCTTGGTGTTAAGCTATCTGCGTGGATTTTGAAACCAACTGTATTAGTTTCCTAGAGCTGCCATAGCAAATTACAGAAATGTGGTGGCTTAAAACAACAGATATTTGTCTTCTCACACGTTTGGAGGTAAGAAGACCAAAATCAAGGTGTTGTCAGGGCCATGCTCCCTCTGAAGGCTCTGGGAGAAGATCCTGCCTGGTCTCCTATCCTCTGGTGAGTGAGAGCTATCCTTGGTGTTCCTTCACCTGTAGGTTCATCACCCCAATATCAACTCTGTCTTCACATGGCCTTCCTCTCTGTGTCTCTCTGTCCTCTTCTCATAAAGACACCAGTCATTGTGTCTAAGTCCCACCCAAATCTAGTATGACCTCATGTTAATTTAATTACATCTGCAAAGACCTTATTTCCAGATAAAGTCATATTCTGTGGTTCTGGGCAGACATGAATTTTGGGGAGGACCTTATTCAACTCATTACACCATTTATCTATCACAGGTTTCTAGGGGCCTAAACAGCATGTAACCTCTACTCTTGGTTGACCCAATTCTGAGTGCCCTAGTTAATTAATCTAAATCAGAATCAGCTGGAGGACCTATTAAACCACAGATTGCTGAGCCCTACCCCCAGAGGTCAAGATTCACTAAGTCTGAGGTGGGGCCTAGAGTCTGCATGGCTAACAAGTTTCCAGGTGCTGCTGCTGCTGCTTGGAATGACAGGATGGAGGCCACTCACTGCCCTTGCTACTCAAAGTGTGGTTCATGGGCCAGCAACATCAGAATACCTGGGAGGTTTTTAGATACACAGAATCTCGGATCCCCCTGTATACCTACTGAATCAGAATCTGCATTTTAACTTGAGTCCCAGGTGCTTCATATAGCTTCAGTATATGTCCACCACTTGCTACTTACTGAATGGAGGCACTCGTACTCCAGTGTTGTGTCAGGGTTACAGGAGCAGCCATTTAAAATATAGTGTTTACGTTATAATGAACTTGGGGTAAAAGGCACAGTTTACCAAACTGTTAAAGTTAAAACTGGAAACTATAAAGACGTTTCTGGTTTATAGCAGGCACTTTCTAACCATACCCCCAAGGATCTTGAGCGTGTGCAATTATTACCATCCTCCCTTCTGAGTAATTGCACTGAGAGATTTGAGAAGCTGGACTGCTTCACCTGTTTCTGAAAGTTAGCTTAGCATCTGGGCCTGCTTTTAGTAATCATAATGTGACTTTAGTAGTGGATGTATCTTCCCTGAGGGAGAGTGTCATAACTAGCAGAAGACCTCTCTTTCATTTGAAAATGCGGCGGTCTTTTTGGACTACACCCTGTTCCCTCTTTCTGGCCTGAGTTTCTGGTTATAGTGTCTTCTACAAGTTCATATGAGATGTTTCCTTCCGCTATCACCTTCCCCCCCCCCCCCCCACACACACGCCGAGAAATAGCTTTTTTCCAAAATCTTGTTTCACTTCATAGTTACGATACAAAGCATTTTTATGCCTATGCAGTAATAATTGACAACGCTGTGAGAAAGGCTGTCCTCTGTTCTTACACAAATAACTCTGGTGTGCTTCCTTAGAGAATCTGGTTGATTCTTCTTTGTTGAACATCTAAAGAGATATAGTGGCTAGAAAAGCGTCCATAAAGATGAAACCAGAAGTGAGGGGCCTATCAATTCCTTAGAAGACTTAAATGACATACAGAAAAAATCATGGAGTTAAATACTGGAGAAAGAGATACAGACAGAGGAGCATGTGAGATGTGTTTCAATTTTGAAGGTGAAAGCACCTCATAAAATCCCCTGCCATCATCCAGTGTTACCTTTGAACATTTGGCTCTATAAGATGGGAGAAAGTAGAAAGCCTCCAATTATTTTAGAATTCCAGCACACTAATAAGATGACAGCCTTATTATTATTTTACTACTATTTAAGAGTATTAAGACAGTTGCTGCTTAGTTGACCCCAACTCACGGTGGCCTCATATGTGTCAGAGTAGAACTATGCTCCATAGGGTTTTCAATGGCCGATTTTTTGGAAGTGGATCACCAGGCCTTTCTTCCGAGGCAGCTTGAGGGGACTCAAACTGTCAACCTTTTGTTTATCAGCTGATTGCTTGTACCACCCAGAGACTCCTTTATTATTATATCTCTGCTATAGCTTAAGAACCCTGTCTGGAACTATAAAGAGACTTCCTTCTGAACTTAGCTGATATTGATGGTAAAGTAGACATCACCAAATTAGAGATTCAAGGGAATCTGGCTGACTCACTTTATCTGGTATTGATATATAATCTCTTTCAGTCACCAAGGAATCAGCTGTGGGTAAGTAGCTGTGAATTTGAGATGGAAATATTTGATAAAGAACAAAGTTTCCTAGGATTCTCTGGGTTCCGGCCATTTGGGGGCTGACTTGGGAACCTGGGCTCCGTGAAGTTCTTTACACACCAATCTAAGTGACAGTATCTGTAAGGAAAAGCTAAAATGTCAGAATTTCCTTCCCTTGTTACCCTAACTAACCTCTGCCTGCCTACATTATATTCCCTAAAAATTTCAGTCCTTTATTCTAGTGTATATAAATTAAATTGGAATTTTAAGGTATTTTATTAAGTAATTTACATTTTAAAAAATTGTTTATTGGCTGTTGAAGAAACAAATGTTTGTTGCTTACAAGAAACAGACTAGAAATATGTATTGATGGAATTTTCCCTGCACTGGTGGTTTAGTGGTAGAATTCTTACCTTCCATGTGGGAGACCAGGGCTCGATTCCTGGCCAATGCACCTTATGCACAGCCACCGCCCGTCTGTCGATGTAGGTTTGTGTGTTGCTGTGATGCTAACAAGTTTCAGCAGAGCTTCCAGACTAAGACCAGGAATAAAGGCCTAGAGTTCTACTTCCAAAAATCAGCCAGTGAAAACCCTATGAATCACAACTGTCCAGTCCATAACCAATCATGGAAATGGTGCAAGACCAGGCAGCATTTCATTCTGTTGTGCATGGTATCATCGTGAGTTGAGGGGCCAACTTGGTGGCAGCTAACAACGGCAACAACAGAGCTAAGGAAATAGAGATTGTCCTGAGAAAGTAAAGCAGGGGAATAATTTTCCAATCTTTGAGATTTTTTAGCATGAGAGTGACATTGGCCAGATTTCACAGGCTCAAGAAATAGACAATGTGATGCTTGTTTTGCAGGAAATAGTTGGTTTCATACATCTTTCCTACGCAGTTTTGAAACTGCATTTTTTGACATCCCTCCTCAATGCAGGGTGTAATTCCATAGGAAGTATCATGCTGTAGCCTAATAATAGATGCGTAAGATTCTGGCATCCTTGGGATCTTCACATGATGGTCATAAGGCAAAATATAGAAAATGATGCAAGTTTAACCCAACCAAAAGCAAACCCATTGCTGTCGAGTCAATTCCGAATCATAGTGACCCTATCGGACAGAGTAGAACTGCCTCATAGGGTTTCCAAGGAGCAGCTGGTGGATTCAAACTGCTGATTTTGGTTAGCAGCCATAGCTCTTAACCACTGCGCTACCTGGACACTGATGCAAGCTTAGTGGTTATGAATTTCTAGAGTCTAATTCCAATGGCCTTTTTAAAACATTGAACGTGATGGCTGCATTATATATGTTTTGTCCATTATTTAGTAACAAAGGAGCAGAATAAAGCTCTTAGAAGGAAAGCTGTTCATTTTGACTAAGGAAGCAACTTTCTTTCCTATTTGCTCACACCTGCTCTTGACAGGACGTGGAATCCTGCAAGAGATAAAACTGTGAAACATTAACCTGGGTTACAGGAGTCACCTGAGGTTCTGAAAAGCTCAGGGGGGATTCCAGGGAAAATCGTCTTCTCTTGGAGAAGTGGTTTTATAAACTGCTATCAGAAGTCCCCTGTGTGCTTTTTGGTTTCATCTATTTATTAAAATAGCAGCATTGGAGTCACCATGTTTTTGTGGAAAGCAGAAAGGTCACTCAGAGGTGGTCCTCCTGAGGAAATTGGAGCAATATAAAAATTGGCTGCCCTCGGCCTCGCTGCATGGGTGGTTTGTGCTGTCTTTCCTCTCAGGAAGTCTTGGGATCAAAAGTGCTGAGCACAAACAAAAGTGGTGGCCCAGCTTCCTTGCCCCTTTCAGTTCTTTGTCTTTCTTTACTTGAGTAAAAAGATTGGGGGAGATTTTGTGAGTACACTTAAGCTAAAGGCCCTGACGGGTTCCTTTTCAAACCCTCAGGAAAAAGTCTGTCAACATTATAAAAAGTAACACTTATATGATAAAAAAAAAAAAGAACAAATTTTAAAATAAAGAAAATCAAATCAGACTGAATGTCTCCTAGAGACACTAGCAACAATAGGATTTGAGTGAGAAAAGGGATGAAAAAAATACATTTCGTGTGAAACCCAGATCACACACAAGCCTTCTGATCTAATTAAAAACCTTTCGGTCTAGCTTTGCTGGTTTGCCTTTTCCATGCTTTCTGTAACGGATTTCCACCAGAATGCTGAAGTTCTGGGAAGCCTGCGGCCCTGTCAGATGTGCTGAGTGATAGGGCGCTGGCTAATGCGGTTCCCGGAAGAAGCAGTGACTTACTTCTCTCGGTGCCGCTTGTTCCGCCACACCTCAGACCACTCCACATCACCTTTATAGATCTTGGTTAAAAGCCATTTCCCAGCCCCTGAAGCGCAGCCATCACTCTTGTGGTTGTTGATTCTTGAGCTTTGTATGATGATGCACCACCTTAGATTTGGGGGAGACCTGAGGTTTCGTTTGTGAAAACTCTTTGGCTAAAACTGAGATATAAGAATGTTAAAAAATATATTGAAAAAAATCAGAATCATGTTCTCCCAACATAATTGCTTCATGTTTTGCTTATTACACATATACATGTTTTATCTGGTGGCAATCATAGGATATCATTTTTTAACACGGTTCTTTTATTTTAATGATGTTGCATCATATTTTTCACATTGCTACATACTTTTCTTAGCTATTTTATCTCACTGACTGCATGATAATTTATTGAGTAACATACCCATTTTGTCCTATTATTGGACATTCAGAGTGTTTCCTTTCTTAATAATTTATTTTATATTGTATTGTTGTTGAGACTATATACCAGTTCAACAATTTCTACAGGTACAATTCAGTGACATCCTTTTTGGTTTTGGGGGTTTTTTGGCTCATGTCGATAAATCTCTAGAGAACACTCTTCCTTCACAGAGCTTTTGGCTTCTGTTGAGTTATTTTCTTAGGATAAAGTCATAGGAATGAAATCACTAGGTCAAAGTTTATGACAGTCTCTGTTGCTCTGGCTATCCTTTGTTATATTGCTTTCCAAAAAGTATATGCCAATTTACAATGCCAACACGGTATAGCAGTGAAAGTGAAATATGGATTTTCAAGTAACCTTTAGAAATAATTGTTTTGCTACTTCAGTAGATGAAAATAGTTCCTCAAGTTTGCCTTAGTACGCACTTCTTTGGCTGTACTGGTGAAAATATGAATTATTTCCAAGTTTATTTTTTATTTGTATTTCCTGTTGTGCTAATTATCAAAGTGACATATTTTCCACTCTCCTGTATTCACCAAAAAACCAAAAAAGCCGTTACTGTCGAGTCAATTCTGACTCGTAGCGACCCTATAGGACAGAGTAGAACTGCCCCATAGGATTTCCAAGGAGCGGCTGGTGGATTTGAACTGCCAACCTTCTGGTTAGTAGCTGAACTCTTAACCACTACGCCATCAGGCTTCCAGTATCCATCAATTTTACAATGGGTTTAGAAAAACTGCAGCCCATTAGGTCTCCATAATCTAATTGATTCTTCCATTATCCTGAGGAATGGCTTCATGATGATGTTCTTGACTCATAAAACCAAACCATTTGCCGTGGAGTCGGTTCTGACTCCTGGTGACCCCATGTGTGTCAGAGTAGAACTGTGCTCCATAGGGTTTTCTTTTTTTTTTTTTTTTTTGGTGGCCAATCACACAATACTTGAAATCATGGCATAGCCAAGTTGACAGTTATTTCTGGGGGAAACAATTCAATCTACAACAATAAGTGCAATTTCAACAGACAGAGAAAGAGTGGGAATGAAGGCATTGGAAAGGTAGGAATGGGGCAGATGTCCTCATGCTGAGGAGCTTGGTTATCTGTTCCTTAAACATTCAATGTTTGTTAACCGACTGGTTCTATTCCTCTTCTATCTATATCTCTTGTATCAGTTTTTCCTCAGACCTACTCCTCTATTCATGCCATTTCTTACTACTTGCATTTGAAAAGACAAGAACTTTTTAGTGAGATGTGCTTAGATACAGTTGGTTCATAGAGGTGGACTAGGATAGAGACTCATGGAGTTTTGCAGGGAGTGGGAGAGGGCACAGTGGCTTAAGTGAGGGGCTGGGGTCAGAGACAGGCTCCACAGGACCCCAGTGGACTGTGTTAAAAATAAGGACCTTATGTTGAAGGAATGGGGTATGGAGCAGAGAGAATAGAATGAAGTCAGAAAGAAAGGAAAGTAAGATTTTTTTTTATATCAAACTCTTTTTTTTGGACTTTCTTTTTTATCATTATTATTGTACTTTAGAAGAAGATTTACAGAACAAACTAGCTTCTCATTAAACAGTTAGTACACATATTGTTTTATGACTTTGGTGACCAACCCCATGACATGTCAACAATCTGCCTTCTGAACCTTGGGTTTCCTTAGGGTTTTCAGTGGCTGATTTTTTGGAAGTAAATCACCAGGCCTTCTCTCGAGGTGCCTCTGGGTAGACTCAAACTTTCAACCTTTTGGTTAGTAGCTGAGTCCATTAACCATTTCCACTACCATTTCACTTGACTCATAGATATCACTAAACAAATATTTGGACCAACTGTCGTTTGGGCTTTGTACTTCAGTCTCACTATTTCTGTGTAGTCCATATTCTCACCTCCTGCAAAGAATGTTGTCAGTAACAGTAGTGTCAAGCTATTTACTCTAAGTGGAATAAAAATGACTTTACTAGAGAGGTAGAGCTTTGTAAGCATTTAAGCTATTTGTTGTTGTTGTTAGCTGCCGTCAAGTATGTTTTGACTCATTGTAACCCTATGTAAAACAGAACGAAACACTGCCCGGTCCTGTGTCATCCTCATAATTGTTGCTATGCTTGAGCCCATTGTTGCAGTCACTGTGTCAATCCATCTCGTTGAGGGTCTTCCTCTTTTTTGCTTACCCTCCATTTTACCAAGCATGACATTCTTCTCCAGGAACTAGTCCCTCCTGATAACATGTCCAAAGTATGTGAGATGTAGTCTCGCCATACTTGCTTCTAAGGAGCATTCTGTATGTACTTCTTCCAAGACAGATTTGTTCACTTTCTGGCAATATATTCGATATTCTTTGCCAGCACCATAATTCAAAGGCATCAATTCTTCTTCAGTCTTCCTTATTCATTGTCCAGCTTTTGCAGGCATATGAGGCGATTGAAAATACCGTGTCTCGGGTCAGGCACACCTTAGTCCTCAAAGTGACATCTTTATTTTTTAACACTTTAAAGAGGTCTTTTACAGCAGATTTGCCCAGTGCAATATGTCATTTAATTTCTCAACTGCTGCTTCCATGGGTGTTGATTGTTGATCTAAATAAAATGAACTCCTTGACAACTTCAACATTTTCTCTGTTTATCATGAAGTTGTTTATTGGTCCAGTTGTGAGGATTTGTCTTTATATTTAAGCTATTTAAGGCGCATATATTACCTGCAGAGTTTATCTTTCCCAACATAGGATATAATCTTATTTAAAGACCTCTCTGTTATGGCATTAGGTCTAGGCAGCCGGTGCTCTTTCTGAACCAAAAAAACTGGTCAGCTCCCTTAAGTTCAATCGGTATTCTCACTGCCAGCCAAATTTTCAGTGCATCGTAGACATTTCCGTCACCTATCTGCAGTTTGTTGTACTGTGGTGGCTTGTGTGTTGTTATGATGCTGGAATCTATGCCACCAGTATTTCAAGTACTAGCAGGGTCACCCACTTGGACAGATTTCAGTGGAGCTTCCAGACTATGACAAACTAAGAATAAAAGCTTGACAATTACTTCTGAAAATTAACCAATGAAAACCTTATGGTTTACAACATTATAGTGATGGAAGATAAGTGATGGAAGATATAGTGATGGAAGATAAGCCGCCTAGGTTGGAAGGCACTACGTAATAACCACACGATTTCAAACATGAAGTTGGTGCAGGAGTGGGCAACGTTTCATTCCATTATTCACAAGGTCATCATGAGTAGGATCCAACTCAACAGCAACTAACAAAAATAACAACAAAAGCAGTAGTTATTTAATAAACGAACATAGGGTGTGTTTGCATTTCCTAGGAGCCATGGTGGCACAGTTGTTAAGTGCTCGTCTACTAAGTGAAAGGTTAGCAGTTTAAACCTACCAGCTGCTCTGAGGGAGAAAGATGTTGCAGTCTGCTTCTGTAAAGATTATAGCCTTGGAAACTCTATGAGGCAGTTCTACTCTGTCCTATAGGGTCACTATGAGATGGAATTGACTTCATGGCAATGTATTCATTTCCTAGAGCTACTGTTACAAGCTACAGAGGCTGGATGGCTTAAAAACAGCAGAAATTTTTTTTCTTTCACACTTCTGGAGGCTAGAAGTCCAAAATGAAGGTATCTGCATGTCATACTCTCTCTAAAGGCTCCTTCCTTGACTCTTCTTAGCTTCTTATGGCATCCCTGGACTTGTAGATACATCACTCTAATCTCTGCATCCATCTTCACATGGCAGTCTTCCCTCTGTCTGTGTGTCCAGTCTCCCTCTCCTTATAAGGACACCAATCATTAGATTTAGAGCCCACCCTATTCCAGTATGACCTCATTTAACTTGATCATATCTGCAAAGTCCCTATTTCCAAATAAGGTCACATTCACAGGTAACAGGGGTTAAGACTTCAACGTATCTTTTTGGAAGACACAATTCAATCCACAGCAGTACCTGGCTAATGAGCATGTGGCTTATTCATTCTCAGCTTGGTCAGGTTCTTATGGCCCCTCTCTGCAGCTGTGTTCTTGTCTGAGCATTTGATGGTGCTTCAGACTCTACCATGTGTCTGAGATACCCTCCATCTGTCCCCTGAGCAAGGCTGTGTGTCTCCCAAGCCAACATGCAGCCAGCTCTCAACTCAGCAGAAATGTAGGAGCCTTAGAGAATTTACTCTGCCTACTCACAATGCTTGCTTTTCTTAACTGGGTCCAGGCTGCCTCATGTTGGATGAATACACAGAAAAGCAAAGGAGAAAATTAGCTAGCATTCTCCAAAATATAACCTCTGTTGCATGAAGAATGAATGTTGGGAGACACAAAGAATATATATCACATGGCCCTTGACTCGAAGAAACTTACAAATTAATTTGGAGGATGTCTTAGGGGAACATCTTGAATTCTTAATTCAAATGCCCAATGCAACCTATAAAGCTGCTACTCACACCCTCTTGTTCTGTTCTCGGTAATTCACTCTTGTCCATATGGAAGAATGAGTGAAGGGATAGAAAGAAAGAGGCCAAGATTCTAATAGAAGTCCTGCCATAGGGAAAGAATCACCAGGTGTGAGGAAGAGGTGATGTCCTTTCCCGGTTAATTCTTGGACAACATATGACCCACAGAGGTATAAGCAAAGCTGCTAGGGACAAAGGAGTTTGACATTGTCTATGCCTTTGCTCTGCCTGGTCCCAAGCTCTTTTGCTTCCTCTCCATATTCCTGATTTTCATTCTCCAAATTCACCCCAGTTTACCCCTCTGAAGAAGCAAGACAGCTTGAAGAAAAATATCCAATCCTTTTTCCTCCTCACTTCTACCCTGCTACAGCTGAGACACAAGCAATCTCCATCTTCTAAACAGGGATTCTTCTAGAACATGTACTACATTTTTTTTTTAAATAAAATATTTACTTTGATTAAACTTTTAATTTCAAAATGCCATGTTATATTTGTTTGTACTGCTATTCCTTTTACTAATTTTTTTTTTTTACTTTTGTAATTATCTTTATCAAAAGTAAACTGCTGTTAAAGTTGGTGTGAATATCCTGAGCCTGTACAAGCTGGGCAGTGAGCAAACCAGGAGCAGTGAACTAGGAGATGGAAAAGAAGCAGGCCCAGGATTAGCAATCTGAAGGCAGTAAATCCTTCCACAGAGAGTTCAGAGATTCATGTCTCTTTCAGAGCTGTTGAAGAAAGCAACTGAATTCTGTATGTGACTCTCAGAGAGGCATACTCCCCTCAGACCTTAAAAACTGTCCTTGGCTTGAGAGTGAACCTATGATTCAGGCAAATGCTTTTAACTAAACCTGCACCAGGTGAAGTGTGGGTGATAAGGGGGAACATGAAACCTACATGGTTTCCTACTGGACAAACATCAAATAGGGTGGCCACGTGAAGGCTAACTAGTTGGATTCATACAAAGGATAGGGGCTCTGTGTGCTGCACGGCTCACTGCCGGCAGACATAGGAAAATGGAACTACCTCTCTGGAATCCCAGATAAGAACATAAGAGAGGAAAGACTTTGCTACTTTGCTTCCTGGGGACAACACTCTCCTTATTGCATAATCCTCCCCCACAACAGGTGAAACACATGCTAAAGAGGCTTTCGTTTGCAAAAATATAATTTTCTGCGAGTTCCGGCAAGATGGCGCTCTAGGCAGAAGCACCACGACGTCCCTCCACAGCAAAGATCCAAAAAACTAAGCCAAACAGAGAATGCAACAATCCTGAAACCCTAGAACATCAAATGAAGAGATAAAGAACTCAGCCAAGCACCAAATGGAGCAAGAATACTGACAGAGAACGGAGAGCAAGGAGAGATTCATGCAGAGGTCCCCTACCAGCTAATGCGGCACGGATCCACCATGTTGGACTCCTATCGAAGACCAGCAAACGGGGGTACGAGAAAGCAGCCTCACAGAGCATCCAGTGGGAGACAAAACAGCTGGTAATTTTCGGTGTGTGCTTTCCCACCCCCCACCCCTCTTCGCCCCGGCTCGGGCTCCTCTGCTTCCCGCAGCCACGGTCTCTTGACTGGGAAGCGCCGGCTGCTTGGATTCCACACACCCAAGCGGGCGGCTCTCTGGATGCCATTTGTTGGCTGCTAGTGTTGCTTTTTTTTTGCTTCTTTTGATTTCTCACTTGCCTCTCGCTGCCTCCCCCTCCTTTTGCTTGAGTGCCTGGCTCCGAGCACCATCTTTGCTTCTTCCTGAGGGGCTGAGGGGCTCCATTCGAGTGTGCAGCTGCTTCGCAGCCTGGGCTACCACGCTGGTGGGATCCCGAGGCTTTTGTTCATTTTTTCCTCTGCTTCCCGCGGCCACGGTCTCTTGACCGGGAGGCGCCGGCTGCTTGGATTCCACACACCCAAGCGGGCAGCTCTCTGGTTGCCATTTGCTGGCTGCTAGTGATGCTTTTTTTTTCCTGCTTCTATTGATTTCTCACTTGCCTCTCGCCACCTTCCCCTCCTTTCACTCAAGTGCCTGGCTCTGTGCACCACCTTTGCTTCTTCCTGAGGGGCTCCAGAATGCTGGCAATTTGTGATATACGCTTTCCCACTCTCCACCGTCCTTCACCCACACTCGGCCTCCTCTGCTTCCCGCGGACACAGTCTCTTGTCCAGAAACACCAGCCCGCACTGGCTGGCTCTCTGAGAGCCATTTCTTGGCTGGTGGTGGCGTTTTTTTTTTTCATCTGTTTCTTTTAATTCCTTGCTTGCCTCTCGCCACCTCCCCCTCCTTTTCCTCGAGTGCCTGGCTCTGAGCACCATTTTGCTTCTTCCGGAGGGGCTGCGGGGCTCCATTCAAGTGTGCAGCTGCTTCCCGGTCTGGGCTGCCGCGCTGGTGGGATCCCAGGGCTTTTGTTCATTTGTTCCTCTGCTTCCCGCGTCCACGGTCTCTTGATCGGGAAGCGCCAGCTGCTTGAATTCCACACACCCAAGCGGACGGCTCTCTGGGTACCATTTGTTGGCTGCTAGTGTTGCTTTTTTTTTTTTCTACTTCTTTTGATTTCTCACTTGCCTCTCGCCACCTCCCCCTCCTTTCACTCAAGTGCCTGGCTCCATGCGCCATCTTTGCTTCTTCCTGAGGGCTGCGGAGCTCCATTCGTGTGTGGAGCTGCTTCCCAGGCTGGGCTACCGCGCTGGTGGGATCCCGGGGCTTTTGTTTATTTGTTCATTTTGAATTGTTTGTTTGTTTTCTTTTCCTTTTCTTGAGTTGGGAGTCCTTTCTGGTCAGGCGGAGCTGCGTGGCAAGGAACTCTCCTTCGGCTTCCACAGACATGCGGAGGGATCCCTGAGGACATTTCTTTTTTCGTTGGTATTTTCTTTTTTTTTTTTTTTTTCTGTTTTTTGGGGGGCCTTTCTTGTCCTTTTTTTTTTTATTTTTATTTGTTTTGTTTTCTTTTCCCTCTTTTTCCCTTTTGTCTTTCTTCATTGCTCAGTTTCTCGTCTCTCTATATCTTCCTTCTCTTTCTGATCCCTGAATACCAGGCGTTGTATACCTCTGCGCCTTCTGGCCAGGCTGTGCTGCGACACCTGAGAGCGACTTCCCCAGACCTCATAGCTACATCGGTGGGATCCATGGGAACTTTGTGGTTCTTTAACCATTCTGATTTTTATTTGTTCATTCTTTTCTTCCTCTTCCCCTTTCTGTTTTTCTCCATATCATAGTCTCTTATCTCTCCATTCCAATGGAAAGCTCCCCTAGCATTTTTTTGTTTCTTTGTTTGTATGTTTTTTGGCTCCTTTTCCTCTCTCCTCTCTCCCATATCCAGCTTAGCTCCACAAATAACCATCTCCCTGCTGCATCCTGCCTGCCTGCACTGTGCGATTGACATCACACCACCAAGCAGTGCAGGAACGGCCTACTGAAACCTGCCCAGCACTGATTACCGACCTGCCGTGGTGGCTGTAGTGAGTGCCACAAACAACCCATCCCAGTGGATCCTCTTCAGCTAGACCTGCCCTGCTCTAACATATCTGAGTGACTGAAACTCCCAGTTGGAGAAGGAGGTGAAAAGTATTGAGCGCACAGAAGAGCAAACAACAAAGAGCACGCAGTCCACCTGCTCAGACATACTCAAATATTTTTTTTTCAAAAACGGACAAAACAAACAAATCTACAATCAATAAACGAGAGAAATAACTACTGAATGCCCTGAAAACAGCAAACAGTATCAAAACATTTACAAAAACAGGACACGATGGTTCCAGTAGGCGTACAAATTAAAACACCAGATGACTCTCACGTGGAAGAAAATGCACTACAAGTACCTGATAGGGCATTCAAATCTCTAATACTCGGAATTTTCCAAGAACTGAGGCAAAAAGCTGACAAACATGAGGAAAAAATAGACAAATTCATGGAAAATACACACAAAAAATTGGAAGAATTCAGGAAGACGATGCAGGAACAAAATGCCAAAATAAATTCACAACTAGAAATTATACAAAGACAACAATTAGAAATCCAAAAGATAAACAACAAGATTTCAGAAATGGAAGATGTCATAGAAGGGCTGAGAAGCAAATTTGAAACCATGGAAGACAGGATCAGTGGAACTGAAGACAAACACTTGGATACAACTCTGTTTGAGGAAAACTCATAAAAAAGAACAAAGAAAAATGAAGAGACCCTGAGAGTTATGTGGGATACACTTAAAACCAAAAATTTACGAGTGATTGGCATCCCAGAACAGGGGGAGAAAACTGAAAACACAGAGAGGATCATTGAGAAACTGCTGACATAAAACTTCCCCAATATCATGAAAGATGAAAAGCTGGCCATCCAAGAAACTCAACGAACCCTGTACAGAAGAGACCCCAAAAGAAAATCACCAAGGCATATCATATTCACACTCTCCAAAATCAAAGACAAACAAAGAATACTGACAGCAGCCCATGAAAAACAGGAAGTCACATACAGAGGAGAAACAATAAGACTAAGCTCAGATTATTCGGCAGAAACCATACAGGCAAGAAGGTATTGGGATGACATATATAAAATCTTGAAGGAAACAAATTTCCAGCCAAGAATAATATATCCTGCAAAACTCTCATTCACATTTGATGGTGAAATTAGGTCATTTCCAGATAAACAGAAATTATGGGAATATGTAAAAGTCAAACCAAACGTACAAGAATTATTAAAGGGAGTTCTTCGATCTGAGGACAAACAGCCTCAGCTCACAGGCAGAATCTAGGACGCAGGATGGTACCAGCCAGATACCAATCTAGGAAATGAACTCTCAAGGACTATCAAAAACCAACAGAAATACAACAGGGAATCAGAGCAGTCAATCGATGGATGACAACATCAAAAAAATGAAAGAGGGAATAAATGGCATAGGTATAGAAACTTGTAATGGAGAAGAAGGCAAGGCGATACCAAGTAATGGTAGACTGCTTCAAACTTAGAAAGATAAGTATAAAATTCATGGTAACCACAAAGAAAGTTAACCAAGTCATAAAAATAAAGATGAAAAACATAAAGTCTCAGCAAAAACAAAACCTACAAAAACAAAAGAAATGAAAAAAAAAATCCACAAACAAAAGTAACTCAGCACAAGAGAGTAAGAAGAACAAAGGAAACGTCAGCACCACAAAAAAAAGCACTACAAAATGACAGCAACAAACTCACATCTATCAATAATTACACTGAATGTAAATGGACTCAATGGGCCCATAAAGAGATGGAGAGTGACAGAATGGATAAGAAAATGGATCCATCAATATGCTGTCTACAAGAGACAAATCTTAGAAACAAAGATGTGAATTTATTAAAAGTCAAAGGTTGGAAAAAAATCTATCAAGCTAAGAACTACCAAAAAAGAGCAGGAGTGGCAATTCTAATCTCAGATAAAATAGACTTTAAAAAAAATCTACCATAAAAGACAAAGAAGGACACTATATAATGATTAAGGGGAGGATCCATCATGAAGACATAACCATAATAAACATCTACGCACCCAATGACAGGGCTCCAAAATACATAAAACAAACTCTAACAACACTGAAAAGAGAAATTGACAGTTCCACAAAAATAGTAGACTTCAACACACCACTCTCAGTAAAGGACAGAACAACTAAGAAGAAACTCAGCAAAGATACAGAAGACCTAAAGGGCACAATCAGCCAACTTGACCTCATAGACATATATAGAACACTCCATCACAACGCTGCAAAGTACACATTCTTTTCCAATGCAGATGGAACGTTCTCCAGAATAGACCACATCTTAGGCTACAGAGCAATCCTCAACAAAATCCAAAACGTTGAGATAACTCAAAGTATCTTCTCTGACCACAATGCCATCAAGGTAGAAATTAACACTAGAAAGAGCAAGGAAAAAAATTTAACTACATGGAAACTGAATAATACCCGGCTTACACATCACTGGGTAATAGAATAAATCAGAGATGGAATCCAAGAATTCCTAGAATCAAATGAGAATGAAAACACATCATACCCAAACCTTCGGGACACAGCAAAGGCAGTCCTCAGAGGACAATTTACAGCAATAGATGCACATACCCAAAACGAAGAAAGGGACAAAATCAAAACATTAACTACAGAACTCAAATAAATAGAAAGAGAACAGCAAAAAAAGCCCACAACCACCGGAAGAAAGGGATAGTAAAGATCAGAGCAGAAATCAATGAAATAGAGACTAGAAAAACAATAGAAAGAATCAACAAAACCAAAAGTTGGTTCTTTGAAAGAATCAACAAAATTGAAAAACCACTGGCCAGACTGACAAGAGAAAAACAGGAGAGGACACAAATAACCCAAATAAGAAATGAAATGGGGAACATTACAACAGACCCAACTGAAATAAAAAGGATTATAACAGAATATTATGAAAAACTATACTCCAACAAATTTGAAAACCTAGAGGAAATGGATAAATTTCTAGAAACACACAGCCTACCCAAACTACAACAAAGTGATGTTGAAAATCTGAACAGACCCGTAACAAGAGAAGAGATTGAAAAGGTAATAAAAAAAAAACTCCCAACCAAAATAAGCCCTGGCCCAGATGGCTTCACTGGAGAATTCTACAAAACATTTACAGAAGGGCTTGTACCAGCACTACTGAAGCTATTCCAGAGCATAGAAGAGGAAACAACACTTCTGAGTTCATTCTTTGAAACCAGCATAACGCTGATACCAAAACCAGGCAAAGACATCACAAAAAAAGAAAATTACAGACCAATATATCTCATGAATATAGATGTAAAAATTCTGAACAAAATTCTAGCCAATAGAATTCAACATCATATCAAAACAATAATACATCACGACCAAGTACCATTCATACCAGGTATGCAAGGATGGTTCAACATTAGAAAATCAATCAACGTAATCCACCACATAAATAAAAGGAAAGAAAAGAATCACATGATCATCTCAATTGCTGAAAAAAAGGCATTTGACAAAGTCCAACACCCATTCCTGATAAAAACTCTCAATAAAATAGGTATAGAAGGGAAATTTCTCAACATAATAAAGGGCATCTATGCAAAACCAACGGCCAACATCATTCTTAATGGAGAGAGGCTGAAAACATTCCCCTTGAAAACAGGAACAAGACAAGGATGCCCTTTATCACCACTCCTATTTAACACTGTGCTGGAAGTTCTAGCTAGAACAATAAGGCAAGAAAAAGAAATAAAGGACATCCAAATTGGAAATGAAGAAGTTAAACTGTCCCTTTTTGCAGATGATATGATACTATACATAGAAAACCCTAAAGACTCCATGAGAAATCTACTGGAACTAATAGAATGATTCAGCAGAGTAGCAGGATACAAGATAAACATTCAAAAATCAGTTGGATTCCTATACACCAGTAAGGAGAACGAGGAAAAGGAAATCAGGAAAACAATACCATTTTCAATGGCCCCTAAAAAGATAAAATACTTAGGAATAAATCTGACGAGGGATGTAAAAGACCTATACAAAGAAAACTATAAAACATTACTGCATGAAACCCAAAGGGATCTACATAAATGGAAAAACATACCATGCTCATGGATAGGCAGACTCAACATTGTGAAAATGTCAATTCTACCCAAAGCAATTTACAAATACAACGCAATCCTAATCCAAATACCAACAACATTATTCAAAGAGCTGGAAAAACTAATCATTAACTGTATATGTAAAGGGAAGAAGCCCCGAATAAGTAAAGCACTACTGAAGAAGAGTAAAGTTGGACGACTCACACTACCTGACTTCAGAACCTACTATACAGCTACAGTAGTCAAGACGGCCTGGTAGTGGTACAATGACAGATACATTGACCAATGGAACAGAACTGAGAACCCAGATGTAAATCCATCCACCTACGGTCACCTGATCTTCGACAAGGGCCCAAAGTCCATCAAGTGGGGAAAAGACAGTCTTTTTAACAAATGGTGCCAGCAAAACTGGATATCCATCTGCAAAAAAATGAAACAGGGCCCATACTTCACACCATATACAAAATCTACTTCAAAATGGATCAAAGACCTGAATATAAAGCCTAAAACTCTAAAGTTCATAGAAGAAAAAATAGGACCAACACTTCAGGCCTTAATACATGGCATTAACAGGATACAAACCATAACCATCAATGCACAAACCCCAACAGATATGCTAGATAGCTGGGATCTTCTAAAAATCAAACACCTATGCTCTTCCAAAGACTTTACCAAAAGAGTAAAAAGAGAACCTACAGACTGGGAAAAAATGTTTGGACAGTACAAGTCAGACAAAGGTCTAATCTCCATAATCTACAAGAAAATCCAACACCTCTACAATAAAAAGACAAACAATCCTATTAAAAAATGGACAAAGGAAATGAACAGACACTTCGCCAAAGAAGACATTCAAATGGCCAACAGACACATTAGGAAATGCTCGGGATCACTAGCCATTATAGAAATGCAAATTAAAACCACAATGCGATACCATCTCACCCCGGCATTACTGGCACAAATCAAAAACACTGGAAATAACAAATGTTGGAGGGGCTGCGGGGAGATTGGAAATCTTATGCCCTGCTGGTGGGAATGCAAAATGATACAACCATTTTGGAAAATGATATGGCACTTCCTCAGAAAGCTAGAAATAGACATACCATTCGATCCAGCAATCCCACTCCTAGGAATATAGCCTAGAGAAATAAGAGTCATCACTCGAATAGACATATGCACACCTATGTTCATGGCAGCATTGTTCACAATAGCAAAACGATGGAAACAACCTAGATGCCCATCAACAGATGAATGGATAAACAATCTATGGTACATACACACAATGGAGTACTAAGCAACAAGAAAGAACAACAATGAATCTGTGAAGCATCTCATAACATGGATGAAACTGGAGGACATTATGCTGAGTGAAATAAGTCAATCACAAAAGGACAAATATTGTATGAGACCTCTATTGTCAAAACCGATGAAAAAGTTCACACACAAAATGTAACAATCTTTGTTGGTTACCAGGGATGGGAGGGCAGGGGGAACACTAAATAGGCAATAGGTAAGTGGTATCTTGGGTGAAGGGTGAGACAGTACACAATACAGGGGAAACTAGCACAACCTGTACAAGGAAAGGTCATGGAAGCCACATAGATACATCCAAACTCCCTGAGGGACTGAATTGCTGGGCGGAGAGCTCTGGGGACCATGGTCTCAGGGAACATCTAGCTCAATTGGCATGACACAGCTTATAAAGACAATGCTCTTCATTCTACCTTGGTGAGTAGTGTCTGGGGTCTTTAAAGTCTGTGAGCGGCCATCTAAGATACTCCACTGGTCTCATCCCTTCGGGAGCAAGGGAGAAAGAAGAGAACAGGATACAAGGAAAAGATTAGTCTGAAGGACTAATTGTCCACAGCTACAAGGGCCTCCACCAGACTGAGTCCAGTACAGCTAGATGGTGTCCAGCTACCACCACTGACTTCTCTGACCAGGATCACAACAGAGGGTTCTGGACAGAGCTGGAGAAGGATGTAGAGCATAATTCTAACTCACAAAAAAAAAAAAAAAAGACCAGATTACTGGCCTAAAGGAGACTAGAGAAACCTCGAGTGTATGGCCCCCAGACACCCTTTTAGGTCAGTGGTGAAGTTACCTCCCAGGTTCACTGTTCAGCCTGGGAGTGGACAGCCCCGTAAAACCAAATGAGACTAACGAGGTACAGGAGTCCAGTGACAAGGGCCAGAAGGCAGAAGGGGACAAGGAAGCTGGTGATAGGGAACCCAAGGTTGAGTAAGGATATTGTTGATGTATTGTGAGATTGTGAAGCATTGTCATAGTGCAACATTTGTAGTAACTGTTAAACGAGAAACTATTTTGTTCTGTAAGCCTTCATCTTAAGTAAGAATAACAGCACAATTGGAAGAGCGTAGTCAAAGTCACTGAACTGTGTATGTAGAAATTTTTGAAACGGTGTATCTTTGTGTGTATTTTCACCAAAAAAAACAAAAAAGGTTGAGAATTTAGAGGGTTAATATGTTGTGGGGTTGTTAAGCAATATCATAAAACAACGTGTACTACTGTTTCATGAGAAACTATTTGTTCTGTAAGCCTTCACCTGAAGTACAATAAAATATATATATATATATATGTATATAATTTTCTGCACATCATGATTAGCAAAGACTCTTCTTCACACCAAGAGTCTAGATTGGCCCTGATTACTCAACAATAGGATGTCAGAGATAGGTTACTTGATCTTCTGTCTCCTCCTTCTCCTCTTCTCCCATCAAGTGATAATCACAGTGGTTCTTAAATTCTAAATTCACTAAGGGCTGACTTGCTCACTTGTCACTTATCTAACCAATTTAGCAGCAAGGTACTCTTGGCGCCTAATTTCTGGTTTGAATTGTGTTCATCACACTTTAGAATAAATGAAGAGCTTGTCTGACCTGATGGGAATTCGGGGATCCTTTTGTGTGGCTGGATATAGTGTGGTGGGGACAGGTAGATACTGATGATGGCAGCATCTATCACCCTTCTTCACCTGCTTCCTTCTGAAGTGCCTGCCAGTCCTTCAAGGTAAAAACTGAACCTTGTGGGTGATGACAGGGAAAGCAGTGGAAAGTCATAGAATGCCATGGCAGATACTCCTACTTTACAGACAAGAAGGAAGCTGGGACCCAGGGAGTTGATTGTCCTTTACAGACTTGGAAGGTCAGTGATCCAGTATCCATTGCCATGCTCCTGTGGGAAGTCATGTGGTCTGAATTCTTCTGGAGGCATGTGTGGTAGACACAAGGGAAAAGATGCCCCTTCAGGGAACCATAACCTGGGGTCTGTGTCAGGATTTCATGAACTTGTTAGCAGGATAATGTTTGTCTCCAGACTACCTTATCTCCCCTTTTCTCAGGTTCTCTACCATGAACATTTACTACTATCTTTTCCACCAACCACCATACTATTTCTAAATGTTTCCTAAAGTATCTTAGCTAGCAACAGAATAATCCCCCCCTACCCCGACCCCATGCAAACTCCTTTCCTCCTACATTTACTTGTGTCAACTCGAGGTGTCCCACGGGGGGTTATTCTACCAGGACTGGCCATGTATACATTGAGTTGAGCTGCACTGACTCCCTCCTGAATTTAGCTTCTTATGCCGAAGCTCTTCTGCCATGTGCTCCATTCCTTCACCGTTTTTCCCAGACAATCAGCTGTCTGGTACATTACACTGAGGCAAGATATTAGTAGATAAAACAATACCATATTTTAATTGGTCCCCCACCTGTCTGTTAGTGTGTTGTACTGTAGTGGCTTGCATGTTGCTGTGATGTTGGAAGCTATACCACCAGTATTTCAAATACCAACAGAATCACACCCATGGTAGATCAGTTTCAGCAGAGCTTCCAGACTAAGACAGACTAGGAGGAAAGGCCTAGTGATATACTTCCGAAAATTAGCCAGTGAAAAACTTATGAATCACTACAGAACATTGTCCAATCTGCTTGCTTTAGACACGTCATCAGTAGTGATCAGTCCGTGGAGGACAGCGTTTATTTGGTGAAGTAGAGGGCCAGTGAGGTGAAGAAGACCTCGGTGTGATGGAATGGCATGATAGCCACAACCATAGACTCCTACATACTGGTGATTGTGAGGATGACAGAGGACCAGGCCAGGTTTTGTTCTGTTGTACATAAGATCACCATGAGCTGGAGGTGACTTGACGGCGGCTATCTGTCTATCTAAGTATCTACGTATCTATCTAGGTATCTATCTAATCTATCTATCTCTCTGTCTGTCTTCATTGGTGGTATGATGCCTTCATCGAAAGGAGTTACTCCAATGCCAGGAATTTCAGACTTTCAAGTAGGGCAGTGGATGGATGGAGTTGAACACATCAGATTTTTCAGAGCCCCTCAGTTCCTGTTTGCTACCTCAGTGCTGCCTCTTTTGATTACACTTAGTGTGATGGTTAATTTTATGTGTCAGTTTGGCCAGACTCTGGTGCCCAGTTGTTTAGTCAAAATTAGTCTAGATGCTCTTATGAAGTTCTTAGATATGATTATATCAGATGACCTTAAGTAAAGCAGATCCATTTAGGGTAAGCTAATAAGTTCAAGGCCTTAAGAACAAAATAGAGCTTTTCCTAGGGTGTATTCTACCTCCAGACTATATATAAACATTTTGCCAGAATTCAGTCACTCTTCAATTTTTCCATCACCTGACCTGTGGATTTTGGGACACAAAACTGCAGGAATCTTTAGCCTGTCACCTGATCTACAGATTTTAGACTCATCGACTGACCACAAACATACGAGCCAATTCCCTTAAAATAATTAATTCTCTTTTCATCTCTGTCTGTCTGTCTGTCTCTCTATACATACGTAGAGGAAGAAAGAGCGCTGGTGGCACAAATGGTTAAATGATCAGCTGCTAACTTCAAGGTTGCTGGTTCTGTGGGAAGAAGACCTCGTGATCTGCTTGTGTAAAGATTAAAGCAAAGATTAAAGATTAAGCCCTATGGGCAATTTTACTATGTCACAAAGGGATTCTTTGTGACTCAATATCGACTTTATCGACTCAATAGCACCAAATAACTACATATATATATATTATTGGTTTTGTTTCTTTAGAAAATGCCAAGACACTTAGGGTAGCTTAATTGTCACATTTGTGTCCCAAACCTTTCTGTATGTCTACTCTTTAGAGTAGCCACATTTTTCAACCAGAAATTAAGATACACAATCTAAAAAAAAAGACTTCTCTGAAGTTGTGAATTTATTGATATTACAAAGACAAACCATAAAAACACATTACTTAGGTATACAATAAAAAGAATCCTTATTTAAGAAGTATAAAATAGTAAGGAATTGAGGATTTCTCAGAATATCAAAGCTCTATGGAGAAGAAAGGGTCATCAGGATTGAAGGAAGACTCATTAACAAACTGTGATATGCAGATGACACAACCTTGCTTGCTGAAAGTGAAGAGGACTTGAAGCACTTACTGGAGAAGATCAAAGACCACAGCCTTCAGTATGGTTTACACCTCAACATAAAGAAAACAAAAATCTAGTTGTGGACCAAAAAGCAACATCATGATAAATGGAGAAAAGATTGAAGTTGTCAAGGATTTCATTTTACTTGGATCTACAATCAACACCCATGGAAGCAGCAGTCAGGAAATAAAAAGACGCATTGCATTGGGCAAATCTGCTGCAAAAGACCTCTTTAAAGTGTTGAAAAGCAAAGATGTCACCTTGAAGACTAAGGTGAGCCTGATCTAAGCCGTGGTATTTTCAGTTGCATCATATGCACGCAAAAGCTAGACAATGAATAAGGAAGACCGAAGAAAAATCAATACCTTTGAATTATGGTGTTGGCGAAGAATATTGAATATACCATGGACTGCCAAAAGAACAAACAAATCTGTCTTAGAAGAAGTATAGCCAGGGTGCTCCTTAGAGGGAAGGATGGTGAGACTACATCTTACATACTTTGGACATGTTGTCAGGAGGGATTAGTCCCTGGAGAAGGACATCATGCTTGGTAAAGTACAGGGTCAGCAAAAAAGAAGAAGACCCTCAATGAGATGGATTGACACAGTGGCTGCAACAATGGGCTCAAGCATAACATTGGTTGTGAGCATGGCGCAGGACCAGGCAGTGTTTCGTTCTGTGGTGCATAGGGCCACTGTGAGTCAGAACCAACCTGACAGCACCTAACAACACAACGACATAGTTGTATGCTTTCCCCACCAGGTTCTAATGCTACAGGGCTGTAGTAGAATAAAAGCCTTGGTGTCAGAAGACCTGAATTTTTATCACAGTGATGCCCCTAACTAGATGTGTGACTTAGAGCAAGTCCTTTAACACCTGTGGACATCATTCCTCTTATTCTTTAAACAAGAAAGACAATATAGTATAAGACTATATAGTGGTGTCTTTGGCATCAGACAGATCTCAGTTTAGATCCTGGTTCTGCCACGTATTAAGTATTGTGACTTTAGACAGGTAACATGTTCCATATCTAAGCTGCGCTTACCTCATCTGTCAAATGGAGATAATAGCAGTATCTGAGTCAAAGGGCTACACGTATTACGACTGGTATTTAGTAAGCATTCAATAAATGGTAGCTGTAAGTGTAAAATTAATAAAATATTGTGATCAGATCAATTGAATTCAAAGTTCCTTTCTATCTCAATCTATTTATTGAGAGAAAAAGAGAGAATAAATAGAGGGGAAAGTTAAGTTTTATGACCACACTCCTTCTTTTTTCCTCAACCTTCCTCAAGTGATCTAGAAGCAGCCAAACAACTTCCAGATCTAGATGATTCAGCTCTCCTCCTCACCAGTCTTCTTTCTACTCCACCACAAGCAAAATATTTCTCTCAAAGAAGTAGACTATACATTTTAAGTATAATCCCTCCATTGCATTTCCCAAACGCTCTGCTGGGATCCAGAATCTGTTGTTGTTAGGTGCCCTTGAGTTGGTTCCAGCTCATAGAGAATCCATGCACAAGAAAACAAAACACTGCCGGGTCCTGCGCCGTTCTCACTCTCACAATTGTTACTATGTTTAAACCCATCATTGGAGTCATTGTGTCACTCCATCTAGTTGAGGGTCTTCCTTTTTTTCACTGACCCTCTACCAAGCATAATGTCCTTCAGGGACTGGTCCCTCCTGATAATATGTCCAAAGTATGTGAGATGAAGTCTTGCCATCCTCACTTCCAAGGAGCATTCTGGTTATACTTCTTCCAAGACAGATTTGTTCATTCTTTTGGCAGTCCATGGTATATTCAATATTCTTCGCCAACACCCTAATTCAAAGGCATCAATTCTTCAGTCTTCTTTATTCATTGCCCAGTTTTCACATGCAGATGAGGTGATTTGGAAGAAGCTACCTGGCCAACCAACTGGAAGAGATCCAGAATCTACCTCTGTAATAATGACCTACCCCAGTGAAAATTAAAGACTCATTAATCTATAGGCGGACAAATGTAAAATTGTACTTGAAAAATAACACCAGCTAGATCATCATCCTTCAACTTTGTGGCAAATAGGAAGCATTTAACCTCAGAACACTTAAGAATTTTGGTTTTAAGAAGACATAACTCAAAGGTAATACAGTATGTGAATCTTTTACTAGGAAGCTTCCTACCGCACTCTTTTGCTGTGGTTTTCTTCCCACCCACCTAAACCTCATGAAAGTAAAAATAATGATCTATCATACAAAGTGGGACTTGTCTCAAATAACTGAATTGTGATAGAAGATGAGTGTTAGGAATGAAGTGCAGCTGACACTGGTTATCAAGTGAGGAGATTATTCTTAATATTTGACACTGGTTGATAGAGAGTCAAAGATGGATCCCATACCAAGAGCCTCTGCACTGTGTCCTGACTGCCTGATGTCTACTTACATCCTTCAGCAGCTGCATCAATGTGAGTAGCCTGGCTGTCAAAGTGAGGCAGAAGCCCAAGCCAGCACAGAGTGTGCCTGCCCAGTTCTGTGTCCATGGTAGAATAACCATTAGAAAATCAAGACAATGGCCATTAGAAATACTTAGATCATTTTGTCATGATCTTTTTATTCTCTTTCCTTAAACAAAAATATTATAAATACTCACAGGTACCTTCCCACTTCTTTTAAAATAAATAGTCTTTCAAGCCTGCTGGTTGCTAGATGATGCTTTTGTAGTGTAAAGATAGGGTTGGGGCAGGAATAATGTGTGGGTGAAGGATTAACTTTCACCATTGTGATTCTAGCAAATGTAGTCTGAATGGGAATTGATGAGTCAAGGTGCCACAGGTAAGCCAGGGCTGTGCTCAGCTCTACTATCTCTTCTCCTTAAGCCACTTTGATTAATTAACTAAATATATTAATTCATTCTGAAATTATTTATTTATTAACCATGTGTGAGGTTGACTAAAATAGAAAGGTGAAGAGAGCATGGTCTTTGCCCTCAAGAAGCTCATGATCTCTGTCTTAGTTTCCTACTGCTGCTCTAACAGAAGTACAAGTGGGTGGCTTTAAAGAAGAGAAATTCATTTTTCTATAGTTCTGGAGACTAAAATTCCAAATCAGGGTCTTGGCCATGTTGATTCCTTCTTTGTTGGCAACCCCAGGCATTCCTTGGCTTCTTGGAGATCCTCACATGATCTTCTTCCATTGTGTCTCTGTGTCTAATCTGCTCTTTATATAACTCAGAAGTGATTAGATTTAGAACCCACCCTACTTGAGTATGATCTCATTAACATAACAAAGAAAACCCTATTTCCAAACAGGATTACATCCACAGGTATAGGCGTTAGGATTCCAACACATATTTTGGGGAAATCGAATTCAATCCATAACAGTTTCCTTGTGGAGCAATAAGGAAGAGCACACAGCTTGAGGAACTTCACAAAGATTCCCAGAGGAAGGGACTTCCCAGACCAAAGAGGGCAGTGACAGTAGAGAGAAAGAAGGGCTGGCTTTACAGAGAAGCAGAAGTCTAGATGGGCGATTTAATCTAAAAGGCAAACGATGTTTTGAAAAATCAACTTACTTTCAGAAGTGTAATCTCTAAAGTTTAGTCAGAGGCAGAAGAGGCACTGTTTCCCCCTTCTGACTAGCTCCTGTGGCTGAAAGTGCCAAGAGGTTCCCACAGTGAAAAAGAAGATTTCATTCCTGTTGACTTTGCAGACCAAACTGATGCTGGAGACAGGTTTCTACCCTGTCTCATGCTGGATATCTGCGTGCAACCTTTAAGCCAGAGGAGAATGGGGTCAGTGGGAATGGGGAAAATTCCTGTGGAGCCAAAGTGCAATCAGATTGTAATTAATCTGAGATAGGGAACATTAATCTCTACACTTTAGTAGTTTCTCTTTAGGAAAGCGTTGTTTTTTTTTTTTCTTTTTTTCTTCCGTTTAATGTCTTAATAAATTTCCTTAGAAAATTCCCAACTTTGATTTTTATTGCCTTCTAAAGAATTTGGATGCACTTTTGCTACTAAAGGGAAAAGAGATACATCCAAAATAAAATGAAATAGCTAGAGAGAAGAGTACTGGAGGCCAGATGTGGGGGAGCCATAGCCCCAAAATGGAGTTAGAAGGGACCTGTGGGGATGGGAAAATCAAGAAAACACTAAAATGCTGCAGGAGACAGCTGGGACACAGCTCCCCTTCCCTCCTGCCCCAATATGCCCTTAAATGGGCTCTTTCGTTCTAAAGCTGAGCTGCCTTGTCACGGGCAAAAACTGGAATTTCCTTCAGCTTGAGCCAAAGTCCAAGGCTGGAATTCTCAAAACGAACTTGTATTGGTGCTCAAAAATGAGGTGTTTTTTGTAGAGATAGAAGGTGTGGCTTCTCATACCCAAGAGTTAATGAAAGATAGAGCTGAGGCAGAGTTATTGCTCCAGGAAAAGTTTGAGAGGTGGTCTTTGTTCTGTCTTTTATTTCCTAAATTTTTAGAGACTGACTTAAATTCATAATCAAAGTCTCTATGTGTAGCTTTGAGGCGTGTCCAGTCTCCCTGCCATTCCCAGCCTGCCTACAAATGGTCTGCTGTGACTCCAGCTCTCTCTCTCTCTCCACCCTGTCTGTAGGACGTCCCTACCTCCCACAGAAGGAGTCAGCCAGCCTGACCTACTAGCAGGTCTACACCATCTGCTTCTTCATAACAAAAATCTGTATATTATAATCATAAATAAATTTTTTAAAAGTCAGATTGAAGATAATCCTAACATATTTAACAAATTATTAATATATACAGAATTCCTACAGATCAATTAAAAAAAAAAGACCAAGAAAGAAACATTTTGATAAAGAATATGAACAGACAATTCATAGAAAAGGAAATCCAAGGGAAAAGTTGGTCTATTTTACTAGTAATTAGGGGAAAGCAAAGTAAACAATGAGATAGTATTTTCCACCCATAAGATTGGCAAAAATAAAATGTATAAGGCTGACAATACTAAGGGTTGACAAGAATGTAGGACAACAGAACCGTTGTACAGTTCCACTTCCAAATTCATACCATAGATAAACTCACGTGCATGTGCACAACAAATATGCACTACTATGTTCTCAGATACATTACAATATCAAAAGCTAGAAACAACTTAAAAGTTGATAAAGTAGCAAATGGGTAAATAATTGCCAGTATTCATATGATGAAATAATATATTCCCATTGAAATAAATAAACTAGAACTATAAATATTAATACATATTAAAAGCTTAAAGCTTGAGCAGAAATGTTAAATTGCAGAATACTACATTAAAAATGTATGTAAATTTAGATAAACTATGGTACATACACACAATGGAGTTCTATGCAACGAGAAATAACAATGATGAATCACTGAATCATAACATGGATGAAACTGGAGGACTTTATGCTGAGTGAAATAAGTCAATCACAAAAAGACAAATATTGTATGAGACCTCTATTGTAAAAACCCGTGAAAAAGTTCACACACAAAATGTAACAATCTTTGTTGCTTACCAGGGATGGGACAGGTGGGGAGGGGGGGAAATACTAAACAGGCAATAGATAAGTGGTATCTTGGGTGAAGGGTAAGATAGTACACAATACTGGGGAAGCCAGCACAACTTGTACAAGGAAAGGTCATGGAAGCTCCATAGACACTTCCAAACTCCCTGAGGGACTGAATTGCTGGGAAGAGGGCTGTGGGGACCATGGTCTCAGGGAACATCTAGCTCAATTGGCATAACACACTTTATAAAGACAGTATTCTACATTCTACCTTGGTGAGTAGTGTCTGGGGTCTTAAAAGTCTGTGAACAGCCATCTAAGACACTCCACTGGTCTCATCCCTTCCGGAGCAAGGGAGAAAAGAAGAGAACAGGATACAAGGAAAAGATTAGTCTGAAGGACTAATAGACCACAGCTACCAGGGCCTCCACCAGGCTGAGTCCAGTACAGCTAGATGGTGCCCGGCTACCACCAATGACTGCTCTGACCAGGATCACAAAAGAGGGTTCTAGACAGAGCTGGAGAAGGATATAGAATAAAATTCTAACTCACAAAAAAAGACCAGAATTACTGGCCTAAAGGAGACTGGAGAAACCCCGAGAGTATGGCCCCCAGACACCCTTTTAGCTCAGTGGTGAAGTCACTTCTGAGGTTCACCATTCAGCTGGGAAGTGGACAACCCCATAACACCAAATGGGACTAATGAGGCACAGCAGTCCAGGGACAAGGACTAGAAGGCAGAAGGGGACAGGAATGCTGGTGACAGGGAACCCAAGGTTGAGTAAGGATAGTGTTGATGTGTTGTGAGGTTGTTAACCATTGTCATAGGGCAACATGTGTACTAACTGTTTAATAAGAAACTTTTTTTTTTTGATTGTACTTCAGGTGAAGGCTTACAGAATGAATAGTTTCTCACAAAACAATAGTACACATGTTGTTTTATGACATTGGTTAACAACCCTACAACATATCAACCCCCTAACTTCTCAAGCTTCTTTTTTTTGGTGAAAACACACATAGCCAAAGATACACCATTTCAAAAATTTCTACATGCACAGTTCAGTGACATTGACTATGCTCTTCCAATTGTGCTGTTATTCTCACTTAAGATGAAGGCTTACAGAACAAAATAGTTTCTCATTTAACAGTTGCTACAAATGTTGCCCTATGACAATGCTTCACAATCTCACGACACATCAACAATATCCTTACTCAACCTTGGGTTCCCTATCACCAGCTTCCTTGTCCCCTTCTGCCTTCTGGCCCTTGTCACTGGGCTCCTGTACCTCGTTAGTCTCATTTGGTTTTACGGGGCTGTCCACTCCCAGGCTGAACAGTGAACCTCAGAGATAACTTCACCACTGAGCTAAAAGGGTGTCTGGGGCCATACTCTCGGGGTTTCTCCAGTCTCCTTTAGGCCAGTAATTCTGGTCTTTTTTTGTGAGTTAGAATTTTATTCTATATCCTTCTCCAGCTCTGTCTAGAACCCTCTTTTGTGATCCTGGTCAGAGCAGTCAGTGGTGGTAGCCGGGCACCATCTAGCTGTACTGGACTCAGCCTGGTGGAGGCCCTGGTAGCTGTGGTCTATTAGTCCTTCAGACTAATCTTTTCCTTGTATCCTGTTCTCTTCTTTTCTCCCTTGCTCCGGAAGGGATGAGACCAGTGGAGTGTCTTAGATGGCTGTTCACAGACTTTTAAGACCCCAGACACTACTCACCAAGGTAGAATGTAGAATACTGTCTTTATAAAGTGTGTTATGCCAATTGAGCTAGATGTTCCCCGAGACCATGGTCCCCACAACCCTCCGCCCAACAATTCAGTCCCTCAGGGAGTTTGGATGTGTCTATGGGGCTTCAGTGACCTTTCCTTGTACAAGTTGTGCTATTTTCCCCTGTATTGTGTACTGTCTCACCCTTCACCCAAGATACCACTTATCTATTGCCTATTTAGTATTTTCCTCCCACCCCACCCATCCCTGGTAACCAACAAAGATTGTTACATTTTGTGTGTGAACTTTTTCTTGGGTTTTTACAATAGAGGTCTCATACAATATTTGTCCTTTTGTGATTGACTTATTTCACTCAGCATAATGTCCTCCAGTTTCATCCATGTTATGAGATGGTTCACAGATTCATTGTTGTTCTTTCTCATTGCATAGTCCTCCATTGTGTGTATGTACCATAGTTTGTTTATGCATTCATCTGTTGATAGGCATCTAGGTTGTTTCCATCGTTTTGCTATTGTGAACAATGCTGCCATGAACATAAGTGTGCATATATCTATTCGAGTGACGGCTCATTCCTCTAGGATATATTCCTAGGAGTGGGATTGCTAGATGGAATGGTATGTCTATTTCTAGCTTTCTGAGGAAGCACCATAACATTTTCCAAAATGGTGGTATCATTTTGCATTCCCACCAGTAGTTCATAAGAGTTCCGATCTCCCCGCAGCCCCTCCAACATTTGTTATTTCCAGTGTTTTCGATTCGTGCCAGTAGTGTCGGGATGAGTTGGTATCTCATTGTGGTTTTAATTTGCATTTCTCTGATGGCTAGTGATTGCGAACATTTCCTCATGTGTCTGTTGGCCATTTGAACATCTTCTTTGGTGAAGTGTCTATTCATTTCCTTTGCCCATTTTTTAATAGGATTATTTGTCTTTTTGTTGTAGAGGTGTACATTTTCTTGTAGATTATGGAGATTAAACCTTTGTCTGACTTGTACTGTCCAAACATTTTTTCCCAGTCTGTAGGTTCTCTTTTTACTCTTTTGGTGAAGTCTTTTGAAGAGCATAGGTGTTTGATTTTTAGAAGATCCCAGTCATCTAGCTTATCTGTTGGGGTTTGTGCATTGATGGTTATGTTTTGTACCCTGTTAATGCCGTGTATTAAGACCTGTAGTGTTGGTCCTATTTTTTCTTCTGTGAACTTTAGAGTTTTAGGCTTTATATTCAGGTCTTTGATCCATTTTGAAGTTGTTTTTGTATACGGCGTGAGGTATGGGTCCTGTTTCATTTTTTTGCAGATGGATATCCAGTTTTTCCAGCACCATTTGTTAAAAAGACTGTCTTTTCCCCATTTGATGCACTTTGGTCCCTTGTCGAAGATCAGGTGACCGTAGGTGGATGGATTTACATCTGGGTTCTCAGTTCTGTTCCATTGGTCAATGTATCTGTCATTGTACCACTACCAGGCCGTCTTGACTACTGTAGCTGTATAGTAGGTTCTGAAGTCAGGTAGCGTGAGTCCTCCAACTTTCTTCTTCTTCTTTAGTAGTGCTTTACTTATTCGGGGCTTCTTCCCTTTCCATATACAGTTAATGATTAGTTTTTCCATCTCTTTGAATAATGTTGTTGGTATTTGGATCGGGATTGAGTTGTATTTGTAAATTGCTTTGGGTAGAATTGACATTTTCACAATGTTGAGTCTGCCGATCCATGAGCATGGTATGTTTTCCCATTTGTGTAGATCCCTTTGGGTTTCATGCAGTAATGTTTTATAGTTTTCTTTGTATAGGTCTTTTACATCTCTGGTCAGATTTATTCCTAAGTATTTTATCTTTTTAGGGGCTATTTAAAATTGTATTGATTTCCTGATTTCCTTTTCATTGTTCTCCTTACTGGTGTATAGGAATCCAACTGATTTTTGAATGTTTATCTTGTATCCTGCTACTCTGCTGAATCATTCTATTAGTTCCAGTAGATTTCTCGTGGAGTCTTTAGGGTTTTCTATGTATAGTATCATATCATCTGCAAACAGGGGCAGTTTAACTTCTTCATTACCAATTTGGATGCCCTTTATTTCTTTTTCTTGCCTTATTGCTCTAGCTAGAACTTCCAGCACAACGTTAAATAGGAGTGGTGATAAAGGGCATCCTTGTCTTGTTCCTGTTTTCAAGGGGAATGTTTTCAGCCTCTCTTCATTAAGAATGATGTTGGCCATTGGTTTTGCATAGATGCCCTTTATTATGTTGAGAAATTTCCCTTCTATACCTATTTTATTGAGAGTTTTTATCAGGAATGGGTGTTGGACTTTGTCAAATGCCTTTTCTGCAGCAATTGAGATGATCATGTGATCCTTTTCTTTCCTTTTATTTATGTGGTGGATTACTTTGATTGATTTTCTAATGTTGAACCATCCTTGCATACCTGGTATGAATCCTACGTGGTCGTGGTGTATTATCTTTTTTTGATATGATGCTGAAGTCTATCGGCTAGAATTTTGTTCAGAATTATTGCATCTATATTCATGAGAGATATTGGTCTGTAATTTTTTTTTTTTGTTACGTCTTTGCCTGGTTTTGATATCAGTGTTATGCTGGCTTCATAGAATGAATTTGGAAGTGTTGCTTCCTCTTCTATGTTCTGAAATAGCTTGAGTAGTACTGGTCCAAGCTCTTCTGTAATAGTTTTGTAGAATTCTCCAGTGAAGCCATCTGGGCCAGAGTTTTATTTGTTTGGGAGTTTTTTTTATTACCTTTTCAATCTCTTCTCTTGTTATGGGTCTGTTCAGATGTTCAACATCACTTTGTTGTAGCTTGGGTAGGCTGTCTGTTTCTAGAAATTTATCCATTTCCTCTAGATTTTCAAATTTGTTGGAGTATAGTTTTTCATAATATTCTGTTATAATCCTTTTTATTTCAATTGGGTCTTTGGTAATGTCCCCCATTTCATTTCTTATTTGGGTTATTTGTGTCCTCTCCTGTTTTTCTTTTGTCAGTCTAGCCAGTGGTTTTTCAATTTTGTTGATTCTTTCAAAGAACCAACTTTTGGTCTTGTTGATTCTTTCTATTGTTTTTCTGTTCCCTATTTCATTGATTTCTGCTCTGATCTTTACTAGTTCCTTTCTTCTGGTGGTTGTGGGCTTTTTTTGCTGTTCTCTTTCTATTTTTTTCATTTCTGTAGTTAATGTTTTGATTTTGTCCCTTTCTTCTTTTTTGATATGTGCATCTATTGCTATAAATTGTCCTCTGAGGACTGCCTTTGCTGTGTCCCAAAGGCTTTGGTATGATGTGTTTTCATTCTCGTTTGATTCCAGGAATTTTTGGATTCCATCTCTGATTTGTTCTATTACCCACTGATGTGTAAGCAGGGTATTACTCAGTTTCCATGTAGTTGATTTTTTTTCCTTGCTCTTTCTAGTGTTAATTTTTACCTTGATGGCATTGTGGTCAGAGAAGATACTTTGAATTATCTCAACGTTTTGGATCTTGTTGAGGATTGCTCTGTGGCCTAAGATGTGGTCTATTCTGGAGAACGTTCCATGTGCATTGGAAAAGAATGTGTACTTTGCAGTGGTTGTATGGAATGTTCTATATATGTTTATGATGTCAAGTTGGCTGATTGTGCCCTTTAGGTCTTCTGTATCTTTGCTGAGTTTCTTCTTAGTTGTTCTGTCCTTTACTGAGAGTGTTGTGTTGAAGTCTCCTAGTGTTATTGTCAATTGAACTGTCTATTTCTCTTTTCAGTGTTGTTAGAGTTTGTTTTATGTATTTTGGAGCCCCGTCACTGGGTACGTAGATGTTTATTACGGTTATGTCTTCTTGATGGATCGTCTCCTTAATCATTATATAGTGTCCTTCTTTGTCTTTTGTGGTAGATTTTGTTTTAAAGTCTATTTTCTCTGAGGTTAGAATTGCCACTCCTGCTCTTTTTTGGTAGTTGTTAGCTTGATATATTTTTTCCAACCTTTGAATTTTCATAAATTCACATCTTTGTTTCTAAGATGTGTCTCTTGTAGACAGCATATTGATGGATCCTGTTTTCTTATCCATTCTGCCACTCTCCGTCTCTTTATGGGTGCATTGAGTCCATTTACACTCAGTGTAATTATTGATAGATGTGAGTTTGTTGCTGTCATTTTGTAGTGCTTTTTTTGGTGTGCTGAAGTTTTCTTTGTTCTTCTTACTCTCTTGTGCTGAGTTACTTTTGTTTGTGTTTTTTTTTTTTTCATTTCTTTTGTTTTTGTAGGTTTTGTTTTTGCTGAGACTTTATGTTTTTCGTCTTTATTTTTATGAGTTGGTTTGTTAACTTTCTTTGTGGTTACCATGAATTTTACCCTTATCTTCCTAAGTTTGAAGCAGTCTACCATTACTTGGTATCGCCTTGCCTTCCTCTCCATTAGAAAGTTCTATACCTGTACCGTTTATTCCCTTTTATTGTTTTGATGTTGTTGTTATTTACTGATTAACTGCTCTGATTCCTGGTTGTATTTCTTTTGGTTTTGGATAGTCCTCGAGAGTTCATTTCCTAGACTGATATCTGGCTGGTACCATCCTGCGTCCTAGGTTCTGCCTGTGAGCTTAAGCTGTTTGTCCTCAGATCGAAGAACTCCCTTTAATAATTCTTGTAAGTTTGGTTTGACTTTTACATATTCCCTTAATTTCTGTTTATCTGGAAATGACCTAATTTCACCATCAAATGTGAATGAGAGTTTTGCAGGATATATTATTCTTGGCTGGCAATTTTTTCTTTCAAGGTTTTATAGATGTCATCCCATTGTCTTCTTGCCTGCATGGTTTCTGCCAAATAATCTGAGCTTAGTCTTATTGTTTCTCCTCTGTATGTGACTTCTTGTTTTTCACGTGCTGCTCTCAGGATTCTTTGTTTATCTTGGTTTTGGCAAGTGTGATTATGATATGCCTTGGTGATTTTCTTTTGGGGTCTCTCCTATATGGGGTTCGTTGAGCTTCTTGGATGGCCAGCTTTTCATCTTTCATGATATTAGGGAAGCTTTCTGTCAGCAGTTCTTCAATGATCCTCTCTGTGTTTTCTGTTTTCTCCCCTGTTCTGGAATGCCAATCAGTTGCAAATTTTTGCTTTTGATTGTGCCCCACATAACTCTCAGGGTCTCTTCATTTTTCTTTATTCTTTTTTCTGAGTTTTCCTCAAACAGAGTTGTATCCAAGTGTTTGTCTTCAATTCCACTGATCCCATCTTCCACCATTTCAGATCAGCTTCTCAGCCCTTCTATGATACCGCCCATTTCTGAAATCTTGTTTATCTTTTGGATTTCTAATTGTTGTCTTTGTATAATTTCTAGTTGTGAATTGATTTTGGCATTTTGTTCCTGCATTATTTTCCTGAATTCTTCCAGTTTTTTGTCTGTATTTTCCATGAATTTGTCTATTTTTTCTTCATGTTTGTCAGCTTTTTGCCTCAGCTCTTGGAGAATTCTGAGTATTAGAGATTTGAATTCCCTATCAGGTAGTTCTAGTGCATTTTCTTCCACTGGAGAGTCAACTGGTGTTTTATATTGGACTCCTACTGGAACCATCCTGTCCTGTTTTTGTAAATGTTTTGATAGTATCTGCTGTCTTTGGGGCATTCAGTAGTTATTTTTCTCATTTATTGATTGTAGATTTGTTTGTTTCGTCCTTTTTAAAAAAAAAAAAAATTTGACTATGTCTGAGCACGTGGACTGTGCGTTCTTTGTTGTTTGCTCATATGTGGGCACTATACTTTTCACCTCCTTGTCCTACTGGCAGGGTCAGTCACTCAGATATGGTACAGCAGGGCAGGTCTAGCTGAAGAAGAGTTACCGGAATGGGTTGTTTATGGCACTTACTACAGCCACCAGAGCGGGTCGGTAATCAGTGCAGGGCAGGTTCTAGTAGGCTGTTCCTGTGCTGCTTGGTGATGTGATGTCAAGCGCACAGTGCAGGTAGGCAGGATGCAGTGGGGAGATTGTTACGTGTGGAGCAAAGATGGATATGGGAGAGAAGAGAGAGGAACAGGAGTCAAAAACATACAAACAAACAAAAAAGACTGCTAGGGGAGCTTGCTGTTGGAGTGGAGAGATGTGAGACGGTTGTCTTGTCTCTCTCTGGGCGGTCTGTGAGGCTGCTTTCTCGTACCCCCTGTTTGCTGGTCTCTGATAGGAGTCGAAGATGGCGGATCCACACTAAGTTAGCTGGTAGGGGACCTCTGCATGAATCTCTCCTCGCTCTCCATTCTCTGTCAGTTTTCTCACTCCATTTAGTGCTTGGCTGAGTTCTTTATCTCTTCATTTGATGTTTTAGGGTTTCAGGATTGTTGTATTCTCTATTCGGCTTAGTTTTTTGGATCTTTGCTGTGGAGGGATGGCGTGGTGTTTCTGCCTAGAGTGCCATTTTGCTGGAACTCCTTCTAATGAGAAACTATTTTGTTCTGTAAACCTTCATCTAAAGTGAGAATAGCAGCACAATTTTAAGACCGTAGTCAATGTTACTGAACTGTGCATGTAGAAATTTTTTGAAATGGTGTATCTTTGGCTATGTATATTTTCACCACAAAAAAAAAAAAAATGTTTGAGAAGGGAAGGGGTTGACATGTCATAGGGTTGTTAACCAATGTCGTAAAACAGTATGTGTACTATTGTTTCATGAGAATCTATTTGTTCTGTAAACCTTCACCTGAAGTACAATAAAAAACTTTTTTTAAAAAGTATGTAAATTTAAAAAAATACATAAAATTATTATTAAAGATTATATATATCTATATAAAAGCATAAAAATGGATTGAAAGGATGCAAGATAAGTTTATGATATTGGTGCCTTTGAGAAAACTGAGATTGGGGTTGGAGAACAAGGGAAAATTCAATTTCATCTGTGATGTTTTATTCAGAAAACAAACAGAGGCAACATTAAGAATCAACTTTGTGTGGAAGGTACATCAGCTTTTGTTACATTATTATTTGACTTTTTCTGTACTTTTTTAATATCTGAAATCTAAAATTTTGCAAATTAGTGACTAGGGAAGAATAAATTCTGATCATCAGAGAAGAGAGTGATAAGGGATAAAAGATTGGTTTATAAAGAGCACCATAGGGAACTTGAATACGTGTTTAGTTATCCAACAATAAATCTAATTGAATAAAGAATGGATGATAACCAGCTGAGTTAAGACTCCTCTGAATTTTGAGCAAAGTTCTGAAACACTACCAATGTCAACCTAGCCTGGACCTCTTGATTTTAGACATTGAGGAAGATAAAACTGATCAGCAAGAAGATAACTAAACAGATAGGCCTGAGTTAGCTCAGACTTTGTAAAATAGCTAGAAAATAAAGTATTTTGAGGGCATTCCATCTTAACCACCACCAGCCATCTCTTTCACCATACACCAAACTCATTTCCACGTGGTTTGTAACTCTAAATGTGAGTGGTAAAAACCATAAAGCAATATTGAAGAGAACAAAAGAGGATATTTTCCTCATTTTTGGGTAGGTAAAATTTCTTAAACATAACACATCAGCACTCATTATAAAAGTATAATAAATTGGAATACATGAAAAATTAATAATTTCTGTTTATTAAAAGAATCAAGAATGAAAAGAAAATCCAAGAGTGAGAGAAGATATTTGCAATACACATAAATGATAAAGGACTCAACCAAGAATATATAAACAACTCCTTGGATTGGTTACCTATTGCTTTAGAACAAAATACCCCGTAACTTAATGGCTTAAAACAACAAACATTTATTTTCTTACAATTTCTGGGAGTCAGGAATCCAGATGTGGCTTAGTTGGATGCCTCTGGCTCAGCATCTCCCACGAGGTTGCATTCAAGCTGTTGACAGGGCTGCCGTCATTTCCAGGCTTGACTAGTGGATGATCTGCTTCCCAGCTCACTCCAGTGGCTGGTGGCAGGCCTCAGATTCTTGTTGGAGTTGGATGGAAACATTAGTTTCTTGCCATGTGGACATCTCCATTGGACTACACAACAGAGACACTTTCTTCCCCTCAAGGTGAAGGCTCTAAGAGAGAAAGCAAGTATGGGAACAGGCAGCAAGACAGAAGCCACTGTCTTTTTGTTATTGTTGTTGCTGAGAATATACACAGAAAAACGTACGCCCATTCAACAGTTCCTGCATATAGCATTTAGTGACATAGATAACATTCTTTGAGTTATGCAATCATTCTCACCCTCCTTTTCTGAGTTCCTCCTCTGTTAATATAAATTCACTGTCCCCTATGGTTCCTATCTAATCTTTCAAGTTGCTGTTTTCAATTAGATCCCATATAGGTCTTTTTATAACTTAATGTCATTTCAAGGAGCCCTGGTGGCACAGTGGTCAAGCACTCTACTGCTAACTGAAAGGTTGGCAGTTCAAACCCACCAGCAACTCTGCAGGGAAAGATGTGACAGTCTGCTTCCTTAAAGATTACAGCCTTGGAAAACCAACGAGGCAGTTCTACTCTGTCCTGTAGGGTCACTATGAGTCAAAATCAACTCGATGGCAATGGGGAATGTCATCTCATTACTTTGGCCATATTCTGTTACTCCTAGGGGTCACTCTTAGGGAATTATTCATTAGTCATTAGGTTCATCCACACTCAAAGGGGAGGTACACAAGGGTGTGAGTATAGGAGGTGAGGATCTTTGGAAGCCATTTTGGAGATTGTCTACACATACCTACAAATCAATAAGAAAAAACACCATAGAAAAAATGGGCAAAAGAACTGAACAGGCAATTAGCTATTTTTACAATTTACAAAAGAAAACATCTGCAGTCTTTTCAATAATGTCAATAAACATAGGAAAGAGTGTCCATTAGTTATCAGGATAATGAAAATAGATAAAATACTTCCACATACTCAACAGAATAGTTAAAATTGAACAGACTGAAAATACCAACCATTGCCAAGGATGTGGATGGAGCAACTGGAATTCTCATGTACCACTAGCAGGAGTATAAATTTTACAACCACCTTAAAAAACTGGAAGTAGATATTTATTATGACTAAACTATACAAATTCTATTACCTAGAATGTCCATTTCTAGATATATGTCTAACCAAATTGTATATATGTGTGCCCACCCAAATATAAGAACTTTTATAACAGCTTTATTTATAATAGCCAAAAAACTGGAAGCCACCTAAATATCTATCACCCAAAGAATGGATAAATAAATTCTGATATACTCATCGATTGATTATTGTAAAGCAAACAGAAAAGACAAACTACTGATGAATATAAACACTATGAATAAATCTTACAAAATAATGTTAGGCAAAGAAATAAACCAGGAAAGAATATGTACTGTGTGATACTATTTATATAAAACTCAGAAACTGCCCCAAACTAATCTACGGTCAGAGAAGATAGCTACTTTTGGTGGGAGTTAATGATGGAATGTACAGGATGAGAGAGTCTAGAGGCCTGATAATATTCTATTTCTTGATCTGTTGATATGGATTGTTCTGTGAAAATTCAATGTGCTACACATTTATAATTTATATACTCTTCTATATGTACGTCATTGTTGCTAGGTGCTGTCAAGTCAGTTCTGACTCATAGCGAAACTATGTACAACAGAGCGAAACACCCCGGGCCTGTGCCATCTTCACAATCCTTGATATGCTTGAGCCCATTGTTGCAGCCACTGTGTCAGTCCATCTCACTGAGAGTCTTCCTCTTTTTTGTTGACTTTCTACTTTACCAAGCATGATGTCCTTCTTCCTCCTTATAACATGTTCCAAGTACATGAGGGAAAGTCTCGCCATCCTCCCTTCTAAAGAGCATTCTGGCTGTATTTCTTCCAAGACTGATTTGTTCTTCTAGCAGTCCATGGTATATTCAGTATTCTTCACCAACACCTTAATTCAAAGGCATCAATTCTTTTTCTATCTCCCTTATTCATTGTATGGCTTTTGCATGTATTTGAGGCAATTGAAAATATTGGGGCTTGGGTCAGGCACACCTTAGTCTTCAAAGTGATGTCTTCGCATTTTAACACTTTGAAGAGGTATTTTGCAACCAATTTGCCTAATGCAATACTTCATTTGATTTCTTAACTGCTGCTTCCATGGGTGTTGGTTGTTGATCCAAGTAAAACGAAATCCTTGACAACTTCAATATTTTCTCATTTATCATGAGATTGCTTGTTGGTCCAGTTGTGTGGATTTTTGTTTTCTTTACTTTGAGGATATATATGTTATACATCAATAGAAAATTTTACTTAAATATTTGGATATTTTACGTAAAATTTTATTGATATATGTGTATTATACATTAATAAAAATTTTTCTTAAAAAAACCCATAAAACATAGTAACAGACATTCTCCCTGATATGCTAATCAGAATGACATCTGTGAATAAAATTTACTAATAAACAAAACTTTTGAAAATTTGAATGACGTGTTATTACTATGTTGTAAGTGAGTCTCTAAGGTCTTAACTACCTAGCATTAGCTTTTAATTTAATTCTTAGAAACTGAAAATTCACCAACGTTTAAAAAATTTTTTTCTTCTAAATGTTATTTATTTTGTTGTTGTTGAGAATATACACAGCAAGACATACATGAATTCAACAGTTTCTACATGTACAGTTTAGCGACCTTGATTACATTCTTCGAGTTGTGAGATCATTCTCATCCTCCTTTTCTGAGTTGTTCCTCCCTCTTTAATACAAACTCACTGCTCCTAAGGTTCCTATCTAAACTTTCAAGTTGCTGTTGTCAATTAGATCTCATACAGATAGTTCCTAAAAGATCGTAATGCTCAAGGCCGACCTCTATTTACTACTTAAGCTTAACTATTCAGTTTTAAGATGACTTCAGGGGATATTTTTGATTTAAGGTTTAAAGATTATCTCAGGGCAATAGTTTCATCCACACTCCATGGTCCAGAAAGACTAGAGACTATGAGAATTTGAAATTCTGTTCTTCATTTTCCCCTTTTTGATCAGGATTCTTCTATGGAGGCTTTGATTAAAATGTTCAGTAATGGTAGCCAGGCACCATTCAGTTCTTCTGGTCTCATGGCAAAGGAAGCAGTTGTTCACGGAGGCAGTTAGCCACACATTCCATATCCTCCTCCTATCCCGACTCTTCTTCCTCTGTTACTCCAGGTGAATAGACACTAAGTGCTGTGCCTTAGATGGCCACTTGCAAGTTTTTTAGACCCCAGGCATTACACAACAAGCTAAGAAGTAGAACAGAAGCACTAAACACATTATTAGGCCAATTAACTAGGATGTCCCGTGAAACCATGACCTAAATTTCCAAACCAAGGAACCAAACCCCATGTGGTGTTTGGCTGTACATAAGCAGCCTCACCAGATACTCTTTTTTTTTTTTTTTTGTCATTGTTGTAAATATATCTATCACACAGCTTTCGCCAATTCAACTTTTTACAGGTGTACAACTTATTGACAGCAGTTATAATAATCAGCTGTGCTACCCTTCTCTTAGTTGATGTAATTTTTCCATCACTGTTAATCCCTTTTTCCTCCCTCCCTTGCACCCCTGGTAACCACTAACAAACTTTAGTCTCTATACATTTCCCTTTCCTTGTTTTTTTATATAGGTGAGGTCATACAACATTTGTCCTTTTGTGGTTGGCTTAGTTCACTCAGCATAATGTCTTCAAGCTCCATCCATACTGTGGCATGTATCAAGATTTCATTTCTCCTACTGGCTGAGTAGTATTCCATTGTACACATGTACCATATTTTGTTTATCCATTCATCTGTTGGTGGGCATTTAAGTTGTTTCTACCTTTTGACTATTGTGAATAGTGCTCCAATGAACATTGGTGTATAAATCTCTTTTGAGTCTCTGCTTTCAAGTCTTTTGGGTATATACCTAGGAGTGGAATTGCTGGGTCAAATCGTAGTTCTATTTTTAATTTTTTGAGGAACCACCACGCTGTTTTCCACAATGGCTATACTATTTTGCATTCTCACCAGCAACGGATGGATAAGAGTTCCAATTTTCCCACATCCTCACCAACATTTATTATTTTCTGGCTTTTTTTGGTTTGTTATTGTTTTTTGTTTGTTTTTAAATCTTAACCATCCTAGTGAGAGTGAAATGGTTTCTTGTTATGGTTTTGATTTGCCTCTTTCTGATAGCTAATGACGCTGAGCATCTTTTCATGTGTTTGGTGCCCATTTGAATGTCCTTTTTGGTGAAATGTCTATTCAAGTCCATTGTCCATTTTATGATTGAATTATATGTGTTTTTGTTGTTAAGTTGTTGAAGTTTTATATATATTTTGGTTATTTGATTTTTGTCAATTATATGATTTCCGAAGATATTCTCCCAGTTGGTAGCTTGTGTTTTCACTTTATTTATTTTATTTGATGAGCAAAAGTTTTTAATTTTTATGAGGTCTCATTTATTTATTTTGTCTTTTGCTATTTGTGCTTTTGTTATCATATCAGATAATTCATTGTTGAAAGCTAAGCCTGACAGTGTTGCCCCTGCTTGTTCTTCTAAGAATTTTATGGTTTTAGTTTGCATATTTAGGTCTTTAATCCATCTTTAATTTGTTTTTGTGTGTGGTGTGAGGCATAAACCCTTTTTCATTTTTCAGCATGTAGGAATCCAATTTTCCTAGCAACATTTACTGAAGAGACTCTTCTTTCTCCATCAAATGGACATAATACCCTTACCAAAAATCAGTTGACCATAGATGGGTGGGTTTATTTCTGGATTCTCAATTCTAGTCCACTTGTCTATGTGTCTGTTGTTATACCAGTGCTGAACTGTTTTGATTACTGTTGCTGTATAGTAAGTTTTAAAATCAAGAAATGTGAGTCCTTCTACTTTGCTCTTCTCTTGCAATATTGTTTTGGGAGTCTCTTGCCATTCCATATAAAGTAAAGGATTGGTTTTTCTGTTTCTCTAAAGAAGGCTGTTGCAATTTTGACCAGGACTGCTTTGAATCTGTAGATTGCTTTTGGTAGTACTGACATCTTAACAATATTAAGGCTTCCAACCCATGAACATGGAACATCTTCCCATTTATTTAGTTCTTCTTAAATCTCTTTCAGCAGTGTTTTTTAGTTTTCATTGTATAAGTCCTTCACATCCCTGGTTACATTTATTCCTAGGTATTTTAGTCTCTTAGATGCTATGGTAAATGAAATTGTTTCCCTGATTTCCCTTTCGGATTTCTCACTGCTGGTGTATAGAAAACCAACTCATTTTTGTTTGTTGACTTTGTATCCTGCAACTTTACTAAATTCCTCTATTAGCTCTAGAAGTTTTCTTGCAGACTTCATTTTTTGATTTTTGTTTCATTTATTTGCCAGAGAGAATATTACAAGAGAAATGCTCTTGAGCACGGAGGACACCAAAAACTTATCAGTTCTTGCCATCTTTAATGAGTCCACAGAGTGCTCTTCAACACCTCAGTCTTAGAAATGAGAAAGGGAAGGGGAAGAAATGAAACAGAGGAAGGGTGGAGAGATAAGAAAAATACTAAAGGAAAGAAAATGGATAATAACAAGGGCATGGTGGTGGTGTGTGTGTATGTGTGTTTGACTGGAGGATTGGAAGAAACTGGAGGGGAGTGGGTTTTATGGAAATCAGCACAGATAGGAGAGAAGATAAGAACAGCCAGAAAAGGAAAAATCTAGGGGAGAAGGAGAGAGTCGAAAGATTTATTAGCTGTGTGTTGAAATTTCATATATATTTGTCCTGTTGATACCATCATGCAGAACATGGGTCTTGATTCTTCAGGTTTGGAAGTTATGGGTCCTGTAGATGAAGGGAAGTCCCTGGGTGGTACAGTTAACAAGCTCAGGTGCTAACTGAAAGGTTGAAGGTTCGAGTTCACCCAGAGGCACCTCAGAAGAAAGGCCTTGCAACCTACTTCTGAAAAATCATCCATTGAAAACCTTATGGAGCACAGTTCTATTCTGACACACATGGGGTCACCATGAGTCAAAGTCAACTTGACAAAAACTGGTTGGTAGATGAAGGGGGCTGGCAGGGAAGCTTCCAACTATTCAATGTAAAATAATTTGCACTTAATAAATGTTAATACACAAAGTAAAACATGAAAATTTTTGATAAAACCTCTTTTTGTGTATGAAATGTGGAGGAGGGGTATAAAAAGACTGTGGCAGAGAAAAGTATAACAAAAATTTGACTGTATGCACTATTTTTATGGCTTTATAGAACCTAGCATTTGGATAGACCTTAAATTCATGTAGTCTTACCTCAAAATTGAATCTTAAATTCCTCTTTCATAAACTTCCAGAAAGAAGATTCCGATGAAGAAATGGTCTGGATTAATTCATACATGTGTGATAGGATGCTTGGTCCCTCAAAAGAATTTACATGCCTTGTCTACTTCCAGGCATGCCTACCTTTGTCTAACGTGAGACTGATCTTTCTGTGAGATTTGAGGGCCCCTGTCATTTTATAGCCTCAGCACTAAAGAAGTATTAACAAATGGGTATGTATGCTAAATAGCTGTATTTAGTACACTTAGGGCCTGCAAATATTTTTTTAAGCACCTTAAGTTATAGCTATTGAAAAGTAAACATCCCATTTGCCAAGCCGGGAAGACCAGTGCTCTTAGGCAGCGAACTAAAAAGGCAAGCCAGCTGTCTTAGGCTGGGTTCTCTAGAGAAACAAAACCAGTAAAATGTATAAATATGTATATAGAGAGAGATTATATCAAGGAAACAGCTCACGCGATTGTAGAGGCTAGAACGTCCCAAGTCCATGGATCAGGGTAGAGGCCTCTCCCAAGTCACACAGCTGCAGAAGCTGGCCAGCCCAAGATCAGAAGGTCGGAGAACAGGGCTCCCACTCACAGGCTGTGCAGATCGATGAATCCCAGGTTCGGCAGATAAGCTAACAGCTGAAGTCCGAAGAACAGGACATGAGACGACAGGAAGCAGCCGTAGGATTCAGAGAGCAAAAAGCCAGAATGTCTGCTTATATACAGATTCGGGCCACACCCTCAAGGAGACTCCCTTTCATCTGATTAGCTACTAACAGTACATTCAGTCATGGGAGTGATTACATTAAAACAGGGAGAATCATGGCCCAGCCAAGCTGACACACAATCTTAACCATCACACCAGACTTCCTCCAACCCCATCACCAACTCTCCCCTAAACCCCTCCCCTCCCTTTCTCTAATAAATGTTCATCCAATCTTCCAACCATAGTAGTACACACATGGTAAGGAGACACACTAAATTGTTATCTTTATATTTGCTTTCCTTTTTTTTCAACTTAGTAGAAGATTCTGCTTCAGAATGGAAGCCTTCTGCATGCATCCAATGTAAGAAATCTGGGGAAAAAATTATTAAAAGTTCTTTTTTTCTTTGCATTGATCTACTGTATAAATGGCTCTCAGCAAGGATGATCTGATTTTGTTGAGGGTTTGAAAATTAGATTTTTAAGGTTTTAAATTGGAATTAATGTTTGATATTGAGTAGTAGACATTTGTGGCAGAAAATTAATCTGCCTGGGGAAAACACTAAACTGTGAAATAAATCCATACATTCTGTACAGTATGCCCTATGTACTATAGAGTGCATCATATGCGTATTTCTTGGGAATTGTGCATACATAGGTGAAAGCAATGGTTTTTTCATAATTTACGAATATGAAAGGTGTACATACATTAATGTCAAATTTGAATGCAAACTTCATGGACCGGTAGACAGTTCTAGATTCACAGTGGTATATCCTGGAACTATTCAGTTGAATGGACCTTTTCTAATAGTTTCCATTTTTGTCAAAAGCAAAATCAAAACTATTTTCAGTGCAAAACCAAATGTCAAACAATACCCCCTAGAATTAACGAAGCAACATTTCATCAGAAAATCACCTGCAGAATTTATGATGCAATTTAGAATTACTAATTGCACTGTTAAATGGATATATTCAGAAAGCACTGAGAGGATGAGTCAACACTTCTGAAAGAGCCGTAATTTAAGGATTTCCTGATTGAGTGCTCCAAATTATAAACCTACCTATACATTAGTACATGGGTTAGAGAAGTCAGTTCACTGAGACATTTGTTGTGTGCATAATTTTAAAAAGAATAAGTACTGCTTTGGAAATTGCTCTGGTTCATTTTGCCAAAAGTAACATCCTTTCTCGGCACATAGCCACCAGATATTTGCCCTGCTTTCTTTGTGACTATAGAACCCTGAAACGTTGTTGCTGTTTTATGAAAGGATTCATTGAGTCAGAGGATAATCAGGGAGAACATATTGGCCATTAAAACGGAGAAAGGTGAGCCTGAGATTCCTCAGAAGAAAGTTAGCTTTTATCTTAATATATTGTGACCTTTTAGTTACTTATTTAAACTTGAGTCCTATCATTTCACTATCTCTACTGCCTCAACAACCATCATTTCTTATGAATTCTTATATGGGCTACTGCTTCTTAACTGTGGTTAGCTGCTGTGGAATTGGACCCCCATGGCCCTCACTCATGGTGACCCCATATACAACAGAAGCAAATTGTACCCAGTCTTGTGCCATCCTCATGATGGATTATAGATCTGAGCATTGTGATTCATGAAGTTTTCATTGGCTGATTTTCAGAGGTAGATATCCAAGCCTTTCTTCCTACTCCACTGAAATTTGTTCAACATCATATCAACAATCAAGCCTCCTCTTACAGGCAGGCAGTAGCTGTGTACGAGGTGATTTGGCCAGGAATCAAACCCATGTCCGCTGCATGGTATGTGAGAATTCTACCACTGAACCACCACTGCCCTCTATGAGCTGTCTGGAGCTGCCTAAATAGGCAAGGCTCTGTGGGAACAAGAGGAAAATCCATACCTAGAATAGGTATCTGTCCTTAAGAGAACAACTGCTGGCCCTTTAAAGATGGGAGGGTCATGATACAATCAACTTGCCACTATGTGGCCTGTTGGTCTTCTGGAGGAGTAGTCCCATATCCAGGATTCAGTGTGGGTGTGTGTTGCTGACAAATTGGGTATTCAAGGCAGCAGTAGCTAGATAGGCATTGGTAAGTAGGAGTCCATGATGTTGGATCCACTCATAGTTTCTAACACCTTGGCCACTCCATTCATGAACCTGTCATGTGTTTTCTGGGGCGGCTGATGACAAAGGCTATCAAATGTCAACTGGTCACATCATTTAGTCTCCTTAGTTACTCAGTGCCTATTCTGTTATGGGTGCTCTCTGGTGGGCATTAATATGTAATACAAAAACGTTCACACTTCGTGTTCATTCCTGTATGTCCATCTACATGCATCTACCTTAGAACACCATGTCTCCAATCTTCCAATCTTTTTCCTTCCAGTCCACAGTCAGCAATCTATATATATTCTCACCTCAATCAACTTGTTTCAAGCAAAGTATATGACAAGGTGCACTACTCAAAGCTCTGTCCACTGGGAACATTTTCCCTTTCCACTGTCTTTGCGTCACCTCTAAATATGGCTGTGACAGAGCTCCTGTCCATTTTTGGCTTGCATCCACATACTGAGCCAACCTATCCATAACCTAAGCTTGCACTTATTCCTCCTCCTTCAGCAGGACATATGGGATAGGTGCACTGGTACAGCTGTGGTATGTGGCGTGAGGATTTGGGCTACCTGTGCCTGCAACTTATGGGTGTCCCCTTGTCCTGTTTGCACTTGATTCTGGATGTCCCATTCCCATCTTATGATAAACTTTCTGAGCCCATCTCACTTTATGACTTGGAAGTTCTGACACAACCCAGCTCATGATGGAAAGTTCTAGATACATGATCACTTGGTGTCCCATAGTCAAGTGTTTCATCTCCATGAGGACAGTGACGTGCCAGCAACTGTTTCTCAAAGGAAATGTTATTCTCTGTTGTGGATGGCATGACTTTTTTCCAGAATCAGAGGGGCCTATGTTTTGAGTCTCCTACTGGAGTTTGCAATAAACTCTATACTGCATCTTTTCCCCACTGATACTTCCAGAACCATTGGATCTGCTTGATCATACGATCCAAGTGGCAGGGCTGATTGCATCATGGCCTGAACCTGCTCTGGGCCCATGCAAAGCAGGCAGCCTTTCTTTGACACCTTGTACATGGGCTGGATCAGTATTCCCATATGGGAAATATATGGCCACCAGAAACCAAAGATGTCTACCAGGTACCATGCTTCTTTTTCTGTGGTGGAAGATTCAAAATGTCACAATTTGGCTTATTTTTTGAAAGGGATATCCCAGCATGTCCTTGACCAATGGACCCCCTAAAAACTTCACTGAAGTGGCCAGTGAATTTTCAAAGAGTTTATCATATGTGGGGACTGAGTATAAAATTGTGACTTTCGGAGGGAAAATTAGCTCTCAGCTAATGAAGCCTTTTATGCCTTCATTCTTACTTTCTCTCTCTCTCTCTCTTCTGTAAATTATAGATATTAAGCAGAACCTTACTTGGCTGCTGTCTAGGTCTGCAGTGGGCAAACTACAGCCAAATCAAGTCCACCGCCTATTTTTGTAAATAAATTTTTATTGAAACACAGCCATGCTTAGGCTTTTTATTTTCCCTTCTACCATCTGCCAAGGAAGTTCAAACATGTCTACTTTGCTGAGAGTTGGCCATTGCTTTTAAGAACCATCCTAACAGTGAGTTTGTTTCACCCCCTGGTTCATGCTAGTGTGTTAAGTCTTGAGAAAATGCCCCAATTCAATGACTTTTTGCTTATCCAGCTTTACATTCAGGTCTCTTGATCAAGTACTCTCAAAATCTAATCCTCAGAGTACTTCCCTGGCTTTTGCCAGTGCATGTCGGGCAGTTGTTTTAATTCTTTAGGTGTATAGCGTTTTTCCTTTCTTATCAGACTCACCATGACCACAGCTAGCTTAGTCTGGGATTTAACCCTAATTATTGGTCTGGCAGCCAGGAGTGGAGATGGGGGCAGCTCCTTAGAGGGTACTTGTGCCTTGTGGTAGTGAGAATTTTGCAGCATTTTTCAGCATAGTCAAAGTGCTAGCCTTCCTAGGGAAAGGTGGGCCAACTGTGCACACCCAGAGGGTGGGGTGGATGTGCTGTAGAGTCAAGATCATCAAGGTTAGCCATGCAGGTTTCCTTTTCCCAGTTTCCAAGATACTGACCTTCTCACAGTGTTGCCTTGGATGAATGTTCAAGTGTTTCTGGAGTTCTGCAGTTCTCACAATTAGATCTACAGTGTGCCTTTTGATTGTGTCTGTCGTTCAGCTACAGGTGATAAGGACTTCTTTATATGCTACCACCGCAAACACCAGAGTCTCTCTGGTTCTCACACTTAGCTATTAAGTGCATGTTAAGAGCTCTTAGTTTCTCATTATGCTTGTGCAGGGAGTCAATACACTTAGCGTTAGCCAGCCATCTCTGCTGTCTTTGTAGGTATTGTTCTCCCCATATTTCCAAATGTTCATATCATCATACCCACCACAGCATTTGCCTCCACAGGAATATTTTCAAGGGTTATCATTAATGAAATGTTTAGCAACTGAACTGTGCTTTGTGCCAGGGACTAGACAAGGTACTTGCTACCTGCCAAGATATGGCTGAGCTAATTTGAAACCCCCATCTTGCTGTCTGTTTTTTCAGATCAATCTCAGTACCACTTGGATTAATTGAGATCCTGAGAAGCAGACATCAAGACAGGAATAAATGTGCAAGGATTTTATTAGGGAATAAGCTTGTGTGAAAAGAACTAGGGAGGGAATCAGAAAAGGCTGGGAGAGATGTCAGACCACGAGGCAGGGCTGACCCGCAAGTGAAGGAGAGAGGGAGAGAAGCTTGGCTGGAAGTTTCCTAGACTACCATGCAATCTAAGCAGGATTCAGCAAGGCCAGCAGGGGTTCATTGAGCCAAAGTTGGCCAAAAGAGGAGTTCATGTCTCCCAGAAATGAGTCTCCTTTAGTGTTCCCACCACACTCAGTCATTGACCGGGAGCAGCCTGTGGGAGGAGTGGCCTTGGCCCAAATGTAGCAATGGATTTCAAATCACAGCAGCTGGGCCCTTGGTCAATTACACTCCTATGGAAGGAGAGTCTGCCAGACACATTTTCATGGCTTCAGTGTATATTCAATGTAATTTCAATCAAAATCCCATCATTTTATTTGGTAGAAATTGATAAACTGATTCTAAAATGTACACGGGAATGAAAATAATCTAGAATACCTAAAATAATTTTGAAAAAAAAACAAAGTTGTAGGACTCACACAATCTGATTTCAAGATCTACTATAAAACTACTGCAATCGCATAGATTAATAAATCAATAGAACAGTGTAGAGCCCAGAAATAGACCCATGCGTATATGGTCTACTGAATTTAAGAACATGCAAAGATAATTCAACAGGGAAAGGATATTCCTTTCAACAAATGACACTGGAACAATTGGATATCCATGTGCAAAAAAATGATCTTTGACCCTTACCCCATACCACATACGAAGATTAACTCAAAATGGGTCATAGATCTAAATGTAAAATTGAAAACTATATGGAGGGCATTATGCTGAGTGAAATAAGTCAATCACAAAAGGACAAATACTGTATAAGACCACGACTGTAAAAACTCATGGAAAGGTTTCCACACAAAAAGAAACAATCTTTGATGGTTACAAGGGAGGGGAGGGATGGGGATGGAAAAACACTAAATAGACAATAGATAAGTGGTAACTTTGGGGAAGGGAAAGACAGTACACAATACTGGCAAAGCCAGCACAACTTGTACAAGGTAAGGTCATGGAAGCTCTGTAGACACATCCAACTCCCTGAGGGACCAAATTAGTGGGCTGAGTGCTGTGGGGACCATGGTCTCCGGGAACATCTAGCTCAACTGGCATAACATAGTTTATAAAGAAAATGTTCTACATTCTACTTTGGTGAGTAGTGTCTAGGGTCTTAAAAGCCTGCGAGTAGCCATCTAAGATACTCCACCGGTCTCACACCCTCAGGAGCAAGGGAAAATGAAAAAAACTAAAGACACAAGAGAAAGATTAGTCCAGATGACTAATGGACCACAACTATGACAGCCTCCAGCAGACTGAGTCCAGTATAACTAGATGGTGCCCAGCTACCACCACTGACTGCTTTGACAGGGATCACAATAGAGGATTCTGGTCAGAGCTGGAGAAAAATGTAGAACAAAATTCTAACTCACAAAAAAAGACCATACTTACTGGTCTGACAGAGACTGGAGAAACCCCAAGAGTATGACCCCTGGAAACACTTTTAGCTCAGTAGGGAAGTCATTCCTGAGGTTTGCCCTTAGACAGGCCCATAAAACAAAATAAGACTAAAGGGGCACACCAGCCTAGGGGCAAGGACTAGAAGGCAGAAGGGGACAGGAAAGCTGGTAATAGGGAACCCAAAGTCAAGAAGGAAGAGTGTTGAGATGTCTTGGGGTTGCTAACCAATGTTATAAAACAATATGTACTAACTGTTTAATGAGAAGTTAGTTTGTTCTGCAAACCTTTATCTAAGGTACAATTAAAAAAATAAAAATAAAATTGAAAACTATAAAATTTATAGATGAGAATATGACTAGCTTTTGCAACTTTGGGTTCAGCAAAAATTTCTTAGGACATAAAAATCATGAAGTATAAAAAATTTGATAAATTAGACTATCAAAATTAAAAACTTGCTTTTGAAAAGACATTGTTAAAAATGGAAGAAACAGGACATAATAAAATACAATGTTGGTACATTATGAAAAATGTAACTAATGCCACTGAACAATTTGTGTGAAAATTGTCAAATAAGAACCTAACATGTGGTATAAACTTTCACAATAAAACCATATTCTAAAAAAAATGAAATGAAGTGAGTTAGGAGAAAAAAAGAAAAGATATTAAGATATGAAAAGGCAAGACAGATTGGAAGAAAAATTTTTTTAAATATATGTTCAGAATATATTCAGAATACATAAGGAGCTCTTACAACTCAATAAGACAAATAACTCAATTTTAAAATGGACAAACAGTGTGAACATATGTTTTACCAAAGATGATATATAGATGGCAGATAACATGAAAATATGTTTAATATCAATAACCATTGAGAAATTCAAAATAAAACTGCAATGAAATACTACCACATACACACTAAAATATCTAAAATTTAAAAGGCTAACAATACCAAGTGTTGACAAAGATATGGAGCCACTGGAATACGCATATATTTCTGGTACAATGCAAAATGGTACAACCACTTTGGAAAAAAATTCGGCAACTCTTAAAAAGTTAGACATACGCTTGCCATATGATCCAACAATCCCTCTCCTAGGTATTAAGATAAACAAAAATACATATTCACACAAAGATGTGTAAAATCATGTTCATAGTAGCATTGTTTGTAACAGCCCAAATGAATGCATCTGAATTTTGGCATATTTGTATATCCACATAATGGAATTACTACTCAGCAATAGAAATGAACTACTGATACACCCTCTAATAGAGATGAGTCTCAGAATGATTACGTTAAGAGATCAGATACAAAAGACCACATTCTGTATGATTCCTTTTATATGAAATCACAGAAAACGCAGAGCTATAACAGCAAATCAGTGGTTTCCTAGGCCTGGAGATGTATTCCTGGTGTGCAGTCGTTAAGAGCTTGGCTGCTAACCAGAAGGTCCACAGTTCAAATCCACCAGCTGCTCCTTGGAAACCCTATGGGGCAGTTCTACTCTGTCCTGTAGGATCTCTATGAGTCAGAATAGACTTGATTGCAATGGGTTTGGTTTAGTCCTGGAGATGCGGAGAGAGAATTGTTGAAAATGAGCACTGGGGAAATTTTTTGCCTGGTGGAAACATTCTATATATTATGATTGTGGTGGTAGTTAAACAATTTTATACATTTTTCAAAACTCCTTGAATTTTATATTTACAGTAAGTGTATATTGTTATATACAAATCATACCTCAATAAAACTGATTTGAAAAAATAGGAGAAAGTGAAATAATAGTGGGGTTGTAAAATGGAACCTGGAATAAGAGTAAGATAAATTGACACTTATTTAATAGACCACACATTTGCCTCTAAGATTTCTAATTGCCATCTTAAAAATGGAAGCTTATTCATTAAAATAATAATAATAATAATGTTCTTGGTTCTAAGACCAAACAGGAATTTCCCTCTGTGGAACCCCCTTGAAAGAACAACAATATCATTAAAGTAGACTCAACAAAGACTTTCACTGGAGCGTTTCTTCTCTTGACCCATTGTACAGGCAGTTCAGTGAAGAAATTCTTTGGGAAAGTAAGTAGTTCTTTACTAAGCTGACTTAAACCATGGCTAGATTTTAGAATATCTGAAGAAGTAAAGTTGTATGTGACCTTCAATTATTCTTTCCTAAATGTTATTTCTCTCAAGATGCCTTTAATAAATGTTGGCAATAAGCTCAAGATTGCACTTCTTGTCACAGGCAGGGATACAAGCTACTCAGTGGTGTCAGGGAACCATAGACTCCCAAACACTTGAAAGTATCATTGAGTTGAAGGTAGTGATAACCTATTTGTGGAAGTCAAGGGATCTAACAAGGAAGGACGCTGCTGGTTTTGTCCTATAAGCGGTATTCTCCTTTAATATTTTCCATATAAAAAATATATAGGAGTTAATGGCTTTTAACTGTTATCCTTCACTAAGTTCTGTCTGAGATTGAGGAGACTTACCCAATTACATTTTTATTTTCTCTTGAGATTTAATATATATTTTTAAAAAATGAAAATATGCCAAAACAAACTTCTAAATATTATGATACCTTTAAATGTTAATAATCAATAACTTAATGTTTTTAAATCATAAATCTTGTCAGTGTGTCTGTATGACTAGATGCTTAACCTCATTTGAGGATGACGTCTAAAGTCTACATTTGAAGCCCTTTTTGAATATTAGGTCCTGGGCAAATGTCTCTCTTCCAGCCACCCACCCCACATAGGCCCTATTTTTCCAAGGTAACATGTTTAATTGGGGCCAGCAAACTCTTATGAAAGGGAATGAATAATGATAACTATGCACCAGGAACTCTTAAATGTTTTCTATGTATTAACTCATTCATTTTTCACAAATGTTGAGAATGAGATAAATAATATGAAATAAATACTATTTAGATCAGGAAATTAAGGCATAGAGTATTTAGTAACTTGCCCAAGATCGTACAGCTGCTAAGTGCCAGAAATGGCTCCAAAGTCCATGTCTTTAACCATTACGTTATAGGTTACAGCAGGTAAAGCTGCCAGTTGTCGACCATTTGTGACCTACAAAATTGGTAACTTCGTATGGTTCAACTTTATATAATGCTTACATTGGCTCCAGCCAAGTTCATGCGTGCATGACTATACGGGACAAGTTTGTTCCCATGGCTACTCAAGAATGCACACCAACATTTTATCTGAATTTGACAGATACAGTATTTTTTTTTTCTGAGTTCTTGCTCCAGGCAGGGCAGATACATTTTAAAATCCTTATCTCCTTTGAGAAGAGGTGGGAGGCATAGCAAAGCTGATGGGGGCTCAACACAAGCAAAACTTTTCTAATGACTAGAGCTCTCAAAGCTGGGTATATGGCCACTCTGGACAGTGCAGTGTGGGAGCTTCTTCCCTGAGAGGCAACTGCAGAGGTGGGACAGGGGACCACCTACCTCTAAGGTCAGCTCCAATTCTAAAACACTATTATCCTGAAAGTCCATTGAAGTTTGCTTTCTCTTGAGAAACCATTCACTCCTTACAGCTCAGCCAATGAAGTAGTTAGGAGTCCATCAAACTCCTGCTTGCTTAGAATCTGGAAGTTTTCTCTATTGGCCATTGTACTATGGATGTTTTGTTTATCATCTTGTTGTTGTTGTTAACTGCTATCGAGTCGGCCCCCAACTCATGATGACCCCATGCACAAAGAGATTGGACCCTCGTGGTCCACAGTGTTTTCACTGACTGATTTTTTTGGAAGTAGATCACCAGACCTTTCTTCCTAGTCTGTCTTAGTCTGGAAGCTCTACTGAAACCTGTTTGGCATCATAGCAACATGCAAGCCTCCACTGACAGATGGGTGGTGGCTGCATTTGAGGTGTATTGGCCAGGAATTGAACCCAGATCTCCCATATGGAAGATGAGAATTTTACCACTGGACCATCATAGTCCTCTTGTTCTTCATCCTGGATGCTAGTATTTAGAAGTTAAAGGGAATTCTATTGAAAAACAGGGAAATTCCTTTTGTTTGAGTTGAAATTTTTCATTATTTTATGAAAGATGTAGAGAGAAATAAAGATGTTTTTAAGAAGCCGATATTGAGAGTGCTCAAATTGTGTAGCCTATTCTCACAAAGACAAGTTCCCTGCCTGCCTCAGACAGCTTCCTAGACAATACTCATTTCTTTCCTCTGGACGGAATCCACAGAGTTCTTAAGATATTCAGCCTTGGGATTTAGTAACATTGAATTGGCTTCAAATTGACTCTGGGAGGGTAATCTGATCATGACAACTCCTTGATTTGCATTTTATTTATTCACATTGTTTACCTGTGTTCCCTCTGATAACAGGGACACAAACAGAACAGCTCTCCACAGCCAGCCAAATCTGCACGTCCCTTACTTTAGTGAGAAGCCAAAAGCAACTGCCCAGATTCCATAAATCAGCTCAGTTGGCTCATCCTGTCAAGCAAGACCACCAGCATGAATAATGCCTGCAGAAACAAAATAAAACCTGCCCCAAAGCTGTACAGAAGGACATGAAGAATTGTCTCAGTCAATCCGGGGAGCATTATTTTGCAAAGTAGAATTTATTCCTCCTTCCACATCATGTCCACATACAGCATCCCTGAGCAAGGCTAGCATAGCAAGTGCCCCATTAACTGCGAAATTTGGTTTTACTGATTACAGCTTGTAATGATCATTCAGCTCAGTGGATCAAATCTTAGTTTTCCAAAAGCCATTTGATGTGGGCACTAATGTGTTTGTCCCTCGTTTATCCTGATCAGTGGGGCATTCAGTTATAAGGATCAGATCGAAAGTAATTTCTTTGACTTTCCTTTGATGATTCCAAAGGCCGGCAAGATTTCTGCACTCCTCTGAGTGCTCCCTGACAGAGCAGAGAGCACCGTGACAGCCGTGGGGGTCCTTGTTTCCTCCAGTAACCACTGTCTGATCAGCCAGGAGGCTCTAAATGCCCAGTCCTTTTGAGATGGGTTTCAGGAACTAGTCACGTGGCTTACGACTTGTCTTAGCTATCAGTTTTACCAGTTGCCACCATGTCAATTCTGAATCAGGGTGACCCCACATATTTCAGAGTAGAACTGTGCTCCATAGGTTTTTCAATGGTTAATGTTTTTCAAAAGTAGATGACCAGGCTTTTCTTTTGAGGTGCCTCTGGAAGGATTTGAACTGGCAACCTTTCAGTTAGTAGCTGAGTGCTTAAGTATTTGTGTCATCCAGCTAGCTAGAGCTGTTGTAACAGAAATATCACAAGTGGATGGCTTTAAAGACCGGAAATTTATTTTATCACAGTTCAGGAGGCTAGAAGTCAGACTTCAGTGGGGAGGCTTTCTTTCTGTCATCTGTGGGATCTGTCAGATCCTTGTCTCTTTCAGCTTCTGTGGCGCTGGTGTTTCTTGGTTCCTTGGTGATCCTCGTGTGGTGTCTGTCTTCCCCACTTTGTGCTTGCTTCTGTGTCTACTTGGCTCTTTTTATAACCCAGAAGTGATTAGATTTAGGACACGCTGGCACACTGACATGGCCTAATTAGCATAACAAAGAAAACCCTAGTCCCAAACAGGCTTACATCCACAGGGACTAGGATTCAACACATATTTTGGGGGAACACAATTTAATCCATAACACCCTTCCAGGAAGTCATCCTGTTTTTTGGTTTTTTTTTTTTCCAGCTGCTCGCGGATCTCTGGTCTGGGATCAGGATGAGACATCCACGGCTGTCTCCCTAGTCGACTCCTATCAGAGGCTGATACTCTGCCATCTTTCGTTCATTACCTTTTTTTTTTTTTTTCTTCCTATGCTTATAGATACTGAACAAAAAAAGCAGCACAGAGACTCAAACTCTGCAGAAATAAATGAGGGCGCTTCGTGGGGTGCGACGACAGGCTGGCCATGCTCTGCCTTGCCCTCTGGGTGGTCTGTGCGTCTTCCCTAACGACTGGGGCCCCGCTTCTCTCCTAGCTGCCTGCCCTGGCCCCAGGCTGATGACCAGTGTCTCCACTTCACTTGTGCCACGCTACTCCTCTGTCCCCAGGGGTTGGAATAACAATTTCTAGCTTCCTGGATTGGTTCCCCTTTGCACTGCCCCCTTCTTCTTCACTATAAGATTTCCCTCACTATAGCCCATGCTCAAGGCTGCTGCCTGGGTCTTTAGCACAGCAGAAGGTTCAGCACTGAAGAGAGAAAAAGCACTATAGGAAAGCTCCTTTGCCTGCTCCCACTCAGGTCAAACAGCGTTCTTGAGAAGAGGAGGCAGCAAATATTAAACTGGTGCCAGCCGTCATCTGAGAATAAAGGCCAAGAAGCAGAAATTATTTCTTTGTGCTGGTGCATGTATATATTTGAGTCAACTGAAAGAAACGGCCATGCCCCCGAACACCCCACTTTTGTGCATATGCGAGTGGCCCCCGCTGAAGGATGCGTCTGAGATCATTTCCGTGATATCGCACCGGTACCTTCAATAACTGCATCTTCCGTTCACATCCAGATCACATAGAAACCCAATTACTTTATTCAAAAAAATGTAACGTATTCATATAACCTAGTCTTTGGTTAGTATTGGCAGCCATCCACGACTGAGCCGAGCACCTGAAGCCTCGGCTCCTGCCATCACGTATATACGAGCATTTTGAACTGTAGTTTTATTTTTTAACCTGGGGGTGATTCAGCTTTCCTAAAGAGGGAAGCACAGATAACATCAGATTCTATTCTATCATACTAGCTCTGTAAAGGAAACAATAGGGAACATGCATAAATGAAATAACAAAAGCCAGGTGAGATAATTAAAACCATCTTAAGTCCTTCACCCTGAGAGGGGGATGTCAGCCCATTTCTTTTTCTTTCTTCTTTTTTCTTTCTTCTTTTTTTTTAAAACTGTGTAAGCTTCGGCTCTTATTTCATTTCAAACGTCTGTCCCCATCAGTGCTTGTTCTACAGATGTGAATCAGTAGAATGAATTAAGTTTTGCTCAAGGCACTTAGCATAGTAATAATCTGCTTCATAGAGAAGGAGAAAATACAGGAAAAAATTCAGAAAGAACAGGCACCCTACCAGGTGCGTGGTGCAAGCCAGGTCTGTAACGAAACATAAAGATGCTTCCAGAAAACCCTCCCTAACTAAATCACACTGCAGAACCTGCAGATCTATTATAACCGAGTTTTCACATTATCACTGAATGCTACTGGAAAGGTGTACGAAAAATAGCTGTCAAAAATCATTTGAAGTATAAAAGTGAAATGAAAGTACTTTTCTTTAAATGTAATGTGGACCTAGGAATGAAGGATGAAGTGCTGTCATCAAGGGAGGCAAATAGACGAAGTCACCATAGGGGTGGGGATCTCTGTCACGTGACACTGTGAAAGACCCAGTGTGAACAAAGAAGCCACAAAGCTCAAGGTATCAAGTGGGAAATCATTTGTTTATCTTTAATGTCCCTGTGGTGTAGTGGAAAGAACATTCCAACCATGATTAGAGTATATAGGATTGAGTACAAGCTCCACAACCTTAAGGCAGTCTGTTTCCTCATATGTAGAATGAGAATAGTTATACCTGTCCTCATTATCTCATAGGATTTTTCTGGAAATTCAGTGAGACAACAATACGAAGAGACTTTGCAAAGGGTAGAGACATGGAGCTCTGAGATGGTCTGAAGTTTCACTCAGGCAACTATGATTCTTCAATGCCCTCATTAAGTTTGGAAAATCTTCCTTGGCACACTCTTCAAGAGCCAGAAGATGGAGGAAGAGAGAGAGTTTGTGCTTAACTGAGGAGTAGCAGGAGGGTGGAAAAAGGTCATTTAGTTAGTTAGTTAGTTTTAGTTCTCACTAATTTCAGAACTTATCAGTATATTTGAATTTTAACGAAAAGTTCGAAGAGAAATAGAGTAATTTTTCTAAACGCTTATCAAGTTACATTAGTCTTCTGTTTAAAGTCCCATAGTTCTTTTCTGATACCTTTGGGAAAATTTTCACATTTCTTAGAATGGTACACAAGGCTCCCCACGGAGTGGACATCTCAGCCTGGTTCCCCAGCACCATCTCTCATACCTGGACTGTCCTGCCCTACTACCTTCCACCACGTCTGCTTCCACTTCATTTGTGGTCTTTATCACCAGGAAGGTGGCCTTGGAGCACACGGGAGAAGGCTGAGTATACTCCAAGGTATACACTGGATGGTAAGTGCTGACTTCTTTCTCTTCCTTATTTGCAAGCACTTTCAGGACAGCAAGTATACCTTTCTTGTGGGTATCTTTGGTGTGTAGAGTAGTGCCGGAAAAATAGTAGGGATAGAGTAAATGTTGCCTTATCTAAAGGAGAAAGGAAAGAAGTTAATATTGACTAAGGAGCCCTGGTGGCACAGTGGTTCAGAGCTCAGCTGCTAACCAAAAAAGTGGCAGTTCGAATCCACCACCTGCTGCTTGGAAACTCTACGGGGCAGCTCTACTCTGTCCTATAGGGTCACTATGAGTCAGAATTGACTCAAGGGCAATGGGTTTTGTGTTTTTTTGTTTGTTTGTTTGTTTTTAATATCTATCAATGTGTTATACTGTGGTGGCTTGTATGTTGCTGTGATGCTGAAACTATGCCACTGGTATTTCAAATACCAGCAGGATCACCCACGGTTGACAGGTTTCAGTGGTGCTTCTAGACTGATACAGACTAGGAGGAAAGGCCTGATGGTCTACTGAAAATTCACCAATGAAAACCTTATAGATCACAATAGAACAATGTCTGACTCAATTGCTGAGTGATCACTGGAGGAGGACACTGTATTTGGTGAAGAAGAAGAAAGTGAGGGCAAGGGAGATCCTTAGTGCGATGGATTGGCACAGTAGGGGCAACAATGGACTCGAGCATGCTGGCAATTGTGAGGATAACTGGGCAACATTTCATTCTGTTGTATATAGGGTTGCCATGTGTCAGACTTGACTTGATAGCAGCTATCTGTCTATTTATCTATCTGTCTATATAACTTACTTGCCTCAGGGTCTCTCAATTTCTACGATACAAATGCCACTTTAATTGTGTTTGGTTATATTTGTGAACCACCTGTAATATTGTTTACTTAATTATTTTGCTTTAATTAAACAACTTACTTTTCAAAACTTAAGTGTAATTTAAGGGAAAATGTTGTATCACTATATTGCGAATTCCATAAGAAAAGGAACAATATTTTTTTAACCACTGAGTCCCTCATGTCTAAAATTGAGCCTAGCACAAAGTTGATATCCTACTGTGATTAAATGAATGAATAGGTGGAAAACCAGTACCACTGGCCACTCATAGATGGTAACCACAATAATAAATACAAAAATGAAAGAGTTTTAGTAATACTTTTGTCTTCCCTGAGCCTTAGACTTTCCCTTCTTTGTTTAAATGGGAGATTAGCATGGGTTACAGAGGTGTTAAGGACTCTCCAGCACTAAAAAGAGGATTTCGCTTTAGTAAATTAGAAGAATGGTGGGCATAGAGTTGAAAAAATGGGGCCTTTTCAATCACTAGGTGACTCAGTGTTATAGTTGCTCAAAAATCCTCCCACTCCTGCACTATGGTCTGGGAAACACCTTCTTACCTCTCTCTTCAGGTTCTTACAATGCTTCTTCCGTGAAAGCCTACCAATTTTGATTTCCAGCCCATTACGAGACTAAAACTAATTGATACACTTATTTAAATGGAGGTGTAAATGGATGATAACTGCTTAAGGAGTGTGAGGAAAATCCCAAAGAAGGTAGTTCATGTATGTATTAATCAAATCCCCGTGTACAAAAGTGAAGACTGCCCGTGGGCACCCTAACGGCCATGGAGGGAGGGGTTTACACGAGCCTCCCCTTTACACTAGGAAGAGAGGAAGATTTCAGGATGGTGCACCCTCAGAAATAAGGGCAGAGCGCACAAGGGAGGCAGACCCTACAACAATGAAATGTAAAAACCCCTGGTTTTCTCCTTCTTGTTATTTTTATATCATTCCCATCCAAATTTGCTTCTCTTGGTGGTTAACAAAAACAAAACAAAAACTTTAAGTTTTAAAAATGTATGCTAGTATCCATAACATATATCACCCTGGCATATTCTAATGCAGACACTTGGAGGAAGAATCAGCAGATAGGGAGAGGTAGGGAGTGGCTGGCCAAGTCACCCTTGGAGTTCTATCTTCTTTCTATTATTGCTGACACAGTAATGCAGTACCTCAAGCACAGGCACAAAACCTTTCTTTTGTCTTCTTTTATATAACTGAGAAAGACTAGACTATACCAGGGGGATAAAAAGGAAATTAATATTGATAATATAAGAATACTATATAAGAAGTCTAAAAGCATCCCAACACAAAGTCTATGAGATAGCTATCTAGCAATTCTCAACCCAGGAGACACAACCTTCTAGAAGGACCTGTCAGTATTGGACAGGATATGGGGGAGGTTATTAAAAAAAAATCCACTGCCATCGAATCAATTCAGACTCATAGTGACCCTATAGGACAGAGTAGAACTGCCCCATGGGGTTTCCAAGACTAATCTTTATGGAAGCAGACTACTGCATCTTTCTCCTGTGGATCAGTTGGTGGGTTTGAACCACTGACCTTTTGGTTAGCAGCTGAGCTCTTTAACCACTGTGCCACTAAGCTTCCTGGGGGAGATTATAGTTACCAACAAATGGGTGTGCGTATTTAAAAACAAAAATAAAATAACAGCAATAACAACAACAACAAAATCTTGAGAAACAGTGCTCTATCCCCAAAGGACTAGCTTAGCTTCCTTACATCTGGGACAAGGAAATGGCTCTTTTGCTAAAAATAAAAACAAGACAATAACAACAAAAGCAAAACAAAAACAAAAAAATCCCAAAACACAGAGATCCAGACCTTGAGCCCTATTCTCCAATGTTTACCAGACAAGGCAGATGGGATTGCCTTTCCCACATTCCTTCAGAACTCCTTCTCTATCAATGCTTGATTTACTCCTTCTTCAACTGTCTCCCTCTGTCTTTCCCCCTGATGCTAGCTTTCATGGTCAACCGAACCTGTTACAAATGCTGTACAGAGAGGGATCACAGTCTAATCTGCACTAGAACTTCTCCCAGTCAGGGCTGACCTTATTGCTGGGTAGAGAAAGTGGCTGCCTAAAAGGTGTGTGATTGGAAGGTAAATGAAAAGATCTCTGCCATCCTCAGATGCATCTCCTCTTGACTCTGACCAAGGAGCCTAAATTATGAAATTACTAACCAAACCAAACAAACCAGACTGGTTGCCGTCGAGTCAATTCTGACTCATAGCAATCCTACAGGACATAGGAGAATGGCTCCATACGGTTTCCAAGGAGCGGCTGGTGGATTCAAACTGCTGACCGTTTGGTTAGCAGCCAAGCTCTTAACGACTATGCCACCAGGGCTCCAATAAAATTACAAGGTAATATAAATTGAAGAACTAGATTTAAAATAACAACAAAAAACCCATTGCCATCAAGTTGATTCTGACTCATAACTATTCTATAGGACAGAGTAGAGCTGCCCCATAGGGTTTCCAAGGCTGTCATCTTAAAGGAAGCAGATTGCCACATCTTTCTCCTGCGGAGAGGCTGGTGAGTTCGAACTGCTGAACTGTTGGTTAGCGGCCAAGTGCTTAACCACTGCACCACTAGGGCTCCTTGAAAAGCTAGATACCCTATTAAAATGCACAGGGAATCAGAGAGGCATGAGTCACTGCCAGGAAGTGCTCAGGCCTTTTAGTTGCTAACTGCGAAAGCCACACATCAATTTAAGCCTGCTTCCTGAGCCCCTTTTAATCTTTTCCATAATTCCTAGATACTCGTCATTCCTATTAATTAATTAATTCAGCATATATATATATTGAGAACCATTTACTTAGCATTATGCCCTTAGGGGATTGCTTGTGGTGCAGTGGTTAAGAGATATACCTGCTAACCAAAAGGTCAACAGTTTGAATCCACCAGCTGCTCCTTGGAAATCCTGTGGGGCACTTCTACTCTGTCCTATGGGTTATTATGAGTCGGAATTGACTGTACAGCAATGGGTTTGACTTTTGGTTTTGGTGTGCCCTTAGGATGCAATGGTGAAAAGGCAGGTATTCCCTGCCCTTATAGAGAGAAGACAGACATTAAACAGCCAATTACAAAAAATGTAATTACTGTTCATTTCATGATTGTATATTAAGCACCTACTCTGCTCTGTACCAAGTACTATGTTCTACACTAGGAATGTAATAGTTGACAAAAACATCACACTCTGTGCCTTCATCAAACTTGAAGCCTGATGGTCATTGGCTGACCTCAATCAAATATAAAACAAGGAAATATAAATTTGCACATGAAGTAAGTGCTACAAAGGATACACAGTTCTATGGATACACAGGTAGCCCCCAACTCATGACGTATTCAAGTTATGACAAACCACACTCATGACCATCTGTTGCTGCTGCTTGGAGGAAATGCTGCTGGATTTAAATTAAAACCTGTCCTTGTTTACCATTCTGAAAACTCTTGAGCATTCAAAAACATTGACAAAAATACGCTGCCAGTTTACTACAGAAGTAATTCCAAGGCCAGGACGACGATTGTTATTTGAAGACTGTAGTTTTTAAACTGTTTCATCCCAGAAGTGCACACCTATTACCTAGAAAACAGCATTCTTTTTGAAATTCTGTTGCTACTTGATAATGCCCTAGGACATCTTCCTCATGTAGATGATCTAAATCAAGATGTGAAAGTGGTATATCCACTTCCCAATATGACATCTGTGATTCAGCCTATGGATCAAGATGCAATCGTCACCTACGGACTATATTTGCTCAGGCAATAGCTGCAACAAATGGAGGTACAGTAACATTACGTGATCAAGCATTTGATCAGGATAATACGATGAAAGAGACTGGCAGAAAAATTGTCTGTATGGCAAGCACACTGAATTTTGAACTTGATATCATCAGTGTGGAACAGCTCATAGATCACAAAGAAGGAGACTTGACAAATTAGGACTTAATCGATTTTGAAGAGGGAAAAAGTACTGAAGAAGAAAGAAATAATTAGGAAAAAGATGGAGGGAAGAGGTCAAAATATTTTACAGTGAAAGGATTAGCTGAAGTTTTTTCTAAACTAAATCAGGGGCTTCAGTTTCCTGTAAACATGCACTCAAACGCTAATCCTTTGCTAGAGTCAATTAGGCAGATTTGGGAAGCAGTGACATGTTACTGCAAAACCAATAAAGAAAAAAAGAAAAGGACCATACAGACAGCTCTCACAGATTTTCTGACTAGAAATGCCATCCTCATTCCCAGGGATAACCCAGATGATTTAGAACCTTTCACAAGTGCAGCTGACAAAATGCCAATGTTGTCCCACTCTTCCTCATTGTCAGAGTAAATTATTATAATTTGTGTATTTTTTAAGGTATGTATGTATTAAAGTATATCTGTAAGTTTATATGTAATGTTTCTAACCTCCAAAGACAAACACTGTTAATAAAAGATAATAACAATGAAAAACTAAAAAAAAGATGTATTCAACTGTCATGGTTTGAATTATGTCCCCCCAAAAATGTGTGTATCAATTTGGCTGGGCCATGATTCCCAGAATTGTGTGGTTGATCTCCATTTTGTGATTGTAATTTTATGTTAAAAAGGATTAGGGTGGGATTGTAACACCACCTTTACCCAGGTCACATCCCTGACCCAGTGTAAATGGAGTTTCCCTGGGATGTGGCCTGCACCACCTTTTATCTCTCAAGAGATAAAAGGGAAGGGAAGCAAGCAGAGAGTTGGGGACCTCATACCATCAAGAAAGCAGTGCCGGGAGCAGAGTACGTCCTTTGGACCAGGGTCCCTGCACAGAGAAGCTCCTAGTCCAGGGGAACACCGAACAGAAGAAGGCCATCAGAGAGAAAAAGGCTTTCCCTGGAGCTGAGGCCCTGAATTTGAACTTTTAGCCTACTTTGACTGTGAGGAAATAAACTTCTCTTTGCTAAAACCATCCTCTTGTGGTATTTCTGTTATAACAGCGCTAGGTGACTAAGACATCAACTTACATCAGAACCAACTTATGTTGGAGTCATCAGAATGGAGCCCAGTCGTAAGTCAGGTACTACCAGTATACAATTATATAAATGAGAATATGTAATTGGGAACATCGACAATCTGGGAGATCACAGAGAGGTTTCTTTGAAGAAGTAACTTTTATATTGAGATCTGAAGGAGTTGTGTGGAGGAACGAAGATTGCTCCAGTTAGAGGACAGCATGTATAAAGTCCTGATAGGAAGGAATGTGTTGGATAAGAGGAATTGAAAGGGGCCAGTGTGGTGGTAGTGAAAAAGAAGAGAATTGGTGTACATAATAGTTATTAGAGAATTGGTGTACACAGGATTTGATGATACAGTTTAAATATGGCGAAGAGGCAAAAGATAACTTAAGTTCCTGGTTTCCACAACTGGGAAGTTGCTAGTGCCATTCTTTGAAAATGAACACTGGAAGAAGACTGGGTGTGATGGAGATCACGAATTTGGTGTTGGGTATGCAAAGCCTGAGGTGCCTCTGGGACATCAGAGAGAGAATATTAAATAAGGAAAAAAGTATGTAATTTTGGCCTCAGAAGAGTGATCTGGGCTAGATATACTAGGTTTTGTGTCATTTCACACAAGCAGTAATTGAACCCAAAGAGATTTCCTAGAAAAAGAGTATTCAGGCCAAGGATGGGACCTTGCCCATCTCCTGTCAAGGAGAAAGAGTGGAAAATGGATTGAAAGAAGAAAAAATCAGAGGAGGGGGAAAGGATTTAGGAGGGTACTGGTGTAATGAACTGAAGTACGGGAGTGGCAAGGGTTGGAGAGAACAGGAGCAGTCCTAAGAAATACCTAGGAGATAGAATTGACAGTATTTGGTCACTTACTGGATGAGAGGTGGGTAGGATGGTGATGAGAGGTATATGCTAAGCATGACACCTCATTTTCTGGTTGTGACACTTAAGGCAGAGAGTATTGGAGGATTGGCTTTGGGACTTTAGAGGTTAGCAGTTTTGAATATACTGAATGCAAGAAACCTGTGAAATCCCCTGTGGAGAAGTCACGTAGGAAGCTGAATATATAGGTTTAAAATCTGTAGGAGAATGGCTCCATCACAGCACCCTGGCACTTTCAGTCAAAGCCTTGGACCAGAGCTAATTTGAATTTTGACAGAATGTTTTGTAATTTTCCTGAAACATGAGAGAATAGGAGGTCTGTAAGGAGCTGCTCTGAAGCCATCTCCCACTTGTCTCCCAACCGCCCCTGGAAAGCTGTCATGAGTTACTTCTCATCGCCTCCCAGGCTCTGATGAGGTATGGGGTTTCCTTCCTTTCCGCTCTTCCCTATTTACCCCTAGCAGAACAGAGTTGCAGTAGTTTAGAAATGACTCCTCAGCAGTGAGGTTTTCTAAAACTCACACTGCCGTTATCCACTTCCTTTTGTTTTCATGCTGTCCTTTTTGGTATGTGGGACAGGGACCACATCACAGCAAATCACAAATCAACGGACTCACTTCTCAGCAAATAAAGTGTAGCAATGGGTCCATGCTCCCAGAATTCACTGGCCTTACCATGTTTCCTATCGTCCTGAAGGAGCTGGCTTGATAGAATGATGGAATGGCCTTCCAAAGACACGATTATGGTGTCATGTAGGTGGCAATACCTTGCAGGGTTTGGGCAGTGTTCTCTAGGAGGCTGTATATGCTCTAAACCAGCATCCAATATATGGTGCTGTTTCCCCCATAGCCAGGAATCACAGGTCCAGGAATCAAGGGGTGGAAATGGGACCGGCACCACTCACTATTACCCCTAGTGACCCACTCACAAATTTTTCCTTCCCGTTCCTGTACCCTATGCTCTGTGGATCCAGAGGTCTTAGTTCCAAAGGGAGAAATGCTCCCACCAGAAACACAACTTTGATTCCATTGAACTGTAAGTTAAGAATGCTACCCGGCCGCTTTGGGCTCCTCCATGCATCTGGATTAACAAGCAAAGAAGGGAGTTATTGTATTGGCTGGTGTGATTGATCCTGTATACCAAGGGGAAATTGGATTGATATTATATAACGGAGGTAAAGAAGAGTATGTCTGGAATGCAGGAGATGCCCTAGGAAGTCTCTTAGTATTATCATGCCCTGTGATTAAAGTCAATGGGAAAGTACAGCAACCCAATTCTGATATGACTACTAATGGCCAAGACACTTTCAGGAATGAAGGTTTGGGTCACCCCACCAGGCAAATAATCACAACCAGCTAAGGTGCTTCCTGAGAGTAAAGGGAATAACAGAACAGATGGTGGAAGAAGGTAGTTCTAAATACAAATTATGATCACATGACCTATTGCAGAAATGAGGACTGTAATGTTATGAGTATTTCTTCCTTGTACGTGTGCATCAAATATTTTTATTTTCTTCACTTATAAAATATAAGATGTAAACAGGGCTAGTGCATTTTCAATTGTACTTGTGTTAGTTGTATCATGTGAGGTGCAAGTATGACTTTATAATTGTCTTTATTTATAGGTTATGTATGGTTTAAGGAGGTGTGTATAGATGCCAAGTTGGCAAGAGGTGGACTGTGATGGTTGAGGTTGTGTGTCATCTTGGCTTCGCCATGATTCTCAGTGGTTTGGCATTTATAACATAGTTTGGCAGTTACATCATGATGTAATCACTTCTGTGATGAGATCTGATATAATGTGATCATCTCCATGATGAGATCTGCTATGGGCAGCCAATCAGTTGAAAAGGAGTTTCCTTGGGGATGTAACCTGAGTCCAATATATACAAACTTTCTGGCAAAGCTTGCTGGCTTTTGCTAACTCTGGATCCTGCTTTGGCTTGTCATCATCTGGCCTCCAGTTCTTGGGACTTGAGCTAGCAGCTTACCTGTCAGTCTTGGGTTTGTCAATCCCTGCAGCTACGTGAGTCAGGAGAAGCCTCCAGCCTTATGCCTGATTCACAGACTTCAGACTTGCCAGTCTCTACAACTGTGTGAGCTATTTCTTTGAGATAATTCTCTTTCTCTATCTCTGTATATATATATATATGAAAGTTTCCCTTGTTTGCTTCTCTAGAGAACCCAGCCTAATACAATAGGTAATAAACTGTCTGAATCTGAAAGTAACTCTTTACTTGACAAATCAGTCAGGTCTTGGCCTAGCCTTTCCTTGACTTGTGTATACTTGAAATAAAATACATAAGGGCTTATAGATTTAGAACAAGTCTTTCAGCACCTTGTTGGTGTGCCACATCCAGAAATAACTGCTGTTCTTACCTCTCACCACAGATTAGCTGTGCTTGCTTTGGAACTTCATGTACATGGTCTTACACAGTATGTAATCTTTTGTGTCTATATTGTTTCACTCAATATTATGTCTGTGAAATTTATCCATTCGATTCCTTGTAGAAGTAATTTGTTCTTTTTCATGTTTCATACTATTCCACAATATTTAATATATGACAATGTATTTATCTTTTCTACTGTGATGGGTATTTGCCTGTTCCCACCTTTCAGCTAGTACAAACATCATTGTTATAAGCATTCTAATACACATCTTTTGGTGGATGTAAGTATGCATTGCTGTTGGATATATGTTCAGTTATGTGAACATTTGCTTCATATGTTTTGGCATGTTGGTCATTATAGGTATACAAAGTAAGACTGTTACACCTTTCTGTTAAATTGACCTCTAATTATCACCTCAAGTAAAATATCTTGCTTTAAGTCTTCTTTATCTGATATTAATAAGGTACTTAACTTTCTTTTAGTTGTTTTCTTGATGGAATTTTTTTTCTGTCTTTTAACTTTCAAACTTTCTGTGCTCTTATATTTAAAGAGTTATATTATAACGAGCATATAGTTGTTTTTCTATCCTGTCTGATGATCTTTGCTTTACTTTAATGTAATTACTGGTGTCTAAAAACCAAACTCACTGCCATTGAGTCGATTCTGACTCACAGCAGCCCCATAAGATTTCCAAGGCTGTAAATCTCTACGGAAGCAGACTGCCACATCTTTCTCCTGAGGAGCCGCTGATGTCATGACTTGTGTAGTGAGATTTAAGTCTACCACCTTGTTTATTGTTTTCTATTTGTGTTACAGTAGTAGTCTGACCATTTGCTGGGCATGCGGATGCCTTCTCTTTTAAGGAATTGTATGTTAATACACATCACACCAAAGACAGCAGTTTTCAAGTAATATTAATGTCTGTTACTCACTTCGTTATATGTTAAGCAAGGAGATTCCCTGGGCAAGGGGCATGGCCCAACAGTAAAGAGTCTCCTGATGACTGACTGAGGGTAAGAGAGAGAATACATAGTCTTCAAAATAGATATATTTATATAGGACAAGTGCCCTACAATGTGATTTTGAACAATGCCAAGGCAGTCTAATTTCAGGTGGGGAAATCCAAATAGGTAGGGCAGAGTGCTGTGTCTACGACTTACTGCAGTGCAGCAGAAGTGAGTGCAGGTGGCATTTGTAGGTTGCCATCCAGTAAATGCAGATGAGCATCTGCCAGGTGTTTAATGGTTTAGTTTAATGGCTTGTTTAAATGTCAGTTTGCTGAGGTTTACTCAACTCTATTTCTCCGCAACTTGTACCATCTATTTTTTATTCCTTTATTCCTCCTTTTCTACCTTCTTTTGGAGCAATCAAATTTATATATTTATTATTCTTTGTTTTTTCTTTTATGAATTATGTAGTTTTACATTGTTGTATAATTTTCAACCTTGATTTATCACAGTCCAACTTTAATTAGTATTTTGGTTACTTCTCAAACAAATGCAAGAAATTTACAGGTTTATCTCCCTACCCTTTATGTAGAATAATTTACTTTTACATGTTTCATAAACCACAAAATATTATTGTTAATTTTGCTTTATCCCATCAATGTTTGTTTATACTTACTGAGGTATTTACCCTTTCAAGTGTTCGTCATTCTTCCTTCAGGTCTGTGCTTACATCTAGAATCATTTTTCTTCAGGTATCTGGTAAAAATTGTCTCAACTTTTGCTTGCCTAAAAATGTTTTTAGTTTTGTCTTCCATTTTGAGTGCAGTTTTACCAATATTTACCAATAGTTTTTTTTTTTCCAGTATCTTAAAGGTGTCATTCCATTTTCTTATGGATTCCATGATTTCTGCAAAAAAGTCTTATTGTTACTCATTTGAAGATAATGTCTCTTCTTTTCTCTCAGGTTGATTTAAAGACTTTTTTTCTTTGTTTTATTTCTTATTTTTATTGTTGTTTTTTTGTTTGTTTTGTTTAGCAGTTTTGATGTGCCTAGGGGGTGGTTTCTTTGTATTTATTCTACCTAGGTTTCACTCCAGTTTTGTGAATATATTGGTTTGTATCTTTCATTATTTTGAAGACACTCAACAATTATCTCTTCAAATATTATTTGGACCTATCTTCTCCCAGGTTTCAATCACATATATGTTAGACCATCTTACTGTGACCAAAATTCCTCTTATTCTCTGTTTTCTCCATTCTTTCTCCCCACCCCCGTTCCTCTCTGTGCTTCAGTTTGTTTCATACTGGTCCATCTTTGAGTTCACTAATCCTGTCTTTTGCTGTTTCTAGTCTGATTTTAAGCTCATCCAACAAGATATTAATTTCAAATGCTCTATTTTGCTGTTCTAAAACATCCATTTAATTCTTTTTATAAATCAAAGTTCTTTATTGAAATTATTTATTTTTATTCATTTCTGTACATTTTTCCCCTTATTTCCTTTAGTATATTAATCACAATGATTTTAAAACCCTCATCTCTATGTCAGTTTCTTGTTCTCCTTGACTTTCCTTCTATTGTCTGTTACTTTATCCTGAGTATAGTTCACATATTCTTGTCTCTTCACTAGTCTAATAAATTTTCATTGTATGCTGGACATTGTCCACAAAAACCTCCCTAGAGCTCCAGATGACATCTTTCACCAGTGTTTCCTCTTTGTTTTCCCGATTATGTGGATGCGATAATGGAGTAGTCACCTAACCCAATCATAGACTAAACTGACACTTTTTATCCAACCTTTTTTGAGTGGTGTGACTTTTCTTCTTCTATTATTATTATTATTAAAAGCCTGGCTGTTCCTTGTCTTTGCAGCCTTGAGAGACTACAGGAGATTTAAATCTGCACTTACAAAGTTTTGAACTTATCTCTTTTACTTCTTGCTTTCCCCTGTAATGCCTCACTTCTCCTCCAACTTCCCCCAAGAGCTCTGAAATCTATCAATTAGTGACTGTCTTGACGAGGATGAAAACTGAGCGTTTGAGGCAGGCTACCTCCTTCTAGTGGAGCTTTCTTCCCTAAGTCTTCTCAGTTTATAGATTTCACTGAGCATTTTAGAATCATTTGGCATTGCGTTCTGGCCTCCTATGTTATTCTAGTTACCTATTGTTACCTAACAAACCACCCTAAAACTTACTTAAAACAACAACAGTCATTTATTTTCTTCATGATTATTCAGTTTGGATAAGGCTTATCCCGTGGAACATCAGCTGGAGTAGATCATCATGGGTTGGAAGGATCTACTTCCATGATGGCTTACTCACATATCTGGCAAGTTAGTGCTGGCTATTGACTTGAAGCTTAGCTGGGTCATTTGGCTGAGATTCCTGTTCACATGAGCTTCTCCATGGAGCTGCTTGGATATTCTCACAGCATGGAGTCTGGGTTCTAAGAAGCAGAAAATAGGAGCTGCCAGTCTCTTAAAGCCTGGGCTTAGGAACTGTTACAGCATCACTTCCATAGTATTTTATTTGTCAAAACAGTCACTTAGCCTGTTCGAATTCAACAGTAGGACATACAGATCCCAACAGTCATCGGAGAAATGTCAAAGAATTTGTGACCATCTTAAATTCACCACATGCACACTATTCCAGAATTCAATAAATATCCTATAGGAAAATGGGCTATATTTTTAGTTTTCCTCAAGTTTCTAATATGTCATTTCAACCTTGCACAATCATCAAAATCCTCACTAATTTCTCCTTCTTCGACTAGAGTACCTATGAGTGTACCATTCCAAGGTCAATCCACAGTCTGGGCCCATAATCACCAAATAGTCCTAGAGAAGAAATTACTAATGATCATCATTCAAGTCTGACTGGTGTTCCCCTGTCTGGAATTATAATACATCCTTATTGTTTCCACTGCTCTTCAACAACTTGAAATCATGGCAGTTATTGAGACTCCCATTGCAGATAGGAAAAGTACAAAGAGAAGACAGTCCAAGACAGAATCTGAAGGAATTCTAAAGTTAAACATATGAAGAATAGACTGAGAAACATCAGCCAGAGAGGTAGAAATAAAACTAGTAGAGTGTAGTGCAACAAAAAAACTAAGGTAAGACAGTGTTTCAACAGGTGGGAGTGTTTTTTAATGCAAAGTGCCATAGACAAGAGTAAGATAAGGCATGGAAAGTCTTCTGTGGATTTAGTGACAAGGAAGACACAGCTTGCCAGAGATGTTTTGGTGCAGCTATGGGTATGGCAACCAGCAGACCATGGATTAGGGCATAAAAGTAAGCCACTTGATTAAATGAAGACAAAGTGAATGGGCCTCTCTTCAATAGATCTGGTTGTGAAGAGAAGGGAGAGTTAGGGTGATAGGTAAAAAGGGACACAATATTGAATGGGAAGTTAATTTTTAGTTCCATATAAGATAAACCTGAATGTGTTTGAATGCTAATGGAAAGATGCCAAAGAAGAAAAGTAGCTGAAGTTATAGGAAACATAGGGGATAGCTGATGAACGACAAGTCTCTTGAGAGGCAATGAGAGATTTGATCCAGACCAGAGGTGGAAGAATTAGTTCTGGGCTGGGATTAGCATGGTGGGGGCTGCTAGGGGGTTGTGCAAATTCTTCTTCTCTATTGACTAAGGAAGCAAGAAGTAAAGAATGGTTGCAGATACAGCTAAGTTTTAGGTAGGATAGCAGAAAACAGAGGGAGTTTCTATAGAATGGATTCCATTTTCTTAATGAAATAGGAGCTGAGTTCCCTGCTAAAAGTTTGAGAAGAAACGGCAGGGTAGAAGATTTGAGAAGAGATGAGGTTTGAAATAGCCACAGCAGGGAAGAGGAAAGAGAGCTGTATAAGAATTACAGGACAGCTTTAAGTCCAACTGAGGTTACAAATCAGTGTCACCAGTCCGAGAGCTCTGTGATATAAGGAAAGAGAACTCAAACAATTAAGTTGATGTGGGATTGGTGTTTCATGGGGCATGTGTTATAGATGAACAATAGATCAAAGGAACTGAAAATTTTGGAAAATGAGTGGTTTAAGTTATGAACCATGAGGTCTAGGCTAAAAGGATGTAAAGTTAAGATAAAGTGCTAGAATGGAGTAAATCAGAGCAATCAGAGACATTTGGAGGAAGAGAAAGATCAGGGGTAGTGAGGGCAAAGGTAGAAATTTGTTGCCAGAGAGTAAAATGTTGAGGGTTAAGCTCTCAGAGGCTGAAGAGCTCTGAGTGATGGCAAGATGCACACGGTAGTCTTTTCAGTAGATGGCTGAAGTGAAGCTTTGGCAAAAACCACTGATGCAAGGCAATCTAAGAGCTGCAAGGTTCAGTTACTGAACTGGCAACCCAAATGAAATCATAAAAAAAATGCTGGCAGGATCAGAGGTGTTGAGAAAGACTAATGAACTAGGTTGCCAAGTCTGTGAATGAGAGACACTGACCAGGAAGTGGGTAAATGTCAGCAGTAGAAAGAGCAAATACATGTGGTTATAGACAAGGAGGCATGTACTTTCAAAGAGCTGAAGAGAGAACCAGTATCATTTTAGAAGTAGCATTGGGCCTTCTGAAGGATAAGGACTCCATCTTAGAACCCCAGTGTCCATGGAGTGTGAGTCAGTGAGCATCATCCTTTTGAGAGGGTCACAGACAATAGGAATTCTCAGGGGAAAGTCAGGTTTCATTCATGGGTAAAAAGAGCCTATTCCTGATACTGTCATCTGCCTTTGCTGCCACAAAGAAAAGACAGGCCCCTGCTGATGCAATGGAGCTGGTTTTGTGGGATCCTTGTTGTCACAGCTCACCTGACCAAGAGAAACCATTTCTGGCACTGTAGCATAGTTTTTTTCTTGAAATGCTGTCTTAACCCAGTCAAACCTCCTTCTTGAGCAGCTGATTAAGTCCACGCCCCAACCTCTTTCCTTATTGGGCTCTCATACTGTGGAATCACTATACACCTACTCTAATCACTGCAGGCACCAAACAACCTGGGACAGCCCCTATGTCTCAAGCCTGTGGAATTATTAAAAATACCCAATACCTGGGAAGCCAGTGCAATCTAGCTAATCCCACCCTAGTTGCCATACATAAGCTGCCTGTATCCTACAATTGCAGCTTGCTGTTACCCTGTCTCCAGGTACAACTTCCTGTGTGGCCATGCCTGTTAGTCTTCTCTCATTTCGAGCTGTATGTAGCAGGAAGTTTGCCTTTCATTTATCTGAGTGTCTTTGTGTTGAGTCCCACCATCCAAAGAACCTATAATCCTACCTAATATCATGATTATAAAACAAACACTAATGCTCCCAACCTTCCCCTGTACCCCTGAAGATAGCAAGGATCCCCCAGACCCTGGAGCCTGGAGCTTGTTCACTCAGGCAGGGATCCTTTCAGGTGAATGGTCCCCTTGCCTGGACAACCAACCACTTTTCCCACCTGCTCTTTTCCTTGTCTCTAAACTCTCTCTCTGCTAAAGTAGCATGACATTGATTGTCACAGACTAGTGTGGGAAGAACAGAGACAAGACTTCATACATAAACATCATTAATGTCATATATGTTGTTGTGGAGTGGATTCCAACTCACAGTAACCCCATGTGACAGAGTAGAATAGGGCTCCTTAATGTCATATACACAAGTCATTCAAGACCAATGGCTCTGTATGCTATAGAAATAAAAAATTCTCTTTGATTCTGACACAGAAAAATGAGGCAAGGACTGAGTCATCACATGCTTCCCCTGGTAGCCTAGACCGGATAACCTGACCAGAACACATGCCACAGCGTACCCTGCACGAAGAGCTGACACAATTTCTGTAAAACAAGATTAAGCGTCTCTTCAAATTAATGTTGTTAATTTGAACATCATTGGTTTTATAGATTTGTTTGTATTTTATTTATAAGTTTGTTCAGTTTTTATGGAGGGCTATAAGTATTTTTATGTTTGTAGAGATTTAAATAACATTATAATTCAACACTGGAAATCTGTGTATTCTTTTCTTGGAAAGAGGATCTCTCTATACATGATTCTGTTTTGAGAAACACTGATATAACAAAAGCCAAAACAGCAGAGAAGTTTCAGCTGAAGTCTAATGACAGAAATTGTGTGGGGCCAAGCCTTGCAGTTCCTCTAAGAGGTCTGGGAGGTTTGGAGATGAGATCATAGATCTTTAGAGTCTTTGTTCCAAATGCCCAGGAAGGAGGAGCTCAGCTTTGCAAACATTGCGTTGTTCAGTGCTCTGCTGTAGCTTACTGAAGAAGGTAGTGGTGGGGGGGAGGGAAGAGATACTACTTTCATCTGTGTCTAGGGATACCCTAGGGAGCATGTGTATGGAATTACACCATCTCTTATAAGCACTTTCAGTTTGCTATGCCTGCAATTCAAGGATGGCAGAGTGCAAGATATCTTACGCTATCAAGATGGCCCCAACTCAAAGTCGCTTGGAAATGCCACTTGTAATTTTAAAACAAAACCCACCTTCCCTTTTCAAGAACACTCAGCAGTTTAATTATGCTAAGTACTTTTCACCCCAGGAGGCTTCAGGTTGCTGTATTAAGCAACAGAACAGCATTCTTGTAAGGCTTAAGGCTATATACATTTAGACAGCTGATGACATTTCTCACACCACAAAGCCTAAAGTCTTTCAGGTAATTTCCAAGGATCATATTTCACAAACTCACTTTCCAATTCCAGCAAACAGATACCGGTGCATCCTAGCTCTTTCCAAGTGACCCTTGGTCTTGCTAGGGCTTCTTGGATAAATACAGATGGAGATTTTTTAGACCCAACACAGACAAACATTTGGATGAACGTGTATAATTGTTGAAGCTGTAAATTAAATTCAATTACATTCAGAGAGTAGTATCTTAAGTTTCATGCTAATTATACTTGGGAATTTCAACTCATTAAACTTGGCTAATGCTCAGAAAGAAGGATCTGGCAGCAGCAAGTGACCCATCCTGCTGGTCTGTCCCCTCAGTGGCTTTCATCACTGCAGTTCTGTATGGTGGCAAAACCAATTTACATCCAAAGAGTCTTTAAGAAAAAGTAGAGAGAGACAGAGTGTAAGAATGGAAAGCACAGCCAAGAACAGAGGGCTGGTCTATACCCTACAAAGATAACCAAAAATGTTGCTTTGGGAAACAAAGAAGCAGATGAGGCCTTCCCAGGGAAATCCTAATACATGGATGTGATGGATCTCTACACACACACGCACGCACACACACACGCGCACACACACACACACGCACACACACACACACACGCACACACACACATACACACATGCACACATACACACCCATGCCTATACCCAGGCTGAAGACAAGATTCCAAAACCCAGGTTGATTCCATTTCTCTTCTCCTTGGAGTGGGCATTTCAGTCCTCAGCTGGGACTCTCCTCAGTAAACAGAGCTGACTCAGCAACATTGTGAAGCACAGTCAGTGCCCTGTTTGGTCATGGTGATTTCTTCACCTCTTTCAGCATTACCTTTTTTTTTTTTTTTTTGCTGTTTTCTCTTATCCCAACATTGACCCTCTGGTGACAGAGACATCTGTTAAGTCCACTCACAGGAAGGGGATGACAGTATGCTAACCAAGCCAGGAATGTTTTCACGTTTTAAAAGGCCTCACGGGGAGCCCAACTTCAGCACAGAGAAAATCGCTGATGCTGGAGTTTCAAGTATTCATCAAGGAGATGTGTGGAGAGAGAAAGCCTTGTCCACAACCTTCAAATCACATTCAGAGGGCTGTTGCCTGCCTCTAGGCGTTGGATTTGTTCAAAAGATGTTTATTGAGGGCTTCCTAAAGACCAGGCATTGTACTAGGCTCGTGCTCTGGAGAAGCTCTTATGAGAGAGAGAGAGAGAGAATGAGACATATAAATCTCGAAGAGTAGACAGAACTGTGAGTCCAATTTCATGTTTACCTAGTGGATTTTGTCATATATCTGTGGGTCTATAGTAACCTCAAACATCCTTCAAAATGTTTTGAAGACTTGATATTGTGTTACTGTATTGATTAGCAATTGCTGCATAACATGTCACCTCCAGATTTAGTGGCTTAAAACAGAACCCACTTATTTAGTTCATGAGACTGTTGGGTAGTTCTTGTGTGGGCTCAGATGATCTGTGCTGGGTTCACTCGTGTGTCTCTGTTCAGATGGCAGGAGGCTGGCTAGTCTCGGATGGTCTCACTCACATGTTTGGCAGTTGGCAGGCTGTAGGCTGGGGCAACATGGGAGACTGGGCCACGTGTCTCTCATAATCCATCAGGCTAGCTTGGGAGGAGTAAGAGGGCCAACCCAAAGTGCAAGCACTTTTCAAATCTCTGCTTACATCAAACTTGCTACTGTCCCTTTGGCTAAAGCAAATCACATGGCGAAGCCCAGAGTCAATGTGGGAGGGGCCTATCCAACGTGGATACTTAGGAATTTCCATTCATTAAACTCAGATAATGCTAAAAACAAAAAGGAATCTGGCAGCATGTTATATATACACAGTTTTAAACAAACAAACAAAAAACAAAAGTTGTACCCTCTAAAGCAGGGCTTCCCAAACTTTTGAGTTTTGTATACTAATAGCATTTAAAAAATGAATAAGGGTTATAGGAATAAAACACAGAATTTTCAAGATTTTTATTTTTTCAACTAAAATATTTAATAAAAGATATTTACCATCTACAATCACTTTTAGTTTAATAAAAGAAAGAGCATTTCTATACCAAAGTTGAAGCAAGATATAATTTTAGAGTAAACACCAGCCCTTTAAATAGAATACATTTGATTTTATGAGAAAACTGTCTACATTGCCCTTATTTTTCTCATTTCACTGACGATCAAGGGAAACTTCCATTAGAACTAGCCCTGGTCAGATGACTGATATCTTGGAACCACAGTCTAGAGAAAGATAGCAGAGTAAGGTAGAGTTTACTGATTAGTAGTTACTGAGCACTTATTGAGTGCACTGTGTTAAAAAAAAAAAATTGCCTTTGAGTCCATTCCGACTCCTAGCAACCCTCTAGGACAGAGTAGAACTGTCTTAAGAGCTTTAAGGAGTGAGAGAAAGACTAAGACAGCAGTGAACCTCAGATGTCTGTAGCCTAGCCTGAAAGTAAGATGGAGAATTAGCCTCAAAGATTGAAAATGTAAAAGACAGAATTTCTGACTCACAGAGAGTACACAAGAATTGCAAACATGATAGAGATGAAGCTGGAACTGGACTGTGATACTAGCTCAAAGGCAAGCAAGAAGAACAATATTGCTACTTCATTCTGCTTTTAATTAATTGCACATCCTGGTTTGGATGGAAGCTTTCTGGAATCACCTTGAAGTTTTTTTTGTTTTTGTTTTTGTTTTGCGTAGCTCCAGTATTCTGTCTTACCAGTTTAGATTGTAACTCTACTGGGCAGGAACCATGTCTACTTCTAAACTGCAAACAGCATTAGCCTAGATTGCATTGTTGGTAATTAACCCTGCAGCCTTCCAATCATGTATCATTATTACATGTTTGGATTTGCTGATCACACTGAAATGAAGATTGAGAAGATAGAGTTTCCAAATTCACTGCTTTCTAAGCTCCTTGAAATATTTTTATTTATTTATTTTTGCAGAGGAGATGCTAATTGAAAAAGGTATATATATGCCAGGGAGTTGCTGTTCATTCTTGTTTTTTGAGACAGTGTAGTATGGGGACTATGGGGACCATGGGGACAATGGTGGTTCAGTGGTAGAATTCTCATCTTCCATGGGAGAGACTCTAGTTTGGTTCCTGGCCAATGTGCCTCACGTGCAGCCACCACCCATCTGTCAGTGAAAGCTTGCATGTTGCTATGATGCTGAACAGGTTTCAGTGGAGCTTCCAGACTAAGACCAAATAGGAAGAAAGGTCTAGTGATCTACTTCGAAAATCAACCTATGAAAACCATACGGATCACAAATATCTCATCCGCAGTCGGTCACGGAGATGGCACAAGACTGGGCAGTGTTTTGTTCCTCCGTTGTGCATGGGGTTGCCATAAGTAAGGGGCCCACTTGATGGCGGCTAACAACAGCAACAGCTATATTCTCTGGTGATGTAGCGAGTAGGTGATCCCAGAGTGGATTTGCTTAGGTTGAGAGGTTTTCTCTAGTTTCTTGCCTGTGTTACAACTACTCGGCACCGCATAGAAAGGTGGTTGTCACTTGAACAGCCCACCAGAAATTGAAGTGAAACTACTGTCAAATTTCGATCATTAATTTGTTGTTACTAATAGTAATTTGTTACTAAATGCATTACTAATAGCATTCCATCCCACATTCAAGTGAGATACCTTCTTTAAGAAACCACCTTTCTTGAGAAGCCTAATTTCAAAGACTGTAATACAAGAAGCATTCAATGCAGAAATAAAACCCCAGATCCCATTATCTTGTTCTTTTGCATAAGTATCATTCTCTTTCAAGGCATGTCTCTTAGCCAAAAGAATGGCAGAGTTGCTCACCTCCTTCACTATTTCTAAGCTGATGATAGTTCTTTGCCACTCGGAATGCTTTTACTTGTGGCACTGTGGATTTGTGAGTTTAGAAAGATCTAGCAAGTTCCAACGCATCCCTGCTTCATTCTGCTCACTGAGAAAAATCTGCCCATTGGAACTGTTATGGTCTAGTCCAACTTTGTTAGTTTTCAGATTAGGAAAGTGAGATCGTAATGTGCAAGGCAATGATGTTAAATCGGCTACTTCAGATTTGCAGTTAGAATTCAGGTCTTCAGAATATGAATGCATTACTCATTTGAATCTCCTCCCAATATTAGGTTCTCCTGAAGAAAAAGCCTTGGCAGAAATTACATCATGAGTTTCCACTTTTTTCTGAAAGCCTCAGAAAACACTTCTCCAAGACAGAGCCATCTCCATCCATAAACTGCTGCTTTGCATTCACCTCGTCTAGTCCATTCACTGAGAAATGAGTCTTCCCCACAATCAGAGGTTATCAAAACCTGACTCTTAGGAGCATTGTTTCCGATTCATAAACCCAGGGTTCACTTAGGAAGAGAGACATGAATATAACGGTTATGGGTTGATTCGTGTCCTCCCAAAAGATATGCTGAAGTCTTAGTCCATGGCATCTATGAATTTGACTTTATTTGAAAACAGTGTCTTTACAGAGGGTAATTGGTTAAGTTAACATGAGGTCTTATTGGAGTAGGGTGGGCTGATGTCCTTATGAGAAGAAGACACACAGGGAGAAGACGACCAGGTGAAGACAAAGACAGAGAAATGAGTGACGCTGCCACAAACCAAGGAACACCTGGGGCCACCAGAAGTTAGAAGAGGCAAGAAAGGATCTTCCTCCAGGGCCTTTGGAGAGATCATGGCCTTGCCTACACAGTGACTTCAAACCCCATACCTCCAGGACTGTAAAACAATAAATTTCTGCTGTTACAAGCCACCAGTTTATGGTACTTTGTTATGGCAGCTCTAAGACACTAATATACTAACCAAGACCTTACTTCAGAAATTCTAAAGCCTGATTAAAGGGACTTTACTTTCAAAGTGCCCTACTCCAAGTTGCTTTCCTTGAGCTTGGTACATCGGTCACCCCCTGAGCATGAAGTAACCCACCTGAGTGGCACTATTTAAACCACTGCCATATACCATTTTCAGATAAGCAGAGAACACTTGCTGCTCGAGGCCTGAATTAAACGTCAAAAGGTCACTTAGAACCTGTCGCTTTAGCAGGAATAGAGTAGACACTAAGAGATGGCCTTTATTGCTCTTCAGACATGCCTAACTTTCTCTAGAAGTCACTATGATCAGAAGGTACAAAAACAGCCTCCCCTTGCATGAGTACTGACTTTCTCCCCTTCTCTGGGATCCTATAGTACTCAAATCACACTTTAGTTTTAACACTTAGCAAACTACATAATTCCCTCTTTGCATGAACACATTTTTATGAGGATATTGAATCAGAACCCAAATCTCTCATTAAGAATAAAGTTTATAATGGTGACCAAGTAAAAATTTTACTCCCAATTCTATAACTAGTGTCCAGTTTTCCCACATTTGCCATAACTTGGGTATATGGAAAGCTGTCTATTGATCAGTTGGACCTACGGGTTGCATAAGGCATCGCAGTGCAGAGTGATCATGTGAGTTGTCTTTTTAGCACTTGTAAGAAACATTAGCCTCTGCTTTCTGTGAGTCCATTACTACTCTCATTGTCAGAGCCGGCAATGGTTCAAGGGAATTTCAAGTTCTCACAGGGATTTGCTCATCAGTTTAAAATCCAGAATAATCCAAAGACCATCCTATGAAAAGGAATCCAAACTCACTACATTCTGAAGTAGAGCAAATTTTTTTTTTATTATTGTAATTCAGGTGAAGGCTTACAGAACAAATAGTTTCTCATGAAACAGTAGTACACATGTAGTTTTATGACATTGGTTAACAACCCCACAACATATCAACCCTCTAACTTCTCAATCATTTTTTTTTTTTGTGAAAATACACATAGCCAAAGATACACCATTTCAAAAATTTCTACATGCACAGTTCAGTGACAATGACTACACTCTTCCAATTGTGCTGTTATTCTCACTTAAGATGAAGGCTTACAGAACAAAATAGTTTCTCATTTAACGGTTACTACAAATGTTGCCCTATGACAATGGTTAACAATCTCACAACACATCAACAATATCCTTACTCAACCTTGGGTTCCCTATCACCAGCTTCCTTGTCCCCTTCTGCCTTCTGGCCCTTGTCACTGGATTCCTGTACCTCATTAGTCTCATTTGGTTTTATGGGGCTGTCCACTCCCAGGCTGAACAGTGAACCTCGGAGATAACCACTGAGCTAAAAGGGTGTCTAGGGGCCATACTCTCGAGGTTTCTTCAGTCTCCTCTAGGCCAGTATATCTCGTCTTTTTTGTGAGTTAGAATTATGCTCTACATCCTTTTCCAGCTCTGTCCAGAACCCTCTGTTGTGTTCCTGGTCAGAGCAGTCAGTGGTGGTAGCCAGGCACCATCTAGCTATACTGGACTCAGTCCAGTGGAGGCCTTGGTAGCTGTGGACAGTTAGTCCTTTGGACTAATCTTTTCCTTGTATCCTGTTCTTTTCATTCTCCCTCGCTCCCGAAGGGATGAGACCAGTGGAGTATCTTAGATGGCTGCTCACCAGCTTTTAAGACCCCAGACACTACTCACCAAGGTAGAATGTAGAGCCATGTCTTTATAAGCAGTGTCATGTCAATTGAGCTAGACTTTCCCCGAGACCATGGTCCCCAGAGCCATCCGCCCAGCAATTCAGTCCCTCAGGGAGTTTGGATGTGTCTATGGGGCTTCCATGACCTTTCCTTGTACAAGTTGTGCTAGTTTCTCCTGTATTATGTACTGTCTTACCCTTCACCCAAGATACCACTTATCTATTGTCTATTTAGTATTCCCCCACCCCACCCTTCCCATCCCTGGTGACCAACAAAGATTGTTACATTTTGTGTGTGAGCTTTCTCATGGGTTTTTACAACAGAGGTCTCATACAATATTTGTCCTTTTGTGATTGACTTATTTCACTCAGAATAATGCCTTCCAGTTTCATCCATGTTATGACATGCTTCACAGATTCATTGTTGTTCGTTCTCATTGCATACTACTCTATTGTGTGTATGCACCATAGTTTGTTTATCCATTCATCTGTTGATGGATATCTAGGTTGTTTCCATCGTTTTGCTATTGTGAACAATGCTGCCATGAACATAGGTGTGCATATGTCTATTCGAGTGACGACTCTTATTTCTCTAGGATATATTCCTAGGAGTGGGATTGCTGGATTGAATGGTACGTCTATTTCTAGCTTTCTGAGGAAGTGCCATATTATTTTCCAAAATGGTGGTATCATTTTGCATTCCAACCAGCAGTGTATAAGTGTTCCGATCTCCCCGCAGCCCCTCCAACATTTGTTATTTCCAGTGTTTTTGATTTGTACCAGTAATGCTGGGGTGAGATGGTATCTCATTGTGGTTTTAATTTGCATTTCTCTAATGGCTAGTGATTGCGAGCATTTCCTCATGTGTCTGTTGGCCATTTGGATGTATTTTTTGGAGAAGTGTCTGCTCATTTCCTTTGCCCATTTTTTAATAAGATTATTTGTCTTTTTGTTGTAGAGGTGTTGAATTTTCTTGTAGATTATGGAGATTAGACCTTTGTCTGAATTGTACTCTCCAAAAATTTTTTCCCAGTCTGAAGGTTCTCTTTTTACTCTTTTGGTGAAGTCTCTTCAAGAGCATAGATGTTTGATTTTTAGGAGATCCCAGTTATCTAGCTTATCTTTTGGGGTTTGTGCGTTGATGGTTATGGTTTGTATCCTGTTAAGGACATGTATTAAGGCCTGAAGTGTTGGTCCTATTTTTTCTTCTATGAACTTTATAGTTTTAGGCTTTATATTCAGGTCTTTGATCCATTTTGAAGCAGTTTTTATATACGGTGTGAGGTATGGGTCCTGTTACATTTTTTTGCAGATGGATATCCAGTTTTCCCAGCACCATTTGTTAAAAAGACTGTCTTTTCCCCATTTGATGGACTTTGGGCCCTTGTCGAAGATCAGGTGACGTAGGTGGATGGATTTACATCTGGGTTCTCGATTCTGTTCCATTGATCAATGTATCTGTCATTGTACCAGTACCAGGCTGTTCTTAATACTGTAGCTGTGTAGTAGGTTCTGAAGTCAGGTAGTGGGAGTCCTCCAACTTTCTTCTTCTTCTTCAGTAGTGCTTTACTTATTCGGCGTTTCTTCCCTTCCCATATAAACTTAATGATTAGTTTTTCCATCTCTTTGAAGAATGTTGTTGGTATTTGGATCGGGATTGCGTTGTATTTGTAAATTGCTTTGGGTAGAATTGTTATTTTAACAATGTTGAGTCTGCCTATCCATGAGCACGGGATGTTTTTCCATTTATGTAGATCCCTTTGGGTTTCTTGCAGTAGTGTTTTGTAGTTTTCTTTGTATAGGTGTTTTACATGCCTGGTCAGATTTATTCCTAAGTATTTTATCTTTTTAGGGGCTACTGAAAATGGTATTGTTTTCCTGATTTCTTTTTCATCGTTCTCCTTACTGGTGTATAGTAATCCAATTGATTTTTGAATGTTTACCTTGTATCCAGCTACTCTGTTGAGTCTTTCTATTAGTTCCAGTAGATTTCTCATGGAGTCTTTAGGTTTTTCTATGTATAGTATCATATCATCTGCAAACAGAGACAGTTTAACTTCATCATTACCAGTTTGGATGTCCTTTATTTCTTTTTCTTGCCTTATTGCTCTAGCTAGAACTTCCAGCACAATGTTAAATACGAGTGGTGATACAGGGCATCCTTGTCTTGTCCCTGTTTTCAAGGGGAATGTTTTCAGCCTCTCTCCATTAAGAATGATGTTGGCCGTTGGTTTTGCATAGATGCCCTTTATTATGTTGAGAAATTTCCCTTCTACACCTATTTTATTGAGAGTTTTTGTCAGGTAATTGGTGTTGGACTTTGTCAAATGCCTTTTCTGCATCAATTGAGATGATCATGTGATTGTTTTCTTTCCTTTTATTTATGTGGTGGATTATATTGATTGATTTTCTAATGTTGAACCATCCTTGCATACCTGGTATGATTCCTACTTGGTGGTGGTGTATTATTTTTTTGATATGATGCTGAATTCTACTGGCTAGAATTTTGTTCAGAATTTTTGCATCTATATTCATGAGAGATATTGGTCTGTAATTTTCTTTTTTTTGTGACGTCTTTGCCTGGTTTTAGTATCAGGCTTATGCTGGCTTCATAGAATGAATTTGGAAGTGTTGCTTCCTCTTCTATGCTTTGAAATAGCTTGAGTAGTACTGGTACAAGCTCTTCTGTAAATGTTTTGTAGAATTCTCAAGTGAAGCCATCTGGGACAGGGCTTTTTTCGGTTGGGAATTTTTTTCATTACCTTTTCAATCTCTTCTCTTGTTACAGGTCTGTTCAGATTTTCAACATCACTTTGTTGTAGTTTGGGTGGGCCGTGTGTTTCTAGAAATTTATCCATTTCCTCTAGGTTTTCAAATTTGTTGGAGTATAGTTTTTCATAATATTCTGTTATAATCCTTTTTATTTCAGTTGGGTCTGTTGTAATGTCCCCCATTTCATTTCTTATTTGGTTATTTGTGTCCTCTCCAGTTTTCTTCTGTCAGTCTGGCCAGTGGTTTGTCCATTTGGTTGATTCTTTCAAAGAACCAACTTTTGGTCTTGTTGATTCTTTCTATTGTTTTTCTGGTCTCTATTTCATTTATTTCTGCTCTGATGTTTACTATTTCCTTTCTTTCTGTGGTTGTGGGCTTTTTTTGCTGTTCTCTTTCTATTTGTTTGAGTTCTGTAGTTAATGTTTTGATTTGTCCCTTTCTTCTCTTTTGATATGTGCATCTATTGCTATAAATTGTCCTCTGAGGACTGCCCTTGCTGTGTCCCAAAGGTTTTGGTATGATGTGTTTTCATTCTCATTTGATTCTAGGAATTTTTGCTTTCCATCTCTGATTTCTTCTATTACCCACTGATGTGTAAGCAGGGTATTATTCAGTTTCCATGTAGTTGATTTTTTTTTCCTTGCTCTTTCTAGTGTTAATTTCTACCTTGATGGCATTGTGGTCAGAGAAGATACTTTGAATTATCTCAGCGTTTTGGATCTTGTTGAGGATTGCTCTGTGGCCTAAGATGTGGTCTATTCTGGAGAACGTTCCATGTGCATTGGAAAAGAATGTGTACTTTGCAGCTGTTGGAGGGAGTGTTCTATATATGTCTATGAGGTCCAGTTGGCTGATTGTGCCCTTTAGGTCTTCTGTATCTTTGCTGAGTTTCTTCTTAGTTGTTCTGTCCTTTATTGAGAGTGGTGTGTTGAAGTCTCCTACTATTATTGTGGAACTGTCAATTTCTCTTTTCAGTGTTGTTAGAGTTTGTTTTATGTATTTTGGAGCCCTGTCATTGGGTGTTTAGATGTTTATTATGGTTATGTCTTCATCATGGATCATCCCCTTAATCATTATATAGTGTCCTTCTTTGTCTTTTATAGTAGATTTTGTTTTAAAGCCTATTTTATCTGAGATTAGAATTGCCACTCCTGCTGTTTTTTGGTAGTTGTTAGCTTGATATATTTTTTTCCAAGCTTTGACTTTTCATAAATTCACATCTTTGTTTCTAAGGTGTGTCTCTTGTAGACAGCATATTGATGGATCCTGTTTTCCTATCCATTCTGCCACTCTCCGTCTCTTTATGGGTGCATTGAGTCCATTTACATGCAGTGTAATTATTGATAGATGTGAGTTTGTTGCTGTCATTTTGTAGTGCTTTTTTTGGGGTGCTGAAGTTTTCTTTGTTCTTCTTACTCTCTTGTGCTGAGTTACTTTTGTTTGTGGATTTTTTTTTCATTTCTTTTGTTTTTGTAGGTTTTGTTTTTGCTGAGACTTTATGTTTTTCGTCTTTATTTTTATGAGTTGGTTTGTTAACTTTCTTTGTGGTTACCATGAATTTTACCCTTATCTTTCTAAGTTTGAAGCAGTCTACCATTACTTGGTATCGCCTTGCCTTCCTCTCCATTAGAAGGTTCTATACCTATGCAGTTTATTCCCTCTTTTATTGTTTTGATATTGTTCTCATTTATTGATTAACTGCTCTGATACCCTGTTGTATTTCTTTTGGTTTTGGATAGTCCTCGAGAGTTCATTTCCTAGACTGGTATCTGGCTGTTACAATCCTGAGTCCTAGGTTCTGCCTGTGAGCTGAAACTGTTTGTCCTCAGATCGAAGAACTCCCTTTAATAATTCTTGTAAGTTTGGTTTGCCTTTTACATATTCCCTTAATTTTTGTTTATCTGGAAATGACCTAATTTCACCATCAGTCTGAACGAGAGTTTTGCAGGATATATTATTCTTGGCTGGCAATTTTTTCTTTCAAGATTTTATATATGTCATCCCATTGCCTTCTTGCCTGCATGGTTTCTGTCGAATAATCTGAGCTTAGTCTTATTGTTTCTCCTCTGTATGTGACTTCTTGTTTTTTATGAGCTGCTCTCGGGATTCTTAGTTTGTCTTTGGTTTTGGCGAGTGTGAATATGATATGCCTCGGTGATTTTCTTTTGGGGTCTCTTCTATATGGGGTTCGTTGAGCTTCTTGGATAGCTGGTTTTTCATCTTTCATGATTTTGGGGAAGTTTTCTGTCAGCAGTTCCTCAATGATCCTCTCTGTTTTTTCTTTTCTCCCCCTGTTCTGGAATTCCAATCACTTGAAAATTTTTGCTTTTGATTGTGCCCCACATAACTCTCAGGGTCTCTTCATTTTTCTTTGTTCTTTTTTCTGAGTTTTCCTCAAACAGAGTTGTATCCAAGTGTTTGTCTTCAATTCCACTGCTCTGTCTTCCACCGTTTTAAATCTGCTTCTCAGCCCTTCTATGACACCATCCATTTCTGAAATCTTGTTGTTTATCTTTTGGATTTCTAATTGCTGTCTTTGTATAATTTCTAGTTGTGAATTTACTTTGGCATTTTGTTACTGCATCATCTTCCTGAATTCTTCCAATTTTTTGTCTGTATTTTCCATGAATTTTTCTATTTTTTCCTCATGTTTGTCAGTTTTTTGCCTCAGCTCTTGGAGAATTCTGAGTATTAGAGAATTGAATTCCCTATCAGGTAGTTCTAGTGTATTTTCTTCCACAGGAGAGTCATCTGGTGTTTTAATTTGGATGCCTACTGGAACCATCCTGTCCTGTTTTTGTAAATGTTTTGATATTGTCTTCTGTCTTCGGGGCATTCAGTAGTTATTTTTCTCTTTTATTGATTGCAGATTTGTTTGTTTCATTCCCTTTTTTAAAAAAAAAAATTTGACTGCTTCTGAGAAGACGGACTGTGTGTTCTCTGTTGTTTGCTCGTCTGTGTGCACAATAATTTTTGCCTCCTTCTCCAACTGGCAGGGTCAGTCACTCAGATATGGTACGGCAGGGCAGGTCTAGCTGAAGAGGAGTTACTGGGACGGGTTGTTTGTGGCACTTACTACAGCCACCAGTGCGGGTTGGTAATCAGTGCAGGGCAGGTTCCAGTAGGCCGTGCCTGTGCTGCTTGGTGGTGTGATGTCAAGCACACGGTGCAGGTAGGCAGGATGCAATGGGGAGGTTGTTATTTGTGGAGCTAAGATGGATATGGGAGAGAGGAGAGAGGAACAGGAGCCAAAAAAATACAAACAAACAAAAAAAATGCTAGGGGAGCTTGCTGTTGGAGTGGAGAGATGAGAGACTATGAAATGGAGAGAAACAGAAAGGGAAGAGGAAGAAATAAAAAGAATGAATAAATAAAAATCAGAAAGGTTAAATAACTGCAAAGTTCCCAGGGATCTCACCGGTGCAGCTATGAGGTCTGGGGATGTTGGTCTCAGGTGTTGCAGTACAGCCTGGCTAGAAGGCATAGAGGTATACAACGCCAGGTATTCATGGAACAGAAAGAGAAGGAAGATAGAGAGAGACAAGAAACTCAGCAATGAAGGAAGACAAAAAGGGAAAAAGAAGGAAAAGGAAACAAAACAAATTAAAAAAAAAAAAAAAAAAAGAACAAGAAAGGCCCCCAAAAAAAACAGAAAAAAAAAAAAAACCATTGGAAAAAGCAATGCACTCAGGGATCCCTCTGCACGTCTATGGAAGCCGAAGGGGAGACTCCTTGCCACGCAGCTCCGCCTGGCCAGAAAGGGCTCCCAACTCAAGAAAAGGAAAGAAAACAAACAAACAATTCAAAACAAACAAACAAAAGTCCCAGGATCCCACCAGCACAGTAGCCCAGACAGGGAAGCAGCTCCACACTCGAATGGAGCTCCGCAGCCCCTCAGGAAGAGGCAAAGATAGCGCACAGAGCCAGGTACTCGAGGGAAAGGAGAGGGATGGGGCGAGAGGCTAGTAAGAAATCAAAAGAAGCAGGAAAAAAAAAGCAACACTAGCTGCCAACAAATGGCACTCAGAGAGCCAGCCAGTGCGGGCTGGTGTTTCTGGACAAGAAACTGTCCGCGGGAAGCAGAAAGTGCTGAGTGTGGGTGAAGAAGGGTAGAGCATGGGAAAGCATATATCACAAATTACCAGCGGTTTGCAGCCCCTCAGGAAGAAGCAAAGATGGCGCACGGAGTGAGGTACTCGAGAAAAGGAGGGGGAGGTGCGGAGAGGCAAGTGAGAAATCAAAAGAAGCAGAAAAAAGCAACACCAGCAGCCAACAAATGGCACCCAGAGAGCTGCCTGTTTGGGTGTGTGGAATCTAAGCAGTCGGTGTTTCCTGGTCAAGATATTATGGCTGCCAGAAGCAGAGGAGGCCATGTCAGGGTGAAGAAGTGTGGTAGTTGGAAAAGCTTATTTTGAAAATTACTGGTTGTTTTGTCTCCCACTGGAAGCTCTGTGAGGTGCTTTCTCGTACCCCCTGTTAGCTGGTCTCTAATAGGAGTCCAAGATGGTGGATCCGCGCTGCGTTAGCTGGTAGGGAACAACCTCTGCATGAATCTCTCCTCGCTCTCCATTCTCTGTCAGTTTTCTCACTCCATTTGGTGCTTGGCTGAGTTCTTTATCTCTTCATTTGATGTTTTAGGGGATTGATGTATTCTCTGTTCAGCTTAGTTTTTTGGATCTTTGCTGTGGAGGGATGGCGTGGTGCTTCTGTCTAGACCACCATTTTGCTCAGAAGTAGAGCAACTTTTTTAAAAAATTGTAATAAAAATTTGTCTAACAAACATTTGCCAACTTAACCTTTCTCGCATGTACAATTCAATGACACCGATTGCATTAATCATGTTGTGCAACCATCACCCATAACTGTTGCCAAATTTTCCCTCACCATTGATAGATACTTAATGCTTCTTAAGCAATGGCTCTCCCTTTCCCCTTCCATCTGCCTCTGGTAACCACTAATAAACTTTGGTCTCTATAAATTTGCCTATGCTAGATATTTCATACGAATGGGGTCATACAGTATTTGTCCTTTTGTGGCTAACTTACTTCACTCAGCATAATGTTTTCAAGGTTCATCCATGTTATAGCATGTAACAGGACTTCATTTCTCTTTATGGCTGAGTAATATTTCAAAATGTGTGTACATATATACAAAATTTTGTTTATCCATGCATCTGTTGATGGTCTTTTCAGTGGCTTCCATCCTAAAAGTGAAGTAGAGTGACTTATACTATAAATTTTATTTTTAAAACAAAGTTACTGAAATCGCAGTCACATGGCTTACTTTCTACCTAAGATGGTGGAAGATCAGGTGAGGGAACAACCTTTTTCTCATAATTAGGTTCCTGCCTGGTTGGTAGCTGTCTCCCTTCCTCCTTGACCACCCCTGCTCCCAGCCCTGCTTCCAGGGGGACCTACACAGTTTATCTCTTAGTAAAATGTACCACTGGGCATTGTGAATAAATATCTTACTTTTTTTAAGGAATCAGTATAAGATTTTATTAGAATTTATCTCTTTCTCTAGGCTAAACATTCTCAGTTTCTCTAATCATTCTTTTTATAATTTATTTTATTTATGTTATTGTTGAATGAGAATATACCCAGCAGAACATAGATAAATTCAACAATTTCTGCATGCTCAATTCAGTGACATTGATTACATTCTTCTAGTTGTACAACCATTCTCACTTCCCTTTTCCAAGTTGTTACTCCCTTTTAACATAAGCTCACTGCTCCCTAAGGTTCCTACCTAATCTTCTGGGTTGCTCTTGTCAATTTGATCCCTTATAGATAGATCTTAAAAGAGCACAATGCTCAAGACAGACATTCTTTACTAGTTAAGCTAAACTATTGTTCTGTTTTAAAAATATTTCAAGGAATATTTTTGGTTAAAGGTTTAAAGATTATCTCAGAGCAATTGTTTTAGGAGTTCATCCACCCTCCATGGCTCTAGAAAATCTGGATTCCATGAGAATTTAAAATTTTGTTCTGCATTTTCCCACCTCTGATCAGTATTCTTCTATAGAATCTTTGATCAAAATGTTCAGTAATGGTAGCCAGGCACCATCCAGTTTTTCTGGTCTCATGGCAAAGGAGGCAGTTGTTCATGGAGGCAATTAGCCACACATTCCATTTCCTCCTCCTATTCTTGACTCTCCTTCCTCCTCTGTTGCTCCAGGTGAATAGAGACCGATTGCTATACCTTCGATGGCTGCTTGTAAGCTTTTAAGACCACAGGTAATATACGGTGAACTAGGAGATAGAACAGAAGCACTGAACATGTTACTCGGCCAGTTAATTGGGATGTCCCATGAAACCATGACTCTAAACCTCCAAACCAAGGAACCAAATCCCATGAGGTATTTGGTTGTACATAAGCATACTCAACAGCTGCTCTGTGTATTAAAGTCTAGAGATGATTTTAAGAGGTCAGCGAGATAATACGAGTGAAGCCACAGGACAGTGCAGTCTAGGGTCACAAAGTGAAACAGATATATATGATGGGGGTAACTACTGATTTGGGGGGAAAATGTGGAGGCAACACAGAAGTGAGCTTGGTTTTTATAAGGAGATAAGAAATGTATAAAGGCATGTGTGGTCAGTGCAGTCATAATGAGTGGTGCTGACCTGAAGAAAAATTTTCTAAAGTAGGGAAATACTATTAGGTTGAGTAATCTGAATAAAAACTACATCTTAGTGATTTGGAAAAGGCTAGCGAGAATGGTTGCATAACTTGAAGAATATAATCAATATTCACTGAATTTACATGTAGAAATTATTGAGATGACGTATGTTTTGTCATGTATCTTTTCACCACAGTCAAAAAAAATTCCTTGGAAGAGATTCTGCCTATGGTCATATATTTTTTACGTTTCGTTAGTAGGAATAGAATTTATTGAATAAGTAGAATTAGGTAAACACTTCCTTGTCAGCAAAAACACATGTCTCAGTCAGCAAGACACTTGGAGACACAGGAATAACAAAGAGGAAGAAACTGTAGGGCATTGACGCTTTTGCGGCCACAGGAGAAAAAGGAACTGAAGTCGAGTTTAGGAAGAAGTTGTTCAGTGGACAGAAAATGAACCTATGGGGGAGGGGCGCTTGTGCAGTGGTTAATTGGGATATACTGAGTCTACATGCTAGAAAGCATCTTGGTCCTGTAACTTGCCTACTAGTCCTGGTTGGCATTTTTGCAACCATCATAAATAAAGTCAGTCTTTGAGGACCTACGTTGGCTCAATTGACCGCCTGTCTGCCAGCCCACCTCCCCCCATGTGGAGGGACAGCAGAGCTCATTCTCCTGGTAGCTTCCCAGAGTTGGCTGGAGTTGCTAATTAGCCAGAAAAGGCAGCCTGCTACCTTAATGATTGCTTTTCATCCCCTTCCCTTCATTTGGAGAGTTTTGCACTGGCCTCTATGATAGGGAGGCAGCAATGTGGTTCATCCTTGGTTTTGACCAAAAGACCCAGCGGTCCCTCAACCCATCACTCCTATCCAACCAAGCAAAGAAACAAAATAACAAACTCAGCCATATCAAGGAGTAGCCACATTGAGGTCATTTAATTCTCAATCTATTTCTGATACTAACAGTGCCTCTTGGTACCCTGGTCATGTTCTGGGATTGCTTGAGATCTCTGTTTGAGTCAACACACCACTGTGAGCACCCATATATTTCAGTCTCCTGAATTCACTGAGCCTGGAGATGAAGAAGACACAAGGTCCAAGGCCTGAGGGGTCATGATTGTGGCTCTGCCTTTCTTCTTTATGGAAGCCACACTTTTACTTTAAGAAAGCCTTTCCCTTTTTGAAATGTTAATATTCGGTCTAGTGTCTTTCTGCCCTTTTTGTTTCTCTAAGGACATAGCAAACATGCTTTAAGCATGGTAGAGGAAGCGTGCTTGTAATGGGGCTTTCTAGAAGCCATGGAAAGGTTGCATAGAAAACAATCTTCTCCACAAATCCTGCATTACTGCCCACCTTACCCCCATCAGAGGAGCCCACTGGGCAGCTAGTTTGCCTTCAGAAGATGCTGTTGTGGGGGGAGGGTGGGGATGAGGGGATATGTCACTCAGGGGGGATAAATATTCATCCACTCACAGCTAGTATCTATTGCATTTGTGTTAGAGTCTCAAATGAGTTTGCAAGGGAGAATAGTCATAATAATTCCTAATGTGTAGGGGTATTCTTCAATTTATAAACATTTTCATAAAGATTATTTTATCTGCTCTTCACAACAACCCAAGAGGAAAGCAGGCATATTTCTCCTTGCTGATGATAAATCTGTATCAAAAAATGTATAAAGCTTGTATGTGGCAGAGCCAGGATTAGGACCCAGGTCTCCTGACTCAGTCTGTCCTCTGCTTAGAGTTTGCTCACAGTTAAGTGTGGATAAAGGTGGAAAGGAAACAGAAAGGCTCATGGGGATGGAACTGGGGGAGGAGAGGGAGGAGAGAAAGCCCTTATGTGGCACTGAGGAGGAACTGGGGTAGCAATGAGGAATCCTGAGGTGCTGAATCTGCAAGTGGCGGAATGGTGGGGTGGGGAAGTTGTTGCTGTTGTCAGTTGCTGTAGAGTAGACTCTGATTCATGGTGACCTTATGTATATATATATATAATAGAAAGGTTGCCTGGTCCTGTGCCATCTCCATGATCTTTGAGCCCATTATTGTAGTGGTTATTGTGTGAATCCATCTCCCTGAAGGTTTCCTTCATTTTCACTGACCCTCTACTTTATCAAACATGACCTTTTCTAGTAATTGCTCTTTCCTGATGATGTGTCCAAAGTAAGCGAGCTGAAGTCTCACCATCCTCACTTCTAAAGAGTATTCCTGGTTGTACTTATTCCATTACTGATTTGTTCATTTTTCTGGCATTCCATGGCATAGTCAATATTCTTCACCAACACCACGCTTTGGAGGAGCTGGTAACAGAGATGTGGAAGGGGGTGTGGCTAACACTAAGGTCCTCATGAAAGACTATCAGACTACAAAATGTAAGTCATCAAAATAATGTGGGGACAAGAAAAAGAAAGGGCATCCAAATTGGTAATGAAGAAGTTAAAATGTCCATGTTTGTGGATGATATGATACTATGCATGGAAAACCCTAAAGACTCCATGAGAAATCTACTGGAACTAATAGAAAGATTCAGCAGAGTAGTACGATACAAGATAAACATACAAAAATCAGGTGGATTCCTATACACCAATAAAGAGAACGATGAAAAGGAAATCAGCAAAACAATACCATTTTCAATAGCCTCTAAAAACAATAAAATACTTAGGAATAAATCTAACCAGGGATGTAAAAGACTTATACAAAGAAAACTACAAAACACTACTGCAAAAAAAACCCCAAGGGATCTACTTAAATGGAATAACATACCATGTTCATGGATAGGTAGACTCAACATTGTGAAAATGACAAGTCTACCCAAAGCAATTTACAAATACAAAGCAATCCTAATCCAAATACCAACAACATTATTCAAAGAGATGGAAAAACTAATCATTAAATTTACATGGAAAGGGAAGAAGCGCTGAATAAGTAAAGCACTGATGAAGAAGAATAAAGTTGGAGGACTCACACTACCTGACCTCAGAACCTACCATACAGCTACAGTAGTCAAAACAGCCTGGTACTGGTACAACAACAGATACATTGACAAATGGAATAGAATTGAGAACCCAGATGTAAATCCATCCACCTACGGTCACCTGATCTTTGACAAGGGCCGAAAGTCCATCAAAGGGGGAAAAGACAGTCTTTTTAACAAATGGTGCTGGCAAAACTGGATGTCCATCTGCAAAAAAATGAAACAGGACCCATACCTCACACTGTATACAAAAACTACTTCAAAATGGATCAAAGACCTGAATATAAAGCCTAAAACTATAAAGTTCATAGAAAAAAAAATAGGACCAACACTTCAGGCCTTAATGGCATTAACAGGATACAACCCATAACTGTCAATGCACAAACCCCAACAGATAAGCTAGATAACTGGGATCCTCTAAAAATCAAACACCTATGCTCTTCCAAAGACTTCACCAAAAGAGTAAAAAGAGAACCTACAGAAGGGGAAAAAATGTTTGGACAGTACAAGTCAGACAAAGGTCTTATCTCCATAATCTACAAGAAAATCCAACATCTCTACAACAAAAAGACAAACAATCCTATTAAAAAATGGGCAAAGGAAATGAACAGACACTTCACCAAAGAAGACATTCAAATGGCCAAGAGACACATGAGGAAATACTCGCGATCAATAGCCATTAGAGAAATGCAAATTAAAACCACAATGAGATACCATCTCACCCCAGCATTACTGGCACAAATCAAAAACACTGGAAATAACAAATGTTGGAGGGGCTTCGGGGAGATTGGAACTCTTATGCACTGCTGGTGGGAATGCAAAATGATACAACCATTTTGGAAAATGATATGGCGCTTCCTCAGAAAGCTAGAAATAGACATACCATTCGATCCAGCAATCCCACTCCTAGGAATATATCCTAGAGAAATAAGAGTCGTCACTCAAATAGACATATGTACACCTATGTTCATGGCAGCATTGTTCACAATAGCAAAACGATGGAAACAACCTAGATGCCCATCAACAGATGAATGGATAAACAATCTATGGTACATATACACAGTGGAGTACTATGCAACGAGAAAGAACAACAATGAATCTGTGAAGCATCTCATAACATGGATGAAACTGGAGGACATTATGCTGAGTGAAATAAGTCAATCACAAAAGGACAAATATTGTATGAGACTTCTATTGTAAAAATCCATGAAAAAGTTCACACACAAAAAGTAACAAGCTTTGTTGGTTACCAGGGATGGGAGGGGTGGGGGGAAAATACTATATAGACAGTAGATAAGTGGTATCTTTGGTGAAGGATGAGACAGTACACAATACTGGGGAAACCAGCACAACTTGTACAAGGAAAGGTCATGGAAGCTCCATAGACACTTCCAAACTCCCCAAGGGACTGAATTGCTAGGCAGAGGGCTGTGGGGACCATGGTCTCGGGGAACATCTAGCTCAATTGTCGTAACACAGTTTTTATAAAGACAATGTTCTACATTCTACCTTGGTGAGTAGTGTCTGGGGTCTTAAAAGCCTGTGAGCAGCCATCTAAGATACTCCACTGGTCTCATCCCTTCAGGAGCAAGGGAGAATGAAGAGAACAGGATACAAGGAAAAGATTAGTCTGAAGGACTAATGGACCACAGCTACCAAGTCCTCCTCCAGACTGAGTCCAGTACAGCTAGATGGTGCCCAGCTACCAGCACTGACTGCTCTGACCAGGATCACAACAGAAGGTTCTGGACAGAGCCGGAGAAGGATGTAGAACAAAACTCTAACACACACAAAGAAGACCAGATTTACTGGCCTAAAGGATACTGGAGAAACCCCGAGAGTATGGCCCCCAGACACCCTTTCAGCTCAGTGGTGAAGTCACGTCCGAGGTTCACCATTCAGTCGGGGAGTGGACAGCCCCATAAAACGGGACTAATGAGGCACAGCAGTCTAGCGACAAGGGCTAGAAGGTAGAAGGGGTCAGGGAAGCTGGTGATAGGGAACCCAGGGTTGAGTAAGGACAGTGTTGATGTGTAGTGAGGTTGTTAACCATTGTCATAGGGCAACATGTGTACTAACTATTTAGTGAGAAACAATTTTGTTCTGCAAACCTTCATCTAAAGTGAGAATAGCAGCACAATTTGAAGAGCGTAGTTGATATCACTGAACTGTGCATCTAGAAATTTTTGAAATGGTGTATCTTTGGCTATGTATATTTTCACCAAAGAAAAAAAAAGGTCGAGAAGAGAGAAGGTTGACATGTTGTGGGGTTGTTAACCAATGTCATAAAACAATATGTGTACTACTGTTTAATGAGAAACTATTTGTTCTGTAAACCTTCATCTGAAGTCAAATAAAAAAAGAAAAAGAAAAGAGGGCCAAAAAAGAAAAATGTGGGGAGAACCTTTTGTCATATTTGGGTCTTGAAAGAATGTGATATAGATAACATTCGAGTGGGAATTACAAGAACTAGCTTCCGGACTGGTTCTGCCAGTAACTAGCTTAGCCATGTGGTTTAACCTCCCTGGACCTTGGTGTCCTCAGGTATAAAACAAAGGACTTGACTTGGACAATCTCTGATGTTCCGGGTGGTTCTCAAACAGCTGTAACCCTGAATGAGTGTGTAGATATGAGGTGGCAGTGAGGAAGATGGGTGCTGAGAGGGGTCAGGACAAACATGGGCCCCCAAATAAATCTTCTCCAATTACCTATTCCATGGTTTGCCTTGAGATAGCCTTGGCAGACTCTGAACCATGGGACATGAGGACAAGAGCCCAGTGACAGCAATCGAATGACATCAGTGATGGAAAGGGACACTTTGACCAAACAGCATTAAATTTAAACCATTTTCTCAAAGTGCAGCATCTTTATTGGCCTCTTCTTGATATTTCAAGGAGCAGGACAAGGATAAAGGGAATTCTGAGAACATGAATTAGGAGCAGCCTTGGAGCCCTGGGGAATCGGCACGTCTGGGCTGTGCTGTGGGGTGGAGGTGCAGCAACACTCATCTCGCTTTCCATCAGCCACCTTTGACCAACACTAAAAGCCCGTTACCAAGAAAGGAGAGAGAGAATAATTTCTCTCCTATTAGTCCTTTCTCTTTCCCAAATGTGGTGCTAGTCACTGGGCACTGTAATTGCCGACATCACCCAAGTACTATGGATATAAATTTCACAAAGGGCAAGACCTTCCATTATGAGTGGGAAGATGGCTTTAATTTAAAAAAAAAAAAAAATCAATATATTGTTTCCAATCATTAGAATCCCATGTCAGTGGCAAAAATCAATCCTTTTCATATTAAAATGCTTACATTCACCCTAAAATGTTATATTACACATGAGTTATTGAGGAAAAAGGGAGGCGGGTTGACCAGAGAACCAGGATGGGCCCCAGCCCTGGCTGTTCCAATGCTTGGAGTCATGGGCTGTTTCAAACACCAGTCTTCAGGAAAGGTGTAAACCAAGAAATTCCAGCCAGCTCCACAGAGATTTAAAATTCTGTGCTGTGGAAAGGGAGTCTCATCCTGACAGATTCTCTCGTCATTCTTCCAAATCCTCAAATGAAAACAAAAAGAAAAGCCAGAATCACATTTTAAAGAGCAGAAGTGGTTTTCATTTTGCAGTTATCTCTCACTCGGCCATGATAGCAAATTTTTACTGCAGGGTTCAGCCAACAAGTACTAGGGGGTTCTAATGTTAAAAAAAAGACTGATTTTTAAAAGATCATTTATTTGTTTGTGCAAGAAAATGCCTGTGATTTTAATCAGTGGCAAGGGTTTGATTCTCTCTCTCTGGTTTCCCAAGAAGTAGCAGCAAATGGAGACAGTGCTGATCTTACTGGAGTGCATCACATATTACTGAAATAGACTCTTGACAGCATTAAATTCCCAGAGGTGCTATTCTATTTCCCACGCAACATAATAGTAATGATCTTATGATGAAATTTTGCTTTTATGGAAACTGTTTATTTTTAAGAACATTCTAATGTCAGACTAAGCACGAAGCTTCCCTAATAAAGAAGTAAAAGAAAACCAGGGTCCTAATTAAAAACATTGTTTAAGGAGACACTTGTGAGATAAAAGAAAATCACACTTTACATGGAAAACTTAATCATGGATATTGCTAAAAAGCACTGTAGGTTATTCAAGCCAGTTTCCCAGATTCTCGTTCTTGTCATTGTTTATGCTTTGCAAGCCCAATTCTTCTGCGTATGGGTTCCTTTATCTCCAGTGCAGCATTTAGCTCCCTTTGAAGTACAAGCGATCCCTATGCCCACAGGGGAAAGAGATCCTCAAGGAACGTGGGCCTACTTGTTACTTTTTCTCATTCCACTGTGTTGGGAAGATGGTGGAATAGTCTTGCTCCCTGTCAAGTGCTGCCCAGTTTGCTGTTCCACCTGTGTGAGCAGAACAGCTATGTTTGGGCCCTGCCTAGGCACTCACCAATTAGGACAATGAAAATATTTTTGTTAATATTTTAGGAAATCATGGGGCTCATATAGTTACTACTCCTAGATGTTTTTCCTACCTGTGGGAACCAGGCTCTACCCAGGTTATTCCTTTGCCAGTGTGAGCCTGGCCAGATCCAAATGCTGGCTTTGTAGCCTTCACACTATGTGACCTTGGAAAGGAACTTACCTCTCTGTAAGTCTTAATCCTTCTTCTCTCTTGTTGTTGTTGTTGGCTGCCGTTGAGTCGATTCTGACTTTTGGGGACCCCTTGTGTGCAGAGTAGAACTGCTCCATAAGGTTTTCAAGGCTGTAAACTTTCAGAAGTATATCTCCAGTCCTGTCTTCTGAGGCTCATCTGGGTGGTTTGAACCATCAACCTTTCGGCTAGTAGTCAAGCACTTAATTGTTTGCTCCACCCAGGGACTCCCCTTCTTCTATAACATGGGGATAATAATGGTACTTAGCTGATAAGAGCATTTATCAGATAGGTACTAGCATTATCTCCATGTTATGGGGGGAAACTGAGGCTCAGGAAGGTTAAGTTACCTGCCCAAGTCACAGAACCTGTATGAGGGGTTTTGTATGAATTTGATGACACATAGTGCAGCTAGTACATATAAGAAGAGCAATATGAAGTCCCTGGGTAGTGTAAATGGTTGACGTGCTTGGCTGCTAACTGAAATGTTGGAGGTTCAAGTCCGTCTAGAGGCACTTCAGAAGAAAATCTTGGCAATCTGCTTCTGAAAAATCAGCCATTGAAAACCCTATGGAGCACAGTTCTACTCTGACACAAATGACATCACCGTGAGTTGAAGTCAACTCAACAGCAACTGGTTTGGGGTATATTATTATAATAGTTTTAGATCATCCTGTGATACTTTAAAATAGTGAAAAGTGGCTACAGATAAAACCTGGGGAAAGAAAATAATTAAGGGGTAGGTGAAAGAAAACAGAAGACAGTCATCAATAATAATGTTGACACAACCAGCACTTACAGTGTGTTTACTATGTGCCAGGCACCACAGGTTTTAACCCAGTTCATCTTCATAACAATGTTCGGAAGTAGATAAACATTATATCCACATTTACAGATCGGGAAACTGAGGCATAGGAAGGTTTGGTAAATTTACCAAGGTCACACAGTTGGTAGATGACAGAGCCAGGGAGGACATCAGGATGGCTGCAAGAGAGCCCATTTTCTTAAGCATTACACACTGTTGCCTCTCCACAGGGGCCTGAAAGGCAAAACTCGAGAGTTAGGAGAACAAGAGACCCCCATCATAAGATCGAGGAAGGACTGAAGGGTTAGCAGTACTAAATTACTTCGTATAGGTCGTGGTCCCATCAGGAAAGAGATGGCTCCCCAAAAATGAGAAATTTGAGGAAAGTTTAGTAAAAAGACTATTAACAAAGATGTGGGCAGATGGGGAAACTTCAGCTTGCTTACTTTGGACACGTCCTCAGGGAATATCAATCACTAGAAAAGGACATCATGCTTGGTGTCTTAGTTGTCTAGTGCTGCTATAACAGAAATCCCACAAGTGGATGGCTTTAACAAACAGAAGTTTATTCTCTCACAGTCTAGTAGCCTAGAAGTCCAAATTCAGGGTTCTAGCTCCAGGGGAAGGCTTGCTCTCTCTCTGTCAGCTCTAGGGGGAGATCTTTATCATCAATCTTCCCCTAGTCTAGAAGCTTCTCAGTGCAGGGAACTCGGGTCCAAGAGACATGCTCCACTCCTGGCTCTTCTTTCTTGATAGTATGAGGGCCCACTCCTCTCTGCTCAATTCTCTCTTTTATATCTCAGAAGAGATTGACTCAAGATACAACCTAATCCTGTCGATTGAGTCCTGCCTCATTGACTTAACTGCCTCTAATCCTGCCTCATTATCACAGAGGTTAGGATTTACAACATATAGGATAATCACATCAGATCACAAAATTGTGGACAATTACACAATACTGGGAATCATGGCCTAGTCAAGTTGACACACATTCTTGGGGGACACAATTAAATCCATAACATTCCTCCACCCTTTGGCCTCCAAAAATTCATGTCCTTGCCACATGTAAAACATATTCACTCCATCATGTCATAGCAAAAGTCTTAAATCAACTCCAAGTCCAAAATCTCCCGGGGAAAAATTCTTCTTCATCTGTGAAATCTAGAATACAAGTTATCTGCTTCCAAAGTACAATAGTGGAACTGTCACAAAATAAACATTTCCATTACAAATGGGAGAAATTGGAGGCAAAGAAGGGATAACAGCACCAGGCAAGTCAGCAGAACACTTTACATTAGCTCTCAAGATTTGAAAATAATCCACTGCTCTCTGAGACCATTTAGGCAATAACCCTTCCCTCTAGACTCTGGTTGTTGGCCAATCTCCTAAATCTGGATGGAGGCCCCTTGGCCCTGGGCTTCAGTTCTGCCTTCCAGGCCCACTGGAACAGGAACTCCTTCTCATCTGAGCAGCCCCATTCTGAGTGGCAACTCCACCCTCTCACCAGGCCCCATTCTTCTGCAGCCCTGTCCCCTCCGCTTTGGGCAGTGGATCCAGCCCCATCCTGCTGGCACTTGTGAAATGCAACTCCACACTCCAGACCTAAGTTGGTGAAGATCTGACTCTTTGAAACCTAGGAGGCTGTGGCCCCACCCTTTGAGATGTCAGAGGTCATGGCTCCACACTTTGAGACTAAAACAGCTCTGCTTCCTGTGCTCCTTGTCTCTTCAGTTTCTGCTTCCAGGTTTCTTGGCCTCTCAGTCCCTTGGGCCTCGCTGACCACATCTGCCCTCCTGCGGCAAGTGTTGCAAAGCTCTTTAGCTCTATCAATATGTGCCTGGAGGCACCTCACTCTTTCAGGAAGCCTCCTGCCCAATGGGACTCAGCTATCTTCCTCCATGGCTTGGCTCCTGGTTCTGCTGCTGCAGTTTCCCTGCTACAGCTTCTTGCCATCTGTGCTTTCTCCAGTGTTACAGCTCTCCTCACTTCCTTCTGAGCCCTCACCAGAGTTGTCTGACATCCATAATTCCACCAACATTCTCTTCAAGACAATCTAGGCATTTACTATTACGCACTTTAAAACTCTTCCAGCCTCTATCATTCACAGTTTCAAAACCACTTCCACATGTTAGGTATCTGTTAGAGCAGTACCCCCCTCTTCTGGTGCCAAATTCCATCTTAGTTATCTAGTGCTGCTACAACACTTGGTAAAATAGAGGGTCAGTGAAAATGAGGGAAATCTTCTATGATGATTTCTATGAAATCTTCTATAAAATGGATTGACACAGTGGCTGCAAAAATGGTATCAAATACATCAAAGATTTGAGGATGGCACAGGACTGGGCAATGTTTTGTTCTGCTGTACATAAGGATGCTAAGAGTCAGATCTTACTCAATGTTGCCTAACAATAATAATGGGCAGGTGTAGAGGACCCGAAAGTAATAATGGAATACCCAGTGGCTGGTAACAGCAGAGAGTGAGATTAGCACGTCTAGGCCTGGTGGACTGAGAAGAGGGATAACTACTCAATGCCAAGAGCAAGCAAGCTGTGTGGAGAAGACCTTTAACAGGGGCTGGGACTTGCTATCAAGGGAGGTGGCCCACCATCAGCAAGCCCTCAGGAAGGCAGTACAGAATATGTACCCAGACCTGACTCTCATCCCTCTCTGCTATGTCTGCTGGGATTTCTCATTGGCCAAACTCAACTGGAAGCCAGAGGACAAGGAGGCTTAATGATGCAACTCGTACCATTTAATTTCCAGCATACAGAGCAGGCAAAGAAGTGGGCAAGGAAATTTAAAGGAGCACGCAGAACATAGCCATCAGCAACTCAGGAAGCTTAAGTAAAATAAGGGCTAACAATTTACTGCTGGATTTCACAACTAAAATATGATTGGTGACTTTGTTAAAAACATTTTCAGTGGAGTTATGGGGTGTTGTAGAAGCCTGATGGTCATGGGTTAAACAGTGAGTAGAAAGTGACAAGTGGAGTCAGTAACAGACTATTTTCAAGAACTGTGGCTATGCAGGGAAGGAGAGAAATGGCAAGTGAGGTTAATGGAGGAAATATTTATAAATGCAGAGAAGTAGGAAAGAGTGGTTGAAATACAGGAGATGGAGCAAGGTCCTTGGGAAGCTGAAGGAGCTGGGATCTAGAAACCTCTTCCAGTGAAATTGAAAAGAAAGGAGAGGAAGAGGAAAGGGTCCAAATAGAAGCAGATAAATGTTTTTCTGTGGGAGACAGGAAGTAGATGTTGTTGACATCAGTCATTTTCCCCTGTGAAACTGGAAATAAAGCCATCACCTGGGCTTGATGGAGAAGGCATATAGAAAGGCTATGAGTGGAGGGTGAGTGCTTGAGGGAATCCTTATGAGGAATCAGAGAAGGAATTAATCACAACCTAACAGTAAGGTTACCTGGCTGTACTTGAGAGATTGGCTCAGATAGAAAAAGACGGAACTGCAGACACAGGAATCTACAGTTGTGTGGTTTGCTCCAGGGAACCACATAGGTCTGGATGTAGGAGAAGGGAAAGAGGTAGGGTTTTCCTTTTTATCAGTCTGAGGAAGCAGAAATAATGAGGACAAATAATTTAGGATATTGGTGAGAAGTGGCATAAGAGACAGATAATGGATTCTAGGCTGAATAGAGAGAAAAATAAAAACAAAAGGTTGATAAGAAAACAGATAAGACAAACTAGAAAGCTTGGGGAGATAGAACACATTTGATCAGAGAAAAGTGGGAAAAGTCAAAGGACAGAAGTTTGTGATTAGAAAGTGGGAAGTTAGAGTTTAGATTTGAAGTGATGATAACTGTGATAGTTAATGTTATGTGTCAACTTGACTAGGTCATGATTCCCCGTATTAGGTAATTATTCTCCATTTTGTGATCTGATGTAATTATCCTCCATTTTATACGTTGTAAATCCTAACTTCTATATGTTAATGAGGCAAGATTAGTGTGGAGTGTATCTTGAGTCACTCTCTTACTCAAGTCACATTCTTACTCAAATATCTGATGTAAGGGGAGTTTCCTTGAGGGTGTGAGCTGCATCCAATATATATGATGCTCTGGCAAGTTCTCTCTTCCTCTGGATTCTGCATCTTGCTCATCATCATCTGATCTCTGGTTCCTAGGACTTGAGTCAGCAGCCTGCCATCTGATCTGCCAGTTTTGAGTTCGTCAGCCCCTGCAACCACATGAGTCAGGAGAAACCTCCAGCCTGACAACTGACGTACAGATTTGGAACTTGCCAGCCTCCACAACCATGTGAGCCATTTCCCTGAGATAAATCTCTCTCTCTCCACACACACATACACACATACACACACACGTATATATATATATATATATATATACGCTTCACTGATTTTCTTCTCTAGAGAACCCAGCCTAAGATAATAACTTCTTGGATGTGGTCATGAGTTAATCATCATGTTTATTTTCATCTATTTTCAACAGCGTATCATTGCTGGAAATGAAGATTGAGTGAAGGATGTTCAAATGAAGATTGAGGTGCAGAGGAGGAGGAGTGAAACATGAGCTTATCTAAGCACTTCTCCAGGTCTGCAGATGGCACCGAGTAAGCCCACAACATTTAGGGATCCCCTAACGGAGCCCAGGAGAACTTCATAGTAGCTTAGGGTGATGCTCACAGTTGAGAGCAGAGTGAGCCAACTGCTTGGAGTGGGAATTGTATAAGGGAGAGATGCAGACAGCCTGGGAGCATAGTTGAACTGGTTCTGTGGGGTAAGCATGGACTCTGCTGCAATAAATTAATACTTATAGAATCTCAGCCAGAGGTTGTATTCGTAGGCAGCCTCCAGCTATTATGCCCTCAGAAAGGGCCATGCTACCCCTGGAATCCCAAATAGCAGATGCTGGAAACCCAGGCAGAGGCGAGAGTTCCCCTTGGCACGTGGCCTAGGCTTGCGTGTGTAGTGTGCTGACTCTGGGCACTCAAGCTGTCCTTGGAAGCAGAGCCTGAGCATTCTCAGAAGCTGCTTAACAACTTCAATCTGGATTTTCATCTGCTGGGGGAAAAAAAAAAGACTTTTGCATGACACGAAGAATAGGATTTGACCATATCTCAACTCTGAGCTAGCAAAGCAGAATTTATCCTGGAGTATTTGGGGTGTCACCATTTACTTTAAAGTTTCTTTTTCTTTTGAGGGATTAGTAAGGGAAGTAATCAAAACATTTTTTTAATTAGAAGAAGCCTAACATAAAGAAGGGGGATCAAAATTTAACTGCTATATTTTTTTGGTTTGCAAAACGTGTACCCAATTAAATGCAGTTGGGCAGTTCTGGAAAGAAATTAATAAACAGAGGGTGAGAGAGATGGGGAAGCAGAGCGAAGAGACTGTTCCCAAGCTGAGATTTTGTTTGCCGAGTTTCAACCAAGAGTAAAGCTTTACTCCGAAGGAGAAGCCCTTGAGAAACGGGGTTTAGAATAGAAATGCAAAGAGAAACCCCACATGCGATGGGTGGAGAGACATTTCTCTAATGCGCTTCATCCTCAACAGGTGCTGGCAACGTCTGTAACGAGACTATCCATGATAAAAAGCTTCTCGTACTTTAATCCACACTATATTACATTCATAAACACATCGTCTTCCTCTTCCATCCTCCTCCCCTTGAGATGCTGGAATAAATAATATGCTATTAAACTCACATCTCTGCTTTCTGCCTAAGAATATAATGAGAAAAAAAAGAGAGAGAGAGAAGCTTGCACCGTTACATTATTCACAGAGGAATGTAAGTGGTAAACATGAAGACGTATTCAGGGTGACCCAATAGAGGAAGCCCAATATCACTATCCTCTCACCATCCGTATCGGTGTATTAAGGAATCTGAAGATTATATATTGAGTGGGCTCTATGAAAGATATAACTAAATGAGCAATCCTAATTTAATTTCAATGCCGTCACTACAACATAAGTGTCCAGGTTTGGAGAATGAAATCAATTTCTTTCTGAGGGGTGTCCTACAACAACAGAGCTTTCATATGTCCGGTCATTCATTCATTCATCCTACAATGAATACATACTAATTAATTACTAGGTACAAAACACAGAAGTACAAAATCTAGAAAAAATCAAGAAAGCACTATTGCTTATATTTTATGGGTTGTGACAAATGTGGTTAGAAATGGAATATTCTATTGTCATTAAAGTTTCCTGTCTTAATTTGCCTATCTTTAATATGGGCCTGCTGCAAAATTCAGTTAACCCAGTTCCCAGTATATCTGAATACAGAGCTTTCTAACCTGGCACACAGCTGCACTTCATGAAAATAACATGAGATGATTGAACTTCATGGTCCTGTACCTTTTGGTTTATAGAAGATATGCATGGCCTTGGCCTCCTTTCGTATGCTTCGCCTTTGATTCATCCATTCAATCATTCATCAAACGTATGACCATCTCCTGTCAAGCACCAGAATATGCATGGCTCTGGGGATGCAAAGATGAATAAGGCAGAATCTTTGCTTTTAAGGGGCTTACCATCCAGTGGGATGACAAGAAGACACACACATCCCTGCACAAACTGTCAGAGTGCTGGATAGCCTGGAGACCATGGGATTCACAGGAGAAAACACCACAGAAGGGCCGGGACAGTTTCAGGAAATGCTTCGTCAAGTTGACAACTCTTGTGCTGAATTTGAATGACAAGTAGGTGTGTGGGGTAAGAAAGGAGGAATATGTTTTAGGTGAAGGGAGTCATGGGAACTGTGAGAGAGATGTGTGAAGAAACAGCCTGGCATATTTGGGGAATGGTAAGTGTCTGGTCAGCCAAGTAGATGGATGGGTCCAGAGTGGGTGGGTGGAAGAAGACTGGAGAAGTGTGAGACAGAAGGCAGGAAATTCTACTGGGGTGAGGGGTGACTTTCACCACAATAGCGGCCTTGTGCCCATTGTAATAGGTAGAATTGAGAAGTGGATATGGGTGAGAGGAGGCAATCATTGTCCACTGAAAATTTAATTATGCTACAATAGCTAGTTTCCTTTCCAGCTAAACCAGTTGCTGTAGAGTTGATCCCGACTCATGGAGATCCCATGTGTGTCAGAGTAGAACTGTGCTCCATAGGGTTTTCAATGGCTGGTTTTTTGGAAGTAGATCACCAGGCGCTTCTTCTGAGGCACCTCTGGGTGTATTTGAACTACCAACCTTTCAATTAGCAGCCAAATGTGTTAACCGTTTGCACCATCTAGGGATTGCCACAGCCTCCTTTTCATACGACAAAATTCGAGTCTACATTTCTTGACGGCTTTTTAAAAATTATGGATTTAGAAAGAAATATGGAGAACCTGAGATATAACTCTGAGGCTGCTATTTAAAGTGAGTCTAAAGTGGAAACCCTGGTGGCATAGTGGTTAAGAGTTCAGCTGCTAACCAAAAGGTCAGCAGTTTGAATCCACCAGGAGCTCCTACGGGGCAGTTCTACTCTGTCCTACAGGGTTGCTATGAATCAGAATCAACTCGACGGCAACAGGTTTGGCTCTTTTGCTAAGTGTATTGATGAATGCATTGGAACATTTCAAGAAATTGTTTAAATAAAATGACTACAGTTTTCAAAATAATTAACCTAACAATTTTATTCTGAAAATTAGAGTTCTTTTTATAATTTACCAAATTAACGTGGACTTTTTTTTTTTTTTTTTTAATTTGGGGTTGACCACCTTGTAACAAATCAGATGGAAAATCCTTTTAAATCTTGAAACAAAGGCTGTCGATAAATGTACACAGAAGAATAAAACCATATATATTTCATGTATCTCTGTTACTATATATATGCTGTTTATGTATAAATAATATGCCAAAAGAGAGAATATATATATTGTGTACATATACATATTCACTAATCTATTTTGGGGACATTGGTGGTTCAATAGTAGAATTCTTACCTTCCAAGCAGAAGACCTGGGTTCAATTTCCAGCCAATGCACCTCCTGCGCAGTCTCCACCTGTCAGTGGAGACTTGTGTGTTGCTATGATGCTGAACAGATTTCAAGTGGAGCTTCTAGACTAAGATGGACTAGGAAGAAAGGTCTGGTGATCTACTTCTAAAATTCAGCCAGTGAAAATTCTATGGATCACAATGGTTCAGTCTGCAACTGATTATGGGGATGGTGCAGGACTGAGCAGCATTTCTTTTCACTGTGCATGGGGTCATCATGAGTGGAGGGCCGACTTAAGGGCAGCTGACAACAACAATCTATTTTTATACTCACTAGTCTCCTGGGTGGCACAAACAGTTTGCGCTCCACTCCTAACCTAAAAGTTGGCAATTCAAACCCACCTAGTGACTCTGCAGAAGAAAGGCCTTGTGATCTTCTTCCATAAAGATTATAGTCAAGAAAACCCTATGGAGCAGTTCTCCTCTGTAACTCATGGGGTCACCGTGAGTCAGAACCAACTTGACAGCAATGAGTTTTTGCAGTCTCCTTTTAAAACTAATAATGCTACCCAAATCAACAAAACAAGTAAGCTTTATAATCCAATTCTAGCTTGCATTAAAACCATTGGATCAAACAAGTCAAGCAAGGCTTTGTTTATGTACGATATACAGAAGGAGCAGTTGAAAACCCTACAGACTTCCCCCACCCCACACACACATATCTCATGATATACCTACACATTAGCATCACTTAGGATATTTTCATATCCAAATTTATTTGGGATAGTTGGTCTGGGTCTGTACCAGAAATAAGATTTCACAAGAGGGCCGCAAATAGTAGATGTAGATATGATCCGCCATTTTGTTTCATTATGGCTTCCTGCGTGGCTCTATTCTGCGTTGCATGACCTAAGGGAGAGTGAGAGAACGCGTTTCAGATCAAACAGCCCAGATTTCATGCGGTATGCATTCTTTTGCATTTACATTTTTTAAAAAAATGTCCCTTAAGTCTTTTCCAACTATTCATCTTCTGTGTCGCCAACCATACTGTAAGCGCCAAGGATTGCATCTGGAGCTGGACTTGGAACACACCAGGCACGTGACAAACTTCGATTGGCCAGCTGATGTTGCTCAGGCCTGAAGCCTAAAGCTATGTTTAGTGAGTCGAGGACAAAGAATAACCTAATACAATTTCTGCTAAACTGAAACTGCTTTTTATGGCAGACTTTTCCCAAAGTATTAAACTCTATCTAGCAGATCAATTTGTTAAGAAGACCTGAGGGAACGTTTTGTAGTTAATTCATTTGAGTAGGCCCACTGGTGGGCACTACTGATTGAAATCAGAGGTACCATAGAATGAACATTCTATTTATCAGCAAAGGCAGATGACAGGAGATATCTGCGTCAAAACTTCCCAAGCTAAAATCACATTTGCTTAGTTTTAGCAACATCTCTGGGATAGCTTGTATTAGATTTACCTGGATGCTGTTAAAAAATGTGGATTCCTAGGCCTAAGCCTAGACTGCTCCAAATAGAATCTTTGGATGTGGGGGCCTGGAATCTACATATGTAGGCAATGTCTTGTGAGGCTCATTTGCATACAGAAGTTTGAGGACAAGTGCTGTATGGCCTCAAGAGAATGATTTCTGGACATAAGAACATATTTGCTTTCTGGAGAAAGTTGGTGCCTGCCTGAAGAAATCACTATCGTCTACCTCTCTGGAAAGATGGGTAACCTTACTGTGTTTTCTCCCATCACCGCACACACCAGCCAACCACTTGACCTGATTAGGTGTCTTACACTATGTTATGGGTTGTACTGTGTTCTCTCCCGCACCCGCCCCCCCAAAAAAAAAATATATATATCTTTAAGTCCTAATCCCCAGTAACTGTGAATGTGACTTTATTTGGAAATAGGGTATTTATTCGCAGACGTTAATTAGTCATCATAAAGTCGTACTAGAGTTACATGAGCCATAATCCAATATGACTGGTAGCCTTATAAGAAGAGACACAGACACACACACAGACGCAGAGGGAAGAGGATCATGTGAAGATGGAGGTAGAGATTGGAGTTATGCTGGCACAAACTAAGGAAAGCATGGGACCAGCAGAAACTGGAAGAGGCAAGGAAGGATCTTCCCCTAGAGGCTTCGGAGAAAGAATGGCCCTGCCGTTGCCCTGAATTCAGACTCCTACCTTTGAGAACTGTGAGACCGTATGTTTCTGTTGTTTTAAGCTACCCAGCATGTGCTACTTTGTTACAGCACTCTTAGGACACTGATACACACCACATCTTCAGTGGGTTTCAGGGGAGAGTCAAGCAAGTTCTCCAGGGTATTTACCGTCCAGTCTGTTACATCACAAAGCTGGACATTTTTCATTCCTCTTCCCTTTTTTGAAAATACGCAGCGACTGTTAATGTCATTCCGCCCAATGGGATCCTTCTCAACTTTTCCGTAATTACCCTTTACCAGGCCTTACGCTGGAAAATGAGAGTGGTGGCATTTACCAATGTGACCGGGGTGGGGGGTGTTGGGGAACTAGGGAGTGGTGAGTTTAATTAATTGAGATTTCTAGAGTGCCAGTTTTTGTATCCGCATTCGATATTACTATTTATTTGTAATGCTATTTGAGAACTTTCTCCATAAGGGAAACAATTACAAACATCCATTTAATTTCTCAGAGTACTTGAGAGTAAAAAGCCAGCTAAAGGAGAGAGAAAATTACTGGCAGCCTTTACTATAATAACCACCGGCATGGAAATGAAATCAGAATATATTAGCGGCAGGTGGAAGGTTATCTGAGGCGTCTAAATGAGCCTGTTGCTGAAATACTCATGGCTGGCACAAGTCGAAAACCAGACATTTGAACCCTACCACTGTTTCCTCTCACGCAGTCAGCCCAAAAGCCCAGAAACACCAAGTACGTGTAGATGTCAGAGACAATAAATATTTTTTCCAGTTAATGGGCTTCATGAATACATAGAAATTTAAGTTAACGCAATTATCTAATTTCAAATCACCACTTGCTAATTTACTAATTCATTAACTCAAAGAAACGGCCTTCTGCGTGAGCCTGGCCTCCTGACAGAACACTTGCGTTTTGGCAGGGATTTATTTTCAAAAACACCAGGGACAGAAATCATGAGATATTTCTGAAGAATAATATAAAATGGAGTAAAGGGAATAGAAATAATTTATCATGTGCAGATGTGCAGAAAGAAAAGACGGTGCCTTCGCACCCCAGTTTTATAAACACAAAATTAAGGTGAAGGCATCTCACCCAATCACCAATTTATGAAAATGGGGACCTCGGTGTCTGAAGAGCTATGAGGTATACTAGCTTTCATAAAAATCACACGATCAAAGGAATAATCAGGAAGTTCCCCTTCTTCTGACTAAACAAACCCAGACCTTGCAACCTTGATGAGGAGGAAAGGCGAGAGAAATCTGGCAGATTCTTTGTTGAAGTCCAAAGACTTCACACATCAGTGCCTCTCTAAGGAGGTTCCCAGCTGCCTGATGACTTGAAAGCTCTTTGCAAGTTTCACTCTGTAGGAAAGAAGTACAGATTGAAGTTTGCTTTGCAGCTTCTAGAATCTTCCAAGGAGGAAAACATTTCTGAGGAATATTTTGCAAGTGCCTTCCTGGGTCTGAAAAGTAAATGAATTCCCCCATGAATCCTACTTTCATAGAGGGCTAAAAGATTTTATCTGAGGTATTTTCTTTAAAAAAAGACAGGGAAATGTGTCATGTATTTTAGAAAGACTTACAATCAAAAATTACTTTTTTTGCCATTTTGTGACTTGTTTTTCACACTCTTAAAGGTGCCCTTTGATCTACAGAAGTTTTTTTTAATGCAGTCCAATTTGTTAAGCTTTCCCTTTATAGCTAGTGCTTTTTCTGTCCTGTTTGTTAAAAAAAATCTTTCATAACCTTAAGGTGATAAAAATAGTCTCTTACACTGCATTGGAGCCCTGGTGGCTCAGTAATTAAGTGTTTGGCTGCTAACCAAAAGGCCAGCAGTTCGAATCCACCAGCTCCTCCTTGGCAACCCTGTGGGGCAGTTCTAGTCTGTCCTACAGTGTTGCTATGAGTTGGAATTGACTTGACGGCAGTGGGATTTTTTTTTTTTTTTTAATACTGCATTATCTTTTTTTTTAATTGTAGTAGAAATATATATAACAAAACATTTGAAAAAATCAACAATTTCTACATGTGTAACTCAGTGAGTTGATTACATACCTCATGTTGTTCAACCATTACCACTATCCTTTTCCAAATTATTACATCGTCATTAACACAAACTCAGTGTCCCCTAAACAATAACTGTCTTTCACCCCCATCCCCACCCTCCGCCCTCGCAGGTAACCACTAACAAGTTTCGGTCTCTATCAACAGCAGCTAACAACCAGTTGCTGTCAAGTAGATTCTGACTCACGGCAACTCCATGTGTGTCAGAGTAGAACTGTGCTCCACAGGGTTTTCCTTTTTCCTGTGGGTGGGATCATACAGTATTTGTCCTCTTGCGACTGACTTATTTCACTCAGCATAATGCTTTCAGGGTTCATCTGGTTCATCGGGATATACTATCTTTTAAAAGCACTACTGTTTTGGCTTTTACACAAGTCAAGAACCCACTTGGAATTGATTAATTTTCAATATAGATATTCATTTGCCCCAGCACTGTTAAAAAGACTGTCCTTTTTCCATTGTTCTGCAATGTCACATTTGCTCTATATCAAGTGTCCATATACATGGGGGTGTATTTCTGGATTTTCTATCCTGTTCCACTGATCTATTTTTTTATCCTTGTACCAATATCTCAGTGTCTTATCTACTGAAGTTTCTAATGAACCTTGATCCCTGGCAAAGCAAGTCCTCCTTTCTGTTCTTTTTCTAATTCAAGAGTTATCTTGGTTGTTATTTACCTTTTGCTTTCCCATATACACTGTATAATCAGTTTTCCCAATTCCACAAAGTAAAAGGAAAAAAAAAAAAACTATTGATATTTGTAACTGGGATTGCATTGAATCTATCAGATAGTTTGGGGATAATTTACATATTTGCAATATTACTCTTCCAATACATGAATACTCTGTTATATCGCTATTTACTTAGGTCTTCTTTAATTCTTCTCAATTATACGTTACAGTTTTCTTTGTAAAGGTCCTGCATATATTCTGTTTAGGTGTATTCCTGTGCATTTGACAATTATTGCCACTGTTGTAAATGCAGCACATAAACACAGCAAAATATATGTTTTACATACAGAATACATAAAGAACACCCCAAGTGAAAATGAAAGAGAGAAAAAGCCCTATAGAAATCTGGTCAAGACATTTGAACAGAACTTCATAAGAGAGGCTCTCTGAATAGTAAATAAAATCACAAAAGGTGCTGTGATCTCATTAATTACCAGGGAAAAGAAAATGAAAACTACAATGAAATAGCACCACTACCCCAAATGGCTAAAATTAAAAAGACTGACAATAGCAAATGTTGGCAAGGACGTGAAGCATTGGAGAACTCTCACGTGCTGCTGGTGAGGTGTAAAGCTACTTTAGAGAACAGTTGGGTATTTACTAAAGTTGATGATACTTTTATGATGATATGCAATGCCCCTGCAGTTTTATCCTAGAGAATACCCTAGAGAAATATGTGTATTCATCCTCCAGGATACATGTACAAGAATGTTCATAGCAACATTTTTATAATAACCAAACAGAGGAAAAAACTCAAATGTCTATGGAAGGGAGACTGGATAGTTACTTAAGTGTTACATTGAGTCAGTTCCAACTTACAGTGCCCCTATAGGACAGAGTAGAACTGCCCGATAGGGCTTCCAAGGCTGTAATCTTAATGGAAGCAGACTGCCACGTCTTTCTTCAGGGGACCAGATGATGGATTCAAACCACCGACTTTTTGGTTAGCAGATGAGCGCTTAATAACAGTGCCACCAGGGCTCCTTCCAAAACAAAACAAAACAAAAAAATGCCGTCAAGATGAATCCAACTCATAGCGACCCTGTAGGACAGAGTAGAACTACCTACTAGGATTTCCAAGGGACAGCTGGTAGATTCAAACTGCCAACCTTTTGGTTAGCAGCCAAGCTCTTAACCACTGTGCCACCAGGGCTCCTTATGGATAGATAAATTATAGTAAATCCAAACAGTGGAATACTCTCCAAGAATAAAAACACACAACAGCCAGATAAATCTCACAAACATAATGTTGAGTGGCAGGGCCAGACAGGATTAAATATTATATGATTTCATTTATATCAAATTCAAGGAAGAGGCAAAACTAGCGTTTAGTGATACATACTCTGGTAGTAGCAGTTCAAAGGAAGACAAGGTGGTACATACCACAAAATATCAGTCTGTAAGCAGGGGGAGCTTGCACCTAGGAGGGACAGTCAGAGGGTTTCTGGGGGTACGGTCATGACCTCAGGGGTTCCAAAGGGTGGAGCCATGGCCTCTGGTGTTTCTAAGGGTGGAGTTGCCACTCAGATGGAATAGGGGAATGCTGCACCTAAAGCCAAAGGAGCAGAGTTGCTGTCCCAGTGGGCCTGGAAGGTGGAGCTGAAGCCCAAGGCAGGAGGGGCCTCCACTCAGAATCTGGAGAGTGTGGCCAATACCTAGAGTCTGTAGGGCAGGGCCATTGTGTAAATTGTCTTAGAGAACAGAATATTTTCAAAGCCTTGAGGGCTAACGTAATGTGTTCTGCTGACTTGCTTGGTGCCTGTTATCCATTGTTTTCCTCCAGTTTCTCCCATTTGTAATGGAAATGTCTAGCTGGTGCCTGTTCTGCAATTGTACCTTTGGAAGCAGATAATTTGTATTCTAGATTTCACAGATGAAGAGGAAATTGTTTTAGATTTTGGAGTTGGAGTTAAGACTTTTACTATGATATGATGGGGTGAATATGTTTTGCATGTTGCAAGGATATGATTTTTGGGGGGCCAAAGGGTGGAATTTCAAGGATTGCATTATGTTCCCCCCCAAAAAATGTGTGTATCAGTTTGGCTAGGCCATGATTCCCAGTATTGTGTGGTTGTCCTCCATTTTGTGATTGTAATTTTATGTTAAAGAAGGTTAAGGTGGCATTGTAACACCCTTACTAAGGTCACATCCCTGATCCAATGTAAAGGGAGTTTCCCTGGGGTGTAGCCTGCACCACCTTTTATCTTACAAGAGATAAAAGGAAAAGGAAGCGAGCAGAGAGTGGGGACCTCATACCACCAAGAAAGCAGTGCCAGGAGCACAGCGCGTCTTTTGAACCCGGGGTCCCTGCACAGAGAAGCTCTTAGTCCAGGGGAAGACTGATGAGAAGGCCAATAGAGAGAGAAAGCCTTCCCCTGGAGCTGATGCCCTGAATATGGACTTTCAGCCTACTTTACTGTGAAGAAATAAATTTCTCTTTGTTAAAACCATCCACTTGTGATATTTCTGTTGTAGCAGCACTAGATGACTAAGACAGAGGGTGTTGGCAATGTTCTCTTTTTTGAACTGGGTGATGGTTACAAAGGTATTTATTCAAGAATACTTGATTAAGCTGTGCATTTATGTTTTGTGTACTTTTTAGTATGTGGTTATACTATAAAATATTGACAATAAATAAGATTGTTTTAAATTTCAGTTTAAAAATTTAGAAAATGTTGCATATACATTCTATAAATTTTGTGGATTGTGTCTGTGTGAGTAAATACAGCACAGAGATTTTACATTGGCAAATTATTTCAAATTTTCAATGACTAATTTACCAGTTAAATAAAATGAATAAGGAAAAAACTTTACAACACGAACCTCTTGATTATAATACTTAACTTTGAAATGTCTGTCTTCAGCACCATAGTATGTATATCCATATATACTTGGTTATAAGTATACGCCCATAAAAATATTTAAGGATTCATACCTCCAGTAGGAAGATTATTCAGCAATTTTGATAATGAGGTTTTTCTCCTGGGAGAGGACATGTGTCCAATTACATTCTATTTTGCATTTTCAGTTGGGTTCTCTCCTGGTTTTTGAATTTGTAAACATTTAGATGATATGAATGTAATCTCCCATAAAACTGTTAGATAACTTTTCTGTGACTAGGAATCACCAGAGATTATTTCATCTTTTTAGTGGCTAAAATAAGATGTCTTATGGCCTTCATAAATAACGAGAAATGATTAAACAGAGTAGATCTGTATTAGTAATCCATGACGCGGCCTGAGTTTGTAATATATTCTCACCATTTTTAGTATGGCGCCCACATTGTTTTCCACCCCCACATATCTGTTGTAATACATCTCTGACTCACAGAAAGATTACTCACTGAGCAGGGTTATTTCAAGTAGTGATCGAATGTTAGCTGGTACTTCAGTAGATGCTCAACAACCATTTGTTGAAGATAGAGAGGAGAGAGAAGAAGAAACAGGTTAAGAAGGATGAAAAGAAAGAGTAAAAAATGGCTATAAGACAAAATTAAAGAATAAAGAATGAATGAATAAAACACTAGATGGATGGAAGAAAAAAAAATGAATGAATGGCTAAAAGAATTAATGCACAGATGAAAAATAAAGATGAATAAAAGAATTAGTGACTGTTTAACATCAATGGATAAATGAGTAAATGAATGAAGAAAATAAATAACAGAAGTGAATGAATGAAAAATGGGTTGATAAATGAAAAATAAAGAGGGAGAGACAGGAAGATAGATTGATAAGTGAATGAAGAATGAAAATGAGTAAATGACAGGATACATAAGTGAAACAAATGAAAGGATATATGAGTGCATGAATGAAAAATTGAGTGAATGAGTATATGAAAGAATGAGAACCAAAGGGATTAGGCTGATGCCTTCATTTTACACAGGTGGAACCAGGGTTGGCGAGATTAAGCGATTTTCTCGTGATGGAGTAAACCAGAATTCAGCTTTCCTGGATATGAGCCTTGTACCCTTTCAACAGCATGATTTAGCCTGGGTTTCCCTGAGAGGAAAGCCTGAAATAGTACTTTTAAGCAGGTAGTTTATTTTGGAGGTAATCCAGGGAGCAGTAGAGATGCAGGGAGAATGAGACAGGGAAGTTGAAAGGACCAGTATAAGAGCGTGTTGCTGAGGTTACCACTGTAGGCAACGGGGATGTGGACAAAGTCACAGGGGACTCCCCTCCCAGAATTGTCCACCCCAAAGATGGTAGGCGGAAACATTCATCCCTCGGTGCCCATTCTCCTTTGTTTGAGGGTGGCTCCCAAGGACGTTAACTCCAGGCTTCGCATGTACACTAGGGAGAGGGCTCTCAAACAGGTGTCGAAGGGACGGAAATGTAGAAAGAAGACTGTTTGGGAGGCAAAACGCTGATAATTGGAAGTGAATTAAAGCCCATGTTGAACTCTCCACCCAGTTACCAGTTGCCATCGGGTTGATTCAACTCAGTGACCCCATGTGTGTTAGAGTAGAACTGTGCTCCACAGGGTTTTCAATGGCTGATTTTTGGAAGCTGATCACCAGGCCTTTCTTCTCAGACATCTCTGGGTGGACTCAAACCTCCAGTCTTTCAGTTAGCAACCAACCATGTCAACCATTTGCATCACCCAGGGAGGTGAGGTTGAGCATCAGAGCATCTGGCATACTCCAGTGCACTGATTTGTTTTAGGAAAGTTCTAGAAGGTGATAGAAAAAAGTTAGGAAAAGGAAGATGACTAAAACAATTTTGATTTAGTTGTGTGGCTCATTAACACAAACCCAGCAGAAAAATAAAATCAAGTTGAAACTTCTGTCTTCTCCAGGCTCCAGGCACTTTACAAACCCGGTAATAAATCCTAGTACTAGTAAGAGATTATTAGAGGTATAAGAGTTACTTTTATTTTTCTGATAAATTAGCCTTTCTTTCAACTCATAGCAATTGTCAATTTTGAAACAGAAAGGGGAAGGGATGCTTCTTTTTTTTTAAATATAAGAGTATGAATATATATATATATATATATATAAGACTATGTGTAGAAACATCAAGGAAATAGGGAAACTATTACCCCTGTTGAAAAGCACTTTGACTCTGAACAAGGTGGTAGATTGTATAGGTAAAGCCCTCACTGCATGAATTGTTTCTTGTCTTTCCATTTATCACATGTTAGGGCACTCCAAGGCTACAGCTTCAACTTAGAATGTAGCCGTTTTTCTAGTCTCTGCACTGATAATGCTGAGGACAGAATCCTGTCCATCTGCACATGCTTGGAGTGGGGACTGAAAAAAGCATCAACTACTTACTGATGTTTTCCTTAAAACCAACCCAAAACCAAACCCATTGCCATCAAGTCGATTCCGACTCATAGTGACCCTAGAGGACAGAGTAGAACTGCCGCACAGGGTTTCCAAGGAGCAGCTGGTGGATAAAAGCCCACCCTAATTCCACTTTTCCTCAGGGTTCCCCCAATCATCTCTCCATGATATCTCCTTGAGCCTCCTAACATGTCTTCACCAGGTAAGAGCCAGTGCTGACGTTATTACTCTTCCTCAGGAAATTTGACCTAAAGTCATTCCATTCCCAAGGCTCCCCTTGCCAGAAGGGCCAAACTGATAAACCAGTTCAGACTAAGGCATTTAAGTCTGGTCATGGCTAAACAGGCCTCCTTCCAAAGTAGTGTTTACATTTTAACAGGAACTTTGGTATTGGAATCCCAAGCAATAACTAACATGGAAATTGCCGATACTGTGGCAGGGCCAAAGAGGGAGTGTCTGGAGGTCATGAAAGACGTTGTCTCAATTGTCTATCTACGAGATAAGTCTAGGCCAACAATTATGACCCAAATGCCTCTTTCTCTGTGAAACTTTTCTCCTCCTTTATTCCTTGTCTCAGTAAGGAGCACCACCACCAATCCAGTTGACCAGACTAGAATCTTGAACGTCAATCTACACGCTCTCCTTTCCCTAACCTTTTCCCATGCAAATTCTGTCAATTCTCATGCTTGATCATTTTTCACAGTTGTACATTTCTCTCCTTCAACAACTCTAATTTGGGCTTCCAGTGAGATCTTTCAGCAACTTATGTTTGACTAGGACACTACTTTCTTAAGATCCTTCACTTATTTCCTATTGCCCTTGAAGTCTACATTCTCTTTAACATGACATGTCTATTTTCCAACCTGGTCTTTTTGCCACACTTTCCCACTTTGGAGAATATACTATGCTCTCTCTTGGCTCTGGATTTTCCCACATACTATTTCTCCTGCAGAGAATATTTCTTTTCTTCTCCTTCTCCTAAATATATTGAAAACTGACTTCTGGGAAACATGGCACTATAGACAGAAGCACCATGCCATCCCTCCATAGCAAAGATCTGAAAAACAAAGCCAAACAGAGAAAACGTCAATCCTGAAACCCTAAGCCTCAAATGAAGAGATAAAGAACTCAGCCAAGCACCGAACATAATAAGAAAATGACAGAGAACAGAGAGTGAGGAGAGATACATGCAGAGGTCCCCTATCAGCTACCACAGCACGGATCCGCCATCTTGGACTCCTATCAGAATGGGGGTATGGAAAAGCAGTTTCACGGAGCTTCCAGCAGGAGACCCAACAACTGGTAACCAGTGATATACACTTTCCCACACACCCCACCCTTCTTCACCCCCACTTGGCCTCCTCCAAAGTCTATTGGCCACGAAGCACCAGCTTCACCCTGGAGCCCCTTGGATTCCACCCACCCGCACTGGTCAGCTCCCTGAGTGACATTTGTTGGCTGCTGGTGTTGCTTTTTTCCACTTCTTTTTATTTCTTCCATAACTCTCACCAGTTCCCCCTCCTTTCTCTCAAATATCTGGCTCCGTGTGCCACCTTTGCTTCTTCCTGAAAGGCTGTGAAACACTGCTCGAATGTGAGACTGCTTCCCAGCCGGTGCTGCCGCACTGGTGGGATCCCAGGGCTTTTGTTTGTTTGTTTTCTTTTTCTTTTCTCGAATTGGGAGCCCATTCTAGCCGGGTGGTACTGCACGGCATGGGACCTACCCTCTCAGTTTGCACAGACATGCAGAGCGGTCCCTGATGGCATTTCTTTTTTCTTTGTTTTTGTGTTTTCTGTTTTGGGGTTTTTTTTCTTTTTCTCTTTTTCATTTGTTTGTTTTGTTATGTTTTCTGTCTTTTTCCCTTTTTGTCTTTCTTTGTTACTCAGTTTCTCCTCTATCTATACTTACCTCCTCTTCCTGTCTCCTGAATACCTGGCACTGAGTGACACCTCTACCCTTTCTAGCCAAGCTACACTACACGGGCTGGAAGAAACTTGCCCAAACCTCGCAGCCACATGGTGGGATCCCTGGGGGCTTTTCTTTTCTTTTTGTTTTTTCTTTCTAATTTTTATTTATTCATTTTTTTTCTTTTCATTTTTTGTCTTCTTCCCCTTTTTGTTTTTCCCCATTTCTCAATCTCTCATCTCTTCACTCCAACAGCAAGCTCCCTTAGCACTTTTTTGTTTGTTGGTATGTTTTTGGCTCCTGTTCTTCTCTCCTCTCCTCTTTCCCATACCCATCTTAGCTCCGTGCATCACAATCTGCCCCCCTCCATCCTGCTTACCTGTACCATAGGCTGAATCTCACACTGCCAAGCAGCACAGGCACAGCCTACCAGAACCTGCCCTGCAGTGATTGCTGGCCCACTGTGTTGGCCATAGTATGTGCCACAAACAACCCATCCCAGAAACTGCTCTTCAGCTAGACTTGCCCTGCTGTACCATATCTAAGCAACTGACCCCGCCAATTGGAGAAGGAGGCAAAAAGTATCATGCCCACAGACGAGCAAACAGCAAAGAAGACATAGCCTGCCTGCTAAAACATAACCAAATAAAACAAAAAAGAAGGATGAAACAAATAAATCTACAATCAATAAACAAGAAAAATAACTACAGAATACTCTGAAGACAGCAGAAAATATCAAAACATTTAGAAAAACAGGACAAGATGGTTCCAGTAGGCATCCAAAATAAAACACCAGATGACTTTCCAGTAGAACAAAAGGCACTAGAACTACCTGATAGAGAATTCAAATCTCTAATATTCAGAGCTATCCAAGAGTTGAAGCAAAAAGCACACAAAAATGAGGAAAAAATAGATAAATTCATGGAAAAGGCAGACAAACTCATAGAAAATACAGACAAAGAAATGGAAGAATTCAGGAAATAATGCAGGAACAAAATGTCAAAATAAAGTCAAAACTAGAAATCATACAAAAACAACAATTAGAAATCCAAAAGATAAACAACAAGATTTCAGAAATGGAAGGTGTCATAGAAGGGCTAAGGAGCAGGTTTGAAACAGTGGAAGACAGGACCAGCGAAATTGAAGACAAACTCTTGGATACAACACTGTTTGAAGAAAAATCAGAAAAAAGAATGAAGAAAAATGAAGAGACCCTGAGAATTATGTGGGATACAATCAAAAGCAAAAATCAGCAAGTGATCAGAGTTCCAGAACAGAGGGAGAAAACAGAAAACACAGAGAAGATCACTGAAGAACTGCTGACAAAAAACTTCCCCAATATCATGACAGATGAAAAGCTGGCCATCCAAGAAGCTCAATGAACCCCATATAGGATAGACCCCAAAAGAAAATAACCAAGGCATATCATAATTACACTCACCAAAACCAAAGACAAAGAATCCAGAGAGCAGCTAGAGAAAAACAAAAGTTACATACAGAGGAGAAACAATAAGACTAAGCTCAGAATATTCAGCAGAAACCACGCAGGCAAGAAAGCAATGGGATGCCATATATAAAACCTTGAAAGAAAAAAATTGCCAGCCAAGGATAATATATCCTGCAAAACTCTCATTCACATATGATGGTGAAATTAGGACATTTCCAGGTAAACAGAAATTAAGGGTATCTCAGTGATCTAGTGCTGCTCCAACAGAAATACCACAAGTGGATGGATTTAACAAAGAGAAGTTTATTCTCTGACAGTCCAGTAGGCTACAAGTCCAAATTCAGGGCGTCAGCTACAGGAGGAGGCTCACTCTCTCTCTCTCTGTCAGCTCTGGAGGAAGGTCCTTGTCATTAGTCTTTCCTTAGTCTGGGAGCATCTCAGCACAGGAACCTCAGGTCCAAAGGAAGTGCTCTGCCCCCAGCACCGCTTTTTTGGTGGTATGAGGTTCCCATGTGTCTCTGCTCGCTTCTTTCTTTTATATCTCAAAAGAGATTGCATTTAGACACTATCTAATCTTGTCAAACTCATCAGTATAACCACATCACAGTGATAGAATTTACACCACATAACGAGATCACATATAATCTCATCATAGTGATAGAGTTTACGACACAGAAGGAAATCACATCAGCTTACACAATCATACAACACTGGAAATCATGACCCAGCCAAGTTGCTACACACATTTTTTGGGAGACACAATTAAATCCACCACAAACAGAATACATGAAAACCAAACCAAACTTACAAGAATTATTAAAGGGAGTCCTTTGATCTGAGAACAAACAACATCAGTTCACAGGCTGAATCTATGACGCAGGATCATACCAGCCAGATACCAATCCAGGAAATGAACTCTCAAGGACTATCCAAAACCAAATGAAATACATCAGTGAATCAGAGAAGTTAATCTGTAAATGACAACAACATCAGAACAATAAAAGAGGGAATAAACACTGTAGGTATACAACCTTCCAAAGGAGAGGAAGTCAAGGTGATACCAAATAATAACAGACTGCTTAAAACTTAGGAAGATAAGGGTAAATTTCAAGGTCACCACAAAGAAAGTTAACAAACATACTCATCAAAATAAAGAGGAAAAACATAAAGTCTCAGTAAAAACAAAACCTACAAAAACAAAAGAAATGAAAAAAAAAAAAAAACCCAAAACAAAAGGAATTCAGCACAGAAGAGTAAGAGGAACAAAGAAAATGTCATCACCACAAAAAAAAAAGCACTACAATAGGACAGCAATAAACTCACAATTATCAATAATTACACTGAAGGTAAATGGCCTAAATGCATCCATAAACCGATGGAGAGTGACAGAATGTATAAAAAAACAGGATCCATCAATATGCTGGCTACAAGAGACACACCTTAAAAACAAAGATGTAAATTTATTAAAAATCGAAAGTTGGAAAAAATATATTAAGTAAATGACTACCAAAAAAGAGCAGAACTGGAAATACTACTCTCAGATAAAATAGACTTTAAAACAAAATCCACCACAAAAGACAAAGAAGTAAACTATATAATGATTAAAGGGACGATCCATCATGAAGACATAACCATAATAAACATCTATGCACCCAATGACAGAGCTCCAAAATACATAGAAAAAACTCTAACAGCACTGAAAAGAGAAACTGACAGTTCCACAATAATAGTAGGAGACTTCAACACACCACTCTCAGTAAAGGACAGAATGTCTAGAAAGAAACTCAGCAAAGATACAGAAGACCTAAAGGGTGCAATCAGCCAAATAGACCTCATAGACATATACAGAACACTCCACCCAATAGCTGCAAAGTACATATTCTTTTCCAATGCATATGGAACATTCTCCACAATAGACCACATCTTAGGCCACAGACCAATCCTCAACAAGATCCAAAACGTTGTGATAATACAAAGTATCTTCTCTGACCACAATGCCATCAAGGTTGAAATTAACAAAAGAAAGAGCAAGGAAAAAAAATCAATTACATGGAAACTGAATAACACCTTGCTTACAAACCACTGGGTAATAGAAGAAATCAGAGATGGAATCAAAAAATCCCTATAATCAAACAAGAATGAAAATACATCATACCAAAACCTTTGGGACACAGCAAAGGCAGTCCTCAGAGGACAATTTATAGCAATAGATGCACACATCAAAAAAAGAAAGGGACAAAGTCAAAACATTAAATACACAACTCAAATAAATAGAAAGAGAACAGCAAAGAAAAGCCCACAGCCACCAGAAGAAAGGAAATAAGAAAGAGCAGAGCATAAATAAATGAAATAGAGAATAGAAAAACAATAGAAAGAATCAACAAAACCAAAAGTTTATTCTTTGAAAGAATCAACAAAATCGACAAACCACTAGCCAGACTGACAAAAGAAAAACAGGAGAAGACGCAAATAAACCAAATAAGAAATAAAATAATTACATTATAATAAAATAATTAAATAATAAATTAAATAAAATAAAATTAATTAAATAAAAAACATTATAATAAAATAATAAAATAATTATTAATAATAATTACAACAGGTCCAAATGACATTAAAAGGATCATAAGAGAGTATTATGAAAAACTATACTCCAACAAATTTGAAAACCTAGAGGAAATGGATAAATTTCCAGAAACACACGACCTACTCAAACTATCACAAAGTGATGTTGAAAATCTGAACAGACCCATAACAAGATAAGAGATTGTGAAGGCAATAAAAATCTTCCAGCAAAAAAAAAGCCCTGGCCCAGATGGCTTCACTGGAGAATTCTACCAAACATTCAGAGAAGAGCTTATATCAGCACTACTCAAACTTTCAGAACATAGAAAAGGAAGCAACACTTCCAAATTCATTCTATGAAGCCAGCAAAACCTTGATAACAAAAAACAAGCAAAGACGCCACATAAAAAATTACAGACCAATATCTCTCATGAATATAGATGCAAAAATTCTCAACAAAATTCTAGCCAATAGAATTCAGCATCATATCAAAAAAATAATATATAATGACCAAGTAGGATTCATACCAGGTACGCAAGGATGGTTCAACATTAGAAAATTAATCAAAGTAATCCACTGCATAAATAAAAGGAAAAAAAAGAATCATTTGATCATCTCAATTGATACAGAAAAGACAATTGACAAAATCCAAAACCCATTTCTGATAAAAACTCTCAATAAAATAGGTATAGAAAGGAAATTTCTCAACATAATAAAGGGCATCTATGCAAAGCCAACAGCCAACATCATTCTTAATGGAGAGAGGCTGAAAGCATTCCCCTTGAGAACATGAACAAGACAAGGATGCCCTTTATCACCACTCCTATTTAACATTGTGCTGGAAGTCCTAGCTAGAGGTATAAAACAAGAAAAAGAAATAAAAGGCATCCGAGTTGGTAATGAAGAAGTTATACTGTCCCTGTTTGCAGATGATATTATACTATACATAGAAAACCGTAAAGACTCCATGAGAAAAGTACTGGAACTAATAGAAAGATTCAGCAGAGTAGCAGGATACAAGCTAAACATACCAAAATCAGTTGGATCCCTATACACCAATAAAGAGAACAATGAAAAGGAAATCAGGGAAACAATACCATTTATAATAGCCCCTAAAAAAATAAAATACTTAGGAATAAATCTAACCAGTGATGTAAAAGACCTATACAAAGAAAACTACAAAACACTACTGCATGAAACCTAAAGGGATCTACATAAGTGGAAAAACATACCATGTTCATGGATCGGCAGACTCAACATTGTGAAAATGTCAATTCTACCCAAAGCTATTTACAAATACAGTGCAATCCAGATCAAATACCAACAACATTCTTCAAAGAGATGGAAAAACTAACCATTAACTTTATATGGAAAGGGAAGAAGCCCCAAATAAGTAAAGCACTACTGAAGAAGAAGAATAAAGTAGGTGGACTCACACTACCTGACCTCAGAACCTACTATGAATCTACGGTAGTCAAAACAGCCTGGTACTGGTACAACGACAGATACATTGACCAATGGAACAGAATTGAGAACCCAGATGTAAATCCATCCACCTACAGTCACCTGATCTTCAAATGGTGCCCAAAGTCCATCAAAAGGGGAAAAGACCATCTTTTTAACAAATGGTGCTGGCAAATCTGGATGTCCACCTGCAAAAAAATGAAACGGGACCCATACCTCACATCATATACAAAACTAACTCCAAACGGATCAAACACCTAAATATAAAGCCAAAAACTGTAAAGTTCATAGAAGAAAAAATTGGATCAACACTAGAGGCCCTAATACACAGTATTAACAGGATACAAACCATAACTGACAACATACAAACTCCAGAAGATAAGGTAGATAACTGGGATCTTCCAAAAATCAAACACTTATGCTCATCAAAAGACTTCACCAAAAGAGTAAAAAGAGAACCTACAGACTGGCAAAAAAATTTTGGACATTACAAGTAAGACAAAGATCTAATCTCTAAAATCTACAAGAAAATCCAACACCTCTACATTAAAAAGACAATCCTATTAAAAAATGGGCAAAGGAAATGAACAGACACTTCACCAAAGAAAACATTCAAGAGGCCAACAGACACATGAGAAAATGCTTGCGATCACCAGCCATTAGAGAAATGCAAATTAAAACCATAATGAGATACCATCTCACCCTGGCATTACTGGCATGAATCAGAAAAACTGGAAATAACAAATGTTGGAGAGGCTGCAGGGAGACCGGAACTCTTATGCACTGCTGGTGGGAATGCAAAATGAAACAACCATTTTGGAAAATGATGTGGTGCTTCCTTAGAAAGCTAGAAATAGAAATACCATATGATCCAGCAATCCCACTCCTAGTAATATATCCCAGAGAAATAAGAGCTGTCACACGAACAGACATATGCACACCCATGTTCATTGCAGCATTGTCCACAATAGCAAAAAGATGGAAACAACCTAGATGCCCATCAACAGATGAATGGATAAACAAACACACAATGGAGTATTATACAACGATAAAGAACAATGATGAATCTGTGAAGCATCTCATAACATGGATGAAACTGGAGGACACTATGCTAAGTGAAATAAGTAAATCACATAAGGACAAATATTGTATGAGACCTCTATTGTAAAAACTCAAGAAAAAGTTTACACACAAAAAGAAACAATCCTTGTTGGTTTTGAGGGATGGGATAGATACGTGGTAACTTTGGTGAAGGGTGAGACAGTACACAATACTGGGGAAGCCAGCACAACTTGTACAAGGAAACGTTATGGAAGCTCCATAGACACATCCAAACTCCCTGAGGGACCGAACTGCTGGGCGGAGGGCTGTGAGGACCATGGTCTTGGGGAATATCTAGCTCAATTGGCGTAACACAGCTTATAAAGAAAATGTTCTACATTCCACCTTTGTGAGTAGCGTCTGGGGTCTTAAAAGCCTGTAAGCGACCACCTAAGATACTCCAGTGGTCTCACCCCTTCACAGCAAGGAAGAATAAAGAAAACAAGAAACAAGGAAAAGATTAGTCCAAAGGACTAATGGACCACAACTATCATGGCCTCCACCAGACTGAGTCCAGTACAATTAGATGGTGCCTGGCTACCACCACTGACTGCTCTGACCGAGATCACAACTGAGGGTCCTGGACAGAGCTGGAGAAAAATGTAGAACAAAATTCTAACTAAAAAAAGACCAGACTTACTGGCCTGAAAGAGGCTTGAGAAACCCTGAGAGTATGGCTCCTGGACCCCTTTTTAGCTCAGTAATGAAGTTACTCTCGAGGTTCACCATTCAGCCAAAGAATAGACAGCCCCATAAAACAAAACGAGACTTATAGGGCACAACAGTCCAGGGACAAAGACTAGAACCAGGAGGGGACAGGAAAGCTAGTAATAGGGAACCCAAGGTTGAGAAGGGACGATGTTGACGTGTCGTGGGGTTGTTAACCTTAGTCATAAAACAATATGTGTACTAACTGTTTAATGATAAACTTACTTGTTCTGTAAACCTTCATCTAAAGTACAATTTAAAAAAAAAAGAATCAAAGAAAAAAATATATTGCAAGCTTATCCTGAGATCTCAGCATGAGTATCACTTCTGGAAGCCTGACTTGGTCAGGTGCCCTTACTACATGCTTCCATTGCCCTGTTGAATTACTTTCCTGTGGTTGTGGTAACCAATTACCACAACTGGGTGGCTTAAAACAACACAAATATTTCTAGCTCTTTAAGGAGGTACCAAATTGTTTTCCATAGTGGTTGTACCATTTTACATTCCCGACAGCAGTGCATTAGAGGTCCAGTATCCCCACAGCCTCTCCAACATTTATTTTCTGTTTCGTTTTTAGTGCCAGTATTGTCAGGGTGAGATGGTAGCTCACTATAGTTTTGATTTGTATTTCTCTAATGGCTAATAACCACCAGCATTTCTTCATGGGTCAGTTAGCCACATGAATGTCTTCTTTGGTGAAGTGTTTGTTCATATCATTTGCCTATTTTTTTTAAATTGGATTATTTATCTTTTTGTTGTTGAGGTGCCGAAGTTAGAAATCAGATCCTTGTTGGGTATGTCGTAGCCAAAATTTTTTTCACAGTCTGTAGGTTCTCTTTTCACTCTTTTGGTGAAGTCTTTTGATGAGCGTAAGTGTTTAATTTTTAGGGGCTCCCAGTTATCAAGTTTATCTTCTGGCATTTGTGAGTTGTTAGTTATGCTTTGTATTGTATTTATGTCATGTATTAGGGCCCCTAGCATTGTCCCTATTTTTTTTCTATGATCTTTATCATTTTAGGTTTTATATTTAGGACTTTGATACATTTTGAGTTAGTTTATGTGTATGGTGTGAAATATGGAAATACCATACAATCCAGCAATCCCCCTCCTAGGGATATATCCTAGAGAAATAAGAGCTGTCACACAAATAGGCATATGCTCACCCATGTTCACTGCAGCATTATTCACAGTAGCAAAAAAATGGAAACAACCTAAGTGCCCATCAACAGATGAACGGATAAGTAAATTATGGTACATACACACAATGGAACTGCCCCATAGAGTTTCCAGTGAAAGCCTGGTGGATTTGAACTGCTGACCTTTTGGTTAGCGGTGGTAGCACTTAACCACTACACCACCACCAGGGTTTCCAATGGAATAGTACACAACAATAAAGAACAATGATGAATCTGAACAGCATCTTACAACATGGATGAATCTAGAGGACGTTATGCTGAGTGAAATAAGTCAATCACAAAAGGACCAATATTGAGACCACTATCATAAAAACTCAAGAAAATGTTTCCACACAGAAAAAAATAATCTTTGATGGTTACAAGGGAGGAGAGGGATAGGGAGGAGAAATCACTAACTAGATAATAGACAAGTGTCAACTTTGGTGAAGGGAAAGACGGTGCACAATTTAGGGGAAAGTCAGCACAACTTGACCAAGTCAAAGTCATGGAAGCTTCCTAGACACATCCAAACACCTTAAGGGACTGAGTTGCTGGGGCTGAGGGCTGGGGATCATGGTTTCAGGAGCCATCCACGTCAATTGGCATAACACTGTTCACAATAAAATGTTCTACATGCTACTTTGGTGAGTAGTGTCTGGGATCTTAAAAGTTTGCAAGTGGTCATCTAAGATACATCTGTTGGTCCCATCCCATCCAGAGCAAAGGAGAATGAAGAAAACCAAAGACACTAGGAAAATATTAGCCCAAAGGACGAAAGGACCACATGAACCATAGCCTCTACCAGCCTGAGCCCAGAAGAACTAGATGGTTCCCAGCTACCACCACCGACTGCTCTGACAGGGATCATAATACAGTGTACCAGACAGAGCGGAAGAAAAATGTAGAACCAACTTCAGATTCACAAGACGAGACTTACTGGCCTGACAGAGACTGGAGAAACCCCTGAAACTACGGCCCCCAAAACCCTGCTAACTCAGAACTGAAGCCGTTCCTAAAGCCCACTTTTTAGCTGAAGATTAGACAGGCCTATAAAACAAACAATAACACATGTGAGGAACGTGCTTCTTAGTTCAATCAAATATACGAGACCAAATGGGAAACTCTTGCCCAAAGGCAAGATGAGAAGGCAGGAAGTGACGGGAAAACTGGACCAATGGACATGAGGACCCAGGGGCGGAAAGGGGGAGAGTGCTGTCACATTGCAGGGATTGCAACTAAAGTCACAAAACAACACGTGCATAAATTTTTGAAGGAGAAACTAATTCGCACTGTAAACTTTCACATAAAGTACAATTAAACAAACAAAAAAAAATGGCAGAAACATATTCTCTCACAGTCTGGAGACCAGAAGTACAAAATTAAGGTGTTAGAAGGCTGCATTCTTTACCAAGACTCTAAGGGAGATTTTGTTGCTTCCTCTTCCAGCTTCTGGTGTCTGTTAGCATTCCTTGGCTTGTGGCTGCATCTCTTTCTGCTCCATCTTCACATATCCTTCTCCTTTGTTTCATCTCCTCTTTTTTCTTATAAGGATACTTGTGATGGTATTTAAATCCTACGCAGATAATCCAGGACATTGGATAATCCTTATTTCAAAGTCCTTAACTTAATCACATTAGCAAATACTTTTTTTCTCCCAAATAAGATAATATTCTCAGGTTCTAGGGATTTGGTGTGGATATCCTTGGGGGTAGCATTTTCAGGCTAACACACTGTACTACACTAATGGACCTCTTATTGCACTTTCTTTTTATCTGTCATTTAATTATTTGCCACCTATCAAACTTGTTAAGCTGGTTTATGCCTGATGTCCAATTGAAAGCAGTTGCTCAAATATCTTCAGATGGCAAAGAACTGTAAGTATTTAACTATAGCAGACCCCCAAAACCTATTCTCTGCACCAGCAATCCCTACCCTTAACACACTTCAAGCAACTGCTCTCCTAACAGGTGCCTCCCAAGGTAGAATGTGGGGAAGAATTCCCCCTCCAGTTTAGGAAATTTCTGAACCAGAAGATGAATGCCTCTGAACACCCAACCATTCAGAGCAGGAGAGGGTCTTTATTTCAACTGGTATTGACTAGACCTAGCTCAAGTTGCTGTTTTCCTACAGTACCTCCCCAAAAGAGTCTGTATTCTTCTTACATGTTATTGTTTAGAAGAACACAGATCTGACAACACAGATTACCCATTTCTTAGAAGTGCCAAAAGGGTCCCTTCAGTTTCCCCATACAGGCCAAGGATGGCCTCCAATTTCTTCCTTGGGTTTTTGAGAAGAAGGGTTCCCCATAGCATAAGTGCTATGTTTGCCCCCTGCTAATCTCATTTGGAGAATCTGACAGTATCCGCGCCCTCTCAAAATGTTCCAGGTCCCTCACTTCATCCCTCAATGTCCTCACCAGCAGATAAAATTCAAACTCTCTTCAGTCTTTGTGATGGTTAAAGTTGTGTGTCGCCTTGGCTGGGTCATGAATTTCAGTGGTTTGACAGTTAAATAATTATGTAGTTATCCTCCACTTTGGGATATAATGTAATCACCTCTATGTTGTAATCAGCCAATCAGTTGTAAGGGGAGTGTGGCCTGCATCCAATATATATGGACATTCTGGCAAAGCTCCTCGGCTTTTGCTTACTCTGGATCCTGCATCTGGCTAGTCATCATCTGACCTCTGGTTCTTGGGACTGGAGCCAGAGGTCTGCTATATTGCCTGCATCTTGGGATTTGTCAGCCTCTGCAGCCTGTCAGCCAGCAGCCTGATGTCTTATCTGCTGATCTTGGATTTGTCTACCCCTGCAGCTACATGAGTCAGGAGAAGCCTCCAGCCTGACATGTGACTTATGGACTTGTGACTTGCCAGCTTCTACAACCATGTGAGCCATTTCCTTGAGATAAATCTCTCTTTCTCTCTGTCTCTGTCTCTGTCTCTCTCTCTCTCTATATATATATGCATACGTACACATCCCTGGTGGTACAGTGGTTAAGCGGTTGGCTTGCTAGCCAAAAGGTCAGCAGTTTGAATCCACCACTTGCTCCTTGGAAACCAACCCTGTGGGACAGTTCTAGTCTGTCCTATAGGGTCACTATACGTTGGAATTGACTTGATAGCAATGGGTTTTTGTTTTTATATATACGCTTCACTGATTTTGCTTCTTTAGAGAATCCAGCCTAAAACAGTCTCCTTAGGGATTCTTTGGAAAATAAAAAAATTAGCTTTATTGACAAGTGTCTGTTCCAAAGCTCTCTTCCTCTTTCTAACTCCTCAACTAAGCAACCAGTATCTTGTCTCATTATTAATGGAAATCACCAGCTGTAGAACTCCTGAATCTGTGACTTCTTTAAAAAGTCCCCCTCATGCTTTCAGGGGTCTTGATTTGGGGCATGAGTCATGACCTCTTTATGTCCTTATGCTAGAGATCACTGTGGCCCTCAGTTGTACACTGTAGATCCTATAGATTTAGTTACATAAAACCACAGCATAACATAGAAGCTAGGCATGCAACCTCAGAAGTAACTCAGAACTGGATTTAAATTCAGCTCCACTAATAATTATCTGTGTTATCTTGAGTAAATTTCTTAACTTCTTTAAGTCTCAGGTTCCTCTGCTATTAAACGGAATAATACCCATTAGTCAGGTTGTTGTGAGGATTGAATGCAAAGATGCATGCATGACAGAGAGGAATTTCTCCAAGATACTCAAGGTGCATGAAATGTCCTAGTCTTCTACTGACTTCAACCCAAAAAATGCAAAACCATTGCCATTGAATCGATTCTGTCTCATGGCCACTCCATGTGTTACAGAATAGAGCTGAGCTCCATAGGGTTTCCTTGACTGTAATCTTTATGGAAGCAGATCACCATCTCTTTCTTCCAAGGTGCTGCTAGGAAGGTTCCAACTGACAACCTTTCAGTTAGTAGTTGAGCGCAAACTGTTTGCACCACTAGGGACTCCAGGCTCTTCCATGTGGACATTTTCTGGGCAGTTAATGGCCAGTGTTCCCTGGAACTCACCTCTGGATGCTGCAGTCAAGTAGAGTTTCCATATAACAAGCTTTTGAGTGGGATTTGTTCTCTGTTGCCCAGGGTTTAGAGAGTAAGGTCCATTGCTAAATGTCAAAAGACATTAAGTGCTCCACAGTCTTAAAAAAAAAAAAAACCATATTTGTGCTTATAAAGAGATTGGAGTTTTCTGCAAGAAAGGGAGACAGACATCTTCTTTCCTTTTTGGGTTTTTGCTGAACTGTTAAACCAGAGGCCCACCCTATTGCTGCCAGTAGAATGGAAAGGAGTTTGGTGCTAGATCTCTCGGGAGAGCTTAATAGGTGTCCTCAGCTATTTGAGGATGCAAGTTAACATAGGGAGGATCTCCCGCCTCATGTCTAGAGATTGATGAAGGCAGTAGCCTGCTGGAGTAGATTGAAGAAAGGGTTTAAGGAGTTGGGGGGGTAGTGGGCCTTGGAAGAGGAGAGGAGAACTCCTACCCCAGTTCTCCAAGGCCTTTGAAATGTGAGAAAAAGGGCCTTAGAGGCTTCTGTAGTTCCACATGAAGGATCATGGAAATAAGAAAACAGAAGGGGCAAAAGTGTGGGCTGGTTAGTGCACTGGCAAGGAGTCTGGGGACATAGACTGCCAGGTGAAGACAGCCACAGCCACCCTCCCTGTGGGCATCTTCAGCAATACCAAAGTGAACTGAACACTGACAAAAAAGAGAGCAAGCAAAGGAACACGCACACCACCTACATGGAGACCCCCATTTCAGTGGAGGTTGCCTGCATCCAAAGAAAGCTGACTAAACCAGAGAGAATCCCGAGCCATTTCCCCACCACCACAATGCCAACAGTCATGGGGTTGGCCCTCTGCCCACTGTCCCCTCTTCCCACCCTCCACCTCTCACCCCTCAAACGGGGAAGGGAGAGGTGTGGATGCTTCTCTTAGGGTGAGCCTGGTCCTGGAGTACAGAAGAGATGAAAGAGCAGACAGTGGCTGACAGGTCCCTGAGCCTCCCATCACACCTGCACCAGGGGGAGGGAAGGTGCTGAGATTTAAATTGAGGTTAAGGTTGACATATGAAACTGGATGGGCTTTTAATAGCTGAAAGTATATAAAGAATATAGTATCTGCCCCAAACTTCAGGGATTTTTGATAGAACATGGTTGAGGTCAAGTATTTAAAAAAAAAAGGGGTGGGGGGCAAATTTGTATCTACAGCCCATCATGGAGTTCAGACTTCTCAATAAACAGGTTCACAAACTTTACCACTCCACAAGTTCCAGGCAACCACCTGCTACCACATCTCTCTCCTTTCATCCTCAAAGTGCATAGTCTTCATCTAATTTCTCCTTCTGCTTCCCCAAATTCTAGGTAGTCCCTCCTTGGGCCTAGATTTTTTAAAGACAAGGCCTGTTAGCTGACCTCTGAGCATGAGAGAAACCTAGGCCTTCAGCACTCAGCTATCCTCTTGATGGGGGCTAGGGAAAATCCTTCTTCGTTTATGAAGAATATGAAGCTAAGAAATCAAGTAAGTTTAATTTCTCAACAAGGTGATTAAATCATCCTGCTCCATGCGGCACGTGCTTAACACGGTGCCTGAGACGTACAAAGAGCTCAATAAATGTTAGCCCCAAATAGCAATAATAATAACAACAACAATAATAATATATACCTACCTAAAAGTGCCCAGGGGGTAGTGGTGGTTCAGTGGTCAAATTCTCATCTCCATACAGGAGACAGACCCGTGTCCAGTTCCTAGCCAATGCCCTTCATGCCTAGCCACCACCTGTCTTTCAGTGGAGGCTTGTGAGTTACTATGATGCTGACCAGATTTCAACAGAACTTCTAGACTAATATGGACTAGGAAGAAACATCTGGTGATCTACTTCCAAAAATTGGCCAATGAAAAACCTGTGGATCACAACAGTCTGATCTGCAACCAATCATGGGGATGGCTTAGGACCAGGAAGTGTTTTGTTCCATTGTGCATGGGGGTCTCCATGAGTTGGGGGCTGACTCAACGGTGGCTAACAATGACAAAAGTGCCAAGGGTGTGTGTCTTGACTGGCCCAGACAGGTGACCTTTACGCCACCTATAGCATCAGCAGGTAAAGGCCTTTTCTCTCACTTGTTTTAGGCAGTAGATCAAATGCAGCATGACAAACAATCATGATTTAAGGTATAAGATACACTCACAGTGTTTGTAAAAAGGGTAGAAACAATCTGTTTGATCAGTAGCAGTTGATCTTGGTTAGTTCAGCCTGGACAGGAGATACTTCACCAAAGCCTCTAGAACTCTTGTGGCCTGGGAAGGCCCAGCCAAGCAAAGTGTCTACCCCAACTAGCCTGGGATACACAAGGAGGATTTATCTTTCCAGGCTGCAGGAAAGACCGTCTGGCAGGCACGTATAGTTTATCCCTTTAATTATTGCTAGACAATCAATTGCATGCTTTCAAAAAAGATACGAGTATTGTGGGAGAAAACATTAGACTTTGCAGGTAGAGGATTCAGTAGCAGAGGCAAATGGAAGCTAGAAGATAAAGAATGCTGCCTTGAGGGTTAATTTAACATGGCATAAAAATATGTAATCATATGCATTTCGCTTTTAGCAAATCATAAGAGAAATACACAAACACACAATAATAATAATATTGAAAAATGAGGTGCCCAATGACATAAGTTCTTCCTGACTCTAACCGTGAGCCCTAGCCGTATAGCATTCTTTCATTTTCATCCAAATGAGATCGTATAGCCCTGGACCCAGGACCCTAGAATGAGAGGGACTAGGGAGGAAGCCCTGCAGAGAAAGGAAATGAGGGTCTAGGTTTATTGATAATAAAGATGAGAATGGTTCACCCAGAAGCAGAGGAGTGTGGGCCGTTGGAAGTGCAGACGTAAGAGTTCTCTTCAAAGCATGCTACTTAGCAATCCCCTACGGGGCTTATGTCTGCAAAGTAGTGCTAGCCTTTTATGAATTGTATTAATTACACTTTTAAGCCCCATGCAAATTGCAACATCATTTTTTTCCAATTGAGTTAATGAAGCCCGTTTAGTACAGCCATACTGTCTTTCAGCAGAAAATTAGTCTGGCCCATTGTTTGCAGTTAACGGAAATTGGTGGACAGCTTTCCTGGGTTATGATTGCGATCCGTGGTGGGACGCCAGCTTTGTAATTTCTCTTCTCCGTAAGTGCGATCTGTTTTCCCGCTGACTGAGCTGGATGTGCAGGGGACTGCCACGCTTTCAAATGGTGTTACATCCATCACTGGGAGCTGCAAATTCATTCTCGAAGTCTCAAGCCTGAGAGATGCTATTATCGCTCGGAGACTCACTGAAAATAAGGCAGCCTTTGAAACCGGCTGGCCGCTTTCTGACTGGTCTGACCTTCTGACCGCCAGGGCCTCCTTCCCTCCTGAACCCCAGGCAGCAAAAAAGAAAACCTCCCCCTGTCACCTTGGCTCTGGGCTCCGAGCTCTGCAAGAGCCAGAATTCTTCCGCGTGCGCTGACCTTGGCGTCTGGAGAGCGGCCGCCCGAACTCTTCAATAGGGCTTGTGGCAAGTTTGCTTCCTGGGTATTTTCAAGCACTTAGGAAGCCTTTGTGTGGTTTAGAAAAAGCTGTCTCCTCCATGCAGAGGAACTGCAATTAGTGGCCCCTCCTGGAAGCACTCTTTCCTCTACTGCAGCCTCTACTCTGATGAGGGAACCGAAACGCCTCTGTGGGACACAACCCTCACACCTGTTGGTGGCGGCCTTCCTGACAAGGACATGTCACAAAATGACAACAGACGAAGCTCGTCATTAGTGTTTTATAAGCTTCCTATTCAGTCTTTCATTTCCTCAGGGCTATCGTGATGGAAAGCGATAACCCGATGAAGTAAATTCACATGAAAAGGAGAATGGCTGTTAATAATATGTGCTGTCTCCCAGGTGATTTGCCTGTCATTGGGAAACACTCAGAAACATTCATATGTTTCTGACCAAAAGAAAGATTCAAAATATTGGCATATTCAGCACAACAGCTAGCCAACAGGGAAAGTGTATTCGGGTGAGGGACTTTCTTCTGGGGTCTCTCAGGCAAGAGGACCGCAGCCACTTCTGATCCCAGCAGGAGCATGTCAGCTGACTCAGCTCACCAGTAGAGGGAACCTGATGTTGGTTTTGCTGCTGTGCCATCCTGGGCACCAAGGTAACCCACAAACTACAGCTTTTCCACCATAGTGGTCTGTCCTCGGTTCCATTTGCCTATTATTTTGAGGCTCGGTTAGCATCTTTTGCTTCACTGTGGCCTGGATGCTTAGCCACATGCTTTCTCCGAAGGTAGAGTTCCATGCTCTGTAATCCCTCTTGCTGACTGGAGTCCTTCTGTGAGGGGAATGACCCTTCTCAATTCCTGCCTACCCGTGTCTGTGTTCACTCAGCATGAGATTGCCCCCCATCCTGGAGGAGCAAGCGTGCATCTTGACTAGCCCTCCTGGCCCCTGTGCTATCTATTCCAAGTAATTCCTCTTCCACATAAGCTTGTTCATATCCCAGAATGTCTAGGGTCTTGAACCTGCCTTGATTAATGTCAAACGAGGCTTCTCAATGTGGCTCTTCAAATTAAATATGGTTGGTTTCCTAGTCTGAATACCAGGCTAATTCTGATCATTATGCAAAAAAATTTATGATCATCTCCCATTTTATCCTCCAAGTAAGTTGAGTGAGGTGGAATACATCTCAAGCTGAGCCACCACCCATCTGTCAGGGGAGGCATGTGTGTTGCTATGATGCTAAACAAGTTTCATCAAAGCCTCTAGACTAAGACGGGCTAGGAAGAAAGGCATGGTGATCTATTTCCGAAAATCAGCCAGTGAAAACCCTATGGATCATGAGGATCTGAACTGCAAACAATTATGGGAATGGCACAGACCTGGAAGCATTTAGTTCTTTTGTGCATGAGGTCACCATGAGTCAGGGATTGACTGACCGCAACTAACAACAACTACTACAGATAGGATAGGCATTGCTATCCCAGGTGAGAAACAGTTACAGAATTAGGAAACAGAGGTTCCAAGTGACCTGGCCATTAGCACACAGCTAACCAGTAATAGACCTGAGATGAGAACCTACAGCCCCTGGCTTCCATCCCAGTGCTCTTAACTGGACCACTTGTAACAATTCCAGTCTTCTTTCATTGTCCATCAATGGCTATTTTAATACAGAGAGCTTATTCCCATGGGAGAGGATGGCACACTGAGACCCAGGATCCACTGGCTAAGGAGTCTTTTCTTGGAGTTATATACCATGGAACCAGTTCTTTGGGCTGCAGGTGGAGGGTAGCAGTTTCCAGAAAACATAGGAGGTGCCATGTTGGAAGATAATTTATTTGACCTTAGACTTTGGAGTAACAAGAATAACAAGGACTGCATGCGTTGGACTACAGCGAGAGAGCCCAAACATGTTCCATGTTCTCTGATTCCTGGAGAAATGTCTTAGGTACACGTGGGTCCAGTGAGTAGTGCACACTCACTCGGCTGCACAGCTCTCCCCAAATAATCCTGACAGAAATGAGACAGAGCACTCTCAGGGCTGACTTCAGGAAGCACTTACTTTTAAATCCACAAAGTGTGTGATCATGGGAGCGGAACAGCTGTCCAACAATTGGTGGCTGAAGGTCTGAACGTTGTGTTGCGGATGCAAATACTGTTTGTTTTAGAAATTGTACAGCAAGTCTTCCCTGAAAGTGTTTCCATCTCTTGTTTTTTATTGTTTTGGATTCATCATAAAAACCACAAGTTTTTTTTTGTAACCGTATTTCTACTCCAGGTTCCAAAGTGAATGTGGTTTGTTTGCTTGTCTGTTTATTTGTTTGTTGTCAACTCTTGTCTTATTTTACCAAGTGCAGTTTAATCAGGCATTAGCAAACTTTTTTCATAAGAGACCAGATGGTAAATCTAGTAGGCCACATATGTAAATGAATGGGTGTGGCTGTGTTCCAATAAAACTTTACAGAAATAGACAGTAGACCAAATTTGGTCTGGGGCCATAGTTTGCCAATCCCTGGTTTAGATTATTGATACTTTTTGTCCATGTTTTTAATTTTTAAAGTAACAATACTCGTCAACAGCAGGGAGCATTGGAAGAGGCTGCATAGGCCCGGCTCACTATTATTTACTCCCCATTGCTAACCACCACGTTGTCTCATGATTTTTCCCTCCCATTCTAATCTCTACAAAAAGGTTTAAGATTAACCCATGTTCCTCCCTGGAGGGTGGAAAACAAGTGATAATGATCTAAGAATGAAAAACCAAACAAAACACCCATCTTGTGACAAGAAAAAGCAGGATGTCGCCAGATAATCCCCAAAGATGTCACCAGATAACCTCTAAGAATACCAGTAGAAGGTTAACTCATCTAAGACATCATCACCTCAAGGAGAAACTACCACGAAAGATCCACAATCCTGTCCCTATAAAAGACTTTAGCTGATCTCCAGTGGGAGAGATGGGTTTTCTGGAGGAATCTATTCCCCTCTGTCTCCTATATATTGATATATAATAAACATCTTGCTGCTCACCTCACCCCGTCTCAGATTGGCTACTGCGGCAGACGGCTCCAATCCGCATTATTGCGGTAAAAGCATTCCTATAAACTCTTTCCATGCTTACTCAAAACCTTTAATCCAAGCATAGGGTCTCATTAGAAACAAAAGTCCACCAATACCCAGCAAGAGAACACTCTTATAGAATTCAAAAAGAAAATCTCTGTTTACTATCCCACTTCCAATATCAATTAATTGCTCAAGCAAGAGGGAATACCTCTATAAAGATGTAATTTGTTGAAACAATTTGCTTTATACAAGAATTTTAGAATCTCAGAAGCCTTGCCTTTTGTAGGAAAAGTTAGATGGTATTTATTCTCTGATAAGAAACTACCGATCGCCTTCGAGTTGATTCTAACTCATGGTGACTCTATGTGTGTCAGAGTAGAACTTTGCTCAATGACTGATTTTTCGTAAGTAGATCACCGGGCCTTTCTTTTGAGGCAACTCTGAGAGGACTTGAATCTCCAACCTTTTGGTTAGCAGCCAAGCGCATTAACTCTTTGTATCACCCAGGGACTCTTGTCTGACAGGGGTAGGTGCTTTATCTAAACAACCCAGTAAACACTACTGGGTAAAAGATACATATACAATATAATGCATTTTAATTGATTTTTCTCTAATATAAATATCAGCTGCAATGCTGTCTATATTATAAATATTATGTCAAATCATAAAGAATGAATAAATATGAATGTTATAGATTATATACATCCTTAGCTATTTGTGGAAATGCTGCTTATAGGACGTAAGCACTTGAGCTGGGTTTGAAGGATCTGAACAGTTCTCGGCATTTCATCTCCCTTGGCTGACAAGAACCTGTCTCCTAACCTCTGTGTTATAAGGCCTCCCAGAAGTGAGAGACGTTATTAATGGAAATATGTGGCTCAGGTAAATGGTGTCACCAACAACAACAAAAAAAAAGTTTTAAAACCTCTGCAGGAAAGCAATTAGCTCCTGTGAATCCGTAATAATGGGTTGACTTCCCACCTGTTGGCATTTCATAGCAAAGTCTCAAAGGCTGAGAACACAATCACGAATAAGCAGTCTCTTTTCAGCCTCCACCCACTCCTGGTGGCCATATTTTAATGTAGATTGCTAAAACAGGACAGATTACGACTGTATGCATGAGTACCACATTCAACCTCTCAAAGGCTATTGACCTTGCCTGTGTAAGGCAAGAGTGAAAATAGTAGAATGATTGAATAAAAGTAAAAGGTATGTGGTAAAGGGTGTAAAGTCTTTATTAGAAAGCACTGGGGTCCCTGAGTGTGCAACTAACATGTTTGGCTGCTAACTGAAAGGTTGGAGGTGAATGGACCACAACTACCATGGCTTCCACCAGACTGAGTCCAGTACAACCAGATGGTGCTCAGCTACCACCCCTGACTGCTCTGACAGGGATCACAATAGAGGGTTCTGGACAGCTGGAGCAAAACGTAGAACAAAATTCTAACTCACAAAAAAAGACCAGACTTTCTGGCCTGACAGAGACTGGAGAAACCCTGAGAGTATGGCCCCCAGACACCCTGTTAGCTCAGTAATGAAGTCACTCCCGAGGTTCACCGTTCAGCCAAAGATTAGACAGCCCCATAAAACAAAACGAGACTAAAGGGGCACAGCAGTCCAGGGACAAGGACTAGAAGGCAGGAGGGGACAGGAAAGCTGGTAATAGGGAATCCACGGTTGAGAAGGGACAGTGTTGACATGTCATGGGGTTGTTAACCATTGTCATAAAAGAATATGTGTACTAAAAATAAATAAATAAATAAAATACATTTAAAAAAAAAAGGTTGGCTGTGTGAGTATACCCAAATGTGCCTCAGAAGAAAGGCCTGGAGATCTACTTCTGAAAAATCAGCCATTGAAAACCCTATGGGGCACAGTTCTACTCTGACACACGTGGGGTCACCATGAGTCAGAATCAACTCGACAGCAACTGGTTTTCTGGAATTAACTGACAAAATGAAAAGTGGCCAAAAAAGAAGGGAGCCTGTACTGACACCTATAATCAAATCACCAAGCCGTCTTTAAGCTCTCCATCATGAAGGAAACAGAAAACAGAGTCCAGACTGGGAAGACTGTTCATCCTCCACTATGAATATTAGCTGGTACAGTGTTCTTACCCTCTGCAAATAAACTATATCTATAAATGGGGCCTGATTCAATTGAAGCCCAGGTTCTGTACATTTAACTAACTATCTCTGTACAAATTTAAAATACCGAAATGGATTGCCCATGCTTGGCATTTTTGCAGTCGTATAAATAGCATACTTTAAGCAGAGAGGGTATCCCTTTCTGATTTCTCCAGTGATAGGCAAAGTCTTCATGTAAATGCACATGAAGCATGAGGAAAAGGGCCAGTCTCCCAAATTCCTTTAAAGATTTTCAGCAGTCTTCACTGAAATAAATGTACCGGAAACAACAGAAGTAGAAAATGGCACAAAGGCGATAACGTTTGCATAAAGAAGCCATTATGAAGGTGTGCCAACGGAACAATTGTTTGATGTTGCGTAACAAATGCACAGTTTCATTTAGGTATTTTAAAGATTCAGTTTATCTAGTAGTTTTTTGCATTTAAGGAGCATGGTGCTGAATGATTCTCTATTCCTGAGATGCCAGCAGTTCTTGAAAAAGCATTCACAGAATGATTAAAAACATAATAAAAGAATAAATCCCAGTGTAATATTTATCCAGCCTGAATTTTCAGCGCTATACAGCCAGTCCCATCACAACTCCCAATTTGCGCAATCACAGCTTAATAAAGCACATATTTTATTTAAATGTAGGCTGTTAAAAAAACAGTGAGAGAAACCAGAAACAGAACGACAAAAACTCCCCCAAATGTCTCCAAAATGGGGGCTAAATAGACTAGAAACTCAGTTGAACTTAGTCTAGCCACTGCCTTTAGTTTCCCTCCACCAGGCAGCTGAAAGGTCATCACCCTCTTCGTGGCAGAGCAGTGATGGTCCAGTGAGAGGCCTAAATTCAGCCCACTGCTCACAGAAGACTAAGTACAAATGTCCAAGATGCACAGGAAAAAATGTAACTTCATAAGTAATCAAAATCTAGATTAAAAGCAGAACAATTATTCCTGTCTGTCAAATTAGCATGAGGCATTGGTGGTTCAGTAGTACTATTCTCCCCTTCCATGCAGGAGACCCAGGTTCAATTCCCAGCCAGTGCACCTCATGCACAGCCACCACCTGTCTACCAAGGGAGGCTTGCATGCTGCTATAATGCTAAATAGGTTTCAGAGGTGCTTTCAGACTAAGACAGATTAGGAAGACAGACCTGGTGAACTACTTCTGAAAGTCAGTCAGTGAAGACCCTGTGGATCACAATGGTCCACAATCAGTCATAGAGATGGTGCAGGACTGGGCAGCATTTTCTTCCATTGTGCATAGGGTCACCATGGGTCAGGGGCCAACTCAAGGGCCGCTAAGAACAATAGCAACAGCAAATTTACAAGTAAATGGCCCCTTAACTGGGTTTGTGTCCATTCTTGCCACCCTGCAGTCTAATCTGCACATAGCAGTCAGAGTGATCCTGATAAAACCGAAGACAGATGGAGTTTCTCTCTTGGTCAGGACTTTCCCAGGGCTTCCCTTCCACTTAATATAAAGCCCTCCATCATCTGCTGCCCACTGGCTGTTGTTCCAACTGGGTTTCTTATCTCTTTCCCCCCTCATACTCTGCTGTGCTCACATTGCCCTCCTTGCCAGCCCTCAGAATTATCAAGTAGGTGCCACCCTCAAAGCATTTGTACCTGCTCTTCTGTCTGCTGTTTCCCTGGATCTTCACAAGGCTCACTCCCTCATCTCATTGGGTTCTCTGCTCAGGGGTTGATTCTTATCTAAAGTAGACAGATAGCATCCTGTCCAAAATATGGCACTCCTTCCCCTAGTCCTGACTCTTTATTTTCCTCATAGGACTTAGCGCTATGTGACTTTATAATGTGTATTTATCTCTGTCTGCCTGTCTTCCTGAGGGAATATAAATTCCTTGAGGTCAGAAAATTCTTTTGTTGTTCGTGGCTGTATCTCAAGGGCTGAGAACAGTGCCTGGCACATAGTAAACGTGCTGATGAAATGAGTATAAAAGGCACTACCTGGTGTCACTGAGGCTGCTCCCCTTCAAGGACGGCAGGGATTGATGTCCTTACAGTCAGGACAGGAAGTAATCCGGCAATGTTATCCAACACCTCTCAAAAGTTTATCCTTAGACTCAGTTTACCATTGTGGGGAGCTTTGCACTAGAGAAATAATCAGAGGGAAGGACAACTATTTACATATGAAAATATTTATCAGGGTGTTATTTATAATAGGGACAAATGAAAACAACTGGAATAAATAGTAATAATAAAAATGATTTATACTGTTACCATTGCCTTCAAGTCCCTGATTCATAGTGACCCCATAGGACAGAGGAGAACTGCCCCACAGGGTTCAAGGCTATAATCTTTATGGAAGCAGATTGCCACATCTTTTCTCCTGTGGAGCAGCTGGTGGGTTCAAACTGCCAACCTTTCAGTTAGCAGCTGAGCGCTTAACCACTGCACCACCAGGGCTCCTTGTAGGATGATTTATAAGAGCTGCCATTCATTAAACAGTTATTAAATGTTGAGAAAGATGCTAACTCCTTTAAATATCCTATGAACTAGTTATTTGCAACTTACAATAAGGACATTAAAGTAACTTGCCCAAGTCCTCATCCAGTAAGTTTTGTGAAGAACTGGAAATCAAGCTCTAGCTGCTGGACCTGAACTAAGAAACAGAGGAATGGCAACGCCAGTATCATTTGTTGAAAATTGTGCCTGAATCATAAAACAATGCCAAGCATTTTGTCTTACTTGTGGGGAGGCTGCCTGGGCGAGGGAGAGAGTCAAGGGTGCTTTCAGATCTAAACAATCCCATCTCCCTTGAGCTGTGCCCAGGGAACTTGATCCTGTCAGCGCTCTGAAGTTCTGTGTGTGCGGCCCTGAAGACTTTTTCAAACGTTTATCACTGACCTTTAATAGATCAGCATTAAGCAAACAAAATCCTTCCTCTCCCCTCGCCCTCCCTTCTTCCTATTGTTGCCAGGATCTGTGGTTTCCTCTTGAATCCCTGGAATATTCTCCATGGAGTCTCACTCGTTTCCTGTTAGGGAAGCCTTGGCATCTGATCTGCAGTCCAGAAGCAGGCCCAGGAGCCAGCAGCCCCAGCAGACTGTTTCTCCTCACTGTCTTCAGGGGAGACCCTGGGCTGCTGGGCTCCCAGCCCGCCCAAGGGGCCGCTGTCTCGAGAACCACACCCTCTGGTAGGAGGCCATCTCCCCTGTGCTTTCCATCACTCTCTCCTGCCTCCCCACAGCACCCCCATGTGCCTCCTCGCACAAGAGGAAACTCTTAGCATCCCAGATGCTTGCTGTGCCCGTTGACTCCTCCCATTCTTAGCTCCATATGGTCTGGATTCTCTTTTTGCAGTGGCTCTGCCTCTAATGCCCCACTTACTGTTTGTTTGCTCATTTTAAGATTGTGTCCCATTGCTATGTTTTCTCCTGCTGCTGCAGTTCAATTTTTTTTTAATTTAAAGCTGATGCTGCTCAGCTAATTAATCAAACTTCTGCTAGCCACATGCACATATACATACAACTCTCTGTTGCAGTGAGTGTGTGTGTATGTGTGTGTGTGCGCGCGTGTGTGTGTTACAGGCAAAATTCCTTTCACATGGCCTCTTGTCCCCAGAAATGTAAAAGTTTCTTTGTCTTGGAAGTTGTCCCAGCAACACCACTGTCTGCCCTTTTCTTTGGCCTATTCTTAGGGTATTGTGAAAAAAAGCCCAAGGGCTTCTACAGTGCTGATTCTCACAACACTAACAAGAAACGGGACCAGCTTGGCCCAGTTAGGGAAATCCAGATTTACTTAGCTCTGTGCTTACCAGAAGCTAAACTGTGAGTGTTTCCTCAGATCCTTTTCCTGACTTTAGGCAGCCCAGGACCCTGGATTGCAAGTAAAGGTTACAGCCCTTTCTCCATCCCCTTCCTTAAGTGCTAATTTCTTGGAGTCTTTCTGTTCTGAGGAGGGCAGGGATAAAAGGGAGGATTGTGAATGATTAATCTGATCAGTTAACAAGCATTTATAGTTGATGGGCAGCAGTAACCTCGGGTAATAACTCTACCATTTAACATTTTATTGTAATATAAACAATATCTTAACCCAAAGAAGTTATTAATATGGGAACTTCAAATCAAGACATTGGGGAAAATATTTTTCGTCATTGCATTTGGCAGTCTGTCTGTTGGCCTGTTTCACACTATACCCAACCACTAGGAAGTGCCTTCCCATCAGACTGACTCTGACCTTGCTGTGACCTGGGCAGGGCATGCGAGTTGAAGCCACTAAGCTACTTCAGGGCTCCTCTGCTAAGCATTAAGGGCAGTGGGGGTTCAGTGGTAAAATTCTCACTTCCCGTGTAGGAAACTTTGGTTCGATTCCCAGCCAGTGTACCTCACACACAGCCACTACCCATCTGTCAGTGGAGGCATGTGTGTTGCTCCGATGCTGAACAGGTTTCAGGGGAGCTGACAGACTAGAAAGAAAGTCCTAGCAATCAACTTCTGAAATCAGCCCATGAAAACCCTATGGATCACAGTGGTCTGATCCTATTGTGAATGGGGTCTCATGAGTGGTAGGGGGAGGGCCTCTATAGCAGCTAACAACAAAAACAACTCCTAACCGTAGATCTTTTCCTAGTAACCTGACTGTGGAAATGAACAGTCTGAAAGCTCCAACAAGAACCTGAATATGGATTTAATTGCTAGTAGTGAGAATCAAAAATAAATAAATTTCCTCCTTATTCTTTGATTTAAATTGGGATTTTCCTTTTCTCTTTGTTTATCTCAAAGCAGGATGAAGAAACAAAGGCAGGGTAAGTGTTGTCAGGCCAGAGGACTGTGGCCTCCTTTTTAATATTGTTTTCATCGATGAACAGCCCTCTAACTCTATTTCCTGGCTCTGTCCCTGGCTGTAGTACATTCAATTATACTTTCAGGATTCAGGGCTACAAAGATCATTCCTCCTTATTCTTTTAGAGATGGGTTGGAACTTAACACAAAGGGGAATGTGTTTTTAAGGAGGAAGGACGGAGGAGTCAGAACTGCTGTGTCTTTCTGACTACAGACAAATGACTTCTTGGTAATCTTGCCAAATCTGCCTGGCTGGAGTCTTTGGACTCCTTTTTATTTCTTCAGCATGGAAGGATGTCATGCCTCTCTGCTAGAGCAGGCCCTGTCCTGAGGAAAGGCACCTCTGGTTTCTGGAAAGACAAAAGGTTGTGTGGCAAGCAGTGTGTAGACTGCACACAGGCAGGTGACCAGGCTTCCAAGATTCTATCACACCTGAACAACCAGTAGATTTCAGACTGAAGTATGAGTCAAACTAATCTGTCAGTGCAGCTAAGTTAAAAGAGTTAGTTGATCAATGTAATCTCAGTACGGTAGAGTGGGAAGGACCAGCAGCCAAAAGATCTAGGCTTAATTTTTAGCTCTGCCACTTGCTACCTGTGGGTCATGAAGAAAGTCGTTAGCCTCCTTCCCAATTTCAGTTCCCCAGTCAGGAGAATTACCAGTTACTGGTTGTCATTGAGTTGATTCCATCTCGACCTCATGTGTGTCAGAGCAGAATTTCGCTCCATAGGGTTTTTAATGGGTGTGAACTTTCAGAAGTACATTGCCAGGCCTTTCTTCTGAGGTGCCCCTGGATGGGTTCAAACCACTAACCTTTCAATTAGTAGCTGAGCACCTAATCATTTGCATCACCCGTAAGGATAGTAAAATCTTCCCCCTTGGAACTGCATAGGGATCAGGTAAAATGTCATTTGTGAAGTACTAATCTTAATTGTGTTTGTTTTGAACATACCAACTGGTTGACCAGTGTAATAGGAAGTAATTCAGTCTTAATGGAATGTTCCTGACTCCCCACCCCACAGAATTGAAGGCATCCTGTCAGTCAGTCTCTCCAACTGGAAGGGGAGGGGAAGATGACACACAAAACTTGGTGACTTTGAGAGTTGTGTGGCTATTTCCAATTTTAAAGGATACTGCAACATTTCCTTTGTAGTTATGTAGACACTCTAGAATCATTGTGGGGTCCATCCTGAGTCAGAGATTCAGGCCCAGTCTTGGCTGTGTTTCCAGATGATGCAATTCATCTGAAAAGAACAGTCTCTCCTGCACACACAAACCTGCCTACAGGGTTTCCAGAGGTTGTGCATCATAAGCCCATCCCTTTTGTGGTGAAGAGAAACACACATGATCGATGGTAACATGGACTGTGATTCACCTGATGGCTTATCAGCTTCTGGCAAAATCACATTAGCTCTAATAACTACCAGCGAAACATTTCCTCTTGGCGCAGTGGTTAAGTGCTCGCCTGCTAACCGAAAGGTCGGCAGTTCGAACTCACCAGGTGCTCCACAGGAGAAAGACATGGCAGTCTTCTTCCATAAAAATTACAGCCTTGGAAACCCTATGCGGCAGTTCTACTCTGTCCTATGGGGTCACTACAAGTTGGAATCGACTCTACAGCAACGGGTTTGGTTTGGTCTGGTTTCAGCATTTGCCAGCTATACTTCTCAGGCCTGTGAACCAGCTGTGACTTGGGTGGTTAGCTCCACATGCAGGGCTGGTCCCAAACAAAAGTAGTTCCAAAGACACACCTTGGGGATTCATAGAAGCAGTTTCTTAAATTTTCAAAATAAAGCACCAGTTTTCTGTAGTTGAGTCCTTTTATGTTTTCTTGTTACTGAATGCTCCTTTGAAACCAAAGGTATCGATATATTCTACCCTGCAAGGAAATCAATAAAAACTTTAATCACAAAATCAAATAAAAACCAAAGCTACTGACATTACACGGTAACACTCACTGAAGCAACAACTTGAAGTTTTATGTCTCTCCTGCGGCTGGACTTACTCTTTGTAGGAAAATCAATATCATCTTTAGAGTAATTTGGGATGCATCTCGTCATCATAGAAAACAAGTTCCTGGTGAACTTTACTGAAAAGAGAAGAATGAGGTATCAAAATGTGTTTGCCCACCCTGAAAGTGATTATTCCTTGACAGCAGAAAAAAAAAAAAATGTATATATAGAGTAATTCCAAATGACATCTCCAACTGTGTCTCAGAACACGTCACCATCCAAGGCTGTGGGCCATCTTCCACAAACACACTCTGCTGCTCTTGTCAATGGCCACAGGCCTTTGCTGGAATGATTAAAAGCTCTGGGTAGTACATGAGTTAAAACGTCCCCAGAAATGCAGTACACGCTTCATAGAGTATACAGTAATAGCACCCATTTGTCATATGACCTCAGTGATGTCTGGTAACAAAAGGTCCTATTTCACGTTTGCAAAAAAAAAAAAAAAAAGGAGGGGATTGGGCTATTGCAAGTCTATAATTAGATATAACCTTAAGAGGCGTTAAGTCCAATAAGTCTAAGTCCAACCTCCTTAGAATGTAGGAAGCCTTCAATTGTATCCCTAAAGAATGCAATTCTCCTTTAATTGTCAAATTTCCTTTCTCATCACTCAGTGGCAATGCATATTCAGAAACACGTGTATGTACACAATCTTTGATCTTCATGAGCCATGAATTTTCCACTTCTAGTGAATTATTAGGCTGAAAGCTTGTTTTTTCACCCCCATAATACTGTCTGTGTGGTAAGCCACAAAGTGTAAAGTGAAACCATTGGCAGCCTGAACCATCAAGGGGCTCCCAGACAGTGATGTGGTAACACACTTTCAGTGAACTTGAAGAGAAACTTGAGTTGATTCAATGGGTTATTGGAGTCTAACTCAATATACTCAGGTCCCCTGTGCTCTTGTGTTAGCTCTCCAAAATGGCTTTTTTCAAGACTTGAGAGTGCCCACTTAGAATAGAAAGCAGAACCACAGAATGGGGCCCCATATAATACATAGCAGGAGCCAGCTGGATTAGGAGTGGAGATTTTGAAAATCAGGAAATGAAAGCAAAAGATGTTGCAAGGGCAAGAGCAATTATAAACCCAGCCAAGGGCAGTGCTCAGCCTTGGAGTCATCAACCTTGTACCAACAGAGTAAGACTTACAATCCAGAATTAAGCATAAGAATTAGTTCCCAAATCAAGAGTTAGAATCCACCACTGGGCAAAGCCATTCTCAGGAAGCTGTAAGATCTTCACGTCAAGCTGACAGTGAATCAATAAGGTGCTCAAGATTTTACCTTCTATTATAGAGATTGCTGGTCAGTGTGAGCCAGTCCCCAGGGGCTAAGATGGGATATGGAGAGTGTGGGAAATTCAGGGCCCACAAAAGAGCAAAGAAATCAAGGGGTCAGTTAGACACTTGTAGGCTTGTGTCAGTGCCCTAGGACATCAGCACTTCTGCTCTAATATGCCTCTCTTTCTGAGCAACATCCCTGATTGGACAGCTAAGGGCTCCATGATAGTTAATTTTATGTCGATTTGGCTAGGCTATGATGTCCAGTTGTTTGATCAAACACTAGTCCAGATGTTGCTGTGAAGGTGTTTTGTAGATGTGAGTAATATTTACAATTAGTTGCCTCTAAGTAAAAGAGATGTGGGTGGGCCTCATCCAATCAGCTGAAGGCCTTATGAGCAAAAACGGAGGTTTTCCAGAGAAGAAGGAATTCTGCCTCCAGATTCTAACATATATATATTTCTGGAGTTTCCATTCCACTGCCTGACCTGCAAGGGTTTCCAGCTTGTTGCCTAACCTACGGATTTTAGAGTTGCCTGTCCCCACAATCACATGAACCAGTTCTTTAAGTCTCTCTCTGAAGAGACACTGGCCCTGTACATATACATATACATGTGTGTGTGTGTGTGTGTGTGTGTGTGTGTGTGTGTGTGTACTCTTAGTTCTGTTTCTCTGGAGAAGCCTAATACTGGTCCCTTCGAGATAAATTTCACAGGAAGTCTGTTCCAAAATGTTCTTCATGCTCCTTAACATCCCCAAATGCATAGTTCACACTTAGCTTAGCAAACTCTTCCTCATCTTTTGTGACCAGCTATCCTCTAGCAAGCCTACCCTACCAATGTCTTCTACTCTCCAATCCACATCCTCCAGGTTAGGTGTCCCTTTCATGTGCAAAAACAAAGAAGCTTAACATTGCATTATAGAAGGTTGAACCATATTAACTTGCCAATTTTTTACCATTTTTACCATAAAAATGTTCATACGGTTCAGTGTGTGTCTATATCTTCAGCTAGACAATGAATGAGAATGTGTCTTGATTCCGCTTTATATAATTAGATTTTAATATATTTCGTGGCACATCACTAGTACTTCATGAATTAGTGAATAAACGAATGAGTTGAGAGTCAAGGCTTCAGGCACCTGGACCTATCTTCTTGGAGAAAATTGCTTGGGCTGTGCATTTGACAGAAAAGAAGTCACTTGACCTAAAAACCACCCCTTCATCTGGCAGTAGTATAAACAGTACACATTTCTCTGGATCATCTATTTCTTCAAAGAAAACATGACCACACAGACAGATAAACATACTATTTTATGTCACAGCCAACTGATTTTTTCTCTCAGGTTAGGATATCTTGTAACATCTCACAGGATGTGAGCCAGGCCTTTGGTCTTGTTCTTTCATCTGCTATTTACATATGGTCATTGACAACAAAGACCAAGGTATTTGGGCTGAAGACATTGGCTTTAAACATGTCTCCATAGCAACACATGGGGCAAATCTTCTTCCTGGTTAGATGCTGACACTGTGCAAAGCTTGCTGTCTTCTCTAAGTGTTCACCATCCTGAAGTTACAACCATGGGACTTCTCTTGCCACATCTGATTCAGTAAGCCATGTATAATTTGATATTTATGATAAGACTGCTTTAAACACTAATGGGAGAAATTTCTGAGGAGTCTTGCAGAAATGTTTTTATGCCTACATATTTTCTTCATGATTATGTTCATATTTTTCCAGAGTGAAATGAAGAGATTCTTCTAACTAAACATATGATCATACCTAGTGAAAAACTTCTACCTTATGGTGAACAAAGTGACATAATCTAAAAATTTAAACTAGCAATCCTCAGGGAAAAGGCAGAGAAGGACAAGTAAGAGAAGTCCACTGAACAAGCTTTAAAACAGTATTTTGGCTTAAAATGATGTTTACTTAAAATACGTATATGGCTTTAACAACTCTTTAGTGAATCTATGAGTAAAATTTGTGCATTTATTTTTCCTCTGGCTGTCACCATTCCCCCTGAACCTCTTTTTGATGGAGGTGGTATGGGTGGGATGAAAACTCCAGCAACTTTGGAAAAATAGATACAATTTTTTTACCTTAATATTGAATTTCATAACTAAAAGTCTATGGGGGCAATTGTTCTAATGACTGAGCATCTTACATCATCAGCAGTAAGATCCATTCTAAGTTCAATAGCCAGACACTGTCCACAGGGAAACCCAGAGAAGGAGAGTAATACATGGGAAGGGTATACTCAGAGGCTCAGAGGCATAACCATTTCAGATTACAGTTCTGTATTCCTAGTGCTTTGGCTCACAACGCAAAAAAAAAAAAAAAAAAAAATTCAGAGATAAAGCTCAATGTGTTTGCCTAAGTATATTTTATACCCAGCCAGCTGATTTGCACTTGACATTCTCATCTTCAGCACCTTTCCATTAGGAAACAAATCAGATCAGCAGTCTATTAGTATGGGGAACTATAGGTGGATTAAGTCATAAACTGTTAAACCCACTTTCAATTTCAAGAAAACAGTGAAAAAGCAGAGTTCTGCTTAGGGACAAAGGGGTTTTTTTTCTCTGTGTCACTCTGGGTTTGCCTGATTCAGGGGATTAATAATAACAGGTGGCAAGATCCACCATAATGTATAATTTAAGTCTAATTATGTTATATTTATGTTTGGAATTAGACAGTGTTCTACAGTATGTAACTTCTAGTTTCTCAGGCTCTATCACCCTGGGGACCATCCGGGGCTTGGGGGCTAATCACAGTGGTATTTGATACTGAGGCCCCACCCCTCTGCAATACTGAATTACCGAGGCTTTGAACCATTTTGGTTTGGTTCAACCCCCTGCTGAGAATTTCCATTTCCACCCCAGATATACTGAATCAGAATCTATAGTTTAACAAGATCCCCAGGTGGTTCTTATGGATCACAGGGAGTCCAACTGCGACCAACTAGTTCAAAGCCCTGTGAATTACAAGTGCCTCCGCTGAGAGGACCCATTGGCAAAGCCTTCTTGCTCCTCCATGGTTGCTTTGTTCTTCTGTGTCACTTCCTCTGACTTCCTGCTCATCCCAGCTGCTGCTTTTGCTGATGCCCACACTCTGCGCTAGTTCTGAGGATGGTAAGAACTAGCATCGCGTTGAATCAGACCCAAAAGTATTTCTTCTAACCACGTGCTGACATCTTGAAAAGGGTTGTACGTACTTCAGATCTCTCCCACCGCAGCACTAGTTCTTTGCTTTCTAGGGACCGTATATTTCATCTGCTCACATCCATCTTGGTGGGACATTTTGTGCCTTTCCTCTTTGTTAAGAGTCTTAATTGAGTGTCCTGAGGGCCTGATTAGCAGTCTCAAAATTTCTTTTACTAGCTCTCTCAGGGATGGGTGGGACCATCCACACTAATCTTTAAATTGTGGTAAGTGTATATTTAACATAACTCTTGCCATTTCAACATTTTTTACCAGCACAATTCAGTGGTATTAAGCATGCTCATCATGTGGTGCAACCACCCATGGTCTGTTTCCATATTTTTCCATCGCGCTTAACAGAAGCTCAGTGCTCCCTAAGCAATGAGTTCTTCTTTCACCCTGCCTCCCACCCCTAGTAAGGCACAGGGTATTTATGCATAGAAAATCTGTCCTGATAGCCCAGATTTCTCTAATAAAGTTTAGCTTTCCCTACACACAGGAGCTGGTGGTGCAGTGATTTAACACTTGGCTGCTAACTGAAAGCTCAGAGGTTCAAACCCACCAGCTTCTCTTCAGGAGAAAGATGTGGCAATCTGCTCCCATAAAGATTTACAGCCTTGGAAACTCTGTGGGTCAGTTCTACTCTGTCCTACAGGATTGCTATGGGTCGGAATCAACTTGACAGCAACGGGTTCCCCTATGCACATATCTAGCATGACCCTCAAGACAATTGCAGATCTCAAAGCATCTAATAAAAATCCCTCAGGAATAAAAATCAACAGCTTCATTTTACAGAAAAAGAAATGGAAAACAAAAGCTATAGTTAGAGACCCAGGTTCAATTCCCAGCCAACGCACCTAATGTGCAGCCACCATGCATCTGTCAGTGGTGGCTTGCCTGTTGGTATGATGCTGAAGAGGTTTCAGTGGAGCTTCCAGACTAAGACTAGGAAGAAAGGCCTAGTGATCTGCTTCTGAAAAATCAACCTTTATGAAAATCCTATGGATCACAACAGAATATTATCCAATTTGCAGCTTATCATGGGAATGGTGCAGGACCAGATAGAATTTCATTCCATTGGACATGGCGTTGCCATGAGTCAGGGGCCATCTCGATAGCAGCTAACAACAACAATATAGTTACATATGTAGTAAGCCATTTTTGTAAGGATTGGCCAATCATACAAGTGGTCCAGTTAGGAAAGAAGACAAAGTGAGTTATTCGATCATTTGCCTAATACACAACTGCCTAAGAGGATGGAGATTTCCTCCAAGAGTAGACAATGATATTTGCAATGAAAATAAAGCAGGGTTCTCACTTACCCTCTCTAAAGAAAACTAGGATTTCCTTTGAAGATGTTCTAACTTTTTTCTTATGTGGAAAAAATGACTGGTCAATATGCAATTATGTTTTAAAACATCTACTTGGGTATATTTTTATATGGGTTTTAGTAGATAGATCACCTCAGGCTAAGATAACATTTAAAAGTAAAGCTGTGGATAATGTGTAAATTTTCAACAGGTCATATAAATGCATGGGCTTTTTATGTATTTCACTTCTCGGCATGTGAAATGTTATAGTTGCTTGACTGTATTTTCTAGAATCCCAGAAATACTTTGCTTGGCTTGAATTTTAATTTTGGAAATGTTTCTTTCAGAAGTTAAGAGATTTATGCATAAGTGAGGACCATGTCTGATCATTGGTGATAAAATATCCTCCATATGAGCATACAGATGTCAAAAGGCAACTGCTCTGGATTTTAAAGAGTTTTTCATGAACTAGAAGAAACCTCGTCTAGGGGATTGGCATCAGGCAGAGCAAGGGGCTTCAGCCTTGAAAGAATAAAGGCTAAGATGCTAGGAATTATCCAGAGATAAACTCCCAGGGGACAATGAAGCTAAGCTAACATGTTTAGAACCAAGGCTGGACTTGAGCACAATTATGAAATAGCTAAAACCAGTAAAAAACCAAATCAGTTGCCATGGAGTAGCTTCTGACTCAGGGCGATCCCATGTGTGTCAGAGCAGAACTGTGTTCCATAAGGTTTTCAATGGCTGTGATCTTTTAGAAGCAGATCTACTGTCCTTTCTTCTGAGGGGGCCTCTGGGCAGACTCGAACCACCAGCGTTTCGGTTAGTAGTTCTGCACTTAACCGTTTGCGCCGCCCAGGGAAATTGCATTTAGCACTTCCCTTCTTCATCTTCCCTGTCTTGTTTGTCTTATTGTAAATGTCTCACTTCTTCCTTGCACTCGCCCCCTCCCCCACCACCCAAGGCACCTGATACCATTCTGCTATTGTTGTTTACCGATGCTCTCTTGTTAGCACTGGGAATGAAGTCTCCATGGTTCAGACCTTCCCTCCCCAGCCACGTTCTTGTCCTGTGCACTCTGCTGTGAGCCCTGAGCTTCCCTGGTGTTGGTGAACCAGTCTACACTCTTGGATTCCCCCTCCCTAGAGAAGACAGTTTCATTTAATCAATGACCTCTTGAAAAAGAGGTTTGCCTTTAATCAAAGGAGTCTAATCATAGAAATATTAAACCCTGGACACACCAGTGGGGAGGTATCTGGGGGCAAGGTGGTCAGTTGGTCTCCTTAAATGACATCACGTAAATACCTCTCTCTATAGTCGACTTACAAGCTGTGACCTGCTCTTATACTCTGAGGAGAGGGCCTTTTCTGAATCCCCAAGACATCAGAGGTCAATGTCAGTGTTACCAGTATGAGTTTGTCTTGTTCCAAAAGCCAGCAAAAACCTTTCTCAGAGTAACTCAAAAAAGGATCTGAATTAGTGAATTTCAAATGTATACAATTTATAGATTTAGATTTTTTTTTTTTTAAAGTCTAAGAGAGGTCCTCAGGGAGCTTGTTTTAATGAACTGTTAAGAATAATTTGTAATTCAGACATTAATTGCTTATATGTAAATAGCAGCTTCTGAAATGCTTAAGGGTCTGTTTGAAACCAGTTTGTTCTCTTTAAACCCTGGCCTACAATTTAATTTGCATTTGCAATTTACTTCTAAACCCCTTACTTTGTAGATAATGCAAAAGTAAATTTCAGCTAAGTGGTCTGTATATGAGGTCCAAATTTCTGTGGGTTTTACCAGAGGTGCTGATTTTGAATCTTGGGTTATCTAGTGTTTTATTATGACTAATGCTCAGTTTTAAAGCATTTTTAAAATATGCACTTGTGCTGTCCTTGTTTCATGATGCTAATTTTAGCCAAGGCTGCAGTGGTAAAAATCTACATAGATAAATACATAAATAAATAAAATCTACAAGGCTTCCTGGAATTACCACTTTCCTGAAACAATAGGTTCCAGTAATGATTCTAATTAGTGAGTGTTCCATTGCTCCAGTGGACATTTTTATAGATGGTTTCCGTTTGCAGCGACTTGTTCACAACACTCATCCACTTTCATAAATACGCAGACACGGATGTGTGGGTGTGCTTTTGGTTAGCTTGCTGGCCTCAGTATTTGCCATCCCCGGTTCAAATTATCCTGAAACGAAATATTCGATATAGATTCATTAGGGTGCTGCTGACACTCTAAGCATACATCATGGAGGAAATAACACAGAGCTGTCTTTGCGAGATCTGGTTGCTGATAAATCCGTAATCCTTCTTATAACATTTCTATATGTTGGAAAGTAGGGATCCAAGATCCCAGAAATACATACAATGAAAATCCCAATGGTAATGAAGGGGATATTTTGCAGGTGGACCCCTTTAGTCTTGGGAAAGAGTTGACTCCCCATGTAGCCCTTCCAAACAGCTGGAGAAATCCAACCTCCATGTCAATCAGATTCCAGTGCATAGAGGTCAGCACTAACATCTGGCTATCATGTCTTATTGCAGCATAGCCTCACACTCTGCTCCTTCCTGCACGTGTTCAGTGTTCAGGAAATGTTTTATCTATCCCTCCGTCTGTCTGCAAAACAATATGGCCTCTGGAGCATAGATGAGAGTTGGACCTCTTCTTGGAATTTGTTTTAGGTCAGTGAACAACCGTGTAGCAGAAAGCATTCTTTTTGCACTGACAGAGTGATTAACAATGCTCACCCCTCTTTGTTTTTGGAGTTATAGCTTTTATTAAGTCTCCTATGAGCAAAGATTAAGCCATGAACTTGTAGTAATTTTCTTTTACAGGGTGAGAGAATGACAGCATCATATCAATTAATGTTGGCATATTATCCATCACAAGAAAAATGAAACTCAATAGTTTCTATGTTATAGCCTTAGGAAAGCGCTCACCATCAGAGTTATACCCAAGGCTCATGACAAGCAGCAGCTTCACCAAGGCATCACACAACTGTGATTTCCCATCGTGGACTCTCTTCTGATCCAGAGGGAGGGTTGCCAGGGTAACCTGTGCAGTGGTTGGGCTCTAGACAAGGGGGAATCTCCTCTAAAGATGTAAATTTGTGTTTGTTTTGGAGGATTACCCTAAAGATGTTGGCGGATCATGTAAGGGTTTTTCTTTTGTTTTGGAACTAGCTTGAATTGAACCAAACTGCTGGAATTCTCGTCAGAACAGGCTCTCTCTCTCATGGTTTCTAGTATTTCCTGTCTCTGGCCAGGCTGAAGCAATCAGAACAAAGCTTCTTATGGTATTTTATCCTCTTTGGATTCTGTTCCACTGCAAACCTGGGTTAAAGTTGAGAAAATAGAAAACAGGAAAGAAAAATCATTGAGGAAAAGATTGGCCCAGCATCTCGATCCCTGTTAGAAGTGAATGAAAGTTTATTGTCTTTGTTTATTTTAATGGCAGGTCAGTGTAGAGGGATGAATGCCATATTAAAAGCCAGAGACCTGAGTTCCAGTCCCTATTCTGTTACTACCTAAGATTGAATTTGCAAAGATATTTGCCTCATCTGTAAAGGGGATTGGAGTCTCTTTGAAATGCCTGAATTTTTGGAAAGGTTGTTTTTCTGAACTTGTAATCTTGGCTTGAAGTCAGAGCATTTATCACACATAGACCCTATGATTAGGCATTTCTACTTTCTTTTAACACTACAATTAATATTTTAAGCAGGTACCATGGGAATCAGTTACAACACATCAACTCTAATCAATAGTTTGCTGACCCAGGAAAATAGATAACTTTTTGTCCCTTTAAAAATGGGCAAATCTAATGCTATTTCCCCCTTCTACTACATTACATTAAAAGAGAGAAATAGTTACGAGTCTCCCTTCCCAACCTCACTCAGGGCCTCCCTGGTCAGCCTCTCAGGGTGTTCACTGGACTGCTTCAGAGGGCTACATTCACCTCGTCTGCTGTGGAGGGTGTGTTTTGGAATTATGCAGGGCGATGGCTCTGACCCTCACTTCTTACTGTTGGAATCATGATGTACTACTTGCCTTTCCTGAAAGAAGTCCTGCTCTCCCTGCCTCTACACCTTTGCTCATAAGTTCTCTCTGCCTGAAATACTTCACTATTGCATTATAACCATTGCTTTTAGTCTAGTTCCTCAAACAAATAAAATCCTCAAAAGCAAGAGCCCACACCATGCCTCACAGCACAGGTAGATAAAATTTTTTGGAAAGAATGTCATTTTTCTGTGTTTTGCCCAACTTATGTTATTAGGAAATGCAACTAATAAAGACGGGGGAGATGAAACATTAAATTCTAAGAGGCGTAAAATTAAAACTGCCTTGTGGGAATCTACATAAATGAGTTTTATCTTCTCTTGCTTCTGAATTACCATCCACAACTCAGTGTTTGTCTTCCCTTCTTGTCTTTCTCTGTGCTGGCTCTTCCCTGAAGGCCAGAACTCTCAGAAACCCCAAAGGTGCAAGAGCAAGTTTCCATATTTCTTGTTGTTTCTTATTTCTTCTGTTATTCTACATGTCTCTGTTTTTTAGTGCTTTGCAATATACAAAATAGCATAAAATAAAATCCACAGAACACTAAAATTCAGGATAATGGGACAAGACATAACATACAAAGGGTACCAGTTACTATTTGCTGCTGAGTCAATTCTGACTTACAGCAACCCCACAGGGTTTTCAATGGTTGATTTATCAGAAGATCACCAGTCTTTTCTTCCAAGGAAGCTTTGGGTGGACTCAAACCTCCAACATTTCAGTTAGCAGCCAAGAGCATTAACTGTTTACAATACCCAGGAACTCCCTAAGCAAAGATGAAAAGCATAAATAGAAATTCACTATTATAAGAGCTATTACAGGGATACAGTATGATATAGCAGTTAAAGACATGGACACTAGAACCTAAACCTGAACTGCCTGAGTTCTAATCCCATCTCCAACTCTCAGTGCCTCGGAGTCTTCATCTTTAAAATGGGAATAATAAGGTTATTCTAAGATTAAGCACATTAATATACTTTTAAAATCTTAGAATGGTATCTGGCACATGGTAAACCCGATATGTGCGTTTGTTATTATTATACCAAAACACCAACCAAACCCGTGGCCATCAAGTCGATTCCAACTCATACCGACCCTATAGGACAGAGTAGAATGCCTCCATAGGGTTCCCAAGGAGCGCCTGGTGGATTCAAACTGCTGACCTTTTGGTTAGCAGTGGAACTCTTAACCACTATGCCACCAGGGTTTCCAAAGCCTACAGCACCTGGTATTCCCAGGTGGTCTCCCATCCAAGTACTAACCAGGCCGGGTCCTGTTTAGCTTCCCAGATCAGACGAGATCAGGCTCGTTCAGGGTGGTATGACCGTAGACATTATATATATATATATAATTATTATACAAGATGGGTAAAAGTTTGATTGCTAATTGCCTCACTGTGATGGCTGCTTTTATGTGTCAGTTTGGCTAGGCTAATGAAACACTAATCCAGGTGCTGCTATGAAGGTATTTGTAGATGTGGCTAACATCCTCAATCAGTTGACTTTAAATAAAGGAGATTACCTTTGATAATATGGATAGGCTTCATCTAATCAGTTGAAGGTCCTAGGAGCAAAAACTGAAATTTCCCGGAGAAGAATAAATTCTCTCTCAAGACTGTTGCATCCACTCCTGCCTGAGTTTCAGCCTGCCCACGTGCCACACAGATTTCAGGCTTGCTAGCTCCCACAATCGAATGAACCAATTTCTTAAAATATATCTCTTCCTTTGTTTCTCTCTCTCTCTATCTCTCTGTCTACTCTCCCTGTATCTGTTTCTCCCTGTCTCTTTTTGTGTCCTTCCGTCTTTCTCTATACACACACACACACACAAACACACATACACATACATATATCCTATCAGAGAATTTCTGGAGAAATTTCTGGAGAATACTGATCGATACACTCACTTTCAATTATTTTCTCTTTCTTGGTGCTACAGTCAAGTGGGTGGGAATGTCATTGGAAACCAGAAGGTCCAGATCTTTGTCTCATCTGTGCCACCTTATCAGGGAGTTTCATCTGCCAAATGGTTGGACCAGCCATTCTCTTTGGGCCTTTCCAGCTCCAGGGTTCCTCAGAGGAAACTGTGTGAGCAAACGCCCCTCTCCCCCTCCTTGCCTCCCAATTTTCTCCGTAGAATTATGGAGTGTGAGAGTTGGAGAGAACTTTGAGGTTGTATCACTGAGCTCTTTACTTCTGCAAGTACAAATACAAAAACCCAGGGTCACCTTCCATTTCTTCCTCCTAAAACTTGTGAGATTTGGTCAGTAGTTTGTTGCCCGATTCTCAGAACCCTTGGGAAGTGCTGCTGAATGTGGTCTCAAACACAAAAAATTATAAGGAATTGAGAGGGTGGGAGGTGGAGACAGGTTTCTTTTAAAGCCTTGAAATGCTAGCAGAAAATTGATCAAAGCCTAAATGAATTTCACCCATCCCTTCTAATGAGCTGCTAATATCGTAGTGGCAGCCCTGTCAGGGTAATTTGTCACACATGTCCCTGTGTGGGCTGAAGCCCCTTCAGCGTCATCTTCCCAACCCAGTGCCACAGGCAACTTGTCAGAAACAAAGCTCTAAGACATAATGGAAAGGAAAATGGGGAGGGGGCGTTAATGGCCCCTGACAAGTCATCTGGGTCCTGCTCCCATGGATTCTCTGACCTCGACTGTATCTACCTTCCTTAAGCTTCAAGAGCCTGATGTTCCTTCAGTTACATTTGTGTCCCTGCCATAACCGCAATGCCTATTGTCACAAAGACGCTGTCTAGAAAAAATCACCACCTCCTGAAAAATAACACAATGTCAACACTAGTTACCAGACCAGTAAAGAACCGTGATAAGCAAGACTCCTGGCTGCGACAGCTCGGCAGTGATCCCTCAGCCAGGGCAAAGCTCTCTTCGGTGGACTGACTGCCTGTGACCCAGCAGGGACCTGTGTCTGGGCATCAGCTGTGAGGTGCCACACACACAGTGAGTCCATCCATCAGAAGGAGGACCCAAGTCCCTGCTTAAGTGGCTCTCAGGCAGGCCAGAGCATCAATTGACAAACACAGTAGTCACCAGTGAGCCTCACAAAGGTCCCATTCTTTCTCTCTGCTTTTAACAGAAAAACACCAACAAGACATCTGTTGTGGGTAGACTAGAGAACAAAAAGATGTAATAGAATCCAACGTGCAGTGGATCTTGGGGGCAGAAATCATGCCTGTGCCACAGTCCATGCTATGCAAGTCTCTTCTGGGCTGAGCTGTTAAGTAGGGGAGGAGAAAAGACACAACTTCCCTTTATTTTTCCATGTTTTTAACAACATGCCAAATTATAAAGAAAGTGTACTACTTTTTTTTTCCCAAAGGAAGACTTGTAAATTATCTGTGTGTTTATGTATCTATTTATATTTACCCTGCTTCAAACCAAAATAGACTTGATTGGAGTTACATAATTTCTATAACAACATTAATGGCAGAGCGTCTGCATACGGATACTACTATAGGGTCCCTATGAGTCAGAATTGACTCAACAGCAACGGGTTTGGTTTGGGTTTTGACTAGTGCAAGTTAAGGACTAGTCACACTTATTCTAGAATTCTATAGCTAGAAGGTACCTTAAATATCACCCAGCCAGGCCAACTCCATTGTTGATCAGTGAATTTATTTGCCCTGATTGGAGATATGACTTTTCAAAACTCATACAGCTAGTACATAGCAGAACCAATTTTCAAACTCAAACCTGTTGCTGTCGAGTCGATTCCAACCCATAGCGACCCTGTAGGACAGAGTAAAACTTCCCCATAGTGTTTCCAAGAAGTGGCTGGTGGATTCAAACTGCTGACCTTTTGGTTAGCAGCTGACCTCTTAACCACTGCACCACCAGGACTCCTGTATCAAACTCAGGTGATCTTCAACCTAAGTTTTTTTTTTCCACTATCCCACACCAAGTCCATATTAACTTTATTGGGAGCTAGGAAAAAATTAAAGTCCAGGGGGAGAACTCTGGGGACAGGGAGGATTATTTCAGTTTCAAATCCTCAATCAGGGTTAAACAAAGTCATGCCATCTGAGTTCGACCCATTACCAACAAGTCTACCTAACTCATGGCAATCCTACGTGTGTCAGAGAAGAACAGTGCTCCATAGGGTTCAATGCCTAATTTTTCAAAAGTAGATCACCAAGCCTTTCTTCCGAGGTGCCTCTGGATGGACTTGAAACCCCAGCCTTCTAGTTAGCATCCGAGTGAGTTAACTGTTTTCACCACCCAGATGCTTCCTGGATTAGGTAGGCAGCTGGAAAGTCAGCCTTAATGCAAGAATGGTAGGGAAAGAGAATTTTAGCTAGGGACAGAAGAGGAAATGGAGGCAACAAGGAGGTAAGACCAATTTAGTTAAAGAGCTTAGCAGGAAAGGAAGGCGCCTTGGTGGCGCAATGATTAAGCTCTGGGCTACTAACCGAAAGGTCAGTGGTTGGAACCCACCCAGCATCTCAGTCGGAGAAAAGACCTGGTGGTCTCCTCCCATAAAGGTTTCAACCTAGGAAACCCTGAATGGCACTTAGACTCTGTCCTATGGGGTCGCTGTGCATTGGTATTGACAGCACAAACAACAACAAGCAGAAAAGAAACTAAGCTAATCGAGAGTAGGACTTGAAAATCTTAGGGGAAAAAAAAAATATTTAGGATATGAAATCACCAACTCCAAGTTAAGCTTTACACTAGAAGAATCTGGGTCCATAACCACATTGCAAATCCTGATGCTGAAGAACCCTTCCGTGTGCTTCTGGTAGTGGAGTTCCTTAGCCTCCAGACATGAAAATGTGCTTATTGCTGAGGACTAGCTCCTTAGAGTTTAGAGAAAGTATATAGAGAGAAATAGCTCAAAGATATCCCCACAAAGCCTGGTGGTGACAAAGTAAGTGAACAATGGAGAGAAAATCTCTGATAAAGTTATAGTCTTCCAGAAGGAACAACAAGTATATGCCATAGAAACAGCAAAGAAGAGTGAACAAAAGTTTTCTTTCTTTCCTTGCTCTGCTCTTTCTATTTTCTCCTCTTCTGTATTCTTTAAGCCTTCTCCCTTTGGGTTCTACATTAGGAGGGAATATATAGCAAGCTAATTTGCCAGGTACTTTTTTAGGGGAAAAAAATCAGGAGAAATGTCCCAGTAACCAGATGTTGGAAGTCAATATTACCTATTTTTCCTCTATTGTACACTTTTCCCTTCTTCTTCCCTAGTCAACCAGAGTAAACAGAATCTAGATATTAAAGATCTACAGAAGGCAGAGTTTTATCATACACTATACTAGCAACTGAGAAATGGAGGAGTGAAGGGCTTTAATGCATGAACTTTGCAGCTGTAGGTCTTCCTGCCAAGCAACTGTCCCCAATAAAACAATGGTTGCAGTGGTTCTCACCCTTCCTTGACCCTGTTGCTGAGCTGCTGAATTCACCTGCCACCTTCATTGACCTTTGGAAGACCCAGCTTCTCAACTGCAGAGCAAAGAGAGAGGATCCTAATAGATAAATAAGATCATGCATGTGAAGCATTGAGCACTGGGCCTGGCATGTAGTAAGCACTAGATAAATGTTCTCTGCTGTTGTAGCCACTGCTGTCATAACTTCTGACTTCCTCCTCCTTCTTCTCATCCTCATCCTCATCCTCATCTCCAATTAGATATCTGACTGCTAAGTCACCGTTTATGTTCCAGTCTTGCTTTTGAGAATGAATCAATGAATGAATGTTAAATTCTGTTATAGTCTTTCAAATATGTCCAGGTCCTTTGGGTAAGTAGGTGGAATGAGTCTGGGGAGAAGCTCATGGTTTCTCAGATCCAGAGTTTGTTCCCTCTTAATTCATCTTACCAGAAGATAGAATATAATGAACATTTTTGAACTATTATATAATGTACAAAACCATATGTTTTTAATGATAATGTTCAATCTCATGATATATGTAATTTACAAATATATGTATGCATTACCTTCCATTAATATCTTTTTATATTATTGAACCATTTTTAAAAATTATGTAGATAATTGACAAATGCATTCTCCATTGCTTCTTACACTACATTTCTCCCTTACTAGAGTATATTGGCTTGTAATTTTTTCACAGAAAGTCTACGAATGGTTAAGCTTTCTTCGTTTTTCCTGAAAATATGTTTATTTTATCCTGCCTCTTGAACTATAATTTAGCTAGGTATAGAACTCTGGATTTTATCAGGCATTGCATTTGGCTGCATGAATAGCAACTTGATCGATGAGGCTTGACAAAATACAGATTTTTTTTTTCATGTAGCAAGAAGCTGTAGGTTGGGAGACTTGGGCTGGTGCAGTTGCTCAGGGAAGTCATCAAAAACTTCTTCTATCTTTCTAGTCTGCAACTCTTAATGTGTGGTTCTAGTTCTTACGATCACAAAATGACTCATTGGGAACATTATTAAGTCTACGTTCCATGCAGGAAGAAAGGGATAAAGGTAAGGGTAATATGTACAGTTCAGTTATGTCTGTCACTTTTTATTAGAAGAAAAAAAAAAGATTTCCAGGGATCCCTACTCAGTAATATTCTGCTTACATTTCTGTATTACATGGTGACTCCTAGTTGCAAGGCACTCTGGGGAAGTTTTTTCGAGTGAGCACATTGCTGCTCCGAGCAATAATGTAGCTTTGTTAGTTATCAAGAAGGTGAGACTAGATACTGTATAGAAAACTAGCGGTGTCTACCACTTAGATTCATAATTATTTTCCTTCTATACAAGAAAGTGGTCTATTCTCTTCTTTGATCCAGTGTATTATAGTTGGGAAATCTGATGCTGATATTTTTCTTTAAGTCCTTTTCTAATTGTTCTGTTAATTATGTGCTCTTGGTGCAAGTTTTTCCATTTGTTATGGTCATTGCTTCTCTTACGTATGTTTCTGTAATGCTCTCAAATCACAGATGTATAAAATCACTGTGAGGTATGTTCCTATAATGCTTTCAGACTAAATATGTATCCCAAAAAAAACAAATCCATTGTTATCGAGTAGATTCCAACTCATAGCAACCCCACAGGATAGAGTAGAACTGCCTCACAGGGTTTCCAAGGTGGATTCAAACTGTCAGCCTTTTGGTTAGCAGCTCTAGCTCGCCATAGCTCTTAACAACTTATATGTGATACTAGAAATAGAAAATTTCTGAATTTAGAAATAAAAATTTGTATACTTTCACTTTCTAACCACATACTATAAATAATCATAAAATTATTGAGAATATTTCTAACTTTAGAATTAGACAACAGAACTATGAGAAGTATGCTGTAACCAACTTTTCTAAAGTTGCCCTGGCACTTGCATACTGTAATAAAATAAAATGTAACATATACTCCAATCTCCGAAAGTTGGCTTTGAGACATAAATAAGTCATGAATAACTCCCTTAATCTATAACTTAGAAGAAAAGATGTAACACATTGGTCTTTGTTAAACATGACATTATCTGGTCCCGATCGTGAGAGACCAAGGTGAGAAAATCACATATAAGCACTGGGTGTATTCTCATTTGATTAGAGAAGGCAGAGGCAAAATATTTCTCTCTAGTCTCTATCTTCAAAGACCAAGAGCCTGCCAGAGACAAAGGTTGACACCTTGCCCCCTACTGCCATCCTTGGACTCCATCTATGAGGGACCTCCACCGAGCATGAGTCATGGTCAATTGTCTTCCTCCTGAGACCACTTGTTAAAGGTAAAAGCATGAAGTCTAAAGATTTAGACTCTAACCATTGGATGAATCTGATATTGCTATGATTCTCCGATCCTTATTGAATGTCATCTGGTCTTACCCATGTGCTTTGAAATGACTACTTTGCAATAAACTAAATGAGTTTATGCATAATAAACTCCAGCATTTCTTTACCTAATTTTAAAATTAGATCCCACAGGTCAACTTCTCTTTAATAATGCTGGCTATAATCAAATATTGCGTGTGAAAGCTGGACAATGAATAAGGAAGACTAAAAAATAATTGATGCCTTTGAATTATGGTGTTGAAGAAGAATATTGAAGATACCATAAACTGCCAGAACAAACAAATCTGTCTCAGAAGAAGTACAGCCAAAATGCTCATTAGAAGGAAGAATGGCGAGAATACATCTTACATACTTTGGATATGTTGTCAGAGGGGATCATCAGTCCCTGGAGAAGGACATCATGCTTGGTAAAGTAGAGAGAGGGTCAGCGAAAAAGAGGAAGACCTTCAACAAGATGGATTGACACCGTGGCTGCAACAATGGGCTCAAGCATAACAAGGATTGTGAGCATGGTGTAGGACCAGGCAGTGTTTCCTTCTGTGGTGCATAGGGTCACTATGCATAGGAACTGACTTGATGGCACCTAACAACGACTCCCAGTTTCTACCACCTTCAGGTGGAGAACACGTTCAGTGCTTTCTCACATTTATACTTCATTTTTTTCCTGGTTTCTCATAGTTTCTGGTTCCCTGATGGCTATCTCTCATCTTTCCAATACGTGCATTATCCAATTAATTTCCACGGATTTGGTATGAAAAGCAGAGCCTGCAGCTTGTGCTTTGTCCACCAACTTGAAAAGTAAAGTACTCTTTTAATATATTATGAAACACATTTATACGTATACTTTCATGAGATTATCTTCACTATCCTACAGAGTAAGTTGTACAGTTATTATGAGACCCAATTCACAGATGAAGAAACTGAGAGACTAGGGTTAATCTTGATAATTTCCTACATCTAAGAAATACTGTTCTGTTTGCAAAGCACCTTCATAATTAGAATTACATTTGATATGTGCCCATTTTATTACGTTTTTACTCCTGAAGTCTGCTTGTTGCCCCACTGGAAAAATTTGAAAGGCAAAGAATATGTCCTCTCTTTTGTGAATTGTAAAGCCTAGGTACCTGACCAGCATCCTACACCATACAGTATTCCATACCTAGTCTGTCTTTGCACCCTTCCCTTGGGCCTTGTGTCTTTGTTTCCACTTAGCTTCTCTGCCTTGATTTTTCTCATGCCATCCAAACGTTCTGTATTTGTTTCTCCCGTGTTTTCAGTTCCTCACTTCCCAACCTGGAAAAAAGCCAAAGAGGTAAGTGGCCTTTGAGTTTGACCAGAGCTATGATAAGCATGAAATCATGTCCCAAACCTTCAAGGTAGGAAGAGTCAGAAGTGAGTCTAATCCAGTCCTTTAGGAAAAAAAAAAAAACAAAAGGAACTAATATCTGTTTTGAATGACTAGAGATAAAAGCAGTGCTAGAAAATTAGAACCAGAGCCAAGGAGTAAAAAGCTAGCAGAACAGAATTAGTAAAGAGCAACAAAGAGGAGGAGGAGAAGGAGGACAAGGAGAAAAGAAAGGTCCCAAACAATTTCCCAAGTTGAGTTGAAATACCCAAGGCTCAAATTTTCTGGCCACTGCAATCTGGTCCTTGGGTGGGTAATGCTGATGTAAAGATATAGCGTTAGGGTAAGCATCCCTCACCTTTTCTCTCAGGGCCTTTCTCTCAATCAGGACAAAATTAGGTACTCTGAAAAATTCAAGAGAGGATTGATATGTTTACCCCTTCTAGACAGTATATTTAGAGCTAATTTTGGATTCTTATAAATGCCTCCTTAATTCACTAATGGAATTTGGGGAACTTATAAGAATAATTGGAAAACTTGGTGGCATAGTGGTTAAGAGCTATGGCTGCTAACAAATGTTGGCAGTTCAAATCCACCAACTGCTCCTTGGAAACCCTATGGGGCAGTTTTACTCTGTCCTATAGAGTTGATATGAGTCAGAATCGACTCCACAGCAACGGGTTTGGTTTTTTTTTTGTTTTTTTTTTGTATAAGAATAATCGGGTAGGTCATTTGGACCAGGTGATAGATAACAGTTTATATTCTTTAGAAATCTGGAGTATTATTGTCCAAGGTGAACCTTGCCAAGAACAACAGTGATTTTCAGCTACCCTACGTGCACCATGACTGAGTGAAGATGAGGAGGGTTTATGCCCATCATAAGTTAATGGAAGATATATACATTTGGCTATAAATACCTGTTTCAATACGGGGCATCCAATACCAGACGTAATTATTATTAGTGCGGAGGGAAATAGTATCCTATTAGTAGTTTTGATACTCCTATGAAATAGCTACTGATTAAAAAAAAAAAATTACCAGTGAGTCAGCTCTGACTCATGGCAATCCCATGTATGTCAGAGTAGAACTGTGATCCATTGGGTTTTCACTGGCCAATTTTTCAGAAGTAGATCACCAGGCCTTTCTTCCAAGGCTCATCTGTGTGGACTTGACCTTCCAATCTCAGTGAGCAGCTAAGCCTGTTAACCATTTGCATTATCTAGGGACTCCAGGTGTAGTATTTTCCTGGTTTCACTTTTCAGGGTTGTTTTCTCTTAATTATTATTAGACAAAAATGAACCTGAGTGGTAGAAGACAATATAACATGCTGTGTTCCTAGCAGCATACTCTTTACTTATAAGCCTTGCCATCTTTCCTGGCTATCTGTTTCTTTCTACCAGATTCAGCAGGAAATTTTACCTCTAAGAGCTTGCTTCTGGATCTTGATATCCCTGTGGCATACTGAGCTTCAGAGGAAGCAAGTGGAAATTAAGATGACAAAACCAAACCTCAAAGCAGAAAACTCTGCTCTCTGGATACCTGCAAAATCTCCCAGCTGTGATCCAGAGAGATGCCCATTTTGCATATTTGTTCAGTAAACTCCCTCAGGTGTACCCCAACACCATCAACTTGGTTATGGAATGACCCCATTTTTCCTGTGGGTTCCCAAGAAGAAAGTCTGAAATGACCCAAGGGATAGAACAACAGTCCCAGGAAGAATGTTAAAATGGATGGAGATTGCGCCAAGCTTCCTTAAATTTCATCTCCCTCATCAAAATTTCTCTGACTACCCAACAGAGGATGCTTTTTTCAGTTCTCTGAATTCCTAAAATCTTTAGAATATATCCCATGTTCTGATATGTAGCTTACCTTCTTAAGTACCATTTTCTGGTTGCTGTCAGTGTGGAACTCTTGTTTCCCCATTGGTGGATCATCTTCACATGCTCAGGGGTGATGGCCCCCAGTCCTCGGGGCTACAGAGAACACAGAACACTGGACACAGAATAGGCAGGGACTTAGTAATACCAACTCCCTTGACTTGAGAAAAGTGATATAATTATTGTACACAAGCCAACAAGTTTTTATTTAAAGAAAGAGCCATTTTTAATGTCCACAGAGTACTAAACATAAGAAATTTGTCATAAATTCAAACAGGAGACGCTCCTTCAGGCAGGTCCAGAATATACACAAAAATGGTCTGCAGCTGTGGATGGAATAGGAATGCATTATTTCACAGGATGCTAGTGACTAAGGAGATATTAACTGGAAGTTTCCTGGATGGGGGGGAGGTTGCTTCCTGATTCTGTTTGATATTGTTGCTGTTCTTAGATGCCATCGAGTGGACCCCCGACTCATGGTGACCCTATGCTCGATAGAACGGAACACTGCCGGTTCATCTGTCATCTCTATGATCAGTTGTGGACTGGACCTTGTGGTCTATAGGGTTTTCATTGGCTGATTTTCAGAAATAGATTGCCAGGCCTTTCTTCCATGTCTGTCTGGAGCTCTGCTGAAATCTGTTCAACATCATAGCAATATGCCAGCCTCCAACAACAGATGGGTCATGGCTGCACATGAGGTGTATTGGCTGAGAATCAAACCCGTGGCAAGTGAGAATTCTACCACTGAACCACCAATGGCTGCCTGTTTGATATACTCATTGCTATCAAGTCAACTCTGATTCATGGTAACCCCCTGTGTTACACAGTAGAACTGTTCCATAGGGCTGTCTTGGCTATAATCTTTACAGAAGCAGATCAACAGGACTTTCTTCCATGGTGCTGCTGCGGGGGTTTGAATTGCCAACCTTTAGGATAACAGTCGAGTGCAAACTGTTCGTACCACCCAGAGATTGTCTGATATACACCTACCCAAAGCACAGGGTAATGGTATGAAGTAGTTAATAAAATGCTTACAAAATAAATCCAGCAGAAGGAAATATTTTATAAAGCAGCATTATTGAGGTATAATTTATATACAATAAAACATACCCATTTAAAGTGGATTTAATAAGTTCAGTAAGGTTGAATAAACGTACATATTCATGTGCCCAACACTGCAATTAAAATGTAAAAATTTTCAACACTCCAGAAGTTTCCTATTGTTCCTTTGCAGTCAATCCACTCCTATCCCCAACCCTAAGTTCCAAGCAGCAATTGATGTGCTTCCTGTCACTATAGGTTATTTTATATTTTCTTGAAAGTCATATGAATTGAATCGTATAGTAAATGCTTCTTTGTACCAGGCTTCTTTCACCAAGCATAAAGTTTTTGAGATTCATCCACACTGCTAAGCACTTTGTTCCTTTTTACAGATGAGTAATGTATCATTCTATGAATGCACTACATTTTGTTTATTTGTTTAGAGTTGACGAGCATTTGGGTGGTTTGATTTTTGCTTATTAGGACTAAAGTTACCATCAACATTTGTGTTACAGTTGTTGTTTCATTTAGCTAAATGCCTTGGAGTGAAATTGCTGGATGCTTGGTTAGTGTATTTGTAATTTTATGAGAAACTGTCTGTTTTGAAAAGTAGTTACTCTATTTTAGATTTCTGCCATCAATATATGAGTGTTCCAGTTGCTCCACATCCTTGTCAACATTTGATATTGTCAGTCTTTTTAATTTTAGCCATTCTAGTGGGTATGTAGCAGAATCTAATTGATTTTTTTTTAATTTGCATTTACTGGTGACTAATGATGCTGAGTATCTTTCATGTACCTGTTGGTTATTTATTTATCTTATTTAGTGAAGGGTCTGTTCAAGTTTTTGCCCATTTAAAAATATTATAGTTTGTCTTATTATTATTGTATTGTACAAGTACTTTACATATTATAGACACAAATCTTTGTTAGGTATATGTATTGCAGATATTTTCTCCCAGTGTCTTTCTTGTCTCTTCACTTTCTAAACAGTATCTTTGGAGAACAAATATTTTTTAAAATTTTGATGAAGTCTAGTTTTGTTTTGTTTTTTTCTTTCATGTTTAGGGTCTTTTATGTCCTATCTAAAAAATCTTTGCTTATTCCAAAGTCACAAAGATATTCTCCTATGATTTGTTTTAGATTAATGGTCAGAAAACTTTTTCTGTAAAGAACCCAATATTCAATATTTTTGGTGTTATAGATCATACAGTCTCTGTTACAACTACTGTATTTTTATGCAAATACCATATGCCTTCTATGTGTTTGTCAATATCCCCTCCCCAACAAGGTATTTTCGTAAGTGCTGCTATGTCAATTTTTTTTTTTTTTACGTATTGCTTTAAAATAAAAAAAAATTTGCATAGCATACTTACAAAAATACCTCGTGGGGAGGGAGGGCACAGTGGCGAAAAAACAGAAGGTGGGCATTATTTCTGTAAAAATACAGTACTCACTTCTGCCATCAACAACACATAAACAAATAGGTAAGACTGAATTCGTCACATGGCAGGCCAGATTTGGCCAGTATGTTATAGTATGCCAATCCTTATTCTGGAAATTTTATAAATTTAGCCTTTATATTTAGATCTATGAGCCATCTCCAATTAATTTGGGAGTATGGTGTGAGTCAAGGGTTGAGATCCTTTATTTTATTTTATTTTGCAATGTCTATATACCAAGGTTCCAACAGCATTTTTTGAAAAGACTGTTCTTTCCCCAGTGAATGACCTAGACATCTTTTTCAAAAAAACAATTAACCATGTAAAGGTGGATCTATTTCTGGATCTTCTAATCTGTTCCATTGATATATGTCTATTATTATGCAAATACCACATTGTCTTCATTACTGTAGCTTTATAATAATTCTTTTAAATTTGGTAGTGTATGTCCTTCAACTTAGTTTTTCCCTTTTCTAAATTGTTTTGGCTTTTTTAGGTTCTTGTTTTCCTAATATGAATATGAGAATTGGCTTGCCGGCTGGCTGGGTGTTTGATTGGGATTGCATTGACTCTATAGATCAATGTGGAGAAAATTGTCATCTTAACACTACTAAGTCTTCCAGTTCATTAGCATGACAGATCTCTCCATTTCTCTGGATTTTCTTTATTTTCTTTGATGTTTGTTTTATAGTTTTTAGTTCTACAAGTCTTAAGCACATTTTATTAAATCCATCTCTAAGTATTCATGGATACTCTTGTAAATGGTACTTTCTCATTTCAATTTCCAATTGTCATTGCTATTATATAGAAATAAAATTATTTTTTATATTGACCTTAAATCTTGTGAACATAGTAAATTCACTTTTTAGTTCTAATAGTTTTTTCTGTAGATTCCTTATGATATTTTATGTACAAAATCATACTTTATATGCCTAAGAAGTTTACTCCTTCCCTTTCATCCTGTCATTTTTTTTTTTTTCTTGCCTTATTTCTCTGACTATGATTTTCTTTATACTGTTGAATAGAAGTGTTAAGAAGTGAAGCTTCATATCTTGTTCCTGATCTTGGGTAGAAAGCATTAATTTTTTCACCATTAAATGTTATGGTAACTGCAGGTTTTTCATAGTTGTCGTTTATCATGTTTAGAAAGTTCTTTGGTTTTCCTAGTTTGTTGAAATATTTTATATTTTAATTACAAATTGATGATGAATTTTTTTTTTAAATCCATCTTGCACATCTATTAAGATGATAATAAGGCTTTCTTTTTCTTAATCTTTTTTTTTTAATCAATTGATTTTCAAGTGTTAAATCAGCCTTGCATTCCTAGAATAAATCCCTTGTAGTCAATATGTATTATACTCTTTATATATTGCTGGATTCTAGTTGTTATTAATCCTTAAGAATTTTTGTATCTATATTCATGAAGGATATTGGTCTGTAGTTTTCTTTCCTGGTAATGTCATCGTTTTGATATTAGAGTAATTCAGTGCTAATGAAATGAGTTGGGAAATGTTCTATCTTCCTCTGTCTTAAGGATTTTGTTTATAATTGGTATTATTTCTCCCTAAAATATTTGATAGACTCCAGCAGTGAAACTATTATGACCTGGATAGTTTTTGTGGAAAGATGTAACTCTGATTTTAATTTATTTAAGAGATGTAAGTATATTCAAATTTTTCTAATTCTTTTTTTTTTTAAATCAGTTTCAGTAATTTATATTTTTCAAGAAATTTTCCCATTTCATCTGGTTCAGGGTTTAGCAAACTATTTCTGTAAAGGGCCAGATGTTAAATCTCTTGGGCTTTGTGAGCCATACAGTCTCTGTCACAGCTAATCAATTTTGCTGTTTTAGCATGAAGAAATGATAGACAATATGTAAACAAATGATTAGGCAGAGTTCCAACGAAATTTATATACAAGAACAGGTGTTAGTCTAGATATGGTCCATGGCCAGTGTCTTAGTTGTCTATAACAGAAATACCACAAGTGGATGGCTTTAACAAATAGAAGTTTATTCTTTCACAGTCTAGGAGGCTAGAAGTCCAAATTCAGGGTGCCAGCTGTTAGCTCTGGGGGAAGGTACTTGTCATCAATTTTCCCTGGTCTAGGAGCTTCTCAGCATAGGGACCCCAGGTCCAAAGGACGTGCTATTCTTCTGGCTCTTATTTCTTGGTGGTATGAGGTCCCTATGTCCCTCTGCTCATTTCTGTCTTTTATATCTCAAAAGAGATTGACTTAAGATACAACCTAATCTTGTAGACTGAGTCCTACCTCATTAACATAACTTCTAATCTTTCCTCATTAATATCATAGAGGTAGGATTTATGACACATAGGAAAATCACATCAGATGACAAAATGGTGGACAATCACACAATACTGGGAATCATGGACTAGCCAAGTTGACACACATTTTTTGGAGATATAGTTCAATCCATAACCACCAGTTTACCAACTTCAAATCCAGGTTATTAAATTTTTGTCAAGACTTGTTTATAATATTCCCTTATTGTTCTTTTAATGATCTGGAGTGACGTTCTCTCTTTAAATTACTAATGTTAGTAATTTGTATCTACTGTCTCATTTTCCTAATGAATTTTATCAATTTTATTATTATTATCAATACTATTTTTTAAAAGTTCTTTTGATCTCATCGATTTTTCTCTATTTTTTTCTGTTTTTTGTTTCCCTGATATCTGTTCTTACCTTTACATTGGGTTTAATTGTTTAATTGTTCCTTCTTTTACTAGTGTCTTATGGTGGAAGCTTCAATCATTGGTTTTGGTCCTTTCTTCTTTAAAAGTAAGTATTTAAAACTTTAAATTTCTCTTTAAACAGTGATGTAGTTGCATCCCACAAATTTTCATGGGCTGTGTTTTTGTTTCAATTTAGTTTAAAATAGTTTCTAACTTCTCTTGTGATTTCTTCTTAGACTCATGAGTTATTTAGAAGTTTGTTGTTTAATTTCCAAATATTTTAAAAATATTTCAGATATCTTTCTGATATAGACTCCTAATTTAATTCTAACAGGCCAAAAGAACATCCTGTGTGTAATTTCAATCCTTTTAAATTTAGAGGCCTACATTATAGCCCAGCATTTTGTCAATTATGATGAACACTAACACATACACTAAAAATATATGTATATTCTGCTGTTAGTGAGTAGAGTCTACCGTAAATATCAATCACATGACGTTGGTTTATAAGGTTTTCCAAGTTTCTATATCATTACTGATTTGCTGTCTACTTGTTCTGTTACTGAGCAAAGAGGGTAAAATCTCCAACTACAGTTATGGATTGGTCTGTGTTTCTTTTCAGTTCTGTTAGAGTTTGCTTCATGTGTTTCAAAGCTCTGTTTTTAGGTGCATACACAATTGGGATAGTTAGGTCTTCTTAACAAATTTTTATCATTATGAAAAAGCACTCTATGCTTGGTAATATTCCTTGCTGTGAAGTTCACTTTATTATTAAGAAATCTATTTCAGCTTTCTTATGATTACTGTTGGCTTGGTCTGTCACTTTCCATCATTTTATTTTTATCCAATTTTAATGTGGGTTTCTTGCAGAAAGCATATAATTGGGCTTTATTTTATAAGCCCAACTTTACAATTTCTGCCTTTTAATTTGAATGCTTACACCATTTACATTTAGTGTAAACATAGCTATTGTTGTTGTTGTTAGATGCCATTGAGTCAGTTCCAACTCATAGTGACCCTATATACAACAGAACTTAACACAGCCCAGTCCTGCACTATCCTCACAAGTGTTGCTATGTTTGAGTCCATTGTTGCAGCCATTGTGTCAATCTGTCTCCTTGAGTGTCTTCCTCTTTTTTCACTGACCCGCTACTTTACCAAGCATGATGTCCTTTTCCAGAGACTGGTCCCTCCTGATAACATGTCCAGAGTAAGTGAGACGAAGTCTCACCATCCTCACTTCTAAGGAGTATTCTGGCTGTACTTCTTCCAGGACAGTTTTATTCCTTCTTCTGGCAGTCCATGGTATATTCAATATTCTCTGCCAACACCCTAATTTAAATGAGTCAATTCTTCTTTGGTCTTCCTTAGTTATTGTCCAGCTTTCACATGCATATGAGGCAATTGAAAATACTCTGGCTTGGGTCAGGAGCACCCTAGTCTTCAAAGTGACATCTTTGTTTTTTCCTCTCTTTCTGCTTTTCTTTGGATCAAATGAGTATTTTATCTTTTTAGTATTCTATTTCCATAAAGAGCCCTGGTGGTGCCACAGTAAAACACTCAGCTGCTAACCAAAAAGTTAGTGATTTGAACTTACCCAGCCACTCCATGGGAAAAGACCTGGCAATCTACTCTGGTAAAGGAGACAACCTAGAAGACCCTATGGAACAGTTCTACTCTGTCACATGGGGTTGCTATGAGTCAGAAATTGATATGACAGCACCTAACAACAACAAAAACAACAATTGGCTTTATAACTATGATTTTGGCTTTTTGTCTGTTCAATTTTTTGTTTTATAATAATTTTATGCAACTCTACTCTTAATCTGCCTTGAAATAATATCAGTTTATGTATTATCTAAGAAAATTACAACAGTAATTTGCATTACTATTTACTTTTACATATGTTTTAAACCTTATAATACATTGTGTGTTGGTGTTTTTTAATTTTTTCTTTAACTAACCAATTATGTTTTTGAATGTTAAACCAGCTTTGCATTCCTGAGAGAAAATCCACCTGATCATAAAATATCATATATAAGTTGTAAATTGTAAGATAAGAAGGAGGCTGTTATTAATAAATTCCTTCCAACTTATCATTCCATGATTCTGTGACACTAGTAGAACTAGAAAATGCTCTAGTGAATATTTAGGCTGATCCTCTTTTTCTACAGGTGAGGATATAAATCCCAGAGAGAGTAAAGGAGTAAAATAACTTGCCTAGAGTAACCCAGTGACCCATGTGTGCAGCAGGGACCAGTCCAGTAGTCTCAAAATCATAAATCCATTATACATATGCTGTCATCACAAAAGCTGATTTCAAATGCAGCGTCTCTGTTTGTAAAAGAATATTGCACTGATATTTAGAATGATCTAGACTGGCTTGCCTTTGGACCTCAGAGATAACTTTGGCATTGGGTAGAGTTTTAGTTCTCGTTAAAAACTATCACCCAGGAGAAGGGACCTCTTAGAACTTACGGAGAAAGGATAACTCCAGGAGGGCTCCCCCTCACCCTTTTTAAAAATGAGGTATAGTTCACATGCAGTGAAAAGCACGGATCTTATGTGTACTTCTAGATACAGTTTTGACAAATGTGTACATGCATGTGACTCACACTCCTATCTATATATAGAACATTTCCAACACTCCAGGAAGTTACCTTCTGCTCCTACCCCCTTCTCTAGAAATAACCACTTTTCTGGTTTCTGTCATTATAAATTGGTTTTGCTTGTTCTAGAACTTCATGTAAGGTGAATCATGTAGTAAGTACTCTTTTGAATGTGTCTTATTTCACTTAGCATGTTTTTAAGATTCATTCATGTTTTTGCATGGATCAGTAGTCCATGTCCTGTTATTACTGGGTGATTTTCCATTGTATGAATATACCACAAGTTGTTTACCCATACTCATGTTGATGGACCCCTGTTTCCAGCTTCCACTGTTGTTACTATTTGAATAAAACTGCTGTGAATGTTCTTGCATAAGGCTTTTTCTGAACTTATATTTTTATTTTTATTAGATAAACTCATAGGGTTGGAACTTCTGGTTCATAAGTAGATACATGATTATCTTTTTAACGTACTGTCACAATTTTCCAAAGTAGTCATACCATTTTACACTTCTACCAGCAATGTATGAGAGTTTTGGCTGCTTCGTATTTTCACCAACATTTGGTGTTATCAGTCATTTTCATTTTAGTTATCCTAATAGGAGTGTACCATGAGTTCCGGCAAAATGGCGCTCTAGGCAGAAGCACTACGCTGTCCCTCCACAGCAAAGATCTGAAAAACTAAGCCGAACAGAGAATACAACAATCCTGAAACCCTAAAACATCAACTGACGAGATAAAGAACTCAGCCAAGCACCAAGTGGAGTGAGAAAACTGACAGAGAACGGACAGCGAGGAGAGATTCATGCAGAGGTCCCCTACCAGTGAACGCAGTGCGAATCCACCATCTTGGACTCCTATCGGAGACCAGCAAACAGAGGGTACAAGAAAGTAGCCTCACAGAGCGTCCAGCAAGAGACAAAACAACAGGTAATTTGCGATATATGCTTTCCCACCCCCACCCTTCATCACCCCAACTCGGCCCCCTCTGCTTCCTGCGGCCACAATCTCTTGAATGGGAAACACAGGCTGCTTGGAGTCCACACAACTGAACGGGCCGGCTCTCTGAGTGCCATTTGTTGGCTGCTAGAGTTGCTTTTTTTTCCTGCTTCTTTTGATTTCTTCCTTACCTCTCACCACCTCCCCTCCCTTTGCTCAAGTACCTGGCTCTGTGCACCATCTTTGTTTCTTCCTGAGGGGCTGTGGAGCTCCATTCGAGTGTGGAGCTGCTTCCTGGTCTGGGCTGCTGTGCTGGTGGGATCCTGGGGCTTTTGTTCATTGTTTGTTTTGAATTGTTTGTTTGTTTTCTTTTCCTTTTCTTGAGTTGGGAGCCCCTTCTGGCCAGGCAGTGCTGCGTGGCAAGGAGATTTCCCCCTCGGCTTGCACAGACATGCAGAAGGATCACTGAGAGCATTTTTTTTTTCCCATGGGTTTTTTTTTTTTTTTTCTGTTTTTTTGGGGGACTTTCTTGTTCTTTTTTTTTTTATTTCTTTTGTTTTCTTTTCCCTCTTTTTCCTTTTTTGTCTTTCTTCATTGTTCAGTTTCTGGTCTCTCTATATCTTCCTTCTCTTTCTGTTCCCTGAATACCTGGCATTGTATACTTCTATGCTTCCTAGCCAGGCTGTACTGCAACACCTGAGAGCAACTTCCCCAGACCTCATAGCTGCACCGGTGGGATCCCTGGGAACTTTGTAGTTCTTTAACCTTTCTGATTTTTATTTATTCATTCTTTTCTTCTTCTTCCACTTTCTGTTTTTCTCCATTCATAGTCTCTCATCTCTCCACTTCAACAGCAAATGCCCCTAGCATTCTTTTTTCTTTGTTTGTATGTTTTTGGCCCCTTGTTCCTCTCTCCCCTCTCCCATATCCATCTTAGCTCCACACATAACAATCTCCCTGCTGCATCCTGCCTACCTACACCATGCGCTTGACATCACACCACCAAGCAGCACAGGCACAGCCTACTTGAACCTGCCCTGCACTGATTACTGACCCGCTCTGCTGGCTGTAGTAAGTGCCACAAACAACCTGTCCCAGTAACTCCTCTTCAGCTAGATCTGTCCTGCAGTACCATATCTGAGTAACTGACCCTGCCAATTGGAGAAGGAGGCGAAAAGTATTGTGCCCACAGATGAGCAAACAACAATGAACACACAGTCCACCTGCTCAGACATAGTCAACGTTTTAAAAAAAAAAAAAAAAAAAGGATGAAACAAACAAATCTACAATGAATAAACGAGAAAAATAACTACTGAATGCCCCGAAAACAGCAGACTTTATCAAAACATATACAAAAACAAGACAGGATGGTCCCAGTAGGCATCCAAAATAAAACACCAGTTGACTCTCCAGTGGAAGAAAATGCACTAGAACTACCTGATAGGGAATTCAAATCTCTAATACTCAGAATTCTTCAAGAGCTGAGGCAAAAAGCTGACAAACATGAGGAAAAAATACACAAATTCATGGAAAATATGGAAAATACAGACAAAAAATTGGAAGAATTCAGAAAAATAATGCAGGAACAAAATGCCAAAATCAATTCACAACTAGAAATTATACAAAGACAACAATTAGAAATCCAAAAGATAAACAACAACATTTTAGAAATGGACGCCGTCATAGAAGGGCTGAGAGGCAGATTTGAAACGGTGGAAGACAGGATCAGTGGAATTCAAGGCAAACACTTGGATACAACTCTGTTTGAGGAAAACTCAGAAAAAAGAACAAAAAAAAATGAAGAGACCCTGAGAGTTACGTGGGATACAATCAAAAGCAAAAATTTGCAAGTGATTGGAATTCCAGAACAGAGGGAGAAAACAGAAAACACAGAGAGGATCATTGAGGAACTGCTGACAGAAAACTTCCCCAATATCATGAAAGATGAAAAGCTGGCCATCGAAGAAGCTCAACGAACCCAGTATGGGAGAGACCCCAAAAGAAAATCACCAAGGCATATCATAATCACACTCGCCAAAACCAAAGACAAACAAAGAATCCTGACAGCAGCTCATGAAAAACAAGAAGTCACATACAGAGGAGAAACAATAAGACTAAGCTCAGATTATTCAGCAGAAACCATGCAGGCAAGAAGGCAGTGGGATGACATATATAAAATCTTGGAAGAAAAAAAATGCCAGCCAAGAATAATATATCCTGCAAAACTCTCGTTCAAATTTGATGGTGAAATTAGGTCATTTCCAGATAAACAGAAATTAAGGGAATATGTAAAAGTCAAACCAAACTTACAAGAATTATTAAAGGGAGTTCTTCGATCTGAGGACAAACAGCCTCAGCTCACAGGCAGAATCTAGGATGCAGGATGGTACCAGCCAGATACCAATCTAGGAAATGAACTCTCAAGGACTATCCAAAACCAAAAGAACTACAACAGGGAATCAGAGCAGCTAATCTGTAAATGACAACAACATCAGAACAATAAAGGAGGGAATAAACGGCATAGGTATAGAACCTACTAACGGAGAGGAAGGCAAGGCGATACCAAGTAATGGTAGACTGCTTCAAACTTAGAAAGATAAGGGTAAAATTCATGGTAACCACAAAGAAAGTTAACAAACATACTCATAAAAAAAAAAAAGAGGAAAAACATAAAGACTCAGCAAAAACAAAACCTACAAAAACAAAAGAAATGAAAAAAAAATCCACAAACAGAAGTAACTCAGCACAAGAGAGTAAGAAGAACAAAGAAAACGTCAGCACTACAAAAAAAAACACTACAAAATGACAGCAACAAACTCACATCTATCATTAATTACACTGAATGTAAATGGACTCAATGCACCCATAAAGAGACGGGAAGTGACACAATGGATAAGAAAACAGGATCCATCAATATGCTGTCTACAAGAGAGACACATTGGAAACAAAGATGTGAATTTATTAAAAGTCAAAGGTTGGAAAAAAATATATCAACCTAACAACTACCAAAAAAGAGCAGGAGTCACAATTCTAATCTCCGATAAAATAAACTTTAAAACAAATCCACCATAAAATACAAAGAAGGACACTATATAATGATTAAGGGGACAATCCATCATGAAGACATAACCATGATAAACATCTACGCACCCAGTGACAGGGCTCCAAAATACATAAAACAAACTCTAACAACACTGAAAAGAGAAATTGACAGTTCCACAATAATAGTAGGAGACTTCAACACAACACTCTCAGTAAAGGACAGAACAACAAAGAAGAAACTCAGCAAAGATACAGAGGACCTAAAGGGCACAATCAGCCAACTTGACCTCATAGACATATATAGACCACTCCATCCAACCGCTGCAAAGTACACATTCTTTTCCAATGCACATGGAACATTCTTCAGAATAGACCATATCTTAGACCACAGAGCAATCCTCAACAAGATCCAAAACGTTGAGATAATTCAAAGTGTCTTCTCTGACTACAATGCTATCAAGGTAGAAATTAACAATAGAAACAGCGAGGAAAAAAAATCAATTATATGGAAACTGAACAATACCCTGCTTACATATCACTTGGTAAAAGAAGAAATCAGAGATGGAATCCAAAAATTCCTAGAATCAAATGAGAATGAAAACACATCATACCAAAACCTTTGGGACACAGCAAAGGCAGTCCTCAGAGGACAATTTATAGCAATAGATGCATATATCAAAAAAGAAGAAAGGGACAAAATCAAAACATTAACTACAGAACTCAAACAAATAGAAAGAGAACAGCAAAAAAAGCCCACAATCACCAGAAGAAAGGAAATAGTAAAGATCAGAGCAGAAATCAATGAAATAGAGACCAGAAAAACAATAGAAAGAATCGACAAAACCAAAAGTTGGTTCTTCAAAAGAATCAACCAAATCAACAAACCATTGGCCAGACTGACAAAAGAAAAACAGGAGAGGACACAAATAACCCAAATAAGAAATGAAATGGGGGACATTACAACAGACCCAACTGAAATAAAAAGGATTATAACAGAATATTATGAAAAACTATACTCCAACAAATTTGAAAACCTAGAGGAAATGAATAATTTTCTAGAAACACAGCCTACCCAAACTACAACAAAGTGACGTTGAAAATCTGAACAGACCCATAGCAAGAGAAGAGATTGAAAAGGTAATAAAAAAACTCCCAACCAGAAAAGGCCCTGGCCCAGATGGCTTCACTGGAGAATTCTAAAAAATATTTACAGAAGAGCTTGTACCAGTACTACTCAAGCTATTTCAGAGCGTAGAAGAGGAAGCAACACTTCCAAACTCATTCTCTGAAGACAGCATAACGCTGATACCAAAACCAGGCAAAGACATCACAAAAAAAGAAAATTACAGACCAATATCTCTCATAAATATAGATGCAAAAATTCTGAACAAAATTCTAACCAATATAATTCAGCATCATATCAAAAAAATAACACACCACGACCAAGTAGGATTCATACCAGGTATGCAAGGATGGTTCAACATTAGAAAATCAATCAATGAAATCCACCACATAAATAAAAGGAAAGGAAGGAAAAGAATCACATGATCATCTCAATTGACACAGAAAAGGCATTTGACAAAGTCCAACACCCATTCCTGATAAAAACTCTCAACTAAATAGGTATAGAAGATAAATTTGCAACATAATAAAGGGCATCTATGCAAAACCAAAGGCCAACATCATTCTTAATGGAGAGAGGCTGAAAACCTTCCCCTTGAGAACAGAAACAAGACAAGGATGCCCTTTATATGCACTGTTATTTAACATTGTGCTGGAAGTCCTAGCTAGAGCAAAGGCAAAAAAAAGAAATAAAGGGCATCCAAATTGTTAATGAAGAAGTTAAACTGTCCCCTTTTGCAAATGATATGATAGTACACATGGAAAATCCTAAAGGCTCCATGAGAAAACTACTGTAACTAATAGAACAATGGAGCAGAGAAGCATGATGCAAGATAAACATACAAAAATCAGTTGGATTCCTATACACCAATAAAGAAAATGATGACAAGGATATCAGGAAAATAATACCATTTTCAGTAGCCCCTAAAAAGATAAAATACTTAGGTATAAATCTGACCAGGGATGTAAAAGACCTATACAAAGAAAACTACAAAACACTACTGCATGAAACCCAAAGGGATCTACATAAACGGAAAAGCATCCCATGCTCATGGATAGGCAGACTCAACATTGTGAAAATGACAATTCTACCCAAAGCAATTTACAAATACAATGCAATCCCGATCCAAATACCAACAACATTCTTCAAAGAGATGGAAAAACTGATCATATGGAAAGGAAAGAAGCCCCAAATAAGTAAAGCACTACTGAAGAAGAAGAATAAAGTTGGAGGACTCACACTACCTGACTTCAGAACCTACTATACAGCTACAGTAGTCAAAACAGCCTGTACTGGTACAACGACAGATACATTGACCAATGGAACAGAATTGAGAACCCAGATGTAAATCCATCCACCTACAGTCACCTGATCTTCGACAAGGGCCCAAAGTCCATCAAATGGAGAAAAGACAGTCTTTTTAACAAATGGTGCTGGCAAAACTGGATATCCATCTGAAAAAAAATGAAACAAGACCCATACCTCATGCCGTATAGAAAAACTACTTCAAAATGGATCAAAGACCTGAATATAAACCCTAAAACTATAAAGTTCATATAAGAAAAAATAGGACCAACACTTCAGGCTTTAATACACGGCATTAACAGGTTACAAACCATAACCATCAGCGCACAAACCCCAATAAATAATCTAGATAACTGGGATCTTCTAAAAATCAAACACCTATGCTCCTCAAAAGACTTCACCAAAAGAATAAAAAGAGAACCTAAAGACTGGGAAAATATTTTTGGACAGTATAAGTCAGACAAAGGTCTAATCTCCATAATCTACAAGAAAATCCAACACCTCTACAACAAAAAGACAAATAATCCTATTAAAAAATGGACAAAGGAAATGAACAGACACTTCACCAAAAAAGACATCCATATGGCCAACAGACACATGAGGAAATGCTCGCGATCACTAGCCATTAGAGAAATGTAAATTAAAACCACAATGAGATAACATCTCACCCCGTCATTACTGGCACGAATCAAAAATACTGGAAATAACAAATGTTGGAGGGGCTGCGGGGAGATCGGTACTCTTACGCACTGCTGTTGGGAATGCAAAATGATACAACCATCTAGGAAAATGATATGGCGTTTCCTCAGAAAGCTAGAAATAGACATACCATTCGATCCAGCAATCCCACTCCTAGGAATATATCCTAGAGAAATAATAGTCGTCACTCGAATAGACTTAAGCACACCTACGTTCATGGCAGCATTGTTCACAATAGCAAAATGATGGAAACAACCTAGATGCCCATCAACAGATGAATGGATAAACAAATTATGGCACATACACACAATGGAGTACTATGCAACGAGAAAGAACAACAATGAATCTGTGAAGCATCTCATAACATGGATGAAACTGGAGGACATTATGCTGAGTGAAATAAGTCAATCACAAAAGGACAAATATTGTATGAGACCTCTATTGTAAAAACCCACGAAAAAGTTCACACACAAAATGTAACAATCTTTGTTGGTTACCAGGGTTGGGAGGGGTGGGGGGAAATACTAAACAGGCAATAGATAAGTGGTATCTTGGGTGAAGGGTGAGACAGTACACAATACAGGGGAAATGAGCACAACTTGTACAAGGAAAGGTCATGGAAGCCCCATAGACACATCGAAACTCCCTGAGGGACTTAATTGCTGGGCGGAGGGCTCTGGGGACCATGGTCTCAGGGAACATCTAGCTCAATTGACAAGACACTGCTTATAAAGACAATGCTCTACATTCTACCTTGGTGAGTAGTGTCTGGGGTCTTAAAAGCCCGTGAGCGGCCATCTAAGATACTCCACTGGTCTCATCCCTTCAGGAGCAAGGGAGAATGAAGAGAACAGGATACAAGGAAAAGATTAGTCTGAAGGACTAATTGTCGACAGCTACCAAGGCCTCCACCTGACTAAGTCCAGTACAGCTAGATGGTGCCCGGCTACCACCACTGACTGCTCTGACCAGGATCACAACAGAGGGTTCTGGACAGAGCTGGAGAAGGATGTAGAGCATAATTCTAACTCACAAAAAAAGACCAGATTTACTGGCCTAAAGGAGACTGGAGAAACCCCGAGAGTATGGTCCCCAGACACCCTTTTAGCTCAGTGGTGAAGTTACCTCCGAGGTTCACTGTTCAGCCTGGGAGTGGACAGCCCCGTAAAACCAAACGAGACTAACGAGGTACAGGAGTCCAGTGACAAGGGCCAGAAGGTAGAAGGGGACAAGGAAGCTGGTGACAGGGAACCCAAGTTTGAGGAAGGATATTGTTGATGTGTTGTGAGATTGTTAACCATTATCATAGGGCAACATTTGTAGTAACTGTTAAACGAGAAACTATTTTGTTCTGTAAGCCTTCATCTTAAGTGAGAATAACAGCGCGATTGGAAGAGCGTAGTCAATGTCACTGAACTGTGCATGTAGAAATTTTTGAAATGGTGTATCTTTGGCTATGTGTATTTTCACCAAAAAAAAAAGGTTGAGAAGTTAGAGGGTTGACATGTTGTGGGGTTGTTAACCAATGTCATAAAACAATATGTGTACTACTGTTTAATGAGAACCTATTTGTTCTGTAAGCCTTTACCTGAAGTACAATAAAAAAAAAAATTTTAGAAACTTATAGGAGTGTACTAATATATCATTGTGGATTTCATTTGCCTTTCCCTGATGATTCATTATTGGCTTTTATATGTCTTCTTTTGTGAAGTATGTGTTTAAATTTTTGCCATTCTTTTTGAAATTAGGTTTTGTCTTTTCTTTATTGAGCCGTAGGAGTTCTCTATATATTCAGAATACTAGTTCTTTGTCAGATACCTATCTGACAAATTCCCAAGCATTTCAGATGTGCTCCAGAGTGGCCTCAGCCTCATGAATAGCTTTGGGCCTAGCTAGAATAACTGCTCCTAAGAACATTCTCATCTCTAGGGCTGGGTTTCTTGGTGAAATTCAAGCAGAGCAGGGCTTACAACGCATGCCTGTCAGAGTACTACAGCTGTCTGCCTGTTACTGTAGAAGTCAGCAATGTAAAAGCAAATCGACTCAGGTCCTATTTGAAAGGACTTGAGTCTAAGAGAAGGTGCCATTGCTACTGTCTCGACTCATTTTCTCCAGAAAGTTGTCTCATTACCTTGGCCTTCACACCAGTTTACCAATCCCCCAATATTATTTATTGTAGGAAAGTTGTCACATCATACCACCTGGTCAACAGTGACCCTTTGTTTCCTCTTGCTTGTACTTGAAGCAGTCTTTTCCCTCAGAACAAGTCTACAAGATTAGAATTTTTCAAAAGAACTGGGAAAAGAAATTTAAAAGAAAGTTCAAACACTTGAAAGCAAGTGTCCTTCATGTTTGAGAAAGATCCTTCCGTAAACTGACACCAAGATTCCTTCTTTAGGCTTTCTCAACCTCTCCTGCCCTTTGGAGAAACTCTACAAGTTCAGGCCTAGGGATCTTTTTATGTGGCTCATGACTCGTGGCTCGTAGCTCCCTTCCCTGTTGCCAGCTGGCCTGCCCATGCTGAAGTTAGGTTTCCTTTCTTCTGCTTCTGGTCCTCCATTAGTATCCATCTGGGTGTCTGCAAATTGGACATGTGAACCAAGACACGAATATCAATGTGTCTTTGGAAACTCAGCTGCCTGACCATCCTCCCTCACTAGAACACTTGATAGCACAGGCTTCTTTCTTCTGCCTAAGGTTTTCAATCACTCAGACAATTAAGAAGATATTTATTAAAGAGGTCTACAGTGTCTAGATTCAAGTTGTTGTTTTCTAAACAGCGGCTACTAAATGAGCAGCTGTGCTTGCTTGGATCTGATTGCTCTGCGTATTTCCTATTCTATTCATTAATGGGTGAATCATGTGTTTATTAGTTGAAGCACACCCCCTGAAGTGAGCTAGTGTTACTAGTCCCATCTGACAGAGAAGGAAGCTGACAGAGATTAAGTGAAAGGACAGCATAAAGATGCCTCCTTTCTGCACAATACGCTACACTTTCACTTGCATTATCTCATTGCTAGGTTCATGGCTTTGATTCCCTATACTGCAGCAGATTAATAGACAAAGCTGGTATCAGGGTTAAGCAATTTGCCCAAGGTCCCATGGAAGGTCAACTGTGGAGCATAAACCAGAATGCTGGCCTCCTGCTTCTTGGCTTGGGCCTCCCTCCACCACCACATACTCTTAAATTACAGTGAGTCAGTAGGATGGCAGGACTGGAACAGAGCTTGGACTGAGGATAAGGAGACACTGACATCAGTAGACTGAAGGGAAGACAAATCAAGGACACTTCTGAATTGCCCAGAAACGGTTGAGTACTATATTGAAGGTCCTTCCCTGCTGACAACACATCACTCACTGCTGAGGCACAGCTCTCAGCACTGGAGTCTTTCCAGTTCTGACAGGTCAGGGTCTCGAGCCTCTGGCTCAGATTCTCCATTCACTACCAGCCTAGAAGCTTCTACTGCAGTAAACCTGCCCCTCTGTGATCTACTATCTTTCCTCCTGCTTCTTCTCTCCTCCTTACCTACTGAGTACACCTAGCAGAACTCATTATGAGAAGAATTTACCAGAATGCAAAATGGCTTCAGAGTAGTTGTTACTTTTGGGAAGGAATGCTGCCTTTTGTACTGACCTAGGTTTTCGTCTAGCAGCTGGTACACTTTGCTTAAGACAAAAGAAGAGAGAACTGAATTTCTTTTTCCCCTAATGCATTTTTCACGCACTTATTAAAAAACATTTTCTCTAGAGGGAGGAAAAGGTGATTATTAGTAGGAAGAAAGAGGTAATATAGGAACAGTTCCAAACAGGTCCTTCAGGAACCTGGCTCAGTATTTCCCCTTGTTTGCTCCAGTGGAAAGAAAATGCCAAAAGTGGCTTCAAGGTCAGCAGCCGACAGCCCCTTCACTCTGCTCTGAATGAGATTTTTTCAGTTCTACTTGTCTTTAGATTATAGCAAAAGGAAAATTGACATTTAATACTGACATTTTGGAAGAGGCCCCATTGATATTACAGTTTCAGGAATTAAGATACAAATAGCAAAGGAATTCCAATAGTAGCAATGATATTTATAAGAATAATGATTATTTAAGCAGTCACTATGCACTATGTAGTCTGACAAATGGAATATACTCATAGATATAGTCCTCACAACAACCTATTAAGTAGGCATAATAATTTCTTTTTTGCAAATTAAAACAAAAATTAAAAACAATTGCTCAATCTTAACAAGACTAAATGACTTGCCCAAGGCCCAAAGTTTGTAAGCAGAGGAACTAGGGTTAGGAATTCAATGCATCTGGCTCCCCAGACCATTGTTTTGGTAAATGTTTGCATCCTTAGTGCCATGATCAAAATGCTTATTAATCTAGTCTTATAATATCAGGAGATATAATGGTCCTGGTGTCCCAGACTGAGGCTCATGTGGCTATTGCACCTCACTGCAGTCACCATATATTTCAAATTTTGAAGGTTCAGAAACCCAGTTTCATCCATTCATCCAAGGGTGACAAAGCACTGGTGAGTTGATTTTCAATAGTAAAATTCATGAAAGCTTGTTGTTGTTGTTGTTTTAAACACCCGGATATAGACTGATTAATTTTGGCAGGGTGACTTCCCTTTTCTGATCATATTTAAATCAATTATTAGATTAATCCAGCAGTTGGAGGTAGATAGGGTTAGAAGTAGGTGGAAGGCGGAGAGAATGGTTTGGAGTAAAGGTAGCGAGGATAAAAACTAGGATAATGAAAGTGGGAATAGAAAAGAGATGCTGATATTAGTTAGACTCTGCAGATGAACAATCCAACTGACTTGGGAGCTCTCTGACTGCAGAGGTTGGGAGGGAAGAGGAATCAAAGATTTCTGAGATTTCCAGCCAGGTGATAAAAAGATAGATGATTCCTTTTTAGGGAAATAACTAATTAGAGCAAAGAAGTAAGGTTAGATTCAAACAAGAGACTTTAAAATACTTTAAGTCCAAATGCAGATGTCAATTTAGCACCTAAAATTATGGCATTAATTAGGATCAAGATATATATTTTTAGGGTTTTCAGGGAGCATTGCAAATATCTAGTCCATCTAGACTGGAAATTTATTGAGGGTGACAATTATGTCTATTAGTAATTTGAATCTCCCTACAACTTATCCCCCTCCTGCTGCCTATCCCCTGTGTCAACCCCATTCTCAGTTCCCTCGGCCCCTCTATAACTTCATGTCATGGAATTTTAGAATTGGCTGATTGACATATTAAAGCATATTTACTGTGACCCCTTTCTCCTAAGCACTAGAGAAGCGTTGTTGTTGTTGTTGTTAGCTGTTGTCAAGTCAGCCCCCAACTCACGGCGACCCCAAGAACAGCAGAAGGAAAAGCTGCCCAGTCCTGTACCATCCCTATAACTGGTTTTAGATTAGACTTTTCTGATTCACTTTGTTTTCATTGACTTATCTTCAGAAGTAGATCTTCAGGCTTTTCTTCCTAGTTCATGTTAGTCTGGAAGGTCCACTGAAGGTTATTCAGCATCATAGCAACATGCAAGACTCCACTGACAGATGGGTAGTGGCTGCACAGGAGGTGTGTTGGCTGGGAATCAAACCCAGGTCTTTTGCATAAACCAGAAAAAAAAAAAGAACTGATTGCCGTTGAGTCAATTCTGACTCATAGCAACCCTATAGGACAGAGTAGAACTGCCCCATATGGTTTCCAAAGAGCATCTGTTGGATTCCTTATTGCCGACCTTTTCGTTAGCAGCTGAACTCTTAACCTCTATGCCACCAGAGTCTCTACCACTGAACCACCACTGTCCCCAGAGAAACATTACCTGTCGTATTTAGGAATGTTGCATTTCTCTTTGGGAGGATTGCTTCCTAGTTTAGATACTGAGTGTTGCTATGAAGATCTAACCACATGCTTCCCTCTACCCCCTTTGCAGACTAGAAGAGCGAGTGCAGCTAGCTGATATATTTGGTTGGTATTGCTGGGGCTGTGACTTTAGGTACAGCTGGGAAAAGAGAAGAATTGCTAAGTGGTGTTAAAATTATGGATTGTGAGAAGGGTCGATGACTCCTTTCCCACACTGAAGCTTCCAAAAAACCTGGAAATGTCCGTAGGCCAGGCATCTTGCCATAGATATCATTAGTCAGGTTCCCTGAGGCTCTCAGGCTAGATGTCCAAGAGTCTTGTTTGGCCCATTCTCCACTCCAATCCGCTTGAGATTTCTAAGCAAAAATCTCACCAGGATGGAAAACAATAAGTCTTCTTTCTCGTGGCCATAATTTTTAAAGACTATCATTTAGTCAGAAATTCTGCCAGAACCTCTAAACCTATTATTCTTGCTCCTTGTAGAAAGGTTCTTGTAATAATTGATGATAACAATAATATAATTATTATATCTTATTAATAATAGTTATCTAGTATCAGCAATAGTTCACATTTATGAATGCTTATTATGTGCTAGGCATTGTGCCAAGCTCTTTATAGTCATCATCAAATTTAAGCCTCCCAGCCCTTGTACATAATTGTTTTCATTAGGTATTATTTTATCCTCATTTAGTTTGCTGTTTAGTAATCCTAGACTCTCAGAGGGAGAGATATTTAGAGGCCATCTAAGCTAAATCAGTCATGAACTTGACTGGCCATGTTGTCTAATAATAGGCCTGTCTGATTTCGACTTTTTCCAGCCTTCCTCACACCTACCTATCAGTTTTCCTTGGATTCCTTATCACTTGGGTCATCTGCCACAGTCTTCATCTCCTTAGCTGCCAAATGGCACCTTGACCTGAATTCCAAAGCCTGTAAGATTCTGGGAGAACTTTCTGTGGATGCAAGAGGAATAGTAAACAAGTATATTTGCATTAATCTCAGATCCATCCAGTAGGTACCAGAAGCAACTGCTTTATTCTAGAATTCCCCAAGGAGCCAATGTTTACCTCAGATTGTTTTTAATTAAAAACAACCTGAGAACTCACATGTGCACTCACTTTTGCCCTACCTTGACAAGGCTGTGACTTCTTAGAAAGTGCATATTCTACTCCAACAACTTCCACTCTAAAAACGTCAGTACTAATCTAGTCACTCAACAGATAGCAGATAATGGCATTGAATAGTGTACCACTTAAAAGTTCTCAAAATCTACATTCAGAGTCTCTTCTAAATTTTTAAGCAGTCTATTAAATAACATGGAATCCCTGGGTGGCTCAAATAGTTAAGGACTCATCTACTATCAAGAAAGGTTAGCGGTTCGAACCTACCCAGAGGTGCCTTGGAAAAAAGACCTGGCAACCTGCTTCTGAAAGGTCACAGCCTTGAAAAACCACGGGAGTGCCCACATGGGGTCACCACGAGTCAGAACTGACTCGACAGCAACTGTTTTGGTTTTCAGTTTATTTATTAAATAACGTAAGAAAAAAGCAATTGAAATATCGTATCACATGTATTCGGTTGGGACAGATCTGTGGATCTCCTAATGTATGTGGAGTTGACAATTTTAGATTGTAAGTTTAATTGCAATCCAGTTGAGTTTTTACCTTCAGACTCTTTGCCCATAGCAGCTTACAGTCTCGGCTTCTGTAAAATGAGTAGATAACCTGCATAAAATGAGCATGGTTGACATGTGACATGAGTGGCCTCCTATCTCCACAGTAGGCACCACTATGGGTATTCCCAAGATGGAGCGCAAAGAACAATCTGCATGAGCAGGATTTAAATGTTTTCCCTTGCAGGTCAACACACAAAGAGGCTGTTGAATCATGCATCTACTCTTCACCTTTGCTAAGTGAATCGAGAATTCAATCTGATGGGCATTCACTTTTATCTCCCAAATCCTTTGCCAGTACTAGCCTATTTAATTGAATTGTTCTGTTCACTAACTAGCTCTTTTCCTACCAAACTGCTAGAACTTGGGGTAGAGGTAAAGAATGCTGTGACTAATTTGGGATTCTAGCTTACTTTAATTGAAGAAATACGAAGTCCTATTACAGATTGCATATTCTTTGCTCAGAAACCACAGCTGTGAATCACAATGGCTAGCTTTTGTGTCCTAGGGCCCTGGGATCTGTAAGAAGAGGAATGATCCACCCCCTGGCCTAATTCTCCACTTCATCACAGGCCACAGGGGTTGGGAGCAGCGTTCAGACTGTCCAGCTTCTTGGAACACTACTCCTTGTCTGGAAACAAGATCTACCCATGCTTAGCTTATTTACATCTGAATTTTATTTTTTCAAGAATCCAAAATTAAACCACTTTTAAGGGCATTATTCAAATATTTTTCAATCTATGGCGGTTTCTGCATTTTTCATCTTCATGTGGCCCATTTTTTTCAACAGCAGAACAAAGGCAAAATTGAAGGGAGACAGATGGGGCAAACATGTGGAAGGTGGGGGCTGCTTTAAATGACAGCTCTGGGAGGACAAAAATGGGCTCTCCTCATTATATTCATGAAACACCAAGTATGAAGAAACCAAGCTGCTTTAGGATTAGAACGCTTATGGTAGTTCATATTGCACTGGGAAAAAATGTTAACATTAACAGGTTATATAAGAAATGTGTCCAAGGTCAACATGTTGAAGGCCAGTATAAATAAGAGCATATACATTCAGATATGCAACTACACCATCAGCACTAACATGCAGGAAAAGAAAATCCCAATTTGCGTGACTGTGAGGTTTCTTCTGGTTGCCAGCAATTTCGAGAGTGTATTGAAAATTTCAAATTAACTGGCAAAATTTTACTCAATTTTATCTCTCAATGCTTTTGTGTCACCTGCTCTTCAGGGTCTGTGCATTTTACTGATTGAAATGCTCAAACATTCATTCATTCATTTCAAAGGAATGAAAAGTTTTTGTTGTTGTTGTTTTTAAGAAGTAGTGTCAGAGCTTCTAATATTCCTTTCTCTCTCCTCTCTCCTTACACTTTTCCTCTACATAACCCTTCACCCTCTTCATCTCCATACTCTTACCTTCAGCCCACTTCCTCTTACTTCTATGGGGAATGTTTTCAATGTCTGGTCTTTCAAAGAAATCCGTCTGTAATCCTAAAGCATTCTAGGGAGAAGCAGCTTCCTAAAGTCAGAGTAAAATTCCTTGTGCACGTCTGGGTCTGGACAGGGTGCAGGAAGAACAGGCACGTTGGTGTACAATCTTAAAATTCAAATGCTGTTCAGTAGTGCCATACCATCTGAACTAGCTGCAAATGGTAAATAAACCCAGCTTGTAACTTAATGATCCTTGTGTTTGTGTGTTTGTGACTACATTAAGAGCTCTCCAAGAAAAAAATGTGTAAGCATAAATAAAAGATAGCAGTGAATCACAGGCAGTCACTCGGGAACAGGACTCCATTTCCGGATCTCTCAGTGTGGATATTCTCATGGATTCTTCACCCTTTCCATTTGCTGTGGTAGCAGGAAGCCCTCTCTGCACGCGGTAGCATGGGGAGAGGTTTGAGGGTCTTCATTACACACTATCCACTGCACAAAAATCTCTGCTTTCCTTGGAATTGATTTCAAAATCAGATTCACATGGTGCCTGCTATACCACAATAAACAAATAAATTCGCAGCTGTGATATGGAAATTTACGTGATTCAGTGTACTTAAAAACTGTTAACTGTCAACTTATTAATTGAAAACCATAGGACAACAATCAGCATGTCCTTCAGTGGAAAAACGAATCTCTTGTTAAAGTGAATTTGTAAGGCAATAAAAATGTATTTTTCAAATAAACGTATGGCCCAAGTCGTTTGGTGTGATACTTTTAACTTCATCTTTTGGCGGCTGCTGCTTTGTTTGCAGACTACATATTGATTTGTTTCCCAAAAACGTGTAGTATAACTCTACATTCCCACATGGGCGTTTTTCACCGCTCCATGCAGGTTATATTCATTCCAGTCAATCTTGTTTTTCGGCCTCCCGTCTAGAGAACTTTAATTAAAATAGTCTGCTAAAGCTTGAATCTCTTAAAAGAGAACGCTTGGAATCCTCAGCCGCGCTTTCATCACAGAACTCCCAAGGAACATACGCCTTCCCCCTCAAACATATGTTCAGAAGGGAATGTTTGTCTAGAAGCTACTAGGTTGCACCGAGGACTGAAACTTAACAAACTCCAAGAGGAAAGTGACAATAGAGAACATGTCCATGAGTTTTACATCCAGGCAATTCACCAGGCAAGTTTCTGAGGTTAGGCTAGTCAGGACTGGTCCATCCAGTTACCACCTCCATTTGATCTCAGAGAAGAGCTCAGGATAAGATGACGTTTTCTGTTCACTGTACTGACCAGAGTCCCTGGGTGATGAAAACAGTTAACGCTCTCAGCTGCTAACCAAAAGGTTGGAAGTTCAAGTTCACTCAGAGGCATATTGGAAGAAAGGCCTGGGAATCTACTTCCAAGAAATCAGCCACTGAAAACCTTATACAGCACAGTTCTCCTCTGACACACATGGGGTCGCCACGAGTTAAAGTCGACTCAATGACGACGGTTAATTTAATGGCACCAACAGTGGATCCTGTGCCCTCTAGGAGCTTGTCCTCTAAAATTGTCATACTGGTACTGCTGCTGAAGTGAGACGTGGTGATGGTGTTCACAGCCTCCCTTAGAGCAAAAGTCCTGAATTTCCTGTGATGATTACAAAGAAAAAAACAGAAAATCTGCCTAAGAGTATTCAGATATAAATTTAGTTTTAGGATTTTTTGAAATGTCTGTGTTTTATGATGAAACTTTACGGGTGCTGCTGTTTCCCCTGAGTACCATACAGAAATTTTCTTCTTAATCTTTTCCTCTGTCTTCTACTTTGCTGGTTGAGTCATATGAGCCATCCCTATAATGGAGAAGCTGCCTTTGCTCTGCTGATGTCTTACTTTCTGTAGAGTCAATGCAGAGAGCTTGTGGGTGTCTCAGAGAGGCTGTGGGGCCATGAGTCCTCAGTTCTTTCCTGGGCAGAACAGTACATTGCCATCCCCTGTGGCGCTCCCATTAGCGGGAGCTTCTGGCTTCAACGGCAATTCAGCATGAGGAAGAGATAAGTGGCAGTGTTCAGGGTTGAGAATCAAGCCATTTATGAAGAAGGGATTAATGAAGTACCGAAATTATATGCACAGATCATTAGGGCCTTGAAGATCACGTGGTACTGTATTATACTCAACCGGCCAAATACAGTGCTTTCTGAAATATTCTACTGATCTTTAAATTCATCTCCAAAACTGACATAATCAAAGAAAATTTTTTTAGAAACTACATGGGTTGGTTTATATCTACTGATTTATGCCCATATTTATGCCTATTCCCAAGAAAGGTGATCCAACCGAATGCAGAAACTATCGAATAGTATCATTAATACATTCAAGTAAAATTTTGCTGAAGATCATTCAAACGCGGTTGCAGCAGTATATCGACAGGGAACTGCCAGAAATTCAAGCCAGATTCAGAAGAGGATGTGGAACCAGGGATATCATTGCTGATGTCAGATGAATCCTGGGTGAAAGCAGAAAATACCAGAAAGATGTTTACCTGTGTTTTATTAACTCAGCAAAGGCATTTGACTGTGTGGATCATAACAAATTATGGATAACATTGCAAAGAGTGGGAATTCCAGAACACTTAATTGTGCTCATGAGGAACCTGTACATAAATCAAGAGACAGTTGTTCTAACAGAACAAGGGGGCACTGGGTGGTTTAATGTCCGGAAAGGTGTGTGCCAGGGTTGTACCTCTTCACCGTACCGATTCAGTTTGTATGCTGAGAAAATAATCCGAGAAGCTGGACTATATGAAGAAGAACAGGGCATCAGGATTGGAGGAAGACTCATTAACAACCTGTGTTATGCAGATGACACAACCTTGCTTGCTGAAAGTGAAGAGGACTTGAAGCACTTATGAAGGTCAAAGACCACAGCCTTCAGTATGGACTACACCTCAACATAAAACAAAAAATTCTCACAACTGCACCAATAAGCAACATCATTATAAGTGGAGAAAAGATTGAAGTTGTCAAGGATTTCATTTGACTTGGATCCACAATCAACGCTGGAAGCAGCAGTCAGGAAATCAAAAGATGTATTGCATTGGGCAAATCTGCTGCAAAAGACTTCTTTAAAGTGTTGAAAAGCAAAGATGTCATCTTGAAGACTGAGGTGCACCTGACACAAGCCATGGTATTTTCAATCGCATCATATGCACACGAAAGCTGGACGATGAATAAGGGAGACTGACAAAGAATTGACGCCTTTGAGTTGTGGTGTTGGCAAAGAATATTAAATATACCAGGGACTGCCAGAAGAATGAACAAATCTATCTCGGAAGAAGTACAACCAGAATGCTCCTTAGAATCAAGGATGGCAAGACTACATCTTACATACTTTGGACATGTTATCAGGAGGGTTCAGTCCCTGGAGAAGGACGTCATACTTGGTAGAGGGTCAGCAGAAAAGAGGAAGAACCTCAACGAGACGGCTTGACACAGTGGCTGCAACAACAGGCTCAAGCATAATGATTGTGAGCATGGCACAGGACCGGGCAATATTTCATTCTGTCGTACACCGGGTCGCTATGAGTCGGAACTGACTCAAAGGCACCTAACAACAACAACATACGGGTTGAGCTTTACAAATACATAACTGTTATATGTCTCATTTTTGCTTTCCCTCCTTAGGTAAACTTTAAAAATGTATTTTCATATTATAAGACCTAATAAATTAGGAAAGTTGTCATTCATATGCCTGACAAAGGTAGCCTTTTAAAAAATGACCCCAAAGTCTTTGACACCTCCTTCATCGAGAGGTGGAGTGTATGTCCCTTCTGTTGTATCTAGGTAGGCTCGTAACTGCTTCAACTAATAAAGTGGTGCTTTGTGACTTCTAAGATTAGGTCAGAGAAGACCATGCAACTTCTGACCCTGGTACTCTTGGAACAGTTTCTCCAGATCCTCCTCTCATAGCCCAGCCACCATGCCGTGAGATGCCCAAATCACGTGGAGATACAACATGTAGGTGCTCTAGATGACAGTCCCAGCTAAGCCCAGCCTTTGAGCAATCCCAGCCCAGGCGCCAGACATGTGAGTCAAGAAACCTTTAGATGGTTGCAGCTCCCAGCTTTTGGGGCCACCTTCAGCCATTCAAGTCTTCCCATCTGAGGCCTCAAACATCATGCAGCAAGGATAAGCCATTCCTGCAGAGCCCTGATGTAACTCCTGACGCATAATCAGTAAGCTTAATAAAATGGTTGTCATTTTAGGTTACTAAGTTTACAGATAAATGGAACATAAGAAATAATGGAGGTGGAAGATGGTTAGTATGTAACAAAAGTAAGGGAGGCTTAATATATTTCAGCCAAATATTTTGAAAAGAGAAAAGATACTCAAAATCTATTTGTGTCCTGAACTTGTCCTATTCAAGAAGTTAGATGAAGACAGAGTGCCATTTTATTTTCTGTGCAGCTCACACAAGGTTGGGAAGGATAGAAAAACCTGAGATTATGGAAGCAGTTCAATAAATTCTTGACAGACTGATAGGATGAACCAAATCTCACAAGATGAAAATACAACAGGGATAAATGTAAAATCTTCCATCTGTGTTAAAAACACAAACTTATCAATGTAGTACGGGAAGATGTAGCTTAGTATTAGTAAAAAGATGAAGGATTTGTATATTGAAAATAAGCTTCTTATGAACCAAGAACACAGAAAGATGATGCTGTATGAGGCTGCGTTAATAAAAATAGAGTCACCAGACTAAGGAATTGTATGGGGCACTGGGTGGCCCTCCTCTCTTCTCTGGAGTTGTGAGTCCACCAACAGTATCCTTTTTCATTCTCACTATCTCTCCTGAAGACCAACTAGAACATGGATAATGGTATACTGATGGTATTTGTGAAAACATGTCTCATGGAGGAATAGCTGGAGTATTCACTTGGATAAAAGGAGACACATAGGGTTTATGATAACTATCTACAATTTTCATGTAAGCCAAGAAAGTGACAGAGAATGAGAATCCTTCTGTATAACCCCAGGGATAGGACCATGAATGCTATGGAGTGGAAACTCCGGGGTGCCATACTGTACCAGTATAAAAACAACTTTAAGTAGCCAAAGTTACCCAAAGCTGGAACTAACTGCCAAGGACAGTAGTGAACATCGCAAACTAGAAAGTACTTGGCAGAGATATAGTCAAATGACCTTAATGGTCCTTTAAGCATTGAGGTTCTCTGATTCTTTTAGAGACGAGTTATAGTTCAACTCTTTGAATAAAATGTCATGTATTCACTCATTTATCCATTTATTCAACAAATAATTATCAAGTGTCTATGAGCTAAGTATTGCACAGGCCATGTAGAGGGTAGAAGCATGGCTAAAAATTAAACCCCACCTGCCAGGATCTTGTGGTAGAGTAAATGGTTTGTGGGCAAATATTGGAGCTAAAGGTAGAAAAGTAAAACCTGCAAAGGAAGGACAGCTGAACCACTTTGAACCACGTGTAGCAGAGTGCGGAGGAACGACACTGAAATATTACTCTGCTGCATTTTAATGGTATGCCGAGATCGACGCTGATACACAGCATAAATATGAATCGCGCATCGTTACCTTACTTGCATCAGCTTCAGGCTCAATGTTTGGGTTCTGTTTGAAAATATATATGAAATCTACGTTGACATTTTGTTTTAGAAGCACTCATTCCAAGTTTCCCAAACTTTCTGATTGAAATCCCCAGAATGAGAGTCTAGCAATAGGAGCAAGTGATGAATTGGGAAAGTTATTTGTTTTAGATACAGATAAATGAATAGAAAAGTAGGACAGCCCCAGGGGTGTTCCAAGCAAGCACAGTGATGACAATATTTACCCATTATGTTAATAATGTGTCATTACTTGTAGCTATTGCCTTAATGATAATTATATTAGCTTACTCAGGACAACTTTCAGTATTATATAAATTTAAGGAACTTATTTAAGGTTAGCTGAGTTTCGAGCATATTGCCTGCTTTCTTACTGCTGCAATGAAATCTCATTTCCCCAGCTCAGAAGTGCAGACTATTGGGTGCTTTGACAGTTGACATCAGGGTTCTTCCTTGGCCAGCTGTCAAAGGTGTCTCTTCCCAGGAGGCCGCATGCATTATGGAAGTGACAAATACGTGCTGCTCCTTGTCGCACAGCCACCAAGGCAAGCAGAGCTGTGAGTCGGCAGCCATTGCTTCCCAGCACAGCCAGCTGCACACTTAGCACCTTAGCTCTTCGCCAGAAAGGTGAATAGAGAATGGCAGAGAGGGATTTAGGCCCATCTTGCTTTTGGTCGGAAAGATTATAGAGGCTATTTAGTTCCGCTTCTTACCCACAACTGGAATCACCTATTAAACACTGCTGACAGGTAGCCATTCAGGCTACAGAGAGATCACTACTTTGGGGAGGCTCCTCATTCCTTTTATGAACAAGTTCTCTGTCTGCTGACATACAGTGGGATTCCCTGTAATAGTTCATCCATCAGTCATAGTCACAGCAGTCTTTAGAACACAAGGAAAGTAGTTAATATGTCCACACCCCTACCTCCGATCTTGCCTTACCAGGGCTAAAAAACCCTAGTCCCTATAATCATTTCTTATACAAACTGATTCCTATACTTCTCACCCCCACAGTTGCCTAACTGAGTTCTTTCTGAATTGTTAATGTTCCTCTTAATGTGGTTCCCGACTTTCATACAATACTGCAGCTGGTCTTCACCTCCTGGATACTGTGCACAGACTACCTCCTTAAACTGGGCACATCCTTTCTAGATTTGACATATTTCTCTCCCATGCCTTCGTTCCATGTCCATCCCACGGCCAAGTCCAGGGCCATCCCCAGACTAACCAGACACACTGATAAAGACATTCTGCCATTTGGACATAGATGCATCATTCAAACAGCATAATACCACTTAACTTTATATTATCCAAATCAGTGGACTTTTAAAAAAGTCTCCTTCCCAAGGATCTTATTCAGACATTTATTCAACAAATATTTAATTGAGCAGCAATTCTGTTCCAGGCACTGTGCTATACTTTGGTAAAGTCTTTGCTAAAGTCAATTTATGTGAAGACTGTGGCAAGTGTCCTCTTCAAAGAGGAAATGAGCTCAGTTTGGTATGAGTAAAGTCAAGCTGCTCCTGGGGAATCCCACTTCTTGTCCAAGAACTCACAAGCTGTCCCTTAAAACACCTGTTTTAGAGATTGCTGCAGATCCATGTTAAGCTCACCAAGCTGGAGCTGCCATTACCTCCCTTTCTCTGCCTTTTGAAAATCAGGGTATTCCTCCATTTCTAGTCTCTTGACTCTGAATCTATAAGTTGTCATAAGCCCTGGGATGCAATTCACTTAAACCTAGGAGTCTGTGTGCATTTTGAAGGTTAGACGATCTCCTTCCAGTTCTTCTTGAAGAAGAATATAGAAGCGAATGGGGCTGCGTGGTTCTGCTCCCTCTCTGACAGCTGTTAACTTTACACCATCTGTTCCCGTCACTAGGCGTGTTTCTTCCTTGTCTTTTCTCTGAACAGAGTGAAAAGTTGTTTTGTTGCCTTTGCTTTTAGTGATCATCTTTAGTCATTTTCTCGAGTGTGTTCTAGCTCTCGTATCTTATATATGCCCCTTTATCAGAGAACACTATAAGCGGCAGCAAAGATTTCTTCAGACGCTACTTCCCGCCCTTTCTTCCTCAAGGAAATTGTGTGTGATCGGATTGTCAGAATTTGCTTTCCTCTTAGATCTTTTCCTCCTTATTGAGTCATATTCACATTTACAGTCTGTAACCAGGAGGATGTTATATGTTCTCTGAATTCTTTGAAATCTGCTTCGCTAAAATCCAGTGTCGATCCCTAACTACGCCAAATCTTTTATCAACTTGCTCTTATGGACTCTGAGATGATATTTTCACATAATTTTAATGTCCCTGTCATAAATGCCCAGTAAGATCAGAATAAATCTTGAACAGACTGTATCTTCTGAATAAGGGAATTGTTGGCTAGGAAAATAAGCATTTATCAGCCCCATGTCACAGTAATAATGATGGTTAGGTAATTTGATCATATCATAACCTCCTTGTGATGTAGGTGTAATTGTTGCCATTTTAAAGATGAAGGAACTAAAGTTGGAAAGAATAAGTTACTTGCTTAAAGTCCAGCAGGTGGATTGTCAGAGACCTGCTCACCAAATCCACTTCCTCTTTTTTGCTGGGGTCAACTACATCCCTCAGCCTCTTGTGATGTTCAAGCTAATTGAATGTGAATGGAAATAACATGTGCCATTTCTCAGCCTGGCCTATTAAAAACATCCCCTTAACCTGACCCCTCATGCTCTTTCATCTCCCACTGGTGTGATGCAGATGAGCAGGCTGATCCTGGGAGCCAAGTGCGGAATGTAATAGAACTACAAGAATAAAAGAAGTTAAATCCCTGAAGCAGTGCTTGGAATAATCAGTTTCCGATTACCAGTTGCCATTGCATTGACTTTGACTCATGATGACCTCATGTGTGTCAGAGTAGAACTGTGCTCCAGAGGGTTTTCAGTGGTTGATTTTTTGGAAGCAGATCACCAGGCCTTTCTTCCGAGATACCTCTGGGTGGACTTGAACCTCTAACCTTTCTGTTAGCAGCTGAGTGCGTTAACCATTTGTACCTAGAGACTCCACTAGGAGACAAGCCTCTCATGGATCAAGAACAACCTTTTTGGACTTAACATGAGAAAGAATTGAGCTTCTTTTTATTAAACCATTGAGGATTGAGATTTCATCTGTTACTACCACCAATGTTACCCTAATGAAAACTGGTAGTAAGAGCAGACTGAGGTCTTTCTGAAATGACAGTCCATATTTAGATACTTAATCTTCCCAAACCTTGGGTTCCTCCTGTATAGAATAGGCATAATAGTAATATCTACCTCATAGGGAACTACAGCATTATATGACAAAATATAGGTAAAGTACATAGCAGAGTACCTGATGTTCACCATCTACTCAATAAATACATGGCTATCATTTGTATTATTAATACTCTGTACTTCCACAGAACCACATATGTCTCTGTAGCTATCTTGTAAACTCTTTTGTAGTGACATTATCTATGCCATTTCTTGCATGAATGGTCTATATTATAACCCTGGCAAATTCTTTCTAATTATCTTTTCTTTGGTAAAGCGGAGGGTCAGCAAAAAAGAAGAACACCTTCAACGAGACAGATTGACACAGTGGCTACAGCAATGGGCTCAAACATGGCAATGATTGTGAGGATGGCACAGGACTGGGCAACATTTTATTGTGTTGTACATAGGGTAGCTGTGAGTTGAAACCAACGGCACCTAACAACCTTTTCTTTACCTACACCTTGAAGTTCTTCCCTGTGATTCCACCCTTAGACTAATAACAATTCTATGGAGAAAAATAAAAACTTTTTTTTATCGATTACTATGTATATACTACTCATCTGTCAGTTTGTTGTACTGTGGTGGCTTGCATGTTACTGTGACGCTGGAAGCTATGCCACCAGTATTTCAAATACCAGCAAGGTCACCCATGGTGGACAGGTTTCAGCAGAGCTTCCAGACTAAGAATAACTAGAAAGAAAGACCTGGTAGTCTATTTCTGAAAAAAAACAGCCAATGAAAACCTTACGAATAGCAGTAAAACATTGTCTGATATAGTGCTAGAAGATGAGCTTCTCAGGTTGGAAGGCACTCAAAATATGACTGAGGAAGAGCCACTTCCTCAAAGTAGACAAGGATGGACTAAAGCTTTGGAAACCTTCATTTGCTGATATGGCATGACACAAAATGAAAAGAAACAGCTGCAAACATCCATTAATAATCAGAATGTGGAACGTATAAAGTATGACTCTAGGAACATTGAACACCATAGAAAATGAAATGGAATGTATAAAGATACATATCCTAGGCACTGTTGTTACTGTTATGTGCCTTCGAGTCAATTCCGACTCATAGCCACCCTATGTGCGACACAGTGAAACACTGCCTGGTCCTGCGCCATCCTCACAATCGTTGTTATGCTTAAGTCCCTTGTTGCAGCCACTGTGTCAATCCATCTTGTTGAGGTTCTTCCTCTTTTTCCTCTTTTTCTTCCCCTTTTTCCCTGACCCTCTACTTTACCTAGCATGATGTCCTTCTCCAGGGACTGATCCCTCCTGATTACATGTTCAAAGTATGTGAGACGTAGCCTCACCATCCTTGCTTCTAAAGGGCATTCTGGTTGTACTTCTTCCAAGACAGATTTGTTCCTTCTTCTGGCAGTCCATGGTATATTCAATAGTCTTCGCCAACACCACAACTCAAAGGCGTCAATTCTTCTTTGGTCTGCCTTATTCAATATCTAGCTTTCATATGCATATGAGGCAACTGAAAACACCATGGCTTGGGTCAGGCGCACCTTAGACTTTAAGGTGACATCTTTACGTTTCAACACTTTAAAGAGGCCTTTTGCAGCAGATTTGCCCAGTGCAATGTGTCTTGATTTCTTGACTGCTGTTTCCATGAGTGTTAATTGTGGATCTAAGTAAGATGAAATCCTTGACATGTTCAATCTTTTCTCCATTTATCATGATGTTGCTTACTGGTCAAGTTGTGAGGATTTTTGTTTTCTTTATGTTGAGGTGTAATCCATACTGAAGGCTGTAGACTTTGATCTTCATCAGTGGGTGTTTTAAGTCCTCTTCCCTTTCAGCAACTACGATTGTGTCATCTGCATAATGCAGGTTGTTAATGAGTCTTCCTCCCATCCTGATGCCCCATTCTTCTTCATATAGTCCAGCTTCTCGGATTATTTTTTTCAGCATACAGATAGAATAGGTATGGTGAAAGGATGCAAACCCTGATGCACACCTTTCCTGATTTTAAACCACACAGTATCCCCTTGTTCTGTTTGAACAACTGCTTCTTAACACAATTAAGTGCTCTGGAATTCCCATTCTTTGCAATGTTATCCATAATTTGTTATGATCCACACAGTGGAATGCCTTTGCGTAGTCAATAAAACACAGGTAAACATCTTTCTGGTATTCTCTGCTTTCAGCCAGGATCCATCTGACATCAGCAATGATATCCCTGGTTCCACGTCCTCTTCTGAATCTGGCTTGAATTTCTATTGATATACTGCTGCAGCTGCTTTTGAACAATCTTCAGCAAAATTTTACTTGTATGTGATACTAATGATATTGTTCAATAATTTCCACATTCTGTTGGATCATCTTTCTTGGGAATAGGCAAAAATATGGATCTCTTCCAGTTGGTTGACCAGGTAGCTGTCTTCCAAATTTCTTGGCATAGATGAGTGAGCACTTCCAGCTCTGCATCCATTTGTTGAAACATCTCAATTGCTATTTTGTCAATTCCTGGAGCCTTGTTTTTCACCAATGCCTTCAGTGTAGCTTGGACTTCTTCCTTCAGTACCATTGGTTCCTGATCATATGCTACCTCTTGAAATTGCTGAACGTTGACCAATTCTTTTTGGTACAATGACACTGTATTCCTTCCATCTTCTTTTGATGCTTCCTGTGTCATTTAATATTTTCCCTGTAAAATATTTTGATATTGCAACTCGAGGCTTGAATTTTTTCTTCAGTTCTTTCAGCTTGAGAAATACTGAGCATGTTCTCCCCTGTTGTTTTCCTATCTGTAGGTCTTTGCACATGTCATTTTAATACTTTAGTTTGTCTTCTCCAGCCACCCTTTGAAATCTTCTGTTCAGCTCTTTGACTTCATCATTTCTTCCTTTCACTTTAGCTACTTGATGTTTGTCTTAGTCATCTAGTGCTTCTCTAACAGAGATACCACAGGTGGATGGTTTTAACAAGGAGAAGTTTATTCTCTCACAGTCCAGTAGGCTACAAGTCCAAACTCAGGGCAACAGCTTCAGGAGAAGGCTTTCTCTCTCTGTCAGCTCTGGAGGAAGGTCCTTGCAATGCATCAGTCTGTCCTTGGTCTGGGGGCATCTCAGCACAGGAACCTCAGGTCCAAAGGAGGCGCTCCACTCCCAGCACTGCTTTCTTGGTGGCACGAGGTTCCCATGTGTCTCTGCTCGCTTCTCTCTTTTATATCTCAAAAGACATCGCATTAAGTCACTATCTAATCTTGTCAACCTCATCAGTATAACCTCATCACAGTGATAGAATTTACAACTCATAAGGAGATCACATATAATCTCATCATAGTGATAGAGTTTACAACACATAAGGAAATCACATCAGATTACACAATCATACAATACTGGGAATCATGATCCAGCCAAGCTGATAGATATTTTTTGGGGACACAACTCATTCCATGACTACATTCAAGAGCAAGTTTCAGAGTCTCGTCTAACATCCATTTTGTTCTTTTCTTTCTTTCTTGTCTTTTTAATGACCTCTTGCTTTCTTCATGTATGATGTCTTTGAAGTCATTCCACAGCTCGTCTGGTCTTCCGTCATTAGTGTTCAATGCGTCAAATCTATTCTTGAGATGATGTCTGAGTCATCCAGTGCTGCTATAACAGAAATACTATAAGTGGATGGCTTTAACAAAGAGAAGTTTATTTCCTCACAGTAAAGTAGGCTAAAAGTCCAAATTTAGGGCATCAGCTCCAGGGGAAGGATTTCTCTCTCTGTCAGCCTTCTCATCAATCTTCCCCTGGACTAGGAGCTTCTCCTCACAGGGACCCTGGATCCAAAGAATTTTCTCTGCTCCTGGCACTGCTTTCTTGGTGGTATGAGGTCCCCTACTCTCTGCTTGCTTCCTTTTCCTTTTTTCTCTTTTAAGATAAAAGGCAGTGCAGACTGCACCCCAGGGAAACTCCCTTTACATTGGATGAGGGATGTGACCTTAGTAAGGGTGTTACAATCCCTAATCCTCTTTAACATAAAATTACAGTGACAAAATGGAGGAAAACCACACCATACTGGGAATCATGGCCCAGCCAAATTGATACACATATTTTTGGAGGGACATAATTCAGTCCATGACATATGATCTCTAAATTCAGGTGGGATATACTCAAGGTCATACTTTGGCTCTCATGGACTTGTTCTAATTTTCTTCAGTTTCAGCTTGAACTTGCATATGAACACTTGATGGTCTGTTCCCCCGTTGGCCCCTGGCCTTGTTCTGACTGATGATATTGAGCTTTTTCATCTTCTCATTCCACAGATACAGTCGATTTGATTCCTGTGTATTCCATCTGGCAAGGTCCACATGTATAGTCGCTCTTTATGTTGATGAAAAAGGTATTTGCGATGAAGAAGTCATTGGTCTTGCAAAATTCTGTATTCGATCTCCGGCATCATTTCTATCACCAAGGCCATCCTTCTTCTTTGTTTTCAGCTTTCACCTTCCAATCACCAGTAATTATCAATGCATTATGGTTGCATGTTCGACCAATTTCAGACTGCAGAAGTTGGTAAAAGTCTTCAATTTCTTCATCTTTGGCCTTAGTGGTTGGTGAGAAAATTTGAATAATAGTCATATTAACTCGTCTTCCTTGTAGGCGTATGGATATTATCCTAACACTGACAGCGTTGTACTTCAGGATAGATCTTGAAATGTTCTTTTTGGTGACACCATTCCTCTTCAATTTGTCATTCCCGGCACAGTAGACCATAGAATTATCCAATTCAAAAAGGACAAATACCAGTCCATATCAGCTCACTAATGCCTAGGATACAGATGTTTACGTGTTCCATTTCATTTTTGACAATTTCCAACTTTCCTAGATTCATACTTCGTACATTCCACACTCCCATTATTAATGGATGTTTGCAGCTGTTTCTTCTTATTTTGAGCTGAGCCACATCAGCTAAACAAATAATCCGAGAAGCTGGACTATATGAAAAAAAATGCAGCATCAGGATTGGAAGAAGACTCATTAACAACCTTCGTTATGCAGATGACACAACCTTGCTTGCCGAAAGTGAAGAGGCCTTGAAGCACTTACTGATGAAGATCAAAGACTTCAGCCTTCAGCATGGATTGCACCTCAAAAATCCTCACAACTGGACCAACAAGCAGCATCATGGTAAACAGAGTAAAGATTGAAGTTGTCAAGGATTTCATTTGACTTGGATCCACAATCAGCACCCATGGAAGCAGCAGTCAGGAAATCAATGTATTGCATTGGACAAGTCTGCTGCAAAAGACCTCCTTGAGGTGTTAAAAAGCAAAGATGTCACTTTGAGGACTAAGGTGAGCCTGACCCAAGACATGATATTTTCAACTGCCTCATATGCATGCGAAAGCTGGAAAATGAATAAGGAAGATGGAAGAAGAATTGACGTCTTTGAATTATGGTGTTGGTGAAGAATATTAAATATACCATGGACTTCCAGAAGAATGAACAAGTCTATTTTGGAAGAAGTGCAGCCAGAATACTCCTTAGAAGCAAAGATGGTGAGACTTTGTCTCATGTACTTTGGACATGTTATCAGGAGGGACCAGACCCTGGAGAAGGACATCATGCTTGGTAGAGAGTCAGGGAAAAAGAGGAAGATCCTCAATGAGATGGACTGACACATTGGTTGCAAAGATGGACTGAAACATAGTAATGATTGTATGGATGGTGTGGAACCTGGCAATGTTTCGTTCTCTTGTACATAGGGTCATTATGAGTTGGAACTAACTCAATGGCACCTAACAAACAATGTATATGTAATTCATTTATATCAGATAAATTATATTCTTTCTTCTTTGTCTTCACCATAAAGCTCATGTTACCAAATATAATGTTATAATGTATTGTGTTTGAGATAAAATTTGGCGGCTTGGCTAAAATTTTCAAGTAACTTTATTTAACTGAACTTCTGAAAGTAATCATTCTCTTTAAGTTCTGAGGTATTCTTTTAGAGCCAAAAACCAAACCTGTTGCGGGTGTGTTGATTTAACTCATAACAACCCTATAGGATAGAGCAGAACTGTACCATAGGGTTTCTAAGGAGTGACTGGTGGATTCAAACTGCTGACCTTCTGGTTAGCAGGCCAGGCTCTTAACCACTGCACCACCAGTGCTCCTCTTTTAGAGCAATGCATCTCAGACTTTGATTTCAGATTTGAAAAGATTTGGAGATCTTGTTAAAATGCAGAATTCAGTGGAGCTGGGGTGATGCCCAGGGTTTTGCAGTTCGTACAAGCTCCGGGGTAATGCCGATCCCAGTGTTGCTGGACCAGGGACCACACTTGGAGGAGCAAGATTCTAAAATTTATAAAAATATTCATCAGTCTCCTATTTGGTTGCATTTAGTCGAATTCATGCCAGGTGATAAACTAATTCTTCGAAAAAGCCAAAGAAAGGGAAAACTAAGCTGTTCAGCAAAGAAGAGAAATGGATAGGTCTTTTAGGACCAGAATAAGAAAAGTCAATGCAGAAAAGAGAACTCTGTTTTCAAAAGATTTAAAGAGAAACAATCTCATATTCTTTTAATGTATTATATAAGGAAATAGGGAAATACATTAGGAATGAGAAGGGTAAAAGAAAATACTGCCTTTATTAAAGCAGTAGTTGTCAAATTTAGAACACACCAGAACCATTTTTGATGTTGTTAGTTGCCATTGAGTCAGCTCCAACTTATGGTGACCCCATGTACAACAGAAATAAATGTTGCTGGGTCCTGCTCCATCCTGATGATTGTTGGTATGCTAGAGTCCGCTGTTGTGGCCACTGTGTATTTAGAGTTTCTTCCAAGCTAGAAGGCTCATCTTCCAGCACTATATAGGACAATATATTTCATTGTGCTCTATAAGGGTTTTATTGGCTAATTTTTGGAAGTAGATCACCAGGCCTTTATTCCTAGTCTGTCTTAGTCTGGAAGCTTTGCTGAAACGTGTTCACCAGGGGTGACCCTGCTGGTATTTGAAATACCGGTGGAGAGCTTTCAGCATCATAGCAACATGCAATCCACCACAGTATGAGAAACAGAGAGCCAGGTTGTGGAGAATCACCCTAAATCCATCGCCACCCCATAGGACAGAGTAGAACTGCCCCATAGGGTTTCCAAGGCTGTAATCTTTACAGGAGCAGACTACCACATCTTTCTCCCATGAGTTGCTGGTGGATTGAAACCGCCAACTTTTCGATTAGCAGGCGAGTGCTTAACTACTGGGCTTCAAGGGCTCCTTGAGAATCACCCTAGGGCTTATTAAAAGACGGACTGCTGATTCAGTAGGTCTGGGGTGGGACTCAGTAAATTGCATTTCTAACAAGTTCCCAAGCAGCATTGATGCTTCTAGTCAGAGACCACACTTTGAGAATCTCTGGGCAAAATGACACAAAATAAAGGAAACAGTTAAAACCCATTGCAGGTCCTGACATCTTGCATCTACAAACACCTAAGAAAGAGCCCAGAGTAATTTCAGGACCTTCAGCTATCATTTTAAAAAATTTCTGAAGGGTAAATGTTTTGACTAAAGCAGGATTGGAACAACTTAGTTTCCTTCCCTAAATGGCGGAAGGAATGATCCTGAACAACCCTGGACTTCTAAGTTTAACTTCACCATGTAGGAAGTTAGGCAGGGGGAGACAGAAAAAATAATTCCAAAATCTATTGTCAAGCACCTTGAAAAGAACAGAGCATTGAGTAAAAACAAGGGTAGTTATCTAAAGAAAGCGCTCTTTCACATGGTTTTAGATTTGGAAAAGATCTTAGAATCACAGCAATTTATTTTAAAGATAAGAAAATTAATGTACAAAGAGAACTTTGTGCCCAAGGTCATACAGCTGTTTAGGTGCAGATAAAGGAGAGGATTCCAGTCTCCTGGGCCATTCTCTGTTCTCTCCATCCTGAAGCAGCTGTGGATTCTGATGTCATTCACTGGTAGGCTCCGTGCCAGCCTGACTAGGGCAGGCAGCGTGTTGGGAACCCCAGTGTTCATTATGGCCAACTACAACCGAGACAGTGCCTCCGGTGCCTCTATTCTGGTACTTTATCTCATATGCCACATGGCCACTCAGACTCATCCAGTCATCTGGGACAGCCATGGCAGACAGACTGTTGCCTTTGCCAGAGAAGCACTGCATCTCCCTGTTCTGACTCTAATAGCACTGTTCATTCTGTGTATATAACTGACAACTTAATACCCTGGGAATAATAATCTAAGATGCACATTCATTCAGTCAATAATATAGGGTCACTATGAGTCAGAATCGACTCAACGGCAATGGGTTTGTTTGTTTGTTTGTTTGTTTGTTTGTTTGGTACTATGCACAAAGAGGCATTTCACTGGGCCATGTGGATCACCAAAGAAGAAAAGTTTCCTTACTCCAAATGCATAGTTGGTGTACAGCTAATGGGGTGATAGTACAGAGCTATATCATCAAAGGATCATTCTAGAGTCAGGAAAGAGGACACTTAGTACATACAGCCTTACTATATACAGGCACATAGTTCACAACATGAGGGAAGTCAGAGCTCTTTGAGTCTAATACCTTCAGGTGACAGGTGAGAAATGAAAGTGTAGAGAGATGAACTGACTTGACTAATATAATAGCTTTTTAGTGAAGGTGAGAAAGGTGAAGATGTTTCTGCCACAGAAGAAACCACCACCACTGCTAGTGGCTGTTGAGTGGATTCCAACTCATGGCGACACTGTGTGTGTCACAGTAGAACTGTGCTCCATAGGGTTGACAATGGCTGCTCTTTCAGAAACAGATTGCAGGGCCTTTTTTTCCCTGAAGTGCCTCTGGGTGGAATCGAACCTTCAACCTTTTGGTTAGCAGCTGAACATATTAAACATTTGTGCCACCCAGGGACTCCCTTTGGTAAAGAACTTGGACTAAACTTTGATGTCCTGGCCCCTGATTCATAGCTCTTTCTATTTTATATACTGCTATCCAAACATATCATCTCAATATAAATTAAAGGCCTTCTTATTACTGTCAAATAGAGGGAAGGGAGACTATGTCTTTAGGTCACTTCCTTCTGTGAATAACAAGGATTCTCTATTGCAAGCACTATTTCTCAGCCTTAGCTACACATTAGAATCACCTGGGGAGTTTAAAAAAATACTGATGTCTTGGTTTCACTCACAGCGATTTGTATTCAATTAGTCTGGGGTGCAGTCTGAGCATCGGGATCTTTAAAAAATTCCTAGATGATTCTAATGTACAGTTGAAGTTGAGAACCACTGTTCTGTAGGAATTGTCTTGAGCCCATTTTGGCTTAATAGAGGCCAGAGAGCTTAAGAGATGCTGGTGATGTGGCTTCTTACTAAGAGAAAACAGATTCCAATAATGAAATGAAATCCAGAATCTCCTGGCTCCACTCTTAAAGGGGAGCTTACAGGCAAGATGAAGGGCAGCCAGACTGAGGGGCCTCCACTCTGTTACCCCAAGTTTCGCCTTCCTCTTGGGAGTCTCTTACTACTAAGTGCTCAGATCCAATGGTGGGCCAAATCTCCTTCTCTTGGTCCCTACTTTTGTGGCTGATAAAAGCTCTAACTTCCTAACTAAAACCAAAACACTCAACCCATTGCTGATGAGTGGATTCTGACTCATAGTGACCCTATAGGACAGAGTAGAACTGCCCCATATGGTTTCCAAGGAGCAGCTGGTAGATTGGAACTGCTGACCTTTTGATTAGCAGACAAGCTCTTAACCACTACGCCACCAGGGCTCTAACTTCCTAACAGTCATTACTAATATTACAGAGAATACAAGAGGATAGAAGTACAGAGAATACAAGAGATATAAACATTCTAGCTTCCAAAGTAAAATATTCTGAGTAATAGCCCACTCTCTGAGATTTTCAAGTACTGTACTGTCATACTTGAGAGTCTAGAAGAAGAGGCCTCTTTCAAGTCCTGACCTCCTCTCCATCCTCTTTTAATGCTTTATCTCACTTTCTCAGTTGAGGTCGGGCCCTATACATGGCTGCCCAATGGAACTTTCTGCAATAATAGAAGCGTTTTACATTTGCACTGTCCAACAAAGTAGTCACTAGTCAGTGCTAACCACATGTGGCTATTGAGCACTTGACATGTGACTAGTGCAACTGCTGAACTAAATTTGTATTTGATTTAAATTTAAATGGTCACGTGTGTCTTGCAGCTACCAATTTGGACAGCATGACATGAGGATATCATCTTGACCCTAAAACAGATTGAATTGTGTAACCTCTTACAAAGGCATTCATGTACGAAAAATTCACAATGCCAAGATGAGAAAAATCAGTGCTCTTATGGAGTTGTGGAGTCCTGGTGTGGTTCAAATTGTTAACACGCTCAGCAGCTAACGAAAGGTTGGAGGTTCAAGTCTGCCCAGAGGCACCTCAGAAGAAAGGGCTGGTGATCTGAAACATCAGCCATTGAAAACCCTATGTGGCACAGTTCTACTCTAACACACATGGGGTCGCCATGAGTTAGAATTGACAGCAACTAGTCTTTTTTTTTTTTTTTTTTAATGGAGTTGTATCAGAAAGAAAGGGCAGAGAAATAATAGTGGTGTCCTCAAAACAAGCTACAGTCTCTACCATCTGGCATGGCTGTGACCCGAGGTAAAAGCTGAAATGCAGTGCTGGTTTCGACTTTGACAAAAGCCTCTCACAAACCAACACTTTAACTGGAAGCTCCTGACTTGGGAGGGGCGGGAGAGTGGGGAGTCAAGTACAAAAGTTGCAACAACCATCTTTTTTCAACATTTCCCAGAACTTCCTGACTTTTTTGGTATCAGATTACTCTGACCATCACATTCCTGCTATATTAGCACTTCTTCCTGGTTCCATAAATACTGGAAAATGACATTCGGGATCCCCAAAACCAAACAAAGCAAAACACCAAAGTTTTGTTTTTAGTAACTTAACCTTTTGAACCTCCTGCAGTGTTCATTCAAACGTGTAACGGGGCTGGAGTTAAGTTCTCATATCATCTGAAAGACAAGGTAAGCAGTATTTAATTCAGAGAGTTAAAAAGTAAAGGACTAGTTTAGATTTGCAATTAACATCTGAACTCATTAAACCCCTAACCGCTTCCTTGGGTAGAATTTGACTTGTTCCCACTACGCCATTTTCTTCTTACTCCACTGGAAATTCGCCCCCACTGTTTACAGTCTGGATCATAGGGCAGAGCAGTTCAAAGTGTGTTTACTGGACTCCTATTGCCTGGGGCTGAATCCTTCTTCCACTATTACCTGTGTGACCTTGGACAAGCTACTTGACTTCTCTGGTTGCATTTTCCTTACATCTAAATGGGGATAATAATAACCTCATTCATAGAGTTGTTTGAGAAATAAATGAGTTAATGTTTATAAAACACTTAGTAAAGTGTCTAGTAGGTAGTCATTTCTTAATACATTTAAGTGATTGCTACTATTGTAACCCAATTTTTAGTCAGAAAGCTTTGTTCGCTTCCGGCCCCTCCTCTGCAACCCTAAGCAACTAGTTATGTGACCTTGGTCTATTTACTTCTCCTCTCTGACCTTTGGTTTGTATCCATTGAAAAAGGAAAATAATCATTCTCAGAGGGTTGTAAAGATCGAACTAGAAAGCAGATGTGGAAGTGAAACGAGACGGAAAGTATATGAGTTTCCAAAGGTAGAAGGGTAATGTTCATTATATCCCCAGGGAAATGGCAGCTCCCCTCTGAAATGGCCTCAAGACTAGATTTGCCAACATACGTCATCTCATCCTCAGCTTGGCTGACTCAGAAGGCTTAGTGGTCAGCACCAAGACAGCAGACTCATCACTCAGGGGTGGACTTACCTCAGCCAAGCCCATGGAACTGAAGGATAAAAGTAGAATGTCAATTTGCACATTTATTAGGAGAAATAAAACCACCATCTCAGACAAAGAGGTCAAACAAGCACATTCTCGCTTTGTATCCCCTTTGTACAAATAAGCCAGATCAGAATCAGAAAGCTGTTTGAAGAACATGTACTCGAGACAAGAGCAGTTGCTTATATGGTCCAGATGTTTCATAGCATCCAGGAGTGTCCCTCTCTGCACCAGGATGCCAAGTACAGGTTCAGATTGGTTCCTTTCTCAGGCCTGAGCACCCTCCCTCTGCTGGTCAGTGCAGACATAAGCCCGACCAAAATCTTTCCTCCAAGACTCCCCCTTTTCTATGTTTCTAGAGCCCCTCACTAAAGTCTGACCAGCACATTCTTTCCATAGATAAGCACATGCCTTTTGGTGTCATTCTGGTCCATTCAGACTCTTTTCAGTTATCTCCACTCTAAGCCACTAGATGTTTATGTCATAGTTTAATGCTCAGATGTTAAGTCTTTTTTTCCAGGTTCTCAGGGACAACTAAAAGAGTATATTATTGCTATTATGTAGCTAGTGACTTCAGGTTACAGTTCCTTAAAGAACGATTTGGAAATCATTTTGCCCCTAGGTTGTATTTGTTTATTCACTTTCTGTGCTGTATATCTTCTATTTGGTCTTCCGGATCCATTCCCCACTGTCCTTTCTGCCTCAGAAGTCTAATGTGTATAGATTCCATCAATGGACTTCCCTACCCTTGGTTTCCAGTTGGGTTTAACCAGGGAAGAGCCTTGGCAGAAGTTTAGAGGGAAGAAGGAGAGTAGTTCAGGTTATCTATTCCCCTTGGCTCCCTTTCTGAGAGATTACCTTGGGCTATTTGTGTCACTGAACTAAATGTCACCGCTCCTCTCTAGGAAGTCTCCTCTATAAGACTCTCAAGGAATCCAGATGCCACTCCCTCTCCTCCTCTCTTCAGGCTTAGTCGTGGCAGATACTCTGCTGCTATTAACCCCAGGTTACGGCAATATCCCCTGTGCTTCCCCACATTTTCATAAGCAATCCTTTTGTAAATAAACCTTCTTTGAAATTTCCTAATTTGTGTGAACCATCTGTTCCTTGTTCGTGTCCTGAATGATACAGTTTGTTTTGGGTTTTGACATTTGTAATTTTCCAAGTAGATATATGTAATATTAGCCTTTTAAGAGGCGGGTGAATGTCTTAGTGGCAGAAATACTTCAAGGACCTGGCAGGCATGGACTCTGGATTCACCGGCTCATACCTTAATGACAGCATCCACTACCCAGAATCCTCACCACAGCCCAGTATCTTCCTGTGTGCACCAGGGAACAGTAGCTGCATCTTGAGTGGGTAGCAGGGATGTGGGGGGTGCCGGGAGGAAGGCTCATTAACATGCATGGTCCCTGTATCATCCAGGAAAGAGCCAATCAACTAGTATGAATGACACAGGAGTCATAGAAAAATTGACATGCAGTATATTTTAATCAATTATAAACTCACAATTTTTAGAGCTAAGAAATTCATTAACCTTCCAGGACTGAGATACTGGGCTTGAGGGCTAGGGACCATAGTCTCAGGGGACATCTAGGTCAACTTGCTTATCATAATCTATATAGACAATGTTCCACATCTTACTTGGGCTCTAAAAAGCTTGTGAGCAGCCATCTAAGATGCAACAATTAGTCTCTTCCCAACCAAAACAAAGACGAGTGAAGAAAACCAAAGACTCAAGGAAACAATTGGTCCAAAGGACTAATGGACTGCATGAACCACAGCCTCCATTAGCCTGAAACCAGAAGAACTAGATGATGCCCAGCTACCATTATTAAACGCCCTGACCAGGACCACAATAGTAGCTCATGGACAGACTGAGAGAGAAATGCAGAGCAAAATTCAAACTCATAAATAAGACCCAGACTTACTCATCTGACAGAGACTAGTGGAACCCCCAAGACTGGCCCTTAGACACCCTTCAAACTTGGAACTGAAATCACTCCCAGAGATCACATTATATCCATACAATAGACAGGCCTATAAAATGAACAATAACACCAGTGAGGAACGTACCTCAGAACAATCAACTACACGAGAATTGAAGGGCAGCATTTGCCCAAAAACAAAGTTCAGAAGGACAGTAGGGGTAGGAGCTGGGTGAATGGACACGGGGAACCCAGGGAGGAAGACAGGAGAGTGCTGACACATTCAGGGTTTGCAAGCAATGTCACAACACAAGCTGTGTATAAACTGTTGAATGAGAAACTAATTTGCTCTATAGACTTTCACCTAAACAAAAATAAAATGTTCGTGAAGAAAGAACAAGAGCCAGATTAAAAAAAAAGAAGAAGAAGCTTATTAAAGATCCCAACCCTTCATTTCACAGATGAGGAAAAAACCCAGACCTACAGAGCCATTTATGTAAAATATTTCAGACAGCCTGGCCAGGGACTCAGCTTCTTTATTTCCAGTCCAGGTGGCTTCCAGGAAAAAACAGTTGTTCCTTAAGACAAATAGCAAGAGTTCCGGCAGGTTTTTTCCAGCATGTAAGACTTTATTTTCTCAATGCAGTAATTACATCAGCTTGCTTCTAACTCAGATTTCTGTTAAAACTCACCAAAAAAGCATAGAAATAAAAAGTAGATATTTTATATACATCTGTTGTATATAAAATATAGCCTATATGTGGACACAGCATACACACATATCTATTTCCATTTTAGCTTTCTACTTGGTTCTCATTAGTTCAGCTTTCTTGCTCTAGCCCTGCACATGTGCTTCTTTTCATGGCTGGTTTAGCGTTAACATTTTGGGAATTATGATAGGCTCTTTCAAACTGTGAAGAGAGAGCTGGATATTCAATGGAAAAGTAACCTATCAAATCACATTTTTTCTGACGTAAGCGAACTTACAAAAAAAAATGTAAGAAGAGGTATTTCTTCAACTTGCTATCTGAGGGTAAAAAGGAACTCAAGGCAATGCCAGAGTACTGAAATTCAGGTAAAAAGCTTTGTCACATGCACTTGGCCTTTTTATTCAAAGTCTACATGGGGTGGTTTTTACCCACTTAAAGTTTCCCTTTGTCACTTGAGCATGTCAAAAACAAACATTTTTCTTTAGATTTTGCTATAATATTTCTATCTGGGGAAAAATAAGTTTAAAAGGTCAGATTTCATCTGTAAGACCATATTATACCTAAAAACCCAGGACTTTGGCCAAACCAAAACCCAGCCATCTGGGGGGTCAAAGCCCCAGGAGGCAAGGAGTGAGAATTTCTTCTAGATTGTCTTTCTTCCCTGGTGACCTGGGAAACCCACCATTGCCCCCAGTAGTGAGAAGACTGGCTCTTGGTTCAAGCAGCAGAAAAAGTAGATATCATGAGAAAAACAAAGGGGAGAGGAGAATCCAATGGATGAAAGCCTGACACTCCCAAAGCCGAGGGAGGTAGAAGGATGGGCCTCAGGAAGCTCAGGAGGTCCAGGAAGTGGGATGCACAAAAAATGCCTTTCAGCAGAACCAGTCTGTCTAGAAGCTTCCTCTGCCACTGGACACCTGCTGGGTTGCCTTGAAGGTCCCTCTCCCCTTTTTTTCAGGGTGACAAAGCTTTATTTCAGGATCCCAGGCATGAAATTCTAATTGGCCAAACCAAGTCCCCACTCTTAAAGGGGACAGGCAGAGGGAAGATTTCTCCGTCTTCTCCCTAATCCTGTAGTGGAAGGCAAGAAACTAGATCCCACCAAAAGCACACAAACAGGCAGTGTGGTTGCATGCTGAGCAGCCAAAAAAATTTTGAAAAAGACCAGAACAGTTATCCATTATACTTCCTAGGAGGAAAACACTAAGCTTTATATCTGTCACCCAGGTACATGGTGAAGGAATCCTTGTGACATTTTTTTTCTTTTGTCTCTAAACTCAGGTGAGAATTTCCACTCCTCTAACATGCAAAACCAGAAGAGGAGTCTGAGTAGATTTCCAGCCTCTATGGGAGACAGTGCTGTGAGCATGGGCTTTGAAGCAAGAGAAAACCAGGTCAGTCTCCTGACCCTGCTACTTGTCACCATAAACATGGTACTTCACCTAGGGGACGCCAGTTTTATCCTCTGTAAATGGATCTGATAAACACTGATAAACATTACCTCCCTCCTGAGTTGTCGTGAAAATTAAATGAGGTGACGTATACAAAACACTTGGTACCATCATTTGCACAGAATTTAACCTCAATCACTGTCGCTATTTTCATTCATATGAGTTTCTGCCGTGGAGTATAAACCAAGTTCAGAATTCCCTGCAACAGGGACTCACTGAATCACATGACCACTTCCCTAGACTTGTCAGTTAAAAAATGGCCGAATGTCACCATGTTTAAGCATAGTCACTGACATCATCCACAAATACCAGAACAGCTTGTTGTTGTGCCCTCCAGTTGGACCCCGATTTATGGTGACCTCATGCACAATGGAATGAAATATTGCCCAGTCTTACTCCATCCCCAAGATTGGTTGTGGATCAGACCATGGTGATACACAGGGTTTTTACTGGCTGATTTTCAGAAGTAGATTGCCAGTCTAGTCCATCTTAGTCTGGAAGTCCACTGAAACCTGTTCAGTTTCAGCAACACACAAGCCTCCACCGACAGATGGGTGGTGGCTATGCATGAGGCACATTGACAAGGAATTAAACAAGGGTCTCATGCATGAAAGGCAAGCATTCTGCCACTGAACCACTGCTTACCTCCTGTTAATTTGCTCCTCACTATGCTACCCAAATCATTCCCCAGTAGAATGCCTAGGTCTGGCCTGCTTACAGCAACTACACCAGAATGGGTCCCCACTGTATTTTATACATTTTGGCTGAATTGAATTGAAACAAAAATTCAGAATGTCATCAGTTTATATAACAGAAATCTTTATACTGAGCCTTTGGTCCTAGACAAGTTCTTACATTTAGGTTGAACATTAACGTTGATTCCAGCTTCGGAGAAGAGCCTTGCTGGATATTTTGGTTGCTCTCTGCTATCGCTGATATGCTGATATGTACAAGGAGGAAGCTCCAGCCTCTAGCTGAATGAGATGTGTACTTGTGAGACTAGAAGAGGGAGAAAATAAAAAAAATCACCCAGCAACAGGGCGTCCAATCAGCCAGTGAGTGAGAGGCAGAGGCCATTAAAAGCTAAGACAGAGCTTTAAAACAATACCCCAGGGTTTTATCTGCAGTTCCAGGGCTATTTCCAGCAGCTCCTTCCTGTTGATAAGGGCTGGTGACTTGGTTCATGTAAAGAAAAAGAAACCTGACCTTTATGTGTCTTTCTCCAACTTCCCTCCTGGAGCAGCAGTGGCTGGGCTGGGATCCCAAGGCCTGGGCTCCATGGTAGAATGGAAGGTGGCCTCGAGAGTGATCCAGAGGCAGCATCCAGGAAAATGCTGCAACTGAGAGCCAGCTGGACAGTCCAAAAGAGGCATCAGTCTGAAGAGGCTTTTAGAGGCAAGTCGGGGCATGAAGCTACAGGACACAAGGGTGACCCAAATCATTAGTGAAAGATATTGTGATGGGAGGTGGCATTTGGAGAGACCACCTGAGCCATCTGAGCACAACAACAAGGAAGCTTTATGGAGCACTTAGAGTGGAGCTGCTGAGATGCCCAACTGCCTCAAGGACAGAAAGGTCCTGGCTTTATAAAGCAGTCTTTCTTCACCTTCTCTCAGCTGGGCTTGGAAATCTACCTACTTAGAAAACCAAACCAAAATAAAACAAAAGCACAAAAGAAGGTTTAATGCTATCTGGTAATTTGCAAATATTCGTGGCATCTGGAACATAAGAGCAACACGAAGTAGGACATAGAAGGGAGTTGCTGAGGGGTTTCTTGAGCTTGTCCTGTTCAGCCTCATTCTCACTGAAAATGTGAGAATCTTCTCCTTGAGTTCAAGGTAGGTCTGACTCAAGTGCAGACTTGTGTCAGTGGCCTTGAAGTATCATAACGAGTTGACAAGGTTTACGGTCCTTAAAAATCTAGGGATTCAGTGTGGCCTTCTGCTTGGACACTCTGAACCAGTGAAAAGCAGCTCCCAAGAGGCTAAGATAAGTACACGTGTGCACCCTTTCCTGGGGATTAAAAAAAAAGAAAAAATCCCATACGGGAAAAACCTCTCTCCCTTTTATCTCTTCCACCCGTGCTCTGCACCATGACTCTTCTGGGCTGGCAGTGGATCCCAAAAGGCGCCCTGACCCATTCTCCTGGCCAGGAACACAGGGTCGGCACAGCTTCTTTGCTAGGCACAGGTATCAGGGGTCTGCAAACTCTGAGTGCCTTACACACCTGTATAGACTTGTGGGGACCCACCTCAACAACTTTAGTCCTGACTACTGCAGTACAACAGGGCAAACATCTGAAGTTTAACTTCAACTGCTTCAGCTGTGAACTGACAGATTTGTGACCCTCAAAATAGACCTGCCCCTTAATAGTCACTTTTATTGATCTAGCAGCAGGGGTTAGAGGATTGGTGGTATCACATAAGGCACCTGGTCACCTGCTACAGGAGTCCAAGAAGGAGTGGTGCCCTCGAGTCTTTACAGCCAACAGAATGGGGTGCTCATAGTCCGGCTGCAAAACTCACCTACCTATTCACCCTAGAGAACAGGGACACACTTTCCTTTCAGACTCCCAGGGGCAGCCATCAGGACCCTGCCTGGCTCTGCACGTGATCCTCTACCACAGCCAGAGTCCGGTGCCTGCACCAATCACCCATGCCTCTCTAGGACTGGGGGTGAGAGCCTGCATCACACACTTGGTGACCGACTGCCTGAACACCTGAGCTGAACCCATATAAGAAAATTTAACGGACTCCTGTGTGCATATACTTGGTTACAGAACTAACTACCTGGTGACAGGATGTTAGAGATCCAAAGGTGTCAAAAATCAAACCAGCGCACACAAGCAGCCTATTTGGGCATACGAAAACAAAACAAAATAAAAAGCTAGGCCTCACTAAAGAAATAAAAAATAAAATTATAATAAATTATTGATGGCTCAGAGACAACAGTCAATACCAAATCACATAAAGAGGCAGTCCATGATGGCTTCAGCAAGCTCCCAGATTAAGGAATCAATAAATTCTCTGGAGGAAGAGAACTTCTTGGAATTACCAGAGGCAGAATACAAAAGATTAATATACAGAACTCTTCTAGAAATTGGAAAGGAAATTCAACAGAATGCAGAAACAGCCAGGCAGCATACAGGCACAGTAGTAGCAGAACTTAAAAAAGTTATTCAAGAACATAATGACAAATTTAATAGGCTTCAAGAATCCATAGAGAGACAGCAATAAGAAATCCAGAAGATTAACAATAAAATTTCAGAATTAGACAATTCAGTAGAAAGTCATAGGAGCAGAATTGAGGCAGTAGAAGTTAGAATTAGTGACATTGAAGATAAAGCTCTTGATGCCAACTTATTTGAGGAAAAATCAGATAAAAGAATTAAAAAGAATAAAGAAAGTCTAAGAGTCATATGGGACTCTATCAAGAGAAATAACCTACGAGTGATTGGAGTACAAGAATGGGGGGATAACAGAAAATACAGAGAAAATTGGTTAAGATTTGTTGACAGAAAACTTCCCTGATACCATGAAAGATGAGAAGATATCTATCCAAGATGCTCATTGAACCCCACATAAGGTGGATCCCAAAAGAAAGTCACCAAGACATATTATAATCAAACTTACCAAAACCAAAGATAAAGAGAATTTTAAGAGCAGCTGGGGATAAAATAAAAGTCATCTACAAAGGAGAGTCAGTTAGAATAAGCTCAGACTACTCAGCAGAAACCATGCAGGCTAGAAGGCAATGGGATGACATATTTAAAGCCTTGAAGGAAAATAACTGTCAGCCAAGAATTATATATCCAGCAAAACTGTCTCTCAAATATGATGGTGAAATTAGGGCATTTCCAGATAAACAGAAGTTCAGGGAGTTTGCAAAAACCAAACCAAAATTACAAGAAATACTAAAGGGAGTCCTACAGTTAGATAATCAATAACACCAGCTAACAACACAAGCCTAGAACACAGGACAGAGCAACCAGATATTGACTCAGATACAGATATCAAAAGTATATCAAAGCTAAAACATTGAAAGTAGGGAAACAGATACCAATATGTAAAAAAGGATAATATTAAAACAAAAAAAAGGGACTTAAAAAATAGAGACATTAATTTTTTTTATATGGAGGGGAAGCTAAGGCGATATAAAATGATAAAAGACTGGTATAAACTTAGAAAAATAGGGGAAAATATTAAGGTAACCACAAAGTAATCTAACAATCCTACAAACCAAAATAAAAAAGTAGAAAAACATACAGACCCAGCAGATACAAAATCTACAACAAAGAAAAAGATGAAAAAAAAAAATACATAAAGAAAAATGACTCAGCACAGAAAATTGAGGAGAACAAAGAAACTGTGAACAACACACAAAAAGAGATATCAGGATGACAGCACTAACCTCATACTTATCAATAATTAAGCTGAATGTAAGCAGACTTAATGCACCAATAAAGAGACAGAGAGTGGCAGATTGGATAAAAAAGCATGATCCATCTATATGCTGCCTACAAGAGACACACCTTAGACTTAAAGACATAAACAGGCTAAAACTCAAAGGATGGAAAAAAATATATCAAGCAAACAACACTCAAAAAAGAGCACAAGTGGAAATATTATCTCTGACAAAATAGACTTTAAAGTAAAATCCACCACAAAAGATAAGGAAAGGCACTATACAATGATTAAAGGGTCAATACACCAAGAGGACATAACTATAATAACTATAATAACTATACCCAATGACAGGGCTCCAAAATACATAAAACAAACTCTAACAGCTCTGAAGAGAGAGATAGACAGCTACACAGTAGTAGCAGGAGACTTCAACACGCCACTTTCAGTGAAGGACAGAACATCAAGAAAGAAGTTCAGCAAAGACACGGAAGAGCTAAATGCTACAATCAAGCAACTTGATCTCATAGACATATACTGAACACTGCACCCAACAGCAGCCAAGTATACTTTCTTTTCCAACGCACATGGAACATTCTCCAGAATAGACCACATATTAGGCCATAAAGCAAGCCTTAACAAAATCTAAAACATGGAAATATTACAAAGCATCTTTTCTGACCATAAAACCATAAAAGTGGAAATCAACAACACAAAAAGCAGGGGGAAAAAAATCAAACAGATGGAAACTGAACAACACCTTGCTCAAAAACTACTGGGTTATAGAAGAAATTAAGGATGGAATAAAGAAATCCATAGAATCAAACGAGAATGAAAACACATCCTACCAGAACCTTTGGGACACAGCAAAAGCAGTGCTCAGAGGTCAGTTTATAGCAATAAATGCACACATCCAAAAAGAAGAAAGGGTCATAATCAAAGCATTACCCTTACGACTGGAACAAGTAGAAAGAGAGCAGCAAAAGAAGCCCACAGGTGCCAGAAGGAAGGAAATAATAAGAATTAGAGCACAATTAAATGAAATAGAGAATAGAAAAACAATTGAAAGAGTTAACAAGTCCAAAATCTGGTTGTTTGAAAAGATCAACAAAATTGATAAACCATTGGCCAAACTGACAAAAGAAAAACAGGAGAGGAAGCAGATAACCCGTATAAGAAATGAGATAGGTGATAATCACAACAGACCCAACTGAAATTAAAAGAATCATAACAGATTACTGTGAAAAATTGTACTCTGACAAATTTGAAAACCTAGAGGAAATGGACAAATTTCTAGAAACTCACTACCTACCTAAATTAACACAAACAGAGGTAGAACAACTAAATAAACCCATAACAAAAGAAGAGATTGAAAAGGTTATTAAAAAACTGTCAACAACAACAACAACAAAAAAGCCCTGGCCCAGATGGCTTCACTAGAGAATTCTACCAAACTTTCAGAGAAGAGATAACACCACTTCTACTAAAGGTATTTCAGAGCATAGAAAAGGATAGAATACTCCCAAATTCATTCTATGAAGCCAGCGTAACCCTGACACCAAAACCATGTAAAGACATCACAAAAAAAGAAAATTACAGACCAGTATCCCTCATGAACATTGCTGCAAGATATCCTCAACAAAATTTTAGCCAATAGAATTCAGCAACATATCAAAAAAATAATTCACCATGACCAGGTGGGATTTATACCAGCTATGCAAGGCTGGTTCAACATTAGAAAAACAATCAATGTAATCCATCACATAAATAAAACAAAAGACAAGAACCACATGATCTTATCAACTGATGCAGAAAAAGCTTTTGACAAAGTCCAATGCCCATTCACAATAAAAACCCTGAAAAAAGATAGGAATAGAAGGGAAATTCCTCAATTTAATTAAGGGCATTTATACAAAACCAACAGCCAACATCATCCTGAATGGAGAGACTTTGAAAGCATTCCCCTTGAAAACAGGAACCAGACAAGGTTGCCCTTTATTCAACATTGTGCTGGAGGTCCTAGCCAGAGCAGTTGGGCTAGAAAAAGAAATAAAGGGCATCCAAATAGGTGGGGAAGAAATCAAAGTATCTCTATTTGCAGATGATATGAGCTTATATACAGAAAACCCCAAAGAATCCACAAGAAAACTACTGGAATTAATAGAAGATTTCAGCAAAGTTTCAGGATACAAGCTAAACATACAAAAATCAATTGGATTCCTCTACACCAACAGAGAGAACCCTGAAGACGAAATCACCAAATCAATACCATTTACAATAGCCCCCAAGAAGATAAAATACTTAGGAGTAAACCTAACCAGAGATGTAAAAGATCTTCACTGAGAAAACTACAAGACACTACTGCAAGAAACTAAAAGAGATCTGCATAAGTGGAAAAAATATACCTTGCTCATGGATAGGTAGACACAACATAGTGAAAATGTCAATTCTACCCAAAGCAATCTACAGATACAATGCAATCCCGATCCAAATTCCAGCAGCATTTTTTAATGAGATGGAGAAACAAATCACCAAATTCATATGAAAAGGAAAGAGGGTCCGAATAAATAAAGCATTACTCAAGAAAAAGAACAAAGTGGGAGACCTTACACTACCTGATTTTAGGACCTATTATACTGCCACAGTAGTCAAGACAGCCTGGTACTGGTACAACAACAGATACATAGATCAATGGAACAGAGTTGAGAATCCAGATATAAGCTTATCCACCTATGAGCAGCTAATATTTGACAAAGTCCCAAAGTCCATTAATTGGGGAAAAGACAATCTTTTTAACAAATGGTGCTGGCATAATTGGATATCTATATACAAAAAACTGAAACAAGACCCATATCTCACGCCATATACAAAAACTAACTCAAAATGAATCAAAGACTTAAATATAAAATCAAAAACACTAAAGATTATGGAAGACAAAATAGGGAAAATGCTAGAAGCCCTAATATATGGCATAAACACAATACGAACCATAAGTAACAATACACAAGCACCAGAAGAGAGACTAGATAAATAGGAGCTCCTAAAAATCAAACACTTAGGCTCATCAAAAGACTTCACAAAAAAAGTCGAAAGACAACCTACAGACTGGGAAAAAATTTTTGGCTACGACAAATCCCATTAGCGTTTAATCTCTAAAATCTATAAGATACTGCAAAACCTCAACAGCAAAAAGACAAATAACCCAATTAAAAAATGGGCAAAGGATATGAACAGGCACTTCACCAAAGAAGATATTCAGGCAGCTAACAGACACATGAAGAAATGGTCACGATTATTAGCCATTAGAGAAATGCAGATCAAAACTACAATGACATATAATCTCACCCCAACAAGGCTAGCATTAATCCAAAAAAACACAAAATAACAAATGCTGGAGAGGTTGTGGAGAGACTGGAACACTTATACATTGTTGGCGGGAGTGTAAAATGGTACAACCACTTTGAAAATCGATTTGGTGCTTCCTTAAAAAGCTAGAAATAGAAGTACCATACGATCCAGCTATCCTGCTCCTTGGAATATATCCTAGAGAAACAAGAGCCATCACAAGAATAGATATATGCACACCCACGTTCATCGCAGCACTGTTCACAATAGCAAAAAGATGGAAGCAACCTAGGTGCCCATCAATGGATGAATGGATAAACAAACTATGGTATATCCACACAATAGAATATTATGCAATGATAAAGAACAATGATGAAGCTGTGAAACATGGTATAACATGGTGGAAGGTGGAACTTATTATGCTGAGTGAATTTAGTCAGTCACAGAAGGACAAATACTGTATAAGACCACTATTATAAGAACTCAAGAAAAGGTTTAAACACAGAAGAAAACATTCTTTGATGGTTACAGGGGTGAGGAGGGAGGGTGAGGGTTATTCCCTAACTAGATAGTAGATAAGAATCATCTTAGGTGAAGGGAAGGACAGCACACACTACAGGGGAAGCCAGCACAACTGGACTAAACCAAAGCTAAGAAGTTTCCTCAATACAATCAAATACTTTGAGAGACAGAGTAGCAGGGATGCGGGGTGTGGGGACCATGCTTTCAGGGGACATCTATGTCAATTGGCATAAAAAAGTTTATTAAGAAAATGTTCTGCATCCTACTTTGGTGAGTGGCGTCTGGGGTCTTAAAAGCTTGCAAGCAGCCATCTAAGATGCATCAATTGGTCCCAACCACTTGGAGTAAAGGAGAATGAAGAACACCAAAGACACAAGGAAAGTATTAGCCCAAGAGACAGAAAGGGCCACATAAACCAGAGACTTCATCAGCCTGAGACCGGAAGAACTAGATGGCAGCCAGCTACCACCAATGAATGTCCTGAGATGGAACACAACAGAGGGTCCCTGATGGAGCAGTAGAACAATGGGATGCAGAATTCAAATTCTAGTAAGAAGACCAGACTTAATGGTCTGACTGAGACTGGAGGCGCCCCAGAAGCTTAGCCCCTGGACTCTCTATCACCCCAGAACTAAAACAATTTCCAAGGCCAACTCTTCAGACAGGGATTGGACTGGACTGTGGGACATAAAGTGATACTTGTGAAGAATGTGCCTCTTAATCAAGTAGATACAAGAGACCAAAGGGGCGGCTTCTGTCCAGAGGTGAGAGTTAGGAGCTGGTTGAATGTTCATGGGGAATCAGGGGTGGAGGGGAGGAGTGTGCGGTCGCAAAATGGGGTGAGTGGTTGGGGTCTCATAACAATGTATGTTAAAAAAAAATTTCTGTATGGGAGACTAACTTGAAATGTAAACTTCATTTAATTACAACAATTAAAAAAACAGAGAAAGAAAAAAAAAACTAGGTATTCATCAGTGGTGAAAGGCATGTATCCCTATGAAGGCACTTCAGAACTACCAGAGAGGTTTTTTCAAAGAGACTTTCGCCCTCGGCTCCCTCCACCACCATATACCACAGTGGAGAATCACCAGGGCAGGGAGGCACTCACTGAGGGAAGGGGCCTTATCCTGCAGGTGCAAACCCTGCCTTAGTCATTGCATTCCTGACTTCATCATTCCTTGACCTTTATCCACCCTCCAGCCACCCCCCACACCCCCACCAAATGGAAGATTTAGACATCTATTGATCGTGACACCTGGCAAGCTTCATCCTAATAAAGATGTATATACTCAGGCATCTAGTCTTTAACCCTGACCAAAGCTATAACCATCTCTTAATTTCCACTTCTCATCTTTAGGCATATTTATTATGCAGCTGCCATATTATTTCATTTATAATGCAGATAAACAAAATTCTCCACCAGTTTAAGAGTTTTTGTTTGTTTTTCCCCTCCAAAACTATGCATTTTGGAAAAGGATAAACAATATGGGATGATTTCAAAGTGAGCTCCCAAAGGATGCCAGTTCCTGAGCTGGAAGCAGACCAGCTGGGTTTGTATCTCATACCCACAGCAGACTCGGGTGAGAACTTCTGCAAGTTACTAAACTCATCTAAGCCTCCGTTTCTGCATTTATATAATGGAGGTAATGACAGCATCTTACAACCTCACAAGGTTGTTGGGATGATTCAAGGAGTTCATGTATGTACCAGTTGCAACTGAGTTGATTCCAACTCATGGCGACCTCGTGTGTGTCAGAGTAGAACTTTGTTCCATAGGACCCTCAGTGTCTGATTTTTCAGATGTAGACACCAAACCTTTCTTCTGAGATACCTCTGGGTGGACTCAAACCTCCAACTTTTCAGTTACAAGTCAAGTACATTAAGCATTTATACTACCCAGGGACTCCTCCTGTGTTAAAATGCTTAGGATGGATCCTGGCACAGAGTAGATGACTCTGAGTACTAGCTATGGTGGTAACAATGATGCTAACTCTACCCCTTGCTGGTGTGATGACTTGCCTGTATTCCAGAAACTTTGAGTTACAAAACCACCAAGGAGTGGAATAAAGGGAATGCTCTCCCTAACCCAGGAAAGCTGCTCGCGATGCATGTGTGGCTTGAAAACATGTCCTGCCACTCTACTGTGCCTTCCAGAGACTGTAAAACAAGTAGAGATATTTTGTAGGGCTCTGCAAGATGATGATGAACAACCCTCTGAATTTCCTGGGGAGCATCACTGCCTCTTCCTCACTTACATGCTGACATTTTCCTTAAGCTGTTGAGCCCTCTCACTGAACAGACCTGCAAGTAATCACCAAGGATTCTTCCAGGAACCCGAGTTTATTAATGCACCGTCATCTTCAGTTCAGAGCATTTTTAATCTTGTAAATCAGTAACCAACCAAGGTGATGGCTGCTGATTTTAAATACTTCATGTTGTTTTTAATGGGTTTTACAGAGCTGGGATCTGATGAGCATACATGTAATAAAAACACATCCTCCTATTATTTTTTTCCCCTTAAACACATTTTCCATGAAGATTTGTCAAAAAGACAGATACTTATAGAGTAAGTTCTTTTGCTGTTTATATTTCTCCTGGCACCACTCCAAAGAGCATTTAGCAGCATATTAATCAGCCAAAACGCAAACTCAACAGACCACTGCATTTTCCTACTGCACCTGAGAACTCCAGTAGAATGTTCAGCAACTCTGGCGGAGCCAGAAATGTATTTTCAATGTATATTGAATTCACGGGCTGCATACTCTCAACTTCCACTTCCAGGTGAAGGCTGAGATTGCTCACAGGACCTCCCAGCCCCCTTTAAACATCAGGGAAAAAAGACAATGATTCTCTCTTACTCCTATTACATCTCAGAAATGTTTGCCAGAATTGCCAATAGGTTCTTAAGATGAGTTTCACAATGAGAACTGCATAGTGTGATTAGTGATCTTCTCACTGGTGATGAGTTCTATCTAACATGGGTGGCAGGGGCCAGCTAGACTTGAATGAAACTGAGCATGTGAGCTTCAGAAAAAAAGAAAAAGTAAAATGGAATCAAAGGATGGGATGGATTTGGGATATTTTTGTCTCAGAAAATCCAAAAATTCAATTTATCTTCCTTTATTAGATTCGATGCAGGTCTAGGAAATATTATACATATAAAGTAATCTAGCAGCTTTTCTCATCATGAGGATGCTGTATTTTTAGGTCTTTTGAGGAAAGGGCTTCTTCTTGCCTAGCCTGTTCTTCTTGGAGACTCTTCATCTAATAAGCTAAACATGTGAGTTGCCAGATTTCAATTACACAAAAGGAAGGAAACGCTGATCGCAGAAGCACCGGGAGCTGAAGCAATGGCTGCAAGGAATATTAAGTCAACAGCTTTGCGTTTGCAAGGGCACTTGTCTAGCATAGCGTATGATATGCCCGGCTCTGGCAGGCATAATTCTAGAAGGAATATATCTACCTTTTGACAGTTTCAAAATATCAGCAAAATTAAACCTCTGAACACACGCATCTTTTTTTAAATTGGTCTCACTGCCTCTGCTAGTGAATTATAAATGTATGTGCTTGCATGTGTGTGTGAGTGTGTGGTATATATATATTTTTAAAGGTATTTTCATGCAAACAAAGCTATGCAGTGAAAACTTGGTATGGGCTGCAAACTGCCCCAAAACAAACTTTTGAGCATAGTATTTCTTTAAAGGTATCTCTTGCATTCAAGAAAGGCTCATATATTTGTATATTTTCTCTGACTTTTTTTTATTCTCCAAAATCTGAGGAATTTATTCCCTGGAGCCTATTTCTAATGATGCTTCGGGTTCAGCTGTGTGTCCCCTTTGGCTTTCCTCCTGAAACAGAGAAGCATTTGCTCAGAGCGTACCAGGTGTTACTTTCATATTCTCAGACACACTAGAATACATTAACACAAACACTAAATCAAAACATAGCAAAATTAATGATCATTGCCGAGTATCTAGACAAAACTCCTTATTAGTGCACAGGATTTGTGTGCCTTTTTTCTCATTGTCCAGATGATTTGACAAGTCGATACTGATATTAATTGGCATTTTAACCGTTGGTTGATGTTCACATAAATTACAGACCAAAATTCATCTCACTTAGTCGGCATCATGCCAACCATTTCCTTTGGTGTGTTAGATAATGACATATACAAAGACTGAGTTCTTGGGGTTTCGTTTTGCTGGCTTGGACCCAAAGAAAACTCACTCCTCTGGCTTGAGCCCCAGTTTCATGCTTGGGAGCTAAAGCACATGACAGCCGTTTGTCATTTCCATTCCTTTTTTCTTCCCCTCGTATCTGGAAAACAATACGCCAAAGGAAACTGGTAAAACTCTTCAGTAAAACATTAAAGAAACTATAGTGTGCGAGTGTAGCTTTCCTAAAGACTTCAAACCGATGAAGAACATGGGATTCCTGGACATTTCATAGACCTTTTCAGCTGGATCCACAGTAGCCAAGATATAAATGTGCATGGTCCTCTCACAGAAAGAACTTCCATCTAATGCAGCTAAAGCAAAAACAATAATCACCTGTCACCACTCTATCCTTCCATTAACTGTAGCCCTCTTCTTATGGACACTGAGTACCAATGTTGCAATATAAAATATTATCTTCCTGATTATACTTTCTGAGTTTGGGCATGGTATCCAAGCAGAAAGGAATGTATATTTGTCTATAAAATATAGATTAGGGAAGCAAAGCTACTCTATGGCACTTTGACTCATCCAGCTTGCAAAAAACATAGAAATAAACATGGCGGCTTGCCTTGATGAAAAGAATACAAACAAAAGAACTCTGTTCAGATTTCTCAGTCACTGAGTGTTTTCCTTCATCCAAAAAATCTTCAGGAGTGAAGATTCTGCTTTTGCCCTGGAAGAATACTAGGAAGAGATTTGATCTAGAGGATCCTTGGGAGACCACCTCTCAGAAATCCGGATACATCTCTCTGTCCCAGATAAACTCAAGCTACATTTCTGAGAAAGTTCCTCTAAGGACAGAGGCATGCGTTGAGTGATAGGTGAGCAAAGGCGATAGTGAGTTCACAAATGAAAGCAGAAAAAAAGAGTTATTTATCAACAAGGGAGGTAGATATTGCTAAAATTATTCAACTGAAACTTTGCCCTTTAGTTCACAAAGGAAGTTGGGAAGAGATTCAGAAGCAGATGGTAATTTCCCAGATGGGAATGGAGGAAACCCTGGGCAAAGGAATAGCAAGTGTTTTCATCTGACTGTCAGTCAAGGACTCAGAATGTTTTAGGAGATTATGCAAGTTCAGTGCCCCATAGGTCTGTCTCTAAATGCTGAACAAAAACAGGAGAAAATGAAAATAATTAACCTATTTAAGTTTTAACTATTAGTCTGAGACAAAATACTGATGGTCTGAATAGTAGGATAGAGCGATAGGGAGTTACATTGACTATTTTTAGTTCAGTAAGTGGTGATCGTGTACACCTACTGCCTCAATCTCTCAATTTCTATGTCTTTGTTTCGTATGTATTCCTAGGACCAAAATACTTAGGAGTTAATGGCTTGTTTCTTTTTTCTGGGCTCCCAGGATCCTAACTAAGAGAAGACGCCTACAATAAACCTGCTGGTCTTAAAAATTGTTGTAGGTCTTCCATCCCTACTCTTTTTCAACTTGATTCACTTCACTTCAGTTCAGCTCAAACCAAAAGACAACTGGTATCCACTTACTGAGTGCTATGCACTGTGCTGGACACAGGTGATACAAAGATTAGTAGGCCCAAGCTCAACCACAAGATGCTCAGGATGCAGTGGGGCAAACGGACAAGCCATCACAAAACAAGGTGATTAGAAGAAAGTAGAGCAGAGAAAAGGTAGATTTTAATTCTGTGTGAGGAAGGCTCCCCACAGTACATCTCAGCTGCATCTTACAGGAGGTGAAATGTGCGGACAGACCAAGGTGAGGAATGCCTTCCTGAGAGAGAAGAGGACATCGGTAAAGACACTGAGGAAGTATTAAGAATGTGTTATGTTCTGGAAGCTAAAGGTGGTTTGATCTGGGTAGGTTTTTATAGTGCCTATCGAAGGTGAATCGAGCCAGGCCTTACATGACAGACCAAGGAGCTTAAATCTATCTGTTGATGATGGGAAATCATTAAAGCTTTGCCTTTCAGAAAGTGTACACAGTGCAAATGGTTAACGCACTGGGCCGCTAACTGAAAGATTGGAGTTTCAAGTCTACCCAGAGGCATCTTGGAAGAAAGGACTGGTGCTCTTCTTTCAAAAAAACAGCCATTCAAAACCCTATGCAGCACATTTCTACTCTGACACACATGGGGTCACTGTGAGTCAAAATTGACTCGACAACAACTGGTTGTTTGAGTACCAATGTAGTACATGAAGTGGAATGAGGCAAAACTAGAGAGTAGAGATACGGTTACTGCAATATTCCAAGTGAGAAAACAAAGTTGATGATTGTCATCCTTCTGATGACTAGACCAGAACAGACCTAAGCTAGTACTCTGGGTGCAGGCCAGACCCTGCTTTCCTTCGTGGGACAGTGCTGTGTTTCTGAGAACTCATATAGGTTATGCAGGCAGGTAAAGAACTGCGGACAATGCAAAAAGAAAATAAAAATGATCGACTCAGGGCTGCAAGTGGCCCCAAAGCAAGTGATGGAATACCGTCCCCATTAACAGCACCTGCCACGTAGTTCCACTGATGGCAGCCCTGGAGGTGACTTGAAAACCCTATGAAGCACAGTTCTACTCTGCACACATGGGGTCGCCGAGAGTTGGGATTGACTTGGCAGTAACTAACGACAACAAAAACATACTTGGCAGGTTTTCTTCTCAAGGGGTAGAAGAGGCCAGAGTGAATTGAGAGTAGTGTGCTTTGCCACTCTGATCACCTATATAAAAGCTATTTGGCTATTTGGAAAATGAGATGCTCTCAGAGGTGTCCCACTGCTCTCAGGGAAGTATGGCCAGGAAAGCATCCTAGTTATACAAAGGATTTGGTGAGAATGAGGAGAGAGATTAAGAGGTGGTCCTGCAATATGACCCCAGAAGAAAGGCACCTTGTAAGGCAGTGACTTCTGGGAGTTCATAGGTAAGGGTGAAAAGAACATGAACTTGAAAATAGACCAGCAGGACACAAAGGAATTTACCTCCAGTTCCCGTTTATGGAGAATCAACACAATGAATAATGACAGCCATTGCAGGGACCTCTAGAGTATACAGCTTCCAGAGCAGCCTATCACAGGCAAAGGACAGGCTGGGAGATGCTACCAAACAAACCCATTGGTGCCGAGTCAATTCTGACTCATGGTGACCCTACAGTACAGGGTAGAACTGCCCCATAGGGTTTCCAAGGCTGTAATCTTTATGAAAGCAGACTGCCACATCTTTCTCCCACAGGGTAGCTCATGGGTTCAAACCTCCAACATTTTCCTTAGCAGCTGAGTGCTTAACCACTGCGCTACCAGGCCTCCTGGAGATGCCACAGCAGGCTTCAAAATGAGACTTAGCCTTCCTCCTTTTTCAGTTTTATCTTCCCTTTGGTTGCCACAAACCCACATTTTTGGGCATCATTGTTTCCCACTTCCTGCAGTTATCATCTTGTACTCTAGATCATCAAATGATCCCATTGAGCTTTTTCAGAGCTTCTCTCCAGCTATTCTCCCCATGGGAATTGGGGTACTTCCACGACCTACTGAAAGACACAAAAAGAACCTACTTTTCCTCCAGCCCAACACAGGTGCTTTGGCCTAATCCACTTAGAGCTATTGGTGTCTAGTGAGAGAATCCTGGATTCAGCTGCAAAACTCCCAGGGAGAGTCCAGACAATTCATGCACCCTTTTCATACCTCAGTTTGTTCACTGTTAAATGGCAAGAGAATGCCGTGTCAACTGCAAGGGCCATAAAGGTAACAGGAGAACCAAATACCATGTATTACAGCAATTCAAAAGTAACAAATCACTGCACAAGGGCAAGGGGTTATTGTTTCTTTCCCCATGTTACTACAACACTCTCAGCTGCCATTTGCCATTGCATCAACTCCAGCTCATGGCGACCCCGTGTGTGTCAGAGTAGAACTGTGCTCCATAAGGTTTTCGATGGCTGATTTTTTGGAAGCAGAACACCAAGCCTTTTTTCCAAGGTGCTCTGGGTGGACTTGAACTTTTAATTTTTCAGTTAGCAGGCTAGTGTGTTAACTGTTTTTGCCACCCAGGAACTCCACTGCAGCACTAGCAGAAGAAAACTCAAGGGCCTGCAGCAAGGACAGCTCCTTCCACCCCCTGCCACCACATACAAGCATTCAAGGAGTAGAGCATCTAGAGGGAGGGGGCAGGCTTGCTGAGTTTCCTATAAGCAGTCAGCCATCCCTGCTCCTAGGGTGCATCATTGTGTGTAACAGAGTCTCCTAGTGGTTAAGAGCTCACCTGCTAACCAAAAGATTGGCAGTTCAAATCCACCAGCCTCTCCTTGGAAACCCTATGGGGCAATTCCATTTTGTCCCACAGGGCCACTATGAGTCAGAATCAACTTGATGGCAAAGGATTTGGGTTTTTCGTTTTTGGTGACCACTTCAGGTGTGTTTACGTAAACTAATATGCAAGAAAGTGTTGTGCTATTTAATGGCAAGAGGAGGTTTTTGTTACTGTTATGTTTGTTTGATTTCTACAGGACTCAGTGATTAAGAGCTTGGCTGCTAACCAAAAGGTCAACTTCACATGCAAAACAATGCTTTAATGAGAGCAAGAATTTCCTTGGAGCACTCACCTGTCCAGGTGAACACCATCTGAACAAAGCCTACAGGCTCATGTAGGGGCTGAGTACCAAGAGCCGAGCAGCCCAGGTGCCAGGGATGGGGCCTCTGGAATATGTCTGTGCCATAGGCTCAGCAGTCTCCTTAGGCATGGCTCTGTCACCAGAGGAGACGGACTGAATGTGTGATGACTTAATTATAATCGGGTACACCGAGTCAACAGGGGCAGGTGGGAGGCATGTTGGGAAATTGGCCTTGGGAAAAGCCAATAAGAATAAGCATCCACCTCCAATTTTCTAGAGGATCTTTCACAGGCAGGCAGGAAGGCTGGGCCCTAAAAGAAGCTCCTCATTTCAAAAGAGAAGCATCTCCTTTAAAATCTGAAAACATTAGGTTGAATGAAATAAGTCAATCACAAAAGGACGAATATTGTACGATCTCACTTATGTGAAATAACAAGAATAGGCAGATGTATAGAAAACGAAGTTTATTAGTGGAGGAAGGAAGAGGAAGCCATTGTTTAGGAAGCAGTGAGTTTCTGTTTAAGGTGATGAGAAATTTTTTTAAAGTAAAAATAAAGTTTTATCCAGCATATATTCAAAAAGGTAAAAGCAGGAAATGGACAACCATGCTGCCAGAGCCATGTCTGCCCGAATCCAAAGAAACATCACAGAATAGACAAATGTGGGAAAATGGACAAGCATGCTGCCACAGCCATGTCTGCCCAAGTCCAAAGACCATTACAGAGTTATCAGTATATATTAACATTACAACTGGGCAAAACCAATGAAAGCTTCAAAATGTGATGAGAAATTTGACAACCATTATGGATGATGGTTGCACAACATGATTAATGTAATTGATATCACTAAAAAGTACACCTGAAAAACATTTAATTGGAAAATGTTGTGTTATACGTATTTTTATAACAATGAAGTAAAAAGATCTCATGCTCACAATCTCTGAATGAGTTCAGATTTATTTCTAGTACACAATTTCCCCCAGCCCTGAAATAAGTGTGACTTGAACTGTGAAAAACAAACTACAAATTCCCAGAAACAGTCTTCAGTCTTGAATTGTCATCCTCTATTTCTTTTTTGCATTTAAGTGTCTGGGGATTTAAAAAAAACAAAAAACCTTTAGCCAATAGGACTCAAATGATTTCCACTTTTGAAATCTTGATCGTTCGGATCCCAGCCTGCAGATCTGCAGTGCAACACACACTCCCATCATCAGTGCACACTGGCTTGTGCCTAATAAGAGGAGGCCTTCCCCTGGGCTTCCAGAGAGGTCTCTGCAACATAACTGTGCCCTCCATAATGACAGTGTACCACCTGGGGAATTCCAGTCCCTGGTAAACCTCAAGTACAAACCAAGCTTGTTGTTTTCCATCATGTTCTCAGTCAATCTGAATGCATTACAAACCACAGAGTCTCAAATTGTATTTGATTATTTATAACCATAAAATAAATGGAATAATGTAGGTCTTGTGAATTTTTTTTCCTGTGACGGATAAAGCAAGGAACAGAAAATTCCCCGTTGGGGCTAAATGATTAATGTATGATGAATTCATAACACTCTTGTATTTGACAACTTTTCTGGAAGGAATTCAAACCAGTTTCCAGTTTTCCAAAACTTTTAAGTTTTCTAGCCCCGAGCTTTTTCTTAAACTACTGGAGTTCAGAGAAATACCTAAATTTTGAGAAAAAAAAAAAGATCTGTATTTCTTTTCTCTGGGAAACTCATCTTCTGATGGCAGAGGCCACAAAACAGCATCCTTTCACCTGCTTCTAATTTGAAATAAAGGCAAAAGTAATATGCCTAGGTATTTACCTCTAAAATCATACTATAAACATACTTTGAGATGAAAGGAAGTCTTGTGAGTTACTATCAGTTGTTGGCTTCCAATGATTAAAGGTAGGGTACCTATGCAAGCTGGGAGGACCACATCAAAGACTTCATTAGGCTAGCGGGTACAGTGCCATATGCCTGAGTAGTGGTGATCTGAAGTTAATATGCTTTCATTTGATTAGAGTCCGGACTCCTAACAAAACAGCAATATAGAGATGGTGCTGCTGTTCTCTGTTTCTTCCCTTCTGGATGCTTGTCGCCGTTGTGAAGCTTCTGTAATTTGGTATCAAAATTCCTCTAGCTGTGGTTATTGTTGTTAATGGTCAACATTTGGTGTGATACAATACAGGAAACCCTCAGTGAAAAGAATTGACACAACAGCCACAACAATGGACTCAAACATTCCAAAGATCATGAAGATGGAGCAGGAACAGGCAGCGCTTCATTCTGTTGTACATAAGGTCACCATGAGTCACAGCCAACTCAACAGCAACTAATTACAACAACTGTATGCTCAGACTGTGCTTAATATTAATACGCTTTATCTCATTTAATCTTACATTGAGAATGTGAGATGGGTTTTACAGACGAGGAAGTTGTCCAATGTCCCACAGTAAGGTAAGGTAAGAGCCAGGGTCCCCGTGCAAAAATTTATGACTGTGGCGCCTTGGTCATAACCACTGAGCTAGACAGTCTTCCTTGTTTCAACTACTTATTGTCCACATCAGCAAGGGAAAAAAAACAAAAACTCAAACCAGATTGACCAGTGAATTTCTTCATCAATGGTCTCAAAGGCCCCTTGTCAGCCAAGGAGACTGTTTTGCTACCCTGAAAATGATACGTTAACCCGAGAAATGGGGGCTGCTATAATTTAGAGCAAAAGCTACAGGGGAAAAAAATGACTGATTCACTCTTTTCTGTTCCTAAACCTCAAAATCCTCCCAAAGCAGTTTAAATGAGCTCAGGCCCGCCCTACCCACCCTAAAGCATTCATAATCCTATGCTACTCCCCTGGGGGTTACAAGACCAGAGATCTTAGACTCTAGCAGAAAAGAAGAGGGAAGCAGTACATATGAGAAGCTTCTACCCTCACAGTGCAAGAACCCTTTCTGAGAACACCTGCGCTTCCATAGATGGACATAGAAGCTGTCCGTAATTGCCTATACAGCAGACTTTAAGACTGTGAGCTCTGCCAACACTTCCATCTTACACGTGCAAACGGGTCACACATAAGATGCATGGAACTATTCCATTGCGAGAAATCTTTTCCATCAGCCAAGCCAGCCCAGCCCGGCACATCTTTTCCCCTGAGCAGAGTTAATGGCAGTAACTAGCCCCACCTCGAAAAGAGAATGTGTTAGAAACTTAGGCCTTCCATTACCCCTAGAATGAGGAACGGAATTTGCACCAGTCCTACCCAAACAGCTGTGTAATCTTAACTGAGAGAGCAAATGGACACAAAGTTGCTGCTGATACAAGCACACTTACCACAGAGAACTATTGTGCATGCAACACTCTTTCTAGGTTGTAGCAAAACTTTAGGGCTTCCCAATCAGACATGCACCCTTTGTATCCCATCTGCACCTCCGTGTCTTATGGTAGTCACTAACAGTGGTCCGGAATTAAGCAGTCCACATTTCAATGTCTTTTCATAAGCTTTATTTTCCAGAGTTGGGGCAATTTAAGTAGATGTTACCTAATATGAAATTAAATCCATAGGTATGAAAATAACCAAGTGCTTTCTTCTGACCAACAGTTTGTGTGCCAGGAAGACAGAAAGGTATACAAGAAGCAGCCAGAACTACAAGGATGCTGATATCTGAGAAATTTGGACTTTCCCTCCTCTTTTATTGCCAACTTTCAGAAGTAATTAGGGCACTTATTTCTAAACTAATGCCTTCTAATGGTCACTTAGTTCTGGACAAACTGCAGAGTAGAATGTTTTTGAAACTAGAATTAATTGTTTAAAAGGCATTATTGGGATTAGTCTGGTAAACGTAGGGAGAAAAAAAGATCTTTTACTGAGACATTGAAAATAAAGAAGTCCCTTCAGTCCCCAGACCTAATACATTTTGAGTATTTTTTTCCCCACTAAAGCAATTGGCTGAGGGAATGAGCAACACCAGAGATCTTTGTACCTGTTTTTGGGCGTTCAGTGATGTTTCCTACTATCATATCAGATCAACCAGACAATAAAAAAAGAGAGAGAGAGAGGGAGATAAATACATAGCTAGGGTGTGCCATGCTGCTATTATTTTTCTCTTTTTTTTCTCTCTCATTTCAAAGACCATTCATCTAATCACGGCTGTGCAGAGAGTTCTCAAGAAAGCCAGCAAAAAATATAAAAAGGAATAAGTTTCAGTCCTCAAAGATCACAGGTTATCAAGGTACCAAGGGATCAAAAAAAAAAAAAAAATTGCCATTGAGTCAATTATGACTCATAGTGACCCCATGTGTCACAAAGTAGAACTGTGTTCCATAGGGTTTTCTTGGCTGTAATCTTAATAGAAGCAGATCACCAGGTCTTTCTTCTGCAGTGCCACTGGGTGGGTTCAAATCATCGATCTTTAGGTAAGCAGCAGAGTATAAACCACTTGTGCCACCCAGGGACCTCCTACAGAGGGACAAAGGCAAGCAAATAGCAAAGAGCACTGAGATAAATGCTAAGTACAGACAAGATTCTGTAAGAGTCAGTTAAGTGAGGGACTGCCGGGTGGGGAAAAGCTGGGAAGGCTTCAAAGTCTCTGAGGATGTAGGTCCCCAACTGTTGAATAAGGAAAGGAAAGGGATACCAGGTATAAGAAGCAACTTGAGCGAAGGTGCCGAAGTAGGAAAGCAAGCATGGGACATAGGCGTGTGTGAGTGGAAGAGAGATAGTGTTGTAGGAGATAAGGTTAAATTGTGGTCATACCATAGAAAACTCTGAAAACTACATAATGATTTGGGACAAACATGAATCACTAATGGTTTAAGAGTAGAAAATTGACGTAATCAAAGTTATGTGTTCAAGCTGACTTTTTGACTTTCTTTTTTACCCATAGGAGAGATAAGGCATCTAGAATTGAAGCTTGATAAGGGTAAAGAAAAGGAACCATGGGAAAAAAGATGGAAAGGCAGGGTCAGGAGCAACAATAATATTAATCTATACTTTTTGTTGTTGTTATTAGGTGCCATCAAGTCGATGCCAACTCATAGTGACCCTACGTACAACAGAACAAAACACTGCCCAGTCCTGCGCCATCCTCACAATCCTTGTTATGCTTGAGCCCATCGTTGTAGCCACTGTGTCAATCCATCTCCCTGAGGTTCTCCCCTTTCTCTGCTGACCCTCTACTTTACCAAGCATGATGTCCTTCTCCAGGGACTGCTCCATCCTAATAACATGTCCAAAGTATGTGAGATGCAGTCTTGCCATCTTCCGGTTGTACTTCTTCCAAGACAGATTTGTTCTTACTAGTCCATTGTATATTCAATATTCTTCTCCAAAACCACAATTCAAAGGCATCAATTCCTCATCTTCCTTATTCAGTGTCCAGCTTTCACATGTATATGAGGCAATTGAAAACACCATGGCTTGGGTCAGGCTCACCTTAGTCTTCAAGGTGACATCTTTGCTTTTCAACACTTTAAAGAGGTCTTTTGCAGCAAATTGTCCAATGCAATGTGTCTTTTGCTTTCTTGACTGCTGCTTCCATGGGCGTTGAATGTGGATCCAAGTAAAATGAAATCCCTGACAACTTCAATCTTTTCTCCATGTATCATGACACGCTTATTGGTGTGGTCAAGTTGTGAGGATTTATGTTTTCTTTATGTTGAGGTGTAATCCATATTGAAGGCTATGGTCTTTGATCTTCATCAGTAAGTGCTTTAAGTCCTCTTCATTTTCAGCAAGCAAGGTTGTGTCATCTGCGTAATGCAGGTTGTTGGTGAGTCTTCCTCCAATCGTGATGCCCCATTCTTCTTCATAGAGTCCAGCTTCTTGGATTATCTGCTCAGCATACAGATTGAATTGGTATGGTGAAAGGATACAACCCTGACTCACACCTTTCCTAACTTTGAATGACTGCCTCTTGATCTATGTACATGTTCCTCATGAGCACAATTAAGTGTTTTGGAATTCCCATTCTTCACAATGTCATCTATAATTTGTTACGATCCACATTGTCGAATGCTTTTGCATAGTCAATAAAACATAGGTAAATATCTTTCTGGTATTCTCTGCTTTCAGCCAGGATCCATCTGACATCAGCAATGATGTCCCTGGTTCCACATCCTCTTCTGAATCCAGCTTGAATTTCTGGCAGTTCTCTGACGATGTACTGCTGCAGCCACTTTTGAATGATCTTCAGCAAAATTTTACTTGTGTGTGATATTAACGATATTGTTCAATAATTTCCTCATTCGGTTGGGTCACCTTTCTTGGGAATAGGCATAAAAACAGATCTCTTCCAGTTGGTTGGCCAGATAGCTGTCTTCCAAATTTCTTGGCATAGACAAGTGAGCACTTCAAGCACTGCATCCGTTTGTTGAAACATCTCAATTGGTATTCCATCAATTCCTGAAGCCTTGTTTTTCGCCAATGCCTTCATTGCAACTTGGACTTCTTCCTTCAGTACCATCGGTTCCTGATCATATGGTACCTCCTGAAATGGTTGAATGTCGACAAATTCTTTTTGGTGTAGTGACTGTGTGTATTCCTTCCATTTTGTTTTGCTGCTTCCTGCCTCATTTAATATTTTCCCTATAGAATCCTTCAGTATTGCACATGAGGCTTGAATTTTTTCTTCAGTTCTTTCAGGTTGAGAAATGCCTAGCTTGTTCTTCCATTTTGGTTTTCTATCTCTAGGTCTTTGCACATCATTATAATATTTTACTTTGTCTTCTTGAGCCACTCTCTGAAATCTTCTGTTCAGCTCTTTTACTTCATCATTTCTTCCTTTTGTTTTAGCTACTCGACATTAAAGAGTAAGTTGCAGAGTCTCTTCTGACATCTGTTTTGGTCTTTTCTTTCTTTCCTGTCTTTTTAATGACCTCTTGCTTTCTTCATGTGTGATGTCTTTGATATCATTCCAAAGCTTGTCTGATCTTCGGTCATTAGTGTTCAATGGGTCAAATCTATTCTTGAGAAGATCTCTAAATTCAGGTGGGATATGCTCAGATCTTACTTTGGCTCTTGTGGACTTGTTCTAATTTTCTACAGTTTCAACTTGAACTTGCGTATGAGCAATTGATAGTCTATTCCAAAGTCAGCCCCTGGCCTTATTCTGACTGACGGTGTTGAGATTTTCCATTGTCTCTTTCCACAGAGGTAGTCAATTTCATTCCTGTGTATTCCATCTGGCGAGGTCCAAGTGTACAGTCACTGTTTATGCTGTTGAAAAAAGGTATTTGCAATGAAGAAGTCATTGGTCTTGCAAATTCTGTCATGAGATCTCTCACATCATTTCTATCACCAAGGCATATTTTCCAACTACCAATCCTTCTTGTTTCCAATTTTCACATCCAATCACCAGTAATTATCAATACATCCTGATTGCATAGTCAATCAATTTCAGACTACTGAAGTTGGTAAAAATCTTCAATTTCTTCATCTTTGGCCTTAGAGGTTGGTGTGTAATTTTGAATAATAGTCGTATTAACTGGTGTTCCTTGTAGGTGTATGGATATTATCCTATTACTGACAGTGTTGTACTTCAGGATATATCTTGAAATGTTCTTTTTGACAATGAGTGCAACACCATTCCACTTCAAGTTGTCATTCCTGGCATAGTAGATGTGATGGTTAAGATTGTATGTCAACTTGGCTAGACCATTATTCTCAATGTTTTAGCAGTTATATAGTGTTGTGATCACCCCCATGATGGAATCAGCTGAGTGGTACTGGTGGAGGCGGGGCCTGTGGCAGCTCACCGCTCTCTCAGTTTCATCTCTCTACCTTCTGCCGGTTATTTTCTGCCTGCTCTCCTTGCCAAGATTTTTGGCTTATTCCAGACTCAGCAGCTGCCTCTTGTTGTCTCACCTCCAGTTCATGGGACCTGAGCTAGCAGCTTACCTGTTGATCTTGGAATTCGTCAAACTTCGCAGCCTGCGAGCAAGAGGCCGGTTCCCCGACCTGCTGACCTTGGGTTCACCAGCCCCTGCAGCTACGTGAATCAGGAGAAACCTGATTGTCTTGTCTGCTGATCTTGGAATTCACTGACCTTCACAGCCTGTAAGCGGGACCCCCTCTCTGACCTGCCAACCTTGGGTTCACCAGCTTCTGTGGCTACGTGAACTGGGAGAGGCCTCTACCCTGATCTGTGGACTTGGGACGTTTTAGCCTCTACAATTGCATGAGCTATTTCCTTGATATAAATCTCTCTATATATATATTTATACGCTTTACTGGTTTTGCTTCTCTAGAGAACCCAACCTAAGACAGTAGACTATATGATTGTCTGATTCAAAATGGCCAATACCAGTCCATTTCAGCCACGAATGCCTAGGATATCAATGTTTATGTGTTCCTTTTCATTTGATAATTTCCAATTTTCCTAGATTCATACTTTGTACATTCCAGGTTCTGATTATTAATGGATGTGTTGTAGCTGTTTCTTCTCATTTTGAGTTGTGCCACATCAGCAAATAAAGGTCCTGAAAGCTTGACTCCATCTACATCATTAAGGTTGACTCTACTTTGAGGAGGCAGCTCTTCCCTAGTCATATTTTGAGTGCCTTCCGACCTGAGGGGCTCATCTTCCGGCACTGTATCAGACAATGTTCCATTGCTATTCATAAGGTTTTCACTGGCTAATTCTTTTCAGAAGTACACCACCGGGTCTCTCTTCCTAGTCTGTCTTAGTCTGGAAGCTCAGCTGAAACCTGTCTGCCATGGGTGACCCTGCTGGTATTGAGCATAACTTCCAGCGTCACAGCAAGATGCAAGCCGTCACAGTACGATAAACTGAGACACATTTTAGCTAGGACAAACCTGCTCAATCTCCTTACGTACTTTTCTGTTTACTGTTTAGTTTTAAGTTTAGCTTTCCCCTCTCTTTAACATCTCTACAATATTTAAATATCACCTCAAAACTGTATCACCAGACCAGACTGCTATTCCAAGCTTTCATCCCCAATTCTTACCTGAATGTTGGGTGTACTGTTGAGCCTACAGATTGATATAGACAAATTGAATTTATCTTCCACTGGATCCCTGATCTTCCTTCTGTATTCTCATTACTTAACATTACCTCCATCTCCAACTGACCCAGACTAGATGTATAAAAGTTAGTTTAGACTATGCTTTCTCTCGATGTATCAACAAATAATGCACAGTCAAATACTATTACAAAACATCTCTTAATATTTATTCATCCATCCCCTTCATAACATCCCCTCTGACTGGGCCTTATTTCAGATTCATTCCCTTAATGTACCCACTGGACTATCAGAACAATCTCCTAATTGAATTCCTTGTCTCCAATTTTTTCCCTTGCTAATCCATCCCTCACTATGCTGCCAAAACATCATCAGATCATGTTAGGCCCTTCCTCACACCCCTTTTCTGTCTTCCCATTGCCTGCACAATGCAGTCAACTGCCTAAGTGTGACATTTAAAGTACTGAACCATCTGGCCAAAACCTCCAACCAATCTCTTCAGGTTTTCTGGATTCTTATTTCTCAAGCACAGTCTGCATGCCTTTTCTCTGCCTACATCTTTTCTGTAGGCTTGCCTGTTGAAATTTGACTTATTTTTCAAGTCCTAGCACATACAATTCCTCTTCCACAAACCCTTTCATGATTCCTCCATCCCAGCTGAATAAATGTCTGCTTCATCTTTAGTCACACATAATGCCTCAGATGTCTTATTTCTGTCTGTTATTCATTATTTTCTATGTGCTTGATCAATTATAAATGCTTTGAGAGCAGGAGTCATATTACATTCTTTAATGTATTCCCTACTATCTAGCATTGTGTTTTCCAGAAAATGGGTTCTAAGAGAATGAATGAGAATTTGACTTACTTGTTTTTAAAAATTTTATTATAGTGAAATATGCCAAAACGTTTGCCAATCAACCATTTTTACATGTATAATTTAGTGACATTAAGTACGTTCACAAGGCAGTGTAACCATTACCACTATCTATTTCCAAATTTTTTCATCACCCTAAACAGAAGCTCAGCATCCCTTAAGTAATATCTCCCCATTTCCACCTCTTTCCCACCGCTGATAACCACTAATAAGCTGTAGTTCCTATACATTTGCCCATTCTAGGTATTTTATGTAAGTAAATCCATTTCCGCCGAGTCAATGCTGACTCATAGAGACCCTATAGGACAGAGTAGAACTGCCCCATAGGGTTTCCAAGGAGCAGCTGGTGGTTTTGAACTGCCAACCTTTTGGTTAGCAGCTGTAGCTCTTAACCACTGCACCCGCAGAGCTCCTTTATGTAAGTAGGATTATACAATATCTGTCTTTTTGAGTCTGACATTTCACTCAACATAATGTTTTCAAGGTTAATCCATGCCATAGAATGTACTAGAACTCCATTTTTTTAATGGATGAATAATATTCCAGTGTCAATATACAGTCATGCACCACATAACATCCATTTGGGCAACGTACAACTGAATATATGTCTGTGGCCCCAAAAGGTTACAGTGGCAGTCCCCAGGTTACAAAAGTCTGACTTTTTGTTATTACCAACTGTCTTAGTCATCTAGTGCTGCTCCAACAGAAATACCACAAGTGTATGGCTTTAACAAAAAGAAGTTTATTTTTTCACAGTCCAGTAGGCTACAAGTCCAAATTCAGGGTGTCAGCTCCAGGGGAACGCTTTCTCCGTCAGCTCTGCAGGAAGGTCCATGTCCTCAATCTTCCCTTGGTCTGGGAGCTTCTCCTCGCAGGACCCTCAGGTCCAAACGACGTGCTTTGCTTCCGGCACTGTTTTCTTGGTGGTATGAGGTTCCCATGTGTCTCTGCTGGCTTCTCTCTTTTATATCTCAAAAGAGATTGCATTAAGACACTGATCTTGCCAGTCTCATCAGTATAACCTCATCACAGTGATAGAATTTACAACACATAAGGAGATCACATATAATCTCATTGTAGTGATAGAATTTACAACACATAAGGAAATCACATCAAATTACACAATCATACAACACTGGGAATCATGACCCAGCCAAGCTGACAGATATTTTTTGGGGGACACAACTCAATCCATGACACCAACCATTGCATGTACCTCGAATTTTTAATAGTCTCTATGGTGGTTGGTTCATAACTATGGGTTGTACATAAATTGGATGTTCATAACCTGGGGACTGCCTGTATATAATATGGTGTTCACACAACAGCCAAATCACATAACACCCTATTTCATGGAATGTACGGTGGATGTTCAGCAATACATGGCTGTATAGCATATTTTATTTATTATTCATCTGTTGATGGACACTTGAGTTGTTTCTACCTTTTGGCTATTGTGAATCAATCTGCAGTGAACATTGGTGTACAAGTATCTGTTTGAGTCCCTGCTTCCAATTCTTTTGGATATATACCTAAGAGTGGAATTGCTAGTCCGTATGGTAATTCTATGTTTAATTTTTTGAGGAACTGCCAAACAGTTTTCCACAAGGGCTGTACCATTTTACAATCCTACCAGCATTGCATGAGGCTTCCAATTTTTCCACATCCTTGCCAATATTTGTTATTTTCCATTTTTCTGATAATAGCCACCCTAACGGGGTTTTCATTTGCATTTTCCTAATGAATAATGTGCTTATTGGCCATTGTGAAATGTTTATTCAAGACCTTTGACCATTTTTTTAATTTGGTTATTTTTCTTTTTAATGTTGAGTTATGGAACTTATTTACATATTCTGGCTATTAAACCATTATCAGATATATGGTTCCCAAATATTTTCTCCAATTCTGCAGATTGTCTCTTTACTTTCTGGATAAAGTCCTTTCATGCACAAATGTTTTAAATTTTGATGAAGTCCAATCTGTCTATTTTGTCTTTTGTTGCTTGTGCTTTTGGTATCATATTTAAGAATCATTGCTGAAAAATAGGTTACGAAGCATTACTCTTATATTTTATTCTAAGAATTTTATGGTTTTAGTTTTACATTTAGGTCTTTGATCTTTTAAGTTAATTTTCATATAGGGTGTGAGGTAAGGGTCCAACTTCATTCTTTTGCATGTGGAGATCCAGTTGTTCCAGCACCATTTATTGAAGGGTGGAGGGATGGCCCATAGCAAGGCCACTCCTTCAAGTGCACTGCACACCTCCATGGGAAGCCTTTCACATAGGCTGTGTGTAAGTTGCGTCCATTGAAGGTAGGAAACTGCCAAGCACTGTATTCGGACAGTAAATAAACCAGTTAAGCCAAAGCAAAGGGTAGATTTAAGGAAGTTTAATGGAGTTAGGAGTCCCTGGATAGTAAAAATAGTTAACGTGCTCAGCTCCTAACCAAAAGGTTAGAGGTTTGAGTCCATCCACAGGCACCTCAGAAGACAGGCCTGGCTATCTACTTCCAAAAAATCAGCCATTGAAAACCCCATGGAGCACGGTTTTACTTTGACACATATGGAGTCACCATGCGTTGGAGGTGACTCAGCAGCAACTGGTTGGTTTGGTTAGTGGAGTTAGGAAGAGAAATGAGTCCAGGATACAGCCATTACAGTATTTCATTTTTCAGCATATTTGAATAAGCTTAACTTCACAGTATACAACATCAAATTGGTGGTAGGTGTTCTGAGTTTCCCAAATCCCCTGTTAACTAATTATCAAATATTAGCTCATCCAAGCTCCAGTAGCATAGGAGCCATAAACATTTTTTATGAGAAGCTTCTCTTTCCTCCGTTAAGGTGAGACAGATGAATTCTCTATTCCTTGTTCCAAGAAAGCACTCCCACTGCTGAGACTAGACTTGATTTCATCAATAAACGAGCTGTTAAAATTGATTCCTGCTCATTGAAAGGCGCTTCATTCATAAATATACTCTGCCACATGGAGACCATTTCACTCCACAATCTGGGCTGTTCCAAAGGAAACTCTTTCGTTGCAAACATGCCATTCAGAACTCTTATTGGTGTTGTCACTGTGTAAAATCCTATTTTTCCACATATTCACAGCACCTCAAACTTGAATGTCAGTTAGGGTTTCAGGGCTTTTTTCATTCTTGGAAACAATATGTTTGTATATAGAAAGCATTTTATTCCTGTCACGGCACCCAGTGAATTATCTGGGAAGGCTAAATATCACTTAAGGAAAGATGACTGGTGTTTGCCTTCACCATATCTTGTAAGAGCATCATTCCGTGTGGTGCACAGGCAAAAGAACACTTACTATATTACTGCCATTTTCCAGGAAAAAAAATCACCTGAACGGGAATAACATTGGTCATATTTTTTGGAAATCAGGAAAATGTATTAAAACACTGCTTTAGAAAAATATGCTGGCTGTAGAATAATGTCCTCCCTGTTTGAGAGACAAGCAATAACAATAAATTAACAAGCCCAGGACAGAGCTGTGAGATTCCTGCAATGAGAAATGCCTGGTGGACAAAGGGTTCATATTCCATTTTTCTGCCTGTCTGACTTTTTTGTTGCAGTCTGAGAGTCAAAGAGGAGCCATATAATAATGCACAGATTCAATGGTGAACACATGTAAAAAGATACCTGGGATCAATCTATTGCGAAATATTGTGAAATAAATTATGAATAGTGTTCTGAAACTCCCCTGGTAAGAATTGTTTAAATTACTGAGTCAAGACTGTAAATGCTGTGTTATGAGAAGAAGATACTGGACCCAGCAAACTCCCTCCTCACACCCTGACCCACGCTGGCTCATTGTTCTCCCGAACCGTCAGAGTGGCATGGTCCCTCTATTCTACCTCCATGGTCAAAAAGTGCTCTTTATTTGTCTATAGCTAGTTCCATGTGTTTCTTAGGACATCTGCTACTATTTCCACTTAAAACAAAACAAAACAACAAAAAAAGACTTCTAATTTCCAACCATATCTGCTTCTGTTTGGGGATTTAAGCATTTTGCAATGCCTTGTCCTTGAAGATTGTGATTTGTTTGGGTGCCATGTGCAGCATTTGGTTTTTTTAAAAAACGCTTTTTTTGCAGAAATGTTTGAAACCAGCCAGGGGAGGGGGAACAGCTGCAGCTCAAACACTGGGGTGGACATTAGACAATGCAAGGCCCTCTTATTCTTCACCTTCAGCTTTCTCTCAAACTGCTTGCAATAATGAAGGGAGTGCCGCTTTTGTTCCTTAGAAAATGAGAATGGAAGAAAAAATTGATTATCCCTTGCAGATGATGGGTGGTCAGCAATTACATAAAAATGGGACACACGTTCAGAAGGTCCAGAGCATTCTCTCAGCACAGCTGCACAATGGCAACCATATGCTCTGGCCTGAGGGGTTAACTATTACACTGAAACTGATTAGAGTAGTTAATCTTCACTGAAAACGACTTCATTGGCACTGACCATTACCAGCAATAGGTAAACATCGATGGGCTGAGATTTTGCTTTACAAACCTCCAACTGCTTTCAGAGCAATATCCGGGCTGCGAGCATAGATTATCCAACTAGAAGTAAATTCACACACTAACCTCAAGCAAGTGTGTTCGTATAGCAGCATGAGTTTCTTGGCAGCTGAAAGAAACTAGGGAAAATCGGAAAGCAATGGATTGTCCATAAAAGGTTTCCATAAACCATGTTATAAAGGTGGAGTTCTCACATATAAACTAGGCTGTTGTTGTTAGGTGTCATCGAGTCAGTTCCAACTCATAGTGACCCTATAAGACAGAGCAGAACTGCCCCATATTGTTTCCAAGGGGCGGCTGGTGGATTTGAACTGCCAACCTTTTGATTAGCAGCCGAGCTCTTAACCACTGCGCCACGAGGGTTCCATAAACTAGACTAGTGGTTCTCAAAGGAGCACTGGTGGCACAGAGGTTAAAGCACTTGACTGCTAACCTAAAAGTCGGTGGTTGGAACCCACCAGCTGCTCTGCGGAAGAAAGTGCTACAACTTTGGAAATCCTAAGGGGCAGCTCTACTCTGTCCTATAGTTCTCACTGGGTGGTAGAGAGATTATTGGAATTATCTGGACAGATTTTTCAAAATTTACCTGCCAGCAGCCCCCACCGCCATACTTTCCCTCTTCAGCTCTAATAGGCCTCATATGATCAATCTAGCATGTACGTGTGTTTGTGTGTGTGTGTGTGTGTGTGTGTATGTATTGTACTATTTCCCACCCCATCCCTGGGTAGAGCCAGCTATTCAATACCTCATTTTTCAGTTAAGGATGTGAAGTCCTTGACTGATGAAGTGATTTGCCCAAATCATACTCCTAGTTGATATCCCAGCTAAGTCTAGAAAACTCCTTGAAACTCCTAGTCAATCCCTTCTTCATATCTTCTCCCTCCCTGCCCATAGAATTACAAAATATATGTGTGTGACCAAATGAAAAACTGCTTCTTTTCTCATGGATTGATGAATTGATTTATCCATTCATTCACCAATATTTATACAGATGCTGTTTCAGGTGTTGGATAAACAGTGGTAAACATAATATGATGGTCCTAAATAAATGAATGATATGTACGTGATGTTGTCTTGAACGTAAGCTAGGATATAAAGAAGAAAGAGATAATCCTTAAAGTAATCTGAATGCATGGTAGTGGTAAGGATGATGATGATGATGCTTATCATTAATAACAACACCTTATGTTCGTGTAGTGATTTAGAATGTACAAGGTTTCAATTGTTTTGAACTATTATCGTGGCATGTGCCATCTGCCTGCTCCTTCAGCATCCACACATAGTGACAGGATGACTATTTTATATGGGTTATTTATGCCTGATCTTCCTGGACAGATAGTAAACACCTTAAAGGCAAGTACTATGTCTCTTACTTCTTGCCTCTTCCACAGTGACCAACAACATGTCCAGTTCAAAGAAAGGCCTAAAATATGGCCCCCAACTTTTACAGGTATCAATAGTTTTCAAATACTTTTTATAGATTATCTCATTTGGTTTTTATAATATCTTATATTTGGATTCTAAAGATGAGAAATGAGAGGTTCAAAGAGGATACATTATTTATTTATCCAAGATCACATAATTAGGTAGAACCAAGGTCTTATGTCTTTTTGCACTTTTTTTTTTTTTTTTTTTGGTCTATGGCTTTTTGCTCTTTGTACCATGTGGCTTTGTGGTGTGTGGTTGTATGTGTTTATTAGGTATTTCAGGTGTTTGATATATCAGATATATTTCAGATATCTATTTATATACTGTGGGAAATACACTCATTCTTGGGAGTTGGGGTTAGAAATGGAGAAGATGTTGAGTTGCTTGATACACATATCAAGCTGCTTATCATTGGGGAACCAAGACGGTCTGAGGATGACGTGAGCAGAGACAGAGAGGTAACTGCACCACTGCTGCTGCTCAAAAGACACAACATACTGAGAGCATCCTTAGAATAAGTACTGGGCACACGGTGTTGAAGAGAGTCTGTCAGCAAAGAATTCATGTGAAGGGCACGGCAGCACGCGTAGTGCTGTCAAAGACGATAATAGAGCTGAAGTGAAGATGAGCCCCAGTCTTCATCCCAGCTATGCCCCTTATGCCTTCTCCTTGCTTTTCTGACAATGAAATGCCAATACCATTCAGAGGCATTCTTCTTAATTTGTGCTGGAAGCCCCCAAGTCTTGCAAAGAATATATCAGTAGGTCTACAGAGCATGTAGTCTGTGGCTGATTATCAAGCAAGAGATGAAAAACAATGAAAGTGGCTGTCAGCCCTGGAACTCACAATGGGGGGCAAGAATACAAACTGATTCTCCTTCTGCTGTTTCTGAACACAGCAAATGTCCCCACTTAACTCAGCCTTGTTTGCTGGTGAATGCACACACAGGAAATCACTCAGGGATTCATGACTCACTTTTCTACAATTTGACAGCAAGCATCAAACTGCAGCAATGTCAGTCATGGGACATAACTTTTATGCCAATTTCAGCTCTGCCCTATAAAGTTTTTTTTCCTCAAATTTATAAGGTCACAAAAACCTTCCCCTTCAATGGCATATCTTCGATGTACAAATTAAAATTCCATTTCCTGGATCCCTTTCATTCATAAGGAGCAATTAGAGTAGAGTATCTAATATACTCTATGATGCTGGCAAGGGCATTAGCCTTCATTTGCCTCAATGTGCAATGCCAAAATACCTCTTTCATTTATTAAAGCCATTTGTGATTGCCACCAACACTAAGCTGAATGGCATACCAAGGCCAAATTTGTTCATTCATCCACTTGTTTAAAAAAATAAGAAGCACTAGAGGAGCCATTGATTGAATAACCTGTGACAGTTCCTTACATTAAGCATCTTTATCTGCATGATGAAACAAAAAATATAGTAAGCCTCTGTTGAATCTGCAAAGCTGTGCCAGCATGTACAGGGACATGATTCTACAGTTTTAGCCTTATATTCAAGATACCCAGTACGTGGTTTCCTGTGGCCATGCACCCCCAGGAATCACCACAGAGCATCAAACTAGGCTGTCTTAGAAGTAATAGGAGCCCACCTGCCCACCCTTCTGGGGCTGCTTGTCTTTGCAGTCTAGGAAACAGAACAGAGAGCAGAAGAGATGTGATAAGAAGCAGGCCAAAGGAAGAACAAGCATGGTTTTACCTTGAGGGAAGGCAAAGAAATGTATTGATTTTTTTTTTTTCTGCTATTTTTCAGGCCCTTTCACATATATCATCTCATTTAATTTTTACAACAACTGTGTGAAGTAAGTATTATTACCCAATTTTTTCAGATGAAGAACCCAAGGCTCAAAAAGTACCTTGCCCAAGGTCATAAAGGAAGTAGGTTATAACGCCAGGTTTTAAACCCAAGTCTAGCTAACTGCAGGGTCTCTTTCTAATGTACGTTTTGCATGAAAACTCAGTGCAGTACAATCTCTGAGTCATAGATAAGCACTTATATCCATAGCACCAGAGCAGCATAGCAGCTCTAAATTAACACCTATGAGCATAACCTGAAGGAGCCCTGGTGGCACAGAGCTTAAACACTTAGCTGCTAAATGAAAGGTCGGTGGTTTGAACCTACCAGCTGCTATAAGGGAGAAAAGACCTGGTGATCTTCTTCTGTAAAGATTATAGCCTTGGAAACCCTATGGGGCAGTTTTACTCTGTCCTATAGGGTCACTATGAGTTGGAATCAACTTGACTGCCATGGGTTGGGTTGGGTTTGATTTGAGCACAATACAATAATGTTGATAACAAAGTGGAGGCATATACATGGTTTCCCAATGTTGTCTCAGATAGTTAAAGAAAATAAAAAAGATAGGTTTTTTTTTTGTATAGTTCTTTTAACTCCAAATGACAAACTAGGTGACTGTTAACCCAAAACACTATTTTAAGGGTGGAAGCTGAGAGAGGTAGTCACTCAGGATCCTGTGACTCCCTGAATACTTGCCTGAGAAGACTCCAGGTGGAAAGTGTCCAGCTTCTCAGAACCCTCAAAATGAATCTGACAATAATTTGTTTAAAGTATTGGTTTATAAAAATACTCCTAATTATTAATCATATAGAAAATGTACTAATTATGTGTTTTAAGAACAATGATCATATCTAATTTTTCTTTAAATAGTTAATGCCTGGCATTTTGTTGTTGTGAAGTGCAGTTGAGTAGATTTTTTACTCATAGTAATCCCATGTGACAGAGTAGAACTGCCCCATAGTATTTTCTAGGCGTTAATCTTTATAGCACCAGATCACCAGGTTTTTTCTCCCATGGAGCCCTGGGTTGGTTCAAATCTCCAATGGTTCAGTTAGCAGCCAAGCACTTAACAGTTGTGCCACTAGGGTTCCTTAATGCCTAGCATATATACTGGTATTTACCAGGTGCCATTGAGTTAACTCCAACTCATGAGACCCCATGTGTGTCAGAGTACAACTGTGCTCCATAGAGATTTCAATGACCGATTTGTTTTTAAAGTAGATCACCAGCCCTTTCTTCTGAGCCACCTCTGAATGGACTCGAAGCTCCAACTTTTCAGTTAGCAACAGATTGCATTAACCATTTGCACCACCCAGGGACTCCATATATTGGTATGTTGTTGTTAGGTGCTGTCGAGTCACTTACGACTCAGAGTGACCCTATGTATAACAGAATAAAATACTGCCCAGTACTGTGCCATCCTCATAATCTTTGCTGTGCTTGAGCCCATTGTTGCAGCCACTGCATCAATCCATTTCATTGAGGGTCTTCCTCTTTTTCACTGACGCTTCACTTTACCAAGCATGATGTCCTTCTCCAGGGACTGGTTCTTCCTGATTAACATGTCCAAAGTATGTGAGACCATCCTTGCTTCCAAGGAGCATTCTGGCTGTACTTCTTCCAAGACAGATTTGTTCATTCTTCTGTCAGTCCTTGGTATATTCAATATTCTTCTTTAACACCATAATTCAAAGGTGTCAATTCTTCCTCAGTCGTCCTTATTCATTGTCCAGTTTTCACACACATATGAGGTGATTGAAAATACCATGGTTTGAGTCAGGCACACCTTAGTCCTCAAAGTGACATCCTTGCTTTTCAACACTTTAAAGAGGTCTTTTGCAGCAGATTTGCTCAACACAATATGTCGTCTGATTTCTTAACTGCTGCTTCCCTGGGCATTGATTTTGGATCCAAGTAAAATGAAATCCTTGACAATTTCAATATTTTCTCTGTTTATCACTGTCTTAGGCTGGGTTCTCTGTACAGTCAGAGAGATTTGTATCAAGGAATTGGCTCATGCAGTTGTAGAGGTTGTAACGTCCCAAGTCTGTGGGTCAGGAAAGAGGCTTCTCCTGATTCACGTAACCACAAGGGCTGATGAAGCCAAGATCGGCAGGCCGGAGAGCAGGGCTGTTGCTCACAGGCTGTGAAGATTGATGAATCCCAAGATTGGCAGGCAAGGCAAGTAAGATGCTAGCTCAAGTCCTAAGAACAGGAAGTCAGATGAACAGGAGCCAGCTGCAGAATCCAGAAAGAGCAAAAGCCCCAGAGCCCTGCCTGAACTTAATGCAGCTCACACGCCCAAGGAAACTCCCCCTTAACTGACCGGCTACTCACAGCAGATCCCATCATGGGGGTGATAATGTATCAGATCTCAACAGGGAAGTGATCACAACATTATACGGCTGCCAAAACACTGAGAATCATGGCCCAACAAAGCTAACACACAATCTGAATCATCACAATCATGAAATTGCTTACTGGTTCAGTTGTGAGGATCTTTGTCTTCTTTATGTTGAGGTGCAATCCATAGTGAAGGCTGTAGTCTTTGATCTTCATCAGTAAGTGCTGCAAGTCCTCTTCACTTTCAGCAAGCAAGGTTCTGTTATCTGTGTATCACTGGTTGTTAATGCGTTTTCCTCCAATCTCAAAGTCCCATTCTTCTTCATATAGTCCAGCTTCTCATATTATTTGCTTACCATACAGGTTGAATAAGTATGGTGAAAGGATACAAACCTGACACACACCTTTCCTGACTTTAAACCATGCAGTATCCCTTTGTCTGTATACAGGTTCCTCATGAGCACAATTAAGTGTTCTTGAATTCTCACTGTTCACAATGCTATCCATAATTTGTTATGATCTAATAGTCAAATGCCTTTGCATAGTCAATAAAACACAGGTAAATATCTTTATATTTATTGGTATAAACCAAAACCAAATCAAACCAAAACTGTTGCCATCGAGTCAATTCTATGGTACAGAGTAGAACTGCCACATATTGTTTCCAAGGAGCAGGTGGTAGATTCCAACTGCCAACCTTTTGGTTAACAGCAGAACGCTTAACCACTGTGACATCAGGGCTCCATTTATTGGTACAGTGGGTATTTATTAAGTATTACTTGTTATGGATTGAATTGTGTCTCCCAAAAAGATACTTTAAGTCCTAACCCCTGGTACCTGTGAATGTTATCTTTTTGGCAAATAGAGTCTTTGATGATGTTATAAGTTAAGTTATCATGAGGTCATACTTTAGTAAGGTCGGTCCTAATCCAATCTGAGTGGTGCCCTTATGAAAGGGGAGAAGAAACACAAAGAGACACACAGAGTGAAGATGGCCATGTGAAGATGCATCTACAGTGTGGGAGAGACAAGAAAGGATCTTCCCTAGAGACTTCAGAGGGACCAAGGACCTGCTGACATGCTGATTTTGACTTAAAGCCTCCAGAAGTGTGAGACAATAAATTTCTGTTCTTAAGGATACAAGGAAAAGATTAGTCCAAAGGACTAATGGTCCACAGCTACCAAGGCCTCCACGGGACTGAGCCCAGTACAGCTGGATGGTGCCCGGCTACCACCAATGACTCCTCTGACCAGGATCACAACAGAGGGTTCTGGGCAGAGCTGGAGTAGGATGTAGAGCATAATTTTAACTCCCAAAAAAAAAAAAAAAAAGACCAGATATACTGGCCTAAAGAATACTAGAGAAACCTCGAGAGTGTGGCCCCCAGACACCCTTTCAGCTCAGAGGGGAAGTTACCTTCAAGGTTCGATGTTAAGCCTGGGAATGGACACCCCAGTAAAACTAAATGGGACTAACGATGTACAGGAGTCCGGTGACAAGGGCCAGAAGGCAGAGGGAGAGTAGGAAACTGATGATAAGGAACACAAATTGAATAAGGACACTGTCGATGTATTGTGAGATTGTTGACCACTGCTATAGGGCAACATTTGTGGTAACTATTAAATGGGAGGCTGTTTTGTCCTGTAAGCCTTCATCTTGGGCGAGAATGGCAGCACAATTGGAAGAGCATAGTCAATATCACTTAAATGTGTAAGTAAAAAGTTTTGAAATGGTGTTTAAATAAAATAAAAATAAATAAATAAATAAATAAACAAATGAGACTAAAGAGGTACAATAGTCCACTGACAAGGTCCAGAAGACAGAAGGGGACAAGGAAGCCCCCTGGTGATAGGGAACACAAGGTGGAGTAAGGATATTCTTGATGTGCTGTGAGATTGTTAACCATTGTCATAGGGCAACATGTGTAGTAACTGTTAAATGAAAAACTATTTTGTTCTGTAAGCCTTCATCTTAAGTGAGAATAACAGCACAGTTGGAAGAGCGTGGTCAATGTCACTGAACTGTGAATGTAGAAATTTTTGAAACGGTGTATCTTTGGCCATCTGTAATTTTCATCAAAAAAAAAAAAAAAGGTTGAGAATTTAGAGGCTTAATACGTTGTGGGGTTGTTAACCAATGTCAAAAAACAACATGTGTACTACTATTTCATGAGAAACTATTTGCTCTGTAAGCTTTCACCTGAAGTACAATAAAATATATATTAAAAAAAAAAAAATTCTGTTCTTATAAGCCAGCCAAATCGTGGTACTTTGTTACGGCAGCTCTAGGAAACCAATACATAAGCTGAACGAATGAATATTAGCCAAGTGAAACTTACCATTTGAGAGTTAGCATGGCAATAGCTGGCTTGGCTAGTCAGCTCTTCTACTGCTGCCCACCAGTTAAGTAGGACAAGAGCAAGAATACATAAAGCCCAGCTCTACCGTAAATGAGTTTAAAATTCTAACCCATGAGAGAGACTAAATACATGTTTTAAAAAATACACACTACCTATAGCAGAAACCAAACAAGTATAACTGAAATCTAGCTGTACGAAGAACTCCTCACACTTGAGGTAGCTTCTCAGCTCACAATGATTTTTCCTCCTCAGGGGAATGACTCTGCTGCCTAGACCCAGCTCCAGCAAGAGAGTCTCTGTAATGGGTTCTGTCCTCTTGACTGTAACTGGTTTATGCAGGATTGGACCGTTGGACAGACAAAGTTAAACTGACTTGATCATATTCTTCTCCATAGGAAATCAGAATTTTCAGTCAAGTCTGTCATAGGAAGAGTAGGGTCCTTAAAACTAAATAATATCAGTGGCAATATTCAAAAAGAAGGTAATTATATAGTCTTGTTGCTGGAGTCACTGGAGCTGCCCTTCTTTTTGTTCTTCTGAAGTTTTGCTTGCTCAGTTCTTCCTAGAATTCTATGATATATCCCACTATCCTTCCAATAAATTCTTCCTCTTGTCTGAGCTACTCAGAGTTGGTTTCTATTTCTTGCAACCAAAAGAAACCCAAGTGATTCAGAAGTGAATAAGAACTGGTACAGCCAGAGCTAAGTGAGTTGACCTGGAGGGTACATTTTTTGGAAAGGTCTGGGGACTTATGAAGTAACTTGCTGTTTCTATAGATGGAGATCAAAGTATCTTTGTTCTGTGGCTCAGCATTACAGAACGTTGCTGGTTTTGCTGTATGAAAGGGCATTCCATGAGGAAAATTTTGACTAGAACTTTAAATTTGGTAAATTTTGAGAGATACAGCACTGGTGGTTGTCACTAGGCAGCTGTACTCCACCTGACATGGTACTGTCTGGTGCCCTGACCAGAACTTCCTTGCCATGGCCCGGAATCTCCAGAATACTGCTCCTCTCTGGTGGCTGGAACTGGCCAAGGGTGGGATCTTGGAGCAGTGTGGCAGTCATGGTCAAACCTAGCACCTCCTTAGACAGGAGAGGTCGACTTGAGCCACATACAAGCAAAATTTTGAGAAATGGTTTGACATTAGGTTTTCTTTACAAAGGGGCAGGCTGGATGTTTGGTTTGCCATGGGTGATAGATGGGCCCACCCTATCTCGTATCAGGATGAGGGAGTGGTGGGCACTGTGTCTCAGTAGCTCATCCAGAAATTTAGTATCTTCAGTTCATCATCCATCTGCTGCTGCAACTTCTGGTTCAGCACTCTAGTACAGTCAGCTAGAAGGGGAATATGAGGACTTTATTAATGTTACTATTAAACATAGTAGAAGCAAAATTAGATATATTTTAGATAAGCCAAAAAGTAGTTCTAAGGCCCAATGTTTTGGGAACCAAGTTAGTATATATCAGAAGTTCCCCAAATCAGAAAATGGAGTCATCTTTTTGCCAAATCTGTTTCTATCGTATCATCTATTAAACAAAGTCTTCTAATACTTCCTTTAAACCTTTCCAATAAACTTTCTTTACCTAAGGAGCTGGAGGCTAGGAGGTTATTTTGAGTGTAACCGCTGAAGTTATTTGGCCAGTTGGATCTTACACAATTAAAAGTCTAGGGTGATAGAGAATATCGCTCACCATGTTAATGGCACTTAAAGAAAAAATTAATGATTGTCTTTAAGATGATGAATGGCTATTTTCCTTTTAGTGGGTTTCCAAGAATATAATCTTTACTGAAGGCTAATATTTGGTTCTATAATTGTAAGTGCTGAACAACACATTCACCCAAAACTCTTGTGCAGCCTCTATTCTGGCTCGAAGGGATTTGATTAACAATTCTTCGATTATCCATTTCTTTACTTTTTGTTGTTGATCTAAGTCAGAAGTAGAGAACAGAAACATCCCTAAAAATACTACTTTCTTGGTATTTGCAACCTGGCAGGAAGCTTGAAGGCAACTGAGAAGGGATTAGAGAAGTTTTAGGAAATTTTCAGTGCTCTGTGGGGTACTTATCCTAACCCAAATCTTATTTTTAAAAGTTCTTCCATTCCTGGACTCAAATTTCCCACTGGGCTTTTGCAATGACCACAGAAATGTTGCAATAATCTTTGCCTAAGCCTGTGAAGAAAATATCAGGCATCTGAAGCAGAATCATGAATAGTAATAGCTCTTAAGCAACCAGTTCATCACAATAACACATCTTCCTCCCCTCTAGCTTTCCGAATCTATTCCAGTGAGTTTGGAGCTTGTCTTTTAATATTGCTGCTCTGAGAATTACAATTTGTCTGAGTTCCCTGTCTAAGATTAATTAAAATGAACACAGTGTGGAAGCGTAGACAAGACTAGAATTTCTTTAATATAAATGCTTGTCGTGACAACATTTTCTATAATGTCACTGTGACATCTTGCTTTATTTCTTTAAATATTAAACAGATAAATAAGGGAAGCAGGCTGTTTGGGAAAAAAAGAAAGAAAGAGAACTAGCTTTATTCTTTACCACTAAGACATTAAATGACCTCTCTTTGACAGGCTAAAAATAGCATTAAATACAAGAGAAAAATCTGATATTAATAAACCTTTATCACTCTAATACTTTCTGAAGACCAAACCGATTGCCATTGAATCGTTTCCAACTCATAGCGACACCACTGGCTTTCCAAGCTTGAAAATCTCTACAGAGCCGCTGGTGGTTTCGAACCACCAAACTTTCAGTTGGCTGTCAATCACTTTATCCACTGTGCCACCAGGGCTCCCTTTCTCAAGACCAGTGGTTGGCAAATCATTGTGGGAAATACAAAGTAAGCTCTTCTTCTAATAACTTATCTGGAGACTAAGAACTTAAAATCTGGAGACTAAGAACATTAATTTTGAAATAAAAGACATATAATAAGTTCTTTCTGAAGACGGTATTATATCTTTAGTCTAAAAAAGTTGGGAAAAGCTTAGGGAAGAAAAGAACTAGGTCTTGAGATTTGAGTACTGTGTGGAAAGAGAGAAATGGAGAGGTCATAGAAGAAAATTTCAAGATCCATTTAGCAGAGAGTGAATAAACCATATAGATTCAACTGTTTGCTCAACAAATATTTACATGAATCACAGCTTACTGCAAGTATGGAGCAAAGCAGACAAAAATGAGGACAGTCCTAAGCTTCAAGTAGCCGCCGGTCTAATGGTGGGAAACACACTGTTATGGGTTAGATTGTGTCCTTCCAAAATATGTGTTGGAATCTTAACCTCTATATCTGCAGATGTAACCCTGTTTGGAGATAGAGTTTTCTTTGTTATGTTAATTCGATCACACTCAGTAGACAAAAAAAAACTCCAACTCGTACAGTAGGTTCTAAATCTAATCACTTCTGACTTATAAAAACGTCTGATAAGACAGACAGATATGCACACATGGGGGAAGGCAAATGCCACGTGAAGATCATCTGTAACAAAAGGAACTCCAAAGAACACCAACAGACACCAGAAGTAAGAAGAGAGGCGTACAGAAGGCATCAACACAGCCGAGACCCTAATTTGGACTTTTAGCTTCCAGAACTGTGAGAAAATAAATTTTTGTTCTTTAAAGCCATCCACTTCTGGTATTTCTGTTAAAGCATCACTAGGTAACTAAGACACACACCTACACAGAAAATTACAATATAATGTAGAAAATGCTGATATAACCGAAGCATAGCTGGGGCATTGTAGGAGTACAGAGGAGAAGAAGAATAAGTAAGGTCCTTTTAGGTAGAGGAAATCACACTGTAAAGATGTAGAGATGTTAGCATAGTCCAGTTCATGAACTCAATGTAGTTCTATCTTCCTGGAGCACAGGGCAGGTTTGGAGAAATGAGACAGTTACAAGTCAGATCACAAAGGGCCTTGTATGTCATGCTAAGGCCATTGGACTTCATCTAGTAGGCTATGAAACACAGAAATATTTTGGAAAAGAGACGGACATGGCCATATTTCATCTTATAAAGATCATACTGGCAGCAGAATGGAAGATTATAGTTGTGAGGAGCCTTGTAAAGGCAGGGAAACTCGCTAGAAGACTACAACACAGTCCGCGTCTGCACAAGGGTGTTGGCATTGAGGTTGCAGGAGAGGACAGATTCAAGAGATAATTAATTGGGAAAAAGAATGGACAGGCTTTGATGACTCACTTGATGTTGGAGGTTACTGAAAGTAAGGGTTCTAGTATGACTGCCAGGCCTCTGGCTTGAGCAAATGAGTAGCCCATTTCAACAAGATGTGGGAATAAATCATGATGAACAGCTTGTTTGAGAAGGAAGATGATGAGTTCAGGTTGGAAATGTTGGGATTAGGGTGACTTGAGACATTCCAGTGGAGATGTCTGCTGAAGTTGGAAATGGTGAAACGATCTCAGGAGAGCTTTTCAGGCTGAAGATGTAGAATTGTAGGGATAAGCTTTGAGGCATTAAATGAGATTGGTTAAGATCATTCAGGAAGCTGAAGGAGGGGATTGCTAAGGGCAGATATTATAAATAGTCAAGGATGGAGCAGAGGAAGCATTACATGAAAAGCAGACTAAACAGAATCTTTGTTGTTGTCAGCTGTATCAAGTTGGCCCCAAATCCACGGCAATGCCATTTACAATAGAAGGAAACACTGGCCGGTCCTGTGCCTTCCTCATGATCAACAGCAGATCGAACCATTTTGATCCATAGGGTTTTCATTGGTTGATTTTCAGAAGTAAACCATCAGGTCTTTCTTCCTAGTCTTTCTTACTCTGAATGTTCTGCTGAAACCTGTTCAGCATCATAGCAACATGCCAACCACCACTGACAGACAGGTGGTGGCTAAGCATGAGGAGCATTGGCTAGGAATCGAAGTTGTGTCTCCCATACAGGGGGCTAGAATTCTACCACTGAACCACCACTGCTCCTGTGAGCAGAAGCATTAGAGGGGTAGAGGGGAAAAAAAAGGAGAGAGAAATACCATAAAATCCAAAAGAATAAGCTTTCTAAAATAAGAGAGTAGTCAACAGTATAAAACACTATAGAGAAGCCAGGGTCAAAATGTGTATGGGATCTTAGTAATCACGTGGCTGAACTCCTTCAGTGTACTTGTAAGGAAACTAAGACCAAGACAAGCTAAGGGACTTGCAGCATTCACACATGTAATTAGGAGCAGATCTGAGTCTAGAACCCAGGTGCCCTGACGGCCCCATTGCTGTGCTATTTCTACTTGATCATGCTGCACCTTTGTCCTACTGAGCCCAAGTTTCACAGAAGGGAGTAGTGAGAGATAAGGCTTACAAAGCTGAGTTAAAGCTGTGCTGGAAATTTGTTGAACTGGAGGAATATTATTCTGAAGAAATGGGGACTCACTGACGAGTTTTAAGCAGGAAAGGCATAATCGAAGAGGTATTTTTGGAAATTTTATATAGTACTTTTCATGTATATTGGTGTATTATCAGTATTTTGCTCAGATTAGTCTTAAAGTAAGCAATTATGAGACACCCCTCAAGATAATTATGAGTTGTACTGGATAAACTCCTTAATTATATCAGAAATTAATAACCAGTAAAGAAGTAAAATCTCAATTATGAATAAAATAATCTACTGTTTGGTCCACCATAGGATCTAAAATATGTGTCTATAAATACAATGAGAGGCCCTACGAGATTTGGAACCATCCGAGGTCTTAGGTTCAGCTCTGCTTGAGCCTGAGTACATTATAGCTCATACATACACAACAATAGCTCCTCCATAAATAACTACAACCGTACCCAATAACCTATCCTTCCATAACTCTTTTAAGACCAATGATTAACACCATATAGAGATTCATTATTTTATATGATTCCTTGCTCTTTTTCCTTGTCCTCCTTTTTCTTCTTTAAGTATACATCTGTTAGAAAGATAAATGAAAAATTACCCCTGCATTGTTTGAAGAATGCCCTCAGTGAGATTCCCATCACACAGGCAGGTTTTCTCCTAAGAGATGGTTGTACTAGGTTTAGCCAACACCCCAGGGGAGCTATGTTGGGACCTGCTAAATGTCATGGAAATCCCAGCAACTTGGTCCTCTCTCTCTCTCCTAGGAGTCCAATAGCTTCCAGGTTCCCAAAAGCACAGATAATGGTCTGCCTCTTAGGTGATATTATAGTGGTGGGTAAAAATTGACCTGACATTCCTGGAACTCCAAAGTCCCATGGTCCCCAAAGTCTGATTAGGTGGTTCACTGCAAGACTAACATCAAGCAACTGTGCAGAAAAAAATGTCACAAACAGTACTTGAAATTGATTTAAGTTCACTGCAGCCTGACCTTGCGACCCTGACTTTTAACCTCCTCACATCTTGCTTTCCATCTTTGCTGTTAGGATGATCAGGCACACTCTGAGCAGAAAAGATGACTCCACTTTACATATGGACAGAGGCAGAATACTACAGTGGGATTGTTGCCGGGCAACGGCAGCTTGAACAATTTGTTTGAGGAGCATTTTGAGAATGATTACACTTGCAGGGTTGGGTTGGGTTGTTTTTTGTTTTTATTTTTTTCCTTCCTGTGGTACCTATTCCTGGATGTTGTAAATATTCATCTGAGTTTTGCATATATAAGGGGAGAACATTATTGAAATGAGTTTGGGACGGTAATTTGCTTGGGTGCATCACTGCACTCCTTTATGTTTTGCAGGCAGACTGCTGCAGAAGGAGAAAGAGGGATTTTGGGACCATTACTCACATAGATGACAATGCTATGCTGGCTTGTTTCAGTTACATAGAACAATGAGAGCAGAAAAAGATGCAGTTTAGCGAAGGCAGTTAGTAAATTGTCGGTAAATGGTGGGAGTATGCAAACCCCAGATAGGTCATCAGGCACATTTCCTCTCTAATGTGGCTGTAGTTACTCTCCTGGCCTCCTTTATCCCCCACCCAGAGAGTAACACTTCCTCTTTCTCTTGGTTAGTGATATCAACACACTGAAATACAGCACTTGGCTAAACCCCCGAGAGCTGACTTTGAAAGGTAATGGGAAGAAACATTTCCTTTCAGAATGAATCTGGCAGCCTTTAAGGATTTACAGCACACAAATTTCAAACAAGTTGGAGTTGGGTAGGAATTGCAAATACTTCAAAAATCATCAGTGCCAATATTGCCCACACCCACGGAATATTGGTGCATACACACACCCATTCACCCCTCTGGAGATGGATTCATTTCACAATTCACAAATGATAAAGGGACTTCTTCTGAATTTTTTTTCTTAGGGGATGGGGGAGCTAGCATTAAAATTGTGACTATTCCAAATGCTTTCGCATATGCTTTAAATACCCTCACTAAAGTCGATTTTCCCAATGCGCACACGTTCTCTGCATCTTGGTGACTACCTCTCTGCCTCACTAGAGAGACCTTTTTCCTTGAGGCTGCTGACGCCTCTCTTGGCTGTGACTTGGTCAGGAGGCTCTGGCACCATAAGGACAAAAGTGAGGCTGTCTCAACAGCCAAATGCAACAGTTGTTTATAGGGCATGGTCAGTCACGGACTCCATCTCTTTAAGCTCAGGGTGATGTCTGTGGATATAAAATATGCTTCCAGGCCATCTGACAATATGAGCCCCAAAGCTGTTTGGCTTTCAGTGCAAACTGTGTTCAAACCCATAGCTAATCTAAAGGATTCGGTCCCTTGTCTATAATTCCAGATCCCCAGGCTACTTTTGTAGGCTGTATTGCATATGAGGCAGCCTTTGGAAGAGGATCAAGTTAAACTGTAGCAGAATTCTTGCCTTACATGTGGGTGAGCTGCGTTGGATCCCAGCAATGCACCTCATGCGAAGCCGCCACCCATCTGTCAGCAGAGGCTTGCATGCTGCTACGATGCTGAACAGGTTTCACCAGATCTTCCAGACTAAGAAGAACTAGAAAGAAAGGCCTGACAATCTTCTTCTAAAAAATCAGTCAGTATAAATCCTATGATCACAGTGGTCTGATCCTATGGTGTATGGGGTCACCTGAGTCAGGGACCAACTGGACGGCAACTAACAACAGCAACTACATTGTCCATGAGGCAACCTTTGGAACAGGATCCAGTTAGACTGATCCTGGCTCCTGGTATTACTAAGGGTCATGGGCTAGTTATGCCATTTCATTTTGTGGGGGAGGAGATCACTGAAATATCCAGGATTAAATTGGGGGTAGACAATAGAGAAAGCAGAATATACAAGAAAAGGAGTCCAGAAGTGAAGTTATTCTTTATCTTTCATCTTTAGAGCTAGCATTGGGCTAGAACAACACATCACTCAAAGGTTTCAGTCTGAACTCACCCCTCAGGCTGACCTCAAAGGCCCACAACTTTCATATGTCAAACAACCTTCTGTTTATTGAGAACCTGATGTGTGCAAGGCACACTCACAGGTCCTGCTTAGGGTATCCAGAATCATAAAATGCAAACTCTACCCTCAAGAACACAGCACATGAGCCGTTTCCTGGCTGGGGGAGAGAAAGTCAGCCTCAGGCAATAATAGCAACACTCAGCCCAGCATTTCAACAGGAACACCCTGGCCTTCATGATGAGTCAGGAGAAAAGTCACTTCAGCTCAGGGGGAGTATCTGACTCCTCTGCAGACACTCAGCCTGGTTTGCTTTTGCTTTCTTTTGGAAAATGCCCTATGTCTTTGTTTGTTTGTTTTAATTTTACTGTGGTAAAATTTATATGACAAAAATTTGCCATTTTAACCATTTTTAGTGTACAGTTGAGTGACATTAATCACATTCTCAATGTTGCGCAACCATCACCACTGTTTCCAAATGTTTTTCATCACCCCAAGCAGAAACTCAGAACCCCTTAAGCAATACTCCTTCTTTCCCATTTCCCACATCCCCTGGTAACCACTCATAGAAATGTCCTGTCTTTTGATTCAAAGTTTACACCCAGGAATAACTCCTTTCTTTCGCTGTATCTCTAGGCAAAGAACATATGCCACAAATGCCATCCCCATATTTGGAAGTTATCTGTTGTTCAGCTTCACTGAACCCACTGCCAAGTTACCTTTTACATGGCAATTACTCATGAAATCTTAACGCTCCTGCAAATTAGTGTTAGGTTGCTTTCATTTCCCAATTAACTGCCCACCTGCTATTATAAGATTCAGGTTAGTCATAGTCTGCCATTTCCCCTTCAGCCTTAGGAGAAAAAAAAAGTACTCAACTTCTTTATGCAAAGAATAATTAATGTGTGAAATGGTCTACCGAAGGCAACAATGAAACATGCAACTGTGCGTACATTCAAAGAAGAGCCAGAGAAGGGGGAAAAATTCCATGATACAAACATTAGACAGACAGGTGGATGGGTTTGGATAGACCATATGGCCTCCTTCTGTCTTGAAATGTACTGTGAGATTATATTTTGCAAAATCCCCTCAAGAACCAAGTTGATTTCTAAATAGTAAGTTATGGCGAAGAAAATGGTTAGGACACCTTAGCAATGTCCATTATTTCAATGGCAGTTTTGTATTTCAGGGGATGTGTTTTCAAGACGGGACTAACATAATTGTCATACAGTAAATGAGGTGGCAGAGGCTAAGGTGGAAAGACAGGGAAGACAAATTTAGTCTTGTTTTCTTTTCTCCAGAGGAACGGATATGTACTTTACAAACTCGTAGCAGAGGAGAACACCGTTACCTCAACGCAGCCCGTAGAAAGAACTATTGTGAAGTGAATCCAACGTATTGAGGTGAACAACAGACGTGAAGTGCACCAGATAATGAAAAAACAGTATCATTTCTGGAAAACATTAGAGAATATATTTCTCTTCCTCAAAAGGCAAAGCATATGATTCCCATTCTCACATTGTGTCAGCAACCCTGCCTATGCTGTGTGGAAAGGATTGCCGCCTGGAATGTCAGGAGGCTATTCATGGTGGGCAGCAAAGAACATGTTTCTTCAAGCCCAGTTTAACTGACACCCTGGTTGACAAGATAACACAGTTTTGACAGAAACTCTGCACTCAAAGATTGTCTTCTCGAATTTTCAAAAAGTAATTTTTGCCAACAGGTTGGCATGCAAGAAATCCAAAGCCTCTAAGGAGAAGCTAGTCTCGTCCCTTGCAAACAGAGTCCGTGTTTCATGACAACACAGCAGCCTAGGAACAACAATAGGGTCACTTTAATTGTGACGAACTGGTGTTCCTGTGACCATACTCTTCTCTAACCATTCATATCTGTAGAATGGCCAGTGCCCTCAAATCCTTGTTTTCCTTCTGGCACACCCTCTCAATTGCCACGTGACACCTGTTGTTCATTGCCTTTTTCTCTGCTTTTTGCCATGGTGCCACCAGCTGCTCTAGGTGTAAAGTTGCCAGCGCTACCACCACTGCCAGCCTGCCTATGGCACTAATTCTTCCACCAATGCCTAAAAAGTGCCACTGCCACCAAGATGCTACTGAGATGCTACCAAGAACTGTGATGTTCAACAGACATGCATCTAAATGAAGGCACCTACAGTCTCCTGCTACAGAGCTGTAGGAAATGCACACCAAAGGCTCCTTTGCTGGAGCATTTTCATGTTCCAACCATTTAAAGGGAGAACGTGCCTTCTGTCCGTCTTAGTGCTGTGCTAGCGTATAAGCCACATAGCTGTGACCCCTGTCGTGAGTTGGAGTGGTCTTTAAGAAACAGCTCTTTTTGCCTTATCACTCAGCTGTTTGTTGTATTTTCTTCTTCCTAGGACTGTTGTTTGAGCTCTTGGGTGCTTGGCTAGCCAAAACTAAAGAGACAATTACGGTGCCCTTAAAAATGTTTCTCCATGTACATCAATCCATGTTTACTAGGCTGAGACCTTTCCAGGAGGATCACCTGCCAATTTTGCAACTAGACCCTTGCAGAGTCCCTTCCAGAACCCTCTGGACATGATCACCTACTGGCCAAACTGGGGCCTCGTGTCGTGAGTTTTAGAAATTAAACAGAATAGTAGAATACTACTTCTATATTCCCTTGAATTCCAGTTTTATATAAACCAATATTAAACATCGAATGAAAATATTAGTAGATATTTAGATGATCATACTGCAAATGAAAAGCAGAAATCATGAATCTACAAATGGGATTACTTCATTTTTGTCTGTATTTTCATATTGTTGTAGATGAGATTATGGGAGCGAGTTGAGAGGTAACTCATTCTTCCTGACCTTGGGAAGATCTCATTTTCCTCAGTTAAGAGAGGAGCAAGTAAAATAACACTAAAAATAGAAAGGAGGGAAACAAATAGGCTAATCAGAGAGTCTTTTCAATATTTTGTTTATTCTGTCCCCAAAACTAATTTGGACTACAGCTACAAGATGTCATGACAAGCTATTGGCCAGCAAAAAAATTAAGTCATTTAACCAATCATGTTAGCTATATAAGGCCAAACAATTGGTTTGACCCACTTTTTTCCCCCACAAAAAGGACTGATTCATAGATTTATTTTGTTGGTTGGCATTTGATAAACACACACTAGAGTAGACTCCTAAAGGAAGTCATTACTATTCTCAATTTTAAAATAGTTCCTTTCTCTTTTAACACATCAAATACAATAAGGAAAATTTTGTAGCCACTATTATAGGTTTTTTCAGTTTATTTTATCATTGAATTTCATACATTGCAAGAAATAGGAACAATGCTTATAACCTTTCGATGAATATGATATTCTTCTACACTGATGAAATGGTAAGGAGTACAAATCCAGCTGAAGGGCAATGATTTTAAAGTATTTCCCACTATGAAAACACCAACAGCAGAAATCTTGTTCTGTTTTATAGTCCAGAGTTACTGAAGCTACCCAAGATGATTACAATCAATACGTATTAGAACACCAACATAAGAAAGTTGTTTTGCAGACCTTGAAAACTGAAAAAGGGTGCTGGGCCAAAAAAAGAAAAAAGAAGAAAAAAAACCCTAAACCCTAAAGTACTATACAGCTGTGTCTGTCCTGAGGTTAGAAATCTGTTTCTGAGAGAGAGAAGGAACTCCACGGAAGTATTTATAGTTTTTCCACATTTCCTTTTATCACTTTACAAAACAGTTACAATCAACCAACACCGTATTTTTACACAAGTAGCGCCCACCTTCTACATTTGTTTGTCAACTGCGCCCTCCTCCCGCGAGGTATTACTCATAAGCACGCTATTTTTTTTTTTTTACAGCAACATGTAAAAAAATTTGACATAGCTGTGCTTATGATAATACCTCAAGGTGGGAGGTCATGGTCAACAAACAAATGTAGAAGGCATTGTTACTTGTGTAAAAATACGATACACCCCTAGAAAGAATATCAACGTATTGCTTCTTTAGTGTTTTTGTGAAGTCTAGGCCATTAGAAATATAATTAAAACACTTCCACGAAAAGAAAGCCCACACTAAGGCAGCTTCAATCCATAGTGGCCTGCCTCATCAGAACCTATAGTTACTCTGTTTAGCTCAGTGCATTAAATAATAGTCGTCTGTTATTTGGGGACCATACAGTTTAGTGTATGTAGAAAGAAACATCTGTGTTAAACAATGCCCAGTCTTATGGAACAGCATCTTTTCCTACTCTACAAAAACCTGACATATCAGCACTTTCCCCCTCGATATAGAGGATCCCAATGACTGTAAGACAGAAAACTCACACATTTTTATAAACTGCCTCAAGAGGAAAAAAATAAATAATTCTCTTGATAGTTTAGACCATGAATCTAAAATGTAAACTTTTAGAAGACAGGGAGAATTGAAGACAGCACAACACTACTAATAGTGTGTGGCAATTCCAAAATAATTGGGAATCCCTAGGATAGATAATTCATCCATCAAAAAGTAACAGCTTCCCTCATGCACTGCTGATGGGATTGTAAGACGGTGTAGCTGCTGTGGAAAACAGTTCAGTTGTTCCTCAAAAAGTTAAACATAGACCCAGCAATTCAGCTGCTAGGTATATAGCCCAAAGAATTGAAAGCAAGAACTCAGACAGAGACTTGTACAGCAGTGTTCATTGCAACATGATTCACAATAGCCAAAATGTAGAAATAACCCAAGTGTCCATCAACAGAAGAATGGATAAACAAAATGTGGTTATCCATACAATGGAATGTTATTGAGAAAAGAGAAACGGAGTTCTGATACATGCCATGACATGGATGAACCTTGAAAATATTAGGCTAAGTGAAATAAGTCAGACAGAAAAGGATAAATATAGTATGATTTCCCCTCTGTAAAATATTGAGAATAACCAAGCGCATGGAGACCAAAGTTTATTAGTGGTTACCAGGGGCCGGGGGACGGAGGGAAATGAGGAGGTACTGCTTTAAGGTGTACCGAGTTTCTGCTAAGGGTGATAAAAAATTTTGGAAATGGATAGTGATGATGCACAAACATGGTAAACATAATTAAAGCCACTGAATTGTACACATAAAAATAGTTGAAAAGGCAAATGTTTTATTGTACATATATTTCACTACAATGAAATAAAATAACAACAAAAAAAGCAAACAAAACTAATAGCTTTATTTGGAGGCCTGCATCAAGAAATGGATTCTCAAACGTTTCCTCATTTATGATTTATGATTTATGGACTACACTAGATGACAGAACATAGTTCAATACCTCTGTCCAGGTGACTAGTGAAGTACCGCAGTTGTAAGGATGCTATTTCACACAGAGAAAACCCTCCATGTGCATCCTGGTGGAGCAAAAGGGTTGGAGGAGAAAGCAATTTTACTGAAACACAAGCATTCACATTCATTCATTCCCTTTAAAACATCCTATGCAACAGCCAGTTCTCTCTCTTTATAGTAGATACTGTGATAGACACTGAGATGAGAAAGCCTTCAAATGTGCATTACCACCACAGGCTGGCAAGTATCCATTATTGGTTGAATCTTTCATTTCTCAGTTACTCTCTGATGTCTAAGTGTGAAAAAAATCAGTATGCCTGAATTGAATTTTTAGATTTCTTTATGTCAATGCACATTTGTTTGTTTTCCAAATCAACAACAAATGCACCCCTAAATACTATCGGCTGCTCAGTTGTGCAGCCTTGTCTACTGCCTGGTGCTGAAACAGTGATTGTTCCCACTGTGCTCCAACAGCTTCTGGGTTGAACCAGTGGTGCATGGAAGATCTTAATTCAATGAAATGAATTAAATTATAAAATAAGCTTATCCTTCAGTTACTCATCAATGTTTGTCCATGCTTCTGTGTGTGTGAGTGTGTGTATGCAGTGAGTGTATGTGTGTGAGCAAAAAGTGTGTGTATACGAGGTATGTGTACACATAGGCAATCATTTCCACATAGCTTAGAAATAGATAACCAGGCATTCGTGAAGAGGAGTGGATGTAAAGGCGTATTGCTCAGTTTTGTCCAGGGCTGCCAGATCTAATGGGAACACAACATTTAATTCCGATTTTGAAGTAGACTTGCAGTTTGTCCTATCCACAAGCTGGAGAAAGTTCTAATCCCTCTGAAAACATCAACCATGTGGAAGCAGGCTGACTGGATTGAGTATCAGAAATTTTGTTTCCAAATAGTTCTACAGATTCCATGGACATAGCCTAGAGTTTTAGAAAAAAAAGGAAAGAAAACCTAGAATCATGCAAATGTAAAAAAAATCCATAATTTACTGAAGACAAAACCCTTCCAGATTTCTGAAAAGAATCACTTTCCTAACAAGCAGTGAAAGAAGTAACAGCTGTTCTCACTGCATAAGGGGAGCTTATTGTCCCCTCAAATCCCAGAGCGCACACTCACTCTGATGGAGGGCCATCACCAAGGACATCTCTCCTCCTGGCTTTTGCTCTTAGAAGGCTACCAGGGTGAGAAGATTTAGCCTATCGATTTAGGATTTTAAAGATTTCCATTCACTCACTCACTCATTTATTCATTCAACTACATACTAGTTCATTCTTTCTAGATATGTATGTAGATGCCACTAGCACTGTAGGGAGGACAAACTCATTCTATGAAGCTAGCATAACCCTGATACCAAAACCAGGTAAAGACACCACAAAAAAAGAAAATTACAGACCAGTAACCTTTATGAACATTGGTGCAAAAATCCTCAACAAAATTCTAGCCAACAGAATTCAGTAACATATCAAAAAAATAATTCACTATGATCAAGTGGGATTTATACCATGTATGCAGGGATGGTTCAACATTATAAAAACAATCAATGTAATCGTTCACATTAATAAAACAGAAGAACCACATGATCTTATCAATCAAAGCAGAAAAGCCATTTAACGAAGTCTAACACCCATTCAAGACAAAAACTCTCAACAAAATAGGAATAGAAGGGAAACTCCTCAATGTAATTAAGGGCATTTATACAAAGCCAACAGCCAACATCATCCTAAATGGAGAGACTTTGAAAGCATTCCCCTTAAGAACGGGAACCAGACAAGGATGCCCTTTATCAACACTCGTATTCAACATTGTGCTGGAGGTCCTAGCCAGAGCAATAAGGCCATAAAAAGAAATAAAGGGCATCCAGATTGGTAGGGAAGAAGTCAAAGTATCTCTATTTGTAGATGATATGATCTTATACACAGAAAACCCCAAAGAATCCACAAGAAAACTACTGGAACTAGTGGAATATTTCAGCAATTTATCAGGATACAAGATAAACATACAAAAATCAGTCGGATTCCTTTACACCAACAAAGAGAACTTCAAAGAGGAAATCACCAAATCAATATCATTTACAATAGGCCCCAAGAAGATAAAATACTTAGGAATAAATCTAACCAGAGAAATAAAAGATCTACACAATGAATACTACAAGATACTACTGCAAGAAACCAAAAGAAACCTGCATAAGTGGAAAAACATATCTTGCTCATGGATAGGAAGACTCAACATGGTGAAAATGTCAGTTCTATCCAAAGCGATGTACATATACAATTCAAACCCCAATCCAAATTCCACCGGCATTTTTTAATCAGATGGAGAAACAAATCACCAACTTCGTATGGAAAGGAAAAAGGCCCCAGATAAGTAAAGCGGTACTCAAGAAGAAGAACAAAGTGGGAGGCCTCACACTACCTGATTTTAGAAGTTATTACACCACCAAGGTGGACAATACAGCCTGGGACTGGTACAACAAAAGATACATAGACCAATGAAATAGAATTGAGAATCCAGACGTAAATTCATCCACCTATGAGCAGCTGATACTTGGCAAAGGCCCAAAGTCCGTTATTGGAGAAAAGATAGTCTCTTTAAAAAATGGTGCTGGCATAACTGGATATTCATCTTCAAAAAACTGAAACAAGACCCATACCTCACACCACACATCAAAACTAACTCAAAATGGATCAAAGACCTAAATATCAAATCAAAAACAATAAAGATCATGAAAGAAAAAATAGGGACAACGCTAGGAGCCCTAATACATGGCGTAAACAGAATACAAACCATAAGTAACAATGCACAAGCACCAGACGAGAGATAGATAATTGGGAGCTCCTAAAAAAATCAAACACTTATGCTCATCAAAAGACTTCAACAAAAGAGTAAAAAGACAACCTACAAACTGGGAAAAATTTTTTGGCTATGACAAATCCAATTAGCGTCTAATCTCAAAAATCTACAAGATAGGGCAAACCTCAACAACAAAAAGACAAATAACCCAATTAAAAATGGGCAAAGGATATGAACAGACACTTCTCCAAAGAAGGCATTCAGGTAGCTAACAAAATCATGAAGAAATGCTCACAATCATTAGCCATTAGAGAAATGTAGGTCAAAACTACAATGAGGTACCATCTCACCCCAACAAGGCTAGCATTAATCCAAAAAACACAAAATAATAAATGTTGGAGAGGTTGTGGAGAGACAGGAACACTTATACACTGTTGGTGGGAATGTAAAATGGTACAACCACTTTGGAAATTGATTTGGTGCTTCCTTAAATAGCTAGAAGTAGAAGTACCATACGATCCAGCTATCCCAGTCCTTGGATTATATCCTAGAGAAATAAGAGACATCATACGAATAGACATATGCACACCCATGTTCATTGCAGCACTGTTCACGATAGCAAAAAGATGGAAACAACCTAGGTACCCATCAATGGATGAATGGATAAACAAATTATGGTATATTCATACGATGGAATACTATGCAACAATAAAGAACAATGATGAATCCGTGAAACATAACACAGAGGAATCAGGATGGCATTATGCTGAGTGAATTTAGTCAGTCATAGGACAAATACTGTATAAGACCACTATTATAAGAACTCAAGAAAAGGTTTAAACACAGAAGAAAACATTCTTTGATGGTTACAAGCGTGGGGAGGGAGGGTGAGGGTTATTCACTAACTAGATAGTAGGCAAGAATTATCTTAGGTGAAGGGAAGGACAGCACACACTACAGGGGAAGTCAGCACAACTGGACTAAACCAAAGCTAAGAAGTTTCCTCAATACCATCAAACACTTTGAGGGACAGAGTAGCAGGGGCAGAAGTCTGGGAATCACGCTTTCAGGGGACATCTAGGTCAACTGGCATCAGAAAGCTTATTAAGAAAATGTTCTGCATCCTACTTTGGTGAGTGGCGTCTGGGGTCTTAAAAGCTAGCAAGCCACCATCTAAGATGCATCAATTGGTCCCAACCACCTGGAGTAAAGGAGAATGAAGAACACCAAAGACACAAGGAAAGTAGTAACCTAAGAGTCAGAAAGGGCCACATAGACCAGAGACTTCATCAGCCTGAGACCAGAAGAACTGGATGGTGCCTGGCTACCACCAATGACTGCCCTGACAGGGAACACAACAGAGTCCCTGCTAGAGTGGGGGAAGGGTGAGATGCAGAACTCAAATTCTAGTAAAAGAACCAGACTTAATGGTCTGACTGAGACTGGAGGGATCCCAGAAAGCATGGCCCCCAGACTCTCTGTCAACCCAGAACTAAAACAATTCCCAAAGCCAAGTCTTCAGACAAAGATTCAACTGGACTGTGGGACATAAAATGATACTTGTGAAGAGTGTGCTTCTTAGCTCAAGTAAATACATGAGACTAGATGGGCAGCTTCTGTGTGGAGGTGAGATGAGAAGGCATACAGGGTTAGGAGCTGGTTGAACGGATATGGGAAATTAGAAGTGGAAAGGAGGAGTGTGCTGTCACAGTATAGGGAAAGCAATTAGGGTCACATAACAATGTATGTATAAATTTTTGTATGAGAGACTAACTTGAATTGTAAACTTTCACTTAAACTACAACAGTAAATACATATATACATATATATATATATATATATATATGTATAAACACATACACACCCACACACACACACACAAATATATATATATATAGGCGGAGGAGATTTTAAAAACTTTACAGCACTTCCTTGGACTTAAGCCATGGAATGTTTCAGACAGTTGAAGAGAAAAAGGAAAAGCAGAAATGGAAATGTATTCCAATTGCATGTAGCTCCATTATAACCAGAAAAATCTGATCTACAAGGAAGAAGCCCTAATGTTTGACTGTGGAATCCATCACAGTCACACCGCTGGAATGGTTAGGAGTTACCTAACGGGGGTGTTTTCTGTGGGCCCAGATGTTAGTGGTTCCACTCACAGAATATGTGACCAGAGAGAGGCTTTAAATCTGACCAAACCCTTCATCTGGAACACCCAGTCTTGTTGGACACCCAGTCTTGTTGTGCTCATTCCCTCATTCCTGTGAGTTCCTCTGGGTTCAATATTGACCACAGACATTTAAATTCTATGGGAAAAGATTTTATGGACGTCTTATTAGATAATCTTCACTTGTCTGTTTTATTATTACACTTAGTTTAAATTTATTTTACAAATCTTTACCTGATCAATTAAGGTTCTAAACCTGTGGACCAAATACCTCATTGTTGTTGTTGTTGTTAAACGCTGTTGAATCAATTTCGACTTATGGAGACCTTGGGTACAACAGAATGAAAGGTTACCTGGTCCTACATCACCCTCACAATTACCATCATGTTCCAGTCCATTGTTGTGGCTACAGCGTCAATCCATCTCGCTGAGGGTCTCTGGCATCCTCAATAGCCCTCTACTTCACCAGATACGATGTCCTTCTCCAGCAACTGTTCGCTCTGGATGACTTATCGAAAGAAAGCAAGTCAGACAATATTCTGTCGTGATCCAGAGGTTTTCATTGGCCGATATTGAGAAGTAGATCACCAGGCCTTTCTTCCTAGTCTGTCTTAGTCTGGAAACTGTATTGAAACCTGTCCACTGTGGGTAATATTTGCTGATATTTGAAATACCAGTGGCAGAGCTTCCAACATCACAGCAACACGCAAGCCACCACAGTATCACAAACTGACAGATGAGTTGAGCAACACCTGTTTGTTGCTGTTGTTAGGTGCCATTGAGTCAGTTGCTACTCAAATCCTCCCTACGTAGGACAGAAGGAAGCACTGCCTGGTCCTGCACCATCCTCACAATCATTGTTATGTTTGACCCCATTGTTGCAGCCTCTGGTCAACCCATCTCATTGAGGGCCTTCCTCTCTTTTGCTGACCCTCTGCTTTACCAAGCATGATGTCCTTCTCCAGAGACTGGCCCCTCCTGATAACATGTCCAAAGTACATAAGATGAAGTCCTTCCATTCTTGCTTCTAAGGAGCATTCTGGCTGTACTTTTTCTGAGACAGATTTATTTGTTCTTCTGGCAGTCCATGGTATGTTCAATATTCTTCTCCAACACCATAATTCTTCTTCGGTCTTCCTTATTCACAGCCCAGCTTTCACATGTATAAGAAGCAATTGAAAATACCACGGCTTGGGACAAGTGCACCTTAGCTTTCAAGGTGACATCTTTGCTTTTTAACACTTTAAAGAGATCTTTTGCAGCAGATTTTCCCAATGCACTGTATCATTTGATTTCTTGACTGCTGCTTCTATGGGCGTTGATTGTAAAATACAAGTAGAATGAAATCCTTGACAACTTCAATCTTTTCTCTGTTTATCATGATTTTTTTTTTTTTTGGTCCAGTTGTGAGAATTTTTGTTTTCTTTATGTTGAGGTGTAATCCATACTGAAGCCTGTGGTCTTTGATCTTCATCAGTAACTGCTTCAAGTCCTCTTCGCTTTCAGCAAGCAAGGTAGTGTCATCTGCATATCGCAGGTTGTTAATGAGTCTGCTTCCAATCCCAATTCCCTGTTCTTCTTCATATAGTCCAGCTTCTTGGATTGTTTGCTCAGTATACAGATTGAATAGGTATGGTGAAAGAACACAAGCCTGACACACAGCTTTCCTGACTTTAAACCACGCAGCATCCCCTTGTTCTGTTTGAAAGAGTGCCTCTTGGTCTACGTACAGTTTCCTCATGAACACAATTAAGTGTTTTGGAATTCCCATTCTTCACAATTTTATCCATAATTTGTTATGGTCCACACAGTCGAACGCCTTTGCACAGTCAATAAAACGCAGGTAAACATCTTTCTGGTATTCTCTGTTTTCAGCCAAGATCCATCTGATATCAGCAATGATATCCCTCTTTCCACATCCTCTTCTGAATCTGCTTGAATTTCTAGCAGTTCCCTGGCAATGTACTGCTGCAACTGCTTTTGAATGATCTTCAGCAGAATTTTACTCATGTGTGATATTAATAATATTGTTCGATAATTTCCACACTGTTGGATTACCTTTCTTTGGAATGGGCATGAATATGGATCTCTTCCTGTTGGTTGGCCAGGTAGCTGTCTTCCAAATTTCTTGGCATAGTTGAGTGAGCATTTCCAGTGTTGCATCCATTTGTTGAAACATCTCAATTAGTATTCTGTATATTCCTGGAGCCTTGTTTTTCACCAATACCTTCAGTGTAGCTTAGACTTCTTCCTTCAGTACCATCAGTTCCTGATCATATGCTACCTCCTGAAATGGTTGAATGTAGACCAATTCTTTTTGTTACTGTGACTCTATATATTGCTTCCATCTTCTTTTGATGCTTCCTGCATTGTTTAATATTTTCCCCATAGAATCCTTCACTATTGCAACTCTAGGCATGAATTTTTTCTTCCATTCTTTCAACTTGAGAAATGCAGACAGTGTTCTTGCCTTATAGTTTTCTAACTCCAGGTCTTTGCACATTTCACCATAATACTTTACTTTGTCTTCCTGAGCCACCCTTTGAAATCTTCTGTTCAGCTCTTTTACCTAATAATTTCTTCTGTTTGCTTTAGCTACTCTACATTCAAGAGCAAGTTTCAGAATCTCTTCCAACATCCACTTCAGTACTTTCTTCCTTTCCTGTCTTTTTAATGACCTTTTGCTTTCTTCATGTATGATGTTCTTAAATGTCATCCCATAACTTGTTTGGTCTTTGTCTTTGGTCGTTAGTGTTCAGTGCATCAAATTTGTTCTTGAGATGATCTGTAAATTTAGGTGGGATATACTCAAGTTTGAACTTTGGCTGTCATGGTCATGTTTTAATTTTCTTCAGCTTCACCTTGAACTTGCTTATAAGCAATTGATGAGTCTGTTCCAAAGTTGGCCTCTGGCCTCTTCTGACTGATGATAGTGAGCTTCTTCATTGTCTCTTTTCACAGAAGTAGTTGATTTGATTCCTGTGTATGCCATCCAGCAAGGTCCACTTGTATAGTCACTGTTTTTGTTGTTGAAAAAGGTATTCCCAAAGACTAAGTCATTGGTCTTGCCAAATTCTATCATGCAATCTCTGGGGTCATTTTTATCACCAAGGCCATATTTTCCAACTACTGATCCTGCTTTGTTTCCAACGTTTGCGTTCCAATCACCAGTAATTATCAATGCATCTTGATTGCAAGTTTGATCAATTTCAGGCTGCAGAAGTTGGTAAAAATCTTCAGTTTCTTTATCTTTGGCATTAGTGGATTGTGTGAAAATTTGAATAATAGCAGCATTAACATCCTTGTAGACATATGGATATTATCCTGTCACTGACAATATTGTACTTCAGGATAGGGTTTTTTAAGATTTTTTTTTTTTTATGTACTTTAGATAAAGGTTTACAGGGCAAACTAGTATTTCATTAAACAATTAATAAACATGTTGTTTTGTGACATTGGTCTCCAGTCCCATGACATGTCAACACTCTCCCCTTCTCGAACATGGGTTCCCCATTTCCACTGGTCCAGCTTTCCTGTCCCCTCCTCCCTTCTCCCCCTTACCCCTGGGCTGGTGTCCCCATTGAGTCTCGTTTTGTTTTATGAGCCTGTCTAATCTTTGACTGAAAGATGACCCTCAGGAGTGACTTCATTACTGAGCTATAAGGGTTTCTGAGGGCCATACTCCAGAGTTTCTCCAGTCTCTGTCAGACCAGTAAGTCTGGTCTTCTTTTTTTCTCTTTCTTTTGTGAGCCAGAATTTGGTTCTACATTTATCTCCAGCTCTATCCAGGACCCTCTATTGTGATCCCTGTCAGAGCAGTCAGTGGTGGTAGCCAGACACCATCTAGTTGTGCTAGACCCAGTCTGGTGGAGGCTGTGGTACTTATAGTCCATCAGTCCTTTGGACTAATCTTTCCCTTGTGTCTTTGGTTTTCTTCATTTTTCTTTGCTCCAGGTGGGGTGAGACCAGTGGAATATATTAGATGGCCATTCACAAACTTTTAAGACCCCAGATGCTACTTACCAAAGTAGAAAGTAGAACATTTTCTTTAAAAACTATGTTATGCCAACTGAGCTAGATGTTCCCCAAGACCATGGCCGCCACATCCCTCAGCCCAGTATTTTGGTCCCTCAGGGAGTTTAGATGTGTCTATGAAGCTTCCACGACCTTGCCTTGGACAAGCTGTGCTGGCTTCTCCAGTGTTGTGTACTATCTTACCCTTCACCAAAGTTAACACTTATCTATTGTCTCCTTAGGGTTTTTCCCTCCCATTTTTCCTCTTACTCCCAACCATTCCCTCCCTCCTAACCATCAAAGATTGTTTCTTTTTGTGTGTAAACCTTTCCACGAGTTTTTATACTGGTGGTCTCATACAATATTTGTCCTTTTGGGGTTGACTTACTTCACTCAGCGTAATGCCCTCCAGATTCATTCATGTTGTGAGATGCTTTGCAGATTCATCATTGTTCTTTATTGGTGTGTAGTATTCTATTGTGTGTATGTACCATAGTTTGTTTATTCATTCATCTGTTGATGGGCACCTAGGTTGTTTCCATTTTTTGCTATTGTGAGCAATGTTGCAATGAACGTGGGTGTGTATATGTCTATTTGTATGACAGCTCTTATTTTTCTAGGATATATTCCTAGGAGTGGGATTGCTGGATCATATGGTATTTCTATTGCTAGCTTTTTAAGGAAGCACCATATCATTTTCCAAAATGGTTGTACCATTTTGCATTCCAACCAACAGTGCACAAGAGTTCCAGTCTTCCCACAGCATCTCTAACATTTGTTATTTTCTGTTTTGTTTTGTTTTTTAATTTGTGCCGGTAATGTCGGTGTGAAATGATATCTCGTTGTGGTTTTGATTTGCATTCTCTAATGGCTAGTGATCTCGAGCATTTCCTCATGTATCTGTTAGCCACTTGAATGTCTTCTTTGGTGAGATGTCTGTTCAGATCCTTTGCCCATTTTTAATTGGATTGTTTGTCTTTTTGTTATAGAAGTGTTGGTCTTTCCTGTAGATTTTAGACATTAGACCTTTGTCAAATCTTTGATAGCCAAAAATTTTTTCCCACTCTCTAGGTTCTCTTTTAACTCTTTTGGTGAAGTCTTTTGATGAGCTTAAGTGAACTTTTAGAAGATCCCAGTTATCTAGTTTATCTTCTGGTGTTCTTGTATTGTTAGTTACAGTTTGTATCCTATTAATGCCATGGATTAGGGCCTCTAGCATTGATCTTATTTTTTCTTCTACAGTCTTTATAGTTTTATATTTAGGTCTTTGAGCCATTATGAATTTGTTTTTGTGTATAGTGTGAGGTATGGGTCTTGTTTCACTATTTTGCATATGGATATCCAGCTTTGCCAGCACCATTTTCTAAAAAGACTGTCTTTTCCCCATGTGATGGACTTCGGGCCCTTGTTGAAGATCAGGTAACCGTAGGTGGATAAGTTTACATCTGGGTTCTCAATTCTATTCCATTGGTCAATATGTCTGTTGTTGCAACAGTAACAGGCTGTTTTGACTACAGTAGCTGTATAGCAGGTTCTGAGGTCAGGTAGTGTGAGTCCTCCTACTTTATTCTTCTTCTTCGATAGTGCTTTACTTATTTGTGGCCTCTTCCATTTCCATATAAAGTTAATGATTAGTTTTTTCATCTCTTTAAAGAATGCTGTTGGTGTTTGGATATGGATGGTATTGTATTTGTAGATTCCATGGGTAGAAATGACATTTTCACAATGTTGAGTCTACCATTTTCATTTATGTAGACGTCTTTTGATTTCTTTTTATTTATTTATTTATTTTTTATTGTACTTCAGGTGAAGGCTTACAGAACAAATAGTTTCTCATGGAACAGTAGTACACATGTTGTCTTATGACATTCGTTAACAACTCCACAACATATCAACCCTCTAAGTTCGCAACCTTTTTTTTTTTTTTTGGTGAAAATACACATAGCCAAAGATACACCATTTCAAAAATTTCTACATGCACAGTTCAGTGACATTGACTACGCTCTTCCAATTGTGCTGTTATTCTCACTTAAGATGAAGGCTTACAGAACAAAATAGTTTCTCATTTAACAGTTACTACACATGTTGCCCTATGACAATGGTTAATAATCTCACAACACATCAACAATATCCTTACTCAACCTCGGGTTTCCTATCACCAGCTTCCTTGTCCCCATCAGCCTTCTCGACTTTGACACTGGACTCCTGTACCTCGTTAGTCTCATTTCGTTTTAAGGGGTTGTCCACTCCCAGGCTGAGCAGTGAACCTCGGAGGTAACTTCACCACTGAGCTAAAAGGGTATCTGGGGGCCATACTCTCGGGGTTTCTCCAGTCTCCTTTAGGCCAGTAAATCTGGTCTTTTTTTTTTTTTGTGAGTTAGAATTATGCTCTACATCCTTCTCCAGCTCTGTCCAGAATTCTCCGTTGTGATCTTGGTCAGAGCAGTCAATGGTGGTAGCCAGGCACCATCTAGCTGTACTGGACTTAGTCTGGTGGAGGCCCTTGTAGCTGTGGACAATTAGTCCTTTGGACTCATCTTTTCCTTGTATCCTGTTCTCTTCATTCTCCCTTGCTCCCAAAGGGATGAGACCAGTGGAGTATCTTAGATGGCCGCTCACAGGCTTTTAAGACCCCAGCCACTACTCACCAAGGTAGAATGTAGAGCATTGTCTTTAAGAGCTGTGTCATACCAGTTGAGCTAGATGTTCCCCGAGACCATGTTCCCCACAGCTCTCCGCCCAGCAATTCAGTCCCTCAGGGAGTTTGGATGTGTCTATGGGGCTTCCATGACCTTTCCTTGTACAAGTTGTGCTAGTTTCCCCTGTATTGTGTACTGTCTAACCCTTCACCCAAAATACCACTTATCTATTGTCTGTTTAATATTTCCCTCCACCCCTCCAAACCCTGGTAACCAACAAAGATTCTTACATTTTGTGTGTGAACTTTTTCATGGGTTTTTACAATAGAGGTCTCATACAATATTTGTCCTTTTGTGATTGACTTATTTCATTCAGCATAATGTCCTCCAGTTTCATCCATGTTAAGAGATGGTTCACAGATTCATTGTTGTTCTTTCTTGTTGCATAGTACTCCATTGTGTGTATGTACTATAGTTTGTTTATCCATTCATCTTTTGATGGGCATCTATGTTGTTTACATTGTTTTGCTACCGTGAACAATGCTGCAATGAACATAGGTGTGCATATGTGTATTCGAGTGATGACTCTTATTTCTCTAGGATATATTCCTAGGAGAGGGATTGCTGGATCGAATGGTATGTCTATTTCTAGCTTTCTGAGGAAGCGCCATATCATTTTCCAAAATGTTTGTATCATTTTGCATTCCCACCAGCAGTGCATAAGAGTTCCCATCCCCCAGCAGCCCCTCCAACATTTGTTACTTCCAGTGTTTTTGATTCGTGCCAGTAATGCCGGGGTGAGATGGTATCTCATTGTGGTTTTAATTTGCATTTCCCTAATGGCTAGTGATCGCGAGCATTTCCTCATGTGTCTGTTGGCCATCTGAATGTCTTCTTTGGTGAGGTGTCTATTCATTTCCTTTGCCCATTTTTTAATAGAATTGTTTGTCTTTTTGTTGTAGAGGTGTTGGATTTTCTTGTAGATTATGGAGATTAGACCTTTGTCTGACTTATACTGTCCAAAAATTTTTTCCCAGTCTGTAGGTTCTCTTTTTACTCTTTTGGTGAAGTGTTTTGAAGAGCATAGGTGTTTGATTTTTAGAAGATCCCAGTTATCTAGCTTATCTATCGGGGTTTGTGCATTGATGGTTATGGTTTGTATCCTGTTAATGCTATGTATTAAGGCCTGAAGTGTTGGTTCTATTTTTTATCTATGAACTTTATAGTTTTAGGCTTTATATTCAGGTCTTTGATCCATTTTGAAGTAGTTTTTGTATATGGTGTGAGGTATGGGTCCTCTTTCATTTTTCTGCAGATGGATATCCAGTTTTGCTGGCACCATTTGTTAAAAAGACTGTCTTTTCCCCACTTGATGGACTTTGGGCCCTTGTCGAAGATCAGGTGACCGTAGGTGGATGGATTTACATCTGGGTTCTCGATTCTGTTCCATTGGTCAATGTATCTGTCATTGTACCAGTACCAGGCTGTTCTGACTACTGTAGCTGTATAGTAGGTTCTGAAGTCAGGTAGTGTGAGTCCTCCAACTTTCTTCTTCTTCTTCAGTAGTGCTTTACTTATTTGGCGCTGCTTCCCTTTCCATATAAAGTTAATGATTAGTTTTTCCATCTCTTTGAAGAATGTTATTGGTATTTGGATCGGGATTGCGTTGTATTTGTAAATTGCTTTGGGTAGATTTGTCATTTTCACAATGTTGAGTCTGCCTATCCATGAGCATGGGATGTTTTTCCATTTATGTAGATCCCTTTGGGTTTCATGAAGTAGTGTTTTGTAGTTTTCTTTGTATAGGTCTTTTACATCCCTGGTCAGATTTATTCCTAAGTATTTTATCTTTTTAGGGGCTATTGAAAATGGTATTGTTTTCCCGATTTCCTTTTCATCGTTCTCCTTACTGGTGTATAGGAATCCAACTGATTTTTCAGTGTTTATCTTGTATCCTGCTACTCTGCTGAATCTTTCTATTCCAGTAGATTTCTCATGGAGTCTTTAGGGTTTTCTAAGTATAGTATCATATCATCTGCAAACAGGGACAGTTTAACTTCTTCATTAACAATTTGGATGCCCTTTATTTCTTTTTCTTGCCTTATTGCTCTAGCTAGAACTTCCAGCACAATGTTAAATAGGAGTGGTGATAAAGGGCATCCTTGTCTTGTTCCTGTTTTCAAGGGGAATGTTTTCAGCCTCTCTCCATTAAGAATGATGTTGGCCATTGGTTTTGCATAGATGCCCTTTATTATGTTGAGAAATTTCCCTTGTATACCTATTTTATTGAGAGTTTTTATCAGGAATGGGTGTTAGACTTTGTCAAATGCCTTTTCTGCATCAATTGATATGATCCTGTGATTCTTTTCTTTCCTTTTATTTCTGTGGTGGATTATTTTGATTGATTTTCTAATGTCAACCCACCCTTGCATAGCTGGTATGAATCCTACTTGGTCGTGGTGTATTATTTTTTTGATATGATGCTGAATTCTATTGGCTAGAATTTTGTTCAGAATTTTTGTATCTATATTCATGAGAGATATTGGTCTGTAAGTTTGCTTTTTTGTGACATTTTTGACTGGTTTTGGTATCAGTGTTATGCTGGCTTCATAGAATGAATTTGGAAGTGTTGCTTCCTCTTCTATGCTCTGAAATAGCTTGAGTAGTAGTGGTACAAGCTCTTCTGTAATGTTTTGTAGAATTCTCCAGTGAAGCCATCTGGGACAGGGCTTTTTTTGGTTGGGAGTTTTTTTTATTACCTTTTCAATCTCTTCTCTTGTTATGGGTCTGTTCAGATTTTCAACATCACTTTGTTGTATTTTGGGTAGGCCGTGTGTTTCTAGACATTTATCCATTTCCTCTAGGTTTTCAAATGTATTGGAGTATAGTTTTTCATAATATTCTATTATAATCCTTTTTATTTCAGTTGGGTCTGTTGTAATGTCCCCCATTTCATTTCTTATTTGGGTTATTTGTGTCCTCTCCTGTTTTTCTTTTGTCAGTCTGGCCAGTGGTTTGTCGATTTTGTTGATTCTTTCAAAAAAAACAATTTTTGGTTTTGTTGATTCTTTCTGTTTTTTTTCTGTTCTCTGTTTCATTTATTTCTGCTCTGATCTTTACTATTTCCTTTCTTCCGGTGGTTGTGGGCTTGTTTTGCTGTTCTCTTGCTATTTGTTTGAGTTCTGTAGTTAATGTTTTGATTTTGTCCCTTTCTTCTTTTTTGATGTGTGCATCTATCCCTATAAATTGTCCTCTGAGGACTGCCTTTGCTGTGTCCCAAAGGTTTTGGTATGATGTGTTTTCATTCTCCTTTGATTCTAGGAATTTTTTGATTCCATCTCTGATTTCTTCTATTATCCAGTGGTTTATAAGCAGGGTGTTATTCACTTTCCATGTCATTGATTTTTTTTCCTTGCTCTTTCTGTTGTTAATTTCTGCCTTGATGGCATTGTGGTCAGAGAAAATACTTTGAATTAGCTCAACATTTTGGATCTTTTTGAGGGTTTCTCTGTGGCCTAAGATGTGGTGTATTCTGGAGAACGTTCCATGTGCATTGGAAAAGAATGTGTACTTTGCAGCAGTTGGATGGAGTGTTCTATATATGTCTATGAGGTCAAGTTGGCTGATTGTGCCCTTTAGGTCTTCTGTACCTTTGCTGAGTTTCTTCTTAGTTGTTCTGTCCTTTACTGAGAGTGATGTGTTAAACTCTCCTACTATTATTGTGGAACTGTCAATTTTTCTTTTCAGTGTTGTTAGAGTTGGTTTTAGGTATTTTGGAGCCCTGTCATTGGGTGCGTAGATGTTTATTATGGTTATGTCTTCATTATGGATCATCCCCTTAATCATTGTATAGTGTCCTTATTTGTCTTTTATGGTAGGTTTTGTTTTAAAGTCTATTTTATCTGAGATTGGAATTGCCACTCCTGCTCTTTTTTGGTAGTTGTTAGCTTGATATATTTTTTTCCTACCTTTGACTTTTAATAAATTCACATCTTTGTTTCTAAGGTGTGTCTCTTGTAGACAGCATATTGATGGATCCTGTTTTCTTATCCATTCTGTCACTCTCCATCTCTTTATGGGTGCATTGAGTCCACTTACATTCAGTGTAATTATTGATAGATGTGAGTTTGTTGCTGTCATTTTGTAGTGCTTTTTTTTGTAGTGCTGAAGTTTTCTTTGTTCTTCTTACTCTCTTGTGCTGAGTTACTTTTGTTTGTGGATTTTTTTTTCATTTCTTTTGTTTTTGTAGGTTTTGTTTTTGCTGAGACTTTATGTTTTTCCTCTTTTTTTTTATGAGTATCTTTGTTAACTTTCTTTGTGGTTACCATGAGTTTTATCCTTATCTTTCTAAGTTTGAAACAGTCTACCACTACTTGGTATCGCCTTGCCTTCCTCTCCATTAGAAGGTTCTATACTTATGCAATTTATTCCTTCTTTTATTGTTATGATGTTGTTGTCATTTACTGATTAACTGCTCTGTTTCCCTGTTGTATTTCTTTTGGTTTTGGATAGTCCTCAGGAGTTCATTTCCTAGATTGGTATCTGGCTGGTACTATCTTGCGTCCTAGATTCTACCTGTGAGCTGAAGCTGTTTGTCCTCAGGTCAAAGAACTCCCTTTAATAATTCTTGTAAGTTTGGTGTGACTTTTACATATTCCCTTAATTTCTGTTTATCTGGAAATGACCTAATTTCACCATCAAATTTGAATGAGAGTTTTGCAGGATATATTATTCTTGGCTGGCAATTTGTTTCTTTCAAGATTTTATATATGTCATCCCATTGCCTTCTGCCTGCGTGGTTTCTGCCGAATAATCTGAGCTTAGTCTTATTGTTTCTCCTCTGTACGTGACTTCTTGTTTTTCAGGAGCTGCTCTCAGGAGTCTTTGTTTGTCTTTGGTTTTGGTGAGTGTGATTATGATAAGCCTTGGTGATTTTCTTTTAGGGTCTCTCCTATATGGGGTTCACTGAGCTTCTTGGATGGCCAGATTTTCATCTTTCATGATATTGGGGAAGTTTTCTGTCAGCAGTTCTTCAGCGATCCTCTCTGTGTTTTTTGTTTTCTCCCCTTCTTCCAGAATTCCAACCACTTGCAAATTTTTGCTTTTGATTGTTTCCCACATAACTCTCAGGGTCTCTTCATTTTTCTTTGTTCTTTTTTCTGAGTTTTCCTCAAACAGAGTTGTATCCATGTGTTTGTCTTCAATTCTACTGATCCTGTCTTCCACCTTTTCAAATCTGCTTCTCAGCCTTTCTATGACACCGTTTATTTCTGAAATTTTGTTGTTTATCTTTTGGATTTCTAATTGTTGTCTTTGTATAATTTCTAGTTGTGAATTTATTTTGGCATTTTGTTCCTGCATCATCTTCCTGAATTATTCCAATTTTTTGTCTGTATTTTCCATGTATTTGTCTGTTTTTTCCTCATGTTTGTCAGCTTTTTGCCTCAGGTCTTGGAGAATTCTGAGTATTAGAGATCTGAATTCCCTATCAGGTAGTTCTAGTTCATTTTCTTCCACTGGAGAGTCATGTGGTGTTTTATTTTGGACACCTACTCGAACCATCCTGTCTTGTTTTTGTAAATGTTTTGATATTGTTTGCTGTCTTTGGAGCATTCAGTAATTATTTTTCTCGTTTATTGATTGTAGATTTGTTTGTTTCTTCCTTTTTTTTTAAATTTGACTATGCCTGAGCAGGCGGACTGTGTGTTCTTTGTTTTTGCTCGTCTGTGGGCACAATACTTTTCGCCTCCTTCTCCAATTGGCAGGGTCAGTCACTCAGATATGGTATGGCAGGGAAGGTCTAGCTGAAGAGGAGTTACTGGGACAGGTTTTTTGTGGCACTTACTACAGCCACCAGGGTTGGTCAGTAATCAGTGCAGGGCAGGTTCCAGTAAGCTGTGCCTGTGCTGCTTGGTGGTGTGATGTCAAACGCACGGTGCAGGTAGGCAGGAAGCAGCAGGGAGGTTGTTATGTGTGGAGCTAAAATGGATATGGGAGAGAGGAGAGAGGAACAGGAGCCAAAAACATACAAACAAATAAAAAAGAATTCTAGGGGAGCTTGCTGTTGGAGTGGAGAGATGAGAGACTATGAAATGGGGAAAAACGGAAAGAGGAAGAGGAAGAGAAGAAAAGAATTAATAAATAAAAATCAGAAAGGTTAAAGAACTGCAAAGTTCCCAGGGATCCTACCAGTGCAGCTATGATGTCTGGGGAAGTCGCTCTCAGGTGTTGCAGTACAGCCTGGCTAGAAGGTGTAGAGGTATACAAAACCATGTATTCAGGGAACAGAAAGAGAAGGAAGATATAGAGAGACTTGAAACTGAGCAATGAAGATAGACAAAAGGGGAAAAAGAGGGAAAAGAAAACAAAACAAATTAAAAAAAAAAAAAAAAGAACAAGAAAGGCCCCCAGAAAAAACAGAAAAAGAAAAACCAACAAAAAACGAAATGCTCTCAGGGATCCCTCTGCATGTTGTTCAAGCTGAGGGGGAAATCTTGTCACGTAGCACCGCCTGGCCAGAAAGGGCTCCCAACTCAAGAAAAGAAAAGGAAAACAAACAAGCAATTCAAAACAAACAAATGAGCAAAAGCCCCGGGATCCCACCAGTGCGGCAGCCCAGACCAGGAAGCAGCTCCACACTCTAACGGAGCTCCACAGCCCCTCAGGAAGAAGCAAAGATGGAGCACGGAGCCAGGTATTTGAGCAAAAGGATGGGATGGTGGTGAGAGGCAAGGAAGAAATCAAAAGAAGCAGAAAAAAAAGCAACTCTACAGCCAACAAATGGCACTGAGAGAGCCAGCCAGTGTGGGCTGGTGGAATCCAAGCAGCTGGAGTTTCTCGGACAAGAGACTGTGTCCACGGGAAGCAGAGGGGGCCGAGTGTGGGTGAAGAAGGGTAGGGAGTGGGAAAGCATATATCACAAATTACCGGAGATCTGTAGCCCCTCAGGAAGAAGCAAAGATGGCGCACAGAGCCAGGTACTTGAGCAAAGGGAGGGGGAGGTGGTGAGAGGTAAGGAAGAAATCAAAAGAAGCGGACAAAAGCAACACCAGCAGCCAACAAATGGCACTCAGAGAGCCAGCCCGTTCGGGTGTGTGGAATCCAAGCAGCTGGTGTTTCCCGGTCAAGAGATTGTGGCCACAGGAAGCAGAGGAGGCCAAGTGGGGGTGAAGAAGGGTGGGGGGTGGGAAAGCATATATCGCAAATTACCGGTTGTTTTGACTCCTGCTGGACCCTCCGTGAGGCTGGTCTCTCGTACCCCCTGTTTACTCGTCTTTGATAGTGTCCAAGATGGCGGATCCACACTGTGTTAGCTGGTAGTGGACCTCTGCGTGAATCTCTCCTCGCTCTCTGTTCTCTGTCAGTTTCTCACTCCATTTGGTGCTTGGCTGAGTTCTTTATATCTTCATTTGATGTTTTAGGGTTTCAGGGTTGTTGTATTCTCTGTTCGGCTTAGTTTTTCAGATCTTTGGTGTGGAGGGACGGTGTGGTGCTTCTGCCTAGAGCGCCATTTTGCCAGAACTCCCACATTTCATTTTTGAAGATTTCAGATTTTCCTAGATTCATACTTCATACATTCCAAGTTCCAATGACTAATGGATGTTTGTAGCTGTTTCTTATCATTTTGAATCATGCCACATTAGCAAATGAAGGTCCCAAAAGCTTGACTCCATCCATGTCATTAGGGTTAACTCTACTTTGAGGAGGCAACTCTTCCTCAGTCATATTTTTGAGTTCCTTCCAACATAAGGGGCTCATCTTCTGATACTATATCAGACAATGCTCTGCTGCCATCCATTAAAGTTTTCTCTGGCCATTTATTTCTGAAGTAGATTGCCAGGTTCTTCTTCTTGCTCTGTCTTAGTTTGAAAGCTTCACTGAAACCTGTCTGCCATGGGTGACCCTGTTAGTATTTGAAATAATGGTGGCATAGATTTCAGCATAGCAACACACAAGTCACCACAGTACAACAAACTGACAGACAAATGGTGGGACACCTCTTTAGTCATAGGTTATTACTGTGTGAGCAGATATGGTTGCATTTTTTTGTTCCTGAGTTTACACTTTGTTATGGTTCCCAGTACTATGCACTGATGCTACAAAAATTCCTGGTGAGAAAACCAACTGCCAGAGTTCTCTCAGTCACTAGGGAGAGGCCACTCTATACTATGGAAGTGGAGGGCCGTGGAACACCACCATGGTTGTGGCTCAGGATGGGGATGGAAGTGGAAGTGGGCTTGGTTGGCAAGGTAAATTGTTGTAAAGATCTTTGTACACTAATTTTAGGTATAGTTTTCATACATGATCCCATAGGCAACAGAAAGGGAACTGAGGAAAGAGGTGGGTGAAGTGGCAAGAGATGCAGAGCAGGAAAAGCCAAAAGGATGCTGCTGTAAAAATCCAGGCAGAAGATGTGTGGGCTGGAACTGTGGCCCCATCATGGGAAAGGGGGTAAGAGGCTGGTCCATGTGATAGCTTCACTCATTCTTGTCAGCTGTAGTCAGGACATTTCATACTGAACAAATGTAAATGGTTTTGGTGTAAATCATACTCATCTCATTTCCAAAGTGTAAAGTTTGGATAGCCTCAACTCTCCTCTCAGATATATAGTTTCTCAGGAATTCTGGGACATGTTGAGGCTACAATCAGCTACATGTTCATAATGGAGTATCTTAAAAGATGCAGACAAAATAATAGGAATATTTCCAATTAACAAGGTGAGGAATTTGACCCAAAAAGTAACTCTGTCGCTGTTAGTTACTGTCAAGTTGGCGCTGACTCATGGCGATCTTATGTATAAGAGAATGAAACATTGATCCTGTGCCATTTTCGTGATCATTACTATGTTTGAGTCCATCGTTGCAGCCATTGTGTCAATCCATCTCATTGAGGGTTTCGCTTGTTTTCGTTGGCCCTCTACTTTACCAAACATGATGTTCTTTTGTAGCAATTGATCTTTCCTGATTACGTAAAGTAAGTGAATCCAAAGTAAGTGAGTCAAAGTCTCATCATACTCACTTCTACGGAACATTCTGGTTGTATTTATTCTAAGACAGATATGACTTTTCAAATCTGTCTCAGAAAAGTAACTCTGGGGCCCTGATAAACTCATGGCAGGATGGGGGCTCTCAGAGTTTAGATGACCTTGACTTGGCTGATTTAGTAACAAATGGTTCCTCACAAATGTCTAAGAAGGCTCGAGGAGAGAGGGAATTGATCCCACTTTGCTCTAGAGCTTGAGAAAATTGCCTGTCACTTCATGACCATTGGGGAAACTCTTCATCTGAACCTGAGAGAACAGTTAAAATGGCTGATCCTGGTCTGGATGTGGCCTTTGCTGTCACAGCAGAAAAAAGGAAAATGTATCCACTAGTACGTTAGGAAGATGGGGCTTCAACTGAAGACTTAAGTGTAAAGTGTATGCAGCTGCAGTCAAGTCGGTGGGCTGGGCGTAGATCTTAGCAGGTCTTAGGCAGAAGGGCCTACGGAGTGAATGTTTTATTCACAAGGACTCTTGTCTGCTATTCTTTGGTGGTGCATCTCATTCAACATATGCTTTTTATCATGTTGTATGAATGGAAATCACCTAAGAAATAAATTTTTTTAAATGTTAGGAAATCACCCAAGAAGGGAAAGCTTCTAGAATTTGACAGTGCTGGCTATCATTTTAATGTCATGCTGCAGTTTAATGGACAGAGACAGGAGTGAGACTAACATCATTATTTGATGTGAGAAACCCAATAGGGACAAAGAGTGAGGTTAAAAACCAGGGGAACTTGGGGACACTGAGCTTCTGTTAAGGAGATGGTATACTTTGGGAACAGATAAGCGTGATATTGAATAACATGATGAGCATAACTAATGTCACTGAAGTGTACACATGAAGATTATTGAAGTGTCAAGTGTTTTGTTACATATTATTTACCACAATAAAAAAACTAAATTAAGAAACAAAACAAGGCACCTCACCTCCTCTTCGATAAACTCGCAATAGATTCATCCAGCTCCCCCCACTCTCTCTCCACCAAACCAAGAAAAAGTCTTCCGTTTCTATCCTTCTCTCTTCAGAAAGCTCATCACTTTATTTTAATTGTGTTAAATTCTACTCAGGTAATAGAATTCTGCAGGCTGCTGACTCGTGAGAAAAGTAAGACAGCTGTTTTCATGTGTTAAAAAGAACTTGGATCGACAGTTAACATAATCTACTGTGAACTTTTTTCCCCCACTGTGGAGGAGATAAGTATGTTTGGCTTGAGTTGTTAAACCTCTGAATGTGCAGCTATGTATTGATATGTAATGAGCCGCAGAGAACTAATTGTCCACAGAATAGCTTGACAGCTCACGTTCCATGCCGACATTTTTCTGGGATCAACCACTTAAAAGGAAAAATAAATAAATCTTAATTTTTCTCCTTAAGCCAACAGGGACCACTCCTGTATTGTATTGCTAAGATGTGGACAGAACCTATCCATGAGTACTTTGATGAAAACTGAGCAAAGAGCACACAAAATCTCCAACACGCAATTGTGGTCCAGTAGCAGTGGGGTCCAGACAGTGAGATTGTTCTCCAGAGAAAGGAGAAGGGAGACAGGCGGCATGTAAAGCAGAACTGTCAGAGGGCTCGCTGTAGGAAGGAAATGCTGACCATGTTCTTTGAATATTCAAAATGACCAACAGGACAGCAAAACTGGAAAAAAAATAACCATAAGCTCAAGCTATAGTCAGAAAGATTTCAACTCGATGAAAGGGAGACGGTCTTTGATCAAGGAGACAAAAACTTCTGTAATGGCTCCCTGAGTGAGAGTCAATCACTCATTCAGCCATGTATATTGAGTGCTAGCTGTGTGCCATGCTCTGGAGGTCATTTCTTTTACCTGTATAAGTAAAGATATACTTATTATGTAAGTAAGAAGTAAATAAATAAGTACATACATACATAATAAAAGTAATTGTTGTCGGTTGATTCTGACTCATGAAAACCCTATGTGTGTCAGAGTAAAGCTATGATCTGTATGTTTTTTTTTTTTTTAATTTTATTCTGTTTTAGGTGAAAGTTTACAGTGCAAATTAGTTTTTAATTCAAAAATTTTATACTTAAATTGTTTTGTGACATTAGTTGCAATCCCCACAATGTACCAGCACTCTCCCCCTTTCCCTTTCAACCCTGGGTTCTCTGTGTCCATTCATCCAGTTTTCCTGTCCCTTCCTGCCTTCTTGGCTTTGCTTTTGGGCAGGTGTTGCCCATTTGGTCTACTATACTTGACTGAACTAAGAAGGACATTTTGCACATGTGTTATTGTTTCTTTTATAGGCCTGTCTAATCTTTGGCTGAAAGGTGGACTTCAGGAGTGGCTTCAGTTCCGAGTTAGCAGGAAATCAGGGAGCCATAGTCTTGGGGGTTCATTCAGTCACTGTCAGACCAGTAAGTCTGGTCTTTTTTTTTGTGAATTTGAATTTTGTTCTACATTTTTATCCTGCTGTATCCAGGACCCTCTATTGTGATCCCTGTCAGAGCAGTCAGTGGTAGTAGTTGGGCATGAGACGCAGACTGGTGGAGGCTATGGTTTGTGTGGTCCATTAGTATTTTGGACTAATATTTTCATTGTATCTTTGGTTGTCTTCCTTCTCTTTTGCTCCAGATGGGATGAGGCCAGTAGATGTATCTTAGATGGCCACTCCCAAGCTTTTAAGACCCCAGACGCTACTCACCAAAGTAGGATATAGAACACTTTCTTTAGGAACTATGTTATGCCGATTGACCTAGATGTCCCCCGAGACCATGATCCCCAGACCTCAGCCCAATAACTTGGTCCCTCGAGGTATTTGGATGTGTCTAGGAAGCTTCTATGGCTTTGTCTTGATCAAGTTATGTTGATTTCCTCTATATTTGTGCTGTCTTTCCTTTCACCAAAGTTAACACTTGTCTACTATCTACTTAGTGATTTCCCCTCCCCATTCCTTCCTTCCCTCATAACCATCAAAGATTGTTTTTTCCTGTGTGTAAACCTTTTCTTGGGTTTTTATAATAGTGGTCTCATACAATATTTGTCTTTTTGTGAACGACTTATTTCACTCAGCATAATGCCCTCCAGATTCATCCATGTTGTGAAATATTTCTCCAATTCATCATTGTTCTTTATTGTTGCATAGTATTCCATTGTGTGTATGTACCATAATTTGTTAATCCATTCATCTGTTGATGGGCACTTAGGTTGTTTCCATCTTTTTGCTATTATGAATAATGCTGCAATGAACATGGGCATGCATGTTTCTATTCATGTGACTGCTCTTATTTCTCTAGGATATATTCCTGGGAGTGGGATTACTGGATCATATGGTATTTCTAATTCTAGCTTTTTAAGGAGATGCAGTATCATTTTCTGTAGTGGTTTTACTATTTTATATTCCCACCAGCAGTGCATAAGAGTTACAATCTCCCCCTCAACGTCTCCAACATTCATTATTTTCTGTTTTAATTAGTGCCAGTAATGTCAGGGTGAGATGGTATCTCATTGTAGTTTTGTTTTGCATTTCTCTAATGGCTAATGATCTAATGATTTCCTCATGTGTCTGTTAGCCACCTGAATGTCTTCTTTGAAGTGTCTGTTCATATGTTTTGTCCATTTTTTAATTGGGTTATTTGTCTTTTTGCTGGTAAGATGTTGAAGTACTCTATAGATTTTAGAGATTAGACCCTTGTTGGATACGTCATAGCCAAAATTTTCTTCCCAGTTTGTAGGTTCTCTTTTTACTCTTTTGGTGAAATCTTTTGATGAGCATAACTGTTTAATTTTTAGGAGCTCCCAGTTATTTCTGGTGTTTTTGCATTGTTAGTTATGGTTTGTATTCTCTTTATGCCATTTATTGGGCCCCTAGGGTTGTCCTTCCCCCCCGCCCCGTGAACTTTATTGTTTTAGGTTTTATATTTAGTTATTTGATCCATTTTGAATTTTTTTTTGTGTATAGTGTAAGTATGGGTCCTCTTTCAGGTTTTTAAAAATGGACATCCTGGTTTTGCCAGCACCATTTTTTAAAAAGACTATGTTTTTCCCATTTAATGGACTTTGGTCCTTTGTCAAAGATCAGCTGACCATAAGTGGATGGATTTTCATCTGGGTTCTCAATTCTGTACATTGGTCTATGTCTCTGTCATTGTACGAGTACCAGGCTGTTTTGACTACTGTGGCTATACAGAAGATTTTGAAATCAGCTAGTGTGAGGTCTCCTACTTTGTTCTTTCTTTTCAATGATGCTTTTCTTATCCAGAGTCTCTTTCCTTTCCATATAAAATTAGTGATTAGTTTTTCCATCTGGTGAATGAATGCTGTTGATATTTGGATCAGGTTTGCATTACATCTGTCAAACTCTAATTGTTTATTTTGACATTTTGTTCTTGTATTATTTTCCTGAATTCTTCTATTGTTTTGTCTGTGTTTTCCTTGATCTTTTTCATAATTTCTTGGAGAGCCTTAAATGTTGGTCTTTTGAATTCCATATCATGTAGTTCCACTACATTGTCTTCTACCAGGAGGTCATCTGATTCTTTATTTTGGTCACTTGCTGGAGCCATCTTGTCCTGTTTTTTCATGTATTTTGATATTGTCTACTGTCTCCAAGACATTAAAGTATTATTTATTTATTGATTGCATGTTCACTTATTTCATCCTTCTTTGCTTTGTTTTGATATGTCAGGGAAGATAGACCAGGCATGATTTTCTGCTTGCTTGTCTGTGAGCATGGTAGCTCTCACCACCTTGTCTGGCTGGGCAGGGCAGCAGCAGGCAGGATGAGTCCACTTAGCTGTACACTGGTTCCTGAGGGTGGACTGGGCTGTTTGCCTCCTGATGTTGATCCAGCAGCGTGGGAGCATTCACAGTCCCTTACCAGATAGTTGGGGTGTTGGATGGGGACTGGTACTGGCTTGCTTCCCTCCATTTATCAGCTGGTTGAGTGGTGGGAGGGAAGGGACAGTGAAGGCCTGGTGCAGCAGTGGGCCTGAGCCAGGGATGCTCTAGCCTCAGCAGCACAGCAAGTGTCGGTGGGTGTGTTAGTCATCTAGTGCTGCTCTAACAGAAATACCACAAGTGAATAGCTTTAACAAAGGGAAGTTTATTCTCTCACAATCCAGCAGGCTACAAGTCCAAAGTCAGGGCTTCAGCTCCAGGAGAAGGCTTTCTCTCTCTGTCGGCTCTGGAGAAAGGTCCTTGTGATGCATCAGTCTTCCCTTGGTCTGGAAGCAACTCAGAGCAGGAACCTCAGGTCCAAAAGATCTGCTCTGCTCCCAGCACTTCTTTCTTGGTAGTATGAGGTTCCCATACTACTCTTTTATATCTCAGAAGAGATTGGATTAAGACACTATCTAATCTTGTAGACGTCATCAGTATAACCTCATCATAGTGAAAGAGTTTACAACATGTAAGGAAATCACATCAAATTACACAATCATACAATACTGGGAATCATGACCCAGTCAAGCTGACAGACATTTTTGGGGGACACAATTCAATCCATGACAGTGGGAAATGAGGGTAGTGTATACAGCTAGGTAGGGGCAACAAAGGAAAAAAAAGAGACAGAGAGAAATAAAAGGAAAAAAAGGGGGAGAAAGGGTGGAGGTAAGTGGACCTGGTGGCTGGCAGGAAGGTGAGGGGAGACAGAGTATGGGGCTAGGTGTGAGGTATCAAGTGGCAGGTAAGTGGCTTGCTAGCCACAGCAGTGCATTATGGCCTAGTAGGAAAGGGAGAGCTGGTGTATGGGGCTAGGTGGGAGGGAGAAAGAAAATGAAGAAAGTCAAGAAAAAACAAAAAAATGACAATGCAGGAGCTGGCATGTGGGGGCATGGCAGACCCAGGGTGGTGGCTCGCTTGTGGCTTTTTAGCTGTGGTGGTGTGGCATGGCACAGTGGGAAGGGATAGAGGTGTCATATGCAGCTAAGTGGGAAGGAGAAAGAAAAGGTAGAAAGGGTAAAAGAAAAAAAGCAGGCCACTAGCTCTCTACCCAAGGCAATATGGTGAGACCCAGTGGGAAGAGATAGAGGTGGCATATGGGCCTAGGTGAGAGGGAAAAAGAAAAACAAATGGCATGGCAGGAGCTGACAGATACAGGTGGGTAGGGGCAGATAGGACTTGGGGCAGCGATAGACCAGTAGCTCTTTACCCTTGGTCCCTTGGTGGTGCAGCAAGACCTGGTGGGAAGGGATAGAGGAGGTGTATTGGACTAGGTGGGAGGGAGGAAGAAAAACTAGAAAGGAAAAAGAAAAAAAGTGGCACAGCAGGAATCAATGTGTAGGGGAAGTTTGGACCCAGGCTAGCAGCAGACCAGTGTCTCTCTAGCCAAGTTGGTGCTGTGTAGCCTGGCAGGAAGGGGGAGAGGTGGAGTACAGGGTTAGGTGGGAGGGAGAAAGAAAAGGAAGAAAGGTGAAAAAAAAAAAAGTACAGCCAGAGCCACTGGGTAAGAGGAGGGCCAACCCAGGCTGGTTTTGGGCCAGTAGTTCTCTAGCCCAGGTGGCACAGCAAGGCCTGTCAGGAAGGGGTGGAGGTGGCATACTGGGCAAAGGTTGGGGGGGTGGAAAGCTCATTTCTGTGATTACTGGGTACTCTGTCTCCTGATGGTGGCTCTGTGAAGTTGCCTTCCCATACTCCCTGTCCGGGGTCATTGCTGGCTGTGCTCCAGGATTGTGACACTGTGCCTTGTTAGTTGGCAGGGGACCTCCACTCTGTATCTCTCTTCATTCTCTGTTTTCCTTCAGTTTCTTCTTCCGTTGGTGTTTCATCTGTTCTTCATCCCTTTACTTGATGCTTAGGTTTCCAGGATTGACATTTATATCTGTTTTACTTCGTTTTTTTGGTCTTTACTGCAGAGGGACAGCATGATGCATCTGTCTGGGCTCCATGTTGGCTCCACCTCTCCCATAGGGTTTTCAATGGCTGATTTTTCAGAAGTAGATCCCCAGGTCTTTCTTCCATGGAGGCTCTGGGTAGACTCAAATCTCCAACCTTTTGGTTAGTAACTGAGCATGTTAAACATTTGCACCAGCCAGGGACTCTACATACATACTAACAAAAAAAAAAAAAAATCAAACCTGTTGCCATCAAGTCAATTCTGTCTCACTAGTTACCCATATTTTAAATGTTATAAATAAAGCTGAAGTTCTCCAAGACTAAGCCTTCCTCACTGTACTGAATTTCCCTTTTTAAAAGTATATAATACACTAATCAATTTTCTCTGTACTTTTCCAGACCTTTTTTTAAAACAAGTTCTGTTTAAAAAAATAAAGTCTGCTTTTTTAATTGCACAAACACACCACAAGCACATAAACCTGGTGAGAAGCATTCTATTTTGTGTATGATACATGCTCCCCTACTGCACATAGTATTCTATACTTACATTTTTCATTAAAAACATATATATACTTTTGTGATCATTTCATGTGAGTATGGATCTACCTGTTGCATAGTACTCCATAATATGGATCTAAATAATTTATTTGACTTGTTATTTGTTTGTTAGGTGCCGTTGAGTCGGTTCTGACTCATAGCAACCCCATGTACAACAGAACAAAACACTGTGTGGTCCTGCGCCATCCTCACAATCCTTGCTATGCTTGAGCCCATTGTTGCAGCCACTGTGTCAATCCATCTTGTAGAAGGTCTTCCTCTTCTTCGCTGACCCTCTACTTTACCAAGCATGCTGTCCTTCTCCAGGGAATGATCCCTCCTGATAATATGTCCAAAGTATGTGAGACTTAGTATCACCATCCTTGCTTCTAAGAAGCATTCTGGTCATACTACTTTCAAGACAGATTTGTTTGTTCTTTTGGCAGTCTCTGGTATATTCAATATTCTTCACTAACACCGTAATTCAAAGGGATCAATTCTTCTTCAGTGTTCCTTGTTCATAGTCCAGCTTTTGCATGCATACAAGGCAATTGAAAACATCTTGGCTTGGGTCAGGGGCACCTTAGTCCTCAGGTGATATCTTTACTTTTTAACACTGTAAAGAGGTATTTTGCCACAGATTAGCCCAATGCAGTGGACAAATTATTCAACTATTTAATGTAGGTATTTAGGTTGTTTTTAGTCTTTTCTATTACAAACAATGCTGGAAGCACCAAGTTATACTCATAACTACAGTGTATTAGAAAGTCCATTTATTCCCATGCTTGCCAATACTTGATACAGTGAAATCTGTGAGAGCCGGAATTTGACAGGACTCCCTTGCCTTTCTGCGTCTTGCAAGTTTTCTGCCTTTGACAAGGTGCAGTCATCACTTTTCTATCACTCTCTATTAGTGAAGAATATTTGAGTTTTCTTCTCTGACAGGTTTCCTTACATAGCTTCCAGCTTTCACAGGTTATGCTGTATTATTAGGGGATTCTATGAGATGTTTAACAAGAAGGTTACCTAGAATGGGCATGTTATTAGAAAGTATGTTGTCACCTGAATTTTAATGCACATACCTACTCAAAAAAAAGAAAAAGAAAAGAAACCCCATTGCCGTCAAGTTGATTCCAACTCATAGTGACCCGGTAGGACAGAGTAGAACCACCCCATAGGGTTTCCAAGGCTGTAATCTTTACAGAAGCAGACTGCCACATCTTTCTCCTGCAGTGCAGCTGATGAGTTCAAATTGTTGACCTTTTGGTTAGTGGACAAATGCGTAAGCGCTGTACCACTAGGGCTCCACATGGCCACTAGGGGGAAAAAACTCAGCCTGGGGGAAGCAGCGGTCTGCTTCAGCTGTGGATAGTCATAATTAGTTTGCAGAGGCACCTTGGAAAAGCAGACTCCTTAGCCACACCTAGGTTATTTTTCATAGTACAAATCGGAGTACTACCGGAAATATTTATTATTTTAAGGCCCTTTCCCATGAACTCACAATCACAGTGTGGACTAGGTCAAGTACCAGACTTTGAAGATAGAGAAAGGTAAAAAGTACACTGCCTCTTCCTTGGGGAGCCCAAGCCAGAATCTATTACCTTTCCAACATACACTGAGAGATTCACTGTCTTCCAGGTTGAATCTATCTTGCTAAGATGAAACAGCGCTGTTAAGACAGTGCTCTGAGTTCTGAGTTCAGTGTTTTTATTTTTTTTATATTTTTCAAAGCAACAATCATTCATTGAGCATGGGTCTTTAAAATTGGAAGAAGGCTGAGAGAGCTTCCTGTTTCGCCAAGCCATTTTATAGGCCACCCAGGATCACAGAACTCAAAATCGGGCTGTGATTTGAACTCTAGTCTTCTGAATCCAATTGCCTACTCCTTTTTTATTCTCCATATTAATCTCAGAGATAGGGTTGCAACCTTATAGTTTGTCATCTTCACTAATGTTCCTAGGCCCACTGTATCACAAATAGATTCTGCATCTGACACCTAGGCATTTACATTGATTTTTAATTTCATTTTTATATGTTTTAACGTGTTAAAATATCTATAACATAAATTTGCCATTTTAACCATTTTAAGTGTCCAGTTCACTCACTGACATTAATGATGTTGACAATGTTGTGCAACATCACTGTTTTCAAAACTTTTTTTTAATCACGTCAAACACAAATCTGAGTGAATTCTCCATTACAAATATCCTGATTTTTTTTTTTTTTTACCGTGGAAGTTGCCAACTACTTCACCCCCAAACATAGCCTTTTCCCAGTCTGTGGCTCTGTTTTGACGGGTGTACTGTATTCCCCATCAGCCAGTATTTGAAAGCTGCTGTGTGAGGGCATTATGGAAAACTGACAGCTGCCAGAACAGGGGCTCCCTCCAGCCCCAGAGAAGTTAACGTAATAATTGAAAACAGAGAAGCTAGATTTTATTTGTGACTCAGAGGAAAACAGATGTATGCACACAGTGACCAGTGACCCTAGGTCACTGCCCTCCTTTAAACTAGCCTAAAGTAAAACATTCATTTGAAAAAAAAAAATTTTAAATCAGAAGAAAACCAACTACCCCTTGTTGTAAGGATAACCTGCAGGCACCAACTTTATAAATGAGCATATTACCTAAATTGGTGCTTAGATAGTGACTCAATCAAATTCACAGGTGGTAAAGTCTGTATGTGTTGTAGACAGAACAATTTTTCTATAGACGTTCACGTTTTGCCAAAAATATAATCCAGTGTCTTCCACAGACACTCTTCTCATGTTGGTTTTTCTATTTCTAAAGATTAATTGCTTCATCTAGTAGACATTCATTATCTTCTCCCCCACCTTCCAGATAAGGACTTTTGAGGGGGTAAGCAGTTCACTTGGATATTCAGGGGCAGCTGGTGGACTGAATAAGAGAGACACAGCTGTCTGCATAAAGTTGACACACACAGCCAGCATCTCAATGGCCACTATTGTTTCCTCTGCCCACTAGGAGCTCATTGTGGATGGATGGGACTTCCTCCAGGGTCCATAATGATCTCTGGGCAGGTGGAGGTAAAATAAGCCCTGGATGGAACCCACTGCTGCCAAACTCACAGCGGCTTGAGTCTGCCAATCGGGACAATACCCATCATAAACTGGGAATCACCAATTATGATGCTCCACCCTTGCCAAGGGAAACTGGCTACAAATCAGCAGTTCCTGGCACTGATGGCTTTGGAAAACTGACCTAGGAAACAAACTCAGATCTTAAAAATGCTTATAATCTTTGACCCAGTAATTCTTCTAGCAGACATTATTCCAAGGAAATGATCTATGTATCTACACAGACACACAAACATAAAAATAAATAAGTATAATAAGATGGTTCATCAAGGGTTATTTCTACAACACAAAAAATTGGAAACCCTAAATGATGGGCAATGGGGTATTGGTAATGTTTATTTTTGGACCTCTATGAGATACTAAGTTATACACTCTTTAAAAATCATATTTTTGATGTATAGTTAACATTATTGTAAAATGCCCAAGATAAAAGCATGAAGTGGAATAAGGAGGGGATATAGTTGTATATTTAAGATGATGGCAATGTAGTTACTTGGTGTATATGAATGTGTATTTCTATGACATCCCCAACAAGTACTAAAGGTGGTAAGATTATGAGTGGATCCCTTAAAATATTTTTTGCATTCATCTGTATTTTCCATTTGTGCAATGAGCATATATTAAAGTTAGAAAATAAATACACATTTTTTTTTTAATTTAGTCTTATGGATGAAGATTCTCTTTCATTACTTAGCATCCCCTGAAGATACACACGCAACTTTAAATTGTATTATTTTAAAAGGTGCCAAACCCCGATTATCTCAAACTAGCTTACGCCTTTTGTGACTCTAAAGATACTTCTAGATCTATGGAATTTAAAACTTCAATTTACAAATCCTTTAATGCTACCTTGGAAACATTTAGTAGTTTCAAATATCTATCTACCCAGACAGACACCAAACAAAAACAATCTGGCTACCCCAAGTTCAGATACTAAATGTAGTAATTCTGATGGGGCCACGTTTTCAAATGTTTTTACTTATGTCCACTTATTTGTATTCCCTCACAAAAATACCTGCAGAGCCAGCAAGGGAATATTTTAAAGCATAAGAAGCTGATTTACATTACACAAAATTCAGGGAAATTCCTCTACAGGTTTTTGAAAATATCCTCATGGGCTATTGGTTCTATTTGCAACTATTAGTTGCTGTTCAATTTAATAATCTGTTAAAAAAATAAAGCACAAATAATTCAAAGTATATATGGTTTATTCAAGCAGTTATTCTGTATGCAATGCAGGCAGACCATTCTGTTTCTTAACAAACAGCTCAACACAAGCTAGTTACAAGAACACTTTTAAAAAGAAGAGGAGGAAACAGAAAATAACTATGGGCTAGTCTCAACACAATTGATTGAAATCATGCCCGCCTTTCTGAGATTAGCTGACATCCAGTCCAAACCAAACCCACTGCCGATGAGTTAATTCTAATTCACAGAGACCCTATAGGACAGAGTAGAACTGCCCCGTAGGGTTTTCAAGGCTGTAATCTTTACAGAAGCAGACTGCCACATCTCTCTGCTCCGGAGCAGCTGGTGGGGTTGAACCACCAACGTTTCGGTCACTAGGTAGTTTCTGTGGCCCCCATTCACCTGAAATTGCCTGAAGCCAAGCTCTTTGCACAAGCAAAACTTCCAACGGCTTCATGGTTGTCACAGTTGTCCTATCCCAGAGGGGGGTTTGTGATTTTATGATTACTTGTCTCCACATTATTTCTTTTTATCTGTTCTTGGATGTCTTTCACATTGGTTAGTGACCTTTGTGAATGTTTCTATACACTGAGAGGAATCTGTCAACTGAGGCCTCACTTTCCCTCTTTTAACAAAGCTAACGCATGTTTTTAAAGTGCCTCCTTCATGTCCAACATCAATTAATTAATCAATTTAAATGTAAATTCCAGGCCAACACAGAACTGAAAAAAAAAAAAATCTTGCAATTTATGAAGAAAAAAAGCAAAGTTACCCCCACCCCCCGCCCACACACACACACTTTCTTCCTGGCTTGCTCGCCCCTGCGCGCACGGATCACAGTCTCCCCGCCAGCACTGGGCAGTGACGCTCCCTGCCTCCTGCAAACATGGCCTCGGGAGCCGCCACCACGGCTATAAAGATTGGAATAATTGGTGGAACAAGCCTGGATGACCCAGAAATTTTAGAAGGAAGAACCGAAAAATACGTGGATATTCCATTTGGCAAGCCATCTGATGCCTTAATTTTGAGGAAGATAAGAAAATGTTGTGTCCTTCTTGCAAGGCATGGGAGGCAACACACCATCATGCCTTTCAAAAGTCAACACCACACGAACATCTGGGCTCTGAAGGAGGAGGATTGTACGCATGTCATAGTGACCAAGGCTTGTGGCTCCCTGAGGGAGGAGATTCAGCCTGGTGATATCGTCATTATTGATCAGTTCATCGACAGGACCGCTACGAGGCCTCAGACCTTCTATGATGGGAGTTGTTCTTGTGCCAAAGGAGTGAGCCATATTCCAATGGCTGAGCCATTCTGCCCCAAGAAGAGAGACGTCCTCATAGAGACTGCTAAGAAGCTAGGACTCCGGTGTCACTCAGAGGGGACAATGATCACCATCCAGGGGCCTCGGTTTAGCTCCCGAGCAGAAAGCCTCATGTTCCACACCTGGGGGCGGATGTTATCAATATGACCACAGTTCCAGAGGTAGTTCTTGCTAAGGAGGCTGGAATTTGCTATGCAAGTATGGCGATGGCAACAGATTATGATTGCTGGAAGGAGCGCGAGGAAGCAGTTTCGGTGGACAAGGTCTTAAAGACCCTGAAAGAAATGCTAATAAAGCAAAAAGTTTGCTCCTCACTACCATACCTCAGACAGGGTCCATGGAATGGTCCGAAACCCTCCATAACCTGAAGAATATGGCCCAGTTTTCAGTTTTACTGCCGAGACATTAAAATAGCATGGCTGCCCAGAAGAAAACTTTCTAATTCCGGTCACTTCCGGAATTCCTGCTAAATTTGAAAAAAAAAAAAAAAAAAAAACATGGAAAATGCGTGCAGCTTTCGTGCCTTTATCTGCTCAGGAAGAATGTGAGAAGAAAGACAAGAAATTGCACGTGTTAGGGATTCTTTCTACGAAACTTGGGCTGGTTCAAAAGACAAGAAAAGAAAATGACCAGTAAACATGCAGAAAAAATCCTTACATTTTAGAAAAAAGATAAGGAGATACCTATTCCCCTCTCTTTATTAGATTTGCAACAATAAAGGGAAGTGGTAGGTAATATCTAGTTTCCCATGTTGCCAAGGTGCATAAAGAAGAAACGGGACTATTGGGCTTTTTATCTGTGTGGCTGTAAATTGGTAAAAAATTTTCTGGAGAGAAGTTTGATGAAATATATCAAGAAGCTTAAAAAATAATTACACTCTTTGGGCTGGTTACTCACAGGAATTTATCTTTTCAAAATTATCAGAGATACATACAAGGAATTTTGTATAAAGAAGGATGTTCAATATAGTGTTAGTTATAATAGCAAAAAAATGAAAACAATCTTGAATATCCAACAACTGAAGGTAAATTATGGGTCAGCTGTAATTAGATTTTGAAGCAGCCAGCTGAAGATTATGTTTTCACATAATATCTAATGTCCTAAACTAACTGTTGCTCTAGTAATATGAAATGAATAAAGGATATGTAAGAAATGACAGTACTAACTTGGTTTTAAAATTCTATGTAATTGTACAAAAAGAATGGAAGGAAATATAATCTTTTATCCTATTTATAGGAGAGATACTGAATAATTTTATTCTCTTTATATTTTTCTGTATCTTCACATTTTTCTACAATGAATATGTAATCAAATATTAAAGTTGTTTGCTTTAAAAATCAAAAAAAAAAAAAAAAAGCAAAGTTTCCAAATACATTACCCAAATATTCTCGTTTCTCTTTTCCTTTCCTCCCAGTTCAGCATTGGCTTAGAAGACAAAATTCCTTTGGTCAGGAGCAAAGCCACCTCAAGAAAATTGGGAAGGACAAAAAAAAATATCTCCTTCGGAGTCTCCAGTTCTGTGCCTCTTTCCCTATCAGGGTCTCTGGCCCCCTGCTTACTTCAAGCTACTAGTGCCTTCTCCACCTCTTCCTTTCAAACCTATCAAAACTCTGCTTTCAGAAGAAAACAAACACTGAAAACAAATGTACTTTAAATACAATGGGGGAGGACAATTAAATTTAAGAATCAGGAATCAGTCAATAAGTGGAGAGCCGTTTTGATGGGGTGAGGGGGAGTTAGGGTGCAGAGGAGGGGTTGGGGTTCAGGGGTCAGATGGTAGGGGAGGGTAAGCAGTGGTTTTCCTAGAACTGCCTGGGGTGACCAGAGGGAGCGCTCATCCCTCGCAACCAGTGAGATAGGAAGTGTTTGTGCTTCTCCAGAGAAACCTGGGTTTAAAACTCCTTCAGACCTTGGATGAATTACTTTAAACTATTTGATCCTCTGTTCCCTCATCTATAAAAATGGGAAGATTAAATAGGATTCTGTTGCAAAGGCCCTAATCCAGGGCCTGACACATAAATAAGTGCTAAAAAATGGCTAGTATCATTATGGTGCTAGTTATGGCGATACTTGTCTTTGCAGTAAGAAAGAGAATTAAGAGAGATTTTCTCTATCACAGTTTTCTGATAGGGAAAGTGAATTCTAAACCTTAGGCTGCTACTTTGAAAGTTATGAGAAAAAGAAACATTTTTTGTGCCTGCAAATAATCTTTTCTTGCTGTAAGAAAAAAAAATCTATGAATAAAATAAAGTGTTCATAATCATTACTTCCTAAGGGAAAAGTCAAAACAGCAGCAATATCCACCAGAAAAAAAAGCAAAACAAAAAACTATAGGATCATGCTATAGAAGAGCATTGTGAGTATTATTTCTATTTGCCCAATATCTGCCATTCTTAATTTACCTTAGATTTTTGAGCTTGTTGACCAACAACCTAATTTTCCATTACCTTTTTTTTTAATTCCACAGGATGTGGTCTTGTTCTTTTCTGGACTCCAGTAGTTTTGTCTTTGTGCCTAATTTATAACAAGGACAACATTCTGCCTGGATTTATGATCATGCACCTTTGGGTTCATGCTCTTGACCCCTAGCACCGCCCACTTTTCTAAGTTAGATTCCTTAACATCATTGTCCCACTCCATGGCCAGATTGCTTCATTCTTCTTTCTACAGCCTGAACCAGGTTTTAGTCCTCTTGGAATCTTCTAGCAGTCTCTGCTTAGTACAAACAGTTAACATGCTCGGTTGCTAATCAAAAAGTTTAAGGTTCAAGTTCATCCAGGAGCTCCTTGGAAGAAAGGCCTGGTGATCTACTTCCAAAGAGGCCAGCCATTGAAAACTCTATGGAACACAGTTCTATTCTGACACTCATGGGGTTGCCATGAGTCATAGTAGACACTATGGCAACTGGTTAGAATCCTCCAGTAACTAGAAGGATCTTTGTTGTTGGGTGCTGTCAAGTCAATTCCAACTCATGGCAAACCTATATGACAGAGTAGAACTGTCCACAGGGTTTCCTATGCTGTAAACGTCATGGGAGCAGAACAGCAGGTCCTTTCTTCTGTGAACCACAGACCTTTCAGTTGGTGCCAAGCTCTTAACCGTTGCACCACCAGGGAGCTTAGAAGGATCATGGGCACTAGATAAAAGTAGATGAAAAGGGAGGGGGAGGTAAAGGCAGTGATAAAAAGAAAAAAAAGTGAAGAGTGGTTATTTGACATCTACTATTTTCAGGGTCGTTAAGAGCTCGGCTGCTAACCTAAAGGTCAGCAGTTCAAATCCGCCAGCCACTCCCTGGAAACCCTATGGGGCCGTTCTACTCTGTTCTATAGGGTCTCTGTGAGTTGGCACTGACTCGACAGCACTCAACAACAACAACGTTTCACCAGTTACAGACCTGAAAAATAAAACAAATTTAAACTTTCTGGTTGTTAGAGCCACTTCTGTCTGCTAAATAAAATCTGAATAATACCTGAAAAGATGACAGTGTTGCTAACTGCCCTGAATTTTTTTAGCACCAGGCTACACCAGTTCCCCTGTAATTACTTAATCCCAGCCCTTCCTTTACTCAAAACCTTTGAAAGCAAAAGAAAGAGAACTATATACTAAGAGGACACCATCTCATATTGCCGCATATTGTACAAGCTAGGAACCCCTCAGTTCAAATGCTGCTTCCAAGAGTCCACAACAGATGACCTCATGTCCTACAAGACCTATAGTCTGGGGTTATGACAGCATTCTTAGTGACTAAGGACATTTACAACAGACTGGAGGCTTTTGTATAAAACACCTTGTCACTTTTATTGCCTCTCTTTAAAGAAATATTTGCACAACAATTTTGATTTTATTAACAGATGTATTTTTTACTTGTAGCAAAGAAGGATTATTTGCAGACACAAAATTATTTACTTTTCACATAACCTTCAAAGTATTGGCCTCAGGTTTGGAATTCGCTTTCCTTATCAAGAAAGCGGGATACAGAAAATTTCTCAAACGTGACTGGTGAAAATAAACAGTCCAGTTTGGGAGCTTGCGATTAGCAACATCTATTATGTTAACATCTTTGTTTTGCCAGAAGAAAAAGGGCACATTCTGACCTTCTGTCATTACCATCCCTTTGACAGGGTCTGGGCATGCCCACAGACTTGGAGGTTCAGGAAAGAACCAGAAAAGTCTCTTAAGCTGATGCAAAAAGAGAAAGCAAATCAAAAGGAATCAAAAAGCCAAGTAGTTACTGTTAAATTAGACTTTTAAATATGCTATTGATATCAGAAGGGGTTTAGTGCAATCGTCTCCTTGAATCTGGCAGGGAGATCATTAATCATCTGATGTTAAATTTATACAGATTGTTGAGTAAATGAGTGGCACTAGGCCTCCATGGCAGTGAACAAAAAGGAGAGAAAAAGAGAGATGAGAGAAAGGAGATAGGAGAAAAGGGAAATTTTCTCTTTGCAGGCCACTCACAAAACGAATCAGGTAGTTGTGATTATTTCAAGACTTCAGTCTTTGGATTCCTGCCTACCTATATGGTTAAGTAGTTCTAAGGGCTTAAAAAGCTTACCAGGATCCAAAATAGAACTTATTCTGGTATCAAGCAGTTTTTAATAGATGTTAGCTGGGGGCAGATATGAGTGTTGCATAACTTCAGGGCTGATGGAATCCACTTGGTTGTCACTTGATGAACTGCCAGGTCTCCCCTGTCATCACTGGGCACCGGGGAGCACAGGCCAGATGCAGAACCGTGTTCAGGGTGAAATGCAGTCCTGCTTTAATGAGACTTCATGAATGTGACTTTAAAATGTTCAGTCCATGTGGCAACCAGGTGAAACATTTTTCCTCCTGCCTCCTCCCACAGCTGTAACCCACACATGTACAGAGACGCCAGTCTTGCTTTCTCTTGCTTATTAGCCAACGGTAGAGTGAAGGAAAATCCAGAAACCCAGACAGACACAAACAACCAAATCAAGTAAAGAAGAAAAATAGAAATTCGTCAGAGAAAAGTATGCTTTGGAATACGCTGTGTTTGCATATCTTCTCTTAATTGACTATCTTATATAATTGAAAGGGTCAAATGTGTAAACCTTCAATATCATAACCCTGAACTAGCCATCCTTGGTCTGCTTTGTTTTATGATTATATTGTTCAAGTGCTCCCATGTCATTCAATTACCCACCAATTTTTTTTTTTTTTTTGTCCTCATTTTCTCATCCCCTCAGTCCCTCGTAAGCACTAAAGTCTTTTCTGTCTTTATAAATTTGTCGATTCTAGTTATCTCCTATAAGTGGAATCATACAATATCTGCCCATTAGTGTCTGGCTTCTTTTTTATTTGGCATGATGTTTTTAAGGTTCTTCTATGTCATAGCATGTAATAGAACACCATGTATTACAACTTCATTCCTTTTCATGGCTGAATAGTTGTGATGGTTAAGGTTGTGTGTCAACTTGGCTGGGCCATGATTCTCAGTAGTTTGGCAGTTATTTAATGATGTAATCACCTCCATGATGAGATCAGCCAAGCAGTTGAAAGGGAGTTTCCTTGATGATGTGGTCTGCATCCAATATATATGGACTTTCTGGCAAAGCTCACTGGTTTTTGCTTGCTCTAGATCCTGCATCCCGCTTGTCATCATTTGACCTCCCGTTCCTGAGACTTGAGCCAGCAACCTGCCATCTTACCTGCCAATCTTGGATTCATCAACTTCCACAGCCCATGAGCCAGCAGCCTGCCTTTTGACCGATTGATTTGTCAGCCCCTGCAGCTACATGAGTCCGGAGAAGCCTCCAGCCTGATACCTGACCCACAGACTTGGGAATTTTCAGCCTCTACAACCACCAGAGACATTTCCTTGATATAAATCTCTCTCTTTCTCAGTCTCTCTCTCTCTATATATATATATGTGTGTGTGTGTGTGTGTGTGTGTGTGTGTGTGTGTGTGTGTGTGTGTGTACACTTGACTGTTTTTGCTTCTCTAGAGAACCCAGTCTAAGCAGCCTAAGGCATTTGGTACTCAGAGTGGTTCTAGAGAAACAAAATTGTAAAGATGAGTTTTCTAAACTGGTTCTCAAGTCTGGTTAGTCTTAAAGATGTTGAAGACTCTGCTTCCAGCAGTAAAGATGACACTGCTAATCCATGGCAGGAGGTAGCAATAGAAATACACTAAATATCACCACCAATAGATCAGGTATTGGTGAGAGGTGAGGCTCTGAATGATTGCATGTTTGATACTTTTCTAAAATTTTGTCCGAATAAGAAGCATATAAAAGCTGGTTCGTTGGTCGTACTTTTGCTAGACAAAGTGGTGAAAGAAAGAGATGAGCTCAGGGCTTCACAGTCAAAGCTAAAGCACCACATAAATGACCTCAAAGTTGCTACTTATGCCCTGAAAGAAAGTCTTATTTCTTGTAGTAACAGAGCTGATATTGCCAAAAACCAAAGCCAGAGTCTTATCGTAGGAGTGGATGACTTACGATGCCAAGTTGAATTCCCAACCTTGAAAGGTGTCTGAAGTTAAAGTGAAGGCATCGATTGGGAAGAAATGGGATCCTGAGATTTTGAATGGGGACATATGGGCAGATAGTCAGGAAGCTGGGGACACTGAGTCCCTAAATTCCACTGATATCACTTTCGCCAGCAAAACCATTAACCCCTCCACCCTCATCTAATGAGACTAACCCAGCTGTGTCTAAAGAACCTTTGACTGAGATATGGCCTGCGGTGTCATCTGAGTCATTGCCTAAGGAGACATCTGAGTCATTTCCAGGGACATCACCTGAGGCAGATAGATGCCTTACAAGACATAGCTGAACGTTCTCAAAACACATGTCCACTGCTCATTTTTTATTCTAGACCTATAACTAAACTTAAATACCAGTGAGCCACAAAAGGTAAAGAACAAAATGTGACCCAGGAGGAGGTACCCTACACTCCAAAAGAACTGCTAGACTTTTCTAATATGTACAAATAGAAACTTAGGGAATATGTGTGGGAATGGTTATTAATGGTGTGGGTAATGGCGCAAGGAATAATAAAGTTGGATCCGTCTGAATTTATTGATATGGGCCCACTAAGCACTGATTCTTCATTCAATGTTTCAGCTTAAGAGGTTAGGAAAGAATCTAATAGTTTATACGGTTTGTTCGATGAAGCATGGATTACATGGTGGCCTACACTAAATCAAGTTGAAGTACCAGACTTGCCTTGATATACTGCAGAAGAAGGTATCCAAAGGCTTAGGAAAATTGGCATGTTAGAATGGATTTATCAGGCTATATCCACAGACCCACACATGGAGTGCTCAGAGGACACGCCTTTTACCACAATGGTGAAGAAAAAATTTGTGAAGGGAATCGCCAGGAGAGAGAGTCATGGCCCCTCAATCAAATCCCAGACTTGAGCCCAGTGTACAGACCAACAACCCCTTGAATGAAGAGGAGGCTGTTTCCCTTGTGGAAGGACCCGACTACACTTTTAAACATTTATACTGTTAATCTTTCTTCCTGCCTTCTCCACAGGGATATATGGACTTTTACAAGAGTGACTGTTCATTGGGGAAAAGGAAATAATCAGACTTCTCAGGGATTACTGGATACTGGCTCTGAAATGACACTAATTCCAGGAGACACAAAAAGTCACTGTGGCCAACCAGTAAGACTTGGGGCATATGGAGGTCAGGTTATTAATGGAGTCTTAGCTCATATCCATCTCATAGTAGGTCCAGTGGGTCCACAAACACATCATGTAGTGATTTCCCCAGTTCCAGAATGCAGAATTAGAATATACATATGCAACAACTGGCAGAACCCCTACACTGGATCTCTAACATGTGATGTAAGGGCTATTATGGTAGGAAAGGCTAAGTGGCAGCCATTAGAACTGCCCCTACCTAGAAAAATAGTAAACCAAAAGCAATACTGCATTCTTGGAGGGATTGCAGAGATTACTGCCACCATCAAGGACTTGAAGGATGCAGGGTGATAATTCCCACTACATCTCCATTCAACCTGCTTATTTGGCCTGTCCATAAAACAGATGGATCTTGAAGAATGACACTGGGTAATCATAAACTTAACCAGGTGATGACTCCAATTGCAGCTGCTGTTTCGGATGTAGTTTCATTGATTGAACAAATTAATACATCTCCTGGTAGCTATAAATCTGGCTAATGCCTTTTTCTCCATGCCTGTTTCAAAGGACCACTAGAATCAGTTTGCCTTCAGCTGGCAAGGCCAGCAATACATTTTCACTGTCCTACCTCAGAATATATCAACTTTCCAGCTCATGTCATCATTTAGTCCACAAGGATCCTGATTGCCTTTCCTTTCCACAGACATCACACTGATCCATTACACTGATGACATTATGATGATCGGACCTAGTAAGGAGGAAGTATCAATGACTCTAGGCTTATTGGTAAAATATTTATGTGCTAGAGGCCAGAAGTTAATCTGACAAAAATCCAGGCACCTTCCACTTCAGTGAAATTTCTAGGGGTCCAGCTGTGTGGGGCATGTTGAGATATTCCTTCTAAAGTGAAGGATAAGTTATTATCTGGCCACTGCCACAACTAAAAAGGAGGCTCAATGCCTGGTGGGCATCTTTGGATTTTGCAGGCAACACGTTCCTCGTTTGGGTGTGCTATTCAGCCTATTTATCAAGTGACTTGAAAAACTGCTAGCTTTGAGTTGATCCCAGAACAAGAGAAGGGTCTGCAACAGGTTCAGGCTGACAATCAAGTGGCTCTGCCACTTGGGTCATATGATCCAGCTGATCCAATGGGGCTTGAAATGTCAGTGGCAGAGAGAGATGCTGTTTGGAGTCTTTGGCAGGCTCCTATTGCTGAATCACAACACAGAACCTTAGGATTTTGGAGCAAAGCCCTGCCATCCTCTTCAGATAACTACTCTTCTTTTGAGAAAGAGCTTTTGGCTTGTAACTGGGCCTTAGTAGAGACTGAACACTTAACCATGGGAAACCAAGTCACCATGAGGCCTGAGCTTCCCATCATGAACTGGGTGTTGTCTAACCCAAGGAGCCATAAAGTTGGACATGCACAACAGCACTCCATGATTAAATGGAAATGGTATATAGGAGATCAGGTCAAAGCAGGACATAAAGGCAGAAGTAAGTTGTGTGAGGAAGTGGCCCAAATCCCTGTGGTCTCCACTCCTGTCACATTACCTTCCCTCTTCCAGGCTGCACCTATGGCCCCATGGGAAGTTCCTTATGATTAGATGACTGAGGAAGAGAAAACTCAAGCCTGGTTTACAGACGATTCTGCAAGATATGCAGGCTCCACTCAAAAGTGAACTGTGGCAGCACTACAGCCCCTTTCTGGGACATCCCTGAAGGACAGTGGTGAAAGGAAATCCTCCCAATGGGCAGAACTTCGAGTAGTGCACCTGGTTTTTCACATTGCTTGGAAGAAGAAATGGCTAAATGTGCAACTGTATACTGATTCATGGGCTGTGATCAATGGTTTGGCTGATGGTCAGGGACTTGGAAGAAGCATGATTGGAAAATTGGAGACAAGGATTTATGTGGGAGAGGTATGTGGATAGACCTCTCTGAATGGGTCAAAGAAGTGAAGATATTTGTGTCTTATGTGAATACTCACCAAAGGGAGACCTAGGCAGAGGTGACTTTTAACAATCAAGAGGATAAGATGACACGTTCTGTGGAAACCAGTCATCCTCTCTCCCCAGCCACTCCTGTCATTGCTCAATGGGCTCACGAGCAAAGTGGCCATGGTGGCAGGGATAGGAGGTTATGAATGAGCTCAGCAACATGGAATTCCACTCACCAAGGCAGATTTGTCTACAGCCACTGCTTAGTGCCCAATCTGCCAGGAGTAGAGACCGACGCTGAGTCCCCAATATGGCACCATTTCTAGAAGTGATCAGCCAGCAACCTGGTGGCAGCTTGATTAAATTGGACTGCGCCCATCATGGAAAGGACAATGTTTTGTTCTTACTGGAATAGACACTTACTCTGGATACAGATTTGCTTTCCCTGCATGCAATGCTTCTGCCAAAACTACCATCCCTGGACTCACAGAATGTCTTATCCACCGTCATGGTATCCCACACAGCATCATCTCAGATCAAGGGACTTACTTCACAGCAAATGAAGTGCAGCAACAGGCCCATGCTCATGGAATTCACTGGTCTTACCATGTTCCACATCATCCTGAAGCAGCTGGCTTGATAAAATCATGGAATGGCCTTCTAAAGACAGAAGTACTGTGCCAGCTATGTGGCAATACCTTGCAGGGTTGAGACAATGTTCTCCAGGAGGCTGTATATTCTCTAAACCAGCATCCAATATATAGTGCCGTTTCTATCAGAGCCAGGATTCGTGGTTCCAGGAATCAAGGGTAGAAATGGGAGGGGCACCATTCACTATTACCCCTAGTGATCTATTAACAAAATTTTTGCTTCCTGTCCCCTCCACCCTATGCTCTGCGGGTCTAGAGGTCTTAGTTCTTGTGGAACAAGTCCCTTCCTCATCTACCCACCACCCACCTAGATATTTTCCCATCTCCATTTCCAGTCCAATCCTGTATTAACTTCCTACTGCTACCATAACAAAGTACCACAAATTGGGTGGCTTAAAACAGCGGAAGGTCAGAAGTACAAAATCAAGATGTCAGCAGGGCATCTCTTTGAAGGCTTTAGGGGAAGATTCTTCCTTGTCTCTTCCATCTTTTGGTAGCCCTGGGTATTCCTTGGCCTGTGGCAGCATCTCTCCAATCTCTGCCTCCATCTTCACATGACCGTCCTCCCTCAGTGTCTGTATCTCTCTGTGTCACTTCTCTTCTTATAAGGACACCAGTCATATTGAATTAGGGCCTACCATACTCCAGTATGAAGCCCCGGTGGCACAGTGGTTAAGTGTTCGGCTGCTAACTGAAAGGTCAGCAGTTCGAATCCAGCAGCCACACCATGGCAGAAAGATGTGGCAGTCAGCTTCCATAAGTATTACAGACATTGAAACCCTGTAGGATAGTTCTACCCCATCCTATAGGGTTGCTATGACTCAATGGCAACAGGTTGAGTTTTTTTTTTGTTTGTTTGTTTGTTTGTTTAGTACTCCAATACGAACTCATGTTAACTGGTAACATCTTCAAAGACCCTATTTCCAAACAAGGTCACATTCACGGGTACCAGAGGTCAGGACTTAAACTTATCTTTTTAAGGGATGCAATTCAACTCATAACACATGGCTCCTCACCCACACTCTCACTGCTTCAATGACAATGGCCTCTTATCTTGTCTCCAGACCTGCCCAGATCTTCCTTCCACCAACTACCCTGCATAGCCCTGCCAGATTCATCTCGCAAGAATTCCAACTTTGTCATATCACCCTCCTGAAAAATCTCACAGGGGCTCTCTGCTCCTCTGAGATCAAATACAGATTTCTCCAGTGGGCACTCAGATCAGCACCCCATCAAGACACTGAAGCCAAATTAAGGCACATGCTGTAATTAAGATAATTAAGCCAGTGGAGTTTCCTCACCAGGTCTCAGTGTGTTAAGTGAGAAGCACATTAGAACTCGCTTCACCTACAGTATTTGTGGCTGTATTAATTTTTGTGACTGGCAACCCACCTTAGTGCATATAAACTGGGCAATGGCACTAGTAAATTGGAATTGCTGCATTCAGAATTGGCACGTGTAAATAACAGGAAGCCAGGGAAAGAAGGCCAATTGAAAGTCTGGCTCTTAGTATTTGAAAGCAGCACTTTCTAGGCAACTTGAAGACTGTGAGGTTTGAAGATACCTAACAGGAGAGGAAGGGGAAAAAGAGTACCTAACCATTTTATTTGACATTATTTTCTATTTAAAGATAATAATGTGGTGTAAAAAAGTTGAACACGAAAATTATGTATTTGGCTGCCTCATCTCAACTTCCAGCAGAGTAACAATTGTCACAAAATTACCATACTTGTGTTGGACATAATTTGTTAGAAGCTGACTGCCTGAAAGCTCACATCTCCCCTAAGACCTAAGAAGAAGCATTCGTGTAGTGAATCGTGCCCTCTGTCTTTCTGGAAAGAACATGGATGGCAATTGGACTTTGCTGAGGATTAACTTGACTAATCAGCATAATTTGTGAAATGCTGTCGTCTGATACATAGAAGTATTTGTGTGTTGATCTGTGATACATCCACTTAATCTTCTGAGGCCTCAGTTCTGCCCTAGGGAATTGACTGTGTGGGAAATCAAAAGTAATGTTGTCTGAATGCCTGCGAAGTGGCAGGCAATTTACCTATGTTGCCTCATTTAACCTTAACCACATTGTGAGCTCCACATTACTGTCCTCATTGTATAGATTAGGAAATTAAGAGAGGTTAAATAAATTATAGGAGCCCTGGTGGCGAAATGGTTAAGTGCTCGGCTGCTAACCAATATGTTGACTCTTCAAACCAACCCAGCGGTTCTGAGGGAGAAAGACCTGAGGATCTACTCCCATAAAGATTACAGCCTAGAAAACCCTGTGGGGCAGTTCTACTCTATCATAAGGGGTCACTATGAGTCAAAAATCTACTCAACAGCACCCAATGACAACAACAAGAAGTAAACCATTCAAACTCTAGCTAGTGGGTGGCACAACTAGGACCAAAACCAGTTGGTCTAAGTAGGTAACTCTTAAGCAGAGATGGAGGAGGAGGAAGAAGGGGTTTCTTCAGGCTGCTTCCCTAGACTGGATGCTTCGGGTAGGAGTGGGTGTGGGCAATAGGGGTGGGACCAGAAGGCATAATCACTGTTGCTGCTGTTAGAACCACGTCACATTCCTCAACTGTACTAGTGCAAAAACACTGAAAGCCCTGGTCTAATTTCAAAACTCTCTCTTTATTTCATACGGTCTCCAGCCATCTTTAAAGCCGCTTCCAAACAATAAAACATTTTAATTTTTAAAATCACTGGCCATGAAGCTTAAGTCAATCTAAGACTCTTGAACTTGTGTATGATAACATTTGATCTCTAATGTTATTTTCAGAGCTGATACAGTATTTGAACCAGTCATATAAAGATATCATAGAAGTGAGGGATAGTAGAACCGACTTCTTTGAACAAGCCTCCCCTGCGATTCCTGACATCATGCCTCTCCACGTTAACTCTTTTCTTGAATTAAAGCATTGCTGATGTCTGCTAAAATGTAAATTAAATCTGGGAGCCGAACAGCCTCAACCATTAGTGTTCTTTGCAACCTTTGTTTTTGTGTTCTTTTTCACACACACGTGCACGTGCGCGCCTACACACACACACACACACACACACACTTCAGTCCACCGCAACTAAAGTCAGTTGATCAGATTATTTCTAGCAGAGTGCAGAGTCCTGAAGGGAAGGGATGGAAAGCAGACCAGTTTTGCTGGGAAAATGAGATCAGGACAGATGTAGAGCCCTGGGCACTTCCTGAGGAGCCATCAGGGTGAGGGACACAGAGCAGCCAAGAAATGAAAGAGGGAGAATCATGAGGCGTAAAAAGAAAACTTTCCCCATCCCTCAGCTGTCCCCAGAACTGGCTCTGAGGAAGCTCTGGTTACAAACGCTACAGTTTGACAGATTGGGCTTTTAGGAGCTTGGGTTTTAGAGTCCCATATCTGAAACCGGTTCTTTCCCAGGAAAAAAAAAAAAGAAATATGGTCTTTCCAGCACCCTCTGAAGATTCTGTTGATTAACTAGGACACAGAAGAGCTTTTCTGTGACTTGTGATCTAATTGCTCAAGAAAGTTTACTCTGAGCTTCTTCTAGCTCTCCAAAGTCGTTTTCAAGAATGTGAGTGGGGCTGAGTATGTTTATTCAAATATCAAAGTTCTGACTTAGCCCCAGTTTATCCGTAAAATTGTCATTAATGATACTGAACAACAAAATTTGGCTTTAACAACGGATCTTTAGAAAACTATTGATTAGAATGGTTGGTGCTTCATATCAAACAAGTGACGGTTTGTGGCCTTTGAAGTTATATTTTATTTCCATAGCAACACTTAAATTCTACAAAACACACACACCCAGTGACAACATAAGGAACCTTAGGCCAGAGCAGTACTCCGGATCACTAGAGAAAACAGTTGCAGGAAGAATTGTACATAAATATAAATCATAGCGACAGGAGACACTAATAATAATGATAATGATGATGATGGTAGCAGCAAGCATGGCTAACTTAGTGCTCTCTGTGTGGCAGTTTTAAGAGTTGTGCGTTTATTAACCCTTTTAGTCCTCAGCACCCTTTAGATGGTCAGAGAAAAAAAGGAAGAACTTCAATGAGATGGATTGACACAGTGGCTGCAACAACGGGCTCAAGCGTAACAATGATTTTGAGAATGGCGCAGGACTGAGCAGTGTTTCATTACCATATGCGGTAACTTAATATTCTGCCCATTTGATGGATGAAGAAGCTCAGGTACAGAGAGATAAGGTCAGTGGCCCAAGATCACACATTGAGTGAGACTTGTAGCCAAGATTCAAACCCAGGCAGGCTTGCTCCATGTTCTTAGTCTGTTGATGAAAGAGTAAGACATTGTGTAGGCTGGGCTAAGCCATTTGTTAGCTATCTTACAGCTCATCTTTTCCACAGGAGAACATTTATTCCACTGTGGGGGGAGACGGACGTGCTAATTTCAAAGATAATGCCAACTTTCTCCGTCTGCATTATTAAATGCCAGATGTTGTTGTTGTTGAGTCAGCCCCAGACTCATGGTGACCCTACGCACAACAGAACAAAATGCTGTATGGTCCTGAGCAATCCTTATGATCAATTGCAGATCAGACTGCTGGGACCTATAGGGTCTTTCAATGGCTCATTTTCAGAAGTAGATTGCCAGGACTTTCTTCCTGCTTTATCTTAGTCTGGAAGTTCCTCTGAAACTTACTTAGCATCATAGCAACACACAAGCCTTCACTGACAGACAGGTGGTGGCTGTGCATGACGTGCATCAGCTGGGAATCGAACCCTGGTCTCCTCCACTGAAGGTGAGAATTCTACCACTGAACCACTAAAAACACCAAAAAACCAAACCCGTTGCTGTCAAGTAGATGCCGACTCTCAGCCACCCTATAGGACAGAATAGAACTGCCCCATAGAGTTTCCAAGGAGCGGCTGGTGGATTTGAACTGTTGCCCTTTTGGTTAGCAGCCTAGCTTTTAACCACTGCGCCACTGAAACACTAGAGCTCCTTAAGTGCCAATAAAAATATAATTTTTTCGTTTTTCTTCCACTTGTCTGATATTTTACATGAAAGCACTCTTAAATGGTGGGCTTATTAGATGATGTAAGCTCATAAATACTCAAATAAATCAATGACAAAAAAAACTAATGAATAGTTTTAAGGTTTTTCTCTTGGAACTAAATTTTAATGTATTCAAGATCTGTTATTTCTGGTATATTTTTGCAGTAATCAATGAAAGAATGCCTTCTCCCCAGAGATAACGTGAGGACTGGAAAGTAGTGTCTTGGGAGAGGTTTTGCACTAAAGATCTATTTTCTTCTAAAAATGTGCTGTCACCTTAAAGAAGTTCTATCCACCCTTAATGTCCATTATAGGCTTTCTGAGAAGGATCAAGCAGGTAGTCTTTTAATGCAGATCTTAATATACATTATTCATATAGAACTGTAGATAGGACATGAGTCGGGGAAGATGAAAGGAAATTATTAAAAGAGAGAGACCTAAACGGTCTCTGAAAACCAATTTAAAATAATACAAATACTATCTTCCTTTATAATCTTGTGATACCTTTTCTCTAAAGAAGTTTTGAGATAACGATCTTGTCTTTGAATACATGTGTATTAAAGTTTATGCTCAGAAATAACCATAACATTTAGTTACTGTGTTGCTATTAAATTGAATTCAATTTTGACAATGACCATTACTAGCACAGTGGCCTTTCCATAAACCGTTAACAGCGCCCCAGGCTTGCGGGGCCTAAGAGGCATCATTTGTTCCTCTAACCACTGGCAATTCACCATTTTCTCTCACTTTGAACTCAACATTCACATGTCTGTCTGGTGATGGGCTTTCCCATTTCCTTCCGTTTGCACCACATCTATGTGTCTTGTCCTATGGCAAACTTCTTTTAATTGCATCTCAAAAGAACTTTAAGGTAGTTTATAAAATGAGATGTTGAGAATCTACAAGTGATCCCAACTCTTAAGGCTCTACGTAATCTTTTAAAAAGTTTGGAGGGGGGATATATATATATACACACACATATATATGGTGGCGCAGTGGCAAGAGCTCGGCCGCAAACTCTGCTCTGTCCTACAGGGTCCCTATGAGTCCAAATAAACTCGACAGCAATAGGTTTGGTTTTGGGTGTGTGTGTGTGTGTGTGTCTGTGTATGCATATATATACACATATATATGTATGTATGTGTACACACCACTAATTCGAGCATCACCCAGGGACCTTTTATTTCCTAGGCTCCCAGCAGCCTTGGGGTGTGTTTCCTATTAAGGATTTATTTTCCTCTAAGAAGCCATCTTACTGGCCCCTGAAAGAGGTTTTTTTTCCCCATTTAGTGTGTGCTAGAAGCTCCCTGAGATTGGATTAAGCAGGTGGTTTCTGAATACAGGTTTCAGTGCACATTATTCATGTGGGAAATAAGATCAGGGCTGAGAAAATCTAGTTTCTGAGAAAGGTGAGAAGGACTGGCAGCTTGACTAGGAGTCAAGATGTCATTCTTGTTTGACCTTGGGCAATTCACTTAGCCTGTGTCTTCACCCCTCTAGGTAACACGGGCAAATGCTTCCTGCCCTTTCCTACCTCATTAGAGCATTACATGGGCAATTGTGTGATGCTTTTGGAGTTCCTTTATTCCACTTCCCATGGAAACGTAAGAATTATTGATATTATTATTGTGATTCGACATTTACCAATGGCCTTGTGTTAGATGAGCCTTCTCTGGCTGACATGCAAATAAGCATGGCTCCTACGTGTTGCAGCTGCACCAAGTCAGAGCCTGTTGATAAATAGAAGTCACATAGCCACCTGCCTGAGGGAAACCATGTATCCTGCCCCTATTTTTAGTTCATTTAATAGAGCTCTGCTGAAATGTTACCCAGTGCGAACCTCTCACAAACTTTCTCACCCGTAGCTCAGTCTCGGTCACATGCAGTAGCAGTACAAAGTCAGGTCACTTTGAGCCATTTAAGTTATCAAAGAAAAAGCAAGCCGGTAAGCTGGATCCAATGGCCGTACAAATCCCAGCGTCACTGTCTCCCTCTGGGCAGTAATCTATCCAACTGTCTATGCGGCCTTCTCCCCAGGAGGCCTCACCAGCTGCTCAAAGTCAACACAATGAAGACTGAGCTCACCCTTCTTTCTGCTAAGCACTCCACTTTCCCCACACACAAGCACACACTCCATTTGGGGCAATTATTGGCAATTTCACTTTCTTCAGCAAATTGTCTCAATTTGGTTGTTTTGTCCTTCCTGCCACAGCCCAGCTCCTGCCTATTGACTTCGATACATCTTTCACAGAATCTCATTTTCATCCCTGTCACTAAAGTCCAAATGCCAACGTACTGATTATTCTTGCCGTGAAAAATACAGTCTCTCTTCAGCAGTCTCTTCAGGTCTCGGTCTCCTGAGAAAACAGCGCCCACCCTCTCCTAGCCTTTCTATGATAATACACACTACAATCACCACCTTCCTCTTCCAATCCTCTTCACAAGTTCATCCTGGACATTTCCCACGTCAGTTCTGAAATGGCATCTTTTCTAAGCTCTGCTTCACTTGCTTCGTGTCTATCACATGTCTTTGGACGGTCTCTAGGTCAACAGGACAAATCCTTCTGCCTGCATTGGCTAGAGCCAAGCTTAATTTTAGCACACCACAATTTACAGTAAGTCCTGCTAATCAGATCAAAGCATTCATCCCTGCATGCTGGCCAGGGTTGAGACGATTCTTCATGGCATAGCAAACAACCTTGAGAATTTCTCAAGCATCAGCTAAGGAGCATTCAGGCATGTAGGATCACAGAACAAGTTCACACATTTAAACATAACTTGGGTGGGATGATTTAATAAGAAAGTGATGCTCATTCTCTGGCTGCCACATTGGGTAGGGCTAAAGGACCGACTTCCTCAGAGAGGCCTTTAAGGGACAGGAAAGTATCTGGGAAAGACATCCACATGGTGACACAGCAGAGCTGTAAAAGGTCCTTGGAGAAGGTCCACATTTAGGACATACTAATGTATACCCTGCATGTGAATATTAAACAATGAAAAAGGAAGACAGAAGAAGAACTGATGCATTCAAAGTGTAGAGTTGAATATTGAATTGTGGCAAAGAATACTGAAAATACCATCGATTGTCAGAAGAACGAGCAAATCAGTCTTAGAAGAAATACAACCAGAATGTTCCTTAGAATTGAGAATGGTGAGACTTTGACTTGTTTACTTTAAACATGTCACCAGAGAAGACTAACTGCTATATAAGAACATCATGTTTGATGAAGTAGAGGGTCAGCAAAAGTGAGGGAAACCCACAATGAGATGAATTGACACAACAGCCACAACAATGGACTCAAGCCTTCCAGTGATCATGGTACAGGACTGGGCAACATTTCTTTCTGTTATGTCTAAGGTACCATGAGTCACAGCCAACTCCATGGCAACTATCAACAGCAACAAAAATACACTCACTCAGGTAAATGTAGCCTAAGTCGTGTTAGTAAATTTGACGTCAGTTTCATAAAGAAGCTAGATTCCAGCCTCTCCAATGCCCAGAGTGCCTGTAGCTACAAGAATTTTTTTTCCCCAAACATCTAGATTAAAACTATCAGTTGAATTCCCCCCTAAGTATTATAATTCTTCCTTCTTTCTGTTTTAAATATGCCCATAAGGCCCTTTAGCAAGGAAATGCTTCCTGCTTTTTGTCACCTCTTTATTTGCCTACTTTACCATTAAAAAATGGTTCGGGAGATGTCCCCTTGCCTCTTCCCAGTGGCCTTTGGGAGTGCAGTGTGCACATACAGTCGACTCCTGTCTGTTCGCTTAGAGTATCTCTGGTATCCTAAGAATTTAAATGCTAGGGATGTTGACAGGAAGGCTGACATTTCCCATCTGAAGTCTGGAAGGAGATCAGCCCTGTGAAATAGAGAGCCTGACTTGAAATAAAGTTCACTGGAGTATGATTGAGATCAGCTTCTAGAGGCCAAGTATTACCAGGTAACAGAGGTGACTGCTGGTTCCACGACCGACAGTTAAAAATCAGGGAAGTTGTTTCTGTTCTTTTTTTCACATTCCCTTGCTTTGTGTCCAAATGTGGAGAAAGCAGAACATTTGCTTTTCTTCCTTCCAATTTACCTATTCCATGTTGTATTTATTATCTTTCTGTTATTAATTTTATTGCAGAAATGTTCTCATGCTCCAAATTAATTAAAATTTGATTAGAGTAATGCAAATGGTGAAATACACTCAACTTTAAGGTCCAAGAAGGAGTTGCTGGGTAGCACAAACGGTTAAGTGCTCAATACTAACCGAAAGGTTGGTAGTTCGAAGCCACACAGAGAAGCACCTCGAAAGAAAGCCCTGGTGATCTGCTTTTGAACAGTCACAGCCTTGAAAACCCTATAGAGCAGTTCTACTCTGACACACATGGGTTGCCATAGTCCAAACTGACTCGATGGTAGCTGGTTTGCTTTTTGGTTAAGGGCCAAGGAAACAAGGGCCACTGAGTTCCTAGCACCTTGCACAGTGCCTGGCACATAGCAGGTGATCAATAAATATTTGTCAAATAAATGAGTGAACAAAGGAGTTAAAGAAATCTACCTCTTGGGTTAAGAATTTATTGAAATGGCACCTAGGACTAGGCCTGGTACAGAGTAGGTATTCAATATGTTCTCCTTCCTTTCCCCCCACAAAACAGCTAGAGAAATCTCTCTTTGTTTCAGGCCACCAATTAGTTTTTACAGATAGCAGGTCCAGAATTCTCATTTCCTCACTCTCCTGGTCCACCCAAAATATCCAGGTCAACAAACAAGGCCTAAAATGCCCATGAGGAGAGTCTGAACTCAGATTACAAAATTAGGTACTGTTCCAACTTTTCCACATTGTCATAGCTCTAGTGCCCCCCTGAACATTCTTAACAAATACCTCCCTGTTGAAAGGACATGTTCAAGAGAGGGCTGTCTCTCTGAATAGTGAGTGATCAAAGCTAATCCCTGCTCAGTGCCTGTGCCCTTGGCTGCCCTCCCTGCGTTGTGCCTCAGAAAGAAATTGGGAGAATGAGTCCACTTCTCATTTAATTGGCCAGCAATAAAAGCTGAGCAAGAGAGGAATATTGGACAATTCCAGATTTCACTACACTTCTTATTTTAAGCTTAAGATGGCATCATCTTGGGATGATTTGAATATAATCCTTACCAAAGTCATGACAGCAAACTTTGGAACCCTTGAGTTCTTTGCATTCCTAGAAATCTTTGAACAACTTTAAAAAGATTCACATATTGACCTAAAAAAAAAAAAGTGTGTGGAAGGACCTACATTCATCCCTTACTGAGAAGCTTTCTCATTTGGTAGGACATAGGTTATTACCTCGTATGCATGGGTACAATCTGGCCAGAGGAAACCATGTCTGAATAAACTTTCCACACTGAACTCCTTAGAACAATTCTTACCAATCGCTCATCATTTTCCTCAAATAAAATGGAAAGACCAAATGTAAATTTTATTTAAGTAAATGTTCGGTTGGTCATTAAAAAGTAAACATGACAAATCAGAATTTATAATGTATTCCTGGGTCAGTATTTGAAGATGGAATTAAAAAGAAAGGAAGCTATTATGTGACAATATCATTTTGTAATGTAAATTTTACTGATGGATTATATGTGTAATCCATATTTATATATTTACATATGTGTATAAGTTTATATATACATATAAACCCATTGCCAACAATTCTGACTCATAGTGACCTCTACAGGACAGAGTAGAACTGCCCCACAGGGTTACCAAGGAGCAGTTGGTAGATTCAAACTGCTGACCTTTTGGTTAGCAACCAAGCTCTTAACCACTGTGCCACCAGGGTTCTATTACATATACATATATATACATTATCTATAAATGAAAATTTGTTGAGCAGGAGCTTATCAAATTCAAATTTTACTATAACGTATATGCAATGCACCTCTATAGAAGTTCAATAGCATAAAACCAATGCAGTCGGGCAGAGCAATTCCGTACTTAGCCGGCCAATCGTGGTCCAGCTCTATGGTTCTCTTTTGGTCTTGCTTAAAACAGGAGTTGGTTTTACGGCATCTCAAAGGATGAAGTGACCTGTCTACCTTCCAAGCTGTTTTCTCATAATTAATGATTCCCTCAGCTGTATATTTAACAGTTGCATGATCTAATCCAGGCCCCTAAAAAAAGCCACATGTGAGGAGAAACCTGGCAGCCATCACCTTAATCAAGTAAACCAAGTAAATGTCACAAGTAAAAATAGAACAATGGACACTGTGCCTCTTTATAAGATGCACTAAGAAGGATACAACATCATTTCTGTGATTTTACTGCCAAAAATTCATAACCTGAATCTACCCATGAGGAAATAGCAAATAAACCTAAATTAACTGATATTTTACAAAACTACTGACCTGTACTCTTCAAAGATAACAAGGTCATGAAAGACATAGAAAGACTGAGGAATGGTTCTAGATTAAAGGAGACTTAAGAGACGTGACAGCTAATGGAATTTATTGCTTGAGTTGGATCAGGGACAGGGAAAAAGACATATAAAGGACATTATTGGGTCAACACATCCTATTTATATACCGACTGTGGATAGTATATTATTATGCCAATGCCAAATTTCATAATTTTGATAATTGTATTGTGATCATATAAGAATTTCCTCCTTCTTAGGAAAAACATACCAAAGTATTTAGGAGTCATCATGATGTGTCTGTAGCTCATTCTCAAATTCCCCTGCTCCAAAAAGACAGAGAGAGAGAAAGAATGAGAGTGAGAGAGTAAGTAATAAAATGAGGTAAAATAAAGCGATATTCTGGGAAAAGAGTATACAGAAGTCCTTTGAATCATACTTTTCATTAACCTGAACTTATATCAAAATAAAAACCTTTAAAAAAAAATTCATGAGGGAAGAAATGTGTAATGTTGCAAAGAAAATGCATTAACTGATCTAAAGGAAACATGGATAGAGATGCTGTGATCTTGGTCCTTTGCTCCTATCCTAACTTTGGAGACCTTGGTAAGAGGATCTTCTCACTTATCATTTCGTTCTTATAATTTTTTCTCGACTTTTTCCCAACTTGAATCTCTCCTTTCTCCATTCTCACTGAGTGAGGAAACAGTGTTATTCGCACTTACTGCGTGCAGACTGCTGTGCTTTGTACTGTAGAGAACGCAGCATTGAACATGGCATATGTCCTAATCAATGAACTTATAGTGTTGTGAGACAGACAGGCCTTCTCTCTTATATTTATCTGTTTACTTGTGATAAAAATGATACAAAGTGCTGTAACAGCACCACATCTGAGGGCCTACTGAGTTTTGAGATGAGAGGAATTGGTGAAGGGAGGAGGGGGCGGGGAAATCATCCCAAGGCATCTGGTCTTCTCTGTCCCACACAGGCCTGCAGGCCTGACATTCTCTTCCTTTAACTACAAAGGAATTTGAACATCATTTCCTCAATATTTCTTTCAGAGCCAGATATTGATGATCTGAAGCTGATAGGCAGCTGCATAATATTTCTTCTTCTAACTGTTCTCCCATGCTCTTCTTTCCTGTCTGTCGCCCAGTGTCTTGGCTGGGGTGAGTTTATTCTTAATTATTCCATCAACATCCAGTGGACAGGAATTGGAGTTTATCTTTGACCTCAGATAAGCCTCGGTGGCACAATCCAGGTTTCTGTTTGGTCAGAATCACAAGCAAAGATAAGCAAATCCTGGCTTGGGTAAGAATGAAATCTGGTTAATGATCTTATGTTGGAATCAACAGAAGGTGATTCTTGACCAGTTTGGTTGCAGAAATTTTCACACACTAAAATGAACACCATCTGCCATCTTTCCTGCATATCAAAACAAAGACACCAGGAGTGTACTGAGTAGTCAGAGCTGGTCAGAATAATTGTTGATGCATCAGCTTTAATGCTATAAACATCTGATCCATACAAAAATAGTGCACTAGTTTTACCAAGTTTAGATGTTATTGTTGTTTGTTGTTGGGTGCCATTGAGTCGGTTTCAACTCATAGCAACCCTATGTACAATGGAACAAAGCACTGCCCGGCCCTCACCATCCTCACAATCGTTATGCTTGAGCCCATTGTTGCAGCTGCTGTGTCAGTCCATCTCTTTGAGGGTCTTCCTCTTTTTCTCTGACCTTCTACTTTATCAAGCATGATGTCCTTCTCCAGGGACTGGTCCCTCCTGATGATGTGTTCAAAGTATGTGAGACTGCATTTCTTCCGACACAGATTTGTTCATTCTTTTGGCAGTCTGTGGTTTATTCAGTATTCTTCGCCAACACCATAATTCAAAGGCATCAATTCTTCTTCATCTTCTTTATTCATTGTCCAGCTTTTGCATGCATATGAGGTGATTGAAAACACCACGGCTTGGGTCAGGCACACCTTAGTCTTCAAGGTGATATCTTTGCTTTTCAACACTTTAAAGAGGTCTTTTGCAGCAGATTTGCCCAAAGCAATACATCATATTTGATTTCTTGGCTGCTGCTTCCATGGGTGTTGATTGTGCATCCAAGTAAAATGAAATCCTTGACAACTTCAATCTTTTCTCCATTTATCATGACATGCTTATTGGTCCAGTTGTGAGGATTTTTGTTTTCTAACACTTTAAAGAGGTCTTTTGCAGCAGTTTAGATAGGAAACTCCAGATGCAGTCCTATAATTTATAGTTTACAAATCCACCGTAATCCTTGCTCTTCCTCTTTGAGAAACTACACAGAGGCAATAAAAGTCTCTGACATATCAAAAAAGTTCTTGTTATCCTCTTCTCAGTGAGCTTGAGAGTCCATACATTTTTCAATAGTAGATGTGACCATGAGAAATCATGACGCCTGTGTATGATTTTCCATACCCATTGAGCTAGCTCTGACCAACTGAAATAAATTACTTCAAATATATGAAAGAAGGATCGCCTTTATTTTGTCGAGATGGATGAAATCAAGCTCCTTCTTGCTTTAGGTATCATCAAGATACAAAAGGAACAATTTCAGCTTCACTTTCTGTAGCAAGATTTATGTCTGGAAAGCATTCATCTCTCCCTTGGGCAAGAACATTTGGCATTATTAACAAAAATGCTGTGACTGACTATTTCTTGGCCAGAATTCTTTACAATTCTATTGGTCTGGTCAGAATGACTGAATAAAATGTAAAAAACTCTTTGCTTTAATTTTTGTATTATATATATGTATATACATATATGTGTATATAATATATATTATATATAATAAATATTTCTATATATTATGTATATAATATACATACGTATTATATAATATATATATTTACATATATATAATATGTAATTTTATATAAGGTATATATTGCTGTTAGCTTCATGGAGTTGGTCCCCAATTCATGGTGACACCATGCACAGTGGAAGAAAACACTGCCTAGTCCTACTCTATGTATATATGGAGAATAATTGACCTTTGCAATTTAACTTAGGCATTTTTTGGATTTGTGTGCGCTTTATTATACTTTTTGCCATCATATGCTTTGAATAATTAAAAATGGCAGTCACTCATCATAAATATTTGCAAAGTTCCCGTTTAGTTCAGGACACTTGGAAGCTGGGCACTTATAATCACCAAAGAAAGACGTCTAAAGCTGGTATCAACAGTGTGACTCTGTTTATTTGTGGTTAACATGACCAAGAAAATTGAGGTGAGATATGAATTGCTCTGCTTTCAAGGCAAGGCAAATTCAGTTACAAGGTAGTCAAACATGAAAGAGGGTAAGCAGGCTAGTTATGGGTCTAAAAATGCACTCTACGTCTTGGGGAACTTCAAAGGATACTCATTATCTGCACTCTCAACTGGCTGATGAACACCCTTTTTACTGTCCTTGCTCGCCTTTCTCTGTCTAAAGCCAAATTGAAAAGGATCCAATGGCTTAAAGGAGCTAAGCACACTAATCCATGTAGGGCCCCTGCAAGCAATAAAATAGTTCATTAAGTAAAAACTAACGGGGAGCCACCTAAATATATAAATTGAACGATCCAAGAACGTGTGCTTCTGGGCTTACATCCTCACCTAGTAATACCTATATCCATCATCAACATCCTGTTGCCTCTAGCATTGATATACATGCAGAGGCAGATTAATCAGTAAGCAAGGTATGCGTGGTATAGCGAGCAAGGTACACACGAGCTTAATTGTGTTTACTTACTAATCTGTAGCGTGCCATTTCACATGGGTTTAGGTGAAATAGTGCACTTCAGATGAGTGAACAAGCACAAATAAACCCGTGCGTACCTTGCTGTTGGGTAACCCATCCCTGTATACATGGCTCACAAGTTTCAGTTTGGATGTGTTACTCTCAGCCCCAACACTGAGGCCCCACCCCCATCACTCTAACAGTTTAGCGAGTCATTCTCATTATTCTAGACATTATCCGTTGATTTAGTTCTGGCCGTCTTTCACCTCTGATTTAAGTGTTCTCTCAATCCCCCTTTTTGTTTTTCTCACCTCTTAATGCTTGACCTTTTCAAGACCCTGTATAAAAAGACGTATCACCTCTAATATTTGAGACATTTTTCTTCTTAGTCTACTCCCCTGTAAATCTCAAATTTCTTTTCTTGCCTTTTTACTTGGGTTCAGCGGTAATTACTTACATGTCAGTGGTGTCCTTTTCTGATACCCATTTGCCATTTCCCTTCTTATCTGCTGTGACCTTTAACGCTATAACTACACTGAAGCATTTGGGACACAGGTTGTATAAAAAGCAATGCATGTAAGAAGATTGCCTGACTGCATTGTTAGACCTCCAGCTTCCATTGTCTGCTCTTCCTGATGTGCTAGATTGAAAGAAGCAACACATTTTTACCATTTATCTGATTGGATTATTTTATTCTCAGTCCAAAGCCACAAACTTGTTTAAACACATACCAGACAGATAAACTATGCTATTAAAATTATTAGTGTAAGTCACTGCCAAAAGGACAAACTTTGGAAGTTTGTCATGGTAAATCAATGTGTTTGTCATGGGTTAAAGACTGGCAGAAGATACACGAAAACCTGACGCTGATCTCTTGGTTACAAATGACTTGTAGATGTGCAAATGTGTTTCCCAATAAAAAGTAAGACAAAATGCCAGGCTGCCTGGCAAGAAGGGGCCAAACACCTGCCTAAAAGCAATGAGGATCAAAATAAACAGCAACAACCTGGATATTCCTAAAACGTCCTTCCAGAAAGCTAACAATAGCCCCTTCTATATTCTTTTTTTTTTTTTTTCACACAAATTACAGATTCCTAGATGGTACACTCATAAAGTGTGTACTTGTAATTCCTTTCTCAGCACATATAAGATGTACTTGTTTTTGCAACTTTTGTGACATTGTGATTTATAAGGAGCCTGGTTCCAATTCTCTCATTTCTATCCCGATTACAGAATACTTCAGAGCAGCCTTGCAGGGCCTGGCAGCAGGCTCCAAATGACTAGCAGCTGCCTGCTTGCTCTTCAAGTTCACTGTAGAAATTCAGGTGAATTATCATAATGTGACACTTGGTGTTGAGATAGACCCTCTGTATCTTACCAGTTTGAGATACAGATTGTCTTAGTCATCTAGTGCTGCTCCAACAGAAATACCACGAGTGGATGGCTTTAATAAAGAAAAGTTTATTCTCTCACAGTCTAGTAGGCTACAAGTCCAAATTCAGGACATCAGCTCCAGGGGAACGCTTTCTCTGTCAGCTTTGGAGGAAGGTCCATGTCATCAATGTTTCTTTTGTCTGGGAGCTTCTTCGCACAGGAACCTCAAGTCCAAAGGAGGTGCTCTGCTCCCAGCACTGTGTCTCTGCTCACTTCTCTCTTTTATATCTCAAAAGAGATTGCATTAAGACACTAATCTTGTCAACCTCATCAGTATAACCTCATCACAGTGATAGAATTTACAACACATAAGGAGATCACATATAATCTCATCGTGGTGATAGAGTTTACAACACATAAGGAAATCACATCAGATAACACAATCATACAATACTGGGAATCATGACCCAGCCAAGCTGACAGATATTTTTGGGGGACACAACTCAATCCATGACACAAATCTACTCTTAAGTTGGATCATTTCTAAACAACAGAACAAGCAAATTCTGATGGGGCCTCTAGCCAGAGATCGAGGGGCTATAGATCACCCAGTGGTAAAACAAATTTATTTCTTAGGTCAAGAGACCTGGGGTATTTGTAGGATAATCACATCTCATTGAGACACTAGTTTCATATTTATAGGTAAGTTCAATGAATGGATTACTCAAAGGGTTTGTAGACTCTGAGACATGGAGGTGCAAGAGAGAAAAATAATGATAGAAACCTGCAAGGATTAATCAAACATTCCAAATTTTTCACTTTACCATGAAAGTTGTAAAGACATCATTGTAAAGTGATATGGTTCAAAATGCACCGTAGGTGTTGTTAGCCGCTGTCAAGTTGGTCCCTGACTCTTGGCAACCCCCTACACAATGAAATGAAATGCTGGCTGGTCCTGCACCATTCCCATGATCAGTTGAAAATTGGACCATTGTGATCCATAGAGTTTTATTGGCTGATTTTCAGAAGTAGATAGCCAGGATTTCTTTCTAGTCTTTCTTAGTCTGGAAGCTCCATTGACACCTGTTCAACATCATAACGTCACTTAAGCCTCCACTGATAGATGGGTGGTGGCTGCACTTGAAGTGCATTGGCTGGGAATTGAATCTGGGTCTCCTGCATGGAAGGTGAGAATTCTACCACTGAACCACAAATGTGAGTATGTAATTTTGACTCAAAATGCAAAAGAAGGAATTTCTTTTAGAGTTCTTCTACTATAATAAATATATTTATTAAAATAAATATAAACATAATAAATATCCCAGCCAGTAAATTATCCAGAGAAGGAGATTATGGTTAGGCATTACTGCTAGAAGAAATAGTTTTTGTTGTTGTTATTATTTGTTTGTTTTTCCACCTCAAATAATGAGAAGCATTGTTTCTTTATATACGTTTAAGTATTTTATTTGTGCTTGGAAAGTTTTTAATTTCCAGTACCAATTGGTGTGGAAACTTTTAGAGTTTGGGTTTGTATTTATTCTTCAAATGTTTGTTTTGGTTAAACCGCATTTAAACCTATTAAAAATACGTACAATGTTGAGGCTAAACATTTTAGAGTCTATTGCTTTGGCAGTTTAATTTAATGCAAAAAAAAGAAAAGAAATGAAGCCCACTTAAACGAACACCTGCTCAGGGACTAGCCTTGCAGAAAAGACCATATCTGAAATCAAACAAACGTTAAGTTTAAAAAAAAACATGATAAGATGGTATAACCATTACTCTTTGTCTGATGATAATGAAATAATGAATATTTATACACTGCAATGATGAAACAGAATATATATATATCCATGTGGTCATTTTTAACTTCCAGTCTCAATTAATCACATTCTTATTAAAGCAACTTTCGAATGAAAATATAAACAACTATAGACTATTAAAATGAAGATATTTGTAAATATATTCATATTTTCACGTGGTACAGAATGCATGATAAAAGTATTTATGTAGAAATCAAACCAGCAACTGAAAATTTTCTAGAGGTTCGCCTTATTAAAATAATTTTCATTTACAAAATCTCCAAATTTCAACTTTTAATTGGCTCTCTATTTTTTGTAAACCATTCCCATGGAATGTAGTAAATGCCATTTAGAAATCCAAAAATTCAGAAGAGTTATAGTTTGTCTGTGATGTGAATTGGAAACAGTTCCTCAAACCTCATTCTCTAATAGCTATTCAAAACATTTTCACTTTAAGATCATCCTATTTTGCATTATTTTTGCATAACAGATGGCTATAAATTACATTCAAGACACTAAGATAAGGTAAGTTTTTAACTTCTCCTTAAGTTTAATGATTACACCATACTTCAAACATTTCTCAAACTAACATCAAAATTCTTTGGGTTGAGTTGATGCATGAAAATGGGTTATTTATTTCATTATAGAAATTCTTTTCTGATGTAGAACTTGTAAGCAAAATCACTCTTTTGTGGTATTTGATTCTCTCTTCTGTTTTTAATTATTAGCAGAAGATTCCTGAATTGGCATTTCTGATGACTAGATAATCCATCCACGTCACGTGAAAAATATGGAAGCAGTCTTTCCAAAGTGTTCAGGGGTCCTTTCAACTATGATCTTTCTACAGAGTAATGTTGCTGAAAAATGTGCTCTTGGAACATGTTTACAGACTTAAAGTGCTGGCATGCCTTCCAGGTTGGTTTAAAGATCTCATATTCCAATCTTACAGGAGAGGAAGTTTTGATAAGATTTTTATTTTAAGCAATAAAGAACAAAACAAGCTTTTACGGTGATTAGTACAATGGAAACACATGACAACCTTATTTTTATTTATTTCATTTTACTAACGAAGACTTTAAAAGCACTTGTGTACTTTAATTCCCCTAGACAGACTATGAGCTTGATAAAAGTTTCTATTAAGTTGTACAATACTGAAATTGATGTGGAGTGAGAGTGTCTGGTGGACGGGTCCACTTACAGCTGAAGGGTTTGTATGAACTTGAACTGCAGACCCTGGGATTCAAGCTGATCTAGTGGCCATATTTTCACAGAACACGCGAACCAGAAGAAAGGGCAGGTTGAGAGATGTAGCAGTGACTTCTCATGGACTCAGTGCAATCCCTTGCTGCACGAAAGAAGGAAAACTCACCTTGGGAAGAGTCTGGGTCATGCAAAGTGAAAGAAAATGACAGGGGAAAATGCATAATCAGCAATGTAGAAATGTCATGTTTGGCTCCTGATCTCCATTCCTCGTCCCCTTGATGCATCCTCTTCCTAGTTACCATAGAAACTGACTAATAGGAGCTATACCCTAATCCTGGCTAAGGCGTGAGCCAATGCTCAAGCCTTGACCTCTCTCAAACCTTTTAATAGAAGCTTTAGTGGACCAAATTGATATCATATCTCAAACCAATGAGTTAATAACAATAATAACAATATATGTTGAATAACTACCATGTGTCAGAGGCTTTGCATACTATCTCACCTAATCTCATGGTCCACTTGCTGTGAGTTGATTCCAATTCATGGCAATCCCATGTGTGTCACAGCAGAATTATGCTCCTTGAGGTTTTCGATGGTTGATTTCTTGAAAGTAGATCACCGGACCTTTCTTCTGCAGCACCTCTGGGGTAGACTCAAACTGCCGTTTTCTTTACCAGCTAAGCACATTAACAATTTGCACCACCCATAGACTTCTGATGTCATGATAACCCTATTAAATAGGAATCATTCTCAGATGTTCTGAATTAAGGTTTAGAGACGTAGGTAACTTGTCCAAGTTCACATAGGTGAACAGCGGCAAATCTTGGACTTGAAGTTAGGTATGTTTGTTGCCAATTCCCGTGCTTATTTCACTTCACCACACACTATTTAGCGATGAACTTTCAGATAATATGGCAGGAGATAGATGACATATTTTTTATTAAGGGCCCTCTTGGTACACCTCTAATATCATTTAAATGAGAGCCCTATGGCCAAATTTCTTATAAGTATTGCTTAGCCTGTTTCCATATTGCTTTACCAAATCCAAGTACAGTGTATCAAACCGTATGTGACCTATATCACAGCCTTGGATAAAAACAAGTTGATAAATCACCACTGCTTTAGGGTGGTAGTTTATGTTGTTCCAGTGGTCCCAAACTGGGGATTTATTTCACCTCTGGGATCAATTTGGTAACACAAGGGATTGTACGCTGCAGCAGCCTTGAATTCTTTTGACCTGGATTGGCTATGACCAGGGAAGCCATTTATGACCTTTCCCTGAACCATGAAGTGTACGAGAGACTTCCTATGGGATGTGAGCTTTGTCTCTATTTCCAGTTCCTTGCATTCTGTGCATTGTGTCAGCTTTTCTTTCTTTGATTGTTGATTTTGTCAAGCTACCCTACCACATCCTCCATCTTCTGTACTTGCTGGGTCTGTATAATGCTTCTCAGAGTTGTTCCTGTGCGTTTACTAATTCATTCAGTGAATATTTATTAAGTTTCTGTTAAGTACTAGGCACCCTACTAGGTACAACCACAGACACAGACTATGCTGAACAAGGCAGGGTCCTGCCCTGAGGAGTTCTTATCTCTTATTACCAGTCATCTTGGGTTGTCCAGGTCTTACTTACAGCACATTGCCTGCAACTAACAATGAGAGGTCCCCCCTCATCCAAGTCATGGTTTATATGTTGTATAAGTTGACAAAAGGTCAATGATTATTTCCAAAACTGCATGATCCTACAGGAAGTAATAGTCACCTTGTTATAAGAAGAGCCACTGTCTTTTAGAGTGTGTGGTTTCTTCTAAACATCTGGGCTTAGATGACTAAAGAATTTTCTTAATCTTGATAAATTGCCACTTAGTCCTAGGCATTCTTTACATGGATTTGATAACATCTTTTTTATCTAACAGCGGAGGGTCTTCTGATTTAGAAAGGATTCAATTCACATGGTGGATGATTTTCTCTGGAAAATGAAGAAAGGTGATCTGTTTGGTTTCCTTTGATGTTTTTGAACATGACAGATGATTATCCTGGATCTAGTGACTCTCATGTGTGGGAGGCACTCCCTTGTAGTGAGGAGTTACTTTCTTCCAAGGTCTTCCTGTAAATAATGTTTTATCTCTTAGCTCCATCTCCAGCTTGAAAGTCCTTATTAATGAGTGAACTAACCCTTGCTTCTTGAATTGTATGAGCCTCTTGGCTTCTACAGCATTGAAATTATTTCCTGAAAGATGTCACGAAGCAAGCTGTGTTATTGGGAAACTAATTTGCTCTGTAAGCTTTCACCTAAACCACAATAAAGCGCTAAAAAAAAAAAAAAAAAATTATTTCTTGAGCCAAATCTGTAGGATAACAATCTGCTTTAATTATGATCACATCTAAAATTCTTGTCTTTACTATTCACTAATCTAATTGTTCCCATATTTGGACTCAACTCAAAACCAAAGGATATGATACAGTTACATAAGGATTTAGATAGAAAAGATTTGGATAAGTGATTTTGACCTATCATTCTTTTTTTTTTTTTTTTCTTTTTTTCTGATAGCAGAATTCTTTCTTCCATTGATATTAGAAATTAGTATATAACAAAGATAACAACAGAATTATTCTTACTGGAGTAGAGGGCAGAGCCTTCTTCCTTTCCCCGCCCCCCCCCCCCCCCCCCGGCTTTCTCTTCCCCTGTCTACACCATTCCTCCACCTGCCTTCTTTATCTGTATTATATTTGTGATGGGCACGTGTAGAATCTCTAAAAGGAGAACTTGAACATAAAGACAGATTGCCTACCTCTACAATCCCTTCTAGCTCTAAAACTAACAGCACAAATCCTAGATCAGCCACAGCCTTATTACAATCATGTTTTACCAATAATGATATTTCAAGATATTTAGAATTTGAATTTTTGTGCACACATTATAATTACAATTTTCCTTACACTGTTATTTGCTCTTTATACTGTGTAAGGTTCCTGTCCTCTGACCTGCCCCAATAAGATTATAGGCAATGTTTGAATGTTTCACAACACAACCATAGTGTTAAGTATAATATAAATTTTTCAGTTTATAGATACTTAGCTCTTGACAGTTGAACTACTTGTAAGGTCTATGAGGGATCTCGGGGGGGCAGTAGTGGTTCAGTGGTGGAATTCTCACCTCCAATAAAGGAGACTGCGGTTTGATTCCCAGCCAGTGTGCCACATGCACAGCCACAAGCTGTCTGTAAGTGGAGATTTGTGTGTTGCTATGATGGTGAATAGGTTTCAGTGGAACTTCCAGACTAAGATAGACTATGAAGAAAGGCCTGGTGATCTATTTCCAAAAATCAGCCAGTGAAACCCCTATGATCACAATGGTCCAGTTCCCAACCGATCGTGGGGATGGTGCAAGACCAGCCAGCATTTTGCTCCTTTTGCATGCAGTCACTATGAGTTGGGAGCCTACTCAACGGCAGCTAACAACAGCATAAAGGAACTTAAAACAGAACGGTATCTATCTTTCTCATTATTGTTGTCCCAATGTGTAATACAGAGTAGCACATAGTAGGTGCTTAATAAATATTCATGGAGTGAATAAAATGTCAATTTACTAAAAATACTAATTTCATTTAATTGTTTTTCTAGTTTATGTCACTTTAAGTTTCGGCATTTTCATCTGTAAATTGGGGCTAATCATACTGACCTCCCTGGAGTATTTGAGAAATTAAATATGATGATGAATGAGATGGAGCCCTGGTGGCTCAGTAGTTAAAAGCTCAGCTGCTAGCCAAAAGGTTGACAGTTCAAATCCACCAGCCAGCCGGTCCTTGGAAACCCTATGGGACAGTTCTACTCTGTCCTATAGGGTCACTATGAGTCAGAAGTGTTTTGATGAATGAGAAAGAACCTAGTGTTTGGCACCAAGTAGGCACTTAGTCAATATTTGTCAGTAGCCGAAGAATTTTGACTTTTTAAATATAGGTAAGTGTTTGAATTTACTGAATTAGTCGTTTGCTTTATTATCTTAATGAGATAGGATTTTGTTTTTGTTTTTTTACCTGGAAACTAGAACAATCAGAAAATAGTAATAAGTGTGCCTTTTACATAATTCTAAGTGTTATGAGAGTTTCTGTTGGGATAGCTTTTATTCACTGAGTTTCTCAGAGATTATAAAGTATTTTACAATGAAAATAGCCTTTTTGATTTAATTCACCAATAACTCAAAAGCAACTGCAGGCAATCTTTTTCTTATGTTCCAAAAAGAAAAGAAAAAAAAAAATCTTGGATCTCAAAAGAAGCAAGGAAAATTCTAACCTCAAATGATAATGTTTTGGAAAGTTACAATGGACTGAAACTTGGGGTTACAATAGAAATTTCTTACAAACCTAACTACAGCTTACACTAGAGTGATAATGCAGATTGTGGTACCCAACTTAATTTACTCTGTAATTGTACCAGACAGCAAACAGGTTACAAACAAAAAGAACAGTGACGCCTTTTAAAATAAATCAATGGTAAGAAAACATAAACAAAGGATATCTGTCAGCAAAAAATAGAAGTGTGACCCACATGTATCTAACTCTTCCCTCTATCCCTTTACAAGGTATTCATTTAACAGGAATTCACTATTCTCTCATGTAGTTTACTTGTCAGATGGTATGATTACAGTTATTTTGTGGAGTCAATTTTCTGTTACATAATCACACAGACTTGTGTCTAATGCAACAGAAAATTGCCTGGGTGGAATAACTTTCAGGTGTTGGTTTGACTCTAGGGGTTTCGTGTCTGCTTTTTGGTCACAAAGTTTTATTTTTGTTCAAATCTTTCCCATAATTCTTAGTCCCAACACCACTCAAGAGAAGCACTATACACAGCTGTTAAAAGGGTAGATTTTAGAGTCCGATTAAACCGGTGTTAAATTCCAGCTCCAAAATACCTGTCATTTATTTGTGGGGATGCCATGTGTTGAATGCTGGCTCCCCAGGTATCACCAGAACAACCTCTCGATCAGACAATAATCTGAGTTTACTGCTTACCACCGTGAGGACGAACGCCACCTCTGCAGAGTGTTGATAGTGTCTTTGAGGAGAAAAGGCAAGGTTGGATCTTACTGAGAATTTGAAGTTTGGTTTAAGACAGGCCTTTTAAAAAGGGGCTTCATTAGAACTGGGTAAGGATTATGAAACAAGAGTTCAGAATTGGTGGGGAGTGAGGCAAAGATTTTGAGGCCAAGGATTCAAATAATTTTAGGGCACAAACTGCTGATTGATTTTTTTCACTGAAGGGTTGATGGGTCTTTGGAGAAGTTCCTGTAATGAACAATTGAAGTATTTGCCTAGGTAAGAGACTCCCCAGCAAAGTAAAGTAACGTTACTAAAGACCATGGAATAGCCAAGGCAAGTTAATTTAGATAGCAAGGTGTGGTTTGGGTTTTTAGTGTCCAGGCTGAATGTGGAGGTAAATGGTTTCAGCTCTCACATGTTACTATATCGAGCCTGTTTCCCCACCTATAAAATATTCCTGTGAGAATTAAATGAATCAACAGATGAAGAGCTGGCACATCTAGGTGCCTAACAAGGGGTACCTACTATTATTGCAAAGGTGTGTTGCCAAGTGTAATGGAGCCTGACGAAGTGGTTATAAAATAATGCAGCTGGGATGATGTGAACGGTGAAGAGATGGTGTATGGGCCTGTATGCCAGATCAGCTCACAGACCTATAAGCATATTTACCCACATATATACTCTGAAGAGGCATTTCCTTCAGTGTTTCTCCCTGGAGAGCCTCAAGAGCCAAGACTACCTATGCCTATACACAGTTTAGTCACCAGGGACCAAACTACCTACCCCTCCACACAGCTTACTGTCTTCATAAATATGACTTTCTTATTCCATTATCTTTATTAGCATAGCTTTACTATTCCAGGAGAGTCCCTGCAAATAACTTCATTGCTCATTAGTAGAACTTTCTGAACATCCACCAACTTTTCAACAGGAAACATTGATATACAGTTTATGTCCTCACACTCTTCCAACCCTTCACTACAAACCCTTGCCTTTCTGTCTCCACCAATCCTGGACAATTGTATCATGATCCTTTCCCAATCTGAATCAAGGCCCTGCTTTGAAAGACCTACCTAACAACACATTTCAAATTCTCCATAATATTCAGCCCTGTTTCCTGCCTCCAAGAAGCTACCAAAGTTCTACGAAAGGAGTGTTCTTCCTTATTACAGTAAGCAATAAACTCAGCTTTGACTTTGCAACGGGTTGTCTTGCTCATTTTTGGGAACCAGCATTTGACAAGAGTCCCTGGGTGGTGCAAACAATTAATGCACTCGACTGCTAACCAAAAGGTTGAAGGTTCGAGTCTACCCTGAGGCACCTCAGAAGAAAAGCCTGACAATCTACTTGGAAAAAATCAGACATTAAAATCTCTATGGAGCACAGTTCTACTCTGACACGCATGCTGTCATCAGAGTTGGAGTCAACTTGGGGGGCAATTGGTAATTGGTAGTATTTGATAGGCTATACACTTATACCCTATGATGTTGTAATTTCTAATATCTAACACATACTATTTAGAGATTTGGGGGGATATTTTATTCAGAATCAATATATAAAATACAAGAAAACAGTTACATGCTCCTCCCCCAAGCCCCGAGTCATTAAACCATGTACCTCTGCCCCCTAATCTTGTCTTTTTCTTTATTCATGTTTAAGAAACATTTCCTAACCCCTCTGGTTTACCTAGAGTTTTGCTGTTTGGACCCCTATGTTACCTTTTGCTTGGACCTTTTTGCCCCTTATTATGGTCTTCCATTGTTCATTCATTAAATATTTTAGTGCTCAGTCTGGGAGTGGACTGATTCAAAGGTGAATAAGGCATGCCATTTGCCATTATAAGGGTAGCTATGAGTTGGAATAGACTCGACAGCAATGGGTTTGGTTTTCTTTTTTGGATTTGCCATTAAGGAGCTCTCAATTTAACATTTTAAGGAGAAGAAATGTTTCGCCCTATTATAAACTTTTTGAAAATAGACGTTGTACCTTTGTAATGCTCTGTGCCACAGAACCAAATACGTGGCATGAATTGAAGTCGCAGCTCTTGATTACCATTGGCTCCCCTCATCGCTTCCCAATGCCCCTTTTACAGACTGCAAGTAGAATGGCAGTTTAGGAGATACAGTGTGTCCACGGACATCGTGCAGCTATATCTGCTTGACATTTAAACAATTGAATCAAATTCAATCTAAAATCGAATGAGTCCAGATGTCTTTAATTGGAGAGACAACGCCTAAGCCTTCTAACAATATTGCTTTGGGAAACACGCCTTCAAGACTTACTTTCCTTCCTACAGTCTTCTAAAATCATGGGTGATGTTAGTAACTTGAACATTGCATCCATATGGCTCTGATTTTTCTTCTCAGAAACCAGATCTTATTCTGGATCTTGGGAATTTCGGCAGGAGTCAAATTGACTACCCATTAGATTCATTTGCAAAGGATTTCCTGTCATTGCCTATTCTCCCTGAAAGTCACAGTCTTGACTCAGCTGTAGTGTGAGCAGGATGGAGTTGTTCTCCTCATTAGAATCTCAAATGTCCTGTGCAAAGAAAAGACCCATTGTGTCCAGCACACCTTGGCGCTATCTGGTCTCTATTCATTTCTGCCTATTTATTTCTCATGAGTTCTCTTTTTTTTCTTTGAGACCCCTTGGTACTATTCCAGCTCTTAATAGCCACCCTTCTGATGTTTTCTCAAACAAAGCATCCTTTGTGTCAACTGTCAAACACTTCTTTGCTTATGTCATCCACTCTCACTGTGTATTTTTTGGACAAATATGAAGAGGCTATTTGAATTTTTTTTTGTGCTCTTCATTATTTTAAAATAGCAATTAAGACACCAAACAGAAGTCTCTTGTGCTCTATTGGAAGAACAAAACAAAAAACAAACAACAACAAAAAAAATACATCATACTCAGTCTTCTCTGTAATTAATTATTGAAGCTTGATGTCACTTTGGTTTCCATCCAGTACAACCCCTTAAGAGCAATCTTATCCTTTCTTAGTCCTGTTAACTAATCCTGGTGCCAATTCTCTAAGGTACCTGAGATTGGATCTAACAAGGCCATAATTTCATTTTCTTTATCTGTATTATATCATTTCTTGCCACGTAACTGCTCTTAACATCGTTTGTGTTGTCTTTATTATGTTTTGTAAATGAAGTTAATATAACTTTGGCTATTTAAAATACTTGGAAGATTTTTAAATCATTTTTTGTGAAATAATTTTGCATTATCTAGTGGAGTTGGTTTGACTCTTCCAAATGGTGCTGTAATTATTCCATTTGGAAACATAATATTAATTCTTTATATTTTTCTTATTAATCAGTTTAAGTCATCTGATCAACTTTGTTGCTTGCTTTATACCCAGTGCTGTGGCGTCCATTCCAACTCACAGCAACCCTATAGGACAGAGTAGAACTGCCCCATAGGGTTTCTAAGAAGCAGCTGGTGGATTTGAACTGCTAACCTTTTGGTTAGCAGCCAAGATGTTAACCACTGTGCCATCAGGACTCCACTTGCTTTATAGTCCTGCTAAATCTAAGATTACCAAAAACCATGTTTTTTGCATGTTTTCCATGCTATTCCTTTGTATTAACCCCCAGAGTTGAAAAATTAGTCTCTGTTTTCTTCTAGGTAACTAATTTTCATTATGAAGGCAAAATAATAATTATTTTAATTGGACCGGCCGTCTAATGCAAATGTCAATTAGTGGTATTGGAACTAGCCTGACCTTATTGGCTGAAAGGTGAAATAGCAGCTATGTTATTTCAGAATCAGGACTATCATTTTAACTCAGTCTAAAAGGCAGAAAAATGTTCTACACTTGATTTCCACAGAGTTGAAGAAGACTGTGCCGCCTTGTGACTAGTTTCCGGGAAACCAAGGCACTATTCCTGAAGGCCTGCTCTTCAACTTTTTCTGAACACTTACGAGCCCCTGGGAAGAGGACGTGGTGGGGTTCCCTCATTGTGCAAAGCCTGTCTCCATTATCTGCCACTGTATTAGCATTCAAGGAGCAGATGAAGCTGAGGATTGAGCTATGGCAAATTATTTAATGAACTCTGCTATAGCCACAAGTGTCTTATGAATTCATTTCAGTCAATATTTTGTGATCTGAGTTTGTGAGGGATAAAGCTAGACTCAGTCTTCAAATTAATTGTTTAATAGCAGAATTAATACCTCATAGAGCATTAAGTGCATTGCAGATTGAAGTACAAAATTCCATCTCAATTTGGAATCTGAGGGATTTTATCCCTCTCTGCCGGTACAATAAACTTTCAAGGGTCAGAATGTCCAGTTTTCTGATACTACAAACTAACTTCTTTTTATTTCAGGAACAAATCTCTTTCAAATATTTTCAGGAATTGTCTGCTGACTAAAAGGAATTTGTTGTTGTTATTTCCAGCACAATAATAATATACTGATTCAGTGGAAACCTTTTTATTATATATATAAAAAAGTTTCCGATCACTTCTTGAACTCCAGTGTGAAATACTGGCTCCCCAAATATCACCAACATGTTGATAACACAACGGTGGGTTTATCAGCTATCTCAGTAAGGGAGACCACCACCTCCACAGAGTTGTGATAATGTCTTAGAGAGGGAAGGGCAAGGAAACATTCTACAGAGATTTTGAAGTTTGGTTTAAAGTGGGGTTTTCAATGATGCAGGGGGTGCTTGGTTAGACCTGAGTAAGGATCAGGATGTAATAGTTTCAGACTGGTGGGAAATGCAAAACAGAACTTTTAAGAGTACAGTCTGTTCTTGTTGTTGTTGAGAACATACACAGCAAAACATTCATCAGTTCAACAGTTTCTACGCGTACAGTTCAGTGACATTGATTACATTCTTCAAATTGGGCAATCATTCTCACCCTCTTTTTCTGTGTTGTTCCTCCCCCAGTAACATAAACTCACTGATGCATAAGGTTCCTATCTAATCTTTGGAGTTCTTGTTGCCAATTCGATCCAATACAGATAGTTCTTAAAAGAGCATAATGCTCAAGGCACACATTTTTACTAGTTAAGCTAAACTATTGCTTGGTTTTATGAAAACTTCAGGGGATATTTTTGATTTGAGGCATAAAGATTATCTCAGGGCAATAGCTTCAGGGGTTCATCCAGCCTCCATGGCCCAGAAAGCCTGGAGTCCATGAAAATTTACAATTCTGTTCTAAATTTTCCCCCTTTTGATCAAGAGTCTTCTATAGAATCTTTGATCAAATCTTGGTAACAAGTCCTGGTGGCACAATGGTTAAGCACTCAGCTGCTAACCAAAATGTCAGCAATTTGAATTCACCAGGAGCTCTGTGGGAGAAAAGATGTGGTGACCTGTTCTATAAGGATTGCAACCTAGGAAACCCTATGAGTCAGTTCTACTCTGTCATATAGGGCTGCTGTGAGGTGGAAAAGATTCAAAAGCACGTAACAACAAGTCTTGGTATGAAACCTATTTACTGATGCTTTTTATTGAAGATCTGCTAGGTCTCATTGAGTGTCCTTATAATAAATGATAAAGTTATTTGCCTAGACAAGAGTCTCCTGGAATATTAGTTATACTAAAGGAGACAATGGAGCAGTAAAGTCAAGTTAATGTGGATAGTAGGCTATATGGGAATAAGCGGTTTCTGTTTTAACCCATCAACATAACGGGCTTCTACTATTTTTGTTTGTTTATATACCAGCTGGTAATCCTTTCTATCTGTCTGCCTTTAGCAATAACCTTCCAAACATTCTTAATTACTTTTGGTAATAATTTTATGTATACTCTGAGAAGGCTGACCTTTCCTCCCTTAATTCTGATTTTGAAATATTCTGCCATCCAGATTACTTGAGCTATTTCTTACAGCATATCTTACTGATTTTATTGAGACCCAACACATAAAATATTTTTTTTAATATTAATATGCAGTCATTTCTGTCACATATAATACCATTGTCACACACTCCAGGCCACAAAAAAAATGCCACAAAAGTGGAAATAATCTACATAAAGACTCTATTCCCCTAATATATATCTGCTGTCTCCTTCTGGTACTCCCAGGATGAGGACACGTCTGTACCTGCCCTCCCCCTGGATTCCTTGTGGGCAGGCCGGCTAATTGCAATCACAGTCCCCAGAGGACCCCCAGAACAGCCCCACTCAGGAGAGGCCCTCTCCCAATGACAGCAACACAGAGGTGCCTTGCCAGTTCTGTGTGAGCTACCTTAGCCTTTCATTCACCAGAGAAGGTCAACCCCAGGTTCATCTTGCAGGCTTGCTGGTGTTGATGATTAAACGACGTGACAGTCTGGGCATTAAATGAAGGTGCCAAGACCTTTAAAGCCTTTCACTAATACAGGGCTCTGTCCTTTTCAGTTATATCTGTCACATAGAAGGTATCCCAGGGAGGTTTGAATAATTTCCACATCATATACTTCTATATGAAGTATATTAGGAGCCCTAGTGGTGCAGTGGTTAAGAGCTCGGCTTCTAGCCAAAACGTCGGCAGTCTGAATCTACCAGCTCCTCCTTGGAAACCCTATGGGGCAGTTCTACTCTGTCCTATAGGGTCACTATGAGTCAGAATCGACTCGACGGCAATGGGTTTGTTTTTGTTTGTTTTTGTTTTTGCTTTTTAAATACTTCTGAAGCCCAAGAGCTTTCTCTTTCTGGTTATGAACCTTCTAGCCTATGCACATCAACAATCCATCTAAAGAACTCATCATCGCACATCCTTTGGAAAGTGTAACAGAACAAGTTGGCTATTGGATGTCTCACAGGCACTCAACCCAAGGCCAAACTCTGAAAGAAGGAAGTTTGATTCTAGCAGGCTGTTACGTCCTTCTCTTTCCTTCTCCTCCAAGGTCCTGGCAATCTTGTGCTATATCATCTTTGTTTAAGACCCTCCAAAACAGGGTCAAAGTTAGGTCTGCCCTTCTGAGCATGATTTGACCTCCTTTAAAACCAAATTGACTTTTACTTAGTTTCCATTACTCAGGAATTTGCTCTAGGAAAATGGTTATTAATAGGCTAGTCAGATCCCTGGTGGTGAAGTGGTTAAGGGCTCAACTGCTAACCAAAAGTTTGGCAGTTTGAATCCACCAGCCGATCCTTGGAAACCTTATGGGGCAGTTCTACTCTGTCCTGTAGGGTTGCTATGAGTTGGAATCAGCTCAATAGCAATTTTTTTTTAATGTTACTCCTCCAACAGATCACATTCATATGATGAACAGACACCCCCAGCATCTTCATCATACAGGAGAGAAGCACTGTATCCACAGAAACTTGTGCTGAAGCTAGTGTTAGTACAAGCAGAACTGCTGAAGGCAGTTGTTGTAATTACACTACACAGCATAGATGGGAATGGTGCACCTAGGGTTGTGCAGTCACAACTTCACAACCAAGTCCTGAGACTGTCCCAAGCAGCCTTTTCGTGTGCCTTCAATTACACGGTATTGAGGACCGTGTAGGACCAGACTTAATTCACCGTAAAAAGAACACATACTTTGCTTTTCCAGTAGTGATGCGAGATGTAAACTGTTGATCCCACTCCCTTTGTAACTTTGAAATTTACGTGGCTGATTTTTAGGACTCAGAACCAAAATTCTCAGTGTGCAATGTGAATGTGAAGGAGAAGAGCTTTTCTCTCCTGGCTGTAATAATAGACACCGCACTTCACTGAAAACCTGTGGGTCCCAACACTATGAGGAAGTAGGGTAGAGGCCTCTTAGTCCAGAAAAGGTTTAACAGAATTCCATGTAGGATTGGAACTTATTATGTCTAAATATAAAAGGCTGCAAAATTATTTTATATGTGGAAGAAAACTATTTTTTTGTAATGTAATCTGAAGAGAGCAAAGATTGACAAAATCTTGACTGGTATTGATAGAAGTGGTTCTCTAGCAGGTGGGAGGCTCCTCTATAGGGAATATATTCAAAACTGTCACAGGGAAAGGGACAACATTTTTGTTTACCAAAATGAAATACTGATTATAAACTCTCATATATGATCTTCATTAGGACTAAAGCTCATATTTGCAAACATGTCTTGATTCTTTCAGAACAGAGTAGTAAAAATAGCAAAGAATGAGACTTGCAATCAGACCAACCAAGGTTTATATCCTTGGCTCTACAAGCCATTAGCTGTGTGATCTTGGGCAAATTGCTTAGCCTCTCTGAGTCTCAGTTTTTATCATATGTAAAATGGGGTTAATTAGGCTTATTATCTCATACGAAAAATGTGATGAAAAAATAATGCATGTAAAAAGCCAGTCCAAAAGCACTAATTAAATAGTAACTATAATTATTATAGATTCCCTAGGTAGTGTAAATGGTTAGCACATTCAGCTGTGAACTGAAGGGTTGGTGGTTCAAGTCCACTCAGAGGTGCCTTGGTAGAAAAGCCTGGAGATCTACTTTCAAAAAATCAGCCACTGAAAACCCTGTGAAGCACAGTTCTACTCTGACACACATGGAATCGCCATGAGTCACAATCAACTTGACCAGCAACTGGCATTATTATTATAATCACCCTGAACACTTTAAGCCATCCTTTGATTTAAATTGTTACTCAACATTTCCCTTGCAGTCTTAAAGAAATTAGAGATCCCTGGTGGCTCAGTGGTTAACCGCTCAGCTGCTAACTGAGAGGTCAGTGGTTGGAACCATCAGCTGCTCTGTGGGAGAAAAATGTGGCAGTCTGCTTCCATAAAGCTTAACCCAAAACAAAAAACAAACCAATCCCATTGCTGTCGAGTCAATTGTAACTCATAGAGACCTTACTGAACAGAGTAGAACTGCCCCATAGGTTTCCAAGGAGTGGCTGGTGGATTTGAACTGCTGACCTTTTGGTTGGCAGCCAAACTTTTAACCAGCCTTGGAAACCCTATGGGGTAGTTCTACTCTGTCCTATAGGGTCACTATGAGTTGGAATCTACTCAATGGCAGCAAGTTTGTTTTTGAGTGGGTGTGTTAAGTATTTTATTTTGAAATTCAAGTGATGTTTTCTAAACTCATTGCAAGAGAAAAACTGCAAGTGGCTTAGCCTACCATAAAACCAGCCAAAAGAGACACGTAAGAATCTCTGTGTCCCTGGGAAGCCCTCATAATCTTTGTAGGCAAGACAGCAAACTTCTCAGAGAGAGAAATTACTAAAACCAGAAAACCAAACCCATTGCCATGGAGTCAATGCCAACTCAAAGTGACCCTATAGGACAGAGTAGAACTGCCCCATAGGGTTTCCAAGGAGCAGCTGGTGAATTCGAACTGCCGACCTTTGGACAGCAACCAAGCTCTTAACCACTGTGCCACCAGGGCTCTTGAGAGAAATTACTAGGGGCCCTTCAAAAGAGAAAGATCACTGGGCAGAAAAACCAACAGGGTACCGTTATGTCCATATTCAAGGCTGCTGCTTGCAGGACACAGCTCTGGAATACTTCCCAAGTCCAGACAAAAGGAAACTACACGAAGCCAGCTCAGGCTCTGTCTATGTGACTCTAAACGCCCACCCACATTCAGAGACAGCCAGAAATCTGGATGTTTTGGCACTGCATAAACAAAATACCCACTTTTAAATAGAATATTTTATACTTTTTCTTTGGATGTTTGATAGTATGTATTTATTTATTTATTTACTTAAGCGCTACCTACTTCCCCAAAGGGTTCAAGATAGCAACATCATAGAGACAGTTTTAGGTTATAATTTGCTCTGAAAAGCCTCTAGCACATGCCTTTCAAAACCAGTGTTTAAAGAGGAGGAGTTATGGGTTTATGTAAACAAAGCATCATTAATTTAAGTAGCAAACTCAAATAATAAACAATGTATTAGGCATAAAATCAGATCTGCAATTGTATTTTAAAGTACAGACATGAAAACATAATTATTTTAAACAGTTGAGACCACTCTGTATCATAATAAAATTAATCTGCAGAACCTATTGGCATTTATCAACAAGTTTGAAACCAGCACAATTTTAGAATCACTTTTCCTAAGACTGAGGTTATTAACACACACCGCTCTGATCAAATTTGACCAGAAGGAAAATTCAACTGGTCTTTAAATTAGAAGAGAAAGAACACATTTTATTCCATACCCTACTATACCATACTAAGGTTGTATTTTGTCACATAATTCATACGATTCAGCCATAAAAGGAAAGCACCAAATTATAAGTAGTAACTACAACAGTAACAGCTCCAAACTCCTAAGCAAGTACTACATGCCAAGTATGCTAAATACATTAAGCATAGTGGCTCTGAATGAGGTCCTGTCCTATGGTTTGGGTTGGGTACTTATCATTACTATATCATCACTGTCATTATTATTATAGTTCATTAATAATAAATTTAAAATAAGTGAGTGGGAAAGTTTACCAAATTGTACAGCATTAAATTCCAGTCCATAGTCTAAGCAATACTGCAAAGAATGTGTTTTCTCAGGCTAAAATATATAAACTATTCTCCTGAACATGTATTTGCTCACAATGCCTAAATAAACATGATCCCATCAGTCTACACCCAGGGTCAAATATTTATAGTTTCCTTTATTGAACACTTCTTACTACAATGCCAGGCACCAAGCTAACTTGCTTTAGTCCTCACCAAAGCCTATAAGGAAGGTGTTAAGTATTGAGCTTGCTTTCCAGTTGAAGAACCTGAGCTGCAGAGCCCATACCCTCAGTGGAGGAACTAGGATTCCTATCTGCTTGGCTTCAAAGACCATGCCCTTAATCACAACCCTCTTTTGCCTTGTCGTAACATTTGTATCTAATATTTAATTTTTATTATTTTGGCACTTGACTTTTTGCCTCCAATACCAAAAGCACGTACTTAAATAAACTCATAGGCAGATTTTGTTACTTTCATTCTTTGTCTCATGAATAGAATAAAAACACTAAAATCATGGGCCTGCTGTTCAGAATCTCAAGAATATATTCCTTCATGGAGGTATGGCCATACATGACAGAGGCCCATCCATTTAGCACCCAAATGACTCCCAGAGAAATTAGTTTAACAATTGCCATACTGGCTTTTAGAGACCAGGCTGTAAGTCTCTATTTCATTCATAAGCTAGGCCACATTTTGCTTCCCAGAGAGATGGTAAGTTAATTAAGAACAAGAGCTGTGCCTTATGCTGTAATTCTCCCACAGATGCTCAAAAGTGCAGCATAGCCCTGTGCTTTTATATGGGAAGTGTGTATAATAAGTGATGGACTCCCTGGTTAAGAATTCGGCTATTAACCTAAGAGTTAGAGGTTCAAGTCTACCCAGATGCACCTCAGAAGCAAGACCTGATGATCCACTTCTGAAAAAATCAGACATTGAAAATCCTATGGAGCACAAATTCTTATCTTCTCGTCTTTTCAAAGCACTTACTTCACAAGGGGTACATTCAGTGTGGTTTTATTGCTTATTTGTCAGGCTGTGGGCTCCTTGGGGGAACTGGTGACCTTTTCTATCTGTAATTCCCAGTACCTACTACTATGTCTGGAATATAATAAACATGCAAATTGTTGCAGAGTGGATGATGAGATAAAATTAGAGAGAAAGAATGGAATGAAATGGGAAGATATGGCCCTTCTTTCTTGCTGTTTGGTACTGAATAACTTCTGGCTTCCTTAGTCTCTGTTCTCTCTTAAGAAGTACAAAAGACAGAGATTTGCCCGGGTCCTATCCACCTTCTCCGACTTCCACAAAATGTTATGTGAGTATATGTGTGTGTGTGTGTGTGTGTGCATCCCACACTGATCATTGAATACTACTTAACTTACAGATAAGAATTGAGGGAAAGAGAGGCTAACTGTATGGTAATTGAGAGAGATGAGACAGTATTGTGTACTCAGTTTGATAATTTCAGGTTAAAATAACTAAACCATTTATCACCTGATACCACTTGTCCTTATTTCCCTTAAATTCTGGAGATTTTCTCTGGTTGTTGACAAAATCCCTCCATTCAGGCAGAATTCTTGAATTCTGCATCCTCCATCTTGCAACTTCAGCTGCTCCAACTTCTATCCTTTCAAAACCTTGCTCTCCTTTTGAGAATTTTTCACCTCATGCCATTTCCTGACTTTGCTTTCTTTTGGCCATTTTTTTAATTACAATGCCTTTCTACCATTTTCCCTCATAGACTTTATACATGAAGCTGTATTTCTTTGTATTATCCTTTTTAGATCTTCAAAAAACGTGTTTACTTTTTAAGCACACATTGTAGTGATATTGGCTAACTATTTTTAATGTTCACGCCCTCATATCTACATTTTAACTCAAACACTTCTGCCCCAGCACTTTGGGACCCCTTCTAAATTCAAGCTACCTTTTCTTAAAAACAGAAAGGTAGCTTTTGGGGAAAGGTAGCTTGAGTTTAGAAGGGATCCCCATATCAAGAAAAGAGGAAGTTCTGTGTTCCCTTTTACTCAACAGAGTATAATGCTACATATAGTGTGAAAAAAAGAGTTGAGACCTTTGTTCATAAAGAAGGGAGGACCAGGACTACCTTCTACCTTAGAGAATTGAATCAAAGTGTTAGTAGGCAGGGAACTCAATCTCCCAAAGTCCCTTGGGGCTTGATACTACCAGGACCTGGCATATGTAGGCTGGCAATGGGTATGCTCATGGACCACCTTTGACAGTAACGGCCAACATGCAACCATGGCCCAATCACCCCATGTCTTACTTATCTCCAGAAATACGGTGACAGCATGATATGGGTGAATCCTCTGCTGGTTAAGTTAAAATGTCTAATTGTCGGTGGGTACTAACAGGAGTCCTGGTGGCACAGTGGTTAAGCACCCTGCTGCTAACCAAAAGATTGGCAGTTGGAATCCACCAGCTGTTCCGCAGAAGAAAGATGTGGCAGTCTGCTTCTGTAAAGATGTATAGCCTTGGAAACCCTATGTGGCAGTTCTACTCTGTCCTATAGGGTCACTATAAGTCGGAATCAACTCGAGGCGATGGGTTTGGTTTTTTGGTTTACTAATAATTATATTCTAGTATCTATAAGGGAGACTCTGAGTGATGTAGTTAACATGCTTGGTTGCTAAATGAAAGGTTGGAGATTTGAGCTTGCCCAGAGGCATCTAGGAGAAAGTCTTGATGAATCTCCTTCTGAAAAACCAGCCATTGAAAACCCTATGGAGGACAGTTCTAGTGTGACACACATGAGGTCACCATGAGTCGAAATCGACTTGACAGCAACTGACTTTTGGTTTTTTCTTTTTCCTTTTTTCTTTTTTAGTTTCTACAGCAGATATTCATATGCCTTCAGGGGATCGTTTTTACCAAAACAACCAAAGAGAAATAGAAATTTTGCAATATTTCACTCAATATGGTCTACATTTTTCCTCAAACTATTCTAGAATTTAATTGTCAGATATTTTTACCACCTGGAAAACGCAAGGTCTTTAGTATTAAGAATAAATGTGTCCTTTCAACTTTGATTCCCTCTTCCTCTCATCTCTGATGTGCTGGTTACGTCTCTGGGACCAGAGTGTATCCTTGTGAGCTAGAGGCTACTGTAAGAATGTGGAGGAGCAGCTGGTCCACTTAACTGAGCTGATTTGTATCATTCTGTAGGGTAATATGCACTTATTTTGCATTCAGGGAAGGCGTTTGTGTTTTTCTATAGATTTTGTTTTGAGAAACTTGAAAAGACAATGCAGAGCTGCTGAAAAACTGTGGGAACATGACAGATTGTCCTATACAAATGTGCCATTTCCTTCCTCTAATTTTCTCCCCCTTCTGAAGAATAGAATTTTTTTCACTGCGCTTTTTGTACGTGGTCTAAAGGGTTACCCTAAAGGACTAACGTTTATGGTGGCCTCACAGCTGAATGCTTACAGTAACCACTATTCTTACAGGCCATATCCTGCCATTGATTTTTACGTAGAACTCCCCATTGATTTCAATAGGGAGTTTTTCCCTCAGATCGATGGCAGGATATAGCTGGTGACATTAAGCATAGATAAAAGATCCTTGAGTTAACTGTCAACAGAGCTAAAATTTAGATGTAAACTCATTTAACAGAAATTGGCTTTCAAAGATTCATCAGAAAGGAAAGCATTTTAAAATGCTTTTTTACTCCTTAAGGTCAACACTAATGAGATTTCTTATTCCTGAACCATTATTTTGTCAGATTTCTCTCTTTACTTTTTATGTTTATCAAAATCACACCCTAGTTGGTACTTCTAATAGATTTAAGGATTTTTTAAAAGATGTGGTTTTGCTCTCAAATAATATCATATCTAATAAGGAAGGAAGACAGGACCATATATATAATTATAGTACAAAGTTGGGGGAAAAGGGAGAGAAGAGGAAGGGGAAAGATTGTTTTGAACTCTGGGATATTAAGAAAGATATCTCTCTATAGTGTGTCTGTGGGGTCTCCAGTAATGTGACTTAAAAATTTAAAAAAATTAACTATCAAATTTTTCAATACTATGTTATACCACACATTTTTTGGCCCTATGCATATATTGGTATTACATGTATTCCAAGCCAAAAGCAGGAAAATACCTACTGAAAGAATGGGTTATTAGTAGGGTAACCATACCTCCCAGTATTCCTAGGGAAGTCCAATTTGCACCTGATGATCCAGAGTAATTACTAAGAGCATTTTCTATCACTCTCAAAAGTGACCACGTTTAGCTGATAAATTCTACAGTCACACTGTTACCAATGCTGATGTCAAGATCCACCTTACTTGAGACAAGTCCGTGACAAAATGGAAAAGGTGGGTGTAGTAGTCCTTGTTGGGGACCTGGACTCTAACACCAAGGTTAGGCTGAGCAGACAATGCTTGGTATATGTGACACGCAGAGCCACCGGAGGCAATAGAGACAGGCACGCAACTATGCTCCATGACCTACTGCTCTTTCCATTATTTTCTCTCCTTTCCTTTATTTTTTTTTTTTTCATTTTATCTCTTTTCTTTCCTCCCTTTTTTTTTTTCCATCCTAAGGCCATCAGTTACTGGATGGTTAATCTTTAAGTCAGCAACTGTGTTGGCCTACCCAAAAGCATCTGGAATCTCTTCCTGATTGTGGGAAAGTTACCATTACAATCTGCCAGCTGGTCAGTCAACAAATGTTTATTGAACAACTGTTTGGAGCAGAGTGCTAAGTGCTAGGAACATAGGGGTGAAGAGTTAAAAGGAGCTATAATAGTTTATGTTTTTGTATTTTTACATTGATTCATTATTTTTTTAATTATTTTTTTATTGTGCTTTGGGTGAAGGTTTACAGAACAAATAATTTCTCATTACACAGTCAGTATGCATACTATTTTATGGGATTGGTTAACAAACTCACAAGTCAAAAATCTCCCTTCTCGGTTATGTTCTTCCAGTTATGCTGCTATTCTCACTATCCTTTTCCAAATTATTCCATCACCATTATCTTCAACTCACTGCCCACTAGGCTTCCTATCAAACCTTCTGAGTTGCTGTTATCAATCTGATCTCTCATTGATAATTCTTTTCTTTTTTGTACCTTAGATGAAGATTTACAGAACAAATACTTTCTCATTAAACGGTTAGTAACCTATGACAATGGTTAACAACCCCATGACATGTCAACACTGTCCCGTCTCAACCTTGGGTTCCCTATCACCAGCTTTCCTGTCCCCTCCTATCTTCTAGTCCTTGTCCCTGGACTGCTGTGCCTCATTAGTCTCATTTTGTTTTATGGGGCTGTCCGATCCCTGGCTGAACGGTGAACCTTGGGAGTGACTTCACCACTGAGCTAAAAGGATATCCGGGGCCATACTTTCAGGGTACCTTCAGTCTCTGGCTGGTCAGTAAATCTGGTCTTTTTTTTGGTCTTTTTTTTGTGTTAGAATTTTGTCCTACATCATTCTTTAGCTCTGTCCAGGACCCTCTGCTGTGATCCCGGTCAGAGCAGTCAGTGATGGTAGCCGGGCACCATCTAGCTGTACTGGACTCAGCCTGGTGGAGGCCTTGGTAGCAGTGGTCCATTAGTCCTTTGGACTAATCTTTTCCTTGTTTCCTGTTCTCTTCATTCTCCCTTGCTCCCGAAGAGGTGAGACCAGTGGAGTACCTTAGATGGCTGCTCACAGGCTTTTAAGACCCCAGATACTACTCACCAATGTAGAATGCAAAACATTGTCTTTATAAACTGTGTTATGCCAGTTGAGCTAGATGTTCCCCGAGACCATGGTCCCCACAGCCCTCCACCCAACAATTCAGTCTGTCAGGGAGTTTGGATGAGTCTGTGGAGCTTCCATGACCTTTCCTTGTACAGGTTGTACTGGCTTCCCCAGTATTGGGTACTGTCTTACCCTTCACCAGAGGTACCACTTATCTATTGTCTGTGTAGTACCCCCAACACACACATCCCTCCCATCCCTCATAACCAACAAAGATTGTTGCTTTTTGTGTGTTAACTTTTACAAGAGTTTTTACAGTAGAGGTCTCATACAATATTTGTCCTTTTGTGATTGACTTATTTCACTCAGCACAGTGTCCTCCAGTTTCATCCATGTTATGAGATGCTTCACAGATTCATTATTGTTCTTTATTGTTGCGTAATACTCCATTGTGTGTATGTACCATAGTTTGTTTATCCGTTCATCTGTTGATGGGCATCTAGGTTGTTCCATCTTTTTGCTATTGTGAACAATGCTGCAATGAAAATGAGTGTGCATATGTCTATTCATGTGACAGCTCTTATTTCTCCAGGATATATTCCTAGGAGTGGGATTGCTGGATCATATGGTATTTCTATTTCTAGCTTTTCAAGGAAGTGCCATGTCATTTTCCAAAATGGTTGTATCATTATGCATTCCCACCAGCAGTACATAAGAGTTCCAATCTCCCCGCAGCCTCTCCAACATTTGCTATTTCCAGTGTTTTTGATTCGTGCCAGTAATGCGATGGTGAGATGGTATCTCACCATGGTTTTAATTTGCATTTCTCTAGTGGCTAGTGATCGCGAGCATTTCCTCATGTGTCTGTTGGCCACTTGAATGTCTTCCTTGGTGAAGTGTCTGTTCATTTCCTTTGCCCATTTTTTAATAGGGTTATTTGTCTTTTTGTTGTAGAGGTGTTGGATTTTCTTACAGATTTTAGAGATTAGACCTTTGTCTGACTTGTATTGTCCAAAAATTTTTTCCCAGTCTGTAGGTTCTCTTTTTACTCTTTTAGTGAAGTGTTTTAAAGAGCATAGGTGTTTGATTTTTGGAAGATCCCAGTTATCTAGCTTATCTTCTGGAGTTTGTGTGTTGTTGGTTATGGTTGTATCCTGTTAACACCATGTGTTAGGGCTTCTAGCGCTGATCCTATTTTTTCTTCTATGCACTTTATAGTTTTGGGCTTTATGTTTAGGTCTTTGATTCATTTTGAATTAGTTTTTGTGTACGGTGTGAGGTATAGGTCCTGTTTCATTTTTTTGCATATGGACATCCAGTTTTGTCAGCACCATTTGTTAAAAAGACTGTCTTTTGGCCATTTGATGGACTTTGGGCCCTTGTCAAAGATCATGTGACCATAGGTGGATGGATTTACATCTGGGTTCTCAATTCTGTTCCTTTAATCAATGTATCTGTTGTCATACCAGTACCAGGCCGTTTTGACTACCGTAGATGAATAGTAGGTTCTGAGGTCAGGTAGTGTGAGTCCTCCTACTTTATTCTTCTTCTTCAATAGTGCTTTACTTATTTAGGGCTTCGTCCCTTTCCATATAAAGTTAATGATTAGCTTTTCCATCTCTTTAAAGAATGTTGTTTGTATTTGGATTGGGATTGCACTGTATTTGTAAGTTGCTTTGGGTAGAATTGTCATTTTCACTATATTGAGTCTACCTATCCATGAGCATGGTATGTTTTTTGATTTATGTAGATCCCTTTGGGTTTCTTGCGGGAGGGTTTTATAGTTTTCTTTGTATAGAGACCTATACATGTCTGGTTAGATTTATTCCTAAGTATTTTATTTTTTTCAGCACTATTATAAATGGTATTGTTTTCCTCATATCCTTTTCATCATTCTTTTTATTGGTGTATAGGAATCCAACTGATTTTTGAATGTTTATCTTGTATCCTGCTTCTCTGCTCCATCGTTCTGTTAGTTCCAGTAGTTTTCTCGTGGAGCCTTTAGGATTTTCTATGTGTACTATCATACCATCTGCAAACAGGGACAGTTTAACTTCTTCATTACCAATTTGGATGACCTTTATTTCTTTTTTTTTTTTTTGCCTTTGCTCTAGCTAGGACTTCCAGCACAATGTTAAATAAGAGTGCAAATAAAGGGCATCCTTGTCTTGTTCCTGTTTTCAAGGGGAATGTTTTCAGCATTTCTCCATTATGAATGATGTTGGCCATTGGTTTTGCATAAATGACCTTTATTATGTTGAGAAATTTCCCTTCTATACCTATTTCATTGAGAGTTTTTATCAGGAATGGGTGTTGGACTTTTTCAAATGCCTTTTCTGTATCAGTTGAGATGATCATGTGATTCTTTTCTTTCCTTTTATTTATGTGGTGGATTACGTTGATTGATTTTCTAATGTTCAACCATTCTGGCATACCTGGTATGAATCCTACTTGGTCATGGTGTATTATTTTTTTTGATATGATGCTGAATTCTATTGGCTAGAATTTTGTTGAGAATTTTTGCATCTATATTAATGACAGATATTGGTCTGTAATTTAATTTTTTTGTGGCATCTTTGCCTGGTTTTGGTATCAGAGTTATGCTGGCTTCATAGAATGAAATCAGAAGTGTCACTTCCTTTTCTATGTTCTGAAATAGATTGAGTAGTACTGGTACAAGTTCTTCTCTGAATGTTTCCTAGAATTCTCCAGTGAAGCCATCTTGGCCAGGGTTTTTTTTTGTTGGGTGTTTTTTTATTACGTTTTCAAACTCTTCTCTTGTTATCGGTCTGTTCAGATTTTCAGCATCACTTTGTGATAGTTTGGGTAGGTAGTGTGTTTCTATAAATTTATCCATTTCCTCTAGGTTTTCAAATTTGTTGGAGTATGGTTTTTCATAATACTCTGTTAGGATCCTTTTTATTTCAGTTAGGTCTGTTGTAATGTTCCCCATTTCATTTATTATTTGGATTATTTGCATCCTCTCCTGTTTTTCTTTTGTCAGTCTGGCCAGTGGTTTGTCGATTTTGTTGATTCTTTCAAAGAACCAGCTTTTGGTTTTGTTGATTCTTTCTATTGTTTTTCTGGTCTCTATTTCATTTATTTCTGCTCTGATCTTTGTTATTTCCTTTCTCTTGGTGGCTGTGTGTTTTTTTGTTTTGTTTTGTTTTGTTTTGTTTTTTGTTTTTTGTTTTTTTTTTTTTGCTCTTCTCTTTGTATTTGTTTGAGTTCTGTAGTTAATGTTTTGATTTTGTCCCTTTCTTCTCTTTTGATGTGTGCATCTATTGCTATAAATTGTCCTCTGAGGATCCCCTTTACTGTGTACCAAAGGTTTTGGTAAGATGTGTTTTCATTCTCATTTGATTCTAGGAATTTTTTTATTCCATCTCTGATTTCTTCTATTACCCAGTGGATTTTAAGCAGGGTGTTATTCAGTTTCCATGTAATTGATTTTTTTTCCTTTTCTGTTGTTAATTTCTACCTTGATGGCATTGTGGTCAGAAAAGATACTTTGTATTATCTCAACATTTTGGATCTTGTTGAGGATTGCTCTGTGGCCTAAGATGTGGTCTATTCTGGAAAATGTTCCATGTGCATTGGAAAAGAATGTGTAGTTTGCAGCTGTAGGGTGGAGTGTTCTATATATGTCTATGAGGTCAAGTTGGCTGACTGTGTCCTTTAGGTCTTCTGAATCTTTACTGAGTTTCTTTTTAGATGTTCTGTCCTTTACTGAGAGTGGTGTGTTGAAGTCTCCTACTATTATTGTGGAACTGTCAGTTTCTCCTTTCAGTGCTTTTAGTTTGTTTTGTGTATTTTGGAGCTTGCCATTGGGTGCATAGATGTTTATTATGGTTATGTCTTCATTATGGATCATCCCCTTAAGCATTATCTAGTGTCCTTCTTTGTCTTTTATGGTGGATTTTGTTTTCAAGTCTATTTTATCTGAGATTAGTATTGCCACTCCTGCTCTTTTTTGGTAGTTTTCTGCTTGATATATTTTTTTCCAAACTTTGATTTTAATAACTTTACGTCTTTGTTTCTAAGGTGTGTCTCTTGTAGACAGCATACTGATGGATCCTGTTTTTTAATACATTCTGTCACTCTCCATCTCTTTATGGGTGCCTTTAGGCCGTTTACATTCAGTGTAATTATTGATATGTGTGAATTTTTTGCTGTCATTTTGTAGTGCTTTTTTTTGCCAGGCTGACGTTTTCTTTGTTCCTCTTACTTTCCTGTGCTGAATTCTTTTTTTGTGGATTTTTTTTATTTTATTTTATTTTATTTTTTCCTAGGTATTGTTTTTACTGAGACTTTATGTTTTTCTTCTTTATTTTGATGAGTAATTTTGTTAACTTTCTTTGTGGTTACTATGCAATTTGCCCTTATCTTTCTAAGTTTGAAGCAGTCTGTTATTACTTGGCATTGTCTTGCCTTCGTCTCCATTGGAAGGTTCTATACCTACACTGTTTATTCACTCTTTTATTGTTCTGATGTTGTCATTTACAGATTAATTGCTCTGATTCCCTGTTGTATTTCTTTTGGTTTTGGATACTCTTTCAGAGTTCATTTCCTAGGTTGTTATATGACTGATACAATTCTGCAACCTAGATTCAGCTTGTGAGCTGATGTTTGTTCTGAGATCGAAGGACTCCCTTTAATAATTCTTCTAAGTTAGGTTTGGTTTTTACATAGTCCCTTAATTTTTGTTTATCTGGAAATGACCTAATTTCACCGTCATATTTGAATGAGTGTTTTGCAGGATATATTATTCTTCGCAGGGAATTTTTTTTTCAAGGTTTTATGTATGTCATCCCATTGCCTTCTTGCCTGCCTCGTTTCTGCCAAATAAGCTGAGCTTAGCCTTATTGTTTCTTCTCTGTATGTGACTTTTTGTTTTTCTCAAGCTGCTCTCAGGATTCTTTGTCTTTGATTTTGGCGAGTGTGATTATGATATGCCTTGGTGATTTTCTTTTGGGTTCTATCCTATATGGGATTCGTTGAGCTTCTCAGATGGCCAGCTTTTCATCTTTCATGATAATGGGGAAATTTTCTGTCAGCAGTTCTTCAATGATCCTCTCTGAGTTTTCTATTTTCTCCTATTTCTGGAATTCTGATCACTCGAAAATTTTTTATTTTGATTTTATCCCACATAACTCTCAGTGTCTCTTCATTTTTCTTCATTCTTTTTTCTGATTTTTCCTCAAACAGAGTTGTATCCAAGTGTTTGTCTTCAAATTTGCTGATTCTGTCTTCCACCTTTTGAAATCTGCTCCTCAGCCCTTCTATGACACCATCCATTTCTGAAATCTTGTTGTTTATCTTTTGGATTTCTAATTGTTGTTTTTGTATGATTTCTAGTTGTGAATTTATTTTGGCATTTTGTTCCTGCATTATTTTCCTGAATTATTCCATTTTTTGTCCGTATTTTCCATGAATTTGTCTGGCTTTTCCATGAATTTGTCTATTGTTTCCTCATTTTTGTCTGCTTTTTGCTTCAACTCTTCTCTAGCTCTGAATATTAGAGATTTGAATTCCTTATCGGGTAATTTAGTGCCTTTTCTTCTACTGGAAAGTCTTCTGGTGTTGTATTTTGGACCCCTACTGGAACCATCCTGTCCTGTTTTTGTAAATGTTTTGATGTTTTCTGCTGTCTTCAGGGCATTCGGTAGTTATTTTCCTTATTTCTTGATTGTAAATTTGTTTGTTTCGTCCTGCTTTTTTGTTTTATTTGGCTATGTCTCAGCAGGCTGGCTGTGAGTAATGAAGAAAGACAAAAGGGGAAAAAGAGGGAAAAGAAAACAAAACAAACAAATAAAAAAGCCCCAGGATCCCACCAGCATGGCAGCACATACCTGAAAGCAGTTTCACATTCCAGCAGACTTTCACAGCCTTTCAGGAAGAAGCAAAGATGGCACACAGAGCCAGGTATTTGAGAGAAAGGAGGGGGAGGTGGTGAGGAGTAAGGAAGAAATCTAAAGAAGCAGAAAAAAGTAACACCAGCAGCCAACAAATGACACTCAGGGAGCCAGCCAGTGTGGGTGGGTGGAATCCAAGTGACACTGGAGTGAAGGTGGTGCTTCCAAGCCAAGAGACTGGCTGCAGGAAGCAGAGCAGGCTGAGTAGGGGTGAAGAAGGGTGGCGGGTGGGAAAGCTTATATCAGTGGTTACCAGCTGTTCTGGCTCCTGCTTGAATCTTCATGAAGCTGCTTTCTCATACCCCCTGTTTGCTGATCTCTGATAGGAGCCCAAGATGGCTAATCTGTGCTGTGGTATCTGATAGGGGACCTCTGCATGTATCTCTCCTAGCTCTCTGTTTTCTGTCAGTTTCTTATTCCATTTGGTGTTTGGCTGAGTTCTTTATCTCTTCATTTGATGCTTGGGGTTTCAGGATTGCCGTTTTCTCTGTTTGGCTTAGTTTTTCAGATCTTTGCTGTGGAGGGACGGAGTGGTGCTTCTTCCTATAGTGCCATGTTGCCTGGAAGTCCCTACATTGATTCATTATATAGGAAAGGTACCATGTAAATGTGATTTCAAATTTGCTGACAAATTAGTTATTGCAACCACATAAAATTGTCTTGAAGGTTTCATCATTCTGAACAACCTAAGTTATAGCCAGTAACTCAGAAGCATTTTTCTAATTAGTGAGGGATCATTTAGGATGGATTCATGTATATTTGAAATCTACATTAACCAAATTCAAACTTGTTTAATGAGCAATCATTAAAATTTGATGTAAGTAGACTTCCCAAAGCTATTCATATTTTAACAAAGAAATTGTGTGGGGAAAATGAAATATAATAGAGTAGCTTTCTTCATTGGACATGAGAACATCTGATTGACAGAAAAAAAATTCTATAAGGCTAATGGGAGCTCTAGTGGTACAGTGATTAAGAGCTCAGCTGCTAACCAAAACATCGGCAGTTCGAATCCACCAACTGCTCCTTGGAAACGCTATGGGGCAGTTCTACACTGTCTACAGGGTCACTATGAGTCAGAATCAACTTGACGACAACAAGTTTTTTGTTTTTTTTTTTTTTGGTTCTTTTAGTGTGAGGTTATTTCTTTATTTCCCTCCATCTTAGTTACTTGATGCCGCTGTAATACAAATATCACAACTGGGTGCTTTAAAGAAAGGAAATTTATTTTTTCTCACAATTCTGGAGGCTAAAACTTCAAGTTATGGTCTCGGCTGTGTTGATTATCTCTTTGGTAGCCCGGGCATTCTTTGGTTTCTTAGCAATCCTTGGCTTGTAGACAATCCTCACTTTTCATCTGTCTTCCCTTGTGTGTGCTCGCACGTGTGTGTATGTTGTGTTTATTCTGTCTTTTTATAACTCAGAAGTGATTAGGTTTAAAATCCACCTCATATTTACAGATACAGAGGTTAGGATTTCAACACATATTTTTGGGGGACACAATTCTATCCATAACACCAAGTAATGAATCTCAGATTTTGCACCAGATAAGCTGTTTGTATTGACATTCTGGAAAGAAATCATAAATTTGAGGATGTGTCTACAGCCATGAATATGGGCAAACTCATAGTTAATACATTTCCAACATTGGGCTTCCAGAGACTTCCATTAGCAAAATGGTAGCTTACATAAGTCTTGAAATTATTTGATAGGAAACTGAATTCTGTAGCTCTTCCACCTCATTACACTTGTCATCTCTACCCACCAATTCCCTTTTTCAGTGGACACAACAATTAAGAGTGGGCCTGGATCTGGACATTTAGACGCAAGTGTGGTGTTTGGATTTAGCCTTATTTGTAAGCAGCAGGATTCACAAAAACCCATGTGGATGACAAGAGGAAGATCACAGTGCAGTGTGAAGCTTTAATTAATGTGAAGCTAACCTGAGGATGTGCAAACTGTCAGTTTCTTCCTGGCTGCACAGAAGGCAGTAGCTGACCTGTCAGCCCTGATTCAAGGGCAGTTTGTAATCTCAATAAAGCAATCATCATGCAAAAGATTAGTAGATCAGTAAAGATGTATCAAAAATGATCCCTCTCTTCTTAAGGATTGCCCTTGGGGTGAGGAGTGCGGAAATATGCTCATTTCTCCCAATTCATTTCCCAGAGAAAATCATGACACAGATTAGAAACCCAGAGGGTAAGAATTGCTTCCTTCCCAGAAAAGCCTTTCCATTTGTCTCCCAGCCACCATGCTTCGTGCTGAGGTCCTGAGCAGGATAGCTGCCTTCCCGCCTCCTGACTAAGACAGTTCAATCCCTTTCTTGATCTCTCTGGCTTGGAAAAATCTCTTCAGTCATACCCAGAAGCTGTCCATAAGATAGCGGTTCTTAGAACATAACTTAAACAATTCTATTGTAGTTATGCACCTGGATGCACAAAAGAGTTACTGGGGATGGAGGAAGTTTATAAATTTCTTTCTCTCCTTAGAGTCGTCTGTCTTCACCCCTTAGCTCTATTCTTTACTTTTGGGCATGTGTGCATGCGTGCACACACACACACACACACACACACACACACACACACACTCACTCACTGGAAATTAGAAAAGGTTATCTGGAGTTTGGCACTCATTGCCACTTGCTGTCTGTAGTTTATTTATGTGCATCATTTATAGCTGTAATAGTCATTAGTGCTTCTAGCAAATCTTTCTGGTCTTACTTCTGAGCACGTGGTAGGATTGCAATTCCTTGCTCTCTTAAAGTTAGGTGTGGCCATGTGATTTGCTTTGGCCAGTAAAGGGAGTGGCAGTGACATGTGTCTCTCCTATGTGGAAGCTTTACAAACCAGACTGCAATTTGCCACTCTCTCTTTTATTCCTCTGCCTACATTGACCAGCAATTTCTTAGCTGGTGGTTGTTCTGTCAGACTGGGTCATAGAGATAATACAATGCAGAAAAGAAAATGGACAAGTGCATGAATAGGAAATACACCTTTTTTTTTTTTTTTTTAACTACTGAAAGTTAGGAGTTGGTTGTCACTATAGCTTAACCTAGCCTCTATGGTTGATACCCATCACACATGTGTCAGTTTGTCATACTGTGGTGGCTTGCGAGTTGCTACACTGCTGGAAGCTATGCCACTGGTATTTCAAACACCAGCAAGGACACCCATGGTGAACGAGTTTCAGCAGAGTTTCAAGGCTAAGGCAGACAAGGAAGAAAGACCTGATTATCTACTTTAAAAAATCACCCAATAAAAACCGACGTTCACAACGGAGTATTGTCCAATGTAGTGCTGAAAGATGAGCCCTGTATGTTGAAAGGCACTACACAACAGTTCCAGCAAAGGATTCAAACATACCAAGAATCTTGAAGATGGTGCAGGACTGGGCAACATTTCATTTTGTAATATATAAGGTCATCATGAATTGGAGAGGACAATAACAACATCAAAAATGGTTGCTACACTAACCTTAAATATCTCATGGACTTATGAAGAATCGTCACATTTACTCAGCCTGTCTTGGAAGATAGTCCCATAGACCAACGCTTTTATCTTTGTCCTTTTCTTTGAACAACACAGATGGAAGTATCTGTCATGATACAGCCAGCACGGATCCCTGCTGGTTTCCATACCAGCAAAACACTTTGCAAAAGCTGCCTGAGGCTCTTGACATCAGAACTGGTCTATGCGCCTCTGCAAAAAATAAGATCCCTTTAAAAGTCCATACCTTTTGTTTTTGAAACCAGCTCTCTGTCTTTATCCTTCTCCTACCTGAATTTATGCTCTCATGAATTCAAACAAGATAACTAGCCCATTAGACATTAATAAAGACATAGGGTGGCCTATCCATTTGGACAAATACACACTTAGTCATCTATTTCTCCACCTCACTGTTCGTCTGCTCCCACTTCCAGGAACTGTTTCTGTTGAGAACAGCAGTTATTCATTCTCCATTCCCCTAAATCTTCCTTGGCTGAGCCATCTCTCAATTCATAATAGGGCAGTTTTAAATGCAAACCTTCTCAGAGGAGAAGGCTGTCTTTGAGCCCGCTGTGCTACTGCCTTTGGTGTCTTCCACTTGCCCCTCTGCTGGGCCTGTCCTATCAGCAGCACCTGCCACTTGGTTAGGATTCTTCCCTTCCATCAGCACACATTTATTTTAATAAGGGTAGAATCTCCAAATGCAGCTTTCTGCAAACTTCAGATTTATTAACCTGAAGTTACAAAAGAAGTTCACTTGGTGAACTACACACAAGAAAGAAAAGAAACTTAAGGAAAAAAAAATATGTATAGTGGCACTAAAAATATTCAAACATAGGATTTATATGATAATGGGGAAATAGAGTTACATTTTTCACCATTCGAACTGCAAATGATTACAGAGCAGGATAATAATTGCACAGCAAAAGCAAATCATGTTTAGATTAAAGCAAGAAGTTGAAAAGATTGAGAGAAGTCTTTTGCTCATCTCCAAAACGAAGGCAGCAAAAGACATCAGAATACACCCTAGATACTAGTTTCTCCTTCAAACTTAAATAAGGGAGCTTTTTATCCTATCGCAAAGCCCTCTTTGCTGAAACAACATGTAAAGTGGGCGAGATCATACCACACTGTTCTGGAGACATTTTAGTTTAGAAAAATGACACCTCCCGCCCCTTCTTTATGCTTCCCAAAGTTCTAAGCCTGTATCTTACATACTCTTCACACTGGTTTGGGACTAGCCCGATATCCTTTCAGACTGCTCCTTAAGGGTAGAGACCATGTCTGATTGCACTGCTGTATTCTTGGCAGCAATAAACAAGTCAGTGTTGGAAGAAATACAACCAGAATGTTCCCTAGAATAAAGGATGAAGAGACTTCTACTCGCTTACTTTGGATACATCATCAGGAAAGGCCTATGGCTGGAGAAAGGCATCATGTTTGGTAAAGGGGAGGGTCAGTGACAATGAGAGAAACCCTCCATGAAATGGATTGACACAATAGCTGCAGCAATGGGATCAAAACTATCAATGATCATGAAGATGATGCAGGACCAGGCAATGTTTCATTCTGTAATACACAAGGTAGCTATAAGTCCAAGATGACTCAACAGCAACTGTCAACAACAACAATCTTTGGCAGTGAGCATCGTGCCAGGCACAGAGCAGATACTCAATAAATATTGAATGCTTAAGACTTTTTAATGATGCCACTTTTGAGCATCTCAGATTCTCCTCCTAACCAGGACAGGTGTGTAGGAAGGCCTGGAGTTCCACTAACTGAGCTCCTTTCACAGGAAGGAAATCATCAGCAATGGAAAAGAAACAGCCTTCACCATTGCCTGAGGCTTATCACAATTAGGGGCGTGGCGGGGGGAGTCAGGAGAAAGGCCCATCTGCTGATCATCTTAAATATCTGTAATTCTAATTTAAGATCTTCATTCCCTTATCTTAAGCTTTTAACTCTACATGCAAAAAGATACGCAAACATTTGATTCTATATTTTGCAGATTAGTATCTTAAACACACAGAAGTACACACACCCACGTTCTCGCAAGCTGACACACCTGCGCACCACTTATCAAAGGCTTCCCATCAGACCTAGAAAAATCCAAAGTCCTTATTATAACTGATAAGGCCTTTACACCATGAGCTTCTCTCTGCCTAGGACACTTATCCACGAGAACCTCACATGGCTCATGCATTCCCAACATTCAGATCTTTATTCAAATGTTGCTTCCTCAAAAGGCCCTGTCCGAGTCACCGAATCTTCTCTCATCCTATGACTCTCAATTCCCTTACCCACTCTATGTTCTCCCTGACACATAACACTAATCTGCAATCACCTCACTTATTTATTTATTTTTAATCTGTTTCTCTGTTTATTGTCCATGTTTCCCCATTAGAATGAAAGCTTAATAACAGCCAGGACTCTATCCCAGGACTCAGAAGTACCCCACAGACACTTGGTGAGTGAGTGAGTGAGTGAATGAATGAGTAAGTGAGTGTGTTAGGCTGGGTTCTCTAGAGAAGCAAAACCAATGAGGCATCTATATATATACATAGAGAGAGAGAGAGAGAGAGAGTTATATTAAGAAAATGGCTCATGAGGTTGTAGAAGCTGGAAAGTCCCAAGTCCATGGGTCAGACTGGAGGCTTATCCTGACTCATGTAGCTGCAAGGACTGGTGAATCTAAGATTGGCAGGTCAGACAATAGGCCTCTGGCTTATAGGTTGTGGAGGCTGATGAATCCCAAGATCTGCAGGTAAGCTGCTAGCTCTAGTCCCAAGAACCAGAGGTAACATGAACAGAAGCCAGCTGCAGGATCCAGAGCAAGCAAAAGCCCAAGAGCCTTGCCAGAAAGTCCACCTATATTGAATGCAGGCCACACTCCCAAGGAAGCTCCCTTTCAACTGACTGGCTATTCACAGCAGATCCCATCGTGGAGGTGATCACATTATATCATACCTCATCACGGAAGTGACTACATCATCATATGACTGCCAAACTACTCATAACTGCCAACCACTGAGAATCATGGCCCAGGCAAGTTAATACACAACCTTAATGATCGTAGTGAGTGAGTGAGTGAACCATTGGCTCCCAGGGGTAAGTGACTTGCTCAGAGCCGTAAGACCTGGGTCTTTTGATGCCTCTTTCTGGGTTCTTGCTCTAACATCATAATGTAGACAAACGGGAGTTTTAAGTCACTTCCTCTTTAGTTCAAGAGAACTAAAATGCCTTTTTGAGTGCCTTCTGCATTAGTCACATGGAGCACATGGGAGCCACTTCACGAATAAATGTGTCCTTCTGGCTTGGTCTTGAATGCATGCCACACAGTGCGTCCCAGGACACAGTCAAAGGAGCCTCAGCATGACATCTTTCTATCAAGAAACTCATCAATCTCAAACACAGGCAATTTTGGCAGGAACTACAGAAGAGAGAGCCTCTAAAATCTGTATTTCAAGTGGGAGAAGAAAGTAAATAAAATGCAAAGTATTTAAATGATAGAAAGTTGTAAACGTCAGCAAGGAGAGGGAAACCACACTAGTGTTCTTAAGAAGCCTAGGATTTAGAAAAGGGATATGGAGCCCACATTTTTAACAAGAAAGCAAGAAAGTTTAGTCTTAGCAGTAAAGATATATTTACCAAGTGCACACATTTCTGGAGCAGAAACGTGAGAAATGACCCCAGAAACCCAGACAGCAAGTGGCTATTCTGTACACAAAAATAAAACTGCATCTTGGTAATGCCAAAACCACCAGATGATAGAGTAAAAATACAGTAAACAGGATACTCGTTCTATATGATACCAACTGTCCAGCTGGCATAATTTTTTTTCACAGGACTGACTCCCAGTTTGATTTAGTGTGACATAGAGTGTAATGAGAAGTTAGGGTTGTAGCCAGGACTTCTGGGCTGTCACATATGGGCGATCTAGGACCATTTTCTCCAATACAGCACTCTTGGAAACTCTACCTTGAGTAGGCTAAGAATCAGGGAAGACTTGCTATTTCCATTCTCTGCCATGATTACCACAGGGAGGTCAAATGAATAGCATCAAAATAGTTGTTCAGTTACCAGGATAATTGTGGATTTGTTGAAAAATCAAGCTCAACAGAGGGCATGAAATCAGTCATTCCTACGAAATGTGAATGTGTTCCATTCCTACGCAAATGGACAGTTTGGAGTTCGCGAGATGTGACTGAGAGAGGAGGTGGGGTCTCTAAGATTCATACAGCTAGAAGACTTTAAGAAAAGAAAAAAAAATTGTTTGGCTCAATAGCATGCTTTCCAAAAGTAAAATACACTTCCATGTGAAGTAGCAATGCCTGATTTTTTAAAACATACCAGCAGTGAGTGATTTTGTTGTTAGTAGCTGTCGAGTTGGCTCCGACTCACAGCAACCTTATGTATAACAGAACCCATTGTTGCAGCTACTGTGTTAGCCCATCACACTGGGGGTTTCCCTCATTTTCGCTGACCCTCTACTTTACTAAACATAATGTCCTTTTCTAGTAATTGGTCTTTCCTGATGATGGGTCGAAAGTAAGCAAGATATAGTCTCGCCATCTTTGCTCCTAAGGAGCATTCTGGATAGATTATAGAATTACTGAAAAATCGTGGAAAACCATCTCTCATGTTCCTGCCAACTCTAAGAAACTGCATAAATGTGAAGATTTATTTCAGTCTCAGTAGTATTCATGCATACAGATATTTCATGTTCATTGAAAGAGAGATCAGAAAAGAATAAAATCATAAATGATTAAAAACAAATTTAATCACGGACAAAGTGCACAAAACAAGCAGCTCATATTCCAAAGCAAATGTCTTAGGAAATTAAGAGTGGCTGTCTTCACCTTCAAAGGTGGATCTGTCCTACCACGACCAGTGTCATGGAGCAGTTTCAGAGGGTGGCCATAGGACAGTGCATCGGGAAATCAAATCATCCTCCCACTAAAAGAACCATAGAAGTGGTACTTCCTTCAAGAGTTTATATCTTATTCCCCCGGTTCTAAATTGGGAAATAGGGTCCCTGGGTGGCATGGAGAGAATATTGGAATCATCTCAGGAGCTTTTCAAATTACATCTGCCCATTCTTAGGGAATTCAGATCCTTTGATAGAAGACAGGGAGAGGAAGAGGAAGATGGTGGTTCAATTACCAGGAGAACTGTGGATTTATCGAAAAAGCAAGATCAACGGAGGGCCTGAAATCAATGATTACTAAAAGTGAGCCTGTTACGTTCCTAAGCAAACTGACAGTGTGATTTGGAGTCCATGAGATGTGACTGAGGGAGGAGGTGGGATCCCTAAGATTCATATAATCAGAAGACTTCAAGAAGAGAAATAAATTTCATTTGGCTCAATAGTGACCAGGTATGGGGAGTTTGAAAGAAGCTCCCTAGGTGATTCTGATAGTCTTGCCTGTCTGAAAATCACTTTATATGATGGAGAAGAAAATGAACTTTTCTTGCCTTCTTTTCCATCTACCATCGTTAACGATTTTTTTCTCCAAAGTTGATTTCACTTTTCATATAGCCTGATTTTTTTGCTCATGGTAGGCTGTTATGGAAATCACAGAGTAACTTTGCTCACAAAAATTACCTTAGCCAAGTAAAAAAGTTGCTTTTTTTTTTTTTTTAAGTTTCAAAAACTAATTTGTGGTGATAACAACCTTTCACATCTTGAAAGTTTGGGGAAAAATTCAAAATTATATGATTGCCAAAAAATGTGGTAAATTCCCTTTTGTTTTGCTGCACAAATATGAATTTACCCCAACTAGACCTCCCATGTTTAGGGACTTTCTTCAAACCCCCTGACTTTTTAAGATTATAAAACATGCTCTGGGCACAGCTCCCCTAAGTATCCACGCCCTCCCACTCCATGGAAGAGACAGAACATCTGCTCCTGATCTCTCTGGGAAAGTGTATTTAATTATTGGATGTTTTCCTTTTCAAAATGGTGCTGAATTTTTTTTTTTTTTTTTTTGAGCCTCTAGGGCACAAACAAAATAAAATCATCCCTTCTTAGTTTAAATCAGATAATAGCATCTGCGTCAACAAGTAACAGCTAATAGCATAAAACTGTGTCTTCTTACTTGCTGAGATGCAAGAGTCAGTACCAGGGTATTGGTTCTCTCAACATCTAGGAAATGGATTTACCTCAGGTTTTAGTTCTAGAAGCAAGGGCATTCCAAGAATGGGGACAGCTCAGGAGCAAAGGAAGACTATGGAAACTTGCAGTCTTGAGTACCCCGCAATGATCAGCTACTTTTTCTCAATCTTAGTAGAATCTGTTGGAAAATTGTGTGTGTGTGTGTGTACATCTGCGTCTGTGTCTGTGTGTGTAAGACAGAGAGAGAAAGAGTAAGTTTGAGAGAAAGGGGGTTGAGGGAGAGAGATTGGAGGAGACAAGGAAATCAAGCAAGTGAGTCTTCTTACTGAAAAAAACATAATAATTATGCTTTTCACATCTCAGAAGAAAAGACCGATAAAACGAGAGGTAGGAAATTCCCTGGTGTAAGTCTTAAAATAAGAATAATAAGTTTAAGGAAGGATAGGCATAGCATCATTCACGTTTGAACACCAACCAAGGACCAATGCTACCAGTCTTTGTAAAAAATGTTTTGCAACTTAGTAATTTCTCCAGTGTCTTATTTTTGTTAAATACTGTTTTTCTCTAAAAACAAGCAAATAAACAAAAACTAGGCTAAAAGAAATTTTTGTTTTAACGAGAGCAGGAATGGAAAAAAGATAGAAAATATTTTTCAGTTTCAATTCAATTAAAAATACATTTTGTGAACCACTTCTAAGCCAGCAAGTGTACCTGCCCTCATGGAGTGGACATTATTTGGAAGACATGCAATCAAAGGAATTTGTAGTCCAGTTTGTACTCGAGGGGCAAATCACAGAAGGCTTTCTAGAAGGTGATGTCTACCCATGATTCACAAACTTGGCTGCTCTTCAGAATTTCCAGGGAAGCCTTTGAAACTACATATATTCCAGTATCTCTCTCCAGACCTTTTGAATCAGAATATCTAAGAGAGGATTTCATGTTTAAAAGCTTTCCCAGGTAAAACCGATGCAGCTGGTCTGACACTGGGTTCTGGGAAGGGAAGACAAATGAAGGACATGTAGAACCTTGAGATAAGAGACAGCACATTAGAGGGAGAACTGAAAAATTGTTGGATGTGACTGGAACTCAGAGTGCAATGTGGGGATTGTTGGCTGGAGATAAGCATAAGCCAAATCATGAAGGGCCTGTGTACAATGTTAAGGAGTTGGACTTCATTCCAAGGAAAATCCAGATGAAGAATGGGAGTTAGCAATGGAAAAGGAGCAGAGAGAACATCTTGAGTTCTGTGGGAATAAAGACGAGATAATATTAGGGAGCCACACCAGAACCAATCTCTTCTCCAGGGGTTTTAAACAGTCAAGACCTAGTTCCTTTGGCCTTGTTCTGGTGTCTATTTCTTCACCTTCCTTTTTGCCTATATCCCATCTGATTGCCCATTGGGAGTGGAGAAGAGGTGGAAACATACATGTTGTATATGATCAGCTGACAGAGCCCCACTCTTTCACATGCATAAACAGAAATGTACTCCAACCTCACCAAAGGAGAAAGTGATGCAGAAAACAGTTTTTGACCATACCTCTCTCAGGATGCCCTGTATGACTTCTTTCTCCACTTAAGGCTGCTTTTGATGCTCATTTAACTGATTTAATTTGTATATAAATATCATCATTTGTTTGAGCCCTTGTCCCTAAGACACTGAAGTATGAATTACCAAAACAAAAATCCTCACAACTGGACCAATAAGCAACATCATGATAAATGGAGAAAATATTGAAGTTGTCAAGGATTTCATTTTACTTAGATCAACAATCAATGCCCATGGAAGCAACAGTCAAGAAATCAAACAATGTATTGCATTGGGCAAATATGCTGCAAAAGACCTCTTTAAAGTGTTAAAAAGCAAGGATGTCACTTTGAGGGCTAAGATGCATCTGACTCAAGCCATGGTATTTTCAGTTGCCTCATATGCATGGGAAAGCTGGACAATAAAAAAAGAAAGACCAAAGAAGAATTAATGCCTTTGAATTATGGTGTTAGCAAAAAATATTGAATGTACCATGGACGACCAGAAGAATGAACAAATCTGTCTTTGAAGAAGTACACCAGAATGTTCCTTAGAAGTAAGAATGGTGAGACTTTGTCTCCGGTATTTTGGACATGTTAACAGGAGGGACCAGTCCCTGGAGAAGGACATCATGCTTGGTAAAGTAGATGGTAAGTGAAAAAGAGGAAGACCATCAATGAGATGGATTGACACAGTGGCCTCAACAGTGGGTTCAAACATACCTACTGTTATGTGGATGGCACAGGACCAAACAATGTTTCCTTCTGTTATATATAGGGTTACTATGGTTCGGAACTGATCTGACAGCACCTAATAACAACAACACTAACAACACACTGAATGATGATAAATATACCGTCCTTCCTGTTTATGATCATGACCTTTGGTGGCAAGTCTCCTTCTAGGCTTCATAAGAGTCATAACTCAGTAATGTATAGATCGGAATGAAAGCAACAGTAAGGAACAGCTGTTTAACAGGAGGAAAGGTAGAGTCTTTTACTTTAACTCTTTCACGTATACTGGTGGATTTAACTACCACTTACATTTTCCACCCCTGGAGGTGTATTGGCAGATATTTGAGCCACTTTAGCATGTTCTGGCAACATGGCAGATACTGGTACAACTGCCTAAAAAACAAGGAAGGTGGTCTGCACTACATTTGAATATTGAGAGCCGTTCATATGACGGGATGCTTCCTAGAGGAGTGACTGTGTGAAACTTTTGTGTCTTTTGGCTTCTGTACAGTGAGATAAAATTTGCAAGTATGTTTACTATTTCATTTGTGCTATTGGGAGAGTACAGTTACCAACATTTGGAAATATTCAAGTAAACGAACTATTTTTGGGGTGAAAACAGTTTGTGATGCACTTCCTGAGTCATGGTACCAATATTTACCACATGCCACATGTGTGATGTGCTTCATGGAACGTGGGACTAATATGATCCACTTGCATTAGTCACCTCCCTGATGACAATTTTTATACTCTTCCTGGGCCATGGTACCAATATGTACCACATTTGTGATATAGTTCATGGAACATGGTACCAATATGGCCTGTTTGCAGTTGGCACCCCATTTTTTCAGATAATAAAAAACTACCAGTGAAAGATGATTCAGCATCCATTCCATTAGTGAAAAAACATGGCATCACCAAAAAATTCCAAGAAAAAAATAATAATCTTTGAAAGGGTTCTAGCCATCCTTGTTTCTCCATCAAAAGTGTATCAATGTTTGCTCAATTAAAGAAAGTGGAAATCAGGAACAGACATCAGCGGGAAGACTTAATAAAAACATTTTAGTGGTGATAGTTCAAGGGATGGATCTTTGAAAACCACAAATTTCTCCCCAAGCCTCTGTTTAAGTGAATACACTTGAACTAATAGGAAGTGAGGTTTCCATAAGCAGAGGAAGTAGATAAGTGAGAGAAGTGATGTACTTTGAAAAGCAACCCCTCAGTAACAAATTTTATTATCTTTATGAGTAACCGCATATAAAACAAACTATTCTGCAGGCTGACTTACACACATACCCTCTCCATCCAACTGTTATTGAAAGAGTTACCCAGAGTAAAGAAGCTCAATTTGAATATAACTATAGTCATTGGCTAACAGTCACTTCATTCTCCACACACAGGTTCTTGTAACTCTGTTTCGGGTGTTCCTGATTTTAGTAAGCCTTTGTGTGTTTCTGCAAAGAGAACTGGGGAGCCAAGACAAGGAGGAGAGTAATCAAAGAATGATTGAACCAAAATTCTGTTCTCTTCTCTCGGTCTCACCCAAACCATTTCAACCCCAAATCAAAAGATAAATGATCAGGAGTCTCCATTAATGCCTCTCTCTCCTCTCCTCAGAAACTCTTTCTCTTAACATTATGTTGAAAGAGTACTCAAGTATTGAAAATGTCTAATAAAGGTCATTACTGAACTCTAGAAATTTATTTTTGTGAGAGAGTGCTTTAATATAACAGATGATAATACCAAGGATTGTGTAGAAGTGTCTTTGCCTTAGATACTTGTTTTGGAAAAAATCTTTAAATGTGAATTGAGTTACTATTCTAATTCTGTAGTTTAATTTGTTGAATGGAGCCAAGATCCAGATTAAAAGAAAAACCATTTAAAATACAAATCTAAAAGATGAGCTCATAAGTGAGCCCTCCTAAAAAAAGAGAAATCCTAGCACAATGAAAACTTCACAGTTTTAAGCTATTCTTCCAAAGAGAGGAAAAGAAAAATGGAGCAATAAGCAGAAACAGAGAAATGCAAGGGAAATAAAGAAACCAGAATATTCTGTTATCCATGAGCAGGTAGCTTTTCTGTGTCTCACACTTCAACTGAAGCCAAATTCTGAAAGTATAAGTAGGAATAATAACTCTTTCCTTGACTGTTTGATATAGTCTAAAGCTTGTGGATATGGATTCAGAAACATCTGTCTTCCACATCATATGTCCCTGGCCTGCCTTGTACTAAAATCTTGGGTGGAACTAATAGCTCTAGTCATGCAAGCTGATGCCTCCAGGGAAAGGAGGTGAGAACACAGAAATATTAATACAGCCATCAGAGAAACTATTCTAAGCCAGCAGCTGACACTATTTAGTCTCATTGACTTACAAGGACTGGGTAGTTTTAAAAGTAAATTATTAAAGTGGTTAAAGGCTTGCTTGAGGATAATGCTGGCAGGTATTGAAACCGGAATGCTTGAGGCCACTTCTAAGATTTCAGTTGACATGAGTCTGTGGTTGAGAAGTCACAAGGGCTCCTCTGGAGCTAGAGTTCAGCCATTCCAAGTCTGGTGCCAAATCAAGCCGGGCATGAAAGCCAATTTTTATAGAGTCAAAGGCACCGGCAGTATATAACGTTTTATAATCTGATTTCTACAACATGATCCTTGCCATTTAAATTTCTCTCATGCTGAGAATGCAGAATGGAAGACACTGAGTGCAGGCAAGTCCAGACCTGCTCAGAACCCATGGGTTAACAAGTGTATACTGAGTAATTACCTAGGCGCTAAACCTGAAAATTCAATATCGGATTCAGGGCTGGCCTTAAAGTTTATTAGTTGTAACCAGAGGTGGGTGGGAGGGAGAAATGAGGAGGTATTGCTTAAAGAGTACTGAACTTCTGTTAAGGGTGATTTACAAAGTTTTTAGAAATAGATAGTGGTGATTGCTGCACAACAAGGTGAACATAATTAATGTCACTGAATTGTATACGTAAAAATGGTTGACACAGCAAATATTTTGTTATATATATCTCACCACAATAAAACTCTTTTAAAAATAGCGGCTGATCACCTGGGATTGGACAGCCCCATGAAACAAAACGAGACTAATGAGGCACAGCAGTCCAGGGACAAGGACTAGAAGGCAGGAGGGGACAAGAAAGCTGGTGATAGGGAACCCAAGGTTGAGAAGGGACAGTGTTGACATGTCATGGGATTGTTAACCATTGTCACAGAGCAATATGTGTACTAACTGTTTAATGAGAAAATATTTGTTCTGTAAACCTTCATCTAAGCTACAAAATAAAAGAATTATCTATGTAAGATCAAATTGACAACAGCAACTCAAAAGGTTGGTGGGAAGCCTAGGGGGCAGTGAGTTGAAGATAATGTGATGGAATAACTTGGAAAAGGATAGTGAGAATAGCAGCACAACTGGAAGAATGTAATCAGTGTCACTGAATTGTACATGTAGAAACCTTTGAAATGGTGTAAATTTGGCTATGTATATTTTCACCAAAAAAAAAAAGTCCTCCAACATGGAGAAGGGAGAGTGTTGACATGTTGTGGGGTTGTTAACCAATGTCATAAAACAATATGTGTACCGACTGTTTAATGAGAAACTATTTGTTCTGTAAACCTTCACCTAAAGTACAATAAAAAAAAAAATTTAAAAAAAAATCACTGCTGATCTTAAAGAGATAACACAAGGTGGTAGGAAATCCTGACCAAGAAGAAGCATGTGGCAATTGTCCCATCTTCTATGACACAATGGTTAAGCACTTGGCTACTAATGTAAGGGTAGCAGTTCAAACTCACCAGTCACTCCTCAGGGGGAAGAGATCTGGCGATCTGCTCTTGCAAAGATTAAGCCTAGGAAACCCTATAGGGTAGTTCTACTCTGTTCTATAGGGTCACTATGAGTTGGAATCAACTTGATGGCACACAACAACTAACTCTTTAGTGGTTGTGGGACCTTGCAAAGTTTTCATATGAAAATCAAAGAAAGGACAAATATGTGTAAAAGCGTCCCCCGCCACCCCTCACCAATAAAAAAGTTGCTGTTGAGTCGGTTCTGACTCATGGCGACCTCCTTTGTGTCAGAGTAGAACTCTACTCCGTAGGGTTTTCAGTGCTGATTTTTTGAAAGTAGATCACCAGGCTTTTCTTCTGAGGCATCTCTGGGTGAACTCAAACCTTCAAACTTTCAGTTAGCTCCTGGACACATCAAACATTTGCACCATCCAGAGACACAAGTCCCTCTAAGGTCTCGTTAAAGCAAATATTCTGCAACATCAAGGCAATGATCCTTATTTTTTTAACCCTAAAAACAAATTAAGTAAATGCAGCCAATATAAAGGAGCCCTGGCAGAGTAGTGGTTAAAGCGATCAGCTGCTAACCAAAAGGTTGGTGGTTCAAACCCACCAGCTGCTCAGCAGGAAAGATGTGGCAGTCTTCTTACTTAAAGATTTACAGCCTTGGAAACCCTATGGGGCAGTTCTGCTCTGTCCTATAGGGTAGCTATAAATCAGAATTGACACAACAGCAATGGCTTTGGATTTTGGTAGGCCAGTATAAAAAAATTCAGTTTCATTAATGGACTGAAAACAAACAAACCTGTTGCCGTTGAGTCAATTCTGACTCATAGCAACCTTATAGGACAGAGCAGAACTGCCCCATAGACTTTCCAAACAGCACCTGGCAGATTCGAACTGCTGACTGTTTGGTTAGCAGCTGTAGCACTTAACCACTAATCCACCAGGGTTTCCTTCATTAATAAGCACCCTAAAAATACTGTATATGATTATGTCAATAAATAACAAGGTTTTTTTTTTTAACTCAGCACTTAAAATACACTTAGAATTAGCACTGTGTTTTATAATTATTTATTTTGTTTCTAATTATTCAAAATCATCCAGAGAGGCATAGGATGATATCTATGGCAACTTCACGGTCCTGACTTCACAGAACTCATATTATTTTCCCAAATTCACCCAGCAGCACCGATGACAAAATAATAGGATTGCTTATATTGAGTTCTTTGCTTGGCAGATCATGCCCAGGGTCCAGAGGTGTGGCGCAGTGACATAGAATTTAATTCTGAGTCATGAGACTCAGCCTGCAGCCCCAGCTCTCCCCCTTATTGGTCGGATGGCACTGGGCTAATTTGCAGTGATTCATACTTTGGACTTGCTTCACTTCTATCCCCTTTAAAGCCATATTCTCATAGGTCTGTTCTTAAGTTGTTTAACTTTTATCATTAAACATTTTTATTGCATCTGTTTGAAGCATGATTTTATGAAATATTGATATGCTAAATTATACAAGTTCAAGCTACCTAACCACTGTATAAATATGGCCTGAGAAGTAGAATGCTACAGTGATTAAAAGCATAGCCTGTGGAGTCAACGAGGTGGGTCCATATGCCATCTATGATATCCACTTGTTGTGTAACCTTGAGCAAGTTTCCTAACCTCTCTGAGCTTTTATAAGGTATCTATCTTACAGCTTTCTGGGAAGAAAATAATGTACCTATCTCATACAATAATTACATGCAAGCTAAAAGTGATGGTTCTTGTGAAGTTATTAAAAAAGAATGCATCATGCATAATGCATAGTGTACCATTAAGTGTCTAATTTTATCAAATCAATATTTATACATAATTTAAAAAGTAAAATGGTAGTATAAAGTTTATCATGAATAACAAAAGTCTTCTCCTCGCTTCTTTCCACTGAGTGGAAACCGTTTTCAACTTTTAAGCTATTTCTTTTAATATTTGCTTTCATTTTTCTAAACAATATGATTAAATTTAGACCTGATGTATCAATTCCCTATTAAAACAGCTGAGGATTTAACAGTCTCTGGTGGTGCAATGGTTAAGAGCTTGGCTGCTAACCAAAAGATCTTCAGTTGGAATTCACCAGCCAATCTTTGGAAACTCTATGGGGCAGCTCTGTTCTCTCCTATAGGGTCACTATGAGTCAGAACCAACTCGACAGCAATGGGTTTGGTTTTTGTTTTTTTTTTTCTATTCCAACACACACACACACACACACACACACACAATCTCTCTTTTTTTATTTCCCACCATCCTCTTCACTCTCAACTTGGGAACGTCCTTTTTCTCCCCTTTGTATTAGATCTACAGTTTCTTGATCTCCTGTCTTTCTCTTTATTTACTCTTTGTTTTACTAAAATAAACCCCCATAGAAAAGATGCATTCTGACTCTTGGACATGTCTGAAAACATTCTCTTTCTGGGTTGCTAATCTGTCTCCGTGAAGAATTGGTTGGAAAGCATTTTCTTTCAGAATTTTTTTTGTTAATTACACTTTAGGTGAAAGTTTACAGAGCAAATTATTTTCTCATTAAACAATTCATACACAAACTGTTTTGTGACATCAGCTGCAATCCCCATGATGTGTCAACACTATCCACTTCCCCACCCCAGCTTCCACATTTCCACTCGTCCATTTTTCCTATCCCTTCCTGCCTTCTTGTCCCTACCCTTGGGTGGGTGTTGCCCATTTGGTTTGGAACACATGATTGAACTAAGAAGCACCTTCCTCGCTTGTGTTATTGTTTGTTTTCTAGACTTGTCTAATATTTGGCTGAAAAGTGGACTTCTGGACTAGCTTCAGTTCTATGTTAGCAGGGTGTCTGGGGGCTATAGATTCAAGGGTTCTTCCAGTCTTCCTCAAACCAGTAATTCTGGTCTTTTGTGTGGAGGTGTGTGTGTGTGCGTGTGTGTGTGTTTGTGTGTGAATTTGAATTTCGTTCTACATTTTTATCCAGCTCTGTCCGGGACTCTGTTGTGATCCTTGCCAGAGCAGCCAGTGGTAGTAGCCAGGCACCATCCAGCTGTCCTGGGCTCAGGCTGGTGAAAGCTGTGGTACTTGTGATCCACTAGCCCTTTGGACTAATATTTCCCTTGTGTCTTTGGTTTTCTTCACCCTCCTTTGCTCCGGATGGAATGCGACCAGTAGGCGTATCTTAGATGGCCACCGGCAAGCTTTCAAGACTCCAGACACTACTCACCACAGTTGGATGTAGAACATTTTCTTTATCAACTATATTATGCCAATTGACTTAGATGACTCCCGCAATCATGGTCCCCAGCCCTCAGCCCTAGTAAGTCAGTCCCTCAAGGTGTTTGGATGTGTCTAGGAGTCTTCTATGACTTTGTCTTGGTCAAGTTGTGCTGACTTCTCCTATATTACGTACTGTCTTTCCCTTTACCAAAGTTAACACTTATCTACTATCCAGTTAGTGATTTCCTCTCCCCAACCCTCCCCTCCCTTATAATCATCAAAGATTGTTTTTCTCAGTGTGTAAATCTTTTCTTGGGTTTTTATAGTAGTGGTCTCACACGGTATTTGTCCTTTTAGGATTGACTTCTTTCACTCAGCAATTATTCATTCCAGATTCATTCATGTTGTGAGATATTTTGAAGATTCATCATTGTTCTTTATCCTTGCATAGTATTTTTTTCTCTTTATTTATTTAGTTTTAGTGTACTTTAGATGAAGGTTTACAGAACAAATACTTTCTCATTTAACAGTCAGTATACATACTGTTTTAAAACATTGGTTAACAACCACACGACATGTCAACACTCTCCCTTCTTGACTTTGGAGTGCCTTTTTTTTTTTTTTTTTGGTGAAAATATACATAGCCAAATTACACCATTTCAAATGTTTCTACATGTACAATTCAGTGACATCGATTACATTCTTCCAGTTGTGCTGCTATTCTCACTTTTTCCAAATTATTCAATCACCATTATCTTCAACTCACTGCCCCCTAGGCTTCCCATCAAACCTTTTGAGTTGTTGTTTGTTGTCAGTTTGATCTCCTATAGATAACTTTTTTTTTTTTTGTAGCTTAGATGAAGGTTTACAGAACAAATAGTTTCTCATTAAACAGTTAGTACACATATTGCCTTATGACAATGGTTAACAACCCCATGACATGTCAACACTGTCCCTTCCCAAACTTGAGTTCCCTATCACCAGCTTTCTTGTCCCCTCCTGCCTTCTAGTCCTTGTCCCTGGACTGCTGTGCCTCATTAGTTGCATTTTTGTTTTACGGGGCTGTCCAATCCCCAGCTGAACGGTGAACCTCGGGAGTGATTTCACCACTGAGCTAAAAGTGTGTCCGGGGGCCATACTCTCGGGGTTTCGCCAGTCTCTGTCAGGCCAGTAGGTCTGGTCTTTTTTTTTGTGTTAGAATTTTGTTCTACATCCTTCTCAAGCTCTGTCCAGGACTCTCTGTTGTGATCCCGGTCAGAGCAGTCAGTGGTGGTAGCCAGGCACCATCTAGCTGTACTGGACTCAGTCTGGTGGAGGCCATGGTAACTGTGGTCCAATAGTCCTTTGGACTAATCTTCTCCTTGTATCCTGTTCTCTTCATTCTCCCTTGCTCCCGAAGAGGTGAGACCAGTGGAGTATCTTAGATGGCTGTTCACAGGCTTTTAAGACCCCAGACACTACTCACCAATGTAGAATGCAAAACATTGTCTTTAGAAACTGTGTTATGCCAGTTGAGCTAGATGTTCCCCGAGACCATGGTCCCCACAGCCCTCCACCCAACAATTCAGTCTCTCAGGGAGTTTGGATGTGTCTGTGGAGCTTCCATGACCTTTCCTTGTACACATTGTGCTGGCTTCCCCAGTATTGTGTACTGTCTTACCCTTCACCAAAGTTACCACTTATCTATTGTTTATTTGGTCCACCCTACCACCCCTTCCATCACTTGTAACCAACAAAGATTGTTTCTTTTTGTGTGTAAACTTTTACATGAGTTTTTACAGTAGAGGTCTCATACAATATTTGTCCTTTTGTGATTGACTTATTTCACTCAGCATAATGTCCTCCAGTTTCATCCATGTTATGAGATGCTTCACAGATTCATCATTCTTCTTTATCGTTGCACAATACTCCATTGTGTGTATGTACCATAGTTTATCCATTCATCTGTTGTTGGGCATCTAGGGTGTTTCCATCTTTTTGCTACTGTGAACAGTGCTGCAATGAATATGGGTGTGCATATGTCTATTCGTGTGACGGCTCTTATTTCTCTAGGGTATATTCTTAGGAGTGGGATTGCTGGATCGTACGGTATTTCCATTTCTAGCTGTTTAAGGAAGCGCCATATCATTTTCCAAAATGGTTGTATCATTTTTCATTCCCACCAGCAGTTATCCTTGCATAGTATTCCATTGTGTGTATGTACCATAATTTATCTTTTCGTCTGTTGATGGGCACTTTCCATTTTTTGCTACTGTGAGTAATGCTGCAATAAACATGGGTGTGCATATGTCTATTTGTGTGACGGCTCTTATTTCTCTAGAATATATGCCTAGGAGTGGGATTTCTGCATTTTATGGTATTTCTAATTCTAGCACTTTAAGGAGACACCATATTGTTTTCCATTGTGGTTGTACCATTTTACATTCCTACCAGCAGTGCATAAGAGTTCCAATCTCCCCACAACTTCTCCAACAGTTAATCCTTTCTTTTTTTTTTTTTTTTTTTTTTTGATTAGTGCCGCTAATGTTGGGGTAAGATGATATCTTAATGTACTTTTGATTTTCATTTCTCTAACAGCTAATGATTGTGAGCATTTCCTCATGTGTCTGTTAGCTGCCTTAATGTCTTCATTGGTGAATGTCTCTTCATATCCTTTGCCCATTTTTTAATTGGATTATTTGTCTTTTTGTTGTTGAGGTGTTGCAGTATCTTATAAATTTTGGAGATTATCCAATATTTTTTCTCTTTTCACTGTTTCGGTGAAGTCTTTTGATGGGCATTAAACGTTTAATTTTTAGGAGCTCCAGGTTATCTAGTCTATTTTCTGGTGTTTGTACATTGTTAGTTATGGTTTGTATTCTATTTATGCCATATATTAGATCCCTTAGTATTGCCCCTATTTTTTTTCTATGATCTGTTTAGTTTTAGGTTTTATATTTATACCTTTGACCACTTTCGAATCAGTTTTTGTGTATGGTGTAAGTTATGGGCCCTGTTTCTTTTTTTCACAGACGGACATCCAGTTTTGCCGGCGCCATTTGTTAAAGAGACTGTCTTTTCCCCATTTAATGGACTTCGGGCCTTTGTCAAAGATCAGCTGACCATGGGTGGATGAATTTACATCTGAGTTCTCAATTCGGTTCTACTGGTCTATGTGTTTGTCATTGTACCAGTACCAGGCTGTTTTGACTATAGTGGCCGTATAGTAAGTTCTGGGATTAGGTAGTGTGAGGTCTTCTGCTTTGTTCTTCTTTTTCAGTAATGCTTTCCTTATCTGGAACCTCTCTCCTTTCCATATAAAATTAGTGATTAGTTTTTCCATCTTGTTAAAGAATGCTGTTGGTATTTGGATCAGAATTGCATTGTATCTGTAGATGGCTTTGGGTAGAATTGATATTTTCACAATGTTGAGTCTTCCTATCCTTGAGCGTGGTAGGTTTTTCCATTTTATGTAGGTCTCTTGGTTTCTAGCAATAGTGTTTTGTAGTTTTCTTTGTATAGGTCTTTTATCTTCCTGGTTAGATTTATTCCTAAGTATTTTATTTTTTTAGAGGCTATTATAAATGGTATTGTTTTCCTGATTTCCTTTTTGGATTTCTCTTTTTTTGGTATCTCTCCAGCCAAGCAGCACAGCATTGCCCATTAGGTGGGGTGGGTGTGGTATATGGAGCTAGATGGAAAGGAGAAAGAATAGAAAGAAAAGGAAAAAGAAAAGAAACGGCAAATTGTGAGCTGGCTGTGGGGCAGGGCAGACCCAGGATGACTGCGAGCTGGTGTCTCTCTAGCCTAGCAGTGAAGAGTGACCTATAAGGAAGGGGTAGAGCTAGGGTATGGAGCAGAAGGATGAGGGATGGGAAAGCAAGTTTCTGTGATTACTGGGTACTCTGCCTCCTGTTGGGAGCCCGGTTAAGTTGCCTTCCTATACTCTCTTTCCAGGGTCATTGCTGGCTGTGCTTCAAGATGGTGACGCTATACTGCATTAGGTGACAGGAGACCTCCACTCCAAAGCTCTCTTCATTTTCTGTTCTCTGTCAGTTTCTTATTCCATTTGGTGCTTGATCTGATTCTTTATCTCTTCATTTTATGCTTAGGGTTATAAGATTGACTTTTTTATCTGTTTTATTTAGTTTTTCAGGTCTTTGCTGCAAAGCAATGTCATGGTGCGTCTGTCTATAGCACCATATTGGCTTCACGTCCCTCTTTCAGAGTTTTGAAGATATTGCTACATTATTTTCGTAGCTTCCAATGTTTCTACTAAGAAGTCTGGTGACATTCTAAAACTGTATGTTTTTAGTTTTAATCTGCAGAAGCTTCTAGGGTCTTCTCTTTATTCCAGTTGTTCTGACATTTCATAATAATGGATCTTGTGATTTTTAATTTTTTTTGTTGTTGTTGTTTTTAATTCATTATTCCAATACCTCTTGTGAGATCTCATGTCCTTCAGTTTGAGGAAATTTTCTTGAATTACATATTTGATAATTGCTTCCCTTCCTTTCTCTTTGTCTGTCTCTCTGGAATTCTTGTTAATTAGATATTTTATCTACTAGATTAAGCCCAGTCCTCTTTGTCTTTTTCTCCTACTTTCTGAACAGTTGTCAATTTTATCTTTCTGCTTTTCTATTAAATATTTTATTTTAGTTTTCCTATTTTTAATTTCTAATAGCTCCGTCTAGTTTTCTCATTGCTTCTTTTTCTTATTTTATATATGCAATATCTTATCTCTCTGAAGACAACGATTTTTTAAAATATTTTTTAAAATGCTTTTTCTGACTCTTGTCTTGTGTTTTCTCCAAATTATTATTTTCTTTCTTTTAGCTTGTTTTGTGTTTTCTTTCATGTGGGATTCTCTCCTTAGATGTTTAGTGATCCTTAGCTGTCACTCACATTTAAAAGAAAGGAATTAGAACTCATTATAAGTTCAGTGGGCCTGAGTGAGGCTTATGAGTTTCATGATAGAGTATCAAAGAGACCAATCATTTTTATTAGATCACCCTAAATATCAATGTTAGCAGGTCTTTCCTCTTGGGCTAGTCAATTTCTTCAGACAGAAATCTTTCAATCTCCGATCTGGGATATAAAAGCCTACTACCAAGATTCTGGGAACCCAGCAGAAGACAGGAATTGGGAATAAGGAGATGCATCATTGTCATGGATTGAATTATGTCCCCCCAAAAATGTATGTGTCCGTTTGACTGGGCCATGATTCCTGGTATGGTGTGATTTTCCTATATGTTGTAAATCCTTCCTCTATGATGTTAATGAGGGAGGATGGGTGGCAGTTGTGTTAGTAAGGCAGGACTCAATTTACAAGACTGGACTGTGTCCTGAGGCAATCTCTTGAGATATAAAAGACAGAAATGAGCAGTGAGACAGGGGGACCTCATACCATCAAGAAAGCAGTGCCAGGAGCAGAGCGCATCCTTTGGACCTGGGTCCCTGTGCCAAGAAACTCCTAGTCTGGGAGAACACTGATGAGAAGGCCAAGAGAGAGAGAAAGCCTTCCCCTGGAGCTGACACCATGAATTTGGACTTTTAGCCTCCTTTACGGTAAGGAAATAAACTTCTCTTTGTTAAAACCTTCCATTTGTGGTATTTCTGTTATACCAGCACTAGATGACTAAGACAGTCATTCAGTAAGTACATATTCAGTGAAGCTCCCTACTTTTAGTGCTGTTCCTCACCTCCCGCTGAGGTTGGGAGGAGTAGTCAGCCAGCTCTGTGTGAGAAAGGGGAGATAGGGCTCTAACTACTCCTTAGACAGACATTCCAATTATCTGAGGTACATTTTCTGTCAATTCTTGAGCCTGTCCTATATTCTATGAAATAATAAATTGACTCTTCATCATCATTTCTCTCTGAAGACGCATAGATAAGTATGTTTCCAATCCTCCCTCTACTTTCTGAAACTTTAATTGGAACCCTGGTGATGCAGTGGTTAAGAACCAAAAGGTCAGCAGTATGAATCCACCTTGGAAACCCTATGGGAGCAATTCTACTCTGTCCTATAGGGTCACTATGAGTTGGAACCGACAACAAAGAGTTTGGTTTATCTTTATTTTTGGTACTTCCAATCCATTGTGTCCCCTCTCGCAGTCCCTTTGTCCTTTGATCCTGTACTTTTTTAAAAAAATTTATTTACTGCCAGTTTTGAAGCCTTTGGGAGGAAGTAGGGCAACCATGTGTGTTCTCATCCACCACAGTGTTTAATAATGTTAAATATTTTACTATTATTATTAATAATAAATAATATTTTGTTGTTGCTAACTGCCTTTGAGTTATCCCCCAACTCATGATAACCTCATGCACAACAGAAAGAAATTCTGCCTAGTTCTGTGCCATCCCCTTGATTAGTTGCAAACCAGACCACTGTGATCCAAGGGGTTTTCTTTGGCTGATTTTCAGATGTAGATCACCAGGCCTTTCCTCCTAGTCTGTTAAGTGCTAAAAGCTCTGCTGAAACCCATTCAATATCATAGCAATATGCTAGCCTCCACTGACAGGGGGTGGCTGTGCATTAGGTGCACTGGCTGGGAATCAAACCTGAGTCTCCAGCATGGAAGGAGAGCATTCTACCACTGAACCACGAATACCTCACAAATAACATTAGTACTGGCTAATATTACTATTATAATAACCATTGCTCATGTTCTCTGGATACTGAATATAAAGAAGTCAGTTAAACGAAAGAAGTGTTGTTGATGAAAAATCAGGAGCAGGGCATATTTTTTATATCTCAGTTAGCCTGGCTTTCTACTGTTCAGCAGCAGAAAATTCTTTCCCAGGCCTCACTTCATGACTTTCCCAAAACTTCTGGGTTCCTTTCTTCACGTAACTTTTTAATAGGCCCCCAAACTGCATGTTGACCTCCCAGTGACACTTTGGCTCCTTGCAAGTCCTTCCTCTCACATCTTAGCATTTCCACATTCCCTTAGCTTCTTACTGTTTCCAGTTGCCCTGGTTGGCTTTCTCCTTGTCAGGTAATCAGCAGGTCTCAATAATTCAACTCACAGATCACTGACCCAGCAAGGCATAATTGAGCTTCAAATTAAGTCCTTTCATTGTGGCATGTGGTCCTGAATTCCTCAGAGAAAAGGGTCCATGCGTGGGAGATATAATAAAGGAAATATGGACAAACAATTGCTTCTCAGAATATTTCCAATAATTCCACAAACAAGTAGTAAAGGAAAAATGGGTATATCAAAACCAGAGTGGTGAGAACCAAGAGTGTTTTCTGACCCGGGACGAGAGAAAAAGTGTAGAGACAAGGAAGAATTGAGATAAACGGAGACCTCACGTCTGCTCTGACTGCACTAATAGAGCAAAGTGAGGATGTTCTTTCTTCTTTTCTTAAACTGGAGTTGTTCAGTGGGACTAGCCAAGATGCTTTCTTTGCCTGGAATATGAATTGTTGACAATTCCCCCGTAGACCTTTGGCTACAAGACACAAATTTCTGAAAGAAGTGTCAATTTTCATTCCTGTTTCTTTCCATCTTTCTCTCTAAGTACTGCATAATCATAGTGCAGACAGAATTGGGATTCTGATTGCAAGTGAGATCTCTGATATTCTGAATGTCTTCCTTGACTTTGGGATGCTCTGGGTCATTTATTTATGTTTATACTACAGAGACATACATGCCCTAAACAGAAGTGTTACCAAGCACTGAAATCTCTGGTTTTATGCAAGGATTTCAGCTCTATGGTGAAAGAATAGAGAAAAAACATGTAAGGAAGTGATATAAGGGCCTAACTCCACAATGACCAAAAAGAAAAAAAAGTGAATACCCTTGAGGTGTTAACATGCAAAAGGGCAATTGTTTAGCAACTTCCTTTCTACCAAGAGACAATACTGCAAGATCCAGCAAAGAAACATACACAGTGAATCATGCAGCACGAGAATATGGTTAAATAATGAAACAATTTAGGTGAAGATACTATAGCTGGGTAAAAACTTCCTGAATTGAAATCGTTTGCTAGAAAAGAAACATTGGCAAAATCTCAAGTTAAAAACCCCTTGGTTGATTTAACTTCGTATTCCCACTGCCGCTTAGCAAACCTCTGGGTAAGTTGAGGAGTTTTGCTAGTGCCACAAAATATTTTTGTTTAATAGCAAATTGTTTGTCTCGGCTGCTAAAATTCCACATTTCACCCCCTACTTTCTCTTGGGTTGGAAAATACAGAATTTGTAGAAGAGATAAGAAAACTTGCCTTTTGTAATAAAATAGAAAATCCCTTTTGATTTATCAGATACTTCATAGAATCACAGAAGATATACATATTCTTTAAACACCTCCCCCCATACCATCCATTGCCTTCCCTACTTTTACCCACTAAAACAGGTATCAGACTGAACTATGGGGATTTATACCAGTCTCAGACATTTATGATATGACCCTCCCCTCTTTTTAAAAACAAAAATAGACTCTCTTGACTAATCACAACACTGAGCTTAAGTATAGTTTCCACCAATACCCAATTGTCACTAAAGTCACAAATTAATAAGTAACTTATCATAGAAGTGACTTTCAAAAGCATTCTTTCACCCATAAATTTTCCTCTGGTAAATACAGAATGTTTGTAATCTTTGTAGAAAAATTAAAGTGATTTATTTAAAAGAAATTTGAGAGTTTAATAAATTGGGGGAACACATAGTGGAACAAAAGAGTAAAAATTGGGGGAGGGAGTGTTTAACAAACTAACCCTAATTAAAAATACCAATATGGGTGAAGGCTCTATGTCTTTCCATCTGTGGTAACTTTAGAATAATATTTTAAAGCTTGCATCACACTAGCAAAGAGAAAGCTGCTGTGCTGTTTTTCTTGGCAAGCATCGGGATCCTTTGAGGGCACTAAATAAGCCTGATTTTCGAAGCCGAGCAACTCTAGAACCAGACCGCTGGACGATTCTCCCGAGAGTTCAAATATTTGAGTGAAAAGATACGTATAAAACCCACTTCTTGTTTGGATGCAAGGAAATATGGACACTTAACCAGGTGTGAAAACATGACTGAGCTTCTGTAAATGTGGTATTGGGTATCCACCCATCTCAAGGGACAATGGGAAATGCGCCTTCCCAGGCCACGGACACTTGTGCAGAAAGCTCACCTCACACTCAGTAGAAGTGTCCACCTCAACTGTTGTTACCTGGTTTCCTTGGGATTTACAATTAGGAGGACGTTCCTTTTCTCTCTTTACTATTTTGCAGTTTAGCCCGGGTCAAGAAGCACCTGAAGCTTTTTGGACAGCAAATAATAAGCTTAATCAGCCTCCTGATGAGTGAAAATGCTCTCAGAGTCTTAGAGCACTTGAGCCTTTGGCATTTTCCTATTCAAGATAAGCGCAGATAATATCTGGGATCAAATTTAGTTCACGAGGTTTGAAGTGCCCAAATGCTAACCTTTTTTTTTTTTTTTTTTTTTAAAGAGAAGTTAGTCCCGTTGCGTTCAAAAAGCAGACTATTAAGCACATGGTTTCATTGCTAAAAGCCTTAGGTTTTTTCAAGAATTTTCCTTAGATCCAGGATATAAGAATATAAAAGTGGCAAGAATTTCTGCAGCAAAATTAGTTGCATATGGAAAGCTAAAAGGCCAAGGAAGAGAGCATTTCAACTTTGTAAACAGCTAAAAAACACAATCTTAATATCTGTACAAGTTACTAAAGTCTGTTTAATTTGAGGAGAGCTGGTAAAAATCGAAAGAATAGTTTTATGCAAATAAACAATCCATAAGCAGTTCACGGTGGTCCCTTCAGAAGCACATCTGTGGCATTCTTTGGCAAATGAGCTTAGTTCAAGTTACTCTTAATAAACAAAAGAATACCTTAACCACTTTATTTTTTACCTATTGTTGGTAAAATCAAATCCATATTTCTAAGGTTATTTCTCTAACTACCCATATGAATAAATGACTCTGTAGACCCAAGCACTCTGAAAATCACACATAGGGGACAGACATTATTTCTGATGACTAGGTCACCATTCAGTGCACTGAATTCATAATCATTTTGAGATGTTACTTATGGTTAACTAATAGAAGAAAACTTGTCCAAGTCAAATATAGTCCTTATTAAAGAGGAGAGTTTCCTTTTACCCTAGATATAGTCTCTAAACCCCTAGATGGAACTGGAAGGGGAGCTCTGAGTCATCCATTAAGAGGGAAAACTTGTTTCATTAAGTTTGGCAATGAAGGTCATCTGCCTAGAAGGAACTCTTCCTGTGCCACCTGCCTACAATGTCGCTGCCTGGCTACCTCTTTTAACTTCCGCTTAAAGCCTGGAAGGCTCAGCTTCTTCACTAGTCAGTTCCTCTGGCTGCCTCTGATCTTCTCCTCCACCTCATGGAGCCCACAAGTCTGTTCTGCGCAAAGCAGACACTCACCTGGCAGAGTTCCAGAGGATAAGGGCTCCGTAACTATATCATAAGGATGATGAAAGTATGTTACCATAATGTAGCAGTTAATCATCACAAAGTGAACATCATCTCTGAGTCAGGGGGAAACTGAGGAATGACACATATTCTTCTCAAAATTCACCTGCCAGAGGACCTTGGAGGTAAGACTGATGTGAGTTTTGGTTATAGACAACGCTAGGGCCCTGGGTGGAGCCTTGGTGGCACAGTGGTTAAGAGCTCAGGCTGCTAACCAAAAAGTCAGCAGCTCAAAGCCACCAGCCACTCGTTGGAAGCCCTGTGGGGCAGTTCTACTCTGTCCTATAGGGTAACTATGAGTCAGAATTGACTTGATAGCAATACATTTGGTTTGGTTTTTTGGCAGGGCCCTGGGTGGTGCAAATGGTTTGCACTTGGCTACTAACCAAAAGGTTGGCAGTTCCAATCCACCCAGTGGCCTCACAGAAGAAAGTCCTAGCTATCTACTTCCAAAGATTATAGCCATTGAAAAAACCTATGAAGTACAGTTCTGCTCTGATACACGTGGGGTCACCACGAGTTTGAATCGACTCAATGGCAACAGGTAGAAAGTGCTAGTTTAAGAAACAATACAGACTCATTGGGTCTTAAACAACTACTAATGTTTCCATTCAGACTAATTCAACATAACTAATATTCTGTGTTATGAGGGCATATTGGTGGTTCAGTGGTAGAATTCTCACCTTCCATGCAGGATACCAAGGTTCCATTCCTGGCCAATGAATCTCGTGTGCAGCCACCACCTGTCAGTCGATGGAAGCTTGTGTGTTGCTTTGATGCTGAACAGATTTCAAGGTAGCTTCCAGACTAAGACAGACTAGAAAGAAAGACCTGGTGATCTATTTCTTAAAATTAGGCAATGAAAACCCTATAGAACACAATGGTCCAATACCCAACTGATTGTGGGTACTGGGCAGCATTTAGTTCCACTGGGCCTGAGGTCACCATGAATCGGGGGCCAAATTGATGGCAGGTAACAACAATACAACAATGTTCTGTGTAATAGGAACCCAGAGAAAAAAGATCACTTTTAACTAGAAAAATGGGCATAGTTTTATGAAGAAGGCAAGACTTGAGCAAGACTTTGATGATTAGGCAGAACGTGTAGTCATCTGGCAGGAGTGTGGGAAGAGACAGCATTTGGGACAGAAGAGATAGTATCAGCAAAGGCAACGGGGCAGAGAATGGGGGTTTGGTGTGTGAGGAGGAGGGGTAAGAGATAACCTGGAAAAGCAGCTTGGGCCCATATCTTGGATGGCTCCAATTTCCACACTAAGGGATGTGGACTTTATTCTATGGACAAAGGGGATCCATCTAAGATTTCTGAGGATCTGAGAAGGAGAGTGTCATAACCAGAGCAGTTTTTTTTAGAAAGCTGAATCTGACTATGGCCAGTGAATTGGATTAGAGATAGGAAGGACAGGAGACAGACAGCAGCTAGGAAGCTATGGCAATTTCCTCAAGTGACGTGAAGGGCTGCACCACAGGTGGCAGTGAGAGCAGAAGTTGGGGACAGAACTAAGGAACAGAACAAAGAATGGATCATAGACCTGGATATGACTGGACCCGAAGGGTGAGCAAGGAGGGAAACACGAGGTAACTCGGAGGTTCTGAGCCCAAGTCACTAACAGCAATGTTACTATGGACAGACAAAGGAAAATTGTTTCATTTGAGGTGCCAACTGGGTATCCAAGTCCCACCTTGAAGACAGAAGACTGGGGGCTAGGAAAGAGTTAAGTGCCAGAAATGCAGACGAGGGAATGGGCAAGTCTACATAAGGTAGGACCCCAAGACAACCAGCATAGCTGTTGCTGTTAGGTGCCATTAAGTAGATTTCAACTCATAGTGATCCCGTGTGACAGAACAGACGGTCTCACAGGGTTTTCTAGGCTGTAACCTTTAAGGGAGCAGATTGCCAGGTCTTTCTCCTGCAGAGCTACTGGGTGAGTTTGAATCACCAACATTCAGTTATCAGCTGAGCTCTTAATCATTGCACCCAAGGGCTCCTTACTACCACAGAGCTGCTCGTTCAATACCCACTCAATGTGTATCAGATACATAAATGAGAATGGAAAAGGGGAGAAAAATATGGATGTATATTTATTAACCCCACCTCCAACAACATTGAGCTCAATGAAATTCAGACTCAAATAAAGGCTGAGGAAGCAGGTGCTATAAAAAGCTTAGTTAAACAGAAACCATTCCTGCCATCTAGAATTTACTCAATAAAATGGGCATAGCATGATGTAATTATATCATAGCGAATAACTTGGCATTAATAAAATATAGCCAGCACTCACATAAATCCAAGAATATTTTAAAAAGTACCAAGAGTACTGCTCTACTCAATAAATTATGTAATCAAAATGAACCTATGGCATTCTTCTAAAGTAGTGGAGTTTCTAATCAGACAATTGAGGCACCACACTGCCAGAGTGGTTTATCACACAGAATGTCCTTCAGTGGTTTGAATCTTTCTTTGAGTGCAATGCTTCAGTTCATCAACTGTTGCAAATAGTTTTGCTTTGTTTCTCTTTTTCCTCCTCTGAAACCAGCAACTGTATTGCAGGAAAGTTATAAACAATGTCTATTTCTTCAAGCACTGTATTTTGTTTTGTTTTGTTTTTCCTCATTTCTTGAGAGGGCGAATGTAGTGAAGATGATAAGTGTGCATAGTTGTCCAGGAAACTGTCAGTGGCCATAAAGAAATGGGAAGCAGTAATAATATTATCAGTTTGTATATATAGAGCATCCTTACTTGAAAGAAGAGCTTTAAGTGGTTTTAGAACTACTTCATTAAACCAGTCTATGTAGAAAATATGATGGCATTCACGTTATAGATTTTTTAGCTTGGTCAATAAAACCTTCTGTACTCTATCAATAAAGAGTATTATTAAGCTGTCAACTCCTAAATCCGAGTCCTCTTTTCATGAATGGACAGTTCTTTCTAAACCTCTAAGGCAAATATATCATCCAAAATGATTTTCACTGAAGTTCCCTAGGCTGCAGAGTTAAGCAGGCAGTGGCATCACTATGGGGGTATAGAGGGTACAGACCACACAACATGACACTGTCAGGGGTGTGACACCAAAATAACCATCTACAAAATTTCTGTGCAGTGTTCCAGGAGAAACTTATGATTTTTTAATAAAAATATCCCTGTAGCTAGTTATAACAACAATAACATTTTTCTTAAGCCCAGCTTCCATGTATCAACATACCTACAAGGCTAAAACTTTATGCTAATTTACTTTTTGAACATTCTAATGCGATGCTTCAGTCAGAGCTCTTATTATTACCCAATTACAATGATGCTTCGAATCACGTGGTTTCATCTGTACCCACTATAAGCAATGTTTACATTGCTGCCTGTGTGTTTTTTAAAAACAATTTTTTTTATACTACTTTAGATGAAGGTTTACAGAACAAATACTTTCTTATTAAACAGTCAGTACACCTACTATTTTATGACATTGGTTAACAACCACATGACATGTCAACACTCTCCCTTCTCACCCTCAGAGGACCTTTTTTTTTTTTTTTGGTGAAAATACACATAGCCAAATTTACACCATTTCAAAAGTTTGTACATGTACAGTTCAGTGACATCAATTATGTTCTTCCAGTTGTGCTGCTATTCTCACTATCCTTTTGCAAATTATTCCAGCACCATTATCTTCAACTCACCACCCCCTAGGCTTCCCATCAAAACTTCTGAGTTGCTGTTGTTAATTTGATCTCACATAGATAATTCTTTTTTTTATTTTTGTACCTTAGATGAAGGTTTACAGAACAAATATTTTCTCATTAAACAGTTAGTACACATATTGCCCTATGACAATGGTTAACAACCCCATGACATGTCAACATTGTCCCGTCTCAACCTTTGGTTCCCTATCACCAGCTTCCCTGTCCCTTCTTGCCTTCTAGTCCTTGTCCTTGGACTGCTGTGCCTCATTTGTCCTGTTTTGTTTTATGAGGCTGTCTAATCTTTGGCTGAAGGGTGAACCTTGGGAGTGACTTCATTACTCAGCTAAAACAGTGTCCGGGGGCCATACTCTCGGGGTTTCTCCAGTCTGTCAGGCCAGTAAATCTGGTCTTTTTTTGTGAGTTAGAATTTTGTTTTACATCCTTCTTCAGCTCTGTACAGGACCCTCTGTTGTGATCCTGGTCAGAGCAGTCAGTTGTGGTAGCTGGGCACCATCTAGCTTTAGTGGACTCAGTCTGGTAGAGGCCATGGTAGCTGTGGTCCATTAGTTCTTTGGACTAATCTTTTCCTTGTATCCTGTTCTCTTCATTCTCCCTTGCTCACAAAGGGGTGAGACCAGTGGGGTATCTTAGATGGCTTCTCACAGGCTTTTAAGACCCCAGACGCTACTCACCAAGGTAGAATGCAGAGCACTGTCTTTATGAACTGTGTTACGCCAATTGAGCTAGATGTTCCCTGAGACCATGGTCCCCACAGCCATCTGCCCAGCAACTCTGTCCTTCAGGGAGTTTGGATGTGTCCATGGAGCTTCCATGACCTTTCCTTGTACAAGCTGTGCTGGCTTCCCCAGTATTGTGTACTGTCTTACCCGTCACCAAAGTTACCACTTACCTATCGTCTATTTACTTTCCACCCATCCCCACCCGTCCCATCCCTGGTAACCAATAAAGATTGTTTCTTTTTGTGTGTAAACTTTTACATGAGTTTTTACAGTAGAGGTATCATACAATATTTGTCCTTTTGTGATTGATTTATTTCACTCAGCAAAATGTCCTCCAGTTTCATCCATGTTATAAGATGCTTCACAGATTCATCATTGTTCTTTATCATTGCATAATACTCCATTGTATGTATGTAACATAGTTTATCCATTCATTTGTTGATGGGCATCTAGGTTGTTTCCATCTTTTTCTTGTTGTGAACAGTGCTGCAATGAACATGGGTGTGCATATATCTATTCGTGTGACGGCTCTTATTTCTCTAGGATATATTCCTAGGAGGAGATTTCTGGATCGTACGGTATTTCTATTTCTAGCTTTCTAAGGAAGTGCCATATCATTTTCCAAAATGGTTGTATCTTTTTGCATTCCCACCAGCAGTGCAAAAGAGTTCCAATCTCCGTGCAGCCTCTCGAACATTTGTTTTTTCCAGTTTTTTTGATTTGTGCCGGTAATGCCAGGGTGAGATGGTATCTCATTGTGGTTTTGATCTGCATTTCACTAATGGCTAGTGATCGTGAGCATTTCCTCATGTGTCTGTTGGCCACTTGAATATCTTCTTTGGTGAAGTGTCTGTTCATTTGCTTTGCCCATTTTCTGGATTATTTGTCTTTTTGTTGTAGAGGTGTTGGATTTTCTTGTAGAATTTAGAGATTAGACCTTGTCTGACTTGTACTGTTCAAAATTTTTTTTCCAGTCTGTAGGTTCTCTTTTTCCTCTTTTAGTGAAGCCTTTTGACGAGCATAAGTGTTTAATTTTTAGAAGATCCCAGTAATCTATCTTACCTTCTGGGGTTTGTGTGTTGTTAGCTATGGTTTGTATCCTGTTAATGCCATACATTAGGGCCTCTAGCATTGATCCTATTTTTTCTTCCATGAACTTTATAGTTTTGGGCTTTATAATTAGCTGTTTGATCCATTTTGAATTATTTTTAGTATATGATGTTGGGTATTGGTCCTGTTTCATTTTATTGCAGATGGATATCCAGTTTTGCCAGCATCATGTGTTAAAAAGAATGTCTTTTGGCCATTTGATGGACTTTGGGCCCTTGTCAAAGATCAAGTGACCCTAGGTGGATGGAGTTACATCTGGGTTCTCAATTCTGTTCCATTGGTCAATGTATCTGTCATTGTACCAGTACCAGGCTGTCCTGACTACTGTAGCTGTACGGTAGGTTCTGAGATCAGGTAGTGCGAGTCCTCATACTTTATTCGTCTTCTTCAATAGAGTTTTACTTATCCAAGGCTTCTTCCCTTTCCATATAAAGTTACTGATTAGTTCTTCCATCTCTTTGAAGAATGTTGTTGGACTTTGGATTGGGATTGCATTGTATTTGTAAATTGCTTTGGGTAGAATTGTCATTTTCACTATGTTAAATCTACCTATCCATGAGCATGGTATATTTTCCTATTTATGTAGATCCTTTTGGGTTTCTTGCAGTAGTGTTTTGTAGTTTTCTTTGTATAGGTCTTTTACATCCCTGGCTAGACTCTTCCTAAGTATTTTATTTTCTTAAGGGCTATTATAAATGATATTGTTTTCCTGGTTTCCTTTTCATTGTTCTCTTTATTGGTGTATAGGAATCCAACCAATTTTTGTGTGTTTATTTTGTATCCTGCAAATCTGCTGAATCTTTCTATTAGTTCTAGTAGTTTTGTCATGGAGTCTTTAGGGTTTTCTATGTATACTATCATATCATCTGCAAACAGGGACGATTTAACTTCTTCATTACCTTTTTGGAGGCCCTTTATTTCTTTTACTTGCCTTATTGCTCTAGCTAGAACTTCTGGCACAATGTTAAATAGGAATGGTAACAAGGGGCATCCTTGTCTTGTTTCTGTTCTCAAAGGGAATGTTTTCAGCCTCTCTCCATTAAGAATGATGTTGGGCATTGGTTTTGCAAAGATGCCCTTTGTTATGTTGAGAAATTTCCCTTCTATACATATTTTATTAAGAGTATTTATCAGGAATGGATGTTGGACTTTGTCAAATGCCTTTTCTGTGTCAATTGATATGATCATGTGATTCTTTTCCTTCCTTTTATTTATGCGGTGGATTACGCTGATCAGTTTTCTAATGTTGAACCATCCTTGCATACTTGATATGAATCCTACTTGGTCGTGGTGTATTATTTTTCTGATATAATGCTGAATTCTATTTGCTCGAATTTTGTAGAGAATATTTGCACCTATATTCATGAAAGATATTGGTCTGTAACTTTCTTTTTTTGTGGCATCTTTGCCTGGTTTTGGTATCAGGGTTATGCTGGTTTCATAAAATGAATTTGAAAGTGTCACTTCCTCTTTTCTGTTCTGAAATAGTTTGAGTAGTACTGGTATAAGCTCTTCTCTGAATGTTTGGTAAAATTCTCCAATGAAACCATCTGGGCCAGGGCTTTTTTTTGTTAAGAGTTTTTTTTATTGCCTTTTCAATCTCTTCTCTTGTTATGGGTCTGTTCAGATTTTCAACATCACTTTGTGGTAGTTTAGTTAGGTAGTGTGTTTCTAGAAATTTATCCATTTCCTCTAGGTTTTCAAATTTGTTGGATTACAATTTTTCATAATATTCTGTTATAATCTTTCTTATTTCAGTTGGGTTTATTTGGATTATTTGCATTCTCTCTTGTTTTTATTTTGTCAGTCTGGCCAGTGGTTTGTTGATTTTGTTGCTCCTTTCAGAGAACCAGCTTTTGGTTTTGTTGATTCTTTCTATTGTTTTTCTATTCTTTGTTTCATTTATTTCTGCTCTGATCTTTATTATTTCCTTTCTTCTGATGGCTGTGGGCTTTTTTTGCTATTCTCTTTGTACTTGTTTGAGTTCTGTAGTTAACGTTTTGATTTTGTCCCTTTCTTCTCTTTTGATGTGTGCATCTACTGCTGTAAATTGTCCTCTGAGGATTCCCATTGCTGTGTCCCAAAGGTTTTGGTATGATGTGTTCTCATTCTCCTTTGATTCTAGGAATTTTTGATTCTATCTCTGATTTCTTCTATTACCCAGTGATGTGTAAGCAGGGTGTTATTCAGTTTTCATGTAATTTTTTTTTTTTTTTTTACTTGCTTTTCCTGTTGTTAATTTCTGCCTTGATGGCGTTGTGGTCATAGAAGATACTTTGTATTATTTCAACCTTTTGGATCTTGTTGAGGATTGCTCTGTGGCCTAAGAAGTGGTCTTTTCTGGAGAATGTTCCATGTGCATCGGAAAAGAATGTGTATTTTGCAACCATTGGGTGTAGTGTTCTATATATGTCTATGAGGTCAAGTTGGCAGATTGTGCCCTTTTAGGTCTTCTGTATCTTTGTTGAGTTTCTTTCTAGATGTTCTGTCCTTTACCCAAAGTGGTGTGTTGAAGTCTCCTACTATTATTTTGGAACTGTCAATTTCTCTTTTCAGTGCTGTTAGAGTTTGTTTTATGTATTTTGGAGCTCTGTCATTGGGTGCATAGATGTTTATTATGGTTATGTCTTCATGATGGATTGTCCCCTTAACCATTATTTAGTGTCCTTCTTTGTCTTTTATAGTGGATTTTGGTTTAAAATCTATTTTATCTGAGATTAGTATTGCCACTCCTGCTAGTTTTTGGTAGCTGTTTGCTTGATATATTTTTTCCATCCTTTGATTTTTAATGGATTTATGTCTTTGTGTCTGAGGTGTATCTCTTGTAGACAGCATATAGATGGATCCTGTTTTTTTATACATTCTGTCACTCTCCATCTGTTTATGGGCGCATTTAGGCCATTTACATTCAGTGTAATTATTAATAGGTATGAGTTTATTGCTGTCATTTTGTAGTGGTTTTGGCCTGTGCTGTTTTCTTTGTTCCTCTTACTCTCCTGTACTGAATTACTTTTGTTTGTGGATTTTTTGTTCATTTCTTTTGTTTTTGTAGGTTTTGTTTTTACTGAGACTTTATGTTTTTCTTCTTTATTTTGATGGGTAGGTTTGTTAACTTTCTTTGTGGTTACCTTGAAATTTTCTCTTATCTTCCTAGATTTGAACCAGTCTATTAGTACTTGGTATCGCCTTGCCTTCCCCTCCACTGGAAGGTTTTATACCTACACAGTGTATTCCCCTTTTATTGTTCTGATGCTGTTGTCATTGACATATTAAGCTCCCTGGCTCCCTCTTGTAATTGTTTTGGTTTTGGATAGTCCTTAAGAGTTCATTTCCTAGGCTGGTATCTGGCTAGTACAATCCTGTGTCCTAGATTCAGCCTGTGGTCTGACATTGTTTGTTCTCAGATCAAAGGACTCCCTTTAATAATTCTTGGAAGTTTGGTTTGGTTGTTACATACACTCTTAATTTCTGTTTATCTGGAAATGACCTAATTTCGCCATCATATTTGAACAAGCGTTTTCCAGGATATATTATTCTTGGCTGGCAATTTTTTTTCTTTTGGGGTTGTATATATGTCATCCCATTGCCTTCTTGCCTGCATGGTTTCTGCCAAATAATCCGAGCCTAGTCTTGTTGTTTCTCCTCTGTATGTGACTTTTTGTTTTTCTCAGCTGCTCTCAGGATTCTTTGTTTGCCTTTGGTTTTAGCGAGAGTGATTATGATATGCCTTGATGATTTTCTTTTGGGGTCTATACTTTATGGGGTTCATTGAGCTTCTTGGATGATCAGCTTTTCATCTTTCATTATAATGGGGAAATTTTCTGTCAGCAATTCTTCAATGATCTTCTCTGTGTTTTCTGTTTTCTCCCCCTTCTGGAACTCTGATCACTCTCAGATTTTTCTTTTGATTGTATCCCACATAATTCTCAGGGTTTCTTCATTTTTGTTCATTCTTTTTTCTGATTTTTCCTCGAACAGAGCTGTATCCAAATGTTTGTCTTCAATTTTACTAATTCTATCTTCCATTGTTTGAAACCTGCTCCTCAGCTCTTCTATGACACTGTCCATTTCTGAAATCTTGCTGTTTATCTTTTGGATTTCTAACTTGTTTTTGTATGATTTCTAGTTGTGAATTTATTTTGGCATTTTGTTCCTGTATTATTTTATTGAATTATTTCATTTTTTGTCTATATTTTCCAAGAATTTGTCTGCCTTTTCCATGAATTTATCTATTGTTTCCTCAGTTTTATATGCCTTTTGTTTCAACTCTTGGATAATTCTGAATATTAGAGATTTGAATTCCCTATCAGGTAGTGCTAGTGACTTTTCTTCTACTGGAAAGTCATCTGGTGTTTTATTCTGGAAGCCTACTAAAACGATCCTGTCCTTTTTTTGTGGATGTTTTGATATTGTCTGCTGTCTTCAGGGCATTCAGTAGTTATTTTCCACGTTTATTGATTGTAGATTTGTCTGTTTTGTCCTGCATTTTTGTTTTATTTGGTTATGTCTGAGCAGGTAGGCTGTGCGTTCTTTGTTGTTTGCTCATCTGTGGGAACGATACTTTTCACCTCCTTTTCTAATGGGCAGGGTCAGTCACTCAGGTATGGTACAGCAAAGAAGGTCCAGCTGAAGGGGAGTTGCTGGGATGGGCTGTTTGTTGCATGTACTAAGGCTGACAGGGAGGAACTTGAATCAGTGCAGGGCAGGTTCTGGTAGGCCGTGCCTGTCTGTTTGGGAGTGTGATGTTCAGCACTTGCTGCAGGTAGGCAGGAAGGAGGGGGGATATTGTGGTTTGTGGTGCTAAGATGGGTATGGGAAAGAGGATAGAGAGGAGAGAGGAACAGGTGCCAAAAACATACACAGAAACAAAAAAGAGTGCTCAGGGAGCTTGCTATTGGAGTGGATAAATGAGAGACTGAGAAATGGAGAAAAAATAAAATTAAAAAAAAAGAAAAAAATGAATAAATAACTATTAGAAGGAAAAAAAAGAAAGAAAAGCCCCCCAGGGATCCCATCAGTGTGGCTGCTAGGACAGAGGAAGTTGCTCCAAGATCATGGAATACAGCCTGGCTAGAAGGGGTAGAGGTGTCACACAGTGCCAGGTATTCAGGAGACAGGAAGAGAAGGTAAGTATAGAGATAAGAAACTGGAAATGAAGAAAGACAAAAAGTGAAACAAAGACAGAAGAAAAGAAAAATAAACAAACAAGAAAAAAGAAATGCCCTCAAGGATGTCACTGTGCATTTGCACAGAGTAAGGGAGTAGCTCCCATGCTGGGCATTACTGGCCAGCTAGAAGAGGCTCCCAAGCTGAGAAAAGAAAAAGAAAACAAACAAACAAATCAAAACAAAGCAAATCAGAACAAAGAAACAAAAGCCCTGGGGGTCCCATTAGCATGGCGGCACAGGCAGAGAAGCAGTTTGACAGTCGAGCAGTGTTTCGCAGCCTTTCAGGAAGAAGCAAAGATGGCAAATGGAGCCAGATATTTGACAGAAAGGAGGGGAAGGTGGTGGGAGGTAAGGAAGAAATCTAATGAAGTGGAAAAAAGCAACACCAGCAGCTAACAAATGGCACTCAGGGAGCCGGCCAGGTGGACTCCAAGAGACACCAGGGTGAAGCCAGTGCTTCCCAGCCAGTAGACTGTGGCCGCAGGAAGCAGAGGAGGCTCAGTGGGGGGTGAAGAATGGTGGGAGGTTGGGAAAGTGTATATCGCTGGTTACCAGTTGTTCTGTTTCCTGCTGGAAGCTCCGTGAAGCTGCTTTCTCATGCCCCCATTTTCTGATCTCTGATAGGAGTCCAAGATGGCTAATCTGTGTTGTGGTAGCTGATAGGAGACCTCTGCATGTATCTCTCCCTGTTCTCTGTTCTTTGTCAGTTTCATATTCCATTCGGTGCTTGGCTGAGTTCTTTATCTCTTCATTTGATGCTTGGGGTTTCAGGATTGACGTGTGACTCTGTTTGACTTAGTTTTTCAGATCTTTACTGGGGAGGGAAGGTGTGGTGCTTCTGTCTATAGTGTCAAGTTGCCCTGAAGTTACTGCCTATGTTTTTATAGTCTCTGATTTTATCATATTTTCTGGTATTTTAGCTGCAATATTGTGGTTATTAGTATTTGTGAACCTGTATCAATAATTTTTTTGTGAATGAAATAGTACTTAAAGGAAAAGAAAGAAAAAAATCAAAAACATTGTACCAAAAACATTACTAAGGATTCTTTATGGTCTGGTATGGGAGGAGGTCCATGGGGGTAGTGGGGTGGGTGACACCATGAGTTAGCATACTTGGTGACACCAAGCCAGTATCACCCCTGTAAGCAGGATTAATAATTTGAAGAGTCATGGTCTTTTATTTTCAAAGAAAATAATGTTGCCGCAAGAGCAATAGTAGGAGACCTAGGTAGGAAGGAGGGAGTGAGTTGGGCAAGGAGAGAGGGAAGTTATTTAGAGAAGTCCTTTTTTTTTGCAAAATATACCTGTTAAGCATAGGTAAGCAAATAAATAAATAAATAACAAAAAGCAACATTCCAACTCTGTCAGTGGAGTCCAGATATTTCTAAGCTACTCCTCATCTTTTTTCAAGCCAACTGCCAAGAATAAGGCAAAATGCGTTCCAGCTAATGGAATTCATAAATCATTTGTAAGAGCCAGGGCATCTTTCAACTTTAGCATTCTTTTGTGCAGTCTTCAAACAAGCTGGCAGCTAAGACATTTAACAAGTTTCTCAGCTGCTGTTCTGTTCTCACTGCCACAAAATCCTCAATGAAAGGGCGAGAATGGGCACTAACCATTCTGCCTTCTGAAGCCTACTGAATGACTCCCCCACTGCCAGATGGGATCAGAGACAGACTGTGTTCTGGTTAGGAAATGGAGTTAGCAATGGTGGAAAAACACAGCTCAGATACTCTTCCATTTAAACCAGTCAAACCAGTTGCTGTCAAGTTGACTCTGACTCATGGCAACCCTATGTGTGTCAGAGTAGAACTGTGCTCTATAGAGTTTTGAGAAATAGATCACGAGGACTTTCTCCTGAGGTGCCTGTAGTTAGACTCAAACCTCCAGCCTTCTAATTAGCAGTCAAGTGCATTAACAGGTTGCACCACCGAGATAGTCCAATTTTTCATTTAGCCATCACATACTCACTGCAAGGCTACTGGGAACTAGTCCTGTGAGATTCAAAAAGAAATAAAACCCAACCCTGCCCTAGTAAAAGAATATTTCAACAGAGGAACTATGAAACTCCCCATTTGTTGCCACTGTAAGAGACGGCTGGGCCAACGAACCTTTGCTCTGGGCCCATTCAGGTATTTGCAAACCCTCATGATTTGTCCTCTTTTCAACCTAGAAATGACAGGGCAACACTGTTAAGTATTTAGTTTGTCTTGGTACCTCCAGTCCCTTCTTACTCACTATTTTCTCTCCTTCATGATGCTGTGTCCTGTCCTTCTTCACTGACCCATGTTACCTGGCTTAAGCCCCCCCCCCCACCTCTCTCAGTAAAGGGTATGAAGTCAGTCATTCAGGAAGTACTAAGTGTGGCATGATGCCCTTGTGCTCAGAACACAGTGATGTATCATTGAAAAGAGATAGCTACTTTAGGGACTTCTGGGCAACATGACACTATAGACAGAAGCACCATGCTGTCTCTCCACAGTGAAGATCTGAAAAACAAAGTCAAACAGAGACACACATCAATCCTGAAACCCTAAGCATCAAATGAAGAGATACAGAACTCATCAAACCACCAAATGGAATAAGAAACTGACAGAGAACAGAGAATGAGGAGAGATATGTGCAGAGGTCCCCTATCAGCTAACACAATACGGATCCTGTCAGAGATCAGCGAACAGGGAGTATGGGAAAGCAGCTTCACAGAGATTCCAGCAGGAGTGAGAATAACTGGTAACCAGTGACATATGCTTTCCCACCCCCATTCTTCTTCACCGCCTCAGACTCCTCTGCTTCCTGAGGCCACAGTCTCTTGGCTGAGAAGCATCGGCTTCACCCCTGTGCCACTTGGATTCCACCCACCCACACTGGCCGGCTCCCTGAGTGCCATTTGTTTGTTACTGGTGTTTCTTTTTTCCACTTCTTTTGGTTTCTTCCATACCTTTCACCACTTCCCCCTGCCGTTTCTCTCAAATATATTGCTCCATGTGCCATCTTTGCTTCTTCCTGAAAGGCTGCAAAACACTGCTCGACTGTGGAATTGCTTATTGGCCCCTGTCGCCAGCCTGCTGAGATCCCCAAGACTTGTTTGTTTGTTTGTCTTGATTTCTTCTGTTTTGATCTCTTTGTTGGTTGGTTTTCTTTATCTTTTCTTGTCTTGGGCGACCCTTTTAGCAGGGCAGTACTGAGCGGCTTGGGAGCTACTCCCTAAGCCTACGGAGCTGCACAGTGGGATCCCTGGGGGCATTTCTTTTTTCATGTTTTTTTGTTTGTTTTGTTTTTCCTGTCTATTTCCCTTTTTGTCTTTCTTCATTTCTCAGTTTCTCATCTCTCTATACTTACCTTCTCCTCGTGTCTCCTGAATACGTGGTGCTGTGTGACTCCTCTATCCCTTCTAGCTATGCTGTACTTCACAGCTGGGAGCAACTTCCCCAGTCCTTGCAGCTGCACCGGTGGAATCCCTGGGGGCTTTGCTTTACCTTTTTCTTTCTAATTTATATTTCTTCGTTTTTTTCTTTTAAACTTTTCTTTCCCCCCTTTTTGTTTTTCTAAATTTCTCAGTATCCCATCTCTCCACTCCAATGGCAAGCTCCCTTAACATGCTTTTTTGTTTGTTTTTTTTTGTGTTTTTTGGCTCTTGTTTCTCTCTCCTCTTTCCCATACCTATCTTAGCCCCACTCATCACAATCTCCTCACTCCTTCCTGACTACCTGCACCATGCAGTGAACATCACACCCCCAAGTAGCACAGGCACAGTCTACCAGAACCTACCCTGCACTGATTACCAGCCAGCCCTGTTGGCCCTAGTACATTCCAAAAACAACTCATCCCAGCAACTCCCCTTCAGCTGGACCTGCCCTGCTGTACCATACTAGAGTTATGGACCCTGCCCATTGGAGAAGGAGATGAAAAGTATCAAGCCCACAGAGAAGCAAACAATAATGAACACACAGCCTGCCTGCTCAGATATAACCAAATAAAACAAAAAAACAGGATTAAACAAACAAATCTACAATTAAGAAATGAGGAAAATAATTACTGAATATCCTGAAGACAGCAGACAACATCAAAGCACATAAAAAAGACAAGATGGTTCCAGTAGGCATCCAAAGTACAACACCAGATGACCTTCCAGTAGAAGAAAAGCACAAGAACTACCAGATAGAGAATTCAAATCTCTAAGATTCAGAGCTATCCAAGAGTTGAAGCAAAAAACAGACAAAAATGAGGGGGAAAAAAACCACAAATTCATGGAAAATATAGACAAAAAATGAAAGAATTAAGGAAAATAATACAGGAACAAAATTCACAACTAGAAATAATAAAAAACAATAATTAGAAATCCAAAAGATAAAAAACAAGATTTCAGAAATGGACAGTCACAGAAAGGCTGAGGAGCATGTTTGAAATGATGGAAGACAGGATCAGTGAAATTGAAGACAAAGACTTGGATACAACTCTGAGGGAAAATCAGCAAAAAAGGACAAAGAAAAATGAAGAAGCCCTGAGAATTATGTGGGATACAATCAAAAGAAAAATCTGCTAGTGTTTGGAGTTCCAGAAAGGGCGAGAAAACAGAAAACACAGAAAGGATCATTGAAGAACTGCTGACAGAAAACTTCCCTAATATCATGAAAGATGAAAAGTTGACCATCCAAGAAGCTCAATGAACCCCATATTAGACCCCAAAAGAAAATCACCAAGGCATATCATAATCACACTCACTAAACCAAAGACAAAGAAATAATCCTGACAGCAGCTCAAGAAAAATGAAAAGTCACATACAGAGGAGAAACAATAAGACTAAGCTCGGATTATTTGGCAGAAACCATTCAGGCAAGAAGGTAATGGGATGACATCTATAAAATATTGAAAGAAAAAAAATGACAGCCAAGAATAATATATCCTGAAAAACTCTCATTCAAATACGATAGTGAAATTAGGACATTTCCAGATAAACAGAAATTAAGGGAATATGTAAAAACCAAACCAAACTCACAATAATTATTAAAGGGAGTCCTTCAATCTGAGAACAAACAACATCAGACCACAGGTTGATTCTAGGATGCAGGATCATACCGGCCAGATACCAACCTTGGATATGAACTCTCAAAGACTATCCAAAAACGAAGGAATTACAAATGGGAACCAGAGAGGTTAATCTGTCAATGACAACAACATCAAAACAATAAAAGAGGGAATAAACGGTGTAGGTATAGAACCTTATAATGCAGAGGAAGGCAAGGCGATGCCAAGTAATGATAGACTGGTTCAAACCTAGCAATATAATGGTAAATTTCAAGGTAACTACAAAGAAAGTTAATAAACCTACTCACCAAAATAAAGAAGAAAAACCTAAAGTCTCAGTAAAAGAAAAACCTACAAAAACAAAAGAAATGAAAAAAAAAAAACCCTCAAATAAAAGGCATTCAGCACAGGAGAATAAGACAAACAAAGAAAACATCAGCACCACAAAAAAAAAAGCTACAAAATGACAGCAATAAACTCACACTTACCAATAACTACACTGAATGCAAAAGGCTTAAATGCACCCATAAAGAGATGGGGAGTGAGAGCTGGATAAAAAAACAGGATCCATCAGCATACTGTCTACAAGGGACACACCTTAGAAACAAAGATGTAAAATTATTAAAAATTGAAGGATGGAAAAAATACATATCAATCAAACAGCTACCAAAAGAGAGCAGGAGTGACAATATTAATCTCAGATAAAAATAGACTTTAAAACAAATCCACCATAAAAGACAAAGAAGGACACTATACAACGATTAAGGGGATGATCCATCATGAAGACATAACCATAATAAACATCTACGCACCCAATGACAGGGCTCCAAAATACATAAAACAAACTCTAACTGCATTGAAAGAGAAATTGACAGTTCCACAAAAATAGTAGAAGACTTCAACACACCACTCTCAGTAAAGGATAGAACATCTAAACAGAAACTCAACAAAGATATAGAAGACCTAAAGGGCACAATCAGCCAAACTGACCTCATAGACATATAGAGAACGCTCCACCCAACAGCTGCAAAGTACGCATTCTTTTCCAGTGCACATGGAACTTTCTCCAGAGTAGACCACATCTTAGGCCACAGAGCAACCCTCAACAAGATCCAAAACACAGAGATAATACAAAGTATCTCCTCTGACCATAATACCATAAAGGTAGAAATTAACAACAGGAAAAGTAAGGAAAAAAAATCAATTACATGAAAACTGAATAACACCCTGCTTAAAACCCACTGGGTAACAGAAGAAATCAGAGACGGAATCAAAAAATTCCTAGAATCAAATGAGAATGAAAACACATCATACCAAAACCTTTGGGACACAAAAAAGGCAGTCCTCAAAGGACAATTTATAGCACTAATGCACACATCAAAAAAGAAGAAAGGGACAAAATCAAAACATTAACTACATGACTCAAACAAATAGAAACAGAACAGCAAAAAAGCCCACAGCTACCAGAAGAAAGGAAATAATAAAGATCAGAGCAGAAATAAATGAAATAGAAATAGAAAAATAATAGAACCAACAAAAGCAAAAGTTGGTTCTTTGAAAGAATCAACAAAATCAATAAACCATTGGCCAGACTGACAAAAGAAAAGCAGGAGAGGATGCAAATAACACAAATAGGAAATGAACTGGGGGACATTAAAACAGACCCAACTGAAATAAAAAGGATCATAACAGAGTATTATGAAAAACTATACTCCAACAAGTTTGAAAACCTAGAGGATATGGATAAATTTCTATAAACACACTACATACCGAAACTAACACAAAGTGCTATTGAAAATCTGAACAGATCCATAACAAGAGAATAGATTGAAAAGGTAATAAAAAACACCCAACAAAAAAAAGCATGGGCCCAGATGGCTTCACTAGAGAATTCTACAAAACATTCAGAGAAGAGCTTATACCAGTACTACTTACACTAGTTCAGAACATAGAAAAGGAAGTGACACTTCCAAATTCATTCTATGAAGCCAGCATAATACTGATACCAAAACCAGACGAAGAAGCCACAAAAAAAGAAAATTACAGACCAATATCTCTCATGAATATAGATAAAAAAATTCTCAACAAATTTATAGGCAATAGAATTCAGCATCATATAAAAAAAATAATACACTATGATCAAGTAAGATTTATACTAGGTATGCAAGGATCGTTCAACATTAGAAAATTGATCAACATAATTTACCACATAAATAAAAGGAAAGAAAAGATTCATACCATCATCTCAACTGACAGAGAAAAAGCATTTCACAAAGTCCAACACTGATTCCTGATTAAAAAAACTCTCAATAGAATACATATAGAAGGGAAATTTCTCAACATAATAAAGGGCATCTTTGCAAAACCAATGCCCAACATCATTCTTAATGGAGAGAGGCTGAAAACATTCCCCTTGAGAACAGGAATAAGACAAAGATTCCCCTTATTACCACTCTTCTATTTAACATTGTGCTGAAAGTTCTAGCTAGAGCAATAAGGCAAGAAAAAGAAATAAAGGGCCTCCAAATTGGTAATGAAGTAGTTAAACGGTCCCTGTTTTGGATACTATGATACTATACCTAGAAAACCATAAAGATTCCACAAGAAAACTACTGGAACTAATAGAAAGATTCAGCACAGTAGCAGGATACAAGATACACATTAAAAAATCAGTTGGATTCCTATACACCAATAAAGAGAACAATGAAAAGGAAATCAGGAAAATAATACCATTTATAAAAGCCCCTAAAAAGATAAAATACTTAGGAATAAATCTAACCAGGGATACAAAAGACCTATACAAAGAAAACTACAAATCACTACTGCAAGAAACCCAAAGGGATCTACATAAATGCAAAAACATACCATGCTCATGGATAGGTAGACTCAACATTGTGAAAATGACATTTCTACCCAAAGTAATTAACAAATAAAATGCAATCCCGATCCAAAGACCAACAACATTCTTTAAAGAGATGGAGGAACTAATCATTAACTTTATATGGAAAGGGAAGAAGCCCTGGATGAGTAAAGCACTACTGAAGAAGGCTAAAGTAGGAGTACTCACACTACCTGACCTCAGAAGCTACTATACAGCTACCGTAGTCAAAACAGCCTGGTACTGATACAATGACAGATATACTGACCAATGGAACAGAACGGAGAACCCAGATATAAATCCATCCACCTAAGGTCACCTGATCTTTGGCAAGGGCCCAAAGTCCATCAAATGGGGAACAGGCAGTCTTTTTAACAAACGGTGCTGACAAAACTGGATGCCCATCTGCAAAAAAATGTAACAGGACCCATACCTCACTCCATGTACAAAAACTAATTCAAAATGGATCAAAGATGTAAATTTAAAGCTCAAAACTATAAAGTTCATAGAAGAAAAAATAGGATCAACGCTAGAGACCCTAATACAAGGCATTAACAGGATACAAACCATAACAAACAACACACAATCTCCAGAAGACAAGCTAGATAACTGGGATCTCCTAAAAATTAAACACTTATGCTCGTCAAAAGACTTCACCAAGAGAATAAAAAGAAAACCTACAGACTGGGAAAAAAACCTTTGGACATTACAAGTCAGACAAAGGTCTAATCTCTAAAATCTACAAGAAAATCCAATACCTCTACAACAAAAAGACAAATAATCCTATTAAAAAATGGGCAAAGGAAATGAAAAGACACTTCACCAAAGAAGACATTCAAGCGGCCAACAGACACATGAGGAAATACTCGCGATCACTAGCCATTAGAGAAATGCAAATTAAAACCATAATGAGATATCATCGCACCCCGGCATTACTGGCATGAATCAAAAGAACCGGAAATAACAAATGTTGGAGAGGCTGTGGGGAGATGGGAACTCTTATGCACTGCTGGTGGGAAAGCAAAATGATACAACCATTTTGGAAAATGATCTGGCACTTCCTTAGAAAGCTAGAAATAGACATAGCATATGATCCAGTAATCCCACTCCTAGGAATATATCCTAGAGAAGAGTGAGCCATCACACGAATAAACATACGCACATCTGTGTTCATTGTAGCATCGTTCACAATAGGAAAAAGATGGAAACAACCTAGATGCCCATCAACAGATGAATGAATAAACAAACTATGGTACATACACACAATAGAGTATTATGCAACGATGAAGAACAATGATGAATCTGTGAAGCACCTCATAACATGGATGAAACTGGAGGACATTAGGCTGAGTGAAATAAGTTAATCACAAAAGGACAAATACTGTATGAGACCACTACTGTAAAAACTCATGAAAAAAGTTTACACACAAAAAGAAACAACCTTTGTTGGTTACCATGGATGGGAGCTGTGGTGGGGAATACTAAATAGACGATAGATAAGTGGTAACTTAAGTGAAGGGTAAGACAGTACACAATACTGGGGAAGCCAGTACAACTTGTACAAGGAAAGGTCACGGAAGCTCCATAGACACATCCAAACTCCCTGAGGGACTGAATTGCTGGGTGGAGGGCTGTGGGGACCATGGTCTCGGGGAACATCTAGCTCAATTGACATAACATAGTTTATAAAGAAAATGTTCTGCATTCTACCTTGGTGAGTAGCATCTGGGTCTTAAAAGCCTGTGAACAGCCATCTAAGATACTCCACTAGTCTCACCCCTTCAGGAGCAAGGGAGAATGAAAACAAGATACAAGGGAAAGATTAGTCCAAAGGACTAATAGACCACAACTACCACGACCTCCACCAGACTGAGTCCAATACAACCAGATGGTGCCTGGCTACCACTACCGACTGCTCTGACCGGGATCACAACAGAGGGTCCTGGACAGAGCTGGAGAAGGATGTAGAACAAAATTCTAACTCACATAAAAAGACCAGACTTACTGGCTTGACAGAGACTGGAAAAACCCCAAGAGTATGGCCCCCAGATACCGTTATATCTCAGTAATGAAGTCACCCCCAAGGTTCACCCTTCAGCCAAAGATTAGACAGCCCCATAAAACAAAATGAGACTAATGGGTACAACAGTACAAGGACAAGGACTAGAAGGCAGGAGGGGACAGGAAAGCTGGTAATAGGGCACCCAAGTTTGAGAAGGGACAGTGTTGACGTGTCGTGGGGTTGTTAACCATTGTCATAAAACAATATGTGTACTAACTGTTTAATGAGGAGCTATTTGTTCTGTAAGCCTTCATCTAAAGTACAATAAAAAAAAGAAAAGATAGCTACTGTAAAAAGGCTAGTTTTCTTGTATGATTTATAGAAAGCCACGTCATCTCTCACTTTAGAGTCACTAGTACCTCATATCAGTCAGAATCTGCTTGATGGCAACGGGTTTTTTTTTTTTTTAATACCTCACTTAAGGAGCCCTGGTTGCACAATAGTTAAGCATTCTGCTGCTAACCAAAATGTTGGTAGTTTGAATCCATCCAACAGCTCTTCAGGAGAAAAGACCTGGTGATTTGATTCCATAAAGATTACAGCCTAGGAAGCCCTATGGGGCAGTTCTGTTCTGTCTCTTGAGGCCACTATGAGTCAAAAATCAGCTCAAAAGCACCTAACAAAAACAAGAACATCACCCCATCTTAGCAAGACTTTAAGATCCATGATACTTGTACTTAAATGTTTTTTGCTGTTAAAACTCTTTCAAGCATTATGAGCCCACAGTGCATGGGGCAATAATTTTGGAGCACAGGATTCTACCCCATATCTTTGAAATCACTGCATTCACCTGTCCACTTGCCATTGTTAATTCTCTGAGACTGTGATATATAACATAGTAGCCAGCAGCCACATTTGGCTGTAACTGTGACTTTAAATTAAAGTAATTAAAATTACATAAATTTAAAACTTCAGTGTCTAAGTCACGGTAGCCATATTTCAAGTGCTCAGTAGCTGCATGTGGCTAGTGGCTACCGTACTGGACAGCACAGAACATTTCCATCTTTGTAGAAGTTTCTATTGACACCAGTGCTCTGAACCAATATTTCAACCACAGCTAAGGATCACTCTTAGACGTAAAAAATTCACTCAAGAATAATTTAACTGTCTATATTTTAAAAAATCAGCCACAATAAAAAAATAAGCTATAATTATGTAAGACAATTATTCTCCTACATATAAAAGAACCAGAGACAACATTTTTCATTACATACTAAAGAAAGAACATAACAAAGACTTCCTAGATACAGTAAGGACTGAACTAAAATGAGTTAGAAAAATAAAAATTCAGTTTATTTTTTAAACAGGCTTAGTCCTTGGGTATCTATGTAAAGTGGCACTTCATAATTATAACCATTCTCACATAATGCTTTAAAATCCACATAAATATTTTCGTCTTCATTTTGTTCCTTTAGTGTCTAATAAAAACACGTGTCGAGAGCCTACATTGTTAAAATTCAATACATCAAACACAAAAGGGAAGCTAAGTCTCCAGCTAATCCAAAATGGAGCTGTTAAGTATGAAAGCCAGGAACAAAAGAGGAGTATTAAATACAAAGAAAGGTCATCTGACCGCTACACATGGAGACCCTCCTGGTGCTCTGACAGCTGACGAACCTTGTCTTTGTCTCTTAGGAGTCCTGGTTAGTGTTCAAGCTCTTTGTCATTTATAGCAGGGCGGTAGTTTTGCCAACCCAGGACTCTCTTGGCCATTGCTCCTGCTGCTGCCCCTTTTTGTGTCTGTGCTACAGCACGCCATCAGCATCGCCACCATGGGCAGCGGAGTGTTGAAGGTGACACAGTAGTATGGATGGTGACTTGCAAGCCAGTGATATTTTGAGACTGGCCAGCTTGGTGGCTGAACCTCCGGAAAAAATACACTTCCACCCCTGAGATACTTTCCCCACTTCCAATCTGGACCCCTCTCTATTTCCATCCCATCGATTAATAGAACAATAGAATACAGAATGGCAAAAAGGAGGAAGTAAATATCGAATTCTGTAAGACTTCCCTCCTCTTTTTCCCAGGCTTCACCTCATTCTGGAAATGATTGCTTATTCTCATAGCAGCTTACCATTCATGGACACCAGACACATAGTCAGCTTTCTATTTTGATGATGAGTTAAAACATATCCCAAAGAGCACTGTCCTGCTCCACCTCGAACCAATTGTTGTCAAGTCGACTCCAACTTCTCCCTGTGTGGTGCGAACAAATAACACACTCCGCTGCTAACCAAAAGGTTGCTGTAAGAGTGCATCCAGAAGTGCCTCGTAAGAAAACTCTGGTAATCTACTTCTGAAAAATCAACCACTGAAAACCCTGTGGAGCACAGTTCTACTCCAACACACATGGGGTTGCGATGAGTCAGAATTGATTCCATGGCAACTGGTTTCTTCTCCACCTATATCCCACACTATGCTATTTCTCTTGGTGGCTTATCACGAAACCTGAAGAGCAATCACTAAAAATTGTACCAATCAGTCAACAAATATTTACTGACACCCATTGTGGACCCGAGCTCCTTCCCTTCATGGACCTTCCAGAAAGAAGGACTCTGTTAAGATACAAATATCTGAAAGTGGAGGATGAGATGCAGTCACCTTGATGAATAGGACTTTATATGGTTTGATCCTATCAAAGATGACTGAGCAGTCTAAGCCACATGGACAGTAGGGCAGAGGTTTGGGGGTGGAAGGGGCACCTGGAGGCAACACTTGGAGTAGAGCATCAATATCATTAGAAGGCCCTAAACGGAGAGGGAGAAGGGCTGTGAAGGTCAACCTTGGCCCAGTCAATCAGTCCATGTTAGAGTGCAGGGCTCAGTCCTCCTCCATTTCAGCATCAAGAAGGGTTAGTTACAAGCACGCTTTCCTTCCTTTGTCTACCTTCAGTTTGGCTCACTGTTTCCTCAAATGCTGAGGCATGTTTTTACCAAAACAGTGACATTCAGAACATTTGGTAATTCTCTGAAATTCGTTTATTAAGAAAGAGCTGCTGTTGAGTTGACTCTGACTCATGGTGACCCCATGTGTGTCAGAGTAGAACTGTGCTCCACAGCATTTTCAATGGCTGATTTTTTGGAAGTAGATCACCAGGCCTTCCTTTGGAGGTACTTCTGTGTTGACTCAGCCCTTCAAACTTTTGGCTAGCTGCTGAGAGTGTTAACTGTTCACAAAGCTCAGGCACTCCCACTTATTAACACACACCCTAAAATGATAAACCTTTTCTTTCTTATACAGTTCACAAGAACGTAAGTAGCACATCGTCTGTGGTGTCAGCTATCCTATTGCTCTCATGTTCTTAGGAATGGTGTCAACACAAAGTTGAAGCATTGGGAGTTAGCAGGCAAGCACTTTCTTGTGTTTTAGACTTGATGGGAAAGTTTCATAGGATAAGATGACAGGGCTGAGCATGTTTTAAAGCTTGCAAAGAAGAGTAGGTAGGTTCAGCTACTGAGTTGCTCTGTGATTCCACCAAGACGACAGTTTTAATTGTGCTTGGCAGATGAGCTAATTATGATCAGAGAAAGTTAACACTGGGTTGCAAGGAACAACACATTTTTCTCCCCTGGGAAACGGACGGAGCACACAAATGACATCCTTATGCAATTCAAGTGCTTCTTCAAGGGTTGGAAAGATACTCAAACCAAAGGAGTTCAAGATAAAGGGGAGAGAAAAAAGGTATCTGTGTGGGACCGTGAAGGTTGAGTGGTGAGCAGGAAGTGGAGTTCAAAAGAGGTAGAATAATAGCTCACAAAAGGCAGCAATAAGTGGGAAAGAGCAATTAATTGAATCAGTCTGTTAAGGCTCAAAACAGTCTGATATAAAGACGACGTAATATCCTGATTCCCGAGTTAAGTTCCCAAATCTTGCATATGACTAATAATTAAAGCCAGCTCTTGGGAAATAAATTCGTTAATTTGTATATTCAAAAATTGGAAAACAGTTAGCCCTTTGACCCCACTCCAAATTTTATTTTGAGGGGTGAATTCTTTATGATCCTCAAAAAAAGTTGGAAGCATTCTATGTAACCGTGAAGAATTTGAGATCCTAATGAAAGGCCAAGAAAACAACCTTTACTTCCAAATGTTCAGCCACATCCTACACAACCCACAAATTTTGCTTTTTAAGACTCAACTTCCAGCATCAGTATGTACTTCAGGGAGTCTTCTGAAGATACTGTCTTTTTTTTTTTCCCCCCTATTTCTTCCATCATTTTGTTACCTTACTTTTATACTCACAGACACACACATATATATACCCACATTAATGCCTCCATGAATGTTGGCAGGAGCAAAACAACCAGTCACTCTAAAGTGATCAGAGTTGAAAAGCTGGCCAGCTGTTTGGGAATCTCAGAATAAAAAACAGAGCCACAGATTTGGACCTGCTGTCCCTTATCAACTCTCACTTGGGAAGAACCTTGGGCTACTGGAGGAAGAACTCTCGTCTCTGTCAAAATAGTTGCTAGCACAACCAAGTTGAACGTTGAAGAGGATTATTTGTTTTTCACGCAGTTCTTAAGATAATGGCCCCACTCCCACCTTTGGGAGGTGTGTTGTTCACATTTTGTGACTGTGTACAAAATGAGTGAAAAAAAGTCATCGAAATCCATGGTATTGGCAGTTGAGAAATGAAAAGAAAAATGTTTTTTGGTTTTTTGAAGGCAGATTTTACTCTCTGCTTCCAGAAATAGTGAAGGGTTCTTCTCTCCCTTTAGTAGAAAGAGGAGAAGCATAAAATGGCCACAACGTTGGAAGAAACAAAGAATGATGCATTGCATTGGTGGTAGGATTGAGGAAAACATGCCTCCTGAGAGGACACAGCCGAATGGCATCACCAGTAACAACATGAAAGTGAGGCTTCCGTCTTCAGGGACAGAGGAGACTAAAGCACTGGGCAGTAGCTAACACTCGCAGAACCCAGGGTACAGAAGAAGACATCTAATCAGTGCTGCTCAAATTTAAGTGATCATCAGAATCAGAGGCAAATTATCCAATAAGCTTACCATGCTTACCAGGTCATCTGTAGTGAACAATTTCACATGGGGTTCACCACATCATCTATAGTGAGAAATTTAACATGCGTTGAACCCCACGTAAGATTGTTCACTACAGATTAATAAGTACAAGTAAGCTTGTGCTTACCTTGCTTACTGGGTCATCTGACCCTGTCAGGGATTGTAAACTTAAAAAGAGACTTTGATTCTGTAGGAAGGTGCTGTGGGGTTGGGAGAGAGGCAGATGCCAGCCATACCTAGAAGCAGAATCTTTGATATGGTGAAAAAATGTGGAATTGTTCACTACAGATGATCTGGTAAGCAAGGTCGGCTAATCTGCCCCTGATCAGAATCACCTGTTATAACATAGACCTGGGCCCTGCAGGTTCCAGAGATTCTAAATCAGTAGGTCTGATACGGGGCTAATGAATTTGCATCTCTAATAACTCCAACGTCATGTCAGTGCAATTGGTACTGGGGATCATGCTTTGATACACAAACCTCTGCAAGAGAACTTGGTTAATATTCAAGAGACAGGAATTTTATAGGAAACTCAAACCACATTTTACTTTAACAGGTAGTGCAGTGGTATATTCTATTAGGCAACTTTATAGAACATTGTGTTGATTTGCTTGCAGGTGAGAAGCATCAGGCTCTCCTGTGGCCTCCGTGTTCCCAGGAGCTGGGGAGGGGCTCTTGCTAAGTGACAGCATCACCTTTGTCACTGGGATCACATTGAGAAAAGATTGAGGAAAGGCTGAAATATACACAGAGCTTTTTGGACCCCTCTCAATTAATGGAAAAGCTTTTTATTCTGTTGTTCCATTTCTTAATGTTCTCAGTCTTTATGACATAGCTCATGATATCCCCAAATATTATACCAGGATTTTTTTTCTCCTCTTCTTTAAGCAATGGTTTATATCTAGGCCTATTGAAAGTCCTCAGAGACTCTGAACACCTGTCAAGAAAACAGAGAATCGTATTAGCTCTGGAAAGAAAACTGAGATTGTCAAACACATTGGCTTTGTTTGGTGTTGAACTTGATTTGGTGGTGACGGGAGCAGGCTCTTGCAAAGGGAAATTGCGGGGAAACACACCATACTTTTAATTGAAAGAGTCAGTGATTTCCGGGCAGGTGCATTCTGTTTGGCCACCTAAAATATTGTGTCCCCAGGTGATTTAAGTAATACAGCCACTTTAGCCAGTGGTTGAAAAGGCTCGTACCCACTGCAAAACCATTTCAGCACTTACTCATTAAACTTAAAACATCAAAGAGGATTTGCAAATCTGGAAAACATTTACGAAAAATTTAAATGGGATGTCACTTTGGCAGTGTAAGTGGCATGAAATGTTTGATTTTCAACTATTTACAGATGTAACTGACTCTGGGATTAATGCATGTGTTTTCCAGGAGAAACTCTATATGTAAAGTTTTGATCAAATTTGCCCAAGAAAGGAAAATTAGTTTAAATCTATATAATGTGGGAATGTTCCTCTGTATGTAGTGTGTGTATGTGTGTGTGTCTGTGGGAGAGAGGAATGTTTGTCTCTCAAATTCATATTGTTTTATAGAACTTGATATCAGAAATTCTGCATGAAAAAATTTAAGAACTTAATGTTCTAGTCCCATTTTAGTTTGGAATTACTGAGTTCCAAAGTTGCCACATCCTTTCTTTCCTGGTTCGTATTTATGTTTGGGAACTTCGTTTAAATAACTATTTGGAAACTGGTCATATAAGACAATGCCAAAAGACAGTATGAACTGGGAACATATCTGGCCTTTTACAAGTCTAAGAGATTTCTCAAATATTGTTTTACTGCCATAGATTCCAGTAAATGAATGATACTGTGACTCACAGCTCCAACCCTTGGGGAGAAAAAGAGGAACACGTTCAAGTTTGAGCCTAGGATATTTTGAAAGATTAAGCATTTTATGTAATTCACATGTTAGCTATTGTTTGTGTCACTTCTTACTCCTAAAATGATTTGAAGTGGCTTACAAAAGTACATACAATACTTTAAAAAGCAAGTCAGGAAAATGGGGGAAGAGAAAAATATAATTTCCATAAGTATACTTCACAAGAATAGGCTGCATATTTGGATCTGAATATTCTAGCAGCCAACCCAAAGAAGGAAACACTCTTTTTGAGCCTATTAGAAAAATAATAATAATAATCATTAATTGCTCAAGAAAAATATAGCTAGTACTGATACTAAAACCCTAGTGAAAAAATTTAAATGGGTCGGTATGGAAAGAATATAATATTCTCAAGAGGTTTCTTACATGATATAATAATGAGTTTTAAAGGACTGGGTTCCACACACCCCTCAATGTAGGCCATTGGCTTAACCCAAAAAAAGAGCTCAATTAGAGCAATGCTATGAGGGGGCAGAATGACACATTCAAGAAAATCAGCTGTACCTTAGTCTGGCTTATTCCAAGAATAAGAGTTTGTGTAGCTAACAAAATGAATAGATGTATGTCCTTCAGACCGTTCTCTCTAACCTTGGTTTGAAACCAAGCCTTTAGTAAATGTTGAGCCACGTCCCACAATCCTCCTCTTGCATGTCACTTTGGGAGCTTTTGAAAAACGCCATTCTTAGGCATCACCCCAGGTCTAATATATCAGAAACTGTGAGTGAATATCTTGGCTATCTGTATTCATAAAGCTTTTTGGGTGATTCTGAAGGACAACCAGGTGTGGTTACCATTGCTCTTAAAACTTTGACATTGTTAATCTTTGTTGAACATGTTTCTTCCATGGCTTCCATGACTCTGGGCACTCTTGCTTGTTCCCTTAGCCATCTCACATCTGCTTCTCTGATTCTACCTCTCTTGTTCCCTAAACGGGTATGACCCCTTCCATGTTTTTTCTCTTCACTCCCACCCTTACCAACACAAACAGACATATAATTCAACCACTCCATCAAATACCCCTCTCTACAAAATGTTCCTCTTTCCCTAGCTACAATACAACATTTTCAACTGCCTACCAGGAAAAAAAAAAAAAAAATGTTGCCATCAAATTGATTCAGACTCATGGCAACCTTGTGTATTACAGGGTAGAACTGCTATATAGGGTTTTCTTGGCTGCAATCTTTATGGAAGCAGATCACCAGGCCTTTCTTCTACAGTGCCACTGGTTTGGTTAGAATCCCCAACCTTTAAGTTAGTAGTTGAGCACAAACCCTTTGCACTACCCAGGGACCTTCCAAACATGTTCTCCTAAATCTCTTACCAGTCTTTTAAACTCGTCTCAAGTGATCATCTCATCTTCTTGATCAGCTCTAGCACCAATATGTTCTATTTGTAAGGATGACACTAGTACCTTTCTAGTTATGCAGATTTGAAACCTCCGTGTTAGTATCCTTGCTTTCTTGCTCCCTGCTTCTATTTTCAATCAACTGTCAAGTCTTCTTAATGGTATTTCTAAAATCTGAGTCACATATCTCAATCTTCATTCTCTTCTCTCTACAACTGCTGTAGATCCAGTCATCATTTTATCTCAATTCCAACTCACAGTGGCCCTATAGGACAGAGTAGAACTGTCCCATAGGGTTTCTCAGGCTGTAGTCTTTGTGAAAACATACTGTCACATCTTTCTTCCAAGGAGCCACTGATGGGTTCAAACTGCTGACTTGCAGTTAACAGCCAAGCACTTAATCACTACACCACCATGGCTCCTTTCTAAACAGCCTTACTCCGTACAAATTCTGCACTTTTCTGTCTTTAATCAATGCTTACATTGTTTCCTTCAGTGGAACTATCTCTTTGCTCTCACCTCAAATATGGTCTAAATCCGACCTAATCTTCAAGGCCTGTTTTAGTCAACTGTATACCCCACACATTCATTAGAATGATGTCTTCCCCAAAATTGAAGCACAATTAATATTGGATGAATGAGTGAGTGAGTGAATGAATGAGTGAATGTTCATCCAAGAATGTCCTCTTGGCTGCATTATCCTGGGAAGTTTGCCAACTGACAATTAAGCCACAGTTCACATGAAAACTTATCAATGCAAGGATTTTTGAGGCCAGGCAGCTCAACACAAGAGCAATAGCTCAGTTAGGAAAGATGCGCAGGTGCTTGGAAGCAACACCCATTCTTTACTTGCCTGTTATTAGGGGTGCAATGACACCACAGGACACTGTGATTTATCAGAGGAAAATAGCCTGGTAATAGGAGTAGAACTAGACCTCATTAAGATGAAACAGTGTCTGATATCCTTGAGTCGGACAAAAGAGAATATGAAATTGAGGTGGTCAGCATTACTGCCAAGCTGCATTTGAAAAGAATCAAATGAAGTGGCAACTGACAGCACTTAAGGAGGAAAATAACCCACAAATGAAACAGAAGCATGTTGAATGTAAACCTCGAGTCTTAAATGGGTTAAAATGGGACTTTACATTTGATTTCCTTTTTCGGTGAGATGACTCAGAGCAAATCTATAAAAGGAACAAGGTGTATATATTTAATATGCTCTTGTCAAAGCCCTACAGCAAAGGGTGAGGGTGGGATTAATTTAATTACCAAACTCTCGTCCTCTTAGTATAAGTATGGGCATGTTTCTAGTGCTGAAAAGACAAATAGTGCTTCATGAAGGGGTTAGGACAGAACAACTGGCAACTTTTTTGCTTGGAGAACATTTATGTCCCTGGCCATAGCCCTGTAAAGATCCTTGACTATTAAATAAATGGGGTATCAGTTATTCAACATTACTTTGTGTCCTGCCACCTTCCAAGACTGTAGGTAAGATGGCGGCATTTGCTTCATGTGGCCCATAGCTAGTAAGGACCACAGTCTGCAAATATGGTATAGCCTCTGTGCAGATAAAAGTTTGTGTTCTCAATTGACAACAGCAACTCAAAATGTGTGATGGGAAGCCTAGGGAACAGTGAGTTGAAGATAATGGTGATGGAATAATTTGGAAAAGGATAGTGAGAATAACACCACAACTGGAAGAATGTAATTGATGTCACTGAATTGTACATGTAGAAACTTTCAAAATGGGGTAACTTTGGCTATGTATATTTTCACCAAAAAAAAGTCCTCAAGGTCGAGAAGGGAGTGTTGACATGTCATGGGGTTGTTAACCAATGTCATAAAACAATATGTGTACTGACTGTTTAATGAGAAACTATTTGTTCTGTAAAACTTCATCTAAAGTACAATAAAAAAATTGAAAAAAAAAAAAAAAGATTGTGTTCTCAAATTGCTTCACAAGAAGACCATTAACTGAGAAGCAAATGACAGAGAGCTAGAGGCCTTTCACCCTGAGTCAGATTTGGCATTGCTTGTTGCTCTTGCTTTTCATTAATTACTTAACAGAAGAAAACTTAGTTGGTGGTAGTTTTTATTTACCAACAAAAATATCTTTATTCATGTTTTCCATAGAAATCCTCCAAAGGTACTTTTCCCTCACCAATGGGACCATCTTCACCCTTTCATTTCCATATCTCTGAGCACCCTCACTACCTTCACCACATTTGTAAACAGCCAAAGAACAGCCTTGAGCTAAGGAAGGAACCTTTAGGCTCTCTTGGATGCAGTACCAGTACCAGTTTCTGTGGAGTTGATTCTGACTCATGATGACCCCATGTGTCAGAGTAGGAATGCACTCCACAGGGTTTTCAATGGCTGATTTTGTGGAAGTAGGCCTCCAGGTCTTTCTTCCAAGACACCTTTGAGTTTGCAGCCAAGTGTATTAACCATTTGCACCACCCAGGGATGCCCCTTTGGTTGTATCAGGGGTCAAATCTCTTCTGGGGCCCCTACATTGAGGGGCTGGCACATGGGAGACATGGTTCCACTGCTCCCTACTGGTTACAAAGCCATTTCTTCCTTCTCTCAGTTGTTGATAATTTTTAAAGTGAGAAACACATGACTTAAAATAACACAAAGCCACATTTAAAAAAATTGATATGTAGCCTACTTCTTAATTTTAAAAACTTCAAGTTACGTCCATTTATACGTGATATATATTACACTGTTGCTAGACCATTTCACTAGAACAGAATGTTTGTTGTATGGAAGCAACCTTGAGAGATCATCTTGTTGGACACACAGCTCTTCTTCAGCCAACTGTGACAGCAATAACAAAGGGTGCTGTTCTGTGCTGTGGGAAAAGGCAAAGTAAACAAAATAAAAGTTCAATATGTTCCCTACAGAGATTTGCTTTGAAACATGACCCATAATAATTGCAAAAGAGGGGAAATACTTTTCCATCATTCTTCATAAATCCACCTCAGCTGAACAGTTGATTTAAAACTAAGAAACAACAGGCTCTTCTGATTTTAATCTTATTTCTTAAAATAAATAAATTCTTTCAACAGGGCAAAGGGGCAACATGGTTAAGGACAAAACAGGGGCCTGGAAATGTGAAGTGTCAGCTCCATCTCTGGGTGACCAGGAGTTCATGCGTCAGTGACTGAATCTTTCTGATTCAGCTTTCCCCACCTGCCAGGCGAGATTCAACAATGACATCTCATAGATGGAAAGAAAATTCACTCAGTAATAATAATAAAGAAAGCTTTTGTTGAAAGATTCTGAACTTTGTGAGTACTTAATTCAAATCACAATATTTACACTATTTCAGAGAAACTTTCTTAAGGGACTCATCTTTCTAGCTTGGGCCCTCCTGATAAATTTTTCTAAGGAGAACTACAACAAGAAGCCAAGGTGTTTAAAAAAATATATTTTTTTTTCCAGATTCAAGAAAGGATATAAATATGGTGTGTGTGTGGTATGGCAGGATGAGAAGAAACACAAGCAACTTGATGCTGACCTGCTCCGGGCCCCTGGGCCCACACACCTAAGGTGATTTTATGAGTCAAGGTGATTTTATGAGATAGGCAGTTTATTTCAGAAAACAAGCACTCCAAAAAATCATAATCCTTTAATTTTTACTATGAAAAAAATAAACATTTCATCTTTTCTGTGGTTAGCATACAGCAGTTATTTGTTAGTGAATTAAAAGGATTTCTTTCTTAATGTGATTTAGAAAAAATGTGAAAGACCCACAAGCCGAAGAACCATCATTTCAACATTAATATAATTCCCTCTCCCACCCATTTCTCACAATCATGTACTGTTGATATATTTAATCTTTTGTAATGGTTCCCATAGCAACTCCTGTCAGTGACAGAGCTGAAGGCTACCATACTCTGGAATCCCAGCCCTGCCCTGGGTGGCTTTTCTTTCTCTCTCTCCTCTTCCCTTTTCATTCATTTGTTTATATGAAACTTTGGGTATCTTTGAACCCTCCTTGCATTGACTGTCATAATTCTGCCAGAAATGAGAATACAGATCCTTTTAAAGATAAAAGACATGTTATTTTGTTTTTGTTTTTTGAAGCTGAGATCCTGATTTATATAAATCTACACTCTGCATCACCACTTACAACTTTCTTTAAAAGCACTTATGAACATGAGGAGGTGCTCTTTAAGGGGTGCTAATTAAAATGTGTCCCTAAAGAGTAAAAACGTCACCTCTGCCTTGCCCTCCGTTTCAGTGTGAGCAGACAAACAAGATTCTGGAAATCCCCTCTGTAAAAATTCATGGGGGTGACACAGACAGGGTTTGCAATGGCAGCCTTGGGACTGTGTAATGCATAAGAATTCAAAGGGTAGAACATACTTCTAATTTCCTTCCTCCAATTTGTTCCTCTGCCCCAGGTAATAACAGCTCCAAGGAGTGGGCTCGGGGACTAGAAAATCAAATATTATTATTAATCACTGTAATTACTTTTCTTGGCCCAACTGCGGAGCTGGGAAGCAAACCAAATTCTCATGAGTGCAGTCTTAACTAAAACATGTTGCTGAGCCAATGTTATCTCATCCTTAGTCATCTTAAACTAGAAAGAACATTACTGTAATTTTTTTTCTATGAAGTATTCTGGAGCTTGTTTATTTACATACATTCAACTCATAAAAGACATGGTTTAAAGTACTGCTCCCTAAACATCAAGAAAAAACATGTCTCTAACTCCCAAAGGTCCAAAAAGCATCAGTGTGAATAAAATTATTAGTTTAAAAGTTACTTAAATTAGTAAAGGAATACATTTCTGCTCACCAGTGAAAGAAGATTAAAGTTTAGAGTTAATATTACTTAAACACCTTGTATGAAAGTATAGCAGTCATACTTCTAATAACTTAGTGGTACATTCTCTTTTCTAATAAATATACATCTAGGGCCTCCATCATTGTAAAATTCCATGGGGTGCCATTCACCCTGAAGAAACCATAGATTTGTGTATTTATCATGATTACTCTCTAGCAGATGGAATTAAAGTGTTTTGTTCTTAATAAAACAAATAAACAGTATATTATGACAATATTCTGAGAGTGGAATATAAAGTATCTTGAGGAAACCATGCCTTTTTACTAGTTTGCATGGAAGCAAATATTAAATGTATGAAATCCACTCTACTTAAAGCCATCGATATGGGCTACAGAAAATATCCAAAAAATCTAATTAAGATGTGTGGTGAGATGAAACCATTGGTTATTGTATGCTATACACAATAATTAAAACAATTGTTTGAACTTTTCAACCAATAGATTTACATTCAGACAGTCAAGTTTGAGACTACATGAACTCAGCATTATTAGTCATTTACTGAAATGTCACTGTGACTTAGCTTAGGAAGGCAAGAAACAAGAGCTTTCATTTTCATGAACTAGTAGAAATGCACTGCTTTCTTAGCTGATTTGGGGCATATCAATTTATCCTGTCCAGTCTAGTTTCTTCCCGAAAAAAAAAATTGCAATATTTTATGGATTGAATTGTGTCTCCCAATAGGAGATACAGAAGTGCTAAGCCTTGCACCTGTGGATACGACACTGTTTGGAAATAGTGATTTTCTTTTGTTATGTTATGGGTCATACCAGCGTAGGGTAGGTCCTAAGCCTAATCACTTCTGAGTTGTAAAAAGAGCAGAACAGACACACAGACACAGACATGGGGAAAAGCAGCAAAGAAATGACAAGGCTTGCCAGCAGCCACCAGAAACTAGGAGAGAGGCCCACACAAGAATCAATGCGACCGAGGCAATGATTTGGACTTTTAGCTTCCACAACTGTGAGAAAATAAATTTCTGTTCTTTAAAGTCACCCACTTGTGGTATTTTTGTTATGGCAGCACTAGGAAACTAAGACACAGTCTCCCTAAAATCTCTTTGTTTATATATTTTACAGCACTACAGATCAGAAGTACTGATACTTTCAGAAATGTATAATTGTATTGCAGTCAAAGAGAAACAGCCTTAAAAAATTGTTAGTATTTCATGGGACAAATGACAGATATGAGCCATTCAAACAGGCCAACTCATATATTCTTTTCTTAAAAACATATATGTTCAGGTATGATTGATAAACAATGCACATAATTAAAGTATACCCTTTTATAAGTTTTTACATATATATATACCCAAGATCACCACAATCAAGGTAGTAAACATATCTATCACCCTCGTAATTTTCTCCTACCCCTTTGTAGTCTCTCCTTCTCATCCCTACCCTCCCAAAGCCCCATTCTGATTCCCAGGCAACTACTGATCTGATTTATGTTACTATACATAAGTTTGTGTTTTCCAGAATCTTATATAAATATAATTATATAGTATTAATTCCAATACTAGTGGATGTCAGAAGAGACTCTTAAATTTGCTCTTGAACATAGAGTAGCTAAAGCAAATGGAAGAAATAATGCTGTAAAACAGCTGAACAGAAGGTTTCAAAAGGTGGCTCAAGAAACTAAGTAAAGTATTATAATGAAATGTGCAAAGACCTGGAGTCAGAAAGCCAAAAGGGAAGGACACACTCAGCCTTTCCCAAAATGAAACAAAGGAAAAATTCAAGCTTCGATTTGCAGTTTTGAAGGATTCTATGGGGTAAACACCGAATGGCACAGGAAGCATCAAACCAAAATAGAAGGAATACACTATCACTGTAACAAAAAGAATTGGTTGACATTCAACCATTTCAGGAGGTAGCATATGATCAAGAACCAATGGTATTGAAAGAAGTCAAATCTGCACTGAAGGCATTGGTGAAAAACAAGGCTCTAGGAATTAAGGAAATACCAATTGAGATGTTTCAACAAAGGCGTGCAGCACTGCAGGTGCTCACTCATCTATGCTAAGAAGTATGGAAAACGGCTACCTGGCCAACCAACTAGAAGAGATCTATATTTGTGCCCATTTTAAAGGAAGGCAATCCAACTGAATGAGGAAACTATCAAACAATATCATTAATATCACATGCAAGTGAAACTTTGCTGAAGGTAATTCAAAAATGGTTGCAGCAGTACATTAACAGGCAACTGCCAGAAAGTCAAGGTGAATTCAGAAGAAGACATGGAAGGAGGGATATCACTGCTGATGTCAAATGGATCTTGGCTGAAAGTGGAGAATAGCAGAAAGATGTTTACCTGTGTTTTATTGACTATGCAAAGGCATTTGACTGTGTGGATCATAACAAATGCTTCAGCCGTATGCCACTTGGATTCCACCTGCCCACACTGGTCGGCTCCCTGAGTGCCATTTGTTTGTTTCTGGTCTTGCTTTTTTCCACTTCCTTTGGTTTCTTTCATACCTCTCATCACATCACCCTCCTTTCTCTCAAATACCTGGCTCCATGTGCCATCTTTGCTTCTTCTTGAAGGGCTGTGAAATGCTGCTCAACTGTGGAACTCCTTCCCAGGCCATGCCACCACGCTGGTGGGATTCCCAGGACTTTTTTCTGTTTGTTTGCTTTGACTTGTTCTTTCTTGTTTTGTTTCTTTGTTTTCTTTTTCTTTTCTTGACTTGGAAGCCCCTTCTAGCTGGGCTGTACTGTGCAGCCTGGGAGCTACTTCTCCAGTCTGTACAGCTGCATGGTGGGATCCCTAGGGGCATTTCTTTTTTTCTGTTTTTTTGTTTTGCTTTGTTGTTGTTTTCTTTCCTCTCTTTTTTCCTTTTTGTCTTTCTTCATTTTTCAGTTTCTCATCTCTCTATATTTACCTTCTCTTCCTGTATCCTGAATACCTGGCGCTGTGTGACACCTACACCCCTTCTAGCCAGGCTGTACTTTGTGGCCTGGGAGCCACTCCTCCAGTCTTCGCAGTCGCACTGGTGGGATCTCTGTGGGCTTTTCTTTTCTTTTTATTAATTTTTATACTTTTATTTATTTTATTTTACCCTTTTTCTTTCTTCTTTTCTTTTTTTCCTTTTAGTTTTTCTCCGTTTCTTGGTTTCTCATCTCTCCACTCCAAAGGCAAGCTCCCTTAGAATGCTTTTTGTTTCTTTGAATATTTTTCTTTGGCTCCTATTTCTCTCTCCTCTCTCTCCTCTTTCCCACACCCATCTTAGCTCCACACATCACAATCTCGCCCCTCCATCCTGCTTACCTGAACTGTGCACTGAAAATCACATCCCTGAGCAGCAAAGGCACTGTCCTGCACTGATTCCCGGCCTGCCTTGTCGGCCCTAGTGCGTGCCACAAACAACCCATTCCAGCAACTCCCCTTCAGCTGGACCTGCCGGGCTGCACCATAGGTAAGCAACTGACCCTGCCCATTGGAGAAGGAGGTGAAAAGTATCATGCTTACAGATGAGCAAACAACAAAGAACACACAGCCCCCCTGCTCAGACATAACCAAATAAAAAAGGAGGATGAAACAAACAAGTCTACAATCAATAAAAGAAGAAAATAACTGCTGACTATCCCAAAGATAGCAGACAATATCAAAACGTATAAAAAGACAGGACAGGATGGTTCCAGTAGGCTTACAAAATAAAACATCAGATGACTTTCCAGTAGAAGAAAACGCACTAGAACTACCTGATAGGGAATCCATATCTCTAATATTCAGAGCTATCTAAGAGTTGAAGCAAAAAGCAGGCAAAAATGAGGAAAAAAATAGATAAATTCATGGAAAAGACAGACAAAAAATAGGAAGAATTCAAGAAAATAATACAGGAAAAAATTCCAAAATAAATTCACAACTAGAAATCATACAAAACAACAATTAGAAATCCAAAAGAGAAACAGCAAGATTTCAGAAATGGACACAGTCATAGAAGGGCTGAGGAGCAAGTTTGAAATGATGGAAGACAGGATCAGTGTAGTTGAAGACAAACACTTGGATACAACCCTGTTTGAGGAAAAATCAGAAAAAAAGAACAGAGAAAAATGAAGAAACTCTGAGAATGATGTGGGATACAATCAAAAGCAAAAATCTGCAAGTGATCAGAGTTCCAGAACAGGGGGAGAAAAGAAAACACGGAGAGGGTCACTGAAGAATTGCTGATAGAAAATTTTCCCATTATCATGAAAGATGAAAAGCTGACCATCCAAGAAGCTCAACACACTGCATATAGGATAGACTCCAAAAGAACATCACCAAGTCATATCATAATCACACTCACTAAAACCAAAGACAAAGAAATAACCCTGACAGCAGCTCAAGAAAAACGAAAAGTCACATACAGAGGAGAAACAATAAAACTAAGCTTGGGTTATTCAGCAGAAACCATGCAGGCAAGAAGGTAATGGGATGACATATATAAATTTTTAAAAGAAAAAAAATGACAGCCAAGAATAATATATCCTGCAAAACTCTCATTCAAATATGATAAAGAAATTAGGACATTTCCAGATGAACAGAAATTAAGGGACTATGTGAAAACCAAACCAAACTTACCAGAATTATTAAAGGAGCCCTTCAGTCTAAGAACAAACAACATCAGCCCATAGGCTGAATCTAGAAGGCAAGAGTATACCAGCCAGATACCAACCTAGAAAATGAACTCTCAAGGACTATCCAAAACCAAAAGAATTACAACCGAGAACCAGAGAGGTTAATCTGTCAATGACAACAATATCAGAACAATAAAAGAGGGAATAATCAGTGTAGGTATAGAACCTTCCAATGGAGAAGAAGGCAAGGTGATACCAAGTAATAATAGACTGGTTCAAACCTAGGAAGATAAGGGTAAATTTCAAGGCAACCACAAAGAAAGTTAACAAACCTACTCATCAAAATAAAGAAAAACATAAAGTCTCAGTAAAAACAAAACCTACAAAAACAAAAGAAATGAAAAAAAGTCCACAAACAAAAGGAATTTAGCACAGGAGAGTAAGACGAACAAAGAAAACGTCAGTACCACAAAAAAAAAAGCACTACAAAATGACAGCAATAAACTCACACCTATCAATAATCACACTGAATGTAAATGGCCTAGACGCACCCATAAAGAGACTAGAGAGTGACAGAATGGATAAAAAATAGGATCCATCAACATGCTGTCTCCAAGAGACACACCTTAGAAACAAAGATGTAAATTTATTAAAAATCAAAGGATGGAAATAAAATACATCAAGCAAACAGCTACCAAAAGAGAGCAGGAGTGGCAATACTAATCTCAGATAAAATAGACTTTAAACAAAATCCACCATAAAACACAAAGTAGGGCACTATATCATGATTAAAGGGATGATACAGCATGAATACATAACCATAACAAACGTCTACGCACCCAATGACAGGGCTCCAAAATACATAAAACAAACTCTAACAGCACTGAAAAGAGAAATTTACAGTTCCACAAGAATGGTAGGAGATTTCAAAACACCACTCTCAGTAAAGGACAGAACATCTAGAAAGAAATACAACAAAGATACAGAAGATCTAAAGGGCACAATCAGCAAAATTGACCTCATAGACATATATAGAACACTCCACCCAACAGCTGCAAAGTACATATTCTTTTCCAATGTACATGGAACATTTTTCAGAATAGACCACATCTTAAGCCACAGAGCAACCCTCAACAAAATCCAAAACATTAAGATAATACAAAGTATCTTCTCTGACCACAAGGCCATCAAGGTAGAAATTAACAACAGGAAGAGTAAGGAAAAAAAATCATTTGGAAACTGAATAACACCCTACTTACAAACCACTGGGTAATAGAAGAAATCAGAGATGGAATCCAAAAATTTCTAGAACCAAATGAGAATGAAAACACATTATACCGAAACCTTTGGGACACAGCAAAGGCAGTTCTCAGAGGACAATTTATAACAATAGATGCACACATCAAAAAAGAAGAAAGGGACAAAATCAAAACATTAAATACACAACTCGAACAAATAAAAGAGAACAGAAAAAAAAAACCCACAGCCACCAGAAGAAAGGAAATAACAAAGATAAGAGCAGAAATAAATGAAATAGAGAATAGAAAAACAATAGAAAGAATTGACAAAACCAAAAGTTGGTTTTTTGAAAGGATCAATACGAAATTGACAAACCAATGGCCAAACCAACAACAGAAAAACAGGAGAGGATGCAAATAACCCAAATAAGAAATAATATGGGGGGACATTACAACAGACCCAACTGAAATATAACGGATCATAAGAGAGTATTATGAAAAGCTATGCAGCAACTAATTTGAAAACCTAGAGGAAATGAATAAATTTCTAGAAACACTACCTACCCAAACTACCACAAAGTGACGTTGAAAATCTGAACAGACTCGTAACAAGAGAAGAGATTGAAAAGGTTACAAATAAATTCCCAACAAAAAAAAAAGCCCTGGCCCAGATGGCTTCACTGGAGAATTCTACCAAAAATTCAGAGAAGAGCTTACACCAGTACTACTCAAACTATTTAGGAACATGTGAAAGGAAGCTACACTTCCAAATTCACTCTATGAAGCCAGCATAACCTGGATGCCAAAACCAAGCAAAGACACCACAAAAATAGAAAATTACAGACCAATATCTCTCATGAATATGGATGCAAAAATTCTCAACAAAATTCTAGCCAATAGAATTCAGCATTATATCAAAAAAATAATACACCACAACCAAGTAGGATTCATACCAGCTATGTAAAGATGGTTCAACATTAGAAAATTAATCGCTGTAATCCATCTCATAAATACAATAAAAGAAAATAATCACATGATCATCTCAATTGATGCAGAAAAGGCATTTGACTAAGTTCAACACCCATTCCTAATAAAAACTCTGAATAAAACAGGCATAGAAGGGAAATTTCTCAACATAATAAAGGACATCTATGCAAAACCAATGACCAACATCATTCTTAATGGAGAGAGGCTGAAAACATTCCCCTTGTGAACAGGAACAAGACAGGATGCCCCTTATTACCAGTCATATTTAACACTGGGCTGGAAGTTTCTAGCTAGAGCAATAAGGCAAGAAAAAGAAGTAAAGGGCATCCAAATTGGTAATGAAGAAGTTAAACTGTCTCTGTCTGTAGATGATATGATACTGTACATAGAAAACCCTAAAGACTCAACGAGAACACTACTGGAACTAATAGAAAGATTCAGCAGTGTAGCAGGATACAAGACAAACATAAAAAAATCAGTTGGATTCCTATACACCAATAAAGAAAATAATGAAAAGGAAATCAGGGAAATAATACCATTTATAACAGCCCCTAAAAAAAAAAAAAATACTTAAGAATAAATCTAACCAAGGATGTAAAAGATCTATACAAAGAAAACTACAAAACACTACTGGAAGAAACCTAAAGGGATCTACATAAATGGAAAAACATACCAATCTCATGGGTAGGTAGACTCAACATTGTGAAAATGACAGTTCTACTCAAAGCAATCTACAAATACAATGCAATCCCGATCCAAATACCAACAACATTCTTCAAAGAGATGGAAAAACTAATCATTAACTTTATGTGTAAAGGGAAGAAGCCCCAGATAAGTAAAGCACTACTGAAGAAGAAGAATAAAGTAGGAGGACTTGCACTACCTGACCTCATAACCTACTATACAGCTACAGTAGTCAAAACAGCCTGGTACTGCTACAACAACCGATACGTTGACCAATGGAACATAATTGAGAACCCAGATGTAAATCCATCCACCTAAGGTCACCTGATCTTCGACAAGGGCCCGAAGTCCATCACATAGGGAAAAGACAGTCTTTTTAAGAAATGGTGCTGGCAAAACTGTATGTCCACCTGTAAAAAAGGGAAACAGGACCCATACCTCACACCATATACAAAAACTAATTCAAAATGGATCAAAGACCTAAATATAAAGCCCAAAACTATAAAGTTCATAGAAGAAAAAATAGGATCAACGCTACAGGCCCTACTACACGGCATTAACAGGATACAAACCATAACCAACAACACATGAACTCTAGAAGATAAGCTAGGTAACTGGGATCTTCTAAAAATTAAACACTTACGCTCATCAAAAGACTCACCAAAGAGTAAAAAGAGAAACTACAGACTGCGAAAAAAAATTGGCCATTACAAATCAGACAAAAGTCTAATCTCTAAAATCTACAGGAAAATCCAACACCTCTGTTACAGCAAAACGCAGGTCTGGGCCACCTGCCGCAAAAGCCAATACTGAGACAGGGGTAAGGTGAGCAGCAAGAGTGTTTTATTGTATATCCATATACAGGAGACAAAGGGGAATAAGCTCCTCCAAAATCTGCCTCCCCCTCTGGAGGCTGATCAGAGGATTTTATCGGGACAGGGTCAGGGTCCTAAGAATCTATGGGATGTTTGTTCCCCTTTGAGGTGGGCACAATGACCTCGTTCCAGACATGTTGACCTTCTGCGAGTATTCTTGAAGATCCTTTGTTCAGTTGTCTCACCTTCAGATCTTATCACTCATTGTTCTACCTCCCAAAGAAGAACTTAGGTTAATTTTTAAACTTTTATAAAATCATGGGAAAACAGGAGGGAAGAGAGAACGAAAATAAATCAGAATCAGGAGCATACAGGAGTGCATAATAAATCAGAATCACAGGAGCATGCAGAAGTGAACTATGTAAGCTTTGCATTAACAATGCCACAATACTCAGGACACTAGGCCTACACTGCTGACAATAAATGTGAAATCCCCGCGCAGCCACTTTCACCTCCACAACAAAAAGACAACCCAATTAAAAAATAGGCAAAGGAAATGAACAGACACTTCACCAAAGAAGACATTCAGGCAGCCAATAGACACATGAAGAAATCTTCGCAATCACTAGCCATTAGAGAAATGCAAACCAAAACCACAAGACATACCATCACACCCCAGCATTACCTGCACGAATCAAAAAAACTGAAAATAACAACTGTTGGAGAGTCTGCAGGGAGATCAGAACTCTTATGCACTGCTGGTGGGAATGCAAAATGACACATCCATTTTGGAAAACAATGTGACACTTCCTTAAAAAGCTAGATGGAAATAGAAATAACATATGATCCAGCAATCCCACCCCTAGGAATATATCCTAGAGAAATAAGAGCCATCACACGAATAGATATATGCACACCCATGTTCATGGCAGCATTGTTCACAATAGCGAAAAGATGGAAACAACCTAGATGCCCATCAACAGATGAATGGATAAACAAACTACAGTACATACACACAATGGAGTATTATGCAACGATGAGGAACAATGATGAATCTATGCAGCATCTCATAACATGGATGAAACTGGAGGACATTATGCTGAGAGAAATAAGTCAATCACAAAAGGACAGATATTGTATGAGACCTCTACTGTAAAAACTCATGAAAAGGTTTACACACAAAAAGAAACAATCTTTGACGGTTGTAAGAGAGGAGAGGGGTGGAGTTGGGAAAACTAAATAGATAATAGATAAGTAGTAACTTTGGTGAAGGGCAAGACAGTACACAATACTGGGGAAGCCAGCATAGCTTGTACAAGGAAAGGTCATGGAAGCTCCATAGACCCTTCAAAACTCCCTGAGGGACAGAATTGCTGGACTGAGGGCTGTGGGGACCAAGGTCTCAGGGAACATCTAGCTTAACTGGTATAACATAGTTTATAAAGAAAATGTTCTACATTCTACCTTGGTGAGTAGCGTCTGGGGTCTTAAAAGCCTGTGAGCAGCCATCTAAGATATTCCACTGGTCTCACCCCTTTGGGAGCAAGGGAGAATGAAGAAAAGATACAAGGGAAAGATTAGTCCAAAGGACTAATGGACCACAACTACCATAGCCTCCACCAGACTGAGTCCAGTACAACCAGATGGTGCCCAGCTACCACTACTGACTGCTCTTACAGGGATCACCACAGAGGGTCCTGGACAGAGCTGGAGAAAAATGTAGAACAAAATTCTAACCTGCATAAAAAGACCAGACTTACTGGCCTGATAGAGAATGGAGAAACCCCAAGAGTATGGCCCCCAGACACCCTTTTAGCTCAGTAATGAAGTCACTTCCAAGGTTCAGCCTTCAGCCAAAGATTAGACAGGCCCATAAAACAAAATGAGACTAATGGGGCACAACAGCCCAGGGACAAGGACTAGAAGGCAGGAGGGGACAGGAAAGCTGTTAATAGGGAGCCCAAGGTCAAGAAGGGAGAGTGTTGATATGTTGTGGGGTTGTTAACCAAAGTCATAAAACAATATGTGTACTGTTTAATGAGAAACTGTTTGTTCTGTAAACCTTCAACTAAAGTACAATAAAAAAAATATAAAGAAAAAAAAAGAAGAACAGATGCCTTTGAATTATGGTGTTGGTGAAGAATACTGAATATACCATGGACTGCCAGAAGAATGAACAAGTCTGTCTTGGAAGAAGTACAGCCAGAGTGCTCCTTGGAAGCGAGAATGGAAAAACTTGTTTCAAGTACTTTGGACGTGTTACTAGGAGGAACTATTCCTGGAGAACGACATCATGTTTGGTAAGGTAGAAGGTCAGTGACAAAGAAATAGACTGACACCATGGCTGCAACAATGGTGCAGGACCGGACAGTGTTTCATTCTATTGTACATTGGGTCACTATGAGTTGGAACGGACTCATCAGGACCTAACAACAAGAAGTCTTTCTTGCCTGGCTTCTTTCACTGAGCACAATTATTGTGAGAATCATTCATGTTATTGCAAATATTGTTAGTCTATTCCTTCTTATTGCTGAGCAGTATTCCAACATATGGAGATACCACAATTTGTTTATCTGTTCATCTATTGGTGGACATTGGGGTTGTTTCCAGTTTGGGGTTATTAAAATAGAGCTACTATAAACACTTGTGCATAATCTTTCTATGGCCATATGCTTTCATTCCTAGGAGTAGGATGGCTAGATTACATGGCTGATGCATGTTTAACTTTTTAAAAACTGACAAACTGTTTTCCAAACGGGTTGTACCATTGTATATTCCCACCAGCAATGTGGGAGAGTTCCATTTGCTCTACATCCTCACCAATATTGGTGTCATCACTCCTTTTAATTTTTGACATTCTAATTGGTGTGTAGTCGTGGCTTTAATTTGCATTTCCCTAATGACAAATAATGTTCAGCATCATTCCACATGGTTATCTGCCATCCATGTATCTTTTCTTAGTGAAGTGTCTATTCAAATCTTTATTATTCTTTTCATATATGTACAACCTGTAGTGATGTTACCTTTCCTCCTGCCCACCCCTATTAGCCTGGGCAGAGATTTAGTGATTTTACTGATTTTCTCAAAGAACCAATGCTTGATTTGGTTTTTCTGTTTTTTGTTTTGTTTATTTCCCCTCTTTATTATCTTTATCTTTATAATTTCTTTCTATTGCTTATTTAGGTCTTTATTTACTATCCTTTGTCTAATTTTTTAGGGTAAAGCTGAGAGTGTTGATTTGAAATCTTTCTTCTTTCCTAGTACAGACATTTAGTGCAATACATTTCCCTCTCTGAGTGACTTTAGCTACGTGATTTCAATATTGATATTTTGTGTTTTCAGTTTAATTTAATTAAATACTTTCTAATTTCCCTTTTGATTTCTTCCTTGACCCATGAGTTATTTAGAATATGTTAGTTTCCAAATATTTAAAAATTTTCAAGACATCTTTCTGGTACTGACTTCTAATTAAATTCATGGAGATCAGAGATTTGAATGAATGACTTGAATATTTTTAAATTTATCAGGATTTGTTTTATGGTGCAAAATACTCTCTACTTTGCTACATGTGTGCACTTGAAAAAATATGTATCCTGCTGTCACTAGGTAGAGTGTTTTAAAAGTCAAGTAGGTCAAATTGTTTGATACTATTACTCAATACTTCTATGTCCTTATTGATTTTCTATCTACTTGTTCTATTAATTATTGAGAGGACTGTTTAAATCTCTGACTATCATTGCAAAGTTGTCTGTTTCTCTGCAGTTCAGTTGGATTTTGTTTCCTGTGTTTGAAGCTCTATTATTAGGCACAGTGACATAAGTGTTATACCCTATTATCAATTGACCTCTTTATCGTTATGAAATGAACTTTTTTATCAATGGTAACATCCTTTGCTCTGAAAATTACTATATCTGTTCTTAATATAGCCACTACAGTTTTCTTATGATTAGTGTTTACTTGGTGTATCTTCTCTCATTCTTTTATTTTTAATGCAACTGTGTCTTTATAATTAAAGCGTGCTTCTTATAGGGCTTGGTTTTCTGTTGGTTTTTTTTTTTTTTTTTTTTTTCCTTCCCCATCTAACCAATTTCTGTCTTTTAATTGGGGTATTAGGCCATTATAATTTAATATAATTACAGAAAGTGTTGAATTATATCAACCATCTTACTATTTGTTCCATCTACTTTTTGTTCCCCTTTTTAACTGTGGCTTCTTTTGGATTGAGCGTTTTTATTCATTCCTTTATTTAAGAACTATTCATTGACATCTGTTCTGTGCCAGACATTGTTCCAGCCACTGGAAATACAACAGTGAATAAAAACAATGAAGTAGGAAAAAAAAAAAATCACTGCCTACTTAAACTTATTCTAGTTGGAAAACTAACGAGACCAGAGTAGGTGGACCAGTGTGTGCAAGAAGAAGAATGGAAGAAATTGAGTAAGACAGGTTTAGTCAAGATCGAGTAAGGCCTTCGAGATTGTGGTAGGGTGTTTGGAGTTTATTCTCAGTGTAATGGGAGCTACTGATGGGTTTTGAGCATGAACGTGACATGATCAGATTTACCTTTAAAAGAACCATTCTAGCTGCCATATGGACAATGCAGAGTGGAAACAGAAAGTCCAATTAAAAGATTGTTGCAGTTGTCCAAGGGAGAGATATTGGTGGTTTAGACTAGGGTGAGGCAGTTGAGATGGTAAGTGGTTGAATTCTAGATAGACTTTCAAAGTAGAATTGACAGCATCTGCTAGTAGATTGGATGTGGGAAGGGAAAAAGAGTAATCAGGGATGACTTCCAGGTTTTTACTTGAGCAACTGCATGAAAACTGTTGCCATTTGCTGCATAAGATCAGATTTGGGAGATTTTTTGTCTTAGACATGCTTTGAGTTTGAGATGCTTGCTGTTGTTGTAGTTAGCTGCCATCAAGTCATTTCAACTCATAGTGACCTTAGGTACAACAGAATGAAACACTGCCCAACCCTCTGCCATTAGATGCTTTATTAGACATTTAAATGGAGATATCAAGTAGGAGGTTAGATAACAGCCTGGAAGATGAGGGGCGAGGTTGTGCCGGAAAGAGATATTTACAAGTCACCAGTGGACTCGTGTAAATGTTTAAGAAAACATCTCTATTGCTCTATTCTAAGGGAAAAAACATTTATTTGCATGTAATACAAATATGGTATGTTTCCTTGCAGTCCAAATCCCACCACACATCCTGTATTTAGTGAAGGTCTTTTGATTGCATGCATAAGAAACTAATTCTGGATAGCTCAAGCAGAAAGATGAAATTATTTGAAATAAATTTTTCAGTACTGTCACAGAATTGAAGAAATACTGTAAACTATGATGGAGGAATGCCAGCAATCAAGGCCAGACCAAGGACCTGAGTGATAAGAATTTGTGGAATTGCCATTAATAAAACTCAGCTTTCAGTCCATCAGAATCATGGTGATATCCTGAAAAGCCAGGAGAAGGGCCATTTGTTCCTTATTTATTAAATTAAAACTATTCTAAGTATCATGGAGCTCTGGTGGCACAGTGGTTAAGAGCTTGGCTGCTAACCAGAAGGTCAGCAGTTCAAATCCACCAGCCGCTCCTTTGAAACCCTATGGAGCAGTTCTACTCTGTCCTGTAGGGTCTCTGTGAGTCAGAATTGACTCAACAGCGATGGGTTTACTCTAAGTATGGTTCTTGGATCAGTAGCTTATTAGGAATGCAAAACTTAGGTCCTACCTCATATATTAACAAAATCCCTAAATGATTAATATACACATTAATGTTTGAGAAACACTGAACTAATTGGTCTCGCAGCCATGAAGTTCTCTGATTATTTGAATTGGGCAGATGTTTTCATATAGCAGCAAAACCATGTAAGGTTATTTTGGACTTTTACCCAAAGTAACATGAGGATTCCATATTGGTTTATTTATTGTGTTTTTTAGTATTCTATGTTTTTGAGGAGTCTGACTCATGCCGAAACCACTATGTGTGATTTTTCAGACCTGACCACAGGCAATTACAAAAACTGCACCTGGCAGTGCTCTTTGGGGGAAGCTGCCCGGCCCACATCAGGCTTTGTGAACAATCAGTGCATTGCAGTCTCTACTGGGAGTTAGAGTCAAGGACTCTGGTCTGCCTGGCCAGCCATGTTTTATACATATCTGCATTTCTAGCCCAGATACCTCTATTTGGAGGCCTCTTTATTGGGGGTCTCCCTTAGGTGCCTCTGCTGAGACTTCCTTATGGGGAGGTTGAACTTGAAGAAAGTTTTCTCCACTTTGACTCAGTGCACAAGTGTTTTTCTTTCCTAGTCCTTCCTCCTCTTCCTCCCCCCTGCCCCACCCTAGGTTCATAAAACTGCAGAAGCTGTTTGGGCCTCCTGATACTCTTTGAGTTTGAATGACCTCAGCAGTGAAATTACTTCCCATGTGTGTTGATCCACCTACCTGTGCTATTCCACGGGGAAAAAGTGAAACAGTGGGGCAGTCAGCACTTTCTCCAGGTTAGCCTCTTGCTTATGCTATTGCAGTAAGCGATTAAAGACTTGACTGTGACTTCCATCTTCACTTGTTGTCTTGATTGGCTACTCCAATATCTGCTGGCTAAGCTCTCTCTAGCTCAGTTCAGCTTAACTCTGAACAGTTTCATATCAGTTGCTCTGGGTATTACTATACACACACACACACACACACACACACACACACACACACACTATATATATCTATATATACAAAATATGTGTATGTATTTGTATGTATGTATATCTTATCCCAGTGTATTAGCATCAACATCATCTTACCACTTCCAGTGAAGAATAGAAACCTTACTTCCATTTAGGTCCTTATACCTTCCCCACAGGTCACAGGGTGGTACAAAAGGTTTGCACTCAGCTGCTAAATGAAAAGTTGGTGATATGAATCCACCCAGTGGTGCCACAGAAGAAAGGCCTGGGGATCTACCTCTGTAAGGTTATAGCCATTGAAAACCCTATGGAATGCAGTTGTACTCTGACACACTTGAGGTCTCCATGGGTCAGAATTGACTCAGTGGCAATGGGTTTGGTTTTTGGTCCTTCCTTTCTTCTAAATACCATTATTGTATGGAATAGTGTTATAATTTTTGTTTCAGTCATCAAATATGATTTATAAAACTCACAAGATGAGTAGCCTGCTGTGTGTACACATATTGCTGCTCTTCCCATTGTTCTTTTTTCCTTCTTGATGGTCCATAATTATCTCTTTTATCATATCGCTTCTGTCTGATGAAATTCTTTTAGCCATTTTTTAAGGGTAAGTCTTCTAATAACAAATTATTTTAGTTTTTCTTCATCTGAGAACGTCTTTATTTCCCCCTTTAATCCTTTAAACCATGGAATTTGTGGTTGACAGTTCTTTTCTTTCAGCACTAGAAAAACGTTGTTCCACTTCTTTCTGGTCTCCATGGTTTCAGACTAGAAATCTATTGTCATTCAACTGGGTGTTTCTTTATAGGTAATATGCTGTTTCTCTCTGGCTGATTTCAAGATTTTTTTCTTTGTCTTTAGTTTGCAGAAGTTAAATTGTGATGTGTCTTAATCTGCACACATTTGGGTTTATCTTATTTGGGGTACACTTAGCTTCTTGAATTTGTAAATCCATACCTTTTATAAAAGATGGTAAGTTTTTAGACATTATTTATTTGAATACTATTTCAATGCTCTCTCTTCTTATGATATTATAATACAAATGTTGGATCTTTTGGTATTGCTCCACAGATCTCTGAAGTTCTGGGATTTTCTGTTTTGTTGTTATTTCAGTTGTTTGTTTTCAGTCCTGTTGTTCAGATTGGGTAATTTTCTATGGAATTTACCTCAAGTTCATTGATTCTTCCTTTGTCCTCTCCAGTCTACTATTGAGCCAATCCAGAAAGTTTTTTTTTTAATCTTACTGTGTTTTTTAATTCTATAATTTTCTTTTAGTTGTTATTTACAACTACTATTTCTTTACTGAGAGTTTCTATTTTTTTTTCATTTGTTTCAACAGAATTTGTGACACCTTGTTGAAGCATTTTTCTAATGACTGTTTTAAAATCCTTATCTGATAATTCAACATTAGATTCATCTTGGTGTTCATCAGTTGCTTGTCTTTTCTCACTCTTTGTGTGATTTTCTTGGTGTGCAAGTAATTTTTATTATATCCTAGGCATCTGGGCTTTTATGTTAGAAGACTCTAGGCCCTATTTAAATCTTTTTATTATAGCAGGTAGTCACCCTGTTTAGGTTTAGCATACAGTTCCTGGCCCACTTTTGTAGGCTGTGGTTCCAATGACAATTTAATTTTCAGAGCATCTGGGATGTGTGATGGTTAAGGTTGTGTGTCAGTTTGGCTGGGCCATGATTCTCAGTGGTCTGGCAGTTATGATGTGGTTTGGCAGCTATGTGATGATATAATCACCTCCATAATGAGATCTGATATAATATAATCACCTCCATGTTGAGATTTGCTATGCACAGCCAATCAGTTGGCCTGTGAGCCAGCAGTCTGCCATCTTGCCTCCTGGTCTTGGGATTCATCAGCCTCCACAGCCTGAGTCAAAGGCCTGCTTTTTGACCTGCTTATCTTGGGTTCTCCAGCCCCTGTAGCTAGGTGAGTCAGGAGAAGCCTCCAGTCTGGCCCACAGACTCGGGACTTTCCAGCCTCTACAACCACGTGGGCCATTTCCTTGATATATATGTATGTGTATCATAACAGTAAATATATATATTATATATAATAATAAATGTTGTTTATTAGCAACACACCTTCACTAAAAGAAATGTAAAGGAGGTCCTTGAAGCAGAAAATGATTCCAGATGCAAGTCTATATCCACACAAAGGAATGAGGAGCCCAGGAAATGATAACTACATGAGTAAATATAAAGATTGTTTTTATATTATTTAAATCTCTTGAAATTATAATCAACTACTTAAGGGAATGACAATGTATTGTGGAGTATATATCACATGCAGAAGTAAAATGTATGATAGCAATAACATAAAAGCTGGGAGGGGAAAATGGAAGTATACCTTTAGAAGGTTTTTATACTACATGTGAAGTAGTATAATATCACCTGAAGGTAAATTCTGTTGTTGTTATTATGTGCCATCAAGCTGGTTCTGATTCATAGTGACCCTGTGTACAACAGAATGAAACACTGCCCCGTCCTGCGCCATCCTTACAATCGTTGTCATGCTTGAGCCCATTGTTGCAGCCACTGTGTCAATCCATCTCATTGAAGGTCTTCCTCTTTTTCGCTGACCCTCTACTTTAATATTTGCAGCTGTCTCGTCTCATTTTGAGTCATGTCACGTTAGCAAATGAAGATCCTGAAAACTTGACTCCATCCACATCATTCTGAGGAGGCAGCTGTTCCTCAGTCATCTTTTGAGTGCCTTCTAACCTGAGGGACTCATCTTCTGGCACTATGTCAAACAATGTTCTGCTGCTGCTCATAAGATTTCCACTAGTGAATTCCTTTCAGAAGTAGACTGCTAAGTCCTTCTTCCTAGTCTGTCTTACTCTGGAAGCTCAGCTGAAACCTGTCAACCATGAGTGACCTGGCTGGTATTTGAATTCCAGCGGCATAGCTTCCAGCATCACAGTAACACACAAGCCCCCACAGTACAACAAACTGACAGACACGTGGGGGATATATATATATGCTTCACTGGCTTTGCTTCTCTAGAGAGCCCAGCCTAAGACAAGGAGCTATTTTGCCTACTTGTTTTATCTGGTGTCACTGGGGCTCCCATTAGTCCCTGCTGGTGCTGCCTGAATAGACAGAGAGCTTTACCAAGGCAGACAATCTCTTGTCTCTAGGTGGAGAAAAGGAACTCCCTGGCCCATAGGAACAAAGAGGCTTCCTTGGCCAGGTCCTTACTGTGGTGGGATTTCCCAGCCTATACTGGCTGGCCAACTGGGGTCTCTAAGTGAGGGATGAAAGTCTCAGTCCAGTCCTGGCAGAGAATGACAGCACTTCCTGAGCCTCAGTCCTGGAAGAGAATGGTAGCACTTCAAGTATCCTCTTTCCAGTAGCACTCAACACCCAGTGTCTCCATAGGAGGATCAAGAGTCTCAGATCCAGTGGGGAAGGAGAGCACTTCCCCTGACCCCTTATTGTCAGTAGGGTTCTCAATCAATCCACCTAACTAATACTGCTGAGCTTGCCTGTTGTTAATAGACTCTCATGTGATCCAGGGGAGAAATGAACCTACCTGAGTCACCATCCTTCGATAGGCTGGGGGTCATAAAATACTGGACCTTGGTTACCTTCTTTTGTTGAGTGGAGAGATCAAAAGACATTCTGCTACTATTGTTCCTCCAGTCTTCAGGTCCCTAATGAGTTTGCCTGTCTCTTTTAACCTTTCAAAGTTTGCCTTTGGTTGCCTCTTACATTATTTCCAGTGTTTACAGTTGTACTTAGCACAGAGAAACAAGTCTATCATATTGCCTGGACTGGAGGTCCCTGGACTGAGGTTGTTGTTGGTGGTGGTGGTGGTGGTGGTTTTTATATTTTTATTTGTTTTTCTATGAATCCATTTACCTTCTGTGTTTTGTTATTAGCTATAACTCTTTGCTACATTATTGTAATAATTGCTTTAAAGTTTATACTATACAGCTTTAACTTATCAGAATTTACCTTCAGGTAATATTATACCACTTCACATGTAATATAAAAACCTTCTAAATGTATACTTCCATTTTCCCCTCCCAGCTTTTATGTTATTGTGGTCATACATTTTACTTCTGCATGTGATGTATACTTCACAATACATTGTCATTCCCTTAAGTAGTTGATTATAATTTCAAGAGATTTAAATAATATAAAAACAATCTTTATATTTACTCATGTAGTTATCATTTCCTGGGCTCCTCATTCCTTTGTGTGGATATAGACTTGCATCTGGAATCATTTTCTGCTTCAAGGACTTCCTTTACATTTCTTTTAGTGAAGGTGTGTTGCTAATATATTTCTTTAGCTTTTGTCTGCCTGAAAAAAATATTTATTTCACCTTTATTTTTGAGAGATCTTATTCTAGCTTGTGAAGAATCTGTTGAACTCTGCCCTGCAGACTCTAGACACCTGGACGTGTCCATTTGTTCCCACCTCCCTTCTCCTTAACTTAGAGAGACCACTAGGCTCCACGTGGCTTCTCCTTCCTTGCATCATGGCCTGGAAACTTTCTCCAGATAGTAAACTATGACAATCGTAGGATTCACCTTGTTTGTTTCCTGTGCCCAGTTATCTCTAACCTTTAACGTCTGGTGGCCTGTGTACAGTATCTTAAGAACCTTTGTTTTGTGTATTTTTTCTAGTCTGTTGGTTGTTTCAGGGGGGGAAATAAATCTGGTTCCTGTTGCTTCATCTTGGCTGGAAGTAGAAATTTTAATCCTGTATTCTTTACGTAGAAATGTGACCTGGAAAAACTAGAGAAAATGTGGGAATACCAGTTAGGAGGCTATGTCCAGGAAAGACTAGGGTGGTAATAGTAGACATGGAAAGAAGTAGATAGATTTGAGAGATATTTAGGAGGCAGTCAACAGTATTTGGTGACTGAGGGACTACGTGGGAGCGGGCAGAGGAGGGAGAAGAAAGTGTTAACATGTTCAGCTGGATGCATGGTGATGTTATTCACTGACATGAGGAACTCTGGAGAAGGAGCTGGTTTGGGGTGAGATAAATTCAATTTGAGATTTCTCCACCCTGATTTTGATGACTAGGGTGTTTCTGGAGTGAGGACTACTTATTCAAAAGTAAGATTAGGAGACTTCCAGCAAAATGATGCTCTAGGCAGAAGCACCACGCCATCCCTCCACAGCAAGGATCTGAAAAACTAAGCCAAACAGAGAAAACAACAATCCTGAAACCCTAAAACATCAAATGAAGAGATAAAGAACTCAGCCAAGCACCAAACGGAGTGAGAAAACTGACAGAGAACAGAGAGCGAGGAGAGATTCATGCAGAGGTCCCCTATCAGCTAACGCAGCATAAATCTGCCATCTTGGACTCCTATCAGAGACCAGCCGACAGGCAGTACGAGAGGATGGCTTCACAGAGATTCCAGAGGGAAACAAAACAACCTGTCATTTGTGATATATGCTTTCCAGTCCCTCACCCTTCTTCACCCCCACTCGACCTCCTCTGCTTCCCGCGGACACAGTCTCTTGTCTGGAAATCACTGGCTAATTGGATTCCACCCACCCAAATGGGCCGGCTCTCTGGGTGCCATTTGTTGGCTGCTGGTGTTGCTTTATTTCCACTTCTTTTGATTTCTTCCTTGCCTCTCACCACGTCCCCCTGAGGGTTCTTCCTGAGGGGCTGCAGAGCTCCGGTGATTTGTGATATATGCTTTCCCATCCGCTACCCTTCTTCACCCACACTCAGCCTCCTCTGCTTACTGCGGACACAGTCTCTTGTCCGGGAAACACTGGCTGCTTGGATTCCACCAGCCCGCAATGGCTGGCTGTCTTGAGTGCCATTTGTTGGCTGCTGGTGTTGCTTTTTTTTCCTGCTTGTTTTAATTTCTTCCTTGCCTCTCACCACCTCTCCCTCCTTTTGCTCAAACACCTGGCTCCGTGCACCATCTTTGCTTCTTCCTGAGGGGCTGCGGAGCTCCATTCGAGTGTGGAGCTGCTTCTGGGTCTGGGCTACTGCACTGGTGTGATCACGAGGCTTTTGTTCATTTGTTTGCTTTGAATTGTGTGTTTGTTTTCTTTTCCTTTTCTTCAGTTGGGAGTCCTTTCTGGCCAGGTTGTGCTATGTGGCTTGGAAACTACCCCTCGGCTTGCACAGACGTACAGAGGGATACCTGAGGGCATTTTCTTTTTCATTTTTTTTAATCTTTTTTTTCTTTTTGGGGGGGGGGGCTTTTCTTGTTTTTTTTTTTAAATTTGTTTTGTTTTCTTTTTCCCTTTTTGTCTTTCTTCATTACTCAGTTTCTCGTCTCTCTATATCTTCATCTCTTTCTGTTCCTTGAATACCTGGCGTTGTATACCTCTATGCCTTCTAGCCAGGCTGTACAGCAACACCTGAGAACAACTTCCCCAGACCTCATAGCCACACCAGCAGGATCCCTGGGAACTTTGCTGTTCTTTAATCTTTCCGATATTTATTTATTCATTCTTTTCTTTTTTTCTTCCTCTTCCCATTTTTGTTTTTTCTCCATTTCCTAGTCTCTCATCTCTCCACTCCAACGGCAAGCTCCCCTAGCATTCCTTTTTGTTTGTTTGTATGTTTTTTGCTCCTGTTCCTCTCTCCTCTCTCCCATATCCATCTTAGCTCCACACATAACAATCTCCCCACTGCATCCTGCCTACCAGCAGCATACACTTAACATCACACCACCAAGCAGCACAGGCTTGGACTACTGGAACCTGTCCTGCACTGATTACAGACCCACCCTGGTGGCTGCAGTAAGTGCCACAAACAACCCATCCAAGCAACTCCTCTTCAGATAGACCTGCCCTGCTGTACCATATCCGAGCTACTGACCCTGCCAATTGTAGAAGGAGGTGAAAAGTATTGTACCCACAGACGAGCAAACAACAAAGAACACACAGCCTGCCTGCTCAGACATAGCCAAACTTAAAAAAAAAAAAAAAAGGACGAAACAAACAAACCTACAATCAATAAATGAGAAAAATAACTACTGAATTCCCGGAAAAGAGCAGACAATATCAAAACCTTTACAAAAACAGGACAGAATGGTTCCAGTAGGCTTCCAAAATAAAACACCAGATGACTTTCCAGTGGAAGAAAAGGCACTAGAACTATCTGATAGGGAATTCAAATCTCTAATACTCAGAATTATCCAAGAGTTGAAGCAAAAAGCAAAGAAAAATGAGGAAAAAATAGAAAAATTCATGGAAAATACACACAAAAATTGGAAGAATTCAGAAAAATAATGCAGGAACAAAAGGTCAAAATAAATTCACAACTAGAAATTATACAAAGACAACAATTAGAAATCCAAAAGATAAACAACAAGATTTCAGAAATGGACAGTGTCATAGAAGGGCTGAGAAACAGATTTGAAGTGCTGGAAGACAAGATCAGTGCAACTGAAGACAAACACTTGGCTACAACTCTGTTTGAGGAAAACTCATAAAAAAGAACAAAGAAAAATGAAGAGACCCTGAGAGTTCTGTGGGATACAATCAAAAGCAAAAATTTGCAAGTGATTGGAGTTCCAGAAAAGGGGGAGAAAACAGAAAACACAGAGAGGATCATTGAAGAACTGCTGACAGAAAACTTTCCCAATATCATGAAAGATGAAACGCTGGCCATCCAAGAAGCTCAATGAACTCCATATAAGAGACCCCAGAAGAAAATCACAAAGGTATATCATGATCACACTCACCAAAACCAAAGACAAACAAAGAATCCTGAGAGCAGCTCATGAAAAACAAGAAGTCACATACAGAGGAGAAACAATAAGTCTAAGCTCAGATTACTCAGCAGAAACAACACAGGCAAGAAGGCAATAGGATGACATACATAAAATCTTGAAAGAAAAAAATTGCCAGCCAAGAATAAAATATCCTGCAAAACTCTCATTCAGATATGATGGTGAAATTAGACCATTTCCAGATAAACAGCAATTAAGGAAATATGTAAAAGGCAAACCAAACTTACAAAAATTATTAAAGAGAGTTCTTCAATCTGAGGACAAACAGCTTCAGCTCACAAGCAGAACCTAGGACGCAGAATCATACCAGCCAGATACCAATCTAGGAAATGAACTCCTGAGGACTATCCAAAACCAAAAGAAATACAACAGGGAATCAGAGCAGTTAATCAATAAATGACAACAACATCAAAACAATAAAAGAGGGAATAAACGGCATAGGTATAGAACCTTCTAATGGAGAGGAAGGCAAGGCAATACCACATAATGGTAGACTGCTTCAAACTTAGAAAGATAAGGATAAAACTCATGGTAACCACAAAGAAAGTTAACAAACATACTCATAAAAATAAAGAGGAAAAACATAAAGTCTCAGCAAAAACAAAACCTACAAAAACAAAAGAAATGAAAAAAAATCCACAGACAAAACCAACTCAGCACAAGAGAGTAAGAAGAACAAAGAAAACGTCAGCACCACAAAAAAAAGCACTACAAAATGACAGCAACAAACTCGCATCTATCGATAATTACACTGAATGTAAATGGACTCAATGCACCCATAAAGAGACAGAGAGTGACAGAATGGATAAGAAAACAGGATCCATCAATATGCTGTCTACAAGAGACACACCTTAGAAACAAAGATGTGAATTTATTAAAAGTCAAAGGTTGGAAAAAAATATATCAAGCTAACAACTACCAAAAAACAGCAGGAGTGGCAATACTAATCTCAGATAAAGTAGACTTGAAAACAAAATACACCATAAAAGACAAAGAAGGACACTATATAATGATAAACAGGACGATCCATCATGAAGACATAACTATAATAAACATCTACGCACCCTGTGACAGAGCTCCAAGATACATAAAAGAAACTAACAACACTGAAAAGAGAATTGACAGTTCCACAATAATAGTAGGAGACTTCAACACACCACTCTCAGTAAAGGACAGAACAACTAAGAAGAAACTCAGCAAAGATACAGAAGACCTAAAGGGCACAATCAGCCATATTGACCTCATAGACACATATAGAACACTCCATCCAACCGCTGTAAAGTACACATTCTTTTCCAATGTACATGGAATGTTCTATAGAATAGACCACATCTTAGGCCACAGAACAATCCTCAACAAGATCCAAAACGTTGAGATAATTCAAAGTATCTTCTCTGACCACAATGCCATTAAGGTAGAAATTAACAACAGAAAGAGCAATAAAAAAAAATCAATTACATGGAAACTGAATAATACCATGCTTACACATCACTGGGTAATAGAAGAAATCAGATATGGAATCAAAAAATTCCTAGAATCAAAGGAGAATGAAAACACATCATACCAAAACCTTTGGGACACAGCAAAGGCAGTCCACAGAGGACAATTTATAGCAATAGATGCACACAACAAAAAAGAAGAAAGGACAAAATCAAAACATTAACTACAGAACTCAAATAAATAGAAAGAGGACAGCAAAAAAAGCCCACAACCACAGGAAGAAAGGGAATAGTAAAGATCAGAGCAGAAATAAATGAAATAGAGAACAGAAAAACAACAGAAAGAATCAACAAAACCAAAAGTTGGTTCTTTGAAAGAATCAACAAAATCGAAAAACCACTAGCCAGACTGACAAAAGAAAAACAGGAGAGGACACAAATAACCCAAATAAGAAGTGAAATGGGGAGATTACAACAGACCCAACTGAAATAAAAAGGATTATAACAGAATATTATGAAAAACTATACTCCAACAAATTTGAAAACCTAGAGGAAATGGATAAATGTCTAGAAACACACTACCTACCCAAACTACAACAAAGTGATGTTGAAAATCTGAACAGAGCATAACAAGAGAAGAGATTGAAAAGGCAATAAAAAAAACTCCCAACCAAAAAAAACCCTGGCCCAGATGGCTTCACTGGAGAATTCTACAAAACATTTACAGAAGAGCTTGTACCAGTACTACTCAAGCTATTTCAGAGCATAGAAGAGGAAGCAACACTTCCAAATTCATTCTATGAAGCCAGCATAAGCCTGATACTAAAACCAGGCAAAGACGTCACAAAAAAAGAAAATTACAGACCAATATCTCTCATGAATATAGATGCAAAAATTCTGAAGAAAATTCTAGCCAATAGAATTCAGTATCATATCAAAAAAATAATACACCACGACCAAGTAGGATTCATACCAGGTATGGAAGGATGGTTCAACATTAGAAAATCAATCAATGTATCCACCACATAAATAAAAGGAAAGAAAAGAATCACATGATCATCTCAATTGATGCAGAAAAGACATTTGACAAAGTCCAACACCCATTCCTGATAAAAACTCTCAATAAATAGGTAAAGAAGGGAAATTTCCCAACGTAATAAAGGGCATCTATGCAAAACAAAGGGCCAACATCATTCTTAATGGAGAGAGGCTGAAGCATTCCCCTTGAAAACAGGAACAAGACAAGGATGCCCTTTATCACCACTTCTATTTAACACTGTGCTGGAAGTTCTAGCTAGAGCAATAAGGCAAGAAAAAAGAAATAAAAGGCATCCAAACTGGTAATGAAGAAGTTAAACTGTCCCTGTTTGCAGATGATATGATACTATACACAGAAAACCCTAAAGACTCCACGAGAAATCTACTGGAACGAATAGAAAGACTCAGCAGAGTAGCAGGATACAAGATAAACATTCAAAAATCAGTTGGATTCCTACACACCAAAAAGGAGAACGATGAAAAGGAAATCAGGAAAAAAATATCATTTATAATAGCCTCTAAAAAGATAAAATACTTAGGAATAAATCTAACCAAGGATGTAAAAGACCTATACAAAGAAAACTACAAAACACTACTGCAAGAAACCTAAAGGGATATACATAAGTGGAAAAACATACCATGCTCATGGATAGGTAGACTCAACATTGTGAAAATGACAATTCTACACAAAGCAATTTACACATACAATGCAATCCCGATCCAAATACCAACAACATTCTTCAAAGAGACGGAAAAACTAATCATTAACTTTATATGGAAAGGGAAGAAGCCGCGGATGAGCAAAGCACTACTGAAGAAGAAGAATAAATTTGGAGGACTCACACTACCTGACTTCAGAACCTACTATACAGCTACAGTAGTCAATACAGGCTGGTACTGGTACAACAACAGATACATTGACCAATGGAACAGAATCGAGAACCCAGATGTAAATCCATCCACCTACAGTCACCTGATCTTCGACAAGGGCCCAAAGTCCATCCAATGGGGAAAAGACAGTCTTTTTAACAAATGGTGCTGGCAAAACTGGATATCCATCTGCAAAAAGATGAAACAGGACCCATACCTCACACCGTATACAAAAACTACGTCAAAATGGATCAAAGGCTTAAATATAAAGCCTAAAACCAAAAAGTTCATAGAAGAAAAAATAGGACCATCACTACAGGCCTTAATAGATGGCATTAACAGGATACAAACCACAACCATCAACACATAAACCCCAAAAGATAAGCTAGATAACTGGGATCTTCTAAAAATCAAACACCTATGCTCTTCAAAAGACTTCACAAAAAGAGTAAAAAGAGAACCTACAGACTGGGAAAAAATTTTTGGACAGTACAAGTCAGACAAAGTTCTAATCTCCATAATCTACAGAAAATCCAACACCTCTACAACAAAAAGACAAATAATCCAGTTAAAAAATGGGCAAAGGAAATGAACAGACACTTCACCAAAGAAGACATTCAAGTGGCCAACAGACACATGAGGAAATGCTCATGATCACTAGCCATTAGAGAAATGCAAATTAAAACCACAATGAGATACCATCTCATCCCAGCATTACTGGTACGAATCAAAAACCCTGGAAATAACAAATGTTGGAGGGGCTGCGGGGACACCAGAACTCTTATGCACTGCTGGTGGGAATGCAAAATGATACAACCATTTTGGAAAATGATATGGTGCTTCCTCAAAAAGCTAGAAATAGACATACCATTCAATCCAGCAATCCCAGTCCTAGGAATATATCCTAGAGAAATAAGAGTTGTCACTCGAATAGACATATGCACACCTACGTTCATGGCAGCATTGTTCACAGTAGCAAAACCATGGAGACAACCTAGATGCCCATCAACAGATGAATGGATAAACAAACTATGGTACATACACACAGTGGACTACTATGCAACGAGAAAGAACAGCGATGAATCTGTGAAGCATCTCATAACATGGTTGAAACTGGAGGACATTATGCTGAGTGAAATATGTCAATCACAGAAGGACAAACATTGTATGAGACCTCTATTGTAAAAACCCATGAAAAATTTCACACACAAAATGTAACAATCTTTGTTGGTTACCAGGGATGGGAGGGGTGGGGGGGAGAATACTAAATAGGCAAGAGAGAAGTGGTATCTTGGGTGAAGGGTGAGACAGTACACAATACAGGGGAAACGAGCACAACTTGTACAAGGAGAGGTCATGGAAGCCCCATAGACACATCCAGACTCCCTGAGGAACTGAATTGCTGGGTGGAGGGCTGTGGGGGGCATGGTGTCGGGGAACATCTAGCTCAATTGGCATAACACAGCTTATAAAGACAGCACTCTACATTCTACCTTGGTGAGTAGTGTCTGGGGTCTTAAAAGCCTGTGAGCAGCCATCTAAGATACTTCACTGGTCTCCTCCCTTCAGGAGCAAGGGAGAATGAAGAGAACAGGATACAAGGAAAAGATTAGTCCGAAGGACTAATTGTCCACTGCTACCAAGGCCTCCACCAGACTGAGTCCAGTACAGCTAGATGGTACCACCACTGACTTCTCTGACCACGATCACAACAGAGGGCTCTGGACAGAGCTGAAGAAGGATGTAGAACATAATTCTAACTCACAAAAAAAAAACCAGATTTACTGGCCTAAAGGAGACTGGAGAAACCCCGAGGGTATGGCCCCCAGACACCTTTTTAGCTCAGTGGTGAAGTTATCTCCGAGGTTCACCGTTCAACCTGGGAGTGGACAGCCCTGCAAAACCAAATGGGACTAATGAGGTACAGTAGTCCAGTGACAAGGACCAGAAGGCAGAAGGGGACAAGGAAGCTGGTGATAGGGAACCCAAGGTTGAGTAAGGATATTGTTGATGTGTTGTGAGATTGTTAACAATTGTCATAGACCAACATTTGTAGTAACTGTTAAATGAGAAACTGTTTTGTTCTGTAAGCCTTCATCTTAAGTGAGAATAACAGCACAATTGGAAGAGCATAGTCAATGTCACTGAACTGTGCATGTAGAAATTTTTGAAATGGTGTATCTTTGGCTATTTGTATTTTCACCAAAAAAAAGGTTGAGAAGTTAGAGGGTTGAAACGTTGTGGGGTTGTTAACCAATGTCATAAAACAATATGTGTACTACTGTTCCATGAGAAACTATTTGTTCTGTAAACCTTCACCTGAAATACAATAAAATAAATAAATAAAAATGGCTTGAACTTCTGGTTAGAGGTTTAGAAATATAGAAGTTTTTTTAATGGAGTAGATATTTGATAATGAACTCCCTGTATGTAATTATCTTTACATATTTGAAAATTCTTGATTTTTACCATCAGGCTTTTCTGTTAGAAGCTGTTGTATCCTATCAAGAAAATCCTGACTCAAAGGGTAGATTGCAGGATGACTTCCAAATAAGTCAAAGCACTGATCCAGACTGACAAAGCAAGTTACAAGCATTCACCTCAGCATTCAGAAAAGATGCTGGGCCTGGTAGTGGCATCATCAAAGAGATAAAAATAGCCTCATGGTATAAACTGAAAATTTTCAAATATGTAAAAAAATAATTACAGGGAATTCATTATCAAATATCTACTCCATTACTACTACTAATAAAAATGTTAACATTGTGAATTTAAAATCAGAAGTTAAAGCCATTTCCATTTTTTACTGACATGTTAAAAGCAGACAGAATTGTTTCAGGCTGAGTCTAAACGACCTGATTATGAGCCAACATCAGAAGTGTGGACAAGTTTTCTACAGCAATCGCAAACACCTGCTGAACTCACTATCATGTTCAATATTGTGATGAATTTTGAGATATAAGATCACAGCTTAAACACTTGTCTAACAAAACAGCATCAGACTTAAGATGCGGACCTTTATTGTCTAAAACACAGAGAACATGCTCTCTCCTGTCAATGAGCATAGCTGTCAGACGTCGTGTGCAGCCCCTAAGTACTCTTAACATTGCAAGTCGAGGCAAGGTTATTAAGCATACATTTAATCAGCTAGCCAAGGTGAGAAATAGCATTACACTGAGTGATTTCAATAGTAACTCTAATGGGCTCTGAATTATATTGGCTATATGGTAGATTCAATTAGTTGCTGATTGCAAGACATAGTGGCAAATATTGAGCAGATTTATCTCTCTTTATAGACAGTGCACTTTTAAAAAAAATATATTCCCAAACCACGCTGTTGAAAGCATAAACTGGGGAATCATCTTTGGAGGGTAATCTGGCAATTCTTATTAAAATTGTAAATGTGCTTATAATCCTTTGACCCCCGCAATTTGATTCAAATACTTTATCCTACAGATAGTTTCATACGTGTGCACAAAGACATATGCACAAAGATAGTCATTGCAAAATTGATGGTAGAGCAAAATATTGGAAACTACCTAAATATTCACAACAGGGAGTTCGTTGAATAAATTATGGTATGGTCATACAATGAACTAAAATGCAGCTATAAAAATAATGAGATAGTGCTTCTATATGTACTGATTTGGAACAATTCCTAAGATATGTAAATATGTGAAGAAAACAAAATACAGAAAAGTGTGCAATATATTATTGTTTATGTGAAGAGGAAGGAGTGAGTATAAATACTATGCATATACAAGTCAATGTTTATCTCTGAAAGGATACATAAGAAACCAGTAATTATGGTTGGCTTGGAATGGAGAACTGGCGAATGGAAAACTAAGGGGCCAGGGAGTAATGAAAAGTTTACTTTTTACTCTATACCCTGTACATGCTTTGAATATTTTACTATGCAATGTCTATTATCTTTCCAAAAATTAAAAATCCATCAAATATTTAAAATTATATCAAACCCCATTATGCTTTTTGACATGGTCTCGAGAAAAATGCTTGACTAGAAAATGGATTAGAGGTACTTAAGGATGTATCTAATAATTTTAAAGTTGCATATTTAAAGGAAATTAGAAGTTTCCGATAAAACTAATGATCATAAAAGGAAGTCAGAAATACAGAAACAAAGGAGTTAAGATGCTTGCTTTGCTTGGCACATTAGCTTCAAATTCTGAGAGAAAAAAATAATGACAGCTTTCCTGAACAGAAGACAAGTCTGAGGAGTCACTTAGCTCCTATCAGTCCCTCCTCCTTCTCTCTGGTAGCTCAGACCTTGTGGTTACCCAACATTTATTTATGCTTTTATAAATATACAAGTTGGCCTGGCTAACAGGAGAAGAAGAATCTAGAAAATGGGGGAAAAAATTAAAGATGAAATTGTACATGAACAAAAGAGCATGTTTACTGGGAGTTATATCTGAAAACAGATCATCTGGAAGGTAATTGCTCTAGTTTCTTTCAACAGCTTAACATTCCAGAATAAAAATACTTTATTTGTCAAACGTCTATGTAATCAACTGTAAGTATCTTGTCAAGAATGTCCTTAATTTGCATTATTTGTAAATTAATGGACAAGAAAAGAATATATAGAATGTAAATAGGTACATAAAATAAAATAGGTCATGAGTATAGTCACCACCTGAGCAACCCCTACAGTGTTTGTAGCCCTGATAAAGAACATCTACACAGGCAGTACCTCTTTATAAATTTTGTTTGAAGATTAAAATGTAAACGTGTAGCCATGCTTTTGCATTTATAAATATCAGAGATTTTGTTAACACTTTACTTCCTATTCTAACAAATATACTTTCAATAATCCTGGTTCAAGACCTTAATGCATCAAGAAGATATTTTCTAAGTTAGACCTAAAGGACAGGTTCTTGGTTTCCCCTTTTGGCCAGTTCAACAAGTATAATTTGATGGACTAACAGGTCCTAATGCGGACAATTACCCTAAGAAGCAAACCACTAGGGTGAGGACATACTTCCAACAACAAATTGGGCTGCTCATGCATCATCTGTGAGAGAAATTGCTTCTTAGCAATGTCAATTGCTAACAATTGCCTTCATCAAAGTTTAATCATGTTCCACAAGTTGCTGGATGTTTTCTTGGGCAGATTGCACTCTGGTAGAACTTAGCTGACTCTGAATATAACTTCAGAGCAGACTAAAAGCATATGTTCCCTAACATCCACAGGTGGCCACATTTTAAAGAACTGAACTGATGCCAAAGATAGACAGCAATATTTGTGGAAGAGACGCAAGGAGAGAAGAAAAGGAAAACCAAGAGAAAAGTAAAAAAAAGAGGATAAAAACAGACTTCATTTCTTCTGTAGGAACAGACAGCTTTCCTTCCTTCCTGCCTCACTGCTCAAGCAAAACAGTTCCTACACAGACCACAGATCTCAAGTCACACCTTTATTTACTAATAAAAACAATTTTTGATCACTTCCCTGTCTACTTGTATATGTCTCTGCCATAATCCACTGTGAACAATTCCTCTCACTCCACTTTATAATCGTTGTTTGATGCCTTCATACACAAGGGGCTGTAAGATGAAAGCTGAGTAATGCATTGTTCATCATCAAGCTCATGGTTGAGTAAATGTTTTGTAGCTCTTGACACTGAAGCGTAAACCCAGCAAAGTAGACCAGATGTCTACATAAAGCTCCTACCTGCCCTATTAATGAGCAATTAGACTAACTGCTGAACTGAGGTATCTCCTCCTACTTCAAGTATGTTTATTTCCATTTACAAGATTTTCCACAGTGCCAAACACTGGTACCTGGAATTTGTACTGTTTCCTTTGACTCAACTCCCCAGTTGTTGTCAAGTTGACCCTGACTCACGGTGACCCCATGTGTGACAGAGTAGAACTGTGCTCCATAGGGTTTTCAGTGGCTGATTTTCTGGAAGTAGATCCCCAGGCCTTTCTTCTGATGTACCTCTGGGTGGACTTGAGCTTACAACCTTTTAGTTAGCAGCCAAGCATGTTAACCATTTGCACCACCCAGGGACTCCATGATTCCAGTAGGAAATGCTTTATCTGTGACAGGGGGAGTTAGAAATTACCTTTCAAAAAATTCTAAGCCCTACAGTTGTATAAATCTACGACTCTGAACATCCCAAAATCAAAAATCTTAATAGAACCTTAGTAAATTAATCATTCATTGATTCTGCACATATTTATTGAATCCCTACTATATATGCCAGATTCTATGCACAGCCTTAAGGATTAAAATATGAATAAGGCATGGATCCTGCATTAAAATTACAAAGAACATTAAACATGACAGGAGTGTTGAGTGGGAATGAGGGGTGGAGGGAAACAAGTCACATAAATAAACAATTGATAAAATAAAGGTGTCCATTGCTATGGTAGAGATATGTCCTCAATGGTGAAGGAGAACAAAGGAGGAAAACCTAAGATTAGGGTCAGAGAAGAGTTCTGGGAAAAGGTAAATCTTGATAAAAATCATAGGGGGCATATGGAGTCTTCACTAGAAGAAGGGAGAGCAGATAGCACAGCCTTCAGAACATTGGAGAACTTGTTTTTCCACTGTTTTGTCCCAGTTCTAACCTAAGGCCTGGTACATCACATGTCATCAGGAGATATTTGTTAAATGAATAAATGCATGATGAATGGATGTAGTTGTTCTGTATACCTGCACCACAGAGTAGGGATGGAAAGGGAAATGCCAAATAAAGAGGTTTTAATAGTGGGAAGGCCATAGAGACTTAGGTGGCTCTTGGAAATGGGTTTGAGGGTTAGTCTGTAGGCAATAAGAAGCTATGAAGGACTATTACCAGAGACTGACATAGAAACATCTCTCATTTTTCCTGAGTGTTAAATGTCATACATGTCAGTGCCTGTTCCTGCATCAGTTCTCAAGAATGTGTGTGAACACCTTGGATGTATCCTTTAAGCACTACTGTGTTGGTGCATTCTTCTTTGATGGAACATTTACAAACAGAAGTTCAGAAGAATGAGGGTCCTATCTTATGGCTTGGTAATTATACTCTTGATATAATCCTAACATCTTTGGAGAGGGGCATGTTGGGTCTGGGATTTCATCCTGTTGTTATTATTAGTTGCCATCAAATTGATTCTGACTCATGGTGACCCCATGTGTTAGAGAACACAATGGCTCTGTAAAATTTCTGGCTGTAATCTTAATGGAAGCAGATCACCAGACCTATCTTCCATGGTTCCACTGGATGGTTTTGAACTACCAACCTTTAGGTTAATAGTCAAGTGTAAAACCATCTGAGTCACCTAGTGTCTTAGGCCAGGTTCTTTAGAGAAGCAAATCCAGTCAACCGTATAGATTGAGAGAGAGAGAGATTTATATCAAAGAGATGGCTCAAGCAGTTGTAAAGAATGGCAAGTTCCAAGTCCATGGTTCAGGTGTCAGGTTGAAGGCTTCTCCTGACTCACATAGCTGCAAGGGCCGACAAAACCAAGATCGGCAGGTCATACGGCAGGCCACTGGTGCAGAGGCTTTGGAGGCTAACTAATGTCAAGATTGGCAGGTAAGGTGCTAGTTCAAATCCCAAGAACCAGAGGTCAAATATGAGGAGCCAGATGCAGAATTCAGAACAAAAGCCCTGCTGGAACAACCATTTCTATGCTGGAGACAGGCCACACACCCCAAGGAAGCTCCCTTTCAACTGATTGTCTGCTCATAGCAGATCTCATCATGGAGTTGATCACATAACTGCCAAACCAATGAGAATCATGACCCAGTCAAGTTGGAACACAACCTTAACCATCACAGTCCACCTTTGTCGACTTGGCACCTGCACATATCTCCTTAATCCATACATAATCTCTAAATAAAGATAATTATAAAGTCATACCTGTGCATAACATAACTAACGTATACACCTGAACAGACACTAGCCCCATTTACATCTTATACTTTGAGTGAAGAATTCAAAAATATTTGATGCACACATACAGAGAAGAAATACTCATAACAATTAGAGTCCTCATTTCTGCAACTGGTCACATGGTCGTAGTTGGTATTTAAAACTCTACTTCTACCACCTACTCTAAATTCCCTTTACCCTCAGCAAGCACCTCAGCAAGTTGTGGTTCTTTGCCTGGTAGGTTGATGCAAAACTTCATTCCTGAAGGTTCTGGGCCGTTAGTAGTCATGTCAGAATTGGGTTCCTGTAGCTTTTCATTGACTTTAATCACAGGGCATGTGTCTTAGTCATCTAGTGCCGCTATAACAGAAACACCACAAGTGGATGGTTTTAGCGAAGAGAAGTTTATTTCCTCACAGTTAAAGTAGGCTAAAAGTCCAAATTCAGGCCTCAGCTTCTCTGTTGGCCTTCTTCTTTTCAGTGTTCCCCCAGACTAGGAGCTTCTCTGTGCAGGGACCCCGGTCCAAAGGACACACTCTGCTCCCGGCACTGCTTTCTTGATTGTATGAGGTCCCCAACTCTCTGCCTGCTTCCCTTTGCTTTTCTTTCTTTAGAGATAAAATGTGGTACAGGCCACACCCCAGGGAAACTCCCTTTACATTGGATGTGACCTGGGTAAAGGTGGTGTTACAATCCCACCCTAATCCTCTTTAACATAAAATTACAATCACAAAATTTTGGCCAACCTCACAGTTCTGGGAATCATGGCCCAACCAAACTGATACACACATTTTTAGGGGGACATAATTAAAATCATGACAGCATGGTAATACTAAGAGACACCCAAAGGGATGTCCTGTATTCCAGACATACACTTGTTTACCTCTATTAGGTAATGTCAATCCGATTTCCTCTTGGAAATCAGAATCAATCACACTAGCCAGTATGGTAACTCTCTTCTTTGCCTACTGATCCAGAGGCATGATGAGGACAAAGTGGCCGGGTGGCATTCTTAACTTCTGGTACAATGGAATCACTGATGTGTCTCCAAGTGGGAGCATTCTTCCCTTTGGAACTAATACCTCTAGGCCTGCAAAGCATAGGGTCTCAGGGACAGGAAGTAAAAATTTTCAGAATGGGTCACTAGGGATATAGTAAGAGGTGCCACTCCCATTTCCACCCTTTGATTCCTAGACCCATGAATCCTAGCTATGGGGGAACCAGCACCATATATCGGATACTGGTTTAGAGCATTTACAGCCTTCTGAAGAACATTGCCCCAACCCTGCAAGGTATTGCCACCTAGCTGGCACCATAACTGTGTATTTAGAAGGCCATTTCATCATTCTATCAAGCCAGCTGCTTCAGGATGATGAGGAACATGGTAAGACCAGTGAATTCCATGAGCATTGCCACACTTCATTTGCTGTGAAGCGAGTCCCTTGATCAATCCTGTGTGGGATACCATGACAGTGCATAAGGCATTCTATGAGTCCACGGATGGTAGTTTTGGTAGAAGCATTGTATACAGGGGAGGAAAATTTGTATTCAGAGTAAGTGTCTATCCCAGTAAGAATGAAATGCTGTCTTTTCCATGATGGAACCAGTCCAACGTAATCAGCCTGTGACCAGGTTTCTGGCTGATCACCTCGAGCAATGGTGCCATATCAAGGACTCGGTGTTGGTTTCTGCTGGAAGACTGGGCACTCAGCAGTGGCTGCAGCCAAGCTGGCCTTGGTAAGTGGAAGTCTATGTTGCTGAGTCCATACATGACCGCCATCCCTGCCACCATGGCCACTTTTTCATGAAGCCATTGGGCAATGATGGGAGTGGCTGAGGGAAGAGGATAACTAGTTTCCACAGAACACGTCACCCTATCCACTTGATTTTTAAAATCTTCCACTACCAAGGTCACCCTTTGGTGAGCATTCACATGAGACACAAATATTGTCACTCCTTTGGCCTATTCAGAGACGTCTATCCAAGTACACCTTCCCCATTCCTCCTTGATACCAATTTTCTAATCATGTTCCTTCCAAGTCCCTGAGCATCCAAACAAACCATGAGCCACACCCATGAATCAGTATACTATCATGCATCTGATCGTTTCTCCTTCCAAGCAAAGTGAACAACCAGGTGGATTGCTCAAAGTTCTGCCCACTGGGAGGATTTCCCTTCACCACGGTCCTTCAGGGAGGTCCCAGAAAGGGGCTATCAAGCTGCCACTACTTTCAAGTGGTACCTGCATATCACCCAGAGCCACCTGTAAGCCAGGCACAGGTTTTCTCTTCCTCAGTCAACTGATCATAAGGAACTTCCCACGAGGTGATAGGCGTAGACAGAGAAAACCAAAAAACCACCAGACCCATTGCTGTTGAGTCGATTCCAACTCATAGCAACCCTATAGGACAGAGTAGACTTGCTCCATAGGGTTTCCAAGGAACAGCTAGTAGATTCGAACTGCCAATCTTTTGGTTAGTAGCAGAGCTCTTAACCACTGTGCAGACTGGGAGAAGGCAAGTAATGTGACAGAAGAGGAGATGATGGGTATTTGGGCCACTTCCACATGCAACTTACTTGTGACTTTAGGTCCTGCTTGGGCCCGCTCTCACATATACCACTGCCATTTAATGATGGAGCACTGCTGTGCATGTCCAACTTTATGACTCTGTGGGTCAGACAACTCGCAGTTCATGATGGTAGCTCGGAATGCATGGTGACTTGATGGCCCATGGTTAAGTGTTCAGTCTCTGTTAAGGCCCAGTAACAAGACAAAAGCTGTTTCTCAAAAGGAGATTAGTTATCTGTAAAGTATGGTAAGGCTTCGCTCCAAAATCCTGAGGGTCTGCACTGTGATTCACCAACAGGGGCCTGCCAAAGACTTCAAATAGCATCTCTATCTGCCACAGACATTTTAAGCACCATTGGATCAGCTGGATCATATGGCTTAAGTGATGGAGTGGCTTGCACAGCAGCCTGAACCCGTTCCAGAAGCTTCTCTTTTTCTGGGCCCAACTCAAAACTAGCAGATTTTTGAGTAACTTGATGAACAAGCTGGAGTAGCATACCCAAATGAGGGATATGCTGCATACAAAATACAAAGAAGCCCACAAGGTGTAGTGCCTCCTTTTTAGTTGTAGGAGGGGCCAAATGTAACAACTTATCCTTCACTGTAGAATGAAAATGTTGAGATGCCCCACACCACTGGACCACTAGAAATTTCGCTGAGGTGGAAGGTGCCTGAATTTTTATCAGGTTAATTTCCTACCCTCTAGCACACAAATATCTTACCAATACATCTACAGTCATTGACATTTCTTTCTTACTAGGTCCAATCAGCATAATGTCATCAATGTAATAGACCAGTGTGAAGTCTTGTGGAAGGAAAAGGTAATCAAGTTCCCTGTGGATTCAATTATGACATACGGCTGGAGAGTTGATATAGCTCTGAGGTAGGACAGTGAAGATGTATTGCTGGCCTTGCCATCTGAAGGCAAACTGCTTCTGGTGGTCCTTCAAAACAGATATTGAGAAAAAGGCATTAGCCAAATCAATAGCTGCATACCAGGTAGAAGGAGATGTATTAATTTGCTCAAGCAATGAAACCACATCTGAACAGCAGCAGCAACTGGAGTCACTACGTGGTTAAGTTTACGACAATTCACTGTCATTCTCCAAGATCCATCTGTTTTTTGCACAGGCCAAGGAGACAAGTTGAATGGGTATGTGGTGGGACTCACCACCCCTACATCCTTCTAGTCCTTAATGGTGGCAGTAATCTCTGCAATCCTTCTAGGAGTGCAGCATTACTTTTGGTTTACTATTTTCCTAGGTAGGGGCAGTTCTAATAGCCCCCACTTGGCCTTTATTACCATAATAACCCTTACTCCACATGTTAGGGATCTAATGTGGGGGTTCTTTCTGTTGCTGAGTATGTCTATCCCAATTATTCATTCTGGAACTACAGGATGTGTTTGGGGACCTGCTGAACTCACTGTGAGACAGACATGAGCTAAGACTCCATTAATAACTCCATATGCCCCCAATCTGACAGGTGGCCACAGTCACATTTTTAGTCTCCTGGAATTAGTGTCAGCTCAGAGACAGTGTCCAGAAGTCCCTGAAAAGTCTGATTATCTCATTTTACCCAGTGAACAGAGCCTCTCATAAAAGGCCATAGATCTCTTTGAGGAAGGTTGGGAGAAAGACTAACAGTATAAATTTTTGGAAGTTCTCCAGGGTCCTTCCTCAAGGTGACCAAACTCTCCCTTATTTAAAGTGGTTGTGAGTCTGTAAACTGGCTGAAGTCTGGAATTGATTTAGGGCCATGACTCTCTATTCTGGTGATTCAAGTTAGGCTGCCGTTCACTTGACCTAGAATTCTTCTGCTTGTACCAGATAAAGTAAATATTTAGTAGATTTCCCATCTACTTCACTCCTAGGGAGACTATGACTAAGTAGCCAATGCGTAAGTCCATATAAGTCATACTATTCTGATTACTGCTTTGACTCCACTGTCCATTACGGTAACCATGCTGACCTTGTCTTTGTCGATCGAGTTTCACCACTTGGCCCCTACCACCACAGGGTCCAATCAGGCCCATTATAGTTAGGTGTCTTAATTCAGTTAGGGCAGTTTCCACCGTCAAATCTGACTTACATAAAACAGCAATCGTGGAAGTCCTCGAAGATGTTGGGGCTCCCTTCGCAAATTTGTTCCTCACTGTTGGAATAAAAGGTGTGTCCTCTGGGTGCTCCATGTGTGGGTCTGTGGGTCTAACCTGATAAATCCACTATAACATGTCAATTTCCCTAAGCCTTTGGATACCTTCTTCTACAGTATACCAAGGCAAGTCTGGCACTTCAACTTGATTTAGTGAAGGCCACCACATAATCCATGCTTCAGCAACCCAACCAAATAAATTATTAGATCCTTTCCTAGCTTCTCGAGCTGAAACTTTGAATGAAGAATTTGTTCTTAGTGAGTCCATATCAATAAACTCAGACTGATCCTACTTTATGTTCCTTATACTACTATCCCACGCCCTTAGTAGCCACTCCCACACATATTCCCCAGATTTCTACTTGTACATATTAGAAAACTCAAGCAGTTCTTTTGGAGTGTAGCATACCTCCTCCTGGGTCACACTTTGTGCTTCACGTTTTGAGGCTTACTGGGACTTAAGTCTAGTTATAGGTCTAGAATCAAAAACGGGTGATAGGGGTGTGTTCTGAGAACATTCAGCAATGTCTTATAAAGCATCTGCTTCAGGCAATGCCCCAGGCAATGACTCAGATGCCTCCCCAGGGGATGACTCAGACAAAGGCTCTTTTTTATTATTATTATTGTACTTCAGGTGAAGGTTTACAGAACAAATAGTTTCTCATTAAACAGTAGTACATATATTGTTTTATGACACTGGTTAACAACCCCATGACACGTCAACCCTCTCCCTTCTCGACCTTTATCTTTTTTGGTGAAAATATACATAGCCAAAGATACACCATTTCAAAAATTTCTGCATGCACAGTTCAGTGACATCGACTCTGCTCTTCCAATTGTGCTGCTATTCTCACTTCAGATGAAGGTTTACAGAACAAAATAGTTTCTCATTAAATAGTTAGTACACATGTTGCCCTATGACAATGGTTAACAACCTCACTACACATCAACACTCTCTTTACTCAGCCTTGGGCTCCCTATCACCAGCTTTCCTGTCTCCTTCTGCCTTCTAGCCCTTGTCCCTGGACTGCTGTGCCTCATTAGTCCCGTTTTGTTTTATGGGGCTGTCCAATCCCCTGCTGAACGGTTAACCTCGGAAGTGACTTCACCACTGAACTAAAAGGGTGTCTGGGGGCCATACTCTCGGGGTTTCTCCAGTCTCCTTTAGGCCAGCAGATCTGGTCTTTTTTTTTGTTAGTTAGAATTTTGTTCTACATCTTTCTCCAGCTCTGTCCAGAACCCTCTGTTGTTCAGACAAAGGCTCTTGAGGCACAGCTGGGTTAATCTTATCATGCAAGGTGTGGAGGTGCTAATGGTTTTACTGGGGAGGGTGGTTTAGCAGGCAAAGATGGAGTAATTTCTTCAGATAGGAGTGAGAGAGGTTCTGTTGGCAGTAGTGATTCAATGGAATTTAGGGGCTCAGTGTCCCCACCTCCCTGATTATTTGCTGATGTGTCCCTACCCCGAGTTTCAATATCCCATTTCTTCCCAATCAGTGCCCTCAGTTTAACTCCAGACACCATTCAAAGCTGGGAATTCAGTTGGTGCTGTAATTCAGCCATTCTTACCATAAGAGTTTGGTTTTGGTTTTTGACAATATCAGCTCTGTTACTATAACAAATAAAGCTTTCTTTCAGGGCACAGTTGGCAACTTTGAGGTCATTTATGCAGCACCTGTGATGTGACTTGGAAGCCCTGAGCTCATCTCTTTGTTTCATTACTTTGTCTACAGAAAGTAGGACCAACCACCAGCTTCTTATACTTCTCATTCAGACAAAATTGTAGAATTGTAGGAAAGTATCAAACATGCAATCACCCAGAGCCTCATGTCTCACTAATACTTGATCTAATGCTGGTGACATTTTGTGTATTTCTACTGCCACCTCATGCTATGGATTAGCAGTGCCCTCTTTACTGCTGGAAGCAGAGTCATCAACATCTTTAAGACTAACCAGATTTGAGGAATAATATAGAAAACTCATTCTTACTATTTTGTTTCTCTAGAACCACTCCTGATACCAAATGTCTTAGGCTGGGTTCTCTAGAGAAGCAAAACCAGTGAAGCATATATCTATATACAGGTAGATAGATAAAAAGAGAGGGAGATTTATCTCAAGGAAATGACTTGTGCAGTTGTAGAGGCTGGAAAATTCCAAGTCCATAGGTCAGGATTTAGGCTGGAGGCTTCTCCTGACTCACACAGCTGTGGGGGCAGATGAACCCAGGATCAGCAGGTTTATACTGCAGGCCACTGGCGCATAGGATGCTGAGGCTGACGAATCCCAAGATTGGCAGGTATGCTGCTATCTCAAGTCCCAAGAACTGGAGGTCAGATGATGATGATGAGCTGGCTGCAGGATCCAGAGTAAAAGCCTTACTGGAATATCCATTTATATACTGGAGGCAGGCCATATCCCCAATGAAACTCCCTTTCAACTGATTGGTTGCTCATAGCAGACCTCATCATGTAGTTGAATACACAACTGCTAAATGACATCATAACTGCCAAACCACTAAAAATCATAGTCCAGCCAAACCAACACACAGTCTTAGATAGATACTGTCCATGCAGTGAGTTTGTATCACAGCTGAGGAACACTGAGCTTGGAGAATAAACCACTTTGAAACAGTAAGTAAGCCTGCTCTGTGTCTGAGGGAAACATTACCTTATGTCTAAATGTTGCCAGCTTCAAACCCAACCCTGAGAAGTGGGTAAATATCACCAGGGCTTTGCATTCTAGGTACACCCAGCAAGACATGTAGGAGCATGAGAAATCCATAGACCACAGTTTCTCCCAACAGGAGGCATATATTTCATACCTGGAAGGAAAAATGAAAACTTGATTTAATTAGTACTAATATTTTGTTATTTTTTAATGCTTCTCTGTAGGTATCATCCCAGTATCCTCCTCTCTTCAATAACAGGTTAGAGACCTGAGAGCTACAATTTATGAGATAGCAACACAGTCTGCTGCTGTATTTTGTATTTCTTGGCTTAGTAACAGTAATGGTATTATAACATATTATATTTATTCATCACTTACTATTTCCAGAACTATGCTAAGTGTTTTATATGAATCATCTTATTGAATCTTCACAACCCTGTGAAGTAGGTACTATTACTGTTATTCTCATTTGATAGATGAGGTAAGTGAGGCAAAAAAAATGAAGCACTTATCCAAGGTCACTTACGCCGCAAAGCTTGGTTTTTAACGCAGATCTGACTGACTTCAGAGCCTGCTCATTTTTAGGAAAAAGTTCTAAAATACCAAATTATGATTTCAGAGATTGTAAACATGTGTTGTAGGTATATCAATTTAAACACATTTTATGCTGTAAATAACTTATTATTTTGTATATCCAAGGTAGTCCTAGGGTTATTCATGGGTTTGCTACACAGGGAATGCAAGTCATTTCTCATGCTGGAGACCTCTGGGAAGGTAGTTAGGTAGAGAGTCTCAGAATAGAAAGATGAGAGCCAAGAACAAACAAGAAAGGAGTAAGACCAACCAGCTGCCACAGAGTTGATTCTGACTTATGGCAAGCCCATGTGTGTAAGAGTAGAACTGTGCTCCATAGGGTTTCCAATGGCTGATTTTTCAGAAGTAGATCTCCAGGCCTTTCTTCCAAGGTGCCTTTGAGTACACACAAACCTCTAACCTCTCGGTTAGCAGCTGAGTGTGTTAACCACCCAGGAAATTTTCCCCATCTTCCTCTCAGACTAAGAAGAAAATTTGTTAGAGACTAATTCAAGGAATCATTGAGTATACCTCACAATAACGATGTTCTAAGACTAGACAATGACTGTTTACCTGTAAGTGGGACCAGGCCTGAGACTGTGGGCTTCTCATGAAGACTGTTCATAGGTAGGGGTGATTCTACTACTGGATAAGAGAGAGGGAATTCCTCATATGATTCTCCATGTAATTATCCAAGAATGGGAATCAGAAAATGAGATCAGTGTTAAAGACAGGAAAGAGGCTGATTGGTGCTGCAGTCTGGAGAAGTTAAATAGGGGAAACAAAGAGTGAAAGAAGGTAAAATGTAAACTGGGGTTGTTCAGAATCTATGTCCCTAAGTACTGGGTGTCTATCCAAGTTCAGCTGTGGGGGCAAGGGTGGTTTTCCAAAGGGACTAGGTGCTCGCAGTGTGGGTACCTAAAAAAAGAAATACCAAACTTGGCAAAACTGGAAGACCCAAAACAAGAAATTACCCAATAAGCAAAGAGGCTGAGGGAGACAGACTTTTAAAAGACTGAGACTGTTTGTCAGAATCCTCAGTATCCATACCCAATCTACAGATTTAGCTATATTCACATCTTTATTTAATAAAACTCTGTAACACAGGATTTAGGAGGATGTACGAGGTATGTACCAGGGAGGATTATGGACACTGCCCATGTACCAAGACGGATTTAAAGAGGTTACACAAGGGGAAAAAGATACTTTTCAAAAAAATACTTGGTTTCTCAAGGAAAGATGTAATCAAAATAAAGTTTACATGAGTATACGTATACCTCTTTAGACAGGAGACAAATCAAGGTTTAAAAAAAAATAAAAAAAGAGGCACACACACATCAACTCATATCCAATCATGTAAATTCTCTTGAAAGAACTTCTTCATTTGGGAAAAGTCACCGTGTTATCCTATCCTTTCTTCACTACACCATTATAATTGTAGAACATTTCTTGCCTGAATGCCTGATTTATCTGCTTTATACTTCTCTGATTTCTTATGCAGATGACACTGATGATCTACAATCATTTTAGAAGTATTATTTTAATGGTACAGAAAAGGAAGCTAGAGTATGAAGCCACATACATCCTTGGGGAAATTATTACTTGCTTTCTTTTCTTTCTTTTTAGTTTTCAAAACATGAGAAATAGATTAAGGTCTAGTTTCAAGCATTCAGGACCAAAATAGAAGATAAGTACTTTCCTTCACCTTTATTTTGACTCACTGCCATTAGTAGACAATACTTTAGGGATAATAATCAGTAAATTACATAATTAACACCTGAGAAAAAACTCATTTGTGGTTGAAAGGAGTCTCAGTGTATGGAATGCCACATTTTTGACAATCTAGTCTCATATGCACATGTCAATGAGAAAAACAATGACTCAGTAATACACCACAGAACAGCTCAAGGGCAAATTATGAACAGTAACAGAGGTACAGGAATTTACAACCAGGGACTGTCACCATATTATTAGTCAGATATGTTGCTGACTACAATAGGATCTACTTAAATACTTTATTCCAAGTTCCAGACTATAATTAGCCAGTTATTTATGACCCGGTTCAGGGAATATAGGTAAAGAAACTTTGGATAATTAAATAACACGTAGAGTATCTCTCAAAATTTTACTCTTTTTTATTTAAAAAAAAGAAAAAATATCTTAATTTTGAAGAGAAAAAATACAGAAGCTGTTAATGACTGTAGCTTCCAAGTCAAATTACTTAATTTGGTTTATGTGCTATGTTAATTTCAGTTTTCCTACAGAAGAGTGAAGCTAATTGAAGGTTTTTCTGACATTTCTTCCCTCAGTGCTGTAAGTTCTTTTCCTTGCCATTTCTCTCTGGAAAACTGATGCACCCCATTACTTTCTTAAGCACCCTTGGAGGCAGCTGCTTCAGCAGAAGTTACCTGGTGCTAAGTTCCTAGATTTAACCAGTTATCCATTTGAGAAGACAGATTTGGCCTGGGATTCTAGTCTCAGCTCCTCTACCAGCTTGCCATGTGACTTTGAAGAAGTCATCACCTCCCTGGGACCAGACTCTTAATATCTAATTTGAAGGGGTTGCACAGGGCCATCCTCTGGGTTCCTTCCATTCCTTCATATTCTATCATGTGGTTATAGGAAAGAAAAGTGGCTAGGGAAAGAGCAGAGGACTAAGATAAGGGACAGTAGCTTGAGAAAGGAAATTAGTTCAAGTGAAAAATCCAGGCCAACAATTTGATCCAAAAAATGGCAGGTGGCAGCATTTCAAGAGCTTGTTTTCTAGTTTCAGAGTTCCCATCTCAGATCATGGAAAGCCAACATCTCAAAACAATCACTTCTCCATTTTGGCATCTTCCAACTCCAAATCGGCACTGAGACACACCGTTCAATCGTAGTGCCCTTAGTGCGGAATTCTCCCTACTCTTAGCTCCATCTTTCTTCCCATTTTCTTTTTCTTTTTCACTCACATATTGATATATCAATAGCACAAGAAGTGAAGGGCCAAGAAAAAAATGAAGAGAATTTGTAAATATACAGCAACAAAAAAATGAAGGTGAAGGAATGCTAGTTTCCTGAAGGAATCCTAAGCAGGCAGAGCTTAGCAAAATGATGATTACGAAGAAGAGATACAAGATGTGCCACATCCAACTGACAGGTAAATTTTCCAGATACTAAGAGGAGGCTGAGTAAGAGTACTGTAAGCGGAAGGCTGGCCAAGGGATTCCCAGGAACGATCGAACAAATCAAGAAATGAAAAATAGATGCCAAAACCAGGAAGAGAATATATTATCAACTCCGAAGAGAAGGAGCTGAAATCCTGTTGTTGGCATTATTCAAATCCAGGCGAGTCAGGGCATCAGAAAGACATACCAGAGGGAATACTCACCAGGATCAGATGAATAGGCTGCATGACTTAACATGTCCTTCCCCACTTTTCTATTTTGGTGCATGGATGAAAGCAGCAAGAGCTCTAGGGCTCCACGAACAAGAATAACTCTGGTGAAATTATTTGAGTTGATAGACATTGAACTGTGGTTTGTGGGAATAGGGTAATAAATTGCTAGTTTTGGCAAATGGTGTAGTGGGAAAAGAGTGTGTTTTCCCTGATGGCACCCAAATTTTTCATTACCATAAAAGGAAATTGTCTCTTAACAGTGAACATGAATTCTGTAAGAACATTAGGATCCTCCTGGGATATTCAGGTGTGTGTGTCAGGGATTATATTGAAAGGAGGGGGCATTTTATGTTTTATCCATCTAACTAAACATAAAACTGAAAGAAAAAAAGAAACAGTTGCTGTAGAGTCGACTCTGACTCATGGAGACCCCATATGTGTCAGAGTAGAACTATGCGCCATAGGGTTTTCAACAGCTGATTTTTCAGAAATAGATCACCAGGCCTTTCTTCTGAGGTGCCTCTGGGTGAACTTGAACTACCCACCTCTTGGTTAGTAGCCTGCACTTGACTGTGCGACTCCGAGCTCCTAACTTATGTTTATAAGAACCGAATAATTTTTTTTTTTTTCTGACCTAGGTAACATGAGGGGAATATTCTGACAAAGACCACAGCTTCTGCGTGTCTCTTCAGTCCAAGCGGAGGTGGTAGAAGGTCTGTAGATGGAGTAGCTCAAGTCTCCACCATTGTAAACATCTCTTAGGAGAGCCCTGCTAAGAAAAGGACACTGGTTGCTCCCTTTCTGCCATCAAAGAACAGTGATGCACGCTGATGTTCATCCAAATGTATTCCTGTTTCTCCCAGAGGATAGTACCTTGTGACGTAACAGTCTGCTTACAGAGACAGGGAACTCCCGCAGAACAGACACAGACACAGAACAGGCTTGCACAGGTCTTCTGCCCTGAAACTGAAGCTCCAAAGGAATCACTCCTGGAGCAAAACCACGCAGGCAGCCACACCCCACCTTCAGGTCGCCCACTCCCCACTTCCCAAAATGGATTTTTTGGTGCTGTTGTGAAACAAGTCAGGTCCTGGTTAACAAGAAGAATTCAGGATTCACTGTCTTGCAATTTCTGGCCAAACTCCATCTAATGACGTTCTTAAATTCTAACAAACTTTTCTACAAAAATGAGGCATTCTCCAGGAGCCCTGGTGGCACAGAGGTTAAGAGCTTAGCTGCTAACCAAAAGGTCAGTGGTTCAAATCCACCAGCTGCTCATTGGAAATCTTATGGGGCAGTTCTACTCTGTCCTATAGGGTCGCTATGAGTTGGAATCATTCGACAGTAATGGGTTTTGTTTTTTGGTTTGATCTCCAGGATAAAACTTGACCTACCTCTCACACAGCTTGGATCCTAAGAAAAGGGTAGAAGAGACTATCAAGAAATAAAGTGCACTCCCTAAAAATCAAAACTTTTTGCCCAACAATAAAATCAAAAGAAATCAGACTGGCTATTTAAAGGTATCTTACGGTTCTTTAGAGCCTCAATAGCATACCTACTGCTGAGCTGATGACAGGTGAGGATTTTACAGAAATCAGTGGATCAATTAGCACCAGGGGGTCCCTTACAAGGCAAGCACTTTCAGGCTACAAATTATTGGTGACATTTCTAAACACAGATTGATAGCTGAAGCCAGGGCGGCTTCTCCATACTTTTGGAACATTATTAGGGCACAAATACTCTATCCAACTTTTCTATTCTATTATATAAAAAGAGAGCATCCTAACAATTTTGCCTTCTCTCTGACCCATATGCTCAGGAGACCTGGTCTATGACAGCTCTAATGAACCCCAAACAGGCTTGTTAGTGATGTTTACATTTTACACTTTTAGGGACATACATACCAGAGTGTGTACATTGTGATAAGATTATATAGTTGTTGGTTGTTAACAGAGTCACTTCTGGACTATCCGGTCCCCGTAAAATTTCAGTCCCCTATCTTGCAATAAAGGATCCACTTCTGTTTTAAACTAGTTGTTCTCAAAAATGTTGTCGTAAAACAATAGTGTTCCATAAACTGGGCCAAAGCATTCCACAACTAAAATCTAATAATGTCAAGCAAAAAAAGTCCTACAAAACATACTGAATTAATGATTGTCAGTGAGGTTTACTCACATTCATTTTTCTTAAGCCTTTGGTGCCTACTCCTTACTTGTCTATTAGAATATGTTGGGTGATGACAAAATGGATGAACAAAGAACAAACAGTAAGAGGAATACTCAGTTACAATTGAACCTGCTGGTTCAACAGCCTGGTTTCTTTCTTCCCCCATGTATATGTGTGTCCACGGTTGTGATTTTTTGTGTGCGTGCTAAAATATATATAACAAAATATTTATCAATTCAACAATTTTTACACGTACAACTCAGTGACATTATGTTCCTCATGCTGTGCAACCATTACCACTATCCTTTTCCGAATTATTCTACCACCATTAACACAAACTCAGTGTCCCCTAAGCAATGGCTCCCTTTTCCCCCTCCCTTCCACCCTGGTAACCATAATAACCTTTGGTCTCTATACATTTGCTTATTCCATATAAACGGGATCAAAAAAATTTGTCCTTTTGTGACTGACTTATTTCACTCAGTATAATGTTTCCAAGGTTCATCCATGTAGTAGCATGTATCAGAACTTCATTGCTCTTTATGACTGAGTAATAATAATCCTTTATATGTATGTACCACATTTTGTTTGCCCATTCATCTATAGATATACATTTCTGTTGTTTTCACCTTTTGGCTATTGTGAATCATACTACAATGACCATCGATAAATATGTACCTGTGTGCATGCTTTCAATTCTTTTGGGTATATACCTAGGATTTGGGATTGCTGGATCACATAGTTGTGATTTTTATATCACAAACATATAACCTGTTCTCATTAAGCTTTTTAGCCTTCATAAGATGAGGGAAGTCTCTAATCACAGCTTAACAGACTTTTTTAAAATATATATCTGCCTTTAATAGGGCATACCCACTCTCCAGATACTTGTCACTGACTGTAACTCATGACTCACTGCCTCTCAGTAGTGAGCAAAGCTCAGTGGAGAACAAGAAGACTGCAGACACGTAGTCCTTGCCTTTCTTAATAATTAAAGCAGTTGCAGACTATTGGTAAAGGATTAGATAGCAAATACTTCGGGCTTTGTGGGCCATTCAGTTTCTGTTGCAACTATTCAACCCTTCTATTGTGACATAAAAGCAGCCATAGATAATATGTAAATAAATTAGTGTGGTTTGGTCCAATATGAACACTGATATTGGAATTTTATATAATTTTTACATCTTCAAATATTCTTCTTTTTTTTTTTTAACCACTTATTAATGTAAAAAATCTTCACATTTGACCCAGAGGCTATAGTTTGCCAACCCCTGATCTAAAGTCACAAAAAAATCAAACTCAGTGCCGCTGAGTCAATTTCAACTCGTAACAACCCTATATGACAGAATAGAACTGCCCCATAGAGTTTCCAAGCATCAGTTGGTAGATTCAAACTACTGAGCTTTTGGTTAGTAAATGCATCCTAGGACATCGGAGAACAGAGTACCTGCACTTCCTCATTTTGGTCCTTCACTAGATTACATTTACTGGGTTGGCTTTGCCATGGTACCATCAAACTACAGAAAGGACGTGATAAAAACAGTAGATGAAATTCAAAGTGAGGTTTACTGTGAAGCTGCTGCCCAGAGTGTCATGTGTTGCATTACTATGTGGAAGACTTCTCTCAGGTCTTGATCAAGGAATGGTTATGCTTCTCTGGGCAAGGGCTTATTCCAAAGAATCATAACATTGGTCACTTTCCCTCTTTGCTTTAGCTTCTAGAAAGTTCAGAGAATAATTTGCCCAGGTCAGGATATTGGATCTCAGAGCACATTATTTCGTAAAAACATACCACACATTTATCTTATTTTTCTACCCTCATTTTTCCCTTTATAATACATTCTTTACTTTAAAATATTATCCTACTGTTTGTATTTTGGCAAGTTGGAGTCCCTGGCCTGTGCAAATGGTTAATGTGCCCAGCTGCTAACCATAAGTTTAGAGGTTTGAGCCCATCCAGAGGCACATTAAAAGAAAGGCCTGGCAATCTGCTTTTGAAAAATCAGCCATTGAAAACTCTATGGACAGTATGATTGCTATCAATAAATTATACACCTGAAAAATGTTGAATTGGCAAATGTTGTGATATAAACATTTTTATAACACCCACACAGACACAAAAAAAGAAAACTCTATGGAGCATAGTTCTACTCTGACACACAAGGGATTGCCATGAGTGGGAGCTGATTCAGTGGTAACTGGTTTTATATTTTGGTAATTAATAGCCACAACAATGGACTCAAATATACCAATAATCATAAAGATGTCACAGGACTGGACAACATTTTGTTCTATTGTACATTAGATTGACACAAACTGGAGCCGATTCAATGGCAACTAATAACATTTTGGTAATTAGCCTACTAAGACAGGGTGCAAGGAAAATAATACAAATAACATATATGCATTATGGTCATTTTCTGTTCTTAAAATTGTTGGTAGTTTATTAATCAAAAATCATTTGTCATAATATTCTCAGAAAGAGAATATGAAACAGTGCTAAAAGACTTAAAGAGATATCAATCTATAAATGACAATAACTTCAAAACAATAAAAGGAGAATTAAATGATGTAGGTATAGAACTTTCAAATGGAAAGGAAGTCAAGGCAATATCAAGTAATAATAGACTGGTTCAAACTTAGGAAGATAAGACTAAATTTCAAGTAACCATCAAGAAAGTTAACAAACCTAGTCTTCAGAATAAAAAAAAGAAGAAAAGCATAATGACTCAGTAAACACCAATCTATAATATCAAAAGAAAATCCACAAACAAAAGGAACTAAGCATAGGCGAGTGAGAGGAACAAAGAAAACGCAGTACCACTAAAAAAAAAAAAAAAATACAACAATATGACAGCAATAAACTCATACCTATCGGTAATCACACTGAGTGTAAATGGCTTAAATGCACCCATAAAGAAACAGAAAATGGCAGAACGGATGAAAAATCATGACTCATCAATATGTTGTGTACAAGAGACATACCTTAGACACAAAGACACAAATCTATTAAAAATCAAAGGATGGAAAAAAATGTATCAAGCAAAGAGTAACCAAAAAAGGGCAGGAGTAGCAATACTGATCTCAGATAAAATAGATTTTAAGGCAAAATCAACCATAAAAGACAAGAAAGGTGTTAGAGATTGAATGATGTTCCCCGAAAAATATGTGTCAACTTGGCTAGGCCATGATTCCTAGTATTGTGTGGTTGTCCACCATTTTGTGATCTGATGTGATTATCCTATGCGTTGTAAATCCTAACCTCTAGGATGTTAATGAGGCAGGATTAGAGGCAGTTATGTTAATGAGGCAGGACTCAATCTACAGGATTAGGTTGTATCTTGGGTCAGTCTCTTTTGAAACATAAAGAGAGAATCAAGCAGAGAAGAGAGGACCTCTTATCACCAAGATAGAAGAGCCAGGAGCAGAGCACATTCTTTGGACCTGGCGTCCCTGCGCAGATAAGCTTCTAGTCCAGGGGAAGATTGATGAGAAGGCTGACAGAAAGAGAAAGCCTTCCCCTGGAGCTGACACCCTGAATTTGGACTTTTAGCCTACTTTATTGTGAGGAAATAAACTTCTCTTTGTTAAAGCCATCCACTTGTGGTATTTCTGTTATAGCAGCACTAGATGACTAAGACACCATCTTACCCTAATGTTTGGCACTAATTGAAAAAACAGAAAATAACAAATGTTGGAGAGGTTGCAGGGAGATTGGAATACTTACACACTGCTAGTGGAAATGTAAAATGGTACAACCACTATGGAAAATGATATGGTGCTTCCTTAAAAAGCTAGAAATAGAAATACCATAAGATCCAGCAATCCCACTTCTAGGAATATATCTTAGAGAAATAAGAGCTGTCAGACAAATAGACATATGCACACCCATGTTCATTACAGCATTATCCACAATAGCAAAAAGATGGAAAAAACCTAAGTGTCCATCAACAGATGAATGGATAAACAAATTATGGTACATACTCATAATGGAATACTACTCAACGTAAAAAACAATGATGAATCCTTGAAACGTATCACAACATGGATGCATCTGGAGGGCATTATGCTGAGTGAAATAAGTCAATCACAAAAGGACAAATATTGTATGAGACCTCTACTATAAAAACCCAAGAAAAGGTTATACACAGTAAAATACAATCTTTGATGGTTATGAGGGAGGGAGGGTTGCGGAGGGGAAATCACTATCTAGATGGTAGACAAATGCTAACTTTGGTGAAGGGGAAGACAACACACAATATAGGGGAAGTCAGCACAAATTGACCAAGGCAAAGTCGTAGAAGCTTCCTAGACACATCCAAACACCTAGAGGGATCAAGTTACTGGGGCTGAGGGCTAGGGACTATGGTCTAGGGGGACATCTACATCAATTGGCATAACATAGTTCATAAAGAAAATGTTCTACATCCTACTTTGGTGAGTATTATCTGGGGTCTTAAAAGCTTGCAAGTGGCCATCTAAAATATATCTATTGGTCCTATCACATTCAGAGCAAAGAAGAATGAAGAAAAACAAAGACACAAGGAAAATATAAATCCATAGGACTAATGGACCACATGAACAATAGCCTCCACCTGCCTGGGCACAGAAGAGCTAGATGATGTCCAGTTACGATCACTGACTGCTCTGACAGAGATCACAATAGAAGGTTCCGGACAGAGCAGGAGAAAAATGTAGAACAAAATTCAAATTCACAAAAGAAAGACCAGACTTACTGGAATGACAGAGACTGGAGGATGCCTTGAAACTATGGCCCCTGAACACTCTGAACTGAAGCCATTCTCAAAGTCTACCTTTCAGGCCTATAAAACATACCTGAGGTATGTGCTTTTTAGCTCAATCAAGTATACGAGACCAAGTGGACAACACCTGCAGAAAAGCAAAGACAAGAAGGCAAGAAGGGACAGGAAACCTGGAGGAATGGACACTAGGAACCCAGGGGGTAAAGTGAAAGGTGGAGAGTGCTGACATATTGCAGGCATTGCAACAAATGTCACAAAACAATTTGTGTACAAATTTTTTGAATTGGAAACTAATTTGTGATGTAAACTTTCATCTAAAACACAGTAAAATTACAAAAAAAGAGTGCTGTGACCTTCAAGTATGTAACTAGTGTTTGAGATCAGTGGCTTTCTAACTTACCATAGCTGAAGAGTCTTTTCTTCAAAGGAAATCTTATGCAGAAGCCAATATATACCAACAGACACACAGAGTAGCTGCTTTGAGTGAGAGGGAAGGAGACCCCAGGGTAATGAGGTAGAGAGTCCACCAGAAGGACAATTGCTAGGAGTTCTTATTAGTGTGACAGATGCCTGGCCTCCATTCAGAAGCTCTGAATCTTCCTCTGTCAGGGATGGCATGTGGGAACCTGCATTTTAAATGAGGTCCTTGGGGAGTTCTTTGAAACACTAAAATCTGAGCAACATCACTGAAGAACTCAGTTAAGTACGGTTTGAAAAAACACAATTTCAGGCAATAACACCAAGTGTTGGAGAATTCTGAGATGAAAGAAATAGGAAAAGGCTCAGTGGGTTCTTGGTGTAAAGGGAGGGGGTACAGTGATTAGGAGCCCGGACTCTATGACCAGGTTGTCTGGGTTCATACCCTGGCTCTGAAGGTTACTAACTCTATAATCTTGAGCACATTATTTAACCTCCATATAAGTGCCTTCTTCATAATCTATATCCCTTGTTGTAAAATAAGGATGTTGATAATCACAGGTTTGTTGGGAAGATTTTGTAAATGAATGTAAAGTTTTTAGAGCAATACCCATATTATAGCAAAACACTTTCCTTTGTTTTCCACCCACCTTTGATCAAACATTTCACAAAGTTGTTTCTAGTTTGCCTTCCTACTTCTTCTCTCCTCCTTTTCTCATTTCTTTATGGCCTTTTTTATTCATATTCTGTTGTATTTGCCCATTTTGATACCAAAAGTACAGTATGGTAGAACAGAGGTAGAGAAAGGGAAACCACGTATTTATGGCTGATGGTATCAGGATCAAGTTGAGAAGATTATGAGGAGGAATGGAAGGAGAAATTCTTTCAGTGACCTTGAAGTCATGATGGAAACCCCACAAAATACAGGGAAATGTATACACCAGTCTTAGCTGAAGGCACTTTCACTTCCATAATAGACTGGCTAACTCCTGATGATACAGCTGTAGGCCGAGAGCTATTTTCTGATGTACAGTTTGAGTCAAGCTGTAGCCTCACTTCCCATAACTGACCAGCAATTGTAGTGCAGACATTCCCAGAAAGAGGTGCATACACAATGCGTGAATAGCTTTATTCACATCATCTTTTAACGCAAAAATACAAGCCAATGTAATAAGTATATTTCAATCATTGCAATGAGTTTATCATTTCAAAAATTTCAGGCACATACAGTGCCTTAAGAAAACAAAATGTATATCTCAAACCAGTTGCTGTAGAGTCAACTCCAAGTCATGGTGACCCCATGTGTGCCAGAACAGAGCTGTGCTCCATAGAGTTCTCAATGACTGATTTTTCAGATATAGATCACCAGGCCTTTCTTTCAAGGCATGTCTGGGTGGAATCAAACCTCCAACCTTTAGGTTAGCAGTCAAGCACATTAACTGTCTGCACCACCCAGGGACCCTGTATAATATTTACCCAGTGGTAAAATATTGTGTGCACATTTTAGTGTACATAGGGTGGTGATATTGTCCCCAAAGGGATGAAAATTGGTTCTTGGTTGGTGACAAAAATCTTAGATATGACAGTGGTTTGTGGTTCTCCAAAAGGCCCTAATATATAAACAGATACACAATATATCTGAGGTATTAAAATGTCATGGGGGGTGTCTTAGTCATCTAGGGCTGCTATAACAGAAATACCACAAGTGAATGGCTTTAACAAGGAGACATTTATTCTTTCACAGTCTAGGAGGCTAGAAGTCCAAATTCAGGGCGTCAGCTCCAGCGGAAGTCTTTCTCTTTCTGTCAGGTCTGGAGGAAGGTCCTTTTCATCAATCTTCCCCTGGTCTAGGAGCTTCTCAAAGCAGAGGCCCCAGCTCCAAAGGACACGCTATTCTCCTGGCTCTTGTTTCTTAGTAGTATGAGGTCCCCATCTATCTCTGCTCCCTTCTCTCTTTTATAACTCAAAAGAGATTGGCTTAAGACAAAATCTAATCCTGTAGATTGAGGCCTGCCTCATTAACATAACTGCCACTAATCCCATCTCATTAAAGTCATAGAGACAGGATTTACAACACATAAGAAAATCACATCAGCTGACAAATGGTGGATACACAATACTGGGAATCATGGCCTAGCCAAGTTGACAAAGATTTTGCGGGTACACAATTCAATTTATGATGGGGAGAAGGTCAATTAGGGGAAGAAAAAAATCTAAAAAGACTCCTTAGGGAAGGGCAATAATAATAATAAAAAGAGGCTGAAAAGCACTTTTAGTGGAATAAACTGTTGCAAATACAGTGGCAGAAAAAACTAGGGGATGTTGGACGAAAGAGCTTTTTAAGGCAGAACCATTAAAACAATCCTGATGACTGCTAAAGATTCCAAGGGGGCTTCAGAGCTGCTGGAAGATATCATAATTGGCAAAAGTTTTAAGATTTTCTGTAAGATAGGGTTAAATTAAATAAATGTGTCATAAAGTATGCTGCATTGTGTTTTCAGTTAGATTACAGCCTGATTCAAAAAAGCCTTATCACCAGCAACTGAGAAATCAAAAGAGAGATCCACCATGCATTCTTGAATTAAAAATCATGCCCCATGAATTCTGAACTATGACAATAGTTACAATAAAATTATTGAGATGCCCAAACTCATCTAAGCACACATTCTGTCTGGCCTCTTCAAGCACACATATGACACAAAAGAATGAGTCCCGGCCTTACTTTCTCTCTGCTAGATGTAACTAGGAAGGGATGTAGGAAAGATTATGATCAAAGTTCTGTCGTAAATGCTTATATTTTCCCAAAATGCAGACTTCATTCTAGAGAGGATATCAGTTTAAAATTTAGTTTATTAAGACAGGGTGAAAGGCAGAAGTTTAAAAGAGCGGTATTAATATTCTGTTCCAATCAACTCCTGATTTCTGTTTTGAAGGGCACCATAAGACGGCTTGATTTTTATTACAGTGAAGAAAAGTAAAATGACTCCTTTCTATTAATCAAAAAGAACTGTAAAAATAGGCTTCACTAAAAGCAAACGCTGACAAGTCCAAATGGCAAGTTTGATTTTGTGAAAACATAAAGAATATCTTGAGAAATATTATAATCAGTTCTGAAAAACTTAATGTTTTTCCTTTCCTAGCATGTCAGCTCTTGCAGTCCTCAACCCCAAATGCTTCTCTGAGTGATTTTCTTCTGTACAGAAGATAATAAACTATGTAGCTCCACACTGAATGGCAAACATCATTTCTGCATTCCGGTTAAGCCCACACTCCGGCCAGCGGTGATCAGTACGCTTGGTTTTGAACCAAGACCCTTCAGACCCTCAAAGATCCTCCCTGGCAATGCAGGACGGAGAGCTGTCACTGATTTATGTTCTTTCAGCAGTGCCTGACAAGCGATGCACTAGGAAACAAAGTAGAAAACCATGTGAACGCCACCAACAGGCCCCTGGGGAAATGCTGCGCAGCAGGGATCAGGAACCATACCTAAAAGTCAACAGAACTGAGACGCGAGGTAGCACATGTTACTTAACGTGAAATGTGGCCACTGTCTGCAAGTTCTATATCAAAGTAGTTCCTCTGAACCACAAGACTCTCTTGCACTCAGACTGATAAGCCGGTTTCTGGGGTGGGGTCGTGGAAGTGCCAATCACATCGGCTGCTGTCCGTTGCCCCTCTTTAGTCACACCCCATAGATTGCTTTGACTGGCAGCTATGATTGGAATAACCACTACCACTACAACCTCCAAGTATTCGGACATAGATTCCCTACAGATCAAACACCTTGTAGGACAAGTGGGATTAGAGAATCATCTCTGGCAAAGTCCATGTTATCGCAGGCAGCCCACCAGTGTGAGAATTCTGCTGGTTAAGACTCAGATGTATTCGTAAATATAATATGCAAATTATTAATATAAAATGCAAAGTTTTTGTTGTTTTCTGAATGGAAAAGTTGAGCAGATTTTTTTTTTTAATGTTGTGCAATATTGCTGGAGAACTTTGACATCTGCTATAAGTATTAAGAGTAGCAGCAGTAGATCAACCAGACAGTAAATACAGGTAGCTATAGGAAAGGGAGAAAGAAGAGTAAGAGGAAAAGTAGCGTCAGTGACATTTTAGCAGCTAGTCATGGGTGACTCACACAGTCCATGCAGTGCCAGGAATCTGGGTCCCTGGGCTTGATTCTTTCATATCTTCTGAAGAGAAACCACAAATAGTTTAAAACAAAATCATTCTGTTTAAACGTAAAATACTCCTAGACAGAAAGGGAACAGATTACTCAAAACCTTTACGTTAATGCTTGGTGGTTTAAACAGAAAGAAAACAATTAAGTAAGGGACAAAACATCTTTGTAGAAAGAGCTGACATGAAAAACTCACATTTGAGTTCCAAAGGTTCCATCCGGATAAACTTGCACATCGAGCATATGAGAGGAAGTGATTGTTCATTCTTTGTAATGTGTCTGGGAACTCTGGTGGCACAGTGGTTAAGAGCTTGGCTGCTCACCAAAAGGTTGGCAGTTCAAAACCACCAGCTGCTCCTCAGAAACGCTATGGGGCAGTTCGACTCTGTCCTATACGGTCACTATGAGTTGAAATCGACTGGACAGCAATGAGTTTTGGTTTTGGTAATGCATCTGCCCATCAGTTGTTAATGTAAGGACAGTGAATCCATATTTTCTGTCAACAATTCCATACAGTATAAATCCTCAGAAAACATTACTACTTAAAGCACATAATCCATGTTAGAGAGTCTTGCACAGCAGAGGCAATGGACAAATGTCAGCTTCCTTTCTAACATTTGATAGGCCAACTTGCTTTTTTTGGAAGATGTCCTCCTCACACAAACATAGGCACTGTTCTAAGGGGAAAAAAAAGTGCCATTCCTGTCAAAAAGTCTTAAATCTAGTGTGAAACTCTTCATCCAGATGAGCAATAACAAAAACCTCCCTTAGCTCTTTCCCTGAACCAGTGATTCCTAGAAGACCTGTATTTATTCCAACACAGTGGCCCATGCAATATCCCTCCAGTTTTGAGGTGAATTCTGATGAGACATATTATTCATTTGTTGCTCCTCTAGGTAACCCATTTGGGATGATATTTCGCTGAGTATTTTTACTTTTTTTTTTTTTTTTTTTTGGTTTTAAATAACTTCACAACAGCTGTGCTCTGAATCAGCATCTTTTTGTTCCTTTTAAACTGGCTGGAATCTGGGAATTTTGAAAGATGATTCTTCATACCATTGATCAAAGATCCCTTTCCCTGAGAACTCGTTCACTCCCTAGCTGTACATTAATCAAATCCTCCCCTTTTCTCAAGCGTCGAATGTGTTTTGCTTACCTCCCCATAGCTTTAAGCATGAACCCACATTAGGAAAGTTGATGAAGTAGCTCTGTTGTCAGGAAGATCCAAAGGTCCTTTCATCTCAAAGGCTACAAATTCCATCTCTTTTGTCAAACCCGTTTACTAAATGGTAAGGCCATGTCTTATCTGACCCCTTTGAGGCCCTGTATTGTGGGGTTGGAGCCAACACCTGAGACTTGGCAGCAACCAATCTTGGATGTTTATGAAACAATGACCTACAAGGGTCAACCTCCTATGGGGCATGACCCTTGAATACACATCCGGGATCCTTTTCCAATGGCCAACTCATCACTTTCCTAACTGTCAGCGTCTCAACCGTTTGTCTCTGGTGAGTCAAATTGCCTTTTACAATAAATTTTTATTGGCCTTCTATAATTCTCTTTGATTTGAAGCTTTAATTAGCAGTCATCATGGGCACATAAAACTTACTTTTGTCTTTGTAGCAATAGGTAGTTATCATTTCACCCCACGTAGCAAAAGCTTTGTTCCATGCCCAACTTTTAGCTTCCTAATCATATTATAATTGCCTGTATTTGTGCTTCTCCTGGCTTAGTCAGCCTCGTTCTGAGAAAAGTCATCCTAATTCAAAATGAATACGTAAATAAATTGCTAGTATTTGCAAAACCAAAACATCGCACCAGTCCTTTAAGAAATGAGGAGAACTCAGCCTAGAAATCTGTTGCCTAGCAACAGGGCAATACCTTTGCTCTCCATTTTCAAACCAGTTGATAGCCTCCTGTTGGCCTGTCTTATTAGGAAGGAATCTTTGGCTTTTTCTTTTTCAGGGAACTGACTTTAGCCGTCCTCAGTTTTTTCTGAGTTTCATAGTAATCCTGGTTCTTAGGAGATCCCGATGTGTTTCCCTTCCCTGGTAAAAACGACTTTTATCCCCATTTAAACACGGTATCCAAGAACAATTGCCATATTTCTTATAAAAGGACACCCGGCTCAAATGGAAGTTTAATTGATTTTAATTAATAATAATAACACCAAGCAACTAAATGGCACTTTATACTTTGCAAAGCCTTTTCATGTCCACTAACTCATTTAATTAAAATTTTAGATGCTTATCCAAACTTCATTGACTTATGACACCGTGCTCCAAAGTGTTTGAACTATGGAAAAATGGTTTGTGGTGGTGGCGTTGTTTGGCTTTGCTTTGTTTTAAATCAGAGGCAGTATCTGATGACCAGACTTTCATATGGTAATTTGGCATTTCAACTCCTCAGGCTGACCAGGAATCTAGAGGAAAATTGAAATAACGTCTTTTATCCGCTCCTTTTTTTCCTTCTGCACTGGTTTGTGGGTGATAAGCCTTGTGCAGGGGTGGTGAAACAAGCGAACAGCACCATTTCCAGCTCTTCTTCCAACCCTAGCTCCTCTGGGTCTTCAGCAGGAAGCAGCGTCACGGGGACGTGGGGGAGACGGAGGCTGCATATCTCAGGTGGCTCCTGTATTCACAGCTATCTTGAGGCCTTTTTTGTGCTATTCAAGGTTTTTGAAAGCTTCTCTGTGTGAGAGCATCTCCTTAGAGTCTATAGCACTGCTGCTTTAAATGTCACTATGAACCACGTCAGCGGTGTTGAATTGTTCATGAGTCTTAGTCTGGACTCTGGCCCTTCTGATGCAGCTCTCCACCTGGCTTCCATGTTGACTCCCTAATTTTGCACTGGTGTTAGCTGTCCAGACTTCATAAGCACAGTGATTTCTATTCCTTGAAAAATCCATGTCAAGGAGCAATTTCCTAGGAGGCTGAGTTCCAGGTTAGGCAAAAGAATGGCAAAGTGTATTTAAATCACCCATATCTCTTCAGTATATATACTCTACAGTATATATACTCAAGGTGACCCCATGTACAACAAAACGAAACTCTGCCTCGCTATGCAACCATGATCGGTTGCAGATTGAACAGTGCTCCACTGGGATCCATAGAGTTTTCATTGACTGAGTTTTGAAAGTAGATCACCAGGCCTTTCTTCCTAGTCCTCCTTAGTCTGGGAGCTGTTCAGCATTATAGCAACACACAAGCCTGCACTGGCAGACGTGTGGTGGCTGCTTGTGAGGTGCATTGGCCAGGAATGGAACCCAAGTCTCCCACATTGGGGGAGTGAGAATTCTACCATTAAACCACCAATGACTCATCCAGTTTTTGCCCTTAGCAGTTGGAAACAAAGCTTCAGCATAACTCTTCGAAAAATCTACTCAGACAGTCAATGTAAAAGATGTGAATAAACAGATGAGGGAATTTCACTTTGAAGGACTGTGTTTAGACATTAACAAAATATAAGAGAAACAAATGTGTCCTAAAATAGCTAATCCCTTTGGCAACTGTATTATTTGGTATGTGTTTAACGATATGTGAATATATATACCTTAAGGCTCCAAATATCTATTGTAAAGAAGTAGAGAAAGAATATACTTAAATATTCATTCAGACTTCCCACAACACTTGCAATGACCAAGTAAACCTTAGTAGACAGTAGGTTTCTTTCATTCTTTTTTTTGTCTTTTCACACCAGAAAAAGGATTTCCCAAAACTCTTTCTCACCCTCCTCCTTCATCCTCCCCCACAACAGGCAGTTGGCCTACGCATCCCCTCCGAGTGGTTCATCTCATTGGAAAGCATTAGAAAAAAGTGTCCAAGCTCAGGCACAGAGGACAGGACCATATCACCAGGGAGTGTCCTCTGGCCAGCACCAGCTATACAATTTGCGAAGCCCAACCCAAAACGTTGTATATCCATACAATGGAGCATTATTCAGCGATAAAGAGAAGTCCTGATACATGCTCTGACGTGAAAATATTATGCTAAGTAAAATAAGTCAGACTCAAAAGGATAAACGTTGTATGATCCCACTTACGTGAAATATCTATAACTGGCAGATTCATAGAGATAAAAGTCGATTAATGGTTACCAGGGGCGGGGGAGGAGGAAATAGGAAGTTATTGCTTAAGGGGTACTAAGTTTCTGTTTAGGATGATGAAAATGTTTTGGATATAGATAGTGGTGATGGTTGTACAACATTGTCAATGCAATCATAATGTCACTGAATTATATAATTCCAAAACATAAAATGGCAAATTTTGTTATATCTATTTTACCACAATCATTTTTTTTTTAATTACAGAGGTTGTGTTTGAAATCTGGTCTGATGACTCCCAAAGTGTGCCACTGCTGTTGTCCTCTGTAAGTTCAGGACAGCTTATTCTTGCTTCCCTTCTTAGCAGTAGGGCCAAGTCTATTCAAAACAGTGAATGAGGAAACCTAATGAATCAATAAATCTGGTTGTTGAAATAACAGAGCTTCCCTAGCACCTATCTGCACCCCTCCTTTCTCTGGGCATTCACCCTCTTTCTAGGAGCCCAGTGCTCTCACTATCTCCTAGGACCTCTGTTCCCCTATACCCTCTACCTTGATGCAAACAACCTCTTAAACCCTGGGCCTTTCCCAACCTTTCTTTCCATCAAAACATCCCTATTCTATGTCCCACTCATTGAAGGGAATACTGTCTGCCCAGGTACCTGATCAGATCAACATGTTAATGAATCAGTGCTTAACGCAAACATTTCCTTAACTCAAACAGTGCCTTAATTTAACACCCAAAGATGTGACTAAAGCCTGAGTTTTAAGGCTTTATTACAAGGTCAGTGAGTGAGTTTTGTTGTTGTTGTTTTCCATGAGGGATGCTTTTCTGAACTCCTCAAATTATACCTCTTAGTCACATTAAGGAAACCCTGACGGTGTAGTGGTTAAGAGCTGCGGCGGCTAACCAAAAGGTTGGCAGTTCGACTCCACCAGGCACTCCTTGGAATCTCTATGGGGCAGTTCTACTCTGTCTTATAGGATCACTATGAGTCAGAATCGACTTGACGGCAATGGGCTTTTACGGGTTTTAGTCACATTAGGCCTGGTATGTCAACAGCATTTTTACCAGTATAAAATAAATAAATAAATGATTTAAACATGGTTATCAGATCTGTAGGTTAGGTAACAGGTATGCAGAAAATAACTTGAGGTGCAAGAAAGCTTTCCCCGGCAATAGCAATAAAATAAGTTTGATTTGTAATATCTGTATCCTGTTAGTGCTAGCCCTGCAGTGAACAAAATTGCCACTTCTGCCAAATTTGATGGTCAGTAATTCTGTGATATGGAGCAATATTCATTAAAATGAAACCATCAATGGCCTTACATTGATGACCTATGACAGACTTGAACCTTCTCTCCCAAAAGTATGCTTGTAACTCAAACCACTTCATTATATAGTTCACTAAAACAGTTTTGAAATACTTGGGAAGCATTAATATAGAAAAAAACACACAGTGTCTCATAATTTCCACATTGTCCTTATTTGATACAAGATATTATCTGTCAAGTGCTCATCTTTGACAAGAAAGAAGCTATGTTGTATATTGAGCCCAGTATGTGCAAACGTTTGGAGAAATTTGAAAAGAATAATCATTTATATTTAGTTTTGGAATATGATCTTACCCTTACATTTAATGATGGTTGTGTCTGATATTCCAGGAAATTTTTAAACTGTTTTAGTGGACTGTATAATGAAGAAATGAATTGTAACAAGATAACCAAGTCATACTACAAAGATGATACAGAAGAATCTGAGACGAGTTTCCTAATCTTGTTCTTTCTGCTTGTCCTCTGTAGCATTAGCCATTATTTACCCTCTTTGGAGCCTCTCTCTTTCCTTAGCTGCCATGACACTGTACTGTAATTAATCTTTTTCGTCTCTTAGTCTCTTTCTCCTTTGCAGCGCCTCTTCCTCCCTGCCGTGCTCCAAAGGCCTGTTGTGGCTCTCTCTTCATCCCTTCTCTCTACACATATACTGTTACTCTTAGCTACTTGTCACAATGTCATCTTATCACTTTGGCTCCAAATTTCTGGTCTCTTTACCAGCTTCAAATCCTCCATTTTCAGTAATCTGAACAGCTCCTCCATGAGCTCAAGAAATCTGAAACTAAACTCCCAAGGTAGAATACACTGCTTGAGGAGATAGTAAATTCCCTATTATTGGATACGTCTATCTGTCTATCCTTAGGCTGAACATTCCTTTGGCAAGAAGATACAGCAGGTTCTTGAACACTGGAAGTAAGACTGGACAACATGAGCTTGAATTAAGGTCCTCATCAACAATGAGCTTCTATAAATCATGAATTTTCCCCAAAACCAGTTTCTCCTTTTAAATTTCTCCTGGTCAGTTTTAACACTTAATTTTCATCTTCTTTCCATATCTAATTAGTAACCAATTCTTCTTGATTTTTTATACACATTCTTTCTAATCACTGATTCTGTTGTTCTTATCTGCCATTGAGTCGACCCCAACTCATGGCAATCCCATGCACAACGGAATGAAATGTTGTCTGATCAGTTGTGGATACAACTGTTGTGATCCATAGGGTTTTCATTGGCTGATTTTCAGAAGTAGATCACAGGATTTTCTTCCTAGTCCATCTTTGTCTGGAAGCTCCCCCGAAACCTGTTCATCATCATAGCAACACATATGCCTCCACTGACAGACAGGTGATGGCTGTGCAAGAGGTGCATTGGTTGGGAATCGAACCTGGGTCTCTCACATGGAAGAAGAGAACTCCACTGAGCCACCACTGCCTCCCACAACTTTATGGGATCCATCCCATTCTCCATTCCCATCACCTCCAGGCCCATAGAGTACAAAGTTAGGCCAATGCAGTTGATGCATTGCAAGGGCCCACAGCCTGTGAGAGGCCTTGACAGGTCTACCTGGGATGCATCTAGAGCCAGAGCTTCTGTAGCACCCTCTTATCAGCCAGGCTACTGCTGCCACCCAAGACCTTAGGGGAAACTCTCAGAGGAAAAAGCTTTAGTAAATGGAGGAAAGAGAGGAAGGGGAAAGAATGGGGAAGGAGAGCAAAAGGAAAGGTGGGTCAGGAGCCTGTATTTGATCCCCACTCAATTGCCATGTCCTTCAGTGCAGACTGCTGGACTTTGCAGCTGCCTCTGCATCTGGACTCCCCTTCCCAGGTCTGCAGTGACTGCTACTGAAGCATCCTTATTCTGTTCCATAAGTTCACTGCCACCTCTTCCCCTCAAAACACTCAACCTCCATCTTTCCTCCACTATCCAACAACTTCTTGAATACTTAACCCATTTTCTCTTCTAGGAGAAAGCAAGAATCTTTTCATTGTACTAGAGAACCTCACATTAGGCTCTGGGTCAGGTTCCATGTTTACTCATTATATCACCAGACTCCTTGAAGACCTACTACCTCTAGTTATCAAGATTCTACCTGTTCTTAAACACCAAACCAAATATCTCCTTATTTTCTAAGCTTCTCCCCCAATTTCAGTCAGAAATGATCTCTTCCTCTTCGTGTATGAACTAAGATTTTATATTACTTGTATGGTGACACCTCATGCCCAAAGTACTTGAATTGCTTGTGTTTTAATTTTTGTATGTAGTTTAGGTTTTCCACTAGTCACATTCTAGAGTTCTTACTAATATTTCTTTATATACACCACAATATTAAATAGTGTCTCAGTAGGCATTTGAAATTTTTTCATTGGCTAACTAAATTAACGAATGAATAAATCTTTCCTAGCAACAACTCTTGCTAAAAACAGACTTTCTTTTCTACCATAAATTTTGCTCTCTCAATATTCCTTAAGGGAGGCACGTGTTTTGGTTTCAAAAGATTTTGCCACATATACCAAAAAAAAAAAGCAAGAGTTAATATATGAACTAAACTATAATTAATATTAATTACTGTCTATGATAGTTCACAAGTTTTTTTTTGTTTTTTTTTTTTGTTTTTAAGGTGCATTACTTTGGTAGTGTCAGTGATGTCAAACTTGAAAGTAAGGTTTTCCACCGAAAAGCATTTACAGTTACCTAGAGTTACCAGGGTATCTATATGTGCATACTCTTATTGTTGCTAGATGCACTTAGTGAAAGGCCTGGAGCAAAATTATTATATGATCACTAAGTTTAAAGTGCTCACTTAAGTCTAGAAAAAAAAATACCAAAAAAACACATAAAATATGAATGAGGCAAGATCTCCACAATCAACTTTAACAAGTGCTCATGTAAGATTTATACCACTCTCAAAAGATTTACTCTCTTCGTTGTAGTATACTAATAAAGGGAGGTAGTTGTTAGCTGAGAAATTACTAGCCTTCTCTTTCAAAGACATGACATTGTATTCCTAAAATAATAAAAGTCACAATATCAATTTGAAAAGAGATTATATTAGATAATATTTTCGCTCTGCAAGTAAAGAACCATCTATCTGACATCCGAGTTGGTGTGTTTCAAACACCAAAATGTTTCTATATATTTAAGACCTAAATGACATGGAGACTCACTGATATTACTTGAATTTTTAGAGCAATGTTGAAAGTAGTGACATTCAGCTAGCAGTTCAGCCAAATCTGTACACTTCCAGTCTGTATAGTACATCAGTATTTGCTCAAGAAGTTGTCAACTGCCAGGCACTGTGTTAAGCTTTAGGAATGAAAAGATGAACAAGACATGGCCCTAAAGTAACTCTTATATTAAGCTGGGGGATAGGCATGCAAACTAACACTTACCATGTGGTAGGTGCTTTATTAAAGGCATGTTCCAGGTATCATGGAAAGACAAAGATGGCAGCTCCAAACTCTGCCAGGAAACAGGGAGAAACAGGAGAAGGCAGGAGAAGAGATTAGACATTGCTTCACTAGGAGGGTATGTGTGATCCGGGTCTTGAAGAATGAGCAGGCTTCTGTTAGGTGAAAAGAAGGCTCTTACAGGTAGAGTGACCAACATGTCTGAGGCTTGCAAGAACAAGAGAATCCTTTAATATGACTTGCCTCCTAATATCAAAGATTAAGTTTTGTTTAGTATAATTGTAACATTGACAGAATAGTATTTTAATTATTTGGAATTTTAAGATTTCAAAAGAAAAAAAGACTTTTTTATTTGTTGATCCAGTTTTGAACCAGAAAGTTCTGGCAGTTTTCTATGAAGACATAGATTCACAATTAAAGCATACTCCTTTGACCTGGCCAGTCACCAGAATGATCTTTACTTATTAATATATAGAGAAGTTTTAAGATAGCTGGGGAAGAGATGAGCAAATGTTCTCATTCACCAAAGAAGTGACATTGTGTGTAAGTTAACGGAAATGACAGTGTCTCTGTCAGTAGATACAGTGGGAGGCCATACCTACTTTACATGGAGAACCCTGGCTGTTCTTGACATTGGGGAGAAGCAGCTACTGTGGTATTAATCACTGAATACTACAACTTGGTACAAATTCTCAGGGAAGAAATCTAGTTGTACCAAGGGGCATTCTTAGCAGCAGTATTCTGTGGTTCATCTCCTGAACATTTCATAATCCAACTTCTAGACTCACAATGATTTAAACTGTGGACTAAGAAAGCAACAAAAAGATATTAATAAAGAATTGGTTGTAATAACAAAGCAATATAAAATAATTGGAAACAACCTTATGGTCCAACAGTCAGGTTACAGTTGTGCAAATTATGAAACAGCCATAAAATAAAAAATGCTGCAGTCATTAAAAACAGTGCTTATAAAGAACTTGTGAAGACGAAACGTTTATATCACACTAAGTTTAAATTACAAAGGTACATGATTGTGTATAAAACATGATCTCAATTAGCCAAGGATTCCTCTTGCTAACTTTTCCATCTCTTCATTCTCCCTCTCCATGTCTGGCCACTTGACTGTAACCTGCATGTGTGCAGGGATCTCGTCTGTTCATCAGTGACGAACACAGTGACTCAAACAGAGTAAGGCTCTGGTGAATTTTGTTTGATGAATAAGTTAACTTTGTAAATAATATACATGTAATCCCTTGCTAAACCCTTAACATTTGGATGAAGTGAAGGTACAACTCATTAAAAGAAAAGTCTTACTACTAGCTTCTCAACCACAAAGCAGAGTCTAGAGAATGATGCAAAAGAGTTTGTTACTTATCCTTACCACCTATGAGTCCCTACTGAGGACATCTAGAGACAGGGAGTGGGAGCACAAGAGGGTCCTCCCTCTCTTCTCCCACCACAGCCCCCATGGCCCCTTAGTCACTTAAAGCCTTCCCCATTCGCCCAGGCTCCTCCTTCCATTTGGGTTTTCGTTATCCCAATCAAGTCTCAGGGTGACACCTTTACGAGGCAAAAAAACAATCAAAAAACTTTTACTTTTAAGTTGACCATCTTTTAACATAACTCCAAGGTGCTACAAGAGTCCTGTCTTCTTTTTCTCTTTCTAACCAAAGACTTCTTTCTGTTGTGAGTAACTTGTATGGGCCAGTGCTACAGACAGGATTCAGTATGGAAAGAAAGAAGAGAAACCCTTCATTGTCATGAATATAAATGTGTTGTGAAATGATTAGGGGAGTATGCACCAAAATATCAAGAATGCATTCCTCTAAGCAGTAAGATAGCAAATAATGTTCTATTGTGTGTATACATACTTGATTTTTCTACTTCTTACAATTAGAATATAAAACTTAGAAAAACAATAAACATTTTTAAACCTAGTCAACTATAAATCACAAACAATTTTCAACATCTTTCTCTATCAATCCACAAACATGTTAAAAGAAACCATAATTTAGGGAAGACTGTACGTGCAATTAAAACAAGCCCTACAGAGCAGTGTTTTCTCTGAAATCATACCCAATCTGAAGAAAGTATCAATCACATTTCCCTATATACTCCAATTAGATCGTACCTCCTGAATTATTTTCAGGCAATACACAATTTGTGTGCAGTTTATCAAAAGTTTGCTTTCCAAAAATTTTTTTGGCTATGACTTAATCTGACAAAGGCCTAAACTCTAAAATCTATAGGAAAATCCAACACCTCTACAATAAAAAGACAAACAATCCAGTTAAAAAATGGGCAAAGGATATGAACAGACACTTCACCAAAGAAGATATTCAGGCTTCTAACAGACACAAGAGGAGATGCTCCCGATCATTAGTCATTAGAGAAATGCAAATCAAAACTACAACGAGATACCATCTCACCCGGACATTACTGGCAAAAATCAAAAGGACAGAAAATAACAAATGTTGGAGGTGTTGCAGGGAGATTGAAACTGTTATCCATTCCTAATGCAAAATGGTACAACCATTTTGGAAAACTATATGGCACCTCCTTAAAATGCTAGTAATAGAAATACCATACATTCCAGCAATCCCACTTCTAGGAATATCTCCTAGAGAAATAAAAGCCATCACATGAATAGACATATGTACACCCATCTTTATTGCAGCATTATTCATAATAGCAAGAAGATGGAAACAACCTAAGTATCCATCAACAGACGACTGGATAAACAAACTATGGTACTTACATACAAAGGAATACTATGCAACAATAAAGAACAACAATAAATCTGTGAAACATCTCACAACATGGATGAATCTGGAGGGCATTATGCTGAGTAAAATAAGTCAATCATAAAAGAACAAATACTGTATGAGACCACTATTATAAAAACACATAAAAATGTTTTCACACAGAAAGAAATGATCTTTGATGGTTATGAGGGAGGGGAGAGATGGGAAACGAAAAACACTAACTAGATAGTGGGTAAGTGGTAACTTTGGTGAAGGGTAAGAGAGTACACAGTACTGGGGAAGTCAGCACAACTTGACCAGGGTAAAGTCATAGAAGCTTCACAGATACATCCAAACGCCATGAGGGACCAAGCTACTGGGCTGAGGGCTGGGGTCCCTCGTCTCAGGGAACATCTAGTTCAATTGGCATTACATAGTTTATAAAGAAAATATTCTACATCTGACTGTGACGAGTAGCGTCTGGGGTCTTAAAAGCCTGTGAGCGGCCATCTAAGATATATCTACAGGTCCCATCCTGGCTGGAGAAAAGCAGAAAGAAGAAAACCAAAGACACAAGGAAAAGATTAGTCCAAAGGACTAATGTACCACAACTACCACGGCCTCCACCAGACTGAGCCCAGAACAACTGATGGTGCCCAGTTACTACCACCGACTGCTCTGGCAGGGATCATAATAGAGGGTCCCAGACAGAGCAGGGGAAAAGTGTAGAACAGAATTCAAATTCACAAAAAAAAAAAAAAAAAAAAAAAAACCAGGCTTGTTGGTCTGAGAGAGACTGGAGAAACCCCGAGAGTATGGCTCCTGGGTACTCTTTTCACTCAGTACTGAAGTCTCTCCTGAGGTTCACCTTTCCAAAGATTAGACAGATCTATAGGGCCAACAATAACATATGTGAGGAACATACTTCATAGTTCAATCTTGTATATGAGACTAATGTGCACACCAGCCCAAAAGCAACCACGAGAAGGCAAGATGGGACAGGAAAACTGAACGAATGGAAACTGGGAACCTGGGGCGGAGGAGGGGAGAGCATTAACACAGTGTGGGGTTGGCAACCAATGTCACAAAACAATTTGTGTATTAACTGTTTAATGAGAAACTAATCTGCTCTGTAGACTTTCACCTGAAGCACAATTAAAAAAGAAAAAAAGTTTGCTTTCCAAAGATTCCTCGCAATTTCATTTGATTTTCTATAATTGCTGAGCTTCCTCTGGAACAGTGAGTCTGAATACACGGTAAAATCCTTTTCGTTAAGATTCCAGCTCAGTATTTATTATGAAGAGATTTGGATTTCTGCACTAAGCAGAGAAATCAGAATCTCAACTCAGTGATAATTACTATGGTAAGCAAGGCTAGATCATTATGGATTTTGCTGGTCAAAAGCCCTGTGAGTTATTGAATATGCACCACTTTGGGGAAGCAGAAAAAGCTGGGATGCCTCTATGGTCTTTTTCTTTGTTGTTAGCTGTTATCAAGTCGATTCTGACTCATGGTGACCCCATGTGTACAGAGTAGAACTGCTCCTTAGGGTTTTCAAGGCTGTGACCTTTCAGAGCACATCACCAGTCTTGTCTTCTGAGGCACCTCTTGGTGGGTTCAAATGCCAACCTTTCAGCTAGTAGTCAAGCACTTAACCATTTGTGCTACCCAGGGACTCCGTCTTTTTCTTTACATATTTATTATTGACTGATTTATTGATTCATTGCTAAATACAAGTCAGTTAAGCTATAATCATGTTGCTGAGCATGATGAGAGAATCAACAAATAAATCCAAAAAGAGCAAAAGTATATTGTGTCAGTGTATAGTTCTTCATAAGGAGCCCCGATAGTGCAATGGTTAAACGCTAGGCTGCTAACCGAAAGGTTGGTAGTTTGAACCCACCCAGAGTGTCCATGGGAGAAAAACCTGGCAATCTGCTTCCATAAAAATTATAGCCTAGGAAATCCTATTGGGCAGTTCTGCTCTGTTACATGGGGTCGCTATGAGTCAGAAATCAACTCAATGACACCTAACAACATAGTTCTTTATATCCTGTGCACAGCTATTGTACATTGTCTATCATTTGCAACAATCTTCCTTAATGACTCCCACATACTCTAATTCACACTTCACCACAATACTCACATTCTCTAGCTCCTGAGAGCAGACTAATTGAGAGTGTGTGCTGTATTACAAAGTACAATTTGCCTAAAAAGGAGATTGCCATCTCCCTCATTAATTTTACATTACCATACTGTGTTTCTATTGATGTTATCACAATGCTTTCTGCAGCTACTTACAGCGATTGCAAAAATACACAGATTGCTCTGTCATTAAGAAGAGTAAACGATTTTTTGAGTGATGCAAGTAAAGGAAAAACTTTCATGATCATTTTCTTTGGCTATAGTAAACTGTTCCATGATTACGGTATATGTTTATATGTAAACAGTCATGTGCAATATACATTGATGGGTTTGAGCTACTTCATTGCGCTTGTACTATTGAACTGTTTAAGATGACTTGCTCTCCTGAAGACTGTTGCTTTGATGGCACATAGACAAAAGAATCTATTTATAGTGTTAGAAAGATGTGACACCATCTCAATTTTTTCTGATAACCTAAATCGTTGAAAAAAATGGATGGGAAAGGCTGGTCATGGAACAGCTACTAGCATAGTCATCATCACATAGGATTTGATAAAGGAGTCCTGGTGGCACAATGAACACTTGCCTGCTAGCTGAAATGTTGGCAGTTTAAACCCACCCAGTGGCTCTGCAAGAGAAAGGTCTGGCGATCCAATCCTGCAAAGATTACAGCCTAGTAAACCCTAGGGGCCAGTTCTACTCTGTCACATGAGGTCACTATGAGTCAGAGTCGACTTGATGGCACTTAACAACATAACAGTGTACATACCAATGTACTAAAAGACAAAGCCACATGGAAAACCCTTTGGAAACAAAGATAGTACTTCTCTGTGGAAAAACAGTGGACTAGGAAACAGAAAAAAAGGTTTCTAACCACACTCTGTCACTTACTTAAGTAATACTATGGGCAAATGTAGCACATTCATTTGCTAAGAGCCTGGACTTTTTAAGTAAGACAGACCTAGGCTTGACTAGAAGCCCTACCACTTACATTCATGTAACCTTGAGCAAATTATTCTCTGAGCCTCAGCTTCCTTCATCTTTAAAAGTGAGATAATATCAGTATCCAACTCACGAGATCATTGTAAATATTACATGCAATAATGCATGTAAAGTGCTTAGCATAGCATCTGGCAGATAAGGGGCATCCAATAACTGAGAGGTATTATTATTACTAATAAGATATTCTTTCTGGGCCACAACTTCTTTAGCTCTATGAGACAATTGGATGAGACCATATCTGAAGCCCTATCCAGGTATAAGAGTCTATGATTAAACCAGAGGATGATTATACTTTACAAAATAATTTCTTACATGAAGATTCAAAATAATATTTTAATTCAGTTCACAAAAACATTAACCTACATTTTGGAAATTGTAAGTGAGGCAAAAACCTGGTACTAGGGTTAGTATATGGGAATCAAGATTTTGTTTCTCTATGCTTATTTGTTTATCTTTCCCACCTGACAGTAAGGTTTTTGGAGAGAAAGATTATCTTATCTGTTTTTGGAGTCCCAATGCTCACCTTGTTGAGTGATTTAAAAACAAGTAATAAATGAATGATTTAATGACAAGAAAAAAGCAGCCTAAAATCCCTGTCTTTGTGGAAAATATAATCTAGTGATAAGTACTTTAAAGAAAAATAAAGTATGGAAGGAATTTAAAAAATCTTGGGCTAAAGTTTGCAACTGTAGTTAGAATGGCCAGCGGTGGTCGGGGGGAGGGGGCTGACTAGGGATGTGGCATTTGAGTGAAGAAAAGATTATAATGGAGTAAGCCACTTTGATATCTGACAGAGCAACGTTCCAGACAGAGGGAAAGCAGGTGCAAAGACTCTCATCTGGGAGTCTGATAAGTGTATTAAATAACATCAAGAATACTGGTAGGGTTGAACAAGAGGGAGCAATAGGGAAAGTAGTAGGAGGCGAAATCCAAGAGGTAGTAAGGAAAATAGTTTGGAGTTTGAACAGACAGCAACATGACCTGATTTCTTTTAACTGGATTACATTGGTGGTTGTGTTGAGTAATTGGTAGGGGGATTAGGTAGGGGTAGAATAAAGGATATCAGTTAGGAAGTCATTGCCTCTTTGATAGAGAAAAGATAATGGTGACTTGGACCATCATATGAGAGCTGATGAAAACTAATCATATTCAGGATAGACTGTGAAAGTTGAACTGCAGGATTTTCTCACAAATGGATTTGAAATTTAAAAAAAGAGAGAGAGAATAATCAAATGAACAATTGAAGGGAATGAGCTTCCATTAGCTGAGATGGCAAGACTATGGGGAAGCAGGTTTAGAGCTAAATATTAGGAGCTCAGTTTGGACTTGTTTGATTTGAGATACATAGTAGACATCTGAGTACAAAATAAACAGATACAGAGTTTGGCATTTGGGGTAGAGGTTACAGCCGAAGGTATAAATTGGGAACCATCCATGAAGAGATGGCATTTAAAGCTACAAAACTCAATGAGATTATAAAGGTAATGTTGGTAAATAGAAAATAGAAAGGGTCAAGGACTGAGCCAAAAACTACTCAATGTTTAGAGATCTGTACCTAAAGAGAAAACAGCAAAAGATCCAACAAGGATAGCTAGTGAGGTAGGAGGAAAACCAGGAAAGTGTGGAACATATAAGTTAAGTGCACAAGGACATCAAGGGAACAGAGCTTAAACCACCATGTCAAATGCTACTATTAGGTCAAGTACAATGATGACTGAGAATCAGCCATTGGGTTTAGCAACACAGAGGTCATCGGTGACCTAGCTAATGGAGGTTTTTGTGGAGTAGTGGGGGCAAAAGCCTGGTTGGAGTGCGTACAAGAGAGAATGAGTGGAGAGAGATTAGGGAAAGCATGTATAGGAAACTCTAAATTAGTTTGTATTAATAAACGGAGAGCACTAAAACATATCATAACCATACTTGCCAAACCAAAGACAAAGAGAGAATATTGAGAGCAGTTCAAGAAAAATGAAAAGTCACTTACAAAGGGAGAACAATAAGACTAAGCTCTGATTACTCAGCAAAAACTATGCAGGCAAGAAAGTAATGGGATGACATATATAAACCTTGAAAGAAAAAAAATGCCAACCAACAATCATATATCCTGAAAAACTCTCTCTCAAATAGGATGGTGAAATTAGGACATTTCCAAATAAACAGAAATTAAGGAAATTCATAAAAATCAAATCAAACAAGAAATAATAAACATAGTCCTTCAGTGACAGAACCAACATCAGACAAGAACCAGAGTCTAAGACACAGGACAGCATCAGACAGATATCAACCTAGATAAAGAGCTCTCAATAATAAAACAAAGCTAAAAGACACAAAACAGGGAAGCAGAGACATCAATCTGTAACTGACAAAAATGTCAAAACAACAAAAGGGGGAGTAAATGGTGTAGGTATAAAACTTTCAAATGCAGAGGAAGTCAAGTTGATACCAAGTAATAAAATACTGGTTCAAGCTTAGGAAGATAAGGGTAAATTTCTAGGTAACCACAAAGAAAGTTAACAAACCTACTCATCAGAATAAAAAAGAAGAAAAACGAAGAGCCTCAGTAAACACAAAATGTATAATAATGAAGGAAAAGAAATAAAAAATCCACAAACAAAAGGAACTAAGCACAGGAAAGTAAGAGGAACAAAGAAAACATCAGCACCACAAAAAAAACACAATATGCCAGCAATGAACTCATAACTTACTGATAGTCACACTGAATGTAAATGGCTTAAATGCACCCCTAAAGAAACAGAGAATGGGACAATGGATAAAAAAAGCACAACCATCAATATGCTGTCTACAAGCGACACACCTTAGACACAAAGACATAAATATATTAAAACTCAAAGGATGGAAAAAAATACACCAAGCAAACAGTGACCAAAAAAGGGCAAGAATAGCAATACAACCTCAGATAAAATAAACCTTAGGGCAAAATCAACCATAAAAGACAAGGAAGTACATTATATAATGATTAAAGGAACAATCCACCACAAAGACATAAAGTTAGTAAATATCTACACACCCAATGACAGGGCTCCGAAATACATAAAACAAACTGTAATGGCACTGAAAAGAGGAATAGACAGTTGCACAATAATAATAGGAAATTTCAACACACCACCCTCAGTAAAGGACAGAACATCAAGAAAGAAACTCAACAAAGATACAGAAGATCTAAAGGCCAAAGTCAACCAACTTGACCTCATAGACATATATAGAACATTTCACGCAACAGTAGCAAAGTATACATTCTTTTCCAGCACACATGGAACATTCTCTAGAATACACCACATTTTAGGGCACAAAGCATTCCAAAGCATTCCAAAACATCAAAATAATACAAAGCATTCTCTCTCATCACAATGCCATAAAATTAGAAATCAATAACAAGAAGAGCAAGAGAAAAAAATCAAGTACATGGAAACTGAGTAACACCTTGCTTAAGAACAACTGGGTAACAGAAGAAATCAAAAGGGAATAAAAAAAGTTCCTAGAATTAAATGAGAATGAAAACACATCATACCAAAACCTTTGGAACACAGCAAAGGCACTGCTCAGAGGTCAATTTATAGCAATAAACACACACATCAAAAAAGACGAACAGGACAAAATCAAAACATTATCCCTACAACTCAATGAAAAAAAAGAAAGAGAACAGCAAAAGAAGTCCACAGGCACCAGAGGCAAGGAAATAATAAAGACTAGAGTAGAAATAAAATGAAATAGAGAACAGGAAAACAATAGAAAGATTCAACAAGGGCAAAAGCTGGTTCTTTTAAAAGATCAACAAAATCAACAAACCATTGGACAAACTGACAAAAGAGAAACAAAATAGGAAGCAAATAACCCAAATAAGAAATAGACGGGGGACATTACAACAGACCCAACTGAAATAAAAAGGATCATAATAGAATACTATGAAAAATTGTACTTGTACTCCAACAAACTTAAGAGTCTAGAGAAAACGGACAAATTTCAAAAACACACTACCTACTTAAACTAACACAAACTGAGACAGAAAATCTGAACAGATCCATAACAAGAAAAGAGATTGAAGAGGTAATTAAAAAAAAAAAAAAACTCCCAACAACAACAACAAAAAAAGCTCTGGCCTGGACAGCTTCACTTGAGAATTCTACCAAACATTCAGAGAAGAGCTCACACCAGTACTACTCAAACTATTTCAGACCATAGAAAAGGAAGGAATACTCCCAAATTCATTCTATGAAGCCAACATAAGACTGATACCAAAGCCAGGCAAAGACACCACAAAAAAATTTTAACAAATATTACAGACCAATATCTCTCATGAATATAAATACAAAAATTCTCAAAATTCTGACAACCGATTCAGCATCATATAAAATAATAATACACCACAATCAATCAGAATTCATACCAGGTATGTAAGCATGGATCAAACATTACAAAATCAGTTAAAGTAATCCACCGTGTAAATAGAACAAAAGAAAAGAATCACATGATCATCTCAACTGACACAGAAAATGCGTTTGATAAAGTTCAACACTCATTCTTGATAAAAACTCAAAAATAGAAATAGAAGGGAAATTCCTCAACATAAGAAAGGACATCTATACAAAACAAACAGCCTACATCATTCTCAATGGAGAGAGGTTGAAAGTATTTCCCCTGAGAATGAGAACAAGACAAGTCTGCCCTTTATCATCACTCCTATTTAACATTGTGCTGGAATTCCTAGCTAGAGCAATAACACAAGAAAAAGAAATAAAGGGCATCCAGATTGGAAGAGAAGAAGTAAAACTATCCCTATTTTCAGATGATATGATCCTGTACGTAGAGAACCCCAAAGATTCCACAAGAAAACTACTGGGACCAATAGAAAGATTCAGCAAAGTAGCAGGATAAAAGATCAACATACAAAAATCCATCGGATTACTATCCACTAAGAAAGAGAACTTAGAAAAGGAAATCAGGAAAACACTGCCATGTATAATAGCCCCTAAAAAGATAAAACACTTAGGAATAAATCTAACCAGGGACATAAAAGACATATACAAAAAAAAAAAAAAAAAAAAAAAAAAACCACTACTGTTAGAAACCAAAAGAGACCTACATAAATGGAAAAACATACCATGCTCATGGATAGGAAGACTCAACATTGTGAAAAGTCAGTCCTACCCAAAGCGATCTACAGATGCAATCCTGATCCAAATACCAACAGCATTCTTTAATGAGATAGAAAAACTAATCTCCAACTTTCTATGGAAAGGAAAGAGGTTCCAGATAAGCACAGCATCACTGAAGAAAAAGAACAAAGTAAGAGGTCTCACACTATCTGATCAGAGAACCTGCTATACAGTCACGGTAGTTAAAACAGCTTGGTACTGGTACAACAGACACACAGACCAATGGAACAGAACTCAGAACCCAGATGTAAATCCATCCACATACAGTCATCTATCCATTACATGGGGAAAAGACAGTCTTTTTAACAAATGGTGATGGCAAAACTGGATGTCTATGTGTAAAAAAATGAAACGGGACCCATACCTCACACCATACACAAAGACAAACACAAAATGGATCAAAGACCCAAATATAAAACTTAAAATGATAAAGATCACTCAAGAAAAAATGGGAGCAATGCTAAGGGTCCTAATACATGGCATAAATACAATACAAACCATAACCAACAATGGACAAACACCAGAAGATAAACTAGATAACTGGGAGCTCCTAAAAAATTAAACACTATGTTCATCAAAAGACATCAACAAAAGAGCAAAAAGAGAACCTACAGACTGGAAAAAAATTTTGGCTACAACATATCCGACCAGGGTCTATCTCTGAAATCTATAAGATACTGCAACACCTCAACAACAAAAAGACAAACAATCCAATTAAATAATGGGCAAAGGATATGAACAGACACTTCACCAAAGAAGACCTTTAGGAGGCTAACAGACACATGAGAAAATGCTCGCGATCATTAGTCATTGGAGAAATGAAAATCAAAACTACAATGAGATACCATCTCTCCCCAGCATTACTGGCACTAATCAAAAAAAGAGAAAATAACAAGTGTTGGAGAAGTTGTGGGGAGATTGGAACTCTTAAGCGCTGCTGGTGGGAACATAAAATGGTACAACCACTATGGAAAATAATATGGCACCTCCTTAAAAAGCTAGAAACTGAAATACCATATGATCCAGCAATCCCACTCCTAGGAATATATCCTAGAGAAATAAGAGCCCTCACACGAATAGACATATGCACACCCATGTTCATTGCAGCATTATTCACAATAGCAAAAAGATGGAAACAACCTAAGGGCCTATCAACAGATGAATGGGTGAACAAATTATGGTACATACATACAATGCAATACTACTCAAAGAACAATGATGAACCCTTGAAATATCTCACAACACGGATGAATCTGAAGAGCATTATGCTGAGTGAAATATGTCAATCATAAAAGGACAAATATTGTAAGTGACCGCTATTATAAAAACCCAAGAAAGGGTTTACTGACAGAAAAAAAAACATCTTTGATGCTTACGAGGGAGGGGAGAAGTGCAGAGGGGAAACCACTAACTAGATAGTAGACAAGTTAACTTTGGTGAAGGGAAAGACAACACACAATATAGGGGAAGGCAACACAACTTGACCAAGGCAAAGTCATAGAAGCTTCCTAGATATATCCGAACACCTAGTGGGATCGAGTAACTGGGGTTGAGGACTGGGGACCATAGTCTCAAGGGACATCTTGATTAACTGCCATAACATAGTTCATAAAGAAAATGGTCTACACCCTACTTTGGTGAGTAGTGTCTGGGGTCTTAAAAGTTTTGAGCGGCCATCTAAGATAAATTTATTGGTCCTATCATGCTTGGAGCAAAGGAGAATAAAGAAAACCAAAGACACAAGGAAAATATGAGTCCAAAGGAATAATGGACCACCTGTACTACAGCATCCAGCAGCCTGAGACCAGATAACTAGATGGTGCCCGGCTACCACCACCAACCAATCCTGCAGGGATCACAATAGAGGGTCCCGGACAGAGCGGAAGAAAAATGTAGAACAAAACTCAAATCCACAAAAAAAAGACCAGACTTACTCATCTGACAGTGACTGGAGGAACCCCCCCAAGACTATGGCCCCTGGACACCCTAACTCAGAACTGAAGTAACTCCAGGAGTCCACCTTTCAGCCAAAGATTAGACAGGCCTACAAAACAAGCAATAATACACGTGAGGAATATGCTTCTTAGTTCAGTTAAATATATGAGACCAAATGGGCAACCCTGCCCCAAAGCAAAGATGAGATGTCAAAGCAAAAACGAGAAAACTGGGCAAATGGACACAGAGGACCCAGGGTAGAAAGTGAAAGGGTGAGAGGGCTGACACACTGTGTGGATTATAACCAATGTCACAAAACAATTTGTGTATAAATTTTTCTTTAATGAAGAACTAATTTGTGCTGTAAACTTTCACCTAAAACACAAAATTTTTTAAAATGGGGGGCAGGAGCTGAGGCAATAGCTACAGGGGAATTGGTCTCTAGAGAAGGGTATTTTGTTTGGTTTGTTTTTAAGGTGATAAATAATTACATATTTGGGGGTGGATGGGAGTAGTCCACTATGGATGAAAAACTGATGATGTAGGAGAGAGAAAAATTACTAGAATAATTTCAAGCTCACCTACCTTGAAAAAAATAAGAGAGAGTAACATCTAGTGGACAAGTGAAGCAGTCAGCCTTAGTGAAAGAGTAGGGACAATTCCTCCATATATTCAACATTAAAGACAGAGAAATGGGCAAGCTTAACGATGTGGTACTTTATTTATATTCTTTGGTAATGATAAAAAGACATTTGTTTGTTTCTTAAATTCACATATGCTTATAAGAACAGCCCTGAAGTTATTATTCTAAGTTGCAGATGTTGTGGAAATAATTTTAATTCAGCAAATTACACTTTCACCTGGCTTTTCAGGAATGCATCTATAGCCTGAAGTAAATTACTCTTAGGCAATGTAGCTCACTTCTGGAACCATCCATGGAACACTGATTTTTGAGAATAGACTTTTAAATATATTTATACTACATAGCTTACAGTCTCTTTATAACTGAAATCTATAATAATATTTCATATGTGAATTATCTTTCTATGTTATGAAGCAACAGTCTTTACAGTTTCTTTTGGTTACTCTCTACCTTCTCAGCATGCCAACAGTCCCTATCATATCTATCATTTATTCAATACTTTACCACATGGAATCATGTATTGCTGTCTATTTCATGTATGTGTGATATATATGTGTGTGTGCACTTATATAAAAGAATATAACATAAGCAATTGTATAATATGGGTCATACTTACTTATAAACAAAAAAGCTTAAGCCATTGTCATCAAGTTGATTCTGATTCATAGCAACCCTATGGGACAGAGGAGAACTGCCCCATAAGGTTTCCAAGGAGCGACTAGTAGCTTCAAACTGTCAACATTTTGGTTAGCAGCCAGAGTTCTTAACCACTGCACCACTTGTTTGTATTTGTGCATTATCAATGATGACAAAACCCATTGCCGTTGAGTTAATTGGGACTCATAGCAACCCCATAGGGTTTCCAAGGCTATAAATCTCTGTGGAAGCAGACTGCCACATCTTTCTCCTTCAGAGCCACTGATGGTTTCGAACCACCAACCTTTCAGTTAGCAGCGGAGCACCTTAATCAAAAACAAGCAAAACCAAGAAATTTCTGGAGAAACATTCATTAATTGTTGAGTATTCATAAAAACAGACATAGAAAATAAATATAAGCAAGAGTCCATGGAGAAATAAGACACCTGGACTAGTGGACAGAAAAAACTGCAGGCCTACATGCATTCCCAAGACTAGTAACAGAGCATTAAAAAAAAAAAAAAAAAACAGTATTTTTCCTTAAAAAATTAGGAAAAAATTTTTCCTGAGGAAAGCTCCTGAAAATGAAATTTCTAGGATTATAGATCTTCCGTTATAAGCCTCACCTATAGAAGTTGGCTGCCCATGCATGTAGAGACTGAAAGGCTGAATTTGAATCTCACATTGTAAGTGGGCATCATAAAGGTTTCATGGGTATACCATGTAAGTTAAAACTCATATCAATTCTCCCTTTTCATCTAAGGTTGATTCACTTTTGTCCAATAGATCTTATCTTCTAGTGTAGGTTTCTTGAGACAAAGTTTTATACCATCTTATATCATGGTATCACGCACATAAAAGCACTTAAAATATACTTGTTAAATCTAATTTTCAAAGAGGAATCTGTCCAGTGATAACAAATATTTTGGTGGTTGCAATTCCTAATTACTAGAGAATATATGTTAAAGCAGAATTACAGAATACATTATTTGTATTAATAAACTATAAAATTAATAAATCATAAATTACCATCTCAATTAACTGCTTCTTAAAATGCCCTAAAATAATCAATTTTATTAACACTTATTGGATTTTACTTTGTTGACTTCATTGTAAGATATTTGAGAAATTCAGAAAACACAAAGAAGAATTTTACATTATCATCTGAATCCATCTACAAAATAAATTCATTGTTAACATTTTATTATATCATCTTAACATTTTCCCATGTAATTGGGGTTTTATAGTATCTGTTTTATAACATTGTTCTTTGTCTTTTGTGTTATTAAAAAGTTTTCCAAAACATCATTTCTTATGACTGCATCAGTATACAGATACTCCCCAATTTATTTAATTCTTGGTCATACATATTGGTGCTTAACATTGTTTCTAAATTTTCACTATTATAAATGATGCTAAAATAAACATTCTTATGAATCAATTGTCCAAAATCTAAGGCTACTTCCTTAGGTTAAATTCATCAGAATGGAATTATTTAGTCAAAGGGTTTAAGCATTACTAAGACTGAATGCATGCTGCCATATGGTCCTGTAGAGAAATTGAATAATTTACACTCATCAGCACAATGTGAGAAAAAATACTATCTTCCCTATGATCTGATATTAGTCTGGGGAAGTTTCTCCTCCTTTAACAAGAGAGTATTAGCAATTTTGAAAAATTTGACAAATAAAAAAAAACCTCATTTTTTTAAAATTTGTATTTCTTTGAATGCTAGTGAGTTGAATTTTTTTTTTCAAATTTTCTGGCTATTTATAGTTTATATTTTAGAAACTAATTTTCAAGTCTTTGTCTTCTTTTGGTCCACTGTCTATTTATGTAGGCTTCTTTTACTTCTTCGTTTGTATATATATCAAGAATATCAGGCATTTCCTCTCACATGTCTTAAATTTTTTCTGTTCTAATTGTATTAAAAGATATTTTTGATCTACTGAAGATTTTAAATGGTATAATCTATTGATTTTTAGGAAGTAAATATTGGTCTTTTGACTGTCCAGCATCCATTTCCTCTTCTTAACAGTGCTTTAATTTCCTTTCCACACTGCCCTTGGATATAGTCTAGTGGAACTGTAATTAGAAGCCCCACCCTCCTTTTGCCATAAGGTGGACATATAACCAAAATTAGGCTCATAGGGCATGTCCTCCTTAAAATTTAATTTTATTTTTAATTTTTTTTATTGTACTTTAGATGAAGGTTTACAGAACAAATAGTTTCTCATCAAACAGTCAGTACACATATTGTTTTATGACATTGGTTACCAACCCCATGACATGTCAACACTCTCCTTTCTCGACCTTGAGGACCTTTTTTTTGGTGAAAATATACATAGCCAAAGTTACACCATTTCAAAAGTTTCTACATGTACAATTCAGTGACATTGATTGCATTCCTCCAGTTGTGTTACTATCCTCACTATCCTCTTCCAAATTATTCCATCACCATTATCTTCAACTCACTGTCCCCTAGGCTTCCCATCAAATCTTTTGAGTTGCTGTTGTCAATTTGATCTCACATAGATAATTCTTCTTCTTTTTTTTTTTTTTTGTACCTTAGATGGTTTGCAGAACAAATAGTTTCTCATTAAACATTTAGTACACATATTGTCCTATGACAATGGTTAACAGCCCCATGTAAACACTGTCCCTTCTCAATCTTGGGTTCCCCATCACCAGCTTTCCTGTCCTCTCCTGCTGTCTAGTCCTTGTCCCTGGACTGCTGTGCCCGATTAGTCCTGTTTTGTTGTATGAGGCTGTCCAATCCCCGGCTGAACAGTGAACTTCGCAAGGGGCTTCACCACTGAGCTAAAAGGGTGTCCAGGGGCCATACTCTCGGGGTTTCTCCAGTCTGTCAGGCCAGTAAATCTGGTCTTCTATTTTTGTGAGTTAGAATTCTGTTCTACATCCTTTTCCAGCTCTGACCAGGACACTCTATTGTGATCCCGGTCAGAGCAGTCAGTGGTGGTAGCCGGGCACCATCTAGCTGTACTTGACTCAGTCTGGTGGAGGCCATGGTAAGCTGTGGTCCATTAGTCCTTTCGACTAATCTTTTCCTTGTATCTTGTTCTCTTCATTCTCCCTTGCTCCCGAAGGGGTGAGACCAGTGGAGTAGCTTAGAGGGCTGCTCACAGGTCTTTAAGACCTCAGACGCTATTCACCAAGGTAGAATGGAAAACATTGTCTTTATAAACTGTGTTATGCCAATTGAGCTAGATGTTCTCCCAGACCATGGTCCCCACAGCCCTCAGCCCAGCAATTCAGTCCCTCAGGGAGTTTGTAAGTGTCTATGGAGCTTCCATGACCTTTCCTTGTACAAGTTGTACTGGCTTCCCCAGTAACGTGTACTGTCTTACCCTTCACCAAAGTTACCACTTACCAATTTAGTTCCCCCAAATCCCTCCCATCCCTCATAAGCAACAAAGATTGTTTCTTTTTGTGTGTAAACTTTTCCATGAGTTATACAGTGGATGTCTCATACAATATTTGTCCTTTTGTGATTGACTTGTTTCATTCAGCATAATGTCCTCCCGTTTCATCCATGTTATGAGATGCTTCACAGATTCATCATTGTTCTTTATCTTTGTATAATACTCCATTGTCTGTATGTACCATAGTTTGTTTATCCATTCATATGTTGATGGGCATCTAGGTTGTTTCCATCTTTTTGCTATTGTGAACTGTGCTTCAGTGAATATGGGTGTGCATATGTCAATTCGTGTGACGGCTCTTAGTTCTCTAGGATATATTCCTAGGAGTGGGATTGCATTTTGTAGTGCTTTTTTTGTGGTGCTGACATTTTCGTTGTTCCTCTTACTCTCCTGTGCTGAGTTCCTTTTGTTTATGATTTTTTTTTTCATTTCGTTTTTGTAGGTTTTGTTTTTACTGAGACTTTATATTTTTCTTCATTTTGATGAGTAGGTTTGTTAACTTTCTTTGTGGTTACCTTGAAATTTACCCTTAACTTCCTAGATTTGAACCAGTCTATTATTACTTGGTATCGCTTGACTTCCTCTCCATTAGAAGGTTCTATACCTACACCATTTATTCCCTCTTTTATTGTTCTGATGCTGTTGTCATCTACGGATTAACCTCTCCAGTTCCCTTTTGTAATTATTTTGGTTTTGCATAGTCCTTAAGAGTTCATTTCCTAGGTTGATATCTGGCTAGTACAATCCTGTGTCCTATATTCAGCCTGTGGTCTGATACTGTTTGTTCTCAGATTGAAGGACTTCCTTTAATAAGTCTTGTAAGTTTGGTTTGGTTTTTACATAGCCCCTTAATTTCTGTTTATCTGGAAATGACCTAATTTCACCATCATATTTGAACGAGAGTTTTGCAGGATGTATTACTCTTGGCTGGCAATTTTTTCTTCCAAGGTTTTATATATGTCATCCCATTGCCTTCTTGCCAGCATGGTTTCTGCCAAATAATCTGAGCTTAGTCTTATTGTTTCTCCTCTGTACGTGACTTTTTGTTTTTCTCAAGCTGCTCTCAGGATTCTTTGTCTTTGGGTTTAGCGAGCGTGATTATGATATGCCTTGGTGATTTTCTTTTGGGATCTATCCTATATGGGGTTTTTTGAGCCTCTTGGATGGTTAGCTTTTCATCTATCATGATAATGGGGAAATTTTCTATCAGCAATTCTTCAGTGACCCTCTCTGTGTTTTCTGTTTTCTCCCCCCTTTCTGGAACTCTGATCACTTGCAGATTTTTCTTTTGATTGTATCCCACATAATTCTCAGGGTTTCTTCATTATTCTTCGTTCTTTTTTCTGATTTTCCTCAAACAGAGTTGTATCCAAGTGTTTGTCTTCAATTTCACTGATCCTGTCTTCCATCATTTGAAACCTGCTCCTCAGCCCTTCTATGACAGTGCCCATTTCTGAAATCTTGTTGTTTGTCTTTTGGATTTCTAATCGTTGTTTTTGTATGATTTCTAGTTGTGAATTTATTTTAGCATTTTGTTCCCATATTATTTTCTTGAATTCTTCCATTTTTTTGTCTGTATTTTCCATGAATTTGTCTATTTTTTTCTTCATTTTTGTCTATTTTTGCTTCAACTCTTGGATAATTCTGAATATTAGAAATTTGAATTCCCTATCAGTTAAGTCTAGTGCCTTTTCTTCTACTGGAAGGTCATCTGGTGTTTTATTTTGAACGCCTACTGGAACCATCCTGTCCTGTTTTTGTAAATGTTTTGATATTGTCTGCTGTCTTTGGGGCATTCGGTGGTTATTTTCCTCTTTTATTGATCACAGATTTGTTTGTTTTGTTCTTTTTTTTTTTAATTTGGCTATGTCTGAGCAGGCAGGCTGTGTGTTCTTTGTGTTTGTTCGTCTGTGGGTGTGATACTTTTCACCTGCTTCTCCAATGGATAGGGTCAGTCACTCAGGTATGGTACAGCAGGGCAGGTCCAGCTGAAGATGAGTTGCTGGGATAGGTTTTTTGTGGCACTTACCAGGGCTGACAGTGCAGACCGGGAATCAGTGCAGGGCAGGTTCCAGTAGGCCATGCCTGTGCTGCTTGGGAGTGTGATGTTCAGCACACAGTGCAGGTAGGCAGGAAGGAGGGGGTAGATAGTGATGTGTAGAGCTAAGATGGGTATGGGAAAGATGACAGAGGAGAGAGGAACAGGAGCCGAAAACATACACACAAACAAAAAAAGAGTGCTAAGTGAGCTTACTATTGGAGTGGAGAGATGAGAGACTGAGAAATGGGGAAAAACAAAAATAATAAATAGAAAAAGGGTGAAAGAAGAAAATGAATAAATCGACAAACTAGAAATGAAGAAAGACAAAAAGGGAGTAAGAGAGAGAAGAAAACTAAACAAAGAAATGAAAAAACAAAACAAGAAAAAAGAAACGTCCCCAGGGATGGCTCTGTGTGTGCGTGCAGAGTAAGAGACTAGCTTCCAAGCTATGCAGTACTGCCTGGCTAGAAGGGACTCCCAAGCCAAGAAAAGAAAAATAAAAGAAACAAACAAATCAAAACAGAACAAATCAGAGCAAACAAACAAACAAAAAAGCCCCGGGGATCCCACCAGCTTGGCGGCATGGGCAGGGAAGCAGTTTCACTGTGGAGCGGTGTTTCACAGCCTTTCAGGAAGAAGCAAAGATGGTGCATGGAGCCAGGTATTTGAGAGAAAGGAGGGGAAGGTGGTGGGAGGTAAGGAAGAAATCTAATGAAGTGGAAAAAAGCAACACCAGCAGCTAACAAATGGCACTCAGGGAGCCGGCCATTGTGGGCAGGTGGAATCCAAATGGCACTGGGGGGAAGCTTGTGCTTCCTGGCCAATAGACTGTGGCTACAGGAAGGAGAGGAGGCTAAGTGGGGATGAAGAAGAATGGGGGTTGGGAAAGCCTATATCGCTGTTTACCGTTTGTTCTGTCTCCTGCTGGAAGCTCTGTGAAGCTTCTTTCTTGTACCTTCTGTTTGCTGATCTCCAATAGGAGTCGAAGATGGCAGATCTGAGTTGTGGTAGCTGATAAGGGACCTCTGCATGTACCTCTCCTCATGCTCTGTTCTTGGTCAGTTTCTTATTCCATTCAGTGCTTGGCTAAGTTCTTTATCTCTTCATTTGATGCTTAGGGTTTCAGGACTGACCTGTGACTCTGTTTAACTTAGTTTTTCTGATCTTTGCTGTGGAGAGATGGTGTGTTGCTTCTGACTATAGTGCCATGTCGCCCGGAAGTGGCCAAAATTTAATTTTTATCTGAGGAACAAAGAAACTGAAAATGTTTAGAGTTCATCCAGCTCCTGTTGAATGCCCTGATCATATTGTTTCCTGCTACAAAACTTCCTATAGTTTCTGTTTTCTGGTCTCCAAAGCTCTTATGGTAACTGTCTATTTCCAAAGCATGCCCATTTCCAAACATTCCTGTCCACTCTGTGAGCTCCTGATATTAGTCCATTAAAAATCTTTTTCTTTAATGAATCAATCAGTATAAGCAAGGTTATGCCGAGGTGACAAAAAAACCAACAAACTCATCAAAGTTCATTTTTCACTCAAGATCTGTACTGGCAAAAAGGTTTTGGAGCCCAGCTGACAGAAATTCAATCTTAATACATGCTTCCATGATTATTGGAGCAGGGAAAATAGTACGATACGCCTCACTGAAATTTTCTGCCCAGAAGTGATACACCATCACTTCTGCTACTTTTCACTGGTCAAAGCAAGCCACATGGCCAAGCCAGATGTAACAGAGGCAGAGGAATATAATTCTTCCCCAAGGAGAGATAGTAAATATTTGGGAATAATGTTAGTGTCTACTGTACTCAATTAATCAGAGAAGTTTCCTGCTGCTTATAACCAAATAACCCTTAATGACGCAATTTTCCTTTTGGAGTTCTACCTTTGATATTATATTTAGAAAGGCTTTCTTAACAATGAAATTATAAAACAAAGTCTCTTGAAATTGTCCTCTAGTTTGTTTAGAGTTATTAGTACAAATTTTCCAAATTGGTGCTGTACTTTGAGGAAAAAAAAATAGTTCCATGTAATTATGCCAAACAATGCGTTATAGGGCAGTTTGTGAATTCACAATGCACATTAACATCATTTTTAGAATTTTTTGCAGAAAAGAAACCAGTTTAGTTTAGTTTCATTTGGCACTTCTTAACTTATGTAGACATAAAACTATTTGTTCATGTTAACCATATTAACTGCCCATAGATCATTGTTCGTTTGTACACATTTAAGAAATGCTATTTTATCTTATTTGGAATTTATTTTGTTGTACAGGGGATAAAATTCTGCATTTCTTTTTTAATTCAAAGAGTTAACCAACTGCTCTAGAACCACGTTGTTGTTGTTAGGTGTCATTGAGTCAGTTCCGACTCATAGAGACCCTGTGTACAACAGAAACAAACTCTACCCGGTCCTGCACCATTCTCACAATGGTTGCTATGTTTGAGTCCATTGCTGCAGCCACTGTGTCAATCCATCTCGTTGAAGGTTTTCCTCTTTTTTGCTGACCCTGTAGTTTACTAAACACAATGTCCTTCTCCAGGAACTAGTCTCTCCTGCTAACATGTCCAAAGTACATGAGATGAAGTCTTGCCTTCCTTGCTTCTAATGAGCATTCTGGCTGTACTTTTTCTAAGACAGATTTGTTCGTTCTTCTGGCAGTCCATGGTATATTCAATATTCTTCACCAACACCGTATAGTACATAAATTCTATTTTACCTAGTAATTTGATACCTTACCTTTATCAGATACCACTTTTTTATCTATACTAGGGTTTGTTTCTAAGTTTTATACTCAGTTTCATTGATATTTCTGTACCAGTACAAGCAATACATTGTTTTAATCATTATAGTTCTATTATGTTTATTTATCTGGTACTGTAGGTCCTTTGCTACTCTTGAACAATTTTTTTTCTTTATTTTTATTCAGTAGTCAACAAACTAAAGTACCTGCTAATAAAAGGAACTGTGATGGGCAAATAATACACAGGTGAATAAGACAAGGGTCTCTGCATACCTGGGGTTTATATTCTAGCAAATATACAGTCATTAAATAGTTAATTATATAAATTATTAATCACAGTGTTGATGCATTCTATGATGAAGTATAAGGCCATAAAATCAAATAGAAGGGTAACTACACAGGTGTTCCTTGAAATAAGTGATATTGAACTGACTCTCAGAGGACAAGAAAGAAATAACTAGGTGAAGAGGAAGAGAAAGAGAGATTCCAGAAGAAGGAAGAGTAATAGTGTTTAGGTAAAAGCATACAAGCATTTAGCACACTAAAGCCACCGTCCCCAGGGCATGAAATGTGAGAGGGAAATAGCCCAAAATGCAGCTGAGGAGCTCACCATGAGCCATGTAATATGGAATCTTACAGAACATAAGTAGAACTTAGTTTTGATTTTAATAGTAAGAAGAAGCTATGGAAGGATTTTAAGTAGTGGAGCTACAAAATCAGATATTCCCTTTTTTTAAAAAAAAACAAAAAAGGGAACTGTGGTTACAGTGAGTAAGAGTTGAAATGGGGAGACCAGTTAGAAGGCAACCTAAGAAACAATAGTTGCCTGGATGACAGAAGAGACGAAGCATGTGAAGAGATATTAAAAATATTTAGGAGGTGTCTTAGGCTGGGTTCTCTAGAGAAGCAAAACCAGTAAAGTGTATAAATATATATAGAGAGAGATTATATCAAGGAAACCGTTCACGCAGTTGTAGAGGCTAGAACATCCCAATTCTGTGGATCAGGGTAAAGGCCTCTCCCAAGTCAAGTCACACAGCCACAGAAGCTGGCAAGCCCAAGATCGACAGTTCAGAGAGCAGGCCTCCCGCTCACAGGCTGTGCAGATTGACGAATCCCAGATTCAGCAGATAAGCTGACAGCTCAAGTCCCAAGAACGGGAGATGAGACGACAGGACGCAGCCACAGGATCCAGAGAGAGCAAAAAGCCAGAACATTTGCTTATATTCAGATTCAGGCCACACCCCCAAGGAGACTCCCTTTCATCTGATTGGCTACTCACAGTATATTCAATAATAGGAGTGATTAGATTAAAACACTGAGTATCATGGCCCAGCCAAGTTGACATACAATCTTAACCATCACAGGAGCTAAAATCAATTGGATTTGATAATACATGAAATTTTCCCAGATAAGTTCAGCATCCAAAACCCACTGTGATCTTGACTGTGTTCAACCTATAAATAGATTTGTGTAAAGTTGATATTTTGTACAGTATTTATTCTAACTAGGAACATGATTTGCTTTTTGTCATTTATTCACATCTCCCTTTATGCACCTCAGCAATACTTACTTGTCATCTTTGTGTAGATCACATATATATTTATTGTAAACTAATTTTTTAGAAATTGTGTTTTCTTGTTGTTATTATGAATTGGAATCTTTCTTCCAGGTGTATTTTTACCTGATTGTCGTTGGTATACAAGAAAGATTGTGGCTTATGTAAGTACTTTTTAACTCACCACCTTACAGTAGTATTCATTCACTATTACACCTAGGAGCCCTGGTGGTACAGTGGTTAGGAGCTTGGCAGTTTGAACCCACCAGCCACTCCTTGGAAACCCTATGGAAAGTTGTTACGAGTTGGAATCGACTCAACTGCAATGGGTTTGGTTTTTGCTTTGCTATTATACCTGATTATTTTTTACAATTAATTCTTTTGGGCTTTGGGCAAATAATGATCATTTAATTTCTCGTTTCCAGTGCAAACATTCTTCTCCAACTTATTGCAATGGATAGAAGTTCTAAAGACAATAGCAAAAATTCTACTTTTATACCTGGTTTAATTGTAATTCCAAAGTGAATTCCTCAGAATTCTAATATGTTGTTACACAAATAAAGGGTTCTGGAGTCAAATAAGCTTGGGAAACACCAGCTTGAGCAAAGTAAAACTGATTTCTTTATTGCATTTTTTTTCCCCAGAGGCTTTCATATGTTAATGCTCGTATTGAATTATCCAAAAAAGAATCTAGCATACAGCATTTCCCAAATTTATTTTCTCTCCTCTACAGTATCTTTTAGGCCTCATATTGTGTGGGACAGTAATTTGGAAAATGCTGCCTTACTATTTCAGCACTGTTTTTCCTCTAGAATCTTTAGGTTGTAAGAGAGGACTACTCACACTAACCAGTTTTTCCCAGTCTCAGTTGAAAACTGCTGGGAGTGGAAATCTACTGGCTTAGCAAGGATCAGGGATCTACCCCCTACTACCAACCATTGGACCTTAGGTCAAGTCCTACAATCATGTTCCCTAGGGGCCCACCTTAAACATGGGAAGAGACAACTCTCAGTTCTCTGAATTCTGTGAAGTCAGGCCACCAGGCAAATAATCTCTGTCCTTTGTGCATACTCGAGGGTTACTCAAGCACTGTCCAGGAAAATCCTCAACAGATTGCCTGATTTATCCCTAGATAGTTCCAAACCATTGGACTCACTTAAAAACTAATGGTTAAGTAATTTACTCTTCACTTTACCCTGTGTTCTATGCCTCTAGCATTGTCTAGTCATTTGATAAGACTGGTGGAGAGTGCATAGGTGGTAATAATAAACATTAGTCTTTTTAGTGATTGCACAAGTGCAATGAAGTCTTTGTCTATACATGATAATTTCCCAAAAATCCACCTTACTTTTTTAGAATTAAAATACATTATTCCCCTTCACCTAAGATTTTATATATCTATACATATACATATAAAAGCAATCAGTTCACAGTACAAAAGTATAACACAAGGTAAATGGATGTGCTAGAAGAAAAATACACACCTCCACTGATGCTGAGGAAACCTATGGGTAATTGAGTAATTTGTCTGAACTGGGACTTTAAAAAATATATGTTGGGCACCACGGTGTCTCAAAAATGCGACTTTCATATACAAGGGAGTGTGCTTTTTAAAGCATTAGCCATCTGTAGCAATGTTATAACAGCAGCCTCGGTCTTTTTTTCTAGTGACTTCCCCATGGTGCATGTTCCTGCAATTACACTGGGAACTCAAATCATTTCACATACAGAAAGCCACAAAATATGAATACACCAAATATGAATAACCAAATCCATTTCTTGAATAAAGATATTTTTATTGCCACTCATTAAATTGCTATGTTTGAAATGTCTCAAGCAAATGCTTTGGAACAATGTCATGCCAAGCATACCCACACAAACAGAAAAGCAGCTCAACTTAAAAAAAAACATAGTGCCAACAGCCACCATGCTCTGATTGGAGCCACATGGTACTCTGGGATGCCATGTGCTGACTTTTCCAACAAAATTAACTTGGAACATTTCCTCCTGAGGACCCTCCTTTCCCATTTCCTTCCCCCCTTCTGATTTAGAATGACTTACAAGAAACTTGAATGTTCTTTATCCTTACCCAAGGATAAACGACAATACAAAATGATTATGATCGATGAATGGTTTACTGAACCCCTCTGTAGGGTGGTGTTTTTTTTTTTTTAATCCCTGAGCTATCAAGACTACATTTTACCTGTTCAAATATAGACCCACCCAACTACCAGCCATGATTAGTTTCAAGTTAATTTTCAGGATGATTATTTCCCCCCCGAGGGCAAATGGCCTCGAGTGGCTGCCTGCAGCCCTGGGCTCGAGATTGCAGCTCTTGGTGTGAATGCTTGGGCACAGTCAAGCTAGAAAACGAGGGAAGCCCAGAATTATTCTCACCTGAAACACAGTTTGGTATAGCAAAACCTGGCTTATGGGGAAAGGAGTCCTTGAGTGGTGCAAGTGGTTAACATGCTCTACTGCTAACCAAAAGGTTGAAGGTTCGCGTTCATCGAGAGGTGCCTCGGAAGAAAGGACTGGTGATCTACTTCCAAAAAAATCAGCCATTGAACACCCTATGGAGCACAATTCTGATACACATGGAATCACCATCAGTCAGAGTTGACACCAAGGCAAATGGTTTACTAGTTGGTGACGGGGAAACAAGAAGAAATGGCAAAAACACATTTTACATATGAAGAACCTGAAACACAAAATTCTGTTAGCTTGTCCAAATACCACAGCTCCTAAACTAAAAAAACAAACCTGTTGCTATCGAGTTGATTCTGACTCATAGAGACCCTATAGGACAGAGTAGAACTGCCCCATTGGGTTTCCAAAGAGTGGCTGGTGGATTTGAACTGCCGGCCTTTTGGTTAGCAGCCAAGCTCTTAAATGGTGGAAAGGAGTAAGATTGAGGTGTAACTGACTCCAAAGACTAACTGCCATGCCCTTCCTCTTTCAATCCTGAGCTGTGGTCAAAAAAGGATTCCATTTTAGCATAAGAAACAAGCAAGTTTCCCCCATAAAGCATTGACTTCATTGAATATCACACTTGGAATACTTATTGTTGTTAGCTGCCTTAGAGTAGGTCCCGGACTCCTGGCAACCCCGTGCACAATGGAATAAAACTCTGCCCAGTCCCGCACTGTTTCTTTGATGGGCTGTGGATCGGACTGTTGTGATCCAATTAGCACTGTTTAAAAGTAGAGTTTTATTAAAAAAACAAAACTTTGCATTTTACTTGACTTGAGCAGAGAACATTACAGTTTGTTTTATTACAGTAGAGTCCCTAAGGGCCACTACATAGACCACCACAACCATCCGGTAAGCTAATTTCCCAATCTTATAGATGAAAGAAACTACCTAAGGATAACCAGGACATCCATTTGAATGCCCTGTGGCTTGGAAATATTTGCTGCAAATGAGCACCCCATAACGGAATCTGCTCCAGCAGCTAGTGAGTGTAGATTGCAAAGCCCTAAAATGCAATCAGCGTGCACCATATACCAAGGATCTCACAGGAGCACAGGTTACATTTGCACTTCAGTTCTCACCACGTTGCCTCCCTGCCCCTTGGCCTCACTTAAATACCTGGACCTCTCCTGCACTTCAGGGGTTGTTAGAAGCTGCTCATCTGTTGCAAAAGAGAACTCAAGGATAGCTACTCCACGCCAAGAAAACATATGGTCTAATTTCCTGGAAGAAAGCATGGAAGGGAAGGGTTGAAATGGGGTGCTCAATTTATTTTTAGAGAAAAAAGGGATTGAGCAGGGTAGTGAGTTGGCTAAATTGTTCTAAAGAATAATTTTAAAAGACAGGTGTGCTAAACCAGGTGTGATGTTTCCTGAAATCAGATCGTGTTTAAAAAAAAATTCTAGAAAAGGAAATGTGTGTCAGTGTGTCATCTCCTTGACACTGGGAGCGATAAGGTTAAATGATAGCCCCACCACCCCCTTTTCACCACCTGCCCAGTACCCCCACTGTTACAGTCAGGCAGGATGTAAGAAAGTCTTCTACAAGATGACTAACGCCTCTCCTCATTGGTTGAATCCTTTTCACTCTGACCCAGTGAGAAATTTAATCACCCATCCAAGCCATTGAGGCTTAAGACCCCTCCCACTACCAAAGCATAATGTAAAATTGCAAAAGCTGTGGATGGAATACCAAAAGAATACTCAGAGAGAAAGAGGAAGAGAAAGACGCAGGACCAAGAAAGTAGAGAAAGAAGTCATTCCTTGGTTGTAATATACAGTGTGTAGGGGGAAATGGCACCTCCCTAAGAATGTGTTTGTTCAAGATTGTATCCTTAAAGTGAATTTGAAACAATTTCATAAGTGGAGGATATGGACTTTCTACAGCTGGCTCTGAAGTCCCTGCCACACAAAGTGCACATACCTGGGGTGAGGGCAGAATTGTGTGACTCTCATAGAAGAACAAACTCTGGTGCACTCAAAAAAGGATAAATATGGACTGCATTCTAACAAAACTTGTTCTCATACCTAAACTTCAGCAGTTACCAGTTGCTGTTGAGTGGATTCCTACTCATGGCAACCCCATGCATATCAGAGTAGAACTGTTTTCCATGGCTTATTTTTCAGAAGTAAATTGTCAGACCTTTCTTCCAAGGCTCCTCTGGGTGGGCTTTGAGAAACAGAGTTTTAATTTTCCTGGAATCCAGATATCTGGGGTCGATGGAGTTGGGGTAACTTACCCAGACAATTGCTGTAAGATGATCCTTTGAACCTCAAGCCTTGAAGAAACTGGTTTCATAAAGTCACCTTTGAATCAAACAATAGTTTAGACAAATTAGTAAAGACCATTTTGCCTTAGTTATTAGGCTCTTTTGAAGAATTAGGTACGTACAATTTCAAGGAACAGAAAGTCCAAGGTCAGACTAAAATCTGTGTTTTAGGGTAAATTATTATTATATAAACAACCGTTTTTTGCCCTGTTTCCATGGCAATGTCAATAAGATGGGGTAAAGGAATCTTTGGAAGTTCTTTCCACTTTAACATTTTTAACTCCCTGTTTGAGATATTACCCTGATTTGCAAATCATATATTGAATAAACTTCAATCCATTTCTATTATTGGCTTAATGTGATTTTTGTTTTAACAACTTGAACCTCCAGCCTTTCACTTAGCAGCCAAGCACATGACCATTTGCACTATGTAGGTACTTCATACCCAAACTGTTGTTCTTGATAGGTACTCTGGAGTAGGTTCCAACTCATAGCAACCCTACGTACAACAGAATGAAACACTGCCCATCCTGCGCCATCCTCACAATTGTTGCTATGTTTGAGCCCATTGTTGCAGCCACTGTGTCAATCTATTTCATCAAGGGTCTTCCTCTTTTTTGCTGACCCTCTACCTTACCAAGCATGATATCCTTCTCCAGGGACTAGTCCCTCCTGATAACATGTCCAAACATGTGAGACAGTCTCACCATCCTCCCTTCCAAGGAACATTCTGGCTGTACTTCTTCCAAGACAGACTTCTTCTTTCTTCTGGCAGTCCATGGTATATTCAATATTCTTCAACAATACTGTAATTCAAAGGCATCAATTCTTCTTTGGTCTTCCTTATTCATTGTCCAGCATTTGCATGCATATGAGGTGATTGAAAATATCACGAGTTGGGTCGGATACCTTACTCCTAAAACTGACATTTTTCCTTTTCAACTCTTTAAAGGTCTTTTGCAGCAGATTTGCCCAATGCAATACATTGATTTCTTGACTGCTGCTTCCATGGGTGTTGATTGTGGATCCAAGGAAAATGAAATCCTTGACAACTTCAGTCTTTTCTCCATTTATCATTATATTGTTTTTTGGTCCACTTGTGAGGATTTTTGTTTTTTTCTATGTTGATGTGTAATCCATACTGAAGACTGTAGTCTATGATCTTCATCAGTATGTACTTCAAGTCCTCTTTGCTTTCAGCAAGTAAGGTTGCGTCATCTGCATATCTTAGGTTGTTAATGAGCCTTCCTCCAATCCTGATGTCACGTTCTTCTTCATATAGTCCAGCTTCTTGGATTATTTGCTCAGCATACAGGTTGAATAAGTATGGTGAAAAGATACAACCCTGATGCCACTTTTCCTGATTTTAAACCATGTAGTATCCCCTTGCTCTGTTCGAACAACTGCCTCCTGGTCTATGTACAGACTCCTCATGAGCACAACTAAGTGTTTTGGAATTCCCATTCTTCACAATGTTATCCATAATTTGTTATGATCCACACAGTTGAATGCCTTTGCATAGTCAGTAACACACAGGTAAACATCTTTCTGGTATTTTCCACTTTTCAACCAAGATCCATCTTACATCAGCAATGATATCCCTCGTTCCACATCCTCTTCCATCTCCAGTTTGAATATCTGGCAGTTTCCTGTCAATGTACCGCTGCAACCGTTTTTTAATTATCTTCAGCAAAATTTTACTTGAGTGTGATATTAATTATATTGTTTGATAATTTCTGCATTCTGTTGGATCACCTTTCTTTGGAATGGGCACATATACGGATCTCTTCCAGTTGGTTGGCCAGGTAGCTGTCTTCCAAATTTCTTGGCAAAGATGAGTGAATGCCTCCAGTGTTGCACCTGTTTGTTGAAACATCTCAGTTGGTATTCAGTCAATTCCTGGAGACTTGTTTTTCACCAATGCCTTCAGTGTAGCTTGGACTTCTTCCTTCAGTACCATCAGTTCTTAATCATATGCTATCTCCTGAAATGGCTGAACGTCAACCAATTCCTTTTGGTACAGTGACTCTGTGTATTCCTTCCATCTTCTTTTGATACTTCCTGCATCAGTCAATCTTTTCCCCATAGAATCCTTTGCTATTGCAACTCAGGGCTTGAATTTTTTCTTCAGTTCTTTCAGCTTGAGAAATGCCAACCATGTTCTCCCCTTCTGGTTTTCTAATGACAGATCTTTTCACATTTCATTATAATAGTTCCCAAACTAAGTTTATCATTTTCACCAATTCTAACTAAAAATAAATTGTTTTTGTTGCTATTGTTGTTGCTGCTGTTGTTGTTGTTTTGCCAAAATCTTGATAAACGGTGATACCAGGATTGGCACACAAACCAAATTTATTTTTTGCATAAATGACAATCAATTGTATAGAAAGCTGCATACAATATATCCCCCTAGTGGGTTTAGTCATTCTTTCATTTTTTGTTGTTGTTATTGTCTTTAGGTAGTCTGGAGTTCAAGACGGCTATCTTACTTGGAAAGGTTCTCTCACCTTGGGAGACTAGGTTGGTAGCTCTGCTGATGAATAGTCCAAGCTTATCTCAGTCTGAATATGATATACCTTGCATCTAGATGGGTGAAGAATGTGCATCTCTAATAACGAGATAACACTTCTATTGCAATTCTAAACACAGTTTTAGATCATGAGACAGAATGGTTCCTTTCTGCCTTGGTGTCACCACCCAAGGGCCTGACAACCTTTGCTATGACCATCACCTCCCAAGCACAGCTCTTCCTTGGAGGGCGACCTCACTGGGGGCAGGGAGCATGGTTTGTTCATCTTTGTTGCTCATATTCTCCCCTCAAATTACTACTCCAATTCCCAGCACTGTGGCTTACACAGAACCAGAGCTCAATAAATATTTATTGAAGTCAATCTGCTGTAACCTTCTTCATGCTAACACTTTGACAGTGCTGAACATCCAAGCCAGTTACCTAGAGAATAACAAAAATGGTTTTACTAAGGAGGAAGCATATTTTCAGATGACACTTGTGAGTTTTGTCTGATTACAAAAGCAATGCACATTTATTATAGAAAGTTGGAAAATTCAGAAGAACATAAATAAAAAGTATAATAATAATCCTGCCATCTACAAAAGAACCACTGTTTGCTTATTCTTCCAGGTTTCTTTATCTGCCCCTACATTCACATATTACCAAACTGGTATCACAGTGATTGCTATTTTTAATCTTTTTAACGTAAACTATGAGTTTCATTCTGCATGTCCTTAAACATTCTTGAAGAACACGATTTCTAATGGTTGCAATGTGTTCCACCATAAGGGTGTTCCAGTATTTCAGAATTTAACCAATTTCCTTTCTTAGGTATTTTGGTTGTTTTCAATTTTCTACTATTATAAATAAAGTTTCAGTGAATACCCTAGTACATAAATCTTCACACCTATTTTAATTGTTTCCATATGTGAAATTCCTAGAAGTAGAACTGCCCAGTCAAAGAATAAAAATCAAGACTATTTTGAAGATGAAAAATGATATGCAGGCCAGAATCTAACTTTATCCATTTGAGAGAATGAGACCAGGTAACTTCCCTTGGCCTCAGGGCACAGGCTCTTGGACCTTGACTTTTCTGGTTCAAGAAGCTGCCACCGGCTGTCTTCCCAGTTCTGGGAGAGGTACATGTTCTATTGAGAGTCAGTGCCAGAAAATGAAAAGAGACTTGGCTATGAAGCCAGACAGGCCTGTGTCCTAATTCTGATACCTCCAGTTATTAACCATGACTTCAGCTAATGTACTCATTCCTACTTCCTACCAATAAAAAATGAAGATAAGATGACTGTATCAGAGAATGCTGACTATCCAGTATTTGTTCTCTCCTTCTTCCCTAGTATCAGAAACCTATTTTTCATTTGGGAAGGCATTACACCTAGTAAATTTATGACAAAACTAGTCTCCCCAGCAGCTAGATGAGGTCTTATCTATTAGAACGTAGTCATAAGATGTAGAAGAGATAAACAAAATGTGATATAAATACAATGGAATATTATTCAGCCATAAAGAGAAATAAAGTTCAGATGCATTCTACAACATGAGTGAACCTTGAAAACTTCACGTTGAGTGACATAAGCCAGACAAAAAAGAACAAATATTATATAATCTTACTTACATGAAATATCTGGAATTGGCATATACATAGATACAGAAAGTAGGTTAATGGTTACAAGGGGTTAGGGGAAGGGGAGAATGGAGAGTTACTGCTTAATGGGTACAGAATTTTGGTCTGGACCATGAAAGAGTTATGGAAATAAGCAGTGGTGATTGTTGTACAACATCATTCATATAATTTTAGTGCCATTGAAGTATACATTTAAAAACACTTAAAATGGTAAATTTTATGTTATATATATTTTACCATAATAATAATTTTAAAAAAAAGATGTAAGGGGGAGCTGCTGTGGGACTCTTGGGAAGACGTTTGAAAAGCAGGAATAGTTCAGTGGTGTGCATGTTGAAACAGCAAATGTTTGTTACATATATGTTTACCACAAGTAAAAAATAAAACAAAAACGGGGATAGTTGAAGGAAAACATGTTGCATTCCCTCCTTTCCTTCCTCTGATGTGATGACTGGAGCTTCGGCAATCATCTTGTGATCTTAAAAACTAAGCTACACACTGAGAATACTGGAAAAGACAAACTGGTGACCAAGTCCCTTGTGATGTCATGAAGCTGCTACATCTACCCTGGACTGACTCATTTGTACTGCTTTACCTGAGAGAATAAACAGTGTGTTTAAGCTCGCATTGTTTTCAGTTTTCTCTTATAGACAAACAAGCCTAGTCCTAACGGATGAGAATAATTCTATTACATAGTAACTGTGATGATAAAATAGTTTATTAAAATGCCTGACACATAACAGGCTCTCGTTAATGGTCGGGTCCTTCATTTTTTATATAATTACACATAGTTTTTATTCCCAGAATATGCTAAACTTCTGGTAACCCTCTCTTCCTTGGCCCTTTTCCCTCCCAATATTGTCATTGCTGTTGTTAACTGCCATGGAGTCGACCTTGACTCCTAGTGAAGTTAGGTACAACAGAATGAAACATTGCCTGATCATACATCATTCTCATGATCGCCAGCATGCTTGAGTTCATTGTTGGGGCTACGGTGCCAACACAACTCACCGAAGGTCTCTCTCTCTCCGTCATTGCCCCTCTACTCCACCAAACACGATGTCCTCCTCCAGCAATTGATTCCTCGTGATGACGCGACCAAAGCAAGCAAGTCAGAAAATGTTTTGTTGAGATCCATAAGGTTTTCATAGGCTAATTTTCAGAAGTAGATCTCCAGGCCTTTCTTCCTAGTCTGTCTTAATCTGGAAGCTCTGCTGAAACCGGTCCACCAGCTGATATTTGATATACTGGTGGCATAGCTTCCAGCATCGCAGCAAAAAGCAAGCCACCACAGTATGGCAAACTGACCGACGGATGGCGGTGCCCCCCAATACCAAGTCATAAAAGGACCTCCTCTTCTAACTTCTTATTGAGGCTTTCTTCCTGGTAATCTCAGCAGATTATCTACCGGCATAAATTTTTCCTTCTCTCACCACTTTCTGCTTCTTTCTGTAAAATCAAGGTTTCCACTGATTTTCTGGGATTTCTGGACTCACAAGCTTCTCTTAGAACTGATTCTGATTTTTCCAGCAACTAACTCAAAATTTTACTTACAATGTTTGTCATCAAGACATAACCATTTATCACGCATTGCTTCAAATAGCTATCATATATTCTCAGGCATATTTGTGCCTGAAGTTCTAATTTATGGTTTGGGTTACCTCACAGACCATATGTGGAAGATGCCCTGGACTCCAGTAAGAAAATTTCTTCTTAATTTGGAAACCAGAAAAATGCCTAATTGTTCCTTCTAATATACTGATGGCCTATCTACCACTTTCTCTTACTGGATTGGTAATCCAATGCTGTAAACAAAGCAGGGCCTAGTTCTTAAAAGGTTGTAATTAACTTCACCAGTCACAAAGTAATTTGACTTTGTTTTTTGTTTGTTTTAGAAAAGCAAAGAGATTGTTTAAATTCAAAAATTGTCTTCAACTTGTGTGCAAATGCATATGCAATTAGAAAAGAAACTCAGTTATATTTGCCACAGCATTATTTTTAATAGTGGAATATTAGGTATAATTTAAATGAAGCAGGTAATACATAAATTACGTGATAACCATAGAGCAAAGTATTATCAGTTATAAAATTTATGTTCATAAAACAGATCGTAACAGGGAAGATGCTTGCAATATTAGGAGAAATTGAAATATACAAATAGCATAAATAAGACGATCACTTTGTCCTTCCTAGTCACTGTTATCTACTGATTTCTTAGTTACTTCCACATTCATGGAACATTTTGACTTCTGGATTCCAAAATTTCTCTCTACCCTAGTTCTTCGTAATTCTTCCGGATTGCACAGTTGTCGTAGTAGAACATATATTCATTAACCTGGTCTACAGTTACTTGATTTCCTCAAAGCCTGAAACTGTGTGGTGTTTATACATATTTACATGAAAAATAAAAATAACATCAGGACAAAGGCCTGAAAGTAAAACGTAGACTGTATGTGTGTGTGTATGCATTCAAGTGTGTGTCTTCTCCTGTTTTTCTATTTCTCGTGTTTTCTTTAACAAACAGACATATAAATAATGGGAAAATCCCTGTGAGGCTCGGCACTCAGATACTAAACAAAAGGTTGGCACCTCAGAAGAAAGGCCTGGCCATCAACTTGTGTAAGATTATAGCCATTGTAAACCTATGGAGCACAGCTCTGCTCTGACTACACATGGGGTTGCCGTGAGTCAGAATCGACTTGATGGTAATGGGTTTGTTTTTGTTTTGTTTTGTTTTATCTGCATTTAAGGAAAAAGAAAGGAGCTAAAACTTTTGACAAACAAGAACAAGTTATTACACTGACAACCTCCTTGAATTGCAAGATCAAATGAAACCTTGTAATTAAAAGCCCCTTTATTTAAAACAGGATATAAATATAAGGTAAAGAAAATCTAAAAGGTTGGTTCTTTTGTTACCATCTACTAAACCCTGAATTCCTTGAGGGCAGAACTCATGTCTTATTTTCATGTACATCTCCAGCACTTAGCACAATGCCTGGCACATAAGAATCTTAATTCTTTTTTTTTTTTTGTTTGTTTAACAAAATATATTGAGCAGCTGTTATGTGCCAAAAACTGTGCAATAGACTGGAGAATATAGAGGTGAGAAGAGCAAAGACTCTGCCATCATGGCCCTAGTTGGAATAGTGTATTAGTATTCCTGGGTGGTGTAAACCATTAATATACTCGGCTGCTAACCAAAAGAGTCCATCCAGAGGATCCTTGGAAGAAAGGCCTGGCAATCTACTTCCAAAACTCATCCATTGAAAACCCCGTGGATTATAGTTCTACTCTGACACACGTAGGTCACCATGAGTCGAAATCTACTCAACAGTAACCAGTCTATTTATTGAGCAAAATTAAATCTTCTTATCTCCTTGATATATTCTCTTTAAAAAAAAAAGTCAGTTATAATAGCATAACATATTTTAAACAATTTTAAGAAAGTGGAGGAAAAATTAAGGAAATATCAGCCAAACTGAAACTTGTTCAACAAACATGTATACAGTCCCTATTAGAGGTGAAACACTGTCCTAGAATCTGCAAGAAATAAAGAGACGAATGAGACCTGGTTTCTGCCCTGCAGAAGTGCAAAGGGGAGTTGAGAGAGAAGGGTAGACAGACACACACATAAATAACTCTAATCCAAGGCAGGCCAGGATCAGTGCTGTCATGCAGGTTCAAGCAGAATGCTAGAGAATTCGGGGGAGGGCAAGAGGAAGAGGAGTCGAGCATCGTTTTATGTTAGGGCAGTTTCTGCTCATGCTTGTCTGGCTGGCAACTTAGGCTGTGGCAGCTTTGCAAACAGATTCAAATGTCTGTGCGCCCACAGAGCATTTCTGCCTTCCTGCCCACACTGATGAGTCATCAGTGAGTGCTGGGCTCCTATGAATGTGCAGTGCTAAGCCCAGGTATGGGACGTGTTTTCAGTGCAAGACCTAGATATGGGATGTTTTCCATTTCTACTGCGATGTATGGAATCAGACCACAGGGCAGGAGGGGAACCTGGAGACTGTCTATTTCAACCTTAGACTCAATGCATCATTATTTATTTTGTTTTTCAATCCCCCAGCATATGTCCATTCTCAAGGACTGATACCCTTTGGACCCTACCCTCCAGTGGACACTTGGACTTTGGCAGTTATCCATACTTAAAGAAAAAGTAAAAGAAATGAACATTCAGTGACATGTAATTCAAACAATCTGCTTTGTCAAAGCAAGTGAATCATAGATCAGAAAAAGAGGAGTCTAAATTACATGAACGAGACAGGAACTTGGCAATGGCCCCATCTTGGCAAGCTGTCATTCCAGGTCTACACAAGGTCAACATGGCAAGTCATTTCCTGAAATTACTTAATTCTGCTGTCTCTAACCAAACAGTTATTTATCTTCAAGCACAGGAGTCTGTCACTTAAAGTAAAATTGATATTTGGAAATCTAAGTTTACATTAGGGTAAACTCTTACATTACCGTATGACTGGTTCCTTTGCACAGCAATCTTTCTTACCACTTTAAAACAGGATTCAATTAAAAAAAAATCCTTTACACTACCTTTCTTAGAGTATAGTAATTGCATAGAGCTGAGAATATCTCCACCAAAAAACTTCTGGCGTAGTGGTTAAAGTGTTCAGCTGCTAACCAAAAGGTCAGTGGTTCAAATCCACCAGCCACTCCACGGGAGAAAGATGTGGCAGTCTGCTTCCATAAAGATTTATAGCCTTGGAAACCCTATGGGGCAATTCTACGCCATCCTATGGGGTCACTATGAGTCAGAATCAACTTAAGGGGCAATGGGTTTGATTTGGGTCATCAGATAAGCAGTGGCATCCCTGAGTGGCGTAGGGAATTTGCCATTGACTGCTAACCAGAAGGTTGGCAGTTTGCATCTACCCAGCAGTACCACAAAGGAAAGGCCTGGCAATTTGCTTCTGTAAAGATTATAGCCAAGAAAACCATATGGAGCAGTTCTACTCAGTAATACATGGAGTTGCCATGAGTTGGAGGGCCACCTCGATGGCAGCTAACAGCAACAACATGACCAGCAGATAATGTTTGTGCTAAGGCAGGTCCCCAAAGTTTTAGTGGTAAAATTTTTTACACTGCGAAACCAGATTGCTGGAGGTCAATTTTAACTTCCTTTCAAATTACAGTAATTAATAGCAGATTTCTTTTTTCCTGGTATTGACCCAGTCATAAGTACAGGCTTGAAAAATAGCCAGCACAGATTTGCGTGATGCCCTCAAAGAAAGTTCTCCTCTATGGCACCAGTGTAAGCCTTATTACAGATTTCTGGCAGAGTTGTCTCAGCTGCCTTTCTCCAGGGAAGTGGGCCTACGCACACTGTAAAATAAACTCAGAGAGTGCTCAGCAATCTGCTGGGTGGAGGTGCTCACTAAGTGAGCATCTCTCCTTCTCTAAGCTGGTGTCATCATTTCTCTGTTCACCTCATTTGCATTATCTAATGAGAAATGCACAATTTTGGACTATTTCTGAAGCTACAAATTTATCAGACCTTCACAGTAAGAAGCCAGACCCGGTCTGGGTATCTTCACTGTATGCGAGTTAGATGAAACAGTATAGCATCTACATTATTTGAAGACGTCACTGAAATGCTTCATCAGTGAATACACTCTCAATCATTTATCCAACAAACATTTGGCACTTTGGTAGAAAGAGATACACTTGAAATTGAATGGAGGGCTGGGCATGCTTTAAGAGAAATGGGGTAGGCCCTCAGGAGAGTGGTGGATCCTATTTTCAGCTGAAGGATGGACTTTCACTATATTTAATGTCAAAAGTAGAGCAGAGGTTCTAATCAGATGACTTTATACACAGCATGCCTCCCTTATTCAAGCAGGAAAGTTCTAGATAATGGTATTTGTAGGAGAGGAAGATATGGAGTCCCTGGTTAGGGCAATCAGTTAATGCACTCAGCTGTTAACTGAAAGGTTGGAGGTTTGAGTCCACCCAGAGGTGCCTCACAAGAAAGGCCTGGTGAGCTACTTCCCAAAAATCAGCCACTGAAAACCCCATGGACTACAGTTCTACTCTGACACAATGCGGTTGCCATGAGTCGGAATTGACTCCACAGCACCTGGTTAGGGGAGGTACAAATCTGTTTTTGGTTGTTTTTGTTTATTTATTTGCTTGCTTTCTAAAACTGTATTTTTGGAATAAGCTGGATTGAGTGTGATGGTTGAGATTGTGTGTCAACTTGGCTGGGCCATGATCAGTGTTTTAATGTAATCACTCCCATGATTGAATATACTGTGAGTAGTCAATCAGATGAAAGGGAGTCTCCTTGGGGGTGTGGTCCACATCTGTATATAAGCAGAAGTTCTGGCTTTTTGCTCTCTCTGGATCCTGCTGCTGCTTCCTGTCATCTCATCTCCCGTTCTTGGGACTTGAGCTGTCAGCTTATCTGCTGAACCTGGGATTCGTCCATCTGCACAGCCTGTGAGCGGGAGCCCTGCTCTCCGACCTGCCAATCTTGGGCTTGCCAGCTTCTGCGGCTGTGTGAGTTGGGAAAGGCCTCTACCCTGATCCACGGACTTGGGACATTCTAGCCTCTACAATCCCGTGAGCTGTTTCCTTGATATAATCTCTCTCTCTCTCTCTCTCTCTCTCTTTCTCTCTCTCTCTCTCTCTCTTTCTCTCTCTCTCCCTCTCTCTCTCTCTATATATATATATTTATTTATTTATTTATACACTTTACTGGTTTTGCTTCTCTAGAGAACCCAGCTTAAGACATTGAATTATAATGAAAACTCTTCTTTCCAATAAACAAAAGATCTTATTTTAGCAGATGTGATTACATCAGACAGACTTTCTCACCCCCCCGCAAAAAGCTCACCTTTCTAATATAAAAGTTATATGCAGCAGGTGAGCTGATGATACTTTTCCCTCTTTTTTTTTGAGGATGGAAATGACAGCTGTACCTAGCACAAGGCATGGCCATCTGTATGCATTAGATGAAGCCAGTTTAATTTTTTAGGATAACAGGACTTCCCAAGCCTTCAAAGCTACAAGCAAAGAGAAAAATGGCTTGCTCAGATTCTAGAACAGATTTTTCTCTCTTATGTAAACGCTATCATTGTATTCATTCCATAAGATCCTGTGTTGTGATTGTATTTAAATACATATTCCAACAAAGAACTAAAACAAGGTAAAGTGGGATGATCCGTCAGTGTTGGGGCCAAAGAGAACACACAATTCCCTGCAGACTGGCTTTCAGTGTGGAGTGCTTGTGAATGTCAGAACACGTCAGGGGAATCAGAAGGAGTCAGCAAATTCAGCATGTTGTGAATCTGGGAAGTGGCCCTGTGTTTCCTGTGGAAAGGCACAAGTGGAATCAATCAAATTGGGTTTTAATTAGAACACAAATCAATCAGGAGACTAAATTCTAAGGCTAATTCTAGCGCTGTCCAAAAACGAAAACAAAAAAAAAAATCTGTTAGACATTGTCTTCTGGTCCTCAGCTAAAACGGAAGCAACTGCCTAATTAGAAAAAGACATCATTCATCCCACACAAATTAAGGTTGCATGCAAAATTACATGAGGATGGGTAAGAATTTCTATAACTCCCAAGGACATGTTTACAGAATTACACAACCTTTGATGAAATTCTCATCGCATACAGCTTGCAGGGTTGTGTGAAGGCAGTTATCCTTATCTTTAAATGAACAAATGCCAAGAATATCCCACCCCAATGGCCTCTCTCAGCAGAGAAAGTTGTGTAATTTTTTTGACTGAATGCACATTGAGCTTCTTTTTTCTGTGTTGATTATATTTCCCAAATTCATTTTTATTGATTTGGTCCTGCTTAAAATTTAATTGGCATCATGGTCATATAACAGTTGTACTAAAATTTTTAAATGCAAAATAGAAAAATATAATAATGCAAGCACATTTATTCAAGGTGCCAATTCTACCCCCACATGCCCATGTATATGATTCGATCCACACCGCATACCTGTCATTTTAAGGTACCCAGAAAACTTATGACATATGTGACCATATAAAGCAACTTATCATTTGGTTTCGAGGGAGTAAAATTACCTACATTACAACTCTGTGTTTTAATACAGGGAAAACACGTCCTTGCAGCCACACATTTAGCAAGAGCTCCTCACCAGAGAACACCTATTAAGAATTCACCTGCACATATGGCTGTTCAGAGTGCTGAGCAAGGCTCACCTGTTCCTGAGGAATCTGAAATGTCATTGCCTACAAATAATCGACTGTGCAAAGATCATATTTTGTTCACATGGAATTTGGTTTTCATGTGCAGAGTAAATTTTAAATGAAATATTTTACTTTTCTCTACCAAAATATCATTCCCAGAATATTCTGAAAAGGCAAAAAGTATATAATACTCAAACTCAAATCCTGTTGTTTTTTTTTTTTTTTACTGTTCTGTTCAAGCTGTACTTTTATATTAAGATTTTGGGGTTTTGTATTAATAAAAAGACTACGTATGCAGCATTAGCAATCAAATTGTGTCCCCCCCCCAAAAGATATTTTGAAGGCCTAACTCCAGTACCTATGAGCGTCACCTTAATTGGAAATAGAGTCTTTGAAGATGCTATCAGTTAATATGTAGTCATGATGGAGTAGCGTGGTTTCTAACTCAATTAGAGTGGTATCCTCACAAATGAGAAGAGACAGAGACACACAGCGGGAAGACATCCATGTGAAGACTGGGGCAGAGATTGGAACACAAAGGATCGCTAGCCGTTTCCAGAAGCTAGGTGAGAACCATGGAACAGATTCTCCTTCAGAGCCTTCAGAAGAAATCAGCACAGCTGACACCCTGATTTCAGACTCCTGGCGTCCGGAAATATGAGACAATCAATTTGTTCTTATAAACCACCCAGCTTTTGGTATTTTCTTACGGCAGCCATAAGAGACTGGGACATGCAGCATTGCCTCTAGCTGAGTTACCTAAGATGGGTTAGTTAAAGCTATAGTATTTCCTAATTATAAAAGATTTTTAGTCATTTGGGAGCCAGCAGGAGCCCTGGTGGCACAGTGGTTAAGAGCAAGGCTGATAACCAAAAGGTCAGCAGTTCAAATCCACCAGCCGCTCCTTGGAAACCCTATGGGGCAGTTCTACTCTGTCCTATAGGGTCGCTGTGAGTTGTAATCAACTCACGGCAACAGGTTTAAGAGTGATTAGGAGTCCCTAGGTGGTGCAAACAGTTAATGTGCTTGACAGCTAACCAAAACCTTGGCAGTTCCAGTCCACCCAGGGGTGCCTCAGAAGAAATTCATGGAAATCTACCTCCAAAAAATCCACATTGAAAACCCTACAGAGCACAATTCTACTCTGACACCCATGAGGTCACCATGAGTCAGAGTCGACGTGACAACTACTCTTACTGGTACTGGTAAGGGTGGTTAGTGTGAAGCACAGCTGCAACCTAGAGAAGCACCCAACTGGTGAAAAGTATTAGGAATGACTCAATCCCAATACGAAGGAAAATCATAAAAGTGGTTCATCCATGAAAATCTCTCCTTGTCCCTCTCCTGACCTCCCTTATAGATTTCCTTACCTTTGCTTTCATTGCCAAACTCTCCAATGTTTGCTTCTTCGACAAAGATACTGCAATGCCTGAGTTCCCCCAGTTCTTGGTGTTGTTTAACACACTTCACATCCACACAAACTGAACAGTGCTGAGGTGTTTATAGAGCCAATCACAGCTATATTCCACTTTTAGCTTCCTGCCCTTCTCTCAGCTACTGCTCAGTAGCACAGCACTTAGGCTGTTTGGGGGGCTGATGGCTGATGGAACAAATGAAGACATCCCAGAGACAGCTCATTCAGGAGCTGGCTTTTTGTTGTGAATAGATGGATCAAGAGGGTCAATGGTAAATAGTTAATCAGACTGGCTTTCTGGGATTTACACTGGGAATACAGAGGGGAAAAGTCAGTGGATATCAATAACAGAGTAGAGCAAAGACATATTATGACAAAGTAACTGTGCAGATCTTACTAGGGCAGAGAGACTAATCAGACCCTTGATCTACCCCGTCGGTGGCTTTCAATTCTAGTAGGCATCTATCCTGGTAAGTCTGCGGCTTAGAACAGAAAATGCCTAATTAAGCATATAATAACCCACACATTTTCTCTTCATAATTTGCCTCCTTCCCCCAAATCCAAGAATCCCAACACTGTTGCTGATGAGTCCAGAATCTTCTCCCACCTCCCGCCACCTCCTGCTCTTTTCCCAATGCATTTCCCATCACCAACCATGGAGAGTAATACAGACAGCTAAAGGCAATAGTCCTATATCTCCTGTTGAACACAGAGACAATATCCCACCAGTTTGGTTAAAAAGCATTGGCTAGCTGAATATATATGAGAAGAGTTGGGAGAGAAATGTATGAAATATAGAGACTAAGATGTTTTTGGAGACTCTATCTAGAAATGCAGTGAGGGCCAGAACAAGTGAACATGTGTTATCTTACCCAGTCTCAGAGGGCAGTTTAAGCAAATGAAAAAATCGGGAGGAAGAACCAATGATCCAAATATGGTTCAAAGTAGTCTTTGGAGACGTGGTAAATGGGAATGATAATCCAAGTGCCTTTAGGGAAACAAGCTATTTGATGAAGATGGCTTTAAATGATGACAATTTCCAGCACACTGAGTTTTGCCGGCAGACTTTTTTTTCTGGAAACTTTATGTTTATTCTTGGTTCCTGACATCTGATTAAGAGCAGTGAAATCAAGCAATCTTAAATTGTGGTAAGTATTGTTTAGCATGAAGCTAGCCCGTAATTTACTATCTGGCCCATCTTTACCACAGCAGTGACAGAAATACAGCTTGCTTCACTGTAACTTTGCAGTTTGGTCCATTTTAATAAAGAGTGGAACCAGTAATGAACTTGGAAAAGGGAATGAAACTTGTGATTTTAAAGCAAAATAAATGCCTTTTTATCTTTTTCAGCCAAAGTGCCTCTTTCCCTAAAATCTTTTAATGTGATTTAACTTTGAAAAATTATCCCATTTCCTCCACTTCATTGGAAGATGGTACTTTTATTTAAAAGCTGATGTTGGCACTTTATTCCTCAACATAAGTCTTTATGTCTTGTGTCCAAGCAAGCAATACAGTTCATTCACCATGGGTATGAAGCGTCTCCTCGTTGTTTTCCCGGCCACAATACAACCCCTTGTCAAATCCTCCCACATAACTCATTGTCAGCAAAATTCATGGAAGATCCCACAGATTAAAAATTCATTCTCTACAGAATGCAAGTATTTGAATGTAAGAAAATCAATCAAAGTGGGTTTGGCATTAAAACCCCCACAGAGAAGGAAAAAAACTCTCTCTTGATATTTACTTTGTCGAGGAAAACAGTCCTTAAAGTCAAACAAACAACAATAGCCTAAACTTCTCAAAGCATGAACTAAATAAAGAAGCCATTGGCTGCACTCTGATTTGGTAATTATCTCAAATTTCTCAGGATGAACTCATTTTAATTTTTGTGTGTGTGCACATATACATGTATCTATATACACACACACATATATATATACACATACGTTTCACAAAGCACCTGTAAAAGGAGAGCAGATAAAAACCATTATGAAGCCAAAGAATATTAGAAGTTAAAAAAAAATTGGAATGTACTGGCCTAGACAATCAGCTCAAATTTTTGCCGTTTACTTTTTAAGCAAAGTGCAACTCTATCCACATAGTAGCCAGTTTTGTTCTTTCCCCAGTCCTTGCACAATCACCTCATGTTTCGTATAGTACAACTTCACTATGAAAAAGAGCAAAACAAGATGCAGATCATTCAGGCTCTCTAAGGACAGCCTCAAGCACAGGGCTTTAGAGTCAGTGGCTAGCCAAGAGGGAATGTTTTTGTCAGGCTTGGACATCAGGCCACAGCAGGTGACCCTACTGCTGCCCTGGCCATTCTACAATCTTCTGAAATAGAGTCATCCTGGAGAGTGACAGATTACCAACCCTGGAAGCAACGGTCCAACATGGCCTCAGACAGCCCCAATCTGTGCAAAGGGCCAGAGAGTCACAGCAGCTCATCGGTGACCCAGAGAAGGCACTTCAGGGAATAGCAGGAGCCAAATTCCAATTGGGTCAATAGTTGGTGTTTGTTTTCAAAGTTGTCCTCAAGCCACAACAGTTTTACTTGTCTTTACTTCTGTGTGTGTGTGTTGGTGGACTAACAAGCGTGTCCACTTCCTTCAAACTGGCTAGAGAATGACAGGCTGCTTTAGATAATCTCAGCTAAAGTCAGTTGAATAAATATTTCTCTCATAAAGACCTTTTGCCTTCCCACTCCATACCATGAGTTGTGTTCTTCACTTTAGGATGCGATCCCTTTTAACTAATACAGTGTCTAATCTTGGCTGCATGTACTCTGCCATACTAGAAAAATGTGAATAAGAATATATTATCCTTCTCCATTCCTATTTTTTGGTCTCTTAAGTCTGGAGTCCCTAGGTGGCACAAACAGTTAAGCACTCTGCTACTAACTGAAAGGTTAGCAGTTCAAATCCACCCTAAGACACCTCAGAAAAAAGGCCTGGCAATCTATAGAAACATAGATCTGAAAACCCTGTGGAGCACAGTTCTACTCTGACACACATGGGTTCACCATGAGTCAGACTCGATGGCAACTGATTCGGTTTTGGTTTAAGTAGGAAACGTTCAGATATCTGAGACATTATGATGATGATCTTTAAGAAAAGACTCTGGCCCCTGGGTATAGGGAAGATAGACAAAAGAAATTGACTTTATCAGCTACTGCATCTGGAATCAATGGCCCTCCCAGTCGGCCTTCCCTTTCCAGTCAGGTTGTCTAGCCTAGCAGCAACACTCTCAGCACTAACATCCTGCCTTCAACATATACCATGAAACAAGGTGGTCTCCTCTAACCCCCACTGCTTTAAAATGTATTCTAAGATGCCCATGTAAAGAGCCTTCTCCCCACGTAGATACTATCATGTTTAAAAACACAAAATCAAATCTTTGCAAGAAGGTGTAGCTCCGAGTTTCGCTCTAGGAATCACTGAGGCGTGGCATTACACATTATTCATCTATCGCACGCAAGTGAGGAAGGGTTTGAGTGACACAAAGACATATTGTTAGTGTTATTTAGAAGAAAAAAGTGAAACGCTGCTGAAATATTTAGGACATAGAGAAATACTTCACAGATCTTCCTTTGTCTCCTGATGTCAGTCCTAATTTTTCCAGGTAAAGTTGATTTACTGAGTAACAGACAAAGCAGGCTGTCACTTTCCTTTCCCACAATGGGTACTTGAGCCAGAGATAAGTAAATGTTTTCTGGTTTACAAGTTTTGCATACTTTGGCAAATGTATTCCAGAAAAACCTTATTTATGCCATTTCACACATACCTAATAGGCTTTCTATACGCATTACTGATTAATTTGTTGTTTCATCAACAGGCATTGAATAGCACAATCATACTAAAATTTACCAATTCTTGGGACTTTATCATATATTAGGTTTTTGAGAACTTGATTATTAAGTTAATTATTCATTTCATAAATACTAAGCACCTACCACTTACTAAGTAGCAAGAAGTGAGAATGAAAAAAAAAAAAAATGGCCCTTGCTTCACAAGGTTCCCATACTACAAATGACTAAGGACTAGTTTTCTCTTCTACATCTGATTAGCTGAAAGCTGGGTCCTATTGGGATAGGACCATTACCTGTCCATCAGTTTATCACACTGTGGTGGCTTGTGTGTTGCTATGATACTGGAAGTTATGCCACCAAAATTTCAAATACCAGTAGGGTCACCCATTATGGACAGGTTTCATGGATGTTCCAGACCAAGACAGACTAGGAAGAAAGGGCTGGTGACCTACTTTTGAAAATTAGCCAAATGAAAACCTTATGGATCCCAACAGAACGCTGTCTAGCTCCCTTGCTTTGGATACATCATCAGGAGGGATCAATCACTGAAGAAAGACATTGTGTTTGGTAAAGTAAAGTGCCAGCTAAGGTGAGGGGACCCTCAGTGAGATGACTAACACAATAGCTACAATAGTGGACTCGAAAATGCTGGTGACTGTGAGGATGATATAGGACCGAGCAATATTTCATTATTTCACTCTGTTGTACATAAGGTCCCCATGAGCTGGAGTCAACTAGATGACAGCTATCTATCTATCTAGGAGAGGTTGAGAGAAAAAAGTAATAGAATGCAGGCACTTCTCAGAAAGATATTTGGCCATCTCCTATTCAATTCCATTGCACCTGGGGGGAAAAAAAAAGGAAGAAGAAAAATGGAAACAATAAACCACTTCCAATATCTCAAACAAACATAATGCATTCTGTTCACACCTTTTCTTATAACAGGTTTCTTCAAAGGTAAAGTGTATTTTTAAACTAGCAGCTCTTCTTAAGATCAGTAAATGCTGAGTTTAAAAAACAAAAAAATCTGCAAAGTGCCTAATTCACATATGGACATTTTTTTAGGAGGGGAGTAAGTTGGTTAGACTCAGAAGGCATTCAGCACTTTCGAAATGTGTACCAGTTCATCACTTTCCTCAGGAGGAAAAGTGAAAGCTGGCTTGCATTTTCTCTTGCTGTAAACATCAGTGTATTCATTTTCTGAACATAAAATAATAATGATTTATAATAGCATCCCCTCCTGGTCTAGCATCTATTGGCTAGAATCATGTTACTAATGGAATTTAAGCTATTTTCACTTATTATTCATAGTAATACTCAGGTTCAGCTCCAGGCAAAACTTATCTTTGGTGCCTTCCTGCTTAGCAGAAATTTCCCCTGCTAGGGAAAACTATATCCATACTTACTAAGGTGGTTAGAGCTATGCAGCAAAATAGTCAGTCTTAGCTATTCCAGGGATATTTGCATGTTAATAGGGGGTTCTTAGCATTCCAGAAAGAAATGATTCTCTTCATTTGAGATTCCAGGTCCTAACAGCCAGTCAGAGAAGTGTTTGATCCAGAAAGCTCTTTGCAGCCCCTTCATTATGTATCATTTGGGTTTCCATCTATTCTGTTGATGTTGAGGCTGAATTTTGTAAGAACAGCAAAGCACTATATTTTAAGTAGACGTAAAACCATTACTTCTAAGTACATGTTAGATTAAGCCTTGCAATTAAACAGTTCTATCCCTTCGCTGTTTCAAAATACAGAGAGCAAGAAGCAACACGGTTTTGTTCTTTGTTTATCTAAAGGAAATTTCCATGAACTAAGGAAAAGAGGAAACTGTGTAGCCTATAGGTAAGTTCATTGATCTCCTTTTCTACAGATGTCTTATTGATGAAAAAGAAGAGAATTTTCAGGGACCTGCTTGCCAAGTCAACTCTCCATATTTCAGGATCATTCCTGGAGAAAGAAGATGGTAGAAAGGAATGAATTTTGAACTATGAACCCAAGTTCCAAGTTCAAGTATGAATCTGCCCCTGTGAGACTTTGAGAAAATCACATCTTTCTGGGCTTCAGGATTCTCATCTAGATTGAGCACTGGATTTCAAAAATCTCTACCAGCATTAAAAACACTTGGAATTTAAGAACCCAATAATAGAAAACATGAATAATGGTCCAAATGAAACCCAATTTGGAATGATAAATTAGGATTTTAAATATTTGACTTACTTGAAATAATGAATGACGATCTTATTTCCTCCTCCACATCCAGATTTACACTTGCACCGATTACAGCCTTCCAATTATGATTCATTAAAAAGGAAAAAAAAAAATCTCTCTTCCTGATTTAGTGAAAGCCCCATTTTTAATGTAATTCAGGTCAAAGTTTCCTTTTCTGTGTTGGGTGAAATTACATAAGTAACTCCAGAAATAGGATTATGGAATGAGTAAGATAATCACATTTCCAATAATTAATGGGCCTGGTTGTCTTGGCCCAGGCAGTGGTTGTTTCATGCAGATCGGTATTTATTCTGTAGTCAAGTATGGGCCAAAATGAGACAGACAGCTGAACACCAATTTTGGTTTGTACAAGCTTAATGAGAGGAAAGCCTTGTCAATAGCACTGCTTCGCCTGGTTTCCATGAATTGCATAATAACGGTTAAGTGGCTTTTGAGAAATTGTATTTCCCTACTTCTCCTTGGGCAGGAACCAAAAACAGGAAAAGCTCTAAATCTGGTTAACAGAACTCTCTCCTCCAGACTAATTTCTGAAGCTGAATACGGATCATGGACTGGATCAGTTCCTTTATTTTCATTTAACGTCATCTTCAGAGGAACACTTTTTAATAATAGACTACTCTCTGAATCTCTGATTTAAGTAGTGACTATTGATTGACTAGTTAGAACTTCTGTGCTTTATGAATTGTTCTCTAGAGGTGATGAAATGAGGAAATCAATGTTCTTACTTGTGTTTATAGTCAGTCTGCAGAGTGAATTGGATTTTCAAACACCAGAGACAAAAGGATATTTTTGAATGCTATTAGTTAAGGAATAAAATTAAAAAGAGGGAATCATTTCAAAGCAAATATTTCAGAATATTTCTAAAACATGCTGAAATCAGCAATTAATGTGAAGAGAGTCAGCCCTCAACCACTAGATTCTGAATTTCTTTAAAACAGAAATTCTCTTATTCATCATTGTTTCCTTGCTACCTAACTTGTGCAAAGCAGTCTGATGATTAAGATCATGGGCTTGGAGTCATATAGAACTAGTTCAGTCCTGGCTGTGTGGCCTGGTGCAGGTTGCTTAGTTTATTTAAATCATACTTCCCTTTTCTATAGAATAAGCTAATAAATTAGAATTGTAAGGAAGATTAAATGAGGTAATGCATAGAATGATACCCAGTTTATGGAAAGCAACATAATAAATGGTAGCTGTCATATTATTATTATCATTATTATTACTACTATTACTGTACCAAAACCCATTGCTATTGAGTCGATTCTGATTCATAGCAACCATATAAGACAGAGTAGAACAGCCCCATAGAGTTTCCAAGAAGTGGCCGGTGGGTTGGAAATACCGACCTTTTGGTTAGCAGCCATAGCTCGCCGTAGCTCTTAACCACTGCGCCAACAGGGCTCCACTATTACTGCTGTAAGCAGATATTAAATGTTGATGGAATGAACCTTGCAAGCAAGTTTGCAGAGGTCTGCCACTCACTGGCCTGTCCTTGTTGTCCTTCCCATGTCCCATCCCCACACCCACCATTTCGACTTCAAGTATCTAGAACTTAGTAGGCCAAACCAAGACCCTCCTCTAGTGTACTGTGTATACTCCTCCAACAAACAGATTCAGTTTACTGAGCCCTTCTCTATATTCATCCCATAACCAACAATTCTCAGCTGTCTTCATTTCGGTAGTCCACAATCATCAGCCCCCTAGATTTAAACCCTACCTCAATATAAACTCCTCTTGAATCCTTTTCCCACTGAGCTTTAATCCTCTGCAGGCTCACTGTATCCATATTAGCTAGGCCTTGGGGCCCTGTTCCATTTTTGGCCACCCTCCTCACTATCCTTCCTTCTGGTCCTGCCAACACAGCCAGTGACAACTCCTCACAGTTCAACAGTTTCAACCCTAACAATAATTGTTCACATTCCACTTCTAACTACACAGATTAGGACTGTATCAACACTCGGAAACACTTCAGTTTCTACACGTCTCAAATCATGAAATTCTTACGCCTTCCTGTTTTTTCAACTATCACATTCCCATAGTTACAAAGATCCGACTCCTTCTTCTACTCATGAACGCTAGTATCTGGCTTCCACCATTTTCTTCCAGCATGCCCTTCCTGACCTCTTTTATGTCTCTCTCCTTCTTTCACCACCATCATTTCAATGAATTCTGTTAGAGGATCATCAACTCCCTAATTTATTCGTCTTTCTATATAATCATGTTGTGAGTTCCTAATCCTCAGCAGACCCTGTAGTCCTGCTTCTTCTTAACTGCTGACTACTCTTTGAGAAGATCAGAAGAATCTACTACGTGACTCATTAAAAATGCATATGATTACCCTTAATGTGGTACTGTGCTTGCTTGGCAATCTTTTTATTTATTTTTAATTTACTTCTTATGATCTTTCCCAAAGTTGCTGTTCAGGTTCCTTCTGCTGGCTTTAAGCCTTCAGCCCTACTTCTGGCTTCCTGTGAAATACCAGGGCTGCTACTTAACACACGGAGCCCTGGTGGCACAGTGGTTTAGAGCTCAGCTGCTAACCAACAGGCTGGCAGTTCAAATCCACCAGCCACTCCTTGGAAACCCTATGGGGCAGATCTACTCTGTCCTGTAGGGTTGGCTGTGAGTCAGAATCAACTCAATGGCAATGGATTTGGGTTTTTTGGACTTAACACACACATAAATTGTGCTTCCTCCACCCAATATCCTTCCGTCTTCTAGCCATGCTCTCTTCGGTGTTTATTTCAAAAGAAGTGTCTCTCCTCCGTTACAAAACCAATTCCATCTCTTATAACCCTAACCAAACCTTTCTGTTCATTTCTGGTTTTATTTAATTATCGTCTTTCTCATTTCTTTTTTTTTTTTTCTTGTCTGAATCTACTTCCCTACTATCTGCAAAACATGCTCGTCTGCCCATTACTTAAGAAAAAAAATTTTTTCATTTTAACTACTCTATTTACTTACCATAATCTCTACCTCCCTTTTCCAATAAAATTCCTGAAACAGTAGTCTACATCTACCAATCACTAATTCCTCTACTCTTTCTAAATTGACCACACCTCTCCTCCCAAAATTATCTACTGTCTCAAAGGTCACCAGTGACCTATTCTCCAATTTCTAACTCCCTTTCCTTTGTTTACTCTACTAAGTGCTTGTCTACTAACCAAAAGGTTCCTGGTTTGAGTCCACCCAGAGGCACAGCAGAAAAAAGGCCTGGTAATTTCTTCCAAAAAAATCAGTCATTGAAAACCCTGTGGAGCACAGTTGCTCTCTGAAACACATGGGTTCACTGTGAGTCGGAATCAAATCAATGGCAACTGATTTGGTTTTTTGTTTTGTTTTATTTTCTCTACAGTATTTGAAAATATTTACTCCTCATCCATCAAATATTCTCTGTCCTTTGCACCCACCTTCTCTGTGCACACTTAAATGACTTCTATTCTTTGTGGCAGCCTCTCAAAATTTTATTCTTGCTCCTCTTATCTCTCCCCTTTTGCAATTTCATTTACTTCTACCACATCTATGAGGAAAATTACTAAATCTATGTTTCAAGCTCTGACCTATTTCCCAAAATCCTGACCATATGGCTTATCTAAAAGGCTGCCCCATGCCCTACTCATTCACAACATGTCACACAGTTTTATCCACACTTCTATATAATTGGTTAGTTTTCCTATCTAAATAAATAGCACCATCCTCCTTTCAGTCAAAGAGGTCTGGTGGTGTGGTGGTTAAGCACTGGGCTTCTAACTGAAAAGTAGGTGGTTCAAATCTACCAGCCACTCCACTGGAGAAAGATGTGGCAGTATGCTTCTGTAAAGATTTACATCCTTGGAAATCCTATGAAGCAATTCTGCTCTACCCTGTAGGGTCGCTGTAACTACATAGTCAATAAGTGGTAACTTTGGTGGAGAGTAAAATAGTACGCAATACTAGGGAAGTCAGCACAACTTGACCAGGGCAAAGTTAAAGAAGCTTCACAGACACATACAAATGCCCTGAGAGATAGAGTTACTGGGTTGAGGGCTGGGTACCTTGGTCTCAGGGTACATCTAACTCTATTGGTATAACACAGTCTATAAAAAAAAATGCTCTACATTTGACTGTGATGAGTAGCGACTGGGGTCTTAAAAGCCTGCAAGCTGCCACCTAAGATACATCTGCTGGTCCCATCCTGGCTAGAGCAAAGGAGAATGAAGAAAACCAAAGATAAACAGGGGAAAGATTAGTCCAAAGGACTAATGGACCACAACTATCACAGCCTCCACCAGACTGAGCCCAGAACAACTAGATGGTACCCGGTTACCGCCACTGACTGCTCTGGCAGGGATCACAATAGAGAGTCCTGGACAGAGTGGGAGAAAAATATAGAACAAAATTAAAATTCACAAAAAAGAAGCTAGATTTGTTGGTCTGACAGAGACTGGAGAAACTCCAAGAGTATGGCCCCCGGACACCCTTTTAACTTAGTACTGAAGTCATTCCTGAGGTTCGCCCTTCAGCCATAGATTAGACAGGTCTCTAGGGCCAACAATAACACACGAGAAGGACATGCTTCATAGTTCAATCATGTATACAAGACTACTGGGCACCCTAGCCCAAAAGCAAAGACGGGAAGGCAGGAAGGGACAGGAAAACTGGACAAATGGAAACAGGGAAACTGGAGTGGAAATGAGGAGAGTGTTGACACCTCGTGGAGTTGGCAACCAATGTCACAAAACAATTTGTGTATAAACTGTTTAATAAGAAACTAATTTGCTTGGTAAACTTTCACCTAAATTACTATAAAAATAATAATAATAACTTTTTTCCATTACAACTGGTTATTCATTATCTTTCCTAAACCTGCAAAAGATCATCATTACTGAAATTTTGAATCACTTTTCTCCACATTGTGTTTTCAAGTCCCTCAACCTCTCCTTACAGCTACTAGGCTGGGAGTGAACTATAAACAATTCAAGAAATAAATATTGTTGTTAGCTGCCATCAACTTCAAATCGTGGTGATTTTATGTGTAACAGAATGAAATATTGCCTGGGCCTATGCTATCTTCATGATTTTTGCTATGTTTGAGTCCATTGTTGTGGCTATTGTGTCAATCCATCTCATTGAGGGTTTCCTTCATTTTTGCTGATCCTCTACTTCACCAAATATGATGTCCTTTTTTGGCATTTGGTGTTTCCTGATTACGTGTCCAAAGTCAGTAAGCCAAAGTCTCGTCATCCTCACTTTTAAGAGCATTTTGGTTGTATTTCTTCTAAGATAGATTTTTTCATTCTTTTTGCAGTCAATGGTATATTCAATGTTCTTCACCAACACCACAATTCAAATACATCAATTTTTCTTCTGTCTTCCTTTCTTGTTGGCCAAATTTTGTGTGCATATGAGGTGATTAAAACGAGCATAACTGGACTTCTGAGCAACTTGGTACTATAGACAGAAGCACCACACTGTCCCTCCACAGCAAAAACCCAAAACACTAAGTCAAACAGAGCGCAAATGTCAATCCTGAGACCCTAACCATCAAATGAAGAGATAAAGAACTCAGCCAAGCACCAAATGGAATAAGAAACTGATAGAGAACAGACAGCAAGGAGAGATATGTGCAGAGGTCCCCTATCAGCAAATGCACCGCAGATTCGCCATCTTGGACTACCGTTGGTGATTGGTGAACAGGGAGAACAGGAAAGCAGCTTCACAGAGCTCCCAGCAGGAGACAGAACAACCAGTAATAAGTGATACATGCTTGCCCAACCCCCACCATTCTTCACCCCTACTCGGTCTCCTCTGCTTCCTGTGGCCACAGTCTCTTGGCCAGGAAGCACCGGTTTCTGCCCTGTGCTGCTTGGATTCCACTTGCCCCCACAGAGCAGCTCCCTGAGAGCCATTTGTTCATTGTTAGTATTGCTTTTTTCCACTTCTATTAGTTTCTTCCATACCTCTCACCACCTCCCCCTCCTTTCTTTCAAATACCTGGCTCCCTGTGCCATATTGCTTCTTCTTGAAAGGCTGTGAAAAGCCGCTCAGCTGTGGAACTGCTTCCCAGCCTGCGCTGTGATGCTGGTGGGATTCCCAGGGCTTTGTTTTGTTTTGTTTTGTTCTGTTTTGATTTGTTTGTTTGAATTCTTTTTTTTTTCTCAGCTTAGGAGCCCCTTTTAGCCAAGCTGTACTGCAAAGCTTGGGAGTTACTTTCTCACTCTGCGTAGCTGCATGGTAGAAAACCTGGGAGCATTTCTTTTTCTTTTTTTTGTTTTCTTGTGCTTTTTTGTTTTATTTTCTCTCTTTTCCCCTTTTTGACTTTCTTCGTTTCTCAGTTTCTCGTCTCTCTATACTTCTATTCTTGTCTCCTGAATATCAGGAGCTGTGGGACAGCTCCACCCCTTCTAGTCAAGCTGTATTTTGCAGCTTGGGAACAACTTCCCCAGTCTTCACAGACACACCAGTGGGATCCCTGGGGGCTTTGCTTTCCTTTTCTTTTTTTTTTTTTTTTTTCTAATTTTTATTTATTTATTTTCTTTGACTCTTTTTCTTTTTTCCTTTTTGTTTTTCTCCACTCCTCGGTCTCTCCTCTCCACTGCAATGGAAGCTCCCTTAGCACTCTTTTTTGTTTCTTTGTTTGTTTGTTATTGGCTCCTGTTTCTCTCTCCTCTCCCTGCTGTTTCCCATACCCATCTTAGCTCCACACACCAAAATTTCCCCCCTGCTTTCTGCCTACCTGCACTGTACACTGAACATCATAACCCCAAGCAGCACAGGCACAGCCTACTGGAACAACCCTTGCACTGATTCCCAGCCAGGACTGTTGGCCTTAGTACATGCCACAAACAACTCATTCCAGCAACTCCCCTTCAGCTGGACCTGCCCTGCTGTACCATACCTGAGTGACTGACCCGGCCAGTTGGAGAAGGAGGCAAAAAGTATTGTAACCACAGAGGAGAAAACAACAATGAATGCACAGCCCGCCTGCTCAGAAATAAGCAAATAAAGCAAAAAAGCAGGACAAAACAAACAAATCTACAACCAATAAATGAGGAAAATGACTACTGAATGTCTTGAAGACAGCAGATAATATCAAAACATATAAAAAAACAGGACAGGATGGTTCCAGTAGGCATCCAAAATAAAACACCAGATGAATTTCCAGTAGAAGAAAAAGCACTAGAATTCTCTAACAGGGAAATCAAATCTCTAATATTCAGAGCTATCTAAGCGTTGAAGCAAAAAGCTTACAAAAATGAGGAAAAAAATACACAAATTTACAGGAAAGGCAGACAAATTCATGGAAAATACAGACAAAAATATGGAATAACCCAGTAAAATAATACAGGAACAAAATGCTACAATAAATTCACAACTAGAAATCATACAAAAACAACAATTAGAAATCCAAAAGATAACAAGATTTCAGAAACGGACAGTGTCATAGAAGGTCTGAGGAGCAAGTTTCAAAAGGTAGAAGACAGGATCAGCAAAATTGAAGACAAACACTTGGCTATAAACCTGTTTGAGGAAAAATCAGAAAAAAGAACAAAGAAAAATGAAGAAACCGTGAGAATTATGTAGGATACAATCAAAAGCAAAAATTTGCAGTGATTGGAGTTCCAGAACAGGGGGAGAAAACAGAAAATACAGAGAGGATCATTGAAGAACTGCTGACAGAAAACTTGCCCAATATCAGGAAAGATGAAAAGCTGACCATCCAAGAAGCTCAATAAACACTATATAGGATGGACCTCAAAAGAAAATCACGAAGGCTTATCATAATCACACTCACTACAACCAAAGACAAAGAAAAAGTCCTGAGAGCAGCACGAGAAAAGTGAAAAGTCATATACAGAAGAGAAACTCTAAGACTAAGCTTGGATTATTTCGAAGAAACCATGCCAGCAAGAAGGCAATGGGATGACATATATAAAACCTTGAAAGAAAAAACTTGCCAGCCAAGAATAATATATCCTGCAAAACTCATACAAATATGATGGTGAAATTAGTGCTTTTCCAGATAAACAGAAATTAAGAGACTATGTAAAAACCAAAATTACCAGAATTATTAAAGGGAGTCCTTTGGTCTGAGAACAAACAACATCAAACCACAGACTAAATCTAGGACACAAGATAATACCAGGCAGATGCCAACCTAGGAAATGAACTCTCAAGGACTATCAAAACAAAAATAATTACAACAGGGAACCAGAGAGATAAATCTGTAAATGACAACAACATCAGAAAAATAAAAGAGTGAATGAATAGTGTAGGTATAGAACCTTCTAATGGAGTGGAAGGCAAAACAATACCAAGAAATAATAGACTAGTTCAAACCTAGGAAGATAAGGGTAAATATCAAGATAACCACAAAGGACGTTAACACACCTACTCATCAAATACAGAAGAAAAATATAAAGTATCAGTAAAAACAAAATCTACAAAAACAAAAGAAGTGAAAAAAGATCCATAAACAAAATGAATTCAGCCCAGGAGAGTAAGAGGAACAACGACAACGTCAGCACCACAAAAAACAGCACTACAAAATGACAGCAATAAACTCACACCTATCAATAATTACACTGAATGTAAATGGCCTAGATGCACCCATAGAGAGACAGAGAGTGACAGAATGGATAAAAAAGAGGATCCATCAACATGCTGTCTCCAAGAGACACACGTTAGAAACAAAGACGTAAATTTATTAAAAATCAAAGGATGGAAAAAAAAAATACATCAAGCAAACAGCTACCAAAAAAGAGCAGGAGTAGCAATACTGATCTCAGATAAAATAGATTTTAAAACAAAATCCACCATAAAAGACAAAGAAGGACACTATATAGTGATTAAAGGGACAATCCATCAGGAAGACATAACCATAATAAACATCTACGCACCCAATGACAGGGCCCCAAAATACATACAACAAACTCTAACAGCACTGAAAAGAGAAACTGACAGTTCCACAATAATAGTAGGAGACTTCAACACACCACTCTCAGTAAAGGACAGAATATTTAGAAAGAAACTTAACAAAGACACAGAAGATCTAACGGGCACAATCAGCCAACTTGACCTCAGAGACATATATAGAACACTCTACCTAACAGTAGCAAAGTACACATTCTTTTCCAGTGTACATGAAACATTCTCCAGAATAGACCACATCTTAGGCCACAGAGCAACCCTCAACAAAATCCAAAACACTGAGATGATATAAAGTATCTTCTCTATCCACAACGCCATCAAGGTAGAAATTAACAACAGGAAGAACAAAAAAATATCAGTTACATGGAAACTGAAAAACACCAGGCTTAAAATTCACTGAGTAACAGAAGAAATCAGCGATGGAATCAAAAAGTCCTCAAATCAAATAAAAATGAAGACACATCATACCAAATCCTTTGGGACACAGCAAAGGCAATCCTCAGAGGACAATTTATAGCAATAGTTGCACACATCAAAAAAGAAGAAAGGGACAAATCAAAACATGAGCTACACAACTTGAAAAAATAGAAAGAGAATAGCAAAAGAAGTCCACACACACTAGAAGAAAAGAAATAATAAAGATCAGAGCAAAAATAAATGAAATAGAGAATAGAAAAACAATAGAAAGAATCAACAAAACCAAAAGTTGGTTCTTTGAAAGGATCAACAAAATTAACAAACTACTGGTCAAATTCACAAAAGAAAAATAGGAGAGAACTCAAATAACCCAAATAAAAGATGAAATGGGGAACATTACAACAGACCCAACTGAAATAAAATGGATTATAATAGAGTATTATGAAAAACTACACTCCAACAAATTTGAAACCCCGAGGAAATGGATAAATTTCTAGAAAAACACTACCTACCCAAACTAACACAAAGTGATGTTGAAAATCTGAACAGACCCATAACAAGAGAACAGATTGAAAAGGTAATAAAAAGACTCCCAACAAAAAAAAAAAGCCCTGGCCCAGATGGCTTCCCTGGAAAATTCTACCTAACTTTCAGAGATGAGCTTCCATCAGTACAACTAAAACTATTTCAGAACATAGAAAAGGAAGCAACACTTCCAACTTCATTCTATGAAGCCAGCATAACCCTGATACCAAAAGCAGGGAAAGAAGTCACAAAAAAGAAAATTACAGACCAATATCTCTCATGAATATAGATGCAAAAATTCTTAACAAAATTCCACCAAATAGAATTCAGCATCCTATCAAAAAAATAATAGAACACAACCAAGTAGGATTCATACCAATTATGAAAGATAGTTCAACATTAGAAAATCAATCAGCGTAATCCGCCACATAAATAAAAGGAAAGAAAGAATCACATGATCATCTTAATTCACACAGAAAAGGCATTTGACAAAGTCCAACACCCATTCCTGATAAAAACTGTCAATAAAATAGGTATAGAAGGGAAATTTCTCAACATAATAAAGGGCATCTATGCAAAACCAACAGCCAACATCATTCTTAATGGAGAGAGGCTGAAAACATGCCCCTTGAGAACAGGAACAAGACAAGGATGCCCTTTATCACCATTCCTATTTAACATTGTGCTGGAAGTCCTAGCTAGAGCAATCAGGCAAGAAAAAGAAATAAAGGACATCCAAATTGATAATGAAGAAGTTAAACTGTCTCTATTTGTGGATGATATGAATCTATACAGAGAAAACCCTAAAGACTCCACAAGAAAACTACTGGAACTAATAGAAAGATTCAGCAGAGCAGCAAGATACAAGACGAACATAAAAAAATCAGTTGGATTCCTACACACCAATAAAGAGAATGATGAAAAGGAAATCAGGAAAACAAAACTATTTATAATAGCCCCTAAAAAAATAAAATACTTAGAGATAGATCTAACCAGGGATGAAAAAGACCTATACAAAGAAATCTACAAAACACTACTGCAAGAAACCAAAATAGATCTACATAAATGGAAAAACATTCCATGCTCATGGACAGGTGGACCCAACATTGTAAAAATGTCAATTCTACTCAAAGCAATTTACAAATACAACACAATCCCGTCCCAAATACCAACAACATTCTTTAAAGAGATGGAAAAACTAATCATTAACTTTATATAGAAAGGGAAGAAGCCCTGGATAAGTAAAGCACTATTGAAGAAGGCAAATAAAGTAGAAGAACTCGCACTACCTGACCTCAGAACGTAGTACGCAGCTACAATAGTGAAAACAGCCTGGTACTGGTACAATGACAGATACATTGGCCAGAGGAATAGAATTGAGAAACCAGATGTAAATCCATCCACCTATGGTCACCTGATCTTCCACAAGTGCCCAAAGTCCATCAAATGTGGAACAGTCTTTTTAATAAATGGTCCTGGCAAAACTGGATGTCCATCTGCAAAAAAGTGAAACAGGACCCATACCTCACATCATACACCAAAACTAATTCAAAATAGATCAAAGACCTAAATATAAAGCCCAAAACTATAAAGTTCATAGAAAAAGAAATAGGATCAATGCTAGAGAACCTAATACACGGCATTAACAGGATACAAACCATAATCAACAACACACAAACTCCAGAAGATAAGCTAGATAACTGGGATCTTCTAAAAATTAAAGACATGCTCATCTAAAGACTTCACCAAGAGTAAAATGAGAACCTACAAACTGGGAAAAATTTTTGGACATTACAAGTCAGACAAAGGTCTAATCTCTAAAATCTACAAGAAAATCTAACACCTCTACAAAAAAAAAAAAAAGACAAATAATCCAATTAAAAAATGGGCAAAGGAAATGAACAGACACTTCACCACAGAAGACATTCAAGCAGCCAACAGAGACATGAGGAAATGCTCCTGTTCAGCAGCCATTAGAGAAATGCAAATCAAAACCAAAATGAGATACCATCTCACCCCAGCATTACTGGCAAGAATCAAAAACACTGGAAATAACAAATGCTGTAGAAGTTGCAGGGAGATCAGAAATGTTATGCACTGCTGGTGGGAATGTAATATGATAGAACCATTTTGGAAAATAATATGGCGCTTCCTTAGAAAGCTAGAAATAAAAATACCATACAATCCAGCAATCCCACTCCTAGGAATGTATCCTAGAGAAATAAGAGCTGTCACATGAATAGACATATGCACACTGTCATGGATTGAATTATGTCCCCCAAAAAATGTGTGTATCGATTTGCCCAGGCCATGATTCCTGGTACCGTGTGATTTTCCTGTATGTTGTAAATCCTGCCTCTATGATGTTAATGAGGGAGGATGGGTGGCAGTTGTGTTAGTAAGGCAGGACTCAGTCTACAAGGTTGGGTTGTATCCTGAGGCAATGTCTTGAGATATAAAGACAGAAGTGAGCAGAGAGACAGGGGAACCTCATACCACCAGGAAGGCAGTGCTGGGAGTGGAGCACGTCCTTTGGACCTGAGGTTCCTGCACAGAGAAGCTCCCAGACCAAGGGAAGATTGATGACATGGACTTTCCTCCAGAACCGATGGAGAAAGCGTTCCCCTGGAGCTGATGCCCGGAATTTGGACTTGTAGCCTACTGGACTGTGAGAGAATAAATTTCTCTTTGTAAAGCCATCCACTTGTGGTACTTCTGTTGGAGCAGCACTAGATGACTAAGACACACACCCATGTTCACTGCAGCGTTGTTTACAATAGCAAAAAGATGGAAACAATTTAGATGCCCATCAACAGATGAATGGATAGACAAACTATGGTACATACACACAATGTACTATCATGCAACGATAAAGAACAATGATGAATCTGTGAAGCAACTCATAACATAGATGAATCTGGAGGATATTATGCTGAGTGAAATAAATCAATCACTAAAGGATAAATATTGTATGAGACCACTACTGTAAAAACTCATGAAAGCTTACACAGAAAAAGAAAACAATATTTGATGGTGATGAGGGATGGGAGGGGTGGGGGAGAAATACTAAATAGACAATAGTTAAGTGGTAACTTTGGTGAAGGGGTAAGACAGTACACAATACTGGGGAAGCTAGCACAACTTGTACAAGGCAAGGTCATGGAAGCTCCATAGACACATCCAAACTTCCTGAGGGACCAAATTGCTGGGCTGAGGGCTGTGAGTACCATGATCTCAGGGAACATCTAGCTCAATTAGCATAACATAGTTTATATAGAAAATGTTCTACATTCTACCTTGGTGAGTAGCATCTGGGGTCTTAAAAGCCTGTGAGCCGCCATCTAAGATACTCCACTGGTCTCACCCCTTTGGGAGCAAGAGAAAATGAAGAAAACAAGACACAAGGGAAAGATTAGTCCTAAGGACTAACGGACCACAGCTACCATGGCCTCCACCAGACTGAGTCCAGCACAACTAGATGGTGCCCAGCTACCACCACTGACTGCTCTGACAGGGATCACAACAGTGGGTCCAGAGAGAGCTGGAGAAAAATGTAGAACAAAATTGTAACTCACAAACAAAGACCAGACTTACTGGCCTGACAGAGACTGGAGAAACCCCGAGAGGATGGCCCCCGGACACCTTTTTCGCTGAGTAATGAAGTCACTCCCGAGGTTCACCCTTCAGCCAAAGATTAGACAGCACTATAAAACAAAACAAGACTAATGGGGCACAACAGCCCCGGGACAAGGACTAGAAGGCAGGAGGGGACAGGAAAGCTGGTAACAGGGAACCCAAGCTCGAGAAGGGAGAGTGTTGACATGTCATGGGGTTGTTAACCAATGTCATAAAACAGTATGTGTACTGTTTAATGAGAAACTATTTTTTCTGTAAACCTTCATCTAAACTACAATTTAAAAATTTTTTTAAAAAAACCATAACTTTGGTCAGATATACCTTAATTATCAAAGTGACATCTTTGCTTTTTAAAACTTTAAAGAGGTCTTTTGCAACAGATTTGCTGCATCATGTGATTTCTTGACTGCTGCTTACGTTGACATTCATTTTTTATCCAAGTAGAATAGACAAATCAAAATCTAGAAAACTTACTGCTTTAGTATAATCATAAAAAACTATGTTAACTTAGGTTACCACAACAAATCCTGCAGATGTGTGTAATGATATGTTTTACCCTTTATATTATGTGAAGTAAAAATAGCTGGACCATATGAAGAAGAAAGTGACATCAGGATTGGAGGAAAACTCTTTAACAACATGCAACATGCAGATGACACAACCTTGCTTGCGGAAAATGAAGAGGGCTCAAGCATAATAAGATTGTGAGGATGGCACAGGACCAGGCAATGTTTCATTCTGTTGTACATAGGGTCACTGTGAGTTGGAAACAACTTGACAACCCCTGACAACAACAACAGCAACTAACTTTTTCAGCATCGTAAGTGTTAAGCTTAAATAACTAAATAGGTTCTATTGAGGAGAGGTGAGAATGAAAATTTTGTGAGCAGGTTTTTAAAAAATTATTTTCCAGGCTAGTAAAACATATGCTCAATGTTTTGATTTCAATCAGAAATGGAAGTTTCTACTCTACACTGCATTTCAGTATTTCCTAGACAAACTAGGAAGAAAGACCTGGCAGTCTACTTCTGAAAAGAATTAGCCTTAGAAGCAAGGATGGCGAGACTTCATCTTACATACTTTGGACACAATATCAGGAGGGATCAGTCCCTGGAGAAAGATATCATGCTTGGTAAAGTAGAGGGTCAGCGAAAAAGAGGAAGACCCTTAACGAGATGGATTGACACAGTGGCTCCAACAATGGACTCAAGCATAACAATTGTGAGGATGGGCAGCATTTAGTTCTGTTGTACATAGGGTCACTATGTGTCAGAACCGACTTGAGGGCACCTAACAACGACAACAGTCAAGTTTACAGAATTTAATTTCATTCAAAATAATCTTATCTTACAAGTAAAACTGACAGCTTGGTGTGAAATACAGAACATTTTCTTGAGTAGAAGCAGTAATTATTTTCATTTTTCATTAAAGTAACTCATTCAGTAGTAAGAATCAGAGAAAATTTAAATTTTGAAGTCACTTTGCCATTAAAGCAGAAATGAGCTAATGGGAAGATAATATGTAAACAAAATGAATATGAATGCTTTAGAAAATTTTAAAAACAAATAATGATAATAAACAGTCATACCAAATACGTTGCATTTCTAAAATCCCTTATACCTAGAAACCCTAAGAATCAAGGGCAAATTAAAAAAAAATTGCAATTCATAAGAAGAAATTAAATATATACATGTGTATATGTGCATATACATACACACACACACACACACACACACACACATATATATATAGCATTCCCTTTAACCTTTAGCAAAGGGAAATAGGATCCAAAAGGAAAATAAAAATTCAAGGAATTTTTTTCTACCTCACTTTTCACCCTTCGGCATTCTTCTGAAAACTGAGTTTTCTTTGAAGATATTTTTTCTCTCAGTGGGTTTGCTATACTCTGTAAGAGCCCTTGGATCAGAAAGCAAGATAGGATTGTTATGCTGTGGCCAAGGATGGGAATGTGTGTGTATTTTGGAAGGAATACACTCCTTTCTTGCTCTGCTTTATCCCCCCACCCCCCACTATGGTGTTTCTGAGTGGAGGGCAAGGACAGGATGAGAAGGTGGGAACAAAAATCCCTCCAATCCAACTAAATGTACTCTGGAAACCTCATGAATATGGACAGGAAATCTGGAAATGACAGAACTCATTGGCTGTATCAAATGATAGCTCTACAAAAAATTCAGCCTTCGTGTGGTGTTTTCTACACATGGGCCAAGACATACCTTTATTACTACTATAAACTGTGGCTGTGCTTTCTTGTACAAACTAGAAATTCTGAAAGAATCGTAATTCTGGTTTAATCCAAAGAAATAGGAATCTGGTATTTTTGTTTTGTTTTTTAATCTCAAAATCCTCACCCAGATTATAGAAATTTTACCTATTCTTCTAGGTGTATACACCTTCAAGGGAAAGAAAAAGATATTTAAAAAGTTCTCAGAAGAAAAGGCATATGCTAATTTTATGCTGGTGATCTACTTCTGAAAATTAGCCAATGAAAACAATATGGATCACAACAGAACATTGTCTAACCTGCTTACTTTGGACATATAACCAGAAGGAATCAATTACTGGAGAAAGACATGATGTTTGGTGCGGTAGAGGGCCAGAGGGGGTGAGGGAGACCCTCTGCAAGATAGATTGACACAATAGTCACAACAAAGAACTCGAACATGCTGGGGATTCTGAGGATGACGCAGGGTGGGACAACGTTCTGTTCTGTTGTACATAAAGTCGTCATGAGGAGTCGACTCAATGGCAGCTATCCATCCATCCATCCAATTTTGCACATTACAACCATATCATTGCATATACACAGTCCCTTTCACAAAAGACTTGTGTGCTTTTCTCTGTTTTTGCCCCTTCACCTCAGAACAATAGAGTTGGTGTTGAGAAGCTCTGTCAGGCACTATATCATACCTAAGAGTCAGATTTCTCGTATCCAGGTTTGGGCAAGTCACTTAACCTTTCTAGGCCCCTATTTCCTCATCTGTAAAATGGGAATTCAAATAGATAATGTGGCCTGGCACATAGTAAGTGCTCCACAGCTGTCTATATTGATTATTAATTCTAGCCAGTGATCATTAAGAAAAATTGAGAGAAGAGCATATTCAAAATAAAGAGGCAAGTCCATTTTAGAAGAAATGGCTTTTAGTTCACAACATATTTAAATTTTACAATGATCAATAACATTCTTTACCTCAAAAGGGGACTAAATGTAATCATTCCACTGCAATGTCAGGTATGAGGGGGACGTAGGGATAAAGAACATGTTACAATGCTTGCTATACCTCATTATGAATTGCCCCCAGATGCTCACAAACCTCTGAATCAATCCTTCCAATTCCTCCAGTGCGCGTTGCAGGTTGTGCTAAACACAGACAGGAAAGGTATCATGAGAGAAACATCACTGAGAACAATGTAACAATTACATGCATTCCAATTCTGTCTTTCATGTATCTATGTGACCTCAGACGTGCTACTTCATGGTTTTGAGCAGGATTCAGTTTCATCCTCTGTAGAATTATGTTCTTTAACAGTATCTACTTCATTGGTTTCTTTTGAAGAATGAATACAAACTTTAATGCATGACAAACGGCGGGCTTTCAATAAATATTAGCTATGATTTGTAATGGAATCCCTGGGTAGTGCAAATGGTTAACATGCTCAGCTGCTAAATGAAAGGGAGGCAGTTGAGTCCACCCAGAAGCACCTCAGAAGAAAGGCCTGACAATCTACTTCTGAAAATTCAGCCACTGAAAACCCTATGACACACAGTTCTACTCTGACACACGTAGGGTCTCCATGAGTCAGAGTCAACTTGACAACAACTGGTTTTCAACTCATATGATTATTAACACTATTGCTTCTCCTCAAATTCCAAAATTTAGATACTAAGCACATCGAAAACATTTCCATAATAAGGTCAGTTCAACAAAGCTTCTCTTGGCCTCATGCCTACCTATTCCTGTCCCTACTGTATAGCCGAAGCCCCATAGTAGAACAGCTACATTTAGCACCACTTTTAAATGAGAGAGATTAATTGCCTACTCTAAAGTCTGAACAAGGAGTGAGCTCCTGGTTTGGGGTTATAAAAACAGTACTCACTCTGTCCCTTTTAATCCCACTCTGACCCCCTCCTTAAGATCTTTTCTCTTTCTTGCATGCACAGTGATTGGGATGTCCCACTGGATGGTAATATCTACAGCCACCATGACTTCAAAGTGATGAGGGAGGTGCTACGGACTGAGGCCGTGTTACCGTTCGGCATCTGACTAGAGTCCAGAGGAGATAATCATTTCAAACTAGCTAGGAGAAGGAGAAAGAGAGAACTATAATAATGTTAGTCAGGTAGCGCTTCCTACCTTATCCGCACCAGCAGACGCAAACATGTGCTGACAAATACAACACCAGAGGGCAGGATAAAATTGGAATTAGAAAATAACTACCTTCAGGAGATACTGGGCTCCCATATTCGAGATGCAATTTTAATATAGATAACATGGAAAAGCAGATAATAAATACAGCTTTTAATTTAAACATGACCTTCAAAGAGGTTTTTTCTTAGAAACACAAACCAAGAGCCCCAAACTTTTGAGACAGCAGATCCAAACAATAAAAGTCTACCCTCCTCCCCTGAGCCCAGATCCAAGGTACATCACGGACCATTCTTTTAAATAACAGCCTTGTGGTATGCTTTTATCACATTTTATCACGTGTTCTAAAGTTCTTAACACATTTGAAAGACACGCTTCTTTACCACATTTTATCTCATTCTAAAGGTATCTTATCAATATTCACTGAGCAAGCCTCTGAGTATTTCTAAACGACAGCACAGAACAGTGTATGATCAACCGGAACATTGCTGCCACTCTGATCAGCAAGTAAGATAAAGAGATTGTGGCCAGCCAGAAAAATCAACTGGGCTTGGCTGAAGTGCAGGATCATCTGTAATGTGGCAGAGAATGATTCATCATCACTGGGCAAACAGACCCTCCTGAAGATAAACGGAACTGGGCAGTACAAGGTTGGCATGCCCAAATTTGCTTACAGAAATGGCTTCCAACTACAGCCAAATGGATGCCATCCATCGTCCTTGAGAAGCGAGGGAGGCTCAGTATTCAACTGTTCTCTCCTAAAACCATATTTTATGAGTGCCAGGTCCAGAGCATCTTAATTGAGCTGAACTAGGTCCCCCAGCATCTTAGGAATTACACAGGGCTCTTCCCTCTGCAACATTGAAGCAAGACTCTTTCTGCTCCTTAACAGTTTGTAAATCACATAGAAACTCTTAAAAGACAGAGCCCTCATCCCCTCCAGCCCCAGTGTCCTTGATGTCTCAACCGCTCCCTTTGGTTTCCGTTCTGAAGCGGATCATTTCTGTCTTAGGTAGAAAGCCCTGCACAGGAAAAGAGGGCAGAATATGCAGTTTGCTTTCTTAACCAAGCACATTCAACTGCTTTGCTAATTTCGCTCAGTATTGGGAAAATATATATGTATATTTAAGAAAAAGTATACAAATGGTTGGTTAAAAAGACCGTTACACAAAGAAATTAAATTCCACCAAATATAATACGACGCACACATTATTTCTGCTGTAAGACCCAAAAAGCATTCTCCACTTAATAAAATAAATAGGCATAAACTTGATCTGTTACAAGTAAAAGGAATTCAATCCTAATAATGAAAATGTTAACTGATGCAAAAGCAGATGAAGCCATACTGTTCAGAAAAACTTCCTAATCTCATCAGTCAAGTGCCTGTAGACCAGGTGCAAAACCAACCAAAGAGCTGTAATGTCACAGATGACCTAGTAGGCAGGTCAACGACCCAAGAGACACCAGGATCCAGACGAATCACAATTCACAAGCAATTGAGCGGAAATTATTTCCTCTCTGGGGCAGTCATACTAGCGTAACAAAAATCACCAACACTGTGAATGGGTTAGCCTAGTTGTTTCAAAAACAATGCTAATGATGGTCAGGGTTGCAAGGTCAAACTCCATATGGGCTCATTGTCTTTGGAGAGGGACAAATGGAGTTCTATGGCCAGGGTGGCTTCAGGAACGTCTTTGGTTGAATGGGGACCCAGCATCATGAGTTCACCAACATGGATGAACCTTGAAAATAGGATACTGAGTGAAATGAGTCAGTCACAAGAAGGACAAATACTGTATGATCCCACTTACATGAAATATCTAGAATAGGCAAACACATAGAGACCAAGGTCTATTAGTAGTTACTGGTAGTGAAGAGGAGATAGAAAGAGGAAGTCATTGCTTAAGGAGCACTGAGCTTCTGTTAAGAGTGCTAGAAAAATTTGTCAGTGGATAACGGTGATGATTGCACAACATGATGAACGTAATTAATGTCACTGAATTGTACATGTAAAAATGTTGAAATGGCAAATGTTTTGTTGTATATATATTTTACTACATTAAAAAATTTTTAAATAAAAAAGAGTTCACTAAAACCTCTGAGTACTTCTGGAAAAACAGCTGACACACCAATTGCTCTATAGACAATTGCTCTATAATTGTTGATCTAATTGTGCCCAACAAGTATGATCCTTGGAAGGAAGACACTAGGTGTTATGGATTGAATTGTGTCCCCACAGAATGTATATCACCTTGGCTAGACCATGATTCCCAGTATTATCTGGTTGTCCACCATTTTGGAATCTGATGTGGTTTTCCTATGTGTTGTAAATCTTACCTCTATAATGTTAATGAGGTGGGATTAATGGCAGTTATGTTAATGAGGCAGGATTCAATCTACAAGATTAGGTTGTATCTTGTGTTGATCTCTTTTGAGATATGAAAGAGAGAAGTGAGCAGAGAGGAGAGGGACTTCCTACCATCAAGAAAGAAGAGCCAGGAGCAGAGTGTGTAGTTTGAACCTGGGGTATCAGCACTGAGAAGCTCCTAGACCAGGGGAAGATTGATGACAAGGACCTTCCCCCAGAGCTGACAGAAAGAAAAACCTTCCCCTGGAGCTGGTGCCCTGATTTTGAACTTCTAGCCTCCTCAACTGCGAGAGAATAAATTTTTGTTTGTTAAAGCCATCCACTTGGGGTATTTCTGTTATAGCAGCACTAGATAACTAAGACACTAGGTCATGACAGAATCTTGTCAGCCAAGAATATAAAAGGTAAGGCAAATGATCCTATTTTTACTTTAGGTTGTCAAAGAGATCATAAAAAAGATAGTGGGGACATCAGGGCCAGAAATTTGACTGTTGTAGGAAGAGAGATCTCTCAAAAATAAAAATCTGATAGAATAACCACAAATGATCCTAATGAAGAGAACAAAGACAATCTAAAAATGGCCACTGTGATGGCACAAGGAAGTCTCCAAAGACAGGAGAGTCTCTCACAGCTGTTCCCAACCCTCATTACAACTCTCACCTTATTGGGGCTCTTCCCCCAAATCCAAAACCTTAAAACAGTTCTCCCCTCGCCCCTCTTGAGCTGCACCGCCACTTAGTCCTGTAAAACAGTTTTTAAGAGACATGGCTTTTTCTTCTTTGATACGATGTATTCTCAGTATAAGATACAAATGCTATTCAAAACACAACTGGACATTAGGCATTAATGAATAAGCACTAAATTTTAAAATTACGTGTTTATCATGCTTTTGCATCACTAGTAATTAAAGATTAACCACCACTTCTAAAGAGGAGTTTGGTGAGTCAGCAGCATCAAAGAACTAACAGATAAGAATCACCCACTGGTTCAGACTTCAACACTTTTCTGTAAAAATGTTTAGATCCTGCCTTCCTGCCAGACTGGAGTACATGCCAAATACAATTCTCAATTCAATTAAAAAATTGAGAAGATAGAAAAGGATGACTTGGCTGATTAACTTAGTTGACCTATCATTTAAAGAGTTAAGCTGAATCCTAAATGCCAGCATTCCTCCAATCTAACGTTTGACAGCAGAGGATCCTTCTTAAGAATGTAAGATATAACTGGTGGGGATGTTAGAAAAGAAGCAATGAATATCAGGACACAGGACTGGGATTTGATAACTGAGCGAGAGAAATTCATTAATCAATTAAAATCTAATTTCCCTGAAGAAATAGCCCTGTCTTCAGATCTACAGATAAACTATCTAACATTTGTCATAGTGTTTGTGATCAAGATGTAGGACCTTAGGAAACAATCACGTCTCTCAATCCTGGGCCATTTAACTGCATCACAATCAGAAAGAGACTGAGAGGAATAACAACAGCAACCAGTTGCCATTGAGTCAACTCTGACTCACGGTGACCCACATGTGTCAGAGGAGATCTGTGCTCCACAGGGTTTCCAGTGACTGATTTTTCAGAAGTGCACAGATCATCAGGGCTTTCTTCTGAGGAGCCTCTGGATGGACTCGAACTTCCAATCTTTTAGTTAGTAGCCAAGCACGTTAACCACTTGCACTACCCAGGGACCCTGGGAAAAATACTACTTCCGAATTATGTAGACCTTTAGGAAGTCACCCAGGGAAGCCAAACCAAAAGAAAAGTCCAGATACACACCCTTAGAAATTGGAACTATGATTTGATGGATATTCTTTAAATTGTTTTCCTTGAGAACATATTTCTAGATCTAACTGATGAGGAGACAGTAGGTGAAAAAGGGCAACAGCCAAAAAGATATTGCAGGCGTGTCAGAGGATCCAAATACTCAACTTAAAAAGGAAGAAAAGAAAAAGAAAAAAAAAAAGATCCAGGTTTAATACGGAAAATGGGAAATGTAATTAAGGATTTTCTTTTTATTAGAAACAGAAGAACAATATACTGCCTTAGCATTTTAATGACTGCCTGCTACGCACCTTGACAGACTGAAGCTTCCACAAAGGCTTTAACCTGGGGAACCTCATTTTGTGCATTCTGAGCCATCTTGTCCATCAAGTCCTTCTTCTGACTCTTGTGTCACATCTGAATTCTATCTCAGCATTCCCAACCCTTCCTGGGAATATGGGATTGTTTACTTGATGTTCAGGAGAAACAGATAAGGAGAATGAGAGTTGATTCTGGGGCTGACATCCTATACAATGAAGTCTCCTAATCATTTTCAAATAACAGAGAAACAGCTCCTTTCAAACCAAGCCCCTATCCTCTAGGAAATCTTCACGGATTAATCGACATGTGTATCACTCTCCTCAGTACCAACTCAAGGCCAAATGCCTCCAGAAAGCCTTTTCCTGACTACCCTGCTCAAAGTAAGTGCTCTCTTCTCTTCCTTTCTACAAGCGCTTATCTCTAACATTCATTTGGTACTTACCCGACCTTGTAGAATAGTTGTCTGTTTATGTAAACTTATCATGCTTCCCAAGTAAACTAATCGACAAAGGGGCCATTAAGTGAGATAACATAAGTGATTAATGTCATATATTTTTATTGCTCCCCCATACCTCTTAACACAAAAACTTGTGTAAGCAATCAATAGACACTTTTTGATTAAATATATGTAGATTGTTAGAGATATTTTGTTAAACAGGCAGAACTTCACTACTCTCCTACAAAGGGAGGGATTTAGATAATTTTAAAATTCCCATTGAGCTTTCTTATTTTGTGATTCTAAGTCTTCAATTTGCAATCAAATTTTAGGCTTAAGGTTTTTCTTTGCTAAATCTGTAAGAAAAAAGTCTTTGCTGATGAATTAAAATAGGTAAATAAGACTCAGGAAAAATGCACGCATGCAGGCTTTTTTTCTTTTCACTTCAGGTACAGCTATTTGCATTCAAATTGATGTTAATTAGAAAATAAAATCCTTCTTATTGTTTGTTTTGATAACACCATTTCCTTTGGTACTCAAAATCATTAAAATTATATCTCTTTAAAATATAATCTGTGATTCTCCACCTTGATTTACTGAAACTGATTTTTATGTCACCTGATTAGTAGCAAAGTCAGGGTACACTTGCTCTTTCATTTTCCCAAGACCCACAAACTTAAGATCTCTCAGGGTGGAAATATGTCCAAACCATTGAATCGACTCTTCAAGTCACCATCTACTTTTTATTTGCCAAGTCTAATATTGTTAGCAGCCACTGAGTGGGCCCCTGACCCATGCACAACAACAGGAAACACTGCCTGGTCCTGGCCATCTCCATGATCATTGTGATTCTGACCGTTGTGATCCACAGGATTTTCACTGGCTGATTTTCATAAGTAGATTACCAGGACTTTCTCCCTAGTCCATCTTAATCTGGAAGCTCCATTGAAACCTGTTCAGCATCATAGCAACATGCAAGCCTCTACTGACAGACACGTGGTGGCTGTGCTTGAGGTGCACTGGCCCAGAATCCAAACCGGGTCTCCCGCATGGAAGGCAAGAATTCTACCACTGAGCTATCACTGTCCCCAACTCATTCATAGCCAATTTAATAAACGTATACTAACAGGCTGTGATGTTTGAAGCAGTGGACTATACACTAGACCCAAGAAAGATTAAAACTAGGTTATAGTTCAGGAGAGGTAAGCAGAAGTATACAGGCACTCTAACTCAATGGTCACATGATAGAGAAGAATAGAATGCTCTCCCCTAGCCTCTGAGAAATTTCCTAAAAAACAGCTGTCTCAGCTGAAATTTGAAGGAGTGGTAGCATCTAGCAAGAGGTGATAGTTTTATTGAGGAATATTTTCTAGGCAGAGGCTGGTCATGCAAAAGTGAGGACATGAGAAAGCATGTTGTTAAAGGAACACTAACCTGGCTGACCTAGTCAGCAAGGTAGGGAGTGGAGAGAGGTTAAAAAAATGTAACCAGAGAGCTGAGCAGTGGCAAGAACATTCCAAAATCTTGTGAATCATATTAAAAAGCTTGGACTTTATCTTCTGGGTGATAAGAAAACCCACTGAAGTGTCCTAAGATACAGGAGTAAAATGATCAAATCGTTGGAAGCTGCAATGTAGAAAATAAATGGAAGGTGGTCAAGACTTCGCCTAGGAAGAGCAGTTTGGAGGCTGAGAAGATGGTAGCTGGGCCAGAGTAGTTTCTGTGGACATAGAGAAAAGTGGTTTTGAGACACTGAGGAGGAAGCATCTACAGGAGTCAGTGACTGGTTGAATATTGGGTGAGGGAGCTGGAGGAATCAAGGATGATGGCCAGTTTCCTGGCTTAGGTAACTGAGTGAATAGCGTTATCATTCCCTGAGACTGGGAACAGATGAGGAAGTGGTTTTAGAGGAACAGTGATGAGGGCTACTGGGGAAGGCAAGGAGATAATCGAGTTTTCAAGGGATTGAGTTTGATACGCTTGTGAAACTTTAAAACAGAGACGTCCCATTAGCAATGGGCTGTGGGTCTATGGGTCAGAGGGGAGCTGTGACTTAGAGATAGGATCTGGAAGTTGTTAACATGCAAATGGTGGCTTAAGTCATTGTAGGATGGAAACAGGAAGTTACGAGAACAGGGACAAAAACCTAACTGACAGTAATATTTAACAATGGTTAGAGGAAGAGAAGCCCAAAAGCCAACTGAGACAGAAGAGCTTGAGAAGCAGATGGAAACCTAGGTGAATATATTAGTTTCCTGTGTTGTTAGGTACCATTGAGTTACTTCCTACTCATAGTGACCCTATGCACAACAGAAACAAACACTGACCAGTCCTGTGCCATCTTCACAATCCTTGTCATACCTGAGCTCATTATTGTAGCCACTGTGTCAGTCCATCTCATTGAGGGTCTTCCTCTTTTTCGATGACCCTCTACTTTACCAAGCATGATGTCCTTCTCCAGGGACTAGTCTCTCCTGATAACATTGGGTAATATTGGATTACCAAAATCCGTTGCTGTTGAGTCAATTCTGACTCATAGCGGCCCTATAGGACAGAGTAGAATTTCCCCATAGGGTTTCAAAGAAGCAGCTGGTGGATTCAAACTGCCAATCTTTTGATTAGAAGCGAAGAGCTTAACCACTCTGCCACCAGGGTTCCAATGCTGGATTAGGGACCCCCTATTCCAGTATGAGAGAGAGGAGTTTGAGAAGGTTGCTATGAGTTGGAATTGACTCTGCTGCAACGGGTTTGGTTTTTTGTTTTTTTGTTTTAATTCCAGTATGACCTCTTGTTAACTAAATTACATCTTCAAAGACCTATTTCCAAGGAAGGTAACATTCACAGGTACCAGGGTGTGGACATCAACATATATTTTGGGGGGGATACAATTCAACTTACAACAATGAGTATGGTCTCATAAAAGGCAAAGGGAAAAAATGTTTCCAGAAGGAGAAAGAGATTGACGATACCAATTGTTACTCATAAATGAGTATTAAAATACAACCATTGGATTTAAGGACAAAGAGGTTATTGGGGGCCTTGTTGGCAGCAATTTAGTACAGTGATGAATAAAAGGCAAATTGGAGGGCTGATCTTCCTGACTTCTCTGCAGTACTGGATACAGCTGACCACCATCTCCCCCATGGAACTCATTTCCATCAGCTTCTGGGTCGCAGCACTCTGATGGCTTCTGCTTTTCATCCCAGACAGAGCATTTCCTGGATCCTTTTCCCAGATCCACTGAGCATGAGCACTCTTGGAGTTTCAATCCCCAGACTGCTCTACTCTTCTCCCAACTCTCCCTCTCCTCCCCACCACCCATCAAGAACCTCATCCTCACACCTTAATTATTTCCACAGCCAACTATCTCCTACAGCTGCCTCCCAAGGCGGCCTCTCTACTTCTCCCTTTCTCTTCCCCCTCCCTATCTCTCTCTCTGAGTGACTGTGTTGCCTCACACCAGAACCACACTGTTAACTACATACTTTTCTTCTGTAACTTTATCAGCTGAAAGTAGCTTAAACTCAGAATAACCCAAACTGAACTTTTCACTGACTGCCTCCCTCCCGGCCTCCCACGTCCTCTATCCCCCCTGGTTTCCCTACTTCCTAAGTTTCAAAATGTGGGATTTTTTTAAAATTCTCTTTTGCTTCCTGCATCCAATCTGTTGAGAAATCACATCTATCTATCTCCCCAATATTCCTCACGTTTCCCCACCCTCCGTTACACATCCCCCATTGTAGTGTAGGTTATTCTTTCTCTTTATGAAGATTAAGACAGATTTCTAACTCGTCTTTTTACATCCCACCAATTGAACATGGTATACATTTGGAACTAAGATACAATTTCAGTCATGCTTCTCCCACACTTAAACACCTTTAATGCCTCCCCCTTGCCTAGTGAATCAGAACAAATTTCTCAAATGTGTCTTTAGAGCTGTCTATATCATGACATTGTACATCCTTCCTTTCCAGCTCATTCTTTCTCTACTTGTTCTCTAAGTCCCAAGGAAACTAGATGCTCACCCTTTAGCAAATCAAACCCATACTTTCTCAACAAGATTCTATTTATCATATTTGCTCTCTGGAAAGCCTTCCCATTCTATAAAGCCCATCTCCAGTGCTATCACTGAGCACCACCAATGCCCCCCAATACCCTTCCCCATCCCTCACCCCCAAAAAGAAAATCTCTATAGCATTTTTATTGTACTTCTCTTATGGCACTTATTGTTTCTATCTTAATTACAATCATGTGTCCTGAAATTTTCACCCTCTACTACACAACCCCATCTTCCTGTAGGCCATATCCTTGTCTGCTAACCTATGTAGTATAAACTATGGAACTTTTCATGAAAGCAATTGTCTGTTGGCCTGAATTAATGAGATTCCGTTGAACATGTGTAAGCATTTGTTATTAAGCATTAATTTTTCCTTCTCTAGTGGCATCTAGAACAGAGGTCCCAAATTAGCAGCTGGAGGCTGAATCTGGCCCACAGATGTGTTTTGTTGAATCCACAGTTATTTTTTTAATTGAGTCAACATTTTGAAATGGAATATTTTACATAAAATGCCAGCTTTTCAGCTTCTCTATAAAAGCAGAGTGTTCTGGCAACACTGAGCCCATGTTCACTTAGAGAAATAAATGATTAAACCTGGGCAGTGCCTGCTCCCTTTAGATGAGGTGTGTAGTCCTCAGTTCACCCCATGTCCAGCCCTCCATACAGCTTCTTAAACTGCTCCCCTTCATTTGCTCACTAGGCATTAGAGTTTGCAACCCCTGGGCTAAAGTCCTTTAAGGGCAGTCTGTAGACTCTATGCAGACCCACGTTTCTATCCTAGAACCATTTCTAGGATTGAATTTGATGGATAAATTAAATTAATGGGATCATGAAATTGCTACCTCTCCTTTCCATGGCAGCTGTCACGCTTTCCTCTGCCACACAGTGCCCTTGTGCTACCAGCAGTGCCACTGAGGTTCTCCTGCTGGCGCAGTCCTTCCGTGCAATGTGCTGGGCTTCTTTCTCACCAAAATATGCCTGTCTTCTAATGCAATTTGAGTGATTAATACATGTTCATCTGTTAGTGAATTAGTAATGATAATATTTTCTGCATGGGTCTTACATAAGCATAACAAATCTATGTCAAGAATGATGTCTTACACACACACTCACACACACACACACACACACACACACACACACACACACACACACACTAAGGCAGACATCACAAGTCAGTCATGGTTCTCTTTCCAGCTAGGTCCAAACAGGTCTTCAGAAATCATCTCAACACAGCACTTCCAGAAGCCACGACCAGAAGTTTGGAGGTGACACTGCAATAGGAGCCCTGCTGTCCTTCGCAGTGTATATGATACACATACATATATCACTCCTTCTTTCTCATAGCATGAATGGATAGTGGACAGAAGAGGTACCATCATTATCATTTTGGAGATGAGAAAACCCACTCAGAAAACTCTGTCATCTGTCTAGCATTAATTAATATTTTAGAGGTATTTGGGATAAATTAAAATCCTGCTCTTGGGTTCAATATCTACTATCATACAGAATGGGAGAGGAGTGACCTAACAGTCCACAAGGAAAAGACTTAGAGGCCTTGCTGATTTTAACCTAAAAAGGAAAGAAAATATGATGTGGCTCCCCAAAAGTTAAAGCACACCTGGGCTGCTTTGCATGTCAAGAGAGGCAATGTTCCTGTTCTATGTCTAGAGCACCTATGGTGAGCACTGTGAACATTCTGGCTGCTTCCATTTAACAGAGGTGGACACAGATAGACAGGTAGACAACAAAACATGAGAAGAAAGGTTGAGGATTGAGGGTACACCACTTGGAAAAGAGAAGAAGTGGTGATCCCATGAAAACCACTTGAAGGCAAATGAAGATGCCAGAAAGCAGACTTGGACTCAAGAAAGGAAGGACATTTAAAGGAACAATTTTGCTCACTTTGTAATCCCTATCATCAGAAAGTTTGAGGAGGTTTTAGAGGCATTTCTTGCACTGGGTAGGGAGAATCACTAATCTGCCCCTAAGAATCCTTTCAACTCTAATATCCTGTGCTTCATATAAAAGTCACTTAGTTAGGAAGAGTTGAAGCTAACTCTGTTGATACCTAGTCTGGTATGCTTTCCTCCACATCATAAGGCCTCTCAGATAATATATTTGCATTTTAACAGGGAATAGCAATGCCTTAGAGCAAAGGAATGTGTACTGTGGTGAATTTGAACATGACATGCTGGAGCCATACTGTTTTTGTCTGTTTATTGAATAAGGTAATTTATCACTGGGCCTTACAGCATTGCCTTCTTAACCTGAATATAAACTCTTAATCTGTATATAGACTCAATACTTGTCATTATTGTTAGCTGCCATCAAGTTAGCCCCTGACTCATGGTGACCCCACGTACAACTGAACGGAACGCCTCCCAGTCCTGTGTCATCCCATTATCGGTTGGGAGTCAGACTGTTGTGATCCATAGGGTTTTCATTGGCTGATTTTCAGAAGTAGATCTCCAGGCTTTTCTTCCTAGTGTGTCTTAATCTGGAACTGCCACTGAAACCTGTTTAGCATCATAGAAAACATGTAATCCTCCACTGACAGGTAGGTGCATTAGCCAGGAATCTAATCTAGGTCTCCAGTATGGAAGGGGAGAATTCTACCACTGAACCAGCACTGCCCATAGATATTTGCCTTCTGAAAAGATCACAAAGAATCAGGGAAAATCTAGCTAATAATCTTCATGGAACTGCAACCTATGAGTGCTTAGTTCTGAATTCGTGTGGTGCCTAGGATTTGGAATGGTGGAGTCCAGGGACTAGATGAGTGGTGGCAGGTGATGGAGGAAAATCAGATAACAAATGGTTAATTACAGAGAATGGGGACAATGGACAGTGAAGTCAGCAAAGGACACACACAAGACAGACAGGCCTGGATCTGAGAAGAGTTGAGCCAGAGGGCAAGCCAAAGTGGTGAGTGAACCAATCAGGCAGGTCACCACAAGTACCGCAGCCACACAGACTTTAGAGGTAAGGTATGACCGCAGGCATGCAGACCTGAAAATCATCCTGAGGCACCATCACCCAGGGTGATCTGTATATGAGGCAAGGTTCTGAGTCATCCAGGAATTCTGCATGTGTTTCCTGTTGGTCACGAGCCAAACCCACAGCAATTATTGCCCATCGTTTAAAGGTGGGAGCAGTAAGAAAATGCGTCTGCAGAGAAGGGAGAGGATGTGACAGTTAGAGACCAATTCTGACCCTTTGTAATGAAAACCATCCCCCAGACTCAAGACCCTTCTTCACTGGTTTCCTGCTCACATAATGTGTTGTCTAAGTCCCCCAGAGCTTAGTTAGGGGAATGGCAGACAGTTGCTCTGTGCCTTTCCAGAGATGAGAAGTAGTAAGGACATCATGACGAGTGTGTATGCACATGTTCACGTGGGCACCCACACTCGCAAATGTATACAAATGCACACACATGCACACACACACACGCTTGTAAGTGAACACATACATTTTTACTTCCTGGTATTCTGAGCCAAAAATATGGCTCAACTACATAGCTTTACAAAAACACAAATGGAGAAACAGAAACAGAATATTTCTTGCATGTCACTCTCTGGCAATGCTAATCTTACTCCAGTCTACCTCCCCAGTGGAGTATAAGTCTCACCTTCTGCTAGATTTTCAAAAGAGGTAAAACAAAGCATACATTCCCACAGAGCAAATACTTGCCTGCTTCCTATGTGGTCATGTTGTACAAAGCACCGTATGCAGGTGGCTGTCCATTAAATGCCTTTTCATGATTCTGGCAAACACCAAAAATCATACAATCAGTGCAGAGATCGCTGGTTTTCTCGCCTATGTTCTAAGGTGTGCCGAGTTTCTTTAGCACTCTCGGCTAAATCCGTGGGAGAGAAAGGGTTGACAGTATCTACTTTCACCTAAAGAGTTAACCAAGTAGCTTTGTGTTCAAAACACAAACTATAACTAAAAAATAAAAGAAAATTTTGCTTGTAAACAATCCAAAAATAGTGATTAATGGATATACTTAACAGGGTATTGCTAACATTCATCTCTGTCATAAAGTTGCCTTGGTAGTTTTGGAGACCTTTATCAGTGTTAATTTTGAAAGAGATTATCATGAGACGTCGGTTTAGAGACGTCACCTTTCATTTCTTAGGGCTGGGTGGTAGGCGCTGTAAGTAGTGTATCATGGAGCTTAATGAGGGTGATGAGTGAAGATGGCCCGAGGCACAAAGACCTGGAAAAAAATTTCTTCCCATTCTCTGAACAGAAAATGCCATTGTTTCTTCAAGTGCCACGTTCAGGGGCAGGATCAATGTCTATTTCTAAGAGTCAGGCTTGGGTAATAACTCAATAGTAAATGCTTGACTGAATGGGGTCCTTTCTAATCAGATATATTATACAATGTAAATCTATTTTCTAGGAATGCAGAGGAAGGAAAAAAAAGAACAGGGTCTCAAACAATCCATATACTGTATAAGGCAGGGACATGAGGCCTGCTGTCAATAAATATGGCTGGATTAGCTCAGTATGACCCTAGAATCCTGTCACTCTAATGAAGCCCTGTCAGACTTGGGGAAACTGCAATTAGGTGACAGGACTCTTTGTTACAGAAGTTGAAAATCTTGGTTTTCTTTGCAAATGACTTCTAAAGAAATGGAGATTCTGGTATACCAAAATTCAACTTCTCTTATACATGATCTTATTAAAGAATGAACTAAAGAGAAAAGAAAATGGTCTGATACCTTTCTGATACTTGGCTTTGGCATCTGCTTCCATTGTGCCCTGTGGCTCATGGACAGAACTCCCAGCCCTTGAGAAGCAGCTCCCCACGAGGTCTGTCCACACCATGGCCCACACCACACTGGAAGGTACCACACTGCTTGTAATAATCTCCTAGAGCTGCCACAACAAAGTGTCTGTCACAAACGGGGTACTTTAAAACAACAGAAATGTATTGTCTCACTGTTCTGGAGACTAGAAGTCCTACATCAAGGTGTCAGCCAGGCCATGCTCTTTCTGAAGGCCCTAGAGGGAGATCTTTCCTTGTGTCTTCCAGCTTCTCGTGGTTCCTGCCAATGGCTGGTGTTCCTCATCTTATAGGGACATCGCTCTAAACTCTGCCTTCATTATCACATGGCTGTCTTCCCTCTATGTCTATGTCTTTCTATATCTCTTCTTCCTCTTTTTATAAGGACACCAATCATATTGGATTAAGGCCCACCTTACTCTGGTATGACTTCATGTTAACTTAACTAACAACATAGTCAAAGACCCTATCTCCAAACAAGGTCACATTCACAGGTACCAGGAATTAAGATTTCAACATACTTTTGGGGGACACAACTCAACCCATAATACTGCTCAAGTCAAAATCTTGTGTCATAATATAACTGATTTCGTGGAAAGAGAAGCAGATCATCTAGCCTAATGGGATATTTAGGAAATTGTGGCATATTCCATTCAAACTGCAAATGGCTATTACACAGATCTTGATTTAATTTGACTGAATATCTTTTGAATTTTGGTTCACAGATTAAAGTCTGTTATAACATTTTACATACTGTCATTCTAATCCTGGGATGGTCAGGCATGGTCATGTGTTGTTCCACTCTCCACATGCAAAGGGCATCTGTGAGCACTCTGAGGGAGTTATGAATTTTTTTATTTCACACATGATAGAACTGAGATTCAGAGGGCTTAAGTAACTCATCTAATGCTCCAGATCAAGTAAGTGGCTGAGCTAAGATTCAAGTTCAGGTCTGCATGATAGCAAAGTCCATTCTCTTTCCACACAATGCTCACCAACTTTCAACTAGTTCACTTTAACTTGCTCTCTCTGAATGGGGAAGATTCCTCCATTTTAAAGGTTCAGGAAAAGAGAATGGAGAAAGGGAAGAAGAATGGGGCAGCAGTGGCTTCAGAGACTGAATAAGCAAATAACACTCAAGATGGCAGATACCAAAATTCAAAGCAAGGTAAGAAATCCTGAGTTCAAACAAGCATTGTCAGGGATTGAGGCAGGGGAGGTCACAGAGAAATAAAGTGTCAACAGCCAATGGTCCTACATGGAAAGCAAAGGCAAGTCTAGCTGGAAACTGGATGCCCAGTACATAGGATGAGACCTAACTCTGAAACCAAGACAACAGATCAGATGCTTTTATTCTTTTCTCACCTTGGTTTGAGCCAATACTCTGAGAGTCTGGCCTAAAGCCCTGCAGGTGAGGAAAATGGGAAACAGCTGACTAGCTAGTGAGTGTGGGAGCAGGGAGCAGACCCTTTTCTCTGGCAAAGGCATTCCCCTGACAGGTGGCAGGAAGAGAGCCTGTTCCCAATCAAACCGAGTTGAATGGAAATAGCTAAGATGAAAACCAAACTCTATGTCATTCCTTCAAAATCTCCACATGCAATGGAAAGTGGCTGCCCATTTGGACCTTAGTGGGGGAGAAGAATGTTTTCCCAGCTGAGAATTGACACAGAAACTTCTGTGGCCAGCTTTCTGACGGCAGCAAATTCCCAGCCCCAGTCAAATTCTGACTCATAGTAATAACATTGTTGATAATAATAATACCACTTATTGACAACTGTTCATGGCCCAACATTTGATGCACATTTCATTGTTTGATCATCCCAAACACCCTGGGGTTCTCCACTTTACAGGTGAGGAAACAGTGATTCAAAATGGTTAAGTAACCTACCCAGTGGAAGCAGGAGTGCAATACTCCTGTAACAGAACTTCCCAGTACTGCAGTCTATAATAGAATGTCAGATTCCCTCTACTGTAGCCGATTTGTGGTATTCTTCCCCAACCAAATCATCAGAACCAAAGGGTAGAAGACAAGAATAGGCCTGATGTGTTTTCTGTCCATTAACTTGGAAGGGTTTTGCACACACATACTCACACACACACACACACACACACACACACACACACACAGTCTTTATAAAACTTTGCAGGTTTCAAAATCATTCCTGCATCTTATTTTTATTTTTCAAGTGATCACACTAGTGCCATTGAATCAACTCTGACTCACGGCGACCTCATGTGTGTCAGAGTAGAACTGTACTCCATAGGGTTTTTAATGGCTGATTTTTCAGAAGTAGATCACCAGGACTATCTTCCAAGGTGCCTCTGAGTAGACTCGAACCACCAACCTTTTGGTCAGCAGCCAAGCCTGTTGACTGTTTGTACCACCCAGGAACTCCAAAGTGACCATACATTCACTTTTTCTCCCAGAGATGTATCTTAGAACACATTTAACACACAATTTTTAAACAGGAATATAAAATAGTCTCCCCACATCCCTCTTAAGAATAGTTTGCTTGATGATAATTTCCCATAATTTAACTTTTTTCAAAATAGAATAATATGTCCATTATTTTACATTTTTGGAAAATATTATCTAAATTTCCTAGTTATGAAATGCTGTCTTTTCCCAATATTCCTTAATTATTTAGCATTCTAGCTGAATTGTATAGTAGTTTAAACACTTGGGTGAATTTCACAGCTGGCATATTTAATCCCCTAATTTTAGGCCAGGAATTGTAGGATTCACCAGTCAAAAGAATATTACCTGTGCTCAAGAAAATATTTCAAAAGATTTTTTTTTTCCCCTATAGCATTAACTACAATGTAGACTATTTAGTACTTTTGGCCATTCAAAAAGACAAGAATTTAGAAAACTTCACACGAAAAAAATAAATGTGATTTCACTAGTTCATCTGAAACCTCTATTTTTAATTTTAAACACATTTCATCTTTAGACAAGCAGTTTTATGGAAATTGGTTTAAGGACACATACACATTAGTAGTTGGTTGTTCTTATCTGCAATTTTACTACAAAGACCATCGTGATCCTTCAAAGAAATTCCCAGGGCCTGTCGTGCCTACAAGAAGTTCATTTACTCAGTTGTATTGCCCTTGTTCCCAAATGGGCTCTTCCTAACAAGCACAGAAGCTGAAAACAACACCAGGAGAATATCCTAGAAAATGGCTCACAACATCATAATGGGTTACAGATGGGTTGGGAACCTTCCTGCCATTTTTTATTGTTTGCTAGTTTCCTTTCTTCTGTCTGTATTTTTATTGCTTGCTTTCCTTGTTAGCCTCCTGATGCTTGAATTAACCCACTGGATCTTTCCATCCCAGTGCACAAGGCCAACAGCCCTTTGCCATAAATGTCTCAGGCTGACCTTGAGGGTTCTAAGGCTTTGCATTGTATTTCCACACAGTCTGGATAAAAGATGTTCATATTAGCCGGATCATAGCAAGATATTTGAAAAGTTTACTTCTGTTAAGATATTAAACTTACTTTAACAAAAAAATTTTTTTTTTATTTATGCAGTTAGAATGATGTCCTTTCTTGGAGACAAGGAGAGCTTATCCAGATCAGCGTTATTAAGTTGAATATCAATCAGTAAAGCTTAGACTGCCAGAGAATTATTATAATAGGAAAATAACTTGGCATATTAATGGTGCTGCCTATTAGCCATGTTAACTGGTTCACAAGAATGAGAAGGATTATTACCTGATATTTCTGTATACTTGCTGAATTTGGGGATGTGACAGCTCAAATCCAACCAAAATTAACTACATCAGATGTCATTGAAGTGGAAGTAAAAATCAACTAAGCCAAATAATAGGAGAAAAGATGAAACATAGGAAGCAAACTGGTTCAACAATTCAGACTTGAATTCAGTCCTAAATGGCCACCACCCACATCTGCAGGAGACACCTCCTTTTTGCTTTCCTGGCACATCTGCACTGTTTCTTCCAGGAGATGTCCTTCCTTCCCACTCCAACCATTTGTTTTTAGTAGGGCTGTCAATCATAGCATCATCCTGCACATGAACCGAGCCAGCCAGTAAGAGCCCTTCCCTAGAAATATTTGCCTTTGAATAAGAGAAGAGAAGATGGGTCATCATGGTACTGAACATGGGAGCCACCAGTCTTTCCTGTCATGTGGAAATAGCAGGTCTATAGTACAAAAATAGGATGCCAACACATTAAGAGAAATGGAGACAGGAAAAATAGAAAGTCTGATGATTGTCCACATGTAATTCCAGTCATTCCTGCAGCTTAAATCCAACTTTGCCCTTCCTGTACATGCTCGACATTTCTCAAGCTGAAAGAACTGAGGAAAAAATTCAAGTTGCAGTAGAGAAGAATTCTATATTGGCAAAGTATTGAATGATGCAGGAAGCATCAAAAGAAGATAAAAGAAATACACAGAGTCACTGTACCAGAAAGAACTGGTCAATGTTCAACTACTTCAAGAGGTAGCGTATGATCAAGAAGTGAAGGTACTGAAGGAAAAAGTTCAAGCTACACTGAAGGCACTGGCAAAAAACAAGGCTCCAAAAATTGACAGAATACCAATTGAGATGTTTCAACAAACAATGCAGTGCTGGATGTGCTCACTCATCTATGCCAAGAAATTTGGAAGACAGCTACCTGGCCAACCGACTAGAAGAGATCCATATTTACGCCCATTCCAAAGAAAGGTAATCCAACAGAATGCAGAAATTATCAAACAATATCGTTACTATCACACACAAGTAAAATTTTGCTGAAGATAATTCAAAAATGGTGGCAACACTACATCGATAGGGAACTGCCAGAAATTTAAGCTGGATTCAGAAGAGGACGTGGAACAATTGATATCATGCTTATAGCAGATGGGTCTTGGCTGAAAGCCAAAAATACCAGAAAGATGTTTACCTGTGCTTTATTAACTATGCAAAGACATTCAACTGTGTGGATCATAAGAAATTATGGATGACATTATGAAAAATGGGAATTCCAGAACACTTAATTGTGCTCATGGAGAAACTGTACATTAATCAAGAGGCAGTCTTTCAAACAGAACAAAGGAATACTGCATGGTTTAAAATCAGGAAAGGTGTGTGTTGAGGTTGTATCCTTTCACCATGCTTATTTGATCTGTATGTTGAGCAAATAATCCGAGAAGCTGGACTATATGAAGAAGAACGGGGCATCAGGATTGGAGGAAGACTCATTAACAACCTGCGTTATGCAGATGACACAACCTTGCTTGCTGAAAGTGAAGAGGACTTGAAGCAGTTACTAAAGAAGATCAAAGACTACATCCTTCAGTATGGATTACATATCAACATAGAGAAAACAAAAATCCTCACAATTGGACCAATAAGCAACATCGTGATAAATGGAGAAAATATTGAAGTTGTCAAGGACTTCATTTTACCTGGATCCAAAATCAACACCCATGGAAGCAGCAGTCAAGAAATCAAATGAAGTATTGCATTGGGCAAATTTACTGCAAAAGACCTCTTTAAAGTGTTAAAAAGCTAAGATATCACTTTGAGAACTAAGGTACACCTGACTCAAGCCATGGTATTTTCAATCACCTCATATGCATGTGAAATCTGGACAATGAATAAGGAAGACCAAAGAAGAACTGATGCATTTGAATTATGGTGTTAGGGAAGAATGTTGAATATACCATGGATTGCCAAATGAATGAACAAATCTGTCTTGGAAAATGTACAGCCAGAATGCTCCTTAGAAGTGAGACTTCATCTCCTATACCTTGGCTACATTACCAGGAAGGACCAGTTCCTGGAGAAGGACATCATGCTTGGTAAAGTAGAGGGTTAGCAAGAAAGAGGAAGACCCTCAAGGAGACGGATTGATGCAGTGTTTGCAATAATGCACTCACACATAGCAATAATTGTAAGGATGGCACAGGACCACGTAGTGTTTCGTTCTGTTGTACATAGAGTTGCTATGAGTTGGACCTGACTCAACAGCACCTAACAACAACAAGAGCTCCAACATTGCCCTTCCTGTAGCTTAGGTTCATGAGCCAGTACAGTCCCTTGTTTGAGCTGAGCTTGTTTGAGATGGATTTCTCTCCCTTGCAACCAAAAACAGTTTCTGATAAAAGAACATGCTATGGCTCAATCTTTCAGGGTTAAATTTATCTGTCAATTTAGCTAGGCTATGGTGCCGTTTTTTTTATCAAAGACTAGTCTAGATACTGTTATGAAGTAGTGAAATGTGATTAAATCAGTTGGCCCTGCACAATGTGGGTGGGCCCATCTAACCAGTTGAAGGCCTTAAGAGCAAAAAGGAATTTTCCCTATGGTGTCTTTTGCCTCCAGACTATAAAAAGACATATTGCCAGAACTCTTCCACACCTTACTCTTCCTGTTACCTGATCTATGGATTAGGGAACACAGAACTGTAGGAATCTCCAGCCTGTTGCCTGACCTACAAATGTTGGACTTGCCAGCCCCTCTCAATCTCATGGGTCAATTCCTTAGAATCAATCAATCAATATATCTGTCTGTCTATCTGTCTTACTGATTCTGTTTCTCTAGAGAATACTAAGACACAAGGCCTCTGTTTCTTTGAAAAAAATTTTTAAAGCACTGTATTACTTAGGGTATAGGATTATCAGCTGTGAAAGAGACCTGAAATAGTAGCTTATGACTCTCAGTAAAATTTCAAGCTGGTTTGCCACTCTGCTCTGTGAATTCATCAGGGACTCAGGCTCCTTCTTATCAGAGGTGCTTACTAAGGAAATTGCTCCACAACCAGGTAGGGAGTTGCTATTTCTACCTGGCTGGATTTAATCATTGTTATGGACCAATGACTGCCAGGTGTTTCCCACTCTTCCCTTTTCTGAATGAGAGTTTTTACTGTGGTTATTCTAATCCTTCATTACCATTGCATGTTGAGTGTAAGGAGGAAGCAGATGGCTTGTTTTCACTGTGTGAAGGAACCACTTCTGGATTTGACAGAGATGGCTATTCATCACCCAGAGATCCTAGACCTTGAGCCAGGTGTGGCTTCAGGATGGTCTCCCCTGGGGAAGGACCGGGTGTGGTCTATGAGGGAAGAAGACTGCATATGGTTTTTGAGTGATGGAGTTTGAGTATTGTGAAAGAGACTGCTAACTGTCCCCCAACACCTCCTTTTCTTAATAGAATGCCCAGTTTTTACCTGGGTGGACCATTGTAGAGCAAAGAGTATATTTCCCAGTCTCTGTGCTGTTAGGATCATCCACGTGACTAAGTTCTGTTCTGGTGCCTACTGGCAATCCTTGGAATCCCTTGGCTTGTAGATGGATCTTCACATGGTGTCTTCTTCTGTGTATGATTTTGTCCTTCTCTTTTATAAGACACCACTCAGAAGAGATTAGTATTTGGACCCACCCTACTCACATACAAATTCATTAACTTAATGAACAACCCTATGTCCCCAAACAAGGTCAAATTCACCAGTGCAGGGTAGGACTTCAACACATCATTTGGGAGGACACAATTCAATCGATACAGTGTCATTGTCAAAAAGGACAGTATAAGTCAGATGACACATCATCTCTTCATCTCCATACACCCAAAAACATCCTTGAATGTATGTGAAGATATCTACCATAAAGGAAGTTGCTGTTTGCTTCTGCATTCCTGGAATAAACCAGGCTCTAAAGCTTTGGTGGCCTCTGTCATAGACATGAGTCAGTCAAAGCAATCTGTGCTCCTCTTCCCTGGTGGGATTACATCACTGCATAAACCAGGACACTGTCCCGCTAAGAGGCTAATCAGCAGGAGAGGAGGGAGGTGACAAAAATATGAGTGCCACCATGAGTTCCCCTGCTAGCAAGGAAGTTCCAGGCCCTGGCACAGAACCTAGCAGCAGCTGCTTCTACCCTGGGAACAGTCTTGACCTCCGACAGCAGAGAAAACTGAAAAAAGATCAGAAGGGGAAATCTCCATCTATTAGACTTACAAATATGCTACCTGTTCCATGAACCAGGATAGTGTCCCATTTTGTCACCTCAGAGCCTCATCCATCAGCACTGCCCTAGGGTTTAGAACAAAGACAAATGCTGAAGTGGCTTTGCTCTAAGACTTTGCCTTGGAGAACTGTATGAATTAAGTAAAAACCTTTTTTTTTCCCTTTGTTGTTCTCTATTCTCAAGTGTAAGTATCAAGTCCTGAAAAATATTTCTATCATTTTAGAAAGGAATGGGAGTGCAAAATGATGTTTGGAAGGGCTGGAGTAACAAAGCAGAAGAAATAAGTACTTCGATGAAAGCAGGATGAAGATCAAGATAATGGAAGAAAGGGAGGAATTAATCCTGAAAGAACCCACTGGTTGCTTTGCCTAACCACAGACAGACAGGGCAACACCCAGTAAAACTCAGGGCTACAAGAACCCATTCACCTTCTAGACCTGCTCTCATAGTGCAAAAAAGACGCAAATGACTGAACTTGGAGTTTAAGTACATCCACGTTACTGCTGTTAGTTGCCATCCAGCCAGTTCTGGCTCATGCTAACCCTGTGTAAAACAGAACAAAACACTGCCTGGTGGCAAGCCATCCTCATGATAGCCAGCATGCTTGAGTCCATTGTTGCCTTCCAACCGAGGGCACTCATCTTCCAGCAATATATTAGACAATATTCTGTTGTTCTGCACAGAGTTTTCACTGGCTAATTTTTGGAAGTAGATCTCTAAGCCTTTCTTCCTAGTCTGCCTTAGTATGGAAGCTCCGCTGAAACCCACTCACCATGAGTGACCCTGCTGGTATTTAAAATATCAGTGGCATAGTTTCCAGCATTATAGCAACACGCAAACCACCACAGTATGACAAACAGATAGGCAGGTGGTGGGAGTACATTCATAGCAGGATCAAAATGTCATCAGAATAATTTCCTGATGACTTTCTTCTCATAGTTTTTCCTATCACATCAGTGGCTACAAGCGCAAGTGGAGTCCACAGAGAGATTCACACCCCTCAGGCACCTGTAGCTGCTGAGCTGCAGACTTTCCCTGTGGAAACTGTCTTCCTCTCCCCTCTCTTACCACCTCCAATCCAACAGGTTTGCTCCTGGAAGAGAGAATGCTCCTGCAGGTCTGTAGGCAGCACGGCCCTGGAAATCTGGCCTACAGAGTAGGCATGGCTGATGGGCAGAAAGAAGACTAGGAGTTGCTAAATTATTAAGGCCTCCCTTGGGTTCTACTTACCTTAGGCTCAGACCTGAGTTCCAGCATATTCCACAAGCACAGCTAGCAATACAACAGGCAGGGACAGCCCTTTATTTTGGCACTTAACTTTACTTAGTGTAGCAGTTGATTAATTCCTAGCGCATATTAGTCTTTTTCTCTGCATTAGTTATACAGACTCTTTAATGATAAGGGCCATATCCTAGTCAAGGTGACATTCTCCACAGTGCTAATCAGGCTGCCAGGTACATATTTGAATTTAGAGAGTTTGAAGATAGACACATGCCTTGAAGTCTCTGTTTTTGAGCCTAGTTCACCATCCTAAATGTCCTCTATCTATGGAAATGTGACTTCCATCTGTGGCAAAGGAGCATGAAAGTTTGCCAAAATTTTTCCTGCCGCAGAGCTTCTCTCTGGCCAAAAATGACTCAATCGGGTCTTAAGCAAAAGACCTGGAATGTCTGTCTCTTCTAAAGGCCTCATGCCAAAGACAGGATGTAAAAGCTCCCTTCTTGCTCTTGCTGCCCACTTCTTACATTGTACCATGTAAATCTTCTCTCCACTTTCAAATGACCTTCCTTTCAGAAGCACAAAGACACTAGCTCACTTCGGGCTCAACGTTGCCAACAGTCACAGATTTCTGCTCTGTGGTGTCCTCTCTCTTTCCCTGGAGAGCATCCCAAACTTCCTCTCACCTTGGAATCTTTTTGGGCACTGGGAACTGGATCCAAAACCAAACCCACTGCCATTGAGTCGATCCGGGCTCATGGCAACCCTATAGGGTTTCCAAGGCTGTAAATCTTTTCAGAAGCAGACAGCCACATCTTCCTCCCACACGGCAGTGGGTTCGAACTGCCGACTCTTCAGTTAGCAGCTAACCCCTTTAACCACTACACCACCAGGGCTTCTTGGGAACTAGATAGAAATGGCAAAAAGCAAGACTCAAAGTAACAGAGCTTCCACTTCCTTCTCCATCCCTTCCATACCACCTAACCTCTCTTTGGCACAGGTGAAGTAGAACAAGGATAATTATGTGCAATATCTAGCACAGAGAAGATTCTCCGTAAAGGTTTATTGACATGCTTGGTACAAAGATACAAACTGTGATAGATTTTCAAGCATCTGTGAAAGACCATTAGGGAGCTACATTCAGTCAAAGGCTACCTCCTGGAATCCTTTTAATTAGATCACTCTTGAACTATGTGAAAGAACACACTAAGTATCGCATATGCGCTATCCATAAAGGCCCATCACCATAAAGAATTCCTTTCCCATCATTTCAATTAAACTCAACAAACATCAAGCAAGTGACTACTGTGTGCCCTCCTCTGCACTGGGTACAAGAGCAGAATGAGAGGGGCACAGTGTCTGCCCTCAGGGAACACAACTCTATTGCAAGAACGGTGCACTTACAGCTCGTAAAGATGTGTTGAGACCCACGTACTATAATGCCAGCTAGCAGTGGTTCTTTCTGGAGTTGGGGGTCAGTGGACTGGGTAGTGCCAGATTGATATAGAAAGTGATGCTCATGCTGGGTGTTGTATGAGAGCTAGGATTTTCTCAGATATCAGGTATAGGGGGTGGGGGCGAGTGTAAGCGAGAGTAGGGAAGAAGGGGCATTCTTGGCAGAGAAACATTATGATGTAAAGGTGTGTAAGGGTGAAGATTCATGAGCTCTTTGGGAGTAGTGACTAATCTAATGTGACTACTGCAGAGGATGTAGAGATGGTGGGAAGTGCTCAAAGGATCTGGGTTGCTGCAGATCATAAAGAGCTTTGCACCCTCTGCTCAGGAAGTGTCCTGGAGGCGTGTAGGAGCCCACAAAGGATTTTACACTGGGAATTAGGTAATTAATCCTGTATTTTAGAAAAGCTAACTCTGGCAGAAGGATTTATTTTGTCTGTTAATTAACTAGAATAGGTGGACTATCTGATCTTTAATCTTCAGTGCCAATGTATCTACATGAAAATGGCATCATAACAAGGAGAATCAAAAGTGCAGTGGAATTGCCTAGAAAACCAGCTACTGAGGTATTGACTCTGACTCATGGTGACCCCATGGGTGTCAGAGTACAACTAACAGGGTTTCAATGTTTAGTTTTTACAGAAGTAGCTCTCCAAGCCTTTCTTCTGAGGTGACTAGGTGGACTCAAACCTCCAACCTTTGGGTTAGCAACCGAGCACATTAATGGTTTACACCACCCAGGAACTCTGGCTAGATAAAGGAGGTGTAGTTAACAGTTGTCCTGACTCAGGGGGGAATTTTTGCCTTGTTACCCTGAGTCCTACCAAATACAGGTATGATGAGCACCCCTTTATCTTTCCGCAACATCATGACCTGGCCAGGTGTCCAGAGAGCCCCCCTCCCTATGCATTTTTCAGTGTCCTTTTAAGGGAGATTCTCCACCTAAATGGGGGCAGTAGTTCAGTGGTAGAATTCTAGCCTTCCATGCAGAAAACCAGGTTCAGTTCCCAGCCAATGCCCCTCTTGTGCAGCTACCACCCATCCGTCAGTGGAGGCTTGTGTTTTGCTATGATGTTGAACAGGTTTCAGTGGAACTAACTTCCAGACTCAGATGAATTAGGAAGAAAGGCCTGGTGATCTACTTCCAAAAATCAACCAATGAAAACCCTATGATCACAAAGGTCCCGTGCACAACCGATCATGGGGATGACACAGGACCAGGCAGCATTTTATTCCATCGTGCATGGAGTCGCCATGAGTTGGGGCTGACTGCACAGCTGCCAACAACTCCACCTAGAGTTAATCAGACTGCAAAGCATCTATGGGAGCATAGATAAGCCCCCCATCAGTGGAGCAGCTGCAAGTGCTGGCTGTGGCTTACCCTAGGGAGGCATAGGCACCAACTCCCCTCCTGTCAGCCTGGCCTCCTCCCATTTTGGGCCCTCCAGCCTCTCACTTCCTCCCTCCCTCTCTCCAGGCCCTGGACATCTGTTCAAGTGTGGGAGGCTGAGGGTGAGGCAAGGAAGGGTGGGAATCCTTGCTCTTACTCATGAAGCTTTCTCACAAACCTTGCCTAGGTTGGGTGCTTGCCTTTTCCATTAAAAATAAATAAATAAAAAGCCAAAGAGGGTTTTTGTTTTTGTTTTCTCTCTCAGCTTTCTTCTCTCTCTCTGTCAAGAGCCAATGCTCACAGAACAGTCTAACAGCTTGAAAGAGGGGAAGGACAATATGGGAAAAATAAAGACCAGAGGAAAGTTGTTCAATATTTCAAAAATATTATCAGACGATAAAGGGATTCTTTTAATGCTATTGGGTTTCATTAATACACTTATTTACTACATGCATGAAATGCAAAATTCTTGAAATTCATCAAATACCTTCCTACTGGCTTTTAAATTTATCCAAGTCACCAGAGCACAGGTACTCACAGACCAGTAGCCACTTGTAAATCCATCTGAATTTTAATTAATACAATTACATTTCCAGACAAATAAAACTTCAGCACAATCATTCCTATCATTCAACCACCTGGCAGACTCCTTCCCAGCAACATCACTACTTTGAGTAATTGCGCAGAGACAAGATTTTAGCAAATTATATTTTTAATTTACTTCTGAAAAAAGAATTCAAGATATAGAGATAATTCACTTCATCCCTCATCTCTAACTCCTAATCCAGTCCAAGTATATTCAAGTCTCTTTTGAATAGTCTCTGTAGGCTTTTTAAGCTTTCTAATCACTTCTTTTAAAAAATTGTTCAGTCCTGAAAAACATCTCTCCAGGCACAATACCTGGCTCCATGCATTCTCTCCGGGACTGTTACCAACTCTGGAAGTCCCATCACAGGAAACCACTGGGTAAGGTCATCCAGCAAGGAGTCAGACACCTTCCAAACCCTGAAGTGCCAAACCTGTTGGTAAATTTCCAGATGCCATGGTATTGTCCTTTCACCACATTCTACCTCCTGAAAAGGTTTTGAAACGTTGGATTTCTGTCATGCTAGATGGTATGGTCCCAAATGTTTGAATAGTACCACCCTAAGTGTGGTCCATATGTGGTCCCCAGATGACACAAAAGCTGTTCTGTTTCAAGATGTGCTCACAGCATGACTGTTGAAAAAAACCACTTCCATCAAGTAGATTCCAACTCATAGGGACCCTATAGGAGAGAGTAGAACAGCCACAAAGTGTTTCCAAGGCGCAGCCGGTGAATTTGAACAACCAACCTTTTGGTTAGTAACCATAACTCGCCATAGCTCTTAACCACTGCACCACCAGGGCCCCTCACCATGACAGGGATACTTTTCTAGATAAATCTTAAACCTAGATACTCATCAGTTCTAGAAGGAACTTTTCCAGGAGTAAGCAGGACCCAGTGACATAGTCTATTAGGGATTCTAGCCCTGCTTTTATTTTTCTAAACCTAACATATATATTTTTGAAAGCTTATCCTTCTGCCTGGTTGTCCAATCCAGTCTTTTTTTTATTATGAGCAGAAGAGATTGGTCTGGGACAGATGCCCTTGACTTGGGCTCTTTTCATTTCCCTTTACTGGAATTAAGGAATGCTGCATCATTTGCTAGTTCTCCTAGCGTGCTTGATTTTCACCTTGAGGTGGAATATTCACATAGTATGCTGACAGGTAGAAAAGCCCTTAATCACTTCAAAATATTATGCATACATCACTGAGTGAGTGTCTGTGTGTGTTTGTGAGCAAATTTTTGCCTGAAAGCCAAAAATTACTGTAATCCAAAAGATTACTGAATCACTCACTTGGAATTAAAAATATATACGTTCTCGATTTTGAAGGAATTTTCAAAAATGTACATCTAACAGTCCTAACTAATTAAGCCATTGTTTCTTCAGGTATCAGAATCCCCTGGACTATTCTTCAAAACTAAAGATTTCTGGGCCCTACTCCAGTTCTGCTAAGTCAGAATCTCAGGTGGCAGAGGTCAAGGATCTGCGTTTCTAACAAACACTATCAATGATTCTTAAGAACCCTAAAATCTGAAAACCACTGGATTAAATATTGAGAGTTGCTATTATTATCCTATAGGAGCTCTAGTGGCACAGAGAGTAAGCGCTCAGCTGCTAACAAAAAGGTCAGCGGTTTAAACCTACCAGGTGCTCCATGGGAGAAAGATGTGGCAGTCTGTTCCTGTAAAAATTACAGCCTTGGAAACCCAAGCAGACAGTTCTACTCTGTCCTACAGGGTTGCTGTGAATCAGAATTGACTCGATGGCAACAGGTTTGGCTTTTTTTCTTTGTTTGTTTTTGGTTATTATTTTCTTAGCACACATAATCACTCTACCAAAACCAAAACCAAAAAAAAAAACAAAACTGAGCCACTCAAGATTTAGCCTTTATGTAGACTTGTATTCAGAAAACAGTCTGATATCAACATATATCAGGAGCCATAAAAAAAAACTTTACAGTAGATATCATGAAAATGGCAGGGCATGACTTTTACAGAGGGATTTACACCCAAAAGATTCTTAACCATCCCCTTCAGGCATCTCTCCCACTCCTCCAATATTTCTAATATAAAAAAAAAAAAAAAGCTATTACAATTCTCTCTCTTACGTACTAAAAAACAAATGCTACAAAAGACATTTTTGGATAGTTGGAGAAGTGTAAATATAGACGATACATTAAATTTCAATTTTCTTAGGTGTGATAATAGTAGTGTGATTACATAGATAAATGTCTTTATTTTTAGGAGATGTATACTGAAGTATTTAGGGGTGAGGTATCATGATATATTCAACTTACTTTCAAATAGTTCATATAAAAACATATATGTGTATATATAAAACCCAAAAAAAAAAAAAACAGACCCGTTGCCATTGAGTCAAATTCTGACTCATAGCAACAGCTACCCTATAGAGCAGGATAGAACTGCCCCATAAGGTTTCTGAGGAGCAGCTGGTGGATTTGAACTGCCAACCTTTGGTTAGCAGCTGTAGCTCTTAACCACTGTGCCAAAAGGGCTCTGGTGTATATATACTCATATGGATATAGATAATATAGATATAGACACACACATATACATACATATATATGTATACATACAAGTTTATGTATGCGTGTCATGAAATGAATTGTGCCCCCTGAAAATATGTGTCAACTTTGCTAGGCCATGATTCCCAGTATTGCATTTGTCCACCATTTTGTCATCTCATGTGATTTTCCTATGTGTTGTAAATCCTACCTCTATGGTGTTAATGAGGCAGGATTAGAGGTAGTTATGTAACGAGGCAGGACTCATTTTACAAGATTAGGTTGTGTTTTAAGTCAATCTCTTTTGAGATATAAAAGACAGAAGCGAGCAGAGAGACATGGGGACCTCATACCACCAAGAAAGGAGAGCTGGGAGCAAAGCATGTCCTTTGGACCTGGGGTCCCTGTGCTGAGAAGCTCCTAGAACAGGGGAAGATTGATGACACAAGGACCTTCACCCAGAGCCAACAGAGAGAGAAAGCCTTCCCCTGGATCTGCCACCCTGAATTTGGACTTCTAGCCTCCTAGACTGTAAGAGAATAAATTTCTTTTTGTTTAAGCCATCCACTTGTGGTATTTCTGTTATAGCAGCACTAGATAACTAAGACAATGGGTGAGAGAGAGAAAGCAAATGTGGCTAAGTGATAATGATGGGGAAATTTAGGGTACTAACTATACTGTTTTCCCAACATTTCTGTATATTTAAAAATTTTCCAGATAAAAAAGTTGGGGGATAACAAATCTTTCTGCTTTTCTTGCTCCCCTCTCACTGCTGCCCCATGCCACCTTTTCCAGCTGGAAGTGACCACCACTTGCTTGACCACATCAGACCACCTTTCACCACCAGAGGATCTGCAGGCATACATCCCAGGTCTTCTCTTGCAAGCTACTGAAGTAAGGAAGTGGATGCCCCAGCCCACCTCATTCCAGAAGTATAGTTTTCTGCTCTCCCTCTGACTGATTTTTTTCCAATAACTCCCAACACATGAAATTTTCCACTTTGTCATACATGAATGTGATTATCAGTTTTTAACTAACAGCTGAAAAACTCCACAGTGTATAGTACAGAAATGTTAAATATCATTTGGAAATATAACCCTGCAGACAGCCCAGGGCAATTTTGGGTCTGATTCTATCTTTTAGGTGGCTATGTAGAGGAGACTCACCACTCATATGTCCGTTTGTCATACTGTAGTGGCTTGCATGTTGCTATGATGCTGGAAGCTATGCCACTGTGTTTCAAATATCAGCAGGGTCATCCCTGGTGGACAGGTTTTAATGGAGCTTCCAGACTAAGACAGACTAAAAGAAAGGCCTGATGATCTACTTTTGAAAATTAACCAATGAAATTCCTACAGATCACAGCAGAATATTGTCCAATATAGTGTTGGATGATGAGCCCGCTAGTTTGGAAAGCACTCAGTACACAATGACCACAACAATGGGCTCAAACATACCAACCATCATGAAGATAGCGAGGACTAGGCAACATTTTGTTAGGTTGTACATAGGTACATAGGGTCCCCACAAGTCAGCACCAACTCAATGTCAACTAACAACAACAACAACATAGAGGAGACATTGGTTTCTCCGGCCTAGAAGGGACAAAAGAATCCTCTAGAACAAATATTTCTTGCTTGCTGCTAAACCTACCCATCATTGGATTTTTTTCTCCTCCCATCTACTATTCTCTGGTAGATTCTTAGTTCTGGATTAGTTCACATAATCCTTAGCATGAGATACTTAAATGGAAATATCCCTGAGCAATGAGAGAGAAGGTTTAACAAGGTTCTAGGAAGTATGTTGGTATTTGTATCTGCCAATAGGTGACCCTAACCTCTCCGCAATCACAGCACTTAGAGAGCTCAGGGACAATAGGTCCAGAGCCCACAAAGTCAAGGAGAAAAGTAAAATGCAGCACCCAGCAGCCATTTCGGGGTGTTAAGTAAAGCAGGGAGCTAAAATTTATAAAGTCTATTAGAGTTAAGTAAAGCCGCATTAGCAATAACATGATAAATGTCATTGTAGCTAGATACATTCTTATTTAGTGTCTGACACCAAAAAGCAACACCTCAATGTAGAACAACATCAGAGGGACTGGGTCAGGGAAGGAGAAACATGGAAACCCCCACCAGCGGACAGGAAGTGAGAATAAGATGGGACGCATTGTCTAGAGAAGAAGCCATACTTGACCAGAGCAAATACTCCCCTCTTAGCCTTACCTTACTGAGGGCATTTCCCAATTCCTTAGTGGACAAGAATTTAGAAATAAATATCAGAGACTAACTTCAGAAGGCTAAGTGATTGCCACCCCACAAAAGATGTCCACATACTGATCCCTAGAACCTGTGAATTTGCAGATGTGATTAAGTTAAAGATCTTAAAATTGGGGAGATTATCTGGATTATCTGGTTGAGCCCTAAATGCAATCACAAGTGTCCTTATGAGAGGAAGGCAAGAAGGACAAAAAAAGAGAGAAGGTCATGTGATGGTGGAAGCAAAGATTGGAGTGATGTGGCCACAAGCTAAGGAATGCTGGAAGCTTCTAGAAGCTGGAAGGGACAAGGAGCAGATATTCCCCTTAAGCCTCCAGAAAGAACCAGCTCTATTGACACCTTAATTTTAGACTTCTGACCTCCAGAACTGAAAGTGAATAAATTTGTGTTGTTTTACACCACTGAGATTGTGGTAATGTGTTACAGCAGCAACAGAAAACTAATATATTAACCATATAAGTGATTATTATATATGGTTATGTTTAAATTAGCTGAATAATAAACTGAAGCTGCCTTTTTATAGTGTAAACTCAATATTTCTCACTAACCCTCAATTTGTGCATCTTCATAAAATTCTGGGTTAGCAAATTCTGTCAAGAATTGGTATAGATCATAGAGAGATATCTGAAGGGCATGTTTCGTGTCTACTACAGCAATCAAGCCAGTCTCTGGTGGAGAGATGAGGTAAGGGCTCTGGTAGTGCTCTCTTCTTAGGGGATGCCATCCTGACAGCACAGTCCCTAGTTCCTTCCCATTCACATCTCACCAAACCACTAGGGGCGTCACGGGATATGGGAACTGGGGGGAACTTAGAAGCTATTTAAAAACAGAGTCCCAAAGACACCAGTAGAGGCATTTTGATGCTGTAGAAAAATAACAGACACAATTCTTTTGAATCTCAGCCCTGTAACTTACCAGAGATACATTCTGAGCCTCCATTTCATCTGAAAATCAGAAATAATTATACTTACTGGATAGTTCTTTTGTGAGGATGAAATCGGATCATCCAAGTAAAGTCCCTGATAGGTTAGGTATTATGATTGTCGTTAAAAGCAGAAACTGTCTTTCCAAGTCCATACAGAAGGTGATTGTCAGGAAGAGGACCAAAGCTCCCATCAACCTTGACAATGCTTCTTCTGGCACACCAAGCATGACAGATGTCAAGGTTTTACCTGGCTGCCTTGGACTACCTCAGAGTTCCTATCCACATAGCTTCCAGTCAGTGGGATCTTCTTCCTGGCCATTCACTACTGCTACTTAGATTCCCCGCATGTCACTGTAGGTCAACATTTGTGCAACAGCAGTTAGCTGCAGCACAGGTTAGATGATTCGTGGTGGGGTGGGAGAGAGAATGACTTGGATGAGCAAGACAATGCCTCCTTCCTCAGATAAATTATATTTTAGCATGTCTAGACAAGTACAGAAATAACATAGCTCTGGCATAGAGTATGTGGAGAACCACAGAGGGGCAGAGGCGAGTGCTATGAGGAGTTCAGAGGCAGATGGGAGACTTCAGTGTGACTTCACAATGAGGGCAGTGATTTACCAAGGCACTGGACGGTGGGGAGGATTTAAACAGACGGTAGAGGGACAAGGAAGGAAAGGGCACATCTGGGCCCTGTTGAGGTGAGGGCAAGCATTCAGCTGTAGATGGAATTTAGGGGTGCAGTAGATGCACTTCCCCGTAGCCACCCTACTGCAAATACAAATATCATTTCTCAGTCATGATACTTCTGTTTCTTTATTCTTCATGGTTCAAACAGGGTGCTGAGAAGAGCAGAGGGTTTAAACTGATGCTCAGCCACTTTTTTTCCCGGGGTTGTCAACAGGCAAATTTGAGGCCGATTTTCACTATTAAGAAAAAGCAAGTAATAGCTTGGGAGTTATTGCTTAAAGGGTCCTAAGTTTCTGTTCAGGGTGATGAAAAACATTGGAAATAGTGGTGATGTTTGTACAGCAAGATGAATGTAATTAATGTTACTGCATTGTACACTTAAAAATGGTTAAAATGGTAAAGGATATATACATTATGGGGTGTGTGTGTGTGTGTGTGTATAAACCTGTTACCATCTAGTCAATTCCGACTCACAGCAACCCTATGGGACAGAGTAGAACTGCCCCATAGGGTTTCCAAGGAGCAGATGGTGGAATCGAACTGCTGACCTTTCTGGTTAGCATCTGAGCTCTTAACCACTGCGCCACGAGGGCTAAATATGTATATAGCCACAATAAAACTAAAAATAAAAAGAAAGTAATAACTTGAGCTGTTTCTTTTTGTTATACAATTGTAGAGCCAGCAGGCACCCTTAGTATGAGGAAAATTCAAAACAGAAGCATTGTGGCTAGAAGAGGGGTTCTCTTGCAACACCTTGGTGTAAAGCTCTGCAGAGGAGGTGAACCAGTTTCCAGGAGAACCTAGGCCCTGGCTTCCTAATGCTGAAAATGGAAGAAAACTGCTGGCCTGACCTCAGCATCTCTGACCATGGTCTGTGACAGGAAGATACACTGGGGACTTCAAAAGGAAGTTTACAAGAGGAAACTGGGGTCTGTGCTGGGGAACCAAGCTCAGCAAAAGGACCTTTTGGGCCATGGGAGGGAACTAGTTCCACAAAAGCATGTGCCTCATGCTCAAAGCCCTTTCTTGCCATCCAGGCAGGCACAGTGGAGTGTTTTGGAGCAAACACCTGAGAAAGTGAATGTGAACTAGAGGGGCCCAAGCTTGGAGCCCAACATGAGATAACACTGTGGCAAAATCAGGGACCCCAAGTGTAGTAAGTCACCACTACAGCAGAGGAAAGGCATCCACCAGACAGTACAGGACCACCCTTGATGGGCACAGAAGAATGGTGCTGTTAGACTGATCAGAGTCTCCCATTCTTTCTCTGCCTGCTATTTGGAAATGGAGCTGGCCTCTTAACCAGTTACTGTCAAGTTGATTCAGACTCATAGCAACCCCATGTGAGTCAGAGTAGAACTGTGCTCCATAGGGTTTTCAGTGGCTGATTTTTTGGAAGTAGATTGCCAGGCCTTTCTTCCAAGGCGCCTCTGGGTGGACTGAAACCTCCAACCTTTCGGTTAGCAGTCGAGCACATTAACCGTTTGCACCACCCAGGAATTCTTAAGACTAAGTAACTCCCCAGGGTTCCTAGCTACTGAGGGTGGTAGGAGCATCTCAAGGAAAAGAGACTAGACTAAAGGTAGTGGACAGTTATGCATATATTTGGAGAAACAGAAGACTGTTAGTCACATTAGCACCAGCTGGCTAAAAAAATCCCACCATTCCATATGTATTCACTTTTGGATTACAGATTTCTGCATGACAATGTTTACGTGCATACCTGCATCCATGTCGTTGCTTTCACAAGGTGAATTCCCAGAAGGAACTCTGTCTGCCAAGCACGCATGTTCATCACAGGGGGTAGCAGTCACTCAGGCTCTGGCTTGCTCTTTGATGAGGGTCTTGATGAGGCTGTACTTGTTAAACATCTTAAAAACCTTTCCTATAACAGGATCTACTCAGATTATATTAAATTCCTAAGTAAAACCTTTGTCAATTTGTCTCGTTTGTATTCAATCCTAGATAAAGGTCCCTTTTCTGCACCATGTCTTGTCACATATTATTTTCTAATCAGATCATTTAACATCAAGCAACACAGGTGTGGAAGAAAGCAGATGAAAATGAGGGAGATTGGGTTAATTTCAGTTGGTCTTCTGAAGTTCAAATCAGGGTGGGGGACTGAGCATATGGCTACGTCCTCTGGAGTCTCAAATTCACTGAGATCAATAACCACACTTTCTCTTTAGACCTCCTCATTTTCAATCTGTCCCCCCACCTGCGGAACTTAATGTGATCAGAGAGTGAAGGATGGTCCAGGATCCTTAGAATAAGAGTGGAACGGGGTCCGGCAGAGAAGTGGACCTTGTGATTCCCCTCTACCTTTGCATCCACTTTCAGAAGGACCTGCAGGGGAAGAAAGGACAATGGCCTGAGGCTGCCATCCTCAGGGCCACGTCTTCCATTTTGCCCAGAAAACACAAGGGCAGACAGCTGCTCCAGGCATGTTTATGTGTGTGTAAATATCCATATATTTACTCTGAACTCTGAGTTCAGTCTATCTGCCACAAATTCAGTGTGAGTTTCCACTATGCAGTTAGCATCGCAGATGGAGATGGGGTTAAGTGCCACGAATCTATACCCCAGTCTTAGGCTCAGGCATGCAGACAATCCCACAACTGAATTTCTGAGCCTTTGAAGTTTTCCCATTCCATTATTACAGTAAATAGAAAACACAATTCAAATGGAATCCTGTCTTATTGTTCCATTGTTCTAAATGGTGTGGAAACCGGAAAAGTGTTATTAACAAGACAAGGTTGAAAATGCCCAGACAATAGGACATCCTAACACCCCTTCCCTCTCCCATCCTAAGCTGCTCTCTAAACACAGTCAATAACTCCCTCTCAGATCCAAATCAGCCACCCATTGAAAAACTTCCTACTTCAGATCTGAGAGACAAAAATGAATAGCCGAGTATAGTCCTAAATAAATGCTATTATTCCTCCTCCCTCCCCTTCCCCCAACCTCAAATCTTTGCTCTCTTAGCTTTTCTATTTTTCATTGGATTCTCAGCACTGCTGCCTTGTTTCCACAGAATCACAGAAGTCAAAGCTAAGAAGACTTTCCATAATTTTTCCCTTCACACAAACCCCCAAGGATAAAATGTTACGAAACTCCTACTCTTAGATCCACAACAGATTTTTCTGCCGGGAGTTGGGCCTAAGTACAGATTCACATATGACTATTGAGCTCTGTCGTATGCATGGGAGATCAGGATTGGGTTTGGCAGGTAAAAGATGGCTATGGTAACATTTTCTCTTTCCAAAAGAGCTTTCCTCACTCTGCTTAGCTCTCATTTCCTGCTCAGGATTAGAAACCTCAAGTTCATGTGTAGTTCTAAGCACTCTCGTGATGTACTCTATCTTCCATTAACAGTACAGCACATACCTCAAGCCAAGAAGCACTCAGAGAGATGGATGGGGCAGAAGACAAGGAGGCAGGCAAACTCCATGCCTCTTCATTTTGCCTATGCCACTATGTAAACTTGGGAGAGGACTCAAGTTGCAATGCCCAGGATTGTGGCAAGCAACCAGAAACCCAATTGTTCAGGAGACGACAATAATTCAAAGTGTCTGCCTTGGAAGATTGACCTCCCATGACCCAGTTGTAGGCCTTCCCTTCATTCTCCCAGATCAAAAAGTCCCTGTCCTCTACCGTTCTTTCACAGTCTGCCTTGGCTGGCTAAAGTGATAAATTAATAGATACATAGACACATAGAGACATACATAGATACATAAATGATAAATAATGGCCTTTGAGTCTACTCCAAATTATGGTGGCCTTACGTACAGCAGAATGAAAAGTTGTCTGGCCCTGCATCATTCTCATAATTGCCAACATGTTTGAGTCCATCATAGTGGCTATTGTGCCAATCAATCTCACAAAGTTTCTCCCATGCTCTCGCTAGCCTTCTACTTCACCAAACATGATGTCCTCTTCTAGAGATCAATCCCTCCTGATAATGCATCCAAAGCAAGTAAGTCAGACTATGTTCTGCTGTGATCTATAAGGGTTTCACTGGCTGATTTTTGGAAGTCAATCACCAGGCCTTTCTTCCTAGTCTGTCTTAGTCTGGAAGCTCCACTGAAACCTGTCCACCATGGGTGACCCTGGTGGTATTTGAAATACTGGTGGCACAGCTTCCAGCATCACACAAGCCACCACAGTACAATAAACTGAAAGATAGGTGGTGGGAATTAACTGATTAAAAAATAGTAATAAAGGAGGACTTCTGGGCAACATGGTGCTATAGACAGAAGCACCACACGATCTCTCCACAGCAAAGAGCTGAAAAATAAAGTCAAACAGAGACAAACATCAATCCTGAAATCCTAAGCATCAAATGAAGAGATAAAGAACTCAGCCAAGCACTGAATGGAATAAGAAACTGACAGAGAAGAGAGAGCAGGGAGACATACATGCAGAGGTCCCTGATCAGCTACCACAGCATGAATCTGCCATCTTGGACGCCTGTCAGAGGTCAGAAAACAGAGAATATGGGAAAGCAGCTTCACGAAGCTCCCAGAAGGAGATAGAACAACCGGTAACCAGTGATGTATGCTTTCCCATCCTCCACCCTTATTCACTCCCACTTGGCCTTCTCTGCTTCCTGCAGCCATACTCTCTTGTCCAGGAAGCACCAGCTTCACCCCTGTGTGTCTTGGATTCCACTTGCCCTCACAGGCCGGCTCCCTGAGTGCCAGTTGTTTGTTGTGCGTGTTGCTTTTTTCCGATTCTTTTGCTTTCTTCCATACCTCTCAATACCTCCCCCTCCTTTCTCTCAAATACCTGGCTCCCTGTGCCATCTTTGCTTCTTCTTGAAAGGTTGTGAAACACCTCTCGACTGTGGAACTGCTTCGCAGCCCATGCAGCCACACTGATGGGATCCCCAGGACTTTTGTTTGTTTTGATTTATTCTGTTTTGATTTCATTTGTTTGCTTGTTTTCCTTTTCTTTTCTCGGTTTTGAAGACCCTACTAGCCAGGCAGTACTACATGGCTTGAGAGCTACTCCCTGTTTGCCCAGCCTCACAGTGTGATCCCTGGGGACATTTTTTGTTTGTTTTGTTTTCTTTTCTCTCTTCTACCCTTTTTGTCTTTCTTCGTTTCTCAGTTTCTCATCTATCTATACTTCTCTTCCTGTCTCCTGAATACCTGGCACCGTGTGATACCTCTACCCCTTCTAACCATGCAGTACTTCATGGTCTGGGAGCAACTTCCCCAGTCCTCGCAGCTACATCAGTAGGATCCCTGGGAGCTTTTCTTTTCTTTTCTTTCTTTTCCTAATTTTTAATTATTCTTTTAATTGTCTTAAGCTTTTTCTTTTTTTTTCTTCTTTTTGTTTTTCTTTCAACTCTCCACTCCAATGACAAGCTCCCTTAGCACTCTTTTTAGTTTGTGTGTTTTTGACTCCTGTTCCTCTTTTTCTCTCTCCCTTTTCCCATACCCATCTTAGCTCCAAACACTACAATCTCCTCCCTCCTTCCTGCATACCTACTCTGTGCACTGATCATCACACAACTAAACAGCACTGGCACGGCCTACCAAAACATGCTCTGCACTGATTCCCTTTCGGCCCCAGTCTGTGACACAAACAACCCATCCCAGCAACTCCCCTTCCGCTGGACCTGATGTACCATACCTGAATGACTGGCCCTGCCCATTGGAGAAGGAGGCAAAAAGTATAATGCCCACAGACGAGAAAACAAAGAAAGCGCAGACCGCTCATTCAGACATCACTGAATAAAACAAAAAAAGCAGGACGAAACAAATCTACAATCAATAAATGAGGAAAATAACGACTGAATGTCCCAAAGACAGCAGACAATATCAAAACATGTAAAAAAACAGGAAAAGATGGTTCCAGTAGGTGTCCAAAATAAAAAACCAGATGACTTTCCAGTACAAGAAAAGGCACTAGAACTACCTGATAGTGAATATAAATCTCTAATATTGACAGCTATCCAAGAGTTGAAGCAAAAAGCAGACAAAAATGAGGAAAAATAGATAAGTTCATGGAAAAGACAGACAAATTCATGGAAAATACAGACAAAAAAATGGAAGAATTCAGGAAAACAATACAGGAGCAAAATGCCAAAATAAATTGACAACAAGAAATCATACAACAACAACAATCAGAAATCCAAAAGATAAGCTACAAGATTTCAGAAATGGACACCGTCACAGAAAGGCTAAGGAGCAGGTTTGAAATGATAGAAGACACGATCAGCGAAATTGAAGGCAAACACTTGGATACAACTCTGTTTGAGGAAAAATCAGAAAAAAGAATGAAGAAAAATGAAGAAACCCTGAGAATTATGTGAGAGAAAATTAAAAGCAAAAATTTACACATGATCAGAGTCCCAGAACAGGGGAAGAAAACAGAAAACACAGACAGGATCATTGAAGAACTGCTGACAGAAAACTTCCCTAATATCAAGAAAGATGAAAAGATGACCATTCAAGAAGCTCAGTGAACACCATATAAGATAAACTCCAAAGAAAATCACCAAGGCATATCATAATCACACTCACCAAAACCAAAGACAAAGAATCCTGAGAGCAGCTCAAGAAAAATGGAAAGTCACAAACACAGGAGAAACAATAAGACTAAGCTCAGATTATTCAGCAGAAACCTTACAGGCAATAAGGAAATGGGATGACATATATAAAACCTTGAAAGAAAAAAATTGCCAGTCAAGAATAATATATCCTGCAAAACTCTCGTTCAAATATGATGATGAGATTAGGACATTTCCAGACAAACAGAAATTAAAGGAATATGCAAAACCAAACCAAACTTACAAGAATTATGAAAGGGAGTCCTTCAATCTGAGAACAAACAACACCAGACCACAGGCTGAATCTAGGACACAGGATCGTACCAGCCAGATAACAACCTAGAAAATGAACTTTCAAGGACTATCAAAAACCAAAAGAATTACAACAGGAAACCAGAGAGGTTAAGCTGTAAATGACAACAACATCAGAACAATAAAAGAGGGAATAAATGCTGCAGGTATAGAACCTTCTAATGGAGAGGAAGGCAAGGCGATACCAACTAATAATAAACTGGTTCAAACCTAGGAATATAAGGATAAATCTCAAGGAAACCACAAATAAAGTTAAAACACCTACTCATCAAAATAGAGAAGAAAAACATAAAGTCTCAGTTAAAAAAATATATATATATAAAAACAAAAGAAATGAAAAAAATCCACAAACAAAGCAATTCAGCACAGGAGAGTAAGAGGAACAAAGAAAACGTCAGCACCACAAAAAAAAAAAAAAAAAGGCACTACAAAATGACAGCAATAAACTCACACCTATCAATAATTACACTGAATGTAAATGGCCTAAATGCACCCATAAAAATATGGAGAGTGACAGAATGGATAAAAAAAAAGGATCCATCAATATGCTGTCTATGAAAGATACAGCTTAGAAACAAACATGTAAATTTATTAAAAATCAAAGGATGGGAAAAAATACATCAAGCAAACAGCTACCAAAAAAAGAGTGGCAACACTAATCTCAGATAAAATAGACTTTAAAACAAAATCCAGTATAAAAGACAAAGAAGGACACTATATAATGACTAAGGGGATGATCCATCATGAAGATATAACAGTAATAAACATATACACACCCCATGACAGGGCTCCAAAATACATAAAACAAACTCTAACAGCACTGAAAAGAGAAACTGACAAGTTCCACAATAATAGTAGGAAACTTCAACACACCACTCTTGGTAAAGGACAGAACATTTAGAAAGAAACTCAGAAAAGACATGGAAGACCTAAAAGTCACAATTGGCCAACTTGACCTCATAGACATATATAGAACACCCAACAATTGCAAAGTAAACATTCCCTTCCAATGCACATGGAACGTTCTCCAGAATAGACATCTTAGGCTGCAGAGTAACCCTCAACAAGATACAAAATGTTGAGATAATACCAAGTATCTTCTCTGACCACAATGCCATCAAGTTAGAAATTAACAACAGGAAGAGCAAGGGAAAAAAAACAATTACATGAAAACTGAATAACACCCTGAACTGAATAATAAGAAATCAGTGACAGAATCAAAAAATTCCTAGAATCAAACGAGAATGAAAACACATCATACCAAAACCTTTTGGACACAGGAAAGGCAGTTCTCAGAGGACCGTTTATACAAATAGATGCACACATCAAAAAAGAAGACAGGGACAAAATCAAAACTTTAACTACACAACTTGAACAAATAGAAAGAGAACAGCAAAAAAAGCCTATAGCCACCAGAAGAAAGGAAATAATAAAAATCAGAGCAGAAATAAATGAAACAGAGAATAGAAAAGCAATAGATAGAATCAACAGAACCAAAAGCTGGTTCTTTGAAAGACTCAACAAAATCGACAAACCACTGGCCAGACTGACAAAAGAAAAACAGGAGAGGACACAACTCAAATAGGAAATTAAATAGGGGACATTACAACAGACCCTACTGAAATAAAAAGGGTCATAACAGAGTACTATGAAAAACTATACTCAACAAATTTGAAAACCTAGAGGAAATGGATAAATTTCTAGAAACACATTACCTTCTCAAACTAACACAAACTGAGGTTGAAAATCAGAACAAACCTGTAACAAGAGGAGAGATTGAAATGGTAATTTAAAAAAACTCCCAACAAAACAAACCCTGGTCCAGATGGCTTCACTGGGGAATTCTACCAAACATTCAGAGAAGAGCTTATACTAGAGCTACTCAAACTATTTCAAAACATAGAAAAGGAAGTGACACTTCCAAATTCATTCTACAAAGCCAGCATAACCCTGATACCAAATTACAGACCAGTATCTCTCATGAATATAGATGTAAAAATTCTCAACAAAATTCTAGCTAATAGAATTCAGCATCATATCAAAAAATAATACAACGCAACCAAGTAGGATTCATACAGGTATGCAAGGATGGTTCAACATCAGAAAATCAATCAACGTAATCCACCACATAAATAAAAGGAAAGAAAAGAATCACACGATCATCTCAATTGACACAGAAAAGGCATTCAACAAAGTCCAACACTCATTCTTGATAAAAACTCTGAATAAAATAGGTATAGAAGGGAAATTTCTCAACATAATAAAGGGCATCTATGAAAAACCAATAGCCAACATCATTCTTAATGGAGAGTGGCTGAAAACATTCCCCTTGAGAACATACAAAAATCAGATGGATTCCTATACACCAATAAAGAGAATGATGAAAAGGAAATCAGGAAAACAATACCATTTATAATAGCCTCTAAAAAATAAAATACTTAGGCATAAATCTAATGAAGGCTATAAAAGACCTATACAGAGAAAACTACAAAACACTACTTCAAGAAACCCAAAGGGATCTACATAAATGCAAAAACATACCATGCTCATGGATAGGTAAACTCAACGTTGTGAAGATGACAATTCTACCCAAAGCGATGTACAAATACAATGCAATCCTGATCCAAATACCAACAACATTCTTTAGAGATGGAAAAACTAAGCATTAACTTTTTATGGAAATGGAAGAAGCTCCGAATAAGTAAAGCACTATTGAAGAAGAATAAAGTAGGAGGATTTGCACTACCTGACCTCAGAACAACTACTATACAGCTACCGTGGTCAAACAGCCTAGTACTGGTAGAACAACAGACACATTGACCAATGGAACAGAATTGAGAACCCAGATGTAAATCCATCCACCTACAGTCACCTAATCTTCGACAAGGGCCCAAAGTTCATCAAATGGGGAACAGTATTTTTTAACAAATGGTGCTGGCAAAACCAGATATCCATCTGCAAAAAAATGAAACAGGACCCATACCTCACACCATATACAAAAACTAATTCAAAATGAATCAAAGACCTAAATATAAAGCCAAAAGCTATAAAGTTCATAGAAGAAAAAATAGGATCAACACTAAAGGCCCTAATATGTGGCATTAACAGGATACAAACTGTAACCAACAACACACAAAGTCCAAAAGATAAGGCTAGGTAACTGGGATCTTCTAAAAATCAACCACTTATGCTCATCAAAAGACTTCACCAAAAGAGTAAAAAGGGAACCTACAGACTGGGAGAAAAATTTTGGACATTACAAGTCAGACAAAGTTCTAATCTCTAAAATTTACAAGAAAATCCAACACCTCTACAACAAAAAGACAAATAATCCTATTAAAAAATGGGCAAAGGAAAGGAACACCCTCTTCACCAAAGAAGGCATTCAAGCAGCCAACAGACACATGAGGAAATGTTCCAATCACTAGCCATTAGAGAAATGCAAATTAAAACCACAATGAGATACCATCTCACCCCGGCATTACTGGCACGAATCAAATAAAACTGGAAATAAGAAATGTTGGAGAGGCTGTGGGGAGACTGGAACTTTTATGCACTGCTGGTGGGCATGCAAAATGATACAACCATTTTGGAAAATGATATGGCACTTGCTTAAAAGCTAGAAATAGAGATACCATACAATCCAGCAATCCCACTCCTAGGAATATATCCTAGAGAAATAAGAGCCATCACACGAATAGATACGTGCACACCCATATTCATTGCAGTGTTGTTCACAATAGCAAAAAGATGGAAACAGCCTAGATGCCCGTCAACAGATGAATGGTTAAACAAACTATGGTACATACACATAATGAAGTATTATGCAACGATAAAGAATGGTGACTCTGTGAAGCATCGCGTAACGTGGATGAAATTGGAGGACATTATGCTGAGTGAAATAAGTCAATCACAAAATGACAAATATTGTATGAGACCACTACTGTAAAAACTCATGAAAAAGTTTACACACGAAAAGAAACAATCTTTGTTGGTTACCAGGGATGGGAGGGGTGGGGAGAATACTAAATAGACAATAGATAAGTGGTAACTTTGGTGAAGGGTAAGACAGTACACAATACTGGGGAAGCCAGCACAACTTGTACAAGGAAAGGCCATGGAAGCTCCATAGGGACATCCAAACTCTCTGAGGGACAGAATTGCTGAGTGGAGGGCTGTGGGGACCATGGTCTCAGGGAACATCTAGCTCAATTGGCATAACATAGTTTGTAAAGAAATTGTTCTACATTCTACTTTGGTGAGTAGTGTCTGGGGTATTAAAAGCCTGTGAGAAGCCATCTAAGATATCCACTGGTCTCACCCCTTCAGGAGCAAGGGAGAATGAAGAAAACAAGACAGAAGGGAAAGATTAGCTCAAAGGACTAATGGACCACAACTACCATGGCCTCCACCAGACTAAGTCCAGTACAACTAGATAGTGCCCAGCTACCACTACTGACTGCTCTAACAGGGATCACAACAGAGTGTCCTGGACAGAGCTGAAGAAAATGTAAAACAAAATTCTAACTCACAAAAAAAGACCAGATTTACTAGCCTGTCAGACACTGAAGAAACCTCAAGAGTATGTCCCCAGACACCCTCTTAGCTCGGTAATGAAGTCACTCCCAAGGTTTACCCTTCAGCCAAGGATTAGACAGCCCCATAAAACAAAACGAGACTAATGGGGCACAACAGTCCAGGGGCAAGGACTAGAAGGCAGGAGGGGACAGAAAAGCTGGTAATAGGGAACCCAAGGTTGAGAACAGACAGTGTTGACATGTCGTGGGGTTGTTAACCATTGTCATAAAACAATATATGTATTAACTGTTTAACAAGAAACTATTTGTTCTATGAACCTTCATCTAAAGTACAATTTAAAAAAATTTTTTAATTAAAAAAAATAGTAATAAAGTATTAAGAGTTTGATATCTGACCCAGGTTGCATTTTAACACTTTCAATACCTTACCACTAAAAGTTTTGCCTAATGATAGAAATGTAGGGCATTGAGAGCTATCCAGCAAGAGAAATATTTAAGAAGCCAAAGCAATGTCTAATAGAAGGACCACTAAGTACACAGTGGGTTCTTTATTTTTAAGCAATAGAATCAGCAATAATAAATTTATTTTCTAGAAATATCACGTTACATCATTTTCCCATCACAGATGGGCATGATAAGGCCCTAAGTGGTACACCAAATAGCTAGATAATAGGAACAAGAAAATGTCCCCAGGCCATTTCACCTATCAGTCTGGATTCTGACTAGGTAGGCATGTCACATGGCCAAGGGTGAGCTCTCCTGCTGGGCCAGCTCACTAAGGCACCTTGGCCCATGGCCCTGCCCCACCACCAGGGAGCAGTTTTATACACAAAGGACAGACACTTTATCACACACACACACACAAAGAGCCATTGCTATCGAGTTGATTCCAGCTCATAGCAACCTTATAAGATAGAGTAGAACTGCCCCATAGGGTTTCCAAGGAGTTGCTGGTGGATTTGAACTGCCCAACATTTTGGTTAGCAACTGAATGCTTAACCACGGCGCCACCAGGACTCCACTTTATCACAAGCTTTCCAGTTTCAACTCTAGGATTTTGCTCTTCACCCCAGTCTGAAAATCAGCACTGTTAAGAATCATGATCAGAACATATTGGTCACTTCTCTCAGCATTTCTTCAAGGGAGTCTTCAGATACATTTGAGTGAGCTGGATTTAATTTAAGCAGTTTGTTATCTACAGAGTCTATCAGTTAAGCTTTATGAAAATTTTGACATCGTGGACCTAGCTTCCCTCAGGAACCTGGGACACTCATGTTCTCGATGTCTTGCATTTCCCTGGCTAGAAGAAGGTTTTTGGGGAAATCTGACCCTCCTTTCTGGTTAACCATGTGTTGCCGGTACCTTCCTCTCACCATCAGCCCCATCCTCTTCCTACTCTTGAGATTTGGAATGAGTTCTAAAACCACGTGTTAGTTTCCTAGGGCTGCCTTAACAAACACCACAAATTTATAAGAACAGAAATGTATTGTCTCACAGTTCTGGAAGGCAAGAAGTACAACTCAACGTGATAGTCAGGACATACTGTCTCTGAAGTCTTTGCAGAATGATCCTTTTTTGTCTCTCTCAACTTATGGTAGTCCCAGGCAGCTTGTAGATACACCTTCACATGGCTGTCTTCCCTCTGTGTCTGTCTCTCTGTGAGTCTTCTCCTCTTTTATAAGGACACCACTCAGATGGTATCAGGACTCACCCTACTCAAGGATGACCTCATGTTAACTTAACTGATCACGTCTTCAAAGACCCTATTTCCAAACAAGGTCATCTTCACAGTTACCAGGGATTAGACCTTCACCAAATTCTTTGGGGGGGACACAATTTGATCCATAACAGACTATGCACCCAGCTTTCCAAACACATTCAATTCTGAAAAGCAACTTTCCTGTCTGCATACAGACAGGAATGAAACAATTTGAAGAATCTACGTCCTCCTTCCTACAGTGTTTTTAAAAATCATTTTTGACACCTCCAGAGAAGGTCATCTTGGCTAATGTCTGCTGGTCTCATTATTTGATTTGTTGAGAGTGGGATAGAGTGGGAATTGTGGGTGTGCAGAGGAGATAGACTTCCAGCCCCTTTATTTTCTTAAAACTATTTCCTTTCATAGTGTGAACAGAATTTGAAAAATGATACCTAAGACACAGCAGGAAAATAATGTAAATCTAGTACTGGGAAATTCTTCCCTCCAGGCACCATTCAAAAGCAAAACTCATTTGAGAGAAATTCCAGGGATTTGGAAGTTGAAGGGGCACTTGCTTTGCTTTGTCCAATTTCATCAAGGAAGGAGATGAGAGGGTGTGAGGAATGAGCACTGAGGCCCTGAGCAGGGATCTGTGAGTCAGCCTTGGAGACACCCACCCAAAACAAGCACTCAGACTTGGAGAGATGGTGTCTGGAGGTGTGTGTAGGTGGCTCTCGTGTTTCAGATGCTTTCAGAGTATTTTGTCATGTCACTTTGTCCATTAAATTTGTTTAAAGGGAAAAAAATTCAGGAAGTGAATGTCAACAACTGAGAGGATTTTGTAAATACCATGCCTTCCACTTCAAGCAGCATTACCTGCATCAACACTTATCCATACACTGGTAATGCTTTTGAAAGAAATTATGAGAAAACTAGAGCTAAACATACCTATTATTTCAGGAAGCTTTTATCAAATGTCTACTTTGATTTCACACTTCCGAACACAAGGAGCCATGACTATGCTTTTAAGTGAAGCGCTGTTCTGAAATGGATGAGTGGCGTTGCCATGAAATGAGAAGCTGGTAGACACCAAAGCATAAATGTGAATGGGTACAGTGATTTCTGTAAAAGGCCATTCTCACTCATGGACAATGTGTATTTCTTCATCTTAAAGTGCATTGCCAGGTAGGGCAAGCCTGGATGCCTAAATCACCCACCCAAAGGGGGTATGCTGTTGTTAGATGCCATTGAGTCAGCCCCAACACACAGTGAATCCATGTACAAGGAAATAAAATGCTACCAAGTCCTGCACCAGCTCCAGAATCAGTTGAAAATTGAACCCTTCTGATCCATAGGGTTTCCACTGGCTGAGTTTTGGAAGTAGCTCACCAGGCCTTTCTTCCTAGTGTGTCTTAGTCTAGAAGCTCCACTAAAATATGTTCAGCATCATAGCAACACACAAGCCAGCACTGACAGACAGGTGGTGGCTGCATAGGTGATGCATTGGCTGAAAACTGAACCCAGGTCTTCAGTATGGAAAGAGAGAATTCTACTATTGAGCCACCAATACCCTCAAAATGGGTATAAACTCCATAAATAACAATACAGACAGAGACTGCCTTTACAGATGAGAGGGTTGTTAGGAAGATCCCAGTAAACAATCAGAGACCATCACTCAACCAGCTGCTGAAAGGTGGGAAGTGAGGCCATACCACTCCCCGTCTGACACCTCTGCCCATCTAGTGAGGTCCTGTCAATGCTCCCACACCACTGGACCAATATCAGGAGGAAGACAGCACTCACCTCGTCTGCTCTCAACCATCTTGCCAAACCAGTGAACAGAAAAGCGGGCTCACTCTGCCTAAAGCTGCCCTGCCCATGCAGAGAAGGTGGTAAGAGCTATCGTGCCCACAGATAAGCAAGCAGCAAAGCACACTTGGCCTGCTCACCCTGGCATATCAAAACAAAAAAGCAGGGCAAAACAAATGAAAATAAAATCAACAAACAAAGAAAATAATATTTTAATATCTCAAAGACAGCAGACAATATTAAAACATATAAAAAAGGAGAACAAGATGGCTCCATCAAGTGACCAAAATAAAGAATCAGATAACCTTCCAGTAGAGGAAAAGGCAGTGGAAATACCTGATATGGAATTCAAAAGACTAATATTTAAGGCTCTCCAAGAAATTAGGAAAGAGATCAAGGAAAACACAGTCCAAAAAAAAGGAAAAAATAGAAAAAATTATGGAAAACACAGAAAAAAACAATTAAAACAGAGCCAAAATCAAGGAAAACACAAAGCAATAGAAAAATTCAAGAAAATAATACAAGAAAAAATATCAAAATAAATCAACAGTAAGAAGTCATACAAAAGCAGCAACTAGAAATCCAAAGGATAAACAACAAACCTTCAAAAATGGACAACTCAATATAAGATTTTAGTTTCAAATTTGAAACAATGGAAGACAGAATAAGCAAGATTGAAGGCAAATCCATGGACACCATTTTGTTTGAGGAAAAATCAGAGAAAAGAATGAAGAAAAACCTAAGAATTATGTGGGATAGAGTCAAGAGAAAAATGTGCATGTGATTGGAGTTTCAGAACAGGGAAACAAATTGGAAGACAAGAGAAGATTGCTGAAAATTTGCTGGCAAAAAAATTTCCCCAAAATCATGAAAGATGAAAAGATAACTATCCAAGAAGCTCAAGGACCCATATAGGATCGAACCCAAAAACAGGCACCACGACATATCATAATCACACTGGCCAAAACCAAAGAAAAAGAAAGATTCCTGAGAGCAGCTCGAGAAAAACAAAAAGACATTTACAAAAGGGAAACAATAAGACTAAGCTTGGATTACTCAGCAGAAATTATGTGGACAAAAAGGCAATGGGATGATATATATAAAACCTTGAAAGAAAAAAAAATTGCCAACCAGGAATAATATATCCTGCAAAACTTTCTCTCAAATATGATGACAAAATTAGAACATTTACAGATAAACAGAAATAAAGGGAATTTGTAAAAACCAAACCAAACTTAGAAGAAGTACTAAAGGCAGTCTAGGACACAGGATAGCATCAGCCAGATAACCTAGGTAAGGAACTCTCAATAGTAAATCAAAACTAAAAGATTCAAAAAGAGAAACAAAGGCTTTGATCTGTAAATGAGGACAACATCAAAACAATAATACAAGAGCATATACAGTGTACGTATAGAAATTTCAAATGGAGACGGAATCAAGGTGATACCAAGTAATGAAAGACTTGATAAAACTTAGGAAGGTAAGGGTAAATTTCAAGGTAACCACAAAGAAAGTCATCTGAATTACTTATCAAAATAAAAAATAAGAAAATCTTAAAACTCAGTAAACACAAAGTCTATAATAATGAAAGAAATGAAAAGAAAATCCACAAACAAAAAGAAGTCAGCGCAGGAAAGTAAGAGGAAAACAGAAAATGTCAGCATCACAAAAACAAAACAACAATATGACAGTAATAAACTCATACCTATTGATAAGCACACTGAGTGTAAATGGTTTAATGCACCCATAAAGAGACAGAGAGTGATAGAATGGTTAAAAAAAAAAAAAGACCTATAAATATGCTATATACAAGAGACACACATTAGACACAAAGACAAAAATACAATAAAAATCAAAAGATTAAAAAAACATATCAAGCAAACAGTAACCAAAAAAGAGCAGAAGTGACAATACTAATATCAGATAAAATAGACTTTAAGGCAAAATCAGCCATGAAAGACAAAGAAGGACATTATATAATGATTAAAGGTACATTCTGCCAAGAATACATAACCTTCATAAATATCTATGCACCCAATGACAGGGCTCCAAAATACATAAAACAAACCCTAGCAGCACTGAAAAGAGAAATAGAAAATTCCACAGTAATAGCAGAAGACTTCAACACACCACTGTTGGTAAAGGACAGACATCTAGAAAGAAACACAACAAAGAAACAGAATATCTAAAGGCCAAAATCAACAAATTTGACTACTTAAACATATATAGAACACTCCACCCATCAGGCCCAAAGAATACATTCTATTCCAACATAATGGAACATTCTCTAGAAGATCACATTTTAGGCCACAAAGCAACCCTCAATAAAATCCAATACATTGAAATGATACAAAGCATTCTCTCTGATCATAACACAATAAAGGTAGAAATCAATAACAGGAAGATCAAGGTAAAAAGAATTAAATACATGGAAACTGAATAACACCTTGCTTAAAAACAACTGAGTACACACACAATGACAGGGCTCCAAAATAAATAAAACAAACTCTAACACCACTAAAAATAAAAATTGACAATTCCACAATAATAGTAGAAGACTTCAACACCCCACTCTCAGTAAAGGACAGAACATCTATAAAGAAACTCATCAAAGATACAGCAGATCTAAAGGCTACAATCAATCAATTTAACCACATACACATATACAGAACACTCCACCCAACAGTAGCAAAGTAAACATTCTTTTCCAACACACATGGAACGTTCTTCAGAATAGATCACATCTTAGGTCACAAAGCAACCCTCAACAAAATCCAAAACATCAAAATAATACAAAGCATCTTCCCTGATCACAATGCCATAAAGGTAAAAAATTAATAATAGGAAGAGCAAAGGGAAAAAAATCAAATATTTGGAAACTAAATAACACCTTGCTTACTAACCACTGGAAAATAGAAGAAATCAAAGGTAGAATCAAAAAATTCCTAGAACCAAATGAGAATGAAAACACATCATACCAAAACCTTCAGAACACAGCAAAGGCAGTGCTCAGAGGTCAATTTATAGCAATAGATGCACACATCAAAAAAGAAGAAAGAGACAAAATCAAAATGTTAGCTATACAATTCAAACAAATAGAAAGAGAACAGCAAAAGAAATCCACAGGCACTAAGAGAAAGCAAATAATAAAGATCAGGGCAGAAGTAAATGAAATAGAGAATAGAAAAACAGTAGAAAGAATCAACAAAATCAAAACTTGGTTCTTTGAAAAGATCAACAAAATCGACAAACCACTGGCCAAATGGACAAAAGAAAAACAGGAGAGGACACAAATAACTCAAATAAGAAATGAAATGAGGGACATTACAATAGACTCAACTTGAAAGAAAAAAAGGATCATAACAGAGTACTATGAAAAACTATACTGCAGCAAATTTGAAAACCTAGAGGAAATAGACAAATTTCTAGAAACACACTACCTACCCAAACTAACACAAACTGAGGTTGAAAATCTGAACAGACTCATAACAAGAGAAGAAATTCAAAAACTAATTTAAAAAAAAACTCCAAACAAAACAAAGTCCTAGCCCAAATGACTTCACTGGAGAATTTTACCAAACTTTCAGAGAAGTGTTCACACCAGTATTGCTCAAACTATTTCAGAACATAAAAAAGGAAGAGATACTTCCAAATTCATTCTATGAAGTCAGAATAACCCTGATACCAAAACCAGGCAAAGACACCACAAAAAAAGAATATTGCTGACCAATATCTCTCATAAATTTAGATGGAAAAACTCTCAACAAAATTCTAAATAATAGAATTCAGCATCACGTAAAAAAAAAAAAGAATACACCACGACCAAGTGGAATTCATACCAGGTATGCAAGAATGGTTGAACATTAGAAAATTAATCAATGTAATCCACCACATAAATAAAAGGAAAGAAAAGAATCACATGATAATCTCAATCGATGTAGAAGAAGCATCGAAAAAGTCCAACACCCATTCCTGACAAAAACTCTCAATAAAATAGGAATACAGGCTAAATTCATCAACATAATAAAAAGAATCTATATAAGACCAACATCCAACATCATTCTCAGTGGAGAGAGGTTGAAAACATTCCCCCTAAGAACAGGAACAAGACAAGGATGACCTTTATCACCACTCCTATTTCACATTGTCCTGGAAATCATAGCTAGAGCAATAAGGCAAGAAAAAAAATAATAAAGGGCATCCCAATTAATAAGGAAAAAGTAAAATTATCCCTATATGCGGATGATATGATACTCTATCTAGAGAACCCAAAGGACTCCACAAGAAAACTACTGGAACTAACAGATTCAGCAGAGTAGCAGTACACAAGATAAACATACAAAAATCATTTGGATTCCTATTCACCAATAAAGAGAACTACGAAGATGAAATCAGGAAAACAATACCATTTATAATAGCCCCTAAAAATATAAAATACTTAGGAATAAAGCTAACCAGGGATGTAAAAGACCTATGCAAAGAAAACTACAAAACACTACTGCAAGAAACCAAATGAGACCTACATAAATGGAAAAACATACCATGCTCATGGATAGGTAGACTCAACACTGTGAAAATGTCAATTCTACCCAAAGCAATCTAAAAATACAACGCCATCGAGATCAAAATACCAACAGCATTCTTTAATGAGATGGAAAAACTAATCATTAACTTTACGTGGAAAGGAAAGAGGCCTCGGATAAGTAAACTACTATTAAAGAAGTATAAAGTATGAGGCCTTGCACTACCTGACCTCAGAACTTACTATACAGCTACAGTAGTCAAAACAGCCTGGTATTGGTACAATTACATACACGCTGACCAATGGAACAGAATCGAGAACTCAGATGTAAATCCATCCACCTGAGGTCACCTGATCTTCCACAAAAGCCCAAAGCCCATTAAATGGGGAAAAGATAGTCTTTTTAACAAATAGTGCTGGAAAAACTGGATGTCCATCTGTAAAAAAATGAAACAGGACCCGTACCACACACCATACAAAAAAACTCATTCAAAATGGATTAAGACCTAAATAATAAAACCAAAAACAATAAAGATGATAGAAGAAAAAAAAACAGGGTCAATGCTAGAGGCCCTAATATGCAGCATAAATAGGATACAAACCATAACTAACAATACACAAACAATAGAAGATAAGAAAGATAACTGGAATCTTCTAAAACTTAAAAAAAAAGTCTTGGCCAAAAGAGTAAAATGAGAACCTACAGGCTGGGTAAAAATTTTTGGCTATGACAAATCCGACAAAAGGCTAGTCCCTAAAACCTGTAGGAAAATCCAACACATCTGCAACAAAAAGATAAACAATACAATTAAAAAATGGGCAAAGGATATGAAAAGACACTTTACCAAAGAAGACATTCAGGCAGCTAACAGACACATGAGGAAATGCTCGAGATTACTAGCCATTAGAGAAATGCCAATCAAAACTATAATGAGATAACTTCTCACCCCAATGTTACTGGCACGAATCAAAAAGAAAAAGAAAAAACCATAAAATAACAAATGTTGGATGGGATGCAGGGAGATTGGAACTCTTATGCAATACTGGTGGGAATGTAAATGGTACATCCATTTTGGAAAATGATATGGTGCTTCCATAAAAAGCTAGGAATAGAAATACCATAGAAATCCCACTCCTAGAAATATATCCTAGAGAAATAAGAGCTGTCACACAAATAAATATATGACATTCATGTTCATTGCAGCATTATTCATAATAGCAAAAAGATGAAAACAACCTAACTGCCCATCAACAGATGAATGGATAAACTATGGTACATACACACAACGGAATACTATGCAATGATAAAGAACAGTGATGAATCCACAAAACATCTCACAGCATGGATAAATCTGGAGTGCATTATGCTGAGTGAAATAAGTCGATCACAAAGAACAAATATTGTATGAGACCACCATTATAACAACCCAAGTAAAGTTTTACACACAGAAAGAAAACAATCTTTGATGGCTACGAGGGAGAGGAGGGTTGGGGAAGGTAAATCACTAACTACATTGTAAACGAGTATTAACTTTGGTGAAAGGAAAGCTACACACAATATAGCGGAAGGCAGCACAACTTGACCAAGGCAAAGTCATAGAAACTTCCTAGGTGCATCCAAACACCTTGAGGTTACTGGGGTTGAGGGCTGACGACCATGGTTTTGGGGGACATCTACGTCAATTGGAATAACATACTTGATAAATAAAATGTTCTACACCCTACTTTGATGAGCAGTGTTTGCAGTCTTAAAAACTTGTTAGTGGCCTTCTAAGATACATATATTGGTCCCAGCAAGTTCGGAGCAAAGGAGAATGAAGAAAACCAAAGACATAAGGAAAATATTAGTCCAAAGGACTAATGGGCCACATGAACCACAGCCTCCACCAGCCTGAGCCCATAAGAACTAGATGGTGCCTGGCTACCACCACCAACCACTTTGACAGGGATCACAATAGAGGGTCCTGGACAGAGCAGGAGAAAAATGTAGAACAAAATTCAAATTCACAAAAAAAGACTAGACTTAATGGTCTGACAGAGACAGGAGGAACCCTCGAGATTTGGCCCCTGGACACCCTGATAACTCAGAACTGAAGCCACTCCTGAAGTCAACCTATCAGCCAAACATTAGACAGGCCTATAAAACAAACAATAACACACTTGAGGAACGTGTTTCTTAGTTCAATCTAGCATATAAGACCAAACTGACAACACCTGCCCAAAAGCAAAGATGAGAAGGCAGAAAGGAACAGGAAAATTGAACAAAAGGACACAAGGAACCCAGGGTGGAAAGGAGGAGAGTGCAGACACATTGCAGGGATTGCAACCAATGTCACAAGCAATTTATGTATAAATTTTTGATGAAAAAACAGGAAAAAACTTTCAAGAACTGTCTTAGGATGGGTTCTCTAGAGAAGCAAAACCAGTTAAGTGTATAAATATATACATAGAGAGAGAGATTTATATCAAGGAAACAGCTCAGGCGATTGTAGAGGTTAGAACGTCTCAAGTCTGTGGATCAGGGTAGAGAACTCTCCCAAGTCACACAGCCACAGAAGCTGGTGAGCCCAACTTCGGCAGGTCGGAGAGCAGGACTCCGCTCATAGGCTGTGAAGATCTATGAATCCCAAGTTTGGCAGATAAGCTGACAGCTCAAGTACCAAGAACCAGAGATAAGATGACAGGAGACAACCGCAGGATCCAGAGGGAGTAAAAAGCCAGAATGTCTGCTTATACTCAGATGCAGGCCACACTCCCATAGACACTCCCTTTCATCTGATTGGCTACTCACAGTATATTCAATCATGGGAGTGATCACATTAAAACACTGAGAATCATGGCCCAGTCAAGTTGACACACGATCTTAACCATCACAAGAACCAATTATTTTCTGCTTTGAGTTTTTTTTTTTTTAATACCATATGTTTCATTAATGGAAATATGCTGAGTCATGGGATGTGTTTAAATTTTTCATTGGTAGTATGGACTTTGAGAAGTATTTTGTGGGAATACATGGTCACCACAAAACTCAGGGGATTCTTGGATGCTATGATTGGTTGGTGCTCATCTTTCCCACAGGTCCTGGGAAGCATGTTTTATTGCAGGGCAACTTCCATTATATTGCTGGAGCCCTGGTGGTGCAGTGATTAAGAGCTCGGACGCTAACCAAAAGATCAGCACCTCAAATCCACCAGCTGCTCCTTGGAAACCATGTGGGGCAATTTTCCATTCTATAGGGTTGCTATGAGTCAGAATAGACTCGACAGCAATGGGTTGTTTGTTTTTTTTTTTTCCATTAGGTAACATGGGAACCTCTGGATAGCCCAAATATGATACAAAACAAAACACACAGGGCTCCCTATCACATCAAACCAAAAAATAAAACCCTTTGCTGTTGAGTCGATTCTAACTCATAGGGACCCTATAAGACAGAGTAGAACTGCCCCATAGGGTTTCCAAGGAGCAGCTGGTGGATTTAAACTGCTGACTCTTTGGTTAGAAGCTAAGCTCTTAACCACTGTGCCACCAGGGCTCCAACTATCACATAAACCAAAAACCAAAACCAGACTATTACATAGGAAATCATAAATATGCTTACAAGGCTTATTTAGGGGTACAAAAGCCAGAAGAGACAAAATTTTTACCCAATCACACTTCCTGGATGCAGTATCTCGCATTTAAGCCTAATACCCCAGCTATTTTGCTTCAGTGAACATTTCTTCCACCTTTCACCCTTACACAAGTCCCCACTGGAGGACAGCAAATACTTTTACAGGAAAAATGGGATCCCAAGAGACTTTAGAGGTGGATAAAGTGGGTGGGATACCAAATGTCCCATGGCTCATGAAAAGGTTAAATATTCTCTATGGATGTTCCTTCCCACCATCACCCCTGGATGAAGTTCCAGGCTGTTATCTTAGATTCCTCCACCCACCCCCAAAAAACCCCACTGCCATCGAGTTGATTCCAACTCATGGCAACCCTATAAGACAGGGTGGAACTGCCCCATATGGTTTCTAAGGCTGTAAATCTTTATGGAACCCAGGTGGTGTGATGGTTAAGTGCTTGGCTGCTACCAAAAAGACTGACAATTCATACCCACCAGTCTCTTTGTGGAAGAAAGATGTGGCAGTCTGCTTCAGTAAAGATTACAGCCTTGGAAACCCTATGGGGTAGTTCTGGGGTGGTTCTGCTCTGTACTGTGGGGTCGCTGTAAGTCATAATCAACTCGATGGCAACAGGTTTGTTTGTTTGTTTGTTGTTTTTTTGTTGTTGTTGTTTTGTTTTGTTTTGTTTTGTTTTTGGTTAAATCTTTATGGAAGCAGACTGCCGTATCTTTCTCCCACAAAGCGGCTGGTAGAACAGCCGACCCAGTCTCCCTTAATAACAAAAAGTACATTACAGTCTAAAATGAAAACTCCAGACCCTTTGATCAATTTAAAGCTTCTTTCTTCCCCTTTTTTTCTCCTTCTAACATCTCCTCAACTCACAATCCTTCTTACCCTGTTATCATAGGCTGCTCCATCCAGTTCCAACCCCCATTCTGAGTCAGGTGTAAGTTCCTTTGTTTCCCCAATCCAGAGAGTTATGTGTCAAGCTCTCTAAGTGGTTCTCTTGATGCCTCCTTCCCTTGGCGTAAGGTAGAAGGTGGGGAGAATGGCACACTCCTTTCTCTGATGACCAAACTAAAACTTTCTCCAAAGACATCTTGTCTGTCCACTGTTCTAGCTTTTTTTAGGCTAATGGCTGCAAAACTGATTTTACAATTTCTTCATATGCCCTGCGTGGTTTTCTGCCACCCATTTTATCATTGTCATCCTTTCAGGCCTCAGGAGAAATGGATACAGAAAGTCTTAGTTTAATATCCTGGTTAAATTTTTTTTCGCATAATTTCAAAGCTGGTAGATATCTTAGAGAAGTTTACAGATGTAAACCAAGTCTCTGGGAAAAGGAATTTGCCAAGTCTGACTGGGAGGTGAGTAACTGAACTAGTTTACAGCCCCAATAGCAGACCTCTGAGGTTTGTGGTCTTCCAGACACCACATTTATATTGTACCTAAATTGACAGTTTTAGATGCTGATTTTCTAAGTTGAATCATTAAAAATATATTAATCCCCAAATACCCATAAACATATAAGTGGATAAACAAAATGTGGTATATAAATACAATGGATTATTACTCTACCATAAAGAGAAATGAAGTCCTGATGCAACTGGATGAACCTTGTAAACATTTTGCTGAGTGAAATAAGTCAATCACAAAATATCTATGATCTCACTAATGTGAAATACCTAGAATAGGTAAATATATAGAGATCAGAGTTTAACAGTGGTTACCAGGGGCAGGAGGGAGGAGGAGTGTGGGAAATTATTGATTAGAAAGATTGAGCTTTTGTTTAGGGAGATGAAAAATTTGGCAAAGGATATTGGTGATGGTTGCACAACATGATTGATGTGATCGAGCTCACTGAATTGCATATGTGAAAAAAAGATTGACTTTAGCAAATGTTGTGTTGTCTGTATTTTTACAATAAAAATATTTTTTAAAAAGAATAAATTTATAGTGGAAAAGCCCTTCCCTTCCCTGCTGATGGAATTACTCCTTCTGTCTGCCAAAGATGTGGCTAGGAAGAACAGCACAACCATAAACAGCACAGTACTGGGTGGGAACCTGACTCCTCCCCGATCCCCAGCTTATGTGCTGTGGGAAGAGACATACTAGTTCCCACCCATGTAGTAGGCAGGCAGGTATTCAGTGGGCAATGCTTACTGCTTCTATCCATGCTAAATGCACCTACCTTGTCCCTGACTCCCGAAATCAACCTCAGCCACTGCTTCAGCTTCAGAGCACATGAAATTGGGCAGAATTTGAGGCCTGTCACCCTCATACGGCTTCTTTTTCCAAACAGACGGTCATTTTAAAACCTCAACACACAAGGTCTTTCTATAACACATGAGCAGAGCTGACCAGCTAGGCTGAGGTGTTTGCAATTTGTGAGATATACCTATGTTTGCATTAGCTCTTAGAAAGTTTCCAAATGAAAATCCTTATAGCTATTATTTAAAAGAAGTACGTGAACTGGATACAACTGGATTTCAGCCCTCATCCCGATAACCTGATCTGATGGCCAAGCAATTACCCTAAACATAACCAAGTTCATAAGATCAGCTCAGGTATTGGAAGACCTCATCAAGAAAGCAGGTGAGCCAGAGCCAACATGGTGCTATAGACAGAAGCACCACACCGTTCCTCCACAGCAAAGACCCGAAAAACTAAGTAAAATGGAGACAAATATCAATCCTGGAACCCTAAGTGTTAAATGAAGAGATAAAGAACTCAGCCAAGCACCGAATGGAATAAGAAACTGACAGAAGAGAGAGTGAGGAGAGATACAGAGTGGAGGTCCCGTATCAGCTAATGAGGCAGACAGGGAGTACAGGAAGACAGCTTCAAGGAGCTCCCAGCAGGAGACAGAGCACACAGTAACCAGTGATATACACTTTCTCACCTCCCACCCTTCTTTCCCCCTGTTGGGTCTCTGCTGCTTCCTGGTGGGCCAAGGTAGCTTGGGTTGGTAACCAATGTCACAAAACAGTATGTGTACTAATTGTTTAATGAGAAGGTAGTTTGTTCTGTATGCCTTCATCTAAAGTACAATAAAAATAAAAATAGAAGAAAGCAGACAACAGGAGTATAGTGGCTTTTGAGGCAGCATAAAATGGACAGAGCTGCAAGAAGTTAAGCGATGCAAAATGGATTCAATTTAACAGTAACTTCCCAGAGGTGAATGGTCCAATCTATTCACACCTTCAACAACTATTTATTGAGAACCTAGGTGGTGCAAACAGTTTACTGCTAACCTAAATGCTGGCAATTTGAACCCACCCAGCAGCTTCACAGAAGAAAGTTCTGGCAATCTGCTGCCATAAAAACTACTGCCAAGAAAACCCTATGGAGCAGTTCTACTTTGTAACATATGGGGTTGCCATGAGTTTGAATCAACTTGATGGCAAGTGACAACAACAACAGCAATATACTGGTCACTGGGCTAGACTCTGAGTATACAGAGGTGAACAAGCAAACAAAATCCCTGTCCTCATGGATAATCAATTGATTGGTCATTCTCTCAACCAATAGTTATTTGCACATACAATATTCAAAATGCTGAGAGAATGCAGATCACCCACTTCTTGCTCTTTCAGCCCCATCTCCATCCAGCTACTGAGCTTTTTAGCCTGTGTGACCACCCATCATCACCTCCTCCAGCACACATAAAGAAAAATGTGTGAAACTCTCATCTTTCTTTCAATCAGCAGCACAGAAGTCAGAAACTGACAATCATGGATTCTATCTCAAAGAGGAGTGCAGTGATACAAGACAACAGACATGTAAAAAAAGCATTGACAGAAGTTTTCATGAAAAGCAACCAAGGAAGAGCTATTCAGGGTCATTAATTGAAAAATAGGCAGTCTAGTTTACTCTATATGAATACTAACATCACTTAAATGTAAAGCTTTAAACACCCTGAAAAGCAAAGCTAAGATTGTCCTCCCTTCTGTAGTCTGAATAAAGTGAAACCTACAACCAGCTGGTTCCCACGGCCAATTAGCTGGCCAGCCTGTAGCCTCTCTGGGTGTAGTGAGGCAGCTCTCAAGGAATTCCACTATTTTTATGGCAAAGACAAAATTGTAGAGTTGTCTGAGATTTATTTCAGGCCTTCTTTATGATGGGAAAGTAAAGCCTCCCTATTTGTACAAGCCACTGCGTGTTTACAGAGGGATTCTAAATATACTGCCAACTGGCTGACTTGGGGCTGGCCTAGTTTTGAAGAGAATCTTAATTAGTAACACTAGCAAAAGAAAAAAAAAATCCCATTTGGACCAAAATTTCATGTTCTTAAAAGTCTTCATCTCAATGCCCCTAAAGCTTATGAATGAATGACTATTTCTGGAATGGCCTAGTGAAGACAGAGTAGGAGATCCCAAGATCAAATATTTATCTTACTATATCAAAGTAAAAAACTCAGGCAACCCCAAACTCACAAGTTAGAACATAAGAAGGAGTCCCTGTAAATATTGCTAATCCAGAGCCTTGGTTTTCCTTGAAAGGTCCTCTGACTTAAGAAGGAGTACCCAAAGAGCTCTCATTTGTTTTCCTGCCCAGCCCATGGAGTCAGTTCTACAAACTTGATAGAGGGAAGGTTTCCATTAGAACAACTTATTTGTTTTCTAGATCAGTGTTTCTCAAACAGTAATGCACATGTGAACCCCCAGAGGATCTTCCTAAATTTCAGACTTTTGTTCAGGTCTGGGATGGGGTCTGAGGAGTTACATTTCTAAGAAGCCCCCAGGTAATGCCGATGTTGCTGGTCCGTGGACCACAGTTTGAGTAGTGAGGCTCTAGATTATGGTTGTAAATCTGAAAACTCAGCACTACCTCACTCAGCAGTGACTCCCAAACATGGAAGGGATAGAGTGTGGTGCTGGAGAACAGAGTGATTAGATTGAGGATACTGGAGGAGGGATTTACTCTGTTCCCTAAAATACTTAGCCTATTCATGGCCTCTTCCAGCCTCTTAGAGAGATGTGTTCCAACAAGATCCCACCTAATATCCAACAGCACCACTTCCAAAGTCTTTTCCCCACACCCGCCCCAAGTTGCTCAAATTTCATGCTACTGCAAGATGAAGAATCTTATGTTGGCTCTAAATATACAGTCTTATTTTGGGGACTTTCTTCACTGGTGCAAAATGACTGATTTGCCTTATTCCCCATCCCACTGACCTGCTTTGAGGTAGGGACCCCACCTGTCCAATTTAATGGGGCCTATTATAAACAGTCCTCACCTGAGACTCGGGGTTGTTGAAAATTTCAATGTCTTTCTGTTCCTATATGTCACTGCTTTCAGAGAGCTGCTTGGTCAGCCTGGGAATGGCAGATCTGACTTGATACAGTAAGGAACCTCCTCTTCAACCCCATTCCTCATTCTTCTCCCCATATTTAGTTAACTAAAAGATGAAGCTTTTTAAATAAATATCTTAAAGGAAGCAAGAATTAAGATGGAGAGGGTTAGTTAAAATAAAAACAAAGTAATCTGAAAACAAAAGGAAAGAAAAGAAAAATAAATAAATTTTGAAAACCTGCATTCATTTGATGAAAGAGTAAAATGTAAAACTGCTGACTGATTTTGGTTTGGAGTTCTGCTTCCATAGGGGATACTCATGAGGCATTTCTGGGCCCCAAGGAGATAATCACCATTTTGAGGAGATGGACCCGCTGTGCAGCTGTAAACACTTAATTGCGTTGCCAATTGGGATGGCTCCTCTCTTGACATTCCAGTTTTTATTAAAACCAAAAAGTTTTTCCATCTCTGGCCAGCCTAGTATAGTACGGGGAAGGAAAGCAAATCCAAGTTCAATGTGAAATGTTTCAGAGCACCATAGAGCCTTGGTACTCAAAGTGTGGTCTCAGGACCAGCAGCATCAGGATCACCAGGAAGCTTGTTAGAAAAGCAGATAATTCTGTCTCCACCCTAGACTTACTGAATCAGAATCCACATTTTAACAATATTTCCATGTGATTTGTACATAGATTAAACTGAGAAGCACTGCTGTAGAGTTCCAATGTTTATGTAATACAGCATTTTGGTAACCTCACTTGAGGCAAGTTTGTTTGCTCAAGGAACCAGTCCTGGAATTTCAAATAAACCAGACACATAGCTTGCAATTGCAGTCTACAATCTCTAGTCTTAAAGACTCAGGTTTCCCTCCATCAGATAGATTCTCCTAAAGAAAATGAGAGGGCTTTCTTGTTTGTTCGTTTGTTTTTAATGTGCATGGAAATTCTCAATAGTCTTCAAACATATTTTCTAGGACAGACTGAAAAATTTTCACAAATTCTACTAAACGTACCATAGCTGACGGATTGTATTTTACCCTAATTTTGCTGAAGTTCATTCAAAAGTGGTAGCAGCACTACAGCGACAGGGAAGTGCCAGAAATTCAAGCCAGATTCAGAAGAGGACATGGAACCAGGAATATCATTGCTGATGTCAGATGGATCGTGACTAAAAGCAGAGAATACCAGAAAGATGTTTACCTGTGTATTATTGACTATGCAAAGGCATTCGACTATGTGGATCATAACAAATTATGGATAACATTGCAAAGAATGGGAATTCCAGAACACTTAATTGTGCTCATGAGGAGCCTGTACATAGACCAAGAGGCAGTCGTTCAAACAGAACAAGGGGATACTGCATGGTTTAAAGTCAGGAAAGCTGTGCATCACTGTAGTATCCTTTCTCCATAGTTATTCAATCTGTATGCTGAGTAAATAATCCGAGAAGCTGGACTATATGAAGAAGAACGGGGCATCGGGATTGGAGGAAGACTTATTAATAACCTGTGTTATGCAGATGACACAACCTTGCTTGCTGAAAGTGAAGAGGACTTGAAACACTTCCTGATGAAGATCAAAGTCCACAGCCTTCAGTATGGACAACACTTCAACATAAAGAAAACAAAAATCCTCACAACTGGACCAACAACGATAAATGGAGAAATATTGAAGTTGTCAAGGATTTCATTTTACCTGGATCCACAATCAACACTCATGAAACCAGCAGTCAAGAAATCACATGATGCACTGCATTGGGAAAATCTGCTGCAAAAGACCTCTTTAAAGTGTTAAAAAGCAAAGATGTCCCTTCAAGGACTAAGGTGTGCCTGACCCAAGCCAGGGTGTTTTCAATTGCCTCATATGCATGTGAAAGCTGGACAATGAATAAGGAAGACCAAAGAAGAATTGATGCCTTTGAATTATGGTATTGGTAAAGAATATTGAATATACCATGGACTGCCAAAAGAATGAACAAATCTGTCTTGAAGAAATACAACCAGAATGCTCCTTAGAGGCAAGGATGGAGAGACTTATTCTCATGTACTTTGGACATGTTATCAGGAGGGATCAGCTCCTGGAGAAGGACATCATACTTTGTGTCTTAGTCATCTAGTGCTGTTATAACAGAAATACCACAAGTGGATGGCTTTAACAAAGAGAAGTTTATTCTCACAGTCCAGTAGGCTAGAAGTCTGAATTCAGGGCACTGGCTCCAGGGGAAAGCTTTCTCTCTCTGTTAGCTCTAGAGAAAGGTCCTTGTCATCAGTCTTCCCTTGGTCTGGGAGCATCTCAGCACAGGAACCTCAGGTCCAAAGGATGCACTCTGCTCCCGGCACTGCTTTCTTGGTGGTATGAAGTCCCCACGTCTCTCTACTCGCTTCTCCTTGTAGATCTCAAAAGAGATTGGCTTAAGACACTATCTAATCTTGTAGATCCTATCAACATAACTGCCACTAATCACATCATAGTGATAGGATATACAACATATAGGAAAATCACATAAAATGGTGGACAATCATACAATACTGGGAATCATGACATAGCCAAGCTGACAGATATTTTTGGGAGACATGATTCAATCCATGACACTTGGTAAAGTAGAGGGTCAGTGAAAAAGAGGAAGATCCTCAATGAGATGGATTGACACAGTGGCTGCAATGATGGGCTCAAGCATAACAAGGGTTGCGAGGACGGCGCAAGACTGGGCAGTGTTTCGTTCTTTTGTACATAAGGGTGCTACGAGTCGGAACAGCAGCTAACAACAATAACAACAACATATTACGTTTGTGACATAATGGCTAAATGATCCAAAGATTCAAAGCATGGACTTTGTTCTGTGTCATGGAGCAACAAAGGGTAAGTAAAACTCATCTTCTGCACGACTGCCTCTACTCTCTTGTTATAACTCTCTCTCTCTCACTGGCCATTACTGAAGAACTTCTTACATTAAGGGTTTCTCTGCTCCAAATTATGAATTGAAGTGTTTTTCTATTTGGGGGAATGGTAAGCTAGGTTATTTGGATCATCCTCCTACTAAAAACAACAAAAAATTGATGATTCAAATTAAAAAACTCTTCCTGAAGAGCTAACAACATAAAAAGGAATCTCTAGCCCAGAGAGGCAAGCAAACACAGAAGCACTTTTGCCCTAAGACAATTTGCCCATCTGGGAAAGTATGATTTTTTATTCTGATAACTTCATTATGGAGGAGAACACAAATCATAATCTATAAGGTGGCCCCAAGATAAGTTGGCACCCAAAAGAGGTACACTCTTAGGTCAAGGGTGAACCAGAAATAATCAACCTTTTATAAAGATTTGCATCCAGGTTCATATTACCTCAGTGGACCAAGAAACCTCAAATCTTAAACACTTAGTTTAAAATATCTGAAACTGATAATCTCCCCCCAAGCCCCTGGCAGAAGCAAACATAAACCTTCTGTGGAGGAAGGTACTTTCATGCTAGGCCTCAAATAGTTCCTACAAATAATTTTTCAGACACAATGACTAGCACCCAGCCAAAGATAAACAGGAAAACAGGAAAGCAAAACACCATGAGCAGGAACCACCCAGAAGCAGGAGGTATCTGAAAGAAACTTACAAAGACTTCATATGTTGGAATTATCAAACAATAATTATCAACATAATGTTCATTATATTAAAAGAAATTTTAAAACGCAAGATTGAAAAATATATGCAAGGAACAGGAAACTGTAAAAAAAATCACATAGAATATTATAAAAAGATACAAAAGAAATTCTCTGAAATGAAAAATAACCAAAATTAGAAGCCAGTTTTCAAGTTGAACAGCATAGTATACAGAGCAGAAGTGACAATTAGTGAACTAGTAAATCAGAAAAAAACTATCCAGAATACAGCACAGATAAACAAAAAGATATAAAATATGAAAAAAAGGATAAGAAGTGTAGAGAACAGACTAATAATATCTAACACACCACTTATTTGATGTTGCAAAAGAGATAGAATGAAGAAGAACGAATAGAAAAGAAATAATAACTGAGAACTGTCCAAAATTGATGAAAGATGACAAATTATAGGTTTAAGGAGTACAATGCATCCTAAGTGTAGATAAAAAGACCCACATCACCATACATTGCGGCGAAACTGTAGGAAACAAAAGAAAGAGAAAGTCTAAAAAGAATAAGAGAATAAAAAGAGCACAGTTAGACTGACAGCTGACTTCCCAAAGACAACACTAAGAGTTGAAAGACAATGAAAATATCTTCCACGTACTGAAGAAAATCATTGCTAATATACAATTCTACACCCAGTGCAACAGTCTTCCAAGAATGTGGGTCAAATAAAAACTAAGAGCTTGTCACCAGCAGACCTTCACTAAAGAAAATTCTAAGGCAGTACTTATCAAACTTTCTGGGCAGGTTTTTGTTTTTGTTTTAATTTCCAATCTGTCATGAGCTTGTACCTTTGGTTTATACCCGGTTCAGCAAATCAAGTGCACTGAAAATGTACTTGGATGTTGCAGCAATGTCAAATTGCTATAAAAGTTTTAGACTCACTTTCTGTAATCATCTTCTGGTGGAAGGGTAACTAATAGTTTGCAGTCTGGCAACCAGTCCATGGACCACACTTTGAGTAGCACAGTTCTAAAGGATGCATTTTAGGGAGAAGAAAAATGACCCCATATGGGTGGTCTGAGATGCAAGAAAGAATAAAGAGCAAAGTAAGTGACTAATCTTTTGGGTAACACAGAAGTAAGGAATCTGAATGTGAAGTTTTACACTGGAACAATTTCACATCTCCTTTTAAGTTACACAAAGCTGAATTAGCTGAGGTGGTTCATTATAGCAGCTTTGCAACCGAGATTTTCATATGTGGCAGCAGAAAGTGAATCTCATTGTAAAGGAGATAATTTTCTCTTGTTTAAATTAAATCTATTGTGCAATGATGCACAGATTTTAGAGATTATTACATTTCCATGATGATATAGGTAATTGTGGAAAACCACTTGAGAAAATTGTCCCAGGAGAACCTACTAAAACAAATTAAAAAATCAACCATATTTCCTCTCTAATATTATCGAGAATAGAGAACTAAAACAAACTGTGGATATAGTGATATAAGTTATGGAGTTCTCAGGTAGCAATCTGCTAGGGACATGGTAGTATCAGGAGCAATGCTCCTGTTTCAATCGCTTTAATAAATAATAATGTCACAGTATAAAAGAAACATTTACAACCAAAGTCTGGAGAGCTTAAAAATAAAATTCCCACCACTGACTACAGAAGAGTTTATATACTCTACCAACGAAATCAGAAACTGGCATTCAACTATTCTGTGTTCTTTATATAAGAGTACAAAAAAAAAAAAAATATGTATTTGGATCTCATTTTTTTCTTTCCTCTCTCAACTAATTATTGCCTTTCATTCCCATACCCCATCCCTAGTTCCCTACTCCCCATAGGAAGACATTCTATTGTGTTTAATGTATATGTATGCTTACCAAATATATATTCTTAGAAAATGCACATTATAGTTTTGTGTGCAGGTGTTTTTATTAGAAGTAAATGGTATTGTGTTGTTTATTTTAGAAATCTGGATGGCTCTTTATTTCTTTGACTCATAGATTCACAGAAATTAAGTTGACCTTTGAAGTCAAATCCATCCTTCTTCCCAAGGATGGCTTTGCCCTTATATTATCTATGGATGACACGCTGGATGTCCAGCCTGGCTTAAACACTCTGAGACTCTCGGCCTTATCAAGGGGCCAGTTCCATGATGACAAAGTCAAAACCATGAGAGGCCTTTTCCTTCTCCTGGTCTAACATGCCACCTTGTAAATGTTACCCATTGTATTACCTCTGCCCATTGACTGGGTGCCAGTCGCCATGGGATTAATACATCTTCCAAGTTTTTAAGTGGTCAATAATAATCTGCACCAGGACCCACTGCCACATCATGACACAGTAGATGTCTCACCAGGCACCATTCTGACATCTAGTTTCCCAAGCAGGGAAGACATTTTTTTTTTAAAGACCTACTGCCTAACTTACCTTTATTAACTCTGCCTCCATCAGCCATTTCTCTATTTAGAAATCTTCAGTAGCTCATCTACTACATTATGCCCGGTTATCCGTGCCACTTCTAGCCTGGCCCTTTATACGTCCACCTCTCTATTTTACTATTCCCCGATACGTATCTGCGGCTAGAATCAGGTGCTGCCTACACCATCTCACATATGCACCTTGCTTGCTCCTGCCTCCTTGGCTTTTTCACACTGCTCTTTTTTTCTGACATCTTTTCCTCTCTCCCCTCCAAGACTCAGAACAGCTTCTACTTCCTCTGTGAAGCATTAAAGACACACACCAAGGAAGGAAAAATGTCCATGGTAAAACACCTGAGGAAAATGGTCTCAATTTAAGAAGCCTAACATAATATGTGCCTACAACTGTTCTTTGTTGCAGTAACAGATTGCACATTTAGCTAATTCAAGCTATAAAGAAGTTTAATATAAGACTATTGGGTAGCTCATAGGATCTATGATTGAAATCTAGGCTTGGCAAATGGGCTGGAAGATGGAAACCAGGGAATAGACTGAAGGGATGCACCACAGAATCATCTGGTTTGATGCCACCACCAGTAGATAAACGCAACACCATCACTTCTGGCCTCTCAGGTACTGAGACCATCAGACTCCCACCACACATTGTCAACTCTCCCTATGTCTTTAATTCGCTTCCTCAAAATTCAGAATCCCAGGCAAGAACATCTGATTCCCAGGCTTAGGTCCTCTACCTGTACCACACTTGCCAGGAAGTAAAGAGAGAATACATGGCCCTTCCAAATTCTTAGTCAAAAGTCAGGCCCTACCTCCCACCCAGCCTCACACAGATGGGAGGCTGGGACTCTAGACAGCTAGAAGCAAGATGTTCACTTGAGGTGTTAGAAAATTAACTTATTCTTTTTGAGGTAGGTCCACATTTCCCAGTCCAATGATGTAATATATTTTTTGGAAAATTTGTGGAAAATAATCTCAATCAGGAATCCTGGTCAAAGAAAAAAGCTAACTTATCTGTATCTTGTTTAAAATATCTTAATTTCCTCAAAAAGGAAATGAAAATATTATTATATTTTATAATTAATAAACTAGAAGGACCACCAGCTTTGTGTGAATATCAGCTGTGTCTCATGCTTTGCTTGTGGTTTTCAGAACCAGCGTCAGAGTGGAGCACATGGGGGGTGTCAGTAAATATCGGTTGCCTTGATTGCAAAGATGGTTTCATTCATCAGTTTTACTTTTCCAGCTGGACACACTTGAAGACATTTTGTCATTTCAGCTCTTTCACATGATTCTCTTCAGGAACCTAAACGGTTAAGACCCATTGCCATCTCTAATGAGGTCATCTCTCAAGACCATCCTGCATACAGTGTAATGTCACTTTCATGACCACACCCTGGGAGATACCTCCTGCTGCCATTCACACAGATCTAGGTGTTGTTAAGGTCAGAGATACTCAGAGCCCTGCTCTGGTCAAACAAGCATCTTATGGCAGTTCACAGCCAGGTGCGGCCCCGTGAGCTGTTACTGGAGAGTGTAAATCAAGAGATGACCGGGCCCTTGAACTAGATCTTCTCACTGCAGTAGTGCAGGCTCAGGGAGCCATATAACCAGCTACTAGTGTAGGGGAGGGAGGAAGGAAGGAAGGCCAGCACAGCATCTAGAAGGTAGAGAGCACAGGTAAGCTGTGCAGCCAGCGGTCAGCATCAGTCTCAACCGGTGAGAAGACCAAGATGCACAGAGACCGCTGGTTGTTTGACCAGCATCCAACCCCCTATTCTTCCTTAGTAACAGAACACTAACCCTATTCAGTCCAGCAATGTGCCCAGGTGCTTGTTTATGCTCTCCAGCAACCCTTGCAGTTAGAATTGGGCAAATGAGCTGTAATGGAAGTCATTCAATGGGATTTCTGAAAAAAGCCATCTATAGCCACTTGTCCTTCTCTTTCTTCTTGTTTGGAATAGGGACATAATGGCTGGAGTTTTTGCAGCCACCATATAATGCTGAGGATGTCATCATAATCCTAAAGTAAGCCAAATAGAAAGCTGTGTCCCTGATGACTCCACAATGTCACCATAGCAGTCCTACCTCCAAGCTCTCTTCATGTGAAAGAATAAACCCATAATTTATTTGTGCCATGTATTTGAGCCTCTGTTAGCCCAACAATCCTAATTCATACTGTAGACAAAAAAGGAGCACAGGGACAAGTGAAATTCAGAGGCCCAAGCAGGGAGCAGTTGCAAATGAGTAGAATTTCAGCAAGAAGCAAGGCTTTAGCTACTACCCTGCATGTAATTCAGGGCTGTCACCACAGCTCCCAGGGAACTGAGCTACTGGCCATGTTAAGAAGATGGAACTTTGTCCTGGGACCTAGACAACATCTCGTTCCCAGAATTTGTGCACACAACCAGGACTGGGTTCCAGGAACATGTAAAAGCACAATTATTGAGACCAGATGTGTCACAAGATAAAAGCTGCAAAAGAGAGTTGATGTCAAATCCTTAAATCCCTCCTGTCTGGAGTCATAACTGGACCCAGAGACAAGGGTGAGGATCAGCGTGTGGGCAGATGGCAAGCGGCTTCAGCCATGGTGAAAGGTGAAGCAGGATGCTGAGTCTGAGGGGCAGGCAAGGCCACAAGGGAGGTCTCTCTCCATTCTTCTGAGATGGTGAAGAGGCAGGTTCTCACAAAGGGGTGAACTCACAAGATCTCCTCCCACAAGAAGATCCCTCTTCCTCCACTCCCATCTGATCCCTCACTTCAAAGGGGGCCAGGACAGAGGATGGAGGCAGAAAGGAGCTGCCAACTGCTCAGGAAGGAGTAGTCAGAGGAGGCAGTTCATGGATGAGGAGGCTGCTGACTAAGCCTGACTTCTGTTCTTGGGAGGATCCATGGAGGAATCACCATCTGTGGCCCTCCTCCTGGAGTTAACTCCTGTGAAGGCCAGTCCCCTGCAGGCAGCTGAGCATTTCCCCAGTGTGTGAATTAGGATGCTTCTGCCACACATAATACTATAAACTGATTAAAATGGTTTAAATGCTAAGAACCCAAAACCAAACCTGTTGTCATTGAGTCAATTCCAACTCATCCACCCCATAGTAACCCTTTAGGGGACAGAGTAGCACTGCCCCATAGGGTTTCCAAGGCTGTAAATCTTTATGGATGCAGACTACCACATCTTTCTCCTGCACAGCATGCTGATGAGTTCCAACCATCGACCTTTCGGTTGGCAGCAAAGCACTTAACCACTGAGCCACCAGGGCACCTTTACATGCTAAGAGTATTTATTATTTCACTTAGCAGGAAGCCTAGAGGTAGTTTGTTTCAGGTATGAATAATTCAGCAGGACAATAGAGTCATCAAGGACTTAAATCTGCCATGCTCAGCTTATTGACTTCCTACCTTGGCCTTGTCCCTCACAGTCCCAAGCATCTGTATTAAACACTAAAGCTTTTCTCAGACTTCCCATTGCATCTAATCGCCCATAATTGGGTCATACAACCTGGCAGCAGGACAAAATCCCAAGTAAGTATTTTGAATTTTCCAACTCTTAAGTAAGAAGTGACTTCTATCAGCAAAGAAGGGGACTGAAAATGGACGTCGAGTAGACAATCAATGGTATCTGCCATCAGGAGAGCAGCCCCTGATCTAGAAAGGGAAAGGAACAGCTGTAATTTGAGGCCCTGGAAACTTCCTAGTGACCCACAGGTTTAAAAAGGTGGGATAGAATGGATATGTTGTTTTTCTTTATCCATTCATGAAGGCATTGTCAGTCCTTGGTCAAGGGATGAGCACATAGTTTTTACAACATTAACAAGTGACTTCAGGTGTGGCAAGTCACTCAAAAATCATCAGCACTCTCCCCACCCACTCACCAAAATAACTGCAAGCAATATGCTTGCTATAGTCCACCTTCGAACCAAATAGCTTACCCTAAATCCCTCCTCCATAGAAATTTGGAGCCGACACTTAGGGCAATGAACAAACTATTCTTTCTTGACATTTGAATCTCAAAAACATCAATAAAAGTACAAGAAATGGTTGAAGCTATTATATTCAGATTTAGGTGTCTTGTAAATATCCTAGTCTCTTTCTGGTACCCTGGTTGATCAAATTTTTGCTTAGATATGTGAGCCATCCAACAGCATTTTAATAAACCCCTTTTCAGACTAAGGTCTGCAGAGTTTCTGTTGCTTGCAATCAAAGAACCCTACCTGTCACCGATGGAATACCACCCATGATTCCTGCTAGCAGGGGTAAAGAGAAGGGTATAACTTCCCTTTTTGAAAACACAATTCTAATTCTAGCCACTAAAAGATTTTTAAAAGTCAACTTTTGAACTACTTTCATGTTATTCAGGCCACATTTTTAACACTAAAATCAACCCGCCAAGGTGAGAAGAAAACATCTACTTGCGGTCTCGTACTAATTGACACCCTCAACTCGACCCATGCTTATATCTGATTTCTTAGCAAATAGAAATGAACCCAATCTTGCAGCCCACTATATCCTTGTGCTAGAAAATTGCATAGCAAACAATGCATGAACCTCCTCTGTCTCTCACCTCCCCCTAGAGACAGCCAAACAATGCCTCTCAATTGTGAAAAACAAAATAGAAAGCAATTACTATTAAGAATATTAAAGTTTAATCTTAGCTTTTTAAATGACACTGAAGTCCTTTCTCCAAAGAGATCTTCGATCAGGTACTCACTGTTTACAACAAAAGAAACCAAGGATATCTCTGTTAAGCAGGGATTATGAGATGAAGTCCATAATAGACAGCTAGCCCTATTGAAGTAACAATATTTCATTACCTTGCATCGAACTAATGTAGCATTATAATGATCTGATTATTAGGAGAGTGGATCATTCAGCCTAACAGCTCACAAAATATCATCCTATAAAACAAAGATGAGTATGGTTATAGGCGTAGATAGCGAGCTACAGGGCTATGTCACAGACCTGGTGAGGGAAACTTGCATTTGCTATCACAAATCAATGCCTTGGCACCCTGTCAAGAAAATCTGGAAAGACACTTGTGTATTATAACATGTCTATTGTGAGAAATGGCCTGATTGTTACTTGGGCACTGTGCTATTCTCCCGACATCTGCATGGTATATTATCTTATAGTCACTCAACCCAATGTTCAATTAAAAGAGGGTTTCTTAGCAACCAAAACAATATGATTATGCAGCCAGAGGAAAAGCACTGGATTAGCAGAAAAAATCCAGATTCCAAGTTCTGAATCAGAACTTCCTGCCATACACACGCTCTGCCCTTGACTCAAAGAGGTCTCCAAAGCCAACCCTCTATACGGGGCTCTCCTCCCTAACCACAGCACCACTGGCACCCTAAGGCAATGGGGACAGGGAGACGCTACAGCACACAGTGCCAAAAACAGAGCCCAAGGTCCACAGGCAACCGTGGAAGGTGTGGGTGGCCCAGAAGGCATTGTCCAGGAAGATCCAGCAGTCCTCACTGTTGCAGCCTCAATCTGCAGAGCCCAGACTGTCCTGGCACAATCCCAGGTCTCCTTGTACTCTCTTTTTTTTTTGGAGGCACCTCCCTCTTGCTCTGCTTGACACAGTTTCAGTGGGTGTAACATGATGTCCTTAGAGCTCTGCTCTTTCCAACAGTTTGAAGTCTTCCCTCTGGGAGCTGGGAGCCAGGCTGCTTAACCTGATGGAAGTTTGCTGGGACTGAATGTGGTAATGACACTGCCTGGGAGGAAGAACATAGTAGGGCAGGAATTGTCCCTGTACACAGCCGTTTGGGGGCTCTTGGTGGGTGCTCAATGGAAAGAAAGGGAAGAAATGATTTATAATTTCCCTCCCTCCATCCTCAGCCTCCCATTTGCCACTCTTAACTGAAGAGGAATGGACAAACAGACTCACTTACTCTAGGATCCTCCTCTGAACCTCAAGTTTGCTAACATGTCCCTTCCATAAGAACAACCTGTGTTTATTTTTATTACAGCACCTGCTATGTTAGTGTATGTTGAAAATGCCACCAATGTCTGTGGGGTGAGATCTTGTCATGTTGTCTTTACTAGCTCCAACTCATGGTGACCTCATGTGAAACAGAACAAAACGTTGCCTGGCCTCCACCATCTTAATGATCCTTGGTATGTTTGAGCTCGTTGTGACTATTATGTCAATCCGTCTTTTTCACTGACCCTCTACCTTACCAAGCATGATGTCCTTCACCAGGGATTGGTCCCTCCTAGTAACATGTTTAAACTAAATGAGACGAAGTCTCACCATCCTCGCTTCTAAGGATCATTCTGGCTGTACTTCTTCCAAGACAGATTTGTTCATTCTTCTGGCAGTGCAGGACACATTCAATAATCTTCATCAACACCACAGTTAAAATGCATCAATTCGTCTTCTTTCTATTTTTTTCATTGTCCAGCTTTTGCCTACGTATGTGGCAATTAACCCAATGACTTGGGTCAGGAGCACCTTAGTCATAAAAGTGACATCTTTGCTTTTTAGAACTTTAAAGCAGTCTTTTGCAGCAGATTTGCCCAATGCAATGTGTAGTTTGAGACCGTGCTATATTCGCTACTTATGTCCTTAACGCAATGCCTAGCCTATAAAAGGAGATTAAAGCAATTTAATTCACTTCAAACAGGGCACAATAAAACTGTGTGGTAGTAGGAAAAAAAGTGATGTCTTGCCCTCTTAGAGCTTGCAATCTCAGAGAAAATCGATTTGTGGTCGAGAAGGGATCGGGGATTCAGGGATATTGAAGGTGGAGGCAGAGACACCTACCAGTAATGTGCATGTGTTCAGAAGGCACTTGCCTCTCCCCAACCACATGATATTGGATGATAGGTCAACAGCTGATCGACAGACAGTTCTGTGTCTCTGCTGGTCAATGAGCTCTGCCTCAAAAAATATGGGATGTGCTAATCAGATTCTTTATATAAAAATCTGAATTGTGAAATGGAATCATCAAGTTAGCAGCATGAGCTTTATCTCAAAAGATGCAAATACAGTGTTTCCAGAACAGTGGGGGCTCTCAATATTTATTGAAGGGATGAAAGAACCTATGAGGTTGAGTTGGTGTCATGGCAAGCCCAAGTTATGAAGAAACTGGAGCTAAAAGGAACAGACCATGCAGACAACATGTCTGCTCCATTCCAAAAGTCAGCTCATAAAGCCATACTCTTAGCATAATGATGCTGGCACTGCTCAGAATATTTAGGGAAATTTTAAAGCCTCCAAAACAGGAACCAGATCTGCCATTCACTACCTCTCACTGTTTAACTCCTGTCACACTGACTGCAAACCCCAATGCCGGGTACTGAAAGAAAGAAAACAATAAATGTGTTCTTCTCTTCCCAAGAGAAGAGACTGATTGCTTAAATTTTCACTTCTGGCATTTTATGTCTCTGTCCATTAGGATGCATTTGAAAACTCCAACTCAAACTGGATTAATAAATAAGGAAATTTGTCATTTCACTTGGCAGGAGGTAGAATAGCTCTGGGCACAGTATAGCAGGACTCTGGCTTGGCTTCTCCGCTCTTCTCCTGCTCTGCCCTCCTTAGTGTGTTTGCTGAACTCATCCTCAGGCTGGTTGCAAGATGACTATAGCAGCTCCAGGCATCATCTCAGACATGGCAATTTCAGAAACACAAAGGGAGCTCTCTGTTCTTTAGTATCTGCCCCCAATAACACCCTTTGCCTCATGTCCCCTTTGCCAGAATCCAGTCACCGGTCTGTTCCTAGCCAACCTAGCCAGCCAAATGGAATTGCCTTGATCAAATCAAACCCCTCATCTGGTATGTAATGAATGTGGAAACTTAAACCACCATGATCACTGCCCAGCCCCATGAAGAACAATTCCCTCTCAGTTTCTCTGGCTGTGCTGTTCACACCTGGAAGGCAGCAGGCTAGGAAGGCCCTGAATGTGGAAAAGGGATCACAGTACTCTGTTATGGCTAATTGCCATTTAAGTTCTTAAAGTTTGTAGGTCTACTTTATTGTGCATTGGTAGCTGCCATCAAGTTGGCCCCTGTTATGGATTGAACTGTGCCCCCCAAAAATTTGTGTCAACTTGGCTAGGCCATGATTCTCAGTATTGTGTGATTATCCACCATTTTTGTCACCTGATGTGATTTTCCTATGTGTTGTAAATCTTACCTCTGTGATGTTAATGAGGCAGGATCAGAGGCAGTTATGTTAATGAGGCAGTTTGTCTTGAGTCAATCTCTTTTGAGATATAAAAGAGAGATCAAGCAGAGAGATGGGGGATTTCATACCACCAAGAAAGCAATGCCTGGAGCAGAGCACGTCCTTTGGACTCGAGGTTCATGCACTGAGAAGCTCCTAGACCAGGTGAAGATTGATGACAAGGACCTTCCGCCAGAGCTGACAGAGAGAGAAAGCCTTCCCCTGGAGCTGGCACCCTGAATTCGGACTTCTAGACTCCTAGACTGTGAGATAAGGAAATTTCTCTTTGTTAAAGCCATCCACTTATGGTATTTCTGTTACAGCAGCACTAGATAACTAATACAGCCCCTGACTCATGGTGACCTCATGCACAACAGAACAAAACTCTACCTGGTCCTGCACTGTCCCAATAATTGGTTGCAGATCCAGCTGTTGTGATCCTCAGGGCTTTCATTAGCTGAGTTTCAAACTTATATCACCAGACCTTTCTTTCTAGTCTGTCTTACTCTAGAAGCGCCACTGAAACTTGTTCAGTATCACAACAACACACAAACCACAACTGACAGATGGGTGATGGTTGTACATGAAGTACATTAGCCAGGAATCAAACCCTGGTCTCCCTCATGGAACAACAACCAATAATTCTGAAATCAAATCTTATCTGTAAAGAAATATTCAGCTTCCACAAGGAAGAGTCCCTCAATGTTTGTCCTTTGAGGTTAAATGGCAAAATGTTCTTTGTCATCACTTACTTTGTCCTTCCAAGACCCAGTGGCTTCACACAGAGTCTATACTCAATAGTTCAATGATGATTGAACGAACATTACTGGTTACTTCAAGAACTTTTCCTTTATGAGAAAAAGGAAGAATTGAATGAAAATGTGAGTGATGATTGGGAACCAAACTGAATCAACTAAAGCTAATCAACAGACTGAAAAATTAGGTTTTATCCCTCAGCAATGATTATATCCAGATTTTGATGGATCCCTCTGCCCAGAGGTGACAATATTGTTTCTTTGGAAAAAGATTGGGCATTTTGTAAATTTGAGGGAAGATGTTAGATATACTGTCCTGCTATCTCTGCCTGTGTACAAAAGGGTCAGACGTATCTGTCCCAGAGCCTGCTTCACCCATAGCCTCTCTACGGAAGTTGCCTTCCCCACAGCACCTGCTAAAGGGAAGTCCTTAAGCAGCCGTGCTTTAAATAGCATAGCCTCTCTCCTCAGCCACATGATATTGGATTATGAGTGGACAACTGATCCATAGGCAAGCCTCAAGATTCTGCCTCAAAAAATATGGGATGTGCTAATCAGATACTTTTTGTGAGAAATCTGAATTGCGAAGTGGAATCATCTGAAAGGATACAAAGAGAATGCTTCCAGAACACTGGGAGCTGTAAATATTTATAGAGTAAATGAAAAAACGTATGAGGTAGAGTTGGTGTCATGACAAGCCCAAGTTATGAAGAAGCAGGAACTAAAAGGTACAGATCATGGGGACAACATATTTGCTCCATTCCATAAGTCAGCTCATGAAGCTATATTCTTACTAAAGGAATGCTGCCACTGCTCAGAATATTTTGGGAAATTTCAGGACCTTCCTTCAGGACAAGCAGTGTGTTCTGTTGGAGAGCCCCAAATGTGGCATGTCTTTACTGAATGGTGATTTGCTTTTACTCAAAGTTGTGTACAGCCAAGTCTTATGCTCATAGTTTATGGATCATCCAGCTGAAGAGAATCACCAAGGCTTTCCCTGGGCTAGAGTTTGCAGGTCTGTAGATCAGAGATTTAGACAAGGATATCACTGTGGTCTTTTCCAATGCAACATTCTACCACCATGATTTTCACCAAAGTCTTCCCTTCCTCCTCACACCAATCTTTTGTTGTTGTTGTTAGTTGCCATCAAGTTGGCTTCAACTCATGGTGACCTTATGTATAAGGTCACCGTGTATATGTTATGCATAACACAAAACAAAACAGAACATTTTCCCATCTTCATCTTTGTTGGTATATTTGAGTCCATTGTTGAGACTACTGTGTCAATCCATCTCATTGGGGGTTTCCCTCATTTTCACTGACCCTCTACTTTACCAAACATATGTTCTTTTCTAGGGACTGTTTTTTCCAATGATGTGTCCAAAGTAAGCAAGACAAAGTTTCGCCATCTTACTTCTTAGGAGCATTCTGGTTTTATTTCTTCTAAGATTGATTTGTTCATCTTTCTGGTAGTGCATGAAATACATTCAATATTCTTTGCTAACACCACAATTCAAGTGTGTCAATCCTTCTGTATTTTTTTTTTTTTTTGTCCAGCTTTCACCTGCATATGAGGTGATTGAAAAGATTATGACGTGGGTCAGGTGGACCTTAGTCATCAAAGTGACATCTTTGCTTTTTAGAACTTTAAAGAGATCTGCTGCAGATTTTCCCAGTGAAATACATTGTTTGATTTCTTGAGGGCTGCTCCCAGGGGCATTGATTGTTGCTCTAAGTAGAATGAAATCATCAACAAATTTCAATTTCTTTCCTCATTTATCATAGTGTTGCTTATTGTTCTGGTTGTGAATATTTTTGTTTTCTTTATGTTCAGGTGTAATCCATACTGAAGGCTGTAGTCTTCAACCTTCATCGGTAAGTGCTTTGTCTTCATTTTCAGCAAGCAAGGTTGTGTCTTCTGCACATGGCAGGTTGTTAATGAATGTTCCTCCAATCCCGATTCCACGTTCTTCATGTAGTCTGGCAACAGTCTAGATATGAGAAAATACAGGAAAACGTCCCAAAAGGATCAGACTGCTTTTGAGACAGATCTCGGGAAACCTGATGAAAAATGTCTAAACTTTAGAAATTACAGTTTATTCCCACTCTCTCTGTTCTTGGAAAGGGGAGATTTCAATCAGACCATTTTGTCACATGGGTTTCCTTGCCCCACTCCCAAAATTCTGGTCTTGATGCCTGCATTTCAGGTCATCTTTCCATCAGATTCCTGGCTGTCTTCCTGCCAGAGGGCGATTGGAATTACTTTCCCAAACTTCCACAGCCTTGGACTGTAGGGAGACCTGGCCTCACTTGGGCTGTAAGACCCACATACCCAATTTCAAAGGACACCTCATACAGGGAAGGTATGATTGCAACCTCAGTTTGCAGTTTTTGATTCCCTCTCTTAGCATATTTCCCATAAAATTAGTCTACAGAGACCCATGGGCACAAATACACAAACATAGATTAACCCAAAATTCCCCAGAAGGAAGCCAAGGGATTGGGGCTAGAATGCCAAAGGAAGCCATGGTTTGCTCTGAGCAGTTGTGAAAAGAGAAAATAAAATACTGCTCCTTGTTCAAAAGAAACAATCTTTGATGGTTATGAGGGAGGGGAGGGGTGGGGGTGGAAAAACACAAAATAGACAATAGATAAGTGGTAACTTTGGTGAACGGTAAGACAGTACACAATACTGGGGAACCCAGCACAACTTATTCAGAGTAAGGTCATGGAAGCTCCATGGACAAATCTAAACTCCCTGAGGGACCAAATTGCTGGGCTGAGAGGGCTGTGGGGACCATGATCTCAGGAAACATCTAGCTCAATCAGCATAACATAGTTTATAAAGAAAGTGTTCTACATTCAACCTTGGTGAGTAGTGTCTGGGGGTCTTAAAAGCCTGTGAGTGGACATCTAAGATACTCCACTGGTCTCACCACTTCAGGAGCAAGGGAAAAGGAAGAAAACTAAAGACACAAGGGAAAGATTAGTCCAAAGGACTAATAGTCCACAACTACCATGGCCTCCACCAGACTGAGTGCAGTACAACTGGATGGTGCCCAGCTGCCACCACTGACTGCTCTGACAGGGATCACAATAGAGGGTCCTGGACCAGAGCTGGAGAAAAATGTAGGACAGAATTCTAACTCAAAAAAAGACCAGACTTACTGGCTTGACAGAGACTGGAGAAACCCCAAGGGTATTTGCCCCCGGACACCCTTTTAGCTCAGTAATGAAGTCAATCCAGAGGTTTACCTTTTAGCCAAAGATTAGACAGACCCATAGGACAAAACAAGACTAAAGGGGCACACCAGCCCAGGGGCAAAGAAAAAAAAGAAGAAAAATACTTCTCCTTGTTCAATACTTGGAAAACATGCATTTGGTAAATTGGCAAATTGGGCCACCACATTTTCTGGGCAGACATAGCTGGCATTCCAGTGTTTTCTTCTCAATCTTCCTCAGTGTGCAGGTCTGAGACTGAGGGCAGGGATTAGGTATGATAATTTTCCCTGTTTTGGAGGCATGTTGTAGAGCACAAATTTGTTCTCTCAATCACCACATTTTCAAATGACTATAGAAAGTGTCAGGAAAAATTAGGTCAAAAATATTTCTGAAGTAAAGACTGGTCAAAGGGAAATAGCAGGAGTGCTTTATTTGCCTGTCTACTCCGATGGGCGCTACAGTTTGATTATGCAGTCAGATTCAGGACAAAACAAAGTGGGTGGCTGGCCAGCTGAAAGGGGAAAACACATGTAAAACAGGCTTTGGGGCATCATGTGAGCTATTTTCCGTAATCCTCCTTTCTGACAGATGCATACATTTGGGGAGAATTTGGGTCCCTCAAGGTAGATGGAATTGAAACCTCTCATGAGGAAAAATGATAAATGAGCAATGTCTATATAGTTCACGAGCTTTTCTAGAAAGAGTTGTTTAACAAAAACAACAGCCTGTGTTCCACATTAGATGACTGCATGGCTGCACGTGGGGTTTTCAGTGGGGCTTTACGATACAAGCTACCATCAAGGTCGCTCTTGTTCCAAATGTACCAGAGTTGAGCTGACAAGAACTGAAGCTCTGACAGTGGACACACCAGTGGAGGGATGGTTTGGGGGCTGTCTTAGGCTGGGTTCTCTAGAGAAGCAAAATCCGTGAAGCATGTAAATACATATATAGAGAGAGATTTATATTCAGGAACTCGCTCACATGGTTGTAGAGGTTAGAAAATCCCAAAATCTGTGCATCAGGCTAGAGGCTTCTCCTGACTCACGTAGCTGCAGGGACTGATGAACCCAAGATCAGGACGTCAGAAATCAGGCCTCTGGCTCACAGGCTGTGGAGGCTGATGAATCTCAAGATCAGCAGGTAAGCTGCTAGTTCAAATCCCAAGAACTGGAGATCAGATGAGCAGGAGCCAGATGCAGGATCCAGAGTGAGCAAAAGCTCGAGAGCTTTGTCAGGAAGTCCACCTATATTAGATGCAGGCCACATCCTCAAGGAAACTCCCTCTAACTGACTGGCTGCTCATAACAGATCTCTTCGTGGAAGTGATTACATCATTACATAGTGCCAAACTACATCATAACTGCTAGACCACTGAGAATCACGGCCCAACCAAGTTGACACACAACCTTAACCATCATAGGGGCTTAATTTCCAGCCAATGCACTTCATGCACAGCCACCACCCCTCTGTTAGTGGAGGCTTGTGTGTTGCTATGATGCTCAACAGGCTTCAGTGGAGCTACCAGACTAAGACAGACTAGGAAGAAAGGCCTAGTAACCGATCATGGGGATGTCACAGGACCAGGCATAGTTCAGTTCCATTGTGCGTGGAGTTGCCATGAGTCAGCTAACTACAACAACAATCAGGATGTGGAGGAACTGAAGCTCTCATCCTCCTGATGGGAATGTAAAATGGCACAATCATTCTGGAAACATCTTGGCAATCTCTTAAAAATGTAAACATACACCTACATATGATCTAGCCATCCCACTCCTAGGAGTTTACCAAGAGAAGAGAAAGCATATGCCCATACAAAGACTTGTACACTAATGTTCACACTAGCTTTACCCATAATAGCTCAAAATTGGAAACTGGTGAATAGACAAATTACTGTATAGCCATACAATGGAGTGGAATTCAGCCATAAAAAAAAAAAAAGAACTACTGATACACACAACAACATGGGTGAATCTTAAAATAATTATTCTGAATGAAAGAAGACAGACAAAACAGAGTACATACTGTAGCATTTCATTTATATAAAATTCTAGAAAATGCAGACTAATCTACAATAACAGAAAGAAAGTAAATCAGTGGTTGTCTGGGAAAATGGAGAGTGGCAAGGAAGGATTACCAAGAGGAACCAGGAAACTTTTGGGGATATGGATATGTTCATTATCTTGCCTGTCATGGTGATTTCACAGCTGTATACATATGGCAAAGGGAGCCCTGGTGGTACAGTGGTTAAGCGCTCAGCTGCTAACCCAAAGGTCTGCTATTCAAACTCCCCAGCCACTCCATGGGAGAAAGATGTGGCAGTCTGCTTCTGTAAAGATCTACAGCCTTGAAAACCCTACGGAGCAGTTCTACTCTGTCCTATAGGGTCGCCATGAGTCGGAATGGACTCAGTGGCAATGGGCTTCGTTTTTTGGTTACATACAGCAAAACTTATCAATTATATAGTTTAAATGTATGCAGTTTATTGTATGTACCTTGTATGTCAACAAAGCTGTTTTAAAAATCTAAATGTCCTTTATATTCTTCCTGTAACTGCCACCTGTTTACTCTTCAAGACTCACCTTTAGCATCTATTACCTTCCCTAGGAAGGCTTCTTGACCACCACTCCCTCTCCTCCCACATGTACACTCTGTTTCTGCCACTGCGGTGCTCACAAAGTCCCTACCTTTCCCTTTATCACAGCACCTATGACAGTGCTTTGTAATGGCTGATTGGCTTATGTGGTACTGAAGGACAGGGGCTCCATCTTTCATATCTGTGTGCTTGGCACCTCCCATCATGCTCAGGGAGTGTTTCTCAAATGAATGAATGAATTAAAGAATAAAAAAATATTTAGTTGCACCTTTCAAACACTGGATACCAAAATAGGGACATAATACATGCTTAATATTCAGTAAAGAATTGATGGATGGCTGTAAAGATGGATGCATGGATGGATGGATACATGGATTGATGGATAGATGGTCACATCTGAGCCTGCAGCAGCTAAAGCTATATTTCCCCATAACCTGGGGTTCACTTCTAAAATCTCCCCTCAACCCCTCCTCAGTAGTTATAATGTCCCCTGGTAAGTAGCTCAGACCTCCTGCTTCCTCCATACCAGCATCCACTAGGACCAGTCCACCCCAGAGCCCTGGTTTAATCCCTATTGTGACTTCAGGACATTTTTCAAACCTTTCCAAATCAATATTTCACCTGGAGAATGTTCTACTTTTTCATGGTGCTGTGAGAGGAAAAATGGAATAATTTTTTTCTAGTCTGATGCCTTCTTTTTTTTTTCTAATAAACCCCAATTTTCCAAATTATAATTAAAAGGAAAATATTAGAGCACAAACAGCATTATGACATTGAATTACTGTATTTGGTGGACTTTCCTTTCTAAATCCACATCAATAGGCAATTTAACAATAGAAGAAATCTCAATGGGAGTTAAACAGATGAAATTAACACAGTGCAAAGCTCTGGACTAAAATATTTCTTTGCCCATGTAATTGCTTGCAGCCACCCTTGTGTAAAAGCCCCCATCAGATTACAGGATTTGTTGTATGTAAATTGAAGACTAAATGGTTGGTAGCACCATTCAGCTCTGCAATGCTGGAAATGAGTTTTTTAATAGGAAATTAGATTAGTAACATTTTAGTCAACAAAAATGTGGAAAAATTCTGCATAAAGATGAGAAAATTATTCATGCAAGGAGACTTTTAGAATCAAGAATGAACAATTGTTGAAATTTGTAAATGGTTATTCACAAAAGAATTTCTCTACACTTCTGGCCAAAGTCCAGGGCAGAAAAAAAGATTTTCTTCACACATTTATCACAAGATCCCACCACAATTAATGTTCTAGATAATGACAATACAGTCCTTTCCTCCACAACTTGCTACAGTTTGTGCACAACCTGGCAGTTTAATACAGCTGTAGGACAATGCCTGTGCCTCCTGCGTCCTAATCCATGGGCAAAGGTGCTTCCTAAGAACATGAACACATGGCCCCTGAAGGCTAGGGGCAGGGCCACAGGGCAGGAGGGGAAGTCTGGGTATTTGGCCTTTTTACTCCTGCAAATGGTTTGGGCTGGGTTGTAGGAACCAGGGCTAAGTGATCCTTTCCTGCTACAATAGTCCAGGAGTCAAGGGGAATCAATATAGAGTCTCTCTCATCCCAGGAAAAATGACCCTTGGAATCCAAATCAGAGTATGGAGTCAGTAAGGAGGAGAGGGCCTGGGCAGAGAGAGAGAATATTGATTAAAAGCCAGATAGTGGAGACTTACTGTTCTCTAGAGAAACAGAACCAGTGAAATATATAGATGATAGATAGACTGATAGATAATAGATAGATAGATGGATGATTGATAGATGATTTAGATAAGTAGGTAGGTAGGAGGGTGGGTGGGTGGATGGATGGATGGATAGAGAGGTAGGTAGGGAGATATTTACTTCAAGGAATTGGCAAACACAATTGTGGGGAGCCAGAAAGTTCAAAATCCGTAAGTCAGGCAGGGTGGAGCCTCCTGCAGGAGAATTCTTGGAGAAGAGTGAAGAGTTAGTGAGTTCTGGCCAAATGTCTATTTATAGTCTGGAGACAGAACGCACCCTAGGGGAAACTCCCCTTCTGCTCTTAAGTCTTCAACTGATTGATTGAGGCCAGCCACATTATGAAGGTAATCTGCTTTACTTGAGCCCACTGATTTAATATCATGTATTTACTTTATAACAGCAGCTAGACTAGTGTTTGATCAAACAACTGGGTATCATCACCTAGCCATGTTAACACACATAAAATTAACTATCACAGAGGCCCTGGGTGCCATGCTAAGGAAGAGGAGGACTGGAGGCTTCATTTTTGCAGACAACACCTAGAAGGAGTCTTTGAACAGGGGCAAATCTAGATCTTGTGAAGTGTGACGCCCATACAATTAGGGGAGCTCTCTTTAAGAAAAGAATAAAAATTTATGAATACACAATTAGGTACAAGGCCTTGGAAGGGGATTTGCAAGGAAGAGGCCATGGAACGCAAGCTTCATAAGCTACCCTTGAATTCTACTCTGCCCACAAGACGTACCTACAAAGAGGGAGGGCACCTTTTATGGAGCCTGTGACCCATGATTGGGGAGAAAACTACACCACATGATTGCTCTTCTTCATCAGGGTTGAGTGATGTGCAGGGAGTAGGGGCCCTGGTATCCGGGGTTGTCAGGGTTCTTCAGAGAAACAGAACCAATAGGATACATACAGAGAAAGAGAGAGATTTATTTTAAGGAATTGGCTCAGGTGACTATGGGGGCTGGCAAGTCGAATTTCAGAATAGGACAGGCGAGCGGGTTGGAAATTCAGGTAGGATTTCTATCGCACAGTCTTGAGGCAGCATTCCTTCTTCTCCAGGAAGCGTTGGTTTTTTTCTTGTAAGGTCTTCAACTGACTGGATGAGGCCCACCCACGTCGCTAAGGGCAATCTCTCTTCCTTAAAGTCAACTGATTATAAATGTTAATTACATCTACAAAATGCCTTCACAGCAACATCTAGACTAGTATTTGTCAAAACAACTGGGCACCATAGCCTAGCCAAGTTGATGCATAATATTAACCATCACATGAGGCAACATGTAACTGGCTGGAGGTTGTCTTGTTTACCCCTGTTCCACCATAAACAGGGGATGGTTGGTGTGTGAGTTGCTAATAGACACAGGTCTTCAGAAACCTGAGCCAGTTCCCTCAAAAATGGTCATTCAGAAAACTGTTGTGAGGGAACAGGAAAACACAGAATTAGGTTGAATCAAGTGCCTAAGAGCCTGAGAAACGGGTCTTTGGACTCATTCTACTTCAATTGTACAACTCTTTAGGGATAGTTCTGCCCTGCGTCCAATGTTGAAATGGCTGAAAGGGAGGGAGAGGTATCCAGTGAGACAGCTCACATTAGAGGGAATTTTAGCAGCCAGAGCTATTGATTAGATCATGCCACCCCCTTTGTTTAGCTAGTTTTCAGACTGCACTGGCTAAGCATCTTAGTATGTCTTTGTTAGGAACATTGACTCTATATACAGCCACACTGTCTAGGTTCAAATCCTGGTTCTCCCACTCACTAGTCCAAGGTCCACATCTTGACCTTGGAGTTCATTCAATTTAGCACTTTACTAGATATGATCTTCTATATTTTTGGGCAAAAAAAATATACCTCTTTGTGCTCAGTTTTCATACCTATAAAATAGGAATTATAATAGTATCTGTCTCATAGGATTGCTGTACATATTAATGTACATAAAGCTCTTAGAACAGCATAGTAATAAATATTAACTATTATTATTATTGTTTCTTTTTAAATGACAATTATGTAGACCAACAGATTTCAAACTAGGTGTAACTAAGCATCAACTGGGGATATGTTTTTAAGCAAACTTTTTATTGAAGTATAATGTACATATAGAAAATTGCACAAATCATAGCTCTACAGCTTAATATATCTTCCAAAGTAACTACCTCTCAGACCAAAAATAGAATATGGCCACAACCTGAAGTGCTTTTATAAATGCAAATTCTAGAGTCTCTAGCCAGAATTTCTGAAAAAGAGGAATAGGGTTAGATTTCCCAGCCTCCCTAACATAATAACCTGTTCAGTATCAGACATGTATAGGAGAAGCACTCAAAAATATAGATTTGCATATTATTCAGGTAGTATTTATTTATCTAATTGAATTGAATAAAGTTTGAAGTACCTAATCACATCAGATTTCAGCCATAGAAGAGACTCGTTAAAAGAGTTCTTATTTTATTTAACTCTTGCTCCCTAACAAATTACCCCCAAAAGCTCTATGGCTTAAAACAACGATATTAATTATCCCACACTTCTTGTGAGTCAGGAATCTAGGTGTGACTCACCTGGGTTGTCTGTTCTTCCAGGGTCTCTCACAGGTTACAATCAAGCTGTCAGCTGAGGCAGCAGTTTCACCTGAGGGCTCAACTGCGGAAGGATCGTCTGCTTGTTGGTAGCAGTAAGTTCCTCAAGTGCTGGACTGACAATGCCCTTAGTCCCTTACCACTTGGGCATCTCTATGGGGCAGTTTCCTTTATCACAGTGAGCAAGCAAGAAGAGCCAAAGAGAGAGAGTGTAGGCAAGAGAAAGAGTACGAGCACGATGTAAGTCACAGTCTGTTATAAACTAATAGTGGAAGAGACAGACCATCACTTTTGCTGTTCTCTTTTCATTAGAAACAGATCACTAGGTCCAGCCCCCAGATAAAAGGAGAGGAGTGAATACTAGGAGGCGGGGATCATGAGAAGCCATTTTAGAAGTGGCCTTGCACGGGTCTTTTTCCTAAGTTGCACACTTCTTCCCTTCTGAACCTCAGCTTAGAAGAGAGGAGTGAGTCCTGGAACTCAGAGGCTGCTCCAGTGTCGGTGTTTTCTCTCATGGCTCAGCCCTCACACTCAGCACACCAGTTGGCCTGGTGTGATGGAAAGAACACAGGCTTGGCTTTGAACCTGGGCTGCCAGGAACTGCCTGTATGTGTTGGGCATGTTACTTAATGAGTCTTCCTCTGCAACATGAAGATAAGATATGTCTTGCAGGGACTGTGAGGAGCAAGTAAGATGGAATTTATGCAATGCCTAACCAATAATTGGTGCTCAGTCAATTTTATTTCCCTTCCCCCATGTTTTGAGGTATTTGCTATCCCTCTGAGAGAAAGCACCAACATCCTGCCTCTTCCCTAAACGTTATTACTTCTCCAGGCCCCATAGCCCCTTAGGCTTTTCTCTGTGGCTGCCATCTCTGATCTTTCCCTCACCTCAGAACCCATACCACTGACTACCTGTTCCACACATCTCAACCTTGGAGTTCATTCAATTTAGCACTTGACTAGATACGGCCTTTTATTTTTGGCTAATTGTTTCCTCTAAACAGTTGACAGTTTGAAGGTAGGGGCTGTGCCCTACATGTGGGGTTATATGTATACATATATATATATATATATGGCTTAGTGTTCATACTATGTGCTCAACACTTGCTGAATTGATTTCCACTAGTTCTTATCTTCCAATCAGAATGGAATTGATTTTATCGTTTTGCCTTTCTGCATTTTGCTGGGCAGGGAATTACACAATCAACAATCTGACAGGTTCACAAAGAGTCTGGCCTTGCTTGTTTTAAATCAGTCAGTGAAGCCACCATGAGCAAAGCTGTGCGGGGGAAACAGAGAAACACAACGTATGGTCTCTGCCCCCTGGGAACTGACAGATGAGAGGCAATAAGACATGAGCAGGCAAACAAGTTACCAATAATAAAACATTAAACATGAGAAGTGCTCCATGGATAGAATACGTCATCAAAGAGCTCGGTGCGGAAAGAAATCATGAGGCTGGAGTGGCCAGGGAGAGTTTTATAGTAACGAGAAGCATTCGAGTTGGGCTTAGAGGGTTGAGTAGGATTCAGGCCAGCAGAACGGCTGGTGGTGTGGGTGGGGGGAGGAGGGAGACCTTTCTGGCTAGAGTAATATCCTGTGCCCAAGGGTCAAGCAGGATGTGTTCTGACACAATGGAAAGTTTGGGGATGGGGAACAATGGGAGAAAAGATTAGAGAGGTAAGTATAGGTCCTAGAGGGCCTCTAAGCGAGCTAAGGAAGTTGGACATTTTGTTATAGACTATCAGGCCTTGTTGGATTTTTGAGCTGCAGAATGACTTGATAAAAGTTAGCGCTAAGGAAGGATGGTCTGGCTTCAGGGTGCAACCCAAACCGAAAATTCCAAGTCTAGCTGGTACTAAACAGTCTAGAAAGTTAGCCCTTGGCCGCAGTTTTGTGGCCTGGCCCTGACTGCTATGGAACTATTCAGGATCTGAATTGCTTTTGTTCCTCAGGCCTCAGGTGTCTAACTGCGCATGGACAATTCATCACTCAGACTTGGGCATCATTTCTACATGCTGGCCTGGCTTCCATGGAAGGAACTCTTCCTGTTGAAGAAAACACACATACAAAACAAATACAAAAGCAAAATAAAAGTCATTTGAGAATTCTTGCAACATCTGTGCAAGCTGGGTAATGGGCAAATATTCTCCTACCTGGGACCATATCCTCACTAAGCTGCAGAATCATGAAAATTAAAAAACGAATAGACTTAATAGGTATTTTTAGTGTGTCCCCCCAGACAGAATCCGATTGCTCCCCACAGGATAGAATTAAATTACTCTAAAGCACAACTACTTCCCAAGAAGGCAGACAATCTTAATAATTTAAGGAACTTAAGGAGAATAATAAGTTTAAAAAACAAATTATGATTTTGAAATTATTTATGCAACTACCATAGAAGCACGTTGGGATATTCCTTTGGAAGCATAACAAATCTAAAAAGGAGATAAAGTAAAGGTCCTAAATGCATGAACCTAATCTTCCAGAAGCAATGGTGTCATCAGTCATTGGCAGGCCTGGCAAGGTAAGCAGACTCTCTTGAGAACAGGGGTGATGGTCTCTCCTCATGGAAGTAAGAGTTTAATCCATAATACTGGAAAGATTGTCAGATCTGGGATCCCAGCTGGGTGCAGGAGGGTCTGACTGAGCATGTGATGGATTGGAAACCAAAGCTTCCAACAGTTCATTTACATAAATGGACTTCAGCTGGAGGAGAAGGCGGGGCCAGGGATGGGGACTGAAAAGCACAGGGCCTGGCCATCTAGGATATTAGTTTTCTGAGCATTCTTGTAAGCTTCCTTCTAAGCTCTGTGGACAGAACGGAGCTGCCAGGAAAAACTGAAGGAGATATTTCCACAAATGAGTCTGTGAAGAACAACAACTAACATTATTTTGGGCATTCATGTTCTAAGCATGGAACTAGCAGTGGCATTATCAGTTAATCCTCTTGACAACTCTTTGAGGTATGCACTATTACTATTCCCACTTCACAGATGAGAGTACTGACTTATCTAAGGTTACCCCGTGTCATGGATTGAATTACATCCCCCAAAAAATGTGTGTATCAGTTTTTCTGGGCCATCATTCCCAGTCCTGTGTGTTTGTCCTCCATTTTGTAATTGTAATTTTATGTTAAAGAGGATTAGAGTGGGATTGGAACATCTTTACTTAGGTCACATCTCTGATCCAATGTAAAGGGAGTTTCCCTGGGATGTGGCCTGTACCTCCTTTCCTTTTATCTTACAGGAAAGGGAAGCAAGCAGAGAGTTGGGGACCTCACACCACCAAGAAACGAGTGCCAGAAGCAGAGTGCATCCTTTGGACCCAAGGCTCCTGCACAGAGAAGCTCCTAGTCCAGGGGAAGATTGATGAGGAGGAGGACTTTTTCCAGAGCAAACAGAGACAGAAAGCCTTCCCCTGGAACTGATGCCCTGAATTTGGACTTCTAGCCTACTACACTGTGAGAGAATACATTTCTCTTTGTTGAAGCCATCCACTTGTGGTATTTCTGTTATAGCAGCACTAGATGACTAAGACACCCAGTGAGTAAGTGGCAAAGCTGGAACTGAAGCCCAGGTCAATTGACTCCAGAGCTCATCCTCCTCAACATTGCACTAAATGGTGTGATGAGCGAGGCTAGGGACAAACACTACCCAGAGTGGGGAGAGGTGGGATGGAAGCAGTGTGCCCCAGTTATGCAAGGAGGGCTCCAGAAAAGCAGGGCCTCTGGCACAGGCATCAGTGAATTGGCAGAAGGCACCAACAGCAGACAGGAGAAAGGCGGGCCAGAGTAAAGACCATGAGAGAACTGAGGGGTCCCAAAATATTGGGGGTGGGATTCTTCAACATGGGGATGGCAGTAGAAGAGATTGTGCGGGAAAAGGATACAGTGAGAAGAGAAGACGGCCCAAGACAGAACCCATCTCTGCAGACACCAACATTTCAGGGATGAACCAAAGGAGGGGATCTCAAAACTGAAACCAAGAAGCAGACAGCCAATGTTCTGTCGGCCCAAATTTATTAAAATTTGTTTTATTTCATTAAGTATATTCTTCAAATACAGCCATTTGAGAGTCTGGGAGTATTTGTCTTAGATTTGTCTACTTCATACTCAAACTAACATTGCTTTTCTTGTAAATTACTCTCCCTTCCTTTTATTGATTACAGAAACATTGCATGTTAGCTTTAAGTGCAAAAGAAAAATTAGAAAGATACTGCAGGGGAAAAAAATCCCTTTAAATAAAGTTTCATGCAAAGCATTCATTCAATGAACGTTTATTGAGTATCTACTATGAGAAAAAAAGTCAGGAGGAGCCAGGTTAATTTTATGGTCAATTAATTTCACCAAGTTAACCTATCAGAAGTGATGGATGTAGTGCCCCTCAGTGCCATCTGGGACAACAGAGTGTGATCCAAGCCTGGGATAGAGGAGACAGGCCACTCAGCTGTTTGGTCCAACCAAAAGATATTGAAACATGGGTCACCAAAGAAGGACTTGCTTAGGGTAGCAGTGAAGCCAGAGCTAGAAATAAGCCTATGACACAGCACTGGGATTCAACTAATCCTTGAGGCTAACTGAGTGAAAATCATGATCAATATGGAGTAGCCCAGCATCAGAACTGTGTCTCAGAGATAGCTTGAGAGCAAGGACACAAGACATACTAATGGCATATCAGAGGTCTCCAACCATTTTTGAAACAATGTCCCAAAATCCCATCTAGATTTAAATGGACCCCAGTCCTACGGCATGTGGATGTATCACTTTTTTAGGGGTTGCAGTGTCCCTTTGGGAATATCACCTTCAGTCTCACTAAAATAGGATTTAGCATGTGTGTCTTGGTAGCGCACTAGTTAAAGCACTCAACTGCTAACTAAAAGGTTGGCGGTTTGAACCCACCAGCTCTTCTGTGGGAGAAAGATGCGGTAGTTTGCTTTTGTGAAGATTTACAGCCTTGGAACCCCTATGGGGCAGTTCTACTCTGTCCTATAGGGTTGCTATGAGTCAAGACCAACTCAATGGCAGTAGGTTTGGTTTTTGGTTTCATTCCTTAAAATACTAGTATCTATATCTACCTATCTATCTATCTATCTAGCATCTATCTATCTACAGATACATCTCTCTATAGATAGCTCTCTCTCTCTCTCTCTCTCTCTCTCTCTCTCTATATATATATATATATATATATATATATATATATATATATATACTTTTTTTTTTTTTTTTGGCCAGGCGATGATCCCGTTTTCACAGGAAGATCATACAGCAGTGAAGAAAATGGGCAAAAAAGAAGATGGATGATGATTAAGTCAGACTGAAGAAGGAGACAGCATCTGAAAGGAAGCAAGAACAATAAAAGATCCATTAAAGTTACACTGTGGCAATGATCAGAAGGTACATTCTGGCAACAGACACTCCTTAATGTAGAGATTTCGTTGAAGTAGACTATTCACCATGCTGGCCACTTTAGGCCTTTTTTCTCCTTTGTAAGAGACTTTTAATCAAAGGGTGAGTAGCATTTCCTATCCTTCCAGGGTAATCAATACTCCCACCAGAGCCAGGAAGAGGCCGTCTGACAAAGCCAGCATTGTTGCCAGTCTGCTCCAGGACTCAAAGGAAAGTTGGCAGTCCTGAGCAGAATGTGAATCTTTGACGATCTCCTAATGGCCAACATTATTAAATAGTAATCATATGGCTCTGAGCTCTTCAGGTTCTTGTCATCTCAGAGTTCAAAGGGCTGTGTAAATCCTGTGCTCCCATTTTTGTCTCATCTCCTTTATCCTCCCAAAGATGAGCCAGAAAACTTCCAGCCTGCTATGTGAGTTCTCTATCTCAGGCTCACCCTCTATTTGAGCTCTTGTGCAAAGTGCGAACACATTCTAGAAAAGTTGTGATTTGGGCCAGTGTTATTCCTGAGAGGAGGGAGATCCCGGGGTGGTTTGTGCCGTGCAGAGCACATCTGTATTCCACAGGAAGCTCTGAGACTCTTCCTCACTAAAGCCCCACCATCCTTCCTGGAGATCAATCAGGAGCCACTGTGAGAGCTTTAGAAGAGGAGATAAAACCCAAGAAGAGTCTTTATTTTTGGTATTCATAACAGTTGCGCTTTTAAGTAGTTCTTTTTCTTTAAACTTTAAAATCTTTTGACAGAGGCCAATCAGAAAACATCAGGCCCAGAGTTCATCTTAAAAAGAACTTTCACATGTCTTAGTCACTGAAATCAGTGGCTAAGAAAAGGAATGAGCAAGACATAATGCTTTTGTTTCCTAACCAGTTTGAAGGGCTAGACAACTTGAGTTCCTTTCTATTGCACCAATTTTTTTTAAAGGAAAAAAAAGTAAACCCCTCAAAAACCTCTCACACACATGTTCAATGACAGTTTCTCTATTACCTTCTCTAGTTTAAATCACTGATCAATACTAATGAATTCCCACTGAATAAGACTATTTGGAGAACAGTCAAAATAATTTTGATCCATTATACTTTTCCATAGAACATGGAATGGCTACTAGTTAGAAAGAAATAGTTATTCCCAGATGGAAGTCAATCTAAACTTGAAAGGACTTTAAATTGGCAATAAATTGGGTGGGGACAATGAGGGGAGTTGTTTCAGGTACAGAGTAGATAAAGTTGAAATCATAGTATTCCAGTATTCCCTATGTCCTTATCACCCATTCCCAACTATGTTCTAAAATGTGTAGACCAGTTGAGAAGGTGTCCTGCCCAAGAGGGAGTGGTTATATCAGCACAAGGTCTATTGGGTGATAGATGGAATGCAGATGGCTCAGCGAATCGCCATTAATATATCATGAATGGAAAGTTAACCCACAACTTGGCAACCACAAAGGTAAGGCACTAGGATCTTCTACTAAAGTGAGTAGAATTAACTGAGGGTCCCAGCTACTTCTCTCTGAAATCCATCTCTGTCTTTGTGCCAAGGCCATGCTTTCTATGCACTTCTCCCAGCCTATGACACAGTGAAGCAGGGATGCTAATGAGTTACAGGGCTCCACTGAGGGGTGATGTTGGCTCAAGGACTTCCTGTTGGCCTGGCCAAACTTGTCAAACTTCAGTGTAGTCTACGACCTTCTTTCCTTCGCTCTCTTCTCCACAGCAGTCAGAACTGCTTCGCAGTCGAATGGCTCTTCTGGGCTCTTTTGGTTTCTTCCTCATTATCCCTCACCAGTGTTTCCCTCAATTAACCTGTTGCATATCAGTTACCTAGTGCTGTGTAACAAAACAAAACAAAACAAAAAACCCACAAGTGAGTGGCCCTAAAGAACAGGAATCTATTGTTGCGTACTTTTGAAGGCTAGAAGTCCAAATCAGGGCATTGGCTATAAAAAGAGAGTCCTTGTTTGCTGGTGGCCCCAGAAGTTCCTTGGAGCTCCTTGGCATTCCTTGGCATTCCTTGGTGTCTGTCTTTCCCCCATGTGTGGCTATATCTATTCTGCTCTTTTTATAAGATACTTCCAAGCAATTAGGTTTAGGACCCACCCTACTCTGGTATGGCCTCATTAACATAACCCCTATTTCCAAACAGGGTCATCTTTATAGGTACAGGGGCTAGGATTTCAACACATATTTGGAGGGGCACACAATTCAATCCATAACAAATATCCAATCTCATCTTGGTGTTGGCTTCTCAGAAGACCTAGAAAAGCACACAAGGTACGTCACTGAGAGAGGATCATATCGATGGACCCAAGACTAAGTGCTTATATGTCACCACCACCATAGGTAATCCATTACAACCCAAGATAAATCAAACTGCTCTCCAAGAAATTCGGTTGCATTTCTGCAGGTTTCTGCAATTACTGATACTGCCATTGCCTCCCATCTGTGAGGTAATTTTCCCATCCATCCTACCTGTATATGGTTAATCTTCCTGAAATGTTGCTCTCAACCTTTCTCTCCCCTGCTCGGGTCTCTTCTCTGGACAGCTTCCCCAGGCATCCTCAATCAGTCTACTAGGGGCAAGAAAGGTTCCAGCATTCCCTACAACAAGAGTCAAAAGGGAACGCAGTGTCCTTTTATGAGCACCATGTTTCCCCAGGGACTTCCTCCCCAGGAACTTCCTTCCTTCAGTGGGGTTAAGAGGAGGCCATCAAGTTTATAGTATGATGTACCTTTCCCTGACTTCTTCTCCTTCAATAATAGTGGCCAAGAGGGAACCATAGACTCTCTCCTCTCACAATTTTATATCTCGCTTTCTTTCATTGGGAATTATATTGTTATTATCTTTTTATGCTTGTGAAAATTATTTATAGATGTTAATTTTAATAACTGGTTAACATATCATAAGTTTACTTAGCCATTCCCCTACTGTTGGGTGTTTAGGTCCAATTTTTCTGTTATAAACAACTTTTTTATAACTGCTTTTGGGGTTGTTTCACTAGCTAGAATGTAGAAGGTAAAACCTTGGGGTTGCAGGGTGTGAAGATTTTTAGATTCTTGATATATTGACAAATCCTTGTCAGGTTTTTAGAATCCTTCAGGTCTCAGCTCAATGTCCCTCCTCCCAAACTTTCACTGCCCCTCATCTTAATTGTGTCCCCATCTCCTGGAGCTCTGGCACACTCTCTCACTTTATATTCCCTAATTCTGTTTTATTTTTCTCCATGTGAAGTGGTTAAGAGCTCAGCTGCTAACCAAAAGGTCGGCCATTTGAATCCACCGGACACTCCTTAGAAACTGTATGGGGCAGTTCTACTCTGTCATATAGGGTCACTATGAGTTGGAATCAACTTGATGGCACACAACAACAACGATTCCTGTTATCCTCTCATAGCAACTTTGTTTTGAGAATCCCTATCACAATTTACAATACTACATCTATTAGTATGTTTATTTAATTAATGTTTGCCTCTGCCTTTGGAGTGTAGTTTTTGTAAGGACATCAGGGACTCTTTAGTTCACCACTGAATGCCAGTGACTAACACATTGTCTGGGATATAGTGGGCCAGGAATGAATGAATGAGTGAGTGAATAAATATGTCTATCATCAAGACACAAACACACAAGGTACAAAGCAGGTTGGGAAGTTTTGGATGAGATGAAAGAAATTATAGCACCCTGTCCCTAGGCAAAGGGGCCCATGGAGGTCCTTGCACACCCACTGCCTCCCTGAGAAGCAGCAATGGTTAGAACTGAAGATCTACCTTCTTCTGAGAGGCCACCAGATCTTAATCTATCTTTCCGTTTTTACTTCAGACATCAGAAGAAGCCCCAGACCTCCAGGTCACCTCTCATTAGCTGGTCTCATCCTGAAAGGCTTTGTACATCCGCTACCCTCTTCTTGCTCTAATTGATACCTGAAGCCTTCCTTGTGGTGGCTGCTCTTCTCTCACATGGTGTATATTTTGGATTTGGAAATGGGATAGGTATCTTTCTTACTCCTTATTGACACTTCCAGGTCATTATCCCACCCTTCTTGCTAAATCCCCACCCTCCTCCTTTGAAGCTCATTGATTAGACTATAATATATGTTATCCACTCTTTGTTGCAGTCTTCGATAGATCTTCATTCTGTGAAGATTTCAGCACCTGAATCCCTATCTTGCAACCATATTTGTTATTGTTGCTGATTTCAGCATCCATGAAAAAGATCCTCCTAATATCCTGGTATCTCAGTAGGGTGACCCCCTCACCTCCATTGATCCTGTCTCTTCCACCTCACATCCACTCCCCTCTCCCACAGGCATACCTGCCAATATCACACCTATCAGTATTCCCTTCATAAACACCACTTAGAGCACTCCACTCCACTCTCTGATAATTTTAATATCTCAACTCCCACCAGGGTCTCCAATCCATTAAGCCAACATTGTTTTATCTACTTATCTGGCTTTGTACTCACTTTTCTCTTCATCCGCTTAGATCATCATTGTCATAACCTCTTTTGTTTCTCTCTTCCTTAGCCATACTCATCTGACAAAATACTAAGCCTGCCCTCCTTACTATTCTTTGAACATACCTGGCACACTCCTGCCTCAGACTTTTGCACTTGATATTCCTTCTGTTGGGCATGCCCTTCCTTCACATAGTCACATGGCTCCCTTACTTCCTTCCGGTCTCTGCTCAACTGTGACCTCTGTGCCCCCTACTAAAAATAGCAGCATCCTTGCTCTCTCACTTTATATCCCCTAATTCTGTTTTATTTTTCCCCATGCCAAGTATGACTCTCTGAATACTACATGGCTATTTATTGTTTCCCTATTATAATGTTATTCACTGGTGTATTCCCAGCACCTAGAATAGCACTTGGCACACAGTGGGTGCTATGAATGAATGAATGAATGAGTATGAGATAATTATTTTTCCTAAACTCACTCTGAATTCTACAGTATAAATTTCAGGCCATATAAAGTATCATCTTCTTTAAAAATCAATATTGGTCTCTTCATGGCCTGACAATTACCTTGAACAAATCACACAAATAGGATATCTATGATTTTCAATTAATCCAGTGGGAGCACCTAAAAGGACTTAAGATACACTGCTGAAGATACTAGCATAGAGTCTGAAGTAACCAATCAGAGATTTGAAGTCCCTGATGAGCCATCCGCTAATGAATGGAGAGAACATTTCCTGGCTTACGGGAAGGAGAGCTGGAGCCAAGGGAAGTGCCTTGTTCAGCTGGATTAGTTATTGGAAACTCATTTCCTTAGGCCAGCCAGTTCCTCTAGACACTGAGAGTCTCTGGCTGTCTCCCCTCCCCTCTAGGGGTGTGGAATAGGCCTGGAGCAGGGGGAGTATCAGCTACTGGCTCCTGCCTCTCAACCCATGAACAGTCCATTTATGGGAGCAATGATGGAGAAGAACCTTTGCTAGCAGAGGGTGGGCACAAACGCTTCTGGCCAAAGCACTTGAGTGAACCTCCAAAAGTTCCCAGGAGCGAATACTCAGTCCTAGTGAGCTGCCCAAGTTGTGTGATGGTCTGAAACTGGACTAGAAAAGCAGACTCAGCCACTGCCAATGTTTCTCTCTGAGAAATTGTTAACTGTGTTTGATTAGGATCTTGAGTGAAATAAGCTACTCGTTTCATTGGGAATGTCTCAGAGCTAAAAGTTTCTTTCTGTGCATAATTAATATTCTACCTCTTTGAAGATAAATTTTATCTATCCAGCTCTGAAAATGGATCATTTCCCCTTGGCTATGACTATGTCATCTCCTTATCAAAAATAAAATAAAACACAGAGAAAAATGATATGTAAAGAAAAAGAAATGCTCGCTACAAATGATTTATATTTTTATTCCCAGCATGCAAAGCTTAAGAATGCTTTTAATGCATGTCCAGCTTGAAACCTCCTGCAAATGTCTTACAAAATTTTATAACAGGCTTTTCCCATCTGTTCTGAAAGCAGCTGATGATTTAATGCAAATTGTTATTGTTTCACCATCTCCTAGCGATCTTTTCTATTTTAGGTTAGCATTCGGGGGTCTCTTTTGCATCTGCTTCAGAAATTCGACTGCTAGGAACTAGCCTTTTGTTGTGGTCTCTCTGTGTTCTACTGCATCCTGCTTTTTTCATGTTTCAGATCCTACTTGGTTTTCATATTCGCTGTCTTCAATCTCGTATGACTCTTCCTTTTCTCAAAATTAAAACTTGGCTTAGAAATGAACACCTTCTGGGCTGAGAGTCTACAACAGTGAACCAAAGAAGGCAGAGCATGGAACAGTAGGTACCACCATGGGACCTGGGTGGGGTCTGCAGATCCATAGGGACAGCTGGCATTGACCATTTCAATAGACAATTCAAATTTAAATTTATGACACACTATGCCTGAAGTATGAATAAACCATGATATGTATATATAGTTTATATATTACAAATTATACGTTGTTGTCGTTGCTGGTGCCATCGAGTCAATTCTGACTCATAGTGACCTATGCACAAATAGAATGAAACACTGTCCGGTCCTGCGCCATCCTCAAAATCGTTGTTATGCTTGAGCCCATTGTTGCAGCCACTGTGTCAATCCATCTCATTGAAGGTCTTCCTTTTTTTTGCTGAATATATTTATATATTAATTATATAAATTTCAGGCATGTATACATAGTATTGTGATTAATAAAATTCATTTTAAAGGGCATTATTAATTTCATAATAACGATACATTATGTTGTGCTTATTTTTCCCAATCAATAAAAAGTACAGTTACCATCAATAAAAAGTACAGTGATTAAGCACTGGGCTGCTAACCCAAAGATCAGGGGTTTGAACCCATCAGCTGCTCCTTGGGAGAAAGATGTGGTAGCCACCTTCTGTAAAGATTTACAGCCTTGGAAACTCTATGGGGTAGTTCTACTCTGTCCTATAGGGTTGACATGTGTCGGAATCGACATGATGACAATAGATTTTTAAGGCATTGGTAGTTCAGTGGTGGTGGAATTCTTGCCTTCCATGTGGAAGACGAGAGTTTGATTCCTGGCCAATGAACCTTAAGCACAGCCATCACCCATCTGTCAGTGGAGGCTTGAGGGTTGCTACGATGCTGGACAGACTTCAACAGAGCTTCAAGACTAAGACGGACTAGGAAGAAAGGCCTGGTGATCTACTTCCAAAAATCAGCCTATGAAAACCCTGGTTGCAGTTAGGACAATGGGTTTTGCATTCTGACTAAGCCACTCACCAACTGCATCACTGGCATGTCACAAGCTCTGTGAGTCTCAGTGTCCTCTTGTGTCAAATTTGGACTATCACTTCTCTAACCTGCATCGCAGGGTTTTGAGACTCAAACAGAAAAGATGGGAATGTGTTGCAAAAATGCTATACAGATGAATCAACCAAATAAAGTGGGAAGCCAGAGGCAGCTTGCTGACTGTAACCACTGGTCTCAGTTTTAGTGGGAATGCTTTGGTTGCTTGGACCAGATGGGGAGCTCTTGGGCTCAGATGGAAGTCAAGCCAAGCAGATAAAATTAAGGTGAGTTTGGAAATGGAGTTGCAGGTCAAGGCATGTGTAGGACAAATTCACTCTGAGGCATCACAAGACAAGTTCAAAGTTTGCCTTATTCCCAAATACCTCGCATTTGTTGGTGACTCCTAATCTGACCCAGCTCTGGGTTGTCAGGCTAATGTTTTCACTCATTTCATCCCAACATAAACAGCTGTGATAAGTATGTTGCCTCTGACAACTAAAACCGAATAAAAGCAAGTCAGATATGAACTGAACCCTGAAACCAGCTCATTAACCAAGGTCATGATTGGTTTAGAAATTTGCTTTGTTTTCCTTCCTGTCATATGCCAGCAATATACAGCACTTTTCTCCCCCGTTGTTTGCAACAGGCTGGGACCGGAGCCATGTGAAACTGTTTTTAACGGCAAAACTTTCAAAGTTGCACTTAAAATATTTGCATCATAAAAATCCCTCATGGAAGCCAAACTTCAGTTTCAGAAGGAAGCTTCCACCAAGCAGCAAAACTTGCCTTCAGAGAAAGAAGAAAGTCTCCTGCAAACATCACCATATTCCAGCTGACTTCTGGGGAGGAGAATCAGATCCTTCTTGAGGCATCTACCACGTCTAGGAACAAACTCCAAATGTCTTTTCTAAGCCAACAGCAGTGTGAGGTGACTCAGCAGTCAGTTCAGCAATTTGGAAAATGGGTGTTTTTCACACGTTTAATTGATCCTGTGAGCAGATAAGCGCTAAGCATGAAGGATGAATAATTGTTGAACTTCACTGTGGGACAACTTAGTCCATTGTTGCTAGAATTTGTCTCCTCTGTCCCGTATTAAATAGACGCATCTGGAGAGTGACAGACTAATGCAGACATAACTTGCTTAAAAAAAATTTAAAAATCAGAAAATAAAAACTGATCCCTTAAATCTGAACTCAGAGAAGAAAAGAACTTGTGAGGAGAGGTGATTATTCTAACAAAGGATTCTTGACCTGACAGGAGCCATAATGGGAGTCTTTAGAAGTAAAATCTCTTACTATGTGCTTAATGTAAAGAAACGTAATTTATGGACAAAGGACACACACAGACTTTTACTTTGCCGAATGGGATATGAAAGCTAAGGACAAGACGCCTGTGGCAAAGATGTTGAAGGAAGAGGAGGTGAGATCAGTGCTGGCTGGCCTGAAAGATGATGAATTTTGGAGGAAAGAACCCATCTAACGGGAAAATAATTTTCTGTGATGTGGTGTGCAATGACACTCTGTTTTCCTCATGAGCTCTAAAGTAAAATGTCCTTTTATTGTTTAAAAAAAAAACTTATATTCAGAATTACCACCCTAATCCCTCACACATTAAAAAAACTCAATTTAATTCAACCAGCTTTTGTGATCTAATCATTACTCAGAGCTGAAGATGGTTTCCATTAAAGCATCTCCGTCACTCTCACTTTCTGACCTGTGAATGTTCTTATTAGCTGCCTTATTAAGATGATATCCTGTCTCTGAAGTAAGGAAGATTATCTCCCTATCTGACACATCATTGTAGTAATCTTTGTTTTAAAAAAGAAAAAAATTTAAACCTGATTTTTAACTAGATACTTACATTTATGCCACACTATGCTACCCAAAGGAAAATATTCATAATGTAATGTGCTTAGAGGTGGTTAGTTGAACTTTAGTGGTTTACTCTCCCATGACTAACAAAGTCAGAAGCAAAGAACTATATGCTTAATAATAGGCTGATTTCATCTGGGGGAATACCAGAGCTTTAAGGATTCATAAATAGCAGCAAAAATGGGCTCAAACATACCAACAATCATGAAGATGGTGCAACACCAGGCAATGTTTTGTTTTGTTACACACAAGGTCGCCATGCATTGGAGAAGACATGATAGCCGCTAACAACACAGGACATATATAGAATTTCATAGCAAATATATAGAATTACATATGCATAAACTATACATACCTGTAACATGTATATGCAAACGTGTATTTTCTCATAAAAAATACTGGAGGAAGAGAAACAGCTTTGGAAGTAACTGTGGGTAAATTAAGAACAATGATCTGGGCAGAACTGGACAACATTAGACTCAAGAAGCCGGACTGACTCCTAGTTTCTTACCTTTCAAAGCCTTGTTTTCAGACTCATCGTGGAGGACGATCATGGAAAACACTGATGTCAAAGTTGTCTGTTTTCATATTTTCTTCCCCATTTCAAAATGGGTCTAAAATAAAGCCAACTGCCCCATTCAACAAAACAGAAAATTCATTTGGTGTACTGTCTCTGGTTTGGTATATCTGACTTCCTTGGCAGAAAGTCTGAGAAGCCCAGGTACCACTCACCTTCCTGTTGATGGACAGCCCTGCCGGTTGTGGAACGCTTGGACCTCTGAGCTCCTTTGGCCTAAATGACCACAGGGAGAGGAGGTGTTGGTGGTGTCTAAATTACATAGATACAGGAGAAGTATTAACGGATGAAAACCAGTTGCCACGGAGTCAAATTCAACTCATGGCAACCCATGTGTGTCATAACACTGGTCAGGTTCTTATTTCCCAACTTACAAAGTAAGGCTTTGCCATTTCTTTTAGATGGACACTCACTACTATTTGCACAGTGTTTTAGAACTGTGTTGCATAAGGTTTTCAATGACTGATTTTTTTTTCAGAATTAGATCACAAGGCCATTCTTTCTAGGCGTCTTTGGTGGCTGCCAACCGCCGATCCTCTCTTGGTTAGCAGGAGAGCGTGCTACCTGTTTGCATCACCCAGAAACTCCATAACAGTAAGAGTGGTGATAACTTCATAGTCTTTTTCAAGGGACAGTTGAGTTACTCCTTTCCATCCTCATCAAAGTATGTGCTCCCTTTCATGGATGTGAGGTTTCTTTCTGGGGGTTCGAAGCATAGAAAACGGCAAGTCTTGATAGTGCCCGGTCTGGCTTTTCCTCTAGACACGCTCTTCCCATCATACCCTTGAAGACCTCAGGAAGTGTTTGGGAGCCAGAAGGGCAGTTCACTGAGACGAGATTGCTTCTTCGTGGAGCATATTTTCTCTTCTGTCTATATCTATTCCTACCTCTCTTCTCAGTAACCCTCAAATTGTCAGTTTTAATCTATAAATCCCTTTGTGATTTGGGCCCCCACAACATTCAATATTGCCTCTCTTACTTAATCTATAAATTCCTTTGTGATTTGGGCCCCCACAATATTCAATATTGCCTCTCTTACTCTGCTTCTTGCTGTCAGTAGGGATAAATAACCTGAGAATTCTGGCATTTGCCCTGGACCTCCTGGTCAGTGAGAAAATGAACAAATCTATCCATCTTTCCTTTTCTACTCTCCCATACTTTGCATGGATGTAAAAACCAAAGAGGTGATATTTACTTGGCAGGCCATATACCTAATTACTAACCCTCAGGTGACAGAATTTGGATTTTGTGACAAGATGATCAACTGATGCCAGGTACTCAGTGAGGAGGACATTTTTGATAAGTCCTTGGGAAGTTTGCCCTTGGGGTAGGAATCACATCTACCTTTGTATATGTGCATAAGATAGTTAAAACAAACTACAAATATATACTCCTTTATGCCTTCAAAATACCGTACAAATAGTAACGAGTGTCCATCTAAAAGAAATAGCAAAGCCTTACTTTGTAAGTTGGGAAATAAGAACCAGATTAGTATTGGCAGCAGATAGGATTTGGATCATTCTCTGAGCTCACAGTACTCCAGGCTAGGCCTCAACCAAAACAGCTAGCCTGCCAAAATGATTCAAAGGGAGCAAACGGTAGTAAAGGAAATATCAGACAGTCCTGGTGGTGCAGTGGTTAAGAACTCGGCTGCTAACCAAAAGTTCGGCAGTTTGAATCTGCCAGGTGCTCCTTGGAAACCCTATGGGGTAGTCCTACTCTGTCCTATAGGGTCACTATGAGTCTGAATTGACTCTATAGCAATAGGTTTCTTTTCTTTTTTTAGCTTTCCGCAGAGTCCCTGGGTGGTGCAAACGGTTAACATGCTCAGCTGCTAACCAAAAGGTTGGAGGTTCGAGTCCACCCAGAAATGCCTTGGAAGAAAGGCCTGGTGACCTACTTCTGAAAAATCAGCCATTGAAAACCCTATGCAGCGTATTTCTACTCTGACATACATGGGGTCACCTTCAGTTGGAATTAACTCAATGGTAATTGCTGTTTGTTTGTTTGTTTGTTTTATTGGCATTCTGTATAGTTTTTTCTTATTTAGTTCTGGTGTGTTGGCTCCTGCACTTTAGAATCTCCCTTGCTTTTTGAGTCAGCCTAGGCCTCTTCCAATGGACTCATTAAGCGGGTCCTTTTCTCTTTCCTGTCCCCTTCCTCCTCAGGTGTTCCAATAAGCAATCAATCACCCATTTCTGTGTTTGCACACAGAGAGATAGGAGAGAACTTCCAACCATCTCTGAATATGAAAAAAAATCACATCTGCTAATGCACTTTAAAGAAAGAAACAGTTAGGAGAGGTTCCCCAGGAATACCACAGACACCACAAGAACAGGAAGAAATATGTCTTTTATTATAAGTCTCATATATACAAGGAAAGCTGTTTCTCACAGCTCAGGGAGGGCTGAGAGAAACAGCCACTGCCATCCCAGGCCGCCACACTTACATGGTCATGCCACTGAAACATCGCTGCACATTATTAACAAAAAGAACCACGACAGAAATGTGTAAAAATAAGACACAGGTATGTGTGTGGACACTTCACATATTTTCTAAAAACAAATTGACACAAAAATACAATGTGCCAGTAAAAAAAAAAAAAAAAAAAAGGTGTATCAATACATGTCTTTTTTTTTCTTTCTTTCTTTTTTGTTAATACACAGTATGCTGAGCTCTGATCTCAAGCTTTTTTCACATCAGGATTTGCAGGCACTTTAGCAACCCGGCTATGCTTTACAATACATGAAGTTAAGACGAACAAATGAAAACATGTGAGCAACAGAGGTTCTTGTGACCTGTGCATACATTAAAAATATCGACACGAAAGCAATCGTCTGTCACCACTGTGGTGGGACACCAGCAAGTTCTCTGTAGGATGTGCTATGGTTGCCTTTTACATTTTGTGGTAGAATTATTTAGTAATATGGCATCACCAGACAGCTACAGTATGTGGGTGCACTAGGCAGACATGAATTCCAAGCGACTTTAAAAACCATAGAAATCAGTTTTTAGAATCCAAAAATGACTGTCTGATTTATCTTTGCCCCACTCTAAGTCCTTCCTGGCAACCTGTCAGAACAAAAAGTAATTAAAATAATTATTGGGATATGCTGGTGTATAAGCTCATTCTGGGAAAATTCTTTTCTTAGCTACCACCTCCCACATTACAATCCACGCAGAGGCTCACGGGCAGGCCTGGCCCTTCCGCCACCGTTGATCACCCCATCTCCTACTTTCCCTACGCAGAGCTGTGGGGACTCAGAAAATGTGTTAGGAACATGACTGAGCAAGGGTATTTATAAACACAGACTGCAACCATCACTGTTAATTTTATTGGTAATGTTGCATTATAAAGCAGTTACAAAAGGACCCCCATGATAAACAAAAAGTGTTGGAATATGGCTTAGCATCTTCAATAGGACAAAAAAACTTTACTTTCACAAGCAGCTGAGAAAGAAAAGGGGAAACTGTACTCATTACAAAGTACCAGAAATGGGTGTGTTGTAAAGTACCATAAAACTCCAGTTTCTGGTGTATGTCACCCACTCTCATCCACCAGAGGTTGGACATGTTGCCTTACATCTAAGAAAAAGTAAAGGGAAAAAGAGGGATCAATATCACCCTCAACTTCAAGTTAATTTGTCTCCACAGGTTCTGTGGGGCTGTAATAGCAAAGCTCTGGACGTGTCATGAATTGGGCCAAGGTTCCTGGTACCCTAGAGAGATGCAGAACATGTGAATACCTTGAACAGATGATTGTCAGATGGTGGGAAATCCTTCCATGAAACAGACACTTGAGACATAGTGGCAAAGACATTAAGGCCTTCCATTTCTTTGCCCATACTCCTTAAAGGCACTGATACTGACAACAAAAATACTCCATAGTACCATCAAGGTTTTAAAAAAATGCTCCAAAATACAAGTCTTCATAGGAAAATGTCCTTTATTGCATGACATGAAGACTCTGTTCTTCTCCTGCTCAGGAATAAAAGGGTCTCCCTTTCTCAGGAGTCTGCAGTCTGTTCAGCCTAGCAACCTGAGAAGGGGAGGGGGGCACGTCTTGCCGGAAGGGCCCCTTGGGAGGGGTGTAGTTGGGGTCCTGGACTTTCTTATATGAGTCATAGTTGTTGGACCCCTCGGGAGGAGGCTTCTTCTTCATCTGTTGCTCTTTCCGCCTCTGTTCCTGGCGCAGGAGCTCCTGGGTCTCAAGCATCACCCTGGCATTGAAGCCATGCCCGCCCATGTAGCCGTTCCTCGAACCTTGGTAGCTAGAGTACCTGGGGTTCTCCTTGGCACTCTGGAAGCCTTCCCCAGGGGCGTAGTTCTGCTCCCAAGAATCCTGGGAGACAGAACTGGCGTTTTTCCTGCTTTGCCTAGAAAGCAAAGCCCAAAGGTTAGTATGAGGGCAGAGGAAGGGCAGAGAGAGAGGAAAAGATGAAGGAAGGGTGAAGGATCAGGGGTAGAATACGCACTTCAATGTTTCAACAAACATCACTGTGTTCCAATCATGTGGCAGTCGCTACGACCAGGCCTGAAGGATTCAACACGGAAAAGACTCAGCTGTCCTCAGCAAGCTCATAGTCTTGGATAAGTAAACAACAATGACTAAATAGGAAAGAGAACGAATACAGAAACACGGAAGTGGGCACCTGACCTAGAGTAGGAGTGTTGTGAGGAAGGCATGTCAGGGAAGACTCTTCAGGAAGACGAGATGCCTCGACTGAATTCTAGTGCATAAGGAGTAACCCGGCAGGGTGTGGGGTAGAAGGACATTACAGCAGGGGAGCAGCTAAGCAAAGGGTCTGTGGTATCTACAAGTGGTTGTGTGTGTCTGTTTTTTGTTTTTTTTTTTTCCAGTTGCCATTGAGTTTATTCACGTATGTCAGAGTAGAATTGTGCTCCATAGGGTTCTCCATGGCTGATTTTTCAGAAGTAGGTCACCAGGCCTTTCCTCCAAGGCACCTCTGAGTGGACTCAAACCACCAACCTTCCAGTGAGCAGATGCGTGCTTAACCATTTGTGTCACCCAGGGAGACAGGTATAAGAAGGGCCTCATGGAGGCACTCAGCTGGAAAAGGGATAGGTCAAGAAAGCTTAGTTAGTCAGGCTAAGGAGTCAAGATTGTATCTGGAGTCAGTGGGAAGCCTCTGATGGATTTTAAAAGGAGGAGATGTCAGATCAGATTTCCGTGTAGAAAGATATTCTCTCTAGGCAATTAAGAAAACGAAAACCATTCCCTTTTCAAAACACCTACACATCCCTCACAACCCCACAGCTATTCATAAAACAGGGTGCTCTTTCTCTGTTTGGATAGGTCCTTGTCTGTTCCGCTCAGGGTAACAACATCTCCGGCAATTCAGACACATCGGCAAGATGCTATATAGGAGTATCAGAGATCTGGCAGCTTGTACCGCAGCAATAATTGCCTGCTTTAGAACATTACAATTCAATTCTAAACAAGCAAAACAAATATTTTACACAGCTGCCACCATAATGCCAGAGACGCGAGCTAATATGAAGTACACGTAATGGATTACAATATGAGTTCAGTTTTGAAAAATTTAAGTCTAGACCCCTTTATGATTAAAAATGCAACAGGCAGTCCCTTAAAGCACCAGCTTTAGAAATGGATGTGTCAGCAACTGACATTATCAGAGTACGTGCTCATCAGGATTGTGGGACCCACCGGCCTGTAGAGTAGGCACTATGTTACTGCAAAATGTACCTCTACCAAAGGCCAGGATAACCTGCTTCACTCACTTGCTGTCAGCCCAGAAGAGGAGAATAAATCAGGACCCTATAGAATTTTCAAAATTCTTATCACTTCTGTAATAAAGTTGCACATCATTTTCAGGAAACATTATTGTTTTGAAACATCTTTAATTTACTATCAATTCCCCAGATGCTTTCATGAATTTACAATAAGATTGGCTATGATAAAGTAAAACAATTTTGTGCCAGAAAGGAAGACATGCCTTAATTTTTTGCCTGGAAAACGGAAGAAGGGGAAAGAGAATTGAGTAATAAAACAAAATATATTGCTCCATTTATCAATGAGAAAATCATTTGGCGACAGCATGTATTGCTCGCCGTTAACATCAACATACACAACATGGCTTAGTGTTCACAAAGATTCCTGGAGAGGAAAAATAAGGTCTATGAAGCCATTGGGTCTCCCACAGGAATGAAGCCATTTGCATTTTGGAGCATTCAGAAGTGCCATCAATATGGTTTGCTATGAAATGTGCCCATTTTCCATATGGCCTAAAATGTCGTTAGGGATATTTTCAATAAGCAGAACACACTTAACGTCCAGCATCATCTCCGGCTGTGATGATGATTAACTGAGCAGTCTACAGTATATCTATCTGGTTCTCTTTTAATGGGAGTCAGAAGCATTTGTACTATCAGTCCAGGCAAGAATCCTTAGATTTGATGGAATAGTTTATTTGCCTAAAGCACTGATTATCTACACTTAAAAAGTCATAAATTAATCTGCCCAGAGACATGAATGATGGAAAGTACTGGCATAAACAAGGGATTTGACATTAGTCATGAAACTTTAATTCAAACAACAAACTTGTTACTGATGTTACAGCAACAACTGTGGGATTCCTTTACGGGTTAGTTATCAATTTAAAGATAACCAGAAATAGGCTGCAGAAATGTGTCCTCTTTTTCATCCTTGGCCTATGGAAACCCACTAGCCCCCTCACTCTCCCACTCCATGAAGCCTGAGGCTTTGCTCTATGGAGGTTGTGTATTGCACATTGAATTCCAAAATATCTCAGGAAGACAGTCTTTCTATATTTAAACACATTGAGAACTCACTAAATGTTTGTTAGGGATGGAATTCATGAAGATGTGGGAGAAAAGAATTTAACTAAAACTTTCTTCAAAGTAATCAGCATAGAGAGAAGGAAGCAAGGTGCCCAAAGGTTTGAAATAAGATATGTGGGAGAATGCATATGTAAATACACATGCACAGATAGATACATACACATACATGCATGCAGACACACATAAATGCACATGCATGCATACATGTGTTCATACATAGATATACACACACACACACATACATACATTGATACATATATACACACACAATACATAGATACATACATGCATTGATACAATACATACATAACACATACATGTTTCCTTGGTAAGGAAGATACTGGCATCACTAAACTCTTGATTAAGAAGAGGACGAGAAATGAGCAGACTTTAGAGCAGCAAGAGAAGGAAGAAGCAGGCAATAAGAATTTGCTACATTAGAAAATTAGTCACCAGGCAGCAGCGTGAAGTGGGAGAGTGGGTTTGGAAGCAGACAGACATAAGTTTAAATCCCATATCTACCACTTGTCAGCTGGGTGACCCTGGGAAAGTTATGCTGGTTGGACCCAACTTGCCTAATCTGTGAAATGGGCATAATATCTAACCTCATAAGGATGCAGTCCCTAAGGAAAGCCATTTAGCCACCGCAGTGAAGAGGACAAAGAAGAGGTGGGGGTAAAAGAACAAGGGAAGATACAAAGACCAGGGCTGAAAGGATGGCAAGCTGATTAGAGCCATAAGATAGGGTCTGGCAGGGAGACCATGTAAGGGTAAAAAGACACAGCTGAGAAGTGAAGCTCCCCAAGCAAGGAGGCCAGATAACAAGCGAAGCCGAGGGACAGGGAGAAACAGAGGAAATAGAGAGAAGGAAAATAAAATAACGAAAAAATATTCAGTAAAGGATCTTGAATAAGCTTTTCTATCAGTGACTAATGACTGACTGTTACTGTCATTAGACTGTTGTTACTGTTGTTGTTAGTCACTGCTGAGTCGGCTACAACTCAAGGAGATCCCACGTGCAACAGAACAAACATTACCTGGTCTTGTGCCATTTTCTCATGATCATTGGCAGGTTTGAGTCCATTGTTATGGGTACTGAGTCCATCCTTCTCATTCAAGATTTCCCTCATATTTTCACTGGGTTTAAAAGCTGCCTTTGGGATACTAAGCAAAAGAACTAATTCAGAAATAAAAAAAGGGAAATACCCTCGTCTGATTGAAAATTGACTGTGGGGCACTCAGGTCCCCTTTCCTCCTGAACTAGTATTACTACCTGGCTAGTGTCCCTTGTTTGACATTTCAAAGTGTAACCTGAATTCTGGCTATAGAGTTCCTTAATTACAGTTAGAATTTACAAACCATGCTGGCTCATATACATGCCTATAATTCAAACCACCTTATTTAATGTGGCTGATACAATCTTGACCATTTGTGTTATTTTGTAACTGAACTTCTTGTGTGTATGAAATCTTTTTGGTTTCAAATGCCATACCAACTTGTTTAGATAAAATTCTGCTAATTGTCAACATCCGAAAAGCAGAGGTCAAGTGTCTTTGAAGAATATCACATGTCAGAAACTTGGACTTGGCTCAACTTCAATGTAGGTTGTTGACCTCCTGCTTGATTTCTTTACCTTCGTTCAGATTTCTGCACGCAGCTTGTGGTTGAGTGGCCTTGCTTTGCAAGGACACAAGCCGGGTGCAAAGGTCTACATTCAAAACCTTCCTCACAAACATAAAGATACACACTGAGAAATTAGTCTCTAAGAGCAGACTACGATGTAGAGGCCCACCAACCCTTCTTACCAAAACTTACACAACTCCTTTGTTTAGCATATTCCAATGTTTTCATATGTAAATGGAATAAAATGGCTAACATAGGGAGCTACCATTAACCCTGAGAGAAAGTTTTAGTTATTTAGGGGAGAAATTAAATAACAGTAGTAGTACCAGCAGCTGCAGCAACTCTCTCTCCATATAAACAGAGTTATTTCTAGAAGGGGTTCCAGAAAGGAGAGAGAGAAAAGAAGAAAAGGATGTAAACAGGAGATGGTAGAAAACAAAGGGACTAAGAATGAAGACACCACAGTTCAAGCTGTAGTGCTGATGAAGAATATTGAACATACCATGGGCTGCCGGAACGACAACAAATCAGTCTTAGAAGAAACATGACCAGAGTGCTCCTTAGAAGCAACTCACTTATTTTGGACATGTCATCAGGGAAGACAAATCACTAGAAAAGGACATCGTGTTGTTTGGTAAAGTAGAGAGCTAATGAAAATTAGGGAAACTGTCAATGAGGTGGATTGACACAGCAGCTGCAACAATGGACTCAAACATACCAACAATCGTGAAGATGGCACATGACTGGGCAATGTCTCCTTCTGTTATACATAAATAAGGTCACCATGAGTAGGAGCGGGCTTGATGGTAACTAACAATAAGAGTGAAGAAGGGGAGAGGAATGCCATGATAAAAAGTTCAGCTTGGAATATATGAACCACTAAGGAATGTGACCAGGAGAAATTCAGTGGCATCTCTGCATCTTATTTGTATTTTCTGTCTTCCTGAGGATTGGGACCCTAGAGTCTCTCCTTCCTCCAAGCTGTCCTGCCCTGCCAGGGCCCTTCTCATCACTCTCTCCCCTTCTGCCCTTTCTTAACCCTTTGCATTTCCCAACTCACTGCTCATATTATATACACATTGATAATGTTCTCCTTCATTTCTCATAAATACTTTCAACCACAACTAAAATATGTGAAGTCAAACCACTTGCCAGTAAAAATAAGATTATGGCCCCTGCACTGCCAGCTCCATTCACAGAAGAACAGGTCCCATCTGTGTGGCTGTGTGGCAGGGCTATACCAGCTGTGTTAATCTGTCTACATTATCATGAAAACTTGGAAACAAAAGTTCTTGGTAGCAGTAGGCCTTGAAAAATAATGGTTCAGGGCATGGGCAGGTTTGGGTTTGAATTCTGGCAGAATTACTTACTAGCTGTGTGACCTTACAGGGAAGTTACTTAATTTCTCTGAGCATGTTTTCTTGCGTGTAAAAGAAGACGATCTCCAAGGTCCTGTCCAAATCTAAATTTCAATGACTCTTACATAACTAACGGTTGCCATCAAGTCACCTCTGACTCATGGCAACCCCATATGTATCAGAGTAGGACTGCACCCCATAGAGTTTTCAACAGCTAATTTTTCAGAAGTACATCACCAGACCTTTCTTCCAAGGTGCCTCTGGGTGGACTCGAACATCCAACCTCTCAGTTAGCAGCTGAGCATGTTAACTGTTTGCACCACCCAGGGCCTCTAAGAGAGAGGGGGCTAAATAACGATCAGTGAGCGATCCTCCTATGTAAAAGAGAAAGTGATTTAGTACTCAAAGGAGACAAAGCCTTACAAATTGAAAAAGAATTACTGAATGAGCCAAGTTACTAAAATAGATGGCATTAATCCTGTTAAGAGATTTTCATTCACAACCACATTCCTTTCACTAACTAGTGTCAATGTGGTAGAAACTCCGATGGTTATTAGAGTGATTATATAACATTTAACAGACTCAACTTCATTAGAAACTGAGTCAAGATCACTTTTGCATGGGTCAGTCAAGTCTACGAAGATAAGCATTTGCAAAAAAAAAAAAAAAAAAGTGTTTTGCTCAAATTCAAAACAATCTGCTTGATGTCAACACAGCCTGTGGATTTTTCTACCCAAAATGTTTTTGTCATCTGGAATGTTTCTGAAATAGAACAACAAATGCCTGTAAGAACTGCGACTATAAGAGTAACTTGTTTTGGGGAAGTTTGGGAAGCCGAACATTTTAAAATACTTTTTTTTTTTTCTTTTCTTTTTACTATATACAGAGGAAATACTTTGATGGAAAAATGGATATTGCTTTGATGTATTAAGGCTTAGTCACCTGGGAGTTTCCTGTCCTTTGACAGAGAAACGTCTGGAGAAGGAGTGCTTCAACCTAAGAGCCTGGCAGATCAACCCCTTCTTATTCGATTGTCTGTCAATGACTCTTGGCTTCAACACTGAACAACAGCAGGGAAGTCAGAATAATAAGAGTGAGGTTTGGTACTAGTGAGTTCATGTAAGTATCATACATATATTAATACCCTAGACTTTTACCCTGGTGGCTCAGTGGCTAAGAGCTCAGCTGCTAACCAAAAGGTCGGCAGTTCAAATCCATCACCCGCTCCTTGGAAACTCTATGGGGCAGTTCTACTCTGTCCTATACGATTGCTATGAGTCCGAATTGACTCAATGGCAAGGGGTTTTATACTTTGACAGCGGGCAGTGGGCAATGGTGGTTCAGTGGTAGAATTCTCACTTTCCATGCAGGAGACCTGGGTCTGATTCCCGGCCAATGCACCTCAGGTGTAGCTACCACTTGTCAGTGAAGGCTTGCATATTGCTATGATGCTGAACAGGTTTCAGTGGAGCTTCCAGATGAAGACAGACTAGGAATAAAGGCCTGGCAATCTACTTCCAAAAATCAGCCAATGAAAACCCTAAGGGTCACAACAGTCCGATTTCCTTATGCATCGGGTCGCCATGAGTCTGAGGCTGGCTGGACAACAGCTAACAACCACAAGATACTTTCACAGAGTTCTAGTTTTACAAAGTATCATTTATTCCAGTTACCCCACGAGCTAAGCAAAATAAGATTTATTTTCCCATTTTTCAGATAAGAAGACTGTTTTCTTCATGGACAGTAGGTAGTGAACCATACTAGAACTCAGGTGTGACCCCAAGCCCAGCACCCACATGTCCGGTAACTTCTAATTCAGTTAGGGAGCTTTAGCAGTGACAATGTTTGCATCTCCTTGAAACACCTTTCTTTGTAGGCTTCTTGCCATACAGCAAAATGGCATCTCGAGCTAAGTGCAATGACTCTCAGCCACCCATTTGTCAGTTCCTCTAGGATTACCCTGTGTGAGTTGGAATGTCAGTGGATTTTGAAAGGCGGGATTTCCGAAAGGGCTGGGAGAATTTGAACACTTAAAAAGAGTTGTCTTACCGAGGCAGAGAGCTGTACTGGCGCTGGGCTTGCTGGAAACTCTCCCGCTCCTCTTGGCGCTGCCGCTGCATCTGCACCTCCACGGACACAGAGTGCCTGCCGCTCTGTGCGTATGGCTTGGAGTTTGGCTAAAGGAGAAGAATTCAGAATAATTCAGGAGAAGAAACTACTCATCTTACGTAACTGGCTGATTTAACTGTAAATCTTAGAGACTGATTTAGAAACATCTTGAAATTTCTGTGAGTTTTTTTGTTTTTTGATTTTTCAAAAGCAAGTTTCTTTAAGAGGAATATAACTGCTCTTTACGATCCCCAAATACTCAATCTTCTTAAATTTTGATTTTGGCTCTGGAATGCAATTTAAAATTGAGAGGTCACCCTGGTCAGGTCTTCCTAATGAGGTTTGGCAAATACTAATACTAGCTACCAGCTTAAATTTTTTCAATATATGGCAAATGCAAGGAAAGTGAGGCCCCACGGAGGACTAGAAGTTAACACATACGCACACACAAAAAAAGGTTCAATAATTAAGAAAAGTGGGGAAGTCCATGGGTGAATGCTTGAAAGTTGGCCATGCTGGTGAATTTTTTCCTCTGGTAGTTAAATAAATTTTACCATAGCAGCCCAGGATACAATATAGCTGATTCTCCTTTTGTTACAGGATGGCAGTTAAATTTTGAAACAAGATTATTTTAAACTGGGCACTCTTATCCATGTATAGTCCTCCTCCAATCCATAATGGCAGCCAAGTGGGGAATAGAAAAACTTACCAAAAGAGTAACCGTCTCAGATTATTTGCTTAGCATACATATTGAGTATATATGGTGAAAGGATACAACCCAAACGCACACTTTTCCTGATTTTAAACCACACAGTATCCTCTTGTTCTGTTTGAACAACTGCCTCTTTGTCTACATACAGCTTCCGCACGAGCACAATTAAGTGTTCTGGAATTCCCATTCTTTGCAGTGTTATCCATAATTTGTTATGATCCACACAGTCATATGCCTTTGCATAGTCAATAAAACACAAGTAAACATCTTTCTGGTATTCTCTGCTTTCAGCCAGGATCCATCTGACATCAGCAATGATATCCCTTGTTCCACATCCTCTTCTGAATCCAGCTTGAATTTCTGGAAGCTTCCTGTTGATATACTGCTGCAACCATTTTGGAATTACCTTCAGCAAAATTTTACTTTTGTGTTATATTAATGATACCGTTTGATGATGTCCGCATTCTGCTGGATCTCCATACATCTGTCAGTTTGTCCTACTGTGGTGGCTTGCGTGTTGCTGTGATGTTGGAAGCTATGTCACCAGTATGCTACCGTAAAGATTACAGCCTTGGAAACCCTATTGGGCAGTTCTACTCTGTCCTGTAGGGTCCATATGAGTTGGAATCAACTCGATGACAATGGGTAATCATAACCCTATAGAGAGATTTTCAATGCCTCTTGCTAAAAACTAGAAGTCCCTGGGTGGTGCATGCTTTAGCCAGCAGGTCATCTGATACAATGACTCTCACCAAAATCCCTATACAATTGAATATATTTAGTGTGAGGAATCATGAATCGGAATCGACCTGATAGCAGTAGACAACAACAACAGGTATAGATCAAGTCTCCTGTGGACATTTCAACTTTTTACTGACAGTGATTGGATTACCTTCTAGATCATTAGATTATCTCCTAGATTTGGCTATTTGAAAAGAAAGTCACTCTGCTCAAAATGGAGAACAACGCCTCTAACTTTACAAAACATCAAACAACAGTTTAGCACAGCATCAGTGACATACACTCTTAAGTAATCTTTTTGGTACTTGCTAACCTCCACTCCCTCTTTGTGTTATACAACATTGTACAACAGGCATCTTCTGAAGGAAGAATGTCCGTTACAAAAAAAGTTATTTTCTTTTAGAGTTGAAAGCCAATGGCAGACTTTGACTGGATAATAATTTTCTAAAATAACAGAGTCTTAGCATTCATTTGGAGAGCTGAAAGATAACATGTTCGTTTGTCATCTAAAGAATGGCTCCTATGATTGGCTTTGTCTGAAGAGAAATCAAGCTTCATCTATTGTTCTCTTTCTGCCTTGTGAGCACTATCTTATTTGTGGGTAAACAAGAATAAGGCAATATACAGGTCAAAATTTCAAAGCATATGGGCATAGTCAGTGAGCATATTAAAAATATCCTGATACAAAAATAACGTGTGATGAGATTAGGCTTTACAATACCCCAGTCTCCACTAGTGGACGTTTATAACTACACTCATTGGAACAAATGTGTGTTCAGAGACCAGCTCCACAACATGGTTCAAATAACACATCAGTGGTGACTTCAGCAAGAAAAAACACTTCACTGAGTAAGTTCTGCTTATGCAAACAAAGCATCAACGATTGTTCATCAACTATATTAATGTAGACAGACATTCTCTTCCATTACACTTGATGAGGCTAGCCAAAAAGGAAACGGAGCTGTTTTAATTTTCATAGTGAGCCACGGATGCTTGAAGGAATCCACTGGGTAGAGAGAAAGCCAAGCAAAAAAATCCGGCACAATTTCTCTTGTACCCTCAAAAGAACCACATTTTCCTTTCCTTATCACTCAGTATAAGCTATATCCGTGTGTCAAGCAGTCTTGAAAGATCTGGCATTCCACAGCAAGATTTAGTAACCAGCTTTTTAAGCTCATGCTGTTCTCTGACACACTGCTTGTGGAGATGTGAAAAGAAAATGCAAAGTCTTAAAGAAATTTCAGGTGCATTTTGAAGTTATTTTTCCCAGAGGCCTGAAAATCTGATTCTGACAGAGGAACAAGAAGTTGAAGGCCTTTTGTTTCCTCAACTGTGTGTTTGCTGACACTGTTCACCTCAGACCTTATCAGCCGCAAGCATCTTCTTGGATCCTGACAAACCCCAGTAATGGCATTATCATCACACGGGACCTAACAACTTAAAATGAGGGAATGAGTTTGAGATTGGCAAACTGATATATTTCACACTATCATGCTCACTATGATCAAACTGAAACCTAAGCCTTGCCATTAATATTTTATTCCATTTTTCTTTTCAGATCATACTAAAAAGATAGATAATTAAAAAGAATCATCCTGATCTTTAAGATAAAACTTTAATGGGCCACAAGATTTCAAGGAAGATTGCATACACAACCAGCCCATAAAAACAACTAAATAAGTTTATCCTGGCAAGTTTTATACTTGACCTGAATGTAAAATAACCTCTCTGGTTCACAATTTCAACGAGGATCTCATAAAAATGTAAATTGTGGGAACAGTATTGCAATTGACAATCCTGACTTTTCCATGCTGTGGTTTCAATCCCTAAGGCAGAAACAGAAGAATGTATCTGAGTCTAAAATCACAAAAATGAAAAAAAGAAATGAAGAAAGAGATAATGTGTAACCTCAGAAAGAAGTGCTTGTTTTCGAATAAAACATCATCAACAACTGAAACAACAAAGTAATATCTGAAAAAATACAAACAATAGGCCTGTAAGCACGGATGAAATAATTATGGTGCTTCATCAGATAAACAAGACAAGAGCTGTTTTAACAGTGCAAATTACATATAACCCTGGCCTTGTTTGTGATGAAACTGGTGACAAGCGATGACCTTTTAAATCAAAAAATGGCACAGGCCGCCGAGGCCGTAATAACAATAGAAGTTGTAAGATATAAATAAATACATGATTATCTATTACACACTACACTGGAGGGCCATGATGTGTGAATCTCTTCATGGTGTGTGTTTAAAACCACAAGTGAAAGCTATGCATGTTGCTTTTGTAAATGAGCTACAAAGAACTGGTCTTTATCATGGTTATAAAGATTCTATTTTAAGTTTGGGGATGCTACACAATTTTGGTAGCACGTGTAAAACTAAATATAAAAAACATCTACCACTTACAGTGTTTCACTGAATTAAGGCACTAAGCATTTTTCTCAATTAAATGAAGTTTCATTCTTGCCTTTTGAAAATAAAAATAAAAAAGGAAGTACCAGAAAATAAAAATAGTAAATAGATAGACAGTAGAGTAAATAACAAAAGGAAATATACACAGCACAAATTTTCAGTACTAATTAAAAAACCAAACCCATTGCCGCTGAGTCGACTGTGACTCATGTTGACTCCATGTGTGCAGAGTAGAACTACGCTCCATAGGGTTTTAATATAAAAGTATATGTGGCACTTACAAAATGAAATTCATTCTTATTTTCTAAAAAATAACATTTACATAAAACACGCAATAACTGTTAAATACCCTATCATTTTTTTCTTCATATAGGTAAGAAAAAGCGTCTGTGTTTGTGTACATATACACACATAAACACGTGTTTGTGTACATATAAGTATATGTATGATATTGTTACAAATAATTTCTCATAGGCTTTCTACTTAAATAGGAACCCTAAAAAAAAAAACTTCACATTTTCACATATGCCCAAGGGCATGGATAGAAAACAAAAAATAAAATACAAAACAATTTGTGTGCCTTGAATAAAAACCTATGATGAAGTTGATGAGGATGTTGATGATGATGACAGTAATAGAAAGACCAGTGACATCCCCTTCAGGATTTGAAGGTGTGATTTGAGCTGTTCAAATGTGCTGTAAACAATATGAATTAAATATTATGGTAAAAAATAGTAATTTAAGTATTTAATAGAGGGCGTGTAGAAATAATTTTTATGTCATTAAATCATGTAAACAGTATACATTTTCTACTCTTTTTAAAAATGGTCACCTGCCAATATTAGTAATTATTTCCTATAGCAGACTTAGTCACAGATTTTCATCAAAACAAAGTTAACTTTTGTCTGTCTATCCTGCCTTCCCATCCCACCACTCCCACCCCATTACAGACTATACTCATAAAACTATGGATTGAACTCTTGTGGGTTCTGAATGTTGAAAAGCTTAATTGCTACTAATGATGTTAGTAATGGCTGAAAAATCTGCAGAGCTGACCAATTTCCCCCATAAAGTTTTTCTAAATGCATGTTTTGGTCTTAACACAGTATTTGTCTCCATCTCTTCTTCCCCAATTAGTGCTTGGATCTATTTTTTTCCCCATCTTAACATTCCCATTCTAAGCACCTGGTACATTGAAAATGAGAAAGTAGCTCTACGCAACGAGCTGGGCCTTCCGGGGACTGTGTGATAGCAGCAGCCAAAAGCAGTTCTTCAATTCCCACTGCCCAAGGCCTCTGTGACTAGAAACGGTCCATGTGTCAGAGAGGTTTTGACTGGATGGATGGGTTATGAGGCTAAAAGAAAGGAGCCCAGGACTCTTCCAATGGGTAACTGGTACTCTTAGCTGCAAGAACGGCTTTCTCTAGGTCTCTTTCTAAGGGACATGATTTCTCCCCAATTTGAGCTGGGGTAACACTCATTGAAAGACTGTCACTAAGAAGGCAGTTTTGACTCAAGGCATGGTGGCCCACTAGGAAGCAATGACAGCAGACACCCTTTGAAGTCTTAAAAAAAGAAAAAAAAAAAAAAGGAGAAAACCATCATTTTCTCAAGTTCCCTAGGTATACAGAAGGCAATCTGGGGGTGCAGGGTGGCTGTGGACTGTGGATTGACTTTCCAATTAGAGCAGGCAAAACCCTAAAAGGGTAAGAGGAGCAAAGGACGGATTTCACTTGTTTAAGACAGACAGCTAGGAAGAGGGGCTTGGGGAAGAAGCGGATATTCACATGGCAGAGTATCAATTTTCTATCTGGAGAACTGAACTACTTTCAGTCACTACCAACCTGGGATGGGAAGGATTTAGCGATATAGCTATTAAAAGCTCCATTATCCCACCTATCAATAGTCTCAGCCAGCAAGTCTCCTTGTGGGCAACATTGAGGTATCTGCAAAGTTTTAACAGCATACTCTGCTTCTGTCTGCAGCCTGCAATTTAATTCTTTTAAAAGCAACACTAAGTCCTGTCCATATCTGGGCTCTGTGATAATAACCCTAACCTCAGCTATTGTTCCATTATCTTAAGGAAAGATTTAAAGCAACATACTGCTTTATTTATGTTGCACCTGGCACTATGTGGGGAAGAAGACCTTTTTTTTTTTTTAAAATCCTTGTCTTACTCAGCTTGGGAGAGAATTTACTTCATTTGTGGAGCAAAGGAAATTTTCTGGGCCCATGCTCATCTAAGGACCTTTTATGCCATAAATCAGCAATCTCAGGCCCAAACGTCATTTTGAACAAAAGCCCAGGAATAGGTGCATTCCATACTGCTAGAGTTCAGAAAGAACATTGTGAAGGCGGATGAACTGAAAAAGCCTACTTGGATAAATTTTGTGCGGCATCCTCTATCTATGTAAAGTAATTGGCTTTGCTGTATGACACATCTGGCTGCACTTTGTGTGTGGGCATTTCTAACAAGCACTACAATTTCACCTAATATGCTCTAAATTGTACACACGGCCCGAAGATGAATTTATGCTTCTTATGGCTCTTTACAACTAAAATGATTACAAACCATTCCAATGGGTGAGATCATGGGCTCATCCTTTCCAAACACAGTGACTGTTCAAGGTCAGGACACATATGCGAAAAGGGGGAAAGAAACTCATTTTGTAAAACAGATAATAAAAACCACAGACCAAGCTACATTTTGAACAACTGAGCAGCTCATAATAGGCAACAATGAGAATTGGTACTAAAATTGATACACTAAGAGGAATTACAGTCACTTTATTTACAGGATTGGTAGAATGGAGAGTGCACGGTGAGATCTCGCTTGTTTGAACGTGAAAAAGAAAAAGGTCAACTTCTGACCCACAATTTGGGAAATTATTCCATTCCTAAGGTAATCAGCCTGTCATCCAAATAATTCTCTGCTCACCCATTACAGGAAACAATGATACAAGCCAAGCTGTCTGTCTAAAGTTGCTGTGGCATTTTGATATACAATAATTTGGCCCATGACCTTCAGTAGTTGAGTTTCTAAATGTACAAGACTTTCTGAAATGTTTTTCCTGCCATGATTGTTCATATTAAGGAGTAGGTAACATAGAAAGATATGCCTACACACTATATTCACTGCCCCCATTCAAAAAACAACTAATCTTATAAAGAAACCAAAATGGATATCAAATCATTCTCACATCTCCCAATGAAAAACATCTGGAGCTGAGAAGTAGAAAACGCTCATTTAGCCTCAAAGAAACAGAGAGGTCTTGCATGTGGCTATAATGTCACCAACCAGAAATAAATTCATCAATCTTAGTTCCTAAAGATACATTTTTCTCAGTTATATATTTAAAATATATCCCAACTTCAAAAGAACTGTTCTTTCAAGCCTTTCTTCATCACCCAAAAGTGATTTCGATGTTGCTTCTCTATGCTTCTCAACACTCTGAGCATGTTGCTGTGTTACTAGTTGCCATCGAGTCAATTCTAACTCACGGCGATCCCATGAGTGCAGAGCACAACTGCTCCATAGGGTTTTCAAGGCTGTGACCTTTTGGAAGCAGATTGCCAGGCCTTACTTCCAAGGAGCCTCTGGGTGGGTTTGAACCACCAAACTTTGGGTTAGTAGTCCAACGCTTAACCATTTGTGCCACCCAGGGACTCCTATCATACCACTTGTAAACTGTAGCACATTCCTTTACTTTGTCTCAGATTGCAGAGTTCTAAGAGCATTCTTTTTTTCCCCATCTTTGCTCTCCAGCATCAAAAATGACTGGACCATTGTGAGCACTCAATAAGTTTGATGGATTAAATAATTAATTGGAAGATAAATGTTGTAAAGACTTTGGTCTGAAATCCAGATTCCCAGAAGTAAAACGGCAGGTAACTGCTCCTGGTGATATTGTGGGAGTAACGGGAATGAGAACCCTCAGTGGGGTTTTGCCACGTTGAAACTATGTATATGCATGTGTGTGTGTGTGTGTGTGTAAACCACTTCCATATGCAGTTGCTATCTTGTCCTTCAGTTTGACATTGTGCTCATTATTCTTTTCAGCCCCCTTGCTCAAATATCCGTAGTTATTTACCACACAATACAAAAGAATCCTGCTTTAAGAGATCTTATAAGTACAGATGAATCAATTATGCCAAACAGTATAAATAATATAATTCCGTCATGTTGCTATGTGGGAATGACTCAGTTTACTTGATCATCTAGAAAAATAAACTAAATATTTATTTTAGAAAAAAAAAACAACGTTAATAGTAATGTCGTGGGAGACAATTAGAGATTTTCTTAGATATTAGGTTGCTGAACTTGTTTTATAACCTCCCAAAGTCAGGCTAGGCTTGATTTCATGAAGGGTTTTTACCCAGGACACTGGGCCCATAATGCCAATTACCTGTCCTAAGCCCCCATCCACTTTACCTGAATTAATGTAAAGTGCTTTAAACTAGTACCTCTTCTCCCATTTTTCCTTTTTTCATCCACAGAGTTAATCTTCCTCAAACTCCAACTCGACCACTAAATCCTTTGATCAAAACCTTTTATAAGCTTTTCCCTTTGTATAGAGTAATGTCATGGGAGTGTTAGATTTTAGAACCATAAAGGACCATAGAGATCATCTAGACTCTAGAGCAGCATTTCTCAAGGTTGAGCAAGTATCAGAACAACTTGGAGGGCTTGTTAAAACCCAGATTCCTGGGCCTCTCCCACAGAGATTCAGATTCAGTAGGTCTGAGGTGGGGCCCAATAATTGGCATTTATGACAAGCTCCCAGGTGATGTTGAAGGTGCCAGTCTAAGGACCATAGTTTTCAAAGCTCTGATGTACACCAGCAGTTACATGGATCCAGGAGGCCTCTGTATTCAACCAGAAGAGCTCTACTTTCATCCGCCTCCTCTTAAAATTTAATTTCAACAAAGGGTTTAGTAACTTACGATCAGTTACATACTCTAACCCTCTTGGTTTACAAGTAAGAAAACCAAGGCCCAGAAAGCCAGGTCACCTGGCTAGTGGGTCAGTGTTCTTTCTGTATACCAGCAATCTTCAAACTTTCTGTCTAGCATTGAAGGCTCCTACTACATTTCTACCTTTATCTTTCCTTCTCTTCAACATAACCAACCGCTCAGGTCTATTTCAACTGGGTTGTTTATCCTTCCCCAAAGAATCAGAATCATTTTTTATTCAAGTCTTTTCTAGTATCATTCTCTCTCTGCTTCCAAATATCTGGTGTAATTACCGCATTATGCAAATAATGCACACATTCTACTTTTTTTGTGGGTGTGCCAACCACGCCCTCCCCTCCCAGGTATTTTCATAAGTGTGGTATGCTAATTTTTTTTACTGCAACCTGTACAAGAAAATTAGCACAGTGTATTTACGAAAATACCTTGGGGTGGGGGGAAGTCACGGTTAGCAAAAAAATTTAGAACACGAGTTATTTTCATAAAAAATGCAGTATATTTCCAACACTCTGACCTGAACTCATCACTTTTTGGACACTAATCTCTCCTGCACTTTAGTAACGCAATGCATGGATGGCCACATCTTAGACCTCAACATCACACAGAACTGGTCCAACTCCAACATCTCAGATCCCCAAAAGAACATTTTTTTTAAACCTCAACCTTCTAGGCCTCTATCTCCACCTTTTTACCTAACTTGCATTTTACTACTTCATTAACCCTAGACCACCGATATCTCTGCATCCTCCCAGGCTATCAGGTTAACCCTTCTTTGAGCTGCATTTTCCACCCTCCGCCGACTAGGTGACAGCTCTCGTGTTCAGTCACCTCACCAGTATTCTGACTACGGTGCCTTCCTTGATTTTCTGTCATGTATGTCTTCTCAATCCCAACACAAAGTCCATCTTTCAATTTTTTTTTCTCTTTCTATTCTTAGTCGTCTGAGCACTGTTGGTTATGGTCATATTACCATGTTGACTGGACTTAATAAAATTCTTGCCATCTACCCTGGTGTTGAAGTGGTTAAGAGCTCAGGCTGCTAACCAAAAAGTAGGCAGTTTCCAAGCTGCCTGGAAACACTATGGTGCAGTTCTACTCTGTCCTAAAGGGTTGCTGTGAGTCAGAATCGACTTGATGGTACACAACAACAATAACCCTCAGCTAGATTTCCTACCTTAAGTAGCTTATTATTCATTCCTAATGGACTCTCTATCAAGTTTCCCAAAGAGATGCTTCAAAACTCCCATCATCCCAAACCCCTATATCCACTCCAATGCTTCTTATTCCCAGAAGTGCCATCACCTCTAGGGCAAAACACAAGATCAGAGCATAAGTCTGGACTAGATTTTACAAGATCAACATGCCATACTATGGAATTTCAACTTTGTGGACAATGGAAGCCATTCAAAGCTTTGCTCTAAAAGATCACTCTGGTGGCAGTATGGAGGATGGACAAGAATAGCAATGTAGGCAGATACATTAGTGGGATGCAACACATACGCAAGAAGAATGAGGGACAGAAAACAAACAAGGATTACTAAATAGTGACGTTGTGTACAGCGGATACATAATAGATGTTTGTTGAACTGATTTATTTTGGCTCTTTGATTCTGAGAAAAATATACCTATGGAAAAGTACTGACTACACTTAAAAAAAATGCATTGTTTAGAGCAAAAATACTTTTTCTGTGACTTACCATAAGGCAATGAACCCTATTATGCAATCGACAGATGGTGCAACAAGATATAAAATGAAATTAGCAATGATGAAACCCAGATGGAAATAAGGGAAAGGTCAATAAGTTAAAGGTCAAAGGAATTCGGCTCCATCTCGTCTCCTCTTATAAAGAACTGAGGTCATAGCTTAGTGGACTTTACTGCTGTGAAGCTGAAAGACTATTCATTGTGCTGAAGAACCAAACGCTTACCCAAGGTTGTTCAAAGCTATAGGTACGTCGTCGATCTTCTACATCTTCATCCTGCTTTGCTTGTTGAAATTCTTGCCTCAGACGCTGTATCCGATCATGGTTGCTAGGGGTTGATCTGTTGCTGAAAGACAGAAGGGGCAACAATGAACACCCTTCAGTAATATAATCTGTGAATTGCAGTTGCCAGGGAAAAAAACAGCAGTTTGTTGTGAAATGACTTAAGAGGAAGTGAATTTTTTAAAACAAGATCTGGGCACTTGAAGTCTGTTTTCATTTTGTTCTTATGATTAAGGCTTATTGAAATTAAGACAGATATTCAAGAGGGTGAATATTATATTTAGATGTTCTCTTTGTACGCTGTTCTTTAAAAGCCTCATTTACTTTCCATAATCTGGCAAGGTGTTGGCAGTGAAATTTTGTGGAAAGGACATTGCATTAGAAGTCAAAAATACCAGAGTCTCGTCCTAGCTCTTCTACCTTCCTAGACTACGCCACTTAATGCCTCTGAGCTGTGCTTTCTTTACACTATATGAAGGGGGATAAAATCATTTTTGCTCTAAATATCAAAGTTGTAAGAATCAAGCGAAATAACACCATAAAATACATCCTCACTCGCGTGCAGCATCATGTTTGTAATGTCATTATATGAAGTTCCCGTTTAAGAGTCAGCAGAGGTCTCTACACAAAATGCAACTCTCAGAGCACAAACAAAAAGTATTTTAAAAATAAGTTCAGGTGATAGTCTGAGTTAACCAGTTAGCTAATAATAATATTTCCTACTTTTTGTATAGCATTGGATTTTATTTTATCCTCACAAAAGTGTGTAAGAGAGGTACAAAAGGTAGTATTTCACACACACATACATGCACACACACTTGTGTTTATCAACGAAGAAACTGACATTAGAAGAAGAAAAGTGACTTGCCTGAAGTCTCCCAGCAGGCTGGTGGGGCAAGTAAGACTAGAATCCAGATCTTCTGGCTTCTAGTCCAGCCCACATTCCAGCCATGTTGTATGACTTAGTAACACGTATCAGATTCCAAAGCCCCTCCGTTATAAAATCATACAATTTTTAAAAACAGTGTTTTTGAAAGAGTAATACAGATCAATGACCAAAATTAAATTAATCTTAAATCTCACAGAATTTTCGGTCCATTCTACTCATTAAAGCACTAAATTGCATCCTGTCAGTAAAGTTATTCAAGCACATCAGGTATACAGTCTGTTTGCCCAACAACAGACTTCTTAAGGATATGAATCAAGTCTTATATTTATCATATCATATATATACCCTCTGAGCTGCTAGCAGAATAGGAAGCTGCTAGTTACTAGGAAGATCAGGTCTCATGGAAAACACATTGTCCTGGTTACTCAGAGTGTGTATCTGAATTCTGTTGGCTGTACAACCCCGTGTAATGTACTTGTGAGAAGGTAGCTTGGAAAGGAGAGTGTATAAAATTCTCAAACTAACAAATGTCTACATATTGTTTGTTAGTTGCTGTTGATTCCAACTCATTGTGACCCCATGTGTGCAGAACAGAACTGCACCACAGGGTTTTCAAGGCTGCAACCTTTCAGAAGCAGACTGCCAGGCCTTTCTTCTGAGATGCCTCTGGGTGTGTTCAATCTGCCAACCTTTTGACTAGTAGTCAAGATCTTAACTGTTTGCCACCCAGCCACCCTCTGTCTACAAATAATTCCACGTATTTTGAAAGAATTCAAAGGCTTAAAAATCTCAAATTGAAAATGTTTGGGTACAGTACCACAATATTAATGTCCTCCAAGAATATGAGATAGTATTTCATACTTTAACCTACTGGATCCCTGTCACCTTCATATTTCTATCAATTTTATTAGAGCTTCTTGAATATTTTGCCGATACATTTAATTTGTTTTCCCAGTCAATAAAACTTGCCATCCCTTTGTTCTTCTTCTGACAAATGTTTTGAACAAGTCACTTGGAGATTAAAGGTAAATGGGTCTGCAATGTGCCCTACCTGACAACATGAAAGCACAGGTTCAAAACTTCCTCTCCAGACTTTTGGTTCAGGCTGTTCCCACTGGCTTTTTTACAATTATATACAGCATCTTATCTTGTGTCCTAACACATAAATGTTCAATAACGGCTAATGCTCCATCTCTAGATGTAGTGCCCAGTCTACAGAACTCCTTACTTTCTATGTGAAACTGATAGACTAAGCATGAGAATGGTTAAACTCATAAGACAAGGAGGTGAGAAAGTAAACATTCATTAATCTCAATGCCATCTTTCCAGCTGTGTCTTCTTTGTTCTTGGCATACTTCATAGCTTTTAACGTGAGGACTGTAGGAGGCTTGACTGACAAAGTGTTTTACAAGTTTACCCAGAAATATTTCTCTATTATTTTCATGTCTCATAGATAGTTTTGACCTCATAATTATTAAGTTCATGAGGTACAATTCACTGATGAAACTTGATCTCCTACTACTTGAGATTAACTGAAAGTCCTTATCTCCTAGCAAGAGGAGTCAACCCAATGTTCTTAATTTTAAGTTCTGGTGACCTCAAATATTTTCCGAAGTACAAGACAAGTTTGAGAAGTCACTTCTCCCCTTGTTTACAAATCTGAGCAGGTAGTGAGACCAGTGTTTCACTATCTTTTCCTTGCTTCCTTTTTTCCTATGCTCTAGAGAGAGCCAACTGACTTGTCTGAGACTAGCAAAGCCACTTTCAGGGTTGAAGTTGGAAAACAGGCTGCAATGGTTTTCATGATTGATGATGACTTCCAAAGACTGGAAGACCGTCAAGCATCCTTGGGCAACAACAGTTGGCAGTCTGAAGGTGAAATCCTGGCTTCCAGAGATGAAAGTGTTGCAACTACTCAGTTCTGTTTCTCAGGCTAGTCTATCCTCAGCCAATAATTCACATTTGGACTTCTAAAGTTCTTGGTTAGCTCTGCTGCCAGGGAAGCTAAAGGAAATTTTAAATATTCATTAGCAACAGGGACTAACCCCTACATATCCCAATCAACTTACATTTAAGTTCACTGCCAACTTAAAGTTGCTCATTACTTTTTTGGGAGGGATATAATACCACCTAAGTCAATTGGATGGTGGAGTGAGACAATAAAACTGGTAATGAGGAATCAGTAAATTATGATTTATATGGGGAGGAGAACTCTAGAGATGCTTTTTTGGGTAAAACAGCCACACAGAAAAAGCAGGACAGTTTAAGTCCAACATTAACACTTAGCCTTCCCCTACACATTAGCTCAACTAAAACTTTCTTAAATATATTTGATTTTACTAAATGAAGAGGGTTGGTTTTGGTTGAGTAATGAGCTGGATTTCTCTTTTTTTTTCTTTAAGACTAAGGAAGAATACATCAGATCATGCACTATGGAGATTCCCAGTGAAGACGTGCACAATGTGATCTTGAATTATATGGAATTCAGATCTTTTCCATCCATAATTACCATGGGGATTACAACCTCTTTTGTCAGAGACAGACCACACAGTGTAGTAGGCTTCAGAAACTTCAGATTCCACTACTGAAATGTGCTTTGTAGAAACAGCTGAAAATATCAACTCATGCTAAATTAGTCCATCTGCAGGTAAGCACTGGAGCCTGACCTGCACCTGTGCTCCAGAGGCATGCTAACCCAACTGTGTCCATTACAGAGAAAAACAGAAGGAACTTGACAACTTGTGATTCTCACTTATACACACTATTGTGCCTAAGAACCATCCAAAGTGCTTGCTAAAGATGCTGATTCCTGAGACTCACCTTTAGATATTCAGATTCAGTAGATCTAGTACAGGGCCCAGGGATCTGCATGTATGCAGAAAGCACTGCAGGTGCTATATGGACTATACTTTGAAAACAAGGTCTGGCATGCTTCATAGTTGGGATGAATTCAAATGCCCACAGAAAAATTAATGTAAGAGTGAAGGGGTCCCTCCTGCACTGGAAGCATCCACATTTGTGACAAGTAGGGGGTGGGTAAAATTGTCTAGAGGGGGAGACCCTTATTTGGATTGACTAGATTGTTGTCCTGAAGGGATGCAGGCCTGGTGGTGCTTTCTAATTTGTTAAGAGAGGTCCAAGACACAGGATTTCCCAAATTTTAAATGTTGGCTTATTATTCATTTTTTTAATCCTAGGTAAGCCAAATAAAATAGGTCTGTTGGCCGCTAGCTTGCAACCTCTACTTTATATTCTGCAGATGTTGCCTACTTTATATGATGCTTCTCTAGGCTACTTACTCACTGCACCAAGAGAAGGCCAGTGGTCCCTTAGCAACAGTCCCAAGAAAAAAATACCAAAAACTAAAACCTGGGCATTGTCCGTGTAGTCTTGCTTCTCCTAAATTGCCTGACACTTCTGCTTCAGTGGAACACTGGGTATAATAGTCTGCAGACTTTAGATCTGACCTATCTTTTCAGACCAGCATATGCTGAGGGAGAAGAGTTTGTGATGTGACTGATTAATTGTGTATGGATTAAAAATACTTTTACATTTGCATTTTTAATTATGCAAAAAAAATTTGGTGGCCCTGGAATAAAAGGCATAGCTTTCAGATCTAGAATTCAATGGAAGAGAGAATTACTCTTTTTTTTTTTAACAAAGAGGTACCATTTTGGTATACACTGTCCTTCCTGTAGGAGTCCCTGGGCGGTACAAATGGTTAATGCACTCGGCTGCTAACCTAAAGGTTGCCAACTCAAATCCACCCAGAAATGCCTCAGAAAAAAGGTTGGAGATCTACTTCCAAACAATCAGCAACTGAAAACCCTATGGAACGCAGTTCTACTCCGGCACACATGAGGTCACCATGAATCAGAATCAACTTGACGGCAACTGGTTTGGTTTGATTTTCTGGTCCTTTCCAAAGAAGAAAGGAAAAATGAGAGGGAAGGAGAGAAGACAGACATAAAGGAGAGAATGATCTGGAGCAGGTTTTCCATGTTGCTCAGATTTTTACACAAATAACACGCACCTTCTACGTTTGTTTTCCAACTGCTCCCTCCCACCGCAAGGTATTTTTGTAAGCACAGCTATGCCAATTTTTTTTTTACATGTTTCTGTAAAAAAGATTAGCATAACACGCTTACGAAAATACTTCACAGCTGGAGGGAGTGATTGGCAAACAAATGCAGAAGACGCGCATTGTTTGTGTAAAAATACAGTATAATACCTGGTACAGAAAAAGAAAAGCTGTCAAGGACATGTGGAAGATTAAATTTCTTCATATTTTTCTTTCTGTAATGACTTTCCTTTTCATTCTATCTTTATAAATTCTACCAATAAGCCAAAGAAATCAGATTCCAATTCCTTGAAGCCTTTCGTAACTACTCCAGCCCCTGTTCTTTTCCTTCCAATTCTTCATTAATGATTATCCTCTGAACCAAATATCATCATGTAGTGCTTACCAGAACTTGTATGTGTTTGTTTTCCCCTGTAAGTTTATGTCTTGATCACAACCATCTAACCTGTATATATTTTGTATGCCACTTCCCTGTGGCAGATTAGATTGTTCAGCAAATATTTACTCCCTCCACTTTAGACTCCATCGGAGGAATGTATTTCCCACACATTTGGTGACGGACAGACTTTAAGTGGCTCCCATGATACCTGCCTCCTGATATTCACACCCTGTTTAATCTCCTCTCTTTCAGTGTGTGGGGGACCCATGACTGCTTCTAACCAATGAAATGAGCAAAGGTGATGGAACGCATATGATTACATTTATGCAATTACATAAAAGCGTAGTGTCCACCTTACCAGTCTCTCTCTCTCCTCTTGCTGACTCTGAAGAAGGAAGCTGCCATGAATCCTACAGCTCCAAGGAACAGAATGCTGCCAGCAACTACACAAGGAGGGAAGCTGATGCTTCTCTAGTCAAGCCTCAATATGAGAACCCAGCCTGGCTGACATCTTGATTGCAGCCTTATGAGACTCTAAGCAGATGACCCAGCTAAGCTGTGTCCAGACTCCAGACCCATAGAAACTGTGATATAGTAATAAGCTGCATATAGAAAACTGGAGCCCTGGTGCCTAAGTGCTTAAGAACTCAGCTGCTAACCAAAAGGTTGGCAGTTCAAATCAACCAGCAGCTCCTTGGAAACCCTATGGGGCAGTTCTACTCTGTCCTGTAGGGTCACTATGAGTCGGAATCGACTCAATGGCAATGGGTTTTTATTTTTTGATAGAAAACCAATACCTCATTTATGTTGGCCTTGGCTATGTGACTTGTTTTGACCAACAGAATGGTAGTGGGTGTGATGCAAACAAGGGCTTGAAATATGACTGCTTGGTGGGGGTATGCTTTCTGGTGTTCCTGCCTTTCATTAAGAGAAGAATATGCCCACAGTATAAGGAGAATAAGAGACACATGGAGCAGATCTGGACCCAACCTGCAGTTTAAATTAAGCTCAAGAGAGCCCAGATAGACTGGCCAATTCCAAGCCTATCTACAGATGTACGGGCAAAAAATAAATGTTTGTTGTTGTACATCACTGACTTTTTAGGTAGTTTGTTATGCAGCAACATTGTGGCAATAGATAACTAATAAATTTTCTAAAGCATCCTTCCTTAAACACACGCACATACCACCGCCACATCATACAAAACAGTATTGGGTTCATGATATAGGGGTTGTACATACTTGTTGAAGTACATGACATAAAGTGGCCTAGAAGCATCTAGATCTGGACACTGTACTCAGTTGGAACCAATAAATATTTCCTGTAGCAAAAGCATGTTGGTTAGAAGAGCAGAATAAAAGAGTATTAAAGGAACCACATTTTATGAATGAATTTCACCCCCATCATTTATACGGTTAGTCACCCCAAAGTTCTGGTCTCTGAGAAAAATGACACAAGATGTAACTCTGCAGAAGATGTAACTGAAAATTGGTAACCTCCAGGTTTTACCACATGAAACCAATCAAGTGTACTTCCAATGGAACACCAGTTTGTGGCCAAGAATGTCCCACAGAAATCTATTCAAGTGCTTAGGGTGGTTCCTTTTTTCAACCTCCCTATCATTTCACCCAGAATACCCTTATCTGGTACCCTCATCTCTGAAAATCAGCCCTCTTGAGATGAGGGCAGGAATAAGGGTATTGTTTTCCTAGAACATAGCGAAAATATACCCACCAACCAGGTTATCTGGTAAAACTGAACTCAAGGGCTCATTCCTAGTTTCTTTTTTTGGCAGAGATTGATGACCTGCTAGGATAGGGGTCAAACCCACAATTCACATGGATATATTCCTGGTTAAAATCCACGTTAGTTACTTTGCCAAAGGAACAGGATTCAGCAGATGTCATTTAAATCACCCATTTACAAAAGATTAGGTACGTAGTAAAGATTTTTGTTGACTATATCATCTTATATCTTTGGCCATATCATTTTTGCTATCTAGCTCTCAGCCTTAGCAATTTAATTTTTGGCCTGAGTACAAAATACTACTACAAATGCTAGTAAATTTCACACCTGCACTTGGCATCCAATTACTGAGGGTGCAAAAGGGATCATTATTCTTTCCCCTCCCCCGCAAATAATATACATATATATATATACATACATATACGTATGTATACATCGACACACAAAAAGTCAATTTGCAAATTATATCACAGATCTTGAAATAATGCAACACCATACTCAAAGCTTCTTCCTGTTGAAGTATCGCTATGACTCCCCCAAGTATCCCACGCACACACCAAAGGAACCAACACACTAAAGTTCTGCTAACTGCCAAACCCTTCCACTTACGGAATTCTTTCTTTTCCATCTGGCCTGTGCTTCAAAGTTCTATTGCCTCCCATTTTCTGGGTTTCCACATTCAAGACTTCTGGAATATCATTATGGTCTACATCCCAGCATACTTATAAAGGAGAAAAATAGTAAGTTAAACCTTCCGGGACTCAATTCATTTACACTCGGAGATTCTGTTTTCCTGAGCCCTGACTTTTCCAAGCCTTGACAATGTCTTTAGGTAACAAGAAGTCCCTGGATGGTGCAAATGGTTAACGCACTCAGCTGCTAACCAAAACGTTGGAGGTTCAAATCCACTTAGAGGTGCCTTGGAAGAAAGGTGTGGCAATTTACTTCCAAAAAATCAGCCACTGAAAACCCTATGAAATACAGTTCTACTGTGACACACATGGGGTAACCCTGAGTTAGCATCAACCCAATGACAACTGGTTTTAGGTAACAAACTCAACCTTTATAGTAGGGTTTCTGTGTTTCAGTCCACTTATTTAAAATCTAAAAAACCCACTGTGGTCAAGTCGATTCAAACTCATAGCAACCCTATAGGACAGAGCAGAACTGTCCCACAGGGTTTCCAGGAGCACCTGGTGGATTTGAACTGCCAACCTTTTGGTTAGCAGCTGTAGCTCTTAACCAGTACACCACCAGGGCTTCCCCACTTGCTTAAGGCAAATGTATTTCTTTCCTGACCTCCTTGGTAATTATGGAATGGAAGGACTAAAGATCCAGTCCATTATGTGAAACACTCATCCTCCAAGAGCATTATTGTTTTTCTAAACATTTTCACTGGAGAAAAATTACAGCATGACTTCCTTCCTTGCCCAGTTACTAATTCTACTGGCATCCTATAAAAGGAAACTTTTAGTCCCTTTACTTGTACCAATGGGAAGACGAAAATTCAGCTATTTCACGGATGCCACTGAAAGCAGACACCAGGACCAGAGTAGGCAAAATGTGACACCGGGAGAAGCATATGTAGGGCAGAACTGTCACGTAGCTTTAGTAACAGGCAGCCAGCAATGACCACAAGCGTCTCAGATCATTAAGCTTTGTCTTACTGTGATGTCATGCACCAATGCCCAGAATTGTAATCCTTTCAAAACAGACAGATTGTCAGCATGATAAAGTGGATACAAACAAGTTCCTTAACAGGGATGACTAAAGTGTAGGGGGGAGAAATGTCACTGAACTAAAATGGATTTTAACTCTACTAGGAAATAACTCTGTTCAGAGACTCTGGCAAACAACCTTCTTTCCACTTAGATATTTTCCTATACTGATTAGCAATTCCATAAACTATTCCTGATTGTGTAATCGCCAAACAGTTTACAATCTACAGATGTCAGAACTGAGTTCTTAATTGCTGTAAATTAGTGAGCAAACACAGATTCCTCATTAAACCCATTACACCCGTATGTTAAAATGGAACACTTATTTGTTTTCCCTCATGGCACTCAAATCAGAAGCATTCTTCTTAAAATCCTAGGTACAGACAGACAAACAGGGTGATATTGCTAAAGTACATTTGGCAGGTTTCTGTCACTTTAAGGTGTGCTTATTTGGGGGCAGAAAACCTTTAAATGCAATGAATCTGTTGCCTAAATTTTAGCAAAGAACTATACTGTCTCCATGTTGCTTTCTTGAGAAAGAAAAAAGTGATGTCACCTCTCTGAGAAAGCTTTTGTTCTCAGAGGAACTCAGCACCTCCGCAGGAGTCCCTGGGTGGTGGAAAAGGTTTACATGCTCAGCTGCTAACTGAAAGGTTGGAAGTTCGAGTCCATCCAGAGGTGCCTTGGAAGATGCCCGGTGACGTACTTCTGAAAGGTCACAGCCATTGAAAACTCTATAGAGCGCAGATCTACTCTGACACACTTGGGGTCGCCATGAGTCGGAAGCGAGTGGATGGCAACCGGTGGTTGTGGAGCCCTTCCTCCTGTGGTGCCTGCGCAAAGCACATGGGCTTGCCTCTGGTCACCTATCTAGGTGAAAACGCATAAATCGCTAAATGTAAAGGAAAGGGAAGGAACGGAGTAAAATGCTGTGGAAAAACGAACTCTGAACTTCCAAATTTGGTAAGCCTCAGACCAAGCTGGCTAAGAAGATCAGGGCTTTCCACAAAGGCTGTTTCTTTCAAGATGGAAGATTTATGAGGAATGGGGGAAAGGGTGTGAGGGTTAAACCAAGAAATGTATCAATTACCAAACTACAAATCAAAATAGCTCCTCTGCACAAGCTTCATTAAGTTTTATCAGCAAGTATCTTGGGGTTTTACACTCAAACCACAGGTCATAAATTCACAGTAATCCCCCATATGTTCACCAAACACCTGAATTCAATTTCTCTTCTGGTGGTGAAGCAGGAATGTGGGGCTCGAATTAATTACGTATGCAAAGTTAGTTTCTAATGGGCAGCTTTTTTGCAATGCTGAAGGGATTTATAACTTCTGAAATGTAAGGATAGATCCTTTATCAATTTTAGCATTTTTATACTGGAATGTTGGTCTAAATTCCCTCTTCCAAATTTGAATAGTGGAAAGATAATGTGGCAAATATGCTATACCTGATGTCATAATTTTTGCAGTCTTTTTATAGACAACTATAGGCATTTGCGATATGTAACAAATGGCCTTAATACTTACTTCAAGGTTTTTAGACAAATATTTTTGTGGGTAAGTACAAGTCACCTTGAATTATAGAGAATGTTTAAACTGGGGCTAAGTGGCTATATTTATATGTGTCTATGGGTACACGTGAAATTAGCTACTTAGGAAATATCATGTCATTTTCAGTTTATTTTCACAGTTTTACTCATCGTGTGTAATACGAAAAGAATTATGAGAAACTTATGCCAATCCCAAAGGCACTCACTTTCCTCAACTGATAAAATTCATTTCCAGATTCTGACACCCATGATTTGTTGTCCATTTCACACCAATTTCAGTGTAATAAATCATAACAAATTAAAAACATACAGCTATATTCTCTGGGTTAAAAAGGTGGTTGCCAAAGCTGTTAATACTGTGTTTGCTTCTGATGTGGTGGTTCCTGTTCTCAGACGCCTTCTGGATCAGAGAGGGTCACCTCTCTCCATCAGAAAGACTCTGGTGAGATTTTACTCTGAGTCCCTTTGTGGTCATTTTGTAACAGGGCTATCATTTTATAAGCAGCAAAATCTCAGGAATGTACCCCTCGCCCCATTTTATTACTATCATCACTCTTCCTTATTAGCCTGTCACTGGTCTCAGGCAAGAGTGAGAAAAATTCAGCTTTACTTTTTCAAGGGGAATTCCTTCAGCTACAGAGAACATACAAGTGCATGCACATACATAATGTTAGAACCCAACAATAAATACACACAAAAAGATATTGTATTGTGAGCCCTAGGTAGCTTCTCCTGACTGGTAAGTTTCACAAACACAATATAAGCTAGTTTCTACTCAAAAGGATTGCTAAGTATATTGCAGTCACATTTCCAATGAGGCATTTGCTTAAAACTCAGCACAAACGGAATGTTACTTAGTGAGTTTTTAAAAACTTTGTTATTCAGTGATTTTTCTAAAAACTTTATTTTAGACTGTCAACGTAAAACATCATCAAAGTTTTTGTTTAAGAAATCATATTCTAATAAAATTTTTAACAAACATCCTTTGAATATTGTGAGTGTGTACTGGAGCCTGGCATTCTGGGTGATGCAAACGTTTAAACATACTCGGTTGCTAACTGAAGGGTTGGAGGGTTGGGTCTACCTAGAGGTGCCTCAGAAGAAAGGCCTGGTGATCTACTTCTGAGAAATCAGCCACTGGAAACCTTGTGGAGCATAGTTCTACTCTGACACACATGGGGTCGACATGAATCAGAGTCAACTGGACAGCTACCGGTTTTTGTGTTGAAGCTTAAATCACAGAGATGGTGAAAAACACCAGACTGAACCTCCTCAGGCCCCTGTGAAGGAAACGAGCAGAGGGAACCAGCTGGAGGCAGGATCCAGTGCCTCATGCGTCTTCCTGACTCCCTAGCAGCAATACTACATAACTATAAATGAATACATCAGAGGAGATAAAATGTTTTCCAGATATACCTATGAATGTAAATGCATTCTTGAAAAGAAAATGTTACAGCGTATTTGAAACCATGTATGTCGTTTTGCTTTGCATGATGCAAGAAGCAGTTAGAATTTGGGGTTAATGCCAAAAGTGCATTTACATTTTATAGATTGTGTGATTTTATTGAACTGTCTAATAAATGGGTTAGAGAGTTGAAGAAAGTTTATGGATTATAATATTCATTAAATAAAGTCACTGGGGATACAGAGGTTAGCCAGTTGTGACACACAGTGAAAGTCTGTGCTCCGAAGTAAAATACACATTTAGGTTCTGACTGAAGAGCAAAAGGAATTCCATCCTATAGGCGAGAATCCTAAGGAGCTAAAGAGTGAAATTCAGGAATGCTTTAGGAACATTTGAAATAAAAAAACAATGGAAATGAAATTACAAAACCTGATGGGTTTTGATGACAAAATAAAATGATTATCAAGTTCTTTTTCATATTAGAGAGGTTTCATCATACAGGCACAGAAACTAATTATAGAACCATTATTTTAATTCTTTAATCATGAAATGATTACATAGAATTCAAGGCTTATATTTTCTTTGTTTTTTTTTTTTTTTTCATTCTCTGTCTTTAAGGGCAGCATAATTGCAAAATACTATACAAAACTAAGCTATGTTTTTTGTTGTTGTTTTTTAGATAAAAACTCTTATGTGATTCAGTGTTTAATAGTCATGTCATGATTCTAAATTGTGGCTAAATTCTACACGGATTTTCTGAAATGATTCAAAATGGAAACAGTGCCTGAAGGTTTCAAGAGAGAGTACCTAATGTTTTTGAGAACTAGAATAAAAATAGCTAAATATATATTTATTAATTAGTTTTCTAAAAATAAAAAAAGAACATTGGATGTATTTAAATGAAGAGCTCATATGTATTATTGTTTTTTAAACATTTTAAAGATCATTAGGATATTTTTCTTGACTGATTTTTTAAATTTTATTTATGTTCTTGATTGACTTTATAATTATTAGCTAATAACTTTCTTGGTTTCTCCTCTATTCATAATTTGGCCATGTCCCATCTTAAAAATCTATTTATCTGGATGGGGGGAATAAATGAAATAGAAGTGTCAACCAATTTAACTTCTCATTACAGAATTAGGTAAATTATTACATGAGAAAAACATATTTGGTCATACCTTTTGTGTTTTCCTCATATAATAATTAAGCTAAACCTGTTTGAAGTTATTGACAGATTTATACACTCCATGCATTCATTTCATTCTGAATAATCAAAAACTTACCAAGAATTCTTTCAGGACTGATTACGTGATATTAAAATATGATTTAAAGTAATGAAGTACAGTGAAATGAGCTTAAATTCTGAGTGTCTGTTTTTACTTCTCCAAAAGCGAGGTAGCAACAACAGTCTTTGCTGGCTCACAAGATTTTGAAAACTATAAAACATAACACATACGTACATAATAGTATCAATATTTAGCTTGCCTCATTCTTTTGTAAATTATATTTTTCAAAGTAATACTTACATACATATAGTTTATATTTCAAAATGCTAACTAAAAGGCTTAAAATAAAAAGAACCTACTGCTTCACCACATCGCATCCCTCTGACTACACAGTCCCGAGAAAAATACTTTCCACACTTTCAGCTATTTTCTGTGATATCTGTTTGTAACACAACCTGAGCTCTTCAGATCAGTCATGATTCTTAGCTTGTGATGCATTCTCACTGATGATTCTTGTACGGCTCACTCCCTTTAATTTAGTTAGCTACTTTTAATACTGTACTTAATATTACTAAATGTAAATCCTCAACGTGAATCCATTACCCAAAACAAAAGCTAGGGATTTAACAATAATCCACATTTAACCAAATTCCTCTGGCATTTAACTCCATTTTTCTGAATAATATGTTTATACCACTATCTCCTGATTCATTAATTTTGAACATTATCTGTTGATTTCCTACTATGGTAGGTGAGGCATTAAGTCTCCTACACACTGCATCACAATTCCCACTCCCAATTTCCACCCCCCATATTAAATATCATTAAATATGATATTTAATATAAACTTTGCAAAATTGTTTCCATCAGGTCATGAGGGTTTATGAAAATATGGATTCAGTTAAGGTGTTGATTCTGCATCTTTCCAGCAAAACCCTACAAGTCCTCTTCCATGTCAAAACCTTCAGAGAAGTAATCCTCTACCCTCTCTGCTGCCAGAATCAAGCTATTTTTGAAAAATTAATATGGTCTTTTTTGTGATGCAAAACTGAATTAAAATGTTTAAGAAGTATGTATGAAGTAAACCTTTGTATCTATACTGCATTTAATTTACGAAACTGTCATTATGACACATCTTATTTTACATATCTCTAAGACAGAAAGAAAATGCTGCCAATTAAACTGACATTGATTGTAAGAAGCACCTTGATTTCAGAGATTTTAAATTGTGGAAAATGTGAATCTTATAACTGATGAAAAATGGTGGCGGTATGGTATTTGAAAAAATCAGCATTACGAAAACAGCAATAAAAATAATTGGTGATGGGACGGCTTGAGTTTTTTTGTTTGTTTTAAATCATGGGATAAACCTAAACCTTAAACTGACTTTGCAATTTTAGGTAGAAATTGCTGAATTTCCTGAAAGCGATCTGCAACAGAATTCTCCCTTTCCTGGGTGCCTCTCCCTCCTTTTGATCTACAAAATTCTCCATGAATATTTTCCGATTCATCATAAGATCAAGAATATTGATCCAGAAAGCTACATATTTCTGGGTTATATTAGCTTAAATTCTCAGGAAAACATCTTTTCAATTTAATGTTATAACTTCAACTTGGGCCAAAACCAAAAACCAAACCAAACCACTGCTGTGGAGTTGATTCCGACTCACAGCAACCCACAGGACAGAGGAGAACTGCCCCATAGGGTTTCCAAGGCTGCAAATCTTTATGGAAGCAGACTGCCACATCTTTCTCCTGCTGAGCGGCTGGTGGGTTTGAACTACCAACCTTTCAGTTAGCAGCCAAGCACTTTTAACCATGGCACAACCACAGCTCCTTTTGGCCAAAAGCCAATATGAAAAATGATCATAATGTCAACATTTCTGTGTTTTTTGCAACCCTGTATTTGAAAACATTATTCAATTTGTTATATAATTTTCCTTCTGGGAAGTATACATGTGAAAAATTAGTCCTAAAATTTAATGCCAGAGAAGGTGCTTCTATAGATGATCTCATATATTTTCATTTATCATAGAAACAACCGGTCATGATAAGAACATTCCTGAATCTTACACAAATTTCCTTTTTGAAAGTATATGTTAAAATTGACTCCTAGAATTTAGTGTGTCAGTGGAAGGATTTCTCCAGATGAAGTTATACATTTCCTTTCATCTCAGAGTATAAATTTTATGTTGTCCTTTTTGCCTTAGCTACCAGGAAACTCTGAGATAGATTTAATGCTTAATAGTAACTACTCAATCGTACAATTTTTTAATATACCTTTAACCTTTTCGGTGTCCCTTTAAATTTCATTTAAAAAAAAGCTGTTTCAAATAATTTGTTAAATTAGGTCATAACTTATGCATGAATAAATTTAATATCATTAACCACACTTCCTACAGAGTTGCAGTGGCCACTGAACATTTGGAATATAAAGCATAGAGTTTCTTCTCCTATTTTCAGAAGTTAATTCCTTCAGATTTTTCTAATAGTAATAATAATACCTGGCTTCATGAAAATGTAAACAATACGAGATGAGGTATAAGAAAGGATCTCACACAATGTCTAGCACAGAACAGGCACTTCCTAAACACTAAATACAATTAAGAAAAATGACATTTAGGTAGAGACATACAGTTTGTTTTTTTCGGTTGCCGTCAAGTCGACTCTGACTCATGACAACTCCGTGTGTGTCAGAGTAGAACTGTGCTTCATAGGGTCTTCAGTGGCTGATTTTTCTGAAGCAGATTGCCAGGTCTTTCTTCTGAGGCACCTCTGAGTAGACTTGAACCTCCAACCTTTAGGTTAGCAAGTGAGTGCATTAACCATTTGTACTACCCAGGGACTTGTAGAGACATATAGTAAACAGTAGAAGTTTAGGCCTGTGGCTCAGGAGAGAAGCGAAACTGAAGCTATAGCTTCGATGGTCATCGACACATATTAGGTATAGTTTAAGCCATGCAAGTGGATGAAATCATATTGAGAACACGGAGCAGGAGAAGGGGGCTGAGTACATATGAAAAATCCAGCCAATACTCTTTCAAGGAAAGGACTTTTTCAAAAAAAATTTTTCACAGTGGTTATATAACAAAAACAGAGAAGAAAAAAGGAAGATCAGGCTGCTCAGGAAACAGGGACTTCCTGGGACTTAAAAAATGTACCCAATTCCAGGGAATACCCAGGAGGCTTGAGCACAAACCTCTCTACTCTTGCAGGCTGGGTCTCAGGCTCCTGGTATCTGGGCTGCTGGCAACATGAGAGCTGCTTTGCTGGTAACAAGGAAGCATCTCCTCAGGGGGCTGTCAATCTAACACTTTTCATGAGCACTGAGCTTCCTCTGACTGAAAGAAATGTTAAAATAAATTAAAAATTTGTTTAAATTAACTGAATGTGACGGCTATAATGTACTGTTATCATGACTGTCCTTCCTAAGTTAAGTCCAGGACTCTAAGATAAACCTTTCTACTTCCTTGATGTTATCAAATAGGCTTCTCAACCCTTGTATAGTCTGGCCAACTCTTCTAATGAAAAGACTCCAAGAAATACTACAGGCTGTGTTTTCCTCTTGACTGAGGCTGCATTTCATCATATCCTGTTTAGTTAATGTAGTTTCTAAGTCCCAATGAACATTATTATGAAAGAGATAATCTTTTTTTAAAAAGCTTATTGGACACCTTCAACTTATTTAAATATTTTCCAGAAAAAAAAAAAAAACTTGATAAACTTTATTTTTTAATTCTAATAACTTAAACCATGATCCTCTGCTGGATCTTAGAAGTAATTCAAATATTAAGTGAAAGACGTCACCAAGCAATGTAAGTCTGATTAATGACAAAAAGGAATCCTAAAGGACAATGAGCTTTTTAAATTTCTAAGAGAAAAGCCAGAATTTGTGATCAGTAACTGTAGTTTTACTCTATGTTTGGGAGATCAAGATGTCGGGCATGGCAGCAAAGAAAGATCTCTTGAAAACCTTTTTTAAAAATAAAATCCTCATTCCAAAACCTGAGTGTATGTACGTGCAAGTCCACGTTTTCCAATTGGTTTGGTCCCCCTTTTGTATGCATTTGGGGTAGGGACCGTGAGACCAGACTCAAATTGAACCCATAAACAACCTTCAATTTAAAACGCATCGTTCACATCTTGCCAAGATGTGATATAACATCAGTTGATATTATAAAGTATTGAAAAGCTTAGATTGAAAAACAAAACAAAACAGACATTCCCTACTTTTCACCACAATCTCTTCCTCGAAACCACATCATAAAGTGGATCAGATTTCCCCATAGGAGTAATGTTATAATTTGAGGTATGTTCCTGACCAAGGAGTTGGCCTCAGATAACTTCATGATATAGCAACAACAGATCATATAAGCAAAGATACAATAACTCTAAGGCTTTATAGTAATTTTAATAGTAAAAATAGACTGTAAGTACCATAAATCAGGTTTAAATATATTCTATATTTATGTAAGATAACGCAAGATTCTATGAACATACATAGTATCAAGGGACTTTTAGAAATGTGCTAACTAAATATTGTAATACTGTTGGCTTTTTTTTCTCTCCATCTAAAATGGATTCGATAGTGACTTCAATCAGATTTTTTGAAGGGGAAGAGGGAAGTTGTCTAGTTTAACCCTTTAATTTTACCCCTGAGATGCAACATGCTTATTATGTGACTTTTCACAGGATCCTTCTTTTACTTTGGAAAAATTTTCCTGCAGCTAGCAGAGGCTTTCAAAAATCATTCTACCGACCTCAGAAATATTTCAAAATGCTAGAGCCAGGAGATCACAGATTGTTCAATTAAGTGTTAGAGTGTGTGTTGATCTCTAGCATGACATTTAATAAATCCTGGCTTTTAAAAAAGGCACATTCAATCATTTTTCAGATAATTGATAGAACTGGCAAAGAACAATCTCCAATCTGTACTAGTACTGTTTGCTTTCCTGTCTTGTAGTTCAGACCCTGGCTGCGAATAGCACTGAATGGATGGTTTAGGGCAGAGAAAAGTAAAATGTGTTAATGACATGGTATGAGTGACTGGCAATTCAAACAAAATCTTATGCTGTAGACTATACTCCATGATCATAGCATCATTGCCTTTAGAATAAAAGAATATTTGAATTATCAGGTAGTTTTGATATCATGGTCCCTGGGTGGTACAAACAGTTTGCATTTGGCCGCGAACCTAAAGGTTGGTGGTTTGAACCCACCTAGTGGTGCCATGGAAGAAAGGCTTGGCAATCTGCTTCTGTAAAGATTGTTGCTGTTGTTGTTGTTAGTGGCTATCACCAGGAAAACCCTACGAATCAATTCTACTCTGTAACACATAGGGTCACCATGAGTTGGAATCAACAGAAACGAGTTTGGGTTTTGTTTTGTTTTGTGTTTTAGATCATTGGGACCAACTTGGCTCATAATTTAACACTCTATTGCTAAAATTTTCCAAATGCATAGAAATCAGGAGAAAGCTTTCTAATCAGGGCCATACTTGAATTAGGAGAGCACACACACACACATGCAAACCTTTCAGTTCATAATACGGATTTAAAGTAAACAGGATACTATTTCTTATGTACTCCAAATGGGATCAGCCAATTGAAGTCAAATACCTCCTTAATGTATATTATTCCTAAAACAGTACCATATTTGAGGTATAAGAAACACAAAAATATGAAGAAAACCAGATTTTGGCCATTTGAATTCAGACTCTCTAAAAAGAAGTAATATTTACATAATTCCTTTGTCCAAATTGTGTCTTTTATTAGTACTCTGTTTAATTCAAATTCGCAGTCATTTGGAGTAGACGAATTAAATGCTAATCAAAGTCCAGAGAATTTTAAGCATCTATTCCATTATCTTAAATGCAACTCCAGACAAACGACCAAAGTAAACCTCTTTTTCCCCTCTTATCTTTCAACATAAGTAAGCCTTTTAGTCTTTTCCCTCATGGTGTAACTCATACCAAACGATGACACTATTTACTGTATCTGCTTTAAAAGGGCATAGCTCTCATTCCTATTTCAAATAAAGTCATTGTGCAATTATGCTTTCAAGAAACAATCAACAGAGAAAAAAACCCATCTCCCTCACTCCAGTCTTTTTAGAATTGGGTAGTGAATACCCTTTCTTACCACTAGTGGCGTTGAAGTAATTATTTAATGTTAAGTTTCACTTCCTCGGGTGTAAATTTTGGTTTTAGTTGACACTAAAAAGAAGCATCAATTTATTAGGAGATGAAACTTGTTCTCCAGTAATGGAGCAGCTGCGTACATAAATTTCTTGCAGTTTAATGTTTTGCACATAAAGCAATTAGAGTTTTCTGACAAAAAGACTTGCCACGGAAATGAGAGCATTTATCCATAGCGTATCCATGGCGTATCCGTGGCGGGGAAGATCTATAGGATGCAAAACTCATGAGGCTTCAATTAAAAACTCTCTGAGGAAATGTAAAATAAAAATAATAAACATATGTATTGGGCAAATACAAGTGAAATGCTTCCCTCAGTGAGCCTGAATGAATAGAAATCCTGCAAATTTTATAGTCATGGTAAATGTCCCCAGTACCGACATTACGGTTTTCCTGGCGATGGACTCACTTAACGATGCCTGGAACTGAGCCTGCTTGGATTCTAGGTAAGGGGTGATACAAAAATGGCAGACAGGCATATCTGATTTTCCTCATCAATAAGGAACAACAGCAAATGGCTGAGCAGTTACTTATTTCCAATTGACAAAGATTTCTGAATGGCTGGGGCCACACTTGTCTTGCAGGAAACTAAAGCACACCCACCAGGAGTTGGGGTCTCCCCAGACAGTGTCCCCATCCTTCACACACCACCTTTCATTCTTAATGTGAGAGACAAAGAGTGGCTGAGGCAGCAGAAAAATGTGGTTTATTTCTTTGCATTCTCCTATCCGCCCCCCCACCCCCACCCCACTATGAGTGCCATTGTAGCAGCTACCTCCAGATGGTGATACTTATTGATTCTGGCTGAGAATATTTTTTCTTGGGAGGATTAGTTGAGATTTAAAATGGCTATCACATATCTAAGTAATTTGTAGCCAAAATTATGATTGTTATTGACTAAAAACAAACAAATCAGAAAAACAGTTGCCATCAAATCCATTCTGACTCATGGCGACCCCACGTGTTACAGTATATCTGTGCTCCATAGGGTTTTCAATGGCTCATTTTTTAGAAGTAGATTGTCAGGCCTTTCCTCTGAGGCACCTCTAGGTAGATTCAAACAATTTCAAATGTCAAACAATTGTGGACATTCACAATTTCAATTATTCTATGCCCATGAACAGACTGCTCATCGTCAAAATATATGTCCTAACTTTTAAGCACAGGATAAGGAGCTGAAAGGAAAGGGCTTAATGGTCACAAGAAAACTCAGAAGGGACACATCAGAGTTGCAGGTCAAGGTTCTGCGTGGGAAGGTCTTATTCTGAGCCACCATATCAGCCCTTGAGGCAGGAGTGCAGCCACTGGAAGCAGCTGACTCCTCATCTTGGAGGAGTGCTCACCCAGAGCCATGGTGGCAGAGCTCAGCTGGGCTCCAGCTCATCTGACTTCATTATAATGTTCTTCTCATTAGACCAAACACCGACCAGGCACTTGTTAAATTCCTTATATCTCCGGTGTACATGAATGGGAAGAACAGCTTCTTCACATTTAATCTTCTGACTATAAATACCTAAGTGAAGAAAAACGGTGACAATAAAGGCTCAGCCCATGCAATTTATTCCCGTTGGCGTTCTTTCAGTGGAAAGAGGAAAAAAAAAAGCCCTTGAAATGAATGCAACATGAAAAAAACCTGTGCTGAATCATGAGTGTGATTCTTATATAAGAAAAAAAAAAAAAGATTCAAACTGAATTTTAAAATTTTATTTTATAACTGGAGCCCTAATGGCAGTAGTGGTTAAGACTTTGGCTGCTAACCAAAAGTCAGCAGTTTGAATCCACTAGCCAGTCCTTGGAAGCCGTATGGGGCACTTCTACTCTGTCCTAAAGGGTGGCGATGAGTCGGAATCAACTTGACAGCAATGGTTTGGTTTTTTTTGTTGTTGTTGTTGATTTGTTTTATTTTATAACTACCTATAAATCTTGTGCATAGTTGTGCATTTATTTAAGAAAACTGACACAGAACATGCATTATCAATTGCAGGGGTTTTCAAAGTTGGTGGGGAAAAGGAGGGTAACAGAAAACAGAAGATCCTGGTTTAGAGAAGAGAAGGTCCCAAGGAGGAAGAGACCCTTCCAGTGACTGAGTAAAGGGTACAGTGGAGGTTCAGTGGTAGAATTCCCACCTCCATGAGGGAGAGCCAGGTTCAATTCCCAGCCAATGCACTTCAAGTGCAGCCACTACCCATCTGACAGCAGAGACTTGCATGTTGCTATGATTCAGAATGGGTTTCGGTGGAGCTTCCAGACTAAGACAAACTGGGACCGGTGATCTACTTCTGAAAAATCAGCCAACGAAAACCCTATGGATCATACAGCCTTTGAGTTGCAAAAATGGTTAAGCGCTCAATTACTAAGGTTGACAGTTTGAATCCACCCAGAGGTAACTTGGAAGAAAAGCCATTGGGGGAAAAAGAAACCCTATAGATCGCAATGGTTCATATGATCCTGTTGTACATGGGGTTACCATGAGTCAGACGCCAACTCAGTGGCAGCTAATAACAACAGTGGCAGAGTAAGACACTCCTATCTGTGCCCCCAGCCCTTTCCTCGGCTCTCCCGTACTCACATGATACTGTAGGTGTTTGTTTACTATACTTGTCTCTCTCTGGAATTAGATGGTAACCCTGAGTGCAGGGACCTGGTCATATTCCTTTTTGCTTCCTCAGCCCTTAGCCCAGAGCCAGAAAAATAAGTGCTCAAAAAACTTGCTAAATAAATAAGAACCTCTGATCTGTACTTTCCTTGTAACATGTTCCTCTTTTCACTCATCTTCTTTAATTTTCTTTTATGAGTATTTATATTCTGTGCCTGCACCTCCAACACAAAACATTATGATAGTTACTGTATTTACCCCATAAAACCAATCAGAAAGGATTTCCTATAACCAAATCTGCAAATTTCATGATAAATAATGATTCTATTCTACCCAACTCACAATGCATGTTTAAAGATTTGAGATCATCAGCTGCTTTCAACAGAAAGCCCCCTGCCCCTGACACACACGCAAAACACTTGTTTTTCAGGGTTCTTACACCTATGAAAGGATGACATAAAACATAAAAAAGAAAGTGTAATGCTATAATTAAAATAGACACTGGAGAATTAGAAAAAGGATTCTGTTATTGTGTTAACTACAATGTGAACCCAGTGTTTTTCAAACTTTGACCACAACCCACAATAAAAGTACATTTTATGTGCTGATCCCTACAAAGGTACACCCATATAAAACTGAAACAGAGGTTATGAAATAAAACCATTTCTATTTGCAGCGTGCTCTAACATTTTCTATTCTACACTACCTCGCTTTTTTAAAGTGCTGATGCTGATTTTTAAAAATTGTCACCTATATGTTGTCCCTTTCTCACTTCATTTCCAGAGAGAAGTTTTTATAATCATTCAAAACCAAAACAGAGTCATCCACAACCCATAAGGTAGGAAATGGAATTTTCATGGAAGAAGTTAAAGAATCAAGAATCTTCTGGAGCGAGTAATCTCTCTTGGATTTCTTCTCTCTTTGGTACCTTCACTGCTCTGTGTGTGGTTTTCTGGGATAGCTTCTGTGTGTTTGATTCTCTTTCCTTTTCCATTCCATGTGGTCTATGTGGTAAGACAGGGCTGAAGGCCAAGTGGAACTGGAGTAGGACCCAGGAGAATTAGAAAAGCAGTCCCTACTCAGGCCTGACTCTGGTCAGCCCAGGCTTCATTCTTAGAGAAGAAGAGGAAGCCTCCAGCTCACCGGAGATCCTGTCTATGTATTAACTTTGACCAAATAGAAAACCTGATCCCAGACCTGAGCTATTAATAAGGTGTGTGCACATGCTAAGTGGACTCCTTGAGTGGTGCAAACAGTTAACGTGCTCAGGTGCTAACCAAAAGGCTAGAGGTTCAAGTTTACCCAGAGGTGCCTTGGAAGAAAGGCTTGGTGATCTACTTCCAAAAATCAGCCATTGAAAACTCTGTGGAGCACAGTTCTACTCTGACACACATGGGGTTGCCATGAGTCACAGCTGACTCGACGGCAAATGGTTTTTTATGTGCCAAGTGCGCTTCTGCGAATATTCCTCTACAACACTGTCCAAAAGAACTTTCTGTGATAATGAAAATGTTCCACCTTGGTGCTGTCCATTATGGTAGCCACATGTGTCTACTGGGCACTTGAAATTAGCATTTGGCTAATTCAACACACAGAAATTGAATGTTTAATTTCATTTGATTTTAATTAATGTAAAGTTAAAGAGCTAAATTTGGCTAGTGGCTTCTATATTGAACAACATAGCTCTTGAACTTATCAAAGATGGGTAACAGAGGTAAGATGGAAAGGTGTAGGGGTGGGTAGGAATTTGGAGATACTGATTTGGAGCATGTCTTTCCCTCATATATTTCCAAGATTAAGATCTAATTGTGGAATTTGGCATTTTCAAATCTTGAAGCAGAAACAGAGAGTTTATGGAATTAAACAACCGAAGAGTTATCACCTGTTAAATTATTTTTTTATTGGTAATGAGCAATCCCTTCTGGCTAGACATGTGCTGAAAGCTGTAGTACAAACAGTTGCATATTCTTTGAGGGGTAGAAGAGGTAAGAATCTAGTGCATTGTAAGGTTCTGAAAAGACCTAGGCTTAGATCCTGCTCTATGACTTACTGACTGTGAGACCTGGAGCAAGTTACAGATTTTTTTTTTTTTTTTTTTTTTTTGCTTCCACAGCTACTCATGGGCTGTCCTAAGTAGCAAAGGAATTGGTATAATGGAAGATGTGGTTTACAGTAGATAAGTGTGGTAATTATTCACAACACTCAATGGCATGTGCACACAGGCAGAAGTGCAAACAGCTATTTCTCTTTTGCTTAGGATAACTATCAGTTAACTCACATAAGCAGAAATAGGCTGGCTTTATGGCACAGTGGTTAAAAGCTCAGGCTGCTAACCAAAAGGTCAGCAGTTCAAATCCACCAGCAGCTCCCTGGAGACCCTATGGGGCAGTTCTATTCTGTCCTATAGGGTTGCTATCAGTCAGAATCAACTTGATGGCAAAGGGTTTTATTTATTTATTTTACATTTATCTACCTCCTAGAAAAGGATGAGTGTAATCCAAAAATTGTGGAAGATAAGATAATCTAAATAGCAAATTCTCTAACTTCCCAAATCTATGCTTCTAGTAAATCCTTATAACCTACACTATGGCTGGCCAAAGTCAAAAGAGCTCTCTGAGGTACCAGAAAGATAGTTTTGCAAGACCATCATCCATTACTGACATCACAACAAAACAGCTAATAACTATTTCGTTCTTTGTATATTCTAGGCACTATTCTATGCATCTGGTCCTCACAAAAATTCTGGAAGGAGAATACTATTATGAACATTTTATAGATCAGGTAAGTAAGAAGAGGAATGGAAAGATTAAGTCCCTTGCCCTAGATCACACAGGTAGTAGGTAGCAGAGCTGGGATTGATACATTAAGTGCATACTTTTAATCATTAAATGACACTGCCTTTATATGAAGAGTGGATGATCTGTGGAGTGCACTTATCTCAATATTTTCATCCCGAAACTTGTGTTTAAAATAAGATACCATATTAACAATATCAAGGGCACAATGGTAGAATTGAAAAACCATAAAGAATGAGAAAAGAAGTCTTACAAAAAGAAATTAACCATTTAATAATCTGGGATTGTTTAATGTAGGGACAATCAGTTCTTTATATCTCAATAATCCAATGAAACAATCAAGGCAAACAGCTGTGACCTAGAATCATCAAGTTAGGTTCAACTATCATTTGAATACACTGCTAAAAAAAAAAAAAAAAAAGGGCAGGGAATCATGAAATGCACTTTAGAAGGATTTCCTTTAAATACTAAAGATAATATAGAGTTTGTCCTTAAAAGTAGCAAGCTTTGGTTACTGGGAAAATTCACTCTATTGAACACATTGCACAGTTATGCAGAACTAACAAGACTTCAGTAAACAAACCAGACAGATCTCAGTGCCCTCTAAGGGCTTATATTAAAAAAAAGGGTATACCGCTTGGTACAATCAGTAGGTACCAACACAACAGCCTTCAAGAGAACTGCAGTTTCAACATTGCTGTTGGGTACATAAAAAAATGTGCTAAAATAACAGGCAATTGAGGTGTTCTGAAATTAGATCTAACAAGGTGAGTAATTGCTGTGCAAGTCACACTACATTTTACAGATTGTTCTCACATTGAACGAGATGCAGAGATTGCCTTTAAAAGGTATAATCTTCTGTAATCGGTTTTTTTGTGTGTGTGTGTTCAAAGCAATTGCTTTTCAAAGGAAAAATAACACAAGAGAACAATGGTGCCCACTCCCAATTTCTTGGCCAACACGTAAATTCTGCCTGTTCACAGTAGGCAGTTACTGACCAGCTGGACCTAAGGACAGTGTAGCCATTAACCTTTTGCAATATTTGTCAGAGATGTGAAGTGCCTTTGGGGCCATTTCTAGAACATACACCCAACTGAGGGAGTACGTGGGGAACACTTAGTTATCACACGTGAGGTCCACGCTCAGACCTTGTGAAGTAGGGGGGAGCATTACAGTTAGAAGAGAGAACCAAGCTAGCATGAATTGGGAGGCAGTGCCCCGATCTAAATTCAACACCAAGAGGGAACGGTGAGTCAAAGGACGATGTGATGACTGTAGTGAATAAAAACAAGACATAGTCAGAAGAGGAGGAAAGACTATGGCTGTATCTTTGTATTTGTGTCTAAAAGGATATATATCCTTTTATTACATGTATTTTGGCAGTGTCTGCTATGCCAGGTGCTATGCTGTATGCTTGGCATAAAGTGATGACTAGAACAGGTATAATTCCTACCCTTCAGGAGGAACTCTGCCAATAATAAATTAACTAGAATTATGTTAGGTACTTGCAAGAAGAAGAAAAGAGTGCAACTGGACTGACTTCATGAAGTAAGTTGGAAAGCTGAGTAATGACCCTCCACTAACAGCTGGCCTCAGAGTCCAGAGCAGCCACAGGCACTGAAAGTGTGCTCTAGTGGGCTGCCCTACGCACATCTCGGGCTCAATCACCTGTCGATGGGGCATGGCACCTAAAGCCACCAGCCTGAGGAGGACACACACTTCTGGCAGGACTGTGGGAATTCAGGCCCTGTTCTCAAACTGTGGGTGAGCTGCTCAGATAGATGCCACCGCCACACGGGAACCTGAACCCCCACAGTTCCAGAGCTGGAGATGCTTCCAGAAACTGACAAAGGGGGCTTTGGATGAGTGCAGGGCACATATAGCTAAGAACCATCTAAGACCTCATCAGCCCAGAAACGAACTCACACTCCTCTCAATGCCACCTGAGGGGGCCTGCTTTTTGCAGAGCTGTACATTAATTTAAATGTTTTAGTGAATCTGAGGTGATATCATTTGTTACTTTTGACTTCAGAAACAATTTGTCACACACTAAACTGAATAAGATGGTGGTTTAAGTCTGGAACCCTTGGTGGGACTCAGAGCAGCCACACCAGGAGGGGTTGGGTGCCCACTTAGAAAATGAAGTGCGGAGGGCTGCCTGTGCTCCTGCCCACTCTGCAGACTGGGATATGAAGCACTCACCAAGTACAGAACAGAAAGTTAGATTAAAAGTAGAGTAATCCAGGCTGGAGGAGTCAGATAAGACTTCTTGGGCAAGGTAGCATATTTTAGGGTCTTAAAAAATAGTAGAATTTGGAAAGGTGAGTAAAGGGCATGAGAGGAAAAGATAGTATACGCAAGATGTAGTGGTTAGATATAAAAGGAATCTTAGTCTAGCTGGGACATAGCACACCCAACTGAGGAAGAAGAGTGAGAGATAAAACTAGAAAGGGCCAATAGCAAATATTTTCGACCTTGTGGGCTAACAGTCTCTGTTGCAACTACTCAACTCTACCTCTGTGGTGCCATAAACCCAAACCAAACTCATCGCTGTCAAGTAGATTCCGACACATAGCGACCCTATAGTACAGGGTAGAACTGCCCCGTAGGGTTTCCAAGGAGCAACTGGTGGATTTGAACTGCCAACCTTCTGGATAGCAGCCTGAGCTGTTAACCACTGTGCCACCAGGTCTCCTGTTGTGCCACAGAGGATGGTAAAGGAACACCTGGGACAGGATATGGCCTGTGGGCCATAGTTTGCAGATCCCTAGAGGTACCTGGGAGCCCTGGTGTCCCAGTGCTTAAAAGCTCAGCTGCTAACCAAAAGGTCAGCAGTGCAAATCTACCAGCCACTCCTTGAAAACCCTACAGGGTAGCTCCACTCTGTCCTATAGGGTCATTATGAGTTGGAATCAACTTGACAGCACGAGTTTTTATTTATTTATTTTTTAAAATAGGTCTCTGGGGGGGGCATAAACTACTAACCCACCCAGCAGCAGCACTGGGTAAGAAAAGTCTTGGCGATCTGCTCCCATAAAGATTACAGCCAAGAAAATCCTATGGGAGAGTTCTACTCTGTAACACATGGGGAATCGACTCGCTGGCAGAAGACAGTAACAACAACAGTAGAAGATTTCAGAAGGGTAGGATCTGCTCAAGCATTGCTGTGGGTGGGTGACTCTGACAACAGAGTCAAGGATTGTTTTTTAAAAATATTTTATGGTGTTTTTGATGAAAGTTTACACAGGAAATTAGGTTCTCATTTGACAATTTCTATACATATTGTTCAGTGACATTGGTTACATTCTTCACAATATATCAGCATTCTTGTTATTTCCATTTTGGTTGTTCTGTTTCCATTAATCTAGCTTCGTTGTCCTCCCTTGCCTTCTCATCTTTGTTCTAGGGTAAATGTTTACCATTTGGTTTCATCTAGACAATTATTTTGAGCACAGTACTCACGGCTGATAGTATTTATTTTATGAACCAATCTGTCATTTGGCTGAAAGGTGACCTCTGGGAGTGGTTTGAGTACCAAGTTTAAAGGGTATCTCAGGGCGATATCTCAGGGGTTCATCTAGTCTCTACCGGTTCAAGGAAGTTTTAAAGCAGGATCTAGTAGAAGGGAGTCCGTGAGTAATCTTAATACTCTGAAGTAACGGATTCTTACTACTCATACCGAAGAGTTCTAAAAGCAATAAATACCTGAGGGAAAGAGATAACGTGGAACAAAGTAACTAAACTGGATTATTATTCCAATTATTATTATTTTCTTAATATACCAAGAGTAAACATGGACAAGAATAGTTATTTAAAACACCACACATCCAGGTCGACTTGTAGGAGACAATAAATAACAAATCATTAATATAGTTTTTGCCCAAAGCAGAGAAGTAAACAGCTTCTTACAGGCTGGGAAATAAAAACAAAATGTTACCAAATAACGGAGAAAAAGGAAGGAGATGGCCATAAAAAAATATTCCTCATGTTTTTAATCAACTTTGAAAGATTGGTGGAGAAGGCTTTACCTCAAATGTGGGCTTTTCTCATTTAACAGTTAACATTATTAAACACTTTGAAGCACGTCACAGTTGCTTCTGCAGCGAGCAAGGATGGGAGTTGGCCAGTTTCATACAAGTGCCTTAATCATTCTTGTAAACTGCAGGATCAACCCAAAATGGATAACTTCAAGTAATTCAATGCCAAAATATTTATAACAAATACATTATCTAAATGTATCAGAATTTTCTAGAATGGAATATTCTAAAGATTTCAATGAAGAATTAAATTATTCTCATCAGAATGTAGGACAGTGCAAGGCAATCGAATCACAGCCCTAAGTAGAGTTTTGAATGAACCAGAGGCCAACATTGGCTTCTACTTTTAGAAGCATTAAAGCAAATTCCAAAGACAAATTCCACAGGTACGTGTTACAGCCACTGACAAGGCAGCTTTTAGCTTTACTGTGTGCAAACAATCTAATTCAGAACAACCTGAAAATGACTTGTATGTAGAGAAGTTCTTTTTTCAAAATTCAGAAAGTACCACATTTAGTCTCACTCCTAGTTGGGGACAGACACACACAATACCTTATTTTCACAGTACCATTTTTAGATTTAGAAAAAAAAAAAAAAGTGCTAGCATTTCTGAAGCAAAACGATTAAATTCCGTTGTAATATTCCTTAAATATTTCAAGTTGCTAACTGGACAAGTTCTTAAGAAATCACCTAGCCATGACCCTAGATTTCAGCCAACTGAATGTAAATTATTTAAAACAGATAACTGACTTTCTTTTTTTTTTAAAGCTTCTTCACAGCCTGTTAGACACCCATCCTACTGCTTCATCAAGTTCCCCCTAAAGCACAGAAAAAAAAAAAAGCCTTTAATTTAAAATCATTTCTCCTTATTTGGGCCTCCAGAGAAGTAAAGGAGATGGTCAGAATCATCCTCATAAAACCATCTGTATATCCAAGAAAGAGAACTAGATCTCCATCCAGTTTTCCGTTTTATAACTTAAACATATCTCAATTCTTTTTCAGCTTTTACCTGGAGCCTCTCATCTATCCCTTCAGTATTATCTGTCAATTTTTTCAGAAGTTTTGCCAACTTCTTTGTTTCCCTTTCAAAACACAGATATCAAATTTTATTTTGACCTACCAGTATATCTCCAGAATGCCAGAATATTCTTATTTTAAAATTAGGAAATTTGTAAATCTTGAAAACCACATACCTGTATTTTCAACTGAAATTTTACTTAATGTCTAGTATTTTTCTAAATTAATTCATTGTTTTAGGTGAAAGTGTAAAGCGTAAATTAGTTTTTCATTCAAAAAAATGTACACACAAATTGTTTTGTGACATTGGTTGCAATCCCCGCGACGTGCCAGCACCCTCCCCCTTTCCCTTTCCACCCTTAGTTCTCCCTGCACATTCTTCCAGTTTCTCGTTCCTTTCTACCGTCTCATCTTTGCTTTGGGGCAGATGTTGCCCATTTGGTCTCATATACTTGATTGAACTAAGAAGCACAGTCCTCACATGTGTTATTGTTTGTTTTATAGGCCTGTCTAATCTTCAGCTGAAAGGTGGACTTCGGAAGTGGCTTCAGTTCCAAGTTACGGTGTCCAGGGGCCGTAGTTTCAGGGGTTCCTCCAGTCTCTGTCAGACCCATAGGTCTGGTCTTTTTTTGTGAATTTGAATTTTGTCCTAGGTTTTTCTCCCACTCTTTCAGGACCCTCTATTGTGATCTCTGTAGGAGTGGTCAGTGGTAGTAGCCAGGCACCACCTAGTTCTTCCGGGCCCAGGCTGGTGGAGACTGTGGTTCATGTGATTCATTAGTCCTCTGGACTAATACTTTCCTTGTATCTTTCGTTTTCTTCATTCTCCTTTGCTCTGAACATGATAGGACCAATAGATGTATCTTAGGTGGCTGCTCATAAGCTATTAAGACCCCAGGCGCTACTCACCAAAGTAGGATATAGAACATCTTCTTTATGAACTATGTTATGCCAATTGACCTAGATGTCCCCCAAGACCATGGTGCCCAGCCCTCAGTCCCAGTAACTTGGTCCCTCAAGGTGTTTGGAAGTGTCTAGGAAGCTTCTATGACTTTGCCTTGGTCAAGTTGTGCTGCCTTCTCCTATATTGTATGTTGTCTTTCCCTTCATCAAAGTTAACCTGTCTACTATCTAGTTAGTGATTTCCCCTCCTCAACCCTCACCTCCCTTGTAACCATCAAAGATTGTAGATTTTAAGAGATAAGACTCTTGTTGGATATGTCGTAGTCAAAAATTTTTTCCCCTGTCTGTATGTTCTCATTTTACTCTTTTGGTAAGCATAAGTGCTTTCTTTTTAGAAGCTCCCAGTTATCTAGTTTATCTTCTGGTGTTTGTGCATTGTTACTTATGGTTTGTACTGTATTCATGCCATGTATTAGGGACTCTAGTATTGTCCCTGTTTTTTTCTTCCATGATTTTTATCATTTCGGGTTTTATACTTAGGTCTTTGATCCATTTTTGAGTTAGTTTTTGTGTATGGTGTGAGGTATGGGTCTTGTTTCATTTTTTTACAGATGGACATCTAATTGTGCCAGCACTATTTGTTAAAAAGACTTTCTTTTCCCCATTTAATGGACTTTGGTCCTCTGTCAAAGATCAGCTGACCACAGGTGGATGGATTTACATCTGGGTTCTCGATTCTGTTTCATTGGTCTATGTGTCTGTCATTATACCAGTACCAGGCTGTTTTGAATACTATGGTTGTATAGTAGGTTCTGAGATCAGTTAGTGTGAGGTCTCCTACTTTGTTCCTCTTCTTCAATAATGCTTTACTTATCCAGGGCCTCTTTCCTTTCCATATAAGGCTGGAGATTAGTTTTTCCATCCCGTTAAAGAATGGTGTTGGTATTTGGATCAGGAATGCATTATATCTGTAGACAGCTTTGGGTAGGATTGACATTTTCACAATGTTGAATCTTCCTATCCATGAGCATGATATGTTTTTCCATTTATGTAGGTCTCTTTTGGTTTCTTGCAATAGCATTTTGTAGCTTTCTTTGTACAGGTCTTTTACATCCCCGGTTAGATTTATTCCAAAGCATTTTAGCTTTTTAGTGACTATTATAAATGGTATTGTTTTCCTGATTTCCTTTTGAAAATTTTTTTTTTTTTTGCTATCTAGTAATGCAACTGATTTTTGTATGTTGATCTTGTATCCTGCTACTCTGCTGAATCTTTCTATTAGTTCCAGTAATTTTCTTGTGGAATCTTTGGGGTTCTGTATGTATAGGATCATATCATCTGTGAATAGGGGTAGTCTTCTTTCTTCCTTTCCAATTCGGATGCCCTTTATTTCTTTTTCTTGCCTTACTGCTCCAGCTAGGACGTATAGCACAATGTTAGACAGGAGTGGTGATAAAGGGCATCCTTGTCTCGTTCCTGTTCTCAGGTGGAATGATTCCAGCCTTTCTCCACTGGGAATGATGTTGGCTGTTGCTTTTGTATTTATGCCCGTTATTATGTTGAGGAATTTCTCTTCTATTCCTATTTTATTGAGAGTTTTTATCAGGAATGGGCATTGGGTTTTATCAAATGCCTTTTCTGCATCAATTGAGACGTTCATCTGATTCTTATCTTTTGTTCTATTTATGTGGTGGATTAGGTTGACTGATTTTCTAATGTTGAACCATCCTTGCAAACCTGGTATGAATCCCACTTGGTTGTGGTGTATGAACGTCTAGTATTTTGACAGGCGCTGTGGGAAGACAAACTTCATTATGGCCCAGTAAGAAAACCTGCTGTTGTTCTGTCATGAGGATAACTATTTTTTGTGTCTTTAATTTTATAATATCTTCTACCCACCTGCTAGGGGCAGTAGTGCTTCAGTGGTGGAATTCTCATCTTCCACATGGGAGACTCTAGTTTGATTCATGGTCAATGCGCCTCACGTACACCTATCATCCATCTGTCAATGGTGGCTTGTGTTTTTCTATGATGCTTAACAGGTTTCAGTGGAGCTATCCAGACTAGGACAGACTAGCAAGAAAGGCCTGGAGATTTACTTCCAAATATTAGCCCATGAAAATCCTATGGATCACAACGGTGCGATCCCATTGTGCATAGGGTGGCCCTGAGTCAGGTGCCAACTCCACTGTAGCTAACAACAACAGCAACAATCCAACTGCAAGTTCACCTTCTTCTCTACCCCTCCTCATCCTGGATACTTAATTAGATCTTCACTCCCTGAATTATTTTCCTCTTACATCATCAACACCTCTTTCACTGCTGGTTGATTTACCTCAACTTAGTACCCTCTCCTTGACCTTCTTATTCTGTTGGGTTATAAACACTGAGTCCCGCCACTACTTTTTTATATCCCAAAATTGCAAGAGAGTCATTTACACCCTACTCCCTCACTTCACACTGTCTTTCCAACATTCAGCATTTGGCTTAAGGAGCTCCCAATGTGTTCTTAAAGGCAACCAGTGATCTTCTAATACCTTAATGCAGTGGTTGGATTATTCTTACTCCTCATAACCAAAAAACCAAAACCAAACCAACTGTCGACAAGTCAATTCTGCTCCGTGGATTTTTTATTATAATCTTTACTGGTGCAGATCACCAGGCCTTTCTTCCATGGAGCGCTGAGTGGGTTCAGACTGCCTTTAGGTTAGTAGTCGAGCACAAACTGTTTGCACCATCCAGGGTCTTCCTCATATTTCTTGCAAAAATTGACTCTGCTGACTCTTTTCCCTTGAGTAAAACAACAATTCTCGATGTTTGCTGAGGAGTTCCCAAGATTATTGCTCATCTTTTATCTTCCTTTGCCTCCTCCATAGGCTCATCCATCCCAGGACACCAACAGTCATTTTTATGCAGCAGAATCTACCTCCCCAGCTATGACCCCTCATCTGAAAACCACATCCATTACTCTAATTGCCAGCTGGATATCTTACCTGGATATGCTGACAACATTTTTAACCTGTCACATCCAAAAATGAAATAACTTTTTCCCCAAACCTCCCTCTACTTCTACGATCCCTGTACTGGTTAATGTTATTCCCACACTGTCTTTTAAATCAGTCACTCTTTATTTCTTTCTCTAATTCAATGAACTGGACTTTGAACAAGGGATTTTACTTTATTACTGATAAAACACTAAGCTTTGAAAAACACTTGGCTTCACTGGATAAAATTAATTGGAAAAAAAATTATTTTAGCAATAAATTTTGGTGTGTTCCAAAGCATGAACGTTCTTAAGAAGTACTGATGAACATTAATTCTTTCCAGAAGTTTCATGACAAAATTTCATTCTGACCCGGACAGATGGGAGCACCAGAAATCTCACTTGCATTGAAAAGAGCTCCAATAGCCTCAATGACTCTAAGCCAACGGCTGCAACAGCCCCGAGGTCCTTCTTACCAGAGGAAGAGAGGCTGCTCACAGAACTAAGCAAATACACACACACACACACACACACAACACCCAACCTTCAATCTCCTCAAACGTTTATTTCTATTTTTAAACACAAACTAAACCTTAAAGATCTTTGTAACCTGTGTTTTTCTCCACATCTAGGTAAGCAAGGGTGGCTGCTATAACTCATTATCAACAATCTGAACATGCCATTTGAAACTCTACACTCTGTTGGGGTCACTATTTACAAAACAAAACTATCAAGCTATTTAAGAGAGTGATTTGTGAGAACAAATGAAATAAGCACGACCAATCTGTCTAGGCAGTAATGATGTAGACCTGGTGGTACCACTAAAGATTTACACCTGCTGCCATGCCAGGCTCGGTGTTTTTACTGTCTTTAACTCTGTTGGTTAAGAGTCTGTGTCTGTGTGCCTGTCTGAGGTGATAGCCTGTTAGGGAGGCAACTGAGCTTGGCTAGAGAAAATACACCCTTATCCACAATGGCCAACTAAATACCGTTCACTAATTATTCATATGGCGGCAGAATTCAGTGGTAGAATTCTTGCCTTCCACAGGAGACCCAGGCTCCACTCTCAGTCAATGCACCTCACGTGCAGCCACTGCTTATCTGTCAATGGAGGTTTGAGTGTTGCTATGATGCTGAACAAGTTTCAGCAGTGGAGCTTCCAGACTAAGAGTAGGAAGAAAGGCCTGGTGATCCCTGCCAATAATAAGTCAGTGACAACCCTATGGATCATTATGGTCCAATGCTGTTGTGTACGTGGTTGCCATGAGTTGGGGGCCAATTCAACAGCAACTAATAACAATAACAAACATTATTCATATAGACCTTATTTCCACAAAGTTTGACTATAATAAAGTATCCCTAGCCCAAAGTTACACTGAACACCTCAGGGTCATTGTGAGCATCAGCTGTGATTGCTTGATTCTGTCACATGTGCACTTTGATGTGTGATATATAAGAATTCATGCTTTGCCATGCACAATTAGGCTCCTAGTAATGCCTTTCCATTATAACAGCCTCCACTAGGAATGGGACTGAGTCACTTTTATAAATGATGAGACTTTTTCATTCTCTAAAGAAATATGCCACAAGAAAAAGATGTGGCAGTCTTCTCCCATAAAGATTTACAGCCTTGGAAACCCTATGGGGCAGTTCTACACAGTCCTATAGGGTCGCTATGAGTCAGAATCAACTCGACAGCAGTGAGTTTGGTGGGTAAAGAAATATGAAACAAACAAACCAAAAACAACAACTTGGGGTGAGGCCAAGATGGTAGAGTAATCAGATGCTTCCTGTGGTCCCTCTTACAACAAGGCCCGAAAAAACAACTGAATTGCTTATATATGACAATCTAGAAGCCCAGAACATCAAAGACAAAGTCGGGCTGAGTGACAGGGGGAGGAAGAGACAGTTCAGGAGCACTGAGGATTTGCCAGACCTGACCTGGCCAGCACCCTGCAGGCTGGATAGGCTGGTGCGCGCGGGCTAAGGCAAGCAGTAGTGCTCGGGACGTGTTTTCCACGTTGGGAGAAACTGAGAGTTGGGGAGTCTACTCAAGCCTCTGGAACCAGGGAGATGGGGCACTGAATTCAGCAAAAGGTAAGTACAAGCATCTAACCTACCACACAGATCAAAAAAACCCTTTCCCCCTTTGAGAAGCATCTCTTTCTCACTTACCTGCCCCCAACCCCTCTGCTCTGGGTCCCGGTCTGGCTTCAGTGATTGCTGTGCCCCCTGGGCCAGAAATGGGACCCATCACACACCCCAAGCCATTCTGTCAGCTTTAGAAAGGGAACAAATTAACAAACAGGAAAAAATAACTTGCCAGCTCCCCTAAGCCAGGAACTCAGGGCATGCACAGCCCCTTTGCCTAGGTACAGGCATTAGGGGTCCACAGATTTTGAATGCCTTTCACCCCTGCCTAGACCTGTGTGGGCCCATTTCAACAGCGTAGGCCCTCATTAGCACAGTACAACAGGGTATATACCTGAAGCCTATTTCAAACTGCAACACCAAAGGGGTAGTGGCAGATTCGTGACATTTGACACCACCTTGCCCATTAAGCAAGGTCCTCACCTACCCACATCAGGGGCCTGAGGACTGGTGGCTCCACCCACTCCACCCAGCCATGCAAGAGAGGAGTCCAAGAATAAGTGGTGCCTCCTAGTCCTTACAGCCAACAGCAGTGTGTGCCAAAAGTCCAGCTGCAAAACCCACCCACCTACATGCTCTAGGCAACAGAGACATGCCTTCCACCCAGGCACTCAGGGGCAGCAGTCAGCCCCCTATCTTACTTGGCCCATAATCCCCTACTGCAGTCAGATACCTGTGCCTACTCTAATCATCCCTGCCTGTCTAGGATTGCAGGTGAGAGTCTGCACCACACACTCAGTAACCGACAACCTCAACACTTGAGCTGAATCCGTACAAGAAAAGTAAACAGACTCCTGGGCTCACATACCTAATAACAGCTCTAACGACCTGGTGACAGGACGTGAGAGCTTCAAAGACACCAATAATCAAAGTAGCTCACACAACTAGTCTATTTGGGCATATCAAAACAAAACAAAATAAGAAGCTAGGATACAGTAAGCAAACATAAAATAAATACATAAAATAACTTTTTGATGGCTCAGAGACAACAGTCAATATCAAATCACATAAAGAGGCAGACCATGATGGCTTCAGTAAGCAACCAAAACAACGAACCAAGAAATCTACCAGAGGAAGAGAACTTCTTGGAATTACCAGAAGCAGAATTCAGAAGATTAATATACAAAGCTCTTCAAGAGATCAGGAAGGAGATCAATCAAAATGCAGAACAAGCCAAGGCACACAGAGACAAAGCAACAGAGGGATATAATAAGGTTATACAAGAGCATAATGACAATTTAACAGGCTGCAAGAATCCATAGACAGACAGGAAACAAATCCAGAAGATTAACAAAAAGATTTCAGAATTAGACAACTCAATAGAAAGTCATAGGAGCAGAACTGAGGCAATGGAAGTCAGAATTAGTGAGAATGAAGATAAAGCACTTGACATCAACTTATTTGACGAAAAAATCAGATAAAGGAATTAAAAAAAATGAACAAACCCTAAGAGTTATGTGGGATTCTATCAAGAGGAATAACCTACGAGTGATTGAAGTACCAGAACAGGGGGGAGTTATAGAAAATACAGAGAGAATTACTGAAGATTTGTTGGCAGAAAACTTCCTTGATATCGTGAAAGATGAGAAAATATCTATCCAAGAAGCTCATCAAACCCCACACAGGGTAAATACTAAAAGAAATTCACCAAGACATATTATAATCAGACTTGCCAAAACCAAAGATAAAGAGAGAATTTTAAGACTGGCTAGGGATATACAAAAAGTCATCTACAAAGGAGAGTCAATAAGACTAAGCTCGGACTACTCAGCAGAAACTATGCAGGTAAGAAGGAAATGGGATGACATATATAAAAAGCCTTGAAGGAAAATAATTGCCAGCTAAGAATTATATATCCAGCATAACTCTCTATCAATTATGGTGGTGAAATTAGGGCACTTCCAGATAAAGAGAAGTTTAGGGAATTTGTAAAAACCAAACCAAAATTATAATAATAAAGGGAGTCTTCTGGTTAGAAAATCAATAATATCAGATAACAACCCAAGACTAGAACACAGGACAGAACAACCAGATATCAACCCAGATAGGGAAGTCACAGAAATAAATCAAAGCTAAAACACTGAAAATAGGGAAACAGAGACGTCAATAAGTAAAAGATGACAATATTAAAACAAAAAAGAGGGACTAAATAATGTAGTCAAAGAACTTTCACATGGAGAGGAAGTCAAGATGATATCAAGAAATAAAAGATTGGTTTAAACTTAGAAAAACAGAGGTAAATACAAAGGTAACCACAAAGGAAACTAACAATCCTACACATCAAAATTAAAAAGTAGAAAAGCACAAAGACTAAGCAAATACAAAATTAACAACAATGAAAAAGATGAAAATACATAAGGAAAAACGACTCAGCACAGAAAATGAAGTGGAACAAAGAAACTGTTAACAACACACCCACAAAAATACATCAAAATGACAGCACTAAACTCATACTATCAATAATTATGTTGAATGTAAATGGACTAAATGCACCTATAAAGAGACAGAGTGTGGCATAATGGATAAAAAAACATGATCCATTTATATGCTGCCCACCTTAGACTCAAAGACACAAACTAAAACTCAAAGGATGGAAAAAATATGTATCAAGCAAATAACAATCAAAAAAGAGCAGGAGTAGGAATACTAATCTCGAATAAAATAGACTTTAAAGCAAAATCCACCACAAAGGATAAGGAAAGACACTATATAATGAATAAAGGGTCAATACATCAGGAGGACATAACTATAATAAATATTTATGAACCCAACGATAGGGCTCCAAAATACGTAAAACAAACTCTAACAGCACTGAAAAAAGAGATAGACAGCTCCACAATAATAGTAGGAGACTTCAACACACCACTTTTGGTGAAGGACAAAACATCCAGAAAGAAGCTCAATAAAGACACAGAAGATCTAAATGCCACAATCAACCAACTTGATCTCATAGACACATACAGAACACTCCATCCAACAGCAGCCAAGTATACTTTCTTTTCTAACACACAGGGAACATTCTTCAGAATAGACCACATATTCAGCCACAAAGCAAGCCTTAACAGAATCCAAAACATCGAAAAATTACAAAGCATCTTTTTTGACTATAAAGCCATAAAAGTAGAAATCAATAACAGAAAAAGCAAGGAAAAAAATCAAGTACATGGAAATTGAACAACACCTTGCTCAAAAAGTACTGGGTTATAGAAGGAATTAAGGATGGAATAAAGAAATTCACAGACTCAAACAAGAATGAAAACACATCCTACCAGAACCTTTGGGACACAGAAAAAGCAGTGTCAATTTATAGCAACAAATGCACACATCCAAAATGAAGAAAGGGCCAAAATCAAAACATTAACCCTCCAACTCGAACAAACAGAAAGAGAGCAGCAAAAAAAGCCCACAGGTACCAGGGGAAAAGGAAATAATAAAAATTACACCTGAAATACATGAAATAGAGAATAAAAAAACAATTGAAAGAGTTAACAAGACCAAAAGCTGGTTCTTTGAAAACATCAACAAAATCAATAAACTATTGGCCAAACTGACAAAAGAAATACAGAAGAGGAAGCAAACAGCCCTAATAAGAAATGAAATGGGTGTTATCACAACAGACGCAACTGAAATTAAAAGAATCATAACAGAATACTGTGAAAAATTGTGCTCTAACAAATGGAAAACCTAGAGGAAATAGCCAAATTTCTAAAAATACACTACCTACCTAAACTAACAAAAACAGAGGTGTAACAACTAAATAAACTCATAACAAAAGAAGAGATTGAAGAGGTAATTAAAAAACTCCCAACAACAACAACAACAAAAAAAAAACCCTGGCACAGATGGCTTCACTGGAGAATTCTACCAAACTTTCAGAGAAGAGTTAACACCAGTACTACCAACATTATTTCAGAGCATAGAAAAGGATGGACTCCGGTCGGGGGCAAGATGGCGCTCTAGGCAGAAACACCACGCCGTCCCTCCACAGCAAAGATCCGAAAAACTAAGCCTAACAGAGAATCAACAATCCTGAAACCCTAGAACACCAAATGAAGAGATAAAGAACTCAGCCAAACACCAAACGGAGTGAGAATACTAAAAGAGAACGGAGAGCGAGGAGAGACTCAGGCAGAGATTCCTTACCAGCTAACGCAGCGCGGATCCACCATCTTGGATTCCTATCGGAGACCAGCGAACGGGAGAGCAGCCTTGCAGAGCATCTGGTCGGAGACAGAACGACCGGTAAACTGCGGTGCGCGCTCTCCCACCACCCACCCCTCTCCGCCTCAGCTGGGGATCCCCTGCTTTCCGTGGCCAGGGTCTCTGGGCTGGGGGGTGCTGGTGCTTGGATTCCGCGCGCCTGGGCTGGCGGCTTTCTGGGAGCCGTTTGCTGGCAGCTAGCGATCCTTTCTCTGCCGCCTCCCCCTCCTTTTGCCTGGGTGCCTGGTTCCGAGTGCTGTCTCTGCTCTCTCCTGCGGGGCTGTAGGGCTGCGTGCGGGCGTGTGGCTGTTTCTAGGTCTGGGCTCCCGCGTGGGTGGGATCCCGGGGCCTTTGTTCGTTCGCCCCTCTGCTTTCCGTGGCCGGAGTCCCTGAGCAGGGGGGCGCCGGTGCTTGGATTCCGCACGCCCGGGCTGGAGGCTTTCTGGGAGCCGTTTGCTGGCACCTAGCGAAACTTTTTCTTCCGCCTCCCCCTCCTTTTGCCTGGGTGCCTGGTTCCGAGTGCCGTCTCTGCTCTCTCCTGCGGGGCTGTAGGGCTGCGTGCGGGCGTGTGGCTGTTTCTAGGTCTGGGCTCCCGCGTGGGTGGGATCCCGGGGCCTTTGTTTGATCGCCCCTCTGCTTTCCGTGGCCGGAGTCCCTGAGCTGGGGGGCGCCGGTGCTTGGATTCTGCGCGCCCGGGCGGGGGGCTTTCTGGGAGCCGTTTGCCGGCTGCTAGCGAGCCTTTTTCTGCCGCCTCCCCCTCCTTTTGCCTGGGTGCCTGGTTCCAAGTGCCGTCTCTGCTCTCTCCTGCGGGGCTGTAGGGCTGCGTTCGGGCGTGTGGCTGTTTCCAGGTCTGGGCTCCCGTGCGGGTGGGATCCTGGGGCCTTTGTTCGTTGGCCCCTCTGCTTCCCGTGGCCACGGTCACTTAACCCCGAGACTACCGGCTTCTTGGAATTCGCGCCCCTGAGAGGGGGCTCTCTGGGTCCCGTTTGTAGGCACTGACTGCTGGTGTTGCCCTTTTTTTTTTTTCTCAATTTTATTTTTCTTCCTTTTTTGATTAGTTTTGTCATCTTTTACCTCTTTTTCTCTTTTGTCTTTCTTCATTGCTTAATTTCTTGTCTCTCTATCTCTTCCTTCTCTTTCTGATCCCTGAATACCAGGCGATGTATGCCTCTGTACCTTCTGGCCAGGCTGAGCTGTGAAAATTGAGACCGACTCCCCCAGACCTCATAGCTGCATCGGTGGGATCCCTGGGAACTTTGCAGTTCTTTAACTTTTCTGATTTTTATTTGGTCATTCTTTCCTTTTCTTTCTCTTCCCCCTTCTGGTTTCCTCCATCCCATAGTCTCTCATCTGTACATTCCAACGACAAGCTCCCCTAGCATTCTTTTATTTTTGTACACTTTTTGCTCCTCCTCCTCTCTCCTCTCTCCCATATCCAGCTTAGCTTCACACATAACCATCTTCCCGCTGCACCCTACCTACCTGCACTGTGCACTAGACATCACATCACCAAGCGGTGCAGGCACGCCCTATTGGAACCTGCCCAGCACTGACTACCGACCGTCCTGGTGGCTGCGGTGAGTGCCACAAGCAACCCATCCCAGTGGCTCCTCCTCAACTAGATCTGCCCAGCTGTACCACAAGAACGAAAAAAAAAAAAAATCTACAATCAATAAACGAGAGAAATATCTACTGAATGCCCCGAAAACAGCAAACAATATCAAAACATTTACAAAAACAAGACAAGATGGCTCCAATAGGCGTCCAAATTAAAACACCAGATAACTCTCCTGTGGAAGAAAATGCACTAGAAGTACCTGATACGGAACTCAAATCACTAATACTCGGAATTTTCCAAGAACTGAGGCAAAAAGCTGACAAACATGAGGAAAAAATAGACAAATTTATGGAAAATACAGACAAAAAATTGGAAGAATTCAGGAAGATGATGCAAGAACAAAATGCCAAAATAAATTCACAACTCGAAATTATACAAAAACAACAATTAGAAATCCAAAAGATAAACAACAAGATTTCAGAAATGGACGGTGTCATAGAAGGGCTGAGAAGTAGATTTGAAACCATGGAAGACAGGATCAGTGGAACTGAAGACAAACACTTGGATACAACTCTGTTTCAGGAAAACTCAGAAAAAAGAACAAAGAAAAATGAAGAGACCCTGAGAGTTATGTGGGACACAATTAAAAGCAAAAACTTACGAGTGATTGGCATACCAGAACAGGGGGAGAAAACAGAAAACACAGAGAGGATCATTGAGGAACTGCTGACAGAAAACTTTCCCAATATCATGAAAGATGAAAAGCTGGTCATCCAAGAAGCTCAACGAACCTCATATAGAAGAGACCCCAAAAGAAAATCACCAAGACATATCATATTCACACTCGCTAAAACTAAAGACAAACAAAGAATCCTGAGAGCAGCTCGTGAAAAACAAGAAGTCACATACAGAGGAGAAACAATAAGACTAAGCTCAGATTATTCAGCAGAAACCATGCAGGCAAGAAGGCAATGGGATGACATATATAAAATCTTGAAAGAAAAAAATTGTCAGCCAAGAATAATATATCCTGCAAAACTCTCATTCAGATTTGATGGTGAAATTAGGTCATTTCCAGATAAACAGAAACTAAAGGAATATGCAAAAGTCAAACCAAACTTACAAGAATTATTAAAGGGAGTTCTTCGATCTGAGGACAAACAGCTTAAGCCCTCAGGCAGGACCTAGGACCTAGGACGCAGGTTAACATGAACCAGATACCATTCTAGGAACTGAACTACAGACGACTTTCCAAAAACAAAAGATATACAACAGGGAATCAGAGAAATCAATCAAAGGATGACAACAACATCAAAACAATGAAAGAGGGAACAAACGGCATAGGTATAGAACCTTCTAAAGGAGAAGAAGGCAAGGCGATACCAAGTAACGGTAGACTGCTTCAAAATTATAAAGATAAGGGTAAAATTCATGGTAACCACAAAAAAAGTTAACAAACCAACTCATAAAAATAAAGACGAAAAACATAAAGTCTCAACAAAACCAAAACCTACAAAAACAAAAGAAATGAACACAAAATCCACAAACAAAAGGAACTCAGCACAAGAGAGTAAGAAGAACAAAGAAAACTTCAGCATCACAAAAAAAAGCACTACAAAATGACAGCAACAAATTCACATCTATCAATAATTACACTGAACGTAAATGGACTCAATGCACCCATAAAGCGACGGAGAGTGGCAGAATGGATAAGAAAACAGGATCCATCTATTTGCTGTCTACAAGAGACACACCTTAGAAACAAAGATGTGAATTTATTAAAAATCAAAGGTTGGAAAAAAATATATCAAGCTAACAACTATCAAAAAAGAGCAGGAGTGGCAATTCTAATCTCAGATAAAATAGACTTTAAAACCAAATCTACCATAAAAGACAAAGAAGGACACTATATAATGATTAAGGGGATGATCCATCATGAAGACATAACCATAATAAATATCTATGCACCCAATGACAAGGCTCCAACATACATAAAAAAAACTCTAACAGCACTGAAAAGAGAAATTGACAGTTCCACAATAATAGTAGGAGACTTCAACACACCACTCTCAGTAAAGGACAGAACAACTAAAAAGAAACTCAGCAAAGATACAGAAGACCTAAAGGACACAATCAGCCAACTGGACCTCATAGACATATATAGAACACTCCATCCAACCGCTGCAAAGTACACATTCTTTTCCAATGCACATGGAACGTTCTCCAGAATAGACCACATCTTAGGCCACAGAGCAATCCTCAACAAGATCCAAAATGCTGAGATAATTCACAGTATCTTCTCTGACCACAATGCCATCAAGGTAGAAATTAACACTAGAAAGAGCAAGGAAAAAAAATCAAACACATGGAAACTGAATAATAATCTGCTTACACATCAATGGGTAATAGAAGAAATCAGAGATGGAATTAAAAAATTCCTAGAATCAAATGAAAATGAAAACACATCATACCAAAACCTTTGGGACACAGCAAAGGCAGTCCTCAGAGGACAATTTATAGCAATAGATGCACATATCAAAAAAGAAGAAAGGGACAAAATCAAAACATTAACTACAGAACTCAAACAAATAGAAAGAGAACAACAAAAAAAGCCTACAACCACCGGAAGAAAGGAAATAGTAAAGATCAGAGCAGAAATCAATGAAATAGAGAACAGAAAAACAATAGAAAGAATCAACAAAACCAAAAGTTGGTTCTTTGAAAGAATCAACAAAATCGACAAACCACTGGCAGACTGACAAAAGAAAAACAGCAGAGGGCACAAATAACCCAAATAAGAAATGAAATGGGGGACATTACAACAGACCCAACTGAAATAAAAAGGATTATAACAGAATATTATGAAAAACTATATTCCAACAAATTTGAAAACCTAGAGGAAATGGATAAATTTCTAGAAACATACGGCCTACCCAAACTACAACAAAGTGATATTGAAAATCTGAACAGACCCATAACAAGAGAAGAGATTGAAAAGGTAATAAAAAAACTCCCAACCAAAAAAAGCCCTGGCCCAGATGGCTTCACTGGAGAATTCTACAAAACATTTACAGAAGAGCTCGTACCAGTTCTACTCAAGTTATTTCAGAGCATAGAAGAGGAAGCAACACTTCCAAATTCATTCTATGAAGCCAGCATAACGCTGATACCAAAACCAGGCAAAGACGTCACAAAAAAAGAAAATTACAGACCAATATCTCTCATGAATATAGATGCAAAAATTCTGAACAAAATTCTAGCCAATAGAATTCAGTATCATATCAAAAAAATAATACACCACGACCAAGTAGGATTCATACCAGGTATGCAAGGATGGTTTAACATTAGAAAATCCATCAACGTAATCCACCACATAAATAAAAGGAAAGAAAAAAATCACATGATTATCTCAATTGATGCAGAAAAGGCATTTGACAAAGTCCAACACCCATTCCTGATAAAAGCTCTCAATAAAATAGGTATAGAAGGGAAATTTCTCAACATAATAAAGGGCATCTATGCAAAACCAACAGCCAACATCATTCTTAATGGAGAAAGGCTGAAAACATTCCCCCTGAAAACAGGAACAAGACAAAGATGCCCTTTATCACCACTCCTATTTAACATTGTGCTGGAAGTTCTAGCTAGAGCAGTAAGGCAAGAAAAAGAAATAAAGGGCATCCAAATTGGTAATGAAGAAGTTAAACTCTCCCTGTTTGCAGATGATATGATACTATACATAGAAAACCCTAAAGACTCCACGAGAAATTTACTGGAAGTAATAGAAAGATTCAGCAGAGTAGCAGGATACAAGATAAACATTCAAAAATCAGTTGGATTCCTATACACCGGTAAAGAGAACGATGAAAAGGCTATTTTCAATAGCCCCTAAAAAGATAAAATACTTAGGAATAAATCTGACCAGGAATATAAAAGACCTATACAAAGAAAACTACAAAACACTGCTGCATGAAACCCAAAGGGATCTACATAAATGGAAAAACATACCATGCTCATGGATAGGCAGACTCAACATTGTGAAAATGGCAATTCTACCTAAAGCAATCTACAAATACAATGCAATTCCGATACAAATACCAACAACATTCTTCAAAGAGATGGAAAAACTAATTATTAACTTTATATGGAAAGGGAAGAAACCTCGAATAAGTAAAGCACTACTGAAGAAGAAGAATAAAGTTGGAGGACTCACACTACCTGACTTGAGAACCTACTATACAGCTACAGTACTCAAAACAGCCTGGTACTGGTACAACAACAGAGACATTGACCAATGGAACAGAATTGAGAACTCAGATGTAAATCCATCCACCTACGGTCACCTGATTTTTGACAAGGGCCCAAAATACATCAAATGGGGAAAAGACAGTCTTTTTAACAAATGGTGCTGGCAAAACTGGATATCCATTTGTAGAAAAATGAAACAGGACCCATACCTCACACCATATACAAAAACTACTTCAAAATGGATCAAAGACCTGAATATAAAGCCTCAAACTATAAAATTCATAGAAGAAAAAATAGGACCAACACTTCAGGCCTTAATACATGGCATTAACAGGATACAAACCATAAACATCAACACAAAAAACCCAACAGATAAACTAGATAATTGGGATCTTCTAAAAATCAAACATCTATGCTCTTCAAAAGATTTCACCAAAAGAGTTAAAAGAGAACCTACAGACTGGGAAAAAATTTTTGGACAGTACAAGTCAGAGACAAAGGTCTAATCTCCATAATCTACAAGAAAATCCAACACCTCTACAACAAAAAGACAACCAATCCTATCAAAAAATGGGCAAAGGAAATGAACAGACACTTCACCAAGGAAGACATTCAAATGGCCAACAGACACATGAGGAAATGCTCGCTATCACTAGCCATTAGAGAAATGCAAATTAAAACCACAATGAGATACCATCTCACCCCGGCATTACTGGCACGAATCAAAAACACTGGAAATAACAAATGTTGGAGGGGCTGCGGGGAGACGGGAACTCTTATACACTGCTGGTGGGAATGCAAAATGATACAGCCATTTTGGAAAATGATATGGCGTTTCCTCAGAAAGCTAGAAATAGACGTACCATTCGATCCAGCAATCCCACTCCTAGGAATATATCCTAGAGAAATAAGAGTCATCACTCGAATAGACATATGCACACCTATGTTCATGGCAGCATTATTCACAATAGCAAAACGATGGAAACAACCTCGATGTCCATCAACAGACGAATGGATACACAAACTATGGTACATACACACAATGGAGTACTATGCAACGAGAAAGAACAATGAATCGGTGAACCATCTCATAACATGGATGAAACTGGAGGACATCATGCTGAGTGAAATAAGTCAATCACAAAAGGACAAATATTGTATGAGACCTCTATTGTAAAAACCCATGAAAAAATTCACATGCAAAATGTAACAATCCTTGTTGGTTACCAGGGATGGGAGGGGGGGGGGATACTAAATATGTAATAGGTAAGTGGTAACTTGGGTGAGAGATGAGATAGTACATAGTACAGCGGAAACTAACACAACCTGCACAAGGAAAGGTCATGAAGGCCCTATAGACACATCCAAACCCCCCGAGGGACTGAGTTGTTGGACGGAGGGCTCTGGGGACCATGATCTCGGGGAACATCTAGCTCAATTGGCATGACACTACTTATAAAGATAATGCTGTACATTCTACCTTGGTGAGTAATGTCTGGGGTCTTAAAAGCCTATGAGCGGCCATCTAAGATACTCCACTGATCTCATCCCTTCGGGAACAAGGGAGAATGAAGAGAACAGGATACAAGGAAAAGATTAGTCCGAAGGACTAATGGTCCACAGCTACCAAGGCCTCCACGGGACTGAGCCCAGTACAGCTGGATGGTGCCCGGCTACCACCAATGACTCCTCTGACCAGGATCACAACAGAGGGTTCTGGGCAGAGCTGGAGTAGGATGTAGAGCATAATTTTAACTCCCAAAAAAAAAAAAAAAAAAGAAGACCAGATATACTGGCCTAAAGAATACTAGAGAAACCTCGAGAGTGTGGCCCCCAGACACCCTTTCAGCTCAGAGGGGAAGTTACCTTCAAGGTTCGATGTTAAGCCTGGGAATGGACACCCCAGTAAAACTAAATGGGACTAACGATGTACAGGAGTCCGGTGACAAGGGCCAGAAGGCAGAGGGAGAGTAGGAAACTGATGATAAGGAACACAAATTGAATAAGGACACTGTCGATGTATTGTGAGATTGTTGACCACTGCTATAGGGCAACATTTGTAGTAACTATTAAATGGGAGGCTGTTTTGTCCTGTAAGCCTTCATCTTGGGCGAGAATGGCAGCACAATTGGAAGAGCATAGTCAATATCACTTAAATGTGTAAGTAAAAAGTTTTGAAATGGTGTTTAAATAAAATAAAAATAAATAAATAAATAAACAAACAAAGGAGACTAAAGAGGTACAATAGTCCACTGACAAGGTCCAGAAGACAGAAGGGGACAAGGAAGCCCCCTGGTGATAGGGAACACAAGGTGGAGTAAGGATATTCTTGATGTGCTGTGAGATTGTTAACCATTGTCATAGGGCAACATGTGTAGTAACTGTTAAATGAAAAACTATTTTGTTCTGTAAGCCTTCATCTTAAGTGAGAATAACAGCACAGTTGGAAGAGCGTAGTCAATGTCACTGAACTGTGAATGTAGAAAATTTTGAAACGGTGTATCTTTGGCCATCTGTAATTTTCATCAAAAAAAAAGGTTGAGAATTTAGAGGCTTAATACGTTGTGGGGTTGTTAACCAATGTCAAAAAAAAACAACATGTGTACTACTATTTCATGAGAAACTATTTGCTCTGTAAGCTTTCACCTGAAGTACAATAAAATATATATAAAAAAATAAATAAATAAAATAAAATAAAATAAAAAAAAAAAAGAAAAGGATGGACTCCTCCCAAACTCATTCGATGAAGCCAGCATAACTCTATGAAGCCAGCATACCAAAACCAGGTAAAGACACCACATAAAAAGAAAATTACAGACCAATATTCCTCACGAACACAGACACAAAAATCCTCAACAGAATTCTAGCCAGTAGAATTTAACAACATATCAAAAAAATAATTCGCCATGACCAAGTGGGATTCATCCTATGTATGCAGGGATGGTTCGACATTACAAAAACAATCAGTGTAATCAATCACATTAATAAAACAAAAGACAAGAACCACATGATCTTATCAATCGATGCAGAAAAGGCATTTGAGAAAGTCCAACACCCATTCCTGATAAAGGGCATTTATACAAAGCCAACAGCCAACATCTTCCTAAATGGAGAGAGTCTGAAAGCATTCCCTTTGAGAACAGGAACCAGACAAGGATGCCCTTCATCACCACTCTTATTCAACATTGTGCTGAAGGTCCTAGCCAGAGCAATTAGGCTAGAAAAAGAAATAAAGGCTATCCAAATTGGTAAGGAAAAAGTAAAAGTATCCCTATATTCAGATATGATCCTATACACAGAAAACCCCAAAGAATCCACAAGAAGACTACTGGAACTAACAGAAGATTTCAGCAAGGTATCAAGATACAAGACAAACATACAAAAATCAGTTGGATTCCTCTACGCCAACAAAGAGATCGTCAAAGAGGAAATAGCCCCCAAGAAGATAAAATACTTAGGAATACATCTAACCAGAGACATAAAAGACCTATACAAAGAAAAGCATAAGATACTACTGCAAGAAACCAAAAGAGACCTAAAGAAGTGGAAAAACATACCTTGCTCATGGACAGGAAAACTCAACATTGTGAAAATGTCTATTCTACCTAAAGTGACCTACATATACAATGCAATCCCCATCCAAATTCCAACGACATTTTTTAAAGAGATGGAGAAACAAATCACCAACTTCATATGGAAAAGGAAGAGGCCCCAGATGAGTAAAGCATTACTGAAGAAGAACAAAAAAGTGGGAGTCCTCATACTACCTGATTTTAGGAACTATTATACCACTACAGTAGTCAAAACAGCCTGGTACTGGTACAACAACAGATACACAGACCAGTGGAACAGAATTGAGAATCTAGACGTAAATTCATCCATGTATGAGCAGCTGATATTTGACAAAGGGCCAAAGTCTGTTGTATGGGAAAAAGACAGTCTCTTTAACAAATGGGGGTGGCATAACTGGATATCACCTGCAAAAAAATGAAACAAGGCCCATACCTCACACCATGCACAAAACCTAACTCTAAATGGATCAAAGACCTAAATATAAAATCTAAAACGATAAAGATCATGGAAGAAAAAATAGGGACAATGCTAGCAGCCCTAATACATGGCATAAACAAACATACAAAACATAAGTAACAATGCGCAAACACCAGAAGAGAAACTGGATAACTGGGAGCTCCTAAAATTCAAACACTTATGCTCATCAAAAGACTTCACCAAAAGAGTGAAAAGACAACCTACAGACTGGGAAAAAAATTTTGGCTACGAACTATCCTATCAGGGCCTAATCTCTAAAATCTATAAGATACTGCAAAACTCCTAAAACAAAAAGACAAATAACCCAATTAAGAAATGGGCAAAGGATATGAACATGCACTTCACCAAAGAAGACATCCAGGTGGCTACCAGATACATGAGGAAATGCTCACGATCATTAGCCATTAGAGAAATGCAAATCAAAACTACAATGAGATACCATCTCACCCCAACAAGGCTAGTATTAATCCAAAAAACACAAAATAATAAATGTTGGAGAGGTTGTGGAGAGACTGGAACACTTATGTAAAATGGTACAACCACTTTGGAAATCGATTTGGCACTTCCTTTAAAAGCTAGAAATAGAAGTACCATACGATCCAGCAGTCCCACTCCTCGGAATATATCCTAGAGAAATAAGAGCACACCCATGTTCATTGCAGCACTGTTCACAACAGCAAAAAAGATGGAAACAATCTAGGTGCCCATCAATGCACGAATGGATAAACAAATTATGGTATATTCACACAATGGAATACTACACAACAATAAAGAACAATGATGAATCTGTGAAACATCTCACAATGTGGGTGAATCTGGAAGGTATGATGCTGAGTGAAACTAGTCAGCTGCAAAAGGACAAATATTATATGAGACCACTATTATAAAAACTCAAGAAAAGGTTTAAACACAGAAGAAAACATTCTTTGATGGTTATCAGCGTGGGGAGGGAGGGAGAGAGGAATTCACTAACTAGATAGTAGACAAGAATTATCTTAGGTGAAGGGAAGGACAAGACAAAAGACAGGGAAATCAGCACAACTGAACTAAAACAAAAGCTAAGAAGTTTCCTGAACGCAATCAAACACTTTGAGGGACAGAGCAGCAGGGGTGGGGGTCTGGGGACCATAGTGGTTGGGGGACATCTATGTCAATTGGCATAACAAAGTTTATTAAGAAAATGTTTTGCATCCCACTTTGGTGAGTGACTTCTGGAGTCTTAAAAGCTAGCAAGTGGCCATCTAGGATGCATCAATTGGTCCAACCCATCTGGAGCAAAGGAGCATAAAGAACACCAAAGACATGAATTAAAGATTAGCCTAAGAGACAAAAAGGACCACATAAACCAGAGACTCCATCAGCCTGAGACCAGAAGAACTAGATGGTGCCCAGCTACCACCAATGACTACCCTGACAGGGAACACAACATACAGTCCATGACAGAGCAGGAGAAAAGTGGGATGCAGAACTCAAATTCTAGTAAAAAGATCAGACTTAATGGTGTGACTGAGACTAGAGGAACCCCAGAAGATATGGCCCCCAGACTCTCTGCTAACCCAGAACTAAAACCATTCCTGAAGCCAACTCTTCAGACAAAGATTAGACTGGACTATATAAAAATTAAATAATACTTGTGAAGGGTGTGCTTTTTAGTTCAAATAGATACACAAGAGTAAATGGGCAGCTCCTGTTCAGAGGTGAGATGAGAAGGCAGAAAGGGATAAGAGCTGGTTGAATGGACATGGGAAATCAGGGGTGGAAAGAGGGAATGTGCTGTCACAGTATAGGGCTAGCAGCTAGGGTCATATAACAATATGTGTATAAATTTTTGTATGAGAAACTAACTTGCGCTGTAAACTTTCACCTAAAGCACAATAAAAAATAAAACAACAACAACAACTTTGTATCAATTAATTACTCCTATGATTAAAAACGTTGTTAGGTAACTTCGAGTCAGTTCCAACTCATAGTGACACTATGTACAACAGTATGAAACACTGCCTGCCTGGTTCTGAGCCATCCTCACAATTGTTGCTATGTTTCAGCCCACTGTTGCAGCCACTGTGTCAATCCATCTCCTCGAAGGTCTTCCTCTTTTTCGCTGACTCTCTACATGACTAAGCATGATGTACTCCAGGGACTGGTCCCTCCTGATTGATAACATGTTCAAAGTACATGAGACAAAGTCTTGCCATCCTGGCTTCTAAGGAATATTCTGGCTGTCTTTCTTTCAATAGTTAGCAACAGAAAATGAAAAATAATAATAATAATAATATTCAGGTAAATGTAAAGAAGAATATCTTTTGAAATGAAAAAATCAGAGCATATAGAAAGCAGAACCAAGAGTAAAATAGAAAAATTTCTTCCTTGAGGCTTTTTTAGGAAATATACATTCTAAATTTCCTCACCCTTGGCCAAAATAATTTGTTTATGCTTGAAGATGTGTCTCCTCTAGAAATGGAAGGTAGTTTTATAAGGCTTATTAATTTCTAATTTCATTATTCATATAGCTACTTATTTGTGTCCATGGCTATAATAATAGACTCTGGCTACTAATTGAAATATCCACTGACCCTGTGTCCTAAAATCATGTACCACCATTAACAGAAAGGGCTGCCTTTTTGACCTTAACTGCTCTCAGGGGTGCAAGAGTGTTATATTGAAACATGGATCTTTTTGAACAAAGGTCATGCCACTAAGTAATGGCTTGGTTGTGGGGTTTTTTCTTCTTTTTTCCTTAATGAAAAGATTGAATATTTGACAGAACTGTAGCTTATGAGCTCTATTCATTTTATACCTTTGGTATCAGTGGCTGAAATAGAGTTCTGAGATATGTAGCTTAAATATTTGATGCAAAATGCTTCCTCCAGCAGAAATGTTAATAATTTAAAATATGATATACTATATAGTAAGTTTCAGAAATAGTTACTTAGTAATGTTCTTTGTATTTGGTACCACAGCTTAGTAGATGAGTCCCTTTTTGCAGACTTTGATTTAAAATGGTGTTTTTACTATAAAATTGGGTTACTATAAAGCATGTCATAGTAAACGTGGATTTTAAAATGAGTTTCTGAATTTGGATTTTTTTTTTCCTTTAATCCAGAAGACTGGGGACATGTTAATGGGCTATGCCCCACACATCTTGGTTTTGATGTTAAATATTCAAGCCCACACATTGCTATGTGGTTCCATTCAGCCAAATACTTCCTGAACTGTTGGGGGAAATCTCAGGGACAGGCATGCGATTTGTAAGTCATAGAGAGGATGATGAGCTTCGCTCTGATTTGTCCTGACAGGCTCTCCCTCAGCAGGGTTCACTGGCTCTGAGGTAGTTACTGAGAAGAGCATCTATAATCAACAGCTGTGTCCTGATGTTTTGCCAATCTGTGCTCATAAAACACGATGTTTGGTAATATATTTCAAACACAGTTTGCTTTTGTCTTTTCAACACCAAAACTCCCACTTCTGTAGCTTCTTTCATCCAAGAATTTCTAAATAGTTTGAGGACATTAATTATGCCACACAAAATCCATTCACAGTGATCACTGGAAGTTACTGTTGTCCTAACTATCTGGAATACTGGCAAAACCACTTCCTATATTGGATTGCACCATGGAAATGGACTTAATGGAACAAGTTTTAATGCTACCTAGAAATCTCTGCTGTCTTGTGGAAAAATAAACAACTCTTAAAATGTAGACTACAGAGTTTTCTCTGTTATGCATCGTGCTTCTCACATTAAGTTTTGATGCTGAACTTCCTTTTCTAAAATTCCTCTTCTATTAAAAACAAGCAAACAAAAATATTAGTTGCCATCCTGTCAATTCTGAAACATGGTGACCCCCATGTGTGCAGAGCAGAACTGCCCTCCACAGGGTTTTTGAGGCTGTGACCTATTGGAAGCAGATCGTCAGCCCTTTCTTCCCAGGCACCTCTGCACAGTTTTGAACTACTAATTTTCCATTTAGTAGTGCAGCATTTAACTGATTGTGTCACCCAGGGACTCCTTCTTCTATATAAGACTGGGACTGGCTTTTCCCTATGAGTAGAAATTAAGTTTACCAGCTACTTTTGATCAAGTTCAGATAAACTGAGGCTAGGGATGTCAGAGGGAGGTATGTCAAAGGGAGGCGTGCCAAAAGTTACTGTGGAATTTAGTTCCTATGTGCTATGCATTGCAGGAGACACCGGAAAGAGTCATGAAATGCAATCTTTATTCTCAAGAAACTTATGATTGCATAGGAAGAGCAAATGCAGGGCATAGTATAGGAATGAGTTTGGTTTCATGTGATAATGACAAAAGGACTAAATGGAAAATAACCTGGAAGAAGACATGTAGGAGAGCAATAGGTGATAAAGAAAGCTGGACTTCTGGTGATAAACTTGGATTTGAAGGTTCAAGCCTTAGTTTGATTCATAAAATACAATGAGAAACGTTCGTAAACCCTAAGGAGATGATACATGATCCAAGGGATGGATAAAGAAGAAAACTTTGAGATGGCCAGCTGTTCCTTTTTCTTTTGGGGACCAAATGGAGGAAAATGGGCATTTGGGATTTAGATTAGAGGAAAAGAATACATTTCTGACAGCAAGACTTATTAAACAAATAATGAAATAGGTTACAGAAAGAAATCATGAAAATGTCATCTGTAAAAGTCTTTAAAACTGGGGACTATTTTCAACAACCTACAGTATTGAGTAAGTGATGTATGGAGCACACAGGCCTAATGGAAACCACATAGCAATAAGGTCTAATGACTGAACAAATGCTCCTTGGATCATCTGCTTGGGATTCTTTTTCTAGTAATGATGGTCATCATAAGCCTCCATGTTCTATCATAAGGCCTTCCCTGTGACCCGCAGTGTGCATCTGGGAGGTGAAAAGCAAAGGATTGGAATGCAGACTATAATCAGAGAAGCAAAGTTTAGCTTCTGTGTGACATTAACCTATAACACTAGATTCATTAGCAGAATCCTTAGCAAACTCAATCCACAAGCTCAATGCTTTCAGTTTCATATTGCTAAACGGTGTTTAGCCTTTCAGAGCTGGTTTCGAATAATATTTAAGTCACAGGCTTACTCATTCGTCAAGTTTGTTGTGTGCCTAGTTTGTTGGGTGGTAGGGACAGTGACACACAAGACAGAGTCACCACCCTGGGGGAGACAGGCACACGAACAGTTAATTATCCACCAGTGTGACAAATGTTAGGACTGAGGTAAGCCCAGAACATGCAGGAAGCACAGATGGTGGACACTGACCCCAGACACTGGGGCACAGGGAAGCTCACGGAGCAACATCGGGTTGATCCTGGAAGGAAAAAGTCAGGCAGCTGATGAAGGAGGAGAAAAGCTTTGTCTAGACAAAGGACACAGCATGTTTCAAGGCATTACATGTCCTGAATAAAGATGATCATGAGAAAGCCTGTAGCAAGAGGAAAACCAGCAAAATCATGATCTAGGCTAGGGTTTTATTTGCCTTCTAGCACTAAGGCTGTTTTTTAAAATATTTAAGTAAGACCTTCAGCCTTGATTAGAGCATCTGTCATATGAATATGTATTTGCTGGCTCCCTGGAATAACATGTTAGACATGGAATTCAAATGCCCTTTAATTTACCAATGGCTACTAAAAACTGTAATCAAGCCAAGTCCTCTTATCTAAACAAACTCACTAAATTTAGAAGTTGATGTCTAAATAGAAAACATGATTAATTTAATCATTGTTTTCTTCCACCATAAACAGTCTTTATTCATGACATACATTCTACATTGTATATACACACATTTGTACATACTAGCCATCAATCAAGGGAAGAAAAAGTCACATTGAATATATGATTCGACAAGCTAGAACTCAAGCTTTTCCAAGAGGCAAAGAGAAGCTCAATGAAATTTTAAAATTCTCTGGCTATATACACATCAGCTCATGTTAAAACCCTTAAAGTAAAAGACAATCAAGGATGCCTTTTTTTGGTGTCTCACCCATTGACGTTCTCCTGGCAGCTACGTGAGGCAGTTTATCCCCTCATTTTTTGTCAGTATCACTAAGAGGTTGGCTAATACTAAACGTGGACAAGGTCTCTATGGGGCCCAAAACCCAAAAATTCACAAAGTGATCTGAACACAATTTGTAGAAGAAAGGGAGAGAAATGTTAATGTCTGTTTAATAATACTAATAATAAAATTGGGGTTTTGACAACGTTACATGACCTACACATGTCCCTGTTTCTTTTCAGCACATGAGCCTGTACTGTCGCCCTACTCCATCCTTGTCCAAGATGTGTGACTAAGAAGCCATCCAAACATGGAAACTGCCCAGACTTGTCTTCAGATTGAGAGTCCTGAACCCAAAACCCAACCTCTTGGGGGTCTTGCTAATGAGTTCTCCCTATTTCTCTTTTCCCCATCTCTCTGCCCTAATGAAGGATTTACTAAAAAAGTCTCAGATTTTTTAGACAGGCAATTGCTCTCGTAACACAACCTTCTCAAGGGTTAAGTGTAAATGAATCAGCAACATGTGGCTTAAATTTCCCACAAAATTGAATTCACATGGGCTTAGATATAAACGGGAAAATAGTATTTTCCTAAACATGGTTTGAGTTTTTAAAAAAACTCCAAGTGCTGGGAAAATAGTTTAGGTATTCATTTAACTCTTAACTATGGCCAGAATCACTCATCCGTAACACTACAGAACTTCACTGCATTAAATAATGGGTCATGCTCAGAGAAAATAGTGATTAAGCATCCCCTTCACAATCTTGTAAAAATCTCCAATAGAACAGACTGAGAACAGAACACTAAAGGCTTAGTGTGAATAACTGAGACAAGTGATTCCTACTGTTCAATGTGCATGTGTGTTATCTGGGGCTTTTATGAAAAAAATGCAGATTCTGATTCTGGGGTGGGGCTTGAGATTCTGTATTTATAACAGGCCCCCAGGTGATGCTGATCCATAGACCGCATTTTGAGCAGCAAGGACCTTGATCACCAATGTGGCATGTATGCCATCACTGCAGAAGTCAGCTTATGCCACAGTATGTATCTCTGAGCTTCCTGAGAGTCCTATTTGTTTGGTGACCAAAAAAAAAAAAAAAAAAAAAACCCAAGTCAAATTACATAAACAGGAATTAAAATATCCCGCTAAAGAGGTATAGATAATTGCTGTGAAATTTACATAACAATACCCACTGATTAGAAATAATGAGTAATGTATTTTAATTATCACACATGAACAATGAGAAAACAAATAAGAAACAGTAAATATTCATAACTACCAGCTCCGCGACTACTTTATATCCTACCCCAACTGGGAATTCTTTCCTGAAATCTTTCTAAATCACTTCAGACATTGGAGATACCACCTTTTTTGAATTCAAACACTCTTTTGTTTACTACATGACTAATTAGTCAGGAAACGTCTAGTCCTACTGCATGCATTAATTTTGTACATATGGATGCCTCATTTTCACAACTAGATTTTAATCTCTGTGAGTGTGCGGACAGGTTTTCTTCCTTCCTGAATGCTCCAGTCCCTGAATCATCCTTTTTTGGTTGGCTGTAAAACAAATTGCACGTCCTGTATAACCAGAGAGAGCTGCAAAGCCTCAGCTTGTAATTTTTCAAGGCCATACAAATAGCCATACCCATTTCCACAGTGTTTGGATTCATGCTGGCCAGGTTGCAATAAATCCCACTTCTATTTGTCAACTGGGGGAAGGGGCTGTAGGCAGGGGGTGGATGTTAGATGTTGATGTGCTAGGAAAACTTTCGATACTTATCCACTAGGCTTGATGAAATATTTGTAACTTCTTTCCTCTCCCAGGGATTGAATGGGCCCATTTCTTATATAAGCAGCTTTACAAGAATCTTGTTAAGACAAAGGACGTTATCATTTTCCTCCCGGGGAAACTAAAGCATAGAAGCAGCTTAGTCTTATGTATACCACAAGCATCCCACCACAATGGCAATGCTGGGAAAAGGGCTTATCCAACCCTCCAACTTCCAAGCCATTATTCTCACTAGTCTAGCAGAAGACATATATTTACCTGTCTCTCTAAGGCCAAGGCCATTCTCAACTTCTGGGGAACCAATTCATGCCCCTTGTCACTGAAGGAGCCACCCTGTCACTGACCTTCATTGTCCGTATCAGATCACCTCAACAAGCCAAGCAAGAAAGTTCTCTTCTTACAGGAAAACGAGGAATCTTAACAAGCTGATGTGGCCCAGAGAGTCCTAGCTGTCATCTCCTACCCGTGCAGCTGAAGCACCCACCAAGGGAACTGTACCTAGATTCTGGTCAGCTTCTCAGGCAAGGATAGGGAGCATGGATAAGCGAGCATTTCCTCGTATCAGTGTGTTACATGGTTGATCCCAGAAACAATACCACATGTGCTGGGTGGGTGGTGTTGACCATTGGACCTATATATCAGGTATACTGGAGTTCCTCAGTAGTGCAGTTGGTTAACTGGCTTGGTTGCTAACCAAAAGTTTGGAAGTTTGAGTCCACTCAGAGGAACCTCAAAAGAAAGGCCTGGTGATTTACTTTAAAAAAATCAGACTGTGAAAATCCTACGGGGCACAATTCTGTTTTGACACATGTGGGCTCACCATGAGTGGGAGTCAACTCAAAGGCAACTTTTTTTTTTATGATTAAATCAGGTGTATCACCTAGCTTAACGATGCGGCTGTAGGAAAATGTATTCCAGCTTACACATGACCAACTGGAGACACAAATATTGTCTATTCTAGTAGGACTTTTTAAAACTGATTTTTTTGAAAGAGTTATGACTGTCATAAATTCATCCTTTAAGTATTATTTGAACAATAACTATATGCATAGCGCTATGCTAGGCTGTGGTTGGGAAGGGGGAGGTGCAGATTTATTTTTCTTATTTTTTACAAAAGAATTTACAGTCTAGGTGGAAAGACAAGACATGAACATATAAACAGTTAAAGCGTCTTTACAGAACTAAGGATGTTATACAAGGGATATTATGAAATGGTATTAATTTCAAGGAAGGAAATGCTTGAATGAAATTTTGAAGGTTAGGAAAAATATGGAAGGAAAGAGGAGGGGAATGGCATTCCAGATGGTGGATGCTGAGACATGAAACCATGATGCTTAGAGCAGAGTGAGTCAATCCGTCTGGTGCCAAAGGGATAATATCAGGTAGAACTTTAAATTGTGGACAAAGTAAGGAAATTATCAAATCAAAGAGCTTGCATCCAGTCCAGTACATGGATGTTTTTCACTCACTGTTTCTTAGATCTTAAGATTCTGCAGAGATGCCTCAATATTCTCAATGATTAATATTAAGAATAATCGTGTGTAATGCTTTTGCCCTTAAAAGGAAATTTATACTAATAAAATAAAATTTTTATCAGTTTTACATATTGAGGTTCTACATATGATTTTATTGGTAAAACAAAACGTCAATGGGCATGGGGGGGGCGGCTGTTTTAGTTACACAGGAAAGGAAAACATTAGTTCAGCTATTTTTCTTTTATTTGTAGTAAAAATTCACTTCAAAATTAATTTAAAATTCATTGTATTCTTAAAACAATACCAATGCTTAATTTGACACTTCGAGTTCCTAGTGTCTATAATGGTGATGTTATTACTAGCATCATCATTATTAATTATATCAATCTGGCCGCATCGCATTATATGACGAGAACTAATTAAATCTGGGCACGTAGCATTATGGGATTTAACTGCACATGGTAAGAAAGAATTGCTTAGCTTCCCCTGACCCTGTCATCCTTATAGACACAAAATACACATTAACTTCATGGAGAGTTAAACATCAAGAAGGGCTGGCAGGTGATGTACTTTTGTCACTCAGAACGCCAAAGAAAGATATTAATTTCAGTTTTTCAGCTCATTCAGAAAATTGTCTTGATAACTTAGGAAAGCCCTGTTTATGCTTTCTGATAGTGTGTATGGGTGTGCGTGCATGTGTTTGAACCACAAGAAACCATGCCAGTCATAAAGGAAATTAAAAACAAACTTAAATATGCTTCCATATGCTGGGGCAGGGGCCCCAGAGACTTGATCATAAACTTGCACAGTTAAATTGTCTACATGAATTTTTGATTCAAAAAGTGTACTAAGCAATTTCATCATCATAATCACATAAAATAAAATATATTTTCACCCAGGGAAAAATATTCCTCAGGCAAGCAATGGGATATTTTATTTAGACATCCAAGTATCAGACAATTTATAATAAATGAATGCCCTAGATTTTAAGAAGCCTAATAAAGCCACTACTTTCCCTTGTATTAGAAGGAAATACAGAGTGAATAATATAGGAGATACAGTAAAGGGAGCTTAAAGCAATCAGTTTTACACGATGGTTGAGAATTTTAAAGTAAAGTTATATTAACAATCAAAGTGTTAATCCCACGTGTCAATTCTTTCAAAACCCCTTATATTGCTAAACAGAAAACAGGTGTTTAAGTTCTTATGCTACGTTGGTCATATTCATATCATTCTCTTCTTCTCACTGTATTGAGATTCTTTTTAAATGTTGACTTTAGTTACTAAGCATTATTGATACATTGGTTTAAGGACAAACAGATAAATTAGTAAGTAATTCAAATTTTTAGGAGTGTCCCTGGGTGGCACAAATGGTTAAGCACATAACTACCAGCCAAAAGGCTGGCTGTTTGAACCCACCCAGAGGCACCTCAGAAGAAAGGCCTGGTCATCTGCTTTCCAATGGTCATGGTCTTAAAAACCCTATGGAGTAGTGCTACTCTGCACAGATGGTGTTGTCATGAGTTAAAATTGACTCCACAGCAACTAACAACAAAAATTTAAATGTTAAAAAAATGTTTCTTTAAAACATTATTTCATATTTCTGAAGCTAAAAGTAATCATTCTAATTTGACAACATTTTAATACAAGGTGTTATTACAAACAAGGAGGAGGCTATTACCTTGTTACTAAGAAAATAAAAAGAATTAAATCAATTTAATTTTAATTCCAATGAAAAAAATATACAACTGTGTCCTGCAATCAAACGACAGCCATGAACGTCTAAGCGAAGAGAATGCGAAGACAGGGACATTAAATATTATTCATATGTAATGTTATTAAGAAAAAATTGGGGTGAGCATAAATAAAACGCAGGAAGGGGAGAAGAGCTCAGGAGATTAAATTCGTAAAAGTGCTTGTTAGCAGGAAATCTGCTTATTTATTGAGAGACAGCCTCAATTAGCCAGTGGTAGAAGTGGATAATTTATTGTTTCCACTTTGAGAAAAGGTTTTCTTACGTATTCCAACCAAAATAATAGGCCCAGTGGTGGTGTGTTTTGTCTCTGGGGCAGCTCCTGTCACCTGTACCACTTTGACACAATGCTCCTCCCCCCAGGTCCCTGGCTTGCTAATCACTTCTCCAGCACCATCAGAAGCCTTGGAGAAGGCCTAGATTTCTGGGATAAGGAACTGATAGGTTGCAAAGGCTGGTGCAATCAAATCTGAAAATGACTACAGTTAAAATAAGTAAATCAGTAAATCCAGTTTGCAAAGAGGTCAGGCCTGCCATGGGGATGAAAGTCATCAATAATGAAGCCCTAAATGACAAAGCAATTCTCAGCAGCTGAATTGGAAGGGCTTTCCTGGGTGACAAGGCTGTCACTGGGAAGTGATTTGCAATTGTGTACAGTCGAGGTTATTCTCTCTTTAAAATCATTCCTTAAGAGGAGTGAAGTCTGCACGTGGGTGCGCCTATGTTCTTAAAATCCCAGGTTTCCAGCAAGGGACTCCTATAATAATGAAGGGAACTGTGTTCCGGAATCATGTTTCAGAATCCTGTGTTTTGGTTTGGATGGGGAGGTTTGCATTCTCTTTGAGAGAACCTATGCCACTGTCTTTTGCTTTTATTATAAATGCCACCACATAAAATTTAAGGCTAGTATACATAAGCATGCTGAAGGGGAGAGAACAGCAAAAGGATCTGTAATATTTTTAAAATATTTAAAATATTTTATATATTTTTAAAATATTACTAACTCCCCCTTTGGCTCTTTTCCACACCTCTTCTCCACCCTATGGAACCCTAGTAGCACAGTGGTTAAGCGTTCAGCTGCTAATCAAAAAGTTCGAAGCCACCAGCCACTCCCCGTAAACCCTGTGGGGCAGTTCTCCTCTGTCCTATAGGGTCGCTGTAAGTCAGAATCCACTAGAGGGCCGTGGGTTTTTTTTCTTCCTCCTCCTTACCAGCTCCTGTGCTATTATTCTTTTCATGGGAGTACACTTGACCTCTTTCAAAGTATGTGTTTTATTCATGGTCTGATAGAAAGTAAAAGATAATACCTCAAAATCAATTTGACAAGTATTCATCAACCAGATTTCAAAATGTTTAAGAAAGAAATCCTCTACCTTAGACAAAAATTAAGGGGGGGGGGGGGGGAAGTCATCCTGCATTCTCTCCGATTTGGGCTGCTCACTCGGTTGCCTGCTTTCAAGCCTGACCCTTCCTTTATATCCATTTATTGTCCCCAAACCTCAACCCACTGGGCAATTAGAACACAAGAACTGCTTTCCAGCAGCCTGGTTTTAGTAGAGTGGCATGATCAAGGCGTTGCCTTGAAACGGCAGGAGTCTGCACCGGACTACAGAACATCACAGCCGCTTTAATGATCGGATCCTGTGAACCCAGCTGTGTCCCGCCCTTGCAGCTAACACAGTGACACCAGAAGAGAGGGAGTGCTCATTTTCCTTGGCCCTCTCCACTTAATCTGCTGCATGTAGTGTTTCTTTTCCCTGATGGGAATTCCTCCCCCTCAGCCATTCTAATTTCTTCAAGTGCTTCAGACCGTATAAAATTATTTACACAAATTACTATCACTGGGTCCTTACAATTATTACAATAAAACATAACCTAAAATACACACATCAATGCCTGCAGACGTATTTCCTACTGACTTTGCTATATAAAATAACATACCAATGAATTATGTTTGACAAAATGACCTAATTAGAATAATACATTTGGGGCTGCAAGTCTCTCTAACTCGCGCATTTATGACGGGATAAAAGATGCATCGTGAACAAGCTGAGCCTTCTCTAATAAAATGAAGTGACACCAATAAACTTGCCTCTAACCTGATTACCTACAGCAAAGTTGGTTTCTCTTATTCATAAATCCAAGTTCAGCAAATGGAAATCCTAAGATTTCAGCAGCAAAGGGAGAGATTAAGTCAGCGGGTTTCTTCCAGGGAACAAGTTCGCTCAGTCAACAGCTCACACTCCGCATCAGACCACAAAGAAGTGGGTGCCAATATTCTCTTTTCTTCTTTTTAAGGCAAGAAAATGAATTTTAATGTCTCTGTGCAGAAAACAAACCCAGGAGGGATAGCATGCTTCTCGAACACTGACCTTTAAGGTAAGAATTTATCCTTAGGGAAAACAACGATAAGAAAGTGAACCGTTTGATCGGAAAGATCCAACCCTCTTCACAAAATGGCTTCTACTGAGTTATTTGCAATCACAACATAGAAGTGGCCATACATGCCTGAATCTAAGCGCATCATGAAATGCTGAACCTTGAAGGGTGAGGTTAAGGTCTACGAAGGGATGCACACTTACCAACTCCAAAAAACAGAGCTCTGGGGTAGAACGGGGGAAAACTATTTCATGATAACAGGTATCATAATTTTAAGTTCTCACAATTTTCCCAGTGCTTGGCTAATAGAATGCAAGAACCTAGGGTATTATTATAACTGTTTTACTGATGATGGAACTGAGGTTCAAAGGAGATAAATGATTTGGTGAGATTACCACAGCAAACAAGCGCTAGAATCAAGACATGATGCGAGTTCCTGACGCCAGACAGTGGCTGATGATCTCCTGAAGTACACCCAGACAGACAGACACATACCGTTCTCATCTACAAACGAAATGTGGTAAGGAGAGAGGAAAGCAAGAGAAAACACTGAGATGGGGAGAAAAGATGCTCATATTTCTGCATGCCCTTCCAACACAAAAATAACACATAGGAAGTTCATTTAGGAAAAGCATACATGCACACATGCATGCACGCACACACACACATACACAAGTTTAGAGACTGTATTTTCAAATATATTGCAGGTCAGAGATGCCCTAAGTGGAGGTATCTATAAATAGCATGGGAATCTGGAAGAATAGCCCTCCAGTGAAACGCCGTATTGACTGTGTGACAGCCACTCCTTCTCAAAATATGTGTAGATAACCTGCCATTCTTCAACTCAAGAAAGTCTCTGAAGGCAGGAGGCATGAAGTAGAGAGAGTGGTTTCTATCACCGTGGTAACATGAGAAAGCTGAATGTTTTAGCGGAGCAAAAGCAAAGCTTCATATAAATCAACTCAAAATGTAAACATACCACTTAAATATTAATCAAGGTAATTATAGAAAAATAGTCCAGAGAACCTCTGTAACAATCCAAGATAAATAAATGCTCCTTCACTAAAAGGAAACTCAAAACTCATTTGTTCATAACCTAACTTAACTTTCCTTACATAACTCAGGCCAAATACCATGTGCTTGGCTGTATCTGCTCTAAATGAAATGATCTTCTAGCTGTTATCTAATTCTAATCCAGCAAACACAAAACATGTATTCAGGCTTATGAAAGGGGAACATAAAGTCTTAGGTAAAAAGCAATTAAAATAAGCACAATATACTGTGAAACTGAACTACGTTACATTTTTAACAGAGCCTGTTTCTTAATTACTTCCTTTATGAACAAGAAAGAGAAAGGGCATATGTGTAGTGTAGCAGGCATGTGTTTGAGCAGACTGTGGTTAAACTGCCTTAACAATACAGGACAGCATGAACTTAGACAGGTAGACAATGACAGTGGCTAGTTTCCTGTGTCTGCAGGGACGAGCGTCTCTCTTGGGTGGATGAGATGCAATTTTGCTGAGACAGGGTGGTCACATGAGCTGTCTAAGGAGGGAGCTGAATCGGAAATGACAAGAAGGACACCTGTATTATATGATGATCTGCGGGAACCCAATTGCAGACAAAGAAAGGTCTCGGTGGCTGAAGCATCACTAGCAAAGGAAAGAGTGTCTAGCTCAGTGCTTGCCACACCACTCTGGATACTCCATGATGTCAGCTTCCTTCCCACCTTCTCAGCTCTTGAGAATTGGAGAGGCAGTGAGGCTAAGTCATTCAAGATTATCAGCTCATTTCCAACAATTTTTGGTTACCAGGGAGTCAACTAACATAGTTACTTAAAAAAAAAATTTAGAAAATTGATAGATCAATAAAAGATTGTCAGAGGTGAATGGAAATATCAAGGTTTGGAATAAGACTATCCTGTGTTTAAATCCTTATTCTACCATTTCCTAGCTGAGCCTCCAGATAAAATGGGGATAATTACTACCATCTTGATAAGACTGTTGCTCTGATATATACCTGGCACTCAAGAGGTGTGCAAAATGACCACTGACATAATATAGAGATTCTTGACTTTTACCAGTCTCTTTTAAGAAGAACATTCTCTAGTGGATTTTGTTTTAACAAACCATTGACTTCCTGAGACACTTCAAGCTAAAGTACTAAAACCAAGGACAACAGCAGACCAATCATAAACACTGATCAACCATCTCTGAAGTCATAACTCAGTGGGAAGCTATGATCCAACTAACTAAGGTTTGGTTTATAGACCACTGTTCAAAAATACGTATCTGTATAATGTCCATTTTGCAAGTTAAAAACCAGGAACATTCACATGCTAAAACTCAGAGGGAGATTTAGATTAAGATTGTAGTCTCAGAACTTTCCTGACAAACCACGTAAAGTGCTGGAGGAGAAAATGAGCTACAAATTCATAAAGGATGCTTTCAAAAGGCACACATAACCAAAAGAGTCCTATCACCATAATTTGTGCTTGTTTCTCAGTATGTGTCTAGTCGATAAATACAAACTTTTCTACTGTTTACAGGTTTTCTTTATTTCCTCAGAAATCAGTTTACACTAGAAGTCTATAACTGTTGACACTAACAGGTAACAAGTCATCTTTTTGAAACTGCTGACATCTGGTTGCATGGGATTGCTCTAAAACCTGATAATTCAGGAAGTTCCTACAGGAAACATTGCATTTGACCTCTCTGCAAGTGACTTCTCAGAACTTGCAGAAATTGCTATTGACAGGGCATTGGAAAGCCCTAAATAAAAGCATAATTCCAAACTTTAAATCAAGATTCTCCCAAGGCAGGGTAAGGATAGAAGAGAAAAGTTGTATAGTCAGGAATAAAATTCACCCTTAGAAGACTGCCCTCAACTTACAGCATTAGGGTCAACAAAGTGTGTCAGATAAGAATTTGGTGAATTTACTTCGCCTAACACTGATCCCCTTCTGAGTACACATGACTGATAAAAAGCCAGATGTTTTCAATCTGTACAGCTTAACACCGGTGCTCAGTGAAACCAGCTGGCAACAGCCTAAGAAAAGTGTGTGTCTTGCTGGGAGGAATCCCAGTGCTGGTTTGTTTGATCTTTCACACACATCAAACCCATCTTTCTCTTCCCCAAGTCCACTCCGTTGTCACTTGTGCAGATCAGCTAGCCGAGTAAAATTTCTTGGAACAATACCATAACCTTACTCTTTTTCCTAGAGTTTAAAAATACTTGAAAGAAATAACATACATTTTTAAAATAGATCTCTCCTCATATGCTAGTTAACTTGAAAGCAATCTAAAAACGATTTAACCATTTCACCTGACTGACACCATAGTAGAGACATACGTGTGTGAACATTAAATAAAGCTCAAGAATTCATACTATCACTATTTCTTGTAATTTGGAGAGAGCTAGAATGAAGTTGGCTTTTGCATTAATCTATAAAAGGATGGGCAAATTAATGGAATTAAAAACAAAAAAACCAAAAAACCCTAAAGGAATGGGAATCTATTTAAGGAAATAACTGCTAAAACCAACTCCCAAGCACTTCCAAAGTACCCATCTGCTCCAGTGTCATAATCGCTAGATGATCAGGAACAATTCTTATCTATTCAGTAAAAGCACATTCCCTAAGGACTACTACTAAGTAGCACTTTGCTGTTGTAGCTTCAAAAAAAATTCAAATTTAAACTTTTCACTCATTTTGACAGGCCTTCTACCTAATAAGTCAGAATTACTGAGATCTTACTGTGTACATAAATGTGTTCTGTTACACCCCACCTTTACTATCCCCTATGCATAGCGTGTCTTACAAGAAATTCAAACACATAAAGGATATTGGCATTTTGCATGCAATTGCAAACAACACTCCAATAATCCTAACACCTATGTCAGATAAGGTGGCTTGGTGGCCCAAATTGCTAAGCACTCAACTACTAGCTGAATGGGTGGTGGTTCAAACCCACCCAGAAGTGCCCTGGAAGACAGGTCTGGTGATCTGTTTTGGAAATATCATAGCCTTGAAAACCCTATGAAGCAGCTCTACTCTGCACACATGGGGTCGTCATGAGTTAAAATTGACTGCAACTAACAACGACATGTCAGAGAAGCCTACTGGCGGAACCCAAACTCTCACATGACGTGTAGAAAAGAAAAAAAATAGCACTAAGCCACTAGACCATGAGCAGGGAGACAACTGCTTTTCTCAGTCCTTGGGATGGCCAGAACGTCTACAAGGGAGTCAGAATTAAAAAATCTGTGTTGGTCAGCTATATGATTGGGTAAATCAACTAATCGTTAAATAAGTCTTTGAATTAAACTATTAAAAGGGCAACAGAGATGCTGATTTCCAAAATGGTCTGCCTGGTGCACGTCCTCCTATACTGGGAATACGTGAAGTGAGCCCAGATCTTTACTCTGGGGTTTCAAACCTAGTTCAAGCAGAGCTTTGAAAACAAAGAGGCAAAACAATGGTCCTACACAGCATCCTTCAAGACAAATGCCTGGAATCACAGGACAGAAACCAAATTTAGTCGTTAATAGACTTTCACCCATGGTAATAACATCCAGTTTTATTTCCCACACAGGCTGATCAACATTCTACCTTTGTTGCTCTTTCTCATAAAAATTCGACTCAACTTCTACAGCTCCCAAGCCTGCAGTGTTCTCTAACTTGAATATCCACTTTGGCAAGAATCACTTGCCCTACTTCATGATTAGTTACCGATGGCACTCCCTGACTCACAGGGGGTTTGGAGAATTAATTAATGTTTGTAAAGTGCTTGTAGATCCACAAGCCAAGGGGTATTATATAAATGCAAATTATTAGCATTATTCTTTTTTCCAATGGGGCAGACTGCCCAGAGCACTTATTCATGCCTTATAAGAAAACCAAAGTCTCCTTAACTAGATCTTCCTCTGTTCAAGGGATTGTCGATTTACAACCCCTGATCACCAATGCCTGTATATCAGCCTATGTTTCAGGCCTTGGGATTTTCTTTTTCTCAAGGAGCTATTTTTGAGTCCTTGGTTCCAATGCTCAAAGCCTGCAAAAGAGATCAGAACCTACCATTAAAAAACAACTCCCATCTCCTGAAAGCAGCTTCACATCTCACTTTCTCATCTTTGGGAGGAGATAAGACAAAGGTCCTGACATTTTAAAAAGTTCACCGTGTCCCTCTGTTGGGTTTGGGAGGCCCTGGCCAAATTCGAGGTTGACTGATTGCATTCTGCTCACCTCAAGGTCTCCCGCTGCTCCAACTGCATGTAGTATTTATTGCCACTTCCTGCCCTTGAATGTTTTGCAGTCTTCCTCTGTTCTGTTTAAACAAATGCTGAGTTTCACCTGTCAGAGTCCCATCCTCTGGAATAAAGGGGGACAGGAAATCCAACACCACAGCTATCACTTTTAGGACATAGATCCCTGGTTTATTTTGTTATGTCAATTGGATGAGCTATTAATATACCATGTTTACACATGCAGTTTCTGCCTTTGTCTCTGAGATTTTACTTTAAACCTGAGAAAACAGGTGGGAGGTTATATAAACATTATCCTGGGTCCTGATATGCAAATGTCTTTAGCAACTTTTACTGGTCTTTGAGAATAGCATCCCTTTGCACTAAAGAATATCTCCTTCCATATTATGTCATTAATATTACACAATGTTAGGAGCAAAGTTATTTGTCATATAGATCTCCAAACATGCTTAGAAGGAGAAAAGGATTTAAGTTCATCTTCATGTATATTAAAAGCAGAAACAAAAACAAAAAGCAAAAGAAAGGAAAGGAAAGGGGGGAAAGAAAAAGGAAGGGAAAAAAAAGGAAAGGAGGAGGAGACAAAGGAGGGGAGGAACTAATTAATTTGAAGTAATTCATTCATTTACTAGTTATTAATTGAATTTTACTATATGAAATCAAAAGTAAGAAGAGAACAGGGCAGGAAACAGCTGCAACTCCAACTCAGGGTTTCATTTCTCCACTAGAAGAGTTATGGGGAGGATAGACTCAGGCAGCAGGTAAGGAGGAATAGGAGCCCTAGTGGCGCAGTGGTTAAGAGCTCAAGCTGCTAACCAAAGGGTCAGCAGTTTGAGTCCACCAGCAGCTCCTTGGAAACCCTATGGGGCAGTTCTACTCTGTCCTATAGGGTCACTATGAGTCGGAATTGACTCTACAGCAAACAGTTTGTTTTGTTTTTTTTAAGAAGGAATAATAAAATACAAAACATAAAAATATAACACCTTACATTTTATATCATGGAGTTTTACCACACAGAAAATGCTTTTAAAATTTAATTGTCACAACAACCCCATGGGTTAAGTATTATACCCATTTTACAGACAGGTAAACTTTGCTTCAAAGGAGTTGAGTGACATGCCCAAGAATACACAGCAAGTCAAGGTGCACAGCCCTGAACTTGAGCCCAGGTAGCTGCCAGACTTACAGAAGGATTAGCCCTCTCACCACCTCAACCCAAATGATTAGTGAGGAGTGAGACAATATACAAGAGAAGAAATATAGAAGGAGCAGGAAGAAGGAAAATGTTCAAGTAAAGAGTGACATAACTTTCTTAGAAACCCAATCAGCCTCCAAAGTACCCCCCATCAGAAAAAAATTCAAACAATATGATCTGGATATACAAGTTGAAATATGAGTTATCTCCTAACTGTTCTGAATCTCAATCTCACCTCACAGTTATAAGATCCCTGAACCTCATCGACTCTTCCCGCTGCAAGAGCCACGTTAGAAGAAGTCATAACAAGGACGATGACCGGTCTCACATTTTCTGCCTTTTACTTTCCCTTTGATGGGCCCAGAGGGAGCTACTGTTCCCAAAGAATAGTGAGTAGAGAAGCTGGGGGCGGCAGAAGAGGATATAGACAGTGGCAACCTCAAGGGCCCATGTGATGCCAGTCCTGTGACATGACAGCCTCCTCTTCTTCCTCTTCCCTGGACTTTAAGGGCCCAGCCATCTGCCTTCTCCTACCAGTCCCTCTGATGCCAGCCCCTTCTCTCCAGTATTCTTAAAGTCTGAGGTCTCCCCCAACTCTCCCCAACAGGACTATGACTTCTTGTGGACCAACTTCTTGTTGGTCTTCCCTATAGTACCTATTCCAAGACAGACATTCCAAAAATGCTTACTGAATTAGCTTCCAAAATATTCCAAGTCCTTTCAGAGTCCACCTTTTTTCTTCCCACCATTTAATTGATAGTACAAACCCTATTTAATGCTTAAAAAACACTGCCTTCTGGGCCAACTGCTAACATTGAATTGGAGTTTCAGTTTATTGCTACACAAAGTCTTGGATCCAAGCTTTGAGTGTCCGAGGTGCAGGGTGATAGGGGTGGAGATAGTTAAAGAATTGGACTGTTGGACCCCTTAACATTCTACCATTCAAATATGCTACAATAGCAGCAAGAGCCATAGTATTGGGCAAGAAGTGTAACAGAACATCTCAGAGCTAGTTTAAGGGACATATACAATGACAATTCAGGGAACTGTCTTTTAAAATTCCCATCTGTTATAATCATGTCTAAAAGTCCCAGGCTGAGGCCCACACATTCCTGTACCCTCCACATACACAACAAAAACAGATGCTTGCAACCTCCACATTGGAACAAAGGCAGGCTCGTTCCTGGTGGTGATTATTTTCTTCTGCATCTCTTCTTGCAGAAAAAAAATCAAACCACAACACTCATCAGGACATTGCTTAAAAGGGCAAAAGAACAAATCCCATGTCGGAAAGCCTTCGCATAAGGAAGCCACAAAGCATCTTCAACAACAACAATTTGGGAAGTAATATAAGCTTAGCCCCTAAATGCTTCACACCTTAATCTCCTTTCCGTGATTCCAGTCTCCCCATGTTTTAAGGGCAGACTGACTTAAAGGACATTCACTATCCACAGTAGAAAACAGTTTTCCAACTGAATGGAAATTAGTAACATATCCTTTCCAGGGCAATGTTAATGTCTTCCAAAGCAAAGCCACCATACTTTGTTTTTATGTATTTAACTTGATCAACTTAGTCAATCAAAGACAGACACTATATTATCTCTCTACCATGAAAATGAAAAACTTCCTGTCACCTGCCAAAAGGGGACAGCAAGTTACCTGGGTAAATATGGCTAAGAAAGGAATATGGAGCTGCAGATAATTAAAGCGCTTTAGACCACTCACCAATTGATTTTCCTCTTGTAAAGGTAGCTCAATTGAAATGTTCAGAATAAATCATGTGTTAGAATTATCTTATGAAGTAAGAGCTGAGAGCATATTGATTAATAATTACTTGCACTAACAGACTCAACTAAGACAATATCATCAATTACCTTAAAAATTGGCTCAGATCAATCACAATGGAATCAGCCGAGTTTGAAGATTCATTGTCTTTTTCGTAGTAGTTTTAAAGCAGGGCTTGGAACCAGTTTGTTCTACTTCAAACCCCTGTTTTAAAGAGATCAACAGAGAAGCCAGGCTCCTGAATGGAATCCTAAGCAAGCACTGTTAGAGGGTTAGAATGATTTGAGATTACTTTTGAATATCATATTGACCTAGACCTTTTAACTGAGTAATGAGTCTCCCACGCTTCCACTGAGTGGGAGGTCTCCATGGTAAACAAATGTTTTTCACAGATGATACAGCACATTGTGTACTGGCCAAGAAATGCACTGCTGATGATAAAATACAAACTAGGCCAGAAAATAATGGCGTGGGAGGTCAATTAGCTAAGAATTATCATGCCTATAGACACACTTGAATATATGCCCAAGGTTCATCCACAGAATAAAAGCACACAAAATACCTTCAACCTAGTTTATTTATCCAAATGAACATGATTTTTGAATAAAGACACCACTCCAAAAGTAGGTTTAAGAATTTGGGGCTTACTCAATCTTTCGCATTCATCTGGCAATTCAAAAAACATAGCTATGCTCTCAGCCGTAAAGAAAAATGAAGTCCTGATACATGTTACCACATGGATGAACGTTGAAAACATTATCTAAGTGGAATAATTTAGTCACAAAAGGACAAATACTGTATGATCCCATTTATATACAATAGGCAAATGTATAGAGACCAAAGTTTATTAGTGGTTACCATGGATGGGGTGGGGAGTGGGGGGAAGGAGGAGCCATTGCTTAGGGGGTACTGAGTTTTTGTTAATGATTTAATGATTGTGGAATAATTTTGGAAAGGACAGTGGTAATGGTTGTACAAGATGATGAATGTAATCAAGGTTGCTAAATTATACATGTAAAAATTGTGAAATGGGAAATGTTTTGTTATATACATTTTTAACACAATAAAAAGTACACTAAAAAAACAAACTAAACCCATTGCTATGTTTTATCAATGATGTCTGGTCTCAATGTTCCAACTCCCGAGAGGATGCTTTACTTTGCTGCCGCCATGTTCACTCTAAGGTATAGATCTGACCTCGCTACTCTTCTGCTTCACACCCTTCCCTGGCACAACACTGACAGTCTGTAGCCTGGGATGAGGGGTCTCTACCTGACTCTCTAGTCCCAGGCACTCAAAGTATGGCCTACGGACTTCTGAAGGTCCCCAAGATCCTTTCAGGGAGTCCATAGGTCAGAACTATTTTCTAATGATACTAAGACATTATTTGCCTTCTTCACTGGGTTGACATTTGCACTGATAGGGCAAAGGCCAAACCCACTGCCTTCCAGTCAATGCCGACTCATAGGGACCCCACATGTGTCAAAGTACAACCATGCTCCATAAGGTTTTCAACGGCTGGCTTCTTAGAAGTAAATCTCCAGGTCTTTCTTCCGAGGCACCTCTGAGTGGACTCGAACCTCTAACCTTTCACTTAGCAGCCCAGTGCATTAACTCTACCATCCAAAGACTCGCGTGCAAAGATAATGGGGGATAAAACTGTTGGTGCCTTAGCACAAATAAAGGTAGTCGCACCAAATAATCCTGATGGTCATTGTATTGTTTACTTCCTAGCACTTGAAGAAAATCAAATGTCAGTTTCACTTAAGAATGCCCTTGATGAAGTAATATTATTACCTTTAGTAAATCCTGACCCTTGAGTACACATCTTTTGAATATTTTGTCATGGAAAGGGAAGTACGTATAAAGCATTTGTGTTACACACCGAAGGAGAGATGTCTGTTTCAAGGAAAAGCACTCATGCAGTTCAACTGTAAGCTGAGCCACCTGCTTTTTCACAGAATGCCATTTTTACATAAACAACTGGCAAAAACCTACTAGTAGACTATTAAACTTGCTATAAGACATTTTCTTAAAATTAAACGAATTGAGCCTGCCACTTTTAGGAAAACTACTGACAGGATTTGTTGCTAATGATAAAATTTGAACTCTCACGTAAAAATGAGAATCTTGGAAAACTTGTATCTACCACATGAGTTTGCCAGCTTCCTAATATTTAAAATTTTCTGCTATTTTTCTTCTTATTGTATAATGAAATGTGGCATCATTTGGAGGATCTGCATGATTCAGTGGACCAATATTTCCAAGTGACCAGTGCATGATGTAACCAAATCACACCAGGTAAATGGCCATTCAAGGTGCAGGAGAGACCAGTGACTTTAAGGTAACAGTGTGAAAGGCTCATTGCTCTGGTTTCAGGTTTCACATTACAATAGCATAGAAGACACTACTATGTGTTGAGTTTTGGTGTAGAAAAATACACACAATGAGGGCAGATTTTCTTCATATACTTCAACCTAAACAACACACTGCACCAGACTGTATGCAGAAGCAGGTATGAGAATCCCCCTGCCTTCCCTTAATAAACCAGACATCGGAGAATTTGTAAAAATGTAAAACAATGCTGCTCTTCTCATTACATTTTTTATTTTGCAAAATAGTCACTTTTTGTAAACGTATGTCATTTATAGTACTATGTCCATTACTGGTGATTTTAAAGGAATTAATAAATACTTTAAAATTTCTCAGTTTTAATTTCAAATACGGTAAATAGTGATATTCACCCATATCGAGGTCCTCAATAATTTTTAAGAGTGTAAAGGGATCTGAGACCAAAAAGTTTGAGAAACACTGCTCTTGCCTTATCCCTGGGTGCCTTCTCATGCAACACAATTCCTGCCCTCAAGGAGCTCACAGCCTAACAGGGAGACACACCAGGAAACAATTTCGAATTCTGAGTGGTAAAAGCTGTAACTGGAGGTCTGGAATGCAAGAAAAGAGGGCATGACAACTTCCGTCTAGGAAGGTGAAGGAAGGAAATGCTCCAGAAGAGTAGCAAAGGTAAGTAGGAGTGTCCTAGACAGACATGGAGGGCACTGGCGGAAAAGGAGTATTTCAGGCAGCATACGCAAAGGCATAAAAACACAAGTGACTTGGTATACTGTAGGTCCTGTAGTTTAAATAAGCTGGAGCACAGGATGTGAGGAAGAATCGAGAGATACAATCAGAATGGTAGGCAAAGGTCAGATCACTCCCTGTGAAATAAACTGATGATGGGGCATCAGAAAGTCTTCAATCAGGGGTATGACAGAAGATTTGTATTTTAAGAAAAATAACTGTTACGTCAACTGTGTTGAAAAAGTAGTGAGGAGGTACGTGACAAGAGGTAGGGAGAACAGTTAGGAGGCTATTACAATAAGTTTAGGAAAGAAATAATGAAGGCCTCAACTATGGTGTGATGGTTAGTTGTACGTGTCAGTTGACTAGGCTACAGTACCTAGTTATTCAGCTAAACACTAATCAAGGTGTTGCTGTGAAGGTATTTTGTAGATGTAGTTAACATCTACAACCAGCTGACTTTAAGTAAAGGAGATCATCAACGATGATCTGGGTGGGCCTCATTCAAGCAGTTGAAAGGCCTTAGGAGCAAAACAGATTTCCTTAAGGAAGAAGAAATTCCACGTTTGGACTATAGCATTAGCTCCTGCCTGAGAGTTTCCAGTATGCTGGACTGCCCGATGGATTTTGGACTTGCCAGGCCCCACAGTGCATAAGCCAGTTCCTTGAAATAACTTATATAGATATGACTAGATAGATAGGGAGGGAGAGAGGCAGGCAGGGAGGCAGACAGACAGCTAGATAGGTAGATATCTCCTACTGGTTCTGTTTCTCTGATAGAACCCTGTTGATATATATGGCACTGTCAATATGGAAAGAAAGGACAGATTAATGCATCATTAACCAGGAGAAGTGTGGAGTGGGGACGAGCCCGTTGTGGGGAAAGTTATCTAATTCATTTTGGGATATGATGAATATGTTGAATGTGAAACCTCTAGGAAAAGGATGTCAGGTGGGTAGCAAGGTATATTCTGTGCTGTAAATACAGTAATTACTGAACCAGTCACTGGTTGAGAGGCACCCACTGAAAATACCAAATGATCAGAGAAACGATAGCTAGGAAGATACAATGTTCCAAGTTCCAGATAAGAAACATCTCCTGACCCAAAGAAGAAACACCAACTGTGACCTTTCTGATTCAACCTAATCGACTTGTTGGGTATTTGTAAACAGATGTCCCCAGCCAGAGGCGCCTTCCAAGTCACAATCTTGCATAGCTCTGTGTGTGCTTCACAATGGGACACGGGAGTGGGATGGGGGAGGGGCTTAGGGGAAAAAGGAAGGGAAGAATAAAAGAAGACAGGTGTTGATTCATAAGAATTTCTGCCCCTGCTGTGGAGAGAACAGGTCCACCTTCGCACTTGAAGAATGTATCAGCCTTACTTTCTAATTCCCCACCTCAGACACACACAGAAATTTCACATTAAGGACTCAAGTCTAAGAGTTTTACACACCGAATGTGATCAAAAAATATTTCGTTTAACAGTGAACTATTTTTATCTCTGAAGCCAGGAAATAGATAGTATGGGCTAGAACATGGGCTTGGCTGAATTCAGAGGACTTGGTCTGAATACACACTCTGGTAGACAGCAAAGACTCTCATTGCCACCTTAGGTGGAGCTTAACTGAATTTGAAAGTTAACGTAAACCACTTGCCTATTTGTTTTTCTGCCTACCGTTTAGGTTTTTGAGTCTGGGGCACCAATCTCATAAGATAGTTCATATCCTCTCAATACAATATCTTAAATTTTTCATAATTTGCTTGTTGCTTTATGCTTTGCAAGAAAGTTCTCCACCGATCTAAACTAAAATCAAATTCCTTTCCTCTTCTCTGTACCTGGAGTCCCTGGGTAGTGCAAACGGTTACCATTTTCAGCTGTTAATCAAAAGGTTGGAGGCACCTTGGAAGAAAAGTCCTGGCGATTCACTTAGGAAAAATCAGCCATTGAAAACCCCATGGAGCGCAGTTCTACTCTGACACACATGGGGTCGCCATGACCCTGAGATGACTCAGAAGCAACGTTATTCTCTGTCCCTGGCTGAGGTGGAAGATGACTGGGCCTGTCCAATAGAATAACTGTCTCCAGTGGATGTAACTGTGTGGGAGGTAATGTTGCTGTCGTAGGTCATGGTCTCTACTGTGCTGCACAGAAAACTTCCTAGGATTCAAGGACAACTAGTTGGCTGAGGTCTGTGCATCTCAAGGCTTTCTGAGAACCCATTATCTGAAAGTACCATGGGGGCCTTCATGCAATGAAAACTGATACCCTACACCCACCGACCCTCCCTCTCAAATCATCACTTCTGCCTCTCTAGTCTTGTTTTGAGTTAAAGGTGTTAAAAATATAAATGCATTTTTATGACATTCTAATTCTTAGGTTAAACCCTATTTTAAAATTGAACTGAGCCAGCACAAGCTCCTACAAATGATTTCTGAAGGAAATGGAAATACCTCTAAGGACAAGTGTTCCTGAATTACACAAAACACCTTTTGAATTAAACAAGTAATTCTTTCCACTGAAGTATCTAATTTGAATTTAAACATTTCTTTACATCCTACCTTAATTAGATGCACATTTCTCTCAGAATCTTAATTTTAAGGATTTTACACTTCTAAGCAGCTTGCTAGTGAGGACTGCTTATTTGCATTCATTTACATACAATTTGCAAGAAATGTTGAAAAACCTAGAAAGGGAGAGATTGCAAATTCACGGATTTTTACTTAAATAAAAATGTCAATTCCATTAGGAAGCAAACAGTGTGTTTTTTCCTTGTTTACCTATAGTCCTTTCAAGACTAGTTTTAATATTTATATATACAAAGAGATCCACTTAATAAAGACTGAAATAGGAAGATTTTTCCCCTGCACATTAATAACAATGATGAAAAAGGCTGCAAAACTTCTAATCGCCTTCTTAATAAGAGCATGAAACATTCTCAGGTAGATGATGCCCCCTGAAAAATATTATTTGAAAATGGCATCTTCTCATACAATAAAGACGTATTTTTTCAATTCCACTCTAAATATTCATCCAATTTAAAAACGATTGCTTTTAGTGATGGGTAGTTTATTCTGCATGACTTTCACTCCAGTTAATTGGATTTCTCCACAACCTTCTCGTCTCTTGAGTTTGAATTTATATTCACAGTAATTCCGGCCCACCCTTACAAGAGCTCCAACAGAAGCCGGAGAATCGGTTTGGGTCACACTTCATGGGAGAAAATTCAGTCGGTTATTTTTCAGAGATGGAAGCTGTTGATACTTCCCTTGCTTTTAGTGCCTTAATATTTCTACTAACATCACAAAATACGGGTGCTCCTCTCCCTGTGACCTTGAGTGTGGGCTTGGACAGGGCCCTGGAAATAGATTTCCAGCAGCAGTCATTTCTGCAAGGACTGTGGAGGGAACAAAATGGTAGAAAACATTTAATATATAAGTGCATTCCACATTAAAATTTTATCTCTCTAATTTCATGGGAACATGGCAGAGCGCTCCCCTAACCACACTTCATAAATAACCACTGCACTTCCAGAAAGCTCTCCCCTCTACATATTGAAAGTAATTTTAGGTTCCCTGCTTTTAGCTTCACAGAAGAAAGTGGCTTGTCCTAAATAAGACATATCTAAGCAAAATTTTCAGGTCCCTGAGTGATACAAAGTTTGCACTCGACTAACATAAAAGCAGTATGGTTCAAACCTTCCCAGTGTCACCACGGAAGAAAGGCCTGGAGATCTTCCGTAAAGATACAGCCTTGGAAACTTTATGGAGCAACAGTGCTACTCTGGAACATGAATCAGAATCAACTTGATGGCAATAGGGTTAAGCAAAACTTGAGTTTTTACATACTTCTAGCTGTAAAATAATGCTATCAAGCATGGAGGTTATGCTTGAAAAACAGTTAACAAATTAGACATGGAAGTTGCCTGTCTAGGCCAGTAGTGGGAGGCACAGTTACCACTACTTGGAAGAAGTCCCTAAAAAGAGCTTTAAGAGCTTTCTGTGTGGTCCCAAACTAGTCATGTGACTCCTCTCTGCCTCAGTCCCCCTGATGTAAAACCAAGATCTCACAGAAAAAGCAAAAACAGATGCTGCACTTGAGATGATCTCTCTAAAATAAACAAATTAAGGAATATATACGTCAACTGTGGTCTCTGGAAATCAGTGAGGACTGAGTTTCCTAAAATAATTTTAAAAAATCACTATGAATATCCTGTAACGTGCCAAAGTTTCTTTTCTCTTTTTTTGTTTTAATTATAACAAACACCTTTCTCCCTTCATTCTCAACACACTATTAGGCCCGTAATGGGAGACTGGACTATCGGTTAAAGATGGAACACATCTAAGTCATCACTCTGTACTCCCCGAAGGAGACAGATGGGATTATGACAAAAGCAAAAAAGAAACATCAGTTTTATTTAAGCAGTAAAGAGTATTTTTTGTTTTTGTCAACTTAAATTTTACAGCAGGGTGATTGTATACATTTGAGAAAATAAAATTTGATGAGCTCATCTAATAAATTAAAATTATATCATATGCTTATTTATAAAACAGATTTGCTACATTTGGTCTAGCAGAATAATCCTCAAACCTGATTTTGTAACTTCCCAAATTATATTCAATAATCTAAAGATGTGCCAAAGAAATTTCTCTATGCTGATTAGCAGGAGAATACAAATTGTTTCATTTTACAAATCAATCTACAAACAATATCACTTAATAAAAAGCATAATCAATAATTAATCAAGTAGAATAAGTTTTAAAAAAAGTTTACCATGACTGAACTAACATTTATGTTTCCTTCCTTAAATTTTCATTTTAACTAATACTAACCTCAAAATAAACTTCTTAATTATTTGTGTGTCTACTTTCAGTTTTATATAATAACAGGAAACCTTAACACTGACAGTATACTTCCTTCACCATTCTCAGCAAGTGCTTTTGCTCTTTTCTTTATCTTTATTGTCCAAGAGGCTGTCCCTGGGTAGTGCAAGCTGTTAAGCACTCAGCTACTAACTGAAAGGTTGGCGGTTCGAATCTACCCAGAGGCATCTCAGAAGAAGGACCTGGAGATCTACTTCTGAAAGGTCATACAGCCTTAAAAACCATATGGAGCAGTTCTACTCTGCATACTCAAGGTCGTCTTGAGTCAGAATTGACACGATGACAACTGGTTTAATGTTCAAGCACAGTGTCTGGAACTTAAAAGGTGATCTGTAAATATAATACATTATATTATATAATTCATATAATACATGCTATAAATATATACACACACATACATTCCTATTAAAATAATAAAATAAATATTAGCTTACATGACACAGCAATACGCTAGATGTTTTTCAGAGAAAAATCCCCTAGGAAAGACAATCATAAGGCTACATGTCAAAAACAAACATTTATAGAGTGCCCCAGTAATAGTAGGAGACTTCAACACACCACTCTCAGTAAAGGATAGAATATCTAGAAAGAAACTCTACAAAGATACAGAAGAACTAAAGGCCACAATCAACCAACTTGACCTCATAGACATATATAGAACACTCCACCCAACAGCAGCAAAGTATACATTCTTTTCCAACACACATGGAACATTCCCCAGGACAGACCACATTCTACTCCACAAAGCAACCTTCGATAAAATTCAAAACATCGAAATAATACAAAGCATTCTCTCTTATCACAATGCCATTAAAGTAGACATCAATTAACAGAAAGAGCAAGGAAAAATATCAAATACATGGAACTGAATAACAATTTGCTTAAAAACAACTGGGTAATAGATGAAATCAAAAAGGGAATAAAAAAACCCTCCAGGAATCAAATAAGAATGAAAACACATCATACCCAAAACTTTGGGGCACAGCAAAGGCGGTACTGAGAGGTCAATTTATAGTAATAAACTCAACATATATCAAAAAAGAACAGACAAAAATAAAAATGTTAGCCCTACAACTCAAACAAATAGCAAGAGAACAGCAAAAGAAGCCCACAGGCACCAGAAGAAAGAGAATAATAAAGATTAGAGTAGAAGTAAATGAAACAGAACAGAAAAACAATTGAAAGAATCAACAAGACCAAAATTGGTTCTTTGAAAACATCAACAAAAGTGAAAAACCACTGTCCAAACTGACACAAGAAAAACAGGAGAGGAAGCAAATAACCCATATAAGAAATGAGATGGGATATTACAACAGACCCAACTGAAATAAAAAGGATAATAACAGAATACTATGAAAAACCATACTCCAACAAACTTGAGAACATAGAGGAAATAGATAAATTTCTAGCAACACACTATCTACCTAAACTCATGCAAACTGAGATACAAAATCCAAACAGGTCCATCACAAGAGAAGTGATTGAAGAGGTAATAAAAACACTCCCAACAAAAAAAAGCTCTACCCTGAAAACGCTTCACTGAAGAATTCTACAAAATATTCAGTGAAGAGGTCACACCAGAAAACTCGAACTATTTCAGAGCATAGAAAACGAAGGAATACTCCTGAATTCATTCCATGCAGCTAGCATAACCTTGACACCAAAGCCAGGTAAAGACACCACAGAAAAAGAAAATTACAGACCAATATCTCTCATGAATACAGATAGTAAAATTCTCAACAAAATTCTAGCCAACAGAATTCAGCATCATATTAAAAAAATAATACACCACGACCAAGAGGGATTCACTTGCTAGCTACATTACCGTGGACAAGCTCATTATCCTATGAAATGAGGGACAGTAGTAACTTACAGATGGGTGTGAAAATTAAATGTCGTGGAAATTGAGCTAGGCACAGTGCCTGGTGCACAGAACAAGTGTTCAAGAAACATTAGTGATTAGTAGATCTGATTTACATTAAATTTACCTACCCCTTCTTAGCCCAAATATTCATACTTATGTCATTTAATTTGTTCTCATAATGATTCTTCCTACCCCTTCCATCAGTCTGGTTGCTGGTGTGTGAGTTCCCTTGTCTACAACTTTCTAGAATAAGAGACCAGATGGAGTTCATAGTTTCAGTGCTCTGTCGAGTTATGTAGTATGTTTAATGATTACAGTTCAGCTTTGTGACATAATGCCTTCATACAGAGTGCATTAAGTTATGCTACTCTACACTTTATCGAAGTTGTCCTGGTAGTGCAATGGTTAAAGCACTCGGTTGCGAACTGAAAGTTCAGAGGTTTGAACCTACCAGCCGCTCCACAGGGGAAAAGAACTGGCAATCTGCTTCCATAAAGATTACAGCCTAGGAAACAGTATGGGGCAATTCTACTCTTTCTGTAGGGTTACTATAAGTCAGAATCAACTGAAGGCACACGACAATACCTTATCAAACCTAGTTAAAGAGCATTGTAATTTGAGAGTCATTTTTATCACCTTTATTCTTATTATCTCTGAATCCCCCTATACTGTGCACTGGTTCTTGTGTTTATGACAATTTTTGATACAATACAGGGTTAGTCCTCTTTTAAACTGAACATTGCTTGAAATAAACAAGTTCACGGGGAAGCTTAGAGATCATTCTGTCACAGCTTTTCACGGCAGTGGCATCTGCTATTATTTACTTTTGACCTGCATTATCTTTTAAGTTACAGATAGTTTGTACCCTTTCCTTTCTGATTGCTAATGAAGTTAAGAGGAAGGCCAGGTCTAAAACCAATATCTGTGTGACATCCCATGAGGTAACGCTGGCAGTTAATTCTTTTGCTGTTGATATTACTACGCAGCATGAGCTTTGTACATCCACCTTATGAAATGCCTGCTTGTGTCTGGAGGCTGTTATGCACTCTATTTTATCACTCACTTTGTGGTTTCCCATCTGCACTCAGTATCTGAGAAAATACTCAGCTCAAAATGAAATTAAATGAATTTGAAGACTGGAGTGTCTTGAAACACTGTATTCTATTCCTAATTTAATGTGTGTGCATTCACACATAAACACACATGCATCTAAGCCCGTAATCTAGTCTTTCTATACAGTTCATCACAGTGACCAAATACCACATATTCTTAGAAATACCAGCTTGTTTTTTCAACATTCAGTTAGCTCTTGAGTATCCACAGATGGTCTTAATGTTTTAATTACTCAGTCTGAGGGACTGGTTGGACCAGAACTGGAATTAAACCTTCAACCTTCTGTTTCTGGTTCCGTCAAGCTCTCAGTTCAAACTGAACTCCTAGGATCGTATACTGTTTTCCTCTCAGAAAAAACACAGACCACCTGCCCACACCCACCAACCAAACCCAAAAAACTAACCTCTAGCTTCCCAGGCATGTGTTCGTTTGTCAAACCTTCAGCAATGTAAACATCATTAGTTTGCATTTAATTACTTTGAGACATAAAAATTGCTCTAGCCCTTTTCTCTTTCTTAGACCAGTTGTACACCAAGAGAACTAGAAAATTCAGGGCTCCCAGTTAACACACCGAAGTATTTTTTTTGACAGAAATTAACCTGCTATTTACTTGAATTCTGTTATATTTTGCTGTGTACCCTTCCCTCTTTCTAAAGAACAATGTGCATCTATTGTTATTTGATGAAAACAATAACAGTGACAAAATGCTTTTGGACCTTGACGTTCATAATATAGCTCCTAACATCTGGAGTCAACTCAATGGCAGCTAATAACAACAACACTCATAATGACAGCAGAAAATTTCTAGAAGATAGTACAGAAATTAAAATTGTAAAAAAAAAAAAAATTCTATAAGCCAAAAACCAAACCCGCTGCTGCAGAGTCAATTCCGACTCATAGCGACCGTATAGGGCAGAGTAGAACTGCCCCATAGGGTTCCAAGGAGCGATGCTTTGGTAGATTCAAACTGCCAACCTTTTGGTCAGCAGCTGTAGCACTTAACCACCGTGCCACCAGGGCTCCTCTATAAGCCAAGCATATGTATAATTTTGAGCAAAAATAATTACTTTATATTTTTATTGTTAAAGAAGCATAGTAAATTCAGGTAATAAAAAAAACAAAACCCGTTGCCGTAGAGTCGATTCCGACTCATAGCGACTCTACAGGACAGAGTAGAACCACCCCATAGGGTTTCGAAGGAACAGCTGGTGGATTTAAACTGCTGATCTTTTGGTTAGCAGCCAAGCTCTTAACCACTGTGCCACCAGGGCTCCAATTCAGGTAATACAGCTATATAAAATAAGACAATGAAAATCACACATAATCCTGGCAATTATGACTTTAATGTTTAGGTCTTTTTTTGTATAAATAGCCAACATTCAATTAGTAATTCAAGTCAAAGATAGATTTATCATATTTCAGTAAATTCTACCTGAGTATTAATTTTAACTAAAATTAATTTAAAAACCCAAAAGAACGCCCATTTGCAAGCACTGATTAGCATCTGTATGCATGCATAAAGAGATATTAGGAAGGATGTTCCTAGAAGGATGTTGATGGGACATAGGTCATTCTTATTTTTTTCTTTATGCTTTTCTGCATGTTTGAATTTTTATAATGAAAACTCTTCCTTTTATTACTTAAAAAATAAGATTATTATGTTTTGGTGGAAATCTTACACTGGTTGTCATTTTATTTTTATGACAGCAAACGGAACCATAAATGCACCTTGATATGCCTTCGAAGATTACAAATTTGTCAAAATCAGTTAATTTCTTGAAAAACGTGTCGTAAAATAGGCAAATACAGAGGGAAAGTGAAATAGTCAGATTAAACCCCAAACCCCGTATCTGTTTGGTCAGCAACTCAACCGTGGGTCCTAACCACCTAATGTGCATGCTGGTGGTGTTAGCTGCCTTTCAGTCACCCCTGAGTCCTGGCCACCCCACACACAGCAGAACGGAACGCTGCTTAGTCCTGTGCCATACCCATGATCAGCTGTGGATCAGACCTTTGTGATCCATAGAGTTTTCACTGGCTGATTTTTGGAAGTAGATTTCCAGGCCTTTCTTCCTAGTCTGTCTTAGTGTGGAAGCTCTGCTGAAACCTATTCAGCATGGCAGCAACACGCAAGCCACCACTGACAGACAAGTAGTGGCTGCACAGGAGGTTCTATTGGCCAGGAATTGAACCCAGGTCTCCCACACGGAAGGTGAGGATTCTACCACTGGCCCACCACTGCCCCCAGCTCTAGGTGTAGCACGGGCTTTTAAAAGTTGGCTGGTCTATGCCTGGAGAAGCCACAGACATCTGCACACAGAACTAGAGAAAGGACAGTTCTAGAATTACTGGTATGAGCACAAAGAAGTATTAACTAGTGCTCTAAGCTAACAATCCCCTGTGGGCAGGCAGAGCCCAGAGCTAATGAGGCCAAGGCCCTGGTTTCACATGTGTGACCCAGGGAGCTTTGCTTTGTTCCATATCCATTGAGTGCATCCCTAACCCCAGTTACCTGTCCACCAAACACCAGCCTGTTATGCTGAGGCAACCTGAATAAGAACATGAATAGAATAAAGCAGAGTATTTAAAACTTATTTCCTACCTAGTATGTACCAACAGCATCTGCCTCCTACGTCCCAGAACAGAGGATGCAACCTCATCTTCTGAGCAACTGGTTAATCAGAAGAGGAGAATATGTAACTGGGGACACAAAGAAAGGCAGTGAGTTCCTAGTTTTAGCAATTTCTATCTGGCTTTTACCTAGGTTCTTTAGCAACAAAGACCATTCTTCAAATGTGAGTACCAACAGCCAACAAAAAACAGAGCACCTAGTACACAAAAAATGGTCTAGTGCGAACATCTCAGTTTGGTGAAGTCAAGGAAATCATCAAGAGAGCCACAAAAAGGGATTGGTTGGTAAGTGAAGGCCATCCTTAAAGAAAGTGGATTTTCAAAAATGAACTATCGTTGAGGGCTATGATCACGTAGATCTTTGTTACAAATAGTGATGATAAGGATTATTTATTGATCTCTACCTATGACAGAGTCCCTGGGTGGTACAAATGGTTAAGCGTTTGGCTGCTAATTGAAAGGTTGGAGGTTCAAGTTCACCCAGAGGCACCTTGGAAGAAAGGCCTGGTGATTTACTTCTGAAAAATCAGCCACTGAAAACTCTATGGAGCACAGTTCTACTCTGACACACATGGGGTTGTCATGAGTTGGAACCAACTTGATGGCAACTAGTTGTTTAGCTATGATAATGAAGCAGATGGTTTTTCATTATCTCACTTGATTGTAAAAACAACCCCACAAGATAGGGAGTATTATGATTCTTCTTTATGGAAGAATATAGTTTAGAGGGGAAAATAACTTGTCTAATGTCACCCAGCAAATTAGAGGCAGAAAGAGCAAGACTTCGAGTGTGCTGACTTCCAATGTCTCTTGAATAACAACAGAAAAATGAATCTTAGATTTTCCCCAGACACTTAGCTTATGTAGGGAGGGGTGGCATTTGCTGGTCACTGATTGGGACAGGAGGTTAGAAGAACCTGGTCACTGCATGGTGAAACTTTTGCCAAAGACTGAGGAGTTAACAAACCCTCGGGAGAGGGAAGAAACGCAAGTGAATTTGTGGCAGCAGATGGGTCTATCTGCCTATCTGCCTCATGCCTAGCTAAGGAGCCTTAGTCTGCATTAAAAACAACAACAGTAAAAGCTAACAGTCCTTTGTCCACCTATCACATGGCTTAATACTTACTGAACTCCTATAAGGCATCAATAGCTCATCAGCACTGGATCAAGCACTCAGCTAGATACAGAATGGGGGCTAGCTGGGGACTGGGCTTCAACAGACACTGAGCTGTGACAATAGGAAGGAAGGGACAAAGCCTTAGTTACCAGGCTACTGGCTCTTTCCACACTAGGGATATTGCTGCATGATGGAACAAAAGCTTACACACAGGCGCCAGGGCTACAATAGCAGATGGTTTTTCAGCTGGCTGCGGTGGTCAACACAGGCATCTAGATGAGCATGGCTGCTCTAGCCACTTACTTTAAAAGCAGGGTAGACGCTGAACGAACGCTTTACAGCTACTTGGCAAACCCCTTCCTACCCTTCCCGAATGTACATGTGAGTGCCTGTGTGTGTGTGTGTGTGTGTATATACATTCGCCAAACCATCTTTATACACTGTATCTGTTTATAGGAAGGCAGTTTGGAATGGGAAAGGTGTAGGATTCGGAGACAGAGGGATCTGGGTTCTAATCTTGTCGTTTCTGTCACTGTCCGCTGTATAATTTCTCATCTGTGATTTCTTATCTATCTGTAATGAGTCTGTAATTCCTCATCTGTCAGGGAGGGATGCAATCTCCTGCTTTGGAGGAGTTCTGAAGGATTAAATCAAATTATGATATTATGGAGCTAACGGTGTTTGGCACACTGTACCCTCAATGAGTGTTATTCACTAATACTATTATTAGTAGCTGCTTCTCAGTAAACACTGAGAAGTCATGTTTTAGTTCCACTGTGAGAGCGTTCTTGGAAGAAAACAGGTATTCTCTCATTATTTAAAAATAGTATTTTATAACAAAGGCAGATTCTTATCTTAGTATAAATAATAGTTTATTTAAGCAAATTATTAGAAAACCCAGAGAAATATATTTCTAAATTAGAAAGAAATGAAAAATCACCTAAATTAAGAGACCTATGATACTTTGGAGAGAGGAGTTCCAGCTGCTGGTTCATCTCTTCAGAGTGCTAACACTGACACTTTCAAAAGGGGAGAATTTCATTTTATTTTTTAAGTTAAAATACAGTAAAATGGACTTTTTTTTTTGCATACAGTTCTGTATGTTACAATTCCTAGAACTATACACCAAAAAAAGTCAATTTTATTGTATGTTAATTTAAAAAATTAAACAAATTTATTAACACATGAATAGATTCAGGTAAGGACCACCACAATCAGGATACAGAACTCCCATCACCCTAAAAAATCGAAAGGGGAGAAATGTGGTTCTATTTAGCAAACGTTCACTGAGTACTTCCTTTTGCTGATTAGGTTGCTGAATACTGAAGTGACAAAGCTGAATGGCAAGTCCCTACCCCAGAGCACCCACTGCTCTTGCAGAGAAGGACCAGAGGTCTTCCAGAATATTATAGAGACTCCCAAGGCTCTACATTGCATATAGATCTACTATTTTACAGATGAGAAGTATGAAAGAGCCACCTGAGACTGAAATCTACTCTTTGGAAGAAGATGTATCATTTCTAGTCTAAACATCAGCTTTTGCAAATGAAGAAGAGAACAGAGGGACAGAGAAGCTAAGCATCTTCACCACATCACACAGCCGATTCAGAACCAGGGCCAAGGTGGCCTACCGAAACTATTTCCCCAACAAACCTGAAAACTCAGTAAGACAAACCTCTTTTTCTTATTCCAGGAAATGTTTTTGCATATGGTGACTTCCATACATGTACTGACGCAATCAAATGGCATTGTAGAATCAATGTGTTTACCGCCAGTTTAATAACAGAGGGTCTACACATGTGTTTAACATGTTTCTTTCTTGGCAATATTCCAGGTATACTACATGCTACCTATTTCATTTATTTTGACACACACATGAAAGACAGGAGACTTAGATCCAGAAAAAAATTATATAGTAAATCTCCTTGGTGACAGTGGCCATCCAGAGCCGACTGTAACTGAGAAGCCAACATCATGTCTGGCATTCTGAGGGGCCAGAGCTTGAATCCACCGAGGTCTGAATTTGAATACGACCAAGTGGGTATGACTACCTTTTGTTAAAACAGCCCTCTCCACCATCCAAGCCCTGATGCTAGCTGCAGATCCAATATTTACAATTGCAGTTTCTCCCTCTGCCTGCGCCAAGACAGCATGACGGTTTAATTTTGAAGGCAGTTTTTACAGCACATTGTGGGGTGGGCATACTGCAAGCAAGAGACAGCTCCGTCTTTCTCTGCCTCTGCCAATAGAATGAAGAACAAAACACTTCCATCTACCAGCCAAGCAACTGAAGAATGAGGGCAAAGTGGATTAATCACCAATAGCTCATACAGGGAAATTCTCATTCTACACACAGATAGAACGAATGGCTGTTCTGGGGCCGGTGAGTACCCACTGACTCCCAACCTTATGCATTTGCCTGCAAAGCTTCTGAAGAGACTGTTCCCAAATATAGTCAGAGAAAAAACAGTACTGCCTGGGATTCAGACGCCTGAGATCTGCTGACGTATCAGTGATTGGTTTTGCTACCAAACCAACCAAACCGCTTGCAGTTGAGTCAATTCCCACTCATAGCAACCCTATAGGACAGAGCAGAATTGCCCCACAGGGTTTCCAAAGAGCAGCTGGTGGATTTGAACTGCTGACCTTTTGGTTAGCAGCCGTGGCACTTAACCACTACACTACCGGACCTCCTTGGTTTTGCTACAGTAGTAGAAAATATATTCAGTTATGAAACAGGGATAATATGAAAACATTTTGTTCATATGCAAGAAAAGTTTGGGAGATGTCTGATCTCTTTCAAAGAATTGCTGAATGCCTTTGCAATGATGCCCCTCATGATTAAAAATCAATGGCAGCTAGATTGTAATTAGAATATTTATGAACCAGTGTTCTATTCTTTCCCTTGATTAGAGGTTTCTGAATAGTAAATATATTGACTAAGCCTAGATCTCACTTAGAAAATGGAAGGCATATGGAAAGGTAAACATACCAACATTTATTGACAGTATTGATACTATTGATGATAACATAGGACCTTTTCAATGAAGGTTATAAGAGGATCTCAATGAATTTTCAAACTTTCTTTCTTGATGTGGACATGAACCAACATAAGATTTTCAACTCATGCCATCTACAGTATGGTTTCATACTTAAAAATGCATAATTTAATAAACAGAACAATTGTTTATTTGACAAACTTTGGATTTGCTTCTCTTATATCTAATTACAAGTCCATTGATTTTTGTAATCATATAAAGGAACTCCAATAAAACTTACGATGACTCAAGGGAAAGGCAGTTTTAGACAGTCAAACATAATTAAGCAAAACAATTGTACCTGCATCATTATGGCAAATGTAAGGCATAATTTGAGTCTGGGGACAATCATCTTAAAAAAAAACTGGAAAACAACACACTGTAAACCTTTCATCATAAGCACATTTCATCAACAGCAGCCTCAGGGCTCCAGTGAAATCAATTAGGTATGTTATACACTTAACAATGGAGAAAATTTTTTATTTTGTATTCTGAACTAAGAGGCATCTTATGCTGAAGTCATTGGAACATGCAGGTGAGATCAGCGGGAGCTGAGATCTTTAACACCTGCTTGTTAAACTTGCCTAATCTGACTATATTTAGCCTATTATATCGATATCTAAACTCGACCCTAAAGTAATCCTATGTTGGCCTAAATTCTCTTAAAATGCTACATAGGCAAGGTGTAACGAGGAAAACTTTCCAATGAATCAAAATAAAAATTAATAATCAAATCCTTTTGCAGTATTTTTTTTTTAAATTATTTTTAAAAATACTCTCCCTCCTTCTTCCCTGAAAAAACACCAAATGGCAGATGACGCCAGTGCAGCGGGAGGGCCTGGAAGCCCCAGGGGCCCGGGAATGGGAAACCGTGGCATATACCCACCCAATCACATGTTGATGAGCTAGTTATGTTTTTTTCCTATTACACATTAAAATAAATACTTAAGTGTTAAAAAAAAAAAAAATACTCTCCCAACTCTGCTCTCTTCACTAATTTTCAGAAGAAAACTCAATGAACTGCAACTCGTCTACCTACAGTGAGGTGTCACTATGCAAAGGCAAGCAGAGGGGCTGGCGTTTGGGAGCAAGATGGCATAAGGAAGGGGGTGGAACAGGGCAGGAAAAGAAGGGGTGAAATGGTGTGTGAGGTTAAAGCCTAAGGAAGAAAGGAGAGAGTGAAGGAAGCAGAGACTGGGCCTTGAAGAAAAGCAAAGACTCACCTGTCTCCTGATGCTGCTGCTCCGTGTGCCACCTTTGTCACCCTCATCTAGGGCACACAAAACCAACACATTTCCAAGATCCTATGACTTTTCTCTGCCGTGGCTCCTGCAGTTGTTGGGAAAGAGCACAGCACTAGGGTGTACTCTGGATGAAATCCTCCATCCCTGGGGTTGGTGAAATCCTCCATCCCTGGGGTTGGGCATCTAAGGGCAGCTGCCACCAAGCCCCAGGGAGCCACGGCTGAGCGGACTGAGGCTGCGGGCTGGGAGAAGGGGAACCCACATTGCGGCAGAAGTGGGAGAGGAATGGATGATCTTTTAAAACCACCTTCCACATGTATGAAACCTGAGTGCCGACCACATACATTATTTCAGCAGACCCTCACTTCAGTCCTCTCTAAGAGGGAAGGGTGGGAGGGTGGGAAGGTTCAGAAGCAAGTGCGAAAGGTGACTGCTGGCTGAGAAGGAGCAAGGAGAAAGGGGCCTGCTGAGACAGTGGTACCAAGACTACATGAGTACAAAGAACAATGTGTAGGTGGATCAAGAGCTGTATCACTTCTTGGCTATTAATTTCATATCCTTAGTACACTTGGGTATAAAACTAGACATGCAAACAATGTGCTCAGCTGCTAACCAAAAGTCTGGAGGTTCAAGTCCACCCAGAGGCACCTCAGAAGAAAGCCCTGGCGATCTACTTCTGAAAAATCAGCCATTGAACACCCTCTGGGGGACAGTTCTACTCTAACACATATGAGGTTGCCATGAATCAGAATCGACTGGAGGACAACTGGTTTTACTGGTAATGCTCTCAGATGACACTGGCTACTGTGGCAGAGATGCAGCAAATCACGGGCTGACAGGAAGTAGGAAAGAGGTCGCGTGTACCCTGAGTGAGCCCCATGGTCCCTTTTTAGTGCCCTTCCTTCTGCAGCTGAGAGCTGTAAACTCCTGCTGGACCCAAGCCTTGTCCTATTGGTATGCCAAGTTTCTGGAGGAGTTCTCTGGAATATAGTCAGAGAAAAAGAGTGCTATTGCCCCGTAATTAAAAAAGATCAATGCCAGACTCTGGATTTTATGGTTTCATCAACCAAGAAGCATCTAGCTGCCACTGACTCTGTGCCCAGCTCTACGACACCATCAAGCCTTGGCATGTGCACACGTGCGTGCATGTGTATGACTATGCTTGTGGGTGTACTTGCTGGGCTGGGGCAGGTAAAATCCCCTTGGCTAAAATTTAACTGGGGTAACAAGACTTATCAAGCCCTACCCTATACCAGCAATTCACTCCTAAACTATGTCCCTTCTTTATGGGACAGAGGGACTCATGATTAGTTAAGATTCAGGCTTCTGATTATCTCCCATTCACATGGATGTTGGTTTTGCAACTCCTGGGTAAAAATAAATAAATAACCTAAAAAGAAGCACAGCAGCAAACGTTTTCAATATGTAGCCCTCACACTGACTGCTGGGAGATGTAGCTGATCCCTTGCAAAGTAATTTAATGCAAACAAGTCAGGGCATAGAAAAAGTGAAAAGCGCAGCCAGGTGGTTCCTAGTAAAAGCATTTCCAGTTGTGGGTGGGGAACAAGCGGCCCCCTGGTCCTCAGGTGGCGTGTCAGAGGTCACTGTAGGCTGTGACATCACAGACTGAGTGTCGCTCACTTCAGGACAAAGCAAGTTACATAAATAAGGCGTACAGTCACTGAAGGGTTAAACGCGTATACTTTTACCAAGAAAAGATGATTTTTTTTTTTTTCCTTTTTATGAATCCCTAAAAACACACACTAATAAAGATATGCAGGAAACCTTATGGGAATTCCTTGTTGAAATTTATCAAATGAGTTTTATTTTAAATCTCTCAATTCCAAATTTAAATAAAAATAAGCAGCAAGATTCTAGTTTTAAGGTGCTGTAAATTCCCTTTCTAGCAAACATTGAGGGTTTATCAGAAAAGAGAATGGCTGATTAAAAAAAAAAAGTTTATCCCCTGTCCTTTTTCAGAAAATAGAAATTTTTATGCCAGCAGAGACAGTTATTTAACTTTTTGTGAGAGAGAATAAAGTAATGAGCTCTCTCTGGACAAATTGCAAAGACCGTACCTTTCCAATTTTTCAAAGCCTGAATAATCTCTATGGTGTGAAACAATTGTATATACTTTTGCTAATTAATGAGACACTGTTAGCCACAAATCTGCAGAAATGCATTTTTCAGAGACACATAACCATGAACACAGGATTTACTTTTTCTCTGATATGTATCTTTAAAAAAAAAAATTTGGTCTCTGTCACGGACAAGAGTCAAATCAAGAAAAGTGAGCCATTCTCTTAAGCACAAATAATACCATTCATTAAAGAAGAAGTATTTTAGCAAAGAAAAGTAATTGACAATAAGGATGGCACAGAGCAAAGGCTGCCTGCAGGTGGCCTGAATGCAGGGCTCAGCACCAAATTACAGAGGTTTTGCATGACTATTTGTTCAGTTGTTCAATATGAAAGCAGGGATATTAGTGACTTCTCATCTAACATTACTAATGACATCCCTTCTGTATTCCATCTTCAGAATCACTGCCAGCACAACCTGGGAATGCACGGCCTTCAAGTAAGTTTTTAACAAGGCTGTTTACTAATATATCACACCTCACAGCAGAAAATGCTGGGAAGAACAGAAGCAGAGGCAGCAGCCGGGAAGCTGGGACGTGTTATGGATGATGCAACCGTTCCCTAGTTCTCCTCTTTCCTGGCAACAGTATAGTAAATACAAGCCGTGTGACCCAGTGATCAGTCCTTTATTGACATGAGGACACTCTAACAATGCCCATGTTAGAGCTTCATACACAAACCTCAGGGAGCCAGCTTCCGTGAGGACCCCGGGATGATCTGTACGTATCAGTGGTTTGGGACAAGCTCTTTGAGGTACTTTCAGAAGTTTACAGCCATAGGTTTGACATCTTAAAAAACGATGTCAGCTGCTGTTGGGCCAGTCCTTGACTCATGGAGACCCCATGCACAACGCAACGAAATGCTGCCCGGTCCTGGCCATCTCCATGATCAGTTGTGGACTGGACCATTATAATCTATAGCAGATCACCAGGCCTTTCTTCCTAGTCTGTCTTAGTCTGGAAGCTCTGCGGAAACCTGTTCGGCATCATAGCTACAAGCAAGCCTCCACTAATGGACAGGTGGTGGCTGCGCGTGAGGTGCACTGGCCGGAATCGATCCACATGGAAGGCAAGAAATCTACCACTGAACCACCGTCGCTTCCACTAAAAAATAATAAAAGCCCACAAATCATTAATGAATACTTAAAGTTTGAAGCCTATGTAAAAGACAGACATATTAGAACTTCCGCAAGTTCTTCAAACTTTAAAAAATATACTTGTCACTTGTCTGATATACATGAATATCACGACTAAAGGGGCAAAGCTGTATTATTTGAGGATAACTATTTTGGAAACCCTGGTGGCATAGTGGTTAAGCGCTACGGCTGCTAAGGAAGAGGTCGGCGGTTCAAATCCAGCAGGTGCTCCTTGGAAACCCTATGGGGCAGTTCTACCTCATCCTACAGGGTCACTATGAATTGGAATCGACTCGACGGCAACAGGTTTGGTTTGGTTTTAAAATATTAGTGCAAACTAGCTTTTCACACATTATATTTTAACCAGGAAAAAAGAAAAATACATCAAAGCAAACTTTAATCCTGCCATTTTAAATTAAGTCAAAGAAAAAAGATGACTTCAGATTTTTCTTCCACTTTGGTAACCTGAGAATCCCTTATTCCTTTAAAACCCATTTCTTGAGTAAAGAGATGGACAACATGGGAATGCACTGGTCGTTTTAATAAGAAACAAACTTCTTCACAAGAAACATTTTCTCATCCGTAGTCTAGCAGAATATTTAGTCAGAGGATTACTTGGTTATCAGGAGCCCAAAGGAATCAATATCACTTAACCTCGTTTAATGTTATGGTATTAGGTATTTTAGAAGTGAAAGAGGGCTAGGGTTGGCGTGGGGGCTTCATCAGCGCCAGTGTTAAGAGTCTGGGCTAGGAAGAGGTGTTCTGAGAAGCAAGGTATCGAGTTGATTCTGTTCCTCGTGAGATAACTAATATTAAAATTAATATTAAGTACTAATCTGTTGTGGGCAGAGCTCCCACGGCAGTCAAAATTCAACATCTTTTATAAATAGGGAAAATGATTCTTCAACTCAATTTTGCTCACCAAGAGCAAAGAAACTCAATTCAGACAGACATGGGTTCAAACCCTGTTCCACCCCTTCTCGGCTATAGGATCATGGGTGGGTCACTTCTCTAAGTCTCTGTATACTCTGTATGCTGTAAGTGGTTAAAAAAAAGTACCCACCGCACAGGGATGCTGCAAAAACAAAATGAGAAAATGCATGCAAATTCTTGCAAGAGACAGCACTTAATAAATGTTAGCTATTATTGGTTATCATTACCATTAATATTTTTATCACAAAGTTGTGGTGATGATAAAACTGTATCAGGTAAGATATTTATGGCTAGCAATCCAAAATAGGTACCCAGTTTAATCATCATTCATATGTAAACTTTATCCTCAGTCACCAGAAATTCTGCCTTGTGGAGATTTGATTCAATTTCTAACATACATTTTTCTAAAATTATCTGCATGTTCTAAGGCAAAGAAGATTTTTAAAAAATCATATCAATATATGAACATCTGCATGATACCGGCTTTGTATAATATGTGTTCAACACGGGCCAGGATTAAAGATTCTCCAACATGTAACACATAGAACATTTCACACCTCTCCTCTGTTATCTTAACAAATGTAACAACAGGTTGAGAGTGTGTGTGTAGGGGGGGTACACATAAGTGTTATGTGTGTGCATGTGTAATGTGTTATGAGTAGTGGAGAGAGAATTGGAAGAACATGAGGAATATTTGGTTTTTATCTCTTTACTCCGTTCTGTAAGGTTTGTTGTTTACTTCCTAGATGACACGCAAGCATAAATCAGAATTGCTCTTCCATGGGCGAATCGTCCCACGTTTTTGTGTGTGAATGGTGGATGAGACATTTGATGAGACCAGTGGAGACAGACGATAGTTCTCAGAGGGCACTGCCTTCTGCACTGGAAACACGTTCTCCGGGAACATCTGGAACAGCTCAGATTGTTACAGGTCTTCTAGATACAACAGGGACAGAAATACCCACTGGCACTAAAGTGGGAGTAATCTACCATTCTCTTTTGACTGACATAATAGATATTAATTACCACAAACCTGCTGCCTATGAGGATGTCTTAACTGGGAAACAGGAATGAGTTCCACCTTTGTGCCCCACCAGAAGACTTTCACACTGTGTTGCCATCACAGGCACCTTCTGAGCTTTTTTCCCAGGAAATGGGGTGGCCTGGGATTGTCCTGACCATCTGATTTCTAAGAAAACTAAAATTCAGTCCACAGTGTCCATTTGGGAATACAGACTACTTCTTCCTGACCTGATTTTTCAACACGGGGCGGTGGTTAAGTCTCTCTGTGACTCCCACCCTATCTCACCCCATATTAGAAGAAGGTGATGATGTACTCTTCCCTGCCTGCTGGTCTAGGTGACAATTACCAAAAATAAGGGGAAGAAAGCTACATTTTTATGACTAGTTGGTGTGAGGTACTGTTATTAAGCTACTTGAGTGTATCATCTCATTTATTCGCACCTACTTCACAGGGTTGTCATGAGAACTGAGAACAGACATACAGCTCTCCAATTACTGGAACATTTGTTGTTGTTAGTGCCGGCGAGACATGTTCGACTTACAGCCACCCCACATGGCACAGCAGAACTGCCCCATAGGGTTTTCTAGGCTGTAGTCTTCATGGGAGCAGATAGATAGGTCATTCTCCCACAGAGCGGCTGGGTGGGTTCCAACAGCTAAGCTTACAACTAGCACCTGAGTTCTTAATGGTTGCGTCACCCGGGCTCCTTACAACAAACAAACAAACAAAAAGTTGTCATGGAGTCACTCCAACTCATGGCGACCCTGTGTGTTCAGAGTAGAACTATGCTCCATAGTGTTTTCAATAGCTGATTTTTTGGAAGTAGATCACCAGGCCTTCTTCTGAGGTGCCTCTAGGCAGGCGTCAACTGCCAACCTTTTGGTTAGCAAAAGAGCGCTTAACCCTTTGTACCACCCAGGAACTCCTTGGGCACATTATAAAAAACCAAAATAACTAAACCCATTGCTGTCGAGTTGATTCCAACTCATAGCAACCCTACAGGACAGAGTAGAACTGCCCCATAGAGTTTCCAAGGGGCGCCTGGGCACACTATACATACTGGTAAACGTTCATTCTCTTTCCTTGGCCCTTAGTCTTATATTCCTGTGAGGTCACTGTAATCACCCCCAACTGACAGATGCAGAAATGTCTAGAGTCAAAAAGACTGGAAGTGGCTGAGTAAGGGGTCGGCCTAGTGCTGGCCCATCTGCCCCCAAAACCAGGCATGCTCTTTCCTCTCTGCTGAGGCATCTCCTACAAAGTGAGCTTCTCCTTTTTAAGATGATGGTCATGACATGGAGAAGTGACTGCACACTTAGGAAATGCTCCGAGTCTGGGGAGGGAGTGCGCAGAGAAAACGGAAGACAAACACAAAGAAAAAAAAAATTAAAAATTAAGAATCGATTGCAGGAAGCAAAGTTCTAGCTGTAAAATTAAGTAGAGACACCTCTCCATTTCACCAAGTGCCCCATTCCCTATGAGCATTCTCACTCTTCTGCTGTATTCTCCCTGGATGCCTCCCACAGCTCCTGCTATAAGGGATTCTGCATTTCCATCTTTCAATTAATACAAAAAAAGAAGTTTTTGATATATTACTTAAGACATTATTTATTCAGAATCTGACAGTACCCTAGAGTATCTTTGTTTTTTACACCCATATATTTTTTATTCTGATTTCTTCCCATTCTCCCCAATCTTATGCCTACTTGTTTAACTGTGAAGAAATCACTAACATCCTAATTTACATTATGATGCTATCAGATGAACCATATTCGGGAAGCCAACACTTAAAACTATTATTCCTCCTTCCCCAGATGCCTTTATTTCCCAGCATTCCCAGAACTTTGTCAATATATGTTTCTAAAATATCCCTAATAAACTTCTCATGTCTGAATTTGAAGCCCTATGATCTAGGTCCATTTTCTTGATCTCAAGGCTGTCAACACCTCTCTAAACAGGCTTCCATCTTCTACATTTGCCTAGCCTGATCCTTGATGGCAATCTGTCCCATTGCAAGCTGGCATCAGTATTTTGGTTTCTGTTTTTTTTCCAGCTTTGTTTCAATATTTAAAAGTCAGAATATTCTGCTAGACTGTGAGAGCTACAAAGACATTCAGAATAAAGGCCCCACTTAGACAAGGAAATAACTCCTGATGTCTAACCATAGATGTTAAAAATACAAGGTACGCAATACTAAGACTGTGTCTTATATGTCCTTGAACCCGTTGTAGATAGAGCTGGGAATGGTGGAAGAGTTCAGAGGGTGTTCTGGGGCTGGTGGAGGGAAGGCTGAAGCAGTAGGATGAGATTACAGTAAGACGGGCCTTGGTTCATTGTAAGATGTTTAGGCTTGATCCTGTAGGAAACAGGAGAGGTAGGCACTAAGAAAGGCTATTAATTAATGATCAGGAGCATGATCTGGTCAGAAAAATCCTCATGTTGAGGATGAACTGGTGTGAGGAAAAACTCATGGTTAAAAATCAATTAGGAGGCTCTTACAGGAATCCAGGAAACAGATGGCTTACGTTCATCAAAACTTCCACCAAATCTCAGTCTCATAAAAAGTATTAGGACGTTCTTAACTGACTTGATGGCAATAGGTTTGGATTTTTTTTTTTTTTTCCTTAGAAGCCCCTTCATCTCCATCTGTTCTATTTCACTCTTAAAATTGTTTTTAAATGAACCTGAAACTTCAATGGCTTCTTGTTGCTCTTCATACTACCGTGAAACCAAAACCAAACTAGTCGCCGTCAAGTAGATTGCAACTCACGTAGATCCCATGTGCTGTAGAGTAGAACTGCGCTCCACAGGATTTTTTTTTTTTTAATTGTACTTTGGGTCAAAGTTTACAGCTCAAGTTAATTTCTCATACAAAAATTTATACACATATTGTTTTGTGACATTGGTTGCAATCCCCACAATATGATAGCACACTCCCCCCTTTCCACCCCAGGTTCCCTGTTGGACCAGTTCCTGTCCCTTCCTGCCTTCTCATTCTGCTTTTGGACAGTAGCTACCCATTTGGTCTCTTACATCTGATTGAACTAAGAAGCACATTCGTCACGTGTATTATTTTTGTTTTATAGCCTGTCTAATCTTTCTCTGAAGAGTGGACTTCAGGAATGGTTTCAGTTCTGGATTAACAGTGCATCTGGGGGCCAGAGTTTTGGGGGTTCCTCCAATCTCTGTCAGACCATTAAGGCTGGTCTTTTTACATGAATTTAGGTTCTGTTCTACATTTTCTCCTGCTCTGTCCGGGACTCTCTGCTGTGTTCCCTGTTAGGGAGGTCATTGGTGGTAGCCGGGCACCATCTAGTTCTTCTTGTCTCAGGCTGGTGGAGTCTCTGGTTCATGTGGTCCTTTAGTCCTTTGGGGTAATATTTTCCTTTTGTCTTTGGTTTTCTTCATTCTCCTTTGCTACAAGTGGGATGGGACCAACTGATGTATTGCACTCTGTAGTATTTTTAAGGCTGTGAATTTTCGGAAGCAGATCTGAGGCACCTCTGGTTGGGTTCGAACCACCAAACTTTCAGTTAAGAGTCAAGCCATTAACCATTTGCACCACTTAGGGACTTTAAAAAACTTACCCAGGTCTTGTATCAGATGAACCAATCTTCACTATGTATTCACCCCCTGTATTCCACTCAGGCCTGGAAAACCTACTGACCTAACTTGATGCAAGTCAGTGATTAAATAAATGTTAACTGAGGCTCTAAGGGCGTGGCTTGTGTTAGGTTAAAAAATAAAAGAGGGAGGTTCTCAAAGCATTTCTAATCTTGTAGTAGCGGTAAGATGGTTACATAAACACAGGGATAAAGGTAAAAAACAGCAATTCAGAGGAGAGGAGACGAAGCCTCTGATGCTACTTCATATCTTAAGACTGTTTAATTTAATGAGGACAAACTATTGACTTTTTTTCTGTCACATATTTTTCAACTTTTTAAAAAATTTTTTACAGGGTAACTTTTCATGCTAATTTTTACATGTGGCCTCTTCTGATTAAGTAGAGTGCCTTAATTTATAGCTCTTCAGGGTCCACAAATTGGGGGCAGGTGGGTGTTTGTGAGTTCAGAGAGCCATAATTAAGTTGCTGCCATTATTAATTTGGCTATACATTCAATTTTCATGAAAGAATTCAATAATTCTTCCTTCCACATTATCAATGACAAGTTAAACTGACCACAAAGGCCCTTTCCGTATCATGGCTGTGAGGATGGGGTGCCTGTTTTCGTGCAGAGGGGACAGCAGAACAGCTCATGAACCTACCATTCATTCTCCCTTCCTACTGCCTCCACCACTGTATTTTAGCAAATGGAAAAACAATATCAGGTTTGTCCTTGTATCATGAAGGCCTGAAAGTATCGTATAGGGGGCCTTTAACAGTTCTTTCTAAGCAGAAGTGGAACATCAAAAGGTGACATTTGAAGATAATTAAAAACTCTGCTAAGCCAGGACTGTTCAGAAAGAGGAGCATATGAGATAAGTTTTCAGTAATTCAAAGACTCTAAAAAAACCCATTGTTGTCAAGTCAACGTCGACTCATGGTGACTTACTGCGTGTGCTCCATAACGTTTTCATGGCTGTGACCTTTTGGAAGCAGATTGTAGGCCTTTCTTCCTAGGTGCCTCTGGGTGAGTTCAAACCACCAACCTTTTGATTAACAGTCAATTATTTAACCATTTGTGCCACCCAGGAACTCACTCTTTCAAAGAGTTTAAAAAGCCAAACCAAATCCACTGCCGCTGAGTCGATTCTGACTCACAGTGACCCTACAGAACACAGGAGAACTGCCCCATAGGGTTTCCAAGGAGCAGCTGGTGGATTTGAACTGCTGACTTTCGTTTAGCAGGTGAGCCCTTAACTACTGTGTCACCAGGGCTCCTCAAAATGTTTAGGCCCCTTGAAAAATGTAAAATGTCTAAGCCAGATTTCCTTTAAAGGTCAGACCTCACCAGAAACTTCATATCCTAGCTTTGCTAATGATGTCATGTTAGTACTAATTGTAACGGGCTATTTTATTTATTCAGTTCCTCCCGCCTATTGGCATTTCATGTACCTTACATAAATCCTGCAATAAAACCAATTAAAATCTCATTAAAAGATAAAACCTAAAACTATGCCAGTAAAATGCTAAATACACTTCAGATACATTCATTGAGCATCACTCTTGGAAGGAATAAAATGAGAAGTTATAGTGTGAATGTTGCAAAGCCTTATTGAGGACAGGGCTAATCTCAGGAGGTCAGTCTGGGAAACACAATTAAATTAGTAAAATGTGCCCAGGCTTGTCAAATTTCCAGGTCTGGTTTCCATCAGTACTGTATTTAAGGGATTTCCTAAGTTTTATATGAGGATCTATTTCCACCTGTAATAAAGAAGGGAAGATATTTTCTGAGATAAATGTATATTGAGGAACACATAAAACGTCAAGACAGGCAGGCTGAAATGTCACCTTCAAAAAATCTATCCTTTTATCCAATCCGGAACACACATATCTTACCAGAAAGCATGGAATTTGCTCCGTGAATATCTCATAGGAATAAAGAGTTGCATTTTAAACATGAAACTTAAGAGCAACTTAGTGTGGATGGACCTAAAGAGCTGATCCATCAAGAATTCTGAAGAGCCCTAACTTCATGGATTATTAAATGCTTTTCTGATACTCTCTTCCCATCCCATTGCTGTCAAGTCCATTTCAACCCACAGTGACCCTAGAGGACAGAGAAGAACTGCCCCATAAGGTTTCTAAGGCTGTAATCTTTATGGAAGCAGACTGCTACATCTTTCCTCCTGTGGAGCAGCTGGTTGGTTCAAACTGCCGATCTTTTGGTTAGCAGCTGAGCACTTAACCGCCGTGCAACTAGGGCTCCTGATAGTCTCAGAAGCATATAAACATTGACTCAACTCTGACCCTTTCTGTAAATGTTTGATGCAAGGTAATAGGTAACAATCTTCCAAGAAAAGCCGTAACTCCTTTAGCCTTTAAAAAAAAAAAAAAAAGAAAGAAAATGAAAATAAATTATATTTACAATTAAATGTTTAGTAAAGAAAAGACATATGTGTGGGGGTGGGGGTGGAGGGGAGAAAGGGTGTAACACCCAAAATACTTGTATCCAAAAACCTAACATAATTATCATAGGCTGGTGATGTCTTTGTTTTTTCTTGTGCTTTTCTGTAGTCTCCATACTTTTTGCCTTAAAGATGTAGTATTTAGAAAAATAATTGCTCTATTAAAAAAAAAAAAAAGTGGGTATTAGAAATACAAACAAGGTAGCTGACTGAATCTATGTGACTGGCCCCAGAAAAAAAGAAAACAAAATATTCAAGTTGCACGGTTGACAATGACTTCTTCCATTAACTGCACTCCCTCACTTGGGCACAGCTGATGGTCTAAGATGGCTCCACAATACTCCTGATGTCCTGCCACCCATTTCAATATCTTTATGCAAATATTTAGGAAACATGCATGAAACTGAGCAAGTGGGATACACTACTTCAACAATAAGCGTTCGTAATGCTATTTGTACTACTACCTGCAGAGAATAATACTGGATGATCTCTTTGGAAATTTTATAAATGAAACACTGTCAAATTTATAAGCAACATTTGAGACAGTAAATATGTTGCCTGATTTTAGCGGTCTTAAACACTGCAAGCAGCTTAACCTTATCTCCCAGTGCCACTGCCTTCCTGGAGTAATTGATGCTTGGAGTCCCCAATTTCACATAAACCAGGCCACTGTGTTATTGTATACAGCAATCTGACTGCTGGCAGAGACAGGAAACTGCACGGAACCCAGATCAATAGACATGTCAACAGTAAGCTGCTTAATCTAATTCGACCTGTCTCCTCTCGGGGCACAGAGTTTGCGAATTTGCTGTTGGGTCCCCCTGGCAGGAAATGGTTTGGAAAGTTTAGTCTTAAGAAGTTTAAGTGATATGCTTATCCTTCAGGCTCTCAAATGTTTATTCAGCAGAACAGCTGCTTTAAATGTTTTATAGATGGCAGCAATGTAAACAAGGCACTTTTGAGTTCCCTCATATGTGAAAACTATAATGGTGACTTCCTTGACTATGGGCATAGAAATGAACGCTGCAGCCAATTACACTTTAGAGTAAATTGCTTGGTTCACGTGTTTGGAGCTAATGTCAGCTTTAAACACTATACCTACACCTATCCAATGGCAATCATATGAGAAAAAGAAAACTTTTTAAAATAAATATTTGGCTCTTCTTTAACTATACATTGGGCAAATGACTTCTTCAGTTGTAAAATTTCAAATGATTGCCCATTGAAGTATCATACTTGTCAGAATAGTGTGAGTGATAAGAAATGGTGGCTTAGGGGAAGAGAACCATTTCAGGCATAGAGGATTACAGTCTACAATTCATTAATTCTGGCCCTGGCCTCATCATTACCCTTTCTGGCCGGGGTAAACCCACCTCCCTGCCTCCTTGTCCCTGAGCGTCCCTCTCTCCCCAGGAAGGCAGAGCCAGATGCTGTGTCAGCACTTGGAAGATAGTTAGTGTTAAGTATCCGATAATACCAGCAGGACTGGTGCATGCTGTCCCTTAATTATCAGAAAAAGGAGGGGCTCAGAACATTTCCCACACTTCTAAAAACATGGTATTTGGGCAAGTCTCTTTTCTTTTGTAAGCCTTTGTAAAGGACAATTCATTATCACAGTTATCCTTAAAATGGCCATTAGCAGAAGTGTAACAAGTGATGTGATCCTACTTTATGGATAAAGAAATGGAGAGCCAGGTTAATTAAACACCATACATCATATGTCACGTTAGAGATACAGGTAGGGATTGAGCCATGCCTTGGTTGTGTGTTTAGACAAGACAGTGAGTGAGGAAAAGCTTTGTAGCAAGAAGGTGCTACACAATGTTAGCTCTGAGATGGAAAAATAAAGGGTTTAGAATCAATCATATGTTATTGTGGTCTAAGGGCATAATACTTCGGAATTTTGAATTAAATGGATATCCAGCTCACGTTTATTGAATTCCTACTATAGGCTAGGCTTTGTTCTAGATACTAGGAAGACAACAGTGAGTAAAACAGACATAATTCCTTCCTCTGGGGCTCACATCGATAAGAGGGAGGCAGACAGGGAACAGGTAAGTAAATATACAATATAGTTTCTGATATTGAAGTGCTTTCAAAAATACAATAGGGTCCCCCACATCTATGGTCAACTGATTTTTGACAAATCCATCTGATGGGGAAAGAAGAATCTCTTCAATAAACGGTACTGGGAAAATTGGATTTTCACATGCAGAAAAATGAAACAGGATCCATGCCTCACACCATACACAAAAATAAATTCAAAGTGAATTAAGGACCTAAATGTGCAAATTAAAACCATAAAATTCCTAGAAGAATGAGCAGGGGCAACACCAACGGGCCTAGTTTTCAACAATGGATTATCTAAGATAATAACAAAGCACAAACAGCAAAAGGGTTCAAAGCGTGGAAGGAAAAACTGCAAGGAGAACAGAGGGGTAGAGAAGGGGAGACATGAACAATCTCTTTCCCAAATTCTAACTGTTGGGGAGCTTTACCCTCTACAGCTCTTGCTAACACACAAGGCTACATCTATGCTTAGCAGTGTTAGCCTATTGGTGATAAATGACTCAATAATGGATCACCAAAGCTAAAAAGGTTTGCTTAACTGGTGAGTGCCTGAATTTCATTATTTAAAAATGAATATTTACCAGAATTTCATATATTTAACCTCACTTTTATGAAGCAAAAAAAAAAAAATGCTGGTAAGCCAGGATTAACAATGACAAATTTTTCAGTCTTATAGTTAAACACTCAGAGTAACCCCCTAAAAAGTAGCCATTGGAGCTATCAGCAGCAAAAATATAAAAGAGAAATAATCATTTTCATTGGAGCCCATCACAACCTCAAATGATTCTTTATCGGCTCAAAGATACATTTGTAGGAAAATTCAAGGAGTATTGAAAACACAGATTGGGGGCCTAACAACAGAATCCACAGGAAGTAATATTGCTGTATGTGTGCATCAGACATCTATAGCTGTGTTATCACAATTTAAGAACCTGCCTGGTGGGAAGTGCTGTTCTCATTTCTTACAGATAAGGAAACTGAGGCTCAGAGTTTAAACAGTGTGCCTAAAACCACACACCTGGTGAGTGACAGAAGCAGGATTCTGATACTAAAGCCTAAGCCATTTCTACAATTCCTCAACAGCTGCCCATGTTGTGCACTGCATAAGTGTGCCATAACTAAGTGGGCACCGTTCACATCACAGACGTCAGTCTGTAATTTGAGACAGCACTCTTCTGGCCAGAGACAACAAGTGTCCTGTTTTAATAGAAACCACCACCCGTCAGTTTGCTGTACTGTGGTAACTTGCATGTTGTTATGATGCTGGAAGCTATGTCAAAGATATTTCCAAATACCAGTAGGTTCATCCATGGTAGACAGGTTTTTCAATGGAATGTCCAGACTATGACAGACTAGGAAGAAAGATCTGGTGATCTATTTCCAAAAATTAGCCAATGAAAACCCTATGGATCACAATAAAATATTGTCTGATATAGCGCTAGAAGATGAGCCCCCTAGGTTGGAAAGGCACTCAAAATACACCGTGGCTGCAACAATGGACTCGAGCATACTAATGATTGTGAAGATGGTACAGGACTGGGCAACATTTCGTTCCGTTGTACATGGAGTCACCATGAGTTGGAGCCAGCCTGGCAACTAACAAAAGCGATTTAATAGAATTCTACAGGGAAAGGAAATATTTCTGGAGGAAGGGTTACCTTTTTTAAACGTGTACAAAAGGGCAATATTGGTTAGTGGAGGCCCTGACTACAGGTGTATCAGACTCAGAAGGTACAGAAACAAAACTGGACCAGCAAACACATGGGAAAGCTTTGGTTGCCTGCTTTCGATCTCCAGATTGTACATTCCGAGGTCCATCAGTCAACACTGAATAAGCAGCTCAAATCATCACAGAAGGAAACTGCAGTGATGGGCTAAAAGTAGCTATAGCATTCACAGGCCTAGAGAAGGAGGAACAGTCTCCTTTAAATACTCCAGTCAAAAAGGAAAATCCATTGAAGCTTTACAAATTTTCAATTCCCTTCTTCAGTTGTCCGCCCATTTAAAATACTAAAATCAAGCTGAAAGAATTGAGTAACCTTTTTTTTTTTTCCTGGATTTTTAAATAATCTCAGCCTGTCTTGTTCTTCAAGGTTAATCCTACAATGCAATCCTAGGAGGCTTATCTCCCAGTTGTGGGAGAAGGACTCAGCAGGAGCAAAGCACTGTGTAATGGAATACCGAGAAACAGAACCCGGTCAAACTCCAGTAGCAGAAATAAAGCCAGAGTTTGAGAAAAAAACAGTTCCATTTATTGTGGTACATATTTTTAATTAAAGACGAAGACAAACCCCGAAGAAATATGTCATTAGTGCTTTCTACTTAGCTGGAAAATGCACCCCGCCCCCCAATTATGAGACAAAGTACACCTTTATGCACCTGGTGATTTTCTATGCAATGGCATAGTATAATGTTCAACAGGGATTGTTTTAATAGAGCTGGTAATGAGATCTGGGTGAAAAATCTCTCTGTTAATTTAGCAGGCCTCCTGAGACGTTAAAATTCTACTTTGCAGGTGTTTGAAAGTTCCTCACAATCATGACCTCAGCCTGCCCCCTAGTTTTGACATTAGGTGTTAAATATCATCTGCAAATCTCTTAGTCAATTTGTCCCCATCAAAAATCACTTCTCATCTCTTCTTGCCTTGATGCCAGATTTGCCCAGTACTAACTACAATGCTATGAAGTTAATAACTTGGCACTATTATAATCCATAAATCTTGAAAGCGAGCCTCCATAGAATTTTCACCCTAAAATCTTTCCAATCAAAAGGCAAAACAACCTCAAATGGCCAGAATCGAACCGAACAGCAACTGTCACTTCTTGGCCTTTTTGTTTAACGAATGCCCCTCATAACCATGCTTAAATAAATGACTTGCAAATTAAGAAAAACATTTTTCTGATTCACTGCAGTAGCTTGCTTTTTGAGATACAAGGTTAAAAGTGAAGTAAACCTTTTAAGGTTATTGAAACTAAATTATTAACGCTGGGTTTCACCTTCTTTTTGTCCTCTCTGTGGCATTCTTCCTGATTACTCGCTGCAACTCCACTCTAACAAGTTGTAAATCAAATGAAAAAATCTTTAAAGTACAAAAACAGCTGATTAAAATGTTCAGCCACAAGGGAATTGCAGAGACGATGGGGAGTGACATACTGCATTTCTTTAAAATACATGTATATATATTTTATATATACATATGAAGCTGCTGATAGCTTTTGAAAAACCATGTTTTGTAAATTGTGCAATTTCATCTCCAGAAGTAATCAGAAGGAACAGTTCCACTTTTGAAATGCACTTGCAACTTTCAAAATAATAAGCCCCTTTTTCCACTTGGATTGTACCTGGTACCTCACACTCAGAGTGCATTTTAGGTGTATAGTTTTACGCTCAAACATGCACAACCCCAAAAGGGGCTGGTGAGGTCTTAGCAGAAAGTGAAACTCCTTTTTAGCGCTTCTGATTAGGGGGTGATTGATGAAGCTATGAAATTAAAATACAGGGACTTCTAATGTAGTTGAGAAATGCCAAATCCCACCTTACCTACTTGGGACCTCAATTTCCTCAGCTGTAAAAATGGGCTGATGATTGCCTTCTTCTTAGGTCATAGTTGTGAATATGACTTGCAGTTCCCAGCACATAGCTGGCTCAGTGAAATACTTATTGGGTGACTAATGTTTTACACGTTTTAAAAAGTTACGGCTCTATGATTCACAAAACAGGTTGGATTAGTGAAATATATTCTGATCAACAAAAACTACCCAATCTTGCCTTTTGGCACTGCCACAGTACATCTGGGATATCAGGGAGGGAACTACTGACAGTGAGTGAAGAAGCAGGAATGGAGCAGGGTCAGCTTATGGGAGACTGACTTGAAGACTCTAAGTGGCCTGCCTTAACAGGCTTCCAAAAGCAGTGAAGTCCCCACTATCTTCCCTTCCCACCACGGTGTGTGAAATAATACTCTGAGCAGCCCAGTTCCATGGGTATACGACCTGTGCAGTCACCCAGGTCTCTCTGCTCAAAAAGGCCCAAAGCTCGGTTTAATGCTCTGCTCTCACTATCCTGAAGTTCTTACTAATTTTATCTTCGATCTTGTGTTTTTTAAGTGAAATCCAATGGGGCGGTGGAGTATGCATGTAAGGATAAGAGATACACGCCATTATGAGTCCACCGCTGTTCCTCGTGACCCTGTTTGCACCTAGCATTCATAATGACCCATGAGCACAGAATTTCGCTGGACCCTCGATAGGTGGGAATTCACCGAGACTCAAAGCAAGCTTGAGGCAAATATGTCACATCTACTACCGAGTAAGCAGAGACACTGACAGAGCCAAGAGGTCACTCTCTCCATTCAACCCAAAAGTTGCTTGGAACACAGAAAGAAGACAATTGCATTCTAAGAAACACTAATGACCAAGGAGCCCTGTCATAGCCTTTCTTAACAAATGGGTGACTTCCCTCTACCAACCAACCACTTACATGGAAAATGATGACACAGAAAGAAAGGAAAAGATAGGACAACCAGTAGCTCTTTTCCCTTTTAATCTTTCTCACTCATCAGCAAGTGGAGAGTCGAGAGTGCCAGTAGAATGTGTGCCCATCCAGAAGTGAAATACAAGCGGCTGAGTTAGTTTTGTGTCGCGTCTCACTATTCTGTTAACAGTGTAATACATACGCATGTAGGAGCTACAAAAGTAATTTCAGTCATTCCGCATATGAGTTAAATGCTCTTCTATTTGCTTTTAAAACGGGCATTACACAACATAAAGATGAATGGTAAATTTACACTAATGGTTTAAAATGTTAATGTTTCTTAGAACAACATTAAAAAGCAAATTAAGAATACCATGACAAGAAAGAGATCACAAGCTTTTTACTTTAATACTTTAACAATACTTCTTTTCCCCTCCACTCTGAACAAGAGGCCCAGCATTTTCTTTTTGCACTGCGCCTCACAAATTCTGGAGCCAGCTTTGACCATGAGCCAGTTACTGGAGTGACAGTCTTTGTCTCTGGTGTGACCTCAGGAAATCTAAAGGGGCAATACCTGGCTGTCTCCCTGCAAAAAAGCAGCCGAAACAAGAGCACAAGGCTTTTCCTACCAGGGACCAGCAGCATGAGGCCCCAACTGGGAAGACCCCTTAAAGATTTAGGAACCCCCCTATAGACTCTGCTGCTGTTATTAATCAATGTGAAAACACAGGCGGCGGAAGCAGCAGCAGCTTCCTGGCATAACCAGGACAATAACACATTGAGAGGGGGAGAGATCCATCTGCCGGTGGTGAAGGGAGAGAGTGTGTTTCTTACCTCCCTTAAGACCACCCCAGGTCTGTGAGCTTCCGCTGGGTCCAGAAGGGGCTTGCCAGAGTCCCAGGACTGGAACAGCACTGTAGCTCTGTGAACAGAGCCACCAGGAATAGCTTTACTAATTTCTAGATTTAAAGGTGGCTTTTCTGCTCTACCAAACAAGCCGCTCATCTGCTTACCAAAAGGTCAGCGGTTTAAACCCACTGGGCACTCTGCGGGAAAAAGATGTGGCAGTCTGCTTCCGTCAAGATCTACAGCCTTAGAAGCCCTATGGGGCAGTCCTACTCTGTCCTATAGGGTCACTATGAGTCAGAATCGACGCGACAGCAGTGAGTTTCTGCTCCACCAGCCCTTCTGAATCAGTCTATAACGGTTGCATTGCCCCCTCTGTACTGTAAATCATAGCACCATAAATCCAAGAAAGGAAAACCAAACCAAATAGTCCCCTTGGGCTTTGTTACCTCTGACCACCCTCATTTAGGATGCTCTCTACTCTCGTACTTTTCAAGACCACCCTGGTCCCCTGTCACCTCTGTGACCAGCACTCCTTGGTCTCTTTCTGCAGAAAGCCTCTCTCAGGGTCGACCATGTGCCTGGAATTATCAGGACTTTCCATAAAACCCCTCACTGGGAATTCATAACAACCCTCTGTGGAGCACATTATAATTCCCATATTTTGGATAAAAAGCAAGATTGGAGAGATTGAGTAATATATGATGTCACAGGGCAAGCAAGTGACAGAATTGAAACAAGGTCTGAAGACCAGTCCCCCCCGCACCCCAGTGTCCCACACTGCTCTGAAATCATGATGAAACAAGCCAGGCAGATCCAGAATATGGAATGTGATATAAGGCAACCGGCCGGAATTCTTCAAAAATGGTGCTGTCAGGAAAGACATAAAAGGGGATGATGGGAGAGTAACTATTCTAAATGAGAACAAACTTAAAAAAAAAAAAAAAAAAAGACATTGCAACCAAATGCAATGAATAAAACTTCACTGGATACAGTATTAAAAACAAACAAACTATACCACTTAGGGAAGCTTGATTATGGACTGCGTATTAGATATTACTGAATCAATACTAACTTTTTGGGTATGAGTTTTTAAAACAGACAAGAGGACATATACCAGTTTCAAGAAATTGCTTACCTCCTGAAGAGGAGAATATGAATGGAATGGGCAATAAATGGAACCATGTCCATAATATGTGATTTCTTTAACAAGAAATCTAAAGCACAGAAAATCAAAGCAAGGACCAATATAAGTGACATGAGGTACAGAGAGGTATGGGAAGATCATATGGGCTTAGCATAATCAAGTTCATGTCAGCACAGAAATAGTTAAAAACTGTAATGATGATAACTGTCTATTAAGAACTTCTTAGGTGGAGCCCTGGTAACACAGTGGTTAAGAGCCTGGCTGCTAACCAAAAGGTCAGCAGTTCGAATCCACCAGCTGCTCCTTGGAAACCCTATGGGGCAGCTCTACTCTGTCTTACAGGGTCACTATGAGTCGGAATCAACTCGACGACAATGGGTTATGTGATAGGTTTAGTCCCTCAGTGGTGCAAAGAGACTGCTAACTGGAAGGCTGGCAACCCACCCAGATGTGCCTCGGAAGAAAGGCCTGGTGATCTGCTGCCACAGGGTCACAGCTATGAAAACCCTATGAAACATATGGGATTGCCATGAGTTGGAATCAACTCAAAGACAACTGTTTTTTTTTTTTTTGAGCTAGGTATATAACAATGCATCTTCTATATAGTCCTCAGTTAACCTTTGTAAGCTTTCTGTGAGAACACTATATTAATAGAATAGTAAACTGGTGCACAGAGTGATCATGCATATACTCAAGGACACACAGCCACAAAGTGGGAGCCAAAGGATTCTAACTTGGGCCTTTGTGGCTCTACATCCCAGACTAATCATTATTCTAAACTGCATGTTTTTAAACTAGATGAAAGGTGAGGAAATAAAGGTGGATATTAAAAAGCTTGTTCTTAAACCTTGAGAATGTATTTGAGCTCTACAGTTTGATATGTTTCAAACTCTTGAGCAGGTCAGCCTCAAGAGAGAAGTTTCGTTCTGAGAACCTACACCAAATCCTATAATCATCACTGCCCTTATATTCCTGTCTCAAAACAACAAACCTTTCCAGACTGACTTAAAAGCTTTTCATAAGACATAGTTAAGAAGATCAATATCCAAATACATTGCTCACTGAATCCTGCTTAAGTTGACAATAGGCAAAGATTATTTCTCAGCTGGATTTGGGAAAATCTCACAAGATTTTACAAAGGTACTAAGGGAATTGGGGCAATATTTCTTCCTCTTTCATCAATGTTTTAAACATACTGAAAACCCCTCTTGGGGAAAGGGTCAGGTCTCATTTGGGATTGTGTATGTATCTTCCACAGGGTGTAGGGTACAGAGCTTAATACATTCTAAAGCCTCAATAAATATCTGTAGAAAAGTAAACTATGTTCTCTTTCACCTGATTATAAAGAAATATAAACAAAACCTTTATTGCAGCAAACTTAAAATAAATACCTAAGGCACTGGTTGCTGTTACTCCTCATGGAGTAGGAAAAGTATATCTCAGGTGTCAAGAAAGAAGGTATAGAGGGTGGAGCCCTAAAAAGGGCGCAGTTTTGAGATCAATGGCAGACAATGAAAGCCCTCAGTGGAACAGAGTATGGAGTAACTGAGAGCAAATAATAAAGACAGAACTGGTCACATGTCTGCTGTAGTCTGAGGGTTTCCAGGTTTTCTTAGATATACTATTTCATTAGGACTATAGTAGTTATCCATCACCCTGTTCAGATTCCATCAAATCACCGTCCCTTTTTATACGTCTATCTCAAAAAGCTACAAAGCAGCCCTTCAGAAATCTGAGCACTGTCAGCTAGAATGATTATTCCTTTTCCTGAGCAAGCTGGTTTGCTGGACTATTTTCATTGCTGTTGTTTCAAATGTTAGTGTGTTTTAAATTTTTGAAGAGAGATTTTCAAGGTTCAGAGCGGTTGATATTTAATAGAATTCAACCAAGATTAAAACAAAAACAAAACAACAAACCCAATGCTGTTGAGTCGATTCCAACTCATTACAACCCTATAGGAAAGAGTAGAACTGCCCTATAGGGTTTTCAAGGAGCAGCTAGTGGATTCGTACTGTTGACCTTTTGGTTAGCAGCTGAGCACTTAGCCACTGTGCCACCAGGGCTCCAGAAGAATATATTAAAAACCAAACCAAACCCCTTGCTGTCAAGTTGATTTCAACTCTTAGCTATCCTATAGGTCAGATTAGAATTGCCCCACAGGGTTTCTAAGGAGCGGCTGGTAGATTCATACTGCTGACCTTTTGGTTAGCAGCTGAGCTCTTAACCACTGCACCACCAGAGCTCCAGAAGAGTGTATTAGGTACTAGCATATCTCAGGCACTGAGGATACAAAGATGAAGAGGCTAATATTCTAGTAAGAGTGACAGATATAAGCAGATAAGGGCAATACAGAGTTTTACATTCAACAATAGAAAAATGTACAAGGAGGTAGGGAAGAAGCAAATTCTATCAGAGCCAGGAAGAGAGGACATGGAAACATCCCAGAAAACTTAAATTTCCAAGATGAGTTCTGAGGGGTGAATGGATTTTGCCAGATACACTCTTGTCTATTTTTATTTAAATAATTATTGGTTAGGATGTTCACATGCAAAAAAGACAACTTTAGAGCCTTACCTCACACCACATACAAAAATTCACTCAAAATGCAACACAGACTTGAATGTAAGAGCTAAAACTATAAATTTCTAGAAGAAAACCCACATTATGAAACAATAAAAAGGAACTATTGATGTATGCTACAAGATGTATGAGCCTAAAAAAAAAAATTATACTAAGTGAAAGAATCCAAATGCAAAAAAATCATACATACTTTATGATTTTCTTTGTATGAAATGCCCAGAAAAAGCAGATAAGTGGTTGCCTAAGGTTAGGGGTGAGAACAGGGATTGGCTGTCTACATGCACGAGGGATCTTTTGGGGACAACGGAATGTTCTAAAACTGGATTGTGGTGATGGTTGCACAACTCTGTAAATTTACTAAAAAATCACTAAATTGGACACTTCGAGCTGGTGAATCTTACGGTATGTAAATGAAGCTAGAAAAACTTAAAAATTATTGGTTAGGATGAAAATAGGAGAAAGAGAAAAGGATTTTTCAGCAGCACAGAAGTTGAATATAGTTGGAGGTACAACAAAATTTTTAAACAAATGAATAAATAAAAGAACTAACACCATGCCCCAACATATGCTGATAAACCCCGTGATGGGAAACTCGTTTTGATCCCCTCCTTGTTATCCAGGTGCACTTTTGTGCTAGGAAGGAAAGTCCGGGATTATTTCGAATTCTCTCCCCTTTCTGCTTTGTATTTCAACAGTCGCCGTTGTTTGTCTTTATATCCAAATCACTAGTCTCCTGGTCTCTGTTTCTCATGAGTGGATTACCGAGGATGGCTTCTAGCAGTACTTTCTTATCATATTTCCCTAAGCCTCAAAACTTCCAGCAACTGGCTCCCCTGTACCTTTTGGTCCAATGCCTCATTTCCCAAAGCTACTTACTCCCTATCAACCAGCACACCTGCTCAGTGGGCTAGCCAAGCCCAGACCCTCGGCGACCACTACACCACTCTTTCTGCAGGCGATGTCTCTTCTTTGATATGAAGCAGTTTATGCCTATTCCTCCAACTATGGCTTAGAACATTTTCTAAACACATCCCACAACTATTAAGTCTAAATATGCCTCTGGTACTGTTTTGCTCTTATTCATACGTCTCTTTGTAAATTTTCTCTAGTTGGCGTGTGTGTGTGTGTGTGTGTGTGTGTGTGCGCGCGCATCTGTCTCTTTAACCAGATCAAATGTTCAAAGTCTTAGAACATGCCCCACCCCATATATTTTATACTCTCAAAGCATCTAACGTACTGTTATTGCCACTGTTGTACAATGAATGAATAAATAAAGGACCAAAAGAATGAATGAAGTACTGATACAGAAAAGAAATATTTCTTTCATTTTAAATTATGTATCCAATTTGTCCATTTTAATACCTTTTGTTAAATATAAATAGAAAAGCATAAACTATGGACTTCTCGTCCACGAGGCCTTACGTATCACTTGGCTCTCATCTATCAATTCATATTTGCATTTGGGCGGTTGCAAAACACCATAGCTTTGGTTCATATTCATGCACTTGGTCAGCTATGAAGGAAAAAAGAAAACTCAAATACATTACTGTCAAATATGAATAACCTTTCTTTGCCCAGCTCCAGGTAGGGCCCTGAGATGAGGAAACCATTTGGCCTTTTGGCTCTATTTAATACATGGAGCAACCACAAATCAAAGACTGCAATGAATAAATAAATACATACAACAGAACATAAACCAACCCAGCTACAGAAACCAGAAAAGCCTCAATATGTTGAATTCCTGAAGGGAGAGGCATACACCAGGGCACGAGCACAGACCACAATACCACAGGGATGCACACCAGCTCCATTCTTGCCCCCCATCCCTACCAGGACTCCTATATAAAGACAGGTTTCTCTCTTTTTAAATTCACACTGGTAAAGCTAAGCATTCTGTTTATACCTGTCAAAAAATAATAGCAAAAAGACACTTCAGTATAGCTAGTATATAGGATGTTTGTTTAGTGAAGAAATCGATGCCTACCAATTCCCTCTAGGCACCTGAATGCAGAGCTGGAACAGCTCTTTCTCCTCCAAGTTATTTTTCCTTTACTCATCTTAATACTGGGGCTGTCTTGTGCGAATTTTAACCTTTACTTCTCAATGCAAACCAGCTACCTGGAATACAAGAACCCCTTTTTCTCATCTCCCTGCAATAACAATACGTTTGAAAGGCAAAAAGGGAAGTGTATGAGCTACAACTAAAAAAAAAAAAAAGATGAGTCCTTGTAAAGTTGTTTTTCATTCATGGAGTATTCTAGCTGTATCCTAAAGGACAGCTTTGTTCTAGCCACAAAAATCTGCTAAAGTCTGTCAGGTTAGACCTAGACATTCATATATCCACACATGCATACCAAAATATTTTCAAATAAGTGAAATAATATATTCCATTCTTACACACAAAAAAAAAAGTATGAGTTTTTTTTTTTTCCTTTTATTTGACATGCACTTTGGTGTTACAAACATAAAAGACAAAAAAAAAAAAAAAAGAAACATATTCATGAACTATTTGCTATGAAGAATCAACTTTTGGTTGCTGAACTGTATTATTGCCGGAAGTCACACTAGCTAGAAATATATCAGTTAGCTCTGAAGGTCATAAAATTTCAATCAATTTTAGAATGTCAGGGCTGTCTGTAGCATATTCCAAAAACCCCACATTCGAAGTGGCAGTTGTGGCTTAAAGATATCATCTTTTAGGCTCATCACTGACTTACACAATTTTCACTGGGCAGAAAGCGAGGCACAGAAAACCAACTTTTATGAAGCAAAATGCGTCTTCTCTAAAGTCTCCACGATTCTCCCTAAACAGCCGCTCATTGTTCCTCTGACATGGCCAGACTTTGCTTTAAATCTTCATCTTTTTGTCAAAGCTCTCTTGCTTGTTAATGCCTGACCCTGGCATCTGTGCTAGGATGACAGCTAATGTGATCTGCTTAGACAATGCCGACTATTGGCAAGGAATGGAAGCATGCTTGGTGATGTCATTGAACTCATTAGGGATATATTTGACATTTTGGCCCAAGAGAACATACTTATTAAACACTACCTTAGTGAAAAGCTGTGTGGCCTGCTGATAATTAAAGTCAAACAATACATGTTTTGTCCAGCTATAAAAATAGCACTTTGAGCAAGAAATAGGATTTCTGTTCTTATCCCTCTAATTACGGTAGCAAAGCAAACTGACAGATAAGTAAGAAGAGATAATAGTCTGAAACGCTCAGTGCTATGTTAGGCATTTTACAAACTGCTAATAAAGGTCCAAATATTAATCAGTCATTTAGCAAATAATCTCTTTTCCAATCCTGGTCCAAGAGCAGTCAGATGCTACTGCCACTGAGATAGTATTTCCAGAGGCAATACTGTTTTTATGTATAAAATGGCACATCTCACTTATGCTTGGAATGCAGAAGAGATATTTAACGACTGACACAGAATGGCGCCTTCCAAGGCCTCCAATTAACACTTTCATCATCCTGTCTCTTCAGTAAAGATGGTGCAACCTGTACAGGACAGACAGGAAGGAGATCCTGAAAAGGTAACGGTAACACTTCTGACCTTTGGCATCACAGAGCAGATCCACAAAGTTTTGGAAACTTGCTAAAATGCTACAATACGGGCTTCGGCTTCACTTTAGCACTTAGGAAAGACAAACTTCCAATCGGCACTTAAAAGAAATCGTGTTCCAACAGCACACTTCCTGAGATTTTTTAAACAAGATGACTTTTAGGCATGAAGAACTTTTCCTCTTTTATTGAGGAATACTGCTGAAGAAAGTGGATTATAAAAATTACTAAGTAATGGATACTGGGCAAATGAAACAACCACTTGGTCCCCAAATTACAACATATAGAAGGAAACGTGGAAGAACAGAGGTGATCTTTTCCTCATTGCTGCTGTAAACACTAGAAACACTATCAGCTGCCATCAAGTCAATTCGGACTCCTGGCTCAGCATACAGAGTGAGTAAGTATGGTGAAAGGATACAACTCTGACATATAGCTTTCTTGATTTTAAATCACACAGTATCCCCTTGTTCTGTTCGAATGACTGCCCCTTGGTCTACGTACAGGTTCCTCATGAGTATAATTAATCCCCATTCTTCACAATGTTATCCATAATTTGTTATGATCCACACTGTCGAATGCCTTTGCATAGTCAAAAACACACAGGTAAACATCTTTCTGGTATTCTCTGCTTTCAGCCAAGATCCATCTGACATCAGCAATGATATCCCTCGTTCCATATCCTTTTCTGAATCTGGCTTGACTTTCTGGCAGTTCCCTGCCGATATACTGCTGCAATCATTTTTTTAATTATCTTCAGCAAAATTTTACTTGCATGTGATATTAATGGTATTGTTTGATGATTTATGTGTTCTGTTGGATCACTTTTCCTTGGAATGGACATAAATATGGATCTCTTCCAGTCAGCTGGCCAGGAAGCTGTCTTCCAAATTTCTTGGCACAGATGCGTGGGCGCCTCCAGCGCTGCATCCGTTTGTTGAAACATCTCAATTGGTACTTCATCAATTCCTGGAGCCTTGTTTTTCAGCAATGCCTTCAGTGCAGCTTGGACTCCTTCCTTCAAAACCATTGGTTCTTGATCATATGCTACCTCCTGAAATGGCTGAACGTTGACCAATTCTTTCTGGTACAGTGACTGTGTATTCCTTCCATCTCCTTTTGATGCTTCCTGCATCATTCTATATTTTGCCCATAAAATCCTTCAATACTGCAATTTGTGGTTTGAAATTTTTTCTTTTGTTCTTTCAGTTTGAGAAATGCCTATTAACTATATGATACCTAAAGGGCAGCATCTGCCCAAAAGCAAAGTTCAGAAGGACTATCAGGACAGGAAAGCTTGGTGAATGGACACGGGGAACCCAGGGAGAAAGGGGGGAGACTGCAGACACATTTAGAGGTTTGCAAGCAATGTCACAAAACAAGCTCTGTATAAATTGTTGAATGGGAAACTAATTTGCTCCGTAAACTTTCACCTAAACAACAATAAAGTGTTCAAAAAATACATATATATGAAAAAAAGATCCAGCTCAAATGTCATCTTCTCAAAGAAATCTTTCCTCCTGCATTATTTCAGCACCCTGATTATGTCCTCTCATAATGTCTAATTAAAATTATTTTTTAGTGAACTCTCACCCCCAAGCTATAAACCTCACAAAGACAAGGACTTTGTTGAACTCACCACTGTGAGCCCCAGCGTAATGACTGTTGTGTCGTTAGCTCCTGTCTAGCCAGCTCTGATTCATGACCCCACATACAACAGAACAAAACATTGCCTGGTCCTGTGCCACCATTTGTCTGTTGGTTTTTCATACTATGGTGGCTTGTGTATTGCTATGATCCTGGAAGCTATGCCACTCATATTTCAAATACCAACAGGGTCACCCATGGTGGACAGGTTTCAGTAAAGCTTCCAGACTAAGACAGAGTAGGAAGAAAGGCCTGGTGATCTACTTCGGAAAATTAGCCAATGCAAAGCCTATGGATCACAACAGAATATTGTTCATTTACACATGGTAAAATGTCAATATATGAATGAATGAATGACTATTCCTAAATGTTTCTATAAATGAATGATTTTCATTTCGAACATCACAAATAATTGAAAAATCAGAAATATCTCTTTTTACTTCCTACAAAGAAAGATTTTGTAAGGCAAATTGAAACACACACACTTCAGAGAGAAAACCACTTAAAAATACCAGCCCATGGTGGATGCTTGCGGTGCAGTAAATTACTTAATATGATCCATCTAGTTACCCACAATCTTTGTAACTCTCACCAAATGACTGAGCGAGACTATGCAAATGAGGTGCTTGTGGCCCACCAAGGAGACTGGATAGCTTTCTAATAATGTAAATAAGGTACGTGGCTTTCTAATAATGTAAATAAGGGGATGGGACTATGCAGATAAGGTATATGGAACCCTAATAAAGGGATTGGTCAGTTTTGCTATCCTGCTAGGCTTAAAAGAGAGCCAATCTCAGAGCAGATAGAGACCTGACTACCACCAACAAGAAGAGACTGGAGCAGAGCACATCCTCTAGACCCAGGATCCCTGAGCTAAGACCCTCCTAGACCCAGGAGACAGAAAGAGAGACAGATACAACATTGAAGACAGCAAGATGGCAAGAAGCAGTGGCAGAGAAACAGAGGAAGCAGAACCAGGAGACTGGGAGGAGACTGCGTGGTGAGCTTCCAGGCCCACAGAGCATGGAAGCTGAATGCCTTTAGGCAGGAGGCTTGCTGATGGAATGGAGTACCGGGGCATTTATTAGAGGAGCTGAAAAGCTTTGTAACACTTACCAAAGTAGGGCAGAGGCTGGGCAGAGGGGCTGAGGGCCAGAGAAAGGTGTGCATGCAGCACAGCTGAGAAGAGGCTGTCCTGATTGAACAACTTTATCCTGAGCATTCCTGAACCTGAACCGTAACCTGTTACTTCCTTAAAAACCCGCATACCTGTGAGTATGATCTGAGTTCTGTGTGACCACTGCGATGAATTATCGAACACAGCAGAAAACTAGAGTGTCACGAGAGGGGCAATTGGTGTTAGAATTGGTAAAAAGGTTGGTGGGTTGAGCCAAGTCTGACCTCTGCCTCATAGCAATCAGCCCTGGGCTGGTGATGCTGATGATAATTATTCTCACCTCTTGTGAAGTTAGACGGAAGGTCTGACGCTTCCGCCACTCTATTTTTACAATGTTTTAGAAACATTGTTTTATTTATCAACTGATAAACTATTTGTAAATTTTCTCATCTATTCACCAAAGCAATTTCTCCAAGGAATTCCATGAACCTAAAAGTAATTAAATTGCTATTAATTTTTTTTTTTTTTTAAGATTCTATAATTCAGACCACTAATTTAGTTAGGTCTTTCTACTACTTAATGTGAATTTGTTAAGTTTTTCTGTTTTACGCATTCATGCTATTTTTTTAAATGTAAGATTATTATGTTATAGAGTTATGAAAATTCTTTTAATTCCATTGGTTGGTATGTCACAACAAGTTCTCATGAAAATATAAAAGCTACTGTTTGGTGAGACAGAGAAGAAGCAGACAAGAGATCTGCAAAGTCAGCCCACTGCTGTTGATAAGCGTGAAGATGACCTGTGTCAGAAGAAGCTTGGGAGCTGTTGAGGTTCTAGGCATTCTTCCAGAGTCTACCACTTTGATTTTTTGTGTAACCACATTCAAATTTTTTACCCATGTCATGTTATCTCTTGCTCATGCTATTTTTGTGATAGATACAACATTATTTATATTGGTCACTATTCATGAAGTAATTTGCTTTTTTCAGTTGATGGATGTGTTTATAAAATGCCACGTTGACTACCACCGCAGTTTAGTTACTGAGTTCTAATGATTGACATAAACAAACAAATGTGTGTGTGTGGACGTGACTGGCATGAAATCAGATATTGTGAAGTTCCGACTGGTGATACTCGCTTGTTTATTGGTCTGAATGAGTCAGCAATTCATAGGCACAAGAGGGAAGGTTTAAATAATTGCTTTTGTATTTGCATGTGCTTTATATTTTACATAGTATTAAATGATTTTGACTTGCTCTAAGAAAATGTCTGACAATATCCAGTTCAATGGGTTTTCCAGCTGAAACGCTTCCAATCGCAACATTTCCTTTTAAAAGTATCCAATCATATAAGAACAGTCATACACTGTTAAAGGCATTTATGTTAATAAGAACAGAAGACACCAAGAAAAGATTGTATAACTAAAGGGTGTCACTGGTGTAATGCCATCTACTCCGTAGTTGGTGAATCTGAAATGCTGGAATCAGAGTTAGACAAGACCTTGGAAATCATTCTCAATCAAGCCATTTACTGAAGTACAAGGACAGTTCTAGGGTTTGTGATGGCTATAATTTGAGGAATATATGGTTTATGATCTCGGGAAGTAGGGACAGAAAGCAAGTACTGGAAGGTTGTGACTAAATTCCACAATGTACACAGTCTACTGTCCGGTGATATGATATTAATTTAAAAGAAAAAAACAAAACTCCAGTAATAGACACTGTATTTCTTTTAGCACACAGACTTTGAAACTTACTTTTATTCCTTATTCATTTCAGCTTCCAGAACTGCCTGATCAGTACTCTGTTAACCACTTTTACTAAAGTTTTCCAGTTATAATAAATATGCTAAAGATCAGATAATATATTTAATTTAAAACTAAAAAATAATGGCATTTTCCGATAATAATTAATGATAAACTAAAAGCTTTAATTATGAAAAATATCCTTTCATGTCTAACAAAGTAGAAACTTGTGTTATTGTTGTTGTTCGGTATTACACAGAAATTGTTGGACAACCCTGATTGTCTTGTAACACTACTTCCTCAGAAGACACAGACCTGGACCCACATTGGTGCTTAAAGACAGAAAATGTTAATGGCTGCCAAAATCTCTGAACTAAAGCACATTTTCTAAAAGTTCTCATGGGATTCAATAAGGATATATGTGGGGCTAGAGAGCTTCACAATTTCTTTAATACCAATCAAGTCAATCTCAAATAAATCTGAATGACTTCCATCACGCAAACATGTTACTGGCAGATACGTTACTGGCGCATATCTGTGGCCCCTTTCATCAACAGAGCTTATGGGGTAGAGTGAGAAATTGAGTTCTTAAAGCATTTGGAAACTTTCAGAAATATTTAGCTCCTGGAAAAATATTGTTCCCAATATTTATAAGAGTTAACTTTGAAATCATGTATGATTAGATCCCTCTACAAAAAGAATTTTTAAATTAGTACTAAGAATAGAGAGGCTGTAACTGACAGATGCTGAGGTCAAATCATCCAACCTTTTACAGCTAATATAAAACCTATCACAGCGCTCGGTACACATTTCTGGGGGGTGAGAATGAGCATGTGTCTTTAAACTCTTAGCCACAGATTAGAGGCTTGCTTCCTGAGGGTTTTTTGTTTCTTTCAAACAGATGGTCCAAAGTGAGGATGAAGGAAGCTGTTTTGATCCATTGTGTAGGTACAGAATGTTATCTTTGTTTTGTTTAAGCATCACACTGGCTAGAGTTAAATAGCTGGGTGAATATTTCCAGCTTTAACTTTGAAGCTAGAGCCCATGGCGACAGAGTGCTTGATAATTTTTCTTAGTGTATTTGCATAAATGTTTACTCACCTGCAACTCTAAATACAAATACATATCAGTCTCACCTCTTCTTAGGGTTTATATAAATATTTAAGGGATGGTCATACGCCTACATATATTATTTATTTCTATTTTTATTTAAACAACTGTGATAATCTGTTGTAGAAATAGGGGAGAATGTTGCTATTTAATAAAGTTTAACTAAAGATAGGAGAATATAGCCACGTTTAAATTTCCATACAATATCTCCAACAACTTTTAAAAGGTGGAAGGCAAATCTTCATACGTTTTTTGATTTTTACAAACTGAGTAAATAGAAGCGATTCAACTCTAAACTTTTGATTCATTTATGAGCATTTGAGCATGATGTTATTCTGATACATGTGATAATCCCACATTTTATTGCTAAGATAATAAGGGTAAAAGTTGTACACAGGAATGGGAATAAAGGCTGCTGTGTTTTTAAGCTTAGCATTTGAATGCATTATTTTATATGCCTCTCCTGGCTTGGCTTCACCCTGGGAAATGATATTTCATCAGCCCAATGATTGGGAAGATGGTTCATGAATTTAGTTTATGAATACTGACACATTTCAACCCACAAACAGGGATGTAACACTGCATCAAAATGGAGCTAAAAGAGGAAAAAGACCACAGCAGCCAATAGGAAAATCTAGATGAACTGAACAAAGGCACTTAATTTAATAATGCAAACCACTCAAACCTACAATACGACTGTACTGTATCTCTAGCCATTCAATTATTAAAATAAATGCATATTCAGATGTTTCCTAAAGATGCTTTCCTTCTCTTTCAAATTCAAAAGAACGCCTTTCTAATCCAATACAATTCTTTTCACTCTACATTTCAGCAGCTGTCTTTCCTGATTTCTAATCAAAGCTGATGATAACTGGCTTTGGCAACAGACTGTAGTATCCCAAATGAGTAATTAAAGCTATAAATGTGCTCACTTTTCCCTCAAAACCCAGGGTGCATTTCATAGCCTAACAAATTCAGGCTCAACAAGGCTCTACTGGTTTTTTAATTTGGTCAGGGTCTGTATTAATACATTAATAAAGGAATGGCTGAGGTTTTGTGTTAGCATTTTTCAATAGCCACTTCCACTTAAACAATGCAAATGTCAATAGGACTAACAAAGTACCCCCGTCCCAAACATCCCCACACATATGGATCCAGAACAAAGATGCTGGTAGCCAACAATTGGTTTAGACTAAGAAAGACAGAGATGAAAAAAGAAATAAAAATGGCATCTAAAGGAAAATATTTTTAAAACTAAAAAAAAATGCTTTAAAAAGAGCAGCTATGCAGGGCTGAGCACTTTAAGATCTCTGAGAAACAATGGTCCAGGGAAGAGATGTTCGTTTTGAAGGTGACTAGAAAGGAACATGTTCTCTTCTCACCCAGCCAACCCCTCCCTATAAGAAAGATTTTCAGAAACTCATAAAAGGGAGAGAAAATGTAACAGACACATTGTGACAACTTAACTAAAACCTGAACAGCATTTTGGTCTAGCTGCTTGTCTTTATATCATTTATTTTATTTGTTGTTGCTATTATTGTTGACAATGTACACAGCAGAACATACACTGATTCAACAATTTCTACCTGCATAATTCAGTGACATTGATTACATTCTTCGAGTTGCACAACATTCTCACCCTCTTTTTTCCAAAATGTTGATTTAAAAAATACATATATAACTTTAGAATACAAATGTAACTTTTTAAAAGGGAAATAGACTTTCCTTAGAAAGAAATACGTGTATTTTTAAAAATAATCCAAAATCAATAGAAAGAGCTCAGCATTTCTAAATTTGTTTACTTACAAGCTTAACCTAATGGTAAAAAAAAGACTTAAAATAAGAAAGTTTATTTTAATTAAGCCAAACAGATCTTTTTAAAGTGACATACACTCCTAAAGAATGTTGGTGAATTACTCAGCTTTGATAGACGATTTTTTTTGTCTTAATACTCACCCAGAGGCTGACAGCCTCGTAAACCCTGATAGTGGATAAGAGAATCTAGGAAACGGGCAAGAGCAACTGTAATGAAAACAGTGTGGTACCGGCATAAGGAGTGACATACAGATCAATGGAATAGAATTAACAGTCCAGAAATAAACTAACCCATACACTTATGGCCAACTGATTTTCAACAAGGGTGACAAGACCATTCAATGGGGAAAGGACAATCTCTTTAACAAATGGTGCTGGGAAAACGGAATAACCAACCATATGTAAAAGAATGACGGTGGACTCCTACCTCACACCATATAAAAAAGTTAACTCAAAGTGAATCAAAGACCTCAGTTTAGGATAAGAGCTACGAGGAGGGCAGCTCTAACCATGATGGAGGGAGATGCGTCCATGCTTCTTTCTGAAACAGCACAGTAGAAATTAGCCCTGAAAATGGTGCATCAACCATTAGGAGAAGACTCAGGTGGAAAGGATATCCCTGGGTGGTGCAAGTGATTAACTCACTTGGCTGCTAACCAAAAGATTGGAGGTTTGCGTCCACTCAGAGGCTCCTGGAAAGAAAGGCCTGGTGATCTACTTCTGGAAAATCAGCCATTGAAAACCCTATGGAGCACAGTTCTACTCTGACATGGAGTAGGAACTGACTCGGAGGACAACTGATTTTCAGGTGGAACGAATGGCAAAGGCAGAGGGTGATAAAGACTGAAGGAAGTAAGATAAACTTCTACATTAACATGGAAATCTCTGAGGCAATCTCTTTTATAAAACCAGACGGTTTTTTTTTTTTTTTAAGTTTGCCTTAACTAGAAATGTCCTTCTGACATGTATTGATAATATTTTTCAAAAATGAAAAAAAAAAAAACGTATTTTTAGAGTTTAAAAGTGATGTTTCATTTGTAAAATAAAACTACAATTAGAATCCACAGGAAAGGGTAATAAAATAGAGCATCCAAAACCCAAAAACCAAACTGTTGCTGTCAAGTCGATTCCAACTCATAGGGACCCTATAGGACAGAGCAGAACTGCTCCATACGGTTTCCAAGGAGCAGCTGGTGTATTTGAACTGTCGACCTTTTGGTTAGCAGCCAAGCTGTTAACCACTGCACCACCAGGGCTCCAAAATAGAGCATAATACACTTTAAATGTTTAAAAAATAATAGTAAATTGGATAAATCACAACAGCAGCTGAAAGTTATTGAGCACTTTCTATATGCCAGGAACTATTCTCAATTCTTTATATGTATTATTTCATTTAATTCCTTCAGTGATTGCTTAAGGCAGTATTATTATTCCCTTTTGCAGATGAAGAAATCAAAGATTAGATGGTCAAGTAAGATTAAGATGAAATATGCAGCCATTTAAAAAATGGTTTTGTAGGAGAATACTTAAGGGGATGAAAAGATGTTCATGACATGAAGTTAAAAGTCATGTTATTAAAGAATTATGAATAGTATGATTCTGTTTTTAGTTTTTATATGTACACATATGCAAGTGTGTATGCACGTATGCGCACTGTCTGTCTGGAAAAAGACACGCAAAACGTTAATAATAATTCTTTCTGTGTGGGATGATACTTTCCCTTTCTATATTTTCTAACTTTTATACTATATATATGTGTGTGTGTGTGTGTGTATGTGTGTATACACACACACATATATACATTTCATATTGAGAAAAATCCATATAGTTTTAGGGTTTTACTCAAAGGAATCATACCACCAATGTGTGTGAATTCAATTATAATAGTTTCCAGAAGCTCTCCACTATATATTACTCAAAAAGAATTTTGTAGAAGTCATGCATGAAAGGTTAAAAGCAAAATCCTTGATAAACAGTCTTTTAAATATAGTGGCCTTGAGGTAAAGATTTGGTGAAAAGGGGGAGCTTTAAAAATAGGCAACAGGAAGCACCCTAAAGAGAAGGTTTGTGTTATGTCCTGGTGGGGATTGACTTTTTGTTAGTGCACTCAGGAGTCAGCACCCCCTCCCAAAAAGCAAGGTTCCCTGAGGGTAGCTAAATAGTCCCTCTCATAACACAGAGTTCAAAATTGTAGGCAGAAGGAGCTACAGCAGACAACACAGAGAAAGCTGTCTGGGTTTGTGCTACAGAACAAGGAGAGAGGATATGTTGGCAGGAGCCTACATCCTGTATACATGCATACATTCATTCATTCCTTCACTCAACAAACATTAACTGAGCACCTATCATATGCCAGTAACTGTTTAGGAGCCTATAGATACAGTGGTATATAGGGCAGATAGGGTTTGTGCTCTTGTAGAGTTGTATTCAAGATGGCAGCATCAGAAAATAATAAAACACATGAATGAGTAGGGCCATCTGGCAAGGGATACGTATATTCAAAGAATTAAAGAAGGAGGGTGGGGCAGATTGTTGCTTTGGAGTGGCCATTAGGGAAGACCACTCTAAAGAGGAACCTGAGCTGAGCCCTGGAGCACAGGAAGAGGCCAGTCATATCAAAATCCAGGGCAGAGCATCCTAGGCAGAAGAAATGACAAGTGCAAAGGCACCAGCATGGGAACACTTTGCTCGGCCTGGCTGAGGAACTCCAAGGAGGCCAATGTGGCTATATGAAGTGAAAGCGGAGAACAGGCAGAGCACAAATATCCCAGAAGGCACAGAAATGAAAAGGTGAGGTTTGGTCAATAACAGGAAAAAAAAAAGAAGAGAATGGAGCGCAATGCCAAAGTCACTTAAAGGAAGAAGGAAGCAGAGAAACAGTAACCACTTCACAATATAGAGCAGGGTCAACCTTCCTCCCAAGTGCCATGAATGTGTATCAAGATGTTTAACAAGAGAGTGTAATAAACTGCAAAATGGCAACAGACACAGCTCAGGACACCACAGTGGCTTGGCCACTAGGATTGATAAGAACAACATGGAATTTAGAAGGGACAGAAGTCTCAATCCTAAGGGCAGAGGAAGTGGACCCAGACATGCACCAGGCAAGAACGTCCTTAAAACCAGTTGCCATTGAGTTGATCCTGACTCTTGGTGACCCCATGTGTGTCAGAGTAGAACTATGCTCCATAGGATTTTCAATGCTGAGTTTTTAGAAGTAAATCACCAGGACTTTCTTCCAAGGCATATCTGGGTGGACTCGAACTTCTAAGCTTTCAGTTAGCAGTCAAGAGCGTTAACCAGTGCCCGGTTACCGCCACTGACTGCTCTGACTGGGATCACAACAGAGGGTCCTGGACAGAGCTGGAGAAGGATGTAGAACAAAATTCTAACACACAAAAAGACCAGATTTACTGGCCTGACAGAGACTGGAGAAACCCCAAGAGTATGGCCCCTGGACATCCTTTCAGCTCAGTGGTGAAGTCACTCCCAAGGTTCACTGTTCAGCTGGGGATTGGACAGCCCCAGAAAACAAAATGGGACTAATGAGGCACAGCAGTCCAGGGACAAGGACTAGAAGGCAGGAGGGGACAGGAAAGCTGGTGATAGGGAACCCAAGGTTGAGAAAGGAGAGTGTTGATATGTCGTGGGGTTGTTAACCATTACCATAGGGCAATATGTATACTAACTGTTTAATGAGAAACTATTTTGTTCTGTAAACCTTCATCAAAAGTACAAAAAAAAAAAAAAAAGAACTATCTATGTGAGATCAAATTGACAACAGCAACTCAAAAGGTTTGATGGGAAGCCTGGGGGACAGTGAGCTGAAGACAATGGTGCCGGAATAATTTGGAAAAGGATAGTGAGAACAGCAGCAGAACTGGAAGAATGTAATTAATGTCACTGAATTGTACATGTAGAAATTTTTGAAATGATGTATCTTTGGCTATGTATATTTTCACCGGAAAACAAAAAAAAAGGTCCAAAAAGGTCCTCCAAGTTAGAGAAGGAAGCGTGTTGACATGTCATGGGGTTGTTAACCAGCGTCATAAAACAATATGCGTACTGACTGTTCAATGAGAAACTATTTGTTCTGTAAACTTTCACCTAAAGTACAATTAAAATAAATAAATAAAGAGTATTAACCATTTGCACCACCCAGGGATCCCCAAGAACATCCTTACCAGGCTCTAAACAAGAAGGGGTCTATAGTTAAAAATGCAAATCACACTTGAATTGTTTACTTACAGAAGAAATAGCTGTATCTGTTTAACTATGAAGGAAATTTGGTTATAAGTATTCATATTGTGCATACTGTGTTCTTTAAAAAAAAAAATCCTTTCCCACTTTAAGTCCAATTAAGAACCTTAACTAGGTATTGTTTGTAACAGAAATAGATAAATCCAGGTGTACTCCAGTAACCAGGTGGCTTGGTAGGGTGTACTCTACTTTAAAAGTTGCTATCATATACATCTTCTCATTTGAATTAACTAGCTTACTGCATGCGATTCTAGAGGGATCAACACGCAGGGGTAATTAAGTACAATACACAGTGAAGAGTATTCTATTTTATCCAGGTTTTCACATATATACTTTGCTTAGTGTATCTGCCTTCTTGTAATTTGCAAGTCAAGTATTACTATCTTTGTTCTATAAATTTGTAAAAAGGCTATTGAAAATTAGGTGACTCACTGAAGGTTGTGATTGTTAGTTGTTGTCCAGTTGGTTCTGACTTACAGAGACCTTATGAATAACGGAGGAAATGTTGCCTGGTCCTGTGCCATCTTCATGATGGTTGGTATTTTTTAGTTTATTGTTGTGACTACTGTTGTGGAGGGTTTCCCTCATCTTCACTGACTCTCTACTTTACCAAGCATGATGTCCTTTTCTAGTGATTGGTCTTTCCTGATGATGTGTCCAAAGTCTTGCCACCTTCACTGTTAAGGAGCATTCTGGTTGTATTTCTTCTAAGACTGATTTGTTCATTCTTTTGGCAGTCCATGGTATATTCGATATTCTTTGTTAACACCACAGTTTGAACACATCAATTCTTGATCTTGTCCTCCTTTTTCATTGTCCAGCATTTGCATGTGTATAAGGTGATCAAAAAGACCATGGTTTGGGTCAGGTGCACCTTAGTCATCTAAGTGACATCTTTGCTTTTGAAAATCTTAAAAGAGGTCTTTTGTAGCAGATTTGCCCAGTGCAATATGTCATTTAATTTCTTAACTGCTGGTTAAGTCGGCACTCCTATTTAAGGGCCACAACTAGTCCTCAGGTCTCTGACTCCACTTCAGGTGTTCTCGCCATGATACCACAATGAGTCCCTTAAAATGAAAGATGAAGTAAGCAGTAATTATCTTCACCTGTCTTCCCACCTCCCTCTCTCTGTTTCTACTTCTGTAAAATGAACCAAACAACAACACCAACCCTGTTGTCGACTCATAGCAACCCCATGTGTTACAGAGTAAGAACTGCTCCATAGGGTTTTCTTGGCTATTCTTTATGGAAGCAGATTGCCAGGTCTTTCCTATGCTGTGCCTTTGGGTGGATTCAAACCATCAACCTTTAGGTTAGTAGTACAGCGCAAACCATTTGCACCACTCAGGCTGTTAAATGAGTTTCCTTCCAGCTCTAAAATGGTAGAAATCTATGATTCTACAAAAGTTTTTATAACATAAAATTTAATGAAAACCAGTATTTCATCAACAACAAAATCAACATTACATCTGTCAAACCATCACTACCCTTTGACAATGGAAACTGAGAAATGATTACCACTTTAAGGACCGTGTTAAAAAGTGTGCACATTAAAAATAACTTACAGAACCAATTCTGTTTGCAGCCACAGTTTAAGAAGCAGAAAAATCTACTTGCACTTCTATCTTGTTAATTCCCATCTTACACTGGTGTTACAAATAACATAAAATATTTAAAAATTTGTGTTACACACAGAGCCAATCATAATTATCTAGTGAGAAAACGATTTTATATTGGGAATCTAAAAATAATCTATTTTACCACTGCAAGTGATCACAGGTTATGAAATAAATTCTGTCTCCAGTTAACATTGCAGTGGTTCATCTACTGACAGTTTAATTCTCGATCACAAGTCTGCAATGCTTCCATCCCAGATGAGGCCCATGTTCATAACATAATACACAGAAAACATTAGGTAGCTGCAAGCTATTATTATGCATACTCAACATATTTTAAGTACATTACCCAATATATCATGTTCATGGATTATCTCACTGTGTTTACTCCACAATTTCCATCAGCAGTTTATAGATTAAATTCTACTTAAAATAAAGTCCAAGACCCTGTTCAGAACTTTACAATGTGCTAAATTTCATAACGTGATTCCTCAATTAACTGTGCTACTTTCTCACTGAATCCTGAAGATCTACTTATTAGGAAGATTTTTTTCTTCATAACATATTTTTGCCATGAGACTTGACCCTCACCACCACAATTAAAAATATTTATAATACACTGACTGCAGACAGGCAGTATGCCAAATGCTTTACATATATTATCTCATTCATCACACACAACAGTGCTATGAGATGGTGATTAGTATGACTTCTTTCTATACAGTTATCTTATCTTACAGATGAGGAAAGAGAGTGGGTAAGTTGCCTAAATTCATATAGTTTGAGGGGAAAAGAAGTCCTTCTATGTGGTTGATTGATTACAGAATACCAATAAATTGATAAACATGCTAATAAGCTTAAATATGTGTTTCTATGCAGCTCACCTTCACTATTACAGTACAGTAATAGAATGATCCCTCAGACAATGTTTAATTACCGGTGCTTTTGCTTAGAATTTAGAACTAATTGGGATAGGACTTTGTTTAGTGTAAACAGACATCTCAAAAGAAGCTGATTAAGGGATAATATGTTTCTTACTCTGGGAAACATTCAAAGGAAATCAGCAAAATGTTGTGTCTAGTTAAACACAGTGCCCAGTAATATCTGAATAGCTGCTCAGGAAGAAAGCACAGACAAGAGTAGAGACACTGACGGGTCCAAAAATAACCTACACTCTTTGTTTCCTTTGTGATGCTCGGTCTTGGATCCGGCAGTATCAGTGGGAGAATATATCATGATCACTGGCTTAAGAAATTTAGAAAAGAAAAATATATATATGAAATTTTATCAATTCTGTATTACAGTCATCTTTGAGGGGAAAAAGTCCTAGAGAAAAATTAGAATGTAATAATAGGACTTATATGGCAATAAATTGTTTATGTCATGGATATGTTACTGAAAAGGTATGTACACATAATTTTTATAAATGGAATCAACTTTACATGCCAAGATCATATGCTGTATAAAAGAATCTTCTTTAAAAAAAAAAATCAAGTCATTAAATAACTTTTTAAGTCCAAATTTTCTTTATTCACTCATTAAATCTTACATACCCAACTTATTTCTCCAAAAATGTACAAAAGACCTTGGAGGATATAAGGGTAGATAAGACATGCTCCTTATTCTCATCTCCTTATAGGATAAATAGAGTGATTGCAAAGCCCCTATACATGAGATTGCCCTCTAGCAGCAGTGTAAGTCCTAAAAACAACTCTCAGGGAATGTTTTAATGATTTTCCACGATCACCAGACAAGATGTTCAGAAGAACGTGGGGGAAAACACAAATTGTGCAAAAAGTGGAGGGTGTAAACCAAAAAACCAAATTCACTGCCATCCAGTCAATTTTGACTCAAAATGACCCTATAGGACAGAGTAGAACTGCCTCATAGAGTTTCCAAGGCTGTAAATCTTTATGGAAGCAGACTGCATCATCTTTCCCCTGTGGAGTGGCTGGTGAGTTCCAACCACCGACCTTTTGGTTAGCAGCTGAGAGCTTAACCACCGCGCCATCAGGGTTCTTAGGTACAGATACTCAAGGAAGTCTTTAGTAACTATACAAACTGTTTTGGATCTAAGGAAGAGGAAAGATTCATTCCAATCAGATGGACTAAATTTTCAGAGGACATAGCATTTGGAGAATTGTGATTTTAACAGCAGGGACGAAAAAGGCAGCAGGACACTCCACACTGATGAAAAACTGTGAGTACATACAGCAGGAGTGTAGGAAAATGCTTGACATATTCTGGGATAGGAACTAGCCTGGTGTGACTAGTTTTAGTGAGGACAAACAGAATTAATTTTCTGGTGGTTCACTAGGAGAATGCCACGCTAAAAAGTTTTGACTTAATTCTGCAGTCAGTGTTTAGGTAACACCACCCAAACTAGACTTTAGAAAGGTAATGCTGATAGGACTGTGTAATACAGGTGGTTAAGATGGAGGCAGAAATGTAAGTGCACGCACTTATTATTACTATACCAGACAAGGGAATAAGACACCCTTGAATCAGGAACATGAAATAGGAGGAAGAGAACTGATTAGAGAGGTGTGGTCAACCTCGCGGAGTAGTTAGACACTTCCTATATCCCTCTTACAACAAAGACCTGGAAAAACAAGTGATTTGATTCTATGTGAACATCTGGCAGCCCTGAACAAGGCAAGGTTAAGAAATCCATCTGAGTCATACGGGAGAGGAAGACCATTTGGAAGAGGTGAGGAGGGCTAGAGTGACGGCGGCGAAACTGCAGAGACACAGCCACGCCGGTCCCGGTGAAGCACACAAACAGCTGTGCTCTGTGTGCACTCGGGAAGCAGTTTCCACATCAAAAGAGACCCAGCAGCAGAGATTCTGCCTGGACACTCCGAACCAGTGACGAGCAGCTCCCAAGAGGCTAGGATAAGTACATGCGTGCACCCTTTTGTGGCAATTAAAAAAAAAAAGGCCATTTGGGGAAAATCTCTCTTCCTTTTACCTCCTCCCTCCGCGCTCTGCACCGGATTTGGGAAAAACCTCTCTCTCTTTTACCTCCTCCCTCCGTGCTCTGCACTGGATTTGGGAAAAACCTCTCTGTCTTTTACCTCCTCCCTCCGCACTCTGCACCGGATTTGGGAAAAACCTCTCTCTCTTTTACCTCCTCCCTCCGTGCTCTGCACCGGATTTGGGAAAAACCTCTCTGTCTTTTACCTCCTCCCTCCGCACTCTGCACCGGATTTGGGAAAAACCTCTCTCTCTTTTACCTCCTCCCTCCGTGCTCTGCACCGGATTTGGGAAAAACCTCTCTCTCTTTTACCTCCTCCCTCTGCGCTTTGCACCGGATTTGGGAAAAACCTCTCTCTCTTTTACCTCCTCCCTCTGCGCTTTGCACCGGATTTGGGAAAAACCTCTCTCTCTTTTACCTCCTCCCTCCACGCTCTGCACCGGGAGTCCACTGGGCCAGAAGTAGATCCCAAAAGGCACCCTGACCCATTCTCCTGGACTTGGAGGGGGAACAAATAAGCTGCTGGCTCCCCTAGGCCAGGAACACAGGGTCGGCACAGCTCCTTTGCTGGCCACAGGTATCAGGGGTCTGCAGACTCTGAGTGCCTTACACCCCTGTATAGACTTGTGGGGACCCATCTCAACAGCGTTAGCCCTCACTGCCACAGTACAATAGGGCAAACATCTGAAGTTTAACTTTAACTGCTTCAGCTGTGAACGGGTGGATTTGTGACCCTCGAAACAGCCCTGCCCCTTAAGTAGGCACTTTTACCGATCTGCAGCAGGGTCTTGAGGACTGGTGGTAGCTCCTAAAGTGCCTAGTCACCTGCTACAGGAGTTCAAGAAAAAGTGGTCCCCTACTCTTCACAGCCAACAGAGTGGGGTGCTCTTAGCCCGGCTGCAAAACTCACTTACCTACTCACCCTAGAGAATAGGGACACGCTTTCCTTTCAGATTCTCAGGGGCAGCCGTCAGCCCCCTGCCTGGCTCAGCGCATGATCCCTTACCACAGCCAGAGTCCAGTGACTCCATCAATCACCCATGCCTCTCTAGGACTGGGGGTGAGAGTCTGCATCACACACTTGGTGACCGACTGCCTGAACACCCATGCTGATCCCACGTAGGAAAATTTAACAGACTCCTGTGTGCACATACTTAGTTACAGAACTAACTACCTGGTGACAGGACATTAGAGATCAAAAGGTGTCAAAAATCAAACTACTGTACACGAGCAGCCTATTTGGGCATATCAAAACAAAACAAAATAAGAAGCTAGGTCTCACTAAGCAAACACAAAATAAAATTATAATAAATTATTGATGGCTCAGAGACAACAGTCAATATCAAATCACATAAAGAGGCAGTCCATGATGGCTTCAGCAAGCTCCCAAAATAAAGAATCAATAAATTCTCTGGAGGAAGAGAACTTCTTGGAATTACCAGAGGCAGAATACAAAAGATTAATATACAGAACTCTTCTAGAAATACAAAAGGAAATTCGACAGAATGCAGAAACAGCCAGGGAACATACAGACACAGTAGCAGCAGAACTTAAAAAAGTTATTCAAGAATATAATGCCAAATTTAATAGGCTGCAAGAATCCATAAAGAAACAGCAATCAGAAATCCAGAAGATTAACAATAAAATTTCAGAATTAGACAACTCAATAGAAAGTCATAGGAGCAGAATTGAGGCAGTAGAAGTTAGAATTAGTGACACTGAAGATAAAGCTCTTGACGCCAACTTATTTGAGGAAAAATCAGATAAAAGAATTAAAAAGAATGAAGAAACTCTAAGAGACATGTGGGACTCTATCAAGAGAAATAACCTACGAGTGATTGGAGTACCAGAACAGGGGGGATAACAGAAAATACAGAGAAAATTGTTGAAGATTTGTTGACAGAAAACTTCCCTGATATCATGAAAGATGAGAAGATATCTATCCAAGATGCTCATCGAACCCCACATAAGGTAGATCCCGAAAGAATGTCACCAAGACATACTATAATAAAACTTACCAAAACCAAAGATAGAGAATTTTAAGAGCGGCTAAGGATAAACAAAAAGTCATCTACAAAGGAGAGTCAATTGGAATAAGCTTGGACTACTCAGCAGAAACCATGCAGGCTAGAAGGCAATGGGATGACGTATTTAAAGCCTTGAAGGAAAATAACTGTCAGCCAAGAGTTATATATCCAGCAAAACTGTCTCTCAAATATGATGGCAAAATTAGGGCATTTCCAGATAAACAGAAGTTCAGGGAATTTGTAAAAACCAAACCAAAATTACAAGAAATACTAAAGGGAATCTTACGGTTAGATAATCAATAACACCAGCTAAAAACGCAAGACTAGAACACAGGACAGAGCAACCAGATATTGACTCGGATACGGATATCGAAATTACATCAAAGCTAAAACTTTGAAAATAGGGAAACAGATATCAATATGTAAAAAAAAGATAATATTAAAACAAACAAAGAGGAACTTAAAAAATAGAGACATTGATTTTCTATATGGAGGGGAAGTTAAGGTGTTATAAAGTAATAAAAGACTGGTATAAACTTAGAAAATTAGGGGTAAATATTAAGGTAACCACAAAGGAATCTAACAATCCTACAAATCAAAATAAAAAAGTAGAAAAACATAAAGACCCAGCAAACACAAAATCTACAACAAAGAGAAAGATGAAAAAAAATACATAAAGAAAAACGACTCAGCACAGAAAATTGAGGAGAACAAAGAAACTGTGAACAACACACAAAAAGATATACCAAGATGACAGCACTAAACTCATACATATCAATAATTATGCTGAATGTAAACAGACTTTATGCACCAATAAAGAGACAGAGAGTGGCAGATTGGATAAAAAAGCATGATCCATCTAAACGCTGCCTACAAGAGATGCACCTTAGACTTAAAGACACAAACAGGCTAAAACTCAAAGGACGGAAAAAAATACATCAAGCAAACAACACTCAAAAAAGAGCAGGAGTGGCAATATTAATCTCTGACAAAAAAGACTTTAAAGTAAAATCCACCACAAAAGGAAGGGCACTATATAATGATCAAAGGGTCAATATACCAGGAAGACGTAACTATAATAAGTATTTACACACCCAACAACAGGGCTCCAAAATATATAAAACAAACTCTAACAGCTCTGAAGAGAGAGAGAGACAGCTCTGCAATAGTAGTAGGAGACTTCAACACGCCACTTTCAGTGACGGACAGAACATCCAGAAAGAAGCTCAACAAAGACACAGAAGAGCTAAATGCTACAATCAACCAACTTGATCTCACAGACATATACCGAACTTTGCACCCGACAGCAGCCAAGTATACTTTCTTTTCCAACGCACATGGAACATTCTCCAGAATAGACCACATATTAGGCCATAAGGCAAGCCTTAACAAAATCCAAAACATCAAAATACTATGAAACATCTTTTCTGGAAATCAACAACACAAAAAGCAAGGAAAAAAAATCAAACACATGGAAACTGAACAACAGCTTGCTCAAAAACTACTGGGTTATAGAAGAAATTGAGGATGGAATAAAGAAATTCATAGAATCAAACGAGAATGAAAACACATCCTACCAGAACCTTTGGGACACAGCAAAAGCAGTGCTCTGAGGTCAGTTTATAGCAATGAAAGCACACATCCAAAAACAAGAAAGGCTCATAATCAAAGCATTAACCCTACAACTGAAACAAGCAGAAAGAGAGCAGCAAAAGAAGCCTACAGGTGCCAGAAGAAAAGAAATAATAAGAATTAGAGAAGAATTAAATGAAATAGAGAATAGAAGAACAATTGAAAGAGTTAACAAGTCCAAAAACTGGTTCTTTGAAAAGATCAACGAAATTGATAAACCATTGGCCAAGCTGACCAAAAAAAAAAAAAAAAAAAAAAAAAAAAAAAAAAAAAACTGGAGAGGAAACAGATAACCCGTATAAGAAATGAGATGGGTGATATCACAACAGACCCGACTGAAATTAAAAGAATCATAACAGAATACTATGAAAAATTGTACTCTAACAAATTTGAAAACCTAGAGGAAATGGACAAATTTCTAGAAACTCACTACCTACCTAAATTAACACAAACAGAGGTAGAACAACTAAATAAACCCATAACAAAAAAGAGATTGAAAAGGTTATTAAAAAACTGCCAACAACAACAACAAAAAGGAACTGATTAGAGAAACAGTTGTTGTTGTTAGGTGCCTTTGAGTCGGTTCCGACTCATAGCAACCCTATGTACTACAGAACGAAACACTGCCCACCCAGTCCTGCGTCATGCTCACAATCGTTGCTATGCTTGAACTCACTGTTGCGCCCACCGTGTCAATCCATCTCATTGAGGGTCTTCCTTTTTTTCGCTGAACCTCTGCTTTACCAAACATGATTTCCTTCTCCAGGGACTGACCCCACCTGATAACATGTCTAAAGTAGGTAAGACGTAGTGTCACCATCCTTGCTTCTAAGGAGCATTCTGGTTGTACTTCTTCCAGACAGATTTGTTCCTTCTTTTGGCAGTCCGTGATATATTCAATATTCTTCACCAACACCACAATTCAAAGGCTTCAATTCTTCCGTCTTCCTTATTCATGATCTAGCTTTCACATGCATATGATGCGATTGAAAATACCATGGCTTGAGTAGGCACACCTTAGTCTTCAAGGTGACATTTTTGCTTTTCAACACTTTAAAGAGGTCTTTCACAGCAGATTTTCCCAACCCAATGCATCTTTTGATTTCTTGACTGCTGCTTCCATGGGTGTCGATTGTGGATCCAAATGAAATGAAATCCTTGACAACTTCAATCTTTTCTCTGTTTATCATGATGTTGCTTATTGGTCCAGTTGTGAGGATTTTTGTTTTACGTTGAGGTGTAATCCATACCAAAGGCTGTGGTCTTTGATCTTCATCAGTAAGCGCTTCAAGTCCTCTTCACTTTCAGCAAGCAAGGCTGTGTCATCTGCATAACGCAGGTTGTTAATGAGTCTTCGTCCAATCCTGATGCCCCGTTCTTCTTCATATAGTCCAGCTTCTCAGATTATTTTGCTCAGTATACAGACTGAATAGATATGGTGAAAGGATACAACACTGATGTGCACCTTTCCTGACTTTAAACCACACAGTATCCCCTTGTTCTGTTCAAACAATTGCCTCTTGATCTATGCACAGGTTCTTCATGAGAACAATTAAGTGTTCTGGAATTCCCATTCTTTGCAATGTTATCCATAATTTGTTATGAACCACTCAGTTGAATGCCTCTGCATAGTCAATAAAACACAGGAAAACATCTTTCTGGTATTCTCTGCTATCAGCCAGGATCCATCTGACATCAGCAATGATATCCCTGGTTCCATATGCTCTTCTGAATCCAGCCTGAATTTCTGGCATTTCCCTGTCGATATACTGCTGCAGGTGCTTTTGAATGATCTTCAGCAAAATTTTACTTGTGTGTGATATTAATGATATTGTTTGGTAATTTCCGCATTCGGTTGGATCACCTTCTTGAGAATAGGCATAAATATGGATCTCTTCCAGTCGGTTGGCCAGGTTGCTGTCTTCCAAATTTCTTGGCATAGATGAGTGAAGGCTTCCAGTTCTGCATCTGTTTGTTGAAACATCTCAATTGACATTCCATCAGTTCCTGAAGCCTTGTTTTTTGCCAATGCCTTCAGTGTAGCTTGGACTTCTTCCTTCAGTACCGTTGGTTCCTGATCATATGCTACCTCTTGAAATGGCTGAATGTCAACCAATTCTTTTTGGTATAATCTGTGTATTCCTTCCATCTTCTTTTGATGCTTCCTGCGTCATTTAATATTTTCCCCATAGAATCCTTCACTATTGTAACTCAAGGCTTGAATTTTTTGTTCAGTTCTTTCAGCTTGAGAAATGCAGAGCATGTTCTTCCTCTTGGTTTTCTATCTCCAGCTCTTTGCACGTGTCATTGTAATACTTTACTTTGTCTTCTCGAGTCACCCTTTGAAATCTTCTCTTCATTTCTTTTACCTCATCACTTCTTCCTTTTGCTTTAGCTACTCGACATTCAAGAGCAAGTTTCAGAGTCTCTTCTGACAACCAATTTGGTCTTTTCTTTCTTTCCTGTCTTTTTAATGACCTCTTGCTTTCTTCATGTATGATGTCCTTGCACAATTCATCTGGTCTTTGGTCATTAGTGTTCAATGCGTCAAATCCATTCTTGAAACGGTCTCTAAATTCAGGTGGGATATACTCAAGGTCATACTTTGGCTCTCGTGGACTTGTTCTAATTTTCTTCAGTTTCAACTTGAACTTGCCTATGAGCAAATGATGGTCTGTTCCGCAGTCAGCCCCTGGCCTTGTTCTGACTGATGATACTAAGCTTTTCCATGGTCTCTTTCCACAAATGTAGTCGATTTGATTCCTGTGTATTCTATCTGGCAAGGTCCCTGGATATAGTTGCTGTTTACATTGGTGGAAAAAAAGTATTTGCAATGAAGAAGTTGTTGGTCTTGCAAAATTCTATCATAAGCTCTCCAGCATCATTTCTATCACCAAGGCCGTATTTTCCGACTACCGATCCTTCTTCTTTGTTTCCAACTTTCGCATTCCAATCGCCAGTAATTATCAGTGCATCCTGACTGCATGTTTGATCAATTTCAGATTGCAGAAGTTGGTAAAAATCTTCAGTTTCTTCATCTGTGGCCTTAGCGGTTGGTGCGTAAATTTGAATAATAGTCGTATTAACTGGTCTTCCTTGTAGGCATGTGGATATTATCCTATCACTGACGGCAGTATACTTCAGGATAGATCCTGAAATATTCTTTTTGACCATAAATGCAATGCCATTCCTCTTCAAGTTGTCATTCCCAGCATGTAGACCATATGATTGGCCAATCCAAAATGGCCAATACCAGTACACTTCAGCTCACTAATGCCTAGGATATTGATGTTCCATTTCATTTTTGACGATTTCCAGTTTTCCTAGGTTCATATTTTGTGTATTCCACATTCTGATTATTAATGGATGTTTACAGCTGTTTCTTCTCATTTTGAGTCATGCCACATCAGCAAATGTGAAACAGTATTGAAACAGAATTGACAAAACTTGATGACTAGAGATGGGGACTAAGGAGGGAGAAGAAGCAAAAGCATCGGAGATAAGGAAGATGGTGGTGAAAATAGCAGAGAGAGGGGATACAGCAGCAGCTACCATTTTGATAATAATGGTCCTATCAGATTTGTTCCTGTTGAATTTATGATGCTGTCAGGGTATCTAGAGAGATGTGCAGAAGTCTGGGTCTGGCACTCAGAAACAGGTCAGGGCTACTTACAATGACTCTTAAGAATCACCTACAAATAAGGGACAGCAGAAGACATCATAGGGAGGAAAAATAGACACGTGAGGAGGTACTTGGGTGTTTTGATATATACAACGCCCCAAAAGGTAGGAGTCAGCAAAGAAGACACAAAGAAGAGATCGAGGAAGAAGAGTGTCCTGTAAGTCAAATGTGAGCAAATTTTCAAGAAGGAGTGGAGGGTGGTCATCAATATCAAATGATTCAGAGAGGACAAGTAGGAGACAGACTGTACTATGGCCTCCAGATTTGGCAGTTTGGTTACTGGGAAAGAGTCTTTCTTGATAGAAGGGCTGAAATCATTTGTAAGTAGCTGAGGAGTAACAATGAGGTGAGTAGGTGGAAGAATGCCAAGGTAAAACAATGATTCAAAATTTTTTAAAGGGACTTCTTCTTCCAGCAGTGAGAGAATAAGATGGTCCAGAATTACTTTCCCACCATAAACAACTAGAAAAGTAGACAAAAATAGGAAACAACTATTTTCAGATATTGGGACCAGGCAGACCAGCAATGTAATACCTAAGGAAACAATGAGGGGAGCCCCACCATCACCTTGGCTTTCTGTCTGGTGGCAATTCCCAGACTATGGTGCATGCAGGGGAAAACCAAACAGCCCTGTAGTCTCACTGAGGTGAGGACACAGAATTCTGAGTTTGGAGGGTCTAAGGTGGTTAGTGGAGCCCTAGTGGCACAGTGGTTAGACGTTTGCCTGTTAACCAAAAGGTCAGCAGTTCGAGTGCAACAGCCACTCCTTGGAAACCCTATGGGGCAGTTCTACTCTGTCTTGTAGGGTTGCTATAAGTCAGAATCAACTCAATGGCAATGGGTAAGGTGGTTAGTAGCGGTTCAGGGGTAGAATTCTTGCCATCCATGAGGGAGACCTGGTTTAATTCCCGGCCAGTGGACCTCATGCACAGCCACCACTGGTCTGTCAGTGGAGGCTTGTGTTTTTCTATGATGCCAAACAGTTTCAGTGGAGCTTCCAGACTAAGATGGCCAAGGAAGAAAGGCCTGGTGATCTACTTCCAAAAATCAGCCAGTGAAAACCCTACGGATCACAACAGATCTACTCACAAATGATCATGGGGATGGTACAGAGTTTTGTTCCATTGTATATGGGGTCACCATGAGACAGGGGCCAACTCAAAAACAGCTAACAACATCGAGATGGTTAAAATTTGTGGAACAAATCACCTGAGAGGAGGGATCTACACAGAGAAAGAGCACCAGAAATCTGCATCTGTAGGTCTTCAGTCTTTGGCTTTGGTATTCAGTGTCTAGCATTCAGTCTTTAAATACCAAACTCTACATGAGTAAGGTAAAATTTCTGAGAAAGGAACAAGTACCAGGAAGTAGAAAGATGAACAATTCCTAGCAGCTTACAGAGGCAGGAATTGGACAGATTCCCTCCAGACAGAGATGGAGAGAGACCTCATTGAGTGCACCAGGTTTTCAGTCAAAAAGGTCCACACTTTGGAAACAGGGCTGAATTATTCCTTACAATGAAAGCTACGCTGGACCTGGCCTATAAAGATATTAAAAAGCAACCTAAAAATAGTAAGTTAATCAGAAAACAACTGTCTTCCAGGAGAGACCCAACACTCTAAAAAAATAAACAAAATTCAGCCTGCAAAAACATGAAATACACAATGTCTGAAATCTAATTAAAAAATTATTAGACATAAGAAGGAGGAAACTGAGACCAACAACCAGGAAAAAAACCAGTCAATAGAAACAGATGCAGAAAGAACAATGATTATAAATTTAGCAGAAAAGGACTCTTACAAAGCTATTTTAAATATACTGTATATGCTAAAGAATGTAAAGGAAAATATAAACACAAGGGGAGAAATGAAAGCTACGAATATTCTGATGGTACTGAGGAGGCTAGGGATAGAAAAAATAATTAATGATCAACTGATTTAGATTAGAAGGCTACTAATACTGTCTTCTGATTCAGAATGAACTCTATAAAAATGAGGAAAGCATGAAGTCATCCTCCTTTAAAACCTGACTATTTCCTATTTTTAAAAAAATGTCACTACTAAGTACTACAGTGAAACCTGTGAGAGCTGGAACTCGATGGGATTGCCTTGTTTTTCTGAGTCTTGCAAGTTTCCCTCCTTTGACAGGGTAGAGTTTTACCACTTTTCTAGTGTTCTCTATTAGTGGAAAATATCTGAGTTTTTCTTTTCTGACAATTTTCCGCCTTACACATGTTCCAGCTTTCACAGGTTTTACTGTACTAAACTCCCATATTTTACATCCTTCAAGTATGACACCACCATTCAAAAGAAAGTAACCTTCACTGTGTACTCATAATCAACTGAATTAGGGAAGTTTTATGACATTTTAGGGTAGTTCTATAACATTTTTTTAGGCATCCCCAATTACACTGTGTACATTTCTTTCTAGATCATTTCATATACCAGTCACTTACAGATCTTCGGTGCAACAAATTTCCAATGACTGATGCATGATAATCTGCACTTTATTCCTTAACATGGGTGTTTATATCACCAAGAGCTTAGAAAATGGATCAACTCAAGATAAAACATTTTGCTAACAACCTTCATGGTTCACTGGCAGAGAAAAGAAGGCTTATTAGCTTGGCACTCTAGATATGGCCTTGTCATATGGTAAAAAACATACCAGATTTTTAAAAAGTCAATCAAATCATTCTGGTCTGTTAAAATAAACAGCATGGTCAATAAAACTGGTTGTGTTATTTAAATCAGTCTGCTACTCTCTCAAAAGACTGGAAGAGCATCACTATCAGAATTGATAATCTGTATTTCTTTTTTAGCCCCAATAGCTTCTAGCATACATCATGACACACGGTAATAAGGAACACATTTTCTAAATATAAAAACCAGGACACAGCTGACATACGGTCTAATAATGGGACAAAAAATTGAAATTATAGATGAATATAATAAGGTTCACAGAGGTTAAATAACTTGCCAGACATCCAAGTAAATGACAGAGTTAGGATGTGAATCTTAAGCCATGTTTTGTCTACTCTATCACCTTGATTCACCTGCCCATATTGGCATGCATGCTTGGAACAAAAGGCTGTAAAGCACAAAAGGCAGGTTGAGAAGACCACAAAGTTAAAGGAAAAATACAGTAAAGAGACCTTTTATACTCTATCTTAAAACTTCTAGGAATCCTGAAGATATCATAAGAATGGAATTATGAAAACACCCATACTTGCATGAAACAAGCTATGTTAACTTCTAAAATATGTAAGAATAAGTATTTATTTTATAGAAAAGCATTATCAGTAAAAATTGCAAAGCTGAACAAAATGTGAAGAGTAGCTCTGGGTAAGCACTGAATTGTAATTTTTAATAGTGACTAATATAACACATAAATATTCTTTTAATCCACTACACATAGTTATTTATATACCTATTGGAGATTTTTTTTTTTTAAGACATGTTTCTGGAATAAAATCTTGGACATGAGAGAGATCATCATTAAGTTTTCTAGGAAATATAAAAATGGTAACATAGGGTATAATCCAATGACATTATTTATAATTCTGAACACATACACATTTATCAAATTTTAAATTTAAAAGCACAATTTTTATTTCTTACCATTCAGCAATTTTTCCACACCATCAGAACTGGAACAACCAATGAAAGTTAATATTATGCACTTTATAAAACTGTTTACTGCGTTTGTAGAAGACAGACATGTAGCATATCATAATTATAGCTCAGTTTACCTCTGTAAAAAAAAAGAAAGAAAAACATCTGTTTTTTCTTTAGTCAGTCAGAATTTCAGTTAGTGCTGGGTATGCGGCCATATTTTAAATTAGTTACTCCCCAAAGACCTAGAGCATAGCCATGTCTTTGAGGAGAGTTTGTTGGAATTTTGGGTTTTATTTACGACATAGCTTGTCTCTGGTTCTAATCATTCACATCCAGCCAGTGGACAATTTGAGGAGAGGAATGCCTCCTTTCTCTGTATGCATCATGCTCACTTGAGGGCCTGGCTCTCGGCTTCACCGTGTCAGAGCAGCGGCCCCTAGAAGGCAACACAGAAGCCTGGTACAAGAGCCATCACCTGCCGATACACAGTCACCCGTGTCTCTGAGGCCAAATGTAAGTCTGCATCTAAAGTAAGCAAAAAATGTTTTGAAAATAAGTGATATGCACATATCTTTATATCATCTGCTAAGTATGCCACACACAAGATGCTTTTTTCTTTCAAATTTATGGCAGATTCTAAGAACGAGTCCAAGTTACTTACTTCCTTACTTTTGTATATGGTAAATTAGTCGTTACTCTCAGAACATATGAAACAGAAAATTTACACATTATCAGCTGTTCAAACGATGAATGAATACTGCCAAAAAACATGAGTGTGTCCTTGCACATGTGTACGCATGCCCACACACATATTCACTCTCTCTCACACACACACAGACACACACACAGACACACACACACCTCTCTCCAAAGCCTAGAACTCTTAGCTTTAAGTACAGTTTAAAAAAGAAAAATTTGGATCAATTAGCAGCCCTGTGAATGCTGGAGACATCTTAACAGTGTCTCAGAGATGAAAGAGCAAAATACAGAATGAGTAAAAGAGGGAAAGGTAAATTATGTCTGCAGTTATAATGAATCAAAGCCCAGAAGGAGGTCTGCAAATCAGCAGGTTCTAATGAAATATTAAGGTAAGTGATTATTGATGAAAAATGAATAAGCCTTTTTGATTTCAGCAACCTTTAAATCACACCTAGCTAATTAAAGCAACTCAAAAGCATTCATTTATTCCTTGACGGGCATTTACCTCTCCTTGGGTATAATGAGACTTTATTTTATGAGGTATGCATGCAGTTGATCCTAGGCAAATGGACAAAGTGTGCCAGAAAATGACATATTCATAAAATAAAAAAATTCAGCTCCTGTTAATATTTCATTTATCATTTCCAAGCTGGGAATACAAAATAAAACCACTCAAGATATTTCCTGTTTACCATAAAGAAAACATCTGTAATATTCTGACCTACATATTTATTAACGTTGAGCCTTATTTTTAATTAATTATCATATAATGAAAACAAGGCATGTATAATACTAATACTATGGAATTACATGATGGTTTTTATTAAATTATAATACTAGTTGTTGTCAAGTCAGTTCTAGCTCATGGTGACACCATGTGTGCAGATGAGAACTGTGTGCCACAGGGTTTCAACAGCTGTGACCTTTCAGAAGCAGATCACCAGGCCTACCTTCTGAGGTGCCTGTGGGTAGATTCAAACCATGAACCTTTCAGTTGGTAGCTGAATACTTACAGTTTGAGCCATCTAACCTGTAAACCAAATCTGTTGCCATCGAGTCGATTCCAACTCATAGCGACTCTATAGGAGACAGTAGAACGGTCCCATAGGGTTTCCAAGGAGCAGCTGGCAGATTCGAACTGCCGACCTTTTGGTGAGCCACCTACGGACTTCTAAATATATCACAGCACTATCTAATATGGCCTTATTATTCAACCCCACACTTCTGGAAGAGAAGCAGTAAATAATCTCTCAGGTACAAAGAAAGAGGTCCTAAAAAGGTGGGAATTATCCACAGGTTGTATCACAAGCTATGAGAGAATCTGAAACCCCCCCTCCTAGGCCTGCACTATCTTCATTCACGTCCTTCAATATATTAATATATTTTCACGTTAGTCTCCTGTTTTGGAAATTAATCTGTGGCTATTTAAGTTAAATATTACACCAAACTACTGCAGAATTCCTAATTACAGAGATTAATAAAATCCCCAGATCAGTGCACACCCCAGCACCAGTCTATAATGTAAAAAGCAGACATCAACAGCAGCAGCAAATTAAAAGTTCTGAAACCTAAAATAAATTTTTACACATGAAAGATGCATAAAAATATATAAAGTCATCATATAGCATACTCATGCAAAAACAATTCATGCAGCCAACATTTTAGTTTCTGTATTTTGTCAGAATTGAAGACTGAAGATGATGATGATTTTGATGGTAGCATAATAACAACAACAAATACTTACTGCACTCTTCTTACAGGCTAGACCGTATTCAAAGCGTTTCACATGTGGTGATTCACTTAATCCTCACAAAAACCTGATGAGGTTAGGTACTGTTATTATCCCCATTTTACAGACACATGAACTGAGGCAAAATGGTTAACTGGCAGAGTTGGGATTTGAACTCAGGCAGGCTGGCTCTAGAGCCTCTGCTCCCTATATCATTGTAAAAAATATTTTAATGATTAAAAATTTTTTTTAATCCAAGGCAATTTAAAACTATATTTTGCTGATAGAAATTCCATATTCTTTTTCTAAAACAGGCCCTCTCCACTTATATACAGCTCACAGTTGTCCTTATTATATAAAACATGTTGCCGTTGAGTCAATTCTGACTCACAGCGACCCTAAAGGACAGAGTAGAACTGCCCCACAGGGTTTCCAAGAAGCAGCTGGTGGATTCAAACTGCCAACTTTTTGGTTGGCAGCTGTAGCTCTTAACCACTGTGCACCAGGGTTTCCCCTTATTATATACCACCCTATAAACCACCTTTGCTGTGCCGATTTGGAGTTTGGTTTATTCATTCATTCATTCATTTAACGTATTTATTGACAGCCTAAGTGCCAAACCTTGGAAATACAGGCTTTTGTTTCTTTTGTTCATGAACAAAATCGACAAAACCACCTGCTTTAAAACAGAACTTCATTCTAGTCGGAAGAGACAGATGATAAACAAAATTTTTAAAGTGTATTATATGCCTCATCATAACGTTACAAGCACTAGTAAGAACAAAAAGCAGAGAAGGTAGTTAGAGAGTGCCAAGGTAGGGGGAGAGAAGAGTCGCAATTTTCAATTATTTTTATTTTCTCACATCCACAATCTCAAGTCACTGCACAGTGATGCTGCTGCCTGCCCCCCACCCCCAGGGGTACAAAATGAGCCCCTCAGAGATGGCTGAGCTCCTTCAGGTGAGTGTCCATACGAGTTGTGCATTCCAAGCAGAAGCATCTGGGATGGACTCCTTCCTAAGGATTAAGGCTGCTCCTGTGACACCTCAGATGATGCTCTAAATGCCATTCAAGTGTTGTCACCTCGCCTGGCCAACTCTCTTCCCAGCTGTGAGCAGTGAAGGGTTTCAAGCAAGAAGCCACATGGGAAACCTCACTCTGGTGGCCATGTGCAAGCATGGCTTATAGCCCAGAGTGAGGTCAAGAGGGACATCTGTCCATGAGAAAGGGTGATAGCTGGTTCCCACACCTGTCCCTAGAGTGACGGGTAATGGCACAGGGACCTCGCTTGCATCAGCTCAGCCCTGGACTTTCCCAAGACAGTGGAGTTTATCACTAGTACCTGTAGGAAACATCATTGATAATTTTACCATTTTAACTCTCTGGGATCACAACCTCACCCGACCTCAGTGCACATATACGGACGTTATACTGGCATAGGTATTTGACTTTCAAACATTTTCAAGAATGTACTAGGTATGGAAGCAGGGAAGTGATGCCCTCATGTGACAGCTATAAAGAAAGCCCTAGAAAACAATCAGAGCATCACCTGCCCTTTAAAAAATCAATCAACGTGCTGTTCCAGTTATGAGTAGGACAGGATTGCTGGCCATCATAAACCTATCAGTCACTGGCAAGGGTAACACACCTGCCTCCAGTTTACCTTGCTCCAATGTAAAAGCTAAAAATCTTATGGAAAATCCAAGACAATTAAAAAAAGTACTGGTCTTTAAAAGAAACAGTGAGGTACTATGTTTTATGTTTGTGGATTAACGAGTAATTAATTAAGAGCGAGATTAATGAGGTTCTCCCAGATACAAATAAAATTCATCAAGAATAATGCTAGAAGGAAGATGTTGACTACATCATGACTCTATTTCAGTGTTTATGAACTAGCCTAGCAGGGTAGTTTGTGTACTGTAGGTGCTGAACAGATACTTTGACTACCGCACTTCTGTCTCCCCGATGCCCCAGAAAAGTCTGCAGGCCCTAGAAATATTGCAAATCACATGTCATTCACAGTCATGAATGGCCAAAACCAAGAATGTTAAATTCCCCCAATGACTGAAGTGATACTATATTAAAGAACTGATTCCTTAAGGTCATGATCCCACCTGAATCCTGGACATGTAGCTGCTACCTAACAGGGCCTCCAGCATCTATTCACATCCAGGCTCTATCTCTTTATCCTATAGGCCTCAAGGCCTCAACTACCGGAGTACGAAGAATATCCAAAGCCCCTAAGAGGCTGGGGGAACCTTATTTGTACAAAACCTCATAAAACTCTTGAAAGAATCAGACCACCCAGAAAATCTGATTGCTCATATGAAGTCTTCAATAAGTAAAATGTTGTCAGTAGCTTTTAGGAGCAGAATGAATCTCTTCCACAGTAAAGTGTTCACTATATTTAACATCTACCAGGAGGATATAAATCCAAGGTGTCCCTGGGTGGTGCAAATGGTTAAGTGCTTGACTATTAACTGAAAGATGCCTCAGAAGAAAGGCCTGGCAATCTGCTTCTGAAAGGTCACCACCATGAAAAACCTAGGGAGCACAGTTCTACTCTGACACACATGGGGTCACCATGAGTTGGAATCAACTCGATGGCAACTAGTTTGGTTTTTGGTTTTATGTAAAGTCAACACCTTATCTGGACACCACTGTTGGTCAAAACTAGGCTGGTTAGTTTTTTATACATACACAGAATGTACCTCTTACTTCTTTAGGATGCAGTTCAAGTACACCACTTCTTAGGAGTCCCTCCTCCCCCAAGCTGAGTCCAGCTCTTTGAGGTTCCCTCAGTGTCGTATTTGAATTCCTCTAACTCTGCATAAATATATTGCATGTGTCTGTCAGGTAACACCAGGTGGGAGGAACTTGGGAGATGAATTATGTTTTGCTCAGTTTTGCACCCTGGGCACCTACCACAATTCCTGGCACATGGCAGAGACCAAATAGCTATTGATGAGGTGAAGAGACAGCCACAGAAGTTGCCAAAAATAAGTGTTGTAAATCCTAACCCTTATATCTGTGGTCAAAATACCATTTGGGAATGGGTTTTCGCAGTCATGTTAATGAGGTAGAATTAATGTAGGGTGTGTTTTAAATCAGCCTCTTCTGAGATACAAAAGAGCAGATTAAGCAAGCAAGCACAAATGGAGGGGAAGATACATACCACTTGATCACTAAGGAGTACAGAATAGAACTGAAAAGAGACAAGGACCATCCTCCAGAGTGAACAGAGAAAGAGAGCCTTCCCCTAGAGCCAGTGCCCTGAATTTGGACTTCTAGCCTCCTAAACCGTGAGAAAATAAATCTCTGTTTATTAAAGCCACTCACTTGCAGTATTTCTGTTATAGCAGCACTAGATAACTAAGACAGGCTTATCAAGAGAGTTTAAACTCTTGAATATTTCACAAAGTTTAAACTTTCAGACTGAAGGAAAAAAGATAATGGAAGAAAAAGAGAATAATTAAAAATTAGTCTTTCTGAGAGGAGCAAGTGGGTGGAAAGGGATAGTGGAAGAGAGGAGAGGGGTGAGGGGTGACTGCAGCCCTTCTTCAGAAGAGCTAGCTGATCAGAGGCATGGCTAACAACGAATGCTTTAAGACCTGTGGAATATGGGTCTAATCATTTTTAACAAACTTGGCTTTGTTTTCTGATTTTTTTCTTTTCTTTTACTCTTATAAAGTCTTTAAAAAAAGTATTTCATTTATCCTCAGTCAGCTTAAGTTTCTGTCACAATGCAGGTAATTACTTTTTTTAAGTTAATGTGGCTTGCAAAAAAAAAAAAAAATCTTCTTGACCAAAATTATAATTATCTGGGATTTAGGTTATTATTTTTGGTCTCCCTTCCTTTCCCCACAGGCTCACATGGTGACTTTGTGGGACTTAGAGAAAGCCCAATTCCTCAAGACACTTGAGTGTCATCTGCCAGAAAACTACAGTCACTGTTCAAATCCACAGGGGCTTTTAGTCAGATGCCCCCCTGGAGTTGTGTATTCCACACATCACTCACCAGGTGCCTTCTGTTTCAAGCATTCCCCCATTCCATCGCCAACTTACCTGTCCTCTTTCCAAATCTTCTTTAAGAATTCTAAGTGACATGAGAATTAAAACAAACTTAGAGATAAGTCCTACTTTACTACTTCTCTGTGCAACTGCCTGATGCCAGTCTATTTGCTATCTAACCTTCCAAAGACTAAACAACAATTGCTTTTCAAACCTTGTACCCGTCATTTGCTTTTCCAACATAAATGAGCTGTTAAGTATTACAGAGAAAAGAGAAGAGATACAAAAGATATTTGTTATTTGGCTGCTACAGTGGTACAGTGGTTAAGAGCTTAGACTGCTAACCAAAAGGTTGGCAGATCAAATCTACCAGCTTCTCCTTGAAAACCCTACGGGGCAGTTGTACTATCTATAGAGTCACTATGAGTCAGAATGACTCAATGGCAACAGGCTGGTTTTTGTTTTTTTGGTATACAGATTCATTTGGAGGGCATTATTTTCAGTTCCAAAAAGCCCTCGTGGCACAGTGGCTAAAGTGCTCGGCTGCAAACTAAAAGGTCAGTGGTTAGAACCCACCAACCACTCCGTGGGAGAAAGATGTGGCAGTCTGCTTCAACAAAGATCTACAGCCTTGGAAACCTATAGAGCAGTTCAACTCTGTCCTATATGGTCACTATGAGTCGGAACCGACTCAACAGCAGTGAGTTTGGTTTGGTTATTTGCAATTCAGGATAATCAGTAAGTTCTGAAATGGAAAATTTTTCTATAAAATCACATTTTCCTTCATGGAAGACAAGAGTATATTTTTACTTTTAAAATATATTTTCATAATTCCGGAATTATGAAATTCCAGAATTACATAAAATCAACATAAACTCTAGCAGTATTTCTTAGATGGACAATTTATAATTATTTTCCAAAACCAAAAAATCCATTGCTGTCGAGTTGGTTGCAATTCATAGAGAACCTATAGGATCCTACAGAAACTCCATAAAGTTTCTGTGAGCTAATCTTTATGGAAGCCAACTGCCATATCTTTCTCCCACAGAGTAGCTGGTGGGTTTGAACCGCAGACCTTTTGGTTAGCAGCCAAGCGCTTAACCACTGTACCACCCGAGCTCCTTATAGTCATTTTAAACAAAACTAATTTACAAATTTTTAAAATTAGAAATAAACTTTATCTTTGCACTATTAAATGGAGTTTTCAAAATAAATTTATAATAAAAAGATTTTAGAACTTATTTAAAAGGAATTTATAATAATCATTTTCTATTCCAGTAGTGTTGGAATCAACAAACGAGTTCTTAAAATTAAACAGAACTAAGGCAATTTCATTTATTTCTAAATTAGAGTTTAAAACAATCTAAATTAGAATTTTAAAAAAGGGAAAAAAGAGGAGGTGGGGCCAAGATGGCAGAGTAGTCAAAAGCTTCCGGTGGACCCTCTTACAACAAAGACCTGAAAAAACAAGTGAATCGATTATATATGACAATCTAGGAGCCCTGAACATCAAAGGCAAAGTTGAGGAACTAGACTGAGTGGCCGGGGGAGGGAGAGACAGTTCCAAAGAAGCAAGAAGTTGCCAGACCTGACCTGGTGAGAGCCTGAGTCCCTCAGTCCTGATCAGCTCGTGGTGCGTGGTGAGGCAGCCAAGCATTGGCGCATAGAAGGTGTTTTTCACATCAGGAGAGACCCAGTGGCAGAGACTCTAGTCAGCCATCCAGAGTCGGTGAGAAGCAGTCCTCAATCAGCAAAAGATAAGTACTTGCATCTGGCCTACCGCGCAGATCAAAAACACCCACCTTAGGGAAAAACCTCTCTCCCATTTACCTCCCCACTCCCTGCTCTGTACTGGGTCCAGGATGACTTCAGTAACTGCCAAGTCCCCTGGACCAGAAGTAGGACCCGTCACGTGCCCTGAGCCATTCTCCTGGCCTTGGAGAGTGAACAAATTAACAAATGGGAAAAAATAATCTGCCAGCTCCCCTAAGCCAGGAACTCAGGGTAGGCACAGCTCTTTTGCCTAGGCACAGGCATAAGGGATCCACAGACTTTGAGTGCCTTTCCCCCTGCATACACTTCTGTGGGCGCATTTCAACAGCATAGGTCCCCATTACCACAGTACAACAGGGTATGTACCTGAACTCTAACTTCAGCTATTTCAGCTGTGAAGTGGCAGGTTCGTGATATTTGACACTGCTCTGCCCATTAAGCAGGGTCTTCACCTACCCACATCAGGGGCCTGAGGACTGGTGGCTCCACCCATGCTACCTAGCCACCTGCGACAGGGGCCCAAGAATAAGAGGTGCTCCCCAGTTCTTAGAGCCAACAGCACTGGCTGCTTATAGTCTAGCTGCAAAACCCACCCATCTACTCGCTCTAGGGAACAGGGACATGCTTTCCTCCTGGACACTTGGGGGTGGTGATCGGACCCCTGCCTTACTCAGCCTGTGTCCCCCTGCTGCAGCCGGATGTCTGTGCCTACACCTATTACCCATGCCTGCTAGAACTGTAGGTGAGAACCTGCACCACACACTTGGTGGCTGACTACCTGGACACCTGAGTTGAATCCATACAGGAGGAATGGACAGACTCCTGGGTTCACATACTGAGTGGCAGCTCTGGCCACTTGGTGGCAAGACAACAGAGCTTCACGGGCACTGGAGATTGGGCTAGCTGAAACGAGCAGCTTATTTAGGCATATCAAAACAAAACAAAACAAGAAGCTAGGGCACAGAAAGCAAACATGAACTAAATAAATATAATAACTTATTGATGGCTCGGAGACAACAGTTAATATCAAATCACATAAAGAGGCAGACCATGATGGCTTCAGCAAGCTCTCAAAAGAAAGAATCTAGAAATTTTCCGGAGGAAGAACATTTCCTGGAATTATCAGAGGCAGAATACGAAAGATTAATATACACAACTCTTTAAGAGATCAGCAAGGAAATTAAGCAAAATGTGGAATACGCAATACAGGAAATTAAGATTAGAGAACAGAATAATGACAAATTTCACAGGCCGCAAGAATCCATAGAGAGACAGCAGTCAGAAACACAGAAGACTAACAATAAACTTTCAGAATTAGACAACTCAATAGAAAATCATAGGAGCAGAACTGGGGCAATGGAAGTCAGAATTAGTGAGATTGAAGACAAAGCACTTGACACCAAGGAAAAATCAGGTAAAAGTATTTAAAAAAATGAAGAAACCCTAAGAATTATGTTGAATTCTATCTAGAGGAATAACCTACAAGTGATTAGAGTACCAGAACAGGGGGGATAGCAGGAAACACAGAGAGAATTGTTGAAGATTTGTTGGCAGAACACTTCCCTGATATCATGAAAGATAAGAAGATATCTATCCAAGATGCTCATCGAACCCCACATAAGGTAGATTCCATATTATAATAAAACATGCTGAAATCTAAGATAAAGAGAGAATTTTAAGAGCGGCTAGGGATAAACGAAAAGTTATCGACAAAGGAGAGTCCATAAGAATATGCTCGGACTACTCAGCATAAACCATGCAGGCAAGAAGGCAATGAGATGACATATAAAGCCCTGAAGGAAAAAAAATTTCCAGCCAAGAATTATATATCCAGCAAAACTGTCTCTCAAATATGATGGCAAAATTAGGGCATTTCCAGATAAACAGAAGTTAGGGAATTTGCAAACACCAAACCAAAATTACAAGAAATACTAAAGGGAGTCCTCCGGTAGAAAATCAAGAACATCAGATAACAATCCAAGACTAGAATGCAGGACAGAGCAATCAGATATCAACCCAGATAGGGAAGTCACAAAAATAAATCAAAGCTAAAACACAGAAAATAGGGAAACAGATGTCAACATGTAAAAGATGACCTTAAAACAAAAAAGAGAGACTAAAAAATGTAGACATACATTTTTCATATGGAGAGGAAGTCAAGGTGATATAAAGAAATAAAAGACTGGTTTAAACTTAGAAAAGTAGGGGTAAATATTAAGGTAACCACAAAAGAAACTAACAATCCTACAAGTTAAATAAAATAAACAAATAAATAAATAAAAAGACTCAGCAAATAAAAAATTAACAACAATGAAAAAGATGAAAAGAAAATACATAAAGAAAAACAACTCAGCACAAAAATTATGTGCAACAAAGAAACTGTGAACAACACACACACAAAGACATCAAAATGATAGCACTAAACTCATACCTATCAATAATTACACTGAATGAAAATGGACTAAATGCACCAATAAAGAGACTCAGAGTGGCAGATTGGATCAAAAAATACGATCAGTCTATATGCTGCCTACAAGAGACACAACTTAGACTTAAGAACACAAACAAACTAAAACTCAAAGGATAGAAAAAAATATATATCAAGAAAACAACATGCAAAAAAGAGCACAAGTGGCAATATTAATCTCTGACAAAATAGACTTTAAAGTAAAATCCACCACAAAGGATAAGGAAGGACACTATATAGTGATTAAAGGCTCAATACATCAGGAGGACGTAACTATAATAAATATTTACGCACCCAATGACAGGGCTCCAAAATACATAAAACAAACTCTAACAGCATTGCAAAGAGAGAAAAACAGCTCCACAATAGGAGTAGGAGACTTCAACACACCACTTTCAGTGGAGGAAAGAACATCCAGAAAGAAGCTCAACAAAGACACAGAACAGCTAAGTGCTACCATCAACCAACTTGATCCCATAGACATATACCGAATACTCTACCCAACAGCAGCCAAGTAAACTTTCTTTTCCAATGCACATGGAACATTCTCCAGGATAGACCACATATTAGGCCATAAAGCAAGTATTAACAAAATTCAAAGCATCGAAACATTACAAAGCATCTTTTCTGACCATAAAGCCATAAAAGTAGAAATTGATAACAGAAAAAGCAAGGAAAAATAATCAAACACATGGAAACTGAACAACACCTTGCTCAAAAACTACTTAGAGAAGAAATTAAGGATGGAATAAAGAAATTCATAGAATAAAACGAGAATGAAAACACATCCTACCAGAACCTTTGGGACACAGCAAAAGCAGTGCTCAGAGGTCAATTTATAGCAGTAAATGCACATATCCAAAAACATGAAAGGGCCAAAATCAAAACATTAACCCTACAACTCGAACAAGTAGAAAGAGAGCAGCAAAAGAAGCCCTTGGGCACCAGAAGTAAGAAAAATATAAGAATTAAAGCAGAATTAAATGAAATAGAGACAGAAAAACAACTGAAAGAGTTAATAAGACCAAAAGCTGGTTCTTTGAAAAGATCAACAAAATTGATAAACCATTGGCCAAACTGACAAAAGAAAAACAGGGGAGGAAGCAAATAACCCGCATAAGAAATGAGATGGGTGCTATCACAATAGACCCAACTGAAATTAAAAGAATCATAACAGAAGACAATGAAACACTGTACTCTAACAAATTTGAAAACCTAGAGGAAATGGACAAATTTCTAGAAACTCACTACCTACCCAAACTAACACAAACAGAGGTAGAACAACTAAATAAACCCATAACAAAAGAAAAGATTGAAAAGGTAATTTACAAACTCCCAAAAGAAAAAGCCCTGGCCCGTACAGCTTCACTGGAGAATTCTACCAAACTTTCAGAGAAGGGTTAACACCACTACTACTAAAGGTATTTCAGAGAATAAAAAAGGATGGAATACTCCCAAACTCATTCTATGAAGCCAGCATAACCCTGATACCAAAACCAGGTAAAGACACAACAAAAAAGGAAAATCACAGACCAGTATCCCTCATGAAGGCTGATGCAAAAATCCTCAAAAAAAATTCTAGCCAATAGAATTCAGCAAAATATCAAAAATAATAATAATAATAATAATAATAATAATAATTCACCATGATCAAGTGAGATTTATACCAGGTATGCAGACATGGTTCAACATTAGAAAAACAATCAATGTAATCCATCACATAAATAAAACACAAGACAAGAACCACATGATCTTATCAACTGATGCAGAAAAAGAATTTGACAAAGTCCAACACCCATTCATTACAAAAACTCTCAACAAAATAGGAATAGAAGGGAAATTCCTCAAAATAATTAAGGGCATTTATACAAAGCCAACAGCCAACATCATCTTAAATGGAGAGACTTCAAAAGCATTCCCCTTGAGAACGGGAACCAGACAAGGATGCCCTTTATCAACACTCTTATTCGACATTGTGCTGGAGGTCCTAGCCAGAGCAATTAGGCTAGAAAAATAAATAAAGGGCATCCAAATTGGTAGGGAAGAAGTCAAAGTATCTCTATTTGCAGATGATATGATCTTATACACAGAAAACCCCAAAGAATCCACAAGAAAACTACTGGAACTAATAGAAGATTTCAGCAAAGTATCAGAATACAAGATAAACATACAAAAATCAGTTGGATTCCTCTACACCAACAAAGAGAACTTCGAAGAGGAAATCACCAAATCAATACCATTTACAATAGCCCCCAAGAAGATAAAATACTTAGGAATAAATCTAACCAGAGACATAAAAGATCTATACAATGAAAAGTATAAGACACTACTGCAAGAAACCAAAAGAGACCAGCATAAGTGGAAAAACATACTTGCTCACGGATAGGCAGACTCAACAAAGTGAAAATGTCAGTTCTACCCAAAGCGATCTACACATACAATGCAATCCCAATCACATTCCAATGGCATTTTTTAATGAGATAGAGAAACAAATCACCAACTTCATATGGAAAGGGAAGAGGCCCTGGATAAGTAAAGCATTACTCAAGAAGAAGAACAAAGAAAAAGAACAAACACTACCTAATTTTAGAACCTATTGTACCGCTACAGTAGTCAAAACAGCTTGGTACTGGTACAACAACAGATACATAGACCAATGGAACAGAATTGAGAATCCAGACATAAATTCATCCACCTATGAGCAGCTGATATTTGACAGAGGCCCAAAGTCCGTTAACTGGGGAAAAGACAGTCTCTTTAACAAATGGTGCTGGCATAACTGGATATCCATCTGCAAAAAAATGAAACAAGACCCATACCTCACACCATGCACAAAAATGAACTCAAAATGAATCAAAGACCTAAGAATAAAATTGAAAACGATAAAGATCATGGAAGAAAAAATAGGGACAATGCCAAGAGCCTTAATACGTGGCATGAACAGAATACAAACCATAAGTAACAATGCACAAGCACCAGAAAAGAGACTAGGTAATTGGGAGCTCCTAAAAATCAAACACTTAGGCTCATCAAAAGACTTCACCAAAGAGTCAAAGACAACCTATAGACTGGGAAAAAAAATTTGGCCATGACAAATCCGATCAGCATCTAATCTCTAAAATCTACAAGATACTGCAAAACCTCAACAACAAAAAGACAAATAACCCAGTTAAAAAATGGGCAAAGGATATGAACAGGCACTTTGCCTAAGAAGACATTCAGGTGGCTAACAGACACATGAAGAAGTGCTCAGGATCAGTAGCCATTAAAGAAATGCAAATCAAAAAACCACAATGAAATACCATCTCACCCCAACAAGGCTAGCATTAATCCAAAAAACACAAAATAATACATGCTGGAGAGGTTGCAGAGAGACTGGAACACTTAGACACTGTTGATGGGAATGTAAAATGATACAACCACTTTAGAAATCGATTTGGTGCTTCCTTAAAAAGCTAGAAATAGAAGTACCATACAATCCAGCTATCTTGCTCCTTGGAATATATCCTAGAGAAATAAGAGCCATCATACAAATAGATATATGCACACCCATGTTCACTGCAGCACTGTTCACGATAGCAAAAAGATGTAAACAACCTAGATGCCCATCAACGGATGAATGGATAAACAAATTATGGTATTCACACAATGGAATACTACACAACAATAAAGAACAATGAAGCCGTGAAACATCTTTTAACGTGGAGGTATCTGGAGGGCATTAGGCTGAATGAATTTAGTCAGTAACAGAAAGACAAGTATTGTATAAGATCACTGTTATAAGAACTCAAGAAAAGGTTTAAACACAGAAGAAAACATCCTTTGATGGGGAGGGAGGGAGAGGGTTATTCACTAACTAGATAGTAGACAAGAATTGTCTTAGGTGAAGGAAAGGACAGCACACACTACAGGGGAAGTCAGCACAATGGGACTAAACCAAAGCTAAGAAGTTTCCTGAATACAATCAAACACTTTGAGGGACAGAGTAGCAGGGGCAGGGGTCTGGGGACCATGCTTTCAGGGGACTTGCAGGTCAATTGGCATAACAAAGTTTATTAAGAATGTGTTCTGCATCCTACTTTGGTGAGTGGCGTCTGCGGTCTTAAAAGCTAGCAAGCAGCCATCTAAGATGCACCAATTGGTCCCATCCACCTGGAGTAAAGGAGAATGAAGGACACCAAAGACACAAGGAAGGTATTAGCCCAAGAGACAGAAAGGGCCACATAAACCAGAGACTTCATCAGCCTGAGACCAGAAGAACTAGATGGTGCCCGGCTACCACCAGTGACCACCCTGACAGGGAACACAACAGAGAGTCCCTGAAGGAGCAGGAGAAAGGTGGGGTGCAGAACTCAAATTCTAGCAAAAAGACCAGACTTAATCGTCTGACTGAGACTGGAGGAACCACAGAAACGGTGGCCCTCGGACTCTCTGTCAACCCAGAACTAAAATAATTCCCGAGGCCAACTCTTCAAAGATTGGACTGGACTGTGGGACATAAAATGATACCTATGAAGAGTGTGCTTCTTAGCTCAAGTTGATACATGAGACTAAATGGCCAGCTTCTGTCCGGAGGTGAGATGAGAAGGCAGAGAGAGTCAGGAGCTCGTTGAATGGACACGGGAAATCAGGGGTGGACAGAAGGAGTGTGCTGTCACAGTATAGGGAGAACAATTAGGGTCACATACAATGTATGTATAAATTTTTGTATAAGAAACTAACCCGAAATATAAACTTTCACTTAAACTACAACAATAAATAAAAAAGAACAAAAATAAAGAAGGGAAAAAAAATGGTAATCTAAACACTATTGATCATTCATCTGAGTTGCTGGATACACTTAAAATTTCAAAGTATCCTTTGTTTAAACATACTTTCTAATTAAGATTTTATACTATTTTCTCTATTCAGAATGACATTCCCAATCAATCCAACCACGGAGTTTTAATCAGGATTTATGCACATTCAGAAAATCCCCTTGATTCATGAATTTAGTATTCATCATTTCATTTGAATAGTCTACAGCTTTTGTTAAGATTTGGGCTCAGTAGCCTTTAGCTCTTTGTTCGCTCCGTCCTCAGCCAGGAAAGGTTAGTATCACCTGAGCCTGGGCCAGGCAGGGAGAAGCTCAGTTAAAACAAAAGTAATAGAGAAATGCCAACTCAGGTTAAGGTTAGTTTCTTGTGCAATATTTGCTGAACTTAAACTTATAGTTTGTTGAGAAGTTAAAACTGAAAGAGCCCCTCCATCACCCCTACTACCCTACCAAAAAGAATCAACCACCATAAAACCCGTTGCAGTCAAGTTGATTTTGACTCATAGCGACCCTAAAGGACAGAGTAGAACTGTCCCATAGGGTTTCCAAGGCTGTAATCTTTAAAGAGTGGACTGCCATATCTTTCTTCTGCCGAGCAGCTGACGGGTTCAAATCACCGACCTTCTGGTTAGCAGCTGACCTCTTAATCATTGTACCACCAGGGCTCCTTAAAAAGAATCAATTTAGAGACAATTACCTGGTCTCAAAGTATTTTGTTTCAGGAAAAGAAATTTTCAAAAGTCTGTATTCCTAAGAACTCAATCAGACAGCCCCTATATAGTCTATAGGGTAGAAATAATAATGAAAGGCATACACTGATACGGAAAATTCAGTTTTAAAAATATCTGAGTTTCACAGGAATTACACATATATTAATATACAATCAGTTACCTGCTAATATTTATTGAGTCCCTTTTATGTAATATTCAAATGCATATTCAAATAATTATTGCATGTCCATAGAATACTAGAGTTATGAATAAGGGCTTTCTATTTATTTTCTGTTCTGTAACAATATAAAAAGTTCAGAATTTTCTTGTTCCTACATACACACACCTCTGTCAGTGGAAGAAGTCAAGAATACCCCAACCACTTCCCTGACTGGAAAAGACAACAACTATCTTTTTTACATCAACTATTGTTTCTCTTTAAATTACACAAAATCAACCAATGGGGGAAAAATGGAAAGAAAGCAATGAAGCAACAAATAGAGAATAATCAAATAGTTATCTATATTTAGGCTTAGGGTGCCATAGGAAACCTCTAGAACATCTAGAAAGTTAATTTAAAGATGGATTTTGGATTCTGGTCTTGATAAGGTCTCCCAAGACGCTGAAAATGCACCTCACAACAGGGCTCCACATAAATCCTCATGAATTTATATTAATAGTTGATTTATATTCCATCCTTAACACAGGAGCTAGAAAGAAAATAAAGCCAACCTAACACCACCAAATATCAATGAGACTGTTACTTGAATCCACTGGTTTGGCCTGTCTAAGGGACAGGAGAACCAGGCAGTTGGGTCAAAATAAAAAGACAAGTTATCCTGCCAAGCTGCATGTAAAGCAGAGTTTTTGAGCTTCTCTTTGATGGCTAAAATAAAATGAAATACAAAACAACTCAAGGAGATTCTGACCACAGTGTGGCCAGCTCATCATCAAAGCCCTAGGAGCACAGTGTCCTGCACAAGAAAAGACATTAAAGTAAACCCAAACACACACTGTTGGAGGGTGATAACTTGCCTGATAACCACCGCAGAGTAAAATGGTTTTCCTTCATCCCCATATTTCTGCAGAATATTTAAACTTTCTCTAAGGCTAAAATAAATATATAAATAAATAACCCTCCATTTCACATTACTTCTAGAAACAAATTGTGGTTTCGGGCAATGTTAATCAACAAAAAGAATTAAACCAGAAGTCTTTAAAATTAGCCGTGACCTTATTTATGGCTTCATTACTTTCAAGATTTCATTTGTTGGGTTGTTTATGTCACCTCAGCCTTTAAATTAATTGCTGTATCTCTAACTATATTAGAACAGCTTAATGGATGGTGACTGCATGTTTTACTGACCAAAATTGAACATTTGCAGAAATTGTAACACCAGACAGCCACTTAAATTCACCCATGTATTACATGAAGTTGTGTTTATACTTCTGGATTGATCCTTTAACAGGAAAGTATAATGTTTTGGTCCAATATGGTACAATTTGATATAACTAGCGGTGAGGCTGGAAAGGGAAGTCTTAGAGGCCCATAAACATCAGGTGAGGAGCTTAGGGTTTATCTTGGAGACACCCAATAAGAAGCCAAAGAATAATTTTAAGTAAGAGAATGACATGGTTAAATTTTTATTTTAGATTGAAAATTCTGGGTATTGGGTAAAGTAGGGGTTTGAGGAGAACAAAACTGGGGGCAGGAAGAGAAGGCTATTGCCAGAATTCATGTGCAGTAGTATAGAAGCACTAGAAAAGAACATCACATTTGGCAAAACAGAAGGTCAGAGAAAACGAGGGAGACCTCCATGAGATGGATTGACACAACAGCTGCAACAATGGGCTCAAACACACCACCAATTGTGAGGATGGCGCAGGACTGGACAAAGTTTTGTTCACTTATACATAAGGTCGCCATGAGTCAGAGCCAACTTGATGGCAACTAGCAACAATAATAGTATGTTGTTGTGTGCCTCTAAGTTGATTCCGACTCATAGAGACCCTACAGGACAGAGTAGAACTGCCCCATAGGATTGCCTAGGCTGTAATCTTTATGAAAGCAGGCTGCCACATCTTTCTCTCGCAGAGCAACTGGTGGGTTTCCAACCACTGGCCTCTCAGTTAGCAGCTGAGTACTTAACTATCACTCCACCAGGGCTCCTTGATAACAGAAAGAGAGGAAGAATCTGGAGTGATTTAGAATGTAAAAATTAGTAAGTCTTTGCCACTGACTGGCTAGGGTGTGGGGTGGGGGGAGTGCAGTGTAAGAGAAAGGTTTCTAACTTAAGTCTATGTATGTGTGGTGATACCATTAACTGAGATTAGACTTACAAAAGTCAGAGAGGGTTTAGAATGAAAAATAAACTCATTTTTGGATAGTTTGGGTTTGAGGTGCCTCAGAGACACAAGAAGAATGCAGTCCCAGCTGGTGGTTAGCTACAAGAATCTGGGCTCTAAGGAGAGGGATGGGCTAATGTAGGGCCTGCTAAAGCCTTAAACTAGAAGAACACATAGAGAATAGCAGTGATTCAAAGATAGATCCCTGGGGAACCCAAAATTTAGAGGATAAGTAGAAGAGAACCCCCAAAGAGACAGTTAAGGACTAGTCAGAAAGGAAAGGTGAACCAGGAGACAGTAATACCACAGAACCAAAAGAACAAAGAGTTTCATCAATGCCACAGAGTGATCCAAGATGAGGATTGAGAATGGTTTATTGGATCAGAATTTAGGAGGCCGTCGCTGTCCTTTGTGAAGGCAGTTTCAGTGAAATTGTGATTTTAAGGATGTGTTACATAGCATATGGTGTGTATTTGTTTCCTATTGCTGTAACAAATCACCACAAACTTAGTGAGTGAAAACAACAAAAATTTACTTTCCTATTGTTCTGGAGGTTAAAAGTCTGATATGGGTCCCACTGGGCTGAAATCACCGTGTTGACAGGGCTGTATTCTGGAGAATCTGTTTCCTTGCCTTGACCAATTTCTAGACGCCACTGCAGTCCATGGCCCATGGCCCCTCCCTCTGTTTCAAAGCCAGCAGCATAGCATCTTCATATTCGACTCTCCTGCCTCCCTCTTTCCTTATAAGGACTTTCTAATTACCCTGGGCTCACTCAAATAATCCAGGATAATCTCCTTCCTCATCTCAAGACTCTTAATCACATCTGCAAAGTCTCTTTTGTCATGTGAGGTGACATGCTGACAGACTCCAGGGGTTAGGACATGGATATCCTTGCTGTTGTTGTTGTTGCCATTGAGCCAGCTCCAACTCATGGCTCAGTCCTGTGCCATCTTCATGATCACTGGTAAGTCTGAGTCTATGGCTGTGGCTATTGTGTCAACCCACCTCATTGAGAGGGTTTCCTGCGTTTTTGCTGACCCTCTACTTTACCAAACATGTCATTTTCTAGCAATTAGTCTTTCCTGATGACATCTCTAAAGCCAGTGAGCCAAACTCTTGCCACCTCACTTCCTCTAAGGCTGATTTGTTGGTTCTTTTGGCAGTCCACAGTGTACTCAATATTCTTTGCCAACACCACAATTTGAATGCATCAATTCTTCTTCTTCTTTTTTTTTTTTCATTGTCCAACTTTCTACTGCATATGAGGTCACTGAAATGACTACGGCTTGGATCAAGCACACCTTTGTCATCAAAGTGATATCTTTGTTTTTTGGAAAACTTTGGGGGCCATTATTCTGCTTACATAGAGTGAACTAGATGTGAGAGAGCAGATACAGCAGTGTATACCAAATCTAGATTAATCGCTCAAGAAGTTGGGATCACTATATTATTAGGCAAATAACACACACCTTCTATGGTTGTTTGCCAACTGCTCCCTCCCCACCACAAGGTATTTTTGTAAGCTCCACTATGCCAATTTTTTTTTTTTTTTTACAGCAACATGTAAAAAAAAAAAATGGCATAATAGCACTTATGAAAATACCTTGTAAGGGAAGGGAGAGCCTGGCAAACAAAGGTAGAAGGCGTGTGTTATTTGTATAAAAATACAGTAAAAATGAAGAGGAAAAATGGGGCAGAAAATAGTAGCTATAGGGTGAAATGATTAAAGAAAAAAGGAGCACTATAAAGACTGGAGCTTGTTCACAAGCTAAATGGAAGTGCCAGGAGAGAAGTGCCAGGAAGTGCCAAAGCATGGATGTGAGAGGAGATAACTTCCAGGCCCCTTGAAGGGGAAGGCGTGGAATCCAGAACACTGTCCACAGAGCTGACCTGGAAGGAGAAAGCTAGTCCTTAGCAGGTGAGGAGAGGGAACTGGCAAAGGTGCAGATGTAGCTGAATTCTAGGTTTGAGCTGAGGGGTGTGTTGAAGAGAGCAACAAGGTTGGGAACACTTGCTGAAGTGAGTGGAGAACTAGCTAGCCAAGGTCAGATATAGACAACGAAGGGCCCTGAGATGGGAGCCCAAATGGAAGCACATTAATCAGCAAGGCTACCAACCTGCAAAACTCAAATCACAACGAGGCTTACTACCTTCAAGAATTCATTTCTCACATTCTAAGAACAGCAGAGATAAATAATATTAAGTGAATAAATAAAGGGGTATTTGATTTCTTGAATACCATATACAACTTTGTTATATGACCCAATGTTTTCAAGAGAGCAATGTTTAATAACTGCCTCTATCTAAAAAAACTAGTTTTGTTCTGTTTGCCAGACTTCCTTCTGACACAACTGAATCCCAGTTTTAATGGGGGAAAAACAAGTTCACAAACGTCTTTTCTTTTGAAATTGGCATTTTCTCTTTAGTAGTAAAATGCATGCAAAAAGCGTATGATTATGGTATTTATGTTTCCATTAAGGTGGCCTCAGTAAGCTGGGGGAGTCTACTCTACTATTTTCCTGCTATTTAGATTTATAGCAGCACAGTACCTATTTTATTTCAATTATATTGGAGGACAATGCACTCTTGGTGGCAAATGATTGCATGGTGACAGAAAATGTCCATTAGAGCTGTCTTTCTGTAGAGCTTTTTACTACAGATTCTGATACCTAGATGTAAAAATACGAATTGCATGGTGTCCTCTGGTAAATTACATACATATATATATGATTGATTGGCATTTCATCACTCCTTTGTTAGAATTCAAAGCATAGGAAACTTCCTAAATTGGAATTCTTTAACTCAGCATGAAAAGAAACATGTTCGTGTCAAGAAATAGTGAAAAGAATAAAGTTTGGGAACATCACACCTGCAGGCTGACCTTTTAAATAAAATAGTTATTTTATCATATGTAAACAATGGGCATTTATGAATGTCAAGATAAAGCTGTGACCAATATGGAAATTATAAATTATTTCACAGCTTCACTGTTAACAGACCTTAATAAACTAATTCACATAGGACTTCTTTTTTTTTTTTTCCCCATTAGCCCAAGAGTAGTGTTTTCCACAATCCGTCCGTTTGTTGTATTGTGGTGGTTTGTGTGTTGCTGTGTTGCTGGAAGCTATGCCACCAGTATTTCAAATACCAGCAGGGTCACCCATGGCGGAAAGGTTTTAGCAGAGCATCCAGACTAAGACAGGCTTGGAAGAAAGGCCTGGTGATCTATAGCTGAAAATTAACCAGTGAAAACCCTATGGATCACAGCAGAATACTGTCTGACACAGTGCTGGAAGATGAGCCCTCTAGGTTGAAAGGCAAACACACCAAAGATCATGAAGATGATGCAGGACTGGGCAATGTTTCATTCTGCTGTACAGAAGGTCACCATGAGTGTTTTCGAAAGTGTGGATGGTTCAGTTGCAACAAAATCATCTGAGGTGCTGGTTAAAAATGTGGATTCTTAGCCACCAATCAGATCTACTGAATCAGAATATCTTTGATGGAGGCCAGGAAATCTGCACTGTGAAAACCATCCCATGCTCTATTATACATGCTAAAATAAAATAAAAATACTGTTCTACAATGCAGCTTATTACACTTCTTAAGATCACAATGGTAAAAATCCCTGCATCTCCCTGCTGCATTCCCACCCCTCCCCATCTCCCCCATCTCCAGAAGATACCCAAAAATCAAACCCACTGCTGCCGAGTCAATTCCAACTCATAGTGATCCTATAGGATTTCTGAGGCTGTAAATCTCTACAGAAGACTGCCACATCTTCCTCCTGTGGAGTCGCTGGTGGTTTCGAACTGCCAACCTTTTGGTTAGCAGTCGATCGCTTTAACCACTGCACCACCAGGGCTCCTTTCCAGAAGATAACTCGATGCAAATAGAAATGCCAAAATTTTCCACAAGGTTTGAGAAAGTCAAGTCTCCATATCTCCAAGGAGCATGGCAAGCTTGGAATCAGCCAGAATTTCATGAAAGTAGTTCATGAAGAACTTTAAACTGTCAAAGGACAGACTGATATTAATTCAGAGATCATGTTTTCACACCACTATCGCCCATCCACTCTAGCACTTATTTTTAATCCAGGTAGCTATTCCATACATTTATAGAGTAGAATTTGTAGAAGCAATCTGAAATGACTCATACTGAACTCAACAAGCCCTGATTTAGAGAGAAACTGCTCACAATATGATATGATTTATGGAGAATACTATTTAATAATTGAGGTGGTATCAGCAGAATTGCATCCCCATGCTTTAATATCTATGTTAAATATAAGGAATAAAACTTATCTTTATTCATTTCAATTTTTTCTTTGATTCTCTCTGTATTAATGTGGGGATGTTGTACTTTTCTGAGTAAAAGCCCATTTCCTAAGTATCAACAGCAACAGCAAATGCTTCAATAGTGTTTACTGTGGACCAGGCACAGTGTTGAGTACTTTTTATGTATTAGCAGATTTAAACATCCCGAAGTATTATTATGATCCTCATTTTACAGATGAGGAAAACGAAGCACAGGATATACACAGCTGATGGTGGAAGAGCCAGAATCAACTCAGACAGCCTGGTTCCATAGTTCATTGTCTCTTACACGTTACATTCCATTGCCTTTTACATCATAGCAGGATTGTAGTTAGAGGCAGGAGCTGCAGAGTGAGAGCAGTCTATCAAAGACATACCACTGGACATTTGATTGATAACATTTCTTTAAATAGAGGCTTAACAACATGAAAGGCAGAAGAGCTAATTGAGCAACACTGGAGAATTTTGCCCGTTATATATTTTCACCAAATACTGTGGAAATGATTTGACCAGGGGATAGTCTTCCAATAAGCAGACAGTCTTTATCAAAAGAGGATGACTCCCTTCAGGCTCTTCTGTGCATAATTCATTGGACTCAGCATGCTGTCTGGCTCTATGAAACAGACAGGGGCTAACTTTCCACAGATGACAAGGAGTCCAGGTGGACAGCTGCTCAAGGGATTAGGCAGCTGCCCTCTCTCTATATGTGATTTTCATCCTTAGCATTGTAAGATAGCCCTACCATAGCTGTCAAGTCAATTCTGACTCATAGGGACCCTGCCTGGGAGCACTGCATCCAAATTGTGGGCAGGGAGAAGGGGAAGTGATAAAGGGTAAAATGCTGAGCCTACCCCATTTTAATCAGGGGGGGAAAAAAGTTTTGCAAGAAGCCCCATCCAGTAGATTCATATCTAGCACACTAGTCAGAACAACGTCACATGATCTTCTTACTGCAAGGGAGCCTGGGGAATTGAAATTTTTATGTGCATGTACTGCCAGTCTGAGAAAAACTGGGATTCTGTTAAGAAAGACAGAAGAGAAGAAGAGATTTTGGTAAGGCAACTAGCAGTGCCTTCCCAGTTGGGGAGAACTATGGGACCACAGATAGCACTGTACCGACTGAGGTATGCCCGCCAGTTGAAGATGCAGCAACCAAATAGGAAACACACCATCGTCCAAACAAACACAAGACTATCAGTCACTGACAATGGCTAAGCTTTCAGATAAGGATTTTAAAGTACTTTGAGGCCCCTGGTCATGAGCAGGATAAAAAATAAGTATATCAACATTTTCTGTGAGTTAATGCCTTGTTTTTCACATAAAGCAGAAGGGCATGGCCTACTTCTCTTTAGTAGCAATCCAAGATAAGAACATCAGAATGCTACCAAGGATATTAAATAGTTGTATATTAAATAGTTGTAACAATACCACTTTGACCAAAGCATACAATCAGATAACACTTCATTTGCCAATCAAATTGGACAGGTATGGAAATATTCCTAGACATAGTAAGATGCTACCTTATAAAAAAGCATTTCATAAATAATATGTGGAAATTGAGGAAGTATTCCATTCTCACATCAAATTCACAGCATTTAATACATTATCCTTGGAGCTGCCATGTGATGCTCTCAGGTCTACATTTCTGACTATAAGATCAATCAAAATGATTAAGCAGTAAAATTTGGAATACTGCTTTCTTAGTGAACAATGAAAATCCCTGAAGAGCTGACCTGCTCATACTCTTATAAAATCAAAAAAATTGAATAATAAAATTCAGTGGACACCAATTCCATAATTTGGTGGAATTTAGTTGGTTGATAGGAACTTCTTTATTGTCTATATTTTTTTCAAACAGCAAATACACTCTGAGAAGTTTCAAATTTTGTGTTCCCATTTGAAAGATGATGTTTTTAAATCATTAATAAAAGCATATTCTGGATCATCTTACAGGTGAGTTAAATTTCATTGTCTGAGTTTAAGGTTACAGATATGAAACCACCAAGACCTACTTTCAAGCCAGTGCTAATACACGTGACTCGGACTTCATGCATAAATGGTGCATCTATGCCATGTGCAGATCAAATGTCACCAGACATGGGCATGCAAAGGATCTGCAAGAATGTGACCAAGAAAGTGATGGGAGAATTGAGTCAGTGCTGGGCTCAGGGGGCAGGGAAACACTTGGATGATCCTGCAATGTTGCAGCCACCACCATATTCATGATTTGTGCAAGAGTTTGGATTTAGACAAAAACATTATTGGCCACATTAAATTAATGTTGTTCATTTGAGTGTAATAGTTTTGCCATTTTGTTTGTATTTAATTTGTAAAGATGTTTGGTTTTATAGTTGTATAATGGCTATAAACAGGAGTGCAGTCCTATTTTATTTTTATACATATTTAAGTAACATTATAATCAAAACAATTTAATTCAATAGTGTAGTATCAAGAGATTGTATTTCCTTAAAAAAAAAAAGAAAGAAAAGAATCTCTCCTCTACTCCTGTCTGAGAAGCACTTTTCTACAGCTTTCTCAGTGATAGGAGAAGACAATGGAGGTGATACCATTATTTCCAAACCAAAGTCACATTCAATTACAGGTAGGTGAAGGAGTACTGTAAAGGTGAAATAATTCCCCAATTTTTATATTGGTAACACCAGCCATAGTTTAATGAATATCTTCTTCTTTGCAAAAATAATAATAATGAAAAACTAAACTTTAAGTTTCTGAGTCTTTTTTTAAAGTAATATCACACTTGGTTGGAAGCATCTCAGAAATTCTCTAGTCCAACCATCCTCTCGGGACACAACTGCAGAAAGCGTTATAATCACTGACATTTAGCTGTCAAAGAGCTTGAGTGTGCTTGAGTGAGATGAAGGGGTTGTGAATACAGAAATGCCTAAGATATGACTGTGAGTTGCTTCCTGCTTGATGTGACTCGTCCTCATGATCAAAGTCTCCTCTGGTATTTTGCTGTGTGGGTTTTTGAAGGAAACTAGTTAGGAGGCAGAGTGTCACCTTGAAGTCAGCTTGGGGCAGAGCAGAGAGTGCAGGCAGGGATACTGGACCTCAGAAGGAGAGGGGGCTGAGAGAATGTAAGCCATTTTGAAAATGGATGGAAATCTTCGGGAGACATTTAGACACTTGTAGGGCACTGAAATGTGTCCCTGCGTTGCACAAATGGTTAAGTGCTCAGCAACTAATGAAAGGTTGGAGGTTCAAACCCACCCAGAGGCACTTCTGAAGAAGGGCCTGGTGATCTGCTTCTGAAAGTTCACAGCCTTGAAAACCCTATGGAGCACAGTTCTACTGTGCACACATGGGGTCTCCATGAGTCGGAATCAACAATGACAACAGGTTTGGTTTGGTTTGGTTTAGGGCACTGAAATGAGGCCACTATTTCTGGACCTCAGGAGCCGGGGAGGTCCCCTCTGACTCCTGTCTCTGATGTCAGGTGGGACTTTTGGCTACATGAATAACCAATACAAGCACATCTACTATTTTTTAGATTTTCAAACTGGATGTCGAAGGTGCTGAAAATGAGGAATATTTCTAACAATGATCAACAACATTTTAATGGATTTTTCCCAGTTTCTCTAAAAGTTCTTAGCTGGCAGTACCAGTGTCTTTTTTCGTAAGAAACCACTTTTTTTTCTTTTTTCTTTTATTGTACTTTAAGTGAGAGGCTACAATTCAAGCTAGTCTCTCATACAAAAATTTATACACACATTGTTATGTTACCCTAGTTGCTCTCCCTATACTGTGACAGCACACTCCTCCTTTCTAACTCTGATTTCCCATGGCCATTCAACCAGCTCCTGACCCTCTCTGCCTTCTCATCTCACCTCCAGACAGGAGCTGCCCATTTAGTCTCATGTATCTTCTTGAGCTAAGAAGCACACTCTTCATGAGTATCATTTTATGTCCCATAGTCCAGTCTAATCTTTGTCTGAAGAGTTGGCCTCGGGAACAGTTTTAGTTCGGGGTTGACAGAGAGTCCAGGGGGCACGCTTTTCAGGGTTCCTCCAGTCTCTGTTAGACCATTAAGTCTGGTCTTTTTACTAGAATTTGACTTCTGCACCTCACTTTTCTCCTGCTCCAGCAGGGACTCTCTGCTGTGTTCCCTGTCAGGGTGGTCACTGGTGATAGTTGGGCACCATCTAGTTCTTCTAGTCTCAGGCTGATGCAGTATCTGGTTTATGTGACCCTTCTGTCTCTTGGGCTAATACCTTCCTTGTGTCTTTGGTGTCCTTCATTCTCCTTTACTCCAGGTGGATGGGGCCAATTGGTGCATCTTAGATTGCTGCTTGCTAGCTTTTAAGACCGCAGACGCCACTCACCAAAGTAGGATGCAGAACACATTCTTAATAAACTTTGTTATGCCAGTTGCTCTAGATGCCCCCTGAAACCATGGTCCCCAGACCCCTGCCCTTGCTACTCCATCCCTTGAAGTGTTTGGTTGTATTCAGGAAACTTCTTAGCTTTGGTTTAGTCCAGTTGTGCTGACTTCCCCTGTAGTGTGTGCTGTCCTTCCCTTCACCTAAGATAATTCTTGTCTACTACCTAGTTAGTGAATAACCCTCTACCTCCCTCCCCACCCTTGTAACCACCAAAGAATGTTTTCTTCTGTGTTTCAACCTTTTCTTGAGTTCTTGTAATAGTGGTCTTATACAACGTTTGTACTTTTGAGACTGATTAAATTCACTCAGCATAATGCCTTCCAGATTCCTCCATGTTATGTTTCACGGATTCATCGAGAAACCACTTTTGATGGGACACTCATGGCCTTCAAATGCTGCTTCACCTTATATAAGCAGCTTTCGACAGTACAGCAGAAACCAAATAACAAAGACACTTTTTAAGAAAATGTCACTGTCACTGATAAAAAAACTTATTGTTTTAATCTTGACACATCTTAGTTAATAAGCACTGTGAATCTTCTAGGGGATCACACCAAAGGGTTCTAAATAAACCTTACACCTCTTAAGTTAACTTATATTACCTACTCATTACAGTCAACATCAAATAGGTTTTCATAAAACAATAAAGAAAACCTAAAACCCAAATAAAGGAGACAACAGAAGAAAAATCAGACTAGAGTCTTCCTTTAAAATCTGCTTCTGCATTTACTATTCTTTAAAATGCTTCCTTCTGGGTTTGCCTGAGGGTTATCTGTTGCATTTGCAAACCTCTATTAAAAATAGCTGGAGTACCTAAAATATAAACTGCTTTCAAAATGTAGCAGACGAATAGCACATAGATGTTACAGATGATGTAATTTCAGTACATCTCTAGTCTTCTGGAAGGGATCACAAATTGTAGTCCTTAGGAGCAGTGGCAACAGCACCAGACCTGGAAACTTGTGAGAAATGCAAATCGTCGGGCTCCACCCCAGACCTAAATCAACTGTTCTGGGGAGGGCCCAGCAGCCTGTGTTTTTATAAGTACTCCAGGTGATTCTGATACATGCTAAAGCTTGAGAACTACTCACTTTGAGCAAAATCTGTGATTTCAAAGTTCAAAGCCCAGTTCCCACATAGAAAAACGATTATAAGAAACCTTCAAAAGAAGTGATGTGATCAGAGTATTGTTCATGACGGTAAAATCCGCATGTTTGAAACAAAAGAAAAAGAGTATTGTTTTCTTCGTGAACCAAACTCTACATGGTGTTTGAATTTATAAATAGTGTTTGACTATAGAAATACCTACTAAGAGATCTGTTTTCAAACTGATTCAGTTAAAATTTGAAAAAAATATAGAGTCATTACAATACAGTCAACCTCACACTCCTTTGTGCTATAACAATACACATAATTCAGATCTGAGGTCTGTGGTTGTTACTGTGCTTTTTGAAGACTAGCTAGACTATACGTCTTGTCTACTAATTCTTTAATAATACAAAATTATTCCACCAGGAAAAAAAGAAATGTGGCCTTTAAAAATCATAATTGAAATAATCACGTCGCTCCCCGTCTGTTTAATTACAAGTAGAGATTCTCCTAGCCTTCTAGCGTTAAAAGGAAATATCACATAAGTAGGAGAGCCATAGCTTCAAGTTTGCTTTTTATTTGAGTTATAAACTAAAGGTGGATTCCCAGATCTAACGTCGCTTTAAGAACAAGATGAACTATGTTGGAATTGTTAGAAAAGATATCAAAACTTCTGCTGTTCCTCCCATTGGGCTTCCATTTACATAACTTTGACACAAAGGCTTTTAAAAAGGCATGAATAAAAGACAGTCTGGTTTGAGGACTGATGAACAATCTACTTACCCCCATGTCAAAAACTACAGAAAACGCTGACTTGGAAGCAATACCTTGATTGCCGCTGGAGCCTACCTGTCTACAGCTGAAGGTTTGGAATTCCGGGGCTTCTTCACTTGGGCATACAAAGCATCCATCAGATGCCCTTCTCTTGGGCTCTGGGGTCTGGCCATGGAACCTTCATATGAAGGCATTCCCCCAAACATCAAATCATCTTCACAGCCAAAGGTCCGATGAAAGTCTTGGATTTCAGCATAGTCCCGCTCTCGAGCTTGCCGCTCTCTAAATTCTCGAGTTTTGGCTTGAATCCTGCAAAATTAGGACAAAGCTGAAAAAACAGAAACTATCTCTTTTCTAAGAATTGCGCTTAGAAACATTTATCAAAATATGTTATAAAATACATTTTATTTCATGCAGTTATAGGAAGATAAGTGGTATGAGACTTCAGTTACACTCAGATTGTCAAGGTAATATCAAGGTTGCTCAAAACAATCACTTCAGATAGCTTTCGCTAATGTCAATAAGATGCAGTCATAATTCAAATCTTAAATCTAAAATTTCACCTATTAACCAGCTTTAAAGAATCACCAGGGAAGGCTGCACAACACTGTAAACGTAATTAATGCCACTGAATTGTATACTTCAAAATGGTTAAAATGGCAAATTTTATGTTACATATAGTTCACCACAATTAAAAAAACAAAAATGTTTTTAAATTACCAGGAACACACGGTGTTATGGATTGAATTGTGTCCCCCTGAAAGATATGTTGCAGTTCTAACTCCTATACCTGTGAATGTGCCCTTGCTTAGGGAAATAGGGTTTTTCCTTTGTTATCAGTTGGGTCAAATGAGGTCATACTGAAGTAAGGGTGGGTCATTCTCCTAATTCCTTCTGAGTGGTGTCTTATGCAAAGGAGTGGCACACAGGGGAAGTGAGATGCCACGAGATGATGGATGGAGACACAGCTATAAGCAGCAAAGAAACACCAAGAATTGCTAGCAGTCACCAGAAACTAGGAGAAAGGCCCCCAGAAGGAAAGCTTTGTACTTCAAGCTTCCAGAAGTGTGAGAAAATAATTTCTGTTCTTTAAAGCCACCCACTAGGTGGAAACTAAGACACACAGTTTCAGGCATTCACTTGGATTTTACTCATGAATTTCTGTTAAGGCAACAAGAGGTTTGTAAAAAGTTACACACACATACATTACATATAGGTATGTATTTATAATTTATATCTCTTCCTCATTACAAATTAGCCATGAACACTCAAAATACTATGAAGCTTAAACATGAGTCTGCACAATAATTCATCATTAATGGTAAAAGGAAGCCTCAGTTTAACTACACCACATTTGATTTTGATGCCTACAGTACTGAGAAATCCTGAGACCAAGGACAAGAAGGCATCTATGCAATCAAATTCTAAAATAAAACTTGCTTGCATTACAACTAAGAAACAGATGTTAGATATTATTTTTACTGTAGGTATGTTTAAATATTTTACTAAGATTTTAAGCTACTTTGCTACAAAGTTCTCTTCAACTTATATTGATATAATATATGACTTAAGTCTATCTGAGTTATCTAAAAATAATTAAACAACCATTAATATAATTTTGGTGATTTTTGATGGAAATACACATACTTACAAATTTAAATATTTAAAAGCAGTGAAATCTTATTTATATGAAGTAATATCTCAGTTGACTTTAGTTTTATTGCAGTTATATGAATTTTCTTCATATCTGAAATAGACCTCTGTTAGTAAAAATGACAAACTGATTTAAATATAGATTCAAAAGAATCCAGAAAGAAAAAAACAAAAAACCAGACCATGACAGTTCCAAAAGAAAAGGAAAACTATAGACCAATATCTCCCATGAAAATGGAAGCAAAAATCCTTAACAAAATGTTATTAAATATACTGTAGAAGTATACAAAAATAATTATACGCCATGTTCAAGTGGGGTTTATTCTAGTGATACAAGCCTGGTTCAACACTCAAAATTAATTAATTCAATCTACCATGTTAACAGGCAAAAGAAGAAGAGTCACACGATCTTACCAATTGATACAGAAAAAAGCATTTGACAAAATTTAGCACCCATTCATGACAAAAATTCTCAGAAAACTACAAAGAAAGGGAGACTTCCTCAACTTTATAAAAAGCATCTATAAAAAACCTACAGCAAACATCATACATAATGGAGAATGACTGGGTGTTTTTCACTAAGATCAGAAATAAGCCAAGGATGTCTGCTCTCACCATTGTTATTCAACACAGTACTGGAAGTTCTAGAAAATACAATAAAGCTAGCAAAAAATAAAAGACATATAGATTGTAAAGAAGAAATAAAACTTTCTTATTTGCAGATGACATGATGGTCTACATAGAAAATCCCAAAGAATTGTTAAAAAAAAAAAAACTCCTAAAAATAATAAGCAAGTTCAGCATGGTCACAGTATACAAGAACAACATACAAAAATCCATTGTATTTCTACAGTGACAATGAATGTGTAGACACTGAAATTAAAAATATAATACCATTTGCAACAGCTTAAAAAAATGAAGTGTAAAACTAACAAAGAATGTACAAGGTTTGCATGCTGAAAACTACAAAATGTTGATAAAATAAGTCAAAGAACTCCAGATAACACTGTGTTCATGGACTGGAAGACTCAACAGAGTAAAGATGTCAATTCTCCCCAAAGTGATATACAGACTTAACGCAATTCCTATCAAGATCCCAGCAAGATTTTTGTAGTTTTTCTTTTTGTTTGTTTCTTTCATTGTATTTTAGATGAAGTTTTACAGAATAGTTTCTCATTAAACAGTTAGTACACATATTCTTTATTGACAATATGGTTAACAACCCCACGACATGTCAACACTGACCCTTCTCAACCTTGGGTTCCCTATTACCAGCTTTCCTGTACCCTCCTGCATTCTAGTCCTTGTTCCTTGACTGCTGTGCCCCATTCGTCTCATTCTGTTTTATAGGGCTGTCTAATCTTTGGCTGAACAGTGAACCTCAGGAGTGGCTTCATTACTGACCTAAAAGGGCATCCGGGGGCCATACTCCTGGGGTTTCTCCAGTCTCTGTCAGGCCAGTAAGTCTGGCGTTTTTTTTGTGAGTCAGAATTTTGTTCTGCATTATTCTCCAACTCTGTTCAGGACCCTCCGTTGTGATCCCGGTCAGAGCACTCAGGGGTGGTAGCCAGGCAACATCTAATTGTACTGGACTCAGTGTGGTGGAGGCCATAGTAGCTGTGGTCCATTAGTCCTTTGGATCAATCTTTCCCTTGTATCTTGTTTTCTTCATTCTCCCTTGCTCCTGAAGGGGTGAGACCAGTGGAGTATCTTAGATAGCTGCTCACAGGCTTTTAAGACTACAGATGCTACTCACCAAGGTAGAATGCAGAACATTTTCTTTCTAAACCTTGTTATGCCAGTTGAGCTAGATGTTCTCCAAGACCATGATCCCCACAGCCCTCTGCCCAGCAATTCAGTCCCTCAGGGACTTTGGATTTGTCTATAGAGCTTCCATGACCTTTCCTCGTACAAGTTGTGCTGGTTTCCCCAGTACTGTGTACTGTCTTACCCTTCACCAAAGTTACCACTTATCTATTGTCTGTTTAGTATTTCCCCCCCACCTCTCCCATCCCTCGTAACTGACAAAGATTGTTTCTTTTTGTGTGTAAACTTTTTCATGAATTTTTACAGTAGAAGTCTCATACAATATTTGTCCTTTTGTGATTGACTTGTTTCACTCAGCATAATGTCCTCTAGTTTCATCCATGTTATGAGATGCTTCACAAATACATCATTGTTCTTTATCAATACATGATACTCTATTGGGTATATGTACCATAGCTTGTTTATCCATTCATCTGTTGATGGGCATCTAGGTTGTTTCCATTTTTTGCTACTGTGAACAATGCTGCAATGAACATGGATGTGCATACGTCTATTCATGTGATGGCTCTTATTTCTCTAGGATATATTCCTAGGAGTGAGATTGCTGGATTGTATGGTATTTCTATTTCTAGCTTTCTAAGGAAGCGCCATATCGTTTTCCAAAATGGTTGTATCATTTTGCATTCCCACCAGCAGTGCATAAGAGTTCTAATCTCCCCGCAGCCTCTCCAACATTTGTTATTTCCAGTGTTTTTGATTCGTGCCAGTAATGCCAGGGTGAGATGGTATCTCACTGTGGCTTTAATTTGCATTTCTCTAATGGCTAGTGATCCCCAGCATTTCCTCATGTGTCTGTTGGCCATTTGAATGTCTTCTTTGGTGAAATGTCTGTTCATTTCCTTTGCCCAGTTTTTAATTGGATTATTTATCTTTTTGTTGTAGAGGTGTTGGATTTTCTGGTAGATTGTAGAGATTAGACCTTCGTCTGATTTGTAACATCCAAAAATTTTTTCCCAGTCTGCAGGTTCTCTTGTTACTCTTTTGGTGAAGTCTTTGGATGAGCATAAGTGTTTAATTTTTAGAAGATTCCAGTTATCTAGCTTATCTTCTGGATACTGGGTGTTGTTGGTTATGGTTTGTATCCTGTTAATGACGTGTATTAGGGCCTCTAGCGTTGATCCTATTTTTTCTTCTATGAACTTTACAGTTTTTCGCTTTATATTTAGGTCTTTGATCCACTTTGAATTAGTTTTTGTATATGGTGTGAAGCATGGGTCCTGTTTCATTTTTCTGCAGATGGACATCCAGTTTTGCCAGCACCATTTGTTAAAAAGACTATCTTTTCCCCATTTGATGGACTTTGGGCCCTTGTCAAGTATCAGGTGACTGTAAGTGGATGGATTTACATCAGGGTTCTCAATTCTGTTCCATTGGTCAATGTATCTGTCGTTATACCAGTACCAGGCTGTTTTGACCACCATAGCTGTATAGTAGGTTCTGAGATGAGGTAGTGCAAGTCCTCCTACTTTATTCTTCTTCTTCAATAGTGCTTTACCTATCTGGGGCTTCTTCCATTTCCATATAAAGTTAATGATTAGTTTTTCCATCTCTTTAAAGAATGTTGTTGGTACTTGGATCGGGATTGCACTGTATTTGTAAATTGCTTTGGGTAGAATTGCCATTTTTACAATGTTCAGTCTACCTATTCATGAGCATGGTATGTTTTTCCATTTACATAGATCCCTTTGTGTTTCCTGCAGTAGTGTTTGGTAGTTTTCTTTGTATAAGTCTTTTAGATACCTGGTTAGATTTATTCCTAAGTATTTTATTTTGGGGGGGGGGGGGCTATTATAAATGATATTGTTTTCCTGATTTCCTTTTCATCATTCTCTTTATTGGTGTATAGGAATCCAGCTGATTTTTCTATGTTTATCCTATATCCTGCTACTGTGCTGAATCTTTCCATTAGTTCCAGTAGTTTTCTCATGGACTCTTCAGAGTTTCCTATGTATACTATCATATCATCCACAAACACTGAGAGTTTAACTTTTTCATTACCAATTTGGATGCCCTTTATTTCTTTTTCTCGCCTTATTGCTGTAGTTAGAACTTCCAGTAGAATGTTAAATAGGAGTGGTGCTAAAGGGCATCCTTGTCTTATTCCTGTTCTCAAGGGGAATGTTTTCAGCCTCTCTCCAATAAGTATGATGTTGGCCATTGGTTTTGCATAGATGCCCTTTATTATGTTGAGAAATTTCCCTTCTACATCTATTTTATTGAGAGTTTTTATCAGGAACGGGTGTTAGACTTTCTCCAGTGCCTTTTCTGCATCAATTGAGATGATAATGTGGTTCTTTTCATTCCTTTTATTTATGTGGTGGATTACACTGACTGATTTTCTAATGTTGAACCAATGTCCTTGCATATCTGGTATGAATCCTACTTTATCGTGGTATATTATTTTTTGATATGATGCTGAATTCTACTGGGTGGAATTTTGTTAAGAAGTTTTGCATCTGTATTCACAAGAGATACTCGTCTGTAATTTTCTTTTTTTGTGTAGTCCTTGCCCGTTTTGGTATCAGGGTTATGCTGGCTTCATAGAATGAATTCAAGAGTGTCGCTTCCTTTTCTATGTTCTGAAATAGTTTGAGTAGTATTGGTATAATCTCTTCTCTGAATGTTTGGTAGAATTCTCCAATGAAGCCATCTGGGCCAGGGCTTTTTTTGTTGGGAGTTTTTTTTTAATTACCTTTTCTATCTCTTCTCTTGTTACAGGCCTGTTCAGATTTTCAACATCATCTTGTGTTAGTTAGGGTAGGTAATGTGTTTCTAGAAATTTGTCCATTTCCTCTAGGTTTTCAAAATTGTTGGAGTATAGTTTTTCATAGTACTCTGTTATGATCCTTTTTATTTCAGTTGGGTCTGTTGTAGTGTCCCCCATTTCATTCCTTATTTGGGTTATTTGCGTCCTCTCCTGTTTTTATTTTGTCAGTCTGGCCAGTAATTTGTCGATTTTGTTAATTCTTTCAAAGAATCAACTTTTGGTTCTGTTGATTCTTTCTGTTGTTTTCCTATTCTCTATTTCTTTTATTTCTGCTCTGATCTTTATTATTTCCTTTCTTCTAGTGACTTAGGCTTATTTTGCTGTTCTCTTCCTATTTGTTCCCGTTCTGTAGTTAATGTTTTGATGTTGTCCCTTTCTTCTTTTTTGATGTGTGCATCTATTGCTATAAAATGTCCTCTGTGGACTGCCTTTGCTGTGTCCCAAAGGTTTTGGTATGATGTGTTCTCATTCTCTTTTGATTCTAGGAATTTTTTTATTCCATTTCTGATTTCTTCTATTACCCAGTAGTTTGTAAGCAGGGTGTTATTCAGTTTCCATGTAATTGATTTCTTTTCCCTTGCTTTTCCTGTTGTTATTTTCTACCTTGATGGTGTTATGGTCAGAAAAGTTACTTTGTATCATCTCAGTGTTTTGGATCTTGTTGAGGCTTGTTCTGTGGTCTTTGATGTGGTCTATTCTGGTGAATGTTCCATGTGCATTGGAAAAGAATGTGTACTTTGCAGCTGTTGGGTGGAGTATTCTACATATGTCTAGGAGGTCAAGCTGGCTGCCCTTTAGGTCTTCTGTATCTTTGCTGAGTTTCTTTCTAGATGTTCTGTCGTTTACTGAGAGTGGTGTGTTGAAGTTTCCTACTATTACTGTGGAACTGTCAATTTCTCTCTTCAGTGCTGTTAGAGTTCGTTTTATGTATTTTCAAACCCTGTCATTGGGTGCGTAGATGATTATTATGGTTATGTCTTCATGATGGATAGTCCCCTTAATCATTATATAGTGTCCTTCTTTGTCTTTTTTGATGGATTTTGTTTTAAAGTATTTTATTTGAGATTTGTATTGTCAGTCCTGCTCTTTCTTGGTAGCTGTTTGCTTGATATATTTTTTTTTCCATCTTTTGATGTTTAATAAATTTACTTCTTTCTTTCTAAGGTGTGTCTCTTGTAGACAGCATATTGATGGATCTTATTTTTTAATCCATTCTGTCACTCTGCATCTCTTTATGGGTGCATTTAGGCCATTTACATTTAGTGTAATTATTGATAGGTCTGAGTTCATTGCTGTCATTTTGTAATGCTTTTTTTTTGTGGTGGTGACATTTTCTTTGTTCTTCTTTCTCTCCTGTGCTGAATTCCTTTTGTTTGTGGATTTCTTTTCATTTCTTTTGTTTTTATAGGTTTTGTTTTTACTGAGACTTTACGTTTTTCTTCTTTATTTTGATGAGTAGGTTTGTTAACTTTCTTTGTGGTTACCTTGAAATTTATACTTATTTTCCTAGGTTTGAACCAGTCTGTTATTACTTGGTATTGCCTTGCTTTCCTCTCCATTAGGTTCTATACCAACACTGTTTATTCCCTCTTTTATTGTTCTGATGTTGTTGTCATTTACAAATTAAACTCTCTGGTTCCCTGTTGTAATTCTTTTGGCTCTGGATAGTCCTTAAGAGTTCATTTCCTAGGTTGGTATCTTGCTAGTACAATCCTGTGTCCTATATTCAGCCTGTGGTCTCATGTTGCTTGTTCTCAGATTGAAGAACTCCCTTTAATAATTCTTGTAAGTTTTGTTTGGTTTTTACATAGTCCCTTAATTTTTGTTTATCTGGAAATGTCTTAATTTCACCATCATATTTGAACAAGAGTTTTGCAGGATATATTATTCTTAGTTGGCAATTTTTTTCTTTCAAAGTTTTATATATGTTATCCCATTGCCTTCTTGCCAGCATGGTTTCTGCTGAACAATCCGAGCTTAGTCTTATTGTTTCACCTCTGTATGTGACTTTTTTTTTTTTATCAAGCTGCTTTCAGGATTCTTTGTTTGTCTTTGGTTTTAGCGAGTGTGATTATGATATGCCTTGGTGATTTTCTTTTGGGGGTCTATCCTACATGGGGTTCGTTGAACTTTTTGGATGGTCAGCTTTTCAACTTTCAAGATATTGGAGAAGTTTTCTGTCAGCAGTTCTTCAATGATCCTCTTTGTGTTTTCTGTTTTCTCCCCCGTTCTTGGACTCCAATAGCTCAAAAATTTTTGCTTTTGATTGTATCCCACATACTTATCAGGGTTTCTTCATCCTTTTTTCTTTTTTCCTCAAAGTAGTATCCAAGTGTTTGTCTTCAATTTCACTGATCCTGTCTTCCATCGTTTTAAACCTGCTCCTCAGCCTTTCTATGACATTGCCTATTTTTGAAATCTTGTTGTTTATCTTTTGGATTTCTAATTGTTGTTTTTGTACGATTTTAGTTGTGAATTTATTTTAGCATTTTGTTCCAGTATTATTTTCCTGAATTCTTCCATTTTTTTTGCCTGTATTTTCCACGTATTAGCCTGCCTTTTCCATGAGTTTGTCTATTTTTTCCTCATTTTTTTTTTGCTTTTTTGCTTCAACTCTGGATAATTCTGAATATTAGAGATTTGAATTCCCTATCAGGTAGTTCTAGTGCCTTTTCTTCTACCGGAAAGTCATCTGATGTTTTATTTTGGATGCCAACTAGAACTATCCTGTCCTGTTTTTGTATATTTTTTCATAGTGTCTGCTGTTTTCGGAACATTCAGTAGTTATTTGCTCATTGACTGACAAGATTTGTCTTGCTTTTTTGTTTCATTTGGTTAAGTCTGAGCAGGTGGGCTGTGCATTCTTTGTTGTTTGCTCATCTGTGGGCACGTTACTTTTTGCCTCCTTCAATAGTCAGGGTCAATCGCTCAGGTATGGTACAGCAGGACAGGTCCAGTTGAAGGTGAATTGCTAGAATAGGTTGTTTGTAGCACGTACTAGGGTCGACAGGGTGGGCTGTGAATCAGTGCAGGACAGGCTCCAGTAGGCCTTGCCTGTGCTTCCTGGGGCTGTGATGTTCAGCACACAGTGCAGGTAGGCAGGAAGGAGGGGGGAGATTGTGATGTGTGGAGGTAAGATGGGTATGGGAAACATGACAGAGAGAAGAACAGGAACCAAAAACATACCAATATACAAATAAAGAAAAAAAGTCCTAAGGGAGCTTGCCACTGCAGTGAAGAGATGAAAGAATGAGAAATGGAAAAAAACAAAAAGAAAATGGGTAAAAGAAAAAAATGAATAAATAAAAATTAGAAAAAAGAAAAGTTCCCAGGGATGCCACTGGTATGGCCACAAGGACTGGGGAAGATGCTCCCAGGCCATCAAGTACAGCCTGTCTAGAAGGGGTAGAGGTGCTACACAGCACCAGGTATTCAGGAGATAGGAAGAGAAGGTAAGTATAGAGAGATGAGAAACTGAGAAATGAAGAAAGAGAAAAAGGGAAAAAGACAGAAGAGAAAACAAAACAAATTTAAAAATCCCAAAAAATAAGAAAAAGAAATGCCCCCAGGGATCTCACTGCGCATTTGCGCAGATTAAGGGAGTAGCTCCCAAGCTGTGCAGTACTGCCCAGCTGGAAGGGGCTCCCAAGCCAAGAAAAGAAAAAGAAAACAAATGAACAAACAAATCAAAACAGAAAAAATCAAAACAAACAAACAAAAAGCCCTGGGGATCCCACCAACATAGTGGCACGGTCTAGGAAGCAGTTTTACAGTCGAGCAGCGTTTCAAAGCTTTTTAGGAAGAAGCAAAGATGGCACATGGAGCCAGGTATTTGAGAGAAAGGAGGGGAAGGTGGTGAGAGGTATGGAAGAAATCAAAATAAGTGGAAAAAAGCAACACCAGTAGCCAACAAATGGCACTCAGGAAGCCAGCCAGTGTGAGCAGGTGGAATCCAGGCAGCACCGGGGTGAAGTCAGTGCTTCCTGGTCAAGAGACTGTGGCCACAGGAAGCAGAGGAGGCCAAGTGGGGGTGAAGAAGGGTGAGGGGTGGGAAAGCATATATCACTGGTTACCGGTTGTTCTGTCTCCTGCTGGAAGCTCTATGAAGCTGCTTTCCCATATCCCCTGTTCGCTAATCTCCGGTAGGAGTCCAAGATGGTGGATCCATGTTGTGTTAGCTGATAGGAGACCTCTGCATGTATCTCTCCTTGCTCTCTGTTCTCCGTCAGTTTCTTATTCCATTTGGTGCTTGGCTGAGTTCTTTATCTCTTCATTTGATACTTAGGGTTTCTGGATTGACATGTGTCTGTTTGACTTAGTTTTTCAGATCTTTGCTGTGGAGGGACAGTGTGTGCTTCTGTCTATAGCACCATGTTCCCTGGAAGTGATTTTTGTAGATTTAGACAAGATAATTTAAAATTTATATGGAAAACCAAAGGAACTACACTAGCTAAAATATCAGTGAAAAAGAAAAATAAAGTCAGAAATACCACACAACCTGATTGCATAACTTATTATATAGTAATTATGACTGTATTTGCAGAGGGATAGACAGGTAGGTCACTGGAATAGAATAAAGAATCCCAAAATAGCCAACAAGCGCATCCAACTGATTTTTCACAATGGTGCCAAAGCAACTAATGGAAGAAAAATAGTCTTCTCAACAAATGGTGCTGGAGACACTGGTAAAAAAATAAACCTCAACCCAAACCTCACATCTTATATAAAAATTAACTCAAAATGGATCATAGATTTAAATATATAGCTACAAAATTTTAGAAGAAAATATAAAATCTTCCAGACCTAGGGTTTGGTAAAGAATTGTTAGACATGACACTGAATGCACAATCCATAAAAGAAAAAACAGATCAATTGCACATCATCAAAAGTAAAAATCTCTGTTCTGTTAAGAAGATAAAAAAACTGGGAGAAAATATTTGCAAGGCACATACCTGATAAAGGATTCATATTTAGAATATAAAAGAACTCTCAAAACTGAACAGTGAAAAAAAAAACAAACAATCCGATTAGAAAATGGGCAAAATGCATGAAGAGGTATTTCACTGAAGAGGGTATAAACCAAAAAAAACCAAACCCATTGTCGTTGAGTGACTCCGACTCATAGTGACCACATACAGATGACAAATAAGCACATGGAGAGACATTCAACATCACTAGTCTCACCAGAAACCAAACCCACTGCCACTGAGTCAATTCCTACTCATAACGACCCTGTAGGACAGAGCAGAACTGCCCCATAGGGTTTCCATGGCTGTAAATCTTTATGAGGCAGACTGCCGCATCTTTCTCCCACAGAGGTGCTGGTGGGTTTGAACTGCCGACCTTTTGGTTAGCAGCTAAGCACTTTAACCACTGCACCACCAGGGCTCCTTTCACTAATGCAAATTATTCTCATGCAAATTAAGACCATGATGCGCTATCACAACATACCTATCACATCAGCAAAAACCAAACAAAACAAAATAAAAAATAGTAACAAAATCCAACGCTGGCAAGAATGTAAGGAAACTGGATCTCTCCTATATTGCTAGCGGGAATGTAAAATGTACAGCCACTCTGAAGAACATTCTGGCAGTTTCTTTAAAAAACTAAAAACATACACTTTCCATATGCTACACAATTGCATTTATGCCATAGAAAAGCTTATGTCCACACAAAAACCTGTACACAATTACTCATAGCAGCTTTATTTGCAATATTCAAAGTGGAAACAACCAAAATATCCTACAATTGGTGAATGGTTAAACAAATTGTGGTATATCCATACCATAGAATACTGCTCAGCAATAAAAAGGAATGAACTATTGACACACACAACAACTTGAATGGCTCTCAGAGGCATTCTGCTGTGTGAAAAAGGTAATGCACTGTATGATTTCATTTATACAATGTTATGGATTGAGTTGTGTCCCTAAAAAAATATGTTAAAGTCCTAAAATTCTCTTTCCTGTGTATGTGGCCTTATTTGGAAATAGTCTTTGAAAATGTTATCAAGTAAACATGAGGTCATACTAGAGTAGGTGGGCCCTAATCCCACCTTAGTGATGTCTTATAAAAGAACAGACACAGAAAGAGGGCTAGATAGAGGAAGAACAGCAGGTGACAATGGAGGCACACACAGCTAAAGGTCAAGCAATGTCGAGGATTTCTGGGAGCCACCAGTAGCCAAGGAGACAGGAATGAAACAATTTCACTCTCAGAGCCCTCAGAAGGGATCCATATGGACAATACTCTGATTTGGACTTCCAGTCTGCAGAACTGTGAGACAATAAATTTTTGTTTTTTAGAGCCATCCACTTTGCAGTATTTTGTTACGGCAGCTCTAGGAAACTAATACATACAACATTCTCAAAATGACAAATTATAGAGATGAAGGACAGGTTAGTGGTTACCAGGGGTTAGGTATGATGGGGCAGAGGGATGGATGTGACTAAAATGGGGTGGGAGAGGAAAGATCTTTATGATGATGGAATAGTACTGTATCCCGATTACAATGGTGGTTACATGAATCTACTCATGTGATAAAATGATATAGAACTACACACACACATTGCGCCAATGTCAATTTCTTGGGTTTGATATTATACTTTAGTTACGAAAGGCGCTGGGTGAAACTAGGTGAAGTGTACACAGGTCCTCTGTACTATCTTTGCAACTTCCTGTGCATATATCATTATTTCAAAATCAAAAGTTAAAAAAAGAAAAAAGGTGGTGGGAGACTGTCACAGCATTGCAAGCAAAATTTGCATTTTCTCCATTCTTTCTTTCTTAGTTCTAGCTGATCACCATCACTTCAGTTTTGTTTTCCAAACCTTGAACCCAGAAGGTCAAATTTCTCTTATTTCCCAGCTGTAAAACAGAAATACTTAAATTTATCTAGTTCACTGTTTCTCAACAAGGGTCCACTGACATTTAGAAGGAGCAATTCATTGTTGTTCAGGAATTGCTGTTATCAACAAGCAGTGTCCCCAGCCACTGAGACAACCAGAAATGCTTCACATATTTCCAAATACTCCCTAAGAGCATCTTACTTCCTGAGTTGAGAAACAACAATTTTCCTGCCTTATAAGAGAATATTAGAAAGTTAAAAATTTTTATTAGGGAAGTCCTAGATTCTAATAAATGTAAGTCCTGCAGATAGAATTCCCAGATGAGAAATAGTAACTCAAATTCTAATGTCAAATTTAGCTAACATTATCCTAGAATTTTATTATACTTCATTTATCCATTTAGGAGCAACTGTTACAGTCAAGGATGCTATAAAAACTGATTACCACTAAATACTGGATATCCATCATGCAAAGTTCATGTAAGTTGGCAGACAATTTTAGTCTTTGCACGCTATGGTACATAAACTTCAATTTGTCAAAAGTGAAGATAATCCAGTTTACTTATGCTGGAAAGCGCAGCCTTATTACAAAAGGAAAGTATCAGAAAAAGAGAACATGAGCTTACTCTTTTCAAGGGATGCATAAGCTCTAAGTAATCTCACCGAACGTTTTGCACATCAGTTTCTTTATACTGCTGATTGGCCCTGGATTTGAATGTTCTTTCATTCCGGATTACACATACACTAACATTGATTGGGGTAAATTCCTAGCAAGTCAGTTTCTTAAAAGGAATGCTCAGCAATATGAGGTTACATTCAGAAACCCAGTTCTCAATTCCTTTCTTTTATCCAAATTTTCACATTATTACTAATCACCACTAATCTCTGAATCCAATAAGCATTACAGTCACACCTAAAGTACCTACTAAAAAGACAGATTTTCTCTCTAAGCACCAACACTGTAAGAAATTATATTTTTATTGCTTATCTTGTAGTCATCAATGTGTTTTATCCCAAAAGTTATGAAGGCTGTTTGCACCAGTCCTTTGCACCATGGTGGCCTACACCGGTGGTGAAAATAACTAGAATAAAGCTGCAGCATAAATGTAGTCACGAAGGTAGCACTGTGGTTGCAAAAGACTAACAAATCTGGTTACCAGCCTGAACTAATATGCATTTTAAAGTTCATTCTAGAAATTAATGCTAATGAGGCTTGCTGTGCAAATGGCACCAAAGAGTAGACTGTAAAAACTAGCAATGCACTGTGGTTTTCATGAATTTTATTGACAATTCACAGGCAAGATTAACAAAAAACACAAGTGATTTCCTTTGCTATGTTCTTTTACCCTTGAAATGTCTAGTTTATTATAAACTGAGAAAAGAGACTCACTCGGCAACACTATTAAAAGGTTATTATTTACACATTACATATTTTCATTCTTTGTGGAGAAACTTATTTCAGAAAAGAAATATTTGGCTCAGGGGAGAAAACATTTTTGGCTTCCCAATAAAAATAGTATGGTTTCTTATGGAAACTCATAAAAGAGATAGCAAGTATCTTGTAGTTGATTGCTTAATGGTTCCAGATGGCCAATGCTATAAAAGGACACCCCCTCTATTCTTTTATGGTGACCCTGAGGTCACAAATTATCTCTAGGATGTTAGAGTCATTCGTTTTTCTGAACAGTCAGGTTGTTGTTAAGCATTATCCATCCCATTTATCTCAGGCCAAACCTCAGCAACGACAGAAGTAACTGATTAGCCCAAAACTCAGCAAAAGAAATAAATGTCTATTGCTTTACCCATTTCAGCCAATTCCTCCTACTTATAAAGAAAAGAACTATTCTCAGGCTTAAATTAATGCAGGAAGCTGTCCCAACTAGCTTTGATGGAGAACATCTAATGTTGATGGACAACAACATCACGCACTATTTCCCTATCTTTGAAACATAAAAAAGAAAATCTGAAACATCAGCAATTGAAACTTTTTATCAAGCCTTGAAAGGAGAGTCTGTAAAGAATTTATCATTGTAATTTGTTATGCTCCAACATAAATATTCACTCCTTTCCTTTGTGCAAAAAAAAAAAAATCTTTTCCATTATGATAATGAAATTGCCTTGAAACTGCATAGAAAATAAAACACAAAATAATGTAATATACTAAATAAAGTAATAAGGTTAATTTCTTTCCCGCTGTCATGAAATTCATGGTAACAGTCTCTCTTCAGCTTGACATCAATTAATGATTTTAATTCCAGACTCTTGTCACAGTGTTCACCACCCTTTTCTCTAATTAAAATGGATGATGCATGGTGAAGAGAAAACACACAAGACTTCTGTTCTTGTAACATTTCTATTCATTAGGATTTTTGCTTTTACAATAAATGGCTTTTAGCACTAATTGCAGTAGAGTAAGATGAAAAAAACTGTTTTATGACTATGTGGTATAGTCTTTCTATACCCAGGAAAGGTGTAAGTCATGAGACTCACCACTGAATAACCAATGGTATACTTAAATTACTCAGTGATATACAAAATGTCTCCGCCTCCAAAGCTACGAAGCTTCATTATACGCTACCATCCATGGTTCCCCTTTTTTTAAAGGCTCTGAGGAATAAAATTGACCTTCAATGATTTTAATAAAAAATTCTACAACTGCTTCAGAAGATAATAATATAAGAACATTAGTTTAACAGAATAAACTTCAAAATAACTTTCAGATTTCAAAATCAATAAAGCTACGTATTAGGTAGTTGTAAACTATTTACAGGCAGCAGTGGTGGTCCAATGGTAGAATTCTCTCCTTCTATGCAGGAGACCCAGTTTGATTCCCAGCCAATGTACCTCATCATGCACAGTCACCACCTGTCTGTCAGTGGATGCTTTGTGCTGCTATGTTGCGCAGAGCTCCCAGACTAAGACAGACTAGGAAGAAAGGACTGGCAATCTACTTCTGAAAACCAGCCAGTGAAAACCCAATGGATTACAACAGTCCAATCTGCAGTCAATCATGGGGATGGCACAGGACTGTTGTGCATCATGGGGTTACCATGAGTCGGGGGCCCACTTGATGGCAGCTAACAACAAAACATTAAGATCTTGCAATCAATTTGCTTGGGAAATTCAAATTATACCCAACTTATTGCATTGTCACCCAGAAAAGCCTAATTTTAGAAATAATTTTTTTTTTCCCAATAGTAACGGTACTACCCTTCTCTAAAAGTCAGTAGTACAGAAATTCATCAAGTAAGATCAAAATTTATAGCAGAATACAATTTAATCTACAATTGGAAGAACCAGTTAAACTTAATAGCAATCTTTAGTCAACTGATTGAATGCTTTATAGAATTTACCCCGCAAAACACTTCAGCAAATGACAGACTTCAGAAATACTGTGGCTCAAGTCATAAATCCTTCAGCCTATACTGCTAGTTAAGTCTAATAGCTGTCACCTACCAGTGTATAAGCCGTCAACTTGGTGTCTGTGTTAAATTCCAAAAAAGAACCCAAAAACCCACTGTTGTTGAATCAGTTATGACTCAGGGTCCCTACAGGACACAGTGGAACTGTCCATAGGGTTTCCACGGCTGAAATCTTTATGGAAGCAGAGTGCCACATCTTTCTCCCATGGAGCAGCTGGTGGGTTCGAACCCCTGATCTTTCAGTTAGCAGCCAAGTGCTTACCCAGTGTGCCATCGGCACTCCTTGAATTCCCAAAAGGGGCGACAATATTCTACTAAATTTCTTACTTTGAAAATAGTCACTATTTTAAGTGAGATTTTAATATCTTTGTAATATTAGGGTAAAATTTGATTGCAAAGGATTTCCATGTTCTAATCATGTCCTAAAAAATTTTTTCAAGCAGGGAACAACTCTTTTGAAGGTATATTTTTCCAGTTCTAGGAAAGAGTGTAAAACGTTGAAGTCCATAATGGTACCTTATAAACAGTTGAATACAAAAGTTAGATGGCATCCCTTAGTGCCAAAATGAGATGATACTATCACTTTTAAAAATGCAAAATGATTTAAAACTGAAAAAGAGATCAAAGAAAAGCATTCACGGGGATACTACCAACCACTAATGTGACCATAATTTTTAAAAAATCTAAACAGTTAGAAGACTTCCCATTGCTATTAGAAAACAAACAAACGAACAAAACAGAAACCACTAAGTGCTGACTAAGATGTGAGAAACTGGTGGGAATGTAAAATGGTAAAACCACTGCAGAAAACACTTTGGAAATTCCTCAGAAAGTTAAGCATTGAATTACTATATGATGCACCAATCTCACTATTGGGCATATACCCCCCAAAAAATGAAAGCAGGGACTCTGACAGAAACCTGTACACCAAGGTCCATTGCAGCACTATTCACAATAGCCAGTAAGTGGAAACAACTAAAATACCCACCCACAGATGAATGGCTAAACAAAATGTTACATACGTGCAATGAGATATCATTCAGCCATGAAGAGAAATGATGTTCAGATACCTGCTACAACATGAATGAACTCTGAAAGTAAGCTAAGTGAAATAAGCCAGACACGAAAGGAAAATATTATGATTCCATTTGAAATATCTAGCATAGGCAAATTCATAGAGACAGAAAATAGATTCAAGTTTACCAGGGGCTGGGAGGAGGGGTAAATGGGAAATTATTGCTTAACAGGTACTGAGTTTCTGTGTGGGATGAGGAAAAAGTTTTGGGAAATAAACAGCGGTGATGGTTGCATAACATTGTGCCACTGAATTGTACATTTAACAATGGCTACAATGGCAATTTTTATGTTGTTATATGTATTTTAAGGAGGCCTGGTGATGCAATGGTTAAGCACTCGGCTGATAACCAACAGATCAGCAGTTCAAACCCACCAGCAGCTCTCTCAAGAAAAGGCCTGAAGATCTGCTTTCCTAAAGATTACAGACTAGAAAACCATATGGGGCAGTTCTACTCTGTCACATTGGGTCGTTATGAGTAGGAATCAACTCAACAGTACCTAACAACAACAAAAACAACGTATGTATTTATCGCAATCAAAAAAATAGACTTCCCCACCCTACATGGGCCCTCGTGCAATGGGGAGGAAGAGGAAAACTGAGTGTGGTTGTCGTAGTTTTCCATTTTCCGAAATGGCACAAGTTCTTGGGAAATAGACCTAGCTCCAAACTACCATCTCTTTGAAGCCTCACCATTAACTTCAGTCCCACTGATCATCCCCTGCCCAGTGCTCTGCACTCACCGATTTTCACAACTGAGTACCTTGCTTTACATCCCTGTTTAATAATGCTAGCAGGTTTTAATCTTTTCTCCCTCTTAACAAAGTGAGGGATCACTGAGAGAAGGAACCACATTCTAATATTTTTTAAAAACCATCATATTATATACACAGTATAATGTGGAACGTCAAATACTTCTCCTTTACATCACCTAATAAAACAGTAAAATAGTATTTCAGTAAACAAAACACACACACACACACACTCAGACATACTCACTCATTTACTCACACAATGTTCTGGCTTCACAGGTATCAAACAACCTGTGACACACTTGTGACACCTGTTATTTCCACCTCAAAGAGATGCTCCAGCTCTAATAACAAATACATCTCAGACATCTCTCATCAGAAATCAAACTGCATTTTCCTACCCCAGTTGCACGAAATTAGTTCCATATATATAGTCAGTCTATAAAATCAGTTCCAAATATATAACATGCTCAAGCTTAACTTCCCCAAGTATGGGCCTAAGTAGTGAACTTCCACCTACCAAGTTAACAGGTTCTTAAACATTCTTGTTTACCTCATAATAAAAAATAAAAAAAAAAAGAAGAAACTTTTGATGAAAACAACTTTATTGATTAGAGTTGCTTTTCTGAGAGATTAAAGAGGTCAGAGAAAATACTTTAAAAATTATGCTATAGGGTAGAAAAATATTTTTAAGCCAAAGAGTTAATTTATAAAAGTCAACTTTTATATGAATGACAATATGTGACCTAAATGGAAAGATTATTGTCAGCAAAACGAACACCACCTGATAAAAAGGATCTTACCAACTGAGACCACAAATTATTTTATCAAAAATTCAAGTAATTCCTCAAAGCAGATATTAAGAACTGTTGATAAAACGGAAAAGAGAGAATGCTAAACAATGGCAACCATATGCAGTAATGGCACAAAAACTTGTAAAATGCCACACTATAAACTAGTAGTGTAACATTTAAGGACAGACAATTCACCGGTCTAGTTTGATGGCTAACTGCATATGTCAACTCGTCTAGGCTGCGGTGCCCAATTGTTTGGCTGAACACTAGTCTAGATGCAGCTGTGAACTGACTTTGTAGATGTGATTAACATGTACAATCAGTTGACCCTAAGGAAAGGAGATTACCCTAAATATAATGAGGGTGGACCTCATCCAAAGAGTGCAAGGTCTTAAGAGCAAAACACAAAGTTTCCCAGAGAAAATGGAACTCTGGTTCAAGACTGTATCATAAAAATTCTGCATGAGTTTTCAGCTTGCTGATCTACCCTATATATTTCAGACTCAAAACTGCAGTATCAACTCATTCCTGAGTTTTCGGCTTGTCATGAAAACTATGAATTTTGGACTTGCCAGCCTCCACAACTGTGTGAGCCAATTCCTTAAAATCATATAATATATATATATGTGTGTATCTCCTATTGGTTATGTTTTCTCTGGAAGCCCTGAATGATATATCCAGTATTGAAAACACAAAGCTTTTAAGGGTAGTTATCACTTTGAAAAACGGAAAATGCCAAGCCACATATTTTCTTAACAGATTTACAAATACCCTACACATACTGGGATAATTCCATAAGAAATTCATTTGCCTTTTTCATGTCTCTACTAAAATCACTGAGTGTCCTTGGAAATATTTCCAAGCACAAGTTACTATGTAGATATAGATAAATAATATCATAATAGCTATGACTTGCTGGGTAACTACAAAATGCCAGCCAATTAACATTATAAATCTTATTTAATAGAACGAATAATATATGAGGTAAATATTTTTGAGAGTTGGGGGGGTTGGCCAGATGTCACAGCTAATTTTCAACTTTCAGACCTTCTTTCCTTCTGTCTGTCCTTCATTTCCCTCCATCCATCTGTTCATGAAGAAAGACTTGGCTTTATTCCAGAAAGCATTTAACATGATATTATAAGAATACATAAACATGCAAAACAAATCAAAATGAAGATAGAAGTCAACACTTTAAGGATGTATGTGTAAATATGTATTTTGTAGGAAGAGAGATTAGAATGACATAGACCAGTATAACAGTAGCATTATTTCAGGCAAATGGTTGTTTTCCTTTTTTTAATTTTATGTTTAAATTTCATGAGTATAAAAACTTAGAATTTTAGAATTAGAGTAAGTTTAGAATTAGACATTAAAATGTATGTATTTTAAACAAGTGAGGAAAGAAAAAATTGAAAAACAAAGACAGAGCCAAGAAAAGATTTGTAAGTATACAAAACTAAAGCCATAAAATAAAGGCAAGTCCTAACACTGGCTCTAAACTTACTCACAGTTTTACAAGACAATCAGTTCTGTTGTCTACAGCCAGTTAGATGAGTGAGCTGGGTGTGGCTGAACCACCACATTTCTCAAACAACTCTAGAATCCTGAGAGATGTTACTGTTCCATGAAAAAGAAAATCGTGTGTTGGGGTGTGGTAGGGGAGGGCCTGTGGATAAATAACTTAGAAGAATGATGATTCTTTATTCCTTTCTTGGTTATTAACACATGTATATTGGCCAAGTTAGGATTCTGAGGAATAATGGAGTAAGAAAACATGCATAAATTAGTTTAACTGTTTCCATTCACTGGAGGACATCACACTTGGTGAAGTCAAGGTCAGTAAAAAAGAGAGACCCTTGATGAGGTGGTTTGAGAGGTGGCTGCAATAACAGGTCAAACGTACTGTCTTAGTCATCTAGTGCTGCTACAACAGAAATACCACAAGCAGATGGCTTTAACAAAGAGAAATTTATTCTCTCACAGTCTAGGAGGCTAGAAGCCTGAATTCAGGGCACCAGCTCCAGGGGAAGGCTTTCTCTTTCTGTTAGCTCTGGGGGAAGGTCCGTGTCATCAATCTTCCCCTGGACTAGGAGCTTCTTGGCTCAGGACCAAAGGATATGCTCTGCTCCTGGAATTGCTTTCTTGGTGGTATGAAGTCCCCACATCTCTCTGCTCGCTTCTGTCTTTTATATCTCCAAAGATTGACTTAAACCACAATCTAATCTTACAGGTTGAGTCCTGCCTTATTAACATAACTGCCGCTAATCCCACCTCATTAACATCATAGAGGTAGGATTTACAACACATAGGAAAATCACATCAGATGATATAATGGTGGACAATCACACAATACTGGGAATCATGGACTAGCCAAGTTGACATACATTTTTTTGGAGAGAAATTCAATCCATAACACACACAAATGATTACAAGGATGGCACAGGACCGGGCAATGTTTTGTTCTGTTATACATAAGGTCGGTATTAGTTGGAGCTGACTTGACAGCAACTAACAACAACAAATATTTCCTAAACATATTTTGTACCAGTAGTCCCCAACTTACGACAGGGTTCCTTCCTGATGACTGCTCCGTAATAAGTGGGTTCTGACATAAGTCGAATATCTCATTTCTTTTTTTTAAAGTTTTCATTATTATTGCTTTTTATTATCAATATCTTTATAAATCAATCTTTATTTGTCTTTGGGCATTGGAAACATTACATCTGAGAATGATAACATCAGCAAATTACATGCTTAACATTGTATGTAGTACATATTACTAACGATAAGATGTTAAAAAAAAAAGATGATCTTAAGTGTAGCTCGTCGTAACTCAAATATGTCATAAGTCAGGGACTACCCATACAAAGAGTCTCTTTTCTGCTGCTGTTTGGGAAATTCTGCACCGCGTATACTAACCTTAAAACATAAGTGGAGATGTCACTGGAGTAAAAACACAAAAGGAAGTCAACAGTTCTGATAATTGGTCAACAGAGAAATTTATCACTCTGCTTTATAATGAAAGCACTCAGCTACTAACTGAAAGATTGGAGGTTCAAGTTCACTCAGAGCACTTGGGAAGACAACCCTGGTGATCTGAAAAATCAGCCATTAAAAACCCTACAGAGCACATTTCCACTCTGACACGACACAGGGTTGCCATGAGTCAGAACTGACTTGATGGCTGCTGGGTTTAAGTGGACCTGCAGTTACACAGATCACTGAATTAAACATGCTCTATGTAAGATCAGGACCCCAATCCTTTTGTGTAGGGGAAATGAGCAAACAGGGGCTCTTTCTTAGGCACACCTGAAAGACAAACCAGTAAGTGGCAGGTTAGCACTGAATTCATGCCTCAGCTTCTGATTTGTTAGTTACCTCACCTAGCCCAGATGTAGCCGATAGCACGGTTGAAATGCTAAGTTGCCTAGGTTCAGTACCAAGAACTAGAAGCCAGAATTCACCCTTGGCATCATCCCAGACTCCGCTTCTTAACGAGAGAAAGAAACTTTATCATGCTGTATCAAATCTGCAGCAGGGCAGGACTAGTAGAGCCAGCAGACACAGGGGTGATCCTCCTCCCCATGTCTCCTACCTGGTCAGCATTAATTCAACACCAAATCTCCCAGTTTTGGCAGGGGGTGGGAAGGAAGGGGAGGATGTTAACAAAAATTAAGTCAAATTTAATCCCAGGCCTATGTTCAGAAGAATCTAATTTACTTTCACCATCTTAAATAAATCTTAACATGGTAAAAAAAAATGTTACATTAAACCCATTGTCCTTTCAATTTTTTAACACTTATATCTTGAGTGTATGGATGTGGATGGGGAAAAAATATCTTGGTTTGTAGACATGTTATAACTAACAACCAAGGAGAGTTAGATTTTCTATTTTTGTATGGAACCAGTCAACACAACACAGTGATAAACCAAAACCAAACCCATTGCCGTCAAGTTAATTCCAACTCACAGTGACCCTATAGGACACAGTAGAACTGCCCCATAGAGTTTCCAAGGAGAGGCTGGTGTATTCGAACGGCTGACCTTTTGGTTAGCAGCTGAGCTAGTGGTAAATAATGTTACAGGAGATACTTCACTATTAATCGGCAGTGTGTGTGAAGGCGGTGATGGGAGTATAAGCTGTGGTTTATTTATTTCTATCTATTCCTCCAGTCAAATTTTTCCCAAGTAAATCGTAGCTTCCATTTCCAAAAGAAGAATTGCCAATGCCAATAGACAGAGAATAGAAATGAAGACATGCAGAAGAAGGCTTGTCCTACCAGAATAACAAACACTAAGCACACTCCAGTTATGTAGTTCAGTAAGTCTGAGGCACTCACTTGCTCTATTACAAAATCCATGAGTTTAAATAAAACATACTTGTAAAAACTGTTACTGAAATACAAAGTCAACGTATAATAATTTCCTTAAGTCAGGAGCCTAACTGATTTTCTTTAATGGACTATTCATTTGTTTCTTGACCCTAAAAGATTTTTATTCTAGGCCTCCTGTACATTGTAAATTCATTATGACCAACCTAGTTCCCAGAAGTACTGCATCATTAGAGGTACAAAGACGGAGATTAAAAGCAAAACTGAGAAGTGAACTGTGCCTTAGGCAAATTAATAATACAAGTGAAACCATTATGTAAAAATCCTTTTTTGGCTGGAAATACTTGACTATGTGTTATAGAAGTATTTTGGAAAATGTTGATAGAATTCTGCATGGAAAGGCAGCAGTCATCTTAAAGTGCAAAAGAAGGAATGTTTATAGCATGAAAAATGGTACAGTATTAATAAAGTGCCCTTTTGACAGGCATCAAGATAGGGGGAAGTAAACTGTTTCTTTCTATTGCTCAGAATGCTCCCTAAGTCACACATTTGCCTGTGGATAAATCTGAGTTCATATATTTACCTGGTATATTCCCTTCCCTAAGAACAGGAAACTCTTTTGGGTTAGAAGTGTATACTACAGAGCAATGAAATGCCATATTATACGAACTAAGAAAATACCATGTGCCCTTAAACCTACATACAGTGGTTAGTTTATTAATAAGTTTAGGGAACTCAAATTGACCAGGACTACAGAGAGTTGGAAAGTAAGAAACACCTAGGTTGTAAAGGTGGAAAAAAACAAACAAACAAATAACAACAACAGCCAATTGGGGAGGAACCACCAGAATAAACCCAGATTTCCATCACAAATTCAAAGCCTATATTTTTTTCCCACTTATATAATTTATACCCTAAAAAGCTACAAATAGAGAATCAGAGTAATCATTTTAACAAAAAAAATCAGTGGCATTACAAAGATGAATGGAAAAATATCCAAATACTAATCTCTTATAAAGAAAAAATGCTGTCAGATACTATTTTAGTTACTTCATACATTGCCAAGGTGTAAAAGAGAAAAGTTTCACTGACTCTGGAATTGCGGTAAGAAAACTCAACTTGGTTTCAAAGATGCTGGGTTATAGTCCTAGCTGTGGACTATATTTAGCTACGTAACCTTGACCAAGTCACCCGAAATTTACTGAAACCCCAAATGATTGAAAATAAAATAGGTATTCCAGTTCCAGTGGCCATCAAGTCTACTCCAACTCATGGTGATGCCGTGTGTGTCAGAATAAAACTGTGCTCCACACAGTTTTCAATGTCTGACCTTCTGGAAGACGATCACCTGGACTTTCTTCCAAGGTGCCTCTGGGTGGCCTCGAACTTCCAACCTTTTGGTTAGCAGCCAAGTGCATTAACCCTTTGCATCACACAGGGACTCAAAATAGGCACAGTACCTCTGAAAACTGAGATGATATAAAGCAGCTCACTGTGAAGACTATAAACTCTAATAAAAGTGAGAGATGGCTTTCTAATGCCCTGAGAATTTTAATAAGAAAAATTCTAATTACTTACAAAAACAGTTTTTAAGTGTCTGCTTAAAGTAACTCTTTTCATTCCTTTCACTAGTGTTTGGGTTCTCAAAATGTAATGATTCAACCATAGACAGCAATTTTGTGGAAGAAATGGTATAAAATTTAAGTGGAAAATGTCACACAATGTGAGGAGCTAGTGACACAGAAAAGAAACAAAAAATAAATTTCAGGTTCAAGAAAGAAACAACACAGTGAAAATCTAACAGCATCTTCTATTCCTATCCTACATCAAGATATTTAAAAACATGGTATAAAAATTCAAATAGTTTTATTTCTAGGTGAGTATTTCTTGAAAATTATTACACTGTACTATATACTTATAAATTAATGAGGCAGGATTTCAATTAATTTTTTGAGTTAAAAAACATATAAATTCAGTCTTAGTGTTTATTTATTCATCTAATATGCTCTCTTAGCTCCTATGCGAAAGAGCTTCACTAAAACCCCTAAAGTTCACTGATGTCTCAAATAAATGTAAGATTTGTTTTGTTTTTAATTTTTCTTTACCTTGTATCCATCCCACAACCAACAATTGACACAGAAAAATAAAAATTAAGTGAAGGCAAACCTTTTATATTTAAAAGAAGAAGAGAGAAAGAACAGGAAGGGGGAAAAAAGACTCTTTCTAATGAGGTTTAATCAAATGCTGGTCTACCTCTCCTGTTCTTGCTTCATTCGCCTCCTCTCCTCTTCTGAAGTAAGGGCTTCCTGTATTTTTATTTTACCCGTTTTCTCAATCTTGTCATCTTTTCGATGTTTGCCAAACCTGTTGATAACAAAAAATTCTATCTTGTCAATGTATACAAAATGAGATTTCTTCTTTGGTGACAAAGGCATATGTATTCAAAGAAATGGGAGCACCCTCAAAATAGGGCCAAATGTCTCCTATAATTCATTACTTCTGCCCAATATTAAAATTTTCAATTAGATTATTTTACTCATTTTGAATGAGAGCTTCCCAGAGGAAACCCTTTGGGAAAATAGCCTCAATTTTGATTTTTACTTTTGGCCAAAAAAAAAAAAAAATTATAATTCATTCTTATTAAACATTATACTGGATGTCAAATACTTCAGATCCTACAGGATAAAACTCTGCACTCGAGTGGGTTTCTCTTGGGACTAAAAAATGATAATCCAAAATCATCTATTTAATAACGTCTCCATAAATGACTATCCTTCTTTATTTTCAGAGCCAGGTTTATTGGAAACATTCATCATAGTTTAAAAAGTGACAAATAAGGTGGTGTTTGCAAGGTTTAAAGTACAAAGAATAATTTGCACTGCTATAATACTTTGAGCTTATTAAATTGAAAGCTTTAAGGCATTCTCAACAAATGTTCTCTGAAATCTGATGAAAAGTGATTGCCAAATGTGGCATCTTTGACTTGGAAATCTACATCTGATCAAAAACACATCCAAGGAATGAATGAATGGATGATTCAAAAATGGTCCACACAAACTTCCACAGACGGGCATGTGAACTTAAGGCTGTTTTAAAAAATACTAAAATTATTTTATTTTGGCATCCAAACTATCCATGAAACCCCAGACTTCTTACAAATCATTTTTCCTGCTCTGTTAGCTTCTCTATAAAAGAACATGTTGCCTGGAATGCATGTCCTACATACTCTCAAATAATATTTATCTGTAGTGATTTGGTTACCAGATGTTCCAAAAAGAAAACTGTCATACAAACTTACACAATTAAGCATTCAAAAATATGTAAAGTAAGTTGGATACTTTTTTCTGAGGAGGAACGAGGAATCTGATTTAAAGCGACAATTAATCATATCAAAATCGAGAAGAAGAAAGGGATAGGTTCCAAGTTGGTAAGAAAGAAAAAAAATTATTTCAATTAATAGCTTGGTTGGTAGTACACATAATTATTTTTATTAATACACATCTGATTTCAAATACCAGAAAACGCAAGAACTGAAATGCATATGGGGATTTTTAACATATTAACAAAAGTACCACTATACTTGCAAAGGGATTTATAAATAAGGAAGGGAAAGTGTTCTTAGAATGTTAAAAGAGAGAAAAGTTAAAATACCATAACCACCACCACTATGCCTTTTAATGTTATTCATATCATTAGATAGCAATTAAAACTGCTATAAAATGAACTTCTATAAAGTGAACTTATTCTTATAATTTAATCTTATTCGGAAATTGGAAGACCATTGCAAATGGAAAAAAAAGAAAGAAAAGAAAAAAACCTTTAAGAACTTAAATCCAAATTCTGACCACTTCTCATAAAGGATCACAAGGATAAAATATGTACTATACTTTTAAAATTAACAAATACAAATTAATAAAAACAAAAGCTTTTTTTTTTTTCCTTTGTCAGTGTAATCATGATGTCTCAGAATTGAGTATAATGACTGGCTTAAGAGAATGAATGAGAAAAAAAAATGAAAGAACAAACATAAGAAACTCTACGAATGCCCTATTAGGAGTCGACACCTAAAACATGATGTTTATTCATTTGACAAAAAATTATTGAGCATCTACTATGTGCCAGATCTTGCTTAAGGCACTGAGACTATAAGTAGTGATGAAAACCAGCTATGCATCACAGCTGTCATAGCACTTATATTTTAGCTTATATTTAGGTAACAAATCAGTATAGAACAGATAAGGTAGTAAAAAGTGCTTTGATGAAAAGGGATAAAGAGTGGTGGGGGGGGATTATTTCATTTTAGATAGGGTGGTCAGACATGGCCCCTCTGATACTGGATCAGAGATCTGAATGAAGGAAAGGAGCCATCCACGTCGGGGAGGAGTCATCAAGGCAGAGGAAAGAGCAAGGGCAAAGTCATGAGGCATGGGTAGGCTGAGTTTATTTGAGGAATTGGACGGGCCACAATTTGGCTAAAGCCTTAGAGAAAAAAGGATAAGACAGAAGAAAGAAGAGAAGCAGACCAGGTAGAACTGTGCAGGCCATGCAGGGCTTTGAATTTTACTCAGGTGAAATGAAAAGCCACTGAAGGATTCTGAGTAGAGGAGTGATAGGGTATGAAATTCTTAGAGACTGATACCGGCAGCAGTGTGAAGAATATACTGTGTGCAAAAAACAGCAAAATCAGGAAGAAATTAGGAGGCTATGGCAATAAACCAGGTGGTAGTAGAGGAGATTGAGGGAAGCAGTTAATCTGACAATAGCACCAAATGGATTTGCTGATGGCGAAGATGTGGGTATGAGGGAAAGACAGGAGTCACTGATGACTCCAAGTTCTTAGCTGGAGCAAATGGAAGAGCAGCGTTACCACTCAGTGAGATACAGCGGGCCAGGGAATGAACAAGTTTAGTGGACTAGGGGGAAGGGTGGGTTATAATAAGGATTTGACCTGGGCACTCAAGTTTGAGATGCCTGTTAGACTTCCAGGCAGAGATGAGGAGTAGTTACATATACGAGTGTGGAGTTCAAGGAAGAGGATGTGGCTGGACAGATTGAGTGCCATCAGTATGTAGATGGCATCTACAGCCATGGGGTTGCATTCCCACCCTAGAAATTGCACAACATTTATGCATCTGGAGATAAAAAATGCATTATTCTAACTTCAATAAAAGCAAGAAGTTCAAATTTTAACATATCGTGTTTATTTATATTCAAACCCAAACCAAACCAAACCTGTTGCAGTCCAGTTGATTCTGACTCATATGACCCTATAGGACAGAGTAGAACTGCCCCCATAGGGTTTCCAAGGAGCAGCTGGTGGATTTGAACTGCTGATTACTTGGCTAGCAGCTGAGCTCTTAACCACTGCGCCACCAGGGCTCTTAAGGTTCCCTTAAAAGTAAATCATTTAACCCTTTAGTTTTTCGGTTCATAAATATTCTTCAAATGACAAAATGTTGCCTTGTTGATCCTGTTTTTGAATCCTTTGTGTAACTCCACATTCTAGATTACATATATTCAATCATTTCTTACATTTGAACACACTATGCGATGATACAATGCAACAATATATTCAATATATTAGTTATCTTTACCTAAAAGTACAGTCTAATCTTACAAGATGATCATTTATATCTTACCTTTGAGTTAGTAATATGGGAAAAAATTGACAGTAGGTGATTTTTCCATGTTTTAAAACAATTTAGATATTTTCAGCCCCAAACCTACTTTTAAGTTTAATTAGCTATGTTACAATCTAAAGAATGGTTTGGTCCTACTTTATGGAAAAAAAACCATTAGTTTACCATGTTTTATGTATATAACTTTCAGCTTTTTATCTTAAGTATATATTATTTAAAAAAGAGAGGGGCATCTAACTCATATCTATGAACTGCATTTTTTTCTCATTGTATTTTGTACCAAAATATTAGTTTCCTAGACTTCCCCTAATCACTAGAATGTACTTTCTATTTCATATTTATAAATTTATTATCAAGCTGTTATAGCACTTTAATTTTTTAAAGTATAGATTGAAGATTAAAGCAAAAGTAAAGAAAAGTGTAGATAAAATGTTTATAGGTTAGTATTTGGACATTATGCTTAATACTTGCTTTAATTAATAAATTACATGATTTCTTTAAGGCATACTATAAAATCACAGCACATTATAATTCGGGTAAAATGTATCTCTTAGCTGTAGTTTTTTGATGGAATGAAATAAAGACTATAATTGAAAAATATATACCAACCATTCTAGAACGTAAAACAAAGAAAGCAAGCAAGCAGCTAAACCCTTGGACTCTGATTGCCAATGTATTCTAGTGTTATTAATTTAGAGCTGCTTAATTCTTCCTGAAAAAAAGGTGAGTGGGGAGGGTCACTGAAAAACATCAGCTATATACAAGTACTCTCAAAGTCAGTTTTATAGTTGAAATCTGAAGTCAACCCATGAGGATAATCATTTAATGGCAAGAAGCTTAAAAATGTGGAAGACTTCAGTTACATTTATTTTATTATCTTTTAAAGGACACAGAAGAATTTCAGATGGCTCACTGTGCAAGGAACAGCACAGGTGAAAAAATATTGGACTAATAGTATGTCCAGGAAGCAAACATTAACAGCAGAGAACGAGAGTGTCATGACTAACCCACACCAATGTTCAAGTAGAAAACCCCTTCACCAGTGGGTGGTGATACTGAAATAGAAAGTGGTCTCCTAGCAAAGCACCTCAGAAGACTTTGCTAGTCACATTTTAGTACACCATATATTAACATATGAGAAGGGCCCTTTTTTATGTAGGAAAATAGAAAGTTTGAAAAAAAAAAAGTTGATAGAGAAGAGAAAAATTGCCTTGGAGGTACAGATACATGGGCAGAAAGGGGAGACTGAAGAAAATGCCAACACTTAACTGGGGATTCTATCACAGAGAAAGACAGTGGATGAGCCCTGTCTCACTCAGAGTAAAATTGACTGCAATATTTCTTAAACATATGGCTTTCTTCATAATGGATACAGCTATGTTTTCATTCAGCCAAAGTAATCTCAAAGTAATCTGCTAAATGGGTTTTACTATCACATGTTACAGATGAGATCATTGCCTTCTGCCAGATCATCTATATATATCATTACAATAAGGAACGATGGGAAAATCGTGCACTAGTTGATAAATGAGGGAAACAAAAAGCAAACAAACAAAACAGCGATGAAAAAAGATTGTGACAAATTCTATAGTTTTTAAATAGAGAGAACTGTCATTAAAAATTACCGGCAAGTGTTCCATGCTATTGGATTTTAGTTGAATTCACCTAATTCTCTCCACTGTATAAATACTGCTGAAATATTTTACTATTTAAATTGCAACACTTCTACTGCTACTAAAGTTAGAAATCTTTGGAAGAAATGTGCTGAATGATAACACACAGCACCCTGCTATAAATAAAAATGTAATTGGTTTTGTAATGAAAGGGCTTCTCCTAATATCATATTTAACAACAGTATACAGTAAAAAGATAATCTTAAAAATCTGCTTCCATATTTTAAAATAGATGAACAGAATATCCAGAGCCAATTATCTCACAAACTTCTGAGGAATAATTTTTAAAATAAGACTTTCTTCAAAATCCCCCTCTGAAATGTCACACAGAAATCTGGGATTTCTCACTGCTAATGACCAAGGTCTTCATGTCTACAGAGGACTTTGCTACAACACTTGTCTACTTACCCTAAGAAATGTGCAGGTTAAGCGATACAGCTTTGGTGGAGAGAGGAATTTAAAATGGATAAAATGTGAATTCAATGTCATCTACCAGAAGCCTCTCATCCTCCCCTAGCGGCCTGACTTTTGTGTGGGACGGATAAATGCAGTCATCTTCTAGCTCAACACTGCCCTGTAATTTGCCTCTTATTTCTATATATTTACATCACCATGCAATTCATTCTACCATTTACTTTCTCCAGGAGCTCAGTATCTGTTTCTTGAACATTTCCAATTTTTGAGGCAGACCTGTGTTTTTGTACAGCCATTGCACTAATCTGCCTTTGATCACTGCCAGCTGTGATGATCTTGCCATTTGCCTTCAAGATCCTTGAGAGCTACCAGCTGCCCAATGAGCTGTTTGGAGATCCTGTACAGAAAACCACATACACTGGGCTGTGTCATTCCTGTGAACCAATCTCGCTCCTCTGTATGGCTCAGCATGCATTGCTCGCCCAAATCAATGCAAAGTCATGAGCTTTAACATCATTCTTCTATATTCCATCAAGTCATACTTTTCCTAAATGAGTTTTGATCAAAGATTTTCTAGGAAACTTCTATCAATTGATTTTACCACTTTTTTCACACTTTTGGTGTGAATAATGATCTCCCTCAACTCATCATCCTTGTCTCTAACACAGTTTATGAGCTTATTTTCACCTTAAAGTCTAATAGGGAGTTGCTCTAGATTTTACCTAAAGGGGGAAAAAAATCTAGCTATATACACTTGGAGGTTGTTGTATTGTATTCTTTGCAATGCACCGAAGATCAAAGAAAATTAGTCGCTCAGCCACCTAGTCCCATGTCTTTATTTGACAAAGAAACAGAACTACAAGGTATATGGAGCTACCCAAAGTCACATCGAAAGCTAGAACCAGAGTTCAGGTCACCTCATAACTAATTGAATGTCTCTCAGTGTGTCCGTACTTGGATGCTCCTAGAGAAAATGAAACTTCCATACCTACAACTTTCACTTTGTGTAATTCCTAGGTGACCCACATAACTGAGCACCTGTTGAATGCTCTTTTGATTATTTAGTTACATTTAACTAGAATTTATTGAATTCTGATTATGGACTTCATCTCATCAATTCCCACAACCAGCATGTAAGATGGGTATTATCATTCTCTTGTTCAGGAAAACCTCAGCAAGCACAGAGGGATTAAATGATTTGTCAGGTCATACAGCAAGTAAGTGGCAAAGCCAGAATTCTGACCCAAGATTCTTTTAACCACACTCAGCCACTTCAAAGGCTTTATGAACCAAAATCAGCCACTCTATGGTTTTATAGTGACAGCAGATGTTTAATAAAGCTTTGTCAAAATGAATGAGATAAATCTTGCACTGCCTGCAGCAATTAGGTCCAGGAACATTGCTCCTGAATGGAATTTGTCTATGAAGGTCAATTTGAACATAACGTCAAGAGCTGCTCCTAACCATTGGAAACATTCATTGGGCATTGCTAACATTTCTAAATGCAATGACACTCCAGAGTCAAAATCATCTGTGCTGACATCTACAAATACATCAGGCAAAAACAGAAGCCTGTCAAACTGCCCAAACCCAATCAGAGGGTAAAACAGCAAGGAATTCACCAGTTGTACGAATGACACGCTCATGGTTTCTGGCCACGTTTTTTGTACCACAGCCTCCATTTTATAAATGCAAAAGAGAAAAATATGTCACTTCCAAAATGCCCTTCCTGTATGGAATCTTACATACTTTAGTGACATTTTAAGAAATCTCCACCATGATACAGTACTGATTTGCTCAGCAGTAGATTGTGGTGATACTGAATGAATCAGGGAAGAGGAGGCTGATTATGAAAAGCAGCAAGCTCCTATTTAGGCAAAAAAAAAATCTTGGTAATCAACAATGATAAGGAGGAAGCCTGAGAAAACAGTACACGACAACTCGATAGCGCTTTTGTAAAATGGGATGCAGTTTTAAGTTGGTAGAGTTTAGCAGGGGTTCTCTCTAAAAGGAAATCCACAAACTTGAGAATCATTATTTGATTGTGTACAGTTTTCATCAGTGCTAGTCTGATTAGATTTAATAAACTAAATTTGTGCTGCCTGGCATCCAGGGAAAAAGAAGTGACTTTTTAAGGAAAAATAGCTTCTACTTAACCAAGCTGCATCAGCCTTTGGTTGTGCAACGTGCCCTTAATGGATAGCATATCCTTTTCCTGACTCCTATTAACATTCTTATAAGTGCACTCTTCCCCTCCACAGCTTGGATTATCTAATCAAGGATGCACTGACATCCCTAGTAACCTGACACTCCAGAAGTCCTAGAAGGATATGGAACAAGGAAATATTAAAACAACAATTAAGAAATTGCAAATAGGCAAAAAAAAAGAAAAAACAACCTAGCCTCAATCCATTTTGTCTTTACAAGAATCACTGTAAACACAAAAGATCTGAAAAAAAAACAAAACAAACCTGTGGGATTCACACAAAAAGACTAAAAACAAACGTGGTACTCATTCAAAAATACACAAAGTAAATCCATAAATAATTCTGAAATAATATTTATAATCCATACTTAGAACGATTCTGGAAAAATGACAGAAGATGGGTGGAAGTCTATTTTGATTATGATATTGAAGTTTTTCAGGGACCAGTTAGTTCATAGACTACATGACATATTTTCTGTGGCAGATAAATTCTTTCTTTGTAAAAAGGGGTCAACTAGTAATTACTGTTCCATACAACGTTTTTACAAGGCTGGATACACCTTTTTTTTTTCTTTCCCCAAATCATAGCCACATAGCTAATCAAATCACAGTAACCATTACCCCAAACATGCAAATGTAGATAACATGTAAAGAATATTTTTTTGCTTCCCTTGTAACTAGATTGACTATATATATAGTCACATAGTAAAAACCACATGATTCTGATCTTCTAAATGCCCAATTTGGCTTTGAAATGAGCCATGTCCACGGAAAATGATTTTGAGAGTGCCTTTCATACAACTACTTCTCTAGATCCTTTCTTGACTACTATACTCCTAATTCTTGCTCGGTTCATTTTAATGCATTATTGTTTCATAATACAATACTACAAATTGCAAATTACGTTTGGCTCAAGGAGTGATTATGAAAAATACTATCACTGCTGCCTTTGCTCGAATAACTCTGATAATAATGAAAGATTGCTTGAACTCCAAGCAGCCCAAATGATGGGAAGGGTCAATTTGAACATTTCTATTAAGCTTCTTTTGTTAAACCCAACACTTTGCCAGGTCAGAGGCAAATAATCATACCCTACATCTGGTTACCATGGTTTTCCTTTTCCTAAAGCATCAGAACAATTTAGTAAGTGGTGCTGCCCTGAAGGCAGTCCCCATAAGAAATGCTAATGAGACCTAAGTCACAAAAACACATCCATTGAAAAGGGCACTTGAACGAATAAAAAAGTAAAAGGTAGAACCATATTTTACTGCACTCCTTTTTTCTGTTAGGACAATGAATAAGGAGTATCTAGTAGCAAGCATAATCCCAATAATTTCTTTTGCAATTTGCCTGCTCTGATACCAAACTGACACCCGAGTTGTAAATGCTTAAAAGCCAAGGCAAACATATGTTCAACTTCAGGATATCTTTTGTGAGTTAGCTATATTCACCTTCAATTAACTATGCATTGCAATCCAAGTTAAATGTTTTAACTACCAATACCAAGAGAGACATTAGTTACAGGAGCTGAAAACACCCTCAAATTCATTCTTACCCTTACATGTTTATAGAGGTGATGAAAGACAGACAGACAGATAATACAGTCATCGAGGTTTAGGGTAAAAACAACAACAACAACAAAAAAAAAACAGCAACAGAATTTTTGTACAGCTCCCAGAAACTTTGAAAGATTAAAACTTCCCCAAGGATCTCATTATCTGTAAAGGTAAGGTGTCAGTCAGCATTTTTTTCTGTCAATTCTAAGAAACAATTTCTGTTGATTCACATTTCTAGAGAATGTTCTCTACAGAGCATATTAAGAGGTGTAGATTTTCATTTTTTTAAATCTTTAAGTTGATGTGAATATTCAGATTCCAAATTAAGGAGCTGATGTGCTTCCAAGGCCCAACAGAGGGCCTTGTGGGTAAACTGCCATGAGCTCAGAGACCACACCTAATTCTAAGAACAGGGAAGAGCATGAAGATGGCCGCAGATTGTCAGGCTCCCCAAGCTTTATTCCCACTGTTTACCAAAGTCACACACCCTCTTGAAGAACAAGGGGACTAAAGATCACGTATGTGGTTAAATGCAAACTGTACTTCCAGCATGCCTGGGTCCTGGAGAGTTTAACACATACTGAAAATGATCATGTGACACGAAATACAGCAAAGGCTCTTTTCCAGAAAAGAGCTTTAACTTTTCTCTGCTGTGATTTCACCCTGCCAGGATGCATAGCATTGAGTATTATTTATGACTCAACAGTGGGTAAGAACCCAGCTGGAAACCAAAACTGAAAATGCTGGGATGGTTTCAGGGATGGGGCAACAAAGGGGTAGAATGAAGAGACTTATTTATTGTCTCAACTCCAATTAGCATGCCCTTCATACGAACATGAAATTTGAGCAAGTGTCAAACCACCACATTCTTCCTTATAAGACCAAATAGCTCAACAAGTGTTCAAACATAGAACTTGTTGATTTGTGCACTGGCCTGGAATTCCCCTCTTCCTAACTCTTTCTTTCTTTTGAGGACTGTCACATCTGCCACTGCCTCCTGTGTGGTCCCTGATGCTGGAACAACTAGCTAGCAAGCACAAGCAAAGAGTGGAACTCTGTAAAAGCATATAGTGTTTACCCAATAAACCATCATGGAACTGAAGTGAAGACCGTAATATGAGTTTAAATTTTCAGGTCTTCCTCAGTTGTAGTTTCTTTCACAGGGTGACATGATGTTGCTTTATCCTGGCTGAAGTTTGAAATTCTCTGGTCTTGATTCAGGATCAACCAACCAGTTGCCTTCAAGTTGATTCCGACTCATGGCGATCCTATGTGTGTCAGAGTGGAACTGTGCTCCATATGGTTTTCAGTGGCTGATTTTTTGGAAGCAGATCACCAGACCTTTCTTCCAAGGTACCTATGGATGAGTTTGAACTGTCTATCCTTCTGTTAGTAGCCCAGTGCTCAAGCATATGTGCCACCCAATGATTCCTTCGTTCATTTGTGTGCACACACGCGTGCCTGGTGCCTGCGTGTGTGTGCGTGTGTGTGTGTGTGTGTGAATCCCACAAGATAGAAATAACCCATATCTTTTTTAGCATAGGAGCTGAGAATCTCTCTCTAGGAAATAATTCAGGATTGCTCAAGCTAAAGGTGGTGGGAATGGGGGCACAAAAAAAGAACTTAACAAATAACATGAGCTGACAGATGCACAGTACTTTAATTTTTTTTTATTGTTGTAGTTAAATGAAGTTTACATTTCAAGTTAGTCTCCCATACAAAATTTTATACATACATTGTTATGTGACCCTAATTGCTCACCCCATTCTGCGACAGCACACTCCTCCTTTCTGCCCTTGATTCCCCATGTCCATTCAACCAGCTCTTAACCCCCTCTGCCTTCCCATCTCACCTCTGGACAGAAGCTGCCCCTTTGGTCTCTTGTATCTACTTGACTAAGAGGCACACTCTTCACGAGTATCACTTTATGTCCCATAGTCCAGTCCAATCCCTCTCTGAAGAGTTGGCCTCGGGAATTGTTTTAGTTCTGGGCTGATAGTCCAGGGGCCATGCTTTCCGGAGTAACGACTTTAATATTTTAAAGAGTTTTCCATACACATTCTTTCATTTAGATCTTAAAACTAAATGTGAAGAAAGTGGAAATGAGGGAACTGAGGCTGACGGGTTAAATGCCAGACGTGATGGGGCTGGACCAGGAAAGGAGAGCTTCAAGTGCTAAATTCAAAATTCTCTGTACTACATGATACACTCCTCCCTGTTCTACCTCAATCTCTTTGAATGACACTTAGGTTAATGATGTTGATTTAAATGTTAAGTGTCCATGAAGGAAAGCAAAATCTTTATTTATTACACTAAAATTATATTAAAAATAAATTTTAAAGAAAGATCACTATATAAGAATCTCACATTAACACCAGCAAGATTTTAAAATACTTTGAAAGTGGTAAATGTAATTCTAACTCTAAAAACACCAAAATGCATGACTCAATGCTCCTCTACTCAGAATGTTGCTGTTGTTGTTGTTAGGTGCCATCGAGTTGGTTCCGACTCATATGGACCCCATGGACAACATAAGGAAACTCTGCCCAGTCCTGCACCATCCTCACAATCATTGTTATGCTTGAGCCCATTGTTGCAGCCACTGTGTCAATTTATCTCCTTGAGGGTCTTCCTCTTTTTGTGGACCCTCTAGCTTACCAAGCATGATGTCCTTCTCCAGGGACCGGTCCTTCCTGATAACATGTCCAAAGTATGTGCAACAAAGTCTCACCATCCTTGCTTCTGAGGCGCATTCTGGCTGTACTTCTTCCAAGACAGATTTGTTCCTTCTTCTGGCAGTCCGTGGTATTATGTGTATACTTGCTGTTTATGTTATTGAAAAAAGGAATTTGCAACAAAGAAGTTGTTGGTCTTGAAAAATTCTATCAAGTAATCTCTGGCATAATTTCTATCACCAAGGCCATATTTTCCAACTCCTGATCCTTCTTCGTTTCCAACTTCCATATTCAAGTCACCAGTAATTATCAATGCATCTTGACTGCATGTTTGATCAATTTCAGACTGCAGAAGTTGGCAAAAATCTTCAATTTCTTCATCTTTGGCATTCGTGGTTGGTGTATAAATTTGAATAATAGTCATATTAACTGGTCTTCCATGTAGGCAAATGGATATTATCCTATTACTGACAGCGCTGTATTTTTAGGATAGATCTTGAAATGTTCTTTTTGACGATGAATGTGATGCCATTGCTCTTCAATTTGTCATTGCAGGCATAGAAGACCACATGATTATCCAATTAGAAATGGCCGATACCAGTCTATTTCAGCTCATTAATGCCTATAATATTAATCTTTATGCATTCTGTTTCATTTTTGATGACTTCCAATTTTCCTAGATTCATACTTCACACATTCCACATTCTGGTTATTAATGGATGTTTGCAGCTGTTTCCTCTCATTTTGAGTCGTACCACACCAGCAAATGAAAGTCGCAAAAGCTTTACTCCATCCATATCATTAAGGCCCCCTCTACTTTGAGAAGGCAGCTTCCCCCTCAGTCATACTTTGAAAGCCTTCCAAACAGAGCGGCTCATCTTTCAGCACTATATTAGACAATGCTCGTTCCACTGTTATTCATAAGGTTTTCACCGGTCAATTTTTTTCGAAGTAGACTGGCAGGTTCTTCTTCCTAGTCTGTCTTAATCTGGAAACTCTGCTGAAACCTGTCCACCATGGGTGACCCTGCTGGTATTTGATAGCAGTGGCATAGCTTCCAGGATTACAGCAACACGCAAGACACCATAGTAGGATAAACTGACAGACGAGTGGTGGCTACCCAGAGTAACAATCAGTAAATGGTGCTCATAGATGGACCTGAAAATAATCTGACATAAAACCACCAAAACATGTGGGCAATATATCTGAAGATCAACAACTCAATTACATGTCTATCACACGACAGCTAAGACTAAGTGGGGGCAGGGATTCTCAGCCTCAGCTCTATTGACATCTTGGGCTGGATAATTCTTTGTTGTAGAGGGCTCTCTTGTGATTCTAAGATGTTTAGCCAAATCCCTGACCTCTATCCACTAGATACCACTAGCACTATCCCCTCGCCCCGCAACTTGTGACAACCAAACACGTCTCCAGATATTGCTAAATGTCTTCTGAGTGGCAAAACCACTCCGGTTATGAATCACTGGACAAGGGTTTAAGAAATAATGAGTTTAATGGGAAATTTTCAGTACTTTAAGGGACAAGAATAAGAGGATTCCAAGGACAGTGACAGGTATATTGATCTTCACCTCAAATAACACCATACGCTTCAGGACAACTTTCAAAACACCAAAGAAGGAAGTCTCTTTCTACTGAGATGGTTAGGGTTGAATGCAGATGACTACCTAAGTCTCAGAAAACAAGAACTAGCTTACTATAAATGAAGAACACCATTGGGGAACGTATCCATAAAAATCCGTGGATTAAAAAGGTACCAAAGTCAGTAATCAATATTAGAACACTGTGATTAAGAGCCTGCACTCAAAAATCAGACAGACATGGATTATTTGATGGGTGACTATGAGTGTTATTAAATAATAATAAAAAATAGCATCTATAAAATATGGTAGTAGGGAAGATTAAATGCAACCATATATTTAAAAATGCAGTCCAGTACTGGCAGCAAAATCAATAAATAGTAGATACTGCTTTCGAAGATGAATAGCTATACATTTGTCCCCTCCTTCATTTCCAGGTAGCTTCTCTAAGCTCACTAAGTTTGGAAGACTATAACCATTTAAGTGGGAGATATAATAAGGTTTTCCAGTATTTGTGGCCTACTCCCTGTCTTTTTGGTTAAGACAAAATGGTCCGGCCAGTAGTGGTTAGCCCTGGCAAGTGCAATAGCATGAGGGTGGACAACAGCCCAGTACTACGTAGCAGCTGCAATTTCAGAGGCCTTCAGCCACTAGGCTTCAGAAACATTGAGTTGGAAAGGCAGTTCCCAGGGGCAGGCACTCCACAGCAGGTGCTGCTAGTTGCCTACCCAATATCCATTTTCTCCTCTTCCTCCTTTACTACTAGAACTCTCATTTGTTTGGGAGAAGAAATATGTCTAACTGAGAGAAAACTACATTTCCTTGCCTCCTTTGACAACAGGAGCAAGAAACAGTAGAAGACAGTACTCTGGAACTAGATTCCTGGGTTCCAATCACAGCTTTACCTCTCACTAGCTATGTAACACATAGCTATGTGACTACCTATGCTTGGGCACCACTACCTGTCTATCGGTTTGTTGTACTGGGGTGGCTTGCATGTTGCTGTGATGCCAGAAGCTATGCCACCAGTATTTCAAATACCAGCAGGGTCACCCATGGTGGACAAGTTCCAAGGGAGCTTCCAGACTAAAACAGACCAGGATGAAAGGCCTACTTAAAAAATAAACCAATAGAAAGCCTATGGAGCACAATGGAATATTGTCCTATGTACTGCTGAGCCCCCTAGGTTGGAAGGCACTCAGAATACACAGTGGCCGCAACAATGGACTGGAGCATACCAACGCTCGTGAAGATGGCATAAGACTGGGCAATATTTTGTTCTGTTATACGTGGGGTTGCCGTGAATCAGAGCAACTAATAACATGCTTGGGCAAGTCAAACTCTTTGAACCTCAATTTCCTCTTCGTAAAATGCAACCATCCTCATGACTTATTGTGAAGATTAAATGAGTTACATATTTACTGTATGTTGACATACATAAGTAATAAATGTTATTACTGTTATTCTTAACTTCTGGCTCATAGAAATTGGCAGGTGGGACTTCTGGAAAAGATGCTTAGAAAGGGGGCCGACTCAGCTGTTCCTCTTCCTCCTCCTCTTTTTCCTCCTCCTTCCTGTCTACTATGCTGACCTGACAGCTGGAGTTGTAACTATGAGGTGACATTTAGGACAGAAATACAAAGTACGGATGGATAAGTAAAAAGGGGGCTGTGACACTGATGGTATTTTGGGCCATCCAGTATACGAGCTGTGCACTGCCAATCTCCAGACTTCTTTTAAACGAGAGAAAAGTCAACCCTATCTTGATTAAGCCACAGTTATTTAGGTCTCTGCTACAGCCAACACAATTTCTCACAGATAGAGTCATGGAGATATGAGGGCAAGAAGGTGAGTCTCTTTGCACATTTTGGCTTCCCAAACAGAGGAAAGAAGAATATATTCTTTGTGACATCTTGGTAAATGATTCCATCTTTAGATCAATAACTCGTTACCAAACCAAACCCACTGCCGTCGAGTCGATTTCGACCATAGCAACCCTATAACTCATTGGTTCAGTCCAAAGTTCCCAACCACTAATTTTCTCCCCAAGGTGTTGCACTTGAAGTCAATTCATGATGGCCAACAGAGGGCTGAAGGAAGCCAACAGCCTTCCAAGAGTACCAGAGCAGAACTAATTGAGGCGACTGAAAATAACCACCAAAGTGAAACCCCATCTATTCAGGCCAACGCTGTCATTCCAGCTGACAAAGATTTTGAGTGTTGAAAGCAAGAAGAAAACAACAATCCATGGGTCAGAAATGAATTTCATTTTCTACTCATTGTTTCTGATGCTATTTGGGCAATCTTCAGTTAGTAAGCAGAGACAGCTTCACACACTTTCTATTCTTTTGGATGCTAATAATTGCCTTCCCTCAAATTAAATGGCAGCCTCTCAGCTGCATCTATACAGAACTGTGAAGGACACTCTAAAAGAAAAGGTCCTTTTCCATGACTGGCCAGACAAAATGGAAATAGTAAGAGCTGTCCTAAAACAAAAATTCTGCTTTAATGATTTACATAATTTCTATCTCACCAGAAAAATCATGTTCAAGGGAGTTTTGTCAGACTAAATAGACAGAGGTCTATTCTAAGTGTAAAAACACAGAACCTTGAGAGTAAAAGATAATAAAACCCATATGGATAAAACTGTATTTGAATGTGGGACCTTTCCAAAAAGAGTTCCATATAGAAAAATGTTATATAAAATTTTTGTATTTGTTCATTAAAACTGAGAAGCAGATCTAAAATCTTAGTAGTAAGCAATTTAAAGATTGTATATAACAATGACTGAAAATAGCCAACTAGTTATATTTTATAGCTTTCAAAAAACATTTTATTGTTTATAATATTTTATTATTGAAAGGAAAGAAATCAAAATTGTGTCACAGCAGGAAATACATAATGCTGCTACACTTTCCTGTGAAGACATTTCCAGAAAGAAATCTAGGTAATTTTTTTTTCTAATGTAACAATGACCATAAAGCATTTAATACACAGAATGGTTCATGATATTAAAAATACAGGCAGCTAGGGCACAGCCATGGAACCCTTCAGAAAAGCCAACCAACTAAAAATATGAGTATGTTCCATATACCAATTTCAAATGATTTAAAGCATTAATAGTTTGAACATACCAAAACTTTATATCCTCTTGGATAGAACATAAAAGATGAACATTTGTGTAAAAACAGAGATCTCCAAGTCATACTTTATTCCTTTCTTTCTTTTCTTAAAACCCCAGGAATAAAAACACTCAAGAATCTTGGGGAAAGGCCATGTGAAAACAGTCTGAAAATGTATGCAGGTAGAGAGGATGCCTGATTATGCATTACAGTCGTTAAATGTCACAATATTTAAAAAAAAAAAAGGTGGCCATCAAAAAAGGTATTTTTAAAGCTGGCACTTTGATGAAACAAGCTATTTATCTGACCTAAGTACTTTTCTTGTTTTGTAAACATAACAGAAATTTGGAACTAGGCAGCTAATTTAGAGTCCCTAATGACTGGATAAGGAGCCTTGGTGGCACAGTGGTTAAAGCAATCGACTGCTAACTGAAAGGTCGGTGGTTTGAAACCACCAACGGCCCCACAAAATGTGGCAGTCTCCTTCCGTAGAGATCTACAGCCTGCGAAACCCTATGGGTTCGCTATGAATTGGAATTGACTTGATGGCGGTGGTTTGGGGGTTTCATGACCGGATGGCAAAAGGTTTTTTTGTTGCTTTTTTTTTCTTTTTTGCCTTTTAATGCCATCAGGAGCCTAAATCCTCATCTACCTCTGGGAAGGTCATGTGCTCTGCAGTGCCACAATTAGCAAAGCATACAAGAAAAGAAAAACATGTTGTGAATGATGAATTCTCTCACTGCTGAAGGTAAGAAGCAATCCCATAGTCAGGAAAACCAATTACTAAATTTTGTTTCCTTCCAAGCTGTATTATGATAACAATTTATTTAAAAATTAATTCCTCATATCCTAATGTCCATAATCTTTTGTGAAAATCTGAAATTACGATTAATATAAGGGTCCCTGGATGGCACAAGTGGTTTGCACTCAGCTACAAACTTGAAGGTTGGTTAGTTTGAATCCACCCAGCAGTGCCTGAAGAAAGTCCTGGCAATCTACTTCCATAAGGATTACAGCCAAGAAAATCCTGTGGAATAGTTCTCCTTTGTAACACATGGAGTCACCATGAGTCAGAATAGACTTGACAGCAATGGGTAGGATTAGTACACCACTTAAAATGTCATTTCTATTGCTCAGAAATATGAAAATCTATGGACAGCTTGTGTCCGGAGGTGAGATGGGAAGGCAGACACGGTTAGGAGCTGGTTGAATGGACATGGGGAATCAGGGGTGGAAAGGAAGTGTGTGCTGTCACAGTATGGAGATAGCAATTAGAGTCACACAACAATGTATATATAAATTTTTGTATGGGAAAAATAAAAAAATATGAAAATCTGGCAACAGTTGTGTGTACTGTATGTGTATTGTTATGTGTAGAGAGTGTGTGTGTGTGTTTGTGTGTGTAGGGAGTGTTGAAAAAAAGCTTTGCTCCGTAAGATGAGAACGAATATATGACATCATTAACTTGGGACAAAAATTGGCATCAAATAGATTCTGTCTATACTGGCATCATGCAGAAACCCAATACTCTAAATTAGCTACCTAGTTCCAAGTTTCTCTTACGTTTATAAAACAAGTATATCAGAGAATAATGGGAAACCATTAAAAATAGTTCCAGTGATTTCCATTGACTTTAATTTCCATGCAGCCAAGGCCATAAATCCTTTTTGACCACTCAGCAGGAATACTGTTGACCACATCCACTACTTAATAAAAACCACACCCTTGCCTTGGCTTTAAAGCCCATAAAAAAAACCAGTTGCCAGCAAGTCACATCTGACTCATGGCAACCCACGTGTCAGAGTAGAACTGTGTTCCATAGGGTTCTCAATGGCTGATGTTTCAGAAGTAGATTGGCATCTCTTCTGAGGCCTCTCTGGGTGGACTTGAACCTCCAACCTTTGTGTTAGCAGCTGTACTCATGAAACATTTGTACCTCCCTCTCCTGGTTTTCCTCCTCTCTCTAGAGCAGCGTCTCATCAGTTACAACCCCATCCCTCCCTTTCCACTCCACCCTCTACTCCCAAACCAAAACCAAACCAAATCCTTTATTATAGAGTCAATTCTGACTCATAGTGATCCTATAGGGACCATATAGGACAGAACAGAACTGCCCCATAGGGTTTCCAAGGCTATAATCTTTACTGAAGCAGACTGCCTCATCTTCTTCCCATGGAGCAGCTAGTGAGTTTGAGCCGTCAACCTTTGAGTTAGGACTCGAGCGCTTAACCATTACACCACCAGGGCTCCTTTCTCTGCCCCCAGCTGCCCTGATATTTGAATGGTCCTCAGAACTCTGATCTACGCCTGCTCCTCCTTCCCTGCACGAGCACTCCAAGACAACCCCCTCCATTAATGCTGCCATGGTTCCAAGTATCACCTATATGTCTACAACTTCCAAGTTCCTACATGCCAGCCCACCCCCCTCATCTGCCTGCCAGTCCCTCCGTTTGGATGTATCAGATATGTCACGCACACATGTGGCATTTCCTTCAAATAGACCCACCTCCAGTGTTTTCTAGCCAGTGGATGATTATCTACCCAGTTGATCAGGCCAAAGAGCTGGGAATTCTTACCATTCCTTCTCTCTCATTTTTTACATTAGTCAAAAAAAAAAAAAGTCTTCCCATCTCTGAATTGATCTTGAGTCTATCCACATGTTTCTGTCCCTACCACCATCACCCTAAGCCAAGCTACCACCATCACTGGCCTTGATTTTTCCAGCAGCACCTAATTCATTCTTGTCCCGCATTCACTCTTATCCAGCCAGTTCTTTAGTTCACTCTACCCATTGGAGTTAGTCATTTTTAAATTTTCTAAAAAATGTCAATCTTATCAAGCCATTCCTTCCCACTATCCTTAGGATAAGGTCCCAGCTACATCAAGAGTCATTTATGAGGCTCCACGCTGCCTCTCAAATGCCTCTGGGCTCTCTTGCCCCTGGTCTTTGCACACCTAGAAGATGTCTCCTATCTCAACAGTGATCTTCAAACGTGGGTTGCAACCCATTAAAGACATGAACCTGACTGCTGGCAATCATCTAGCATTTTAAAAAAAATGAACTACAGAATAACAATAGTAACAACAGCAGCAGTTAACAGCTACACAGTGCTTATTTTGTGCCTGGAGCAGCTCTAAGTGCTTTGTATACTTTCAACTCATTTTAGCTTACAAACAACCCTGTGAGGCAAGTACCATTACTATCCATATTTTACAGCTAAAAAAAATAAAGCACAAAGGTATTAATTAATTTTCCAAAAACACATAGCTGATGAATAGTATAGCTGGGATTTGAACACAGGCAGCCTAACTTTAGAGTCCAGGCTCTTACCCACTCTGCTACACTGCCTATCAGCAAAACATATCAGAGCATAACACATACAGGAAGGGCAAGTATTATTTAGTGAAATGTTTAGTTATTTGTGTATCCATGCATATACTGGGTTGTAACGTAGAAAGTATTCTTACTGTAGATTGTGTCAAAAAAGTTTGAATGCCACTGATGTAAAACACTCCTTTCCCTCAATACCCCCTTCAGGCAGAGAACTTAAAACACCTTCTGGATCTCTGTTAATGTCACTTTCTGGAGGGAGGCTAACTGACTTCTAGCCAAGGCTCACCTGCTAAAAGTTCCCACAACAATGTACACATCTCCTTTTCAAAAGGTTCACTGTACCTGTAACTACTTGCTTGGTGCCTGCCTTCACTCAATTATATCTACCACAAAATTACTAACACAGCATTGTGCCTAGTATACAGCAGGTGAATACTTGCTGACTGAATGAATGGATGAATGAATAAATGAACAAATGGTTTTACTTCACAATTACTAAAAACACTATACATACTCCATAACTAGATTTGAAAAAAAAAAGTAGAAACTTTTAGAAACAATAGTTGGAAACGTAGTTAGAAACAATTTTTGCCATGTCATTAGTAAGATACTCATTGTTTTGCTGCCCAGGTGATTCCTTTGTGTAAGACTGATAAAATTTTACGAGGTCACTATGAGTCAGAGTTGACTCAACGGCAGCTGGTTATATATCTACTGTGTTAGTTTTCAGAATTACAGAACACTGTAGCTGACAGGGTGAGATAGAAACAGGAACTGGATATGGTAGGAGAATGAAGACATTCCCTTGAGAAGCAATCTGGACTAGAAGCCCAACAACGCAGCCCTGCAGCAGGTAACCGGCCTTTCCTGCCAGAAGGACCTATCTAGGGAAAGTACTTCATCAGGCTGCACTTCCCAAGCCGGAGACTTCTTTGGCTCCAGATCTGCCGCCCTCACTTGCCAATTTGCAAAGGAGCAGTAAAAAGTTAATCTTTAATGAGATACTCATCATTAAGTGCTGAAATATGATAGCCCATCAGAAGGTTTACTGCTCATTTGCAAAGATACTTACCTGAATGTTAGACAAGTCAAAGCAAATTTGTTATAGGGCAATTGCCTTTCCACTGGTGTGGCTAGGACAACTCTGATGGGCAGCAGACAGGGATCTGCATAATGATCATCAATGCTTTGCCATTTTGCTCTAAGTAACATCAGACAGGGCATCCCTGGGTGGCGTAAACGGTTAACATGCTCGGCTGCAAACCAAAAGGCTGGCTGTTGAATCCACCCGAAGGTGTCTCAGAAGGACTGAGGATACACTCCTGAAAAACCAGCCACTGAAAACCCTATGGAACACAGTCCTACTCTGACACACATGGGATCGCCATGAGTCAGGACTGACTCGACACAACTGGTTTGGTTTTCTTATTTTAACATCAGGCAACCAGCTATTGCTATCTATGTTCTAGAAAGAACATTAAAGGGAAATCTCCATCCTGTTAGAGCACCTATCTGTAGTTGGTCTAAAGTTACTTTCTGAAAGTGTTTCCAAAATCAATGTATAATGAGATAAACAATGATGCTTGATTTAGAAAGTTGATTTAGAAAGTTCTTAGCATTTATACTCTAACAGGAAAAAAAAAATTAAAAAAGGAAATGAAACTTGAAATTCTAGGAATCAAAAGTTAAGTTTGGAACATTCAACTAATGATTAAAATTAGTTATAAATGCAGGAATTAGACAGAAAGTTACTTCCTTAGAGCCACAGCAGTTAGTGGAAATTTACAAAGCCAGGTATCAGGACATCAGATGGACACGGGATACCAGACGGACACATGAGCGGATGGGTCCACGAGGCAGGCCACCCTGAACTTGATATTTTTCCCAAGGGGGCAAAGCCCACATTCCCAGATGAGGCAATTTTGCTAATCTGGGTGGCACTGACGGGGCAGGGTTAAGGTGGAGAGGAAGACGTAGGAAATACCAGGAAAATGAGTAGAGTAAGTAAAGACTGCAGAAGTATGCTGGGGAAAAGGAGAATGGCCTCACAAGTGCAACTGGGACGCTTGTGGGAGGCTAGAAAGATAAGAAATACAGTAAATAAAAGAAATAGCAGTGGTGTACAATCTGAGGTGCATGAAGGTATATGATAAGGACAAGGAAAAATGGTATAAAACCAGGAAAGGGGTTGGTGCATCTATAGAATTACAAAGCTGTCTTGAATGAAAAGAGTAGGAAGATACATATATATATATATGTATATAAAATCACTATTAGTTTTCTGGAGAAGGGAACATTACCACTACATATAGTACAGACAGAACTGAGGGTCAGTTAAGGGAAGAGACGGGGGAAGTTGGGACATTTTTAATTACCAATACAATTCCTGAGTTGTAGGGAATTATTTTGGGGGAGAAAAAGGGACTGTAGACAGAGAAAGTGACAGAAATCAAGTAGGAACAAAAATTAAAGGTAAGATTCAAAAGATACTAACATCCACAACTCCAAGCTACCCGTATCTACGTTTCTTCATGCCGATACTAACAATGCTCGTTACAAGATTCATTTCAAAGCAATCTTGGCTTCCACACAGGTTCTGCTGGCAGCATAACTGACCAGAAGAGGTCACAAAAGCTCAGTTGGTTCAGCAGAGTGATTATGAGTCTGGCCTTAGAGGTCAACCAGTGTCCAAAGTCAGTTTGGCTCCACCACTCTACGGCTGTGTGACCTTGGTGAGTTATTTAACCGCTCCCAATATTTGTGTTTTAGTTTCTTCATGCATCAAATGGGGCTAAAAATAGCACCAACCTTTAAGGGTTATTATGAGGACTAAATGGGTTACCGAAGGTAATGTTCTCAGCAGCGTCCACGAGAGTATCAAAATTCCACGAATGCCCACTGTTAGTATTAATGGAAGTAGACTGCATGAGGAATGTTTTTTGATTTTTTTTTGTCACTAGGGAAGTGATAATGTCCAGCACATCACCCAAGCAAAATCTGAAATGTGGATCAACAAGCAATCATGGATCACTCTCTAAATTAACTGGAAGAACAGAAATGGAGACTCCCCTTAATATAGCAAACATGGATACCTGCAGTTAGTTCACTTCATTCCAAATTCTCTGTTCCTTTGAATGGACAGACAACGTAAAGTTCTTCCTTTATTTTTTTAAAGATTTAAAATTGTTACCTAACCAAAGAGAGATGGTCAATATTTTCCACACAGAAGAAACGTAAGTTATAATATCAATATTATAAATGTACAGAAGGAGAAACTAAGGAGGTGAGGTTGTCCTCACCCCCACTCAAGCTCATATACCTCTTTAAGAATGTGTGGTGGGAAGGTTTCTAGTTACCAAGAACAGGACCTGGATGCCAGGTCCCTTAGCAGAGTGTGGATGCAGGGGATGGTAGGAGAAAGTCTTTGGGTGGTGCAAATGGTTAACATGCTCCACTGCTAACCAAAAGATTGGAGGTTCAAATCCACTCAGAGATACCTGGGAAGAAAGACCTGGAGATCTACCTCTGAAAATTCAGCCACTGAAAATCCTATGGAGCGTGGTTCTACTCTGATACACACAGGTTCACCAACTGGTTAGGGAGAAAGAGAAAGCCCCAGAGCGCTTTTGGTGAGGCAGAAGTCATCTGAAAGCTACCCATGGCCTTTAGAAGGGATGAGTTTTACCAGCTTCCCTTTACCTGCAGCAGTTGCTGGTAAAGCTTATTAAGTAGTAACATTAAGGGTCTAACTTGTTTTAGGGACAGAGTCTTATATCATCTCTTAGACTCTGACGCTTTAAAGATTAGGAAGACATTGACAGGGCAACTTTTACTCCTTAGTTGAATCTCTGACCCCCTCAACTGTACAACCCCCAGCCTTAAAGTTGGAAACGGCCTGAAACAAAGTATTTAATTTTGAAATAATTTTTTTCAAGGATAACATAATACAGAGTACACATATCATTTACGGTCATTAATAGCAACAGGCATAGTAACCTCAACAACAAATCAAAGAACATGATGTCTCTAGAGCATGAAAGGATCTGTTCTTCAGGGACGGTCTGTCTCTTCATCACAGCTATGTGCAGACATGTAGGACAGAGGTTTTGGCAGTAATACCATCTTCCAAAGATAGGGACTCCAGCATTACCCTGCTATGATAAACTGGAAAACCAAACCCATTGCCATCAAGTCGATTCCAACTCATAGTGACCCTGTAGGACAGAGTAGAACTGCCCCATAGGGTTTCCAAGGCTGTAAATCTTTATGAAGCAGGCTGCCACATCTTTCTCCCACAGAGGTGCTGGTGGGTTTGAACTGCTGACCTTTTGGTTGGCAGCTGAGCGCTTTAACCACTGTGCCACCAGGGCTCCCTCCTGGTACGATAACTTGTTATAAATTATAAAATTAATCCAGGTAGAAATCTCTCACATATAATTATTTACCCCTTACTCTAGAAGTTTTATTTATATATTCATTCATTCAACAAATACTGATTGTCTTGCTTTGGATTTCCCCAGAAGAAGACCAGAGACAAGGATTCCAGGGCAGCGGTTGGAACTGGAGCTGCAAGGAACATTGGTAGGGAAGTGGAGGTGTGACAGGAGGAAGGAAAATCAAACCAAACGAGTTGCCATCAAGTCAATTTGGACTCATGGCGACCCCATACGTGTGAGAGTAAAACTCTATATTCAATGGCTGATTTTTTGGTAGTAGACTGTCAGTACTTTCTTCCCAGGTGCCTCTGAGTGGACTCCAACTGCTAACCCTTTGGTTAGTGGGTGAGCACTTAACTGTTTGTGCCACGCAGGGACCAGGGAGAAGGAAAGGCAGCCAAAAGGAAGTACTCTCAAGTCTGTTACCAGTGTGGGCAACTAGAGCTAACTCCTGCAGGCAAACTCTGGGAGGCATGGCACTGCAGTGCCTCTCAACCTTTAAGGTAGATATATTTCCAGGGGTTGCTAAACTGAAGATTCTGAAATCAGTAGGTCTCGGGTGGAGCCTGAGATTCTGCATTTCTGACAGGCTCTCAGGTACTGCCCATGCTCCTGCTTTGAGGACCACATTCAGTGGTAAGGGTACAGAGCTTATGCTGGGCTGTGCAACTGGGTATTTTTACACCAGCTTCCTTTGGTCATTGTTTGGGGGTTGCTTCAAGGAGGAGTTAATTCCCAGGCATAGAATCAGAGTTGCCTTCCAAGGCTTCATAAAAGCCCTCAGTCCTAGAGGCGAATGCTGGGCTGGCAGTCGGCAGGTGCACTGGAGGGATATGCACCAGGCCGTCTTCCAGAGCTACAGCAGGGGAGAAAAGGGCCAAAAGTCCATCCCATGGTCAGATTATTGTTCGACCAAATAAGTAGAATATAACATGTATTTGATAGTGGTGAATGCAAAGGAGAAAAATAATACAAAAAGTGGAATAGAAAGTATCAAGGTGGGAGAAAGGGCAATTTGCAATTTCTGAAAGCCCTCCTTGAAAAGCTGACATTTGAGTAAAGATGTTAAAGATGTAAGAGTCAACCATTTGGATATCTGAGAAAAGAATGCCAAGATAGAGGGATGAGCAAGGACAAAGGCGCTAGAGGACCTGGTATGCTCAGGGAAGAATGAGGAGGCCAGTGTAGGTACAGTGAAGTTAGGAAGGAAATAGTAGGAAATGAGGTAGGGGGAGGGGGCAAATCAGGTAGGGCCCCATAGGTGACTCTAGGATTTTAGCTTTTACTCTGACTTTTGAGGCTTTTGAGGGGTTTAACAGAAGAGGGAATTTTGTGACTTCTATTTTCATTAAATCAGTCTGAATTAAGAATAGACTGTAGGGAAGCAAGGGTGGACGCAGAGAAAGCAGTTGGGAGACTATTGCAAAAACCCAGAAGAGATGGATGGGGCTTGGACTATGGTGGCAGCAGTGGAGGTACTGAAAAGTGGTAGGATTCTAGATATGTTTGAAAGCAGATCAGATGGCTTTTGCCTTTGTACATTAACAGACTGAATGTGGGCTGTAAGGAAAAGATAGGAGTCAAGGATTACTCCAAGATGTTGGAACTAACAACTGAAAAAATGAAGCAGCAATTATCTGTGAAAGAGAAGGCAGAGAGGAGCAGTTCAGATAGGAACACCAGGAACTGAGTTGAGAACGTGTTAAGTTTCAGATGCCTGGTAGATATTCTAGTGAATATGTCAAGAATATGGTTGGATTTACAAATCTAGAGTTCAGAGAAGATAACAGGCTGGAGATGTGAAACTGGGAGTTATGAGCACTTAGACTGTATTTAGAGCCCCAGTGATGGAGGGAGTGATTTACTAACCTCTGGTTCTTGAGAATATCAAAATTCTGCATTAATGAAAGGAGAAAAAGAGCAGAGGACTAAGGACAGAGCACTGGTGCACTCCAATATGTGATGGACAGAGAATGACAAAGAATTAGCAAAGGACCGTAAAGAGAAGCGGGCAGAGAGGAAGGAGAACCTGGCATGGGTGACCTCAAAGAAGAGCAATCATCAATGAGCCAAACGCTACTGATGGACCACAGTTCGGGGTGAGAATGGACCACAGACTGACCAATGAAGGCATCACTGGTGACCTGCATGGGAGCAAGTGTTGTGGAGGGAAGGGTGATGAAGGCTTCATTGAAGTGAGCTCAACAGAGAATGGGAAAACAGAGAGCAAATACAAGCAAATTCATCAATGAGTTTCCTGTGAAGGGAAGAGAAAATGAGATAGTAGTTGGAGGGGCAGGTCGGGTTACAAGCAGTTTCTCTAAGAAGGAGGAAATTACAGCATGGTTTGGACAAAGAGAATGATCCAGTGGAACAGGAGTTATTGAAATGCAGGAGAGAGAGCAAAGGATTGCTGGAGCAATGTCCCAAATAGGCAAGAGAGGATCAGGACAGCTTTAGGGGCTTGGCTTTAGCTTACAGCATGGATGGTCATCCATCCTAAAAAAAAAAAAAATGCAAATGGAAAGGTTAACAGGACACATGGATATTTCATTATAATACGAAATATAATCCGATTTTAATCTTTTGTTTCTAAGTTGGCTATTATTAAACATAGGTCAGAAGAAAGCCAACCAACATTCAATTAGATAAGAGGTCACTTCCCTAATGAATTCTTTAAAAGACTGTTTGAAAGAATAAAACCATTACTGTTATATAATAATTTGTGTCTTGAGAAAAATACATTTAGGAATAAGTAGCACGTACTTGACCCGTTACAGTGAATGTAAAAGACATGCAGCCTCTTAGAGTAACAAATAAAAACCCTCAGAAAGAATATTTACAATATACTTTATGGCAAATGTCATTAGCCGAGCCCGTCTGCTAGTACATTTTTCAATGGTATGATAGTATTTATTTACCCTGTGTTATTAGAGAGTGAATAGTCGCTAGCCTTCAATTTCCACATCAACTGCAGAAAAAAGGTTCTATTTTCTGCACAGTCTGAAATTGAAATTGACTTAGTATCTCAGAACTGTCAGAAATTTCTTTTACAAACACGTTTGCTTTACAGAATAAAGTAGGTGTCATTCTTGACACTTGCATTCTATATACATGCTGCAGTTCTGTGGAAAAGAAATGTGAAGGAATGCCAGAAAAGGTCTTAGAGGCTCAGCCGTCATGCTTGGTGCCTCCTCTGGCTTCCTTTACAGTCAGCTTCAGTGCAGATGTCAGGGGTTCTCTGCTCAGAACTGCTAACAAGGGAAAGAAGAATCCTAGAAGAATATGAGATCAGCTACACTAGACTTGTCTTTGCTAACAGGCCAGTCTAACACTTATTTTCCTCTGTTAAAAACGGGAACCTCTGTTTTTGTTCAAATTAAAGGAAGCATGCAATCAATCCTTTGGATTTATAAGTTCAGAACTTATTCTGAGGAAAACTCACAATATGTATACATATAAATCAGAACTGTCTTCTGTCCAGGTGACAAATAAAACAAACAGAATTATGCAAAATCTCTCTTTTCAAGTCTTTTTTTTTTTTCAATTAGATGATATTGCTTTTGTATTTCATTTTGATAGGCATGGTTTTCTACATGGTTATTTTAACCACATCCCCTAAATTGCGGACAGATTACATAGGATGCCATTTAATGCTACCAATGAGAAAGTGGTCTCGTGAATCCCCATTAGACCTGAGTCTTAAAAACTCTAAGTCTTGATATTTCTGAGATGAACAAACACTGGTAGGTTTTTGTCTCCTTCCCATAATACAGGCTTTAGGGTTTTTGCTTGTTGGAGGTGGGAATAGAGACTAAAAACTGCTATTAAGTCAGAGCACAGGGACATCCTTCTCACAGGCACTCAACCCAATTCTATAATACTATTTAATAAACGGTTTTCTTTTTCATCTTCCCATTTATTTTTAATTAGGATACAGTTCTAACTTTTTCAGGAAATTGAGCTAACTAAAGACAGTCTTGGTCTGAAATCCTAAGGAGTAGTGGACTACGTGGGGACTGTGAGTTAAGGCTTCTTACAAGCAGAAGGCTTTACACTTGAGTAAGGACAGTTGAGTTCCACCTGTACTAGCATTTGGATCTGTAATTAGAACACTTGGCCAGGCAGACTCTTTCCAGAAACATTTATTAAAAAAAAGTATGTGCTTTTATTCCATGTGGTCTCAGCAAACCTGGGGATAACCATTGACAGAACTATCTCTACTCTTCTTGGACTGGAAGAACTTGCTGGTTCAGCCATCTTGGAGCCCAAATACTTATTTTACTAACCCTCTACATCTTTTGTCTAAACTCTGCAACCCATAAAGGGAATCAAAGCTAACCCTTGCCACAATGTACAAACTGGCCTATTTGATTATCAACCTCTGACCGTACTGCATTTCGTCACTAACAGGTGACTACCCCAGCCCACAGCTCCCCACCTCCCCCCTGTTAATCCTCCACCTACCAGCTCCCCCTTGCCACTGGGTTACACAACAAAACCAAACTGGTAGTGGTACTTCTCATCACATTGAAAGCACAGATTCTAACACTCAATTGATGCATGCTGATGATTTCAGAATACGTCAGCAGCTAGGACCATGGTTTTCCACTATGAGAAGGGGCTAATAAAAAAATGATAGGAAAAACAACAACAACACTTCCTCTGCCTTTTCAAGCAGTAATTTAAACCCCCAAGCTTGAAATCAAGATTAAAAAGTTCCAAATTGATTAATATAGAAATGACTAAACCATCAAAACTGCTGAAGTCGTAAACAAAATTCGTCAACAGCCACTAAGAATTCATTAAAAGCAAATTTATTGTTTGTTAAAAAAAAAAAAACTGTGCAATATGTGCTGCTCAAGACATTTTTGAGTCTGGTTTGGTGTTCATCTCTTCTCAGGCTTCAGTATGGCAAGGCTAAATGAGAAACATGGTACAGACACACAGTTAGTAAAAACAAGGAAGGACAGCAACAATCATTTGTGTTTGCTATTCTCTCAAAAGCCTTGTCATATGCTAAGCTGTGTAATTCAAAACTACAAACATTAAGTTCTAAAATCTAATCGCGTTCATTGTCTTCTGAGAACTATCATATGCTAAAAAGGAAAAGATGGTAGTATATCTGGTTTCAACCAAACAAGGTTTCAAACTAAATTATGTACTTCCTCTTGCAGAACTGAATAAAACAACGCTACAGGGACCCAGGTTATCATTTTAAATATAACTGGAGAATTCAATTCTAATGGTAATACTGCAACATTACTTTTGTTTCAGCTTTCCACAAAGATAGGCTCTTACTTATCATATATGGACAATAAGGTCACCCATCTAAGAAGCTTAACTTGCAGAGGACATAGAGTTCTGACATTCAGATGATAACAGTTTCAATTTGTAGGCAAAGTGATATCAAATTACACCTACTTCACTGAAAAAAGGGGAGATGTAATTTTACATTCTGAATATCTGAAAATATTTTCCTAAATGCAGGATTTTGTTGTCTTGTTGGTTATTTCAATCTGGAGATAGAAACTGAGGGCAAAAACACGTTGCTTAATAATGTTGCCTTCTTTTAAAACGGAACACATTTTAAGCATTCAACAATAGATCCCCCTCCGCCCAAGTTCCCTATGCTTAGTTCCTGCCTTAGTGACAACTTGATATAATTGCAGAGTTCTCAGAAAGATTTTACAGTATTTAATCTCAACGGCCAATTGCCAGAGAATCAAACATACACAAAGATTTAAAATTTCAGACCCACCCTCTGCTGTGTTTTGAGCACAGAATGATTTCATTAACAAGTCATGTTTACCTGTTTTGCAAGCATACTCAGGTTCCTTAGATACAAAGTCATTTTAATTAGGGCAATAGGAGTTCCTTATATGCTAAAGAAGATGTAGTATGTAACAAGGAGAAATTAATACAAACATGAAACACTTTCCATTTGTTATTTGATTTCTTATAGATTTAAACTTGTGATTTAAAACTTGCATTAAGGCAGCTTTTGCACTTCATATACTCCATAATTTACAGACAGAGGAGTGATCCATATGACTCACAACATTCTTTCCTAGAGCTGTTTATCAATAATTAAATCATTTTTGTGACTACCATTCAATGTGTGAAATAGAAAACCATGTTGTCTGTATATGCCAATGAATACAAAGCCCTACTCAACGTACCATCATTTCCTCTGGTACAGGTTTTTAAACTTGGTTGAGCTATCTGGCGCTCATCAAATTTAACCAAAAATAACAGACAACCTATAGGTGGGGTGAGGAGAGGGAGAAGGGAGGGAAGAGCTGGAGAGCCTGTTTTTGAAGGAAAACATATTACTTTCTCAAGCAGACGAAGAAGGGGAAGCCCAAATGCTGCTGCATTTACCTAGAAAGACTCCCAATAGCTAGTATTCCTTATCCCATTATTTTTGTTATCTGAACCACAAAAAAGAAGCAACAACATAACAACACACATACACACAACCTGCTCTGTTCTTCTTGCCTGCATTGAGAAACCACCGAAACCCCTTACAAACAATACCAAGAAATGTATACATATACACGTTCTGATTAAGCTGTTTAAAAGCAACACTGCTAATGAACTCACATCCTGGTCTCCTAAAAAGAACCAAGAGAAAGGAAGATGCTAATTTTTAAATCACTATATTCCCCTATGTTGTTTATAGATAAATAAATGAATCTATATTCGTCTCAAAAAATCAGTTCCAGTAGGTATGAAATGTAGTTAAAAAATGTTTTTAAAAATCCAGCAACGCTTTCACTTCTCAAGTACTAATGACATATAATGATGTGAAGGAAGGATTAATTCAATAAAACAAAACACTTTGTTTAATAAAAAATAATTTTAACAAAGCTTCCAAAACAAAAAACAAAAAAACCCCAAACCCGTTGCAGTCGAGTCGATTCCGACTCAGAGCGACCCTAGGACCGAGTAGAACTGCCCCATAGAATTTCCAAGGAGCGCCTGCTGGATTTGAACTGCTGACTTTTTGGTTAGCAGACATAGCTCTTAACCACTACACCACCAGGGTTCCAAACAAAGCTTACTTTATGTTTAATAGGTCATTTTCAACTCATTTTCAAGGAGCAGTGTTTGGAGAGCATGAAAACTTTGGAATGTGTTTATTAACCACCAGCTCTCCTGGGAGAATAAACTGTGTTTGGTGGAACTCATAGTTTCACATGGTGTAAATACGCCCACCAAGGCTGCTTTCAGTATAATGTCACTGAACACAGAGGCAGAAAGCAACACTCAGTAGCACACCACTATGTAGCATATGCACCATGCAAATGTAAGAGGTGCAAATAACCTTAAGCAGATACAATAGTAAAGTAAATAGGAAGTGATGAGTGGTCAGCATTAGCTACCTTCGATTTTACTGTAACTTATTCAGTTCTTAATCATGGCTTGTGTTTAACCTTACCAGTTTACAAAATTTCTCAAAAGTTAACAATCAGCTCTCAGAAGCCAACGTAGGCCAGCTCCAACAAACCAATTTTTCCATATATCCAGAAAAGTATGGCCATCTGTGACTTTTTTTTTTTTTTTTTTTTTAAATATAACAGCCATTCTTAAACACTGGGAGAAAATTATCCTACTTTTTAAAAGGAAACTTTCAACCACTACACCTGAACATAGTAGTTGATTTTCAAGAATATGCAGACCCTTACAAATGGGCTGACCTCTTTATCACAAAGCTGGCTTTCACTACAGGCTATAGGTGGAGTCCATAGATATAGATCTGCAGAAAAGACCATGTGGTGTTTTATAGAACTTTTAGCAAAAAAGGGGTTGTGGGGTATTGCTTTTAGGGTTGCTTTGAAACAGTATAAAGTTCCTCCACTGGCTCATGTAGAAAACTCTACCGTAAGTCATCCATTCTTTTGGAATCGCTCAAGTCACACAAAAAGGGTAATTTATAATTAATGCAATCCTAAAATGCTAGAACTTTGTTCATTTTATTATTCCATGACAAGAACAGAGTACCGGATCGATCATGTAAATGCTGGCAGATGAATGAAAACTAACAAACAAGCCTTCAGCTTTCAGTAAGACTCCAGGAGAGCCACTGGAAATGAGACTCTTCTAAACATCGGAGGTGTAAATCTCAAGGGAAGTTTTCCTTCCACCTCTTGTTCTCTAGTTTAAAGAAGACAGTAGTACAAAATTCCTTACATTTTAATTGATGGGCAGCAGACTTATTTCTGCGCTTCATGTAAGTGCCACTTTATAAGCTGTCAGTTTGCATCTAGAGAATGAAAAGCCCTTGGCTAACACGGAAACTGAAATAAAGTGGCAGTTAGGGCAGTTTCATCCCCTAAGTGTTCTTGGACATGGAATATAATGAAGAAAGATGATCTGACTGAAAATGCATTCAGAAGAAGCAGTATATAAACAAGACAAACCCTAATGAAAAACTACAAAAATACCAGTGTTCTGAAGCATTAGAAACAGGAACCCAATCCTATTTAAAGATAACACTACTCATAGGCCAGGCTTTGGGTTATCGGCCCCTATAGTTAACTTCTTACATGCACTTTACTTAATCAGACATCTACAGAACATATCTGTTGTGTTAAGGAGCCTGCAGGCTATGTCATGATTCTTCCACTTTCCAGACTTGACTTATCTATAATTCCTTGAGTTACTGAGGTCAACCTTAGGATTATAAATCAAAACATTCTGTATAAATAAAAACTCTTGTTCATATTTTACAATTTAAAAAAAAGTTAAAAGGAAGGGATTCATAATGGAGGATAACTAGTTTTTGAAGAGTCAAGTGGCTGTGCTGTATGTTTTCAATTTCGAGCCATCATCTTGATATGTTTAGGGGTTTAATTTATGGAACAATCAAGCAAGTTTTATATTTAACATTAAATGCCTGAATATTATAAATCACCTTCTATGAACATTTACGGGACAGTTTCAGTGCAACTTCTGAACAACTTGTCATTTTTATTGTTTAGCAAAGATTTGTAAAAAATGATATGCTAAGTAACCCTAGAGTATAATTTAGGGACACAAAAACAACTGTCAAGAAACAGCCAAAGACTACGCTTAATGAAATCTTTACAGGCTGAAGTAATAAGTATTAAATTAATCAACACAGCTTAATTGAAGCTCTATTTGTAACATTTTTTATTCGACTTGTTATTAATGAACCTTTAAATGCTACCACTAACTTGAGTTCTTTGTTACATTTAAATAATGAACCATTGTTCAAACACAAAAAAGAACAAACAGTGCTTTAATAGCCCTTTGTCTCCATGGGACTTTTACTCTTATGCATAGCTAAGATAGAGACATGTCTCTCCTTCTGCTTGCCAACTTGTTTACATGGTTGGCAAGATATCATCTTTAAGGCTGTTAAAATGGTCTGAAATAACTAAGGTGAAATCGTTAAGAAGTAAGTAGCTAAGACTGGGAAATATGCAAGAATTTTGGTTGACCTCAAACACGATGTCTTCAAATCTATGCTTTTAATACCTCTTCTGAACCTCTCACTCATATGCTCAGGTTGTTCTGGTTGGGATTGGTAAGTACTTACCTGAACATGTCTCCCAAGCCCTTCAACATTCCCTTCTTGGCTTTAATTTTATCCTTTTCTTTGTCTCTATCTTTTTTCTTCTCTTTTGCAGTTTTATCCTTTCTTCTGTCAGTCTTATCACCTTTCTCTTGGTTTCCATTAATTTGTCTCTCCAGGGAGTGGGAAGGCTGGTCACTGGCTGTGGATACAGACTCTCTCCCAGATCGTGAACTTTCTTCTGTGTCTTCTTCCACTTGGAAAGTTAAAAAGAAAAAAAAAGGAGGTAAATATAGTGAACTACAGCATCAAAAACAAGGAGGCTAAAATATATGTATGGATTTTACTTTCCCATATTTCCCTGATCGAACTCTCTACTGCAGTCTGGACCTCCATTAACATGTATTACACTGCTGTTGACTTTGGTGGAGTTAGAACTAGAGATGTGATGGGGTGACTGCCATGCATAAATGGCTTCACTTGAAGATGAAGTATCAATAGCAAGAAAGCAGCAGCTCCCTGGATAGACACAGATTTACTCACCAGAGTACCCTCTGCACTACAAAGGGTTTACTGCTAGGAGGGCCAGCAGAACCTCACTGCACCTAGCAGACCTTTAGAGTCCTGTCTACTGTGTTTGCAAAATGAGAAGAAAGAAAACAAGCATCCCTTCCCAAAGCACTTCTTTCTTCCTGGGTAAAGATAAAATGGATCCACTCTGGTCTCTCTTTATTTTGGTAACTGTGCCATTCACTAATAACTATACCAATGTCCACACAGGGACATCTTTCCTTGTACTCCCAAATATGCCATTTGTGCTTTCTGCACACCAAAGACTGATTTTATTTTATTTTTTTGGCGGCCGGGGGCGGGGGTGCTGACAGCTATAACAGTTGTTCACAATCTTTGTAACTTCTTTATATTGTCCTTACATAATGCCAACATCATAAGTAAGTATTATTATATATTCTAATCCTAAATACTTTTACATGTCTGTCTGTCTACACAGTGGCAGCTAAACAGAGGTTAATGGAGTTGTGGAAATGAGCAAATTAACAACCTCACTTCTCTGAACTTTGCAGATAAAAGATCTTAGTGATAACAATGTTCCATCATTTGAACCAACACTTAGTTAATACACAATCCAAGGGTCTTCAATACCCCAAACTTTTGGCATTTGAAAGAATAACAAGTAACTAAAGTAGGCTACTATCTACCGAAAGAACTTCATGAATTTCTATAGGTATTAAGTAAGAAGTATAAATGCACATAATAACCGCAATTCTCAGAAATCATTTCTGAGATTGGTTATCTAAAGTTGTCTTCCAAATACAGTAAGAATTATTGGGGCTTCAGGTTAGCCTTTGAATTGTGAAGTCACTTTTCTCCCAGCATCTACAATTTAAGTATTAATCAGTGTTTCTGAGCTGCTTCTAAACCAGAATCAGGCCTCTTCCCAATCTTTCACAAGAACTAAACTTTCAATCAAGATAATACATCTTCAAGAGAAATTCTGTCTTGTCTTTCCACCAGAAAGGAGCCACTCACATTAGCAATACACAATAGCAAAGTGTCTAATAAAGCCAACGAAAACAATTCTGACATCTTAGTTTTCTGTTATAAAACCCTACAATTCTGGGAAGACACTATTAAATAAAGGCATGGTAGTGGTCAAGTAATACAGTTTTTAAAATGCCAGCTATTGAGCACCATACAAAAAAAAAGCCTATAGAATTTTTTTTTCTTGACACGTTTGGTTAAAAACATGATCCAGAACATTTCCCATCCCAGTAAGTCATGCCCTAGGTATAGCCAAGAAGTAAAAATGTCACAACAGCTAACTCTGGAAGGTCCCTTGCAGATTATTTAGTCCAACTTCTTCCATTTTATGCTGAGGACACAGAAGCTCAGAAAGACTTTTGGACCAGCACACTCCAGTCTGGTGCTCCTTCTACTATTATATTATTGCATAGCTGAACTTCAGCAAGACCTTCATGCCTTTCTTTGATCAATTCTGTTTGTGACTTCTCAATTCTACACTTCATACAGCATGTATTTGTGTAATCTATTGTCCAGTCACTACATAATCTACCCAGAAGATAATTCCAGCAGTCAGCACAGCATTTCAGAAACCTATTGTCAATCCTGTGTGGTCATTTAATGCCGTGACTTGTGGCTCATATTGAAGAAATCACTTAAAAACCTAGGTCCAATGTGCGCAGTGACTCTAGGACTGGCTTTGCTGTTGTCCTTGTTAGCTGCCTTCAAGTTGCCTGACTCATGGCAACCTCATGCATAACGGTATCAGATCTTTGTGATCCACAGGCTTTTCATTGGCTGATTTTTCACAAGTAGATCACCAGACCTTTCTTCCTACTCTGTTTCAGTCTGGAAACTCTGTTGAAACCTGTTCAGTCTAGCAACCATATAAATTGCCTTCCAGTATATTAGGAGCCCTGGTGGCGCAGTGGTTAAGAGCTACGGCTGCAAACCAAAAGGTCGGCAGTTTGAATCCATCAGCTGCTCCTTGGAAAAACCTATGAGGCAGTTCTACTCTGTCCTACAGGGTTGCTATGAGTCCGAATTGACTCAACAGTAACAGGTTTGGTTTTATGTGTGTGTGTGTATTGGGTCATCTAATTGTGAGCCATCCCTTCTCCAAAGGATATGGTAGCTTTAAAAAAAATGGCCTCTTTTCCTCTCTATCAATTAATATACAAACAGGAATTGTGCTTGTTTGCTGGAAGAAGCCACTTACAACTTCCAGATAGGCACTGATAGTGAAAATCCATAGCTTTACAAATAAGTGCTGAGTGAGTCTATAATTTTTTTGTGGTATAGACAGAGCAAGGAAAGAATATCCTGGCCAACTGGTCCAAGGGTTTACAAACTATGTCTATGTAGCCTTTTGAAATGACAGCCCCCCAAGTGAATGTAAACACAGCTCAAGCAGGGCTACAACATCTTGAACACGGCTGTGTTCTATCTGATTGCAAGCCACTGTTTCAACCCTTTGGGAAATGGGTGTGGCTTCAACTTTGAGATGATCAACCAAATCAGTATAAAGCAATTCTCAAAAAGTTTTTGAGAGCTGCAAAACCTAGGTCTACTGGTACACTACAGCTAGATAAAGAGATGCTAGTAAATTTTTTACAATTCCCACATGGAAAGCTGCTTTTACCTATACTTCCACAGCTCTATGTACAATCTTTCATCATTGCACTTCTCAGATGACATGATTGTGTGTCTGTCTCCCCAGACTCTGCGCACCTAAAATAAGGACTTACCACACTGCCAGATAAGAGCTGCTCATCAATGGTTGTTTAAATGAAAGATTACTGGTCAGACTTGACTCACTGCTTTATCCCAACACAACAAACTATCATCCAATCTCCGTTGTTAGGTGCCGCAGAGTCGGTTCTGACTCATAGTAACCCTACATACAACGCAAGGAAATACTGCCTGGTCCTGCACTGTCTATTCAATCTCTAGGTACCACCATTCTTCTAGATTCAGAATGATGTCTACTCTCCACTAATAAAGCTTGACAAGACTAGCCACAACTCACTACTGTAACACCAGGAAAGCTCAGTGTACTTGGTTTAGCTCTAATCAGCTGCTAGTATATTTTTATGCTATTATTGTTAGTGTGATACGTATCATCTAATGGATTTTATAACCCTCTACATAGTCAGAAACTATAAACAAAAAACGAGCTCAATAAATGTAAATGACTTATAGTCTTTCACAGCCTCCATTACCATAAATCATGAATGGAAGTAGCAGTAGCAATTCTGCTAGTTTTCTGCCTGATAGTTTTGGCAGAAGTACAAGGGGCATATGCCTGCTCTTGGCTTAGTAACAGTATAAAGGCAATGCCTTCACAACTAACTGTACACTGAAGTTGGATTTGTTGCCAATTCTTTTCATATTCATAATCAGTTTCTGGTGTACATAATACAACTTATTTTCTAAATTGGGTGAAACAGAAAAAGTTAGTATTAAATCCTTTATTAACTTTGGGTTTTGTAACCTCATTTTATGAAATCAAAACGACAAGCTCAGTTTCCTGCTCCAAGCAAGTGGACTGTTTAAAATGATACTTGCACATCTGAGAATTCTTCATGCTTATTTTGAACAATCTAATTTAGGTAATACATTATCACAGGAAATCTTCTGGGGTGTACTGATTTAACTAATCCCTTTGAATGCCAGCTAATTAAAAATATTTAGCAATATGTGGCTTCCTATGTACAAATATAAGATGTTCTTTTAGAGTATCACATTATATATGTCTCAGACTCTAAAATTATTTGATAGACAAAAATAGGAATCTCTCACTTTCCCCTTAGCTACACAGAAATACTGTGATTTTTAAAAGCTTAAATAAATTGGTCACATGTGTAATTTTAAAAACATATATTCAAGGTTACTCATAAACTAGTCAAAAAAAATTTTTTTTAAGTTTTAAGACCAGACTTTGGACATTTAATACTAGCTTTATAATAAAGTACATACAATATTTTTATTTCCTTAAACTAAGAAACTATAGAAACAATATTCATGTAAATTATTTTTCAAGGAAGAAAGTATTCGTTAATACACCAGGAGTAAATGACTTGATGTATTATGTTCATATAGCAAATTACAATATAAACTAATCACAAAACAATCACATTGAGGTAGTTTACTATTTAAAATGTTATATAAATTTTGACTTTTTTCTCTTTAATTTTGCTCATCTTTACAGACTGTTTACTTTCCTTCTGCAGATAGCCTACACAAAGAAAGGTGATTACCTCCTTCCAAACAAATAGAAATGCCTATTTTTGACTAGCATTTCTGCTTGTTTTAACCTGCTCGGTGGACTGAACTATCAACTTCCTTCCCATGTGATTATCAATAAAGAGATACTTTCAAGTTTCTTTTTTTAAAAGAAGGTATAGCGTGAAGCTGCTTATTTCCCTTTAATGCAGCACAGTCATTCTGCAATTAAGATATACCTAATTACCATGTTTTCAACAGATGCAAATGTAGCTCCATTAAAATTCTAGTCCATGTTACAAATTAAGCTACTCAGTTCCACAAGGTATCATGTTAAGACTGGGTCACCAAGAACTTTTAGAAAAGACTGGACACTTACGTGTTAGGGATTATGCAGAATATGGCTTTAGGTTTCAAGTGAAGCTCGAAGTTCTTTAGCTTCTGCCATAAATAAATACTTCTATCTAGTCATCACAAATATTTTCCTGTCAAAAGTTGACTCTAAGCCACATGATCGTTAGAATCTTTTTTTTTTTTAAATTGAGCAGTGATGCTACTATGGATACTGAAATGATCTCGGTTGGTTGTTTATCCAAAATCCATCTCTCCATTTCCTCTTCCTAATGGCATTCTGATTTTGTTGAAGAACGCGATCTAGCTCCAGGGGGTGAATTCATTAAGTCTAAACCGTCCTGTAGATGGTATGCCCCTGTTGACTTGTTAGTCCAAGGCTATTAGACCAAGCAGGGCCCAAGCAGACTGAAAGGGAAGAGACATTCTATGCTTAGAGAGATGTTTCACTCCCTTCTGTTGGGCATGAACAAGGAAGGGAAAGGCCTCTGAGCTCTGGAATTACCCTCTGGATAATGCGACTTGTGAAAAGGGGAGCAGAGGGGCAGAAAGGTGCTAAGTCACTGATAATCCCAATAGGCTGTGGAATCAACCAACCCAGAAGCTGCCCAACTCTAAAATTCACTTATTGTAAGACAATGTATTTCTTCATGGTATGAGTCAGGTATTATATTAAATGCAGCTGAAAGTATTCAAATAGGTACATTACAGAAATCAAACTTTAGAGCAGCAATGGAATATCTATAGTGCTATTTATCACAGATGTAAGATTTAGCAGTTAAATGCCATTTTAGGCAGCTTTGAACAATTTTTACCAAACTTACTCAATAGGTATAAACAGAAATACAAAACTAAAATGATAACATATTACTACTTCTTCTTCACCATTCAACAAGTACTCTCTGAAGACAAGGCCAAAAAGAAGGCATCATTAAATGTTTGTTCAATGAAAAACGAATGATTGAATAACCAATTACACTGAAAAAAAAAAAACTTGTCACTTACTGCTTGTGATTTATAAGGAACTATCCTAGGTATTTAGGAGCCCTGGTGGTGCAGTGCTTAAGACTTAAGAGCTCAGCTGGTAACCAAAGGGTGGGCAGTTCAAATCCACCAGCCACTCCTTGGAAACTCTATGGGACAGTTCTACTCTGCCCTATAAGGTCGCTATGAGTTGGAATCGCCTCGATGGCAATGGGTTTGGTTTGGGTTTTTTTTTTTTACCCTAAGCCACATGATACCTAATAATAGAAACTGCGGGAGAAAGATGTGGCAGTCTACTTCTGTAAAGATTAATAGCCTCGGAAACCCTCTGGGGCACTTCTACTCCGTCCTACAGGTAGTTATGAGTCGGACTCGACTCAGCCGCGATGGGTAATAATGGAAACAAAAGATTCTTGAGCAATTTACAATGTACTTTGGAGGACAAAGGGTCAAATGTAAAAATTCTACATACGTTGATTCAGTCATACTTCACAAGCTATCTACTTAAAGTAAAACTTAAAGACAGTAACCAACACATTAGTATGGAAAATTTCACTACACTTAGTAAATCCACTACCAATTTCTATTGATTAACGTTAGGGAAAAAACAATGTAATACAAATAAATAAAGACTGGAATTCCAGGCACTGCAAAATGCTGAATAGGAATCAAGAACTTTGGGGACATAGATACTTTTTTCTGATTTTAGTTGAACATTTTGACGTTGGAAAAGGAAGAAAGATGTAGGAAATGAACAGCTATTTATAAAGATGGTGTCGAATAACAGGATCTGCTTTTCTGGACATTGACTTTTAACATTAGAATGATGAGCTCTTGGCAAAAGAAAAACTTAGCTTTTTCTGAACACTAACATACACACACAAAGCCAGCATGAAACATGAAGATTTAAAAAGATTTAAAATTCAGGGTTGGAATAATAAATTAATATGATGAAGAATCAAGAGTCTGACAGAGGAAGGAGAAAACAATATGAGGGAGCAAGGTGGCCATTTATCAGCAGTATGACAGAAGGAATTTCTGCATCTGGGGGAAGTTCAAACAGATGACTTCTAAGGCATTCTACTCTAAAAGTAGATTTATTTTATTAAAAAACACAAAAACTGTTTATGCTGGGGAGTGGGGTGGGCAGTGGGACAAAATCAATAGGATCACACTTCCAAAGAGTTTAGACTTACTGCCCCAAATCATTCTTCATTGTTACTTCACATTCTAAAATTCTCTTTAATCCATTCCCAAAATGAAGCAGGTAAAATGCTTCTGAGGATAAGGGTAGACTATCACTACTGTTATCATTCTCCCTTACTTCCCAACAGAATGCTATAGAATAAACACAATGAGGGCAGTCCCTCAATTTTCTGCACCCTTGCAAATTTACATTTGGTGTTCAGTTAAATTTTTCATTCAGATGATAGTCCACAATGATGTTGCTTTCTGTCCATGGGAAAAATATATAGTGAAGTTGAAGGATTTCCTTTCAATAATTTTGACTGAATGGGCTGGTTACACAATCAAAATGGTAATGCTCATAGCCCTACTGTTGGAACTGCTACTAAAAATTTTATTTTAACCAAGATGTGAGTTTGGGGTCAAAACGTATGTTTTAGCAATACACAAAATATTATTTATTATGTCAAAGAAAGAAATTCCAGCTCACTACTCATACTCTTAACTGAAAAACAAAATGTAGAAATGTGATAAAATCATGAATGGCTAGCAATGCTGTATCCATTTTGCTGTTTTTTGAGAAGTCTTACTGAGTATCCCCAAAAGCTAATGTTCATAACTATGATGCCAAAAAAAACCCATATTGGATTTTTGAAAAAATGCTTTTTACTAAAAAGTCTCAGACAAATTCCATATAATCAGTTAGGGCGTCAGAAAGTCAAAGAGAAACTCGATTGCTTGAGAAAAGTTTGTTTCTTGAAGAAGGAAGATAGCAGCCTAATGTACACAGATTATAGGGAAAGGGGAGAAGTTGGGGGGCAAGAAGAAGACGAACCTTGTAGAGAGTGCAGGTCTGGACAAGAATGAGCAAGGAAGCTTTAGGGACTGTGAGCATAAGAACGTGATTATAGACTTACTGTGTAAATCTAGAGACAGGAGGACCAGATAGGAGATTGTAACAACTTCAGATGTTAAATAATGAGGGTTTGGGCTAGATTGGAGAGAAGGATGAAGTGATGAGACCTCATAGGAGAAATTATAAAGCTTGGTAATGGAGTGGTTACATAGTGGGATGATGATTCCAAGTTTCAGAGCCTAGAAGTCCTAATGAGAAAAATCACATCATCATCATCCATCTCTATGTGCGAGATGCTAAGCAAGTAAATACAGTTTCCTCCACTTCACCGGCATTGCCAAGCATCATTACTCACCTGGATTACTGCATTACTATCACAGAACTAATCTTCGCGTCACCAGCGTTGCTACTTACTATCCCATCTCTGATAATGTACTCTCTGCCCTATGGCCCCAACGACCACGTTCTTTCACTTGAAACCCTTTAATCGCTTTTTAAGGTCCTTATTGAAAATGCAAATCATTTAAGCAGGCCTGTCTATAATCTGGTCTCTGACTACATCTTAAACCTCAGACCTTATAATGCTCTCACCAACACCATACCCACCAACCTAACAGAACTGTGGCAGTCCTTTTGACCCTCCATGTCTTTATACCTCTACCAAAGATAGTTCCCACTCCTTGCTCTCTCTCACCCAACTAAAGACCACTCAATCAAGAGGACTCAACTCAAGCAATAATTCTTCTGGGAAGCCCCTCTATCTTTCTCTCCATGCTAACTCCACATAGGCTGACTGGATACCCATCCCCTGCTACAGTGCTAACCTGTGTGTTTCCCTATAATAGTACTTAATCTCATGGCTTCTTAAGTGTTGGTTTACCCACTAGGCTGAACCACCCCTGTCCTCTCAGGAACTTACAGCCTAATTATCAGATCTTAGGTACCACAACTCATTAATGCACGCTTAAATACTTAAAGTAGTTTTAGTGCAATGAGCTTTCCCATTTGGAAATCTGTTTAATGTTCTATAAAAAATCACAGGCCTGAGAATCAGAAAATATGCACTGTAAGATTCAGTTACTAAGAAACATATGATATTGGTCAACTGTCTAAATACAGTGTCCTCATTAAAAAAATGGTTAGAAGTGAGGATTCTGTAATTTGAACACTTCATGTGTGACTTCTTATTACACTTTTACCATAAAATACTTCTGAGCTGGAAAAAGAAATTTAAGGAATAGATTAGGCTCCTTCACATGCATACAATCCATAACACACTCAGAAGCCTCCTAAAATTTAATTATAGTGCCTTAAAAAAAAAAAAAAAAAAACTGCATGTGACTCTTTAAGTACACAAATTAGTATAAAAGGATAGAAAATTTTACTCTTATTTCTGGCATTTCAGAACAAGTATTTTCACAGGTCAACATCCAATTATTCATAAAAATGGTTCAACCAAATAGGAAATCTTCTACCAAGTACTCTGACTTTGAAACCCGTAACCCGAACTCTTCCACAATAGATTTGCTGGAATGTAATGGATTTTGCTGAAGATAAAATTAGACTTAGCTTGCATTATTTGTCCACACATAGGTGGTGACAAATAGTGGCTAGAAGTATTCAGAGTACTAAGAGAATCTCAGATATCAGATGCAGTATGTTATTTTGTAGTTAATAAAACAACAAAAAATGATTCCCCTAGAAGCTCTTATATTAACTGATTTAAGCATACAAATTTAGTTTCTTCACATCTCATACTGCTAACCTGATTTACGTAAACAGGTAGTCCCCGACTTTTGACAGGGTTCCATTCCAATGAGTCTTTCAGTTCTGAAACAAGACGAATACCTCTTTTTTTTTTTTTTTTTTTTTTGGTAGTTTTCATTATTGTTGCCTTTTATTATCAGAATCTTTATACATCGGATCCTTGAACATCTTTGAGTGAACATCTGAGAATAATAACAGCAAGTTATGAGCTACAACACTGTACGTAGTACATACTACTAATCATAATGTGTCCAAAAAAACAAACAAAAAAACAGACGGTCGTAACTGTGATTTGTCATAACTCGAATACATCGTACTTCAGGGACAACCTATGTGTATTTTAGAGCAATGTTTTTTTTTCCTTATCTCTGAATAAGAGTACTAAGAAAAAAGGCAAGCTACTCAAAAGTATCTTGTCTGAATGTTTCCATGGCATGCTTTTTTTAACATTTAAAATTCTAAATTAGATATATCTGAAAATCACTATGTACAATTATTAGGGTAGTATTTGGTTTTGCTGTGTTTCACCTCCCTGACCCCGAAGAAAATCTGGTAGTAAATTGATGGTGAGGCTTACAATTGTTGGCAACTTTTAATTGGGAAAATACTGGATTATATATTTTGCAAAAAGAAAACAAAGCAATATTATTGCATGCATTTTCTCAGCGCAACAGAAACTGATTTATTATGGGGCTGTGGAAGCCGCTTGCTGAGAGCCAGGCAGGGTATGTAATTTGCATAGAAGAGGGAGCAGATTGTAGATGCCCTGACCTGTCAAACACAGGTAAAGCCTTGGAGATAATGGGTCCCAGAATACAAAGCTCCATCTTGATCCAGACAGACACACACAACATGGAGAGGCCAGATGGATTAAATGAGAGACAAAAACGCTGGCTTCTGCCATCTCCACAGGAAGAACGTAAGTGCTACAGAAGATGACAGATACCAGATACCACATGGATCCCTCCCCAGTCTCTTGGCCCCCATTGTTGTGCCCATGCCATGACTTCAACACTACTGAGAAGAGGCCTGCCTCACAGGGCCGTGAAATGCAGTTACTGGTACGGTGCTCCACCCAATGTACAAAAGCAGTAACAATGCCCATCCTAAGCATCTCACTTGTTAAGAGGAAAAGTGCTATGTGATAATAGAAAACCAAGAGATTAGAGTAGCGCAAGTAACTATTCCTTACAACCTCTCCTAGACTCCCTTTGTCCACTCCTTTTCAACAACAGCCCACTCTGCAACCCAACTTTTATAGGGTGCATTGCATTCCTACAGAATGTCCTGTATAACAAAAAGACTGTCTGCTCAAACAATGGTCCTCTTTTCAGAGCAATATTCAAGGGTGACACAGCCTTTTAACTTCAACAGCGGCTGTAACTGAGTCATGCCACAGTACGAGAAAGGAGCTGCCGCACCAGAGTCCCATAGAGCGCAGACACTTGTCACGCAGCAAGAGGAACTGCTTCACAAGGAAAGTGAAGATGCAGACACACAACCAGAAATGAGAACCATGGATTGTGAAAACCACAGCGGTAGAAAGTGTGCAGACAATGCCGTGAAAATTCACAAGCCAGGCTCTGAGAAGGATGGCTGTTTAAGAAGCTAAGGGAGTATCTCACTCAGCCAGTCTTCCTTCCTACAACATGGTGGCATAAACAAGCCTTTTCATCTCTAGCCATATACAGAGGGAGTAGTCCAATGACCACCAGCAGCAATGCCACCCTTGACAAACATTATTTTTTTAAGGAAAACAAAATAAAAGATTCTGCAGAGGTACTGAAGGTCTCGTATGTGCAAGGTCCAGTGCGGGATACAAACAGGTATGATAATGTCATTCCCATGAGGTTTATATCATACTGAAAGTCTCAATCTCTCTTTCTCTGCCTCTCACATGCACACACACAGGCAGGTAGTAGTTATGCAGGCACTCACTCATTCACACACCCATTCAACAGGCATTCACTGAATCCTAGAATTTGTGCTCCCACCCACCCAATGCTAGGTGCTGGTGATGCAGAAGCGAGTAAGACAACATGGCGGTCCCTTCCCTCATGGAGCTTGCAGAAAACAGGCAGGACTTCGGTAGGTAAGTCAATGCGTATAGACTCATAGAAGGCTAAAATGAGACGGGCCATCAGAAACCACCTAAACCAGTGCTTTTCAAACTTGTCTTAAAAATGGCAAACCACCTTTTCTTTTTTAATTAAAATTTGCAAAGATCTCCAATGTACCTAAGTGTTTAAAAAAAAAAGTTGTTTACGCAGAGGAATGGTTACAGCAGCAAGAGAGATGAAGATGGGCAGCCTTTCCAGAGCCACCCTTGCTTCACCTCGCATTACCTTCCCCACTGCACAGGACCCCAGAGGGGCCTCTCCCAACCACAAGTCACTACACACAGTTTGAAAACCAATGGTGTAGTTACTCAAATCTTCACTTTGACAAGTGAGGAGATTAAGGCTCGAGAATTTTAAGTAGCTTGACCGAAATCCCAAATTGTTAGAAGATTCTGGACTAGAAGGCAAGTCATTTGAATTTCAGGTCAGTGCTCATTCCACTGTATCAGCACAATTACAATTCAAATTATGTAAATTCAAAATTTATAATAGTTGCCGTTCTTTTATGGTATCCAAGGTTCAGCAAACTGGAGTGAAAAGAAATAAGTAAACACAGGGCTTTGGAAAAACCATGGTATTCTGTGGTTGTAGGTGCAGCAAGTTTTAGGTTCAATGTCTCAAGTGTCTATCCCAAATCTTGACCATAACATTATCTTTGGTATCCAAATTGTAATTTGCTATTTACTTTTGTTTTTCTCTTGAGGAAAACCGAATGAATAAATTTTAATACAGTATACTTGAATTTGTTATTTCCAATTAAAAAATGAAATTAATTTTATATTGGGACAAATTAGGATTTCTGCATTGGTAAGAAACTCTGAAGACGGTACCTAAAAAATTAAGAATATACTTTATATTGACGTGTATTCCAACCCATTTCATTTGAAATTGGTAACATTACGTGAGAAAACTGCATTTTATAAGTTAGGGAACTTAAATGACATTGCAAATAGAACAAGAAAAAGGTTCAAAAGCATCATAAATTGTACTTGCTAGTAATTCAATATCTATTTCTATATCAATGTATGTTTCCATCTACAGTTATATCTATGTAGATCCCTCGAGGGGTTAAAATACTATTTATCTCATTGGAAACAGACTGGTGATGGTTGCACAACATGAATGTAATTAATGTCACTGAATTGCACAGGTAAAAGATGCTGAAATGGCAAATGTTTTGTTCCATATGTTTTTACTACAATTAAAAACAAGATGAATCAACACTTCTACTGGTGAAATAAAATCTATCGGAATGTTTTTAAACCAATAAACATATTTTTAAAATAAATTTTTAAAAATACCGTATCTCTTATTAAATACCAAGACAGACAGCAACAAGATCTAGAAGCATTAGGGCTCCTATCCCAGAAAAGCTGCACAAGTACTATTGAGCTGCATGGCAAGGAAACATCAACAAAAGACGAGAAAACTCAACAGGGTCAAAAGCTGGTATGACTCAGGCTCTTGGAGATCAGGCTTGGCAGCAAACATAAAAAATAACCTCTTCCTTTGGCAAGAATAGGTGCATATATATTTTAAATCACTGGCTGGACGGAGTGAAAAAACTGCCCAGATTTATATGAAAAATTAAGACAGGGAAGGGACTCAAAAAGATGGAAATCATTTTCCTAACTTCTGCTGTGCATGTTGCTTTATGGCAAAAAAAATTCATCTTCCAAAACACATCATATATTAGGAAAAAACATATAATTTTTTTTTTTAAATCTCCTCAGAAGATGAGCTTTTTTATTTAAAACTCCTTTTCACCACCACAATATTCCTTGTTGTTGCTGTTGTTAGGTGTCGTCCAGTCAGTTCCGACTCATAGCCACCCTACATACAACAGAACAAAAACACCGCCCGATCCTGTGCCATCCTCACAATCACTGCTATGTTTGAGACCATCATTGTAGCCACTGTGTCAATCAATCTCATTGAGGGTCTTTCTCTGTTTTGCTGACCCTCTACTTTACTAAGCATGTCCTTCTCCAGGGATTGGTCCCTCCTGATAACATGTCCAAAGTACTTGAGGCAAAACCTAACCATCCTCGCTTCTAAGGAGCATTCTAGCTGTACTTCTTCCAAGACAGATTTATTCGTTCTTCTGGCAGTCCACAGTATTTTCACATTTTTCACCAACACCATAATTCAAAGGCATCGATTCTTCTTCGGTCTTCTTTATTCATTGTTCAGCTTTTGCATGCATATGAGGTAACTGAAAATACCATGGCTTAGGTCAGGCGCACCCTAGTCCTCAAAGTGACATCTTTGCTTTTCAATACTTTAAAGAGGTCTTTTGCAGCAGATTTGCCCAATGCAATGCGTTGTTTGATCTCCTGACTGCTGCTTCCATGGACATTGACTTGGATCTAAGTAAAACGAAATCCTTGACAACTAATATTTTCTCCGTTTATCATGATGTTGCTTATTGGTCCAGTTGTAATGATTTCTGTTTTCTTTATGTTGAGGTGCAATCCATACTGAAGGCTGTGGTCTTCGATATTCATCAGTAAGTGATTCAAGTTCTCTCTACTTTCAGCAAGCAAGGTTGATTTATCTGTAGAAAACAGGTTGTTAATGAGACTTCCTCCAATCCCGATGTCACGTTCTTCTTCATATAGTCCAGCTTTTCAGATTATTTGATTAGCATACCGATCGAATAAGCATCATGAAAGGATACAACCCTGATGTACATCTTTCCTGACTTTAAGCCATGCAGTATCCCTTTGTTCTGTTCGAACACCTGCCCCTTGGTCTATGTAAAAGTTCCTCATAAGCACAATTAAATGTTCTGGAATTTCCATTCTTTGCAATGTTATCCATAATTTGCTACGATCCACACAGTCAAACACTTTCATATAGTCAATAAAATACAGGTAAACATCTTTCTGGTATTCTTTGATTTCAGGCAGGATTCATCTGACATCAGCAATGATATCCCTCCTTCTGCGTCCTCTTCTGAATTTGGCTTGAATTTCCGGCAGTTCCCTGTCAATGTACTGTTGCAACCGCTTATGAATAATCTTCACCAAATTTTGCTTGTGTGTGATAGTAATGATATTGTTCGATAATTTCTGCATTCTGTTGTGTCGCTTTTCTTTGGAATGGGCACAAATGTGGATCTCTTCCAGTCAGTTGGCCAGGAAGCTGTCTTTCAAATTTCTTGACACAGACAAGTGAGCACCTCCAGCACAGCATCTGTTTGTTGAAATATCTCAGTTGGTATTCCATCAATTCCTGGAGCCTTATTTTTCACCATTCCCTTCAGCATAGCTTGGACTTCTTCCTTCAGTACCATCGGTTTCTGATTATATGCTACCTCCTAAAATGGATGAACGTCAACCAATTCTTTCAGGTACAGTGACTTTACATATTCCTTCCATCTTCTTTTGATGCTTACTGCATCGTTCAATATTTTCCTGTAGAATTCTTCAGTATCGCAACTTGAGGCTTGAATTTTTCTTCAGTTCTTTTAGCTGTACCTATCTCAGATAGGTACGATAGAAGTGGTCCGTCCAAATGTTAAACTGTGAGAAAATTATAACCAACCAAATCTATATAAATTATCTCTGGTCTCTGCTTTAACTTTAGGTTGTTTCTTCTGACCTTTCTTGCAAAGGTTTAGAGTGACAAAGTATTGCTTTCCTATTTGTGTCATTTTTCAGGGGTTAAGTCACATTTGGGGTTAAAAAACAAAAGGGCAAATTAGTAATTATGAACAATACAAGCTGATCAACAAGTTTTACTGTTTATTAGGACTCCAAAGCCCTTTCTCTTCTAAGTTAAAACTCTAGTAGGCTTTTTTATTTTTAAATCAATGGATATTTTAAATCAGTCAAAATGTTTAACTATAAAGATAACTCCCCCAAAGCATACATTTGTTCATCCCTATAAATGTTAATGTTTTTCTTCTTATACAATGGAAAAAATATTTTTCACTCATATTAACCTTTGACTTTCAATAGTCTTGGCTTAAAGTATTTTGCAGTTTGGAAGTACACACACATATAAAAAATATCTTGCTGGTTCAGTACAAGGAAAGCAAGGATAATTCCTCAAAAAGAAAACCAAATAAAAAATGATATGTTTTCAAAGTCATAGATTATTAAATAAATTCATTGGAGACATGACATTATAGTCATACTATGCAGCAGTGATTTTCAAACATTTTGCTCATAGGACACTTTTATATACCCCAAAAATATTAAGGACTCCAAAAAACATTTTTTGTAATGTTAGTTACACGTATCAATATTTACTGAATTAAAACTGAGAAAGTTTAAAAACTATATATTAATTACTTTATAAAGGCAATAAAACATTTTGATGTTAACAAATTGTATTTTTATGAAAAGCCACCATATTTTCCAGAAACAATCAGTGAGAAAAATGGTACTGTTTCAAATGTTTGCAGGTCTCTTTAATATCTGGATGAAAAGACATATTCTCCTATCTGCTTCTGCACTTAATCTATTGTAATAACATATGAAATGTAGCTTCTAGAAAACCCCACTCTATACTTGTGAGAGAATCAGAGTAAAAAAGGCAATAACATCTGAGTATTATGATGAAAATAGTTTTGATCTCACAAAACCCCTGAAGGTGCTGGGAACTTCCCAGGACTCCCCAGAGCATAATTTCAGAGGTGCTGTTTTGGAGAGGTGTTTATAACGGTTATTCTTTTTGTCATTATAGACTTACAGGTCTCCATGCCTTCATCGTCATCATCTACAGCAGGTTTATCGTAAGACTTGTCGATTGCAGCTCTGAAGCTCTCGTTGCACCCCCTTCCTCGGATGATCCGGGGTCGTGGACGGTGGAAAGGAATATCCCCATTCAAAGTCACCTCAGCGACTGCTGTCTGCAGACTCTCCAACGAGCTCGACTTCTTCAGACCCAGCGAAGGTCCTACATCTTTGCTCGGAGAACCTTGGAAGTTTACAAATACATAAAGTTCATTAGAGTGAGTGGCAAAAATTACATACCTGAATATCTATGACTTACGGAAAACTTCAGGGACATAATGAGCATAAACACATTACTTGCTCAATGATGAGTTCTAGAATGTGGATGGAAAAGGTGATCTTAATAAATAAAGCAATGGCAACTAATTCTTATTTTTCCCAAATTTATATTAGATTTGGTTTGTTTCTCTATTTTTAATTAGGAAAAAACTTTATATTAAATATTACTCTAAAACTGTTTTTAAGAATATAGTAAATTATTTACCTTTAAACAAAATAAAACCTTTACATTTATATTTAAAAATGCCCTTTATATGGAATTTAGTAAGCAAAGTAAGTCATCCGTCTCCATTTTTTAGCTCAACAGATGAATGTTTTTTCTAATCACTCAGCTCCAAGTAATGTAAATAAAAGAACCAGAATAACCTAGAAGCTCATTTGAAAAGCAGAGATGAAGAGAAAGCTGAGGTAAGCAACAAAGAGTGGTGAGCTTTTTAATTTAATTGAAATCATTTTTTGGCAGTTCAAAATTATTTACAACAGATGTGAAATATTCACATCAATGAGCTTCATCAAGTCTCTTCCTCATTAGAGTAAAGATTCACAACCCTCTGTAAGTAACAAGACCACAATGAACAACATGTCACTAATAAAATTAGGGCAACACGGTGCTGGGTGGAAACCTAGTTCTGAGGAAATATTCATGTTTTGTGGAAAGAGCAATAGAGGACGGAAATAAAAACAAATCACAGAAGAGAGACGTGAGGGAAGGAGACTAAGGAGCTGGGTATGAGTACTCATCTCTCCAGGCTTGGCAATAATAGATGCTCGAAAAACAGATGATGGAGAGAAGGAAGGCCACTTAGCAATTACCAAGAAACTTTTGGTAGTATGGCCGGTGAGGGTTCAAGCAATTAAAATGTTGGCTCTATTTCTTGAGGAGCTAGGGCAGAAAAGCCTGAGATAATACGAGTAGCATCAAGTTTTAGAAGACAATCAAAACTTTAACCAGGAGAGACAGCTTCATCCATCACCCCTGGCCTAGCACTCAAAGGTAGACTAATTTAGCCTCTAGTGACTGAAATATCAGCTTTGCACCACCACCTGGGCAATTCAGGTTACAGAACTGGTTCTTCACTTAGACTGCTAAACCAAAACCAAACCCGTTGGCGTGATTCTGACTCATAGCGACCCTACAGGACAGACTAGAACTGCTAAAAGATAGGTGAAAAAAGTGAGAAGGTAGGGGAAACTGAATAGTTTATCTCTACAAGAGGTCATCAGTCCACATGTTGATCATAATTAAGGAGTAGCCATCCCTTCGGGAGCAAGGGAGAATGAAGAGAACAGGATACAAGGAAAAGATCAGTCCGAAGGACTAATTGTCCACAGCTACCAAGGCCTCCGCCAGACTGAGTCCAGTACAGCTAGATGGTGCCCGGCTACCACCACTGACTGCTCTGACCAGGATCACAACAGAGGGTTCTGGACAGAGCTGGAGAAGGATGTAGAACAAAATTCTAACACACAAAAAAAAGACCAGATTTACTGGCCTAAAGGAGACTGGAGAAACCCCGAGAGTATGGCCCCCAGACACCCTTTTAGCTCAGTGGTGAAGTCATTTTTGAGGTTCACTGTTCAGCCTGGGAGTGGACAGCCCCATAAAACCAAATGGGACTAATGAGGTACAGCAGTCCAGGGACAAGGGCCAGAAGGCAGAAGGGGACAGGAAAGCTGGTGATAGGGAACCCAAGGTTGAGTAAGGATAGTGTTGATGTGTTGTGAGGTTGTTAACCATTGTCATAGGGCAACATGTGTACTGTTAAATGAGAAACTATTTTGTTCTGTAAGCCTTCATCTAAAGTGAGAACAGTAGCACAATTGGAAGAGCATAGTCAATGTCACTGAACTGTGCATGTAGAAATTTTTGAAATGGTGTATCTTTGGCTATGTGTGTTTTCACCAAAAAATAAATAAAAAATAAAAAGGTCGAGAAGGGAGAGGGTTGACATGTTGTGGAGTTGTTAACCAATGTCATAAAACAATATGTGTACTACTGTCTCATGAGAAACTATTTGTTCTGTAAGCCTTCACCTGAAGTACAATAAAATAATAATAATAAAAAATAATAATAATAATAATTAAGGAGTAGCCTTGACACGTTACTACCTAGAAGACAAACAGTTCACGGCTCAGGGTATAAGGCAGGATAAAAATTAAATTGAGAGAGCCAACACAAGAATTATCTTTTCCTGATTCATTCACTGTACATCATTCATCTAATTTTAACAATGTGGTAGCAGATTTAAGTTAGAACAAATATGTTAAAAATGTAATATAGGCAAAAACATGATTCAAATGAAGAAACAACAGCCCATAAATTATTGTGTTTGGGAGAAAGAAACGATTTCTTTAGCTTTCTCAATGCCAGGTTGGTACATATTTGATTATTTTATGACAAAATTTCACATGGAATATTTCTTCCAAGGAAGATCAATCTTACTTTTTCTCTGCCACACTTAGAATTTTTGACAAGTCAGTTTTCTAAGTACTCATAAAAGTCGTGTCACAAGAAGGAAAATAAATTTCATTCTAAAGAACTAAATAAAAAGAAGCCAAAGAATCAAAATGATGGGAAAAGATCATTCCTGGACAGGAATATTTACATTGTTATTTCCTAGAATAAGCACTGGAAAGATCACTTTCTGAATAAATTATGGCTATCAATTTTTATGACTTCACAGGTACAATTAAGTCCTATAAACATTTATTAGGCAAATATTGTATGCTTGCTTGGGCTAATAAAGGATACATATATATATATTTACACATACAAATACATATATATATATATATATGTATTTGTGGGTGAATATAGATATACATATATAGCTATAGATATATTCCATTTCATACTTCCAATTAGGGTTATCATGAAAACATAATTTATGTGTATTCTGTTTTTCCTTAGGAAACGCTTGTTGAGATTTGACTTAGTGTACTCATAGCATTAAAAAATTTAATAATGAACTTCAGAAATGTCATGAGTGTTTATTAAAACTGAATGTCCCTCAGCATAGAAATGTTGGAAAGAAAAAACAATGGCGAAAGTATCACTAAATAAGCAATAGATATTTTGTAAGCGTAACTCAGAACTTATGTATCAAGTCTTTTCCCTAAATATTTGCAATACTGCAGTATAATATTTTAGCAAAAATATTGAGAATCATTGATGGTGACTGTTGAGTACAACGAACTACTTCTCTTTACATTTATGCATGGTTGAAAATATTCATAATAAAAATTACACAAAATTTTTTAAGCATCTGTAACTTGTGAATTTATAACCCAAAAAAACAAACCTGCTGCTATCGAGATGATTCCAACTCACAGCGACCCTGTAGGACACAGCAGAACTGCTCCATAGGGTTTCCAAGAAGCAGCTGGTGGATTCGAACTACTGACCTTTTGGGTAGCAGCCAAGCTCTTAACCACTGCGCCACAGGAGTCCGAATCGGTAACGGGGGTGAGTAAACTGTGGCCCTCAGGCCAAATCTGGAACATATTGTTGGAACACAGCTATGTCCATTTGTTTACATATTGTCTATGGCTGCCTTTATGCTACAATGGCAGAGTTAAATAGTTGCAACAGAGACCACGTGGTCCACAAAGTCTAAAATATTTACTGTCTCGTCCTTTATAGAAAGATCTTGTGGACCTTTGATTTACAACATGAATATCATACACTTAAGTACTATAATTTTCAAAGAAACTTGAACAAAGTTTTTGTTAAGTGGTACATTAATACCTCCTAAAGATGGCCTAGGAGCCCTGATGGCGCAGTGGTTAAGCAGTGGGCTGCTAACTGAAAGGTCAGCAGTTTGAACCCACCAGCCGCTCAGCAGGGAGAAAGACATGGCAGTCTGCTTCCATAAAGATTACAGCATTGGAAACCCTATGAGGCTGTTCTACTCTGTCCTATAGGGTTGCTGTGAGTCAGAATCGACTCACCAGCAATAAGTTTTGGGTTTAATGAAGGCTACTGCAATTTCTAACACTATAAACTTACCATTTACTAGTAATGAAAATTGAAAATGTCTTTCTCTATAAAGTACGGAGAAAGATTATTTAGTTTTATTTATATAAAAAATCATTTATTTTAATTTTAAAACGATAGTTTAAAGCTTTTAGTTTATATAAATATTTTAGGTCTCTAGTATACTTTGTTGATTTTTTCAATGATTAAACTGTTAGAAACTCAATTCTCTTCTCATTCTTATTCTCTCTTGTTCTTTTCAGAAAGTAAATTTACCTACCAAACTATCATATGAGATCCTTAAATCCAGGAATAAAGGAGGAAATCATAATCATACTATTTTCCCTAGGTCTATTTTTCTACACTTTCCTAGTAATACTCTGCTCCTTGAAAAAATATAGATAAATAAATAGAGGCGGTCCTTTGCAAGGGGCAAAGGGAAATGGATTTCAATTTTCATTATGAAAGGCTTATGGCGAGACAGATGCTCTATGCTAAAATGCCACTATGACTCTACCAGAAACCTTTGGATTAAACTGCAAAATCATGATAAACTTGACAATTCAGATGAAATGAAGAAGGAAAAATGACTGAAAATCTGTTCACTAACGTGGAGGTGGGGAGAGATCTGGTTTAGACATTTTATTCATATAGATTTAAAACCAACAGACCAAAATACAGTTTGGATTCCATGTAATAATCATTTTGTCCCAGGTTTTTGCAATTTAATTCACTAAGACAGACTGTACATTGTGCAAAAAATGCTTTTTATCTAAGACCTAACATCTTAAAACATTATAAAAACATATGGTTCAATTAGATGATAAAATTTATCATCTCACTATGAAAGCTATCTAATGTTTGCAGTTAAAATCTGGACATCATTATTATTTTTAAAATCACAATAAATTATTCTTCCCTTTCAGTAGTTGCAAGCTGCTTACATTAAACATGTTCCTTAGTTTACCCAGGCAGCACAGTATATGAAGTCATGTCCCTTAACCTGAGCAGTTCAATTTGGCTTTCATGAACATTAGCTTAGACAGGAGTTATTTCTTAAAAGTACTGAATACCATTAACTCCAAAAACTAATTACTCTTGTACATATGTGAACTATCCAATAATGTTTCTTCTGTAGCCCTGCCTCAGAATTTCAGTGAATTTTATGTTTGATAAGAAAAATAACTGCTTAGTGAGGGCTGAGACTACAGTTAATTGCCTTACACTACAGTTAATCTTATGATTTATTGGATGTAATTTCTATAATCTATCATTTACTCTACAGAATATGATAACTTAGACCACTTCTACAACAATCTTTACATATGTATGTGGAACACATATTTTTCAAGCAGGCTAAAACTAATTACTACTGCAGGTTAAAAAGGTGAATTGAAGCTAATTAGTACTAAGTGGTGGAACTACATCAAACTGGATCAAGAATAATTAAAACACTATTCTAAACTAGTAATAATAAATCATGAATGCTCTATTGTGCAAAGCACATTAATTACACATAAAAACTTTCCTCTGATTATTTTCATACAGTGACATAAAAAAGTAAAATCTACTGTAAAGCAAACTAGTTCAATATAATCCATTGTTTCTATGGAACAATTCAGGCAGCATTTTAGAAGCAAGCCCTAAATAGTAAAAGACCTTTAAAACAGGTTCACCAAGCTAAGATAAGGCACAATATATACTAGACAGTCAAATCCAATTTCAGGTAACTATGACCAAAGTTTGGGGTCTAAATTAAGAGTTAAGATTTTCCAAGTTAATGATAATAATGCTGGTCACTGTCCTTCAGTGACTTTTTTTTCTATTTTCACCATTATCTTTCAAACCAAAATTGCTACTTGGCAAATCATTTCTTGAATGTTAACCTAGAGATCAAATAGATGATTTAAACACTTAATATCCTACAATAAGAGAACATGATTTGAGGATTGTGATATTTTAAAAAATGTTATAAAACATTCCTACATAAATACAATTAAGTAAGCAAATCTAGGTGGTTTTAGCAATTCTGAAGCACTAAATTATATTTCCATTTAGTATGTACTACAGTGACAAATTTCTTCTAACGAACATTTTTCTTTTTATACAATTTGATTTCCCACAATGAAAATGACTACGCAAGACTGGAATAGTTATGTTTACATGCAATATGACTGGCAGCTCTATAATTGTGATAAGCTCCTTGGACCACGGTTTCTATGGCAACAGTCTAACTGTCCATTCTTACCTGCTTTCTGGTCATCCACTGTATTGAGTTTAGTCTCGTCAGCTACTGTTAAAAGGTAAATGTATAATGGTTAGCCCAGTTAGTTCCCACAGCCCAACATGCTTCAACCATTCCCAGGTTTTTGCAGTTAGGTGATAATTCTTAAGTACTTCATGCAAATAACATGAAACATCAAGCTAATATTCATAATCAAAAGAAATTTAAAAAAGCAGTGTCTCCATGCAATATGCCAGTCATTTCATCTCACAGGCATGTGGGTTATTTATATGTTAGCATATCATAATTAGCCAAGGCAATTCATCACCAAATTTTTCTTTTATGCATGTGATAAATTAATGCTTTTAGTCTTAAAGTACAGCCACCAGAGAACAGCATAAATAAGTTACAGTTGATTAACAAAAGTTTTTGAAATCATTCAAAAATTTATAGATATGATTAATTACTTCTTTTCCTCCTTTGGAGGGTTTGGATTTAAAGAGAGACACTACCTGATTGGTGTTTGATTGAAAAACTATGGTTATTTTCCTTCTTGCATTTGTTTCCAAATACCTTCTACAATAAGTATTCTCTCAAATCATTACTTCAATTAAATGCCTTAATTATCAACATGTAAGAGCTTCTAATAAATAAACCTTAAAGAATAGCAATGAAAGGCAGATATCATGAAGTAACCAAATTCTAGACATGGATTGAGATAATGGTTTCTCTCCAAGGCATCTTCCTCTAGTCCAAAAAAATCTGATAACCAACGAAATACTATTTCAAGGTAATTGGTTTTAAACAGCCAAAGTGTTACAACTTATTCCACTTTTTATAAATATAAATGAATATAGCATGATATGCATATGTGTTTGTTTCCTTTTCTCGTGAGAAAACATATATAAACATACTGCATATTATGTAAACATGCCACTTATGAGTAATATGGTTATCTCAAACTCAGAGAAAAACTAATTTTTGCCAAATTGCCACATTTCATATTTATTCCCTCTATTTCTCAAAGTAAACAGACATGTGTTTGAGACCGTCAATTTTATCTTGAAAGCATCTAAACCTTATTTAGATAAAGATTCATGGAGATTGTACTCACTACCTAAATCCATGCTTTTTGATTTTCGCGTTTTAACGAAATCCAATTGACTGGCATCTGAAAATTGCTTTGTGCGTTTTTCTGACATACTCTGGCGTCCAAATCCTTCTCGTTGAAAAGCAAGAACTGGATCTACATCGGGGCTCAGAGAGCTGTTGTGAAGAGAAAGATAAACATAAAAAGATATTTATTAAAAATAAAAGACAAACAATTTAGGAAAGTTTCCATATACGTCAATGCGTATATAAACATATTCCTTACAAAAACTTAAACTAGACAACACAAATAGTCCATTAAAAATAAACATATAAACAACTGTTGTTACATAGGAAGTGACAGAAAGACAAAGTTGATTGACAGTCATTCTTTCTCCCTGTGAGCTCTCTCCTCCACTATTTCTCTCTCCCAGTTTCTTCTATTTGACAATACATTCTTATTTTTAAGTGATTATCAAAACTGAGACTGGTATTTCTAGACATTGGAAATACTGAATATTTGAGGAAAGTTGTCATATATTATATAAATATATACGGAGCAAACATGTAACTATATGAATCTCAACTTAATAGAAACTTCAGAAAGGAGGTCTTTTAGCCCTATCATATATCGTATGTTTCAGGGAGAAAGACAAAAAAAGGAGGAGGAGGAAATACTTGTACGGTATGTAGTTTCATGAAATTATAGATTATCTGTAATATTTAATCCAGAAGATGAAATCAATTCAGCAAACCTTTGTAAGAACCTATTCTGATTAAGGGTGTGCTGGGTACCAAGGTCACAATAATCAATAAGAAAAGATTCTTGCTCTCTATAAGTTCATAAGAAAAACACCAAACCAAAAATATGAAGCAGATGCTGTAGATGCACAGATGAGAGAATAAACAGAATTTTAGGGAGTCAGGAAAAGCATGACTAAGGTTAGATAACATTTGATTTGGGTGACACCAACACAGTGGCTTAAGCAAAGATGATAAATAAGTATATGCTAGATAACTGGTAACAAGAGAAATCATGATTTGTTTCTCCAGTGACAATGGTTGGAGATGACAGTGAATCACTCTTATTTTGTTTAGTCCTATATGTAAACCCCTGTAAACTGGTGTTCTGAGCACAATCCATATGGTGAAAATGTTTTTTCTGTGTGCTACACTGAGTAAATAAATACACTACTTTCCTTTCTCAGGGCCAAGCTATCTTATCTATCTGCCAGTGGGGAGGAGGCTACACAGCAAAGGACTGAGAATGAGAAGTGCCACTTCCACTATGTCAGCTGGGTTTACAACAGCCTGCAATTTACTGTGCAAGAAGAGCTAATCCAAAAGCTATGAATGCTAGAATGCCAAGGAAAATACTCTGCCACTGAGTTAAGACCTTAACTATTTTGAGCCCATATTTCCTAATATATTCAATAAAGACAACAGTTGTCTCACGCATCTTACAAGGCTAATAACAGAATTCAGTGGTGAAAACCCTTTGTAAATTGTTTAAACGCTACACAAAATAAGTTATTATTACCCAACAAAGACTATTTATCTTAAATGATCAAACTAATACAAATTATGGTAACAGAAATCTAACCAGTTGCTGTCAAGTTCACTCCAACTCATGACCACCCATATGTGTCAGAGTAGAAATGTGCTCCAAAGGGTTTTCAATGGCTGATTTTTTAAAAGTAGTTTGCCAGGCCTTTCTTCCCAAGCACCTCTGGTTGGACTCAAACTGCCAAGTTTTCAGTTAGTAGTCAAGTATATTAACCATTTGTACAACCAGGGCCTCCAATGGAAATCTAGGGTCCTTAAAAGTCACACAAAGAAAATGTACAGTGTTTCTCAATCTTTTCCAGAAAGCACAAAGTAAGGTCATAAGAACGAGACATGATAAGTGCTCAATATTTAAGGAGGCGCTCACTCTCAAGGTTGTCCAAGTACAGGGCCATCCTGAGAATGAGTGTCTCCTTAAATTTTGTACCCTAGACACCTTGCTTGCCTCACCCTAATCTTGACTCAGGTACAGAGTAAAGAGAAGATGTATCCTGCAGCACTCGGAGTTCAGACCAAGGGAAGAACAATTTTTTAATAAAACACTATGTTATGTCTTAAGAAATGGTATTTGGTTTGCATTCTACTCCAAATCTTTTTGTTTTCAATATAATGGTATTGTTCTTCTCTAAAACTCTGAATAAACTTGATGTGCCAAGAAGAAGCAGGGTCATGTTTATCTTGAAGTCTCAGGTGCCCCCTTTACACACTGCAAAGCTTTGGTGTATATAGCTTGTAATTTCCAGAGCACATACACACCAGTTCAAGAAACCCAATTCTACAAGTGAAAACTTAAAACTCACGTGATGAGATCTATGACCCAATTTTGCAGCAGCAAAGTCTAAATAATATATTTCCAATAACAGCAGTTCTTTTATTTATAGAAAGTGTATAAAATCTAAGCCCACTCATTGATCTCTCCAACCATTCTGCACATGCTAATAAACTCTTGTTTTGTATCATGCAGAATACATGGATTGGAAAAAGATATATTGTATTAGTTGAAAATTAAAAGTTCAGCCATTTGCCATATTTCACCTTCCACAATTGTGTAGTGAACTGTAAACATAGTGCATAAAATGTCAAATGAGTTTGTGAGTTAGTAAGAGTCTTAAAATAACTAAATATTCTTAAACCATGACATAATTAATTCTTGCCTATCAATACACCCATTAAACTAATTTCCGATATGATACACAGTATATGAGAATATTTAACAAGTCAGGCTGCAGGACTGGCAGCTGATTCTTTAAAGAAAGTAACCATATCCTGACCCCCAATGTTATTAAAATTCCAGTTATTAATCCTATCTTATTGCCCTTTTGTTTTCATAACATTTTCATCAAGGATTAGGGAGATATTGTTGGGCTGGCAAAGCTTACATTTTCTGCTGTGATTCAAAACAGCTGCCATTCTTGTTTGGCTAACCCTTCATTCATATTCTTTGCCTCACTCCACAGTTCCCACAGCAAAATCATACAGGTCCACTCCGTTCTACAAATCCCCTTAGGGAAATTAATGCAACAACCTAACCCTGCTAGTTATTTATTTATATCCACCAATACAGTGCTCTGTAAGGCCCCAAACTGATCCGTTCCTATAACAACCTTCACAATTTCTCATCATGGCAGAGATTCAAAGGCTTTTTGTCCCTTCGATGAATACTGCAAATATCTAATCCTTACTTTCTCTGTTGTTGCTTTCACTTTCAGAAAGAGATACAAATGGCAGTGGTAAATGCAATAGCATCTGCAGATTTCAAATGGGTTTTTATTTCATAGTCATTCTCTCCTCCACGTGTAACCAAAAAACTCATTCAAAGATAAGCTATTATCATGCAGGTCTGAATGCAGCTCTATTTTTAAAGCCTATGTTTTTAACAAGAGAATTAAAAAAAGAAAAGAAAAGCTAGAGATGGACTTTTCAAGGGCCCAACTAACAGGTGAGATTATTCCAAGAGAACATCTGCAGAATTAATGGAAAAACAGAACTGCTTTTGTGTATAGTGTTGGGGGGCCTGGTAGTGGGGCTGGAGCAGATTACTTTGTTAAGATCATCACTACAATGTTAACATAAATAAATGACAGTCCCCTGGACACTTCCTATCTCACATTAAATGTTGACACAAGATTAGGGCAGAGGAGAAAGTAGAAATGACTAAGTAGTAAAGGAACAACGCCATAACATTTAAATAGAATTTTGCTGATGTATTCATAAAAGACCCCAGAGAAAGGGCAACAAGAAAATTCTGGCATAATGCTTCACATAGCTTCTGTTAATTATCAGCACAGCCTTACAAGGGCATCCCTGAGAGGGACCTTTCCTTTTGCTTATTGATGTATATAATTACTAGGCATGCAAATTAAGGCAAAAGTCCACATTTATGTGCCACACATTGGCTCAATAATATCAAATGCTTTCCTCTCTTTCAAAAGATACAGGGGAAAAAAACAGCATGAGACTGCCCCCAAAGTCACTCTGTTAGAAGCAAGTGAAAAAGACATTTTAAACAGTATAGTTAGAGCACTCGAAAAAGAAAACCTAGACCCTCATCTCACTCCCAGCATATGGCAAAGTATTAGTTTTGCCACACTCATCTTGTTTTTACAATCTCTCAGGCAATGTAGGAATTTGCTTAAACTTGTTAATTTAACAGAAAAACAAGTCATCAAATTAACACAGTTCTAAAATATTAATAACCTATAGCAAATTAATAACCTAAAGGAGCCCTGGAGGTGCAGTGGTTAAAAGCTAGGCTGCTAACCAAAAGGTCAGTAGTTTGAATCCACCAGCCGCTCCTTGGAACCCTATGGGGCAGTTCCCATAGAGGAACCCCTACAGGGTTGCTATGAGTCAGAATCAACTTGATGGCAATGGGTTGGGTTTTTGGTATGGTTTATAGCAAAACTTACAAACAAATGAGTAGGGTTTTTTGTTTAGTGATATTTTTGTTGTTGTTCTGACTAAATTACTAACTATAGCACTAGAAAGACTATAACAATTGTGCAAGCTTAAGGAGGGTGGGAATCTTTTATTAAAAGTGTCCTAATTAAGAGTATAAAAACCACGAAAACAGAGCACTGCTTAAAAAAAAAAAAACCACATACAAACTGGCAAACTGTGCTCTGCGCTAAACCATTTAAATGTAAAATTAAATGTGATTGCAACTAACTCGTGTTTTCAAACCTTGGACTGTGATCTTACCATTCTGCAGAGTCGCTAACTGCAGCCGTGGCCCATGCACCAGGGTCTGCTGTCACAAATCCCACATCATCACGGGAGCTAGAAGACGAGTGGTCAGAGAGATGTGGAGGAAGGACTGGCAACCTGTCATCTTCTATAATGACAGTGTCATCTTGGGGCATATTTACTGTGGGGGACAGCTGGTATTTACCTGTCCAGTGAAAAGAGAGAGAAATTACAGGCATTGAAATAAGTGTTACATGCATCAAGACTTTGCTACATTAGAGTCTAAACTCCCACACATCAGCTCAACCTGAAGAACAAAATAGAATTTAGCACACTTTTCATAAATAATTGTCTAATGGACACCTGGGCTCTACAGCTCTGACACTACAGCTATGTCGCTTAGAGAAGGCTGTGTAATTTCTCTGGTTTTAAGTTCCCTATCTTAGTTTCTTAAGACCAGAGATAATCTCCAAACTGCCTTCTAATGTGATTCTAAATTGTGAAAGTCCTTGGAAAAATTTTACCAGGAAATACAGTAGGAAGAACTACAAACTTAATCAATCATTCATGCATTTATTCATTCAGCACCTACCACCTACCAGGTATTCTAAGTAAGACACATCTCTGCCCTTACATAGCTCACAGCCTACTGAAGGAGAAAGACATAATCAGAGCATGGCAATGGGAGCAAAAGTACAGTGGCATTCACCAGTGTTGGCAGCTGGAGATAGAAGGGTACTGGGAATCTTAACAAAAGTTAATGTCCGAGTGCTCTGACCGGGATCACAACAGAGGGTCCTGGACAGAGCTGGAGAAGGATGTAGAACAAAATTCTAACTCACAAAAAAAGACCAGATTTACTGGCCTGACAGACTGGAGAAACCCCGAGAGTATGGCCCCGGGATACTCCTTTAGCTCAGTGGTGAAGTCACTTCCGAGGTTCACTGTTCAGCTGGGGATTGGACAGCCTCATAAAACAAGACTAATGAGGCACAGCAGTCCAGGGACAAGGACTAGAAGCCAGGAGGGGACAGGAAAGCTGGTGATACAGAAACCAAGGTTGAGAAGGGACAGCGTTGACATGTCGTGGGGTTGTTAACCATTGTCATAGGGCAATATGTGTACTATTTAATGAGAAACTATTTGTTCTGTAAACCTTCATCTAAGGTACAAAAAAAAAAAAAAGAATTATCTATGTGAGATCAAATTGACAACAGCAACTCAGAAGGTTTGATGTGAAGCCTAGGGGACAGTGAGCTGAAGACAATGGTGCTGGAATAATTTGGAAAAAGATAGTGAGAATAGCAGCACAACTGGAAGAATGTAATCAATGTCACTGAACGGTACATGTATAAATTTCTGAAATGGTGTATCTTTGGCTATGCATATTTTCACCAAAAAAAAGGCCCTCCAAGGTCAAGAAGGGAGAGTGTTGACATGTCGTGGGGTTGTTAACCAATGTCATAAAATGTGTACTGTTTAATGAGAAACTATTTGTTCTGTAAACCTTCACCTAAAGCGCAGTAAAAAAATTTTTTTTAAAAATTAACATCCAAGTTGGGTTTCGAATAATGAATGTGTTTTTTTCTGCTAGAAGAAAATGATGACATTTATTTTAGAACTGGCAACATCATCAAATAGGTGATGGTGAAAAGGCCAAGGTGCAGTCAGGTAACAATTCAAAGATGGATATGCCCACCTAACAGCCCACAGGTGAGAATGGCAGGAGTGATCCTGAAGGGGAAAGACTAGGATCTAACTGCAAAGAGGTTTTCAGGTCATTACAGAGCAGCTCGTACATTTTTATTTATTCAGTTAAGATACATTGTTCTGGGTAAGGAAAAACTCACAACTGTCTATATGGATCGGTTCCTTGCAGAAAAATCTGCTCAGGCTCATGGCTCAGCATTTCACAGCCTTTCTTGGGACAAATTTGTTTCAAGGCCCTGAAACCTTAAAGATAAATCTGGGGTTCAAACGATGCCACCATCTTCCTAAAAACGACCTACTGTTCTTCTGGCTTCCTCCTCAAGCCTTCTGCAACGCTTCTCTGAGCAAGAACACGTTGACAAGGCTTTGGTCCATGTGGATAACAGGTGAGGGGCCATATGCACAGAAACCATTCATTACTGGATGATGCAGGCCCCAGGCCAGCACTCCCAACAAAGCAAGGGGAGGTACATAATTTCCCTATCCAAGTCACAGGATGATGGAAAAACTATCATTTTATGTCCACTTTCCTAATCAGTTAGGTCAACTATGCAGAGTTCCTACACAAATAAAAGGCTAATCCTGCATTAGCCTTATGGCTGCAATTTGCCAAGATACTACCACCATTATACTCAGGGCACACGTTAGCTTTATTATAATTTTTTTTTAATAGTACAACAGCCATGTATAAGAAGTTTATTAACATTTGAACATTAGTCTTAGATTTATTTTTTAAAATAACATTCATAAGAATACATAAATGATAATTTTTGTTTTAATACTATACTAGCAATTTGGGGATGCATCAATAGGCTTGAAGGATTTTTCAAAGTATATATTTTTCTAGACACGTGAGCAAAATAAGCAAAAAAATTACTCAAGTTGTTGCATATCTTTTCAGAACCACCCACAAAAGTGAATTTGCTAGAAATTTCAAATGCATTCATTATTTAGTGACAAGTACTTTGTAACTGGAGAAATATTTTATGTTTACTAAAACCTATAATCAGTATTTTATCAGGAAAATTTTACTTTGATTTCAAATGCACCCATTTTGACAAACTGTGAAAAGTAGCAACTTTTGACAAGCATCCAACCTTTAAATATAAATCAAGTTTAATGTTTAATCATTTCCCTTTCCTAAATTCAAATCACCCATTTATTCCTATTCTAGTTTTAGGACGTTAGGATATTAGTCCAGAAACCTGTTCAACAAAATACCACATGCATAAGTAAGACGGGCCATTCTAGCAGCATTAACCAAAAAAAAAAAAAAGTTTCCTTATCAAAACATAGTTTTTTATTCTCAAAAAGAATACATTATTTCAAAACCAGAATTATCCCTGATAACAGTTCACCACCAATTAAGCACGCATCACAGTACTAAATACCACATCCTCATCTGGGTATAATTTATTGGAAGGAAATATTAACATGTACCTATTAATACACCCATTTTCAAACACAAAAACTAAGTGTTAACTCGTGTTTACACAATATATTCTGAGACTCAACCTATTAGGCAATATGGAACACTAAGTGGTTCTTTATATAATAATCCTTTTTTTATAATATGGTTGTATCTAAGTGAACCAGAATTTTGAACAGAAATAAATCGCAAAATATCAAATAGTAAAACAATTTAGCATTTTTCTCTCATCCGTGATTCTGGAGGTGAATATTTCATGAGATTCAGGAATTATTTTCTATCAATTTTCCATTTCTTTACATGCTTGGCAGGAACATAATTTTGAAATCTGGCTCCAGGAAGTATTCGCGTAATGGATAACTAAACTACTTAACTGCATATTCTCCCAACTTCCACCTGGGCAACACCATAATTTCTTAGTTATTTTGCTAGTACTTGGAACATTATAAACATAAAACCTTCTAAGAAAGCCTTGAGAAGCCTTCCATCTGTTTTTTTGATGGATAAACTTTCCTCTTTCCACGCCTATTTAACCAACAACCTACAAACTGAGACATATACCAGCCAACACCTTATAGAGGAGAAGTGAAACAATGAGATACGGAATGATTGTTTACTAAACATTTATTTATTGGTAAGTTTACATAGGATGCAACACCACACGTGACACCAGAAACAAATGAAATGACTAAAATTTTGCCAGTGATCTGACTCATACATACATGCAAAAAAAAAAAAAAAAAAAAAAAGAAACGTGTTCCATTTTTCTCTACTGGATTTCTAACAAAATGGAAATATTCTGAGCACAATTATTTTTTAAACTCACCACAAACATATGAAGACAGCAATTACTAAGATTAAATTCTAAAATGGATACAACAAATTTCGCTTTTGTTTTAAACAGAAAAATTCTTCAGGTAAAAAAAAGTTGAAAAAAATGTAAGGTCCCATGCTCCCAAATGTCAACGTGTGATGTATTTTATGAAGTGAACATGGTGGCTGCATTAGCTATGCCTATTATGGTCACTGCTGTCATTATCGTCTTCATCATCATCATCATCATCATCATCATCATTTATTAAGATAGCCCAACAATCTGGAAAATATATTTAAGGCTTTTAAAAGGAAGAAATCTTAGAGAAGCTCACTATGGATTACTTTTTGGTGAACATCCAGGTCTACTCTTGAAAAACCCATGATAGCAGAAAGTCAGCCAAGACAGAGAAGGGCTGGAGAAATCTTGCCTTTGGTCACAGCTCTGACTGACACCACTAAAAGCTAAGGAGCCTAATCACGTTCAAGTAATACGGGACTAACGAGTCAAAAAATATACATCTTAATTTCAGTTCAGAAGCACAGAATCTGTTCAGCTTCAGTCAACTCCCTGAATTTCTTTGGTCCATAACTCCCCTGAATAAAAGATAATTTGGTTGGAATACAGGATTTCTAAGGTTGTCTTCAAGGATTAATTTCTTTGCTTTTTAGAATATAGCGGTTTCCAGGATGGAATATCTTTTAGAGACTGTCTAATGCATTTTGCTTTAAAATGTGGATACTTAGGAATTGATGATAATAAAGAAAGAACGTCATTAACTATTATTGATTGATACAAAACTCACTGCCATTGAGTCGATTCTGACTCAAAGTGACCCTAAAGAACAGAGCAGAACTGCTACATAGGGTTTCCAAGGAGCAGCTGGTGGATTTGAACTGCTGACATTTTGGTTAGCAGCCAAATGCTTAACCACTGCGCCACCAAGGCCCCTTAAGCATTTCCTAGAGAAGGTTATTTTTACAAATAGGAAATAGCCTAAAACAAAATAAAAAAAACCACCACAGGATTTTGGGTCTCAGTCCCTTTATCTGTTAAGCGGGTAAGTTTGGCTGATGAAATTTGACATCCTTTTAATTATAATGTCTCTTCCTTTATAATCTATTTTTTAGAATACTATCTCTTCTGGGATGTGTGCCATTAGAAGTGGGTCAGAAAGCCTCAAATCTCCTTCTTTTGGCCTAGAGTCCTACATGGAGAATATTTTACATGAAATTTCACATAAAATTAATCAGTTCTTAATTCAATCAACTGGAATGCACAAGTTCTCTTTGAATCATAGCAGATCATGAAGTAGATACTACCACCTCTACCAATGTCTACACAGGAGTTATCCTTAATGTATATAAGACTACCATTAACTAACCAAGATCTGTCTGAGACATACCAGATCATGAAGTAGCTACTTTTATCTCCACCAATGTCTACATAGGAGTTATTCAAAATGTATAGAAGATAACCATTAACCAAACAAGGTCTGTCTGAGAAATTTCCATGCACTCAAATACTGTGCAGATGACAAATACTACTGTTATTAGTTTAGGCCAATGGCAATTCAGTGCTTGAATATATTTGGTACTCTGTTTTGGTATTTCCTGTTGCAAGGTAACATCTTTTAAATAATTTCTAACTTTAAGTGGGTACTAGCTTCAGCACTTGTTTCTTAAGGCCTATGATACTGGGATAGAGGCAGATAAAGACTGAGGAATTCTCGAACCTGCAAAATGCAAGACATATCAAATTTAACATCACATTTCTCAAGGTAAAACTATATAGGATTGCTAGTTTCCAGTGTAACACATAAAAAAAAAAAAATCTTAAGAAAATATCCAAATTAGTCAACATCAATTTGGCCTACCATCAAATGGTAATCAGTCTGTCACTCCAGCCCAGAGCAGCAAAAGAACATGCACAGTATATCACAGAGCATGCTGCTGGGAGGGGAGTTACTGCCAAGGGGAAGCATCTGGAATTTTAAAAGTTCATTACATCTCTAGCAGAGGGACGGGGAACAATGTCAACTATAATGCAAACTTGAAGGGGACAAATGAAGCCACAGCTAACAAACCCAGGGCAATCATCTATGAAGAAAATGAAGGAATCCTCAACCCATATTTACAGCATTTCAAAAGGTCACTAGGTGAATGTTAGGGGCTTTTTTGTGTGTCTGTCTTTTAGTTTTAGTTTTTCGCCTTCCTCTGAAGCACCAGGGATTGGAGGCAGGATGCAGGTTACAGGAACTGGTGGACCAATGGTCTGATTCAGTATGGCAAGTCCTATGTTCCTATAATAAAGGGGAAATTACAGCGTATCACTTTGTATGCACACAGATCCAGGGACACACGCGTTCTCTCTTTCTCTCTCAAGGTGTCTGAATTTTCATCAATAAAAAGTATTTGACAAATATAAAGTTTAACACCAAAGCCAAGAAAGTATGGAAAATTCAACAGCAGTGAACAGAATAACAATTAATAAACAAAGATTAAATGTGATAAACTAATTATGCCTGGCACCTAACAGATGTTCAATGCATTTAGCATCCTTCTCATACTCTCACTTATGCCAAGCAAGCAAGCAGAAAAATGTTGACAAAGTGAAAACAGAGAGCTGGTATGTCTAGTTCTATGTGTAACAAGGTAAGAAAATGAGACCTTAGCCATTTTTCCAAACTAAAAAACTGGAAGGATTAGAGGAAGAACAACAGAAAATTCTAGCAGTAATGCTCATGCATTTGTCCTGTCATGCCCAGTAGAAAGTTCTTTCAAGGCAGAGATAGTTACTTATTCATCTTTGCATCTACACCAAAAATACACAGACTATGTCTTGTCAATAGCAGGATTTCCATAAACAGCCACTGATGAATGAAATAAATTCTTGTTCTAATGATGTTCCACAATGGAAACTTGAATTGCATTAAATGTCCTCAAAATGGAGTTAAATTAGGGTTTTCTTTTAAATGACAGTCTTGCAAAATATACCAGCAAGAAAAGTGTTTTATGTCAGGTGCTATTTTAATCAAAACAGCTTCTTGTATTTTAAATTTAAAAACTCTCACAAGCTAATCCCAGGATGAGCAGCTCAGTAAATTCAACCACTCCTGTGGCAAAGCAAGTCGTTACGGACAGGATCTGTTAGCAGAAAGCTGAACTGCTGCAGAACAACTGCTAATAACCTCATTATCCACGGGGAATACACAGACAGTATGGTGCTGAATCCAAATAAAGGATGCAGAAAATTAGTTTAAGGATTTAAAAACTAAGGTTTTGAAAAAGAAATAGAACTAAAATACATAACATCTTATTAAGGACAAACCAAATAAAAGTGAGTTTTTCATGTATGTATGCATATACATATGTGTATATACATATTTATTCCTCTCCTTCTAAGCAAAGCTATTGTGAATGATACATAACTTTTGAATCCTTCTTGGTGTAAAAACCAATATAGTTCGGTTTTGTTTTTTTTTTAAACACAGCTTTATTTATCATCTCAAACAAGGTAAAAACACCTGGATCAAGGAAAAACATTTCTATATGATCTTTTTTTTTTTCTCCCCATGTCTCAGGACCTAAAACTCACTTAACCAATCAATTTATTGATTTATTTTCTTCACATTCATGCTTCCTGAATGATTACAATGAACCTGTTATTTTTCCCCTTGAAAATATGGACCTTCTTTCTATTAATATTACACTAATAGCCTCTCAGTGAACCACTGAAAGCATTAAATAAGATGTGATAAACAGAGTTTACCTGACTTACCCATTATTCTACTGAGGGCAGCATTTCTTGTGGGTGATTCATCCAGCCCCTCTATCCCACTGTAGAGGGAATGGGAAATTCTCCGTTCTCTGTCATCCAGTACTGTTTCAATGGGCAGCTCAGGTCCAGGGGGGCTCCCAGGTGACTTGAGCTATAGAGAAAGGGGACAAGGAAGAATCAGTACTGGAGGTCCATTTAGCAGCATGGGGGAATTATAACAACTTGCCCAAGGCCTGTATCCAACTGGGTACCAAATGAACTAGAACTTTTCACCCTCTACCAAAATAATTTGTGATGACAGCTATGCCTAATGACCAACTTTCTGTGCCACTCTGCACTGTGCCTCCCATGAAGTCCTGTCAGATTTCAACCACTGGAGGAAAATATGTATATTAAAAGCTTTTTTTAAAAGTCTTGTTGCTTATTTTTTTCCATTTGACTGTTAGTATATGCTGAAGTCAATTTAAGTTGTAGTTTAATTCAGTATTCTTTATGAGCTCTATACTCTGCAAAGAGCATGCCTTATCAGAATGGAAGCTGGAATTGGCTACACTTTTCACACTTAGAGTATATAAATACACCAAAAAAATTAACACAAACTTTTGCATGCATTTGGTGAAATATTTCCTCCTCTACAAGACCTAAAGACACCATTTATCAGCTCAGTTATCTTGAACCATTCACTGAACCTAAATTTCTTCTGCTATAAATTAAGAATAATCATTCTATTCTCTTGTTGTGAATAATTGAGACCAGCACTTTAATAGCATACAGAACAACCTGAAAGTAAGGAGCAAATATTCTCCTGAAATCAAAGATATGAGTATTTCCACAACATATACTAACCTACTAAATAAGCAAAAGAATACAAGTTGATTTTTGTGATTATGAATTAAAATGGTATGTGGCAACTTTAAAACACCACTGTCTTATAAGTCATATACTTCATGGAAACAATATGATTAAGGGATTTAAATTAAGGCCTTGAAGCAAATCTGCTTCAAGGGGAAACAAAGCACACTTAACTACAGTCCTCACAACATAGGCTCTGAGGTTAACCCAACGAACTAACACCTTACAACACGTTGGTACTGGCATGGTGATGGAAGGGGAGCAGGGTCACAGCACAACACAGCAAAGTGGGAGAGAGACGGCTATACATTCCAAACAGATGAAACCACAACTGTAGCTGCTCCTTCATTTGAACAAATTATTATTTCTGTTAGAAGCTACCATCTGTTTAATATAAATGAGACATTTAATGAAGTTCCGAATTGCAGACTTATCTCTCCCAGTTTGATAAGCACTGGGGAGATTTAATGCATTGGAGGGGCAACACAATTACAATTGGAGGCACGTCAAACTGCAAGAGAATAATAAACTTGTGGTGCCAGTGAATTAGACTCAATAAGGTTTAAACTGTGAAACGAGTATTTGTTTTATTAGCATTTTTTAAATTGCAGATTACAAATGACAGCTTTGCTGAAAAGTAAATTAAATACTTAAGGTCTCTGATGTAAAGAAATTAAAGAACATTTCTGAAGGAATACTATGTCTAAATTCCAAGGTACTTTGGGGAGCTGAAAACAAAACACAAATAGACAACAAAACTAATCCACCTTGTTTATTTAAGAACAAGTATGTTTGAATTTTTAAAATGAGCATGTACATTAAACAGATGAGTGCCTGCTTGCTGTATAATAATTTATTTTATAAGAAGACAGCAATATATCCTCAAGTTTGCTTAACAAATGCATTTTGTTGAACTATGCAACTCTGCAATTTTCTGGATGATAAAACCATTATAAAGCTGCTTCATGAGAAGTCTCTAGATATCTAAAGAGACTATTTTTGAATTTTGTAAGAGTCAAATGAAAATACCATTAAGAAAAAATAGTACTTGCAGGCTCTTCTAGACAAAAACAATAAGATACCTATTTGGAAAGAACCATGTACTTGAACATTTTCATGGGAAAGATTCTACACCTCCTTACCTCCCTCAAACCCATTGCCATCAAGTTGATTCTGACTCACAGTGACCCTAAAGGACAGAACAGAACTGACCCACAGGGCTTCCAAGGCTGTAAATCTTTATGGAAGCAGACTGTCACATCTTCGTCCCCCAGAGTGGCTGGTGGGTTCGAACCACTTGACCTTTCAGTTAGCAGCTGAGTGCTTTAACCACTGCACCACCAGAGCTCTCCCTTAACTCTCTACTTGTGTCTAAACTGCATCTTAAAAGACAGATTTAAATGAAGACATCTATAGTCTACTACATAAATATTTAACAGAAGACACAAAGTCTTTTATTTAAAAAAAAACTAAGGTACACAGTTTTGTTTTAAATCGCTTGTTTTCTGTAGAAAGAAAATGAGTTGGAGAAAGAGAAATGTGTCAGACTGGCATAATGGAAACATCAAGGGAAAGAAGGCAGAGCCATGTTCTCCTGGAGAGTAGGAAAGGCCTTTCTGCTCCAGGCTGCTCCCAGGCTTTCGTAGGCTCTTTATATTAAAATCTTATTAAAATTAATTAGAAGAAGAAATCAACGTAAACAGAAATAGCAATTTTCGCTTTGTCATTTGTTTGTTGTTTAAAACGCAAAAATTTTCTTCAATCCAACTTAAGTCAGTCCCACATAGCAGTAGTTGTGTTTGACCCTTCAGCTCTACCCCTAGGAAAGCCTTCTTACCTGTTAAAGAACAAAAATGGCTCTTTGTTACAGCAAAAGTGTGAGTCAAGTTTGCCCCGACTCATGGTGATCCCATGTATGTCACAGCAGAACTATGCTCCATTCATAGGGTTTTCAATAGCTGATTTTTCAGAAGTAGATCACCAGACCTTTCTTCTGAGGTGCTTATGGATGGACTGGAACTATCAATCTTTTGGTTAGCAGCTGAGTGAGTTAACCATTTGCACCACCCAGGGACTCCAAGGAAGAAATAAACTAATAACGGAGTCATGTGAGCCAATATTTATCATAACTTTACTTTCAGACGTATAAAAATTGGGGATAATCTTAATATCTAAAAACAATGTAAGTATATTCAGCTTTTTAAACACATATATTCAAATAACCATATCTCATTTTTATAATCAGAAAATAAGAGGTGGGGCCATAATGGCAGAGTAGTCAGACAATTCCAGTGGTCCCTCTTACAACAAAGACCCAAAAAAACAAGTGAATCTATTATATATGACAATCTAGGAGCCCTGAACAGCAAAGATAAAGTCGAGGCATCAGACTGAATGGCACGGGAAGGGAGAGATGCTTCAGACGCAGTGAGAAGTTGCCAGATCTGACCTGGCAGGAGCCAGCACCCTTGGGCCGGACCAGCTAGCATGTGCAGTGAGGCAGGCAGTGGCATCTGGGACGCTTTTCCAAGTCGGGAGAGACTGAGCAGCAGAGTCTACTCAGGCCTCCAAAGCCAGTGAAAAGTGGCACTCAGTTGGCAAAAGACAAGTACATGTGCTTAACCTACCTCGCAGATCAAAAAAACACCCCATTTGGAAAGAACATCTCTCCCATTTACCTGCTCCTTCCCCACTCTGCACCAGGTCCCAGGCCAACTTCAGCTACTGATGCTTCCACTGGGCTGGAAGTAGGACCCGTCACACACCCTGAGCCATTCTCCCGGACTTGGAGAAGGAAAAAATTAACAAACAGGAAAAAATAATCTGCTGGCTCCCTTAAGCTGGGAATTCAGGGCAGGCACAGCTCCTTTGCCTAGGCACAGGCATAAGGGGTCCACAGGCTTTGAATGCCTTTCAGAGACCTGTGTGGGCTCACTTCAACAGCACAGACCCTCATTAGCACAGTATAACAGGGTATACAACTGAAGCCTAACTTCACTATATCAGCCATATGGTGAGGTGGCAGGCTCCTAACATTTGGCACCACTCTGCTCATTATGCAGGGTCCTCACCTACCCACATCAGGGGCCTCAGGACTGGTGGTTCCACCCATGCTACCTAGCCATATTTGACAGGAGTCCAAGAATAAGTGGTGCCTCCCAGTCCTTACAGCCAACAGCACTGGGTGCCCATAGCCCAGCTGCAAAACCCACACACCTATGCGCTCTAGGAAACAGGGAAATGCTTTCCTCCCAGACATTCAGGGGCAGCCGTAAGCCCACTGTCTTGCTCAGCACGTGACCCCCTACTATAGCCAGATACCTGTGCCTATTCCAATCACCCCTGCCCATCTAGGACTGTAGGTGAGAGGCTGCACCACACATTTTGTGATCGACTATCTGGACACATGAGCTGAATCCATATGAGAAAAGTAAATGGACTCTTGGGCTCACATACCTACTAACAGATCTAACCACATGGTGACAGGACGTTAGAGCTTCAAAGACACCAAATAATCAAACTAGCTCACACAAGCAGCCTATTTGGGCATATCAAAACATAACAAAACAGGAACCTAGGACACAGTAAGCAAACATAAAATCAATAAATATAATAACTTATTGATGGCTCAGAGATAACAGACAATATCAAATCACATGAAAAGGCAGACCATGATGGCTTCAGCAAGTTCCTGAAACAAAGAATCAAGAAATCTTCAGGAGGAAGAGAACTTCCTGGGATTAGTGGAGGTACAATAAAAAATATTAATATACAGAACTCTTCAAGAGATCAGGAATGAGATTAGTCAAAATGCAGAACAAGCCAAGAAACACACAGACAAAGCAATAGAGGAACTTAAGAAGATTATCAAAGAGCAGAGTGACAAATTTAACAGGCAGCAAGAATCCATACAGAGACTGCAATCAGAAATCCAGAAGACTCACAATAAAATTTCAGAATTAGACAACTCAATAGAAAGTTATAGGAGCAGAATTGAGGCAACAGAAGTTAAAATCAGTAAGACTGAAGATAAAGCACTTGACATCAACTTATATGAGGAAAAATCAGATAAAAGAATTTGAAAAAATGAAGAAACATGAAGAATTATGTGGGACTCTATCAAGAGAAATAACCTATGTGTGACTGGAGTACCAGAACGTGGGGATAACAGAAAACACAGAGAGAATTATTGAAGATTTGTTGGCAGAAAACTTCCCTGATGTTGTGAAAGGTAAGAAGACATCTATTCAAGATGCTCATCAAACCCTAAGCAAGGTAGATTCAAAAAGAAAGTCACCAAGATATATTATAATCAAACTTGCCAAAAACAAAAATAGAGAATTTTAAGAGGACAAAAGTCGTCTACAAAGGAGAGTCAATAAGAATAAGCTTGGACTACTCAGCAGAAACCATGCAGGCAAGAAGGCAATAGGATGACATATATAAACCTTTGAAGGAAAAAAACTGCCAGCCAAGAATTATATATCCAGCAAACTGTCTCTCAAATATGATGGCAAAATTAGGGCATTTCCAGATAAACAAACAGAAGGTTAGGGAATTTGCAAAAACCAAACCAAAATTACAAGAAATACTAAAGGGAATCCTCTGGTTAGAAAATCAATAACATCAGATAACAATCCAAGATTAGAACACAGAACAGAGCAACTAGATATCCCCCCAGATAGGGAAGTCACAAAAATAAATCAAAGCTAAAACACTGAAAATAGGGCAACAGAGAAATCAATATCTGAAAAAGGACAATATTCAAACAAAAAAGAGGGACTAAAAATGGTAGTCATAGATCTTTCATGTGGAGAAGTCAAGATGACATAAAGAAATAAAAGATTGGTTTACACTCAGAAAAACCGGGGTAAATATTAGGGTAACCACAAAGGAAACTAACAATCCTACAAGTCAAAATAAAAAACAGAAAAACATAAAGATTATGCAAACACAAAATCAACAACAATGAAAAAGATGAAAAGAAAATACATAAAGAAAAATAACTCAGCACAGAAAATTAAGTGGACCAAAGAACTGTCAACAACACACAAAAAAAGACATCACAACGACAGCACTAAACACATATCTATCAATAATTACACTGAATGTAAATAGACTATATGCACCAATAAAGAGAAAGTCGCAGAAAGGATAAAAAAACAAGATCCGTTTGTATGCTGCCTACAAGAGACACACCTTAGACTTAAAGACAAAAACAAACTAAAACTCAAAGGATGGAAAAAAATATATAAAGCAAGCAACACTCACAAAAGAACAGGAACAGCAGTATTAATCTCTAACAAAATAGACTTTAAAGTAAAATCCACCACAAAGGATAAGGAAGGACACTATATAATGATTAAAGTGTCGATACAACAGGGAGGAGGACATGAGCATAATAAATATTTAGGCACCCAAAGACAGGGCTCCAAAACACATAAAACAAACTCCAACAGCACTGAAAAGAGAGATAAACAGTTCCACAATAACAGTAGGAGACTTCAACACACTACTTTCAGTGAAGGATGGAGCATCCAGAAGAAGCTCAATAAAGACACAGAAGATCTTAAGGCCACAAATCAACCCATTTGACCTCATAGACATACACAGAACACTCCACCCAACAGCAGCCAAGTATACTTTCTTTTCCAACACACATGGAACATTCTGCAGAACAGACAACATATTAGGCCATCAAGCAAGCCTTAACAGAATCCAAAGCACTGAAATGTTACAAAGCATCTTTTCTGACCATAAAGCCATAAAAGTAGAAATCGGTAACAGAAAAACCAAGGAAAAAAAATCAAACACATGGAAACTGAATATCACCTTGCTCAAAAACTACTGAATTACTGAAGAAATTAAGAATGGAATAAAGAAATTCACAGAATCAAATGAGAATGAAAACACATCCTATCAGAATCTCTGGGACACAGCAAAAGCAGAGCTCAGATGTCAATTGATAGTAATAAGTACACACATCCAAAAAAATGAAAGGGCCAAAATCAAAACATTAATGCTACAACTCGAACAAGTAGAAAGAGAGCAGCAAAACAAGCCTTGGGTACCAGAAGAAAGCAAATAATAAAATTAGAGCAGAATTAAATGAAATAGAAAATAGAAAAACAACTGAAAGAGTAAACAGAACCAAAAGCTGGTACTTTGAAAAGATCAACAAAATCAATAAACAACTGGCCAAATTGACAAAAAAAAAAAAAAAAAAACAGGAGAGGAAGCAAATAGCTCGAGTAAGAAATTAGATGAGTGATATCACAATTGACCCAACTGAAATTAAAAGAATCGTAACAGAATACTATGAAAAATTGTACTCCAACAGATTTGAAAACCTAGAGGAAATGAACAAATATCTAGAAATACACTATGTATCTAAAACTAACACAAACAGAGGTAGAACAATTAAATAAACCTGCAACAAAAGAAGAGATCGAAAAGGTAATTAAAAAACAATTAAAAAACTCCCAACAAAAAAAAGCCCTGGCTCAGATGGCTTCACTGGAGAATTCTACTAAACTTTCAGAGAAGAGTTAACACCAGTACTACCAAAGCTATTTCAGAGCATAGAAAAGGATGGAATACTCCCAAACTCATTCTATGAAGCCATCATAACCCTGATACCAAAACCAGGTAGAGACACCTCAAAAAAAAAATTACACACCAATAACCCTCACGAACATAGACGCACAAATCCTCAACAAAATTCTAGCCAACAGAATTCAACAACATATCAAAAAAATAATTCACCATGATCAAGTGGGATTTATACCAGGTATGCAGGGATGGTTCAACATTAGAAAAACAATCAATGTAATCCATCACATAAATAAAACAAAAGACAAGAACCACATGATCTTATCAACTGATGCAGAAAAGGCATTTGACAAAGTCCAACACCCATTCATGATAAAAACTCTCAGCAAAATAGGAATAGAAGAGAAATTCCTGAACATAATTAAGGGCACTTAAACAAAGCCAACAGCCAACATCATCCTAAATGGAGACAGTCTTAAAGCATTCCCCTTGAGAACGGGAACCAGACAAGTATGACTTTTATCACCACTCTTCTTCAACAACGTGCTGGAGTTCCTAGCCAGAGCAATTAGGCTAGAAAAAGAAATAAAGGGCACCCAAATTGGTAAGGAAGAAGTAAAAGTATCTCTATTTGCAGACGATATGATCTCAAACACAGAAAACCCCAAGGAATCCACAAGAAAACTACTGGAACTAATAGAAGATTTCAGCAAAGTATCAGGATACAAGATAAACATTAAAAAAATCAGTTGGATTCCTCTACACCAAAAAAGAGAACTTCGAAGAGGAAATCACCAAATCAATACCATTTACAATAGCCCCTAAGAAGATAAAATACTTAGGAAGAAATCTAACCAGAGACATAAAAGAGCTACACAAAGAAAACTGCAACACACTACTGCAAGAAACCCAAAGAGACCTACATAAGTGGAAAAACATACCTTGCTCATGGATAGGAAGACTCAACGTCGTAAAAATGTCTATTTTACCCAGAAAGATCTACAGATACAATGCAATCCCCATCCAAATTCCAATGGCATTTTTTAATGAGATGGAGAAACAAATCACCAACTTCATATGGAAAGGGAAGAGGCCCCAGATAAGTAAAGCATTACTGAAGAAGAACAAAGTGGGAGGCCTCACACTACCTGATTTTAGAACCATTATACCATCACAGTAGTTAAAACTGCCTGGTACTTGTACGACAATAGATACATAGACCTATGGAACAAAACTGATAATCCAGATGTAAATTCATCCACCTATGAGCAGCTGATATTTGACAAAGATCTAAAGTCTGTTAACTGGGGAAAAGACAGCCTCTTTAACAAATGTGCTGGTATAACTGGATATCCATCTGCAAAAAAATGAAACAAGATCCATACCTCACACTATGTACAAAAAATAACTCAATATGGATCAAAGACCTAAACATGAATTCGAAAAAGATCAAGACCATGGAAGAAAAAATAGGGACAATGCTAGGAGCCCTAATACATGGCATAAACAGAATACAAATCATAACTAACAATGCACAAACACCAGAAGAGAAACTAGGTAAGTGGGAACTCCTAAAAATCAAACTCTTAAGCTCATCAAAAGACTTTACCAAAAGAGTAAAAAGATAACCTACAGACTGGCTATGGCAAATCCCATCGGCGTCTAATCTCTAAAATCTACAAGATACTGTAAAACCTCAACAACAAAAAGACAAATAACCCAACTAAAAAATGGGCAAAGGATATGAACATGCACTTTACCAAAGAAGACATTCAGGCAGCTAACAGATACATGAGGAAACGCTCACAATCATTAGCAATTAGAGAAATGCAAATCAAAACTGCAATGAGATACCACCTCACCCCAACAAGGCTGGCATTAATTCAAAAAACACAAAATAGTAAATGTTGGAGAGGCTGTGGAGAGACTGGAACACTTATACATATCTGCTGGGAATGTAAAATGGTACAACCACTTTGGGAATCAACTTCCCGCTTCCTTAAAAAGCTAGAAATAGAAGTACCATACGATCCAGCAATCCCACTCCTTGGAATATACCCTAGAGAAATAAGAGCCGTCACACGAAGATATATGCACACTCATGTTCATTGCAGCACTGTTCACAATAGTGAAAAGATGTAAACAACCTAGGTGCCCATCGGTGGACGAATGGATAAACAAATTATGGTATATTCACACAATGGAATACCACACATAGATAATAAAATATTCTTTGATGGTTACAAGGGTGGGGAGGGAGGGAGAGGGGTATTCACTAACTAGACAGTAGATAAGAATTATCTTAGGTGAAGGGAAGGACAACACACAATATAGGGGAAGTCAGCACATTCAGCACAACTGGACTAAACCAAAAGCTAAGAAGTTTCTTGAATACAACCAAATACTTCAAGTGACACAGTAGCAGGGGTGGGAGTCTGGGGACCATGCTTTCAGGGTAAATCTAGGTCAACTGGCATAACAAAGTTTATTTAGAAAATGTTCTGCATCCCACTTTGGTTAGTGGCATCTGGGGTCTTAAAAGCTAGTGAGTGGACATCTAAGATACATCAATTGGTCCCAACCCACCTGGAGTAAAGGAGAATGAAGAACACCAAAGACACAAGGAAAATATTAGCCCAAGAGACAGAAAGGGCCACATAAACCAGAGACTCCATCAGCCCGAGACCAGAAGAACTAGATGATGCCCAGCTACCACCAATGACCGTCCTGACAGGGATTACAACAGTGTCCCTGACAGAGCAGGAGAAAAATTGGTACAGAACTCAAATTTTAGTAAGAAGACCAGACTTAATGATCTGAGACTGGAGAACTTCGGAAGACATGGCCCCTGGACTCTCTGTTAGCCAGAACTAAAACCACTCCCGAAGCCAGCTCTTCAAAGATTAGACTGGACTATGGGACATAAAATGATACTTGTTATCTTAGTCATCTAGTGCTGCTATAACAGAAATACCACAAGGAGATGACTTTAACAAAAAGAAGTTTATTCTCTCACAATCCAGTAGGTTACAAGTCCAAATTCAGTGCGTCAGCTCCAGGAAAAGACTTTTTCTCTGTGTTGGCTCTGGAGCAAGGTCCTTGTGATGCATCTGTCTTCCCTTGGTCTGGGAGCATCTCAGCACAGGAACCTCAGGTCCAAAGGACACGCTGTGCTCCTGGTACTGCTTTCTTGGTGGTATGAGGTTCCCATGTGTCTCTGTTCACTTCTTTCTTTTATATCTCAGAAGAGATTGGCTTAAGACTCTCTAATCTTGCAGACCTCATCAGTATAACTGCTGCTAATCCATCTTATTACATCATAGAGATAGAGTTTATGATACATAAGGAAATCACATCAGATTCCAAAATGGTACATAATCATACAATACTGGGAATCATGACCCAGGCAAGTTGACAGATATTTTTGGGGGACACAATTCAATCCATGACACTCGTGAAGAGAGTGCTACGTAGCTCCAAGTAGATACATGAGACTAAATGGGCAGCTCCTGTCCAGAGGTGAGATGAGAAGGCAGGGAGGGTCAGGAGCTGGTTGAATGGACACAGGAAATGTGGGTTGGAAAGGAGGAGTGTGCTGTTACAGTATAGGGAGAGCAGCTAGGGTCACATAGCAATGTGTGTATAAATTTTTGTATGAGAAACTGACTTGAACAGTAAACATTCACTTAAAACAGAATAAAAAAATAACTAATGCTATCTAATAACAAAAAAATTGGGTGTTGTCCAACGATATGCTTTTCATTATAGACTTGGCATATTCTTAGAAAAAGTTAAATTCTTGGTTTCTTTTAAAAGACTGATACAATTTCTGTGGGGCTGAGTAAAACCTCATTTTCTTGTAAGCATACATTAGTGGGTTGAATAATGTCTTTCACATAAAGAAAATGTATCCGACCTTTTCCACTAGAAACCTTGGAAAGCTGACATAGATGCAGCCCTAATCCTCTTCAGCAAACCTAAAACTGGGTCCTAGTTAGTAGTTGGCATGATCTTATTATTTGATATTGCAGTCTTTATGGGCTTATTCTATTGTATCCCCAGTATCTGGCATAGAGCAGGCACTGGGTGAATAATTGGACAAATAAATTGATCCCTAAGAAAACTAAGTAACTCTGATTTTCCTTAAAATTTTTTACAGGCCTTATACATGCTAGGTCACAAGTAAGTAGGCATTTAAAGCTAAGGGCACAACTCAATGCAGAAATTAAAAGAAATTTGACCTAGATTATAGTTCTACATTGTAGAAAATAACCAAAGGACAGGTAAATACAAAACCACTGATAAAAGGACAGGTTTTAGTTTTGGAGGAGAGTGGTGGGAAGTTTTAGGGTACAGTTTCAGATCCTGCTTTCATACAGGGCTCCATTTAATTCTGTTCTCTTCCCCATGTGGGAGACAGCAAGAATCAAAGAGGTTAAGTCAGCTCCCCGAGTGATACTGTTAGTATGTCACAATGTCAGATTTCACTGACTCTGTCTGATCCTAAAATCCATGCTTTTGTTGTACACCACTTCCTCATGCAGCCAGCATACAAATTGCCTGCACACCACCATCACAATCAATTAGACCCACTCACATGCATAAGAGGAATGGACAAGTTGCTTCTCAATTACTTTGCCACTACCTTGGCCTTGCAACCATTAAGCAAATCATTTGACCTCTCTGTATTTATTTCTTAATACACAAAATGAAGAGAATCGTAAGTGATTCTTCTATTCTAACACAGCTTTCTAATTCTAAAAGGATTACACCTAGAGAGAGAATCCACTCTGAAGTAGTCCTTGATAACTAAATTCCTCTATATGTGGTCTAAGACAAAAGCTCACTTGCTAATATTATCTATTGGTACTAAGGAAAAGCTTTATATACAATCACTTCTAACACAGACATGATTAAATGACTGGAAGTTATGTGAAATCACAGTCCTTTCTAAAAATATTGATTTCCTTAAAATATTTAAAATTAGCATAATTCTCATACAGAGGTTATTTTTAATGTATTCCAGGAACAATGTCAGGTATCTTCTCCCATTCCCCCTAACCCCCTTTAAAGTCTTATACATTTGTTCTTGTGTTATTGATACCACATTTTCTGCCTCTTGCTCTGTGTATTCCAAAACCAAAGCAATGACAAAGAATGCCAGAACTTAAGACATTTTTCTCAAAAAATAGTTCAAGTATCCTCCAAAAGCACAAAGCAAGGAAAAACCATTCTTTTCTGTACTTTTTTTCCTTTTAAAGAAACAATTATTGCTCATTAAAATGTTTTTGAAAGTAGTTAAGCAAGAGCATTAAATCTAAGAAAAGGAAATGTGGATTCACTGCAAAAAAACCTTTTTACTATCTTGTCTGATGGTTACCTCAGAACATCAGTCTCTCCTGGTAACTAAGTTCTTTTTCTGCTAAAAACTCTGGACCCTGTACATGATTGCTTCACTGATTATTCAATACATGTCAGGCACTGGTTTAGATATCGGCAACAGAAAAGGAACATGGTAGGAAGACAAAGACCAAATTGTCTCAGAATTTACAGTTCCAAGGGAAACAAACAAACAAATTGGCAACCAGACTAATGTGACAATTGCTTGATGAAGGTAACTACACAGGCTATGGAAATGCTTTGGAAAGAGAAATCTACAGGCTGTGTAAATCTTTGTGCTAAGACAAGGGACAGAGAGGACACATGGTGGGAGAGTGTTACGGATCTGTGACACCACAAGCAGCACGGTAGGGCTGGAGCAGAGACTGCTCGGGGAGGCTGGAAAGGGCGCAGATGCTGGATGTTCTAGACAGGATCTGGTGCTAGAATAAGGTTCTGAGTTGGAAACAGGGTTATGGGTTCGACATAAAATAGGTGGTAACTGAAGACTGGAGACTGCAGGTCATCCAGGGAGCTTGTGCAGAGTAAGAAGAAACAGCCCAGGAAGAGCTGTGAGAAACACCAATAATAAAAAAGAAAAAAGATAAACAGGCAGAAAAAAGGAACCCTCATACACTGCTGCAGGTAATGTAAAATAGTGCAGCTGCTGTGGAAGTGTGGCAGCTCCTCAGGAGTTAAACACAGAATTACCATGTCACCTAGCAATTCCACTCCTGGGTGGTGGTGGTGGTGGTGGTTGTTGTTAGGTGCCCTTGAGTTGGTTCTGACTCATAGCAACCCCGTGTACAACAGAATAAGACACTGCCCGGTCCTGCGCCATGCCCACAATTGTTGTTATGCTTGAGCGCACTGTTGCAGCCACTGTGTCAATCCATCTCATGGAGGGTCTTCCTCTTTTCCGCTGACCCTGTTCTTTACCAAGCATGATGTCCTTCTCCAAGGACTGATCCCTCCTGACAGCATGTCCAAAGTATGTAAGACGTAGTCTTGCCACCCTTGCTTCGAAGGAGCATTCTGGCTGTACTTCTTCTGAGATGGATTTGTTTTGTTCTTTTGGCAGCCCGTAGTATATTCAATATTCTTCGCCAACACCACAATTCAAAGGCGTCAATTCTTCTTTGGTCTTCCTTATTCACTGTTCAGCTTTTGCATGCATACAACGTGACTGAAAATACCATGGCTTGGGTCAGGAGGGCCTTAGTTTCAAAATGACATCTTTGCTTTTCAACACTTCGAAGAGGTCTTTTGCAGCAGATTTGCCCAATGCAATGCATCTTTTGGTTTCTTGACTGCTGCTTCCATGGGTATTGATTGTAGAGCCAAGTAAAATGAAATCCTTGACAACTTCAATCTTTTCTCCATTTATCATGATGTTGCTTACTGGTCCAATTGGACTCCTGGGTATACACACCAAATAATTGAAAGCAGAGACAAAATAGAAACTTATACACCAATGCTCACTGCATAATTATTCACAACAGTCAGAGGGTGGAAACAACTCACACATTCATCAACAGATGAATGGATAAATAAAATGTGACTGATACATACAAGGAAATATTATACAGCCATAAAGATAAATGAGTCCTGATACATGCTACAATATCAATGAACCTCGAAAACACACTGAGTGACATTAAGTCAGATATAAAAAGAGAAACATTTTATGATCTTTCTCATAGGAAATATCTGAAGAGGCAACATGTACACAGACAGAAAGTAGATTAGTGGTTACTAACGGCTGGGAGGAAGAGGGAGTCAAGAATCAACGGGTACAGCGTTTCTGTTTGGAGTGATAAAAAAGTAGCTGCACAACAGGATGAATGTAATTAATGTCACTGAATTGTATACTTAAAAACAGTTAAAACTGAAATTTTGTGTCATATATATTTTATCTCAATAAAACTGAAAGGAAGGGGAGGGAGGAAGGAAGAGCTCTCAGAGGAAACTAAGGAGCCAGAGTCCAGGAGCTGAACAACGGAGTGGGTAAGGAAATGTTTCCAGAATGAGGTGGTGCTTAAAGATTCCTGAAAGGTCAAGCAAAATAGACTGACAAATATCTTCTAGACAGCATTTTGAATGTGCTGTACAGGGACACAAATTAGTACAATGCAAGGTTTTAAGACGATACGTGGTGAGCAAAGTTGGTATTTAATTTAAAGAAAACATATTAAGATACTATGCAGCACTTTCCACATGTAAGGGAAGAGGAAGTCAGGATGCAATGGTGTAAAATATATATATGTATATATATTTTGCAAATGCCCACCTTCTCCAGCTTGAAATTAAGCACGTAGGCCCTTGATTTAAAGATGGGATAGTGAAATATGGCACTGTGACTTTGTCAAAGACTGGAATGCACATCTGACTAATAGACCCAGAAGGAGAGAATAAAAGCACATTATTTTGGCTTGAGGTTCATTCATGACAACAAAATGCCTTATGCTTATATCAATATTTACTGTAACATAATTTACACATGCTCTCTGGGTAATGCAGGGAGAAGTTCTTCTAGGGGTAATATATACAACAGCAGCAAAATCATGTCTTATGCCTTATGGGAGGCTGAACTGAGCTTCTGTCTTCATATAATTCTTTTGCTTAAACCCTGTCAGTACCAAAGGCTTCTCACTAGTATTACAAAGAAAGTACAGCACTCATGATAAGATTTTTTTTTGATATAATTGCTTTATAAGCTTACTCTGTCCTAAGAAATAGTAATAACCGGCAATGTATGAAAATGATACCATAAGGAATACTGAATATTAAAATCTATTACTGTCTACTGCAGCTGTTGCCTTATTCCTTAAATAATTTTCATTCACATAAATTCACATGCAGACGTGATGAGAGACAGAGATGTTTCAGTGTGATCCAAATTTTGTTTCTTTTACGATGCAACGGGGATAACAACAGTGCGTTTATCAAAATATTTGCAGGCTGGCAGAGGTTTTGCTTTGCTACTGCTTGGGGAACAATAAGGAATAACCTGAATAAGACTACAGCAAGCCTGGATGCAGGATGCCGATCTTCTGAACATTTCTTACATCTTATGTCCCCCCACTCCCCGACAAAGTTCCAGACTTTCCTTTTAAGGAAAACTTTGAGAAAAGACTAAAATGATATATATTGTTCAGTAGAAAATAAATTCTATGAGAGCAGGAACTTCACTGGTTGATTGACCACATACCCCCAGAACCTAACATATTTTCTGACACACAGTGGATTCTCAATAAACATCTGTTGAACGAATGCTGTTGTATGTAATGTGCAATAACTCAGCTGGCCAACAGAAAAAGACCTAATAAAGAACAATGTGTCTTGTAAACTTACTGATGAGAATTCTTCACGTAGCACTTTGCAGGGCTTACACTAAAAAGATCAGTTAATGATTTGGCAACCAATCAAAACTATTGTTTAAGAAAACCAGTCCAGTGGCTTACTCTGAGGGATTAGCTTTTGTATTTATTTTACATAAGTAAATGTTTTTAATGTCCCACTCTTTCCCACTCTGAGATTTTTAGTTAAGATTAGATTGTTCTCTTGCTGCAGAAATTGATTTGTTAATTACAGTTAACTCATTCTACACTTGGCAAATAAAAATAATATAACATATTGATGCAAATTAATTTATGGCCAATAATCTTTCAAAAATTGGTCACTTTGTCATTGATTACCCACTGAGCTCAAGAGTACATTTTTCACTGCAAAGTATAATTATATTATAGATTCATATTAGTGGTCACTACAGCCTGAATAGCTTGCTATTTAAAGCATTAAAAAAAAGAAAAAATACAATGTATAATAACCTAACCAAAAAAACCCAAACCTGTTGCCGTCGAGTCGATTCCGACTCATAGCATCGCTATGAGTAATGTAGAATAGATCTTTGAAATTTGATTACTTTCAGGTTCCAATACTAATGAAGGAGCCTTGGTGGCGCAAAGGTTAAGCGCTCAGCTGCTAATCAAAAGGTTGGTAATTCAAACTCATCCAGCGTCTCCACAGGAGAAAGACCTGGCCGATGGGGCAGTTCTACTCCATCACATGGGGTCATTATGAGTCGGAATCGACTCGATGATACCCCAAAACAACAACAACATCAATTCCCAAATCTCTATAAATTCTTTGTCCATCACCCATTTATCAGTTTGTTATATTATGGTGGCATCATACTACTGTGATGCTGGAAGCTATGCCACCAGTATTTCAAATACCCTGCGGGTCACCCATGGTAGACAGGTTTCAGGAAGAAAGGCCTGCCTATCTAATTCCAAAAATCAGCCAATGAAAACCCGACGGTTCACCACAGAATATAGTCTAGATGAGCTTCCTAGCTTGGAAGACACTCAAAATACACACTGGCCACAACAATGGACTCGAGCGTACTAGGGATCGAGAAGATGGTGCAGGACTGGCAATGTTTCATTCTGCTGTGCATGGGTTGCCACAGGTTGGAGCCAACTCGCTGGCAACTAACTTCAACAACAACACAATTTCTTGTTAACTTTCAAATGCTCCACTATACAAGAAAGTATTCTTTTACTTCTCTAGGAAACCAGATGATCGTAGCCTTCAGGAGAGGATTCCTGTGCTTTCTTAATCACTCCTATCACACACGACAGCATATTTCGGAACCAACCATGGTTTATGCAATATATGTATCTCTGAAAAGCAGGCATTCAAAGGGAAAATACTCCTCCACCACATATGAAGGAGAATGGGGGTATAGCGGGTGGGGAGGGACAGAAGGGAGCCTTATACTTCTGACAGTGTCACAAGAGAACACTAACTTGTAAAGAAGTTAGACTCAACCCTATTAAGCATTTTGTAAGAGGCATCCCTGTTTAGATAAACAAATGAATAAGCAAGTTGTTGTTTCATTGTTTCTCCCCAGGACTATCACCTCCGAAGTACAACACTGGCATCCCTGGATGGTGTAAACGATTAACACGATCAGCCGTTAACCAAAAGGCTGGAGGTTCGAGTTCATCCAAAGATGCCTGGGAAGAAAGGCCTGGAGATCTACTACCAAAAAATCAGCCATTGAAAACCCTATGGAGCACAGTGCTACTCTGACACACATGGGGTCACCATGAGTCTGTGTTAAATCGACAGAAACTTGCAAAGTACAACACTGCTGATTAGGAGAGAAACTGTTGAGCAAAAAGGTGTGGCCCTGTTTCCAAGAACAGAACCCAGCTAAAGGTGCCTTTATGATACCAGTACCATCTGTTGAGCTGGCAATAGAAAATGTTAGCATACACTGAGAAATATTTTGAATGCAGAATTAAGAAAACAAATCACAATCCACTTATAAAACAATAAAACTATAGCAACCAAAGAGAATTTAAAGAATCATTTGAGGTCAAATCCCAGGACCTGTCATTCTTTGTCCAATGTTAGGATAGCATCTTAGTCTAACTAAAATTTCAGATGTTAGTGCCTTCTGTGTGTTTATTTTTCTTTTTTTAGTTTTTTACCTCATTGCACTTGCTTATTCGCCTTGCTACAATAAGCTGGATCATTCCACGTTTGTTTCCTTCAGTGGACATAGACCTCCTTAGGGTTTCCATAGCATCTTGGTTTGTCTTGCCCAACAGGGATTCTCCATTTACTGCTATCAGTTGATCATTCACCCGAAGCCTTCCGTCCTGGGAAAACAGGTAAAAATAAATGCTATGAAATAGTCTGTTATGAAACAAGCTGCTTTCCCTTTAATTAAAAAATAAATAAATAAAGATGAAAACAACACAAAACAAAAAAAAACCTTTAATCCTAATGGATTATGCCCAATTGAACACTGGCATAATAACATCTAAGCAGCCACTGTAGCCTGTGTCTATTTCAATCACTTATACATTTGTAAATCAAGTCATTATCATCATCTGTTTACCAAAATAGCATACTAATTCAAAGGACACAAAGCGATTACTTTCTCCCTTCCAGTGACCCCTATGGAGATTATTTACAATCCAAGACCTGGAAAAGCTCAAGGCCATTAGACAATTGCAGAAAAGTGTCCCCAAACCAAACAGCCAGAAAATTTTCTCTAGCATGTTAAATAGGATACAGGAACCCAATGAGAGGGGAGAAGGGGGGGAAAATGAGCCCTTACTGTATACACACTTTGTGCCGGGACCTAGACTAAGGCTTTGCACAGATTATCTCCATTTAACTAGAATGAGCGTGAGTTGAAGTTTCTGTAAAATAAAAAAATGAAGAGATGAAATTATGGACTTCATCCCAAAATGACACATCACTAGGATTTCTCCTAGCTATTTGATTATGAAGTATTGTGAAGAAATCAGAAAACATTTGTTAAATGTATACATTTCCAAAATAGAAACACAGCTGAAATGAAAATGATTTTGTTAGCAGATATACAATTCATAAAGTTGACACGTGCTTACTTTAGATGCTGCTCCTCCATTAATAATGGACTTGACAAAGATTCCCAAGTCTGCATGGTTCTCTTTGGACCGGTTCCCTTTGACACTAACACCAAGACCAGCCGATCCTGAATCATTAAGTGGAACTTCAAACGTCAAAAATTCCCTGGTGCCATCAGGTGTGAGAACAATATCCTCGTCTTCTGCTTTCTGACAGAGAACAAAATTGCACAGCACATTATATTTCAATGTTTGTTTCTCACAGTTATTTTCAAAGGCCATTAATAAGCAGTTCTTTAATCATAACAGGCACAGTATTTCCACCAAAGTTACATGATAACAGTACATTTGCACCTCCTCCAGATGATTCCTGGAATCGGATGTTAATATTTTTATGCATCACTTGTTTCAATACAGAAACAAACCTGTCTTAGTTATCTAGTGCTGCTACAACAGGAATACAAGTGGATGGCTTTAACAAAGAGAAATTTATTTCTTCACAGTAAAGTAGGCTAAAAGTCCAAATTCAGGGTATCAGCTCCAGGGAAATGCTTTTTGTCTCTGTCGGCCGTCTCATCAATGTTCCCCTGGACTAGGAGCTTCTCTGCACAGGGACCCAGGTCCAAACAACACGCTCTGCTCTTGGCACTGCTTTCTTAGTGGTATGAGGTCCCCCTGTCTCTCTGCTCCCTTCTCTTTTATATCTCAAGAGATTGCCTCAGGATACAATCCAATCTTGTAGATAGAGTCCTGCCTCACTAACAAAACTGCCGCCCATCCTCCCTCATTAACATCATAGAGGCAGGATTTACAACTCATAGGAAAATCACACAATACTGGGAATCCTGGCCCAGCCAAACTAAACACACATTTTTGGGGGGGGCATAATTCAATCCATGAGAAAACCAAAACCAGATTATAAGAAAAATAGGAAAACAATGTAATGGAAAGACTGAGTAGATCTATATACTTGTGTTTTTTTTTGGAAGGAGGTGCTGTTTACATGTTCTAAACCACAGGAAGCAAACAGTAACACTAAAATCAAAACAAATAAATATAATAATTCATTTGTCCTTTTTTAATTAGGAATTTTCAATGTTATTCATAGTTTAATGTTCACTAATGGTGTATCGTTTTCATTCACAAGCAATAAGAAATCCTGATGACACAAAGTCAAAAGAAGAAAGTATTCATGTTCAGAGAGCTACTAAAAAATTTAACCTTTAACATCTGTGGGACAAAGTGCAGATCAACGACATTAGAGAAAAAATTTCCACAATACTGTATCATACATAACACAGATAGTGACTATCATTCAAACACTGTTGTTTAATTAATTAGTTGTATATGCAAGCTTTGTTTTCATAATCGCAAGTCACCAAATTCTTAAGAGGATTATTTTAAAATGCAATGCATTTATGATACACACACTCTTGCCTATCTCATTTAAAACAGAGAGGAAGAAAGGAAAGCTTAATATATACTCTGATTAAGTTGGAGTGACACGGTGTATTGTCATTAAGAAACATTCTACCCTAGAAAAAGCAGTCTATCTACCTTCTGAACTCTTCAGCAATTACATCCACTGTCAAGACTTCAACCACCACCTCAACACCGATCATCTCCAAATCAGTAAGACAGGAGCTCATTTCCAACCACACATGTAAGGAACATGTGGCACAGGCTCCTCAAATGACAAGCCGAGCCCTCATCTACTTCTACAACCTATTCCTCTTTTCCCACTATTAAAATACTTTGCCAGGATCCACTCATTCGTTCAAGCTGTAATTGTCAAACTGCACCTGAGGAATGCTTATATATATAATGGAATATAGCTAAGCTAGAATATAATGTATCTTTTAAAAATCTAATTTTTTTTTTTTTTATATTTTATTGTACTTCAGGTGAAGGCTTACAGAACAAATAGTTTCTCATGAAACAGTAGTACACATGTTGTTTTATGACATTGGTTAACAACCCCACAACATATTAAGCCTCTAAATTCTCAACCTTTTTTTTTTTTTTGATGAAAATACAGATAGCCAAAGATACACCTTAAAAATCTAATTTTTGAAGAATCGTCAACAATACATATAAATATAACCTACTGCAGACAGATGGAAATATGAGTAGACTGCCAATTGTTTCTTTGCATCCAATCAAATTTTTGAAATTTTTAAATTAGAATAAAAATTAATATAATAATGATAAAATGATTTTTAAAGGAAGTTGGAGACAATCTCAGATGGAATCTGAGATGCTTCAATCAGATGTCTCAATTAGATGGAAATAATGTATGGAAGTGTAGAATTTATCACAATAGACTACTCTTTCAGATGATCATAGTACAAGTGATATGCTATTTTTAAATTTAAAAATCCATAATAATGTTATTTTTAAAGTGACATTTCTAATTAGTACACAAGGTTGACATTTTATGGGCGTACATTCTTTATTCCATCTCAAAAGACTATTTTGTAGTTATCAGAACAATGTACATTTCCATGAAATAAAATTAAATTGCTAACATGGAAATTATACAAAAAAGACTACAACAAAAAAAAGAACAAGTTGAAAAGATACAGGGCAATAGCTATGTTAACTCTGCAAAGTAAACACATTTCAGTATCAAAGTCAAGATAAACCCTGAGCCTGCTCACCATAAGAACTCTCTTATATTTACAACATTCCCAGAAAATAATTACATTTCAAATCAAACCAATGTATTGGAGAGACCCATAAAACCCATTGCGTCCAGTCAATTCCAACTCATAGCAACTCTAAAGGACAGAGCAGAACTGCCCCGTAGGGTTTCCAAGGAGCAGCTGGTGGATTCGAACTACCAACCTTTTGGTTAGCAGCCGAACGCTTAACCACTGCACCACCAGGGCTCTGCATTGGAGAGATGTAACATCAAATACCCACATGAAAAGTACACTCACATATTTAGTATGCAAAAGCATCTCTGCATCCTTGTAATGATCTATAAACACTAAATTCATCTCAACTTTTATTTTTATACATATGGTTCGAAACAACTGAAGAGTCTATTATAAACAATGGCTTTGTGAGAATGAAGAGAGTCACCTCAGTATAAAATCCATTATACAAACATAATGCACAGGTAATTTTTTTTATTTGAAATTCAAAATAGTGTCCATAGCATCAAAAAACACCACAGTCCTCTTCTACTTTACAATCTGAAGTAACTGAAAGATAAAATTTGCTTTATCAATCAGTGTTTATATTCTTGGAAAACAATGCATTAGCAAAGACACAGAAACCAAAGCTAGTCCTTAGGTAGACACCAAAAACCAAAACCCATTGCCATTGAGTCAATTTCCACTCAAATCAACCCTACAGGACAGAGTACAACTGCCCCTTAAGTAGACACATTTAGGTCTAATCGTTCATTACATATATTTGCCCCAAATATGGAAGTTTCTTAATTGTCATTTACTGATTTCCATCTTCAGCTTGGCTTTTTAATATTTACTGATTTTGACATTTTCACTAAGGTTTAAAATCTGCATTTTTTCCACTTGAAAATGCAGATAAGCTGACTGAAAACATGAAGAAAATTTTTAACTTTTCTGACATGCCCTACTCTGAATCTATCTTAAAAGAGAGTATATTCTCCATGAGAGAGTTTCATTTAAGAAAACTACAAGATAGGCATATTTTTTTTTTCAGCTCTGTCCATCAAGTCTTCAGTCATTATCATCATTAAAAACATCTTAGTGAGAGATTGTACTTTCCATTTGATATTTCATTATTAATCCATTTGGCTCTTGACCTAAGATGAAAATTAATGCCAGCTTTAGAACTTCATTCTCTGGAAGCAAAATGTTGAAAAATTTGGTTTTCAAAAACAATTTGATCCCATTTATATGAAGTATCTAATATAGGCAAATGCATGAAGACAGAAGTTTATCAGTGGATACTATCAGCTGGGGGGAGGGAGGAACAGGACGGTAACTGCTGAAGGGGTACCAAGCTTCTGTGTGAGACCATGAGAAACTTTTAGAAATAGATAGTAGTTATGGTTGTACAACATGGTGAACGTAATTAATGTCAGTGAATTGTACACTCACAAATGCTTAATACAGCAATTTTTTTCCTATATATTTTACCACAATAAAATGTTTAAAACCTCACAACTTGAAATGCTGTATCACAGCGAACTTGCACAAAGTCATACTCATATTCAGATCCTTACATGTTGACATAAAGTAGAAGCTAGTTTTCTATTGCCTTTGTTGTTATTCAGCCCAAATTTTTTGCCTTCTTTATCAACCATTTCTTGGGGAGTCCAGTTCTTTCTACAGAAATGCAATAAATGTATTTTCTTTAACTTGTCCTTCAAACCATTTGTTTATGCACGATCACGTCACATAAGCACCTACATGTATGCACACTCAGATGAATTTTCCCATCAATGCAACTTATCAGTTCTTATTTTGCCTATTACTCCATTGGCATTTTTGTCTTCTGGTGCTCAGAAAAAAGGGCATTTTTGCTAAGTGTATTAAAAATACAGAATACCTGCTGAATGGGCAGTAAGAAAGCTATTCACTGCCCCTACTGACTATCCTCAAAGCAGCAGAAAAGAAGCACAATTAATCTGCACTAAGACAGAAAAAATATTCACAAGTGACTAGCAACAAAGCCTACTTTTCTGCTGCCCCAAACAACAGTTCAATACCAGTGTGGAAGGTACACCAGGCCAACAGGCAGCTCTCCATCTGTAGATAATCTGCATCATGGGTTTATCTCCAGGAGAAGAAATAAAAGATTACGTTAAGTAGCTATGAGGAGGAATTGACTGGATGGCAATGGGTTTGGTTTATGTTAAATAGCAGAAATTCTAATCATAAGAAGAGTAATTTCTAAATCTCACTATATAAAAAATTTGATGAGTGTACAAAATGTTATGAATGGAGACAAAAGAAACATGATATGTGTGTACATGTCACAGGATTACAGAAGTGAGTCCATTATCTGACTTTGGGCTTTGCGAGTACATAAATGGCTCTGCAAACATTTTATCACTCCCACTACAATTCATTGATTTCCCTCTCAAATATTCCACCTTTCTTCATAGAGTTAATATCTTTAATGCACAAATGCTGAAAAATTAATAAAAAAGGGATGTACATTCCCACAACAAATGGGAATGGAATGTGAACAAGTGGCTCATTAAAGAAAGATAAGCAGAACAATAAATAAGCCACGTTGGATATTACTAACAATGAATGACATGCAAATTAATCTAGCAACAAATAATTATCAAATTCATAGTTTCCTTTTTCTTTTTTTAAATTATTATATCCAGCAATGTAGAGATGAAATGGATACTTTCTTGTACTGCTGGTAAAAATATCAAAAGGTACAACGTTTGTGGAAGCCAATGTGACAATGCTTAACAAATGCCCCTCTGTTTTGCTTACTGCTTAACCCAGAGATGTTATTTTTAGTAATATATCCTTAAAAAACTAATTGTGGTCATGCAAATATTTAACTGCAAGGATGTTCACTGCTTTAATTATAACAGCTAAAAATTGAAATCTACATGTATGACACTAAGTAGATTAAGAAATATCTACACAATGGAATACATTCCACTATTAAATTGTCTTAGAAAAATACTTAATAACACAGAAAAATACTTAACATTAAGAAATTGGGTTTATCCCATGGATTTTCAAAATTTTCAGAACTTCACCCATCATAACCTGAACATCCTATTTTTATGAATTTTTTAATGCCTATCTTCCCGCGTCAGTAAGAAACTCTAAAATGAAGGGATTTATGTCAGTCTTTTCTGGTGCCTGGAATATTATACACACACACACAAACACATACTATCTATATAGGTAAATAAAAATAGTCATCAGAATGGCGACAACTGAAGAGACAGAATTGCAAGTGATATTTTTAAAAATTATTTATTTATATTTTGGTGAAAATATACTTAGCAAAACATATACCAAGTCAACAATTTCTACAGGTACAATTCAGTGACACCGATCACATTCTTCAAGTTGTACGACCATTCTTGCTATCCTTTTCCAAATTATTCCACCACCATTAACATAAACCCACTGCCCCCTAAGCTTCTCATTTAACCTTTGAGTTCCTGTTGTCAATCTGACCACATAGAGATACTTCTTTAGAAGAGCACAAAGCTCAAGGCAGACATTCTCTCCTAATTAAGCTAAGCTGTTTGGTTTAAAGACAGCTTAAAGGGATAGTTTTCAGTTTAAGGTTTAAGGCTTAACTATTATCTCAGGGCAAGTTTTGGGAGGGGGTAATCCAGCATGAATGGCTCTAGAAAGTCTGAATTCCAAGAGAATATTTAAAATTCTGTACCACATATCCCTCTTTTTGATCAGGATTTGTCTATAGATTCTTTCATCAAAAGATTTAGTAACAGTAGCCATCTTTGCCCCAATTCTTAATTTGCTTGTTCATATTTTTCTTGTTGAGTTGCAGTTTTTTAAATACTCTGTATATGAACCTTTACCAGATACATGATTTGCAAATATTTTCTCCAGTTGTGTGGGCTGCCTTTTCACTTTCTTTACAGTGTCCTTTGATGCACAAACGTTTTTTAATTTTAATGAAGTAAAATTTACCTAATTTTTCCTTTGGTTGCTTGTGTTTTTGGTGTCATACGTAAAAAAGTTACATAATCCAAGGGCACAAAGATTTACTTCTATGCTTTCTTCTAAAAGTTTTTAGAACTTTACCTCTTACATGGAGGTCTTTGATCCATTTTGAGTTAATTTTTGTATATGGTGTCAGTGAGAGGTCCAAATTCATCCTTTTGCACATTCATATCCAGTTTTGCCAGCAACATTTGTTGAAAAGACTAATCATTTCCCAGTGAATGGTCTTTGTGTGCTTGTTGAAAACAAATTGGGTGTAGACTTATAGATTTATTTCTGGATTCTCAATGCTATTCTATTGATTTATGTTATGCCAGCATCAACTGCCTTGATTTCTGAAACTTTACAGTTAAGTTTTTGTTTAATTGTGCCTTAGGTGAAAGTTTACAGTGCAAATTAGTTTCTCATTAAAAAATTTATACACAAATTGTTTTGTGCCACTGGTTGCAATGCTACAATGTGTCAGCACTCTCCCCCTTTCCCTTTCCACCCTGGGTTCCCCACGTCCATTCGTCCAGTTTTCCTGTCCCTTCCTGCCTTCTCATCTTTGCTTTTGGGCAAGTGTTGCCCATTTGGTCTTGTATACTTGATTGAACTAAGAAGCACGTTCCTCACATATATTATTTGTGTTATAGGCCTGTATAATCTTTAGGTGAAGGGCTGGCTTCAGGAGTGGCTTCAGTTCTGAGTTAGCAGGGTGTCCAGGGGCCATAGTCTCGGGGATTCCTCCAGTCTCTATCAGACCAGTAAGTCTGGTCTTTTTTGTGTGTGTTTTTTTTTTTAATTGTACTTTAGATGAAGGTTTACAGAACTAGTTTCTCATTCAACAGTTAGTACATATATTGTTTCATGACATTGGTTAACAACCCCACAACATGTCAAGACTCTCCCTTCTCGACCTTGGGTTCCCTATTACCAGCTTTCCTGTCCCCTCCTGCCTTCTAGTCCTTGTCCCTGATGTTGTCCCCTTTAGTCTTGTTTTGTTTTATGGGCCCATCTAATCTTTGGCTGAAGCGTGAACCTCAGGAATGACTTCATTACTGAGCTAAAAGGGTGTCTGGGGGCCACACTCTCAGGGTTTCTCCAGTCTCTGTCAGGTCAGTAAGTCTGTTTTCTTTTTTTTGTGAGTTAGAATTTTGTTCTACATTTTTCTCCAGCTCTGACCGGGACCCTCTACTGTGATCCCTGTCAGAGGAGTCAGTAGTGGTAGCTGGGCACCATCTAGTTCTTCTGGGCTCAGGCTGGTGAAGGACGCGTTTTATGCAGTCCTTTAGTCCTTTGGGCTATTATTTTCCTCGTATCTTTGGTTTTCTTCATTTTCCTTTGCTCCAAACATGATAGGACCAATAAACATTATCTTGGATGGCCATTCACAAACTTTTAAGACCCCAGACACTACTCACAAAAGTAGGAAGTAGGACATTTTCTTTATGAACTATGTGATGCTAACTGACCTAGATGTTTCCTGAGACTGCAAGTAATTTTACTCTTCTTCTGTGCCTAACTGAATTTTCTACAGTCAATGCCCATTACTTTTTAATATAAAAAGCCAGTTGTGTACTATTTCTTTAATTCTTCTTCCTCAAGAGCACAACGTGTGGGTTGGGGGGAAGCGTACATATGTTGGGCAGGGATTGGTGCTGGGAGGAGGAGACAGGGACTGTGGATGTCTACCTTATGATGACTCTAACAAAGCAATTTGTTAGATCAGTATCACAAATAATGGCAGATCATTACATTCCCATAGCTAACAAAAATTTTTTATAGAAGTTAAAGAAAGTTAATGTTGACCCATTAGTAACATAAAAATCAAGGCAGCCTCTTCTCACCATCTTCCCTAATAAGATGTCATCTGAATATGAGATTCTTTTTTATTTCTTTGTTTGCAAAATTCAGTCATGTTTTATGGAGATTAAATAACATGAGGGTATTCCAGATAAATATTCATAAAAATATTTGTTTTCAATTAAGAGGATTATTAAAATAGAGATGATATCTTGATTTTTTTACATAAATGAATGACTCCAATCATACTATAAAGTCACATATTTTATCTCATACATGTGGTTAACATTTATGTATGTCATTTTTCTTGGCATTTTATGGTTAATTATTCTTTTTAGCAAAGTTAAAATGTTCTAGCTGTCTTTACTGTGTTTTTCTAATTCAAATAGTAGATGCCAAATAAAATGTAAAGGATTCAAAATTTTTTTCTTGATAATAAAAATACTGAGGAAAAAAATATTTCAGACAGTTTAATGTTAACCCAGAGAAATACTTATCCAATCCAGAAAACATCAGGCAATGCCAAACTGAGGAACATTCTACAAAGTAACTGGCCTTCAAAAATGTCAAGGTCATGAAAAGCAAAGATTATACCAAAGAAATGTCCCAGATTAGAGACTCAAGAGGCATGACAACTAAATGTAATGTGTGATCTTGGATTGGATCAAGTATCATCTCTCAATTCTAGACTATATTGTTCTCTAAAGCTCCACTTTTTCACAATAGCTCTGAATTTGTTTTACAATTATGGTATACTCTTATACGTAACCCACCCAAGAGTTCTTAGGGAGCTTTCTAAGTAGTTTGCATTAGAAGCCCAAAAAAGAAAATGACACTCGGTAAGTCACAGTGTGTTGACCAGTAGGAAAATTCACTACTCCATAGAACCTCTACTCCAACCAGAAAATCCACAATGACAGTCCCTTACCCAGTGAATAAACTTCACAGGCTTTTCAAAGGCAAAAGAGTTTGTCTAGGACACATAGCAGGTGACCATTTTGCCACAATTTTCAATGGATAACCTAAAATTAGAGTTTTGAATTGCTCACTCTCATTAACTTACACAATATTTGGAAGATGTACAGGGAACTTACAGCTCAAAAATTCAAAGGCTCTCATGGCCATTAACAACACTCATCTACCTAAATGACCTGTTTTTGGTTTGTTTTGTTTTTTTTTTCTCAACTTAATCAGTTGTGAGTCATAGCAATACTCAAACAACAAATAAATTAACTGAGCTTCTACTTTGGGTTAGGCTACCAGTTATGTGCTTTAGGACATAGCTGTTCTCAAGGTGCTTATAATCACATGAATGTTTAAATAATAATAGAGATCTTAATGATAAAACAAGACACGTGCATTCAACAAATACATTCAAATAACAAGCAGACCAACATGACCAAAAATCAGGGAAGGAACAAAATATTATTGCTAGCCTGGGAAAAACTTATGAAGTAGGTAGAAATGAGTAAGATTTTAATGTTAACTGTCAATATGGAGAAGCCAAGAAGGGAAGAGCAACCCATGTAAGGAAAAAGTATATGCAAAGTCAGTCACCAAGCTGGGAACAGACAAAGTGTCCTTGGAGCAGTGAACAGAAATGACTGGCACTAAGTACATGTCCCAGTAGGGCCTACATGTCAATCCATTAGTAACAAAAAAAATCAAGGCAACCTCTTCTCATCATCTCCGGTAATAAGATGCCATCTGAGCATGGGTTTTTTTCTTTTTTTTTTGCAAAATTCAATCATATTTTATCAACACTCAGTTTGGAACTAAACAATATATACATTGTTGTTGTTAGTTGTTGAGTTGATTCCAACTCAAAGTGACCCCATATGTGCAGAGTAGAATTCTTCTATAGGGTTTGCAAGGCTATGTCCTTCTGGAAGCAGACTGTCAGGCCTTTCTTCCAAGGCATCTCTGGGTGGTTGGAACTACGAAACTTCTGGCTAGTAGTCGGGTACTTAACTGTTAAAAACCTATTGCTGTGGAGTTGATTCCAACTCATACGCATACATACGGGTGTGTGTGTGTTTTAAATTCCACACACCAAACTGTTTCATAACTGCCTATATATTGAGTATAAGAGAAAACTGCCCTATAGATTCCAGAGGCAGACAACCTAGGTTGATACCTGACTCCTTCACTTAACTATTAGCTATAAGATTTGGGAGAAAATACCTAAATATTCCCAATTTAGTTCTTTTCCCCTCTACTTGAAATAAGATAATATTCCCTACAACATCATGGTTATTGTGAAGAATGAATGAAATAATCCACATAAAGAACTTAACACAATAATGGGTCAGTAAATGTTAGTCCTTGATAGTACTTCAAAGTTACGAGCAAGGTTAACATTTAAAGGTGAAAGGAAATATTTTCTATTTTCTGTAAGGGTGTATGAATCGTGTATATAGTTCCCGATAGCTATAATATTGTGCTTCAGGAAGAGAAAAAGAAAATAACTCTACCCAGGGGTAGCTTTCCTGTGGGTTAAAGGGGATGTACCACGGTTTGCTTCAAAATCTACACTGAGAAAAGTCAAAATAAAAGTTGGACACTGGATTGAGATTTATAATGAACTCACTGAGGCATTTTTTCCGACTTCTAGCCATTGAGCAAAAAGATAATCTAGGATGTCACAGACCTTGAGCCTGAAACAAAAGAAAATCACTAAGGAAGACTAATAGAGACAGCAGAAGCCCGGCATGCAGCTTTCCTTGAGTGCCAGGAACTAGCCAGGAACAGACACCTGCCACAGAAAAGGAACAAACAGAGGCAGAGACCCCAGAAGTAATTTTCTTTAATTAACAGTTTTTAACATGAAGTCTTTAACAACCAAAAATGGTGTGGCATAGGAAAAGTACAAACTGAGTCCCAGATGGTGTAGGAGGACATTAAAAAAATAAATAAATAAAAAGCCTACAAGAAACCAAAAAGAAAAATATTTTAAAAACAAAACTCTGCTTTTGACTTCATTTGGAAAACGCTTGTCAAAAAGTTTCCATTTGTAATCAGAAGTAAAGCACGCATACATGTACACATCATTTCTTTTGTTGACATGAATAGTCATTCCCCTGGCACGCTGTTATGAACACATAGGCTTAGAGTGAGGAATGGATCAGTATGCATGTTGCATTTCTTAATAGAATACCAAATTTAAAGCAATGCTGCATCTTCCCCCCAATATCTGTAACTTTGATGGTTTGTCATCAGTTTCCTCAACAGGACTGACTAAATGTTTTGAAAGAACATGTCTATGTTTACTGCTTCTATCATCATTTTCCTTCTCAGATTTTCTTATGTTTTAACAGATGTAGTTTATGTGTGAAGTCGCTTGTTTTCCAAAAACTTCCATGATACTGACATTCCAAACCACAAAAGGAAATGGTCCTTCACCCAGGGATCAGGTTGCAAATACTTCTCCACTTAGCATTTATCGTGCCACTATTTCACAGTATGAGTACTACTAGAGAAAAGTTTGAATATTTATATAAGCAAGTCTGTCAATCTATTCTCTTATGACATTTTGGTTCGTCATGCTTGGACAAGCATTCACAATCCAAAATTAACCGAGAAATTTTAATATATTTTTTCTCTTAAAAACTTTTTAGTATATTTTTATGCTTAAATTCATAATCAACTAGGATTTATTTCGGTGTGTGGTGAGGAAGTGGAATCTAACTAATTTTTTGTTCTCAATACTAAATATGCCATTCTTTACCACTAATTTGAAATGCCACATTTAAGACACATACACAAACCACATTCTCACACTTGCACATACATATACATACCACGCCTGTTTCTGTAATCTCCAATCTGTTTAAATGACATTTTTGTCTAACCCTGTAACAATACCATGCTGATTTAATTATTGTAGTTTTATGGTATCCTTTACCATCATTATCTTTAAAATAGTGTAACTGACTCTTGTGCCCCCACTTTATTTTTTAGTCAATTTGTCCAGTTTCCCCTTACCTCCTAACCTATCATGCCCCCAATACACACACACACACACACACACACACACACACACACACACACACATCCCCCATCATAGTTTCAATTAGCTATCACTAACATATTTATATATTTTATATATAAAAAATTAGGGCTATGAATTTCCTACAATCCACATTTATTAATGTGTAAAATTCTCATGGTTGTTTACTAATTTTCCTCTGAGGCCTGGTTTGTCATCTACTTTTGTAGATGACATATTTGAAATATTTGAAAATAACACGCTTTTTGTTTGCGTGTTTATTAGGTACAAAGTTGTCTGTATAAGAATGTGTAAAGAAAATCAAATGTTATTCAAATCTTTATATTCATTTTTTTTGGGCTATTTAATATGACAATTTTGGGAAAGATGTGTATTAATATTACTCGCCGTGGATATGGTTTTGTTAAATTGTCTACTTAAAACTAAGGTTTTATCAAAACCTACTTAAAACAAAAGTGTTCACTTTTCAACCTATCATATCGTAAGTATATCTGGGAATGATGCTGTTTGGTATATAAAAGATTCTGAGTGTTAGAACTGCTAATGGATTATATTATGTATCAATATAAAACACCCTCTCTTTTTTTCTGAAGCAGTGTATCTACACTAGAGTACTTTCACAGATACTGATATGGCAATCCTTACTTTCACGGTGCTAGCATTACCTGCTAGAATCAATATATTCTTTTATTGGTCTGTATCAGGATTTGTCTTCTAAACAGGACAAAACTATTTTTGCTTTTTTATGTAATCTGGGAGTACTTGACTTTTATTAAGATAAATTACGCCCTTTATAGTAATTATGACAACTGATAAGTTTAGCCTAATTACTGACATCTCATTTTATTCTTCCTGTTTATGATATACTTTTATTGTATTCTCTTAGCCCTCCTTGATTTTTTCCATACCTAAGTTGTCTTCTTTATTTTCTTGTACTTTGTAGCCACTTATAGCATTTCACAACTTATGAAGTCCTTTATATATCTGTCAAATTATTAGGCTAACCAATTCTGGGTCCCTCTCAATACAGGAGTGAACAGGAAATTAATTTTTTCCTCTTTTTTATGCCTGCCCAACCAAAAATAATCAGAAAATTTTCTGTATTTTGGGTAGTAACTGTGAGTCATCTTAAAATAAGACCTCTTTGGAACTGAATAAACCTATGTATTACCTATTATGAGCCAGGAAAAGAAAGAGAGAACATGTAACTTCATGATTAATTAGTAAGAAGTTAGTTCCATGTATCTTTCCAACACCTCTACATCCTGCAAAAGACAAAGCTCTTACCGTTTCTTTTGGAATCTGCATCTGGCTTGGCTCTGCATTCTAGAAGAATTGAAGAAAAACATAAATACAGACTGACCAAAGCCATCTTCAACACACAGGGACACAAAGCTTTATTTAAAAGAAATTTTGTTGGTTCTCAAAAATCCACAAAATATATAAAGCATGATTATATTGTTTTGTGTGTGTATGTGTGTGTGTGTTTTAAGATTTTTTTTCTAGATGTAAATTTTTAATGAACAAGTAAAAATTACTTTGGAGGGGAACAAATCTTACCAAACTGCTTTTCCTACTCATGGCACTGTTTATAATATTGTTTTTTAATTCTCCTGACTAAATTTAAATTATAATGTATATAATAATTTGATAGCTAGACCAGATAAAAACAGTCTGAATCACAGTCTGAACCACAAGCATTATACTTTTAAGAATTACACAAGGAATGTGATTTTTTTTCATATAATATAAAGTTGCTTTAATTATATAGATAATTACAGGTTGATTTATTAAATAGGCACATATTAATAAAAGTATTTAGTCTTAAACACAGAATTTAAACACAGACACCCCAAACAGAGGAAGAGAAAGATTTGTTACTTTGATTCAAAGATAAATTTTTTAAACACCCCCTGTAACTTAAGTCTTCATTCAGGTTTTCATTCTTTTAAATCTTGAAAGGCAGCTGCAAGGTGCACAATAGATTGATGGCCTAGTAGCTCACTCTTTAATGAAAAGCTCACAAGCCATAAACTAAATAACAACGAAAAAACAAAACAAAGTAAGCGGCAGAAGGGAAAAACAGAAGCCGGGAAGATCAAAATTGAACGAGAAGAACCTGAATAACCCTAAGCAAGCTGTACGCTGGCACCAGCTCTGGAAAGACTGCTTAAGAGCAGTGGTTCAAGCTTTAGCAATTTAATGATGCTAACTATTGCCCAGGCTGAGATAAAGTGAGGAAGTATTAAAGCCCATCAAATCACATCTAAAGCTTATTTTTCTTTTAGAAAGTGCTCATTTACAATTTAATAGAGGCATCTCCAGATTTAAGATCAGATGGCATTTTAAGCACAAAATTGGATAACAGTAGGAGAAAAATGGGAAACAGAATTTAAACTGAGAAAGAATGCATTAAACATTTTCAAATATAAATAAAGACATTTCTATAGTTTATTCAAAACCTACTTAAAACAAAAGTGTTCACTTTTCAACCCTATCACAAGCTAGGATTTCCACAAAAGTGCAGTAAGTTGTTGTGTGTTATCAAGTGATGGGATAGTTAGAGGACTGAAATTTATTTGGTTTGTAATAAAGGAAAAATGTTATCAACCATGACATATCCATACGTGAAGTTAGAGCCTATGGGGATCAGGCTATGTGACAAATTTGGGAACTGCATCCTTAAATGCTTGCCGTAAAGATTAATAATAAAGATTAACTGTTGTTTAGACAAAAGCTGGCTGAAAGAGATGTCAAATATTCTAAAATGACCCAACTAGAATGTTTTGAAATATTTAGAATACCACATGTATTTGAAGTAAAACAATTTCTCACCACAACAAAAGATAAAGGTATGTCCTCTAATTACCTAATGTTTGCATATAAATAAAACCTAATATTTTTTACAGAAAAATACTCAGAACTATGTACCTTTAAAATACATATTTCACTCACACCAATACCAAGTAAACGCCCCTCTGCAAACAAATGCCTTTTAATTTCATTTATATCACCTCAAATAATGTCATCTATATTGGCAATTAACAGTCATGGGGCTTATTTCCACTTAAGGTCTTTTTATTTTAAATAATAATAATCTTTTCTCAAGTGCTCCTTTTCATGCAATAATAAGTAAACATCTTTATTTGCTTTACCTACATACACTATGAAAAATGTGTCCTTGGGCTGGAGAGAATGGTAAGCTTTCAACCACAGCCTTTGGAGTAACAGTTATGAAATTATCAACTTCTCTGTGTTCAATCAGTCCATCTGAAAGCTTTTCAGTAATGAACATTTGCTGTCCAAGACAATATCCCTACAATCTGATTTTTAAATATCCCTACACTCATGACTGTGGATGTCTATTTCTAAAACTGAAAGAGTATGAGAGAAAAGAATGCTTGTATTAGTTAAAGCTGAAGGAAATATAAAATATGAAAACTCTTTGGAAAATGTCTCAATAAACATTTGCTAAAGGTAGCTGGTTCATGTGCATAAGAAATCTTTCATCTGCTCTAAATCTACACACCAGTTCCCTTGGGTGGAAGGCGTCTTCCTGGCGAAAGACCAGAAGGCTCACAGTCCCTTCCATCTTGGTGCTTCTCAGCAGGGAAACAACTTCCTCTTGGGATTTGCCTGCTAAATCGACTCCATTTACCTAAAACAAATAAAAAGTTTTCAGCTGCAATGCTGTGCAAACAAAAGAAAAGACCCACATTCTAGGACTGGCCATGTCTGCTGTGGAACATAATTTTATTTGATGGTAAATTCTGCAGTAATTTGATAATCACTGGGCTTTTGTGGTGGATAAAGAAACTTAGACCAGTTATCCAGATGTAAGACAGTAACTAATAAATATTTTAGTATTCATCAATCAACCAAAAGCTACAACCGCCAGGGCATTTAAAATGTGAACTTAACACAAAACTTACAGGCTTTGAGCTAAGATATTTTGATGGTCATGTATAGTACAGCTATTCTTATACCAAAATAAAAAGGTGCTGATTTCATAAGGGATAGTAAAAATCTATCAAAAACAGTTTAATTTTCAATCAAATTGTTACTGAAAATTTTGAAGAAAAATTTTATGTTGCTTTTTAAAAGGCAACATTAAAGAAGAATCACTACAAAATAATGACAATTTTGGGGAAGGAAACAATATTTCACCTTAATTTTTTTTTTTTTTTTTAAGTTATAAGGGAATTCTACCAGAGAAAAGAGGTTTAAAATATATCCATCTCCTAGGGAAGTGCATCACTTTTATCTCATAAGAAATGTAACATCATTACCAGAAAGCACAACAGTAGAGAGTGGAGGTTTCTTTTAAAAAAAAAAAAAATTCTGTATTATTCTCCTCTGACAAAAAAATAACATGTTTGTTTAAGGTAATTAAGCATATGACTTAAATTATATCAAAATTTTCCTGCAGTTAAATTTGTGTTGGCCATACAGGGGAAGACAGCACAACTGCACTAAACCAAAAGCTAAGAAGTTTCCTGAATACAACCAAACACTTCAAGGGACAGAGTAGCAGGGGCCAGAGTCTGGGGAACATGGTTTCAAGGGACATCTAGGTCAACTGGCATAACAAAGTTTACAAGAAAATGTTCTGCATCCCATTTTGGTGAGTGGCATCTAGGGTCTTAAAAGCTAGCGAGCGGCCATCTAATACGCATCAATTGGTCCAAACCCACCTGAAGCAAAGGAGAATAAAGAACACCAAAGACACAAGGAAAATATCAGTCCAAGAGACAGAAAGGGCCACATAAACCATAGACTCCATCAGCCTGAGACCAGAAGAACTAGATGGTGCCTGGCTACCACCAATGACCACTCTGACAGGGAATAAAACAGAGAGTCCCGGATGGAGCAGGAGAAAAGTGGGGTGCAGAACTCAAACTCTAGTAAAAAGACCAGACTTGATGATCTGACTGAGACTGGAGGGACCCTGGAAGACACAGCCCTAGACTCTGTTAGCCCAGAACTGAAACCATTCCCGAAGCCAACTTTTCAGACAAAGATTAGACTGGACTATGTGATATGAAATGATACTCATGAAGACAGTGTTTCTTAGCTCAAGCAGATACATGAGACTAAATGGGCAGCTCCTGTCCAGAGGTGAGACAAAACAGCAAAAAGGGATAGGAGCTAGCTGAATGGACCTGGGAAATGCAGGGGATGGAAAAGAGGAGTGTGCTATCATAGAACAAGGAGAGCAACTAGGGTCACATAACAATGTATGTATAAATTTTTGTATGAGAGGCTACATTGAACTGTAAACTTTCACTTAAAGCACAATTAAAAAAAAATTTTTTTTTCAACGAGGTCTGTTTGATCTTGGCCTCTCTCCAGCCACAACCTTGGACAAATCTGGAAGAAAGAAAAAAAAAAAAATTGTGTTGGAACCCCTACCTCACTGCTAAAAAACCAAGGAAAGATATAAGTAAAAACAGGTTCAAAGAAAGCAAGATATCTCTAGGCAATTTTAAAAAAAAGAAAATTCAGGTATTTGATACTTGCTAAAATGTATGATTACAAATATTCACATACTCAGGAAAAACTGCCCACAGAATTGTAATATGTATTGTACAGATTTGACTATAGATACACAAAGTTAGGTTTAAAACATGTGAAAACGAAGTTTTAGTTTTAAGAGAAAGCTGACTACTACAGAAAACGAAGCCAATTTCTGAAGAAATACAGGTTGCAGGCTCTTCACACTTTTCAAAAAGAAAAACAAGTCTTTGTGATATCTAAAAGAAAGCAATAATGTGATTAAACAGAGAGAGAGACTCAAAAACAAAGTGATTATATTGTGAAAGGAAAGAAGGAATGGAGAAAGTGAGAAAGGGAGGGAGGGAGAGAAGAAGGAGAGATGAAGGAAGGAAGGAAAGAGGACAGAGATAACAGGACAGATTCTTTTTTTTTGGACATAGAGGAAAAAGGATTGGATTCAAGTCCCAGCTGAGACACTTACTAAAACATAATGTAACTGCAAAATTGGACTAATACTATTCAATTTATACTCCAAGAACAAGTGGTCCTTCTAGAAGTAAAACTCTAAATATAATTTGTACTCAAGCTCTTCTTTGAAACTATCTTTGAAATATATAAACATACATTAACTTTTATTTATGTGAATGTTTGTGCACTCACATAAATAGGTACAAAAGGAAGAGAGAGAGATTGAGAAATAATATACTTCATTAGCCATTCTTTTCTTAGTATTTTCTGTAGACTACTTAGTCTGTATCCTTATCAGCAGATTTTATGTTTCCCAATTATTAACTGCAGTACCTGTGTGGTGCAAATAGCTAACATGCTCAGCTGCTAACCAGAAGGCTGATGGTTCGAACCTGCTCAGAGGAGCTTTGGGAAGAAAGGTCTGGCGATCTACTTCTGAAAAATCAGCCATTAAAAACCGTATGGAGCACAATTCTACTCTGACACACATGAAGTTGCTACACTGATAGAAAAATGGAACAAACAGTAAGGGAGTAAGGTTTAAGGATCTAGGCCCAAAATAAAGAAAAAAATCTGGAAACTATTCCTTTACTCCATTATTTTTCAAAGTCTTTAGGAGAGCTTGATCTGGAGAGGTCAATTCACTACATAGGAAACTACAAGCACAGAAAAAAGTTTACTTTATTAAAAGTTTACTTTAAGATTGATATTTCAGTACCAAAACCCAAACCAAACCCATAGCTGCTGAGTAGATTTCGACTCACAGCAATCCTACAGGACAGAGTAAAACTGCCCCATAGGGTTTCCAAGGCTGTAATCTTTACAAAAGCAGATTGTCGCATCTTTCTCCTGTCGAGTGGCTGGTGGGTTAGAACTGTAGATTTTTTGGTTAGCAGCCAAACACTTAACCACTATGCCACCAGGGGTACTGGTTAATAATTACCAAAACCAGTTGCCATTGAGTCAGTATCGACTCATGGCAACCCCATTTATATCTGAGTAGAATTGTGCTCCACAGGGTTTTCAACGGCTGATTTTTGAGAAGCAGATCGGCAGGTCTTTCTTCCCAAGGCTGCTATGGGTAGGTCCGAACAACCAACCATTTGGTTAGCAGCTAAGTGTGTTAACCGTTTGTACCACACAGGTACTGCAGATTATAATTGGGAAATACAAAATTTGATGATTAGATTATGGACTATATAGTCTGCAGAAAATACTAAGAATGGCTAATAAAGTATATTTTTTCTCAATCTCTCCTTTTTATTCCTATTTATGTTGAACGCACATTCACATAAACAGAAGTTATCTACGTTTACGTATTTCAAAGAAAGCTTCAAAAAACAATTAACAGAAACTCAGAAGGTACAGAAAGGACCTTTTGAAAAACTATTTCTCTTTTCTTTTTCTGACATTTGACTCTTACATCTCAATTCATTTTCTATGCTGACATTTCAGAATTTCCTTGTTCCTCTCAACAAGACACACTGTGTTCATTTATTTCATTTGTCTCTGCTCTAATTGCAAAGTAGATAACAATTGTATATCACCAGACATAAATATAAAATCATCTAGAAATACAACCTAACAGACACTATACTTACATAATGACAAAATGTTATCTCATAAACCAAACGTTCTAAATAATGAAGATTTCATGAGTCAACTAAATGAAAAGATAGTGTTTCATGAAATAACATAAAAAATTCCAAAAGGAAATGCACTGCTTTGTAATGCATACTTCTGCTAAAATGTATCATCTATTTCATACTTTATGAAAATATTAAAAAGATTTTATTCATCAAAACGGAGCTTTTCATGAATTAAGGAACTTCATATTTAGAGAAGTCACTCACCTCTATAAGTCTATCCCCTGCCTTGAGTCTGCCATCTTGAATGGCAGCCCCTCTTGGAAGAATGTTTTTCACATAAATTGGAGCTGAGCCACCTATTGTTACATCTCGGGAAGTGATGCTAAATCCTAAACCTTCTGTACCTGGATATATAACAGAAAAAAATGAATAAATATAATGAGATATCTTAAATTTTACAGGCTCATCAAACTTAAAAGATTTGTTATTCTCTCTTTACCTCAACTTGAAGACACTGTATAACTTTCACAATGGCTTACATTTCTTCTAATATCTTAAGACTGTAACAGACTTTTCAAAATAGACCATTACGATTGGTTCAAATGGTACATATATATGGAAAAATCATTAATCTAAGAAGAAGTGGCAATTTTCTCAAAGACAAGTGAAAGTTAATATACAAATATGCCTGCTGAAAGTGTTTAAATCGATCTTAGTCTTTGGGTACAAAAATAATCTTAATTTTTCTCAATGGGGAAAAAAAAAAACTTACGCTAAAACCCATAGTATCTCAAAAATTAAGTGTTACTCTGTAATAATGGTATCCATATTTGAAGGGTAGGGGTGGAAGCAAGGCAGCAGAAAATATTTAGGTAGATGGAAAAGAATCTTCTAGATACAACGAAACTCTCAAAACTGTAACTGTCCACGGCAATTTACTGACCTGGATTGAACCATATTATCTTTACATAGTTCTCTCTTAGTTCACCTACATCTTACTTCGTATATTTCTCAAAAATAAAAAATTAAAGCAAATTTCTCAGTGATGAATCCACCTCAGGTGATAGCTATCATCTCTGAGGATCATCACATTATGTTTAAAGTACTGAAATAAACGAGGCATTTATAAATTACTCAGCTGATTTGTACAATTTAAATTCTAGGTTCTTTAGCAGCTTTCTTGACAGGCAGGCTTATAAACTTAATACAGTGTAGGAAAAGGGGTTATATGTCACTAGAACCAAAATGCAGTAAGCCAAAATGTACCAAGATAAAATGTGAAGATAAATGTAAGTTTCTATGAGTCACAGAATTTTTATAACACCTCTAATAATGATTAATTTCTACCTGAGCTTTTTAAAAAGTTACTTCTTAAATAGAAGTCTCTATTTTGGTAAAAAATGATATTTAGGGCAAAGACTTGCTCATTCCAGGACAAATAAAGAGATCAGCTAAGGTGAAAATCTAGAAAATAATATATTTAATGTTACACTTCAGTATAAAACTCTATGTAAAGGTATAAGTATAAACAAATAAATATGGACAAATAATATGAATGAAAATGTGGGCTGAAGAAGAAACATAAAGCAGAAATGAAGAAAAGATACCTGTAACTAAACCTACTATAAATATTCCCCAGTTCATCAAACAAAACATTCATTTACTTCAAGTCTGAAGTCACTTCAATGTGCCTGGACTGTTAACTTCTTAAGTCTTCTGTGCTGAAGACTTGAATGGCATATTGTCTATATGAAATTTTCCTAATTATTCTGCTGGGACTTTTCCATATGTCTCTCTGCTTTCATTGCACTCTAATGACTTGCAATAACATTTATTAAGAAAGAATTCTAAATTGTTCTCCCTTTGCAATATTAATTTGTAGGAACTACAAAGGCTGACTGTTATATGAACCTCAATACTATTAAAATATCAGCAATAACCTCTAAATCTGTAAGTTCAGGCAATGACCTTTAAAAGAAAGACAAATAGATATCTATTTTCATTAGCAAAGCCAACAAAACATTTGGCACTGACTGAAACAGATTACTGACCTTCTCCTCTGACTTTATTAAAAAGCTAATTTCTACAAAAGAGCAGAGTATTTGAGAAAGCCAAAATGGCAATAAATATTAAGAAATCATAATTATGGGAGGAAGTACATTGGGGCTATTCTGTTTTGTCATATTATATGACAGAGATCCAAAATAATGCCAAAGAATCATTACAATGAAGGCTTCCCTTTTTAGTCCTTAAGAGCTGATCTGTTTTTAAAGAATTGCTAAAACTCAAAACACGTTAGTTCACTTTGAACTGAATTTAAAGTTTAACATTTACACACCCTATGTTTGTCATGTATTTCACTAAAAATGTTAAATGTAATGACAATTGGTAAAATTATTATCTACTAGCTACAGTGGAACCTTGTTCAATTCTCATAAAAATTGCTATTATTAAAATATCTGTATTTAGAACTAATTAAAGAAAATCAGCATGGTTCCCCATTCACATTTACAGTAAACACAATTTATTTTATAAACCACTTGTAAGTCTGGCAGCACTTTGCTCCTTTTGTCAGACATTTTCACAGTTATTAAATTACAATCAAGATAGATACATGGGGCTTTACATCATTTAGATAATTCAAGGTCAGAAAAAACATTTCAAAGGAAACCATTATTTCTGTTTTTCTCATATTGATTAAGCACAGTCTGTCTTAGATAGCATAAAATGTAATCATATCTTTTTAAATGCTGTCAAATTAAAACTGCTGATTCCTGTATTCAAAAGAATGATTCCTTATTTGCCTTTCAATGATAAATAAAATTTCACTTCATTTAAAAAGTTCATATTAATGTCATAATTGTTAAATAACTGTGAAAAACTGGTAATTAATTACATGAATTTACCTTTATCAGTATAAAAGAGCAAATATATTTATAACAATGGCCAAGTAAAATATGTCACCTTTGTTGATAGATCCCAAGCAGAATTTTATTTTTTATACAGCTCTATTTGAGGTTGTTGATGTGATTTTGCTTAAAAACCATGGCTAGTCATTTGAATAGAGGAAAAAAAAGGAAAGGGGATCTAATATTTCCCTCATTTGGGAACTTACAGAGCTAAAATAGGATTTATGCTGATATGCCTTTGCATTTGTAAAGAGTATCAGAAGTGGAGGCAAGCTGTCAATTCCAGCTCACATCAACCAAGTATTTGGAGCTGAAAATCCAGTCACCAGAAATAAGGAATTTATGGTTCACAAAAAGTTCAATAAAGAACATGATTTAGAAAGGAAACAGCAATCTCATAGTATACAGCCTTGTAAAGCTCGGCCAACCAACTGTGAAAATGTGAGGATATGGAAAGAATCTGCTCCCAGCAACCACGTGACTTAACCAAGTCACTCAACCTCTCTTGGACCCATTTCCATCCAACTAGGAGTTGGTTGAGTTCATAAAAAAGGAAACACTCTTTATAAGGACACTATTTTGAAAGACATGATTAAAAAGTATATCAAAATGCTTGGCTCAAAATGGATGATGAATAGCAAAAAGATACCTCAGTGCCTTGGGGGGAAACACTGAGTTGGAAATCAGAAAGTCATCAAGCCCAGTAGTTGACTCTGAGCTGTGCAGGAAGCTGAACTGAAAAAGTGTGCTTCCTGGACCACGAGTCCACAGTCTACAAAAGGGGGATGCTTAAATAAAACTACCGGGAATGGGTACAAAGTGTTATACAGAATTAGCAACCCATTACCACTTCCATGTCACCTTTAAAAAGGGAAGCAATGTAGTATTCGGGAAAAGCAGGAGAAAAAGAGCCAACGGCCTAGCTTCTCAGCCTTCTATGGTGAACCATTGAGAGCCTCAAACAAACCATCACTCCTCATCCCCAGAACAATGGGGCTGAGATGGAGGTCCTCTAAAGTCCTCATTGAGGGCCGTATCGGGACAAGTGGGCCAGTCAAAGCAGTTTAAAGTTCGTTATGTGATTGAGTTCAACAGTAACACCCCAAAAAGTCCTATTTCATTTTCATTCATTATCAAAAATTTTACTGCAGTAAAAACTGCCACCATCTTGGCATAAACTTTTTTTTCAAAGTCTTATTCTCTGAACTATCAAATTTTAATTTCTGTACCACAAAATGAATCAGAAAAGTATAAAAATTACAATTGTAAAACATGTTCAAAAGTATATGATGTAGCTTTTAAAAAAAAAAATCCATATAATCAGTTTTTTCATATAATAATGGGATGAACGTTAGGGTGTTTGGGGCTAGTTGGTTGACTTTTAAAATAAATTCCATAAGAGTAAAACAAGATAGGTCATACCTTTCTTAAGCTGGATATTAAGTCTCTTCCCTATTTTTTTGGTGTTATAACCACTGCTTACACTCGTATTGAATACGTTTTGTGGTGCTGGAGCCAGAGCTGATGGTGGTTTCCCGGAGGAGTTTGCACTATGAGGTAGTCGTGGGTGAGAGTCTATCTGCTCGTGCTGATTGTTCAGTCTGGGCACCCTCGGTACTGCGTGAAGTCCTGCACTGTGTACACTCCTGTTATCAATATACTGCCTGTCAGGGTTGAAGCGGCTTGAATAGTAACTGTTCTTCTCACTTTGGGACAGTTGTTCGTACTGCTCTTTATTTGCTGCAGGAACCACATGAAACCAAATGATGGGTGTACGCATGGCTTGGCGAAACATATGTTGTGCTCTGAGTTTCAGAAAGAATGGAAAGTTAGCAAATTAAGACGGATAGACTAAAAGATATTATGAGCTTAATTGAGTATACTAATTATGCAACAAGAACTGACAGGCTTGGTTGAAAGTGAAAAGCAAAATACTAATAACCCACTTATCAATCAAGTTTGCATGCTCTGGTATAAGCAGAGCTGTTTCTGCAAATGTAAATTTCTCATTCTCTAAATAAAAATGGCAAAATTATCTACAACTACACGTGAAATACTGTGCTCTCAACTGTAAGTCATTAAACAATAGTTTTAAGCACATCATGAACAGAGGCATTATAAATTTAACGTTAACAGAAATTGTTGTATTGTACACAAATAATGCATGTCTTCTATGTCTGTTTGCCAACTGCTCCCCCCCTCATGTGGTGTTTTTGTAGGTATGCTATGCTAATTTTTTTTTTTTAATAGCCACATGCAAAAAAAAAAAAAAAATTGGCATAGCAGCACTTACGAAAACACTTCACAGGGGAGGTTGGCAAACAAACATAGAAAGTCCACGTTGTTTGCGTAAAAATATGGTAAGTACGGTTTTATCCGATACAGTTTTTATAAATCATAAAATATTTCCTTATAGAAGGACCATTTGAGTATTCAAAGAAATAACTCTCTTTAAAAATTTACTTAGGAAACTATAGAAAGCAACTAAGCATTCATTATCAGCTAGGAGCCCTGGTGGCATAGTGGTTAAGAGCTCGGCTGCTAACCAAAAGGTCAGCACTTCAAATCTACCAGCCGCTCCTTGGAAACCCTATGAGGCAGCTCTACTCTGTGCATAGGGTTACTATGAGTCGGAACTGACTCGACAGCATCTAATAACAACAAAATAATTCAAGTCTGTGTATGCAAAAATTGCAAGAAGTCAAGTGTTACCTGAATGATTCAAAATGTTAATGGTAGTGGGTCCCAGTGTTATCACATGAGAAGCAGCTAGTCAGGAGTCTTCCTGAGTGCTTAATATTTCTCCTCATTCCTGCTTTTATAATAGGAGCTGATCAACTTTTTTTCAGTTGAATAAGGACTTGAACCAGGATAAAGAAAATTTGAGTGTGTCCAAGAGGGTGACTGAAAGGAGCTTTTACTGTTTATTGGTACTGAGAAACACCATATGCACCAAATTTAGAAAAGTGAGTTAAGTATAACAAAAACTAGCACACTGATCAATTTTCTAAAAGGTAAGGAAGAAGCAAAATTATGAAGCCTAAATTAGGCCCATAATATTTTAAAAAAGAGCTTTATCAGTCACAGGGAGTTTTGAAATATAGTCTAATGGTAGTAATTACCTTGAGTTTGATTAGATTTTTAAAAGCTAGATAATGGCAGAAAATACTCCTTCCCAGTAAAACGACAGAGATCAGAGATATGTTGTTTTAAGTATTCCCATAGACTGCATTCCATCAAGCCAAAAGCATGAGAGAGAAGTAGAGCCAACACACACTTACTGTTCAAATCTTCTATTTCGAAGGTCACCATCATTAATCCTGACAATGCAATCATTCTCATGAAAAAGATTTTCTTGTTCAGCTTTACCACCTTTCTCCAATCGTTTTACTAATAACCCCAGGGTTCTGGAACATTAAGAATGCAAATGATTACACGGGTAATAGTTCCACGGTGCACAATCTCCTACTGCTTTAAGGCTGGTATATTTACGAAGACTTCCTTATAAGGAAGTTGTGACGGTTAATGTTGTGTCAACTTGGCTAGGCTATGATTCCCAGTACTGTGTAATTGTCCTACATTTTGTAATCTAACTGTCCTCCATTTTGTGGTACTGTATGTGTTATAAATCTTAAACCTCTAAATGTTAATGAGTCAAGATTAGTGTGGAGTGTATCTTGAGTCATGCCCTTACTCAGGTCACATCCTTACTCAAGTCACACTCTTACTCAAGTCACCACCTTGCTCAAGTAAGGGGAGTTTCTGTGATGGTGTGGCCTGCATCTAATATATATGAATGTTCTGGCAACGCTCTCTCTCTCGCTCTGGATCCTGCATCCAGCTCATCATTATCTGACGTCTGGTTCTTGGGACTTGAGCCAGCAGTCTGCCATTTGACCTGATTCTCCAGCTTCCGCAGCCCCTGCAACCACGAGTCAGGAAAAGCCTCCAGCCTGACACCTGGCCCACGGACCACGGACTTGGGATCCGCCAGCCTCTGCAACCACATAGCCATTTCCTTGCAATAAATCTCTTTATACGTGCGCGCGCGCGCGCGCGTGTGTGTGTGTGTACATGCTACACTGGTTTTGCCTCTCCAGAAAATCCAGCCTAAGACAAGGCACATTAAATCACTAATACATTTTAAAATAACACCAAGACAAAAATTTAGACAACAGTCTAAATGATATGTAGAAATTGATGCTTTCAATAAAAATAAATCATTTTCTGGCTCATCAGTATTACATTTCTGAAACAAACTATACACTGCTGTGTACACTTAAAAATGATTCACACAGGGCAAGTCTGATGATTCAGCAGATATTGTGGTGTGGAACACAGGCTGAGTGCGTATTTTTGAATGGCTTCTGTTTTAAGACAGTTTTCTGTTTTAAGACAGCTGGTACGCTGCTGAGATGGTGGCTCTCATCTTTCTGTGGAAGTAAAGGTAACGTGCATTGTAGGTTGGAGATGGATAATAGGGAAGATTTTAGAAATAGAAGAGTTTCTGTGCTTGGCATTTGTATTTGAGAGTGTCTAATATTCTGAGCCACAAAATTTGTTAGCTCTCTCAAAAAGTAAGTAATGTGTGTTACCGGTATTTGAAGAAAAATAAGAAAAAGTCCATGACTGGTTCAAATAATGCTAACTACCACTCATCTCTTCGGTATTTGCCATCAAACTTTAAATTAAAAGAAAAACTTGAATGAACTTTTGCAGACCCATATGGAACAAATCAAAGTTACCATAGTAAAAACTACTAATGTATTTGGTATAGAAGACTAACCTCCTAAATGGCACAATATTCTACATACCCCAGAACAAATAGTAAACATGTTATCAGATTATGTGATCACAGTATAAGGAATATCATAAGTCTCTGCCTAGTGCTGATTGCTATGATTTACTTGAACGTTAGCATAAATTTTGTAACATGATCATGTGAAAATTTTTATGTGAACTTATTTTTGGCATTTCCAAGCTGGCATTTTCTTTTGTAATTCCTAATACTTAAAGAGACATATGAAGAAAAAAAAAAATGCCCACATAGATACTAGAATTTAGAATACTGCATAAATAAAGGTTGAAGACACCATAATTTCCAATATGTTCTGTATGTTTTCCAATAGAATTTCAACTTGCAGTATCCTGTATATGCTTTCCGATAGAAATATATCCAAATAGATAGCTTCCTCTTCTAAACACTTAGAGTAATTATTGTATCTGTTTTATGGCCATTTATCTCATTCTCCTGCTATACTTACATATACACCTTATCTCTACTATTGCATTGTGAGCTCCTGGCAGATAAAGAAAATAGGATTCAGAAATACACTTTTAAGCACTTAGCTCAGTAGTAAGAAATTGATAAAAGACAACTGAACGAATGGGGTGATTGCGTTTAGCTGAAGCAAATAAGTCTTATATTTCTAATACGGTAACTGCAAAACAGAATACAAGTGAAACAGCTTTTAGATTCGGATCCTTTCTTTCTTTCTTTTTATGAAAGTATCATCTTATACCAAAAATATAATTCAATGGAACTGAATAAGCAAAGGTCCGATTTTCACATGGTTCACCTGCTATTTTGTGGTACAACCTTGCTTTTTCCATGAACATGAGTCACTGATTAACTTCAATTGAGTTTTGATCATTATGTATAATAAAAAGACAGTGTGTTTCACCAGGGTCAAGTAAATCAAAGTACATGAAAAGTACCAGGCGATAATATGTGAGTGTTTTCTGTAATTGTAGTGAGGATTAGCACATACGCTCTTATTAAGGTGGAGTCTAAATTATTAGGGACCAAAGAAGACAATAGTATTCAGAAAAATTCTAGCTATTCACTACCATATATAGAAACTAAACAAATACAAATATTCTCTCACCTCAAAGGTAAGAATAATAATTACACTATTATAGCTACAAGAGCAAATTAACTGTCTCAGTATTAGGAAGAATGAGATTCCATAACAGGCCATATGCGACATATTGTCATATCCACAATTGCTCTCCCTAGCCTTCTCTACTGTTTGTATCTATCTGCCAATCAACAAAGTGTTCTATCAGAAGAATTAAACAAGTTATTAGATAGATGTGTGATCCTGCTAAGTGGAAGACATTAATTTGAGAAATCACATTGCATCATAGTTACTGATAACACTGGAACTGGGGGAAGACACTGTACCATTTCACTTTCACAAGAGCCAAGTACAAGGACAGCTTGAAGGAAAGGATGCCTCAGTCACCTACAGGTAATCATCACATAATCAAACTCATGGTAGTACACTTGTTGCTAAGAGTTGCCTATATAGATGGAGAACACGTTTTTTAAATGGTTTCAACATTTCTGCAATCTAAAATGACTAATAATTACTATCGTTCTTATGTATTCTAAATTAGTTTGTGTATTAAAAAATAACCCACAGAACATTTTGAGAGAAATTTACATAGATTATTTTTAATACTGTAATCCCTGGGTGGTTCAAATGGTTAACAAGTTCAGCAGCTAACCTAAACTTTGGAGGTTTGAGTCCGTCCAGAGGTACCTGGAAAGAAAGGCCTGACAGTTACTTCTGAAAAATCAGCCATCGAAAATATTGTGGAGCACGGTTCTACTCTTACACAAGTGGGGTCACCGTGAGTTGGAATTGACTCGAAAGCAACTGGTATGTTTAATGTAAACTGTTTAGCAGTTAACTAGCACTGACAATTTATTTATGTTTATAAACTTATCTCCAACAGGTATACTTTCAGATAAGAAGCCCTGGTAGCACAGTGGTTAAAGCATTCAGCTGCTAACCAAAAGACTGGCAGTTCAAACCTACCAGTCGCTCGGCAGAAGAAAGATGTGGTGATCTGCTTCTGTAAAGATTACAGCTTTGGAAACCCTATGGGGCAGTCCTACTCTGTCCTATAGGGTCACTATGAGTCAGCATTGACTCACTGGCACACAACAACAGTTCCTTTCAGTATTCGACAGTTTAAAATAGCATAACTTAGAAATCTCTAATTTCACAATGACACTGATATTTTTTCAGATGAACAGTTCAATGGATTTACATTCATCTGTTGCTGTTACTGTTGTCAGGTTCAATCAAGTTGGTTCCGACTCATAGCGACCCTATGTAAAACAGAATGAAACACTGCCTGGTTCTGTGCCATCCTCACAATTGTTGCTATGTTTGAGCTCATTGTTGTAGCCACTGGGTCAATCCATCTCATTGAGGGCCTTCCCTAGATAATTCACCTAGATAATCATTCTTCTTTTGTAAACGTACTGTTTTTGTTTTTGTTTTCTCCTTCCCGGTAGTCATTCTAGAGTAATAATCCAAAGTAAAAAAACATGATACGCTTCACTTACTGAATGGCTTGTCTTTCAAAAGAAGCCCTCATATAGGGTCCAGTGCATCTGTAATTCTAGCTTAGAATAAAAATGTTACAAATCATAAATAAATACACTATTACATTTACATATAAAATAATGTAAGTTGATTAACCGAGGCTTTAGCATCCAGCATTGTTAAACAGTCACGAGAACCTCAGAATCCTTTTTCTCAGCATCAGAGAATAGAGAATTGATGGGGGCCGGGGTGGGGGTGGCTAGAGAGAACTTCACCCTCAGTGACACAGCAAGCTGTCAGGGAACCAACACAACAGACTGAATTAAAGCCAAGTTAGTAGCCTGCTGATTTCTAAGTACTCGACCACACTACTAGAATCATTCTCTCAAAAAGAACGGATTAATTTAAAAGCAAAGTGGCACAATCTGCAAAATCATCTCATTTGCTCCACTAGGTGAAAATGATTACAAGAGGAATGGGAATGAACTATCAAAAAACTTCACAAGAAAACTGAACTGACAACATAACAGCTAGACTGAGAATGAAAAGTACCCTCTGAAGGGAAATCAGCGGAAAAATGTGTGTGTGTGCAAGCAGGTATTTCCATACCACCCATTTTCAATTTAAAAGTACCTCAAATATTATAATTAAAAACAAATTCAACCAGCACCTAGAAAGTGAAGTGTTCTAAAATAATAAAGGATCTACTATCTATGGCGTTGTAGTCCCTGTTAACACTTCCATGGGAGAAAGTAATTGAGCTAATGAAGTTCAGAACATGTTGATACGTCAGAAGAGTTGTCCTTCTGGGCAGCTAGTACCAGGATTCCTCATTAGTGGCAACCATGTTCCCACAGGAGAAGAAATCACTTTGCAAAAGAAAAAAAAAAAAAGAGAACAAAAAAGGGAGGAGCTGGGGTGAGCTCTGTTTGGGGAATAGTCCAGGAGAAGAACCAAGGAATCCCTGACTAGCTATACTGACAGATATGGGAGAAGAGACACAGTGGACTCATTAATGGAGCAAGCAGACAGAACCATAGGACTGAGGGGTCTGTGAAACAAAACCCTCTCTACCTCCTGTATGAATCTAAATAAAACCTCCTTGGCTCATATGCTTTTCAGGAAAATGAAATTTTGGAGAGAAAAGGGCTGAATCTTAAACAGCCCAAACTTACTCCTCTTCCAGTATTTTCTAACTTGTCAAAATTTGGAAAAAGTACACTATGCCCATTTTGTGTGAATCTCAACCCTTCATTATGTGTCTTAAAATATGAAGTATGCAAATACATCTTTCTTTGAAGCCTTTCTCAAAGTTTATGGACAATGCTCTTAAAAAAAGAAGAAGATGAAGAAGAATATAGTTGCAGGAAGCTAGGCATTGAAATGCTGCATCACTGTACATGATTTTAGATGCATAATTAGAAATTTAACTGCTTAGATTATATTAAGGGTTGCACCACTACATTTTTACAAGGTTCATTAGCCTAATTATACACTTAATTAAAACAAACTCAGTCACAAATGTCAACAATTTCAGTTCTAAGTATAAATTTCAACCAATGATAAAACTAAGTAAAAAATGTTTTATTGGCTGAGTTAGTCAGAGTTTTGCTTTGATAATGCAAACTCCCACAAGTGCCACCCAGCTGTATGGAAATGATCATAATTCATCTTAATAAAAGTTGACGCAGTATAAACATCACAACAGGAGTGAGGCAGAGTATGAACGGGCAGAAAGTGATCCCATCAACAGGGACCCTCTCACCTAGCTGAACGTGGTACATGTGGGCAGGACAGTCCCGATATTTGATCCTGAAAACACAGTGACATAGAGGATGTCAACAGAAGAAGGTGTAAAGGAATTCTAAGTTAAAATAAAATCTTGATTTTTTCAAATCTTTAATGGATTTGATGGAGTAGACCAAAAAAGGCCAATAAAAATAGAGAATTCCTTCAGATTAGGGCAAAAATGACACACACCATACTACCACATTTAAAGAAACATGATGTATCTAAATACATAATACAACTTTTCTCTCTAAAACAAATGCATATATCATGGTCCTTTATTATAACAAACAAGTTTGCAGCTGAGAATGTACATTTGAAAACTTCCAGACAAAAGACTACAGATGCAGTAAACTAAATATTTTTTCAAATGTCATTAAATTAAAATTGAGTACTCAAAGCTCAACTGCATATTTATTCTTTTAAAAGTGATACTGAATTTTAAACTCTACACTGACTTGAAAAATACAAAGGTATAATAAAGCTTAACACCTGAGGCTAGTTCCAAGAACTTCAAATTGGCTCTACTTCTTCATTAAAATATACACCTAACCAACTAACAAGTGTGGATTGGGATTGTCAAATTTATGATATAACAGTAAATTCTCATCTCAGAATCATGATGAACCAAAAAAAAAAAAAAAAAAAAAAAAAACCAAACCCATTGCCATCAAGTCAATTCTGAATCATAGCGACCCTACAGGACAGAGTAAAACTGCCCCATAGGGTTTCTGAGGAGCAGCTGGTGGATTCGAACTGTTGACTTTTTGGTTAGCAGCCATAGGTCTTAACCACTTCGCCACTTGGGCTTCCAGAATCATGACAGAAGAGAAGATTGATTATTTTCCTCCATTTTGTAGACTAATCAGCACCTACCTAGATAACCAGAATACCAAGTAACCATGGAGGACATTATAAGGCATAAACAAAATAATCTGAAGATAAAATATATTTCCATGATTTGATGATTATTAGCTGTCAAGGCCAACTACCCTGCTAAATGATTTACATATATTTTCTTATTTAAACCATAAGAAGCTCTGGTGGCACAGTAATTAAGCACTCAGCTAACCAAAAGGTTGGCAGTTCGAACCCACCAGCTGTTCTGCGGGAGAAAGATGTGGCAGTCTGCTTCTGTAAAGATTTACAGCCTTGGAAACCCTATGGGGCAGTTATACTCTATGAGACAGAATTTACTCGATGACAATGGGTGAAGCCATAAAAAAATCATAAGAGCATCTCATTTCTCATATGTGGCGACTGAGGCTAAGTGAAGTCAACTTGTCCAAAATTTTGGTAAAAGACAGAGCCAGATCCCCTCCCAGGTATCTCTGGCTTCAAAACTTGGATGGCTCCTAACAACCCCTCTTCCAATAACATAAGGCTTAACATGTGGTCATGTCCATCACCAACTGACACAGAGAGGTGACACAAAATTTCTAAGTAGAAAAAAATTAACTTTTTGTTTTGGATGTGTTGTAGAGCAAAGAGTGATACAGATTAACTGAACTAAGAGATATAAAACTAACAACAGAATAACCATGTATATCTTAGACGGGAGAGCCAATTTCGGATTTTTACTGAACAATTAATGGATGAGTATGTTACTTCTCAAGACCTTCCAAGGATGTCTGCTTGGTACACTTGCAGACAATGCCACTCTGCTTTTCAGCTGAGAGGGAAATTATTTAATATGTGCATCCAGAATGCAGAAAACAAACTTGTGTTTATATTTCAACCATGCTCGGTAAAGTAGAGGGTCAGCGAAAAAGAGGAAGACCCTCCACGAGATGGAATGACACAGTGGCTGCCAACAATGGGCTCAGTGGGCTCAAACATAGCAATGATTGTGAGGATGGCACAGGACTTGGCAGTGTTTCTGCTGTACACAGGGTCGCTGTGAATCAGAATTGACTCGACAGCACCTAACTACAACAAATAGCAATAACATGTTCCTATGTCATCAGAGTGTCTCGGAAAAACTCTTTAATGTGGTTTAACCATACCTAACATTGATAGTCATGCGTTCATTTATTTCTTTACTGAATAAGCTTTATTGGGCAATAAGTATGAGCTAGATCCTAGAAATATAAACTAGTATATATATATATATAAAACATGGCTTTTCTTCCAAAGAAAACTGTAATTACTTTACACAACCTTCCTGAAACTAGTAGCATTTGTGATTCAAATAAGGAGGTTGTGTTTGATATTTAAATCAGGAGGAAATGAAATGACATATGTGAGAAGTGATATCAAGGTAATGAAACAGTGTGAATTAAGAGTTCCAGACAGGGATTAGTTAACTTTATTTTTAAATAAAACAGAAGATGACTTAAAAAAAAAAAAAAAAAAAAGCATCAAGAAGAAGATAATACCATCTTTGCTATGCATCTACTCATCTCCATTTCTAGGTATCAAGAGGTGGTCCTTCAAGGAAGGGGCTGGGAGATGAGCAAACCCATGCTGTCATGGATGACACTAATCAAGGAAAACGTCCTACCTAATGTAGCAAACAGCCTTTGTAAGTAGACCTGGCAGGATCCGTATTTACAAAAACTGTATTATATATCAGGTCTCAATAATACCTACAAGGCTGTAAAATTTCTCTAGTATTAATTTCACAAGTTTAAATTACTATTTTCCTGAACTATATTTGGTATGTGAGGTCTTCTGCATCCAGGTTCTTCTCTTTACAGTATGTAATTCCCGTTTTCCAGTATTTCTTAGATGGTGACTTTTAAAATCTAAATCAGAAAGCAACACTGCCATGCATTTGTCACTTTTATAAAAGTATTTACTAAGTGTTTCTGAATTAGTTATATCTCCAAAGTTAGGATTTAATAATGTCAAAGTATGATCGCAATGTTGTACAAAGGAAGTTATTCTTGGAAATTTCAGCTTACATGCCATGAATATGTATTCTTTATTCCCACTAGATACATGTGAATTTCTTCACAAGTTCCACTTAATTTCTTCCTTTCTGCTACACTGCATTGCTTAATTTGCCCTTGCAGCCACCATGGAGTTTGAAGCTGCTCCCTTTATAAGCTGTCATCACATTTAAAATCACCTTCCCCAACAAGTCAGCTTCACTTACCTACCTCAGACAATTCTTCCTCTATCAGCTCACAGACCACCTATTGTATATCAACATTTACTACGATTATAATTGTGTGTTTTTTCGGCTATCACTCCATCTAGACTCCAAATCCATAGAGAAAGACCATGTCCTGTTCATCTTTGTTTCCTAGTGCCTAACACAGGATTTACAATACAGTCAGTGCTTGGGAAGGCTGCTCTACCTGAATAAGAAAAATCTACTTTTAAGCATTGCCCTGAGAACAAGGGAGACAGGCAAGTGTCTCTGGGCTCCTAAAGGTTGGTGTCTACAAATCGAGCAGTCCACCTGCTCTCTCTCTCCCACTATCACCCTAAAGCTGCAGAAATGCTACTAACCTAACTCTACAGAGGGATGAAACACAGGTGTTGAATAAAAACAAAATAATTCTTTTTTCTGTTTCCCAATACAAAAACTGGTGACCCCTAAAAGGAGTTAATAAAGAATCTATTTTCCTTAAATCTCTTTGTCCCTTATATGGGAAAGATGCACAAGATTTTCCTTATTAAGTGCTAAATTAATGAGGATTAAAAATGACTCAGGTATAGAGAAACAGAGCAACTTCTAGTTCTCTTGAGTGAGTTCCACAGCTCAAAATGAAAGTTCACAGTAACCAGCAACTGTGGTAGAGTTTGTGAATGCCTTCTTTTAAATTAATCTTTCTGGTAGATTACTTTTTCTATCTTATTCTTCCTCTGCGTTAAGCTCTTCATCTATTTTTTCCTAATATCCTTTTCATAGTGAAGTAGGAAAGTGTGTAATAAAGGGCAGAAAATAACATGTTTGTAATTGAAATGCTGGTTCAAAGCTGGAACACACACAATTAAATCTCAACCGTGCTGTGCCCTGTTCAGCAGTTAAAGGCATACTACTATTGTGAAGCTGTAACTCATGCAAAAGAAATGAAAAACTTTAACTTTTGAGATCATTTGAAATTATATTTTTAAAGGAAATAAAGGCAAGGGCTATTCTGAAAACAACTAATCTTGTTTGAGTGAAAGTTCTCTGAAGAAATCTTAATGCTTTTCTAGAGTTTAAAAAGAAAACTGAAAGCAGCCACAACTCTGTGAATATAACACCATCCAAACATTCAAGGTACATTTCTCATCTTGTTACACAGCACACACATTCAAGCCCCCTACTCCAGCAGAGCTCTGAATAAATCACAATTTCAGCTTCAGACATTACATAAAGCAGGTGCTTTACCAAATAGATGAAAACTGGACTCACCATGTTTACTGACATATACCAGGAAGGTAGTACAATTGTTCAAATACTTAGTAAAAGCAAAATTTAATTACACATCTGCAATAGGTATTGCATCTGTCTTTTACAACATACTAGATGTTGTTCATTCCTTCACAACAATTTTAACTATGTTCTAAATTCTCAATCACTCATCTATGGCTACTTTCCAGCTTTTCCCTATTCTTCTCCCCATGCAAAGGAAGTTAAAATGAAAAACGAAAAAGGTGAAAAGGAGGAAAGAAAAAAAGAAGCTCAAAAGTAGAAAGCCAAATATGTCACAAATACATTTCGCCAGGTAATCAGTAGATGGGGAAATAGGAGAAGATGAGATTAAACCTTAACAAGTTAAATGTGTGTAGGTTTGGGCGCCAAGGGAAGAACGGCAGTACACGTTACACTTTGCTTGTTGTTGGCGATAGCAGCCCAGCAAATGTTTGTTAGAAAATCAAGTCACAGTATTTGAATACAGTAAGGGAAAAAACACTAGATTTTTCACAGAAGAGCAGTAGATCAAGGTAACTCATACAGCATTTGAAGTTTTTAGGGATATGTGTTTTTTTCAATAAAATAATGAAGTCAGGATTACCTAAGAGTACAGAAATGTTGACATTTGAGTGTGTGGAGACTGAAGGGAAGGAGCCACATGGTAGGAGATCAATCCATAGCTTGCCTAACTTTTAAAAAACGTCAAACATAATCATAAACAATCTTATGAAATTGAATAAACAAACATACAAATTAAAAATGAATCTTAATCTAGGTTTTCCGGATCATTTTTATTGGCTAAATCTTTCTGGAAAACTGCCTTAAGTTCTCATTAACTTTTCAAATCCAGCTGGAGTTCTAACTTTAAAGTCTACCATCAATTTACAGCAAAGTAAAATATTTGCACAGATGTGCTAAACAATAAGCATATTAGGATTATTTAAATGCATGGTTACTTAGTGTTCCTGCAAACCTTCTCTTCATCATCCCACGTGCTTTCTGTGATTATGATGTATACGTATGAATGAAGCAGCAGTTGCCCACAAATGAAAATGTTTTCTATTAAGCATATGCTAAATCAACACCACTCTATATCTAACCATAAATGAAGATAAAACACTCCACATTATGATTCAATTAAAAACCTCCAAGATACGTTACCTGCCGCCTCGAGCACTGAAAGGCACTACATGGATTCCCAGAGGCCCTCCATCGTTGGGGACTTGTACGAGCTTTACCATATCACTGTGAGACAATGATGAATGAAGGAGCATGAACATGGACTGTAAACAAACCAAAACTGAAAGAAAACAAAACAAAAAACCGCAACAACACAGACACACAGTAAACAACGAAGGAGAACAAAAGGAAAATCCCACCAAGCACACATGCATATACATACATATTCTGGAATATAAGCATGGGGATGAAGCAACATTAAACACTACATACCTGAACACTAGTCTGATGGCATGGAGGGAGAGCAATCATCAGAAATAACTACATTAACAATTGCACAGACCATTTCTCTTGGACCTTGTGTGTAATATAAGCATACATTTTGCAAGGCAAATCTATAGATTTCCACAGAAATGTTTCCATCTCCAGTATCTACAGCAAGGGCTCTACAGATTGAATGAAGGTGCTGCAGCTACATAGCACACTATAATTTATACAGTGCTCTTATATATATGTCACATTATTTGATATTTCCAACAATTCAAGGAGGTAAAGTTGTCAGCCCTGTAGGTAGCAGTCCAGAGGTGAGCCAGCTCTCCTCACCACCCAGGATCCCATGACAATCCAAGTCACCATTTCCTAACCTGCTGTAAGAGCTCTGCAAAGGCAGGTGATGAAGCCTCTTCCTCAAAGCCAATGGTTTACCCACCAACAATCAATTAACTTTCATAGACGTCTTTATAATTGAAATTTAAAGGCAAAAAGTTACTTCTATGACAGGAAGTAACATGAAATCATTTCTATAACATGACTAACGTGCTTAGTGCAAGGGGCATAACATTCTATATATGCTCATCAAGTCATTTCATTGAATCTTTTCTATTAAATTAATAAACTTGGATCTAATGAAAATTGGTATAATTTGGAGAATGTGAATTCTCCAAACCATTTAAATGAGGTTTTGTTTTCTTTATAGAGCTTCTAATGTATATACAGCAGTGGAGACCTAAGCATAAGCAGTACTTGTTTAGCAATTAATATTTTAAAACAGTATTTCAATTAAATATCTAGTAACCTGGATAACTGGAAATTATCATCAATGGATTTGATAAAGACCACATTACAGTTTTTATTATAGATAATGCAAAACATTCATTATTTATGTTTCTTAAAGAGAAACCTGAAGTTATCCTATGTACTGCATATATAACATAAAGGCTAAATATAACTAAGACAGGCATATGAAAGATGAAAATATGTGCATAGATTTGATCATATACACTTAATAGGACAAAATAAAATTTTGCCATTCTGCCCAAATATTTACTCAAGTAACACTTCAGATTTTTTTTCCACAGAATTTCGGAGCATTCTGTTTTAGATACTGTTAATACCATTTGAACATCTATTTAATCACTGGTTTGTCAACTAAGAATACTATAACTTTAATTTTGTTCCACATTCTTTCTAAAAGGAATTATGAGGTGGCAAGCATGTCTTAAATACAGATATTCAAGGGGACTGTATTAACCAAACATAATTTAATTTTGAACTCTTGTCAATTCTTGCTGGGAAATCTTAGAGCCCTCCCCTGAAGACCAAGTGAAGACAGAATTAAGAGTGTAAACACCAACATCTAGAATCCCACCTATTACACAAAGTAAAAGGAAAAACAAATTGACTGCCCTTCCTGCTCTAAATTATCAAAGAAAAAGTCCTAAGAACATCTTCCACTTAAAAATGTCAATTTTCAAGCAAATTGGGAAGTTGTGATAAGATGGGAAAATTTTTCTTCGCCCCTTTGTATTAAAAATTATGTTCAAGGTCCCTATCCTATGATCTCTAATTTTTTCATCCAATATCTTGAAAAATTCTATTTCTTCAAATAAAAAAATATACTAAAATACAGGCAGTCCCCAGGTTACAAATGTGGGATTTAGGGACAACTCTTAATTGCCCTTTAATATTATGTAAATTTGCCCTCACTTTGAAAGGATTGAACCCAACCCCTACTCCCTTCATCACAATCACCTTCATTTGCTGCACTTATAGCTTTTAAATCACTGAAAAAGTTTGAGCTTTTTCTTGCACTAAAGTAAGGCTAAACAAGAACCATATGCGCCTGTTCCGATTTACCTACAAATTTGAATTAAAGACACAGTAAGGAACAAATCTCCTTTGTAAACCGGGAACTGCCTGCATAAATACTGCTTACATGATCCAACTGTTTTTTCAAGTAAAGTATGTCTATAATTTTTTTTTAACTGAGTAAAGCTGAGGAACAAATGACCAAAATACTGACATACCAAAGCAATCTGTAAACAGTTACAGTGTTCACAATGCTGTTCACATGGCAAATGTTTTAAATCAAATACTATTTTATAATTTAATAGTATTTGTCAAAGCATGAAACTCAGGACAGGTACATGGGAAGTTCCACGCTATGGTTTTTATATTACATAATTAACTCAACAGATGAAAGATGCTCTTTGGAAAAACAAAGCAACACAAGTCATGTGTTTAACTAAACACAAACATTCTACATGCCATATGCTTTGGGAATACTTGCTGGTATCAACGATGCTACATAAATGTTACATATTTAGTTAAAACCATCAATGACTTACTCCAGAGAGAAGTTGGGTATATTCTCCAAACCAGTGTCAGCATGTCCAACTGGTTCAATACGGCTATTGTCTTCTTCTGTCCCATCCTCATCCTAGAGACAGTACAACACAAACAGAAACAGAGTCTGTTAGGTTTACTTCTATAATGTAAAAGGGAACTGGATAAAACTAGAGTCTTATAAACATTAAGATCATGTTAACTAGGTCTTTCATTCAGGGAAGATGACCTTTAATGATAAGATGGATATGTGTGTGGGTGCACTAGTGCATGAAGAGCTCTATTTTAAAGCCGTCTCCTTAATTAGCATATCCCAGGAGGTGAACAAGATACCACTAGAATAATGAAAGAAAACATTAAAACTTTTATATATGTAAATTTTATCTCATTTTTATTTAATTTTTGGTATATGTTTATGAAATAATTGTGTATGATATACTAATATTATATGTGAAACTAGGGATGTAAGTTCAAAAATCTTTAGTGATATGGATTTGAATCAAAACAGTTAAGACTATTATAAATTTTAACCTTTACCAATATCTTCAAAATCATAACTTCCAGTTCCTCAGTTCTTACAATCACAGCTTGTCAAGAAGAGATGCATTGGGTATATTTCCCACTTAAAGTCCTTCCTTCTATGAAATTTCACATAAAGTAATCTAATTATTAGGAGGCATCTGTAAAGGCTCTCATGGAGACCTCATGTGTGTCATAGTAAAACTGTGTTCCACTGAGTTTTCAATGCTGTAACCTTCCAGAAGCAGATCACCAAGGCTTTTTGCCAAGGAGCTTCTAGGTGGACTTGAACCACCAACTTTTCAGTAAGTTGTTGAGTGCTTAACCTTTTGTGCCACCCAGTGGTTACCATGAATCAGACTTGACTCGAAGGTCACTAGTTTGGTTTTTTGGTTCATAAAGTTACTAAGATCCCAGCCATAAAGAACCAATTCTGTTGACTTCTGTTTATATAGGGCCAAGCATAGGAAAAGGCATACACAGAAGCTTAATTAAATCCACTCTTGTATTCTTCCTTTTACGAAGACATTTTATAAAACTTACGTTTCAGCATGTTACAGAAATTGGGTAAGTAGGTTGGTACTCCAAAATATGCAAGTGGAATGAAAGTGATGGTTCAGAAAAATAAATAAATGCCACCCAAGAATGTGCCTTAATTTATAATCCTGGCCATTGTTTTTTCATTAAAGAGTCTATTAATACTTGGGTTGGCTTTTTAAGATCATCTGAGTAATAATAAATACGCCGGACTGATATCAATGGTCTTCTTAATCAAATTAGAATATTTTAAAAGATTTAGATTCTCCAAACACAATGGCCAAGAGGCCCCCACATTCTTCACCTTGGATCTACAGTGTCTGGCATATAGTAGGTACTCTGTAAATATTTTTTGCTAATTAAAGCAAAAGCATTGCAAGGTATCTCTGGGGTAATAAGTTTTCTAATACAACTATATAAAACTCATTTAAGCTATTTTTTGGAAGTTTATGGGCGTAATTTATATATACATGTAATCTGCCAAACTTATCATTTTTGCTATATAAATTTCCTAGTGATATTACATGTGAACTTATTAAATTACCTACAGTAGAAAAGCAAATCCACAATTCGAGTAAAACTTTATATTTTTAATCATGTCTTTGAGAGATCCATAATTGAAATTTATATGCTATCAACAGAGACATCAATCAACAAAATAATAAGCAAGAGTTACAGGTTTGGGACACAGTGTCTGACAATATATTAAATTATTGAAGAGATATTAAGGCAAGACAGAGCCACTGGTAATGTCCAACTGACATTTCCTCTGAGAATCTACCAAAATAAGAAGCTAAAAGCACTGAGCTTTTCTGTAAGTGGTAGATATGTTCCGTGCATCCCGGATGGCAATGCACTGCATGAAGCCAGGCTACTTGAAGATTGATGATCCTGTGTTTTGAGAGGCTCTAATATGCACTTCTTAGTCATCTATCTCTCTTAAGCACCAGCACGTAATACATTTCAAAGGTTAACCAGCATCTTGAACCTGCCTAAGAACTGCACTGTGAATGTAAACAAGAACTCCCAAAATGATGTTTTTCCACTGGGAGTAGGGTAGGGAGGACAGCAAATACGACTGTTTATAAATCAGATGCAAAACATAAAAATAATCTTAACAAGTGAAAGACATTTTGTTTCAGGATGCATTCATAATTTAAGCACGACTGAAATGCCACCAAGATGTATAACCAGTTCAAACACCTTTTTTGTACTATGAAAGGGCCACATAAATGAAATGCCCCAAACTATAGTGATAAAATAGGATCTGATCATTGGCACATTCATTGTTCCCACAGTGGCCATTATCAGGCTCCCACGAGGGTGCAGAATATTATTTCATGGAGCTGCATATGGTGTTCAGTTTGGATTGCAACATTCACTGCCCTGAGGCTGAGCTGCAGTTGCTGTGGGAACCACAACTTAGAAATTCCCAACTTTCAAACGTGTAAATATCAGCTCCTATATTGCTTTATTCTGTTGTCTGGTACTTTTTTTTTTTAAAAGCTATGACTGAACATTAACAAGAGTTATACACTGAATTCCATTATAACCATAGTAAACTAAGCTCAATTATATATTTCAAATCAATATTTAAGGACAATAGTCCTTAAATAGTGTTACTGAATGAATTTCCAGGTGAGTTAATATACTTTTTTTTTCTTTTCCCTTCTCTTCATTTTATAACAGAGCATAGTGGTCAAGAGCTTGGGCTTGAGAGTTTAAAAGACCTAGATTTGAATACCTACTCAGCTATTTGTTAACGTTATAGCCTTAGGCAAGTTCTACACCCTTTCTACATTTCTACCCCTTCTGCTGTAAAATGGGGACAATGAAAACATCCTCCTCTTAAGACTATTGTGAGGAATAAGATAATCCCCGTCACAAGCATAACATGCTGCCTGCCCGACACACAGTAATTGTCCAGTAACTATTAGATGATTTTACTGAAGAGAGAAATAAACAATAAATACACAGTACACAAAATACAACCCAATAAGTATTTTAGGGTCATGACACACAGGCACAAAGCATTTTAAGAATATATAATTATCCATTTATATTCTGTGCCTAGCAACACAATATAAAACATATTGCCTATCAATTAGATATAAAACACTATATTTTAGAAATTTTCATAACACCTAAAATTTATTATGTTTTGCTGTATACAAATTACTTTCATTGTAAAATGTCTCTGGGATAAGAAAACAAATCAAGAAAAAGATAATCTGAATGCTATATACAATTAAGTGAATGATGCAGGAGGGGGAAAACACTGAGTTTCTGGTTGAATAAATTTTCAAAAGAAAGTAGATATCAAGAACCCTGAAAGGTCTGAGATTTTAGCCTATTGGAAAGCTCACAAGTTAGTTTGCCATAGTTTCATGAACGCTTGCAGAAGACACAAGACTCCTGGGTTAGAGACAAAGGTCTATTTATTACTTAGAGCCATAGCAGTAGCTGGAGTATCATCCTTTTTGTCCTGGTTCCTCAAGTCAAAATTCCCACAAGGTGATGTGAAGAGAATGAGGGGACACCAGCAGTCACAATCAACCCCTGAGCTTAGAAGACCTAAATCTTTTATACAGGACAGTAAACATGCCTACTCATTGCTCTGGAGGACGACACTATGTCTATTTTCCAAAACTGTTTGCTGTACAATCTCCTTAAAAAGATAGTTAGAACAAAGGCAGTGAGAGCCTGTTCTCAGGGTATACAGAAATGTCAGAAAACCACGGAAAACTGTCTCCCAATATTAGAGTTTAATCTAAGCACTGGCACATAGTAGAATCTGTATGATAAGTAGTAGGTTGAAACTGGCATGATCATTAACAACTGCTCTACGATACAATGCCTTCTTAACAGAAACATTAAATTCTACTAGATAAAAGCATTACCTTCAATACTGATGAAAAATGATTTTTCAGTGTAGAACTATATGTACAATTAAAAACTTAAGTGTGAAAGTTGAAAAAGTAAATGAATTTTCAGATATGCGAGGGCTTTACTTCCCATGGACCCTTCTTGCAAAGCTATTTTTGGATATGCTCCAGCAAACTGAGGAAGTAAACTGAGAAAGAAGCCAGAGGATCCAGGAAACTCAATCAAATACTGGACAGCACCCAAAAAAGTCCCAGAATGGAGATGAGAGGACAACCTAGGAAAGCAGGAACCAATTCAGACTGGAGGAAGAGGAAGGAGAGATAGGGGAAGTCAGTCTCCATGAAAAAAATGAAATTAATAACTGGTGTGACATTTTTGAACACTTGGGAAATAATAGGCTATTTGGTAGAATCGATAGAGAATATAGGGGGAAATTAAAGATATACACAGAGACAACAAAGCAAAAGAAAATTAAAGTACTAAATTAACTCCAGGAAAAACAAAAGAAAATACATAAGACAGGACATTTAAGTATAGTGACCACTGGGTTATCCAGTAAGCAATTCTTACATAGCCATTAAAATGTAAACACAGGCTGATGATTCTAATGCAACAATATTGAGAGGATAAGGACAGGGAGAGTGGAAATAGCCTAAAAGGAAAAACTCTCATCTTCCATAATGAGAGTCAACAGATATCATTAACTGGTAATCAGGAAACAGCAATATAAATACATTATTTAGAAACATGTAAGTCAACACCAAAACAAACAAGGGCACAAGTTGAAAGTGGATGCCTCTGAGAGAGACCCTCAAGGATGGGGAGGAGTGGAGCAGAGAAGCCGAGAGTTTCTACTGTAGCCTTTTCATGTTATTTATTTATTTTTATCCAAGTACGTAACTGAAATCCCCATCAGGAAGTAGAGGGTCTCCGTAGGTCCAATTAAACATTCAGACTCACAAGACCCCCACAGGCCACCTGGCACCAGATTCCCTTTGAAGGACACAGGACAGGAAATCCGGCTTGCCAGCAGTACAGCACCATGCTTTCCTCTTCAGTGGGAGTAGCGTTCACAGCAGTAATCATAGTTGCCCAGGAGCCTTTCCCTTGGGTCCCCCCAGATGACAGCTCAGGTACCAGGAAAGAGACTCAGGTGGTTACAAGAGCTACTATGGCTTAAAAGCCTTATGACCCAGAAAAGTCAGTAAGTATGTCTTGAAACAACTTCACAGGCATATCTGCTTGCCAGATACTAATGTTCTGAGTCCAGACAGAATTTACAAAGAGGGTGCACTTTAACCAAACACAGTCGACGTATTGCATAAGGGAGCCTAAAAATTAACCAAAGCTTCAGTTCTCATGCAGAAGGAGAAAACATTTTATTAACCCTTTGCCCACCACATTATATTGATTTCAGCAAAATTTTTAAATAACAGAAGGGTCAAAGTAGTCAAAGCAGAGAAAATAAGAAAATTTGAATATTTTAGAAGTCTGGGTGAGAAGGATGAGTTTTAGATCAAGTAGAAAATGCCTGGTAGACAAGTGTAGATAAAAGTGCTATGTGAGCCATTTATTCTTTACTCCTATTAAACTAACAATCTTACCCTGTCCCATAATACTAACAATGTGAAGGCTAACCTTCAATTGAAAAAACCCTCACCGTGGCAACAAATGATACATTCTGAACTCATTAACCTCTAACATAAAACTACATGGTCCAATAAAACCAGATTTAGCTAAACAACAATTATCATTCTAATTTCAAAGATAATCTGGTTCTATTCCCTCTCCCCTCCCCTCCAAGGAGACCTGGTGGTACAACAATTAAGCATTTGACTGCTAATCTAAAATTTTGTGGATGGAACCTACCTAGCAGCTCTTCTGGAGAAAAACCTAGTATTCTGCTCCTGTAAAGATTATAGTCTGGAAAACTCCTACGGGGCAGTTCTACTCTGTCACAGGGGGTCATTATGAGTCAGAATTGACTTGACGGCACCCAACAATTTATTTTTTTCCTATTTGAGTATTAAATACTGTAGTCTATGTTCACAGATTTTAAAAGAAGCAGAAGAAAAAAAAATCCACAAATTTAAGTGGATGCCACTGCAAAGAGTACATATAATATCTGTAATTAGAATAACACGACTACTTCTCAATCACTCACCGTGTATATTTTACATGTAAAATCAAGAGTACAAATTGTGTAACTGGTTTGTCTACTATACAAGGAGCACAGAACCACACTGTCTACTTCAAAGGAACATAAAAAAGCTTCATCTAATAGTCAATCACCTGCAAATCTACACTCACTCTCAGTTCCAAGAAACAAGATATTTTGAAGTTATTACTTGAAAGAAAAGCCCAACATTTTAAGAAACAAATTTATCTTAAAAAAATTTTATAAAAATTGAAGTTATACTTTTCCACTTAAACTTCCTGCATACCTACCTTTAATTTTTATGTTTAAGAAGCACAAAAAGAAATCAAAGTTCTTATGGTACCCTCTTAAACAAACAAATTTACAGTATTTTTCCTCAATTCTTTTGCTTATGATTCTTCATCAAGTAAAATATTTTAATTGTTTCAATTCTATTACTACAACAAATGCTAAACTAGATGGTCTTTTCATACTTTTTAGAGTATCTTTATGATTTTCCTAATGTAATAAGAGACATGCTAACTATTAATGAGCTGTAGTATCTGAGAGAAAATATTTGGATGTTGACAGCAAGAATTAAATCACTTTGTACTTTGGTATACATTTGGCAGAAAATAATTCCAAGGGGATCTCTTTCCAGGTCTCCTAAGTATCACAAATAGGATTCCAGAAGGCTTTTGTGTTAATGTTGTGTCTACTTGATTAATTGGCCAAATCACCAGGGAAAAGTAATTTCCCATCATACTTGAAAAACAGTTGAAAATACCTGGGGGAAGAGGCTTCACAATTGTAAATAAATCTATTGTAACCTTCCCAAAAGCCAAAATTAGGAAATGTATGATATTAATTTTACTTCAGGATCACTATATTCTACTAGAGCAAAAATATTCATAGGGGAAAAAGAAAAACTAATTCAAATACCCTTACGGACAAACAATGTTGTTGTTGTTAGGTGCCATTGAGTCAGTTCCAACTCAGCAATCCTATATACAACAGAACAAAACACTGCCCAGTCCTGCACCATCCTCACAATCCTTGCTATGCTTCAGCCCATTAAGGCAGCCACTGCGTCAATCCATCTCACTGAGGGTCTACCTCTTTTTCCCTGACACTCTTACTTTCCCAGGCATGATGTCCTTCTCCAGGGACTGGTCCCTCCTGATAACACGTCCAAAGTATGTGAGACGAAATCTCACCATTCTCACTTCCAAGGAGCATTCCAGCTGTACTTCTTCCAAGACAGATCTGTTTGTTCTTCTAGCAATCCATGGTATATTCAATATTCTTTGCCAACACCATAATTCAATGGCATTGTTTTCTTCTGCCTTCCTTATTCATTGTCCAGCTTTCACATACATATGAGGTGACTGAAAATACCATGGCTGAGGTCAGGCGCACCCTAGTCCTCAAAGTGACATCTTTGCTTTTCAACACTTTAAAGAGGTCTTTTGCAGCAGATTTGCCTAAAGCAATACGTCATTTGATTTCTTGACTGCTGCTTACATGGGTGTTGATTATAAATCCAAGTAAAATGAAACCCTTGGCAACTTCAATCTTTTCACCATTTATCATGATGTTGCTTACTGGCGCAGTTGTGAGGATTTTTGTTTTCTTTTAAGTTGAAGTGTAATCCATACAGAAGGCTGTAGTCTTTGATTTTCATCAGTAAGTGCTTCAAGTCCTCTTCACTTTCAGCAAGCAAGGTTGTGTCATCCACATATCACAGATACTTAATAAGCCTTCCTCCAATCCTGATGCCATGTGCTTTTTCATATAGGTCAGCTTCTCAGATTATCTGCTCAGCATACAAATTGAATAAGTATGGTGAAAGGATACAACCCTGACACACAAATTTCTTGGCACAGAAAATAAGCACCTCCAGTGTTCATCTGTTTGTTGAAACATCTCAACTGGTATTCCATCAATTCCCAGAGCCTTCTTTTTCACCAATGCCTTCAGCGTAGCTTGGACTTCTTCCTTCAGTACCATTGGTTCTTGATCATATGCCACCTCCTGAAATGGCTGAACATTGACCAGTTTTTTTAGTACAGTGACTCTGTGCATTCCTTTCATCATCTTTTCATGCTTCCTGCATCATTCAGTATTTTGCCCATAGAATTCTTCCAGTATTGCAACTCTAGGCTTGAATTTTTTCTTCAGTTCTTTCAGCTTGAGAAATGCTGAGCATGTTCTCCCCTTTTCATTTTCTAACTCCAGGTCTTTGCACAATTTATTATGATAAAAAAAAAATCTTAAAAAAAAAAAGACCTAAAAAAATAGGAGTTCCTAGGTGGTGCAAATGCTCCGCTGCTAACAGAAAGATTGGAGGTACCAGTCCACCCAAAGGTACTTTGGAAGAAAGGCCTTGTGATCTACTTCCCCCAAAATCTGCCATTTAAAACCCTAAAGAGCACCGTTCTACCCTGACACACATAGGGAAGCCATGTGTTGTAATCTACTCAACGACAAATGGTTTTTAAAAAATGAAAAGGTCTCCTTGAGTAGTAAAGGGAAATTAATAGTTATTATACTTTTAAATACAGTCCAGTTCCATCATAATATACACTATACTCAAAAGAAGCCACAGCTCAATAACAAATTATTTAGCATCATATGAAGAATTATGCAGTGCTTTGATGTTGATTATTGCATATGTTAGCTTCATCACCTCAACTAGATTCTTAGCATTCTCATCTCAGGCTAACAGGATCAAACAGAATGGCAGAGGTACATTTAACACAGTCCATGGAATTTCCATTTCCCAGAGAAATGAAATGTTTCTTGTCTTAAAGCATACACAACATGACTCCACACAACCCAAGGCAAGATAAAAGTCTTTAAAATAAGAACAGATGGTACTGACTTACAAAAGCTATGTAACTACAGAGAACAACAAAAAAGTACATATCTTTGCACCTGTTACATGCAGAGTTGAATCTAAAAATTACCAAAATGTAAGTTGACTTCCCATAGATTTTCAGCATTTCAGTATGTGGAGGAATCTTACTTAAGGAAGACATGTAGTCCAATAGCCCATACAATACATGGCTCTCCTTCACATTCCACCATTTTTCCTGCATCTAGGATAACACAGCATATAACTTACATATTAGTCCTTACTAAGTATCACTGAATTTAATAACTAACCCCAGCATCCTTTTTGGCATCATCTGCCTCACTACTGTCCATGTTTATCCCAAACAGATTACCACCCAAGCAGCTACCATCACTACAACGACATTGGGGCTGCTTGTTTTGCATGAATGACTCTGGACTGTTCATTATCCCACCACCACAGTAATGACTGAATAGTCATCCATTAGGTAACATAATTTTAATCAGACTAATCAATCATAGTTTACCAGAAAAACACTTTTTTTTTCTCTTTTAAACTTTCCTGAAAAAAATACTTTGAGGTGTACGGATTTTGTAATTGAACCAATCTTGCCTTCCTAACAATAACATTCTAATCCTCACTGAGGTGATGTTTTAAAATATTCTATTTTCTTGGGTAAGGTAAGTAATAAATGCATAAGTAAACAATACTTGTGGTGCTCAGTGGTATATGAAAAGACCATATATAACAATTTTCATTCAAAAATATCAATTCCTCAATGGCTTAAAAATGATTTTAAAATTAATAATTGATTTATTAAGGTTAGAATGACAATATTTTTTAAAGAAACTTGTATTTCATTAAGTAATAAAAAAAAAAATATTTCCTTGCTAGTGATAACTATAAATCACTTCTTTAAAAAAGCAGGAAATATTTAACAAAAAAGAAAACTGATAATTGCTAATATATATTAAGGAAGACCAAAGAAGAATTGACAGCTTTGAATTATGGTGTTGGTGAAGACTACTGAATATACCATGGACTGCCAAAAGAACGAACAAATCCATCCTGGAAATACAGTCAGAATGCTCCTTAGAAGCAAGGATGCTGAAACTTCATCTCACACATTTTGGACATGTTATCAGGAGAGACCAGTCCCTGGAAAAGGACATTATGCTTGGTAGAGTGTCAACAAAAAAGAGAAAGACCCTCAATAAGATAGACTGACCCAGTGGCTGCAACAATGGGATCAAGCATAACAAGGATTGTGAGGATGGCATAGGACCAGGCAGTGTTTTGTTCTGTTGTACACAGGTTTGCTGTAAGTCAGAACCCACTGGACGGCACCTAACAATGACAATATACGGAGGGCTTCCTATGTGCCAGTGACTGAAGAGTTCTCTAGTTCTCATATAACCTCAGTTTAATTCTCAACCCAACCCCTCAAAATATTTCAACAAATAAAAAAAACATATGGAATTTTAATGAGTTAATTGTGTGTTAAGTCTGTTTCCAAACACAACTGAGCAATGTAACCACATGGCAAGTTCCCAAAAATATCTCAAGGATTTGAGCACGACATAGTTTGGATCACAGAGCTGTGTTATTGACACACAAAATATCTGTTAATAAGGTTTACTGAACACTACATAAAATGGTGTCTAGAAATGACCTAGAGTCACATCAGCATGTGCAACCGTACAGTGGGCTTTAAGTGGGAGGCAGCCTGAGGGCTAGTCGTACCTCTGCCATGTCCTTATTAATCTCACCAAGCTCTAGTTTCTTAATCTGAAGAAATGGAATAGCTACTGTTATTTATCGCATAAGCTTGCTGTGAGGGGCACATGGATATCAGTGTATGCAAAGAACTTTACGTATAAAAATACAATTTCTAGAGGAAAGACAAAAAACTAACTTTCCTTAACAGCTATAACACACCACAAATTGTACATACACTCCCTCATATAATCCTTAAAACAAGGTAAGAATTCTCATTATGAGGGAATTAGGCCTAGAAGAAGAGTGCATATCTCTCTCCAGTAGCAGAGATGGGATTTGAAAAATGCATCCAGGTCAGTGGTTCTTCAGTTTCACCATGTTTTCTCACCCTATTTTACTGATGAAGAGTGACCCACACTATTAAGTAATGAATGTGACCCATGCAACTAGTTAGTGTCAGGGTCAGAATCAGTGAGAAAATAAAATGTAATAAAATTTACACTGTAAAAAATTAAATCCTGAACACACAATAAATGTATTTTCATATAGAGTGAAAATTACTATTAAAATGTAATTTTTGAGAATTTCCATTTTTGGAGAAACATAAATAACAATCATTAAGAAGATTCCAAGGAATATATGGAAATGTTACCAGTGGTTATATCTAGGTGACAGAATTACAAGTGATTTTCACTGTGTCTTTATAACTTTAAGTATTTTTAAAATGAGCATACAATCTTTTAGAAAGAAAGGCTATTTTCATTTTTTTTTAAATGCTTACAATACTTTTATAAAACACTTTACATATATACCACTACATTAAAATTTCTCTGAAAAATTCCTTGCTAAGAATGAAGGGCCTAGAATGAAAATGAAACATTGTAGGGAAATACAAAGATAGCATTATTCACTGGTATCACTATACTATATTTTTATGCAAATAGTGTGTGTCTTCTATGTTTCTTTGCCAATCGGCCCTCCCCCCATGAGGTATTTTCTTAAGCACACAAGCTTATAAAAATATCTTAAGGGTAGGAGGGCACGGTTGGCAAAAAAACATAGAAGGTGTACATTATTTAATCAGTTCTAGAAATCAAACAAATTTTTTTAATAGTCAATGTTTCAGCCTAGCATTCAGAATAGCTGAAACATTTAAGATGAGAAAAAAGCAAACAGAGTGGCAGGGCCAAGATGGCAGAGTACTCAGACGCTTCTGGTGGACCATCTTACAACAAAGACATGAAGAAACAAGTGAATTGATTATATATGGCAATCTGGGAGCCCTGAACATCAAAGGCAGAGTTGAGGAACCGGACCGAGTAGCAGGGGGAGGGAGAGACGGTTCCAAAGCAGCGAGGAGTTGCCAGACCTGACCTGGCGAGAGCCTGAGCACTTCAGGCCTGAGCAGCTCGGGGGTGAGCGGTGAGGCAGGCAAGCAGTGGTGCTCGGGAGTCACACTTTCCACACTGGGAAAGGCCCAGCACCAGAGAGTCTATGTGGCCACCCAGAACCAGTGAGAAGCAGCCTGGGATCGGCGAAATATAAGTACTTGCGTACGGCCAATCACGCCGGTCACAAACGCCCCCCTTAGGGAAAAACCTGTCTCCCATTTACCTCCCCGCTCCCTACTCTGCACTGGGTCCTGGACCGGCTTCAGCAACTGCCAATTCCCCTGGGATGGAAGTAGGATCCATCCCACACCTGTAGCCATTCTCCCTGCCTTGGAGAGTGAACAAATTAACAAACGGGGAAAAAATAATCTGCTGGCTCCCCTAAGCCAGGAACCCACGGTAGGCATACCTCCTTTGCCTACGCACAGGCATAAGGGATCCACGGACTTTGAGTGCCTTTCCCCCTGCATAGACTTGTGTGGCCCACAAGTCTATGAATGCAGAACACCAAAGACACAAGGAAAGTAGTAGCCCAAGAGATAGAAAGGGCCACATAAACCAGAGACTTCATCAGCCTGAGACCAGAAGAACTAGATGGTGCCTGTCTACCACCAATGACCACCCTGACAGGGAACACAACAGAGTCCCAGATAGAGCAGGAGAAAGATGGGGTGCAGAATTCAAATTCTAGTAAGAAGACCAGACTTAATGGTCTGACTGAGACTGTAGGTACCCCAGAAAGCATGGCCCCTGGATTCTCTATCAGCCCAGAACTAAAACAATTTCCGAGGCAAACTCTTCAGACAGGGATTGGACTGGACTGTGGGACATAAAGTGATACTCGTGAGGAGTGTGCCTCTTAGCTCAAGTAGATACAAGAGACTAAACAGGTAGCTTCTGTCTGGAGGTGAGATGGGAAGGCAGAGAGGGTTAGGAATCAGTTGAATGGACGTGGGGAATCCGGGTGGAAAGGAGGAGTGTGTTGTCACAGTATGGGGAGGGCAATTAGGGTCACATAACAATGTATGCATAAATTTTTGTATGGGAAAAAATTTTTAAAAAGTAAACAGACTAATAAGGTGCCATATCAAATAAATTATAATTAAACAGAATCAAAGAAAGAATGGAATTAAGAGTAAAAAATCACAAAAAAGGCAAGGTCATCATTAGGCGTTATGGTTCACAAGACCTAACAGGGCTTTCAATAGGGACACCATGATATAAATTTTTACCCTGTTTTCCTGAATGATAAATACCTATTTCACACTATTAATTCTGACAGGTTAAGAAAATAGTAAGAAAGAATGCCACAGTCCCAAAAGTCCTATACTTCATTATTTTAAATTGTTAATAAACAAGTAAAGAGCAACACATGGGCCCTATGCCAAAATCCATTCATGTAAACATACTTTAGAATTTGCACTGGTTTATTACTTTCCAAAGCAATATTATAATTTCATAAATAAAACGTAGTCATTAGCTTTCTTAAAACCAGTAAATGGCTTAAGTAAAGTAAGTAGCTTTCAAAAAATAATAAATAAATCTTGCTTCCACTCTATTTTATAGTTGAATTCAATGAAGCAAAAGCTAGTTGGTAGAGTTCCTGGGGATCAAGAGATTGTATTATGGCTAACAAAATTCAACCTGTTATATGTTTGACAGAGGTATGCAGGACTGATTACCGTATTTTTACGCAAATAACTCACACCTTCTATGTTTGTCAACAGCTCCCTCCTCCCATTCCCCCAGAGGTATTTTCCTAAGCACTGCTATGCCAATTTTTTTACATGTTGATGTAAAAAAAAATTAGCATAGTGCATTTATAAAAATGCCTCAAGTGGAGAGGCACTGTTGGCAAACAAATGTAGAAGATGTGCATTATTTTGTGTAAAAATATGGTAGTCTGAATGATCAATTCTAAACTGTAGTTTAAAAGTTTATCATAATGATTTATTAGAGACTAACATTAATAAAAGGAGCCCTGGTGGTTTAGTAGTTAAGCGCTACAGCTGCTAACCAAAAAAAGGTCAGCAGTTCGAATCTACCAGCTGCTCCTTGGAAACCCTATGGGGTAGTTCTACTCTGTCCTACAGAGTCGCTATGAGTCCGGATCAGCTTGACAGCAAAGGTTACAATAATAAAAGTTAATTAGCTATGTATTATTGCACCATCTTTAATTCCTGGAATCTACTGTCTTCTGAACAAATAATATGCCCATACATACAACATGCATAGTGCACCTAGGAAAATAATGTGCAACAAGGTTGCACAGTTGGCAAAAAAATGTATAATGTGCACGTTATTTGCATAAAATAGCTTTAATACAAATGTCAAAAAAATACTAAAGAAATATAATAATTTATAATAAACAGGTCTTATATTTGGTGGACCAGCATAGCCTGGTGGCCAATACATAGATATTGCAGGCAGATTGATTTTAATAAGTTATTTAACTTCTCTGTGCCTCAATTTATTCACTTCCAAAATGGGTAGTATGATAGCAAATAGTTCAGAGTTTCTATAAGGATCAAATGAGTTAATTAAATGAAATACCACCTGGCAACTTAACATTGCCTTCTAGATAAATAAATGAAAATAAAACTAAAACTTGATTTTGTTTGGTTTAAAAAGTAAGTCTGTCCTCCACTCTCTGTGGAAAGAAAGTTTGCTTATAGTGATCAAAATATGCACTGGTAAGAGATGACTTCTGTCTTTTCCATCTTATTTTTGATATGCCTTTCAATTTTTTGAAATTATGTAGTTGTTCTTTGTTTACGTAGTAATGGTAAAAAATATCTAAATAATTTAATTCAAGCATCCTTTCATTCCAAACTTTATAAAAAAACATTTTAATTGATTTAATATTCCATCAGGTAAATATATTACAGTTTATTTAACAACTTACTTATCATGAGACATTTTAAACCTCCAAGAATGGGTTTCTAAATAGAAACACAAGCAGTCCCCAGGTTACGAATGTCCAACTTATGGACAACCCATACATGACCTTTAATGTCATGTACATTTGCCCTCACTTTGAAAGGACTGAACCAACCCCTACTCCGAACCAACTCCTCATCACAATTACCTTTGCTTGCTGCACCTGCAGCTTTTAAATCACCATAAAGTCTTCGAGCCTTTTCTTGCACTAACCAAAAACCCATTACTGTCGAATCGATTCCGACTCATAGCGACACTGTAACACAGAGCAGAACTGCCCCATAGGGTTTCCAAGGAGCAGCTGGTAGATTTGAACTGCTGACCTCTTGGTTAGCAGCAGAGCTCTTAACCACGGCACCACCATGGCTCCTTCTTGCACTAACGTAAGGCTAAATAAGAACAGTGTGCACCTGTTCAGACTTACTTACAAATTCGACTTAAAGACAGAGTTAAGACTAGATCTCGTTTGTAACCCGGGGACGGCTTGCATTTCAATATTTAGGATTATTTTGTTTGAAGGAAGTCTCAAGTAAAATGTTTCAAATAATGCAATCAGTTTTTTAAATTATTTTTTATTGTAGTGAAAATACATACAATAAAGCATTCCCCAATTCAACAATTTCTACACAATTCTGTGACATTAATTACATTCTTCATGATGTGCAACCATTATTGCTATCTTTTTCCAAATTATCCCATCTCCATCAACATAAACTCAGTGCACCCTAAGCAAAAACTGCCCCTTTCCCCCTTTATCCCACCTCGGGCAACAACTAATAGTCTTCGGTTTCTATATATTTGCCTATTTCATGTAAGTGAGAACACAGTATTTGTCCTTTTGCAACTAATTTCACTGAGTGTATTTTCAAGGTTCAGCCATAGTGTAGCATCCATCAAGACTTCATTCCTCGACATGGCTAAGTAATATTCTACTCTCTGTATATATACCACCTTTTGTTTATCCAGTCATTTGTTGATGGACACTTGGGTTGTTTCCACCTTTTGGATATTGTGAAAAGTGCTGCAATGAACAGTGGCGTACAGGTTTCTGTTTGTGTTCCAGCTTTCATGTCTTCCGAGTATATACCTAGGATTAAGATGGCTGGATCATATGGAAATTCTGTGCTCAACTTTTTGAGGAACCACCAAACTGCCTTCCACAGTGGCTATACCATTTTACATTCCCTCTGGGTGAGGGGAGCTTGATCATTTTAAGGTACTTGGGGCAGTTCTACTCTATCATATAGGGTCCCTATGGGTTAGAATTGACTCAATGGCACACAAGTGCCCAAGTACTTTCTAAAAGGACCAAGCCAATTGATATCACTACTGGCATCATATTAAGCTGCCTATTTCACAACTTTTATTTTCCATGTTGGGAGACAATTTTCCATGGGTTCACTGCATATCTGCACTTCTTGAGAATAGCAGCATTGATTGCCTTTGTTCTGGGCTTACTTTTCAAGGATATTTGTACAGGAAATAGCCTGGGAAGGTGGGGATAGTGTCTCCCTCCCAAGCAAAGGGCAGGCATGTTTACTGCCCATTATAAAACATTCAGGTTTCCTAAGCTCCGCCTGGTTCCTCTCCTGTAACATGACACACTACATGTGCAGGCATCTGCCTAGATCCTTCAAGTCACCCCCGTGGAACTTGGGCAGAAGGAGAATGGACACAAATATGCTTAGGCTGCTTCCTGTGCTGCGAGTAATAAAATCCTTTGACCCAGAAATGTCATGCCTTGTGTCAGCATCTGTGAAACTGTGGCAGGCTAACTTTTAAAACTTGCAATTAGGATAAGACCTTAACCTGCTCTTAACTATTAACTGGTTGCATTCTTTGTGTATATGTGTGTATACATGCATATATATACACACACATTAATACATATATACACACATTTATATATATATACAAACACACACACACACATATAAGCTAATCAGACTAGCAAGAAGTCTTAAAATAAGAGATCTTATTTTAGTGTGAATTTAAGATTACTGGTTGCTATGAGTTGGAATTGACTAAATGGCACCTAACAACAACAGTGGGATTGAACGTATCATCGTGTTTGTGAAATTGTCACATTGCTGTTTGTAGAATTATCCACCTCACTTGCCTATTTATCAATAACTTAATTTTTTCTATGACTTTTATTAAAATCTTATAAACTAATGATATTAATCCTTTAGACATCATGTACATTTTGCCCATCTGTGGTCTGTTTTCATTTTATATAAAATGAAGTTGGCAATAAAAGAGAATAACACATTTTAAAAAGCAATTTACTCCTTTCAATGCCATCTCTCTTGTCTTTCACGAGGCCCACACTTCTCTTCCTGCCCCCTTCCCTTTAACCCATGCCCCAGCAGTTATCAACTATCTGCTGTAACGTGTAACCTTCAGAAATACTTCCAACTGAAAAGGGGCTCTAGAGCGGTCTAGCTAAGAGTGGTGGCTGCTTAGAGTGTCCATTTCAACACACTTGCTTATTACCAAAATTTCTTGAATCAGAGAAATAAAATAAATGCTGGGGAATCATTTCATTAGCTTTAATAACCATATCATTTGCTTTTGATTACACAATTTGATCCAATTACGTTCGTACTTTTGGTTTCCACAGGTTATTCCCTTAGGATATAATTAAATCAGGAATTCATGATTTGCAAATACACTAAAAAACTTCAGCTCATTTTATATGAAAGATTGTCTTATTAATATTTACCAGAAAGAGATACCTTCAGAGAAAAGGACTCATTACAATTTTTTCACATAAAATGACTGAATAAATTATATACCAGACAAATAAAATACAGCAGAGATTAGTTACCTTCAGTTACAAAAATAAGAGGTTTCAAATATTTATTTCGGTCATTCTCATGTACAGGAACTGTTTTACTCTTGAAATAGTTGCTCTTGGAATGTTCACATGAAAGAGTATCAAGTTGTGTGCTTATTTGTTCTCCAAATAACAGACCGGGTTGAATAGGACTACGAGTAACAGTAATTTTCTCTCTTGAGAAAAGGAAGGTATTAGATAGTACTTCTATCAGGTAAAAAAAAACAAAAAAAAACACAAAACTTTGCAACTGATAACAAGGTAAAATAAATTATAAAATATTAAACAGTAAGTACATTTGTGAAAAACACCACCACGGATCCACTTAATACTATGACTTGAGAGTGTGGACTTGTTTAATTGTGTATGAACAATGTGAGGCATCCTTGTATAAAGACAAAGGAAGAGGGAAGTACATTCAGAAGCCTTTCACACTTTTCCTGTAAAGTCAGCCCAGCCTTTGTTATTCAGATTAGCTTTTCAAGGCCCAGAGCTACCTTTTTTCCCCTGATTTGAGAAATCTTTTGAATACCAAATACTATTTCCTATTCAAAACCATGAATCTGTCATTAGGCAATTTCTAAAATAAGTCTCATAGCTCTTTCATCATTATGCTATTTTATCTCTAATAGTCCCTGGATGCCTGATTCACAGATCTGTATCAGCAGGTTGGGTTTCTCAGGTTTTGGCTAATTTGGGTTCAGGGCCATCCCTTGGACATTAAATGTAAAATCCAATCCTGATGTGGTTACACAGCTTTGGCTCTGTTCTCTATCATTCTGAAAATCACCTTCTATACATAAAAAGTCTTTTTTTAAAATAAATGAGATTGCAAGTTTTTTATTTTATGCCTATATATATATATATATATATGTAGGCATTAAAAAAAAGGATACATATCTTTTAGGGGGAGCAACATGGATTTTAATAAAATTCCAACTTCTTAAAAGAATCATTAAACCATGAGAAAACTGTGACACTAGTAAAAACACTGAAAGGGTCAAAGTAGTCGAGTCAAACATACTTGTCCAGGCCAAGAGATGTGTAGTTACAGACCTTCTTTCTTCTGACAGTTTAAAGAAATACCATCAAGATACAAATCACATGTAAAAATTAGAAGCACATACGTCGTTCCACACATGCTAAGGAGCGACTACTGCTGTGGTGTAGGTGTCCTCTCAACACACTAAAAACCCTGTGACACCCTTAGCAATAAAACATCCGAGTTCTGCTTACAAGGTCGCTATGAGTCGGAATCGACTTGACGGTAACAGGCAGTCCTGCCTTGCTACTCTGATAGGACAATAAAGTTTGAAAGGATCGGTTGGTTTTAAATCATTTGTGTAGGTCAAATTCCTGGTTTCTATGAAGTAATGTCACCAAGAAAGCACTTGGCAAAGGTAACCTGAAAAGATTTGCCCAAGCACACCTCCTACATTCACAACTCTTCGAGGGGCTCATGGAGACAGGGCATGCAAGACGGGCAACATAAACACGCAGAAATGTGCCGAGGGAAACCAGAAGTGCGATCATCAATGCAATGGATGGACTGCCAAAGCAGTGACCTAGAAGAAAAACCACAACAACTTCTAGGAATTGGTGTAAAGATGTGATATGACCAGGAGTGTGCTGAAAAATGGCTAACAACTGGCTCACCAAAAAAAAAAAGAGAGAGAGAGAAGCCCTGATCTGTAGAGTTGGTCAATACTCGTGGTAGAAATACTTCCCAACATAGAGTTGGGAAGATACACACAGCATCACCTCTCAAGAGAAGAAAGGAAAGAGTTGGAGTGGTACTTGAGGAAAAAAGGTGGTAGTTAGGAAGAAAGGAAAAAGTTCTTCGAAGATCAATAATTAACGAAAATCAACAATATAAAGTTATTAAAACATTCTTTCTTTCCTCAACTGTTTGAAACAGGGAGCTCATGAAGATGTGGGGATCAGATGTGACGTGTGTCTTAAAGAAATTATTGCCAATAACTGAAGCTAGCAAATGATTACTCAGTATGATAAATTGCTTATTGTAGTATACTTTCTATACTTTTGTATGTTTGAAAATTTTCATAAATGAAAAGATTTCTGTTTTTTTTTTTTTTGTCCAATCACATGTTCATCATTTTCTTTTAAAGCCTCACCAGAAGCACATTTAACATGCACGTTTCCAGCAACATTCTGTTGCTGGGGTTGTATGTATTCCCTAAGACGATAGAGACTTTCTCTATAGCACTCCTAATTTCCTTCTGAGCACTCACCAGAATTGCCTTTGTTGTCCATAATTCTACCAACAATCTCTTCAAGGCAATCTAGGCTTTTACTATTAGGCATGTTAAAACTCCTCAAGCTTCTACCCATTACCCAATTCCAAATCCACTTCCACAGTTTAGGTATCTGTTATAGCAGCACCCCACTTTTCCGGTACTAAATTCTTAGTTATCTAGTGCTGCTATAACAGAAATACCACAAGTGGGTAGCTTTAACAAACAGGGATTTATTTTCTCACAGTTTAGGAGGCCAGAAGTCCAAATTTGGGGTGCTGGCTCTACGGGAAGGCTTTCCCTTTCTGTCGGCGTTGGAGAAGACCCTTGTCTGTTCTGAGCTTCTGCTACTGGGTGATTTTTTTTTTTTTTTTTTTTTTAATTTTCTTTAATTGTACTTTAGATGAAGGTTTACAGAATAGTTTCTCTTTAAACAATTAGTACACATATTGTTTTCTGACATTGGTTAACAACCCCACGACATGTCAACACTCTCCCTTCTCGACCTTGGGTTCCTTATTATCAGCTTTCCTGTCCCCTCCTGCATTCTAGTCCTTGTCCGTGGGCTATTGTGCCCCATTAGTCTCATTTTGTCTTATGGGCCTGTCTAATCTTTGGCTGAAGGGTGAACCACGGGAGTGACTTCATTACTGAGCTAAAAGGGTGTCCAGAGGCCATACTCTCGGGGTTTCTCCAGTCTCTGTCATGCCAGTTAAGTCTGGTCTTTTTTTGTTAACACTCTTTTTGACCCAATAAAACTTGGGCAAGATTATCATTTAATTCTGTCTTATATCCTAACAGGACTATTCATATGCCAGGAGCCCTGGTGGTGCAGCGGTTAAAGTGCTTGGCCATGAACCAAAAGGTCAGCAGTTCAAATCCACTAGCCATTCCATGGAAGAAAGATGTAGCAGTCTGTTCGCATAAAGATTACAGCCTTGGAAACCCTATGGGGCAGTTCTACTGTCCTACAGGGTTGCTATGAGTCGGAATCGACTCAACGTCAGTGGGTATTTTTTTTTAAAGTATATATAATAGAATATGGAAGTCCCACTTCACTCCTACAGTAGTACTTTAAGTCCCCTCTTTAGAATTATAGATTCAGATTATAGTCTGATTTTCTAAAAGTGTCCCACTTGGTTGCAGGTTGGAAAACATCCCTCTAATTTTCTTTCTATGCTTTTACCTGCATGGTATGTCCATATATTCATACGCAATTTTTAAATGAATTGAAACATATTATACATATTGTGTAAAACTTGCTTTTTTCATTTAACAACGTATCTTGAAAATTTTCAATACCTATACATACATATTTATATCAATTGTTTTAATGATTGCAGAATATATAAAATAATTGTGGCCAATCCTTCATTAATGGACATTTAGCTTGTTTCTAGTATTTTACTATTGCAACAATCAACTTAGTTATCCATGTGCAAATATTTTGTAGGGAATCTTCCCAGATGTAGAATTTTTAAATCAAGATGGAAAAAAAAAACCAAACTGTTGCTGTTGAGCCGATTCTGACTCATAGCAACCCTACAAGGACAGAGTAGAACTGCCCCATAGGGTTTCCAAGGAGTGGCTGGTGGATTGGAACTGCTGATCTTCTGGCTAGCAGCCAAGCTCTTAACCACTGCACCACCAGGGCTCCAAATCAAAGACAGATATTGCCAGATGCACTTTCAGAAAGTCTTCATCAATTACATTCCAACCTATAATACATGAATGTGCCTAATGGCCACATTCTTGCAAACATTTGATATTACAAGTATTTTTAACTTGTGCTAAACTGTAACAAGAAAAATAATTTGCATTTCCATGATTCCTATTTATTTATATGAGGACAATTATTCTATTATTTCTCTGAAATGAGTCAAAAAAAATCTTAGTGAAAACAGCTTCACTAAGCCAATATAATAAAGTCAGGAGGAATTTTTATTCCTATTTGGTTTTTTGAACGATTCACTCAGATAAGTAGCATACACAAACTTTTAACAAACTGCTCATACACAGGAAACTGATGGCCAAAACAAGGTACATGATTTTTGAGGGGATGAAATTTATGATCATGAGCCCAAGAACGCAATGAGCCTCAACTGTAAGTTTGTATTCATATACACATGCTCCTATTTTTATTTACTAAGCACGATATGGTCAATTATTTACATGACTAAGGAGTTCCATCTTTTTTGACCATGAGATGGTCATTCCCTAGCTCCGTTTGTTACACATTGTATATTCATAATAATTCTTATTCAAGTGAATGGAGATACATACACACACACACAAAAAAAAGGAAACAACACAATCAGTAATTTATAATGTGTATTTATATTTATGTAGCAGTAATACCCACAGTTTGCCCTGCTGTCTCAAATGCTGACATGCAAAAATACATACAGGTTAACATGTTCATATGTTTTGCCCATCTCTCATTTACAATTTTAAAATATGAACTATCTACCTTTCCAAAATTATCCCAAGGAACAGTTAAACTGAACTAGTATTTATTAGTTCTTGATATTATAAATTTCCATCATACACAGATGAAAATTATGTCATCCTTTTTTTTTCTAACTATTGAACTTAAAAACATAAAAATCAGTATTTCTTAGGGTAGACTTTGGAATCATTCTGATAAAATAACAATCTGGTAAAAGCCATGAACGCACTTCCTAGAAAGAAGCTCATAAAACAACAACTTTTTTCTTATGAATTCAGAGAGTTCTCATCCATCTACTCAGTTATTTATTCATTCAATTATTGAATGCCTACAGTATGCAAGTACTGCCCTAGTGAGTTAGGCTACATGAATGAACAAAATAGAAAATGAAGCTTATACTTTAATAGGTGGGGACAGACAACATACAATAAATGTAATAAATAAGTAAATGATGTGCATGTAGGAAAATGCAATTAAAAAATACAGTAAGGTAAGGGGAACGGGGAATGCAGAAAGTCAGCAGAGTTGGAGTGTTGCCAGGCACAGCAAGTTTAAGTTTTAAATAAAGGTTAGGGTAGGCCCAACTGAGAAGGTGAGACTCAAGGAAAGATTTGAAGGATCCAAAAGAGTTAATGAGGGGAATTCTGGGGAAGGAGCATTCCAGGCAGAGGACTAAAGCAAAAGACCCTAAGGTGGGAGTGAGCCTGTGTATTCAAGGAACAGACCTCACAGACATGCTCAAGCACATCCAGGTATCGTCATCCCTGAGAACCTGTTTATGGGAAATGCATCACATCTGCACACTTATAATATACTAATAACACCATGAATTTCAGAGTTAGAAAGACCTAGATTTAAATCCAACATGTTCTACTTACTATGTGACCTTTGCAAGTTACATGACTTTTCTAAACCTTATGTTTCTCATCCAGAAAATACAGAGAGTAATGCCAAAATCTACCTGAAAGTTTCTGTGTCAGGATAATGCATGTATAGAGATTAGCAGAGCAAAATTCAAGAAATGATAGTTCTTATAATTATGATTGATGAAAAATTAACCTAACTAAATACAACACAGATACACACACACACACAAATACACTCTGACTGCTGGAGTTTAAAAAAAAAAAAAAAAAAAAAGCCAGCCATGTTTTTACTGTCATTAAAATTGCATTTATGGAAACTTGAATTTCAAGAAGCTATGTTAAATTATGTAACATGGATGGAACTGGAGAACATTATGCTGAGTGAAATAAGTCAATCACAAAAGGACAAATATTGTATGAGACCTCTATTGTAAAAACCCATGAAAAAGTTCACACACAAAACGTAACATTCTTTGTTGGTTACCAGGGATGGGAGCGGTGGGGGGGAAATACTAAATAGGCAATAGATAAGTGGTATCTTTGGTAAAGGGTAAGACAGTACACAATACTGGGGAAACCAGCACAACTTGTGCCAGGAAAGGTCATGGAAGCTCCCTAGACACATCCAAACTCCCTGAGGGACTGAATTGCTAGGCGGAGGGCTGTGGGGACCATGGTCTCGAGGAACATCTAGCTCAACTGGCATAACAAAATTTATAAAGACAATGTTCTACATTCTACCTTGGTGAGTAGCATCTGGGGTCTTAAAGCCTGTGAGCAGCCCTCTAAGATACTCCACTGGTCTCACCCCTTCAGAAGCAAAGGAGAATGAAAAGAGCAGGATACAAGGAAAAGATTAGTCCAAAGGACTACTGGACCAAAGCTACCAAGGCCTCCACCAGTCTGAGTCCAGTACAGCTAGATGGTACCCGACTACCACCACTGACTGCTCTGACAGGGATCACAACAGAAGGTTCTGGACAGAGCTGGAGAAGGATGTAGAACAAAATTAACACACACAAAAAAGACCAGACTTACTGGCCTGAAGAAAGCCTGGAGAAACCCTGAGAGTACGGCCCCGAGACACCCTTTTAGCTCAGTGGTAAAGTCACTTCCAAGGTTTACCGTTCAGCCAGGAATTGGACAGTCCCATAAAACAAAACAGGACTAATGAGGTACAGCAGTCCAGGGACAAGGACTAGAAGGCAGAAGGAGACAGGAAAGCTGGTGATAGGGAACCCAAGGTTGAGTAAGGGCAGTGTTGACATGTAGTGGGGCTGTTAACCATTATCATAGGGTAGCATGTGTACTAACTGTTTAATGAGAAACTATTTTGTTCTGTAAACCTTCATCTAAAGTGAGAATAGCAGCACACCTGGAAGAATGTAATCGATGTCACTGAACTGTGCATGTAGAAATTTTTGAAATGGTATATCTTTGGCTATGTATATTTTCACCAAAAAAAAAGTCAAGAGGGGAGAGGGTTGACATGTCGTGGGGTTGTTAACCAATGTCATAAAACAATATGTGTACTGACTGTTTAATGAGAAACTATTTGTTCGTAAACCTTCACCTGAAGTACAATTAAAAAAAAAAAAACAAAGAAGAAGAAGCCAGCTGTATTTTTACTATCATTAAAATTGCATTTATGGGAACCTGAATTTCAAGAAGCTAAGTTAAATTATGTAACAATTATCCAGGTTTTCCAGACCACCTTAAAATCACATGGTGTTCTTCAATTCAGAGTTGTTATTAAAGTTCAGAGATTAACAACTTGGCAAATTAATAATCACATGGGAAATTGAAAAGAAATCACAAAACTCTGGTCCAATTCTTTTCTTCTTATTCATAGGAGGTCCCCAAGCAATATTATTCCAGCAAAAAGCAGCTCACCAGACTGAAGATTAATTCTTAAATTCCCTTTTATTTTGAAGCTCATATATATTTCTATATTTGAAAGTGTTATATACCATAATGTACACTGATTTACACATTAACATCTTACCTAACAGTAGAAATTTAATAGAAAAAGTAACAGAAGGAGCTAAAAACTGACCCTAGATAGTTTATCTCATTATGCACAGTAATGCATGCAGCGGGTAAAAAATAAAATCGCCAGCCATATCATATTTTCTAACAAATAAAGATAAAAAGTTCCTTAGAGTGAAAAGAGATTTTGATAGTCAGAATCCCTCAGGATGAGAATCAAGCTCAGTGTTATTCAATATATTCATAATAATCTGTTGGAAGAAATAGACAACAAGATGTATTCCAGTAACACAAAACCATTTAGGTCAATAGAAACCAGAAAGGTCTTTGAAAGACTCCAGAGGGAACTAATCAAATATGAAACATGATGAAATTTCGCTTATTAGTGCAAGGTAATCAAGGTTCTCTCTAAATTTTGAGCAAACAGCCCTATCAAATGAGCAATTGCTTCTTCCCATCAGCAGGCAGTCAAGCAACAATCGTCCTCATCATTAAAAACAAAAAACACAACAAAAAGGCACCACTTTTGCTGTTTCTCTTAGCAGTCCTTGTTTTTTACTTCCCATTTACTGCTCAACCCCCCTGAAATCTGTTATGTCCCTCTATTCTACTAAAATTAATGCAACCCATTTTTAATCTCTCAATCACAGAAAATCACATCTTGATTATTATCAAGACCTATTAATTCTACCTCTCAATATCTATCAAATCTATACTATCTCTAGTGTAACACGCTGGGTTTAGGATATTATTTCTAATCCTCCTAACTGGACTTCTTCCCTTTTATCCTCTACTTCTCAAATCCATTCTCAGTTTACTTTAATGGTTAAAAAACAAAAACCATGAATTGTGAACTGAGGTGACAGACTTGACCCTTTCTCTTCATCACCAATTTTTCACTTGATGACATATAGGTGGATACCTTCAAAATCTGGATCCAATCTAATGTATCATATCTATCTTGTCTACACATGTACACTAAACTCTCAACACAGAAGACTGGTCACCAAGAAAAATTCCATCAACTTTCATGTTTCTGTACCCTGGCTCATATATGCTCTTTCTTTGGCCAGGATTATGCTCTTTCTAGGTCAACTCTTTCTTGGACTTCAAGATACAGAGTGAATATCATCTATGTGTGCAAAGCAGCCCTGTCACCCATTCCACCTCTCTGAATTTCTGTTTGATCATCATATCCACTGAAATGTCCACATAGTGCCTTTTATCCATCTTTGTAATTTCAGCACTGGGATAATAATTATCCATGTCGTCTGTTGACCCTACAAGACTGTAAGGTATCTGTGGTCAGGAGTGGGATTATTTACCAATATTAAGTTTCAATAATCAATACTAAAGAAATATTTAATAATTGAACTAACAGGGCAAATTTTACTATCACATTTTCAATATAAGATCTTCCTCACTTACTAGGTAAGTGCCATTATGCAACTAGTTTACTAAAAAGATGAATTTCCTCATCTTTAACATGGAAGTAGTACTGTCTACCTCACCCACAAGATCATAAATGGAAGTTACTTAGCACAAACCCTGGTATGCAGTGAAAAATCAACAAATTGGGTTTCCTCATTATGTGCAGCATTTTAGACATAAATGCTAAACTGAAAAAACATTAAACTGGAATTCACCCATTATACGTGCTTTTTGGCATACTTTACACTGACATTTTCCTTTTATAGAAAAGAGAACAAGAGAAGAAAATAAAAGTAGATACAGAATCTAATTATGCAATCTAATTCTATAATAAAATAAGAGGCAACTTAAGGATCAATAATTATATGACTATTTCAAAATGTTTATTTTTGTCAATGCTTATAAATAATACCATGTCACATTAATTTTAAAAACTAAAATTTAATGGCAAATGTTCATGTTGTTTAAAGGAATGTTGCAAATGTACCTCTCTCAGTGTTCAGAATGTGTGAGGTCCTCAATAAGTTCTAGTTAAGAGATTATTCACAGGCATGAGGGGGAGTGGAATGCGGGCGATGTGAAGCTGTGGGGGTGATAACCGTACGGCTCGAGATGGAAGACACAGTCAAACACTCCTTATCAACATGTGGAAGCAAGGGAGCACTGGTTAGGGAGTTGGAACAGTATGGCGACCAGAGAAAGCCTCAACAAAGAAGAAGCAGGCAGACCAAGGTTCCTGCAAGGTGGGAAACACCCAAGAATATGATTTCAGGCAATAAGACCAGTCCCTCAAATCATCTCAGTCTCCTTCCACTCTTCCAGATAGGAAGACTAATTGAGGAAGAACCCCGTCCCTCTCCACCTCCACCCCTAGCTACTATGAACATTTTTAAATCAGTGTGACTTTCAGGGTGCATTTCTGAATAGGACTAGTAAGGTTCAGAGATAACACAAAGAGCCATAGGTCAACAAAATCTCCTCACCTACTTAAAAATACCTATCATTGCTTTATTGTTAAAAATGCCAGAAATTCTACCAATTGCCTTTATCTCAAATGGTTAAATTTGGAAATAAAAGGACAGAAAACATATTTCCATTAATGTACAAATTAATTATTCAAAATACAGATGAAAGTGATCAGACCTTTCACTTTTTGGATAGAAGAAGGGGACTGCCATGTATAAGTGTCCAAGTGAGGAAGGTCAAAACCCAGCCAAGAGGACAAAAGGACCAGGAAAGGATTAGAGAGTTTGAAAACCCACGTGGCCCTTAGGCTAGTCAGAGGCTTGGCTAATTCAAACCATTAGAAGGGGTCGGGAAGGTAAAAACTATTTTTATCCTTCACTATCACCTATATGGAGCCCTAGTGGTGCAGTGGTTAAGAGCTATGGAGAGCTACAGCTGCTAACCAAAAGGTTGGCAGTTCAAATCCACCAGCTGCTCCTTGGAAACCCTACGGGGCAGTTCCACTCTACATAGTGTAGAAGCATTAAAAGTAAAGAATTGCATATAATCTTGTATACGTACACATGGACACACATACAGACAGTCACGGACACACATACAAAATAAAAGTAACTATGAAAAATTCAATGAAAATTTGTTAGGAATGAAAAACTTTTTCCAAAGAAGGAAACAAATACATAAGCAGGAAGTGATAGAGAGAGAGAGAATAAACAGTAAATAATTGTTTAATAATCAAAGGACAATCTAGGGAAAGTTTATTTCAGAAGTTGTAGTCTTGGTTTTTAGAATCAGAGTAAAATGTTTGTAAGTTTAACTTTATAAAGATTCTAAATAAAGTTGAAATAGAAAATATCATAAAAATTAACTATGTTTTAAAACCAAAAGTAATTAAAGTACAGAAAAGGAAAAATACAGTTAGTTTGAATGAGGACAAAAAGAAATAGCAAAATTACTAAATCTGGTAAAGCAAATTTTTATATGTCTTATATGCTGGCTAATATATTCATGAATTGAGGTAACAGGAATAGATTCATGAATTGAGGTAATAGTAATAGATTCATGAATTAAGATTTTAGATATAATTTTATTTCAATCTAGATACCCATTTGAATATAAATAAAAGATGAGAAGCATTATAGTCACAAGTAAATAAAAATATGTTTGAACTCTGTTTTACTCACAGAAGAAAAGCTTAGCCTTAATACTAGTACTTCCTATTAAGATACTAAGAAACATCTTATTTAAAGTGTTGTAGTGCAACATAACAACAATAATAAAATACAATGTCCAGTACAATCATAAGAATATGCCGATTGTGTATCTTGGATATATTATTTTATTATCAGAGGATTTTAGTCTTTTAAAACATATGTATATTATATTAAAAAAATAGCTAACATGTTGAAATTTTAAGAAAAATAATCATATACTACAAATGAGTTTCAAATACTGAATGAAAACCATAACATAGAATCTTTGATATTAGAATAGATTGTTGTATGTTCTATCTAGCAAGGCCTTACATTTAAAGATACAAGTCAAGCTGACTTTCTAAAGATAGATAGAACATGACTATCAGAAATGTATGGCAACCACTAGGGCAGGGTGAGTGGTAGAAAACAGTAATAAATTTTATTTAACATTTTGATTACACATTATGATAACTAAAACAACTAATTTTTATTGATTATTGTGCGGTATTATTTTATCTAACCCCCACAAAGTAATCGATGAGATAGGTTCTATTTTCTAACATTTTACAAATAAGAAAAGTGAAACAGAAAATGGTCAATCAACTCTGCCTAAGTCACACAGCTAAGGGCAGCAGAAATCTAACCTTTTCTCGGTCCAGAGCATAAGCTATTAGTCACTATGGTATGATCATTAAAGCTTCCAAATAACTGTATTAGAAAGAAAGAAGTAACTTCCCCAATTATCCAGATGAGAAAATGGCAGCTCAGAGAGGTCAGGCTAATATATCTTACAGGGAGTCAAATCAAAACCTTTTGATTTATTATACCATCTCCTCACAGGAGTGTTACTGAAAGGCATCGTAATAAAAATAACATCTAAAGCATGTAATAAAAATGGATCAGTATTTTGAACAAAGATCATTAACTTAAACAAATTATTTAGATTTCCTCAAAAATTCATCAGATACCTTTTTTTCAGAGGGACTTTTGGATGCTTTTCATTAAGTCACCATTTCAACCCAGGATTCTGCCCGCCCCCCGAGAAGTTAGAGGTTAAGTAGCTTACTCAGGATTGTGGATCATATGTACAATGCTGGGATCCAATTTTGATCTGCCTGACTAACTAACATTGCTGACCTACCACTCTACTTTCCAGCACAGCGCCGTGTTAAAGCAAGCATCCATACATATTTGATCAAAGAGAGAAGTAATTAATGGCACAATGCCAGTTCTAAAGTTGGGAGCAATCTAGTATTCTAGGGATATCTGAGGCCAAAAGGATAGAACATTTAACTTAAAAGGAAGGAATCAGAGCGAAAGATGTGCATGAGGTCATGGTAGAAGATGATGCCTGAAAAAGTTAAACTGGAGTTTGGATTGCAGAGAACATAGAATACTAAACTACTGAGTGCAATTTTAAATTAGAGTGCAGTAGGGAGATTTTTTTCATGCTTTTAAACTCGCGAGTGATGCAATCCAAGTGGTGGTTTCGAAGATTAAGCAAACAGGAATATGTGGAATTGATTAACGAAGGAACAGATGGTGGCAGGAAGACAAATACCTATTACGGCAGTCCAGTCAAAAGGAATATGGCGGAAATGAGAACAGGTGGTACGAAAAGTAGAAAATTATGTACATGTACAAAAAAAAAGGTTTACTATGTAGAACCTGGCCATAGATAAAACATGGAGTACAGAGAGGAAAAAGGGAGAAAAGTTGAACCCTGGAGACACATGGCAAAATTAAAAGAAAAAAGAAAATCATAGACAATGATAGAATTTTCTAGGCCTAGGAAACTTTGGAAATTACTCACAGTCTCACAGGTGGTGAGGTAATTATGGCACAAAGAGACTATGAATGTATTGCCCTGGGTAATAAAGCCAGACGGAGAGCCAGGTCCAGAACAAGGGGTTTCAATTCCCATTGCCCTTCACACTAAAGATTAACGTCCGTTCTGCTCGGGAGAAAGTAGTAAAGACTACCTCACCTTCATATATGTTGACTCTGAGTGGTCAATGAGGCAGCTAGATAGAAATGGACAGCTAGTACTTCTGGGTAACCAGAGGCAGGAGGGGTGAGAACAGAAGCTAAAGTAATGTAAAAGTTCACCGCAGAAGAACATACAAAAACCCACAGAGAGAAATAATCTGCACTCACGAAGGGAGAGCAGAAGGAAGAGGTTTCTGCAAATAAGATGAGTGAGTTTAGAAATAGAATATTACAGAAGACAAGAGGGAAGCCTTTCCAGTGATAGGATAGATTCGAAGTCATTGTTTGGTCGCATACTAGCAGCAGAAGGAAAATACTGCACATATGCCTTTAAGAAAGCATTTATCCCTCCAATAAAAATTCCTGACATATTTTACCATTTCCAATCCATTCTTTTATTAAAATCCACAGCAAGCTCAAGAATAAAACTTACCAAATAAAATAATAAGGCATTCTTTAATATGATTACCCCCCAACACAAAAGAAGATAAACTTTAAAATTCAAAGAGTCATTAAATCAAGGCACAGAAAATACATCAAAACACTGCCTAAGCAGCATACAGTTTTAGATAATTAAATGAGCAAAAAGTTTAACACATTGCTCAATGGAAAACCCTCTCTAAAATAATAAATACATTATTTTTATTTTTGAACTGAGACCTATTTTTCTTGGCCAAGAAAATATGTTTCTTTTTCTAAGAATTCAGAACATTAATGCCAAAGTCTCAGCCAAAGGTTTATGAGAGTATTACTGAACTGGGTCTGTGTATGATTAAAATACAAAGTTCTCAAGAAAATTAGTCCCTCCAGAGACCTACAATACAAATAAGTACAAAAGCCTAGATTTCTGCTGATACGAACAAACTAACATTATTTGCCACCCCCATAACTTTTTCCCAATTTAAACTAGAAGAGACTTTTCAAAGTTAAACATTCAATGTAAGGAAAGATACACTGTCTATGGAATAAGATACCTTTTTTATCAAAATGCTTACTATAAAACTGTTTTCAGAACAGTTTTAGATTCACAAATTACTGAGAGTCCTTTACAATAACAAATTTATTCAATAAAATTATGCCAAGCTGACATGCACATGTATGTGGAAGGGATCCAGTGTCAAAACTCAGTCATGTCTCTCTTAAAAGAAAAAAAAAAAAAAAAAAGTAGAACTAGATACGGGCCCTACTCTTACTAAAAGAAAAAGATACGTAATTAAAATGAAACACGGTAAGTGCTCTGAAGAAGCTGTGGTGGTGCAACAGTTAAGCACTCAGCTACTAACGAAAAGACTAGCAGTTGAACCCACCCAGCAGCTCAGGGAGAGAAAGACCTGGCAATCTGCTCCCATAAGGATTACAGTCAAAGAAAACTATGGGGTGCTACTACTCTGTCACATGGTGTCACTGTGAGCTAGAATCAACTAGGCGGCACCCAGCAACAACAACAAGTGCTATGAAAGAAAAAGAAGAAGAAACTACTATGTGCACGTTATTTAGATTTCGGCAGGACTAGGGGTAGGGATGAGGGATACAGGGCTGGCAGAGGCTGATGTTAGAAAAAATACCCTCAGGGTGGCAACGCAGCCTGAATTGAGACAAGAAGAATAGGAAATAGTAAGGCCTGGTGATCTACTTCCCAAAAAATCAGCCAATGAAAACCCTATGGATCACAACAGTCTGATCCTGTTGGTGCACAGCCTGGCCACAAGCCGAAGATTTGACGGCAGCTAACAACAAAGCCAAAGGCCCACACGTTCGAAGGCTGCAAAAGCAAGGTGAACGTGGAGAATCAGAATCGGTACAGCAGAGCTGGGGGCCGCCTGTGAGGGTATCGTAGAAGCATCAGGGATTAGTTCAGAGAATGAATGCCAGGAAGACCCAACAACAAGAACAAAAACTCATCAAAACTAACATTTACTGAGTGCTTATTTTGTGTTAGGTAGTGTTTTCAGAGCTTTACGTGAATTATCTAATCCTCACAATCCTCTGAAATATGTCTAAGAAAGTTATGAAACACTCTGTGAGGCTTAGAAACTCCAGGAACTTGCTGTGTGTAACACAAGCTACTATGAAATTCCCATCCTGGCCACTCTGAGCAGCTTCAAGCAGCTGTTAACCATCTCCCCCTTGCTTCTCCTGAGGGTGCAAAGAGTGATTTAGGAAAGAGCCCTATGGGTGCTCAGCAGGGAACAAGCTGACCAGACCTACACATCCTTCTGGCTGCAGTGGAGAGGATGGGAAGGCATAAACCAGGAGGAAGAAGGGTGAGTGGCTGCCCCGCTGATGCAGTCGTCCAAGTGACAGCTGATGACTGCCTGAACTCAGAAGGTGAAGAGGGGGATGGGGAGGAATAGGTGCATTTGAGAGACATTTAGTAACTGAATCATCAGGATTGGAAATGCGGAGTAAAGGAATAGGAAAGTGGAGAATGACTTGTTGCCACAGAGTCGACTCTGACTCATGACAACTCCATGTGTTACAGAGTAGAACTGCTCCACAGGGTTTTCTTAGCTGTAAACTTTATGGAAGCACTTCGCCAGGTCTTTCTTCCATAGTGCCACTGGGTGGGTTCAAATCACCAATCTTTAGGTTAGTATTTGAGCACAAACAGTGTGTGCTACCCAGGAATCTTGCCACTCAATATATCACTGGTCAGTAAAAGATGCAAACATCAGGATTCTGGGCTTTCTTTTTTTTACTGAAAATAGCCTCAAGAAAATGTAATAACCTCCACATTCATGCACCAGTGTATACTCACAGGTGCACAAAGCTTTATTCTGAGCAGCTCCAACTGCTCTATCAATTTTTATCAACCATGGCATTTAATAAGGAGCCCTGGTGGCACGGTGGTTAAGAACTTGGCTGCTAACCAGAAGGTCAACAGTTCAGATCCAACAGCTGTTCCCTGAAAACTCTATGGTGCAATTCTACTCTGTCTACAGGGTTGCTATGAGTCGGAATCAACTCATTGGCAACGGATTTTATGGAATTTAATAAATTAGAACAACTTTGTCTACATGTAGATGATAGAAAAATCAAAGAAAATAAAGGTGCCCAAAGCAGTGGATAATGGAATGGGAAAAGATTTTTAAATATGGATATAAATTACTTCTTTCTAGATATTTAAACATCGTTTTAGAAATTTGGCATTTGGCATCTATAATTAATGCAAAGATTATTTATACTTGGCTTTTTACCATTTTTGGTCTATCTTTTGGTGATGCTACAAATAACAAGAAAAAACAGAGAAGAAAATCACTATTAGGAAGTATCTCTGATACATTCTGTGTGTGTGTGTGTGTGTGTGTGTGTGTGTGTGTGTGTGTGTGTTGTTTTTTGTTTTTTAAGTAAATAAGGAATTTACCTTCAGAGTAATTGCAGATGCAAACATCTTATCAACTTTCTAAATATCAACAAGGGAGACGTTTTCAAACAACAAAGACCAATTTAAAACCAGTTTGCTTCCCTTAACAAACTAATCAGTATATCCAGAGAGAGGACTTTTGCTTTGAAGGGATACAGAGCAATGGACCAGTAGCTTGAGCGGCACATGGGAGTCAAGAGGATTCAGTATTACCCTGTTGTAATTTAAGATGGGAATTGAGCCAATCAATTTGCTGATGAGAATGATCTATTACAAAGAAAGAGAGAGAGAGACAATTTCATGATTTGAGAGAGAGGAGTTTAACACAGGAGCAAAGTGCTAAGACTGAGAAAGGGTGGGAGGCGGAATAAAGGTGAAGACGTTGGCACCTGAGAGGCTCAGGGAAGCTTTTTCCATATAAGATGAATGACGGTATGAGCGCAAACACAGGTAGGTTTGTAAACTTGGTGGAGGGAAAATAGGGGTGCTTCTGTAATACTACTTCTATCTACTCCGTGAAATATAAAGCAAAGTCACAAGAGGGACAGTTAATGAATCAGTTCAGAGAATTAAGGAGAATCCCAAAGGTAGGAAGAGATACAATGCTCCTCAAAGGGTTTAAACCTTAATTCTAACAAATATTAATATTGCAATTCCAGTTTACAACTTGGGAATCATGGTGCTTATAGAAAAACAGAAAAAATGCTCAGTCTTCCAGCCTTTTAAAGTTTGATATACTGAAAATAAAAACATTTCAAAAATAATATGTGCTTATTGTAAAAAAGAGTATAGACAACACAAATATATGAAATAAAACACAAAATCTACCTCAGTCCCCATACCATCAGAACTATGCTGTGGAAACCACATGCTTATTTTCAGTATTTTAATTTCTTTATGATTTGTACAGCTATTAAAGAAAGCTGATCTAAAAAAAATCTCCATTTAACTCAAAGAGCAGAGAAAAAAGAACTAAAGGGGGTGGGGAGGCCCATAAATATGTAGACCCAATGGAAATACCATAGGGCACATATACCTAGCCCTCCATGGGGGAAAAAGAACATAAAGTCATTGGACACAGTGTTTTAGCACTTAAAACAATAATTTTCCAGGACCATTTCACAACCGTGTTCAAGGTAGCTGGTAAAAGCCTGTACAGAACTGATAAAAAGTAAACCTACCTAGATCATAAAATTCTAAAATTAAAACATGGCTTATGAGTGATTCAATTTCTACTTGCTGCAGGAAACTGGTAGTGAAATCAACATACCGTAGGCTAAAAATGCTAATGCAATTTCTTAACCAGTGTTTTTTTTTTTAAAGAATAGCAGCTCTATTGCATACTGAACATGGAAATAAAGAACAAAATTTCAAAAGAAAATGACATACAGATGAGTAGGAATAAAGAGAGGTATAATATGAAGCATATATTCTTCTCATCCTAACATTTAATCTTACCACTCACAACAAAAAATCACTAAGACTGTCTACAATAAAAATATGAAAAGGCACCTGAGGATTGAAGCTAAAAACGAAAATGCATCTTTATCCACAGTGCAAGCTCTAAATTTCTAGTTCCAGCAGCTGTATTCACAGGCAAGGAAACCATCCTACTAACAGATTCCCCATGAAGGTTAATCAGCACACCACCGAAGATTTTTTTACTCAGTAGAATTTCTGACTCACTTCCCTGCTCCTTGCAGGCTTTCAGCTCCATAGGCCAAAGAAACAATATAACACAGCCAGCTGCAAAGGAAAAGGAAAAGTTGGAGAGTACATCACCCAGCTCCAAAACCAGATGAGTGACACCGTGCCCCCCAACCCCATGCATATCCTAAAGGGATCCAGGTGCTTAGCAAGTGGCCCAGAAGAAGCCTAATGCTCTAGTACCTCTGAAGACACTTAGTGTTCTTAAATACCATCCTTACATTTAATTGCAGTAAAGCAAGCCTGGCTGCCCGAAATAAAAGGAAATATTAAAAACATGAACACAGACTCAGAGATTAAACATCAATGTCATTCCCGTGTCAGATTATATTCTTCATAAAAGAACCAGAGATGATTTAAAAAGATAAAATTTTATTCTAATTCTGATAAGAAACCATAGAAGCAAGAATCCAATTCTGAAAGAAAGGAGGATGAGGGCATTAGAAATACACCAGGGATGAAAATGAACCAGCCCAGACTTCCAAACGGTACTTACAATATGCAAGGAGAAAATAATATTTAAGAAAAAAAATTGTTACTCAATACTAGAGAAAAGTTGTTGAGGTAGAATTATTGAATCTATTATTCTTACCTAAAATGAAAGACAGGCAGGGAAGTAACACAAACAAAAACATCTCTCCTATGGGTATTATTTTTCCCATTTTGTAGATAGAGGAAATGAACTTTGCAGAATTTATACAACTTTTGTAAGACAACACAATCAGTGAGCTACAGTGTAAAGAAACAGGACTCACTAATTAGATGGACGGGGGCAGTGGAGGTTCAGTGGTAGAATTCTAGCCTTCCATGTGGGAGACCCAGGTTCAATTCCTGGCCAGTGCACTTCATACGCAACCATCACCCATCTCTTCGTGGAGGCTTGCGTGTTACTATGATGCTGAACAGGTTTCAGTGGAGCTTCCAGACTAAGACAGACTAAAAAGAAAGGCCTGATCTACTTCCAAAAATCAGTCAATAAAAACCCTATAAATAACAATGATCTGATCTGCAACAGATCATGAGGATGGCACAGGACCAGGCAGCGCTTTGTTCTGTTGTGCATGGGATCACTACAAGGGAGCCACTCAACTTCAGCTAACAACAATAATTAGATGAACAGGTTTATAAAGCTATAGCAGTTCCAGTCTTGAACCATGCTTCCTAGACCCACTGGGCCTTTTGATAACCGTATGTAAGAATAAAATGCAATCTGTTGCTCTTCGGAGAAAATACCACCCAAAGTGGCCCTACGTGTGGTTGTCAAGGTTCTCCAGGACATCAGTGTGGTCTCTAAGAAGAACGTCCGCCAGGGCCCCTATGCTCTAGCTTATTCTTCCACCTGAGGTAGAGCTTGTGGAAAATAACATGTCACATACATATAGGATGCCTGAATCATTATTAAGTTTTAAAACTCAAATAACTTTAAGTTGTGAATTATACAGCAGTCACCCAGCAAAGCACATCAAATCAATCTGCTATTGGCATATTATATCCAGGTGACATGACAACTCTCTTAAAAGGTTGTTTTGGCTTTGTTTTCGGTATTATAGCAAACATGACAGATTCCTGTTATATTTTAAAAAAAACCGTCATTTTACAATGAAAACTATACTTGAAAACAATCTTGATGTTTTCAGTTTCTATATGACTGTTACTAGAGATAAACTGCAAATACATTTGCGTCTGCATAAATTATGGAAAGATCTGTCAATTGGGAAACAATATTAAAAAATCTCTAGTTTTAACGTAAAACTGTAGAATTTTAGATCTGGAGCAAGGAGGAAGGGGGAGGGAAGGAAGCATTTGTTATGTTTAATCAGATACCCAGAACAGGCATTTGGTTACTCAGTCCCATAGGCTAATGAAACAAGAACAACAACAACAAAATACCTTTTCATTACTGTTTGGCAGAACTACAACCTAACCTCATATCCCATTCATGAAGGCAGATACCTTGAAGCCCTGTCTGTTGTCATGGTGGAATTTCTATAGCTATTCCCATGTTTTAATGCCCTGGCCCTGCAATCATTTCACTGACCAGTTTGCAAGGGTTGTCATCAGATTTCTGAAGAAGCCATCTCCTAATTTTGTAATTAAGAAAGTATGACCATTTTATATTCTTGGAACCCTCTTCTTTACATCAACTAGGTAGTTCTAGGTTTGAGTTAAATGTGAAAACTATTTTTCTCCCTTTCTTCATTTAGAAAAGGTTATTAAATACTTGGGGAAGGGAAGGGGACCTTCACCTGCGCAGGCAGATCATCAATGAAGAAGTCAACCACGGCAGCCTGACTGTCCCTGAGACTCATCATTTACAAGATCCAGTTAAAATAGGCAACAACCTGGTGTTACAATAACTTATGGCTGACTTACTCGTTGGCCTGGCTAGAAAAAAAATTTTTTTTAAACTCTCCCCATGTAAAACCTGGGGACACAGCCTTAAGAATATTTCTTCATTACCATACATTTATTACTCACAGCCAAAATCGTCTCTGATTTTTTAAATTTACTTTTGCTTTGGACTTTCAAAATTTTGACCATAATCAAATTATAATGAAAAATAAAAATAAAACATTTTCACAGAAATTTCCTTTTTTCATGATTTGTGAATAAGTGCACTGTGCATCATCTGAATATTATTTATAATGTTGAAACATGTTGAACATTTAAAAAGTATCAGGATAAGCAGACAATTCTAAACTGTCCTTTTGAGAAAAGGGCAAATCATGATATTTATTATCTAGAATTTTTTGTATAAAAACGTTTTTTATTTAACATACAGCTGTTGTTGCTATCGAGTCAATTCTGACTCATGGCAACCCCATGTGAGCAGAGTAGAACTGCTCTATAGAGTTTTCAAGGCAGTGACCTTTCAGAAGCAGATCTTCCAAGGTGCCTCTAGGTGGGTTCGAATCGCCAAACTTTCAGCTAGTAGTCAAATACTTAACAGTTTGGGCTACCCTGGAAACTCCATAACATACAGCTAGCATTGAACAACTGAAGGCTAAAGTTTAAACCTATCTATCCACGTGGTAGTAATCTTCATTTCAGAAGGCACAAATGATCAGAGGTCAGGAATGTTTCTTCTCTATGAAGAAGACAAGCATGAGGCAGGACTATAATGGCTGGGGATTGTGACAAAGTTGCATGAAATAAGGGAAAAAAGAAAAGCAGCATTGTCATCACTCCTAAAACTCTTGGCTTTGTGCCTTGCATATTGGACTGTGGAACTCTTTTTGGCAGTGCAGGGTACCAAGGTGAGGGCACAGCACATCCAGCGCCACGTTTGAAGTGTGCCATCACCACAGCTTTAAGGCGCTTTTACTCATAGTCGGCCTCCTTCAGCAGGATCTGCCAATTAGATGGAGTTTCTGCTTGAAAGCAAGGACCCTAAAACACAGATTTTCTCTAAAGGTCAGGGCAGTCACTCCCCTGTAACAAAGCTTAGGTGGCAGGGGAAACGCCTCTTAACCTCCTCGCAGTTTCTGCTAATTGGGTGCAGGCCTCTCCACCAAGACAAGGTAGTGAAAATGGCAGGCTCCCAATTAGCTTATGTTTCCCCTGAAGGTCCCTCTGCCTTCTGCTCCTAAATTCTTTCAGTCATGTGTTGTAAACTCCCTGCTTCCTCCTTTGTGGGGTTTATTAGTTGCAGTAAAGTGTGGGGATAAAAGAACAAAGTCAGCTTATGATCTATTATCTGCCAATATTATAGTCTGCTTAGAGTCAGGGAAACGGTAATGGTTAAGAGGAACTCAAACTTTTTAAAACATCGTCTAACATCAAAACTAAGAATTCTGCTGGCCTTTTTGTTTCTTGGGACTCAGAGTTAAAATATTAGGAGTACAAAAGCGGGTTCAAGGTAATACATTTTCAACAATAACCCATTTGGTTTTCAAATCCTTTGTCCTTCCTCTGAGATCTCCCAGAAAAAAAAGAAGTCACAAGACTGACACAAGAAAAGGATGTTCTTTCAAAGACACACAGCTCTCTATCTTGTGAGATGAAATCTGATGTAGGATTCAGCTACAGCCTATTCTATCTGAGCAAGGTGAATTAGTCACCGAAAAGCAAGGATATTATTTCTATAAATTATGTCGGGTTTGGTCTCAAGCAGCTCCAGGATACGGAGTTCTAATAAGATACATCACCCACCTTTTGTTACAGAAGTATAACTTACCAATATTCTGACAGAGGGAAAGAAGTTTCAATATCCCCTAATATATCAATCTCACACAAAGAGTAAGACACCCTCAGCGTCTAAAGGTACCTGCTAGCTCAGCTCTCTAGCAGTCTTTTTTCCTTTACATCCTAATGTTTATTCCCACTGATAAAGCTGATGTGGTCATAATTGCCTTCAAAAACAAAGATAATGAGAGACAAGCACTCTAGGAGGAAACAGAGCAAAAACAAACCCACTGGAGGTATATAAAATCTAGAACTCCATTGACCTCTTCACTCTAGCTGGCATAACTAAAGCAAGAGAGCCATCCGTTCTATCCTGCTGACTCCCAAAGATAAAGACAGGGGGCTGATTTTTTTTTTTTTTTTTTAACCATATAAGCACTCTTTTATCTGTGTGATGTCATATTCTTCGTTATATTTTTAATGGCAAAAACTAAAGAGAAAAGAAAGAAAGTCACAGAAGAGACGTCACCCATCCAAGTCAGATGACTCACAAGGAATAGTTAACAGAATAAATTTGCACTAACACAAGAACTGCTAAACTGGATTTCCAGTGGTATCCTCCATAACCTATTGCTCCTCTTTTGCTCAAACATCATAGTGCTTATTTCTAACTCATTTTTAAAAATATTATTTTAATGAGTTTTCTTCTGCTGTTGTTACCTTGTTAAATAGTTTTCAGTCTAATTAATTATCCTGCTGATGTGAAATTACCAATAGACTGTACTGCTCAAGGTAAAAGCAGTCTCAATATCAAATTTAGTGAATAGATCATCATTTTTTAAACTTATACCAAGGAAGAAAGAGTTTTTTAGCAATCATTTAGTTACTGTTGTCTATACAGGGTAAGGTAGTAAGAGTACATATAAAAACAAAAAAAAAAAAAAAACACCTGCTTGAGCATGTTACAATACTTCAGATAACTTCAGCAGAACAAATCAAGACTCAATTTTTAGAAAAAAGTGTTTGTGTGGATTCTCAATGCAATCATTATTGCTTAAAAAGCAACTATCTTAGTACAAAGCAGAATTACATTACTTTCTTAAAAACAGATCTACAAATGCAATAAAATTATATCTTTATAACCTAATTAAGTGTATTTTATTTTAGAAACTCTGGGCTGCCAATTTTTTCTCCTAATCTCACATTAAAAAATTGTCATTTTACAATGTCTACATTCTACCTTGGTGAGCAGCACCTGTGGTCTTAAAAGCCTGTGAGCAGCCATCTAAGATACTCCACTGGTCTCACCCCTTTGGGAGCAAGGGAGAATGAAGAGAACAAGACACAAGAACAAGATTAGTCCAAAGGACTAATGGACCAAAGCTACCAAGGCCTCCACCAGTCTGAGTCCAGTACAGCTAGATGGTGCCTGGCTACCACCACTGACTGCTCTGACCGGGATCACAACAGAGGGTTCTGGACAGAGCTGGAGAAGGATGTAAAACAAAATTCTAACACACACAAAAAAAGACCAGATTTACTGGCCTGAAAGAGACTGGAGAAACCCTGAGAGTATGGCCCCCAGACACCCTTTTAGCTCAGTGGTAAAGTCACTTCCGAGGTTCACCATTCAGCTGGGGATTGGACAGCCCCATAAAACAAAATGGGACTAATGAGGCACAGCAGTCCAGGGACAAGGACTAGAAGGCAGAAGGGGACAGGAAAGCTGGTGATAGGGAACCCAACGTTGAATAAGGATAGTGTTGATGTGTCGTGAGGTTGTTAACCATTGTCATAGGGCAATATGTGTACTAACTGTTTAATGAGAAACTATTTTGTTCTGTAAACCTTCATCTAAAGTGAGAATAGCAGCACAACCGGAAGAACATAATCGATGTCACTGAATTGTGCATGTAGAAATCTTTGAAATGGTGTATCTTTGGCTATGTATATTTTCACCAAAAGAAAAACGGTTGAGAAGGGAGAAGGCTGACATGTCATGGGGTTGTTAACCAATGTCATCAAACCATATGTGTACTGACTGTTTAATGAGAACCTATTTGTTCTGTAAACCTTCACCTAAAGTACAATAAATAAAATAAAAGAAACAGATTATTGAAACAGCAAAAAAAAGGAAAAAAACACATTTACTGGCCTGACAGACTAGAGAAACCTCAAGAGTATGGCCCCCAGACACCCTTTTAGCTCAGTGGTGAAGTCACTCCCAAAGTTCACCATTCAGCCAGGGATTGGACAGCCCCATAAAACAAAAACGGGACTAACAAGGCACAGCAGTCCAGGGACAAGGACTAGAAGGCAGGAGGGGACAGGAAAGCTGGTGATAAGGAACCCAAGGTTGAGAAGAGACAGTGTTGACATGTCGTGGGGTTGTTAACCATTGTCATAGGGCAATATGTGTACTAACTACTTAATGAGAAACAATTTGGTCTGCAAACCTTCATCCAAGGTACAAAAAAAAAAAGAATTATCCATGTGAGATCAAATTGACAACAGCAACTCAAAAGGTTTAATGGGAAGCCTAGGGGGCAGTGAGTTGAAGATAATGGTTATGGAATAATTTGGAAAAGGATAGTGAGAATAGCAGCACAACTGGAAGAATGTAATCAATGTCACTGAACTGTACATGTAGAAATGGTGTAACTTTGGATACGTATATTTTCACCAAAAAAAGGGTCCTCCAGGATCGAGACAGGAGAGTGCTGACATGCTGTGGAGTTGTTAACCAATGTCATAAAACAATATGTGCACTGACTTTTTAATGAGAAACTAATTGTTCCGTAAACCTTCATCTGAAGTACAATTTAAAAAAATTCTTTTTTTAAATTGTCATTTTAGCATATTTAGCTAACTGTTGATTGTCACCCCCCACCGCTGACAACACCATCACCTCTCTCCTTGCTTTAAAAGAACCCCGATTTTGATCCAGGTATGAGAAATCGTGTGTTTCTGGGAAAGTTAGCCACCCACCCCTCAGCTCCAGGGGGTCCAGTTCAATAAGTCTACACTAACTCTGATGACTTTACTCCCTCTGATGTAGAAATGGGCATGTAATTCAATTCTGGCCAACAAAATACGAAAGGACATCTGCTGTGGGGGCTTGTGAGAAAGGTTTATTTATTTCCAAAAGAGCCATGAAGAAGAAAAGGGCCCTGTTTCCCTTCCAGCCATGTAAGGATGCAATTGTTGGAGCTCTGACAGGAAGTCTAGCTTAAGGAAAAATGCCCAGGTGCTGCAGGTGGCAGTGAAAAGACAGAGATCTGGCTCCTCAACGTTGTCACTAAGCCTTCCTTGCCCCCAGACTTCTTATTATATGAACTATAAATTCTTCATAATTAATCTGTTTTTAGTTAGATTTTCTGTTGTGAGCAGCCAATTCTTTTCTTACTAATCTATTAAGATACATTGAGTGCTTCTAAGTGGCAGGCATAATTATAAACCCTTCATGGGTGTTATATCACAATTTTGCAAAATAATCATTCTTCCTAAGACAGGAAGCAGGTATTTCTATGAAGCAAGTTCTAGGATTATCCTATTTAATAGAAGAGTAAACTGAGGTATGAACATATTTAGTAACATGCACAAATCTCACTCATACATGGTAAATCACTAGTAGGGGCAACCAGCCAGTCTGACTCCAGGGTACACACTAAAATATCTAAATCATAAAACATTAATTTCAAAGTGCTAATAAAATAATAGCATCAATTAGTTTAAAAATACGGTACAATTTTGAGAAAATTGTGTTTCCTAAGTAGAACTTCATTTATTTTGTATTTTAAGAATTATTTCTGTCACACAATATTTACATGTGAACAATTAACCAGTCATCCTCATGTTGACCTTGCCTTGTGACAACAGTAGAGCTGTGCTCCACAGGGTTTTCAGTGGCTGATTTTATGGAAGCAGATCACCAGATATTTCTTCTGAGGTGCTTCTGAGTGGATTCAAACTTCTGACCTTTCAGTTAGCACTCAAATGCATCAACCATTTGCACCACCCAGGTGCAATTACTATATGATAAAAATCATTACATCTGCCATATCATCAACAGTGTCAAAGGCAAGTTGTCGTTTTGTGTTGATGTTTCATTCTTGCACACCACCCGTACATAAAATTATTTTAGGAGATTGGCAATATAAAACATAGACTGAGATGAAATAAGTAAAATACTTATGATTTCACTCCACTGATATCTAAATTGAAAAACAGCTGTCCTAATATCTAGGCAACAGAATTAATAACAATTTTAAAAATTGCTAAAGCAGATAAACAACAAAATATCCTTTCACTGAGTACTCACCTAGTATTCCATCTATAGGAACTTCTTTAAAAAAATAATCAAGTGACCAAGTAACCAAGTATAATTTTAAACTATTAAAATTACAAAGAACACGCTGGAGTCCTAATCACAGGAAAAAACCACGGTGACTAACAATAAAAACATCATGACTTTAAAAAAGCAACACTGGAATAATCTGTATTTTATACATCAAAATCTACCAGTTAAATTCTTAAGTCTTTATAGAAGCTAAGGCAATTTGCTTCTCTAACAGTGATGTAACAATTGCACAAAGTCATTCTTCCCAAGACAGGAAGCAATTATGTCTACCGAGTGGTGAACAATTCTGATTCCATGAATTGCAGGTGGCTACAACGCAGAGTGAACTAGTCGACTCTAAATACTTACAAACCTAAACTAGGCCCTTGACATTTCTGAAAGGAGAAGTCTTCAAACCTAACAAAATAATATAAATTCTGAAAAACCACAATTTCATATGTTTCTCTCATAAGATGAAGCCAGGAAGAGTAGAAATTTTGTCTCCTCAGATCCTCTGAGTTATTGTCCATGACAGAAGAGGCCACAGGCAGCCTTGAAAATTTATTCACTAACTTTATTATTCACTGCCAAATAACTGTGCCTTGGCAACAGTATAAACTCTAAAGTTGTGATTCCTTCAAAATCTACTGTAAATATTCATAACGCTTGTAAAAAGTCTTGATCAAGGATCCCCACAGAAATATTCTGAATTTATGTTAGATGACTCTAACATACAGCCTGGTACTTAACTGAAGTTTGTTAGAATAATTTACCTTTACTCATCATTGTTAGGGGGCAAAACATCTTTGGGGTGTGGGGTAGGACATTACACCAATGACACGTTTGTAAAGATTCATTTCTGTTACCTGCTCTTGCTTTTCCAGCCACTTGTCCACCATCGGATGACTGGCACTCAGAGAGGAGCGAGCATTGTCTCTCTGAAATTGGTTAGACCAGTTACTAGTATCCCGTGGGAGGCTTCGGTAGTTTTCATCTTTCTATTCAAAAAGAAACAAAAAGGTGTTTTGAAAAAACAGACGTTGCAAATTAACGATGCAACTTGTTTTTCAAAAATCACAGAGAAATGTTTCTACATATTTAAAATATTTCTCCAAGCCTATAAAAAAGAGCTGACTGAGGAAATTCCACCCAGACTAGACCTCAGAAATGTAGTCATGTGCTTAAGAGAAGGGAGACTAATGACTATATCAGGGAAGTTGGCCACACATACACATGCACACAACAGACAAAACACTATACTCTGTGCTCCCGCCCAAATCAATCTCCCCAAACCAAGGATGAATACCAAAAATGTAAGAAATGTCGTCTTCTTTCCAGTTTCACAATTCTGTTATAAGGTATCTTCTACCATTCACCAAAAATGTTTAAAGCAAGAAAACAAATCAATTTGGCTCTTATTTGGATCCTTCCAGTTTTGTTACTTTGGACGTGATAGTTAACCCTCTCTGGATCTGTTCTGTTAGCTATTTCACAACCTAGCTGTAACCATTAACTTAAATATTATCAAGTTTGATAATGCTTATGACATGCTTACGATAAGTGATGTCTTTACAAAAAAACCTATCTAGTCGATAAACATTCCTTCAATACTCCCCCTGTACCCATTGCCATTGAGTCAATTCCGACTCACAGGAACCCAACAGGAGAGAGTAGAACCATCCCATCGGGTTTCCAAGAAGCGGCTGGGGGATTCGAACTGCAGACCTTTTTCAGTTAGCAGCTGTAGCTCTTAACCACTACACCATGCTACTGGAGTCTTCTTTCAAATAACAACTTACAATAATATCTTTGGCATTGGGGCAGTAAAACTTAATTTCAATGTTCTGAATATAAATAGAAAGCTAGCATAAAGGAAGGGAGACAAAATTTTTAGTATAATACCTAAAATCTAAATATCTCCTACAAGAATAAATTAAAAATCTTAACCTCCACTAGACTCATTTATATCAGTACCCCATCTTAAGAGAAATACTGAAATAGTCTCATTAATAATGTTAACAATAGTTTGGCTGTAAATAATACATATATAATTCTTTATTCTTCATTATTTAAACTATATTTTTATTTTTAACCTAATTTTGTTGTTGAGAATATCCACAGCAAAATATACACCAATTCAACTGTTCCTACATGTACCATTTAATGACATTGATTACATTCTTTGAGCTGTGCAATCATTCTCATCATCCTTTTCTGAGTTGTTCCTCCTCTATTAACATAAACTTGCTGTCCCCTCAGTTTCCTATCTAATCTTCCGAGTTGCTATTGACAATATGATCCCATATAGATGGATCTCAAAAAAGCACAACGCTCAAGGCAGATATTCTCTACTTGTTAAGCTAAACTATTAATTGGTTTTAAGAACACCTTGGGGGATATAACAGGCTTAAGTTTTAAAGATTATCTCAGGGCAACAGTATCAGGGATTCATCCAGCCCCTTTGGTTCCAGAAAGTCTGGCATCCATGAGAATTTGAAATTCTATTCTGTACTTTCCTCTTTTCGATCAGGATTCTATGAAATCTTTGATCAAAATGTTCAGTAATGCTGGTAAGGAACCATCCAGTTCTTCTGTTCTCATGGCAAAGGAGGCACTTGTTCATGGAGGCAATTAGCCACACATTCTATATCGTAGTCCCATTCCTGACTCTCCTTCTTCCTCTGTTGCAGCAGGTGAATAGAAACCAATTGTTCTACCTTGAATAGCCACTTGCAAGCTTTAAAGACATCAGGATCAATGCATCAAACTAGAAGATAAAACAGAGGCACTAAATATGTTATCATTAACTTCTGGCAACATGGCGCTCTAGGCAGAAGCACCATGCTGTCCCTCCACAGCAAAGATCTGAAAAACTGAGCCAAACAGAGAAAACAGCAATCCTGAAACCCTAGAACATTAAATGAAGAGATAAAGAACTCAGCCAAGCACCAAATGGAGTGAGAAACCGACAGCGAACGGAGAGCAAAGAGAGATTCATACAGAGGTCCTCTAAAAGCTAACACAGCATGGATCTGCCATCTTGGACTCCTATCAGAGACCGGAAAATAGGGGGTACAAGAAAGCAGCTTCACGGAGCTTCCAGCAGGAGACAGAACAACTGGTAACTAACAATGCATGCTTTCCCAGCACCTACCCTTCTTCACCCCCACTCAGCATCCTCTGCTTCATGCCATCACAGTCTCCTGGCCAGGAAGCACCGGCTGCTTGGATTCCACCCGCCCACACTGGCCAACTCCCTGAGTGCCACTTGTTGGCTACTGGTGTTGCTTTTCTTCACTTCTTTTCATTTCTTCCCTACCTCTCATCACTGCCCCCTCCTTTCACTCAAATACCTGGCTCCGTGCACCATCTCTGCTTCTTCCTAAGGGGCTGAGGAGCTCCGTTTGAGGGTGGAACAGCTTCCCGGTCTGTGCTGCCACAACTGTGAGATCCCAGGGCTTTTTTTGTTTGTTTGTTTGTTTTCTTTTTCTTTTCTCAAATGGGGATCCCATTCTGGCCAGGCAGTACTACACAGCTTGGGACCTACCCCCACAGCTTGCACAGACATGCAGAGGGATCCCTGTGAGCATTTCTTTTTTTATGTTTTTTTTCTTTTTTCTGTTTTTTGGGGGGGCTTTTCTTCTTCTTTTTTTAAATTTGTTTCATTTTCTTTTCCCTCCTTTTCCCTTTTTCTCTTTCTTCATAACTCAGTTTCTCAGCTCTCTATACCTTACTTCTCTTCCTGTCCCCTGAATACCTGGAGCTGAAAACCTCTATGCCTTCTAGCCAGGCTGTACATCAACACCTGGGAACAACTTCCCCACACCTCGTAGCTACACTGGTGGGATCCCCGGGAGCTTTGCTTTTCTTCTTTCTTTCTAATTTTTCTTTAATCATTCTTTTCTTTTTTTTCTTCTTCTTCCCTTGTTTGTTTTTCTCCATTTCATAATCTCTCATCTCTCCAATCCAATGGCAAGCTCCCCTAGCAATCGTTTTTGTGTGTGTGTATGTTTTGGGCTCCTGTTCCTCTCTCCTCTCTCCCATACCCATCTGAGCGCCACACATCATAATATCCCAGCTCCATCCTGCCTACGTGCACCATGCACTTAACATACCACCACCAAGCAGTACAGGCAAGGCCTACCGGAACCTGCCATACACCGATTACCGACCTGCCCTGGTGGCTGTAGTAAGTACCACAAACAACCCATTCCAGGAACTACTCTTCAGCTAGAACTGCCCTGCCATACCATATCTGAGTGACTGAACTTGCTAATTAGAGGAGGCAAAAAGTATTGTGCCCACAGATGAGTAAACAACAAAGAACGCAGAGCCCGCCTGCTCAGACATAGCCAAATTAAAAAAAAAAAAAAAAAAAGGACGAAACAAACAAATCTACAATCAATAAACAAGAAAAATAACTACTGACTGCTGCGAAGACAGCAGACAATATCAAAACATTTGCTAAAACAGGACAGGATGGTTCAAGTAAGCGTCCAAAATAAAATACCAGATGATTTTCCAGTGGAAAAAAAGGCACTAGAACTACCTGAAAGGGAATTAAAATCTATAATACTCAGAATTATCCAAGAGTTGAAGCAAAAAAGCAGGAAAAAATGAGCAAAAAAAAAAAAAAAAAAAACAGACAAATTCATGGAAAATACAGACCAAAAAATGGAAGAATTCAGGAAAATAATAAAGGAACAAAATGCCAATATAAATTCACAGCTAGAAATTATACAAAAACAACAATTAGAAATCCAAAAGATAAACAACAAGATTTCAGAAATCGGCAGTGTCACAGAAAGGCTGAGGAGCAGATCTGAAATGCTGGAAGACAGGATCAGTGGAATTGAAGACAAACACTTGGATACAATTCTGTTCAAGTAAAACTCAGAAAAAAGAACAAAGAAGAGTGAAGACACCCTGAGAATTATGTTGGATACAATCAAAAGCAAAAATCTCTAAGTGACTGGAGTTCCAGAACAGGGGGAGAACACAGAAAACACAGACAGGATCATTGAAGAAGTGCTGACAGAAAACTTCCCCAATACCATGAAAGATGAAAAGCTGACCATCCAAGAAGCTCAACAAACGCCATATACGATACACCCCAAAAGAAAATCACCAAGGCATATATCATAATCACTCTCGCTAAAACCAAACACAAAGAATCCCGAGAGCTGCTCGAGAAAAACAAATAGTCACATACACAGGAGAAACAATAAGACTAAGCTCGGATTATTCGGCAGAAACCATGAGGGCAAGAAGGCAATGGGATGACATACATAAAACCTTGAAAGAAAAAAATTGCAAGTCAAGAATAATATACCCTACAAAACTCTCATTCAAATATGATGGTGAAATTAAGTCATTTTCAGATAAACAGAAATTAAGGGACTATGTAAAAACCAAACCAAAGTTACAAGACTTATTAAAGGAACTCCTTCAATCTGGGAACAAACAATATCAGACCACAGGCTGAATACAGGACATAGGATTGTACTAGGCAGATACCTAGGAAATGAACTCTTACGGACTATGCAAAACCAAAAGAATTACAAAAGGGAACCAGAGAGGTTAATCTGTAAATGACAACAGCATCAGAACAATAAAAGAGGGAATAAACAGTGTAAGCATAGAACCTTCTAATGGAGAGGTAGTCAAGCGATACCAAGTAATAATAGGTTGGTTCAAATCTAGGAAAATAACGGTAATTAAAAGGTAACCACAAAGAAAGTGAACAAACCCATTCATCAAAATAAAGAACAAAAACACAAAGTCTCAGTAAAAACAAAACCTACAAAAACAAAAGTAAATCAGCACAGGAGAGTAAGAAGAACAAAGAAAACATAAACACCACAAAAATAAGCACTACAAACTGCAATCCCACTCCTACGAATATATCCTAGAGAAATAAGAGCTGTCACACGAATAGACATACGCACACCCATATTCACTGAAGCACTGTTCACGATAGCAAAAAGATGGAAACAACCTAGATGCCCACCAACAGATGAATGGATAAACAAACTATGGTACATTAACAATGGAGTATTATACAAAGATAAAGAACAATGATGAATCTGTGAAGCATCTCATAACACGGAGGACATTATGCTGAGTGAAATCAGTCAATCACAAAAGGACAAATATTCTATGAGACCTCTACTGTATAAAACATGTAAAAGTTTACACACTAAAAGAAACAATCTTTGTTGGTTACAAGGGATGGGAGGGGTGGCGGGGAACTAAATAGATAAGTGGTAGCTTTGGTGAAGGGTAAGACAGTACACATTACTGGGGAAGCCAGCACAACTTGTACGAGGAAACGTCATGGAAGCTCCACAGACAAATCCAAACTACCTGAGGGACCGAACTGCTGGGCGGAGGGCTGTGGGGACCATGTTCTCGGGGAACATCTAGCTCAAATGGCATAACACAGTTTATAAAGACAGTGTTCTACATTCTACCTTGGTGAGTGTCTGGGCTCTTGAAAGCCTGTAAGCAGCCATCTAAGATACTCCACTGGTCTCACCCCTTCAGGAGCAAGGGAGAATGAAGAGAACAAGATACAAGGGAAAAGATTAGTCCAAAGGACTAATGGACCACAGCCACCATGGCCTCCACCAGATTGAGTCCAGTACAGCTAGATGGTGCCCAGCTACCAAGTCTGACTGCTCAGACCAGGATCACAATAGAGGGTCCTGGACAGAGCTGTAAACGGATGTAGAACAGAACTCTAACTCACAAAAAAAAAAAAAAAAAAGACCAGATTTACTGGCCTGACAGACTGAAGAAACTCCAAGAGTATGGCCCCCCGACACCCTTTTAGCTCAGTGGTAAAGCCCCTCCTAAAGTTTACTGTTTAGCCAGGGATTGGACAGCCTCATGAAACAAAACAGGACTAATGACACACAGCAGTCCAGGGACAAGGATTAGAAGGCAGGACAGAACAGTAAAGCTGGTGACAGGGAGCCCAAGGTTGAGAAGGGACAGTGTTGACATGTCATGGGGTTGTTAACCACTGTCATAGGGCAAGATCTGTACTGTTTAATGAGAAACTACTTGTTCTGCAAATCTTCACCTAAGGTAAAAACAACAACAAAAAAATCTATGTGAGATCAAATTGACAACAGCAACTCAAAAGGTTTGATGTGAAGCCTAGGGGACAGTGAGTTGAAGATAGTGGTGATGGAATAATTAGGAAAAGAATAGTGAGAGAAGCAGCACAACTGGAAGAATGTAATCGATGTCACTGAACTGTACATATAGAAATTTTCAAAATGGTGTAACTTTGACTATGTATATTTTCACCAAACAAAAGGTCCTCAAGGTCAAGAAGGGAGAGTGTTGACAGGATGTGGGGTTGTTAACCAGTGTCATAAAAGAATATGTGTACTGACTATTTAATGAGAAAATATTCTGTAAACCTTCATCTAAAGTACAATAAAAAAATTTAAAAAAAAAAAAGCAAAGGCTGGAAAAAAATACATCAACCTAACAACTACCAAAAAAGAGCAGGAATAGCAATTCTAATCTCAGATACAACAGACTTTAAAAAAAAATCCACCCTAAAAGACAAAGAAGGACACTATATAATGATTAAGGGGACGATCCATCATGAAGACATAACCATAATAAACATCTACACACCGAGTGACAGGGTTCCAAAATACACAAAACTCTAACAGCACTGCAAAGAGAAATTGACAGTTCCACAATAATAGTAGGAGACTTCAACACACCACTCTCAGCAAAGGACAGAACATCTAAAAAGAAACTCAGCAAAGATTCGGAAAACCTGAAGAGCACAATCAGCCAACTTGACCTCACAGACATATATAGAACACTCCATCCAACACCCGCAAACAATACATTTTTTTCCAATGCACATGGAACATTCTCTAGAATAGACCACATTTTAGGCCACAGAGCAATCCTCAACAAGATCCAAAACGCTGAGATAATTCAAAGGATCTTCTCTGAACACAATGCAATCAAGGTAGAAATTAACAACAGAAAGAACATGGAAAAAAAAATCAATTACATGGAAACTGAATAACATCATGCTTACAAACCACTGGGTAACAGAAGAAATCAGAGATGTAATCAAAAAATTCCTAGAATCAAACGAGAATGAAAACACATCATACCAAAACCTTTGAGAAATAGTAAAGGCAGTCCTCAGAGGACAATTTATAGCAATAAATGAAAACATCAGAAAAGAAGAAAGGGACAAAATCAAAACATTAACTACACAACTCAAACAAATAGAAACAGAACAGCAAAAAAAGCCGTCACCCACCAGAAGGAAATAATAAACATCAGAGCAGAAATAAATGAAATAGAGAACAGAAAATAAACAGAAAGAATCAACAAAACCAAAAGTTGGTTCTTTGACAGAATCAACAAAATTGAGAAACCACTGGCCAGACTGACAAAAGAAAAACAGGAGGGGACGCAAAGAACCAAAATAAGCAATGAAATGGGGGGACATTACAACAGACCCAACTAAAATAAAAAGGATTATAACAGAATATTATGAAAAACTATACTCCAACAAATTTGAAAACCTAGAGGAAATGGATAAATTTCTAGGAACACACTACCTACCCAAACTACAACAAAGTGATGTTGAAAATCTGAACAGACCATAACAAGAGAATAGATTGAAAAGGTAATAAAAACTCCCAACAAAAAAAACCCCTGGCCCAGATGGTTTCACTGGAGAATTCTACAAAACATTCAGAGAAGAGCTTATACCGGTACTACTCAAGCTATTTCAGAGCACTGAAAAGGAAGCAACACTTCTGAATTCATTCTATGAAGCCAGCGTAACCTTGATACCAAAACCAGGCAAAGACACCACAAAAAAAAGAAAATTACAGACCAATATCTCCTAAAATATAGATGCAAAAATTCTCAACAAAATTCTAGCCAATAGAATTCAGCATCACATCAGAAAAATAATACACTACGACCAAATAGGATTCATACCAGATATGCAAGGATGGTTCAACATTAGAAAACCCATCAATGTAATCCACCACATAAATAAAACGAAAGAAAAGAATCACATGATCATCTCAATTGACGCAGAAAAGGCATTCAGCAAAGTCCAACACCCATTCCTGATAAAAAATCTCAATAAAATAGGTATAGAATGGAAATTTCTCAACATAATACAGGGCATCTATGCAAAACCAACAGCTAACATCATTCTTAATGGACACAGGCTGAAACATTCCCAATGAGAACAGGAACAAGACAAGGATGCCCTTTAGCACCACTCCTATTTAACATTGTGCTGGAAGTTCTAGCTAGAGCAATAAGGCAAGAAAAAGAAATAAAGGGCATCCAAACCGGTAATGAAGAAGTTAAACTGTCCCTGTTTGCAGATGATATGATACTATGCATAGAAAATCCTAAAGACTCCACAAGAAATCTACTGGAACTAATAGAAAGATTCAGCAGAGTAGCAGGATACAAGATAAACATACAAAAATCAGTTGGATTCCTATACACCAATAAAGAGAACGATGAAAAGGAAATCAAGAAAACAATACCATTAATAATAGCCCCTAAAAAATAAAATACTTAGGAATAAATCTGACTAGGGATGTAAAAGACCTATATAAAGAAAACTACAAAACACTACTGCAAGAAACCCAAAGGAATCTACATAAATGGAAAAACATACCATGCTCATGGATAGGTAGACTCAACATTGTAAAAATGACAATTCTACCCAAAGCACTTCACAAATACAATGCAATCCTGATACAAATACCAACACTCTTCAAAGAAATGGTAAAACTAATCATTAACTTTATATGGAAAGGGAAGAAGCCCCAAATAAGTAAAGCACTACTGAAGAAAAAGAATAAAGTTGGAGGACTCACACTACCTGACTTCAGCCTGGTACTGGTACAATGACAGACACATAGACCAATGGAACAGAATTGAGAACTCAGATGTAAATCCATCCACCTACGGTCACCTGATCTTCGACAAGGCCCCAATGTTCATCGAATGGGGAAAAGGCAGTCTTTTTAACAAATGGTGCTGCGAAAACTGGATATCCATCTGCAAAAAAATGAAACAGGACCCATACCTCACGCCGTATACAAAAACTAATTCAAGATGGCTCAAAGACCTAAATATAAGGCCAAAAACTATAAAGATCATAGAAGAAAAAATAGGACCAATGCTACAGGCCTTAATACACGGCATTAACAGGATATAAACCATAACCATCAACATACAAACTCCAGAAGATAAGCTAGATAAATGGGATCTTCTAAAAATCAAACACCTATGCTCTTCAAAAGACTTCACCAAAAGAGTAAAAAGAGAACCTACAGACTGGGAAAAAATTTTTGGACAGTACAAGTCAGAAATAAAGGTCTAATCTCCATAATCTACAAGAAAATCCAACACCTCCACAACACAAAGACAAATAATCCTATTAAAAAATGGGCAAAGGAAATGAACAGACACTTCACCAAAGAAGACATTCAAGCAGCCAACAGACACATGAGGAAATGCTCATGATCACTACCCATTAGAGAAATCCAAATTAAAACCACAATGAGATACCATCTCACCCCGGCATTACTGGCACGAATCAAAAACACTGGAAATAACAAATGTTGGAGGGGCTCCAGGGAGATCGGAACTCTTATGCACTGCTGGTGGGAATGCAAAATGATACAACCATTTTGGAAAATGATATGGCACTTCCTTAGAAAGCTAGAAATAGAAATACCATACGATCCAGCAATCCCACTCCTAGGAATACATCCTAGAGAAATAAGAGTTGTCACCCGAAAAGACATATGCACACCCATGTTCTTGGCAGCACTGTTCACAATAGCACAACGATGGCAACAACCTAGATGCCCATCAACAGACGAATGGATAAACAAACTATTGTACATACACACAATGGAGTACTATGCAACGATAAAGAACAATGATGAATCTGTGAAGCATCTCATAACATGAATAAACTGGAGGACATTATGCTGAGTGAAATAAGTTAATCACAAAAGGACTAATATTGTATAAGACCTCTATTTTAAAAACGCATGAAAAAGTTTACACACAAAAAGTAACAACCTTTGTTGGTTACTAGGGATGGGAGGGGTTAGGGGGAAATACTAAATAGGCAATATATAAGTGGTATCTTTGGTGAAGGGTGAGACAGCACACAATACTGGGGAAACCAGCACAACTTGTACAAGGAAAGCTCATGGAAGCTCCCTAGACACATCCAAACTCCCTGAGGGACTGAATTGCTGGGCGGAGGGCTGTGGGGACCATGGTTTCAGGGAACATCTAGCTCAACTGGCATAACACAGTTTATAAAGAAAATGTTCTACATTCTACCTTGGTGAGTAGCATCTGGGGTCTTAAAAGCCGGTGAGCAGCCATCTAAGATACTCCACTGGTCTCACGCCTTCGGGAGCAAGGGAGAATGAAGAGAACAAGATATAAGGACAAGATTAGTCCAAAGGACTAATGGACCACAGCTACCAAGGCCTCCACCAGACTGAGTCCAGTGCAGCTAAATGGTGCCCGGCTACCACCGACTGCTCTGACTGGGATCACAACAGAGGGTTCTGGACAGAGCTGGAGAAGGATGTAAAACAAAATTCTAACACACACAAAAAAAAGACCAGATTTACTGGCCTGAAAGAGACTGGAGCAACCCCAAGAGTATTTCCCCCAGACACTCTTTTAGCTCAGTGTTGAAGTCACTTCTGAGGTTCACTGTTCAGCTGGGGATTGGACAGCCTCATAAAACAAAATGGGACTAATGAGGCACAGCAGTCCAGGGACAAGGACTAGAAGGCAGAAGGGGACAAGAAAGCTGGTGATAGGGAACTCAAGGCTGTGTAAGGACAGTGTTGACATGCAGTGGGGTTGTTAACCGTTGTCATAGGGCAACATGTGTACTAACTGCTTAATGAGAAACTATTTTGTTCTGTAAACCTTCATCTAAAGTGAGAATAGCAGCACAACTGGAAGAACATAATCAATGTCTCTGCACTCTGCATGTAGAAATTTTTGAAATAGCGTATCTTCGGCTATGTATATTTTCACCAAAAAAAAAAACAAAAAACCACAGTCGATAAGGTAGAGTGTTGACATGTCATGGGGTTGTTAACCAATGTCATGAAACAATATGTGTACTGACTGTTTAAAAAGAAACAATTTATTCTGTAAACCTTCACCTGAAGTACAATTAAATAAAAAATTAAAACATGTTATTAGGCCAGTTAACCAGGATGTCCCATGAAACCATGACCCAAAACCTCCAAAACAAGAAACCGAATCCCTGGAGGTTTTTTGTTGTACATAGCAGGCTCAGCAGCTACTCTTTTTCGTTTGTTTGTTTTAAATATATCTATCACATTACTTTTTCCACTACAACTTTTTACTCATGTACAAATTACTGACAGCAATTACAATAATGGTGGAACAACCTTACCCTTAATAAATGTGATTTTTCCAACAAACATGAACATGTGAACAGAAAAAGTACAATACAAGAAGTATTCTTCGCATAGACTTTAGCTGTAGACAAGGATACTATTTTCTTTTGCTTCACAAGTTCCCTCAGAGAATAAAATTTAAAAATGAATTAATATTACTGGACCTATGTCTACAAACATTTACCAATATAAATTTTGACATAAACTCCATAAGCTTTTTTTTAAACAAAGAATTAACCTATAAAAATAAAAATTTTAAAAGTCACAATTAAACTTTAGCAGTAAGTAAACATTTTTTACTAGAAAAACTTTACAAATTTCTAACCACTGCCTCTCAAGAAAGTTGTACGACAGCATAACTACAAGTGCAAGAAAAATAGTGGTAAGATTACAGATACTGCTCCATACACGGGGATTACAGACGGACCTTGCATGGTGATGGGAAATTTGGCAACAGTTATGAGCAGTGGTTGTAAAGCATGATTAATGTGATTGATATCACTAAATTGCACACCTGACAAATACTGAATTGGCAAAGGCTGTTATAATATAACATATATATATACAACAAGAAAATAAAGCTCACCTAATCTCAAAATGGAGCCCTGGAGACACAGTGGTTAAGGACTTGTCTGCTAACCAAAAAGTTGGCAGTCTGAATTCACCAGCCACTTCTTGGAAATTCTATGGGGCAGGTCTACTCTGTCCTATAGGACTGCTATGAGTTGGAATCAACAATGGGTTTTTTTTTTTTTTTTTTAATCTCGAAATATTAAAAAAAAATAAATAAAAACCTGTTACCATTGAATCAATGGCAACTCTGTGTGTGTCAGAGTAGAACTGTGCTCCATAGTGTTTTCAATTGCTGATTTTTTTGGAAGTAGATCACCACGCCTTTCTTCCAAGGCACTTCTGGGTAAACCTGAACCGCCAACCTTTTGGTTAGTAGCTGAGCATGTTAACTATGTGCACCACCCTGAAACTCCAAAAAATACTAATAGCCTCTTCCTCAAACTTGATCATGACAGATTTAGAACAAAGGAAAAGAAATATTATTTCACATCATAGGCAATAAACATAATGGCAAAAAAAAAAGGGTAAATTTACAATCGGTAGATAAATTTACTGATGACAGAGCCTTAAACGTCATATTAGAGAGATGTGGAGGAAACAAGAACAACTTTTTTATGGCAGGGATCTTGGGACTACCAATGACTAAGGATTTGGCTTTTATGTTCACTATCTACCACTGCAGGTAATTATTACACCAATACCTTACTTTGAAATGAATTATTAAACAGAAAGTATTAAAATTCTATTCTGCTTTTTCAGTAGGAACTGAATTTTACAGAAATCAATCAGTGCCAACTGAAGAGGGGAAGCTTGTCTTTTCAAAAGACTGCCAAGTAACGGAAGTAGAATAAATAACAGAATTAGATAAATCACTATTTTCAAACTCCTGATGAAATAATTCATGCAGGCAAGGATAAGCAATGGATGCAAAAAGTGTTAGGTGAAAAGTTGGTAGGAAACTGGATGTTTGCATGTGCCAAAATATCACCTGCAAAGAGAAAAATACATCTACAAAATTAAGAGATCAGATGCTACAAAATTCTCACTTTTCGTGGTTCCTAGAACTCAGTATGCTACTGGTACTCCTTTGTTCCTTCCGAATCTTATTATTCTTTTTCCCTTAAATGGGCCTCAGTGGCTCTATCTCTGAACTGCTTATTCCGTCTCCCTGGACAAGCTCAAAAAAGAGTACAATTTCAAAAACCTCTATCGTGACAACTTCCAGGCACAGGTCACCAACACCAACCTTTTTCCTGAACACAAGACTGAAATTCCCAACAAGATGTCTCAATAATACCTCAAACCCAATAGACCCAAAACGAAACTCATCTGCTGCATCAACCCACCCAACCTTAACACAAATGTTAAAAATCATCTCCATCTCTTTCTTCCTTCTCACATCTCCACAGTTGCTAAGTCTTGTTAATTCAACGTTTTTTGCCAACATTTCACTCCATGGCCTTCACCCTAGTTCAAGACCACCTTATCTCTCATCTAAAATGATTATAATAGCCTTCTAACTGAACTCTGGTTCAAGCCTTATCTTCCCCAGCAGTGTTCTACACTGCTTCCCGACTCAGGATTTTTCAAAAACTTAAGTTGAGTGACATCACACCTGTGCCAAACACTGCAAGGAGACCAGAGTAAAGTTTAGACAATTGTGCTCACTGCACCACACACATCTCTAAAACTTGCACACTTTTTTTCAACCAGGCCTTCCAATAACATTTCTTCTATAAAAATACTTGCCATTATTCAGAGTAGTTCCAACTCCCTCATTCTCAGTTGAACTAATTATGTCATGCTTCCTGTCACCACTATATTCTAATTTTACTTCTAATTGTAGTTCTAACTTATAATTTAGTTAATGTTTAAAACTGTTATTTCTACCATCATAGTGAAACTTGGACCGAACATCACCGTTCACCATTAAACCCAAGCAAGCACTTTGCACTGTAGCTGACACCAACGTGGACAGCTTTTCCTTGAATATGTTTATGTTTCCTATCTTCACATGGTTTTAGAACCCCCGAATTTTAAAAGAACATTTTTGTAATTTTTTTTTAGTTGGAAAGGAAATGCTTTAAAAAGGTTTAACACAAACATCAGTGAAATATATTTTCACTGAAATGCATTAACTGTATTTTCAGATTTGTACTTAAAGATGTATAACACTGTTTCATGCCAACTTTGACTTAATGTCACACAAAGTATATAACGTCTGTGGAAAATGTAACTATTTCCACTGGCATCTTAAAAAAATAGTGTTTTATTTCTTCATCTATGACAGGTATGTGATAATATACTGCATCCAACTGTGACATTAATTCACACAGCAGGGCATCACATAATACTCATACTTAAGCAGATAAGGGTTAAAAATCAAAAGGCTGGTTCTTTTTAACTGCACCTGGAATGTTCTATAGTTTCATATTTGTAGAATTAACTTTGAGCAGTTAATGAATAAGAACAATAAAACTGGCAATAGCATCTCATAACAAAAAGGGTTTCCTAATCGAACAGTGTGATGGTAAAGTCAATAATAAATACATATGTTAATTAATTTATTATATATAAAAGCCTAGTGACTTGCAGTAATCTTGTCGTTATCGATTATGAGAAAAATTTCTAAAATACATTACTAATTGCTATGTTGTCGCTGTTATTGTGTCGACCAGCTGATTCCAACTCATATGTATTATCTTATTGGTAGCATTATGCAAGTCCTATTAGTATTTCAGCCATGTTCTTCCTATCAATTCTGCCCAAAGTTTGGACCATTACAAAACATGCAGTCATGTAAAGCTGTGATCTTCTGCTTATGTGAGTGTATCAATATATGTCATATCATGAAGTGTACTTTCTATTTCACTATATACTTAAATAGTCACGCTTCCAGTTAAATTTTATATAGTGCATTCTGTTCTCTTCAGTTTGAAATTTTTCATTTTTCTGTGAATGGTTTTCAAAAATATTGTCATTTTAACTATGTCTATATAATACTTTCCACCACGTATCTGCCAGTTTGTCGTACTGTGGTGGCTTGTGGTTGCTGTGATACTGGAAGCTATGCCACCAGTATTTCACATAACAGCAGAGTCACCCATGGTGGGCAGGTTTTAGCAGAGCTTCCAGACTAAGACAGACTAGGAAGAAAGATCTGGTGGTCTACTTCTGAAAAAAATTGGCCAGTGAAACCTTACAAATAGCAGCGGAACAGTGTCTGATATAGTGTAAGAAGATGAACCCTTCAGCTTGGAAGGCATTCAAAGGAAAACTGGGGAAAAGCTGCATCCTCAATTAGAGTCAACCTTAATGATGTGGATGGAGTCAAGCTTTCGGGACCTTCATGTGCTGATGTGGCATGACTCAAAGTGAAAAAAAAACAGCTGTAAACAACCACTAATAATCAGAACGTGAATCTAGGAAAATTAGAAGTCGACAAAAATGAAATGGAATGCAAAAAGACTGATATCCCAGGCATTAGTGAGCTGAAATGGACTGGTATGGGCCATTTTAAATTGGACAATTATATGGTCTACTATGCTGAGAATGACAAATTGAAGAGGAATGGCATCGAGTTCATTGTTAAAAAGAAAATTTCAAGATCTACCCTGAAGTACAACACTGTCAGTGATAGGATAATATCCATACACCTACAAGGAAGACCAGTTAATACGACTATTATTCAAATTTATGCATCAACCACTAAGGCCAAAGATGAGGAAATTGAAGACTTTTACCAACATATGCAGTCTGAAATTGATCCAACACAAAAATCAAGATGCATTGATAATTACTGGTGATTGGAATGCAAAGTTGAAAATGAAGAAGGACTAGTAGTTGGAAAACGCAGCCTTGGTGACAGAAACAACTCTGGAGATCTCATGATAGGATTTTGCAAGACCAAAGGACTTATTCATTTCAAAAACTTTTTTCAACAACGTAAATGGTGACTATACACGTGGACCTCACTAGATGGAAAACACAGGCATCAAACTGACTACATCTGGGGAAAGAGACAATGGAAAAGCTCAATATCATCAGTCAGACCAAGGCCAGGGGCCCGCTGCGGAACGGACCATCAATTGCTCATACCAAAAAACCAAATCAAACCCACTGCCTTCGAGTCAATGCTGACTCATAACGACCCTATAGAACAGAGTAGAACTGCCCCATAGGGTTTCCAAAGAGCGACTGGTGAATTCGAACTGCCAACCTTTTGGTTATCGGTCAAGTTCTTAAGCACGGCAAGTTTAAACTGAAGTTGAAGAGTTAAAACAAGTCCATGAGAACCAAAATATGACCTTGAGTATATTCCACCTGAATTTAGAGACCATCTCAAGAAAGATTTGACACATTGAACACAAATGACAGAAGACTAAATAAGTTGTGGGATGATATTAAGGTAGCATACATAAAGAAAGCAAAAGGTCATTAAAAAGACAAAAGATGAAAATGGATGTCAGAAGAGACTCTGAAACTTGCTATTGAAAATACAGTAACTAGAGAGAATTGAAGAAATGATGAAGTAAAAGAGACGAACAGAAGATTTCAAAGGGCACCTCTGAGAAGACAAAGTAAAGTATTATAATAAAATTGTGCAAAGACTTGGAGTTAGAAAACCAAAAGGGAAGAACATGCTCAGCACTTCTCAGGCTGAAAGAACTGAAGAGAAAAATGCAAGCCTCGAGTTGCAATTCTGAAGGGTTTTATAGGCAAAATACTGAACAATGCAGAAACTAAATGATTAAATGATTTACTTTTAGAGATACTTGATTATAAGTTAAGAGCCCTGGTGGTGCAGTGGTTAAGAGCTCAGCTGCTAACCAAACAATCAGCAGTTCTAATCCACCAGTAGCTCCTTGGAAACCCTATGGGGCAGTTCTTCTCTTATGTAGGGTCACTATGAGTCGGAATTGACTCAATGGCAACAGGTTTTTCTAACGGGCAAAATACTGAATAACCCAGGAAGCATCAAAAGAAGATGGAAGGAATACACAGAGTCACTGTACCAAAAATAATTGGTTGACGTTCAACCATTTCTGGAGGTAGCGTATGATTAGGAAACTATGGTATTTGTCTTAGTCATCTAGTGCCACTATAACAGAAATACCACAAGTGGATGGATTTAACGAAGAGAAAATTATTCTCTCACAGTCTATGAGGCTAGAAGTCCGAACTCAGGGTGCCAGCTCCAGGTCATCGATCTTCCTTATTAGAGGAGCTCCTCAGTGCAGGGACCCTGAGTCCAAAGGATGAGCTATTGTCCTGGCTCTTGTTTCATGGTAGTATGAGGTCCCCCGTCTCTCTGTTCTCTTCTTTTATATCTCAAGAGACTGGTCGAAGACACAACCTAATCTTGTAGATTGACTTCTGCCTCATTAAAATAACTGCCTCTAATCCTAACTCATTAACATCATAGAGACAGAATTTATAACACATAGGAAAATCACATCAGATGACAAAATGGTGGACAATCACACAATACTGAGAATCACAGAACAGCCGAGTTGACAGATATTTTGGGGGGACATAATTCAATCTACAAGAGTATTAAAGGAAGACATCCAAGATTCACTGAAGGCAATGGCGAAAAACAAGGCTCCAGGAATTGACAGAACACCAACTGAGATATTTCAACAAATGGATGCAGCACTGGAGGTGCTCACTTGTCTATGCTAACAAATTTGGAAGACAGCTATCTGGCCAAACGATTGGAAGAGATTCTTATTTTTGCCCATTCCAAAGAAAGGGGATCCAACAGAATCCAGAATTATCAAACAGTATCATTAATATCATACACAAGTAAAATTTTGCTGAAGATAATTAAAAAACAGTTGCACCAGTACATCAACAGAAACTGCCAGAAATTCAAACTGGATTCAGAAGAGGATGGGGAATAAGGGATATCATTGCTGATGTCAGATAGATCTGGGCTGAAAGCAGAGAATACTAAAGATGTTTACCTGTATTTTATTGCAAAGGCATTCTACTGTGTGGATCATAACAAAGTATGGATAACATTACAAACAGTGGGAATTCCAACACTTAATTGTGCTCATAAGGAACCTGTACACAGACCACGAGGCAGTCATTCAAACAGAACAATGTGATAATGCATGGTTTAAAATCAGGAAACGTGTGTGTCAGGGTTGCATCCTTTCACCATACTTATTCAATCTGTATGTTAAGCAAATAATCTGAGAAGCTGGACTATGTGAAGAAGAACGTGGCGGGACTGGAAGAAGACTCATTAACAACCTGTAACATACAGATGACACAACCTTGCTTGGGGAAAGCAAAGAGCACTTGAAGCACTTATTGATGAAGATCAGAAACTACAGCATTCAGTATGGATTACACCTCAACATAAAGAAAATAAAAATCCTCAAACTGGACCAATAAGCAGCATCATGATAAACAGAGAAAATATGGAAGTTGTCAAGGATTTCATTTTATTTGGATCCATAATCAACACCCATGGAAGCAGCAGTCAAGAAATCAAATGACACATTGCATTGGACAAATCTGCTGCAAAAGACCTCTTTAAAGTGTTAAAAGCAAAGATGTCACTTTGAGGACTAAGATGCATCTGACCCAAGCCACGGTATTTTTCAATCGCCTTATATGCACACAAAAGCCGAACAATGAATAAGGAAGACCAAAGAAGAATTGATGCCTTTGAATTATGGTTTTTGGTGAAAAATACTGAATATACCATGGACTGCCGGAAGAACAAACAAGTCTGTCTTGCAAGAAGTACAGCCAGAGTGCTCCTTGGAAGCGAGGATAGCAAGACTTGTCCCACATACTTTGACATGTTATCAGGAGGGACCATTCCCTGGAGAAGCGCATCATACTTAGTAAAGTAGAGGGTCAGCGAAAAAGAGGAAGACCTTCAACAAGATGGACTGACACAGTGGCTGCAACAATGGGCTCAGCATAACAACGATTGTGAGGATGGCGTAATACTGGGCAGTGTTCCCATCTGTTGTCCATGAGGTCGCTATGAGTCGGAAACAACTCAGTGGAACGTAAAAACTACAAGTCTGTGTACATTCTTTTAAATCAGATGTATCTGCAGCATCTGTATTTCAAAACATAAAAAGGGGAAAACTATTCCATGAAATTTTATTGCCATCAATATTTTCACATCAAGTTATTGCCTCACTTACAATCAATTGGAAATTGTTTTAAATCTATTTAATTTCATAATTAAATCAATGTCTTTATTTTTATAAGTCTATCAGTAGTACCAATACACAAAATTTTAATAATTATTAAAAATGAAAACAAATAATTGAGTACAGTAAAACTCACTACTTTATCTAAAAGGTTATATAAGAAAAAATACCATAAGGAATTACTTTCCCTTTTTTTAATTATAACTTTAATCTTCCACTTATGAGGCTGCCCCAAACAGCCACTCAGCTTTGTGCTTGGTGGGAAAATTTCCCTCTTGCCAGAAAAAAACAGATGTTACTGTTGTGATCAGGGATTTTCATTATCATCTAAATGTACTGCCACATCATCAGGTGTCAAAAAGCCACTCAGGCTGGGAAATGCGTATTAATTTAACATTCGCTAGTAGCACTACTCTAATGATGGAGTAAATCTCTTTCAGAGTAGAGAAAGTAAGTGTCTTCTCTCCCCCTCACCCGTCCCAAGTCAATTATAATTCAATAAAAGGAAATCACACAGAACCCACACAATGCCTTGGGATAGAAGCTTATTTATGGCACTCTAAGCTGCGACTCCCAGGCGTTATCTCACAGAAACAGCTATTTAGCTGATGGTCAGATTTCTCAGCAAGTCTACATCCCTGTGTTGAAGAAGTGTAGGACTATTTCAAGAACATTACGGAAGTAATGGACATTTCAGCGTTAGCACAGGAAACCCAAATACATTTCCACTTTGCTTCAATGCAAAAATTCCAAACATCTTCTTAAAAATCATGAGGCATCATGCCATATTTTAAAATACTAAACACTCAATGCATATAAATTTCACCTTTACATCTTCTAAGTATCATATAGTATCAAATATTCTCATGTGATTCTAAGATTTTCACTATAAAACATTTTCAACTCTGCCATTGTGGTCAAAGTGATTTCAATTTTCTGTTTTATCATTTCTCTAAGAAATGATAAACAAAAAACAAAGACAGACTTCATTACTGAGCTATAAGGGCGTCTAGGGGCCATACTCTCGGGGTTTCGCCAGTCTCTGTTAGATCAGTAAATCTAGTCTTTTTTTGTGAGTTAAATTTTGTTCTACATTTTTCTCCAGCTCTGTTCAGAACACTCTATTGTGATCTCTGTCAGAGCAGTCAGTGGTGGTAGCCAGGCACCATCTAGTTGTGCTGGACTCAGTCCGGTGGAGGCTGTGGTAGTTGCGGTCCATTAGTCCTCTGGATTAATCTTTCCCTGTGTCTTTGGTTTTCTTCACTCTCCCTTGCTCTACACGGACACCCTTATGACTCAGTATTGAAGTCACTCCTGAGGTTCACCCTTCAGCCAAAGATTAGACAAGCCCATAAAAAAAGACTAAATGGGCACACCAGCCCAGGGGCAAGGATGAGAAGGCAGGAGGGGGCTGGAAAGCTGGTAATGAGGAACCCAAGGTCGAGAGGGGGAGAGTGTTGACATGTTGTGGGGTTGGCAACCAATGTCTCAAAACAATATGCGTACTAATTGTTTAATGAGAAGCTAGTTCGCTCTGTAAACTTTATCTAAAGTACAATAAAAAAAAAAAAAGGGGAGAACCATTTTCAGTCTCTGTAACCTGAAATATAAATCTGAAATGAAATTAGTAATTATGGCTTGGAATAAATTTCTTTGAAAAATTACATGAAGCTTGCTAAAATTCTCAGTAAATATACTGTTGATTCAATAAAGCAGAGCCTTTCCTGTCTTTGGGGCCAGAGTTTATCTTCTGGGCGTCAATGGCTCTTGAAGATGACTATACAGCAGAGCACGGTCTTGGAAGCAATACGAAGACTAAAGCTTACGAGACGTTAACAACCATTAAATCCCCCCTCAAAAAAAAAACAAACCCATTGCCGTCAAGTGGATTCAAACTCACAGTGACCCTACAGAACAGAGTAGAAGTGCCTCATACAGTTTTCCAAGGAGCAGGTGGTAGATTCGAACTGCCAACCTTTTGGTTAGCAGCCAAGCTCTTAACACTGTACCACCAGGGCTCCAACAACCATTAAAGTGGTCCATAAACATGATTATTGTCTATGTACTTTTCTGACCTTCAACTCATCCTCCAGAGAGAGAGAGAGAAGAAATGGACTCACACACAAAAAAAAACAGCAGTTTCAATCGTCAACTTATAAACGAAGGCAGAAAGTTTGGCAGTCCCTATCGGTTTAAAGGAGCCCTGGTGGTGCAACCATTAAGCGCTCAGCTGCTGATCAAAAGGGTGGCGGTTCAAATCCTCCAGCCACTCTGCAGAAGAAAAGACCTGGTGATCTGCTCCTGTAAAGATCACAGCCTGGGAAACACTATGTGGCACTTCTATTCTATCATATAGGGCTGCTATGAGTCAGAATCGACGAGATGACTCAGAACATCAGTTTAAACCAACTGCATCCCTATTAAGACATACTAAAAACATAATACTTTATTCCAAACACAGTAATCATCATCACTCAACCTACGCGCGGGGCTGTATCGCAGTGTAATGAATTAAAAAGCATTATTTGAAATCCATTGTCTTAGTCATCTAGCGCTGCTGTAACAGAAATACAAGTGGGTGGCTTTAACAAACAGAAATTTATTTTTTCACAGTACAAAATAAATTCTATCCTTTCCAACTCCAAATATTATCATTTTTTTTCCCTTTGAAATGTTAAAGGAATCATGCATAGTTCTTAAAACTCATTCTGGCCTGAAATTTCTGAACTATAACTCATGACTTTTCCAGTCTTTATGATGCATGCTCAATAGCTTCTAGATCATAAAATTACATTTAGATCAGTGAGAAACTCAAGAATGCTGAATATGCCAGAAAAATACTCTCTCTAATACAGAAGTACACGCTGAGAATTACAATTAACTTTCCTGTCACACATAAAACGCTTCAAGTAGATATGCTGACAAAAACAGAAGCATTTAACATTTTAGTTTTATCTCATAACTACAATTGTCTACCTTTTTTCTAACAGTCTTAATATTAGATGAGAAAAATAACCCCAGGAATGTGGGTCTGCATCAGGCTATGAACATAAAGGAACCCAACATGAAAAAGGGTGGGTCAAATCTCTCATGGAGACACAGGGCAACTTATAAAGGCCATGGTGTCTCTAGAGGTCACCTTCAGAGCACAGATTTCTCTGAAGCCACAAGACCTGTCCATGAAGTATACCAGCTAAATCAAGAAGAGAAAAATAAGCAAAACTCAGCCTCATTTGGGCTACTTGCTTGACCCAACCATTCTAGTTGTTCCTAACCCACTTCCTCAATTCAGAATGCCATGAAAAATTTTAGTTACAGAGTTTTAGAGCTGGAAGGAACAACTAGAGAAGATCTAGCATAACCCCTTATTGTCTGCAGTAAGAGGTTCTGAGAGGTTGTGACAAATGCTCTGTGAAGATTAGGGTGATTATCCAGCTCCCATGGTTGTACTGATCTACCTCAATGACCAATTTCTGAGTTACGAGATTTCAAACCTCTCATACTTGATCTAACCAGGAATAGTAATTTACCTGGATAATAAAAGTAAATTCTGATATCCAGCCATTCCTACACATGACCCCTTCCCAAAATAATCTCCTACATTCTTTCTTGTACATAAAGTAGAGCAAAATCATGAAATTATATTGAATCACAAATCATATTTATATTGTTTCATTGATAAATACTATATAGTCTTAGGAATAATCATGAGTTAAATGTTTGCTCTCAAATTGTTTTGAAGTACAATGACCTCTCTCCAGGTATAACTGGGTTTATCTTCTTTATCCTGTGGAAATGTCCAGAAGCTGGTGAGGAAGAGGTAGATGGAGAGGGAAATCTATTTTTCAAACTCCAAAAACACTGCTATAGATACCTCCTAGATTCTGAGAGCTAAAAGGGAAGCAGCAGTAACAGCAGCTCCCTTAATGACCACTTAACTCTCCTAAGGCCATACCAATTGCCTTTGAGTTAATCCAATTCAGGGTAACCCCAAGCGTATGAGAGTAGAACTGTCCTCCATAGGTTTTCAATGCTTAGTTTTTCAGAAGTAGATTGTCAGGTCTTTCTTCCAAGGTATCTCTGGGTGGACTTCAATCTCCAACTTCTCGGTTAGCAGCCGAGTGCCACCCAGGTAACCTAGGGCCATAAGCATTACTTATTCTAAAGCCAGGAAAGAAGTTCAGGAACAGTGAAAATGGAACTACCATTTTTGACCTCTACTCCTTAAACTAAGAACAGGTATACAGGATAAAATACAAATGTTTCAAATCAGATTAAACTTTGAAGAACCTAACTCATTTTCTCAAACAACAATGAAGATAAAGAGCAGTATTTGACTAATGTCACTTGACTTGGAAACACAAATTTAAATTTGGAACAATTTTAAAACATTTTAGAAAGTGCTACATATTTCTTGTTTTGAAGGCAAAAAAAAGAAATCATTCGCATTTCATTCCTCTCAAAAATACACAACTCTGAATTTTTTTCATCTCAAAACTAAAATTAAAAGTAGCAATAGCATTTTGTATAAGGAGCATTTAGCACAATACCAAGAGAGAGGGAACAGATGCTAGAGAATGAGGAAAAGAAAGTAAAATATTTATAGTTGCTTAATTCCAAAATACCTACACTCTTACACATTATCTAAATGGCAACACAAAACTTTTATATTTATTTACCTAAATATTTTCACCTGAATTTATACATATGGAAATTTATTAAAATTTAGAAATCAAGATACTTGCCCTCAAAGTAACTAATCTGCCACTGGAAACATTAGCACTTCCCTCTTAACATTTTTCATCCCACCATAACTTCAAAGGACTAAATGGGCTAGCAAAACAATTGGGTAATTTCCCTAGGTAGAGTATGAAATTTAATTTTCTTAAAGTTTTCCTGTTAATTATGAAATTACCTCCTCAGATAAACCATCTCCACAGATATATTTTTGAAAATTCAGAAAAATATTTATTTTCATTTATTGTAAGCCTATCTTACATATTGCTTCTCATACGGTAATAATGACTTTTCTGGAAAATTACAATTCCACACAGGAAGCATTTAATAAAAAGAAATCAATGATTCAAATTTTTAAAATTAAGTCCCTTTCTCCAACTCCATCAGCAGCAACAGCATGTTTTCTGAGCATGATATTAATAATCAAGGAAATTATTTTTGTTCCCAAATTATGATTAAAAAATTATACTTTTAGAGAATGTGATTCAGAAGAATTTTTAAGCAATTCTTGATGAAAAGCAAAAAAACAAACAAACAAAATGGAAACAAAACAAGTGCTTCACCAGGATGACCCAATAAAATTTGTACACAAAGTGTGAATACCAGACATGAGAAGGTAGCACATTTAAAACTAGTGAGCATTTCCTAAACTCAAGTGGATGTGAGGAAAGGTGGAAACCATGAATCAGTAATTAATAAAATTTGCTGAAGAAATTTTAATAAAACTCATTTCCAAAGCGAAAAATATACCTTTAAAAAAATGACCAGGTATGTGCAGCAACAGAGGAAGAAAGAGGGTTAGGAAGAGGAAGAGGATTTGGAATGTGTAGCTAATTGCCTCCATGAACAACTGCTTCCTTTGCCACGAGACCTGAGGAACTGGATGATTCCAGCTACCATTACTGAACATTTTGATCAAAGATTCTATAAAAGAATCCTGATCAAAAGGGGGAAAATGGAGAACAGGATTTCAAATTCTCACAGACTCTAGACTTTCTGTAGCCATGGAGAGTGGATGAACCCCTGAAACTACTGCCCTGAGATACTCTTTAAAGCTTAAATCAAAAATATCCCCTGAAGTCATATTAAAACCAAACAATAGTTTAGCTTAACTAGTAAAAAAAGGTCTGCCTTGCCCATTATGCTCTTTCAAGATCTATCCTTATATGGGATCAAATTGACAACAGCAACTGGAAAGACAGGAAACTTAGGGGGCAGTGAGTTCATGTTAATGAGGGAGGAACAACACAGAAATGGGAGGGTGAGAATGGTTGCATGACTCAAAGAAAGCAATCAATGTCACTAAATGGTACATGTAGAAACAGCTGAATTGGTGTATGTTTTGCTATGTATGCTCTCAACAACAACAACAAAATAAAATTTAAAGAAAAAAAATGACAAGGTGTGTCAGAATGCTCACAGAAGACCTATAACAAACGAGTTGCCTTCGAGTTGATTCTGACTCATGGAGTCAGCACTTGTGTCAAAGCAGAACTGCGCTCCACAGGGTTTTCAATGGCTGATCTTTCAGAAGTAGATTGGCAGGCCTTTCTTCCAAGCTGTCTCTGGGTGGACTCAAACTGCCAACCTTTCAGTTAGCAGCTGAGTATTTAACCATCTGCACCACCCAGGGACTGCATCTTACCTAACCATGGTATATGTCTCAAAACTAAGAAATTAACATTGGTGAACTTCTATTAACTAAACTATAAACTTTACCTGCATTTCCCCAGTTTTTCCACTAATGTCCTGTTTTGGGCCAAGATCCAATCCAGGACACCACCCTGCATTTAGTCATGTCTTCTTAGTCTCCTTGGATCTGTGACAATTCTCGGTCTTCACTTGTTTTACAGGACCATGATATTTTGGAAGAATATTGGTCAGGTATTTTATAGATTGTTCCTCTATTTTGGTTTGTCTGATGTTTTCTGATGATTAAACTGGGGCTATGGGTTTTGGCGAAGAAGCCTAGTGAGGTGAAGCACCACTCTCATGACACCATATCAGGGATACACAGTATCAACATGACCTGTCACTGATGATGTTAACATTGATCACTTGGTTAAAGTGGTATCTCCTAGGTTTCTCCAGTATGAAGTTATTTTTCACTTTCCAGACTCTATTCTTTGGAAAGGAGTCACTTAGAGCAGCCAGCACTCAACAGGACGAGAAATAAGCTCCACCTACTTGACTAGGAAATATTACCTATATTATTTTAAATTCTTCTCTAAGGAGGATTTGTCCCTTCTTCTTCATTTATTTGTTGATTCAATCATTTATTTATATCAGCATGGATTCATGGGTATTTGTTGTATTTTTTGGGTTATAATCTGTCATGGATTGAATTGTGTCCCACAAGAATCTCTGTCAACTTGCCTGGGTCATGATTCCCAGTATTGTATGATTGTGTACAATTTTGTAAATCTGATGTGATTTCCTTCTGTGTTGTAAACTCTATCATTATGATGAGGTTTACAAGATAAGATAGTGTCTTAATCCATCTCTTTTCAGATACAAAAGAGAGAAGCAAGCAGAGACACATGGGAACCTCATATCACCAAGAAAGCAGTGCCAGGAGCAGAGCGCATCCTTTGGACCTGAGGTTCCTGCGCTGAGATGCTCCCAGACCAAGAGAAGACTGATGCATCACAAGGATCTTCCTCCAGAGCCAACAGAGACAGAAAGCCTTCTCCTAGAGCTGATGGCCTGAATTTGGACTTGTAGCCTACTGGTCTGTGAGAAAATAAACTTCTCTTTGTTAAAGTCATCCACTGTGGTATTTCTGTTAGAGCAGCACTAGATGACTAAGACATAATCCAATACTATCATTAGTTATTTTGTTGTCTTTAAGCTGTTTTAAGCAACATATATAAAATATCAAGAAAAGGGTCTAGTACATAATTATTTGATAATAACAAAACAACAACAACATTAATTAAAATGATTAGCGAAAATAGACAAACATAATTGGAAGGAGGAAAAAATGAAGATTGGTTAATATAGCCAGATTATTAGCAGTGATATTAATAAAACTAGCATTTTTTTACTTAAGAATTAGCTGTCAAGATATACTATAGATTTGGTGAGGTTTTAAAAATCATAGCAGTTCTAATAAATAAATGCTCTTTATTCTCATATTCATATTTTTAAATTGCTTAAAAGAAAGTTTCAGAGGAAAAATGATGGAATTTTTACAAAATATTTTACAGTTTAAAATATTCAACTAAATGAACATTTGGCCATACATGAATAATCCAAGTATGTTGGGAAGTAGGCGGCATACGTGCGAAGAGCACAGAATTTGAAATTGGACAATGTGGGTTCATAACACAACTTCATCATTTAAGGGTTGGTTTAACTGTTAGGTAAGTTATTTAAACTCTAAGACTCTACCCGCTCATCAAAAAGAAAGGCGGGGGGCAGAAATAACTACAGAAGCTATACTTCAGTGGGTGATTAAATGAGATATCACACCAAACACAGTGCCTAGAACATAGCAAGTACTCAAAATAACTTGGCTCTCATTACATGAAAATATCGAAACTGCAAAAACAAAGGTAGTTTAGAGATGAGATAGACGGAAACTATTTCTACCACAGTTGTGGGGGGAAAGAAGAAAAAAAAAAAACTTGTTTGAAACACATTTTTCCAAAGGCAGCCCCAGAACATAACAGCACCTAGAATACATGTAAATTAAAACTGAGGCTGCTCAAAGCTAGAACATCTAGAAAGCAAACAGCAGATACTCCAGACTCAAGCAATCCTATCTTATACTCTTCTTGTTAATCACAGGACTTGAAGTGACAAGATTTAACATCATGACTTGAAAGACATAGGTGTATAAGCTACAATTAAAAATAGAAAGCAACTTAAAAAGATGAAATGATGAAATGAAGTCCACATCTGTGTAAGGATACTGTGTGAATTTGTGAATTAGTGAATGCAATTTCCAGTCCTCACCCATAAATCAAGAAAAACAGGTGTTGATGTCTTCATTTCCCTCGGCACTACACGTTAACTTTGAGAGTGCTCAAAAATGATTCTGACATTACCTTGGATTTAGATTCCTGGAGTGGTTTGTGAACTCTAAAAATATCACATCAAGGCTCAAATAAAAATTTTCTCAGTAACATTACGACTTTATAACTTTGAACACAAATTATAATATTTAAAGCATGTGCAGACAGATTATATTCCTAAATGTAGCACAGAAATAAATGAGCCTTACGAAGGTTATTAACAACTCAGACTAAGTAAGCTTGGCACTTGAAGCTGGCCTATTGTAGAAATGATTACAACCATCTCTTACTGAAAGAACAAATACGCACTGCATTCAAATTAAGATCTTTTAATATGCAAAAGAGAAGGGTGACATTCATAATTTTAGAGACCTTTAACAGGAAATACAAATGTTTCAGCACAACAGTCTAAGATCTAGGTCTCAGCTGGGTCTCCCTTGAAGCTAATGCTGCAGAAAATTAAACACAGCTACAGACCTCTCACAGAGGAAACGTGTTGTTGTGAAGAATTATCTTAGTTCATCCTTTGAGGTTTGAATGACTACCGTAACAGGCTGGCAGCTATGCCTGGTTAACAAAGAACCATAAGACAGAAAGCTTTTCTTCAATAGCTCTGATGGTTAATTTTATGGGTCACCTTGGAAAGGCTATGGTTCCCAGTGATTTGGCCAAACCTAGAATGGTTGCTGTTTTATAATGTATATCAATCAATCAGTTGAAAACAGCATTTCCTTAGGGTGTGTTCTGCCACCAGACTATAAACAGATATTTTGTCAGAATTCACTCTCTCTCACTTCACTTCGCATCTCTGGTAGCCTGATCTATGGATTCTGGAACACAAACCCGCAAATATCTCCAGCTGGCCACCTATCTATGGATGTTTAACCTGCCAGCCCCGCACAATCGTGATATTGCTCTATCACTGGTTCTGTTTCTCTAGAGAACCCTAAGACAACAGCCAACTGGTCAAATGGACTAGTTTAAAAATAACCAAAAATAGATAAATAAACCCGTTGCTGCCAAGTCAATTCTGACTCATAGTGACCCTAAAGAGCAGAGCAGAAATGTCCCATAGGGCTACCTAGGCTGTAATCTTTACAGAAGCAGACTGCCACATCTTTCTCCCATGGAGCGGTGGATAGGTTCAAACCACCAACCTTTTGGTTAGCAGCCGAGTGCTTAACCACTGCCACTAGGGCTCCTTTAAAAAAATAAAACAGTATTTTCATATTTACTAATGTACCAACTGGCTGTATACATTAGAAAGATAAATCAGGAGAAGCAAGGACTAGGACTCCAGCAGATTTAGAAGGGGGACAAGGGAGCATAGAAATAGATAAATGTAAGTTATCATTTTAAAATAAATAAATCAACAAGCAAGTAGATATTAACTATGCTCTGTACCAAGAAGCTATTGCAGAGTAGCTTAGAGTGGGATTCCATAATATTACTAATATACTGTCTGCATATCACCTGCAAAGTTTTTTCACTCTCAGTAAAACAGAGAGTAGGCTTTTTCTGGAGGTGTCTTGTGTCTGAATTAGCATTGCTGACGTCATCCGTGATACTGACAATTTGGCATCCTAACTCTGTATTTAAATGCACTCTGAACCACGATGAAGGGACACATAAAGGAACAGATGGGAACATTGGTTTATCATAGTTGTGATACTCTTTAAAAACTCAAAACTAATTTTAATTGATTTTTACTTGAAAATGATAAATTTGTGCAACTCACATGTGAAGAGAAGATGTTACACAACCAAATACAGTAAATATTCCAAATTCTATTCTGATAGAAAAATTAGTCTAAAAGAAGACTTCTCAAAATAACCACAACTGTCCTACCTGTCCTCTCTGAAAAGGCATGCACATGTTCCTTTTCCAGCCAGACTAGAGGTTCTCAAAAAGAGACTGAACCTCAGCATCAACTGAGGAACTTTAAAGAAATGCACACAAATTTACTGAAGTGGGTACAGAGATCTGTTTGTGTGAGTGTGTGTTTCTTCTTATAAAAGCAGACACATAATTCTGCTGCACAGATAGAACCTTTAAACCCTATAGGACGGCAGTAAGTTTTGGAAGTCAGGAACAACACCATTTTCTTCTTTGGTTTTCTTCATCCTTCAAGCTCACCCCATCTAGGATTTCTCATAGTGCTTTATGTATCCTAAGTACTTTACACTTTACTATTCATGAGTTTATGGGAAACAATTATCAATAGCTGTAAAAATGTTCATCTCCTTAATCAGATAATTCTACATCAAAAATCTATTCTGAGAAAATTATCAGAGATATCATCATCAATTGACATATAAGGCTATCCACTGAAGGGTACTTCTAAAGGTTGCTTATAAGAGCAGAAAACTGGCAAAAAAATAAACATCAAACCATAGAAAATGACCAAATAAAGTTAATAAACACCAACTACAAGATAATCAGCACATGATAGAATATTATGTAAACTATCAACATTTATGAGACAGAGTAAAAATGCTCTGACACAAATTATGGAAAATTGTAGTAACTTAAACAATACTTATTAAATGATTCCTCATTGGTAATAAGGATACCGACCATCTGTATAGAGCGTGTATAGAACAAGAAGTTCTGAGGTTAATACACCAAAATGTCAATAATTCTCATCCTCAAGATCCCAAATTAATTACCTGATCCTTTATATTTTCCATTACTTTATAAATGCAAAGAGTAAGCAGTATTATTATCAGAAAAAAAATTGTTCTGGGAACCTTAAAATGTATGAAAAGAAATGTTTCTAAAAAATAATTTTCTGAAGTTAGAAGAAACAAGATCACACACTCTTCTAATGAAACAAAGAGAAATGACAAAGACATAATTAAGAAAGCACTGCTTCCAAGAGTCTGATGTATCAGGGTGTTGGAAAGATACCAAACATGCCAAGCCACTAAATCAAACAGAAATAATAAACTCAGGGGGCAAGAAACATTCCAAGGTCTCTCTTTAAGAAGTGGAAAAAAAAAAAAAAAAAGCTAATGATGTCAATGCAATATGTTGCCCATCACTTTCTTCCCCTTTCCCTAATCAGGTAAGAATTTCTCTTAGAAACTAGCGAAGATACATGACTTTCAAGCTAAATCTTTCTATGTTAATTTTTTTGGGAAAACAACTTTTAAAAGCAACATCTCTCACTATTCAGAGAAAGGGACAATGGCTTATACCATTTGCACAGTGAAGTAGTTCAAAGGCTTTCTCCTTGGAACTTCACAGTAGGCTGATTCTAATAAGAGACTCATTACACCTTCTTTTATAAGCTGAACCAAAGAATCTCCTGTACATACCAGCCTGCCTCTTCATTCCTGTGACACTGACTTAATAAGGATGACCAAAGAGGTGGCAAAGATGATTTAAGTACTCACACTGATTGAAATACTCTTTCCCAAGATGAAATATTAACCATTTATATAAATCTCACATGAAAATACACCTTCTAAAAAGAAACTTTCTACATAAGCAAAATGTTCCCTAAAATAGTAGAAAAAGGCAGTCAGCCACAAAATGCTGAAAAACAGGAAGGAGTTAATATCACAAAAAAAACTGAAAAAAAAAAGGCCAAGGCTTCCATATCTTCTAAAGCTCACCTCCCAAGTACGTGTATAAAAAATTTTAAGAAATCCAGAAACCCAGGGAACTCTTGGCCTCTCCAACCCCTCAGCTGGCTTAGTAAAGCATCAAACTCTGTCTACACTGTTCTTGAAACTTAATAGTAGGGTGAGATATTTATTATCACTATTGTAACTAGAAGCTCCACCTCTCATCTGTGATTTCGAACCACAGGAGATAGTCCAGCATGGTAGATTTCTAACATATTGGAGTGCAGCTTCCCTGCTCAGAAATGAGAGATTTTCACTGATTGGCAACATTATTTTAAAAAAGCTTGTATTGCTTATTCAACTTGGAAGAAGACAAGCCACTTAACTATGTAGATGAGTTATACAAGAATGTCAGCTTATTTTAACCATAAGAGATCAATACAGAATAAGACTATAAGCTCTTAACTAATTTACTGCCATGTGTTTATACAGAAAACCTAAACCACTACATGCTGATAAGAATTTATGACATCTTGAAATACCAGCATAGGTAAGCTCTCATGGACTCAAAAGAAATAAATAAATGTAATTCTTTGTGCCTCATCACCAATTGTGCTTTTCTCCAAGCACACTGTCTGAATACTGGAAACAGGTGAAGTCTTTTTTAACTGAAAATACAACAGCATCTCAGTCAGCTGTATAACCATAAAAAAACTTCTAGACTAAAATATAAACCGCAAAAAATTAGTCAGCAAGCTTAGTAAATTAGTATTTGAAATGCAAAGCAGAAGAAAATAGAAAGACTAATACATCGCACATTGCACTGTATGTGTATTGTATATGACTATGATTTATTTATAACATGCACACTCTAGCTGTGTGCATGTTATATGTAGATAAAAGCCTCTCCTATGTGAAAGTGTGGGCATTGAGTTATATCAAATACCACTCCATATAGAGACAATGCTTGTTGAATAAGTAAGAATTTATTAAAACAAATAAAATTATGTTCAAGGATGTGTGAAAGCACTGTTATTTACTTTATGGAAAAAAATGGAAATAATACAAATATCCAATAATAGAGAATGACAGAGTAGTACAAGCTATAATGGAATTGTTTGCATTCATTAAAAATATTTTCAAATAAAAGTTAAACAAAGGGGGAATCCCTATAAGACAATATAGAAATAATAATAGTCAAGTGTGCAAATATTTAGACATAGTATAAGTCAACCTTGTGTGTGTGTGCGTGTGTGTGTGTTGTGTGTGTGTTTGCACCAACACTTGATTTTTGGAATTATTTTAAAATTATTACTGTACTTTAGATGAAAGTTTACCAAACAAACTAGCTTCTCATTAAACAATTAGTACACATACTGTTTTGTGACACTGGTTACCAACCCCATGACATGTCAACATTCTCCCCTTCTCGACCCTGGGTTCCCTTTTACCAGCTTTCCTGTCCCCTCCTGCCTTCTAGTCCTTGCCCCGGGCTAGTGTGTCCCTTTAGTCTCATTTTGTCCTATGGGGCTATCTAATCTTTAGCTGAAGGGTGAACCTCAGGAGTGACTTCACTACTGAGCTAAAAGGGTGTCCGGCGCCATAATCTCAGGGTTTATCCAGTCTCTGTCAGACCAGTAAGTCTGTTCTTTTGTTTGTTTTTGTGTTCACCAACATTTTACTACTGGTTATTGCTACATTTTAGAATTATGAATAATTTCATTTTCTTCTATTTTACTGAGCTTCCCGATTTTTGTTTTATGATGATAATAAACGTTATTTAAAACAAGAAGTCAGTGAGGTGGCTGTAGCTAATTGGCAATGAGCATTTCAGCCTTCTTCTAGTGTGCCTTCTTAGTCTGCAGCGCCTAGAAAGCTACATTTCCCAGAGTCCCCTGCGGATAAGGTTCTGGATCAAACTGGATGTTGCCCATTTGAATTAACCAGGATGAGACTGTAAAACTGAGGTTGTGAAATAGGGAGTTTTTGAGGGCTGTTAATACTGGCAAGCATGGCTGTAAAGACAATAGGATTTTCTGAGGCAGTATTCAGAAGTCTTCAGTTTCACAGATGATGAGAGAATTTTGAAGACACCTAAGTAAAGAGTTCTAGTGTCTACTCTCTGTAGACCCTGGTATGAGGATTCCAGACTCCTGAACTGCAGCCACTGCAGAGTATCCTTGTGCACAACACAATGCATACCCCACCTTCTTCACTGAGCCATGGAAGTCCTCCAGGCTCAGCCTAGGTCCTGCTCTTCAAGCCCTTGCAACAACTATGTAAAATACAAATTCTGAATATTAAGGCATTTTATGTTTAAAATAGCTGCCACGGTTCACCGAAGATGCTGAACGAGTTAAAAAAAGAAAACGCTGATTACCTCAATGACTTCTGACATACTACCTTAACTAACTAAAAATCTTTATAAAAAGTAATGGATGTTTTTAAAATTCCCAACTAGGCTTGTTGATACTTTCACGAATATCTATATAAAGAGGTGGTGCAGTGGTTAAGAGCTCAGCTGCTGACCAAAAAGTCAGCAGTTCGAATCCACCAGCCCCTCCCTGGAAGCCCTACAGGGCAGTTCTACTCTGTCCTATAGGGTCGATGTGAGGCGGAATTGACTCAACAACAACGGGTATATAAAGTGGGTCTATTTTATAGGGTCATGGTAATGTCACTATGAGTCAGAATCGACTTGACAGCAACATGTTTGGTTTTTGGTATTATGAATAAATATGAGCCTTGGTGGTGCAGTGGTGAACTGCTCAGCTGCTAACCAAAAGGTTGGTGGTTTGAACTCAACAGCCACTCTGTGGGAGAAAGATGTGGCAATCTACTTCCATAAAGATTTACAGCCTCAGAAACCCTATAGGGTAGTTTTATTCTCTCCTATAGTGTCACTATGAGTCAGAATCGACTCAATGCAATGGGTTTTTTTATATTATGAATAAAAATTATCATAAAATATATTCATAAATTGCTTCTTCAAATACCCTACTGTATGATACAGACCTCTAAAATTTCAAGCTAATCCTAGTGAGAAGACAGTCTAATGTGACTCCTCAAGAGATTTATAATAACAAAATATTTTAAGAAAATAACCTGAAACTAAAATTCTGAAAATAAAGTGCACTCTGTTTTTTGCCTCGTATATTACTTTAAATTTATGTGCTCCTTTTTTTTTTTCCCCCAACTTGAACTAGTTGAAATGCAAGACAAAGTTAATGGAAATACTTAAAACTGGAATTTTTACACGGAAGTGAAGGATAAATCAGCAAATATCGAAGTATATTCATTTTAATATTATATAGATTAGTACATTTTCATATTTCTCAACATACACTGTGCTAACTTACTGGATGCATTGAAAATGTTTATTGATGTATTCAAGAAATGTTTATTGAGCATCTACTCTACAATTTGACAATCACAGCTTAAGGCTCACTGGTAAAAGGCTAGAAGGATGACAGAATGAAACAATGGGTTTCTGTTAGAACATGACACAAAGAGCACAACAAATTGAAAAAAATGTTTAGAATAAAATAAATTAGGTCATGGAAGAAAATTTTAACAACACTAGACAGGAAACTTCTTTTCGTAGGGGAACTTAGAGGAGATGTACCTGTCAATTAGGTAGCTAGAACAGATTACGATTAAGGCCAATTTCACTCTCAGAAATCCATAATGCTATAATTTCTTTAATGTACCTCACAAAGCAATATGGGTATTTGCTTATCTGTGTGTCAAACATCTCTGTTAACGGCATGGAAAACACATGCGCAGGGTGACAAGGAGACGTGTTGGGAGAGGAACTTTACTATGTACAAGTACACCTTTCAAGTTGAAAGTTTCCATATTTGAATACTATGAGTATATTATCTATTAAAGAAAAATAATAATGAATGTACATGAAAAATATACATGAAACTGTATATTTTTGGTATATGTGTAATTGTACATAAACAAAATATAAAAATGCAAATGTACAATTTTGTGTAAATGTAATGAACATACATGAAAGTTGTTGGGTGCGTGAAAACGTACATAAAATGAAACTAAATATATGAGTCACTTATCTGAAATTATTTTATCAAAATTTTAGCAGAAAATTCAAGTTCAATATAAACTAGGAGGGCATCTGAACTGTCATGTAAAGCGTTACATGACACACAGAGAGGGCTACAGTGACAATATACTAGGAGCAAAGTATCAAGCCAACCTCTGAAACTCATCACTGACACTAAGAAGTCAGGAGATGAGGAAAAAGCAAGTGGTTACCTTCCTGTCACAGGTTTTGGGGCTGCCAGCAGTGTTCGGCTTGAGGAAGCCAGCTGTTGTAGACCAGCGTGTGGGGTTTTTCCTTGATGGCTCTTCAGAGGAAAAATTATTATCACTGACAGAAGTCGACAGGCCAATTAAAGCTGGGTCACTGCTTCGTCGGACATGAAGAGGCATATCTAGAAACACAAGAAGCACTAGGTTAAAAAAAAAAAAAAAAAAAAGATAATAATGTCTGTAAACTACATGTTAGGATAAAAGAAGTTAAATCCAGGCTAGCATTTGTATCTGTGGCACTGGGAACAACTTGGCAGGTATCATTGTTACAGCAGAGAAGAACACAACCACAAAAAGCCGAGAGAAGAATAAAAGTACAGAGTCTGTAATATTTACAATAGGAACAAAAAGCCTCACTTACCAACTAAGTGAAATCACTTGGAAAAAAAAAAAGTTATGGTAAGCATAAAACAAGATCGGAGCCCTGATGGCACAGTGGTTAAGCGTTTGGCTGCTAATCAAAAGGCTAGCAGTCTGAATCCACCAGTTGCTCCTCGGAAACCCTAGGGGGAGTTCTATTCTGTCCCATAGGGTTGCTATGGGTTGGAATCGACTCCACACAACGGGTAACTATATATACATATATATGTGTAACAACATATACATTGAAGGTTACATTTAAACCATTATCATTCCAACAGTCTCAAAGATGTTAAAGCAAATTAGAAAAAAATGATTGGAGAAAACAGAAGCACATAAACCATAGTAATATTACATGAAATACGTGCTTCTACATCATGAGGATTTGTAACAATAATAGAACCTGACCAACATTATCAGAGAAAACAAAATGCTGAAAATTTAATATTGTTGGTGGTTATCTTAATTTGCTGGGCAAAACACATACATACAATTTATAGAAAGGAATAATTTCTGGTTTTTAAGCATGTGTAAATACCTGTGACAGATGTTGCTGCTTATAATTTGCACCAAGAAAAAAGTCCAATAAGAATTATATAGACACTCTCAGAGCAAGCTCACAAAAATAAACATTGAGGAATTCATGTGTGTTAATACTATAATGCTCTTACTATATGAAAAGTTTTCTTCCAATAAGCAACAAAATAATCCCCAGAACCATCAAAGCAAAAATATGCAATCATAAAAGTAACAAAATAGGTGTTGCATGGAAGAAAAAAAATAATTCAAGGCAATTATAATATTGCTACTCAGATATGTGTTCTGTTACTTTCCCATTACAGAATCTTTATTGAGTTGGAGTCCCTGGGTTGTACAACTGGTTAACGCTCTTAGCTCCTAACCAAAAGGTTGGAGGTTCAAGTCTACCCAGAGGCATCTCAGAAGAAAGTCCGGGCAACCTACTTCCAAAAAATCAGCCACAGAAAATCCTATGGATCACAGTTCTACTCTGACATATAAGGAGTCATCATGAACTGGAGTCAACTTGACAGCAAACTGCTTTAATTAATCAGTAGTTGAGTAACTCTGGACACTTTTATCTCCCAAGAAAAGGCTTTAAAAAACTATTGTGCAAAAAAAAAAAAAAAAAAGAAAAAGTGCAGAAGTAATGACCAAAAGCAGTACCCATTATCTGTAATAAATAACCACATAAAAATATATATACTAAACCCCAAAGTAAATACAGGGACTACATCATTTCATTGAATTTGCTTTGCAACAATAAAACAGCTTATCCTACTTGTGTTTGGAAAATTTTTTTAGGACAATATGTTGCATATATAATTTAGATTAGATAAATAATTAGGGCCATTATCTACTGACTAACTATGATCTTAGTATTAATCTATTTGTCTGGAACAGATAAAAATAATCAGCATTTTACCTCCATGTATCTGTAATGCTCGAAATAAAACTGTAGATGCATAGGGAAAAAAGGGGATTAGAAAGTAGGAAGATTAATGCAGGGAATGCAGACCCTGTGGAGTTGTCTCTTAAGTGTGGATGATCAAGGCACAGTACCAGGAGGCTCCATGCACATAAACTACAATGTGACTGATGCCACTTGGAAATGTGCAATGAGGTAGCCCTGCTGTAAATTCTTCACGCGTTAAAATGTTTTTGCTTTCATTTTGATGATAATCTATGAAAGAAATTATTATAAATATAGTCTCGATCATTTATTTGATGAAGTACTTATAAATGAGTACCCACATGCAATTTCAGAAGCTATGTTTACATTTGTGTTCACTGTCAAATTCAGGAAGGTGTCTTTGATTACCAGGTGGATGGGAGAATAGAATCCAATTTAAGATGTAAACAATGTGTTCACACACCAAATGACTTCATAATGATATTGAAGTCAAGGTTTTCCAGTAGTATGAGGTGCTGAAAGGACCAAATCATCACAGTGCACACAAGCAGCATAACTAGGGTCTAAATCAAAACACTTCTAACACTGCCACAGTGTTGGTACCTTGATCGCGCTGCCTATGACTGAGACTCAACAAGACATCATCTCGCACGTTAATGCTGTCAATTTGGATTTCTACTGGTTTACAATTTCTTCTTGGTTTTATGATTACATAATAATTATAAGGCACGTTTATCTAGTTTACGAGGCGTCCTGGTGGTGCAGTGGTTAAGCACTCAGTTGCTAACCAAAAGGCCAGCAGTTCGAACCCACCAGCTACTCCTCAGGAGAAAGATGTGGCAGTCTGCTTCCATAACGATGACAGCCTTGGAAACTCTATGGGGCAGTTCCACTCTGTTCTGTAGGGTCACTAAGAGCCACAATCGACTCAATGGCAATGGGTTTGGTTTTTTGGGCGTCTAGTTGTCTCAAGCATAACAACGATTGTGAGCATGGCACAGGACCGGGCAGTGTTTCGTTCTGCTGCGCATAGGGTGGCTATGAGTCGGAAATGACTCAACGGCACCTAACAACAACAACAGTTTACACAAATACAAACACACACACACACAAAGGTTCAAGTGACATTGTATTAGAACCAGTGATTTAACTCAGAGGGATCTGAACCAATTTTTTTGGAATTTAAATGAGTCTCTAGTCACAGTGGAGAAGCCTACGGTTCACTGCACAGATGAGTAAGCTGAGGCTCAGGCTCAGCGGTGACTTCAGGACCCCACACTCACAGAACAATTTCTGGACCAGGACTTCAGGCTCCCAGGCCAGTGCTCTACCAGTACACGAACCGTGAGGTAAGTTGTATTACTACACTGGAAAACGTAAGCTATTTTACATAAGCCTCAGTCTTATAAAACAGAAGAATTTTGTTGTTGTTGCTGCTGTTTTCAAAGCAGAATTATACACACTGAGAAAGTATCCACTGATTTTAACTCACAGCATCAACTGATTTGGGGAGTTAAAGAAACATTACATGAACTATGCACATAGATTATAACAAGCATCCCAATTTCAGAAATGTTAAAATGGGAGAAGAAAAAAAAATTATTTGTTAAAATGGAGGAACTACACTATACAAGATAATAAAGCATACTTGGACCAGTGATTCTCAAACTTTTTTTTATCTTAGGACCCTTTCCCACTAAAAATCCTAAGAATCTCAAGGAGCTTTTGTCTATGTGGGCTATCGCTGGCGATATTTACCATATTACAAATGAAAATGAGAATCTTAAAAGTATTTACTTGATTCATTTTTAAGTAACAACAAAAAACCCATTACATGTTAGCACAAACCACATAATTTTGTGAAAACTAAATATATAAAACAAGTATATTTAGTAGAAAGAGTAGCATTGTTTTATATTTTGCTTAATAGAAAGCATTTGGATTCTCATATCTGCCTCTGCATTTAATCTGTTGCAATATGACAAAGCATATGAAGAAAAAAGTGTTTCACAGATATGTAGCTGGAAGAGGGAAAAGTATTTTAATTGTCTTTCCAGATAATTGTGGATATTTTTCTTTGATACCATACCAAAACTTGACAAGTGGTAGTTTCCCAAAGACTAGTGGACATATGGAACTTTTCATTCTTTGTTACATTTAAGTCTACTTGTGTATCTTGCACTTTGAATGGATTTTTACTCCATGAAGAAACTTTTACCATTATGCACTAGTCATTTGGCAAACACTAGTTCATTGGTTATGATAAGCTTCCAAATATTGATACACTTCTTTATGTCAGAAAATCACCTAGGTTAATACTACCACCGATTTCATCAGAAAAGTCTAAGTACTGAGAAGCTGTCAAGTTTTGGGGACATAAGTTTCCCAAAACGTAATTTTCAGTAGAAAGCTCAAATTTTATCTTTGGCAATAAATACTGCTGGCTGTTTGCCTTGTAATGACAGGCTTACTTTATTCATTTTCTAGAAACTGACTGCCAGGTATCAAAGTCCGAACAACCAGAATTTGTCTATCAGTCGTTCTTTCAAACAAAAATGGCATTCCATGAAAAAACAGCTAGCTCAGCTCGCAACTCAAAACAATCACACAAATGTTTTTCTCAAGATCTTTGGTATGTAGCAGATGTACTTCCTGCCTATTTCCCATTTTGTTACACTTAAGGGTCAAGATTTAATAAAATTAATTTTTCCTGCTTCATCAAGGACAGTGGGTGAAACTGGCTTTTTTTTTTTTTTTTTTTTTTTTTTTTAAACTGTGAGCGTGTTAGATGAAGAATATATTCGGTGCCATTGTGTTGATTTGTGCTTAAGGTACCTACTGCAACCAATCATCGGGGATGGCACAGGACCGGGCAGTTTCGTTCCGTTGTGTATCAGGTTGCCATGAGTTGGGGGCCAACTGATGGGAGCTAACAACAACAACAATCTCTAGTTTTATCCATCAGTGCTTTTGCACCATTGATGCAAATGTCAATACAGGAACAGCACTGGATAGGTCTTAGTAATACTATAAACATAGCTTTGGCCTCACACTCTCAAAATGGTCTTAGTGACACCCAAGGACCCAGCGACCATGTTCTGAGAACCACTGGTCTAGACAGACTTGTGACCTGACAGACAGGAGGCCTCCATCCCCTAATCTATAAAATCAGAGGCTGCGCCAATGGTCTTAAAAGTTCCTTTTAATGCTACAAAGGGGTGATACTACATACAAGTTATCACCCACCAAGCCTCATCCTAACAAAATGAATTTATGAAAAATGTATTGGAGAAAAAAATGTATTCAAGAACATAAAAGCACTTCAAAGCAGTATCAACAGCCATTATCAGGTGTCTTTAAACATTTTAAAGTATTAGATGCAACGTAGGAGAACGGTAATACTCAAGAGTTGTTTAACTAATGCTGCAGAGCAGAAGAAACCACAAACACGAGGTCTTCTGACAAGTTGAACCTGATATGAAGGAAAGAGATTACTAAACGTCTGGCCTTATCAACAAAATGAATCATGGACCACAACTGCTGCATGCCCCTGACAGGTTTTCCACCTCTCACTGTTCTGCTAAAACATAATACTGCATAAAATAGTTAATTTTGTCTTGTCCTCAAAGGAATAAAATAGGAACACAGCTTTTTTGCCTGTGATTTGTTACATTTTTCTGGGGCCCATGGCCTATTTCAGCATTATTTCTATTCTGATGTAACTTACATTCTTTACAGGAATTAGAAATAATAAGAGCTTCTTATTTAAGGTAATTTGGTTATTATTATTACAATCCTCATCCCCAATTTTGGAAAAATTAATGTACTTTAAAACATGGTGATAAAACTTTCTCACCCCAAAATCTTCTGATTTATTTAATATACAGATTTTCAAAGCATATCCTCTGCAATATTAAAAAGCAAATTCAAAGACAAGGATCTTCAATAATTAAGCGAGCACACAGGGACGCGTGCAATGTCCCAGAATCCAGGGTGACGGCAGAGACTGTTTGATGTCTGCGGTTGCTTTGAAGAGTGGATAAAACAGCAATAAACCCTAATCACAAGATTTCAAATTCTCTGTGGCACTAATGCACTGTAAATATTGATTTGTCTCTTCAGGTAAGGTGCCTTTTAAATAAGTGGAAGAAATGGCAAATCTAATCATGAATTAGAGCAAATATTAAGGAAAGATATATACATTTTTAACTGTTAAATATCCCACCCCTACTCCTCATCAGTATTCCCTAGGCTTTTCTTTTCTCATTCTTCTAGTGATTTTTAAATTATTTAACCACTCAAAGCCATGAATAAACCTCTTCCATGAAGATAGGCGAACGCTGTCAAGGAATTTAATCAAAATCTAAAAATAATACGCAGTTACACGTGTTCTCCTAGAACTTATGATGCAAACCGTATAACCGCTCAGCATGCAAAATGAAGACTGTCTCCCCCATCTTCAGAGCAATTACACAGCTCCTAAAGACACATTTCACTGTGGGAAGAGTCAAGCCAACAGCATATGCCATGGGGATAAAAAAAAACCGCCAGGATTGTGAAACCAACCTTCAAATATATATTGCCCCATTTACAATGTATGTATCAGCATTTCCCTTACCAAGATAAAATCTTTAGGAAGAAATGTGTAGAAGGTAGGGCAGGAAATAAGCTTTAAAGAACTATAAATGATTCAGAAAAGAGGATATGAAATCAGTTTTATCGCCCTGTTATCAATGACTTTTATACACACACACACACACACACACACACACACAAATATATACATATGTATATGCAATTTACTAATATATTAATAATTCCAAAGAAAAACCAGGAATTTTTCTGAGGCATATTAAACTTGTAACACTTAAAGTCTCATTCTAAAACTGGTAATTTAATCCCCCTGATCAAAATCCCTCCAAGCATTCATATGAGTACAAGTAAAACTGTGGAAATCTGAATAAAATCAGTAAAGCAATGCTAATATCCTAGTTGTGATATAACGCTATAGTTTTTCAGAATATTATCAGTGGAGGAAATGTAAAAGAAATCTCTCTGTATTATTTCTTACAACTGCATGTGAGTCTACAATTACATCACTTAGAAAAAAAGAAAGCAAGAGAAGCATGCAAGCCCTCGAAAGAGTTTAAACAGAAAAATCCCAGGTGAGAAGCCTCAATGTCAAGGGCGCTGCAACAGAACTTCAGGTGGCTTTCTAAGACTACGTGCTATAATTGTCTTCTCCTGGGCCAGCGTTCAGCCCCTAAACACATCTTTAGTATCCTGTAGCCTATGGACATTGATGGCTCTCTACACATGCTTTCCAGTTTTAAGCTCCACGTCTTCACCAACCCTCATGACTCAAGACTGCACAGCCTTTATCCTCCCATCCCGCCCACTTTCTCCACGGTACAGTGGCCCCTGCCCTACAGGTCCTCCTAAAATGGCACCAACATCTCAAATATGTCAGAATCAGGATTAGTGTCCCAGTAGCGAATAGACGGCCAACTCAGAGAGGAATCACTGAGAAAGGTTTAATGAAAGAACTACAGTATTTACAAATATATGGGCAAGACCAAGGAAAAGCAATAGATTCATGGATGGTGCAAACCCTTTACACTTGACTGATAACCTAAAAGCTGACGGTTCAAACTCATCCAGCGGTGCTGCAGAAGAAGAGGCCTGGTGACCTGTTTCCATTAAGATTACAGCCAAGAAAACCCTGTAGAGCAGCTCTACTCTGCAAACACAGGGTCACCATGAATAGGAATCAACTCAACGGCAACAAGGAAAAGCAGCAATGGAAGGTGAAGCACCTTGCAGCTCACAAACAGGTGAGGACTTTGCCATCCGAAAGCAAGGGAAGCTGTGGTTGTCACTGGAGGAAGACAGCTACCAGCAAACCACAGCCAGGCAGAGTGGGAGGCAGGAATTATCCCTGTCTTCTCTCTTCCTGCTCTCCAGTCCATGCTCTGCTGGAGCATCCCCTGGCCTTGTCCAAACAGGAAAGAGCCTGGATGACATACCTAGGGCAGACTGTAGGAACAAAAGAATAGTACCCAGCTCAGAGACGCTAGTGAAAATCTATCCCTTTCTCGCAGCACACTTTGTTGCTACGCCTAACAGCTTGTTGTTAGGTACCACTGAGTCAATTTTCAACTCATAGTGACCCCCTATGACAGAGCACAACTTCCCCATAGGGTTTCTAGGCTATAATCTTTACAGAAACAGATTGCCAGGTCTTTCTCCCATGGAGCCGCTTGGTGGGTTTGAACTGCCAACCTTTCAGTTAACAGCTGAGTGCTTAACCATTGTGCAACCAGGGCTCCTTACTTCTAACAGCATCAGCCATTTTTCCAATTAGTTGCGTTTGTCTACACTTAACCTCTCAACCCCAGAGGACAAGTAGCTACTCTATTCATTGTGGCTGCCTACTCTCCACACACACACACACACACACACACACACACACACACACACACACACACACACACACACACACACACACACACACACACACACACACACACACACACACACACACACACACACACACACACACACACACACACACACACACACACACACACACACACACACACACACACACACACACACACACACACAGACCAACAGAGCAGGGAATAAAATTTTTTAAAGTTGGTTAAAATATATCGATCAGCAACAAAAAGCTTCCCAATTAAAGATTCAATTCAAGGGTTCCTTTCCTTTCATCCCATGAAGGTGGGAAAGCATAGCAAAGGTGTGTAAGAAACATGCCTCAGAGGTTAAAACCTTCAACTTTTATCTTCCTGCCTCCTGCAGCAGAGGCAGGGCCTGGCCCCAGGCAGTTATGGAAATCATCAGCTACTTATAAAAAACATGCACTGGCTAGTGAATCCTGCACATAAAAACTCCCTGTCCCCAAATCCTTTGCTAAGACAGCTGCCGCCCAGGGGAACAGTGGGTTATATTAGTCTTGCATCCTTAATAGTAGATTTACAAAGTCAGAAAAATCTACATTCCATCTCTCCTAGAAGCTGAATCCTGAAACCCCCCTCCCACCAGGCCCACCACCAGGGAGCACTCAGACCAGCCAGACAGAGCAGAAGAAAAACAGGACCTTGCAAGGCACTCTTTTCACTTTAATCTAACTTTGAGGTCTCTTTTTTGTTTTGCTGTAGCTGGTATAAACTCTGGCTATTTTCGTCAACAAACATTTATTGAGCATCTACTAGACACTATTCTAGAGATTTCAAAAAACAAATATGGGGTCAAGTGGTCCTTCGAGAGTCATTTATTGAGGCAAACATCGCTCTAGATCAATCTCACTTTCAAATACTCTAAGAGACTATACTACCCATCTAGCGAGTGGCCCACGGCAGGTAAAAGGAAGGAGAAGGAAAGAAGAGAGATAAAAACAACAAAGCACCCAGAGGAAAACAACCGGAGGTGAGTGAAACAAAATATCTTAACAGCTAGCACTAGAGAATATTATGGAAATTTTTTTTTCTTTTTTTTTTTACTTTCAGAAAAAACACCTTAATGAGCAACAAGGAGATTGAAGTTGAGACCATGAGAAGGTGAGCTGGGGAGAAACAATGAAAGAGAGGGAAAAGGAGAGAGAGAGAGAGGGAGAAAGCACTAGCACATGCCGCTTTAAGCTATTTCACTTAAGAAATAAAAAAATATTTGGGGATAAGAAAGACAGAAAAGAAAGGGAGGCTTCTCTTCTCTGCTGTTATCACTGATAATGTTGTCTTCCTCATACATGCGTATGGAGTAGTGACAGGAGCCATTTGTCTATTTCCATATGTCCAATAACCAAATCCGAGAAGCTGGACTATATGAAGAAGAACAGGGCATAAGGATTGCAGGAAGACTCATTTAACAACCTGCATTATGCAGATGACACAACCTAGCTTGCTGAAAGTGAAGATGACCTGAAGCACTTACTGATGAAGATCAAAGACCACAGCCTTCAGTATGGTTTACACCTCAACATAAAGAAAACAAAAATCCTCCTCGGAACTGGACTGATAAGCAACATCATGATAAACAAAGAAAAGATTGAAGTTGTCAAGGATTGCATTTTACTTGGATCCACAATCAACACCCACGGAAGCAGCAGTCAAGAAATCAAAAGACACACTGCATTGGGCATATCTGATGCAAAAGACCTCTTTAAAGTGTTGAAAAGCAAAGATGTCATCTCGAAGACTAAGGTGCACCTGACCCAAGCCATGGTATTTTCAGTTGCATCATATGCATGCAAAAGCTGGACAATGAATAAGGAAAACCAAAGAAGAACTGATTGATGCCTTTGAGTTGTGGTGTTGGTGAAGAATATTGAATATACAATGGACCGCCAAAAGAAAGAGCAAATCTTTCTCGGAACAAGTACAACCAGAACGCTCCTTAGAAGCAAGGATGGCGAGACTACATCTTACATACTTTGGACATGTTATCAGGAGGGATCAGTCCCTGGAGAAAGACATCACGCTTGGTAAAGTAGAGGATCAGTGAAAAAGAGGAAGACCCTCAACGAGACGGACTGACACAGTGGCTGCAACAATGGGCTCAAGCATAACAAAGACTGTGAGGATGGTGCAGGACCAGGCAGTGTATCGTTCTGTAATACACAGGGTTGCTATGAGTCGGAACCAACTTCACAGCACCTAACAACAACAATAACAACCAAATTTAGAGCCTATACTGAGTGTAGAGCCTGCATCCATCTTGTTCACTGACTGATCTTTAGAGCCTAGAACGGTACCTGGAATAGTAAATACCTTGTGCAATACGTTGACTGAATGAATGACACTTACAAGTCTTTAAAAAATAAACTGCTACCCACCCAGGTTCTTCTCCAGATACTGTTCTCTTGCTATTTTTCCTCCTTGATAAGCAACTCCTTAGCACACTATTCTCTCACATCCTCTCTACTATGCCACTGATCCAGTTTTTGTTTTTTGTTTTTTTTTGTTTTTGTTTTTTTTTACCAAGGGTACCATAACCCCCTCCCTTTATCAACAGTTTCGCTGCTAACCCAAACGCCGGCAGTTCGAATCCACCAGGTGCTCCTTGGAAATCCTATGGGACAGTTCTACTCTGTCCTATAGGGTCACTATGAGTTGGAATCAACACAGTGGCAATGGGTTTGGTTTGGTTTTTCGGTTTTTATCAAAAGTATTATCAATCCTGTCCTGGGCATTTCATGGTAAATGAACAGACCTGGTTTCTGCCCAGATAGAGTGTACAGTGCACGGAAAAGGCAAACAAATTAGCTGCCCTCTCCAGTGCGGCCAGGGTGTTTCATGAAAAGCACTACACCACTAGTCTGTCACTTTGTCCTACTGTGGTGGTTTGCATGCTGCTATAATGCTGGAAGCTATGCCACCGGCATTTCAAATACCAGCAGGGTCGCCCATGATAGATAGGTTTCAGTGGAACTTCCAGACCAAGACAGAATAAGAAGGTCTGGTGTTCTACTTCCACAGCTTAGCCAATGAAAATGCTATGAATCACAGAATATTGTTCCAGATTTTTACTCACTTTGGAAACACCATCAGGAGGGACTAACAGTTAGAGAAGGGCATCACAAGTGGAAAGTGGAGGGTTAACTAAGGCAGGGCCAAGATGGCAGAGAAGTCAGATGCTTCTGGTGGTCCATCTTACTACAAAGACTCAAAAAACAAGTGAATCAATTATATATGACAATCTAGGAGCCCTGAACATCAAAGGCAAAGCTGAGGACTTGGACTGAGTGGCAGGGGGAGGGAGAGATGGTTCGGAAGCAGCTAGGAGTTGCCAGACCTGAGCCAGCAAGAACCTGACCCCTTCAGGCCAGATCAGCTTGTGGTGCATGGTGAGGCAGGCAAGCAGCGGCACTCGGGAGGCATTTTCCACACTGGGAGAGACTCAGCAGCAGAGAGTCTACTCACCATCCTGAACCAGTGAGAAGCAGCCCTAGATCAGCAAAAGATAAGTACTTGCATCTGGCCTACTGCGTGGATCCAAAACACCCCACTTTGGGCAAAACCTCTCTCCCATTTATCTCCCCACTCCCGGCTCTGCACTGGGTCTGGGACCAGCTTCAGCAATTGCCAAGTCCCCTAGGCGAGAAGTAGGACCCATCACATGCCCTGAGCCATGCTCCCGGCCTTGGAGAGTGAACAAATTAACAAACAGGGTAAAAAATAATCTGCCAGCTCCCTTAAGCCAAGAACTCAGGGTAAGCACAGCTCCTTTGCCTAGGCACGGGAATAAGGGGTCCATGGACTTTGAGTGCCCTTCCCCCTGCAAAGACTTGTGTGGGCCCATTTCAACAGCGTAGGCCCTAATTACTACAGTACAACAGGGTACATACCTGAAGTCTAACTTCAACTGTTTCAGCTGTGAAGTGGTAGGTTCCTGATATTTGATACTGCTCTGCCTCTTAAGAAGGATCTTCACCTACTCACATCAGGGGCCTGAGGACTGGTGGCTCTACCTATACCACCTAGCCACCTGTGACAGGGGCCCACGAATAAGCAGTGCCCCCTAGTCCTTACAGCCAACAGCATTGGGTGCTCATAGTTTGGCTGCAAAACCCATCCACCTAAGTGCCCTAGGGAACAGGGATACGCTTTCCTCCCAGACACTCAGGGACAGCCATCAGACCTCTGCTTTGCTCAGTGTGTGACCCCCTGCTGCAGCCAGATGCCTGTGCCTACACCAATCACCCATGCCTGTCTAGGACTGTAGGTGAGAGCCTGCACCACACACTTGGTGGCCAACTACCTTGACACCTGAGCTGAATCCATATAGGAGGAGAGGGCAGACTCCTGGGTTCACATACTTAGGTCTGGCCACCTGGTGGCAGGAAGTTGGAGCTTCAGGGGCACCAGTCATCAGGCTAGCTCACATGAGCAGCCTATCTGGGCATATCAAAACAAAACAAAACAAAACAAGAAGCTAGGACACAGTAAGCAAGCATAAAATAAATAAATATAATAACTTATTGATGGCTCAGAGACAACAGTCAATATCAAATTACATAAAGAGGCAGACCATGATGGCTTCAGCAAGCCCCCAAAATAAAGAATCAAGGAATTTTCCAGAGGAAGACTAAGGAAAAGCAATAGATTCCGGGGTGGAGCAAACCATTTACACTTGACTGGTAACCTAAAAGTTGATGGTTCAAACTCATCCATGATTTACCGGAAGCAGAATACAAAACATTAATATACAGAAGTCTTCAAGAGATCAGAAAGGAGATCTTGCAAAATGCAGACCTAGCAATAGAGGAACTTAAGAAGATTATCGAAGAACACAATGACAAATTTAACAGGCCACAAGAATCCATAGAGAGACTGCAATCAGAAATCCAGAAGATTAAAAATAAAATTTCAGAATTGTACAACTCAATGGAAAGTCATAGGAGCAGAATTGAGGCAATGGAAGTCAGAATTAGTGAGACTGAAGATAAAGCACTTGACACCAGCTTATTTGAGGAAAAATCAGATAAAAGGAAGAAAAAAATGAAGAAACCCTAAGAATTATGTGGGACTCTAACAAGAGGAATAACCTATGACTGGAGTACCAGAACAGAGGGGATAACATAAAATAGAGAGAATTGTTGAAGATTTGTTGGCAGAAAACTTCCCTGATATTGTGAAAGGTGAGAAGATATCTATCCAAGATGCTCATCGAATCCCACATAAGGCAGATCCCAAAAGAAAGTCACCAAGATATAGTATAATCAAACTTGCCAAAACCAAAGATAAGGATAGAATTTTAAGAGCAGCTAGGGATAAATGAAAAGTCATCTACAAAGGAGAGTCAATAAGAATAACCTCGGACTACTCAGCAGAAACCAGGCAGGCAAGAAGGCATAGGGATGACATATATAAAGCCTTGAAGGAAAAAAATTGCCAGCCAAGAATTATATATCCAGCAAAACTGTCTCTCAAATATGATGGTGAAATTAAGGCATTTCCAGATAAACAGAAGGTTAGAGAATTTGCAAAAACCAAACCAAAATTAAAAGAAATACTAAAGAGAGTCCTCCAGTTAGAAAATCAATAATATCAGATAATAACACAAGACTAGAACACAGGACAGAGCAACCAGATATCAACCCAGATAGGGAAGTCACAAAAATAAATCAAAGCTAAAACACTAAAAATAGGGAAATTCAGATGTCAATATGTAAAAGAGGACAACATTAAAACTACTTCAAAATGGATCAAAGACCTAAATATAAAGCCTAAAACTATAAAGTTCATAGAAGAAAAAATAGGACTAACACTTCAGGCCTTAATACATGGCATTAACAGGATACAAACCATAACCATCAACACACAAACCCCAACAGATAAGCTAGATAACTGGGATCTTCTAAAAATCTAATACCTACACTCTTCAAAAGAGTTCACCAAAAGAGTAAAAAGAGAACCTACAGACTGGGAAAAATTTTTTGGACAGTACAAGTCAAACAAAGGTCTAATCTCCATAATCTACAAGAAAATCCAACACCTCTACAACAAAAAGACAAATAATCCTATTAAAAAATGGGCAAAGGAAATGAACAGACACTTCACCAAAGAAGACATTCAAATGGCCAACACACACATGAGGAAATGCTCGCGATCACTAGCCATTAGAGAAATGCAAATTAAAACCACAATGAGATACCATCTCACCCTGGCATTACTGGCACGAATCAAAAACACTGGAAATAACAAATGTTGGAGGGGCTGCGAGGAGATCGGAACTCTTATGCACTGCTGGCGGGAATGCAAAATGATACAACCGTTTTGGAAAATGATATGGCGCTTCCTCAGAAAACTAGAAATAGACATAACATTCTATCCAGCAATCCCACTCCTAGGAATATACCCTAGAGAAATAAGAGTCGTCACTCAAATAGACATATGCTCACCTATGTTCATGGCAGCATTGTTCACGATAGCAAAACGATGGAAACAACCTAGACCATCAACAGATGAATGGATAAACAAACTATGGTACATACACACAATGGAGTAGCAACGAGAAAGAACAACAATGAATCTGTGAAGCATCTCATAACATGATGAAACTGGAGGACATTATGCTGAGTGAAATAAGTCAATCACAAAAGGACAAATATTGTATGAGACCTCTATTGTAAAAACCCATGAAAAAGTTCCCATACAAAATGTAACAACCTTTGTTGGTTACCAGGGATGGGAGGGGTGGGGGCGAAATACTAAATAGGCAACAGATAAGTGGTATCTTGGGTGAAGGGTGAGACAGTACATAATACAGGGGAAATCCGCACAACCTGTACAAGGAAAGGTCATGGAAGCTCCATAGACACATCCAAACTCCCTGAGGGACTGAATTGCTGGGTGGAGGGCTGTGGGGACCATGGTCTTGGGGAACATCTAGCTCAATTGGCATGACACAGCTTATAAAGACAATGCTCTACATTCTACCTTGGTGAGTAGCGTCTGGGGTCTTAAAAGTCTGTGAACAGCCATCTAAGATACTCCACTCGTCTCATCCCTTCGGGAGCAAGGGAGAATGAAGAGAACAGGATACAAGGAAAAGATCAGTCTGAAGGACTGTCCACAGCTACCAAGGCCTCCACCAGACTGAGTCCAGTACAGCTAGATGGTGCCCGGCTACCACCACTGACTGCTCTGACCAGGATCACAACAGAGGGCTCTGGACAGAGCTGGAGAAGGATGTAGAGTATAATTCTAACTCACAAAAAAAAGACCAGATTTACTGGCCTAAAGGAGACTGGAGAAACCTCGAGAGTATGGCCCCCAGACACCCTTTTAGCTCAGTGGTGAAGTTACCTCTGAGGTTCACTGTTCAGCCTGGGAGTGGACAGCCCCGTAAAACCAAATGAGACTAACGAGGTACAGGAGTCCAGTGACAAGGACCAGAAGGCAGAAGGGGACAAGGAAGCTGGTGACAGGGAACCCAAGGTTGAGTAAGGATATTGTTGATGTGTTGTGAGATTGTTAACCATTGTCATAGGGCAACATTTGGAGTAACTGTTAAATGAGAAACTATTTTGTTCTGTAAGCCTTCCTCTTACGTGAGAATAACAGCACAATTGGAAGAGCGTAGTCAATGTCACTGAACTGTGCATGTAGAAATTTTTGAAATGGTGTATCTTTGGCTATGTGTATTTTCACCAAAAAAAAAAAAAGGTTGAGAATTTAGAGGGTTAATATGTTGTGGGGTTGTTAACCAATGTCATAAAACAACATGTGCACTACTGTTTCATGAGAAACTATTTGTTCTGTAAGCCTTCACCTGAAGTACAATAAAATATTAAAAAAAAAAAAAAGCAAGGAAAATGAATCAAACACATGGAAACTGAACAACACTTTGCTCAAAAACTACTGGGTTATAGAAGAAATTAAGGATGGAATAAAACCCATAGAATCAAAGAAGAATGAGAACAACGGGCTCAAAGACACCACTGATCCTGAAGATGGCACAGGACTGGGCAACATTTTGTTTCTGTTATATATGGGGTCACCGTGAGTCAGAGCCAACTCACCAGCATCTAATAACTATATTCTCAGCACTGTGCCAAATCTTTATACACTTTATCTCATTTAATCTTCACACTGAGGATATGAGATGGGTTTTACAGACAAGGAAGTTGTCTAATGTACCACAGCAAGGCTGAGACAGAGCCAGGCCCCCATACAGAAGTATATGACTGTGAAGCCTTGGCTGTAACCACTCAGACAGCCTTCCTAAGAAGACCTAAGAGGCGTACCTTGCTCTAGGACATCCATAAAGACTTCATGAGAGAAACAGCAGCTAACTTTTACCTATTATCCTTCCCTACTCTCCTCAGTGTCACTTCACCTAGAAAACTTTCTGATCACTTCCAAAGGAGCAAGATGACTCTACCACACTATACTTCTAAATTTTAGGATCTATCTCCTCATTAGCAAATATCTCCTAGAGAACCAGATGTTGTCAAGTAGACTCTGACTCATGACAACCACATGTGTCTGCACAGAACTGTGCTCCACAGGGTTTTCACTGACTGACTTTTCAGAGGTAGACTGCCAGGTCTTTCTTCCAAGGCACCTCTGGGTGAACTCGAACCTCCAACTTTTCAGTTAGCAGCCAAGTGTGTTAACCATTCACATCACCCAGGGACTCGCCCTAGAGAACAACACTATAGTTTTCACTGTATCCCCAGAAGCACGGCCCTTAACAAATGTTTGCTGAACCAACAAATAAGTGAACAATGAGATGTCAAAGAGGAAGTGTTTGGTTTGTTTGGTTTGGCTGGGGTTGTGGTGATGGTGCCAGTGATAGTGACTGGGGGCCCGCAGGATGAGGAGGAAGGAGGAGAACATGCAGACAAGAGAAAACCGCAAGGGCAAAGGCCAGAGACTTAAATTCTAGTGATTCAGAGAGACTGCAAGAAATTCGGCCTGGCTAAGGGCAGAGTTCAGGACATGAATGGAGAATGATAAAGCAAGAGCGGTAGCCTTGGACAAGCCAACAGAGGGTCTTTAAGTCACAGATTTTCAAACTTTAATGTGCACAATAACCACCTGGGGATCTTATTCAAGTGATTCAGTCAGTCTGGGTCAAATGGACCCTGAAAGCCTGTATTTCTCAAGTCCCAGTAACATCAATGATGCTGGCCTCCCAACCCCACTTTGAAACTGAGCAGCAAGGTTTTAGCTGTGCTAGTCCATCTGGACTTCATACCAAGGGTCATGAGCTCTCATCATTTTTCAACTACATTTACTCTTTCTCTCCAGTCTTTGTTGTTGACTCATGGCAACCCCAAGCACAACGGAATGAAACACTGCCTGGTCATGTGCCATCCACATGACAGACTGCGAATCAGACCATTGTGATCCATAGAGTTATCACTGGCTGATTTTCAGAAGTAGCTCACCAGGCTTTTCTCCCTACTTCATTTAAGCCTGGAAGTTCCACTGAAATCTGTTCAACATCATAACTACATGCAAGCCTCCACTGATGAATGAGTGGTGGCTGAGTATGGGGTGCATCATGCATGAGGTGCACTGGGCAGGAATCGTACCTGTGTCTTCAGCATGGAAAGTGAGATTTCTACCACTGAACCACCATTGCCCCCCCTTCCAAACCCCCTCCATCTGCTCCTCAGTCTTAGTCCTCTCCAATTCACCCTCTAGAAAACATCCACAGTAACTTTTCTAAACCAGAAGTCAGATGTCATGACTCAAAATTCTTTACTGGGTTGGGTCACAGTACCATCAGATTGAGTCTTGGTACTTAGCCTCCACGATCTGAGCAATCCCTTTCAAGCCTTACACTCAGAGCCCACTGCAACACTGTGAAGTTACCAGAAGGCCCAGACTCCTCCACACCTCTTTCCTTTGCCCCCTTTTCCACCTACTCGTTACCTACCATCTGTCTGGAGGGCACTGCCTTCTCCAGGAAGTCCATGATGTTCCTACAGCAGAAGTAAAAGCATGCCTTAGCATCAACTTCACTGATTAGAACTAGCTGCTTTCTTATCTGTCTCCCTGACTAAACTTTAAGATTCTTGAGAGAATGAAACAAGGTTACTTGGTTATACACCCAAGTCCTAGCCCAGCAAATGGCACTTAGGCAACATGTGTTGTATAAATAAAAGAGGTGAATGAATGGGACTATCCATTTGTATCCTTTTCACATTGTCTCAAGTATTATAAGGGCAATCTTTTCAGCAAAAAAGAAACAATTACACATTCAGATATAGATAGTGGATGGCCTGAGGAGACAAAAGAAGTTTCTATGCTGGGAAAAGGAAAAAGAATCACTGCTTCAAATATTGGCAATAAACTCACTGGCCAGAAATACCAACAACATTTTACTACCTTGTCACTGGTAAATTTGCATTATCCCCTTCATTCCATGTTTACTCCTCTATGAGAATATTTGAGTACAAACCAATCTAAATTAATTCTTCACATAACTTTATAGAGACCCCTGTATCAAATCCCTCATATCACTTCCATTTTACCAGTTTATTTAACAATCATATAATTAAATTTTAAAGTTCTCAACTCCATCTGACAAGTAATTTGTCTTTCAAAAATTGACATTGATTATTGATTGCATTCAAGAGATCCTCTAAATGCTTCTTACTCTGCCCTTTGACATTTGCTTTCTATTAGGAATAAATTACTTCAGTAACTGCCAAGTTAACTTTCAGTAAGCATTATTTTCCCATTCCTTTATTATTATACCCTTTATCCTATAATATTATACAAAAGTATAATATTTTTCCCTTAACTGGCAATTCATTAATTTCATTAGCTGATTTTGTTACTTAAGGATGGACATTGAAGCTCCTCTAATTTACCCCATTTTATAGCTGTTTCACTAACATGTTAACCATATCAACCACTTTACAGAGGCAAATCTTTTCTTAACTCCCAGACGTTAAACTTCCACTACAGCCTGTACACTTCATTTTAGTCAGAGGTAATAACAGATTTTTCATCTTGAACATGACTCTTTATGTTACTAAAAACTAAGAGGCTGTCATTCATTTGTTTATTCCAGACAAATATTTATTGAGCACCTAATATGTGATAGGAGCCCTGGTGGCACAGTGGTTAAGTATCTGGCTGCTAACCAAAAGGTCAGCAGTTCGAATCCACCAGCTGCTCCTTGGAAACCTATTGGGGCAGTTCTACTCTGTCCTATAGAGTTGCTATGAGTCGGAATCAACTTGACAGCAAGGGGTTTGGGTTTTTTCTTTTTTTAAATTTGTGATAAGCACTCCTTTAATTGCTGGCAGTAATAAGACAAAGTAGCTACCCTTAAGGATTTTACATTCTAGTAAGGCAAGAAGGACAATGAATAAATAAACATAAATATAGAATATGTCATTAGGTAATCAGTGCTATGAAGAAAAATGAAGCTGAGTAAAGGATCAAGGACTTCTGGAAGATGAAGGTATGTTATTTTATACTGGGATAGTATCACTGAAGCACTTTAAACATTGAAAATATCTCATCCATTTTCTTCTGTCTTGAGTGTTCCAGTTTCAAATTAATTCTCTACCACAGAGCCTTGTATTATACTTGCCATCAATAGAGCCATCAAGCATCGACTGGTTGCTCCAAGGCTGCAGTAAGACTTCATGGTTTTGAAACATATGGTGTCATGATTGTTTATTATTACTGTCAAAGTGCAGAAATCTTTCATAGCGATTCTAATCTGTTAATTCCTCCCTTCAACAATACAGTGATAAAAAAGTAAATACACCCTGGTTGTTTATAATAAACCAATAAAGTCCATACTCACTAATATTTAGTAAGCATTTACTATAGGTTATGCATTGTGCTAAGAACTTTAATGCATTCACTGATCAAATCCTCAGAACAAGGCTATCGAATAGGTTATATTATTATTCTGTTTTATAGACAGGGACACTTGGTGTTACAGGGGGAAAATATTTTGGCCGAAGTTAACCTACTAGTAATTGGTAGGGACAAGATTCAAACTTCAGTTATTGGATCACAGAAAACACGCTCCTATCCCATGTGTGTGGAATCTTGAAACACCAAAGGATTTAAAGATGGAGACTCTGACTCATTTGCACCTTTTATCACCAACATATACCATCTTTATCCTCTGATAGTAAGAGCTCAGGTAGTGCACATTAGCTGAATTCAGTTACACAGAAAGTCAGAGCTGAAGCAGAAGTCACTGTCATTTAGCCAATGACACATCTGATGCTAGGAGGCAGTGGTGGTTCAGTGGTAGGTTCTCACCTTCCATGTGGGAGACCTGGGTTCCACTCCCAGCCAATGAACCTCATGCACAGCCATTACCTGTCCTTCAGTGGAGGCTTGCATGTTGATATGATGCTGAATTGGTTTCAGCAGAGCTTCGAGACTAGGAAGGAACATTCAAACATCAGCCTATGGATCACAGCAGTCTGATCCCATTGTGCGTGGGGTCGCCATGAGTTGGGAGTCAACTTGACGGAAACAAATAACAAAAACATCTGATGCTTGGATCTTCATATTCATTGTCCACAGGTAAAAAAGAGGATCATGAAAAGTTTAAGAATGATACAGTGCCCCCTTATGTAAGACTGGCAAAAAATGAAGCATTTTATTAATTGCAATTTATTTTATTATTAGGGAATTTATAGAAAGGAGTGGATAGGAGCACACTGAAAGGGAAAGATCTCATCAAATATCTATTAAATGAAGACATATTTATCTTGATTACTTAAACAAAAATTTCCATGTAGTGCAGGTTACAGTCAAATAAATCTATTTTCAAATTCCTGTCCTGTATCTCATTTACTACTACTTTAAATCATATTTTCCTTATATATACAAAATTTGAATAACAATATCTCAGGAAAGTTGAGTGTGTGGCGGGGCGGGGGGGCTAATGCCTGGCATATACTGAGTAGTCAATAAAGGTTAAATCTCTTTCACTCTCCTACAACCTTCCTATATTAGACCTTAACAAAAGACTGGAATTTTGGATTAATAGTTAAGATCTCCGCTCCCCACCTCACAGTTGTATCCACACTCTTTAAGCAGCATCAGGGGTTGCAAATCTTCACTAGCTGTTAAAATGATCTGGGAATAGCTTTAAAAATACTGGTTCCAGGGACTCACATCCACAAATTTTGACAATTTGGTCTAGAGGATGCCCAAGTGTTATTTTTTCCAAGATCTCCAGGCGATTCTAATGTAAAGGCCGGGAATCACTGCTCTAGACTGAGAAAGTGCTTCTCAAACTTAACCTCCATACAAATGCTAAAGGATCTAGTTAAAAATGAAGTTTTTGATTAAGCAGGTGTGGGTGGGACCTGGGATTCTGCATTTCTAACAAGCTCCCAGATGATGCCTTTGAGAAACAAGGCTGCTATCTGTGCTGTCCAATTCAGGAGACACTAGTCACATATGGCTATTTAAATTCAGCTCCTGAGGCACATCTGAACTCTTTTCAAGGGCTCAACATATGCATTGGGTAAGTGGCTACACTGTACAAACACACGTCTGAAATTTCTCAAGCATTCAAAAATTATGTAGAACACTAAATTAGCTAGAAAAAAAGTATATTAAATAACTTTCATTAATTTTACACTCTCAGTTTTATTAACTGTAACCACTAAGAAAGGAAAGATCTGAAGCAGTTTCAACTGCTTTTTTTATCTTTAATCTGAAAAAGTTAAAGCAGTTTCCAGATAAACTTATTTTCTAACATTTTTATGTAATATTTTTGTTTATATTTTCGTGTTTTGAGGATCTTGATACATGTCCATGGCTCCCCAGTGAAGTAAAGTAATACAGAAGCATTTTTTTAATTAAAATGCTATATTTGGAATGAACCCACTGTGACAATTCAAATTCTACTGAAAATTTGTATACAAAATAGAAAATTCCAATAGCAATCAAGGAAAAAAAATAATGTTCTATTTAGTATTTTAAGAACACCAAGCACCTGCTTGGCTGCTTTTTAATTCAGGCGATAAAGCACTTTTATACATAGCTAAAACATTTCTAATATTTAAGTAGCACTTTTGCAACTATAGAGCCAAGAACTTTACCCATAACTCTGACAGCCTGACAACTAGGCAAACAGAATCCAACCCAATGGTTGTTTCCTAGGCAACAAGCACAGATACCATCAGTGGAAAAAAAAAATAAAAACAAGAAAAAGCACTGCACCATTTCCATGATGCTGCTTAAGAAATACACTTTAATTGTCAAAATATCATAAAGACAACAATATTGAAAATCATTTCATTGGAGATGATTCAAAGCAGAAGACCATTTCTATCATGGCAAACGGAGTAAGGAAAAATAGAAAAATTTGGTTCCTTCTCTTTGCTCTGAAGTAAGTAGGGCTGGAAATCAATTTTCTTGGATTTAAAAAAAAAATGTATCCACATTAGTACAAATTTCTTATATGTCTCCATAGTTTTCTCTACAAATATGACCACACCTTGATTCAACGTACGAAAGAAAACATCACCCAGGATGACTGGGCAGTGTGGGATAAAGTCTGTAGCTGGATAGCATCTACTACAAAGACAAACTCACATATGTTTAGGTCTTAATTCAAGCAGCAGACCACACATTTCAAAACAGATTAAAATAGCACCGGGCTGTCCATATTCTCACCTGGCTTCAGTTTCTTCATCTATAACAAGAAGAGCTTGGATTCAGTCTCAAAAACCTGTCCAGCTCCAACAGCATAGGTTTTTGAGAAGTAAATTATAGAAGGGCTTTTCTGTCTAGAAACATTTATTACAAAATAAATACTACATCCTATGCCATTTTTAAACTTTTTCTTTCTAAGACCTAAACTTTGACAGTTAACCTTTAGAAAATAATACTGGAAACGTCTACTACCGGGTGATTAAAATGTCTAAATTTTACTCTGGCTTTTGTGACCATGATGGCATTTGCTCTTATATCTATGTCAGGAAAATTTACTTGACTTAAGAGAAGTGTGTTGGATATCTTTAATACTTTCACACAACATCACTATAATCTTGTGAAACATGCTATATTTTCACCAGAGAATCTTTTCAGCCAAATGCTGAGTCAATTTAGGAACTCAGTCTGAATTGATCAAGTAATTCAGGCAAAACTACCAATTTAGTAGCTGTAGGAAAATATCACTGAAGTGTTTTTTCTGGTAATTCATTTTTCAATGAGTGGTAAATTAAGGAAAAGAAAACTGAAATGGGATTTCCAAGAAAGAAAATGTTTGCCATTTTTTTCTTCTATCTCTTCTATCCAACTTTCCCACAAAGCAACATTAATAGATTATAATTCATTCCCTAGAGCCACTGCCTGCTATTAACTCTATTAGGTCAGTATTACTGCCTTCATGAATCAGTTGCACCATTGTACTGGCCTTGAGTATGTGGTTGTACTTGGACGCCTTTCCCTTTTGTTGATACAGTTATTCTTTTAAAAAAGCATGACATGCAATTTATAACAGACTCAGTTAGTAATTCAAAAGCAAAGAAAAACTAACTTCCAAAAAGAATCAGCACATATGTTGGTGACACAGGCCTGTATATTAATTTCAATTCACTTATACTTGCTTTCCTTTTTTTTGCTTTTAATCTTCCTTTCTAGATTATCTTAACACTTATTATTCAGAAAATGCTGGATGGTAATGTTTTCTTAAATCAGCTCTCTCATACTTAAGATCAATTCAAAGAAAATTTAAACAATATGGCTGTTAAAGAAAAATGAGAGGAGTAAATCTTAAAATAATCACCTCAGTAGTTGGACTGAACTTATGCGTATGTCTGCCAGGAGTCTGTTTTGGGTCAGAAAGGTTGATAAGGAGAAAAAAAAAAGATGAATGATCTCGTTTCCCTTTTCACTCTATATGCAAGGAAGCAAATGGAAAGCTTAGTAATATGTAACAGATGGTATACATATACATTAGATATAGACAGAATAATCTTTTCCTTTGTCTTGGTTTTCAACTCCAACTTACATTTTCCTTTCTTACAACTCTTTTTATTTCCTAATTATTATTGTTTTTATTGTTTCTTCACAAAGCAACAACATTCTTTGTCTACCAGATAATCACAGCACACTAGTGGACCTATAATATCAATTATATACAAGAGGTGGTAAACTTTAAAGTATCAAATTAACAACAGATATACACTTGATTTATCCTAACATGTCTAGATTAACAGTGCTTAAACAGTATACACTGAAGAAATTAATTTGGATTTATGTATTCTAAGCAATAGCTTCCAATTGGTCAGGAACTGAACACTGGGGTTCCTTTATCGGAGCAGGGCGGGCGGGACCTCAAATCCAGACAAAAATCTTAGAAACTGTAAAGCAAACTGAGCAAAAATATCATGACCTCAAGGGAGAATGTTTACAAGGAATTAAACAATCATTTGACAAACCACACTCTTTGTGCTTTCATTTCTAAGAAGAAGAGAAACCTCTTTGGAAAGCAAAAGTACTTAATATCTTTATAAATAAATCATATGATATGTTTAAAAATGTACTGGCTATCAGAGGGCTGGGACCATGTCAAAACATCTTTACTGAATTAAAACATCAGAAAAAGTTAAATAAATATTTTGATATGACAGCTCGGTTATTAGAAGAGAGCAAAGACAAGAGAAGAGCCCTTTCTTTCCTTCTCATCAGCTTAAAATCTGAGACAGCTGATGCATACCACATGCAGTGTATGAAGTTAAATGCATCGCCAGATATGCCACTGTAATGTCCCAGAAAGGATGGATAGTCGTTGCAAGGGGTTAGGAAGACAAATAGAAAGCCACAACTCATTTTCATCTTTACGATTTCATACGTGTGAGATCAGAAAATACAAAAGTCATGAGGGGTTGAAATACACACATTTTCAGTAAAATCAAGGTCAAAATCCTGAAATCCTGTTTGAACATCCTCTTTCCCCTCCCTACTTTAGACAATCCTGTTTATGTCAAAATACTGGTAACCTACAGATCTAGCCACCTTTAAAATTCTCCCGCCTTCCCTTTCTGTCTCTCTCACTGAATGGTCCTAAAATTCCGCCAGGTACCTCACAACTGGAATTGTCTGCAATAGCCACCTATATCATACCTGCCTTACTCCAGTGTCTTCAATCAACTCAACAGATGTAACTGTTCTTGACATGGGGGATTGCTAGTGCTGGTTCATGCCAGCTCGTGAGAGCTCATTATTAAATTTTCAGGAATTTTTGAAAGTTGGTTGTTAAACAGAGCCCTTATGAAATATTAAATTATGTAAATTTACAATTGAAGAAATATTAAAAGCAAAGGTAATAAATACGCAAAGCTCTTCACTTCTTAACTATTTCACTGCATTTTATTCTTACCTATACTCTGGATATGTCCGCTGCATCTGTATGGTGGAAATTCCATAAAATGGTATACTACCATGTATCTCTTCTCAACTCCACGTTCAGTGACATGATCTTAATAGCTTGAAACTGATCGTGGTGAGGGTATTTACACCATAGAAATGGGCAAATGTTACAAACCAGAGCTTTTCTGGTTTTCAGAGAACCAGCTGTTAAACATTTACCAGCACACCAGTCAAATCTAGAGAAACCACACAGATTTCCTTTTCTCCTGGAGTGACCAGAAGTACAATGGGCCATGGGAAGACAGCAAGAAGATGCAATCTAGTTTGTGGAATCAGGAAAAACCTACCAGAGAAACTATTACTTGAGTGGATTCCTAGGGGCTAAGCTGACGTTAGCCAGGTGAGTGATAAGGACAGAAAATAAGCTTTTTCAGGCAGGAGGAAAGCAGGCTGCTTAGAGTCAAGCAGGCCTGAGACTCACTGAAGAAACTCAAAGAGACCCAGGGAGCTAGCTGTGGAGTAGAAAAAGATGAGGCTGAAAAGATACACAAGACAATTCTTGCAAACTTTAGCAAAAACATGCTAATATCCTTAAATACTTCACTGTAATCAAAAACCCTGGGAAGGTACTGAAGATTTTTAAGTCCTGGGGTACATGGTTGAGATGTGCATTCTGAAGCCATCACTCTGACTGCACTGAAGAATGAACTGAAGGGCGGGCAAGCAAAAGGCAGGCCTGGTTCCTCCAAACTTCCCCAATAACATCACACTATTAGCAAAAACTTTTTGAGCATGCTGCAGTAAAGTATTTTTATTTATAACTTAAATGCATGCTTGATTCTACTAATGGAAACATCATAAATATAACAAAAGAATGGGGAATTTACAATAAACTAAATATACATGTAAAGTTTCTACGCAAGCAGTGGTGCAAACAGTTAACACACTCGCTGCTTGAAAGGCCAGTGGTTCAAACCCACCCTGAGATGCCTCAAGAGAAAGGCCTGGCGATCTACTTCCAAAAAAATCAGCCATTCAAACCCTATGGAGCAGTTCTATGCTGACACAGGGTTGCCATGAGTCGGAATCTACTCGACAGCAACTGGTTAAAGTTTTAATATATTAGTCCCATGCGCCAATGATTCTATATCCCACTTCAGACACCACTGGTGGTGCCAGCCTTGGAGGATGAAAACAAGTAGATGAACTGTATTTTAATATACGGTATAAAAACAACAGGACTTCATGATGGACTGCACAAGCAGTCAGATACCACCCTCAGGGATGTTCAAGCTAGTGCTAAGACACATCACACTAGAAAAACCCTCCTCAAAACTTGACAATCCTGACTATGATCGAATTCCTTCACACTTAGCGTATACAAGACATCACGACAGTCTAGCTTAGAAATCATTTTTGGTCACTCAATTTCACTGAAGACAAATATAAAGTATAAAGCTGGTTAATGGAGATGTCATTTCTTCTTTACGATTTGCACTCCAAAATCAAAACTTAGAACATGGGTTATAAAATGTTATTTTAAAAGAAAAGCAAAACAAAAAGTAAATCTGTTGTCTTTGAGTTGACTTTGACTCTTGGCAGCTCCACGTGTTTCAGAGTAGAACTGCGCTCCATAGGGTTTTCAATGGCTGTGATTTCAGAAGAAGATTGTCAGGTCTTTCCCCAAGGCGCCTCTGGGTAGACTCAAACTGCTATCCTTTCGGTTAGCAGCGGGGCACTTAACTGTCTGCACCACTCAGGACACCTATAAAATGTTATAATATTACAGTTTAAACATTATAAAAATGACCCAGATTACTTTGGAAGACTTTCCACAAATGCCAAACATAGTGGTATCTCTGTAGACGTACAGTATATGCAACCTACTGGAGGCAAAGCAGAACTGTCCATCAGTGTGCTTCTGACTCCTGCCAAATACGATGTCTTCAAATGCCCAGTCAGAGTGTTCCTAGAAAAAATACTCTCATAATTACCTAAAAAGTTTGATCAGAGTCCAAATAAAGGAACACTGGAATGGGCATGGAAAACACATGATTATCAGTGTCCTTCAAAAGATTCCTCGCTCAAGTAATCAAGAATAAGACACTTCACTTTCAGACATCACTTTGAAAGCAGAAATTAAAGCCCAGAATGCTCTTGGTTTTAACTACCTTCTAGGTTTATGCAAAATAAAACCAGTGCACCCAAAGAGTGGTCTGTCTGAATACCCTTTTCCATGAACAGGACAAGGTTATTTGGAGAAATGAAAAAAAGAACACGGGAGATACCACAGGTAAGAATTCAGCAAATTCCAGAGTGTGGGAAAGCACAAGATAAATTACCCAATTTTAATGAATAAATTAGAGGAAACAAAGAGGGAGGAGGAATCTAATGAATAAAAGAGACTTAAAAGACAGCAATCCCATGCAGTGTGTGGATTTTGTTCAGATCCTTATTAAAACAAGCCAAATATAAAAGTACATTTATAAAACAATCAAAAATTTTAATAATAATTGATAGCATCAAGAAATTATTGTCTTTTGTTAGTATGATCATGGTATCAAAACCAAACCAGAAACCAAACTCATTGTCATCAAGTCGATTAGGACTCATAGCAACCCTATAGGACAGAGTAGAACTGCCCATAGGGTTTCCAAGGAGCCAGCTGGTGGATTCAAACTGCCGACCTTTTGGTTAGCAGCCCAGCTCTTAACCACTGCGCCACCAGGGCTCCGATGATAGTATTAGGCTACATTTTTAAAAAAAGTTTTACCTTTTAAATATATATACTGAAATGTTTACAGAAGAAATGATACACAGTCTGGAATTTGCTTTGAAATCACCCTGTTTGGGGGAGTTTGAGGAGGCATAAATGAAGCAAGGTTGGCTAAAACTTGAACACTATTTGAGCAGACAGGTGAGTATGTGGAATCTCATTATATTACTCTCTTTAGTTTTCGATACGTTTGAAATTTTCTACAATAAAAGACTAACAAAACACAAATGATCTTGCAAAGCAGAAAATTACAAAAACAAGTGAAAAATATGCAAAGCAATCATGCTGCATAATAGTCCCCCCAAAATTAGGATTACATTTTTTTAAAAACAGGGGGTGAGCTGCCTAGAGTCACATATACAGCATAATGATTTCCATAGTATTTTCTACGTAACGGTTCAATGAATCTACTTAGAACAGGCTGTTGCTAACTTTATACAACCTTTATTCAGAAGAGATTCAGTTTTACTGAGAAGAATTGCTAAAGGAGGCCTCTGAAAATGCTGTTCTCACAAGGTAAATGACCTTTAAGATGCAGCATGAAATTTAATGACATGATTAGTGGATCTGGATGTGGCCAGAACCCCATTTACTTTGATGAGCCTTGACTTTGAAAAGGTAGTAAGTACAACTGTAGTCTGATTTCTTCGATTTTTGCAAAAGATAAAGCATGTTTATTTACCAACAAGATTAACATACATGAAGGAAGAACCAAAAATTTCAAATCTGAGTAGTGTAAGAACCAGAAGCTCAAAACCCAAAGGAATTAAAAGCAAATTATAAAAAGCAGTCACATGTAGATAGAGACTTATTTATTAGCTTCACTGAATTAATTATTCCCTTAAAGGTCTCTGTGAGCATGTGCATTTCAAGGACAGAGTTTATTAAAATAAATTAAGAACAAAAATTGGAGAACAGAACATTTTATTTATTTAGAAACAATACAATCAATATACAGAAAAAAAATCCTTTGAGTTTTATACACCATATCATATAGCATTCTAAGGTGATGTGGATATCTAAGTTAAAAAACATATCAATATTCAATTTTCAATCAATAAAGAAGGATAATCAGTTACTTGTGAATATACAAAAATTAAGGCAAGGAATTGCTACCACACACACATACATAAGCACTTATTTTTCAGACACTTTTAGTATGCCACTTAATGGCAGTCCCAAAACTCAAGAAACTGGAATACACATACTGACATTTTCATTACCAATGACAGCCAAACATAATGTCAAGAAAGAAAACCATCGATCAGTAAAGATGAATCAAGGTCAACAACAGCTTAGTTCCTCACAGTGAAATTGTGCCCCTAGTGGTTACTCAGTTTGCTTAGTTCAAAAATGGTTTTGATTATTTCTTTTCTCTGAGTATACACTTTTTCTTTGAAGTCAGTAAGGGATAATACCCATAACTATAGAACTATGTGAATGAAGCGTGTAGCTATTAAATTTCTCCTCTTAAGCAATGAAGTACTGTACATAGATCTTAACAAAAATGCAGGGATACAGCGTGCCTTGATAACAAGGAAGTAAATGAAGACAGATGATAAAACTATAAATCAGAGCGCTATCATTTTCAATGTGCTTTCAGTCAATATTTTTTCTAATGAAGGATCACAATCTTCTAGGCTAATATTATTGCACTGGCCATATCCAATTGAGGATAAAGATGGGGAAAGTTATTTGTTAGATTTCCATATACATTTACATTCCTGGAAAATGTACAAGAATTGAAATATATATAAAACTATGTTCAGTAGAAAATACTATAAAACATTTATTCAGTGTATAAAACATTACTATTAACTCAAAGAAGAAACTAGGCCACAGGACTAACAGCCCATGCAAACCACGGCCTCTTCTAACCTGAGATCAGAAGAACTAGATGGTGTCTGGCTACCACCACCAACCCTTCTGACCAGGGACACAATAGAAGGTCCCAGATAGAATTAGAGAAAAAAGCAGAACAAAATTCAAATTCTTAGAAAAGGTCAGACCTACTGGACCTATAAAGACTAGAGGAACCCCAGAGACTATCACCCTAAGATACCCTTTGAACTTGGAACTGAAGCTACTTCTGGAGATCACCTTTCAGTCAAATAATAGACTGGCTTATAAAATAAACAATATCACCCATGAAGCAATGTGCTCCTTTAAACAATCAACTATATAAGACCAAACGGTCAACATTTATCCAAAAGCAAAGATGAGAAGGCAAGGAGGGGAAGTGAAGCTAGATCAATGGAAACAGAACAACCAGAATGGAAATGAGAATGATGACACACTGAAAATTCTAACCAATGTCACAGAACAATTTATATAAAAATTGTTAAATGGAACCTAAATCACCATGTAAACCTTCACCTAAAACACAATTAAAAAAAAAAAAAAAAGGTCATATTGAAGGAACATCAACAACATTGGTAAATAAAATAAGAAGATCAAGTACACCTTTGAACCTGGATTTGTTGAAAATTTACATTCAATAAATGTGAATAGTCTTGCTTTTACCATATTGTATTGTCTAGAACCTGAATTTAATTTATCTTCCACTTCTCTAAACCATCTCCAACAAAGGCCTAGCTTTATACCATTCCTCTTTATACTTTTGAGTCCCAGTCTCAAAGGACTAAGAGGAAAGGAGAGTATGTTTCTAGAACGCAAAGCATTGAGCCAACTAATGAAGGCACATAGGGATAAAGAAGATGATTCTTTTTTCTTTTTCCCACTTTTTTTTCTTTTTTGGTGAAAATATGAACATCAAAACGCTCATTCAACAATTTTCACATGTACAAGTTCACTGACCATGCTTACATACTTCACATTGTATCATCATTCTAAAGATGTGATTCTTGCTTTATAAAAACTTACATGCAAGAGAGGTAGCTACAAAATATAGCAGAAGGTATGGGCACACAAAAAATACAAAAAGCTGCTACGTTAAGAAAATTTTTAGTTCTTTAAAAGGTTGCTAAATGCCCAGTGCCCACAGATGCAGCAGTTAAGAAATCAAACAATGCACTGCATTGGGCAAATCTGCTGCAAAAGACCTCTTTAAAGTGCTAAAAAGCAAAGATGTCACTTTAAGGACTACGGTGCACCTGTCCCAAGCCATGGTGTTTTCAATCACCCATATGCATGCAAAAGTTAGACAATGAATAAGGAAGACTGATCAAGAATTGACAATTTTGAAATACACTATTGGCAAAGAATTTTGAATCTACCACAGACTGCCAGAAGTACTTATAAGAAGTACAGCCAGAATGCTCCTTAGAAGCAAGGACAGTGAGACTTTGTCTCAAGTACTTTGGATATGTTCTCAGGAGGAACTATTCCCTGGAGAAGGACATCATGCTTGGTAAAGTAGAGGGTCAACGAAAAAGAGAAAGACCCTCAACGAGATGGACTGACACAGTGGTTGCAACAATGGGCTCAAGCATAATGACAATTGTGAGAATGGCACAGGACTGGGCAGGGTTTTGTTCTGTTGTATGTAAGGTCACTATGAGTCAGAACCAACTTGAAGGCACCTACCAACAACAACAACAAAATGTCCAAGAATCCACTTCTTCACAACCAAAAGGAGAAAACTAAGTAATAAAAAAAAAAAAAAAAAAAGGCATTTAGGACTCATTAGAACTTGTCCTCTGTCATTTTAAAGCCTCTGATTAAAACAAAACCACCAACACCAAAAAATATATGTGTTGTTACATATGTAGGTATGTATGCATATATGTGTATGCATACATGTATATAGGAAGGTATATGCGAGTATATATGCGTGCATGTATTAAAAAAAAAAAACAAACCCACTACGATCGAGTCGATTTCGACTCATAGTGACCCTACAGGACAGAGCAGAACTGCCCCATAGAGTTTCCAAGGAGCGCCTGATGGATTCGAACTGCTGATCTTTTGGTTAGCAGCTGTAGCTCTTAACAACTATGCCACCAGGGTTTCCGTGTGCACATATAGGTGTATTTATATATGATAAATCACATGGGGTCACAGTTACAGATACTTTTTAGACATAACCAAACACCTCATGGGAGTGGTTTACTGGGTTTGAAGGTTAGGATCATTGTCTCATGGGACAACTCAATTGCCATAATATAGTTCATAAAATCTGTGTTCTACACCCTAATCTGGTGAGTAGTGTCTGGAGTCTTAAAAGCTTGTGAGCAGCCATCTAACATACAACTATTGGTCTCTACTCATCCACAGCAAAAGAGAAAGGGAAACCAAAGACTCAGAGAAGAAACTCATCCACAGGATAATAGCCTACACGAACCACACCTCATCTACCCTGAGACCAGAAGAACTAGATGGTGCCAGAATTGTCAGAAGCTTCTAAAATCGCTCAAGAATGGAAGCTGATATAAAGGTTCAAAAAAGAAATTACAAGTTTCATCACTTTTTGTAATCATCCTAATTAGTCATTTTTTAGATCTTTAATGGAAAAAGCTAGAATATAGCTCAATTAAACATCTATAATAACCTTGAAAGCTTAAAAGACAAGTAAATCCTGAAGAAGAGAGGGAGAGCTTGAGCAAATAACGAAAAATATATATGAGAGAAAGACTGAGTCTTATCTGCCATACATTAGTCAAGGCCTGTAGGATAATTCACACACAACCTATCTGTTCTATGAGTAATCATCTTGTTTGTTCTCCATCCCATTTTCTTACCTTCAACTGTACAAAATTTCAGAAACTCACAAAATCTGCAAGACCTCATTGACAAGTATGGCTGTCCATTTTCAAGAATACTCATAATTATAGAACACCTTCCAGGTATGGGTGCCAGGTGCAAAGAGAAACCAAAACCAACTGGAGTGCTGTGGAGTTGATTCCACAGTCACAAAGTCTGTGATAATTTGTTATATCAACAACAGGAAACTAATACATAAGCACACACAGAGAACTACATACATCCTGATTTTCAAAATTTGGGGAAGATACATTACATATTAACTTTGACTATGTTAATTTCCCACTTTTGAAGAGGAGAGGAGCCAAACCTTAGAGAAGGGGGAGAAATGGGGAAGGGTTAATCAGTGGTGGAATAGCTCAAGCACAGATAGCAGGCCCATATATATCCCTGTCCACTCAGCTCTCCCTTATCTCCTCATAATTGAAGCGTGATACTCCCAAGTCTTAATCATGACTTATACTCACAATTTAATGAAGTTTTGTCTGACTATACTTTTGATTCATCAGTGACCTTGCTTCTGCCTCTCACCTCAAAATTCCCTTTCTCTGGTTAAGAAAGAATGGCTATTATTAAATATTAGTAGACAATTACATACTACTTACGCAAACTGATCGCCAGCTGGCTGTTCTGACCAAATCACAGAAAAACTTTAGGCTTCAACATCTCTGCCAAGCAACAGAATATTCTTTTTCCAATTCATTAGCACAAATTTTATATTTCAAATAAATACTGCTTGAGATGCTTTAAACAACAAATTAACAAACAGACTGGCCATGACACCAACTGACATTTTAATTCAATGGGATAACATACTGAGTCACCTAGTGGCAGTCTAAAATGCCCTTGGTTACCGCTTTTTCCATATTATGTCTGCTCTAAGGATCCTAGACTGAACTGAATGTAATTTCCCATCTTTAAACATAGGAATAATCTTAAAATATTACTTATTTTCCTGACAGTACATGATACTATTATTATAGTCCTTCCATAGATAACTGCGCTAGACATCAACTGCGTGTGTGTATATGTGTGTGTAAATTATTACTAGGCACCACTGCAAAGACAAGAAAAAGGCAGTTTGTATAATTCGGTGGTTATGCCGTTGTAGCACAGGCACAGGTGATTGTGGGATTTGCCCTTCACACTGTTTAAGAAAGAATCGAAAAATAACGGATAAGGGTTGCTGAACCCCTAGAAAAGACAGAAAATAGAGGTTGCAGAAAACTTTGCTCAACTTTTTGAGAGCACATAAATAGAAGGGAATTCCATGCTGGGGATACACAATGTGACCGTACTTAAGAACAGTGACGATTTTTCTGAGATCAAGAAGGAAAAACAGCAGATGAGGTCACAGAGACCGAAGATCATTTTACAGATTATGAAAATTCTAAATTCTATTTAAGTCTAAGTGGCTATCTAATGTAAGTATAAAAAACTGTTTAAAGGAAGCAACAAATATAAAATGTAGAAAGATCTTTATTAGAAAGGTCTTTCCTTCTAAGAAGGCACTATCAATCCTTTCTCAGATCAAGAGGTTGTACATGTGTGCACAGGCACCCGGGAACACACCTCCACTCACGTGAACAACTGTGTTCTCAAACCCACACCTGTGTGCACGCTGTAGCCTCTGGATTCTTTACTGGGGAGAAAAACTATTTGCTGGTGAGTGGGCAGGAGGTGGAAATGAAGACACAATGCTTAGGGGACACTGAGGTCCTGTTAAGGGTGACAGAAAATTCAAGAATGGTTAATGGTGATGGTTGAACAATATGATGAACATAATTAATGTCACTGAACTGTACACCTGAAGACTAGAAAGGCAAATATTCTGTTACCTATATACTTACCATAATAAACATTTTTAAATTATTTGCTGATATTTGGGCAATAAATTTTCAAATAAGTGATAAAACTATTTATAAATTAATATAATGAATTTAATAAATACAAAATAACATAATAAATTAATATATTGTTTTAAACTTTAAGTTTTTTTTTTTTCCCCCCCTTTAAAATGTAGCCCTTACAGAGACTACTACTTGTCCTTTCCAGGGAAAAGTCAGAGGGGGTTAAAACACCCCAGCTGTTTAGCAAGCACCTTGCTTCCTTTTGCAGAACTTCCTCTCAATCCTTCACCATTTGAACTGACACAATGATTGAGATTGGAAGCCCATCTCCAGCCAGGAACAGGAGCCAGACAGGAGCAAACAGAACTGGGAATGCAGAGCCATTTCTGACATTAAAGGGAATGAAAAATAAATAGATATATAAGCATATTTTCAACAAGTAAACAAGAGATCTATATCAAGTGCAGCAAGGAGAGAAGAAAGCACTTTATCTGCCAGGCTTTCATGCCGACAAAATAGTCCACAATACAGGTCTCTCAGTGACATGCGCTAATAGAAAAAAGTACCTGGTTGGAATGGAACAGGAGAAAGAAAAAGAAATCTTTTTTATTCACCAGTGTATAATCTCATCTTGTCTACTGGAACAAAGAAACGTTCTCGTACAATTATTTTCTCTCTAGATAATACACTTCTTACTGCTATTTGGAAAATAGGCTTTCTTGAACTTTCTTAACATATTCATAGCTACATCACCATAACAGATTTTCAGATGTAAGTAACTGCTTTCTACATTTGAGAAAAAAATGAATTAATTGGGTAAATAACATATATTCCCAATCAAAGCCAAGAGTACAAATAAGACCTCAATTTCAAGTAAAATATACCACCACCAGATGCCATCATGACAACCCCCATGTCTGTCAGAGTAGAACTGTGCTCCATACGGTTTTTAATGCCTGGTTTTTCAGAAGGAGATCACCAGGACTTTCTTCCAAGGCACCTCGAGGTGGACTTGAACCTCCAACCTTTTAGTTAGCAGCTGATAAAAAAGTGAAAAGGGAAGTGATTCGGTAGTAGAAAAATTTAGGGAGGTAAAAGGGAATCTGTAAAGCTGCTCATCACTAAGATAACAGAGCATTTTGACTGATTCAGAGAGCTTTGTATACAATGGGCCCTGCTCCAAATTGTTTGGGTATAATTTGAAAGAAGACTTCTCAAAAGAGCCTGTAACTTATCCTACCCCAAAGCACCATACTTTGAGAATATGGAGAGTCCCCTTCCCTCCTGCAGGTGGCGCTGTGAACACTCACAGACAAGCCTTTCCAGATGAACAGCAGAGCACACATTCTGGGATCACCAGCTAACAAGTGACCAAAGTCTGTATCAGATTATATGGGGCAGAAAATCTCTGAAAAATGGTACTCCCACTCCCAATGGACTGCCAGTCACTACCATTAAGTGCAAAAATATACTACATATGTGTGAGGATTTAAAAAAATTAAATGCTTCACATACAAGCAATTAAATAATATAAAAAGCAAATATTTATTCTGCCTACAAATAACTTAGAAATAATGATGCCAAATAGGAACTGCAAAGATCATTTGGCTCCAAGTCAAATCCTTGAAAATGCCACAAAGAAACACACAAAGGGAATATTAAGGTATTATAAGCGTTGAACATTTTTGGTAAAAACTCTGCTTGCCTTGAATCTGAAGACCTGAGCTTAAGCACAGACTATATTATTATTTCACTGCATTGGGCCTGTTTCCCAAATGTAAAAAAAAGCAAGGTGGACATACAAGTTTCCTTTTTGTTGTTAGTTGCCGTTGAGTAGATCCTGACTCGTGACATCTCTGTGTACTCATTGTTACAGAGTAGAACTGCTCCACGGGGATTTCTTGGCTGTAATCATAACAGAAGCAGATCACCAAGCCTTTTCTTCCACAGTACCACTGGATATATTCAAACTATCAACCTTTAAGTTAGCAGTCCAGCGCAAACCTTTTGTACCACCTAGGGACTTTGGAAGTTTCCTAAAGGACTGTAAATGCTCCTTCCCACTTATACATTCTATGAAGTTACAAATTTTTTTCCAAGTGTTTCTTATACAGTATTATATGCTGATGCACCCAGTGATGAGAAGGCATGTACATGTCTGAATTTTCACGTGCTCAATGGGAAGAAAGAAGGATTCTTGGGTAAAGCGAGCATATATACGACACAGTACATTGAAAAGACTACAAATTACTTCAGAGTGTTCCACTGTAAAGACTACAGATGAAATGTTTCAGTCCAATGAAGCAAGTGATTGCTTACATTTTATTAGTGTGTTTTAAAACCTAATATTACTTAATGTTTTGATATGGGGAAAATACACTTTGTTAATCATTTATGGAGGATACAAGTGAAATGGTAGCCTTAAAAATAATTTTACAACCAAATTTACTGTATGTTGATATAGCTGGCTATTTAATTGGAAATCTGAAGAATAAAAAACATATCTTTGTGATTGATACCAAGTATCAGTGAAAAAGAAGATTTTATTTATGGTCTTTAAATGTAGGCCTCTGCAACAGACAACCTGGTTCTTAGACAGTACACCCGCTGCTGAGCTGTTGTCGCCTGATGGCCTGTCTTATCTGCCAAATTGCTCATTAGGTTTGGCAATTTTCACCTGCGCCTCCAGTTTATATTTCAGCAGGGAATAAACATCAGTCTGCTTTAACCATCTTCTACAGTGAGCTTCCACCAGCCCTTGGTAGCACAGTACCCCCCACATCCGCCATCCTCCAAACACATGCACTTTGTGTACACACCATTATTTTTAAATGTCAGCTCAGCTTCCAGCCTTGGAAGCTAGCTCACGTTAAGTCAAGTAAAAGCATAAGAGAGAAAATGCAAAATAAGCATTAACTACAGCAAGCTTTGTATTACAATACTACATGGGTTGACCGATAATTCACTTAGTTTTTTAACTTAAAAAAAGAACAAACAATATAAATTTAATAATTTTAAAAAATGCTCATTTTTAGGGATTATTTCTGAGTGGGACACAGGTGACGGAGAGCAAAGAGGCACTGGCTCATCTAACCTTTACTATCGGTCTGAAAGGAGAGTACTCCAATTTATAAATAAACAATGGAGGTAGCATGGCAACCAGAACAAAGAGGTACCTGAGAGTACTACAGCAGCATTCTGCTCCTGCCGGGTTTCTCTGATCCCTGCCATTTAGCATTCTGACGTTCAGAGGTGAATTGATACGCAAAAAATACAAAAAAGAAATAACATTGTGGGCAAAAAGCACCAAAGATGTAAAACAAAATGTCTGCAACCCCATAAAACAACTTCTGATGGAATACTGTTTTTCATTTTGCAGAAGTAAAATATTCACTACCAACCCTGCAATTAGCTAGAAAATTACAATAATTATAGCAATTTCGTATCCCATCTCCAATCCAATTAATAGATATATGACCTTGTCAACATGTAATAATCAGATTGCATCTACAACAAAACTGGATGGGTTTTCTATGCTGAATAGGGCTCGCACAGTAAGAAGGTAATTATTTGAAATACTGGGAATACCCATTTGTATGCCATGCTCCACTTCACAAGTTAAAAGGAAATACAATGGGAATATTATTTCGATTTTCAATATATACTTAAATCAAATCTGGAAAATACTATGTCTCTAATATCAGTTAGTATTAACAGGATAGATCTCCAAACCAGGGATCTTGGATCTCCTGGAAAGACACAATTGTATACTCTTGAGTAAGAAAAAAAGTAAGAGAGCAAGAAGGTTGAGAGGAGGGAGCTAACTTTATACCACATCCTTTCTATAACAATTATTGATTGTTTTTTAAGTTCTGAAAGTTAGGAGATTCAGCACAATCTTATGAATTAATTAAACAGCATCATTTCAGAAAAAAATTCCCAGTAATGGATACAAATTAACTTCAAAATAATATATCTTACAAGAGATTAAAATGTGAAAAGATTTAAAATACAATAAAAATGATATGTAATAAATCAAAACTTTGTTTCCCCAAATCAGCATAACAATACCATTTCCAGAAATTTCACCATCATTAGGGTATATACCATTTCCAAAGAAACTGGATTTTTCAGTCTGGATCTTCCAGAGAAGATACTCTAAAAAATCAGAATTCTGAAATTAAAAGGAATCCTGCCACCCATTTAAGGCCAGGGTATCCCCAACTGTCTGATCTCTACATAAGGCCTTTGAGAATAAAAAAAAAAAAAAAAAAATCAATAAATAATACAAAGTGAAGAGAATCACTAGACTTGGACTCAATGATTTGCACATGACCTGTGTGTCCTTGTATGAAAGTACTCCACCCCATCTAAGAGGTGCAGTTGTGTCTATTCAAGGATACGTGCCCTGGTTAATTGGGTTCCCTAACTTTTCAACACTTTCTAAACATCCAGAGAATGTAGGTCTGTGCTCAACAAACATTAGCCGTAGCACCATTCTACCACCTTCTGTTAATCCTAGTACTCATCATGTGTCAGGGACTATGGTAGGACTTTAAACGTTATCTCATTTTCAGTTGACAAGAACCCTGAACTAGGTAGGCATAGGTTAAAGAATTGAGGCTGAGTGAGATCACTTGTCTTGCCCAAGTGTCAAGATGATCTGCCATGTGGATCCAACCTGCACTCTTTCTTAGCCATGAATGTTCTACAAGGAGTCTCTGCATTGAAAACTCTAAATTGGGATAGGCATACTCCATTAAAAAAAAAAAAAAAGCTTCACTATGGATAATTTTTAAACACATACAAAAATAGACTAGATAGTATACTAAATCCCCATGGAATCATCACTCAGCTACTCATTCTCTACCTCCCCAGCTTGTAATTATTTTGAAATAAATTCCAGATATATTATTTCAACCATAAATATTTCAATATGCATTACTCGCCAAAAAGTAATCATTGCAATAATATTCACACCTCAAAAAGTAACAATTTCTTAATATCAACTATTTAATCAGTGTTCAATCCACCAATGAGCACATAAATGACATCTTTTTTTGTTTTAGTCAGGACTGAAGTAAGATCCCCACATTATGATTACTTGTTATGTCTCTTAAATCTCTATTAATCTCTAAGTTCCTTCTGCATCTCTTTTCCTTGCAAATGATTTATTGTAGAATCTGGGTCATTTGTCTTGTACAGTTTCCCACAGCCTTGACTTGGCTGACTGCATCCCCATGGCGTTAACATGCTTCTCGGTGCTCTGTACTTCCTATAAACTGGCAATAGGATCTAGATACTCAATCGGATTCAGGATGAATTTTTGTGTGTGTGTGCGGGGGAGTCATGACTACTTCATAAGTAGCATTGTGTGCTTCCATTAGGAAGCACACAATACACAGTTGTCTCTCCTTGGTTTTTTTTTTTTTTTTTTATGGTAGCAGTGGTTAATGATCAATACCTAGATCCATTATTCACCAGGAGTTACAAAATAGTGATATTCTATCCTTACGTCTCCAATTATTAGCTGGAATATTTCTATAAAAAGAAACTCTCCCTCATCTAGTTGGTTAGGCAGTAGTATCATTCGCACAGGATATGCAGACTAGATGCCTGGTTGGTTCACTAGCATCCTTTGTTGCTGTGTGCCCTGGAGACAATTCCAACTCATGGCAACCTAACGTAACAGAGTAGAACTGCCCCATAGGATTTCCTAGGCTGTTATCTTTATGGGAGCAAATTGCCAGATTTTTTCTCCCACAAAGTTGCTGGTGGTTTCAAACCACCAACCTTTCACTTAGCAGTCAAGCACTTAACCACTGTACAACCAGGTCTCCTTTACCAGTGACTAATTATACTGGCTGGCTGGCTTGTTTATTTGTTTATTGTCATTACGAACTCATGAACTTATTGCTGTTAATATCCCTACTGATGGTCAAATTGTTCCATCTTTGGCCAGTGAGAAGGAAACCCTGGTGGTGTAGTGGTTAAGAGCTATGGTTGCTAACCAAAAGGAAAGCGGTTCAAATCCACCAGGTGCTCCTTGGAAACCCTATGGGGCAGTACTACTCATCCTATAGGGTTGCTGTGAGCTGGAGTCGACTTGACGGCAACGGGTTTGGTTTGGTTTTGTTTTTTTTTTTTTTTTTTGGCCAGTGGGAGCTACAAGTTGCCTCCTGGGTACTTTAACACAACCCTAGTAATTTTTCTTAGTCTCCTCATTTTGTGGTATGAGAGAATAATCCAGGGTCATTGCATACATTTCCTGCACCTGAATTCAGTCATTTATTTCTCCAAAGAGCTCTGATCCCTTTTAACCAGAAAGCTATCTCCAGACCACAGCATGGTAATAGGAATGTTCATTACTACTGAGTTGTTCATTGATTCTAGGACTTATCAGTGAACCCATCCAGGATTTTTCCTTCTTTGTTTCTTTTTTTTTAAAATGGATAATGGATTATATCTTAATGGATTAATTATGACATGTCCTATTCAAACTAAGAATTAGGAATATTTACTTACTGTCCTCTAATAGACATCTGCATCCCTTTACTTCCACACTTCAATGACACCAGGAATGACAGAATAAGAATATCGTAATTCCTCACTTGCTTCATCCCACATTGGAAACCCTGGTGGCATAGTGGTTAAGAGCTACATCTGCTAACCGAAAGGTCAGCAGTTCGAATCCACCAAACACTCCCTGGAAACCCTATGGGGCAGTTCTACTCTGTCCTATAGGGTCATCATGAGTCAGAATAGACTCAATGGCAACAGGTTTGGTTTTTGTTTTTGTTTTTCCCATCCCACATTATGCACCCATCACTCTGGATTCACAATACCAATATCACCAACAACTAACAGTTTTAGGATTCTTGTACATTTAGCAGCTCTTTTTTCCCTTGGGCTATATCTCCCTTCAGTTGTAAAGTAAAATGACTGTGTTAAAGTCACTTGAGATAGTTACTCTTGCTAAGTTTGTGCCACCAACTGGATTATGTAATTTTTAAACTTTGATTTTGTTGTATAATTATTCAGAATATAATACGGTCCCAGCATTAAATCTACAAAACAAGGTATTGTAAGTCTAGCTTCTATTCCATTTCCTCCATCCTATTTTTCCTTTCACCACAGGTACCTATTTTTGATGATTATCCAATTTTATTTTACTTTTTTAAACATAAGCAGCATTTATACAAATAGTCTTTCACTATGTGGTCTATTTTATTTACTTACTTTCTCATGTTTTTAAATCACACTTCTTGGTAGTAGGAAAGTTTATAGTTTTGTTCTAATGATTATTTATACTATTATTTTTGGGTAATGCTACCTTTAGTCCTCTCAATTTTTATTGCTATTGGTTACCTACTATGAGCAATGCTGTTATTAGCGAGGAATCACTTCTTTGCCCTTTGTCTGAAAGGTATGATTGAGGGTATTGTTGAATGTACTGGGCAGCGTTCCCTTTATGAGAACTCACAAAAATTTCTCTCAAGTTTTGGTTTTAGCTTCTCTTAGGTGTATGCTGTTTTCACCCTAAAGCTCTCTCAAGCTTGGCACTACTGACTTTTTGGGCTGGATAACTTTTTGTTGTGGGGACTGTCCTCTGCACTGCAGGATGCTTAGCAGCAATCCCTAGGCTCTACACACTAGATGCAAGTAGCAATCCCCATTCAGGCCAGGTGGAGCAACCAAAAATGTTTCCAGACACTGGCAAATGTCCCTTGGGGGAAAAAAAATCTCCCCCATGAATGAAGAACACCAAAGACACAAGGAAAATAGTAGCCCAAGAGACAGAAAGGGCCACATAAACCAGAGACTTCATCAGCCTGAGACCAGAAGAACCAGATCATGCCCAGCTACCACCAATGACCGCCCTGACAGGGAACTCAACAGAGAGTCCCAGATGGAGCAGGTGAAAGGTGGGGTGCAGAATTCAAATTCTAGTAAGAAGACCAGACTTAAATGGTCTGGCTGAGACTGGAGGTACCCCAGAAAGCCTGGCCCCTGGATTCTCTATCAGTCCAGAACTAAAACAATTTTCGAGGTCAACTCTTCAGACAGGGGTTAGACTGGACTGTGGGACATAAAAGTGATACTAGTGAGGAGCGTGCCTCCTAGCTCAAGTAGATACAAGAGACTAAACGGGCAGCTTCTGTCCAGAGGTGAAATGAGAAGGCAGAGAGGGTTAGGAGTGGGTTGAACGGACTTGAGGAATTGGGGTGGAAAGGAGGAGTGTGCTGTCACAGTATGGGGAGAGCAATTAGAGTCACGTAACAATGAGGTATAAATTTTTGCATGGGAAAAAATTAAAAAAAATCCTCCCCCCTCACAGTTGAGAACCACTGATTAAATGAATTAAAAATTCTCTCTCTGTATGTGTTATAAGAAAGCTGAGGACCAAATTAGTGGTAACTTCTAAGAAGCATAAGACGACTTCAAGATATGAATTCTATGTAAAGTGCTCAGCTGCTAATGAAAATGTTGACGGTTCGAACCCACCCAACAGCTCTGCAGGAGAAAGAGCTGGTGATCTGCTTCTGTAAAGATTACAGCCAAGAAAACCCTATCAGCAGTTCCACTATAACACACAGTCGCTATGCGTTAGAATCTACTCAATAGCACCCAACAGCAACAACAGCTTTATCCTAATATCTAAACTTAATCTCCACTTTTTTATTGAAAATAAATTGTACTGTATGTCCTTTTCTAAGCTTTCATCAATTCTTTATAAAACAAAGAGGGTGAATGAATGCATTCACAGGAAAACGTAAATGGGTGAGGAGTTTATTTACCAGTAAAGCCTTTATCAACCATGCCCTAACTATAGATGATTATTCCTTTGAGCAAATCTCCACATATATAGTTAGTTTCTTTATTTTCACATCTCTAGATAAGTAAGAAGGAGCTCTGGTGGTGCAACAGTTAAGCGTTCGGCTGCTCCCTGAAAAGCTGGCAGTTCGAACCCACCAGTTGTCCCATGGGCAATCTGCTCCTATAAAGATTTACAGCCTAAGAAACCCTATGGGGCACTTCTACTCTGTCATATAGGGTCACTATGAGTTGGAATCAACTCGATGGCATACATCAATAATAGATAAGGAAGACCACTGACCATAAACGCCTTGATGACAAGAACTGTGGCTTCTTACCTTAACTCTAGATTCCTATCACCTCGCAAAATGCCTGGCCAGCACAGATAGCAGCTCTTATTTTGTTTAAATGAGGGCTATTTAGACAATATAAAAAAATCATCTTAAAAAATAGATGATTTATATGTAATAGGTAACTTCTACATAATCACTGCACCCAGTATATAGTAGTAGATGCTCAACATGTAATTACCCAGTAATTGTCAAGGCCATAAGCAAGTTCAACATGTAAAAATCAAAGCAGAGAAGTCATAAGACAAAAATTGATAGAAAGCATGCCATTCCGATTTTTCTTAATTTAACAACATGGTTTAATTTTCCTCCAACTATTTTTAAGGTACAGCCAAATTAAAGGTATACCTTGCTTTATAAAACACAAGAATAAAAAACTACAACATAAAACACAAAAATGAAAAACTACAGCAATAACAACAAAACATTTTGGATTTAAGAATATACATTAGGCTCTAATTACTCATATAGACATTGATTTCCAAACTTCAGGCACCTGAATACTTTTACTATTATTTAATTAAAGTGTGCTCTAAGTCAAATTTAAACAACCCACTTCTGAAACATAGGCTCATTCCAAACAGATATCCATTGAATCAACGGTTTGATGGGCTCATATGTAATAAAAGAAAATACGGTTATCTGTGTACCACCTGCATATCATCTTGAATACCATGAATAACACTTGCCCCCCCTTTCTGAAAACCCTGCTTGACATAAATCTAACATAAGATTTCTTTAAATAGCATATCCATGTATTAATCAAATATTATTTCTACACAATTTATTTGTACATGTACACAAACAAACCTAAATCTCCTGCATATTAAAAGAAATGTTCAACTAAATCACATTATACTGGCAGTTCCACTCTAAGTGTCCCTGGAAATCTTTGTACTTATACTGGGCTGCACTTATGATTGCTTCTTGCCCACATGATAGAAAACAATTCTAGTGAGTGAATCATAATTGGTTTGCACCCATACATGATCCTCAAGGGCATCACCTATCTATCCCATTGTAAAATGCATCTTCTAAATTCTCTACACCACTCTGTGGCATACTGTTCCTGTGATTTCTAATCATCACGTTTGCTAACTGTTAAATCCAACATTCTTTCCTTGTTTTCTGTATATATGCCATCAACAGACAGTGGAATCAGAAGTTGTTTCTGAACATCTATAGGCAAATTGCCAAAATGCAGGTTCCTACCAATGCAAAATATGGGAAATAAAGATGCATTTAAGAATAATAAACTATGTATTCTAAATATTATTATCTATGTCTATATTAAGGAGCCCTGGTGGCACAATGGTTACACTCAGCTGCTAACCAAAGGTTGGTGCTTTGACCCCACCAGCTGCTCCACAGGAGAAACGACCTGGAGATCTGTTCTCATAAAGATTACAGCCTAAGAAACCCTATGGGGCAGTTCTACTCTGTCCTATGGGGTCGCCAAGAGTCAGAATCAACTTGAGGGCACACAACAACAAGAAGTCTATATTACATATTATTGTCCATCTATATATGAAGTTTTCCACTGAAAACTATCAGTAAAACAACACAAGATCAAACTTTCCACTTGAACAACTGTAATGTTTCCAAACAGATATGCCTAAAAGATAAATGATCTTTAAACTTACACATTTCTTGATATGAACCTTCTTAACAATTGTTCAATTATAAGATTATAATGACTAAATATTATTTTTAGCAAAACTTCCACACTGTTTTGTGTAAATCTTCTGGGAATGGCTGGCAGAATAATTCAGAAGTGATTCTTCAAGTAAGTGTCCTAGAACCTGGGTATGCTGGGTCCTAGGGTTCCAAATACTGATTCACTATGTCCCAAGACTAGTCTTTCCTTGAGGTAACATTCTAATGGCAGCTCTTTCAGATCCCTGAAGATAAATTTGGCTATGAAGTCTCTTCTTCCACTGCGCTTTAGATAAAGTTCAAGTAATAGAAGTATTGATCTTAACTGAGATGATTGTCAATCAATGATGCTATGCTTTTTTTGTAATATGAAGTTCCTTAATTATTCCTATTTGTTCTAGCATTAAGGCAAAATATATGGAAAGAAAATTCCAAGTAATTTAACTTTAATATCCTTATTTGCTTTTGGAAGCAATTAAAAGTCTACCGGTTCAAACTAAAGTGAGCCCCATCTATTAAAAAGTAAAGAATAATGCTCGCTTCCCTTGCAAAAGACATTTGCCCAGGTTCTGGACTTAATCAATTTTTGATAAAAATAGATAATGAATTCCATTCACAATAGCAAGGAAAGATAACAAAAGTTGACAACCCTGTAAATTAAGATGAAATGCACAGAAGAGAACGTGCTTTCACTTACTTGCACGAAGGACGGAAGGTGTGACCTCAATTTCACTTGTTGCTTGATAAGGCTGAAAGGCTGAAACATTGTTGGTGCCAAGCTCACTGCTGAATACTTCTGGACTCTGGGTGCCAGTGGAGCTGGCACTGGTGCCATCACCTCCATGATGTGGATCTTGCTCATCAAACACAGCTACCAGCTGCAAATGAAAAGTAAAAAGACATTTATAAATAAAGACAGTTAAATTACTACCAAAAACTTGTACTACATTTTATGCAAATATACAGGGGAAAAATACTAATATTTATGCACCCAGAAATAGTAAGTTTTAGGAACCAAAACTTCAAAGAAATAGTCTTTCCTTGAATTTTGATGCTTTACTTTCACATTTCTAAGTTGTACATTTTATATCTAATATTCTAAGGGTGAAAAATAATAAAACTTTTCTATCACAAGTGCAAAGGGAGGGAGTAGACTTATGTCTTTTTTAAAAATATAGAATATATTGTTAAGTGGAAAAAGAAAATGCAAACGTATGCATAGTAAGCTATCTTTGATATAGGGGAAATGGAATATTAAAAACTATATAGTATCTACTTGTTTGTGCATAAGAAATATGCTGTGTTCACAGTCGAGTTGATTTCGACTCATAGTGACCAGATAGGAGAGAGCAGAACTACCCCATAGGGTTTCCAAGAAGCAGCTGGCGAATCTGAACTGTCAACCTTTTGGTTAGCAGCCTGAGCTCTTAACCACTTCACCACCAGGGCTCTGTAAGAAATATAAAAAACCGAAACAAAACCAAATTCATTGCTATCGAGTCGATTCTGACTCATAGTGACCCTATAGGGTAGAGTAGAACTGTCCCATAGGTTTCTAAGGAGTGCCTGGTGGATTCGAACTGCTGACCTTCTGGTTAGCAGCTGAACTCTTAACCACCACACCACCGGGGTATAGGAAGAATAAAAAAGAAACTAATGAGATTTGTTTTCTGTATGAAGTGGAAATAGAGTTGAAAGAGGAAATGGGAAAGAGGCAGTAAGGATGATAGGAAGTGATAAATTTTACGGGTATGCTTTGTATAGCTCTCACTCTCAGAACCATATCAATGATGCAAATACTCAAAAAGTAAATAAACTGTATTTTCACTGTTTAATATAAGGATAAAGACCAAAACAACTGTCATACAAACACTGTACTCTAGTTAGTAAATGTTTCTCATAAGTGTATGGTTTAGTAATTCTCATGCTACTTCATAAATATACCAGGACTGGATAAACAAAATAGTCTGAATAATGAGAGCTAAGTTTCTCACTATCAGAAATAGAAGTTGCAAATAAGGAAAAGCTAGAATAAACTCTATAGTGTTAGACTGGAATCAGAGGCATCATATGAACTTATGGCTTTTATAAGTACTTAAGAAAGAAGGGAAACAGAGAAGCGCCGCGGGGGGGGGGGGGGGGGGGACGGGGACTAATTAATACATGTGTGAGTATTCAAGTATATACTTCTGAGCTCTGTCCACTAGGCTCTAGAAGCGATGAAAGACACCAGTAACAAAGAGCACACCTAGTGCCCGGATCTTGGTTTCTAATACCATTATCCATTAGATAAACCAGGGGTCCTTGGAAAAACAGTGATTGTGGGGCTAGGGGTAGGGAAAATACACGATAATCCTGGAACACCTTGTAATGCCAGCATGGAAAATAGTAAGAAAGTATTCAAAGGTAGTGGAGGCATATCAAAAGGAAACAGGAGACAACTTTAAGGAGCTCTTAATGGCCAAAGCTAGGACAATTTGTAAACAAAATAAATGACGTTAATATTGGATTATATCCCAAATTATAAACCACATATATCCTTGAATCCATAATAAATATAAATAAATCATAAGAAATATAAATAAATCATAATAAATATAAATAAATTACTGAAGAAATAAATGGTGGGAAAAGGATACTGCTTCCTTACTGTATGTAGCATCCCAGTTAGTAGGTAGAGCAGAATTTATGGAAATAGAAAATCACCACTGGGCAACCACCACAGTAATAACTATTACAGGCAAGATCTACCAATGGATGTTAAAGTAGTGGGTAAAAATATGATTTAAAAAAAAAAAAACGTATATATCTCAAAGTATTTTCTACTAAAATTTTTTTTAATTGAAAGGGAAAAAATAGTATCTTTGTAGTGGAGAAACCTGGCAGACACCACCTTAACCAAGGTTGGCATCACCAGTGACAAAGCCTATCAACACCATGTACCCTCTGATACGATGTACAGAGAAGTAGATAACATTACTTCTGTGGCATTCTTGCCAAAAATGCATAGGTTCAATCTAATCATGAGAAAACAACAGGCAAACCCATACTAAGAGACCTTCTACACAATAACTGGCTAACGTTCTTTAATAGTGTCAAGATCATGAAAGTCAAAGAAAGACTGAGGAAATTGTTGAGATTGGAGGAGACTAAGAAAAACAACAGCATGAAGATGAAATGCAATGTGAGATCCTTGACTGGATCCTGGACCAGAAAAAGGCATTAGTGGGTAACTGGGCAAAATTCAAATAAAGTCTATAGGTTAGCTAATAGCATAGTGGTGCTGGATATATGGGAATTTCTGTGCTATTTATGTAACTTTTCTGAAATAAACTATTTAAAAATAAAATATTAAAACATTTTTGTGAAATACGATAAAATAAACTCATTCCATTGCTTCTTGTAACTAATAGAGTGGCAGCACGTCCTAAAAATCCCAAATAATAATAAAGTTACAAGGAACAACTATCCCCTTGGTCATAAGGTTAGCTGCTAGGCAGCTAACCTTAGCCTTACAAGGAAAGAAGAAGCTTGGCTAAACCCAAAACAAACCACCTCTTCTCCTTCCAAACCAAGTTTTTTTTTTTAATGCCAATACCCGTATCAATCAACTTTGCAACACCTAACAACAACATACCATGGTTGCTTTCATGCAGCAAGGGTAGAGTCCATATGGTCCATATGGTCTGTAAAGCCAAAAATATTTATTATCTAGCCCTTTTCAGAAAAAGTTTGCCCACCCCTATTCTAGTGCAATGTCTGTTCATAGACAGTTTTGTCATTTTGAACAAACACGATTTCCATGAATATTTACATACTGTCAATCAGCTCATAAGACAAAAAGAAAACCATCATAAGGTTAGAGAGACATGTAGACGAGCAGAAAGTTCAGAAGCCTGCTGCAACATAATATATAATTAGCTGATTAAATAATCTCGAGGGAGGTAGAGTGGTAGAAGAAACCAAGTAGGATAAGTAGTTGGACCACTTAACCTTGTAATAAGCCAACATAAGCACGGAAAGAAATCCATAAGTTACAAAAAATGGAACGGTGTTTGTATGTATACACTAAAGTTTTCATATTCAGTAATAAAATTATCCTGTTTATCTGACATTAACTGGCAAGGACCTCCCTGTATTACTAGCACAGACATTCCACTAGAATAGGGGTGGGCAAACTTTTTCTGAAAAGGGCTAGATAATAAATATTTTTGGCTTTACAGACTTTATGGACCATATGGACTCTACCCTTGCTGCATGAAAGCAACCATGGTGTGTTGTTGTTAGGCGCTGCAGAGTTGATTGTCGACTCATAACGACCCCATGTGACAGCAGAACTGCCCCATAAGGCTTTCTAGGCCACGATCTTTACAAAAGCAGCCACAGAGACAAAACAAAACTAAATGAGCATGGCTTTGCTTAAATAAAACTTTGTTTACAAAAGCAGATGGCGAGCCAAATTTGGTCCAACAGATCACAGTTTGACGAACCCGTACTAGACTACCTATTCCTCTAAACCCACTGCCATTGAGTCAATTCTGACTCATAGGGACGTTATAAGACAGAGTAGAACTGCCCCATAGGGTTTCCAAGGAGCAGCTGGTGGATTTGAACTGCCGACCTTTTGGTTAGCAGCAGAGCTCTTAAGCACTGCACCAGCTATTCCTCTAGTACCACCCAATTTTAAATTTTAAATTTCTTGGGAAAGATAACTAAAAGTCAAGGTACCCTTGTAACCCTGATAAGGTAACAATATCTATTTCAAGTGGCTCCTGGGTATGTTGAATCTCTACGCTTGACTTTAATATCATCAGACTTCTCAAAAAGCATATGTTTTAATATGCATTTTGAAGATATTAAGTTTCAACATTTTGGCACTTAACTGGAAGCAAATGAAATTCTAGTTTTGTTATTAACTTTTCACAATGATGTGTGCTCTCAAGAATCAAGTCCTTTCTGCAAACTTAAAACGGAGATTGAAAATTACAAAGAATGAGTCTTTAAATGCCACAATGATGGAAAAGCTTATGTATTATTAGTTTCAATAATGAGCTCTAGCATTTTTAGAAAACACAAGTATTATGAAATCTGGACTATGTCATGAACAAATGCTGCTTGAATTTCGGCAGCAGTATCACAGTTGGTGAGTTGCAATATGCCAATAACATACAACTCTACAGCTTTCTTTTAAATCAAAATTTAAGTGCCAGGTGCAGATATAAAGTAATTTTGTGTTAAATTGGGAGGGATATATAATTTTAGAAAATCTACTCTACAAGAACACATACAATAACATAGAAAAGAAAATGAGACCTTCACGAAAACATCACATATTAAAAATTTCTACCATGCCCTTCAAAAAGTAAAGGAAATGTCTGCTTTTAAATTTGTGAAATGTGACTCAAATCCATATTTTAACAGATGGAATCTACACTGCTATCCATGAAATAGATCATTTTTTAAAGCTCATTTTTATTTTCAATAGTTATTATTTAATCTGTCTTCTGTTTCATTCATCCATCATGTCTGCATGAGAAAAGACAGGTAAATTTTATGATAACACCCACAATAACTCACACATAAATGAACGCTAAACTTTCTTACCCATTTTCCACCTCTTTCATGAGAAGTCATGTTAACTCTCTGAAAAATTAGAATTCTCCAAACAGAAAATCTGTTGTAAAATCCTCACATATAAATGCTTGTAAGCCACTTAGATCTAGGGTGGAACCTTTAATGGATGAAACTCTCAGCTGAAAGCACACATCTGTATGTAGCAAAGTGGCTAAGAGCAAAGATTTTGAAATCAGACAAGCCTACATTTAAAACCAGTTCTGGCAGGGGCAGATTACCCAGTAAGCAAGGTAAGCATGGGCTTACTTACGCTTACTGACTAATCTGTGGTGACCAATTTCACCACATCAAAGATAAGGACAAGTAAACCTGTCCCTTATCTTGAGTAATCGGTTCTCGGCAGGGATTGTAAATTTGAAAAGAGGCTTCCATTCTGTAGGAAGGTGCAGTGGAGTTGGGAGAGAGACAGATGCCAGCCTCACCTAGAAGCAGAATCTTTGATGTGGTGAAAAAATGTGCAATTGTTCACTACAGATCAGTAAGTAAGCACAGGTAAGCCCATACTTACCTTGCCTATTGGATAATCCAACCCTGCTTCTTGAACAGCTGCTGGTAAACCCACCGGCCTTTCTAAAATTTCTCAGCTTTACTTTGCTCATTTGGAAAAAGAGCACAGCGGCTGTAGTAGGCAGAATAATGGCCTCCAAAGATGTCCATGCTCAAGTCCCTGGAACCTGTGAATATGCTGCCCTCCAAGGAAAAAGAAACTTCACAAATATGATTTAGGCTAAGTCCCTGCATGGTAAAGATCAACATGAACCCAATGCCCAAAATATGGAGACTGATCCAGTCCCTACCTTCCCACTTCTTAATCCTTGTGGCCAGTCACCCCTGTGGCACTCTCTCTCTCTAACCCTACACCAGAGCTCAAAGTTAAAAGGACACCATCCTTCAGGATGCCATATAGGCAGACATCAGCTGCAAGTTTGGGGAGTCCACATGACAATCCAACCTGCTGACCTGCTGGCCACAAATTCAAGGCTGGTTTCCCACTACCCCATCAGGATGTCAACCACAAACTCAGGAGTCCACACTCTTACTTTCTGGCCTGTTGGCTCTCACTATTCCTTTGGGTTCAGTAATTCACTGGAACAACTCACAGAATTCACAGAAAGTATATCATACTTACGACTACAGATTTATTATAGCCAAAAAGGATACAAATGAAGTGATGCATAGGGCAAAGTCTGAGAGTGTTCCCAACGGACACACTACCCTCCTGAGAGCAGATGTTCTCGCCAACCAGGAAGCCTCGCGAGCCTTCCATATTCAGGGCTTTTACTGGCCAGCCCTACATAGGCTAAGTCATGCCTCCTGGTGCTAATGGATATCAGTCTCCCAGGTGAGTCTTTTCTTGTCTGGCCAGGCTCTACTCACCAGCACAAATTCTCAGAGGTGACCTGGAAGTCCCAGATCGAGGCATCTCAATTACCCTAAGGGTTATTTCTCAGTGACCAAGGACAAAGGCTATCTTACTTAGGCTAAAACTAGGTCCTTTACCCTACGTAAGATGAAGTACCTCAAGTATGTTAAGATGGGGAGGGTATCCTGGCTTTTCCAGGTTTGCCCAATCTAATCATGAGTCTGGAAATGCAGAGAACCTTTTGTGACTATGCTTAGAAAGAGGTATAAAAACAAACAAAATGATCAGAGAGATGTTATGTTGCTGGTTTTGAAGATTAAGGAAGGGAGCCACAAGAAAAGGAATGTGGCCAGCCTGTAGACGGCAAGGAAACAATTCTGAGCGTCCAGCAAGGAACCCAGCCCTGCTGACACCTTAACTGTAGCCCAGTGAGACTCAAGTTGGACTTCTACTCCACAGTACTGAAGGTAGTATATTTGCATTGTTTTAAGTCACTAAGTTTGTGGTAACTTATTATGGCAGCAGTAGAAAATCAATATAGTGGTAATGCCTACCCTCCTAGATTTGTTGTGACAAATACAAAGATAGGGTACGTCAACCTCCAGAACAAAATAAGCACACATTTATAATTAGCTATTATTAAATTACATTGTCATGATGGTGGTTAATAAATATGTATTTTTGTAAACTTGAGACTCAGTTTCAAGAGTAACCTGAAGACGGAGGGAAAGTTCTACTACAAACCAGTAATAAGAAGAAACCTAGGAAAAGCCTTGCAAGGAAATATTTTGCTCAAAGTCACTAACCACCACAAAATAAAGCTCTTTGGTAGTGCTTTACATTCTCTGCTCACTTCATACATAAAAATGGGGTAGACTGTATCATTTCAGTTTACAGAAAAGACAACTAAGACACAGAAAGATTAATCTGACCAAAGTTTAAATAAGTAAAGAATGGATCTGAGATTAGAAATCAAGCCTGTCTGACTTCAAAGATTCTGTATTTTTCTCCTAAGCCTGTTGCCCCTGGAACATCTAACGCATCAATAATACACAACAATGGGAAGCCACAGAAAAATATATGATCATCTGCTTGCCTTTGAGCAGGATTCTACTCATTCTTGATTAAACGAAGGTAATAACCCACCTTTCTAAACTAATGCAATTTTGATATTACCGCCCAAAATTTTTCTGAACATATTTGAGAGTAAGGAAGATAATCACAAACCATTCCATGTTGGTGATATCACCACTCCGTCTCAATCAGAAGAGCTTAAAAGAATCAAAAGATCTCGAAGTTTTGCCTTCCTACAGGCAAACACTGTATAAAGTTGAGTTGATTCCAACTCACTGTGACTCTACAGGAATAAGCAGAACTGCCCCGTAGGGGTTCCTAGGCTGTAATTTTTACAGGAGCAGGAGCAGATTGCCAGGTCTTTTCTCCCACAGAGTGGCTGGTGGGTTTGAAACACTCACCTTTCAGTTAGCAGCCTAGCTCTTAACCACTGCACCACCAGGTCTCCTTACAGGAATATGGAGTTAAGTCAAGCGGTTATGTCAGTGATGCCTCAAAGATCTCTAGGCTCAGACTCCACACACCACAGAAGCCACTTTGCCAGCACATCTCTTGAGCAAACTCTCTCTGTTTCTATTACTTTATGTACAGGCTGAACATATTCAAAAGAAATTGATTATTATGGGTCTAATGAATGTCCTTTGGATACTTCAACATTTTTCTTGTGTGTTGTTGAGTCGACTCCAACTCATAGAAACCGTATACAACAGAGTAGAACTGCCCCATAGGGTTTCTTAGGCTGTAAATCTTTATGGGAGCAGTTTGCCACATCTTTTCCATGGAGCAGCTAGTGGGTTTGAACCACTTGCCTTTTGGTAAGCAGCGGAGAACTTAATCATTGTGCTTAACCATTCTTCCACCAAGGCTCCTATACTTAACATTAATGCATGGGATGGTTTGAGTGTGAAATAAAGACCTACAACTCTTTAGAGAAGCATCACATTTTTGGCCCTGGAGAAGGTCCAAAGCAATGTGGAAGAATAGTCAGAAAACCAAATGAACTTCTAAATTCCTCAAGCAGACCTTATCTTCTCTGAAGAACAAAAGAGTGACCTCAATGACTCTGAGAGACCCCACTGAATCATTTAGTCTACAGGATCAAAACAAAATCAGCAAGACACACAAAACAGAAACTGTGCTTGAGTGTGGTTCTAGTGGATAACTCTGTAGCTGCCGTATTTCTCAACATTCTTTTTAACATGGTATTATGATGGTGATGCTTCTGAACCCCGAAATAGTGACAACATCAAGTAACACACATTCTGAGCAATGGTAGGTAGTTTTAATGGGCAGATCTGCCTATAAAAAATAAATACAACAGAAAGTAACAAAGAAAATGCAGTAAAAATGTGAATACTATGGCAAATTACAATAAGTTTCTAAAAATTAATAAGTAGTAGCTGGAGATACATGTATTTTAAGTTTGAAATGAGGTTTTGCATACATACAATTCTAAACTGTCGCTTTCCCAAAAGTGACTTTTTCTTCTCATAGGTCACTCTGTGAATTTCTGTAATTAGAACCATACACAATACCTTTAATTCCTTGTGCCCTTTCACTCAGAAATGCACTAGGAAAAAATAGTAGATTAAGTATTTGGCTTCCTAAATTCCCTTTTACCAATGTCTTTAAAAAGAAAAATAAATCATTTACGGTTTTCTCCCAAAAAAGCATGCTTGATAACCTGTGGCACATATACGAAAGGAAAGCCGATCAGACACTACTAAGGTTACGTACACTAGCTTAGTTTATTATTCACTCATAAGAACCTAATGAAATAAATCTTCAATAGTGCCGTTTCAAACAATATATCACTTAAGAGACAGCAAGACATTCCCATTTCTACCTGAACAGTCCAGGAGACCACCAACATCTTAAGGTACTACCTGTCGATACTCAAAGGTCACCTGTCCCACAAGAGCTAACAGCATCCTTTAAGAGGTAATATTTCTCGGTCACAGATGCCTAATAAAGATATTATGCTCCATCTCGAAATGACAATGAGAGATATTCACCTACAACACTCCCCAGCCCTGATGCTTATATTTCCCAGCTATTCTCCCTCAGGGTGACACACTCTATCACCCACTGAGCCTTCAGACTAATTAGATTCCCAATTTAAGAGTTATGCTCAACTAATAGCCTGGAGTATGTCAACCACAAACCACAGTGACAATATGCAAATGCATACTGCCATAAGCTAGCTGGACCACTTGTTTCTCCCATCCCAGTCACAAGTGCCACTGTTCCATTTGTACCCATCCATGAGGTTACAGCTACATTACACTACTGGGAAAGTGTTAATAAAAAGCATATTTCACAGTGACATATAGCTAAGTCATTTTGCAATTGCCTAATCACATATAGTAGGTTGACTCCAAAGTGGAGGAGACGGCATTGATTGTGATTTTAGCACAAACACGCACAGCTTTCCCTCAGAGACCACGGGAAAACTGGGAAAGAAGCAACACAAACCTCAGAAGTGAATGTGATGATGGAACAACGATCATTATGTAGACACGGAAAAAAAACAACAGTAAAATCAATGCGTAAGCTTTCTGATGACCAAACTTTCTTTACTGACACAGACTCAGTACTAAATCCTTAATCATTCTCTAGGCCTCACTTGCCATCATGGTTCACTAAAAACTCGTTTAAATAAGTTACTGTTTTACTGGACAAGTAAGCAAAACAAGAGTAAAAGAATATATTTGGGCCATTGATGTTTTGTAACAGCAGTAATACAAGCTATAACCAATAAAAATAAACTTACCACAGAAGGAGAATTTCAAACTTACCACTGAAAACTTTAAATGTTATGTATGCAAGATTAATTCTGTGCTTCATCAGCATTTTAAGAATTAAATAAATTTCTACAATGGTAAAAGACTCCAAGCTTAGACAGGAACTTTAAAATGCCATAAGCACACTATAGCCTGGCCGCTTTTCCTTCTGGCTAAGCCAAGACTGGCACAGAGGACCTAGGAGGCCTTTCCCAGCCCCGAACCACGAGGCTCTACCTCAAATCAGCCTCAACCTCCCAACAACATGGCTTGAGATTTTGGAGGCAGCTGTTTCTCATCTATGCATGCCGCCCCGCCTCTTCTCCCAATTCTGTCGACCTTCCAACATATATCTATCTAAAAGTAAGTAAGATGTGGAAATAGGATTCAACAACATGACACTTAAATCTGTGGACAATTTAGCTTGACAAAAAAATACGTGTTACATGAGTTCAGGGATCGTTACATTAAATGGAGGATAAATAACAGAATCCTTCAAGAATTACTCCTTCAGTGAATGCCATGGTCTGGGCATTGAGGCACGAAGGTTTTTTTTTTTTTTTTTTTTTTTTTAAATCAAAGCCCAACATCGTATAGAAAATTGGTATGGCTTAATGAGACAAGACAAAACAATACACACACACAACACTAGATTCTCAATGGCTTATTATAAACTATAAATAAAAGATAAGCTACCAAAATCACAGCACTAATTATGATTTTACTTGAATGTTAGGGAAGAAGTATAGATGAAGTGATACTTCCCACCTTCTTCCCACACTGGAAGTGCCAGTTACCCCTCTACATCACCATAATCAATTCTCCCCAATTCTGACCCACAGACCCAAGAGATGAGAAGCTACTGATATGGCTGCCCTGCCCAGGAAAACAGCCCCATAGTTACCATAAGGCAGGATCACTATGTCTTAAAAGGCAGGAGCTCATCCCTGCTCTCTTGCTTATTTTAGACTTATGCCTCAGTTTGGTGAGTATACCAAAGCAGAGCTGAGCCCCTTGGTTAGGAAGGCCCCTTTTTAGCCTTTTTACCTCCTCTATTTATGTAGCTCATAGTGAGCCTATAGGACAGAGCTGAACTGCCCCATAGGGTTTCCAAGGCTGTAATCTTTACAGAGGCACACTGCCATATCTTTCTCTCATGGAGTGGCTGGCAGGCTCGAACCACCAACCTTCTGGCTAGCAGCCAAGTGCTTTAACTACTGTGCTACCAGGGCTCCTATGAGTCACAATCAACTTGACAACAACGGGTTTCATTTTTGTTTTTGTTTTTTTTTTGTATTTATGTAGCTAGCCAGGGCCTGTTCCATTGACCTGGAAATCTTGTTTCCATATACCCACTCCCACTCCTAGATTGTCCTCCCACCATGGGGAGAAAAACTGAGATGCTGTCGAGTAGACGCCAGCTCATGGCAACTTCAGAGTAGAACTGTGCTCCACAGGGTTTTCAATGACTGATTTTCAGCAGTAGATCATCAGACCTTTTTTCCGAGATATGTATGGATGCACTCGAACCTGCAACCTTTCGGTTAGCAGCCGAGTGTGTTAACTATTTGCACCAACAAGGGATTCCATCATGCAACCAGTAAGATACAATGTTTAGCTGACAGGAAAGTACAAAGTTCCAAGTAAAAGCCTCAAGTCTAAACCGCTTTCTCCGATCAACTTGTACCATAGATCTCTGTGCTGTATCAGGTGCCTTCAGGAACACAGGTGAAATCAGCCTCTGCCTTTCATCAAGTAACACCATCTCACAGAACACAGACATACACATACTGTCCCTCATCAAGCCATCAACTCCACTGTTGAAAAATGTAAAGAGCTCATCAGTACTAACACTTCTTGCCAGTCGAATCTAGTGAACTATATAACATTTTATTTTTTTGCAATCAGTTGTGGAAAACTTCCTGTTTAAAAACAGAAATTTGAAGGATTGTTTCCTTAGTTCTAAATGTTGCAAACCACGTTTAAAATTAAAAGTGCTAGAAAAGAAAACCTGGCTATCCTTTCAGTCAATCAGTTAGGACTAGGAAGTAGTTAAGCAATTTGCACAAGTCACAGAAAACATCTCACCACAATGTTAGATCTAGAGATGATGCAACAGAACACATTTCTGAAGAGGTAAGCAAATCATTATCTATGGCATTTAAAGACAAGATATTTCCAACTCCAAGAGCCAGCCTTGTTTCCAAGGCAACCTGCAATTTGTATAGGCAACTCACTTGGGAGTTAGTAACCCTTCAACTGCTGACTTCACAATCTGAACTAGACCCCCACTGATACCTTAGCTTCCATCTAAAAGCATCATCAGATAAATGAGAGCAGTTTAACTGCTTTAAAAGTCAGAAAATAACTTATATGGTTCTATTAAGACTTTTTTGAGGGCAGACCAGGGCATATAGGAGAAAAAAACGTTACCTAAGAAAAGCAAAGTAGAATAGCCAAGAGTTGCTGCCTAGCATTGTTTTATTTCCAAATTATCACCCACTGCTTATGTTCAAACTTCTGAATAAAAGTTCATTTTAAAATGATACATAACAAAATGACAGTACTCATTCTGACAACCACAAGCCAATATTAGAAAAGATCAAGGTTCAATAAATTTGTTTTGTAAAATATAAAGCGAATGTTACATTACAAAATGCCTTTCAGTTTAATCTGCACGCAAAAAGGAAGAGTGTGATTTTTAAATATTCACCTAGAGGCAGAGATGAAATACTTTCTGCTAAAGTTATTATTCCAACACCTCTACAAAGAAGAGATAACAGTGTCCTTGACATCAGCCTAAATTATCCTCAGTATGCAATACAATGCTGATTAAATTAGGCTCATTTTAATTAACTGGCAGGTTTATTCAAAAAGTAACTAAATAATCAAACTCTTTATAACAACTCTTCATTAGTATAACCTGTTTAGCAATGTTCTTAAAACAGGGAACACAGAATAAATATTGTCTGTCAATCCTTCCTCCCCCATGTTTGACAAATAAAAGAAATAAATTCCGTTAAATATTTCCCCCAAACCACAATCAATTAAACAATGAAATTTAATGCAGATTTTTTGAAAGGTAAATACCAGTGCCATCTAATGGATTTAGCCAAGCACAAGGATTTTTGAAACATTAAATTTAAAAAAAAAATACATTCTGAAGAAAGCCAAAAATCTCCTTTCCTCTCATTTGCTTCTCACAGAAAACCCCCACAGGTAATCCTGACAGTGGAGGCGGAGTACTGCCTATCCTCTGGTTTGCATTACACACCCCTCATTTCATTGCCAAAAAGTTACTAACCATGAATTGGCTTCCTAAAACAAATAAGGAGAAAAGAGATGAACAGCTGGCTGTGTGACTCTAGGGAAGTTTTTTTTAGCTCTTTGGGGCAGCAGTGGTTCAACGGTAGAATTCTCACCTTCCATGCAGGAAACTGGGTTTGACTGCCAGCCAATGCACCTCAAACACAGCCACCACCCACACACCAGTGCAGGTATGTGTGTGGCTGTGATGCTGAACAGGTTTCAGTGGAGCTTCCACACTAAGATGGACAAGGAAGAAAAGGCTTGTACTTGTAAAAATACAAATACCCTGTGTATCACAATGGTTCAATTTGCAACCGATCATTGGGAAGGTACAGGACCCAACAGTGTTTGTTCTGCTGTGTATGGAGTGGCCATGACTTGGGTGCCGACTCAACAGCAGCTAAATAACAACAACAAGCCTCAGTACTGCATAGGATTGGTGCATGTGTTATTTAACTATGACAAATTTCTCAGAATAGTGCCTGGAACATACCAAGTATTCAATAAATGTTAGCAGATATTATCATTTGGGAGACTTGCAAGAGATTGGGGTTATCAACAAAGGGAGATGAGGGGCATTGATGAACTTTATCCTCAAAACTGTGGCACATCCTTGAATGCACACCAGTTTAATTTGCATTCATTTGACAAGGAGTGTGGAGAAACAACTAGCAGGGTAAATACTCATGGCCCATGAGGCCAACAATGAAGAAGTCAGGAGGGTCTATACTAATGAAAAGGCAACAAAGTTAAAAGGCAATTAAAGCATATAATTATTAAAATGCAAAAATTAGACTTATTTAAAAGAATTTGGTACATGGTGGGTGGGTAGGACTGTGAAAGGGGGGATGAATCTTAGATATCTAGGTTTGTGGCTTAGGTGATAAGGCAGAGGGCTAGCACAAGGAAACAAGTTTGGGACAAAGATGATGCGGTAGTATCCAACTCCCAGGAGACCACTGGAAATGGGAGTCTACAGTACAAAGGAGAATTCAAGGCTGGAGATAGATAACGGGGCTATGTCAGCACTTAGGGGGTACTTGTCGCTATAGGTTTTGTTAATGACCACAATCTAAATGTGGAACAAGCAGGAAAACCAAAACCAAAACCTGAATAAAGTTGAGACTGCAGGTTTCATTGCCTTACCCTTCAATCCCACTTTCAAAGCAATTTGGGAAGAACTCACAAGAGAGTGCAAGTAAACCCAAGGAAATCTGGTTTCACAGAAACTGGGAAAGTATCATAGAGTCAAGAGTAATCAGTAGAATTTAAATACCGTGAGGAACTATATTAGTACCTTCTCAAGAAAGGTTACATCAATACATATTTTCAACAACTGAAACCTAAAGTTATTACACACCAGTGCTAAAATAATTTCAATAGTGAATATATATTAAAAGAATATCAATAAGCTTAAGTTTTCATCCATTGACTTACAAAAATAGACACTCAAATATTTGTTCTAGTTAACACTAGCCCAAACCCATAACCATTGCAATCGAGTCGATTCTGACTCACAGCGACCCTATAAGACAGAACAGAACTGCCCCACTGGGGTTTCCAAGGCTGTAAATTTTTCTTCCAGGAGCAGCTAGTGGGTTCGAACTGCTGACCTTTCGGTTAGCAGCCAAGCACTTAACCTGATAAATGCCACCAGGGCTTCTCAAGTAACACTAAGCAGATAAATTCATCTTGCCCATATACTTGTCTTTTTTTTTTTTTTCATTTTATTGTGTTTTAGGTGAAAGTCCACAGGGCATATTAGTTTCTCATTCAAAAATTTATACACAAATTGTCTTGTGACACTAGTTGCAATTCCCACAACGTGTCAGCACTCTCCTTCTTTCTCTTTACGTACCAGGTTCCCCGTGTCTATTCCTCCGGGTTTCCGTCCCTTCCTGCATTCTTAGTTTTGCTTTTAGGCAGGTACTGCCCATTTGGTATCATATACTTGATTGAACTAAGAAGCACATTCTTCACTTGTGTTATTGCTTTATAGGCCTGTCTAATCTTTGGCTGAAAGGAGGACTTCAAGAGTGGCTTTAGTTCTGAGTTAGCAGGGTGTCCAGGGGTCATAGTTTCAGGGTTTCCTCCAGTCTCTGCCAGACCAGTAAGTCTGGTCTTTTTTTGTGAATTTGAATTTTGTTCTACATTTTTCTCTCACTCTGTCTGGAACCCTCTATTGTGATCCCTGTCAGGGCAGTTGGTGATGGTAGCCAGGCACCATCTACTTCTTCTAAACTCAGGCTGGTGGAGGCTGTTGTTCATGTGGTCCATTAGTCTTAGGGACTAATATTTTCCTTGTGTCTTTGGTTTTCTTCATTCTCCTTTGCTCCAAACATGATGGGACCAACAGATGTATTTTAGATGGCCATTCACAAGCTTTTAAGACCCCAGATGCTACTCACCAATGCTGGATGTAGACCATTTTCTTTATGAACTAATGTTATGCCAATTGACCTAGATATCCCCTGAGACCATGGTCCCCAGCTTTGGCCCCAGTAACTTGGTCCTTCAAAGTGTTTAGATGCGTCTAGGAAGCTTTTAAGGCTTTGCCTTGGTCAAGTTGTGCTGACTTCTCCTATACTGTGTGTTGTCTTTCCATTCATCAAAGTTAACACCTGTCTACTATCTAGTTAGTGATTTCCCCTCCTCACCCTTCCCCTTCCTTGTAACCATCAAAGATTTTTTTTTCTGTGTGTAAATCTTTTCTTAGGTTTTTATAATAGTGGTCTCATACAATATTTGTCCTTTTTTAATTGACATTTCACTTAGCATAATGCCCTCCAGATTTATCCAAATTGTGAGATGTTTCACAGATTCATTACTGTTCTTCATTGTTGTGTAGTATTTCATTGTGTGTATGTACCATAATTTGTTTATCCATTCATCTGTTGATGGGCACTTGTTTCCATCTTTCTACTATTGTGAATGATGATACGCTTGTCTTAACAGATGAGGTTTCGCTAAACAGTTCTTGATTTTGTTGTGAAAAGGTCCTGTTGCATTAACCTTTCTATCCCTCCCTGCCCCTTCCCTTTCTTTTCCTTCTGCCCAATACTCAGGAAAAAGGTGTCGAATAAATACATGATATATTAATAACAATTATGCTATCTATTTTGCAATACCTTTGAAAAGTAGATAAATTGATATAAGCAGCTAATATACTGCAAGTCTTCAGAGTCATCATTCCCTAACTTCAACCCTTTTCTTAGACCCAGAAAATTAAGCTTCTTTCACAGCCTGCAAGGAGAGAAAAAGATAATTGTGGCAAACACCATAGTTCAAGAAATGATACTAATTTCCCAGGTCACAATCCTCTTAGTCATCAACATCCTAAGTAAAAATCTAGATCTTGTTACTCTCTTAAACCCAAAAGCTGGTTTCAACAAGGCTGAGCCTCGAATCCCAGAAAAAAGGCAAAACAAAGAACCAGATCATGTTCTCGCAACCCTTTCTCTTTGTGCCTATTGTTTCCACCTTTCCTATAGTACATTGCTGTTGTTAGTTGCAGTGGAGTCAATTCTGACTCATGGTAACACCATGTGTACAGAGTAGAAGGAGATCTCCAAGCCTGTCTCCTGAGGTGCCTCTGGGTAGGTTTGAATCACCAACCTTTCAGCTAATAGACGTGTGCTTAACCATCTGCATCACCCAGCAACTCCTTTCTCATTTGATTTTACAACTTTGCACTGCCCTTTTCTTTGTTTTTTTTTTACATTGTTATAATCTATTATATAATAACTTGCTTATTTTAGTTTTATTATGGTAAAATATATATAAAACATGTGCTATTTCAACCATCTGGACGGGTACAATTCAGGGACTTTAATTACATTCACCATGTTGTATGACCATCACCATTATCCAGGAAATAGAGTTTTTCTTTTATCAGTTAAGTTAGAAGTCACATGGAAGTAAGGTGGGCGCTAATCCCTTCTGAGTGGGTTCTTATAAAAGGGGAAAAAGACACAGAAACTGAGTCACACAAAGAGGAAAATACCACCTAAAGACACATCTACAAGTAGCAAGGGAATGCCAAGGATTGCCTGCAGCCATTAGAAGCTAGGAAAGAGGCATGGATCAGTTCTTCTCTCAAAGCCCTCCAAATGAATTGACAAGGCTGATAGCCTGGTTGGACTTCTAGCCTCCAGGACTGTCAGAAAATGAGTTTCTGCTCTTCAAAGCCATCAACTTGGTGTTATTTTGTTACAGCAGCCCTAGAAAACTAATACATACTCAAAGTCAGAAAGAAAGAAATTTTTCCAAGTTTTTCATTCCTTCTTTTACTTCAAAATATGGCCCTCAATTGAGTTATATTCTATGTAAAGAAAATAGAGGGTATAAATGCAAAAAAAGATTCTGGAAAAGTACAAAAGAAACAATTTATATGAAAATAATAACAGTACTAGAAGAGTAATAACAAGGGAGCTAACTACCAGTACCAAGGAGGCCGAGGCTGGGTGTTCATGGACGCAAAGGCAGGTCAACCCAAACCATGACTGCTTTGAGGTCCACATGCTACATCAATAGTTTTATCTCTGAAACCACAGAAAACGCACTGTTACAAGCTGTAAATGTTTTAATGACCTAGAAGCTAGAAATCACTCAGACAATAAAATGACTCTCACATAAAAAGTGTCCCCACAGACTGCAGTGGGTCTGCATGAAGCATGACAGTAAATGCAGAAAAAAGCCAATGCTGGAACTTTTGAAAACAGTTTTTGTATCTTTAAATACTGGCTTAAAAGAAAGGAAAATGTAAACTCAAAAACTGGCCAAATGAGTGTTTATTTTAAAACACAAATCTGATTAGATAATTAGCATCAAGATTATCTAAAAATAAAAACAAACTTCATATAAACAAACTATGAATAAGCTGCTGAGTTTTCTTTGGAAAAAGAACATTATTTATAAATTGCTGCCACCTAAAAACTGACCTGATTCAATACTGTCAGACAGTGAAGTACACTTAGGCAAGTGGTAAATTATGAGGGAAAAAAAGTCACTTCACAAACTGGTGACATCTCCTTCTGAGTGTAATAAATAAAAGTAGAATATTACACAACGAGATTGTGAAAACTTTATATGTAATACTTGTCTTAGTTTTCTAGTGCTGCTGTAAAAGAAATATTCACAAGTGGGTGGCTGTAAAGAACAGAAATTTATTTTATCACACTTCTGAAGGCTAAAAGTCCAAATCAAGGTCTGAGCCAGGTCGACTTCTTCTTTGTTGGTGGTCCCAGGTGTTCACTGGTTCCTTGATAATCCTTACTTGGTGCCTGTCTTCCTCCTATGTGGGTATCTCTATGTCTAATCTGTTCTTTTTTATAACTCAGAAGTGATTAGATTTAGAACCCACCCTAATCAGGTATAATATAATTAACATCCCAAAGAAAACAGGATTATATTCACAGGCATAGGGGTTAGGATTCCAACACATATTTTGGGGGACATAATTTAATCCATAACAATACTTTTCACCAAGAAAGAAAGGTTTATGGCTAAATTAAACTTCATTAGTGATTAAAATATTAAGTCTGTTCATTAGTTTTCCCCCATAAAAAGATAGTATTAATGAAAAATCCTTTGTGATAGTTAAGATTGTGTGTCCACTTGGTTGGGCCATGATTCTCAGTGTTTTGGCAGTCGCATAATGTCGTGATCACTTCTACGTTGACATTTCATATGTGATTACCCCCATGATAGGATCCGCTGTGAGCAGCCAGGCAGTTGAAAGGGAGTTTCCTTGGGCATGTGGGCTGCATCAAATGTAAGTGGACACTCTGGCAAGGCTCATGAGCTTTTGCTCGCTCTGGATCCTGCAGCTGGCTCCTGTTTGTCTGACCTCCTGTTCTTGGGACTTGAGCTAGCAGCTTGCCTGTGGTCTTGCCTGCCCATCTTGGGTTTTGTTGATCTTCATAGCCTGTGAGCAAGAGCCCTGCTCTCTGACCTGCCAATCTTGGGCTCACCAGCCCCTGCAGCTATGTGAATCAGGAGAAGCCTCTATCCTGACTCATGGGCTTGGGACATTCCAGCCTCTACAACGCATGAGCCATTTCCTTGAAATAAATCTCTCTCTATATATATATTTATACACTTTACTCGTTTTGCTTTTCTAGAGAACCCAAGCTAAGACATCCTTAAATTGGTGATTCAGAGTTCCTGGTATCAAATATTCACTGTGGAGCCTTAAAAACCAAGAGAGAGTCAAAATATTGGGACATCAAACATATATGAACACTAGGGAAGGAACTTATTCCCCCATATGGTTTAATTTCTGGATGCTACTGCCATACTGCCAACTGAAGTCCCTCGGATAGATGTTTACTGATAAATAGGACATAACAGGTGTACAAAGAGATCTGTAAAGACTGATTACATCTAACTGAAGCTGTCTCAATCATGGAAATTAAATGAAAAGAAGTTTTACGAAAACATGCGTTAATGTCCCAAGCACTCTGGGAAATGTATTTCCACTGGTGGGATTTGATATTCAGAAGTAGTTGTAGGTTTCACTCCACTCATCAAGTATGAGCTTAAGGGCTGGACTTGTGATGCTTGCGGCCTCTGTCCTCAGTGTCTGGCATTACACAGTGAATGCCATGTGAAAAGAGCATCTCCAGAGGTTGTGCAAACCACAGTAGGCTGCACACCAAGGGAGAATCAGATCTACTAGGGTGAAGCACTGGGGAGGTGGGGCCAGAAAGCCTGGCAGGAAAAATGAAGTACAAGATGAGGCCTGATAGGTGGAGACCAGGGAGTCACAAAGGGAAAGAGACTTCCAGGAAGAGGGACCTTGCACAAATGCATGGGTGATGTGCCTGTCCTGTAAGGTAGCTATAATTCAACTCTGAGGGTGGTACTGAGTCTCTATCTCTTTTATACTGAGAAAGCAAACACGTATGCTCTTCTAGACCTTGATTTGCATACATATAGGTTCATAATCCCTCATCCACAATTCCAAAAGCAAAAGTTTTTTCATAAGATTGTAAGAACCACATTTGGTGGTAAAACCTAATCTGAATGGATACAAGATTATTTATAATATTTATTTATTCACTTATTGGTGATTATTCACATTTTGTTGCAGAAATGCCAATGTTTTTATTACAGAATTCTGCTTCAGACACAACAGGGAGAATTATATATTACGGGTAGTCCCTGACTTACAATGAGGTTCCGTTCCGACAACTCGGTCAGTAAGTCAGTTCTGATGTAAGTCGAACACCTTTTTTTTTTTTAGTTTTCATTATTATTGCCTTTTATTATCAGTGTATCTTTATAAATCTGATCTTTCTCTGTCTTTAGGGGTTGGAACCATTACATATAAACTTAAAGATATGATGAAATCAGCAAATTACACACTGCAACATTGTATGTAGTGCATATTACTAATGATAAGATGTTTAAAAAAAAAAAGAGGACGGTTGTCGTAACTCAAATACATCATAAGTCAGGGACCACCTGCATAATATCACCCATACTATCTTCCTAAAATCTGACAAAATCTGGATTCTCACAAACATCTGGCCTCAGGGATTTCAAGTAAGGTATTATGGTGCTTTCAGAGGAGTGCTAGAGTTGTTAAGGATTGGCTCAGGAGAGCTGGTTGTCAGATTTCAGGAATTCTGCAAGGCAGTTGTTAACACAGCCATTATTAAAGATTAAATTACATAAACTTACATTAAATAAATTAAAATACATTAAATACATCAAAGGTAATAAATATTTAAAATTCACGACTTCTTAATTATTTTATTGCATTTTACTACAATATATGGTCTTGAGCTTATTTACATTTTATTGCATTTGTATGGTGGAAATGCTATATACTGGTGTATGTATGATAGTGTATTACCACAAGTATCTTCCCAACTCACATTATCTTTGTGAAATAGGCCTTGGTGGGTGTATTTACACCACAGAAATTGACAAGCAATACAAATCAATCCCCCCCCGCCCAATCAAAACCCAGTTGTTAAACATTTACCAGTGTACAACTGCTCTAGGCTCTTTTGAAACTGGAAAGAGAAAAATGAATTCATGACTACTTTCAGAATTTTGTGGTTTAGAAGATGTGTTCCCATACACCACAGAGAGTGTAGCGGTGTAAATTCTGAAAACAGTGTCCAAGGAGGAAAAGCTTTGGGAGCCACAGTGCTTCTTTAGCAATGCTGTACTGGCCATGCAGCGGACAAGTCATGCGGTGTGTCCTTCATACTGGCCCAGTACATTAAATTCAAAGCTATGCTCACAAAGCTAACATCTGTGAGGGCAGGGATTGCTACCCTTTTATTTTTTTCCCCCCACTGCTACATCCCAGGGCCTAGAACAGTGTCTTGCACATAATAAGTACAAAGGAAAACTTTACTGAAAGAATGAATGAATCTTCCAACATACCCTGTGCTTCAATACATGCTATATTTCAAATCCCATAAGGTAAGAAAAGTTGCCACCTGCTAAACCTTCTCTTCTAGCATAAGTTATTCATGAAAAAAACAAAAGTACTCCATATATACACAAAGATATAAGTATGTAATATTTCCATCCCTTTTTGGTTTAAGTAAGTTTTTTTTGACTGAGTCTGAAATCTATTACTTGAAATATTGTTTCTATGCAAAAATGACAAAGTTCCAAATTACTGATTTTAAAATGAACTTTTAGCACAGAAGCCCATTCCTAAATGGAGACATTAAGCTTTAAATATAGTCACCATAGCAACTTCTTCCTCAAGATCCCACAGACTTAAGATATAAGCAAACTTTTAAGAAAAAATAAATAAATAATGCCTGTTCAAGAAAAAATTAAATAATCAAAACATTCCATAAAGGTATATTGAAAATAACAATATAGAAACTACAGAAGCTTATTTTTTAGAAGATAAAGTTAATAATTTTATTTTCCAATCTTAACACATACATTTAACAAGAGGGAGCATGTTTTATTTATTGCCTAAGAGAAATCTGATTCCTTTACGTAAGTGCAGTATAACTGATATTTCCCACGTGGTATTTGCATAAGAAACACAAACACAAAGAGAAGGGAAGGAAGTAGAATACTTAAGCACCTAACACTATCAATCCTTCTTTTAAAGAAATGAAAATTTAAATCTCTCTAATCTGTAGTGTGAGACTCACAAAGCCTTCTTTCCCAAGAGCCACTCTAATTCCTAAAGAGAAAACAAAATTCTCTCATTCTATAAATCCTGAATTCATAGGAAACCTTCCACTTGAATCTTGCACAAACCCTGAAGTCAAGAAAGTGCAACCCTTTCATGCTGACAGCATAACCTCTGTCTCCTAAACAAAGACAACCACATGTTCAGGCTGCTCCACTAACACTGTCTTCTGTGGTACATGCCAGATTCCAGGGAGGAGCGCCACCAGGCAGTTTGGTGCCTCAACTGCAGGTATTTTTCGGAATCATCCGCAAGTGGCATCTATAGAAGCCCAGAATAAGTAATGTAGTTCAACTTTGGTATGCCTCACTTTAAGAAAACCCATAAAGATGGAAACAGTAAATCTTTATTTCATATATATTTTTAAGTGAATACCAAGTGCCACAGGATTTGCTCTATCCAGAAAAACATCCTCACTTTTTTTTTAAATAAAATGATATAGAATGAATAAAATAGAATAAAAGAGAAGAGAAAATACCAGTGTGCATTGCAAGTATCAAGTGAAGCTGGTTGGGGTTGGGGTGTGGGTGTGTGTGGGTGTGTGTACACATTTGCTCTCTCAGCTGCCAAGTCACATGCATTTCTTACTACAAGACAGTGCTACTCAACCAGGGGCAATTTTTCCTCCAGGGGACACTGGCAAAGTCTGGAGACATTTTTAGATGCCACAAATTGGGGAGGGTGCTATTGACATCTAGTGGGTGCAGGTCAGGGAAGCTGCTAAGCCTCCTACAATGCACAGGATAGTCCCCAACAACAAAGAATAATCGGACCCAAAATGTCATTAGTGGTTGAAAAACTCGTTAAAGGAGACAGTCAAAAGTTCAAAGACCCCTAACTACCCTATACTTCACCCTATAAGAACATATATGAACTTATATGTGTATTGTCTTAAGTGGAGCCTGCTAATATTTAAAAGTAAATGTAACAATAGCCTATTGATGAGCACTGTTAAAACTCTGTCACATGTATTTTTTCCCTAATTGTAAAAATAATGGCTGCTCACTGCAGAGATTTTTAAAACTAAAAAAAGAATAAAGCATTTTAAAGGAGGTGGGGCAAGGCAGGACAGTTTTGTAAGTTATAAATCTTTTACACAAAAGCAATAAATTCCTGTAATATATATGTTATGGATAAACCCTTTGTTTTCCAGATTTCTTGGTTACACATCAATATTTTTACATAAGAATTTTAAAGATAATTTTTACTCAGGTTCCACTGGAAAATGCCCAAGGGTTAGATGTTTGAGTTGACTAAATCCTCTCAAAACAAAACCATAAGCTGACAAACATGGCAGGGAGGACTAGAGAGAGAGAAGTAAAGAAGAAGAAAAAAGAACAAACTAGGAAAGCAGAGGCAGAAACAAACCTCCTATTCCTCATGCATACTTATTCAAACTATAATACAACTTAAATTGTTGGTTTGTTTGAAACTGCTGACTTCTCACCTCCATTTTGTTCAATGCCGGGGCCACTGCTAGGGAACCCAGTGACAGGTGAAGGACTAAATACAGACAAGCTTCTATTTGCTCCTCAAACTGTTAGAAAAACGCAACTACCCAACAGAACAACAAACTATAAACTCCTCAGTGAGGGATTTCGTCAAAAATACATTTTTAACCACAGTTTGATAAATCTTAGTCATTATATTTAAAAGAACCCTAATTACATTCAAAAGAGAAGTGGATATGCTTGCCGTCTGTCAGTAATGAGGACTCAGGGCGTGTGAACTGTTTTAGAAGCAGCAGTAGTTATCCTAGGATGCATTTTTCATCATTTGCATTAAGCATAAATTTTATCGGAAGGCCAATTAATAGTCAATTTAATAGCTTTGTGGAAGGAGTTCTAAATTAAGTATGTCAACACCATATAGTCAATGTCAGCCCTTGTCTTACATTCATCAAAAAAATTACATGAGTGAAGCTCAATTGTCGCAGAGGATGGCAAATCACTGACAACTCACAACACTTGGTTGACAATTCCAGTTGTTTTAACATCTGGTAGAAATAATGCTATTAAAAGGAGCTTAGTCCCTACAGATCTTTCAGAAGGAGCAAAAAATAAATTAACTAAAAACCACAGTCTAATATTATTTAAAATTCTGTATCTATTTTAGAATTCTGAAAAAAGCATCCCATGTTTATGTAAATTACAAAAACCCAAATCCCTAGCTGTCCAGTCGATTCTGATTCATAGCAACCCAACAGGACAAAGCAGAACTGCCCCAAAGGGTTTCCAAGGCTATAATCTTTACAAAAGCAGACTGCCACATCTTTCTCCCATGGAGCAGCTGGTGGGTTCTAACCACTGATCTTTCGATTACCAGCCTAGAGCTTAACCACTGCTGCACCAGGGCTCCCTTTAAGTGAATTTTTGAGAGTCATCTAAGAGTGATATGCAGAGAATTCATGTCCAAAGAAAACAACTTCTGTTAAAATTAAGCCAATATTACATATATTTAAATTAAAATGCTATCAAAACCCTCAAAAATATAGATCACATTGGCTCTATAATAACTTGATAATTCTAGCTCAATACACCATAATAACCCAAAACAATTCAAATTTGACTACTTGGGATAAATGGGACTAGATGATATCAAGGCTGCCAAATGACTGAAATGTTACCCATGTGGGTGGTTAAAAAAGAAGACTTATAATATTTACTGGTTCATCACAACACCTGCCCTTACAACGCCCTAACCCAGAGGTTCTCAAAGTATGGTCCCAGGCCAGCAGCATCAGGATCACCAGGGAACTTGTTAGAAATGCAAATGTTTTCAAGCTCTATCCCAGACCTACTGAATCTGAAACTCCTGGGCTAAGACCTAGAAATCTGTGTCTTAACAAGCTCCTCCAGCCAATTCTGATGTTCCCTCAAGTTTGAGAAACACTGCCCCTAGTCTAAAGACGACAACATGAGGATAAAGAACAAGAACAAAGAATGACTACAGCACTTACTAAGACATACTGTACCAAACAACATTCAAGGTTTAGCTCATTTAATCCTTGTAGTAATTTTAGGATGTAGGAAACGTTATTCTCATTTGCACTGAAGTGAATCTGGCCTACTGGTATTAAGCAACTTGCCTAAGGAAATACTGTCGCTAGGTGGAAGAGACAAGACAAACAGGCTGTGTGAAGCCAAAGTCCACTGTAAACCATTATTACATGCCCACATGCAAGACTATCTTTCACATCTTCTGCTTTCATAGCACTGGCCTCATGCACTCGATAAACTACCAAAGATTTCAGGAAACAAAGGGGTTCCATCTACCACCAGTTAAAAACCAGTTGCCATCGAATCAATTCTGACCTATGGCAACCCCGTATGTGTCACGGTAGAACTGTGCTCCATAGGGTTTTCAATGGCTGTGATCTTTCAGAAGTAGGTTGCCAGGCATGTTTGGATGGACTCCAACATTTAGGTTAGCAACCGAACATATTAACCATTTGCACTACCTAAGGACCTCCCATCTACCACGTGCTTCTAATACCCACATGAGTTATATCTATTCCCATCCTCTAAAAATAGGCAAGGTATTAATTTTGATGGTCATTTGATTCTTCTTTTATCAGTTCAAGATTTGTATTTAATTGTTTGGCCACCTTGCCATCTTGACAATCTGATTGTATGTTTCTGAATCAAGGTAAAGTTTCCACAACTGGTTCGTCTCAATCTGAAAGTCAACTTCCCCAACCTGAAGGGACAAGGTAGGAAAGAGAATTTAACAAGCACTCCGGGGAACCCTGGTGGCGAAGTGGTTAAGAGCTCGGCTGCTAACCAAGAGGTCGGCAATTCAAATCCACCAGCTGCTCCTTGGAAACCCTATGGGGCAGTTCTACTCTGCCCTATAGGGTCGCTGTGAGTTGGAACCAACTCAATGGCAATGGGTTTGGTTTTGGTTTCTGGGGAGTAGAGATTTTAAAGTGGCACTACCCTCAGACTCAGAAAAGAGAGGTGTTGGGATCAAACGCCACCACTGCCTCAGCCTTGAAAGCATTGGTCAACAGAGATAATAAGCACATGGAAAGACGTCAGTAAGAATCCATCCATTATGCAGAGAAAATAAATACTTATATGGATGTTGAAAGAAAATTATTAATAATATTTTTATTGCGATTTAAAAAAAACCTAAATGTACATAATATATGAGATTGACTAAATAAATTATTTTACGTCCACGTTATTTCAAACCTATATAACTATTAAAATATATATCCATAGGCATGGAAAGAAAACTAAAAGTATATGCACTAAAATATAAACATATTGTATTAGATATTTTAATACTGTAGAATGATAGGAATCTATTTTCTGCTTTGTGCTCCTTTGTTTTCCAATCCCTTACACTAAACATGTAGAGGGTCAGTGAAAAAGAGGAAGACCCTCAATGAGAAGGATTGACACAGTGGCTGCAACAATGGGACCAAGCATAACAGTAATTGTAAGGATGGCACAGGACCGGGCAGTGTTTCCTTCTGTTGTACACAGGGTCGCTGGGAGTCGGAACCAACTTGACGGCACCTAACAACACCACCACCACACTAAACATAGATTTTTTTTTAACATAAAAATTATATTTGTCATAAAATTAAATTAGAAACCAACGCAGTAACTAAATATTTATGCTCTGTACTTTTGAAATCTTGCAAGGTATGGTCATATAATAAACATCAATATTAAAGAAATGAGGAAAAGTTTAAAATTTTTAAGTAAACATTTTATCTTAACAGTTAAAAATGTGGCACATTTTAATGAAACTTACTACTGCAAAATACTGAATATACTAGAGGAGTAAGTAAAATTTTGTACAATGAAGAAAAAATAAACACTTTGCAGATCAAGGCAATTACCAATCCCCATCTCATCAACGAGTTTCAGGGTTCCACTGGGAATAAATATATAGCTTTTATCTTCACTGGAATTAACTGAGTTAGCACTCTTCTTCTTTCATTTTTGTTTTAGATATTTAATGTATTCCTTCTGCTCAACACAGTGCAGGTGCAAATTGGAATTTAAGACCATTCTAGAAGGACCCCTGACAGCCAGATAAAAGTTATTACTGTCAGAACAAAATGAAATCATCTGAAAAAGGAAGGAATTATTAGCCTGCTGTTTAGTTTTCAAACACACGAAAGCCAAAACTACTTTCAAAAAAATGTTTAACTTACTCAGCCAAGTTATTTGTTTATAAATTTTAGTTATTCAATATTTGATCATAAAAATACAGATATTTTCCTAGTCCACAACAGCTAATGAGACATTCAAACCTTTATGCAAATTTATGGACTGGGCGACATGTATTGAATAGTTTACTGAAAAGTCAGGGGAAAGTTCCCACTGCCAGCCATTCCCATTAGCAGGTCAATTCATTGAACATTAGCAATTGACAGTGATTTACAAGAGGAAATATTTAGAAATAGGGATACTTACTTGGCTTAGTTTCTGAATTTTCACACAACCATTTAAAATCAGGACAGTGAAGAGTTCAAAGTCAGATGCACAATATTTTTCACCATGCATTTTAAACATAAACGACACAAAAAAATCTGCCAGAATTATGTCATATTATTTTTCCCCTTGGGAAGATTATAAATGTTATACATCCCATGTTTATAAAATAATTATGACTGGAGATAACTACGACATACTGACAAAATAGTCCAGTGATTCATTACATTGAGACATAACACTTTTAAGTGCTATAAAGAAATCATGTATTTAACTATTATTATTCCATAGAACATCAACCAAAAATTGGTGGAGAGGACAGTAAGCACCTGGGTGAACTGACGATTGGATGGATTACTGAGAGTTATCTTGTGGTTTTCTTCATGGTAATGGCATGGCCTGACATCTATTGCTCAAGTGGCTACCTGAATGGAAATATTGATGCTAACAGTGAGAGAAAAAACACACTGTGCAGACAGGAAAACACATTTCAATCCATGGCTATGCTTAAAAATGGCCAACTGGCCTATTCTGACTATCACTTCTATTAACCACTGAAAAATAAACCTAAGTTATGAATTCTTAATATAAAAATTTTCCATGATTTCATACATTTGCTTGCACTTCCACGTTTGTAAAAGCTAAGCAGACAGTGACAAACAAGCTACACAACCAGGTTGGCATCCTCAGCAACTCAATTTCTACTTATCAAGTACACTCTTTCCATTTTATTTGTTTTAGGTTATACTAGTTAGCCAGGCTGTACTTTCAAACTTATTTGAAAGCAATAACATTTCTTAGTTACAGAAACTCAGCTGAGTATACATTATATGAAGTCTCTCTTCCTTTAATCCGTGTATGTGTGCTTGTACATGACTGCGTGTGTGTGTGTTTGCATGCGTGCATGTTTGGTACCTTTTTTTCTCACACTTGATAACTTTAATTTTTGAAGAAATTTTAGGTTTACAGAAAAACTGTTCAGAAAGTACAGGGTTCCCATATACTCTCTCTCCCCCTGCACATTGTTTCTCCTATTATTAACATCTTGCATTCTTGTAGTACATTTGTTACAACGGCTGAACCAATATTGCTACACTATTATTAACTAAAATCTATAGTTTACGTAAGGGTTCACTCTTTGTGTTGTACAGTTCCGTGCATTTTGATAAGTGCATGATGTCATGTGTCCACCATGTATCATAATAGTTTCACTGCCCTATTCCATTTCCCAAGAAGTGTTCTCACTAATCAAAACAGCATGAAATTCACTACCCAAAAAGCATTAAAATTTTACCAGTAACACAGTATTCACTCAATGAATGTGGTTTGTAAACAATCTTCTTCAATACTCCAGTCTTCTAGAGAGTGCCATTCTCTCTAACCCCAAAGCCAATGGCAGAGGATGAAGAAAGAGTCACAGAGGAGGCAGCCTTCTGACTGGCTTTAGTTTGGTAAATACTTTGAACAAAATGTCAGCCATCTCCTACAGTAAGTCTTTCTTTGGTCTCTATCACATCCCAAGCCCAATTTCCTGTTCACTACTCTCAAAAGTTGGGTCATTTCACGCAGTCAACTTTCAATTACTAAGAGAGGAATAATCCAGGTACGTGCATTGTAGAACCTACTTCCGCTACACCTAGCTAATCAATAGTGACTACCCAACATCTCTAAAGAAGATGAGCTGGAGCAGAAAAACTAAAAAGAAACCATCAGGTAACACAGACAGTTACATTTTTATATATTTTAGCTGACATCCAACAACAACAACAGAAACGTCCATACATTAACTGTGATATCTTTTAAAATCCAGTACCTTGGAACGTACCAGCGGAGCCCTGGTGGTGCAGTGTAGTAAGCACTCGGCTGCTAACCAAAACGTGGATGGTTCTAACCCACCAGACACTCTGTAGGAGAAAGATGTGGCAGTTTGCTTCCGTAAAGATTACAGCCTTGGAAACCCCATGAGGCAGTTATACTCTGTCCTACTGGGTCACTATGAGTTGGAATCAACTTGACGGCAATTTTTTTTTTTTCTTTTTTGGAATGTACTTGTAATAGTGCTGATATCCATTAAGAGAAAGTCTGAATTAATAGCCATGTTGGGATATATTATATATTTGTGTTTCAAATAGTCCTCTGACTTGGAGTATTTGGCAACAAAGTCTTATTTAAATAATTGACAACAAAGTCTGCTTTAAATAACTCTCTTGGACAGCCTTAGATTTGATGATGTATTGCATAGCCTAACATAGAAAATAAATAACATTTTTTTATCCAAAGCCCCGTCCTTCACTTTAGTCGGTAAGAATCTCTTCTCTTTTGAAGATCTACAAAATAGCTCACAGTCTACAATATAAAGAAATATATGTGATGAGATGAGTTTTTGTTGTTGTTGTGGAAGTTGGTTTTCTGCATTTTCTCAGAAGTGAGCCAATCTGTGCATTACATCCATGCAATTTTTCTTTTTTGTTATATTGATCATCATTTTAGTAGAAGAAAATTTACAAATATCTCCTAAACTTTCCACCTATTTGTGTAGAGTTGCATTTGGAGGGTTTTTTTTTATTTTTTTAAATCATCATCCCAAAAGATTGGAGGTTCAAGTCTACCCAGAGGCACCTCAAAAGAAAGGCCTGGCAAACTACTTCCAAAACATCAACCACTGAAAACTCTATGGAGTACAGTTCTATTCTGAAACACATGGGATCACCATCAGTCAGAACCAACTTGACTGCAGCTAGTTTGGTTGGTTGGTTTTATCCTCAAAGGAAAATAAATTGCATTGAAATGCTACAGTGAGAAATTCTATTTCAAAAAGAGAAATCACTGTGCATATATTTTTGATGGGCCATGCTCTTCTACTCTCTGTTTCTTTGGGTGAGGCAGGCTGTGGTACCGTGTCCTTTCTGTAAGAAGGGTCTCACTCCACCAGTCCCTGTCAACTGACTGGTGTTTTATTTTTCTGTGAACTGAGTCTTGGTTCATTTGTTGTTTCTTTAAACAGCTGGAGAACCTATATGTGCTAGGTGTGGCCAGATGTATAGATGCATGATAAAGAGTCTAGGTAACCCACTGCTATTGAGTTATTCCAACTCATGGAGACCCCATGTGTGCAGAGTAGAACTGTGCTACATAGAGTTTTCAACGGCTGTCATCTTTCAGAAGTAGACTGCAAGGCCCTTCTTCCAAGGAGCCTTTAGGGGGTTTGAAACACCAGCCTTTCAGTTAGTAGCCAAGCGCTTAACCGTTTACATCACCCATCCCTGCATATCACTGTAGTATAGCATTCAGATCCGAAAAGAATCATCGCTGAAAACGCTCTACTTTTAATGTATTGGAACCTATACCCCCGCATGGCGTAACTAAACCTCTCCTTTGAAAAAAATTTACAAGGCAATGTAAAAACTTTCTAGAAAACCATTTTCACTGAGGCTTAAGAAAAATAAATGTCCCTCCTCAGGGCTTACGTATTTTACCATCACTCCATATTTGGAGATAATTAGGACTTTCACCTAACCCAGAAAAAAAGAACGATTTGTCATGCTCTTTTAACTATCAGTTTAAAAAGAAAACAGCATGGTATAATATTAAAATGTTTCCCTGCAAAATAGAATGTTTTTCATTATTTAAATATTCTACACATCTTTTACTGATTCATTATTCTTAAAGAGAACACATCTGCACACCCCTATCTAAAACAGCACAGGACAATTTATTGCATTAAACGTGCCCTTTGCTTTAGAACATGAACAAGAGTTCTACTTATGCAGGTCAGTTTTAATGCTGCAAGTATTAGAGAAATTCTCCCACTTGTTTCTAGTTCTGCTAAGCCCCAGTAATAGGAACATGTTAGAGTTGAACATCATCTCCAAAATGGATACTAAAAAAAGGGATCCTGAAGCAACTGAACTTGTAGGAGAAAAGTGCATGTAAATTATGTAATATACATTATTTAGCTATAAATACTTGGATATGAAATTTCAAAGCCACAAAAACTGTACACATATAAACCTCAAGAGGGGTGAAAAAGAAACATTCATGTTCTCAGGCACACAGCCTAGGAGGTTTGTTTTCCTGGGAAGGTTGCGGCGGGGGCGGTGACAGGACACATGGCTGCCAGCGTGAAAGGCCTGACCCAGGGAACTCAATTTTTTATTAACCTTTTTATCTTCAGTTTGAAAACTTTCAAAACTACAAAAAGTTGTAAAAACAACCAAATAACGGAAATACCGAAAAAGTCACACACAAAACATATGAGCAGCTTTTTTTTGCACCCACTGAGAATATTCATTCACTCAAGTCTGGAGTCTGCACAGCTAGCAGAACACAGACTACTTCAGTTCACAGGCCATCTTCACTTCACTTGCTCCAGGTCTAGGCTTGAGGCATTTCAAGAGGACTGAGAATTTTGTCAGGCTACATCTGCACACACATTTTAAAGAAAAACATCAAATAGAAGGCATACTCAGAGTGCAGGCCTGATGAAGTGGGCCAGCCTCCTCCAACCCTGCGCCTTGGACTGTAACTAGGACACCAGGAGGGAATAATCAAGGCAAAAGAGACAGTAACGGGTGCAGGGAGAGAAGGGGCAGTAGCTTCCTGCAGCAAATAAGCTAACATTACAGCTACAGCTTTGGTCAGGCAAGGAGGCGAAGGCAGCTCCTGGGACAGTCAGGAGTACTCCTACTCACTCTTTCAAGTCAGATATCACAGGCAGAAGGGGATTAGTCAGTGCATTGTGAAAAGACAAAATTCTCTTAAAACAGCAGGGTGGCAATGCAGTTTTATTGTCACATCTAAGTTGTTTGTTTGCAGTGACTCTTCTACATAAAAGAAAAAAGAGACCTGGTCAAGATCAGTGGTAAGAGAAAGACATCATAAGACCATATATGCTCAAAACTGTGTCTGAGGTGCTGTCATCTCTAAAGCACCTATAATCACACTTATGACTCACTGTTTCAAAAAAAAATACTCAAGTGGATAATCATTTAAACCTAGGTTTAGTTTTCGGGAATCAAATAGTTTAACTATTGTGTATGACTGATTTTGAGTTTTAAAGGAGCTTTGGACTGAGAAAGTATTTAAGATATTAAAATAATGACCATAGGGTATAATAGTAAAACCTACAAAAAACATTATGTCAACACTGACTTGACGCAAACTGTAGGCCCTTAGATAAAGCAGCCACTTCAAATCTCAATTACTACATAAAATAATGTGGGAGATTACTGAACCATTACGCTATATGAAAGGAGGCCTAGTGGTGCAGTGGTTAAGCACTTGGCTGCTAATCGAAAGGTTGGTGGTTTGAACCCACCAGCCACTTCGCGGGAGAAAGATGTGGCAGCTGGCTTCCATAAAGATTATACCCATTGCCGTCAAGTCGATTCCAACTCTTAGTAACCCTGTAAGACAGAGTAGAACTGCCCCATAGGGTTTCCAAGCAGTGTCTGGTGGATTTGAACTGTCAACCTTTTGGTTAGCAGCCAAACTCTTAACAACTAAGTTCTTGGATACCCCATGGGGCAGTTCTACTCTGTCCTACAGTCTCGCTATAAGTCTGAATTGACTCGGCGGCATACAACATGTTATGTGACTGCACTTCAAGACAAACTTAATTGCATCTTATGACATTCCTGATGAGGAGTTAGGAGAATGGTGGCAAATTGCCATCAGTAACCTACTCCTTGAACAGTGGAGTCCCAGAGTGGTACAAACGGTTTACTGGCTAGGCTGCTAACTGAAAGGTTAGTGGTTGGAGTGCATTGAAAACCCTAGGGGTCATCGTGAGGTAACTTGTTTTGTTTGTTAATAGTTGCTCATGTTCCTGTGCTTACCAGCAGTCAGGGTCAGGGTAGTGGAAATGACTAACCATGCCCTGTAGTAGTGGTTGCCAAGCACTGTTTCTGGGTCAGAACCACCCAGGGCACTTGTTAAAACTGGACTCCCAGAGCTCCTCCCCAATCTACTGAATCAGTCCCCAGAGGGGGGACCCAAGGAGCCATATAAGAAAATGTCCTTGTGAACTGTGATTCTCAGCCATGCTGTATAGCCAAGTTTCCCTTCAAAGGAAACAAGACCTTTGAAAATCTTTGAATAACAATAGAGTGAGCACATCCAAGTCAAGGAGTAATTGTAAAAATGGTGTTTTGGATGAATGGCAAATTCTCAGGGAAACCACAAAGAGGTAATAAGGATAAATGATGCCTTGCTCAGTGGAGCATGCTCAAAGTGCTGACATGCATGTTTTTTATGGAGCATGCTAATGATAGCAAATGACAACAAAAGAAAATTTGGGAGGAAAAAAATGCATGAGACAAGAATGAGAGACAAGAGCTGATATTAATAAAATATTTAGGCTTTAGAAGAAGGTTTTTCTTTTAATCCCACTGGACCAAACAAGCTGTAACACATAAACAGGCAATACTTTTGTTCAAAAGAAGAGTGAGACCCTCGCCATCACACTCTATCAGATTGGACTGAGGCAGAGCCAACGGCTGGCATCCCGACGCTAGGAGAAGGTAAATACTAAAAACTGTCTACTGCTGTTTTATGTATTTTACTGCTGTACTAGTGATACATTTAACACACCAAACCAAACCCACTGCCATCAAGTCGATTCCGGCTCACAGCGACCCTGCTGGACAGTGTAGGACTGCTCCATAGGGTTTCCAAAGTTTGTAATCTTTATGGAAGCTGACTGCCACATCTTTCTCCCATGGATTCGAACTGCAGACCTTTCAGTTAGCAGACAAGCGCTTAAGCACTGCACCACCAGGGCGCCTATTTAACACAAATGCCAGCAATTTCGGGCCAGGATACAAAAAAATTTATTGTGGATGTGCTTTAAGTGAACATTGATTCTAAGAGTTTACCATCCATCAGCTATTCCAGTGCCAATTAGCACCTTAAAAATCATGTGCAAATATTTGAAAAACATGTTAGCAATTAAAGGGAGGAAATATTCCACATCAAAATCAGGAAGAGGCTTTAGGTTAAATGCTAAAAGTAACTGCATTCTCAAAGCATCTTGTTTTCACAGCATAACACAAAGTGGGATATGCACTTTAAAACAAAAATACAACATGTAAATCCTATTTAAAATTCAGTAAATGCCAATTATTATTTACTGTTTTCAAAGCTAATAGGTCCTCTAATTGAATATAAGAGGTTTTGAACTTTGTCCATCATTAACTTATACTCCATGTTAATAATGAAGCGTTGACAAATGCTTTCAGTATACTAAGAATGGGAAAAATTCTAAATAAAGGTAGTTTAGGATCTTTCTTTGTACCAACTTTAATGCATTTTTTTAAACAATAGGAAAAGTGAGTGTTTAGCCCATGGCTTAAAGTCAAGTTTTGTTCTTAAGTAATCTAACAAGGAAAACAAATTGCTTATAATTTAAAGACTGTTTTCTAAAGAAGACAATCCTAATAATTTAAAAGAAGGAAAGTTTAGTATTAACCAAGAGAAACAATATACCAAGTTACAATTAAGGCCAATGACAACTCAAATGCCTTTCGTTAGGAATGAGAATCTCATGGTACTCAGGTCCATTATGTAAAAAAGCAGGCTTTAAAAATGGAACAAAAAAACTTTTAATAGCAGGAATTGATGTATTTGCATTAAAACCACATTAACTCTACACAACGAGAAAAGTAAAAAAAAGGCATTCATCCACAAGGAAAAATCTAGAAAAGAGTAAGATATTTAGAAGGCACCGAATACAGCATTTGAGAATCCATTAAATGACTGAAAGAGACATAGTCTTTCTAGAACAGTATTTCAAATGTTAGCCTTAAACACATGAAGTACATAGTCCCAATCCATTCAAATAGAATGATTCCACCAAGTGATTCATTTGAAGAAAAATGATGGAAAGATTTTTGGGTTTTGTTTCCTACTTTAAAATTCAAATAGAAAACAAAATCTTTGGCATTGCATGTATGGGAAAATGATCTCCTAGAAAAACAAATTTTCATCAGAAATCACTAAGGAACAAAGCAAATAAAATGTATAGAATCACAGAGCAATGAATATTTCAGTTTTTGATTTAAACATTAGGAAGCTTTGAACAAAGGCTGTAGATCATGTAACTCCCATACTTGTATGCTTACCTTACATTACCGTTTTATTTCCTTACTTTTTTTATACGTTCAATGTGTTTTATTCTTTTCCGATCCTATGTATCTTGTAACACCAGCTCATTCAAGTCCAGGAGCCATCCCCCAGGAGTAGGCCCTTGGAAGACACACTTGCTCTGCCTGACTCTATCTCATCACCCAAACCGCTGCCATTGTCACTGCCACCACCCTATTGCCACCCTTCTTCCAGCCACAATTGATAAGACCAGGGTTGGACACCTGATCTAAGCTGGACCAATTACATTATCACTCAAGAGAACTTAGATGTGGGACTGAGAGACAGTCAATCTTTGCTTGTGGCTAAACCAATAATAAGGAAAATTTAGCATTGTGAAGTAGCCAAACAGAGAGCAAAGAAAGTTGCTCCATGGAAAGAAAGAAGGATAAAGCAGAAATCCAGAATAAAGTAAGAAAGCAGGCACCGAACAGAAGTACTTTTGGGGTTTCTAATGCTTTTCTGGAGTCCCTGGATGGTGCAAGCAGTTAATGTGATTGGCTACTAAGCAAAAGGCTGGAGGTTTGAGTCCATCCAGGGGCACCTTGGAAGAAAGGTCTGGTGTTTACTTCCAAATAATCAGCCACTGAAAACCTTATCGGGCACAGTTTTACGCTGACACACACGCCGTCAGTAGGAATCGACTCTACAGCCAACTAGTAATGCCTTTCTAGTTCTTGTTTCCATTAACTTCCTATGGCAGTTGAGGTTATGAGGAACTCCTGTAGTACAAATACAATTTGTTTTTTTTTTCTACCGAAGTTAACTTGATTTTGCTTTTGTTATGTGGAGCATCAAAAAGTTCAACTGAATACACTCTAAATTTATGATAATGGTGGTAGAATAATTTGGAAAAGGATATCAAGAATAGTGACAAAACTCGAAGAATGTAATCAATACAACTTGTAGAAATCGTTGAATTGGTGTATGTTTTGTTGTGTATATTTTCACCACAATAAAAAAAAATATATGTATACTGAATTAACCATTATATTTCCTATTGCTCCACCCCCAAATGACTTTAGCACTGCTCTTTCAGAGGCTTATTTATGACTCACTTATTGTAAAACCAATTTTAGTGGATGCTGTTAGAAAGTTGTGGGAAGCTACAACTCTTAACAGAAATTTTGCTTCATTGTATTAGCCATATGGAATTATAAGCAAGAACAACATCATAAACTCTTAGCGTAATTGCCTTGATCTTTAGAACAACTGATAAAATACTCATCATTCCTACTAACTCATTTCTTCGAAGTGTATTAAGTCATATATAATTTGGAAATGAGTTCTATCTTCTTTCTGGTAGTCCCCCTTGATTCTCATTATAGTAAATTTGCAAGACAATAACACTATCCTGTTCCAAAGAAAGTGTCTGCTCCTCAGCTTCCATTACACAATGCCACCTTCTCTGAAAAAGTACACACTTTTATTGCAATTACACTGAGCCAATTATTTACTACTCAGATGCATGCTGCTTCCAAACCCATATACCTGTCATTCCTTGTGGTTGGGATAAACTTCTCCCTTAGAATTGAAAGCTTATATATATTTTTTTCAAAGTTCAGTTCTAAAGCCATCTCCTGTTGAGTTTCTTGAATCCCTATGCCAAAGCTGTCTCTCTTTTTAATACCCCTCTACTTCTTCCACGCCTTTCTTTTTAATCATAGGTGCCATACTCTGCCTTATATTTTAGTTACTTGTGCACATGTCTGATAGTGCCTAACAAGCAATCAATTTGATTGCATTGATATTATTGAAGCCCATTGCCATTGAGTCATTCCAACTCATAGCGACCCCCCAGGGTTTCCAAGGCTGTAATCTCTACGGAAGTAGATTGTCACATCCTTCTCCCGCAGAGTCATTGGTGGTTTTGAACCACTGATCTTTCAGTTAGCAGTCGATTGCTTTAACCTCTGCGCCACCAGGGCTCATTATTGCTATTATAAGGAAAGCAATATTTTATATTGATCCAAGATAAAAAAGGCTTGTAGGTTAATTGATACAACATTTTTATGATTTTCTATACCTCAAGCCTTAAGTGGAATGCCCTGACCTCTTATTTGGGCCTTTTAAGTACTGGAATTCCCCCACGTTATTTTCAGGCAAGGCCATAAACTCTAGCAAACTAACCAGAGATGTTTAGTCTATTGCATCCAACAGTCATACTTTTTAGGCCCAATTTAATTACAGGCTGTAAGCCTCTAGAGCTTCATAATACTTTCTACAAGAAAACTGAAACAGAGACTTAAATTCTACCCGAGCTGCATTAGTTAGCAGTCAGGAGAGTACATGTATACCAACGACAGAGAAAACAAGATTGCTACCTTCTTAACATCCCACAAATCAAGATGCCTTAAGTGAATGCACTAGTCAATGCCGCAATTTCCTCTGGAAATCATTATTCCACAGTTTAATAAATAGAGTTGCTCACCTAACAGAAAGATACACAGCAAGCGACAAAAAGGATGACTCCCAGGACAGTGATACAATTTGACCTTACTCACTCAATGAGAACAGGAGTGACTATAACAACCACAATGCACTTCAGAGGTTTACACTGGGACCGCTTGCCAAAGTGAAGAAGAGTACAATGGCTGGTATTCAAAACCATCCTGGGAGCCAAACTGAGATTGCTCACATTGTAAAGAAACAGGCATTCAAAATCAGTGAAGACACAATTAAAAAAAAAAATTTTAAAGCCAAGGATTTTAAAAGCTTTTCATTCAAGCAGCATAGTTTGAATTAGGAGATGGTATAGGCATCAAGGAGCCCTGGTGGAGCAGTGGTTAACAGCTCAGCTGCTAACCAAAAAGTTGGCAGTTCGAATCCACCAGCCACTCTGTGGAAACCCCATGGGGCAGTTCTACTCTGACCTATAGGGTCGCTATGAGTCACAATCAACTATACAACAACGGGTTTGGTTTTGGTTTTGGATAGGCATCAGTGTCACTGTGGCACAACTGGATAGCACATTTGACTGTTAACCAAAAGGTTAGTGGTTCAAGCCCACCTAGGGATGCTTGTTGTTTTAGTCCCTGGATGGCGCAAAAGGGTAACGGCTTTGCTACTAACCGAAAGGCTGGCGATTCAAATCCACTCAGCGGCTCCTCAGAAGAAAAGACCTAGCAATCTACTCCTGTAAAGATTACAGCCTAGGTAGCCCTATGGGGCACTTCTACTCCATCACACTGGGTCGCTCTATGTTGAAAGCTGACTCCGTGGCACCTAACAACAACAATGGTATTATCAAAAAATTCCTACGTTTAAAAATTTTGACAAATGCAAGAATTTATTCTAAAACTTCCAGGAGGACACAGCCTTCAGCAATGGGGGCCTGTGTGCTGTCATTTGCCTGGGGGAGAGAGTGGTTAAGAACAGCATAAAGCCTAACATGCACGTTAAATTCTTTTTAAAGTTTTTTTTTCCTTATGATCACATCTGCATGAGTTGCCAAGGATAGGCTGGGGAATATGCATCAGCACCTCATTTTGATCTGTAGAGATTTTGAACTCAGCATTTTCATGGAAAAATAACAGACTTTGAGGTCATCAAATTAATCTCAGTCCTTTCCCTCAGCCATTTAGTCAGGTGAAAGGGCTCTCTCTAGGATTTGGGGAAAGGTTGTAAAGCTAAAAAAACTCGAGTGGTAAAAGCAAGACACCCTGCTATTCAACATCAAGTGCACAATGCCTGAGGCTCTAATCCTGAGTAGGGATGAGGGATCAGGAAATATTATTTTGATGACTCTTAATTTTTTAATGTAAAGTTTCCAACCTCGGGGGTGGGAGGGAAATGATGACAAGAAAATCAGAAGTTATTTACAATCAAAACTTCCTTATATCCAATCTCCCTTTTACCACTCTCACCCCCAAACCTTTTTGTTTTACACTAATTAAATGCCCCAGCCTTAAACAGTCTTCACCATAGCAATTATGAAGGCAAAATAATGGGAATCTATTTTGCTAAAGGTTTACCAACTGCTTTGCATTTTCCTCTCAATCCCAAACCAGTATTTGATTTGTCAGTTCCAATTTTAGTTTATCCTCATACAGAATCGTATTCATTGAAAACAAGTACAGTGAGGAAACTATGCTAAAATTTCATTTTTCACATCAGACAGACATTAAAGGTTCCTGGTAATCGGTGAATCCCCGGTGAAATTCCAGAATTCCCAAACAGTTAAACGCTGGGCTACTAACCAAAAGCTTGGTGGTCTGAGTCCACACAGACACACCTCAGAAGAAAGGTCTGGCAATCCACTTCCGCAAGGTCATGGCCTTGAAAACCCTACGGAGGGCGGTTCTACTCTGACACACATGGGATCGCCATGAGTCAGAATCAACTAGGTGGCAATTGGTAGTGATTAGTAAAGCACATTTAGAACTATCAACTCAAGTCTACTGCATTTCTTCTCTTAGTACAAGCATCTAGGGCTTTATATACCCTAAAGGCATCCATAGTGCCAAGTTCAAATGTACATTTACTCTAAAGGTCCATTCTGATTTTGTCTTCCAAGTTTCTGATCAGAAATTTTATTTGAGAATTACCATTTTTATTTTTTAAAAGTTTATCATTCTATAAATGCTTTTTTTTTTTTTTTAAAGTTCTGATTATTTAACCACTTATTTTTTTTTTAAGTAACCAAGCAGAACATCTTTTCAACCAAATGAAAATCATCATCTTCTGGAGTAATCAAAAAGTAATGATTTTGATTTAACTTAAAAAAAAACTAATCACTTTTTCTAGCTCAATGAGCACCAGTTAATTCTATTCTATACTAACCATGACATTACCAGCCATTCATCATTCTAAATAACACTCTCTCTTAGTAATATATTAAGACAAAAATAAAGAACTCTTTTTGAGTTTTTATTTTAACATCTTAAAAATTAGACTTTAAAATGTTTTAGGATTAGTTGATGAAGCCATAGAGCTAAAAAGAAGAATGTACATATTACTGAACATAACCTCTAATGAGCATTTCACAAACCCTATATTCCATTCACTGGAGCCCTGGTGGTGCAATGGTTAAGCATTCGGCTGCTAACCAAAAGGTCAGCAGTTTGAATTCACCAGCTGCTCCTTTAGAAACGCTATGGGGCAGTTCTACTCTGTCCTGTAGAGCTGCTAGGAGTTTGAATTGACTCAAAAGCAATGGGTTTTTTAAATTCCATTCATATTTAATGAAACAGCAATTCCTTAGGAAAAATTTTGCTAGTATGAGAATATGAAACATTGTGTCCTGGACACAGAATCTGCTCATACATAAATTCCATGTCTGCCTTCGGTATTACAATAAAATACAATTAAGAGTATCATCCAATATCCTGATGCCTAATGGGAATAAGAAATTGCATGTTATAATGGATAGAGCTTAAACTCTGGAGCATCACATATCTGTCAGCAGTTGGACTACTGACCCTCTCTAAGACTATTTCCCTACCCATGAAATGTAGTTGATAATTCCTACCTCAAATTATTTTTATGAGAAGTAGAAATTTTCTGGCAGGTAGGTAGTATGTACCCATATGTTAGCTTTTTCATTCACACATAAATAAATGTAACAAAGAAGATAAATTAACTCCATATCCATTCCAAACTCCTTTCCTCAGGAACAGAACTCCAATGTTTCTTTAGATATCTATTCTCCTCTGATAGGAGACCTGTGGGTGCAGTGGTTCAGCGCTCAGCTACTAACCGAAACGTCAGTGGCTCAAACCCATCAGCCGACCACAGGAGAAACATGTGTTAGTCAGCTTCCATGAGATTTACAGCCTTAGAAACTCTATGGGACAGTTCTACTCTGTCCTATAGGGTCGCTATGAGTTGCAATCGACTCAACGGCAATGGGTTTGGTTTCTGCTTTATTCTTCTCTGGGAGTTCCAGGGTGTTACAAACAGTTGGAGGTAAAAACCCACCCAGAGGCAACTCAGAATAAAGTCCTAGCGATCTGCTTCCAAAAAATCACCACTGAAAACCCTAAGGGGCACAGTTCTACTCTTACACGCACAGGGTCGCCATGAGTCAGAGTTGGCATGAAGGCAACTGGTTCTTTATTCTTCTCCTGTTGGCCATGTGACTCATTGTAATGTCATTTTCTTTTTGAGATTTATTTAGGAAAGGGTAATTTATTGGGATAAGATGTCTGGGGCTTTTGTGATAGGTTACTAGCTCATGTAGCTGGAATGTGTGGCATGGAAATCCTTGGCAATTTGGCAAACAGCCAATATGCTGAGGATGATAGAGAGAAAAGATACAGCTAGGATCCCTGCTAAAATTGCTGAGCCACATAACTAAGGGAACCCCAGAATCACCCTACTTTGGGACATGTAGTTATAAGAAGTACAGATCCCTCCTAATTGTTTGACTCTCTTTTAAGAAGTTAATTGAGTAAACATTTAGGATACTCTTACAGGAATATGTAAACACGTTATTATTTCAGTCTGTAATTGCAAGCCAGTAATATGATGATTTTAATGTATTTACAAAATAAACATTTCTCAAATGCTCACATACTCATTTAATTCTCACAACAACTTTATGAAGTAGGTGTATCTCTTATCCCTCATTTCGTAGGTAGGTAAACTGAAGCCCAGAAAAGGGAAGTAACTGGTCCAGGTGCACAGAACTACCAGCTCCCAGAGCCAAGACTGAGATGAGACTGGCATTCAAGCCCAAACTCATAATCATTGCTGTCTATCAAATAAATAGCATTAAATAAGTTTAGACCACTAGCAATATTAACTGCTGGCCAGAAACCTAAAATAAAATGCTGTCCAATTATACCCAATTATGAGAGCTAGTTTAATTATATCAAGACGGTTCTTCATCTGGTCACTACTGAAGACCATATGGCCAGATAAAAGACATTAGAAGAATTAAGCATACTTTCGTTAACTTCATAAACAACTTGCTCTTTAATAACTTTATGCTTCTAGGTCATTTATTCCAAATTCTTAAAATCTGGAATTTTCAAAAAGAGGTTTTGATGCATAATACACCTGGGAACTACTGCTTTGGGGAGTAAGCTATTATCCAAGCTACTACATCTTTATGAAATTCACTGTTCAAACATGGAATGAATACCAAAAAAAAAAAAAAAAACCCCAAACCCGTTGTCGTTGAGTCAATTCTGGCTCATAATGGCCCTACTGGACAGAGCAGTACTGCCCCACAGGGTTTCAAAGGAGCGCCTGGTGGATTCGAACTGTCAATCTTATTGGTTAGCAGCTGTAGCTCTTAAGCACTGCACCACCAGGGTTTCTGTGAAAAGAACAGTGCCTTTAAAATCATGTGAAAACATACAAAACTAATTGAATCCACAGGTCTTTTTTTGGGGGGGCGGAGTAAGAAGGGAGTATCTTCAAAGATTGAAATTAAAATAATTATAATTGGCTTTACATAATTTGTTCCATTTTTCTTTTATTTATTTATTATACTTCAGGTGAAGGCTTACAGAACAAATAGTTTCTCATGAAACAGTAGTACACATATTGTTTTACGACATTGGTTAACAACCCCACAACATGTCAACCCTCTCCCTTCTCAACATTTTTTTTTTGTGAAAATATACATAGCCAAAGATACACCATTTCAAAAATTTCTACATACACAGTTCAGTGACATTGACTACGCTCTTCCAATTGTGCTGCTTTATTCTCACTTTAGATGAAGGCTTATAGAACAAAATAGTTTCTCATTTAACAATACACATGTTCCCCTATGTCAATGGTTAACAACCTCACAACACATCAACACTATCCTTACTCAACCTTGGGTTCCCTATCACCAGCTTTCTTGTCCCCTTTTGCCTTCTGGCCCTTGTCCCTGGACTGCTGTACTTCATTAGTCCCATTTGGTTTTATTGGGCTGTCCACTCCCCGGCTGAGCAGTGAACCTTGGAAATGACTTCACCACTAAGATAAAAGGGTGTCTGGGGGCCATACTCTCGGGGTTTCTCCAGTCTCCTTCAGGCCAGTAAATCTGGACTTTTTTATTTTTTCTGAGTTAGAATTTTGTTCTACATCCTTCTCCAGCTCTGTCCAGAGCCCTCTGTTGTGATCCTGGTCAGAGCAGTCAGTGGTGGTAGCCGGACACCACCTAGCTGTACTGGACTCAGTCCGGTAGAGGCCTTGGTAGCTGTGGTCCATTAGTCCTTTGGACTAATCTTTTCCTTGTATCCTGTTTTCTTCATTCTCCCTTGCTCCTGAAGGGATGAGACAAGTGGAGTATCTCAGATGGCTGCTCACAGGCTTTTAAGACCCCAGTCGCTACTCACCAAGGTAGAATGTAGAACATTGTCTTTATAAACTGTGTTATGCCAATTGAGCTAGATGTTCCCCAAGACCATGGACCCCACAGCCCTCCACCCAGCAATTCAGTCCCTCAGGGAGTTTGGATGTGTCTTTGGAGCTTCCATGACCTTTCCTTGTACAAGTTGTGCTGGTTTCCCCTGTATTATGTACTGTCTCACCCTTCACCCAAGATATCACTTATCTAGTGCCTATTTAGTATTCCCCCCCACCCCATCTCTGGTAACCAATAAAGATTGTTACATTTTGTGTGTGAACTTTTTCATGGGTTTTTACAATAGAGGTCTCATACAATATTTGTCCTTTTGTGATTGACTTATTTCACTCAGCATAATGTCCTCCAGTTTCATCCATGTTATGAGATGCTTCACAGATTCATCATTGTTCTTTCTCATTGCACAGTACTCCATTGTGTGTATGTACCATAGTTTGTCTATCCATTCATCTGCTGATGGGCATCTAGGTTGTTTCCATCGTTTTGCTATTGTGAACAATGTTGCCATGAACATAGGTATGCATATGTCTATTCGAGTGACAACTCATTTCTCTAGGATATATTCCTAGGAGTGGGATTGCGGGATCGAATAGTATGTCTATTTCTAGCTTTCTAAGGAAGCGCCATATCATTTTCCAAAACGCTTGTATCATTTTTGCATTCCCACCAGCAGTGCATAAGAGTTCCGATCTCCTTGCAGCCCCTCCAACATTTGTTATTTCCAGTGTTTTTGATTCATGCCAGTAATGCCGGGGTGAGATGGTATCTCATTGTGGTTTCATTTTGCATTTCTCTAATGGCTAGTGATCCCGAGCATTTCCTCATGTGTGTTGGCCATTTGAATGTCTTCTTTGGTGAAGTGTCTGTTCATTTCCTTTGAGCATTTTTTAATAGGATTATTTGTCTTTTTGTTGTAGAGGTGTTGGATTTTCTTGTAGATTATGGAGATTAGACCTTTGTCTGACTTGTACTGTCCAAAAATTTTTCCCAGTCTGTAGGTTCTCTTTTGACTCTTTTGGTGAAGTCTTTTGAAGAGCACAGGTGTTTGATTTTTAGAAGATCCCAGTTATCTAGCTTATCTTTTGCGGTTTGTGTTGTTCCATTTTTCAAATTACAAAAACAAAGAAGAGAGTCATGATTCAACTGTTTCTTCCATCTTATCAAACGGAAAATATCAATCTTGATCTTTCAGTCATTAAACGTAGTCCAATAACCAGACCATTGACAATCCAACTCAACACATTCTACTGACTTTGAGATCCTGCAGTGGATAACACAAGGGGCTCTTTTTACAACGGAGGGTATGTCAACAAACTCCTCAGGTGGGAGTGAGGAATGATGGCCATGCCTATCATAACCACAAAGAGCCCTGGTGGCACACACGGCTAACAGAAAGGATTGCAGTTTAAACTCACCCAGCAGCTCCATGGGAGAAAGACCTGGCAATCTGCTTCTGTAAAGATTACAGTCAAAGAAATCCTATAGGACAGTTCTCCTTTGTCACATGGGGTCACTATGAGTTGGAATTGACTTGACGGCACCTCCTAACAACATCATAATCACAGTACATAAGAAATTTTCTACTTTGCAAAATGTTTTATGTAGCAAAACTGGAAATGTTTTGATCTTTCCTTTCCCTCCACTCCCTGGAGATAGACAGAGCTTGTGTGTTCCTCAAAGTGATGGAAAAACACATTAAAGAAAGCGCCTCTGAGGGGCCTTTACATAGAGGTCATTGAAAGCATTTTGCAAAGAAAAAAGACAAGCATCTTTTCAGAGGCTTAATCTTTTAGAAAAACAGATTTTGACTAATTCCAAAAGCAGATTAAGATTCTTAAAAAGTAGATCATGGTCATGACTTGTTCCTTTCGACCTGTAAGTGCAAAGATATCCTGGGGAAAACCAAGGTTGAAACTCACAGGTATAGTTAGTAAGTGTGTGGTAAATACATTACTCAGGAAATGCAATGAGAACATCTGACCAAAAATGGTAGAGAAAGTGATGCAAAAAGAGTCTTACCAAAAAAAGTTTTAAGTCAGTTGCTATTTTTCCCTTTCCTAAATGCACTACATAAATGTGGTTTTGCTTTTAAAGTGAAAAACATAAAAGTCCCACAACAGTCCATTTATGGTATGCTACCTAGATATTAATTAAACAAATTAATCAATTTGTTTTTACAAATGGCACCAACTGTTCCTACAGCAAAAGACACTGATCTGATTGTTATTAAAGGCAACTTCTTAAAAACAAGCCTGTATTCTTAAATCTTGTGATTAAATCTTTTTTGAATGTACTATTTGAATGTGAAAATAAACACTTTTTTTTAAAATTGTGCACTAAGGGAAAGTTTACAGTTCAAGTCAGTTTCTCATACAGAAATTTATACACACATTGCTATGTGACCCTAGCTGTTCTCCCTATACTGTGACAGCACAATCTTCCTTTACATCACGGATTTCCCGTGTCCATTCAACCAGCTCCTGTCCCTTTTTGCCTTCTCATCTTGCCTCTGAACAGGAGCTGCCCATTTAGTCTCATGTATCTACTTGAGCTAAGAAACACTCCCTTCACGAGCATCATTTTATGTCCCATAGTCTAGTCTTTGTCTGAAGCTTTGGAAACAGTTTCAATTCTGGGCTAACAGGGCCCAGGGGCCAAGTCTTCTGGGGTTCCTCCAGTCTCAGTCACACCATTAAAAACAGTCTTTTTACTAGAATTTGAGTTCTGCACCTCACTTTTTTCCTGCTCCATCAGAGACTCTCTGCTGTGTTCCCCGTCAGGGTGGTAACTGGTGGTAGCCGAGCACCATTTAGTTTTTCTGGTCTCAGGCTGATGGAGTCTCTGGTTTATGTGGCCCTTTCTGTCTCACGGGCTAATACTTTCCTTGTGTCTTTGGTGTTCTTCATTCTCCTTTGCTCCAGGTGGGTTGGAACCAAATGATGCATCTTAGATGGCTGCTCCCTAGCTTTTAAGACCCCAGATGCCACTCACCAAAGTGGGATGCAGAACATTTTCTTAATAAACTTTGTTACACCAATTGACCTAGATGTCCCCTGAAAACATAGTCCCCAGAACCCCACCACTGTTACTCTGTCCCTCAAAGTGTTGGTTGTATTCAGGAAACTTCTTAGCTTTTGGTTTAGTCCAATTGTGCTGACTTCCCCTGTAGTGTGTGTTGTCCTTCCCTTTACCTAAGGTAATTCTTACCTACTATCTAGTTAGTGAATACCCCTCTCCCTCCCTCCTCACCCTTGTAACAATCAAAGAATGTTTTCTTCTGTACTTAAACCATTTCTTGAGTTCTTATAATAGTGGTCTCATACAACATTTGTCCTTTTGCGACTATTTTCACTAAGCGTAATGCCTTCCAGATTCATCATCATTCTTTATTGCTCCGTAGTATTCCATTGTGTGAACATAGTATAATTTGTTTATCCACTCATTCATTGACGGGCACCTAGGTTGTTTCCATTTTTTTGCTATTGTGAACACTGCTGCAGTGAATATGCATGTGCGTATATCTATTCCTGTGATGGGTCATATTTCTCTAGGATATATTCCAAGGAGTGGGATTGGTGGATCATGTGGTACTTCTATTTCTAGCTTTTTAAGGAAGTGCCAAATTGATTTCCAAAGTGGTTGTACCATTTTACATTCCCACCAACAGTGTATAAGGGTTCCAGTCACTCCATAACCTCTCCAACATTTATTATTTTGTGTTTTTTGGATTAATGCTAGCCTCATTGGAGTAAGATGGTATCTCACTGCAGTTTTGATTTGCATTTCTGTAATGGCTAAAAATCCTGAGCATTTCCTCATGTATCTGGCTGCCACCTGAATGTCTTCCTCTGTTCATATCCTTTGCCCATTTTTTTATTGGGTTATTTGCCTTTTTGTTGTTAAGGTTTTGCAGTACCTTATACATTTTAGAGATGAGATGCTGATCGAATTTGTCATAGCCAAAAAAATTTTTCCCAGTTTGTTGGTTCTCTTTTTACTCTTTTGGTGAAGTCTTCTGATGAGCACGAGTGTTTGATTTTTAGGAGCTCGCAGTTATATAGTTTCTCTTCTGGTGTTAGTGCATTGTTAGTAATGTTTTATACTCTGTTTATGCCATGTATTAGGGCTCCTAGCATTGTTCCTATTTTTTCTTCCATGATCTTTAACATTTTCAATTTTATATTTAGGTCTTTGATCCATTTTGAGTTAGTTTTTGTGCATAGTGTGAGGTATGGGTCTTTTTTCAGATTTTTGCAGATGGATATCCAGTTATGCCAGCACCATTTGTTAAACAGACTGTCTTTTCCCCAGTTAACAGACTTTGGGACTTTGTCAAATATCAGCTGCTCATAGGTGAATGAATTTATGTCTGGATTCTCAACTGTATGTTCCATTGGTCTATGTATCTGTTGTCGTACCAGTACCAGGCTGTTTTGACTACCATGGCGGTATAATAGGTTCTAAAATCAGGTAGTGTGAGGCCTCCCACTTTGTTCTTCTTCTTGAGTAATGCTTTACTTATCCGGGGCCTCTTCCCTTTCCACATGAAGTTGGTGATTTGTTTCTCCATCTCATTAAAAAATGCTGTTAGAATTTGGATTGGGATTGCATTGTATCTGTAGATTGCTTTGGGTAGAATTGACATTTTCACAATGTTGAGTCTTCCTATCCATGAGCAAGGTATGTTTTTCCACTTATGTAGGTCTCTTTCGGTTTCTTACAGTAGTGTCTTATACTTTTCTTTGTATAGGTCTTTTACGTCTCTAGTTAGATTTATTCCTAAGTATTTTATCTTCTTGGGGGCTATTGTAAATGGTATTGATTTGGCGATTTCCTCTTCGAAGTTCTCTTTGTTGGTGTAGAGGAATCCAACTGATTTTTGTATGTTTATCTTATATCCTGATACTTTGCTAAAATCTTCTATTAGCTCTAGTAGTTTTCTTGTGGATTCTTGGGGTTTTCTGTGTATAAGATCATACCATCTGCAAAGAGAGATACTTTTCTTCTTTACCAATTTGGATGCCTTTATTTCTTTTTCTAACCTAACTGCTCTGGCTAGGACCTCCAGCACAATGTTGAATAAGAGTGATGACAAAGGGCATCCTTGTCTGGTTCCTGTTCTCAAGGGGAATGCTTCTAGACTCTCTCCATTTAGGATGATGTTGGCTGTTGGCTTTCTATAAATGCCCTTAATTATGTTGAGGAATTTCCCCTCTATTCCTATTTTGATCAGAGTTTTTATTATGAATGGGTGTTGGACTTTGTCAAATGCCTTTCCTGCATCGACTGATAAGAACGTGTCGTTCTTGTCTTTTGTTTTATTTATGTGATGGATTACACTGATTGTTTTTCTAATGTTGAACAATCCCTGCATACCTGCTATGAATCCCACTTGATCATGGTGCATTATTATTGTTATTATTATTATTATTTTTGACATGTTGTTGAATTCTATTGGCTAGAATTTTGTTCAGGATTTTTGCGTCTATGTTCATTAGGGACACTGGTCTGTAATTTTCTTTTTCTGTGGTATCTTTACCTGATTTTGGTATCAGGGTTATGCTGGCTTCATAGAATGAGTTTGGGAGTATTCCATCCTTTTCTATGCTCTGAAATACCTTTAGTAGTAGTGGTGTTAACTCTTCTCTGAAAGTTTAGTAGAATTCTCCAGTGAATTTTTTAATTATCTTTTCAATTTCTTCCTTTGTTACAGTTTTATTTAGTTGCTCTACCTCTGTTTGTGTTAGTTTAGGTAGGTAGTGTACTTCTAGAAATTTGTCCATTTCCTCTAGGTTTTCAAATTTGTTAGAGTACAATTTTTCATAGTATTCTGTTATGATTCTTTTAATTTCAGTTGGGTCTATTGTGATATCGCCCATCCCATTTCTTATTGGGATTATTTGTGTCCTCTCCTGTCTTGCTTTTTTCAGTTTGGCCAACGGTTTATCGATTTTGTTGATCTTTTCAAAGAACCAGCTTTTATTCTTGTTAACTCAACTGTTTTTCTATTTCATTTCATTCGACTCATTTGCTTTCTTCTGGTGCTCAAGGGCTTCTTTTGCTGCTCTCTTTCTGTTTGCTCGAGTTGTAAAGTTACTGTTTTGATTTTGGCCCCTCTTTTTTTTTGGATGTGTGCATTTACTGCTATAAACTGACCTCTGAGCACTGCTTTTGCTGTCTCCCAAAGGTTCTGGTACGATGTGTTTGCATTCTCATTTGATTCTGTGAATTTCTTTATTCTATCCTTAATTTCTTTTATAAACCCAGTAGTTTTTGAGCAAGGTGTTCAGTTTCTATGTGTTTGATTTTTTTTTTTCCTTGCTTTTTCTGTTACTGATTTCTACTTTTATGGCTTTATGGTCAGAAAAGATGCTTTGTAATATTTCAATGCTTTGGATTCTGTTAAGGCCTGCTTTATGGCCTAATATGTGGTCTATTCTGGAGAATGCTCCATGTGTGTTGGAAAAGAAAGTATACTTGTCTGCTGTTGGGTGGAGTGTTCTATAAATGTCTACGAAGTCAAGTTGGTTGACTGTAACATTTAAATCTTCGTGTCTTTATTGAGCTTCTTTCTGGATGTTCTGTCTTTCACTGAAAGTGATGTGTTGACGTCTCTCCTACTATTAGTTGTGGAGCTGTCTATCTCTCTTTTCAATGAAGAAAACACATTTCTAAAACTGTTCTGATAATCCCAGAATTTTTTACATTTGTATTTTAGAATAAAATTTAACTTCTCCAGCTATTTATAGTCACTTCTTCTATAAAGACTTGGAAAAAAATGGTAGTGTTGCCTAATTAAGAAAGATTGCTACACAGGAAACTAATAATAGGAAATGCAATTTATAGCTGTTAGTACAGTGCACCACTCCAAAAAAAAAAAAAACAACCATGAGGTTAATGAGATCTTGTTGAGCCAAGCTTTCCTGAAAGCAGGATTGCTAGGTAATGTGCAGTAGAGAAAAAAGATACTCAACAAAGTGGTGATACCAACAATTATAATAAATTTCTATGTACTGATTTAGTACACTATGTACTGAATTAGTATGTGCTCTGGAAATGAAATACCTTACCACTAATTTCTTTTAAAAGTCAACATGGACAAGCATTAATTTCAAAAGTAATAATAAAGAATTAAGAATAGTTTAAAACATTAATATGCATGCATGTAAGTTATTTCTTTGGGTGTATTATCAATATTATAAAATTTAAATCAGCATGTCATTTCTGCACAGTTTGGCAGTTTTCTTTTTACACTGGTTTGACTTAAACATCAGAATTTCAAACATTCAGAGGTTAAATTAATCTATAGAGCCCTTCTTAGAAATCATTAATTAATACCAGTAGAAAACAAAGCAAACCTGATGCCGTCAAGTTGATTCTGACTCATAGAGACCCTACAGGATAGAGCAGAACCGTCCCATAATGCATCCCATAATGCCCCCACAGGGTTTCCAAGGAGTGGCTGGTAGACTTGAACTGCCAACCTTTTGGTTAGCAGCTGAGCTCTTAACTACTGTGCCACCAGGGCTCCAATGCCAGTAGAGGAAGGATGCAAACATCAGTCACACACTTTTCTAATATAATCTAATTTTGAAATTTTCAGTGGCTTTTAAAGTAGTAATAGCATTATTCATTTAAACAATGAGATAAAAATAGGGAGACCAGAAGTCAACACTTACAGCTGGACATTAAGCTATCAATATTTTACCAAGAAGCCTTGTACAACAGACTTGACATTAACATTTTCAAATGTATGCTCCAACCATATGTCCCCAGCATCATGTGACCTGTGTAATTGTTGTAGGATATAGCTAGCAAACACAGTCAATTTACTGGAAGGCACGTGTTACAGAGTTCTATATCCAACAAAACAAAATTGAGCTCTGTCAACTGGAGAATGACTGATAGGTGGCTTAAGAGGGAGGAAAGCCAATTGTCTTTCAACCACTCTGCATTTCTCTTTCTGTGGGGTAATCACATGAGCTTGCTCTCTTATCTCTCCCAGTCAGTGTCCATTTATAACCACCCTGAACAACACTGAAGTCTGTTATCTAGGGTTGAAGGTAAAGACAGAAGGAGTCTTAGTGACTGCTTTCAAACAATTCCATTTTATCCTGCTGGGAATATCACCGGGCATAAAAGTTAAATCAAAACTCGTCCAATTGAAGTTAGTATTACAGATATGAATGATGCGCTCTACCATAAGAATCGCACTTTTTTATTCAGTTAGTCTTGTAATAATTGGTCCGTTATCAGTAAATGAGATACTTACCCTTCTAAGAGTCCTATTCATTATGATTTTAAGTACTTTTGTTAGGAATCAAAACCTTGTTTATTTTGAAAGTGTCTCTACAGTGAGAAAGAAAACTGGTCACTCTTTGTTAATTATTGAAAGAAAAACACACACAAATCATATTGAAGAGATTTTAAAGAAATAAAATGATAGGTGTTTTATTTTTTTAACTTAGAGATTGTTTTTGTTTTCATAAATAGTGAAACTCTGAATTCCAGAAAGAATGACTTACACTTACCCTACCAAAAAAAAAAAAAACCATAACGTTTTCAGTGACTGAATTTTCAGGGCTTTCTTCCAAGGTGCCTCTGAGTAAACGCAAACTGCCAACCTTCCGGTTAGCAGATGAACACTTAACCATTTGTGCCACCCAGGAACAATGATTTACAGAGAGTCAAGCAACTAAGAAGGTCCCTGGATGGCACGAACAATTTGTACTCATCTACTAACCTAAAAAGGAGCCCTGGTGGCACAGTGGGTAAAGCACTAGACTGCTAACTGAAAGGTTTACAGTAGAAGCCCACCAGCCACTCAGCAGGAGAAAGCTGTGGCAGTCTGCTTCCATAAAGATTACAGCCTTGGAAACCCTATGGGGCAGTTCTACTATGTCCTATGGGGTCGTTATGAGTCGGAATCAACTTAACAGCGACGGGTTTGGTATTTGGTACTAACCTAAAGGTTAGCAGTTCAAACTTACCCAGTGCACCTGGGGAAGAAATGACTGGCGATCTGTTTCAGTAAAGATTACAGCCAAGAAAACCCCAGGGAGCAGTTCTACTATGTAACAAACTCCACGGTAATGAGTTTGGGCTCTTTTTTCTTTTTCGAACCAACTAAGAGGTGGCAGAGTCAGTGGCGCAACCACTCTGTTATTCTTGGATGCAGTAATTTACAAATTAAATAACAGGACACTGGAATCAGGCAGATAAGAACTAAAATCCTGCTCCACAATTTTCTTCCAGTTATAATTCAGGCAAATTAAGCTCTCTGAACTTGAATTCCCACATCTCTATAAATGATGTACTCAAATGTCAACTGCCTAATTCCTGCCCTAACTTTTTTTCTAATAGTTTTGTATATGAAATACTTCAACTGATACAGACTTAAGGGTACTCGTAGTATTATTATCTCTAAACAATAAAAAGTTAATTAAGTCAGAAGCACACCCATGTTCAATGCAGTATTATTCACAATAGTAAAAAATGGAAACAACCTAGGTGCCCATCAACAGATGAATAAACTATGGTACATACACACAAAGGAATACTACGCAACGATAAAGAACAATGATGAATCTGCGAAACATCTTACAACATGGATGAATCTGGAGGGCATTATGCTGAGTGAAGTAAGTCAATCACAAAAGAACAAATACTGTATGGGACCACTATTATAAAAAATCATGAAACGTTTACACACAGAAAGAAATAATTTTTGACGGTTATGAGGGAGGGGAAGGGTAGGGAGGGAAAAACACTAAATAGACAATAGACAAGTTTTAACTTTGGTAAAGCGTAAGACAGTACACAATACTGGGAAAGTCAGCACAACTTGATCAAGGCCAAGTCATGGAAGCTTCACTGAGACATCCAAACTCCCTGAGGGACCGAATTACTGGGCTGAGGGCTGGGGGGACCATGGCCTCGGGGGACATCTAGCTCAACTAGCATAATAGTGTTTACAAACAAAATGTTCTACACCCTATTTTGGTGGGTAGCATCTGGGGTCTTCTAAGTTTATGAGCGGCCATCTAAGATACTCCATTGGTCCCACCCTGTCTAGAGCAAGGGAAAATGAGGAAAACCAAAGTCAGGAGGGAAAGATTAGTCCAAAGGACTAATGGACCACAACTACCACAGCCTCCACCAGACTGAGTTCAGCACAACTAGATGGTGCCTAGCTACCATCACCAACTACTCTGAGAGGATCACAATACAGGGTAACAGACAGAGCTGCAGAAAAATCTAGAACAAAATTTTAACTTACAAAAAGTAAGACCAGACTTACTGGTCTGACAGACAGTGGAGAAACCCTGAGAGTATGGCCCCCAGACACGCTTTTAACTCAGTACTGAAGCCACTCCTGAGGTTCACCCTTCACCCAAAGATTAGACAGGCCCATAAAACAAAATGAGACTAAATGGACACACCAGCCCAAGGGAAATGACAAGGAGGCAGGAGGGGACGGGATAGCTGGTAATAGGGAACCCAAGGTAGAGAAGGGAAGAGTGTTGACATGTTGTGGGATTGGTGACCAATGTCACAAAACAATATATATATTAATTGTTTAATGAGAAACTAATTTTCTCTGTAAACCTTCATCTAAAGTACAATAAAAATAAAGAAAAAGAAAAAAATTTAATTAAGTCATTTAAAGACAAAAACTTTTAATATAAGAGTATTAATATTCAAAGCTAAACTCATTACACTATTCCAAAATCCTCTTCATACTACCTGAAAGTATGAAAAACCTTTTAAATGGCAGAGGAACAGCATTTTATAAATAATAATCTAAGGAAAAACTATACTATGGAGCCTTGGTGGTAAAGTGGTTAAGAGCTCAGCTTCTAACCAAAACGTCAGCAGTTCGAATTCACCAGCTGATTCATGGAAACCCTATGGGGCAGTTCTACTCTGTCCTATAGGGTGGATAAAGAAGTGACTCGAAAGCAACAGTTTTTTATACTCTCTTTTCCCTCAGAAGAAAATCATTTTTTGAACTCTCCAAAGTAAGCAAAGAGAGTAACACAATGTTAGCCAAGTGCAAAATAAGAAAAACTCTACTGTATTATGGTTTAAACATCAGCATATGGAAACTGCAGAGACATGCAAAATCATTCTACAGAAGAATGAGGATTTGGGGAGGAGCTGATCTAATTACAAGATAATTTACATAGGCCATTTTATTTGGTTTTGATTTTTAAATATTTTTAAATTATGAGGGAGAAAATGATTTACAAAAAAAATTTGCTTAAATATACTACTATGCTATATAAGTGATAGTAATAATAAAAAAAAAAAAGTCAACACAAGCCAGCATCATTAAACGGTACCAAAAGTTTAAAAAAAATTCTATCATGAGCGAAAATGATACAACTAAGGTCATCCTTAGCTAAGGTTTCAATGACGAGAAAGTGATTACTGGTTATGCAAGCCTTTTGTTCCTACTTCAGACAACTAGAAGCAACAGCTGAGATCATAAATATTTTCTATTTCATTATTAAAGGCTTTATTCCTTGCTAAAAATAGGAACGGGTGATTCCCAAGGCCACCAATAGACTTTTTTCTACTTCTGCAAGCAGAGACAAATAACAGGCTCAGACAACATTTTCTAAAAATAAAAAAATAATAAAACATACATATATAATCTTATATGTAATAAGAATCTTCCGTTCTGAATTTAAAAAGCCGTTTACTCTCCTAGTTATCACCAAAATACTCAAAAACATATTCAAATTTCTACCTGTTAATTGAGTTATTTTATAAATACAATAAACTATGGTGGTTTACAACAATGCTTAACTTTTTTTTTTTCCTTCTTCTTACTGGTAATGGTGGGATATGAAGCCTATTCAGAAAAAGATTAATTAAGATGTAATGGACTATTTTGTTTCCATTCAAAATTCCAGTAGCTTTACCGAGTCCCAAATGGTGTGAGAGAGGGGAGGGTGTTAACTTATTCTCACAACTAGATAAATGTAAATTAAAATTGGCACTGCCATTTAGATACTGAAATGTTTAGTTCTCGGATTCTATTAAAGGTGACAGGAATAGGTTTTTAATTTTTTATCTTAATGCTTTAGTGAGCAGACCAAGTTGTAAAGCTAAGCCTGCCATGGGGGACCTAGGAGTTGTGGCTTGTTCCTCACCAGTTTAGACTACACTTTATTTTTTAGATAATATTTTATTGTGTTTTTGGTGAAAGTTCACACAGTAAATTAGGTTGTCATTTGACAATTTCTATATCAACTGTTCAGTGACACTAGTTACATTTTTCACATTGTGTCAACATTCTCTTTAGGTATGTTGTGGTTGTTCCCTTTCCAGTACTCTACTTCCCTGCCCTCTTACCTTCTCATCTTTGCCTTTACAGTAAATGTTGACCTTTTGGTTTCATATAGATGGTTTCTTAGTAGAGCACTGTACTTACAGGTAATATCCTTTAGTTTGTGTGGTACTTTGTTGTTTCACTAAAAGGTGATCTCAGGGGAAAGTTTTCATTCAAGGTTTAGAGAATGTCTCAGGGAGATAGTCTCAGGGAGTCCTCTGGTGTCAACTGATCTAGTCAGTCTGGCTTTTTTTAAAAAAATAAGAGTTTTGTTCTACATTTTTCTCCCATTCTATCAGGGATGATCAGTGAGAACAAGTCAGTACTCGTAGCCGGGCACCCTCTAGTTCTTCTGGGCTTAGGGTAGATGAGGCTGTGGTTCATGCGGTCTATTAGTCTTGTAGATGTGTTTCTTCTCTGAGACTTTGGTTTTCTTCTTACTCTTTTGCTCCTGACGAGTAGAGACCAATAGTGTATCTGAGATGGCCACTTACAAGCTTTTAAGACCTCGGATGCTACTCACTTTGCTAGGCTGCAGAACATGAACTTTGTGAACTATATTATGCCAAATGACTGAGTTGTCCCATGAGACTAAAGTCCTAAGCTAGATTTAACTTTAGATGCCTCTTAAACATCACTAAGGACTCCACCAAGCTTTTGTTTAGTTTATGTGGGTTACATCTACTGATATTACCCATATTAGAAATTAAAATTAGAAAAATTTTAAACACAAGTATACACAAGCACAAAATGCATTAGCCATCAGAGCGATGATGACATCACACATCACTTAGCTTACAGAAAACTCGACTGTACATTTGTGAGAGAATGAGAGTAAAAAGGCCAACATCATCTTAGAATTATCATGAAAATAGGGGTGACCGCAAGGACACCTAAGAGGGTTTCTGGGGACCACACTCTGAGAACTATAGGACATAAGACTCAAGTATCCTGTCTATTATCAGCCATGTAAAATCATCCTCCTGTTTCATTAATTAGCTGGAGCAGAAGAAAATATACCAAGCCACCTATAGCATCCTACTTACAGCTTAGTAAAACAAATAAAAAAGGGGGGTGTTTTCATTGATTAAAACTTTGGCAACAATTTATATCTAGGTTATTAATTTTCCTGTTTTTGAGTGGTTAGAAAGAAAAGTCAGATTAATATTGATGATGATGATGATAAGAATAGCTAACATCTATAGTGCATTTAGTACAGGACTTTCACATATATAATTCCTTTGGTCTTTACAACCCTGTGAAGTAGGATTAACCTGGTAAAGCAGCTACTCTAAAACATAAACAGTCAAAAGGCTTCCTAGTCTGTATGAGGTAAAAAAAATCAACAATAATTTTAAATGACAAAAGCAAAAATTTTATCTATTTGGGAAATAAAGCAAACAGCAAATCAAAGAATAATAAACTAAAAGAGGGAACCACAACTTTTGTTGAAGAAAACAATGATTGATTCAACGTCCCTAGTGTAATTGAACCAACAATTCAAGTCACTGGAATGCTGTTTGTGAAATCTCTCATTTAATACAGGGATTCATACTTGGACCAATCTGATGTGCACGACTTGTACACGGTGAGCTACTTAGGTAAACAAAAATATTTGTTTAAAACAAACAAACAAAAAAAAAGGTTACTGAACAGGACGAACAATGCAGGATTCCAGATTTAGAGTTAATGCAAACAAACACTATGCTCCAACACGTACGAAATTATCTGTTCTTGCATTACCCAAGCAACCAGAATTTCCCCCAAAGAAAAACTATCACTCAAATTGTGATAAATATGAACATCTGAAGTTCTGAACGACTAGAGCAAGCAAATATTAACTCTAAATGCCTTATACATTTTTTCTGATATCTTGAAAATAATACTGATGCTTTAAGTAAGAAAAAGTTTTGTTTTACTAACAAAACTCTAAAATGTATTGTATGTGTGTTTTGTTTAAGTTAGGTTGTGACTTAAACAAAAATTTTACCATCAAAACACAATTTCAGTCTCATTGCCTTCTACTGCGCTGAATACGTTCCTTAAGATTCTAAAAAGAGAGATGTGTAGGAGGTGTAGGATCAGATAATTTCTAAAGGCCCTGCCTCCCAGCTCTAACATTTTATAACTGTAAACATTTCAATAAAATTTTATAACTCCTGAAGACACTCAGCCCGTTCAAGCATTACGTACATCGAGGTCTGGTACCAGAACTCAATAGCCTACTTAGAGGTGAGATGAGTCAACAGCCTGCAATCATGGTATTCACAAATTCAACAGGAGTGGTGCTAACTCTTAGAGAGCTGACATACCAAAAAAAAACAGTTGCCTTGGAGTCAACTCTAAGTCATGATGACCCCATGTGTGTCAGAGTAGAACTGTGCTCCACAGGGTTTTCACTGGCTGATCTTTCTGAAGTAGATCACCAGGCCTTTCCTCTCAAGCACCTCGAACCACCAACCTTTCGGTTAGCAGCCAAGAGCGTTAAACATTTTGCACCACCCAAGGACTGCAATCCAGTCACTGTGGGATGCGCTGCCAATGTGCCCAGCTTAAAATCTTCAGCTTCCTAGATTTCCTTACAGCTAGAGATGATCACCTAGCACAGGTGTATCTAGTAGAGGTAGCTAATGAGAAATCCATGGCGGTCACTGGATGGTTTCGGGGAAATTTTATTGAATAGAGGTCTCAGCTGGCAGCCCCTCTTGAGACTTGTGCTCTTCAATTCCCCTTCTTTCTGCCTGGGGCACAGGCAGGATCCTTGGAGGTGAATTGCCATCCTCAAACACGAAGACAAAGCCTCGCACTAGGGACGAAACTAGAAGGCGCCAGCGTCCTTGATAATCTCTCCTGTAACTGCCAGTCCAGCCCTGGATGGCCCAGATACATGCCCTTCTTGTCATGGGAGATAAACACTCCCATTTGGTGAAGCCGCTGAGGTCACATTCCCATGTTACATGAAGCAAAGCTCAGTCCTAACTGATGCAGATTTTTCCAAGCAAGAAGGTGACTCGAAAAAAGTGCAATAAGATGGGTGAAAATGAACTAATTAGTCACTGAGCTTATCTTAACCAGTGTGACATCTTATTACAACTTTGTTGCTGTCCGCTTGTCATCTCTTACACACGCCCTCACGAAGTGATTGTTTTCTTCATTTAACAAAAGAGTAAATAAAATCTAACTGCTACTTTTGGTATTAAAAGTAAGAGATGTTGCAGCTGTCTGATTTAATGATGTGAGGCAATGTAATCTAAAATTTAATATTAGTTGCAAAGCTTTAGATATAATGTTATATGTTAAAGGGGTCGCTTAAAGTTTTCCACCACATTTAACTTATCGGCGGTGGGGGGGTGCGTGTTATATCATTACAAATTCTGGAGATTTAAAATAGCCTCTGTATGTCACGTCAGGAATTTCAAGGATCTACTGCAGTGATGACTTAGGGAATTAACAAAGTCAACTTCAAGGAAGGCTCTGAATTGTATTTGCTTTATGCACCCACTTCTCAGAAAACGCTAGCAAGATTATAACTGTAATCCAGAAGTTTTTCAAGAGGGGCTGGGCCACTCCCTACGGAGTGTTTTGAAATTTCAAAGGCAATTTATTTTCCAGTTTAGTCATGCCTGAGAATTTACACACTGAGATGATTTTCTTTTTTTAATTATAAACTACTTCCTTTTTATTTATCTTTAATTTCATAGATCATTAATTAGCCTATAATAATTCTATAATATTAATATTACATATTAAGATAATGTGTCCTAAGATATAAGAACTCACGCACTATATTTTTCTATCTCCCCGCATATTACATTTATAGGTAGATTATATTTTCTATGAATTTCAGGATACCAAAAGATAGTTACAAAATATTTATTATAAAAAGAGGGTATTGTGTCTGAAAATTAAAAACCACTAATTTAAACAATGAAAATCAAATGTTGTTAATTTTCCATAAGACACACATTTTTCTCTGATCTCAAACCTTCCCTGCATTCACCGTTACATTTAATAGACATCCCTGCTCTTCCAAGATTCCGATCCAATCACCACCAGATGAACACATTTTTTCATAATTCCTTTATGTCCTCAGAGACCTCAAATACACCATACATCATGATTCATTAGACAGTGTTCCTACTACAAGGAGCCTGGAAATCTCAGCATTTCCCAGGAATCAGACAAACATGCAAATTCCAAAGTCATATGATTCCAAAACAGGGGCCTACCACAGTGACTAGAAGGAGCACAACGGTTACTCACTTGGCTGCTAACCAAAAGGCCGGCAGTTTGAATCTACCCAGCGGCTCTGTGGAAGAAAGACCTGACAATCTGCTTCCATAAAGATCACAGTCTAGAAAACCCTGTGGGACAGTTCTACTCTGTCACTTGGGGCCGCTACGAGTCGGAATCACTCCACAGCACCTAATAACAACAACATAGTGACTAGATGGTGTAATACAGCTGAAAGCTCATCAAAAACAGGCTTTAAGACCTTCTTCAAGCCATTTAACTTGGTATCAGTTCCCTCAAAGGAAAAGTGAGAGAGTTAAACCCAATTCTCTATAAAGATTTTCTTGGGCTTTATTTAACTATGACTCCAAGATTGAGTACTTACGCCAGTGCTACATTTAGACAGGAAACCCCAGACTTAGACATGGAAACTCCCTCTCCCTTGCCCTTGGGACAAGTACTCTCTTATGAAAGAAAGATGATAAGCCTAAAGGACCTTTACGCTCTTTAAAATAAAAATATTTATAAAGATGGTCAGCAACAAATGTCATAAAAGCCAAGTTCGTAGGTAGCCATTCAGAGTCACTAGCCATTCTGGTGCCACCTGGACAAATATTTTATCCAATACAGTTTCTACAAGACTTCTTTCATATGAACATCATCATACAACAAAAATGATTACTTAAAAGTATTTTAAATGAAACTAAAACAATTCTGTGAACCCACAAATTCTTAATAAATCAGACTCAACATCCCAGAATATTTACTTTACAAGACCTATATAAGCTTAATATTACACAGAAATGCAATGTTTATAATTAAGACTGATAACCAGTAATTTTAAGTAATCTTAATTAGAACCCAAAACCAAACGCACTGCCATCGTGTCGATTCCAACTCATGGTGACCCTACAGGACAGAGTAGAACTGCCTCATAGGGTTTCCAAGGCTGTAAATCTTTACAGAATCAGACTGTCACATCTTTCTCCCATGGAGCGGCTGGTGGGTTCAAATTGTTGACCTTTTGGTTCGCAGCCAAGTGCTTTAACCAATGCACCACCAGGGCTCCTTAACCTTAATTAAAGGAGACTGTAATTTCAATGCAAATTTTCTATTAGATTTTAAACTCTTAGGATATAATTATTTAGTGGTAGGCTTCCCGCCCTCAGAATTGGGTGTAATGGAAAGCTTTGTAGACACAGATATGACTTGAAGCCCATCTTCTATGTATATATACAAAGGGCATATTCTATGGAATAGGATTAGCTTTCTCGACATCTGACCTCCCAGGCCTCACGCATAAGCTTATCTCTCATACCTCATAACTTAAAGAAGAAGTGTTTCTCCACCATGCCTGGATATCAGCACCACTTTCAGAAAATTATCTACTTGCATCTCTCCCAGTAGACTCTCTAACAGAGGGGTCTGTATTGGGCCTTCCTACCAACTCTCATCAAGTTGATTCAGACTCATGGCAACCCCGTGTATGTCAGAGTAAAACTGTGCTCTATAGGGTTTTCACAGCGGCTAATTTTCTGGAATTAGATCACCAGGTCTTTCTTCAGAGGCACCTCTGGGTAGACTCAAACCTCTGATCTTTTTAGTTAGTGTATTAACTGTTTGCACCACCCAGGCACTCCTGGGATGGGCCTAACCAAAAACCAAACTCTTTGTCATCAAATCGATTCTGACCCACAGCAGCCCTACAGGACAGAGTTGAACTGTCCCATAGGGTTTCCAAGGTGGTGGCTGTAAACTGTCAACCTTTTGGTTAGCAGCCAAATGCTTAACCACTGTGCCATCAGAGTTCCAGGATGGGCCTAAGCATCTTTATTTTCTCCTAAATCAGAATCTCAAAGAGTGAGCCAGGGAATATGTCTTCTTTTTCAATCTCTGCAGGTGACTTTGATGTGTAGTGGCAAATAAATAAGCAGCAGTATTCGAGACGTTTGGATCAGGAAGTAAAAAGCAGGGCCTCCTCAAAGTCTCAACCCATTAGTTTCAACGGGAGTCCTTGAAGAAATGCATTATGAAAAAAAAAAAAACACTATACTTTAAATATGCAAGCTCACTTAGGTGCTGCGAGGACCAGCACCAAATCCAAAACAAAATAATAGGGTTGGTTGCCTCTGGCCTCTCTTCCTTAACCCACTTCCACCTCAAAGAGGTTTTTGTTTTTTTGCTTGTGTAACTTTCTCTCATCAGGAGGGTTCTTGTTTGTTTCAGGTTTTAGGAGCTGTTAGTAGTCAAATCAGGGAATCTTTAAAAGCTAACTCAAGTCAAATTAAATTGTCCATAGAACCAGACTGCATTCATTACATTTTAGGGCAAGAAATTTTTAAAAAGACTACCTTTCAAAGGGGAGTAAAAAAGAATAGGGGTGGAAAAAAAAAAAGGGCAAATGCATTTGTTGACCATACAAAATGACAGGTAACCAGATGGCAGTTGGATTTCATTTCGCTCCTCCATTCACCCCCAATTTAGTTTGTCACCTCCCAGCTGCACTAATCAGGACTCTATTGAAGGAGATGGCTGAGTGAATTTATTGGAAACCAAAGAAATCACTACAGAAACAGTCTCAAAAACCCAAAGATAATCCTGTAAGCTGACCAGTGTCAAGATCTGAATACTAAAACATACAAATCCAAATTTAGATACTTCTATGAAATTTTATTTACAGTGAAATATGTCACCGTACAGTTTCTCTGCATCCAATGCAAAAATATGAAAGGAAATCTAGTTTTCAACATCATCCTCCCACTAAAACAACCTGCAATCAATTAACGTTTTCAGCAGCAAAACTCAATTTTCTCTCCTGCGTGTGGAGGTGAGCGTACAGAACAGATTGATAATTCCCGTTGAGAGTGAGGCTAAGTGTTTCTAAGCAACCTTGCTCCATCATCTTCTCTGACAAAAACAAGGGAAAGAGTTTGAACTGCAGGCTGATGGAGCTCTGAATACTAATGACTAGGCAAAGAGACGTGCTTCATTACTGACTTCGGGGGGAAGAACATGGGAGCTGCTTCTAGCTTTAAATAAATTCTAATTAAAACTTAGTATGCAGTTCATATAGCTGAACCCAAGCCTACATATGAAGTTCCTTCAGTGACTGTCCATTCATGTGAAATAGGTTCATTAATATACATATAGATTTAGTTTAGCAAATGGTTTGTGTGTGTTTTCTGGAAATTACTTGGAGGCAAAAAATATATATAGCTTCCAAATATGTCCATTTATTTGCTGTGGAATTTGTTTAATCCTCTTAGGAACATTCAGACTGACAACATTCTTAAATTAGCATCTCTGCCCGAGAGACCTCTCCAGCCACATACACTGAGCTATGTGACAACTCGGAATCAAAACTAAAAACATTTCAAATGGTCGGTCAAGCTGCTGAAAGTGACAAAGCACAGCTGAATGAATCCAAGTTGAATGAGAATTAAAAATGTTTTTTCTCTTCACTGCCTTTCTTCTCTTTCCAAAGCCATCACTATTGCTCTTATAAAATTGCTGCCACGGAAGTCATCTTCCTGTCTGTAAAATGGGAGTGAAAAATCATCTTTCCTAATGAAAACTCCCCAGGACTACCAGAAATATATACAGATGATATACTTCATACTACATATTTTCAAATTTGTAAATCAGAGTGTTATGCCATTCAAGGATAGGAATCATTTAATATGTCAAATGCTACTAAGATAAACTTTTTAAACATGTAAAACTTACTCGGAATACTTCAATTACTGTTCAGTAAAATTATCACAGGAAGAATACAAAGATTCAACTTGTTTCTAAAACACAGCAACCCCTTAAAATTTTTTTTTTTTAATTTTTAACTGAATCATCTTTCGGGTGCACTAAAAAAAATTATATTTAGAGAATGGTTTATAAAGAAGTTATAAAACTATCCACAGTAGTAGCTGGGTAAATCTTCATTTCTTATTTTGATAATTATTAAAACTTGACATTTTCCTTAAATTAAACAAGAACGTATTCTTATGCCAAAGAGTAATCAAATCATCAAGGAATAAATTTGAAAATAGCAAGAGAAACTAACATTTATGAAGTATACACTATGTGCCCAGCACTACATTGTATATTTACATGCATTGTCTCATTTTAGTCTGACAACTCTGAGGTGAGTTCTATTGTCACCATTTAACATATGGAGAAATTTGGAGCTAGGATTCAAACCTGTCTACAGAGTCTGTACCCTCGTCAACTCACATTCAACATTCTCCGCTTCTCAAATATGCTCAATCCCTGAGGTAGTACACATCACATCCATTTCTAAGAGCAGTTTTATTAGCAGTACCCTTAAGTCTACATGTCTTATACGACCTGGACTTTAATGTGGACAACATTTTTAATTTGATTTTTCTGACTCAGTTCAGGCTGAATTTATGCTATTGATAGGAGGAGCCGAGGGAGAGGGAAGTGGAGAGCTGCTAAACATATACAATTTTAAGAGATCTGCTTATCTGGAGATAAAAGAAAGCAAGTAACGAAACCACTTCTTGTTGTCAGCAGGCCCCCGACTCATGGTAACCCCATGCATAACAAGATTGGACTGTTGTGGTCCACAGGGTTTTCACTGGCAAATTTTCAGAAGTAGGTCACCAAGCCTTTCTTCCTAGCCCATCTTAGTCTGGAAGCTCCACTGAAACTTGTACAGCATCACAGTAACACACAAGCTTTCAATGACAGATGGGTTGTGCATGAGGTGCACTGGCCAGGAATCGAACCTGGGTCTCCTGCATGAAAGGTGGGAATTCTATCACTGAACCACCACTGCCCTCATAAATGACTTTAGCAACATCCTTCTCAATAAGCCCTGGCACCTCTCAGCAGTAGCATGGCATGAGGATGAACAGCTCAAGCTCGGCATCCACCAACCCCCCTGCACCTGTGGCTTCCCATCACCTGCACCACTCACTCCAGATGACCTGGGATTCTTCAGCTGTGAAACGGGTGTTCTTCTTGAGAGTTCTTGTAAGGATTAAAAGAGAAAATACACATAACGAGCCTACTTCATTGCCAGTCACTTACAAGGCACTAAATACAACATTGCTACCATTTTCATTAAAGAAAACAATTTTAAATTCTCCAATTAAAACCATATTCATAAAATCCCAAAATGCACTTTAATCTCTTGCTGAGAGTTGTAAAATTATATTTCTTTTAAAGGTTGTATCTATTCCCTGTCCTTTTAACTAATCCTAGCTGTTATCCCTAAAACTCTTCTAAAAATTTGGAGTCTCCCACATTTCAAACTTTTAAGCTTGAAATTATGATCAAGGTTGGGCACAGAAAGATTTACACCATAATTCAAAGAGTAAACAAACAAAGATTACAGTAGTAGAATCAACTCTAAACACAATGTGTTGAGGATGGGTGCCATAACTTCAACGATGTTAGCTGCCAATACAATGAAATATGTAGGTACTATCTGCATACCAGTGAAATTTAACATCATAAAGTAGGTTGATATTATTCATTTACTGACTTATTAAGTGACTCCTTTACCCCCTCTTTGTCTTTAAGTAATCTAGCATATTTATCATTAATTTCTAACAGAAGATGTAGAATATGGTCAGACAATGGAGTAATATTTTTGTTTCTGCTTTTTCCCCCCACAAAATATAGGCTTACATTCCTGAACTCATAAGTATTCGGTGTCTTAAACATTTCTTGATTAAAATTTCTTTTTAAAAGCTAATGATTATTAAACTGCTTAAATCTAGGATATGAACTAAATATGAATTAACAGTTATTTGAGATTTTGGGGAAAATATGTTCTAGAAATTTTTTTCAGGTTACTTAAAGAAAAAAACATGGCACAGACTTACAGAATTTCAGCAGTGAGAGAAAATAGTATTTTACTTCAACCCCTTGTTTTAAACATGCACACACTAAGGCCTCAAAAGGCACGTCAACTTGCCTGATTTCATACATTCTATTTTAACACGAAATCTAGAACTAAGGTCCAAGAGTTTGAGGAGCCAAGACTTCATCTCTCCTGGTATAGAGCTGAACCTGATGAAAACACACTGTGGGAAGGAATTGGGCGTGCTGGCAGGGCTGTAAGAAGCAGTGCTGGAAAAAAAGGGATTTCACTGGTTATGGATGAGAAATAGAATCTCCCAATAACAATATTATAGGTAATCCCTAAAGTGGCTAAAAACTAAGATTTTGGAATGCTTGACAACTGAACCATGCACGAGTTGACTCACTGGCTAACTAGAAGGCATTCTTTGTAACACAGCAAGCTGTTTTCACAGTATCTCCACAACTAAAGGAATATAAAGAATATAAAAGCTGATAGCAACTATTTAAAAATTTACACCAAGAACCAAAAAATGCCTGGGTAGAAATATAAAAACGTGATGGAAGTTTCATTATTTGAATTTACTGCCAATTCAGTTGTCTTAAAAGTTGTGCTGTAAAACACACTGTCCTTTGCTGTTCCGAAGAACATTTGAAGGAAATAACAACTTGCTTAAGAGTGTTCCCAGAATTTTCTTCTATTCTCTGAAGCCAAATCTTAGACCCTTAAAGAAAGGGTGGGCTGCCTAGGCAATTTTTAGTTTCATTACAGAATAAGGGGGGGAAATTACATAGAAAACTATGAGAAAATAAAGCATAATTCTAACATCTAGCTGCTTGCGTTTTCTCCTGAAGACTCTGGAAATAAAGTGGAAATTAGGAGCACACAAAACTAGTGTTGGGGTTATTGGTTACAAAATGACTTGTGAGAACAAACATGCTCTCCAATATACTCCCGGAGCCCTGGTGGCGCAGTAGTTAAAGTGTTTGACTGCTAACTGAAAGGTCGGTGGTTCAAATCCACTAACCGCTCCTTGGAAATCATATGTGGCAGTTCTATTCTGTCCTATAGGGTCGCTACGAGTTGGAATCAACTCAACAGCAACAGGTTGTTTGTTTGTTTTTTAATATACTCTTGTATTCTCTTGCTCAAATGAATAAAGTACCTATTCTAATGCATATGCATATATACATGAAGAATAAATAGTTCACAAGATCCTAATTAGCCATTATAAACTGACGGGTACAGCTCAAAAGCAAATGAACTGACTACAGAGGCATCTACACTGCTGATCTATTGTGCTATACACAATGTGGGACACAGCCTCAGAGATGGAGATGTCTATACTGACATCCATTTCCCCTTCCTCCTTAGTAAGAAAATGCTGATATTTAGCTGAGCAGTCACATGCTCATGTTGTAGCTAAAATGCATGATGACAAAAGCAGGAGTGCTATTTGATACTTCCCAAAAGCCTCCTAAGAGGGAAGCCATGTGCCCTTCTTCTTCCCTCCTTTCTTATGCCTGGGATGTCATGGATGAAGCTCAGGCAGTCACCTTGGACCATGAGGTGATGTGATAAGGATGACATCACCTTGAGAAAGGTTTCTGGTTCTCTGACACTGGGGCCATCATACATACCAGGCCCTGGGCTGCCAACTGCTTCACTTCTTTCACATAAGAGAGAAATAAACTTCTAGTGCGTTTAAGCCACTGTTGATACCTGATTCAAAGCAATCGCTTCTCAAAAATATACAGCCAAGAAGGCTGCTACTCTAAGTAACCGGATCACAGAAACACATGCTTCCTGCTTTCATTATTATCTTTGGGTTTTGTGCTGTTTTTTGTTTGGCAGCCTTAGTCAGTGAGATTGCTAAGCACATCATTACAAGAGTGTTGTTGTTAGGTGCTACTGAGTCAGCTCATAGCGGCTCTATGTACAATAGAACGAAACACTGCCCAGTCCTGCACCATCCTCACAATCACTTCTATGTTTGAGCGGAATGCTGCAGTCACTGCGTCAATCCATCTCTTTGACAGTCTTCCTTTTTTTCGCTGACCCTCTACTTTACCAAGTATGTTGTCCTTCTCCAGGGACTGGTCCCTCCTGATAACATGTCCAAAGTACGTGAGGCGAAGTTTTGCCATCCCTTCTTCTAGGGAGCTTTCTGGCTGTACTTCTTCCAAGACAGATTTGTTCGTTCTTCTGGCAGTCCATGATATATTCAGTTTTCTTCACCAGCACCGTAATTCAAACGCGTCAGTTCTTCTTCAGTCTTCCTTATTCATTGTCCAGCTTTCCCCTGTATGTGAGGCAATTGAAAATACCATGGCTTGGGTCAGGCGCACCTTAGTCCTCACAGTGACATTCTTTGCTTTTCAACACTTTAAAGAGGGCATTTGCAGCAGATCTGCCCAGTGCAATAAGTCATTTGATTTCTTGACTGCTGCTTTCATGGACATTGATTGTAGACCCAAGTAAAATGAAATCCTTGACAACTTCAATCTTCTCTCCATTTATCATGATGTCGCTTATTGGTCAAGTTGTGAGGATTTTTGTTTTCTTTATGTTGAGGTGTAATCCATAATGAAGGCTGTAGTATTTGATATCCATCACTAAGTGCTTCAAGTTCTCTTCACTTTCAGCAAGCAAGATTGTGTGATCTGCATAACGCAGGTTGTTAATGAGCTTTCCTCCAATCCTGATGTCGAGTTCTTCTTCATATAGTCCAGCTTCTCAGATGATTTGCTCAGCATACAGACTGAATGAGTATGGTGAAAGGATACAACTCAGATGTACACCTCTCCTGATTTGAAGCCACACAGTATACCCTTGTTCTGTTCATACCACTGCTTCTTGGTCTATATAAAAGTTCTGCATGAGCACAATTAAGTGTTCTGGAATTCCCATTCTTTGCAATGTTATACATATATTATATACATAATATAATGTTATATATATATATAATTTGTTATAATCCACACAGTCGAATGCCTTTGCATAGTCAATAAAATACAAGTAAACATCTTTCTGGTATTCTCTGCTTTCAGCCAAGATCCACCTGACATCAGCAATGATATCCCTCAATCCACATCCTCTCCTGAATCCAGCTTGAATTTCTGGCAGTTCCCTGTCGATGAACTGCTGCAAATGTTTTTGAAACATGAGGAGAGAAAATGGTCATTAAAAAGACAAGAAAGAAAGAAAAGACCAAAATGGATGTCAGAAGAGACTCTGAAACTTGTTCTTGAGTATACACTACCTAAACTGAATTGAAGAAATGATGAGATAAAAGAGCTGAACAAAATATTTCAAAGGGCAGCTTGAAAAGACAAAGTATTATAATGAAATATACAAAGATCTGGAGTTAAAAAACTAAAAGGGAAGAACATGCTCTGCATTTCTCAAGCTGAAAGAACTGAAGAAAAAAGTCAAGCCTCGAGTTGTAATTTTGAAGGATTCTATGGGAAAAATACTAAACGACACAAGAAGCATCAAAAGAAAGATGGAAGGAATACACAGAGTCACTGTACCAAAAAGAACTGGTCGATGTTTAACTATTTCAGGAGGTAGCATATGATCAGGCACCAACGTTACTGAAGGAAGAGGTCCAAGCTGCACTGAAGGGAATGGTGAAAACAGGGCTCCAGGCATTGAAGGAATACTAATTGCAATGTTTTAATAAATGGATGCCACCCTAAAAGCACTCACTTGTCGATGCTAAGGAACTTGAAAGACAGCTACCTGGCCAACTGACTGAAAGAGATCCATATTTGTGCCCATTCCAAAAGAAAGTGATCCAACAGAATGTGGGAATTATCTACAATATTATTAATATTACACACAAGTAAGAAAAAAACTATAGCAGTAGCTCTTTACTATTTGGAGTCCCTGCCTTTTATTTTTCTTTGTTTTATTGAATGTTGCATCATATAGTCAATCAGTCCAGCCTTCTAAATTGAGGAAATGGAGCTCAGTCAATCCACATTTTAGACAGAGCTAAGAAACAGACATTAAAAAACACATAATAAGGAAATCTTATCTTCTAGAGGTCACCGCACAGATGAAATATGAGAATATATGCGAATCTAATCTGTAAACACTAAAGTACAATACAAATGATATTAGTATTGATTCTATGTTAAAGTAATCAAGAAAGGAAAACAGACCGTTTTCTCTACCAGAAGCAGAATGCGCATTACAATTTTCTGTCACTTCAATGCTCCAAAATTTTCTATAAAATTAATGTTTTCAAAGAAATGAATGCAAACTGGAGACTAATTTTAATTCCTTCATTTCCACCTATTTAATTCATATCAATAATGCTACCATTTCTAGATATTGTATTTATTAGAGCCTTTAGTATATATAAATCATACTGTTTGACAAATTCTTAGTATCACTCAGATTACAAATCCTAGGCTTGATATACAAATGTGGCTTGATATACAAGTGTGAAGATATGAAAATGTCTAGGATACCTTATGGATTTTTCAAACTAAATTATTTCTTCTTGGTTCAAAGCAGACAGGAATTTGTTGAAGTGAGCTCATTAAGCCCAAAGGGCAACTCATCATTACTGCTTTAGAGATTGAAATCTTACCCTGCTAGTCCATGTAGGCATATCACTTACTGCCTTCTAAAATGAAGAACGAGCTACTGATGTTGTCTCAGAATACTCCATTTCAAGGGTCTTTCCAGCATAGTCAGGAGAAAAGAGCTTTGTGGTTGGAGTAAAGACCCATGGGTTTTAATTCCACTTCAGCCATTTACCATCTACAACATACTTAGTAAGGCACTGAAACTTCCCTAAGCTTAAACCTCAACACGTGCAAAATGCCCATATGATAAGCTGCCTGAAACACAGATTCAGGTGGTAGTTCCTTGGCCCCTCCTCATCTCCTCTCAAGCAGCTGTGCTCAGTACCTTGAGGAAGAAAGGTACACGGTGCCCAGGTAGTTGAACGGTGAAAATCCTAATAATTCACACGTAAACAAACAGATGTCACCCAACTCAACCAATGCTCATGTGTGTCTCTACAATATGTACCTACTTTTTAATTTTCTCAGTTGAGAGACACATCTGTTTTGAATTTTCTTATTACAGTAGATGTTCCCACTTCTTGGTTTATCCAATCAGAATGTCATTTAGACTGACAAAATACATAACAGTATTCCAGGATTACTGCTTGATATTTTCTCATCATACAGACTAAAAAACTTTAAGTTACTTGTAGTTCAGATTCATATCTAATTCATGGAATAATCAACTGTCATTTTACTGTCCATATCCTAAAACAGTTACCTGCCCATTAGATTTTTCCTTCCCTTGATCCCACGGAAATTATTTGATTTTTTCTCCCAGATACATTAGTTAGCTTTTTGCAAAGAAGACATCTATTTCATCCTTTGCTGTTATACTAAACTTTCATGTTTGACCCTATTGTTTCATTCTCGATAATGCTCATAAAGACAAAAGGCACCACAGTCACCATTATCTGTTAATTTCATTAATAGACTGCTTGGCTAATTCTTCCAGATCATTAAAGAAAATATGCACATTATCTTGCGGTTCTCTTCAATTTGATATGTTTTCAATAATCACAACCCTTTGGATAGTTTATTATACATTTTCCATCCCTTATATCTAATTCAGTTAATTTGTCGTATAAGATTTCAAGAAAAATTGCTTTTTCGAAATCATGATATTTAAATCTACAGCCTTTTTTTTAATCAAGTAATTCTATAAAGCTATCAAGGAAAGCAATCAAGTTTTGGTATGATGATTACTACTTTAAAGTCTTTGGTCCTAGTTCCATTATCTCATAGATGTTTATACATTCTTGTTAATGTTTATTTCATCAGTCGATTAGAAACTGAAATTAAACTAACTAGATACTAATTTTCCTTTTTAAAAAGAATCTATTAAATTTCTCCTGTTAATTCTTACCATTTCTAGTACTAACGATTCTGTAAGAAGAAAGAGACGACAATCATGACCTATGGGTATGATTTCAGAGGTTACTGGGCACACATACTTCCTATCATTCAAACCGTTCTGCCTTATTGCTTGGAGGCTTGTAAAATCCATAATGTTACAACTTGTATATTTTTAATAAGGTAGAAAACAGTAAAAATGGTTTGTTATTTGTGTAAAATTTGCCTTTGCTCATAACTAATTCTAGAAGTACACATTTTATTTTAAAAACAAAAAAAACTAACAACATTGATTGCCTGGTAAGAAAGGAAACTGAATGGCTTGGAGAGGATGGGGTCACATCTTCTGAATTCTGAACCACATGAAGGCATTACTTACTCAAAAAAATTCAAGGTATCATTCCAGACCTAGAGAATCAAAATCCTCCACAAAATTTCATCTGCATTTTTAAAAAGCTATCTGCCCTCCCCAGACAAAGTTCCATGATACTCAAGTTTCTATGAGAAGAAAACAGACTAGTCATAAATCAAGTAACCATTATTTTAATGCAGGTTTTCAGCCCCAACTGAAGGACATACTATAGAAACAGGACACCTGGACATAAAGATATGAGAAATAAGGTAGAAAGAGCCAAAGATATAAAAGAAGTAACGACCCTATGGAAACCCGATCACTTTCCTTCCAATAATTACTTGATTAAAGGAACTCAGTGTCAAGGATTTGGAAAAGCACCAAGAAGGAATCTGGTAGGATGAGCAGAAATATACCTCAGACCACTTTCATCATACCTCAAGTTTCTCCTTTGGCTAACCTTAAATGAAAAACATTTCCTCCACAGTTCACCTTAATGTAAAGTTGGAGAGAAGCAGCAGGGAAATAGTGAGACGGGCTTGAAAATGTCTGACTGACTCCAACAGTATACATGTTTTCATATAGATCAACTGACAAATCCAAACATACACGTAACCAAGTTTTGTGTTATTATTATGATTGTTCACTTCTAAAAAATGGAATGAATGCTGCTCCCACAGTTAAATACTACCATTAAAAAGCAGGCAGACACAGCATTATCTAAAGGACAAAAGGAGCATAATCATCATTTGCCAGAGAAATTCATGTGTCATGGCCTAGATTTTTTGAAACTTTCAAAAGGAAGGACAAGTTATAGATTATAACCACTGTGATATGGATGGTAATATTCTTGGTTTTGTACACAAAGATATTTAGACTGTCAAGAGAAATTCACTTTATTTATATATCCTGAATGCTAATGTTTTCTCACGTCCTGACAGCAGTTTTGTGCAAACATTATATAAACCCATGATTAGTCAGACGTATAGGGATTTTATCACTAGCCAATAAAGTAATCATCTTACAAGTCAGCATAGCTAAGTGCCCTGGGATTGTCTCCATTAGCCCTCTAGCACCCTGCTCAGGACCACTTCGCCGGCATGACAGCAGTGCAGCTGCACAGCCCGCATGCTTGGTGTCATGCTCTATTGTTGCTATCTCAAAATTCATAATAATTCTTGAACAAGGGACTCACATTTTCATTCTGCAACTGGGACCTGAAAATTATGTAGCCAGACCTGGCTCTCAAGGTGTGGTCTGAGAACCAGCAGCATCAGCATCACCTGAGGAACATGTTACCCATTTGCTGTTGTGTCAGTTCCAACTCATGGCGACCCCATGTGTGTCAGAGCAGAACTGCTCCATATTAAACTACAAACTAACCTAAAAATACTTATAATAATGTGGAAGTGTCCCTCAAGGTTTCTCCTACAGAAATGCTGCCTCTTTAAATGGTTTGTTAGATGTAGAAAGCAAACCTCATAAGCTCTGTGGGCTAGTAGCTGCATGGGGAGATGATGCACGGCAAGTGACCCAGATGCCTGAAAAATTTTCTTTCTGTCCTTACTGTGGCCATTTATGAAATCTGCCTTTCCTCCTTCTGCCATTCAGGCCTGACTGACACCAGAAACCATTCCTTCTGGTGCAGAGATGGGTCTGCATTGACAGGACAGCTGGGAAATAGGGACAGGAGGAACAGAAGAAAAGAAGCCCTACACACCATTCTTTTGCCCTGGCTCAGTGACCTCCAATCCATCATCAGGGCCAGCTTCCTTCCCAGGCCTTCTACCACTTCCTCACTTCAACATCTACCTATAGTGATAAAGTACGGATTTTTTTTAGTGTGGGCCTTCCTTCCAAAGAATAAATAAATCTTACTTTATCTCTCTGTGCATCCAAAGGTTGCCCGTTACCTAGAACTCAGCAAGTGCTTGTAATTAATAAGTGTGATTTTTCTGTTTTTCTATTAGATATAAGTGGGGGAGTGGAGAAACATAGGAAATCAGGAGTAAGGGTCTTTATCCATTCATTTATTCAACCAACATTTGAGTGCTACCATACGTCAAGCACCATTAAATACACAGGGGATATAGCCGTGAACCAGACAAAGCCCCTATGCGTGAGCTCCTATTACACTAAAAAGATAGTATCTGATAGTAATAACACACAGTAAAATGAGAATCAAAAAAGGAGGATGTGATGGAGAACAATTCGGTGATCAGGGAAGACATCTCTGAGTGTCAAGATTAAATACAAGCTTCAAGACAAAAGTAGCCCAATATTCTAAAGCCAGGGGAAGAGAATTCCCAGTGGGGAGAAAAACAATTACAAGACCCTAAGAGAGAAATGAACTTGGTAGGCTGAAACAGCAAAAGAAATCCGTGTGTCTAAAGTGTAGGCAGGCAAGGTACCAACTACTGGTGCAAGGTAAGCCGGATGATTGAGAGAGTTGAGGTCAGGGTCAGAAGTTTCTCTGTTCATTGTTATGAAGCTTAAGACCTGAGCCTGCCTGCTTCAGGGACAAGACAATGGAGTCTTGTGTTCTGTGCTACAGAGGTCCTAAGTAAGACACAGAAGATGGTAATAATCAACAGAGAAGCCACAGGATCACTCTGCCAAGGAAGAGAGGAACAATGACCGGAAGTACTGACAGACCAAGACTTACAATACACTCCAGGAAGCTCCATCATTCTTAAGTTCTTCACTCCCTTTCCCAAAATTTGTGTCCCCAACTTTTAGTTCTACTCCAAATCAACCTTCAGGAACTCCAAAATATCCTCCAAATTAAGAAGAAATCACACCTACTCCTCACTTATTGACGATCTCGTTATCCAACATTTCACATCTATGACAATAGTAAAAAAAATGTACATGATTATTTTGCACATTGATGACATATGTCTGGCAGTAACTAATGCTGAGGTGCGAGGTGAGTGTAAAGCCGGCTGTGATGGTTAAGGTTATGTATCAACTTGGCTAGGCCATGATTCTCAGTTTGACAGTTATGTAATGATGTAATTTGGCAATTATATAGTGATATAGTCATCCACCATTTTCACGTAACACTGATTTTTGCATAATGACCTGGTCCTTGGAACCTGACCATATTGGTAAGTGAGGAGTGGGTGTATTTACCCTTAATTCAAGGCTCTGTACAATATAGGCCAACTTTCCTCTCCAAACTCATGATGTACTACTCCACAAACCCAATGACGCATGACACACTCATTGCTGATTCATAGTACCCTGAATTTGCTTGAAAAACTCTTATTAATGCAACAAATTCTATTACAACAGCAGGTGAGGTCTCCCTTCTGTGAATTACCCGAGACATTACTTTTACCTCTTTAGATGGTAACTAATACAAGAACACAAGTTAAGACATAGGCTGAGTAACTGACACAGCCCTCTATTAGAATGTATTGGGCTCTATGAGCACTCTGTTACAATGTTCACCGAAGTACCTACTACAGAATATTGCCTTCAAAAAGAAAAAGAACCTATGCTTTGAAAGCCTACTATGTTCCAGGTTCTGCACAAGGAATTTCACTTATATTTTGTTGTTGTTTGCCATTGAGTCAATTCAGATTTATGGCAACCACATGTGTTACATAGTATAACTGCTCCATAGGGTTTTCTTGGCTGTAATTTTTATGGAAGCACTTTGCCAGGCCTTTCTTCCACAGAGGTGCTGGGTGTGTTTGAACAACCAACCTTTAGGTTTACAGCCAATCACAAACCACTTACGCCACCCAGGCTCCATTCACTTATATAATATCATTTAATTCTCACAAATCAAAGACTTAGGTATACTCCACATTTTGCCGACAAGGAACTAAGTCACAAGAGATGAAACAACTTGGCCAAAGTGACACAAGAAGACTGAATCAATAGAACTAGACTTCCCAGGAATCCTAGGTCACTATTTCTTGTTTCTTCCCTCTCCATACTCACTCAATGAATGGTTACTGAGTGCCTACCATGGGCAAGACACCGCTCAGACCCTGAGCATCAGTAACAAAATGAAAGACAAATAAGAAGTTGCATTCTACTGCAACTTTCTAAAAGAAGTGGGCAGAGAGAAAGACACAAACATGTTATCAATGCAGGTCTGAGGCAGAAATGCTAGGGTAGGTAGGGAAGACAGGCTGTGGATAATAAAAGAGCTGTAAAGCACAGAAATGATGAATGGGAAATTAATATTTGCATGACAGACAAAGCTTACAGTATAATCAAATCAGAATAAATTCTGTGAGCTCTAGTATATTAGAACTAAATATATATACATATGTAAGTCTGTCTATATGTGTGTGTGTGTAAGTGTACTTATACATTCTTTAAAAATTCAGCAACTACTTCTTTATCAAGCACTACTTTGTACTAAGCACAGGATATAATGCAAGATAAGTTAAGATGACAGACACAAATAAACCATACTAACATTCACAGTCATACAGCTAGTACACATATTTATGATATAGAATGTGCACTGCTTGTAACTGCCTACTTAGATTAACTAGTGCATGTGGATGCACTTATGTGCTTGCACACACAACACACACACACCTTCCAGCACTGGAACCTATAAATCACTGAATACCTCAGGGCTATTAGAAAACGTTAATTCAATTCCTCAAGCTAAATTACATTTCACAATTTCCATCAATGGACTTGAATAGAACCTTGAGATGATGAATGTTTTATCAGAGATTACCCAGACAGGGGAACAGAGAGCCTGCCATTTCGAATTTAGAATGTTAGCTCAGTACCACTGATGACGTGAGGCCTTAGCTATCATCTGTATGAGCATTACTGTTTAAATTTAGTAAAAACTTGCAAAAGTTTAACTTACTGAAAAGTTCATTTCTGTCATTTAAGCCTTGATATTGTTCTCTTGCTCGAAGCCAAGAAACTGGAGATTCTGAGAAGCTTTAAAAATCTTACTGCCAAAAAAAAGATGGATAATTCTTATATGATCTGGGCTCCAGAGAGGAATACTGAGGCATGGTTTAACAAGACTCTGCTACTCAGCTGTCTGAAGCTAAACCATTTTTTCATGGATTTACATTTATTATAGTCTACAATTATGACATATGCCTCTTCAGGAGCACTCAGAATATAGCTTCCTTCTCTACCTCAGAGAGAGCAAAGAAAAGGCTTGTTACTCAAATGGTCAATCGTATGCCCCAAAGACAAGAGAGCACAGGAGACATACCAGTAAGTAAAGACTTTCTGTTCAACCAAAGCTCCCTATTTGAAGAATCCCATATGTATGTGATCATTCTGTTCTGTGTATGTGTCTTTGAAATGACCCACAGTTTACACTTAATTCAATGACTTACATTTAAACTCACATTCCCAACTAATGGAAAGCCTTAATAAAATTGTATACAGTCATTTCCACTGTAAAGAAGTGAACTAAATAGGCTTTCTCTTATTTTTTCCTTAGCTCTTTGGTTCATTTATACAAGTACATGTATCACCACAGCCTGTATAAGGGGCTCTTCAATTCTCCCCTCACCTAGCTTTGCAGGAGACCAGGAAAACTCAAGAACAGGGAGGAAGTACTCCCAGGAGTCACGATTATAAAATTATCCTACCCATGAAGTCCTTCTGAAGACAAATAAGGATAGTGAAAGGCTGTTACCCTAGTGTTAGCACTTTGGATGTGTGGCATCTGGGCAAAAGTGATTCTCTGAGCTTGAGAATCTACATAAGCATTCTGCAGTTGTTTGACACCCAAATAAAGCAAATCAAAAACTGGCTGCCATCAAGTTGATTTCGACTCATGGAGACCCCATGTGTGTCAAGAGTAGAACTGTGCTCCACAGTTTTCAGTGGCTGATTTTTTGGAAGTAGATCACCAGGCCTTTCTTCTGAGGCACCTCTGGGTGGACTGGAACCATCAACGTGTCACTTAGCAGATGAGCATAATAACCATTTAATAAGGCATCAATATTTAAAACCCCTAAAATAGAATCAAGCAAACAGTTGTTAAGTGTCGTTGGTTAGATTCCAACTCTTAGTGACCCTGTGTACAACAAAAAGAAACACTACCCGGTCCTGAACCATCCTCACAATCATTGCTACGTTTGAGCCCATTGTTGCAGCCACTGTGTCAATCTGTCTTGTTGAGGCTGTTCCTCTTTTTCACTGACCTTCTACTTGACCAAGCACGATGTCCTTCTCCAGGGAGTGGTGCCCCCTGACAACATGTCCAAAGCATGTGAGATGAAATCTCTCCATCCTTGCATCTAAGAAGCACTCTGGCTGTACTTCTTCCAAGACAGATGTTTGTTCTTCTGGCAATCCATGGTATATTCAATATTCTTTGCCAACACCATGATTCAGATGCATCAATTCTTCTTCGGTCTTCCTTCTTCATTGTCCAGCTTTTCCATGCATACAAGGCAACTGAAAATACCATGGCTTGGGTCAGGCACACCTTAGTCCTCAAAGTGACATCCTTGCTTTTCAACATTTTAAAGAGGTCTTTTGCAGCAGATTTGCTAATGCAGTATGCCCTTTGATTTCTTGACTGCTGCTTCCATGGGCGTTGATTGTAGATCCAAGTAAAATGAAATTCTTGACAACTTCAATCTTTTCTCTGTTTATCATGATGTTGCTTGTTAGTCCAGCTGTGAGGATATTTGTTTTGTTTATGTTGAGGTGCAATCCATACTGAAAGCTGTAGTCTTTGATATTCATCAGCAAGTGCTTCAAGTCCTCTTCACCTTCAGCAGACAAGGTGGTGTCATTTGCATAACACAGGTTGTTAATGAGTCTTCCTCCAATCCTGATTGCTCCATTCTTCCTCATATAGTCCAACTTCTCAGATTATTTTCTCGGGGTACAGACTGAATAAGTATGGTAAAAGGATACAACCCTGACTATCATTATTTTTATTTGTCAGCACATTTTGTTTGTGGTCAGATTCTGTAGTTCAAGAATATAGGACAACTTTATAAGGCTTAAAATTCAAAATACTTCCTAGGGATACCAGAGTGTCAGATTCAGACCACAGTTTGTGAAATGTTGTCTTCATTTTCAGTTCCAGTGTTAAAGAAGTCAAATTAGCCTCAGATTAAATTTTAACATGTCATTCTTAAGGGATGTGGGAAGGATAATATTTATTTTTCTAACAGCGTGGCAAAGATTAATAAATTTAAAATACTAAATATTATACTACAATAGAAATTTCTGTGACAAACCACTTACTAATGGCATAAATATTTACCGAGGTTTATTCAGAGTTTTTTTTTAAAAAAATCCTTTGGAAACCTAGGAATAAAAGATATTTTGCTTAAAACCAGAACTTTTTAAATCTACCACAAATAAGTACAAAATACAGCCACACTGCATACAGCACCTTACAAGGTCCAACATCTCCAAGTTGGTTAAATACCCAGTTGATTTCACTATACTTTTAAAATTTATCCTCACGTGTTCCCAATGATGTTCCAAACACTAATTATGGCGATCATTTCCAGTCTCACCCACCTAAAGTATTTCAAGGGAGGAGGGTGTGTGGTACACTAAATCATTTTACTGCAAAAAGGAATAAAGTTCATATATGCTATAGCGACACAAATTAAGTGTTTCCACTGAAAAGCACAAAATAAAATTTTATTTTTCACTTTGTTATTTCAAATACAAAGAGCTCATTATTGAGGGTAAAAAAATACTCCTTCTCAATTTATGCGTTAGAATTCCCTTGGTTTTCTTTTTCCGAGTCTCGCCTCAAATACCAAGCAAATGAAAAGGATAAAAACTTTATTTTACCTTTGTGGTGGATACCAAGTCTGGCTGGCAAAACAACTTATAAGAGGAAGTGGATACCATGGTACCTTTTTAGAACCAAATTTAGTTCAAATGGATGCCTTTGTTCCCGGCTCCAACGCAAGCTAATTACTATAGAGCCACTGCTGAGAAAGTGAGATTCAGCATTGTCTGGGCAGATGACCTTGGAGGTATTTGAGTTTGCAAGGATTATTACCCAACCCTATTTTTTGGAAAATGTACTTACTTAGTTGAACGTAACTGCGTATGCACTTTCCTTCCGTCACATACACACAAATTTTCAAAACCCTATAGAAAATGCCAACACGCACCACAGCTGCCTCGTCAATTCTAGGAGTTCAGAAGATGGCAAAGGAAAGGAAGAAGGTAAAGTCTTGTATGTCCTTAATGCAGCTATCTGAGACAGCGTAAGCGGTATGCCCCAGCAATTTTTAATATATCAAGCCTAAATAAGTATAGAGAGGGATTGCTGAAGAGAATAGAGATGCTACCAGCTTTAGGCACACACGTAAGGAATCACTCCCAGATGTACAGTTTAAATATGGAGAGAATAAATTTACATGTCCCAAGCCAAAGACATTTCAAGGATCTGATTTATCAAAGAAACACCAAAACCCCCCCAGAAGTCGCCAGTTCCTAACAGAATGGTCAAGAAAAAGGCCCTGTGGTGCTGAGCAGGAGCAAAGAATAAGTTAGACGTTGACAGACATTAATAAGAATGTGCTAGTATAAGAACATCCAGGAACGATCTGGAGTTCTCAGCAGCGCTGGATTTGTGGTGAGAGCAGGAGAGCAGCAAAGCCAGCTTGTTGTCAGTTGCTGTCCAGTCGATTCCAACTCATGGCGACCCAACGCGTACAGAGTAGAACCACTCCATAGGGTTTCCAATGCTGTGACCTTTCAGAAGCAAATTGCCAGGCCTGTCTTCAGAGATGCCTCTGGATGGGCTCAAAACTCCATCTTTTTGGCTAGTAGTCAACTGCCTAACTCTTTGTGCCACCCAGGGACTCCCACAGGCTGCTAAGGGAAATTAATATCCTAAAAAGCATGACCACACCTCCTCTACTCTGTTTATAATTATCTACAATAATTTTTCTTGAGACAAACATCTTGTTTAGAAAAACAACTTCACTTATCACTTACAACATTTTTTCTGAGGGGAAGTAACTCTAAGAATTGTCCTAGTTTTCTGTGTGTGGGAAAATGAAGTTGTAGGTGAGCTGGGTTACATGCATGGAGAGCAGAGAAGACAAAATATCTGGGAATGGGAACCAAAAGTAAGTATTGTCTTTCAAAAGCCAATCTCCTATCTCTCCTGGTGAGTCTCTGGTGAGCCAAGCTGGGAATCACGGTCTCCATGAACATAAGAGCTGACTGTACTTACACAGCAGTCATTCTTAAATATTTGCTCTTGAAACAAAGTATGACTCTACTTTTTTCCACTGGGTGTCAATTATTATTTGTGCAGTTATGGTTTCAAAGTAGCAACTCTTTTGTGTCCTATACCCATCTCTGTAAGAACCTATCCAACCATAACCCAAGAACTCTGAAATCATTTTTCTTTGAAATGTCAGATATTGGTCTACTTTCAAAAAGAGCTCAAAAGTAACGATGATGAATGCCTATCTACAAGAGTTGAAAAGAAATCCTTAGCTAAGAACTCCAGAATATATTTAATTGTGCACATATTTATATAATCTACTTAAGACACTGAAAAAGAGAAAGAATTCTACTATGTTCTGAAGAGCAAGGGGGAATCTCTGGAGTGCCTGCAATAGGAAAGTGGGGCTTAATGAATAATAGCTACTGGAAGGAAAAACACCAAGATGCCATTATACAAACAGATAATACAAACATTGGAAAATTGGAATTTTAAATATAAATAAAATATTGGAACATAAAATTGGTACCAGATGTCAGTTGAAATTAAAGTTTCAACTTTATTACAAAGAACTATACACCCTGGGATAACATATTTTCGTAGTCAAAGCTAACAATAAATAGAACATTCAATTTATGTAACATTTTAGGTCAAAGCACTTTCTTGATAATACGAAAAAAAATGTTTAAAAAAGGGTGACAGAGAACAGATGTCCATAAATGAGGGTCTTTCCCCAAAACATCTATTTAACTGAACTGTGAGCAGGCATGCTTCAGTTGACACCCTGACTTCAGGCATAAACTGGGTTGTCCCCACACTAGATATATTTCAAAATTCTGAGAAACAAGGGCAGAGGTCAAGAACCATCAGTAAAGTCATGCCAACTGTAAATAGTATGAACAGCTACTAATACAGGGGACAACCCTACTGCCACGATGTCCTAAAACTGTACATCTGAAGACTCCCGACATTCCTGATACTGAAAGCCTGAGCTCCTCCACACACCGCAGAAGCAAGGTCTTCCATGACCTAGCCCTTTCTACCACTCCAGCCTCCCCATCCACCTTTTTCTTTATGATCCAGAACTGCGTACCTACTTCCAGTAACCCACACAAAACCATTTCACAGCCTCTGCTAGTGTTGACACTACTCCCTCTGCTGGGAATATCCTTTTCCCTTCCCCTGCAGCTAACCTTTAGTAAACACTCAGGTATCACCTCTAAGGGAGTTTCCCATTCACCATCATCATCATCTCTCTCATCTCCACACTCCCCAAACAAAATAAAACCCACATACAACTGGATTAGATAGACATTTTCTGTCATCATTACTATGTTCAGAGCATGACTCCATCGTAACACCCAACATAAGTATGGCTTGAAATTATCATCGCTACTAGATGCTAAGTTCTAGAGGGCAGAGAAATTGCATCCTATTCAACACAACATATCCAGGTCTGAGTACCGTGTTGAACACATTGTTGTTGTTAGTTGCTGTTAAGTGGATTCTGACTTGTGGTGAGACCCTATGTGTACAGGGTAAAACTGCTCCATAGGGTTTTCAAGACTTTTGGAAACAGATCACCAGGCCTACCTTCCAAGGCACCTCTGGGTGGGTTTGAAATGCCAACATTTTAGGTTAGTAGTAAGCGCACAATCATTTGCACCACCTATGAACCTTGTCTGATACATTCCAAACAAAACCCAAAAAAGGGTTTTCATCACTATAGCAGCTGATGTTCTACTATCATCAACACTGAGTATCCACCAAAAAACTGACCACTGTCAAGTTGATTCCAACTCACAGCAACCCTAAAGGACAGAGTAGAACCACCCCACAGGGTTTCCAAGGCTGTAATTTTTTACGGAAGCAGACTGCCACATCTTTCACCCACGGTCTGACATATTAGGGTTAAATAAAAGATAGCTGACCATGATTTCGGCTATACCTGATTCCATGGCTCACTTATGCTCCAAAATGCCAGTTAGTACCCAGTTTATATTGCTTACTAACCTAAACGTGAACATAAATCAATAAAATGTACATGAACAGTTCACTTCCACTCGCTGGCAGATTATGACTGAACAGTCATTTATAATTAAAATCTAGATTGCCAGCAGGGACTTGAAAAACCTAATCCCCTACTAATCTCACTCAAGAGACACCTCATATTAGAAATATTATCACGTGTGAGTGCTGTGTGAACCAAGTCTACTTAAGAATAAAACTTTGAAAACTTACCTTATGACTCATTTCAAATTGATATTAGGAACAAATGGTCAACTGAAGGACACAGAATATTTATTGAATGTAACTGCATACCAAGCACGATACTAGGTTCTTTGCACAAATTATCTCATTTTACTTTAATAATTTTAATAAATGTATGAAGTATTATTTTCCTAATTTTTTAATTTCACCAGAAACTAAGGCTCAAATCCTAAGATCACAGATTTAAAAAAATAAAAAACCTGTTGCTGTCAACTCATAGTGACCCTATAAGATAGAGTGGAACTGCCCCATACGGTTTCCAAGGAGTGGGTGGTGGATCTGAACTGCCAACCTTTTGGTTAGCAACCTAAGCTCTTAACTACTGTGCTACCAGGGCTCCAAAGATCACAGACTGAAGATTACATTTTCTTTCCACAATAACATGTACATGAAAATGCATGAAAGCCATATTTTCATTTCTCTATAGCATAATTAACCTTGGCAAAACAAACCAAAAAAGGCCTTCTTGGAACTCTTTAATTTGACAAATGGTATCTATGAAAAGGCCTTCATTTTTAATTATGTGAAACTCAACACTTTCCCCTGAGTTCAGGAACACAAGGTCACACTATCACCACTGTTATTAATCACTGTACTGAAGTCCCAGCCAGTGGAGTAAGGCAAGAAAAAGAAATAAAAGGTATAAAAGATTGGAAAGGAAGAAATAAAACTGTTATTATTCACAGAAAAACATGCAAAATGGCTACAATAAAAAAGTCAGTAGTATTCAACATTATTAAGGATGGATAAAAAGAAACTCTCATACATTGCTGGTGGATCCAACAACTTTGGAGAACGGTTTAACACTATGGTAAAACCTGCAAAAGCTGGAACTTGTGTAAGGCGGAAAACTGTCAGAGAAGGAAAACTCGTATTTCCCACTAAAATGATCAAAAGAAAAGTGGTAAGATTGCACCCTGTCAAAGGCAGAAAACCTTCAAGACCTGGAAAAACAAGGCAGTCCCCTCGAGTTCCGGTTCTCACAGGTTTCACTGTACCTACTAAAGTTCCAAGCACATGCCCACTCTACCATGTTGCCATTTTACTCACAGTACAGGTCCAAGAGATACAAGTCCATATATCCATCAGAAGACATGTACAAGAATGTTTATAGGAGGTGTATTCAGAGCAGCAGTATAAACCAAGGGCCTGGGGTAGGGGTTGGGGATTGAGGGGATGGTCTGCCCCAGGTATAGACAAGAGGGTACACTGAAGTAAGTAGGAAAACAGTAATAAAAACAACTAAAAGTTGGTTTCCTTTTTATTATCACCATGCACTAGCAATTTCAAACAAGGTCAATGATAAAATACTTCTCCCCAAAAGAATTCTTTTGTTGGTCTAAGTTTTAAAGAATTGTATGGTTCTGCTGAGATTAAATTATATATGTATATAAAATGAAATGTGTGTGTGTGTGTGTGTGTGCATGTGTTTCAAATTAGCATGTTTTCATGGCTTGCTTATTCTTTAGTAAAAATTGTTTTTCACACACAATTCAGAGAACTCCCAGTTAGGAAGCTGCCCTCTTCTGACCTGAACTCCTGGCCAAATATACTCAGCTCCACAGATTCATTCTGAGGAAGTCCCCAACAGTTGGGAATCATTCAGTCTTGCACTAGGCACAATTTGTTTCTCCATTCCCTGTGGTACTATATATTCCTTCATTTATACATTAGATTTTAATTAAACAATGATAGCAAATTGATTCCAATGGTGAAGAAATACAACTTGAATTATTTCAGTTCTGTCATTCTATGTGACTCACTGGAGTTTTTATTTGTGCTGAAAACCCAACTGTGGAGGCATCACTTAAAATCCACTAGAATCACTCCCAAAGAAACAAAGACACTAGAATTCCTGGAATGTATTGTGAAATGGGATTTTTATGAAATCTCTGCCAAACGTACCTTTTACGAAATCTGAAGACTCTCCTAACTACTTGTATAGAGGCTGTTGCTTTATATATGACAGAAATTTTTCAAACTTAAAACTAATTTTTAAAGTGTTCTTTGTTGAACTATAAACAAAGGAACACTGACAAATCCGGCTATATTTTCAATTGACCATGAATATGTAACATGGATAAATTCTGACAATGTTATTCGCAAATTTGGAGACATTAAGCCTCAAAAACAGAATCTCTAATATTGTTATTCATTACTGTGACAGATCAACAGTAGGTATAAATGTTTTACTCTTAAAAAATTAATATAACTAAAAACTATTAATTCTTTTCCTTTTTTGTACTATAATATTTATTTTACTTTAGAACTTACAGGACTAAATTTTAGAGATTCAATAAGTAAAAATTTTCACTGACTACATTTCTTTTCTGGCCATTATCATGTGTTTCATGTCATAATTATTAATGTAAATAGTTCTGTTGTATAGGAGGATGGTGTTAAAAATGATCCATTCCTGATGTCAAATACATTGGGTATGCCACTGATTTCAAATAGCACCAAACTGGAAATGACCTAAATGTCCATCGGTACTAGAATGGATAAAATTGTGGCATAAGCATACAACACAACACTACACAAAATGAACTGCTGCTACACCCAACAAGGTCCTTGGTACTTTAAAAAAAAATTGTTAAATATAGAAAGTCTGGTGGCATAGTGGTTAAAAGCTACATCTGCTAACCAAAAGGTCAGCACTTCGAATCCACCAGACGCTCCTTGGAAACTCTATGGGGCAGTTCTACTCTGTCCTCCTGGGTCGCTATGAGTTGGAATAGACTTGACGGCAACGGGTTTGGTTTGGTTTTTATTGTTAAACATAATTAAATGTAGTTGACCATTAATGGTGCTGTGATTTTTAACTCTCAAAACGTGACTATGTTCTGTACCTTAATGCGATTGACAGTTTGGTAAAGAGAGATTAGGGAAAGAAGGAAGTACAATCAAGTACTAAAGCAGCAAATGGCTATCAAAATTAAGCAGTGTATAGGACCTGAGGGAGTGTACCAGAAAAAAATAAACTTTGTGCTTTGAAAATTACTCTTCCTTGGCAAATTGTCAAAGTGCCCCAGAGTGAAGCAATGAAGCCTTGGTGGGCTGCAAGTTTAAATTACAAAGGACCACCTGCCTAGTGCTTTGCAACTCCGGTATTAATAAAGTTGTGTCTTTGTTTCCCTTAAGAGCTCATCTTTGTCCTGGATGGCACCGTGCCCTTGGCAAAGAAGACTTGTCACATTCCAAGAGCCCCGGGGGTTAATAACCTTCACCCAATGACAATATTAACTTGCCTGGGTCTAATCTGCAAAGATTGTCACTTCTGCATAATTCCCTCCAAAATAAAGCAAAAGGAAGGCAAGCAGTAAAGCAACCCATTGAAAAGTAGATCCTTGGTTCAGGATGGAGCACGTCACTCTGTGTTTGGGGAAAGGGGCTACCAAGTCAATCAGAGTTCAAACCAGAGTGGAGCTGCAATTATCAAAGCGAATAGCAAAGAGGAGGGACTCCAGCAACTCACTTCTTTGCCAAAAACTTCATAACCAGAGCATGTAATAGTATGTGAAGTCATAATATTCATCCCAGAATATCAGACAGGGAGTAGAAAAAGCAGAAGAGGAAATGAAGTGAGGAAGGAATAAGAGGAAAAAAAACGTACCAGAAACCATAATAAAATACACTTGTGGCAATTACAGAGAAAAGAAAAAGGAGGGCAGATGCTGGGTTGGTTTGGGCCATTGCTCTGAGTACAGTGAAAGACAGCAACCAAGAGAAAACCATGCAATATGCAGACAACTTGCACTTCCTTCTATAACCAAATCCTGGAGGAATGGCATGATGGCTTTCAGAACAAGAAATTCAAGAACCATCCAGCCTTTCCCCAAAATCTGCTACACTGAAGCCCCTTAACAAATGGGTTAATTCCCACATTCCACAAAAAGGACCCCAAAAGCAAAGGGCAAACACCCAGTAATAATAATGCTATCACCAATAATAAATTGGAATATACTTCTGTGCTCGCACACATTGCTGATGGGTCCGACCACCTTGGAGAACTGTTTGGCAGTATCTGCTAAAGCTAAACATGTGCATCCTCTACAATGCTGCATTTTATTCAAAGATATGAGTCCAAGAGAAACAAGTTCATATAGCCACCAGAAGACATGTACAAGAATGTGTATAGGAGATGATCAGAGCAGTAGTGTAAACCAAGAGCTCGTCAGTCAACAACTGCAAATCATTTCTTGTTAGTCCTCCCAGTTTTCATAGAAAGAAATGATATATCTCTGTGTGTGTGTGTGTGTGTGTGTGTGTGTGTGTGTGTGTGTGTGTGTGTGTGTGTGCAAAGATATGTGCTTGGGGTTAGGGGTCAGAGGGATGATATGGGTATACGAGCAGCTCAAACTTAGGCGGGGGAACCATGAAAAAGAAAGGAAAAGCAGAAAGATGAGGCTGAAAATAAGTGGCTAAAACATGGCTCTGTCTGACCCAATTCTCTTCATGACGTTAGCATGCTATGGAGCAGATCTGCCAGGATTTCTTTTGGATGGTTAATTTTTCACGGGTCTTAGGGGATAAAAGAAGCTACGTTTCTATACAAGTACCAATAAGACAGCCCTAACACAGCTGGGGTATGTATGGAGTTGTCCAGATTTGTAGATAGATGCAAATCTACGTGCGATGAGAAATTCAGAAATGTGCTTGAGCACAGATCTTAATCTTTGGTGGCCAATCTAAGTTCCTTGAAAGGCAGTACAACAAGTTCGCTGCATTTTACAGATTTCAAAAATGGCAGAGCTTCACCTCATCCCACCCAGAAAGTCATTACTCAAGATACACTAAAACCAAGAAAACAGTCCATCATTTCACGGGCAAATGCATGACACATGCAATCTATATTTGCAAACAACCCTCCACAGTATGCGCAAATGTGCTAAAAACTGCCACATTTCACAGTCATATCACCAATAATAAAGATGAGAACATTGCCATGGCAAGGTTTAAGTGACGACTTTTGTGCCAACAGTAGGAATTCTTAATACATAACAGCCAGAAGAACACTTAAATAATTAAGGAACTTCCTGAGATACTGGGAGGGAAAAGAGTGTGAATGAAAAAAGGGTGGATTAAAGAAAGGACTATTCGGTGTTTTATAGAAATTCTAATAATTATCTCCACAAATTCCAAATAGTAGTTACCCTGGTGATAACTAGTTTTAAAAACCCTTTTCTGTTCCAAATGTGTTGAAGAGGAGGCAGGGGGAGTGAAGTCCATATTTCTGGCACATAGAAGACATTTCTGTTTGTGTTACTTGGCCCCCCACCGAGCTCATTTTGCAGTCAGTGGGAGGGCCAGAGGTTAAAAGGCAAAGGAAGAATCAAAGACCTAGAATGGTTAGAGCTAACTAAGTTAACCCCTCACTCCATTCTGCTCTGCTCTCCAGTATCACACTAAAGGACCAAAAGATAGAAGCAAAGCATACTGATAAACATTTAGTTTTTCTGTTGTGTTTTGTTTTGTTTTGGAAGTAAGAGCAGGGCCAGCAGCTTCCTAGGGTGCATTAGCAGAGAGCCCGATGCTTGGTTTAAAGCTCTGTTGTCAACATCTTGAAATTTTTAACGATTTTTTAACACACTGCCCCACATTTTCATTTTGCACTGGGCCCCTCAAATTATGTGCTTCACTGGTAGAATTCTCACCTTCCATGTGGGAGACCTGGGTCCGATTCCTGACCAATGCACATTACTGAAAGCCAGCATCCGTCAGTTGAGGCCAGTGTGCTGCTATGATGCTGAACAGGTTTCAGCAGAGTTTTCAGACTAAGATGGACTAGGAAGAAAAGGACTGGTGATCTACTTCCCAAAAAATCAGTCACTGAAAACCTTAGGGATCACAATGGTCTAATCTGCAACTGATCATGGGGGTGGCACGGGACAAGAGAGTGCTTAGTTCCACTTTGCGTGGGGTAGCCATGAGTCAGGGGCCGGCCCCACCACAATTAACAACAAGAACGCCTAAGTAAGAGTCTTAGGTGCTTATTCGTTTCTCACGCCGGCATTCGAACTCTTCCTCACACTAACATATATCGAGCTCTTTAGGCAAGCCAGGCATAGCACTGCCTACTGCAAAAATCAGAGCAGGAGAGTTCAAGCTCCTTAATTCCATGCTATTAAAAAATATTTTGGTTTAAAATACACTGACAGCCTCCCACAACCATTTCTCCATTATTCCTCCTTGCTCCTCCCCAGCCTCTACCTCCACCTTCAGTTTTTAACAATTTATATAAAGGTAGTCCCTGACTGTAGCTCTAGTGGCAGTAGTGGTTAAGAGTCTGGCTGCTAACCAAAAGGTCAGCAGTTCAAATCCACCAGCCGCTCCTTTGAAAACCTATGGGGCAGTTCTACTCTGTCCTATAGAGTTGCTATGAATCAGAATCACGTCAGCCGCAAAGGGTTTGGTTCAGGTTTTTTTGGTTTACTCCCTGACTTATGATGGGGCTCTATTCTGAGGACTCCCTCGTAAATCAGTTGACATAAGTCAAATATCTCTTTTTTTTTAGTTCTCATTATTATTGTCTTTTATTATCAGTATCTTTATAAATCCAATGTTTATTTGTCTTTGGGAGTTGGAAACATTACATATAAACATCTGTGAGTGAATATCTGAGAATAACATGAGCAAATGATGTGCTGCTAACACTGTAAGTAGTACATATTACTAACGATAAGAGGTACCAAAAAAAAAAAAAAAAAAGATGTCTTTAAGTGGGGTTCGTCATAAGGCAGGGACTACCTGTATTATAAGAAACTGGGGAGGATGGAAATTGTCTTTTCCATCATGAACAAGAACAAAATAAACCTCCTAAAGAAGTCAAGTTCTTGGGAGACACCACCATTTCTCTCTGTGAAAGAAAGATGGTTGGAATCATTGGCCCAGGTCTCCTGGTACTATCTGAATTGACTAGGGTCCCAGGTCCTTAACATTTGCAACATCTGTGACACTACACAGATATGCAATATGAATAAGTTATTCACAATGAGACTAATTTTGAATTAAAAGCAGAATTTTCTCTAAAATGATAGAGTACATATTTCTAAAACTAACAATTCTAGTGAAGATTTAGAACCCCAGGTACATTTTCAAATTTATAGTTATTGTGGTTAATTAACGATAATAATCTAACATGAATTAATATTCATACATTATTAATGCATGATCCCTCTGCCAAAAAGCAGGCTGAAATTATAGTCAATACATAAAGATAAGCTCCATGAATTTAATATGGCAAAGCCTGTAGGGTCTCAAAAAAACCAAAAGACATGGAGCAGTGTGCACTGCAGGCTTTCTAAAAATGAAAATTCAAACAATACAAGGGGAGACACACTCATTTTGACATTATCAAGACTATAAGCCTACTCTTAAAGTCAAATCAGACTCCTGGTGAAGGAGCAGGAGAAGAGACCAAAGTCTTAAGTACTTTATGTCCCTGCCTTGACAGTATTTTCGAAAATACAAGAAATATCAGAGTTACAAACCACTTCACAATGGACTATAAGAGGAAAAAAATCACTTCAATATTAAGCTACCTTTGGAAAAGCCAGAAGACTTTCTGCAAAATTATTATTTTTAGCAAGAGTTGTTGAAGTTCCAGCTACCAAGACCTCCACCGGACTGAGTCCAGTACAGCTAGATGGTGCCCGGCTACCACCGCTGACTGCTCTGACCAGGATCACAACAGAGGGTTCTGGACAGAGCTGGAGAAGGATGTATAGCATAATTCTAACTCACAAAAAAAAAAAAAAAAGACCAGATTTACTGGCCTAAAGGAGACTGGAGAAACCCCGAGAGTATGGCCCCCAGACACCCTTTCAGCTCAGAGGTGAAGTTACCGTCAAGGTTCACTGTTCAGCCTGGGAGTAGACAGCCCAGTAAAACTAAATGAGACTAACGAGGTACAGGAGTCCAGTGACAAGGGCCAGAAGGCAGAGGGGGAGTAGGAAGCTGATGATAGGGAACACAAGTTGAGTAAGGATACTGTTGATGTGTTGTGAGATTGTTAACCATTGTTATAGGACAACATTTATAGTAACTGTTAAATGGGAGGCTATTTTGTCCTGTAAGCCTTCATCTTGGGTGAGAATGGCAGCACAATTGGAAGAGCATAGTCAATGTCACTTAAATGTGTACGTAAAAAGTTTTGAAATGGTGTATCTTTGGCTATGTGTATTTTCACCAAAAAAAAAAAAAGCTGAGAATTCAGAGGGTTAAAATGTTGTGGGGTTGTTAACCAAAGTCATAAAACAGCATGTGTACTACTGTTACATGAGGAAAAAAAAAAAGAGTTGGTGAAGTTCATATTTTGGACAATGAAAAAGAAAGACCAAAGAACAACTGACACATTCGAATTGTCGTGTTGGTGAAGAATATGGACTACACCATGGACTGCCAGAAGAATGTGCAAATCTTCAGCCAGAAGACTCCTTAAAAGTGAAGATGGCAACACTTTGTCTTGCTTACTTTGGACATGTTATCACGAGGGATCAATCACTGCAGAAAGACATCATGCTTGATAAAGCAGAGGGTCAGTGAAAAAGAGGGAGATCCTCCATGAGATGGACTGACACAGTGGCTGCAACAATGGGCTCAAACAGCAACAATTGTGAGGATGGCACAGAACCGGGCAACATGTCATTCTGTTGTACACAGGGTTACTATGAGTTAGAACTGACTCTACAGCACCTAATGACAACAAAGTTTATATTCCACAGAGAAATATACCAAAACTTGGAGAATTCTATAAATGTGGACAGTTCAAAATTTCAACACTGCCAGTTAATTTTTTCAAAGAACAAAATTTTATACCACAGGGTCCTTTTACTGAAACTCTGGTTATTCATGATATAGTCACCAGTGCATATTCAAGTCTCTTCTGATGTCAGGGCTCTCCCTATATCGTGCAATATATATTCTGTAAGTAACAACTGGAAATAATACAAAATATATTGGCTAGGGCATATGACAAGAAAGACGAGAGTCTTTAAACTATCCTGAAGTCCCAAAAAATAACCCAGGTACCTAGTAAACCATCCAGGTAATGTGAAAGTTATTGACTATCCTTGATTAGGAAGCCACATTTGTGACTATTATCATTGTTCTCTTATCCTAAGAAATGCTCTGATGATATACAAACAAAAAGAAATTGTCACTATATTATCTACTATTCAAAAAACAATACAAAAGGGCAGTACACATCAAAAACTGATCAGGCATGGTAGGAACAGTGCAATCTTCAAATATTTGAACCGTTATGCAGATAAGATTAACAGAAATCTAGCCTTAGAGCACAGCTTATGAGGATTATCAAATAAAGCAAAAAGAGTAACACACACAGGCCTGTGTCAATTATCAAAGCGGTGGGGAGGGTATGTCTGTACAAAGAGTATGAGGACAATTCTGAAGAACTATGTGATCACGGTTGAAATATACTCATTCACTAAAGAATTGGAGTTCCCAGAATATGCTAGACATGTTAGGAGTTATGTTTTTTGATGATGTTGTTGGTGGTAGAATTTTGTGTTATTCAAAATCACTGTTAGCTCTTAGCAGAATGAAATTGCTGAACATCGTACACTCATGGCAGTCGAGTAGATTCCAACTCATAGCAACCCTACAAGACCGAGTAGAACTGCCCCACAGGGTTTCTGAGGAGCAGCTGGTGGATTCAAACGGCTGACCTTTTGGTTAGCAGCCACAGCTCGCTGTAGCTCTTAACCACTGTACCACCAGGGCTCCGAGCACTGTATATACATGATTAATTAGTAGGTATAAAGGAGCCCTGGCGGCACAGTAGTTAAATGCTTGGTTGCTAACCCAAAGGCCGGTGGCTCGAACCAGAGATGATGTGGCAGTCTACTTCTGTAAAGATTATAGCCTTGGAACAGGGGTGTAGCAAGGGTAACGAGCACCCAGGAGAAATCTCTAAGTTGCGCTCCCTACCCCCCAATTTCAAGATGAATAGATGTTGACAGCGGCACCAGGTCAGCAGAAGCATCTTCCCTGCTCCTGTCCTGCTGCCTCAGTCAGATGTGTGCGTGTGGGCAAGTGCCCCTCTCCTTTATAACCCCCTTCCGTACGCCTCTGCCTTGGAATCCCTATGAGGCAGTTCTACTTTGTCCTATAGGGTTGCTGTGAGTCGGGATCAACTCAACCTCAACAGGTTTGGTTATACTCTACATTGTTTTAAAGACTAGTATCCAACAGAACAATTAGAAAATACCCACAGTTTTTGATTACTGTAATATACAAATCTTATTTATACTTGCAAATTCAATTGACTAAGGCTATGTGTGTGAATGTGTGTGTTTTGATGGAGAAACCTGGCAATTTTGAACTTTTCCATGATTTTTAAACTAAGCAGCACCCAGGGAAATACATTCACACAAGAGAGAAAAAGTGGGTGGTTTTCTTTTCTTTTTTAAAAAGGCCTGGTTGCTGAAAACATTCCAGTCCCCAAACAATTTAGGAGGGCTGAAATTGATCTATTTTCATGATGCTTGCCAAACTCTGTCCCAACAGTGGAAGAAAATCAAGCATCTAGAATTAGACAGAATAAGGACCAGTTTATTCTTGCATTCATTAATGCTCCAATGCTTGCATACAGTAAAAATCTGCGGTGGCTTGAAAATTAATTATAGCTTTCAAAGTTATTCTGTTTTAATAGTTACTTGTAAAGCACAGGTAATACAAATATAAATAAATGTTTTCCAACACAATCTTGCCGGGTTTTTTTTTGTTTGTTTTGTTTTTGTTTACCCACCAATTAACTCCTTCTCTCCCTCCCCTCCCCTCCCTAAATCAAAAACACACAAACAGCAGCATCATCAGCGTAATAGGAGAGTTTCATAATGCAGCTACCAAAATGAAAACAGTCAGTCTTACACCATTAAATAGGATGTTAACTATAGGTTTTTTGTAGATGCTCTTTATCAGGCTGAGGAAGTCCTCTTCTATTCCTAATATGCTGAGAATTGTTATCATGAATGGACGCTCGATTTTGTGAAATGCTTCTACATCAATTGATGTAATCATATTTTTTTCCTTCCTTGACTATAACATTACGTTCGAAACTTATAAAGGTCTTTGTTATCCCAAGATTGTTCCTGCATCTTCGCTTTTAATGCTTAAAGCTTTAATGCAATTTTTTTGGTTCTCTCTCAATTTTTTTAAATTGTCCATGAACATGTGCCAGTTGTACATTTTTATCAATATTTCTTCATTTCTCAACAGTCAGTTTGTGTCATGCGTTCTACGTTTTTGAGAGAAAACAGTTGAATGAGCTGATAAAGTCCTTGATTAGTCAGTCAAGTAAACAGTATCAATTTTTTCTTTTAAATTAATGTTTATGTTAATGTACAAAACTCCAAATTAACAAAGCCAGTCGGAAAAGGCCACGTACTGTATGATACCAACTATTTAACATTCTGAAAAAGGCAAAGTTATAGAGACAGTGAAAGATCAGAGGCTGCCAGCAGTTTGGGTAGTAGGTGGAGGGCTGCAAAGGTGGAGCACGGGGCATTTTTCAGGTAGTGAAACTATTCTGTATGATACTGTAATGGTGGACACATGACATCATGCATTTGTCAATACCGCTAGGGCAGTACAACACAGAGTGAACCCTGATGTAATCTATGAACTGTAGTTAATAATAATGTATCCATATTTGTTCATCAACGGTAATAAACAGACCACATTAACACAAGGTGTTAGTAACACGAAAATGTGATGGGGAGAGAGAGTACATAGGAACTCTCCGGACTTAATGTTCACGTTTCTACAAATCTAAAATTGTCTAAAAAATAAGTGTATTAATTTCTAAAAATAAATTTATATTTAATCATGCTATCAAAGGGCGGAAAAATGAGTTGATCTTTTTTTTTTAAGTTAATGTACATAATTCTACAAGCAGCTATACAAAACCTAAACTCAGACAGGTGACAGCAAATCAACCAAACCTAAAGTCCAACACATAAAATAACTTTTTTTAAATTAATTTAAAGGTATGTTTTTGGAACCAGCCCACAATTTCTCAATCATTTCAAGTTATTTGCAAACATTAACATAAATGTATCCTTTCCATTTTTTTTTCAAAAAATATACACTTACTAAAGCAAAAAAGCAAACGCATCTCCTGATTAACGTGTGCAAGCAAATATACATAGTACTGACAACCTTTTTTTTTTTTATTCAGCTCATAGTTTTCACCTTTCTTAGGACTAGACTGCGAAACACAAATGTGTATAAATCCCTATTTTCATTAGAAAGCAGCCCTAATACATTATTATGGCTTGAAATGTGAGCTCAACAACATCTGTGCAATTACAGACTGTATCTTATAGGAATAATAGTGTTATGTATCATGAACACATACCAGTAGCACAATGTTAAAATCATTAAGTTTTATTTAATTACAATCCACTCTCTGAAATGCACGTGGTACAGCTTACAATTAATTGTAATTACTGAAACTCACAGCATAGTACCACACAGCATCAAGAGGATTACTGAGTCAGGAGCTGCCTTATTCTTTCTGCTTATTATAAGAGCAGAAAGAAAATTCAGACAGTATGGCACCGCAGGAAAAGGGCAAACAAATTCATTTCCTGTAGAATGAAAAACATTTAAAAAATAGTTTTCTGTTCAACATTCTCTGGAGATCAGCTTCCAAGTGTCTACATTTATGGAGGAAATCATTTTAGGGTCAATGTGCTAAAACCACTTTGCATCTTTTTCTAACAGCTTTGCTCATTTTTATTTTAAGTTTGCTTTTAAGACTACGTGGTGTGACAAGCTGTGGACTTATGATGCCAAGCTCTATTGTTAAGCAGCTCTTTTTATGAACCAAGTTATTCAAGTTACTAAAATTACAGCAATCACTAAGAGTATACTGTTGGGCCGTCCTTATAGGAAAAGTCTGTAAACACAGAAATGTGTGATGTGCATACATATTCATATGTACTTGTGCGAATGTGTGTGTGTGCACTTGTGTGCAAATGTGTGTGTAAAACAATAACCCAGAATCTAGCTTTCACTGGTCAATAGCTAAATTCAGAGAAAGGAAAAAGATGTGTTTCCTTCTTTAAAAAAACTACCCATTCTCAGAAACAACAATCATGATATTTTAAGCCAACCAACACAGATAAGTCACTTGAGTATGACCTCTCCCCTTCTCCTCCATTTGATGGGGCAGAAGGACTCGTTCTCTCAGAGGAAGGAGCAGCAGCCATTGGGAAATTCTTTCAGAGCTGGCTCTGAACTAATAGGAGCTGAAGTTGCGGAGATGACAAATTTGAAAATCTCGAGAAGGTCTCTGACAGTGAACAGTCAGAAGGCTGAGAGGAAGAAGAATAAAAACTGTAAGTTTAAGAGAAGATCAAGGTGAGATGAAATGTTTCCTGCTCAAGAGTAACAATACTGATTAAGAAATTATAAACGAGATGATTATTAAGTTATTGAATATTACAACTCATTGCCGTCGAGTGGATTCTGACTCATAGCAAACCTATAGGACAGGGTAGAACTGCCCCATAGTTTCCAAGGAGCGGCTGGTGGATTCAAACTGCTCACCTTTTGGTTAGCAGCCATTGCACTTAACCACTACACCACCAGGGTTTCCTACTGAATATTACCTAATATCTAATATTAGTTACCTAGTTTTACCCAAATCATCTCTTTAAATCACACCATAAATTTCTAACATATTTTTAAAACATTTTTACTACTGGTTCATTTTTTGCTCCATTTTCTAAATAGAAAAGTCTTTGAAAGTATTATGTTCAACCTGTCTACAAACAGCCTAGTAATTTTACCCACAAGACATAGCCAACTAATTATTTCTCAAACTGAAAGCAAAGTGTATAAGCAGGGATCCAGCTTTCAATAAGACTGGTTTTATCAATTTAAACTCAACAAAAGGGACAGCTACCCTGAAAGAATAAAAAGCTACACTCCAGGGAGTCAGAGAGCCTAAGAGAGAAAATTTATATCTTCAAATTTTTATTTATTAAACTTTTTAACTTCTTATTTCAGGTAAAATTGTTAAGAGATAAACGTTAAAGGAAAAGCAATTGGGTTTTTTTTTTTTTAAAGAAAAAAAAGGAAAACACTGTAAAACACTGTAACTATTAGATACAGCCTTTCTTGAAATATCGGTACTCAATTACATTCTCTGATGCAATAATTATATTATTATAACAGAGGATGCTCAAAATTATGACATTTCTAAACTATAACCCCAGAGCTAACAAAAAGGGAAAAATACACAACTCCTCTCTCACTTCCTCTAAAATTCAGACTTCCTAGTCTTTATTTTAAAATTTTAAGAATTAAGAAGCAACTGTACTTGCTTATTAAGTGTTCAGTGGTTTCTGTAGCAGTGACCACTAAATAAAGAACTAGAGGAAAATCAATCAAGGACCTGTTAACCTAAGATCTCCCAACACTGGACAGTGCATATAAGTGTTGAGATCTTTAGAAATTCTTCTTAGTTTTGCTTGAAAACTTAGCACCTCCTTTATAAACTGAAATACATTCCTTTTCCACCCCACTTAAAATAGCTTTTCTCATCTCTTGGTGATATCAAGTGGCATCTTGTACCATAAAGCCAGCATGTGAGAACACTTCAATAACAGCAACAAAGTCAGTCAAAATTAGTACAGAAATGAGAAACTGACACCTCAGAGAAGGAAAAACAGCACACCAGTAAATGCCTATAAATTCATTTTAGAAGAAAACGGACCCAAAAAAGAATAGACCAAAAAGGAAGTGAATGTATATGTTTGATAAACCACTCTCAAAACTTCAAATGTCTTCTTAACTATGACATCCTTCCTGGTTGACAAACTAGTCTCAATTTAACATCCAAAATATTAAACTCTACATGTCTAATATTAATTTCTGCCTCTGTAACCACCTATTCCACTTTTCTGTCGGGCAGAAATACACACCTCTAACTGTGCCTCTCCCTCCATACCCAGTCACAAGGTCCACATCTCACCTCAGAACTAAACTATTTAAGGTCAACCAAAGTATTACCTCAACCTCCTTTTTGGTTTCACTTGCTATCAGTACCCAAAGATTTCCTCATTGTCCACTGATTACACCTCAATGTTCCTATAAGTTAGCTTACACCCATCCCACATCCCTTCACTGAATGCTCTAATCCTGTCGATATCAAAACTAGTTCCTGTCAAGTCGACTCTGACTCATGGCAACCCCATGCGTCTCAGAGCAGAACTGTGCTCCATAGGGTTTTCAGTCACTGAGTTTTCGGAAGTACATAATCAGGTCTTTTGCCCTAAGTGCCTCTAGGTGGACTTGAACCTCCAACCTTTCGTTTAGCTGCCAAATGCATTAATCGTCTGCACTACCCAGGGACACCTAGTCTGCTGACACACCCCTACAAATTCTTCATAATCCAGTTCAAACTCCACTCCTAGCTAGGAGGTTTTGCTGTTCTCCCCAGCCACAAGGAAGATCCTGGCACCCACAATGTTTCCTGGCACTCAAATAATTACTGAATGGATGAATGGTTTAAGTATTCTAAATTTTATTGTCTATATTTGTGATCTGTTATTTGCTAACTTTTTTTTTCTTCATTTTTATTTTATCACCACAATGAGATGGGGAATACCCAAGTGTGAACAGGCATCTCTGTTCACACATTGCTGCATCTCTCCCCTGTGAGTCACTCATTGTTATGGGCACAGTAGATGCTCAGATACTGAATACTGTCTCAGAACATAAATAGCATTTTAGAATCATCTGGTTTAATTGTCCATTAAAATTCTTTGAGTGCCTTCTACGATATTCCCACCACTCACCCTCTGCTTGAACTCACTCCCTTCCCAGCCAGCCCACAGCAATCTTTGAGAGCTTGGACTTGAAGGAGCTCTTCCTTACACCGGTCCCCCAGTTCTCCCCCTGGCACCGTACAGAACAAGCCTGTATCCATTTCTGCGTAATAGCAGAATGAACTTCTAGATTCATTCCTTCACTTATTTCTTCAACAAATATGTAATGAGCACTTACTACACCAGGCGGATATAATGAATACACATACCACCACCATCCTGTTCTCATCCATCATTTGCATAACCCCTAGGCTATACACTTCCAGTTGCATCAAGCACTAACACAGTGTATGACGTCAACTTCCTTTGGTCATCTTGACTTCTTGCCTCTAAATGCCACCAGTTTCTAAATATTCAAGAAAACACCACCTGCATTCCAGACAACCAAGAATGAAGTTCAGCCCAAAGCAGCCGAACTCATGCCTGCTTATAATCCAAGATTCCACTCACATTTCCATGTTTCTTTTCCAGAAAGTCCAAAGTCACCGTCACTGGAATGAGAGCAATTTTGGTGCTATAGGAACTCTCTCTCTCTTTTTCCACTCCCCATATGAGCCAGGAGCAGAACCTATTTTACAAACAAAACCTATCACAGAACATTAATATATAAAAGAGCTAAAACCAATCTTAGCATAAATTTATCTTTTAATTTGAAACGTATATCCATTTCTTATCAAAAAGACAATCAGAGAACACTGAGACTACTGAGTGAATAAAACAGTACCTCAAAATTTGAATTTAGCATTACAGCAATCTCAGAGATATGATGCAATTTGTTTCTGCACTTCTGCTCAGCTTACACTTTATCAGCTTAAAACTCTCACAGATAAAAGCTTACCTTGTAACTTCGGGACATTCTTTAATTAAACTGATTCAGAAGCTTCAAAGAGAAGTGAGACATCTCTGTTTCAAAAACTAACATAAGCCAGCTCCCAATCTTTATAAAAAATACACAAGACAAGAAGCACTCAGACCCGAAAATACGCACAAAAACTATCTGTATCACCATATTATCACACATGTTCCCTTGTTATCGCACAACTGAGCACGTAAAACCTTGCTGGCACTTAACTAAGCATGGTGTACAGGTGCTATTACAGAATGGTACACATTTACCTGGGTAGACCAGGGCAGACCATGGCCTTCCTAAGCAGTGATACCTTAAAGAGAAGTCAGGTCTTTGAACAGAGACAGTAGGAAAGGCCCACTCTACTGTAAGGTTTGCAAAGAAAAAGATTTAATCTGGAAGGACATGTTAAAGAATCAGTTGTTGCGAATATTTAACACTGGAACATGACATAGCTGGACATTCCTACCATTTCAAGAACACCCTCGAAAACTAAGACAAGACAGAACACAAATACCTCAATTCATACCATGACTTCAAGTGAATAGCACCTGTCTTTATACCTCTTACAAAAATCATTAAATTGACTATTTTAATACTATACTTGCTAAAGTACTGTACATAAATGGTATCACTTTCTAGAAGTTTTCATGAAAGACTATTTCAATAATGACAAATACAAACATACTATGCCGATTATTTTACAATTTTCAAAAAAGTCAGATTTTTCTATTGTAGTATCTACTTCACACTACCAAAAACTGATTTAAAACAAAATTGTATACCCAAACATATATATTTGCATTTTAAATGCATGTTCATGAAACAAGAAGCCAAACTATGGTGCTCAGGTGTACATAATATTCGTGAAATGAACAAAAAAGACTTCTCAATCATTATATGACTATCAATTAGGTGTTTTAAAAATTCAGTAGAACCACCAGATACTCCTAAAGGTAGCCATTTCTATACTGTTTTCATTTGAAGAATTTTACTTAACTCATATCAAGCTTGTGTTACATCTGACCATACACATCTGACCATCTTGCTAAAACAAAGAATCCAACACCTCTAACTACAGCAAGATTATATATCTACCAGAAGCATACAGAACGAAAGACACATTTGTAGAAATTAATATGGAAAAATACTCAAGGACTATAAATTCAAGATCAACATTTATTCTGAAAAGTTAATTTGGGGGGATTATTCCTTTTATGTAAATTTTATATAAATATCAATGTTAGATTTGTAGGCTGATGCTGTTTTAAATAAAAACCCAAAGCCTTACAATATCATGGATTAACACATAAAAGGGCATTAAAAAAGAAGTTTTAAAGAAAACTGTGTGTTCCTTCTTTAAAATTTCTGAAAATTATTCCACATTAGAACTTCACCGAAAAAGTTAGCCATTTCAATTGTTACAAAAGGATGGGTTAGATAATATTTGTCATAAAAGAATCTTTCCCCTCCTTCTATGGCATAAAAATCAAAGAGAAAACCTGTCCATCGCCAACTCATTTCAGAGAAAAGAGTGAGTTTGTATTTGTAAGCAAGATATTAACTACAATTAGCCCAGTCAGGCTACCGTTATTTTTTGGCAAATAATGTGCTTACACATATAACATGCCCACACATATAACGTGTGGCATAGTGCGCTTACAAAAACAGTGGGGGGGGGGGGGGGGGTTGCATGGTTAGCAAAATCATACTTTATTTGCATAAAAATACAGTACATAAAAAACCACTGAATAAATTACAATTGGATGAATTATTGAACAAACTTCAGTCAGTCATTTTCAGTTTCTTTTATTAAAAAAACAAGACTTACTGCATGACAAAATGGATGACAGGACAGCAGAAAAAGTGTCTGAAGTAATTATTTATTGACTAATGTTGCCTGGTTTTGTGGTTGTTGGTTTTGTTTAAGTGCATGGGGCAAATACCACAATTAATATCATTTCCTATACTCTTCCTGAAATCATCATTGCAAAGAGTGTGAACTGAGATTTTTCAGGAGCTGTTTCACATATTTATTTTCTGACAAATGGACTGTGGTGTTCTCCTTCTCCTGGCCGTTCGGCCAGGTGTGAGAGATTTAACTTTGCAGGTCACATGTGAAACTCCAGTATTTCTGGCCCCTGAAGGTACAGTAGGAAAGTGATGAAATAGCAAAAATCCACTCTGAGGGTGCTCTACAAAGACACACAAAAGCACATGGGAATGTAAGACGGCTTCAACAGCTTGAAAGTGAAAATTGATACTTTCACACAGCTTTGTCAGTAACACATGGGGGGAGACGCACACAGAACACAACCTGAAGGCTGTTCCCAGATGTGAAGGAACTGCACTTCCCCATGTCTGACAGTTTCCTATTTATAGCAGACCTGATTTCTCTAGACACGTGATTATTTATGCACATTAGACATGCATTACTTAATGGCACTACTAAACCAAAACGGGAATTTTCTAGGTTTCTTTTAATAGACTACCAAACTTTTTCCTCTAAATAATTATGTTCAACTTGAAATAAGTTACATCTTCAACATTCATTGAAAACAAGGCATTTGAATTTAAAACCTTCCCATCGTTACCTAAAAGTTTGAGAAAAAATTTTATCTCAGCACATCTTACCAAAATTAATAATCCAATCCATTCTTCAACCTCCCACATTCAGGTTCCACCTTTTCCAGACAAGCTTGTTCAACAATCGCAGCTCAAACTCATGCGTCCCTCTTCCACTGACCCCTAGCCCATGCTGTCTGGTCCATGGAACTTGACACTTAATCATGTGCACACTGTTATTATTTGTACTTTATTTTATGTCGGTGTTTTATGTCACCTCCCAAGGAGCATGTAAGGTCCTTAAGGGAAAAACTGCATTTCATAATTCTTTCCATCTCCCATAGTAATGCTCGCGCCCCTCTTGTAGCAGGCAGGGAAATGTGTGTTAAAGGCGAAAGGGTCCTTTCTGCTGGGAAGATAGCGTTTGGAACATAAGCTTCAGCTTTTATATATTAAGCAGGATAATTTGACCCTTGTCCCACAGCTGAGAGAAGAGAAGAACGTCTTGAAAGGGAAATGGGTAGAAACCACAAAGAAAAGGATCTGTTGTGACTCAGGGCAGAATCTTCTCAGATTTATTTCTGCTCAAAGCCACACAATCAGAAAAAACAGCCCCAGTTCATGTGCCCAAAATAGAAACAGAGAGAGCCCTGAAACCCACAGGTCAGGTGAGACTTCTGAGATGTCACAGACCATTAGAGTGCCTGGAGGTAATCAGCAAGACCCTCCACACTGTGATGACAGATCTGTTCCCAGAAGAGGACCCCACAGGGTCTGCGGTTATCACCAGAAAGGCCCCGAATCAGCCAGGGAGGAAGACAGCTTTTCCTTACAGGCTCTCCTCCAGGCCTCCCTACAGACAGAAGGCAGGAAAGCTGAGCCCTGGTGCTGCACCAGCCCCTCTGCCAGTGTTACTCATACCGCACTGGTATCTCACAGATGAGGGCTGCCATCAGCACTGAGTCCTCCAGGGCTCCACGTCCCACTGCAGCCTTGTCAAGGCAATGCCCAGCCAAGCTCTGATGAAGCCTCTGACCACGGAATCTATTCCAAATGTAACCAAGGCAGCAGCATAGGTCCCGCATCTAAGGGGACATCAGCTTCTAAACGCTCAGGCTGGAAGTGTGGGTCACCATGCTTCAACAAATATGTATCAACAGCTCTAAGCTTTGGGATACAAAGAAAAACAAGAAATATGAAGGGTAAGCTCCCGTAGAGTCCACAGTCCTTGACCAGGCTCAGCCATCCATGGAGACCTTGCAAGTATTAGTCGATTAGTGGAGTTATTAAGGACTGCATTGATGGCCCCGATGTTGTCAGCAGTCTTCCACCTCAGCACTTTGAGAACATACAGAGAAGCAAAAACATTGAGTGTGTCTTGTGGATTTGGAGACCAGGGTCCATTCTTATTTCAGAGCCTGACTGTAGGAGGAAAACCTCTGAAAATATTTCACGTGTGTGTGATATTTTACAGTTCTTAAGGAGGTTCTGGAAACCCTGGTGGCGTAGTAGTTAAGAGCTACAGCTGCTAACCAAAAGGCGAGCAGTTCGAATCCACCAGGGGCTCCTTGGAAACTCTATGTGGCAGTTCTACTCTGCCCTATAGGGTCGCTATGAGTCAGAATCGACTCGAGGGCAACAGGTTTGGATTTTTGGTGTTAAAGGAGGTTCCTAGTAAGTCTTAGGAGTATGGCAGGCAGGATTCACTTTTCTCCATAACAAGGCTAGGTAACTACGATCAAAAGGAGCTTAAATAACTGGTGCCAGGTTGCCCAGCTAGTAAATAACAAAGCCCTGAGGCCCAGCTATGGACCTGGCACACATCTTGATCTAAGCCTGGGTTACTGTGACAACCAAGCCAGGGAAGGCCCCTTTTAAAGCACAGACTGGTGACAGGTGTCTGTGCTCACCGTGGTCTTGCAAACTGATACAATGATGGCTTTGGTATAACCACCCAAGTCTGCTGGGTCAACCCAAGCTTAGTTATTTCCCCTTAAAGAGATCTGAAGGGGGTAGGGGGAGAAGGAGAGGGCAAGTGGGAGAAGGTTACCTTGGAAGTAATTGAGGAAATTCAAAGTGAAATTAAAAGTCACCTTCACTAGTAACCACCAGTTGGCACCCAGTTGACTCCTACACATGCGGATCCCATGTGTTTCAGAGTACAACTGTGCTCCACAGGGTTGTCAAAGGTTGATTTTGGGGGGGAGCAAATCACCAGGCCTTTCTTCCAAGGCACCTCTGGGTGGACTTGTCCAACCTCTTGTTTACTGCGTTAACTGCTTGCATCACCCAGGGACTCCAACTTCACTGGAGCCTCATTATAACTTGGGGGTAGGTTCTTAAGTCTGTGTCAGCAGAGACAGCAACTATCCTATCTATCCAACATTATCTTTTAAAATCTCTGAAAACTGCCAGCAGTGCAGCAGACTGTTCTTTGTTTGGTTGCCTAAAACATAAAGCAGCTGGCTTGTGTTAAGGGGTCATTAACGTACCACCCCTCCCTCCCCAAAAAGTAAGAAGGACCTTTAAACACGAATTACGTTCAGTACAACGAGAGGCTCAGGCTCAGAAGCCAAAAGGAGCTGGGACAAGGTTAGACAAGACTCATCCCTCCATCAGTGCTCACCCTCAGACTTGTTCATTAACGGGAAGGGAAGGCTGAGCTGGCAACACTTTGGAATTGTTCTCCGTGTCCTTGTGTGTTTGCTTTCTACATGTCTCACTCTCCTCTGTGTGGCGGAAGTGTTCGCTCGCTCTCTCTCTCTGTCTCCCTCACTTTGTCTGAGACTGTGTGTGTCAAGATAAAGTCTGTCCTTTTCAGTCTCTCTTTCTGGGGAGGGCAGAGGAAAGAAACAGAGCCAAAGAGAACAAACAACACAGTTGGACATTATTCTGTGATTAACTCATAACTGTATTTTGGCAGCACATAGTCTCTGAAATCATGCACAGAGTATGCATTATATCTGTTATGACTAAATATAAAATCAAGAAGAAAATCCTGACTGGTTTGAGGGCCCTAACTCATATTTGGACACAAACCTTGAAAATTCGCCAAGGAAATGACAAAACATATGACAATAAGGACGTGACCCTCAAGTCTCACACACTTAACATGTACTGTAATTTGGGGGCAAGCATTCAAAAACAGCCCCTTCTTTCTAACCACATCCAAAAATGTGACTGACTAGCTGTACATATCCAAAGCAAGATGTCATAACCATTGTAATAGACCTTTAAACCTATGTACGAGGCCAAAGCAATGTGTTCAAGATTTTCTATACCAGACAATGACAGGTCACCTCCTCTTGGCCATATTTTTTTTAATAAAGAAGACTCCACTTTTAAAGCCAAACATCCTTTTGAATTATATTGATCCGAGATAACCCATCCATAAGCACTTCGACTGAAATACTTTTGGAACTTTCATGTGGGAAATAAGATCACTGATTTCAGGAGGAAATGGGGGGCAGGAGTGGACATACATGAGTTGCCTTTTTCATCCTTTATGAAATAGCTGAAAGCTGCTTGCACATACATTAGCCAGCTCCCTCTGTAGGCTCAGCCCGCCTTTCCATCGGAAGCCAGACAGAATGGGGTGCATGAGTTCACACTCTGCCCTAATCTGCCCTATTCTCCCAGGACTCATAAGGACTAGGAAAGATTAATAGACTAACAATGAATGAGGGATTTTTCATCCATGCTACTTGGGAATATTTTCCAAAATCAAACAACTTCTTTCTCCCATCCTTGTCTTTTCTCATTCAGAGGCACTGCATAAAAGCTTGCAGGACATGTTCATTTAATAAGGATGTGATGGGATGATGAATCAGTACGGGCTGAACCTAAGCACATACTGCGATGTGTTTTTACTACATATTACAGAGTGTACAAGCAGCCCAAACACCAGGGACAAGTGTTTTTATTTATATATTAAGTAAAACCTAACTGGGAAACCTTTAATATATCAATTCATGTGCTATTCAATACTTATCAAACACCTGTTATGATCTGGGTCAGGGACTGGCAAACTTTTTTTGTTTGCCAGACGGTGCAACTTGCAGGCTTTGCAGGCCATGTAGCCTTTGTGGCAACTACTCAAACTCAGCCCATTGTGGTTCAAAGCAGCCACAGACAATAAGTAAATGAATGGGCATGGCTGTGTTCCAATAACTAGGTTGGATTTGGCCCAAGGGCCTTAGTTTGCCTATGCTGACTCAGATGATGGGGATACAAGACAGCCAGGCCTTGGAGGAGCTCCATCAAGCCTGAGAGGCAGGGATGATAGCAATGGGCCTTGAAAGCCAGGCTACACACCACTGACGGGTCCCTGATGACAGACATGCTCACACCTGTGTCCTAGACAAATCTAATTTTGGCAAGGAGAAGGTGAAAACCTGAGAACAATTCCCCCCAAACCTCCCCCCCACAAAAAAACAGAAGGGAGAGGAAAAAATGAAGAATGAGAAAGAAAAATCTATTACAGATGAGAGTGGTTCAAGAGATGCCATTCAATGCTACAAGTACCACTTGGTGACACTGATATTACTTGCCTCCATCCTTCAATATGATTTTTTAAGATCCCTGTGAACAGCCAAATGACCTATAAATGGGTAAAAGAACAGGTCTTTAAAATGCTCCTCCCCGAAGAAGGGGAGAGGGGCATTAAATCCTCCCTTCAGCACAGTATACACCGGCATCTAATATTGCAGAGTTATGAGGTGAGAATAATGTACCTGATTGGTGCAGTAATGAAAAGTCCCTGGGAGGAAACAAAGGCTCCATCCGCCCATACACCGCGAATGTCTGCCTTAACAAGGCCGTGTGTGATTTACTGCCCCTGCCTCTCGTATTAAACATTTTCAATATCTTTTAGCAGTTTGATAAAACCTGTTAAAATTAAATTCCAACCACAACTCACTCATCCACACCTTAGGAGGCAAAGGTTACGTTAATGTGATCTCTCTTTACAGCCCTTGCCAAAAAAAAGAGGAAGTCTTTCAGTCTCTGTGTATCAAAGTAGTAATCCAAAAGCACAAAGGGGGGCTTTCCCCTTTAATTTACACACACACACACACACACACACACACACACACACACACACACACACACACACACACACACACACACACACACACGTGTTAGGGGCCATGAATAGAGATTTGGGAATAGAGCTCTGCTACTCACTGCATCTACCTTCTGTAGCCCCCAGAAAGAAAGATCACTTCCAATTTGATCAGGGAGGGCCTCGGTCGAGCACGGTGCACAGGTACATACACAGATTGATCAAAATTAGTATCGCACTGCATTATTTGAGACCCATTAAAAAGAGACCACCCAGCTGCTCAAATGTTCGAGACAAATCTCTGCTTAGTGACATAACAGCCTCTTTAAAACAATGAACACCCAGAATATCCAAGACCCTTAGCTTTCGTTGAGTTTATGTTTGGTTTTTCGGGATAAATTTGTCATTTTTTGAGGTCAATGGTCATAAAACCCCATTGCTATTCACCCCATGTGTTACAGAGTAGAACTGCTCCACAGGGTTTTCTTGGCTATAATCTTTACAGAAGTAGGTTGCCAGGCCTTTCTTCCATGGAGCTGCTGGGTGGGTTTGAACCACACCAACCTTTATGTTAGCAGCTGATCACAAACCACTTGAGCCACCCAGGCTCCTTCCATGGTCCCTATCAAACCCACTGCCGTGGAGTTGATTCCGATTCACAGTGACCCTGCAGGACAAAGTAGAACTGCCCCATAGGGTTTCCAAGCTACAAATCTTTACAGAAGCAGACTGCCACATCTTTTTCCCACAGAGCAGCTGGTGGATTCAAACCGCCAAAATTTCAGTTAGCAGCTGAGCACTTAATCACTGCACCACCAGGGCTCCTGAACGGTTCATAACCAAAAAAAAAAAAACCTGTTGCCATCGATTCCAACTCATAGCGACCCTATAGGACAGAGTAGAACTGCCCCATAAGGTTTCCAAGGAATGGCTGATGCATTTTGGTTAGCAGTGAAGCTCTTAACTACTATGCAATCAGAGCTCCCAATGGTCCATTTAAAAAAAAGAAAAAACCCATTGCCATTGAGTCGATTCTGACTCATAGCGACCCTACAGGACCCAGGAGAACTGCCCCATAGGGTTTCCAAAGCTGTAATCTTTATGGAAGCAGACTGCTACATCTTTCTCTTTGTGAAACGGTGAGTGGGTTTGAACCGCTGACCTCTGGGTTAGCAGCTGAGCACTTAACCACAGCACCACCAGTGCTTTACAGCATCACAGGATTTGTCAAAATGCAGAGAACCAAACCCACTGTCCTGATTTCACATAGCACAGGGCTGGGTTTTGGCTTGGAGCAAATACCGAGCACTTATATTTAAATATTGAGGGACCTAAAAATTCACAACGTTCTCAGTTTAGAAAAAAGCTCATTCATGAAGACCTCAGCAACTCTTTGTTGTCATCACATATTATATTCCCCACGTCTCCTCCTGTCCTCACTTGCCCACACCCCTCTGGAGAACCATTCTCAGAATCCAGCTCCACATTCCATGCTATCAAGACCTTCAAGTCTTACATCAGTCAGGGCGCTGAGGGGTGCTGCCCTTTCCCTCGGCGTTTCAGGTTTACTTAGAATGAAGGGATGGACTTCGGTTTTAAGAGGCTGATACAAAACATACAAGAAAACAAAAGCAAGCCAGGGGGAAATGAAGAGTTCGACACAGGCAGTCATAGAGGATGCTGCCAGCGCTAACCTGTATGGTATTTACACCAAGGTAGATAACACTCACAAATGCTGCTTTTAGCAAGAAATCAGAAATAGGTTAGCTAAAAATGTATATTTTGAAATGAGGAGTTACTTAGTCAAAAGCTAATTGTACACAAATACAAATGTTAGTAACATATAGCTCTAGAAAATAAACCTAGCAAGCTATAATTTTAGAGGCATTTATTATATCCACATTGGTTCAAACAGAGGGTGTTAATACTAATTTTGATTTTTCTAATGCATTATCGTTTTAGTTCCTATTTAAATCAAAATGGTAAGCAGACGTTCAGTGGCCAGAGGCTGCAGACAGCTCAGAGAAGAACAAAGGAGACAGGGCAGAGGGCTCGGAGGGGAGGCCATGTTGTTGGCCAAATAACTAGGGAGTGGTTCAGTGGTAGAATTCTCGCCTTCCATGTAGGAGACCCAGGTAGATTCCCGGCCAATGTACCTCATGCACACCACCACCCGTCAGTGGAGGCTTCCATGTTGTTATGATGATGAACAGGTTTCAGGGGAGCTTCCAGACTAAGATGGACGAGGAAGAAGAGCTTGGTGATTTACTTCTGAAAGCCAGCCAATGAAAACCCACAATGTTGTGCATTGGGTCGCCATGAATTGGGGGCCGACTTGATGTCAGCTAACAACAACTTTCATCCCCAAGCAGTTCTCCTGACTTAAAGGCTCAGGTTTGGAGACTTTGAATAGAAGCTTGTTACTTTATGTCTTGACCCACAATTCCATATTCAGCTACCTACATTTGCCTCTCTAGTTCCCATGCAGGTCCTACAACCTACTGCTTTCTTATTAAAAAGGTAATCAGTAACACACTGAGATAATCCGAAGCTACAAAATTCTAAGGGTTGATCACAGCAGATGAAGTTCTCTCCCTAAACAAAACACTGAAAATAGGAAGTAGTACAAGGGGGAACCATGGGAAAAGGGCCAAAGCATCTTGTTTTGGAACCAAAAAAATAGGGGAGTTGTGAGAAATTATCCCCTAATTACTAAGGAACTGTTAACAGATGAAGTCGATCTATATTTGCTGATACAGAAACATATCCAAGATATATTGGCAGAACAGTATGTATAGCAGGAAACCATTTGTGTGTGTGGGTGTGTTTAAAATGCTCATATATGTGCAGAAATATTCTGGAAGGTTACAACAGAAAAATGCTAATCGTAGCTTCCCTCCAGGGAAGTGAGAGCAGTGGTATTCAGGGCATTCTTATTTATTTTCCACTTTATGCCCTTCTCTACTTTTATTTTTTTCCACGAGCACACACTATTTTCACAATTGAAAAAGCAAACTCAGAGTTTAAAGAACGAGAAAGAAAATGGAAGCATGGGCAGGTGCAAGTTAATGAGGTCTGAAAGAGTTTTGTTTACTAAGAAGCAAAGAAACAAAAACACAGCAAAAAGTCCTCAAAACGCACAACGGATAACTGAAAACAAAAATGCTTCCCAACGAATACGGAGACGGCTTTGTATTGCTTTGTTTTTTTGCATGATGCTCTAAAGTTGGTACTTTCAAATATATTGCTGATTGAATGAAAGCCTCAAAATTCCTCTTCCAGAACTGGAAGCCTTTTCAATTTGTTGGGTGATTTCTAGTTAAGATTGAGGCTATAGTGCTGGGAATAAAAGACATCAAAAAGCAAAGGGGTGACATCCTGAATATGAATGAGATGAGGGCAAAGCTAAGATGGTGTTACTAAAGGCAACACAGGGGCCAGGAACACAAAGGTGTTTTAAAGCACAGTCCCAGCTGGAAGAATGGGCTCCTACAGCAGATGTCCAGGTGCTAACTTGTAACTGCGATTCCAGAGCAGGCACACGTACTTTGAGAATGTCCCTATTTAAAACACCTGTGAAATAAAGCAATTAAGAAATGCACTGGCCTGGTTTCTACAGCAGTTGTACAATAGGAAGGATGTCCTGGACTTAAGGATCATCCTTCATAAAAAGGAGCACCGAGGCCAAAGGAAGTGAAGTGATTGGCTCCAGGCTAAACACCATGAACTAAGTCATGGTTTCTCTCAGACTCTGTGGGTTTTTCCACTCAACCACACTGATTACATTTGCAAGAGTATTTCAAATTATGGTAGCCAAAAAATATTAGTAAGTTTATTTTTGCTATAGTTCATTCTTCCCTCCCGTTCTGAGTGAGATTCTCTGCTCACGATGGTTGAGGGCAGGGACCCTGGAGCCAGACAGCACGTGTTTGAATCTCGATGTCTCCTATTCCCAACGTGGGAGTGTTTCTTAGCCTCTCTGTTTGTCCTCAGTGACCTCAGGGGTAAAACAAGTGTAACAGTGGAAAGGAGTAACAATTTAATAAAACCCCAAAAAAACCCAAACCAAATGCCATCAAGTTAATTCCAATTCATGGCGAACCCATGCGTGTCAGAAAGGAACTGGGCTCAGCAGAGTTTTCAATGGCTATAATCTTACAGAAGTAGATCACCAGACCTTTCTGACAAGGTACTGCTGGGTGCACTTGAACCTACCACCTTTAGGTTAGCAGCCAAGCTAACCACTACACCACCCAGGGACTCCACCAACTTGATCGAGTTGTTAAGAAGACAAAGTGAGATAATACATACATGACCCTTAGAACAAGGCCTAGCACACAGGTAGGCTAAAAATTATGTTACCTACTATTCTGACCACATCTATCAAATCTGATAAATTGTCCATTCCTTGAGGTCAGTCAACTAACACGTGGAAAATGTTCAATGTATTTGTGTTTTCATTTTTTTTCCTATTAGTTCAATCTTAAAGGCTGAGGTAGTAAGGGAAACTGATACTTGAGCATCTACTAGTATGTAGGGGACACTGTGCTGGACTTTTATAAACACAACCTAACTTAGTAAGTTCACATTAGCCATGTGAGGAGATATTACACAGATGAGTAGACAAGTCCAAGAAGGTTCTAGAACCTCCCCCAGGTCCCCAAGTTGAGAGAGTGGCCAACTTTGACTACCAAGTGCAGGTCTGCTCTGCTACAAAGCTCGCACTTGCTCCACACACCACATTAGATCAAGAGATGTTTGGTTTTAATGACAATAAGAATTACTTAATTTATTAGTCTTCTGGAAAAAAAACAAAACTCCAATGGTTTTTCTTCCACTTCCTGAAGGATAAACAGATTCCTCTGCCTTTTGATGAAGGCCTTCAATCAATTTTTTTAAGCCAAACCAACAACTCAGCCCCAGCTTCCCCGATATCTATGTACAAACCCTTCCCTTTACTCAAGCAAGACTTGGTATCTCCACATTTCTTTAACCCTGTCCTGCCCTAATCACTACATCCCTTCAGTTATCCAAACCCCTGTCAGCCTACATATGGCTTGAGCCTCACCTTCTCCATCAAGGCCTAGGGCTCACACCTCTTTTCTTGCTGCCCGTTTCCAACCACACTTGACCGTTCATGGCGATACCACTTCTCAGGCATTTATTTGCTGCCTTGTAGTTTGCCTGATCTCATTATCTGGTCAGTGAAGGCCACTGGTCAGAGGCTTTGAAAGCATAAGGCATGCAAAGGCATGTTAACCAAGACAGTTACTGCACGAGGGCTTCTGTCAGGCAGGAAAATGAAAAACAAAAATCAAATTGCGCTCCAAGCCATTTCAAAAGATTCAAAGGAACAGTGATACAGAAGCTAATGTGCCAGTTCCCATCAAGCCTAATGTTGTCAACCAATTAGTAGAATAAATTGATTTACTTCATAATGGGCTATGTCTCCGTGTTAATTTGCCTGCATGCTGGAGTGGAGGATCAGTACATAAAGAAAAGGTGGAACAGGGTGATATGGTTGAGAGGAAAGATGGGGATGGCTGTGATGGATCGCATGCGGGGCCGGACAATGTGTTATAGGGGCAGAAGCCTCAATGCGTGGTGTAGAAAAGCTAAACATGGTAACTGAGGAAGGTAGAGAAATTCTCCATTGCTTATATATAAAAACTTATTGGACAAATACTTACTGAGCCTTATCACACTCAAAACTCTATGTCAGGCATTAAAAAAGTTGAAAATTAGGTATGGAACCTACAAGAAAGGAACTTAAAAATCAAGATGATAATCCAAGATACAAGTTATACAAATGATATTAAAGAAAAAATATAAAACTATAATCACACCCATAGCAAAATGTGGAAACAGATGAGGGTAATGGTTGAACAACATGATGAACATAATTAATGTCACTGAACTGTACATGCAGAGAATGTTGAAATGGCATCTATTTTGTAACATGCATATTTACCACAATAAAAAAAAAGTAATAAAGAAAAAATAACTATAGTCACACCCTTTTTCAAGGACTTAAACTGCTGAGTGGTCCAGTTTTATTTACAGAAATAATGAAATACACATGCTAGCCAGGACTCAATCAGGTGTTATGAGAACAGTCTCTTGCAAAATGCAGAGAGTAATCGACATGCCTTTATTTGAGAGTATTTTCCATTATTTTCAAAAACAAAGATGAAGCCAAGGAGACAAGTTTTCTCCCAATTATCTCATCGTATTTCTTTTGACTATTCCAGGCATTTAAAGAAAGCTTACTATCAAAGGCCTGCCATATATTTTGAAAATTCTGCAATGAGAAATTTCCACATTAACATTATAGCTCACCCTACATCCACAAGTGTTAATTTTAATTACAAGTGATTGTGTATATTAAGACTCACCATGGAGACCAGTCGACAGGACGGTGACAATGTCCCTGATCATGTATTTGAATTCACTACAATGCTTTGTCACTGGGGGTTTCAGTGTTTAGTAATAATGTGCTTTGTTCTCGCAAGTGCCCCTCACACCTGCCAACTGAAAAGAAAGGCATAGCGATTTTTACTGGATGGGGTGCAATCATGCTGCCCCCTTGTGGCTGCTGCCAGCAGATTATTTCTAAAGACAGGAGAAAAAGGCATGTGAAACAGGCGGGAGAGGAAAAACAACCTAGCATGAATGAGTATAAGGAGAAAAAACTGAAACAGAACTTACTCCACCCCCGCCCCCCGCCCCAAAAGTGATCTCTTCTAAAAATCCGTTTTTATTTAACAGGTATCAAACAATCAACTTTGCAGGCATAAATTATACTCAAACTTCAAAAATGTATAGATATGTCTATGCATTACTTAAAATTTTGTATACTGAAAAGGTTAGACAAAAGTGTATTTGTATAAATATACAGGCATACACACACGCGCATATGCGTGCGCTTCTACTGCAACCCATCGTCCTTATACTGAACATACTAACCATTCAAAGTCCATAGACTATAATGGCTGTGTGGATCAGGTAGACAAAGAACAGAGAAAGATAAGGTGGACATTAAAGGAAGGGGGAAAGGTGAGGAGTGGACTTAACCAGGCTGTGTGACTCTCCATTTGAAATGCAAATTATCCATTTCCCAGCAGGTAAAGAAATACTTGAAATTTAAGAACAATTAAAATTCAGCAGGAAGTCACAGAGCTACCAGTAGGGAATTGTCATGGTTTCTTTCCTTTACATATTAAAATCACTTCAAAAATTAAATTTTATTCCAATTTTATAACTAGTAAGATTTTCTTTATAAAATTCAAATCAAATGGGGGGGGCGGTAAGCAAGCAGGGAATCAAGCCACATCTTAATAATATTTCCCATATTATGTTAAACTATTCTAAGTAGCTAACTAAAATATTCAGTACATCTAGCTAACAGGAAACAGTTATATTTTCTGAGATACCTTAAAAATGCTATTATGACATCTATAATAATTTTCATGACAACATTCTAAAATAAAATCTATTTTCACATCAGACTCAGACCTATTTCCTCTAGAAAGTACTGCAGATCCTAGGCTCACTCAGTTGCCAGTAATAACACTGACTCACAAGCACGCAGTGACCTCTGCTGGACAATCTACGAATTGCACCCTAAAGACAAGAAAAGTATCCATAAAGTTCCCTTTCATGGTACAGGTAGTCCCCAACTTATGACAGGGGTTCTGTTCTGACGACTCTGTCATCAGTCGGTTCTGACATAAGCAGAGTATTTTTTTTTTTGAAGCTTTCATTATTTTTGCCTTTTACTATCAGTACCTTCATAAATCCAATCTTTGTCTTTGAACATCTGAGAATAACATCAGCAAATTACGTGCTGCAACATTGTATATGTACATATTACTAACAATTAAAAAAAACACATCCATTGCCATCCAGTCGATTCTAACTCATAGTGACCTATAAGATGTACAAAAACAAAATAGACGGTTCTAAGTGCAGTTTGTCATAACTCGAACACGTTGTAACTTGGGGACTTACCTGTATTTAGAAATAAAAATAATTCCTCAAAACAGCTCAAATATTTAGTCTTAGAATAGTTCCCTTGACCTAATTTTACAAAGCACTATAAAAGCTTACGCTCTCAGGGGATTTGATTTGGCTCAGTAATTTACTCAGTTATAAATTCAGAATTCAATCATCCACAAACATCTTTGTCTTTGTTAGTGTTTGTATGATTTATAGTTCTCCCTCAAGGGAAATAAAATTAAATTTCTTCACTATTCTTATGCGAGATATTTGAACTATGAAATATGGCTATAAGAGGACTATTTCCAATTTTTTTCTAACTAGGCCTAGAGTCCAAGTGTCATTTCTCTTTGTCATCGAGTCAATTTCTAACTCATGGCAACCACATGTGTTACAGAGTAGAACTGAGCTCTATAGAATTTTCTTGGCTGTAATCTTTATGAAAGCAGATCACCAGGACTTTCTTCCATGGCATCACTGGGTGGCCTCGAACTGCCAATCTTTTGGTTAGTAGCCAAGTGTAAACCATTTGCACTACCCAGGGACCTCCTTGTGCCATTAGCATATCTAAAATTTTCTCTGGTCTTAAATTCATGAAACAAGATATAATTAGGCATGAAGGTGGATAGCTAAAGATGGTACTAAATCTCCCTTGAAGAAGTATACAAGGGAAAATACAGTATATATTCTGACTACTACTCTTTTTTATATGCAGACCCGTTGCCATCAAGCTGATTCAGACTCATAGTGACCTTATAGGACAGGGTAGACCTGCCCCAGAGAGTTTCCAAGGCTGCAATCTTTACAGAAGCAGACTGCCACATCTTTCTCCCACACATCAGGTGGTGGGTTTGAACCACCGACCTTTCGGTTAGCAGTCTTTCACTTAACCACTGTGCCACCAGAGCTCCTCATCGACATAGGCACTTTTAAAAAGCCATTTTTGGAGAGAGCAATCTGACAACTTCTACCCAAATTTTAGCTGGCCATTCCCTTGACCCTGCAATTCCATTGCCAATTATATATTCTACGGGATGAATTCATATAAGTTCACTGCAATGCTGGTTTTTACAGGAAAAAAAAGAGAGAGAGAAACTGTGATATATTAATTTAAAAAATACTTTGCAATCATTAAAAAGAACAAAATAGGTCAAATGTGCTTATGTAAAAAGAGACCAAAATTATTTAAATTTAACAAAGAAAATGGCAAAGGAGCGTACATTGTAGGTTTGTGTGTATATTTAAAACTTCTGGAACAACACACACACAAAACTTTTATGATTAATTCTGGGGACTCCAATGGGGGTGGAGAAGGTCGGGCACTTCTATTTTCTTCCTTACATTCTTCTGCGATGTATGACTTCCTTGCCATGAGCACGCTCTATTTCATAATGAAAAGAACTCCAATTGCTGAATTCTTACTTGTGTTAAATACATATTAGAGGCCAAAGAGCAAACTATAGAGGCCAAAGCTGTAAAGCAATTAAAATTAACCAGGGTCTTCCTCCAGGCACTCGCCGGCATTCTGAGAAAACTAGATCCTTTGGAATTAAAAAGAAAACAAAACTTGGAGAGGCACTATTTATTGGCATTTCTGCTTCTTCAGCAGGAAAATACAGTCCTATCTGGACTACTTCTGAAAAGATGGAATCTAAAAGTATTGGAGGGGCGGGGAAGAGCAGGGAGGATTCAGAGGTAGAATTCTTGCCTTCCATGTAGGAGACAGGGGTTCAATTCCTGGTCAGTGTACCTCCTGGGCAGCCAACACCTGTCACTGGAGACGTGTGTTGCTACAACACTGACAAGTTTCAGCAGAACTTCTAGACTAACATGACTGGGAAGAAAGGCCTGGCGATCTACTTCCAAAAATCAGCCAATGAAAACCCTATGGATCACACAACAGTCCCATCTGCAACCAATCATGGGGATGGTGCAGGACCGGGCCGCATTTTGTTCTGCTGTGCATGAGGTCACCATGAGTCAGGGACCCAACTGGACAGTAGATAAGAACAACAAAAGTATTGGAGCTCTGAATTCAAGTCCCATCTTTTACATAACAGTGGCCTTTTACTGGCAGATTAAGTGATTACAAAATAGATTACACGAAAGTTTCGGGGCCTTCAGGCTATACTTAAAAATTATGACCCAGAAGCCCTAGGGCGTGCTTAAGAAACAAGAGGAAGACATCTTGTCACAGAGGCCCAGACAGGATTATTCATCCTGGCCCCACCTGCCTTCCCTAGCCCACTCCCTCATCCACAGGGACACTCATGCCCCTCAGGCCACAATGCTTGAGCCTGCTGTGTGGTCATGTCTAATGCTGTGTAATTTGGCCACACTTTCTTCACCCCTGGGTCTGTCTCCTCATCTGTAAAATGGGTGGTACCCACTGGCTGAGAGTACGTGCCTCCTAGGAACAGCTCAATAAGCAATTGCTGGTTGGCCATGAACACTGCCAGGTGTTATAATAAACGGAGGTACAGGACGCGCCAGGCAAGGAGAGGAGGAAGTGCTGGGAGAACTTGAAAAGAAACAGAAAAGAAGCTCCCAGCCGTGACTGGGCAGCAACCCTGGCTGCCGAGTATATACACTATTGTTTTCCCAGGACCACAAAAAGGGCTGAACGATAACATACGCAAGATGCACGTACAGACGGCAGGCTGAGGAGCAAGACTGGGGACTGTGTGCATAGGGCTCCTTGCCCATGCACTTGCTGCCAGCCGCAGTCCCTCCAGCCATTAGGGTCCACCCCCTGTGCGTGTGGTCCTGGGCCTTCCTACCACCTTGGACCTAACATCATCCATGATCTCTTGTCTCTTCAGTATCTTCCAGCTCTTGCTCTCCACTCTATCCTTCTAACTACCACTAAAACATGCTCAGTTGTCAATCTTCCTAAAAATGTGTTTTTGCTCTCCACCCCTTCCCAAAAGAATCCCACCCTCAAACCTCTTCTGTCACAGACCCATCCAGTTCTCCAGCTTCACAGTCAAATTCTACTCCTGCTATCTCTGATGTCTCACCTCCCACTCACTCTACAACTCCCCAAACACAGCTTGTACCTTGACGGCTCATAGATCCAGCTCTTCCATAAGGCCCTAAACTAAATAACTAAGTCCCTCCGAGGTTGGTTTTCATCATCTCCCCCCCCCACACACACACCCCTACCGGCTTGACCCAACGCTCTCCTGTTCCACTCTAGTCCTCTGCTCCTCACAGGTCTGCTGGGCAGGCTCCACCTCAGGAGATGGCCTTGGGCATTTCCACACTCCCCCAACACCATCACCTCTGCTCCCTCAGCCTCAGTCACAGCCAGGAGCTGAGGGTCTCCATACTCCTTTTTCCACCCAGGCCTCTCTATGAGTCATGAATCCCATGAACTACATAACATTCCAATGTGGGCCACACAAGTACCTCCACTCAATGCATCCATATCTGCCCAAACCTCGTCCCCTTCTCTGAAGGCCATCTTCAAAGACCCTGTTTCCAAACAAGGCCCCATTCATAGGCACAGGGGTTAGGACTTCAGTATATCCTTTTGGGAGACATAATTCATTCTGTAATACTTGGTTTGTTCGCTGAACCTAGACTGCTGCTGGACCCCCAGCAATCACTCAAATATCTGTTTACACGCCCCGCCGCCCTCACCGCCTCATTTTGATCCCTCTTCTCTCGACTGTGACTGTCCCAGCCCGGAGCAACAGGACAGGCCCTCCAGCCTCCCCTCAGCTACTTCCCCACCTCCCTGGCCTTCCCCTCCCTCAGGTTTTACCTGATAAGCCCACCTTCCATTTCTTTAGTTTAAAGGTAGCCACCTCAGCTTCCCTGATTATCTCCACTCTCAAGGCTAACCCCAGTCTTCACATGCCCCAATGGGACAATTTCAGTTACAAACTGTGAGGGTCAGCTATGTTATATGTAGGCTATGAGCTCCATTAGGGCAGGAACCATGTGTGTCCTCTGCACTGGTATTTGCCTAGTATCCACCCCATGGCCCTGGGCATAGGACATCAGTCCACTGAGTGAAGAAGATAGCCTAATATGTTCAAGTAGTCATTACTAAAAAAATATATTAAATACATAAATAAAATGGCCACAGAGACCTTCTCTAATTCTGTGAAGTTTGTGGTTTGACATTATATAGTACCACTGGTGGGTGGTGCAAACAGTTAAGAGCTTGGCTGCTAACCAAAAGGCTGGAGGTTTGAATCCTCAGAAGAAAGATCTGGCAATCTACTTCAGAAAAATCAGCCACTGAAAACCTTACGAAGCATAGTTCTACTCTGACACAATAAGGTCACCATGAGTTGGAAATGACTTGATGGCAACTGGTACCCTTAATCAGGGTACACCATTTTAAAATAGCATAATTTCTCATGTAAGTCTAAAAGAAAATTACAAAACATACAGAAGAGAAAAGACTCCATGGAGAGAGAGAGGGAGAGAGAGAGAGAGAGATTTTTTTAGGCTGCAAAACATTGCAGAGCTGTCCACAGTGAGTGGATACTGAACTCTGAAACCAGAATAACACAGCAAAGGCAAACAAACTCAAAACTACTTTGCTGTGTGCCCTGTGGGGCTTCCGAGTGGAATCTGGCAGCTGAGCACCTTGGTGCCTTAGACCTGGGCCCAGGGGAGGCATCTGTCCTGCAGCAGGAAACTGATAAAACAAAGAGGGGGCCCAAAGGACACAAAGACTTTACCAGGTTCAGTGGGAGTTCTCCGAGCTTAGCATTTTAAAACTGCTTCATACAAGCGGCAGTGGAGTCCCCAGGGCCCAGCTCTGTGCTTCAACAATTTTATGACTGCTTTGACAAGACTGCAGGTTTGCTCTCTGGTGGCCGTGACACCGCCAAGGGCAGCTCAAGAGGGTAGTCGTTCTTAAGGTCACAGGCATGTTGAGTGCTTCACACATGCCTGGTGTGCATGGAGCCCTGCAAGTCTTACAGGTGACTTGCTTCAAGGACAAATCCATGGAGTAAGGATAAAAGATGTGTTCCTTGATGGCCTGACTCCAGTTCCTTGAGGCTGTCGTTGGAGTGGCATGACAATAAACTACGCAGAAGTCTTTCACATTGTGTTATGTTAAATGTCGCCTGGCTGCTGGCGGGGGTGAGCAGGGATCAGAAATTCATTTGGCAAATGGAGCCTTTGTCATGCAATATCATCGCCAGTGACCAAAAAACCCAAGGCCGTAGGGTCCGCTCCAACTTACAGCAACCCTATAGGACAGAGGAGAACTATCCCACAGGGTTACCAAGGCTGTAATCTTTACAGAAGCAGACTGCCACATCTTTCTCCCATGGAGCAACTGGTGAGTTTGAACTGCCGATCTCTTGGCTAGCAGCTGAGCACTTAACCACTGTGCCACCAGGGCTCCTCCTTGTCAGTGACAAGGAAATGTGAATTACACTTCTTAGGTACCAGTGGATGTTAAGAATGTTATCTGCCTATATTTTTTACAATAAAAAATATTTTAAAAAAAACGTTATTTGCAGAATAACTGAGGATAAAAGAGATATTTTAATTGGGCAAAATTAAGCCTGTACTTTACATCCTCGTGGCACCTGGCTCTGCACCTGACTTTCCAAGAGCGGTATGTGTCATGATCCGTCCACCTGGCTCAAACAAAAGAATAGTCAATGAGGAACCAAGGTATCAGGATTCTAGACTCAACACTGCCACTAAATGACACCAAGAAGCTTAGACAGGCCTGTCTTCTCTCTGGGAGATTAACAAACCAAGTTTTAAAAAGTGAAAATGCAGGTAAGGAGAGGCACACAAGCTAATTAGCAGATTTTTAGAGCAAGCTGTAGAAATGTACTATATTTGGCATGTTCCAATTCTTCCCTTTTTTATATTTAGATAATATTTTACTATAAGAGTAAACCAAATAAAGCTAAAAACAAAAAAGAAGAAAAAAATCCCTATAATTGATTAGCTCTCTGGAGAATCACTAAGACAATACTGAACATTGATAGAAGTATACTTTATAGTAACTAGGGCATAATCCCCCAAAACACAAAAACAATGAGTTGGTAACGTTGTCAAAATATCATTTTTCATGAAAGAGTTAAGTTTGAAAGACTGACTATATGGTTAGAATACAGGCAGTCCCCAGATTACAAATGAGATCTGTTCCTGATTGCGTCTTTAAGAATTTGCAGGTAAGTCAGACAGTTCTTGTTCTTGTTTAGCCTTACTTTAGTGCAAGAGAGCCCTGGTGGCCAGTCGTTAACCAAAAGGTCAGCAGTTCAAATCCACCAGCTGCTCCTAGGAAAACCTCTGGGGCATTTCTACTGTGTCCTACAGGCTACTACGAGTCGGAATCAACTCAACAGCAACAGGTTTAGTGCCAAGAAAAGGCTGGAAGCCATTTCAATGATTTAAAAGCTGCACATGTAGCAAGTGAAGGTGATTATGATGAAGAATTTGTTGTGAGCAGGGGTTGGTTCAGTCATTTCAAAGTGAGCGCAAATGTACCAGTTGTCCCTAAATTGGATGCTCGTAATCCAGGGACTGCCTGTATCTGAAACACTTACACACTAAAAATAAAGTATGTATTTCCTAACTAACTACCATCAATAATGTCTTCATTTTTGATTTTTGGATTATTACAGATGAGCAACCACAATTAGCTAAACTTTTTTTCCTTTTTGATAACCATAATTAAGTCCAAGTTCATGAAAACCAGATTCTCCTCCCTCATGAATAGTTTAGAAAATAATATACTTTATTATTGAAATTCTGCCCTAAAGCTTTCTTGGCTGTTCAAATAATTTCCCAACTGCATTTCAAATTAAACGCCTAAGTTTTCATCTCTCTCCCGTAGGGAGTTCTTCTGCATTACAACATATTTTAACATGTTTAAATGAAAGCAATGCTATAAAGTGTTATTTCTCATTGAAAACGGTCATTAATATCACTTCATACTTCAGAGAGCACAATAGTTATTTGGCAATAAAGCAGAGTATGATCATCACCCACTAATAACCTGAGAGGGAAGTCCTGCTAGGACTTTATGTCTATCTGAATGCTCTTCACACAAGCACACCCCGGTCATTACTTAGATGGGAACATTTCTCATGTCAACGCTCTAACTCAATAATTACATGTTCCTTTTTATAATGACTGTCTCCCTCTGAATTTTCCATGCTCTTTTCATGCTCATCCCTGACATCCTTGCCATACGACTCCCATTTAGGTATTTATTTTTTGGAACTGTTAAACCACGTATTTGCTTTTATTTAAGGAAGAGCTTTATTAATTACTCTTTTGTTAAGAGGAAGGAGGGGGAGGTATGTTGCTTTAAATTAAGCAAGAAAAGCTGTTTATACCTGGAGCTTCCATTTGTCTGGACCTAAACAAAAACCACACATCTGTCAGTTTGTCGTGCTGTGGTGGCTTGTGTGTTGTGTGATGCTAGGAGCTATGCCATTGCTATTCAAATATCAGCAGGGTCACCCACGGTGGACAGGTTTCAGGGGAGCTTCCAGACTAAGACAGACTAGGAAGACGGACCTAGCGGTCTACTTCTGAAAAAAGTTAGCCAGTGAAAACCTCATGAATAGCAGCGGAACACTGTCCGATATAGTGCTGGAAGACTAGCCCCCCAGGTTGGAAGGCACTCAAATCATCATGCTTGGTAAAGTGGAGGGTCAGCGAAAAAGAGGAAGACCCTCAACAAGAGGGACTGGCACAGTGGCTGCAACAATGGACTCAAGCATAACAACGATTATGTGGATGGCACAGGACCGGGCACAGTGTTTTGTTCTGTTGTACACAGGATGACTATGAGCCAGAACTGGTTCAATAACAGCCAACAACAACAAACCAAAAAAACCGTACCTGTTGCAGTCAAGTCGATTCTGACTCATAGTCAACTGCATGTGTGCAGAGTAGAACTGTGCTCCATAGGGTTTTCAAGGCTGTGACCTTTCAGAAGCAGATCACCAGGTACTTCCAGGTGAATTCAAACCACCAACCTTCTGGTTAGTAGCCGAGCATTTAACCATTTGCACCACCAAGGGACTCCAACCGGACTTACTGGTACTATCACTGGACCTACTCCCCCAACTAGACCTAGCTGGAATCATATTTTAAACAATGATCCCTAATAAACTGCTTCCTGTGAATAACTTTATACTGTTGATCACTTATCAGGAGCAACAAACAGTAAGCTAGAATGTAAGCTCCGTGCAGACAAGGACTTTTCCCTGCTGTATCCCCAGCATCTAAAAAAGCACATGGCAGGCATTCGATACGTACTTACTGAGCAAATATTAACTAAAGAGCAAATAAGTTAGAAAAAGGAGGCAACTTCAAGTGTCTTTTGGGGCAAAGCATCAGGAACATCAGCAGTCCTGCTCGTACTATCCGACAACTTTTAAGTTGTTTTGTATTCTAAGCTCTCCATAGGACCAGTGCAGTAAAAGGAAATTTTTAAGACTTCTGTCTTGTTTCAAGCCCACTGGATTCTGAGACAAAGATCCACAAGTCTGTCAGAGCTTACATTCTAGAAAGGCCTCTTTTCCTGATGAAATCAATGGACCAGCCTGACTTGCAGCTTTAATTGCCTTGTTTTCCAGCTAAAACGAAAGCAAACATAGCAAAGTAGTTTTGCTTTCTTTTAATCAATCGGAGTAATTGCTAACACCTACTTCAGAAATGCTGGGATTTGTTAACTTTTGCAAATATTCAATCACGAAATGATAAACACACTTGGAAACTTAGCTTTGTACTATTTAAAACTGGCAGTCGAGGGAGAGGGAACCTTAAGCACTGCTTCAGAGGCTTAAATTAAAACCTCAAAAAAATGGGCTCAAAGAGTTGGGCTCCTGGGTGGTACAAATGGTTAAGTGCTTGACCACTAGCCAAAAGGTTGGTGGTTCAAAACCACCCAGAAGTGCTTTGAAAGGCTAGCCTGGTGATCTGCTTCCAAAAGGCCACAGCCTAGAAAACACATGGGGTCACCCATGAGCCAGAATTGACTTCATGGCAACTAACAACATACAGAGATATATGCTGATTCCAGAGATAAACAACATGCAAATCAGATGTAAAATATCCCAAATATCTTTGTTCATAAACAGAAACACTTTCTTCATCCTAACAGTGCCATGTGGCAGGCACATGGGCCTGAGGTCGACATTTGATTTTTATAAGCAGACTAAAACTGCATGTAATGCTATATCATCTTAAAACGCATATGTGAACCCAAGATTAAAACCTATAAAGCAAAGCTGAACTGCAGAGTGACTGTAATAAATGCAACAATGAAAAGCTGGCTTCAAAGAAATGCTTAAAAGAAAACTCTAAAAAACTTCATGAATGTTTTATCATTTATTTTTAAAATTGATGTATTTTATCTTAAAACACATGTTGAGAGCTGCAGTGAGTTCCTCTTTTTATGTTGGTAATGGTGTTAGGAGTCTTTGATGACACTAGGGGATTTAAAGAATACTACATAAACATGGAAGTATATGTCTGTATAAGTGTCACTTTTAAAGTGACCCAACTATCTCAGATGGCCTATAATTTAACACTCCATCTTGTACTTTGGGAAATGACCAAGACAAGCTGACTATGCTGTTGTTGCTGTTAGGTGCCATGGAGTCGATTCCAACTCACAGCAACCCTGTGTACAACAGAACGAAATACTGCCTGGTCCTGCACCATCCTCACAATCATTGTTACACTTGAGCCCACTGTTGCAGCCACTATGTCAATCCATCTCGTCCTCTTTTTCGCTGACCCTCTCTACTTTACCAAGCATGACGTCCTTCTCCAGGGACTGATCTCTCCTGACAACTTGCCCAAAGTATGTGAGATGTCACTTACAAATGAATTCTCCAAAAATAAGAAACCAACATCGTCAATTTTAAACCATGGCCATGCTGCTATGCTAAGCATTACATGAATCAAGTTCAGCAGAATCCTTGCCTTCTAGGAATTTAGTCTCCAACAAGTAACATCTGATGATGATGATGTTGTTTAAAAAAACCAAACCCAGTACTGTCAAGTCGATTGTGACTCATAGCAATGCTATAGCCCAGGCAGAACTGCCCCATAGGGTTTCCAAGGCTGTAATCTTTACAGAAGCAGACTGCCACATCTTTCTCCCTTGGAGCGGCTGGTGGGTTCTAACTGCCTATCTTTCGATTCGCAGCTGAGCGCTTAACCACCATGCCACCAGGGCTCCTTTGATGTTACTGTTAGGGGTCATGAGGTTAGCTTCCAACTCCTGGTGACCCCAGAACAACACACTGCCCAGTCCTGTGCCATCCCCATGATTGGCTGCAGATCAGACCATGGTGACCCACAGAGTTTTCACAGGCTGATTTTTTTGAAGTAGTTCACTAGGCCTTTCTTCCTAGTCCGTCTTAGTCTGGAAGCTCTGGTGAAACTTGTACAGCATCATAGCAACACGCAAGCCTCAAGGGACAACTGGGAGTGGTGCATATGAAGTGCACTGGCCATGAATTGAACCTGGGTCTCCTGCATGGAAGGCGAGAATTCTACCACCACACCACCACTGCCCCCTAACATCTGACAGCCTACTGCATAAGTGAGCAGAGGCTAGACACTGCATAAGCATAGGAACTGTAAAGCTCAGAAGACTCAGGGAGACTTGCAGGGTGATGTGTGACGGGAACGCGGCAGGCACTGCATGGCTGGGCAGGGGAGAAGCCTAAAGATGAAATAGATTTTTTTTTTTTGGTTGCTCAAATGGTCATAGAAACCCTAGCAAAAACAGAGTCCTTCAGGGTGTGCTCTCAGGAATTCTCTATAGTCAATTCACTCATTAAGTTATGTGTTACCAGCAGTTAGATCAGAATGCACAAAAGAACATGAAAATAAAATTAAAAGGATAAAAATAAGCACCCTTGATTAAACCTTGGCTGTACCTTACCATGGTTAAACATCTACAGTCGCCCAAGCACTCAGGATGAAAGGAATTATGTGTCGACCAGTGTGCAAAGAAACACAGAGCACAAATAAAACATTCCTGACGTTGTGCTTTCACAGAAATTAGAATTTTTTTGTTCCAAACGGCAAAAATCAATACAACCAAAAACTTCCAATGTATTTTCTGCTGTTTTGAGTAGAGAATGATACACACTTTCTCTTAAGACCCAAGTGTTTTTTCTTATATCCCACACAAAATCAATCGATACTCCTTTCTAAAAGGACATATGACCAGCTACAGTTGTTAACCTACAGGCTGGCCATTCAAACCTACCTAGCGGCTCCACAGGAAAAAGACCTGCCAGTCTGCTTCTGTAAAGATTACAGCCTAGGAAACCCAACAGGACAGTTCTACTCTGTCCTACAGGGTTGCTATGAGTGGGAGTTTCTCTCTCAAAACAGCTCTGCCATTCACTCATAAGGGAAGTACTCATAGAAAAGGTAGCTTACACATCATTAAAGAAAGAGAGGAAGTGCTTATACCGGGAATTAGTCAAGTCCCTTCATTGCCCTGGAGCTAAGATGTAGACAGTTCCCCACCAACCACCAACCAGAGAAGGGGAGCAGCCCTGACCCCTTCCTGACCGAGCCTTGGGCTCTACTCAGCCACACAGCCTCACAACGGTCTTCAAAGGAAGCACTGAGAACCCAGTTTATATGGTGACCCAGTGAGTCCTTCTTCAGCACAGGTGTCTAGCTCCACGAAGCCTAGATAGTAGTTGGAACTCCGCACCCCGAACAGAACGAGGCCGACTCCCCAGGTTCCAGGCAAGCACTGTACTGAGATCACCAACCACGGCAGAATTTGCTACAGAACGAAGCTAACTACTACATCTTTCAGGGTCAACACAGCTCCCTGGGGCGTGACCTTTGGTGACTGAGCAGGAGTATTGTGACGGATCACTAAAGGCAAAACTCAGTACATTGACTTTCCTGAAAAATTTAAACATCATTTATAAGAGACCAGAGTTTTAGAAAAGCTGTATCATATTAATTACCCTAGGTAATTTTCTTTTTGAGGAAAGAACTACATGGACTGACTGTTCACTTATCTCCTACTTGTGTTTTAGATTTCAGGCAATTATTTTTTCTGTAAAGAAGTCAAAATGAAATCACTTTATTGCTATTGTACTATGCATTCTCCCTCCTTGCCAATTTTACACTTCAGTGAGTAATTATTTGATTAATGGCCAGCCCCTAACAAGAAATGAGTTCCATGAAGTAGATGCAGGATGTGTTCTTGCTTAACAATCAGTCTCCACTGTCCATCACAGACCTGACCCCCAGTACCCGACTTGCCCTGTTCATCACAGACCTGATCCCCAGTACCCAACCCCACTGTTCATCACAGACCTAACCCCCAGGACCCAATCCCACTGTCCATCAGACCTGACCTCGAGTGCCCAACCCCACTGTCTATCACAGGCCTGACCTCCAGTGTTCTACTCCCCTGTCCATCACAGACCTGACCCCCAGTGCCCGACCCCACTGTCTGTCACAGACCTGACCTCCAGGAGCCAACCTGCCCTGTCCATCACAGACCTGACCCCCAGTACCCAATCCCACTGTCCATCACAGACCTGACCCCCAGGAGCCAACCTGCCCTGTCCATCACAGACCTGACCCCCAGTACCCAACCGCACTGTTCAACACAGACCTAACCCCCAGTACCCAATCCCACAGTCCATCACAGACCTAACCCCCAGTACCCGACCCCCACTGTCCATCACAGACCTGACCCACATGACAGCCATTTTATTCTTCTGGTTTCATTGCGTTCCCAAGCAAAACTGGCAGTAATTTGTTTAAACATTCACCTGTCTCCACGCATGAGTTTGGGACACGTCACCGACTATTACAGTCTTTAAATTTCTATTTTTCTTACCTGCCCCAAAGTACAACTGATCGTCCTTAGGAGCCAGAACGCCATGGAGTTATATCAATCCAATCACTCCCTAGCTGAAGACACTGAGAAGCTTGTGAGGAGTGTCTCCCATGGCCCATTCTTTTAGATAAGACATACCCATCCAGAAGGAAAATTCCTTACTGGGTGTTTTTTTAGCAGAACCTGGTTATGCTAAATGTACCACATAAGAAAGACCTGGGAAAAAATTTTTTTTCTATTTCTACCTTTGAGAACAGTAGAGCAACACAGCTTCCTGCCTCTTTGAAACGTGGGTTAAATACTGGATAGAGAACACTGGCTACCCATCTGTGGGCTAGCAATCAGGAGCATGTATGCGTGTGTGAGTGGTCTGGCTGAAAAAAACAAGAGGATGGCCCAAGCAGTTTCCACATTCTCTTTTGTTGTTGTTGGGCATCCTGTTGCCTTATGGTATTTGAGTAAGAGGTCTCTCTTTTCACTTTCTTTCAAAACCCAACACTAAAGCCCGGAAAACAAGGAACTCACCTAGTTTGCTAGATAGCCAGAAAGGTGCTGGGGATGGGGCATGATAGAAATATTAAGGCTACAAAATTGCCAATATCCTTCCAAGTCATAGACAAAAGTACAGATTTTAGTGGATAGGTAAGAGTGGACAGCCTTACATAATAACAGTGCTCTTACTGAAGTGTATGTTGTTTGTGGGATGGACGTGTCTCACTCCGCTAGCAAGGAGACTGCCTACAGCTTTACTGGAATATGAACAAGAGATACACATACAAGTCCTAGAGAATGAAAACATATTAGACCAAAGCTAACTACCACCACATCCAAGCAATATGCAAATCCTTTAGTTGTAAGAAACAGATTATATATAAAGTAACAAATGGAATAAGTGGGCTAAACTTTAAAGCGTTCATTATGGAGAGATGTGCATTTCAAATAAAACACTGGTAGCTAAAGCAAATGGAAGGATGAGATGGGTGCGTTAAAACAGAAGGGCTCGTTTAAACGACAAGACGTACAACTCTGAAGAAGGTAAGAGGCATGGCTTGGCAAAAAGAAAAAAGAAGGTAATTTAAGAGACAAGATAAACAGGTCTGCCTGGATCACTTTTAAGGAAAATAAAGACTTAGAGGGTCTTACAGAGGACTAATAATCAGATGTTTTGTGATAAGTTAGGAGGACTTTGTTCTTTAGCAACTAGGAGGGAACAAATTACATTCCTCACAAAAAAGGAGACAATTATTGGGAGTAGAACTGCATAAGTAAAAGAGCCTCAGCTCCAGATACTTTGATTTGAGGCATCTGATGTCCTTCTGAACCCTTAGCTCCACTTCATGAGCTCTTAGCGCAGACAGATCCCGTCTGCCTTTTCCCGCATACCCAATACTGCATTTTCCTCAGCGCCCCCCCCCCCAGATATGCTCACCATGTTTAAAGACTGAAAGATCTTATCTTTTTCCCTGTTTTGACAAACTTTCCCTCCTGTGAAGAAAAAAAAACTATGCCCCACAAACAAAAATAACATGTACAGCATGAGCTACCACACAAACCATGATTATGTGGGGGAAGGGGCCCAAACCAACCTGATAAACCTACATAAAAATGCATATGAAGCAAAACGGTACAGCTGCTGTGGAAAAGAGTTTGGCAGTTCCTCAAAAAGTTAAACATAGAATAAGCAGCAATGCGAACAGATATTTGTACACCAATGTTCACTGCAGCACTATTCACAATGGCCAACTGTAGAAACAACTGAAATGACCACCAACAAATGAATGGCTAAACAAAACGTGGTATACACGTACCATGGGATGTTACTCAGCCATAAAGAGAAACGAAGTCCTGAAAAATGCCACTACATGGACGTACCTTGAAAACATGTTGAGTGAAATAATCACAAAAGGACAAAGATCATATGATCTCATTTATATGAAATAATAAGAATAGGCAAATGTATAGAGAACAAAGTTTATTAGCGGTTACCAAGGGCAGGAGGAGGGAAAAAGGAGAACCACTGTTTAGAAAACAGTGAGTTTCTGTTTATGATGATGGGAAATTTGGCAGCAATTATGGATGATGGTTGCATAACATGATTAACATAATTGATATCACTAAATTGTACACTTCAAAAATGCTAAATTGGCAAATGTTGTGTTATATATTTCTTACAGCAATAAGAAAGAAATTTTTTAATGCATGTGAAGATTGAATTTCTGACCTTAGGCCATCCCAGCGGACCCTGTGACAGCCAGGAGTATGTCCTGAGGGGCCTCTGATCTGTAAGGGAAGATTCTGCTTTCTTTCGCTTATATTACTTGGAGATGTGATTGCAGGGCTGAAAGAAGACACACACACACACACACACAGAGTTACGGTAGAAGGCTTATGAATTGCTTCACATTAACATACAAGGCATAAGTTAATGAAACAATTCATACCTTTTCTTCATTAACTGCTTTAATATTAGTAAACTGACAACCTTTATTAAAATATGAATGTGATCCCATGACTCTAATGAGGATTATGCAAAGATACAGTTGGTGCCAGTAAAACTGTGAAAAACAGTTCAAAGAACTATCATAAAGAAAACTCCACTAATGGCTTCTAAGAAATGCTTTTCAAACACAAATAACGACAATAATAATAGCCAACACGGACACAGTGATATGACATACCACACTTCCTGTCCTCACAACAAGCCTGTGCAATAGGCACAATTATTACCATTTTACAGATGCAGTGAAAGGTTAGGTAACTTGCCCGACGTCACAAAGCCAATAAACAGCCAAACCGGAAGTCAAACCCAAGCCATCTTACCCAGACTCTGTGCTCTAGCACCCAAGATACACTGTCTGCTTTTCTGTAGAAAACTACCTGTGACTCTATGGAAAAATGCATGCTTGACTGACAAAAACAAAAATAGAACTTTATGATTCCATAAAAACTCCTACATTCTAAATTATATCATATGCCACAACAAATCCAATCATAAAGTCTATTTAATTGTTATTTCCCTTACTCCATTCGCCTACTAGCACATGGCACTTGAAAACTCAAGGCATGTCTGGGTTTCAGGATCTTCCTTTTATGGCTCTTCCCAAGCCCTTCCCTAACAAAGACACTCCACTGTTTAGAAACAGCCAGGCCTTCTGCGTGAAGACACGCGATTTTTCTTTCCACATCTGTACACATTCTTTAAAGTCCAATGTCTAAAACATATTTTCATCCCCACCTCTTCTTCCCAAAATCACAACCTTTACCTGACTGCTCACGCCTGTATTACCCCTCTTCTTCACTCCAACTGGCTTATAAGAAGTACCATAAAATTAAGTACTCAAAAATTACCTTGCATTCTTTCCTATTATGAAAACAGAAGAGTACATGTCAAATGCTTTTTCTGAGTTCCACACTCCACCCAACATTTGTTAAGCACATCAACAGCTTTGAGCAGTATTTGCAATTTGAGCCTGTTTTTAAGAAAACAGCCATTTCCCTTACATAATCAAGCGATTGTATGTGCTTTAACATGCTCGCTCTGCAATCTTACCTGTATTATATGGACAGTCTGAAGGTGAGGTTTGTTCAAAAGAAAAGGAAACTTAGCCCCTTATCAAATCACCAGAAATTCCTAAAAAATGGAGTCTGAATTGCACATAACATACTTTTTACATGAACACCTCTTCCAGCGTTCAGCTTTTTCACAGGGCTCAGTGTTTGTAAGCATTTATAGCACAGCAGTCCACAATGATTTCTTTTAGAGTTTTATCTGTGAAACACAATGGGTACTGCTCTCAGCTGTTTCTCCTGACCACACAGACCCACTGTAGGATCACATGTCTGGTGTCACTACAAAATCAACAGAAGAGAGCAGGATGCAGAAGAGAGCAAATAAGAGGATGAGAACTCTGAAGAATCTGGCCATCGTGGCTTCTTAAAGACAGTGATGAAGTTACATGGCCAAGTTATTTTACCAAGTGCCTTGGGAATGGTGATGACAAGGGTGGACACAAGACGGAGCAAGGAGTCCATCTGAAAGCTAACTGAAAAACCAAAAACCAGTGGCCATGGAGTCAAGTCTGACCCACAGCGACCCTGTAGGACAAAGCAGAACTGCCCCATAGCGTTTCCAAGGAGCACCTGGTAGACTTGAACTGCTGACCTTCTGGTTAGCAGCCAAACTCTTAACCACTGTGCCACCAGGGTTTCCAAAGATTGTGCTGCACTGGCCAAGAATTGAATCCAGGCCTCCCGTGTGGTAGGCAAGAAGTCTACCACTGAAGCACCAATGCTGGAGACTTGAATGTTAGGCTTTTAAGAACATTTAAATTCCATAAACAGAAGCCACAAGAAAGGGAAAGAACAAAGGTTGACTGCAACAAGAAACACAGTGAGAGAAAACAGCAAAGAGCGATAGATACACGGAGGCTCCTTTACGTTCCTCAGAACTGAATTCAAAAACCAAAAGGACTTTTTCTCACTTCAGTGCAAGCTCAAAAACAAACATTTGAGAAGGATGGCCTGAAAATGGCCCTTTCACACATTAGTGAAAAGCAGAAGCATTTTCATGACATACAAATTCGGAGGTGAAGGAAAAAAATATACATATATATATATACATACACATACATTTTTTTAATTCCCTTCCTCTGTCAAATTTATATACCACCACTGCTCCCATAAGCCACGAGAAATCCTAACGTTAACAGACTGGTTGTAAATCCATCCTCTACTCTCTAACACGGTATTTCACTCCGCCTGTCCTATTTTGTATTTTATTTTTAACCTTCAAGGTAAAAAACCATCTGGAACATATTTCATTCCAATATTTACTAGAGGTTCCATAACTGACCTTAATTCCAGGAAATTTTATATGATAAATATATTGTCAGTAAAGATTTTAAATATTACTACTAAGAATGTAATCATAGATGCTCAAGTCTTCATACTATTGAAGCACATTAATTAAAACTGGCACACCTGAAGGAATCAGGGAACAAACGAAAAGGCAAATGACGTGTGTTTCATATTGAATGTAGCATAATTCTTATCTATTTTGAATGAAGATGCTCAGAAGAAGGCACTAGTGCTGTGCCTCAAATCACTTGAATCAGCATTCAATCCAAAGAAACTGTCTTAGTTATCTAGTGCTCCTATAACATAAATACCACAAGTGGGTGGCTTTTACAAACAGAAATTTATTTTCTCACAGTTTAGGAGGCCAGAAGTCCAAATTCAGAGCACCGGCTCTAGGGGAAGAGTCTCTCTCTCTGTGCCAGCTCCGGGGGAAGATCCTTGTCTCTTCAGCATCTGTTTCCTGGTTCCTTGAGGATCGCCATGTGGCTTGGCATGTGTCTTCCCCCATCTCTGCTTCCTTGTTTAATTTCTTTTATATCTCAAAAGAGATTGACTCAAGACACACCCTACACTAATCCTGTCTCTAACATAACAAAGAAAGCCCCTCCCCTGTGGGATTATAACCACAGGCAAAGAGGTGAGGAATTACAATACATATTTTTGAGGGACACAATTCAACCCATAACAGGAACCAGTCCATAAAAATCCAAAGGGATTTGCTTATTGTTATGCTTTTAAAAAGCTCACCAGGTATTTCCAAATGCTTCCTAATGACAATAATTAAACATCTGGTACCAGTGACCTACTTGTGGCTACAGAACTTTCTCGGATAATCTTTTCCATTAATTATGGACATGCTGGGAATGGAGAGAGAATTTACATTATGAATGATAACTCAGGACTGCAGAAGTCAGAAACCGACAAGAGCGATTCCCCTGCTGTCCTTACTGCTATCTGTTATGAAGGCCTTGTTAGCGTGCTTGGATTTGGGAACAGATGCTACATAAAAATTGCAAAAGCACAGAGCTTAGGCATGCATGCAAGCTCCACATAAACATGTTGTGAGGAAGTAGACTTTTCTTAAACATTCAAAACTGTGCCTAAGGGGGGGAAATAGTCAAGCTGTCACATTTTCTACATTTTACTCTGCTCAAAATTATGTTCGGATGAAAACTTTGATCCTAAACTTTTGCAAGTTATGCCCAGGTCTTTCACGGCCTAGGCAAAAGCACAAATAAGAAAAGCCAGATCAAGAACATGCAAACTGTAATACACCATTTCACGGTTCCTTGAACTTTGGGGTGAGAAGAAGGGGAGAGGAATTAGGAATTGAGTCAAAGGGGGTTGCGGTGGTTTGAAATTCATCTGAGGATGAAAGTATTTTCTGGAAAATAAACATAAATCTACTTGGACTTGATTAAAATCTACTGATACCATTTATTCTAACTGGATTGGTATCTTTCCCAAAAGCCACAAGATTGTATGAATTAACACACTGCTACTACCTCCTTCTGCTTCATTTTAAGTTTTTTTTGGAGATGAAAAAGGAAGTGTCATCATGTGGTTTTTAAAAAAAAAAAAAAAAATTTTTTTTTTTTGGGTTTTATACCTGTGGTAAATACATGAAAAGCCATACAAGTACTAATTGATAACTGTTGTTAGCTGCCACCGAGTTGACTCCAACTCATGGCAACCTTACCTACAACAGAAGGAAACGCAGCCCAGTCCTCCATCATTCTCACGATCACCAGCATGTTCAAGTCCATCGTGGCGTCTACTGTGCCAATCCGTCTCACTGGTCTCTCTCGCCCCTGTTGACTTCTGCTTCACCAAACATTATGTCCTCCTCTAGCAGCTGATGTAATTAATAATTGGTTTAACTAATTTCATTTCCTTAATAACTAGATACTACTTTACGAGTCCCTGGGTGGCACAAATGGTTAAGTGCTGGACCACTAACCAAAAGGTTAGCAGTTCAAACCTACCCAGAGCTGCCTCGGAAGTAAGGCCTGGTGATCTGCTTCCAAAAGGTAACAGCTTGAAAACCCTGTGGAGTGCAGTTCTACTCTGCATACACGAGGTTGCCATGAGTTGCAATCAACTCAAAAGTAACTAACAACAACAGATGCTACTTTTAAATGACAATATTACTTAGAACAAATTTACCAAAATAACTCTATTATCTAGTTTGCTTAATCCTGGAAAGTGTTTAATATACACCACAAATATCATAAGGGTCCAATAAGGAGAAGAGAGATCACAACAGAGAATTTAATATAAGCAATCGGGGAACAGGTAAACCAGAAGCATCTACCAGCCCTAGAGTCAGGTAAACCAAAGCATTAGATGCTTGGAGAAGGTGTCCCATTCAGGTGGTACCAAAACCTCTGAGAGGGTGCCACACACTAGGGGCTGGTGTGTCTGGATTTAGCAGAAGGATTTCACGAAGCTGGGACTGGGGTGGTCCCCTGGGAGCTCAGAGGAGGGGCTTGGCAGAGCTGGTGCTGGGACATCTGCACGGGAGGGTGGAGGGTGTTAATACCTCCTGGTGGCCTGATAAGGCTGGTTCTAGGGAATGAAGAAATAACAGCTTAATCCCGACACTATCACTAGGCCTCAAAATCCTCATCCATAAAATGGAGAAAATAACAGTACTCATTTACAGCGTTGTGAAAATTAAGTGTGTTAGAAAGTATAAGGCTATTCTCAAGAGCAAGAAAATAAACTGAAATTATATTTAAAAAAAAGGGGGGGGGGCACTGATAATCGTGCCTAGCACAGACTAAGTGCTACATTTATATAGCATATTATTTTCAAAGGATTTTTATTTATACAGTTCTATTGGTTAGAATTTATCTATGAAATTCATTTTAATAGTAAATACTAATGCAATACCAGAGCACACATAAGTCTTGGCTTAAGTCTACAACCTAAGGAATTTGATCTCAAAAAACAAAAAGATATCAAAGAGCAAGGAGAACCTATCAAGCAATCAGGAAACAAGCTCCCCAAGAGACTCGGCCTTCAACAAGCTTTGGGACACGCACAGGCAAACTGACACATACCACCTGAGTCTGGGTTTCTTCCATTAAATGGGGGAGCCAGATAAAATTATTTCTAAGATTCCTTCTAATATTTAAAATACATAATTATAAAAACTTCTTAGGTTTTTTTTTTTAATGATAGAATTTTCCAAACTTGCACAAAAGTAGCGAGTATAGTTTCATGAACTCCTATGTAGCTGCCACATAGCTTTAATAATTATTAATATTTTTGCCAATATCGTCTGTTTCCTTCACTTTTAGGGGAGGAGGGGAGGTGAAGTATTTTAAAGGAAATACTTACATGTCATTGCACTCAGAGGCTGTTTCTTAATTGTTCACAGCATTGTGCCAAATGATACACAATAACATTTAAATCAAGATATAATAGTTTAAATGAATAAAAGTGTATTAATGATTATTTTCTTTAAAGCTTAGGTCTGGATCACTTTTGACTGCCTCCACTGTTTGAATCAACTTTGCATTTTCATTGTAAAAGTATGGTAAGAATGACTCCACTGAAAAAAACCACCAAGCTCCACCCACTAATAATGTTGTTGTTAGCTGCCTTCAAGCCCATTCCAACTCGTGGCAACCCCATGTGTACGGAGAAGAACTACTCCACAGGGTTTTCAGGCTGTGACCTTTTGGAAGCACACTGCCAGGCTTTACTTTTGAGGTGCCTCTGGGTGGGTTTGAACCGCCAACCTCTCGGTTAGTAGTCCAGCGCTTAACCATCTGCACAACCCAGGGACTCCTCCACTAACACTGTTAATTTCCAATTCATACATCATTAAATGACTAAGTAAGGCCCTGCTTTTTTCCTCCTGTAGTCCCTATGTGTCTAGTTAGAAACTTTCTAAGTAAGCCACGCCATCTAGAGATTATAGAACACAAACTCAATGACCTTATATAAAAAAAACCAAACCAAACTCATTGCTGTTAAGTCAATTGCAACGCACAGCGACCCTATAGACAGAGTAGAACCGCCTCATAGAGTTTCCAAGGGGCGCCTGGTGGATTCGAACTCCTGACCTTTTGGTTAGCAGCCATAGCTCTTAACCACTGCACCACCAGGGTTTCCAATGACCTTATATAGATACTTTTATTAAAATTGGCGTTAACCTACTGCCTGCAAGCATATGTGTCCTCTAGATTTAGTCCACTCAAAGATAATTTACAGTAGTCACAAACCAGAATTAGCATTTTCGGTCTGAACTTTTGGGTTGGGGGACAACTGTAGCAAGTATATTGATTTAAACTGCATTTGTTTTCCCCAAATCTCCCACCCAACTGTTGGAATAATATGTAAGTTCATAATATAAGGTCAAATTGTCAAGAAAGTACAATTTGAGTTTTGACCAAATAACAGTCAAATGTGGCTATATTTTACTAGCAACTTCCTCCTCCCAAACCCCCCCCCCATGTGTATTTCTTTCCCAGCTCCATAACTGGAGGGAAATAACTTTCAATTGTTGAAACTCATTTCTGAAAGTTTCCTTGATTTTAACTAAGGCTGATCATAGGAAGTTTGGTTGTGCCACACATAACATCTACATAAATACCCACCTTATATGTATTATATTTTTCTCTAAACATAGGCAATTTAAAACTTACAATAAAATTTTAGAACATAAAGTGCATTTTTAACACGAGATTTTTAGAGGTGCTTTAAACAGATGTAAATAACCGTGCACCCGGCTGCCACCCCATGGTTTCTGGGAGTGGCACCCTGAGAAGCCGAAGCGCACAGCCTTCACGGCCATACATGGCGGCCCTGAATGTGCAGGTGCTAAAATGCATAGCAGCACTGGGCAAAAGGAAGATGCATCTGAGAATAAAGTGTACTCATCATTCACTCACTGACCCAAATCACACCAATGAACATCTGGGCAGACAATCCTCAGGGTTATAAAGTGTTGGTTCAGCAACCATTAGGCACACTTGGCTGAAACACCAGGCCCCATGAGTACCACATACGACAGAAATTCTGTACTGCAGGAACACAGGGAGGTGAGTCACTCCACAGAAGCTGTGCTCAGCTGCTTCTGGGCTGGGAGGTCATTTTATAACATAACACAGAAATGTTGAGCTCTATTACCATTTTTTAAACCATTACTTAGTTGCATCCCAACTTGCCCCTCATACTCAGTGCTGGCACTGAAGACAAGAATCTACTGATCTAGTAAACTAGTAATTCAAATAAACGGAACTTTAAAAAAAAAATCAACTGGCAATAGACATTTTCTTTCACACATTATCTACCTGAAGTTGCTTTTACATGCAGCAGAAGGGCTAGGATTATGGTGAACTGGACTGGTAGAAATAATATGAGGATTTTTTGTAACAGAGAGGTTTTCATCTTTTTACATAATGTAGCGCTGCAGGATATACTTGGAATCTCAAGTATAAATTCACTTTTTAAATGAAGCTATTAATTACTCTACCTGTTAAACAAGTGAAAAAAGATGCATTTCATGTACCCAAAATGCTCACAAAGCTAATTCATGTGCAACTAATAAAGGAACAGTTTATTATGAAATGACACCTCCTTTCAAATACCTTAAAACAAATTTACAAAGAAATTTGAGACATTCATACATGTCAACCTTTTTTTATTGAACAGGCCTGTTTAAGGTCTTGTGCCCCAAACTGCTAACAACTGGTGAAAGAAAAATGAATTAGCTAACCACCACTTTGGTGGTCGGAAGGAGTTAGTCAACATCATGCAAAATGGTAGTACATAAACAAGGTGAAATCTATTTTCTGTGGAGCTCATGAACAGAAAGGATTAGCCATTACGCCTACTCACTCATCTTTGCATAGAGTAAAGGGGGAAAAAGACAGTGGACGTGATGTATTGCTTCATCTACAGCCCAAAAGGGCCAGGATTACAATCTATAGGCCTTCGCCTAGATTCAGTCATCTAGAAAGAAAATCGCAGGAATCAGAACAGTTTATTGCAGCTTGGGCCGACTACTCAGTTCCCCATCGATGGAGAAGACAACATTTTCACTGTAGAACTCACAGGTTTTCTGACAATGAAATAAGATGACATCGGTAAAGAGGCCTGCACCACAGACCAAGCCCTTCACAAGCAGACAGGGCAGAAAATGTTATCCAATTAGTATTGCATAAAGGTTCTTTGGGGGCAGTGGCAGAATTTTCACCTTCCACACTGGAGACCTAGGCTCAATTTCCAGCCAATGCACCTCATGCGCAGCCACCACCCGTCTGTCAGTGGAGCCTTCTGTGTTACTATGATGCTGAACAGGTTTCAGCAGAGCTTCCAGACTAAGATGGACTAAGAAGAAATAGCCTGGAAATCTACTTTTGAAAATCAGGCAATAAAAATCCTATAGATCACAACAGTTGATTCCATTGTGCATGGGGTTGCCATGAATCAGGGGCCAACTCAATGGCAGCTGACAACAAATATGTTCTTTACCACGGAGCACACGGAGCAATCAAGAAAGAGCCATACTTCCATCCTGAAACTCCTGTTCAGAAAGAAGAGTCCATACCCAGAGCCTAGAGGTAAGCACCCTGGGGAGAAGGCCAGGTTCATCGCCTTTGACTAGCAGGCATGACTCAGGGGCTGAAATGTGAAGTGGCAGAGAGCCACCCCCCACACTTCACTGGAGACATACTTGTCAGTGGCTTGGACAGCTTCTCAGCTGACATCTCAGAATGGCTAAAAGCAACTGTTACATCCTTCTCCATGATCAGTTGTGTGTTTGTTTGTTTGTTTGTTTCCTTCATTCTCATTATGTTCCCTTTGTATTATAGGATGAATTATCCCCCAAAAAGATATGCTGAATTCCTGATCCCTGGTACCTGTGAATATAACGTTATTTGGAAATAGGGATCCTTGTAGGTGTCATTAGATGAGGTCATTAGGGTGGGCCCTAATTTCTTCATGATTGGTGTCTTAATAAGAAGATTTGATTGTGGTGTTGGCAAAGAATATTGAATATATCATGGACTGCCAAAAGAATGAACAAATCTGTCTTGGAAGAAGGACAACCAGAACACTCCTTAGAAGCAAGGATGGCGAGACTACATCTCACATACTTTGGACATGTTATCAGGAAGGATCAGTCCTTGGAGAAGGACATGATGCTTGGTAAAGTACAGGGTCAGCGAAAGAGAGGAAGACCCTCAAGGAGATGGACTGACACACTGGCTGCAACAACAGGCTCAAGCATAACAACGATTGTGAGGATGGCACAGGACCAGGCCATGTTGTGTTGTACATGAGGTCGCTATGAGTCAGAACCAACTCAACAGCACCTAACAACAACAACATAAGAGAGGAGAAGAGGCAGAGAGTCACAGAGGGAAGACAGCATGTGAAGACAGAGGCAACGATTGGAGTGATGCTGCCACAGGCCAAGGGATGCCTGGAGCCACCAGAAGCTGGAAGCAGCACGGAAGGATCTTCCTTCAGAGAGAGCATGCCCATGCTGACACCTTGATTTCTGACTTCTAGCCTCCAGAACTGTGAGAGAACAAACTTCTGTTGTATTAGGCCCCCTTGTTTGTGGTACCATTATAGCAGTTCAGAAAATGAATATACTTTCTCTACTTCCAAACACCTATGTCTAGGCAAACACTGATGTGGCAAACAGGCTCACTCTTTGTGACCCACAGCTGAAGGGTTCTGAGCATTTCAAATGCTTTAAAGATATGTCATTCTTCTATGCATCCACAAAACTTTTCATTGTCCACTTACAGAGAGTTCTTTTTATTGTATTTAGTTATGTCAGTGTCCACATCAATAATAAATTCAATCAAAATCTTTTTCTTAGGCAAATTGGTGGCTGCTACAGTCTATCATCCCAGACAATGCCACTAAGAGGTGCATCCCAAGCAAGTCTTTCCATGCAAAATACTGAATACACTCTTCTAATTCACTTCTGAGTTCTTAATTATACCCTGACTACTCTACTGTAGTGGATGATATAGAATTGGTAGAACTTATAGGCTACTTCATGAACTATGTAAGTGTGTGTGGGTAGATTTGTACAGACAGACAGAGCAAGCAAGAGAGTGAGAGAGTGCCCAGAAGATAAAATGGGCACTCTTCAGGAAAGGCATCCTACTAAGTAGAGGCAACATACGTGAAACCGTAATTACCAGGAAAAAGTTGTTTTTTGATTTTGTTTTGTTTTGTTTTTTTAAGTAAAAAGAAAACCTGCCTGGAAAAGTTTCCTCTACCTAATATAATTTTCTTGAAGTTATTAGTAATTAAAATTTCCATAATATTTATCAAAATAGGAGCCCTGGTGGCACAGTGGTTAAAGTGATCAACTGCTAACCAAAAGGTCTGCAGTTCAAAACCACAAGTGGCTCCCCGGGAGCAAGATATGGTAGTCTGCTTTCATAGAGATTTATAGCCTTGGAAGGCCTGTGGGGTCACTATGAGTCGTAATCAACTCAACGGCAGTGAGGTTTTTTGTTTTTGGGTTTTTTGTTTTTTTTTTTTTTTTTTGGTTTTGTTTTACTTATCAAAATAGGTACAGCAATTCAAATAAGCCAGATGATAATTATACTAAAAAAAAAAAAATGCCAGTTTAAGTATAGAAGGTACATTACTTAGGCATTAAAGATGTTTTTTTAAAAATCCTAGCCTGTATATTCCTGCAATATATACTGACTAACTAGTTGTCTAATCAAGTAGCAAGAAATTGCTATTGATTACCATTATCTATTGATTCACGTCACGAGTAATGAAATACAAAATATCCAAGAATCTCAGTTTCTCTAAGGTCTTGGTCAAAGCTCAGAAGTTAATTCAATACCATTATTAGACTCTAGATGGCACTATAGGAATTACTCAACAAAAATCTGAGTCCACTATTAGAAGCAGGTTTGTCCTTATTAACCTCCTATTGTCCAGTGAAGGGATCCTTCTGTTGTACTTCTGAGCATGCTCAATTTACCTCCATCCTTCCTTCCCCATCAGGAAGAGGGGGAGCACGGCGCACACGCATACTATGGGATTGATGGTTCCAAAAACTAAAGTTTTGAATCAGACCTTGTTTAGACCTAATTTGGAGGCACCCTCACCAAAAAAAAATCTATTCGAGACCTTGCAGGGATACTCTAAATTTAATCATAAATAGCAAGCCCATAACGTGACTGTCGATACACTGGTTGAGAAATTGGTTTGGAAAACCTAGAATGGAATTCAAACATGAAAATAAATCATCAGGGACAAATCTAGGTAACTGGGAGAAGTAATCTTTCTGTTAAAATAATGTCAATAGGTGAGAAATCATGACTACATTTCTAAAGAGGGAATGAGCTGCACTGCCAGTGTCATTCCACAGTGTTTCATAAAACACACTTATCAGTGTCTACAAGCACCAGCAGGGTGTCAGTCAGAAGGCCAAAGGAGCTGGTTGCTCTGCAACAGCAGTCAGGATGGCTAGACTGATAGCAGTGCAGTCATTTGAGGCTGTGTTGTTATTCATCACTGAGCCATGAGAACACTGTGCCAAAAGGAAAAAAGAAAGATATTTTTATTTGACAGCCTCGGGCACTGAGAAACACGTAATGACTTAAGATAATTTTGTATCTAGCCATATTTGAGTACTCACATACGAATGGAATAAAACAAACCTGGGGTACTCATCTTTCTAGACCAGTCCAATTGAATGAGTCCAAAGATTCATAGCCTCATATCCAACCTAAGTGGACTTGGTCTCGATAAATTACACTGAATGTAAATCAACTACTATAGCTAATGTTTGTTTTTAAATTCCACAGGAAATACCAATTACATTGTGCTAAAAAAAAAAAAAAAAAAAGAAAGAAAGAAACCCATTGCCATAGAGTCTATTTCAACTCCTAATGACCCTGTGGGACTGAGTAAAACTGTCCCATAAGGCTTCCAAGGAGTGGCCGGTAGATTTGAACTGCCGACCTTTTGGTTAGCAGCCAAGTTCTTAAACCACTGCACCACCAGGGCCCCTATATTGTAACAGATTTTGTTAAAAATCAATACATCATAATAAACCCCATTCTCATTTCTGGGTCTGTAGAAAAATATACCTGCTGTTTTAATGTTCAAAAGCAAAATAAGAGTAGAGAGAAAACATTTTCTGAAAACGAAGTAAGAAAACGCACGGCACATTGAAGTGGCTGTATCTCTCCTTCATCCTTTAATTTCTTGGATGGATTAATAATGGATATGAGATTTCCTCAGGTGGCCTGGAATGGTTAAGGAGTTCAGATAAACTAAGGAGTGACTGCTACTTCTTAACAGATCAAATGTAATATAACAGCTCAGCAACAAAGACGTAATTAACTCTGCACCTAGAATAAAAGCAAACAAAAACAATGGAGGTTCCTGAGGTGACCATGTAAGCCTCATCTCACACACATTTTTTTGAATATATCAAAACAATTTTGCTTCTATCAACATAAAAATATTTTTTTATACAGAATCCTTTCCCTTCAGTTACAGTATTCATTGTAATGCGATCTCAAAGGCACTCGCTACTCTAACCTGCTCAGTGGAAGCGACTTCATCACTGCCACTGCAGTCTTGCTACATTCCACGGAAGATGTGAACTAGGAATTCCGCCTAGATACACAATTCACACCTATTTGTGGAGCTTCAAGAAAAAGTTACAAATCAAAGAGTCAAGAAAGAGAGGGAGAATTCTCTTCCTCCAGAGCCAGCTTTACAGTAATTTCATTATTGTGACTTTCAAAATAAATGTCTTCAAACATAGGCAGATGAGAACACTCCAAAGCCTTCTTTATGAAGTTATATTTAAATCAGTCCAGTGGTAAATATTTAATTTTCATGGATAAGCACCAAAAAAAAAAAGATCATTTGTACAACAGGGCCCCTACTCAAGGCAAAGATACTCTGGGTATTAATTAAATCATTTTACAAATGTTTGAATGCCTAATATGTGCCAGGCATTGTTCTAGGTGATGAGGATAGAGTAGTGAACTAAGAGACAAAAACTTACATTCCAAAGGGGAGATAGACAAGAGAAGGAAAAAAAAAAAAAGATGTAATTACTAACAAAACTTTGCACCGCAGGAGAGGAAAAAACCAAAAACCAAACCTGTTGCCGTCGAGTCAATTCCGACTCATAGTGACCCTACAGGACAGAGAAGAACTGCTCTACAGGGTTTCCAAGGAGCAGCTGGTGGATTCGAACTGCTGGCCTTTTGGTTAGAACTGTAGCTCTTAAATCACTGTGCCACCAGGGTTCAGGAGGTGTTAATTAGCTTGAAACTAACTGAAAGAAACAGGATCCTTTACAAAATACCTATTTTCCCCATATTTTGACTATTTGAGTATTATAAGCCTCAGCATCAAAATGTGATTTTTTAAAAATATTTTATCTAGGATGTCTAACTCTTCGGATGGTCTTCAAACAGAGGTATAAAATATATTCCAAAGTAATTTATTGGAAATTTGACTTTCAATTCTCTAATAAAAGTAAAGATCTATGAAGAATCTAAGTATATGCAGGGACTTACAATGGGGTTGAATTCCAATGACTCCGTCGTAAATTGGTTCTGCCATAAGTTGAATATCTCTTTTTTTCATTACTACTGTCTTTTATTATCAGTATCTTTATAAATCATAACATTGAACATCTGTGAGTGAACATCTGAGAATGATAACATCAGCAAATTATGCACTGCAATACTGTGTGTAGTACATATTACTAATGTTAAACTGCACCAAAAAAAAAAAAAGATGGTCTTATGTACAGCTAGTCGTAAGTCAGGGACTGCCTGTATGGGTGTGCATGGGTGTGTGTGTTCATACATAAATATACATATATATATATATATACAGTATGACAAAACTACTGGGTCTACCTCGATAAGATTTATACATAAAATTATCCAAAGTCAGAAAAGCAGAGACTAAATGTTATTAACAAACCGATGCTTTGTGTTAGAGGGGCGAAGAGATTCTTAATTAGCAACCACTTTAGGTACTTCCACATTGACTTTAATTTTGATTTCAAAGAAGGTAACTTGCCTATTCTGTTATTGCTAATATATGTTTGCCTGGGAATCTGAGCAGCAGTTAGTGGCTGGCCTCCTGTCTCTGGTCATACCTGCACAGCTGGAGAAGCTCCCTCACCTATGTGTCTTCAGAACACAAAGGATGACTTCACATAAACATCAGCCAGCACATGTTTACCAGCTCACCAAACCACCAGGGATTCACAGGTCTCTGAGCCACTTTGCTCTTAATTTCTTACCAGGGTGAGCACACGTAATATGCTCAAGTGCCACTGGATTCTTACCTCATGTTGTTCGATTCTGACTCATAGCAACCCCACGGGACAGAAGAGAACTGCTCCATAGGGTTTTCCAGCTTGTAATCTTTACAGAAGCAGATTGCCAGGTCTTTCTCCTGCAGAGCTGCTGGGCAGGTTTGAATCCAGGTGGCGCTCAACCTCTGTGCCACCAGGGCTCCCGTCTTATCTCATACTTGCCATGAAAATGCTGTATAATCTGCAGGAAGTCATTTGGCCTCTCCAGAGCACAACTTCTTCAACCTGAAATGTTCAGTGGTTCAGGCCAGACTCACTTGGGAACCTTCTAGGAGAAAGAACTGACTGGGCCCCACCCTTCTCCACCACAAGTGGAGACTTTGATTCAGCAAGTCTTAAGTAGTCTCTGGGCATGTTGGGGAGGGGGATGCATGGGCATGTTTTAGACTGTCTAAGCATCTGGTTCAAGCCATGGGTAAGAATTCCAAATATAAATGACATCTAAAGTCAAATCAGCATCCCTGGGTAGTACAGTTACTGCACCCAGCTGTTAACCGAAAGGTTGGAGGTTCGAGTCTATACCTAGAGGTGCCTCAGAAGAAATGCCAGGCAATCTACTTCCCAAAAAATCAGCCATTAAAAATCCTGCAGAGCACAGTTCTATTGTAATACACATGGGGTCTCCATGAGTCAACCAGGCAACCGGTTTTGCTGCTGTTTTTAAGTCAAATGAAGTTGTAAAAATTCTGAATCTAATCCAATTCCACTTGTGAACAACTGCAAATCCAGGTGATGCAGTGGTTAAAGGGCTTGGCTGCTAACCGAATGGCTGGTGGTTCGAACCCACTAACCGCTCTGAATGATGTGGCGGCCTGCTTCTGTACAGAATACAGCTTTGGAAACTCTATGAGGCAGTTCTACTCTTTCCTATAGGGTCATTATGAGTCAGAATCAACTCAACGGTAATGGGTTTTTTGTTTTTTTTTTTTACCCTCCATCCAAGAGGAACTTTGTTGTTTGTTGTTTATGCTTTCAACCTTGCTTTTGAGAGGTAGGGGAACACACTGAAAGAACTGAGATCACTAGTAACTGAAAGTTTTGTGTAGCTGGGCCTCACAAATGTAACCCACCAAGGAAGATACAAGAAAGCATTTCTGCCTTATTTTTTAACTGGTTACTTTAATAAAATATGGGCAGCCATTAAGGTTTACTAAATTGAACTCAGACTCTAGACTCATCAGAAAGAGTCAGAGTCAGATGAGGGACTTCCGGGCAACATAGTGCTATAGACAGAAGTACCACGTCGTCCCTCCACAGCAAAGATCCAAAAACTAAGTCAGACAGAGTCACATGTCAATCCTGAAACCCTAAAAATCAAATGAAAAGATAAAGAACTCAGCCAAGCACCGAATGGAATGAGAAACTGACCGAGAACAGAGAGTGAGGAGAGATACATGCAGAGGTCCCCTATCAGCTAATGCAGCACGGATCTGCCACCTTGGACTCCTATCAGAGATCAGTGAACAGGGGGTACAAGAAAGCAACTTCACGGAGCTTCCAGCCGGAGAAAGAACAACCAGTAACCACTGATACACCCTTTCCCACCCCACACCCTTCTTCACCCTCACTCAGCCTCCTCTGCTTCCCGCGGCCACAGTCCCTTGGCCAAGAAGCACCAGCTTCACCCCAGTGTCACTTGGATTCCACCCGCCCGCACTGGCCGGCTCCCTAAGTGCCATTTGTTCACTACTGGTGTTGCTTTTCTCTGCTTCTTTAGATTTCTTCCTCACCTCTCACCACCACCACCCCTCCCCGCTGCCCTTTCTCTCAAATACCTGCCTCCATGTGCCATCTTTGCTTCTCCCTGAAAGGCTGCGAAACACCACTGGACTATGAAACTGCTTCCAGCCCGTGCCACCACGCTGCTGGGACCACTGGGGCTTTTTTGTTTGTTTGTTCTGATTTCTTCTGTTTTGTTTGTTTTGATTTTCTTTTCTCAGCTTAGGAGCACCTTCTAGCCGGGTAGTACCACATGGCTTGGGAGCTACTCCCTTACTCTGCGCAGACACACAGTGACACCCCGGGACATCTTTTTCTTTTTTGGTTTTTTGTTTTTGTTTTTGTTTTTTTTCTTTCTTTTGTTTTCTTCTCTCTCTTCTTCTCTTTCTGTCCTTCTTCATTTCCAGCTTCCAGTCTCTCTATACTTACCTTCTCTTCCTGCCTCCTGAATACTTGGTGCTGTGTGACACCTCTACCCCTTCTAGGCAGGCTGTATTTCACAGCCTGGGAGCAACTTCCCTAGTCATAGCAGGGGCACTGGTGGGATTCCTGGGAGCTTTTATTTCTTTTTTTTTTCCTATAATATTATATATTCATTTTTTCCTTTTACGCTTTTTCTTTTTCACTTTTGTTTTTCTCCATTTCTCAGTCTCTCATCTCTCCACTCCAAGAGCAAGCTCCCTTAGCACTCTTTTTTGCTTCTGTGCCAGGTGTTTGGCTTCTGTTCTTGTCTCCCATCTTAGCTCCACACATCACAATCTCCCCCTCCTTCCTGCATACCTGCACCGTGCACTAAACATCTCACTCCCAAGCAGCCCAGGCCCGACCTACCAGAACCTCCCCTGCACTGATTGCTAGTCCTCCCTGTCAGCCCTAGTACATGCCACAAACAACCCATCCCAGCAACTCCCCTTCAGCTGGACCTGCCCTGTGGTACTAAACATGCGTGACAGACCCTGACCATTGGAGAAGGAGGTGAAAAATATCGTGTTCACAGACGAGCAAACAACCAAGAATGCACAGCCCTCCTCCTCAGACATAACCAAATAAAAAAGTAGGATGAAACAAACAAATCTCCAATCAATAAATGAGAAAAATAACTACTGAATGCATTGAAGACAGCAGACAATATCAAAACATACACAAACACAGAACAGGATGGTTCCAGCAGGCATCCAAAATAAAACACCAGGTGACTTTCCAGTAGAAGAAAAGGCATACACCTAACTGATAGGGAATTCAAATCTTTAACATTCAGAATTATCCAAGAGTTAAAGCAAAAAGGAGACAAAAATGAGGAAAAAATAGACAAATTCATGGAAAAGGCAGACAAATACAGACAAAAAAATGGAAGAATTCAAGAAAATAATACAGAAAAAAGTGTTAAAATAAATTTACAACTAGAAATCATACATAAACAACAATTAGAAATCCAAAAGATAAACAACAAGATTTCAGAATGGACAGTGTCATAGAAGGGCTGAGGAGCAGGTTTGAAACGATGGAAGATAGAGCAACATAACTGAAGACAAACAATTGGATACAACTCTGAGGAAAAATCAGAAAAAAAGAATGAAGAAAAATGAAGAAACCCTGAGAATTATGTGGGGTACAATCAAAAACAAAAATCTGCAAGTGATCAGAGTACCAGAACAGAGGGGAGAAAACAGAAAATACAGAGAGGATCACTGAAGAACTGCTAACAGAAAACATTCCCAGTATCATGAAAGATGAAAAGGTGACCATCCAAGAAGCTCAAAGAACCCCATATAGGACAGACCCCAAAACAAAATCACCAAGGCATATCATAATTGCACTCACTAAAACCAAAGACAAACAAAAAATCCTGAGAGCAGCTCGAGAAAAACAAAAAGTCACATACAGAGGAGAAACAATAAGACTGAGCTCAGATTATTTGGCAGAAACCATGCAGGCAAGAAGGCAATGGGATGACAAATATAAAACACTGAAAGAAAAAACCTGTCAGCCAAGAATAATACATCCTGCAAAACTCTCGCTCAAATATGATGCTGAAATTAGGTCATTTCCAGATAAACAGAAAATAAGGGACTATGTAAAAACCAAACCAAACATATAAGAATTATTAAAGCGAGTCCTTTGATCTGAGAGCAAACAACATCAGACCACAGGCTGAATCTAGGACACAGGATTCTACTAGCCAGACACCAATCTAGGAAATGAAGTCTTAAGGACTATCAAAAACCAAAAAAATTACAACACGGAAGCAGAGAAGACAACAGCATCAGAACAATAAAAGAACAATAAAAGAGGGGATAAACAGTATAGGTATAGAACCTTCTAATAGAGAGGAAGGCAAGGTGATACCAAGTAATAATAGACTGGTTCAAACCTAGGAAGATAAGGGTAAATTTCAAGGTAACCACAAAGAAAGCTAACAAACCTACTCGTAAAAATAAAGAGGAAAAACATAAAGTCTCAGTAAAAACAAAACTTCCAAAAACAAAGGAAATTTAAAAAAAAAAAAAATCCACAAACAAAAGCAATGCAGCACAGGAGAGTAAGAGGAACAAAAAAAATGTAAGCACCACGAAAAAAAAGCACTACAAAATAACAGCAATAAACTCACACCTATCAATAACTACAATGAATGTAAATGGCCTAAATGCACCCATAAAGAGATGGAGAGTGACAGAACGGATAAAAAAACAGGATCCATCAATATGCTGTCTACAAGAGACACACCTTAGAAACAAAGATGTAAATTTATTAAAAATCAAAGGATAGAAAAAAATATATCAAACAAACAGCTACAAAAAAGAGCTGGAGTGGCAATACTAATCTCAGATAAAATAGACTTTAAAACAAAATCCACCATAAAAGACAAAGGATACTACATAATGATTAAGGAGATGATCAATCATGAAGACATAACCATAAAAAACATCTACGCACCCAATGACAGGGCTCCAAAATACATAAAACAAACTCTAACAGCACTGAAAACAGAAATTGACAGTTCCACAATAATAGCAGAAGACTTCAACACACCACTCTCAGTAAAGGACAGAACATCTAGAAAGAAACTCAACAAAGATAGAAGACCTAAAGGGCACAATCAGCCCACTTCACCTCATAAACATACAGAGAACACTAGACCCAACAGCTGTAAAGTACTCATTTTTCTCCAATGCATATGCAACATTCTCCAGAACAGACCACATCTTAGGCCACACAGCAATCCTCAACAAGATCCAAAACTCAGAGATAATACAAAGTATTTTCTCTGATCACAACGCCATCAAGGTAGAAATTAACAACAGAAAGAGCAAGGGAAAAAAATCAATTACTTGGAAACTGACTAACACCGTGCTTACACATCACTGGGTAATAGAAGAAATCAGAGATGGAATCAAAAAGTTTCTAGAATCAAACAAGAATTAAAATGCATCGTACCAAAGCCTTTGGGACACAGCACAGGCAATCCTCAGAGCACAATTTATAGCAATAGATGCACATATCAAAAAAGAAGAAAGGGACAAAATCAGAACATTAACTACAGAACTCGAACAAATAGAGAACAGCAAAAAAGCCCAAAGCCACCAGAAGAAAGGAAATAATAAAGATCAGAGCAGAAATATGAAATAGAGAATAGAAAAAATCAACAAAACCAAAAGCTGGTTCTTTGAAAGGATCAACAAAATCGACAAACTACTGGCCAGACGGACTTAAAAACAGGATAGGATGCAAATAACCCAAATAAGAAAAGAAACAGGGGACATTACACAGACTCAACTGAAATAAAAAGGATCATAACAGAGTATTATGAAAACTATACTCCAAAAAATTTGAAACCCTAGAGGAAATGGATAAATTTCTAGAAACACACTGCCTACTCAAACTAACACAAAGCGATGTTGAAAATGTGAACAGATCCATAACAAGAGAAGAGATTGAAAAGGTAATAAAAAAAACTCCCAACAAAAGAAAGCCCTGGCCCAGATGGCTTCACTGGAGAATTCTACCAAACATTCACAGAATAGCTTATACCAGTACTGTCTTAGTTATCTAGTGCTGCTATAACAGAAATACAAAAGTGGATGGCTTTAACAAAGAGAAATTTATTTCTTCACAGTAAGGTAGGCTGAAAGTCCAAATTCACGGGGTCAGCTCCAGGGGAAGTCTTTTTATCTCTGTCGGCCTTCTTCTCTTCAGTGTTCCCCCGGACTAGGAGCTTCTCTGCACAGGGACCTCAGTCCACAGGACAAGCTCTGCTCCTGGCACTGCTTTCTTGATGGTATGCGGTCCCCCTGTTTCACTGCTCACTTCTTTTATATCTCAAGAGATAGCCTCCGGACACAATCCGGTCTTGTAAATTGAGTCCTGCCTCTCTAATACAACTGCAGCCCATCCTCCCTCATTAACATCATAGAGGCAGGATTCACCACACATAGGAAAATCACACAATACCAGGAATCATGGCCTGACGAAATTGATACACACATTTTTTGGAGACATAATTCAATCCATGACAAGTACTACTCAAACTACTCGAGAACATAGAAAAGGAAGGGATACTTTCAAATTCATTTTATGAAGCCAGCATAACCCTGATACCAAAACCAGGCAAAGATGCCACAAAAAAAGAAAATTATAGACCAATATCTCTCATGAACATAGATGCAAAAATTCTCAACAAAATTCTAACCAAAAGAATTCAGCATCATATCAAAAAAATAATACACCACGACCAACTAGGATTCATATCAGGTATGAAAGGATGGTTCAACATTAGAAAATCAATCAACATAATCCACCACATGAATAAAATAATCACATGATCATCTCAATTGACACAGAAAAGGCATTTGACAAAGTCCAACACCCATTCCTGATAAAAACTCTCAATAAAACAAGTATAGAAGGGAAATTTCTCAACGTAATAAAGGGCATCCATGTAAAACCAATGGCCAACATCATTCTTAATGGGGAGAGGCTGAAACCATTCCCCTTGAGAACAGGAACAAGACATGGATGCCCTTTATCACCACTCCTATTTAACATTGTGCTGCAAGGACTAGCTAGAGCAATAAGGCAAGAAAAAGAAATAAAGGGCATCCAAATTGGTAATGAAGAAGTTAAACTGTCCCTGTTTGCAGATGATATGATACTATAAACAGAAAACCCTAAAGACTCCATGAGAAAATTACTGGAACTAATAGAAAGATTCAAGAGAGTTGCAGGATACAAGATAAACATACAAAAATTGGTTGGATTCCTCTACACCAATAAAGAGAATGATGAAAAGGAAATCAGGAAAACAATACCATCTATAACAGCCCCTAAAAGAAATAAAATACTTAGGAATAAATATAATCAGGGATGTAAAAGACCTATACAAAGAAAACTACAAAACACTACTGCAAGAAACCCAAAGGGATCTACATAAATGGAAAAACATACCATGCTCATGGATAGGTACACTCAACATAGTAAAAATGACAGTTCCACCCAAAGGAATTTACAAGTACAATGCAATCACGATCCAAATACCAACTACATTCTGTAAAGAGATGGAAAAACTAATCATTAACTTTATATGGAAAGGGAAGAAGCCCCAGATAAGTAAAGCTCTACTGAAGAAGAAGGAAGTAGGAGGACTCACACTACCTGACCTCAGAACCTACTATACAGCTATGGTAGTCAAAACAGCCTGGTACCGGTACAACAATAGATACATTGGCAAATGGAACAGAACTGAGAACCCAGATGTAAATCCATCCACCTACAGTCACCTGATTTCGACAAAGACCCAAAGTCCGTCAAATGGGTAAAAGACAGTCTTTTTAACAAACACTGCTGGCAAAACTGGATGTCCATCTGCCAAAAAATGAAACAGGACCCATATCTCACACCATACACAAAAACTAATTCAAAATGGATCAAAGACCTAAATATTAAGCCAAAAACTATAAAGTTCATAGAAGAAAAAATAGGATCAATTCTAGAGGCCCTAACTCATGGCATTAACGGATACAAACCATCACCAACAACACATAACCCCGGAAGAGAAGCTAGATTACTGGGATCTTCTCAAAATTAAACATTTAGGCTCACCAAAAGAGTAAAAAGAGAACCTACAGACTGGGAAAATTTTTTGGACATTACAAATCAGACAATGGTCTAATCTCTAAAATCTACAAGAAAATCCAACACCTCTACAACAAAAAGACAAATAATCCAATTTAAAAATGGGCAAAGGAAATGAACAGACACTTCACCAATGAAGACATTCAAGTGGCCAACAGACATATGAGGAAATGCTCGTGATCACTAGTCATTAGAGAAATGCAAGTTAAAACCACAGTGAGATACCATCTCACCCTGGCATTACTGGCACAAATGAAAAACACTGGAAATAACAAATGTTGGAGAGGTTGCGGGGAGATCGGAACTCTTATGCACTGCTGGTGGGAATGCAAAAGGATACAGCCATTTTGGAAAATTATATGGCGCTTCCTTAGAAAGCTAGAAATAGAAATACCATATGATCCAGCAATCCCATTCCTAGAAATATATCCTAGAGAAATAAGAGCTGTCACGTGAATAGACATACGCACACCCATATTCATTGCAGCACTGTTCACAATAGCAAAAATATGGAAACAACCTAGATGCCCATCAACAGAGGAATGGCTAAACAAACTATGATACATATACACAGTGGTGTGTTACACAATGATAAAGAACAATGATGAATCTGTGAAGCATCTCATAACATGGATGAAACTGGAGGGCAGTACGCTGAGTGAAATAAGTCAGTCACAAAGGGACAAATACTGAATGAGTCCTCTACTGTAAAAACTCATGTAAAAGTTTACACACAAAAAGAAACAATCTTTGTTGGTTACCAGGGATGGGACAGGTGGGAGGTGGGGGTGGAAACTAAATAGACAATAGATAAGTGGTAACTTTGGTGAAGGGTAAGACAGTACATAATACTGGGGAAGCCAACACAGTTTGTACAAAGAAAGGTCATGGAAGCTCCATAGATAACATCCAATCTCCCTGAGGGACTGAATTGCTGGGCTGAGGGCTGTGGGGACCATGGTTTCAGGGAACATCTAGCTCAACTGGCATAACACAGTTTATAAAGAAAATGTTCTACATTCTACCTTGGTGAGTAGCGTCTGGGGTCTTAAAAGCCTGTGAGCAGCCATCTAAGATACTCCACGGGTCTCACCCCTTCGGGAGCAAGGGAGAACGAAGAGGAGAGGATACAAGGAAAAGATGAGCCCAAAGGACTAATGGACCACAGCTACCAAGGCCTCCACCTGACTGAGTCCAGTACAGCTAGATGGTGCCCGGCTACCACCACTGACTGCTCTGACTGGGACCACAACAGAGGGTTCTGGACAGAGCTGGAAAAGGATGTAAAACAAAATTCTAACTCACAAAAAATGACCAGATTTACTGGCCTGACAGACTGGAGAAACCCCAAGAATATGGCCCCTGGACACCCTTTTAACTCAATGGTGAAATCACTCTCGAGGTTCACCGTTCAGCTGGGGATTGGACAGCCCCATAAAACAAAATGGAACTAATGAGGCACAGCAGTCCAGGGACGGGGACTGGAAGGCAGGAGGAGACAGGAAAGCTGGTGATAGGGAACCCAAGGTTGAGAAGGGACAGTGTTGACGTGTTGTGGATTTGTTAACCGTTGTCATAGGGCAATATGTGTATTAATGTTTAATGAGAAACTGTTCCATAAACCTTCATCTAAAGTACAAAAAAAAAAAAGAATTATCTATGTGAGATCAAACTGACAACAGCAACTCAAAAGGTTTGATGGGAAGACTAGGGGGCAGTGAGTTGAAGATAATGGTAATGGAATACCTTGGAAAAGGATAGTGAGAATAGCAGCACAACTGGAAGAATGTAATCAATGTCACTGAATTGTACATGTAAAAACTTTTGAAATGGTGTATCTTTGGCTATACATATTTTCACCAAAAAAAAAAAAAAAAAAAGTCCTTTAAGGTCGAGAAGGGAGAGCGTTGACATGTTGTGGAGTTGTTAACCAATGTCACAAAACAATATGTGTACTGACTGTTTAATGAGAAACTATTTGTTCTGTAAACCTTCATCTAAAGTACAGTTAAAAAAAAACAAAAGTCAGATGAGGCAGCACCTGTTAAATGGATGGTCCTTGTCAATGGCTCCTCCTTTAGAAGTTACTGCTACTGCTGGTAAAAATTAGTCTTCAAATGGAAAAGAAATGCTTAGACTGCACACAGAGAATAAGACAGCTGCTTCTGGATTTTGCCTATATTTGTTATTTCTGTTACAAAGTCATGGCTGAAAAGAAAGGGGAAGATACATGAGAAAGATGTTTCTTGCTTTGGGCATCTAAGAAGTAGTTTTGAGTCAGGAAACTCAAATGTATAGATTCAAACTATATACTGCCAGTTTAAGTAGGGAAAAATAAAGTGACACATAGCAAGTCAAACTTTAAAAGAGCAAGAACTTAAAATCTACTACCTCAAATAATGTATCTGTCTCTTCTACGTTTTTCAAATCTTAAACACACACATACTTTTAAAAAAGTGGTTTGTTGTTTCATATTAAATTATTGTGGTTAAAATAAAAACTTAAATTTACCATCTGCATCATAGGAATAAGTATTTTATGAGGCATTGGTAGTTCAGTGGTAGAATTCTCACCTTCCACGCGGGGGACTCCATGATTTCTGACTCATACACCTCATGCACAACCACCCCGTCACTGCTGGAGGCTTTCATGTTGCTATGATGCCGAAAAGGTTTTAGTGGGGCTTCCAGACTAGGACAGACTAGGAAGAAAGGCCTGACGATCTACCTCTGAAAATCAGCCAATGAAAACCCCATGGAGGGCAACGCAGCGTTTTGTTCCACTGTATATGGGGTTGCCATGAGTCGGGGGCCGATTTGACAGCAGCTAACAACAAGTATTTTAAACTCCAGATAAAAATTAAAATCAAGAAAAATGACAATACTAAGAGGCTGCTGTTACCATATAATGCTGCAAGATAAATTTAAACACCAAGGCAAGTAGAAAACGGAAAAGGGTAAAATGCTTGCCAAAACAAGTTGACATGTATTTCCAAATCAAAGAGAATTGATTCTTTTATGAGCTAAAGTCAATTGTTCCATCCCTGTCAATAACCGCAATCTGTGTGACTATCCCATTTAGAAGGAGCATTCCTGAGGGGAAAAAGAAGTCAGCCATACGCTTCAAAAGCAAACTGCTTTATAGTTCTAAAAATACAACTCAAAAATCTACTTATTACTGAGAAAATACTAGGTTTAGTTGCATATGGCTTTTACTCAAAAGAATAACCTCTCTCCATTTCACCCCAGCTCTATTATTTATGCATGGTTTTCGTCTTTCTCACCCACCCTTATGATCAAGTACAAAATTAAAGATTTTTTTAAAGTACAAATTAACATCAATTACAGTGCAGTTAGCTTACAATCCAAAAAGGTAAACAAAAAATTTACCACCAGCTGAGCAACTATCACTCTAACCCTGCAACTATGTGTTCCCAATGTGGCACACACAGTTGATCTTACAGAGATTTCTCATCACGATCATGTACAACCAACAGTGCATCATATGCACGGTATTCCCTCACCAATCAACTGTATTATATCCACTTGAAATTAATAAAAATGATCCCTGTAGGAGAAATGTTGCCTTTTATATATACATACATATGTGTGTGTGTGTGTGTGTATGTATGTGTGTATATACATGTATGTATGTATATATATATGTGTGTGTATATATATATATATATATACACACACACACGTATATATAAATCCTCCAACTACACGACCTAACTCTTTTATTCAAAATTAGCTCAGTCCAGGCTGGTCATTCTGTGCTTTGTAGTCACTCCTTGATTTTGTAAACATTACAGTATTGTATGATTTTTACCTGGAGTAAGGGATATGGGATAAAATAACACTAAAGACCTTGGTCTCACTTGATCCTTTCTTGATTAAATTGGGTCTAAGAGTTCCTTTATGAAGACCTATATGATGATAAATTACATCCTCTGTCTCACCTATGTGTACTTCCACTTCCATTTAATATTTAGGTCTTCAATGCTCCAGAGCAATCTATTCTTAAAGCCAAAGATATCTCAGTCTATTTTAAATTTAGCTGCCACTTCAGACCAAAGCATCTTAACAAAGAAACATCAATACAGAACTGAGGAATATGATTAACCTAACACCCTACACAACATTTCCCGATATAACTAAGGAGAACCTGGTTCAATCCAATCAAAAACCTCTCTAAGAATATTGTGTAATTTGAAGTAAGTCTATTTAATCTGAGGGTAGTAAATACTTAAGGTTTATATTTTTGTATTCTTTTATTTAATATTTTAGAGACTTAGATATGCATGTTTTCACTTAATTATTATGGTAAAGTTAAACTTAATATTTAAAAATTATAAATAAGCTACTCTTGGAACTATGAATTGTATTTTAATTTAGGGATGTCTCACTAATTTGACTTCTTACAAATGAGATCTAGTTGCAGGAGAAGCAAAAAACAAAAACCGGAATACAACTTTTGCAACACAACAGTAATAAAAGTACTATTCTATAATATTTCAATATTTACACAGCAAAACAATGTCACAAAACTTATCAAGAACATGTTGCTCCTTTAGGTCTGGATGACATTAAAAGCTAACAATATCTTTTCTGCTATAATTAGGAACCTATCCTGGTAATGAAGAAAAAATAAACAAGCTTGCAAATCATCCACAAATACACATTCTATTTGGAATCTAAGTCATTCTCTTTTTTTAAAAAAAAAAAAAGAAGAGTCTGAATAAAAAGCCACTTATAAAGTGTTTGTATCAATTTTGATTGCTAACAAATCAAAATTGTTAAATCACTTGATTAAACAGGAGAAGTATTATAAATTCGTAACTTGTTGGATAAATTAAGCCAAGTAGTTTTCTAACACGGCACTTGACTGGAGCATATGTATGTTTTAGTGTTTTGTGATTAACAATGTTGTACTTCAAATTATGCTAGTTATATCTGCATTTTCTCATGAACGAGAAGCGGCACTGTCTATAGTGGAAAGAATGACTGGTGTACTAGTGTGTACAAAACTGTGTGTGTATAGAACTAAACTTCCAGCAACGATCTGCATGCCACTTTTAGTAGAACATGGAAAATTACAAGGCAGCACACCTTAGTATGCTATATTTACACACACAGCATGTAACAGACGTTACAAATTTCTATATCATTTACATACAAAATTCACCCAATTCTCTTCATTTCTTACTCTATATCAGTGGAGTTCCAAATTATTACCCTAAGGCCTTTAAGATGAAGGCAGTATTATTTTGGGCTCTGTATGTTCTATTTACCAGAAAAAAAAGGGGGGGTGGCTTTTAAACAGATATTTCATAAAATGTATATCCAACTCAAAATTTTCAACGTTTCTTTCATCTAATTTCCTTAGTTTGCAACATTATTTTTCCACTGTTCACCAACTTTGTTTGCTAACTTCAACATCTAGAGTATAAATTTCTATATAATCAAGATGTAGAAGTCAGCGTAAAGACAGATACGTGAATAAATAATCACAATCCAGGTGTCAAAGTAAATGACTGAAATCCATGAATTAGATCATATACATTACACAGGTATGGACACACAGGTCCTAAAGCATGAATTTCAACCACTTACCGCAAAAACCCACTCCATGTTGTGGTTTTGCTGAGGCAGAAATTTGAATCATGCATGCCTTCTGTTAAATCCTCTTACCTACTGAGCCTGAAAACTGCCCAGTACATGATATTTCAGATTCCCTTAATTTCATACCATTTAATATATAATCTCACTTAATTCTCTCAACAAATCTCAGAGATAATATTCTACTCTTGGTCAAAGTACATTTCTCCCCAAAAAAGTATACAAAATGATGATGTTTGAAACTTATGCTTTCTAAGGAATCCTTTCCTCAAATGCAAAGTGATGCACAATACTGAAATTATATGACTGCTTAAAGTCAGTCACACGTGGTTACAGATAACTAAAGCTGGCTTCTAGCAGGGAAGCAATGCTCAAGAAAGGGAGTGTACCTTGCCTGAGGAAAAAAACAATGTGTCTTTCTTTTTCATCAGAGCTACAAATATCCATACATAAAATGACCTAGGAACTTTGTGTAGGAGGTCTAGCTGAGTTCCTCACCTATACCACTAAGGGCTCCATGCCTCCTCCAAAAGGCCACAGTCTCATTTTTAAAATGAAAAGTAATACCATTCTACCTGGCAGCGTAGAGCTTAAGTTAATAATTTAAAAGCATGTCTACAAAAGCAGAGCATCATCATTATTATTACTACCACTGTATCTACTTCCAGCATTGCCTGAAACTACAAGCTATTAGAAGCAGTTTAGGACAGGAAGTTAGAAATGCTCAGCAGAATTTAATTAAACATATTGGATTTTGGCAGAGATATCCAGGTTGACGCCCTACTTCTATAAACAAGGGTATGGAATCCTTCATGACAATGCAAGGCACTCATACTAAACTCTCACACATGAAATGTCAATACATAGGCCCCACCCCCAGATTCAAGCATAATTTTAAACATGCTTCTTCAAGGGGGAAAAGGCCTTGCCAACTGAATCAGCAGCAATACTGTCAGGCAGGACTTTTGATTTCCTCATTCATTCCCTGGTATTACTTTCTATATACTCTATATAAACCAGCTGCCATAGAGTCAACTCCTACTTATAGGTTTTCAATGGCTGATTTTTCAGAATTAGACTGCCAGGCCTTTCTTCTGAGGTGCCTCTGAGTGGACTCAAACTTCCAATCTTTCAGTTACAGCTGAGCGCATTAACCATTTGTACCACTCAAAACCAAAACCAAACTCACTGCCATCGAGTGGATTCCAACTCATAGCAACCACACAGGACAGAGGAGAATTGCCCCATAGGGTTTCCAAGGCTATAATCTTTACAGAAGCAAACTGGCACATCTTTCTCCCATGGAGCTGCTGGTGGGTTCAAACTGCCGACCTTTTGGTTAGCACTCTATATACTCTACATACCAAACCAAACCTGTTGCCGTCAAGTCAGTTCCAACTCATAGCGACCCTATAGGACACAGTAGAACTGCCCCATAGCATTTCCAAAGAGCAGTTGGTAGATTCAAACTGCTAACCTTTTGGTTAGCAGCCAAGCTCTGAACCACTGCCACCAGGCTCCTATATACTCTATATAGAAAGTTAATTTCTAGAAGAAGGTTTTACTCTATGTCCTTACTTATTTTAGTGATCAAACATAAACATTGTCGCTTTGAAATAATTCAGGAGTATTGAGAACTCTTAACTAACAAACATCTATCACGGCTGTCTATGATTTCTGCTGGAGAAAATATACTATTTATAAAGTAAGTAGAGATTTAGAACGTCTCAGGCTTGATTTCTTTCTGATTTGCCAAGGTTCTCCAAGTTAATAAGGAAAGTAAGGGAAACACGAGGATGAAACTAACACTACTCAAGAATCAGCAGACATGTGAGGCCCAAAATAAGTACAGTTAATGATACATATTAATTTGCAGTGTCTACTTGTATAAACCATTGAGACGTTACGAAAACACATATCATTCGTAAACTAGTCAGAATCAATATCACTTAGTTGAGCTGAATTTGAATTATAAAAGAGAAGTAGTTTTGAGGCATTTATCTGTCATGTGGAAATCAGAGTTCCTCCCCGGTGGGGCCATGGATATCATGACTAGCAATTTTCTGAATCGTCTGGGAACTCAAAAATCACCATTCTACCAAAGGCACTGGGGGGCACACAGAAGCCAGGCAGTCACCCAGAAACAAATTATAAAGGGAAGGAATCACATTCTATGCGTGGTGTTATTTTTACTTTTACTTACTGCTGTCATTGTCTGGTAATTGCAACGTAGCTCCAAAAATTAACTTCAAAAAAGGAATCTTTTAATTTTTAACAGACAATACTAGTTAAAATATGTGCTATGTATTATTTGAACAGCCTAAACTTGTACGTCCAGCACATAAATAGTAATACAAAACATCAAGAAAGCACTCAGCCAGAATCTCTTCCTATCATATATATTTCCAGTCAGCAATCTCAAAGTATTTTTTAGGAAAAAGAAGTTAAATTCCAAACAATCCTATGGAACAATATTCCTATGAAATTTTAATTTGCTTTCAGCCTAATATTACGTATACGCATAAAAGTCAACTAATCCTTTCAGTGTAATATAAGCGTCTTCATTAAAACCATGTTTTAGCAGAAGATTCCACATTAGCCATCAGAATCTTTTGATACCATTATGTACACTTTATGTTTTGTGACAGTGAGTATTTAGACTGATGTAATAAATGAATCAACAAACACACACAAATAAATAATAAACATCCACAAACAGACAGCACAGCGAGTATCAGTATGTTTTTATAACCTGTAAGAGAATGTTCACATTTATCAAGAAACTTTTTCAAAAACATCGCAGAGTAAGAGATATTTAGAGCACGAAAGGAAATTTAAAGAGGTCAGAAATTTCTGTACCAACCTGCCTTTTGCTGATTTCTGAAGTGGCTCTTTTGAGGTTCAGGTACTTTGAAAACCTCAACGCCTTCACAGAATCCTTCCGAGAAGTTCCAGAAAAAGATTGATATCTCTTTGCAGGTTTCCTCTTCAGTTTGTCAGCCATCTCAATCCACGAGACAGTCAAAACCCAGAGTGACCAGGATTCCAAAACTAACTACAAAATCCCCAAATAAACAGTCCCCAAAACCCAGATATACAATCTGGTTTTTGCTCTGTCCTCCAGAAAGGATGACACATGGAACATGAGTGGGAGATGTAAGACAGAACTCATTCCAAATAATAACCCTCAGCAGATGGCACAGACTTTCATATGACAAAGTCCACTCCAGTCTCACCATAGAAGACCAGGTACAGGTTCCACTGCATCAAATAAAAACAACCTTCTCCAGTTAAACAGGTCAAGAGTAGTTAGTCAAGGGTAAAAGAGGGCGTAGTAACACACCTAAGAGTCAGCAGGGCATAAGTAAATACAGCAGCTTCAAAGAAGCCTCCTTAACTCATTCTTTGCCAGAATAGACAGGAGGCTACAGGATAGGATCAAATCACAATCCCTCCTTCGAAAAGGAGTCCTCGTAACATGGCTATTTTTTTAAGTTCTTTGAACATTCTGTTCTTCCAGTGGATGAGAAATGGAGTGATTCAAATTTTGCATGTTGCTTAGAAGAAATTATTCAAAAGAAGAAATCATTCAAAAGCATTATGAATTAGGAGTCTGGACACCCTCTCCTCTGTCCCAGGAAGAAGAAAAGAGGTTAGTTTTTCTGACCCTTTGAAAGGCAACAAAAACATCTTTCCTTTGCTCTATCTCAAGTCTAACTGAACCGAGGTGGTGTGAGGAGAGATCATGAAAAATAAGACATATGAGAAAATGAGATATTAATACGTCGGTGGTGTTGTTTGCTATCATCCAGTAGCCCCTGACTCATGGCAACGCCATGCACAACAGGATTGGACCATTGTGATCCACAGGGTTTTCACTGGTTGGTTTTCAGAAGTAGATCGCCAGAACTTCCTTCTTAGTCTACCTGGTCTGGAAGCTCCACTGCAACCTGTCCAGCATCATAGCAACACACAAGATCCTCGCCACTGACAGAGCTCTCTGCTGACACCACCCACTACTGCTAATAACAAAATTCCAAACGATCTTTGGGCTGTCCCCTTAAAAATAAGGGTCTCTTAATGACTTTTTGTAAGAAGACAACTCAAGTAATATACCATATGTTCAGATGCAAAGAACATCATCATAGTCTGAATTAGAGGCTACAGATTCTATAATTCCCTCTTCCCAGGAGTATTTCTGATTTTCTACTATTTGCTTTTATTATGTTAAATAAGCTCTTTCTTAAGTAGCAGTCCTGTGTTAGCCACCTAACAGCAAATGGTTATCACAGTTTTACATTCTCTGTGGCTTCTGAGTGTGAATCTCTGTACATATTTTAGAAATAATAATATTATTTCCTCATGGCTGAGAATATTTCTCCCTCCATTGTCTTTTTATTGCATTTCAAGGTCAGTTGTTTTTCCTCAACATCTAAATTTTATGTTACTTTCATTCAAATGTTTGAATGCAGGAGAATTTAAGAAGTTTCATTTATACATTTTTTTTTTTTTTTACTATATTTCCAATTCAAATTTATTAGTATTTTCCATCACAGTCAAGGACTAGTATTACATAAAGGGTGTGCACTATCAGAGGAACCAATAATTACGTTTTAATGCCTACAGATTTCTACCACTAGGAAATGCTATTTGTTGTGTGCCTTTAAATACTATCTGTTCCACCTGGTGGTGACTCTCAAATTTATACCTCCAACTCCTACCTCTCCCTTGAATTTCAAACTTATATATCTAATGACCTATTTAACATCTCTGCTTGGATATCTAATACACACTTCAAAATCATCTGAATGTCCCACACAGAAGATTTAACTGTCCCCAAGCCTCATCCTTATCCATTCCTGGGATGTCTTCTATATCACAATCAATAAAACCTCTATACTCCACCAAAGTTACTCTAGTGAAAACCCTAAAAGTTGGCCTTAATTCCTTCTTTGCGTTCATTACTCACAGCCTGAAATCCTGGAAACTCTTAACTCCAAACCATATCTCAACTCCATTCACTTTTCACTAACTCCCCTTTAGTCTCAACCACCATCATCTCTCCACTGGATGGCAGCCTGTAACCTTCTCACGGGTCTTTTTTCCTCTCTTACCCATCTAGGATGCATTCTTCCCAAAGCAACCAGGGCAAGCTTATATAAATATAAATCCAATCATGTCCCTCTACAGACTGACAATCCAATGCCTTCTCATTGTACTCAGTACCTAATCTCGAAATTCCTTAAAGAACTCTTTAACACCCTCCCTAATCTAAACCTTGTCTTTCTCTCCTGCCTCTTTCCCCGCTCCAGGTTGCTCACTGCATTCTACCACACTATTAATTCCCTTTTGATCCATGGACACCTTAAGCTGTTTTTGACTTCTGATGGTTGTACTTGCTGCTTCCTCTGCTTACAATGCTCTGACCTCAGCTGTTCCCAGGACTGGTTCCTTCTCACCAGTAAGAATCCAGACCACCTGTCTCCTCCTGAGAGATAGCCTTCCAAAACCTTCTCTACCACATCACCCCCCATCCTCTACCACATCACCCCATCCTCTATCACATCACCCCAATTCTCTACCACATCACCCCATCCTCCACATCACCCCCATCCTCTACCACATCACCCCCAACCTCTACCACATCACCCCATCCTCCACATCACCCCATCCTCCACATCACCCCCATCCTCTACCACATCACCCCCATCCTCTACCACATCACGCCCAACCTCTACTACATCACCCCATCCTCCACATCACCCCCATCCTCTACCACATCACCCCCATCCTCTACCACATCACCCCCAACTTCTACCACATCACCCCATCCTCCACATCACCCCCATCCTCTACCACATCACGCCCAACCTCTACCACATCACCCCATCCTCCACATCACCCCCATCCTCTACCACATCACCCCATCCTCCACAGCACCCCCATCCTCCACATCACCCCCATCCTCTACCACATCACCCCCATCCTCCACATCACCCCCATCCTCTACCACATCACTCCATCCTCCACCACATCACTCCATCCTCCACATCACCCCCATCCTCTACCACATCACCCCCATCCTCTACCACATCACCCCCATCCTCTACCACATCACCCCATCCTCCACATCACCCCCATCCTCTACATCACCCCCATCCTCTACCACATCACCCCCAACCTCTACCACATCACCCCATCCTCCACATCACCCCCATCCTCTACCACATCACCCCCAACCTCTACCACATCACTCCATCCTCCACATCACCCCCATCCTCTACCACAACACCCCCATCCTCTACCACATCACCCCCATCCTCCACATCACCCCCATCCTCTATATCACCCCCATCCTCTACCACATCACCCCCAACCTCTACCACATCACTCCATCCTCCACATCACCCCCATCCTCTACCACATCACCCCCAACCTCTACCACATCACCCCATCCTCCACATCACCCCCATCCTCTACCACATCACCCCATCCTCTACCACATCACCAGGGTGGCTTCCCACATAGTCCGTTTTTCTCACTACACTGAGGGCTCTGTGAGGTCTGGGAACTGCCTTCTCCTGCTCACCACCCGCAGCACCCCCAACCGTTTCTGAAATACACTGAGGACTGAACAAGTATGTGTTGGATGAATAAATGTAGGAAGGATGGCATGAATGAAGAAATGAAGGAATGTGCAGTATCTGCTTAATATTTGCTCAAACAAATGTGATGATTTTAGTTTGCTATATGAGCAATGGGCATCAATAAAAACAGGAATTGTGTGCAATTATATATGACACAGCTCTTGACATTGTAACAATTATATAAGAAGACACAGAAATCTGAGAAAATAAAATATAGTTAAAAATCCACATTTTTACTAGTCAAACTAGCTTCTTTGTCCAAGCCCAACCAATATTTAAAATGTTTATTTAGGGCCAGGCTGAAATCCAGAGAAGTGGACAGAGATGTGAAAGTTTTAAAAACATTGGGTTTTCCCTCTTCTTTAAAATGGGGACACTACCAGCTATCTTGTAGGGTTGATACAAAGGTGGACCATATCCTACTACAGTGTGTAGCACAGAAGGGTTGAATTTAAAAACAAGAGAAAGAAAGAAAGAAAACCTTTAGTTATATTAACTGATTTATACAAGAGGGTCAAAGGGTGCAGGCTCTCCCTAAGTTCCTTTCTTTTCCTGTGAAAGGAAAACAAGCAAGCTAACTTCGACATGATTTATACTCTTATGTATAAATAGATGGAGAGCATGATCTTGTTTATCGTTTAAAATTACTTCTCAAAAATTATTTAGAAAATAGTAACAAAGAAGCCGGTGGTTGTCTGCCCTCCTTTTTTTTTTTTTTATTTTATTTTAATAATTAGAACTTGCTGGGTCCCAAACAAAAATACAAAACTGAGATCCTCTTTTCTGTCTCAGAGGAATATACATATTCACAGTACAATGGGAGTCCTCAAATTCTAGTTCAGAAAATAAATAATGTGTTTCTTCCAAAAACTATTATTGAACACCTATTATCTACCTATTATGTACATACTCTGGACATGTTATCAGGAGGGATCAGTCCCCGGAGAAGGACATCACGCTTAGTGAAGTAGAAGGTCAGCGAGAAAGAGGAAGACCCTTAACAAGATGGGCTGACACAGTGGCTCCAACGATGGGTTCAAGCATAACAATGATTGTGAGGACGGCACAGGACCGGGCACTGTTTCGTTCTGTAGTACACAGGGTGGCTATGAGCTGGAACCAACTCAATGGCACCTAACAACGATAACATTATGTACCGAGAACTAACTAGCTCTCTTCCAACTGACAAAAATATAAAAACAAGCAAATAAAAAAGATTACCTATAGAAACTCATTTCATAAAACAAATACCTAAGGTAGCCTGATTTAACTGTTTCAAAAATAAACCCTCAGAAGCTAGTATTAAAAGAATGAACAGTCAGCCTAATTCGATGATGGTGGTGGTTGTGATAACAGCAATTAACATTTACTGGGCCTAATTTTTGCCAAAAACAATGTTAAAGCCTTGACAAGAATTCTCAGGTTTAAATTTAAATTTAAAACAACCTTGCAAGGTAAGTAGTATCATTATCCCCCGTTAACAGATGAGAAAACAGAAGCTAGAGAGGCTAAGTAATGTGCCTAAGCTCATAAAATAAATACATGGTGGAGCCAGGATTCAAATCAGGCAGTGTGGCTCCAGGTCCCCCACACAAGACTCGCACAGCTCATAAAGCAACATAACACAAAGTGCAACAAAGCAAGGAAATAAGCCCTAGCCTAAGACTCACATAATAACTAAAAGAGTGAAAGACTGTCCCCCCGGCCCCCGCCAGTCTCCTCCTGACTCACTGCATGGCCCTAGACAAGCAAAGTCTTGACTAGTCCCCCTAGAAAGGCTGAGGTGCAGCAATATTGTGCAGGCAGACTGTCCCCAACTTCAAAGGTCCTATCGTTCACACTCAATGTGCTCATGCAGGAGACCAGGCTTCCCTTTCATCTCCGTTTCCTAAACACAATTCACCATCTCCACATCTACTATATCCTCTCCTGCCCTCCCCAGCCCACCTACCCACAAACGTCATGTAAACCAGTACCCATAAAACATTTAAATGCTGGGGAATAATCACTCTGAATTAATTAATTAGCCAGTCAGTGCTCTACTTGGCATTTAATTTAAACGTTTTCTTTTTTAGAGTCTCACTAAAATAAATCCATTTAGGAGAAAATTAATCAAGTCATCTAGTTAATGAAGTCTATTAATAGAAATTATTTCAATTCCAGGTTATCAAACTCTTTAAAATCATTCCTGCCCTATGCCAATTCACACTGAAGTTTAAAAAGATGATCCTATTCTAGGCTATATTTCAAGCTGCCTAATTACCTAGAGCTGCTTTCTTCATATCGGAATTAGGCAGAAGCAGAATTATGGAGATATTAAAAAGTAGAGAGTAAAAAAATCCCCAGTTAATCACACACTCCACCCTCAAAGCAAACCACTACTGACACTTTCTGTCTACCCTTTCAAATTTTTTCCAGTGTGCATAATTGTGTCTACTAAAATTAGACCATGTTTTGTATGCTGTTTTAACCTGCTTTTTAACAAATTTACATCTGAGTCACGAATTTATCTACACTCGAGTCCCAAATATCCATCTCCATAACTGACATCTCCAAGGCACTTCAATCTCACTAAAGGCAAGGCTGAACTCCTGACACCCCACCCCTCCACTGGTCACCTTGTAGCACTCCCTAGCTTGGTGAATGCTCCTACCATCAGATTTTCTCTACCAAGTAGCTCTCAAATCTACCTACTTTCGACTATCTATGTCCTGGTCCACCTTCCATCAATCTTGCACCTCCTACCACAAAAGCCTGCTAATGACCTCCCTGCACCACTCCATCATCCTTCACACTGCCACCAGGTAGATGTTTCCAGAATGTAAATCTGATCACCTAACACTTCCTCAATTTCTTGTATTGGTCAAGATTTCTACTTGATCGTCTTTCTTTTTTTTCCAGGCAAGTCTCTCTCGCTGTATCCTAAGTTTGGTCAGGGTACTTTGTCATATCCCTCACAGGAACATTCCTTTTCTTCAGAATCACTTTCTGTTAGTGTTTATGCATTTAATTTGTTTGAATATTTGTTTAATTCTCACACTAGACCAGGGGCCCAGGAGAGCAGGGATGATGTCTCCTTTTTTCAACATCGTATACTAGGGCTAAGTACAACGCCTGGAATAGAATACATGCTCAATAAATTTGCTGAAATAACTTAAAAATAATAGTCTTATTATCTTTCAAAGGAAATTAATACTTATGCTGTCTTTTAAATTTTACTGTTATTCAGTAATTTTTATTCAAGTAAGGTGGGGGGGGTGCAATTTAGCTTTGGTTTGACATTGAAGCTAGAGTTTAATTCACCTATTCCACTTAATCTCAATCTCAAATATTCATCAGAAGTCAGCAGACTATGTATTTATACATATATTATTATTTTTGATTAAAGCTACAGTAACTTATTTCATAAGTATTTCCTTCTAATGTTTTCTGTAAATACTGACTTTTTTTGATGATGTATGCCTTCAGAAAACATTGGTTCATTAAAATGAACCAATAAAATGACTGCATTAAGTGTGGTCCCAAGAGGGCTGAGCCAACATGACGCTGTAGACAGATGCACCATGCTGTCCCTCTGCAGCAAAGACTCAAAACACTAAGTAAAACAGATACAAATGTCAATCCTGGAACTCTAAGCATCAAATGAAGGGACAAAGAAATAGAGCAAACACCGAATGGAAGAAGGAACTGACAGAAAACAGAGAATGAGGAAAGATACAGAGTGGGGGTCCCCTGCCAACTAACATGGCACAGTGTCGCCATCTTGGAACAAAGCCTGCAATGACCCCAGACAGGGAGTACCGGGAAGGCAACTTTACGGAGCTCCCAACAAGAGACAGAGCACCCAGTGACCAGAGAAACACACTTTTCTACCCCTCACCCTTCTGCCCCATACGCCACCTCCACCCCTTCGCAACGGGCCACTCCATGCCACTCAGCTAGAGTTCCCGCTGCCAGCAGGGGAACGCCCCACCCCCACCCGCCAGATCCTGCTGTGCCTTTTTTTTTTCACTTTCTTCCTCTTCTTTCTCCCTCCCATCTAGCCCTGTATACCACTTCCAGCCCTTTGCACTGGGCCGAGCGGTGCCACTCGGCTAGAGAGCCACTGGCCCACCACTGCTCTGGGTCTGCCACACCCACTGACTCCCATCTCACTATTTTTTTTTTCTTCCTTATCTTCCTTTTCATTCTCCCTAACACCTAGCCCCCACACCACTTCTACCCCCCTCCCATCAGGCCATGTTGCGCTGTACAACTAGAGAGTCACTGGCCCACTGCAGCCCCAAGTTCACCACGCTCCCACCTGCCAGCTTCTGCCACGCCACTTTTTTATTTTTAGTTTTTTCCTTTTTCCCTTTCTTCCTTTTCTTTCTCTCTCCCACCTAGCCCCGTATGCCACCTTCACCAGTTCCCGCTGGGCCAGGCTGTGTCACCTTGGCTAGAGAGCCATCAGCCCACTGACACCCCAGATCCACCCTACCGCCACCCGCCTGCTCCCATCATACCATTTTCTTCCCCCTTCCTTCCTTTTCTTTCTCCCTTCCACCTAGCCCCATATGCCACCTCCCCCTCTTCCAGCCGGGCCACACTGCACTGCCGTGGCTAGAGAGCCACGGGCCCCCTGCCACCCGGGGTCTGCCCCACCCCTACCCACTGGCTCACCGCACACAGCCTTTTTTCCCCCTTTCTCTTCTTTCTTTTCTTTCTCCCTCCCACCTAGCCCCATATATCACCTCCCCTCCCTTCCAACTGACCCTGGGGTCCACCTCGCCCCCAGTCACTTGCCCTACCTTGCTGTCAGTTTTTTTTTTTTTTTTTTAAATTTACATTTTATTTTATTATTTTTTTCCTCTTCTTCCTCCCTCCCACCTAGCCCTGTACGCCTACTCCCCCTCCCTGCCGTTGCAGCTAGAGAGCCACCAGCCCCTCCACCGACTGGGGTGAGGAGGGGAAATCACTAACTAGATAGTAGACAAGTTCTAACTTTGGTGAAGGGAAAGACAACACACAATATAGAGGAAGGCGGCACAACTTGACCAACGCAAAGCCACAGAAGCTTCCTAGACACATCCAAACACCTTGACGGACCAAGTTACTGGGGCTAAGGGCTGGGGACCATGTACTCAGGGGACATTTAGGTCAACTGGTATTACATAGTTCATAAAAGAAATGTTCCACATACTACTTTAGTGAGTAGTGTCTGAGATGTTAAAAGCTTGTGAGCAGCCATCTGAAATTCATTTATTGGTCGCATCATATCCAGAGCAAAGGAGAATGAAGAAAACCAAAGATACAAGAAAAATATTAGTCCAAAGAACTAATGGACCATGTGAATCACAGCCTCCACCAGCCTGAGTCAAGAACGAGATGGTGCCCGGCTACCACCACCGATTGTTCTGACAGGGATCACCAAAAGAGGGTTCCAGACAGAGCAGGAGAAAAATGTAGAACAAAATTCAAATTCGCCAAAAAAAAAAACAAACCTACTGGTCTGCCAGAAACTGGAGGAACCCCCAAGACTATGCCCTCAGACACTCTGCTATTTCAGAACTGAAGGCACTCCCGAAGTCCACCTTTCAGTCAAAGCTTAGACAGGGCTGTAAAGCAAACAACAGCACATGAGGCACATGATTCTTAGTTCAATCAAGAATCTGAGGCCGAACAGGCAACAACTGACCAAAAGGAAAGATGAGAAGCAGGAAGGGATAGGAAAACTGGATGAATGGATATGGGAAACCCAAAGTGGTAAGGGAAAGGGGGAGAGTGCTGACACATTACAGGGATTGCAACCAATGTAGCAAAACAATTTGTGTATAAATTTTTTAATGAGAAACTAATTTGCACTGTAAACTTTCACCTAAAAAAAAAAAAAAAGTGTGGTTCCCCTGGGCTATGTTCATTTTATTTAAGAGAAGGCATGGAATATACATTCTATGACTAATCTATCTGATCAGCCAGAAACAATAAACTGGTCACCGTGGAATACCCGAGGCAGACATCATAATTCATTGTACTTTGTAAAAATCAAGCCAGAATTTGTCCAAAGAAAAAAACTCAGTGTAAATTGTTTATACAAAACACTCTAATGGGTTTTACAATATAATGCACAGGACTTCCACACTGATTTTAAATTGGAAAAACTAACTGTATTATCCCACATAGTGACTGTACAAGTCTCTAGGAGCCCCATTCTGCAACCTGCCCTTTTTTGTCTGTAAAACATTTAATTTAAATAAATTTCACATTTAGTAATAATTAAATAATCTAGTTGAAATGAGGACACTTTAGTCATTTCAGTTATTACTGTTTTTCACTAACAAGTAATTTGCTTGAATTGCATAAATATGAACTACAATTGTTACACATTTAGTAACAAAGGTCCTGTTTTATTCAATTTGATTGTTTAGTTTTGTTTTTATAGTCAGACAGTACTCAGGAACATATACTATCTAGATGTCCCTATGAAGATATTTACATGTGATTAACATTTAAATCAGGTGACTTTAAGTAAAGCAGATTAAAAAAAAAAAAAAACCAAACCCGTTGCCATAGAGTCAATTGCAACTCATGGCGACTCTACAGACAGAGCAGATCTGCCCCACAGGGTTTCCAAAGAGTGGCTGGTGGATTTGAACTGCCGACCTTTTTGTTCGCAGCCGGATCTCTTAACCACTGTGCCACTAGGGCTCCAAAAGCAGATTAGTACCCTCCATAAGGTGGGTGGGCCTCATCCAATCATTTGAAGGTCTTAAGAGCAGCAACAACTGAGTTTTTCCAAGGGAGAAAGACTCGCCCTCAAGCCTGTAACATAACTATCTTGAGTTTTCAGACTGCCTCCTGGTCTACCAACTCCAGGCACAAGACTGCCAGAGTTTCCAGCGTGTCTTCTAATCTACAAATTTTGGACTTGCCGCCCCCCACAATCCTTGAGTCAATTCCTTAAGATCAATCTCTTTCTCTCTCTTCATATACATACATACATACATATGTATATATGTATATATATATATAGTTACTTAGATATTTATATGTATATATGTGTGTGTGTGTATATATATATATGTATATATATGTATAGTTGTTAGTTGCTGTTAAGTCAATTTAGACTCATGGCAACCCTATGTGTGCAGAGTAAAATGCTCCATAGAGTTTTCACGGCTGTTAGAAGCAGATTGCCAGGCCTTTGTTCCAAAGCACCTCTGGGTGGGTTCTAACTACCAACTACCCAGGGAATGACTTTCTATCTACCTATCTATCTTTATATACTCTCTAGAGACTCGTAATGCACTACCTAAGATTAATTAGTGTTCCGCACTCTTAAATAGTAGAGAGTACAACTACCCACAGCATAAAAATAACAGAGTGCTTCTCTCCACACAGAGAATCTACAACGCTTATATATATGGAGCCCTGGTGGCGCAGTGGTTAAAACGCCCAGCTGCCAACCAAAAGGTCAGCAGTTCGAACCCACCAGACACTGAGGGAGAAAGATGTGGCAGGCTGCTTCCGTAAAGATTTACAGCCTTGGAAACCCTATGGGGCAGCTCTACTCTGTTCTGTAGGGTCACTGTGAGTCAGAATTGACTCGATGGCAACGAGCTGGGGATATATATACATATATACATACATACATACACACACACACACACACACACACACACACACACACAGAGCCATATATATATACACATACATATATATATAACCAAAAAAAAAGCCCAAACCCACTGCCGTTGAGTTGATTCCAACTTACAGTAACCCTACAGGACAGAGTAGAACCACCCCATAGGGTTTCCAAGGAGCAGCTGGTGGATTAGAACTGTCGACCTACTGCCAAACCCACTGCTGTCTAGTGGATTGCAACTCATAGCAATCACATAGGGTTTTCAGGGCTGCAAATACACACATACACACATACACACACACACACACACACACACACACACACACACACACACACACACACACACACACACACACACACACACACACACACACACACACACACAGATCTTTTTCTACAAGTAAGCAGGATACAACCGAACCATCACCTTGCTGGACACTGACTATTTTTATCACTTAATATGAAAAAAAAGTAAAATAATAAATTACATGTAGGTAATAAAATATAACATTTAAAAAGGTAGAAAATAGAAAACTTCTTAAATTAAAGCATGCTCCTTACTTGAATGTTCTACCATACATGTATTTCAAAAGCAAATTTCATTACATTTCAGAAATACTAAAATAAAACATCCAATGGAGCAGCAATTTTATTAACATAAGAGACACAAAAACTACATCAGTTTATAAAGTGAGAAAAATGATGAAGTTTGTAATAAATGCCTCCCTGCTAGTTTTCCCCTAACATGTGGAAACTGCTCCTTGCCTACATTTCCAACAAATTTAAAAAGGTTATCTTCTCCAATGTTCTTCTGAGGAAATTTGCCAGACCACCACCCCCCCCCCGCCGCCACCAGGAGAATCCCCAGTCCTCTCACGAACACCAACAAGTAGCACCAACAGTCTCCACAACGATCCTTCACCATGCCCGAACCCTAGTCTGAATGTACAAACTCTTAAAAATGAACTCAAATTATTACTCCATTCAACCCTTTCTCCATAAAGGGTAAGAAACAAATAGTGTAAGATACTTTACAAGCTCACCACCAAAACAGAACATTCATGACTCATTCTTGGTCATAACAAAATTACATTAAAGCATGACAAAAGAAATGCTTAATATTAATACTGCATCTTAAATCACCTTCAGCACCAAGGGTAAAAAAAGAAGACAATTTGGAAAAAGACAGGAAGAATGTTACTCAGCTTGAAGAATGTAATCAATCTCACCGAAGTGTACATGTAGCAACTGATGAACTATTGTATGTTTTGTTGTATGTACATCACTATAATAAAAAAAAAATTTTTTAAGACAATGAAATATAGAAGAGAAAGACTGTCTTCTTGCTGATCACGTCTCACTCACAAAGAGGACAGTTTCCCCGACTCTAAGTACCTGTTCAGTTAACAACTGTTTCTGCCCCCTTACAATCAGTCTCAGATAACCTGCACACAAGGGAACCAAAACCAAACCAAACCCACTGCTGTCAAGTCGATTCTGACTCACTGTGACCCTACAGGACAGAGTAGAACCGCCCCATAGGGTTTCCAAGTCTTTACCGTAGCAGACTGCCACATCTGGTGGGTTCCAACCACAGATCTTTTGGTTAAGCGCCAAGCGCCTTAACCACCACACCACAAGGGCTCTTCATGAAAAGGAAGTGATTCCCAAGTATCTTCTGCAATATATTTGGAAATTTCTAAATCTACTACAGGACACAGAAGAAATGACAGAAATGACCTACACCTATTCTTGAAAAATGAGGAAAGGTTCACTAAAATAATAATGAGGGCCAAAACCAGAAACGAGTTCAGACAAACGAAACCTTGGCTGAGCACTTAGGAAAGCTCACCTAGACAAACACATTACAACCATCCCAAATGATGCCACAGAGAACGTGATGACCGTTGCAGTCTTTCACAAGTAGGCAAAACGTCAATTGGGAAAGGTGAGAATTAAATACAAACAGTAAGATGCCGTGACAGCACACGCACCAATTCTCTGTTCACTCATTGGAAAGCAGCAAAGTAGAGGGGGACAAACAAAATAGGGGACTTTTTTTATGCCCAACGTAGAACTTGCTGTTACCTGCCATCTAGTCGGCCCCCAACTCATGGCGGCCCCATGCACAACAGAATAAAACGCTGCCTGGTCCTCTGCCATTCCCACGATTGATTGCTGATATACCACTGTGATTCACAGAGTGATTTTTGGAAGTACACTGCCAGGCCTTTCTTCCTAGTCTGTCTTAATCTAGAAGCTCTGCTGAAACCTGTTCAGCATCATAGCAACATGCAAGCTTCCACTGACAGATGGGTGGTGGCTATGCATGTGGTACACTGGACTGGAACTGAACCCAGGTCTCTCTCCTGGAGAGGAGAATTCTACCACTGGACCACCACCGCTCCAGCAAAATAAAATTTGTTGTTATGTGACTCTGAGTCCATTTCGACTCATAACAACCCCATGTGACAGAGTAGAACTGCCCCACAGGGTCTTCTAGGCTGTAATCTTTACAGGAGCAGACCATCAGGTCTTTCTCCCACAGAGCCGTTGGGTGGATTCAAACCACCAACCTTTTGGTTAGCAGCCAAGCGCTTAACCTTTGCAATACCAGGGCTCCTTAAAGTAAAATTCGAATAGTTTACATCTTGGAAAAAAATCAAACCTACTCCTAGAACCCAAGATTGCCCACACGAGCACCATGCTGAACAAATGTGGATGAATCCTGGACGTTAGAACCGGAAGGCAGGGCCAGGTTTTCAAAGTTTAATGAGCCTAAATACCACCTGGAAGGGATTTTAAAATGCAGATGTCCACGCCCCACCCACTGAGATCTTAATTCCCTAGGCTTGGGGCCAGGCCAGGATATCTCCATTTTAAACAGGCACCCAGGGGATTTTCATGAAACAGGACATTTTTAGAGGAAATGTATTGTTTAGGAGAGCTATAATGCCTTTGTTAAACTTAAAACAGGTGTCAAGATTCTGTTACTCAGAGAAGCTACCAAAAATAGTTGAAAACATCCCAGGATAATTAAATCAGGATCGAATTTCAGAGCCATGGAAAACAGCCATTTCCAATAACGGACATAGCACAGTCCCTAGATTTGAATACTGCATCCAACAACACCAACGTATCAGGGTGCTTCACTTCTGGATTATTAATTACATCTTTTACAGCACAACTCAAAATGGGCCCTTTAATCTAGGAAGCTCATTCAAGAAAATTTAATTATGTATTTTAAAAATATTTCTGAACAAATAAAACACTGATTTAAAAACTATTTTGGTCTGTGGGTCACTGTACTGTAAAGCATTTTTCTATTTGGAAAAACTGAATCCAATCAGCAATCAGCATTTTATATATATATATGTATGTGTGTGTGTGTATATGTATGCAGTCAACATCTCCAAAAACTTAGACTTGACTTATTGCTTAAAACTTTTTTCTCAGGTTAAAGAATTTTCTTTAACTTGTATAGAAAATACAAAAGATTCCAGAAAATACAGATTTATCATCATCAAATTCTCACAAGAATACAAATCTAAAACATAGTTCATTAAGTATCCTATGATTTCAACAGATCATACATAGCTTGTCTTACCCTTGGTTACTGTGTGATGTTAATAGTTAATTGAGTGCAAAGAAAAGTATATATTTTCAGTTACTGAGTAACAAATTACCCTTAAGATGTGAACAACAATAGCAACCACCTTAACCTAATTAATCAATCTTTAAAAAGCCTGCTGTCACTGAGTCAACTCCAACTCATGGCAATCCCATGTGTATCATCCTGGAGTGCTCTACAGGGATTTCAACGGCTGATATTTTGCAAGCAGATCGGCGTGGCTTTCTTCTGAGACACCTCTGAGTAGGTGGGCTTGAACCTCCAACCTTTTGGTTAGCAGCTGCGTGTGTTAACCATTTGCACCACCCAGGGACTATGAAACACTAAATCCAACAACTGGAGAGTACACATTATCTTCAAACACACATGGATCTTTCACTAAAAAGACCATATGCTGGGTCATAAAATAAGTCTTAATGTATTTCCAAAGAATTTTCTTTTAAATTATATGTTGAAAATCTACATCTTGATATTCTACTGACTTGAAACATGAACTCTCTCCAGGGTGTACATGTTGATGGGGGGGGGGGTGCAGTGAACAAGAAGAGAAAGAGCAAACTGTACCCCCAAGCCTTTAAGGTATCATTGCATCATGCTGACCATGAACGAGTCAATTTAGCTCAGGATTTGAAGGAACAATTCAATTATGTACAGTCCCATAAACCCTACGCGTACAACAATCCAACTTCCGAAACAGTTATTCCAAGTGATACACCAGAGCTCGGCATATCAGAGAAGTCATCTCATTACCTGGATTCTATATCCCATCTATTGAAACACACAAAGCCAAGTACAAAGTAGGATGCCACTAACTTGCAGGAAAGCCAAAGTGTGCACACAATTAACAAGAAAGCACGGGCAGAGAAACGGTCCCTCTCATCACTCCTGCTCAGAGTGCAGAAACCGTCCAAAGAAAATGCACAGATTTTCTGCCTAAATTAATAAAATCAAATACTATGCAGCTATGTCAGCACAGCTATGGTCAATGGACATGGAAATATATTTATGATCAACTCAAACTGAAAAAGAATGCTACTATCCAAGCCTCTTTCTATAAAAGGAAAAAATCTGTGAGCATATATGTGAATTTAAAAACGAGTCAGGATACACAGCTCACCAAAATGACAGCAGTGGTACCGCTGGGCAACAACGGGATTCCAGGTAAATTCGTTTCTTCTTTATAAATTTTCTATATGTTTCAGTTTTTCTTTAAAATGAACTGTATTATTTTTATCGAAGAAAAATGAATAAAAACATCTCCACTTCAGGGAAGAAGAAGTGAGAAGAGAAAAATATTGAAGGATCAATACACCATTAGTTCGTCTGCCTCAAATATTATGGTTGGGAAAGGGCATCTGTTGAAATGCTTTATAAAGTCTTTGCAGTCGCTTAAACTTTGGAGCTGAACTACACAATAAATTCACTATAATTTAAGTCTCTTGATGGTACTCTTCGTGTGGATTGCAGGAAGAGGATTTGAAAGTCACGCTATTCTCAGTTTGCTGAAAAGCCCAAAGAGGAGAAAAGGCACCAAGAGAAACAGCAGGGAATTAGAAACTGGCAGAGAAGTTAAGCATCTTTTGACACAATGTGTCCCTGGCCCACAGTAGCTACAAGCGACAAGCTCCATCATGGCAGGTGCTGGTGAATCAAATACCCATGATATTTGGTATCTGAAATTCTCTAATTTTCTTTGAGATTTCAAGAAAACATATTAACACATGCACCAACTAAGAGCCGGGCACCATGCTAATTGTCAGGAATGCTCCAGGGACTAAGACAACAACAGCTGCTCTCACTCAGCCCGAGGCCCAGTGGGATGAATGGATGGGAGAGGTGGCAAGGGCCAGTAATGAGCAACCTCCCATAAGGAGCCAGAGGATGTCCACGTTCCAGCCCCACACTATAACCTCTGTGGTTTAATCCGCCCTGTGCTATCACAAGGAGCCACTGGCTGGTGTAGTTGGTTACACACTCAGCTACTAACCCAAAGGTTGGTGGTTCAAACCCACCCAGAGGTGCCTCAGAAGTAAGGCCTGGCAATCTGCTTTTGGAAAGTCACAGCCATGAAAACCCTACAGAACGCAGTTCTACTTTAAAATACATGGGGCCGTCGTGATTCAGAATCAACTTAGCAACTGGCTTGGCTTGGTTTTGTGTGTGTGCTATTATAGTGAAGTTGTATGGTAAGGCTGATCCATCAGGCAGTTACTTCAATACAGCAGTAATGATACAATCTGTACGTGACTGAGCCCTTATGCAATTTTGTTACAAGTCAAACACAAAGAGAGTATGACCAAATGGCTCTGCTATGCCTGACCAAGTTCATCATCTCATTACAATGAAGGATTTGCTGACTTCAACATGCACAGTCAAAACATTCTGTCACAAATTCTTAAAATGGGGAGAGTCACTCCTCCTCCTCACCCAATCAAAGAGTATAAGCAAAAGGGTGGGTGTGAGCTAACGCCAAAGTGGCTGTGGGCAGCCGCGTTCACAGGGCCAAAATCACAAGCATCACTGAAGATGGCACTGAGCTGAGAAAACACTTTGAAAGCAGCAATGGGGAAAATGATGATTTTCTCAAAACCAAGAACACCACTGCAGAGAATGCCTTCGATGCCTTCATTAATTTTTTAGCAAGGCAGCCGATCACCCAGATGGCTGCTGGGACAGATCACCCCCGGGCCAGTGCTGGGAGCAGAACTCAGAAGCCCTGCACACGGTACAGTGATCATAATGGCGAACCTGAGTTGTCAAAAAAAGACATCATGCTTGGTTTAAAAAGAAAAGGAAAAAAAAAACAGGAAAAGATGAACTGCAACATTTTAAAATTATTTCCATTTAAAAGGTGGCAATTTTAACATTCCAAAATTTATTCTGAAGTCCCAGGTATCAAGGAAATAATTATCCAGAACCTATACCCTCCCCTGGGGGTTCAGTGTAGTAAAGATTCACAACACTTACTATAAACTATAACATATCATAGTAGGTGGCTCAAACTTCCTTTAAAGTACATGTGTTTGAAACAGGAAGGAAAGCACTCCTACCTAACCACACATACCCTCTCAGGCCTTGCAAAATGGATTCAGAGGAGCTTTGCCCTGGACTTGAACTCACCCGGTCTTTATCATCTGCTACATCACAGAGGATGTCATCGAGGTCTAGTATTCCTCCATCCCCGTGTTCCAATCGATGCACCTGTATCCAGTAGTTTGGATCCTGTACAAAAGAACAGAAATATTGAATAGAGCAAGTTAACATCACCAAAAGGGAATTCAATAACTTAAAAAATGTGATAACTTTCTGCTCATAAAAGGGAACTGACCACAAAAACAATACTGCAATTGCTTAAAAATTCAACTAGCTCCCTATCCTTGGTGTTCAGTCAATTTTCCTTTTCTTTTATGATGGAACCACTCGTGCACACTCTTCCCTCTGGCTCAGATGCTGCTTACATTATGCTATTACAATAAGAACTGCAGAAACCAGCAAAACTCACTGCAAAAGAAATAATGATTTCTCTAAAGTATACTGGTTTTCCCACTGTCTAATACGAAATTCTTATTAAGCCTCTTAAAGCAATCTACAGAAATACTGTAATAAGCAAGCAGCATATATTGTATGTCTGAAAACTCATGGCATAGCCTATCTGTAAAAAGTAAGTTGCAAACCCTGGTGGCTGAAAGTGTTTTCTACAAACAAGTCTGAATATACCGACACAGAATGATGCTGGCAGGATCATAAGAAAACGATGCAAGCTCAGAACAATGTGTGTGGTTTGGGCCTATTTTTTGTAAAGGCAAAATTACATACATGCATATATGTACATAAAAATGTCCATAACACTACACACCAAAATTTTCAGTGGTTTTCTCTGGGGAATGGGATTAGGGGAGGAAGACACAAAATATTTCACATTAAATTTTACATACTTCTGTATGGGGTGTGTGTGTGTGTATGTGGGGGGAGGTATTTATATGCAGTATCATAAAGCCACATCTTAAAATTATTTGAAGAAAGACAGTTGTTTGTTTTTAAAAGTCCACAATCATTCTCATTTATATACTCAAATCAAAATACACTAAATTATATGCATTGCTGCTAGCTACTGAATTCTCCACAACACAGAACTGCTCTCAAAAAGTTCAAGTTAGCACTCCATTTTTCTAATCTAAAAGTGATGTTTGGTTCTTTTTTGAAGGAAAGGCTGGGAAGGAGGAGGCAAAAGATGAATGATAGTTAAAACAGAGATTACTGGGCCCACCCTAGGCCTACTAAGGCCCTGCAGGGGTAGGGCCAGGGAATCCACATTCTTAAGAAGCTCTCCAAGTGAATCTCTAACGAAGCCACGCCTAACAACCACTAAAATGGAATACTTCCATAAAAAATACAGAATGACAAGTCCTTATAGCTTTATAACCAGCACACCAAGCAGCACAGACCCTAATTTTCAAAGTTATTATGCATTGCTATACAAAGTACTATGCAAATAACCTATAGTTGCTCTACCCGCTCGTCAATCCAGACTGCTTAAAAGGGAGTTTCAGTACTCAACTGTTCATCCAGAACACCAAGTTTAAAACACACACACATACACATCTTGGCACCCTCTTCTTCACTGGACCAATCTGACTTTGCATGAATTCCCCAATTACCATTAGCATCCAGGGATGACATTAGGAAACCTACTTCTGTGAGTCCAGGAGTACTCTAGAATTTGACATTTCTAGATTTGTCGAGCCAGCAAAGAACAAAGCCCCAAAACAAACTATACTCTTAGTCTTCTTTACAAAATGATATTAACTCTCCATGGAGAATCAGAAATACTTAATATCCTGGGTGTGAATAAAGAAATGAAATTCCCTCGCTGTCATTCCCTAGTCACTCAGAACAGGTATATCCTTCCTCCCTTTCCTCCCAAGCAATGCCATCAAATAGACACTGACTCATGGCGACCCCATGTGTGTCAGAGTAGAACTATGCTCCCTAGAGTTTGTATGGCTGATTTTTCAGAAGTAGATCATCAGGTCTTTTTTCTGAAGTGCCTATAGGTGGACTCGAACCAACAACCTTTCAGTTGGCAATTAGGCATTAACCATTTGTACCACCCAGGGACTCCAAGTAAGCTCCAGGGTAACCTAATCAACTTAAATACCAACTTTCATTTCTAAAACACTTACATCACACAGACGCTGACTGACTCCAAAATATGACTTATAAAAAACTGTTCTTTAAGCTTCCTAATCCTTACTCTCTTCATGTATCATAAACTGCAGCCTTTATAAAACATTTGGAGTCACCCCCAACCCTTTTAAATAAATTCCCACCTAAAGACTTTCTCAGTCTCACAACTTCAATCATCAGAATCTGCTACCTTCCAGACTCTCTTTGGCCACTTCCCCTCTCACAGCCTGTATCAAGCCCTGCACTGTTGCATTCCCACCGACGTGCCCAGTGAGACCATGGGCCTCAAATGCCTGGAGTCCTACCTTGTCAACCAGGCTAGCCCCTTCCCGCCCATCAAGACTTCTCAGTCATTCTCTTCTTTAAGAACCTCTCCTGACCATCATATCCTCAAGGCAAGTTTAGAAGTCTACCCTCCAGCCTCACTCTTAATGTTCCTTAAAACCACAGAAGTATGGAAAACAGTGGTCAGGAGTCAAGTTTGACCCTTTAGAAGCTGTCAATGTTTTATTTTCACACATGCTAACATTACAGTACAAAACTTTCTATTGACCCTGCTTTACCCTCCTAGTCTCTGATCTTCTTTCCAACACTTGTTTTTTGTTTTTTTAGGAATTGTCTAGACTTGTTCTCTCAGGTTCTTCTCCTCCCATTAACCCACTCCCAAATTTTTCATCAAGATCACCGACAACCTTCATGTTGCCAAATGCAATGGTCAAGTCTCACTCCTCATCTCACTTGACCTATAGGCAGAATTTGACACTAGTGATCATTCCCTCTTCCTTGAAATACTCTATAAACTTGGTTTTTATTCCTGCAACTAAATGTTCAAGGCTTGTCTAATTTGGGAATTCTGAGTTTTGACGCCTCCTTCCCAGAGGGGTCCTGATTCAACAGTCAGCTATGCCAAGTAGTCATGACAACATCATGCTAAAGGATACATCAGGCTGGCACTAATTAAATGCCACTCTATAAATATGTGCTGAACAGAAATGACTTTTAGCAAAGACGGACCCAAGAGGAAGATCATCAGTAATCTTAATAGAGCATGCTATATTAAAGAAATCAGATCTGAGTGGGACATACAAAAATGACCTCCTCCACTCACAAGAGTATAACAACCAGGAAAGATATTCTTGCCACTGAGAGATACCAGTAGCCTTTCGGGAGAGCCTTTCACAGGTGGCTTTCATCAGCACAATTCTCTTTCAATAAACCTGCTGTATTTGCAAGGGAATAGGCAAGTATCGAATCCAGTGAAAACTGTTTTCTAGGAAAGGTGGAGCACACATGTTGATTCCACTTTGGGGTAGTTTGCATTAAAAAGTTTGTATAATAATAATAATATAAATCATTGCTGCCCGGGCTGTAGAAAAGTGGTGATAAGCCATTTTTTCTAATATTAATAAACAGTAACTCTACAATTAGCATACCTATCACTGCCATTAAAAGACAAATGTAACACAATACTCTTAATAAAAAAGAAGGATTCTCATTTAGAATGTGTTATTTAAAATAACCAAAGGTTTGAACACTTACAACAATTTTAAGTTACAATGACCAAAAATCCATCGCGTATGAGCAACAAACTAGGAACGAAGGCCATGAACACATTGAGTGCTTGGAGAGTGGACTACCAAGAGGCAAATATCCTGGTCAGGCAAAACTCCCCAAGGAGGGATCTGAGTCCAGATAAGAAGCATGGGAACAAAACCACTCAAAGAATCACTGCTTATCACTCAGAGAACCACAGAATGGGAGCAGGGGCCTGGCCTAGTGCTGGAGTTAACAGGGGTAGTGAAAACATTTCTAAGACCAGCTGAGAATATAAGCATAGGTGATGTTACAAAATGCAAGCTACAAAGAATGCTGATGCCTACTCTATTCCAGAAAAAACAGTGTAGGAAAATTACTAATAAAAGACTGACTTCTAGCCCACTGTTACGAGATCTCTCCTATTCCATAAAGAGCATCAGCATATTATGCAACAAGTTTTAATGAGTTTCTGTGACTTGTGACCTGTCTAATGCATACAAAAAAAAACCAAACCCGTTGCTATCAAATCAATTCTGACTCATAGCAACCCTATGGTGGCACAGTGGTTAAGCATTTGGCTGGTAACCAAAAGGTCAGCGGTTTGAATCCACCAGCCGCTCCTTGGAAACCCTATAGGGCAGTTCTATATCCTATAGGGTCGCTATGAGTCTAATGCATAGTCTCTACATATTTGATGCCTGTGCAAGAGAAGTATTTGCAATTAGAAATAGTACCCTATTCTTGAATCAACAGTAGCATACAACAATGGTCAATATCCCATCAAATTTTCAAAAAAAATATATGTGTAAACACAAGACTAGAAAAAGATCACTGACAATCCATACTGATCAAAAATTTGAGTATTTCGTATGCCCAAAGTATTGAATGAGGTCAGAGCAACAATCATTGCCAGCTCTCAGAGTGTACAATTTATTGGCTAAGACATACACAAATAATTAAAAGAGGTAAACCATGTGGCATACAAAAAAAGAACACGAAAAAGTTTTGTAAATTCAGAGGCAGGGAAGATTACTTTCACCTGGAAAGGTTCAGGAAAGGTTTGTGAGGAAGGTTTTAGCTGAACTGGATCGTAACAGATGTGCAGATAGGAGGAAGGAGAGAACAGGGAGAGAGCAACCTAAGCAGAGGGAAGGGTATGAGAATGCATGAAAGAAGAGCAGAGTTTATTCAGAAAACTGAGCACTAAAAATTTGGCTAAAAGACAAAAACTGAAGGATAAAAACATCATATCAAACAGACATTTATTTTGAGCTCTCCTGAAAGCCCACTGAAACTACAATTTAATGTAGTTTTGTGGGGCTTTTTTTGTTTTTGTTTTTTTTTAAGACATAATCCCACAAAGACGGAAAACAAGAGCAAGACAATTTTTGGAAGCGAAAAAAGATGGACCAATGGTAGGTAACACACTTAGCAGAGCTAAGAATGCTGAGCCCTGAGCTGGCTGTGGGGAAACCCAGGAAGCAACAGGATTTCCCTTGCAGAGCCCTTAGGAGGCCTGAAATTAGAGGAATCAAGCAGCTCAGAACACAGAAATGAAGATGGGAAGAAAAATAGCAGGACTGGCTGAGAGTTTGTTTAAGATGCAGTTAAGGCCTGATTCCCTCTCAGACTCCAAACAGCCCTGTGACTGCCCTCCCCTCCCAAGCTCATGGAGGCTTGGTCTCTGGAAAGGATAAAACAGAGGAGCTGCACCAGGAAATCCAAGGCAGAGTGACTGCACAGGTTCCATACTGAACATGGGTGAGGGGGAAATAAGTGAGTGTTTATGCACTGGATGCTGAGAAATCCAGCTCTCTGCTTGTACCTGGCTCCCCAGAATACTGGCAGCTAGGCTGAAACCATCCAACCACACCGCTGCAAGATCTTTCCCTGGGCATCTGACCATTCGAAAAGAAAAGGCAGGGGAGGGACTCTGGCCAGTCAGGTGACCCTCCTGTGATGCTCCCAATGTCCCCTGAGGCCTTGCTTGCACTCAGTGCTTTCAACTTACTGTTAACCAGTAAAAACCAGTTGCCACTGAGTCAATTCCAACTCACGGTGATCCCACGTGTGTCAGAGTAGAGCTATGCTCTACAGGGTTTTCAGTGGCTGATTTTTCAGAAATAGATCACCAGGCCTTTCTTCCAAGGCACCTCTGGATGCACTCAAACTATCAACCTTTCAATCAGCAGCCAAGCTCTTAACCCTTTGTGCCACCCAGGGGCCCTAACTTACTGTTAAAAAAAAAAAAAAACCCACTGCTGTCGAGTCTATTCTGACTCATAGCAACCCTACAGGACAGAGTAGAACTGCCCCATTGTGTTTCCAAGGCTATTATCTTTATGGGAGCAGACTGCCGCATCTTTCTCCTGCAGAGCAGTTGGGAGGTTTGAACAGCCGGATCTTTCAGTTAGCAGCTGAGCGCTTAATCACTGACCCACCAGTGCTCCAACTTACTGTTAAGAAAACCATACCCACTGCCTTTGAGTCAGTTCAGACTCATAGCGACCCTACAGGACAGAGCAGACAGGCCTATACAATTTCCAAGGCTGCAGTCTTTACAGAAGGAGACTGCCACATCTTTCTTCCACTGAGCAGCTGGTAGGTTTGAACCTCTAACCTTTCGGGTGGCGGCCGAGTGTTTTAACCACTGTGCCACCAGGCTCCTAACTTACTGTTAAGACTAAAAAACAAACAAATAAATAAATCGTTGCTGTGGAGTTGATTCCGATTCATAACGACCCTACAGGACAGAGTAGAACTGCCCTATAGGGTTTCCAAGAAGCAGCTGGTAGATTCGAACTGATGACCTTTTGGTCAGCAACCATCGCTCTTAACTACTGCCCCATGAGGGCTCCTAACTTACTGTTCCAAACCTATTACCGCCGAGTCTGTTCTAACTCATAACGACCCTATAAGAGCCCACAACCAAGGAATAAACTTCTGAGGAAAGTTCCAAGGCTGGAAGAGAGACCAAAACAAACAGAAAAAACACAACTTGAAAGAAATAGAGGTTATATATATTAACAAAAGATGACTTTTTAAAATGTATCATTAATATCCTAAGAGTTCAGAGATGATGTTGCAACCACGTCGCAGAGAAAGATGAGAACGGAGGGAAGGAGGAAAGATGCATTCCAAGAACAACAAACCCAGCTTCTAGAAATTAAAATACTAGCAATGAAAAACTCAGTAGAAGAGTTGAAAATAGTTGAAGATATCTCCCCAGTAAGGAGAGAAAAAAGACAAAGATAGATGATAAGAAAGAAAGGGTAATATAATAAAATTAGGAGACCAGTCAAATAAGTCAAGCACCAAGTAATAGGTGTTCCAGAAAAAGAGAACTGGAAAAACAACAAAAAATTATTTCAAGATAATTCCCCAGAACTACATGTATTTCTACTTTGAAAAGGCCCATAGAGAGCACAGCACAGTCGATTAAAAATAGGCATACACAACACACATCAAAACACAGAAGACAAACAGAAGATCCGAAATAAAGTAAAACTTTCAGAAAGAAAAATACAAGTCAAACTTAAGGGATGCGGAATCATAATGAGTTTGAACTTCTCAAGAGCAACAATGGAATAGAGATAATGAACAATGACTTCAAGATTCCTAAGAAAAAAATGGTCCCCAACCTAGAACTCTATACGTTATCCAACAATCAATAAAGTGTGAAAGTAGAGTAACAACATTTTCAGAAATGCAATGTTTCAAAAGTATATTACACTCTGTGCACCTTTATCTGAAAACTACTGCAAGACATGTTCCAACAACACAAGGAAATAAACCATGAATGAGGATGACACAGCATATTAAAACAGCAGCTATAAGACAGATAAGAAGTCCAGAGAACTCCTAGGGTGATGGTGAAGCATGATGCCAGAATGTCAGCTGTCCATCAGGTACAGAGGGCAAACAATCCCGACTGGAACAGGTCAGAAGCTCCAAATGAGATGTCTTTAAGAAGAGGTTGAAAGAGTATCCAGTGGCAGAGTTGGGGTCGAATTTGTTGTAAATTTATAGAAGACCAACCAAATAAAAAACATTGCTTACTCCAGGGAAAACAAAAAAATTTATGAAGGAAAGAGAAAGTTATCAAGATATCATACATGGCTCAGCTATGAACAGCTTTTAATAATGAAAATGTGAACACTGGATATTTATCTGGTCAAAATTACAATATAACCACATTGGGGGAATGAGGCAGAGAGAGAGAGAAAGACAGACAGTGATCTCCAAGAAGTAGCTATATGTCAAAGAGCAGGGGCACACGGGGTAGTGAAATGGGCTAAATCTTCCATGTTAAGTTAAAAGATGATGACAAACCAAAAAAGCAAGAAGTAACGATATAAGCAGGTTTCACAGAAATATGGAGGTAAACATATAAAAATTCAAGTGCAAGAGTTGGAAAATACAAGCTGTTAAGTAGGAAGCACTACTCTTTCTCACAACAATCAAGTAGAACTATTTGACTATGCACAAATAAAAAGCTGAAAAACAAAATAACTGAAGGGAGATAGTTCAAAAATTCCTGAAATAATAACCATGGCACACAGCTTAACATTTAGCTATCAGTCCTATTAACCAGAGGATAATTATGTTGCCAAGACAAATGAGGTCACTGTCAATGATATGACAAATAGAAAACATTTCATTTCTTAAAGTCAACAGAAGAGCATAATCAACAGGAATGATGCCTCATTCTAGATTCCCTTGGTATCTCTCCAATTTACTTACGCCAAGAACAACACATTTTAAAAATATGTCCTAAAGTTCTTCTTTTAAAAAATGGATCATTGGTATTTCAAGATAGACGTGCTACATGGAATTTTGGCTTTACCCAATTTAATCAGCTTACATTTCAAAAATTCCTATCTTTTAACAGAAACTCAAACCATAGGAACCATTTTCAATTTTGTTGCAGTAACATTGTCAAACATTAAATCTCTTTTGTGTTGCTTTCTCAATAAAGGCAGAAAACACAGACGGCCAGATATCACAGCTGATGTTCAATAATGAAACAATGACCTGCGCCAACATGAAGGAGTAGCTAATATTTATTGCTAAGTGCACTTCTCTGCCTCCTACTTCTCCACCCTAAACCCATACTCCAGTACCAATATTACCATCTCACCACCACAACATAACACAGAGTAGACCAAAAACCTGCTTCTTCCTTTGAAGGCTATATGATTTAATTTATTATGTCAAAAAAGAAAAAGTCAGCATGAAAACAAAGGTGAATTCCAAAACCAAGGAAATGACTTTCTGACATTTTTTCCCTAGAACTAGTACATAATCTCTCAGTGTCACACATTATTCTATGAATATAGGAAAACAGCCTGTTAATGACCTCTGTTGGTGTTGTTAGCTGACCTCTAGCTCTTACATAACTTTCATAACAACACAGAAATCACTTTGGTCAATAGATGCCTCTCAATTCCTCCACCATTGCACACAAATTGAGGGAACGGCCACATATCACAGAGCTGGCTTGGGACAGAACGAAAGCAGGAATGAGAACGGCAACAACCACCAGTTATATCTGCATTGTTTTACTATTTTAAATCTAACAGAGACCCAGAGAAATAAGCAGCTGACACAAAGGCAAAGAATTAATAAACGCTGTCAGCCAGAACCCCAACCCAGGTCTCCTGATTGATTCTCAAGCCCTCGCCTGGACTAACACAGATGCTTTTCAGTCTGTAGCATCAGAATTGCTTATTCTTCTCCCCCAACCTCCAACAGGTTCATTTTTTAATATTTTGCATAGTGAGCAGGCTCACAAAATATTTCTTTTAATTAAAAGGTTTTGGCTGTTGAAAAAAAATCAAGTTTGAAAACCACACACCTAAATATTCTATTACATGTTCTAATCTCAGCCATGATTTAAAGCAGTAGTTCCCAGTATGAGATTCCAGACCAGAAACATCAGCATCACCTGAGAACTTGTTAGAAATTCAAATGCTCAGGCCCCACTCTGGACCTACGGAGCTGCTAAGTAAACATCTCGCATTGGGGCCCAGCAATCTGTGTTCAGAGAAGCCCTTCAGGTGACTCTAACGCAAACCAAGTTTGAGAACCAGTGCTTCCAAATTTGGGGAATGAAAAAAGCTAAAACATTCTGTGTTTCTTCTGCATATTATGTTTTAGTCCATAAATTCATGTGTTTAATGCTTTCACACACACTTCTTAAATCAAACAGATATTATCTATTAAATCATAAAGATGGTTGCATGAACACATACATATGTATTTGTCTCCCACAATAAACATATAGATAAATTTCAGCGTTCACCATTGGGCACAGTCTGTTTCTCAGAGTTGTTTCAACTCTAAGCTCTGTGCAGATAACTGCAAAAACCACACCCCAGACCAGAGCCCTCCAACATTCAAGCCTCAAACATCACTTCTCACTGCAAGTCGCCTTGGTAATAGTCTGAATCCCCCAAAGAGCTTGTTGTAAAAGCTCACCAGGAATTTTTATGCACTGAGTAAAAAGTTCCCCAATTAAGAATAACAGATGACAATGTTTATATCAAGTTCTACTTTATTTCAAATTGATTATCCTTGTATTTTATCTTCCACATAAAACCAACTTTCTATCCTAACTGCTTCATTCCTGCTGGCAATGCCATCCTCCTGTGACTTAACCTAGTCAAGCCATAACCCTCACATCCTCTTTACAGGAAACACAGTGGACAGGGAACCAAGTCAGATGGCACCACAAGGAAACAATCAGACAGGCCCAGCATGTGGGACTTTTTATAACACAGCTTCACTGATCACTTAAAAAGATGTCCATGTCATATGACAGCTAAGTGCAATGCAAGCTCCTGGAATGGATCCTGCATCCCGAGAGAAAAAAAATTGTGAAGAAGGACAAATGAAGAAATATGTCACATTAGGTAACAGAATTGTATCAATGGTAAATTACCTGAACATGATTACTGTACTGTGATTATATAAATCCATATTCGTGCTTTTAGAGGATGTATGCTAAAGTACTTGGGGGTAAGATGTGTCATAATATCTATAATACAGTCTTAAATGGTTCAACACAAAAAAGAAACCAGTACTACTAATGTGTATTTATGTGTACATATAGATTGAAAGTAAATGTAGCAAAATGTTAATTGGTGAGTATAGGTATCAGGCATATCAGTGGTTCATTTCATTATTCTGTAGGTTAGAAATTTTTCAAAATAATGTTAAAAATCTGTCTCACACACACAAAAAAAAAACAGGGGCTGTTCTAGATCAAAGAGAGTAAAAAGGCATAACCAAATTCAAAGTGTGAGCCTTGACTGGAATATTTGGTGGGATTTTTTAAAAATCACTGTAAAAGATATCTTGGAGGCATTTGGGGAAATTTTTATATGAACTCAATATTAGATGATATAAAAAATAATAATTTTCTTAGATGTGATAATCATTTGGTGGATACCTAAGAGAATATTTTTATCCGTAGAGGATGTGTGCTGAGGTATTTAGAGAGAAAGTGTCATGATGTCCTGCATTTAATATAGAATATACACACACACATATATAGATAAATGAATACCTGTTATTCAGAGTGCAGCCAGGAAAATGCAAATCATCCCAAGTACTTTAAACAGACGGAAGTTCATATAGGGAATTGGTTACAAAGTCATAGGAAGAGTTGGGACTCCAAACCAGGATGAGGAAGGAAGACCCACAGATTAGCAATAGCAGGAAGCTGCTGTATCTCTAGACTGAAGGAATAAAAGGTGGTGGCACCAAAGTCCAAGGCCAGGGCTAATGGCAGAAGCTGGCACCATGGAGATCTGTGGGGCAGAAGCTGGAATGTCAGAGGAGACATGGTCACTTGCAGAAACAGGGCCCAAAGCAGAGAGGGAGCAGAGATCTACCCTGGATTATCCGTCATATAGACCTCCCATCTCCTCCATCTCACCCACAGTCAAACCCAACCAGAGGTCAACTGACACAGCTGCACTTTGTACAACTCTCTCAACTACTGTTTGACTTTTCATAACAAATTGGGAAAGCAGATTAATTTTAAACAAATTTAATGATCCAGGGTTCATGAGGGTACAGAGAAGCCAGCATTCTCACACACTGAACCTGAGTTCTCAATTGTCACACACATTTTGGTAGGACAAGGTGGGGGCGGGGAGGTGGAATGTGATACCATGCATTAAAATGCTTAACATTGTACATATCCATTGACCCAGCAATTAAAATTGTGCAGGAAGTCCCATCATGAGGATATATATATATATACACATAAAATCAGATGTTAACAATAACACAGAATTGGAAACCAGCTATATATTCAACAATAAAAAATTGGTTGAGTACATCCATTCAATGAAACACTATACAACAATTTAAAATGTTCATAAAATACTGTGTAAGGTATCACCCTGTCTTCAGTTTGCAGAGAGTGCTACATACAGGTATAGGCAAAAGATAAGAATTGTTATACACAATTGTCAGTGCTTGCCTATATTTGCTGATTCTCCATAATGAACACATATGCATAATTTTTTAATTTTATTGTCTTAAATAACTGATGAATAAATTCCTTTATTTCCCATCCCTTCACTTCTTGCTCTCAATAAGTAATAGCCTTCTTACTCATCCCTTGCTTCTAGACTTGTATCTTTTCAAGTCTGTCTTGCATTTTGCTACCATATTTATCTTCCCAAAATACTCACTTCATCATTTCACTATCTTGTGATATGAGTCACTACGAGCAACTCACTAGAGTCAAAATCTAACATCCTTGACCAGGCAATCAAAGCTCTTCCCAAGGACAGCACACACTACAGGGAAGTCAGCGCAAGTGGACTAAACCAAAGCTAAGAAGTTTCCTGAATACACTCAAACACTCTGAGGGACAGAGTAGCAGGGGTAGGGGTCTGGGGACCATGCTTTCAGGGGACATCTAGGTCAACTGGCATAACAAAGCATATTAAAAAAAATGCTCTGCATCCTACTTTGGTGAGTGGCCTCGGGCCATCTAAGATGCATCAATTGGTCCCAACCCCATGGAGTAAAGGAGAAGAACACCAAAGACACAAGGAAAGTAGTAGCCCAAGAGACAGAAAGGGCCACATAAACCAGAGACTTCATTAGCCTCAGACCAGAACTTAGATGGTGCCCGGCTACCACCAATGACCGCCCTGACAGGGAACACAACAGAGTCCCGAATGGAGCAGGAAAAAGGTGGGGTGCAGAATTTAAATTCTAGTAAGAAAACGAGACTTAATGTTCTGACTGAGACTGGAGGAACCCCGAAAAGCATGGTCCCTGGATTCTCTATCAGCCCAGAACTAAATTTCTAACGCCAACTCTTCAGACAGGGATTGGACTGGACTGTGGGACATAAAGTGATACTTGTGAGGAGTGTGCCGCTTAGCTCAAGTAGATACAAGAGACTAAATGGGCAGCTTCTGTCTGGAGGTGAGATGGGAAAGGCAGGAGAGGGTTAGGAGCTGGTTGAATGGACACAGGGAATCAGGGGTAGAAAGGAAGAGTGTGCTGTCACAGTATGGGGAGAGCAATTAGGGTGACATAACAATGTATGTATAAATTTTTGTATGGGAAACTAACTTGAAATGCAAACTTCATTTAAACTACAACAATTAAAAAAAAAAAAAAAAGCTCTTCCCAGACTTGCTTTTCCTTGCTTCCTATAGTTCCCAACACCAATCCTTCCAGGCTCTGATGTTGCCTTATGCATTGTTGTCAAGTCAATTCCAATTTACAGCAACCCTATAGGATGGAGTAGAACTGCCCCATAGGGTTTCCAAGACTGTAATCTTTAAGGAAGAAGACTGCCACAACTTTCTCCCGTGGAGTGACTGGTGGGTTGGAACTGACAACCTTTCAGTTAGCGGCTGAGTGCTTAACCACTGTGCCACCAGGGCTCCTCTGATGCTGCCTTAGCATATGTGAACGTTTAAGTGTTCTAGTGAAAAATCCCAAACAATCGAAATACTACCTGAGATAGATGCTCAGTAAGTACGTGTTGAATAAATCAACTAATCCTTATGTTTTTGTTCATCCTATTCCACACATCCAGAACACTTTCATCCCCTCAGCAATGACTACCGAAACCTTAACAAACCTAATTCAAAAACCACCTCCTCTTGAAACGTGCTCCAAACATATTTACCTAGATCACATGTGTCACTTAACAGCATATTTCCTTATATTTTCATAGTGTTTTATCTTCTAGATCAGGTCCCCAAAGAATCATTTTATGCTTCTTATTTTTAGCATAGAACAAAGAACAAAGCACAGCATTGTACAAATAGAGGGTACTAAAGAAAAAAATAAGCCCATTGGATAAAGGAAAAAATTTACACAAGAGTTTCCCAGAAAATACAAACAAACAAACACAGGCTTGTGCTCTCCTACGTGCCAAGGGAAATGCAGTGGACATATCTGTGCTCTGTTAATGTTCAGGAAAAATGCCCCCTGCTTACCCTTTTATCCTCTAACTCGCAGAGTTGGCTCAAGAAGAGCTATGTGGTTATTCCAGATTACATTCCAGACACCATCTTGAATGTGAGGAAAGAAGACATCGAAATACTCTTCCCTTGTGATGAAAAAGGAACCCAAATTCCTATAATAAACACTTCCATTTTCACCCACAGAGGGTGTGTCCCCAGCACACCTGGCCTGGAACCCCAGGCAGAAGTGGGTTTAAAACTGGATAAACTTGCCTATACTCTGGAAAGAGAAGGGCAAATCAAGACTACCTTAGCCAACCAAGTTCTCCCCCTTGAGTCCTGGCAAGTGCGGGAATCGAGCAAGGGCAGGGAGAGTGGCGCAGTACCATCAGAGTTACCTGATGACCAGAGCCCCCGGGTAATGCAAACAATCGTGGGTGAGAAAGATTAGCAGTTCGAGTTCACCTAGAGGGGCCTCAGAAGAAAGGCCTACTTCCTAAAAATCAGTCACTGAAAACTCTATGAAGCACAGTTTTACTCTGAAACACACGGGGTCACCATGAGTCAGAATCCACTCAATGTTCAGTAGTGGAGATGACTGTTAACTGAATGGGGTTTCTGCTACAGCAGAAGGTCCTCTCTCTGTCACGCCCCCCTCCCAGATTAAAAAAACCTGTTGCTGCTGAGTCAATTCCTACTCATAGCAACCCTATAGGACAGGGTAGAACTGTCCCATAGGGTTTCCATGGCTGGAAATCTTTATGGAAGCAGACTGCCACATCTTTCTCCCGTGGTTCAAACCGCTGACTTTTTGGTTAGCAGCCGAGCATGTAACCACTGCATCACCAGGGTTCCTTCAAGATTAGGAAATATGGATATAAGGCCTTGATTTACTTAACCTGGTATAATGTAAAAGATCCTATGTTTATATAGCTATTTATATGAAAAGGTACCCCCAACACCACATACACACATCATCCTTTAATTTTTACATCATTAAATATCTTTGAATGATTTGTGCAAGATCAGATAGCTGGCATATAGAAAGGCTGAACTTGAACCTTCTTTGCTGACTTCAAATCTAATACTAGTTATACTATTCTACACTGTAACAAATGGTCCTTTATACATGAGCCATACATCATCTCACTTTTCCCAGTACTTCATCTGTCTTACAGATGAGGAAAGCTTTCAATCTGTTCCCCACAAGCTTCAGGGTTAGACTTTGGTAACCTCTCTGGCTCTTACATAAAATACCCATTTTCTTATTAGTTTTATTATTGTTAACCTGATGAGCAGATAAACAGAGAACAGAAGCTCTTCCTGAAGGACGCAAATACACGAGGCAGTGACTGATCCATGGCATAGCCAAGCCTGCTGCTGTGGTCAGTTACCATCAAATCAATTCCGACTCACGGAGACCCCATGGACGTACAGTAAACTGCTCCAAAGGGTTTTCAAGGCTGTGACCTTTCAGAAACAGATTGCCAGACCTGTCTTCCGAGGCACCGCAGGTGGGTTTGAACCACCAACCTTCTGGCTAGTAGTCAAGGGTTTACCGATCTGCACCACCCAGGGATCCCTCTATCCAAGCATCCAAACCAAACCTACTGCCATCGAGTAGACTGAACCCAGAACAACCCTATAGAACACAGAAGAAATACCCTATGGGGTTTTCAAGGAGCGGCTGGTGGATTTAAACTGCCGACCTTTTGGTTAGCAGCCAAGCTCTTAACCATTGAGCCACCAGGGCTCCCTATCCAAGCGTAAGTCCCTAAAAACCAATATGGACCAGCAGGATATTCTGCTCCAGAAGTCAAAATCTCTATTCGCAAGCTTTGCAGCCATTAGTATCATGAAAGTAGGCAACTGGTGCTGTGCTCTCCTCCTGATCTATCCGTTCGCTCTCCTCCACTCTACAAAACGGTCAGCAGCCCAAGAAACAATTACCAAGCATTTCTTAGGAGCCACTCACATTAACACTTGACTCTGTCTTCACAACAGTCTTGCCCAGGTAAATGTTCTTAGCTCCATTTTGCACATGAGGGATTAAGGAGCACGAAACTTGACTGCCTGGGTCACACACGCAATTAAAGCTGAAGAGCTGCTGCTGTTAGCTACCATGAGTTGGCCTCAACTTGTGGCGACCACGCTCACAACGGAACAAAATGCTGCCCAGTCCTGAACCATTCCCATGATTAGTTGCAGACTGGGCTGTTCTGATCCACAAGGGTTTCACTGACTGATTTTTGGGAGTAGATTGCCAGGCCTTTCTTCTTTGTCTAAGTCTGGAAGTTCTGCTGAAATACGTTCAGCATCACAGCAGCATGTAAACCTCCACTGACAAACAGGTGGTGGCTGTGCGTGAGTTGCCTTGGCCGGGAACTGAAGTCAGGTCTCTCACACAGAAGGAAAATGTCTAAACTCGTATATTAATCCAACTTCAAAATCTGTGCTATGTTCTTTACAACACACTGCATCTTCCAGGAGGAAGCTGCCAGGTTTACCAGGGGGACACATTTGGAAGAAAGAAACTGAAGCAACTGATCAAGATAAAGCCCTCCCCTTTTTTACTTAGAATTGTGAAAAAGAGTAAGAATTTTATTACCCACCAGTTAGTGTACTTTACTAGCTTCAATATGAAGAAGCAATATTTATCAGGTTACCTAGCAAAGGCCTATCAAAGATACAGATTTAAGAAGTGTTAAATTCCAGTCACACACCAGGCAGCACAGGATTCCAAGCTGTAGAAAAAAAACAATCCATAAATACAAAACAGGATCACTGACACCTCACGAAATTGAAAATCCAGTCTGGTAGAACCCACTCTGCAGGCTACACATTCACGGCACAATAACTATTACATTGTGTGAGATTTTTGAAAGCTAACTAAAATGTTAACTGTTGCATGAGTATTTACAAAATAATCTAAAATAACCAATCTAAGAGATTCATAAAGTTAAAGTTCTTAACCATGTGCCACCAGGGCTGCAATGAGTCTTACTCATTCATTCAACAAATATTTATGGAGCATCTACTACAGGGCAGGCACTGAACTGGACACAGGGGTCACAGCAGTGAATGGTTGCTGCCCTCCTAGAGCCTCTACTCTAGCATACACAACAGTGAGGACTCTCTTTCAAACATAGCCCCCACCCCCAAAACATTCAGCCTAACAAAAGAAAAACACAGCCCTGCATATTTACTCTTAACTAGCAAACAAGAGATGCTGACTCAGACCAAAAGGAATTTTCTGACCTGAAAAAGCAAACCTCACTTAAACATTATCAATTCTAAATAGCTCTGAATTCTAAAACAAATAAACAAAAATTTGGCCCCAAAGCCACTTCCCCTCACTACATTACTTATCCAAAAAGCACCTCCCAATTTTTCTTAAAGAAATTCTCTCAAATTAGTTAACAATGCATGATGAATTCCTTACACCCTCCTACAATAAAGATGAATGAATCAAAAGAAGTTCTCCTAAGCTAATCCAAAAGAGGAGACTACAATGAAATAACGTATTTTGACAAACGACTTCTGCCTACCTCTGATTTCCTCTTTGAAAGCCTTGGCAACCAGTTACCCAGCTGTACCTTGTGGCCCCTGAACTCAAATCCAGCACACCCCACACAGCCTCGGGTCCAGAATGGAGTTCCACAGCACAACATCACAACACCAGTGTAGCCCAAAGGCACCAGACACAGACCGGCAGTGCTTACAGTGCAGCTCGGACAACAGCGACCTGGGAGGGTGGAGGGACCTGTTCTGGATGTCTCCTCAGGATTGCTGATGCAAGAGGTGGGGCTCCTTCTCCTCCCAGTATCCTCCTACCACCAACAAAGGAGGCATCCCTGATGGTATCTTCAAAAGATTTGCCAAAGATCAGTGTGCTCCTGAGTCTTATTACCATGGACATCTTTGCAGGCAGGGAACGTGCATCAGTTTATAGGAAAGCTTTTCAGTAATTAAGAAAGATACAGACGGACAAGGTGGAGAATACACACACACACACACACACACACATATTCACGTACACCAAGATGTGAGCTATTCAGTCTACGGGTCCAACATACCAAACTTATTGTTTGTTTAGACCATCCTGGAAAGTCGTCCTCCCCATTTCTTCACTTGCGGAAATCTTACCAAGATTTCAATTCCTGGCTTAAATCTATCTCTTCATGATATTAGTCTTTGATCTCACCTTATCTTATACCCAATTTCTCCACAGCCCTTAAAATAATGTCTTGAACAAGTCTTGCATGTTTTATAATTAATCACCCTAATGAGTCTATTTAAAAAAAAATAAAAACACGTTGCTGTCATGGCAGTTCCAACTCATAGTGACCCTATAGGACAGAACAGAACTGCCCCATAGGGTTTCCAAGCAGCAGCGGGTGGATTCGAACTGCCGACCTTTTGGTTAGCAGCCGAGTTCTTAACCACGTGCCACCAGGGCTCCAATGAGTCTTATTCATTCATTCAACAAATATTTATGGAGCATCTACTACAGGGCAGGCACTGAACTGGACACAGGGATCATAGCAGTGAATGGTTGCTGCCCTCCTTGAGCCTCTACTCTAGCATACACAACAGTGAGGACTCTCTTTCAAACATAGCCCCTACCCCCAAAACATTCATTACTACATGTTACTGGTTATACCCATCTCAAGCTAAACATCAATTTGTATTTTCTTACCCATTTCCTTATTTTAAAATCTGTTGGCACTTAGATTTTTCTTTAAAGGCCGCAATATGACTCGAGACTTTATCTGGACCTACCTAGTCAATTTCAAACAGTAGCATCCATTTAAAAATTGGAGAATTTTTTTCAAAAGGGATAAGGGCTCCAAGACAGTTTATGGAATATACCTAAAGGAGATTAGATATGGTAATGCTGTATAATCTCCTAATTCCTTAAATACATGGTTAGTTCTCTGTCCCCATATAGTTTTCCCTTGTGAGATATCTAAAATTTAGTCACCTGTGCCTTCAATTTATTCCTTTTAAGGATAAGTATGGCACATAGTATCTCAGGGAAAAAAAAAAAAACTTTAAAACAGCACAATCTACGCACTAAAACAGAAACCACAGCCAATACAAACACCACTCATCTGTACTATTAACATTCTCTAGGATACTTAAACGTAAGGTTTCTGATAAAAATCCTGCACGGAAGCAAAGAAACAAATGAGCTCTACAGGAACTCAGCAAAATATAATTACACACCTAGTAATTAAAGTGAGAAAGAGACTACATCAAACAATAATAAAATTGGTAACTATAAACTTATCAGGCAAGGGAGGGGACAAAACAGGGGTAAAACCAGTTTGTGAAGCTTTAAAGACAAACAAATAGAGTGAATGTAATGAAAAACTGGGACTTTAATGACAAAGGCATATAGTGGTTGCAATTCCATCTATAAATAGCCATCAAAAAAGGCAATAAAGTAACTCTGTGGGGTTAAGCGGCTGGCACTGCACAAGTCATTTCCTCTTTGTGGGCACCGGAGGCCTTGTGCATAAAAATGAAGGAGCTGGAATATCTCTGAGGTTCAGGTATTGCTCTAGCTGTCTATGATACTGTATCACAGGAATTAAGCTACTCCAGGAAACTGTACTAAGTGGAAATAAGATAACCATTCCCATCACCACCATAACTTGATCTTGAAAAACAACTCATAGTATAAAATTATAGCTACTTAACTTTTCCTCCATCATTCCTTGTCATAATAAACATGTTTTCTTGCAGTCGCATTTTTCAGAGTTCTCAGCCCTGTAGATAACACCCACCTGGTACAGCTTTCCAAACCCAGACTCTCTGCTGGCGGCCCTTTGTGGATAAAAATCTCTTCCCTCCGATTTGTCTACTAGTCCGTTAAAACATTCCCTCCTGTATTGGAACAGCTCTTCCTGCTTATCGGAAGACTGGAAGAAATGGCAGGTCAACAAGACTAGACAAGGAAAACATACAACTCGTTTGACAGCTGAGGCTACAAATATGTTCATACAAATGCAAGAGAAACAGACACCCATATATTTTTTTTTTTTTACCTGCTTAAAGTTAATATCATACACCAATCAGGTGTCTCCAACATAATCCTCAATCCGTGCTCCTCTTACCATTCTTCCCACCTCGAAGAAATTCTAAGCCAACTTGATATTTGAAAAATGCATTCATTAAGTTCAAGACTTTCAATTTTCCCGTAACAGATGAATAATGAATATTACACACATGCAATTTAATTAATCTAAACAATAGTATATTCTCATATGAGAAATATACATAAATACTAGCGCCCATGCCTCACTAAAAATCTATGCTGCCACACAATTCCCAAGACAAATCCCATGTGGTTTAGTGGGTATTTGTTTTGATGCAAAGCCTCTGGTTCCGTTCATGCACGGGCCTGCCCCATTGTCATCTAACATTCCTGTAAAAACTTGTCTCTATTTTTGATGGAACACACAAACAGCTGTACTGGCACCAGAATTTCAGTTCATGGTGCAAGGTAAATTAAGAAACAATTTCTCCCTCAAAGTTTGAGTATTCCCAAGTAAATAAATCTAGTGTGGATTACTGACACCCTCTTTCCTTTTTTTCTTACTCTTATAAAACATAGCTTCAAAAAGATGCCATTTTGTGCTGTCAAAATTTTTACTCAACTCACCTAAAATAAAACTTAAAAAAGATAGATGTCTGTGTAGTCTACTTTTAAGATCATAAAAGGTTTCCAAATTAGTTAGTGAGGCTAAATCCACCATAATTTAAATAACACAATTTGTCTTTGAGGATTGCCATTCTTAATAAAAGAAAAGCCACGACGTTATGAAGTAAAAGAAAACATTTTTCCATCCATTAAACAGGAAAGGCAAAAGAAACACCTTGAGTCCGGTGATTAGTTTGTTCTAAATTCATACCAAATACTCCAACTACCCTCAAAAAGCTTACCTAAAGGAATATGATATTGAAGCCAAATTGCTGTGGTTATATATAAATCTTTAAGCAACATCACTCTTTAGAAAGACCACTGGCAATCAAAAGAAATCAATTTCAGAGCTGAGGAAACTGCATTCTAAAAATAACAGAATTCACATTTTCAAGTCAACTTACTTTTTCCCTACGCCTCCAGCCTATCTTTGAAAATAGTGAAATTATTATGTAAAGAATAGGGTATAAAGTAAACCATGTGAAAGGAAGAAAAATAGAGGCAAACACTGCAAGAACGCTTGAATACAACACCTGATCCTCCAGGATGGTGAAGTGACCTGACACTTTCTTTCCAACCCCACCACAGCTGGTGCACCTGAGGCGAAAGCAATGGGCTTGACTGAGGAGAGGCGTCACCAGGGTACTCAACTACATGGCTGCTCACTGCCCCACGTCTCAAATCCCAAACAGGTGCCCCTGGACCTGCATCTTGTGGAGTTGTCAGATTCCAAGCGTTCCTCAATTATAATAAAATGAAAGAAGAGAGCTAATAAGTACACTGATTTAGCTATCTGACCGATAAAGATACAAATAAAGCATTAAGCAGAAAAAACAATTAAGCATGGAGGTACATAATAAACTCTAACACTAGAACAACAATGGCTTTAAATGTTCCAACAGTACTAAGGAGAACTTCCTCCACCACCATCCTGTCATTCAACCTTACAAATTTCACCTGACATCCTTACACAGAAAACAAATCACAGTTTACCTTTGTAAGTTTCAGTCGTAAACCTGGTTTAATGCTTTCGTAAAGGCTCACTGTAAACTATAAACACAGACAACACCCATGGAGGTGTTAGGATAAGTGAGGGCTGAAGAACAGGCCTGGTCACTTAATCTGGATTGCGAGCAAGGCTAATGATAGACTTGATATTCAATACCAGGCCCCATACATTCCTCACACACATCCCTCCTGTGGGGAACACGGCAGGCCTCACAGGTCCTGTGCACACTCACCGCAGAAGGCATCTGGCCTGCAATGTAAAAGCTATTTCAGGCCTCAATCTCAAAAACATTTGCCTTTTGGGACATCACAAGCATTTTTAAAACAACCTTCCAAAACACAGAATTTTCTTCACAAAGCTTGGCTAAGGGCAAATGCCTAGTTTGACAGGTACACATACTGACTTAAAAGGATCCAGGGTATCTTTGATTCAAATGTATCCTAAAAAACTTTGTTGTTGTTAGTTTCCATTGAGTCAATCCCAACTCATGGTGACCCCAAGTGTCCAGATTACAACTGCTCCACTGGGTTTTCAAGGCTGTGACTTTTGGGAAGCAGGTCACCAGGCCTTACTTCCAATGCACCTCTGGGCAGGTTTGAACTGCCAACCTTTTAGTTAGTAGTCCAACACCTAACCATCTGCATCACCCAGGGACTCCTATAAAACCTTAAGAGGAAAAAAAACACTATCAATGACAGTTGACATACACAAGCGCACCAGCAAAGGCAGTGTGCATTTCTGATTGTCGTGTTACTTTAAAGAACACGGTGCCTTTGCTTGCTGGAGCTGACTCCCCAGGTTTAAAGTCGGTGCCTGTCATAGATAAGATCATCACCTTCTTTCAATTCAGATTACTGTATATTTCAAACAATTTTTTAAATACATTAGATATCAATCAGATCATGTTAATGAATCTCAGCTTTATTGCGTCAGTAAACTTTTAAACTTCCCTCTTTCCACGGCTAGTTCCCTGCTTGGGGAAAACACCGAACCGCTTCATAAATGTTGCATTATCTACTAGTACACCGTGTTTCACAACCCGCTCGAGCATTGATCACAATGCAACAGAGGCATTCCAGGCATGCGGGCTGGAAGAGCACAGGGACACAGGCCTAGGCATGGGATCCGGTTTCTTTGTAAACGGCTGTCCGCACAGACCTCAGGTGGGTTTCTAAAACTCTGGGCCACGTAACAGTGGGAAGCCACAGGCTGGGAGCAAGGTCTTCGAGCTCCTTTAACTGTAAAGTTTGTATTCCTAAACTTCTATGCACCTGTGGTGGGTTTGTTGAAAACCAGTCGCCATCGAGTTGACTCTGACTCACAACGACCCCACGTGCATTAGAGTAGAACTGTGCTCCATAGAGTTTTCAATGGCTGATTTTTCAGAAGTAGATCACTAGGCTTTTCTTCCGAGGCACCTCTGGGTGGACTCAAACCTCCAACTTTTCTGTTAGCAGCCAAGGGCATTAACTGTTAGTACCACCTAGGGATTCCAACAGGTTTGCTGTTGTTGGCTGCCTTCAAATCAGCTCATACTTATGGTGATGTAAATAACAGAATGCCCAGACTTGTACCATCTTCACGTCGCTGGTATGTTTGAGCTCACTGAGTTGTGGCTATCATGTCAATCCATCTCACTGAGAGTTTCCCCTCATTTTCACTGACCTTCTTCTACTTTACCAAACGTGATTGGTCTTTCCTGATGACATGGCCAGAATAAGCGAGTCAAAGTCTCACCGTCCTCACTTCTCAGGAACACTCTGGTTGTATTTCTTCTAATATTGATTTGTTCATTCTTCTGGCAGTCCGTGGTATAGTCAATATTCTTCGCCAACACCAAAATTAGAATGCATTAATTCTTCTGTCTTCCTTTTTCACTGTTCAGCTTTCACATGCGTATCAGACAAATGAAAAGACAGTGTCTTGGGTCAGGAACACTTGGCCATCAAAGTGACATCTTTGCTTTTAAAAACTTTTAAGAGGTATTTTGTAGCAGATTTGCCCAACGCAATACATTCATTGTTTGATTTCTTGACTGCTGCTTCTATGACCATTGGCAGGTTAGTGACTACTATTGAAACACAAACTAGCCAGCAGAGAGCACTCTTCCAGCATACAGATTCCCGTTCTCCGCAGACAGAACCCGGAGTTCTCCCAATCAAGGCAAAAACACATTTTTAACTGAAATTTCATATCCAGGGTGGGAAGAGTTCAATGAGCAAATTAGAACAAACTCATGTGTTCATGAGAAAATGAACAGGCAATCTGAGTGTACTGCAAAACTAATTTGATGTTGTTTACAATAGTTTTCTACAGAAAACACATTTTAAGAAGGGGGAAAAAAAAAAATCAATGAAGCCATGCAGTTGGAAACTGCATCATGATTTATGGCTTTTTCCATGCAATTAAAATGGCCTTCCAAATCATGTCCATTCTTTAAAGCTTGTACAAGCACCTGTTCTCTTGTAGTGGTTGAGACAGCACTGTTGTTTACTTTCCTTTGATTCTCTTACATGGCTAGTTTTTTTAAAAGCTCATCTAAACTTTAATTTTGCTAGTAAAGATAAATAAATTATATACAATAAGCCACGCTGTTCCTAATTATCAATAAAATATTTAAAATAATTTGATTATCATCACAGTAAACATTGAACACTACTGGTTATGTTTTTGTCCCCCATCCCCCAAAAAAAATTCAGATAAAGAACCACATGAAATATTACAGTGAATATACACACACACATTCACTCTAAATTGGCGAATTTCCATTAAGTTCAAGAATCAGAAATGACCATGAGTTATGAATGTTTTTCTTTTTACCGCTATACTTTATTATTGACCTTAAGACAAACTACTAAAGGGGTGGGAGTCGAGAATAGCTTTGTGGATAAGTAAGCATTGCTCTGCTGCCAAAAGACAGCAGAGGTTTCCCCTAGATCTCTGGCCTATCATTATGTCCACTGTAATCCAAACGACAAAGACCTGCTATGGAGCAAATACTCAAGCAGCGGAAATGCTCAAGCTTTTCCACACAGTTCCATGTGCTCTATGGCTTCTGTTAATCATAAATATGAAGCAAGCATTAGTGCATTCAGAACTAGCAATATAGCACAGGAGTTAAGAGTGAACCCTCTGGACCTAACTGGAGCCAATTATTTAACTTCTCTCTGCCTTGGTTTCCTCATCTGAAAAATGTAGATAACAAGAGCACATAAGGAATGGAGTTGTTAAAAGGATGCAATGCATCAAGACCTTTAAAGCACTTAAAATAGTGAGAAGCACTGAGTCACTGCTTGATACATATTAGTTGCTATTATTCTTAGCCAAGATTTTCCCAGAAGTCTCTACCTTCTTCAACTATGTAGACTAGTATTGTACATTGTAAGATCTGTATGAGTATAACTCATCCAAGACAGTAGGATTAGTCCAGTGAAAGCAAATTATGTCTTAGGTGTACTAGAGAATTTGCTCATTTGCAAAGTAATTTGTTCTCCTAACAATTCTAAATTTGAGTGCTAGGTGGTGGTGACCAGTGGCTCCCAGCACTGATTGCACATTAGCATCACATGGTTCCTAATTTAATTGGCCTGGCTGGAGATGGTGGGTATCTATTTAATAAAGCTCTCCCAGGTATTTCTAATGCAGCCAGGACTGAGAACCATCGGCATATAGGTGTATACCCTCATCCCCTTTTGAGACGGAGTAACACTAGACATTTGCACCCCTAAAAGGGTCGATTTTACAATGTACAATACTAGTCTACACAGTTGAAGAAGGTAGGGATTTTTTGGAAAATCTTGGCTAAGAATAATAGCAACTCATTTGTATTAAGCCCCCAGTACTCTATACCCATGGCTACTGCATTCAAACCAATAGTTTGTGTGGAACCAGTAATACCCAATATTTATTTCTATGACACATTTAGGTCTGTTTTACAACACTAGGTAGGAGAAACATTCAATATCCACAATACGTTCAAATAAACACATAACCCTTTTTAAAACATTCCAGTTTCACCTTCTCCACACCTTAACTACCTTCTCATTCATATGCATATGGCCTTGCGCCTCTACTGGGTGGAACCAGAGGACCTTGGCCCCCTAACAACCATCTTGCTTATCTGGCCGGGCTTTTGCCCCAGGCCACTCTAGATGCAGCTTTTCACCCCTCAGCTGCAGCATAACATCTCTTACTTTCCTCCCAGCCATTACAGACAACAATAACCAAAGTAACCATCCAAGAGTCATACATTTCACTTTCCATGTCCCTTCGTTCTTTCTCTTACAAAGCCCCATGCTTCCATGAGTTTGGAGCCATTGCAATGAATCCCACTCCTGGCACCAACTGTTAAAATGGCATGGTGGGATTGGCTCTTTTTTAAATCTACCAGATGGTAAAACTAACCAATCCCCTCATTAAGGCTCCATACACCTTATTTGCATGGTTCCACCATCCACAAGGCTGCCATGTACCTTATCTGCATTACTAGCAAGCTGTTCAATCCCCTTGATGGGCTACAAGCACCTCATTTGCATTGTCCTACCCAGTCGTTGTATGGGAGTCACAACAACTATGGCTAGAAGGGCTATATTAAGTAATTCACTGTACCACAATATGTCACATTATTGATGTCAATGCAGCTACAGTAAAAGGTGTTTATTATCTTATAATAACTCCAGCAGAATACAACCATTTATATAATTCTCTTGCTTTTCCTTCTCTTTACCTGGAAGCAGCAACCAAAAATCCCAAACTTTCAGAAGGCATAAATGTTTAAGATATCACATTTAGCTTAACCTTCTAGTTTTTCACATCATGCAAAATCCTGAAATCATCCTCATACTAAGTCCTTAAAATACTGAAGACAGTACTCTTTTAAAGATATGATGTTATAAAAAGTACTGTTGTGAGAATCTGAAGTATTCTACATGTCAAATGGAAGCTAAACATTTTTAAAGAGCACAACTTAATTTAAAATAGAAGGGCTTGTCACAGTAAACCAATCTGGCAAGTAAATGAACACACACACAAAATCCACTTAATTAAAACTACACTAAGGAAGTCACACACAACAAATTAACTTTATTATGCAATGAACAATCTCCTAGAGGAGCCGGAAAGCAATCTGACAGCAGTCCAACTAGCTCATTGTGCTTCACTTGCTGGCTTTCGTGTACTTGTCTCTGATCCATCCCCAGGGAGAGATTAAATTAAAAGGATGGGAAAAGAAGGAAAGATCCTTCTGATTTAAACCATATCCAGCAACCCCCTTGCCTCTGCCTGTAAAAATCAGGGGCTTTTCAATATGTGTTCTGGAGAATTTTACTAGGTAAAGCTTTGAAGCTGGAATCAGAATAAAAGAACAATGAATAAAGATGTTCAGTGTGTTTCTTAAAATGCTGAATAAAATCATTTCTCAGGGCTATCCCCTGGCCTAAGATAACTGGTATCACTCGCACAGCATCTTATAACATGAAGTACAGATCTATCAGGGTTTCATTTAAGAGCTGTGGGATACTTCTGACACCTAAGTCGGCTCTAACCTTTTAGCTCATCTTTTAGAAATGATGGTTTCTGGATAAATAACTGTATAGATGTGGGAATGCCTGAATGCTTAAAGCGTGAACTTCTGAGCCTAGACAATACATTAAACTGCATCAAAAGACAACAAAAATGTAAAGTTGCCAAGGTTTCCAAAGAATATTGTAAATATTTTTAAATTTTCAATGAGTTAATAATGACTGAATGAAATCAATTTTCATGGAAGTGTCTCTTTTGACCTTTAATTGGGTTGCTGAGAAGCCCTGCTGGCACAGTGGTTAAGCACTCGACTACTTATGGAAAGGTCAGCGGTTTGAACCCCCCAGCCGCTCCTCAGGAGAAAAATGTAGCAATCTGCTTCTGTAAAGATTACAGCCTTGGAAACCCCTGTCCTATAGGGTTGCTATGAGTCAGAACTGATTTGATGGCAATGGGTTTATACATAAGAAATATGTGGAACACTCTACAAACAAAACAAAAAGTTCAGCTGCTGTGTTAAAACAATTGGCTCTCCACTTGGGTACAGAGGGGAGGTGGGTAAGAAGTGAGAACACTCATTTATTAAACACAAAATCAATTCCAGACGAATTCAAAATGAAGATTCTATATGTTTTCGTTTTATTACTTTTAAAGTATTAGACTTAAAAAGAATTTTTTTTGCAATTTGGGGTGAAGATTTCCTAAACAAGACATTAGATATAAAAACCCAAAAGCCAAAAATTTTTAAAGTTCTGTACAAGGTATAGTATATACCATTAAAAAAGTTAAAACACAAACAAGCAGCAGAAAATGTATTTTCATCATATATCACAGTTAATGTTACTATTATAAAGAGCACGTAAGAAAAATAGCCCACAAGAAAAATGAATAAGTAAAAAACTCAGAGAAAAAGATACAAACATGTGAAAAGATATTGAAACTCATTGATATTAAGAGAAATTAAACCACTGATAATATATACCGCAGTTTGACTAACAAATTAATGACAAAAAAATAAATACTAGTATTCATAAGTAGCAGAGAGCTTAAATCTTCTTTTTTGAGAGAAATTTGTCTATATCTAATAAAACACAATTTTTGCATTCCTTTTGCCCCAGCAACTCTGCTATGTTCTCTATGAAAAGCTCCCAAACACAAGAGCAGGTCCGTAAAGATACATGTAGCATCTCTGTAACAAAATATTTATAGCATAATATTTGGAAAAATACTACTCATTATCGTTAGAAGAATGGTTACATAAGTTATGGTACTTCTACAACATGGGATATGATGGAGGCATTTTTTAAATGTATTATATGTAGTAGTGATTACAGGACTTCTCATTAGACAAGAATTAAAATCCAGACTCAATCTGGTACTGAAGCTCCAATATAAACCAATCATAATCTAAATTCTCTGCCGTTTCTTCCACTCCTCCTCCTCCTCAAAATGATCTTTTCCAATTCAACCAATCTGCTTGCCAACACACAAATTTGGCTTCTACTTTAAGCATTCCATTTCTCTGACTTCATCAGCAATGCCTTTCAAAATGTTACCTATCCTTACCAAATATGCTTCAAAGATCTTTCCCAAAGAAAATAAATCTGATGTATGCAACTATTTATTCAGAAAGATTCTCATCACATCTTTTATAATAGAAAAAAATGAAACAATCCACCTCATTTTTTCTTCCTTTCCAAGTTTGCTACAGATGATGGTACATTTTGCTTGTTATGACTTTCAGCAAGGTAAAATGTAGTATAATCCCAATTTTTAAAATAAATAATTATTTTATGTAGTGTATACACCACCAATTGGGTAAGAGGCACTTTTCTTGGGATGGTAAAATTATAGATCAATAAGATTGCGAGGACGTTAAGTCCTAAATAAAAATAATCTAAGAGTCTTTTTTTTCCCCTTATTTTCCTTTCTTCTCCTAAATACATTTTTCAAAGGAAATACAATTATATGTAACTGAATATACACATTCATTCATTTTGCCCCATCAATGAAAGCTGTCCCTTTATTTTGCCTAAAATTAAGAACAAAATAAAAAGTAGCCCATTGGTGATGGTATGATCTAATTCTTATGTTAAATTTTTCAGCAATATTAGACCCTGGAATAAAAATTCCTTCTTAAGTTAGACACTCAGAATCTCACTTCCTTCTTCTAGCTTTTCCCTGACTACCTGTAGGCTGAGCATTGGTGAATGCAGTATGTCTCTCCAGAGCCTCGTAGGACTGCTGCATTCTGTATTAGGAAGAAAATGCCTGAGGCCAGTGTTTTCAAACTGTAAAAAAATACTTGTTTACATCAAAACCCTGCATTACACATAAACACAAGTAAATTTGAATAATAATATTGTGCTCAAATGTTATCAATTCTTTACTTCAGCACCAGTTTGTCAGTATGAAACTATTCAAACACACAAAAAGTTCAAAGAATTATACCATGAACACTGCTGTGTCTGCTATTTATATTCTACAATTAACAGCTTGCCATGTTTGCTTTATCACAAATCTGTCCATCTATTTATTCCTCTGTACCAGCTGCAGAAGAGTCAATTCGACTCATGGCAACCCTATGTGTCTCAGAGTAGAACTGTGCTCTATAGGATTTTCAATGGCTTTGACCTTTCTTAAGTACATCTCTAGGCCCTTCTTGTGAGGCGCCTCTGGGTACATTCGAAACACCAACTTTCGGTTAATAGCCAAGTGCTGGATTTTTATCTGCTCATTATTCTATCTTATTTTGATGCATTTTAAGTTGCAGGCATTGGTATACTTTGCCTGTAATCATTTCAGTATGCATTTCATTGTCTAGAGATCAGTATTTGATACACAGAGTTTTTATTCAGACATTTCTTCTTCCTTTGAGCAACAGCCATAACAAGAGTTAAAATGTCATGCAGAAAACTCCCCTGGGTCCATGAAAGAACCTACTCTACATTGGGAGGCTGCACTCTCCATGGGGAACCCTCTTGCCCCCATCTCCCACCCAGCTAAATGGACGTTGCTGGCAAACAATCAGTCCTCTGTACTGGCACTACCAAGGTCTGAGGTATCAAGAATTTAGACGGACCACGCATTGCTTGTCACTAGCTTACCCCATCCCCATGATACTTGCATAATTTGATAGTGTAATTATCTGCGCATATCTTATTGTCTCAAATAGTTTACTGCCTTCCTAAAATGCAAAGGCCATTCTCCACAGCATTTAATAAATACGAAGCAATGTTTTAACGCGAATATTCATTTTTAATTAATACCTAGGCAATGACTGAAGAAACAAAAACATCTGACCATTATAATTGCAGCAAAATAAAACAATATTTTAAGACTTACAAAATAGAAAAGAAGGTGTAATGACTTTCTTTAGTTATGAAAAAATAGTATAGAGTTCTGGCCTTTACAAAAACAAATAATATGCTGCTAATATCTCAAACTCAACATGGCCAAACGCAACTTTCTGACGTCCCTCCAAGCCTGCTTCTCCCTGGACTTCCCTGTCTCAGGGGGCCTGGTGGTGCAGTGGTTAAGAGCTCGGCTGCTAACCAAAAGGTCAGTAGTTTGAATCCACCAGGTGCCCCTTGGGAACCCAATGGGGCAGTTCTATTCTGTCCTATAGGGTCACTATGTGTCAGAATTGACTCAATGGCAACGGGTTTGGTTTATCCATGTGACTAGACTGTAAACCAAATGCTGTAGACCCGCTGCAGCCACAGCAATTAGAACCGGGCTGAGCATAGAAAATGTGCTTCATAAATGTCTGTGGAATGAATGAGTGACTAGATAAATGGTTTCCTTTGAAAGGTAAGTTACCTCTGTGCGTTTATAATAATAGTTTGGTTAAACTCAATTTACAGGTGATTTGTTTCATAAATAGAGATATAAAAGAAAGGAAGTAGAAACAGATTACTCAAATAAGTAATTCTGTACTATTGCATATATTCATTTTTTTTTTTTTTAAGTAACTACTACACAGAAGAAAGGATGAATTATTTTGAAATTTTGGAAACAGGTTACTTTAGACATTCCAGAAGACTGGAAGCAACTACTCTTTTACGCTTCCAGACTCTTCATAATTCCAACTGAGAACACCACAATCCAGATCTAGTCATGGAAACGTGAACGGCTAAACAGAGAAAAAAGGAGCGAGACAGAGGTTCATGGTGTTTACCTGGTCCCAAGAAGTCGTTATACAGTGTGTTTATTTAGGTGGTTGAGCTAATAGCCGGTGAGGTCAAAGGTATCTCACTCATACAATTTGCCTTTCACTTTTTAACAGAAGCCAAAGTTTGTTCTGTGATTATGCAGTCAGGCAAAGAGGGTTTCTATTTCTGCACTAACAACACTGAACGGCTGAAAGCTCTTTTCCAGGAGCTTGGCCACATTTTGCCTTAAAAGACAGGTGAAGTCATGCAGCCAGACCTAGCTCCCACCACTGACGAACAGAGATGTGGCCACTAGCATGACTGAGCAGCACTTACTCTGGAGCCAGAGGGTGCAAGTCATGTTCCCCTCCCTCAACAAGCTTATAGTTGGGGAAAGCAAAAGCATAGCAAGGCAGCATACTTCAAGTGTAGGAACGCAGGAACACAAGAACGCAACATGCCACAGCCAGGAGGCTGGGACAGAAACCAAAGCCGAGAGCCTGGAACAAAGACTGCATCTGGGGCAAAGACCCAAGAGAAGGCTAGACCAGATATGGATGTCTTGTCTAATAAGCTAAGCACTCTGAGCTTTATCCTGAGGCTATGGGTCTCACTACGTGCGATGCATGCGAACATCTTCTATTCCTCCTTTTTTTTTTTTTTAAATGACAGTTTTAACCTACTAGTTGGAATACAAACCCACACACACACACACACATGCACACATACACACATACACACCATACTGGACAAGCCCTCCTACATGCCTGGCTTGATACATGTATCTATAATGTGAAGAAAAATACTTTACTAGCTGGAGGGAATGATCAGGTTTTGGCAAGTACCACTGCTACTGGGAAAGCTGGTACTGGACCCATCTGGTCACACAGGTAGTATCCATCTTTAATCAGCTCCATGACACATCAAAACAGAATGTATCTATTACCTCAGTGAAATGGAAGGAAGCCTACTGTCATTCCATGCAAAGTATTCTTCATTTTATTTGTAAATATAAAGTGTTTAATGTATGCTGTACTACAAAACATAAAACTGGAACAAGTTCAAATGAGGGTATTGGGTGAATGTTTATGACTAGTATAGCTGAATGAAATATTTACAAATGGCAGTAAGAAAATACTACAGTTAGGAGAAAGTAACTCATTCTCCCCATCACCCCCTTAAACAAAACTATCAATCATTGAATTACATGCAAAGTTTTTATTAAAATGCAATTGACAAAATAAATGTAATGTGGTGTCCTGGGTTGGGTCCTGGAACAGAAAGAGGACATTGACAGTAAACCTAGTGAAAGCCCAATAATGTCTGGAGTTTAGTTAACAGGAACACACCATTACTGATTTCTTAGTTTTGACAAATGTACCATGTTAATGTAAGATGTTAATCAAGGGGAAACTTGGTCAGGGGTATAAGGAAATTCTCTGTGCTAGTTTTGCAACTTTTTGGTAAATCTAAAATTATTCCAAAATAAAAAAAGTTTATTTTAAAAATGCAGTTAACATAAAATCCAGCAATTCTAGGTATATACCCAAAATTATTGAAAGTAGGAATGCAAACAGACACTTGTACACCAATGTTCACTGAAGCACTTATTCACAAAAGTCAAAGGTGGAAACAACCTAAATGTTCATCAACAGATGAATGGATAAACAAAATGTGGTATATCCATCCAATGGAATATTACTCAACCATAAAGAGAAATAAAACCCAGACACATGCTACAACGTGGATGAACCTTGGGAACACTACGCTGAGTGAAATCAGTCAGTCATAAAGGGACAAATACTGTATGATCCCAATTATATGAAATATCTAGAATAGGCAAGTACAGAGACCAAAGTTTATTAGTAGTTAACAGGGCCAGGCAGGAGGGAGGAGGAAAGGGAGGTTTATTTAGGGGACAGAGATGCTGTTAAGTGTAATGGAAAAATTTGGAAATGGATAATGGTGATAACTGAGCAACATGATGAGCATAATTAATGTCACTGAATTTTATGTAAAAAATGTTAAAATGGAAAATACTGTTACATATATATTTGCCACAGTAAAAAAAAAATTGCCAAAAAAACCTTCAATGCATTATTTCAAAGCTGAAATATATTCCATATGAAATATTTTATCTGGTTTTAATTTGTTGTTTTCATTTTTATTACAATATTATTTCTCTTACTCTGAAATATATAGATGTTAAAAACTCTAAATAAAGTTTTGATTGAATTTTTTTTAAATGCAGTTGATATACATAAATACTGGATCAAAAGCTGTTCAAGAAAAGAGGAAGGGATCAGCAATTTCAAGTACTGATGAGGGATGTTCACTGGACATACATTCATTAAAATGCTGGAAATCTCATAGGTAGTGGGGAAGAGGGGAGGAAATTAACGGGGGCCGTGACATGGACAACTCCTCCGTTTGTACCGCAATTCCTACAGGTTACCCTCCTCACATCACTTTCTACTGCTGCCCACCACCACCAAAAGACTCACTGCTGTCAAGTCGATGCTGACTCATAGTGACCCTATAGGACAGAACAGAACTGCCCTATAGGGTTTCCAAGGAGTGGGTGGTGGATTTGAAATGCCAACCTTTTGATTAGCAGCCTGAGCTCAACCACTGACCCACCAGGGCTCCTCTCTCAACCACCACATCTGACCTAAACGGTGCTCCAGACGGCTCTAGAATGAATCAGAAAATTCTGACCTCTTTTCCTAAATTTACACATGCATCCTAAGCTGGATTTTAGGATGACTTTACTTGACCTGTGATGTTTACTGTAAACCCTGGTGGTGTAGCGGTTCAGTTCGGCTGCTAACCAAAAGGTCAGCAGTTCGAATCCACCAGGCGCTCCCTGGAAACCCTATAGGGCGGTTCTGCTCTGTTCTACAGGGTTGGTAGGAGTCAGAATTGACTTGACAGCAATGGGTTTGTTTGTTTGTTTGTTTGTTTTTGGTATGATGTTTACTAAAACGGGAGCAGGGAATAAAAAGGCCATTGTGCACAGTTCTTTTAACTTAATTGGGAGAGAGAAAAGACAAAGATAGAGGCTACCAAGTGGGCCCCTGAAAGAGGAGAAGCCGAAGGAAATGCGAAACCTCTTGCAACAGGGAAGCAGAGAAGTTTCCGCTGCCACCTGCTGTTCCCAGGGTCCTACCAGTGCAAGGTCAGGGCAGGAAGGCAGATGCCTCACGTCAGAAACAGCTCTAACATGAGAGACAGTGAATGACTCTAAGAGCTCTCCCAGACTCTGAGATACCACTTAATTCAAGGAGACAAGGGCACTCCGGAAGCAAAATGATTGTAATGGCGTATCTAAATGCATTATTGTTAAGATTAGCCTCTTTCATGACCCAAGTATCTCAAAATCATCAACCTTTTGAGTGAGTGCAGTGGCACTAGACAACTTGCCTTTGTTAATCATCGTTGCCAGTTGTATCAAAACGGGTTTTTCTATCATCAGGTACTGACGGTGCTATAAAAAGTGTGTTTGGTATTGAGTTGTTCACTTGGTTCCGGCCCCACCCATCTCACACCTCCCACTCCTTCCACCTACCTCTCATCTCCCCAGGCCACCTCCATCTTTAAGTCAATCTGTTTAGAAGCTTCAAAACGTCTCCCCCAACCCAGACTCTTTTATATTTTAAGAACAACAAATTATGTTCCCTCCCCTCTCCTCCTTGCAATTCAAAGGCTGATTCATTATTCTGAACCAAAAAAAAATGACATATCCTTTTTTTTTTTGAGATCCAGACTTCACAGCACAAGAAAATCAACTAAGCCTACCTATCATTCCAAGTACAGGAAACAGTGATTTAAAAGTTTTAAAATGTGAAACTTGACTTTATAAGTCTGCCAAAGCAGAAGGATGAGTTGGGGGGAAAATATCACTACACTGACAATCTGGTGGGCATAAACCATTTTAGATGTCTCAGATCAGTGACAGCAAAGACTTTACTTACACAAAACTTGTTTTTCCAAGAGTGAATATTATGGTTTAATGAAATAAGCCTATTCGAGATGGGCAGACCAACAGGCTAAATGAACTACTCGAAACTAAATCTCCATAATCTAGAATAAATAAATGTCAGAACAATAAATTGTCAAACCTAGCAAGAAGGTTATTGCCTGTGGAAAAGCTCATTGTTGTGTTTTTAAAGGGCCAATCTTTATTTTTTATTTAAAAGAAAACCTTTGATGAACAAGAAAGAGAACAACTAATTCCCAGTTGTATAATTCTGACACCAAGAATCTTAATGGTTTTGAATGGCCCCAAATATACCTCTCAGTCAATGCAGAAGAGACAGCCCTGTGCAACTAAGCTCAGTCATCTGCAAACGGACCAGGTACCTGTCACAGTAAATCTTCACCTGCTACTCAGAGCCACGGTGGTACCCACTACTCTGGGTGGAAGATTCTGGTATCACATTAACCCTCATCATGTATGAAATCAGTATGCTTTTCATTCCACTTAGAAATCTCATAGTTTCATAGACATCAACAAAGCATATACAACACAGAGAAGTTCACAAAAGTTGAATAAAACACTTCAGTACAAAAAAATAAATTGCTGGTTTTCATTTTTAAACTCATAGGACAATTCTTAAGATTCTGAAAGCATCAGAAACATAAAACTTCACAAAATCTGTTAAAGCATATATAGTATCACGATAAGGCAAATTCATAACGAGCAGTCTCAGTGACAACAAAACACTCATAGCTACTGCCTAGCACAAGTATTGCATTTTTAGTTTTCAAGGTGTTTTTACTTCTGTTGTCTCAGTCTTCCCATCAACCTTTTTACTGATGTACACAGTCAGGGGCAGATTACCCAACAAGCAAAGTATGCACGGGTTTACCTGTGGTTACTTACTAATCTGTAGTGCACAATTTCACCACAAAGATGTGATGAAACTGTGCACTGCAGAGTAGTAAGTAAACACAGTTAAGCCCGTGCATACATTGCTTCCTGGTTAATTCGCCCCTGTATAATACAGCAAGGAACCAAGAGATTAACCGGGTCTAGTGTATTAAATCATGGCCACTCCAGATCTTCTGATTACTAGTTCTTGGCTTAACTGCCTCTAAACAACATTGCCCAGCCTCCCAGAGCTTACAGCCCAAGTTATTTACTTCTTTTCAGTTTCCCTGTCTATGAAACGTCCTGGCAGGTTATAAGTAAAGCGCATCATAAGATCAAGTGTTATTACTTTGACCTAAAAAAACAGAGAACCTCGTAAGTCTGATCTCCCACCAAACCAATTCAGAGGTAGTCTACCCCACATGCACACACCTACCCCACCCTCTCCCTCTCAACGTACAAGAAGTACACAGGCTTTTATCACTGGTCATCACAAGGGAGTACAACTGGTGAGAATAGACTGCATTCCTTAATCACTCGCTGTCATACTGCTTGCAATTCTTTTTTTTAAAAAATATGTATTATTTTTAAAAGTAAATTTTCTCAAAAGAGGAAAGGGAATAACAGAGGCAGGCCTCCCTGTGCCACCTGGTGAAATCTATAACCAGCAGCTGGAACGACGGGCTGTGTGTGACCCATCAGAAACCGCGGGCCACACATCCCTACCTCAGGTCCCTCTTAGCAAGTGAGAGCTTTGAAGCCATGCAGGCTTGGACTCTGAGTCCCACTCGGCCATTTGCTAACATCACCAAGCCTCAACAGCCTTTTCTATGAAAGGACGGTAACACCTAGTCCAAGGAGTTACCAATTCACATGTTTTATGCCTAGGACAATGCATTGGATTTAGCAGATACCAAATATTTTGATTTTATTGTCACCATCTTCTCATTATTATTTTTCCACTATACTTCCCTCTCAATCAGAAAAACCCCTAGGAATGTCTCCACTCCATGACAATATGTACACAAAAAGGACTAGGCCTGCAGGATCCCCCACGTGGCCACGATTCTAGTCTGCTGGTGCCTTCACCACATGAGAGGTTTTCTAAGGAACCTCTTCTCAGCACTGCTCGTAACCAATGACCCAGTATAATTCTATCCTCCTGGAAGAGGAGGTGTTGGCACAACTTAAAATTAGCTTCTTTGACATAGACCTGCTGAATGTATAACAAAATGTGCAATTTGAAATAAATGTAGCCTAATAAGACTCCATGAGGTCACTGGGTGGCCCAAATAGTTAAGTGCACGACTACTAAGTGAAAGGTTCCAATCTACACAGAGGTACCTTGGAAGACAGGACTAGATATCTGCTTCCAAAAGGTCACAGCCTTGAAAACCCTATGGAGAGTTCTACTCTGCACACATGCGGTCGCCATGATTTGGAATCCGCTCGACCGCAACTAACAACAGGACCCCAACTTAATAAGGAACACCAACCACACAGAAAGTCACACTGCAAGCCTGCATTTCAAAATGGATTGAAACCTACACTAAATTTAGGTTCTGAAATTCCCTGCCAATTAACGCAAAGCACAGAATCACAAGGGCAAGTAGCCAAACTCCCCCTTCTCTAAAATCTACTTCCTCTGAGCCACACAGATATCCTACCGAGCCTTGACAGATTCTACATTTAGCACGGCAAACCACTATCTGGCAAATGGGTATCTGAAGCTGAACCGACTTGTTCCATTTAATGTGAAGATTTACCCTGCCCATCAGCTGTCCAAAATCAATGCCAAGGTTGTAGAAGAGAGAAAGAAAGCAGAGCTGGTCTGACAGTGCAGAAGCCTTGTGAATGCACAAGATTAGTCTATGCTGTCGCCCAGGGCTAGGGTGCACCTTGGGTCCACCCACTGTGGTCCCTCCCCTGCCATATATAGCAGGACAGGGCACCATGCATAAATGCCCTCGACGCTCGCAGCCACCTGTAAAATTGCTCAGAGTTAATGGCATGTCTCTGCTCGCCAAAGAGATCCCCAGACACTCAGCCTATGATAGAAGCAACAAACGCTGGTCCAGGCCAATCCAAAAATGACAAAGCGGCAGGACCTCTCGGCTTTTCAGTCTGTGCAACCTTGCTCCCTGCAATCTGCCTCTGGGCTGATGGCTCTCCATGGTGTCACTTAAAAATCACAATAAATAGCACAACTCAATTCTATAGTTACGGGGCAAACAGCCACACAGTTCTATCTGCTTCCTCTGACACTACCCCCGTTAGAAGAAGATCTTCACAAATCTTGAAATATTTACTGTAAGAAATCCCAGTTTTAAAATGTATTCACCATCAAAAGAAATTCAATAGCAAAGATACTACGTCTACCATCTCAAAAATAATAAATGTGTGTAAGTTCGTCCAATATTTGGCTGTTTATGATTTACCTTTCAGGGTTGAAAAAAAAAAAAGGTTATTTTCACCCCTAAGGGAAGAAACTGGTGGCGTTATTATGGTCTGCCTTACAGCTATGCTTTTATGTTAGGTTTTCACAATTGCTATTGACTAAGTCAGCACAAACAGCATCTATGTTATCAACATATCATAGGAATATCTCACTCAGACTCCAAATGACTTGGTTTTGATAACTACTTTTTCATGATAAACGGCAAGGTTCTTTACAAGGCAGTGATTTGGGCGGGGCCAGTGAGACAAGTGAGGCACTCGGCTTGGACACAAAATTTAAAGTGCCCAAAAAAACTCAATACTGCTACCCACGCCACCAAGTCGATTCTGACTCATAGCGACTCAACAGTCATTATAAATACTTCAATGCAACATCTTAAAAAATCAATATTAATGTAAAAAAATCCAAGATCAACAAAGTTTATCAAAATATTAAATAAACAGGATCATTTGAGGGTTCTGGGTTTAGAAAATTTCTCACAAGTGCTCATCATAATCACTGGCCACACCCTCTAGGGATCAGAAAAGGGTCAGTGGACTTCAGAGAATCAGTGCACACCCAGGACCTGGGAGCCTCGTGTGACTCAGCTCCTCCTGCCCACACCTCACCTCTTCAATCTTGCAAAGGGCCTCCCTGGTCTATAAGGACTACCCCCCAGTGCAGGTCTCCCCTCTCGGTCCCTGACCTGCAGATATGGACAGGTTCAGCAGGACAGTCAGACCAGAGACAGGAAAGGTGGGAAGGGCCTTGGGTGTCCTCCCAGGTGTGCCCAGTCTCAGACGTGACCCCAGAAAATTAAACACCGTGTTTGTTAGCTGCCATGCAGTGGACTCCAACTCATAATAACCTTATATACAACAGAACAAAATGCTGCCTAGTCCTGCATCAGACTCACAATTGCTGGCATATCTGAGCCTATCCTTGTGGCTACTGTGCCAATCCATCTCACCAAAGGTCTCCCTCGCCCTTACTGGCCCTCTAATTCACCAAACATGATGTCTTCCTCCAGTGATTGGCCTTTCCCAATGACATGTCCAAAGCAGGTTGAGTCGGACAACATTCTGTTGTGATCCATAGGGTTTTCATTGGCTAATTTTCAGATGAAGATCACTAGACCTTTCTTCCTTGTCTGCTGTGCTGAAACCTGTCTACCACGGGTGACCTGGCTGGCATTTGAAATAACTGTGACATAGCTTCCAGCATCACAGCAACACACAAGCCACTACAATACTGCAAACTGACAGATGGGTGGTGGAGGAAAATTAATAGCAATATTCTAATGGCCAAACTCATCATTTTATAAATGAGAAAAATGAGTCTCACGGAGGTAAATTTAAAATAAATAAATAAATACACAGACTCTGGAGCACACCCATGACTTGTAGGAAGGCAGGGGCCAGAACCAACCCCTCCTGAGCTCTAGCCCAGTGCTCTTTTGTGTTCAGCGTGCCAGTCCTCAGATGCATTTGTTCTTACAAAGGAACTCGGCAATCCTGGACTCACCTTCTATTGTTACATCTTAAAAATTTTTTTAATATGCAGTTGTATGACAGTTACCAACCCTTAAAATTTTCTCTGTAAAAATCTCTCCTCATTTATCTTCGCAGGATTACTACTCTTGAAAAATCAAAACTACAGTGACAACAAAAATAACACCCTCTAATATAATTTTTAACAGGATTATTTACCCTGACCCAGAAGGAATCACCTTGGGAATCCATGCATACAACTTTTTAATATTTAATTTTTCAAACACAGCTAATATTTAAACATACCAGAAAAGTCTTATTTAATGGTCATCTGTTACATGAATTAAATTGTGCCCCCAAAATATGTGTTGGAGTCCTAATCCCTATACCTGTGGACGTAATCCCCTTTGAGAGTAGGGTTTTCTTTATGTTAATAAGGTCATATCAGTGTAAGGTGTGTCCTAAATCTAATCACTTCTGAGTTATAAAAAGGGCACAGCAGACATGGAAAACCTGCTGCCGTCGAGTCAATTCTAACTCATAGTGACCCTACAGGACAGAGAAGAACTGCCCCACAGGGTTTCCAACAAGTGCCTGGTGGATTTGAACTGCGGACCTTTTGGTTAGCAGTCGTAGCTCTTAACCACTACAGGGTTTCCATTAGACATGGAAGGAAGCATAAACAAGGGGAAGATGGATGCCATGTGAGATGGCCAAGAAGTGAGGAACACTGAGACTACAGAGCTGAAAGAGACATGGACTTTCCCCGAGACCCCACAGACAGAGAGCCTTCCCCTAGAGCTGGTGCCCTGATGTCAGATTTCTAGTGTCCTGAACTCTGAGAAAAGAAACTTCTGTCCTTTGAAGTCATCCATTTGTGGTATTTATGTTACAACAGCACAAAGAAACTAAAACACCATCCCATGTTATATTCTTATTTAAAAAGTAGAGAACTAAAGCCTCATATCCATTTAAAAAGCAGATTACAATTCTGCAAAATGTTAGCCAATATGCCTAACAGTTGCAGATTTCACCAAAACAACACCAAAAACCCTCTCCCAATATAACCATATGGCTTACCAAAGTTCCTCCCCTTTTGTTTCCCATTATAAGAAATACGTGATTTATAAAATGCATAGTAGTTTACCAAAAAAATCACTTCAGTGTTAACAATTTACATTCCCATTTAACACTGCAATTTGCAACATTAAAGTCTTTGCTAAAGTTGGTTTTTACAGCCTGCACTAAGTGATGGTGTGTGGTCTATTCATTCCTCTAACAAGCTCCGGTAAATGTTAACCTTTAGCATGCACCATCTCATTTCTGGAGACAAGTAATAGTGATTCTCAGAACAGGGAGAAATCCCAGTCCTCCTCCCACCCTCCATCCACCCAGTGCTAGAGATCCCTCTCCAAAATACACCCTCCCATAAGAGGCCCCATCACCTCAAAGCCCCAAATCCTGCCCCCGCCCGAAACCCAGACAGGAACTCCAGACCCAGGCGTTCTTGGGTTCCAGTCCTGCCTCACTCACTTACAGACTCTGAGAGACTATGCAAGTCACTTACCCTCACTGGGCTTCAATTTTATCTTCCATCCAAGGGGGGATAATATCATCTATTTCACAGAATCAGTGTGAGGACAAATCAAAGAATGTATATGAACCCCCTCGAAGGTGAAGAATCTGGACAGTAAATATCAGTATCCACCCCATAACTCTGTTTATTAAATATACTTGTCTAAGTAGCCCTGTGCTAAAAATTCACAGAGAAATGAGATAGACAGGCACGTGAACATTTTATAAGCACTAAAAGAGTAAGGAATTCACCCTGTACTCACATTAATAAATTTCATGGTAAAATATGCTATTGCTTTAGAATTACATACTTTCTTCCAACTTTGAAGACTGAAGCAGACCTTTTTACTCCCCACACTGATGATGTGATCTCACCAGTAAACACTATTGGTGAACTTTGTGACCTTGAATTGTGCAAAGGAAACAGCACGATATTTCCTAGAAAATAACTTGGAACATGAGGAGTCTCTAAGAATAGCTCTATTATCTGAAATAATTTCTTAATATAATTTTCAAAACAGTGACAATACAATTTATTTCTTAACATCACGGAAATCAAAAGTCCAAGTCAGGGTCTTGGTCATGTCAATTTCTTCTGTGAAACTCCCACAGGTTTCCAGTGACTAGCAGGGTTCCTTTGCTTCTAGACAATCCCCACGTGGTGTCTGTCTCCCCTGTATGTGCCTTCATCTATTCTGCTCTTTTTTAACTCAGAAGTGATGAGGCGTAGGACCCACCTACGCTGGTATGAACTTATTAACATAACAAAGAAAACCCAATTTCCAAACAGGATCACATTTCCAGGCACTAGGGCCAGGATTTCAACCTGTATCTTAGAGAGACACAATCCAATCCACAAGAACCAGTTAGGAAGCTCACCCACTTCTGTGTCCTCCCCTTCTGCTCCCCACTCCTCTGTGAACACTCCACAATTCACCAGCAGAGACGACCTGCCTGGAACCCTGTGTTTAGCAGGTCACCTGGGTAAGACTCTTCCATCCTCAATTAGCAGCCTCTCCCTCTCCTCCCTCTATCAGTAAAAACCTAGTTCACCTCCTCAAAGACACCAGCCAAGATCCACAAGGAGCAGTGACTTCACTCATTCACTTAATATATACTTGAGCACCTACTCTGTGCCAGGCGCTGTTCTCAGTGCGGGGCACGCAGCAGTGAAGGCGGACAAAGCCATCTCCTTCTAAAATCCTACAGCAACCCATGCCTCTTCTGACACAGCTAACATCCACGCTTCTACTGCACTAATCACACAGAATTTTTCTTTCCCTTATCCTTTCACAAACATTTATAGAGCACTCTCCATGTCCTAGGCACTTCAGAAAAGAATGTCATCTTATTTATCTTCACAGCGCCTGTCAGAGATACAGGACTGGCCTGATGGCAGCTGGTAGATAAACACCAACCGAATCAACAGACAGCACAATGCCATCAGGTGCCATCCATCAATCTGGGCTGACTTTGACTTTCTTCTATTAGATGCTTCCATTATTTTTTTTCCAAACTCTAGTCCTAGTCTTTTACCTCTCCCCATGTGTTTTGTACTTCATTTTCTCTTATGCTTTCCTTGGAAACCCTAGTGGTGTAGTGCTTAAGAGCTATGGCTGCTAACCAAAAGGTAGGCAGTTCAACTCCACCAGGTGCTCCTTGGAAACTCTATGGGGCAGTTTTACTCTGTCCTATAGGGTCCCTATGAGTCAGAATGGTTTTGTTTTGTTTTGGTTTGTTCTCCTTTAACTGTTTCCAAAATTATAAATATAGCAGTTACATGGTCTTTATAGTAGATCTTGCTCTCCTTATAACAAAAGCATTATTATGTAGTCTAGCTAACCAGAAGCCCAAGATTGCTACTATTAACTAACATTATATCGGAAATGCTAGCCAGTGAAATTAAACAAGTACATACTACAAAGACGGAAAGGAGACAAATTTATCATTATTTGCATAAGACAAAATGGCATACCTAGAAACCCCAAGGGCATAACTTGAATTATTTTAAATACTAAAAGAATAGTTAATTAAGTGGGCCACATGTGAATTTATAAAAAACATGGCATTTCAAGTAAAAGCAGAAATAATTATTCAAAAAAAAAGATTCAGTTAATTCATAAAACACGTGGCATTTCAAGCAAAAGCAGAAATGATTATTCAAAAAAATGATTCAGTAATTAATTGCATTTCTAAAAATCTACAGATATACCTGCAGTAGTACCAAAATTGGGATTACATTTTCCCTCTCCTCTTATCCATCTCTCTCTCTCTCTCTCACACACACACTCACTCATCCCCCTTCAGACACACACACATTCTCACACACATTCGTTCTTTCTCTCACACAAACACTAATACATACACACACTCCCTCATTCTCTCACATACACTCATTCTTTTACACACACATATACATTCTCTTCCTTTCTCACATACACACACTCATTCACATACATACAGATTTAAAACAAAAAAACTAAATCCACTGCCATTGAGTCAATCTGACTTATAGTGACCGTATAGAGTAGAACTGCCCCATAAGGTTTCCATGGCTGTAAATCTTTACGGAAGAAGACTGTCACATCTTTCTCCCTCGGAGTGGCGGGTGGATTCGAACCACCGACCTTTTGGTTTGCAACCGAGCACTTTAACCATTGCGCCACCAGGGCTCCTCACACACAGATGAACACTTAAAATTTTTCCAGACTATACAGAAAGCACAATTAACATGTCTGCATTTACAGAGAGGAGCCAGGGGCAGGGGGGGCTTATTTTTTGTCTGTACTGCTTAAATTTTCTGAATGTTTATACCTTTTTATGTCAATTTGTATTATTCTTGGTGGTGAAATAAGAAGCATTTTTTTCCTTATCTGTATTCTTTTGTACTGTAAATAGAAAGTGGGAGGTGCGTGGAAAAGTACAGGCTTTGCCACTACCTCCACACACTGTCTGTGTGAACTGGGGAAAGCTGTGCCTCTTCCACGTCTCTCTCTTCATCTGCAAAACAAGGACGACGCATTCACTGAGTTAAGTATTAAATGCAGTAAAAGTAGTCAGTCCAGTACCTGGCACATAATTACCTAATAATGGAAGTAGTTGCTGTGCTGATGATGATTATTGTTAAAATAGCACTAATACCCTGAATTTGTAAAGTACTTAAGGCTTGTAAGACAGGAAGGCAGAGCTGGTTATACATCTGTGACACACAGTTCTCCTACCTTCTTAATCTAATGCTTTTCCTAGGATATTACACTGTAGCCAAATGTTCTTAAAGAAGAATTTTTTTTGGTGGAAGGTTTTTCTGTGAAAACCCCAACATCTAAGGTACCTGTACGACTATAACGTACAAGTGGGGAAATGCTCACCAGGAGAGAACAACACAGCTTCTAAGCAATGTTAGAACAACAAAAAAATATATGGCAAAGGCCATCTCCTTCTCATCCCAAGTTCAAGTCTTACTAAGACAACTGAAAAGTACCACCTTCAAGTCAGCAGGTTGTGCAGACAACATTACCCACTGGGCAGTAAGCACAGACCACTGCACTACTGAAACAAGTCATCTATTATTTATGTTCTGAGCTTTTAAGAAAAATCATTTAACTGCTCCTGAAGGCATAACCAAACCAAAAACCAAATCCATTGCCATCAAGTCGATTCCGACTCACAGTGACCCTACAGGACAGAGTAAAACCGCCCCATAGGGTTTCTAAGAAACGGCTGGTGGATTTGAACTGCTGACCTTTTGGTTAGCAGACAAACACTTAACCACTGTGCCACCAAGACTCCCTGAAGCCACTGCAAGAACAACTTTTTTTTTTTTTTTTTTTTAAGTCTGAGCTGACTGTATAAAGACCAGTCATGGCACTTTCATGTTTCATGTGATCGAGTAGTCATTTACATAAAATATTTACTGTCTCTCAATCCAACAGACTCTTTCTACAAAATATTCAAACACAAAGCAAGTGCCAGACCACACACACTACTACTTACAACAGACAGCTGCCCTGAATTGGAACAAGAGTGCTATTCTCTGTCACACAACTAAAACTAAAAAGCCTCATATTCAATAATGGCAAGTAGACGGTGTTTTAGGTGTTTTGATTTGTAGTTATCATCTCCGTTTGCAGAGCCAGGGGCTGTCTAGGAATTCCTCAGCCAAAAGTTTTTGTTTCAAGAAAGCCTGTCCTTACTATATCAAAATACCAACAGAGGATGGTCTCAAAGTCAGAGTGGAAAATTCTTCTCTTCTGCCACTCTCTCTTTTTCCCCAAATCTTCCGTCATGAGATGGTCTACAAAGGAAGAAAACGGCCAAGGCAGCAGGTAAAAGACTCCTCCTTGAGGTCCTTTAGTCACCTCAGACTGTTGTTGTTTTCCAACCCAGGATCCTGTCCTCACAGCATCCACAAAGTCCCTCTGCTTCTCTCCAGGTTCAGCTCCAGTCTTGAGAGCTATGTATGTAAGTGGAAGCCTCTCTTCTTCACACAGGCCACACTGAGGAAGCAGAACTGGGTGACACACAATCCATTACCCAAGGTTATTTGGACTGACAAACGGAAACAAACTAAGACCCTCACACATGCTTTGAGAAGCTGGCAAATCAGGTCCAGGCAAACCTCGAAGGATAAGTGAGCCGGTGCCAGGCCAGGACCCATCAGATGCCACACCTGACTGTGTGCCTATACCAATTAACTTTACCTTCAAAATCCTCTGATGTAAGACCAGGTCACCACAAATGAAGCCCCGGAATGCAGTCATTTCAAATGTCAAAGGCATAAGCAAATATTTCTAAGAGACCTTACCACATGCACAACATGTGTAAAATATAGTTTATATTCTGGTTAAATAGTACCATTTTTTTTTCCCTGCCTACCAAAGCACCCAGTGTTATACAAGTAAATGTGTAGCTATTTATCAATAGTTGTGATAGGATACCAGTCAGAGCATGATATATTTTTAGCAGAGGGCTGGAAGCAAAAGTTCTAGACCAAGACTGAAAAGTTAAAAGAAAAATGTTAAATTCTTATTGATTTGGCAGTAAATTTTCTTCACTTCCCCCTTCCCTTAAATCCTACTGGAAATACCCAGTTTAACAAACTGTATACAACAAGCATCTCACACCATAAAATGCAACCTTTATTGAGTCATATAATTAAAATGTTTTTTAAGGTATGTGAATTTCCCTGAATGGGCATTTTTAGATTCATGAGTGGTGCACACAGTGAAAACACTCAGCTACTACCCAAAAGGTTGGTGGTTCAAGTCCACCCAGAGGTGCCTCTGAAGAAAGGCTTGGTGACCTACTTCTGAAAAATCAGCCATTGAAAACCCTGCGGCGCACAGTTCTACTGTGACACCTATGGGGTCGCCATGAGTCAGAGTTAACTAAACAGCAAGTAGTCACAAGGCGGTAAACTCCCTGAGAACAGAAGAAAGCCTTCCAGCAGCCCATCCCCATAATGGCATGGCAGAACGTTTTGTGAATATCAGGCTTTCAAACATCTGATTAATAAAATTCCAGAGGGCGTTTGCTTCGAAACCTCTCCATCTCTAGACCAGCAAATCCAGCCATGGTGAGAAGCAGAGAATTATGGACAGGAAATGACACCAAGGAAAAGAGGGGCCAGCAAAGCAATCTCACTGCGTGCAAGGAAGGGGCAGGGAGAAAATCAAAACTACAAACCAACTTAAAATAAAAAGGAGCAAATATTTCTGATCTAAGCTACTTTAGAAAATATCTGAAAATTCGAATGCATGTTAGGCTTATGGTGTGTTAGCACAAACAAAATCATCAGGCTTATAATGAAAATCTCCAAAAGTGGCTTCCCCTGAATAATGTAGAGTAAGTGCTTTTTATAAAAATGTGATGGAAAAATAGGCACCTAGCTCAGGGTACAAAGTTTTCTGTGTTGCTTGATCATTAATTTACCGAGAAATAGGCAAGCATCTGTTCACAGCATCAACAAAAATCCTTCCAAGTCATAAATGATTATTTCCACAACCACCTGGCTTAGATAATATCTTATATCTTGCACCTTACCTCCCAAAATTAATCAAGCACCTTGAATTCAAGGACTGCATTTCGTATTTATCAATCAATGGCTATATATATATATATATACTCAAATACTTTGTTAACAATAAAGAATAGTTTGTTGCAATAAATCCGTCCTTTTCATATCATAAATACACTTAAAAGTCACTGAGTGGCAGATTTTCTTTTTCCATCTTCTACTTACATCTAAGTTCTAAGCTTCTCTGAACAAATTGGATAGGCAGCGCTGAAGCCGTGCCAACTTCTAAGACCTTTTACAGACTGCATTAGATTACAGACAATCCCGACTTAAATTACACAGAAACACCTCATCACAAATAACCCTCATGGAAATAGCCTTCCCCCCCTTTAAAAAAAAATGTCATTGATGAGTAACTAATAGCAGAGGAGACACTTCAGTTAAAGCCAAAGATGTCAAAAGTGATAAGCGCATGGGTTGGGCTAATTTCTTACAGGACCAAACACAAGAAATCCTGGAAGCGTATCAACAAATTGAGGATTTCAGTCAAAACAGTATTGTCATTCTTCCAAGGTCCTTTAAACAGATGTCGTGGGGCAAAGACAGAAGTTCTCAGTGAAGCAAAGGATGGACTGAGCTTCTCTAACAACTCCTAAGCCAAGTGCAAGGCAAGCCCGGCAGCAGGCAATTCTCCCTTAATTAGGCTCAATTTGCAACTCATGAAGTCATAATTGAGGAGTTTGTCCACTCTTGGTGCTACTGAGATCTGGACCTGCTTATTTGGTGATAACAGATAGCCTGGCCTCTGAGATCAGCATTTGTAATTGCTTCTTAACAGTTTCCTTATCAAATGATTTCCAACAACAGTCTCTCCTCAAAGTTATGAATAACCAAAGACATGGCATTCAAATGAGAATTGAGATGATGGATGAGAAAAAGAAAACACTCCATCCTAAACTTATACAAAAAACATGGCCTTTTTAAAATTATTTCCTATCTATCCTGACTGACCAACTATGGTAATTACAGAATGGAAATAATGATGACAAATCAACCGAATAAAATACTTATTAATCCCAAGGCCATCAAGAAATGCTATGTTTACCTATCTCAAAAAAGAGAGGAACTAAATGCCTTACTTGCTCTAGAGTCCTGGGATTTTGAGCTTCTCCATGATCAAGGAGATGATCTAAAATCATGTATCCTGGGCTCAGGAAGAAAGGCCTGGTGATCCACTTCCAAGAAACTGGCCACTGAAAACCCTATGGAACATAGTTCTACTCTGACACACATGGGGCTGCCATGAGTGAGAATCAACTCGATGGTAACCGATTTTTGTTCCTTTTGTTTTGTTTTGATCCTGGGCTCAAAGTGGAGCACCTAACTCAGAATAAGACATTAAGCAAAACCAGGTGGGGGACTAGGGTACAGATCTGGATTGATATCACCGTACAGGTAGACAGTACCCTCTACTCTTCCCTCGAGCTCAAAAAAACTTTCACCTAAAGACAAGTTCTGTCACTTTGAACCAATAAGATGTTTAAAGTGCAAAGCTCGCAGTTTCTAGAGGACTGTCAGGCTGAAAGATAGACAAGGATATTTCTAATAATAAAGACTATCATTTATTGCTTCCTCTCTTGAAATTTTATTCATCTACTTGCCTTTATGTATGAATCTTAGTTTCAAAGCTTAGACTCAGTCACAAAAAGGTACTATCAGTCTCCTAAAAAGGGAGCTCTAAACAAGATAAATGCCATAATTTCTTCAGTATCTGTGAAAGGAAATTTTTATTTGAGTCCTTCAATATTTCCATTTTTTAAATCCAAAGCCATTTTCAAAATCCATGATACCATTTTGAATCCTTTTTACTTTGAGACTTCATTTACATTAGAACTTTCTCACTTCTGAAATACATTATTTCCAGGATATCTCCATGATAGAGTCAAATAGTGATCATGACTAAATTTTATAGGCAATTAATAGATACAATGAAAAAAAAATTAAAGTCTGCATTCTCATTGTTATGGAATGAACTGTGTCCTCCAAAAAAATACGCTGAAGTCCTAACTCCTGGTACCTGTGAGCATAAACTTGTTTGGTAATAGGGTCTTTGAAGATGTTATCAATTAACAGGAAGTCATACTGCAGTCTGCTGGGTCCTAATTCATTAAGAGTGGTGTCGTTATAAAAGAGGAGAAAGGACACAGCAGGGAAAACAGACATGTGATGACAGGGGCAGATGCATCTACAAGCAAATGATGCCAAAGATCACAACCATCAGCAGAAGTTAGGAGAGATGGCACAGATTCCCCTTCAGAGCCCTCAGAAGGAACTTGAGCAGTCAACCCCTGATTTCGGACTGCTAGCCTCCAGAACTGTGAGACAATAAATGTCTGTTTTTACAAGCCACCCACTTTGTGGCACTGTGTTACAGCAGCCTGAGGACACTAATATACTCATCTATCACAGTGAGTGGTTAACAAACTTACAACAGCAATGAGAGTTTGTGACATGGTACAACCTGCCCTTCATCTACCTGCCATTCCTTACCCACTCATCAAGACTCTTAAATTATCTCTAAAAAGGGTTATGTCCTGAAAACCATTCTAAATTCCATATGTACAAGCACCCAGCCCAAAATTCTAGTCCTTGTTTAACCTTGTAAAGGACATATTTTTCTGACAACTGTTGTAAAATACTAAGTAAATGATGCTACCTTTTGCTATTACACTGAACCAGCTTCACTGTAGTGCTTCATGATGTTCTTCTAAAACTCTCCTCTCTTTAAGATGAAACTGACTTTCTGGACATGAGAGTTTTAGGCATGAGATTCAATTTACTAAACCAACCTCCCTGGCGGTAACTCAGTTACAAGCCCAGCTCTGATCTTTACTCCCAAAATGCATCTTTTCCTGCACTGATATAAGCACTCAAAAGGAGTTCTGGTGGCGCAACGGTTAAGCACTCAGCTGCTAACTGAAAGGTTGGCGGTTTAAACACAACAGCCTCTCCACAAGAGAAAAGACCTAGCGATATGCTCCCATAAAGAGTCCAGCCTAGGAAACCCTACGGGGCAGTTCTGTGTCCTATAGGGTAGCTATGAGTCAGAATCGACTCAACAGCACACAATAATATATGCGTTCAGTGTTTTGATTCTGCTGCCCAAATGTCTGCTAGAAAATGCTACAATTATCTACATGGACCACTTTAACAGAACCTCACATAATGAGATGTTTAGCATTTACAGGGAAAAAGCTAGGCTAGGAAATAAAAGCTTAGTAAAGAACAAAAAAATTTTTAAAATCACACCAATCATTTTTGATGTACCCACCAATTACCATGCACTGTGCTAGATGTTATTTCACCCATTCTCATTAACCTTCAGAAAATCTCAAGTGGTACTTGCCCCATTTTACAGATCAGAAATCCCAAATTCAGAGAGGTTAAGTAATTTTCCCAAATATATTAGTACAACTTTCCAATGTCAGAGCTTCATTCCAAAGCCACCACACCACACTAAATATCTAACAAATTACAGGAGAATAGCTCAAAAGTAGGAGTCCCTGTGTGCCCTCATGGTGCAGTGGTTAAGAGCTATGGCTGCTAACCAAAAGGACAGCAGTTCAAATCTACCAGCCACTCCTTGGAAACCCTCTGGGACAGTTCTACTCTGTCCTATAGGGTTGCTATGAGTCAGAATCGACTCGATGGTAATGGGTTTGGTTTGGTTTCTTTTGTGTGTTGCAAATGGTTAAAGCACTCAGCTGCTAACCAATAGGCTGGAGGTTCAAGTCTACCAAGAGGTACCTAAAAGACCAGAGGTACCTTGGAAGAAAGGCCTGACAATCTACTTTCAAAAAATCAGCCACTGAAAACCCTACAGAGCACAGTTCTACTTTGACACACATGGGGTTGCCATGAGTGGGAATCGACTCAATCGCAACTGTTGGTACTGGTGGTTAGCATTGAAATGAAGGATTTTAACCTACTTTGGTGAATGGCGTATGGGGTCTTAAAAGCCTGCAAGCAGCCATCTAAGATGCATCAGTTGGTCCCAACCACCTGGAGTAAAAGAGAACGAAGAACTCCAAAGACACAAGGAAGTATTAGCCCAAGAGACAGAATGGGCCACATAAACCAGAGACTTCATCAGCCTGACACCAGAAGAACTAGATGGTTCCCGGCTACCACTAATGACCATCCTGACAGGGAACACAACAAAGAGTCCCTGATGGAGCAGCAGAAAGATGGGGTGTATAACTTAAATTCTAGTAAGAAGACCAGACTTAATGGTCTGACTGAAACTGGAGGAACCCCGGAAAGCATGGCCCCTGGATTCTCTATCAGCCCAGAACTAAAACAATTTCCAAGGCCAACTCTTCAGACAGGGATTAGACTGGACTGTGGGACATAAAGTGGTACTTGTGAAGAGTGTGCCTCTTAGTCAAGTAGATACAAGAGACCAAAAGGGGCAGCTTCTGTCCAGAGGTGAGATGGGAAGGCAGAGAAGGTTAGGAGCTGGTTGAATGGTCATGGGGAATCAGGGGTGGAAAGGAGAGGTGTGCTGTCACAGAATGGGGTGACCAATTAGTGTCACATAACAATGTATATATAAAATTTTGTATGGGAGACTAACTTGAAATGCAAACATCATTTAACTACAACAATAAAAAAAAAAGTGCTGTGAGCTGACTGCCTTTGTTATAGATGTTCTATTGATGCCTGTGATGGTTAAGATTGTATGTCAACTTGGCTGGGCCATGATTCTCAGTATTTTGGCAGTTGTATAACATTGTGATCACTTCCCTGTTGAAATCTGATATGTGATCACCACCATGATGGAATCTGCTGAGTGGTACTGGTGGGGCTGGGGCCTGTGGCAGTTCACTGCCCCCTCAGCCTTCATCTTTCTGCCCTCCACTGCCTACTTCCTTCTTGTTCACCTTGCGAAGGCTTTTGGCTTGTTCTGGATCCTTTAGCTGCTTCTTGTTTGTCTGACTTCTGATTCTTGGGACTTGAGCTAGCAGCTTACCTGCCAATCTTGGGAGCTATCAATCTTCACAGCCTGTGAGCAAGAGCCCTGCTCTTTGACCTGCTGATCTTGGGTTCACCAGCTCCTGCAGCTACATGAATCAGGAGAGGCCTCTATCCTGATCCGCAGACTTGGGACATTCCAGCCTCTACAATCATGTAAGCTGTTTTCTTGATATAAATCTCTCTCTCTATGTATATATATTTATATGCTTTACTGGTTTTGCTTCTCTAGAGAACCCAGCCTAAGACAATGCTTATACTGACTAAAAGTACAGACAGACTCTGACTTATGATATATTCAAATTATGACAAACCACAGATCATCTTTTTTTATTTTTATTTTTAATATATCCTATCGACCATGTGGAACTGCTCATAGATCACAAAGGGGAACTGACAGACTAGGACTTAACAGATTTTGAAGAGGAAAGAAATGCTGAAGAAGAAAGAAATAATGAGGAAGAAGAAGGACAGAAGTTATCAAAAAAATTTACGGTGAATGGATTACCTGAAGTTTTTTCTAAACTAAATCAGGGACAGCAGTTGCTTGAAAATATGGACCCTATCTTAGTCATCTAGTGCTGCTGTAACAGAAATACCATAAGTGGATGGCTTTAACAAGGATAAATTTATTTTCTCACAATCTAGCAGGCTAGAAGTCCAAATTCAGGGTGTCATTTCCAGGGGAAGGCTTTCTCTCTCTGTCAACTCTGGAGGAAGGTCCTTGTCATCAATCTTCCCTGGACTAGGAGCTCCTCTGTGCAGGAACCCTGGGTCCAAAGGACATTCTCTACTCCTGACAATGCTTTCTTGGGGGTATGAGGCCCTCAACTCTCTGCTTGCTTCACTTTCCTTTTATCTCTTGTAAGATAAAAGGTGGTACAGGCCACACCCCAGGAACACTCCCTTTACATTGGATCAGGGATGTAAACTGAGCAAGGAGGTTACATCCCACCCTAATCCTCTTTAACCACAGGCAGAGATTATAACACATAGGAAAATCACAAAATGGAGAACAATCACACAGTACTTGGAATCATGGCCTAACCAAGTTGACACATATTTTGGGGGGACACAATTCAATCCATGACAGAACTAAATGCTGATTGCTTTGCTAAAGTCAATGGGCAGATTCGAGAAGCAGTCCGACAGTACCAGGAAATATATGAAGAAAACAAGAAGAGGACCGCACAGACAACTGTCACTAATTTTCTGACAAGAAATGCCAGCCCCATTCCCAGGGACAATCCAGATGATCCAAAGCCTTCCACAAGTGAAGTTACTACCACAGCTGGCAAAATGCCAAAGTAGTCCAACTCTTCCTCATCATTGGAATAAATTTTTATGATTTGTGTACTTTTTATGTATATGTGTATTTATTTAAATATAACTAAGTTTATACGTAATGTTTCCAACCCCCAAAGACAAATAAAGATTGGATTTATAAACACACTGATAATAAAATGCAATAATAATGAAAAAAAAAAAAAAATGAAGGACTTTAAGAGAGCCAAGTAAACTGACATTAAAGGAATCACTGTTTCACCAGCAATTTCCTTGTTCCTTTATCATGTCATATTCTCAACTGAACTACACCTAATGATGAATCATTTTCTAGCTGGGGCACTCAAGTACTATGGATTTTTAGCTCACAGGCAGTGTTAATACATAAATGTATTTTAATCCTGGAAGCAGAGAGTGTGGATTACTGTCACTGTTACTCATTCACGGAAGAACTGCCCCTCCCCCACAGAGAACACCTACCTAAAATGTGGGACCTAGAAGAGCCCAAGTCCCACCGGTGTAAGGGCACACCCTAAAGCTCCTTAGGTCGAGATTGGTGACAGGGTGGCAAGGAAGGCTGGACACCACTGGAAATCCCCCACTGTATAAATTATAATGGGTGTGACCAAAACAGCTAAATCGAGTCATGGTAGGAAATTGTGTCAAGTGGAACAGGTGATGCAAACAATGGACTTTTGCTACTCAGTGCTGCCTGAGAAGAGCAGAAAGGAAAAAAAAAATTCAGCGTCACAGGCACTGAAAACAAATGAAAAATAAAATAAATGAAGAAAATACTACAGCTTCCATCAATCCAAATTCAATACTGAAACTACAAACAACTCAAGGAGCACTGGGCATGAAAAGACTTCTTTTTTAATAGGGAACCAAAGAAATTTAATACAGCATGGAAAAATACTAAACATAGGCTTAGCAAAGGATTTTAAATTTCTAAACTTAGGACGTAAGTGATACTAAACCTTCAAATAAAAACTAGGGATAAATTTAATCAATACATGTGTCACTGTTGTTGTTGTTACAACTCATAACAACCCTATACGACAGAGCAGAACTGCCACATAGGGCTTCCAAGGAGCAGCTGGTGGATTTGAACCACCAACCTTTTGATTAGCAGCCAAGCTCTTAACCACTGTGTCACCAGGGCTCCACAAGTGTCGCTAGACACAATATATTCTTCAGAACTTAAGGAGACTATCACAGCATTAGTTACAAACATGCAGACTATTTCCACAAGTGATTGTCACCTATTCAACACTTCAGCAAAGAGGGAAAAAAACTAGAACTTTCTGCTTCAAACCAGCATAGCAGTCAGCAATCAAACATTCCAGTTCAAAGCCAGTGGAAGAAGCAATAGAAAAATTATCAATATTTAAAAAAAAAAAAGAAAAACGGAGAGAGCTGATCTAGGGCAGCCAATTCAAAAGCTCCTCGCCCAAGTCTAAAGTAAAATTCATTGAGCAGGCAACATACTGAAGTACAAGGATTTCAGTCAGCATAATAATGCTGAGGTAAAAACCCACGATTATTGAATGAAGGCTCACCCACAATGGCAAGTAGTTAGTCACTTTATTTCACATATGAAATAAAAGAGAAAAATGATCTTATGGTTTAATTTTTTCATATACTGCTAAGTTTTCTGTTTCCTCTCAACTGTAAGGATCAGCTTAAAACATTTATGAAAAAAATAGTTCATTGTTTCTTAGAGTGAGATTTCCTTATTCATTTCAGTAAACATAAGTTTACTCATCAAAATCTTTCACATTACCATTAGGTATACAGGTAGCAACATGTTTTCTAACTTTTGGCAAATCATATTATATAAATAAAGTTAATGTGGTAGGTGGAGTCCCTGGGTGAGGCAACCAGTTACCATGCTCGGCTGCTAACTGAAAGGCTGAAGGTTTAAGTCTACCCAGAGGCACCTTGGAAGAAAGGCCTGGCAATCTTCTTCCAAAACATCAGCCATTGAAAACCCTACGGAGCATTTCTCTCTAACACACAAGGGGTCGCCATGAGTCAGAGCTGACTCAACGGCTACTGATAATGTGGTAGGCAGTCTCCACAATGGCCCTTGATGCTGTCCCTCTCTTGGTTTTCATGCCCTTGTGTAATCCCTGCCCTTAATCTGCTTATAATGAACAGAATGTTATGTGTTATGAAGAGACTGTGGCTTCAGTTGTGGGTGCTCTCTGGCTCTCTCTCAGATTGCCAGCTACATGCTAAGAGGACATTCAGGCCTGCAGTGGTGAGGAATGCAGGCCTGCCAACAGCCCAGCTCACTGGCTCGGAAGCCAATTCTCCAGCCCCATTTGAGCCTTCAAATAACCACAGCCTCATGACAGACTGTGAGACAGAGACAACCCACAAAGCCACACCTCACATTCTGGCCCACAGAAGCTGTGAGACAGTGCCTCTTATTTTAAGCCACAAAGTTTTGGGATGATTTGTTATGCACCCACAGATAAACTGGATGAACTATATAAATCAGATGAAAGAGACAGATAATATACTTATCGTCCCTATATATGAGCTTGTCACAAAAAATATAACATTATTTAGGAAAAGGTTAACCAAACTTAAAAAAACAAAAGGTACAAATTCATCGTGGTATCCAGCCTTATTATTTATTTATTTTTAATTTTTTAAGACATGCAAAACTTTATTTTTAATAATGACTTCTTTGTAAATTTAAAATCTAAGAAAACTCTTTTTTCCCACCCAAAGAGTTCATAAATATGAGCAGAGCAAATTCTTCATTTAAAAAGAACATTTTTAAAATGGTAAAAGATGATATCCATAAGCAAAAAGAACTTCGATTTGCATTTATTATTTTTTAAACATAAAAAAATGCTACCCATTCATTCAGGTATCTAGGCTAGATTAAAATTAAACAAATTGGATTATTTTTCTACTGAGAAATGATGAGTGAAACATTTTGGAACTACAGGCAAATTATCAAACTCCTATGAGATTTCCAGTGGAAGGTAATTTCTTCTACTAAGTCACATGAAAGCATTCTAGCATTCCTCCCGTGACACTTAAAATGAGTAGATTTCCTGGAAGAATCAACATTAAGCAAAGACAAATGTCTCCCTTCTGTTATTTCTCTGTAATATTTTATGCTCTGCAGTGCATTGTTCTTCTCTAAAGAAACGGCTATTGCTTTCTGGCTTAAGAAAAGGGTGGCTCCTGAAGGAGCAAAGTGCTGCCCAAAAGAACTACGTGTACCGTAATAAATAAACTAGGGAGGAACGTGTCTCTACGATGGGGTTTTAAAAAGTGCTTCCACACGTATAAGTAGTTCCATAGGTGCTGCTTAATTGAGAATCCACCACATATATTCACACATGGTATACACATGTATATGGACCACACCAAACCAGCTGCCTTGCTGTTGATTCTGACTCATAGCAATCCCATGTGTTACAGCACAGAATTGAGCTCCACAGGGTTTTCTTGCTTGCAATCTTTACATAAACAGATCACCAGGCACTTCTTCCAAGGCACCTCTGGGTGAGTTCAAACTGCCAACCTTCGATTAGTAGTCCAGAGCTGAATGTCTGTGCCACCCAGGGACCCTGTATATGGACACACATCCACAAAATACCATTTGGTTTCACTTAACAAGGATATTTTTATGTCCTAGTTTACATCCAAACTTTTGTTAACATCAAAACAAGTCTGTCTTTAAAAACAAAAATCATAAAAAATGTAAAGTTCTAATACTGATTCCAAGCTTGAGACCCACAAGTTCACTGAGTGACAGGTCCCAAAACCCCAGAACAATTTTCAACCTATTTTATTAAACATTTTGCTCTCTAAAGGTTCTTTCTACCTATATGATGCTAAATACGTAACAAAAACTCCTGTGCTCCACAAAACAGCTTTGATATGTTAGAAACTAGGAGTAGGGAGAAGTGATTTTGTTGCTGCTGTGGGAGGGTCCGTGTACTCACGGGAAGAGACAAGCCACAAATATGCTCCTAGAACTCTGATGCCTAGCAAGTAACAGACCTACTAGCTACCCTTCAAAGTACCTCAGTTTTTTACTTAGAAAATACATAAACACCTAGGGCATATTATATTTTTAAGAATAAGAAATACTGTACATCAGAACATCAATATTACCATCTGGGTTTAAACGAACAATTCATACACTGAGAATTTTATCTCTGACATGGGCACAAACTGGACAGATTCCATCAGAAGAAGGCATGTTGGTCCCCCTAGATTCATGATTCTCGAAGTGGGTGGTACCACTCCCTGGGAGGCATTTTGGAAATCCAGCTGGATTGTCACAAGGTTAGGGACACTGTGGGGTTTTAGTGGCAGAAGTCAGGGAATGTTAGACACCCTGCAAGGCGAGGGATGGTCCCTAATGGAAGAGATTGTCTCACTTCCCACAACGGTCTGAAAGTCCCACCAAACACTCAAGTAGCTACCACACTTGCCCATAATTTTCGAGCCTTGAACATAAAATCTGTTTTGTCCGGTTTTAATACTGCGCAATATTTCAGGAATGCAGTTACCATGTAAATTGAGGGAAGATTCCTGGAACTTTCTAGGAACTGGTCACCATTTTGGAAGCAATGCTGTTTGTGAACTGACTGCCCAAAGCCACACACTACTGCTGCATTCCTCAGTGATTTCACACAATGTAAACGTGCCTGAATACTTCATTATATCTTCAAATGTAGTCAGAGTGAGCATTCACTTGTTAGAATACATATTTTATAAATCATTTTTATTTTTTTTTTCTTTATATGACAACTAGGACTTTTTCTTATTATGTGCATGTATGCTTTTTTTTTATGATGTTTACTTTATGATAGGAAAGAGAGAGTTAAAAAAATGCTTGTTATAACAACAGACACTGAAACTACTGATAAATACAAAAACTTGTATGGATCACAAGGGCATTAAGCTGAATGAAAAAAAAGCCAATCTCAAAAAGCCATGTATGAGGAGATGGGGCCAAGACGACGGACTAGTCAGATGCTTCTTGTGGTCCCTCTTAAAACAAAGACCCGAAAAAAACAAGTGAATCAATTGTACATGAAAATCTAGGAGCCCTGAACATCAAAGGGAAAGTTGAGGATCGGACTAAGTGGCAGGGCGAAGGAGAGACAGTTCAGAAGCAGCGAGGAGTTGCCAGACCTGACCCAGCAGGAGCCTGAGTATTTCAGGCTGGATCAGCTCCTGTGAGCAGTGAGGCGAGCAGTGGCGCTCAGGAGGTGTTTTCCACATCAGGAGAGGTCCAGCGGCAGAGAGTCTACTTGGCTATCCAGAACCAGTGAAAAGCAGCACTCAGGCGGCTAAAGATAAGTACTTGCATTTGGCCTACTGCAGGGTTAAAAAAAAAAAAAAAAACCACCACACTTGGGAAAAACCTTTCTCCCATTTACCCCCACCCCACCCCCGCTCTGCAATGGGTCCCAGGCTGACTTCAGTGATTACCTAGTCCCCTGGGTAGGAAGTAGGACCCAACACGCACCCTAAGCCATTCTCCTGGCCTTGGAGAATAAACAAATTAACAAACAGGGAAAAAATAAGCTGCCAGCTCCCCTAAACCAGCAATTCACGGTTGGCACAGCTCCTTTGCCTAGGCAAAGGCATAAGTGGTCCACGGACTTTGAATGACTCTCACCCCTGCAGACTTGTGTGGGCCCATTTCAACAGCGTAGGCCCTCATTACCACAGCACAACATGATAAGTTAGACCTGAAGTCTAACTTCAACTGTTTCAGTGGTGAAGTGGCAGGTTTGTAACATTAGACACTGCTCTGAACATTAAGCAGGTTCCTCATCTCCCACATCAGGGGCCTGAGGACTGGTGCTCCACCCATGCCACCCAGCCACCCACAACAGAGGTCCAAGGAAAAGCAGTGCCCCCCAGTCCTTACAGCCAACAGCAATGGGTGCCCATAGTCCAGCTGCAAAACCCACCTACCTACTAGCTGTATGGAACAGGGACATGCTTTCCTCCCAGAAACTCAGGGGTAGCCGTCAGGCCCTGCCTTGCTCAGTGCGTGACCCCCTTCTGCAGCCAGACATCTGTGCCTACACCAATCACCCATGCCTGTCTAGGACTGTAGGAGAGAGCCTGCACCACACACTTGGTGACTGACTACTTGGACACCTGAGCTGAATCCATACAAGAAAAATTAACAGACTCCTGGGCTCACATACTTAGTAAAAGATCTAACCACCTGGTGACTGGACGTTAGCGCTTCAAAGGCGCCAATAATCAAACTAGCTCACACAAGCAGCCTATTGGGGCATATCAAAACAAAACAAAACAAGAAGCTAGGACACAGTAAGCAAATATAAAAATAAATAAATGATAATAACTTATTGATGGCTCTGAGACAACAGTCAATATCAAAAATCACATAAAGAGGCAGACCATGATGGCTTCAGCAAGCTCCCAAAATAATCTAGAAAATTTTAAGAGGAAGAGAATTTCTTGGAATTACCGGAGGCAGAATACAAAACATTAATATACAGAACTCTTCAAGAGATTAGGAAGGAAATCTTCAAAACGCAAAAGAAGCCAAAGAACACACAGACAAAGCAGTAGAGGAACTTAGGGACATTATGCAAGAGCATAATGACCAGTTTAATACACTGCAAGAATTCACAGAGAGACAGCCATCAGAAATCCAGAAAATCAACAATAAAATTTCAGAAGTAGACAACTCAATAGGAAGTCACAGAAGCAGAACTGAGGCAGTAAAAGTCAGAATTAGTGAGACTGAATGAAGATAAAGCACTTGACATCAACTTACTTGAGGAGAAATCCGATAAAAGAATTTAAAAAAATAAAGAAACTCTAAGGATTATGTCAGACTCTTATTGAGAGAAATAACCTATGAGTGATTGTAGAACCAGAACAGGGGGGATAAGAGAAAATCGTTGAAGATTTATTGACAGAAAACTTCCCTGATATCATGAAAGATGAGAAGATATCTATCCAAGATGCTCATCGAACCCCATATAAGGTAGATCCCACAAGAAAGTCACCAAGACATACTATAATCAAACTTGCCAAAATCAAACACAAAGAGAGAATTTTAAGAGCAGCTAGGGACAAATGAAAAGTCATCTACAAAGGAGAGTCTCAATAGGCCTAAGCTCGGACTACTCAACAGGAACCACGCAGGCAAGAAGGCAATGGGATGATATATATAAAGCCTTGAAAGAAAAACATTGCCAAGCAAGAATTATGTATCCAGCAAAACTGTCTCTCAAATATGATGGTGAAATTAGTATATTTCCAGATAAACAGAAGTTTACGGAATTTGCAAAAATTACAGGAAATACTAAAGGGAGTCCTCCGGTTAGAAAATCAGTAACATCAGGTAACAACCCAAGACTAGAACACAGGACACAGCAACCAGATATCAACTCAGATAGGTAAGTCACAAAAATAAATCAAAGCTACAACACTGAAAATTGAGAAACAGAGATGTCAATATGTAAAACATGACAACAATAAAACAAAACAGAGGGACTAAAAAATGTAGACATAGATTTTTCATATGGAGAGGAAGTCAAGGCAATATAAATAAATAAAAGACTGGTTTAAACCTAGAAAAATGGGGGTAAATATTAAGGTAACCACAAAGAAAACTAGCAATCCTACACGTCAAAATAAAAAAACAAGAAAGATATAAAGACTCAGCAAATACAAAATCAACAACAATGAAAAAGATGAAAAGAAAATACATAAAGAATAATGACTCAGCACAGAAAATTAAACGGAACAAAGAAACTGTCAGCAACACACAGAAAAAGACATCAAAATGACAGCACTAAACTCATACCTATCAATAATCACGCTGAGTGTAAGTGGACTAAATGCACCAATAAGGAGACAAAGACTGGCAAAATGGTTTAAAAAACATGACCCATCTACATGCTGCCTACAGAGACACACCTTACTTAAAGACACAAACAAACTAAAACTCAAAGGGTGGAAAAATATATATCATGCAAACAGCATTCAAAAAGAGCAGGGGTGGCAATACTAATCTCTGACAAAATAGACTTTAAAGTAAAATCCACCACAAAGGATAAGGAAGGACACTATATAATGATTAAAGGGTCAATACACCAGGCGGACAGAACTATAATAAATATTTACACACTGAACGACAAGGCTCCAAAATACGTAAACTTTAAGAGCATTGGAAAGAGAGACAGACAGCTCCACAATAATAGTAGGAGACTTCAACACACCACTTTTGGTGAAGAATAGAACATCTAGAAAGAAATTTGATAAAGACACGGAAGATCTAAATGCAACAATGAACCAACTTGACCTCATGGACATATACTGAACACTCAACCCAACGACAGCCACGTATATTTTCTTTTCCAATGCACATGGAACATCCTCCAGAATAGACCATATATTAGTCCATCAAGCGAGCCTTAACAGAATCCAAAGCATCGGAACATTGCAAAGCATCTTTTTTGACCATAAAGTCATAAAAGTAGAAATCAGTAACAGAAAAGGCAAGGAAGAAAAATCAAACACATGGAAACTGAACAACACCCTGCTCAGAAACTACTGGGTTACAGAAGAAATTAAGGATGAAAAAAGAAATTCATAGAATCACACTAAAATGAAAATATATCCTACCAGAAGTTCTGGGACACAGCAAAAGTAGTGCTCAGAGGTCAGTTTATAACAATAAATGTAAACAAAGGGCCTGTCATGGTTTGAACTGTGTCCCCAAAAAAATGTGTGTATCAACTTGGCTGGACCATGATTCCCAGAATTGTGTGGCTGGCCTCCATTTTGTGATTGTAATTTTATATTAAAGAGGATTAGGGTGGGATTGTAACATCACCCTTACCGATGTAACATCCCTGATCCAATGTAAAGGGAGTTTCCCTAGGGTGTGGCCTGCACCACCTTTTACCTTACAAGAGATAAAAGGAAAGGGAAGCAAGCAGAGAACTGGGGGACCTCAAACCATCAAGAAAGCAATGTCAGGACCAGAGCACGTCCTTTGGACCTGGGTCCCTGCGGAGAGAAGCTCCTAGTCCGGGGGAACATTGACGAGAAGGCCGACATAGAGACAAAGCCTTCCCCTGGAGCTGACACCCTGAATTTGGACTTTTAGCCTACTTTACTGTGAAGAAATAAATTTCTCTTTGTAAAAGCCATCCACTTGGGGTATTTCTGTTGTAGCAGCACTAGACAACTAAGACACGGCCAAAATCAAAACATTAACCTTACAACTTGAACAAACAGAAAGAGAGCAGCAAAAGGCAGCCTCGGACACCAGAAGAAAGGAAATAATAAGAATTAGAGCAGAATTAAATGAAATAGAGAATAGAAAAACAATGGAAAGAGTTAACAAGACCAAAAGCTGGTTCTTTGAAAAGATCAACAAAATTGATAAACCATTGGCCAAGCTGACAAAAGAAAAACAGGAGAGGAAGCAAATAACCCATATGAGAAATCAGATGGGTGATAACACAACAGACCCAACTGAAATTAAAAGAATCATAACAGAATGTTATGAAAAACTGTACTCTTGACAAATTTCTAGAAACTCACTACCAACCTCAACTAACACAATCAGAGGTAGAACAACTAAATAAATCAATAACAAAAGAGGTTGAAAAGGTAATTTAAAAACTCCCAACAAAAAAAAAGCCCTGGCCCAGATGGTTTCACTGGAGAATTCTACCAAACTTTCAGAAAAGAGTTAACATCACCACTACTAAAGGTATTTCAGAGCATAGAAAAAGATGGAATACTCCTAAACTCATTCTATGAGGCCAGCATAACCCTGATACCAAAACCACATAAAGACACCACAAAAAAAGAAAATTACAGACCAATATCCCTCATGAACACTGACGCAAAAATCCTCAACAAATTCTAGCCAATAGAATTAAACAATATATCAAAAAATCCAAAGAAATAATTCACCATTATCAAGTGGGATTTATACCAGGTATGCAGGGATTGTTCAACATTAGAAAAACAATCAATGTAATCCATCACATAAACAAAACAGAAGACAAGAACCACATGATCTTATCAATTGATGCAGAAAAGGTATTTGACAAACTCCAATACACATTCGTGATAAAAACTCTCAGCAAAATAGGAATAGAAGGGAAATTCCTCAACATAATTAATGGCATTTATACAAAGCCAACAGCCAACATCATCCTAAATGGAGAGAGTCTAAAAGCACTCCCCTTGAGAATGGGAACCAGACAAGGATGCTTTTTATCGCCACTCTTATTCAACATTGTGCTGGAGGTCCTAGCCAGAGCAATTAGGCTAGAAAAAGAAATAAAGGGCATCCAAATTGGTATGGAACAAGTGAAAGTATCTCTATTTGCAGATGCTATGATCTTATACACAGAAAACCCCAAAGAATCCACGAGAAGAGTACTAGAACTAATAGAAGATTTCAGCAAAGCTTCAGGATACAAGGTAAACATACAAAAATCAGTTGGATTCCTTTAGACCAATGAAGAGAACCTCGAAGAGGAAATCACCAAATCAATCATTTATAATCAGCATTTATAATAGCCCCCAAGAAGATAAAATACTTAGGAATAAATCTAACCAGAGACGTAAAAGATCTACACAATGAAAAATATAAGACACTACTGGCAAGAAACCAAAAGAGACCTGCATAAGTGGAAAAACATACCTTGCTCATGGATAGGAAGACTCAACATTGTGAAAATGTCAATTCCTCCCAAAGCAATCTACAGATAACAATGCAATCCCGATCCAAATTCCAACAGCATTTTTTAATGTGATGGAGACACAAATCACTAACTTCATATGGAAAGGGAAGAGGCCCCAGATAAATAAAGGATTACTCAAAAAGAAGAACAAAGTGGGAAGCCTCACACTACCTGATTTTAGAACCTATTATACTGCCATGGTAGTCAAAACAGCTGGGTATTGGTACAACAACAGATACACAGACCAATGGAACAGAGTTGAGAATCCAGATATAAGCTCATCCACCTATGAGCAGCTGACTTTTGACAAAGGCCCAAAGTCCATTAACTGCGGAAAAGACAGTCTCTTTAATCAACGGTGATGACATACCTGGATATCCATCTGCAAAAACCTGAAACAAGACCCATACCTCACACCATGCACAAAAACTAACTCAAAATGGATCAAAGACTTAAATATAAAATTGAAAACGATAAAGATCATGAAAGAAAAAAATAGGGAAAAAGCTAGGAGCCCTTCTACATGGCATAACAGAATACTAACCATAAGTAACAATGCACAAACACCAGAAGAGAAACTAGATAACTGGGAGCTCCTAAAAATCAAACACTTATGCTCATCAAAAGACTTCACCAGAAGAGTAAAAAGACAACCTACAGACTGGGAAAAAGAATTTGGCTGTGACAAATCTGATCAGCGTTTAATTTCTAAAATCTACAAGATACTGCAAAACCTCAACAACAAAGACAAACAACCCAATTAAAAAATGGGCAAAGGACAATGTCACTGAACTGTGTATGTAGAAATTTTTGAAACGGTGTATCTTTGGCTATGTGTATTTTCACCAAAAAAAAAAAAAAAGGTTGAGAATTTAGAGAGTTAATATGTTGTGGGGTTGTTAACCAATGTCATAAAACAACATGTGTACTACTGTTTCATGAGAAACTATTTGTTATGTAAGCCTTCACCTGAAGTACAATAAAATATTAAAAAAAAAAAAAATGGGCAAAGGATATGAACAGGCACTTCACCAAAGAAGATATTCAGGAGACTAACAGACACATGAGGAAATGCTCACGATCATTAGCCATTGGAGAAATGCAAATAAAAACTAGAATGAGATACCATCTCACCTCAACAGGGCTAGCATTAATCCAAAAACCACAAAATAATAAATGTTGGAGAGGTTATGGAGAGACTGGAACACTTATACACTGTTGGTGGGAATGTAAAATGGTACAATCACTTTAGAACTCAATTTGGCACTTCTTTAAAAAGCTAGAAATAGAAGTACCATACGATCCAGCAATCCCACTCCTTGGAATATATCCTAGAGAATTAAGAGCTGTCACACGAATAGATACACGCACACCCATGTTCACTGCAGCATTGTTCATGATAGCAAAAAGATGGAAACAACCTAGGTGCCCATCAACGGACGAATGGATAAACAAATTAAGGTATACTCACACAATGGAATACTACGCAACTATAAAGAACAACGATGAATCCGTGAAACATAACATGGAGGAATCTGGAAGGTATTATGCTGTGATTTTAGTCAGTTGCAAAAGGACAAATATTGTATAAGACCACTATTATAAGAACCCAAGAAAAGTTCTAAACACAGAAGATAACGCTCTTTGATGGTTATGAGGGTGCGGAGGGGCAGAGAGGGGTATTCACTAACTAGAAAGTAGACAAGAATTATCTTAGGTGAAGGGAAGGACAGCACACACTACAGAGGAAGTCAGCACAACTGGACTCAACAAAAGCTAAGAAGTTTCCAGAATACAACCAAACACTTTGAGGGACAGAGTAGCAGGGGCAGGGACCTGGGGACCACGCTTTTAGGAGACATCTGGGTCAACTGGCATAACAAAGTTTTTTAAGAAAATGTTCTGCATCCACTTTGGTGAGTGGCATCTGGGGTCTTAAAAGCTAGCGAGCAGCCATCTAAGATGCTCAATTGGTCCCAACCCACCTGGAGTAAAGGAGAAGGAAGAACACCATGGACACAAGAAAAGTATTAGCCCGAGAGACTCAAAGGGCCACATAAGCCAGAGACTTCCTCAGCCTGAGACCAGAAGAACTAGATGGTGGCTGGCTACCACAATGACTGCCCTGACAGGGAACACAACAGATAGTCCCTGTCAGAGCAGGAGAAAAGTGGGGTGTAGAACTCAAATTCTAGTAAAAAGATCAGACATAATGGTTTGATTGAGACTGGAGGGACCCTGAAGGGCATGGCCCCCGGGCTCTCTGTTAGCCCGAAACTAAAACCATTCCCGAGGCCAACTCTTCAGACAAAGATTAGACTGGATAATGGGACATAAAATGATACTCGTGAAGAGTGTGTTTCTTAGCTAAGAAGCTCAGGTAGATACATAAGACTAAACGGGCAGCTTCTGTCCAGAGGTGAGATGAAAAGGCAGAGAGGGTCAGGAGCTGGTTCAATGGACACAGGAAATCTGAGGTGGAAAAGAAGAATGTGCTGTCATAGTAGAGGGAGAGCAAGCAGGGTCACAAAACAATGTACGTATAAATTTGTATATAAGAGACTAACTGGAATTGTAAACTTTCACTTAAAGCACAGTTTTAAAAAAAAAAAAATCGTGTATGATTCCATGAATATAACTTTCTGAAAAGGACAAAATTACAGAGATGGTTGTCAGGGGTTAGAGATGGTTAGGAGTGGGGAGGTGGGGAGTGGGACTATTAAGGAATTAGCACAGGGGGTATCTTTGAGGTGATGTAATAGTTCTGTATCTTGACTGAAGTGATGGTGACATGAATCTTCATACGTGATAAAATGACCAATGTCTATTTCCTGGCACTGATATTGTGCTACAGTTACATAAGATGTAACCATTGAGGGAAACTGGGAGAAGCTATATGGGACCTCTCTGTACTACCATAGCAACTTCCTATGAATCTGTAATTTCAGTAAAACTTGTGAAAGCCAGAACCTGTGTAAGGTGGAAACCTGTCAGAGAAGGAAAACTCAAATGTTTTCCACTAATAGAGAGAGAAAAGCGGTAAAACTGCACCCTGTCAAAGGCAGAAAACTTGCAAGATCTAGAAAAACAAGGTAGTCCCGTAGAGTTCCGTCTCTCACGTTTCACTGTATTTCAAAAAGTACAAAAAAAGAAAAAGAGGTGTTGAGTCAGGTAGGGTTGAGAATCACCATCCTGAACTCAGCCTGAAGATAAAGATATCCATCACCCTATCCATCCACTAAATGAAGGCCAAAGCAATTTTCATCTCATTTATACTTCATTCCTAATCCATACCCTACAAACAGGGAAAGAGAAACCTAAAGCTGTACCTAGCCAAAAGCCACTAAGGTATTCAGGAGATGAGACATGGTACTAGAACCTGTATTTCTTGACTTCCAATTCAATGCTTTTTCTAGAATCCAGATTGTGTGCTTCTCTGTCCACCACATCTACTGCACACAACTACCTCCAAACAACAGTTTTCAGGAAGAATCTTGCTTTTCAAAATTTACATAAATTCCACGGATTTCATCCCCCTTCCAGTCACATATTTACAAAGTCCAAAAATGTCAATGGAGTCAAGTAGCTGGATTTTCATGTTTAGTTCACGTGGCCATCACCAAAAGGCTGCGGTGGTTCCCAATCCTTTTTACTCCATGACATATAGAAAAAATGGAAATTGTACAACACCCTGGAGCAGGGTTTCCTACTTACTGTCATCTCTATGCAACTCTGTCCTGAGATGGTGCACCTTTGGATGAGCACCATCTTGTGTTTCTCAGAGGCCCAGCTCATAGACTAAATCAAAGTGCTGTAAGATAAAAGTGCATTTGTCTATTATAAATACCCTGTGTTGTCAATAATCATATGCATTTTACCTCCAAGCAAGCTGTAAACGTTAGGAGGGCAGGGCCAGGTCACAGAGTTCTTAGCACCACCTACAGTACGAAAACCACATATTGTCAATATTAGACGTTAGCAACCTCCCCCACCGCTGATCTTATATGGGCCAAAAGTAATGTATAGTGATAAGAAAAAGACCCACGTCAAAAAATACAGTTCAAATGCAAAAGACTGTGTTTCTAGCTTTATTCAACATCTCTATCCTCAAACAAGGAACAATATAAAGATCTGAGGGTGATGGCTTAAACTTAAACAAGATGTCCAAAAATGTATTCTTTCAAACTAAAGCAGTCCATAGACACTACATGTATCCAGTAACAGACGGCTCATCAAGCACCTCTGGATGAGCAACAAAGCCAAACCAGGTCAACTCTGCAGAGGTTTTAGAAGGGCACATTTTAAGACATACTGAGCTTTTTCCAATCTTTCTACTAAAAATAGGCGCAGTGAGAGTCCTTACTTTTCAAGTGACGATGAAAATATATGCCCATGGAAGCAGCAGCAAAGAAATCAAACGATGTATTGCATTGGGCAAATATGCCGAAAAAACCCCTTTAAAGTTTTAAAAAGCAAAGATATCATTTTGATAACTAAAGTGAACCTGACCCAAGCAAGCCATGGTGTTTTCAATTGCCTCATACGCATGTGAAAGCTGGATGATGAAAAAGAAAGATCAAAGAATTGACGCACTCAAACTGTGGCACTGGCAAAGCACACTGAATATACTGTGGACTGCCAGGATAAAAAATAAATCAGTCCTGAAAGAAGTGCAGCCAGAATGCTCCTTACAAGCAAGGATGGCAAGACACGGCATCAGGAAAGGCCAATCATGTAGAGCAGCATGGCTGGCAAAGTAGAGGATCAGTGAAAATGAGGGAGACCTCCATGAGATGGATTGGCACAACAGCTGCAACAATGGGCTCAAACACACCACCAACTGTGAGGATGGCGCAGGACCCAGCAATGTTTCGTTCACTTATGCATAAGGTCGCCATGAGTCAGAGCCAACTTGAAGGCGACCAACAACAAATAACAGTAGCTAATACTTCTGTAGTGATTATGCGCCAGGAAGTATTCCCAGTGCTTTTCATTTACTAACTCATGTAATCCTCAGTGCAACCCTACAAGTACTGCAAAAGACCTCTATAAAGTGTTACAAAGCAAAGATGTCACTTTGAGGGCTACGGTGCGCCTGACCCAAGCCATGGTATTTTCAATCACCTCATATGCATGCGAAAGCTGGACAATGAATAAGGAAGACAGAAGAAGAATTAACACCTTTGAATCATGGTGTTGGCGAAGAATACTGAATATACCAGGGACTGCCAAAAGAATGAACAAATCTGTCTTGGAAGAAGTACAGCCAGAATGCTGCTTAGAAGGGAGGATGGCAAGACTTTGTCTCCTGTACTTTGGACATACTGTCAGGAGGGAGCAGTCCCTGGAGAAGGAAATCATGATTGGTAAAGTAGAGGGTCAGTGAAAAAGAGGAAGATCCTTGACAAGATGGACTGACACAGTGGCTGTAAAAGGCTCAAACACAGCACAATGATTGTGAGGATGGCGCAGGATCAGGTAGTGTTTCATTCTGTTGTGCATGGGGTCGCTATAAATGACTCGACGGCATCTAACAAAAACAGCAATTACTACCCTCTCCCCATTTTACAGATGAGGAAATCGAGGTACTGCAACGTTAAATAATTTCTATACTAGTTACAAAGCTCTTAAGTGAAAGAGCTGAGTTTCAAACCCAGGTAGCCTGGCTACAGTCTGTGTTCCTAACCACTCGTCGGATACCACCTGAATAACAAAACTATATTTAATTGAAATTACTTTTTAATGTTATTAATTAACAGGTCATGTTAACTGTATTTATTAACAAATTACTGATTGCCTAGTCAATCAAGACATTGTACTTGCTTCAGAATAAGCACTGCAGATTAAACAATACTGAATTATTTATGTCTTATTAGTCCTATTTTATTATACCTCTTTGTGAGGATCTATTTAGTCCCTTATTAGGGAAAAATCACCCAAAGCTGAAACAAGCAGGTCAGAAGTGGGTGTCTGCCAAGGGAAACACTTCAAGGTACAAGAGTAGATTAAAAGACTCTGATTCAACACAGACATCTGTTCTTCCATAAGCGACCATCTGTTTCATATCCCAGACAGCAAAACATTTCAATAGGAAGTGTCAAATCTGACTCCTAATCAGGAAACAATTATCTACATTTGCTACTAGCCCCAAAGCTGATTTGAAACTCCTGGGGCAAAAGTTAATGGAAAAACCAGAGGACAGGCACCCATCCTAATGAGACTAGATACCAGCCAAGATTTCTTACCAGCTCTAATATTTTCAGTATTTAATTTACAAAAAAAAATCCTGAAATAAGCCTTTACATGTACAATGAGAGATGTTGAGAAAATTGTATCAGAGTTGAGAGGAAAAAAAAGCAGTTTGAAAAATGAGGACCTCTTAGTTGAAGCTGCAGTGACCTTTCATTGCCTAAGCACAAAGCACTGCTCCAGGGGCTTCAGGTGAGTTAGAATACAGTCCCTAACCCTAAGAGGCCCAAAGTCAAATAGACAGTTAAACACTCCATTAAAATACCAGAAGGTATTGCAAGAAACTTATAACTTTAAGAGGCTCAAAGGTCTGAAACTGGAGCCAGTTTGGATGCACAGGCCAGATTTTGCAGATGAGATGAGTGACTGAGTTAGATCTTATAAAAGACTCAACAATTCCCCAGACGGAATCTCGGTGCAAAAGAAGACATTACAGAAAAAAGGAGGCCCCACAAGTAGCAGCATACCCCATAATCAGAGAGCAGCAAGATGTGGAATTCGGATGCAGGGTAATTCATGAAGATGGTCTGAGGAAATAGCTAGCAGCAAACTGAAGATAAGGATAGAAGTCTGCACTTGTTTCTACAGGCAATGAAAAGCCTATGGAGTTCATTCAATGAGTACATACTGAGCATCTATTATGGACCAGAACCTGGGGATACAGCATGAACTAGAAAAACCAAGTGCTTGCTTTCATAAGGAGTTTCTGGGTGGTGCAGTTAACTTGGTCGACAGCTAACCAAAAGGTTAGAAGTTCAAGACCACCGAGATGTGCCTCAGAAGAAAGGCCTGGTGATCTACGTCCAAAAAATTATCCATTGAAAACCTTACAGAGCACAGTTCTACTCTGACACACATGGGATCCCCGTGTGAGTTGGAAATGACTCAAAAGCAACTGGTCTGTTTGAACAGAGCGTGGATTCTAGGGGAGGAGACAGAATCAAACATATAAGATCATTTCAGTTAGTAGGAAGTGCTCTGAAGAAAATAAAATAGGATAACGAGATACAAGGGGGCAGGTTGAGTGCTATTTTAGCTAGCACAGCAGCTGGTTAATGCTGCTTCTTGATTAATTAATCCTGTTCCTCTGAAAGGTGTGTCCAGGACATGGCAAGGGATGGGAACACAGCTCTAAAGGCATTAGTAACCCCACAGGGGCCCTCACAGAGTGCTCCTGAACCCTCAGCATCCTGAGAACACTTAACTCACTCCATGCCTTTTTAAATTCAACTTCATCAATTGAGCTGAGAGGCTACTGCAAAAACGACTTCTTGTTAGTACAAGTAGTAGAAGAGTCTTGAAAAGTGGCATCGATTCTCTTTGGGGTTTTGGTTGACAAACAGTTCCAATCCTGTTATAGTTGCAATCCAAAGCTCTTCTTGATACAAGCTCAGCAGTGAAAACCCTCCTACAGTAAAGTCCCAGGGTAGCAGAAGGGCAGCAAGAGACAAGTTCCTGTTTTTGTTTTTAATTAAAATTTTTAACAAATTTAGCAAAATTTTAAAAACTGGTAGATTATAAAACTAAAAATTATATCACTGAATAGACAAAGGTGGGGTAAATTCTAGAATCGAAAGATAATACTGGATATCTAGACAAGTATTTATATATAAACAAGTTCAGAGCAGTATTATTTTACAAACACAAGTTAAACATCCAGGAAGTTATATACTAAACATTATATCCATTCAGAGAGATATGTAAGCCATTGAGAATGTTTGAAATATTTAATAGTACAAGAAAACAATGATGTGTTTTTAAAAAGCAGGAAACTATCATACTAACATGACCCCCAATTTCATAAGAATATGACAAAGATTAAAAAAAAAAAGATGGAAATACAAAATGTTAAGAGATGAGACTCCAATCTCTCTATAAGCAGCACGGGCTTGTTTTTAAAAACACGTGCAAAACTTTTCTTCTTTGAAACCCTTTAGCAACTTAGTCTCCTTATGCCATCAGCTCCATCACTCAACAGGACTCCAATACTCTAGGGAATCTTCTAAAGTCGGAGTTTTCCATACATAGCCCTAGAACTGTTATCCGACCCTCTAAGAGTATCAAAAATAGGGTGAAAAAAGAAAGAACACCTGACTTGGCCCTGGTCCACTTTTATTCTCTAAACACCAGGCGGTGGAGCCAGGCCAATGGTTGGTCCCTGGCTTCCAGCCCTGGCTGAAGCCCAAGCACATGCCACTGCCTGTCGGGCATAGTCAGCGTGTGGCTCCACCCCGAGCACAATGACAGAGCTCTCATGGGGTGCAATGCCCTGATGTGTAAACAGGTAAATATCCAGTTCCCAGCACTGAACTCTAGTTCATCATTAACCTTGGTGAACGTACTTTACAGTTAACACCTGAGGAATACCTGCGTTTACTGCCTCCTTTTCAAGGCTTACCTCAGTAACTTCCTTGACTTCTACCTCCTGCCAAAACTGTATGAATTCCATCATCCCACCTTCTCTCAGCCTCAAACTGATATCACTGTCAACAAACTGTCCCTATAAACAAGTTCCTCTGCATACTGTTCCAAGTTATTCTTTGTATCTCTGCCTGTGTTTTTTTTTTTTTTTTTAAAAAAAAAAAAAAAAAAGCCTTACCCACTGCAGTCGAGTTGATTTTGACTCATAGCGACCCTACAGGACAGAGTACAACTGTCCCATAGGGCTTCCAAGGAGCAGTGGTGGATTCGAATTGCCAATCTTTTCATTAGCAGTTGTTTTAGTCATCTAGGGCTGCTACAACAGAAATACCACAACTGGATGCCTTTAACAAAGGGAAATTTATTTCTTCACAGTAAAGTAGGCTAAAAGTCCAAATTCAGTGTGTCAGCTTCAGGGGAAGGCTTTCTCTGCTGGCCTTCTCATCAACCTTCTCCCAGAGTAGGAGCTTCTCTGTGCAGGGACCAACCCCCCCCCCCCCCCCCGTCCAAAGGATGTGCTCTGCTCCTGGCTCTGCTTTCTTGATGATATGAGGTCCCCCTGTCTCTCTGCTCACTTGTCTGTTTTATATCTCAAGAGATTGCCTCAGGACACAATCCAATCTTGTGGTTGAGTCCTGCCTTACTAACACAACTGCCACCCATCCTCCTTCATTAATATCATAGAGACAGGATTTACAACATATAGGAAAATCACACAGTACCAGGAATCATGGCCTGGCCAAACCGATACACACATTTTTGGGGGGACATAATTCAGTCCATGACAGCAGCCGTAGCTTTTAACCACTGTTAAGAACTCTCCTAAGTGTTTAGGGCACAGATAAATCTCAGGACTTCAGTAAGCTCCATGCTAGTTAATTTTTAATCATACTGCATATGACAACTATTATGGATTAATTGTGGCCCCAAAAATACGTATTAAAATCCTGGCCCCTACACCTGTAAATGGAGTCCCTGAGTAGTGAAAACAGTTAACGCACTCGGCTGCTAACTGAAAGGCTGGGGGTTTGAGTCTACCCAGAAGCACCTCTGAAGAAAAGCCTGACAATCTGCTTCTGAAAAATCAGCCATGATTTTTCTATGGAGCACAGTTCTACTCTGATACAAATGGAGTCACCCATGAGTCATACCAACTCAACAGCAACTGGTGGGTTAGTTATACCTGTAAATATGATCCTGTTTGGAAATGGGGTTTTCTTTGTTATGTTAATTAGGTCATATCTGAGTAGAAAACACATTGCCATCAAGTTGATTCAGACTCATAGCAACCGTATAGGACAGGGTAGAACTGCCCCACAGAGTTTCCAAGGAGCAGCTGGTGGATTTGAACTGCCAACCTGTTGGTTAGCAGCTAAGCTCTTAACCACTACACCACCAGGGCCCCAAACCAAACCAAACCCACTGCTGTCAAGTTGATTCTGACTCATAACGACCCTATAGGACAGAGCAGAACTGCCCCATAGTGCTTCCAAGGAACGCCTGGTGAATTCAAACTACCAACCTTCTGGTTAGCAGACAAGCTCTTAATCACTGCGCCTCATCTGAGTAGACTGGGTTCCAAATCTGATCACTTCTAAATTATAAAAAAGAGCAGAATGGACACAGAGACACATGCAGGAGGAGGGCAGTTTTGAGGAGACAGATGCCATGGAACCAAGGAATGCCGGGGCTACCAAAGAGGAAGGAATCTATGGACAAGGAAGTAATCTATATGACCAAGACCCTGATTTGGACATTTAGCCTCTAGAACTGTAAGAATTTAAGTTTCTGTTCTTTAAAGTCACCCACTGTGGTATTTGTGTTACAATAACACTAGGTAACTAGAAAATGGCCATGCTCACTGTTCTGATCAAGTTGACCACAAGAGCCACGGTGCTCAGGCCAATGCCAGAACCAAATCTCTCGCCACTTATCTGCTCACCCCTATAACCAAGTTCTCCATTAAAATACTGCCTTCACTGGCTTAAATGTCCTCTGAAAACGAAACACCAAATTTAGCTTCGCCAAGGAACACAGACCTGTGCTGGCTCTACCACCTCTCTTCCTCTCGCATTTCAATGCAAGCCCTTTAAAGTCCAGCACATGACTACTCTTTATTGTGTCCACTAGAAAGTTTCATTCAGCACTGGGTACACTATGAGTGCTTTGAAATAATCTAATCTGAAGGCTTAAGTATTAAAGGTGAAAATGAACTGGTCATTAGTCCCCTTCCCATATTCCTCTACCATTTTCTGTGTCTTGAGCTAGTTACTTCATTTCTCTAAGCAAATCTATAAAATCAGGAAGGGAGGTCCATCAACAGTATTTATGTCCCTCATAGGGTAGTTATTTGCATATATTACAGCAATTATACTAGTTTTCATTTTACTCCCCAAAAGCCCATGCTAACTTCACTGCAGATATATTGCTGAATATGAACACTGGGGATACAAAGCTGAACAGGAACCCTTATTCTCAAGGGGTTCAGAGTCTAATAGGGATACACATGGGTAAAAATATTTATAATATGTTTTAGTGTAAGCACACTGGAAGTGCTACAGGATCACTAAAGAATAACACGGTGAGTGAAGGAGAAAGAAACAGAGTGAGTGTGTATGTTGTTAGATGCTGTCCAGTCAGTTCGAATTCATAACAACCCTATGTACAAAAGAACAAAACATCGCCCAGTCCTGCCCCATCCTCACAATCCTTGCTACGTTTGAGTCCACTGTTGTAGTCACTGTGTTGATCCATCTCATTGAGGGCCTTCTTCTTGTTTGCTGACTCTCTACTTTACCAAGCATGACATCCTTCTTCAGGGACTGGTCCCTCCTGATAATACATCCAAAGTACATGAGACAAAGTCTCAACATCCTCGTTTCTAGGGAGCATTATGGCTGTACTTCTTCCAAGACAGATTTGCTTGTTCTTCTGGCAGTCCATAGTATATTCAATATTCTTCACCAACACCATAATTCAAACGCATCAATTCTTCTTCGGTCTTCCTTATTCATTGTCCAGTTTTCGTACATATATGAGGTGATTGAAAATACCAGGGTTTGGTGAGGCACACCTTAGGCTTCAATGTGATGTCTTTGGTTTTTAACACTTTAAAGAGATCTTTTGCCGCAGATTTGCCCAATGCAATGCGTCATTTAATTTCTTCACTGCTGCTTCCATGGGCGTTTACTGTAGATCCAAGTAAAACGAAATCCTTGACAACCTTGATCTTTTCTCCATTTATCATGTTGCTTATTGGTCCAGTTGTGAGGATTTTTGTTTTCTTTATGTTAAGGTGTAATCCATCCTGAAAGCTGTAGTGTTTCATCTTCATCAGTTAAGTGCTTCAAGTCCTCTTCACTTCCAGCAAGCAAGGTTGTGTCATCTGAGTGCGTGTACAGAGAGGGAATGAGGGAGGAAGGGACTTGGGAAGGGTAGTCAGGTCAAAAAGGGCTTCTTAACCAAACAATTAAGATAATTATCAGGGAAAAATAGCAATGACAGAATAAAAAATTGATCTCTTCTCCATTAAATTGTTTAAAAGCTAAGAGAACTGTACAACTGAATCCCCCATTTTTCTCAGTTCTCTCATATTAAAAAATAGAACAATACCTTTAGCACTTTACATTACATACCATAAAAAAAAAAAAAAAAAATCAATGAACTGCTCCAAATAACTCAAAGGTTATGCATCAGCACAGTCATTAGCCCTGAGAGATTGATTACTAAGAATTTTAAAGAATTAGATCAGGCATAAGTCTTTAGTATATTTCTTTTCTTTCTATAAAACCACATCCAGTGTTCTTCAGTTATACATGTTTACAAAATACACACACACACACACAATTATAACCCTTCCATACTTATGAGAATAATAATTTCCCTTAATGTGCCTTCTAATTAACTTGGTAGATGCTTGCTTTAGTAGTCACAATTACTACCATTTACTTTCAAAGAGCACAAGTTTTGCTCTAGCACATCCACTTCCTAGATTGACATCCTTTTCTGTTTGAGATTGGCTGTGAGTCTTAAGTGCCTCTTTACCTAAACCTCCAGCTGCTGAGTTTCTGAGGCTCTTTTCCCATGAGACATTAATTTAGAATGGGGCAAGTCCCACACTCTAATCCATCCTTCCCACCAATGCCAGCTTTACCTTGTTAAAATACAGCCTGATCACTGTATCCTCCTGCTCAAAAACTTTCAACGGTTCCCAATTACTTCCTACATTAACAGCTGATGGCTCTACATTCAAGACACTATTACATGATGTCACAGTCATTTTCTAGCCTTATCTTTGACCCCAGACATCATTTACATTATTCAACTAGATATTTCCTGTACCTCAAACATAAGCCATACCTTCATCTCTGTAATTCTCCATGCTGTTCCAGCCAACATACCTACACAAGTGTCTCCTGTTAAGATCTACTTCAAGGCAAAAAGGGACAGAAGCTGGCTGAAAGGACTTGGGAAATTCAGGGTGGAAAGGAGGAGTGTGCTATCATAGTATAGGGAGAGCAACTAGGGTCATATAACAATGTGTGTATAAATGTTTGTATAAGAAACTAACTTGAACTGTAAACTTTCACTTAAAGCATAATAAAAAAAAAATCTAAAAAAAAAAGATCTACTTCAAGTACATTTTCCTCTCCAAAGTCTCTCCTATTTATGCCAGCCAATGATCCTCACTCATACTTTTGAATCTCAAAAGCACTTTTTTACCTCCAATTAAAAGTATCACTTTTTGACTGGTTTTCTAAGCATTCTTGTACTAACAGTATACCTCCAAGCTCTTAGCTAGACTGTAAACTTCTTGAGGGCAGTTTTGAAACCTGACTCATCTTGGCGTCTCATACTACATGTCCTGCATATAATGGGATTATCTGGATTTAATGAAGTGACTTGCACCCAAATTTTTCATTAGAAAGGGCCTGAGTGTCAGAAGAAACAGTGTAGAGGTAAAAGGGAGCCACTGAGTGTTTTTGAGGAGAGGAATCATGTGACTAGAGCTGAATTCTAAGAGGACTGAGGAAAAAGCATTAAGCACAGACTTAAAGATTTGCCTGCTACTTAGTAGGTATGTAACCTTGGTCAAATGACTCACCTAGACCACAGGTAGGTAAATCTAGAATTTTTTCTTTGAGAGTATATTAGAGATGGCAAATATATTTCATCTCACATTCCAATTCCAGTCTCCTGGTGGTGACTACCTGGAATAAGGGGCTACATAGAGACTCCAGGCAGAAAAGACGTGACTGTCCTCAGTGTCCCCCATAAGGCTGGGAAGGCTGGGTAGTAAAGTGAGATCATTAAGGTCTAACATCACTGGATTTGGGGAGCCTTAGAGATGCTCCTTTGGGAACTCTAAAGATCTATGTGTTTGTTCTGGAGTGGAACTGGAATGCTCTTCTGGAAAAGGAAAAAAGAAAGAAAAGAAAAACCTAACATTAAACTCTAAAATACGCAAACCATTCATGATTTTCATCAGGAAACTACTCAAAAAGTAAATTCATAATGTTAAAAAAAAAAAAAAAGTTAATTCTCCCTTGATTAAAATGTTCTGCCTTTGAAGGCAAATGTGGACAAAGTGAAGCCATAGAAAGTGGCAGTGAAAACACAAAGGACAGACACAGTGTGGCTCTGAACTCAGCTCTGCCATGCACTAGCTAGTTAACCTCACACGGCAAAGCCTCCCAAGTTTCATTTTCTGAAGATAACAGCAATAATCAAACCTACGAGGCAGGGTCGCCGTGAGAGTAAAGGGGGCCATGTGGTACATAACACAGTGCCTGGAACGTGTGTGTGCTCAGTTAAGGTTTGCTGCCGCTATTACTACCATTATCAAGATTATTATGACAGCAATTAGCAAGGTATTTTGGTTAGCATGTTGTTAATGCAAAACAAATTTTTCAACAGAAAATACTTACACAGACCTGAGAAAGAAAAACTACATTAGCCAGTTCTACCCATGTAGGTCTTAGAAACATTTGCTGACTTTTCTCTGGTGTCTGGTTTTAATGCCAGCCAAGGAACCATTTTCACTAACTCTTTTCAATTCTGCGGTATTATCTTATGAAGCAATAGGTGCTTAGGCAAAGAAACACACATGTCCAGGCTGGTATATTTAAAAGAACTGATCTGATGGAAATGAACATCCTGTCTTTTTACATAGAAACAAAGGAGGCTGTCAACAGGGTGTGCTGGGACGTTGTTTTATGGAGCGTCACTGAAATACATCAAAAATTAAAATGACACTATTTGCTAACAGCTCACCAGGGTAAGGCAATGAAGGCTGGTCACACCTGGAAACATCTTTGGCTCAGTATCTGGTGGTTAGAAGGAAGTCAAGTATCCTTTCACAAAGGGGAACACCAAGAAATTTCTTCAGTCTGGAAAGTGGTGGTGGTGGTTGCCGTAGAGTTGACTCCGACTTATGATGACTGTCTTAGTCATCTAGTGCTGCTATAACAGAAATACCATAAGTGGATGGCTTTAATACAGAAGTTTATTTTCTCACCGTCTAGTTGGCTAGAAGTCCAAACTCAGGGCATCAGCCCCAGCGGAAGCCTTTCTCTGTCGGCTCTGGAGAAAGGTCGTTGTCATCAATCTTCCCCTAGACTAGGAGCTTCTAAGAGCAGCGACCCCAGGTCCAAAGGACACGTGCTCCTGCTCTTCTTTCTTGGTGGTATGAGGTCCCCACTCTCTGCTTGCTTCCCTTTCCTTTTATCTCTTGTAAGACAAAAGGTGGTGCAGTCCACACTCCAGGGAAACTCCCTTTACAAGGGATCAGGTATGTGACCTTAGCAAGGGTGTTACAATCGCACTCTAATCGTCTTTAACATAAAATTACAATCACAAAATGGAGGACAACCACACAATAGGGAATCATGGCCTAACCAAGCTGACACATATTTTGGGGGACACAATTCAATCCATGGTGGTGGCTGCTGTTGTTGTTAGCTGCCGTAGAGTTGACTCTGACTCATGATGACCTCATGTACAAGAGAAATAAAACACTGCCTGGTCCTGCATAATTCTCACAATCATAAGCATGTTTGAGTCCACTGTTGGGGCTATTGTGCTAATTCATCTCACCAAGGGTCTCCCTCATCCTCGGTGGCCCTCCACGTCACCAAACAGGATGTCCTCCTCCATCAACTGTTTCCACTTGATGACATGCCCAAAGCAAGCGAGTCAGACAATGTTCTGTTATGATCCATTAGGTTTCCACCAGCCAGTTTTCAGAAGTAGATCTCCAAGCCTTTCTTCCTAGTCTGTCTTAGCCTGGAAGCTCTGCTGAAGCCTGTCCACCATGGGTGACCCTGCTTGGCATTTGAACTACTGGTGGTATAGCTTCCAGCATCATAGCAACATACAACCCACCACAATATAACAAACTGGCAGCCTATATACATCCCCAACTGATTGGCAAAATGTAAGGATTCTCACCTCTAAAGGTTTCAGCTTTTACTAACAACTCCTAAATGCCTTGGTCAGTTCTATAACAAATAAATATTAAAGCCCAAACTCAACTCACATTCAATTATAATACTTGACACAAAACAGACACTCCAACTCCTGCTGAATTAAGTGAAAAAGCCGAGGGGACACTATACTCCATGGATATAGCCAGACCTTGCAGAGAATTAGGTTTGAAGCCCACCCTACTAAGGAAGCTTAATCTTTCTAAAACCCTCCAATTTGCAGCAAAATTTCCCACATTTGTTACTGACACAGTTGCTCTAACAACTGGCAGGCAAACAGCTGGGCAGTCCTGTGTCCATCAGAGCCATCAATGCTCACATAACTGAGGGGCAAGAAATATATGCACTGCAATAAATGGCTGACATTCACATAGTTGGTTTGTTGTTGCCGCTAAGCACAGGGGACACTTAGAACTTGAGCTAACAACTCTTTAAAACTGCCACAACAGATGTAACCAGACTAGATCTTATGACAAAGGAAATGGAAATTCACAAAAAATCAAATTGTGCCCTCAGAGATTCTATTACACTAAAAATGTGAATGGAAAATAATCACCAAGTGATTATTTTAGCAGAACTTAAAAATGCTTGATTTGAAGTGGTAACTTTGGCAAAGGGTAAGACAGTACACAATACTGGGGAAGCCAGCACAACCTGTACAAGGAAAGGTCATGGAAGCTCCATAGACACATCCAAACTCCCTGAGGGACTGAATTGGTGGGTGGAGGGCTGTGGCAACCATGGTCTCAAGGAACTTCTAGCTCAATTGTCCTAACACAGTTTATAAAGAAAATGTTCTACATTCTACCTTGGTGAGTAACGTCTAGGGTCTTAAAAGCCTGTGAACAGCCATCTAAGATACTCCACTGGTCTCACCCCTTCGGGAGCAAGGGAGAATGAAGAGAACAGGATACAAGGAAAAGATTAGTCCAAAGGACTAATGGACCACAGCTACCAAGGCTTCTACCAGACTGAGTCCAGTACAACCAGATGGTGCCTGGCTACCACCACTGACTGCTCTGACCAGGATCACAACAGAGGGTCTTGGACAGAGCTGGAGAAAAAGGTAGAACAAAATTCTAACTCACAAAAAAAGACCAGACTTACTGGCCTGACAGACACTGGAGAAACCCTGAGAGTATGGCCCCTGGACACCCTTTGAGCTCAGTAATGAAGTCACTCCTGAGGTTCACCTTTCAGCCAAAGATTGGACAGCCCATAAAACAAAATGAGACTAATGGGCCAAAACAGTCAGGGACAATGACTAGAAGGCAGGAGGGGACAGGAAAGCTGGTAATAGGGAACCGAAGGTTGAGAAGGTACAGTGTTGACATGTCATTGGGTTGTTAACCACTGTCATAAAACAATATGTGTACCAACTGTTTAATGAGAAACTACTTGTTCTGTAAACCTTCATCTAAATTACAATAAAAAAAAGAATTAAAAAAAAATAAAGTACAATAAAAAAATTAAAGAAAAAAAAAAAGCTTGATTTGATACTCAGAAGTAAACCTAAAACTCAACATATCAAGGACAACAATTTGAGTATCAGTGTATACATCCTTAAGAATTCTTACTACTATAAAAAGCAGAAATCAATTAATTTAATAAGGCCAGCCATTTTTTAAGGCACACTTCCAATACATTAAAAAATAATTAATAAAGTACCTTAAATGTTAGCAATAAAGAAATAAACGCAGTAAAATTTACCAAAAAGCACAGGCAACTCGATGAAAATGAATATTGAAAAACAGACTTATTTAACACTTCTCTGACCTGTTTTTTCCATTGATCTATTTTTCCCTTTCTTAAAATGTCTATTTATAGATATTTATCTAACAAAGATACACTCAGCAGTCAACTTCCTGAAGAAAAATATTCTCTACCCATGATTACCTTCTTACACAACAACAATCACTTCTCAAATCATTTGGCACCAAAACATGGTAGACATAACACTGGTGTTCAAAATTTCACTAATCTAACTTCTATATTTTTTACAGGATATTTTATTCCACTGTGCTGTCATGATTAAAATAAAGAGAAGTCATTTTATTTGAAACTATTAAAACAAACCCTGCTTATTTTTTCCAGAATCCATTCTGAAATATACCTTAACAAAAGTCATTTGGAAACATACTGTGTTCTGTAGCTATTATTAAGCATGTAAGCTTCTTCAACTTCAGAAAGTATCACTATTTAAAATGTCAAGTTTATTTAAATAAGTAAAACTTTTCTTTCAAAAATATTAATATTTCTATAGTGCAAGCACAAGAAAGGGGGGAAAACATATTCTTTTTGATGTTTCAGCAATATGGAAAGCACAGAGCAAACAAAATCGGCCTTCACAGCAGTATTAAAATAACACTAACAACCTAGAAGAATGAAGGTCCATCCTGTCACCAACAAATAAATTAATTTTTAAAAGATGTAACTGAAGTAAAATTGTACTTCCTACAGAGCCTAGCTACCCCTGAGGGCTCAAGGACAGGCAGCATTATCATCATCTGGGAAGCCAGCAATATGGAACTGAACTGACAACAACTCAAAAGAGTAGACAGGAATCTTAGTGGATAGTGAGCTTATGTGTATCCTCACCCTCCGATTTAAAAAAAGCAGAGTGAGAATGGTTGCACAATTTGAAGAATGTACTCCATGTCAATGTCAAGGAGTCCTGGTGGCGCAGTGGTTAAGTGCTCTGTTGCTAACTGAAAGGTTGTCAGTTTGAACCCACCAACCACTCTCTGGGAGAAATATGTGGTAGTCTGCCTCCAGAAAGATTACAGCCTTGGAAACCATATGGCGCAGTTCTACTCTGTTCTATAGGGTCGCTATGAGTCAGAACTGACTCAACAGCAACAGGTTTCGAATCAATGTCGATGAACTGTACATGTAGAAATCGTTGAATTGGTGCATATGTTCTGCTGTGTAAATTTTCAACAACAAAAAATAAATTGTAAGAAAGAAAGAAAGAAACGTACTCTCAGGTTCCTTCCCCCCACCACAAAAAATATAAAACAGTTGCTGCCAGGTTGATTCCAACTCATGGTGACCCCATGTGTTGCAGACTAGAACTGTGCTCCATAGGGTTTTCAAGGCTGTGACTTTTCAGAAGCAGATGGCCAGGCCTTTCTTTCAAGATGTGTCTAGGTAGATTTGAACTGCCAACCTTCTGATTAGTAGCCCCTAGTTTAACTGCTTGTGTCCCCTCCCAGACCCACTGACTCAGAACACGCATTTTAACGAGATCCCCAGGTGACCTATATGTATGTGAAACTGTGAGAAGTACTGCTTGAGAGGAATATGGCATTTTTTTTAAAGTAACTTTAAATATCAACAGAAAAAGTTAACTCATAAAACCAGGCCTTCCAAAGGTGGCAGTGAGAAAGTCCCAACAGTCTTACTGTAACACCCAATGATCAAATCTGCACAACAAAAATAAGGAAGTACAGGACCTGAAATCACTCCTCAGATTTCAAACCAGGGCTGTCCTCAAAACACAGGACATGTGATAACCATAAAAGTAGACAATCACAGCACTTTCAAGTTTGAAGGGACCTCACAGGTTAATTCCATAACTTATAGATAAGAAAACTGATATGCACAGTCACAAAGACAATTGCTGAGCTGGAATTTTGAATTATTATTGAATAATGCTTTATGACAAAAATGGGGCAAAGATTCTTATTAGATGACAGATCGTTCTTTCTCATGGTGTTGCGGGAAATTATAATTACAGACATTAATCTATAATTCAGGCCTGGTTTAAACCTTCAAGGGTTTTCATGCCCTTTTCTCAGGAAAGAAAGGAAAAGAAACAAGGAATAGGAAATGTTCGAGAAATAGGGAAAATGGGACTCCGGGCAGCTTACAACAGGTCCATAAGAATGAGAAGACCCCAGCACAAGAAGTCTGTACCCATGGATAACACCCAAACATTTCTTAAAGGAGATTTTGTGCACTAAAATCCCTCAGAACTTTCATAACTTGTCAGAGGACCTCTAATATTTAAACCATTTTCTTTCTTCTTTCCTCAGCCAGCAATTGCCATTTAGTCAACTCCTGGTCATGGCAACCCCATGTGTGTCACAGAACAGTGGTCCATAGGGTGTTCAACGGCTGATTTTTTGAAAGTAGACTGCCAGGACGTAGATTGCCAGGAATTCCTTTTGAAGTGGCACCAAAACCCACCCACTCAAGTCTAGAGTAATGGACTTATGACTTTCTGAAAGAAGAAAAAAAAAGACCCCTCACTGAGATGTTTTTTCTATCAAATGTTATATTTACGAGAGCAGTGTATCCCTCACTAATTTTTAAAACTTAAGTCTATCAATATGTCATTTGTTACATTCCAAAAGTAGAGATTAATCTTATTTTCTAAAATATACTTTAGAATAAACAGGTACTAGGACAGTATATGTCTCTAGCACCTCACAAAATGCCTGGTACCTAGTAGGGCTCAACAAGTATTTGCTGAATAAAGGAACCAGGTTTCGTGTTTGTTTGTTTTTTTTTTCATTTATCATGCAGAGACACCAGTAAGTAAAGAACCAAAGTACTCACAGTAAAAAGGGAAGAGCTGAAGAAACTCAGGCAAAAATATGCCCAAAGCATAACTCATCTCTTCCTCCACTTCCTTTCCTCGTTCCCCAAAAAAGCAAATTTCATTCACTGATGAGGCTCTTTACCTGTTGCCATAGAGTCAATCCCAACTCATAGTGACCCTATAGGGCAGAGAGGAACTGCTGCATGAAGTTTCCAAGGCTGTAATCTTTCGCAGAAGCAGATTGCTACACCTTCCTCCCTTGAAGCAGAGAAGCTGGTAGGTTCGAACTGCTAACATCTCTGTTAGCAGCCGAGCTCTTAACCACCGCACCACCAGGGCTCCTTTAGATAAGGTGCTTTAGTAGACGTAAATGGACACGAAACAATTGTTATAAAGCTGTGAAGGGCGGTGGGGACAGAGTGCATTGGGCAAACCTGCTGCAAAAGACCTCTTTAAAGTGTTAAAAAGCAAAGATGTCACTTTGAGGACTAAGGTGCACCTGACCCAAGCCAAGACATTTTCAATCGTCTCATATGCTAGCAAAAGCTGGAAAATGAATAAGGAAGACAGAAGAAGAATTGATGCCTTTGAATTACAGTGCTGGTAAAGAATATCGAATAAGCCATGGACTGCCAGAAGAACGAATAGGTATGTCTTGGAAGAATACAGCCAGAGTGCTCCTTAGAAGCAAGATGGCAAGACTTTATCTCACGTACTTTGTACATGTTATCAGGAGGGACCATTTCCTGAAGGAGGACATCATGCTTGGTAAAGTGGAGAGTTAGCAAAAAAGAGAAAGACCCTGGATGAGATGCACTGACACATGGCTGCAACAATGGGCTCAAATGTAGCAACGACTGTGAGAATGGCACAGGACCAGGCAGTGTTTCCTTCTCGATGGCACCTAACAACATGAGCTGTGAATAACCAATGTGGTTGCCAACTCAAGGAACCCTTGCTGTAAAACATGCACCACGCACAAGCAAAAACGCAGAAAATGCACTAGTGATGATTTATACTAACTCCTCACTAAAAAATAAATAAATAACACAGGAAGTTTCCATACATTTTTACTAAAGGAACATTTTCTCTATAAAGCAGTTTTATGCTTCTTCTAGAATAAGGACAATATTTACAGATTTAAAAGAAATAACGGTAAGGTTAATAATGTATGGAGTCGATGTGCCTCTTCATCAGCTTTTAAGATCCACTTGCACAGCATGAATAAGCATTTATGCAAATTTCAACCTTTAGCGTAAAATATGTGATCCTAGCTATTTAGTGAGGAGTGTATACCTTTGAACTGCATGTGTTACAGAAAGGGGAGTCAATACTGGGCATTTTCTACAGTAAGTCATTACTATATTAATTGTACATTTATTTTATATATGTGATATCAGCTGATAAGTATCCACAGCACACAGAACAGGACTTTTGAAAACAAATGAAAATGATTCCAAAGCCTTAAAATCAGGGGTAAGAGTCAAAGCATTTGATGATTCAAAAATTCACTCTAAAGTGCTTAAGAAAGAAAAATCTATTTCGACATGGTTCTGTAGCTCGTATTGTCATTAGTGCCAGTAAGGCTGCAATAAATACCTTTCCAAATATAGTCACATTCAGCAGATTGAATCAGAGCTTTAAAATATGGCCTTAACATGGCACTTTAATTACCAAGATTACTTCTCATTCATTCCAAGGCATCTAGAAAAATTATATCCATTTACACTGCAAATGAACCGTCACCCAAACAAGATGGCACACCAAAAAGCACACCAGAAGAAGGTGACACACCCCTACGATTAAAAACAAGATCTACTCTTTTAATCCCAGTATCTCATTTTCATCATATTATAATCTCATCTGATTGTTTGATGAAGATTTTAATTATAAACAAAAAAAGAAAACATATCTATAAACTCTCCACCCCTCAACAAGTAACATTTAGATATTACCTTAGTCATAACCTGTTTTACAATGTTCCAATCATAGTGTATGTATAATTTTGTACCGTGTTTTCACTTAGCCTAATATAATCTTCTTCTTTGCTATACATATCCATTTAGTGGCTGCATGACGTTTCTTCTAATGGATAAACTGTGGTTTACTGGAGCTTTGAGTTGATTCTGACTGTTTCTGAATTTGAATAATGCTGGGTTGAAAATCCTCACCTATAATTTCAACTTCCTAGGGAAAAGCAATATTGTGGAGGACAAGGTACCAAATGAAAGGGTATGAGCATTTCTGTAGATCTTGATAATCTTGCCAAACTGCTCTTCAAAAAAGATGTACGCATTTACCCAGAGCTGCTAGCAATGCTGAAAGGCACAAGGTGACTATGACTTTGCAGCATGGGGCAGGTTATGGGTTTTTGGTTTTGCCAATAGGCTAAAGAATAAAATTTTAACTTGTGAGTCTCTGAATACTAGATGTATTCAGTGTTTTGAGGTGGCTTTTTCCTGGTTAATTGCCTCCTTTGTGAATTGCCCATTTGAGTCCTTCAGCCAAGCATCCATTGGGCTCCTAATGTTCTTCTCATTAATTTGATGGAGTCAAAATGCCCTGTGAGTGCTTTGCATTTTCAATTAGAAGCTTTCATACTAGAAGAATAATAGTAGAGACTTAATTCTATTACTGATCAGTTGAATGAATGTTCAGAATAAACCAGCATATCACTACTCCAATACTCCCACCTCCAGGAAATAAAATGTGTTTTGCATTAAACCAGTAGCTCTTCAACTTATTTAACACAGCCCACTTCTCTCACCTATGGCCACTTTCCAACAGAGAACAAACTCAATGATAAAAATGGACTGTCACTGAATAAATAAAATTGAGGATGAACAAAATAAGCATCTATTTAGAAACAGGGTCATGGGTAATTCATAATTGATCAGGAAAACATACCTGACTTAAATACTCATTATTAGAAAATTATAAGCCCAAAACAAAATGCATCAGTACACCTTGTGGATTTGGCCAAATAATTCACAACAAACTGCATGGAGTCACCTTTTATGCAAGGCTTGGGTTCTAAAATCAAGGTTAGGGTTAATGCAAAATTATCCTTGAAAATTACTTAAATAGCCCATAGGGTACAGCACATATATTGCACCATCGTTCACAAATTTCAACACTGCCAGTTTTTCCTGCAGTGTTAGAAAAGACTGCTGCTTCTTTTGTTGAGAACCAGAAGAATCAGAAATGAGTCTGCATTGTATTTAAGGGAATGCTGCATGAAAAACATATTGCTAATTATTTTTACGCAAACAGAGTTGAATTAGCATAAGTTAAAGGTACGACACAATGCTACTGTAAATGATCATGATACAACCATATGAACTAATGTATAATTCAAAAGCAAAATAAAAGCATCAATTGAAAACCACAATCAATTCAAGATCACACTGATCGTATACTGGTAAAATGTCCTTCTCGAAGTCTACTTGATTTGAAACTATCTACAGGTACACACCTGTCACTGTTTTGCAACCTTGCAAAGGCTGAGTGACTTCCAGGTTCTAGAATACTGCCTGCACTCAAGCCTCCACTGAAATGTAGTAACACACTAATCTTTCATTTATGAATACCAAATATCAATAACTCAAAGTTTTACTTAGTTTTTTTGAAAATGAAGGTCTATGGAATAATCTGAAATGGAATTTGCCTGGAAGAATCCAAGAAAGGACTTGCATCTGATATTTAAGGTTTACTAGTAATTGTGCTCTGAAAATCACTACTTTAAATACAATTGTCAACCAGATAACCTTCACAAGTATGAGAAACTTTCACAAGTATGAGAGAGGGACTTTCTAAAGTCCAAAATCCCATTATTCTGGAGAACTGAAAGCAGCAGCATATTACCCAATAGTTCAAAATTATGTAACAGAGAAGCAGCTCCAAATACCGTGATACTCTACCCTGAGGTGTCTGTGTGCATTAGGCCAAGATGGACCATCAAAAAGAGCTAATCTCTCTGCAGTTCTAAGGCTCATCAGGCAAGTGAAGGCTGCCAACTAAAAGTGCATTTTGTTCAAAAAATGTACAACAAGGAGAGACGTTGTATATATAAGTGGAAGCATGAAGATATGTGGGTACAAATAAGAGGGAAGAAAAACAGACCGAACATTGTCAAGAGAATTTGCCACTTACTGTTCAAACAAACCAAAGACAAGGATGGAATGTTCTTATTCTTAAACCACAAATTTTGCACAGAATCAAGACATAGTGTAAGAGAAACCTCTAGATAACATTCTAGGATTTAAGAAGCATGTAATAAAAGCCCTTCACCTGACTCGGAAGAAGCAACAAGCAAAGCTATCATCCTCAACTTTGTTCCTCTAAATTAAAAACACTTTGTTCTTTTACAAAAGTAATACAGGCTCACTATACATATTTTGGAAAAGCGTGAAGAAAATAAAAATTTATCCATAATCCTGATCGAAAAACAATTGATCAGGCAGGTAGCCAAGAACTCTGGAAGAAGTGAGTATATGACTTTGGCATTAGTCACAACAAGACACGGGAGTCGTAAGCACATATGACACCATCTCTAGACTCTAGAGGACTGATTTTGAGAAGCCCAAGAAAAACCATATTACACACCTAAAAGAGATTGCTGCTTTTGTGGCACAGGAGACGCTGAAATACAGCAATCTGAGAAAGAAAAGTTAGCAGCATTCAAAGCTATTAATATGACTAACTGGGGAACTCAATTTTTAAAACACTATATATATAAATTAGAGAGACAGGCACATGGTCAAGGGGGAAGCAAAAATGGACGAACACAAAGAACCCTATCAGGGAGATAAACACTAGAATTAGCTGAAGTCCACAAATGAATTTTCTTTTTAGTCAATGGAGGAACAAAGTAAGGTTTTAAGCTATATTTAGTACAAGGAAGAAATAAGCTGCAGTCTAGAGATTGCAGGGTACTATTAAACAATCATATTTTTCCTTGATCTTTTACAACCGAAGAATCTTCAAGCTAGAGAAGAAACAACATGAGCAAAAAATTAGAAGCTTCCCTCACCAGAAATAATGAGAACATTTCCAAGTCATCTTGCACTTCAGTAATCTTGTGTCATTTCCCTCACTTTAGAACTTTCAAAGACTCCCACTGCTCATGAAAGCAGGCACAAATTCCTTTGTGCGGCAAACAGAACCCCTACCCTTTCTCTCACGCCCTTCACTCCTTCTTTCTTCTCTAGGCAGACTCATCCAAATTCCTCTCAAATGTCATTTTCTCCAGACGGTCTCTCCTTGCCATCCCTGTGACACATTGTACATATGTCTCCAGCCCCTTGCCGTCCCTGTGATACATTGTACACGTCTCCAGCCCCATTTCTCACCTTTGCTGCCATTATTTCCTACATACCCATCTTTCTCACTGGACTGGGGGCAGCTCCACATAGCTAACGGCAGGAAAACAGGTGGAGACGCTCATTAAGCCCTTGTTAATTAATCACCTAATAATTAACTGATTCTCTGAGGAATGATCAGGGAGAACAGGAAAGAGACCAGAAAATTAAGACGAGCACTGCCTGCCTCACATAAGGATGTGGGTCAGGAAGAAACCTCTGCTGGGCTCCACCACATGCAAGGCTCTGAGCTAGACCTTTATTTCTCAACATCTTTAGGAGGTAAGTAATGGGATCCCCTTTACTCAAGGAAAAAAAAAAAAAGTAACTCAGAGGTAAACCTGCCCAAGGTCTCATCAGTAAGACATGATGGGGCCAAAACTAAGCCCACGTCCACCTTATCAAGCTTCAGGGAGAGGGAAGTTAGGAAGGAGGAAAAGAGGAAAATAAGCAGACTGAAGTGAAATTTATGAGTATCATCAAAGATCGGGAGACACTGTTAACTACCTTGGGAACATTCAGCCATGCTTAGGAAACTAGCCACCTGTTTTTTTATAACATGGTTGCCATCTATCAGTATTTTTAACAATTTCTCAAGATACTATTATGAATGAGATGGTGAAATTGTGGATGGATGGTAAATATCCTTAGGTGTTCAACCTGGTTGACTCCATGATAGAAATATCAAGCTCTTGATATTTAACCAAACAACATTAATGTATATAAAGTTACAGTCACCACCCAAGTAATATAAAGCAACTATAAGACATCACCTACTTCTAAATTTTCTACAAAGAATCCATTGGATTCACAACTTCTGTGAAGTGAGATGCTAAACTACATAAAACAGAGAGCAGGAAATGTTTCTTAGTTTATAATACTTCAATTACATACAATGTAATGCTGTAAAACACTATCATAAAGAAATCCAACATGGCTCACTTTGCAAGATCAAAGAAGATGGACCCACTGCAGAGAAATATTAACATACAGGCAAATTCTTTAGTGGTTTTCCCGGGTCCCTGTCCTTTCATAACCTAGAGCTGAGGACCTAGATGCTCAGGAGTGGACAAAGCATGCTATCATGCCACTGACGGACATCTGAAATTCACTGTGAACACTACCACTCACCATCATATTCTCCTACTTCTTTCCTCTCCCTCATCTTCCTTCTTTCTTTTCCCAGAAAATGCCTTAGACCTGTTGGGTATCCCCTTGGAAGTTCTTGTGAAATTAATTTAACTCTGCATCCTTTTTATTAATGGTTTAAGTGAGTCATAGTTTATAAAATATTTCTTTCGCCTTTGACAAACCTAACCTCAAAAACCAGTCACCAAATCCTTCGCTTGTTTTCCATTTCTTCACCCGCCCCTGAATGCTTTCCAATGATGGAGGCGCAGGGACAATTTGTGAGGAGCTTTGAGATTATTCTCTGTAAGACCAAGTACTGAATTATGGTAGAACTCCTGGGGATTTAGCTCAATAGCCCTCTCAAAGTATTTTTGGAATGATGTGATCTATAAAATAACCATTTACATAATAACATGCATAAACACTTTCCTTGCACTATTAATACATTTTTGTTGGCCATGTTTTCTGGAAATAAACATCTAATTATTACAAGCCTTTAATCAGAAATATGTCACACAAGTACTGTCCTAAGGAAATACTTCTTGAGGGTCATCAGGAATCACAAGAGGAAGAAATCCTGCTCTGCTGTTAAAACGCTATTGGGACTCATTAATGAAATCATTGCTAAGTAGAAATTTAGTTGTCTTTGGTCTCTGCCCTATCTTATTCCCAGGGACAACAGCACGCCTTTTCTTTTCTCCTGCCTGTTCTTACAGAAGCTGTACTTTTTAAAATAAAAAGGGGAAGAGTTGTGATTCAAAATTGCAGTTACTTTCTCCGAGTAAAATAAGACTTCTAAACAAAGAACAATAATCAGTGCGGAAATACAATACACCATAATAAGAAATACTGAAAACGAACATTCCTGAGGCCACACATAAAAAGGAGCTGAGCCTCAGTGCTGAGGCAAAATTGCAAGATATAATGCCACACAGCTGTGAAGGGGGAATAAAAGCAATCTGAGATTTACTATATTTGAAGGGCTGTGTTTCCGTTTACTTTATACTTTCCTTGAACAAGGAGATGGCTCTCCCATCCCACCCTCTCAGTTCCAGCTCAGTATCCAAATAAAGCTTCTAGACCTTAGGGGATTTGGAGAACTCATCTCTCCCCCATCTAACCCACCTGAGCTCCCACTGTGTATAGGTCAAATGGGCGTAAATCAAGACATCTGGATGCTGCGAAGTGTGTTTGAAAGCCTGCACAGCTACAGAGGCTGCTGGTCATGTTAAAAGAGACATCCCATTGCAGAATGCAGCTGCAGTATTTTACTTGACCCTCTGACCTGGAACCGTGCAGCCCTTGGACACACTGCGGTTTTTCGCTATGAGAACTGGTATTTCCTGTCTCCTCTTCAGTCACTTCCCATTCTTTTTTTTTTTTTTTTAACTGGTTTCTGGTGGTTTCCACATTCCGAAAAATGAGCAGGAGAAAGACGTCCACCAGATTTTTGCATTCTTTCAAAGCCAATATGTGATTCAAAAAGAGAGTAAAAGAAAACAACTTATAAAACCAACAAGCTGACAGCCTTTTTAGGAAAAGGTAGTATGGTTCCGTAACAGAATGTTGGATTAGATTCTCTACATACACTATGCCCTTTCCTACAATACATTTCTCTTCAATTATTTGCTGTTAAATTTGAGTGGGGCTTCTAGGAAGAAAATTTGGGGCAGGGAAAGGGGAAGAAGAACAGCAAGTAACAATTTCAACTGCAGAGAGCTTAGCACTATAGACATAATATATAGTGTAAAAGATAAAAATTATTGCCCCTGTGAACTAGACAGAGTTCACAGTTCCATGAGGGAGAAAAGTCACACACTGGAAACAATTAGAAAACACTGCACTATACCTGATATTCTAGAATAAAACTACAGAGTCCAAGCAATCACAAACACGCACATTCAGCACTGGCGATGTCTTTGAACTTTTTAGAAAAACAGAACTGTATTATTGATGGAATTTTCCCGTTTCGGTGCTTAAGCACTCTAAAAGGTGATACCTAAATTTGGCTCCTATTGAGAAGTTGTGACATGGCTGCTATAATTTTAAGATATTTTTAACTTGCAAAGCAAACAGTAAGGGAATGCACCTTGACTCAACTATTACCATTTTTTTCCCTTCCAGTATCATCTTAAATGGCTTCTGAACCCAACTATACCATAGCCAGAGAAGAGTCAGCAACAAATTACTGAGGCCTGATTTAAGGACAGTGCATAACTCAAACACATCGACCAAGTAGTGTAAGAAGAGCCGCAGTTGTATTTAATAAAATAAAACCAACCAACCGAACCAACCAGTTACCACTGAGTCAATCCTGACTCATAGCAATCCATGTGTGTCAGAACAGAACTGCGCTTCATAGGGTTTCCAATGGCTGATTTTTCAGAAGTAGATCATCAGGCCTTAAAATCCCCTTCAAAACTCTGAAAGGTCCTAGAAGAGAAGGGGAAGTGTCCAGCCTCCTCCACGGTGTGGTGGAGTAAAGTTTTAGGAAGGGTGCCTATAGAATCTTGAAGAAGGACGGCTACACCCTCCAAGCAGCCAGATGTGCTCAACTAACCCTGGGACACACAATTGAGAAACTCTCTACTTTTCATAACATTTTTCATGCTCAAAATGTTAGGCTCAACTATAGATCTATTTTTTTAAATAACTGCAATCCTGACAAATGACATCAAAACGTTTTAAGAGCTGACCCATTCCAGTCTTTGGCTGATCAGAAGACTTGCAGTAATAGGAATGACTTCCCCTACACATAAAATATTGTTACCTTTACCCAACAATTTACAAAGGTCAATTTTTTTTTTTGCCTTCTATATTCTACCTTTATTCCAAGAAGGACTTAAAGTGAATATACATAATCAAATGTTAGGAAAGGTTTCAAACCTTACTTAGTTTGAAACTTTAAGAACATTACCTTTTTCAGTGTGTCTGTACTTAAGATTTGGTTGAGTAACAGTAAATTTTTTTAATCCAAGGGACAATAGGTAAAAAGCATTAATTTGAGACCATAACATATTGAATGATGCAATGCCAATGTGCTGGTGACACAATAGTTAAGTGCTCAGCTGCTAACCTAAAAGTTGGTGATTCAAACCCATCCAGTGCTAGAGAGAAAGATTTACTTCTGTAAAGATGACAGCTAAGAAAACCCTATGGGACAGTTCTACTGTCACATGGGGTCACTGTAAGTTGTAATGAACTTGTCGGCACCCAACAACAACTCCAATCCTTAGAAACTGTGGTTCCTAATATTCTCTCTAAAGTACATTTACTTGAATTTTTAAATATTTCTGATTGACTTCCATTCTGATTTGGAATATTTTTGCCTCAGAATATATTTTAATTATTTAAGAATACAATAAGTCCCCCAGCACACTTTTAAAAACAGATTATAGTTTTAATTCATCACAAAAATGTAACCAACTACATTATAAAAACTTGAGGAAAAAAGAGGGGGAATCACCCATAATCCCAATACCCTAAAACACTATTATTGGTTTAGTATATTTTCAAATCATTCCATGAATTCCTTTAAATAGCTGGAAGCACACTAAACATAAAATCTGCATCTAACAGACTTCTGAAACTGATGTAGTCTTTATAACCATTACTCTAACATTTAAAATTAATATATAACCATTATTCTAACATCTAAAGTTAATACTTTAGTAAGTCAACAGTACATTAAAAATAATCTGTTTAATATATATTAAAACATACATTAAGAAAAATTTAAACTCTAGCCCCCTGTGAGATTGTAGGAGAAAATGGACCCAAGAGTTTTAGAATCTTTCACTTTAGCCAGTGAAGATCTGCATACTAACAAAACAGCAGGGCACCGTGGAGATAAACTTTCTCCAGGTATTTTCAAATATACTTTTAAAGACTTTCTTCCCTTTTTCTCTTCCTGTCCCTTCATTTCTATCTAACATTGTGGAACTTTGGGAAAGTATCTTAAACTCTTCCACTTTGTCAAGTGGGAAGATAACTGTTCATCAGCATGAAAATTCTCTTAAAATGTATTACAATTTTTCTAGCATTCATCATTCCCGATTTTCATCTTTCAATGTCCTCTTTGAAAATCTGGTGTCAGAAATCTGTTCACTAGCTAAGTTGCCTCCTTGCCTTAGAACCACTGAAAAAGGTTAAAGTGGAATTGAAATTTATTTAATTTGTAGGAACAAATGTTAAACTATTTACTTAACCTAAGTGATACAAAAACATTCTATACACTGAAATCTAGACAGAGTCCAAGGACTCCCTTTATGTGGAGAAAAAGTGCTAATGTTAATCCTTCAGTCCACATATCTAAGATATTGGAGTGTTAGGTTACGTTTTTATTTAAACACACAAATGAGGAATTATTTTATCCTTTTAAAAAATGAACAGTTGTTCAAATCTCAAATGACCTCAATCTCCAAAAACCTGCACAAGCATCACATAATTATGCTTTCATAACCCCAGAAATTTCAATCATGAATTTAGTAATTTTTACTTCATTTTCTTAATTTTGCACTTGAAGATTCATATTCCTGTAGAGGCTGACAACCCAAACGAAACCTTTTCAGGCTTTTTTTTCCTTTAAAATATCATCGTTTTCTGCATTCTTCCCCACTCTGAACATCCTTCTCCTCCTTACCAGCATTTGTGGTAATGCTGTTAATCACTCAAATAATTTCCATAGACAGAGATAGATATATAATAAAAATGCATCTGAAATACAAAACTCTGACAGTCAGTGGGCATTCACCCAGCCAAATGAGCCTGCCAAGCCTTGCCTGGAGCTCTGGGAAAGTTTCAAATTGCAAATGTCCTCAGGTAATGAGCCCATTGCTACTGGGCAACCCCAGGCATGTGTGATCTGCAATAACTTATTCTTTCTGTCAACTATTTTGTTTACTGGCCATGGCTTTGATCCAAAACCACTGACAAAAAGTGGGGAAGTGACAATGCTGGACTATCCAGAAAAACAGACAAAAGTATCCCACTGGATGTTAAAGTGCAAGTTTTACAGCGAGGGGGTACTTGTAAGGGAAATAGCAAGCAGGTTATTAAGGAATGGCAGAAGTCTTCTGGAGTCCCTGGGTGTTGCAAAAGCTTAATGTGTTCGGCTGCTAGCCAAAAAGTTGAAGGTTCAAGTCCACCCAGAAGTGCCTCAGAAGAAAGGCCTCAGTGATCTACTTCTGAATAACCAGCCACTGAAAACACTACGGAGCACCGTTCTACTCCGACACACACCGGGTCGCCATGAATCAGAACTGACTCAACAGCAACTGGGAGGTAAAATAAGAAATCCAAGGATATTTTGAATGGCAGTACGAACACCACTGCAACCCTGAAGGATTGACCGATAATTTTATGAATGACAACTGTAAGTAACTATAGTCAAAGGCATCTCATTACATGTGGGGATTAGAAAGGAATGAAGAGTGACTGTCATCACGTGACAGGAAACATGTCTCCATAAGATGCACACACTGATCCAATTAATGTTTCCAATTACATAACAGAAACTTCTCCATTCCTGACACTCACTGCTCATTTGTAAGTCTTTTAAAAAACTTTAAAATGAGTTTTAGGATTCTGCATACATACTTCTTTCAGGATATTACATACAGATTTTTTTCTGTAAGTCCAAAAATGGCATGCAGAATTAAAAAAAAAAAAAGGCTATTAATACATATTATTATTTTAGATAGGTCAAAACCAAAAAATAATATATATACAGGCAGTTATAAAGCTTTTAAAAGTTCTCTAAAACGATTAGTTTAAAAATGAGTACCCGCATCCATCTGTAACTGAAAAACTGCTAAGTCTTTTTTATATTTTCTCAATCCCTACAGACTCAACAAAAATCCCTATAATTCTATCATGCACCTCAAGAATACAAAGATAAAACTTCAGTTCATATAAACAGTATTAAATGAGTATTTAAAAAAGAACAAAACAAACCAGTTGCCATCAAGTCCATCCCTACTCACAGCAACCAATATATACATTAACAAGGACACAATCCCCAAGTGTAATGGGAAAAAGTGACACACCCAAAAGGAGAACAAAATAGTGATTCCAATAGGGCAGAATCTTAAGAAAAAAGTGTTTTGATCAGATAATCAAATTAACTACCTGAATAAGAAGCTGAGTAAACAAATAAGACTTGCCAAAGAACTCACAACAAAGAGTAATGTATGCTACAACTGGTCTAAACAAAGTCTGAGAGCACATAAGCAACTGTATTAACAAGGCTGCAGAAATACTTAACATTTCTGATATTTCAATAAAGATGGAAAATAATTTTGAAGACCAAAAAGGCAAATAAAATGTTTAAATCTAAAAGATAACCTTCATAATCATAAGCCAGTGAGACTAGCAGAAAAGTTGTAAAAAGTGCCATCTATCCCCATCTAAGGTACAGAACAAAGGGGCAGCCCACGTGCATTCACGAAACACAAACTGTGCCAAACTCATTCAAGGGGCTTAGAAGAGACAATGGACCGTGCGGATGGATGGGAAATTATCTAGACATAAGGAAGCCTATAAATTTCATTTCATCTAACAGTCTCAGGGGGAAGAAAAGGTATTAAACATTGGTTTTCAAACTGCTTTACACAGAACCCCAGACAAGTACTTTGTGTTTCCCTGAATGTGCCGTACAAATTGATGTAACTACCTTCATCTACCAATCCATCACTCAACCCCATTAACATGGAAGAATCTAAACACTGGATAGAAAATCAATCACCACCAGGCATCTACCACGTACTGACTGCCTACCTTGAGTGAAGCACTATGTCAGTCCCTTTATATATAGAATCTCTCATTCAATCTTTAAAGAGAAGAAATAGATATTATGGCCCCACTCAAACGATCAAAAGGAGCTCTGTGGTGCAAACAGTTAAGAATTCAACTGCTAACCAAAAGGTTGGCAATTCGAACCCATTAGGGCTTTGAATCAGTTTGTTCCTTCAAGAAAGGGTTTGACCTTTTGCTCGAGAATTTGCATTTCCACCCCAGATATACTGAATCAGAATCTACATTTTAACATGATCCCCAGGTGATGACCTGGTGATTATCTGGGGATAGATAAGAATCACCTGAGGATCTTGTTAAACTATAGATTCTGATTCAGTATATCCAGGGTGGAAAGGCAAACTCTCAGCAGGAGGCAAACAGGAATGAACCACTTCAAAACCCTGGAACCCACCCAGTGGCTCTGTGGGAGAAAGACCTGGTGATCTGTTTTTGTACAGAAAACCCTACGGGACAGTTCTACTATGTAACATGAGGTTGCTGAGTCAAAATCCACTCCACGGCACCTAACAACAACAGCTGATCAAAATGAGATTGATAACCCTGAGCAATGGGCTCAAGGACTCAGGCTGTGAAGCAGCACAGTGCTAAGGCCACAATGATCCAGGAGATGCTGCTGGCAAAGTTAGGGAGTAATCTCTCACTGCTTCTTGGGGTGCATATGGGCACAACTTTTCTGGGAAGTAAATTCAGAAAATGCATAAACTAAATGGTACATGTAGAAACTTGAACCGGTGTATGTTTTGCTGTGTATATTCTCAACAATAACAAATTTTTTTAAATGTTTAAATGCATAAACTGAGAGCCTTAAAAATGTTCATGACTGCTAACCCAACAATTATGCTTCAGGAAACCTAATATAAGTAAATAATCTAAACCATGAAATGAACTGTATGCACATGTGAACATACATACAAACATGTACACACAGACACAAAAATACAGTATTTTTTAAATGGGGAAACAAACTAAATTTTTAACAATAAGCAAATAGGTAAATATTTATACATCCATACAATAAAATGTTAAACAGCCTTTAAAAAATTATTACAACAATTTTTAAAAGACATGGGAAAATACTAACATATTAAGTAAAATAAGTAGAACTGTATATGCACCATGATTTCAACTATTTAAAAAAACATTTGCATTCATATACACACAAACATACAGAAGGAAAAAAAAGAGAAGACAAATTCTTAAATTTTACAGTTCTTCTGAGTGGTGAGATTATGCGTGACTTACTATCTTCTTTCGACCACCCATCTGGCGTTTTAGTGTACTGTGGTGGCTTGAGTGTTGCTGTCATGCTGTAAGCTATGCCACCAGGATTTCAAATACCTATGGTGAACAGGTTTCAGTGGAGCTTCCAGACTCAGAAAGACGAGAAAGAAAGACCTCATGACCTGTCAAAAATCATCCAATGAAAACCCTATGGATAACAACAGAACAGTGTCCAGTTCACTTGCTTTGGGCACATCATAAGGAGGGATCCATTTCTGGAGAGGGATATCATGTTTGGCGAAGCAGAGGGTCCGCAAAGCAGAGGGTCAGCGAGGGCAAGGGAGATCCTTTGCAAGATGGATTGGCACAGTGGCCGGTGATCGCGAGGATGACACAGGACAGGACCTAATGTTGTACATTAGGTCACCATGAGTCAGAATCAACTTGACGGCAGCTATGTACGTATGTATCTATCATCTTCGCTAAAATCTCTGTACTTCCCAAATTTCCTACCAAAAAAAATTGTATTTATTTTATTATAAACCACGAATGCTTAAATTTTTTAAGAAAACTTGATTATTCGCTCAAACCAGCATCTCTGTACAAGCATCCTATGCTTGTGATGCCAACTCAGGGACTCTAAAGAGATTTCATAAGGGATTTCACCTGCAGAAGCAGATTGTCTGAAACACTGTGCAGCTTTGGGCTTAGATAAAACTTGTCATATTCCTAGTTAATTATTGATGAATCTGGAAATTGCCTCATTCATTAAGACTTACGGGCTTTCAAAGACAATAGCGATGTACCATGAGTTCTGTAACCTGGGATAAGCGTACAGTTTCTAGACTGCAGTGGGAGTGCTGGTGGTGCTCTCATTTAAAAGACAAAATCCAATAAAACAAATTGTAGAGCATATTTATTCAAATAAAACACACTCACACATTGTTTTCCACTTCCTCTGCCGGCACTAATTTACCAATCAGCCAGGTCCCCAAGGAGCATGCACAATAATGACGCTGCTGCACCAGCAAGGAGAAAAAGATGCTAAAATTATTCAACTGACCGCAGCACAGAGCACCCACGAGAGATTAACTCGAAGTGACAGAGAATGGAAATTTAGACGCTGCATCCCACCCATGATGGGGCCAGCAAGTTTTCTCCTGCCCCTGATTTAAGTACCTCCCCCTCTGGACAGTCACTTCTCTCACAGCCAGCCCTGCTAAAGAACCAGCACTTATGCAACGCAGTAGCTGTAACTAAATGAGAAGTCAGGTGACAAGGAAAGGGGAAAAAAGTGAATGTTATCTTTAAGATAAAGAAGGAAAAATCAAGTTACAGCTAAGTTAATAAAAAATAATAAAAAAGTGAGGTTTATTTGTAATTTTTTCCTAAATATTCCAACAATGTATTTCATTCTAAGATTTCATTTTAAGATTTACTGAGTCATATAAAAACTCAACGATCTTTTAATCCGTGGAGTTATCTAAGAGAATCATTTATTACATGAGAGACATCAAAACGCAGGCAATGACTATAAAATAAATCCCAAGTCTTTTACTGGAAAACTCAAAGAGATGAGTAACGGTGATCCTTTCCATCCCAGCTGCCACATGGGCACACATACACAGACGTTCACACACACAGACATGCATACACATGGACATGCACACGTGAATGCACGCACACATATACACACACAGATGCATGCATATACAAACACACATTCACATGGATGCACATGTGCACAGATGTGTGCACACATGGACACACTCATGGACATGTACACAAAGACGTACACATACAGAGACATGTACACACAAATATGCACACACAGACATGCAGACACACAGACATGCACACACCTGGGCAAGCACACACGCAGACATGCAACACAAATGTACACACTTTGGTGGATAATTTGAGAGCATCACAAACTATAAAATAATTCCATGTAGGGGAAAAAAACAAGACAGCCTAACTCTACTCTAAAATGCTTACTCCTCCATTCAGTTTAGACAACACAAAATACAATTTTTTCCTCTAGTAACATTCCTAAATCTGGCCAGACATCATTTTATAACATTCGATGTCACCCTGAGTGAGAGACACAGAAATCTGTACCTGTCACCACGGAGCAGCAGTTACACAGGAGGCCACCAGCCAGTTCAGACCAGCTGCTAAGTCTCGCTGACCCTGATCGGCACAGACAGAGCAGCTGGCCAGAGTCTCCACAACCTGAGTATCCCCTGATGCTCCACTGAGCTGCTGGCAACCACCAACCATGATTTACAGAGCTCCTGAAACAGCACACTGCTGCCAGCAGCACATGAAGCCTTCGAGCAGTCACAGTGCCACAGCCGTCCCAGAGACTTGCTGGCTTTCGGCAGTACTTTCCCACACAGCCCACGTCCAGGCCAGGCACTCTTTCTCAGGAAGCTGTGGTCTCAGCCAGTGTTTAAGGACAAGCTCTTCAAAAGGCTGCCCAGCCTTCATGGGAAGAGACAAGATTGAGTGACACATGCTGTCATGGGAAAACAAGAGGGCTGGGCCAGCGTAATTCACACCAGTCAGTAAGCCACCTCTGCATCTTATCAGGGAACAAAAATGGCGGACACGATCTAGTCTACCTCAAGTGCCAACAAACTCTAAAACGTTATCCTAGAAGCTATATGTTGACTTCTTTTAATACTTCCTGCTTTTACAACTGTACTCTAAATCTTGTTAAACTTCTCCTCAGGTGCCTTATGGGGACGGATGCGTCCATCTCCACATGAAGGTGCGCGCGCATTCACTCGCAAAGACTCTTTCCATGTACATCGCACTTTGCCCAACACTGAGAATACCAGCAATGGCAGGATGTAGCCCATGGGTCTGTCCAACTCTTAGAAGGAAGGCAAGTAAAGATCCCTATTTCCATACCAAGTTCAAGCCACCCGTTCACTTTCCTCACTCAACTCAAAAAAGGGTTTTCATTACTATAGCAGCTGATGTTCTACTATTAGCAACACTGAGCACATAACATCTGAGTACCCACGGAAACACCCAGTGCCGTCAAGTCGATTCCAACTCATAGCGACCTGAGGACAGAGTAGAACTGCCCCATAGGGCTTACAAGGCTGTAAATCTTTATGAAAGCAGACTGCCACATCTTTCTCCCATGCAGCCACTGGTAGGTTCGAACCATCGGCCTTTTGGTTAGTAGCCGACTGCTTTAACCACTGGTCTACCAGAGCTCCTCCATCTGAGTACAGCTCATGCTAAAAACACACCTTAATATTTACTCAGGTTTAATTATAAAAAAGATGGAAAAAAACAAAACTTTGGGTTACGCAGAGCCAGAGGAGTATTTCTTAATTAACTAAAGCATTGGTCATAGCTGCCCTGCAATTTAAAAATACCCTGTTTTTCCACAAAGGATACATTTTACCCTCTTTTATCTGCTTTATGGCAAGTCATTCACCACCTGGAACTTGCATATCCACCCCTAATCTGCACAGTGACATCTGACCATAGTAAATCCAGTGAGTCAAGCTGCAGCGATCAGCAGTGTGAGCTGGAGAATGCTATGGATTTTTCATGGAGACAGGCTGCTAGAACAAGCACCCACTGTAAACAAGAAACATTTAAGAAATCCTTCCTGATGGTATCGGCTTACTCTCTCTTAAACGTTCACTCACTTTTAAGTATTTACAAGTAATAAAACATGTAATACCACAGTCATGATTGTTGGGGTAACTTCCTTTCAAAGAGGATATGTTTGCATAGTGATTCTGTATATCTCTTTAATTCAACGTATCTATTTTTGAATCTTTCCGATAGGCATTGCTTGCTCTCTGGATTGTGGGTGGGGAGTTGAGGATGGTACCACTGAGTAGTGGCTGGAAAGGAGCCCAAGGTACGCAGACCTGAGAGGCTGGGGCAGAGAGCAGTCCACGGTGGACTCCGAAGAAGATGGGGGCAAGGGCAGGGAGCCTTGAATGCACTTTGGGGAAGGGGTGCTTTCCTGGGGGCAACAGGGAGCCTCTGAAGCTTTCTGAGGAAAAAAAAAAGATTGTGCCAGCAGCAGTGCAGATGAAAGAATGGAGAAGCAAGATGAGAGAGAAAATAATGGAAAGAAGATCCCAGGTCAAGGGGACATGCACAAAGGCAAGGGAACTAGAAAACACAGCTCACAACTGGAGAAACAGGAAGAGAGTAAGTTTTGTCACCACTGGGGTAAGGTGAAGAGGGATGGGGGAGATAAAGGGGAAAAAGTAGGCTTCGATATTTTTCAAGCTGATTATCTTTGAATTTTATGAGAAAGCCATACAGAACCCTTGGAGTTCTCCGTACCAGCGAGGGATCTGATGAAAGCTGCCCTTAGGACGTTCATGCTGGTGGAAATACGTAGGGCAGACCATTTCATCACAGGGTAGGTATTCATGAACCAGGAGCTATCAATAAAAAAATGTGACTAAGCTGTTTATTCCCAAAGCCTAACACCCATCAATTATATGAAAAATATCTCATTTTAAGCAAACTGAACAAGCAATACCAAAGTTAGCATGTTATAGTGGAGACGCATCTTACTCAAAGGTTAGACTCTGTGGCCAGGCATAAAGCAAATTCATATGCGGTGACATTATCCTTGAAAACTCCATTTAATCGTCCACAAGCATAAGGAGATGCTCTCAGAAGGGGGATATCAGGAACTGACACCACTAAGGGGACAGGGGTTTCCCACCTCTGATGACTCGCAGTCCAGGTCACACACTCACTGAGTGGAACGGCCACATAACTACCTTTACTCTTGCCAGTGTCTCTCTCTCTCTTTGCTGACATGTAGAGTTTAATCCACTAAAGTTAAAAATTCTTGTATTCCAACAATAGTGAACTTCCATCAAAAAAAAAAAAAATTCACATTAGAAAAACAACAGATGTTTCTTTAAACATGACCCTTTTTTGGTAAAGGATATATAATTTATGATACTGTCATATGTAGCAAAGTCAATTTCCACCATTTTCTAGGGTTATATCTAAGAATGGTAAACTCACACTCAAGTTCTACTCTGGTAAACAGCTCATGAGAAGAGCAGCCTTCTGAATACTATCCATTAGTAGGCTGACAAAATAACCTAACCTCATTCACCCATCTGTGTATAAACTTGGGGGATACTATGGCCCTGCTTACCTCATAGAACATTCCAATAAAGGAGTATTGACCACCACAGCTCTTTGAACCTCTCAGAAGCTGCTACATAAACCTAAGGTGTTATTATTTCTTTCTACCCTAGAGCCCTAGAGCCTGGGAGAGCTGTCAGATCTTTGTACTCGTGAAATATGAACACAAGCCACTTCTTAGGTTTGTCAGTTTCAAATGTTCAGGATATACATTTTAATAATCCTGGCCCAGAAGAAGAAAAGGACAATTTTAAAACATGACACAAAAAGAATCAAAAGAATGTTTGATGTTATATGCACACACACGCGTGCACTCATGCCTATGGCAGATTAAAGACAGCACAAATTGACACTTCTCACACTGAGAAACGGAGTCCATGTCTCCTGCAGACTCTGTGACTGTGGTTAACAAATGAAATGATACTGTGCTGGTTTCTAGGCCTTAAGACACTGGCAGCTTCCTTTTTCTAGCTTTTGGAAAACTCTCTCTGGAAGCCCTGAGCCATGATGTAAGAAGTCCAACTACCCTGAAACCTCCATGCTGGAGAGAGTACGTGTCAGTCTCCAGTCAATGGTCCCCACTGAGCCCAACCTTTTAGCCATCCCCACCAGGCACCAGGCACGTGATGTCATCTCAGCACCTCTGGACTAGGCCATCTGCCAGCTAAATACCACCAAGTAACCCCAGTCAATGCCAAGTGGAGGAGAAGAATCACCCAACTGAGCCCTGCCCAAATTCCTGACCCACAACATCATGAGATATGATTAGCGGCTGATTTGAGGCACTAAATTGTGGGATGGTTTCTGATGCAGCAATAGACAGCCAGAACAATACCTAAATATACATTAAATTTCAAACATTTTTACTAATCAACTTACGGTTAAATGCTATTTGAAACTGCTAAGTAAGATTTTTAAAAAACTGTTACACAAGCATATTATGCTTTTATCTAAAGTAATTTCTATCAATTTTGTAAAAGTCAATGTTAGTTTTTATAGTTGCAATGTATGTGAAGACAATATTTTTAAACATTATTTCAAAGAACTGCACTTTGCAGCTCTGAAAGAACCCTTGAGGAAATATTTTCCTGTTTTAATCACCCCTCCCCAGTCCTGCCACAAACACAGTGAGTGCCTAATCTGGTACTGTGTAGGTTCTTGGCTACCTCAGTACACACAAGCACTATGAAAGCAAATAAGGAAGGGGTTGATGGAAGGGAGACTGGAATAGCCACCCACAGTAGGGGCCATGTGAGCCCAGCCTTACAGGACAAGCTGTCTAAACGAAGGTTAACAAATTCTGTATTAATGATAACAGTTTGATCACTTGCCCTCTTTTCCTTACTTTTAGCAGATCCTAAGAATGTCACAGGGACATTGGTGGTCAGTGGTAGAATTCTTGCCTTCCATGTGGGAGATCCCAATTCGATTCCTGACCAATGCATGTCACGTGTAGCCACTACCCCTCTGTCAGCGGAGGCCTGTGCGTTGCTGTGATGCTAAACAGGTTTCGGCAGAGCTTCCAGACTAAGATGGACTAGAAGGGCTGGCGTTCTACTTCTGAAAACAGCCAATGAAAAACCCTAAGGAGCACAGTGGTCTGGTCCACAACCAATCACAGGGATGGCGCAGAACTGGGCAGCATTTCATACCATTGTGAAGGGAGTTGCCATGAGTCAGAGGCCAACTCAACAGCAACCATCATCAACAATAACAATGCCACATATCAAAACACAGGACATAAGGGGCTCTGACGACAGGAAAAATAATAATTCTATAGGCAAACATATCATTCGCATCAAGTTCAGGTTCATGATGCCCCAAGGCCAGAAGCATGTATTTCTCAGCGACTGTCAGGCCTAGGCACTCTAGTGCTGGGGGTAAGAATGGTTCAATGGTAATATAAGAAGTAAAGGAGAGGATAAAAGTGTATAAAAGGAACCCCCTCCTGGCCTTGTGAAAGTATGGTGACAGACTTCTTTCACTTTATTTTCCCCAAAAAGATAGATGTATATTCACAAACAAGCTTGAAAAGAAACTCTAGCAAGAGTTATTTAGTTCACTGCTCACAAGCCCTCTTTTCCTGCTTTACCCACAACCAAAAACCTTAGCTGTTCTGGTTCTATAGATCACAGTGTACACAGAGGACATAATCTGACTCACAACGTAACTCCAGTATCTTACTAAGCCTGGCCTTTCCTTTCCCCCTCTCATTACTATCGCTCTGTGCTGTCTATTTTATTACTCCTTCAGGTCCCTTTAACCCATTCCTGTTTAGTGTTTTTTGTTTTGTTTTGTTTTGTTTTAACTCAGACTAGACATCATTTAAGAGTTAATACCTAAAACCCAAGGAATACCTAATACACAGTGTTGTCCATCATTTCTAAAAATAAAACTAACAGGCAGGTGAACTGGATGACTTCAAACATCAGAAATGAAAACATGTAGATTGTCACATTGTCACACAAGTGATCAGCCCTAGAGCAACTTGCCTGATCCTCTTGGCTTGTGCTCTGGAACCTTCAGTGACAGCCACATCACATAATGCAGCAAGCCGTAAGTGTCTGCTGGTTGTTCTAGATCAGTGGCTCTCCATTCTAGCTTTGTAGAAATATCAATATTCAACCTCGACCTCAGAGATTCCAATTTCCTCAGTCTGTGCTGGTGCCTGGGAAACAGTATTTTAAACTGGTGTTTCTACCACCTTGCAGCCAAGGTAGAGAACAAAACTGCTCTGGTACCACTGAGGGATCTTCTGATACAGTGGGTCTGGGATAGGGTCCAAGAGTCTACATTTAGAACAAGCTTCCAAGCAAGGCCAATACTGCTAGTCCACACCTGAGCAGCAAGGATCTCTTACAGCTAGCCAAGCCTCCTCGAACCTCACCAACATCTAGGTCACCCCAAATGTGCACTCCTTCCATAAACCCATATGAGCCATTCCAGCAAACCAAAGTCAGAACTGACTCAGTTTTTCTCCTATGGGCACTACTTAATCTTTCTTGTGGAAGTGAAGCATCCTAAAATGCACAGGCCATATCAATGTGCCACCATGTAGTGAATCAAAGTGTAGGCTCTGCAGTCAGAGGGGTATGCCTAACAAGGCTAAGCCACATACCAGATGGGCAACCTATGGCCACTTCCTCATTTTCTTTAGCTCACGCTTCCTCACCTATAAACTAGGGGCTGCATCAATACCTCCACCCCTCAGGATTAATGTATACACATAAGGCACTCAGCCCAGCACTCAGGGCCTGACACAGAACACATTCCCTAGCTGCTAGCCATCATCTTGATAATAATGGTATTACTACCAATACTGTGTCTGCTGGTTCTCCTCTGATCTCTCTGAAACTCCTTCTCAATGACGTGGGATTGAGAAAAAGTGGCAGGTATCACTGCTAAAGGCACTTTCTACAACAACTCCCCAACCTGACAGGCAGATACATAATGCCCTCTTGCGCAAGAGCTTCTGAGCATCAGTCTTGACCTACAAAAGCTTTATGGCACCAAATCAAAGACTAAGCTGAAAATAACATCCCCTGAATTGATAAAAGCAGCAGCTTCCTTTCTCATAGGTGAAAAAAACTGAACTTAAGACCCAAAACCCATCTGCTTCAGACTGAAGTCCCACCTCTTCCACCTATCAAACCAGACTAAGATCTGTCTAAAACTCCCCTGGAGTTATTTCTCTACAGTTTCGTTACAAAATCCTAGGGTATTCTGGAAAGTTTTTGAAGGCACCATTCATCACTTTCACTAGCAAACTGCACAATGAAGAGTGAAGAGAAATACATAAATTCTAATCTTGCATAAGGAGCCCTGGTGACACAGTGGTTAAGGGCTCGGCTGCTAACCGAAAGGTTGGCGGTTCAAATCCAACAGCTGCTCCACGGGAGAAAGATGTGGTAGCCAGCTTCTGTAAAGACTACAGCCTTGGAAACCCTATGGAGCAGTTCTACTCTGTCCTACAGGGTCGCTACGAGTCAGAATCAACTCTATGGCAGCGGGTTTGGTTTTGGTTTTTAATATGGCATACTGTTATATCTCTTTTTCATGTCCTGTATAAAACTAAAGCTTTGGACTTCCAATGCACTCTCGTGAAACAGTGTTTACAAACAAATATGGTAAGGGAACAAAGCCAAAATATGGAAGTTGCACAACTAGATAAGCTTTATTATTTTAATCACTACTTCACAACTTACCTAACCACATATGGGGCAAGAGAGGAACCCTTATTTCAATTAATAAGATGTTTAAGGTTCTCAAGGAGAGGAAAATAATGTTCAGTGTTGTGGTGGGGGAGAACATGGATGAGAGGAGGTGATCCCCCGAATATGAAGCAAATGTGTTCATAATACTGCAAGTCTGATGTAATAGTACTGCCATACCCAGAAGCTGAAGAAGACTTAAAGACACCACTCCTCATTTAGTAGGATAAATAGGTCAACTCGTGGGTGAAGTCTTCAGTTGATTGGCAATGGGTGCCTTTAGCTGAACTAAGGTATTAAAAGTTGCATTAATCTGTCAACCCTTACAACTACCTACCTAAGCAAAAGATGTTCCATGTTCCTTTACTGCTGGTTTAGCTGCCCAAAATCATCATCGTAAGATCTAGAGAAGAGTGAAGAAGTGTTATGTGCACATGAATTATAGAAGCCTATATGATACAGGATTAGAGAAGTCACGAAAATGTTGACTTTCCCATTTTATTTTATAACTGTGATCATCTCTTTGAGCTCCAGGGATTCTCAGAACTACTACTAGTTAATAACTGCTAAAGGTCTTTACAACATCTGTGCACTTTAGAAATATCAATCATATCTACAGTTTCTAGTTTTATTCTTTCCAAGTTTCAAATGAAATTTTTAAAAATGGAAAATGCATAACCAATGCCTTTTAAAACATTGTAGACACAGCAAAGAAATTTTACATAGTTTCCTTTGATCTAGGAGTGGGACAGCTGCAATTATTTTAGAAAGTAACAAGGGTTAGCAGTAGAAAAACCCACACAGCTAAGACAGTTGGCCAAGCACAATTCTCCTTCTCTGTAAAAGAACCAGCTTTAACTACTAGACATCTGAACATTCTTGGACCTAGAATTATTTCCTCTATTTCCAACTGAACTAGTAAATACCAATACTTGGGATTATTACAGTACTTTCACAGGAAAAAAGTGACTCACAGGTCATCTTGAAAAATAACTCTTGGTATCGTAAATCAAAAATCAATCTGACTTTGCAAATTAGCCACTGAAATTGTACCTAATCTATGTTTAAAACTTGATGAGAAAGAAAATAACTAATATCTACCAAAAGCCTATTATATGACATGGGCATTATCTACATTAAATCACTTAACACTCATAACAGCCAACAAAAGATAACATCTCCAATTTACAAATGGGAAAACTGAGGCTCACATAGCTTGTGGGATTTGCCAAAGCTCAAAATTACCAGGGGCCAAAACCAAAACCTGGAAAAGCTCTTCCATTATGGACATCTCTGGGGCATCCAAATCAATGTCACTGGGATTTTATATTTTTTAATTGCAGAAGAATGTTTCACTAAGTGAATTTTTTTTTAAGGAGATTAGTTGTACTACACTTTCATTTTCCCACATCTAGTGCAGTTCTAATGAGGATGAGAAAAAACAATTTAGAAAAGCTTACTCAAGTGAGCCTTAATCCCTGGCAACCATTCTTAGCAAAAACAAACGAACAGTAACAGCTAATATCCACTGTTTTACTTTCTTCAATGCCTTTTCACATTCTCTCCTTTAACCCCGACAGCAATCCCATGAAGTAGACAGTGTTAGATGCAAAGAATCCTGAGTTCACTGGTTATGGTTCTTGTTCTCGGACACACAAATGATGGAATCTGCTCTTCCAGATCCTGCCCCAGAGTATGTCACTCTGATGCCTTCCTCCTAGGCGAGAAAACAACCCCAGCCAAACTGTCCACTTTCAGCTAATGGTGCTTTTGGAAAAATCTGCGTTTTGTGGATCACAAAACGCAAAAGATAAAACTGACCCCATCTAGAAAGTTCAGCGGTTTACTAGTTTTCCAGGTTTCTTATTAAGACATTCTCCTGATCATATGTGCCTTCATAATTTAAAATACACTAATTTATATTCGTTAAACAGTACAAACGATGCAATGCCACCATCTTCCAGATGGAGTTGTTTAAATATAGTCAGCAACTTCACATGATGCACTTTCGCTTATAAACCCACTTGATTTGTTTGAAAGGATCTATAACAAAGTGGTAAAGATTCCAAATCTTATATTCCATTTTAATGGATTTAGTGATTAGTCATATCCTGTGTGGTCGTACATCAGGAACCAATATCCTGTACATTTTACCTACCTATTCTGCAGGTGCTGCCGGCTGCAATAACAGAAATCTGGGTTTAGAGTATAACCCTGCTGGGCAGGAACTTGGCTAACCATTATTCATGTATAACTTTGCATACTGGGTTTCAGGATTATAAATTATACATCTTAAATGCCCCTGTGGTATAGGAAAATGTGTTCCCTGGAAAAGAGTTACTTTTTAATTTTTGGACTTAGTACTGGACTCTAGAAAAGAAAATTAAAACACAGACATAAAAAGATTTCCCAATTTGTACTATATACTTAAAAAAAACCACATTCTCATATCAACCACCTACACTAAAATGGCACACTCCTCTTTGTGTTTTTTAATCTGTTAATACAACGTACTTTGATTGTTGAGCAATTTTAGGTTTTTGAGACATACAGCGAGTTGTTTTTTGAAGCGTTCGAGAAGGAAGCACTGAGTTTCATTTTAGGATATCTCAAAGAAGCCTTTTCAGAAACACAGATTGAAGTGTTCCAGTTCCTAACTGAGATGATTCAGCGTTCATTCGTTCTTCCCTAATCCCCCAAGCTTTTCCAGCCACCCTACTTATCAGTTAGATGCTGATGCTACTTTCCTTCTAGAAGATTGGTAAGGCTGCTGGAAAAGGACCACTCCCTCAGATGTCCAGCATGGGCTGCTCCCACTGCACAAGGCCAAGCGGACAGCTCTGCCCGGCAACCTGCAGAGCAGAAAGTGTAGCCTGGGAACTGCCCACCATCTCCTCAGTCATCACTTCCTTTGATAAAGTCCACCATAGTACAAAGTAGGAACGCTTGGTCACCTTCACAGTTTTGCCACAAGTTGTCTAATCAAAAGAAATGTGGTACAAATGACAAAAAAAAAAAAAATACACCACAAAAAGTATACCTGAGTTCCAAAAAATTGTCTCATGGTGTCTGAATATTAAAGAAAAACCAAGAGTGGAAGAAATAATATTGATTCAATTATTATCTCTAAACCACTTAAATGGACATCATCATAAAACCAACAACTTCATGAGCATATGGGTATGTATATGTATATGTATACACACATAGTATCATACATTTAGAGCCCTGGTGGCACAGTGCTTCAGGGCTCGACTGCTAACCAAAAAGTCAGCAGTTCAAATCTACCAGCCGTTCCTTGGAAACCCTATGGGACACTTCTACTCTGTCCTATAGGGTCGCTATGAGTCGGAATACACTCGATGGCAATGGGTTATCATACATTTAGTGATCATTCACAAACAAAGGGAATGATCTTACTAAGTCACTTCGGAGCATATCATTTACCTTAAAAAGATATCTATCTTGAGATGATAAGGAATCCTGAAAGACACACTAGGCAAAATTTACCCTAACTCTCAACAGGACATATTTGACCTAGGAGACAAGCACCATCATTTCAAAGTAAGGGAAATAAAATATTCTCACAGGGGATGGGGATGGGGGTGGGAAGGTGAAAAGACTCTGTACTCTGTTTGCTTCTCTGAAATGCCATTGTACATCACTCATGCCTCACGGTCCCCACGAGCACCAATACCTACCAAGCAGACTAGAAGTGTTCTATGTAGCTCAGGGAACTGATGGCAGGAGCCCAGCCAGGCACTTCTGAATACACAAAGTGAAGCAGCAACAAGAACTATCTATATGGGATCAAACTGACAATAGTGTTCAAAATACTAGACAGGAACCTTAAGGTGCAGTGAGTTTATGTTAATGAGGGAGGAAGAACTCAGAAAAGAAGGGTGAGAATTATTGCACCACTCAAAGAACATCATACAAACTGTTTAACTGGTGTATGTTTTGCTGTGTATAGTCTCAACAAAATATAAATATAATTTTGAACACAAATATATACACATAAAAAAAAAGTGACTCAGCAACAAGACGGGAAAGCTGAGGCTCAAGAAGTGTTGCAGGATTTGCCACAGCACAAAACAACTGGGGGCCAAAACCAAAAACTGGACAAGCTCTTCCATGATGGACATCTCTGGGGCATCCAAATCAACCTTCGTTCAGGCAAAAGCAGTAGTAGTACATGCAGCTGCTGAGCTGGGTGGAAGGAGTCCCTGGCTGAGGAGAACAGGCAAAGAGCTGGTGAAGCCTTTAAAATTTGGGAGTGGAGAGCGTGAGAACATAACAAGGAGAGACCAGGGGACTTGGAGGCTCAGCAATCAAGCTTACTAAACAACAACAGGATAAAGGGATGGGCAGGGTTTACATGTTGTATGGAAAACTCCTCAAAATCTCCAGTTTTCATCTGATGTTTTTGAACGTCTCTGATACACAGATATACAGTTTTATGGGACTCTCAGAATTATAAAATACCTAAAAATGGAATCTTGTTCATTATGCAGTCTATTTTTCCAACATCTTTATTGAGATACAATCACATACCATAAAATTCATCTATTTAAATGTACAATTCAATTATTTTTAGTATAGTCACAGAGTTGCACAACAATCACCTCTAAGTTTACAACATTTTTATCACCTTAAAAAGAAACCCGGCACCTAACAGCAGCCACTCCCCATTCCCCGCAACTCTCCACCCCCAGGCAACCACTAATGTACTTTCTATGTCTATGAATTCGCCTATTCTGGATATCTCATACAGATGAAGCCACACAATATGTAGTCTTTTGTGACTGGCTTCTTTCACTAAGCATAATGTTTTCAAGGTTTATCCATGTTGTGGCATGTACTACTTCATTCTTTTTTATTGCTGGATAATATGCCAACATATGCATATACTACATTTTGTTTATTCGTTTATCAATTGATGGGCATTTGGGTTATTTCCATTTGTTAGCTAAACTAATAATGCTGCTATAAACATTCACGTATATGTTCTTGGGTGGAATGTTTTCATTTCTCTTGGATATATGCTATATTGTCTTTTTTAAGAGAAGAGAATTAAATAACTGACCTATCAAGTCATCTGGATGTGGAGCTTGAAATCCTATTTGTAAATACCAATATGAATTGACGGGAAAAAAAATAAGCAAAGTAAAATTTAATGGCAAAAGCCACCTAAAGATGGAAAGCTAGACACAAAGACAGCTACGAAAAAAAGTCATTTTTACATAACCCTTCCAAATGTAAAAATTTTTAAGTAGAATAAAATAATGACAAAGATTTTAAAAAATCACATTTCTACTTTCATCAGTGAACTCTGCATTTCTTTTCATAAAGCTATTTGTTTTTCTATTTTCCATGCAAAGCAAAAAAGCTACCAAAATTAGGTAATTTTTTCTGAATTTACTAACACTGACCTTGGTCTACTGACACTGACCATGGTCCCAGGTAGGAATGTTGCATGAGGATCTGAGGGGAGGGAAGGACACTGTGTGTGCCTAATCAGGGCAGCTCACTGGTATCAAAATACCATCTCCTCCCTCACTGAGCAAGGATGGGGACAATCATGCAAAATTATCTATGGGAAGCACCTTTCTGGCCCTATTTTAAGTATTTCTTTCCATCCTTAAAAAATAAAGAGGGCTTTGACTTTCTATTACATGTTCAGCATCACCAATCTGCATCCAACTCTAAAACCCAGTTGCCCTTGAGTCGATACCTACTCAGGGTAACCCTGTGTGTGTCAGACTACAAATGTACTCTAATGGGTTTTTTCAGTGGCTGATTTTTCAGAAGCAGAGTGCCAGGCCTTTCTTCCAGGGCACCTATGGGTGGTCTCGAACCTCCAACCTTTTGGTTAGCAGCTCAGTGCATTAACCATTTGTACCACCCAGAGATGCCACATCCAACTCTAAAGGGAGATAAAGACCTCCCAGGACAGATGGAATATTCTTCAACAGGTTAGTGGTCCAAGTGGAATTTTCAATGTTACCTCCACGACCAAACCATCCATATTCACCACTTGCCAAGAAGCACTTCACATTGGCCAGATCCTCCCTGAGCATCTCAGATCCTAAACACTTCTATTTAATCCTGACACTCACCCAAGGACCCCAACTGACAGAATTAGAGTCACCAGCTTGAGCACAGGTGTATTTCAGGGCCAAGTTCCCACAACGGTCTGGCTACCTGCCTTGAACGTGGCCCAATGTAAACCCCAGGACTATCCTCTGCTGGGTCTGTAAAACAGACTGAACTTCCCGTATAGCCTTCAAAACAGCTGGCACAAAAGAATAACTTTCAGATGCTCCAATTCACACCGAATCATAGTTTCAATTATAAGCCGTTTGTGCCAATATGCCAAACACATCAAGCCTTCAAGTCCTTAAAATTACCAAGTACCAGTTATTGCCTTCTAAATCAAAGTGTCGTTTTTGGGTGTGAATGCATGCAGGTGTGATTATTCTCAACTTTTTATTTGTATGCCTACCACGTGACAGGTATTAGATATACAAATATGACTGAGGCCATGCCATCACTTTCAAGCATTTCATCTGGAAGGAGAAAGAATGCAGTTTTGTTCAACAGACAAGCACACTTAAATAGCGCACAGTCAAGCACATTCTTCTAGGTTGGCGTAGGAGGTACAGAAGTCCCCAAGAGAAGCATAGAAGAGGGAGAACCTCAAACAGCCTTGGGATACAGGAACAGCCTCCCGAAGATGGCTGATCGAGCTGAGGTTCGACGGATGAGTAGACATTCTGAGTGGAAAGAGGTAGCAAGGATTCCAAAGAGAAGAAACAGGTAACACTAGAGCTGGAGGCAGGAGAGTGGAAGCAATTCCAAGTCATTGGGGTCTTGGGAGTCTGGCGGAGAAACTGGCAAGTGGGCAGAAGGGGCCCTGCAAGAGACAGATGGGCTGCATCAAGGCCACAGGACTTGGCCTCTAGAAAGGGTGGCAAAGAGACACTTAAGCAGAAGAGCACAGTTATATTTGAATTTTAGGAAGATCAGCCTTTCAAAAATGTCCTTTTTTCCTTCTGGAGAGGGAAGAGAGAAAATATTAATAAAAATAATGAAACATTTTTCGTTTCACTATTTTTTATTTGCCTCTATCTGCACTCAATCTCTGCAACAGTATACATAACCATTTCTGTAAACATTTCACTAAGTTTGTAAATGCGTAACAACATGCAGGCATACATTTATTCATACAGGAAAACCTCAGCTCAATCACAAGATTTTCAAAAAAACCATGACTTGCATGAATTTAGAAATCAACAGTACCTAAAAGAAATTTTTTTCAAAAGTGCGATTAGTTACTGTCCATAAACTCAAGTTGTTATTTTAGAAATAATAATTCTGAGATTCCATGTTTGAGGGAAAGAAGCAATTGCCAAAAAAAAAAAAAGAAAGACCCAGATAATCAACCTATAATAAAGTCAATACCAGTGGCTTTTACATTTCCTGTCCACCCCCACTACACACACACATGCACACACACACACACACACACACACACACAGAATTTGCCCTTCTGATTGCGATGGTTCTTAGGCAAATATTGACATTTTTACCTACTATTTAATTACACACTGTCTTTAAGCAATGAGGAAAAACCCAAGCAGGAATACTGGGATAGTTATGAAAGATCCCCAGGGAGTAAAACTGTTTGGCGTATAAAATATACTTGTGATTGAAACAATATTCCCTAAGCAACTACTGCATCCCAGACCCAGTGCTAAAAAGTCTCACGTTCATCAACCTCTTCAAGATTCACATTAACCCTATGAGAGATTATCCCATTTTAGAGATGAGAAAAAGGAGGCTCTGAAGGGTTGACTTGCCCAAGATTAAACAGCTAATACACTTTTGTCTCCAAACCCACCTTGGTCTCCAAACACAGACCAAAGCTCCCACCGCCCCCCTGAGAAGAGGGGTATCCGATGGGAGGAAGTGAGCTAAGAAGTTCCAGTAACTCCCCTGACTTGCTCTCACCCTTCATCTCTTCTTCTCCCTCTCCCCCCATCCATCAGCCAGTTAGCAGCATTTCTTTAGAATGAGAGCAGATACCATGCAAACAGCTGCTCAATTCATCTTTCCAGAGGACCACTTGTCCATATCATTGTCTTACCCAAGTAACCCAGCAGCTTCTGTACCACCTAATGGTAAAAAGTCCCAGTGTCTTGTGTGGATAGTCAGAGTCCTCCTTAACTTGATCCTAACCCACTAGTCTGACATGAATCCTCCACAGGCACCCAAGTGGCCTGAATCAGCTTTGTTCACGCTTCCTTTGTTCCCCTTCCTGAAACGCCTTCCCTCCCACAGAATCGCAGGGTATGCTCTCCAGACTCACATGCCTGGACCCTGCTGCAGACCCACAGAACCAAAATCCCCAAGGGGCAGTCACTCCACCAGCCAGTAAGAAGCACTATCCTAAATCAAAGCCTGCCTCCCCATGATCTAAGCCCAACACAAGCCCCAGTGACAGAACGGAATCTTCCCCACCCCACACCATAATGGCGGCTCCTACCTCTGAAATCCAGAAGCAATTCCTGGCAGTACCACCCTGTTGCCAATTAGATACTACCACCTACCGTTATTTAGGGTTTTATACATTCACCTTGTCTCCTAAACTAGATTATATTCTTCTTGAGTACAAGAAAACAGTCTTTTATTTCTTCATATACCCTGACATTTGTACACAGTTAGCCTCCAAAAAAATACTGTGCTTGTCATTGGCACTATGCACCCTGTGTCCACTGGGAATCATGAATGAGTCAGGCCCCAGGCATGAGAAGAGCAGACACATACATGGTGTGTCAGTCCCCCCAGCTCCAAGCATTCATGAGAAAGATCCATGTAACCTGGTTCTCTCAGTCCTACTCAGAAAGCATCTGGATGAGGATGGGTGGATGAGAACAGCCAAAACATTTTCAGCCATCAGTGATCATAACCACAAAAACATTTTTCACCAGAGGGGAAAAAGGCTACATATGACTAAGTACAGCCTTCCGATATCTGCTTATTGAAGATATTTCTGGTATTAAATTATTCCACTCTACTTTCCAAAAAAAATAATTTGCTTAACCTGAAGAGAATACAGTTCAGGTATAATGCCAAAAATTAGCCCCACCATACTGCAAAATGCTTACTACAGAGAAAGCCTTGGTGAGTAACTGGAATTTTTCTCTCTTTGGCTTCGTTGATTTTTATCCAAAGCCATAAACATGATCTTCTCACATTTTCCCCACCAGATGGGAGTTCATCACCACATGTCACCTAGCAACCTAAACACCACTCTACAGCTACCCAGCTACCAAATTCGTTACACAGAATTTTCTTCTTCTATTAAACAATAAGGGGGGAAAGAGAGATAAGAGAATAAAACTTAAAACAAGTGTTAATATGTGTTTGCTTCATAATCATTTTAAACAGGGTGAGGGAAGTAGAAAGAAGGAAAGACTAAAGATTAATCTTAATCATTACCTAGCAATTTAAGAGGGAAAACTACAAATGGCCCCAGAAGATACTCACTCAGGCAACATTTGAGAGTCAAGTCTTGCAATCCAAGGACTACACTTTGTATACTGCAAAACCTATGTTAATATCTAACTACTGAACTATGCATTGCACTTAAAGAGCATGTAAATAATTCCAGGAACCCCTAAGTCATCTTTTATTTCTTCCTCTCATTTATATCCAACCCCAGTGCTGTCATCACCATCCCCCTCTGAGAATCACCCTTCCTTCTCCACTTGGTAATCTCATGCTTACCCTTCAAAACTCAGTAACATGCCCCTTCTCTTTGTGATGACTTACCAGGCTCTTAAGAAAACTGCAACTGCTTCTGCTCTACCAGGTCAGTGTGAAGCAACCATCACTAATATTTGAGAACAAGGTTCAGATTTATCACCAACCAAAAAAACCAAACCCACTGTTGTCAAGTCGATTCCGACTCACAGTGACCCTATAGGACACAGGAGAACTGACCCCATAGGGTTTCCAAGGCTGTTAAGTCTTTTATGGAAGCATACTGCCACGTCTTTCTCCCCCAGAGTGGCTGGCGGGTTCGCCCCGCCGACCTTTCGCTTAGTAGCCGAATGCTTTAATAGATCTATCACCAAGGCCTCTCAACTCCACCTACCTAACACATCATACAGGTCCTCTTCTATCCACTGCACCACACCACTCTGGTCCACACCACTACCTTTCTTCACCTGGAGGACCTCAGAGCCTCCTGTCCTAGACTCTTACAAACCATTTTCTATGAAGCAGGCTGGGATCCCCTGAATGTCCAGCACCCAGAATAGTGTCTTGTACATATTAAATGCCTTAAAATTTGTGTGCAATGAATGAGTAACTCAACCAGACATTTGTTGTTTACTGACTTGTTTGGGAGATGCATTTGTATCTCCCCAACAGACCATTCAACCAATGTCCATTGTGTGCATGATGAAATAAGACTAATTTTAAACATGTAAAATTAGTAAAGTTGAAAACAAATGTTTACCACCTTCTCCCTTCTCAGGAACCTAACCACACTGCATAGGATACATTACTGAATTCCTCTTTCCTTTCACGGCTTATTTTGTTGATTTCCAGAGTACATGGGCAACCATTACTGATTTAGAACACTGAGATCATAAACTGCATTCATATACAATCCTTCAAAATGCTAAACATGTTTAGAAAGGTTTTTTCCCCCCTTGTCTGCTTTGCAAGATAAACAGGTGCCCTATTTCCACCAATTTTATTTGATTTTCCATAAAAGGGTTCAACCAACTACAAGGAACATTTTAGAGCTGTTAATAAAGTCAACATGTCAGGTTCCTAAACTTTCCCCAAAAATTATCTTTAAAACACCAAATTTACGCTATTGTATTAGATTCTTTTTCAATACACACTTTAAAATAATAGGATGGAAGTTTTCTTTTTCTTAATTTTAGAATTGGAAGATGCCACACTGAGCTCTGAATGCACCCTCTATACACTCACTTAGATTGGCAAAGCCACCTTCTCCCTCATCTGTTAATCCAAAACCCACAGGAGCAAGACCACTCAGCTGTCAGGAACAAACGGGGAAAACAAAAGCGTTGACGCTCTCCACCAAACGTTACCGTACATATGCCAAATGAAGCATCCTCAGGTGCTTGAGAGAAACTTCAGCGTGGGCCGTTGTCAAACACAGACACAGCCGACAAAACAATTTAACAAAATGCCTTTTCACTTCTGACACATTGTAGAGGAATGCAGTTAAGTGGAAATAATGTTATCACTCCACGAAGAAAAAGGGAAATCTACTCAACTCCGGAATCAGGCCCTGGCTCAGAAGTGCCGGCACCATATGGAACTAGTTCCAGATAGGTAAAAGCTGAGTTCCCAGTAGGAAAACTTTTAACTCAGTGAATGATTCAAGTGTTGCTCTTTTTTAAGCAGACCTGCACCAGAACCTCTTAATCACGGACATTCTCTGCTCAGCAAACGCTCGCGAGCGATTGGCAGCGGGTGTCCCTCTTTCGGACCGCCTTCCCGACCCCAAGCCAGAGACTCTCCTCCCAGCCAGCACGATCCAAAGGGCGCAGTACCACCCCCACCCGCAGTCGGCAAGGAGAAAAAGGCTCTTCGCTTTGGCCTCTTTCCTCTACTTCTCATCTCCAAATCCAGAGGAAAGAAGGGGACAGAAGCAATGCAACCCCTCTCCGTTGTATACGGAGTAATTAAACTCTTCTCACAGCAAAAAAAGTTCCATTTTCCCCAGCCTTTGCCCGCAGGGCCTGAATCAGGGAAAGGCCTGGGGCTGGATTTCAATGGCCGCAGCCACCGGCCCAGGAGAGAAGCGTCCCGCCAGCCTGGCCCCTGCGCCCTCGGTGCGCTTGATTTGGGGCTTTTGCTCCTTTTTACAAGTGTCCGGGGAGGCAGCGTGCAATCGGCACCGGCCCGGGCGGCACTGCCAGCCTCTGTCCAGCGACCCTGCGTTGCAGCCGGCCGCTACAGCGGCGAGCTGGGAGCCCCGAAGGGCGGCTAGGCAGCCGCGCTTGGCCCCAGGTGCTAGCGGGACAAGCGCGGGGTCCGGCCACGGCGCCCGCGCCCTCGCCGCCCCTGGCCCATGAGGCGGGTCCCAACCGCAGCCATGATGCGGTTCCCTCGGCTGCCCGCCTGTCCCACTCGCTCCGGCGGTCCCGCCCGGAGCTGAAAACTTTCCAGCCCGCCAGGCAACTCCAGGGCGGGGACAACGCCGGGACACCGGGCCGAGCGCTCAGCCGAGGCTGGGCCGGCCTGCCGCACTTTCCCTTTCCACGCCTCTCCCCCTCCGCGTTCCCTCCTCCCCCTTTCCAGGAAGCGCCATATTGATCCCGGGCGCCTTCCCTCCTCCTCCTCCTCCTCCTGCAGCATTCCCCCCACCCCCCGCCCCTCCAGCTGCCCCGCGCGCCGGGCCCCTGGCCCTCACCTTGGCGATGGCCTTCCTGTAGCGGGTCACCGCTTGCTGGATGAGACTGAAAACTTTCATGTTGCCGTCTCCGCACGGCACGACCACCCGGGTCCTCCCGAAACACACCGTCACTTTCATGCTGCCACCGCCGCCGCGGTCCCGCGCGCACTCCCTCACTGAGCCCTCGGCTGGAACGGCCACAGGGCCGGGGCGGCTGGATGCCCGGGGGCGCGCGGCGGAGCCCCCGCTCGGCGGCGGTCCGAGGACGGCACAACAGGCGCCCGGGCGCAGCCGGCGGCAGCTAGGGGCGCGGGGCGGCGGCGCGGCCGGGGGGCCGCTCGGCTCGCATGCTCGGCGCCCGGAGGCCCGAGCGGCCGGCGGCTCTCGCTGCTCTCCGCGGGCCACCCTCCGCTCTCCGTCCTCGCCTCGGCGTCCGCAGCCTCCGGCCACCTGTTCGGCGTCTCTGGCGCGCTCCGCGGCGGCGGCGGCTCAGGCTCAGGCTCTCTGGCGCTGACTCTCACTCGCGGCCGCTGGGGGAGGGGAGCGCGCAGGGGAGGAGGAGGAGCAGCGCCGAGGCACAAAACACTGCTCACATGCGGCAAGGGGGAGGCGCGGTGCGGGCCGCGTACTCCGCGCCTTGGAGGCGGAGCGCGTTGCCATGGCCCAGCGCTCACCTCGTCCCCCTCCGTCCGGAGGGGCGTGGGCGGCGGCAGGACTGGAGAGGGGCAGCTGGACCCTTAACCCCGCACCCCACCACTGCAGGCTAGGGTTTTGCTTTTATATCCCTTTCCCTCGGCTGCGCCGCAGGAGGTGGGAGGCCGGGGCGCGGGGCGGCTGTGGGCTGGCAGCGCTGCAGCAGCCCCCTGTCACCCACCGACCCCCCAGCCTCGGCGCCACGCCCCTCCCTCCGTAGCCCCTTTCACCCACCCGAAGACACTTCGGGACTGCTTTCGCCCCTTCCAGCCCCTCCTTGGGGATCGCCAGTTCCACGCCCCCAGAGGTCTCTCCGAAGCCCCCTCCCCCTTTCTTTGTCACTTTTAATCCCCTTCCTCCGAAGGGAGTGTTTCGGTGCAGTAGTTTGTGTGAAAAGCAGTTTACACTCGGCGCATCAGACTTAAAGCACGGAGATCGTTTTGAGAACAGTAACCATGTCCCCATGAGGTGGGGACGGGGCTCTACCGGGATGTGCCAGCTGAGATTTTTCCTCTCGCGGATGGGTCCTGGCACCCCGAACGCCTGTCCGCGGCCCGCCCCTGGCAGGGCTTCTGCTCTGGGTCGCTGGGCTGCGAGGCCAGGCAGGGATTGTTATGCATTAAAAGCAAAAATTAATCTGTCTGCTCTGGGAGGAGATTAGTGAAGCTCTGACTGAGCCTGGTGTCTCTCCTGAGGCCACAATTTACCTCGAAGTTTCCTGTGACCCCCCTGATGACCCACCCCCTTAAATATGTAGAATTGTATACATCAGCAATTCAGATAGTTTTATTTGTTTAAAAATTCTGCAACATAAGCATCCTAACGCAAATCTATGAACAATATGCTCAGAATGCCATGGGGAAAAACTGTAACGGGATCCCAAGGATGTACTATGCGCTTAACGCAGGCACTTAAACCTCTGGCAGAGAAGGCAACTGTTTAATTAGTTACGTGCGGGAAATGAAACAATTTTAAAAAATGTGAACCAAGTCAAGAAGAGTAACTGAAGCTCATCGCTGTCTTAGTTATAAGCTATGATTTCTTAAGAACCGTATTATTGTGTTTAGAGAATGACAAATGTCAGCAAAGATTCTTTGTTGAAGCTAGTCTGTCCCAAATGATAGTAAATTCTTTTTTGCTGGTTGTTTCTAGGACATGTAAAAGCAGTAACAGCTCCCATGAGCTCAAGTGGAGAATTTCAGCATTTAGCGCAGGAATTGCTGGTTATCAACCAATACATCCAATTCCACCTCCCCTTTTAAAATAAGGAAACAAGACAAAATCCCTGTGTTTTCACTATCCCACACTGCCCCCAATACAGTGAAATTTGTTATATAAAAACAGCACACTGTCATCTCACAGCCCTTGACCAACATTCAATTACCTTTCTTACCAAAACAGTGTAATTAGTAGGTGCTGTGTGTCGTCATCACCATTTGATCCCAAAATATTGACAAAGTGGTGAAGTTGTTCGCCCAAGGTCACAGAGAAATCTTGAGGCAGACCCAGAAACAGTCTTTGTTTCCTTCCACAGGCATAGGTAAGGCTGATCACGATTCTCTTCTGTTTGGCTGCAGTGCTGAACATTTCTACCCAATAATTTAGTTTGTGATGGCAATGATATCTTAACCCTTGCTGAGGTCTTTTTGCTTCTTGTATTAATACTCGGGCCCAAGAAAGAGCCTGGGTAGCTCAGTCAGTGGAGCATCAGACTTTTGATACTTGGATCCAAACAGTGATTATAAATAATTATAGGTGTCGTTTCTGTTGTAATACATAGGGGAAGGGGGCAGGATATACTAGTTTAGAGTGGGGCTTCCTGAAAATAATTCTAATTGAAAGGCAAGTTGAGGAATAGACAGAGTATATCACACATTGCTCAGATCCTATATGTTCAGATCCTGATTCAATCATTCACTAGTATCTTGGGGATGGCACTCAATCTCTCTCTAGCCTCAGTTGCACCAGCTGGAAAATGGAGCAGATAATATTTATCTCACAAATCATGAGGATTAAATAAAATACTTAAGCCCAAGGCTCAGAAAAATACATGGACTGGAGATAAAACTAATTAATGACCAGGCTAGAACTAGAACTAAGAAAGTAGGGCTCTTGATTCTCAGGCTGTACTTGATTCACTTAAATTCAATTCCACACACATTTACTAAAGACCTTCCACATGGAAAGCGTTGGCTAAAAGTCATTGTCGTTAGCTGTCATGGAGTCAGCCCCGTACTCATGGCAACCCTGTGTTACAAAGTAGAACTGCTCCGTAGGGTTTTCTTGGCTGTAATCTTTACAGAAGCGGTTCACCAGGCCTTTCTTCCATGGAGTTGCTGGAGGGGTCAAAAATGCCAGCCTTTCCATTAGCAGCTGATAGCAAACTACTTGCACCACCCAGGCCTCTGGCTAAGTATTACAGTATTATAAAGATGAGTAAGAGTAAGACAATCTAGTTTTTACAATACAATAGCTACTCTCATAAGTACACTTCAAGACATTAAATATTAAGTGCTAGCAAATTGTTTATGGTGGTAGTGGGGAGGGAGAAGTGCCTTCATAATAGACACAATGTCAGAATATATTTGTACCACTTTATTCACATCAATTTCTTCCACTATTCAATAATTAATACATTTTATACATTAATTAATACATTAATTATATTAATAATTGATGAAGAATGAATGCTGTGTAATATTAGATACCAGACACTTTGGTGTCTTGAGTCACATTCATAAAATTTCAGGATAAATAGTGAACTTATTTCCACTATTACGCTCTTCATATAACATCTGACCATATAGATTAGGGCTGGGACACTTCCATGTCTACAAAATGGTCAGCTTGACCAAATTGCTTCCAGCCTGAGGTGAGTGGAAAAAGCAAACCCAGTGCCACTGAGAAGCAGATTTTTTAACTCAAAGTCACCAAAGCCAAAGGTTAAATGTTACACAAATATTTTTTATGATTTAGGTTTTTTTTTTTTAATTCTGCGTATTTCAGGTCAAAAATTATGACCCCTTATCTTACTTGTACTTCTCTTTTACAGTTGATTAATTCAATTGGTTTTGAATACCCTAGACAGTTCTAAGAATTAATTAAACTTTATCTGGGTTTTGGGGCCTATCTGCAAATGGGCAGGTGTGACCACATGCACTATAACTTCAACTATATCTAACAGCACTCAAGTGCGCCATGAAATAAACACATATGTGTATAGAGATGGTATTGTATAACCCAGTGTCTCCTCTATGGTAAGTTAATAATTAAGAATACAGAAGACATTTACAGGGTTTTTTTTTTTTTAATTCAGTAATATTTTGAAGATTATTGAAAGTTATCATTGTAGTTTTTCACACACATATTGAGCGCTTATAATGTTAATCTCATATGCCTGTTGTTAGCTGCCATCAAGTTGATTCTGATTCATGGTTGTTAGCTGTCATCAAGTTGATTCTTATTCATGGCAACCCCATGTGTGTCAGAGTAGGTCTGTGCTCCGTAAGGTTTTCAAGGCTGTGACCTTTCAGGCTTGTTTTCTGAGGTGCCTCTGAGTGAGTTCGAACTGCCAACGTTTTGGATAATAGTCGAGCACTTAACTGCACCACCTAGGATTCCTATGCCTAGCCTCACACACATACACACACACACAAACACACACACACACAAACTGTTACTGTCAAGTTGATTTTTGACTCATAGCAACACTATATATTTGCCCCATAGGGTTTCCAAGGCTGTAATCTTTACAGATGCAGACTACCACATCCTTCTCCTGCTGAGCAGCTGGTAGGTTACAACCACTAACCTTTCATTTAGCAGCCAAGTGCTTAACCATTGTGCCACCAGGGCTCACAAGTTCAGTGTGATGGAAGAACTAGCTCACCCATTCACCAAATAGTCATTGTCCACTTGCTTTATGTCACGTACCGCACTTTAGGCTGGGTATATAAATTCCTCCCTCAAAAGATGCACAGTCTGACATGGATTTCAGATACGTCGACAGACAGCTACGTAAGAGTACAATAAAACAACCAAAAACCAAACCTGTTGCCATCTAGTTGATTCCAACTCATAGACACCCTATAGGACAGAGTAGAACTGCCCCACAGGACTTCCAAGGAGCAGCTGGTGGATTCAAACTGTCAACCTTTTGGTTAGCAACCGAGCTCTTAACCACTGCGCCACCAGGGCTCCCAGAGAACAATGGGTGCTACATATTGTGGATAGTAGAGGTGCAGAAAGGACATGTCCCATTCCTTCTTGGAGAGAGGAGAAGGGCAGAGGAGGAAGCAGGCCATCTAGAATAATAATATTGTCCAAGACAAATCTAATGCAAACCATGTTTATAATTTTGAAATGAAATTAATTTTAATATATTTTATTTAACCCAATATATCCTAATTATTATCATTTCAACATGTAATCCATTTTCTAAAAATTATTATTGGGTATTCTACATTCTTGTTTCCCTACTAAGGATGCATGATCCACTCTGTAACTTATCCTGACAGCACATCTCACTTTGGCTCAGCCACATTTGCTACTGAGTTGAGCAGCACACATCTAGAGGAAGGAATCACTGAGGGCTGGAAGCCACATCCACCATCGAGAAACTGACTCATGAATGGCTTGAGCTGCTGGAGGAGAGAGACTCTATTATTCACAGTGCTTCCCCAGAACCTCTCACAACGTCTGACACGGTAGTTACTCATTAAGTGTTTGATGAATGCATGAATGAGTAAAAGAATGAATGAATGTGGAGGAATGGAGGAAAAGATGACCTCTTGACACAGATGTGAGTGGCACAATATTATAGCTGTGTTTTAGGGTAAGATGCAAAAGTAGAGGGAGATGGGAACCGCCCAGAGGCTCAGCAGTGCTTCCCTATTGTGCAGCTTTAAACACAAATCTCACAACAGCAGTTGTTCTAATAAAGCATGAGCCCATAAGAATTCTAAGGGTGAGAATAACTGCCTAAGAAGGAAGAGGAAAGACACAAGAAGAGAAAAGACTAAGAGGGAGGAGGCGCCTTAATGATGGCCAAACCTGCTGAAAGCAGTCATCAGTCATGAGAAGCACAGGGGAGTGACTTGATCCAGTTAATTGTGCAGGACAGGTTAGGCCCTGCCAGACTTCTCAAGCCTTCTCCTCTGCCCTTTGCATCTAATGCTCTTGTCTTGATCCTAGAGGCTTATGTAATACAAATGCTCCCTGACTCACCAGCCTGTGGTTACAGGATGGGGTCATATTTACTTTTATGCCCTGACCATACATATCCAAGTCCCCACACGCCCAAACATAGAAGAAGAAAAAAAAAAAAGTCAGCAAGTCAATTCCAACTCATGCAACCCCGCGTGTGCAGAGTAGTTTCATGGCTGTGGCCTTTCAGAAGCAGATCACCAGGCCTTTCTTCTGAGGCACATCTAGGTGGGTTTGAACTGCCAACCTTTCGGTTAACAGCGGAGCACTTGCATTTGCATCACTCAGAACTTCTGCCCAAACGCCTTCTTCAAAATATTCCAGGGCTATTTTTTTTCCTGTATCAATATTTAATATTTTACTGTGTTTTAGGTAAAAATTTACAGAGCAAATTAGTTGCCCATTCAACAGATTGTGCACATGTGTTCCATTGCAGTATTTGGCATCCCCACACTGTGTCCAGGGCTGTGTCTTTATGATCTCCAGAGAGGTTCCTTAGAGTGTCCTCAATCAGTCCATCAGCTACCATCACTAAAGTGCTCGCCATGTTCTTGCTTTCCTGTTCCAGTTCCCAGAAAGTGCTTGAAGGTGTGTCACCAAGGCCAGGCTGACAGCGCCCATTCTGACAAAATGAGGGTCCAGGCTGACTGTGCCCGTTCTGAGTGCTCCTATCGTCACTCAACCTCAGAACGCCAGAAAAGACCTGGGTTCCTTCCTGCGAACAGTCTCCTGGCATCCTTTTGGCTTTCACTGTGGTCCACTACTCAGAGCCCAGGCCCCCAGTCAAATTCCTCCTTCTTTCCCAGGCTCTAACAGAGCCCTAGGGGTGCAGTGGTTAAGAGCTACTAGCCAAAAGGTCAGCTGTTCAAATCTACCAGCCGCTCCTTGGAAACCCTATGGAGTAGTTCTGCTCTGTCCTTTAGAGTCACTAAGTAGTAATCTACTCAACGGCATTTGGGGTTTTTTTTGGTCCTGTGCTCTGAAGTCAAAGAATAGGAACTGTGGATGAAGCCCGAAATGATCAGCCCACCACAGCACACAGCAGGGAAGAGGAGGGCTGAGTGAATCCGCAGGGGCCAGCACAGCTTGTGGTGTTAACACTCAACTGAGCTGCTGCAGACAAATCTGCAAGAAGGCCCAGATAAAATAGTCTGAGCCCCCTGCTTTCTGATGGTTCAGCTTGACCAGAGGCAGAATTTAGAGAATTCTAAGGTGTTTCCACATGCTTCTTAATAAACTCCAGTTCTTTCAGCTGAACTTTTGAAAACAAAGTTCATAGTCAAGTTCTCTGATGAGGCTTAGAGGGCTTGCTTTCAATGTTGCTGGGGAAACCAGAGGTGCAGGTGGTGAGGTTGTTGTTATTTGTGGAATTTCAGTCTCTAAACCAGAATTCTTTGCTGGGTAGAAGGTCATTCTGCCTTCTCTCTGAGGTGGCCATGTTTTACCCTGAACATAAGGCAATGAAAGGTTTTTTTTTTTTTTTTTTTTTAACTCTAAAAATCTTTGAGGAAATGAGATGGGGATAGGAGCAGATCAAGGAGACTTTTTTGAAGTAGTTTCTTAAGAAGTAAAATTCTCTTCACCCAGACAACACTTAACGTTTGGTGATTGTGACTGATAGAGCGGAAAGGATGAAATGAATTCACATACAGCCTAACACCAGCACTGAGATAATCTCAGCTAAAAGGACCTCTGGTAAGAAGATATGAATCAGCTTTTAAGCACTCTTCAACAAATGTGGCTAAGCAGTTTCATTCAGTAAAGAGAAAAAGAACAAAGCCCATTGAGGTTGATAATTGGAACAATATACTTTTTGCTTGAACCTGTGAAGGTTGAATGCTTTAAATTCTCAAATCCTGAAACAATCAGGATGAGTCAAGGAAAAGCTTTAACTGTAGTCAGCGTGGTGGAATTAAATGAGCCATCTGAGACCATCTCTCGGTGTCTCCATGGTCTATGGAACTACCTGGTTGCCAGCCTTACAGCCTCATCAGTGCCGCCCCAGCCTATCCCAGTCAGGGAAGTCCTCTTCCCCAGAAGTCACCAGAGCTGGAACCTGATGATGTCCGAAGGGAGTGAGTGGTTGGGGCATTACTTCCCAATGAAAACCAGTGCCCGGGCCCCTGGCATTCTCGGAAAGAACTCAGGTATGCTGGACCAGTGCACATCCAACCCTACGGATTCTCTTTGTTGTTGTGTTGTTCATTGCCGTGGAGCTAGGCCCCGATTCATGTTGACACCATGCACAATGGAACAAAATGCTGCCCAGTCCTACACCATCCCCATGATGGGTTTCAGATCTGACCATTGTGATCCAGAGGGTTTTAATTGGTTGATTTTTGAAAGTAGATCACCAGGCCTTTCTTCCTAGTCCATCTTAGTCTGGAAGGTCTGCTAAAACCTGCTCAGCATCACAGCAAGATGCAAGCCTCCACTAAAAGAAGGGTGGTGGCTGCACATGGAATGCATTGGCCAGGAATCAAACCTGAGTCTCCCACATGGAAGGCAAGAATTCTACCAGTGAATTTTCCTGATTTTATATGGTTGACTCACCCTTCCTCCCTCTGTCAAGTTACTCTGCTAATCTAGGAGTTCATTTCAAAAGCTCTCTCTGATGCTTGGGAATTTCATCTGCTTAGAGTCTAAGCAGAGACTGCGTGTTTTTTCAGCTGGAGAGGTTTAGTTGGGTAGAGCAGAATTCAGTGGGACCACAGTCCCCAATCCAGAGCCCAAAGACGCAAGAAGTCTTTGTGCTGACAAAGCAGCAACAACAAAGCTCCCTGCCATAGACTACACTGCCCCAGTTCAGCCCTTCTCTCAAGTGTGTTATCTGGTAAGCCAGACCATGTCATTTCTCTGCTCAAAACTCTGCTCAAGTCTCTGAAGGACGTGGAGTACAGGGGTGGGATAGTCAATGTGTCAGGTGGGAAAATGAGTCTGATCAGGTGGGGATGTTTCCTCGCCTCACCATCCTGGCAAAGCAGTAATCATCAGCAATTCTACAGGGAACCCAACAGCTAGGATTTCAGATCGCTGGTCTTTCTTATCTGCCCACCCCACCCCACCCCCCTACATACCCTGAACAGAGACTAAACCAAAGACCTTGTAATTATTTACAAGGGTCTGCATGACCTAACCTCCATCCCCAAGCCTTTCTTTTATTCTCCCAAGTTCACTCTGTTTCAGGAACACTAATCTCTTTGCAGGGCCTTAAACATGCTAAGCAGGTTCCCTCCCCAGGGCCTTTGCACGAGCTGGCCCTTCAGTCTAGAATACTCTTCTCCCCATTACCTGCTTGGCTTCCTCACGCACGTGTCTCAGGTTTCTGTACAATGGCATGTTTGCATTTCCTACCTTGTAACATAGAATAACATTAACTTTCTTTCTTCCCTCTCTGTCCTCCCTGCTTCGTTCTTCTCCATAGCACTTATCACTATCTGATAAATTGTCTGAGTTTCTTTGTGCTGCTATAACAGAAATACCACAAGTGAACGGCTTTAATGAATAAAAATGTATTTTCTCACAGCTGAGGAGGCTAGAATCCAGACTCGGGGTGCTGGCTTTAGGGGAAGGCTCCTTCTGCTCTGGGGAAGATTCTTGTCTCAGCTTCCATAACCACAGCATTACTCAGTTCCTTGGTGATATCCACGTGACACCTATCTTTTCCCCATTTGTGCTTGCTTTTCTGTGCCTAATATGCTCTCTTTATTTCTCAAAAGTGATTACATTTAAGACAGACCTACACTGATATGGCCTCACTAACATAGCAAAGAAAACTCTATTCCCAAATGAGATTACATCCACAGGTACAGCCACAGGTGATTCCAACATGTATTTTGGGGGGACACAATTCAATTCATAACACATATTATGTAATTTCTTATTAGTGGCTTATTTTAAGCCACTAATTTTGTGATAATTTGTTACACGGCAATAGAAAACTAATACACCTCTACAGTGAAGTCTTTATATTTTATTCTAAAATACTTTAAAATTTTAAGGTTCCTCTTAAAGCAATGTGGACTGATGCTAAGACTCACCTAGGTCGCTGATTAAAAACACAGATTCCCATGACTGTCCCTTCGAGATTCTGATTCACTAGGTGTAACGTGGGGCCCTGGGTGATTCTCACCACCAGGCAAGTTTAGACAATATTGACTTTGTTGTCATCATCTGAAAGGAGACAAAGTCCCCACGGGCTGAAACGGTCAGAAGTGAAGTGACCAGGGCCTTGGAGAAGGAATAACAAGTGGAGATATTTGTGTTTCAAACATGCCATACTCTTGCATCTCCATGCCATGTCATGTGCTGTGTTTTCTGCCTAGGACACCCTTCTCTTCTTTGAAAACTCCTACTTATCTTCCAGTGTTAACTCCTCTGTGAAGCTGCCATCAAAATCCTTCTGCAGGGATACTTCTCCCACTTCTTAGCTCCCATAATATTTTGCATGCCATTCTATCGTTGATTTGACTAGTATTTATTGTGTGTCTACTATGTGCCAGGCACTGTTCTTGGCCCTGGGGATATAGCCATGAACAAAATGAATATAAATCTCTGCCCTTCTTCAGCTTGTATCCTAGCATCTTGAATTGTGCTCTTATAATGATTGTTAGTTTACAGCAGTTGTTCTCAAAGTATAATCCCCGGATCTGCAGTAACAGCATCAACCAGGATCTTGTTAGAAATTCAAACTCTCGGGCCCAACCCTAGACCTCCTGAGTCAGAGATTCTGGGATGGGGCCCAGAAATCTGTATTTTAATTAGTCCTCCTGGTGACTCAGATGTACACTTAAGTTCAAGAACAACGAGTTAACAGGTCTGTCTCCCAGTTAGAGCTACACTTCCAGGGCATTATATCCTACTCAACATTAGCCCCTAGAATCCAGCATAGTGCCCAGCACTTAAAAGGTTCTTAATTCTGGCTAATTGGACTTAGGGTCATTCTTAGCGTGATAAGAGTCCCAGAATACTGGCAAGCAAGCCCAAAATAAATTACATCCCCATCTGGTTTTGTGTAATTGAAATCAAGTTGCAATGAATGTCAAGAGTACACGTGATAGAGAATAAAATGTCTCAAAAATTTCAAAATGAACATTGAATGCAACCTGAGAGGTGGCTGTGGGAAGTGAGGAGTATGGTCCTTCTCATTCTGTTGCAATTTGTGTGCATATGCACATGTGTGCATGTGTACACCTGAATGCACACCTGTACATGTACGTGTGTATGCATGTGTGTGTGTGCAACCTCCCTTTGCTTCCCTGGGTCTCTGCTCAGTCCAACAATATGGAACCCAGAACAACTGCCTTTCTTCCCCGTGTCCTAAGGGTGGTTGTCTTAGTCATCTAGAGCTGCTATAACAGAAATACCACAAGTGGGTGGCTTTAACAAAGAGAAGTTTATTCTCTCACAGTCCAGTAGACTACAAGTCCAAATTCAGGGCATCACCTCCTAGGAATGCTTTCTCTTTCAGCTCTGGAGGAAGGTCCGTGTCATCAATCTTCCCTTGGTCTAGGAGCTTCTCTGCACAGGAACCTCAGGTCCAAAGGACGTGCTCTGCTCCTGGCACTGCTTTCTTGCTGGTATGAGGTTCCCCTGTGTCTCTACTCACTTCTCTCTTTTATATCACAGAAGAGATTGGCTTAAGACACTATCCAATCTTGTATACTTCATCAGCATAACTTCTGTTAATCCATCTTATTACATCATAGTGATAGAGTTTACAACACATAATGAAATCATATCAGATTACAAAATGGTACACAATCATACAATACTGGGAATCATGACCCAGCCACGTGGACAGATATTTTGGGGGGACACAATTCAATCCATGACAGTGGTGCTGAGAGTAATTCAGGCTGTGATTCCCACTGAGGGAGCACAGAGGCAAAACACCTGAGTCTTATAGTGAAGCAGAGAACTACCAGACAAGTCTTGTCAAAGTATAGGGTTTTTGGAGATGGAAATGAAATCTATGTTGAGGTAGTTGACAATGGTGGGCCTTTCGTGTTAACATTTTAACTTTTATCAGGAGTCAGAGAGGAGTCTCTGAAGGATGTGGAGTATAAGGGTGGGATAGTCAATGTGTCAGGTGGGAAAATGAGTTTGATCAGGTGGGGATGTCTCCTCGCCTCACCATCCTGGCAAAGCAGTAACCAACAGCAATTCTACAGGGAACCCAACAGCTAGGATTTCAGATCTCTGGTCTTTCTTATCTGCCCACCCCACCCCACCCTGCTACACACCCTGAACAGAGCTTCTACTTGAATGCAGCTGGTGGGCCTGTGGGCAGCTCCTCCACATCCAGTTCTGCCCACTCTGCTGCCCTCCCAGTCCTGCCCACTGCCCGTCACTGCCTCGTTGATGTTCCCAGTGTCTCCACTGTACTGTGACGCTATGGCTCTCCCCTTCCCCACCTTGGCAGCCCTGAGCATGCTTACCCTGCTTTCTCTCCAAGACACTCAGAAGCTTTCCACAGGGGCCTAAGGGTGCTCAGATCCAGAATAAGTGTGGCTATGTAGGCTATAACACTGAAGCCAGTCCCCCTGATCCCTCTGTTTGGTCCTTCCCCAGTCCAGGAAGGGTGTTCATATCCCTTCTCTCCCCACACCCTCGCAGCGGTCAAGTGCCCCCAAAGCTGGTGCCTTAGCCATCTCCCTCCCTCTCCTGATAGCCAGCATCTCTTTTCTGCTTCTACAGAGCCATATTTCACATGCTCCAAAGGCATTCTTATTGATCCTTGTATCTTTTGGGAAAAATTCATGCCTTCATTCAACTTTTACCGGGCAATTAGTACTTTGCCAAGCACATTTTGTCACCCATCTGCCAGTATGTCATACTGTGGTGGTTTGCATGTTACTATAATGCTGGAAACTATGCCACCATATTTCAAACACTAGCAGGGTCAACCATGGTGGACAGGTTTCAGAGGAGCTTCCAGACTAAGACAGACTAGGAGGAAAGGCCTGGTGATCTACTTCCAAAAATTAACCAGTGAAAACCTAATGGATCACAACAGAACAGGGTCCAGCTCACTAGCTTTGGACACATCATCAGTCAGGATCGATCGCTAGAGGAGGACATTATGTTGACGAAGTGGAGAGCCAGCCAGGGTGAGGGAGACCTGTGGTGAGATGCACTGACACAATAGCCACAATGATGGACTGGAAAATGCAGTGACTGTCAGGATGATGCAGGACTGGGCAGTGTTTTGTGATGTTGTACATGGGGTCGTCGTGAGTCGGAGCTGACTGATGGAAGCTATCTGTCTCTATGATAAGTAATGGTGATAAAAAGGTAAGACAACTCTGCCCTCGAGGATGTTCCTTTCTTGGGAAGAGGAGGCAGAGAGGGAGGTAAATAGGCCATTATCATATAGTTTACCATGGGAACATAGAGGCCAGGAACCTCTGTGGTCAGAGATGGTCATAGAAAGCTTCTAGAAAGGAGTAATTTAAAAATGGATGGGTGGCAGTGAGCCACTTAGGAAATTACATGTTTGAACCAAGAGCAGTGGGTGGCAATGGGAATGGATCATGGACAGATCCATGAGTTCCTCTAGGAGAGACTCAAAAGGACTTACAAATGGTTAGGTACAGAATAATTGGAGAAGGAGAAATCAAAGATAACTGAAGTTTGATACTGTGATACTAGAAAATTTATGGGATCATTGACAAATTTAGAAATCAGCAGGAATATCAGTTTGAAAGTGGGAAAAAAAGGTGAGGCGTTAAAGATATAAAGATTCCAATATTTAGAGGGAGGAAAGTGGAATATAAGTGCAGAAGAGTACTGTTAACGTAAGCTATGCTAATATGGCTTTATGATCTCACGTCCACTAAGGTGCCATATATGGTACATTGCGAATGGGCTAGGAAAATACTTCCTGGCACCTAAATATCTTCGAATACTGCGTTTGGTGTTGTGAAATCAAAAGACTACAGGACTTAAAGCCAGAAGACCTGAATTTGAGCCTTCTGTTCACTGGCAGTGTCGTTGGCCAAGTCAAGCAACCAAGAATTAGGACGCTCTGTTTCTACATCTGCGCAGTGTGGATAATTCAAATACATACCTCTAGGGTTGCTGCAACAATCAAACGAGATAATTAAAATGAAAATGTTTTGTAAAATGTAATACACTCTCCAAATGTTCACTAGGATTATTGCTAGTTCATTTTTCAGCTTGCTCTCATTCTCGTCAATCATGTTTGACCCATGTCATTGAAATGTCCCAATGGCATGATTTTTTTCCCCTAATGTTTTAGATGCCCACACATATCATCATGGGTTTTCTGATGACAAAAGTAATCATGCTCTGTTTATAAAATCCAAACATCATAGAAACAGATAAGAGAAAAAGTAGATGACTCCCATGACCCCAGCCCTAGAGATAACCAGAGTTTAGCATACCCGCTCTCTGGAGGTCTTACCTTGTTTATGAAACCAGTCTTTCCATCAAGCACAACAAAGGAATGTAACAGAAACTCAACTTTATTTTTGTTTCCCCTGTCACTTTAAAGTTTATTCAGAGGGAAAATTTTCCTCTGCTGCGGGCTGAAAATTTGGCAGGTGCCACAATTTTATTGTTCAGTGTTTAGATGCTAGACTGTCCTATAAAATATAGTCTCAAATCAGAAACTCAGTATCCAGTCCAAGATTTTACTCATCAATTCAGTCTTCATTCAAAGGAAAGACTTCTCCTCTCCTGTAGGCAGTGTGGAGGCTGGTGGTGCAGTGGTTAAGAGCTTGGCTGCTAACCAAAAGGACAGCGGTTTGAATTCCACCAGCCGTTCCTTGGAAGCCCTATAGGGCAGTTCTACTCTGTCCTATAGGGTCACTATGAGTTGGAATCGACCCAATGGCAATGGGTTTAGTTTTGGTTTTGGTAGGCAGTGGGGCCTGGTTTTCTTTCTCTTTATTTACCCTCTTCTTCACTTGCTCCCTTGGTAAAACAAATGAGATGGGGAAGAGAAGTGAGGGGACTGACGGGGACCTTAGCGCTTGGCTGCTGAGTGCTAGTGCTAGTGCTTAGTGCTCTCTGGGCTGACTGGTGCTTAGAGTCAATGCTTTCTCTCTGAGGTGTTTCTGAAGGCAGTCTGGAAATTTCCTGCTAGGCCTCAGGAGGCCTGGGTGATGCCTCCTCTTTAGCTGGCTGCAGCCCACTTCAGCCCTTGGACCTGTGAGGCCACTTCTCACTCAGACTCTCACTGATGGAAGCCCCTAGCCCACCTCAGCCAACCTTTTGGACTTAAATTTAACTTAACATGGCTCCATGTGAGCTCTCTCTCCCTACTGACCCAGGATCTGCAAGAAACAGTAATGCATTCCTCATCCATCAGTGAAGTCACTGGTGGACACAGCCTTCTCAAATGCAACCATCCACTTTCTCTTTGCCCAGCCACAAGCCACTTTAGCTTTCTCAGACACAAATTAGGCACCAATCCATAGTGTTCGCAAACTTCAAGGGACACATACCAAGCTCTGCAAGGATTCTTTAGGCCTCAGATAAGGGACACGGCACTTCTCTACTCCACGTCCTTGAGAGCAAACTCTTCAAACATATTTCCTTACAAACCCTTCTATCTCCACTTTCTTATTTTTCTCAAAATGGGCAAGAGATTTAAAGGGTCCCAGAACCAGTTTTCAGTATTTACTTGGAAGGTTCCTCCAAGGCAGGCTGTCTCACAAATCATCATATCTTGATGATTTCAGTTGAAACTTGTATTTTAACATCTGATTCCATATATAAGTATATATGTGTAAATGTAATTTTAAAAAAGAATTTAATCATATTACAGATAAAGTTTTACAATTCATTTTTTTCACTTAATATACCTTGGACATCTTTGCATGTCAATACAAATAGATCTGCTTTGGGGTGGGTTCAAACACAGATTTTCATAATTAGTCTAGGTAGCACGTATCACATAGACGTAAAGGGATTTTGCCGTGGTTTAAGACGATACTCCTGAAACACAAAGGCAATCTCACCTAGTTTTTGGTCTTCAACAGCAGCAAAGGAGATGGTGCCTGGCTGGCAGCAGGAATAGGCTTGGAGGGTGGGTGGTATGTGGTAGACAGGGAGATTGGAGATGGCATGACAGCATTCCCTGAAGGGCTGTGGTTAGAACTGCTGCTCCCCAGAGCTACGCCCCAGTTGCTGGGAGTGCTCTGAGAATTTAAATTATGGGATGGAAAATAAAGGTACAGTCCTCCTACCTTCTCCCAGGTCCTAAATCCATCTCATCATTGTTTAATGATCTCAATGCATCTTTGAAAAGTACTTTCATCCTTCAAGACCTTCTAGTCTTTCTTTTCCCCTTGATGCTTGGGGTCAGGGGGAAGAGGAGAAAATGCTAGTACTTGAGATTAATGCTGAAGCAGGAAGGAGGGCGGTATTCCAGAGGAATATGGAACATAAGAAACCTGAATAGAATTGTACACATGAAAAATGTTGAATTGGCAAATGTTGTGTTACATGTATTTTTACACCAACAACAAAAGTTACAATAAAAAATAAAATAAAGAAACCTGAACAGGGCAAAGCGGGAAAGGAAGCAAAAACAAATAGTTTCTTTCTAAATCATTCTAATTCCTTCCTCTCTTTCTTCTTCTATCCACTTCCACCCCACCACTTCACATAAAGGTGGGCAAGATATGCTCTTACCTCCGAAGTTACCTAGCTTGTTGTTAGTTGCTGTCCAGTTGATTCCAACTCACGGTGACGCTATGGGTGCAGACTAGAACTGCTCCATAGGGTTTTCGAGGATGTGAAGTAAATCACCAGGCCTGTCCTCCGAGCCACCTTTGGGTGGGTTCAAACCATCAGCTTTTGGCTGGTAGTCAAGCAGTTAATCTACATAGCTTAACCCAAAACCAAACCCATTGCCGTCAGGTCAATTTCAACTCATAGAAACCCCATGTGACAGAGAAGAACTGGTTTCCAAGGCTGAAATCTTTATGGAAGCTGACTGCCACATCTTCCTCCTGCAGAGCAGCTGGTTGGGTTTGAACTGCCAACCTTTCTGTTAGCAGCCAAGCGCTTAACCACTGCACCACCAGGACTCCTCCTACATAGCTTAAGGAAGCAAAAAATTTTAAAATGGGCCACTAATGAAGCAAATTCACTATCATAATATCTCCTCCTACTTAATATTCGTGTCTCTATCCTGGTGCAGCTCATCAATGTCATTAAAAGTCTTTAGCTATCTGATTGTCAGGAGTTGCAAACATCCAACACAAATTATGCACACGGTGAAATTGCAGTCCTCTGAAATAGGTAGGTTTTCACGGAAGCAATGCTGTAGAACTGCTCTAATAACAGACAAAGCTGTTGACCAGTGAGGATCTGGCAGCAAGGCTAAAATTGAAGAGAAAATCTGCAAGGGTGATGCAAGACAGATGCTTCCAAAAAAGAATTATTTGAACATCAAAGAATTAAGAAAGAACCCAGGGAAAGCTGATAAAGCTAGGAAATATTTTTGTAAAAAGGGTAATTTTTATGATTGGACTGTAAAATCAACCATGAAGCAAAGGATACTGTATTATACAGTTTTGTCAGAAAAATTCACCTCCCCTCCAATAAATAATTCATGCGTTCTCGGCTTGTTCTAAAACTATGCACATATTTATAATATGATACAACATAAACTATCTTAAATGTAAATTTTGAATGTAAAATGTTTAAAGTTTTTCACACTTTTTAGTTTCATTTTTCTAAATAAATCTCAATCAAGTGCTTAAAAAATTAACATGAAATTTTGTTCCTCATTAGAACTGGATTCCATTTAAGTGGGCCTTTTACTCTCAGATAATAGCAGCCTTTTGTGTGGCATACATGGGCAAAGAACAGCATATTTTTAAAGTTTAGTAACTGATCATTTCCCAGGTTGATGTTAAAAATGGAAGAAATGCTTTTTCAATCAAGGGTCCAATCCAATAAAGTTCTCATTCCCTGGAGCTCTTCCTGACCCAGATAGGCAGAAATTCAGTAAAAGTCTTAGCTTTCTACAAACACTTTTCATCAACCAACCAGCAGTTCCATTTTTGAGCATCTTTTCTGCAAACTGAACTGTTAGAGAATTATAAAGGAAATATAAAGAAGTAAAACACACAATTCTTGTCCTCAAGCAGATTGCAATGCAAACTTGCACACACACAGACTTATTTATGAACTCCAAAGAAAGAGCCTTTAGAAAATATAAATAACCTTAAACACAGCTTGCTTGTCCTCCACAGATCATATTTATTCCCACAGGACTTTTTTTGTTTCAGGCAATGGGTTGTATGTTAAAATAGCAATGATAGCCATTTTATTTATGAAAGAGAAAACTAAATAATTTCAAACAGGGAAAAACCAAGCAACTTCTAAATTTAGCCAAGGGACAGTGTAACAGTTTCCCTGTATCTTAGCAACCATTGTACATGACTAAGCCAAGGTGAGCTGTGGTCAAAGCCCCAGGGGATGGGGTATTCAGGGAAGCGCAGGGTGGGTGAGCGTCTAAATGAGGGCTTGCCAAATCTGAGTCTGGGCATCACTTGGCAATCAAGGCAGTTTGCTGCCAGCCAGTCTGAATTTGGACTCTTAATCTGTCACCTATTAGTCATGGGCAAATTAAACTCTCTGGCCTCAACTTCCTCACTTGTAAAAATGGAATAATAAAATTGTCATTGGAGTGTTGTTTTCTGAGCGACAAAGCAAATAAAGCAGGACAGTGCCTGACTTATAGAAAGGGCTTAGTAAATGATTGTTCTCTTACCGTCATCAAACGATGTTATCTAACCAAGCTTTTCCATCCTACTACTTGAGAACATTTGGGTTGTTACCAGTGTTTTGCTGTAATGAACGAGGCTGTTATGAACATCTTGTGTTTGGCTCCTGGTACATATTTGCAAGAAATACTCCAGGATATATTGCTTAGAAATAGAGTTTCTTGGTCATAGGTTCTGCTCATGTTAGCTTCACTTAAAAAAACCAAAACCAAACCTGCTGCTGTCGAGTCGATTCCAACCCACAGTGACCCTATAGGACAGAGTAGAACTGCCCCGCAGGGTTTCAGAGGAGCGTCTGGTGGATTCGAACTGCCCACCTTTTGGTTAGCAGCTGAATTTTAAACACTACGCCACCAGGGTTTGCCAAATTGTTGTCCAAAGTGGTCGCGCCATTTTATATTGTGACCACAGATATTTGCAAATTTACATTTCTCCACATTCTATCCAACTCTTGGTGGAGAGACTTTTAATTTTTGGGTGGATATGAAATAGTATCTCAATGGTGGCTCTAATTTGCATTACCTCGATTACTAAATGAGACTGAGCGTCTCTTCACATATTTATGGATCACCCTTGTTTCCTTTTCTGGAAAGTAGCTTTTAATGCCTTTTGCCCATTTTTCTTTTGAGTTGTTTGGCTTTTCCCTATTGATTTGTTTAATTAATTTATATATTTTTTGGGTATTAATCCTTTGTCAATAATATATATTGCAAATGTCTTTCCCAATTTGTGGCTTGTCTTTTCAACATTTTTAAGTTGTCTTTTAATTAACAAGCATTTTAAATTTTACTGTACAGTAGCTGAATTTGTCAATATTTTCCTTTATGGTTAGTTCTTTTTGTGTTATGCTTTAAAAATCTGTACTTACCCAAGGTCATAAATTTATTGTCCTAATTGTCTTCCAAATTTTTTCATTGTTTTGCTTTTCAATTTTAAGTCTTTAATTCCTCAATAATAGACTTTTACTGTGTGAAAGAGCAACCAATTTAATTTTTTTTTTTTATGGATAGCCAATTTGTTAAATAGCACTTATTAAATAGTACATCCTTTTTTCACTGATCAGCAATGCCTGCCCGGTCACTAATCAGGTTTTCATATTTGCAATGAGTCTGTTTCTGGGTCTTCTATTCTCTTCTTTTGATCTTCCTATCTCTGTGACAATTCCGATGATCTCTGTCTTAGTTATCTAGTGCTGCTATAACAGAAATACCACAAGTGGATGGCTTTAACAAGCAGAAATTTATTCTCTCACAGTTTAAGAGGCTAGAAGTTTGAATTCAGGCTGCCAGCTCTGGGAGAAAGTCCTTGTCATCAATCTTCCCCTGGGTCTAGGAGTTTCTCAGCTCAGGGGTCCTGGGTCCAAAGGACACGCTCTGCTCCTGGCTCTTCTTTCTTGATGTCTCCCAAAAATATGTGCATCAACTTGGCTAGGCTACTATATTCTTCTTGGTGATAGAAACAATGCTGGAGATCATGTGATACAATTTTACAAGGCCAATGACTTCTTCATTGCAAATACCTTTTCTCACTAGCATAAATGGCGACTATACACGTGGACCTCGCCTGATGGAAAACAGACGAATCAAATCGACTATGTCTATGGAAAGAGATAGTGGAAAAGCTTAATGAGTTAGAACAAGGCTAAGGGTCAACTGCAGAACAGACCATCCATTGCTCATATGCAAGTTCAAGTAGGAACTGAAGAAAAGTAGAACAAGTCCACGAGAGCCAAGGTACGACCTTGAGTATATCTCACCTGAATTTAGAGACCATCTCAAGAATAGATTTCACGGCCTGAACACTAATGGCCAAACACCAGACAAGCTGTGGAATGACATCAAGGGCATCATACACGAGGAAAGTAAGAGATCAATAAACAGACAGGAAAGAAAGAAAAGACAAAAACGGATGTCAGAAGAGACTCTGAAACTTGCTCTTGAACATCGAATAGCTAAAGCAAAAGGAAGAAATGATGAAGTAAAAGAGTTGCACAGAGATTTCAAAGGGCAGCCTGAGAAGACAAAGTAAAATATTATAATGCCACGTGCAAAGACCTGGAGATAGAAAACCAAAAGGGAAGAACACACATGGCATTTCTCAAGCTGAAGGAACTGCAAGAAAAAATTCAAGCCTCGAGTTGTAATACTGAAGGATTCTATGGGAAAAATATTAAATAATTCAGGAAGCATCAAAAGAAGATGGGAGGAATACACAGAATCACTATACCAAAAAGAATTGGTCAACATTCAACCATTTCAGGAGGTAGCAGATGATCAGGAACCAATTGTACTGAAGGAAGAAGTCCAAGCTGCCTGAAGGCATTGGTGAAAAACAAGGCTCCAGGAACTGACGGAATACCAACTGAGATGTTTCAGCAAACGGATGCAGCACTCGATGTGCTCACTCGTCTATGCCAAGAAATTTGGAAGACAGCTACCTGGCCAATCGACTGGAAGAGATCCATATTTATGCCTATTCCTAAGAAGGGTGATCGTGATCCAACCTAATGTGGAAATTACCAAACAATATTATTAATATCACACACAGGTAAAATTTTGCTGAAGATCATTCAAAAGCAGTTGGAGCAGTACATTGACAGGGAATTGCCAGAAATTCAAGCCAGATTTAGAAGAAGACATGGAATGAAGGATATCATTGCTGGTGTCAGATGGATCCTGGCTGAAAGCAGAGAATACCAGAAAGATGTTTACCTGTGTTTTATTGACATGCAAAGGCTTTCAACTGTGTGGTTTTATCTTTTCACCATACTGATTCAATCTGTATGCTGAGTAAATAGTCCTAGAAGCTGGACGGTATGAAGAAGAACAGGGCATCAGGATTGCAGAAAGACTCATTAACAACCTGCGTTATGCAGATGATACAACTTTGCTTGCTGAAAGTGAAGAGGACTTGAAGCACTTACTGAAGAAGATCAAAGACTATAGCCTTCAGTGTGGATTACACCTCAACATAAAGAAAACAAAAATCCTCACAACTGGACCAATAAGCAACGTCACGATAAATGGAGAAAAGATTGAAGTTGTCAAGGATTTCATTTTACTTGGATCCACATTCCTTGCTCATGGAAGCAGCAGTCAAGAAATCGAAAGATGCATTGCATTGGGCAAATCTGCTGCAAAAGACCTCTTTAAAATTTTGAAAAGCAAAGATGTCACTTGGAGGATTAAGGTGTGCCTGACCTAAGCCATTGTGTTTTCAGTTGCCTCATATGCATGGGAAAGCTGGATGATGAACAGGGAAGACGGAAGAAGAATTGACCCTTTTGAACTGTGGTGTTGGTGAAGAATATTGAATATACCATGGACTGCCAAAAGAATGAACAAATCTGTCTTGGAAGAAGTACAGTCAGAACTCTCCTTAGAAGCAGGGATGGGGAGGCTACATCTCACATACTTTGGACATGTTATCAGGAGTGATCAGTCCCTGGGGAAGGACATCATGCTTGGTAAAGTAGAAGGTCAGTGAAAAGGAAGAAGACTCTCAACGACGGATTAACACAGTGGCAGCAACAATGGGCTCAAGCATAACAACGACTGTGAGAATGGTGCAGGAGCAGGCAGTGTTCCGTTCTGTTGTATACAGGGTCGCTATGAGTCGGAATTGACTTGACGGCACCTAACAACAGCAACAACTGTATTCTCCATCAGTCAGCTCTGTATATTGTTTTGTTTGCAAACTGTTCAGTACTAAAGTATTTAATACTGTATTTGCTATGGATGGATTTAGTGATTGGCTCAAATGGAATATGATTAATAAACATGAGAACAGTTCAATTCACAGAGATTGTAAATTGTCATATTTAAACTGCAGACATGGTTTTGGCTTAACTCATGAACTGTGTTTCTAACAGATTAATGGAAAACATCAGTATTGGAAAGTCAATGTACAATGCATTGTTGCTATTATTATAACAGTTGCTGAAGGTGGACTATATTTTTGAGGAAGAAATGAAGTGTTTGGGGTTTACTTGAACTTGTTGCTCAGTTTGATCCATTTTTAGCAGGTCACATCTCATCACATCATGTATGTCTAAAACAATGTGTGAAGAATTAATTCAATAAGTGATAAAGTTCAATCAACAGTTTTCAGTGAAATAAGTATAGCTTGATATTTCTGTTTGCCTGTAGAATCCACTCCTGATCTTTCTCATACAGATCAGCTAAGTATAGCTTTCAGATATGTATCTCCAACAGAAGCAAAATCTGTTGAGTGATTTATTAAATTTTCTAGCTTAAAAAGTCATGTCAGTGAAAAATTGCAAATCAAGTACTTCACTATTTATGTGAAGTTTACAAACTGATTTTTCTAAGTGCAGAGGCCAGTCTTATGACAAAACTGCCTGCCAATATGTCAGGCAGTTATAAAGGCATGCAACAGAAAATTTTAGAATGTAATTAATATGACATTTTTCATACTGTGTGCTGCATTTACTTAATCTAGTAGGACAAAACTCAGTAGATTGTTGTCTGGAAGCAATTGATTTTTTTCCTACTGTTAAGTTATTCTACACATTTTTTTTTGCTTCCTTTACTCACCAATGGGCAGTTCTTAAAACATATTTAGGCAACGATCAAGTATTAAAATATCTTTCTAATACACGTTGGGAAGCGCATGCTGTAGCAATGAGTGCAAACCTGGAATCGTACACTCAGATTCTAGTCGCCTTACAAAATATTGTTGAAGACCAGACACAAAAAGGAGATACCAAAAGAGAGGCTGAAGCATCCCTAACAAAATGCAAACACTAGAGTTGGTACTTATGTTGGTTCTGTGGAATACATATCACAGCATTTTCATCGGATAAGTCAAATTCTCCAAAATTCAGAAGTAAATTTAATGACATGCACAGATCTCTAATAGTCATTAACAGGGTATTTACATACTTTAAGAGAAGATTTTGAAATTCTTGAAAATACAACGAAATAAGTATTCCCAAATGCTGATTATCAAGCAGTTCACTGTCACAGAAGCATTAGAAAGAGACAAGTAAATGACAGAAGTGGTTCAGAAGTATTAAGTGCCAGAGATCAATTTTGCATAATCACACACTACACCATCATCAACACACTTGAGTCTTGCATGAAAAAAAGGACAAAAGTGTATGAGGTTTTTTCAAATAGACTTTTCTTCTTAAACAATGTGGATATACCTGATGAAGAATGCATGAAGGCATCCAAGGAATTAGTGCAGGCTTATCTCCATGGCTTTAATACAAGCCTTTGCAGAGAAGTGTGACTATTTCATTTTTACATGAGAACTAAGTTTACAGATTCAGGAAAGACAAATTTTACTCAAATAGGCATGTATGATTCCATAACAGAAGATAAAATACAATGCATAGTTCCCAATGTTGAAATTGCTTTACACATATTCCTGACTTTAATAATCACAAACTGCAAAACAGAACGCTCATTTTTGTCCCTAAAGAGACTCAAAAACACTTATCCTACAACAATGATTCAAGAAAGACTCTATTCATTATCCTTATTATGTATAGAAGTAGATATTGTTCTGCAGCTTATTTGTGATGGAATCATTGAAGAATTTCTAAGAGCAAAGAATAGGAAGAAATATTTTAAATTATAACATGTTAGAGGTGAAAGATATCTAAAAATAAAATACAATTATTTGTTGTAATATTTGTTTTCTGATCATTACATTTTATTTTATGGTATCTTTTCATTTTTTCATTTATAGTTATAGCATTTATTACAAAACAAGCATCAAAATTGAAGTACGGGCCATTTAAAGCAAAATTGGTGAAAGTTAATTTTTCTTTGTGGGATAGCATGAGAATTTTACATTGATCGTTGAAACAGCTGAGTTCACTGATTCGTTTTCTTTGTTGTAGAATATGTAGAATATTCTTTTGTAGAAAAGAAAAATCTTAGTACCCTGCATCCACTAAAAATTTTATAATCCAGTTCATCTCATTCCACCAAAATGGCATATGCCACTTTTGCATTCAATAGATAATACTGTAGTTGCATTTAAAAAGTTACATCATGGATAGCCAAGACACTCACACACACACATATGTATATAGATGTATATACGTAACTCACATGTCCCGTTTGAATGTGTAAGTAAGCAGAGGAGGGGGGCACCACAGATTATCAGTATTTAGGGCCCTCACATACCTTAATCTGGCCCTGAGTTTAGAGCTATCTCTCAGGAACCAAAGACAAAAGCCAAATTACTTGAGTAAAGTAATTCCTTACCCCACAGGGAACAAGAGTGAAAAAACGAACATCCCTTATGAGGCTGTCCCATATTCCAGTTAAGAGTTCAGAAAAGCCTGATAATCTAAGATTATAGGGTGGACATGTAGGAGACATAGATGACAAATATTTTGGAGTCATAATCAGAAGGCCTTCAGATTTTTTGGGTCAAAAAGGTGATAGAAAGAAGAGAATCAAGAATATCTCCCCACCTAGATTTTATATATGGTAGCAGATGGTTTAAATAAATAATAAATTAAATAGAAATTAATAATATAGACAGACTGATAAATTTAAATTTTATTAACTTGTACCTGGAGAGGATGAAATCATGTTATTGATTTTGACCAACATCACCTTTTTTGGGGTGAAATTGATGGCATTAAGACTCTACATTATGTTTACAAAGTATAATATCTATAAAACCTAACCATACAGATTCATTTTTCCAGCAGTTTAGGAAGATAAATGAGCAGTATCATCACATTACCGTGGTCTCCTTCTAGAACTTTACTAAAACACTTTAGTCCCCTTAAAACTTGTGAATTATTGTGTTGTGAAATATTCACTATTGAAGTTATAAGTATTGGGAAGCATTTCATTTTCAGTGCTTGAAAATGTACCCTCCCCCACCCAAGAAAAAAAAGAAAAGCTGAAAGGCCAGTGGGGGCCCTGGGGTAGGCGACATTAAGTCAACCTCAGATCAGTGAAGATATGTAGATGGGGAAGGATTGTGTGGGCCCGCACAGCCAGCGTAGGACAACCTGCAGATGTTTGGAAATGTTCCTTAAAGCAGGGGATGATTTGGCAAGTTAACTTCAGGACAAATTCAGAAGAGGAACATGGTCTTGCCCCTAAAAATTAAAGATGTGGTGATTTGAATTAGAAAATTTGAGGTCTACATGCACTTGATTATCCTGAGACTCAATCAAAGGAACACAAGATAAATCAAAAGATAAAAAAATAATGTTTTCAACCAGAAAACTTGACAGAACTAAAATTTTTGAAAATTGTCAGGTAAGTATCTTTTTTTTTCAGAAGTCTCTATATTTGCAAAGACAGAACATTCTACAGTTGCAAAACAAACAGACAAATTGCTGACAAGTCTCCTGTTACACATAAATATTCAACCAGGGTTCTGATCATTGTTTGAAAAATTAAAGTAGGAGATGAACTGCTTTCCTTTGAGAGAGATCCTTCTAAATTAGTATGTAGTAATAGCAATGGACTTTGAAATATGACAATTTCCTGGTGTATTTCTCCAAAGATTCAAATCAGATTCAGATTTCCACATTTGCATTGTCAGAGAGTGTTAGTTAACTGAGAGATTGTCCAAAAAACAGAGGCTTCATATAATTCCAAAGGATTATTTCCACTAAGTCAGCTAAATTTGAGATAGACACAAATTATACAGCCATATTTTCCCTGTTAATCATAAAACTATTTCCAATAGGAAACACAATGTTTTTGAAAGAACTTAAGAATGCTATTGTAACTTTGTCTACTAATGTAATTCAGTAATAAGTTAGTAGCAAATAAACTATTTCTGAATTGTAGGTTGTGTGAGATGATTATTAAGGTCTCTCCTGAAAGTTTATAGCTCTAAAATCATGAACTTTCTACGAGGAATTGGTATAATAATAAAGGGTTCCATTAATGCTATGTCTCCCTCACTTCCAAGTGTTCCTGGAGTATAGTCAGAAGACCCAAGAAACATAAACAGATAGTCACAAACTCAGCAGTTTTACTGCCTCCTACTACTATACTCTGAATCCCTGGGTGGTACAAATGGTTAAGGTGCTCAGCTGCTAACAAAAAGGTTGGAGGTTCAAGTCCACCCAGAGGCACCTCGGAAGAAAGGCCTGGTGATCTACTTCTGAAAAAGCAGCCATTGAAAACCCTATGAAACACAATTGTACCCTGACACACATGGGGCCGCCATGAGTTGGAGTCGCAAATGGTTTTTTAAATTACCATTCTCTTCTTACTCCCCAAAACAATAATCAATTTGTGGGAATAGTGATGGTCGGAGTATGGTTTCCACTAACTGGGACAGGTGTCAGTGTTAGGCGATGACAGGAAATGGAGTGGAGAAGAAGGGATTTCAGGACAGGGAGCTTATCACACAGGAAGTTTTAACATGCAAATTAATCATGTCTTTGACCACTGAAAAAAACCTCCAGCAAATTTAGCAGAATACAGTGGCAAAGCAGGAGTTATCCTTATTTTTCTTTGTCTGGGCGAGTAGGCTTAGAAGTGCTTAATTTGTAAGGAGTATCTTGAAAAAAAGAGATAACTTAGCACAGGCAGCAAAGTGTAGTAAAATGATATGTTTTTATCTATCACTTCACTGTCAAGTGGACACTTCACTAAACACAGTGTCATTTACATATATCTTAGTGTTTTAAAGACATACAGTTGCCCTGAAGAATTGTTAAGGCTATATAAAAGTTAAGGATAAAAACCTAGATTTATGATGGCCTGGGCAATTTTGCCCTGTAGTATCTACTTTTAAAAAATGATTTTTTTAATACTGTAGCATGGTGAAAACTTGAGTATAAGTACATTTTTAGAGAAAAAATCTTAACAGCTTATATATTCTTTTGAAAGAAAATATAATTTTAAGATTTTGCTTAAGGTAATATTTCCACTCTCCACTCTTATTTTTTTTTTTTTTGTATTTAAACTAAGTCAAGGCATAGTGGCACAAGCAATATGAATATTGAATAATCTGTGCATAAAAAGAGCAAAATAAAAGTTTCACTTACATGTTAAGAAGGCTTCACTATAAAATAGTTTGACCTGTTAAGAGAGCATTGTAATGGTGAATGTAATCAATATCACTGAATTGTGTGGTTAAAATGGCAAACTTTCCGTTATACATATTTTACCATCATAAAATTAAAAATTAAAAAGGGAGAGAGAGAGCATTATAGGAAATTAAATGTAGGGAGACTAAGGAAAAACTGAAAGTGAGTATGTAAATCCTGAAAGCCAATTGCATTACCATGAAGAGAGGCAGCTTAGAGAAGTAGATTCCAAAGCCAGACTGCCTGGGTTTGATGCTGGTTCTACCACTTATGACCACATGACCTTGGACAAGCTAATTAACTTCTCTGGGACTCAGTTTGCTCATCTGTAAAATAGGAGTAATAATAAATGCTTACCTCATATGATTGTGATAAAAATTACATAAATCAATAGGTATAAAGCACTTAGAGAATATTGCCTGGTAATGGGCAAGCATGTGTTCATTTGTTCATTCATCCATCCATCTGTCCATCCATCTATCCATTCAACAAAGATTTAGTGAGCATCCCACTATGTGCTGGGCACTATTCTAACCAAAACCAGACTCGCTGCCGTTAAGTGGATTCTAACTCATGACAAGCCCATGTGCTACAGAGTAGAACTGAGATCCATTAAGTTTTCTTGGCTGTAATCTTCATGGAAGCAGACTGCCAGTGCTTTCTTCAGCAGCACCATTAGATAGGTTAGAACTGCCAACCTTTCAATCAGTAGCTGAGTGCAAACCATTTGCGTCACTCAGGGATCCATGGGCACTATTCTAGGTACTATAAATACATCAATGAAAAAACAGGCAAAAATCCCTGCCATCATGGAGCTTACATTCAAGTGGGAGGAGATAGACAATAAACATCATAAATAAGTACAGTAAATTATTTAGTTTGGGGAGGTGATAAAAGCTTTGGAAAAAAAGAGTGAGGGGAAGCAACTACGTATGGGGAGTGGCAATCTTTGATAAGGTTGCCAGAGTAGCATCTCTGAGAGTTGGCATTAGAGCAGACTAAGGGTGTTGCAGAGTTCCTGGATGGCACAAACGGTTAACATACTCAGGGGCTAACCAAAAGGTTGGAGGTTTGAGTCTGCCCAGAGGCACCTTGGAAGAAAGGCCTGGTGATCTACTTCCAAAAAAATCAGCCATTGAAGACCCTGGGGGGCACAGTTCTACTCTGACACGTACAGGGTCACTGCAAATTAGAGTTCCCTTAATGGCAACTGGTTTTAAGGGGTGATGCAGGTAGTGCAAATACCTGGGAGGGGACAGCTATGTTGAGTCCCTAAGGTAAGGGTCTGCTTGCCACATTCACAGAGTAGAGATGAGGCCAGGATGGCCAGGTAGAGTGAGGGGAGCAGAGCAGGAGAGGAGGTCAGAGTGGTAACCAGGCTCGCTTGTCGGGGGTCTGGGGCCACTGTAGAGACTTTGGCTTTTACTCCAAGTGAAATGGGCACCTTTGCAGGGTTTGAGCAGAGAAGTTGCAAGATCTGACTAAAGTTTTGGAAGGCTCTCCCTGGCTGGCTGCAGTGTTGACAATAATCTGCAAGGGAACAAAGGTGGAGACAGGAAAGCAGAGGGGCTGATGTAGTAACCCAGCAACCCAGAGGATGGAGTCTTGGACCAGCGTGGCTGTGGAGGCAGTGAGAAGTGGAGAGACTCTGGATAGATTTTGAAGGTAGAGAGTTCATTAACAGTTAGCAATCATTATAATTAATTATCATTATTATTATTGGTAATGAGAAAAACAACACGAAATACACTAATGTAATAATGTAAAGAGATTTGCATTGATTGGCTTAATGAAAATAATAAAGCATATGAATCTAACTGAAGAAACATTCAGTCCCCTATATCTGTGTGTATTAGTTTTCCTAGGTCTGTTATCACAAAATACAAGTTGGATGGCTTACAAGAACAAGATTTTATTTTCTCACAGTCCTGGAGGCTGGGAGTGCAAACCAGGGTATTGGCCATGTTTATTCCTTCTGAAGGCTCTGAGGGAGACTCTGTTTCATGCCTCTGTCCTGGCTTCCGGTAGCCCCAAGTGTTCTGTGGCTTGTAGCTACAGGGTCACATGGCATCTTTCCTCTGTCTCTATGTTTGCGTCTGTCTTCCACTCAGCCCACTCCAGTGCAACCTCAGTTAACCTAACTGATAACATCTTCAAAGACCCTATTTCCAAACAAGGTCACATTCACAGGCACCCGGGTTAGGACTTCAACATATCTTTTAGGGGGACACAATACAACACATTTTAAACTGAACACTCCTTGTTAGCTGCCATTGAGTCAGTCCCCAACTCATGGTGACCCCATGTACAATGGAAATAAACACTTCCTGGTCTTTCATGATCCCCATGATTGGTTGAGGATCGGATTGCTGTGATCCATAGGGTTATCACTGGCTGATTTTTGGAAGTAGATCACCACAGCTTCCTTCCTAGTCCATGTTAGTCTGGACACTCTGCTAAAACCAGTTCAGCATCATAGCAACACACAAGCCCTCACTGACAGACAGATGGTGGTTGCAAATGAGGTGTGGGAATCAAACCCAGGTGCCCACATGGAAAGCGAGAATTCTACCAATGAACCACCACTGCCCCCATGAACATGCATTACCAAAAAAAACCAAAACCCATTGTCGTCGAGTTGATTCTGACTCATAGCGACCCTATAGGACAGAGTAGAAGAGCTCCACAGGGGCATGCATTAGAGGCAGGTAAAGACAGCTTGAGGGGCTTTTGTGGTGCAGTGGTTAAGCACTCGGCTACTAATCAAAAGGTCAGCTGTTTGAACCCACCAGCCACTCCTTGGGAGTAAGATGTGGCAGTCTGCTTCATAAAGATTACAGCTTTGGAAACCCTATGGGGCAATTCTACTCTGTCCTATAGGGTCACTATGAGCAAGAATTGACTTGACTGCAATGGGTTTTTTGGTTAAAGACAGCTTGTCTACCAAATGTAAGCAAGTCCTATCCCATCAGCCTGCTCAGTATATGCTTTAGGCTCAGATTATCCATGCCCTCTCAGCTTTTCAAGATAAAACTGCGTCTAAAACCTCTGCTTCCTTCATATCATCCGACCACTTCATTCTGGGACTCATTCCATGCATTACTTCAGGTTACATCAAGGCACTGGACTATGTTTTTTGTTTGGTTGTTTTTCTGCTGCTCCCTGGATTTCTGTCAGTGATCCAGTTTTACAAATTGCTTGGCTGAGACTTGTGTTTGTCGTCTTCCTTTGTAACTGTGATTCACAGTGTACACCCTTTAAACAGAATCCTCTCAGCCTGCAAGACTGGAAAGCTTGTTTGAAAAACAAATTGCAGCACAAGCTGTCTACACACGGTTTTTGCTTACCATGCTCAAATGGTCAAACATAATTAAGAAAGCACATTCAAAATCTCCATTTTTTAAATGAGCCAAAATGTTTTCAGATGCTGATCAGCTGGTGATGTCACCTTGCACCTTTAGGGTGCCCAAGACAAGTCCAGTCAGCTGAGAAAACAAATTTCAAAATTAGGATTTAACTAGAAAAGGAGACAACTTTGACTATCTTCAAAATCTCCTTAAACAGTAAACCTGTTGTCATCGAATTGATTCCAACTCATAGCGACCCTATAGGACAGAGTAGAGATGCCCCATAGGGTTTCCAAGGAGTGGCTGGTAGATTCGAACTGCCCACCTTTTGGTTAGCAGCTGAGCTCTTAACCACTGTGCTACCAGGACTCCATAAAGTCACCTTAGACTTTGTAAAAGATGTATTCAAACCTGGGCTTTACAATTCAATAAGAAAGTGCAATAATTACAGTAAGCCTTTAGGATCTTTGATTCATAAACTTTTCACTCTGAACAGAGTTTAGACATCTCTCTTCTGGTTCCACTCTTTCATGTGTAAAACAGGACAATAACAGCGTTTGCCATACAGTATTCTTTTCTGGGCTAAATAAGACTATGTAAACACTTAGTGCCCTGCCTGGGCCAGGGTAGGCGTCCAACAAATGTTGGCTATTACTGCCATTATTGATTGCATAACTTCTGTTTCATGCACTTGCTGGAGGGGGAAAATAAGGTTAAAATAGCAAAGCAACATGTGTGTGACTCTGTCCCTCCCACAGACTTGTAAGAACTCCAGCCTCGCAAATTATTCCTTGGTGGTTCAGAGAACCCCCAGGAGCATCATGGTTCTGTTTGACAACTTAACTCTCTTTGCCACTACAAGGGAGGTGTCATCTTCCTCTGTCTGGACACTGTAACTATCTCAGATGACTCCTAAGTCCCCAAACACTCTGACCAGAGGGATGTTGCTGTTGTCAGTGGCCATCATGCACAGCAGAGTCGGACCATTGTGATTCGTAGGGTTTTCATTGGCTGATTTTGGGAAGCAGATCACCAGACTTTTCTTCCTAGTTCATCTTAGTCTAGAAGCTTGACTGAAACCTGTTCAGCATCGTAGCAACACACAAACCTCCACTGACAGATAGATGGTGGCTGTACATGAGGTGCATTGGCCAGGAATTGAACCTGGGTCTCCTGCATGGAAGGGAGAATTCCACTGAACCGCCACTAACAGCCATTGCTCTCTGACAAGGGCCATATGACCCTTCTTATCCACCCTGGGTCAGCTGCTGAGCTTGCTTCTCAGGCCTCTGTGTTCTCCTGAGGCCACCAGTATGCTCTACCCTTCATCTGCCTGTTCTGCAATGTCTTCAGGAGATGGACATGAAGCAGGCCTTTCATTTGTACCACGTGCTCTCTTCAGTGCTCCAGCACAAGTCCCTGGGGAAAGCGTGTGGGCTGGACATCATGAGCTTTCTCTTCTGTCTGGGGCCCCTTTCTCTGGCCCCGTGTCTTCCCTCCAGCTAGTTATTTGTCTGGGGTTTCACAGTCATTGATGTAAACAAGCCCTAGAGGCTCTGCCCAGCCTGTCCCCTAAAACCTGAAACAGTTCAAACCTTCAAACTGCAATTGCAACTTGATATTCTGGGAAGGCAGCAAATATACACGATGGTTAAGAGCAAGATGGACATGGGTTCCAGATCCAGCTGGCCAGTTAGGGTTGTGTCAAGTTGGATAGCTCATTTCACCTTTCTATGTCCTTATTTCCCCTGCCCCACCTCTAAAGTGGGGATAGTAATACCTCCCCTCACCCAAAACCCGTTGCCATCGAGTCGATTCTGACTCACAGAGACCTCACAGGGAGATTGAATAAGGATTAAATGAGATAACCTATGTAAAGTGCTTTGCACAGCACCGAGAGAAAAGCAAGCTCTCACTGTTGCTGCTTTTGGTTATTTTAAATTCCACATTCATATTCCTACTATCAACAGGACAACTCCAGCTGGATTTCCCTCAAGCACCATGCTCTACAAAACTGTTCCTCTTCTCCTTCATCCAGCATCACCAAGTTCCTGCCATTTGTAGCCCGGAACCCTCAGATTCTCTTTCCCTCCTCTCCATTTCCTCTACCATTGTCTTCCTTCACACCTCAGCAGCGTCCCTGGAACTACTATTGCAGCAGCAATCTAACTAAGCAGGAATTCCTTTCTTGGCCCCTTTCCCTCCAAAACATTCTGCACACTGCAGAGATGTAAAGACAGTCTACCAGCTCGTCCTTGCCTGCAGGAAAAGGCAAAAACTCAACACCTTAGAAAGACTTACAAGGCACTTCATAATCCCTAAACCTACGTCTCCAGACTCATCTTGCATCACTCCAATACGAGGGCTCCTTGCTGATATGTCTCTGCTCTCCTGTTGTTGATGGGCACCGTGGAGTTGATTCTGACTCTTAATGACCCCATGTGACAGAGTAGAACTGCCCCATGGATTTTTCTAGGCTGTGATATTTACAGAAGCGGATTGGCAGGTCTTTCTCCTGCGGAGCGGCTCGGTGGGATTGAATTGCTAACCTTTCGGTTAGCAGCTGAGCCTTAACCGATGCGCCACCAGGGGTCCTTCTACACTGTCCTAGGCTCACCAAGCTGGCTGCTGCAGACATTTCCTCTTTGGCTCACCACCCCTGACCCTGGCTGTGCAGAATTACAATGTGGACTCAAAACACTTACCCCAGACCCCTCAACTCAGGGGAATCATTCCATAAGCTTCTTGGGTCTGACCATTGGAAGTCCATCTTGGAATTAATTATCTCTGGGTCTGAGCACCAAAGCTGTGGGAAATCAATTCTCTCACCTTCTCAGGTCCGAGGGAGGTGGCTTTGGGGGGCGGTCCCTACCCAGCAGAGGGGAAAGAGTACATTGTCCTGGTCACCCCAAACTTCTCATCCTTCTGCTGAACAATCCAGAGTCTTTCTTGACTCTTTGCACATGTTATACCATCTTTCTAGAAAGTTCTCCTCTCTGTTTCCATCTTAGCAAACATCTGGCTTACAGTTTGCATCACCATATGCTTGATATTCTTATGGCTTCTCACCTAACTAGATTTCAGTTCCTCATAATTGATTGTTTTCTTCATCCTTTTATGTCCAGCTCTTAGCAAAGGACATTGTAAGCTCTCAATAAATATTTGGTGGATGGATGAATGAATGAAAGATGGATTTTCTTGTTTTTCTTTTCTTGATGGATAAATCACAAGACCTACCATTCTAAGAAAAAGTGGGAATAATACTTTTCCAAAGGGCAAATTCCCAGAGATTTAAAACAATTTCCAGATAATCCTAATTTAAAACATTGATAACTTGAACTAAGTATTCTTGAGTCATGCAAACTGTTAACGTGCTCAGCTGCTAACCTAAAGGTTGGAGGTTCTAGTCCACCCAGAGGCACCTCAAAAGAAAGTCCTGGTGATCTACTTCCAAAAAAATCAGCCACCGAAAAACTTTATGGAACTCAGCAATTCCACTCTTAGGTATATACTGAAGAGACCTGAAAGCAGCAACATGAACAGACACATGTACGCTAATGTTCATTACAGCACTATTCACAGTAGTCAAAACGTTGAAACAACCTAAATGTCCATCAACAAGATGAATGGACAAACAAAGTGTGGTACATACATACAATGCAATACTATTCAGCCATGGAGAGAAATGAAGTCCTGATTCATGCTACAACATCTATAACACAGATGAACCTTGAAAACCTTATGCTCAGTGAAATAAGTCAATCACAAAAGGGCACATATTGTATGCGCTCACTCATATGAAATAACAAGAATAGGCAAATGTATAGAGATCAGCATTTATTAGTGGTTACCGGGGCAGGGAAACTCTGGTGGCGTAGTGGTAAAGAGCTACAGCTCTTAACCTTGGAAACTCTAAGGGGCAGTTCTACTCTGTCCTATAGGGTTTCTGTGAGTTAGAATCAATTCGATGGCAGCGGGGTTTTTTTTTTTTTTTTTTTGGTTACCAGGGGCAGGAGGGAGGGGGAGAGGGAGGGCCATTGTTTAGGAAGTAGTTTCTGTTTATGGTGATGGGAAATTTGGCCATGATGATGGGTGATGGTTGCCCAACATGATTAATATAATTGATATCATTACACTGTACACCTGAAGAATGTTGAAATGGCAGATTTTGTGTTATATATATTTCTACCACAATAAAAAAGAAAACCCTGGGGAGCACAGTTCTACTCTGACACACATGAGGTTGCCATGAGTTGGAATCACTCCACGGCAATTGTTTAACTTGAACTTGCAAAATTTCCTCAGTTCTATATTTACCTTTTGTGTGGAGACCAGGTCATTGAGTACCTATGAGAAAGGCCAACTACATCAGATCCTTGGAGTCTTATTATATAATGTGAATTTAAAATTCTAGGCTGACTCACTGAGATGCAAATGTTCTTGCTATTTTATGGCTTTAGTGAAGCAAAGTATGTCCTTGAAAACAAATATCTAGGAAAACGCATAAGTGCAGTAAGATTCTGCAGAATAAAAGTGATTTTAAACCTCATCAACATTGAACCATATGAATAATGATGATTATTATCAGTGTCATACTCATTATTTTGTTAAATACAACTGATGCTTGCTATGAGCCACGCACTGTGCTAAGCCTTTATAGGTATTAACTCATTTAATTTTCACAATTATGATTTTCAGCTCTATTATTAGCTCCACTTACAGATGAGGAAACTGAGCAAATGGCCCTGAAGCTGATCCCAAACGGTGAGATCTCTAAAGCCCTTCATCTTAACCTTGTACAAAAATAAATAAATAAGGAAAGCTCTTTGAAAATTACGTTTGAAATCTTTCTTAATATTATCTATCACAGCACTGTTTTTTGTTTTTAAAGAAACATTCCACCATGCATCTGTCATTTTGTCATACTGTGGTGGCTTTTGTGTTGCTGTGATGCTGGAAGCTATGCCACCAGTATTTCAAATACTAGCAGGGTCACGCAGGGTGGACAAATTTTAGTGGCGCCTCAGGCTAAGACAGACTAGGAAGAAGGACCTGGCAGTCTACTTCTGATGTGTAAGTTTGTTAGTTTCCTTTGTGGTTACCTTAAAATTTACCTCTATTTTTCTAAGTTTAAACCAATCTTTTATTTCTTGATATCACCTTAACTTCCTCTCCATATGAAAGTCCTATGACTACACTATTTAGTCCTTCTTTTTTGTTTTAATGTTGTCATCTTACATATTGACATCTCTGTTTCCCTATGTTCAGTGTTTTAGTTTAGACTTATTTTTGTGCTGGCAGTCTACTTCTGAAAAAATTGGCCAGTGAAAACCTTATGAATAGCAGTGGAACGTTGTCTGATACAGTGCCAGGAGATAAGCCCCTCAGATTGGAAGTCACTCAAAATATGACTGGGGAAGAGCTGCCTCCTCAAAGTAGAGTCAACCTTAATGACACGGATGGAGTCAAGCTTTCAGGACCTTCACTTACTGATGTGGCATGATGTACGATGAACAGAAACAGCTGTGAACATCCATTAATAATCGGAACATGGAATGTACGAAATATGAAACTAGGAAAATTGGAAATAGTAAGAAATGAAATGGAAAGCATAAAATTTGGTATCCTAGGCATTAGTGAGTTGAAATGGACAAGTACTGACCATTTTGAACCAGATAATCATATGGTGTACTCTGCCAGAATGACAAATTAAAGAGGAATGTTAAAAAGAACATTTCAATATCTATCCTGGAGTTCCATGCTGTCAGTGATAGGAAGACCAGTTAATATGACTGTTACTCAAATTTATGCACCAACTGCTAATGCCAAAGATGAGGAAATTGAAGATTTTTACCAACTTCTGCAGTCTAAAATTGATCAAACATGCAATCAAGATTCATTGATAATTACTTGTGATTGGATTGTGAAAGATGGAAACAAAGAAGGATTAGTAGTTGGGAAATATGGTCTTGGTGATAGAATCAACCCTGGTAATCACATGATAGAATTTTGCAAGACCAATGACTTACTCATTGCAAATACCTTTTTTCAACAACATAAACGGCAATTATACACATGGATCTCACCGGATGGAAAACACAGGAATCAAATATACTACTTCTGTGGAAAGAGACAATGGAAAAACTCAATATCATCAGTTAGAACAATACCAGGAGCCAACTGCAGAACAGACCATCAATTGCTCCTATGGAAGTTAAAGTTGAAGCTGACAAAAATAAAAACAAGTCCATGATAACAAAAATACGACCTTGAGTATATCCCATCTGAATTTGGAGACATCTTAAGAATAGATTTGATGCAATGACCGAACACCAGATGCATTGTGGGCTGACATCAAGGATATCGTATATGAAGAAAGCAAAAGGTCATTAAAAAGATGGGAAAAAAAGAGAAGACGAAAATGGATGTCAGAAGAGACTCTGAAACTTGCTCTTGAACATAGACTACCTAAGTGAATGGAAGAAATGATGAAGTAGAAGTGCTGAACAGAAGATTTCAACAAGCTGCTAGAGAAGACAAAGTAAACTATTACAATGAAGTGTGCAAAGACCTTGGGTTAGAAAGCCAAAAGGGAAGAACACGCTCGACATTTCTCAAACTGAAAGAACTGAAGAAGAAATTCAAGCCTTGAGTTGCAATTTTAAAGAATTCCATGGGGAAAATATTGAATGATGCAGGAAGCATCAAAAGAAGATGGAAGGAATACACTGAGTCACAGTACCAGAAAGAATTGGTCCATGTTCAACCATTTCAGGAGGCAGCATATGATCAAGAACTGATGGTACTGAAGGATGAAGTCTAAGCTGCACTGAAGGCATTGGCGAAAAACAAGCCTTCAGGAATTGATGGAATACCAACTGAGATATTTCAACAAGTGAATGCAGTGCCTATCCATGTATGCCAAGAAATTTGGAAGACAGCTACTTGGCCAACCAGCCAGACTAGATACATATTTTTGCCCATTCCAAAGAAAGGTGATCCAACCGAATGGATAAATTATTGAACAATATCATTGCTATCACACACAAGTAAAAATTTTTTAAAGACAATTCAAAAGCGTTTGTAGCAGTATATAGACAGGGACTGCCAGAAATTCAAGCCAGATTCAGAAGAGGACGTGGAATGAGGGATATCATTGCTAATGTCAGGCAAATCTTGGGTGAAAGCAGAGAATACCAGAAAGATGTTTATCTGTGTTTCATTGACTATGCAAAGACATTCGACTGTATGGATCATAACAAATTATGGATAACAGTGCGAGAACAGGAATTTCAGAACACTTAATTGTGCTCATGAGGAACCTGTACATAGACCAAGAGGCAGTTGTTTGAACAGAACAAGGCAATACTGTGTGGTTTAAAGTTAGGAAAGGTGAGCGTCACGATTATATCCTTTCAGCATACTTATTGAATCTGTATGCTGAGTAAATAATCCAAGAAGCTGGACTATATGAAGAAGAACATGGCATCAGAATTGGTGGAAGACTCATTAACAACCTTCCATATGCAGATGACACATTCTTGCTTGCTGTACAGGAAGAGGTCTTAAAGAACTTACTGATGAAGATAAAAGACTACAGCCTTCTGTATGGATTACACCTCAACACAAAGAAAACAGAAATCCTCACAACTGAACCAACAAGCAACACCATGATAAACAGAGAAAATACTGAAGTTGTCAATGATTTCATTTTACTTGGATCCGCAATCAGTAAAGCAGTAGTTATGAAGTCAAACATATTGCATTGGGCAAATCTGCTGCAAAAGATCTCTTTAAAGTGTTAAAAAGCAAAGATGTCACTTTGAGGATTAAGGAGCACCTGACCCAAGCCATGATATTTTCAGTTGCCTCATATGTATGTGAAAGCTGGACAATGAATAAAGAAGACTGAAGAAGAATTGATGTCTTTGAATTATGGAGTTGTCGAAGAATATTGAATATACCATGGACTGCCAGGAGAACGAACCAGTCTGTCTTGGAAGAAGGACGACCAGAGTTCTCCTTGGAAGCGAGGATGCCAAGACTTTGTCTCACGTACTTTGGACGTGTTACCAGGACGGACCAGTCCCTGGAGAAGAATATCGTGCTTGGTAAGGTAGAGGGTCAGCAAAAAAGAGGAAGACCCTCAACAAGATAGATTGACACGGTGGCTGTAACAATGGGCTCAAACATAGCAATGCTTGTGAGGATGGCACAGGGCCAGGCAGTGTTTTGTTCTCTTTGTTATCCGTAGTGTCGTTATGAGTCAGAACTGACTCGAAGGTGCCTAACAACAACAAGAAAACATTCCAAATAGCATGAGGTCTTCATTCTTGACTCAATGGGGTCCATATTCTGACAAGCCTGACTCCCCACAAAACACAGAGGGGAGACAGGCAGCCAGGAGTGTGAGGACACATTGTCCAAAGACTTCAGGTATGTCCTCCTGTCACGGTATATGCAGCCCAGTTTGTCAGAATGAGCAAGGCGAAAGAGGTAAAGAACATAGCATTTCTGGACTGATTAAAGGTTAAGGCCATCCCCCCAAGGAGATTCCGGGAAGATCACTTATTGTGTGGGTCTCTCTCTACATGACCTGTTTCATGATGAGGATCTGGTTCAAACAAAAGCCCAGAATTCAAATCTTAGCAAACTCACCTCTATTTCATCTTTACATTTTCTCTCTTTATATTCAGATCTCTCAAGGGGGAAAAGAAAATTCTACCTGCTTCTTCCATCCACATCATTGCCGTTCACAAAAACGAGTGAACAAATGAAAAACAAAACAGACAGACACATTTCCTACTATGATTTAGGTTAAGTAGAATCAGGCTTGGGGTTTTTGTCCATATTCACACTATTGCAGAAGGAGTCCTCATAAAGGAAGAAGATTTTGCTATGGAGTCTCAGTAGCAATAACAAAGACATAAAACTTCACAGGTCTCTATAATGAAAGACGGGCTAAAGATTCTAATGGGTATTTCAAGCAGAAATAATAACAATATCAACAGTTAGATCTCCCGGTTTATCTTAAATGATATATATTTATAACTACCTTAATATTTCAATATTACTATGGATTTTTTTCAATATTGATATTCAGTATCTTGATGTAGAACTATTAAATATGCGATGGACTGCCAAAAGAGCAAACAAATCAATCTAAGGAGAAATACAACCACAGTGTTCCTTAGAAGACAGGATGGCAAGACTTCCACTCTTTTACTTTGGACACATCATGAGAAAAATCCAATCACTAGAAAAGGACATCATGTTTGGTAAAATACAGGGCCAATGAAAACGAAGGAGACTCTTCATGAGGTGAACTGATGTGATAGCCGCAACAATGAGCTCAAATATTCCAATGATCATGAAGATAGCACAGGACTTGGCAACATATTGTTTTGTTATACATAGGGTCGCCATGAATTGGAGCCGACTTGATGGCAAGTAGCAAGAACATGTTAATAGTATATTTTTAGGATTCCAGAAAATCCAGTTTTTCCATTGGATAAAAACAAAAGAGGACTGTCATGGATTGAATTATGTCCCCCCAAAAATGTGTGTATCAATTTGGCTGGGCCGTGATTCCTGGTATTGTGTGGTTTTCCTATATGTTGTAAACCCTGCCTCTATGATGTTAATGAGGGAGGATTAGCGGCAGTTGCGTTAGTAAGGCAGGACTCAGTCTATAAGACTGGATTGTATCCTGAGGCAATGTCTTGAGATATAAAAGACAGAAGTGAGCAGTGAGACAGGGGGACCTCATACCATCAAGAAAGCAGTGCCGGGAGCAGAGCGTGTCCTTTGGACTGGGGTCCCTGCGCAGAGAAGCTCCTAGTCCAGGGGAACACCGAAGAGAAGAAGGCCGACAGAGAGAAAAAGCCTTCCCCTGGAGCTGACGCCCTGAATTTGGACTTTTAGCCTACTTTGACTGTGAGGAAATAAATTTCTCTTCGTTAAAACCATCCACTTGTGGTATTTCTGTTATGGCAGCACTAGATGACAAAGACCAAGGACATAAATGCACAAAAGAGTTCAGAAGCAGATCCCTTGTCATATTTTCAAAGTAAAGAGTACCACACTTGACTTGGCTTGGAGGGCAAATTTGGCTCTTGGAGCTGTCTCTGAAATTGGGGCTACTTTCTCATGGGCATGGCAGGCCTGCCTTCTATACTCACCTGTTCCAAGACACATTAGCCTGCTAAGTGAAATCCAAAGCCACACAGTGTCAACACAGCACCCCTGTGTAAATATTTGTTCAAGAGAAAATTTCTTAACTGCCTGTACAACCAGTTTTCTAGCAGGTGGTAAGATGAAAAGGAGAATGAAGGCGTGCATTAAAAGAATGTCTTATAAGAGCTCTAGCAATTACTGTATTGCCTTTATCATGACTCATACTTAATGGTCTTTTCCAACCTCCATTTCTCTCTGGTCTTCCCCTCACACCCAACTCTTCTAATAAAAAGCTTTCTAAGTCTTTAGCTCTTTTGGCAAGGAGAATTAAACTGCTATTAGCCACCAGGTGTTATACCACTTACTTTCAAATTGCTCTTAAACCTCCCTTTGGAATTCTGAATATAAATACTAGAAAGAAGAAAAGGGAATAAGAAGAGAAGAAAACAGAAAAGAAGTGAGTAAATTTGCAGCCTTTCTGGTAGCTTTCGTTTTAACAGGCTATAGTCTGTTCTGGGAACTCAGTGGTTAAGTGCTCAGCTATTAACCAAAAAGTCAGCAGTTCAAACCCATCAGTCACTCAGGGGAGAAAGACATGGCAGTCTGCTCTCATAAAGATCTAGTCTTGGAAACCCTACGGGGCAGTTCTACTCTGTCCTATAGGGTCACTGTGAGTCAGAATCAAGTCTATGGGAGTATGGCAGCAGGGTTTTTTTTTTTTTCTTGGTTTAATCTGTTTTTTCCTCTATTTGCCTTCATTTTTTGTTTCTTATCTCATTCATCTCCTCTCACATTCATCTTATTTTTTTTTCTTTTTGTTGTTGTTGTTGTTGCTATGTGTCATCAAGTTGGTTCTGACTCGTAGTGACCCTATGTACAACACAACGAAAACTGTCTGGTCCTGCACCACCCTCACAGTGTTTGAGACTATTATTGCAGCCACTGTACCAATCTATCTCGTTGAGGATCTTCCTTTTTTTTCAATGACCTTCTATTTTACGAAGCATAATGTCCTTCTCTAGGGACTTGTCCCTCCTGATAACGTGTTAAAGTACATGAGATGAAGTCTTGCCATCTTCACTTCTAAGGAGTATTGTGGCTTTACTTCTTCCAAGATAGATTTGTTCATTCTTTTGGCAGTCCATGGTATATTCAATATTCTTCGCCAACACCATAATTCAAAGGCATCAATTCTTCTTCAGTCTTCCTTATTCATTGTCCAGCTTTCACATGTATATGAGGTGATTGAAAAAATCATGGCTTGGGTCAGGCACGTCTTAGTCCTCAAAGTGACATCTTTGCTTTTGAACACTTCAAAGAAGTCTTCTGCAGCAGATTTGCACACTGTAATAGGTTGTCTAACTTCCTGACTGCTGCTTCCATTGGCGTTGATTGTGGATCCAAATAAACTGAAATTCTTGACAACTTCAATATTTTCTCTGTTATCATGATGTTACTTATTGGTTCAGTTGTGAGGATTTTGTTATCTTTATGTTGAGGTGTAATCCAGACTGAAGGCTGTGGTCTTTGATCTTCATCAGTAAGTGCATCAAGTCCTTTTCACTTTCAGTAGGCAAGGTTGTGTCATCTGCATATCGCAGGATGTTAAGGAGAGAGGTTCTAGGTAACCAGGTTATAGTGTTCTCTCTCTTCCTGGGGTTTAAAAATAGTCTGTGAGAGAAGGAGAAATGATATTATATTATGAAAAAAGAAATTGAAGCTCAGATAATTTATGTGCTTTGGCTAATGTCAAAAGCTATCAAGGGATAGAGTGGGAATGCAGAGGGGCTCTCTTGGTTTGTTAGTGTTGCATAGAAATACCACAGATTGCTGTCTTTAAAAACAAAAATTAATTTTCTCATAGTTCTGGAAGCTGCAAGTTCAAATCAGGGTCTCAGCCCTGTCGATTCCTTCTGTGGCCTCTCTCCTACTTTCTAGTGTCAGCCAGCAATCCTGGACATTCCTTTGCTTGTAGATGGGTCTTCACATGGCATCTGTCTTCCCCCTGTGTGTGTGTCTCTGTGTCTATTCTGCTTTTTTATAAGACACCTCTCAGATGTGATTAGGTTTAGGACACACCCACATCTGTTAGGACCCAATTAACATAACAAAAGAAAAGTCCTATTTGGAAACAGGGTCATAGTCACAGGTATAGGGGTTAGGACTTCCAACATTTTGGGAGGACACAATTTAATTCATAACAGGGGCACTCAGCACCATTCCCCTGCCACCCTCCCCATTATACTCTTTAACACATGAGGTTGCCATGAGTCAGAATCGACTTGACAGCAGTGGGTTTGGTTTGGTTTTTGGTTATTCAAAGAACATGCTGAGGTGAAATGTGAGTAAGGAATATCAGAAAGTTGACAAAATTCAATGACATAATCCATTGAATAATTAGTAGAATTACTCTTATTCACACTCAGGATAATGGATTGTTTTATAGATGTGTATTTACAATCTAGATCTTTTTATTCTTTTTTTAGTATGTAAGACAGAAAAACACCAAGCAGAGCAACATATAAATGCATACAATATAGGAAACAGAGATGCAAGACAAGGTTGTTCATTCTTTCTTAGAATAAAAACACTGTTATTACTATTTTTTTTTTAAAAAGGCAATGCAGTGCAAGGGTGTCTATTATATGGTCTTTCTGCCCCTGGGTTCGTAATTATCCCAAAATGATTAGTCAAGCTGCAGTCTTGCAAGTGGTAGGTCTATTTACTACCCACATAAACAGATTGGTTGGTTTACTAGCCTCATAAGTGGCTTGTATTCCCCCTAATAGGACTGAGCAGCTTGGTCTAACTAGGGGATTGGTCACTTTGCGGTCCTGCTGGGAGGGCCACGCCTTGAAATTGCCACATAGGAGGCCAATCTCACAGAGTTTTTTTTAATTTGTCTTATAGATTAGTCTAATCTTTGGCTGAAGGGTGAATTTCGGGATTGGCTTCAGTTATGAGTTAACAGGGTGTCTGGGGCCATAGTCTCAGGGGTTCCTGAAGCCTCTGTCAGACCAGTAAGTCTGGTCTTTTTTTGTGAATTTGAATTTTGTTCTACTTTTTTCTCCGGCTGTGTCCGGAACTCTCTATTGTGATCGCTGTCAGAGTGGCCGGTGGTAGCTGGGCATCATCTAGTTGTTCTGGGCTCAGGCTGGTGGAGACTGTGGTACTGGGGTCCATTAGTCCTTTGGACTAATATTTCCCCTGTGTCTTTGGTTTTCCTCATTCTCCTTTGCTCCAGACAGGATAGGACCAATAGATGTATCTTAGATGGCAGTTTGCAAACTTTTAAGACCCCAGATGCTACTCACCAAAGTAGGATGTAGAACATTTTCTTTAGGAGCTGCATTATGCCAGTCGACCTAGATGATACCTATGACCATGTCTCCAGCCCTCCCAGAGATTTTTGGGGGGACTTCTTGACCATCAAGTGCCTGGAGACAAGCAAGTCCCTTAGACCGGGGTCCCTGTGCTGAGAACATTGCAGACCCAGATAAAAGAGCTATAATCTGGGTGGATGGCTGTAACACTGAAGACAGAGAGAGATGGTTGTTGGCCCATGGAGACTGATGGTTACAGTGGGCCAGTCGGCCCACAGGGAGAAACTATGTGCCTCCTGGCAGGAGGATAGAGCTGCTGATTCCAGGCCCAGCAAGGCCCTGTAACAGAGTAGAACTGGGCTCCACTAGAGCTGTGTGGGCCTGGACACCAGGGTGGGAACCAGAAACAGTGGTGGCATGAACACAGCATCTGACTTGCTGAGTGACATAAGTATGGACATGGGTAATTTGGGGAAGGGTAAGCTGGAGTTCCCACTTGGAGACATAAGCAGGTCCCTTGGCTACAAAATGGGTTATGTATAGGGAGCAGGACCAGTTCACCATAAAGAATCTATTCCTATTGTTTATCGTTTGCTCTCTATAAATATTAATAGTGGCTTTCACTTTGCCAACATTGTGTAGTGTACTATGTGTCTGGCTTGAACATACTAGACGAGTGTTGCCCCCATGGAGCAGTTGATACCACTGGGTGAAGTACTCATTTCTAGCCATCTTATTGCTGCTTAGAAGATTGAGGCACAGTCTGCATGTCCAACACAGACAGATAGACAGGCAGCAAAATAGTATTCTCATGGGAGTGGTGCTAGGTCAATCACTAAGCATATTTAAAACCACTCAGTACCAAATGCCAGGTGGTGTCCTGGGGGCTGCAATCCTGAGAAGACAGCAACTTGAAATAGATAACGTTATGCAGCTTCCAGCTCTCCCCTCCGTAACAGCGCTATGTAAACCGCACTTGATGTAGCCGATGGTGTAATGTGGATTACATACTTAGGTCAATGACTTTTTACACCGCCGTTTTCAAACTTGACCAGCATTAACAAGGGGAACTTTTGAAGAGAAAATGAAAAAATTTCTTTTTTGTTTCATTTTCAAGTAAAAGCCTACGTATTTATAATGTTAATGAAATCCAGAAGGCAAGTGAGACAGAGGCTGTAGGGAGCAGTGGAAAGAGTATCAGTTTGGGAAGCAGGAGACTTGTCCAGCCTTCAAGAAAGGAAAGAATCATAGAAGAGTTGAGTCTACAGATAAAAGTCAGAAAGTCAGTGAGTATGCAATTATGAGAAAACGACTTGGTTGAAATAACCAGTTGCAGCTGAGTCATTTCTGACTCATGGACCCCATGTGTGTCAGAGTAAAACTGTGCTCCATAGGGTTTTTTTTTTTTTAATTTTTTTATAACTTTGTTTTTTGTTGTTGAGAATATACACAGCAGAACATACACCAATTCAACAGTTTCCACACATACAATTCAGTAATATTGATTACATTCTTCGAGTTGTGCAACCCTTCTCACCTTCCTTTTCTGAGTTGTTCCTCTCCCATTAAGATAAACTCATTGCCGCCTAAGGTTCCTATCTAATCCTTTGAGTTACTGTTGTTAGTTTGATCCCATACAGATAGATCTTAAAAGAGCATAATGCTCAAGGCAGACATTCTTTATTAGTTAGACTAAACTACTGTTTGGTTTTAAGAAGACTTCAGGGGTTATTTTTAATTTAAGTTTCAAGGTTTAAACATTATCTCAGGGCAATAGTTTTGGGAGTTCATCCAGCCTCTATGGCTCCAGAAATGCTGGATTCCATGAGATTTTGAAATTCTGCTCTGTATTCTCCTCCTTTTAATCAGGAGTCTTCTATAGAATCTTTGACCAAAATTTTCAGGGATGGTAGTTGGGCACCATCCAGTTCTTCTGGTCTCATGGCAAAGGAGGCAGTTGTGGATGGAGGCCATTATTGCATACTCCATTTACTCCTCCTATTCCTGACTCTTCTTCCTCTGTTGCTCCAGGTAAATGGAGGCCAGTTGTGCCATAGATGGCCACTCGCAAGTTTTTAAGACCCCAGATGCTACAAAACTAACCAGGAAATGGGCCAAAATTTTTTCCCCCTAAATTGTATTTATTTTGTTGTTATTGTTGAGCATACACACAGTAAAACATACACCAATTCAACAGTTTCTACATATACAATTTGGTGACATTGATCACCTTCTTCAAGCTGTGTAACCTTTCTCACCCTCCTTTTCTGAGTTGTTCCTCTTCCGTTAACATAAACTCACTGCCCCCAATCTTTCAAGTTGCTGTTGTCAGTTTGATCCCATATAGACAGTTCTTAAAAGAGCATAATGCCCAAGGCAGACATATTTTACTAGTTAAGCTAAACTATTATTTGATTTTAAGAATACTTCAGGGGATATTTTTGGTTTAAGGCTTCAAGTTTATCTCAGGGCATTGGTTTCAGGGTTTCATCCACCCTCCATGGCCCAGAAAGTCTGGAGTCCCTGAGAATTTGAAATTCTGTTCTGCATCTTCCCCTTTCTGTTCAGGATTCTTCTATGGGAATCTTTGATCAAAATATTCAGTAATGGTAGCTGGGCACCATCCATTTCTTCTGGTCTCATGGCAAAGGAGGCAGTTGTTCACAGAGGCAATTAGCCACACATTCCATAACCTCTTCCTATTCCTGACTCTCCTTCTTTCTCTGTAGATGCAGGTGAATGTAGACCAATTGTGTCTTGGATGGCTGCTCATAAGCTTTTAAGACCCCAGGTACTAGGCAACAAACTAGGAGGTAGAACAGAAGCACTGAACACATTATTAGGCCAACTAACTGGGATATCTCATGAAACCATGACTCTAAACCTCCAAACCAAGGTACCAAATCCCATAAGGTGTTTGATAGTACATAAGCTGCCTCAGCAGCTATTCTTTTCTTTTTTTTTTTGGTTGTTGTTGTAAATACATCTGTCACACAACGTTTGCTAATTCAACTTTTTACAGGTGTACACCTTATTAAAGAGCTCAGCTGCTAACCAAAAGGTCAACAGCTGATATCTACCAGCTGCTCCTTGGAAACCCTATGGGGCAGTTCTATTCTGTCCTATAGGGTAGCTATGAGTTGGAATCAACTCAACAGCAATGGTTTTTTCTTTTCTTTTCTTTTTTTTTTAACAATTTATTGACAGCAATTACGATAGTTGGCTGTGCAACCCTACCTGTAATCAATGCAATTTTTCTGTCACCATTAACCCCCCTTTTCTCCCTCCCTCCCACTTGTCCCTGCTAATAAACTTTATAATATAAACTAATAAACTTTGGTCTTATACAGTTGCCTTTTCTTGTCTTTTTATATAAGTGAGGTCATACAATATTTGTCCTTTTGTGATAGGCTTATTTCACTCAGCATAATGTCTTCAAGCTCCATCCACACTGTAGCATGTATCAAGACTTCATTTCTCCTACTGGCTGAGTAGTATTCCATTGTATGTGTGTATTACATTTTTTTGTCCATTCATCTGTTGATGGGTATTTAGGTTGTTTCCACCTTTTGTCTGTTGTGACTAGTGCTGCAACGAGCATTGGTGTACAAATCTCTTTTTTAGTTTCTGCTTTCAAGTCTTTTGGGTATATACATACTAGTGGAATTGCTGGGTCATATGGTAGTTCTATTTTTAACTTTTTGAGGAACCGCCACACTGTTTTCCACAATGGCTGTACCATTTTGCATTCCCACCAGCAATGGATAAAAGTTCCAATTTCCCCACATCCTCACTAACACTTGCTATTTTCTGTTTTTTTTTTTTTTTCAATCTTAGCCATCTTAGTGGGAGTGAAATGGTGTCTCATTATGGTTTTGATTTGCATCTCTCTGATGGCTAATGATGCTGAGCATTTTCTCTTGTGTTTGGTGGCCATTTTAATGTCCACTTTGATGAAATATCTGTTCAAGTCCTTTGACCATTTTATGAGCAGGCTGTTTGTCTTTTTGTTGCTAAGTTGTCAAAATTTTATATATATTTTGGTTACTAGATTCTTGTCAGATTTATGATTTCCAAAGATATTCTCCCAGTTGGTAGCTTGTCTTTTCACTTTTTTGGTAAGTCTTTTGATGAACAAAAGTTTTAAATTTTTATGAGGTCCCATTTACTTGTCTTTTGCTGTTTGTACTTTAGTTATTATACAATCCATTGTTAAAAACTAGGTCTGACTACGTTGCCCCTGCATTTTCTTCCAAGAATTTTATGGTTTTAATTTGCACATTTAGGTCCTTAATCCGTTTTGAATTTTTTTTGTGTATGGTGTGAGGCATGGAGATCGTTTCATTTTTCTGCATGTGGAAATCCAATTTTCTCGGCACCATTTATTGTCCGATTGAATGGACTTAGCACCTTTGTCAAAAATCAGTTTACCATAGATGTATGGGTTTACTTTTGGACTCTCAGTTTGATTCCATTGGTCTATGTGTCTGTTGTTACATCAGTATCAGGCTGTTTTGATTACGGTAGTTGTATAGTATATTTTAAAATCAGGAAATGGGAGTCCTCCTACTTTGTTCTTCTCTTTCAACATTGCTTCAACTATTTGAGGCCTCTTGCCATTTCGGATAAAGTTGAGGATTGGTTTTTCCATTTCTGTGAAGAAGGCCATTGAAATTTTGATCGGGATTGCGATCAATCTGTAGATTGTTTTGGGTAGTATTGACATTTGAACAATATTAAGTCTTCCAATCCATGAACATAGAACATTTTTCCATTTATTTAAGTCTTCTTTAATCTATTTCAGTGATGTTTTATAATTTTCTTCTCCATAAGGTTTTCAATGGCTGATTTGTTAGAAGAAGGTCACCAGGCCTCTCTTCTGACGCACTTCTGGGTAAATTTGAACCTTCAAGCTTTCAGCTGGCTACTGAGCATGTTAACCATTTGCACCACCCAAGGACTCTTGGTTGAAATAGAGGGGTGGAATTTGGGATGAAATACCAGAGGAAAGGATCCACGGGGATTTCTAGACTCCTTTGTCCTTCAGTGTGAAAAGACATTATTTAAATCCAATTAATTTCATACTAACAAAGTCATGTTTCCCATATAAATAATTGAAAAACTTTTAAATCATATAAAGGACTCCTATAGCCAGAACTTCACTACTTCTCATCATCTCTGCTGCTACCACCCTGGTCCAAACCATCATCTCTCACCTGGATTGTTGCCATAGTCTCCTGCCTGGTCTCCCTTCACACATCCTTGCATCCTTCAGAGCAAGGCTGTTATAAAAATATTGAAGAATGCACATTTGGTTCTGGTGCCTAGTGGCTGAAGAACAACTCTGCTTTACACTATTGCCAAGAGAACACACAGGGTGATCCTGTTAAACTGTAAGTTCAAATCTGGTCACTTTTCTGACCAGAACCTATCAGCAACTACCTGTCTCAGAAAACAAGTTAGAGACCTTACTGTGACACCCAAGACCCTGCATGGCCCCTCTATCCAAGCCTGCCTTCTCATCCTGCTCTTTGCTCTTCCTCTGACCTGACTCATCCCTCAGGGCCTTTGCACTTACCGTTCCCACTTCTTGGAACATTCCTTTTCAAGATAATGGAACCATCCTCTAACTCCTTCACATGTTTACCAAAATATCACCTTCTCAGTGCACTCTTCCAGACTATCCTTGTTCATGCTGAAACCACCTTCCTTGATTTAGTTTTCCCCATAGTTCTGCATTTTAAATCCCTTTGGTTTGCTGTATTATCCCCAGTACAACAGTGCTGGACACATAGTAGGCATTAGCAGTGAGAATCAGTGAGAAGTGACAAGAAGAAGTGAGAAGCAGCAGAGCCCAGCAGAGCCCAGTGGTAGTAGGCACGAGCAAAGGGTCTGCCGCAGACACAGCTGAGAAGGAGCTGAGAGCTGTCTTGTTTGGAAGTTGTCCTTATTGAAGAACTATATCCTATCTTCCTGAGTTGCATCCAGTTATTTCCAAGTTGATTCTAACCCTGAGTTGTAACCTGCTACTTCTCTAATAAACCACATAACTCTGAGTGTGGTCTGTGAGTTCTGTGTGACTATTGCAATGTATTTTCAAAGCCGACAGAGAAGTAAGAGTACAGTGTGGAATATGACGAGTATCAGAATTGGTAAAAAAAAAAAAGTTGGAGAGTGGCAGTATGTCTGACCTCTACCTCATAGGAATCAGCTTTGAACTGATGGTTCTTCTCCTCTCCTCTCCTGAATTTAGATGGCTTCTGATGCTACTGTGTTAAGACTGGTGTCAGATGTAGGATTTGTTGCTCCTGATTCATGGAAGCATGGGTTTTTTTTTTAGAGAAAGGATGAATGGGCATGGAATGCAAAATTTTTGATAGTTGGTTTGTTTCTTTGGCTGTTGTTATCTGTAATGTGTAAAAGGAAAGTAAAAGATGTTATGCTGGAGAAGCAGATAGGGAAATTGGTATAGGAAAGCCACATCTGGAGTGGTTTGGGGTGAAAGCCTAGCAGGTTAAGCAAGATGATTGACTGGGGGTCAGGGTCTTCTGGTTTGGCCCAGCCAGAGGTCCACGTGCATATGAATGGGATGATAGTGTAGGGGAGGAGAAGAGATAAAACGGGAATGTTAAAAAAGGTTTATGTGTTTATCTGATTGTACTATGTTTCCCCTACCTGGTGTTGTAAAACAGACCTAAATGTATGATGGAAATAAATATTGGGTATTGTAAAAAACAGAGAATATCTAACTCCACAGCCTTAGTTATCTAGTGCTGCTATAACAGAAATACCACTAGTGGATGGCTTTAACAAACAGAAATTTATTCTCTCACAGTTTAGGGGACAAGAGTGCCAGAGGGAGAGTGCCAGCTCAAGGGGGAGGCTTTCTCTCTCTGTTGGCTCTGGAGGAAGGTCCTTGTCTCCTTTCAACATCTGTGAGCCTGACGTTCCTTGGAGATCTCCATGTGTCTTGGCATCAATCTTCCCCTGGGTCTAGGAGGTTCTCAGTGCAGGGACCCTGGGTCCAAAGGGCAAGCTCCACTCCCAGCTCTTCTTTCTTGGTGGTAGTGAGACCCTCCCTTCTCTGCTCACTTATTTCTGCTTTTATCTTTTATAAGATAAAAGGTGTGACTTAAGCAGGGCATGACTTGAGTAATGTGACGAGTAAGTGTAGTGACTTAAGTAAGGTGATGACAGCACCCTGATCCTGCCTCATTGAGGTTTTAGGATTTACAACACATAAAATGGACATCAGATCACAAAATGGAGGATGACTATACCTTTACATAACTGCCAGACTACCTCATTGCATAACTGACAAACCACTGAGAATCATGGCCTAGCCAAGTTGACACATATTTTGGAGGGACACAATTCAATCCATGATGTCTACCTTCAGCCAATACTCAATTATATTTACTGAAAGGGGCACTAAGATTTTCCCAAAAAGAAACACAGGCTCTTTGTTTCAATGCAGTAGGCCTGTGTATAAAGTTCTGGGGACTTAAGTGGAAAACCTTGGCCCCACCCAGAAACTGAGGAGCAGGAAACTTACATTTGAAAGACATGCAGATCCACCCAGAACTGCTCAGAGAGGAGAGGGGGAAAAAAAAGGAAACAGTTTTGCTTTTTGAACTGTGGGTGAGTAACTTGTTACTGGATGCACTGAGGTAGGAAATGTCAGTGGCCATCAGAAGAACCCCCTTCCAGGACTGGAAGTTAAAGTGAGCCCAGATAGCCTGGTATGCTCACTTTAGTTGACCACCTGGGTCCCTGAGATGTGTGGAAGTAGGGGAGGTGCGGCAATAAAGAGATGAGCTGAGTTTGGATATGTTCCTTTGACACCTGTTGACCTTGCCCAGGTGGCTATGGATGAGCGACAGAGAAAAGGGGTTGGTTGGTCTGAAGTGCAGGAAGTTGTGTGGACTCCTGAGTATACAGTTTGTACCTGTTGACCTAGCCCACAGAAAGTGGGGATGAGCTGACCAGACCCTGAATGAATGGTGAGAGAGAGATGTTTAACACCATGAGTTGGTGTAGATTGCTGCAATTTGGTGGCCTGCCTTGGACTGGACTTTGCTTATGGATGCAGATGCTCAGAGTTCTAATCAGAACAGAAGATTCTTCAGATCAAGGAATACGCTTGCCTCCTCAGAGTACTGGTTTGATAGGGACCTACAATTTAAACATTGGCTGTCTAACACGGGGTGATAAAGTCATGAGGTGGTTGACTTACGTGCTTTGTGAGCATGCTTACACTCAAATTAAGGGGGACAAGGAAGGATCCACACTGAATGGATTCCTCTTTTCCTGATGGGTCTAGGGAAGGGGCTGGGGGAGATGCTGATATGAGTATATGATTCGGCTGTGTGTGTTGATTGCTAAACAAGCAATTGTGATTGTAAAAACTGTATCTGTAGAAGCTGTAACTATGAAAGAGTGGATTAAGGGAGAGGCATGTTCTGGAGCCGAACCTAAAGTCCCTGTCTTAGTCATCCAGTGCTGCTACAACAGAAACACCACAAGTGGACGGCTTTAACAAAGAGAAATTTATTTCTTCACAGTAAAGTAGGCTAAAGGTCCAAATTCAGGGTGTCAGCTCCAGGGAAAGGCTTTCTCTTACTGTCAGCCCTCTCGTCAGTGTTCCCTGGACTAGGAGCTTCTCTGCACAGGGATCCTGGGTCCAAAGGACACGCTCTGGTCCTGGCACTGCTTTCTTGGTGGTATGAGGTCCTCAACTCTCTGCTTGCTTCCTTTCCTTTTATCTCTTGAAAGATAAAAGGTGGTGCAGACCACACCCCAGGGAAACTTCCTTCACATTGGATCAGGGATGTGACCTCGGTAAGGGTGGTGTTACAATCCCAGCCTAATCCTCATTAATGTAAAATTACAATCACAAGATAGAGTACAACCACACAACAGTGGGAATCATGGCCTAGCCAAATTGATACACACATTTTTGAGGGGATACAATTCAATCCATGACAGTCTATGCTGATGCCTCAAAAGATCAGAGCAAGGGAATAACATTCTCTGTCAAATTTTATCAGAGGCCAGAAAAAGTGAAGCCGAGACAACTTTGGGAGAACCTGACCAGATCAGATGGACACCTGCAGAAGACTTTTTCTTTCCCACTAGGTTTACTGAGGGGCCCTGGTGGCACAGTCATTAAGTGTTTGGCTCCTAACCAAAAGGTCGGCAGTTCAAATCCACCAGCCACTTCTTGGAAACCCTAAGGGGCAGTTCTACTCTGTTCTGTAGGGTTGCTGTGAGTTGGAATTGACTCGACGGCAACAGGTCACGAGTCAGGTTTACTGATGGACACTGTTTTATTCAGAAATTAGTGACTCATTCCTCCATTTAAGAAATATTTATTGAATGCCTGTTATATGCCAGGAATGGTTGGAAGCACTAGCTTTACATTATAAACCAAGGGCCTGAGGCTTACAACCAGGGGAGAAAGACATGTAGCTAGTAAACGCATGGTAGGAAGGAATTCTATTTTTTTAACCTGAGATAAGCTTCTATTTAAAAGTTTCTCACAGTTAGTACCTAGAAAAGTCCTTAATTATTCAAGGGTGAATTGTCTTTGTGTTGGAAAGAATTGCTTGAGTGGCCCTTCTTAGTTATGCACTGGGAAGGTAAGAGGGCACCTATTACTCTAGGGGGTGAAGATATAAGGGCTTTTTCCTACCTCTACTTGATAAGCAGAGCTGATGAGTAGGTAGGTAAACCTGAATAGGGGCTAAGGAACTTCCTGGGAAGAAAGAGAAGGACATCTTCTCAGTAGGCACAGAGTTTTAGAACCTCTAAGGTTGAGATCACTTCTTCTATTTGCTTTAACTACTCTGCGTTCAAGAGGATGTTTCAGAGTCTCTTCTGACATCCATTTTGGTCTTTTCTTTCTTTTTTGTCTTTTTAATGACCTCTTACTTTCTTCAGGTATGATGTCCTTGATGTCATTCCACAACTCATCTGGTCTTCAGTCATAAGCATTCAATGCGTCAAATCCATTCCTGAGATGGTCTCAGAATTCAGGTGGGATATACTCAAGGTTGTATTTTGACTCTAAGGAACTTGTTCTAATTTTCTTAAGCTTTAGCTTGTGGTTGCATATGAGCAATTGATGGTGTGTTCCACAGTTGGCCCCTGGCCTTGTTCTAGCCTACCCACCCTTATGAACTGATCAGAGGCTCCAGCTTATTCTTGTCAAGGTTTTTTGGGATCAGAACTGACATCTTTGAGCTCAGGAAATCTCTAAACTTCTTGGACAATTCAGTGGAGAACAACTCCATAGGTAGTGAGCTTCCTGGAAATCTGGCATGTGAAAACCAGAGCCAGTTCTAACTTGAACAGTAAAGCGTCGTGACTTAATTTTTAACCCAAGCTGGTGAAGCAGGCCATACCAGTTACACATAGAAATAAAAAGATCATTTCAAACTGACATAAGTGCTGTGGCTAAAACCCAGGCTAACGTGAGAGGGAGTAGGGTCTCATCAATTCTTCTTCGGTATTCCTTATTCATGTTTGAATCTGGAGAATAGGGAGTCAAGGAAGCCTCTCTAGAAGTGTCTTACTCCGAAAGAGCCTGAAGAATTACTTGTATGTGGCAGGAAAAGGCTTCCATGCAAATAAAACTGCATGCACAAAAATCCTAAGGTATATCTGGGAACAGGTGCAATGGCTAAAGAGCTCACTGTTAACCAAAACGTAGGCAGTTAAAACCCACCAGCTGCTCCTCGAGAGAAATAAGTGGCAGTCTGCTTCCAAGAAGATTTACAGCCTTGGAAACACTATGGGGCAGTTCTACTCTGTCCTATAGGGTCACTGTGAGTTGGAGTTGACTCTATGACAATGTGTAATATGAGTGTGGCCCTGAAATAGTAAGGAGGAAAATGTCTCAGATGAGAGTGGAAAGGATGGCAGGGGCAAGGCCTTATAAACAATACCAAGGGTTTGGGTTTTTTTTTCCCCCTAAGAGCTATGGAAACCTACTGAAGGGATAACACTAGAGAACTGACCTGATAAATCTACCTTTAAAAGAAATTGCCCAGACTGTTGTGTGGAGAATGGACTGGAGCCATATCAGAACGGCGGCAGTAGTGGGTAAGGCCACAGTTTTGGAATCAGAATACTTGATTCAAAACCCTGTTCTGACACCTGTTAATTGTGTGACCTTGGACTAGTTACTTAACCTCTCTATGCCTTGGGTTCATCATTTCCAGTATGGAAATAAAAAAAGTATCCATTTCACCAATGTCACTGAACAACTTATGAGAAATTGTTGTATGGGAACCTAAACTGCTGGATAAACCTTCACTGAAACACAATAAAATACTATATTTTTTTTTTTTAATAAAAAACCTCACATTAAAAAAAAAAAAAAGTACCTATTTCATTGGGTTATTATGAAGACTGAAAGGTATAACATTAAATAAGCATTTTTACCCATCATAAACCTGACACATACTGAACACCGAATAAATGTTGACTAACTTATGGTTTATCATACCATTATTATTATTTTTCAAACATTTTATTGTGTTTTAGGTGCAAGTTTACACAGCAAATTAATTTCCCATTCAACAATTCAAACACAAATTGTTCTTTGATGTTGGTTGCTATCCCTGCAAATGTGTCAGCACTCTCCCCGTTTCCATCCTGCCTTCCTCGTTTCTGTCCTTCCAGTTTCCCTGCCCCTCCTTGCCTTCTCGTCTTTGCTTTTGGGCAAATGTTGCGCATTTGGTCTCATATAGTTGATTATTCTAAGAAGCACATTTCTCTCGGTTGTTATTGTTTATTTTATAGGTCAATTACTATTTGGCTGAAAGATGATCTCCGGGAGTGGCTTCAGTTCCAGGTTGAAAGAGTGTCTTAGGGAGATAGCGACTCCTCCAGTCTCTATCAGTACAGTAAATCTGGTCTTTTTTATGAATTTGAGTTTTGTTCTACATTTTTCTCCCATTCTAATTGAGACCTTCTATTGTGTCCTTGGTCAGAGTGGGGTAGTGGTACCTGGGTACCATCTAGTTCTTCTGATCTCAGGCTAGAAGAAGCTGTGGTTCGTGTGCGCCATTACTCCTGTGGACTAATTTCTCCCTTGAGTCTTTGGTTTCCTTCATTCTCCTTTGCTCCAGATGGGAAGAGACCAACATTTGTTTGTACCATTATTATTATTATCCATAGAAGGAGAAGGCTGTTGGGGTTTTAGAGGACAAATAACAACCCCATCTTCCCCTTCTGAGTTTGGAACTGATTCAGAAATAAGACACAGAAGGCAGACAGGTGGGTGTCTAGTTTACTTTATTGAGAACTACTATGTGCCAGGCACAACAAACAAAAATAGGTGAAAAACATTGCTCTTGTACATTTTATATTCTAGCATGGGTGAGGGAGAGTAAGGAACGGAGACAAATAAATAAACGTTTCAATCAGTAAGCTATACAGTACGTTGGAAGCTGTTGGTTGTATCATTGCTAAAGAGAAAATGTGGCTTAGATCTATAGTCAGCTCAACTGCCCTAATGTCTCCCGTTAAGTGAGAAAGACTTACCATCTAGTTACAGACAGAGCTGGCCAATCACAATCCCTCCCTACTCCCATCACTTGAGAGGCAGAACTACCCCTATGCACTTACCATCTAGCAGAAAGACATCAGACCTGGGCTTTTAAAAACCAACTTTATTGAGATACAATTTACATACAAAAAAATGCACCCATTTAAAGGATACAAATAGATGAATTTTGATAAAGTTTGTACATCTGGGTATCCACCACCATGGTCAAAATACAGAACATTTCTGTCACTCCAAAAAGTTCTCTCATGCCCTTTTGCAGAGAATCCCCCTCCCAACACATACACCCAGACCCAGACGGTAACTCTATATTAGTCTTGCCTCTTTTAGAATTTCTTATAAATGTAATCATATAGTAAGTTCTCTTCTGTGTCTGGCTGCCTTCCTTCCACATAATATTTTTGAGACTGATCTATGTTGTTGTGTAGTTTTTACTTTGTATGCTGAGTACTATTCCATTGTATGGATATACTACAGTTTGTGTATCCATTCATCAGTTCATAGACATTTGAGTTGTTTGCACTTTTTGACTATTATGAGTAAAGCTGCTATTCATGTAAAAGTCTCTGTGTGAACATATGTTTTTATTTCTCTTGGGTAAATGCTCACAAGTAGAATTGTTAGGTCATAGGGTAGCTATGAGTCAGGATCAACTCGATGACAACAGGTTTGGTTTTTTTGTTTGGTTATGATAAGTATACTCTTAACTTTATAAGAAACTGTTGAACTGTTTTCCAAAATGGTTGAACCATATTTGACATTCCAGCAATGTATGAGAGTTCCTGTTGCTCCACATCCTCGTCAACATTTAGTTTGGTCAGTCTTTTTCATTTTAGCCATTCTAGCAGGTGGGTAGAGGCATTTCATTGTGGCTTAAGTTTCAATTCTCTGATGACTAATGCTGTTGAGCATCTTGTCATGTGTTTATTGGCCATTCTGATTTCTTCATTTATGAAGTGTCCATTCAAATTATCTTTAAAGTAGTTTGGTTTTCTTTTCATTACTGAGTTACCAGAGTCTTTTTTGTATTCTGGATATGTGTTTTTTTGTCAGATATATAAGTTGTAATATTCTCTCCCCATCTATGAATTGTATTTTCATTTTCTAACAATGTCTTTCAAGGAACAGAAGTTTTTAAAAAATATTTTATTTATTTTTGGTGGCAATATATACAACCAAACATACATCCATTCACAATTTCTACATGAACAGTTCAATAACACTGGTTACCTACATTGTGTCAATTCTGTCTCTATCCATATTGTTTCATCACCACTACTTTAGGCTCCTGCCCCTTAAAGTTCTCATCTGTGCTGTAGATTAACTGTTGTCAGTTTACTCTCATGTATATAGGTATATATATGATATATATATAGATCATTCTTTATAAGAGCAATATGTTTGAGGCAAACCTTCTTTATTAATTGGGCTAAACTGTAGTTTAACGATGGCCTCATGGGATAGTTTTGGTTCAAAGTTTAAAGATTATTTCCGGGCATTAGATTTGAGGATTCCCCAAGTCTCAATGGATCCAGTAAGTCTGGTTTCCATATAAGTTTGAAGTTCAGAACAGAAGTTTTTAATGTTGATAAAGTACAATTTATCAATTCCTTTCTTTCATGGTTTGTACTTTAGGCCTATCTAAAAAAATCTTTGCCTACCTTAGGGGTGCAGATTTTATTCTGTTTTCTTCCAGAAGTTTTACAGTTCTCACTTTTACATACAGGTTTTTGATCCATTTTAATTTTTATATATGGTATGAAATAAAGGTTGAGATTTTTTTCCCATATAGATATCCAGTTTTACCAGCACCATTGGTGGAAAAGATTATTAATTCCACTTCAAAGTAGATTGGCACCTGTGTCAAAAATCAATTAACTATATATTCATGGGTCTGTTTCCACACTCTCTATTCTGTTTCATTGATCTATACGTCTATCTTTATGCCAAGACCACACTGCCTTGATTACTATGGCTTTGTAGTAAGTCTGAAATGAGATTGAGATAGAGTATGTCCTCCAACTTTGTTCTTCTTTTCAGCATTGTTTTGGTTATTATAGGTCCTTAGCATTTTCATAAAATTTCAGTATCAGCTTGTTAATTTCTACAAGAAAAAAAAAAAAGCTGACTAAGATTTTTACTGGGATTTCACTGACTCTACAGATCAATTTGAGGAGAACAGACATCTTAACAATATTGAGTCTTCCAAACTATGAACATGTATATCTCTCCATTTATTAAGGTCTTTTAGGAATGTTTTAAAGTTTTCAGTGTCCACATCTTGCACATCTTTTGTCAGACTTATTTACAAGTATTAACCACTTTTTCAACGTTATTATAAATAGTATTTTTTAATTTTGTTCTAATTGTTTTGATAATACATAGAAATACAGTTGATTTCAAAACATTGATTTTGCATCCTACAGCCTTCAGGGCTGCATGCATGCTTAAGTAGGGAGCATGCATCTTCCTATTTTATGTTTTATGCACTATCAACTAGAAATACATTTGGTTAAAAGTTCAGAAAATCTCACTAGAGTGACTTAAATATATAAGAGATTCTTTTCCTCCTCCAGTAAGAAGATGTTCAAGTGTAGGTGGTTGCTGCTAAGTATCTCAATTATTTCAAGGTGAATCTCTTGGCCTTTTCCTCATGGTTGCGGGATGGCTATTTTAGCTGCAATCCTTACATCCTGTTCAAGGCAAAAAGAAGGGACAGAACAGACTCTAGGCATATCTGTTCCTTTTTATCAGCTAAGCAAGAGCTTTCCTCCAAAACAGATCTCAACTGGGGGTGATTTTATCACCAAGGGAACATTTGGCAATGTCTGGAGACATTTTGGTTGTCACAACCAGGGGCATGCTATCGGTATCCAGTGGGTAGAGGACGAGGATACTGATGGATATTCTGAAATATGCAGGATAGCCACCCACAGCAAAGAATTATCCATCCATTAATGTCAGCAGTGCCAAGGTTAAGAAACCCTGCTATAAAACCACCGCTGTAGGCATTCACTTAAGTGTCATTGGCCAGATCTGGCATATGGTTGAAATGGAGACTAGACTAGTAAGAAACATGACTGTAATGACTACATTAGATCTATGATATCCATATCTGGAGCTGGGCATATTGATTCCACAACAAAATCGGAGTTAGCAAGGGGGTTAATGGATAAGCAAATAACAGCATCTGCTACAGGCATATATCAAAGCAGGTCTACCTATTTTCCCAATGTCGCACAGAGACCTAGATGAAGAGTATTTTAGTATTTCTTCTTGTAGGTCCTCTGTTCCTAGGACTCAGAATTCCCAATCAATGGAGGCATATATAAAATCTCAATGTGATGTTCTAGATCTCTTGAGGGAATATGATAAATACTCCTTCCAATAATTTTCTTTTTAAGACTTGAACTGCATTGCCAACATCCTGGGCACAAAATAAGACTTTATATTGTGTTTTAAAGACTTCGGTGAACTCTATCTCATGATAACCTAGTGGGGGAAGGTGAATATTTAGCTGTTATGAAGATAAATAAATCAAGAAATGACACAACGTAATACCAGAGTCAAGATGTGGACTATGTTCCTGTGCCTCACAGGCAGCCATCAGGCTCCCCTGAGTTCCTTGCACTATGAATTCTATGGACCCTATGCCAATTAACTCAAACAAAAATAAAAATTTATTAGTTCACATTTCTGAGAAGATTGGGAAGCAGCTAGCAGCAGCAGTTGAGTCCAGGTGCTCAAAGGATGTTATTAGGTTCCCATCTCTATCTCTTGGGTCTGTTTGTCTCTACTCACCTTCCATATGCACCATGGGCAAGATGTCCACCAGCAAAGCTAGGCTCATCTCCTTTTAGGGGAAACAATTTGTCTTAGTTTCTTAGTGCTGCAGGTGTTCTCTGTCCACTCTGAGGGAAAGTCCTTGTCTCAGCTTTTCTAGCATTCTTTTTGGGTTCCTTGGGGATCTCCATGTGGCATCTATCTTTCTTCCATTCCTGCTTTTGCGCCTAATCTGCTTCTTTCATATCTCACAAGTGATTGGCTTAAAATACACTCTACACTGATATGGCACATTAACATAACAAAGAAAATCTATTCACATGTACCGGGTTAGGATTTACAACACATACTTTGGGAGGATACAATTCAACCCATAAGAAAGGGTATATCACCAGAGTCTTAACAGGAAACAAATGGCATGCTCAAAACTAGGCAATGCAAATGTTATTTATAAAGGGGCTATTTACAGTGGTGAGCACAGGTTTTAAGAAAACCAGCAAGGGGTATTGCACAATCTTGGTGCTATAAACTGCAAGGAGCTGTTAGCATCCCTAGGCCTCAGGAGGAAAGGAATAGTTTTGGGAAACTGGAGTGGGGAGCTGTATGCAGAGGGCTCTTTGACAGGAGCTGTGGCCACTGGTAAAGAGCCACAGCAAACCCATGACACTTGGCTAGAGTAGCTGCGGAATTAAGCACACCTACTTCTATCTTCCCTCTCACTGGCAGTGTCAACCCAACAGGAAGCTGCAAGACAAGGGAGCCTCCCAGGGTACAGAGCAGGGTGAAGACAATGAGTACGAACCCATAAGGGCACACAGCAGATATACAGCACAGAGGGCTCTTTTCCTGTCAGAACTATTAATTTCAGAAGAGAAACATGATTGGCCTTTCTTGAGTCCTGTGCCAATGCCTGTAGTCAGTTGGAGGAAGACACAAGAAATGGGAGAGAGATGATTCCTAGCAGCTACTTCTAGTAGTATCCCTCTACCTTTTTTTGTAGGAGCCACCAGCCTGGGCAGGCAAACTCTTGGGCAGGGTCCTTCTAAGATAGTACTCAACTAGACAGATACCTTTAGTAGTGTATACTTGTGCCCATGGGGAACATATAACTTTGCCTGGTCAAACTCTGGAAGTGAAATTTTAACTTAGCACTCTTTATGAATTTTGCCACAAGGGTATAATTCCTGAAAAAGCTAAACAAAATAATATAAAGGAACAAATACCTAGAGAAAATTTCAAGAAAACCTTCGTGAAATTAAAAAAAGAAAAAAAAAAAGATGCATAATGGGCCTCTGAAAATTGACCTAGAATAGCTATCATAGATAACCACCCTAGAAAAGTCACTGGACTTTTAATGAAATGAAAAACTCATTTGAGCAGTGTGGCAAAAAAAAAAATCAAGTCAAGTCATTTACAAGGGGGAAAATAAAACAAGCTGACCTCAGATTTCTCCACAGTATTTCAAGCCATTAAACAGCAGAACAACATTAACAAGATATTCAAGGAAAGAAATGGTCAAGAATTTTATATCTAGCTAAACTTTCATTTAAGTGTAAAGGCTAGAGATACAGTTCTAAATGTGAAGAAACACAGACTATACTGTTCCCTTGAGTCATTCTTGACAAAACTGCTGGAAGGTACTCTTCAGCCAAGTAAAAGATGACTGGGAAAATGATAGCAAAAGGATTCTCAGTAAGTACTGAACATACGTAATTGTAGAATCACGACTAAAAAAATAATATGAAGTTAAGATGATAGAACAGAATGTAAATGCTATATGCTTGACAATGCAGAAATGATAATCACCAACACAAATTGAAAGGGAAAGTGGGAAATAAGGTGGTAAATAGAATAAGTTCTTTGAAAAAGAATAAGGTTGTAAATATAATCACTTCATCCATAGTGAATGGTAGTCAAAGGACACCATTTAAAGCTATGCTGGTCCTTGGCCTGCTTGCTCTCAGTTCCATTCCTCACCCTTTTGCTGCTCTGCTCAATATTGCAAAGGGGCTGATACCTGCAGTATCGATCCCTGTGTTTCTAGGCTTCCAGGTTAGCTAGCTTTTGGCTGGACACTAGTGGAATATTGGAAGGTGGGAGGAAGACAGAAGCCTTGGGCAACATTTCCAGCAGCATCTGAGTCTCCTCTGGGGCTCCAGCTTCACCTGATGAGCTCTCCTTACGTTGCAGCTACTGCTTGGTGCTAGCCCTGGTCCCTGAACTCTAGTAACGTCACCTCCTCCTGTCCGTCTAGGAGAAGTAATAGCTTTCTGCTGTTAGTCATCTCTGGGTTTCTTCAGATCCCCTTTGGCTTCTTAGCTCTTCTACCATCTGTGTAACCAGTTTCCTAAATCAAAATCACTCTGTTTTAAATCTTTAATGGGATTTAAGTTTTCCTGGACACTGACTAATATAAAAACTGACAACTTACGTAATAAAACTACAAATACAGTAAAAACAAAACAAATATTAATGGTACTAAATATTATATTATTGTCCAAAATCAGTGATTGTGGAATGGGGAAGAAGAGAAACATATTAATTTTATCATTGCTTATTTGTTGTTAGTAATTGCCATCAAGTTAATTCTGACTCATGGTGACTGCACTTGTGCAGGGTAGAACTGTTCCACCGAGTTTTCAAGGCTGTGACCTTTTGGAAGCATGTTGCCAGGCCTGTCTTTTGGGGGTCCTCTGGGTGGGTTCCAACCTCAAATCTTTCATCTAGTAGTTGAGCGCTTAACCATTTGCAGCACCCGAGTAGGGAACTAACAGATACTTTCTAAACAAATAGAGGATTAAGGGTATTATATAAAGTTATCATTATAAAAGTAACTACTAGAACTAATACATTAATCTTCCTAAATATCAGAATACACATAAAAAATCAAAGCAAAGGTAAACAAACAAAAAAGATTGTCTGTTGACTTAAAAAAAGAACTCTAAAAGTAAATCACAAAATAAAACAATATAATAGAACTAAGATTAAACATACCTTAGTTGCATCAATAAATACAAATGGGACTAATGCTCCAACTTAGAGAAAAATACTTTCAGATTAAATCATAAAACAAAATCTAACTCTATATACAAGGGGCACCCCTAAAACAATTCAGAATATTGAAAATAATGAGATGGATAAAGATATATTAGGGGAAAGTACACCAAAAGCAAGCAGAGGTTATGGTTTTAATTTTAGGTAAGTTGGAATACAGGCCAAAGAAAATGATTAAACAAGACCAATAAAAACACCTTATAATGCTAAAGAGTGTGATTCACAGTGGCACTGTAACCGTTATAAATAGCTAAGCACCAAATAACAAAGCAACAGTTTTTATAAACTTGAAATTATAGGAAATAAAAGGAGACATAAACAAAAACATGCTGGTTTAATGCCTCTCTCATCAATCTATGACAAATCAAGTAGATAAAAGTAAAAGCAGTAACATAGATCTCCTACATCAATATGGTAGCTTATATATGTATACATATACATATATATATATATATATATATATATATATATATATAAAGCCCATTGCCATCAAGTCTATTCTGGCTCATAGCAACCCTATAGGACAGAGAAGAACTGCCCCATGTGGTTTCCAAGGAGCGGCTGGTGGATTTGAACTGCTGGCCTTTTGGTTAGCAGCCAAGCTCTTAACCACAGCGCCACCAGGGATCCCCAACACAGGATGCCCAGGACGGCAACAGCAGCAGTGGTGGCACACCACTTATATATATAATTTTCCTTACACACAGAAAATTATCTTTTTTTCAAGCATATTCAAGAATGGAACATTCCAGAAAATTGACCATATAGTAGGCCACAAAGAAAATCTGAATAAATTCCAAAAAGTAGAAATAATATAGGTAATATTCTCTGATTACTATACAGGAAAACTACAAATTATTTTTTTTAATCAGATAACAAAATCCCTTCTACCTGGAAATTTTAAAATATTGTCTTAAAAGAATTTTAATTTTAAAAAAGCTCTCTTAACTCTTGGAACAAAAAGAAATATAAATCTAAATTGCAGAACTTCTAGAAAATGACAATAACAAAAACACTAAATTTCCTACACATTAGGACTTATGCAGTATTCAAAGGGAAATTCATAAATGTTTAAATTAACTAAAAAAAGGAAAAGTGAAACAAGCATCTAGCTAAAAGATTTAACAGAACAACAAAATAAACTGAAGGAAAGTAGGAAGAAGGAATTGAAGAAAGCAGCATTTATTGAGTTAGAAAACAGAAAAAAAGAGTTAAATAAATTAATAAAAAATAAGCTGGGTCTTTGGGGAAAAAAACAAAGAAGTAGCTAAAAAAAGAGTAGAAAACACAATGATACAAAATAAATAAGGGGAAAATAACCACAAAAATAGATAACATTAAAATAATCATAAGGAACTACTTTGCTTAACTCTATGAAAGTAAATTTGAAAACTTGGATGAAACGTATAATTTTCTTGGAAAAATATCATTTAGTAAAATTGCCCCCCAAAAGAGAAAGAAAATTAAGATACATACAAGAAACAGAGAAAGCTGTCAAGAAGTTTTTTCAAAAATACCAGGCCCAATTGGTTTCCTTGGGAAATTCTAACAAATCTTTAAATAGTAAATAGTATTGAATTCTGCTTAAATTTTTCCAAAGCTTAGAAAAGAAGGAAAACTCCTAAATTAATTTATGAAATACAACATTGACTTTAAAACCTGGGAGAGGTTGCACAAAAAAGAAAGAAACAAGGAAAACCACAAGTCAATCTTATTTGTTAGTGCAAAAACCACAATACATAACTTCCAAAAAATTAAGTATAAAATATTTTGGGGTAATTTTGTGGTTACTGTTTAAAAATGCAGTCTGACCCAGTCTTCCAGTCTGGGCCAGTTACCTGAGATGAGCCCTGGGCGTTGGATCTGGGCACAGCTGAGGGTCATGCTCCTCTCCCAAACGCCTAACCCAAACCTCAGGCCCTTTAATGAACCTGCTCAGGAAGCACCTTTCCTCGTAACCCTCTTTCCTCCCCAGGTAGCCCAAGGTCACTGCTCCTACTGCCTCTTCTCTTTACATGGTATCAGACAGTTCTAGGACTTTCCCTCAAAATCACCCTCTGTGCCTCATGCCCCTCCTCTGACTGACTGCCAACTTGGACAAACATTTTCAATTATCTCTAAGGGGTGTTTATTGCTTCCTGTGACTTCCTTCAGGGTAATATATTTGTGTTTTAATTGTGGGTTACTTTGATTCCTGGTGCAAACAAATGATTTGAGCATTTGAGGTAGTGTGATCTGTTAAAAGGAGGGACATTGTGGAGGCTAATAAGCATTCAGTGTTCCTCATAAGAAACAGTATAGGTGATTCTCTGCAATTTAACGATCAGTCTAGCCTGATAGCACTGGGGCTTGGATCCATACAGTATGTGGTATTTCTACCATGGAGTCCGTGGGTGGTGCTAATAGTTAATGTGCTCAGCTGCTACCCATACAGTTGGAAGTTCGAGTTCACCCAGAAGTGCCTTGAAAGTAAAGCCTGGTGATCTACTTCCGAAAAATCAGCCATGGAAAACCCCACAGAGCACTGTTCTACTCTGATACACATGGTCGCCGTGCGTCAGAATCCACCTGACCACAACTTGTTGGTTATTTCTACCACAGTTTTAGTTGTGGTATTTGTAAAATCAGCATATTATTAAGAGCGCCTTGTCTAAATCATGATTGCCAGGTTTTCAATATATACTCGAATATCCAGTATTTCAGGGTTTTCTCCTCTTTTAGGTTGGGCCTGGTTGTGGATGTGCTTGTGAGCCTGGGTCTATCTGCCAAGAATTACTGGTTAGCCCACAACCTTCTCTTCCTGCCCTTCTCCTGAAGGGAGTGTGTCCCATGAACTCTAAAGGGAACTTGGCAGCCAGAACTTAGCAGGACACTGCTCTTGGGAGAAACTTCCTTAAGTAGTTCTCCTCTTTCAGGCTCTGTTTGCGCTCAGGCTGGGTCAGATCCAGCTTCAGGGAACTGCTGTGAGCTCCGATCCCTGGACACCGTTTTCAGGCCCTGGCTCACGTCTCCCAGACACTCCCAGAGTTCAGCCTTCTGCCAGGCATGGGTGTGGAGGACTGCAAAGGTTAGAATACTCACCACCAAAGGATTCTTTGATTTGTTGCTTTGTTGGTTTTTAGGTTATTCTATTCATTTTTCCTTCCATCGGGTGGTGTGGGCTGTTATGCAGCACACAGGCAAAGAGTTACTTGTTTTAAAAACAGGATGGGATGAGAGGAGAAAGGAGTGGTTTCATGGGAAATTTCCAGAGAAAACAATTCCAGTTTATAGACAGAGACAAGATAAAGAGGAGAGAATTGGGAGGTTTTCAGCCTTGTGTTATAAAGAATTGACTCTAATCTCTTCCTAGGTCCTATCTGGACAAGGATTAGAGGGAAGGTACATTCTCACTCGGTTCAGACAGGGCTTTGCTTAACTCAATGAATGACACAAAATGAAAGCCAATTTGCAGAGGGCAAGCTCAGACTTGAGACCAGCCTTTGCTGTGATGGGGCTGGCAGATCACAGCACCATCTGCCACTTGGTGTAGAAGATAGAAGACATGCAAATTTGAGTGAAAAATAGGAGCTCTCCAAAAACGCATTTTCAAAATCTGGGCTACGTATAAACTTGGGTTATAATCAGTTCAGAACATGCCAGGAGGCAAATTCTATTCTTAAAACAATGAGAGAGTTGCTTTATTTCTAAGTAATGTGATAGTTCCTACCACCTTTACTACAAAACTGAAAGATACTTTGGGATGAGTGGGTATGTATCATAAACCGTACTGTCTTCATCCCATCAGCATACTCATGGTAAAGAAATGCTCACCTGAATTCAGCTCATAAAGAACAAATATAACCAAAGTGGATCTCATCCTAGTAGAACACCTCAAGTTTGATTCACAAACATAAGGGACCACATTGGTCCCTTATGCCCATGAGACATATTTATATATTTATTTACAAATAAATACATGACATAAATATGTATGTTAAATAAATATACAATATAATATCATTATGTCCCCTTGAGACATATTTATGAACAGTCTCAGCATCATTAGCCTATGGTAAGGATGACACTGTATCTTGAACGACAAGCCAGTGCTTGGCTTTACATCTGATGGGAGTGAGAGGCAATGTGTCCAGTTGGAATGGAAGCAAAAATTCCAGACCACAACCCTGTCTAGACCTCAGAAAATACATTAAAAAGGAGGAGACTGCATGGGCACATCATCAGACGAACACAGCAGGACCTTGGGCCGGAGGGAACACTCAAAGGCAGACTCAAGTCCCTAGGATTTAACTGGCAGGCAGCCTCAGCATGTCCCTTGGGAGACTTAAGAAATAATAGAGGCAAAGGTGCTCCCTCTTTATGCAGAACCGGAAGCAGTTAAATGTCATCAATACCATTCTTAAAAATGTAGAACAAAATTCAAATTCACAAAAAAAGACACGACTTACTGATCTGACAGAGACTGGAGGAACCCCAGAGACTATGGCCCCCAGACATCCTGCTAACTCAGAACTGAAGTCACTCCTGAAGTCCACCCTTCAGCCAAAGATCAGACAGGCCTATAAAACAAACAACGCATGTCAAGAACATGCTTCTTAGTTTAATCAAGTATATGAGACCAAGTGGGCAACACCTGCCCAAAAGCAAAGACAAGAAGGCAAGAATAGACCGGAAAACCGGACGAAGGGACACTGAGAACCCAGGGTGGAAAGGGAAAGGGGGAAAGTGCTGACACATTGTGGGGATTGCAACTAATGTCACAAACCAGTAATGTATAAATTTTTAAAAAAATTTTATTGCGTTTCAGGTGAAAATTAACAATACAAATTAGTTTCTCATTCAAAAATTTATACACAGATGTCCAGGGGCCATAGTCCGGAGGGTTCCTCCAGTCTCTGTCAGACTAGTAAGTCTGGTCTTTTTACATGAATTTGAATTTTGTTTTACAGTTTTCTCCCACTCTGTCTAGGGCTCTCTATGTGTATATAAATCTTTAAAAAATAAATAAATAAAAAATAAGATAAAAAAAAAAAATCTTAATAAGAACAGAAAAGCTTCTAAAGCAAATTGGAGATGTTAATAGGCACTAGGAGTCCCTGGATGGCGCAAACGAATAAACCAAAAGGTTGGCAGTTCAAACCCACCCAGAGGCACCTTGGGAAAAAAGTCCTGTCGATCTACTTCTGAAAAATCAGCCACAGAAAACCATATGGAGCACAGTTCTACTCTGATACACATGGGGTTACTATGCTTTGGGGTCAACTCGATGGCAATGGGTTTGGCTTTTTATTTCTTACTGCTTGTCTAACTACTGCCACTCCTCCCTCTTCTTTACCAGAAAAGCCCTAATTTTGTCTACCTATCCCCTCTGTGACTCATGGGTGAAATCTGACTATTTTAAGTTAATCCTAATGGCTTTATTCCCCTTGCCAATGACTTATTTAGGGATGTCCCTCTGCCTCATTTCTGGCCACATATGATACGAGGGGAGGTCTCCTGGGGATGGGAGGGGATTCTAAGAAACAATATCTTGTTTATAAAAAGAGTCATGGATGAAGGAATGATCATTTTTCTTCTACCAAAGTTGCTGTATCTGGATATGAGGCTTGGGCCTGCAGCCGTTGTTTCTGAACCCGAGGTGAAGTGACCAGTGTTCACGGAGGAGTAAAGATGGCAAGAATGTGGATCCCTAGTGACAGTGTTGAGGCACTGAATTAACCAACCCCAAAGCCTCCTCTAGGCCTCTCATTATGTGGGGTAATAAGTTTCCTAATTGTTTTAGGCAGTTAAATTGGGATTTTCTTTTATTTGCATCTGAGAACATCCTAAACTGATACATTGACAGAGTGAGAGAGAGAAACAGTGGGTTCCTTAGCAGAAATGCCTGCTGCATTACAGGTAATGGTCCAGACTTTTTTTTTTAATTGTACTTTAGGTGAAGGTTTACAGAACAAATAGTTTCTCATGAAACAGTAGTACGAAATTGGTTTTATGACATTGGTTAACAACCCCACGACATGTCAACACGCTCCCTTCTCCGCCTTGGAAGACCTTTTTTTTTTTTTTTGTCAGAATATACATAGCCAAAGATACAATATTTCAAAAATTTCTACGTGTACAATTCAGTGACATCGATTACGTTCTTCCAGTTGTGCTGCTATTCTCACTTTAGATGAAGGTTTACAGAACAAAACAGTTTCCCACGGAACAGTTAGTACACATATTGCCCTATGACAATGGTTAAGAACCCCGCTACATGTCAACACTGTCCTTATTCAACCTCGGGTTCCCTATCACCAGCTTTCTTGTCCCCTCCTGCCTTCTAGTCCTTGTCCCTGGACTGCTGTGCCTTATTAGTCCCATTTGGTTTTATGGGGCTGTCCAACTGTGAACCTCAGAAGTGACTTCACCACTGAGCTAAAAGGGTATGTGGGGCCATACTCCCGGGGTTTCTCCAGTCTCCTTTAGGCCAGTAAATCTGGTCTTTTTTTTGTGAGCTAAAATTTTGTTCTACATCCTTCTCCGACTCTGTCCAGAACCCCCGGTTGTGATCCTGGTCAGAGCAGTCAGTGGTGGTAGCCAGGCACCATCTAGCTGTACTGGACTCAGTCTGGTGGAGGCCTTGGTAGCTGTGGTCCATTAGTCCTTCAGAGTAATCTTCCCTTGTATCCTGTTCTCTTCACACTCCCTTGCTCCTGAAGGGATGAGACCAGTGGAGTATCTTAGATGGCTGCTCACAGGCTTTTAAGGCCCCAGACACTACTAATTTTGGTGAAGTCTTTTGAAGAGCATAGGTGTTTGATTTTTAGAAGATTCCAGTTATCTAGCTTATCTTCTGGAGTTTGTGTGTTGGTGGTTATGGTTTGTATCCTGTTAATGCCATGTATTAGGGCCTGCAGCATTGGTCCTATTTTTTCTTCTATGAACTTTATAGTTTTGGGCTTTATATTTAGGTCTTTGATCCATTTTGAATTAGTTTTTGTACATGGTGTGAGGTATGGGTCCTGTTTCATTTTTTTTGCAGATGGATATCCAGTTTTGCCAGCACCATTTATTAAAAAGACTGTCTTTTCCCCATTTGATGGACTTTGGGCCCTTGTCGAAGATCAGGTGACCGTAGCTGGATGGATTTACATCTGAATTCTCAATTCTGTTCCATTGGTCAATGTATCTGTCGTTGTACCAGTACCATGCTGTTTTGACTACCGTAGCTATATAGTACTTTCTGAAGTCGGTAGTGTGAATCCTCCTACTTTATTCTTCTTCTTCAGTAGTGCTTTATTTATTCGGGGCTTCTTCCCTTTCCAAATAAAGTTAATGATTAGTTTTTCCATCTCTTTGAAGAATGTTATTGGTATTTGGATCGGGATTACATTGTATTTATAAATTGCTTTGGGTAGAATTTTCATTTTCACAATGTTGAGTCTACCTACCCATGAGCATGGTTTGTTTTTCCATTTATGTAGATCCCTTTGGGTTTCTTGCAGTAGTGTTTTGTAGTTTTCTTTGTATAGGTCTTTTACCAGACTGTTTGTGTTTTTTTAAAATGCATCAATCTGGTAAAATGGAAATGAGCACCTGGTACACATCTAACTGAACTTGGAAATTTCTCTCAGCAGAACGTCTACAGGAGCTAGCATAAACTAATATAAATAAAATTAACATCTTCTCAGAAGTCTTTGCTTCTCCATCAGTCAATACCGGCTCATTCAGTGCACAGGGCTATTTTCAGCCCATGGGGCAATATTATGGATTGAATTGTGTCCCCTAGAATTATGTGGATGTAATCCCATTTGGTAATAGGGTTTTCTGCGTTATGCTAATGAGAATATATCAGTGCAGAGTGTGTCTTAAACCAATCACTTTTGAGATATGAAAAGATAAGATTAGGCACAGAAGCAAGAAGCACAGGTAGGGGAAAATAGATGTCATGCCTCATGAAGACCGCTAAGGGACTGAGGAACAGAAGCTGAAAAAAGACAAGGACCATCCCCCAGAGCCAACACAGAGAGAAAGCCGTCCCCTAGAGCTTGTGCCTTGAATTCGGATTTCTAGCCTCCTAACTGTGAGAAAATAAATTTCTGTTCATTAAAGCCACCCACTTGTGGTATTTCTGTTATAGCAGCACTAAGAAACGAAGATGAAAAAGTGAAAAACCAAACCCGTTGCTGTCGAGTTGATTAGGACTCATAGTGACCCTATAGGACAGAGTAAAACTTCCCCATAGGGTTTTCAAGGAGCAGCTGGTGGATCCAAACTGCTGACTTTTGGTTAGCAGCCTGAGCTCTTAACCACTGCACCGCCAAGAAACTAACACGGGCAATATCAAAAAAGAATAAGATTTATTCCCTTTGAAAAACAGATGTCAGAAAGCTCCAACCCATATCCTGGTAAGAAGCAAGGAAGTTCAAAGTTCACAGCTCTTACAGGGAATGTAAATGTTATCCTTTCATTTTACAGAAGATTTTGAAACTCAGACAGGGAAATGGTTTTAAAATCTTACAGGTCCAGGGAATGGAAGGGACCTTCAAAGTCATCCAGTTCAACTTCTCATTGGATCTTGGATGAGTCCACAAGGCCACCTCTCCTGGAACAAGAACCCATGTCTTCTACTTGCCAACCTGGTGCTCTTTCTCATTTTATTCACTACAAACAAAACAAAACATATCTCCAGCAAAAAGACCTTTGTAGTCCTCCCTGCTATACAGTGTTCTCTGGACATATTTGGGCCTGTGTAGTAACCAAAGTCATTGTTCATGTTGCCCATGTAGTAGATATAAATCACTTTAAAAAAAATTTTTTTTATTGTACTTTAGATGAAGATTTACAGAACAAATAGTTTCCCATTAAACAGTCAGTGCACATATTGTTTTATGACATTGGTTAACAACCCCACGACATGTCAACACTTTCCCTTCTAGAACTTGGAGGACTTTTTTTGCGTGTGTGGTGAAAATATACATATCCAAAGATACAACATTTCAAAAATTTTACACGTAAAATTCAGTGACATCGATTACATTCTTCCAGTTGTGTTGCTATTCTCACTATCCTTTTCCAAATTATTCCATCACCATTATCGTCAACTCACCACCCCCTAGGCTTCACATCGAACCTTTTGAGCTGCTGTGGTCAGTTTGAACTCTCATAGATAATTCTTTTTTTTTTTTTTTTGTACTTTAGATGAAGGTTTACAGAACAAATAGTTTCTCATTAAACAGTTAGTTAAGAACCCCACTACATGTCAACATTGTTCTTATTCAACCTTGGGTTCCCTATCACCAGCTTTCCTGTCCCCTTCTGCCTTCTAGTCCTTGTCCCTGGAGTGCTGTGCCTCATTAGTCCCATTTGATTTTATGGGGCTGTCCAAATATGAACCTCGGAAGTGACTTCACCACTGAGCTAAAACGGTATCTGGGGGCCATATTCTCGGGGTTTCTCCAGTCTCCTTTAGGCCAGTAAATCTGGTCTTTTTTAGTGTGTTAGAATTTTGTTCTACATCCTTCTCCAGCTCTGTCCAGAACCCTCTGTTGTGATCCTGGTCAGAGCAGTCAGTGGTGGTAGCCAGGCACCATCTAGCTGTACTGGACTCATTCCGGCGGAGGCCTTGGTAGCTGTGGTCCATTAGTCCTTCGGACTAATCTTTTCCTTGTATCTTGTTTTCTTCATTCTCCCTTGCTGCCGAAGGGGTAAGACCATTTGTCATGGTTTGAATTATGTCCCCTCAAAAATGTGTGTATCCATTTGGTCGGGCCATGATTCCTGGTATTGTGTGGTTCTCCTGTAAGTTGTAAATCCTGCCTCTATGATGTTAATGAGGGAGAATGGGTGGCAGTTGTGTTAGTAAGGCAGGACTCAGTCTACAAGATTGGATTGTATCCTGAGGCAATGTCTTGAGATATAAAAGACAGAAGTGAGCAGAGAGACAGGGGGACCTCATACCATCAAGAAAGCAGTGCTGGGAGCAGAGCGCGTCCTTTGGACTGGGGTCCCTGCGCAGAGATGCTCCTAGTCCGGGGGAACACCGAAGAGAAGAAGGCCAACAGAGAGAAAAAGCCTCCCCTGGAGTTGATGCCCTGAATTTGGACTTTAGCCTACTTTGACTGTGAGGAAATAAACTTCTCTTCATTAAAACCATCCATTTATGGTATTTCTGTTATGGCAGCACTAGATGACTAAGATACCATTGGAGTATCTTAGATGGCTGCTTACAGGCTTTTAAGACCCCAGATGCTACTCACCAAGGTAGAATGTAGAACACTGTCTTTATAAACTGTGTTATGCGAATTGAGCGAGATGTTCCCTGAGAACATGGTCCCCACAGCCCTCCACCCAGAAATTCATTCCCTCAGGGAGTTTGGATGTGTCTATGGAGCTTCCATGGCCTTTCCTTGTACAAGTTGTGCTGGTTTCCCCTGTATTGTGTACTGTCTCACCCTTCACCCAAGATACCACTTATCTATTGCCTATTTAGTATTTCTCCCTCACCCCTCCCATCCCTGGGAACCAACGAAGATTGTTACATTTTGTATGTGAACTTTTTCATGGGTTTTTACAATAGTGGTCTCATACAATATTTGTCCTTTTGTGATTGACTTATTTCACTCAGTTTCATCCATGTTATGAGATGCTTCACAGATTCATCGTTGTTCTTTCTTGTTGCATAGTACTCCATTGTGTGTATGTACCACAGTTTGTTTATCCATTCATCTGTTGATGGGCATCTAGGTTGTTTCCATTGTTTTGCTATTGTGAACAATGCTGCCGTGAACATAGGTGTGCATATGTCTATTCGAGTGATGACTCTTATTTCTCTAGGATATATTCCTAGGAGTGGGATTGCTGGATCAAATGGTATGTCTGTTTCTAGCTTTCTGAGGAAGCACCATAACATTTTCCAAAATGGTTGTATCATTTTGCATTCCCACCAGCAGTGCATAAGAGTTCCCATCTCCCCATAGCCTCTCCAACATTTGTTATTTCCAGTGTTTTTGATTCGTGCCAGTAATGCTGGGGTGAGATGGCTCATTGTGGTTTTAATTTGTATTTCTCTAATGGCTAGTGATCGCGAGCATTTCCTCATGTGTCTGTTGGCCATTTGAATGTCCTCTTTGGTGAAGTGCCTGTTCATTTCCTTTGCCCATTTTTTAATAGGATTATTTGTAGTTTTGTTGTAGAGGTGTTGGATTTTCTTATAGATTATGGAGATTAGATCTTTGTCTGACTAGTACTGTCCAAAAAATTTTTCCTAGTCTGTAGGTTCTCATTTTACTATTTTGGTGAAGTCTTTTGAAGAGCATAGGTGTTTGATTTTTAGAAGATCCCAGTTATCTAGCTTATCTTTTGGGGTTTGTGCGTTGATGGTTATGGTTTGTATCCTGTTAATGCCGTGTATTAAGGCCTGTAGTCTTGGTCCTATTTTTTCTTCTATGAACTTTATAGTTTTAGGCTTCATATTCAGGTCTTTGATCCATTTTGAAGTAATTTTTGTATAAGGCATGAGGTATGGGTCCTGTTTCATTTTTTTGCAGATGGATATCCAGTTTTGCCAGCACCATTTGTTATAAAGATTGTCTTTACTATTTCCTTTCTTCTGGTGGCTGTGGGCTTTTTTTGCTGTTCTCTTTCTATTTGTTTGAGTTTTGTAGTTAATGTTTTGATTTTGTCCCTTTCTTCTTTTTTGATGTGTGCATCTATTGCTATAAATTGTCCTCTGAGAACTGCATTTGCTGTGTCCCAAAGGTTTTGGTTTTCATTCTCATTTCATTCTAGGAATTTTTTGATACCATCTCTGATTTCTTCTATTACCCAGTGATGTGTAAGCAGGGTATTATTCAGTTTCCATGTAATTGATTTTTCTTTCCTTGCCCTTCCTGTTGTTAATTTCTACCTTGATGGCATTGTTGTCAGAGAAGATACTTTGTATTATCTCAACCTTTTGGATCTTGTTGAGGATTGCTCTGTGGCCTAAGATGTTGTCTATTCTGGAGAACGTTCTGTGTGCATTGGAAAAGAATGTGTACTTTGCAGCAGTTGGATGGAGTGTTCTATATATGTCTATGAGGTCAAGTTGGCTGATTGTGCCCTTTAGGTCTTCTGTATCTTTGCTGAGTTTCTTCTTAGTTGTTCTGTTCTTTACTGAGAGTGGTGTGTTGAAGTCTCCTACTATTATTGTGGAACTGTGTATTTCTCTTTTCAGTGTTGTTAGAGTTTGTTTCATGTATTTTGGAGCCCTGTCATTGGGTGTGTAGATGTTTATTATGGTTATGTCTTCATGAAGGATTGTCCTCTTAATCATTATATAGTGTCCTTCTTTGTCTTTTATGGTAGATTTTGTTTTAAAGTCTATTTTATCTGAGATTAGTATTGCCACTCCTGCTGTTTTTTGGTAGTTGTTAGCTTGATATATTTTTTTCCAACCTTTGACTTTTAATAAATTCACATCTTTGTTTCTAAGGTGTGTCTCTTGTAGACAGCATATTGATAGATCCTATCTTTTTTATCCTTTCTGTCACTCTCTGTCTCTTTATGGGTACATTGAGTCCATTTACATTTGGTGTAATTATTGATAGATGTGAGTTTGTTGCTGTCATTTTGTAGTGCTTTTTTTTGTGGTGCTGACGTTTTCTTTGTTCTTCTTACTCTCCTGGGCTGAGTTACTTTTGTTTGTGGATTTTTTTAAAATTTCTTTGGTTTTTGTAGGTTTTGTTTTTGCTGAGACTTTATGTTTTTCCTCTTTATTTTTATGAGTTGGTTTGTTAACTTTATTTGTGGTTACCATGAATTTTATCCTTATCTTTCTAAGTTTGAAGCAGTCTACCATTACTTGGTGTCGCCTTGCCTTCCTCTCCGTTAGAAGGTTCTATACCTATGCCATTTATTCCCTCTTTCATTGTTTTGATGTTGTTGTCATTTACTGAGTAACTGCTCTGATTCCCTGTTGTATTTCTTTTGGTTTTGGATAGTCCTTGAGAGTTCATTTCCTAGATTGGTATCTGGCTGGTATGATCCTGCATCCTAGATTCTGCCTGTGAGCTGAAGTTGTTTGTTCTCAGATCAAAGAACTTCCTTTAATAATTCTTGTAAATTTGGTTTGGCTTTTACATATTCCCTTAATTTCTGTTTATCTGGAAATGACCTAATTTCACCATCATATTTGAATGAGAGTTTTGCAGGATATATTATTCTTGGCTGGCAATTTTTTTCTTTCAAGATTTTATATATGTCATCCCATTGCCTTCTTGCCTGCATGGTTTCTGCCAAATAATCTGAGCTTAGTCTTACTGTTTCTCCTCTGTATGTGACTTCTTGTTTCTCACGAGCTGCTCTCAGGATTCTTTGTTTGTCTTTGGTTTTGGTGAGTGTGATTATGATATGCCTTGGTGATTTTCTTTTGGTGTCTATCCCATATGGGGTTCGTTGAGCTTTTTGGATGGCCAGCTTTTCATCTTTCATGATATGGGGGATGTTTTCTGTCAGCAGTTCTTCAATGATCCTCTCTGTGTTTTCTGTTTTCTCCCCCTGTTCTGGAACTCCAATCACTTGCAAATTTTTGCTTTTGGTTGTATCCCACATAACTCTCAGGGTCTCTTCATTTTTATTTGTTCTTTCTTCTGAGTTTTCCTCAAACAGAGTTGTATCCAAGTGTTTGTATTCAATTCCACTGAGCCTGTCTTCCACTGTTTCAATTCTGCTTTTCAGCCCTTCTATGACACCATCCATTTCTGAACTCTTGTTGTTTATCTTTTGGATTTCTAATTGTTCTTTTTGTACAATTTGTAGTTGTGAATTTATTTTGACATTTTGTTCCTGCATTATTTTCCTGAATTCTTCCAATTTTTTGCCTGTATTTTCCATGAATTTGTCTATTATTTCCTCATTTTTGTCTGCTTTTTGCTTCAGCTCTTGGAGAATTCTGAGTATTAGAGATTTGAAGTCCCTATCAGGTAGTTCTATTGCCTTTTCTTCCACTGGAAAGTCATCCAGTGTTTTATTTTGGATGCCTACTGGAAACATCCTGTCCTGTTTTTGTAAATGTTTTGATATTGTCTGCTGTCTTTGGGGCATCCAGTAGTTATTTTTCTCATTTATTGATTGTAGATTTGTTTGTTTTATCTCTTTTTTTTAAAATTTGGCTATGTCTGAGCAGGCAGGCCGTGTGTTCTTTGCTGTTTGCTTGTCTGTGGGCACAATACTTTTCACCTCCTTCTCCAATTGGCAAGGTCAATCACTCAGATATGGTACAGTAGGGCAGGTCTAGCTGAAGAGGAGTTACTGGGACGGGTTGTTTGTGACACTTACTATAGCCACCAAGGCAGGTCGGTAATCAGTGCAGGGCAGGTTCCAGTAGGCCATGCCTGTGCTGCTTGGTGGTGTGATGTTAACCGCACGGTGCAGGTAGGCAGGATGTGGCAGGGAGATTGTTATGTGTGGAGCTTAGATGTATATGGGAGAGAGGAGAGAGGAACAGGAGCAAAAAACATACAAACAGAGGGGCAAGATGGCGCTCTAGGCAGAAACACCACGCCGTCCCTCCACAGCAAAGATCCGAAAAACTAAGCCTAACAGAGAATCAACAATCCTGAAACCCTAGAACACCAAATGAAGAGATAAAGAACTCAGCCAAACACCAAACGGAGTGAGAATACTAAAAGAGAACGGAGAGCGAGGAGAGACTCAGGCAGAGATTCCTTACCAGCTAACGCAGCGCGGATCCACCATCTTGGATTCCTATCGGAGACCAGCAAACGGGAGAGCAGCCTTGCAGAGCATCTGGTCGGAGACAGAACGACCGGTAAACTGCGGTGCGCGCTCTCCCACCACCCACCCCTCTCCGCCTCAGCTGGGGATCCCCTGCTTTCCGTGGCCAGGGTCTCTGGGCTGGGGGGCGCCGGTGCTTGGATTCCGCGCGCCTGGGCTGGCGGCTTTCTGGGAGCCGTTTGCTGGCAGCTAGCGAACCTTTCTCTGCCGCCTCCCCCTCCTTTTCCCTGGGTGCCTGGTTCCGAGTGCCGCCTCTGCTCTCTCCTGCGGGGCTGTAGGGCTGCGTGCGGGCGTGTGGCTGTTTCTGGGTCTGGGCTCCCGCGTGGGTGGGATCCCGGGGCCTTTGTTCATTCGCCCCTCTGCTTTCCGTGGCCGGGGTCCCTGGGCGGGGGGGCGCCGGTGCTTGGGTTCCGCGCGCCCGGGCTGGGGGCTTTCTGGGAGCCGTTTGCTGGCACCTAGCGGACCTTTTTCTGCCGCCTCCCCCTCCTTTTGCCTGGGTGCCTGGGTCCGGGTGCTGTCTCTGCTCTCTCCTGCGGGGCTGTGGAGCTGCGTGCGGGCGTGTGGCTGTTTCTGGGTCTGGGCTCCCGCGTGGGTGGGATCCCAGGGCCTTTGTTCGTTCACCCCTCTGCTTTCCGTGGCCGGGGTCCCTGGGCGGGGGGGGGCCGGTGCTTGGGTTCCGCGCGCCCGGGCTGGGGGCTTTCTGGGAGCCGTTTGCTGGCACCTAGCGGAACTTTTTCTGCCGCCTCCCCCTCCTTTTGCCTGGGTGCCTGGTTCCGAGGGCCGTCTCTGCTCTCTCCTGCGGGGCTGTAGGGCTGCGTTCGGGCGTGTGGCTGTTTCCAGGTCTGGGCTCCCGCGCGGGTGGGATCCTGGGGCCTTTGTTCGTTGGCCCCTCTGCTTCCCGTGGCCACGGTCACTTAACCCCGAGACTATCGGCTTCTTGGAATTCGCGCCCCTGAGTGGGGGCTCTCTGGGTCCCATTTGTAGGCACTGACTGCTGGTGTTGCCCTTTTTTTTTTTTTTTTTTTTTTCCCTCAATTTTATTTTTCTTCCTTTTTTGATTAGTTTTGTCATATTTTACCTCTTTTTCTCTTTTGTCTTTCTTCATTGCTTAATTTCTTGTCCCTCTATCTCTTCCTTCTCTTTCTGATCCCTGAATACCAGGCGATGTATGCCTCTGTACCTTCTGGCCAGGCTGAGCTGTGAAAATTGAGACCGACTCCCCCAGACCTCATAGCTGCATCGGTGCGATCCCTGGGAACTTTGCAGTTTTTTAACTTTTCTGATTTTCATTTGGTCATTCTTTCCTTTTCTTTCTCTTCCCCCTTCTGGTTTCCTCCATCCCATAGTCTCTCATCTGTACATTCCAACGACAAACTCCCCTAGCATTCTTTTATGTTTGTACGCTTTTTGCTCCTCCTCCTCTCTCCTCTCTCCCATATCCAGCTTAGCTTCACACATAACCATCTTCCCGCTGCACCCTACCTACCTGCACCGTGCACTAGACATCACATCACCAAGCGGTGCAGGCACGCCCTATTGGAACCTGCCCAGCACTGACTACCGACCGTCCTGGTGGCTGCGGTGAGTGCCACAAGCAACCCATCCCAGTGGCTCCTCCTCAACTAGATCTGCCCAGCTGTACCACAAGAACGAAAAAAAAAAAAAAAATCTACAATCAATAAACGAGAGAAATATCTACTGAATGCCCCGAAAACAGCAAACAATATCAAAACATTTACAAAAACAAGACAAGATGGCTCCAATAGGCGTCCAAATTAAAACACCAGATAACTCTCCTGTGGAAGAAAATGCACTAGAAGTACCTGATACGGAACTCAAATCACTAATACTCGGAATTTTCCAAGAACTGAGGCAAAAAGCTGACAAACATGAGGAAAAAATAGACAAATTTATGGAAAATACAGACAAAAAATTGGAAGAATTCAGGAAGATGATGCAAGAACAAAATGCCAAAATAAATTCACAACTCGAAATTATACAAAAACAACAATTAGAAATCCAAAAGATAAACAACAAGATTTCAGAAATGGACGGTGTCATAGAAGGGCTGAGAAGTAGATTTGAAACCATGGAAGACAGGATCAGTGGAACTGAAGACAAACACTTGGATACAACTCTGTTTCAGGAAAACTCAGAAAAAAGAACAAAGAAAAATGAAGAGACCCTGAGAGTTATGTGGGACACAATTAAAAGCAAAAACTTACGAGTGATTGGCATACCAGAACAGGGGAAGAAAACAGAAAACACAGAGAGGATCATTGAGGAACTGCTGACAGAAAACTTTCCCAATATCATGAAAGATGAAAAGCTGGTCATCCAAGAAGCCCAACGAACCCCATATAGAATAGACCCCAAAAGAAAATCACCAAGACATATCATATTCACACTCGCTAAAACTAAAGACAAACAAAGAATCCTGAGAGCAGCTCGTGAAAAACAAGAAGTCACATACAGAGGAGAAACAATAAGACTAAGCTCAGATTATTCAGCAGAAACCATGCAGGCAAGAAGGCAATGGGATGACATATATAAAATCTTGAAAGAAAAAAATTGTCAGCCAAGAATAATATATCCTGCAAAACTCTCATTCAGATTTGATGGTGAAATTAGGTCATTTCCAGATAAACAGAAACTAAAGGAATATGCAAAAGTCAAACCAAACTTACAAGAATTATTAAAGGGAGTTCTTCGATCTGAGGACAAACAGCTTAAGCCCTCAGGCAGGACCTAGGACCTAGGATGCAGGTTAACATGAACCAGATACCATTCTAGGAACTGAACTACAGACGACTTTCCAAAAACAAAAGATATACAACAGGGAATCAGAGAAATCAATCAAAGGATGACAACAACATCAAAACAATGAAAGAGGGAACAAACGGCATAGGTATAGAACCTTCTAAAGGAGAAGAAGGCAAGGCGATACCAAGTAACGGTAGACTGTTTCAAAATTATAAAGATAAGGGTAAAATTCATGGTAACCACAAAAAAAGTTAACAAACCAACTCATAAAAATAAAGACGAAAAACATAAAGTCTCAACAAAAACAAAACCTACAAAAACAAAAGAAATGAACACAAAATCCACAAACAAAAGGAACTCAGCACAAGAGAGTAAGAAGAACAAAGAAAACTTCAGCATCACAAAAAAAAGCACTACAAAATGACAGCAACAAACTCACATCTATCAATAATTACACTGAACGTAAATGGACTCAATGCACCCATAAAGCGACGGAGAGTGGCAGAATGGATAAGAAAACAGGATCCATCTATTTGCTGTCTACAAGAGACACATCTTAGAAACAAAGATGTGAATTTATTAAAAATCAAAGGTTGGAAAAAAATATATCAAGCTAACAACTATCAAAAAAGAGCAGGAGTGGCAATTCTAATCTCAGATAAAATAGACTTTAAAACAAAATCTACCATAAAAGACAAAGAAGGACACTATATAATGATTAAGGGGATGATCCATCATGAAGACATAACCATAATAAATATCTACGCACCCAATGACAGGGCTCCAAAATACATAAAAAAAACTCTAACAGCACTGAAAAGAGAAATTGACAGTTCCACAATAATAGTAGGAGACTTCAACACACCACTCTCAGTAAAGGACAGAACAACTAAAAAGAAACTTAGCAAAGATACAGAAGACCTAAAGGACACAATCAGCCAACTGGACCTCATAGACATATATAGAACACTCCATCCAACCGCTGCAAAGTACACATTCTTTTCCAATGCACATGGAACGTTCTCCAGAATAGACCACATCTTAGGCCACAGAGCAATCCTCAACAAGATCCAAAATGCTGAGATAATTCACAGTATCTTCTCTGACCACAATGCCATCAAGGTAGAAATTAACACTAGAAAGAGCAAGGAAAAAAAATCAAACACATGGAAACTGAATAATACTCTGCTTACACATCAATGGGTAATAGAAGAAATCAGAGATGGAATTAAAAAATTCCTAGAATCAAATGAAAATGAAAACACATCATACCAAAACCTTTGGGACACAGCAAAGGCAGTCCTCAGAGGACAATTTATAGCAATAGAAGCACATATCAAAAAAGAAGAAAGGGACAAAATCAAAACATTAACTACAGAACTCAAACAAATAGAAAGAGAACAACAAAAAAAGCCTACAACCACCGGAAGAAAGGAAATAGTAAAGATCAGAGCAGAAATCAATGAAATAGAGAACAGAAAAACAATAGAAAGAATCAACAAAACCAAAAGTTGGTTCTTTGAAAGAATCAACAAAATCGACAAACCAATGGCCAGACTGACAAAAGAAAAACAGCAGAGGGCACAAATAACCCAAATAAGAAATGAAATGGGGGACATTACAACAGACCCAACTGAAATAAAAAGGATTATAACAGAATATTATGAAAAACTATATTCCAACAAATTTGAAAACCTAGAGGAAATGGATAAATTTCTAGAAACATACGGCCTACCCAAACTACAACAAAGTGATATTGAAAATCTGAACAGACCCATAACAAGAGAAGAGATTGAAAAGGTAATAAAAAAAACTCCCAACCAAAAAAAGCCCTGGCCCAGATGGCTTCACTGGAGAATTCTACAAAACATTTACAGAAGAGCTCGTACCAGTTCTACTCAAGTTATTTCAGAGCATAGAAGAGGAAGCAACACTTCCAAATTCATTCTATGAAGCCAGCATAACGCTGATACCAAAACCAGGCAAAGACATCACAAAAAAAGAAAATTACAGACCAATATCTCTCATGAATATAGATGCAAAAATTCTGAACAAAATTTTAGCCAATAGAATTCAGTATCATATCAAAAAAATAATACACCACGACCAAGTAGGATTCATACCAGGTATGCAAGGATGGTTTAACATTAGAAAATCCATCAACGTAATCCACCACATAAATAAAAGGAAAGAAAAAAATCACATGATTATCTCAATTGATGCAGAAAAGGCATTTGACAAAGTCCAACACCCATTCCTGATAAAAGCTCTCAATAAAATAGGTATAGAAGGGAAATTTCTCAACATCATAAAGGGCATCTATGCAAAACCAACAGCCAACATCATTCTTAATGGAGAAAGGCTGAAAACATTCCCCCTGAAAACAGGAACAAGACAAGGATGCCCTTTATCACCACTCCTATTTAACATTGTGCTGGAAGTTCTCGCTAGAGCAGTAAGCCAAGAGAAAGAAATAAAGGGCATCCAAATTGGTAATGAAGAAGTTAAACTCTCCCTGTTTGCAGATGATATGATACTATACATAGAAAACCCTAAAGACTCCACGAGAAATTTACTGGAACTAATAGAAAGATTCAGCAGAGTAGCAGGATACAAGATAAACATTCAAAAATCAGTTGGATTCCTATACACCAGTAAAGAGAACGATGAAAAGGAGATCAGGAAATCAATACCATTTTCAATAGCCCCTAAAAAGATAAAATACTTAGGAATAAATCTGACCAGGAATATAAAAGACCTATACAAAGAAAACTACAAAACACTGCTGCATGAAACCCAAAGGGATCTACATAAATGGAAAAACATACCATGCTCATGGATAGGCAGACTCAACATTGTGAAAATGGCAATTCTACCTAAAGCAATTTACAAATACAATGCAATTCCGATACAAATACCAACAACATTCTTCAAAGAGATGGAAAAACTAATTATTAACTTTATATGGAAAGGGAAGAAACCCCGAATAAGTAAAGCACTACTGAAGAAGAAGAATAAAGTTGGAGGACTCACACTACCTGACTTGAGAACCTACTATACAGCTACAGTACTCAAAACAGCCTGGTACTGGTACAACAACAGAGACATTGACCAATGGAACAGAATTGAGAACTCAGATGTAAATCCATCCACCTACGGTCACCTGATTTTTGACAAGGGCCCAAAATACATCAAATGGGGAAAAGACAGTCTTTTTAACAAATGGTGCTGGCAAAACTGGATATCCATTCGTAGAAAAATGAAACAGGACCCATACCTCACACCATATACAAAAACTACTTCAAAATGGATCAAAGACCTGAATATAAAGCCTCAAACTATAAAATTCATAGAAGAAAAAATAGGACCAACACTTCAGACCTTAATACATGGCATTAACAGGATACAAACCATAAACATCAACACAAAAAACCCAACAGATAAACTAGATAATTGGGATCTTCTAAAAATCAAACATCTATGCTCTTCAAAAGATTTCACCAAAAGAGTTAAAAGAGAACCTACAGACTGGGAAAAAATTTTTGGACAGTACAAGTCAGACAAAGGTCTAATCTCCATAATCTACAAGAAAATCCAACACCTCTACAACAAAAAGACAACCAATCCTATCAAAAAATGGGCAAAGGAAATGAACAGACACTTCACCAAGGAAGACATTCAAATGGCCAACAGACACATGAGGAAATGCTCGCGATCACTAGCCATTAGAGAAATGCAAATTAAATCCACAATGAGATACCATCTCACCCCGGCATTACTGGCACGAATCAAAGACACTGGAAATAACAAATGTTGGAGGGGCTGCGGGGAGACGGGAACTCTTATACACTGCTGGTGGGAATGCAAAATGATACAGCCATTTTGGAAAATGATATGGCGTTTCCTCAGAAAGCTAGAAATAGATGTACCATTCGATCCAGCAATCCCACTCCTAGGAATATATCCTAGAGAAATAAGAGTCATCACTCGAATAGACATATGCACACCTATGTTCATGGCAGCATTATTCACAATAGCAAAACGATGGAAACAACCTCGATGTCCATCAACAGACGAATGGATACACAAACTATGGTACATACACACAATGGAGTACTATGCAACGAGAAAGAACAATGAATCGGTGAACCATCTCATAACATGGATGAAACTGGAGGACATCATGCTGAGTGAAATAAGTCAATCACAAAAGGACAAATATTGTATGAGACCTCTATTGTAAAAACCCATGAAAAAATTCACATGCAAAATGTAACAATCCTTGTTGGTTACCAGGGATGGGAGGGGGGGGGGAATACTAAATAGGTAATAGGTAAGTGGTAACTTGGGTGAGAGATGAGATAGTACATAGTACAGGGGAAACTAACACAACCTGCACAAGGAAAGGTCATGGAGGCCCTATAGACACATCCAAACCCCCCGAGGGACTGAGTTGTTGGACGGAGGGCTCTGGGGACCATGATCTCGGGGAACATCTAGCTCAATTGGCATGACACTACTTATAAAGATAATGCTCTACATTCTACCTTGGTGAGTAGTGTCTGGGGTCTTAAAAGCCTATGAGCGGCCATCTAAGATACTCCACTGATCTCATCCCTTCGGGAACAAGGGAGAACGAAGAGAACAGGATACAAGGAAAAGATTAGTCCGAAGGACTAATGGTCCACAGCTACCAAAGCCTCCACGGGACTGAGCCCAGTACAGCTGGATGGTGCCCGGCTACCACCAATGACTCCTCTGACCAGGATCACAACAGAGGGTTCTGGGCAGAGCTGGAGTAGGATGTAGAGTATAATTTTAACTCCCAAAAAAAAAAAAAAAAAAAAAGAAGACCAGATATACTGGCCTAAAGAATACTAGAGAAACCTCGAGAGTGTGGCCCCCGGACACCCTTTCAGCTCAGAGGGGAAGTTACCTTCAAGGTTCGATGTTAAGCCTGGGAATGGACACCCCAGTAAAACTAAATGGGACTAACGATGTACAGAAGTCCGGTGACAAGGGCCAGAAGGCAGAGGGAGAGTAGGAAACTGATGATAAGGAACACAAATTGAATAAGGACACTGTCGATGTATTGTGAGATTGTTGACCACTGCTATAGGGCAACATTTGTAGTAACTATTAAATGGGAGGCTGTTTTGTCCTGTAAGCCTTCATCTTGGGCGAGAATGGCAGCACAATTGGAAGAGCATAGTCAATATCACTTAAATGTGTAAGTAAAAAGTTTTGAAATGGTGTTTAAATAAAATATAAATAAATAAATAAATAAATAAACAAATGAGACTAAAGAGGTACAATAGTCCACTGACAAGGTCCAGAAGACAGAAGGGGACAAGGAAGCCCCCTGGTGATAGGGAACACAAGGTGGAGTAAGGATATTCTTGATGTGCTGTGAGATTGTTAACCATTGTCATAGGGCAACATGTGTAGTAACTGTTAAATGAAAAACTATTTTTTCTGTAAGCCTTCATCTTAAGTGAGAATAACAGCACAGTTGGAAGAGCATAGTCAATGTCACTGAACTGTGAATGTAGAAATTTTTGAAACGGTGTATCTTTGGCCATCTGTAATTTTCATCAAAAAAAAAGGTTGAGAATTTAGAGGCTTAATACGTTGTGGGGTTGTTAACCAATGTCAAAAAACAACATGTGTACTACTATTTCATGAGAAACTATTTGCTCTGTAAGCTTTCACCTGAAGTACAATAAAATATGTATTAAAAAAAAAAAAAAAAAAACATACAAACAAACCAAAAAGAATGCTAGGGGAGTTTGCCATTGGAGTGGAGAGATGCGAGACTATGAAATGGAGAAAAACAAAAAGGGGAAGAGGAAGGAAAAAAAAAGGAAAAGAACAGAATGAATAAATAAAAATCAGAAAGGGAAAAGAACAGCAAACTTCCCAGTGATCCCACCGGTGCGGCTGTGAGGTCTGGGGAAGTTGTTCTCAGGTGTTGCAGTCCAGCCTGGCTAGAACGCATAGAGGTATACAACGCCAGGTATTCAGGGAACAGAAAGAGAAGGACGATATAGAGAGAAGAGAAAATGGGTAATGAAGAAAGAGAAAAAGGGAAAAAGAGGGAAAAGAAAACAAAACAAATTAAAAAAAAAAAAGAACAAGAAAAGCCCCCCCAAAAAACAGAAAAAAAAAAAAACCCAATGAGAAAAGAAATGCCCTCAGGGATCCCTCTGCATGTCTGTGCAAGCCGATGGGATAGTTTCTAAGCCATGCAGCACCGCCTGGCCAGAACGGGCTCCCAACTCAAGAAAAGGAAAAGAAAACAAACAAACAATTCAAAACAAACAAATGGACTAAAGCCCTGGGATCCCACCAGTGCCGCAGCCCAGATCGGGAAACAGCTCCACACTCGAACGGAGCTCCACAGCCCCTCAGGAAGAAGCAAAGATGGCACACAGAGCCAGGTATTTGAGTGAAAGGAGGGGGAGGCGGTGAGAGGTAAGGAAGAAATCAAAAGAAGTGGAAAAAAGCAACACCAGTAGCCAACAAATGGCACTCAGAGGGCCAGCTAGTGCAGGCTGGCAGAAACCAAGCAGCCGGTGCTTCCCAGACAAGAGACTGTGTCTGCGGGAAGCAGAGGAGGCCATGTGTGGGTGAAGAAGGGTGGGGGTGGGAAAGCGTATATCACAAATTGCTGGAACTCCTCAGCCCCTCAGGAAGAAGCAAAGATGGCGCACGGAGCCAGGTATTTGAGCGAAAGGAGGGGGAGCCGGTGATAAGTAAGGAGGAAATCAAAAGAAGTGGAAAAAAGCAACACCAGCAGCCAACAAATGGCACCCAGAGAGCCGGCCCATTCTGATGGGTGGAATCCAAGCAGCCAGAGCTTCCCGGACAAGAGATTGTGGCCATGGGAAGCAGAGGAGGCCGAGTAGGGGTAAAGAAGGGTGGGGGGTGGGAAAGCATATATCACAAATTACCAGTTGTTTTGTCTCCTGCTGGAAGCTCCGTGAAGCTGCTTTCTTGTATCCCCTGTTTGCTGGTCTCCAGTAGGAGTCCAAGATGGCAGATCCTCGCTGCATTAGCTGATAGGGGACCTCTGCATGAATCTCTCCTCACTCTCCGTTCTCTGTCACTTTTCTCACTCCATTTGGTGCTTGGCTGAGTTCTTTAACTCTTCATTTGATGTTTTAGGGTTTCAGGATTGTTGTTTTCTCTGGCTTAGTTTTTCGGATCTTTGCTGTGGCGGGATGGCGTGGTTCTTCTGCCTAGAGCGCCATTTTGCCAGAAGTCCAAGATTGTTACTTTTTGTGTGTTAACTTTTTCATGAATTTTTACAATAGAGGTCTCATACAATATTTGTCCTTTTGTGATTGACTTATTTCACTCAGCATAACGTCCTCCAGTTTCATCCGTGTTATGAGATGCTTCACAGATACATCATTGTTCTTTATCATTGCATAATACTCTATTGTGTGTATGTACCATAGTTTGTTTATCCATTCATCTGTTGATGGGCATCTAGTTTGTTTCCATCTTTTTGCAATTGTGAGCAACGCTGCCATGATCATGGGTGTGCATATGTCTATTTGTGTAATGGCTCTTATTTCTCTAGGATATATTCCTAGGAGTGGGATTGCTGGATCGTATGGTATTTCTACTTCTAGTTTTCTAAGGAAGCGCCATATCATTTTCCAAAATGGTCATATCATTATACCTTCCCACCAGCAGTGCATAAGAGTTCCCATCTCCCCATAGCCTCTCCAACATTTGTTATTTCCAGTGTTCTTGATTCGTGCCAGTAATGCTGGGGTGAGATGGTATTTCACTGTGGTTTTAATTTGTGTTTCTCTAATGGCTAGTGATCACGAGCATTTCCTCGTGTGTCTGTTGGCGCCTCGAATGTCTTCTCTGGTGAAGTGTCTGTGCATTTCCTTTGTCTGTTGTTTAATAGGATTATTTGTCTTTTTGTTGTAGAGGTGTTGCAAAATCACTTTTTCTTCTTTTTAGGTTTTTTTTGTGTGTGTGCTTTAGGTGAAAGTTTACAGCTCAAGTCAATTTCTCATTCAAAAATTTATAAGTGTATTGTTTTGTGACATTGTTTGCAATCCCCACAGTATGACAACACACTTCCCCTTTCCACCCTGTGGTTCTCTGTATTCATTCTTCCAGTTCCTGTCCCCTCCTACCTTCTTGTCTTACTTTTGTACAGGAGCTGCCCATTTGGTCTCATATATTTGATTGAACTAAGAAGCACATTTCTCACGCATGTTATTTTTTGTTTTATAGGACTGTCTAATCTTTTTCTGAAAAAATGGGCTTTGGAAATGGTTTCAGTTCTAGGTTAGCAGAGTATCTGGGGCCATAGTTTCAGGGGTTCCTCCAATCTTTGTCAGACCAGTAAGTCTGATCTTTTTACGTGAATTTGAATTCTGTTTTATATTTTTCTCCTGCTCTGTCCAGGACTCTCTGTTGTGTTCCCTCTCAGGACTGTTGTTGGTGGTAGCCAGGCACCATCTAGTTTTTCTGGTCTCAGGCTTGTGGAGTTTCTGGTTCATGTGGTCCTTTAGTCTTTTGGGTTAATATTTTCCTTGTCTTTTTTGGTTTCTTCATTCTACTTTGGTCCAGATGGGACGGGATCAATAGATGTATCTTAGATAGCCACTTGCAAGCTTTTAAGACCCCAAATGCTACTCAGCAAAGTGGGATGTAGAACATTTTTTTTATGAACTATGTTACACCAATTGACCTAGATATCCCCCAAGACTATGGTCTCCAGGCCCCAGTCTCAGCTACTCGGTCCCTCAAAGTGTAGATATGTCTAGGAAACTTCTATGCTTTTGCTATAGTCCAGTTGTGCTGACTTCCCCTATATTGTGTGTTGTCCTTCCCCTTGCCGAAGTTGGCACTTGTCTACTACCTAGTTAGTGATTTTCCCTGCCCCTCCCTCCCCACCATTGGATCCATCAGAGAATGTTTTTCTCTGTGGATGTAAACCTTTTACTGAGTTCTTATAACAGTGGTCTCATACAATATTTGTCCTTTTGTGACTGATTTATTTCACTCAGCATAATGCCCTCCAGATTCATCCATGTTGTGAGATATTTCGCAGATTCATCATTGTTCTTTATCATTGCATAGTATTCCATTGTGTGTATGTACCATAATTTGTTTATCCGTTCATCTGTTGATGGACATTTAGGTTGTTTCCATCTTTTTGCTATTGTGAATAGTTCTGCAATGAACATGGATGTGCATATGTCTATTCATGCTGTAAATCACTTTTGCAACTCAGATGTAGAAGAAATGGAAAACTTTTTTATATTTTATAAGCAAACTTAATTTCTAATTGGAACCTGAGTTCCTCTTACATCATCATACATTCTCTGTGTTCCAAGGCCCTTCAGAGCGTAGACTCTTACAACGGAAATGCTAAGCATTTGAAACTCTCAAGCAGGGGCATTGGTGAAGCCTATGGCATCGTTCTCAGAAACCGAATAGAAACTAGAGTGGCTGACATCTGGGGCCTGGAGAGGAATGAGGATGTCCTGAGAAAGCTCTCAAGGCCAGGAGGTTGGTTCTCAGTAGCTTCTCGAAAAACTGAGTCTGGTCCTGTGGGGCCAAGGGCTGGAGGAGGCATTCCATGCCTTGTAGAACTGACAACCTGTCCAGAAAATTAGTTTTCCCTCATCCTTCCCTTGAGCACCACTGGCTCCTGAAAAAGAACCTTATGTCTTGCCTTAAGTTTACAAAACCTATAAAATATGAGAGGAGAATATAAAACAGGGGAGAAGATAAGACTATAGTGAACAAAATCAAATAACCCTAAAACTACATGTGTTTGGCCTTGGCATATATATGTGTGTATATACATAAAATTGCTGTAATGATCCACTTGTTAAAATGTGTTTATATTTCCTGAGGACACAGATGATTAGGGATGAGTATGGATCAGGATTTAAATTTCCTGTCCACCCATAAAGTAGATGAATAAAATCAAAAGTAGATCATTCAATGGTTTGGAAATATTTGCTCTTGGAAAACAACCATATGCTCAGCTGAACGTGTTTCTTTTCATTTGGGGTTCTCACTGTTTCACATAATTAGTCTGTCTTCTCTTCACTGGGGAAAACATCCTCTGAGGCACTGCTGACTGTAGAAATATTAAGCAATTCGAGGGTAAAAATAGTAGCAACCATTCATGTTACATATATTATTTATCGTATCTAAATGATCCTGCAAGTTAGATATCAGTCACTACAGTTTATATATGAATAAACTGAAGGTCAAAGAGATTCAGCAACTCTGAAACTCACACAGCCAAAAACTGGCAGCAGCCCGAGTATCTCTTTCCACTCTAAGACCCATCCAGGTATTTAGGTAGAGAGGAAACGACACAAAGCAAAACTTAACATCGCTTTGTAGTTTGCTTTTCTTCTGGCAGCAGGAAAGGAGAAATAAGCCCCGATTTCCAAACCTTTCTTCTGAATGGGTTTGTGCAAACACTAGAACCCCAAATAGAGCCCCTAAATAGCCTGATAATGGGGAGAAGGAGGGGGTACCACTGGGCATATAAAATAATATACTTCTTTGTTCCAGGAACATTACATAGATCATATCATCTCCATCTGGGTAGACATTATTATTTTCATTTTATAAATAAGGAAACTAGAAAGTTAATTAATTTCCCTAAGGTCACAGAAAGGAGCCCTGGTGGCACAATGGTTAAGCGCTTGGCTGCTAACCAAAAGGTCAGTGGTTTGAACCCACTAGCGGCTCCATAGATCTGGTGATCTGCTCCCATAAGTATTACAGCCTAGAAAATCCCATGGAGCAGTTCCACCCTGTCCTTACAAGGTCACTATGAGTCGGAATCAACTTGATGGCACACAACAAGAAGGTCACAGAACTATGAGTAAACTGAACCTGGGTTTGCAGCCTCGTCCATGTGAGTCCAAGGCTTGAACTTTTTCCTTTAGTTCCAATGTATGTGTGTCCTTTTTTTTTTTCTTCCAGTTTTATGTCTTCAGAAACATTCTTCTTGCATGATCCCACTTATAGGAAATACCTAGAATAGTCAAAAGTTTCCTAGTGATTACCAGGAGCAGGCAGGAGGAAGAGAGTGAGTTATTGCACGTGGTGTACTAAGTTTCCGTTAAGGGTGTTAGGAAAATTTGGAAATGTATAGTGGTGGTGGTTGTACAACACGGTAATGTAATTAATGTCACCAAATTGCACATGTAAAAAAGATTGAAATGTCAGATGTTTTGTTATATATATTTCCTCACAATAAAAATAAGTAACACACATTCTTCTGTCAAGTCAGAATATACCCCTCTGTGAGAGAAAGAGAACATTAAAGAAAGTAGGATGATAAGGCAGAAGATTCAACTCTAAGCATCAAATCTCAGGGCCATTGTGGGCAGCTCCACCGCCTACCACCTGCTCACTCTGTCACCTCAGAGATCCCAAGCTCGTGACCACAGACTCCCGTGAGGCAGAGCACAGAGCCTCCAACCCACCCTCAGAAAAAGGCTCCTAGGCAGAGCTCCCGCCCGCCGCACAGAGGTGACTTCCCTCACCCCCACGTACATGAACTAACTTCGTAAAAAAATGAATCAGAGTTTCAGATGAAGCTCCTATAAAACCGTGGGCCACTCGGAGAATGAAAATTGTTAACAAATGTCTTTTTGGTTAGAGTACAGTCATATTCTGCCAAAGATAAAAATGAGAGGTTAGAGAACACATCATTCTGTTATCACGTAAGGAAAACCGGCAGATTGAACGTTCACGCTTTGCGGGTATATGTGACACGAACGTTGGAATCTCCTGCAAAAGGACCATATTCTTATAGCTAAAGAAGCTCTTGGCGATTGCAGGGGAAGTCCTGTGCATCTGAATGTTACTCATTCGAAAACAGTAAACTAGACTGTGTGTATTTACGTTCATTACAAATTGGGGTGGGAGAGTTTTCTTTTAAAATTTATTTAAATGTGGGGCAAACCATTCTAACGCGTTGTTTTTTCTAAAATTTCATCAGTGCCTAAACCAATTCCGTACTTGTTTTTATTGTATAATCCATGTACAACAAATTATAGGATTTCAGCTAAAATTATATATATATGTCTGTATGTATACATGCTATAGTTTTTCCTTTTGTGGGTCTTTACGTGGCATATTTTTACTAATCAGGCTTAGAATGTGGTTATCATAAGATTTCTATTTTAAGAGTGCTCATGAGCCTGGTTAAATATTCCTAAGAATGGCAATTGTCAGTAACCTGTAAAATTAATCAGCTGACCTTGATACAGGGCATGCTTAATCAGCAATTAGCCTGACTACACTGACTCTCACCATGTAAGAAACATTTATAATAAAGAACACCCCCTTTGTACATTTTTTTTTGCCAGGCATAGTAAACACAAAAAATCAAAAAATCATACATTTACTGAGACAGCTCAAATAAATGTAGGCATGGCAGCTAAAAATATCTGCGACTTATAATGAAATTCAGATCCTTAATGTCCAACATTAAGCCTAAATACGAAGATGAACATTGCCATTTAGAAAATACCAGTGAAGTAATAATTTCTCTGTGTTGTTCAAATGTCCATATTTGCTGATTTCATCATGTAGGGCACCGGGAAATTCACAGGGGAAAAAAATCGACCCTATTTCTGATGAGCTAATTCAGCAAGAAACCACCAGGTCCATAACACTTGTTTTTGTTTGGTTGTATGTGGCCTTGAGCCACAGAAAATTACAGATTGGTCTGGGAGCTGATACAATTGAATTATTTTTTCCCCTATGACTTTTCATCCAGAGGCTTTGAGTGTTTTGATGCCGCTCTGGATTTAATCATACAAATGCCAATTTTTCAGAGCTGGACTGCTTGGATGAAGTGTTTTTCTAGACTTTTAAGCCAGTTCCATCATAGCCCATTCCTCAATTTCATGTCGTACGTCACCCCCTCCTTAGACGAATCCACTTATCCTTAGCTCCTGCTGCAGGGACCTCAGTGAAGAGCAGTTTGGTCCTGGAAAGTAAGCAGGGAGCCTACACTCACTCACTCACTCATTCACTCACTCACTCACTCAATCAATCAATGTTTATACAGCATCTGCCAACTGTCCAACACTTGTTCTCTAAATATCATCCTGGAGATATTTGAGTGAGCAGAAAGAAGGTCTATAGCATCACCATGAAACAGAAAACACTTTCCTGACCTAGCGTCACCAGCCCACCTCAAAAGCAGAAAGTACACACTAGCACAGTGTGAGGAAGAGATTCTGGGAAAGGTAAATGTTCAGAGGAAGAGAAGCCACAGCTTGGCATTAGTAGAACGGGGCATTGCGTGCCTCCTGAGGAAGCTGTGCCACTGCACAAGGTGTACACAGGGCAGGTCCACTGGCCTCACCACCCCTGACAGCTGCCCCAGCCTCGCCAGCTCTCCTCTCACTGCCACTAGAAACGCTAGAGCTCAAATCCCACACCCACAGGCCCTGCCCCTAGCCAGAGGCATCCCTGGGTGGGGCAAACAGTTAATGTACTAGGCTGCTAACTGAATGGTTGGAGGTTCGAGTTCACCCAGAGGTGCCTTGGAAGAAAGACCTAGCAATCTACTTGAAAACGCTAAGGAGCACAGTTCTACTAAGACACACATGGGGTCCCCATGAGTTGGAATTGACTCTATGGCAAATGGTTACTGGCCTCTAGCCAGAAAAGATTTAAGGAGCTCCACCCGTGCAGCAAAACAGCGGCATCATAGTATCTGGAGGTGAACGCTGGCAAAGAGGCTTCACAGATATGAACTTCTAGGAAAGGTGATAGTTGGGAAAACTATCTTTATGCTTCACCTTGAAAAGTTTTATTCCAGCTATTAACTAAGTAAGGCTTTTTGGCTGACATTTGATTAACTCCTCAGACTGAACTCATAGGGACGGTGTTCAGCATAGTCATTAACCAATAGCCTGATAATCTGGACTTTCAGCTTCTCCTAAGAGCACTGTTGAAGCGGTTAAAGCTATCAACTCCTAACTGGAGGTCTGCAGTTCGAAACCACCAGCTGCTCCAAGGGAGAAAGAGGTGGCAGCCTGCTTCTGTAGAGATTTACAGTCTTGGAAATCCTATGGGGTCACTATGAGCCAGAATCTACTTGATGACAGTGGGTTGGCTTTTAGAACATCGTCATCCCTTGTGACTGACTACCTCGCCTCACATTTGAGATATTGGCTTATGGGATAATTTGGAAAAATAAAAACAGAAAATCATTTTCCTTGTTAATTAAAAATTATTATCACATAGTTTCATCTTAATATATTTTCAAAGTAGCCTCTGTATGTCCAAGTTACTCCAGCATGATAAAGAAATGTACATGGAACACATTACCCGGCCTCTTAGAAAATCGATTTTTGTTTATCATTTTGAGTAGATGATCAAGTAGTTCAAATAGTAAACATTTCCTTTAGTATCTCTTAAGTAGAGCTATGGATAAAGTGATGTAATATCTGAAGTCCCTGGGAGCCATAAACAGTTAAGCATTTGACTGCTAACCAAAAATCCACCCAGAAGCACCCTGGAAGAAAGTCCTGGTGATATATCACAGCCACTGAAAACCCTACGAAGAACAGTGCTACCCTGAATCAACTCAACTCAATGCAATCAACTCAGTGGCAACTGGAAAGTGTAGCATCTAGAGAAATAGTACCAGAATTTTCAGGGAAGTCCTCTAGTAATGATATTTACTTGCTCCTTCATGCCAGACTGAAAACTGGTTTTACTTTTCCTAATAGGGAATACAAGTGTTCTTTATGTCCTAATAAAGCATTCTTACTCTGCCTACTGGGCTCCCTTTGAAATGACAACAACTTCCTTGGCCCAGAAGAATGCAAATTCCACAGACAATAAGTGCTCTTTACAGAAGACAAAAGATTATCAGTTATTTCTACACATTCTTCTCCCTTCCAAAAACTAGTTATTCATAGACACCAAACCCAAACTCAAACCCGCTGCTGTCGAGTGGATTCCGACTCATGGCAACCCTATAGGACAGAGCAGAACTGCCCCATAGGGTTTCCTAAGCTGTAATCTTTATGGACGTGAACTGCCACATCTTTCTACCACAGAGCGGCTGGGGGGTTAGAGCCACTGACCTTTCGATTACCCGTTGAGCACTTAACCACCCCACCACCAAGTCTCCTCAGTTATTCATAGAAACAGGATATAACTGGCTCCTGGGAACACTAAGCATGTCGGCAAGAAAACTGTCCAGTAAATACGGATAATGGAAGCAAACGTTAGCCCCAAGTAATTTACATCTAAAGCAAGTGTAAAACCAGAGGAAAAAAAACCTCAGAATTTTTTGGATGCTCTTATTATCTGCTCTAAGCAAAAAGCAAAGGTGGTTCCTGGATGGTGAGTTTATTTCTATGTCACTATTTGGCCACCTGAGAGCCCTGGTGGTGCAGTGGTTTAGCGTTCAGCTGCTAACCAAAATGTCGGCAGTTCGAATCCACCAGCCAGCCACTCCTTGGAAACCCTATGGGGCAGTTCTGCTCAGTCCTATAGGGTTGCTATGAGTCGGAATCGACTCAAAGGTAATGGGTTGGGGGTATTTGGCCACCTCACAAGAATCTGGAATAAAGTGCCCTTTAAAGAAAATAGAAATCCAGAAGCTATAAAGTGATTTATCCTCCACTCTAACTGAATCCAGCATGAATTAGGATTCCTACACAGACAACAAAAGAGCTTTTACTCAATAGACTGTTATGGAATATGCTCTGAGTTCTTGAAGACAGAATTCTAGAACTTTAACTTACAAACCTTTACAACAAACAGTTCAGGCATTACAAACCTTTACAACAAACAGTTCAGGCATCAAATTTTCAAAAGTCACATTTGATGACAGAGAGAGGTATTATCTGCAAACCACAACATCCACATAATAAATGGCATTTTCAACATTTACTCCAATCTGAGCTCTTTTAACCTTGGCCCTGTTCTGTTTAGGCTCTGAAACTGTTAGTCAAAATCAATTTGTTGAGCAGACTTACATGGTCTGCGTTTCGATACTGTGATACAAGGAAGAAAACAAGGACAGAATGAATGTCCCAGAACGTCCCATCCGAGTGCGTTCATTCCACGTCAGATGTGTCTAGATTGTCTCTAAGTGGCACAGTGTTATTGCTTCTGTAAGTGTTTAATTTCCTGATTTCACTAACAGCTTGAATTTTCAAAAGTGCTTCTGACTCATTCACATGTGATTGCCTGACATGAGCCCACACACCACTTGCTCACTAATAAACCAAGAGCCTTCACCTGAAAAACCTAGGCCTAGTCTACCAGCAAGCTGTCTCGGCCACACTAATATCTAGAGTTCCTCTTCCTCCCCTCCACCCCCATCATTTAGCTCTATATTTTATTATTGTGTGTTAATATAAAATTGCCGCTTATTGGTATGCAAACAGCATTGGCAAGGTGCTATGTTTGTATGGTGAGCTCTGAGTTAGTGTTTGGGATTGTCTTTCTTTTCAGAGGGGAAGTTGGATCCTAGAGGGACTTAAATAAAAAAGAGAGTTGTCATCAAGTTGACTCTGACTCATAGTGACCTCATGTGTGTCAGAGTAGAACTGTGCTCCATAGGGTTTTCAACCACTGATTTTTTGGAAGTAGATTGCCAGGCCTTTCCTCTGAGGGGCCTCTAGGTGGATTCAAACCTCCAACCTTTCTGTTAGCAGCCAAGCGCATTAACCATTTGCACCACCCAAGGACTCCAAAAGGACTTAAGGAGAGGGTTATTCCAGAATCTTTTTTGTACCCCAAGGATAATCTTTTTTATTGTACTTCAGGTGAAGGCTTACAGAGCAAATAGTTTCTCATGAAACAGAAGTACACGTGTTGTTTTATGACATTGGTTAACAACCCCACAACATATCAACCCTCTAACTTCTCAACCTTTTTTTTTTTTTTGGTGAAAATACACATAGCCAAAGATACAACATTTCAAAAATTTCTACATGCACAGTTCAGTGACATTGACTACACTCTTCTAATTGTGCTGTTATTCTCACTTAAGATGAAGGCTTACAGAACAAAATAGTTTCTCATTTAACAGTTACTACAAATGTTGTCCTGTGACAATGGTTAACAATCTCACAACACATCAACAATATCCTTACTCAACCTTGGGTTCCCTATCACCAGCTTCCTTGTCCCCTTCCGCTTTCTGGCCCTTGTCACTGGACTCCTGTACCTCGTTAATCTCATTTGCTTTTACGGGGCTGTCCACTCCCAGACTGAACAGTGAACCTTGGAGGTAACTTCACCACTGAGCTAAAAGGGTGTCTGGGGGCCATACTCTCGGGGTTTCTCCAGTCTCCTTTAGGCCAGTAAATCTGGTCTTTTTTTTGTGGGTTAGAATTATGCTTTACATCCTTCTCCAGCTCTGTCCAGAACCCTCTGTTGTGATCCTGGTCAGAGCAGTCAGTGGTGGTAGCCGGGCACCATCTAGCTGTACTGGACTCAGTCCGGTGGAGGCCTTGGTAGCTGTGGACAATTAGTCCTTTGGACTAATCTTTTCCCAAGGATAATCTTTTTAAAACCATTTCTTGTCCTGTCGGGTTACTGATATTAGAGCAAAGCAAGGTAGAAGAGTGGTTACATGGTTGGGCTTGGAGCCAGATTGCCTCAATTGGAATCCCATCTCTGCCCCTTTCCAGCTGTGTGGTCTTGGGCAAGTTACCTCCCCTCTCTGTGCTTCCTTTTATTTCCTTATCTGTAAAATGGGAATAATAATAATAGCCCTACCTTATAGATTTGTTACGAGAGATACGTACTTTAATAGATGCCAACTACTTAGAACAGTACTTGTCACATCTCATGCACTCAGTACACCTTCCAAACAAAGAAAGGAAAACACAATTTCATAAGATCTGCTCTATTACCAACACATCATCAAAACTTACCAGAAGTAAATACTTCACATCTATTGGGAGATTTTTCCAGGTTATAGGCTTTAATTCTGACAGCAACTTACAAAATAGGTATTATTATCTCCGTTTGATTAATGAGGGGAAGCAATATACCCATGTTTAACAGTCAGCACATGGCAGTGTCAGAATTTGAATTCTCTGATGCCTCTCTGATTCCCAAGCTTAGCTCCTAATCACTTCTAAGCTCCTTTAACTTGTTAACTAAAACAAGTTCAACTGCTTCTTTCAAACTGACATCTGATTAGTTGAACTATGTGAAATTGCTAATATTTGACCCTTTTTGTCCTACATGAATGGTAATTTCATATGGTTTATCCTAATAGTGAAAACCCACCAAACCAAACCCACTGCTGTCAAGTTGATTCTAGCTCATAGCGACACCATAGGGTTTCCAAGGCTGTAAATCTGTGGGAGCAGAAGACCACATCTTCCTCCTGTGGAGCAGCTGGTGGTTCCGAACTGCCAACCTTTACAGTTAGCAGTTGATCGCTTTAACCACTGCTCCACCAGGGCTCCTTAGTAGTGAAAAGCTACATCATTTAGACTAATACCTACTAAGAAGCGTCTCCACTACTCGTCTGTCAGTTTGTCATACTATGGTGGCTTGCTTGTTGTTATGATGCTGGAAGCTATGCCACTGGTCTTTTCAATACTAGAAGGATCACCCATGGTGGATAAGTTTCAGCAGAGCTTCCAGACTAAGACAGACTAGGAAGAAAGGCCTGGCAATCAATATACTTCCAAATATCAGCCAGTGAAAACCCTATGGATCATAGCAGAACATTGTCTAATATAGTGCTGGAAGATGAGCTCCCTAGTTTGGAAGGCACTCAAATTGCACAGTAACAACAGCAATGGACTGGAGTATACCAAGATCAAGAAGGTGGCACAGGACTAGGCAACATTTTGTTCTGTTGTACATGGGGTCACCTTGAGTCGGAGCCAGCTCAACGCAACTAACAACAACAAGGGGTGTCTAGAGGGAAGTCTTGACTCAGGGTACTCCTTGGGGGAAGAAAGTTTTGTTCAGGACCCAGCAGTGGAGTTTCCAGTCAGCAGGAGGGCTTTAAACCCCAGGGGAGGGTCTTATAGGAGTTAGATGGGCGGTGAGAAAGACAAACCCTATGGGCACAGTTTGCCAACAGCAAGCACTGTGGGAACAACCAGCAGGAAGCTGGAGCAGGGGCGGGTTCAGCCACTCAGAACTTGGGAAAACAAAATTTCTTTACCATCTGAAAACTGTGATTACTGTGCTTTTAAAACCGACTCTGCAACTAAGAACTGTTTTATTAGATATCCTATAAATAGTATTTGGTTCATTGTGAAAGCTTAGTAGACATTTTAGAATTAAAAGAAAACTCATAATAAGTCCTTTGTTTCTGGAAAACAGAAGAGCTCTCTGGCATTTGCTGTCCCCGCTTCCAAGCTTTGATCCAGCTCCTCAAATTCCTAGGTGCAAACAGCACTGGCTGGGGCTGGCAGGCCTGTCCAGAGCAACCAGATCAATTCAGCTCCCCTCTTTCTGCCACTTGAGGACAGTCTGCATCTGGCTGGCCTGTACCCCTTCTCCACCTTCTCAAGGTAATGACAGTGAGCACTTAACAACTGCACCACCAGGGGGCCTATTCAAAGGTAGGAAATTTAAAACCAACTTGGGTAAGAATAACAAGAAACTCTGCAAGGCGGGGCCAAGATGGCAGAGTAGTCAGATGCTTCCGGTGGACCTCTTACAACAAAGACCTGAAAAAACAAGTGAATTGATTATATATGGCAATCTGGGAGCCGTGAACATCAAAGGCAGAGTTTGAGGAACTGGACTGAGTGGCAGGGGGAGGGAGAGATGGTTCAGAAGCAGCGAGGAGTTGCCAGACCTGACCCAGCACAAGCCTGAGCCGTTCAGGCCTTATCAGCTCAGAGGTGAGCAGTGAGGCAGGCAAGCAGCAGTGTTCAGGAGGTGAGTTTACCGCACAGGGAGAGACCCAGCACCAGAGAGTCTACACTGCCACCCAGAACCAGTGAGAAGCAACCCTGGATTGGCAAAAGATAAGTAATTGCGTACAGCCTACCGCGTGGCTGTCCTTAGGGAAAAAACTCTCTCCAATTTACTTCCCCGCTCCCTGCCCCGCACTGGGTCCCGGAATGGCTTCAGCAATTGCCGAGGTCCTTGGGCTGGAAGTAGGTTCTGTCACATACCCTGAGCCATTCTCCCTGCCTAGGAGACTGAACAAATTAACAAATGGGGAAAAAATAAACTGCCAGCTCCCCTAAGCCAGGAACCCAGGGTAGGCACAGCTCCTTTGCCTAGGCACAGGCATAAGGGATCCACAGGTGTTGAGTGTCTTTCTCCCTGCATAGACTTGTGTGGGCCCATCTCAACAGCATAGGCCCTCATTACCACAGTAAAACAGGGTATATACCGGAAGTCTAACTTCAACTATTTCAGCTGTGAAGTGGCAGGTTCTTGACATTTGACACTGCTCTGCTCATTAAGCTGGGTCTTCACCAACCCATATCAGGGACCTGAGGACTGGTGGCTTCACCCATGCCACCTAGCCACCTGTGATAGGGGCCCATGAATAAGAGGTGCCTCCCAGTCCTTACAGCCAACAGCATTAGGTACTCATAGTCTGGCTGCAAAACCCACCCAGCTATGCGCTCTAGAGAACAGGGACATGCCTTCCATCTCGACACTTGGGGGTGGCTGTCAGCCCCCTGCCTTGCTCAGGTGTGTTCCCCTGTTATAGCCAGATACCTGTGCCTACACCAATCACTAGGACTGTAAGTGAGAGTCTACACCACACACTTGGTGGCTATCTACCTGGGCACCTGAGCTGAATCCAAACCGGAGGAGTGGGTGGAATCCTGAGCTCACATAACTATTAACAGATCTAAACACCTGGTGATAGGACATTAGAGCTTCAAAGGTGTCAATAATCAAACCAGCTCATACAAGCAGCCTATTTAGGCATAGCAAAACAAGAAGCTAGGGGGAAGTAAGCAAACATAAAATAAATACATATAAGAACTTATTGATGGCTTGGAGACAACAGTTAATATCAAATCACATAAAGAGGCAATACATGATGGCTTCAGCAAGCTCCCAAAATAAAGAATATAGAAATTTTCCAGAGGAGGAAAATTTCTTGGAATTACCGGAAGCAGAATACAAAAGATTAATATACAGAACTCTTCAAGAAATTAGGAAGGAAATTAAGCAAAACACAGAACACACAACAAAGGAAATTAAAAAGATTAGAGAAGAGCATAATGACAAGTTTAACAGGCTGCAAGAACCCATAGAAAGACAATAATCAGAAATCCAGAAGATGAACAATAAAATTTCAGAATTAGACAACTCAATAGAAAGTCATAGGAGCAGAATTGAGGCAACAGAAGTCAGAATTAGTGAGATTGAAGATAAAGCACTTGACACCAACTTATATGAGGAAAAATCAGATAAAAGGATTTAAATAAATGAAGAACCCCTAAGAACTATGTGTGACTCTATCAAGAGGAATAACCTACGAGTGACTGGAGCACCAGAACAGGGAGGGGATAACAGAAAATACAGAGAGAATTGTTGAAGATTTGTTGACAGAAAACTTCCTTGGTATTGTGAAAGATGACAAGATATCTATCCAAGATGCTCATCGAACCCCACATAAGGTAGATCCCAAAAGAAAGTCACCAAGACATATTATAATCAAACATGCCAAAGCCAAAGATAAAGAGAGAATTTTAAGAACAGCTAGGGATAAACGAAAAGTCATCTCCAAAGGAGAGTCAATAAGAATTAGCTAGGAATACTCAGCAGAAACCATGCAGGCAAGAAAGCAATGGGATGACATATATAAAGCCTTGAAGGAAAAAAAACTACCAGCCAAGAATTATATATCCAGCAAAACTGTCTCTCAAATATGATGGCGAAATTAGGGCATTTCCAAATAAACAGAAGTTTAGGGAATTTGCAAAAACCAAACCAAAATTACAAGAAATACTAAAGGGAGTCCTCTGGTTAGAAAATCAGTAACATCAGATAACAACCCAAGACTAGAACATAGGACAGAGTGACCAGATATCAACCCAGATAGGGAAGTCACAAAAGCTAAAACACTGAAAATAAGGTAACAGATGTCAATATGTAAAAGATGACAACATTAAAACAAAAAAGAGGGACTTAAAAAATGTAGACATAGATTTTTCATATCGAGAGGAAGTCAAGGCAATATAAAGAAAAAAAAGACTGGTATAAACTTAGAGAAACAGGGTAAATATTAAGGTAACACAAAAGAAACTAGCAATCCTACAAGTCAAAATAAAAAACTAGAAAAATATGAAGACTCAGCAAACACAAAATCAACAACAATGAAAAAGATGAAAAGAAAATATATAAAGAAAAACGACTCAGCACAGAAAATTAAGTGGAACAAAGAAACTGTGAACAACACACAAAAAAAGACATCAAAATGACAGCACTAAACTCATACCTATCAATAATTACACTGAATGTAAATGGACTAAATGCACCAATGAAGAGACAAAGAGTGGCAGATTGGATAAAAAAATGGGATCTATCTATAGGCTGCCTACAAGAGACACACTTTAGACTTAAAGACACAAATTGAAACTCAAAGGATGGAAAAAAACATATCAAGCAAACAACACTCAAAAAAGAGCAGGAGTGGCAATAGTAATCTCTGACAAAGGAGACTTTAAAGTAAAATCCACCACAAAGGATAAGAAAGAACACTATATAATGATTAAAGGGTCAATACACCAGGAGGACATAACTACACTAAATATTTACGCACCCAATGACAGGGCTCCAAAATACATAAAACAAACTCTAACAGCACTGAAAAGAGAGATAGGCAGCTCCACAACAATAATAAGAGACTTCAACATGCCACTTTCGGTGAGGGACAGAACATCCAGAAAGAAGCTCAGCGAAGACACAGAAGAGTTAAGTGCTACAATCAAGCAACTTGATCTCATAGACATATACTGAACACTCCACCCAACAGCAGCCAAGTATACTTTATTTTCCAATGCACATGTAACATTCTCCAGAGTAGACCACATATATTGCCATAAAGCAAGCCTTGACAAAATCCAAAGCATCAAAATATTACAAAGCATCTTTTTCTGACCATAAAGCCATAAAAGTAGAAATCAACAACAGAAAAAGCAAGGAGAAAAAAAATCAAACACATGGAAACTGAACAACACCTTGCTCAAAAACTACTGGGTTGTAGAAGAAATTTAAGGATGTAATAATAAAGAAATTCATAGAATCAAACAAGAACAAAAACACATCCTACCAGAATGTTCGGGACACAGCAAAAGCAGTGCTCAGAGGTCAGTTTATAGCAGTAAACGTGCACATCCAAAAAGAAGAAAGGGCCGTAATCAAAACATTAACCCTACAATTGGAACAAGTAGAAAGACAGTACAAAAGAAGCCCTCAGGCACCAGAAGAAAGGAGATAATAAGCATTAGAGCAGAATTAAATGAAATAGAGGATAGAAAAACAATTGAAAAAATTAACTACACCAAAAGCTGGTTCTTTGAAAAATCAACAAAATTGATAAACCATTGGCCAAACTGACAAAAGAAAAACAGAAGAGGAAGCAGATAACCTGTATAAGAAATGAGATGGGTCATATCACAACAGACCCAACTGAAATTAAAAGAATTGTAACAGAATACTATGAAAAATTGTACTCTAACAAATTTGAAAACCTAGAGGAAATGGACAAATTTCTAGAAACTCGCTACCTACCTAAACTAACACAAACAGATAGAACAACTAAATAAACCTATAACAAAAGAAGAGATTGAAAAGGTAATTTAAAAACTCCCAACAAAAAAAAGCCCTGGCCCGGATGGCTTCACTGGAGAATTCTACCACACTTTCATAGAAGAGATAACACTACTACTTCTAAAGGTATTTCAGAGCATAGAAAAGGATGGAATACTCCCAAACTCATTCTAAAAAGCCAGCATAACCCTGATACCAAAACCAGGTAAAGATACCACGAAAAAAGAAAATTACAGACCAATATCCCTCATGAACATTGATGCAAAAATCTTCAACGAAATTCTAGCTGATAGAATTCAACAACATATAAAAAAAAAATTCACCATGATCAAGTGGGATTTATACCAGGTATGCAGGGATGGTTCAACAGTTTGTCATTAAAAAAAAACAAAAAACAATGTAATCCATCACATAAATAAAACAAAAGATGAGAACCACATGATCTTATCAATCGATGAAGAAAAGACATTTGACAAAGTCCAACACCAATTCGTGATAAAAATTCTCAACAAAATAGGAATAGAAGGGTAATTCCTCAATATAATTAAGGGCATTTATACAAAGTCAACAACCAATATCATCCTAAATGGAGAGACTTTGAAAGGATTGCCCTTGAGAACGGGAATCAGACAAGGATGCCCTTTGTCTCCACTCATATTCAGCACTGTGCTGGAGGTTCTAGCCAAAGCAATTAGGCTAGAAAAAGAAATAGAGGGCATCCAAATTGGTATGGAAGAAGTCAAAATATCTCTATTTGCAGATGATATGATCTTATACACAGAAAACGCCAAAGAATCCACAAGAAAACTACTGGAACTAATAGAAGATTTCAGCAAATTTTCAGGGTACAAAATAAACATAGAAAAATCAGTTGGATTTCTTTACACCAACAATGAGAACCTCAAAGAGGAAATCACCAAATCAATACCATTTACAATAGCTCCCAAGAAGATAAAATACTTAGGAATAAATCTAACCAGAGACATAAAAGATCTATATAATGAAAAGTATAAGACACTACTGCAAGAAACCAAAAGAGACCTGCATAAGTGGAAAAACATATCTTGGTCACGGATAGGCAGACTCAACGAAGTGAAAATGTCAATTCTACCCAAAGCGATCTACACATACAATGCAATCCCAATCCACATTCCAATGGCATTTTTTAATGAGATGGAAAAACAAATCACCAACTTTATATGGAAAGGGAAGAGGCCCTGGATAAGTAAAGCATTACTCAAGAAGAAGAACAAGGTAGAAGGCCTCACACTACCTGATTTTAGAACCTATTATACCGCCACAGTAGTCAAAACAGCCTGGGACTGGTACAACAACAGATACATAGACCAATGGAACAGAATTGAGAATCCAGATATAAATTCATCCACCTATGAGCAGCTGATATTTGACAAAGGCCCAGAATTGGTTAATTGGGGAAAAGACAGTCTGTTTAACAAATGGTGCTGGCATAACTGGATATCCATCTGCAAAAAACTGAAACAAGACCCATACCTCACACCATGCACAAAAACTAACTAAAAATGGATCAAAGACTTAAATATAAAATCGAAATGATAAAGATCATGGAAGAAAAAATAGGGACAATGCTAGGAGCCCTAATACATGGCATAAACACAACACAAACCATAACTAACAATGCACAAGCACCAGAAGAGAGACTAGATAACTGGGAGCTCCTAAAAATCAAACACTTATGTTCATCAAAAGACTTCACCAAAAGAGTCAAAAGACAACCTACAGACTGGGAAGTTTTTGGCTACTACAAATCCGATCAGCGTCTAATCTCTAAAATCTACAAGATACTGCAAAACCTCAACAACAAAAAGACAAATAACCCAATTAAAAAATGGGCAAAGGATATGAACAGGCACTTCGCCAAAGAAGATATTCAGGTGGCTAACAGACACATGAAGAAATGCTCACGATCATTAGCCGTTAGAGAAATGCAGATCAAAACTACAATAAGATATCATCTCACCCCAGCAAGGCTAGCATTAATCCAAAAAACACAAACTAATAAATGCTGGAGAGGTTGTGGAGAGACTGGAACACTTGTACACTGTTGGTGTGAATGTAAAATGGTATAACCACTTTAGAAATAGATTTGGTGCTTCCTTAAAAAGCTAGAAATAGAAGTACCATACGATCCAGCTATCCCTCTCCTTCAAATATATCCTAGAGAAATAAGAGCCATCACACAAATAGATATATGCACACCTATGTTCATTGCAGCACTGTTCACAATAGCAAAAAGATGGGAACAACCTAGCTGCCCATCAGCGGACGAATGGACAAATTATGGTATATCCACAGAATGGAATACTATGCAATGATAAAGAACAATGATGAAGCCGTGAAACATCTTATAACATGGAGGAATCTGGAGGTCATTATGCTGAGTGAATTTAGTCAATCACAGGACAAATATTGTATAAGACCATTATGATAAAAACTCAAGAAAAGGTTTAAACACAGAAGAAAACACTCTTTGATGGTTATGAGGGTGGGGAGGGAGGGTGAGGGTTATTTACTAACTAGATAGTAGATAAGAATTAGGTGAAGGGAAGGACATTCCACACTACTGGGAAAATCAGCACAACTGGACCAAACCAAAGCTAAGAAGTTTCCTGAATACAATCAAACATTTTGAGGGACAGAGTAGCAGCGGTGGGGGTCTGGGGACCATGCTTTCAGGGGACATCTAGGTCAACTGGCGTAACAAAACTTATTAAGAAAATGTTCTGCATCCTACTTTGGTGAGTGGCTTCTGGGGTCTTAAAAGCTGGCAAGCGGCCATCTAAGATGCATCAATTGGTCCCAACCACCTGGAGTAAAGGAGAATGAAGAACACCAAAGACACAAGGAAAGTATTAGCCCAAGAGACGGAAAGGGCCACATAAACCAGAGACTTCATCAGCCTGAGACCAGGAGAACTAGATGATGCCCAGCTACCACCAATGCCCTCCCTGACAAGGAATGCAACAGAGAGTCCCAGATGGAGCAGGAGAAAGCTGGGGTGCAGAACTCAAATTCTAGTAAGAAGACCAGAATTAATGGTCTGACTGAGACTGGAGGAACCCTGGAAAGCATGGCCCCTAAATTCTCAATCAGCCCAGAACTAAAACAATTTCCGAGGCCAACTCTTCAGACAGGGATTGGACTGGACTGTGGGACATAAAGTGATACTTATGAGGAGCGTGCCTCTTAGCTCAAGTAGATACGAGAGACTAAATGGGCAGCTTCTGTCTGGAGGTGAGATGGGAAGGCAGAGAGGGTTAGGAGCTGGCTGAATGGAAATGGAGAATCAGGGGTAGAAAGGAGGAGTGTGCTGTCACAGTATGGGGAGAGCAATTAGAGTCACATAACAATGTATGTATAAATGTTTGTATGGGAAAAAATAAAAGAAAAACTCTGCAAAACTGTTATATCTATGTGTTTATTGTGGTAAAATACATATAACATAAAATTTTCCTTTTTAATAATTTTTTATTATAAAATTTTCACAACACTATCTCAATTCTGCGATAGAAAAATAGATGCTCAGGTATTTGTTGAGTCCTCCCAACTAGTTATATTTAAACACCCTTTCTGTGCTCTGAGGCTTAGGAACCAATTCAGGGAGACAGTTAGAGAACCACACAGTGTCATGCCTAAGTGCTAAACTGTGTGCACGGGTCAGAAATACATATATATATATATATATATTTAAAAAAAAAGACAAACCCATTGCCGTCAAGTTGATTGTGACTCATAGTGACCCTATAGTACAGAGTAGAACTACCCTCACAGGGTTTCCAAGGAGCGGCTGGTGGATTTGAACTGCCAAGTTTTTGGTTAGCTGCCATAGCTCTTAACCACTTTGCCAGCAGGGCTCCAATAAATATATAAATAATGTATATATAATTTTATTTGTAAAATAAAATGTTATTGTTGTTAGTTGCCGTTATGTCAGCTCCAATTCATGCACAATAGAACATAACGTTGCCCGACACTACTGTGTCTTCACCATCCCTGGTATGCTCCAGTCTGTTGTTGCAGCTGCTGTGTATTTTGAGTGTCTTCCAACCTAGGGAGCTCATCTTCCAGCACTGTATCAGACAATATTCTACTGTGATCTACAGGGTTTTTGCTGGCTAATTTTCAGAAGTGTATCACCAGGCCTTTCTTCTTGGTCTGTCTTAGTCTGGAAGCTCCACTGAAACCTGTCCACCCTGGGTGACCCTGTTGGTATTTGAAATACTGGTGGCATAGCTTCCAGCATCATAACAACTTGCAAGCCACCACAGTATGACAAAATGGCAGACGGGTGGTGTGTAAAATATATTTATTTCTATTATATTTATGATACATAAGCTTATGTGTTGTAAATTTACATATATCTGTGTGTGTGTATGTACACACACAGGGGAGAGGGACAACAGTGAGACCTGTCCTGTAGGAAAGGATTTTAGCTGACACTCAGAGAGAACAGGATCTGGAAGGCGGCCAGGAGAAGGTAATGAAGATAAAGCAAAAGAGGGCGTGAAAGAGGGAAAAAGGATGAGATGGGAGAGGAGTTTGTGTTGGGGAGACGTGGATTTCAGGGGAGGACCGGGACACACCAACATGAAGCTGTGCCAGAAAGCCTTACTGTCTCCACGAGAAAGATGCCCGTCTGTCATTTGTATTACTTGGCAAGGTTCTTCAAGTACTTCCATATGACCCACCTCATCGGATGGCAGAACAACTGGGCGAGGAATGCTGTTATCCATATTTACAGGTGAGGACATCACGGGAGGGACTCGCCCACAACCATACTGCTTGCAAGAAGCTGAACCCGGACACAAACCCAGGTCTCCTGTCTCCAAACTCCACATTCCTTGCAATGACCCCCACTGCTGCGTAAAGTCCAAAGAGTTGTTTCCTCACTCTTTCCTTTCTTCACGTGTAATCTGGCAATAATAATCTGGAATCGCATATGTATTGTCTTTCATCTAACTATTATACTCTTAGGACTTGATTACAGCATTAGAGATTCTCTCTTTTTGCAGAGCTAATACTAAATTCTGTGAGACTGGCATTAAAAACTTAATGCTCTGACAGACAACTACTTCTGGGGAAAAGCATACCAGTGCAATCTGTTCCTGGAAACCCTGGTGGCACAGTGGTTAAGTGTTATGGCTGTTAACCAAAAGGTCAGCAGTTCAAATCCACCAGGTGCTCCTTAGAAACTCTATGGGGCAGTTCTGCCCTGTCCTATAGGGTTACTGTGAGTTGGACTTGACTCGATGGCAATGTTTTTTTTGTTTGTTTGTTTGCAAGCTGTTCCTGGCACTTCTAAACCTCAGCGCCTCGCCGGGGCGTGGGGGCACCACCAGTAGAAGCTGCATGAAATGTCTATAATAATACAGTGATTGTTAGAGAGAGAAGCGTCACGCATTCCCGAGCCAGAGCCATGGCTGCGGTTAGAAGAGTTTTTATGGGAGCCATAGAAGCATATTGACTTGTAGCAGTGGGACCTGCTCAGAAGTGGTCCTTTCTCCACAATCCCTGTGTCTTTAGGGGTTGACTTCATCCCTTAACACCCAACGTAGAATGAAATATGTGAAACAGTATCCAAATCACTGACACCAGATGTGAGGCCAAATGCTCGGAATTACCCAAACAGCTGAATCAGGGTTGCCAGCCACACTTTTTCAGCTTCCAGCCCTGGAAAATGACCCTGTGAGGGTCTGCTGGGGCTGGGGCTGCAGCTGTCACTTGGCAGCTCAGCTTGGGAACCCTGTCTTCCCGGGCCTGCCAGGTTGGTGGCTATTTGCGGCGGTGACTCCTCAGAGGCCCCCTTTTCAGCTGCTCTCCTTTTGTGTAAATCAGTTGTTCTCCAGGGTTACCACCTCCTGTGAGGACCTCACAGCTGCTCCAGGAAAGAGCAGCCCCCAAAGTCTGCCCCCTTCATCCCTAGCCCTGATACACTCTCTGCTCATTCCATTTGCCTGAGAAGTCCACCTTGTGCACTCATCATTGCAAGGTCAGTCTTACCAAGAAACTAATGCATTTAAGGGCTCTTTTTGTCCTCGGACATACAGCTGTGTCATTCCACGCAGCCTCCATCATTTTCCATCAGCAGTTGAAAGTGTGATGGAGTGGGAGCTTTGTTCTGCTCTGTGCAGCTGCCCATCTAGAACAGATCAAGGGAGGTGCATTTCCCCCGTGTCTCCCAGGCTCACAGTAAGTGGTGTTTGAGGGAGTTTGATGGAGCAGTCTGATTAAGTCCTTGCATTTAATGAGATTCATTCTTCATTCATTCCCACTCGCTTCAAGATGGTTTTGCAGTTAACGGAATTATAACGCCATAACACTCCATTTTAATACGGCCAACGGCAGCTGGCACCCCCATTCACAGCACCAACTTTTCACTAATGATATGCAGTTTGCATATATTTATTCTGTCTTGAAAGATGGGAGCACAGTAGTCAATGGGCTTATGCTTGTCTGACTTAAGCGTAAAGATGACAGGAACAAGGGCCCAGTTTTCATGATCTATTATCTTTTGCTACTTCCTAGGTTGTGCAAACCTCACAGTCTCACAAAACCCCATGGAGCCTATGTAGGGTGGTCACTGACAGCTTCATTTGCTAATACTTTGCAAAACAGATTCTTTAAGCTTACATCAACAGACCATTGGAATAAAATCAGACTACAGCAGAATGCTTATAGGTAGAAAGAACACAAAGAGATTATATTCATGCATTCACCCATTTATTCATTAATTTTTTCATTCAATAAACAAATCAGACAATAAACAACAAAGAAGTAAATGTGCAGAACATCAGAAGCTGATAAGAATGAGGAAGAGAAATAAGTTTGGGTAAGGGGACAAATAATGTTGCAGTGGGGGTAGTGTTTGCTATTTGCTATTGCTTGGTTAGAGAATGCCTAACTCAAAGGATGACATTGAGGAGCGACCTGAAGGGAGAAAAGTGAGAGGTGAGTCATGCTGACATCTGGAGGAGTGTTTGGGGCAGAAAGACAGTACCAAAAAGCTCAGGAATGTTAGCAAGTAGGAGAAAGAGCAGAGGTCACTGTGGTCGGAGTCTCATGAAAAAAGGAAAGATTGTAAGGGATGAAGTAAGAGAGGGATCACAGCCAATGGATACACAACCTCATAGCCACTGTGAGGACTCTGGCTATTGCTCTGAGCTGACTAAGAAGTCAACAGAGAGTTTGAAGCAGAGGAGAGACATGCCCTAATCACATGTTAACAGAATTACCCAGCTACCACGTTGAGTATAGACTATAGAGGGGCAAGGGCAAAAGCAGGGAGACAAGTTAGGAGGTGACTGCAATAATTCCAACAAAAGACAATCATGCCTTGGACCCAGACCATACCATTGGAGATGATGAGAAGGAGCTGGATTCAGGCTCTTTTTTCGAAGGTGAATTAGAATCATGTTTGTATCTGTTTTCATGTGCAACAAGAATGAGTGGAAGGTTGCGAGTGGCCATCTAAGATACAACTATTGGTTTTTACTCACATGGAGCAAAATAAATGAAGGAAATCAAAGTCTCAGAGGAAAAACTTGTCCACGGGACTAATAGCCCTCACAAACCACAGCCTCTTCTAACCTGAGACCAGAAGAACTAGATGGTGCCTGGCTACCACTACCTACTGTTCTGATAGGGACACAATAGAAGGTCCTGGATAGAATGGGAGAAAAATGTACAACAAAATTCAAATTTCTAAAAAAGACTAGACCTACTGGACTGATAAAGACTAGAGGAACCCCCGAGACTATTGCCCTAAGATAACCTTTGAACTTAGAACTGAAGCTATTTCTGGAGGTCACCTTTCAGCCAAATAACAGATTGGCTTATAAAACAAACAATATCACCCGTGAGTAATGTGCTCCCTTAAACAATCAACTATATGGGACCAAATGGTCAACATTTACCCAAAAGCAAAGATGAGAAGGCAAGGAGGGGAAGGGAAGCTAGATCAATGGAAACAGAACAACCAGAATGGAAATAATGAGAATGCTGACACATTGTGAAAACTGTAAGCAATGTCATGGAACAATTTGTATAAACGTTGTTAAATGGGAACCTAATTTGCTGTGTAAACTTTCACCTAAAACGTAGTAAAATATTACTAAAAACAAAATGAGTGGATGCTTAATATGAAATATCTAGAATAAGCAAATGCATAGAGGCCAATTTATTAGTGGTTACCAGGGGCAGGTGGGAGGAGGAAGAGAGGAGTTATTGCTTAAGGAACACAGAGTTTCTGTTAAGGGTGATGAAAAAATTTGGAAATGGATAGTGATAATGGTTGCACAACATGGCGAACATAATGAATGCCACTGAATTGTACACATAAAAATGGTTGAAATAGCAAATATTTTGTTCTATATATTTTACCACAATAAAAATTTGAAAATCAATTAAAAAAAAAAAGTAAAAGGTTAACAATGAGCAAAAACTGTTAACACTGGAAAGAGAGGAGAGAAAGGGTAGAGGGGTGGTTGGGTTTTTCTTTAAACTCTTCTGGTTTTTCTTGGCTTCTTAAAATAAGCCTATTGTTTTGCTTTTTTTTTTCACTTGTTTAATTTTGTTAAATTGTTTATTTTATGAACAAAAAATACATGCACATAGTATAAGATTTATAGTGAAAAATAAATCTTCCTCCCACCTCAGTCCCTCAACCACCCAGTTCCAATTTTGCTGTAAATTCTTCCCAGGATATTTTGCTCATTAATAGGCATGTGTGTATGTATGTGTGCACGTGTGCATTCATTGTTTATCTGAAATTCAGTTTTAACTGGGCATTCTGTATTTTATCTGGCAAACCTATACTGGAGTGTCACTCCTTCTAGGCTCTGTCAGTGCATAGAGCTAGGGTATATATACATTGTTGTTGTGTGCTGTCAAGTCGATTCTGACTCAGCTACCCTATAGGACAGAGTAGAACTGCCGCTGGGATTTCCTAGGTTGTAATCTTTATGGAAGCAGATTACCAGGTCTCTTCTCCTGCGGAGGCGCTGGTGCATTTGAACAGCCAACCTTTCAGTTAGCAGCCGAGGGCTTAACCAGGTGCCACAAGGGCTTCTTGGAAGTAGGTAGACAGACAGATAGATAGATAGGTATACCAGTAAACCAGTTGCTATCAAGTTGATTCTGACTCTCATAGACACGAATGAGTGTGTCAGAGTAGAACTGTGTTCTATAGGTTTCCAGTGGCTGATTTTTTGGAAGTACATCACCAGGCCTTTCTTTGGAGGTGCTTCTTGGTGCACTGGAACTTCCAACCTTTCTGTTAGCAGCCAAGCACATCAACTACTTGCACCACCCAGGTACTCCATTTTATGTGTATATATATATATATTCATGTTATATTATGTTATGTTACATTATGTTATGTCACATCACGTTATGTCACATCATATATATCATCATACAATATTATATTATATTATATATACATACAAACACACACATATACATGTATATAAGAGCCCTGGTGGCACAGTGGTTAACAGCTGCAGCTGCTAACCAAAAGGTCATTAGTTTGAATCCACCAGATGCTCCTTGGAACCATATGGGGCAGTTCTGCTCTGTCCTGTAGGGTCACTATGACTCAGAATCGACTCAATGGCAACAGATTTTTGGTTTTACATATATATGTGTGTGTATGTACGTAAGTATGTATATATATTATATATATGTATGTATACACATATATCCACTAACCCATATGTACAAACAAATAAATAATTATTTCTGTGTCTCTCTGTGCATATATCGTATATATTAAGCTGCATATGAGTTTACACTGATGTCTCTGACTCTAATCCAGTACCATGGGGTTCCTTCTAGCCTTTCCCCTTTGTCATGCCCCGCTCTGATAGTAAAAACCCTGGCTCCACTATCCACCATCTATTTGCTCATTTGTTCAACCCCAATATATGCGTGAAGCAGTTTCAGAATTGTTAACCTGCACCCCCATGAGAAACAAATTGACCAACTGGAGTGCATTGTTTCTGTACGGTTTCTTTTTTTTTTTTTTTTTTTTAATATATATTTTATTGTACTTCAGGTGAAAGCTTACAGAGCAAATAGTTTCTCATGAAATAGTAGTACACATGTTGTTTTTTGACATTGGTTAACAACCCCACAACGTATTAAGCCTCTAAATTCTCAACCTTTTTTCTTGATGAAAATTACAGATGGCCAAAGATACACCGTTTCAAAAATTTCTACATTCACAGTTCAGTGACATTGACTACGCTCTTCCAACTGTGCTGTTATTCTCACTTAAGATGAAGGCTTACAGAACAAAATAGTTTTTCATTTAACAATTACTACACATGTTGCCCTATGACAATGGTTAACAATCTCACAGCACATCAAGAATATCCTTACTCCACCTTGTATTCCCTATCACCAGGGGGCTTCCTTGTCCCCTTCTGTCTTCTGGACCTTGTCAGTGGACTATTGTACCTCTTTAGTCTCATTTGTTTGTTTATTTATTTATTTATTTATTTATTTATTTTTATTTTATTTAAACACCATTTCAAAACTTTTTACTTACACATTTAAGTGATATTGACTATGCTCTTCCAATTGTGCTGCCATTCTCGCCCAAGATGAAGGCTTACAGGACAAAACAGCCTCCCATTTAATAGTTACTACAAATGTTGCCCTATAGCAGTGGTCAACAATCTCACAATACATCGACAGTGTCCTTATTCAATTTGTGTTCCTTATCATCAGTTTCCTACTCTCCCTCTGCCTTCTGGCCCTTGTCACCGGACTCCTGTACATCGTTAGTCCCATTTAGTTTTACTGGGGTGTCCATTCCCAGGCTTAACATCGAACCTTGAAGGTAACTTCCCCTCTGAGCTGAAAGGGTGTCTGGGGGCCACACTCTCGAGGTTTCTCTAGTATTCTTTAGGCCAGTATATCTGGTCTTTTTTTTTTTTTTTTTTTTTGGGAGTTAAAATTATACTCTACATCCTACTCCAGCTCTGCCCAGAACCCTCTGTTGTGATCCTGGTCAGAGGAGTCATTGGTGGTAGCCGGGCACCATCCAGCTGTACTGGGCTCAGTCTCGTGGAGGCCTTGGTAGCTGTGGACCATTAGTCCTTCGGACTAATCTTTTCCTTGTATCCTGTTCTCTTCGTTCTCCCTTGTTCCCGAAGGGATGAGATCAGTGGAGTATCTTAGATGGCCGCTCATAGGCTTTTAAGACCCCAGACACTACTCACCAAGGTAGAATGTAGAGCATTATCTTTATAAGTAGTGTCATGCCAATTGAGCTAGATGTTCCCCGAGATCATGGTCCCCAGAGCCCTCCGTCCAACAACTCAGTCCCTCGGGGGGTTTGGATGTGTCTATAGGGCCTCCATGACCTTTCCTTGTGCAGGTTGTGTTAGTTTCCCCTGTACTATGTACTATCTCATCTCTCACCCAAGTTACCACTTACCTATTACCTATTTAGTATTCCCCCCCCCCTCCCATCCCTGGTTACCAACAAGGATTGTTACATTTTGCATGTGAATTTTTTCATGGGTTTTTACAATAGAGGTCTCATACAATATTTGTCCTTTTGTGATTGACTTATTTCACTCAGCATGATGTCCTCCAGTTTCCTCCATGTTATGAGATGGTTCACCGATTCATTGTTCTTTCTCATTGCATAGTACTCCATTGTGTGTATGTACCATAGTTTGTGTATCCATTCGTCTGTTGATGGACATCGAGGTTGTTTCCATCGTTTTGCTATTGTGAATAATGCTGCCATGAACATAGGTGTGCATATGTCTATTTGAGTGATGACTCTTATTTCTCTAGGATATATTCCTAGGAGTGGGATTGCTGGATCGAATGGTACGTCTATTTCTAGCTTTCTGAGGAAACGCCATATCATTTTCCAAAATGGCTGTATCATTTTGCATTCCCACCAGCAGTGTATAAGAGTTCCCGTCTCCCCGCAGCCCCTCCAACATTTGTTATTTCCAGTGTTTTTGATTCGTGCCAGTAATGCCGGGGTGAGATGGTATCTCATTGTGGTTTTAATTTGCATTTCTCTAATGGCTAGTGATCGCGAGCATTTCCTCATGTGTCTGTTGGCCATTTGAATGTCTTCCTCGGTGAAGTGTCTGTTCATTTCCTTTGCCCATTTTTTGATAGGATTGGTTGTCTTTTTGTTGTAGAGGTGTTGGATTTTCTTGTAGATTATGGAGATTAGACCTTTGTCTGACTTGTACTGTCCAAAAATTTTTTCCCAGTCTGTAGGTTCTCTTTTAACTCTTTTGGTGAAATCTTTTGAAGAGCATAGATGTTTGATTTTTAGAAGATCCCAATTATCTAGTTTATCTGTTGGGTTTTTTGTGTTGATGTTTATGGTTTGTATCCTGTTAATGCCATGTATTAAGGTCTGAAGTGTTGGTCCTATTTTTTCTTCTATGAATTTTATAGTTTGAGGCTTTATATTCAGGTCTTTGATCCATTTTGAAGTAGTTTTTGTATATGGTGTGAGGTATGGGTCCTGTTTCATTTTTCTACAAATGGATATCCAGTTTTGCCAGCACCATTTGTTAAAAAGACTGTCTTTTCCCCATTTGATGTATTTTGGGCCCTTGTCAAAAATCAGGTGACCGTAGGTGGATGGATTTACATCTGAGTTCTCAATTCTGTTCCATTGGTCAATGTCTCTGTTGTTGTACCAGTACCAGGCTGTTTTGAGTACTGTAGCTGTATAGTAGGTTCTCAAGTCAGGTAGTGTGAGTCCTCCAACTTTATTCTTCTTCTTCAGTAGTGCTTTACTTATTCGGGGTTTCTTCCCTTTCCATATAAAGTTAATAATTAGTTTTTCCATCTCTTTGAAGAATGTTGTTGGTATTTGTATCGGAATTGCATTGTATTTGTAAATTGCTTTAGGTAGAATTGCCATTTTCACAATGTTGAGTCTGCCTATCCATGAGCATGGTATGTTTTTCCATTTATGTAGATCCCTTTGGGTTTCATGCAGCAGTGTTTTGTAGTTTTCTTTGTATAGGTCTTTTATATTCCTGGTCAGATTTATTCCTAAGTATTTTATCTTTTTAGGGGCTATTGAAAATGGTATTGATTTCCTGATCTCCTTTTCATCGTTCTCTTTACTGGTGTATAGGAATCCAACTGATTTTTGAATGTTTATCTTGTATCCTGCTACTCTGCTGAATCTTTCTATGAGTTCCAGTAAATTTCTCGTGGAGTCTTTAGGGTTTTCTATGTATAGTATCATATCATCTGCAAACAGGGAGAGTTTAACTTCTTCATTACCAATTTGGATGCCCTTTATTTCTTTCTCTTGCCTTACTGCTCTAGCGAGAACTTCCAGCACAATGTTAAATAGGAGTGGTGATAAAGGGCATCCTTGTCTTGTTCCTGTTTTCAGGGGGAATGTTTTCAGCCTTTCTCCATTAAGAATGATGTTGGCTGTTGGTTTTGCATAGATGCCCTTTATGATGTTGAGAAATTTCCCTTCTATACCTATTTTATTGAGAGCTTTTATCAGGAATGGGTGTTGGACTTTGTCAAATGCCTTTTCTGCATCAATTGAGATAATCATGTGATTTTTTTCTTTCCTTTTATTTATGTGGTGGATTACGTTGATGGATTTTCTAATGTTAAACCATCCTTGCATACCTGGTATGAATCCTACTTGGTCGTGGTGTATTATTTTTTTGATATGATACTGAATTCTATTGGCTAAAATTTTGTTCAGAATTTTTGCATCTATATTCATGAGAGATATTGGTCTGTAATTTTCTTTTTTTGTGATGTCTTTGCCTGGTTTTGGTATCAGCGTTATGCTGGCTTCATAGAATGAATTTGGAAGTGTTGCTTCCTCTTCTATGCTCTGAAATAACTTGAGTAGAACTGGTACGAGCTCTTCTGTAAATGTTTTGTAGAATTCTCCAGTGAAGCCATCTGGGCCAGGGCTTTTTTTGGTTGGGAGTTTTTTTATTACCTTTTCAATCTCTTCTCTTGTTATGGGTCTGTTCAGATTTTCAATATCACTTTGTTGTAGTTTGGGTAGGCCGTATGTTTCTAGAAATTTATCCATTTCCTCTAGGTTTTCAAATTTGTTGGAATATAGTTTTTCATAATATTCTGTTATAATCCTTTTTATTTCAGTTGGGTCTGTTGTAATGTCCCCCATTTCATTTCTTATTTGGGTTATTTGTGCCCTCTGCTGTTTTTCTTTTGTCAGTCTGGCCAGTGGTTTGTCGATTTTGTTGATTCTTTCAAAGAACCAACTTTTGGTTTTGTTGATTCTTTCTATTGTTTTTCTGTTCTCTATTTCATTGATTTCTGCTCTGATCTTTACTATTTCCTTTCTTCCAGTGGTTGTAGGCTTTTTTTGTTGTTCTCTTTCTATTTGTTTGAGTTCTGTAGTTAATGTTTTGGTTTTTTCCCTTTCTTCTTTTTTGATATGTGCATCTATTGCTATAAATTGTCCTCTGAGGACTGCCTTTGCTGTGTCCCAAAGGTTTTGGTATGATGTGTTTTCATTTTCATTTGATTCTAGGAATTTTTTAATTCCATCTCTGATTTCTTCTATTACCCATTGATGTGTAAGCAGATTATTATTCAGTTTCCATGTGTTTGATTTTTTTTCCTTGCTCTTTCTAGTGTTAATTTCTACCTTGATGGCATTGTGGTCAGAGAAGATACTGTGAATTATCTCAGCATTTTGGATCTTGTTGAGGATTGCTCTGTGGCCTAAGATGTGGTCTATTCTGGAGAACGTTCCATGTGCATTGGAAAAGAATGTGTACTTTGCAGCGGTTGGATGGAGTGTTCTATATATGTCTATGAGGTCCAGTTGGCTGATTGTGTCCTTTAGGTCTTCTGTATCTTTGCTAAGTTTCTTTTTAGTTGTTCTGTCCTTTACTGAGAGTGGTGTGTTGAAGTCTCCTACTATTATTGTGGAACTGTCAATTTCTCTTTTCAGTGCTGTTAGAGTTTTTTTTATGTATTTTGGAGCCCTGTCATTGGGTGCATAGATATTTATTATGGTTATGTCTTCATGATGGATCATCCCCTTAATCATTATATAGTGTCCTTCTTTGTCTTTTATGGTAGATTTTGTTTTAAAGTCTATTTTATCTGAGATTAGAATTGCCACCCCTGCTCTTTTTTGATAGTTGTTAGCTTGATATATTTTTTTCCAACCTTTGATTTTTAATAAATTGACATCTTTGTTTCTAAGATGTGTCTCTTGTAGACAGCAAATAGATGGATCCTGTTTTCTTATCCATTCTGCCACTCTCCGTCGCTTTATGGGTGCATTGAGTCCATTTACGTTCAGTGTAATTATTGATAGATGTGAGTTTGTTGCTGTCATTTTGTAGTGCTTTTTTTTGTGATGCTGAAGTTTTCTTTGTTCTTCTTACTCTCTTGTGCTGAGTTCCTTTTGTTTGTGGATTTTGTGTTCATTTCTTTTGTTTTTGTAGGTTTTGTTTTTGTTGAGACTTTATGTTTTTCGTCTTTATTTTTATGAGTTGGTTTGTTAACTTTTTTTGTGGTTACCATGAATTTTACCCTTATCTTTATAATTTTGAAGCAGTCTACCGTTACTTGGTATCGCCTTGCCTTCTTCTCCTTTAGAAGGTTCTATACCTATGCCGTTTGTTCCCTCTTTCATTGTTTTGATGTTGTTGTCATCCTTTGATTGATTTCTCTGATTCCCTGTTGTATATCTTTTGTTTTTGGAAAGTCGTCTGTAGTTCAGTTCCTAGAATGGTATCTGGTTCATGTGAACCTGCATCCTAGGTCCTAGGTCCTGCCTGAGGGCTTAAGCTGTTTGTCCTCAGATCGAAGAACTCCCTTTAATAATTCTTGTAAGTTTGGTTTGACTTTTGCATATTCCTTTAGTTTCTGTTTATCTGGAAATGACCTAATTTCACCATCAAATCTGAATGAGAGTTTTGCAGGATATATTATTCTTGGCTGACAATTTTTTTCTTTCAAGATTTTATATATGTCATCCCATTGCCTTCTTGCCTGCATGGTTTCTGCTGAATAATCTGAGCTTAGTCTTATTGTTTCTCCTCTGTATGTGACTTCTTGTTTTTCCCGAGCTGCTCTCAGGATTCTTTGTTTGTCTTTAGTTTTAGCGAGTGTGAATATGATATGTCTTGGTGATTTTCTTTTGGGGTCTATTCTATATGGGGTCCGTTGAGCTTCTTGGATGACCAGCTTTTCATCTTTCATGATATTGGGAAAGTTTTCTGTCAGCAGTTCCTCAATGATCCTCTCTGTGTTTTCTGTTTTCTCCCCCTGTTCTGGTATGCCAATCACTCGTAAGTTTTTGCTTTTAATTGTGTCCCACATAACTCTCAGGGTCTCTTCATTTTTCTTTGTTCTTTTTTCTGAGTTTTCCTGAAACATAGTTGTATCCAAGTGTTTGTCTTCAGTTCCAGTGATCCTGTCTTCCATGGTTTCAAATCTACTTCTCAGCCCTTCTATGACACCGTCCATTTCTGAAATCTTGTTGTTTATCTTTTGGATTTCTAATTGTTGTTTTTGTATAATTTCGAGTTGTGAATTTATTTTGGCATTTTGTTCTTGCATCATCTTCCTGAATTCTTCCAATTTTTTGTCTGTATTTTCCATAAATTTGTCTATTTTTTCCTCATGTTTGTCAGCTTTTTGCCTCAGTTCTTGGAAAATTCCGAGTATTAGTGATTTGAGTTCCGTATCAGGTACTTCTAGTGCATTTTCTTCCACAGGAGAGTTATCTGGTGTTTTAATTTGGACGCCTATTGGAGCCATCTTGTCTTGTTTTTGTAAATGTTTTGATATCGTTTGCTGTTTTCGGGGCATTCAGTAGATATTTCTCTCGTTTATTGATTGTAGATTTTTTTTTTTTTTTTTTTCGTTCTTGTGGTACAGCTGGGCAGATCTAGTTGAGGAGGAGCCACTGGGATGGGTTTCTTGTGGCACTCACCGCAGCCACCAGGACGGTCGGTAGTCAGTGCTGGGCAGGTTCCAATAGGGCGTGCCTGCACCGCTTGGTGATGTGATGTCTAGTGCACGGTGCAGGTAGGTAGGGTGCAGCGGGAAGATGGTTATGTGTGAAGCTAAGCTGGATATGGGAGAGAGGAGAGAGGAGGAGGAGCAAAAAGCGTACAAACATAAAAGAATGCTAGGGGAGTTTGTCGTTGGAATGTACAGATGAGAGACTATGGGATGGAGGAAACCAGAAGGGGGAAGAGAAAGAAAAGGAAAGAATGACCAAATGAAAATCAGAAAAGTTAAAAAACTGCAAGTTCCCAGGGATCGCACCGATGCAGCTATGAGGTCTGGGGGAGTCGGTCTCAATTTTCACAGCTCAGCCTGGCCAGAAGGTACAGAGGCATACATCGCCTGGTATTCAGGGATCAGAAAGAGAAGGAAGAGATAGAGGGACAAGAAATTAAGCAATGAAGAAAGACAAAAGAGAAAGAGAGGTAAAATATGACAAAACTAATCAAAAAAGGAAGAAAAATAAAATTGAGGAAAAAAAAAAAAAAAAAGGGCAACACCAGCAGTCAGTGCCTACAAATGGGACCCAGAGAGCCCCCACTCAGGGGCGCGTATTCCAAGAAGCCGATAGTCTCGGGGTTAAGTGACCGTGGCCACGGGAAGCAGAGGGGCCAACGAACAAAGGCCCCAGGATCCCACCCGCGCGGGAGCCCAGACCTGGAAACAGCCACACGCCCGAACGCAGCCCTACAGCCCCGCAGGAGAGAGCAGAGACGGCCCTCGGAACCAGGCACCCAGGCAAAAGGAGGGGGAGGCGGCAGAAAAAGGTCCGCTAGGTGCCAGCAAACGGCTCCCAGAAAGCCCCCAGCCCGGGCGCGCGGAACCCAAGCACCGGCGCCCCCCCGCCCAGGGACCCCGGCCACGGAAAGCAGAGGGGTGAACGAACAAAGGCCCCGGGATCCCACCCCCGCGGGAGCCCAGACCCAGAAACAGCCACACGCCCGCACGCAGCTCCACAGCCCCGCAGGAGAGAGCAGAGACAGCACCCGGACCCAGGCACCCAGGCAAAAGGAGGGGGAGGCGGCAGAAAAAGGTCCGCTAGGTGCCAGCAAACGGCTCCCAGAAAGCCCCCAGCCCGGGCGCGCGGAACCCAAGCACCGGCGCCCCCCCGCCCAGGGACCCCGGCCACGGAAAGCAGAGGGGCGAACGAACAAAGGCCCTGGGATCCCACCCACGCGGGAGCCCAGACCCAGAAACAGCCACACGCCCGCACGCAGCCCTACAGCCCCGCAGGAGAGAGCAGAGACGGCACTCGGAACCAGGCACCCAGGCAAAAGGAGGGGGAGGCGGCAGAGAAAGGTTCGCTAGCTGCCAGCAAACGGCTCCCAGAAAGCCGCCAGCCCAGGCGCGCGGAATCCAAGCACCAGCACCCCCCAGCCCAGAGACCCTGGCCACGGAAAGCAGGGGATCCCCAGCTGAGGCGGAGAGGGGTGGGTGGTGGGAGAGCGCGCACCGCAGTTTACCGGTCGTTCTGTCTCCGACCAGATGCTCTGCAAGGCTGCTCTCCCGTTTGCTGGTCTCCGATAGGAATCCAAGATGGTGGATCCGCGCTGCGTTAGCTGGTAAGGAATCTCTGCCTGAGTCTCTCCTCGCTCTCCGTTCTCTTTTAGTATTCTCACTCCGTTTGGTGTTTGGCTGAGTTCTTTATCTCTTCATTTGGTGTTCTAGGGTTTCAGGATTGTTGATTCTCTGTTAGGCTTAGTTTTTCGGATCTTTGCTGTGGAGGGACGGCGTGGTGTTTCTGCCTAGAGCGCCATCTTGCCCCTCTCCCTCTGTACGGTTTCTTAAGCACTCTGCTGCTAACGGAAATGTCAGCAGTTTGAATCTACCAGGCGCCCCTCAGAAACCCTACGGGGCAGTTCTACTCTGTCCTATAGGGTCACTATGAGCTGAAATTGACTCGCTGGCTACGGGTTTGGTTTTTTTGTGTTTTGTCTTTAGCCTTACAATTCCAGGTCAAAACACTGGTTTCTGAAAGTTACTTAGGTGAGCTCTTTTTTCCCCACCCCCTTCAGTGCCGTTATATAATTGTAGTACAGTTAGATTCATTTGTCAAAGTCTGCCCTCCATCCTGGGATCTCCCAAAATCCTAGCTGATCTTTTCTTAATGGTATATATCAAAGTTCATTGTTTGTGATGTGCAGTCCTACAGCAACATTTGACAAATGCAGTCATGTATTCACTGTCCCTACACCTTACAAAATAATCCCATCAACCCCCAAATCCCCCTGTCCCTCCCCTTTGTAGTCAATCATTCCCCTCTGCCCCAGGCCCTGGTAACCCTGATCTGTTCTCTGTTCCTGTAGTTTTGCCTTTTCTGGAATGTCATACGAGTGGAATCATACAAAAATATGTAGCCTTTTGGGTCTGGCGTCTTCCACTTAGCAAAATGCAATTAAGATTCATCCATGTTGTGCGTGAATCAATAGCTCATTCCTTTTTATAGCTGAATAGTACTTCATTGCATGGCTGGACTAGTTTGTTTATCCACTCACCTGTTGAAGGACATCCTGGTTGCCTTCAGGTTTGGGCAATTATGAACAGAGCTGTTGTAAGCAATTGTGCGCAGGTTTTTGTGTAGATGTAAGTTTTCAAATCACCTAGGTAAATATCTAGCAGTGCAACTGCTGGGAAGTTGTGTGCTTCTGTCCTTGCTATGGTGACAGAAGGAGCCGTGGTGGCGCAGTAGTTAAGCACTCAGCTGCTAATGGAAAGCTCAGTGGATCAAACCCACAGGCTGCTCCATGGGAAAAAGATGTGGCAGCCTGCTTCTGTAAAGATTACAGCCTTGGAAACCCTATGCGGCAGTTCTCACTCTGTCCTATACGGTCAGAATAAGTTGGAATCAACTCGACAGCAACGGAATAGGGACAGAGGTGCCAGGACAGACTGTGTATTTAATTTTGAGAATGAAAACCACCACCGAGGCCCAGGAGGGGTAAACAGAGCTAGCATGTTTAGGTCTGGCCCTAGTTTGGTAAACTACAAACTCCATTTAACAAGAAGAGGTAATAAGCAAACTTTTCATTTAAGAATCAAAAAGATAATTGGTCAGGGGGTCATTGGCCTACTAAAGAAAATCCATAAACCAAGTCATGAATTTTAAATCAGTACCACTCTAAAGAAAATATAGTATCTTAATTTGGTTTTAGCTGTTCTGGTTTCCCTCACAAGCCCCTACCTCCTGACAGGGGCCTATTTGTGGAAAATAGTGCCTATGGCAATTAGTTTCAGACTGCTGAATGATCTCTCACAGCTGGCTGTAGAAACTGTGATGATCAGTAGAAACTGCTCATTAGTGCCCCTCCTAAAGCGATGCCCAGGCACGCGCCCTACCTGCCATGCCTTAGTTACTCCTCTGCCTCCTAATAATGAGTATTGGGAAGAAGGATTCTGATTTAAAGTTTAGTTTGTTTGTAAAAGTCTCAGTGGTGCTATAGCTCTGTGGGGGAGGTGCATAATGTTTTCAAAGTTCATCCATGTCATATGGAAGCATCAAAAATGAATTTCTCTTAAAAAGAAAAAGAAATACCTGGGGATCTTGTTAAAATGTAGATTCTGATTCAGTATATCTGGAGTGGAAATGCAAATTCTCAGCAGGGTTTCGAACTGGAACAAACTGGTTCAAAGCCCTGAAGAAAAGAGTAAAAAAGAAAAGAAAGAAAAATAATTTATTTCTCTTTATGGCCGAATAATGTTCCATTGTATAAATACACTACCTTATGTTTATCCACTCATCTGTTGGTGGACATTTAGCTTGTTTCCACCTTTTGGCTATTGTGAATCATGCCACAATGAACAATGGTGTACATGTGTCTGTTTGTATCCCTGCTTTCAATTCCTTTGGGCATATATCTAGAAGTGGAATTACTGGGTCATATGGTAGTTCTATGTTTAACTTTTCAAAGAACCATCGAACTGTTTTCCATAGCAGCTGTACCATTTTACATTCAAGCCTCTAGTTTTTGCAATTTAAAAGTATAATTTTAAAAAGAAAGGAAGAAAAGGCATTTTGTTAGCTTTTTATCAGAGTACAGAACACATTCAGTCAAGTGCACAAGTCTCAAATATGGAGCTCAGATTTTATAGATGTACACACTCATGTAACCACCACCCACATCAACACACAGAATATTTCCTGTACTCCAAAATTTCCCTCACTCCCTCTCCCAATCAACACCTCCCTCAGGTAACCACCATCCTGACTTCTAACACCATGGATTAGTTTTGTCTGTTCTTGAATTTTATATAAATGGACTCAAACAGTATGTATTATTGTTATTATTATTTGTCTCTCTTATTTCACTCAAACTTATGCATGTGAGATTTGCCTATGTTGTTGCATGCAGCTGAAGTTCATTTGTTTTCACGGCTGTGTAGTAGTCCATTATATAAATATACTACAATTTATTTATCTAATGCACTCAAAATGGAAATTTGAGTTGTTTCACTTTTTAACTATTATGAATATAAAAACATAAAGTTGCTACAAACATTTCTATACATGTCTTTTGGTGGACATATGAGCTTATTAGAGAAAGCATTTCTTCTCAACAAATAAAAGATCACTTCTCTCTCTCTCTCCTTCGTTTAAAAAGTAGTCCTTTTTCCTTTCTCTACGCAGGATCTTGTTAAAAACAGAAGCAAGAACATTAAGACACCTCAGGTATGATCATACCCAGTGGTACACTGAAGCCAACAGAGGGTTTTAAGCAAAGGAGAGACATGCTCTGATTTCACACGAACAGGATCACCCAGCTGCCGCATTGAGAATAGACTACAGGGGGCAAGGGCAGGAGCAAGGAGATGAGTGAGGAGGTGGACATGTCATACCTTCTTAGGAAAGCCCATTGTTAATTTTTCAGGAATTTGCAAACTGACTGCTAAACACAGACATTATCAAAAAGTAATTTATGTAAATTTCCATTTAAACAAATTATATTGAAAACAAAGGTAATTAATACTCAAAACTCATCACTTCCTAATTCACTGCATTTTGCTATTATCCTTGCCCTTGGGGTTATTTATATTTATTGTATTCATATGGAAGAAATACTATATGATGGTGTGCTATTGCACAGCTTGAAATTAGCCATGGTGCGAGTATTTATATCATGGAAATTGGCAAACACTGCAAATCAGAGCTTGATTTGATATATTGTTTTGTTGATTATTTAGATTTAGAAAGTGACAGGAAAAAAAAAATTACATTGTGAATAGCACAGAAAATTGAGGAAGTATTTTTTTTTAGTTTTCGAAACTGTGTATTATCTAGTTCAACAAATAAGTCGTTCATGTCATTGACAAATGAATGAGTGAAGTTCCAACATACATTCTCTTGTTTCACTTTCGCCTTAGTTGTTAACTTAAAGGGAAATATCAACCAGTGTTCATGATGAAACTACACTTACTCATCAGTTGTCACCGTAAGTTGGCTCAGGATACAAGAGTTTGACAAAAAAATCAGTGAGATTGTTGAGAATTGCATTCTGTGAGAATTACGTAGTTGGCTATGAGGAATTTACAATAAAAATGGTAAATATTGTTGTCTGGGGTCTTAAAAGCTTATAACTGGCCATCTAAGATATTCCACTGGTCCCAACCCGTCTGGGGCAATGGAGAATGAAGAAAATCAAAGACACAAGAGAACGATTAGTCCGAAGGACTAATGGACCACAACTACCATAGCCTCCACCAGACTGATTCCAGCACAACTAGATGGTGTCCAGCTACCACCACCAACTGCTCTGACAGGGATCACAATAGAGGGTCCCAGACAGAGCTGGAGAAAAATGTAGAACAAAATTCAAACGCACAAGAACAGACTAGACTTACTGGTCTGACAGAGACTAGATAAACACTGAGAGCATGGGCCCCGGACAGCCTTTCAATTCAGTACGGAAGTCTCCCCTGAGATTCACCCCTCAGCCAAAGATTAGAAGGCCCATAAAACAAAGCAAGACTAAATGGGCACACCAGCCCAGGGGCAAGGATGAGAAGGCAGGAGGGGCCGGGAGAGCTGGTCAACAGGGAACCCAAGGTGGAGAAGGGGAGAGTGTTGTCATGTTGTGGGGTTGGCAACCAATGTCACAAAACAATATGTGTATTAATTGCTTAATGAGAAACTAATTTGCTCTGTAAACCTTCATCCTAAAGTACAATAAAAAAAATTAAAATTAAAAACAGGTAAATATTGTAAAAATTAAATATTTCATTATTATTTGTAAATTGTGTACTACATGTTCTTTATATCAGTAATATTTATAATAACATTAATATCTATACACATAATTTTTTCAGAGAGCTGGTTGCTAAACATTTACCATCACATCATGATCACACCTGTGCTATGTTGTGGTTCAGGAGTAGGTTGAGGTCTAAGACTAACCTGTTTACACAGAAGACGGGGCTATAAATTTATTTTCTTTTTTTACGATTTATTTTATTTTTACTGTTGTTAATGTTGAGGATATACACAGCAAAACATGCACCAATTCAACTGTTTCTACATGTACAGTTCAGTGACATTGATTACATTCTTCAAGTTGTGCAACTGTTCTCACCCTCTGTTTCTGAGATGTTCCTTCCCCATTAACATAAACTCACTGCTCCCTGAGGTTCCTATCTAATCTTTTGAGTTGCCGTTGTCGATTTGATACCCTACAGATAGATCTTAAAAGAGCACAATCCTGAAGGCAGACATTCTTTACTAGTTAAGCTAAACTATTGTTTGGTTTTAAGAAGACTTCAGGGGATATTGTTAGTTTAAGGTTTAAAGCTTATCTCAGGGCAATAGTTTCAGGGGTTCTTCTGGCCTCCATGGCTCCAGGAAATCTAGATTCCATGAAAATTTTAAATTCTGTTCTGCATTTTCCCCCTTTTGATCAGGATTCTTCTCTAGAATCTTTGATCAAGGGGCTATAATTTTGGCTTTCAGTGGGGTCTCTCTCTGAAATTCACAGAAACTACTATTCTATGGGAGTGAGGCATTGGTGGTTCAATGGTAGAATTCTCATTTCCCATGTGGGAGACCTGGGTTTGATTCCAGCCAATGCACCTCATGTACAGCTACCACCCATCCGTCATTGGAGTCTTTTATGTTGCCATTACACTGAGCAGGTTTCAGCAGAGCTTCCAGACTAACATGGACTAGAAAGAAAAGCCTGGCAATCTACTTCCAAAAAATTAGCCAGTGAAAACCCTATGAATCACAATGGAACATTTTCCAATCCGCAAGCAATCATTGGGTTGGTGAAGGACCAGACAGTGCTTCGTTCTGTGGGGTCACAGTGTTTCATGCCTGGGGTCGCCATGACTCAGGGTCAACCTGACAGCATCTCATATCAACAACAACTATCCTATGGAAAATATGCATAATTATGGCCATAAATGTCACTGGATTTCCTGGTGTTAAGAGACATCAGAAACTTCCCGGATACTATGTCCTAAATCACCCTGCCCTGCACCTTCCCCTACATACTTCAAGTCAATGTTCCTACAGTCTAAGCTGAAAAATCCTCTTGAAGATCTGGACATCCCCAATCACTAATATGACAGCAAGAGAGAGGGAAGAACACAGCTGTGACTCAAGGGCTGAAAGACCTTGCCTGTTCAACATAAAGGAGTCTGAATAAGGGGTTATGCCTACTTAAACAACTTCCCATCCTCAATTGCAACAATCCCCATACTTGCATACATGCCCCATACTCCCTATCCTCTTCACTAAACCTTTTGTCTCCTCTATAGCATATATCCTTTTTGTTAACTGTACTTGTTTATAGTTTGTCTTCTCCCCGCTAAAATGTACATCTCATAAGGGCAGGGACATTCTGTCTTTTGTTCACAGCCATATCCCCAGTGCCTAGAAAGTGTCTGGCACTCAACAGACACTCAGTAAAGAGGCACCCCTCCACCCCTCTGTCAGTTTGTCATACTGTGGTGGCTTGCATGTTGCTATGATGTTACTTCACATACAAGCAGGGTCACCCACAATGGATAGGTTTTGGCAGAGCTTCCAGATTAAGACAGACTAGAAAGAAAGGCCTGGTGATCTATTTCCAAAAATCTGCCAATGAGAACCTTATGAATCACAACAGAACATTGTCGACTCACTTTCTTTGGACACGTTATCAGGAGGGATCAGTCGCTAGAGAAGAACAGCATGTTTGGTTAAGTAGGGCCAGTGAGGGTGAGGGAAACCCTCAGTGAAATGGACTGGCACAATAGATGCACTGATGGACTTGGACATTCTGGCGATTGTGAGGATAATGCAGGACTGGCAACATTTTGTTCTGTTGTACATAAGGTCACCATGAGTCGGAGCTGGAAGCTATCATCATCATCTAAGAGGCACTCAATAAATGAGTCTCATAAACGAATGAATGTATCTTGAAGTTCATGAACCTCTAGAGGTTCCACTTCCCAACAGAGCATACATCTTGCTGATGCACAAATGTCTGTATCCTTTCACTCAAAAACTCATCAGAAGATCCACACTGAGCCAAGCACACAGTGCTTCCCCCTTCCTTCTTGATGAGGAGACTGGGAACCAGCATGGTGGGAACCACAAGGAAGAGCCTGACCAGCCCTGCCAGCCCCAGGTGGAGGCCCCCGGGAAAGGCCTGAGGCTTTGGGAAGACTCAGAAATGTCATCCTCCACAGGAAGAGCCTCACTGAAGACAGCACTTGCATTTTGAGCTCTTTCTTTATGATTTCTGAAGAAAAAATAGTGGATTAAAAAAAAACCAATCATTGTCCTTTGGGCAATGTGCATCAAAACCAAGACTCTTCCCTATTTGTTTTCCTGTGTTTGGTTTCAGATCAGCAAATCAAATTAATTGTTGTCCTTCAAGGAAGTCTCATTGGCTTAAAAAGCAATTATGCCTTTTTTCCTTTTTTATGGTGGTAAATATATATGTAATGAAACATTTTCCATTTCAACATTCTTCCTATGTACAGTTCAATGGCATTAATTATGTTCATCATGTTGGTCAACCATCACCCTTATCCATTCCCTAATTTTCCCATCACCCTTATGTGTCTTTTTTCTCAATACTGACCCTCATCTACTTATTTCTACACTTGGAGGAATCCCAGAGCTAGACAGACTGACGATGAGCAGACTTTCTGAAAACATGGGGGCACTTTATAATTAAACATTATATAAACATTCTGAAGGAAATAAAAATGTCAAATTTCCAAATTTCTTTATAGGAGATTAAATGAAAAAACCAACACCTTATTAGAGTAGCTGAAAAACTGTTTTATTAGGCAAAGAATTATAATTGCCCTAGTACTTGAGCTAAAGCGTTATACAGAAGCCACTCCTGTTTATCTGCTTTTGGTACGCAGAATTTATTACCTTCCAGCTGAAGAGTGTTAAGAGGGGGACAACACTTTTAACAGCAAACAGACAAGCAGCTGGATGCTACTTAAATGGAATTATAATCAACAAAATCTTTTAAACAGTGGATTGCATAACAGCAACAACTGCCTTCTAAGAATTTACCAATCCTGTGTTTTAGATTTTAGAGGCCCTAGACCTCTTCCCCCATCCTTTCTAGGTGTTTTCTTCTCCCCATAAACATTTTATTTGTCTCCCTGTTATGGATTAAATTGTGCTCCCCTCACCCCAAATATGTGTTGGAATCCTAACCCCTATACTGTGGATGTAATCCTGTTTGGAAATAGGGTTTTCTTTGTTGTGCTGATTAGATCATACCCAAATAGGGTGGGTTCTAAATCTAATCACTTCTGACTTATACAAAGAGCAGATTAGACACACGTGGAGGAAGACAGTTCCATGTGAGGCTGTCCAAAGACCCAAGGAACACCGGGGACTACCAACGAAGAAAAAATCAGCATGGCCAAGACCCTGATCTGGACTTTTAGCCTTCAAAACTGTGAGAAAATAAGCTTCTACTCTTTAAAACCACCCCCTTGTGGTATTTCTCTTATGGCATCACTAGGAAACTAAAAACTAGTTGTTCATCAAGTTAATTCTGACTCATGGGAACCCTCTGTGTGTCGAAGTAGAACCGTGCTCTATAGTGTTTTCAGTGGCTGATTTTCCAGAAGTAGATCACCAGAACTTTCTTCTGAGGCACCTCTTGGCAAACTCAAACCACCAACCTTTTGGTTAGCAGTCAAGTGTATTAACTGTCTTCACCACCCAGGCACTAGGACATTCCCCAATTCAGTACTTCACAGAAGAATGCAAGTGCTGACATCTTCCCCCTTCCCTTACAGTAAGTAGATGTTTCCTGTTCTTTTCCCTGTTTCTCAAGGTGACAGCTTGCAAACCTGATCACTGAATCTGGCCTAACAAAAATGGCATGTTTAACATTACCCTCCCAAGCCATAAACCCAAAACCAAACCCATTGCTGTCAAATTGATTCCAACTCATAGGGACCCTATGGGATAGAGTAGAACTGCCCCTTAAGGTTTCCAAGGTTGTAATCTTTATGGAAGCAGGCTGCCACATCTTTCTTTTATGGAGAAGATGGTGGGTTTGAATCAACAACCTTTCTATTAGCAGTTGAGTGCTTAACCGCTGTGCCACCAGGGCTCCTTTCCCAGGGATACATTGGCATATTCATGGCATATGCTGCAGAGTCACTAAGAAATCCCAGAGGAATATCTTTCATGGTGAAATTCCCAACAATTGATGAGAGTGGAGGTAAGGGATTAGGGGCAGATAGACTTTGGCTCCACTCAAACCTGGCCAGCTGCCACCTCACACAGGGTTGAATACAAAGGCGGCTCTGCTTCCATCATTGTTGGAAGACTGGGCTGAGGGGCAAGGACAGAGATGGAGAAGGGAGACAGGGCATTTGCTTTTCAATTTTCTGCTGTATTCATTTGAAACAAGCCTGGCCAGCCAAAAAGGCATTTGCTATTTCAGTTGCTCTGCGGAGTGCTCCAGATGAAGATGAAGAAGCTCCTTCTAAATACTTGATCAGCCATCACTGTTTGGGAAGTAGACAGCTAGACAGCCAGGTCTAGGGGTATTGTAATTTCACCTGAACACATTCTCTGGGCAAAGTTTACAAGTTCAATTGGTTTGTAGCATTGCCTTTTTTAATACATGCATTGTAGGCAAAACATTTTGGTAGTTTTGCTTTTCAGAATCCTTGGTCCCTGTAGGTATTGGCTTTTTGTTCCTGTTGTTAGCTGCTGTCTTAGGTTGGGTTCTGTAGAGAAGAAAAACCAGTAAAGTGTATAAATACATATATATATATAGATAGATAGATAGATAGATTTATATCAAGGAAACAGCTCACACAATCGTAGAGGCTGGAATGTCCCAAGTCCATGGATCAGGATAGAGGCTTTTCTTGATTCATGTAGCCAAAGGGGCTGGTGAACCCAAGATCAGCAGGTCAGAGAGCAGGGCTCTTGTTCACAGGCTGTGAAGATGGATAAATCCCAAGATCGGCAGATAAGCTGCTAGTTCAAGTCCCAAGAACCGGAGGTCAGACGAACAGGAGGCAGCTGCAGGATGCAGAGAGGGCAGAAGCCAGAATGCCTACTTATATTTGGATGCAGGCCACATCCTAAGGAAACTCCCTTTCAACTGACTGGCTACTCACAGCAGATCCCATCGTGGGGGTGATCACATATAAACACTGAGAATCATGGCCCAATCAAGCTGACACACAATCTTAACCATCACATCTGCCATCGAGTTGGCCTCAACTCATGGCTACCCCATGCACAATGGAACAAAACACTGCCCAGTCCTTTGCCATCCCCATGATCAGTTGCAGATAGGATCTTTGTGATCCATAGGGTTTTTCACTGGCTGATTTTCAGAAGTAGATCCCCAGGCCTATCTTCCTACTCTGTCTTAGTCTGGAAGTGCTGTTGAAACCTGTTCAGCATCATAGCAACACACAAACCCCACTTACAGATGAGGTGCATTGATCAGGAATCAGACTTGGGTCTCCTGCATGGAAGGTGAGACGTCTACCATTGAACCACTGCTGCCCTCAGTTTTCCTCAATACTGTCATTTGTTTTCCCTCAGCACCTGCCCCAGCTTCAGGGCAACAATAGTTGCTGAGATCCAGCCCAGGCCAAAGCCTAGGGCCCTGACAATCTGTTGGGAATAAGAAGATAATCTCAGTTAGAAATGGATAAAAATATGGGCTTCCTGATTTGTGGTCTTGAGGTCTTGATTTTGCTGAACCACCTGAAGATGGAAGAAAATAACCTCTCTGAGAATCAGATTTTGCAGGAAAGCATAACCTTCACTGAAAATGGACCCATTATCTATATATCGTGGGCTTCCTCCCTGTTACCAGCCTTGGCCTTTCCTCTTTAGCTCTGAGGTGCCACATTTAGCTGATGCCATCTCTTCTCTTTAGTTCCAGCCCAGTTTTAATTGAGGATATTAGTTTAAATAAATGGCGTGAGGCTTTGTAAATTCAGGTGGTACCTGAATCTATGTGATGTTAGCATTCCCATACATAGAAGCTCTCAATGCTGTGACCAGGGAGTAAAACGCAAGGACATCCTTAAAAGATTTGTTATCTGGAACTAAACAAATCAGCCAGAATGATCCCATGAAGGTTGTTGTTTTATGCTTCTTCTGGCATTTTCTTTTACTGAAAGCTGGAGAACTATAAGAAATAGATAAACTAGAAAAGGAAAACTGAAGATGACAAGAAAGGTATTACAGGCAGCCTTCATTTTAAGGAGCCCTGGTGGCACAGTGGTTAAAGTGCTTGGCTGCTAACTGAAAGGTCAGCAGTTTGAACTCACCAGCCACTCCTCAGGAGAAGTCGTAGCAGTGTGCTTCCATAAATGTTTACAGCCTTGGAATCCCTATGGGGCAGTTCTATTCTGTTCTATAGGGTCACTATGAGTCGGAATCAACTCGATGGCAGCAGGTAATTTTCATTTAAACTTTTGGCTCATAATAAGCCTGTGAGTCTACTCTTCATTCTGCAGGTATCTGGGTTAAGAAGGACCACTGGAGCAAGAGACTGATTATTTGGAGGAAACTGTGAATCTCTAATTCAGGGGGTGAGTGTTTCTGAAATAACGGCCCATCACATATTGGTCATTTAAGTTTAGCTGTTCTAACAAAACAGACTGTAGAGTGCCATGTCATCTATTTAGATAAATAAAGTCATTCTTGGAGACTTAGAGTGAATCCGAGGTCACATTGTTGTTGTTAGCTGTCGTCAAGCCAGTTCCAACTCAGAGTGACCCTGTGTACAACAGAACGAAACACTGCCCAGTCCTGCTCCATCCTCGCAATCGTTATGCTTGAGCCCATTGTTTCAGCCACTGTGTCAATCCGTCTCCTTGAGGGTTGTCTTAGTCATCTAGTGCTGCTACAACAGAAATACCACAAGTGGATGGTTTTAACAAACAGAAGTATTTCCTTACAGTAAAGTAAGCTAAAAGTCCAAATTCAGGGTGTCAGCTCCAGGGGAAGGCTTTCTCTCTCTCTCTCTTGGCCTTCTCATCAGTGTTTCCTTGGACTAGGAGCTTCTCAGTGCCGGGACCCCAGTCCAAAGGACCCGCTCTGCTCCTGGCACTGCTTTCTTGATGGTATGAGGTCACCCTGTCTTACTGCTTTCTTCTGTCTTTTGTATCTCAAGAGACTGCCTCAGGACACAATCCAGTCTTGTAGATCCAGTCCTGCCTTACTAACACAACTGCCACCCATCCTCCCTCATTAACGTCTTAGAGGCAGGATTTACAACATATAGGAAAATCACACAGTACCAGGAATCATGGCCTAGCCAAATTGATACACACATTTTTGGGGGGACATAATTCAAACCATGACAAGGGTCTTCCTCTTTTTTGCTGACCCTCTACTTTACCAAGCATGGTGTTCTTCTCCAGGGTCTGGTCCCTCCTGACAACATGTCCAAAGTATGTGAGATGAAATCTCACCATCCTCGCTTCTTAGGAGCATTCTGGCTATATTTCTTCCAAGACATGTTTGTTCGTTCTTCTGGCAGTCCATGGTATATTTAATATTTTTTGCCAATGCCATAATTCAAATGCATTAATTCTTCTTTGGTATTCCTTATTCATTGCCCAAATTCCACATGCAAATGAGGTGATTGCAAATACCATAGCTTGGGTCAGGCACGCTTTAGTTCTCAAAGTGTTATCTTTGCTTTTCAACACTGTAAAGAGGTCTTTTGCAGCAGATTTGCCCAATGCAATGCGTCATTTGATTTCTTGACTGCTGCTTCCACAGACATTGATTGTGGATCCAAGTAAAATGAAATCCTTGACAACTTCAATCTTTTCTCTGTTTATCATGATGTTGCTTATTGGTCCAGTTGTGATGATTTTTGTTTTCTTTATGTTAAGGTGTAATCCATACCGAAGGCTGTAGTCTTCAAGTCCTCTTCACTTTCAGCAAGCAAGGTTGTATCCTCTGCATATCACAGTCCTGATGCCCCCTTCTTCTTCATATAGTCCAGCTTCCAGGATTATTTGCTCAGCATACAGATTGAATAAGTATGGTAAAATGATACAACCCTGACACACAGCTTTCCTGATTTTAAACCACACATTAGCCACTTGTTCTATTTGAAAGACTGCCTTTTGGTCTATGTACAGGTTCTGCATGAGCACAATTAAGTGTTCCGGAATTCCCATTCATTGCAATGTTATCCATAATTTGTTAGGATCCACACAGTCAAATGCCTTTGCATAGTCAATAAAATACAGGTAAACATCTTTCTGGTATTCTCTGCTTTCAGCAGAGATCCATCTGACATCAGCAACGATATCCCTAGTTCCACGTCCTCTTCTGAATCCAGCTTGAATTTCTGGCAGGTCCTTGTTGATGTATTACTGCAACTGTTTTTGAATAATCTTCAGGAAAATTTTACTTGTGTGTGATATTAATGACATCGTTCGATAATTCTGCATTCTATTTGATCAGTTTTCTTTGAAATGGGCACAAACATGGATCTCTTCCAGGCGGCTGGCCTGGTAACTGTCTTCCAAATTTCTTGGTATAAATGAGGGAGCGCTTCCAATGTTGCATCAGTTTGTTGAAACATCGCAATTGATATTCTGTCAATTCCTGGAGCCTTGTTTTTTGCCAATGCCTTCAGTGCAGCTTGGAATTCTTCCTTTAATACCATTGGTTCTTGATTGTATGCTATCTCCTGAAATGATTGAATGTCGACCAATTCTTTTTGGTACAGTGACTCTGTGTATTCCTTCCATCTTCTTTTGATGTTTCCTGCATTGTTCAATATTTTGCCCATAGAATCCTTCAATACTGCAACTTGAGCTTGAATTTTTTCTTCAGTTCTTTCAGCTAGAGAAAGGCCAAGTGTGTTCTTCCCACTTGGTTTTCGATCTCCAGGTCTTCGCACATTTCATTATAATACTTTACTTTGTCTTCTTGAGCCACCCTTGAAATCTTATGTTCAGCTCTTTTACTTCATCATTTCTTCCATTTCGCTTTAGCTACTTCAAGCAAGTTTCAGAGTCCCTTCTGACAGCCATTTTGGTCTTTTCTATCTTTCCTGTCTTTTTCAGTGAACTTTTGCTTTCTTCATGTGTGATGTCCTTGATGTCATTCCACTTGTCTTCTCTTCAGTCATTAGTGTTCAACGTGTCAAATCTATGGTCTCTAAATTCAGGTGGGATAGACTCAAGGTGGTCCTTTGGATCTCATGGACTTGTTTTAATTTTTTTCAGCTTCAACTTGATCTTGCATATGAGCAATTGATGATCTGTTCCAGTTGGCCCCTGGCCTTGTTCTGGCTGATGATATTGAGCTTTCCATTGTCTCTTCCCATAGATGTAGTTGATTTGATTCCTGTGTATTCCATCTGGCTAGGTCCATGTGTATCGTCACCGTTTATTTTGTTGACAGAAGGTATTTGCAATGAAGAAGTCACTGATCTTGCAAAATTCTATGGCTTGATCTCAAGTGTCATTTCTATCACCACGGCCATAGTTTCCAACTACCAATCTTTCTTCGTTTCCAACTTTAGCATTCCAATCACCACTAATTATCAATGCATCTTGATTGCATGTTTGATCAATTTCAGACTGCAGAAGTTGGTAAAAATCTTCCATTTCTTCATCTTTGGCCTTAGTGGTTGGTGTGTAAATTTAAATAGTAGCCGTATTAATTGGTCTTCCTTACAGGTGTATGGATATTATGCTATCATTGATACTGTTGTATTTCAGGATAGATCTTGAAATTTTTTTTGATGATGAAACCACATTAGTAATCATTTATTCACTCATTCATTCATCAAATTTCTGAGTCCCTATTATGTGCCAAGATATAACACGGAGCAAAAGCATGAATGGAGCACATACGATGGTAAGGGAAACAGATATTAAACAAATAGTTACATAAATAAATATATAAAGTGCAAAATATGATAAGGGTTACCAAGAAAAAGTGAGAGTTTCCACGGGAATCAGATGGGGGAAGTAGAAGAGTTAGGGAAAGTTCTCTGACATTTAAACTGGGACTTGAAGGATGGATAAGAGATGACCAAACAAAGAGTGTGGGAAAGGGAGTTCTAGGCATAGGGAACAATGTTTGCAAAGACCCTGAAGGCATGATGAATTTAGGAGCCAGGAGGAGGCTGGTATGGCTTGAGCATCATTAGCACTGGGAGAGCGGATCAAGCTGAGGCTGCAGACCCAGGAAAAGACCACATTAAAACTGAGGAAGGATTTTATGTTTTATTTCAAACGCAAGAGATTGCTTAAGGTTTAAGAAGGAGCGTGGCATGATTGGATTCTCTTCCTAAAGGATTTATCCAGTTCCTTGGTAGATAGTGGATTGGTGGTGGGGGTGGGGCAGCAACACCAAGTCAGGAGCCCAGTTAGGAGGCTCATGCAGTAAATAGTCCAGGCAAAAAATGGTTTCCTGGCCCTGTGGGGCAGTTCTACTCTGTCCTATAAGGTTGTTATCAGTCAGAATCGACTCAACAACAACTGGTTTTTGTCGGGTTTTATAAAACAAATAATAATACAAGTAGCTCAACCATGTATACGAGACTAAACAGGCACACCAGCCCAAGGACAAGGATGAGAAGGCAGGAGGGGACAGAAAAGCTGAACGAATGGAAATGGGGAACCCAAGGCTGAGAAGGGGAGAGTGTTGAACGTCACGGGGTTGGCAACCAATGTCACAAAACAATATGTGTATTAATTGTTTAATGAGAAACTAATTTCCTCTGTGAAACTTCATCTAAAGCACAATTAAAAAAAAAAAAAAAAGGGATTCCTGGACTAGAATAGGGCAGTGGAAATTGAGAACAGCAGACTGCACTGGTTTAACATCAATTTTGGGAGTAAAATCAGGAAGACTTGCTAATGAACAGGGTAAGAGAAGAGACAGATGTCAAGAATGACTCCGACATGGAGGACATGAGAAATGGGGACCCCTGGAAGGAGAACAGATTGTAGGGTGAGGGAAGAGATGAGGTGAAAAGTTTGGGACATGTTACATTTGAAATGTCTATGACACAGCCAAGTAGAGATATGATGGAGGCAGTTGGTTATGTAAGCTGAGAGAGCAAAGAAGAGGTCTGGTAACATACATTTTGGCCTTGACAGTATGCTGACTGAAACAGATAAATCCAGTGGGGTCTGAGGGTAGAGGGAGGAGAGAAGATGGCCTGGGACTGAGCTCTGAGAAGAAGCTGCCAACAAACATACCAAGAAGCAGTGGGCAAAGACCAAGAAGAAAACCAGAAGCCCATTGCCATGGAAATGAGGGAGGGTGAGAGAATTGTAGGAAAGAGGGAGGAAGTAAGGACGGTGAAGAAGGGAGGGAGGAAAGGAGAGAAGGAAGGAAGGAGCGAGTGAGGAGAGAGGAAGGGCTAGGAAAAAAGATGAGGCAAGGAGAGAGCGTGAGGCAGGAGGAGACAGGGCTAGGGAAAGAGAGAAGGGGTGAGGAAAGGAGGTTTGGGGAGGCAGGATGAGGGAGGGAGGGTGAGGAAAGGAGGTGATATCTCCACTAAGTGATGCTGAGGGTCACTTAAGAGGATACTAGAAATATGTCCATTACATTTAGCCACGTGACTGTCCTTGGTGACCTTACTGGGGGCAGTCTGTTGTTGGGGTGGAAATCCTTTATAATAGGAGGAAATGGAGGCAGCGGCCTTGGGAGAAGTTTGTTTGTAAAGAGGAGTAGAGGAAGGGAGGAAGTTGGAGGAAGACATGGAGCTGAAGAGTCTTTAAGAGATGGAAGATAATCTACCATGGAATGCTGAGGGGACTTCTCCAGGATGCACTTAAGCCTTGGATGAGGGCTGGGCTTATCTGTGAAGCCTGGTCTGATCTCAGCCTTGTGATTAACTTGATGTGTGATACCCTGGCGAGGGAGGATGGAATCTGATTGAAGTGCCCATGGGGCTGAGGTTTAGTGCTGCGACAGGTGCTCTAGCAAACTGTCCTGTTCACCGAGGCCTTCGCCTTACACTTACACCCTTAAATATGCTTTCCTTGTCGTCGTCTTGTGCCTAGGTAACGTCAGAGACTCTATAGGTCCCATCTGATCTCTCTCCGTGCAAGTGTTCTCACCACCATCTAAATGCAGCTCTAACCCTGGCACCAGCACACCAATCTAAAGTATGCTCATTTTACTGATTTCCCCAATCTGCAATAGTGGCATGATCTTTTTGCGAAAATCCTGAGTCCTAAGACTTACAATTTTCCAACTAAAAACACTGCATGTCTGTAACTGACAGAGAAGGATGCCGTTAATTCCTTACTTTTTAAAAAACAAACAAACAAACAAAAATTCTATGTAGCCCTTTAGGAAATATATTCCACAAAAAAATCCTGACTTTTTAATAGGATGTCAAGTGGAAAATGGGACTCTTACAAGAAACTGTTGGGATATCTGTTCTAAGAGAGAAAGAAAGAGATTCTAAAGTATATTCTTGAAATCTTAGGAAGAAAATCTGAATTTATTACCATCTTATCAACTTTTTTTTTTTAAGCCAAAAAACTACATCCTTCCCCTTGCACAGTATGTTGTTGTTGTTAGTTGCCTTGAGTCAGCTCTGATTCATGGTGACCCCATGCGTAAGAGGAGGAAACGTTGGCTGGTTCTGCGCCATCTTCATGATCATTGGTATGTTTGGGCCTATTGTTACAGCTATGGCGTCAATCCATCTCATTGAGGGTTTCTCTAGTTTTCACTAACCCTCTACTTTACCAAGCATGATGCCGTTTTCTAGCAATTGGTTTTTCCTGATGGCATGTCAACCGTAAGCGTGCCAAAGTCTCACCATTCTCACTTCTAAGGAGAATTCAGCTTGTATTTCTTCTAATTGCACTGTATATCTATTTCTTATTTTGCTTTTACTTTAGCACTGATACTAAAAGTGGACCCATAGCAAACAGAGACATGATTCCATGACAGAGTCTTTTGATGGCTGTTGGTTACTTTGTTCTTCACCAGAACTCACTCACTGACAGGAGGCAGCTGTAAGGAAAACAAACTGAATTCTCTCACGGATTCACACGGTGTGCAGTGAGGCTGTGAAGTTACTGAGGCCAAAGCTGACAAGCCACCTCAATGATTTGGATTAGTCACAAATTAAATATTTTGATGGGTAGAAGAGGAGCCTTCTCTTCAATAAAATATGCTAAGTGGAAGCACATATTAATAAAACATTCAATTGAGCAGACCAATTTCTATTATTAAGGAACTAAACCACAAATTCTCAAAATGTCCCTCTATTGAAGTGCATGCTTTCTCTGACTTAGACAATGGCTTAAACCTGAACTGCACCTGGCTGCAGAAGGACATGAACAGATAGAGTGGAGCCTGGCGACAGTGGTGAGAGCAAAGTACCAGTCTTGCAGAGGCCTGTGTTAATGGGGACAGAACTTACTCTATATTCCAGAGCATATGGGGACTCTGATTAAATTTGTGATCTAGAGAGGCACTTTGAAAAGATTTGACTGTATGCTGTTTTTCCTTTTTTAGGGCTTTTGGAATGAATTCAAAATTTTTCAATAAAACACATGACTCCAGGCTATAAGCGATACCATCCAGGTTAATCATTCCTAATGACATCCCCAGTTCTTTGAGGCTTGTCCTGGACAATGCATTAAGCATGAATTATGATGCCATTATTCACACCCTGGAGCCTTCTTTCTTTAAAATGGAATTCAAGAGGTAGTTTTTTAAATCTAATTTACATCATTATTTGTTTAAATAGTAAACATTTTATTAAGAGATAGGTATTAGAGCAGGTAGCAATAACTATGTCATCAAGAAATACGAGCAGACTTCTTCAGTAATTTGAGCTGACATATGCTTACTTACAAATGTGAGAGATGATGGCTCTGTACATAAACAGTACTAAGTATGACTGGTGTTATGGATTGAATTGTGTTCCCCAAAGTATGTGTTGTAAATCCTAACCTCTATGCCTACGTTTATAATCCCATTTGGGAATGGATTGTCTTTGCTATGTTAATAAGACAGGATTAGTGTAGGGTGTGTTTTAAGTCTCTCTCTTTTCAGATATAAAAGAGATTAAACAAGCAAGTGAGAGAAAGAGAGATGGGGGAAGACAGATGCCAAGCCACATGAAGATCACCCAGAAACAGAAGCTCAGATGAGACAGGGACCTTTTCTCAGAGCCGACAGAGAGCGAAAGTCTTCCCCTAGAGCTAGCATCCTGAATTTGGACTTCTAGCCTCTTAAACTGTGAGAATAACTATGGTGAAAGAATGCATTCCTGATGCACAGCTTTCCTGATTTTAAACCTCCCAGTATTCCCTTGTTCTGCTCAAACGACTGCCTCTTGGTCTACGTACAGGTTCCTTAAGAGCAAAATTAACTGTTCTGAAATTCCCATTCTTCACAATTATCCATAATTTGTTATGATCCACCAAGTCGAATGACTTTGCATAGTCAATCAAACACAGGCAAACATCTTTCTGGTATTCTCTGCTTTCAGCCAAGATCCATCTCACATCAGTAATGACATCCCACGTTCAACATCCTCTTCTGAATACCATTTGAATTTCATTGCAACAAATAATCCAAGAAGCTGGAATATATGAAGAACAACATAGCATCAGAATTGAAAGAAGACTCATTAGCAACCTGCAATATTCAGATGACACAACCTTGCTTACTGAAAGGGAAGAGGACTTGAAGCACTTACTGATGAAGATCAAAGACTACAGCCTTCAGTGTGGATTACACTCCTACATTAAGAAAACAAAAATCCTCATAACTGAGCCAGTAAGCAACATTATGATAAACAGAGAAAAGATTGAAGTTGTCAAGGATTTCATTTTACTTGGATCCACAATCAATCCCTATGGAAGCAGAGGTCAAGAAATCAAATGATCACAAACTAGATAGTAGACAAGTGTTAACTTTGGTGAAGGGAAAAACACACAATACAGGGGAAGTCTGTACAACTTGACTGTCTTAGTCATCTAAAGCTGCTATAACAGAAATACCACAAGTGGATGGCTTTAACAAAAAGAAGTTTATTTCCTCACAGTAAAGTAGGCTAAAAGTCCAAATTAAGGGCGTCACCTCCAGGGGAACTCTTTCTCTCTTTGTCGGCCTTCTGATCAATCTTTCCCCTGACTAGGAGCTTCTCCTCCTAGGGACCCCAGGTCCAAAGACTGTGCTCTTCTCCTGGCACTGCTTTCTTGGTGGTATGAGGTCCCCCACTCTCTGCTAGCTTCCTTTTCCTTTTATCTCTTGTAAGACAAAAGGTGGTGCAGGGTCACACCCCAGGGAAACTCCCTTCATAAAGGATCAGGGATGTGACCTTAGTAAGGGTGTTACAATCCCACCCTAATCCTCTTTAACATAAAATTATAAGCACAAAATGGAGGACAACCACACAATACTGGGAATCATGGCCTAGCCAAATTGATACACACATTTTTTGAGGGACATAATTTGATCCATGACATTGACCAAGGCAAAGTCATAGAAGCTTCCTAGACACATCCACACACCTTGAGGGACCGCATTACTGGGGCTGTGGGCTAGAGACTATAGTCTCGGGGGACGCTAGGTCAAATGGTATAACATAGTTCATAAAGAAAATGTTCTACATCCTACCTTGGTGAGTAGCATCTGGGGTCTTAGAAGCTCGCGAGCAGCCATCTAAGATACATCTATTGGTCCTATCCCATCCAGAGCAAAGGAGAATGAAAAAAATTAAAGACTCAAGGAAAACATTAGTCTAAAGGACTAATGGTCCCCAGACACCCTGCTAACTCACAACTGAAGCCACTCCCAAAGTCTACCTTTCAGCCAAAGATTAGACAGGCCTATAAAATAAACAATAACACAAGTGAGGAGCGTGCTTTTTAGTTCAGTCAAGTATACGAGACCAAATGGGCAACCCTTGCCCAAAAGCAAAGACAAGAAGGCAGGAAGGGACAGGAAAACTGGAGGAATGGACACATAGGGAACCTAGGGTGGAAAAGGGGAGAGTGCTGACACATTGTGGGGATTGCAACCAATGTCACAAAACAATTTGTGTATAAATTGTTGAATGAGAAACTAATTTGTGCTGTAAACTTTCACCTAAAGCACAATTTAAAAAAAAAAAAAGAAATGAAATGACAGAAAGCATTGGTCAAATCTGCTGCAGAAGTCCTCTTTAAAGTATTAAAAAGCAAAGATGTCACTTGGAGGACTAAGATGCGAACGACCCAAGCTATGGTATTTTCAATTGCCTCATATGCATGTGAAAGCTGGACAATGAATAAGGAAGACTGAAGAAGAATTAATGTCTTTGAATTATGGTTTTGGCGAAGAATATTGAATATACTATGGACTGCCCGAAGAATGAACAAGTCTGTCTTGGAAGAAATACAGCCAGAATGCTCCTTAGAATAAGAGTACACAATAATGGGGAAACCAGCACACCTTGACCAAGGCAGTCTTTGAAGCTCTATAGACACATCCAAACTCCCATAGGGATCAAGTTACTGGGCTGAGGGCTGGGGACCATGGTCTTGGGGGACATCTAGCTCAACTGGCATAATGTAGTGCATAAGGAAAATGTTCCACATCCTACTTTGGTGAATAGGGTCTGGTGCCTTGAAAGTTTGTGAGTGGCCATCTAAGATACCTCAACTGGTCCCACCTTGTCTGGAGCAGGAGAGAATGAAGAAAACTAGACTCAAGGCAAAGATTAGTCCAAAGGACTAATGGAACCACAGCATCCGCCAGACTGAGCCCAGCACAACTAGATGGTGCCCAGCTACCACCACTGACTGCTCTGATAGGGGTCCACAATAGAGGGTCCCAAAATTCAAACTCACAAAAAAAGACCAGACTTGCTGGTCTAACAGAGATTGGAGAAACCCTGAGAATATGGCCCCCGGACACCCTTTTAACTCAGTACTGAAGTCAATCCTGAGGTTCACCCTTCAGCCAAAGGTTAGACAAGCCTATAAAACAAACGATAATACATATAGCTCAACCATGTATATGAGACTAAATGGGCACACCAACACAGGGGCAAGGATGAGAAGGCAGGAGGGGACAGAAAAGCTGGACAAATGGAAATGGGGAACCCAAGGTCTTGAAGGGGAGAGTGTTGACACATCGTGGAGTTGGCTACCAAGTTGGTAAAACTATATGTGTATTAATTGTTTAACGAGAAACTAATTTGCTCTGTAAACCTTCACCTAAAGCACTGTAAAAAAGAAAAACACTTAAAGAAAAAAATAATGCTCTTTAGAAGCGAGGATGAGACGTCATCTCACGTACTGTGGACATGTTATCAGGAGGGACCAGTCCCTGGAGAAAGGCATCATGCTTGGTAAAGTAGAGCATCAGTGAAAAAGAGGAAGACCTTCAAGAGATGGACTGACAAAGTGACTGTAACAATGGGCTCAAACATAATAACGATGGTGAGAATGGCACAGGACCAGGCAGTGTTTTATTCTGTTGTACATAGAATCACTATGAGTCAGGATTGATTTGACAGCACCTAACAACAGCAAGCTGTGAGAAAATAAATTTCTATTGTTTTAAACCAGTCATTTGTGGTATTGTGTTTCTAAATAACCAAGACAAATGGTAATAGTAGCTGTAAAAGTATTCCATGATTTAAAAGTTTTCTCCATAAAAAGTTTAAGTTAGATCATTTTAGAGGTTGTAGTTTATGTATTACTATGGATTGAGTTGTGTCCCCCCCCCAAATACGTATTGGAATCCTAACCCCTATACATGTGGATATAACCATATTTGGCAATAGGGTTTTCTTTGTTATGTTAATGAGGGTGTGTTTTAAGCCAATCACTTTTGAGATATAAAAGGAGCAGATTAGGCACAGAAAGAAGGAAGCACAAATGGAGAAAGACTAATGCCAAATGGAGATCACCAAGGAACAGACGAAGAGAACCTGAAAGAGACAAAGATTTTCCCCCAGATTGGGCAGAGAGCGCCTTCTCCTAGAGCGAGCACCCTGAATTCAGACTTCTAGCCTCCTAAACTGAGAAACTAAATTTCTATTTATTAAAGCCACCCACTTTTGATATTTCTGTATTAGCAGCACTATGAAACTAAGATGTGTGTGTGTACGTGTGTGAGTGTATGCATGAAAAATCAAGATAAAAGAAACCTAATTTTTAAAAAAGTATTCTCACTGGATTCTTCTTGGTTAATATAACAAACAGGTTGAGGAAATTTCTCTTTGAGGGAAAAATGTAAATTGTATATGTATATGAAAGAATATAAAGCTTCTTTCATTGTAGACAAGATTTAAAAAAATATATACTTATATTAACAGCAGTTACTTACGAGAATGAGTGTGAGGGTGGAGGTTTCATGTTTTTCTTTATATACTTCTACAGTTTAAGTTTTTTATCCCAAGCATGTACTTGTCATTTTGGAAATAGTATTATACATTTTCTTATGAATTATGTTCATTTCATTAAAAAGTGGAAGATAGAAAAAGTGAAGAGAACTGACAGAAAAAAAGAGCCAGAGAGAGAATTTAAAGTAAAAATAAGGTTGACAGTGGAATGTTTGAGAAACTTTAGAGAACTTTTCAAGCATCCTAAAACAATTTGGAAATATTTAGTTACAAATTGTCCTTACCAATTATTTAGAGCCAATTTCCATAGAACTGCTTCTAGTCAACTTCAGTTTTAGTCAATTTGTACAGATGTTTTTTAAAAAATTGTAACTCATATTGTCCTTTTGCTTAATTGTCTGAAAATAAGATTGGTGCATGCAGAATCCTGCACTCATTGAACCACAGCCTAAAATTGTTCTGGAGAATGTGGGGTTCAAGCTGTGCCAGTCATCTTACTGCCATCTAGCATTTGAGAAAGAAGCCAAGTCAACATGATTTTGTCATTTCTGACATCATTTGAGACTATGAATCAAGTCAGGATAAACATTTCCATTATTTGAGTCAACTAAACCACGAGTCAAGCTGACTCTGACTCATGGCGACCCCATGTGTGTCAGAGTAGAACTGTGCTCCTTAAGAACTGTCAATGGCTGATTTTTCTGAAGTAGATCACCAAGTCTTTCTTTGAAGGTACCTCAGGGTGGACTAAAACCTTCATCCTTTCAGTTAGCAGCCAAGGTCTGAACTGTTCGCACCACCCACGGACTCATTTAATCAACTACCCCCATTTTTTTCTTAAATAAAAAAATAGTTCAGTTGTCCCATTGCCAAAAAGAAAATGAGTTGGATTATCAACTTTAAGATGAATAGTTGCCAATTTGCATATTATTTTGTATTACATTACGATCTTGCTTGTATATGTACAGACATACTCCAACCACTACCACTTTCTTCCCTTAGGAGCAACCTTGCTTTGCCTCTCACTCTCTCACTCTGAGTGAGTCATCTCTAACTACCTCTAGCTCTAGGTTCATTCTACCACTACTGCTCTCCTTGTTTTTCAACATAAGCAAGGAGATTGAGGATCCTAAGTTCAAATCTTGTTGCTGATGTCCTGGGCCATCATGAGAAAGATGGCAAGTACTTCATACAAGTTGCCCCTACCTGTGCCTAGGGCAGAAGTACTAGTACTAGAAGTTGTAGTAATAGAACCTGTAATCATAAATTAAACCCAGAAAGTTCTTAACATAGTGCTCCAGGAAGCCATTACCAATTAACTGCAGAGAACATGGAAAACAAAACTTATGTTTTACCCTTAACTTGATTTATATTCCAATCTCATGCTGTCCCAGACCCTCAGTACTAGGTTTTGTGCATTTTCCTTTGCCGACTGGACTTAAGGCCTTGACTACACAGCTCACTCTGTCTACCAGCTCCAACCTGCTGACTTCTCATGATGAGTCTCCTGAGCTTGATTTCTGGCACATACCAGCCCCCTCCTGATAATAGCCTTGCCTAGGAGATTTTGCTCTTGGGTTGCCCTACGCATCTGAGCAACGATGTTATTAGCGCCATGTGACAGAGCCTGGATTTGCTTACTATATACTCATTCTAGTGTGCCATCTTTACTGAGGTAGATAGAACAGGAAAGGACATTGCACAAGTTCCCTGGCAGTTAGGATTCTGAATGAGATTTAGGTTCTGGTAATCAAAGGCACTCATCAAGACTTGGATGTAGAACGAGTTAAGTGAGATTAGAGGCAGGGCACGAGGTCTCCAGTTTGCAAGTGTGGGAAGCAACTGACCCAGGGTGGTTCTGGTGCCAGCTGCTCAAGAGGAATCTCCCAGTTCTGCAGGTGGCTTCCTGATGCTGGTAGAACCAACTGTTCCCCCGGTTCCCACTGCTGCAATGTGGTCTTGAGAGTCCTTCCTGGAAGCTCAGCATGGAGTCTGTTTCTTCTGTCCTCCCAATGATCCTTTAAGCCATCAAGTACCCTGTAATAAATCCCTTTCTGCTTAAACCACAAGTGAACCTGACAGATGCAAGCTACAGTTATAGGATACTCCCCAATCGTCTGCCCGCTGGTTCTTCCACCTGATCTGGCTCCACTCTCAGGAATCTCTTGGGCTACAAGAGTGAAAATGCTGGGCCATAACAGATAGTTGTGTTTCTGGTAGATAAGAAAGTATACAAAAATACAGTAAGTCTTCAGCAATCATTAGCAAAAGATATAGTTAACACAGGAGAATATGTAACACTGTTTAAATAACTTATTTTGAGTACTGCAGAGAAGTAATTTTTTTTTTAAGTGGAAGAAATTATTTGCAGCATATTGTTATTGTTAGGTACCATTGAGACAGACCCGACTCATAGCAACCCTACTTAAAACAGAACGAAACACTACTCGGTCCTGCGCCATCCTCACAATCATTGTTATGCTTGAGCCCCTTATTCCAGCCACTGTGTCAATCCATCTCACTGATGTTCTTCCTCTTTTTGCAGACCCTCTACTTTACCAAGCATGACGTCCTTATCCAGGGATTGGTCCATCCTGCTTACGTGTCCAAAGTACGTGACACGAAGTCTCGCCATCCTTGCGTCTAAGAAGCATTCTGGTTGTACTTCTTCCAAGACAGATTTGTTTGTCTTTTGGCAGTCCATGGTATATTCAATATTCTTCACCAACATCATAATTCAAAGGCATCAACTCTTCTTCAGTCTTCCTTATTCATTGTCCAGCTTTACATGCATATGAGGCGTTTGAAAACACCATAACTTGGGTCAAGTGCACCTTAGTCCTGAAAGCGACGTGTTTGGTTTTTTAACACTTTAAAGAGACCTTTTGCAGCGGATTTGCCCAATGCAATGTGTCATTTGATTTCTTCACTCCTGTTCCCATGGGTGTTGATTGTGGATCCAAGTAAAATGATATCCTTGACAACTTCAATCTTTTCTCGGTTTATCATGATGTTGGTTATTGGTCCCGTTGGTAACTGTTTTTCAAAGTTCTTGGCATAGATGAGTGAACACTTCCAGTGCTGCGTCTGTTTGTTGATACATCTCAATTGGTCCTCAGTCAGTTCCTGGAGACTTGATTTTCGCCAACCCTTTCAGTTCAGCTTGGACCTCTTCCAACAGTACCGTGGGTTCTTGACCATATTCTACCTCTCGAAATAGCTGAATGTCAACCAATTCTTTCTGGTATAGTAACTCTGTGCATTCCTTCCATATGCTTTTGATATTTCCTGTGTCATTTAATATTTTCCTTGTAGAATTCTTCAATATTGCAACTCGAGGCTTGAATTTTTTCTTCAGTTCTTTCAGCTTGTTCTTCCCTTTTGGTTTTCTATCTCCAGGCCTTTGTACATTTTATTATAATACTTTACTTTGTCTTCTCAAACCACTCCTTGAAATCTTTTTTCAGTTCCTTTACTTCATCATTTTTTCCTTTCGCTCTACGTTTCAAAACAAGTTTCAGAATCTCTTCTGACATTCATTTTATTCTTTTCTTTCTTTCCTATCTTTTTAATAACCTCTTACTTTCTTCATGTATGATGTCCTTGATGTCATTCCACAATTCATCTGGTCTTTGATCATTAGTGTTTGGTGCGTCAAATTTATTCTTGAGATGGTCTCTAATTTCAGGTGGGATACACTCAAGGTTATGCTTTGGCTCTTGTGGACTTGTTCTGATCTTTTTCAACTTCAGCTTGAACTTGCATACGAGCAATTGATGGTCTGTTCCACAGTCGGCCCCTGGCCTTGTTCTGATTGATGATATTGAACTTTTTCATCAGTCTCTTTCCACAGATGTAGTCAATTTGATTCCTGTGTTTTCCATCTGGTGAGGACCACATGTACAGTTGCCATTTATGTTGTTGAGAAAAGGTTTGTAATGAATAAGTTACTGGTCTTGCAAAATTCTATCATGCGATTTCCAGTGTTGTTTCTATCATCGAGGCCATATTTTCCAACTATGGATCCTTCCTTGTTGTTTTCAACTGTCACATTCCAATCACCAGTAATTATTAATGCATTTTGATTGCATGTTCGATCAATTTCAGACTGCAGAAGTTAGTGAAAATATGCAATTTCTTCATCTTGGCCTTAGTGGTTGGTGAGTAAATTTGAATACTAGTTGGTCTTCCTTATAGGTGTATGGATGTTATCCTACCACTCACAGCATTGTACTTCAGGATAGATCTTGAAATGTTCTTTTTGATGATGAATGCAATGCTATTCCTTGTCAGGTTGTCATTTCCAGTGTCTTAGGCTGAGTTCTCTAGAGAAGCAAAACCAGTAAAGCATATAAATATATATATAGAGAGATCTAAGTCAAGGAGACAGCTCACGTGATGGTAGAGGCTAGAACGTCCCAAGTCCATGGATCAGGGTAGAGGCTTCTCCCAATTCACAAAGGCACAGAAGCTGGCAGGCCCGAGATTGGCAGGTCAGAGAGCAGGGCTCCAGCTCACAGGTTGTGAAGGTCAACGAATTCCAAGATCGGCAGGCAAGACCACAAAATTTCTCCTAATTCACATGGCTGCAGGGGCTGGTAAACCCAGGATTGGCAGGTCAGAGATCAGGGCTCTGCTCACAGGCTGTGAAGATCAACAAATCCCAAGTTCGGCAGATAAGCTGACGGCTCAATTCCCAAGAACTGGAGGTGAGACAACAGTAGGCAGCCGCAAGATCCAGAGTGAGCAAAAAGCCAGAACGTCTGCTTATATTCAGATGCAGGCCACACCCTCAAGGAAACGCCCTTTCATCTGACTGGCTATTCACAGCATATTCAATCATGGGAGTGATCACATACAAACACTGAGAATCATGGCCCAGCCAAGTTGACACACAATCTTAACCATCACACCCAGCATAGCAGACTGTATGATTGTTTGATTCAAAATGGCCAATACCAGTCCATTTCAGCTCACTAATGCCTAGGATATTGGTCTTTATGTGGTCCATTTCATTTCTGATGACTTCCAATTTTCCTAGATTCATGTTTCATACATTCTACATTCCTGTTAATGGAGGTTTGCAGCTGTTTCTTCTCATTTTGAGTCATGCCACATCATCTTAAAAGCTTGATTCCATCCATGTCTTTAGAGTCAACTCTACTTTGAAGAAGCAGCTCTTCCCCAGATGTATTTTGAGTGCCTTCCAACCTGAGGGGCTCATCTTCTGACACTACATCAGACAATGTTCCACTGCTATTCAAAAGATTTTCATTGGCCAGTTTTTTCAGAAGTAGACTGCCCAGTCCTTTTTCTTAGTATGTTTTAGTCTGGAAGCTCAGCTGAAACCTGCCCACCATAGGTGACCCTGCTGGTATTTGAAATACCAGTAGCAAATCTTCCAGTATCACAGCAACACGCAAGCCCCCACAGTACGATAAACTCATGGACACATAGTGGATTTGTAGCATAGGAAGAAAATTATAATGATGATTATAACCTTGAAGTTCCATGGGAATACCTTCTATACTTGCAGAATTTTCAAGTTGAGAATTTTTTTCTTTGTGTTCCTACCAAATATGACCACTGCTACTCACCAAACTTCAGAATATGCTAATATACACAGTCGTTAAATTTGTTGCCATTGAGTGGGTTCTGACTCGTAGCGACCCTATAAGACAGAGTAGAATTGCCCCATTGGGTTTCCAAGGGGCCGCTGCTGGATTCAAACTGTTGACCTTTTGGTTAGCAGCCACAGCACTTAACCACTGTGCCACCAGGACCCCAACAGACACACTAACAGCATTAAAAAGAGAAAAGATTATCCACAAGGATTTTCAGAAACAATGTTCTTAATTCCATAAGAAAACTTCGGCATAATAAACGATCATGAGTAAGTAGACAACGCTGTGAATGGGTTTAGTGAGGAAAGAGATGTTTTCTGTGTGATAAAAATAAAAAGAGGATGGAAAGGGAGGAAAAAAAGAATAACTTTACAGGGGAGAAACCTGATAAACACTACTCTAAGCCACATGATCAAGGTCAGCATCAACAGTGATAAGTTATGTTGCTAGTTTGTGCCCTTGGCATGATGTGATAAGAATGGCACTTTACCTTTGTGGGCTTCTTCCCCAAAACTTATAACCCCAGTCTAATCATGGGAAAACATCAGATAAATCCCAATAGAGGGACATGCTACAAATCACCTGACCAGTACTCCTCAAAACTCTCAAGGTCACCAAAAACCAGTAGTCCGAGAAACTGTGACAGCCAAGAGGAGCCTCGGGAGCCATGAGGACTAAATGCAATGTGGTATCCTGGATGGGACCCTGGAACAAAAAAAGGACATTAGGTAAAAACAAAGGAAATTTAAATGAAGTTCGAACTTTAGTTCATAATATTGTATCAGTATTTTTTTATCAGTTGTGAAAAAGGTTCCATTCTTATGTAAGATAATAAGAGGAAACTGGGTGTGGAGTAGAAGGGGACTCTCTATACTATCTTTTTTTTTTTTTTTTATTGTGCTTTAGGCGAAAGTTTACAGCTCAAGTTAATTTCTCATTCAAAAAGTTATACACATACTGTTTTGTGACATTTGTTGCAATACCCACAATGTGACAGTTCACTCCCCCTTTCCACCCCGGGTTCCTTGTGTCCATTCGATCAGTCCTGTCCCTTCCTGTCTTCTCATCCTAGTTTTGGACAGGAGCTGCCCATTTGGTCTCATATATTCGATCAAACTAACAAGCATGTTACTCACGTGCATTATTTTTTGTTTTATAGTCCTGTCTAATCTTTGTCTGAAGAGTGGGTTTCGGGAATTTGTTTCAGCTCTGGGTTAACAGAGCACCTGGGGGCCATAGTTTCAGGGGTTCATCCAGTCTCTGTCAGACCATTAAGTCTGGTCTTTTTATGTGAATTAGAATTCTGTTCTACATTTTTCTCCTGCTCTGTCTGGATCTCTCTGTCGTGTTCCGTATCACAGCAGTCATTGGTGGTAGCCAGGCACTATCTAGTTCTTCTAGTCTCATGCTGGTGGGGTATCTGTTTCATTTGGTCCTTTAGTCCTTTGGGCTAGTATTTTCCTTGTGTCTTTGGCTTTCTTCATTCTCTTTTGTTCGGAGAGGGATGAGACTAATAGATGTATCTTAAATGGCCGCTCGCAAGCTTTTAAGACCCCAGGTGCTACTCAGCAAAGTGGGATGTAGAACATTTTCTTTGTAAACTATGTTATGCCAGTTGACATAGATGTGCCCCGAGACTATGGTCCCTAGGCTCCAGCCCCAGGTACTCAGTCCCTCAAAGTGTTTGGATGTATCTAGGAATCTTCTTTGCTTTTGCTTTGGTCCCGTTTCTCTATACTATCTTAACAATAATTTGTAAATCTAACACTGTTCTAAAGTAAAAAGTTTATTAAAAAAGAAAAAGAGACTTGTACAGTAACTGCTATAAAAGGAAACTGACTTACCAGAAAGGCCAGAACAACCCAGTGTCTGGATGTCCAAACTCTGAACGACTATTAGTCTTTGTTTAATTATTATCACAAAGGCAAGCCTGAAGAGGACCAGGGATGCCTTGGAAGTTTCCTATGAGTATTTCAGTGAATTTACAACAAAATTTACTTAGTGATGATGGTACATTTCAGTGTACTGTCTGTCTACATTGCTACCTATTACTAATGTTCCTTTATTTCAATTATTGTCACTAGATTTTAAATGGAAAGGTGGTGTGGGATAAAGAATTTAACATCACTCAAATTTTGTCCTTTGTTCTGAGAACCTCTAAAACCTTCGAATTTCCCCAGTGATTGAAGTGTTTTTGATAAGGGCTCCAGGTCACACCTACCTAACAGGTTATGCTAATGAGGTGACTCTTGGGTGGGGGCTGGCCAGGCCAGAAAGACCCATCTTGTGATATCAGCTTATCTCAGGGGAGGGGAGCATGATTCAATCAATCATGACTATGAAATAAGGCCTCAAGAAAGGTCTGGATAGGGAAGCTCCAAGGGCTTCCCCATGGAAGGGTAGCATGTCCCTTTTTGGGACATGAAAGCTCCACATTGGGAACCCACCCAGGCCTCACCTTATGCGTCTCTTCATTTATATCCTTTTTGTTATGTTGTTGTTAGGTGCCTTCAAGTCTGTTCTGACTCATAGCTGCCCTGTGTACTGCAGAACGAAACACTGCCTAGTCCTGGGCCATCCTCACAATCATTGCTATGCTTGAGCCCGTCCTTGCAGCCACTGTGTCAATCTATCTTGTTGAGGGTCTTCCTCTTTTTTGCTGACCCTGTACTTTACCAAGCATGATGTCCTTCTCCAGCGACTGGTCCCTCCTGACAACATGTCCAAAGCATGTGAGAAGTAGTCTTGCCATCCTTGCTTCTAAGAAGCTTTCTAGCTGTACTTCTTCTAAGAGAGATTTTTTCGTTCTTTTGGCAGTCCATGGTATATTCAGTATTCTTCGCCAACACCACAATTCAAAGACATCAATTCTTCTTTGGTCTCCCTTATTCCTTGTCCAGCTTTCACATGCATATGATGTGATTGAAAATACCATGGCTTGGGTCAGGCGCACCTTAGTCTTCAAGATGACTTCTTTGCTTTTCAGCAATTTAAAGGTCTTTTTCCAGCAGGTTTGCCCAATGCAATGCGTCTTTTGATTTCTCAACTGTTGTTTCCATGGGCGTTGATTTTGGATCCAAGTAAAATGAAATCCTAGACAACTTCAATCTTTTCTCCATTTATCATGATGTTGCTTATTGGTCCAGTTGTGAGGATTTTTGTTTTCTTTATGTTGAGGTGTAATGCATACTGAAGGCTGTGATCTTTGATCTTCATCAGTAAGTACTTTAAGTCCTCTTCACTTTCAGCAAGCAAGGCTGTGTCATCTGCATATCGCAGGTCGTTAATGAGTCTTCCCCCAATCCTGATGGCCCATTTGTCTTCGTATAGTCCAGCTTCTTGGATTATTTGCTCAGTTTACAGATTGAATAGGTATGGTGAAAAGATACAACCCTGATGCACAACTTTCCTGCCTGTAAACTGCACAGTATCTGTCTGAACAACTGCCTCTTGATCTATATACAGGTTCCTCATGAGCACAATTAAGTGTTCTGGAATTCCCATCCTTTGCAATGTTATCCATAATTTGTTATGATCCATACAGTCGAATGCTTTTGCATAGTCAATAAAACTCAGGTAAACATCTTTCTGGTATTCTCTGCTTTCAGCCAGGATCTGTCTGACATTAGCAGTGATATCCCTGGTTCCACGTCCTCTTCTGAATCAGGCCTGAATTTCTGGCAGTTCCCTGTCGATATATTGCTGCAGCTACTTTTGAATGTTATTCAGCAAAATTTTACTTGCGTGTGATATTAATGATATTGTTCTATCATTTGTGCATTTGGTTGGATCACCTTTCTTGGGAATAGGCGTAAATATGGATCTCTTCCAGTCTGTTGGCCAGGTTGCTGTCTTCCAAATTTCTTGGCATAGACAAGTGAGAACATCCAGTGCTGAATCTGTTTGTTGAAACTTCTCAGTTGATATTCCGTCAATTCCTGGATCCTTGTTTTTTGCCAATACCTTCCGTGCAGCTTAGACTTCTTCCTTCAGTACCATTGGTTCCTAATCATATGCTACCTCCTGAAATGGTTGAACGTCAACCAATTCTTTTTGGTATAATGACTGAGTATTCCTTCCATCTTCTTTTGATGCTCCCTGCGTTGTTTAATATTTTCCCCATAGAATCCTTCGCTATTGCAACTGAAGGCTTGAATTTTTTCTTCAGTTCTTTCAGCTTGAGAAATGCCAAGTGTATTCTTCCCTTTTGATTTTCTACCTCCAGCTTTTGCACATGTCATTATAATATTTTACTTTGTCTTCTCAAGCTGCACTTTGAAATCTCTGTGCAGCTCTTTTACTTCATCATTTCTTCCTTTTGCTTTAGCTACTCGACGTTCCAGAGCAAGTTTCAGAGTCTCTTCTGGCATCCATTTTGATCTTTTCTTTCTTTCCTGTCTTTTTAATGACCTCTTACTTTCTTCACGTATGATGTCCTTGATGTCAACTCCACTACTCATCTAGTCGTCGGTCATTAGTGTTCAACACGAGAAATCTATTCTTGAGATGGTCTCTAAATTCAGGTGGGATATACTCAAGTTCGTACTTTGGCTCTCTTGGACTTTCAAATTTTCTTCAGTTTCAGCTTGAACTTGAGTATGAGCAATTGATGGTCTGTTCCTCAGTCGGCCCCTGGCCTTGTTATGACTGATGATATTGAGCTTTTCCATCATCTTTTTCCACAGATGTAGTCACTTTGATTCCTGTGTATTCCATCTGGCGAGGTCCATGTGTATAGTCCCCATTTATGTTGGTGAAAAAAGGTATTTACAATGAAGAAGTCGTTTGTCTTGCAAAATTCTATCATGCAATCTCCAGCATCATTTCTATCACCGAGGCCATATTTTCCAACTATCAGTCCTTCTTCTTTATTTCCAGCTTTTGCATTCCTATCACCAGTAATTATCAATGCATCCTGATTGCATGTTCGATCAATTTTAGACCACAGAAGCTGGTAAAAATCTTCAGTTTCTTCCTCTTGGGCCTTAGTGGTTGGTGCATAAATTTGAGTAATAGTCGTATTAACTAGTTTTCCTTGTAGGCGTATAGATATTTATGCATTCTATTTCATTTTTGACAATTTCCAGTTTTCCTAGATTCATACCAGGTTCCAATTATTAATGGATGTTTACAGCTGTTTCTTCTCATTTTGAGTCGTGCCACATCTGCAAACAAAGGTTCCGAAAGCTTGACTTCATCCACATCATTAAGGTCCACTCTACTTTGAGGAGGCGGCTCTTCCCCGGTAGTCTTTCGAGTGCCTTCCAACTTGGGGGCTCATCTTCGGCACTATATCAGACAATGTTCCACTGCTATTCATAAGGTTTTCACTGGCTAATTCTTTTCAGAAATACACTGCTAGGTCCTTCTTCCTAGTCTGTCTTAGTCTGGAAGGTCAGCTGAAACCTGTCCACTATGGGTGACTTTGCTGGTATCCGAATACTGGTGGCATAGCTTCCAGCATTGCAGCAACATGCATGTCCCCACAGTATGACAAACTGACAGACACTTTTTGCTACAGTAAAGCTATAATCCTAAATACAGCACTTTCTGTGAGTTCTGTGAGTTCTGTGAGTTGTTCTAGCGTATTATCAAACCGAAGGAAGTAGTGGGAACCAGCCTAGGGACCCCTGAGCTTATCGTTGCTATCCCAAGGGCATAGAAGGAATCCTCGAATTTGTAGCCTGCAGGTCAGAAATGCGAGCGGCCCTGGGAACCCCTGAGCTTATGGCTGGAGTCCTAAAGGAGTAGTGGGAAAACCCTGAATTGGTAGCCAGTAGGTCATATATGAGGTGTCGTGGGGACTCCCAAGCTTGCAGCTGGTGTCTGAAGTCTTGGGCAGACTTGGCAGTCTGGAGGACTGTGCCCCTTCACTTGTGAGGTCTGACCTACCTTGGGATCAGGGTCAGAGAATAAGTACTGCATGTGCTCTGAGTTGGGAGCAGGTGGAATAGAATTGAATTAAACAGATGATGGATTTCTCTTAGTTGGTGTCAGAAGGAGAAGTAGGATTTGATCTACCACATGGATGGCATCTATACATATATATGTATATATATTGAGTCCCTGGGTAGGATAAACAGTTAACACGCTTGGCTATCAACCAAAAGGTTGGAGGTTCAAGTCCACCCAGAGGTGGCTGGGAGGAAAGGCCTGGCACTCCCAAAAAATCTTACGTTGAAAACCATATAGAGCACAGTTCTGCTGACACACATGGGGTTGCAATGAGTCGGAATCAACTGGAAAAAAATCTATATGTATACATATATACCATATATACACACGTGTAACAATTATCACGGATGAGATAGTTATATTTTCTCTGGTATCACTTCTGTTGATGCTTAATAGAACCTGGAGAGGCTTTCTTATTTATGACACCTTTTTAACATTTAGCCAAGGAAATTAATCCTTAACACTAAAATGAGGCCTACGGAATCATACTTCGTCCTATGGAACCGGTACACACTTGCTCACACATTCTGGGATCTCCATCTTATTAGATAATCGTAAAATATCAGAATTTGTATCATCTCGATCTCCCTCCATCTCACTGACTTATATTGATTGAGATGAAAGCACATTTCTCTAAATGGTTATAGTACTGCACAACAAGAAATGAAAAAGTAAGTACTGCTTTTAGCCCACCTGGGAAAGGTAATAGTAAAATATCTTGAAACTTAAAACTTGCGGTCAGCAAAAGCAGGATGGAGAGACAGCTGGAATTCTTTCCAGAAATTGTAGTTGAAAAAATGCGTTTGAAGACAAGGCCAGTCTGCAGCTGTTGACCTAACCCTGTCTGAAATAAGATAGACATAGAAGAAAGACCACCACCCGTCTGTCAGTTTGTCATACTGTGGTGGCTTTTGTGTTGCTGTGATGCTGAAAGCTATGCCACTGGTATTTCAAATACCAGGAGGGTCATCCATGGTGGACAGGTTTCAGCAGAGCTTCCAGACTAAGACAGAATAGGAAGAAAGGTGTAGTGATCAGCTTCTGAAAATGAGCCATTGAAAACCCTATGGATCACAACAGAACATTGTCCCATACAGTGCTGGAAGATGAGCCCCTGAGGTTGGAAGATGCTCAAAATACACTGTGATTACAACAATGAATTTGAACACACCGAGGATCATGAAGATGGCCCTTGGCTGGGCAACACTGTGTTCTGACATATGTGAGGTTGCCATGAATCAGAGCTGACTTGACAGCAACTAACAACAGAGTTAGAATTAGCATAAGAGTCAACTTGGAATGGGGCCACACAGAGAGAAGGTGAGGGAAGGAAAGAGCTACTATTTATTTATTCCTTACTATCAAAGAGTATGCTGGGCATTTTAGGTTTATTATCCCATTAAATTTTGTCCTCACAAGATCTGTAAGGTGGGTACCCTTTACACCTTTGGAAACAGGCTTACTAGATTAAGTAACCTGACCAACAGCCAACAGCTAGTAGGGGGCAAAGCCAGGAATTCCAACCTAGGTCCGTCTGAGTGTAGAGCTGATAGAGTTTTTTTTCACTCTATCATTCTGAAAACAAAAGCAGGGCCCTCCCTGTCTTGTTGGGATTCACTGTGTTATGCACTCAGTGTAGGTGCTTGATAACCATTATTTGATGAGAGAGATTTCTGCATTTTTTTAAAAGTATTTTTTCTGTCGAAGGCTTTGGAACAGCTTTTATCAGTAGCAGTATTATTTTATTTTTTGCTGCTTCCGCACGATGATTTCAATAGGAACTGACAACTAACCGGAAGCCTGGATTTCCATCTCCACCAGCTCCCCTGTCCTAGAACTCAGGCTCAGGAGTCTGGAACGGACCTTCTGTGGACCTAAACGTGGCTGAGCTGTGGAATCAAAATCTCCCTGATTTTTACTGCAAGGCAGCAAGCAAGACACAGTAATTATCTCCCAGGTAATTACACAACTTCTCTGCTGGGCCTGGCATACCTGGTCCCATGCCATGTAGATACATGCACAAGGAAGAGTCTTCACATGATGGGATCTGCCACTGCCTGGACGACTTCTGCCACTCCAAAGGGCGTGATCAGAAGATAACAGGGTAGGCCATGACACAGCTCTGTTTCATAATCACACATAGACACAGCTCTCAGAGAGTTAAAACCAAAAGGCCTTGACGTTTACATAACAAACACTGTTTATTTGTTTTAAGTTTTTGGAATAAATCTATAGACAGAGCACGGGAGACTTCATTTGTTTTTAAAGGAAGTATGGATGTTAACCATAACAAGGTAAAATGAAAAGTACACTTCTTACTACAGGGACTCAAACAGATACTTGTACACCAGTATTCATTGCAGAATTATTCACAATAGCCAAAAGGTGGATACAACCCAAGAGTCCATCAACAGATGAATGGATAAATAAAATGTGTTCTAGCCGCGTGTCTTAGTCCTCTGGTGCTGCTATAACAAAAATACCACAAGCGGATGCTTTAACGAAGAAAAGTTTATTCTCTCACAGTCCAGTAGGCTACAAGTCCAAATTCAGGGCGTTAGCTCCAGGGGAATGCTTTCTCTGTTGGCTCTGGAGGAAGGTATGTGTTATCAATCTTCCTTGGTCTGGGAGCTTCTCTGCGCAGGAACCTCAGGTCCAAAGGATGTGCTCTGCTCCTGGCACTGCTTTTTTGGTGGTATGAGGTCCCCCTTTCTCTCTGCTCACTTCTCTCTTTTATATCTCAAAAGAGATTGGCTTAAGACACTACCTAATCTTATAGACCTCATCAATATAGTTGCTGCTAATCCATTTTATTACATCATAGTGATAGAGTTTACAACACATAGGGAAATCACATCAGATGTAAAATAGTAGACAATCATACAATACTAGGAATCATGACCTAGCCAAGTTGACAAATATTTTTGCGAGACACAATTCAATCCATGACACCATGCAATGGATTATTACTCGGTCATAAAGAGAAATAAAGTTTTGATATATACTACTACATGGATGAACCTTGAAAACATTATGCTGAGTGAAATAAGTCAGTCACAAAGGGACAGATATTGTATGATCCCATTCACATGCAATATCTAGAGAAGGCAAATGCAGGGAGACAGAAAGTAGATTAGTGGCTACCATGGGCTGGGGGATGAAGAGAGTAGGGAGTTACTGCTTAGGGGGTACTGACTTTCTGTTTGGGGAGATGAAAACGTTTTGGAAATGAATAGTGGTGACAGCTGAAAAAAAATGTGCTTATCTGAGAGGGGAAGAAGAGGTAGGGAGAAGTGTACAGAGAGGTGAAGCAAGGCCTGTTGCTTTTTGAAGCCCTTCTGTGCTGTTTGAATTTTTTAAACCATGTGTGTGTGCTGCTGAGACAAAATTAAGTAATATATTAAATGACATTAAATGAAACATTTATCTCCACCCAGAGTCCCATAGTAAGAGACAGAAATCAACCTGGGCCTTTGGAGTCCGGGAATTTCTTTTAAGACTTACTGTGGATATGAAGTGCTTCAAGTTTCTTGAAGACAGGTGCTATATAAACATCTGTTATCTTTTTCTCTTACTCTGTTTCTGCCATCTATGGCTGAAGTCACCTTACTTAGCAGCCTGATTCAGAAAGTGTTTAGAAATGAATAAAGACATCCATCAAGAGAAGGGGATGAGCTGGAGTCAACAATCAGCTCTCATAGTAAATCAGAGGCCTATCTATGGAAAATAGTGCCTATGGCAATTAGTGTTAACTTGCTGAATGATCTCTAGCAGCTGGCGATGGAAACAGCCAATAGAAACTACTCATTGACGCCTCCACCCCAGGTGGAGCCCAGGGCACATGCCATACCTGCCATACCTTAGATACACCTCTGCGCTAGATGCCTCGGCCAGAGTGGCAGGGGCTGGCAGGAGCCAAGCTCAGGTACCTGCCTCTCCATAACCAGCTCTCCATTGATGGGAATGTGGGAGGAGCGTGGTTTGTCACACCCAGCACCTTGTATACGCTGGCCTTAGAGGAACCAGCTGCTGGGGTAAACTCTGCATTGAGGTAATGAGTGCAGGGCAGGCCAAAGCTGGACTCCTCGGACACACCCCTCACCAAGAGCCTCTGGCTCTCCCTGCCTCTTTGTCAGAAATATCTTTTGTGACCTTATAACATTTTAAATGTTTCTTATGAGGCTTTTCCTGGAGGGGAGATTCTGAAGCAAAAAATGCCAGCGGTCTCCACAGGAGGTATTGGTACAAGATGTTCCAGTAACACTTGGCTGCAGCCCTGAGCTTGTCAGCCTTCCTCGTGGGGGTCAGGGTGGGTTTGGCAGAAAATAAAGAAGCCTGGAACCCAGACTGCTTGCAACAGGCCTCCTGGGGAAGTGCTCTCAGCAGGCCCACGCGGGGCACTGGGAAAACATCACTGAAAGAAAAAAATAAACTGTTTTTGTAGAGTTGACCCTGATTCATGGTGACACCGTGTGTGTCAGAGTAGAACTGTGTTCCATAGGGTTTTCTTTTCTAAAAGATATTTTATTTTATTTTACCTTTTGTTGAGAATACACACAGCAGAAAATATACCAATTCATGTTTCTACGTGTACAATTCAGTGACATTGATTACATTCTTCGAGTTGTACAACCATTCTCGCCATTTTTCTTCCAAGTTGTTCCTCCCCCATTAACATAAACTCACTATCCCTAAGTTTCCTGTTTAATTTTTCAAGTTGCTGTTGTCACTTTGATCCCATATAGATAGATCTTAAAAGAGCACAATGCTCAAGACAGACATTCTTCACTAGTTAAGATATTATTTGGTTTTAAGATGACTTCCCGGGCTATTTTTGGTTTAAGGTTTAAAGATTATCTCAGGGCAATAGTTGCAGGGGCCTCATAAGGTTTTTAATGACTGATTTTTTTTTTTGGAAGTAGATTACCGGGCCTTTCTTCCAAGGCATCTCTGGGTGGACTCAAATCTCCAACCTTTCAGTTAAGCGCTCAGCTGCTTGACCGTTTGTGCTACCTGTAAGTTCCTCAGGAAGGTATCATAACTGCTGCTTTTCTTGGTAATTTTTCTTCTCTCTACAAGAAAGTCCCATGGAGACCCTGAGACAGCGAGAACCCCATGGCTCATATGGTTCCTCCACATGGTATCCCAACCCCAGAAAAAGACAAACCTCCCATGTTCCTAAGAAAGACTTTTCGGTTACCGAGTGGAAGGTGAGAAGCTGAGTTTTCCGCCCACCCACCCCCAAATGAACTTCTGTCACAACAGTTTGTCTTTAAAAGCATTCTTTAATACTCTAAATCTTGACTTCTTAAAAATGCTTGTCTTCGTTATCTAATGCTTCTATAACAGAAATACCACAAACGGGTGGCTTTAACAAATAGAAATTTATTTCCTCACGGTTTAGGAGGCCAGAGGTTTGAATTTATGGCACCCGCTCTAGGGGAAGGCTTTCTTTCTCTGTCAGCTCTGGAGGAAGGTCCTTATGTTTTTTGAGCTTCCTCTCCTGGGAGATCTTCACGTGGCTTGGCATCTCTCTTCCCCCAGCTCTGCTTGCTCACTTGCTTGTTTAATCTCTCTTAGATCTCTGAAGAGATTGACTTAAGACATACCCTACACTAATACTGTCTCATTAACATAAAAAGGAAATCCATTCCCAAATGGGATTATAACCACCGGTATATGGGTTAGGATTTACAACATATTTTTGGGGAACACAACTCAATCCATAACATTGCAATAAAGTTATTTTCCCTTAAAGCTTATAAACTCTGCATTCAAGACATTTCTTTCTTTTTTTTTTGGTAGAATTTTGCCTGCAATTAAGAGTATTCTACTATGAGGTGACTCTGTGGCTCAAAATGTCTGGATTCAGCTAGTTATGGGGTTGATTAAAAGGGATTATCCTTTAAAGAGCAAAAGTCTTTATTTAAAATCAGTTATATACATCAGTATTAAGAAATGCAATATTAAGGTTGCTCTTTCCAAACAAAATTTAAAGAAATAAGCACTCATTTGCTCAGTGGATATTTACAGAGCGCTGCTAGTTGCCAGGCACTAGCAGCACTGGGGATACAGTAATGAGCAAAACAGAGAAATCCTGGCCCTTGTGGAACTTTAAAAAAAAAAAAAAAAAAGTTGAGTTGATTTCAACTCATGGTGACCCTATGTATGTCAGAGTAGAATTATGCTCCATAGAATTTTCAATGGCTGATTTTTCAAAAGTAGATCCCCAGGGCTTTCTTCTGAGGCACCTCTGCGTGGACTCAAACCTCCAACCTTTCAGTTGGGAGTTGAGAGTGTTAACTGTTAACACCACCTAGGGACTCCTCATGGAACTTACATTCTTACATTCTAGTGGCAGAAGACTGACTATAAACAATCAGGAAACTGTGCAGAATGCTCGATGGTGCCAAGTGTTATGGAGAAAAATAAAGCAGGAAAAAGGACAGGGAGTGTGTGTGATGATGAAGGGGAGGCTGCAATTGCAAACAGGGTGGCCAGGGAAGGCCTTATAGAGAGGACAACGTTAGAATCAAGACATCAAAGTAGCAAGTGAACAAAGCCAGCTGCCATTAAGTCAGCTCTGACTCAGGGCAACCCCACATGTGTCAGAGTAGAAATGTACTCCACAGGGCTTTCAGTGGCTGATATTTCGGAAGCAGATCGCCAGGCCTTTCTTCCAAGGTGCCTCTGAGTGAGTTGGAACTGCCAAACTTTCGGTTAGCAGCCAAGCACTTAACCATTAGTGCCACCCAGGGACCCTGGGAAGAGAACAAGCATGTGCAAATCCTGTGTGAGGAACAGCCAGAAGGCCAACGTGACTCGGGCAGAGTGAGGGAAGATATAGGTGAAAAGGGACACAGTGGTAGTGACAGTGTCTGTATGTGTAATATAGTGGTGGTGGGAGGTGATGATACAATGGGAGGGGGTCTTAGAGAGGGGGAGGAGTGCAGACAGATTTTACAGGGCCTTGTAGGCCATTTTAAAGAGAGTGGCCTTTCTCTGTGCAAGATGGGATGCCAGTAGAAGGAATTGGAGCAGAAAGGTGACACAGTCAGTTTTAGTGTTAAAGAGATCCTTCTAGCTACTGCTTTGAGAATAGATTGGGGTGGAGTGGGACAATCAAAGTAGGGAACTCAGTTAGGGGGTTACTGCAACGATCCCAGAAAGAGATCACGGCGGCCTAAATCACGTTAGCGATAAGCAGTGGTTAAAGTCTGGATGTATTTTGAAGACTCAGCGGGATTTGCTGACAGATTGAGCGTAGGATATGAAAGGAAAATAAGAGTCAAGGAAGATGGCAAGTGTTTTGTCCTGAGCAACTGAAAAGGTGGAGTTGTTGATTGAAATGAGAGGTCATGTGAGGAGCAGGTTTTGGGGGAAAACGTGAGAGTTTGATTTTGGACGTGTTCGGTTTGAGATGCCTATTAAAGTAGGCAGTTGGCCCTACAAGTTGGGAATGAAGGGGACAGGTCTTGGCTAGAGGTATAAAATTAGGAGACGTCAGCCTAGTGATGGTGTTAACAGCCAGGATGTGAGGTGAGATCTCTGAGGAATGAAGAGGATCAACAGCTGAGCCCTGGGTCACTCCAGTGGTCAGAGTTTGGGAGGCGAGGAGGAACCAGCACAAGAGATGAAAAAGGAGCAGCCAGTGAGGCAAGGAAGGAAAGAAACCAGGGAGAGTAGTGTTCCCCACATCAAATGAAAAACTTTTTTTTTTTTAAAGGAAGAAGGAATGGTCAACTGCACTGAGAGGCACAGATAAGTCAAGAAAGACGAGGATTCTATGCTGAGTGAGATCAGTCAGACACAGTGGTACAAATATTGTATGATCCCACCTATATGAAATACCTAGGATAGGCAAGTGTATGAGACCAAAGTTTAGTAGTCATTACCAGGGATAGATAGGAGGGAGGAGAAATGGGGCAGGGGCTCATTGCTTAGAGGGCACTGAGCTTCTGATAAGGATGATGGAAAAATTTGGAAATGGATAGTGGTAATCGTTGAACAACATGATAACCTTAACTAATGTCAGTGAATTGTAACACATGAAGAACATTGAAAAGGCAAGTTATTTGTTACATACATGTTTACCAATTTAAAATAAAATAAAGAAAGAAAGATGAGCACTAAGAATTTACTATTGGATGTAGCCCCACAAAGGCCACTAGAGACCTTGACCAAAGCAGTCACCGTGGGGGCAATAGCCTGGCTGGAGAAGCCTCCAGAGGGAAGGGTAGGAAGCACCTTGGAGATGGAGTACACAGGCAGCTCTTTCACAGAGTTTTGCTGTGAAGTGAAGGAGACAAATGGCTGGTAACTGAAGAGTTTGTGGGTCAAGGGGGGGATTCTTTTCGTGGAAAATAATTACATCGTATTTGTATGTTGAGAGGAATGAACAAAAAGAAAGGGAAAATGATGATGGAAACTTACAATTCATTATTCTTTCACTAGATGATTACTTCTGTTCTGTTGTGATCCATAGAGTTTCCACTGGCTGATTTTTGGAAGTAGGTAGCCAGGCCTTTCTTCCTAGTCTGCCTTAGTCTGGAAGCTCAGCTGAAACCTGTCCACCATGGGTGACACTGCTGGTATGTGAAATACCAGTGGCATGGCTTCCAGCATCACAGCAACACACCAGCCACCACACAATAAACTGACAAATGGACTCAAACATACCAATGACCATGACAATGGCACATGATCAGGCAATGTTTCGTTCTGTTATACATGAGGTCGCCGTGAGCTGGAGCTGACTTGACGGCAACTAACAACAACAACAACAAGATGACTACTTAGTTAACCTTCCCTTCATGATTTAAAGACAGAAGTTGTTACCTTCTTTCACCTACAACACCTGGGCTTATTCAAAACCAAGCTTTTCTCTCCCCTACTCCCACTCCTTCCTAACAACAGCTTAACCCCATGGCGCGCTGACTGTCTGCCAGGCAACCCTCTGAACCCTCTACACCTCCTAACTAATTCAGTCCTTAAAACAACTGTGTGTGATAGGTAACATTATCATCCTTAAATTACAGGTGCAGAATACTAGCACAGAGAGTTGAGGCAATTGTCTACGTTCCTCATTCACACAGGAGGAGCTGGGATTCAGCCCAAGCAAGAGGTTTCTGAAGCTCCTGATCTTAATCTTCACTGTTGCAGGGAGAAACAGCCTCTAATTTTTCAGTCCTTTTTCTCTCCACACTGCTCTTGGTTCCTCACCCCTGTCTCTTCCAACACCCTCTAACCATGTCACAGAATCAGAATATCTTATTGTCCTTCAGTGGTCCATCAGCATCAGTGGTATGTGTCCTTATGGCTGTTTTCTGTTCAGAAGTGTCCTTGTTGTGGACGTTTTTTTTGAGAAAGAGGCCTGAATCACGTCCATCTAAACCTTACCATTTTACTCTGTTCTGTGAGTTGTCAGTAAATGAGTAAAAATGAATTCAGCCTTTCCCTTATTATCTTTGATTAACCAGTAATATTTCCGTCTGTCATCCGATACAAAACTTCAAGTTATAAAAATGTCAATAAATGCCAGAAAATGTGTTCTTTTAAGGATCAGCCTTTCCTTCAGGGAAAACACTACAGTGGACAATCTGAAAAGAAGTTACTATTTTGACTAACTTCAGAGGAGCTGGCTCCGGGCGCCAGCCCTAACCTGGACGCGGGTTAACTGCATGTTGTCAAGGAGGCCCTTTCCTTTCCCGCCCAGAATGCTTGTTCTGGAGCGGCCACCAAAGGCGACAATTGCAGGTGTCGTCAGTCAGCAGCAAGGAAAACAGGAATCCGGGAGAAGACGGGGCATGTTGGAAACGCAACCCGTCATTTCAGTATCTTTGACTTGATGCCTTTTCCTCTGCTGTTACTCCCACCTTTTGTTCTTTGTGGTTTGAAACGTTGTTCTCCTTCTCTCTCAGGAGTCCCAGTTGACAAAATCATGAACTGCTTTTTGGTGTTGATTCAGATGCCATTCAGCCTTACCAGAGAGCAAGATTTCCTTTCTCATCAGTCAGCAAGAGCCTCTTGTTCCTGTCCCGTTCCTGCCAGAATCAGGACTGAAGCAGCATGAAAGAGTGTGGGGAGAAGTAACCAGTCTAGGGCAATGTGTTCCAAAGACCACTTGCCTCAGAATCGTCCAGAGTGATTCCTGATGCCAATCCCTGGGCCCCACCCAGGGCTGACCGATCGGAATGGAAAGGGGGAAGGACTGGAATCTCAATTCCAACAAGCTCCCTATGTGATTCGGATACACATAGAAGTTTGAGAATCAGTCACCTAGGATATGCCCAAGGAGAAGTAAGAGAGGCTGGCTCTCCTAGGACTTGCCTCTCTCCAGGAACAGCAGAAAGAAAAGTGAGAGAATTCCAGAAGGTAAGAAGGAAAAGGGAGCAGGGAGATACCTGGTTCTTCAGAGTAATGCCCCACCCTCCCACTTCTCGGGCTGGCATACTCCAGGTGGATATGAAGCTGTGCCCATTTTTACACTTCTGGCATGTATGGCCAAAAACACATCATCTTAGAGCATAAAAAGGGTTAGAAATCATCTGGTCCAACTAGCTGTCTCAAATCACTCATGGAATAAGGTATGATATAATAAACACTGAAGCAGTGGTCGTTCAGTGGTAGAATTCTCGCCGTCCATGCAAGAGATCAGGGTTGGATTCCTGGCCAACACACTTCATGGGTAACCACCATCCATCTGTCAGTGGAGGCTTACATGTTGCTATGATGCTGAACAGGTTTCAGTGGAGCTTCCAGAGTAACACGAACTAGGAAGAAAAGGCTGGTGATTCACTTCTGAAAATTAGCCAGTGAAAACCCTATGGATCACTACTGCCCAATCTGCAACCGATCATAGAGATGGTGCAGGATTGGACAGTGTTTTGTTCTCTTGTACTCGGAGTTGCCATGAGTCGGGGGCCAATTCGATGGCAGCTAACAGCAACATAGTAAACACCAGAATCTAATCTGGCCCAATCCCTCTCTATTATTTAACAGATGAGGAGTTGGAGGCTCAGGGAGATTATGTTACCTGCTCAAAGTCACCAAGCGAACCAGTGGTAAAACCAGATCTAGCTCCAGAACCCTTGCCTTTAAGGTGTCATCTGATGTCCTACACCCAAATGAAATAAACTCACAGGAAGTTGGCAGGCTGATTCTTGAGGGGCTCAGAGGTTGATGCATATGGCTGGGGTGGCTTGCATGTCCAGCTCACCCAGAGGGGCTCTTGGGCCATATTTTGAAAACACCATTTATTGAGTCTACCATATTACCTTAGCTCAAGTGATTTCCCTATATTAATTCAATTTCACCTAAGCTAGGCAAAATCTTATTTTCGTTTTATACATGAGGGAGTTGAAGCTCAGAAGTTAAGTACCAAAGTCAAGATTACACAACAACGAATATAGAAGCTAAGAATAGAAACTGAGTTTCTCTAATTCCAAAGCCCGTGTTGGTCCCATACACAATAAACCAGTTATGTCGAGTGGACTACCACGTGTGTCAGAATACAATTGTGCTCCATATGGCTAACTTTTGGAAGTAGATTACCAGGTCTTTCTTTTCAGGCATCTCTTGGTAGACTCAAACCACAACCTTTCAGTTAGCAGCTGAGCACATTAACAGTTTGCACCACCCAGGGACTCCCAATACATGATAGTGGCTCTCTAAATCCCCAAACTCACTCAAGACAGAGTACAGGCATTGCCAAATGTTAATTTATTCATTTTCCATGGGAGACATGCATAACGTCAGTATTTGTTTTAACCTGTCACCAAGTCGTCTCTCTCCAGTGGGAAAACTCACTTGGAAACTCAAATGAAGATAAGAAAGTTACTTACTGAATATAAAGATAGAACAAAGGAAATCGGATATCCTTAAAGATATTGTATCAAGTAAATAGCCTGGTGAAACTGCAGTCTCCATAAAGGGGATGGCTTCACTGATTCTGCCAAGCTCGCAAGAGGACCTGTGTCAGCTGCCAGGACAGCCGCCTCTGCAGTGCAGAGTCCACACGGCAGCTCTGATCCTGACTCCTTCTCCTTCATGACTACACGCTCACAGTTGTGATTCTGTTTCCCCTCTCCACTTACTTTTAACCATGTCAGAACTCACAGCTTATTTTGCACAGGTTATGTTTTCTGTTGCCTGCTTCCTAATGGGATTTATGGAGGGTCCTTACCCTGGTCAGAGGCCCATCTCAAAACAATAGTTAGAAAGCCTTGTCTCTGGGAAAAAGTTAGCTTTTTACATCTCATTAACAGTAAATGCATTCAAGTAAATCTTGAAGACTTTGGACCTTTCTTGGCTGGTTCTCCTTAAAAAATCCAATTTCCTCTAGCCTTTAATAGCCATTGTTCACCACTTGTATCTAGTTTTTTGGTTTTTTTTTTTTTGGTTAGCTTTTAACAATAGTGTGTGCTCATATTACACAGTATAAAGTGTATGCAGATAGACACATACATAGATACATAGGTAGGTAGGTAGGTAGATAGATGGGTAGGTAGGTAGGTCTGTAGGCAGGTAGATAAAGATAGAGTGATAGAGACATAGGTATAGGTATAGGCACAGGTATAGATATAGATATATATAGATAGTCCCCAACTTACAACATATTTGAGTCATGATATGAGTTTTTTTTGTACATCTTATCGTTAGTAGTATGTTACAGCCACAACTTGCTGATGTTATCATTGTCAAATGTTCACTTGCAGATGTTCAATTTTGTAATTTACTGTTCAAAACACTGCCATATTATAAAGATACTGATAATAAAAGGCAATAATAATGAAAACTAAAAAAATGAGATATTCGACTTATATCAGAACCACAGGTAGTCTCCGTACCAACTTAAGACGGAGTTCCATTCCAATGACTCCTTCTGACATAAGTCAAATACTTATATATATACGCACACATATATATACTTGCTGTCATTGTTAGGTGCCGTAGAGTCAGTTCCAACTCACCGCGACCCCATGTACAACAGAACGAAACACTGCCTGGTCCTGGGCCTTCCTCATAATAGTTGCTATGTTTGAGCCCATTGTGGCAGTTACTATGTCAATCCACCTCTTTGAGGATCTTCCTCTTTTTTGCTGGCCCTCTACCTTACCATGCATGATGTCCTTCTCCAGGGACTGGTATCTCCTAATAATATGTCCAAAGTACATGAAACAAGTCTCACCATCCTCACTTCCAAGGAGCATTCTGACTGTACTTCTTCCAAGAAAGACTTGTTCATTCTTCTGGCAGTCCATGGTTGTCCTGGTCATCTAGTGCTGCTATAACAGAAATACCACAAGTGGATGGCTTCAACAAAGAGAAGTTTATTTTCTCATAGTCCAGTAGGCTATAAGTCCAAATTCAGGACATCAGCTCCAGTTGAAGTCCTTCTCTCTGTTGGCTCTGGAGGAAGGACCTTGTGATGCATCAGTCTTCCCTTGGTCTGGGAGCATCTCAGCACAGGAACCTCAGGTCCAAAGGACAAGCTCTGCTCCCGGCACTGCTTTCTTGGTGGTGTAAGGTTCCCCTATGTCTCTGCTTGCTTCTCTCTTTTATATCTCAAAAGAGATTGGCTTAAGACACTAATCTTGTAGGCCTCATCAGTGTAACTGCCGCTAATCCATCTTATTACTTCATAGTGATAGAGTGTACAACACATAAGGAAATCACATCAAAACAGTACACAAAATGGTACACAATCATACAATAGTGGGAATCATCACCCAGCCAAGTTGACAGATATTTTGGGGGGACACAATTCAATCCATGACACTCGGCCCTTTGGACCCCAAAAATTCATGTCCTTGCCACGTATAAAACATATTCACCCCATCATATCATAGCAAAAATCTTAAATCAACTTCAAGTCCAAAATCCAAAAATTGCTCTTTATCTGTGAAATCTAGAATACAAGTTATCTGTTTCCAAAGGTACAATGGTAGAACAGGCACAAGCTAGACATTTCCATTACAAATGGGAGAAACTGGAAGGAAAGAAGGGATAACAGGCTCCAAGCAAGTTAGCAGAACACATTCCATTAGCCCTCAAGGCTTTGCAAATAATCCTCTTTTCTCTGAGACAATTTGCACAATGGCCCTGCCCTCCAGACTCTAGGTGTTGGCCACACTCTCCAGATTCTGAGTGGAGACCCCTCGGCCCTGGGCTTCAGCGCTGCCTTCCAGCCCCACTGGGACAGCAACTCTGCTCCCTTGGCTTTAGGCGCACCATTCTCCTAGTCTGTCTGAGTGGTGACTCCACACTTAGAAACACCAGAGGTCATGGCCATACGTTTTGAGACTGAGGCAGCTTGGCTTCTTGTGCTCCTTGCCTCTTTAGCTTCTACGTCCTGTGGCCTCTTGGCCCTCAGGCCTCACACCCGCATCTGCCCTCCTGGGGCAAGTGTTCCAAAGCGCGGTAGCTCCGCTGATGAGAAGCCTCTTGTGCACAGGTACTCAGCTTTCTCGCTCTCTGGGTCAACTCCAGCACCGTCTCGCACTGGTCTTCTGGTTCTGTTGCTGGCGGTTGTCTGCTGCTGCCACGTCTCTGCTGCTGCTGGTCCTCTGCCGCTGCAGCTCCTCTCTCCATTCACAGTTTCAAAACCGCTTCCACATTTTAGGTATCTGTTAGAGCAGCACCCCACTCTTGGTACCAAATGTCTTAGGCTGGGTTCTCTAGAGAAGCAAAACCAGTAAATATATATACAGAGAGAGATATAATCAAGGAAACAGCTCATGCAATTATAGAGGCTAGAATGTCCCAAGTCCATGGATCAGGGTAGAGGCCTCTTCCAATTCACGGAGCCGCAGAAGCTGGCGAGACCAAGATCGGCAGGTCAGAGAGCAGGGTTCCTGCTCGCGGGCTGTGAAAGTCGACGTATTCCAAGATCAGCAGGCAAGAGCACACGGTTTCTCCTGATTTACATAGCTGCGGGGGCTGGCAATCCCAAGATCAGCAGGTTGGGGAGTAGGACTTGCTTGCAGGCTGTCAAGATTGACAAATCCCAAGATGGAATACTCCCAAACTCATTCTATGAAGCCAGCAAAACCCTGATACCAAAACCAGGTAAAGACACCATGAAAAAAGAAAATTACAGACCAATATCCCTCATGAACATTGATGCAAAAATCCTCAACAAAATTCTAGCCGATAGAATTCAACAACATATCAAAAAAATAATTCACCATGATCAAGTGGGATTTATACCAGGTATGCAGGGATGGTTCAACAGGTAAGCTGCTAGATCAAACTGTGATTACTGTGCTTTTAAAACCAACTTGATCAAGTCCCAAGAACCAGAGGTGAGACAACAGGAGGCAGCCGCAGGATCCAGAGTGAGCAAAAAGCCAGAAAGTCTGCTTATATTCAGATGTAGGCCACACCCACAAGGAAATCTCTTTTAACTGATTGGCTACTCACAGCATATTCAATCATGGGAGTGATCACATATCAACATATAAACACTGAGAATCATGGCCCAGCCAAGCTGACACACAATATTAACCATCAAAATGGTATACTCGATATTCTTTGCCAACACCATAATTCAAAGCCATCAATTCTTCGATCTTCCTTATTCTTTGTCCATTGCACACATACGAGGCGATTGAAAATTGAAAATACCATGGCTTGGGTCATGTGCACTTTAGTCCTCAAAGTGACATCTTTGTTTCTTAACACTTTTTAAAGAGGTCTTTTGCAGCAGATGTGCCCAGTGCAATATGTTGTTTGATTTCTTGACTGCTTCTTCCATGGGTGTTGATTGTGGATCCAAGTAAAATGAAATCCTTGATAACTTCAATCTTTTCACCATTTATCATGATGTTGCTTCTTGGCTCAGATCCCATTTGCTTTCTGACAGTAAAATAGGCAAAGGACTTAATACCAGAAGAAGTTGAGTTAATGCACAAAATATGATTTGGATTAAGTTAGCATATTAGGTTCTAGAGCTGCATTGTCTAATACAATAGCCACTACCACATGTGGTTATTTACACTTAAAGTAATTAAGTTAAATTAAAAATTCGGTTCCTCAGGCACATTAGCCTCATTTCAAGAGTTTACGAGCCGTATATGAATAGTGACTACTGTCGTGGACAGAGCAGATATAGAACATTGCCACCACTGCAGAAGTTATAGTGGACAGTGCTGTTCTCAATGGCCCAGCTCCTCTTCACCACTGTATCCCATGTAGATAGCTCAGGAGTCATTCTGAGTTTCTTCCAGGCTTCTGATCCTCTTTCACCTCCAGGTGCTGAGCTCACATTTTTCTGCCTGCAGCATCCATCCCACTCCCACCCCACACTCTTTGTCTAACTACAGTATTTGTTCACAAATAATGCATTCACACATATAACAAGCAGCATAGTGTGCTTAGGAGTTCTGGTGATGCAGTGATTAAAGTGCTTGGCTGCTAACCAAAAGGTCAGTGATGCGAACCTACCAGCTGCCCTGTGGGAGAAAGATGTGGTGGTCTGCTTCCATAAAGATTCACAGCTTCGGAAACCCTATGAGGTAATTCTACTGTATAGGGTTGCTAGGAGTCGGAATCAACTTGATGGCAGTGGTTTTTTTTTTTTTAAACAGGATTTTTTTTTTTTATTGTACGTTAGATGAAAGTTGACAGAATAAATAGTCTCTCATTAAACAGTTGGTACACATATTGTTTTATGACAATGGTTAACTACCCAATGACATGTCAACACTATCCCTTCTTTCTTTCTTTTTTTTGATTGTTGTAATTAAATGAAGTTTACATTTCAAGTTAGTCTCCCATACAAAAAAAATTTTTTTGTTTATGTACATTGTTATGAGACCCCAACCGCTCACCCCACTGGGTTTTTGATTTTATAGCACACTTACAAAAATAGCATGGGGGGTGGTGGTGCCTGTGGCAGAAAAAGTATAATGCATATGTTATTTGCATAAAAATACTGTAACTCTAGTAAGGCCCCAACTTAGAAGTGATTTCCTCCAAGAAGCCATCCCTCGACCCCCAAAATCTAGATTATGGCTGCTCATTTGGACGTCCCCATAGCACCCTCTGTTTGCCCTTACTTTTCCTCCATCAAGGCATCATATTACTATGTATTGTAATTGTCTGTTTGTCTATGTCTCTCATTTATCCATTCATTTGCTCATCCATTGAGCATTTACTCATGATGACTTATTATGTCAGCACTCACAGATTGGAAGGGTTACTCCCAGCCCGGATACAGAGTATAGTTTTTAAAGCTACTGATTAACAAAGAAACCCATACTCCACAGTCCCTTACTTGGCCAGGGAAAGCCCCAGCCCACAGCAGCTTCCTTAGGAAATCACCTAAATGCTAGATAGGGATAATAGATCTGATGACAAATAATAGCCCCACTTCACCCACCCCTACCCTGCCCTAGCACATTAAACCCAACAACCCTTTCAGAAGAAACGACCAGTGATCTGCTTCCAAAAGGTCACAACCATGAAAACCCTACGGTGCACAGTCTTACTCCAAAACACATGGAGTTGCCATGAGTCAGAATAGACTCAACAGGAAGTGGTTGGTTTAGCTAACCTGGCTTAGGCAGCCTTTGGCTTGATAGGACAATTTGGAATCAGGAAAAGGGACTTTTGCCCTCATGAAGTGAGACAGCACAGGCCTTATGGCGAGCAGCTGGCCGGGTACACGGCCCTGCCGGTGTCGGTCCGAACCCACTCATGGAGGGCCCATGTGGTTTCTCCAGTGATCTTAGGGAATAAGCTATACAATTATACGCTGAATTTTCCTTTTTTTTTTTTTTTTTTAATTGTACTTTAGGTGAAGATTTACAGAACAAATATTTTCTCATTAAACAGTCAGTACACATATTGTCTTATGACATTGGTTAACAACCCCACGATATGTCCACACGCTCCCTTCTCGGCCTTGGAGGACCCTTTTTTTTTTTTTGGTGAAAATATACATAGCCAAAGATACACAATTTCAAAAATTTCTACATGTACAATTCAGTGACATCGATTACGTTCTTCCAGTTGTGCTGCTATTCTCACTTTAGATGAAGGTTTACTGAACAAAATAGTTTCTCATTAAACAGTTATTATACATATTGCCCTATGAGAATGGTTAAGAACACCACTACTTGTCAACACTGTCCTTACTCAACCTTGGGATCCTATCACCAGTTTTCCTGTCCCCTTCTGCCTTCTGGCCCTTGTCCCTGGACTGCTGTGCCTCATTAGTGCCGTTTTGTTTTATGGGGCTGTCCCATCACCAGCTGAATGGTGAACCTCGGGAGTGACTTCACCACTGAGCTAAAAGGGTGTCTGGGGGCCATACACTCAGGGTTTCTCCAGTCTCTGTCAGGCCAGTAAATCTGGTCTTTTTTTGTGTGTTAGAATTTTGTTCTACATCCTTCTCCAGCTCTGTCCAGAACCCTCTGCTGTGATCCCGGTAGAGCTGTCAGTGGTGGTAGCCGGGCACCAACTAGCTGTACTGGACTCAGTCTGGTGGAGGCCTTGGTAGCTGTGGTCCATTAGCCCTTTGGACTAATCTTTTCCTTTTATCCTGTTCTCTTCATTCTCCCTGGCTCCCGAAGGGGTGAGACCAGTGCTAGTATCTTAGGTGGTTGCTCACAGGCTTTTAAGACCCCAGATGCTACTCACCAAGGTAGAATGTAGAACAATGTCCTTAAAAACTGTGTTATGCCAATTGAGCCAGATATTCCCTGAGACCATGGTCCCCACAGACCTCCACCCAGCAATTCAGACCCTCAGGGAGTTTGGATGTGTCTGTGGAGCTTCCATGACCTTTTCTTGCACAAGTTGTGCTGGCTTCCCCAGTATTGTGTACTGTCTTATCCTTCACCAAAGTTACCACTTATCTATTGTCTATTTAGTATTTCTCCCTCACCCCTCCCATCCCTTGTAACCAACAAAGATTGTTACTTTTTGTGTGTAAACTTTTTCATGAATTTTTACAATAAAGGCCTCATACAATATTTGTCCTCTTGTGATTGACTTATTTCACCCAGCATAATGTCCTCCAGTTTCATCCATGTTATGAGATGTTTCACAGATTCATCATTGTTCTTTATCATTGCATAATACTCCATTGTGTGTATGTACCATAGTTTGTTTATCCATTCATCTGTTGATGGGCATCTACGTTGTTTCCATCTTTTTGCTATTGTGAACAATGCTGCCATGAACATGGGCATGCATATGTCTATTCGCGTAACGTCTCTTATTTCTGTAGGATATATTCCTAGGAGTGGGATTGCTGGATCATATGGTATTTCTATTTCTAGCTTTCTAAGGAAGCGCCATATTATTTTACAAAATGGTTGTATCATTATGCCTTCCTACCAGCAGTACATAAGAGTTCCCATCTCCCCGCAGTCTCTCCATTTGTTATTTCCAGTGTTTTTGATTCATGCCAGTTATGCTGGGGTGAGATGGTATGTCATTGTGGTTTTAATTTGCATTTCTCTAATGGCTAGTGATTGTGAGCATTTCCTCATGTGTCTGTTGGCTCTTGAATGTCTTCTTTGGTGAAGTGTCTGTTTGTTTCCTTTGCCCATTTTTTAATAGGATTATTTGTGTTGTAGAGGTGTTGGATTTTCTTGTAGATTATGGAGATTAGACCTTTATCTGACTGGTAGTGTCCAAAATTTTTTTCCCAGTCTGTAGGTTCTCTTTTTACTCTTTCAGTGAAGTCTTTTGAAGAGCATAGGTGTTTGATTTTTAGATGATCCCAGTTATCTAGCTTATCTTCTGGGGTTTGTGTGTTGATGGTTATGGTTTGTATCCTGTTAATGCAGTGTATTAGGGCCTGTAGCATTGGTCCTATTTCTTCTTCTGTGAACTTTATAGTTTTTGGCTTTATATTTAGGCCTTTGATCCATTTTGAATTAGTTTTTGTATATGGTGTGAGGTATGGGTCCTGTTTCATTTTTTTGCAGATGGATATCCAGTTTTGCCAGCACCATTTGTTAAAAAGACTGTCTTTTTCCCATTTGATGGACTTTGGGTCCTTGTTGAACATCAGGTGACTGTAGGTGGATGGATTTACATCTGGGTTCTCAATTCTGTTCCATTGGTCAATGTAGCTATCGTTGTACCAGTACCAGGCTGTTTTGACTACCGTAGCTGTGCAGTAGGTTCTGAGGTCAGGTAGTGTGAGTCCTCCAACTTTATTCTTCTTCTTCAATAGTGCTTTACTTATTCGGGGCTTCTTCCCTTTCCATATAAAGTTAATGATTAGTTTTTCCATCTCTGTGAAGAATGTTGTGGGTATTTGAACCAGTATTGCATTGTATTTGTAAATTGCTTTGGCTAGAATTTTCATTTTCACAATGTTGAGTCTGCCTATCCATGAGCATGGTATGTTTTTCCATTTATGTAGATCCCTTAGCATTTGTAGTTTTCTTTGTATAGGTCTTTTACATCCCTGGTTAGATTTATTCCTAAGTATTTTATTTTTTTTATTTTTTTAGGGGTTATTATAAATGGTATTATTTTCCTGATTTCCTTTTCATCATTCTCTTTATTGGTGTATAGGAATCCAACTGATTTTTGTATGTTTATCTTGTATCCTGCTACTTTGCTGAAACTATCTATTAGTTCCAGTAGATTTCTCGTGGAGTCTTTAGGGTTTTCTATGTATAGGATCATATCATCCGCAAACAGGGACAGTTTAACTTCTTCATTACCAATTTGGATGCCCTTTATTTCTTTTTCTTGCCTTATTGCTCTAGCTAGAATTTCCAGGATAGTGTTAAATAGGAGTGGTGATAAAAGACATCCTTGTCTTGTTCCTATTCTCAAGGGGAATGTTTTCAGCCTCTCTCCATTAAGAACGATGTTGGCTGTTGCTTTTGCATAGATGCCCTTTATTATGTTGAGAAATTTCCTTTCTATACCTATTTTATTGAGAGTTTTTTTAATCAGGAATGGGTGTTGGACTTTGTTGAATGCCTTTTCTGCGTCAGTTGAGATGATCATGTGATTCTTTTCTTTCCTTTCCTTTTATTTATGTGGTGGATTACATTGATTGATTTTCTAATGTTGAACCATCCTTGTATACCTGATATGAATCCTACTTGGTCGTTTTGATATGATGCTGAATTCTATTGGCTAGAATTTTGTTGAGATTTTTTGCATCTATATTCATGAGAGATATTGGTCTGTAATTTTCTTTTTTTGTGGCATCTTTGCCTGGTTTTGGTATCAGGGTTATGCTGGCTTCCTAGAATGAATTCAGAAGTGTCACTTCCTTTTCTATGTTCTAAAATAGTTTCAGTAGTATTGGTACAAGCTCTTCTTTGAATGTTTGGTAGAGTTCTCCAGTGAAGCCATCTGGGCCAGGGGTTTTTTTGGTTGGGAGGTGTTTTTTTATTACCTTTTCAATCTCTTCTCTTGTTATGGGTCTGCAAAGATTTTCAACATCACTTTGTTGTAGTTTGGGTTGATAGTGTGTTTCTAGAAATTTATCCATTTCCTCTAGGTTTTCAAATTTGTTGGAGTATAGTTTTCCATAATACTCTCTTATGATCCTTTTGATTTCAGTTGGGTCTGTTGTAATGTCTCTGATTTCATTTCTTATACGGGTTATCTGCTTCCTCTCCTATCTTTCTTTTATCAGTCTGGCCAGTGGTTTGTCAATTTTGCTGATTCTTTCAAAGAACCAACTTTTGGTTTTGTTGATTCTTTCTATTGTTTTTCTATTCTCTATTGCATTTATTTCTGCTGTGATCTTTATTATTTCCTTTCTTCTGGAGGCTGTGGGCTTTTTTTGCTATCTCTTTCTATTTGTTTGAGTTGTGTAGTTAATGTTTTGATTTTATTCCTTTCTTCTTTTTTGATGTGTGCATCTATTGCTATAAATTGTCCTCTGAGGACTGCCTTTGCTGTGTCCGAAAGGTTTTGGTGTGATGTGCTTTCATTCTCGTTTGATTCTAGGAATTTATTTTATTCCATCTCTGATTTCTTCTATTACCGAGTGGTTTGTAAGCAGGGTGTCATTCAGTTTCCATGTATTTTTTTTTTTTTCTTGCTCTTTCTGTTGTTAATTTCTATCTTGACAGCATTGTTGTCAGAGAAGATACTTTGTATTATCTCAATGTTTTGGCTCTTGTTGAGGATTGCTGTGTGGATTAAGATGTGGTCTATTTTGGAGAACATTCCATGTGCATTGGAAGAGAATGTGTACTTTGCAGCTGTTGGATGGATTGTTTTACATATGTCTATGAGGTCAAGCTGGCTGATTGTGCCCTTTAGGTTTTCTGTATCTTTGCTGAGTTTTCTTTTTAGATGTTCTGTCCTTTACTGAAAGTGATGTGTTGAAGTCTCCTACTATTATTGTGGAACTGTTCATTTCTCTTTTCAGTGCTGTTAGAGTTTATTTTATGCATTTTGGAACCCTGTCTTTGGGTGCATAGATGTTTATTATGGTTACGTCTTCATGATAGATCATCCCCTTAATCATTATATAGTGTCCTTCTTTGTCTTTTTATGGTGGATTTTGTTTTAAAGTTTATTTTATTTGAGATTAGTATTGCCACTCTTGCTCTTTTTTGGTAGTTGTTTGCTTGATATACTTTTTTCCATCCTTTGATTTTCAATAAATTCACATCTTTGTTTCTAAGGTGTGTCTCTTGTAGACAGCATATTGATGGATCCTGTTTTTTTATCCTTTCTGTCACTCTCCATCTCTTTATGGGTGCATTGAGGCCATTTACATTCAGTGTAATAATTGATAGATATGAGTTTATTGCTGTCATTTTGTAGTGCTTTTTCTTGTGGTGCTGACATTTTCTTTGTTCCTGTTACTCTACTGTGCTGAATTCCTTTTGTCTGTGGACTTTTTTTCCATTTCTTTTGGTAGGTTTTGTTTTTACTGATACTTTATGTTTTTCCTCTTTATTTTTATGAGTAGGTTTGTTAACTTTCTTTGTGGTTACCATAAAATTTACGCTTATCTTTCTAAGTTTGAAGCAATCTATTATTATTGGGTATTGCATTTCCTTCCTCTCCATTAGAAGGTTCTATACTTACATTGTTTAGTCCCTCTTTTATTGTTCTGATGTTGTTGCCATTTACAGATTAACTGCTCTGATTCCCTGTTGTATTTCTTTTGGTTTTGGATAGTCCTTGAGGGTTCATTTCCTAGATTGGTTTCTGGCTGGTATGATCCTGCATCCTAGATTCAGCCTGTGAGCTGAAGTTGTTCATTCTCAGACTGAAGGACTCCTTTGAATAAATCTTGTAAGTTTGATTTGGTTTTTACATATTCCTTTAATTTCTGTTTATCTGTAAATGACCTAATTTCACCATCATATTTGAATGAGAGTTTTGCAGGATGTATTATTCTTGGCTGGCAATTTTTTTCTTTCAAGGTTTTATATATGTCATCCCATTGCCCTCTTGCCTGCATGGTTTCTGCCAAATAATCTGAGCTTAATCTTATTGTTTCTCCTCTGTATGTGACTTTTTGTTTCTCTTGAGCTGCTCTCAGGATTCTTTGTTTGTCTTTGGTTTTGGTGAGTGTGATTATGATAAGCCTTGGTGATTTTCTTTTGGGGTCGATCCTGTATGGGGTTTGTTGAGCTTCTTGGATAGCCAGATTTTCATCTTTCATGATATTGGGGAAGTTTTCTGTCAGCAGTTCTTCAATGATTCTCTCTGTGTTTTCTGTTTTCTCCCCCTGTTCCGGAACTCCAGTCACTTGCAGATTTTTGCTTTAGATTATATCCCACATAATTCTCAGGATCTCTTCATTTTTCTCTGTTCTTTTTTCTGATTTTTCCTCAGAGTTGTATCCAAGTGTTTGTCTTCAATTTCACTGATCCTGTTTTTCACCGTTTCAGATCTGCTCCTCTGCCCTTCTATGACACAGTCCATTTCTGAAATCTTGTTGTTTATCTTTTCGATTTCTAATTGTTGTTTTTGTATGATTTCTAGTTGTGAATTTATTATGGAATTTTGTTCCTCATTATTTTCCTGAATTCTTCCATTTTTTTGTCTGTATTTTCCATGAATTTGTCTATTTTTTCCTCATTTTTATTTGCTTTTTGTTTCCACTCTTGGAATTCTGATTATTAGAGATTTGAATTACCTATGAGGAAGTTCTACTGCATTTTCTTCTACTGAAAAGTCACCTGGTGTTTTATTTTGGACACCTACTGGAACCATCCTGTCCTGTTTTTGTAAATGTTTTGATATTGTCTGCTGTCTTCGGGGCATTTAGTAGTTATTTTTCTTATTTATTGATTGTAGATTTGTTTGTTTCATTTTTTTTTTTTTTTTAATTTGGCTATGTCTGAGCAGGCGGGCTGTGTGTTCTTTGTTGTTTGCTCATCCGTGGGCATGATACTTTTTGCCTGATCCAATTGGCAGGGTCAGTCACTCAGATATGGTACATCAGGGCAGGTCTAGCTGAAGAGGAGTTGCTGGGATGGGTTGTATTTGTGACACTTACTACAGCCACCAAGGTGTCTGGTAGTCAGTGCAGGGCAGGTTCCAGTAGGCTATGCCTGTGCTGCTTGGTAGTGTGATGTTAAAGGTACAGTGCAGTTAGGCAGGAAGGAGGGGGGAGATTGTGATGTGTGGAGCTAAGATGGGTATGGGAGAGAGGAGAGAGGAACGGGAGCCAAAAACATACAAACTAACAAAAAAGAGTGCTAGGGTAGCTTGCCATTGGAGTGGAGATATGAGAGACTAAAAAATGGAGAAAAACAAAAAAGAGAAGAAGAAAAGAAAAGAAAAATGAATAAATAAAAATTAGAAAGAAAAAAAAAGTTCCCAGTGATCCTCCCAGTGCGGCTACAAGGTCTGGGGAAGTTGCTCCCAGGCGTTGAAGTACAGCCTGGCTAGAATGCATAGAGGTGTCACTCAGCACCAGGTATTCAGGTGACAGGAAGTCAAGGAAGGTATAGAGATACGAGAAACTGAGTAATGAAGAAAGCCAAAAAGAGAAAAGAAAACAAACTGAATTTAAAAAAAGAACAAGAAAAACCCTCAAAATAACCGAAAAAAAAACACAAAAAAAGAAATGCTCTCAGGGATCCCTCTGCGCATCTGCGAAAACTGAGGGGCTGAGTCCTAAGCCATGCAATACTGCCTGGCTAGAACAGATGCCCAATTTGAGAAAAGAAAAAGGAAATAAACAGACAATTCAAAACAAACAAACAAACAAAAAGCCCCAGGATCCCACCAGCATGACAGCACGGGCTGGGAAGCAATTTCACAGTCAAGCAGAGTTTCACAGCCTTTCAGGAAGAAGCAAATATGGTGCACGGAGCCAGGTATTTGAGAGAAAGGAGGGGGAAGTGGTGAGAGGTAAGGGAGAAATCTAAAGAGTGGAAAAAAGCAGCACCAACAGCCAACAAATGGCACTTAGGGAGCCAGCCAGTGTGGGCAGGTGGAATCCAAGCAGCTGGTGCTTCCCGGCCAAGAGAATGTGGCCACAGAAAGCAGAGGAGGCTCAGTGTGTGTGAAGAAGAGTCGGGGGGTCGGAAAGCATATATATCACTGTTTACCGGTTGTTCTGTCTCCTGCTGGAAGCTCCGTGAAGCTGCTTTCTCATACCCCCTGTTTGCTGGTCTCTAATAGGAGTCCAAGATGGCAGATCCACACTGTGTTAGCTAATAGGGGACCTCTGCATGAATCTCTCCTTGCTCTCTATTCTCTGTCAGTTTCTCACTTCATTTGGTGCTTGGCTGAGTTCTTTATCTCTTCATTTGATGTTTAGGGTTTCAGGATTGTTGTTTTCTCTGTTTGGCTTAGTTTTTCAGATCTTTGCTGTGGAGGGACAGCATGGTGCTTCTGCCTAGAGCATCATATTGCCCGCAAGTCTATACATTGAATTTTAAATAGCTTCAGGGTGTGACACTGGTAAGACAGTGGCTTGGGTGCAATGAAGACTGGAGTGGAGAGGGGCATACCTACTAGGAACCCTAAATCAGTTAAAGAGAAACAACAGAAAACCTTGTTTTTTATTTTAAGAGGGATTATAATTCTGGACAAGCCTGCACTTTAAAAACAGCAGGTATACAGAGATCAACACAGAGTTCCCCCCTCCCCAACCCCCTCACTCTGTGTGCATTCCACTCTCAGGGATACTCTCCCTCCTCAGGGGAAAGGACGTTATGCTCCATTTACCACCACAAACCTCTCCATAGCAGGGGAAGTGCTTTCCACAAGCCACTGCCTCCTAAGGTCTGTGTCTGAGCCAGTTCATGTTTGGAGCTCAACACTGTTTCATTCCTAATTTTTATAGGAGTCAAGTGTATGTGTCTTGTAGGAAAGCTTCAAGGTCAATGAGTGCTTTGAGGGAGGATTGAAGGATGAAGGATGGCATTGATTCCCAGATTATGGCCGGATGATTCCTTTCACATTAATTTCCCAGGAAATCATTCAGAAAGATTGAGGGGAAATCCTTCAAATGGAAACTGTCATGTGCTCATCTTTTATTTATTTATTTAATTGTTGTTGAAAATATACACAGCAAAACATATACCAATTCAACAATTTCTACATGTATGCCTTAGGCTGGGCTCTCTAGAGGAACAAAACCAGTGAAGTGTATATATAAATACATAGAGAGAGATTTATTTCAAGTAAATGGCTCACACAATTGTGGAGGCTGGAAAGTCCCAAATCCATGGATCAGGCAGAAGGCTAGAGGCTTCTCCTGATTCATGTGGTTGCAGGGGCCGACAAACCCAAAATCTGTAGGTCAGACAGCATGCTTCTGGCTCACAAAGTTGCAGGAGCTGGAGAATACAAAATCTGCAGGTTAACCAGCAGCAGGCTGAAGACTTCTCACATCCCAAGAACCAGAGGTTAGAGGACAACGAGATGAGCGCAGGATCAAGAGAGCGAGCTGTGCCAGAACATTAGTTTATATCATGAATGCAGGCCACACCCCCTAGGAAACTCCTCTTCCAACTGATTGGCTGTTCACATCAGATCACAAAATTGGAGGTGATACATAGTGTCTGCCAAACTACTGCGTATTACAGCCCAGTCAAGTTGATACATAATATTAACCATCAAAATGTACAATTCAGTGACACTGGTTACATTCTTCAAGTTGTGCAACCATTCTCATCCTCCTTTTCCTAATTGTTCCTCTCCCATTAATATAAGTTCACTGCCCCCTAAGCTTACTATCTGAACTTTTGAGTTGTTGTTGTCCATTTGACCCCATATAGATCATTCTTTAAAAGAGCTCTGTGCTCACCTTTGTCATGTGGTGATTGAAAGACAAAAAAAAAGTGGCTGTTTCTCGGTAAGTGATTTCTGTTGGATTGAGTCACATTGAGGGCAGGAATATGCCCTCATCAGGGAATATGGGGAGGTTGCAAGATGGGGCCAATCTTTGGGTCTCAAAGCCACCACTGTCTCCCTCCCTTTCAGACTGTTGGCCTACCCTTTCCCTTCCATGAAGGAGCCCTGGTGGCACAGTGGTTAAGTGCTTGGCTGCTAACAAAAAGGTCAGTGGTTCGAACATACCAGCTGCTCTGTGGAAGGAGGATGTGGCAGTCTGTTTCCATAAAGATTTATAGCCTTGGAAACCCTATGAGGCAGTTCTACTCTTCCTAAAGGGTCGCTATGAGTCAGAATCAACTGGATGGCAACAGGTTTGGTTTGGTTTTTTTCCTCTTCCATGAGTTGACCAGACACTGGCATTCCATACTAAATGGAATTATTTCTTTCCAGACTATTTCCCATCACTTAGGTTTAGTTAGTTGAGTGAAAAATCACCTGTAAAGATGTGCATTTTGTTGGAGGTTATCACAAATTTTCAGTTACTGCTTGCCCTCACCACATTTGATCTACCAGTGGGCCATCCCACCAACAGGAAAATACTGCAGGGCAGTTGGGCCTCTGCAGACCCTTCAAGCCACACAGGACTATGTGTGTGGTTTACTCACGAGACCAGACCTACTGCAACCCTGAGAAAGCATTCAAATAAGAATAAAATGATCCACGCTAGAAAGAGAGTTACATTTCTTGTCACACTGGAAATGTTTTGCAAGCTTTAAAAGCTGGGGATGGTGATGATTGAAGGTGCTAAAAAGGGAGGAAGACAAAGAAGCCTAACAGGCACTCCCACGTATGCATCTACAAGGCATGCAGACTCAGCTGAAAGAGGAGAATGAGCACTCCTCCCTTCCTAGCTAAGCAAGAGACTGAGCTGCAGTCCAGCCTGAGAGGGAGATTGGCCCAAGCTTCTCCCAAGGCTTGTACCAGCTCTGTGATGCTGTGCAGCTCTAGTAGGTGTCTTCACAAGACAACCCATTTACTCCTCCAAGTATTTATCAAGCCTCTACTATGGACTAGGTACTATGGTAGAGTTTTGGGATACATCAGTGAAAAACAATGGGCTCGAGCGTAACAACAATTGTGAGGATGACGCAGGACCGGGCAGTGTTTCATTCTGTTGTACACAGAGTCACTATGAGTCAGAACCAACTCGCCGGCACCTAACAACAACAACAGCAGTGAGAAAACAGCCAATAGCCCTTGCCTTCAAGGAGCATACATTCCAGTGAGGGGAGAAAAGAAACAATAAATATAATAAATAAGCAAATTCTATACAGTATGCTAGAAGGCAAGTGTTATGGAAAGAGAAAAAGTAGAGGAAGGTAAGGGAGATTGGGGTACTATTTTGGGGAAAGGGTTTATGAACAGGGCAGTTTCGCAGTGTTAAATCAGATTGGTCCAAATAAATCTGACTCAGAATATGAAATTTAAGCAAAGACTTGAAGGTATTAGCCAAATGATAATCCAGGAGAAGAACATTCCAGGCTGAGGAAAGGGCTAGATCAAAGGCCTTGAGGCAGGAGCACGCCCCAGACATCTGAGGAAGGACAGAGGCCATTGCGGCTGGAGCAGAGTGATGGAGGGGAACAGTGGTAGGACAGCTGGAGGGAGGGGCAAGGGTGGGGGCAAAGCACGTGGGTGTGGTCAGCCGTTGCCAGGACTGTAGCTTTGGCTCTGAGAGAGATAGGTGCCACGGCAGGTTTGAACAGAGCAGTGACACGATTCAACTTGTGTTTTAAAAGGAGCACTCTGGCTGCTGTGCAGAAAATAAGAAGAGGTCCAGGGAGACCAGTTAGAAGGCCAGTGAACTAAACCAACACCTGGAAAATAATGGTAATGGAAATGGAGAGCAGTGGTGAGATTCTGGATATATTCCAAGGATTCAGCCAGAAGGACCTCCCAATGATGTGGATGTCGGATGTGAAATAAAGGAGTTAGGAATAATTCCAAAGTTTTTGACCTGGGAAACTGTAAGGATGGAGTTGCCAGCAACTATAGTGTCAGAAATTACTCATGTGGCATTGTGCATATTCTTTAATATGTAAGCCTTTCAAAGACACTTAGCAGCCTGAATTTGCCCGAATCATTATAAAACAATATAGACATTAGTAGGCAAAATCACAAGCATGTAGCAAACTGCCAGGACTTAAAGAGAAAAAGTGAAATCTGAAGATCATTCTTGACTCTTCAAAGATTATCCTAAGAATAGGTGGTGCAAGATTCTTTATGTGGTGCGTGATTCTTTTTTTATTATTAAACATTGTGGTAAAATATATATATACATAAAACAAAACATTTGCCATTTCAACATTTTTTCATGTACAATTCAGTGACATTAATTACATCTATCGTGTTGAATTCTTGATGAAGTAATTTCCAGAAATGTTCCTTCCACCGAACCCAGTACTAGAAGCTAATAAGCAAGCAAAAACAACACATTATATTAAGAATATTCTCCAGAGTTTGAAGCTACATAGAAACAGTGACAATTATCAGTACATCTTTCCATCTAATTTTTAAAATGTATCTAATTTCCCAAATAAAAATAGATTTTGCTTTAACACGACAACTGCAGAAAATGAAGTAAAATCTAAATTCCAGATTTTCCATTTTGTAATTGTCTGTCAGTGTGAATGCAAAATGACCTAACTTCCTATGATGTATATAGGATGCTAGGGAATGCTAGCTCTTTTAATCCAGATCTAGCTACACATGGCAACAATATTGAAATAAATTAAAAGCAATCGGCTAGATATGGTCGATTTAAAGAAGAAATAAAGATTTTTCTAAAATGTACTTTTCTATCACAAAGACTTTATAGTTGTCTTTTTTCAGAGTAAAATATGAAATAATAAAGCAGCTAAATTGTCCCTGAATTGAAACAGTGAATCTTGATGTACTTATGCAGCTGTAGCTGTGATTCCCAAAAATACCAATAAAGTGTGCCAAATTCTAGGAGCACGTTTGGGTTTGTGTGTTGGTTATCTATAGATGACATGACCGTCAAAATTACTATTTGCATAATTATTTTCACCTATGGGTCAGGAAAGCGTATTTAGTACAACGTGCATAGTACATGTGAATGTCATACATGTAGACAAGAACTATTGCTATAACATGCACTTCCCTATTTTCAAGTTTAATTCATTCTTTAAACACTCAATATGCCCTTAGGGCTAGATTTCTGGAGACAAACACCCACAGCCTCAGAAATCACATTTTTTGCTAAGTGTGTCTAGCTGGTCGCGTGGGTCCTTTGAGCAGTTCCTCTCACCTTGGCCATTTGCTCAGTTAATTGTTCCTCTCATGCCAGAGGCTCCTTGGGCATTCCATCCCCCAGGGTGTCAAACCACAAGTAAAGCACCCTGGTTCTGCCCCACAGGTGTTTACTCCTTGAGAATAAACAAGACGGGTCCCAGTGCTGAGGAGGGGGAAGCCAGAGGTAAGAGAAGGGGAAAGGATTTAAAAGAACAGTGGTCGTCGAGTCCATCCCGACTCATAGCGACCCTATAGGACTGAGTAGAACTGCTCCATAGGGTTTCCTAGGCTGTAATCTTCACAGGAACAGGCTGCCAAGTCTTTCTCCCCACTGAGTGGCTGGTGGATTCAAATCGCTGACCTGTCGCTTAAACAGCCTAGCACTTCACTTACTACAACAACAGGGCTCCGTAGAGAAAAAGAATAGCTTTGCTCAGTAAAGCAGAAGGGGCCTTCCTGAACCTCTCCAGACTTTGTTTCCAGTACAAAGACTGTTTTCTGTCCATTTTTGTCTTGTATTTATTTTCTTTAAAACTAAGTTTGCTATCAGTTCTCTGATTTCCATGGTATTGCTTTAAAATGTAAATACCAACCTATTATGGATGCAAGTACACTGATGCTGTCATAAAGCAGACCCTTGTTTCTCTGCATACACCTATTACAAGTTGATTTGTGTCCCCTAAAAAGATATGTTGAAGTCCTAACCCCTAGTACCTGTGAATATGACCTTACTTGGAAAAAGGGTATTTGCAGGCATAATAAGTTGAGTTCACTTGAGGTCATACCGGAGTAGGGAGGGCCCTGATCCAGTGTGAGTGGTGTTCCTACAGGAGTGAAGGAGCCTTGGTGGTACCGTGGTTAAGGGCTTGGCTGCTAACCAAAAGGTCGGTGGTTTGAACTCACCAGCCACTCCAAGGGGGAAAGATGTGGCAGTCTGCTTCCGTAAAAATTTACAGCCTTGGAAACCCTACGAGTAGTTCTACTCTATCCTACAGGGTCGCAATGGGTTTGGTTTTTTATAAGACGAGAAGAGACACAGAGACAGACACAGAGGGAAGATGGGCATGTGAAGACGTGAAGGCAGAGGCAGAGATTGGAGTGATGCTGCCACAGACCAAGAAAAGCCTGAGGACACCAGAAGCTGGAAGACTCAAGGAACGATCTTTCCCTAGAGCCTTCGGACAGAGCACAGCCCTGCTGATGCCCTGAATTTAGACTTGCCACCTCTGAGAGACTATATTTCTTAAAACAACTGTGAGCACCCAGCCTGTGGTACTTTGTTACGGCAGCCTGAGGAAGTTAGTACAACAACCCAGTTTTCATATTTATATCAAGACGCTATCTACCAGGTTGGCTAAAGAGTGTAAGATTTGGAATAAAAGAGATCTGGATTTCAGTCTGGGCCTTGCTGCTCGATAGCTCTATTCCTTGCTCACCCTCACATCTCCTCGTCTGCAAAATAGGAAAAAGAGTACCCCCACCCCGCTGTGAGGGATAACAAATGTGACACTTGGCAAAGTATTTGCCACTATATAATAGATAGCACTAGTATAAGATTACTACCTCACAGGGTTATTTGGAGGACTAAATGAATTGTGTGGTGCTATGATGCTGAATAGGTTTCAGTGGAGCTTCCAGACTAAGACTAGGAAGAAAGGCCTGGTAATTGACATCTGAAAATCAGCCAATGAAGTCTATAGGTCACAAAGTCTGATCATGGGGATGGTATAGGACAGGATCACAGTTAGTACCCATGTGCATGGGGTCGCCATGAATCAGGGTCAATTCTATGGCAGCTAACAACAACAAATGAAGTGATATTTGCTCAAGAACTTTGTAAACTGTAAAGTACTATAAAAACGTTATATTAACAAAGTGTTTAGACTGGTGGGAAGCCCTCTCACTGGAAGAACCTAAGAAAACTAAATTGCTCTCTCAATCCCCAAATGCTCCTTCTCCTTCCTGCCTGAGAGCCTGAAGACTCAAGGCTCTGATCTGGAAAAATGGGGCCAGTTGCTGTGTCTGTGGGTTCAGGAGGTGTGAAGTGCTCTCTGTTCCTTGGAGGGACGCCCAAGAGCAGCTTTCCAGAAACGCAGGCCTCTACTAGAGGCCCAGCGGGCACGGCTGCAGCAAGCCTCTTGTCCCCAGTCAGGGCAGTTTGCCTGCTTGCTCTCCAGCTTCACTGGGGGGCTCCGCAAGGTCCCGGCTCCCTCCGGTTCCCACACTCTGACTCCAATCTCACCCACCTTCTCCCCGGGGGCTCCAGAGAGGGGGTCCTCATGAGCCGCCCTAGACCCCCAGCCACGCTGTGGAGGAGGAACATGTCCCGAAGAACAAGGAAAACAGCAATGGCAGTCACAGTCCTTGGCAACGACAAGGAACTCTATGGGGCTTGATGACTTCCCTTTCCCATTCTAAAACAAAGAGTGGGGAACCGGCCAAATGCAAGTTGGCGGAGAGGGACCGTGCAAGTGTGGAGGGCCAGCTGCTTCCCAGGAGACCTGGCAAGCTGCGCTGATGGCCCCAGGGGTTTGAACTCACCCATGAGCTGAGGCTAAGGGAAAGGGGACTGGGGCTGCCTTCCCATCCTTTCTCTTTGACAGTGACCTGATGCCCCATCACTGTTTCTGCCTTGCTCAAACAACTCCACTGCTGTCCAGAATTTTGCCACAAGCCTCCTTCCAAACATTGCCCCTCCCAGCTGTTGACAGAAGCTGAAATCTCACAGATGAGCTATTACACGCCAATTGCTTTGTGCCCAACAAGGGCACAGCTCGACTTTTACCACTAGTGTGATGCTTAGGCTGTAACAGGCATCTTTTGTATTAATTTAAAAGTTTAGAACCTAACCCAGTCATCTGAAAGTGCTGTAGAAACCGCACAGTGTCACACAAATATGAAGTGGTATTTTGATCGCTGTGGCCAGTCTGTTGGAATTGGGCCGAGTTTTGTCTGCTGGATTTCACAATCTCTTTTCCCTCTCAAACTGCATGTTCTGTGACAGTACAAGGTGTGTGCAAATTTTAAAGACTCCTGGGATTGTCCTCAAGTCAGGGTGGGGGATCATTGATTTAACCACTTGGAAAGTAGCATAAACAGGGTTAGGTATCCAGGGGGACTTGAAAATCTGGTTTGAATTTTTTTTCACAGCTGTAAGCTTGCCACCTTCGTCACTTTTGTGTTTTTTGCTTTGGGGGACCAGAGCAACAGGTGGGGAAGGAGTAAATCGAGAAAGGACACAGGGGATTTGAGACACTTTATTCTTCCCTGTAGTCAGGGGCTCAGGGAACATCTTTTTCCCAGTCCATTGTCAGCCTGGTGAGGGGGATCCTGCTTTTTTCTTTCACTTGGAGCCACTTAGAAGTATCCAAAGCGCAGGCCTTTATTGCTGTTGTTTAACCCTCAGACTGTGCTTACCTAACTACCCAGTGCAAAACGTAAAAGCCACAACCCAACCACCATGAGTAATTAACTCAACTAACGTAAAGGAATCTAGGGAAAGAGAAACGTATCCAGTTATATCCACTTCTCGTTTTAGTGGTTTAGTATTTCTTTTAGCTTCATCTCTTTTGAGAAAAAAAAAAAAAAAAAAACCCTCTTTTTGATTTTGAGTATGAGTCACTCTTGACCTGTGGGGTCAGTCCTCTCAGTCCTGCGAGCTGTATCCTCTCCTTGAGCCTCTCCTCTTTCTGAGGCAGGCCTAGCCTGCTCCAGAGGCTGCGTTGCCCGGCTAGAGCACGGGCTTCCCCAGGGCTGGGCTCAGCCTTGAGAAGCCCCATGCCCTAGATGGAGAATGACAGTGGGCATTAACCAAGGCTGATGTCTTTCAAACATGTCGGGCCAAACTCTCTCTTTGGCGGTGCACGTGCACAGAATCCAGGCCTGACGATACAGGGGGCAACCTGAGCCTGTAATGGCCTGTCTGGTATCTGGGTCCCTGGCCAAACGCATGCTACCCACTCTGCCTGGGGTCAAGGCAGTCGGAGAAGAGGTACAATCCCTCTTCTCTCCCACACTAGCTCTTTTCTCTCTTAAAAGGTGGTTTTATGGGCCTGTTTTTATTATAGAAGCATTGTTCTCCAATGTTCTGTCTGCTTTGAGAAGTGCATTTCAATAGATAAAGCACAATCGCCATCAGTGGCAAACTTGGCAAAGATTCAGTCTGTGAATAACAGAGAAACTGGAGTGAGTCAAGGCCCTGTATTTGGGAGAGGAGCGTAACTACCTTCTCGGTGCCAAAAAGTGAGGCTGGTTAGTCAATCAATCAGGAGAAAAGGAAAAAATAACTTTTCACTACATGATAGACAACATGATTATGGAGTTGATACAGTATGGTATCCCCCATTTATCAGTGATCTTTATACTATTTTAAAAAAAAGTTGTGACTTTCAAAACTTAATTAAATGTGAAACTGCTTTGAGGAGTCCTCCCTTGCACTGCAGATGTCATTAAAAGTGTGCTCCTGAGGCTCCTCCCGGGTTTCCCCTCCGTGTACTGCAGTCTGCAATCCAAGTGGCATGGAAAACAGATGTGGTTGCAGAGGCTCCGGGCTGCCTGTGGCCAGTTAATTAAGGGTATGTTGGTTTTCACAGGTAACACGGAGTACTGCAGCAGCGGTGCCATCTCTGAGGGCTTTCTGTGATGAATGGTCCTTTCTTCCCTCCTCTGTTCTGTTCCTTTCACTCCAGGGCTCGCTCATTCCGCGGGTTCTCACTCAGAACACAAAGCTTCACAATGAGGGTGGCTGTATTTTTGTTTAACCCTAACTACTATAAATATGCAGCTTATGAGAGTACAATGTGTTCCTTCTTTTTATGAACACCTCTCCCTGGTAGAAACTTCAGTCAGCTGACCAAAGACGGTGATTTCAGATGGCTTCTTTCAGAATAATCAAGTTTCAAATGTTGATACAGATCTGGATCTAAAGAGGGCTGGGGTGTGGGGGGTCGGGTGTATGAGCTTGTAACAAGACCCTGAGGAAGAAGACCCTGGCTTTCCAGATATCTTTCTTTCCTAATTAAAGACATAGCTGGTTGCCTGCCCTCTATTTAACTCCATACCGCAAGATAGCTCCTCTGCTGTCCTTAAAATAAAGGACTAAGAGAAAAGCCGAGCTATCCGATAATTTTCCACCTACCCCACAGGAAAATGCCAACTCATGTCATAAAACAAAAGCGCTTGACATTGCTAGAAGTTGGTTCTTTGTAAAGATCACTAAGTCTTTTCCTCTTTTATTCCTTTTATTTTTATTAAACTAATAAGTGTACTTGGCTAAAAAATAAACTAAAATTATTTTGGTGAACAGTTCCATATAATGTAGATGGCCCCTGGGTGGCACAAATGGTTATATACTTGACTGCTAGCTGAAAAGTTCATGGTTTGAACGAACCTAAAGGTGCCTCAGAAGAAATGCCCGGCAATCTGCTTCCAAAAAGTCAGAGCCTTGAAAACCCCATGAGCACAGGTCTACTCAGTGCACATGAAGTTGCCATGAGTCAGAGTCCACTGAGAGCAGCTACAACAACTAAATGTAAACCCACCTTCCCAGTAAGATACAGACACTTGAGTTGGGTTCTGCCTGTCAGTCATCTTTAATCTGGAGCCAAGCACATGGGTAAAGAGGCAAGGTGCAGGGTCTCCATTTTGCTGGTGTGAGCTGTGGCCGGGAAGGCTGTGTCTATTGCTGACAGCTATGGCCGTGGGCAGCCTGGCGTAACATCTTCTTGATCATGGCACAGAGGTTGCTCCTTTGGTGGGCCATTCCACAGTGGAGTTCTGGAAGCCACTTGGGGAAGAGCAGTCTAGAGTCTCCAGACCTCCCAATGATTCTTGGAGCTATATATATATTCCTTATTAAACGCCTTTCTTCTTAAGAAAAAAAGCTGGGGTGGATTCTGCTGTCTCAGCTAAGAACTCAGACCAAAGAAGACTATAAGCTTATAATTAAAAACAGCAGTCCTATGCCTCACCCTAAGCCCCACCTTCCAGCGACTACACTTCTAACCATTTTGGTTGATGCTTCTGGTATATATCAATTTTAGATACAATGTTTTGACTTGCTGACAGGATTTTGTGAATTTAGCAGGACTACCTCTTTTCCCTCTTTCATCCTCCCAATATATTTAGACATTAATGGTCCATTTTATTTTTTATTGTATGGTAGTAAAATATATATAACAAAATATAATATATAATTATAAATATAAAAAATATATATAACAAAATTTTGCCTTTTTAACCATTTCATTTATTTATTTATTTATTTTTGTGCTTTGGGTGAAAGCTTACAGAACAAATTAGTTTCCATTCAACAATTTGTACACTAATTGTTTTGTGATATTGGTTGCAATCTTCGAGATGTGTCAACACTCTCCCCTTCTCCAACCTGGGTTCCCATTTCCATTCCTCCCGTTTTCCCATCACATCTTGCCTTTGCTTTTGGGCAGGTGTTGCCCATTTGGTATCATTTACATGATTGAGCTAAGAAGCACGTTCTTCACGTGTATTGTTTGTTTTATAAGCTTGTCTAATCTTTGGCTGAAGGGTGAACATCTGGAGTGACTTCAGTTCTGAGTTAAAAGGGTGTCTGAGAGCCATAGTCTCAGGGTTCCTCCAGTCTCTGTCAGACAAGTAAGTCTGCGTCTTTCTTTTGTGAATTTGAATTTTTTCTAATTTTTTTTTCCTGCTCCATCTGAGACCTTCTATTGTGATACCTGTCAGAGTGGTCTGTGGTGGTAGCTGGGCACCATCTAGTCATTCTGGACTCAGGCTTGTGGAGGCTGTGGTAGTTGTGGTCCATGAGTTCTTTGGACTAACATTTCCCACGTGTCTTTGGTTTTCTTCATTCTCCTTTGCTCCGGGTGGGATGGGACCAGTAGATGTATCTTAGGTGGCCACTTGCAAGCGTTTAAGACCCCAGATGCTACTCAGCAAAGTTGGATGTAGAACATTTTCTTTATGAACTGTGTTATGCCAATTGACCTAGATGTCCTCTGAGACGATGGTCCCTAGCCCTCAGCCCAGTAATTTGGTCCCTCAGGGTGTTTGGATGTGTCTAGGAAGCTTCTATGACTTTGCCTTGGTCACATTGTGCTGACTTCCCCTATGTGCACTGTCTTTCCCTTCACCAAAGTTACCACTTACCGACTATTTAGTTACGGATATCTCCTCCCCAACTGCCCTCCCACAAAATCATCAAAGATTGTTTCTTTCTGTGTGTAAACCTTTTCATGAATTCTTCTTTAAAATTGTACTTCAGATGAAGATTTACAGAGCAAATTAGTTTCTCATTAAACAATTAATACACATATTGTTTTGTGACATTGGTTCCCACCCCCACAACTTGTCAACACTCTCCCCTTCTCGACCTTGGGTTCCCCGTTACCAGCTTTCCCGTCCCCTCCTATCTTCTTGACCTTGTCCCTGGGCTGGTGTGCCCATTTAGTCTTGTTTTATTTTACGAACCTCAGGAGTGACTTTACTACTGAGTTAAAAGGGTGTCCGGGGGCCATATTCTCGGGGTTTCTCCAGTCTCTGTCAGACCAGTAAGGAAGGGAAAAAGAGATAAGAAACCAACAACAACAACAAAGAAAAAAAAGGCATACTTGTGCCGGTGGCTCCCCAGCTGAGCTATATGGCATAGCCGGTCAAAAAGCGGCAGAGATGGCACATGCAGCCAGGTGGTTGGGAGAAAGGAAAGTAGAGAGAGACAGGAAACAGAGGGGGAAAATATGCCCTGAAGGAGCCCTCCAGCTTGGTGGCACCGACTGGGGAAGCCGTATCATGAGTTCTTATAATAGTGGTCTCATACAGTATTTGTCCTATGTGATTGACTTGTTTCACTCAGCATAATGCCCTCCAAATTCATCCACACTGTGAGATGTTTTGCTGATCCGTCTTTGTCGTTGTATAGTATTCCATTGTATGTATGTATTATAATATGTTTATCCATTCATCTGTTGATAGGCACATAGGTTGTTTCCATCTTTTTGATATTGCAAATAATGTGCTGCAATGAACATGACTGTGCATTTGTCTATTCATGTGACGGTTCTTATTTCTCTAGGCTATATTCCTAGGAATGGGATTGCTAGATCATGTGGTATTTCTATTTCTAGCTTTTTAAGGAAGCTTCATATCATCTTCCATAATGGTTGTACCATTTCACATTCCCACCAGCAGTGTACAAGAATTCCAATCTCCCTGCAACCACTCCAATATTTGTTATTTTCTGTTTTTTTATTAGTGCTAGTAATGTCGGGGTGAGATGGTATTACATTGTAGTTCTGATTTGCATTTCTCTAATGGCTAATGATCATGAGCATTTCCTCATGTGTCTGTTGGCCGCTTGAATGTCTTCTTTGGTGAAGTGTCTGTTCATTTCCTTTGCCCATTTTTTAATTGGATTATTTGTCTTTTTGTTGTAGAGGTGTTAGATTTTCTTGCAGATTTTAGAGATTAGACCTTTGTCTGACTTGTAATGTCTAAAAATTTTTTCCCAGTCTGTAGGTTCTCTTTTGGTGAAGTCTTTTGATGAGCATAAGTGTTTAATTTTTAGGAGCTCCCAGTTATCTAGTTTATCTTCTGTTGTTTGTGCATTGTTAGTTATGGTTCATATCCTATTTATGTCATAGATTAGGGCCCCTAGCACAGCCCCTATGTTTTTTTCCATGATCTTTATCGTTTTAGGTTTTATATTTAGGGCTTTAATATATTTTGAGTTAGTTTTTGTGTATGGTGTGAGGTATGGGTCCTGTTTCATTTTTTTACAGATGGACATTCAGTTTTGCCAGCACCATTTGTTAAAGAGACTGTCATTTCCTCATTTAATGGGCTTTGGGCCTTTGTCAAAGATCAGCTGACTGTAGGTGGATGGATTTACGTCTGGGTTCTCAATTCTGTTCCACTGGTCTATGTGTCTGTCATTGTACCAGTACCAGGCTGTTTTGACTACCGTGGTTGTATAGTAGGTTCTGAGATAAGGTAGTATGAGGCCTCTGACTTTTTTCTTCTTCTTCAATAATGCTTTATTTATCCAGGGCCTTTTTCCTTTTCATATAAAATTAATGATTAGTTTTTCAATCTAGTTAAAGAATGCTGTTGGTATTTGGATTGGGATTGCATTATATCTGTAGATCGCTTTAGTAGGATTTCCATTTTTTTAGATTTTTTTATTGTACTTTAGATAGGATTTCCATTTTTACAATGCTGAGTCTTCCTATCCATGATCATGGTATGCCTTTTCCATTTACGTAAGTCTCTTTTGATTTCTTGCATTAGTGTGTTGTAGTTTTCTTTTATTAGGAGATATTAAAAATGATATTGTTTTCCTGATTTCCTTTTTGTAGTTCTCTTTGTTGGTGTATAGGAATCAAACTGATTTTTGTATGTTGATCCTGTATCCTGCTGCTCTGCAGAATCTTTCTATTAGTTCCAGTAGTTTTCTTGTGCAATATTTAGGGTTCTCTATGTATAGTATCATATCATCTGCAGATAGGGATAGCTTTTCTTTTTCCTTACCAATTTGGATGCCCTTTATTTCTATTTCTTGCCTTATTGCTCTAGGATTTGCAACAAAGGGCTTTTAACTCAAGTTGAAAAGATCAGGGAAAACAGCATTGTTGATCTTTGAAGAATGATTAGGATTTCTAAATGAAAAGTCTGAGAGAATGGTATTAAGAGATTAGAAGGAAGGAGACTGGCAAAGAGACTATAAGCAACATTTCATAAAAGAGTGGGAATTTAAAGGCAGCTGGAATGGAGACAAGGCCACAGAGATCTTGGAACACCATCAGCCTCTTCTGAAGCAAGCTATCCAAACAAGACACAAAAAGACAGGTATTGCCCAAGTTAGAACTTAAGGAGTTAGACAGATAGGCATTGCTTAAGGTAGAAATGCCCTTGGGGAACCAAGGGTGAGAATGAAGGGTGTTTTGTAGTGGTCAGTGCACTGGAGGAATGCCCTGGCACTAACACACCATGTGTGTCAAGTGGTGGAGACTTAGGGGTTGGACAACCCACTACAGACCCACGGACTGTCTTATCCTCCCCCAAAGTTTTCAGTGCAGGTGAGCTGGGCCCTTCCTCATAAATCAGCTGCCTCTCAGTCATCCAATATTCTGGCTCATATCAGACTTGGAGAACAGGAAATGGCAGAGGCTGAAATCTGAATTCCCAGCCCTGCAAAACCTGTCCCTGAGCACAGAGTAGGTATTATCACATTTGCCTAATTTACAGGTGAGGAACCTGAGGCTCAGAGAAGTTAAATAAACTGCTCAAGGTCTTACAGCGTGTAGGAAGTAGAGGTCAATTTCAAAGTCACAGGCTGATGCCAAAGGACAATATTCTTTCCATATGTCCTGTGCCTTTGACCAGACCCACTTTCAGCTCTGCCACATTCTCTGGTGATCCTGTGCAAATTACTCAACTTTTCTAAGGCTCAGTTCATGTATCTGTTAAAAAATGAATAATGCCATCCACTCCAAAGTGTTGTTCTGTTAATAATACAGGGGAAAAGGCAGGAAGCCTATCATAGAACCTGGCACATAGTAGATATTCAATTAAATTTAGCTCATTTCCTTATTGCCTTTTTGCTTCAGATCTTTTCAGTACCTCCTTTGAAAAAGAGGGTATGAGGAGCAGGGTAGAGAGAATATTCCTCTCTTACCCTCTTCCTAGCCCTCTGACTGGTGTATTACAGGGGCCAATCTTGGTGATAAGAAGAATTCTGGAATTCTGGAATAAAGCTCATTTTATAGCTGAAGAAATGGAAACCCAGGACAAAGTAAGATAGTTGCTAATTGTCACACTGTCAGTAAAGGCATAGGTGGGACCATTAAGCTATGAGCATATTCTACGTGACCAGGCCCATTCTGTATGAACCATGTGAGTTCTGATCATGTGGGAATGGCCCAGTCAGCTAATGTTTCTGCCCTCAGAGAGCTTACATGTTAGTGGGTGGGGAGACAAACACTAATCAAATAACTACTGAGATAGGAAGGAACACTGGAGAAGAGAGCTCCAGTCAAGAGGGTTAGGTGAATGTACACAAACGAGAAGAGATAATGAACAGACCCAGAGCATATGACAGATGAGAAAAGGGAAACCCTCTTCATTGTAACAGAGAAGGAGGATTGGAGGATGCAAAAGCAGAGAGAATTGCAGGTTTAGGGGCTGAAAACTGAGGATGTCTCCATCTGAGGACTTTTATGCTTATGTTCACTTTTCTCTAGCTCAGGTTTAGACACCTCCTTGTGACCTCAGTTGTTACTTGAGCCCTTATTTATGAATATTTTTGTAAGACCTGTGTTGTTGTATAGCTCCTAAAAATTTCTAACTACTAAATACTTGAATTTTTTTCTTCTATGTTCATATCATAACAAATGTTTAGACCAGCACTGTCTAATAGAGCCTGCTGTAATGATGGAAATATTCTATTTCAGTGCTGTGGCTACTGAGCATTTGAAAAGTGGCTGATGTGATCAAGGAATTGATTGTTAAGTTTAATTTTAATTAATTAAAATTTAAATAGCTGCTTCAGCTAGTGACTTCCATATTGGACAGGGCAGATTTAAAATTTTCTCATTTTATCTTCAGTGGTGTCTTACCCTCTCCTTTGTAAAGTCCATCTTTCTAATCTGTCTTCCAGCTCCCCAATTCTCTCTTCAGTTGTGTCTATTCTACTGCTAAACCCATCTATTGAGTTTCTAATCTTGGTGATTTTATTCTTCAATTCTAAAATATCTTATTGTTTCTTAGGCTAGCTATAAATTGATTGCCTGTCAGCTCTAAATTCACCTTTTTAGACTGTTCTGTGAAAATGTATTTCATCCCTTTAGTATTTTTTTCTTGCACCAGCTGGTACCGAAGCTTTCTTAGTAGAGGGAGATGGAGATACACTGCAGGAAAAGGGTTTTGCTTCCCAGTTTTATTAGCCAGGCTCCTGCAGAGCACATAGCTCTCCCAGCTCCCAGTTCCTGCGGTGCATGCAGCTTCCCTACCACCTGGCTCTTCAGTATAGCCAGCTTCTCCAGCACATGCAACTTCTCCAGCACCCAGCTCCTGAAGCACATACAGCTTCCCCAGAGCTCAGCTACTGCAGCACATGCAGCTTCTCCAGGACCAGATCCAGTAGTGCACCCAGCACTTCCCCCTTGAAGTTCTGTAGCAGAGTGTTTCCAAAAAAGACTCTTCTCTGAACAGCTTTCCCTAGCACCCTAGAGGGTGATTTTCTGACAAGTTCCAGAGGTCAGAGTTTTAGTAAGTTCCACCAATGCAGCATCACAGTGAATTTTCTGCCATCCAGTGAGCCACAGACAGCTATGCCCTCCCCAACTGGATCAGATCTCAGCTCTGGGGGTGGGGGAGGACTCTTGTCCTTGAGTGCTCTATCTCAGCCCTAAGGTTAGCGATTGCTCCTTATATCTTCTATTTCTATATCCTTTAGAGTTCTCTAGCCAATCCCTCATTACTGTAATCCTCTTATAGTTAATAGTCCTTTATATTAAACTTTCCCCTGTTTAAATTACTGCGTGGTTTCTCTCTCCTGTTTGCACTTAAACCCAAACTCAAACCCATGGCTGTCGAGTTGATTCTGAGTCATAGTGACCCCATAGGACAGAGTAGAACTTCCCCATAGGGTTTCTAAGGCTGTAATCTTTATGGAAGCAGACTGCTACATCTTTATTTTTTTGCATTATCTGGAGTATCTTTTGTAGTGAGTTCAAGAGATTTCAGTGCTTATCAAGAAAAAAAGATGTGACCACAAAATGGCAGTGTTGCACAATAAGCTATATATTGGGACCACCATGTTGACAGTTGTTCCCTATGGGGAGAGTCCCTCGCAGCAGGAGACCTTCCAATGGCAAGTGTAGGGAACAGGGGGACACCAGAAGGGGAAGAAGGCAAAGGAAGTCCCAGGGAACCCTCAGCAGCAAGGTGGGGAGTGTCTGGGTCAGTTCTGAAGAGCTTCATTTTCTCCAGGAAGCTGTTTTTGAACACCCCACCTCCAAATCCCATAATACCCTTGCAGATGTAATTATCCATTTATTCCTCTCCAGACTTTGAATTACTTGAGGGAAGAACTGTTCCGCATTTATTCATTTATCCACATTTTTCATTTGTTTTTGTTAAACATGATGGTGCTTTGCACATAGGAGACACTCAATAACTGCTACATGAAAGAAGGAATGATTAATAAGACTTTATTCTGATTTCTTAAATTTTTGACATTTCCTCCAAAAAGTTGATCTTGTCTTTTGGAGCAAGAGTTCAATCTGTTCTTCAAGGACTGAATCTTAAGAAGGATCTAAGAAACTTGCTCAGACTTGCTGTAGGACTCCTGCCTTTCTTCTTTTTTCTCATACAGCTAATCTCTGCTTCCCTGACAGCTTTTCTTTCCACGTACTCATGTTTCAGTAAGTCAGGAGGGAAATGATTAGAAGTTAACTTGGTGTCAAAAGGAAGTCAGCCTGGGATCACAAGATTGATTTTTAAAAATCCACACATAGAGAAAAAAATTACTTTAAAATATTGTAATTTTCTTTAAAGTACTTTGGCATGGACAATATGATATAAATGTATAGGTGTGTGTGTGTGTGTGTGTGTGTGTGTGTGTGTGTATGTGCACATGTGCATGTTAGTTTAAGCTACACTTAAGGGGAAGTCAGCTTCTTTAATCAGGAACTGGCTCTTCAAGAGTGGTCAGTTAACATTTAACTAAAGGCCCCATAACAGAGTCAGCTACTACAAAGTCTTCTCTGTACATATCTTGATCAGTAGGAAAGGCTTTGCTAGTTAGCAAAATGAATGGCAAAAATAGGTTTTCATTTGTAAAATCAGTGGCCTACTAAACAGTATAATGGATTTGAGAAATTGACTCTTTCCTCACAAAGAAAACACCAAGCCCAGTCAGTTTTACAGGCAAGTTTACTTATTTAAGAAATAGATCATTCTGATTTTATACAAACTTTTCTAGAGAATAGAGAAAAAGCATTACTGCCTAACTCATTTCTGAGGCCAGTATAACTTTGATTTAAAAAACTAGCAAGAATAGTATGCTTTAAAATCAGGAAAAAGACAAAGGTGCCACTATCACCATTTCTATTCAGCATGTCCTAGTCAGCACAATAAAACAAGAAAAAGAAATTCAAGTCATAAGGATTGAAAGAGAGGAAATGAAGCCATTATTATGTTATTATATTATGGTCTTTATAGTAAACTGAAGAGAATGGACAAACAAATTATTAAATATAATATGAAGAGTTTAGTTTACATATTGACATAAGATCAATATACCAAAGTCAACTGCATTCTATTCACTAGCAATACCCAGAACATTTCACTTTTAAAAAGACACCATTTAATAGTAACAAAAATTTTAATGAACCTAGAAACAAATCTAACAAAAAATATGCAAGCCCTAAACACGTAAAATTGTGTAACTTTACTGAAATATATTAAAGAAGACTTAAATAAATGTAGTGATATTATATGTTTAGAGCAGCAAGGCTTAACCTTAAAATGTCAAGATTTCACATAATGATCTATCAATTTAATGCAGCTCCAATCAAAATCCACAACATGGGGGCAAGTTCTTGTAAAAAATGAAAACCAATTTTAAAATTTATAAGAAAGAGCAAAGAATATCCAAGACACTTATGAAGAAAAAGACTGAGAAGAGACTTTTTCTAACAGACATGAAGACTTATTATAAAGCTATAGTAATTAAGATAATTATATTATTGGCATAGTAACAAATTAACCAATAGAATGAAATACAGAGCCCAGCAATAGAACCATACATATGAGGAACTTTAATATATTACAGAGGTGGCATGGCAGATCATTGGGAAAAAGAGACTATTCAGTGACAAAAAAAAAATGGCTATATGGAATAAAAATGAACATAAAAATAAAATACTATAAAAATCATTCCTGAGTAGATTAATAATTTGAATATGAAAAGAAAAGAAAAAAATTTTAACTTTTAGAAGAAAATATAAGTGACTTTTTTGTAACTTCAGAGTAAGGAAAGATTTTAAAATAAAATCCAATCTGACCAAAACGAAAAAACCAAACCCATTGCAGTTGAGTCAATTCTAACTAATAGAAACCCTATAGGACAGAGTAGAACTGCCCCATAGAGTTTCCAAGGAGAGGCTGGTGGATTCAAACTGCCAATCTTTTGGATAGCAGCCTGAGCTCTTAACCACTGTACCACCAGGGCTCAATAAAGCTGTCCAGGTCATTAAAAACAAAGGAAGACTGAGAAACTGTTACAAACTATAGGGTACCAAGGGAATATGACAACAAAAAGCATTGTGGTTTCCTGGATAAGATCCTAGAAGAGAAGAAGACATTAATGGTAAAACAGGAAAACTCCAAATAAAGTCTGAAGTTTATTTAACAGCAATGTACCAATATAGGTTTCTTATTTTTAACAAATGTACCACACTAATGTAAGATAACATTGTTATTATTGTTAGGTGCCATCAAGTTGATTTCAACCCATAGCAAACCCATGTGTCAGAGTGAAAATGCCTCATAGGGTTTTCTAGGCTGTAATCTTTATGGGACTAGATTGCCAGGTCTTTTCTGTCACAGAGCCACGGGTGAGTTTGAACTACCAACCTTTGATTAGCAGTCAAGTGCTTAAACATTGCGCCAACAAGTCTCCTTAAGATAACATGATGGATCACTTAAAAAAACTATTAAAACTAATAAATGAGTTCAGCAGGGTTGAAGGACACAAGATGAATATACAAAAATTAGTTGTATTTCACTTCTGGGCAACATGGCGCTATAGTCAGAAGCACCACACCTTCCTTCTGCAGCAAAGATCCGAAAAACTAAGTCAAACAGAGTCACACGTCAATCCTGAAACCCTAAGCATCAAATGAAGAGATAAAGAACTCAGCCAAGCACCGAATGGAATAAGAAACTTACAGAGAACAGAGAGCAAGCACAGACGCATGCAGAGGTCCCCTATCAGCTACTGCAGTACGGATCCACCATCTTGGACTCCTATTGGAGATCAGCGAACAGGAGGTATGAGAAAGCAGCTTCACGGAGCTTCCAGCAGGAGAGAGAACAACTAGTAACCAGCGATATATGCTTTCCCACCCCCCACCCTTCTTCACCCCCACTCAGCCTCCTCTGCGGGCCACAGTCTCTTAGCTGGGAGGCACCAGCTTCACCCTGGTGTTGCTTAGATTCCACCTGCCTGCACTGGCCAGCTCTCTGAGTGCCTTTTATTGGCTGCTGGTGTTGCTTTTTTCTGCTTCTTTAGATTTCTTCCGTACCTCTCACCACCTCCTCCTCCTTTCTCTCAAATACCTGGCTCCGTGTGCCATCTTTACTCCTTCCTGAAAGTCTGTGAAACACCGCTCGACTGTGAAACTGCTTCCCGGCCCATGCTGCCATCCTGGTGGGACCCCCGGGGCTTTTTGTTCATTTTCTCTGATTGGTTCTGTTTTGACTTGTTTGTTTTCTTTTCCTTTTCTTGGCGTGGGAGCCTCTTCTAGCCAGACAGTATGGCGTGGCTTGGAAGCTACTCCCTTACTCTGTGCAGATGCACAGGGACATCACTGGGGGCATTTCTTTTTTCTTGTTTTTTTTTTTTCTCTTTGTTTTGTTTTCCTCTCTCTCTTACTTGCTTCTTGTCGTTCTTCATTTACGGTTTCTTGATTTATTCATTTTTTTCTTTTTTTTTTAATTTTTTGTTTTTCCCCATTTATCAGTCTCTTCATCTCTCCACCCCAATAGCAAGCTCCATTAGCACTCTTTTTTGTTTGTGCATATGTTTTTGGCTCCTGTTCCTCTCTACTCTCTCGCTTCTTTCCTGTACCCATCTTAGCTCCACACATCACAATCTACCCCCTCCTTCCCTCCTTCCTGCCTTCCTGCACCATGCGCTGAACATCACACTACCAAGCAGCACAGGCACAGCCTACCGAAAAATGCCCTGCACTGAATCCTAGACTGCACTGTCAGCCCTAGTATGTGCCACAAACAACCCATCCCTGCAACTCCCCTTCAGCTGGACATGTCCTGTTGTACCCTGCCCATTGGAGAAGGAGGTGAAAAGTATCATGCTTACAGACAAGCAAACAACAAAGAACACACATCCTGCCTGCTCAGACATAACCAAATAAAACAAAAAAGCGGGATGAAACAAAAAAATCTACAATCAGTAAATGAGGAAATTCCTGCTGAATGCCCCAAAGACAGCAGACAATATCAAAACATTTACAAAAACAGGACAGTATGTTTCCAGTAGGCATCCAAAATAAAACACCAGATGACTTTCCAGTAGAAGAAAAGGCACTAGATCTAACTGACAGAGAATTCAAATCTCTAATATTCAGAATTATCCAAGAGTCAAAGCAAAAAGCAGACAAAAAAAAGGAAAAAATAAAGAAATTCATGGAAAAGGTAGACAAATTCATGGAAAATACAGACCAAAAAATGGAGTACTTCAAGAAAATAATACAGGAACAAAATGCTAAAATAAATTCACAACTAGAAATCATACAAAAACAATAATTAGAAATCCAAAGGATAAACACAAGATTTCAGAAATGGACAGTATCATAGAAGGGCTGAGGAGCAGGTTTGAAAAGATGGAAGATAGGATCAGCGAAAATGAAGACAAACACTTGGATACAACTCTGAGGAAAAGTCAGAAAAAGAATGAATAAAAATGAAGAGACCCTGAGAATTATGTGGGATACAATCAAAAGCAAAAATCTGCAAGAGATCAGAGTTCCAGAACAGGGGGAGAAAGCAGAAAACAAGAGAGGCTCATTTAAGAATTGCTGACAAAAAACTTCCCCAATATCATGAAAGATGAAAAGCTGACCATCCAAGAAGCTCAACAAACCCCATATACGATAGACCCCAAAAGAGACTCACCAAGGCATATCATAATCATACTCACTAAAACCAAAGACAAAGAATCCTGAGAGCAGCTTGAGAAAAACAAAAAGTCACATACAGAGGAGAAACAATAAGTCTAAGCTCAGATTATTTGGCAGAAAACGACGCAGGCAAGAAGGCAATGGGATGACATATATAAAACCTTGGAAGAAAAAAATTTCCAGCCAAGAAAAATATATCCTGCAAAACTCTCATTCAAATATGATGGTGAAATTAGGACATTTCCAGATAAACAGAAATTAAGGGACTATTTAAAAACCAAACCAAACTTACAAGACTTATTAAAGGGAATCCTTCGATCTGAGAAAAAACAACATCAGACCACAGGCTGAATCTAGGACACAGGATTGTACTAACCAGATACCAACCTAGGAAATGAGCTCTTAAGGACTACCCAAAACCAAAAGAATTACAACAGGGAACTAGAGAGATTAATCTGTAAGTGAAAACAGCATCAGAACAATAAAAGGGAATAAACGGTGTAGGGATAGAACCTTCTAATGAAGAGGAAGGCAAAGAGATACCAAGTAATAATAGATTGGTTCAAACCTAGGAAGATAACGGTAAATTTCAAGGTAACCACAGAAAAAGTTAACAAACCTATTCATCAAAATAAAGAAGAAAAATATAAAGTCTCAGTAAAAACAAAACCTACAAAAACAAAAGAAATGAAAAAAAAATCCACAAACAAAAGGAACTCAGCACAGGACAGTAAGTAGAACAAAGAAAATGTCAGCACCACACAAAAAAGCACTACAAAATGACAGCAATAAACTCATACCTATCAATAATTACACTGAATGTAAATGGCCGAAATGAACCCATAAAGAGATGGAGAGTGACAGAATAGATAAAAAAACAGGATTTATCCATATGCTGTCTACAAGAGACACACCTTAGAAACAAAGACATAAATTTATTAAAAATCAAAGGATGGAAAAAAAATATCAAGCAAACAGCTACCAAAAAAGAGCAGGAGTGGCAACACAAATCTCCAATAAAATGGACTTTAAAACAAAATCCACCATAAAAGACAAAGAAGGACACTATATAATGATTAACGGGATGATCCATCATGAAGACATAACCATAATAAACATCTACGCACCCAATGACAGGGCTCCAAAATACATAAAATAAACTCTAACAACACTGAAAAGAGAAATTGACTGTTCCACAATAATATTAGGAGACTTCAACACACCACTCTCAGTAAAGGACAGAACAACCAAGAAGAAACGCAGCAAAGATACAGAAGACCTAAAGGGCACAATCAGCCAACTTGACCTCATAGACATATATAGAACACTCCATCTAACTGCTGCAAAGTACACATCCTTTTCCAATGCACATGGAACGTTCTCCAGAATAGACCACATCTTAGGCCACAGAGCAATCCTCAACAAGATCCAAAACAGTGAGATAATTCAAAGTATCTTCTCTGACCACGATGCCATCAAAGTAGAAATTAACAACAGGAAGACCAAGGAAAAAAATCAAGTTCATGGAAACTGAATAACACACTGCTTACACATCACTGAGTAATAGAAATCAGAGATGGAATAAAAAAATTCCTAGAATCAAATGAGAATGAAAACACATCATACCAAAACCTATGGGACGCAGCAAAAGCAGTCCTCAGAGGGCAATTTATAGCAAAAGATGCACACATTAAAAAAGAGGGAAGGGACAAAATCAAAACATTAACTACAGAACTCGAAAAAATAGAAAGAGATCAGCAAAAAAAAAAAAAAAGCCCACAGCTACTAGAAGAAAGGAAATAATAAAGAACAGAGCAGAAATAAATGAAATAGACAATAGAAAAACAATAGAAAGAATCAACAAAACCAAAAGTTGGTTCTTTGAAAAGATCAATAAAATCGACAAACCACTGACCAGACTGACAAAAGAAAAACTGGAGAGGACACAAGCAACCCAAATAAGAAATGAAATGGGTGACAGTACAACAGACCCAACCAAAATAAAAAGGATTATAACAGAGTATTATGAAAAATGTACTCCAACAAATTTGAAAACCTAGAGGAAATGGATATCCAAACTACCCAAACTACCACAAAGTGATGTTGAAAATCTGAACAGACCCATAACAAAAGAAGAGATTGAAAAGGTAATAAAAAAAACTCCCAACTAAAAAAAGCCCTGGCCCAGATGGCTTCACTGGAGAATTCTACCAAACATTCAAAGAAGAGCTTATACCAGTACTACTCAAACTATTTCAGAACACAGAAAAGGGAGGGATACTTCCGAATTCATTTTATGAAGCCGGCATAACCCTGATACCAAAACCAGGCAAATACACAGCAAAAAAGAAAATTATAGAGCAATATCTCTCAGGAATATAGATGTAAAAATTCTAGCCAATAGAATTCAGCATCATATTAAAAAAAAAAAATACAACACAACCAAGTAGGTTCCATACCAGGTATGCAAGGATGGTTCAACATTAGAAAATCAATCAATGTAATACACCACATAAATAAAAGGAAAGAAAAGAATCACATGATCATCTCAATTGACGCAGAAAAGGCATTTGACAAAGTCCAACACCTATTCCTGATACAAACTCTCAATAAAATAGGTATAGAAGGGAAATTTCTCAACATAATAAAGGGCATCTATGCAAAACAAATGGCCAACATCATTCTTAATGGAGAGAGGCTGAAAACATTCCCCTTGAGAACAGGAACAAGACAAGGATGGCCTTTATCTCCACTCCTATTTAACATTGCGCTGAAGTCCTAGCTAGAGCACTAAGGCAAGAAAAAGAAATAAAGGGCATCTGAATCAGTAATGAAGAAGTTAAACTGTCCCTGTTTGTGGATGATATGATACTATACATAGAAAACCCTAAAGACTCCACAAGAAATCTATTGGAACTAATAGAAAGATTCAGCAGAGTAGCAGCATACAAGATAAACATACAAAAATCGGTTGGATTCTTATACACCAATAAAGAGAACGATGAAAAGGAAATCAGGAAAACAACACCATTTAAAATAGTTCCTAAAAAAATAAAATACTTAGGAATAAATATAACCAGGGAGATAAAAGACCTATACAAAGAAAACTACAAAACACTACTGCAAGAAACCCAAAGGGATCTACATAAATGGAAAAACATCCATGCTCCTGGATACGTAGACTCAACATTGTGAAAATGACAATTCTACCCAAGGCAATTTACAAATACCAATGCAATCCCGATCTAAATACCAAGAACATTCTTTAAAGAGATGGAAAAACTAATCATTAACTTTATATGGAAAGGGAAGAAGCCCCGGATAAGTAAAGCTCTATTGAAGAAGAATAAAGTAGGAGGACCCGCACTACCTGACTTCATAACCTACTGTACAGCTATGGTAGTCAAAACAGCCTGGTACTGGTACAACGACAGATACATTGACCAATGGAACAGAATTGAGAACTCAGATGTAAATCCATCCACCTACGGTCACCTGATCTTTGACAAGGGCCCAAAGTCCATCAAATGGGGAAAAGATAGTCTTTTTAACAAATGGTGCTGGCAAAATCAGATGTCCATCTGCAAAAAAATGAAACAGGACCCATACCTCACACCATACACAAAAACTAATTCAATTTGGATCAAAGAGCTAAATATAAAGCCAAAAACTATAAAGATCATAGAAGAAAAAATAGGATCAATGCTAGAGGCCCTAATGCACAGCATTAAAAGGATACAAACCATGACCAACAACACACAAACCCCAGAAAATAAGTTAGATTATTGGGATCTTCTAAAAATTAAACACTTATGCTCATAAAAAGACTTCACCAAAAGAGTAAAAAGAGAACCTACAGACCGGAAAAAATTTTTTGGACATTACAAGCCAGACAAAGGTTTAATCTCTAAAATCTATAAGAAAATCCAACACCTCTCCCAACAAAAAGCCAAATAATCCAGTTAAAAAATGGGCAAAGGAAATGAACAGACACTTCACCAAAGAAGACATTCAAGCAGCCAACAGACATATGAGGAAATGCTCATGATCACTAGTCATTAGAGAAATGCAAATTAAAACCACAATGAGATACCATCTTACCCCGGCATTACTGGCACGAATCAAAAACACTGGAAATAACAAATGTTGGAGAGGCTGCAGGGAGATGGGAACTCTTATGCACTGCCGGTGGGAATGCAAAAGGATACAACCATTTTGGAAAATGATATGGCGCTTCCTTAGAAAGCTAGAAATAGAAATACCATATGATCCAGCGATCCCACTCCTAGGAATATATCCTACAGAAATAAGAGCTGTCACACTAATAGACATATGCACACCCATATTCATTGCAGCACTGTTCACAATAGGAAAAAGATGGAAACAACGCAGATGCCCATCAACAGATGAATGGATAAACAAACTATGGTACATACACACAATGGAGTATTATGCAACGATAAGGAACAATGATGAATCTGTGAAGCATCTCATAACATGGATGAAACTGGAGGACATTATGCAGAGTGAAATAAGTCAATCACAAAAGGACAAATATTTTATGAGACCTCTACTATAAAAACTCTTGTAAAAGTTTACACACAAAAAGAAACAATCTTTTTTGGTTACGCGGGGTGGGGTGGGACTAAATAGACAATAGATAAGTGGTAACTTTGGTGAAGGGTAAGACAGTACACAATACTGGGGAAGTCAGCACAACTTGTACGAGGAAACATCATGGAAGCTCCGTAGACACGTCCAAACTCCCTGAGGGACTGAATAGCTGGGCAGAGGGCTGTGGGGACATGCTCTCAGGGAACATCTAGCTCAATTGGCATAACACAGTTTGTAAAGACAATGTTGTACATTCTACCTTGGTGAGTAGTGTCTGGGGTCTTAAAAGCCTGTGAGCAGCCATCTAAGATACTCCACTGGTCTCACCCCTTCGGGAGCGAGGGACAATGAAGAGAATAGGATACAAGGAAAAGATTAGTCCAAAGGACTAATGGACCACAGCTACCACAGCCTCCACCAGACTGAGCCCAGTATAGCTAGATGGTGCCCAGCTATCACCACTGACTGCTCAGACTGGGATCACAATAGAGGGTCCTGGACAGAGCTGGAAAAGGATGTAGAACAAAATTTTAACTCACAAAAAAAAGACCAGATTTACTGGCCTGACAGAGACTGGAGAAACCTCGAGAGTCTGGCCCCTGGACACCGTTTTAGCTCAGTGGTGAAGTCACTCCCGAAGTTCACCGTTCAGCTGGGGATTGGACAGCCTCATAAAACAAAACAGGACTAATGACGCACAGCAGTCCAGGGACAAGGACTAATAGGCAGGAGGGGACAAGAAAGCTGGTGATAGGGAACCCAAGGTTCAGAAGGGACAGTGTAGACATGTTGTGGGGTTGTTAACCATTGTCACAGGGCAGTATGTGTACTAACCATTTAATGAGAAACTATTTGTTCTGCAAACCTCCATCTAAGTTACAAAAAAAAAAAGAGAATTATCTACATGAGATCAAGTTGATAACAGCAACTCAAAAGGTTTGATGGGAAGCCTAGGGGGAGTAAGTTGAAGATAATGATCATGGAATAATTCGGAAAAGGATAGTGAGAATAGCAGCACAACTGGAAGAATGTAATTGATGTCACTGAATTGTACGTGTAGAAACTTTTGAAATGGTGTAACTTTGGCTATGTATACTTTTACCAAAAAAGAAAAGGTCCTCCAAGGTTGAGAAGGGAGAGTGTTGACATGTTGTGGGGTTGTTAACCAATGTCATAAAACAATGTGTGCACTGACTGTTTAATGAGAAACTATTTGTTCTGTAAACCTTCATCCAAAGTACGATTAAAAAAAAATATAAAAAAATTAGTTGTATTTCTATACACTTGTAATGAGCAATCCAAAAATGACATTAACAAGATAATCCTATTTACAATAGCATCAAAAAGAAAAAAATACTTAGAAACAAATTTAACAAAAGAAGTGCAAAACTAGACTCTGAAAACTACAAAACATTATTGAAAGAAATTAATGTAGATCTAAATAATTAGAAAAACATCTCATGCTCATGGATCAGAAGTTTTAACATTGTTAAGATGGTAATACTTCCAAAACTAATCTACGGATAAGAATCCCAGCTGACTTGTTTGTAGAAATTGACAACCTGATTCTAAAATTCATATGGAAATGAAAGGACCTAGAATAGTCAAAACAATCTTTAAAAAGAAGAAAAAAGCAGGAGGATTCACCCTTCCAATTCCAAAACTTATTACAAAGCAATGGCAATCATAACAATGTGGTACTGACACAAGGATAAACATATAGATAAACGGAATAGAACTGAGAGTCCAGAATAAACTCACACATCTATTGTCAAATGATTTTTTAATAAGGGTGCCAAAATCATCCAACAGGAAAAGAATAGTCTTTTCAACAAATGGTGCTGGGACAGCTGGATAACCACATGTAAAAGAATGAAGCTGGACCCCTACCTCATACCATATACAAAAATTAACTCAAAATAGATCAAAGACCTAAATATGAGAGCTAAAACTATAAAACTCTTAGAAGAAAACATGGGGTAAATCTTCATGATCTTAGATTTGACAAAGGGTCCATAGATATAACACCAAAAACACAAGCAACAAAAGATAAAATAGGTAACTTAGATATCATCAAAATTAAAAACTTATGTGCTTCAAAGGACACCATGAAGACAGCGAAAAAACAATCCACAGAACGGTAGAAAAATTTTGAAAATCCCATCTCTGATAAGGGACTTGAATATATAAACAACACTTATAACTTAATAATAAAAAGACAACTAAATTTTAAAATGAGTAAAGGATGTGAACAGACATTTCTTCAAGGAAAATATACAAATGACCAATAAGCATATGAAAAGATGCTCAGCATCATTAATCATCAGGGAAATACAAATCAAAATCCCACTGAGGTACTATCTCACACCCACTAAAAAAGAAACAGTTGCCCTTGAGTCGGTTCCAACTCATGTCGACCCGATGTATCAGAGCAGAACTTTGCTCCACAGGGTTGTCAGTGGCTGATTTTTCAGAAATAGATCAGCAGGCCTTTTTTCTATCACACCCACTAAAGTGGCTGTAAACAAAAAGTCCGATAATAAGACGCATTGGTGAGGATGTGGAGAAATTAAGAACCCTCATATACCACTGATGGGAACGTAAAACGGTTCAGCCACTTTGGAAAACAATCTGGCAGTTCCTCAAACAATTAAACACAGAGTTAGCATATGACCCAGCAATTCCACTGCTAGGTATTTACTCAAAAGAAATGAAAACATATGTCCACGCAAAAACTTGTACCCGAAAGTTTATAGTAGCACTATTCATAATAGCCAAAAGGCAGAAACAACTAAAATGCCCATCAACTGATGCACAGATAAACAAAATGTTGTATATCCATACAACAGAACATTATTCCACTATAAAAAGGAATGAAGTACTGACACATGCTACAACATGGACGAACCTTGAAAACATCACAAAAAAACACATATTATTCCATTCATATGAAATGCCCAAAACAGAGAAATCAATAGATACAGACAGTAGATTAGTGGTTGCTAAGAAGTGGAGCAGGGCGGGGATTGGCGGGGTGGGGGTGGAGAGACACAGAGGGATGTGGGGATGATAGCTGAAGGGTACAAGTTTGCTTTTTAAGGTGATGAAAATGTTCAAAAATTTATTGTAGCAGTAGTTGTATGTATCTGTGAATGCACTAAAAACCATTGAGTTGTACACTTTAAGTGGGTGAGTTGTACGGTATGTGAATTATATCTCAATAAAGCTGTTTTAAAAAAAAGGTAACATTTGAGAAAACTTGAAACTGGAGAGGGGTATATGAGCTCTGTACTATCTTTGCAACTTTTCTGTAAATCAAAAATTATTCCAAAGTAAGAAGCTTATTTTAAAAATACAAATATTTTATTATGTAATACAAATACATGTTAAATCAATTTTATCAAAATATAAATTTATGGAACTCATATAAATTTATATAAATATTGATAAAATATTGAATAAATACCCTAGAATCTCTAATGATAAAACAAAATATTGATAAACTTGACTAGTTTAAAATTAATAACTTTTTTCATCAAAAATGCCTCAAACCACATGTTGAAAATTGTTAAAAACTGGTGATATGTACATGCGGATTCATTATATTATGTGTGGTGTATGTGCGTGTGTGTGTGCTGGTTGCCATCAAGTTGATTCCAACTCATGGCGACCCCGTGTGTGCAGAGTAGAACTGTGTTCATAAAGTTTTCAAGGCTATGACCTTTCAGAAGCAGATATTGTGAACCAATTATCTACTGAGGAAGTACCATACGTAGGACACTCTTGGGAGATTCTGTAGATCAAAACTAATACCCTGGCCCCAATTTTTCAAATGAGTCACTGAATTGAAGACTTCTCCCAGACTAGTAAATATACAAATCTGCTCAAGATGGGCAATTTGAGTGAGCGCTCCCTGGAAGGGAGTGGATCTGCCTTCAGAGGATTTGCTCCTGCCTGGCACTGATCTGTGGACCAGAAAACAGTCCTTCTGATGGCTCAACCTCAGAAAGGCAGTCAAGCTGGTCTTGTTTCAGGTAGCTGTCAAAGGGCTGCAACATGATGACTGAGTGCTCTACTTTCACATAAGGTAAAACCCGTTACCAGTTGCTGTCACGGTGGCTCCGACTTATGGTGACCTCACCTGTGTCAGAGTAGAACCGTGCTTTATAACGTTTTCAATGGCTGATTTTTCGGAAGTAGATCAGCAGGACTTTCTCCCAAGGTGCCTCTGGGCAGACTCGAACTGCCAATCTTTTGGTGAACAGCTGAGCACATTAAGTGATTACACCACCCAGGGACTCCACAAGGTAAAAAAGGGTGTTCTAATGCAGGATTTGCTGCTGTCCAGTGCACAGGGCTTCTTTCAACAGGGGTCAGATGACACTAGATTTCTCCATCCTTTGGTCCAAGGTTGACCAAACTGACTGCAGGATTCCTCCAGCTCATGATTTGAGCCCATGAGATCTCTTGGACTATATTTAAGTGAAATGTATTCAACTGGTTGCTGAAAAGCCACTCCAAGCCAAATTATTTTCTAAAATTAAATCAGTGTCCGTCTTAGATCTGCCAGTTTGTGCATCCCACACCTTTGGAAGGTGCCTCTGGATCATTTCTAGATCTGTTGCCTCAGAGATATTTCTACGTGCCTGTGTCTTGCAGCAACTCAGTTTGGGCACATCACACTCTGCTTTAATCTTGATTCTCTCTCTTTTTTTTTTTTAATATAACTGAAACTCTTGACCAACATGAGAATTTGAGCCCTGGTACAAGGACTAGGAAAAAAGCCAGATCTTCTCCTTGCATAAGTGGCAGGTTTCAGAGCTGGAGCTCAGAAAGTACAGATGAGCCTGGAGCATTCTGCTGTCCCAGAAAGTAAGGAAGTGCTCAAAAAATAGACAGGAGCATGTCAGGGGTTCTCCCAGGCCAGATCAGGGAAGTTTTGAGCATCCAAGTAAATAATGATAGAGATGGATTATAATCCTTAGAGTAGAATAGGAAACTCAAGTCCATACTAACATAAATAAAGTTTCAAACTACCTCCCAATAAAATACCTACTAGTTACAAAGGGAAAAAGAGCAACCTTACAGTGCAGAAGATTGGGAAGCACCACCTTAATGAAACAATCAAAATGTACATCACCAGTAATGGAACAAATCAAAACTGTGTGTCACTGTCTCTCACCTGTTGGGATGCAATGAGAACATAGCATCACTTCGGTGATATCCTCCCAAAATGCATAATCCAGATCAAATGATGAGGATAAGTGGTGACAGGTCCTCCCTGTGGCAAGGGTTAGAGATCATAGTGCTTCAGCTGGTGCAGTGCTGGAGTGGGGAGGGGATTTCAAGGGCTGATTGCAGGCCTGGCGGCTACTCTGCTCACTCACAGCTGTCCAAAAGAATGGTTTCCCCTGCATATTCTAGCAGTTCACATCTATCACGAGCCTGGTAATTATAGTCTACTATTCACGGAGTATCAGGAAAGAGGGGGAACAAAAAGAATTGCCAGCTGAGAGATCCTCACCATTTCCCCCTGAGCACCAGCTGCCTTTCCAAACAAAGGCTGGATGAGCCAGAGTGGAGAGTGATGGACACCTTGGCCAGCTAGGAACCCTGATGCTGAGAGATTTCATCTGCTCCAGGCCTGCCTCACGCTGATAATCCATCATGTTGAAACACATTCCCTGACGCTTCCCCTACTCAGCATGCGCCACTGGGTAGTTTCAAGTTCCCAGCCTCTCTAGGCACCTTACCTGGGCAGTGCACTTCGTTTTCCCTCTGCTCCCCATTACAAAGGGAAGAAGAATATGTAAGAACTGTTTTCAGGCTCTTGAATCCCTGAAAACATTAACCACACCAAATACTGTCCTTAAGGTCACTGTATTCATTTTCTAGGGCTGCTGTAACAAAGTACCACAAACTGGATGACTTAACGTCTTCTCTCACAGTTCTGGAGGCTACAAGTTCAAAATCAAGGTGTCGTCAGGGCCATGCTCTCTCCAAAGACTCTAGGGTAAGATCCTTCCTTGTCTCTTCCAGCTTCTGGTAGTCCCAAGTGTTGAAGTTAATGTGAGGTCATAATGGAGTAGGTGGGCCCTAGTCCAATATGACTGGAGTACTTATAAAAAGAGGAGAGATACAGACAGAGAGGGAAGATGGTCTCTGCACCTGCATGTCTCTGTGTCCCTTCTCCTCTTTTTATAAGGACTGCAGTCATTTCAGATTAGGGCCCACCTACTCTAGTATGACCTTATGTTAACTGGACTATATCTATAAAGATTCTATTTCCAAACAAGGTTACATTCATAGGTACCAGGGGTTAGGACTTCAGCACATCTTTTTAGGGGCACAATTTGACCCATAATAGTCAGCTTCATCCTCATTGGAAATGTACTGTACAAACTAGCAAGTCTGGTATTACTGGACCTCAGACAATGGTCCTCGTTAGAAGTCAGGCCTTATATCTTTACCTAAATCCAAAGATTTAATCAGTTGCAGGCACTGGAGAAAGTTAATGTTAGAATAAATAAGCTGAGCAGATGTGCTATGCATTGGCTAAAGTTTGAATTTCCACTCTCCATTCAGGGTAACTACATGCAAGGAATCAACAACCCATGATGGCAGTTATTTGTTCTTGCTGATGCCAGAATGCACATGTGTTCTTCTGATGGATCACTTCCATGCAGTTTCAAAGGTGAGAAGCAGGACACAAGAGATGTTTACAGCAAGTAAGGGCAGAATTGTCTAGTCTAGCAAAGCTATAGTGTCACAAGCTACCAAACAAAGCTTCCTGGTAAAACTTAAAATTTAACTTTATATTCCAAAGGAGGAGCTCTGGTGGCACAGTGGTTAAGAGCTATGGCTGCTAACCAAAAGGTCAGCAGTTTGAATCCACCAGCCGCCCCTTGGGAACTCTGTAGGGCAGTTCTACTCTGTCCTACAGGGTCGCGATGAGTTGGAATCAGCTTGACAGCAACAGGTTTGGTTGTTTGTTTTTATTCCAAAGGAGGCAATCAAATATAGCAAAAAGAAATTTAGAAGTGAACATACTTCAGTTTTGATCTTGGTTTTGCCAATAACTAGCTGTGTGACCTTGACCAAGTAACATAATTTCATTGAATCTCAAATTCCTTATGTAAAAAGTCGGTTTAACAATGCCTACCCTCTCAGTTTTGCTGTGAGGATTAAGAGTAACATCTCTACAGTGCCTAAAAGCACTGACACCCAAGTAGTTTCCAGACCTTGGTTTCAAACTACCATTTTCCACTGAAAGGAACTAGGACAGTTTAGAGAAATGGCTGGTTCCAGGGCGGGAGCGGGGAAGGAACTGATGAGCTTGGATCATCTTGTTGATTGTGGGCTTGTCCAAAGGACACAGGAGTTCGCTTGACACGTCTGCCATTGGCCAAATCTTGGACAATTTGAGCATTAAAATAAATAATGATAGTAACAGATTATAACCCATGGAACAAAATAAAATCCACTACTTCATTCTGATGTAAGTAAACAAATGAATAAATAAGTAAGTGAGGGAGAAGGAAAAACTTTTCCTTATAGTAACATGCCAACTAAAATGTAGAAGGAATGATGCAGTTAGAAAAGCACCATTTGCAATCATTGTTATAATAATTAATTCCAGTAAGAATAATCGATGGATGCTATATAGTTTCAAATTGCTATTGTAACAAATTACCACAAACTTAGTGGTTTCAAACAATGCAAAATATCGGAAGTCCAGAGTCAGCAGAGCAGCATCCTTTCTAGAGGTTCTAGGGGGAATCCATTTCCTTGCCTTTTTCAGCTTCTAGAGGTTGTCCACACTCCTTGGCTCCTGACCCCACATCACTCCAACCTCTTTTCCATCACTGAATCTCCTTCTCACTCTTTATCATCCTGCCTGTCTCTTATAAGGCCCCTCATGATTATATTGGCCCTACGCAGATAATTCAGGATTGTCTGTCCATCTCAAGATCCTTAACTTAATCACACCTGCAAAGTCCCTTTTTCCATGTAAGAAAACATATTCATATGTTCTAGGGATTACTAACAGTAGATTAACACAGCCTTGGTGATAGGAGTGATGCCAGAGATTGCATGATAGAATTTTGCAAGACCAATGACTTGCTCATCAGAAACACTTTTTTAACAACACAATTAACAACTATACACGTGGACCTTACTGGACAGATTAAACAGGAATCAAACTGGCTGTACCTGTGGAAAGAGACAATGGAGAAGTTCAGTATTATCAGTCAAGACAAAGCCAGGGGCTGACTGTGGAACAGACCATCAATTGTTCATATGCAAGTTCAAGTTGAAGCTAAAAGAAATCAAAGCAAGTCCACAAAAGCCAAAGTACAAACGTGAATACATGCCGCCTGACCTTAGAGACTATCTCAAGAATAGATGTGATGCACTGAACACTAATGACTGAAGACCAGAAGAATTGTGGGATGACATCAAGGACATTACACATTAAAAAAAAGTTCATTAAGAAGACAGAAAATAAGGAAAAGAGCAAAACAAATATCAGAAGAGACTGAAACTTGCTCTTAAGCACAGAGTAGCTAAAGCAAACAGAAGAAATGATGAAGTAAAAGAGCTGAACAGAAGATTACAAAAGACAGCTTGAAAAGAAAAGGTAAAGTATTATAATGAAATGTGCAAAGACTTGGAGTTAGAAAACCAAAAGGGAAGAACATGATCAGCATTTCTCAAGCTGAAAGACTTGAAGGGAAAATTCAAGCCTCAAGTTGCAATACTGAAGGATTCTATGGACAAAAAATAGAATAATGCAGAAAGCATCAAAAGAAAATGGAAAGAATACACAGAGTCACCTTACAAAAAAAATCATTGGTCAATTTCAACCATTTCAGGAGGTAGCATACGATCAAGAACTGCTGGTACTGAAGGAAAAAGTTCAAGCTGCACTGAAGGCATTGGTGAAAAACAAGCCTCTGGGAATTGAAGGAATACCAAATGAGATGCTTCAACAACTGGATGCAAAGCTGGAAGCACTTAGTCAACTATGTCAAGAAATTTGGAAGATAGCTTACGTGGCCAACCAACTAGAAGAAATCTATATTTGTGTTCATTCCAAAGAAGGGTGATCAAACGAAATGTGGAAATTATTAAACAATTATCATTAATATCACATTATAGGCAAAATTTTGCTGAAGATAATTCAACACAGCTACAGCCATACCTCAAAAGTGAACTGCCAGAAGTTCAAGCTAGATTCAGAAGAGAACACAAAATGAGGGCTATCATTGCTGATGTCAGATGGATCTTGGCCAGAAGCAGACAATATCAGAAAGATACTTGTGTTTTTTTTGAATATGTGAAGGCGTTCGACTGTGTGGATCATAAAAAATTATGGATAACATCACAAAGAATAGGAATTCCAGAACACTTCATTGTGCTCAGGTGGAACCTGTACATGGATCAAGAGACAGTCATTAAAACCAGGGCTTCCAACTGCCTCCTTCTGGTTCAAACCCCTGCTGACAATTTGCATTTCTAAAAAGTTCCCAGAAGGTTATACATAAGAATTAAGTGGAGAGCTTGTTAAAATGTAGATTCCAATTATCTGGGGTAGAAATGCAAATTCTCAGTAACGAGCTTGTTAGAAATGCAAATTTTCAGCAGGGATTCAAACCAGAATGAACCAGTTCAAAGCTCTGGTTAGAACAGGACAAGGGGATATTACAAGGTTTAAAACTGAAAAGGGTATTCTATCCAAAGCGAACTACAGATATAATGAAACCTCGATCCAAATAGCAACAGCATTCTTTAAAGAGATGGAAAAACTAATCACCAACTTTATATGGAAAAGAAAGAGGTCCTAGATAAGCAAAGCATCATGGAAGAAAAGGAAAAAAGTAGGAGGCCTCACACTACCTGATCTCAGAACCTACTATACAACCATGGTAGTCAAAACAGCCTGGTACTGGTACAATGACACATAGACCAATGGAACTGAATCGAGAACCCAGACATAAATCCATCCACCTATGGTCAGCTGATTTTTGACAAAAGGACCACAACCCATTAAATGGAGAAAAGACAGTCTTTTTAACAAATGGTGCTGGCAAAACTGGATGTGTTTCTGTAAAAAAAGAAACAGGACCCATACCTCACACTATACACAAAAACTAACTCAAAATGGATCGAAGATCTAAATTAAAAAACTACAACAATAAAGATCATGAAGAAAAAATAGGGACAAAATAAGGGGCCCTAATACTCGGCATAAAGAGAATATAAACCATTACTAATAATGCACAAACACCAGAAGATAAACTAGATAACTAGGTGTTTCTAAAAATTAAACACTTATGCTCATCAAAAGACTTCACCAAAAGAGCAAAAAGAGAATCTACAGACTGGGAAAAACTTTTTAGTGACAACATATCCGACAAGGGTCTAATCTCTAAAATCTATAGAATACTTAAACACCTCAACAACAAAAAGACAAATAATCTGATTAAAAAATGGGTAAAGGATACGAACAGACACTTCACCAGAGGATATTCAGGCAGCTAACAGACACATGATGAAATGCTCGCAATCATTAGTTATTAGAGAAATGCAGATCAAAACTACAATGAGATGCCATCTCACCCCGACATTACAGGCACTAATCAAACAGAAAATAATAAATGTTGGAGAGGTTGCGGGGAGATTGGAACTCTTATGCACTATTGGAGGGAATGTAAAATGGCATAACCACTAGGGAAAATGATATGGTGCCTCCTTAAAAAGCTAGCAATCCTACTCCTAGGAATATATCCTATAGAAATAAGAGCGATCACACAAACAGACATACATGTCTTAGTTTTCTAGTGCTACTATAACAAAAATACCACAAGTGGGTGGCTTAACAAACAAATTTATTCTCTCACAGTTTAGGATGCTAGAGGTCCAAATTCAGGGTGCCAGCTCCAGGGGAAGCCTTTCTCTCTCTGTTTGCCCTGGGGGAAGGTCCTTGTCATCAATCTTCCCCTGGTCTAGGAGCTTTTCAGTGCAGGGATCCCAGGTCCAAAGGACATGCTCTGCTCCTGGCTCTTCTTGCTTGGTGGCAATGAGGTCCCTCTCCTCGCTGCTTGCTTCTCTCTTTTATATCTCAAAAGAGATTGACTCAAGATACAGCCTAATCCTGCAGATTGATTCCTGCCTCATTAACCTAACTGCCTCTAATCCTGCCTTGTTAACATCATAGAGGTTAGGATTTACAACACATAGGGTAATTACATAAGATCACAAAATGGAGGACAACCACACAATGCTGGGAAACATGGCCTAGCCAAGTTGACATATATTTTGGGGGTACACAGTTCAATCCATAACATTCCACCTTTGGCACCCCAAAATTCATGTCCTTGCCACATGTAAAAAACATTCACCCCATCATATCATCCCAAAAGTCTTAAATCAACTCCAAGTCCAAATTCCATCCTGGGGCAAAATTCCTCTTTGTCTGTGAAATTTAGAATACAAGTTACCTGTTTCCAAAGTACAGTGGTGGAACAGACACAAGGTAGACATTTCCATTGCAAATGGGAGAAACTGGAGGGAAAGAAGGGATAACAGGCATCAAGTAAGTCAGCAGGACAATTACATTAGCTCTCAAGACTTGAAAATAATCCTCTGTTCTCTGAGACCATTTAGACAATGGCGCTGTCCTCCAGACTCTGGGTGTTGGCCACACTGTCTGGATTCTGGGCGGAGGTCCCTCAGCCCAGGGCTTCTGCCCTACCTTAAAGGCCCACTGGGATGGCAACTCTGCTCCCTCGGATTTGGGCAGCTCCATTCTCCCAGTCTGTCTAGTAGTGACCCCACACCCTCAGCTCCAGCAGGCCCTGTTCTTCTGCCCAACCCACTCAGCTTTGGGCAGCAGATCTGGCCCCATCCCACTGGCACTAGTGAACAGTAGCCCCACACTCCAGAACTCGGTTGGTGAAGAAATGACTCTTTGAAACCCAGCAGGCCATGGTTCCACCCTTTGAGATCCCAGAGGTTGTGACCCTACTGTTTGAGACCAAGGCAGCTCTGCTTCCTGTGCTCCTTGTCTCTTCAGCTTCTGCTTCCTGATCCCTTGACCTCTTGGCCTCTTGGGCCTCTTGGGCCAGCCCAGCATCTGCCCTGCTGAAGCAAGTGTTCCAAAGCTCTTTAGCTCTACCCATAAGTTCCTGGAGGTACCCCACTCCACCACTAAACCTCAGCCCAAAGGCACTCACCTCTCACTCTGTGGGTTGGCAAGACTAGCTCAACCGATAAGTGCTTGAAGGCAAGTACTCTGCTTGGGAGCCCCCCTGCCTGAAGGTTCTCAGCTCTCTTGCTCTATGGATCAGCTCCCATGCCATCATGCACCAGTCTCCTGGTTCTGCTGCTGCTGTTTCTCTGCTACTGCATCTCACCGTCTGTGCCATGTCCAGTGTTACAACTCTCCTCACTTCCTTCTGAGCCCTCACCAGAATTTCCTGTGACGGTCCACAATTCCACCAACACTTTCTTCAAGGCAATCTGGGCTTTTACTTTTAAGTGCCTTAAAATTTTTCCAGCCTCTACTCATACACAGTTTCAAAACTGCTTATACATTTTAGTATCTGTTAGAGCAGCACTCTACTCGTGGTACAAAATTCTGTCTTAGTTATCTAGTGCTGCTATAACAGAAATACCACAAGTGGATGGCTTTAACAAACAAAATTTAATCTCTCAGAGTTTAGGATGCTACAGGTCCAAATTCAGGGTGCCAGCTCCAGGGGAAGCCTTTCTCTCTCTGTTGGCTCCAGGGGGAGATCCTTTTTATCAGTCTTCCCTTGGTCTAGGAGCTTCTCAGCACAGGGGTCCCAGGTCCAAAGGACATGCTCTGCTCCCGGATCTTCTTGCTTGGTGGCAATGAGGTCCCTCTCCTCACTGCTCGCTTCTCTTTCATATCTCAAAAGAGACTGATTCAAGATACAACCTAATCCTGTAGGTTGATTCCTGCTTCATTAACATAACTGCCTCTAATCCTGCCTTGTTAACATCACAGAGGTTAGGATTTATAACACATAGGGTAGTTACATCAGATCACAAAATTGAGGACAACCACACAATACTGGAAATCATGGCCTAGCTAAGTTGATATACATTTTTGGGGGAAACAATCTATAAGAATATGCATATCCATGTTCAATGCAGCATTATTCACAATAGCATAAAGATGGAAATAACCCATGTGCCCATCGACAGATGAATGGAAAAATAAATTATGGTACGTACACACAGTGGAATACTATGCAATGATAAAAAACAATGATGAATCCATGAAACATCTCACAACATGGATGAATCTGGATGGCATTTTGCTGAGTGAAATAAGTCAGTCACAAAAGGACAAATATTGTATGAGACCACTATTATAAAAAAACAAGAAAACGTTTACATGTAGAAAAAACCATCTTTGATGGTTATGAGGGTGGGATGGGGAAATCACTAAATAATAGACAAGTGTTAACACTGGTGAAGGGAAAGGCAATGCACAGTATAGGGGAAGTCAGCACAACTTGGCCAAGCCAAAGTCATAGAAGCTTCCTAAGAAACCAAACCCGTTGTTGTCAAGTTGATTCCAACTCATAGGGACCCTATAGACAGAGAATAACTGCCCCATAAGGTTTCCAAGGAGCAGCTGGCACTTTGAAACTGCTGACCCTTTGCTTTTAACCACTGCGCCACCAGGGCTCCAGAAGCTTCCTAGACATATCCAAATACCTTGAGGGACCAAGTTACTGGGGCTGAGGGCTGGGGACCATGGTCTCGGGGGACATCTAGGTCAACTGGCATAACATAATTCATAAAGAAAATGTTTTACATCCTACTTTGGTGAGTGGTGAACATAATTCATAAAGAAAATGTTTTACATCCTACTTTGGTGAGTGGTGTCTGGGGTCTTAAAAGTTTGTGAGCAGTCTTCTAAGATACATCTATTGGTTCCATCCTGTCTGGAGCAAAGGAGAATGAAGAAAACCAAAGTCATAAGGAAAATATTACTCTAAAGGACCACATGGACCACAACCTCCACCAGTCTGAGCCCAGAAAAACTAGATGGTGCCCGGCTACCTACCAATTGCTCCAACAGGGATCACAATAGAGGATCCTGGACAGAGCAGGAGAAAAATGAAGAGCAAAATTCAAATTCACAAACAAAGACCAGACTTACTGGTCTGACAGAGACTGTAGGAACCTCTGAGACTATGGCCTCCAGACACCATCCTAAGTCAAAACTGAAGCCACTCCTTAAGTCTACCTTTCAGTCAAAGATTGTTGTTCTTGTTAGTGCGATTGAGTCAGCTTCAACTCAAAACCACCCTGTATACAACAGAATGAAACACTGCCCAGTACTGTACCATCCTCATGATCATTGCTATGCTTGAGATCATTGTTGCAGCCACTGTGTCAGTCTATCTCCTTGAGGGTCTTCCTCTTTTTTGCTGACCCCCTACTTTACTAAGCATGATGTTCTTCTCTAGGGACTGACCCCTCCTGGTAACATGTCCAAGGTATGTGAGACAAAGTCTCTTCATACTTGCTTCTTAGGAGCACTCTGGCTGTACTTCTTCCAAGACAAATTTGTCCATGGTATATTCAATATTCTTTGCCAACAACATAATTCAAAGGCATCAATTCTTCTTTGGTCTTCCTTTCATTGCCCAGGTTTCACATGCATATGAAGTGCTTGAAAACATCCCTCTGTAAGATGGATTGACACAGTGACTGCAACAATGGATTCAAACCTACCAGTGATTGTGAGGATGGCACAGCACCAGACAATGTTTCATTCCATTATCATAAGGTCTCAATGAGTGGGAGTCAACTCAATGGCAACTAACAACAATAACAACATGATAATTCTATGTTTTGACATCTTTGCTTTATAACAGTTTAAAGAGGTGTTTTGCAGCAGATTTGCCCAATGTAATATGTCATTTGATTTCTGAAATGCTGCTTCGAAGGGCATTGATTGTGGATCCAAATAAAATAAAATCCTTGACACCTTCAATATTTTCTCCATTCATCATGATGTTGCTTTGATGTTACTTGATCAAAGATGTCACTTTGAGGACTAACACGTGCCTGGCCCAAGTCATGATATTTTCAATCACTTCACATGCATGCGAAAGCTGGGCAATGAATAAGGAAGACCAAAAACCTTTTTATGGTAATTTACCAAATACGATAATTCAATGTCTTTGAATTATGGTGTTGGCAAAGAATGTTGAATATACCATGAACTTCCAGATGAACAAACAAATGACTCTTAAAAGAAATACAACCAGAATGCCCCTTAGAAGCAAGGATGGTGAGACTTCATCTTGCTTACTTTGGACATGTCATCATGTTACTAGAAAAGGACATCATGTTTGGTCAAGTAGAGGGTCAGCAAAATAAAAAAGGAAAACCCTCAAACTGATTTATTGACAAATACAGCCTTAACAATGGGCTCAGACGTATCAAAGATCACGGAGATGGTGCAGATCTAGGCAACATTTCATTCTGTTGTACTTAATGTCACCATGAGTCAAAGCTTACTTGACAGCAATTGTTATGGATTGAATTGTGCCCCCCTAAAATAATGTGTTATAAATGCTAACCTCTATGTCTGTGGTTATAATCCCATTTGTGAATGAATTGTTTTTATTATTTTAATGAGGTAGGATTAGTATAGCATGTGTCTTGAGTCAATCTCTTTTGAGACACAAAAGAGATTAAACAAGGGAGCAGAGCAGAGATGGGGTAAGATAGATGCCAGGACACATGGAGATCTCCAAGGAACCAGGAAGCAGAAGCTGAAGAGACAAGGACCTTCCTCCAGAGCTGACACAGAGAGAAAGCTTTCCCCTTGAGACAGTGCCCAGAATTTGGACTTCTAGCCTCCTAAACTGTGAGAAAGTAAATTTCTGTTTGTTAAAGCCACCCATTTGTGGTATTTCTGTTACAACAGCACTAGATAACTAAGACAACAACTAACAATAACAACAAAATCAGGGAGTAAGTTGCCCTCAGTTCTCTTTCTTCTGGAAAATCAGGGTAGCATTAGTTGCTTTGAGTCTCACGTAAGAAATTTCTCTAGGGATTCTGGAGATTCCTTTTACTTGGCTCATAGAGGGAGCATTTATACTCTAATCTGGAGAACTGAGATGGCTCCTTGGGTATTTCTGCTGCACATTACAGAAAAAAGGTATTTCTTCTAAGCCAAAAACAAACAGAATTAGGGTCTGGATTCAAAAGCAAACTTTTCTCTTTAAAAAAGTCTTCCTTTGCCTATAGTCATTAGAAGCAAAGTATGAGCCTCTTTGGCAGTAATTGATCTGGTTCTAACAAATGATATTTCCCAGTAGGACTTTAGGGAGCTAAAGTATATACCGTTGGAAACCACCATAAATGAGGAATGCTTAGCTTTTAGGAAAGAAGTTGTGAAGAATTACCATACAGCAGTGCGATTAAATTTATTCTCTCCTGCTCCAGAGAACAAAACTAGAACCAATGAGTTGGCTTGGGTATGAGACATAAGAGGAGCTAGGTAGGGAAGAGGTTGGTGGAGAAGTGGAACCAGGGAATAGAAAAACAGATGTAACTAGTCTGACTGCAGCAAGAGCTTCTAGGCATCCCAAAGCCCAGTTTCAGAGAATATTACTACAATCAGGTAATCTCTGGAACCAGGCTTTCCAATCCAGCAAGGCACAACAGCAAGGGATGCCAGGGCAGCAGTTCAAAGGTCCTTCCTCAGTACTCAGTTCCCCCGGAGTGTGGGAGCAGAAAACAACAGGAAGAAGGTATGATACCAGCACCCTATCACTCCCTGGGGTTCTGGACAAGGCCCCAGTCTTAAGGGAAGCTGGGTAACCAAACAGAAACTAAGGGAAGAAAAGCTCAATTAAAGCCCAGCTCAATGGACTTGGCCAATGGGAATGGATGGAGAAGCATAAGGATCGCTATGATTTGAGGTAGCTTTGTGGGTAGCCAGGATGCACCAGGGCCTTGGTATGCTGGCAGAGAAAGTGGTCTGGCAGTGCATGTGGGTTTGGGGAATGGAATGCAGTGTGAGGAGTTGGTGAAGATGGAGGGAGAGGCAAAACAACAGGACTGACTGCAGACGCTACCTAAAGAGGTAGTAATGACTTTAATGTCAGAAGAGTTCATGCAGAGATCAGATTCATGCTAGGGTTTAAACAAAGCTTTTCCTCTTCATATATTATTTATAGTGTGTACCTTACTTTATATGTAGACATGATGCTACATACTTACCATTAATAAAGGTCTTTGAATGTTTTTTTCAGTAGCTGGTGGATTTGCTCTAGTCTTCCTCATTTTCTCTTGGTATGTGAGGGTCAAAACTGAGCATTTAGAGTAAAATGCAGCACAGCTGGAAGCGAAGATTGTATGCAGGGAACAGTGACATTTATAGTTGCACAATGGATTGAATACAAAACTTACTCTATCTCCAAACGAGCTAAACAACAATACCTGTGTGGAGACACTTGGTTTTTTGTTTACGTATATATTCGTCACCTTTTAAATGGTGATTCTTTGAGAACTATTTTCTCTAAGCCTTTGTAAGGGACACTTGGAAAACTTTTTGTTTAATTAACTTTTATACCAAAACTACCATTTACCAGTTACCATTGAATTGGTTTTGATTCATGGTGACCTCATGGTTGTCAGAGTGGAACCATGCTCCATAGGGTTTTCAATGGCTGATTTTTTTTGAAGTAGGCCACCAGAACTTTTTTCTGAGTTGCCTCTGGGTGGACTCGAACCTCCAAACTTTCAGTTTGCAGCTGAGAGTGTTAACCATTTGCACCACCCAGGGCTACTCCTTATACCAAAGTGGAATCTAATTAAAACAATATATATCAAACATAAAGAGCTCATTAAAATATTTTTTTAGCTAACCCATTTAAATTACTTATAAAGGGAATTAAGAGCAAGCTACAGTCAACATATAACTAAATGCTGGGTATCAGTGATTATCATAAAAATGAACATATACACCAAAGGCAAAGCAAAACAGAAAGTGAAAACTTCAAAAAGAGAAGGGCTTACCCTAACTCTGAGTTCACATCACACTTCATTGTATTTTTCAAGTGTGTTTTCAAAAACCACAGCACTCTAATAGCTGTGTTCAGCTGTGTCCCGTAAGATTCTTCAGTTGGCCAAATACTTGCCCTTTTTTGAGTCGTCCCTGGCAGTTTTGATGGTCTAGCAAGGAAGAAAATAAAACAAGTGGTCATCTGTCTACTCCTTCCCTACCTTTATTTCTACAACCCAGAGAATCCCAGGTTGGTTGCTTCAAGGACTTCCAAATGGTCTCAGGGCTTCCAGGCCTAACCAGATACCAGGTGTAAGATTGGATTAAACTACCGAGTCCTGAGGCTGATCTGACTTTTCTAGAACTAAGGGAGACCTCCTAAGAAGTGCAAACTGACTGTCTTCATTTAGATATGGGGATCAATTCCAGTGTGAAAAAGAGCAGAAAGTTGGGGTGGTTGGCTACGGACACCTCTTCCTTGAGTGGCTCACTTCCCTGCTTCATGGAATAGTGGAGATGGCGGCCTCAACCAGGGTCAAACACAATTTACAAATGAAGAAAGACTGCATGTACCTTCCTGACTTTTTATACCACATAGTTCCAAGTGTTCACCAAGCCCTTTTAACAAGTGGTTGGGAGTTCTCATCTTTCTTGGCTGTCAAAATTTAGAGACTGTTATTTTAAAATGTACCATCTAAACAAGGTGCGTCAGATATTTATCTCATAGTGTAGCATTGATTTGAATTTAGTCACTTCAGCAGTATATAAACTAAAATGCTAAAACAGCTTTTTTTTTTTTCTATGCAGCATTCAACTTTTCCCTTCACGTCAGAATACTCCCACTGCATCACTGACCTCCTTAGATCACGTTGTTAGGTAGGTACCATTTATGCTAAGCCAGTTTTGTTTCAGCTAAAGTAGATTGTTGCATATCACATCTGTCCTTTCTTCCCTAAAAGACAAAACAAGCAAAACTTACCTACTTAAGGGAGTTTAGGCTCCCAGTATAGGATTGAGTGCTATGCGAGGAGTAGTCACACAAGCTAGTTCATACCTAAATAGGGCTGGTTATGGAAGTCACAGAAAATTTTTACCTTTTTCCTACAACACCAAAGTTCTCCCAGGGAAAATATTAATCTGGCCATACAGGATGAAAATAGCAATCCACTAACTTCATTAACTTTTCCACAAGTTGGTTCTCAAAGGCTCCTTCCTTTTGCTGATAAATGGTATCTTTAAGCTCTCCAGGAGGAGGATGCAAAACATTATTTATTTCTCCTTCAAAGGTGGTGCTTAACCAGTTAACAGAGATTTATAAATATAAGAAATAATCATATGGCAGGTTTAATTTTGGCTCAATTACCTTACTTCTGCAAGTATGTCCTAACCTCAAAATGGGGTAAGACCACTCACTGAAGTACAGAAAGACAAATCTTAAAATGTATATAAATGACCAAATTCTCATCCCTTTTAATACTTGTCTGTCATTGAAAATGTAGTATATTCATGTGCTAGTAATTGTTTATTACTCTTTAGTCATATTTAACCTGAACATTGTGCTAATTCACGGGCTAAAGATTCAAAGAAATGAGAAAGGATCAAAAAGCCTATACTGACTGCTTTCTAAGATTCAGAATCAGGGCATCTAATTCAGTAGTTCCAGATCGGCATAATCTGCCTGCTCCATTTGGATATCTCAAAGGCTCAGGAGCAACATATCTAAAACCAAGCCCACTATCTTCCTTCTCGTGAATGGCATCAGGTGTGAAAACCAAACATCTCCATGTCCTCCTTGAGTCATCCCTTTCGTCACTCCCTCATTCCAAACCATTACTGAGTCATGTCAATTTTATCGCCACTGCCATTATTGTTCACCTGCAGTGGCTAAAAGCTCGGCGCTAACCAAAAGGTCAGTAGTTCAAATCCACCAGCCGCTCCTTGGAAACCCTATGGGGCAGTTCTACTCTGTCCTGTAGGGTCGCTATGAGTCAGTTTCGGCTCAACGGCAACGGGTTTGGTTTGGTTATACTGCTGCCAAGAGGCAGTGGTTGTTCAGTGGCAGAATTCTTGCATTCTGTATAGGAGACCTGGGTTTGACCCTCAACCAGTGTACCTCATGTGCAGCCACCACTCATCTGTCAGCGAAGGCTTGCATGTTGCCATACTGCTGAACAGGTTTCAGCAGAGCTTCCAGACTAAGATGGACTAGGAAGACAGGCCTGGCAATCTACTTCCAAAAATCAGCCAATGAAAATCCTATGGATCATATAGGGAGCATTTCGTTTCCATTGTACATGGGGTCACCATGAGTCAGAGGCTGAATCAACAATAACAAAGCAGCTCTCTGGCCAGCAGTCAACAGTGTCTCATATATGTAAATAATTCAGTTAACAAAAGACCATTTTCTCTTCTATACTTTATCCCCTTGACAATGATTTTAACTCTGTACCGAGATCTCTTCCAAGTCTAACATTTGTAATGACAGGACGGTATGAAAGTAATCTTGGTTCCAATTACTTTTTCTAAATCTCACAATAATAAAAGCATCCTAGAAATGGAAAACAAAAACAAAAGCCAATAACATACTACTGCAAAATCTCCTAACTAATTTCACACTATCCATTATTAGTCCTCAAAAGTCCATTCTTCACATGATATCAAGTTATCCATTTCTTACTGAAACTTGCAAACATTTTTATGAAATAGTTCACAACACCAAAAAGGAAGAGAAATAAACATTATTTATATATAATTAAATAAAAAATATATATATATCCCATATATTTTACACAAATAAAATGCACTGTCTGCATTTGTTTGGCTGGCTGTGCCCTCCCCCAACAAACACAGAAGGCATGCATTATTTGTGTAAAAATATTGTATATATACTCACACACACATAACAGGTACATTATAAAGCGTAATAAAATGACTATATATATTCATGTACCCACCCCTCAAATTAAAACATTACCATCAATTATTTTTCAATGCAAATATATAACCAAATCACACCTCTGCTTAAAATCCACACAATTTAGCCCTACTGGTCTTTCAAGTCCTAGATTCCGGCTGCTATTTCTTACTTCAAGATCTTTGCTGTTACTTCTGTTTATTCTCATCCACCTTCATTCTCTTTGTCCTTTTAACTTCTCTTATGCAATCTTCCTCCTAGTACCCAGGATTTTCCTTCATAAGCACTTACCACATTTGTAATGGCACATCCATGACTGATTACTGCAAAACTAAAAGCTTGTGGACACAGACCACATCTTTTTTGCTCATGAGTGCAGCTTTTATGCCCAGCATAATACACTGGCACCAATGTTTGCTAGGTGAAGAAAGGAAGAGGAATTACCTGAGTTGTGAATGGGGGTGGGGAAAAGAAAAAAACCTCATAGAATTTCCTAGGTAGTACAGCCATCGCATAGGATAATGATCATTTCTCCCCATCAGCAAATCTACCATTAATGAATTCTGGCTATGGGGCTGTACATCTCATATAAGGATTAATTGCTTTGGTGTTAGATAAGCTTCATCAGCATAGGAATCTTCAACCAGTGGGTCTCATCATACTAGTTTCCATTCGTTTAGCTATGGCCCATGTGCAACAGACCTTAGGACTAGTATTTTAAAAATTTGCATCTTTACTTGGCCCTTGTTCAACCAAGACTTCTTCCTAGGAACTAAAATTTAAGAGCTGAATAAATTATCCACTGTTACTGTACAGCTCAAAATATCTTTAACTAATAGGTTTGCTTTAAGTATTACACTGTGAAATAAATGTTTTATAGTTGTACGTGTGATGTGAATGTTAAATTCACAAATATCCTTTGCCATGAATTAGCTGTAAGCCAACTCCCTTAACCATGTATATTTACAATATTCTTTTTTTTAATTATTTTTTCCCAAACAAAAATTTATACATACATTGTCAGGTGACTCTAATTGCTCTCCCCATAATGTGACAGCACACTCCTCTTTTCCACCCCTAATTCCCCAAGTCCATTCAACCAGCTACTAACTCTCTCTGCCTTCCCATCTCACCTCCAGACAGAAGCTACCTGTTTAGTCTTGTGTATCTACTTGAGCTAAGAGGCACACTCCTCACTAGTATCACTTTATGTCCCACAGTCCAGTCCAATCCCTCTCTGAAGAGTTGGCCTCGGAGATTGTTTTAGTTCTGCGCAGATAGAGAATCCAGGGGCCATGCTTTCCAGGGTTCCTCCAGTCTCAGTCAGACCATTAAGTCTGGTCTTCTTATTAGAATTTGAGTTCTGCACCCCAGCTTTCTCCTGCTCCATCTGGGACTGTCTGCTGTGTTCCCTGTCAGGGCGGTTACTGGTGGTAGCCAGGCACCATCTAGTTCTTCTGGTCTCTGGTTTATGTGGCCCTTTCTGTCTCTTGGGCTAATACTTTCCTTGTGTCTTTGGTGTTCTTCATTCTCCTTTACTCCAGGTGGTTGGGACAAGTTGATGCATCTTAGATGGCCACTTGCAAGCTTTTAAGACCCCAGACGCCACTCACCAAAGTAGGGTGCAGAACATTTTCTTAATAAGCTTTGTTATGCCAATTGACTTAGATGTCCTCTGAAAGCATGGTCCCCAGACTCCTACCCCTGCTATTCTGTCCCTCAAAGTGTTTGATTATATTCAGGAAACTTCTTAGCTTTGGTTTAGTCCAGTTGTGCTGACTTCCCCTGTAGTGTGTGCTGTCCTTCCCTTTACCTCAGATAATTCTTATCTACTATCTAGTTAGTAAATAACCCTCACCCTCCCTCCCTACCCTCATAACCATCAAAGAATGTTTTCTTCTGTGTTTAAACCCTTTCTTGAGTTCTTAAAATAATGGTCTTATACAATATTTGTCCTTCTGTGACTAAATTCACTCAGCATAATGACCTCCAGATTCCTTCATGTTATGTTTCACGGATTCATCGTTGTTCTTTATTGTTGCGTAGTATTCCATTGTGTGGATATACCATAATTTGTTGATCCATTTGTCCGTTGATGGGCACCTAGGTTGTTTCCATCTTTTTGCTATTGTGAATAGTGCTGCGATGAACATGAGTGTGCATGTATCTATTCATGTGATGGCTCTTATTTCTCTAGGATATATTGCAAGGACCGGGATAGCTGGATCGTATGGTACTTCTATTTCTAGCTTTTTAAGGAAGCGCCAAATTGATTTCCAAAGTGGTTGTACCATTTTACATTCCCACCAACAGTGTATAAGTGTTCCAGTCTCTCCACAACCTCTTCAGCATTTATTAGTTGGTGTTTTTTGGATTAATGCTAGCCTTGCTGGGGTGAGATGATATCTCATTGTAGTTTTGATCTGCATTTCTCTAATGGCTAATGATCGTGAGCATTTCTTCATGTGTCTGTTAGCCACCTGAATATCTTCCTTGGTGAAGTGCCAGTTCATATCCTTTGCCCATTTTTTAATTGGGTTATTTGTCTTTTTGTTGTTGAGGTTTTGCAGTATCTTGTAGATTTTAGAGATTAGACACTGATCAGATTTGTCATAGCCAAAAATTTTTTCCCAGTCTGTAGGTGATCTTTTGACTCTTTTGGTGAAGTCTTTTGATGAACCTAAGTTTTTGATTTTTAGGAGCTCCCATTTATCTAGTCTCTCTTCTGGTGCTTGTGCATTGTTACTTATGGTTCATATTGTGTTTATGCCATGTATTAGGGCTCCTAACATTGTCCCTATTTTTTCTTCCATGATCTTTATCATTTTCAATTTTATATTTAAGTCTTCGATCCATTTTGAGTTAGTTTTTGTGCATGGTGTGAGGTTTGGGTCTTCTTTCAGTTTTTTTGCAGATGGATATCCAGTTATGCCAGCAGCATTTGTTAAACAGACTGTCTTTTCCCAGTTAACAGACTTTGGGCCTTTGTCAAATATCAGCTGCTCATAGGTGGATGAATTTATGTCTGGATTCTCAATTCTGTTCCATTGGTCTATGTATCTATCTGTTGTTGTACCAGTACCAGGCTGTTTTGACTACCGTGGCGGTATAATAGGTTCTAAAATCAGGTAGTGTGAGGCCTTCTACCTTGTTCTTCTTCTTGAATAATGCTTTACTTATTCAGGGCCTCTTCCCTGTACTTACAATATTCTAAATATCTTAAAGAACCTAAAATATGAAGTGTTTATTACCACAGATTATTTAACTAGAAACAAAGTTTTATTCTGAAAAGTCAGAGAAACTGTACTTTATGTATAAAATGAAGTTATTTTTATCTTACAGGCCATCCTATCTATATTATAATGAAATGTGCAAAGACCTGGAATTAGAAAACCAAAAGGGAAGAACATGCTGAGCATTTTTCAAGCTGAAAAGAACTGAAAAAATTCAAGCCTCCAGTTGCAATACTGAAGGAGTCTACGAGGAAAATATTGAGCAATGCAGAAAGCATCAAAAGATGGAAAGAGAGACTTCTGGCAACGTGGTGCTCTAGGCAGAAGCACCACGCCGTCCCTCCACAGCAAAGATCCAAAAAACTAAGCCAGAGAGAACAGCAATCCTGAAACCCTAAAACATCAAATGAAGAGATAAAGACCTCAGCCAAGCACCAAATGGAGTGAGAAACTGACAGAGAACAGAGAGAGGAGAGATTTCATGCAGAGGTCCCCTATCAGCTAACGCAGTGCGGATCTGCCATCTTGGACTCCTATCGGAGACCAGCGAACCGGGGGTACGAGAAAACAGCTTCACAGAGCTTCCAACAGGAGACAGAACAATTGGTAAACAGCGATATATGCTTTCCCACCCCCCACCCTTCTTCACCCCCACTAGGCCTCCTCTGCTTCCCGCGGCCACAGCCTCTTGGCCAGGAAGCACCAGTTACTTGGATTCCACCCACCTGCACTGGCTGACTCCCTGAGTGCCATTTGTTGGCTGCTGGTGTTGCTTTTTTCCTCTTCTTTTGATTTCTTCCTTACCTGTCACTACTTCCCCCTCCTTTCACTCAAATACCTGGCTCCAGGTGCCATCTTTGCTTCTTCCGAAGGAGCTGTGGAGCTCCGTTTGAGAGTGGAACTGCTTCCTGGTCTGTGCTGCCACGCTGGTGGGACCCCGGGGCTTTTTTGTTTTTTTTCTTTTCTCGAGTTGGAAGACCATTCTGGTTGGGCAGTGCTGAGTGGTTCGGGACCTACCCCCTCAGCTTACCCAGACATGCAGAGGGATCCCTCAGGACATTTCTTTTATCATGGGTTTTTTTTGTTTTTTTTGGGGGGGGGGGGTTCTTGGCTTTTTTTTTTTTTTCCTTTCTTTTCCCTCTTTATCCCTTTTTATCTTTCTTCATTACTCAGTTTCTTGTCTCTCTATACCTTCCTTCTCTTCCTGTCCCCTGAAAACCTGATGCTGAGTGACACCTCTACGCCTCCTAGCCAGGCTGTACTTCAACACCTGGCAACAACTTCCCCAGACCTCGTAGCTGCACTGGTGGGATCCCTGGGAACTTTGCTGTTCTTTTTTCTTTCTAATTTTTATTTATTCATTCTTTTTTATCCCCCTCTTCTTCTTCCCCTTCTTGTTTTTTTCCATTTCATAGTCTCTCATCTCTCCACGCCAATGGCAAGCTCCCCTAGCACTCCTTTTTGTTTGTATGTTTTTGGCTCCTGTTCCTCTCTCCTCTCTCCCATACCCATCTTAGCTCCACACATCACAATCTCCCCCCTTCATCCTGCCTACGTGCACCGTGTGTTTAACATCACACCACCAAGCAGCACAGGATGGCCTAACCGGAACCTGCCCTGCACTGATTACCGACCTGCCCTGGTGGCTGTAGTGCCACCAACAACCCATCCTAGCAACTCCTCTTCAGCTAGACCTGTCCTGCTGTACCATATCTGAACAACTGACCCTGCCAATTGGAGAAGAAGGTGAAAAGTATCATGCCCACAGACGAGCAAACAACAAAGAACACACAGCCCGCCTGCTCAGACATAGCCAAATTTAAAAAAAACGGACGAAACAAACAAACCTACAATCAATAAACGAGAAAAATAACTACTGAATGCCCCGAAGACAACAGACAATATCAAAACATTTACAAAAACAGGACAGGATGGTTCCAGTAGGCGTCCAAATTAAAACACCAGATGACTTTCCAGTGGAAGAAAAGGCACTGGAACTACCTGATAGGGAATTCAAATCTCTAATACTCAGAATTATCCAAGAGTTGATGCAAAAAGCAGACCAAAAATGAGGAAAAAATAGACAAATTCATGGAAAAGGCAGACAAATTCATGGAAAATACAGACAAAAAAAAAAATGGAATAATTCAGGAAAATAATGCAGGAAGAAAATGCCAAAATAAATTCACGACTAGAAATTATACAAAAACAACAATTAGAAATCCAAAAGATAAACAACAAGATTTCAGAAATGGACAGTGTCATGGACGGGCTTAGCAGATTTGAAACTGTGGAAGACAGGATCAGTGGAATTGAAGATAAACACCTGGATACAACTCTGTTCGAGGAAAACTCAGAAAAAAGGACAAAGAAAAATGAAGAGACCCTGAGAATTATGTGGGATATAATCAAAAGCAAAAATTTGCAAGTGATCGGAGAAAACAGAAAACACAAAGAGGATCATTGAAGAAGTGCTGACAGAAAACTTCCCCAGTATCACGAAAGATGAAAAGCTGGCCATCCAAGAAGCTCAACGAACCCCATATAGGATAGACCCCAAAAGATGGAAAGAATATGCAGAGTAACTGTACCAAAAAGACTTGGTCAGCATTCATTTCAGGAGGTAGCATACGATCAAGAACTGACGGTACTAGGCATTGGCGAAAAACAAGTCTTCAGGAATTGACAGAATACTGAGAAGTTTCAACAAATGAAGCGCTGGAGGTGCTCACCTGTCTACGCCAAGAAATTACAATGACAGCTACCTGGCAATCTGACTGGAAGAGATCCATATTTGTGCCCATTGAAAACAAAGGTGATCCAACAGAATGTGGTAATTACCAAACAATATCATTAATATCACACACAATATTTCGCTGAAGATAATTAAAAAACGGTTGTAGCAGTGTATTGGCAGGGAACTACCAGAAATTCAAGCCAGATTCAGAAAAGGACATGGAATGAGTGATATCACTGCTGATGTCGGATGGATCTTTGCTGAAAGCAGAGAATACCAGAAAGATTGTTTACCTATGGTTTACTGACTAGGCAAAGGCATTTGACTGTGTGGGTCATAACAAATTATGGATAACACTGCAAAGAATGGGAATTCCAGAAACACTCAACTGTACTCATGAGGAGCCTGTACATAAACCAAGAGGCAGTCGTTCTAACAGAACAAGAGGATAGCACGAGGTTCAAAGTCAGGAAAGGTGTGCGTCATGTTGTATCTTTTCGCCATACTTCCTCAATCTGTAGGCTGAGCAAATGATCCGAGAAGCTGGGCTGTATGAAGAATGCGGCATCAGGATTGACGAAAGACTCATTAACAACCTGAGACATGCAGATGACACAACCCCACTTGCTGAAAGTGAAGAGGACTTGAAGCACTTACTGATGAAGATCAAAGACCACAGCCTTCAGTATGGATTACACCTCAACATAAAGAAAATAGAAATCCTCACAACTGGACCAATAAGCAACATCATGATAAATGGAGAAAAGACTGGAATTGTCAAGAATTTCATTTTACTTGGGTCCACAATCAACACTCATGGAAGCAGCAGTCAAGAAATCAAATGACGCATTGCATCGGGCAAACTGCAAAAGACCTTTTTAAAGTGTTGAAAAGCAAAGATGTCACTTTGAGGACTAAGGTGCACCTGACCCAAGCCATGGTATTTTCAATCACTTCATATGCATGCGAAAGCTGGACAATAGGTAAGGAAGACCAAAGAATTGACACCTTTGAATTTCGGTATGGACAAAGAATACCGAATATACCATGGACTGGCAGAAGAACAAACAAATCTGTCTTGGAAGAAGTAGTCAGAATGCTCCTTTGAAGGATGGCAAGATCTCATGTACTCTGGACACGTTATCAGGAGGGACCAGTCCCTGGAGGACATCATGCTTGGTAAATTAGAGGGTCAGTGAAAAAGAGGAAGACCCTCAACAAGATGGACTGACAGCACGGCTGCAACAATGGGCTCAAGCATAACATCTACTGTGTGTATGGTGCAGGACTGGGCAGCGTTTTGTTCTGTTGTAGATAGTGTCGCTATGAGTCACAATCAACTCGAGGGCACCTAACAACTGCAACATCTACTCATCTACACACACACTATATTTATTACTAGGTCCACAGTTCTGACTGAGATTTAAATTTAAATTCAGTTTCTGCAATTGACAGCAATGACTCCTTGAAAATTCCTTCATTTAGCTCCCCCATCTGTGAAAGATAAACACTGTCTACCTAATAGGACTATCTGAAGATTAAACAAAATAACACAATGAAATACCTGTCACACAGCTTGCACTCAATAAAGGTTAAAAAAATATAAAATTTTATAGCATTGCAGCATAATTTGTAAAATCGTATAATAGTCAGATATAAATAAAACACAAATCCCGAAGTGTCGATTTTTTTATATTAAAGCAAATTACGATAAAATACTGGACTAAACCCTAGTATAAATCCGCATCTACAGTATCAACTAAAATATGTGGTTTCAAAGGGAAAGAATAGTGTTCAAAGGCTGGGTGTTGTCTGGCTATAAAGTACATCACTGACATAAACATGTTAAATATCTCATTGTTATTTTCAAAAAACTTTTGAGATTTTTGCTCCCATTATTTTTATTTTCAAAGACACAGCCTAGAAAACCTTTCCACCATTTTCTGAATCTTGTCACCGATACACTTGGTGTTGCATGACAGGGCCTTCCAGGTAGTTACTCTGAGCTCTGCACTCTGGTACTATTCAGTGATCATTTCAATTGCAGAGCCAAAACAACAAGATTGTAACTCCTCCACTTCATTCTCCTCAGGAGAAGGTATGTGCTAAAATGAATTCTAAACATTGCTCCTTTTCTTGGTGGTGATTTCATTAAGTGTATCTGGCCTCTTTAACTTCCTCATTCACAAGCATGTCTTACGTTTCATTTCTGATAAAACGGGGAAAAGATGTGAAGAAAATCTTGTCATTTCTGTATACCTCAGCATAATATTTTGTCCATTTTTCAATATATTTTCTTGACGTTAGATACCAGGACAAGGCTTAATATAACAATTACAAAAATTTAAGGAAAAAAAAATTGGAAAACTTTATAACAAAGTTATAAAACAAGGGTTTGTTTTTTGACAGTGAATGTACAATACTCTATTATATAGTTTGCCATTATTTCTTTTCTAGGAAGAAAGGTAAAATAAATACAGTGCATAAGTCATTAAAAGCTCAGCAGATTTTTAAAACATGTAAGAGACACGAGTTAGAAAAAGTGCAATCAAACAACTCCAACTGTAAAAGTCATTTTTTTGCAACAATAAGCAACATTTGAATATGGAGTGTGTAGGAGGATATTATGTAATTACTGTTTATTTAGATAATGAGCTAAACACCATACCTGTGGATGGCCATTTGGCTTTTTGTTAGGTGTTGATAATGTCATTGTGGTTGTTATTATTTTTTTAAAAGGCCTTACAAATCAGAGTCGACTCGACGGCAGTGGGTTTGGTATCTGTTAAAGATACAAACTGAAGTAGTACAAGTGAAAGAGATATCAAACTGAAGTAGTACAAGTGAAAGAATTTGTCTGGGATAGACTGAATAATATTAAAGCTTTAAAAAAAAGTGCTTACATGGGGGGACAGGGTAGGTAGATAATTAACATGACAATAGACGAAAGTATCCTGATACTAAAAGCAGCCCTGGTGGGGCAGTGGTTAAGCACTCACCTGTTAACCGAAAGGTTGGTTGTTCAAACCCATTAGCTGCTCTGTGGGAGAAACATGTGGCAGTTTGCTTCTGTAAAGATGACAGCCTTGAACACTATGGGGTACTTCTACTCTGTCCTATAGGGTTGCTATGACTTGGAATTGACTAGATGGCAATAAGTTTGGTTTTGGGCTATCTTAATACTACTGTCAACATATATATCATGTCTCTATATCCTAAAGTGGCTTCTAGTGTCATGCACTATGCAGATTAAAAAAGATATACAGGCTATGCATTGCTAAACACACCTGTGACATATGACTGAGTCTAGTCTCTGAAGTGTTAAGGGAAGAAGGGCATGACAGAGCAGTAAGTAGGGAGAGAGTATGAAAGGAATACATTGGTATCACAGGATCTCCTATGACTCAAGGAAAGGTAAAAGGCAAGACAATAGAGCTCGGGTATTAAGCTGTATTAGAATTAACGTACGATGAAAACAGAAATAAGATGACTTCTGAATGAAAAGTTCTTTCTATGCCAGACTCGAGGTCACCACATATTCCCCTCATACTTGGTGTACATAGCACATCACCAGAAACTCTTGATGGAATTAAATCCTCATTATTCCAAAGGTCATATCCAACGTAGTTCTAATCCATAAAAATAAAGCATTCTTTACGTTGAATGTATTTTTTTATACATTCAGGAACAATAATCTAGACATTTTTCATGTAGGATTTAAGAAGTACAAGTGAAATTAAACCATTCAGATAAAAAGCAACTAAAGCGCATTCATTACCTGTTTGATGACTCACCAACATTTATATATAGAATTTCATAGCCAACCTGACATTCCATCCACATAAAAAAAGCATACTATTTCTTTATTTTTTTTATTTGACAAGCAGCAATATCATGTTTGTCAGTTTAATGTAGATACAATTATTAGGTTATCTGTCATATTACAATATTTAGGTTTTTTAATTTTATGTCCTTTAAGATACATTTAAAAAAAAAAAAACACATCAACTGCAAACGTGAAAGGGAGAAAAAGCATGGTACCCAACCAAATTTTCACATTTCAGCAATACTTCACTCATTCTTTTAATAAAGTTTTAAGAAATGTCACAATGACATGAGCTTGAAATATCTATAGGCATTTTCCTTGATGCTCATGACGTGGCACTGGTGATGTTGTAAACAGCAGAAAACAGGGGCTCCCAAATGACCAAATTATGGAGGCACAGGCCTGCTTTTTCCACAGGAACACACCAAATGGTGATGGCAATGATCTTCTTACACCCGCATGTGGAGGAGCGCAACATCACGCAACGTAACTATATTCATCTGCTGACGCCTGGCTGCGTTCAATATACTGTTTGTCTATCAGAACTTCAATACACTTCTTAATCATGCTGATGCTTGGATTAAACCTAGCTCTTGACTGGCTAATCACCTGTGTAAGAAAGAAATGGAGGTTAAACTTCTGCTAATAATTCACCTACAAATAATTACTTTTTATCAATCATCTATAAAAGAACTTAAAATTTATTGAGGTTTTGACAAACCAAATCTATCCAAGAAAAGATACTAGAAATAACAATAAAATTACATTAACTCAATAAAATCATCTAAACGGATGGACATGATATAGCAAATAAGTGAGTATCATGGACAACATTAAACTTGAAAACTGAGCAGGGCAGTGCACAGAGGGAGCGGGAATAGTGAGACAATAATCTATGGAAAGTAAAGAAGCTTAATCTTTACGTTATGAAGGAATTAAAATGTGGACCATAGATACAGCACAATCTAGTAATGTTCATATATGATTAAACGAAGCTGTAAACTAATCCATCTATCTAAATACTTACACACCCCCGTCCCAAGCTTCCACTTAACTCTACTTACCTTGCAGCTCTTAGCTCAAATCACAATTTCTCAAGAAAATCTTCCCTAACAAACCCTAATCAGATCTTCTATTTTCTCATAGTGCTGTATACTTTTCTTTCAGTAAATATAAATGTAACTTTATATTTATTTGCATATCATTTCAATAATGTACTTCTCCCCCATTCGACTGTAAATTCCAAAAGGGCAGGAACACTGTCTTGTTTTGCCCTGTATTATATATATCCCCATTGACCAGTAGTAACCTATCATATGGCAGATACTTGTGTATTTATGGAATGAATAAATACTTGATGTGGTCAACTTTCTTCAATAACTGGACAGAAATTTCAATGAAATGGCAAGTTTTAGACCTCTGAATTGAACCCAAAGCAAATCAGAATTTAATACTAAAATTTTAACTCAGTACTGTCGTCATTAAGTAATGAAGCATTTCTTTATGTTGTATGGAGATCATATGATTTCTATATCATCATTTAAGAAAAAACAAAGCTAATCCAGACATTGATAAGTACACTACCCCAAGAAGTCTTGATGACACCTTTCCCCTCTTACCTCTTGAATAAGGGCATTATGCCGAAGCACTTTTCGTGCTTTCATGATACGAACTATAGCAGCTTGGAGATACATTTTCCGGTCCTCATCTACAGCACTTCTAGTCTGCTCCATTTCCTGTTTTACAGGAAAACAAAAATCAGCAAATGAGACAATAAGTCACTCAATCTATTTATAGTTCATTTTATCAGTGAGTTCAAATAAATCTCCAAGGAACACCTAGCATCAGATTATCCAGTTATGTTGTGCCCAATATCAAAAAACGTCATCTACAGAGGGTTATATATAATTTCTAAGGTTAAAGTTGGAAGGTTATTAGAGAAAAGTTAACTGTTTTGTTAATATAAATAGGCAATAGAATAGGACTTTACTGAAATGATACAACAATAATTTTCCACACCACCGTCCTATCAATGATTACAGACTCCATACCACAATGCTTTTAGGTAAGACTGCAGCAAGAGCAGTAATTGGCTACAAGGGAATGCTGGATCAAGCTTCAAAGGGAAATGTTGTGATGGGTCCTATTTGGCTTAAGCAGGGAAGCCAGGAAGGATATGCCACAAAGGCTCATCTCTGTAGAGCTCAAAGAAACACAGTAGAAGGGATGCAAGAAGTAATGCCACATAACAGGGATCTCATGACAGCTTTTAAAAGGTAAAATACAATTCATATATTACAAGTTATTATTCACTAGTCTGGAAAAAAAAAAACCATGACCAATTTGGGTTCAAATTTAAGGCAATTAATTAACGTTTGTCTCCCCATGGGGCAGTAAGTTTCTGAGAAAGGGCCTAACATATTATACCTTCACATCCTACAAGGAGCCCAAGGACAGGGTGGCACATAGGAAGCAATCAGGAAACTTAAGTGATCTGAACAGTTTATCCCAGGACAAAGCAATAATCACTGCTGATTTAAAAGAAGCACCAGCAGCATATGTTCATTACTCAAACTGTGGCTCGTCTGGTAGTTTGTTTGAAATGCAGAGTCTTGGGCCCCACTCCAGACCTATTAAATCAGAATGTGCATTTTAATAAGATCCCCAGGTGATTCATTTACACATTAAAGTCTGAAAAGCGTTTTTCTACATGCCTGCCTTTCTTTGAAAGAAACTAGCTGTAAAAGTTTCTCTTATTCTATAAATGAAAAGAATTCCTGGGTAGCACAGTTAAGCACTCAACAACTAGTCACAAAGGTTGGCAGTTCGAACCCACCCAGAGGTGCCTCGGAAGACAGACCTGGCAGTCTGCTTCTAAAAAGTCACGGCCCTAAAAACTCTATGGAGCAGTTCTACTTTGCATACGTGGGATGGCATGAGTCAGAACCAACTCAACGGCAACTAACAACAATAAATTTAAAAAAAGGAGGGGGGAGGTTGAGACTTTTTGGAGAGGATGCAAAGCAAAGCTACACATTTTAATAGAGTTTAAGATCAAATGTGATCAAGCTACACCTTTTTCCTTAGATACTCATTACTACTTCTTTTAAAAACTAAAACACTAGCAGAGATTTTTGTTTATTAGGTTAGTAAACGCAAAGAATAAACCAGAAAAGATGTGTTATCGTATTATTAATTTGTGATGTTTTAGATTTCAATGTTACCACTTACAAAATACAACACTTAAATATTTCCAAAAGAAATTACATTTAAAAGCACTTGCCTGTGGTGTGTCTTTCTGCATCGATGTAGTAATTTTAAATTTTGTTCTTTTACTGCTGAAGTTCATATTTAATGAAAATGATGATTCTACATCGATGTCTTCCTATATTTAAAAAAATCCACAGCTTTATAAAAAATAAAATCATTAAATAAGAGCTTGCTGCCAACAATGTACAATGAAATTAAATGACCAAGTTAAAAAACCTAAACTCTCATAATGTTCACTTTAAAAAGATTTAATTTAAGAGACAAACAATTGTTTACTGTCAAACAAATAAGCAAAAATCATTGTTTTCTGATTTTACATTTGCTGGAATTTCAATCAGTTTGGATTTTAGGAACAAGTTTTTTCCCTGGTCCAACTACTATATACATTATCTTTGAGATAAAACAAAAGAGTCAAGGTCATTGGATTAAACATGCAAAATTTAACATTTTAACTTTTATGAAATACCAAGGCTCATAATTTTTCATCATCCTCCATTTTGAAAACCTGAACAACAACATTTTTCTTTTTAAATGTTGCAATAAAATACCAGCTGACTATAGATGAAAGTTGTTTTTCAAGTGGCACACAAGCACTCTTTCACCTTGACTCAGGGGTGATTCTGCCAGGGTTTACCCTTCTTCAGTTGATGTTCTATTAACTCTGTGAGGAGAAGCAAGTGACCTTTTCTCAAGTCCAGTTATTAAGCCAATTTATGGAATCACAACTTCTCCGTCAGGCTTAAGAAAACCACTCAAATCACGTAGTGGAACTTCCCCATCAGCAGCATCAAGAAGCACTTGGCAGAGGTGGAGCCAGCATGGCACCATAGACAGAAGCACCAGGCCATCCCTTCACAGCAAAGACCCAAAAAACTAAGTAAAACAGAGACAAATGTCAATCTTGGAACGCTAAGCATCAAATGAAGACATAAAGAACTCAGCCAGGCACCGAATGGAATAAGAAACTGACAAAGAACAGAGAGCAAGGAGAGATACACAGCGAAGTCTCCTATCACTAATGCAGCACGGATGCGCCACCTTGGACTCCTGTCGGAGAGATCAGCAGACAAGGAATACAAGAAAGCAGCTTCACGGAGCTCCCAGCAGGAGACAGCGCACCCCGTAACCAGCGATACACACTTTCCCACCCCTCGCCCTTCTTTTCCCCTGGTCAGCCTCCGTTGCTTTCCAGCGGGCTGCGGTCGCTTGACTAGGAGGTGTTGGCTCTGTGCCATTTGCAATCACCTCACCCACACCAGCTGGCTCTTTCAGTGCCATTTCTTTGTTGCTGGTGTTGCTTTTGTCATCTTCTTTTGGTTTCTTTCCTGACTCTCACCTCCTCCTTCTCCTTTCTCTCAGACACCTGGCTCCGTCAGCCATCTTTGCTTCTTCCTGACAGGCTGTGAAATGTTGCCCAGCTGGAGAACTGCTTTCCCAGTCCACGCCACCATGCTCGTGGGATTTTTTGTTTGTTCGTTCGTTTTCCTTTTTCAATTTTTTCTTAATTTCTCGGTTTCTTGTTTCTTTCTACTTAAAACTTCTTTTTTTGTCTCTGAATACCTGGCGCTGTGTGCCCTCTCCATCCCTTCTAGCTGGGATGTACCGCGTGGCTTGAGAGCCACTTTCCTGGTCTGCGCAGCCATGCTGGTAGGATCCCCAGGAGCATTTTTTTTCTTTTCTTTTTCATTATTATTTTTTTCCTTTTTCCTTTTTCTCTTCATTTCTCAGTTTCTCATCTCTCTCTACTTTCCTTCTTTTCCTGTCTCCTGAATACCCGGTGTTGTGTGCCATCTCTGCCCCTTCTAACCGAGGCCTGGGAGCCACTTCCTTGGTTGCCAGTGGGATCCCTGTGGGTATTTTTTTCTTTATTTTCTATTATTCTTTTTTTCCTTTGTGTTTTTCTTCATTTCTCAGTTTCTCATCACTCCCTACCTTCCTTCTTTTCCTATCTCCTGAATACCTGGCACTGTGTGCCATCTCTGCCCCTTCTAGACAGGCTGTGCCCTGAGGACTGGGAGTCACTTCCTCAGTCACAGGTGGGATCTCTGGGGACATTTTTTTTCTTTTTTAAAATTTTTATTTACCTATTTTTTTCTCTTTCTTCCTTTTTGATTTTCCTTATTTCTCAGTTTCTTATCTCTCCACTCCAGTGGCAGGCTCCCTCAGCATCTATTTTTTTAATTCCTGTTTCTCTCTCCTCTCTCTCTTCTTTCCAATACCCAGCTTAGTTCCACACATCACAACATCCCCTTCCCCCTCCCTGCTGCTTATCTGCACCATGCACTAAACATCATACCCCGAGAAGCACAGGCATGGCCTATCAGAACCTGCCCTGCACTGACACCCAGCCCACCCTGTCAGCCCCAGGTGCCACAAACAACCCATCCCAGCCCCCTCCCCTTCAGCTAGACCTGCCTTGCTGCACCATAGTTGAGCGAACAGCCCTGCCCATTGGATTAGGTGAAAACTACTGTGTCAACAGATGAACAAACTGAAGACACAAGGGAAAGATTAGTTCAAAGGACTAATGAACCACAACTAACACGGCCTCCACCAGACTGAGTCCAGTACAGCTAGATGGTGCTCGGCTACCACCACTGACTACTCTGACCGGGATCATAACAGATGGTCTCGGACAGAGGTAGAGAAAAATGTAGAACAAAATTCTAACTCACAAAAAAAGACCAGACTTACTGGCCTGACAGAGACTGGAGAAACCCTGAGAGTATGGCACCTGGACACCCTTTTAGTAACAAAGTCACTCCTGAGCTTCACCCTTTAGCCAAAAAGTAGACAGACCCATAAAACAAAACGAGACTAAAGGGGCACACCAACCCACAGGACAACAACTAGAAGGCAGGAGGGGACATGAAAGCTGGTAATAGGGAACCCAAGGTTGAGAAGGGACAGTGTTGACATGTCATGGGGTTGTTAACCAATGTCATAAAACCATATGTGTACTAACTGTTTAATGAGAAGCTAGTTTGTTCTGTAAATCTTCATCCAAAATACAATCAACAAAAAAAGAAGCACTTGGCAGATTTCGTAATCAAATGCTTAATGTGCAAACAAGCAACCTATATTTAATTTGTCAATTTCTGGGCAGCAAAAATAACATGTTTAAAAAAAAATAAAAACCTGTTAAGCACTAAGGTACTAGAGAATTTAATACTGTGTTAAGATTCTGAAGTCAGAAAAATTAAGAATCATTTCTCAAAATTAAAAAAGACACTGTCTGAGTTATAGAATATATGCCACTTATAGTGGTTTAATTATAAACTATAAAATCCCAGCATAACCTTAGGATGTCAGCAAAACAAACTGATGAGAGAAGTTGTAAGCTCTTAATTTCACCAAAATAACATCTCTAGTATATTTACAAGAATTTTTCTTACAGGCACAATAATTGGAAGCAGGATATTTAACACACATCTGTTGCTTTCTCTACCATGTAAACATTAGAACATACTAATAAAAAAACAAAAACTTGTTACTAGAGAAAAAAGAAAGAATATACTATTGGTTTGCAATTCTTGTGCTAGATATTAAAATATATATTGTAGTTATTTGGGTCCTGAAATGAAGGGACTTGAGAGCAACTGGGATGGAATTATACATTTTAAGTATGACTACAAATAGATATAATTATTATATTTTAAGAAGACAGATATGACAGGTTTCTAAACCTGTTTATAAAATTACGAGGCTGCCATTTACTATTACAGAACCATGTATAATTTAATATTAACTAAACACATGGAGGAGTCCTTGAGTGTGCACATGGTTAACGCACTTGGCTGTTAGCAAAAAAGTTGGAGGTTCTAGACCACCCAGAGGCATCTCAGAAGAAAGGCCTGGTGATCTACTTCTGAAAAACCAGCCATTGAAAACCCTATGGAGCACAGTTCTACTCTGACACACATGGTGTCACCATGAGTCAAAACTGCAATAGACAGCAAGTGTTTTAAACACATGGAAAAAAACAAAGATTTATGATAGGCTAGTTTTAAAACCTCAGTTCACCAGAACCCTCCCAATGACCATTCATTTACAATTTTTTTAGTAAAACATGACAGTATAAGACAAAAAATCATCATCACACTATAAAAGGCACATACATAGACACTAAGCTCTATAGCATTATCTGTGATTCCCCAAATTCAGAGCTATAAAGAACTTGCAGTAGATTAATGTAGTTGATTGAAGCATCTTCCAAAGCCCACAGAGCATTAGCAATTACAATCTTACTTCTGAAACTGTGAACATCCTAATGAAAAAGCTTTAATGTTTATAATACATAAATTCCTTGAAATATTACCACATACCTTTTCTGAATCATGGTTAATCATTTTGACGTCAAGTAAAGATTTGATGGTTTTTGTCAGTTCCTTTTCATTCATCTGGGTGCTGTCTTGAAGCTCTTTATAGCTGACGGTCTCACTGTTGTTAAAGGCAAGGAGAACTGCCATTTGGTATGTTGTGACCATGGCTACATACGGTTTGCCCAAATAGTTCATTTTAACTTCGCCTACAATTAAAACAAAAATTGTGACAGCAAATTGACCATTCAAAGAAATGTTTCAAAATTACTTGAGTAATCATTGTTTATTTCAGACATTTTCTCCTGAAAGAGGGAAGTGGAGACTTATTGAATTGTTGTTAGCATTTCTGCCAGCAATGTAATCCTTTTTTTCTTTTGGGTGGAGAGGAGGATTATCAGTCTTGAGCACGTAGTATGAATCAGGGTTAAGCTACCATAACCTTTATCTGTAGGTTTAAACAATGTCTTTAAGTATTACTAGGGGAGTAAATTCTTTAAAAGAAGGTGGGAGGTGGAGGAGAGATGGACAGACAAGAGAAAGGAGAAAGAATGACAGCCTGCTACCATCAACAACCTCACGTGCGCTCTACATCTGGTCCAAGCCCAGGTAAGGTTCAAGTATGCTAAGGTCTACACGCACACTTAAAACACTACAGTTCTACGACACGCTGGGGGAGACAGCAGCATGATACTGTCACACTCAAGAGCTTGTAACAAACAGTATGACAAACTATCTGTACACTCTGTAGTCTCTAAGTGAACAACTTTAAAACAAATAAATGATGCAAATCAAAGAACTGATTCCTAAAGCATAAAACTGTGGTTTAGTGATTATAGCAAACACACACACACACATACAAACACACAGGCAGCATGATTTGACTTTTTTTTTTTTTTTTCCGTTTTTGCAGTTTTCAATGGAAGTTGTATATAAGATTATTTCACTCCTGCATCTTCTCAATTGTTTCTTCTTTATATTTGCCCTTTTCCTTTCCTACTTGGTGAGATTTGGCTTTATGTTCGAGGATCTTTTTGCGGTCTTTGTCCAGTTTTAGCCTACTGATAGCCTAGTGATAACCACCTTGCTGGGGTGAATGCCCACATGGACAACTGTGCCATTAACTTTCTCTTGTTTCACCCATTCGATGTAGATGACATATTTCTTCCTGTAAACCTGGACTATTTTGCCAATTTGCCGATGTTTATAGTGTCGTCGTATAACCTGAACCTCATCATCCTTTCGGATGGACATGGACTGAACACTGTATTTCTGTCTCAGTTCCTTGGAAAGAGAGGAAGACATAATCTTCCTGCGAATGTGGGAAGGTGCACTGAAATGCCTTTTGTGATTTTTGCTCCAGTCAGAAGTCACAAAGGGATTGAACTTCATTTTGGCTGCTGCAGCTTCGGCGATGGCCGCAAAAGGGAAAAGTGATTTGACTTTTTAATGGATTATAAACTAAACTAGCATGAGATTTGATTTTAAGGTTCTATATCTTAAATCAATGGAACTGCACTTCACATGAACTACTCCAGAGGAGGCATTTTCCCTGTTAGTGATAATTAGTAACATTGATCAAGAGCTTATGCTTCTTTTATTTATTGATCATGTAACTAAAGATTTAAAGGATAGAAGTCAATTTGCCATTTTAGTATCACCCCCACCCCCCAGATCCCCATATTAACTTTTATTATCATTATCAATTATGTCTTGGTTTAACTCACATTAACCAACAGAAAAAACTGGTATTCAGAAATATTTTTCAAAATTCTTTGGATAGGAAAAATTAATAAATTAATTAGAATATCTGATTAACACAAAGGACTTAAGTAAAAAAAAATCATTAGAAGTGTACCACTAGCAATTAGTATAAAGAGTACTTTAAAGGCTCTCCATTCAACAGTTAAGTTTGGGAAATGTGAGGAACAAAACATCACAGGAACTGTATTACATCATTTGTGCAATGACTGCTTAATCATATGCCCCAGAAACACATATAAAATAATGCATCAAGCACCAAGATGATTAAGTGGAACCATGCCACTTAATCAGGTAGTTATGACCTCATGACACTGTCACTGACTGTCATGAAGTCAACTCAATCCATAATACTGATACTGTAATATACTGACATGAGTTTGGGGACAGAATGAGTCTTCTGCCACAAAAAATAATCTTTCACCACCAACAGAACCCAAAAAGCATGAGGAAACAATACAAGTAAAGGGCCAAAGTACCGTTTACCTATGACTGAGTTATTCTACAACATGTAAAAACAGAAAAACTAACTAGTTTTACATTATATATTTTCCTTGCTATTTTTCAATAAATCATCAAGGATCGGAGTACATGGACCTGTTCCCACTTTTTTCCAGACCCTTCTCTCCTTAGCCAGCTCACAGGTGAAAAGACCGGGGAGGGGTAGAGAAGCATGCGGGGTAGGGAAGAAAGCCCCAAATTTGGACGATTCATTTAATTTACTGTTATATACACAGAAAAGGAATATGACAAAAGAGGATGATTTATGCTAACGTGGTGAACAGGGCGGCAACCTCTAAGGAACTCCAAACTAAAAGAAAGCATGTTGTACACACATAATTTTTAAAACAAGCCAATCATAACTGACCTAGCATTTACAAGAATAGGAAACAAAGAGCTGGCAAAACTCTCACAATAGTTTCATTCAAGTTGCTCCCCGATTACATGTCAGCAATCTTGCCTCTTAAGGCAAGCTTCTCTTTATGGAAGAATGTCAGCTAATAAATGTTGAGGGAATGATAGACCATTTTGCAACCAATAATGAAATAACTGATTCAGGCAAGGATCATCAACGGACGATAAAATCATTAGGAAAGGGTGTTTGAGGAACAGGGTATACATATGGAACCCAATGATCACCTCTCAGGTTCACCTGTTAATTGAAAACGGGAAAGAGTCACTTTACAATGGAGATACCTGGTGGCTACCACCTTAAGTGACCAAATTTCACATGTGGTAAAGTGTTATCAGCCCCCTTGAGTTCATCGTTTCTCGATTTCTGCTCTGTCACAAATGAAACTGATTTATATCCTGACAGTATAAAGATTGGGAGGTTCTGTATTTGTATCCTTTGTCAAGCTGTTCTCCTAGCATAATTCTACCCAAACTCCTAGTCATAAATCCAGTGGAATTTCAGGCTTTCTCTCAGTCAGTATCTGTCACATTTGCTATGGTAGACTGCTTACTTCTTAAAGTTCTTACCTCCATTGGTGATACAATCGCCACACTCTTCTTTGCCTATCTTGACTAAGTCCTATTCATCCTTGAAAACCAAATTTACCTATCTACCTATCAGCTCTCCCTCACCAATACCTGTCTGCCACCACCGTTCTATGTGATGCCCTAACACCCTGAGCTTGCCTCTCTATCACAACATTCAAAGCACTGTAGGATAATTACTAAGCTGTCTTTCCTCCAACTAGAGGTGAGCTTTTTGAGGGCTGAGGCTCTGTATTTTATATCTGTATACCTTTAGAAGAACTTAGAATACAGATGTTGAGTTGATGAATGAATTTAACCAAGATACAGATAAGAAAATAGGCTCAGAGAACTTGCTTAAGGCTACACAGCTAGTAAATTGTGAGCTACTATTTAACCCTAGTTCTTCTGACTTTAAATTCTTCCAAATACCACTGTATATCCTATCTCCAACTGTTTATAAAGACTCTTGGCTTACAATACGAAAAAAACAAATGATTTCTTGGGTTTTAATAAGCTGGGAGTATAGAAATGGACTAGTAATGAGTAATTTTGATTACATGTTAAGTATGAGTGATGGAGATTCTCAAGAAAACAGAACTCTAACTGATCAGCCCAGGATCAAAATGAATGTTTTAAAGAAGTCCTTGAGTTTGCGTCTTAAGCCAAACGTGGGCATGGCAGAACGAGTATCTTAAACATGGAGGGTGTTTGATAACCTTTTGTTAAATGAATAAATAAAAAACAAAACAAAACAAAACCTCCACCCAACAGTTTCACTGATAGATCACAGGTTTTTCTGCAGTGCCTTCAGTGATTCAAAACAAGAAATGAGTTTACAAAGTTAATATCCCATTTCCAAAATAAGAACTATTTGGCTTTAATTAACACACACATACACAGGCACACACACCCCTAAAACAAGACAAAACAAATAAACAAGGTCCAAAAACCAGCCTGGCAACTAGTACTATAGTTCTAAAACAGAAAAAACTTGTTTTCTTTCAGGCCAAATTCCATTGGTAAAAACTACACGTACCGCCTCTTTCTTCCTGTACACAGCTAGGTGCTAAACACCAAGAAAATAATAAACTTGTTTATTATCACTGAGGTAATGAGAATAAACAAGACAGCTTAATCTCCCCAAGATAAATACTCAGAAGCGGTACAAGCAAATTAAAGTCAGCTACATTAAGATCTATTAGCTTTCTTAGAAGACACAATATCTGAAATCCTGGCCCAGCAATTTTTTGTTTCCTTAAAATCAACTGTATTTATTAAATGAGAGTAGAAAACATTCATAACAGGTATAAAATAAAAGGTCACCTTTTAAGTGACCAGTTATTAAGGATATCAGTAAACACCTCTTTATTTCACAAAATAGCGAAAAAAATTAAACCCCCCAACTAGTTCAATAAAAATATACTTATACAAATAATGCAATATATATTACTACCATAATAAGCCACCATATCCAAGATGTACATATAATTGGTAAGTATTAGAGTTACTTGGATGAAATCTCTCTTATTTGAGTGGATAGAAAAGACTAATAAGGATTATAGTAACTGATGAGATTTGAATTTTACTGTATCATTTCTAGGAGATATTAACATATATCTTCTTTCACTCCTAGACAAAAGGAAAGCTCATTCCACGCATATTTCAAAGCAGAGCTTTAGCAAAAGTGAGAAAATTTGAGTGCTTTAACTAACACCTTCAGGCAACTAATAGCAACTGCATAATCTATAATTATTCAGGTATTAACTCTACTGTCAATAAGTGGACCCCATTATTTCAGAAAGAAGTAAAGGAAATGACGAGATTCTGATTAATGCTACTCCTAATCTGGAAACTACTGGAAATGGAGACTTTCTGGGGAAAGTATTTACTACTACAGTTCACTATACTGTCACAAATAAAAATCAAATGGTTAGGTCTCCTTATGACGCTATAACAGTTAATGAAATTTCCAAGGATACGTGGCATACTTAGAATAGGATATTAGGAGTATCAGACTCATCAAGTTTGAGTGTCTACATAAAGTTTCTAATGTCTATAAAAAGTAGTTTTCTATAGAAATGCAATAAACCATTATAAAATTTAGATATTCCCTTATTAAACAGTAATACTTTAAGCAGCATAATTATAAAATACTATTAAAATGTTCTGCACTTGAACTTCATTTGTTCCTTTAATGGTAACCAAAAAGGGAGCTGGAAAAGATTAAAAACTATAATTAGGCTATAAGAAATTTTTCTAAATTATTAACATAATCATACCAAGTAAATTTCATTAAACCACGTATAGTTGAATGCAACTTACCTGTACAGAGATAATGTAACCATGTAAGTTTCCTTCCACTGAAATGTTGGCTGTAAAATAATTCAAACTGAAAAAAAAAAATTTTTAATTATTTTCAGCTACTATAATTTATTTTCAGCTACTATAACTTACTTGGCTATCACCATGCTATAAATGTATTTTTTTAAAAAAAGGTTCACATTAGAAAGAATATTATAGCCCATCTGGTATACCTTCTAATTTTACGAATAAGACATACATGCAGTCCCTGGCCAAGATCATACAAATATTAACCCAGGTCTTTTCACTGACAATTTTGTCCAGGGTTTTCTCCAGTAAACCACAGCACTGCAAATGTGACTCTTCATATAAATTCAGAAATGACATTATAGTTAATTATCATTTTTGGATAATATTAATTTAGGCTTTATAAATACTAATTAATGACCAAAACCACCACAACATACATTTCCATATGAAAACATAAATCACACCTTCATTTCTATCTCCTATTTGCCAACGTATATACCCTTGCTGAAGTGACAGGTTGATTAATATTTTCATGATTACCTATAAAGTGACGTCTATGATTTAACTTATACATCCAGTAAAATAATAATACAAACAAAGTGTCAGAGTACTTGTCTTTGGATATTTTTTAGTTACTATAAACCAAAACAAAACCCATTGCCATCGAGTCGATTCTGACTCACAGTGACCCTAAAGAACTGACCCATATGGTTTCCAAGGAGCAGCTGGTGGATTCGAACTGCTGACCTTTTGGTTAGCAGCCATAGCTCTTAACCACTATACGCCACCAGGGTTTCTGTAATTGTGAATAAGTAAATTTAACATACTAGTAATGCAGCTTTGAAACTGTGAACACTCCTTTCCTGGACTGAATGTGTGGTTGTAGGACCTCAGTCCAAAACATAGAGCTCCTATCTTTTAAAGTGCTAGTATATAATACACAGTGGGAAAAGGACACTGAGATTGAAAAACATAAAAATTCAACTTCACTACAAACTGAAAAATATCTGAATGCATCATGTCACAACTCAGAATGTGAACATAATTTTAGCATGATGTGCAATATGTAACATACCTAAAGCCTTTATTTGTATATCAAACTTCACCTTTTAGGTCAACTAAAGCAATCAATAGAATCAGCACTTGATTCCAAGTTCCACTAGTCCAGAGAAGCTGAAACTTGTTCAGCATGTTTTCCCTCCAATATTGCAGCACTCTCCTCTACCAGCATAGCCACCAACCCCTTTGCATGATCACTAGAAAATAACTGCTACCTGGAATACAAAAGATTTTCTAACTGGTTCTAATCCAGATAAGACCAAACAAAAATATGCCATAAGGGGATTCTAGAAGCATACTTTGACTAATTAATAACCTCCTGGGCTGTCAAAGAAACCCTGGTGGAGTAGTGGTTAAGAGCTCGGCTGCTAACCAAAACGTTGGCAGTTCGAATCCACCAGGCACTCCTTGGAAACCCTATGCTGCAGTTCTACTCTGTCCTACAGGGTCACTATCAGTCAGAATTGATTAGACGGCAATAGGTTTGGTTTGGTTTTTTTTGGATTGTCAACGGGGCCCTGGTGGTTCAGCTGGTTAAGACCTCAGCTGCTAATCAAAAGGTTGGCAGTTCGACTCCACCGGCTGCTCCTTGGAAACTCTATGAGGGCAATTCTATCCTGTCCTATAGGGTTGCTGAGTCAGAATCAACTTGACGGCAACGGGTTTAACGGGGTTGTCAATAAAATTCCAGTACAACTATACAACTCATAATTTATAATGAGTTTGTGTACCAAAGCAAAATAAAGCACTTTTAAAAATAAGAAACCCAAGCTGAAAAGTGTTCTTTATAAATTATTTAAGTGCAAAATTAGCTTTAAGATTCTAAGCTGTGAAGGCACATGTTTTACCTGTTTATATTCCCAGCTACTAGCACTGTTCACTAATGTTTTATTGATGACATCAACATAGCAAAAGAAAATACTCTTTCATCCTGAAATTTAAAATCTAATTAAAAAGACTCTCATATCTATAGATGTTCAAGAACAAAATGATTCAGCTCCAAATGGGAATACTGTAAATTAATCTGGTATTACAAAGACAAAAGTTGTACAAACGTTGCTTATTATATAATAATTGTGTTACCAAAGTTTACTAAGTAAGAAATATATTTAACTTTCTCATTTTAAAGTAAGTAATACTCCGACTAAAGGATAGCATTTTTAAAAGGCTGTTTGAGGGCAATTAAATAGAACTCAAATGGCCTGAAAAATTAACAATTCATATTCAGTGGGTTTATTCAACTCTAAGAGTTGCATCAATATATACTACTTTAAATATCTCTTTATATTATTCAGGTTTGTGGGCCTGGTAAAAAAAGAAATATTACAATTAATACTTACTGGCTTAACGTGCAAAAATAATCACTTTTAATACAGTTTTATTTTCATAATTTTAAGATTTGTCATTGTTAGGTGCCACTGAGTCGGTTCCAACTCATAGCAATCCTATGTATGACAGAATGAAACACTGCCCTGTCCTGTGCCATTCTCACTATCTCCATTTTACACATAAGGTAATTTTAAGATACTTCTGTGTAAAATGGACATAATTTTTGATAAACAGCTGTATTAAGATTAAAATGTAAAAAATAAGAATTATCACTAAATCAAGATGAATTAATTTACACGAGAAACAGACACTATGAAATATACAAAAGGATTTTCATTCCTAGGTAATTGAAAACTTGGATTCACTAGGAAAAAATATCAGGACAAACTCCCTCTACTGGTAGATACAAAAGAACCCAAATGAACAGAGGCATATTCTTGGGCTTATAAATTTTATAGTCAGAGAGAAACCCGATTACTATTTGTAAATGAGCAAACTGAAATCTAATGAAGGCCATACATTTATAAATAAAGTTCATGAAGGTTAAAAGAACGATTACTGGAAAATAATTATTTCAAGGGGAGAGGGAAGGACATGCAGTTAGAAGAAAACTTTATTTGTGCTGGCCCCTACCTTCTCCCTTAATTATGAATGGAAAAGTAGGCTTAAGAAGAAACAAATAAGTTTTAAGAGGAGTCAATTTTCTTTCTCTTGCCTGGTCACAAATACATCAAAATGTTTTACCTGGCTATCCCATCCCAGGCCCCTACCTCACACCTATCCTTTCTGCGAAATCCATAATAGCCTGGGGATATACCCAAATGGTTATCTGGTGAATGCTCATCTTCATATGGTTTATAAGACAGTTTGTGCTTTAATCCCTTTTCAAAGAGAATGTAAAAAGTCTTATACTTCTACTCTGAAAGTCTACCTTATGCCTAGTATCCTGAAATCATCCTGGCAGGTTATATATTCTAATCTACTATTACCACTACTACTACCACCATTATGAGTATAATATCACATCTACTAACACCTAACATTTATTGAGCACTTACTATATACCAGGCTAGGTGCTTTACATGGATTACCTCATTTCATCCTCATAACACCACTCTGAGGTAATACTACTGTCAGTTAAGAGAGATTTAGAAAGTTACCTACCCAAAGCCACAGAGCTTGGTCAATGGCAAAATAAACATTTGAACCCAGAATTACCATTCCAGAGCTGCACTGTGTTTATTTTATTTGCAATCCTTTTTTTTTTTTAAAGAAAAAAAAAAAAAACTTCCTTTAATAAAATGATCCAAACTACCCACTGTGCACAGCTCTAGGAAACAATGTAATGAAATGGCATTTACATTTTAAATGTCATAAATCTATGCATAACTCACTGGTTCACAACCTCAAATCACTGTCCAAATAAAGGGTCTATTAACGGCTGATAAAGGTTTCTCTAGAAAAACTCCTACCCAAATTTTGATCCAATCAAGAAATAGGAAGCCTCTTTTAGTAAGTTAGAGATCAAGAGGGGTTAGTTTCCAGAAAAATGAAAACATGTCCACTCAAAAACCTGTATATGAGTGTTCATGGCAGCTTTACTCATAATACCAAAAACAGTGGAAACCATCTAGATGTCCATTCACTGATGCATGGATAAGTAATATGTGGTATTATTTATTCAGCAATAAAAAAGAATGAAGTACTCGCACATGCTACAGCATGAATGAACCTCCAGTAACTGCCAGTGGGTGGGGGTTTCCCTTGGGGAAATGAAAATGTTCTAAAACATGGTGGTGGTTGTGTAACTCTGTGAATATTCTAAATATACATTAAACTGTACATTTTAAATGGGTGAACTGCATGGTATATGAATTATATATCTCAATAAAGCTGTTAAAAAATGAGATAGTCTTTTTAAATGTTTTTTAAGCATTCCAGGGTTTCTACTCAATCATATTTTCAAGCAATTTTCCCTTGAATTTTCCAGCTTCAATCCATTTTTTTCCAGCATATTTCACATTTCATATTTGCCTAAATTACGGCCCAGAAATAAAAATAACTATTACACGGGGAAAAAAAAAAAAAAAAAAGAGCTCAAAATTCCAATTGAAAATTGGAAAATCATCTAAGTGTTAGGTATAACAATTTTCATAATTTAAAACTGCTTAAGAGCAGAGAGTAAATTTACTAAGAATAAGAGAAACATTTTGACAAAGAGCTATATGACACTCTTAGCATTTTAGTTTTAATATTAGTAACTACAATTATTTAACATTCTTCCCAAAAGAAAGACTGACTATAATTTGTGAATATATTCTTGTGTAATAAAGAATTTATTCATGCCCAGTTTGCTAACTCTATAAACTACTGGAATTTCCCAAGTGACTGGAGTCTTTGTTATTCATGGTGGGCACCCTGGCCTACACTTGATAGTTTATACTAACAAGATGACTCATGGTGGGCCCCTCCATAGATTATATTAAGGAGACGACTCAGGATGGGTGGTTGGCCATGCCAGAAACACCATCCACGTGATTAGAGGGTTGGAGCTTTGAGATGCATGCTATCAGTTGACCTCCAAGGAGGGAAGGGAGCTAGAGATTTGAGTTAAACTACTTGGCAAATGACTTACACAATCGTGCTTACATAATAAAGCCTCAATAAAAACTGCAGAAACCAAAGCTCAGGTGAGCTTCCCTGGTTGACAATACTCTGAGTATTGTGACACCTCATTTCCATGGGAGTAATTAATCCCTGAGGAAAATGGAAACTTTGCATTTGGAACAGTCCCACACCTTGACCAATGTGTTTCTTTGGGTGGTTCTGATTTACACCGTTTTGATATAATAAAGCCGTAAACGTAAGGTAGCACTTTTTTGAGTTCTGTGAGTCATTCTAGCGAACTATCAAACCTGAAGATGGTTGTGGAAACCTCCAAATCAACAGCCAGCTGGTAAGAAGTGAGGGTAGCCCTGGGGAGGGCAGTCTTGTGGAAGACTGTGTCTTCAGGCTGCAATTGAGCAAACTCATAATTTTTATATCACATGAGCCCTTAAAACTTTAGAAAAATGTTTAAAGGAATATAATATGAAGATAATTATTAAAACACCTTCGGTCTTCTAAAACATTTTCTGCAAACTTACCATCTGTACACTTTTTTCCAATTCCTGGGGAATTGCAAATGTAGATGAAGGAGCTTGAGTAAGAGGCCATGCACCAGCCTAAACAGAAAAAAAGTAAATAGATCAGCATCATCTAACTTGAAAATAAATACTTAAAAAATGATGTAAGAACTAAAACATCTTTTTTTCCTCCCTCAAAATTTTGGTAAAACCCATCAGCATTACTATCATGGGATATTTGATTCCAAATGTTTAACTCTGGAAGACACAATCGACTAAATGAAAAAAATCTAATCAGACATCTATTTATTAATCCTTTTTATCAGAGTATGTGAAATGATTAGTGTATGCCCACCATAAAACACATCCATACCTGTAGAACATATATTTGAAAACTAATTCCCAAATCTATTACTGTGTCTTGGTTTTTGATAAAATTGTTGAACTTATTGTTGAGATCAGCACTGACACTCATATCTGTATACATCCGATGTAGCTTGCTGGTAAACTCATAACCACAGGCTTGCTGTTAAAAAAAAAAGGGGGGGGGAGGGCATTTTTGTGTTTTTTAATATGATTTAAAAAGAAAAAAGGATAAGCCATATTGTAGAAAGCATTGGTTACTACTGTACTGTAAATGCCCTCACTGTGCATCTACACCTAAAACCAAAAAAACCCTGCTGCCATCAAGTCAATTCCAACTCATACCGACCATACAGGGCAGAGTATCATAGCTCAAGCAGCTGCTCAAAACAAATTCCCTTCTTTTTAAAGGTCATTAAATAAGTAAATGAAAACACATAATTATGATACAATAACTATCCCTTTAAAACACAAGCTTTTCTATAAATCCATGTATCTCATTTCAACACTGCAAAATGCTGTTACTATATATAAGATACTGTTTAATATTTAGTGTCAAATACACATGAAAAATTACTGGGAATACTCAAGTCAGTAGTCAGTAAAAAAGGGAAAGTACTTAAGCATATTTTTAATACCCATCTACTGAGTAATGACAAATCTTTTTCTTTGAAATTATTTCAAACTGTCAACATGAGGTCAAAAATCTGAATCTCAAATTTCAGGATATAAAAGGCTTTGTGTTCTGTTAATGTTACTTTAAAAAAACTTTTTTTTAAAAGTCAATTTTTGGTATGTTTAAGAAGGAGTACACATTAAATGCAATGCCTACAGGAAAAATCTGGACTACTGAGTAACTCAGAATAAATATAAATCAATTACTGGTTGTCTCATCTGCGTGTAAGCTAAAATGAGATAAAAATGAACTGAAATCCAACTGTACTCCAAAAACTTAAAGGAATATTTTAGGTTTATTCATCTATAAGTGATATAAGTCTTCAGTAAAGCAACTAATTATCTTCTGGATCTTTCTAAATTAATATATTGATGTATTTTGTCCTTTTAACACAGTATTTGCATATCCCACTGTATGAATATACCATTATACATTTAACTAGTCGCTGTTGATTATTTCCTATAACAAATAATGCTACAATGTCTCTGTGTACTAATGAAATAATTTCTAAGAGAGACATTACTGGATCAAAGGCTTACATTACCTTTAACTTATTGATCATGGCTTCTTCAGAATCCATTGACATAGACAACCCATGAATTAAACGTTTTGCCAGCATTCTTGCGTAGAACTACATTTAAAAAAATTTTTTTCAAGATTATTTCCTTTCTGATGATTTAAAGTTCCAAAATAAATCAAAGCTGGCTAAAACACAAATAAAACTTTTCTATTCAGAGCTTACCTTTTGAAAAACGTCCTTATCGTCAATATATTTGAAAACGGTAATGAAGCTCGTGAGTTTGTCTTCTACTTCATTCTCAGTCATCCCTTTTGCTGATTTCTTTAGTAAGTTGTCACAGTACTTAGCAAGCTCAAAGAGAAATTGATAATAAGTCTCATAAAGGGCCCTCATGTGCATATCATGTCTCAAAGGAGGCAAATTAACAATAAAATGAAGATCAATGGACAAGGTCTTTGCTGTCCTAAAACTTGTTTAAAAAATATGAAAATAAATTAAGGAACTTTAAAAGTATATGTCATAGAATAATTTAAAAAAAAAAAAACTATAAACACATCAAAAATCAAATCAACAATCAGGGACTAATAATAAAAGCACTGATATAAAGTAATCAAGTTCCTAAAAAAGCACCTAAGTGAATTTTGAGCAGTTATATAATTTTCTGACACTAAACAACTACTTCTTCTTACTCTTACAACAATCCTGTAAAAGTTTCCTTCAAAGGTTACTGAAAATTTATGATCAGACTTCCTTTAGATATCAGATATAACAAAATTTCCATGAGAAGTAATGCAAATAAATATTTCAAGGCAAACACATTGTAAAACTCAAACTTTATCAAATGAAATGTTTTCTTATTATTACTTAAGGAAATGCTATGGTATATGGACTACTGCATTTCTTAAATAAAAGCCAAATTACATATGATGTAGACCATCATTTTTATTTTTAGTGATTTAATTTCATCTATTTTTCTGAAAAACACTGAAAACATCAATTTGACATTCTCTTCAGTTTTTATCTTCTAATAAAGACTTTTCAAAAGATTATTTTTAAGCAACCATCAAACTTACCAGTTCAGGTGCTTTGCAAACAGATTTGGGTTCTCTGTAATTTACTACTGATGTAAGGGCCTAAACAGAAAACAGGCCAGTAATTAGGCACCAGCAACAGGGTAGAAAGTACAGCTGGTTCACTATATGCTATAATCTCTATGTTCAAAAAATACCACACCACGAAAAACTTGGCATCTTAGTGGCAGTCTGTTAATAGTGTTTTCATATCTAACACAGGGTGAACTCCTCTAAATGTATTCCTCATGATAAAAAACCACACCCACTGTCATCGAGTCTATTCTGACTCATAGTGACCCTACAGGACAGAGCAGAACTGCCCTATAGGATTTCCAAGGCTGTCATCTTAATGGACGTAGACTGCCACATCTTTCTCCCACAGATTCAAACCACTGACCTTTTGGTTAGCAGCCAAGCACTTAACAACTGCATCACCAGGGCTCCTTTCCTCATAATAATTACAGAGTAATTATATATTCTATTCCTATTGAAAGATGTTCTTTATAAGTTACTACTAAAATCTGAACACAGATAAAATAAGGCTACTTTTAGCTTACAACAACCTTTCAAACAAATTTCCTCTAAAGAATACCAAAACTGAAGTTTATAAAAATACAGTAAAACCTGCAAAGGCTGGAAACCGTGTAAGGCGGAAACCTGTCAGAGAAGGAAAACTCAAATATTTTCCACTAACAGACAGCAATAAAAAAGTGGTAAGACTGCACTCTGTCAAAGGCAGAAAACTTCCAAGACCTGGAAAAATGAGGCAGTCCCACTGAGTTTCAGCCCTCACAGTTTCACTGTTAATATTTATTTTTAAGTATTATTCAATATAGCCCAAGTACCCAAGTATTATATTCCAAAGGAAAAATCCATACTAAAGAATATTAAAATTATTCAGGTACTTTTTAGACAGTATTAGTTTATTTGCAACAATTCCCCTTATGTAACATAATCACAGGAGTTCAAAAAAACATTTAATTTAACCATTCTCTGAATAATTTAAAAGTTGTTAATTATTTCTACTTTAACTTTCACATTGAAATTAGTTACCTGAAGTTGATCTCCACATCTGGACCAGAAATCTCATAATTAGGAGCCCTAATTCTGAAACTGCCTAAGAATGATGATGACTCAAGGACGACGATGAAACAGAGAATTTTTTATAGATAAACATGAAGGTTACCTTATCCAGTGCACTCATGAAGTGCTGATCACCATTCAAAACAGTGTTGATAAGTTGAACAAATTTACCATGTACTTCCAAAACTGATTCCACAAACAGTGTTGGCATCTAAAAATACGAAATACAAAGTACAAAATCACATTTTAAGAAGTTCAAGGATAAAATCATGCTTACTAAAGGTGTGTTTAATTAAGAGTAAAGTCTCCCCCAAGCAAATCATATTTTATATACACGTACACACTCAGAAAATGTTTTAGCTAAGATGGTCTTAAAAATGTTTAATGCTGACATTGAAATGAGCTCTCCATTCAACACCAAAAATGCAACACTGCGTAGGTTCCTCTGCCGGAAGAATCCTCCAAAAACATACTTCTCGCTTATGTTGGAATACCATAACTTAAGGGTAACAAGATACAATCTCTGAACTACCATGCCTGTCACTTTCATAGAGGGTTATATAAAAACAAAAACTACCTTCAAAGCCACTGATGGCTGAAAGAGACAGGAAGGCTAAAGAGTCAGTATCTGTGGGAATACAGGACCCTGGAGCTGGGTGGGAACAATCAACCCCTCACAGCTCAGAAGCAGGAAATACCTAGTAGGGCAAAAGTAAGTTTTCCCTCTTAATGAAGATAACTATGAAGAAGTCCGTACCTAATTAACTAAGTCAACTAAAAGCATCTGAGTCTCTCACAAATGCATTATTGTTTTCTCTTTCTCGTATTTCCATCTCCCAGCCCTTGACACCAAACTCTATACCTCTATGCCCAGTGTCACTCAACACCCTGTATCTACAAACCAAATGATATAAACTAACAAACCTAATAAACAATACAAACTAATAGTTCTACAAAATGGAAAATTTATGCATTCATCGTGGCAGGACATAAAAACTAAGAAGAACATACAATAAATTATTTACCAGAAAAACAAATCTACAACTAAGGTTATCAGCTCCTAATTAAGGCGTCTGAGCAATGGTTATCTATGCACACATTACTATATTAAGACGAAGAGCAAATATTCTTCTTTAGAAAGATACAGAAGTAATATTTCATGTCATATCTTATTCCTCAGCCATCACCAGTAATAACAAAAAAGGTAGTTCAACAAGATTGTAATGATAGGAACACACTTTGATAGGACAGGCACCTCCCCTTGCTGCAAACAGTCATTTGCCTGGTAGGCTACTCTTAAGAAAGATGGGTATTAGGAATACGAAGGTCACTGTTTTAGATAGCAAACAAATATACATAAGGAAGATTGTTTTAATCTAAATTTGCTTCCTGGACAATCAAATTCAGAGAATATGCAAAGAAAAAAGTTTCAAATTGTCTGTATTACCACTGACTAACGCTACCACATCAACAACTAATTAAGTATTAATGCCAGCTATGAAGAAACTTAGTTATTTATAAACAGTCAACATATTTTTCTGTGAGAAGTTAGTTAACAATTGCTAAGTGAACACATCAATATGGCTAAGAAGTTCATCTCATCCAATGATTTTCTAATAATTTGATAATTACAAGATGAGTCCAACAAACTCTAGGTTTAAAATGATTTTAATAAAGATGACTGATCTGTTGGTATAGTAAAACTATGCAATTTTTTTCTTTCATCTTATAAAACTGTGAAGTCCAAAGAAAAACTCCATAATAAATCTGATCAAGAGAAAAAATTTCCAGTTCCTTATACAACTCACATTTTCCTGAGTAAGATTACTGGTTGCTCTGAGGCCCTCATCATGGATATGATTTTGCAGCTCCTGAATCATATGAGGTAAACCAGTGGACACAGCACGAAGTAAGACATACATATTTGCCATGTCTGAGGGGGAAAAATTGATTATTAACTTCGCAAACATTTCAAAAAATATTTTTAATTTACTTTATTAGGTAACATGTGCTTCAACATGCAGAAGTACAAAACAGTATATAAAGTGCACCCACACCCTTGTCTCCCAGTCACCTAGTCCCACTCCACACAGGAAAGCAATGTTGTTGTGGTTTAGTATCTTTCCAAAGATGTGGTATGCCCATTCAAGCAAATACACAGATTCTTCCTTTTGCCCCTTTTTACACAAATAGTATACTGTATTTTATGTATTATTCGCAGTTGTAGAACACTTAACATTTTAATTTGAGACCTTTTTATATCACTATATAAAGAATTTGCTCGGATTTTACAACCACGTAGTACTCCGTTATATGGATATATTACAATTACTTAACAGTCAGTGGAAATTTGTTTCCAATCTCTTGGTATTACAAACAATGTTCAATTAATAATTTGTATGCTGGCAAATATATCTGTATTATAAATCCCTAGAAGTGGAACTGCTGTGTCAAAGTTTAATCTTGTAATAGACCCTTCTAAACAGCACTCCCAATACCCAGGAACTCCCTTGCCAACAACATGCTATCAAACTTTTTGATCTTTGCCACTGAGAGGTGAAAACCATGTCTCAGTGTAGGGGTCTTCATTTTCAACTTTACTGACCTATAACACACATACAAAAAGTGTGGAAATCGTAAGTGTGTATCTCAATGAATTATCACAAGTGAACACACAACAACACACCCACGTAATCACCACCCAGAGTATGAAATAGAACATTACCTACACCCTAGAAGTCCCCTTCATGCCTCCTCCCAATCACTATGTACTCCTCTTGCTCCTCTGCAAAGGTAACCACTACCATGACTACTAAACCACAGATTAGTTTTACATGTTTTTGAACTCTATGTAAATGGAATCATACAATATGCATTCTTTCATGACTGGTTTCTTTTGTTCAACATGTTTATAATGTTCATCCACGTTGTTAGGTGCCATCGAGTTGGTTACAACTCATAGTGACCTTTTGTAAAACAGAACGAAACACTGCCCGGTCCTGTGCCATCCTCACAACCCTTGCTACGTTTGAGCCCACTGTTGCAGCCAATGTGTCAATCCATCTCGTTGAGGGTCTTCCTCTTTTTCGCTGACCCTCTACTTTACCAAACATGATGTTCTTCTCCAGGGACTGGTCCCTTCTGATAACACGTAGAAAGTATGTGAGACGAAGTCTTGCCATCCTTGCTTTTAAGGAACAGCCTTGCTGTACTTGTTCCAAGACAGATTTGTTCATTCTTCTGGCAGTCCGTAGTATATTCAATATTCTTCGTCCACACCATAATTCAAAGGCATCAATTCTTCTTCAGTCTCCTTTATTCGTTGTCCAGCTTTCGCATGCATATGAGGCGACTGAAAATACCATGGCTTGGGTCCGGCACACCTTAATCCTCAAAGTGACATCTTTGCTTCTCAACACTTTAGAGAGGTCTTTTGCAGAAGATTTACCCAATGAAATGCGTCGTTTGATTTACCGACTGCTGCTTCCACAGGCATTGATTATGGATCCAAGTAAAACAACATCCTTGACACTCTTTTCTCTGTTTATCATAATGCTGCTTATTGATCCAGTTGTGAGGATTTTCATTTTCTTTATATTGAGGGTAAACCATACTGAAGGCTGTAGTCTCTGATCTTCATCTATAAGTGCTTCAAGTCCTCTTCACTTCCATCAAGCTAGGTTGTGTCAGCTGCATATTGCAGGTTGTTAATGAGTCTTCCTCCAATCCTGATGCCGCATTCTTCCTTATACTCCATATATTGTATGTAGCTATAATTTGTTCATTTCCATTTCCATTCTACATTATTGGACATTTGGTTGTTTCCAGTTTGGGGCTAGTACGTGCTGCTATGAATATTCTTGCACGTATCTTTTTTTTGAATATGTGCATGCATTTGGGGCAGCAGGTTATATACCTAGGGGTGGAATTGCTAGGTCATATCATTATGAGCGAGACTGAGCATCTTTCTTCATATATTTAAAAACTGTTTGGATTTCCTTTTCATATCTTTTGCCCTTTTTCCTACTATTAAGAACTCTTAAGGTATTAAGAAAACTAGCTCTTGTGATATAAAAATGTGCACATTTTCCCAGTTTTTCTTTTGACCTTAAAATATACTTTGAAAATATATTTTTCCAAAGTATACTGCTATCAAACAAGGTCATTAATATCACACACAAGTAAAATTTTGCTGTAGCGGTTGCAGCAGTACATTCAAAAGCAGTTGTAGCAGTACATAGACAGGGAACGGCCAGGGGTTCAAGCAGATTCAGAAGAGGATGTGGAATGAGGGATCTGCTGATGTCAGATAGATCTTGGCTGAAAGCAGAGAATATCAGAAAGATGTTTACCTGTGGTTTTTTGACTATGCAAAGGCATTCGACTGTATGGATCATAACAAATTATGGATAACATTATGAAGAATGGGAATTCCAGAACACTTAATTGTGCTCATGAGGAACACGTACGTAGACCAAGAGGCAGTCATTCAAACAGAACAAGGGGATATTGCGTGGTTTAAAGTCAGGAAAGGTGTGCATCTGAGTGGTATCCTTTCACCATACGTATTCAGTCTGTATGCTAAGCAAACAATCCAAAAAGCTGGACTATATGAAGAAGAACATGGCATCGGGATTAGAGGAAGACTTATTAACAAACTGCGTTATGCAGATGACGCAATCTTGCTTACTGAAAATGAAGAGGACTTGAAGCACTTACTGATGAAGGTCAAAGATTACAGCTTTCAGTATGGATTACACCTAAACACAAAGAAAACAAAAATCCTCACAACTAGACCAATAAGCAATATCATGATAAACAGAGAAAATACTCAAGTTGTCAAGGATTTTATTTTACTTGGATCCACAATAAACGCCCATGGAAGCAGCAGTCAAGAAATCACATGACATACCGCATTGGGCAAATCTGCTGCAAAAGACTTCTTTAAAGTGTTGAAAAGCAAAGACGTAACTTTGAGGACTGAGGTGTGCATGCCCCAAGCTATGGTATTTTCAATCGCCTCATATCCATGCGAAAGCAGGACAATGAATAAGAAGACCAAAGAAGAAATGATACCTTTGAATTATGGTGTTGATGAAGAATACTGAATATACCATGGACTGCCAGAAGAACAAACAAATCTGTCCTGGAAGAAATACAGCCAGGATACTCCTTAGAAGCAAGGATGGCAAGACTTTGTCTCACATACTTTGGACATGTTATCAGAAGGGACCAGTCCCTGGAGAAGGACAACATGCTTGGTAGAGGGTCAGCAAAACAGAGGAAGACCTGAGACAAAACGGACTGACATAGTGGCTGCAACAATGGACTCAAGTATAACAACAATTGTGAGGATGGCGCAGGACTGGGCAGTGTTTCGTTTTGTTGTACACGAGATCCCTGTGAGTTGGAACCGACTCGATGGTGCCTAACAACAACAACAACAACATATGTATAACATGCTTCAGTAGTAAATAGTTTTTCAAGGTCGTTGCATCAATTTAACGCCCACCTCAGTGTAAAACAACTTTCCACTAGTCTACATACTTGTCAACACTTAGCATTTTCAGTCATATTAATTTTATATTAAAACAGTGAGTATATATTGATATGTTAATGTGGTTTTGATTTGTATTTCCTATTTTAATGAGATTCAGTACCTTTTTATGTGTTTATTAGCTATTTTGATATCATCTATTCCGTAGTGCCTGTTCAAGTTTCTTGACCATTTTGCATATAAATCTTTTTCCATTGTTGCCAATATCCTACCCTACAACTGTCTTTTCACTCTCTTTTTGGTCTTTTGATGATCCAAAGCTATTAACTTTAATGTAATTCACGTGATCAATCTTTTCTTTGTGGGCAGTGCTTTTCATGTTCTATTTAGAGTACCTTTCCCTACCCCAAGGTCATGAAGATATTCTCCTCTATTATCTTCTAGAACAGTGTTATTGTTTTACCCTTTACATTTAGATCAAAAACTCACCATGAATCAATTTTGTGTATGGTGTTTGAGGTACAGATCTAATTTCATTCTTTCCAAATGGATATCCAATTGACTCAGCACTGTGTTAAAAAGACTATCTTTCACTCACTGCTCTGCAGTGCCCCCATGGACTTACATCAAATGTCTATACATAGATAGGTTGTTTCTAAGCGCTCTATTTCATTCCATTGGTCTAGTTGTCTATGCATACACCAGTGTCTCACTGTCTTCATTATTGTGGTTTATGATAAGTCTTGCTATTCTATAAAGTATATCTTCCAATCATATTCAACAAGATTGTCTTGGCTAGTCTTAGGGCAAGACTGTAACTTTCACAATTTAAAATAAAGGAAGAAAGAAAATTCTTGAATTTTCATTAGATTGTCCAGGATCTATAAACCAATGTTGTTTTTAATAGCGTATAGTTTTCTATGTAGGTCTGGCACATCTCTTGTCACATTTATCCTCTATTTGATAATACTTAATGTCATTTTCTCTTTTTCTAACAAATTCCACGTTTTTCACTGTTCATGGCTGGTATGTCAGCGTAATTTTATTTTGTATTTCTCCTATTATGAGACTGAGTATCTCTTCATATATTTAAAATCTGTTCATACTTCCTTTTCTTATCTTTTGCCCTTTTTCCTACTATTAAGAATTCTTAATATATTAAGAAAATTAGCTCTTGTGATATAAAAATGTACACATTTTCCCAGTTTTTCTTTTGACTTTAAAAATATACCTTTCTAAAACAGTTATTCAAAATAAACTATTAATAATCTGCAAAACGTATATTGAAGATTTTAAAGACCATTACTAAAATATGTTTTGAATCTAAGGTGGCTGGGAGCTAATCTAAAAGATGGGTTTGTAAGTTAATTTTTATTCACATTTATGTCTAGTATCACTTACCATTTTTTTTCTCTTGTCGGATGATATTATGACACTCTGCATGTAAGAACTGTAAGTGGTCTGCCACCATTCGTTGCTGACATTCGTGAATCACTTTAGTATATGAACTTGGATGTAAGTATTTTCGACATCGAATTTCTTCATCTTTTAATCTACCTAGAACCTACAGAAATATAATCTTTGATTTATGAACTACTAGGTTTTACTATGATGAAAAACTTGTAATATCAGTAAGTAAATTAGGTAGTCATATTGTAATGGCTCAATTAAACACAATAATGGTAATAAAGAAGGGTTATATAGCCAATTTAAACCCACGTTCCATCAATCCTTTAAAATGTTTATTTAAGCTACTAGTTATCACCTACATGTCACCACAATCTTCTGTAGAAGAACTAAAGTTAAATGGTCTGCATTTTGTGTTCATTTACAGACCCCGATCATTCTATTATGTGAACAACCCAGTATGCAACAGGAAAAGAAGGTACACATTATTAAAAACTCAAACAGGTGGCCACTACAGGTAGTCCTTGACTTACAACGTATTCGAGTTACAACAAACTGCACTTGTGACCATCTTTTTTTCTTTTTGCACATCTTATCATTAGTAATATATACTACATACAATGTTGCATCACATAATTTGGTGATGTTATCATTCTCAGATGTTCACTCACAGACATTCAATGTTATGATTTACTGTTCAAAACAATGCCATAAAGCAAACTACGGCAGTAACAATAAAAACTAAAAAAAAAAAAAGGAAGTATTTGACTTACATCAGAACCGACTTATGTCGGAGTCATCAGAACGAAACCCCGTTGTAAGTCGGGGACTACCTGTATATGAATATTTAAATATCAAACTAAAGAATAATTTACATCAACTGAATCAAGCAGACCTTTACTAAAGCTTAACCTATATAAAAAGCACTGAGCTACAAACAATACACTGATTAACATTAACCAGAACTAGTTATTAAGAACAGAGAATTAACTAATTTCAACATCAAAACAAAACTGCAATGAAAATTATGCTAGCACAGCACATGTACATACAAGTGTAAGTAGACTAAGAAAACACTGTAACGTAAAGCTATGTAACTAGAGTTTGTGAACTTAACTGGTCCCAGGGAACTATGTATATTTGAGGTTTTGAGAGTACTGCTGTGTCTGCCTGGGCATCAAGAGAAGGAACATATAAAGGAAAGGGAAATAATACATCATGCTTGTGTACTTCTCAAAAACCTTTGGATGAAAAGGAGGCTCAAGACGAGACAGTCGGCTACTCTCTGGAGGCAGGAGTGCAGGGAAAAGTCACAGAAACCAACAGCATGCAAGAAGGTGCCTAGATTAAAAAGGTGTTCACCATGTTTCATCAACTAAGAGTCAATTTGGTCAACAAGTTTTTCTTTTAAAATAAAAATAGCACTTAAAAGGATTAAGCCAATTAATCATTTATAGCATTCTATAAGTGGCTTTAATCAGCTTGCTAGATTAGCTAAATGCAACAGGAATTAGAGTATGGGCTTGAGGGAGGTGAGGGAAGATGGGGGGAAAAAATGCAAACTTGGGGACAGACAAGGTTGGGGTGCCCCAGTGCAGGGCTACAAATAGCTATAAAACCACCAGAGGCCAGAGGGAAAAACTACAGAAAGAAAGTAGGAAGGCTCCATTGATCAGTAACTAATTAAATGTATAGAGATGAAATTCTAGGATTTTAGCACTTGAAGCTACTAACTCATTGCCGTCGAGCCGATTCCAACTCATAGTGACCCTACAGGACAGAGTAGAACATTTGCCCCACAGGGTTTCCAAGAAGCCGTTGGTGGATTCAAACTGCCGACCTTTTGGTTAGAGGCTGAGCTTTTAACCACTGAACCACCAGGGCTCTGCCAGAGCTATTAAGGTTCACCATTATTTCCTGAATTGATCTACTTATATAAACACTATTTTCCAAACATAATTTAATTCCAATGGCCTCTATTTTAAAGCCAGGTATGCTATTATTGTTGTGTGCCGTCAATTTTGACTCATAGCGACCCTATGTGACAGGGTACAACTGTCCCATAGGGATTCCTAGGCTGTAATTTTATAGGAACAGATCGCCAGGTCTTTTTTCCTGTGGAGTGGCTGGTGGGTTCCAACCACTGACCTTTCGGTTAGCAGTCGACCACTTTAACCACTGTGCCACCAGGGCTCCTTAAAGCCAGATATAACAAGGTGTACATGAATCACTCTGTCTGCACTTTAAGACTACTTCTAGAGCCTTACAGAAGAGTCTAAGATGCAAAAGGGCTAAGAACTAAGAACTACTTGTTTAGTATAACCTGCACTGAATAGATGGAGGAAAAAAGGCCTAGAAGACTTGTTCAAGGTCCCAGAGATAATTAGTGGCAAAAACAGTAATAGAATCAAACAACTCCTGATTCCTAGACCATGGCTTTGTCAAATATATAATGGTGTTATCAGTAAATACTGATTGACCGATGTTTTACAGCTATTCCATTTATATCATTTTATCTTTCTTGGTTAAACTAACAAAAATCATTCAATACTAAAATGCTTGCAATCCAACACCGCAGGTGAAAATACCTGGTTAAAAATTCTCACATATCTTGTACGATGACTGAATTTATAATATGACTATATTTTACAACTAATAAAATAGATATGGAATTTTAAATATAATATAATCAATAAGTGTTGCTTTAATAATTAATTAAAAATTTTTGTAGAGGTTTCTCTTAGCCTTCCAAGAACTTAAAAGACAAAGAATGGCCTATCCAAGTATGCAGAATTATTACATCTCCCCTTATTTCTCCAAAAAAGAAAAAATCCAAATACCTAGCTTCTGCACTTCCCTATTCCCTAAACACATACTAAGTACAAAATCCAGTTTATTATTTTGCAAATAAATAATAATATTAATTAGAGACAAGCAAACCCCTAGCAATCAGAATTTATCAAAAAGCATCAACCATGATGAAAACTGGAATAGCACTTTTCATCAAGGAAATGCTCTAGCAAGAGCAATGACTTATCAATAGGTGTTGCACATTAACTATATAACTCAGAGTGATGATAAATAGAACATTATCCACCAAAAAAAATATATATATTAGCTAGGAAAGTTAATGTCAAGTAAAACCATGCCTCATATATAATAGGTATATTTAACGTAGTATGTCTTATTTCTTACCTTTTCCATATACTGTGAGCAGTTTGATTCCTGTAATAAATTTGAAGCTTCTTGTTTGTAATACTCTCCTGTTTCAGTCAGAAAGGGAGACTCAAAGATTTCCTGATAAAACTAAATAAATCAATTAAAATTACATTAAAAAAAAACTGCAAGTAAATTTAAGAAATTAAAAGTCTGATTATTTATGTTTTAAATGTTTTAAACATCATGTTTATCTTTACCTTTAAGGGGAATTTTTTCTTATACTGTTCAACATGAACAAAGGAGTTAATAACCCCATGGATTACTTTCTGGTTCGGGTCTTCTCCACCACGATCACTAAAACAAGGTATAACATAAAATATTCTTGAGAATAGAAACATCTACTGAAATATACCAAAGTATGTCAAAACATGGCTGCTAATTCCACTGATCTAATCAAATTATAAAGCATTTGAAAAGTCAATGCATGCATGATGCTTAAAATAATTTTTTTCGTATCACAACAATATTGTAGTTACTATCTACATAGGATGTCATTTCAATTAAAGAAAAATTTTAATTGTAAAATTAAAAATACAATGTCAATACTGGAATGATACTTCTTTAATTTTAGTGAAGCAGATATGAGCCCATCAAGTGTCAAGACTTAAAGACTGGTGTCACGAACTCTATTAGAGGGTTTGGTTCTGAGAATGTCAGTATTTGAGGCATTACAGGAATGTCTATAGTAATTCGATGGTATACATTCCTCAAAGGTACATTCCATATAATGTATCACTCATTGTGATATACTATAAGGTATCACCCTATATAATGCATCACTAGTAGCTACTGTTCTTCTAAGAGACCTCCTGGAGGAGCTGAGCTGTTTTCCATTGAAGCACAAAGGTATTTCCCTATTCGGAAATTTAGTGAGATAAAGGTTTTAATATTTCTATATCCCTTTACGATTACAGGAGCCCTGGTGATGCAGAGGTTAAGAGCTCAGCTGCTAACCAAAAGGTTGGCAGTTCCAATCCACCAGCCACTCCTTGGAAACCCTATGGGGCAGTTCTACTCTGTCCTATAGGGTTGCTATCAGTCGGAATCGACTTGACGGAAAAGGTTGTTTTTTTTTTTTTTTTTTTGGTTATAATTACAATGGGTTTTTAAATCATTTCAATAATCCATGTGACATTTGATAAGTTCCCACTCAATGGCACTACTGAGACGCCAGTCTGAACAATCAAATAAGAAATGTACGTGAATATTAGCTTTTCTAAGTTATAGAAATAGGAAAGTGAAATTGAAAAAAAAATAAACAATTTACTGAAAGCCACAGTAAAACAGTCTAGCCCTAGGTTGGGAATTTCTGACTCCACTACTAATGCTCATATCAAACCATTATGAGGTCAAAGGTTGACCTTCCTATTGGTAATCTTCCATTATACTTTAAAAATTTTTTAAATTAATTATCTTTATAAAGAGAGTCACACAAAATATGCTATCAACATGCCCTAGTGAAAGCTTCTTATTATTTATACTGGGATATAAACATGCTCTAAACATTTAAGTTTAAGAAAAACATTGAGGCAATTATCTTTATGAATTAGTGTCCCTCCCTGCCTCTGCATCCCTCTAATCCTCTTTCATTTTTCCTTTAATTATCTGGATATTTTGTATATGAATTAGTATTGCTAAAGTAATTTTGTCAGTCAGAGTCTTAAATACAAAGTCTACCCCTTAACATTACTAATAAGAAAAATGAGTTCACATAAGGTCACACGCAGTGAGCTCCTTTCCTCTGCTCACCTTCCACTGGTTCTTTCTTAAGCATAAGTTCAATCTGGTGAAAGAATGATCTAACCTATCTATTTGGAACCGACTACTTATTTTTTTCCTTTAAACTTTATCCAGACCAAATGAAAACCAATCAAGAATGAGAACTATCTGAATATTTGGAAAACCAGGTTACCTAAAATTCTTTTTATGAACAAATTCTATTTTCCTTACTCACTGCCAGGAAAACTTCTACTCCTGCCCTTCTTAGGACTCTCACCATTTGTCTATGATCTCAAAAGACCTCTACAAATTGGAATCAAGTAAAGCATTGCCTAGAAAAACACTGGTATCTCCTAGTGCTTAATAACTAAACTGTCCTCCCTATAACAACATGAAGAAGAATGCGGCATCAGGATTGGAGGAAGACTCATTAACAACCTGCATTATGCAGGTGACACAACCTTGCTTGCTGAAAGTGAAGAGGATTTGAAGTACTTACTAATGAAGATCAAAGACCACAGCCTTCAGTATGGATTACACCTCAACATAAAGAAACAAATATCCTCACAACTGGATCAATAAGCAATATCATGATAAACAGAGAAAATACTGAAGTTCTCAAGAATTTCATTTTACTTGCATCCCCAAACAATGCCCATGGAAGCAGCAGTTAGGAAATCAAATGACGCATTGCACTGAGCAAATATGCTGCAAAAAAATCTGCTGTGTTAAAAAGCAAAGATGTCACATAAAGGACTAAGGTGCACCAGACCCAAGCCATGGTGTCTTCAATCTCCTCAAATGCATGCAAATGCTGGACAATGAATAAGGAAGACCAAACAATTGATGCCTTTGAATTATGGTGCTAGCGAAGAATACTGAATATGCTATGGACTGCCAGAAGAATGAAAAAATCTATCTTGGAAGAAGTACAGCCAGAACGCTCATTAGAAGCAAGGATGGCACTTTGGACATGTTATCAGGTGGGGCCAGTCCCTGGAGAAGGACATCACGCTTGGTAGAGGGTCAGCTAAAGAGGAAGACCCTCCATAAGATACACTGACACAGTGGCTGCCAACAACGGGCTCAAGCATAACAACAATTATGAGGATGGTGCGCAGGACCAGGCAGTATTTCATTGTACACAGAGTCACTATGAGTCGGATGGAACTAACTCAATGGCACCAACAACAACATAAGAATACCAGCATCTGAATTCAGAACGTGTTAGGCATAATTATACAATCTTTAAGATCACCATGTATTCTTATAAATGTATAAAAAAGTATTATGCAAAATCATTACATATATGCTGTATTTCTATTCGGTCTATAGATAATGAAAGTAAACTATATAATAATGGTAAGTAATTTATGAAAACACTGAATAAACTATGGTCTCATCTAAGAATAGTGGTCTCAAGAGGTGAGCCTTGAGAAAATAATTTGAAGAGTATTTAGAAATATGGCTGATCATTTAGTCTTAACAGAAACTGTGTGGAAAATGCCCACACAATCACAGTAAAATTACCAAGGGAATGAAACCACTCAGCTGGAATGACAGGGATTAATAGGTTTAGTTCAGCCCAGCAGTTTAAATCAGGACTTTGGAGTCATGCTGCCTGGGCTTGAGTTCTGGCTGCGTTAGTATGTCACTTGGGCAGTCACTTAACCTCTCAGTACTTAGAGATTTCCTCTTCGGTGAAGTGGGGATAAAAACAGTACCTCTTTCATGGGGGAGTGATAAAGATTAAGCATAATCTACAAAAGCACTTAGCACAGTGCCTAGTATATGAGTAAATAATCAATAAACATTAGCTAGTATTTTAAATACTGATAGGCACCAAATGGAAATATTTTCAACCAATTAGAGAGGTGAATAAAGCTAAGAGATCAAAAAAGCACTAACTGCGATTTTAAAATCAAGGATTTTAAAGCCAACTAATCGAGCACTTAACTCAGATAACAGACCAGGTCTGCAATGGTCATTAAAAGCTAGGCTGGGGAATTCTCCAAAGTCCTGATACTGATATGTGAATCCGGGAAAATTAATCTCTTACTGTACTCTTCATTTAGCTCATGTGTGAAATAAGAATAGGGTTCCAGCACACTAAACATAGCCTCCTGCTCCTACTCTGAAAAATAACAGAAAGAATACTTCTTAATACTCCGTTGTTGTCACAGCCTTGGACTTGCAGAGACTGAATAAAGATGGAAACAAGACAGGGTAGAGTAGAAAACTAAAACTACAGACAAAACTGCACATGGCAAGAACTGCTACCATAAAGGCGGGGGAAGAGAGTGGAGGAAGACAGATGCGAAGCAGCATATACTGGAAGCTGGAGGGTGCACAAAGGGAGACAAAATCAGGGCATCAGGGAGATCCACCATAAACGATATTGAGGTCTCGGAAGCCAGGCAATGAGCAACAGCACTGTGTCCCTGCTGGACCTGTAAACATAGTGCCTGAGTGGAGGAGGTGCCCCAGGAGGAACAAGAAACCTTTACACCCAGGACTACTGCAGCACCTCACCTGATAGTACCTCCCAGGCTTCCCCATTTCCACCACAGAAAGGCTGTGGGAAATCAGGGACACTTTTCACCCTCAGATGGGCAAAATTCTTAGTCTGATATTATCAATTATTGGTCAGTGTGTAAAGAAATAGGTATTTTCACACCCTGCTTATTAAAGTACAGGCACTTCATAAGGCAAATGGGCAAAACTCTAAATGCACATGCTCTATGACCATGAACAAACATCTACATATGTATATAACAGACACATATAAGATGATTTCTAAAGCAAAGCTGTATTAATAGAAAAACTGGAAACAACCCAATGTCCACCACTAGAAGAGTTTAACAAAATGAAGCAGAACCATACCAATTATTATGTAGCAATTTCAAAAGAATTAGGTAGATCTTTATGTACTAACATAGAAAAATTGCCAAGATACACCACTGAATAAAGAAAAAGAATTAAATTAGCATAATAAATATCATTTGTTTTTTAAAAAAAGAAAAGTTATATACTAAAAATAAGAAAACCTATTTCTGTATGTAGACATGAAAACTGATAGGAAAAGGTTTGGAAAGACAGTTAACTAAATGATAACAGGGATTACCTCTGTGGAGACAAATGAGATTGAGGAAAAGACTGGAATATTAAAAGTTTTTCAGGGATGCATTTGTTTATTATTTGCTTTTAGAACTAGGTTTTTCACTGAGTAGTTGATACCAGGTCTGGGAAACAAACTGCACAAGGTAAGTTTGGAACATCCTGACATACCAGATGGCAGGAAAGCCATCAAATATGAGTAGGGTTGAGTCAAAAAGACTCTGGCACCAACTAGCAATTAAAGCAATTTAAGCTTTAATAAAGTAAGACTTACAATGACTAGAAACTCATCAAATATGTTTAAGTATATGAGTTCATCAGATATATCTTTTAAAAAGCTAACTGGTCACCTTCAGAGGGTAACAGGGAATCAACTCATTATCTTGAGAACTGTGTGAAAGAAAAAAACAAGCTTTTATCTTGCCTTTCTTATACGAACTTTACCAAATAGTAGATGAGGAAAAGCCTATCTTTCCAGGTAATAAGTGAAAACAAAATGAAAGAATTAGAATGTCATAGCTTTACAAATCCCAGTAGGGAGCATACATGGCTGCTAACATAAAAAAAAAAAAAAAATTGGAGGTGTCAATGACTTCACTCTATTTGGATCAACAAAGTCCACAGAAGCAGCAGTCAAGAAATCAAATAACATATTGCATTGGGCAAATCTGCTGCAAGAACACTCTTTAAAGTTTTTAAAAGCAAAGATGTCAGTGTCACTTTGATGAATAAGGTGCACCTGACTTACACCACGGTGTTTTCAATCACCTCATACACATGCAAAAGTTGGGACAATGAAAAAGGGAGACAGAAGAAGAATTAACGCATTCAAATTATAGTGCTGGTGAAGAATACTGATGTACCATGGACTTCCAGAAAAATGAACAAATCAGTCTTAGAGGAAACACAACCAGGATGCTCCTCAGAAGTGAGGACAGTGAGACTTCGGCCACTTACTTTGGACACATTACCAGGAAAGTCCAGTCACTAAAAAATGACATCATGGTTGGTAAAGTAGAGCGTGAGCAAAAATGAGGGAAACCCTCAATGCGACAGACTGACACAATAGCCATAATGATGGGCTTGAACATACCAATGAAGATGGCACAGAACCAGGTGTCTTAGTCATCTAGTGCTGTTATAACAGAAATACCACAACTGGATGGCTTTAACAAACAGAAATTTATTTTCCCACAGTCTAGTAGGCTAGAAGTCCAAATTCAGGGCTTCAGCTCCAGGGGAAAACTTTCTCTGTTGGCTCTGGAGGAAGGTCCTTGTCATCAATTTTCCCCTGGACTAGGAGCTTCTCTGCGCAGGCACCCTGGGTCCAAAGGACGCGCTCTGCTACCGGCACTGCTTTCTTGGTAGTATGAAGTCCCCAACTCTCTGCTTGCTTCCCTTTCCTTTTATGTCTCGTAAGATAAAAGGTGGTGCAGGCCACACCCCAGGGAAACTCCCTTTACGCTAGATCAGGGATGTGACCTGAGCAAGGGTGTTACATCCCACCTCGCTCCTCTTTAACCACAGGCAGAGATTATGATTTATAACACATAGGAAAATCACAAAATGAAGGACAATCACACAATACTGGGAATCATGGCCTAACTAAGTTGACACATATTTCTGGGGGACACAATTCAAACCATGACACTGAACAACGTTTCATCCTGTTACACATAGGTCGTCATGAGTCAGAGCCGACTGGAGGGCAAGTACCAACAGCAGCAACATCAAACAAAAGTGAAAATCAGTCACTGTGAAAGACAGTATCATCTATAGTCTTGCCAGAAGGATTGAAGCTTAGTTTGGGCAGGCTGCTGGACTGCCAATTTGCAGGAAATCCAGAGGCAGAGGAACATACTGAAATGTGTCTTACACATAAAATCAGCAAAATCTAGACCATGAAAAGTCCAAAGATTAAACAGTTGGGATTTGTCAAAAATAAACTACAAACAAGGGATAGAAGGGGGAGCTGCTGAGTAAAAAGACACAAAGTTTTTAAAAAACGGACAAGACTAAACTTACAGTGTCTAGGGATGCACACTTGGGTGATAAAGCCATAAAGAAAGAGAAGAAAGCAATTATCTTAAAAGTCGAGATAGTGGTTATCTTTGGAGAAAGAAGGAATGGGGCACACACAGGGGTTTCTGGGGTAACTGATAAGGTTCTAGTTCTTAACCTGGGTAGTGGTAACAAGGGTACTCACTTTATAACAATTCACTAGGCTGTACATCTGTGTTGTAAGGCTTTCTGTATCTACATTTTATTTTATAATAAAAAGATTAAATAATACACACAAACAAAACAAAACCCCAAAAAGTCTAAAAGAAAATTGATATAATATTAATATCTGACAGAATAAGGAAAAAAGCACAAGATAAAAGAAAAGTTACCATATGATGAAAAAAATAATTAACCATGAAAATAATAACCTAACACTTAACTAACAACAGAGCCTCAAAATGTATAAAAGAAGCAATTTATAAGGAAAAAAAAAATCTATAAACAGACTAGAAAATTTTTAAACACATCTCTCAGAAACTAAGAGATATGTAAGAATAAAGACACTAAAATCAGATTTTATTTGTGTATTTTTTCCTCAATGAAATCTCTGTCTTAATTAAAAAACAGAATAACAAAAATATGGACATATCAGAGAAATGCAAGTCAGTCACAGTAGTATGTTATAGACTGTTCCAAATTCAAAATGAAAGGTTTTCTTTTTAGTTTTTATTTTTGTTCAAAGAACACTCAACACTAGAAAGTTAAATGCATAGGTTACTGACAGAAAGAAGTCATTTTGAGTCTATTTAACATAAAAAAGTTAGTGTCTTTAATAGTACCCTTGTGCAACTAAGCAATTCTTTTTACGTTTACTTGAAAATCCCAGTTCTACTATATTACTGTAATAGATATTATATGAATAGAGTTACTTTTACCTTTCCTAGTGAAGTAAGGACTGTGAAAAATATGCAGATTCACAACCTATGGCTACATCACTTGCTTTTTTTCTTCCCTGTGAAGGAGGTGTGACCGCTACTTTTGGATGATCAATTAAATTTCATGTGCAAGATAGTTCTCGATGATATCATGAAAAAATTAAACTGGCTAACAGTTACGCCACTGATTCTCTTAAGTAAACAAACAAAAAATACTACAATCGATATCTCACTTTTAAATTTAGTACTTCATGAAAACTTTTTTTTTTCAAATTGCATAAAATAAGGGATAATTCCTATACTGTTTACATACCTCAAGAAAAGCCACCTTTACAGAATACAATTAAGTAAAAGGAGCCAGGACCCAGTTTGTACCTTAAAAGCAGAAGCTGCATGGTCTTTAAACCAAGAGCTCCTCCTTTTTTCCCCTTTACATTACACTACAGTATAGTACATTACTGCCTTGCTTTTCTATCTGCAACCTTCCCTGCAGAGATCCCACTCCACCTAATTACAACTTCCTCTAGAAGTCATGAAATCCCTGGTTCATGATTTATGTAATATTTTAGCATTCATGAGCCTTATGAGTTTTCACTTAGTAGAACACTTTGATTTCATAAAAAATCTTTCATTGGCCTCATAAATAACTTTACGTCTCTAAAGGTTGAGATGGCTCTGAAATCTTCAAAGAAGATTTCCTAGCTGGGAGGCTAGGAGGGTTGGGGAATCTTTATGATCTATGTATTTCTTGTACAGTAAGAAAATAATCACACAATTCTATATATGATTATATACAGCCACTCTGAAAGAGATACAGATGATAGTACAGCATGAAATACACCTTCACACAACCAAAGTTATATTAGAAAATCTACCGGTACCAACCAAATTAATTCATCCATTGATGAGTCTAAGACTACACAGCTGAAAAAGAAAGAAAGTGCATTACTTAGTAAGATAAAGAATAATAAAAGTAATAATAGCTACAAAGTTAACAGAGGTAGGAATTACCTAAACCAAATTGTAGGAAAAGAGCTATCTCGGTATTAGATAACCAACATGTGGTGGAAGCAGGCATTTTAGCTAAGGAGAAGTGCTTAAGAAGCACAGGGGCACACAGATGTAAGCATCAACCAGAATATAGTTTTAAAGCAGCAATATCTAACAAATATTAAATATTTAAGTGCAAACAATGTACTAATTGTATTTAAGAACTAGAAAAGATATGTGTCTTTTCTTTTAGCAACTCTTGGCCATTGTGATAAAAACATACTGTTATAGATTGAATTGTGTCCCCAAAACATGTGTGTCAACTTGGCTAGGCCATGATTCTCAGTATTGTGTGATTATCCACCATTTTGTCATCTAATGTGATTTTCCTATGTGCTGTAAATCCTACCTCTATGATGTTAATGAGGCAGGATTAGAGGTAGTTGTTAATGAGGCAGGACTCCATCTACAAGATTAGGTTGTATTTTGAGTCAATCTCTTTTGAAATATAAAAGAGAGAAGTCAGCAGAGAGACAAGGGGACCTCATGCCACCAAGCAAAAAGAGCCGGAAGCGTGTGAGTCCTTTGGGCCCGGGGTCCCTGCACTGAGAAGATCCTAGAGCAGGGGAAGATTGGTAATAAGGGCCGTCCCCCAGAGCCAAGAGAGAGAGAAAGCCTTCCCTTGACATTGGCACCTGAATTCGTACTTCCAGCCTCCCAGACTGTGAGGGAATAAATTTCTCTTTGTTAAAGCCATCTACTTGTGGTATATCTGTCATAGCAGCACTAGATAACTAAGACAGATACCATACCAGACTATATTAAATAATTTTAGCACTAAGCATGACCCACCTAAACCGGACTAAAATCAGGTCTATCATACTTCTCTGGTCTTAACACTGAATGTTTTCACTATTTCCTCTCCACTCCTCCTTTTCTAACAAGAATACACTAGACAATTCACAAGTCACGTATCACAGATATTTCTATGTAATTTCATGCTTTATTGTCACCCTATTAGTGATATTTGCTTTTTTATTTAAATAAACCTAATCAGGCCTCATATAAAACCATATACTGAAACAGAAATTTAGAGCTGAAATGGACCTCAAATATAATCTGATTCAGCTTTCCTCACTGTATAGTTTAGGATCCAATGATTCACAAAGTTTGCTTTAAAAAAAAAAAAAAAAGAGAGGTAAGGGGCAAAGAATCAAGACGTAAAGAATCAAGAAAGAATAAGAAATACCACACAGGTTGAGAATCATTTTTCTGAATACACACATGAATACCGTGTCAAGAATTTAAAACTAGTCATGTGAAAGTAAGACAGCATAACCTCCAAAGGTAAAAAATCCTACCAAAAGACAGTTTCAACCTGATAAATATATCACAGGTATGAAGATAATTGATATAAATTAATTATATCCATTAGCAAGTGTCAAAAGGTTAAGCTGATTGACAAGCTTTGTGTGAGAACCTGCTTTAATGAATACCTACACTAATTAGATTGCTTTAGGAATTTATCATGGAAAATTTTCACTTGGACATAACTGATTTTACTGAAAACTTACTATGGTCCAGTCACTGTGCTGAATACTTACATAAAGCATCTTATTTTGTGCTATCAACAACAATATAAGACACATATTATTATTCTCATTTAGCAACTTGATTTTCTACCATAGGGACAAAATCATTTTGTAATCAAGTGAAAAAGACTTGGCAGCCAAATCACAGAAGTGTGTAAAATCCCTGAGAATCAAATTATGTCACTCTGGTATTTGAAAAACTTGTCATTTTCAATCAATTTTAAACACATTTTACTTCCTCCAATTGCTTTTCTTTAAGAAATAAGTTTCATTACTTGAAGTAGGAAAATACAGGTAGAACGATTTAACTATAGTTTCTTATTCTTAAATGTTTTTCAAAATTATTAATAGAAATCTATTGCAGATGGGGATTAAAAAGAAAAGATAATACATTAACCAAATGGTCAAAGTTAACATCACCAGTAAAAAGTCATGCTGATATCATCTACTCCTTGATATGATGTGATGAGAAGGGAACATCCACTCTGTGGTATTCTTCCTCCAAAAAAATCCATAATTGTAGTCTAATAATGAGATAACATTAGACAAACTAAAACTGAGACATTCTACAAAAGGCCTGACCGCTACTCTTAACAGTATTGTAGCAGTGTTCATAAATATACCATGGGTTGCACAATGGTAAAATTAGGGAAAGCTGGGTGAAGGGTATACAGGAATTCTGTACGATCTTTCCAACTCTTCCCTAAGTTTAAAATTACTTAAAGTTTGTCTGTTTGTTTTTTTAAAAAGAGAATACTGTGAACAACTACTTGCCAACAATTTTGAAAAAGTAATTCAGAATTTAAAAAGAAATACAACTTTGACTAGTATTATGACTATTTGAAAAAACCACAGCAGTTAAACTTCTCACAAAAAAGAAAAAAATCTTACAAATACTAGGCTCAGATGGTTTTTGTAGTGAGTTTTACTAAACATTCTGAATTTTATACACTCTTCTATTCAAAAGAAAGGCAGTCCTCGGATTACGAACAAGTTCCATTCCTAAATCTGTCTTTAAATCAAATTGTACATAATTCGGAACAGTTAGGTACGGTTCGTACCTAACATCAGTCAAATGTATGTCTTAGTATATAGTATACAGTGTACCTTTCTGTGCATATAAAACGTTAAAGGAACACTTCCAGATACACTAAAACATCTTTAACATAATACAGTAATAATGATGTTTTGATGTGTCAAGAAGTAGCATGTTTGTTATTACGAACCACGGCATGTATCTCAAATTTTTAATATAATAGGCTTTATTTACGGGGGTTGGTTCGTAACTATAAATTGTATGTAAACTGAACACTCGTAATCTGAGGACTGCCTATACCCTGTAAATTATCCTGCGATAAGTCTGATACCAAACCCAGACAAAGACAAAGAATAACTGCAGGCCCATTCCACTCACAAGTATAGATGTAAACTTCTAAATAAAGTATTAGCAAATCAAATGCAAAAAATGTATAAAAGCTATAATTTTTAAAATAGTTTTATCCTGGTTATACAAGGATGGTTTAGCATTAGAAAATCCATAAATGTAATTCACCACATTAACAGATTAACAGAAGGAAAAAAAAACATGATCACTCAATAGAAACATGAAAGGCATTTTATAAAATTCAACACCTAGATTAGTTGTTAATTTCATTACTCTGATAAAGAAGATCTATTTAAAAACTGTAAGAAGCATCATCTTAAATGAGGAAATGTTACAGGTGTAACCTTTAAAATCAGGAATGAGACAAAAATGCTCATTATCCATCACTTCAACATTGTTTTGGAGGTCCTAGCCAAATGAAAAAAATCAACAACAAAAAAGCTATTAATATTTGCAGATTATGATAGTTCATATAGAAAACTCAAAAATATGCACATGCAAATAATAGAATATAACAAGGTGGATAAATATAAGATTTATATACAAAAGCCAGTTACATTTCTACACACTAGCAGAAAACAACTAAAATAGGTAATTATACAGAACACACTATATATAGTATTGAGAATACCAAGCTCTAGAAATTAATCTAACAAAAAGCATGCAGGACTTTTATACAGAAAATTATAAAAATTTATTAGGAGACATTAAAGGGCCAAAGAACATCAAGGATACTTCTGGCTTCTGGAGGCCAAACTTGACCTGCCAGATATCAAGACTCATTATTAAGCCACAACAACAACAAGGTACAAGAGCAGATAAACTAACAAATGGAACAGAAAAAAAGCCTGAAAGTGAACCACACCTGTAGGAAACTCTGGTATCTGAGAGAAGTACAACATCAGAACAGTACGGAAGGTAAAGAGAGTTCAAAAAATAGGAGCTCTAAAGTTGCACGTATTTTCTTTCCACGTGGCACTTAACTACTGCCTTTGTTTATGATGTTCCCATGCGAACACAGAGCTACAGAACAAATAAAAACACTTACCAATTCAACAAATAGTTTAAGTGTGGAGATTTATTTCAGATTACAATTTGTGAAATAATTCTCTTAGGGATAGAGAATTCCACTCAGTAAAGGCTAAAGGAGAAATTCTGACCCTAAAAATCTATAAACCTTCTGAAGAGTATACATAAACATACCAAGTATTTTTCTTAGGGGAAACTCCACAGCTTCCATCATGTTTCTAAAGGAATGTAAGTATTCTCCCAAAAAGGATGACAGTCATTGTACTTAATTAGGCAAACAAATATTATAACCAAACTGTTATCAAGTAGTACTTACGAGAAGCGGAAAAGAAGTCTGAAGTAAAAGGAGGAAGGGGAGAAAACAGGGACTTTCATATTTTAAGCATTAGTTAAAGTTTTTCAAAAACTTATTTTGAAATAATTATAGACTCAGAGGGAGTTGCAAAGATAATACAGAGAGATTCCATGTACCCTGCACTCAGCTTTCCTCAATGGTAACATCTTACATAACTATGGTACAGTACTGAAACCAGGGAGCTAACGTTGGCAAAATCTATAGACCTTATTCAGATTTCCCAGTTTTAACACAACCATTTATGCACTTTTGTGTGTGTATAAAGAAACCAAACCAGTTGCCGCTGAGTTGATTCTGACTCATAGAGGCCCTTTGGGACAAAGTAAAACTGCCCCATAGGGTTTCCAAGGCATAATCTACCAAAGCAGACTGCCACATCTTTCTCCCTTGGAGCAGCTGGTCCATTTGAACTGCTGACCTCTTGATCAGCAGTCAAGAGCTTAACCACTGCACCACCAGGGCTCCTTTGTGTGTGTATAAAAATAAAAATAAACCCACTGCTGTCGAGTCAATTCCGACTCAGCAACCCTATGCAACTTTATCCCACGTCAAGATTCACATCACCACCATCATAATCAAGATACAGAACTGTTTATTACCAAAAAGGAACTCCCTCATACCACCCCCTTTATAGTCGCTCATCAACCACAAATCTGGCTTCTGTTTAAACTTTTAAGAATATATTCACTTAATACTTGTGTAATTATTTTTAAAAATCCAAATAAAAAGAAAATATTCTAATAAAAGCTTTGCAGAATGCATAAAGGGAATTTATTTAGTGTAGACTAGTATTCAGAAATACAGGTCTGGACTGGATACATAAATACCATATGAGGAGCTTTGTAAAAATCGAGGCTCATATTCTACCTAGAGTACGATTCAAAGCATGGAGGTATGAGCCAGGTATCTATGTTTTCAAACCTCCCCTCCAAATGTATGTATATATGTATGCGTGTGTATATATGTAATGTGTGTGTGTGTGTATAAAAACAGTGAAACCTGTGACAGCCAGAACTCGATGAGATTGCCTTGATTTTCTGGGTCTCATGAGTTTTCCGCCTTTGACAGGGTATAGTATTATCACTTTTCTATTGCTGCTTTTAGTGGAAAATATTTGACTTTTCCTTCTCTGACAGGTTTCCACATTACACAAGTTCTGGCTTTTGCAGGTTGTGTGTGTGTGTGTTTGTATACATATGCCAGAATTTCTATTAGAAAATACTTTCAACCCTTAATAGTGGTTTCTTCTAAGGAACAGAACTGAAGGTGCTGGGAGAAAAAAGAGAGGTCTTTTACTTTTTTCCTTAACCTTCTGTACATTTTTAATTTTTTACAATCAGTATTTATTACTTTTGTAATTTTTTCTAGGAAGATAAAAGTTCCCTGTGTAATGGTGATTTTCAGGGGCCAGATTTGAGAAACCACCTGTACAAAGTAATGCTCTTTAGAGACTTATAGGGAATATTCAGGAAGCTGGGGATGAATGTGGGAAAAGAAAGTTGATAGGAAATCAAACTTGAAACAGGCTCTGCTAGTTCAGAAAAGACTTTATTCTGGAAATCTCACGGAGCTCTTTCCACAAAGCAGTTGTTGGTATGAACTCTAAAACATTTCTCTTCTAGCAGAAATGGCAATGACGGGCAACTTGAGCAGACTCTTTCTAAGAGCATATAATACATAAATAAGACCACAGACTTAGGGACCAGAATGACCTAAGTTTGATAGTTGGTTCTGCCATTTACTACTTATATGACATGGGTAAGTGCTTATCCTCGTAAGTCTCATTTTTCCTCATCTGTAAAATGAGTCTACGATCACAGTCACCATCATATCCTTTGTAAGAATTAGATGAGATTCCTAATGGACAGTACCTTCCACAGTCTTTCACCCACGGTAATGGTAGTTATGTTATCTGGCCATATGACCTCAAATAACAATGGGGAAGTAGATGGTAGAGCAGTGCAGCAGAAAGACCCCAACTGGAAATCTAATGGCATGGAGTCTATTTCCTTAACAAAACCAAGTTCAACAAATCATTTCTTCTTGTTGAAATTCAATTTATTTGTAAATAAAACTTGCCCTACCTCCTTACAATCAAATAAAGAAGTGTGTGTGGAAAGACTAGAATACTCAAAGCATTCTAAAAGTACTATATACGTCATTAAGCTAAAGGTATTGGAGCTAAGAGTAGAAGAAATATTCTGTGAATTAAAAGATAGGCATAGCAGATTTAGAGTTAGACAAATCCAGATTAGAATCCCTGGAATTAAAAAAGATGGTGGCTAGAGACAAACTACCCCAGGTAGAGCTCTACCATTTACATCTTCATTTGTAAAATAGTGATAGTATTTAAGCACCTACTTCCCAAGGTTGTGAGGATTAAATAGGATAATGCACATAAAGCTTTTAGCACAGTGCTTGACATATAGTTGCCACATCTAATGCTTACTATTAAGTCTTGGTCTCCTTAGCTGTAAAATGTACTATAATACCTACCTGATAGAGTTGACTTATAGAATAAATGAAGTATTAGCAAAATATGTCAAACAATGCTTTAATGGAGACTGATTGTAACAACAAAAATACAAACTGGCCTAATAGCTCTGATCAGATCATAGATCTGAGATGTCTTTTCCAGAATTAATATCCTATAGTTGTGTAATTTTTCTTACACAGATTTTCTTTAATTTTTTTTAATCAAATCCATTTTTGACAGTCTAACAATCACACTAAGATGGGGCAAATTATATTAAAAGAGACTAAAAGTAAAAGAAATACTTTTATTTCATAAAAGTATTATTTAGAAAATTACAATATTGTCATTATGCTTTTAACATAAAATAGCTGAATTTTATGTCAAGAAAAAAAGTTAATATTTTTTAGCAAAAGAAATTATACTAGAACCTATAAATCTTTTTAGGGGTGTTCTTCTAGTTAATCGTATTTAGCAGAGAGAAGAAGAAAGAAAAAAAGAACTAGTTCCACCCTACTGCCTTTTACCCCCATCTCACTTTCTCTGGAAACCATGGAATCATTAAAAGAGTGAGTGACAATTTTTTAAAACCAGATTACTAATTGCTACTATCTACTTTCTATTTGGGATTAATGTTAAATAAAAAACTATCCTCTTATCCTCTTTTGTGACTTCTTTTCTTAATCCCCATCCTTCTTACTGGAACCCCATAAGGCACTAACAAAATATTCCTTGATTAAAAACTCCAACCAGTGGCCAGGCAACTGAACACTATTTCTAAATCATATTGAACGGAAAAATACAACTGACTCAAGAAAATAAAAGTACTCACTTTTTGATTTCTCGGAGCAACATTCGGATAAGGATGGTCTGAAGTGGTTCAACCATCAATTTTCTCCACATATCCAATGCTAGCTGCCAGGAAAAATAAAAATTAACGAGGCTGAATTACTTAGTATTTGCAATCAACATTTATTCGAAATGTTTTTAAAAGCAAAAATACCCATCAAAAGAAGTATTTATAATTAGTATTTCAAAACTTAAATGGAAACTGAATGTACATAAAGGAAATAAAATTTTAATTTAATATGATAATGACCAGTATATCAGACTTATACAAAGAACAGATTAAAGTTTTGCTACTAATTAAAAATCTTACAGAAATAACTGATGTTTATAAAATCTTAATTTATAGATTATTAAATGTTTGGCATTATGGAGGGGGCTACAGATGCATAAGGCAGGTGTTATCCACCAAGGCCATGACAAAAACGAATTATGTTAAATAAAATAATAGGATTTGGCTGTTTTTTTAAACCAAGAAATATCTCATACAAAAATAAGAAGGTAAGTCAGTTTAATGAACAATAAAATAAAACATTCATGTATTCACCACCCAGTCTAAGAAATACAACTTCACTATTACCTTTGCCAAGTGGCCCCCTCCTTTCCCTTCACTATCCTAAATTTTATGTTAAATCATTCCCTTGTTTATGGTTTTACCATTTTGAAGCTGACGACTACTGGCCATGATAACAAACTCATACTATATATATACTTCAAAATTTAACTTTGTTATTGAAATCCATCCAAATTGAAATATAACCTCTAGTTCAATCATCAGCGCTGCTATATAATATACTGTTGTATGAATGTACCAGTTTGTTCTTCCTTTCTATTACTGACGAACAAGTATTTGTGATTCCAGTTTTTTTTGCTAATGAGAACGATGCTGCTATTCCTGTATACATCCTCTGGTGCACATAGGCAAGAGATTCCCTGATATATACCTATGAGTGGAGATGCTGGGCTATAGGATTAAGCAAATGAACAGCTGTACTTAAAATTAAAAAAAACAAAACAAAAAACAAATAGTGATTTTATCAATTTATGCTCTCACAAACACTTGATGTGAGTTCCATTAGTCCTTAACAACAGGTATTAATAGGCTTTAGGAAAACTGTTCATCTGGTGGATGTAAAATGGTATCTCACTGTTGTTTTGGCTGTTTGAGCATCACTGTATGTTTATTGTCTATCTAGCTTTTTTCTGTGAAATGTCTATTATCTCTTTTGCCTACTGTTTCATTAATATTTGTCGTTCTTAACGAAACCTAGGATATATATATATAAACACACACATATACACACACTCACACACACATACACACACAGTGAAAATTAATCTCTTGCCAGTTTTATGTATTGTTACTTGACTCTTCACTTTCTCTATGGTGTATTTTTAGCAAAAATGTACTATTCATTTTAATGTGCTCATATTTATCAATTTACTCCTTTAATGTCTGTTCTTTTTGTGTCTTTTAAGAAATTCTTCCCTCACCCTAAGGTCACAGGGATATGTGTGCTCCTACGCTGGCTTCTAAAAATTGTCAAGTTTTATTTTTCACATTTAAGTCTTTAAAATCCAATATATTTTTTTCCCATACACATTACAAATTATTCAGATACCAAAAATTGATTGCCCGTTTCCAACTTAACTGCCCCCACAGATCTGTTTCTGGCCTCTCTGTTCTGTTTCCTTGGAGTAACTTTATTCTGATCCATTGATAAATCCATTTCAAATAAGTAAAAGCATTTGTTTTCTCACAAGGAGCAGAGAGCAAACTAGTAAAGCCCTGCTGAAAGGCAAGCTAGCAGGACCTATCACAACTTACAATGTGCTTACCTGTGACCCAGAAACTCCACTTCCAGTTACCCATTCTATGAAAATTTCTGCTCATGTACAAAGGGATATACACATAAATGTAACTCCATGAGTGTAAGCCTTTTGTCTAATTTGTTCACTGCTGTGTTCCCAGCATATAGAAAAGTGCCTAGACATAGAGGGGCTCAATAAATATTTAATGAATGAACAAATGAACGATGTTCACTGCAGTGTTGCTCGTAACAACAAAAAAAAACTAGTAACTAAGGAGAGTGGTTTAATAAATTGTTCTATATTCCTACTAGAGAATATTAAGCTCTCAAAAACAAACTTACATGAAAGTAAGTACATCAGCTATTTTAAAAAAAAGCAAAAAAATACAAGCTGCAGGACTGTATGTAGTATATGATACCATTAATGTTTAAAACATAAAATCAAAACTATTATGTGGGTATACATAAACATTTGTGTGCAAATACATATGTAAAGTTCATAAATTATGGAAATCAAATTGTTAACAGTGATTTCCTCTGGGAAAAGGAGAGGGCTTGGTGATGTTGGTGATAACGGAGGATTTTAAGTAAAACATTCAATCATAATCCTATTAACTAAAAGCAACCCCTGCTAAGATTTTGGTATTTCCTTCCGAGTTTTTTTTTCTTTGTACCTGTTTTAATCCCTACAGTTCTATACCAAGTAAACATATAATGTCCAAATATTTTCATAAGCCATTTTTCCCCTTGGTTATAGATTCTCATTAGCAATTTTGCCTACTGATGAAATTTAGATTGTGCATCCATTTGTCACACTTCTTAAATACTTAAATAGTATTTAAAGAAATACTAAAGTTTTTTCCTAAATTTATTATTTTCTTAGTACAGATTAGTAGACATGGGATTACTTGGTGAAAAAGTATTGAGCATTTTAAAGTCTCCTGAAAGACACTGACAGATTTCTTTCTAAAAGGGTCATGCTAACTTAAATATCTACTAACGTTGCATCTCAACCATTTGTTTCCTTCTGTAAAACTCATCACAATTTAATTTCTTTACTTATTTGGCATCTGCTTCCTTTACCTGAAGGTAAAAGGTTCATAATGGCAGGGACCTTCTGTCTGTTCATCACTGCTTCCCAATGTCTGGCTACTCAATAAATACGTACTAAATAAATAAACTTGGACAAGAGTATTTCTTTCAGAATCAGCATATGCAAGACAGATTACAATTTTTCCACATTTAGATTTGAACTACAACTCAAATACATCAACAAATTACTTGAACTGTACACCTCATTGTTTTATTCTGAATTTCTTTAATTACTTTTTAAGTTATAATAAATGTGTAACACTGATAAATCTGTGTTCTCTTTCTTCCAAGCTCTCTTTTAAGTCCATGTCCTTTGCAATTTTTAACAACAGGAGTCTCAACATTCTCTAAACAATTTGTATGAGCTTTTTTATACAGAACTCTGTCATTGATCCACCAAAAGTTTACTTATTAAAATCATCATCATCTTTTCTATTCCTCTATCTGAATATTCTTAGGAAATAATTACAGAATTTTATGAACTTAACATTTAGAACTTATGTACTTGATATTTTTAAAATACTAAACTCAATCTCCTGGGGAAAAAAAGGTCACTGTATCAAATAAACACCCTTATGTTTACCAGTCATTTAAAGAATTTCCTACCTCTCCTATTTCCATAAGTGGTTCATTCATATCTACACCACCATAGCCATACTGAAGGTCAGCTTCTGTCAATTTATTCTTTTTAATAAACTGGGTATTGAGATACCTGAAAAACAAATATAATATCATTGTACACTAAGTAAAAATCAGGACAGAAAATTACTTGCAACTTTAGAATAACTTCAGGGTTATAAATAAACTACAGTAAAAAATCAAATAATCAGTCCAGAATATAATAATTACATAGAAATAAAGAATGGACGAATCTGGAGGACATTATGCTGAGTGAAATTAGTCAGTCACAAAAAGGACAAATATTGTATGAGACCACTATTATAAGAACTCAAGAAAAGGTTTACACACAGAAGAAAACATTCTTTGATGGTTACAAGGGTGTGGATGGAGGGAGAGAGGAATTCACTAACTAGATAGTAGACAAGAATTATCTTAGGTGAAGGGAAGGACAACACACAATACAGGGTAAGTCAGCAAAACTGGACTCAGCCAAAAGCTAAGAAGTTTCCTGAACACAACCAAACACTTTGAGGGATAGAGGAGCTGGGACTGTGGGCTGGGGACCATGGTTTCGGGGGACATCAAGGTCAACTGGCAGAACAAAGTTTATTAAGAAAATGTTCTGCATCCCACTTTGGTGAGTGGAGTCTGGGGTCTTAAAAGTTTGTAAGTGGCCATCTAAGATGCATCAATTAGTCCCAACCCACTTGGAGCAAAGGAGAACGAGAACACCAAAGACAAAGAAAATATTAGACCAAGAGATAGAAAGGGCCACATAAACCAGAGACTCTATCAGCCTGAGACCAGAAGAACAAGATGGTGTCCGGCTATCACCAATGACAGCCGTGACAGGGAACACAACAGAGAGTCCTGGATGGAGCAGGAGAAAAGTGAGGAGCAGAACTCAAACTCACGTAAAAAGACCAGACTTAATGGTCTGACTGAGACTGGAGGAATCCCCGAAGCCATGGCCCCCAGCCCTCTGCTAACCCAGAACTAAAACCATTCCCGAAGACCACTCTTCAGACAAAGATTAGACTGGACTATAAAACATAAAATAATACTCGTGAAGAGTGTGCTTCTTAGTTCAAGTGGATACACGAGACCAAAAGCACGGCTCTTGTCCAGAGGCAGGATGAGAAGGCAGGAAAGGGACAGCAGCTAGTTGGATGGACACAAGAAGCCCCAAGTGGAAAGAGGGAGTGTGCTATCACATTATAGGAATTGCAACTAGTGTCATGTAACAATATGTGTATACATTTTTGTATCAGAAATTAACTTGAGCTGAAAACTTTCACTTAAAGCACAATAAAAGAAATAAAGACTATAATAATAAAAAAGATAAAAATTATCAGCCTAATCTCTCAGCAAGGCTCAAAGAGACCTCCAGGTTAAACAAAAAAAGAAAGAAAAAGAAAATAACTATTAATCAAGTCTTACTTTAAAACAAGGGTTTTGTCTAAAAATTTCCTAATATCCTTATGACCCAACAGCTCTTATCCAAAGGTCAGACTTATTATCTAATTTGCTAGTTCCCAGACTTTTCTTGATAAATCAAGATAAAGCCTACTTTAACACACATCTCACCAAAGAAAATATAGAGATGGCAATTAAGCATATGAAAAAATGCTCAACATCATATATCATTAGGGAAAGCAAACTAAAACACAATGAGATACCACTGTTGTTCTTGGGTACCATCAAGTCAATTTCGACTCACAGCAACCCCACATAACAGAGAACTACTCCATTGCATTTTCTTGGCTGTAATCTTTATGAAAGCATATCACCAGGTCTTACTCCACGGAGCTGCTGGGTAGGTTCAAACTGCTTACCTTTCAATCAGCAGATACCATTACACACCTATTATAATGGCTAATATCCAAAACAATGAAAAGATCAAATGCTGGGCAGGATGTAGAGCAACAGAAATGCTTTTTCTTTGCTGGCAGGAATGCAAAATCATACAACCACTTTGGAAGACAGTCTGACAGCTTCTAAGAAAGCTAAACATAGTTTTACCATATGATTTAGCAATTAAACCCCTAGATATTTAACAAAGTGAGCTGGAAACTTGTTGTGTTGTTGGGTGCCATCAAGTTGGTTCTGACTCATAGTGACCTTGTGTACAACGGAACAAAGCACCACCTGATCCTGTGCCATCCTCATTAATCGTTGCTATGCTTGAGTCCACTGTTTGCAGCCACTGTTTGTCAATCCATCTCACTGAGGACCTTCCTCTGTTTTGCTGACCCTCCACTCTACCACGGACAATGTCCTTCTCCAGAGAAGGGTCCCTCCTGATAACATGTCCAAAGTACATGAGATGAAGTCTCGCCATCTTTGCTTCCAATGGGCATTCCAGCTGTACTTCTTCCAAGACAAATTTTTTCATTCTTCTGGCAGTCCACATTATAGTCAATATTCTTTGCCAACACCATAAGTCAAAGACATCAATTCTTCTTCAGTCTTCCTTATTCATTATCCGGCTTTCTCATTCATAAGAGGTGACTGAAAATACCATGGCTTCGGTCAGGCGCACCTCAGTCCTCAAAGTGACAACCTTATTTTCAATTCTTTAAAGAGGTGTTTTGCAGAAGATCTGCCCAACACAATGTGCTGTTCCTTCTTTTTTATTATTTTAAATTTTTGTATTGTACTTTAGATGAAGGTTTACAGAACAGTTTCTCATTAATCAGTCAGTACACATAATTGTTTTATGACATTGGTTAACAAGCCCACGACAGGTCAACACCCTCCCTTCTCGACCTTGGGGACCTTTTTTTTTTGGTGAAAATATACATAGCCAAAGTTACACCATTTTGAAAGTTTCTACATGTATAATTCAGTGACACTGATTACATTCTTCCAGTTGTGCTGCTATTGTCACTGCCGTTTTCCAAATTATTCCATTGCCATTATTTTCAACTCACTGTCCCTTAGGTTTCCCATCAAACCTTTTGAGTTGTTGTTGTCAATTTGATCTCACATAGATAATTCTTTTTTTTTTTGTACCTTAGATGAAGGTTTGCAGAACAAATAGTTTCTCACTAAATAGTTAGTACACATACTGCCCTATGACAATGGTTAACAACCCCATGACATGTCAACATTGTCCCTTCTCAACCTTGGGGTCCCTATCATCAGCCTTCCTGTCCCCTCCTGCCTTCTAGTCCTTGTCCCTGGACTGCTGTGTCTCGTTAGTCCTGTTTTGTTTTATGAGGCTGTCTAATTCCTGGCTGAACAGTGAACTTCGGGAGGGGCTTCACCACTAAGCTAAAAGGGTGTCCGGGGGCCATAATCTCAGGGTTTCTCCAGTCAGGCCAGTAAATCTGGTCTTTTTTTGTGAGTCAGAATTCTGTTCTACATTCTTTTCCAGCTCTGTCCCGGACCCTCTATTGTGATCCCAGCCAGAGCAGTCAGCAGTGGCAGGCAGGCTCCAGCTGCACTGGACTCAGTCTGGTGGTGGCCCTGGTAGCTATGGTCCATCAGTCCTTTGGACTAATCTTTTCCTTGCATCTTGTTCTCTTCATTCTCCCCTGCTCCCGAAGGGGCGAGACCAATGGAGTATCTTAGATGGCTGCTCACAGGCTTTTAAGACCCCAGATGCTATTCACCAAGGTAGAATGTAAAACATTGTCTTTACAACTGTGTTATGCCAACTGAGCTAGATGTTCCCCGAGACCCTGGTCACCACCGCCCTCCGCCCAGCAATTCAGTCCCTCAGGGAGTTTGGAAGTGCCTATGGAGCTTCCATGACCTTTCCTTGTACAAGCTGTGTTGGCTTCCCCAGTAATGTGTACTGTCTTACCCTTCACCAAAGTTACCACTTATCTGTTTAGTTCCCCCCCCACTCCTCCCACCCCTCGTAACCAACAAAGATTTTTTCTGTGTGTGTGTGTGTAAACTTTTACATGAGTTATACAGTAGCGGTCTCATACAATATTTGTCCTTTTGTGATTGACTTATTTCACTCAGCATCATGTCCTCCAGTTTCGTTCTTCTTACTCTCCTGCACTGAGTTCCTTTTGTTTGTGGATTTTTTTTCATTTCTTTTGTTTTTGTAGGTTTTGTTTTTACTGAGACTTTGTTTTTCTTCTTTGATGAGTAGGTTTGTTAACTTTCTTTGTGGTTACCTTGAAATTTACCCTTATCTTCCTAGATTTGAACCAGTCTATTATTACTTGGTTTCACTTGACTTCCTCTCCATTAGAAGGTTCTATATCTACACCATTTATTCCCTCTTTTATTGTTCTGATGCTGTTGTCATTTACGGATTAACCTCTCTGGTTCCCTTTTGTAATTCTTTTGGTTTTGCATAGTCCTTAAGAGTTCATTTCCTAGGTTGGTATCTGGCTAGTACAATCCTGTGTCCTATATTCAGACTGTGGTCTGATATTGTTTGTTCTCAGATCGAAGGACTTCCTCTAATAAGTCTCGTAAGTTTGGTTTGGTTTTTACATAGTCCCTTAATTTCTGTTTATCTGGAAATGTCCTAATTTCGCCATCATATTTGAAAGAGAGTTTTGCAGGATATATTATTCTTGGCTGGCAGATTTTTCCTTTAAAGGTTTTATATATGCCATCCCATAACCTTCTTGCCTGCATGGTTTCTGCCAAATAATCCGAGTTTAGTCTTATTGTTTCTCCTCTGTATGTGACTTCTTGTTTTTCACAAGCTGCTCTCAGGATTCTTTGCTTGTCTTTGGTTTTGGCAAGTGTGATTATGATATGCCTACGTGATTCTCTTTTGAGGTCTATCCTATATGGGGTTCATTGAACTTCTTGGATGGCCAGCGTTTCATCTTTCATGATATTGGGGAAGTTTTCTGTCAGCACTTCTTCAATGATCCTCTTTGTGTTTTCTGTTTCCTCCCCCCGTTCGGGAACTCCAATCACTTGCAAATTTTTGCTTTTAATTGTATCCCACACAATTCTCAGGGTCTCTTCATTTTTCTTTGTCCTTTTTTCTGAGTTTTCCTCGAACAGAGTTGTATCCAGGTGTTTATCTTCAATTCCACTGATCCTGTCTTCCACAGTTTCAAATCTGCTCCTCAGCCTTTCTATGACACTGTCCATTTCTGAAATCTTGTTGTTTATCTTTTGGATTTCTAATTGTTGTTTTTGTATAATTTCTAGTTGTGAATTTATTTTGGCATTTTCTTCCTGCATTATTTTCCTGAATTCTTCCATTTTTTAGTCTGTATTTTCCATGAATTTGACTGCCTTTTCCATGAATTTGTCTATTTTTTTCCTCATTTCTGGTCTGCTTTTTGCTTCAACTCCTGGATAATTATGAGTATTAGAGATTTGAATTCCCTATCAGGTAGTTCTACTGCCTTTTCTTCCACTAGAAAGTCATATGGTGTTTTATTTTGGATGCCTACTGGAACCATCCTGTCCTGTTTTAGTAAATGTTTTGATATTGTCTACTATCTTTGGGGCATTCAGCAGTTATTTTTCTCATTTATTGATTGTAGATTTGTTTCGTCCCCCTTTTTTTTTAATTTGGCTATGTCTGAGCAGGTGGGCTGTGTATTCTTTGTTGTTTGCTTGTCTGTGGGCACGATACTTTTCACCTCCTTCTCCAACTGGCAGGGTCAGTCGCTCAGATATGGTACAGCAGGGCAGGCCTAGCTGAAGAAGAGTTGCTAGCATGGGTTGTTTGTGGCACTTACTACAGCCACCAGGGTGGTTGGTAATCAGTGCAGGGCAGATTCCAGTACGCCGTGCCTGTGCTGCTTGGTGGTGTGATGTTAGGCACATGGTGCAGGTAGGCAGGATGAATGGGGGAGATTGTGACATTTGGAGCTAAGATGGGTATGGGAGAGAGGAGAGAGGACCAGGAGCCAAAAACATACAAACAAAAAACAGTGCTAGGGAAGCTTGCCGTTGGAGTGTAGAGAGGAGAGACTATGAAATGGAAAAAAAGCAAGAAGGGGAAGAAGAAGAGGAAAAAAAAGAATGAACAAATAAAAATTAGAAACAAAAAAAGAACAACAAAGCTCCCAGGGATCCCACCAGTGCGGCTACGAGGTCTGGGGAAGTTGTTCTCAGGTGTTGAAGCACAGCCTGGCTAGAATGCGTAGAGATATTCAGCACCAGGTATTCAGGGGACAGGAAGAGAAGGAAGGTATAGAGAGACAAGAAACTGAGTAGTGAGGAAAGAGAAAACAGGTAAATGAGGGAAAACAAAACAAAACAAAACAAAAGAACAAGAAAATCCCCCCCAAAAAAACAGAAAAAAAAGAAGCACAAAAAAAGCTCAGGGATCCCTCTGCAGTTCTGCGCAAGCTGAGGGGATAGGTCCCAAGCCGTGCAGCACTCCCCGGCCAGAACGGGCTCCCAGCTCGAGAAAAGAAAAAGAAAAGAAACAAACAATTCAAAACAAGCAAACAAAAAAAGCCCCAGGATCCCACCACCATGGCAGCACAGACCGGGAGGCAGTTCCATGCTCGAACAGAGCTCCGCAGCCCCTTAGGAAGAAGCAAAGATGGCGCCCGGAGCCAGGTATTTGAGTGAAAGGAGGGGCAGGTGGTGAGAGGTAAGGAAGAAATCAAAAGAAGCAGAAAAAAGCAACAGCAGCAGCCAACAAATGGCACTCAGGGAGTCAGCCAGTGCAGGTGAGTGGAATCTAAGCAGCCGGTGCTTCCCAGCCATGAGACTGTGGCTGCTGGAAGCAAAGGAGGCCGAGTGGGGTGAAAAAGGGTGGAGGGTGGGAAAGCGTATATAGCTGTTTACTGGTTGTTCTATCTCCTGCTGGAAGCTCCATGAAGCTGTTTTCTCGTACCCCTTGTTCGCTGGTCTCCGACAGGAGTCCAAGATGGCGGATCCGAGCTGCATTAGCTAATAGGGGCCTCTGCATGAATCTCTCCTCGCTCTCCATTCTCTGTCAGTTTCTCACTCCATTTGGTGCTTGGCTGAGTTATCTCTTCATTTGATGCTTTAGGGTTTCAGGGTTACTGTTTTCTCTGTTTGGCTTAGTTTTTCAGATCTTTGCTGTGGAGGGATGGCGTGGTGTTTCTGCCTAGAGCGTCATGTTGCCAGAAGTCCCTGTGGCGTTTTATTTCTTGACTGCTGCTTCCATGAGTGTTAACTGTGGATCCAAGTAAAATGAAATCCTTGACAACTTCAGTATTTTCACTGTTTATCATCACATTGCTTACTCGTCCAGTTGTGAGGATTTTTGTTTTGTTTATGTCGAGATGCAATCCATACTGAAGGCTGCAGTCTTTGATCTTCATCAGTAAGTTACTTCAAGTCTTCTTCACTTTCAGCAAGCAAGGTTGTATCATCCGCATATTGCAGGCTATTAATGAGTCTTCCTCCAATCCTGATGCCGCATTTTTCTTCATATAGTCCAGTTTCTCGGATTATCTGTTCAGCATACAGATCGAGTAAGTACAGTAAAAGGATACAACCCTGACGCACACCTTTCCTGACTTTAAACCACACATTATCCCCTTATACTGCTGGAATGACTGCTTCTTGATCTATGTATAGGTTCCTTATGAGCACAAATTACATGTTCTGGAATAGCTATTCTTTACAATGTCATCTATAATTGTTAAGATCCACACAGTCAAATGCCTTTGCCTAGTCAATAAAAACACAGGTAAACATCTTTGTGGTATTTTCTGCTTTCAGCCAAGATCATCTGACATCAGCAAGGATATCCCTCATTCCACGACCTCTTCTTAATCTGGCTTAAATTTTGGCAGTTCCCTATCAATGTACTGCTGCAACTGATCCTCAGCAAAAGTTTACTTGTGTGTGATATTAATGACATTGTTTGGTAATTTCCACATTCTGTTGGATCACCTTTGGAGTGGGCACAAATAGGGATCTCTTCCAGTCGGTTGGCCAGGTAGCTCTCTTCCTAATTTCTTGGCATAGACAAGTGAGCACCTCCAGCAGAGCATCCATTTGTTGAAACATCTCAGTTGGTATTCTGTCAATTCCTGGAGGCTTGTTTTTCACCATTCCCTCCAGTGCAGCTTGGACCTCTTCCTTCAGTCCCATCAGTTTTCCATCATATGCTACCTCCTGAAATGGTTGAACATCAACCAATTCCTTCTGGTACAGTGTCTCTGTTTATTCTTTCCATCTTCTTTTGATGCTTCCTGCATCATTTAATATTTTCCCCATAGAATCCTTCAATATTGCAACTAGAGGCTTGAATTTTTTCTTCAGTTCTTTCAGCTTGAGAAATGCCAAGCGTGTTCTTCCCTTTTGGTTTTCTACTCCAGATCTTAGCACATTTCATTATAATACTTTGCACTGTCTTCTCGACCGGCCCTTTGAAATTCTCTGTTCGACTCTTTATTTCATCATTTCTTCTGTCATTTCAGCTACTTGATGTTCATCAGCAAGTTTCAGAGTCTCTTCTGACATACATTTTGGTCTTTTCTTTCTTTCCTATCTTTTTAATGACCTTTTGCTTTCTTCTTGTATGATGTCCTTGATGTCATTCCACAATTCGTCTGGTCTTTGGTCATTAGTATTCAGTGTATCAAATCTATTCTCAAGATGGTCTCTAAATTCAGGTGGGATATACTCAAGATCATATTTTGGCTCTTGTGGACCTCCTCTAATTTTCCTCAGCATCAGCTTGAACTTGCATATGAGCAACTGATGGTCTATTCCTCAGTCGGCCCCTGGCCTTGTTCTGATTGATGATATTGAACTTTTCCATTGTCTCTTTCTACAGATGTAGTCGATTTGATTCCTGTGTATTTCATCTGACGAGGTCCACGTGTATACTCACTGTTTCTGTTTTTGAAAAAAGGTATTTGCAATGAAGTTTTTGATCCTGCAAAATTCTATCATGCAATCTCCGACACCATTTCTATCACCAAGGCCATATTTTACAACCACCAATCCTTCATCCTTGTTTCCAACTTTCGCATTCCAATCTCCAGGCATTATCAATGCGTCCTGATTGCATGTTTGATCAATTTCAGACTGCAGAAGCTGGTAAAAATCTTCAATTTCCTCATCTTTGGCATTAGTGGTTGGTGAGTAAATCTGAGTGATAGTCATATTAACTGGTCTTCCTTGTAGGGGTATGGATATTATCCTATCACTAACCATGTTGTACTTCAGGACAGATCTTGAAATATTCTTTTTGGTGATGAGCAATGCCATTCCTCTTCAATTTGTCACTTCTGGAACAGTAGACCATATGATCATCTGATTCAAAATGGCCAATACCAATTCATTTTAGCTCACAAATGCCTGGGATATTGATTTTTATACAGTGTGTTTTATTTCAGACAACTTCCAATTTTCTGAGATTCATATTTCATACATTCCATGTTCAGATTATTAATTGATGTTTGCAGCTGTTTCTTCTCATTTTGAGTCGTGCCACCTCAGCAACTGAAGGTCCTGAAAGCTCTACTCCATCCACATCATTAAGATTGACTCTACTTTGAGGAGGCAGCTCTTTCCCAGTTGTATTTTAAGTGCCTTCCAACCTAAGGGGATCATCTTCCAGCACTATACCAGACAATGTTCTGCTGCTGTTCGTAAGATTTTTCACTGGCCAATTTTTTTCAGAAGTAGGCTGCCAGCTTCTTCTTCCTAGTCTGTCTTTTAGTCTGGAAGCTCCACTGAAACCTGTTCACCATAGGTGACCCTAATGGTATTTGAAATACCGGTGGTATAGCTTCTAGCATCATAGCAACATGCAAGCCACCACAATACATCAAACAGACACGTGTTGAAAACTTATGTCCACACAAAAACCTGCACATGAATGTTTTTAACTGTTTTATTCATAATTGTCTAAAACTGGAAGCAACCAAGATGTCCTTTAACAGGTGAATGGATAAACAAACTGTGGTACAGCCATACGATGGAATATTACTGATAGAAAGAAATGAGCTATCAAGTCACAAAAAGACATGGAGAAGACTTAAATGCATATTGCTAAGTGAAAGAATTCAATCTGAAAAAGCTCATACAGTTGACATCAACTATATGACATTCTGAAAAAGGCAAAACTATAGAGACAGTGAAAAGGTTAGTGGTTGCTAGGGGTTCAGGGTTGGGAGGTGAATAGGTGGAACACTGGAAATTTTTAAGGGCAGTAAAACTCTCCTGTATGATACTGTAATGGTGGATACATGACATGAATTTGTCATAACCCATGGAACTGTATATCAAAAAGTGTGAAACCTAAACTATGAACTTTAGTTAATAATAATGTATGAATATTGCTTTATCAATTGTAACATGTATCACACTAAAATAAGATGTTAATAACAGGAGATACTGTGGGCAGGGAGGGAAAGGGGACATATAAGAACTCTCTATACTTCCTGTATAATTTTTCTGTAAACCTAAAACTGCTCTACAAATTAAGTGTGCTTAAAAAAAAAAAAAGATCAAAGTCAAACCAGCTCTCCGACTTTACCTTTTCATTAAGAAAAAAATGTAACTTCATTTTTAAACAAAATCAGTAGGTAAGAAAATGGAATAGATTTTTACGGATAGTAAGAAAAGTACAGGCAAAACTGACAAATTTAAGATCACTTTGTCTACCGGGGAAAAGAGCTTATATTAAAAAAAAAAAAAGGTTTTAATATAGGCTAGTAGCTGTGATAAACTCTAAGAATAACAGAGATAAATATAGAGCTCTAAAATAAAATTAAAAAAAAAATTTTTTTGACTGCATAGTAGGAAAAAAGTGTGTATTAAGGGCCTGTAATGCTCAAGTACTCACTTTTCACCACCCTAGATTTCACTGGGATACCTTTAATGCTTACCACCTAAAACTATTCATTTGAAATGTTCTGCCACCATGGAGTTACTGGCAACCATACAAGTATTATTCAGGCAACCACCATGAAATTTGTATTATATTAAAATACACACGTTCCAAAGTCCACTACAACAAAATGAAGTATCCATTTAACATTTACAGACAACTGAAATTTAAAGGAAAGACAATAAAACTTTCAACTGCACAACTCCACAGACAATTTTGGGAGATATTAAAAAGCATACTCCTGGAATTAATTCAAAAGCGGTATATCCACAGCCATTTACACAAGCTTCACTTCCATATTCACGGACTTTAAGCCCTCTAGACTTTCAGGCTTCCAACCTTGGTATTTCATTTGAGTTTTAGTTTTCTCTGCACATATGTTACAAAATCACTATTTTTTTTCCTTCAAAATGCCCATTTATCCCTTTCCCCTCCATTCTCACTGAAATCCTCATAATTTCATGCTGGGTTTCCAACCATACTTTCCAGCTAAGACAGAGAGGGGACTCGGATTGAGAAGCAGAAGTACAAGGTCAAGTAGGATGGCCTCTCCTCGCTATTCTTTCAGCCTGAAATGCCCTATCCCGATATTCTAATGGCTGGTGCCTGTCTTCAGGTCTCAGCTAAAACAAACTAGCCTCAACTTTCCATTCCCAGTGAAGTAATTATCTAACGCACAACTATTTAGTTTCTTTACAGTACTTGCCACTCTATGAAATAGTACTATTTTGTTGACTTGTTTTTGTACATCTCTTCTCTAGAACCCAGGGTCTGCAAAGCAAGGACCTTGTCTTGTAGACTGCATCCAAGACATTATCAGGCAAATGTCAAGTCCACAAAAAATATTTATTTGATGAATTATTGAATAAATAAATGGATTAACACTCCAGATAGCATGGATAGCAAAAGATATTAGAACACACATGGAAAAGTAGCCTGAAGCCAAATCATAAAAGCCACGAATGCCAGGAAATAAAAGTGATCACTAACATTTTCTGAGCTCATGTCACATGGCAGGCATAGCCCTAAGCATTTTATCTGACTAAATACTACATGTGATCCTATTATTTTCCTCAATTTACATATAAGAAAATGCTGCATAGAGAGGTTAACAAACTTGTCAAAGGTCAAGATGCTAATAAGTGGCAGAGCTAGCACAGAAACTCAGGAGTTCTACTCTCATTCAGTAAATATTACTAAGTAGGTACTATATGCCAATACTGTGCAAGACATTGGGGAAAGATGGGGAAAAAAAAAGTGATCTCTACCCACACAGAGCTTAGACATCCGGTACTATATACAAACCCAAACCCATTGCCATCAAGTCGATTTTTGACTCATAGCAACCCTATAGGACAGAGTAGAACTGCCCAGTAGGGTTTCCAAGGCTGTCATCTTTATGAAAACTGACTGCCACATCTTTTTCCCACCATGCGGCTGGTGGGTTCAAACAACCTATTTGCTAAATAATCGGTTAGCAGCTGAGCACTTAATCATTGCATCACCAGGGCTCCTTACAATATACAAACACAAACAAACAAAAAATTTCAACAGTGACCCGTGTTCCCTCAATACAGAGAAGTTAACTATCGTATCTTTTATTGTTCTTGTTGCTGTGTGCTACCAATTCGATTCAATTTGATTCCAACTCATTGCAACCCAATATGAGAGTTGCCCCATAGAGTTTCCTAGGCTGTAATCTTTACAGGAGCAGACTGCCAGGTCTTTTCTCCTGCGGAGCAGCTGGTGAATCTGAACCACCAACCTGTTGGTTAGCAGTCAAGGCTTAACCATTAGCACCACCAGGGCTCATACATTTACCATTTATACATGCCTTCCCGGAAACCTTGGTGGTGCAGTGGTTAAGAACTATGGCTGCTAACCTAAAGGTCAGCAGTTTGAATCCACCAGGTGCTCCTTGGAAACCGTATGGGGCAGTTCTATTCTGTCCTATAGGGTTGCTATGCATCGGAATCAACTTGACAGCAACGGGTTTACATGCCTTCCCAGATGTATCCACTGCTCCAAACCAGTTTTGTTTTGGTCGGAGGTATCTTGGCAATCCCAGTAACCCCACCTAAAACACTAGAATCACTTATCTCATCCTTCTATTTTGTCTCTTTTGATCAGTTACTTTTCACATCCTTCTAAACTATTCATCATATCTATTACCTTCCCTTTCATTTTCAACACTACTTGTTTACTTTCTGCTTGGATCATTCCAATACTCTCTAAATGATCTAAAAACTCTGTTTGTAGGGTACCACTTCCTAATTCAGAATGTTACAATAGCTCCTTTATACCTACAGTAAGTGTAAACTTCTTAGCATAGTGGTTTGTCACTCTGAAGAAGCAGCTGCTGGAGATCTGCAGATTAGGTCTGGATTCACTAATCTGTTCCAAAGATCTGTGTGTATATTCTTGAGCCAGTACACTGTTTTAATATAGTTTTATATGTTTTAATATTATCTGACAAGGAAGCCCCTATTCTCTTTCCCTCATGGAATAAAATTTAAACTATGTTACATTAACTATGTGGTATATTTCTCATTCCATATTTCTGCTCCTGTTAGTTTAAACTTGATAGACAGGCTTTTAAAATAATTTAAAGACATAATTTAAAATTGAAGCTACAATTTTTTATTTTATATGGACCCCATTAATTTCTTTTATAAGTCACTATAGTATTTTAAAATCAAATTTATTAACTACACATATATTTATAATATATAAAAATCATAAAACAAAATGGTTTCTGGTGATTTCTTAAAATAGTATACTCTACCATAGATGCAGTATCTAACTGTTCTGCTCAGGTATAATGCAATAGAACATATTATTATTTATTTTGTCAACAAAGTATCCTATGCTCTTCTAGAATAGTAACAGTAACACAATTAATAGAGTATTTGACAATAACCTAAGATAACTTTGAAGCCTCTAAGAAGTCAGACGTTTCAGTATATTCTAGAAAAGTCCATCACAAGAGATGTTCTCATGCTAATACTTCAAGTACTCCACTTCATACACCACTAGGATCTAATAAAGAGATATACAGAGCTACTGAGGAAGGGTGAGAGAGGAAGGTTATTACTTTTCTTTAAGATCAGAATTCCAAAGTCACCTATGGTAATGATTACCCATCTTTATCAATCAACCAGAATTTAAAAAAAGGCTAGAAATTACTTTGTAAAAATAACATTCAAAAACACTTTTGAAACAAAAACTAATTTTTTTCTCCTTTACATTTCACTACACAGATTTTCTCATAGACTATGACTAGAAAAAGGAGCCCTGGTGGCGCAGTGGTTAAACAACTCAGCTACTAACCTAAAGGTTGGCAGTTCAAACCCACCAGTTGCTCCATGGGAGAAAGATGTAGTAGTCTGCTCCCATAAAGATTACAGCCTTGGAAACGCTATAGGTACTTCTACTCTGTCCTATAGGGTCACTGTGAGTTGGAATCGACTCGACAGCAATGGGTATCACTGCCCAACAAGTAAAAGGTCTACTGACTATTAAGCAGTATTCATCCAATTACTGTCAACCATATCCTCTATGAAAAGGATTTCACTAACTTTTCTACCAATATAAGTAAGTAAATAATGATCAGTCACATGATGCCAACATCACACAGGCTACACAAAATACTCTGTAAGCTGCATCCCACGAGCCATCAGTTCAAAGCCTTTGCTATAGACTGTGGAAAGTTACTAACTGATTTTCGACAGTGATCAAATTTGCACTTCAGAAAAGATAACACCGAAGGTTACTGAAAAGGACAAATTAAAAGAAATTAAAGACAGGGAAACCAGTTACAGGAGACTTTATTATTAACAGTCTAGGTGAGAAACGATGAAAGCCTTGAGCTATAATAGCAGTAAAAAGGAAAGGATGAATTTAAGAGATACTTGGAGGATAGGACTAATAGGTGATCAGGCAGAGAGAACCCTAAGTTAAGCATAACTGAGATTTCTGGATATATAGCACTATCATTAACTAAAATTAGCAACAGCTGGGGTAAGTATGTAGGTAAAAGTTAAAAAGCTCAGCTTTGAACATCTGCCTGGGATAAACGAATATTTTGGTGGTTACCAGTATACAGGTTGTAGCTAAGACCAGGAATTGAGATCGTCCCAGAAAGAATATGTAGTGTAAAAAAAAGGATGAGAATCTATGTGATTAAAAGACTGTGTCTGAAATGAGACTAAGGTAGAATGAAATAGTTAAATGAATGGACTTTGAAATCAGATTGATCTGGGTTCAAAGTCTGCCTTTGTGCAGACTTTGAGATTTATCGGCTGACTGACCTTGAGCAGTCATTTAACCTCTCTGAGCATTGGTTTCCTCATCTGTAAAAACTGAGATACCAACTACCTCATAAGATGTGTGTGTGTGCGTGCATGCACATGTATGTATATGTGTATATATGTGTGTGTACACATATGTATGTACATATACTGCAACATTTAATAAAAGCTCATTAATAGCAGGTATTGCTTTCGGTACACAGAGAGGAAGGAGAACCAAGAGAACTGTGTCACAGAAAACTAAGAGAAAAGCAACTTAAATCTTTCCTGAATCATCTCAGTTGAAGAGGGATCCCACTGCATGGCACATAGTCTAAACTCTCTTTCATCATCTATATACCCAAAGGCCCACTTGTCCCAGTCATAGTAAAAGCATGTGTGTACTTTCACTCTTATCCTTAAAATTCCTCCACAACTTAGCTAGGGAATTCTCAAAGTTTTATTATGACTAACTCACCTTGGTGGACAAGGGGAAGAAAAATCAAACGTCAGGATGCTTTAGTACGGCAAGCACTATTTTCTAAAAGCCAAAGCCACAGTAAACCTTGTGCTTGTCAGCAGTTGCTGGTTTCTGGCTTTAACACATTCTACTCTTTTAAGAAGAAATAAAAACGACTGGGCTAACGATAAGCCCCATTTCTCAACAGATACCTTAGAGTGAGTAAACGCCAGTTGTTATAAAAAACCTCAGGGAAGATACACCATTGAGGAAAAGGCCCACTTCCAAAGAAGGACAAACATGCCAGGAGAACTGGCCCTGGTCACACAGGACATGCCTGCTTCTTGTTGTTCATCGCTGTCGAGTTGGCTCTGACTCATGGCAACCTGATGTATAAAAGAATGAAACGTTGCCTGGTCCTGTACCGTCTTCATACCCACTGGCATATTTGAGTCCATTGTTGCAGTTATTCGGTCAATCTACCTCACGGAGGGTTTCCCTCATTTTCCTTGGCCCTCTACTTTACCAAACATGGTGTCCTTTTCTAGTGATTGATTTACTCCTGCTACACACAGTGTAACCATACACAAAATGCTTTGAGATCCAACTACACCCCTCAGCTTCTTCCCACTGAGAAGCTGAAGCAGGGGCCCATCTGTGGCCCAAGTTACGATGCACAGGGCAAAACTATCACTGCATCCATCACAGGCCAAAACATTTCAAGAGAGGACATCCCAGGTCCAAGAGTGAAAGGCCCAGGTACTTAATGCCAATACTCCTTATTTATCCATTTACTACTTCAATAAACAGGCCTCTGCCTTTTGAAACTAGCTATTCATTTCCATTGGTCCACATGATGGGTTAGAAAGGATCAGAATATGCTGTTAAGCAGTGTCATGGGAACAAACAGGGTGGCAGTTAACACAAAAGACCTAAGCAGGAGACTGGGTAGAGAGGAGGAAAGTTCAGAGACAGAAACACTGGCAACGACATCAGAACTAATTTATTCAGAGAAAGGAAAAAAGTATTCCACACATATTGAATAGCATGAGGAAAAGCAGGAAAATGTGAGAGATCACAGTAATCAAATTTGGCTAGAGGATGGGGTGGAACTCTGGCAGCATAGTGGTTAACAGCTCAATTGCTAACCAAAAGGCTGGCAATTCAAATCCACCGGCAGCTCCTTGGAAACCCTACGGCACAGTTCTACTCTGTCCTACAAGGTCACTATGAGTCAGAATTGACTAGACAGCAACGGTGTTTTTTGTTTTGTTTTTTTTTTAGTTTAGAGGATGGGGGAGCAGAGTCAGTAAATCTTATGAACTTCCAAGAGGAAAATTACTGAGTACTCTGACCAATAGTGCTTCCAAGAAACATATAATACTGAATCCTAGAGTCAACTAAGAGCATACAATAGGGGATAGGGGCTTAGATTTACTCTGCTAAGTCTGTCTGCCTACCTGGATCTATCCAGATTTAACATGTACTATAGTTATCAGACAATTTGAAGAAATACAGCCATGCCATTAAATACAGTTTTACTTTTCACTTAAGGACTTTCCACATACCGCCTAGCTCCCAAACAGCCACCTGACCAGACCACAGACCTTTCCCCATAGCAAAGAAAAGTCCTTGTAGAAGGGAATGTTTCAGTTCTGCACATTTCAGTGGGTAATAGGTAATAATAATAATAATAAATTACTCCTCCAATTATTGAATGCAGGCAATACTGTTTAGATTGTCAAGCATTTAAAAACATACTTACCTATATAAGCAGTCCATATAGTCTGCACCTTTGCTATATTCTTCCCAGTACCTATGATACATAACAAGTACTTGTTCTTCAGACTCCAGAACTCTCTATATAAAGGGGAAAAATATTTTTACTTGGAAATCACTAATCATTTTCACTTGTAAGCTATAAAATATACTAAAAAATAATGTTCTAAAATAACTTAAATTTTAATTCAAGCATTATAAATTATATTTAAAAATTATATTCTATTTTAACTATGTTTAGTAACAACGAAATAATTGAAAAAAATATGAGTCTTAGAAATGAAAGTGAAGCATTTATAATAAAGAGTAAACTGTTTCACTCTCCAAGATAAAAGAAAAAAGGTAATGGTTTGATGCTATCCCTGGGTGAGAATATTTTACTAAGATCAGTTTTAAACAGAAGAACATAATTCTGTTGTCTTGCACCTAGTGTTTCTCAAATTCATTACTTTTGATGAGTCTGCTAGTTACATAAGTATATTATCATTACAAAGTATTTACTTTTGTAAATAAGACTATTTATGGAAATTGACACCTTTTCCACATCCCCCAAAATAAGTTGTATACAGCCTGTGGGAATCAAGAGCAAGAGAAAACTTGGTTCTAACACACACCATCTAGAGGACACAGATGCACATTTTAAAGTTGAACAACCCCTGATTTGAATTCCTGCTCCTTTAATTACTAGTTATTCGATTGGGAGAAAACTGATTTACCTTAGAGAAATTAACAACATAGTGCTTGATAAAATATCTTAAATATATATAATTTTCAAAATGCTATTTAAAAAACAAAATAAATAATTTGAACTTAACGTTAAATTCAGCATTAAGGAAAAACAGTAAGCAGCCAAGTAACTACGCAACTATAAACACATTTACATCATGTATCATTCCTTACCTTATGCAAATGCCGTACGTGATTTTCCAAAAAAATCTTAGTTTCTGTATAAAGTCTTTCTCCAAGGGGTTCAGGATAGGCCACACATAAAGCATAGATATCTCTAGTTAACTTGTTAAGGTTTTCATACCATTGGAAATATTTTAAAACATGAGATTTAACTCAATTTGGGCATTAAAAATGGAAAAAAATTTTTTTTTGCAGTTCAGGCTTACTATATATATATATATATATATATATATATATATATATATATATATATATGTATATGTATATATAAAACAAAGGTAACGTACACAACCATGCTTTAATACTGTAAGATTGAGTCATTCATTCATTCAACAAACATTTATTGAGAATCTATTATTTGAGGGCATTCTGAAGAAAATGGTTCCTCTCAGAGAAGTTAAAATTCAGAGGGGGATTCTGGGAAACCAATTTACTCAAAAATTACAAAATAAGGTTTACTAAGAATGGACATAAGCATCATATCAACAAACGGCTATGGAATATCACAAGAAGCAAGAATGTCTAAGCAATTCTGAGAAACAAAACAGTTACAAAAATTACTCATTTGACATATTCCTACAACACTGTACTCAGGATATTCTAGTCTGTATCCCATAGTCCTTCAGCATTTATTCTATTAGAAGAAACATAGTATGAATAATAATAGTAATACCAATTAACCAATCAAGTTTTTGAATACCAACTAAGTCCCTCATCAGGCACCACCAGTGACAGACACACTATAGCAGAAAAGAGCTCTCAACCAGGAGTCAGAGGAACTGAGATGGAATTGAGGGCTCACCATTTACTAGCCAGTGATCTCGACCAAGTCTCTTAACCTCTCTGGGCTGCCATTTCCTCATCTCTAAGATAAGGATGTAATAAACCCTCTCCTGAATCTAGAGTCTTTAAGACCTAAGTCAACTTAAAGTGCTTCATGAACTATAGATCTCTAATCAAATGCAGAAGATAAAGCACACACAAAGCAATCTGAGACCAGCCTAGCTAGAGATGAGGACATACCCTAAAAATAAGGTGATTACTTAGGCTGGAGACAATTATTTGTATTTAATCCGAGTATCAGGAAATATTACAAAACAAAAATTTATGCTTAAAACGTAATAGAGGTAGGATAAAGGTTCTTCCTCCTCCATATCCCCATAACATCGTACATATTCTACAGAACTTATTTTTATGCAACAGAAATTATTTATACCTTTGTCATTCACATTACCTTCTAAACTTCTTAAAAATATTGCCCGTTCCTGTGGGGACCATGGTCTCGGGGAACATCTAGCTCAATTGGCATAACACAGTTTATAAAGGCAATGTTCTACATTCTACCTTGGTGGGGAGTGTCTGGGGTCTTAAAAGCCTATGAGCAGCCATCTAAGACACTCCACTGGTCTCATCCCTTTGGGAGCAAGGGAGAGTGAAGAGAACAGGATACAAGGGAAAGATTAGTTCGAGGGACTAATGGACCACATCTACCAAGGCCTCCACCACTGACTGCTCTGACCGGGATCACAACACAGGGTTCTGGGCAGAGCTGGAAAAGGGTGTAGAACAAAATTCTAACTCACAAGAAAAAAAAAAGACCAGATTTACTGGCTTAAAGGAGACTGGAGAAACCCCGAGAGTATGGCCCCCAGACACCCTTTTAACTCAGTGGTGAAGTCACTTCTGAGGTTCACCGTTCAGCCAGGGTGTGGACAGCCCCATAAAACCAAATGGGACCAATGAGGCACAGCAGTCCAGGGACAGGGACTAGAAGGCAGTGGGGGACAGGAAAGCTGGTGATAGGGAACCCAAGGTTCAGTAAGGATAGTGTTGATGTGTTGTGAGGTTGTTAACCATTGTCATAGGGCAACATGTGTACTAACTGTTTAATAAGAAACTATTTTGTTCTGTAAACCTTCATCTAAAGTGAAAATAGCAGCATAACTGGAAGAGCGTAGTTGATGTCACTGAACTGTGCATGTAGAAATTTTTGAAATGGTTTATCTTTGGCTATGTATATTTTCACCAAAAAAAAAAAAAAAAAATGTTGAGAAAGGAGAGGGTTGACATGTCGTGGGGTTGTTAACCAATGTCATAAAATAATATGTGTACTACTGTTTCATGAGAAACTATTTGTTCTGTAAACCTTCACCTGAAGTACAATTAAAAAAAAGAAAAAAACTGCCCGTTCTTACTCATCTTTATATTCCCAGCCCCAGGCACAGTTCCTGACATACAACAGGCATTTACCAAATGACTGATAAAGGAAGAGAGATAGGGAATCAATCTCATATGCTCTGCCCATTTACCTAGCACCCTTAGTCTGGAGACAGAGAACAACCCTCTCCACTTGAGGTCACTGTCTGGTAGACTTTGATCATACTGTCCCATCTTCCTTTTAAATAACTTTGTATCTATTTTTAATTATAATTGGTAACTAATAGCTTCATTTATATGTATATATATTTTTATATCAATACATCACTACATAAAATAAAAACAAAAATTTTTCTTTATATTAATGGAAAAACAAACATGGTAAAGCAAAATTACCATCCATGTAGTGTAACATCACTGTGCCAGATTTTATGTAAAAAAAAATAAGAAACAGAATATTATAATTATTTTAAATCAACTTATACTAGCAGACCTTTATAAACTAGAATATTATCTAAGTAATAGGACATAAGAACTATTTACCAGCAATAACATAATACATCAAAATATTATATTACAAAGAAAGTTGTTGTGTGCCGTCGAAGTGATTCTGACTAATAGCGACCCTATAGGACAGAGTAGAATTGCTCCACGGGGTTTCGTATGCTGTAAATCTTTACAGAAGCAGATCGCCAGATCTTTTCTCCCTCGGTCGGAGCAGCTGGTGAGTTCAAACTACCGACCTTTTGGTTGGCAATTGAGCACTTAACCATTGTGCGATCAGGGCTCCTTAGAAAGAAAGTAGAGATTTGAATATATACCACCTTTAAAAGAAGAATTTTAAAATACCTATGGATATAAATTCTATAGAGAATTGATAATGGTTTGTGAAGCTGGGAGGGAGTAAGGTACCAACAGAGAAGAAAGCTGCTTCAAAATAATATATTATTTGAGCTCCTGTAACCAGTTTGGAGCCCCTCTACTTTTCAGCTATAAATTAAACTAAAAAAAAAAAGTCTAACTTACAATATAAATCTCCAAGGGTTTTGACTGATAAGGGGAACAAAAGGAGCTCCTAAGATGCTTTGTTGTTGTTATTGTGTGCTGTAGAGTTGATTCCGATGCATAACAACTCTATAGGACAGGGGAGAACTGCCCCATAGGGTTTCCAAGGAGCAGCTGGTGGATTCGAACTGACGATCTGTTGGTTAGCAGCCTGAGCTCTTAACCACTTCACCACCGGGGCTCCTCTAGGATGCTAGGAGTGTTTTATTTACTGGATACAAAAGTATGTTCACTTCATGAAAATTCATCTCTGCATTTATGATTGAGTATGTATATTACACTAAAATGTAAATTTTTTAAAAAAGACTAAATCAAAACACCAGCAAATTACTTTGTGGAAATCAACAAACTGATTCTAAAGTTTACATGGAAAAGTAAAAGACCAGAATAGCCAATGGACTGACACTACCCCACATGAAGAGAATAAAAAGATAAGCCACAGACTGGAAGAAAATCTTTGCAAAAGATATATCTGATAAGACTTCTATCCAAAATATAAAAACTCTTAAAATTCAACTTTAAGAAAACAACTCAATTAAAAAGAGGGCAATACACCTCAACAGACACCTCACCAAAGAAGATATACACAGGGCAAACAAGCATATGAAAAGATGTTCAACATCAAATGTAATTAGGGAATTGAAAACTAAAACAAGAAGATACCACTACACACCTATCAAATGGCTAACATAAAAAAACATAGATACTACCAAATACTGGCCAGTATATGAAGCAACAGAAACTCTAACTCACTGAAGGTAGGAATGCAAAATGGTACAAACACTTTGGAACGGTCTGGCAGTTTCTTACAAAGTGAAATATAGTTTTACTATGTAATTCAGCAGTCATACTCCTTGTTATTTACGGTACTCAAATGAGCCGAAAATGCATGTCTATAAAAAACCTGCACACAAATGTTTTTAAGTTTTATTCATAACTGCTCAAAACTGGAAGCAATCAAGATGTCCTTCAATAGGTGAACAGATAAACTGTGATGCATCCATATAATGGACTATTCTTCAGCAATAAAATGTGCTATCAAGCCATGACAGACATACCCCACCGCACTGTCATCAAGTCGATTTCTACTCATAGCAACCCTATAGGACAGAGGAGAACTGCCCCATAGGGTTTCTAAGGCTGTAAATCCAGCCTTCAGTATGGACTGCACCTCAACCTAAAGGAAACAAAAATCCTCACAGCTAGACCAATAAGCAACATCATGATAAATGGAGAAAATATTAAGTTGCCAAGGATTTCATTTGACTTGGATCCACAATCAACGAAATCAGACGATATACTGCACTGGGCAAATCTACTGCAAAAGACCTCTTTAAAGTGTTGAAAAGGTGTCACTTTGAGGACTAAGGTTTGCCTGCCCCAAGCCATGATATTTTCAGTCACCTCATAAGCTGGACTATGAATAAGGAAGACCAAAGAAGAACTGACGTCTCTGAATTATGGTGTTGGCGAAGATTACTGAATATACCATGGACTGCCAGAAGAACATACAGCCAGAGTGCTCCTCGGAAGCAAGGATGGCAAAACTTCGTCGCAGGTACTTTGGACATGTTATCAGGACGGACCAGTTCCTGGAGAAGGATATCATGCTTGATAAGGTAGAGGGCAGCAAAAAAGAGGAAGACCCTTGATGAGACAGAATGACACAGTGGCTGCAACAATGAGCTCAAACACAGCAAGGACTGTGAGGATGGAGCAGGTCCAGGTAATATTTCATTCTGTTGTACACAGGGTCGCTATGAGTCAGAATCGATTTAACGGCACCTAACAACAACAAATCATAACAGAAGCAGACTGTCACATCTTTCTCCTGTGGAGCAGCTGATGAGTTCAAACTGCCAATCTTTCCAAGTGCTTAACCACTATGGCACCAGGGCTCCTTATGACAGACAGGGAGGAACCTTAAATGCATACTGCTAAGCGAAAGAAGCCAGTCTGAAAAGACTATATACTATATGGTTCCAGCTATATGTCATTCTGGAAAAACTAGAGACAGTAAAAAGATCAGTGGTTGCCAGAGGTTTGGGGTGGGGAGGGGGGGTGAACAGCTGGAGCACTGGATATTTTTAAGGGCAGTGAAACTATTCTGTACAAATACTTATGTATTATTTCAAGGATACCTAAAATAATTCATTTGCCAAAACCCACGAAACTATACAACATAAAGCCTGAATGCTAATGTAAACTATGAACTTTAGTTAATAATAATGTATCAGTACTGGTTCATCAATTGTAACAAATGTGCCAAGATGTTAATAATAGGGGAAATTGCAGTAGGTGAGGGACATAAGGGGACACATGGGAACTCTGTACTTTTTATGCAATTTTTCTGTTACCCTAAACTGCTCTAAAAGATAAAGTCTATTAATTTTTTAAAAATAAAAAGGCTAAATGAGGCCAGGATCTAGATCAACTATGCTTTTAGCAAAGCTGGATTGTACTTAATAACTTAAAGTTCTGAGTACATATTTCCACACTTTTCATCCAACATGATGGTGATATTATTTGCTCCAACTATTTTTTCCTTAAGCTATATATAGATTTATTTCTAGAATACATACCTTATGATGGTCCTGAAAATTTTTAAAAGATTCAATACCATGATTTTAGCATTACACGCTAATTATGTACCAAATGTTTTACAAACCAAAATGACTATCTCAATACGTCTATTGCATGTACATGTAAACAAAATTAACTAGAAAGACTAATACCACAGGCCTTACCTTCTGCTTAGGAAAAATGATCTGTGTGGCAGAGGAAGAACAGGGAAACTTTCCCATTTCATTCCATAAACAGTACTTCCATATTGTTTGACTCTTCTTCAGTGAGAACACATTCACGTATTATTATGTATTTTTTTAATTAACGGAGTCAACCTTAAAAAAAATGTATTAATTCATCACAGTTTTGGGTCTCTGTTAATTTAGGTACCCAACTACCTAAAACATCACAATGACCATGGAAGCAACAGTCAAGAAATCAAATGACACATTGCCTTGGGCAAATTGCTGCAAAAAACCTCTTTAATAAGTGTTAAAAAAAAAAGATGTTACTTTAAGGACTAAGGGACGCCTGACCCAAGCCATGATATTTTTAATCCCCTCATATGCATGCAAAAGCTGGACAATGAATAAGGAAGACCAAAGAATTGATGCCTTTGAATTACAGTGTCAGTGAAGAATACTGAATATACCATGGACTGCCAGAAGAATGAACAAATCTTGTCTCGGAAGAGGTACAGCCAGAGTGCTCCTTGGTAGTGGGGATGGCAAGACTTCGTCTCATGTAATTTGGACACGTTATCAGGAGGGACCAGTACCTGGAGAAGGACATCATGCTTAGTAGAGGGTCAGCAAAAGGGACAAAGATTCGAGGATGAGATGGATTAACACAGTGGCCACGCCGATGGGCTCAAGCATAGCAACAATCTTGAGGATGGCACAGGACTCGGCAGTGTTTAGTTCTGTTGTACACAGGGTTGCTATGAGTCAGAGCCAACTAAACGGCACCTAACAACGCCTAAAAGATATTTTCTAATTATTTTCTTTTTCTCTAATCTATTCAAATAGCCAGTGATTCTGGAAGTATTTAGCCCATTGGAAGAGCACTCAAGAATATCATTTTCAAACTCTAGCATTCGATTATAATTTGGTTATAGACAGCACACTTACAAAGACAAAAAAGGGGAAATAACTGGAGATTGGATTTAAAGACTCTCTGGTTTAAAGAGTCATATTTTAAGTCACTCTTTGAGGGGTCAGAATACAAAAATTCCTCTACTTACAAATGTCCCACTTAAAAGTTTCAAAGTCAGAAAAAAAGCTGTGTTTCAGAGTGAAAGTTCTGAACTCTGTTACAACCAAAAAGCAGTACTGGCCTGCCAGCAGCAAGGTTATTTACATTAGTTCATTTTCTTTATTAAAATGTACTCCCTATGATTGGGCTTCTTTTTGAGTTTTAACATTGCTAAGTCTATTATATAGCAAGATAAAAAACTGTGAGTTATGATGGAAATAAAAATACAGATTATTTTAAAATTGAAAATGGTAAGACAATGAACATAAAAAGAAACATCTCTAAAGAGAAAGAAGAAAAAATGCAACATAAAAAATGTAGTATCTATGAAATCATGAATCATAGCAAGCAAGGATAAAAAGTGATTGATAAAACGGAAAAACTTTCAAGTGTCTATCTAGAGAATCAGCATCAACATCAAACCTCTAATAGCCTGATCTACAAGAACATGGAGAAACTGTTGCTGGTGCACCAGAGCCAGAGATGACTGCAGACAAAACCTTTCTCAATCTGCACAATCTCAGAAAGAATGCTAGGATGGTAAGTGTAGATGCCACAGTTAATAAGAATTTCTCCCTCTAAACTTGTGAAAATATCAAGGATGGAGACTACCTACCTCAGTATTCTTCAATGTAGGTAACACTGGTCTATGGTGGAAAAAGACGCCTGATAGAATGTAAATTAGAAATGAGGACAATAGTATGCCTGGTTTTAAAGCTTGGAAGAACCAACTCACTTTCCTATTTGGGAGAAACACATTCAGGGAAGGCAATCTTAAATCTCCCCTAGCTTAATCACTGGATTCATACAGACTCAAACAGTAGGAGAGCTTCTATATCTTACTAACAGGGTTTGGGGATCTACCTAATAAATAGAGAACTATAAGTAAAAGTAAGCCAAACAACTCCAACCTAGAGAAAGAAATAGTAAGTGTTGTCTACATCTAACCTCTATCTTAGGAAAGCATTTGATACACACACATAAGGTGAAACTCCAAACCACCCTAGGGACTGCACCAATACTGTCATAAAGCTTTTCTTATGAGCATCATTATTATTGGATATAGACAGAATTCTAAAAATGGCCTCCCAATGTTTCCCAACCTAACCCGAGACTGTAAATATGTCATGCCCATGTCTAGGTTACTAAAAGGGGCTCAGCACTTGAATTATGGTTATTATCAGTTGACCCCAAAATAGAGATTATCCTGGATTATACACATAGGCCTAATCTAATCACACGAACCCTTTAAATGAAAAGACCCTCCCTACCTCCACTCCACCACTAGCTAGCTGCAGAAGCGGAAGTCAGATTCGAAGCACAAGAAAGATCTGACACATCAGTGCTGGTGCTAAAGATGGAGGGACCAGGTGCAAAAAAACTGGAGAGTGACAAGTCACTGGAGCAACTCCTGGCCAACAACCAATAAGGAAAGAGGACCTCAGTGGTTCAACAGCAAGGAACTGAATTCTGCCAATAACAGAAATGAGCCTGGAAGAAGACCCTGAGGTTCTAGATGCTAAGCACCTGTAGAAATCAGGTGTGGGAATACAGTAGTGAACAAATAGGTAAGAATCACTGCCCTCATGGACCCTATATTCAATAAAAAGTGTTTGGAGAGAAATTCAATATTTACCTTACATATATTAAACATTTCAAAGCAAACCAAGCTTTCTGATACCATTTCAAGAGGATGAGGAGACTCTGGCATTATTACCCTAGTATTCTATCTCATGATATCAGCAAGTCATTTCACTCCTCTTGGGCTACAATATTCTCAACTCTAAAATAAAGCGAATAATACAAACCTCACAAGGTCATTTATAAGATAAAATGAAAAAATACATGTCAGGTGTTTCCCAACAAATCAATCTCACACATTCACACATGTTGAAAAAAAAACCTATGACAGGAAAGAATGTACACAGTATGATTCCATTTATATAAAGTTCAAAATCAGGAAAAAAAAAAAATATTGTTTAGGGTTTTTTCATAAGCAGCTGTTGTCGTCAGGTGCCACTGAGTCAGCTCCAACTCACAACGGCCCTATATACAACAGAACAAAACACTGCCAGTTCCTGCTCTATACTCACAATCGCTGTTTGAGCCCATTGTTGTAGCCACTGTGTCAATCCATCTAGTGAATGGTCTTTCTCTTTTTTGCTGACCCTCTACTTTACCAAGCATGATACCCTTCTCCAGGGACTGGTCCCTCCTGATAACATGCCCAAAGTACATGAGACATAAGTCTTGCCATCCTTTCTTCTAAGAAGCATCCTGGCTGTACCTCTTCCAAGACATACTTGTTCATTCTTCTGGCAGTCCATGGTATATTCGATATTCTTCACCAACACCATAATTCAAAGGCATCAATTCTTCTTTGGTCTTCCTTATTCATTGTCCAGCTTTCGCATGCATATGAGGGGATTAAAAATATCATGGCTTGGGTCAGGCGTCCCGTAGTCCTTAAAGTAACATCTTTGTTTTTTTAACACTTTAAAGAGGTTTTTTGCAGCAATTTGCCCAAGGCAATGTGTCATTTGATTTCCTGACTATTGCTGCCACGGGCACTGATTGTGGATATAAGTAAAATGAAATCCTCGACAACGTCAATATTTTCTCCATTTATCATGATGTTGCTCGTTGGTCCATAGGCAGTTATACTATTTTTAAAAAGCAAGGAAATAATAGGCACAAAAATCAGGATAGTAGTTACCTCCACGGGAAAGGAGTGGGGCTGTGAACTGAGAGGGGCTTGAGGGATGGGGATAAGAGTGGGGATGAGGAAGAGCTGGTAAATGTTCTATTTCTTGATCTGTGTAATGATTATGCAGGTGTTTGCTTTATCATTATTTATTCAATTGTACATGTATACCTTACAAACTCTTCCATATATGTACTTCAAACTCAAAAAAATAAAGTGCTTTATAAAAGAGCAAATAGTAACATATATAGTGGTACAAGGTTTTGGGTGTTTTTTGTTTGTTTTGTTTCATTTTCAAATACTGAAGTTTTACGACCTCTAAAATGTCTACTTAGGAGGTCTGTGGGTCAGAAGTTAACCTTACATTCTTGGGCAAGCAAAAGGGAAACGGAGAGAATTTTATTTTAGAACAATTAGTAACACAGTCCTTTATCTTCCAAAACAAATTCAAAGTGGGAGGTTGCATTCTTAACTTTATTGTTTTTACAGATATTTTTTATTTTTTTGAGAAGAGGAGAGAATTCATCATTAGGTCAATAATAACTGAACCATCTCAGAGGGATCAAACAATAAACTTCTCAGAAATAACAGTGACTGAAAGAGTCACTTTCCAGGGTAGTCTGTTATTTCAAACTCATTTACAAAGCAACCACTTAACTGTCGCTTCTGTACAACACTAAAGAAAGAAGACAATTATTATCTTCTCTTTTTGTTTACCTCATGTCCATTTTCCCTCTTCTTATGGTCTTCTATGGCCAACTCTTCTCTTCCCTCTCTGCTCATTATTTTAGTTAAAATATTCCTAAATGCACCTATGTACCTGCCTAGCCCACCTTCACAAACGTGCAAGTAATCCTTAACACTCTTCTCAATTACTAAGATTCCTGCCCAAAAATGATCCATGATGCTCCACAGAAAAATCAGCTATCTAATTTAAAACACAAAATAATAAACTCTTCAAAGACTGAATCCTTACCAAGTATCCTCCAGATGTACTGGAAAGCACAGGGAATCAGATGTTAAAAGTCTTGTATTCAAGCCTGTGCTCCATCAGTTACTACCTGCCATGACCTCAGGCAAGACCCTTTACTTCTGAATATCAGTTTCCTCATCTATTACATAAAGACAGTACTTATATCTGCCCTACTAATCCGACAGGAAACCCTGGTGGCGTAGTGGTTAAGAGCTATAGCTGCTAACCAGAAGGCGGGCAGTTTGAATTCACCAGGTGCTCCTTGGAAACCCTATGGGGCAGCTCTATTCTGTCCTATAGCATCGCTATGAGTCGGATCAACCTGACGGCAACGGGTTTCGTTTTTTTGTTTACTAATCTGGCGAGCTTGTCTGGAGTATACAATGAGATAATAAATGTAAAAGCTGTTGCAAACATGAAGCCTTACAGAAACGTCACCATCCTTTTACCTATCTTCTTTCAGTGCCCAGAACATAGGTAGCCTAACAAATGTTCCTCGTTGACAACTGCAGTTGTAATGAATTAAATGGTTTCCTGACGGTCTGAAAGAACTTCACTGTTCTTGCCTCAACATTCACCTTCATGTAAACACTGAGTTAGGTATTAAGAGCAAGTTCAATCACTGTCTTAAGAAATCAAAGCTTTCCTAAAGAATATATGCCCCACACAAAGCGGGCAACCACCAAGTTGGTAGGTCCAGCAGATAGCTGTTAGGAAGGAATTTAGGATACTGGGTTTCAGACTGTCCTAGAGAAACCACAGATTTGGACTTTTATATAAAGTCTACCAATTAACAAATGCAGACAGTTAATCCATTTTAAAAGACTGTACTAAGAAGTAAAACAGCCATCCTAGCTCTTGTTTAAACTCTCAGTTAAGAATAAAGAACAGCCTGACAGAGACTGGAGAAACTCCGAGAATATGGCCCCTGGACACCCTTTTAACTTAGTAGTGAAGTCACTCCCGAGGTTCACCCTTCAGCCAAAGATTAGATAGCCCCATAAAACAAAACGAGACTAACAGGGCACAACAGTTCAGGGACAAGGACTAGAAGGCAGGAGGCGACAGGAAAGCTGGTAATAGGGAACCCAAGGTCAAGAAGGGACAGTGTTGTCATGTCATGGGATTGTTAACCACTGTCATAAAACAGTATGTGTACTAACTGTTTAATGAGAAACTATTTGTTCTGTAAACCTTCATCTACAGTACAATTAAAAAAAAAAAGAATAAAGAACAAAATTATTTCTATTTTTAGTATGTTATTCATGTTGATTTTCATTCTTTGGAAAAAGAGAAATGAAAGAAAGACTATGAACAGAAGTATTTCTCATATGAAAAGAGCTCTAGGGCCATAAATGATGTAGGCAAATCTGTGAATACAACATAGATTATTATGACAAATTCCTAACTTAACACAGATCTCAAATTTCTATAGCAAGGTTAAGAAAGCATTAAACAATTTTCACTTATAGTTAATAAAATTATGTCACTATCTTGCTCTTACTTAACCAAGACTTCCCTTCCCAGTTAATATAAAATCCAAAGCCCTAAACATAGCCTATGGAACCCCTATGATCTGGCCTCTGGCTACCTTTCTGACCTCATCTCTTACCACCTCCTTCATTCACTGCACCCTCTTTGCTGTTCCTCATACCTGTCAAGCATGTTTCCATCTCATAGTCTTTGAACTTGCTATTATTCTCTCTGCCTTTAACACTCTTCTCCCACATATACGCACGGCTTCCTCTCTCACTTTGTCCCGGTCTCTGCTCAAATATCACCTTCGCCAGGACAGCAGACCTTGCTTGATGACCCTCTCTAAAAGAGCTACACACATACACACACTCCAAACATTCTACATGCCCTCACCCTCATTTATTTTTCTCTACGGTATTCATCACTGCCAGTTATATTAGAAGCACTGACATTAGATACATACATTTATTTTATTTTTAATCTGTTTATTGGCTGTTTCCCTTACTAAAATGAAGGGGAAAGGGTTTCTTTTGTTGACAGTTGTATTCCTAATGCCTAAAGCAGTGCCTAAAGTAATACATATACTAAGTGCTCAAAAAGTACTTGTTGAAAGAAAGGTTATCAAAGTTTGTTGATTTCCACAAAACAGGTGACGAACTTGCAAATGTACTATACAATAATATATCTGAAAACAGTTACGCTGCAAATTTCTTATATTTATATAAGCTTAAACCTGTTCTCACTTTTCAGTAAGTTTATCAATTCCGGAACATTTACGGAGATTCACTGAAAGGATACGAGAAGCGATCGTTCCATGTTGCTCTTTCGACGAATTCCAACATGACAACAGCTTTGATTGTCGTTAACAGTTTGTTCCATGTTTCATCAAAATCTACTACTCTTGGTTTCAAAGACATTGTGCTAGTTTAGTGTTGAAATCTGTTGATTAAAAACAGTAATAATGTTAGCATGTATTCCGCAGCTCATATCTCTGTTTTAAAACACCACATAATAACATGATTTATGAACAGGGCAAGAACAGAACCTGGCACACGACAAGAGGTCAATAAACATTGACTAGTATTTTTTCATGACTATCCAGACAAGGAATTCTGCAGAATAACTGCATTCATTAACAAACTCTGGGAAATGGAAAGCTTTTAGTATAAATTATTTATGATCAAGGGTGCTGCTGCAAAGATTTAGAAGCCTAATTTAATGTGTTGAGGGACAGAAGCTGGAACCCAGGAAGCTGAAAAACCAACTCCCATCATGAGAAACATGCAGGAGACTCAATAACAAGGCTTGGGCCCCAAGTACTTGTGGTTTACACTTCTTCAACTGGGGAATGAGGTAGTATGCAAAAAATATAAGACACAAGAAAATAAAAGGTTCTATCTCCCTGGAGCATCAGTTTCAGTAAAAGATTAGTGACAAAAGTTGTATTTGTATTAAAACAAACAGGGATGAATGCAAAATTCAGATGAACTTTTAAGATTAAAAAATAAATAAAGATTTCAAACTAATTGCAGGGTTGGAGCAAATAGCTTAGGGCTCCTTCCAAGATTCTCAGGGGTATCCACTTCCACTCCTCTAACTAAAAGCACTACTCCAGCATGGAACCCTGGCTCAGGTGAACTCAACTCTCCTATAGGTGAGCCACCAAGACTCCTTTGACCTGATACACAAGCTGAATTCTTGGAATTAGCTAGGGTCTGAAATAAAAGGTCCCAAGGTTACAGAAACTTGTTTCAAGTTAGATTCTAAATCCTTGTCAAATCATATCAGAAGAATGAAATTAAAAGAGAAACCTTTTAAATTTAACTGCACAAGGGAACAATTTTCTGGCATTTGTTTTAATATCCTCCCCAAAGTTTTCCCTTAATACTAGGACTGTGAAACACCAACCTAGCCTGTAGACAAGGCCAAACAAGGATGAAACATCCTTTCTCTAGTCTCCCACTTTGGGAAAAGAGGGTAGAATAAATGGAACGGGGAAGATGTGGAAAGATAAAAAGAGGGGAGAAAGGAGCTGCACAGCCCTAACCACCACAAACTGGAGACAGCCCTGTGCCGTTATTAGTTTCTGTCCCGAGAAGGACTCAAGAACAGACTCCAAAGAGGAAAAAGAAAAGAAATCAGAGATAAGCCAAACAAATATCCAAAAGAGAGTTTGCCATATTGAATCAACACCCTTTTTTTCTCAACATACCAAAGGCTCTACCTACTGTAGGGGGAACCTATCAGTTTCCTGATCTCTAAGTCAGGAAATCAACCTCGACTCTTTCTTCTCCCTTATTCACCACATCCTGTCCAACTGTGCTCCTTAGTATACCCTGCATCCATCCAGTCCTGTGCAACCCTACAAATGCCCTGGGATCAGACTCCCAGTAGCTGTAGTTTGTATTAATTTTTGTTTACTATCATGAGTACATTTTATATATATGTGTGTGTGTGTATATATATGTGTGTATACATATATGTATACATATATACGTATACATACATATATATAGACTTATCCTCACAATAACCTGATCAGATAGGTTCTACTGTTCTCCCCATTTTCTACATAAGGAAACTGAGTCAAACAGTAATTAAGAAATCTGCTTAAGGTCACACAGCTAATCAGTGGTGAAGTCAGGATTCAGACCTGTACTGGAGGCTCGTGCTCTCAACTGCTGTAGTGCAACTATAATGCCTTACTAACATTTCTGACTGAATGTTTAGGCACTGTTCTAGGCTCTGAGGTTGCAGTGACCAAAGAACAAAGTTCTTGACCTCAGGAAGGTTGTAATCACAGGTCTTGTCCTCATCAAATGCACAAAAACAACCTACCTAAATAAAAAAGTTGACCACGTCATTCTCATACCTAAAGCCGTTTGATTATTTCCCACAACAGACAGCATTCAGGTTAGGCTCACTGGTAACGTGGCACAACAAGCTTCCACGACCTGACACCAGGTTAGAGAGTACCTCCCCAGCTCCCTCTCCTCATGGGACTCCTTTCCTTGACATCACAATCCCGTAACTTCTCTTTACTTAGAGGTCACTGAAAACATCAGGCTGCTTCATATACCCTGCCTTTATCCTAACTGGTTTCTCTACTTAAAATATTTCTCTTTTCCTTACCTCCCCTCTCCCACCCATTCACTTAACTCCCACTGGTACCATAAGTCTTGGTCCAGGAATATCTACCTTTAAGAAACTTTCCTAGGCCCACTTAAGCTGGGCAACTTACCCTATCTTTTGTATAACCTGACAACTTGACACTTAACCTCTATTAGAGCATTTAACCCCCCTGAACTGTAATTATCTGAGTGTTTCATAATGGTAGGAACTATTTTGCAACTGTATACCAAGAAACTGGTAATATTCTCTTCAGATAAGTCTTCTCCTCTTATAAAAATGGGAACATATTATACATACTGCTTATAAATTATTTTAATGGTTGCACAGATTGACTTTTAGCTTTGCTCAAGTTTTGACAGAAGCAGACATACACTGACTTTTCTGCTGAGACCAGTAAATGTGGAGTGAATGGATACCTGTGCAGTGATAACACACGCTGGGATGGATGGAAACCCAAGCCGAGGTGAGAAAAGCACCTATTTAGTGAAATATACCAAAAACTAACTTAACAAGAAGTTGCTGTAAGAGTAGAAAAAGAATTTTTGCAGAAAGTATGCTGAAATAGTCTGTTAAATTCTCTACTGCCCATTAGAAAACTCATATAATCAAAAATTTTAAATTCCTTCATTTTACTGAAGCTGTTTTAATGATAAATTATTCACTGAGAGTTTACAAAAGGATGTGAAAAAGACCAGGCCGAAAAACAGGGCTGAGAGAACAATGGAGAGGGAGAAAATAGATATGGAGGGGGAATGGAATTAAAATCAATCATCATGTGTAGACCTTACTTGGATTCAGTTTTAAACAAACTGTTTTTAAAAATACTTATGAGACTACTAGAAATTTGAACACTGATGGGATATTTGATAGCCTTTAGAAATTACTAATTTTTATGATACCAAAACCAAACCCGATGCCGTCAAGTTAATTCCAACTCATAGCAACTCTATGGGACAGAGTAGAGCTGCCCCGTAGGGTTTCCAAGGCTATAAATCTTTTTAGAAGCAGATTGCCACATCTTTCTCCCCCAGAGTGGCTGGTGGGTTCGAACCACCAACCTTTTGGTTAACAGCCAAGCGCTTTAACCTCTGCGTCACCAGGACTCCTCAATTTTTATAATAATAATTATAAAATTAGTTTTTTTTAAATGAAAGTCTTTATCTCATTTTGTATGATTACATCCATAAATATTTCTAAAATATTTACAGATATAATAAATACTTCCAAAATATTTATGGATGTAATAATATGCTGTATAGTTTCTACTTCAAAATTAAACAGCTTGCTCACAAGTTGATAATTGTTGAGGCTGAATCACAGGTGCATGGGGGAGAAGGTTATTATATTATTCTTTTATTATATATGTTTGCAATTTTCCAGAGGAAAAAAGGTAAAAAGAAAAAAAATCATTAATATTTTAAAAAATAAATGACAAGAAAGCACATAAAAGTAATCAGAAAAAGAAAAAAGCTTTAAAAAAAAAAAAGTATCACTCCAAGAGGTCTAATATTCAATTAATATGTATTCTACAAAAGGAAAATGACAGAAGCTAGTTACAAAAGAAAAAAAATCCTAGAACTTAACAACATGAGTTTTCAGATTTAAAGGACCTACTGAATACCAAGCATATCTGAGTTTAAAAATCAACACCGAGACACATCTTTATGACATTTTAGAACACTGAGGTAAGAAAGATCCCAAAAGTCTGCGGAAGACAAAAACAGGTCACAACAGACTACAAATCAGAAAGTACTTAGGTTTATCACAGCAGCACTGGAAGGTGGAAGATAATACAAAGCAATGCTTTCCAAATTCTCTGGAAAAATGACAAATTACCTAGAATTCTGTATCAAGGAAAACTATCAATTAAGTATGAGACCAAAATGCAGTGGTCTCAAATAATTTACTTTTCATGCACTCTTTTTTCTCAGAACTCTACTGGAGGATAAATTTCATCAGAAGGAGGGAATGGAATAAAACAAGAAAGACTCAGGATCCAGTAAACAGGGGATCGGAGAGCAGGAACAGGAGTTCTAAGGACAGCAGCTACACAGATTTTAACAACAACCTGTCCAGACAGACACAGAACAGCAAAGGGCTCCAGGAGAGATTTCTCCAAGAAAAAAGCAGGATGGGGGAGACTAATTGCCTAAGAGATCACCGAACTAGTTTTTGTAAAGGAACAAACAGTAAATATTTTAAGCTTTGAGGCCCATTTACTATCCGTTGCAACTACTCATCTTAGCCATTGTAGCACAAAAGCAACTATACACAATATGTAAAAGTATGGCTCAAGTGGGTTACAATAAAATTTTATTTACAAAAATAGGCAAAGGGCAAGATTTGGCCCCTGGGCCTTTACCTGTTATTTTTGCCAACTGAAAGGAGTCGTGGAGAGTTTAGGGATAATTTAGGGAAGGTACATTGAAAACTAAGAATTAACCAAAAATTTCTTAGCTAGTACACAAAAAGCCCTAATTTTAAAAGAAAAACAATGATAAATAATTGAACTTCATCAAAATTAAAAACTTCTGCTCTTAGAATGATACTGGTAAGAAAATGAAAAAACAAGACAGGCATGAAATTGAAACAAGACACAAGACTCTGAATTCAGTATCCGAACTGATAAATTTTATAAAAGTTGTTGCTGTGCCACTGTGTTAATTTTCGACTCACAGCGACCCAATGAGACAGAATAGAGCTGCCCCATAGGATTTCCTTGGCTACAATCTTTACAGGAGCAGATCTCTAGGTCTTTTCTTCCGTGGAGCCGCTGGGTGGGCTCGAACTGCCAATCTTTCAGTTAGCAGTCGAGCACTTAACCTTTGCACCACCAGGGCTCCTTATAAAAGTTAAGAATATGTAAATCATACCTAGAAAATATGGTTGATACTTTTTAAATGTCTAGTCTTAGGAAGGAGCCCTGGTAGCGCAGTGTTTAAGAGCTCAGCTGCCAGACCAAAAGGTCGGCAGTTCAAATTCACCAGCTGCTCCTTGGAAACCCCATAGGGCAGTTCTGCTTTGTCCTATAGGGTGGCTATGAGTCAGAACCAACTCAACAGCAATGAGTATGGTTTGATTTCGGTTTTAGTCTTAGAAAACTGAATTCAGCAATAAAATCTGTTAACTTTATACGTGTTCTAAATTGCATTTTTTTCTGTTTATTAAAATGCATAAAAGATAACTCTGAAACAGAGAGTGAGAATGGTTGCACAACTCAAAGAATGTAATCAATGTTACTGAAATGTACATGTAGGAACTTGAATTGATGTATGTTTTTACTGTATATATTCTCAACAACAAAAAGTAAAATATTTTTTAAAATGCATAAAAGATAAGAAAGGCATACAGATCTTTCTATTGATTTTGGAAATAATACCGGAATCATTATTCCCTGTCCTTGAGCATAGAGAATGTGACCCAGCTGAGCTGGGCTCACAAGGACTCACAAGGACACATCAACTGGGCCCTGAGGTATAAAGACAATAGCTAGGATAATCTTGGACAATATCTTTTAGGGAACATAAGCAAATCAAACAGAACACAAGACTTTCCACTCTTACCTTTTTCTATTAGCATTTGGTGAACAGAAAATTTGCTGGACCAATGAAGACCCTCCTGATTGTCCTTACTGAAACCTATACCAATGACTGTTAAGAAAGACAATTCAAAATGCAGGATCACAGTTTCTAGCCAGCCTGTGAAAAGGTGAAGCTTTCAGTTGTTTTGCCCGTTTGTAACAATATATACTTATGACTGTTACGTTCCTTGGACTCAGCCAAGGCTGAGCAGCATGCTTGTCCATTTTCCCACTCTCACCTATTCTGTAATATTCTCTGGACTCGGGCAGACATGGCTCTGGCATTATGCTTGTCCGCTTTCCACTTTTGTCTGTTCTGTAGTTTCCTTGGATTCGGGCAGACATGGCTCTGCAGCATGCTTGTCCGATTTCCCACTTTTGCCTTTTTGAATATTTGCCGAATAAAACTTTCTTTGTGCTTTACTTAACTCTGTGATATTTTTACCCTACAACACTACATGGCACCTAATATTGTATGTGACATTCTGGGTTAAATAATAAATTCAGGAATAACTGAATAAATGGCTTACAGTGTTAATAGCAAAAAACCAAACCCACTGCCATCGAGTCGATTCCAACTCATAGCAACCCTATAAGACAGAGTAGAACTGCCCCACAGGGTTTCCAAAGAGTGGCTGGTGGATTGGAACTGCTGTTCTTCTGATTAGGAGCCGTAGCTCTTAACTAATGTGCCACCAGGGCTCCATAGGGCTAACAGGAAGACTAAATAATGGATTTAAAGGACTCAGTGCAGTACCTGAGTTAATAATGTTAGCTAATAATTAATAGCTATTATATTTTTTAAAAAAGGAGCCCTGGTGGCACAGTGGTTGAGTGCTCAGCTGCTAACGAAAAAGGTCGGTGGTTCGAACCCACCAGCCACTCAGCGGGAGAAAGATGTGGCAGTCTGCTTCCATAAAGATTACAGCCTTGGAAACCCTAAGGGACAGCTCTACTCTGTCCTGTATGGTCGCTATGAGTCGGAATCAACTCGATGGCAGTGGGTCTGGTTTTTTGGTATACTTAAAAACAGCCTCTAATACGTGAGTTGGGAGCCTTTAGGGTCCTACCTTCCTAATCCTTGGATTGCATCCATTCTGCAGGACTACAGCTACCATCTCTGTGCTCATGACTCCCAAATCTTTCTCTCAAGCCCAGAGCAGCGCCACATCTAACAGACCCCTCAAATTCAACATGCCTATCCTCTTCCAGTATTCCACATCTTAGTAAATGATATCACCATCCACATAGCTTTTCAAACTAGATATCTTACTGCTCATTCTTGATTCCTCTCTCTTACCCTCCTCTACACATCAATCCAATCTTCCAGTGTTGTTCTGTGCCATCAAGTGACTCCAACTCATAGTGACCATGTATGACAGAGTACAGCTGCCCCATACGGTTTCATAGGCTGTAATCTTTACAGGAGCAAATCACCAAGTCTCTTCTCCCGTACAGCCACTGGTGGGTTCAAACTGCTGACCTTTTGGTTAGCAGCTGAGCACTTAACCATTGTGCCACAGGGGATCTTTAATCAATCACTAAGCCCTATCAGTTCTACCTTCTAACCATTTCTTAAATCCATCTACTTCTTCCAATTCCCAGTCTCCACCCTATTCCAAGCCATCATCTCTTATCTGGACTACCGCTATAGCCTCCTACATGATCTGCCTGTATCCTCTTTTGTCCCCTTTGTACAATCCTCATACCACTGCCAGTATAAGCTTTCCAAATCCAAATGTGATGATATCATACCCACTGCTTAAAAGTCTTGAAAAAACATTAACTTACAATCTTTGGCATTTATCAAATATTCCATAGTTTAAGAAAAAAACTCTTCAGCGGTTTCTTGTTAATGTATCATTCTAGTACACATTTACCGCGAGTCAATACATACTTTACTAATATTCCGACAACAAAGATTTCAAAATCAGTTACCAGTTCTAAGAGAATAGCTAGGTAACCTAAGGTAAAGCTGAAAACAGAGAAGCAACCTGGAAAACCAAATTGACAAACTATATAGATTTCTGATAGAAATGTTCTATTCTAAGTTCTTATTTGTTTTTTAAATTTTACTCCTGACTATACATACTTCACTTCTCAGAATACTTAAGCTGACTTTTCACTAAGCTTCTTCCTCTTCTCCTGAGAATCTATAACTTTCCAGTAAGTTTAGGTTTCTGAGGTTGCAACAGAGCTCCAAAATAACATGGCACTGCTTTAAAGTATTATGTGTTAGCACAGCCCGACAAAATTCCCACAAAAAAAAGTTCTAAAAAACAAGTTACTAGTATAGTAAAAATAGAAAGATACAACTTTGTCAAGATTGGATGGATTTTACTTTGGGGTGATACTGTTCCTCATTTAAACATTTTTCATATAAATAAGTAATTTGGAAATTGTATTTCAGTAGGTAAAGCAGTTACAGTATCTCAAAAGATTCCATTTTAGGTATGGAACTCAGGTTGGTGCATAATAAATACTTTATTTGAAGTATAAATTATATTAGTAAAATAGATAATCATGTTTTATTTTAATTTATTGATCAGTGTGCCACAGCTTAACTACTGACACATGTTTTGGTATGCCACATTCTAACTGCCTTCCAAAAGTATAATTAACGAGAAGGTAAATGGCTAAATACTTAATGCTGTGATTCTCAGTTTAGTAAACAAAACAAAAAAAACCTCCTGACTGGTGAGTTTTCATTTCAATATTGATCATCACTAGCAATAAAAATGTGGCAGTCCCAAGAAACCAAAAGAGATCTACATAAGTGGAAAAACATACCATGTTCATGGATAAGCAGACTCAACATCGTGAAAATGACAATTCTACCCAAAGCAATCTAAAAATACAATGCAATCCCGATCCAAACACCAACAACATTCTTTAAACAGGTGGAAAAAATCATTATATGGAAAGGGAAGAGGCCCCGCATAAGTGAACCATTATTGAAGAGGAAAAACAAAGTAAGAGGACTCGCACTACCTGAGCTCAAAACTTACTATACAGTTATGGCAGTCAAAACCGCCTGATACTGGTACAACAACAGATACATTGTCCAACTGAACAGAATTGAGAACCGAGAAGTAAATCCATCTACCTACAGTCACCTGATCTTCAACAAAGGCCCAAAGTCCATCAAATGGGGAAAAGACAGTCTTTTTAACAAATGGTGCTAGCAAAATTGGATGTCCATCTGCAAAAAAATGAAACAGGACCCATACCTCACACCATACACAGAAACTAATTCAAAATGGATCAAAGACCTAAGTCTAAAACCAAAAACTATAAAGATCATACAAGAAAAAACAGGATCAACACTAGAGATCCTACTACACAGCAATAACAGGACACAAACTGTAACTAACAACACACAAACTCCAGAAGACAAGCTAGATAACTGGGATCTTCCAAAAATTAAACACTTATGCTCATCAAAAGACTTCACCAGAAGAGTAAAAAGAGAAACTACAGACTGGGAAAAAGTTTGGGCTATTAAAAATCAGACAAAGGTCCAATCTCTAAAATCTACAGGAAAATCCAACACCTCTACCATAAAAGGACAAACAATCCAATTTAAAAATGGGCAAAGGAACAGACACTTCACAAGAAGACAATATTCAAGCGGCTAACAGACACATGAAGAAATGCTCACGATCACTAGCCATTAGAGAAATGCAAATCAAAACCACAATGAGATACCATCTCACCCCAACATTACTGGCATAAATCAAAAAAACAGGAAATAAATGCTGGAGAGGCTGCGGGGAGACAGGAACTCTTATGCACTGCTGGTGGGAATGCAAAATGATACAACCATTTTGGAAAATGATATGGCGCTTCCTTAGAAAGCTAGAAATAGAAATACCATATGATCCAGCAATCCCAGTCCAAGGAATACATCCTAGAGAAATAAGAGCCATCACACAAATAGACATATGCACTCCCATGTTCACTGCAGCATTGTTCACAATAGTAAAAAGATGGAAGCAACCCAGATGTCCATCAACAGATGAACAGATAAACTACGGTACATACACACAATGGCATACTATGCAATGATAAAGAACAATGATGAATGTGCAAAGCATCTCATAATATGGATGAATCAGGAGTGCATTACACCAAGTGAAATAAATCAATCACAAAAGGACAAATACTGTATGAGACCACCACTATAAAAACTCATGAAAAGGTTTACACACAAAAAGAAACAGTCTTTCATGGTTACGAGGGAGGGGAGGGGTAGGGATAGAAAAACACTAAATAGACAATAGATAAGTGGTAACTTTGGTGAAGGGTAAGCCAGTACACAATACTGGGGAAGCCAGCACAACTTGTACAAGGCAAGGTCACAGAAGCTCACAGACACATCCAAACTCCCTGAGGGACTGAATTGCTGGGCTGAGGGCTGAGGGCTGAGGGGGGCCATGGTCCGGGGAAAATCTAGCTCAACTGGCATAACATAGTTTATAAAGAAAATGTTCTACATTCTACTCTGGCAAGTAGCACCTGGGTTCTTAAAAGCCTATAAGCGGCCATCTAAGATACTCCACTGGTCTCACACCTTCAGGAGCAAGGGAAAATGAAGAAAACTAAAGATACAAGGGAAAGATTGGTCCAAAGACTAATGGACCACAATTAGTACGGTCTCCACCAGACTGAGTCCATTACAACTAGACGGTGCCTGGCTACCACCACTGACTGCTCTGACAGGATCACAATAGAGGGTCCCAGACAGAGCTGGAGAAAAATGGAGAACAAAATTCTAACTCAAAAAAAGACCAGACTTACTGGCATGACAGAAACTGGAGAAACCCCAAGAGTATGGCCCCCAGACACTCTTTTAGCCCAATAATGTAGTCACTCTGGAAGTTCACCTTTTAGCCAAAGATTAGACAGACTCCTAGGACAAAATGAGACTAAAGGGGCACACCAGTCAAAGGGCAATGACTAGAAGGCATGAGGGGACAGGAAAGCTGGTAATAGGGAACCCAAGGTCAAGAAGGGAGAGTACTGACATGTCATGGGGTTGTTAACCAATGTCATAAAACAATACATGTACTAACTGTTTAATGAGAAGCTAGTTTGTTCTGTAAACCTTCATCTAAGGTTCAATAAAGAAAAAAAAGAAAAGAAAGGTTTACACATAGAAAGAAACATTTTCTTGATGGTTACCAGGGATGGGAGAGGGAGGAGGGAAAAATCACTAACTAGAAAGTAGACGACATGTTAAGTTTGGTGAAGGGAAAGGCAGTACACAATATGGGGAAGTTAGTACAACATAACGAATGCAAGGGAAGACACTGAGAGATACCCAAGAATAAAAAGCAAGGAGGGTAAATACTATAACGTATGTAATTTTACAACAACAGTAATAACAATAGTTTATGAATGGATACACAGATACATATGCTGAATAGCTGTGGGAGGGCATTTATCAAATATTCCATAGTTTAAGAAAAAAACTCTTCAGTGATTTCTTGTTAATGTATGGGAGTACACCCACATGCATATATAGGTTTGGCTGTGGATATTTCTACATACGTTTGTATGTGCTGTATGTATATTCATATATATAATAGAGCACACGGGGGCACAGTCATGGAAACATCCTAGACTATCCAAACGCTTCCCGGAACTCAGTTGCTGGGCTTGAAGGCAAAGGACCATAGTCTTGGGAGATAACTAGGTCAAGTGGCATAACAGAGTTCATAAAGAAAACGTTCCACATCCTAGTAGCATCTGGGGCCTTAAAAGCTTGCGAGCGGCCATCTAAGATACAACTGTTGGTCTCTTTCTGTCCAGAGCAAAGGAGAGTGAAGAAAACCAAAGACTCAAAAGGAAACAATTAGTCCAAAGGACTAGTGGGCCACAGGACCCACAGCATCTACCTGCCAGAGATGAGAGCTAGACGGTGCCTGGCTACCACTACCAACTGCTCTGACCAGCATCACAATAGAAGATCCTACTTAGAGTGGGAAAAAAAAATATGTAGAACAAACTTCAGATGCATAAAAAAAGACCAGACTTACTGGTCTGAGAGAGACTGGAGGAACCCCAGAGACTACGGCCCTCAGACACTCTTCTCACTTGGAACCGAAGCCATTCCCAGAGATCATAATAGACTGGTCTATAAATAAACAATAACACACGTGAGGAAAGTGCAACTTAGAATCATCATCTACATGAGACCAAAAGGACATTTGCCCAAAAGCAAAGATGAGAAGGCAGGAAAGGGCAAGAAAACTGGATGAACTCAGGGTGGTTAACAGGGAGAGCACTGACACATTGTGGGGATTGTAACCAATGTCATGGGACAATTTCTGCATAAACTACTGAATGGGAAACTAATTTGCTCTGTAAACCTTCGCCTAAAGCGCAATAAAAAATAATTTTAAAAGATGATACAGCTATGGCATACACACATCAATTATTCCTCTAGCAGCTGTGCTGACATCTCCAGTTTATAATATCAAAGAAGCTTTCAGTATGGACAATACAACCCCCTCAATCCTACCTTTCACTTAAGGTAAAAAATAAAGGCAATCCAACACAGGACATAATGAAAACAAATTTAATATAACAGAATCCATTTTCCATAGGAGGGACACTGAGTAGGAGGCACTCTGCTCATTCTTTACCATCATACCAGTTGCCATCAGGTCAGTTCAGACTATGGTGAACCCACGTATCAGAGTAGAACTGTGCTACATAGGGTTTTCAATAGCTGATTTTTTCAGAAAAAGATTACCAGCCTTTCTTCTGAGGAGCCTCTAGGTGGACTCGAGCAGCCAAACTTTCAGTCAGCGACCAAACGCATTAACGTTTTGCACCAATTACAGAACTGTTAATAATAACAAGAACACTAGCAACCCTTCACTAACAGTACTTATTCCAGAAACTATGTTAAACACATCATATTCATTATCTCACTAATTCCTCACAATAACCCCAAGATGGCTACAACTATTTTCCCCCATTTTAAAGATGAATAGACTGAGGTTTATAGAAGTAGGGTAAAGTTCTCATAACTATTAATTAGCAAACTCAGATTTTGAATCTGGGTCCATCTGGCTTCAATATGAAGTTCTTCTTATTCATGGCCCTCTGCTGCATTTTTATTATTCACCACCGTAGAAACTGGAGTTGGCTCAGAGGAAACAGACAATAACGCAGCCCTCTAGAAGAAGGCAAGTAACACCAAAACAGCTGGGTGTCTTAGGGAGGCCTAGGAATGTTCTGCTAGATGTCATAATGTAAGAAACAAAAAATACCAGCCTCAAAAGTGAAAAGGTTGTGAATCAAGAAACTAATACTCAAAATTGGCTAGTCAATGACAATGTCATCCTAGGCTAGTCGTCCCATCATTTTCTCCATCTGCACAAGACAAAAACTATTAAAAAAAAAAAAAAAAAAAGACAGTATTTGTGAAAACATTTAAAGTTTTCAGGAAAATAATAAGAAAAGGTACTACTTTCTACTCTTTGTAATTTTACTTTTCCATGAATGCGTCTGAATGTAATGAAGACTAGAACTCCCTATGACTGGAATCTATATACCTTCAGTCTTCCTCACATTTTATTCCCATATTACCTACCAAAAAGGTTTTCCTTCAATCCATCTTTCTGGTAAGCAGTTCATTTTAATGCTTATCTGTTTTAGGCAGGAAGAAATGCAATCCCTTTCAGGGTGCTACACAATTTCCTTCAACTTCCTTTAGTATAACTGCTCTTTCCTTAGCACTCTAAAAATTAACTTAAAACGTAGCCATCTATCTGTAAGTGCCAAGATAAAGTCATCTATTGACAGTCCATGTAAAATACACTGTGTCCTTATTCTAAGTTCTTAAAATCTAGATCACATGGACGACGAGGTCCTGATGAAAGAGAAACTTTCTGAATCTAAGTGCAAAGTGCTTTTCTGTCCTAAAAAAAAAATTTTAAATGATGCTTACTGTACAAAACAATACTTAAATGGGAACAAGACAAAGATGCCCTTTATCACCATTTCTATCTAACATTGTGCTAGGAGTCCTAGCTAAAGCAATAAGGCAACAAAAAGAAATACAAGGCATCCAGATTGGAAAGGAAAAAATAAAACTAACCCTAGTCACAGATATGATCTCATATATAGAGAACCCCAAGGATTCCACAAGAAAACTAGAACTAATAGAAAGATTCAGCAGACTAGCAGGACACAAGATCAACATATAAAAAAGTCAGTTGGGTTCCCACACAACAAAGAGAACCTCGAAAAGGAAATCAGGAAAACAAGACAGTTTATAATAGCCCCTAAAAAGATAAAATACTTAGAAATAAATCTAGCCAGGGATATAAAACATACATATAAAGAAAACTACAAAACACTACTGCAAGAAACCAAAAGAGATCTACATCAATGGAGAAACATACCAAGCTCATGCATAGGAAGACTCAACATTCTGAAAATGTCAATCCTACCCAAAGCGATTGACAGATATAATCCAATCCCAATCAAACACCAACAGCATTCTTTAACAAGATGGAAAAACTAGTCTCTAACTTTATATGGAAAGGAAAGCAGCCCCAGATAACCAAAACATTACTGAAGACAAAGAACAAAGTAGTAGGCCTCATACTACCTGATCTCAGAACCTACTCTATAGCCACATTAGTCAAAACAGCCTGGTACTGTTAACAACAACAGACACATAGACCAATGGAACAGAATCGAGAACCCACATGTAAATCCATCCCCCTACGGTCACCGATTTTTGACAAAGGACCAAGGTCCATTAAATGGGGAAAAAATAGTCTTTTTAACAAATGGTGCTGGCAAAACTGGATGTCCATCTGTAAAAAAATAAAACAGGACCTCACACCATACACAAAAACTAACTCAAAATGGATCAAAGACCTAAATATAAAGCTTAAAACAATAAAGATCATGGAAGAAAACATAGGGACAATGCTAGGGGACCTAATACATGGCATAATACCATACAAACTATAACAATACACACACACCAGAAGATAAACTAGATAACTGAGAGCTCCTAAAAATTAAACACTTATGTCCGTCAAAAGACTTCACCAAGAGTAAAAAGAGAACCTACAGACTGGGAAAAAATTTTTGGCTATGACATACATGACAAAGGTCTAATCTCTAAAATCTGTAGAATATTTCAACACTTCAACAACAAAAAGACAAATAATTCAATTAAAAAATGAGCAAGGGATATGAACGACACTTCACCAAAGGAGACATTCAGGCAGCTAACAGACACATGAGAAAATGCTCACGATCCTTAGTCATTAGATACACCCAAATGAAAACTACAATGAGATATCCTCTCACCTGACATTACTGGCACTAATCAAAAAAACAGAAAATAACAAATGTTGGAGAGGTTGCGGGCAGATTGAAACTCTTATGCACTGCTGGTGGGAATGCAAAATGGTACAACCTCTATGGAAAACGAAATAGTGCCCCCTTAAAAAGCTAGAAATAGAAATATCATACAATCCAGCAATCCCACTCCTAGAAATATATATATACTAGAGAAATAAAAGCCCCCTAGAGAAATAAGAGCCATTACCCAGCATACGCACACCCAAGTTCACTGCAGCATTATTCACATAGCAAAAAGATAGAAACAACCTAAGTGCCCATCAACAGATGAATGGATAAACAAATTACAGTACATACACACAATGGAATACTACAAACAATAAAGAACAATGATGAATCTGTGAAACACTTCACAACACGGATGAATCTGGAGGGCAACATGCTGCGTGAAGTAAGTCAATCACAAAAGGACAAATATTTTGAGACCACTGTTATAAAAACTCAACAAAAGGCTTACACACAGAAAAAAACAATCTTTGATGGTTACAAGGGAGGGGACAGGTGGGGAGGAGAAATTACTAACTAGATGGTAGACAAGTGGCAACTTTGGTGAAGGGAAAGACAACACACAATATAGGGGAAATCGGCACAACCTGACCAAGGCAAAGTCATAGAAGCTTCCTAGACACATCCAAACACCTTGAAGGACTGAGTTACCGGAGCTGAGGGCTGGGGACCATAGTCTTGGGGTACAATAGGTTAACTGACATACCATAGTTCATAGAGAAAATGTTCTACAACCTACTTTGGTGAGTGGAGAATGGAGTCTAAAAGCTTGCAAGCAGCCTTCTAAGATAGATCTACTGGTCCCACCCCATCCAGAGCAAAGGAGAATGAAGAAAACCAAGGACACAAGGAAAACAATAGTCCAAAGAACTAATGGACCACATGAACCACAGCCTCCATCAGTCTGAGCCCAGAAGAACTAGATGGTGCCTGGTTACCACTACTGATTGCTCTGACAGGGATCACAACAGAGAGTTCCGGATAGAGCACGAGAAAAATGTAGAACAAAATTCAAATTCACAAAAAAAAGACCAGACTTACTGGTCTGACAGATACTAGAGGAACCCCCAACATTAGGGCTCCCAGACACTCTACTAACTCAGAACTGAAGTCACTCCGGAAGCCTACCTTTCAGCTAAAGATTAGACAAGCCTATAAAACAGAAAACACAGGTGAGGAACATGCTTCTTAGTTCAATCAAGTATAGGAGATCAAATGGGCAACACTTGCCCAAAAGCAAAGGTGAGAAGGCAGAAAGGGGCAGGAAAACTGGACAAATGGACACAGGGAACCCAGGGTGGAAATGGGGAGAGTGGTGACACATTACGGGGACTGCAACTAATATCACAAAACAATTTGTGTATAAATTTTTGAACGAGAAACTAATTTGTGCTGTAAACGTTTACCTAAAGCACATTAAAAAAAAAACAGTATTCGGAACTATCAAGACAAAATGTCATTATTTTTGGTTGAGACAGACTTGCCAAATAAAAGAGAAACATTTTGAAGGACAGCTAAAAAAGTTTCTTAAGGCTCAGGACTACTTTAGGTCTTTCTTGTTGCAAGCTTGTTTCTTATTTTGATAATCTTACGTTATTTACAGTGCTTAGAACCAGTTCAGTCACGGCCTACAAAGCAAAACAGAACAGACCCAAAGTTTTACAATTTGGCACATTCAGCACAGTACTCAGACCAGGAAAAATTATGAGTCGAAGCCCTGGAATGGGAGACTCAAAAGAGGCATAGTGAGCCCTTTCAGGAGCCTGATGCATGAGATTGGATTAGGAAAGCGACATACATCCAAAGTGGTGCAGTCAACCACCATCTTTGAGCAAGGTGCCGTCATCTCTGAGTGGGGCAGCGCTGCTTCAGATTGTGCTCAAAATCCGAGGGCAAGAGATTTGCTTGCTATGCAATGTGTATACTGTCCTTGTTCTCTAAGAGGGAGATTAAGTTTCTAGCAGGGCTTCGAGACCCATAATTTTTCCTGTTTTGGCTATCTTTCCAGTTCACCTTAACTTTAAAAATTCAAGTCCGTTCCAACGACACTTTCTCAGCCATGACTGAACAAGGCAGAAGCGGTTCAAAGCCCTGGTTATTTACACAATTGTTATGACTGTTAGAAAAGTATCCTGTATTTCCCACTGTCAAAGACAGCAGTTATAAATAAAGAAAGGGGCAGGCTAACATAAACCCTGCAGTGTTGGATTGGAATCAGCGGTATCAGTATGAACAATGATTTTCAATACACATGCACACACAAACACTAATTAAAAGATATAGAAATAAATATAGATGTGTGTGTGCATACACACCGGCTAGTATACATACAGGTATTTCTAGAACTGTTCACTGAGAGAACCTAGGAGTAATGACACCCCTGTAGCAATGAGCACACCTAGCAACCAGATCTTGGTTTCTAATACCATTCTCCAATAAAAGGAACCAGGGCTCCTTGGGGAAGTGATTGTTTCCTGGGCTGAAGCAGGGAAAATACAAGATGAGCCTAGAAAATCTTTTGGTGCTAGAAAACAAGAAAATGCTGAAAAGATGATGAGGGCATGCTGAAAGGACAAGGAGCCAACGTGAAGAAGCTCCCAATGGCCAAAGCTAGAGTATTCTGAGCAACAAATAAATAATGATAGTATAAGATTAAAGAATAAAATAAGTATCCACAAGTCCATACTGATATAAATAAATTACTGTGTGAGTAAATATATACAAAAAAATACATCAATGCAAAGAAGGAATAGCTCTTCCTTATAGAAGAATCCCAAATGATAAATGTAGAAGGAAATGAGAAAAATACAAAATCATCATTGGGCGTACACCACTGTAATAATTGTTGCGGGCAGGATCTACCAAAGAATCCTGAAATTAGTGGGTAAAAGACTGAGAATAGGCTATCTGCACAGGTTCAAAGAATCTGAAGATACTTATTAATTACAAAGAGGAAAATAGTAACTTTACAAGTGAAAAAACTTGGCAGATACCACCTTAACCAAGTGAAAGTTAATATCATCTGTAATAGACATATCAACATCCTGTACCCCTTGATATGATGTACCAACTAGGACTCAACTTCTGTAGTACACTTTGCCCAAAATGCATAATCTCAATTTAATTGTGAGAAAACATCAGATAACCTCAAACTGGGAAACATTTCTACAAAATAACTGATTAGTACTCATCAAAAGTGTGAAGGTAATTAAAGACAAGAAAAGACTGAAGAACTGCCACAGCTTTGAAGAGAGTAAGGAAAATGGCAACTAAAAGCAATGCATGCTCCTGGACTGAATCTTAAAACCAAAAAAGGATGTTAGTGGAAAAATTGGTGACATTTGAATAAGGTCTATAGTTTAATCATGTTGTACCGATGTTAATTTCCTGATTTTGATCACTGTATTCTGGTTATGTCCATATTGTTAGCATTAGAGAAAGCTGGGTGAAGGGTATATATACACACATATATATATATATATGCTCTCTGCACTATTTCTGCAACTCTTCTGTAAGTCTAAAACCATTACAGAATAAATATTTTTTTTTTTAAAAAGGAAAGTATCCTGTACTTTCTTTTCTTCAACTGAATTAAAACGAAGTTGAAAACAAGAAATATTTACACAGCATAAAATCAACATTGCATTCTTTGAAAAGCAACCTACAATGGAACAAAACTTAAATCACTGAATTAATAGGTAATTATCAAGTATTTACTATACTCCTCTACCAGGTGCTAGGGATGTTGCCTTCAAGAAGCTTACAGCCTGGCAAGAGAAACAAAAATGATAAATGACTTATGAAAAATTCTAACACACACAAAATCAGGCTATAATTCAACGATTCAATGAAAACGCTAACATCATTTTATAATGTTAAAGTATATAAAAGAAAATGCTTTAGATAACTAATCTTTAAATAGAACATTACAACTATACATTTACAGAGTTTAAGCAAGCTTAACACACTTACTACAAGTATCTCATAGTGTGGTCTTATGTGTAGTAATTAATAGTGCCCAATGCTCCGAAAGAAACCCTGGTGGCGTAGTGGTTAAGAGCTACGGCTGCTAATCAAAAAGGTCAGCAGTTCGAATCCACTAGGCGCTCCTTAGAAACCCTGTGGGGGCAGTTCTACTCTGTCACATAGGTCTCTATAAGTTGGAATCAACTCAACGACAACAGGTTTGGTTTTTTGGTTTTAATGCTCCAAAAAGTTCTATTCAATATTTTCTATCAAAGATTAAATAGGTAGAAACTAGCTGCTTACTTTAATCTCAGGCAAAAAGGAATAAAATAGAGGTAAAGATAACAACAAAAATCAAACTGAACTAAACAATTCTTAAATCAAAAACAATCTCAGAAAAAAATTCATAGGTCAGTTTATACAGAAAGTAGGTAGCTAACTGAAAATCAAACACCAACCAATATATAAAATTCTGTAAAGAACACAATATGAGTCTGGATTTTTAATTTCTTCAAAACAATAAAGCTTAAAGCAACCTAGAAAAATATTCCATCTCCCTCCCCCGCGTGACTCAATCAATAGGCTTTGTCTCTATCCCAAAATTTACTGCAGATGCTAACATCATGCTCTTAACAGTACTCATTGTCTCAAAAAGTTTGTAAGATTCAAACGAACTGCACTGTTCTAGTATATCCAATAAACTGGAAAAAAAAAGACCTACTACCGTCAAGTCAATTCCAACTTATTGCAACCCTATAGGGCAAAGTAGAACTGCCCCATAGGGTTTCCAAGGAATGGCTGGTGGATTCAAACTGCAGACCTTTTGGTTAGCAGCCAAGCTCTTAACCACTACACCACCAGGGCACCCACAGGCCTTTCCAACTAAAAACCCAATACAAAATAGTGGCATAAAGATGAATCTACGTACAGTAAAACCTGCAAAAACGAGAACCTGTGTAAGGCAGAAACCTGTCAGAGAAGAAAAACTCGAATAGTTTCCACTAAAACAAGAGGCAGAAAAAGGGTGGTAAGACTACACCCTGTCACAGGTGGAAAACTTCTGAGACCCGGGAAAGCAAGGCAGTCCCATCAAGTTCCAGCTCTCACAGGGTTCACTGTATACTTACAGACAGTTAACACAAGGACTATGCTATCTGCAATGTAATACACTACTGTTAAGATTCAATCCTAGGCAAAGAGCCAGATCACTCTGAATATTCTGATTAACCTATTACTGAGAGAGGAGTCACTACATATCTTGTGTATCAACAACGTGTTATAAATCTTGTGATAACAGTTCAAATTTCTGCAGGTTTTTCCAAGATTTAACATTAGCCAGACATAAGTCTTCCGAATATTAAGATCTGAGGGTTGATCTTATCATCAATTTACTTGAATGTAATGGAGAGTGCATACATGAAAACACTGCCATTAATCATAAACATTTTTCCAACCTATAAAAACAGGCCAATAAGAAATGAGAAACACAAAAGAAACAGCGAAAACTTCTGTACGAGTTCTAACAAAAGGTAACAGCTCTTTAAAAAACTCCACATCTGTAGTCAAAAACTCAAAGACCAAGTTAGAAAAAGTTAGTGCCCCAGGGCCTTCTCTCTTCTTTCTACATTCTTTCTTTAGGTAATTCTCATTCTGTTGCATAACTTTCAAGTACTATTTAACACTCTAAAAAATACAAAGTGTCAAAGTAGATAAAATATACTACCATTTTTGCAAAGTGAGGAAAAGAATACGTACATATTTGCTTATACGTACACAATTTATATCTTTCAAAGGATACATAAGAAATGGTTGACATTGTTCGGAAACAATGGAAAATTATGCACGGGGACAAGAAGTGCAGGGACACTTTTAATTCTGTACCCTTTTGAACATTTTAAATTTTGAACCATGTGAATATAGTTTCTCTTCAAAACATAAACAAACCATTCCTATCTCTGCCTTTTTCTCCGTATTAGAATTTAAGTTATATGAAGGCAGAGATTTTTGTCTATTTTTTTTTTCCACCACTGTATTCACACTGCCTGGTCCACAGCTGGTGCTTTAAGAAATATTTGTTGAATGAATGAATGACTCCTTAACCTCTCCACTTAATTCCAGGTTTGTATATCCAACTGCCTCCTTTTCACCTCCACTTGAATCTCTAACGGCTTCAACTTAAAAAGTCCAGTCCAATCACACCCCCATATAACAAACCTGGTCCCCTCATCTTTCCTCCTTCTCAATACATGGCATGACCATTTTGTAGTTGCTGAAGCCAAAGAGAAGTTACCTCCTTCCAACCAAATGCACTCTCATCCAAACTATGACAAGTTCAATAAATACACCTACAACTCCAAGATATACCTCAAAACCTTTTTACTTAACACTCCACAGCCACTCCTCTATTTAAATTTGCCACAGCCTTCCAGCTGATCTTCCAGTTTCTCTGCTACTCTTATCCAATCTTCCCTACAGCCAGAATGATCTTTCTAAAATGTAAATGAAACTGCACCACTCCTGGCTTTAAAAAACAATAATTACATTAGCTTTCAATGTACTTTAAACATAAAAGCAAATCTTCTTTGGACAATAAGACCTCATATGATCCGGCCCCTGGCTATGACCTAACATCTTATCACCTACTAGGGTCTACCTTCACTGAGCTTCTCTCAATTCAAGGGACTCAAGCTCCATACCACCTCACTTTTACCTATGCTGTTCCCTCAGACAAGAACACTCTTCCCTCAAACGTTCCAAAACTTCTCACATTCCAGGTGTCAGGTCAAAGGTGCTTCAGAGGTTTTCTCCCTATCACTATCACAACTCTCCATTTTATTTCCCTCATAGCACTTATCATTCTCTGAAACTATTTTTATTTCATATTTATTGTGTCTCTTCCCCTTCCTACCAGAGTTAAAGTGTCAAGAGGGCAGAAATCTCATGTATCTTGTTTATTTTATCCCTAATGCTTGCAGCATTACTTGGCACACAAACCAGGTACTTAATTAATATTTGTTAGTTGGTAGATAAGGTAGAACTGACTTTTAAAAAGGTTCACAACATTCAATTTAGTGATAAGCTGGTGAGGAGAAAAGACATGGATAATCTTCATATATATAAAACACTGCAAATCAGCAGAGAGGGTGGAGAGTGAACATTCAAATATTAAAAAGATTAATAGAAAAGGTATTCTTCACATACTATGTGCATGCACACTGTGGAAATGTTCCACGAAATCATAAACAGCATCTTAAAAAGTGTAACTCAAAGCACTGCGTACATCTATTTCATCTGTGACTCTGATGGAAAGGTCTTCCAAACACTGTATTTGGGCAAAGGTGTTCATATCTGTCTTGGAAAGGAATGTGAGATTCTCAAGGGTAGGGGCCAGTCTTTTTAATGTCTGTTATACAGTCAGGAGTCAATGCAGAAAAACAGTGATTGTTTTCCAAATTTTACGACGAATGTAGGTTTGGGACGGGTCTAATTCAAATATTTTAATACTGGAAATCAAAGAGTCTATAGTAATGTTAACAGTTTCTATCTTATTCTTTTCAAAATTTAAACTTCCACGGTACTGAGCCTTCAACTTGTAAGAGTAACTCATGGATAAAAGGGGAGAATTTAACAATAACAGTGTGGAATTCACTGATGTGTTGTTTGCATGCACGCTTTTGCGGGTAAAGATTCAGACTCCCTAATGAGTATGCAAGCTCTCCCAAGAGAGTGAGGATCTTATTTCACTGGACCCTAAGTGTTGAGATAGAAGGTCTAACCTGCACGTAGGGTATTCCTCCCCAAAGCAATTAATCTTTGCTATCTACGGAAACACAAGTGAAAATACTCGTGATAAGACTGTATGAGACTGATGCGCCCCCTCCCACCCAAACACCGAGCTGTGTATCCGTGTGAGCACGTAAATAAGCAGAGGAGTACACGGACTCTCTCTTACCTCCCCTCCTTCGTAGGAAAATGGGGCCGAGGGAGGGGCGGTCAAGGCCGGACTGGGGAGGCCCGGGATCCAGTCCTGGAGATGGCTGGGCTTAGGAGTCAGCGCCCTGGGGAGCCAGGTTCACTTACAGGACCGTATCTTCCCTAGCCGCCCCCTTCCATCATTCTCCCCTCCCCTCCCCTCCCCTCTCCCCCAACTCCTTTTCTCCGCCCCATCTCCGCCACCCATTAACCGGGAAAGGAAGTTTCCAGGCGCCTGCAGCCTAGTTCCCCGAACCTCAGAGGTGTTACCTTCTGCAGAAGCAGGACAAGGGGCAAGGGAGAAGGGGAGGGGGAGGCAGCCCGAAGGAATGAAGGACGAAGCCCCAGACGATGAAGGTGGGCGGCTGCGGCGGCGTCGGCGGCGGCTGTCAGCTAGCGTTTTCCCTGCTCACAGCGCTGCCATTACTGTGCGGCAGAGGCCGCCTCCCCAGTCGGTCGCTGCCACCGGCCCAGGAGAGGCAGGGGAGATGGGGGGAAGGCAGCCCGGGTAACTCGCGCACTGGACTCTAACCTGCCTCCCGCGCGGAAAAACACCACCGCCAAAGATCGCCACCAGTCCCGATCGGAAAAGGAGTGGTGAGGAGAGAGGCGGGGAGGGGAACACGGAAGGATCGGTTATGGGATTTTAAAACAATCGTTCTCCTTAGCGTCCAGGTTTGCCCCCCACACACCCTCTGGGTCTCCCTCTTCCGCCGCTTCCAAATCTCCCCTCAGAAAGGAATGGTAGAGTCCATCATACGGCAAGCGCAAAGCGCCCGGTGTAGTGCAATTGCGAAAGTCCACGGAAATAAATAGAAGTGACTTCTTGCTAAGCTAGCTCACTATTGAGCCCCTCACGGTTCGCAGAACTCGAGAGACACAGAACTCACCAAGTTTTGAGACTACTCATAAAAATACGTCTGAATGGTGTTTTCCAGGGGAGCCGTTTCGTTTGAATTGTTTTACACCTCTGTGATTATCTTAAAATACCTCAGTCTCCTTGCTGCCACCCACTTAGGATTTTCAAATGATCAGAAATGTTTTACCAAAACTCTTTTTCTCTCCGACATACTCCTTTTCTAGTGGGTTTCAATATATAGACAAATCGTGAGACATAAATGTATTTTCAATGACGGAAATTCTTTTCATAGCCGTGATCACCGACTCCCCGCCTCCCTTCCCTCCCTATCCATGTAAAGGGTTTTTCTAATAATTTTAAATGAGAGTGTTGACAAAATACAGGTTTATATAGCACCTCCTGAAATATATAGTACTCCAGGGACAACAACAACAACAACAAAAAACCCGTTGCCATCGAGTAGATTCCAACTCATAGCGACCCTGTAGGATAGAGCAGAACTGCCCCATAGGGTTTCAAAGGAGCACTTGGTGCATTCGAACGGCCCACCTTTTGGTTAGCAGCCGAGCCCAGCATAAGAGCTCGTCAGTATCTTGTTCTTCAGTTTGAACATGTTGAGCAAGCCTTTCCTTCCCAAACCTTTCTTCCACAGTATTTCTTCTTGTTGTTAGGTGCCCTGGAGTGGAATCCAACTCGTAGCAATCTTATGTACAACAGAACCAAACACTGCCTGGTCCTGCGCCAACCTCACAATCATTGCTGTTTGAGCCCACCCTTGCAGCCACTGTGTCAATCCATTTTGTTGAGGGTCTTCCTCTTTTTTGATGACCCTCTATGTCACCAAACATGATGTTCTTCTCCAGGGACTGGTCCCTCCTGATAACATGTCCAAAGTACTTAAGATGAAGTCTCGCCATCCTCGCTTCTAAGCAGCTTTCTGGCTGTATTTCTTCCAAGACAGTTTCGTTCATTCTTGTGGCAGTCCATGGTTTAGTCAATGCCAACACCGTAATTTAAAGGCATCAATTCTTCTTTGGACTTCCTTATTCATTGTCCATTTTTAGCATGCGTGTGAGAGGATTGAAAATACCATTGCTTGGGTCAGGCACACCTTAGTCCTCAAAGTGACATCTTTGCTCTTTAACACTTTAAAGAGGTCTGTTGCAGCACATTTGCCCAGTGCAATGTGTCCTTGGATTTTTTGACCGCTACTTCCATCAGTGTTGTTTGTGGAACCAAGTAAAATGAAATCCTTGACAACTTCAATATTTTGTCTGTTTATGGTTTATCATGGTGTTGCTTACTGGTAAAGTTCTGAGGATTTTTGTTTTCTTTATGTTGAAATGCAGTCCATGCTGAAGGCTGTAGTCTTTGATCTTCATCAGTAAGTGCTTCAAGTCCTCTTCACTTTCAGCAAGCAAGGTTGTGTTATCTGCATATCGCAGGTTGTTAGTCTTCCTCTAATCCTGATGCTGCGTTCTTCTTCATATAGTCCAAATTCTCAGATTATTTGCTCAGCTTACAGATTGAATAAGTATGGTGAAAGGATACAACCCTGTTGCACACCTTTTTTTTATTTTAAACTATGCAGTATCCCCTTCTTTTATTCTAACAACTGCCTCTTGGTCTACGTATAGGTTTCTGATGAACACAGTTAGGTGTTCTGGAATTCCCATTCTTTGCAATGTTATCCATAATTTGTTATGATCCACATAGTCGAATGCCTTTGCAAGGTCAATAAAACATGGGTAAACATCTTTCTGTTATTCTCTGCTTTCAGCCAAGATTCATCTGATGCCAGCAATGATATCCCTCGTTCCATGTCCTCTTATGAATCTGGCTTGAATTTCTGGTGGTTCCCTGTCGATGTACTGCTACAACTGTTTTTGAATTATCTTCAGCAAAATTCTACTTGCGTAGGATATTAATGATACCAAAAAAAAAAAAAAACTCGTTGCCATTGGGTCGATTCTGACTCATAGCGACCCTATAGGACAGAGTAGAACTGCCCCATAGGGTTTCCAAGGAGCGCCTGGTGGATTTGAACTGCTGTCCTTTTGGTTAGCAGCCAAACTCTTAACCACTACGCCACCAGGATTTTCATATTAATGATATTTTTCAATAATTTCTGCGTTCTGTTGGATCACCTTTCTTTGGAATGGGCACAAATATGGATCTCTTCCAGTTGATTGACCAGGTAGCTGTCTTCCAGGCATAGATGAGTGAGCACCTCCCAACATTACATCCATCTGTTGAAACATCTCAACTGGTATTCCATCAATTCCTGCAGCCTTGTTTTTCACCAGTGTCTTCAGCCTGGCTTGGACTTCTTCCTTCAATACCATCAGTTCTTGATCATATGCTATCTCTTGAAATGGTTGAATGTTGGCCAGTTCTTTTTGGTATAGTGACTCTGTATTCCTTACATCTTCTTTTGATGCTTCCTAAGTTGTTTGATATTTTCCCCATAGAATCCTTCAATATTGCAACTGTAGGCCTGAATTTTTTTCTTCAGTTCTTTCAGCTTGAGAAATACTGAGCATGTTCTTCCCTTTTGCTTTTCTAACTCCAGGTCTTTGCACATTTCATCATGATACTTTACTTTGTCTTCTCAAGTTGCTCTTTGATATCTCCTGTTCAGCTCTTTTACTTCATTATTTCTTCCACTTGCTTTAGTTACTCTATGTTCAAGAGCAAATTTTAAAGTTTTTCTCACATTCATTTTGGTCTTTTCTTTCTTTCCTGTCTTTCTAATGACTTTTTACTTTCTTCGTGTATGATGTCCTTGATGTCATCCCAAAGCTCCTCTGGTATTCAGTCATTAATGTTCACTGTGTCAAATCTATTTCTACCACTCCTTAAATACCTATTTTAAATCCTGTTTCTTTGTCTGATAAATCCTTTTAATCTTCCTCCTCTTCTGTTCTCTTCCTCCTCCTGGTTCTCCTGATACTGGAATGCAGTACTCTTTATTTTAACTCAGCAATTTGTTTGCATTATATGACCTTTTTCTCACATGCTCATCCTCTTCTAATTCAGTGGTTCTCAAAGTGTGGTCTGCAGACCTCTGGAAGTCCCTGAGACCTTTTCAGAGATCCTTGAGGTAAAGCTATTTTCCAATCATACAAAGTGTTCTTTGGCTTTTAATACTAGGTTTAACATGAGCACTGATGGTGCAAAAGCTATAATAACACTCCTGGCACCTAAGCAGGAATCAGGATGGTGACACCAAACTGTCCTAGTCATCACTGGATCTTTGTGTTCTTCACTGCTACATACTCTCAGTTTAAAAATCGACTTAGGAATATCCTTGATGATGTAGTAAGAAGTATTAACGTTATTAAATTTTGACCCTTGAGTGCACGTCTTTTTAATATGCTGTGTGAATAAATGGGAAGTACACATGCACTTCTGCTGCATACCAAACTATGATGGTTGTCTTAAAGAGCACTTTTGTGATTGGGAGTCAGCTGAACTAGCTGCTTTTTTCCCATGGAACACCATTTTTAAGGAGCCCTGGTGGCGTAGTGGTTAAGCACTTGGCTACTAACTGAAAGGCTGGCAGTTCAAACCTACCAGCCATTCCACAGGAGAAAGATGTGGCGGTTTGCTTCCATAAAGATTACAACCTTAGAAACCCTACGTGGCAGTTCTACTCTGTCTTATAGGGTCACAATGAGTTGGAATCTACCTGACAGCAATGGGTATGATGAAATATGTCTACATATAAAAGATCTGCATGACACAGTGTCTTAGTCATCTAGTGCTGCTGTAACAGAAATACCACAAGTGGATAGCTTTAACAAAGAGAAGTTTATTCTCTCACAGTCCAGTAGGCTACAAGTCCAAATTCAGGCCGTCAGCTCCAGGGGAACGCTTTCTCCGTCAGCTCTGGAGGAAGGTCCATGTTATCAATCTTCCCTTGGTCTGGGAGCTTCTCTGTGCAGGAACCTGAGGTCCAAGGGACGCCCTCTGCTCCCAGCACTGCTTTCTTGATGGTGTGAGGTTCCCATGTGTCTCTGCTCGCTTCTCTCTTTTATATCTCAAAAGAGATTGGAATAAGACACTATCCAATCTTGTATACCTCATCAGTATAACTGCCATTAATCCATCTTATTAAATCATAGTGATTGAATTTACAACACATAAGGAAATCATATCAGATTACAAAATGGTACACAATTATGCCATACTGGGAATCATGACCCAGCCAAGTTGACAGATATTTTTTGGGGACACAATTCAATCCATGACACAGAGTAAATTAATATTTTCCAATTGACCAATGCATTATGTTCCAAAATCATACATGCATAAAGATCCATTAGAAGTAGAAGATAGAGCAAAAAAAATTTTTTAAAAACCAAACCCATTGCCATCAAATTGGTTCCAACTCTCAGTGACCCTACAGGACAGAGGAGAACTGCCCCCATAGGGATTCCAAGGAGTGGCTGGTGGATCTGAACACCTATGTTCACTGCAGCACTATTCACAATAGCAAAAAGGTAGAAACAACCTAAATGGACCCATCATTCCTTGGGCAGGAGTGTGGAGGGAGAGAGAGAATCATTCTCTGGGAAGTAGTGGATTTATATTTATGATGATGGGAAAATTGGCATCAATTCAGGGTAATGGCTGCACAACTTGATGAGTATAACTGATATGACTGAGTTGTACATAAAAAAAGGGTTAAATGGCAAATATTGTGTTATATATAATTTTATAACAACAACAGCAACCAAAAATAAAGAGAGAGGCTAAAGTTACTGATATTACTTAGGTACATCCAGATACTTCATGGGATTAGTTCTGTTGATTCGAAGGTTCTGGGTCATGGCTCCATGGGACTGTCTAGTCAATTGGCCTGATACTGTTTTTGAGTTTCTATTTCAGTCCCTAGTTTGGTGAGTGGTGCCTGGGGACTTAAAAGCTTTTGAGGGACCATCCAAGGTACAACAATGGGTCTCTATTTGCCTGGAGCTGCAGAGGAAGAAAGTGACCCAGGAATTAGAGAAAGAACTGGACTGCAGATCTAATTACCTCCGTGAATTACTGCCTGCTTTGCTGTGACACCAGAAGAACTGGATCGTACCCAGCTGAATATTTTGATCAAGGAGTCAATAGATGAATCTTGATCAAAAGGGGAAAAAATGTGGAACAGAATTTCAAATTCTTTCAGAATCCAGACCTACTGAACCTACTGAGACTGGAGGAAGCCCCAAATCTATCATTCTGAGAACATCTTCAAACCATGAGCTGAAATTATCCCCTGAAGTTATCTTTAAACTAAACAACAGATTAGCTAAATTAGTAAAGAATGTTCCCCGTTAGCATTGTACTCTTTCAAAGAATTATCTGAGATCAAATTGAGAACAGTAACTCTAAAGCACAGATGAGAAGTTTATAATGTAGTGAGTCTAAGTGAAACAATATGGTGGAGATAGCGAGAATGGTGACACAGTGTGAAGAATGTAACCAATGTTATTGAATTGTACATGTAGAAATTGTTGAATGGGTAGAATTATGGATAGAATTATGTCTCCCCAAAAATGTGTGTATCAATTTGCCTGGGCCTTGATTCCCAGTATTGTGTGGTTGTCCTCCATTTTGTGATTATAATTTTACGTTAGAGAGGATTAGGGTGGGATTGTAACACCCTTACCCAGGTCACATCCCTGATCCAGTGTAAAGGGAGTTTCCCTGGGATGCACCCTTCACCACCTTTTATCTCTCAAGAGATAAAAAGGAAAGGGAAGCAAGCAGGGGGGGGACCTTATACCACCAAGAAAGGAGTGCCAGGAGCGAAGCACGTCGTTTGGACCCGGGGCCCTGCATGGAGAAGTTCCTCATCCAGGGGGACCTTGATGAGAAAGCCATCAGAGAGAGAAAGGCTTCCCCTGAAGCTGATGCCCTGAATTTGGACTATTAGCCTACTTTACTGCGAGGAAATAAAATTCTCTTTGTTAAAGCCATCCACCTGTAGTATTTCTGTTATAGCAGCACTACATAACTAAGACAGAATTTGGTACCAGAAGTGGGGTGCTGCTCTAACAGATACCTCAAATGTGGAAGCGGTTTTGAAACTGTGAATGGATAGAGGACCAGAAGCGTCAGAGAACCAGCAACAGCAGAACCAGGACACCAGTGTGAGACAGTGCTGGAGCTGACTCATGGAGCAAGAGAGCTGAGTGCTTGTGCACAGGAGGCTTCCTGGTGGAGTGGGGTGCCTCCAGGCACTGATCAGTGGAGCTAGGCTTGCTGACCCACGGAGCAAGAGAGCTGAGTGTTTATGTTCTGCTGTGTATATTTTCACCAAAATCAAAATTAGAAAAAACATTTTAAAAAATCTTTATTTGACTCTGAGAACATAAATAATTCTTAGTCAACATATTTAAAGAGAAAAATTAATGAAAATATATTTAATTAGAGTATATTAAAGTGTCCTTACATAAATCAGTGAACAAAGTATGTCCACTTTTATTCATTTTTCACTTGTGAGTGTATGCAATTTTGACTTTCTGATTTTCCAAATTCATTTCAGAATCTCCCTTCTACCAACTATTTAGGGGCCCTAACTAGAATCATCTGCTGTCTTTATAATCTGCCTTCTTAGACATATCCAAAGAGCCTTAATTTTCTGGGACATTTATAATTTTAAATAATTTGACATATTTTTATACTCTATATATTAGAGATGTGTCCTATCATCTATTCTTTAATCTTTACTGGAAATTTGCATTTTCTGGTTATATAATTTATTAAACATTTTCCATCTTTTGTTTCTGGTACCTGAAAAAAAAAATGAGATGTTGCAGAACAGTTTTCAAGTTTAGAGTAACCAATTAAGGAGCTATTTCTGCTTATAAGACTGAAAGGCTCTTCTTTGGAGAAATAGTGGATTGCAGGACTGGGGCAGGAAAGATGTAAGATGAGCCTGGAGCATCTTGTAGCCAGAAAGTAAGAAAGAGCTAGAAAGAAAGGAGGGAGATTAATGAAGGTATGTCAAAGCAGCAACACAAAAGCCAGCTGAAAGAGCTCCCAATGACGAAAGCTGGAACAATTTGAGGAACAAAATAGAGTATTATAGGATTATAACTCAAAGTATAAAATAAATATTCATGGGTTCATACTGGTATAAACACATGATAAATATATTAATAAATGAGGTGAGAAGAGACAAATCTTCTGTGCAGAAAAATTCCAAATAAATTACGTAGATACCAAAAAAATCAAACCAATCCAGTTGCCATTCAGTTGATTCTGACTCGTGGTGACTCCATATGTTTCAGGGTAGAATTGTGCTCATAGGATTTTCAATGGTTGTGTTCTTTTGAAAGTAGGTCACTGGGCCTTTCTTTTGAGGTGCCTCTGGGTGGATTTGACTCTCCAACCTTTCAGTTAGTAGCTAAGCACTTAACCATTTACACCATCCAGGGACTCCAATTATGTAGATACACCATCCAAAGGAGGGGAAACATAACTTATTAGGTATGGGCTGAAAATAGTGCTTTCCTTCCAAAAAGTATGGTATGGAAAGGAATGGAGGGGTGAAGAGTAACTTTACACCAAGGAAACCTGGCAAACACTATTTCAGGCAGATGATCAAGGTCAACATCAACAGTCATAGATCATGTTACTGTATGTACCCTTGCTATAGTACCCTGTAGGACAGAGTAGAACTGCCCCATAGGGTTTCCTAGGCTGAAATCTTTACAGAAGCAGACTGCTATGTCCTTCTCCCCCAGAGCAGCTGGTGGGTTTGAACTGCCAATCTTTCAATTAACAGCCAAGCACTTTAACTACTGCACCACTAGGGCTCCTCCCAAAAACCCATAACTGCAGTCTAATCATGAGAAACATCAGACAAATTCTAGCAGAGGAACATTCTACAAAATACCTGACCAGTACTCCTCATATGGAGTGCCTGGGTGGCACAAACGGTTGAGTATTACTAGCCAGAAGGTTGGTGATTTGAACGTACCCAGAGGCACCTCAGAAGACAGGCCTGGCAATCTGCTTCCAAAATGTCACAGCCTTGAAAATCCTATGGAGCAGGTCTATTCTGCACACATGGGGTCCCCATAGTCAGCATCGACTCAATGGCAACTAACAATAACAACTCCTCAAACTTGTCAAAATAATCAAAAACAAAGTTCAGAAATTGTCACAGTCAAGAGAAGCTGAAGGAGACAGGACAGCTAAATGTAATGTGGTATCTTGGATGGGATCCTGGAACAGAAAAGGTCATTAAGTAAAAACTAAGGAAATCTGAATAGTATGGACTTTAGTTAATAATAATGTATCATCGTTGCTTCATTAATTGTACCAAATGCACCATACTAATGTAAGATATTAATAACAGGAGAAACTGTGGGGGTCGGGGAGGAGAAGGGTAGTATGTGGAAACTGTATTATCTGCTCAATTTTTCTGTAAATCTAAAGCTGCTCTAAAAAAATTAAAAAGTCTGTTAATTTAAAAAAAAAAAACAAACCTGTAATCCAACTATACACTTTAAAAAAGAAAAGTCCCCAATCAGAAAAGCTAGGGGCCTATAAGATTTTCTGTATAGGAGGTAGAACCAGACAAACGGATTATATCTTTGTCTCTCCTAGAGAGTTCTGGTTGAAAGCTTTTTTTAAAAAAGAAAAAGTATTCTCTTTCCAATAAAAAGAAATTACCTGTGAATCTTTTCCATTTCTTTGCATTCACATTCAGGCAGGTAATTTAAGAAGATTAAAGCTGTGTTAAAAGAGAGCTCATTTTAAAGAAATATCTGTAACTTTCTTTCTTTGAGACAGATAATGCATTTAAAAAGTGATTTCTCAGAATTGGGAATAGAAGGTGAACCTGAATAGTGGATTTCAAGAAATAATATGTGATACATGAAAGAAGGGGGATGACATTTTTGTCAACTGTTATTAAAAATATGTGTGCCAAGGTCACTGGGTGATTTGCAGTTGGCTAGTAACTGAAAGATTGATGTTTCAAACCCACCCAGCAGCATCCCAGAAGAACCAGGTCTGGCAATCTGCTTCTATAAAGATTACAGCCAATTCAACTCTGTAATAAGTGGCATCTCTCCAAAGGAACACCTAAACAAAACAACCAACAAAACCCAAGAATTCTTGGAAGATGGTGTAAATAAAACCATTGTTCTGACCCTCCCCCACAAATACAACAAGGGAACAGTGCTCAGTTTTGAGGGACACTGAATTAGGGAGCAGAGAAAAGCAGTGGGGGAACTGCAGACAGGCAAGAATCAACAAATCAACGAGTCACATATAGTAGGAAAATTGCTTCTCCCACTGTCCCTGCCCTTCCCCCGGCCACACAGGCCATCAGCTACTGGGAACTGGGGTTGTGGCCCCAGAAAGAAAGAGCCTGCTTCCCTAACCACCCCAAGCTTCTGCCCTAAAATCAACAAGCAGATCTCTCTGAAGGTCGTTCAGAGTGTGCCAGCATCTCCCCCACCCAGATACTGTCAGTTGCAAGCCTGCTGTGATTTGCTACAGATGGCCCATGCAGTGAAGTCTGCTCTGATAGTCAACACTCTCCCTGCCTCCCTGTACACCCCATAGCTCAGGCCTCTGAAAACAATAGGACAGACCTCCTGGGGAGCCAGTTCTGGTCTATCTGCTCCCGCTTTCAGGCAGTGCTGAGGACTGCTGACTGAGGCTGCTGTATGCTAAGAAGCAGGCATTTTCAGTGGAGGTTTCACTCCCAGCCAACAATCTACCAAGGGGATTCTGATACCAACAAGGCAGACTTTCATGGGGATATGACCTAAGCATGACACCTCCTCCTCCACCTGGTAACTGTTGGTTGCCAGGCTGTTACAAACTGCTACAGAAGGCCCCCACAGTGCAGTCTGCTCCCATAGTCAGCACCCCTTAGCTCAGGCCTCTGAAACCAACAGGACAGACTTCCCTGGGGATCAGTTTGGGTCTGTCAGCTTCTCCGGACAGTCGGCACTGAGGACTGCTGACTGAAGCTGTTGTGTGCTAGGAAGCAGGCATCTTGAGTGGAGGCTACATCCACAGCCAACATACTATGAGATGGGCTTTGATAGCAACAAGGCAGACATCCCTGGGGGTTCATTTGGAGTGTGACAACCCCTTCCACAACTGGTAACTGTTGACTGCTGAACTAATATGAACTTCTACAGAAGGTTCCCTACAGTGGACTTAGGAGGTGGGTCACCTAAGTGGAGACTGCTCCCCCAACCACCACAGGGCCACCAGGGCTCTGAAACCAACAAGACAGATCTCTCGGAGGTCCTTCTGGGAAGTGCCAGCCCTTCCTCCTCCTGAAATGTAGGTAAGTCTGCCTATGTTTCCCCTGCATGCCAGCTCAGATATAAGCAGCCCCACAGAGCAGGGAAGACAAAACCGGAGGGAGCTCACTGGGTGTGGGTTTTCTGTGATTGCAGAAACAGAAAAGGGAAAAGAATAATAACCAAAGAGAGGTTATTATACCTCCTGGGGAACAGATTTATTAATACATGATATCTCACCTGAATGGCGGTGCCCACTGGGGGACAGACTGACCGTGACTGTGTTCTCTGGTGTGTTTGGGAAAGATTTAAAGTTGAAAAACAAGATCTGGAACTTTCAAAACCCAATTAAATGAGGGAGGGAAAAAGGAGCTATCACAGAGAGGGAGAGGAAATGGTAAGCAAAGGCTGAAGGCTCTGCCCACCCAAGAGTTTCTTATAGAAAGTAGTGCAGGCAAAAACACCAAATACTGGGGAAAACTAAGAAAGTTAACACCCTCAAAAATTCCAACGCCTCAACAGAAAATCATAAGACACACAAAGAACAGAGAAACCATGGCCAGTCCAATTAAACATGACAAAGGGAGTGAAAGCACATCTAGGGATCACCAAATAAAAAAAAAAAAAGGAAGAATATAGTACAACAACATTAAACATAATTAAAGAACTAAGGGAAAATGTAGGAAAAAAGCTAAAGGAAATTAGGAAAACAATGCAAGAACAAAATGAAGATCTAACAAAAGAGATATTGCAACTGAAAAGAAAAATAAATGACAAACACAATGGAAAGATTTACCAACAGATTTAATCAGGCAGAAGAAAGAATCAGCAAATTCGAGGACAGTATAGCTAAAATTACATACACTGAAAAGCAACAAGAACGGAGGCTCAAGAAGACTGAGCACAATTTAATGAAATTATGGGACAACAACAAGAGACCTAACATATGCATCATGGGAATTCCAGAAGGAGATGAAAGGGACAGAAAGAATATATGAAGAAATACTGACAAAAAATTTCCCCAATCTAAAGGACATGAATCTACAAACCCAAGAAGCTCAAAGAATGCCAAGCAGAATAAACCCAAAGAGATCTACACCAAGACACATCATAGGTAGGCTCTCAAAAGTTAAAGATAAAAAGAGAATCCAGAAAACAGTGAGAGAGAAGCAAACACATACAAAGGATCCCCATTAAGATTAAGTGCCAATTTTCCCTCAGAAACATTGTAGGCCAGAAGGCAATGAAATGATACATTTAAAGTGCTGAGAGAGAAAAACCGTCAACCAAGAATACTATACCCAGCAAAACTATCCCTTCAAAAATGAGGGTGAAATTAAAAAATGCAATGAAGGCAGAACTCAGAGGGAAACTTGTAGCAATAAAAGCCTACATAAAAAAAGAAGAAAGATCTCAAATTAACAGCCTAACTCAACAACTCCAGGAACTAGAAAGAGAAGAGCAAACTAAGCCTAAACCTACCAGAAGAAAGGAAATAACAAAGATCAGAGCATAAATAAATAAAATCAAAAACAGAAACACAATAGAGAGAATCAATAAAACTAGAAATTGTTTCTTTGAAAAGATTGATAAAATTGACAAATAGTTAGCTAGACTGACAAGAAGAGAAACGATGCAAATAACCAAAATAAAAAATGAAAGGGGACTTTACAACTGACCTGATAGAAATAAAGAGAATTCTGACAGAATATTATGAACAATTGTATGGCAAAAAACTGGATAACATCCCCATTCAACTCACTTATTTGGCCTGTGCAAAAAACAGATGGATCTTGGAGAATGACAAAAGATTATCAAAAACTTAACCAGGTGGCGACTGCAATTTTGGCTGCTGTTCAAGGTGTGGTTTCATTGCTTGAGCAAATTAATGCATCTCCTGGTATCTAGTATGCAACTATTGATCTGACTAATGCCTTTTTCTCCGTACCTGTTTTGAAGGACCACCAGAAGCAGTTTGCTTTCAGCTGGCAAGGCCAGCTAGACACCTTTACTGTCCTACCTCGGAAGTATATCAACTCTCCAACCCTATGTCACAATTTAGTCTACAGGGACCTTGATTGCCTTTCCCTTCCACAAGCTGTCACATTGGTCCATTACATTGATGACATTGTGCTGATTGGAGCTAGTAAGGAAGAAGTGTCAATGACTCTGGACTTACTGGTAAAACATTTGTGTGCTAGAGGGTGGGAAATTAATCCGACAAAAATTCTGGTGCCTTCCACCTCAGTGAAATTTCTAGGGGTATAGTGATGTGGGGAGTGTCAAGACATTCCTTCTAAAGTGAATGATAAGTTATTGCACCTGGCTACTCCCACAACTAAAGAGGAGGCACAATGCCTGGTGGGCCTCTTTGGATTTTTGGGGACAACGTATCTGTCATTTGAGTGTGCTACTCTGGCCTAATTTATCAAGTAACTCGAAAAGATGCTAGTTTTGAGTGGGGCCCAGACAAGGAGAAATCTCTGCAACAGGTTCAGGCAGCTATGCCACTTGAGCCATATGATCCAGCTGATCTAAAGTTGCTTGAAGTGGCAGTGGAAGAGATGCTGTTTGGAGTCTTTGGCAGGCCCCTATTGAATCACAACACAGACCCTTAGGATTTTGAAGCAAAACCCTGCCATCCTCTGCAGATAACTAATCTCCTTTTGAGAAATAGCTTTTGGCTTGTTACTGGGCCTTAGTAGAGACTGAATGCTTAACCATGGGCCACCACCAAGTCACCATATGGCCTGAGATGCCTGTCATGAACTGGGTGTTGTCTGACCCACACTCATAAAGTCAGACATGCACAGCAGCACTCCATCATCATATGGAAGTAGTATATACGATATCAAGCTTGAGCAGGATCTGAGGGCACAAGTGACTTGCATGAGGAAGTAGCCCATTTGCCCATGGTGTCTACTCTTGTCACATTGTCTACTTTCTCCAAGTCTGCACTTATGGCCTCATGGGGAGTTCCTTTTGATCAGTTGACTGAGGAAGAGAAAACTCATGCCTGGTTTATAGACAGTTCTGCATGATAAGCAGGCAGCACTCGAAAGTGGACAGTGGCAGTGCTACAGCCCTTGCTGGGACCTCCCTGAAGGACAATGGTGAAGGAAAATCCTCCCAATGGGCAGAACTTTGAGCAGTGAACCTGATTGTTCACTTTGCTTGGAAGGAAAAATGGCCAGCTGTCCGATTGTATACTGATTCATGGACTGTGGCCAATGGTTTGGCTGGATGGTCAGGGACTTAGAAGGAACATGATTGGAAAACTGGTGACAAGGAGGTATGGGGAAGAGGTATATGGATAGACTTTTCTGGATGGGCCAAAGAAGTGAATATATTTGTGTCTCATGTGAATGCTCACCAAAGGGTGACCTCAGCAGAGGACAATTTTAACAATCAAGTGGATAGGGTGGCGCATTCTGTGGAAACCAGTCATCCTCTTTCCCCAGTCACTCCCGTCATTGCTCAATGGTCTCATGAACGAAGTGGCCATGGTGGCAGGGATAGAGGTTATGCATGGACTCAGCAACATGGACTTCCACTCACCAAGGCCAACTAGGCTACAGCCACTGCTGAGGGCCCAATCTGCCAGCAGCAGAGACCAACACTGATTTTGTTTCTCTAGAAAACCCAGCCTAAGACAATAAATCTAAGGTTAGATTTATTCCTAGGTATTTTAGTCTCTTAGATGCTACTATAAATGGAATTGTTTCCCTAATTTCCCTTTCAGGTTATTTCCTTTTCCCCAGTGAACAGTCACTCTCACAAAAGGGAGTAGAACCCTTTGGGGAAGGCTGGAGGAAGATTAACGGTATACATTTTTGGTAGTGTAGTGAGGTCCTTCCTCAATGGGATCCAGCCTCCCCTTCATTCAAGGAGTTGTAGGCTTGTAAACTGGCTCAAGTTTGTGAATTGATTGAGGGGCTGCAACTTTCTATTCTGGTGATTCACGTTAGACTGCCATTCACTTGACCTAGAATTCTTCTGTTTGCACAGATCAAGTAAATATTGAGTAGATTTCTGATCTGTTTCACTCCTAGGGACACCATGACTAAGTAGCCAAAGCCATAACTCCATATGAGTCAGACTATTCTGATTACAGCTTTGACTCTGCTGTCCAATATGGTAACCACATCTACCTTGTCTTTGTCGACTGAGTACTACCACTTGGTCCCTACTACTACGTGGTCCAATCATCCCCATCATAGTTAGGCGTCTTAAATCAGTTAGGGCAATTCTCACTGTCAAATCTGACTTATGTAAGTAGGAATAACAGCAGTCTTCAAGGATGCTGGGGCTCCCTTCATAAATTTGTTCCTCGCTGTTGTAAAATCTGTGTCCACTGGGCACTCCATATGTGGGTCTGCGGGTCTAAACTGATAAATCCACTTTAAAATGCCAATTTCCCTAAACCTTTGGATTTCTTCTTCTACAGTATTCCAAGGCAGGCCTGGCACTTCAACTTGATTTAGTGTGGTAGTGTGGGCCACTGCATAATCCATGCTTCAGCAAACCAAACTAATAAACTGTTAGATCCTTTCCTAACCTCTAGAGCTGAAACACTGAATGAAGAATCCGTGCTTCCAGGGCCCATATCAATAAACTCAGAGAGATCCATATCTATATTCTTTGCACCATTATCCCACACCCTTAATAGCCATTCCCACACATATTCCCCAGGTTTCTGTTTGTACATATTAGAAAACCCAAGCGTGTCTTTTGGAGTGTAGTATACCTCCTCCAGGGTCACACTTTGTACTTCACCTTTTGGGGCTCACTGGGACTTAAGTCTAGTTATAGATCTAGAAGCAAAAATGGGTGGTAGGGATGTGTTCTGAAAACATTCAGCCACGTCTTATAAGGCATCTGCTTCAGGCAATGACTCAGACAAAGGCTCTTTAGACACAACTGGGTTAATCTCATCAGTTGGGGGTAGAGGGGCTAATGGTTTCACTGGGGAGATTAGCTTAGCAGACAAAGATGGAGTAATTTCTTCAGATGGGAGTGAGAGAGCCAGTTCTGTTGGCTAGAGTGATTGAATAAAATTTAGGGGCTCAGTGTCCCCAGCTTCCTGATGATCTTTCCATATGTCCCAATCCCAAGTTTCAGGATCCCATTTCTTCCCAATCAATGCCCTCACATTAACTTTAGACACCATTCAAGGTTGGGAATTCAATTGGCCTTGTAATTTAGCCACTCTTATAAGACTCCGGGTTTGGTTTTTGGCAATATCAATTCTGTTATTACAAGAAATAAAACTTTCTTTCAAGGCACAAGTGGAAACTTTGAGGTTGTTTATGCAGCACTTGAGCTGTGACTCTGAAGCCCTGAGTTCATCTCTTTCTTTCACCACTTTATCTAGTGAAAGACCAACCAACCAGCTTCCTTACACATCTCATTATGACAAAATTGTAGAAAGGTATTAAATATGCATTCACCCAGAGCCTCACCTCTGATCAATACCTGATCTATTGGTGGTAATATTTTGTGTTTCTATTGCCACCTCATGCCATGGATTAGCAGTGCCTTCTTTACTACTGGAAACAGGGTCATTAACATCTTTAAAACTAACCGGACTTGAGAATCAATTTAGAAAACTCATCCTTACAATTTTGTTTCTCTAGAACCACTCCCTTTACCAATGTCTTAGGCTGGGTTCTCTAGAGAAAGAAAATTGGTGAAATGTATATATCTATGGAGAGAAAGAGAGAGATTTGGATCAAGGAAATGGCTCACATGGTTGTAGAGACTGGAAAGTCCCAAGTTCCTGGGTCAGACTGGAGGTTTCTCCTGACTCATGTAGCTGCAGGAGCTGGTGAACCCAAGATCAGCAGGTTAGACAACAGGCCTCTGGCTCACAGTCTACGGAGGCTGGTGAATCCCAAGTTTGGCATGTAAGCTTCTAGCTCGAGTCCCAAGAACCAGAGGTTAGGTGAGGAGCCAGCTGCAGGATCCAGAGTGAGCAAAACTCCATGAGCTTTGCCAGAAAGTCTACATATATTGGATACAAGCCACACCCCAAGGAAACTCCTTTTCAACTGATTGGCTGCTCATAGCAGATCTCATCATGAAAGTGATTACATTATATCAGATCTCATTATGGAGGTGATTACATCATTACATAGCTGCCAAACCACATCAGAACTGCCAAACCACTGAGAGTCACGGCCTAGTCAAGTTGACACACAACATTAACCATCACAGATGTGAAGGACTTATACAATTAAAACTATAAAACACTGCTGAAAGAGATTAAAGAACACTTAAATAAATGAAAAGATGTTCCACATTCATGGATTGGAAGATTTAATATTGTTAAGATGTCGATACTACCCAAAGCCATCTATAGATTCAATGCAATCCTGACCAAAGTTCCAACAGCGTTCTTTACAGAAATGGGAAAACCAATCCTCAACTTTATGTGGAATGGCAAGAGGCCCCAAATAGCTAAAACAATGTTGAAAGAATAAAACAAAGTAAGAGGGCCCACACTTCCTGATTTTATTTATTTTTTAATTTTTTATTGTACTTTAGATGAAGGTTTACAGAACAAATAGTTTCTCATTAAACAGTCAGTGCACACATTGTTTTATGACATTGGTTAACAACCCCATGTCATGTCAACACTCTCCCTTCTTGACCTGAGGACTTTTTTTTTTTGGTGAAGATATACACAGCCAAAGTTTCACCATTTCGAAAGTTTCTACATGAACAATTCAGTGACACCAATTACATTCTTCCAGTTGTGCTGCTATTCTCACTATCCTTTTCCAAATTATTCCATCACCATTATCTTCAACTCACTGTCCCCTAGGCTTCCCATCAAACCTTTTGAGTTGCTGTTGTCAATTTGATCTCACATAGATAATTCTTTTTTTTTTTTTTTTTTTGGTACCTTAGATAAAGGTTTACAGAACAAATAGTTTCTCATTAAACAGGTAGTACACACATCGCCCTATGACAATGGTTAACAACCCCATGACATGTCAACACTGTCCCTTCTCAACCTTGGGCTCTCTATCACCAGCTTCCCTGTCCCCTCCTGCCCTCCAGTCCCTGTCCCTGGACTGCTTTGTCTCATCAGTCCCGTTTTGCTTTATGAGCTGTCCAATCCCCGGCTGAACGGTGAGCTTCGGGAGGGGCTTCACCACTGAACCAAAAGGGTGTCCAGGGGCCATACTCTCAGGGTTTCTGCAGTCTGTCAGGCCAGTAAACCTGGTCTTTTTTTGTGAGTTAGAATTCTGTTCTACATCCTTTTCCAGCTCTGTCCAGGACCCTCTATTGTGATCCTGGTCAGAGCAGTCAGTGGTGGTAGCCGGGCACCATCTAGCTGTACTTGACCCAGTCTGGTAGAGGCCTTGGTAGCTGTGGTCCATTAGGAGGCCTTGGTAGCTGTGGTACATTAGTCCTTTGGACTAATCTTTTCGTTGTATCTTGTTCTCTTCATTCTCCCTTGCTCCCCAAGGGGTGAGACCAATGGAGTATCTTAGATGGCTGCTCACACTTCCTGATTTTAAAACATTCTATACAGCTACAGTAATCAAAACAGCCTGGTATTGGTAAACAGTAGACACAAAGACCAATGGAATAGAATTGAGAGCCCAGAAATAAACCCACATATCTATAGCCAAGTGAGTTTTGCAAGGGTGCTAAACCAATTCGATGGGGAAAAAACAGTCTCTTCAATAAAGGGTGATTCACACCATACACAAAAACAAATCCAGAATGGATTAAGGACCTAAATGTGCAAACTAAAAGCATATATTTCTTAGAAGAACAAGCAGGGGCAATGCTGTCAAGCCTAGCTTTCAACAATGGATTATCTAATATAATACCAAAAGCACGAAGAGCAAAAGACAAAATAAATGAGACCCCATAAAAATTAAAAACTACCTTCCTTTTGGCTGGAACCGCCATCTTGCAGTAATTGGCCAAAATGGCAAGCACAAAGGGAAAGAGAAGAGGCACCCACTGTATGTTCTCTAGGCCTTTTAGAAAACGTGGAATTGTTCCTTTGGCCACATACATGTGAATCTACAAGCAGGGTGATATCGTAGACATAAAGGGAATGGGCACTGTTCAAAAAGAATGCCCCGCAGGTGTTACCATGGCAAAACTGGAAGAGTATAATGTTACCCATCATGCTGTTGGCATTGTTGTGAACAAACAAGTTAAGGGCAAGATTCTTGCCAAGAGAATTAACATGCGTATTGAGCACATTAAGCACTCGAAGAGCCTAGATAGCTTCCTGAAATGCATGAAGGAAAATGATGAGAAAAAGAAGGAAGGCAAGGAGAAAGTTACCTGGGTTCAACTGAAGTGCCAGCCTGCTCCACCCCAAGAAGCACACTTTGTGAGAACCAATGGAAAGGAGATTGAGCTGCTGGAACCTATTCCCTATGAATTCATGGCATAACAGGTATAAAATAAAGATGTCTGCCATTTAAAAAAAATTTTTTTAAATTTCATTCATCAAAAGACTTTACCAAAAAAAATAAAAGACAAGCTACTGACTGGGAGAGTATCTTTGGAAATCATGTTTCTGACAAGAATCTAATAATCAAAATATATATACAACTTTGACAACTTAACTACAAAAAGATAAATAACCCAATCATAAAATGGGCAAAGGACTTCAATAGACATTTCACCAAAGAGGACATTCAAATGGCTACCAAACACATGAAAAGATGCTCAGTGTCATTAGCCATCAGAGAGATGCAAATCGAAACCACAGTGAGATAGCATTTCACTCCTACTAGGATGCCTAAGATTAAAAAAAAAAAAAAAAAATCCAGAAAATAATACATGTTGATGAGGATGTGGGGAAATTAGATATCTTATCCATTACTGGTGGGAATGCAAAATGGTACAGCCATTGTGGAAAATAGTGTGGTGGTTCCTCAAAAAACTGAAAACAGAACTACCATGTGACCCAGCAATTCCACTCCTACTAGATACCCAAAAGACTTGAAAGCAGAGACTCAAAAAGAGACTTGTACGCCAATGTTGTAGCACTATTCACAATAGCAAAAAGGTGGAAACAACCTAAATGCCCATCAATAAATGAGTGAATAAAGAAAATGTGGTATATACATACAATGGAATGCTACTCAGCCAGTAGGAGAAATGAAGACCTGATACATGCTACAGTATGCATGGAGCTTGAAGACATTATTCTGAATTAAATAAGCCAATCACAAAAGGACAAACGTTGTATAACCTCACTTATATAAAAAGACATGAAAAGGCAACTGCACAGAGACCAAAGTTTATTAGTGGTTAACAGGGCAGGAGGGAGGGAGAAAGGGGGAGTTAATGGTGATGGAAAATTTGCATTGATTAAGGGTAGGGTGACAGAGCTGATTACTGTAATTGCTGTCAATAAGTTGTACACCTGTAAAAAGTTGAATTGGCAAATGTTGTGTGATAGATATATTTACAACAACAAAAGAAAACAGTAGCTGCTGAGGCTGTTTATGTACAACAAAACACCTCACGGGATTTGATTCCTTGGTTTGGAGGTTTAGGATCACGATTTCATGGGACATACCAGTTAAATGGCCTAATAACATGTTTAGTGCTTCTGTTTACCTTCTAGTTCGTTGCACAGAGCCTTGAGTCTTAAAAGCTTGCAAAAGGCCATCCAAGGCACAACATTTGGTCTCTATTCACCTGGAGCAACAGAGGAAGAAGGCGAGTCAGGAACAGGAGGAAGATATGGAATGTGTGGCTAATTGCCTCCTTGAACAACTCTCTCCTTTGCCATGAGACCAGAAGAACCGGATAGTGTTCAGCTGCCATTTCCAAACATTTTGATCAGAGATTCCATAGAGGAATCCTGATCAAAAGTGGGGAAATGCAGAACAGAATTTCAAATTCTAATGGACTTCAGACTTTCCGGAGCCATGGAGGGTGAATGAACCTCTGAAACTATTGCCCTGAGATAATTATTAAATCTTAAACCAAAAAATCCCCTGAGGTCATCTTAAAACCAAATAATAATTTAGCTTAACTAGTAAAAAAGGTCTGCCTTGAGCATTAAGCTTTTTAAAAACTATCTATAAGGGATCAGATTGACAACAGCAACTCAAAAGATTAGATAGGAATCGTAGAGGGCAGTGAGTTTATGTTAATGAGGGAGGAACAACTCAGAAAAGGAGGGTGAGAATGGTTGCACAACTCGAAGAGTATAATCAATGTCACAAAATTGTACATGTAGAAACTGTTGAATGGTGTATGTTTTTCTGTGTATATTCACAACAACAACACAATAAATAAAATTTACAAAAAAAAAAAAGATTAATATGATGACAACTTGATAACCCCCCCTCCAAAAAACGTGTGTCACTAAGAGTAGGACCCGAATTATTATTTACCCAGATAAATGTGATGACAGAGAAGATGGGAGAACTTGTGACTTAACAAAAATAGGTAATGTAGGCCACCCTATTTGAAGAGAAAGGGACAAGGAACGCAGCATATTAAACGTGGCGAGTCCAGAGGAAGCTAATTCAGGGAAAAGATAAACTGACTAAAAGACATAGTTTCTGGGCCAAGGAAGGTGGTCAATCAATAGCATTAAGTTGTGCCAAGTGGGTCCTAAGTATTAAGTATGCTCAACATCAATGTTAGAGTAGGAAATATAAAAGATTATGTACCCAGAATTCTGAAATAGCCTATTTAGATATGGTAAGAGAAAGAACCTTAGATAGGTATCAGTATCTTTTCCAATAAATAGAAAATGTAAGTCAGGTAAGAAAAAACAAAAAACAAAAAAGACCATTATTAACCTTATGATTTACTTGGCTAGATCTATGTCATGAAGCAAATAAAATTAATATACTAAGAATTGTACAGTAGCTTAACTAATAATGCATGTTATATAATAAAATATTCATGTATCACACCAACCTAAAGAAAAAAGTTTTTAACATCTTCCTTCCAAAAAGATGACTCTTTGTCTATTAAAAAAAGAGAGAGAAAAAGTGAAATATTCAAAATATGTAGTCATAGATATTGATTTGTGCCAAACTTTCAGCTAGAAATTGTTTTTGTTGTTGCTTTTAGCTGCTGTCAGATACCCCCCAACTCATGGTAACCCTATGCACAATGGATCAAAAATGCTGCCCAGTTGTGTGCCATCCTCACAATGTTGTAGATATGAAAGTTTTGATCCATAGGATTTTCTCTGGCTGATTTTCAGAAGTAGATCACCAGGCCTTTCTTCCTAGTCCATCTTAGTCTGGAAGCTGTGCTGAAACCTGTTCAGCATCATAGCAACACGCAAGCCTTCACTGTCAGATTGGTGGTGGCTGTAGATGAGGTGCACTGGGCAGGAACTGAACCCAGGTATCTCACATGGAAGGCGAGAATTCTACTACTGAAAAATCACTGTTCCTGCTAGAAATAGAAAAGGGCCTAATTTGGTGGGGCTTTTTATAACCTGTAGCATTTGTAATAAGTTACTCACTTGCAGCCTAGAACCTCATCACATTTCCATATGACTGATTCAGAGAATAGGAAAAACTTCAGGCCCCCTTTCACTGTTCTTCACTTTGTTTTCTGTCTTATTCAGTTATTTTTATTTTTAAGTTATCATTAATTGGGGAAAAGGGATGTACAGTTGTATGAATTTTAGCACACATACTGACACATGTAACCACCACCCAAATCAGGGTACAAGAATGCTCCCTCACCCCTGTCGTAGTATCCTAGATAGCTTCTTGTGGCTCCTGGCAATCCTTGGATTTCCTTGGCTTGCAGCTGTGTCTTCTCAGGGCATCTCACCTCTGTGTGTCTCTGTGTCTCTTCTCCCCTTTTATAGGGCACAACTCAGATGGGATTAGGACCCACTGGACTCTAGTATGACCTCATTTTAACCTAGCTGATAACATTTCAAAGACCCTATTTCCAAACAAGGTCACATTCACAGGTAAGAGATTAGGACTTCAGTTTACCTCCATGGGCGACAGAGCTCAATCCATGTTGTTGTTATTAGTTGCTGTCAAGTTGATTTGGAATCATGGCTATCTTACACCTAACAGAAAAGTTGTTCAGTCCTGGACCATTTTTCATGATCATCGATATCTTTGAGTCCATTGTTTGGCTACTGTGTCAATTTATCTCATTCAGGATTTCCCTTCTTTTATTGGCCCTCTACTAAACATGATGTCCTTTCGGAGTAATTGGTCTTTCCTGATGATTTGTCCTTGGTAAGTGAGTTGAAGTCTCACCATCCTTGTTTCTAAGGAGTATTCTGGTTCTATTTCTTCTAAGACTGGTTTGTTCATTCTTTTGGCAGAGTGTTCCTTAGAAATTCAATGCAATATTTGGTTTGATTTCTTGACTGCTGCTTCCATGCTCATTGATTATTGATCCAAGTAGAATGAAATCATTAACAACTTCAATTTCTTCTCTACTTATCATGATGTTTATCAGTCCAGTTGTGAGGATTTTTGTTTTCTTCACATTCGGGTGTAATCCATTCTGAAGGCTTTCATCAGTAAGTTCTTCAAGCCATCTTCATTTTCAGCAAGCAAGGTTGTGTTATTTGCATATCATAGATTTTTAATGAGTCTTCCTCCAATCCTGATGCCACCTTCTTCTTCATATAGTCCAGTTACTAGGATTATTTTTTCAGCATACCGATTAAATAAGTATGGTGAAAAATACAACCCTGCTGCATGCCTTTTCCAATTTTGAACCGCACAGAATCCCCTTGTTCTGTTCGAACAAATGCCTCTTGGTCCATATACAGGTTCCACATGAGCAGAATTAAGTGTTCTGAAATTCACATTTTTCACAATGTTATTCATAATTTGTTATGATTCACACAAATACCTTCACATAGTTTATAAAGCACAGGTAAACATCTTTCTGGTATTCTCCACTTTGGGCCAAGATCCATCAGATGAGCTCCTAAAAATTAAACACTTATGCTCATCAAAAGATTTCACCAAAGGAGTAAAAAGACAACCTACAGATTGGGAAAAAATTTTTGGCTACAACAAACCCAATCAGCGTCTAATCTCTAAAATCTACAAGATACTGCAAAACCTCAACAACAAAAAGACAAATAACCCAATTAAAAAAATGGGCAAAGGATATGAACAGGCACTTCACCAGAGAAGATATTCAGGTGGCTAACAGACACATGAAGAAATGCTCACAATCATTAGCCATTAGAGAAAAGTAGATCAAAACTACAATGAGATATCATCTCACCCCAACAAAGCTAGCACTAATCCAAAAAACACCAACTAATAAATGCTGGAGAGGTTGTGGAGAGACTGGAACACTTACACACTGTTGGTGGGAATGTAAAATGGTACAACCACTTTGGAAATCAATTTGGCACTTCCTTAAAAAGCTAGAAATAGAAGTACCACATGATCCAGCCCTCCTGCTCCTTGGAATATATCCTAGAGAAATAAGAGCCATCACACGAATAGATATATGCACACCCATGTTCATTGCAGCACTGTTCACAATAGCAAAAAGATGGTACAACCTAGATACCATCAATGGATGAATGGATAAACAAATTATGGTAAATCCACACAATGGAATAGTACACAATGATAAAGAACAACGATGAAGCCGTGAAACATAACATGGAGGAAGCTGGTACTCATTATGCTGAGTGAATTTAGTCAATCAAAGAAGGACAAATATCGTATAAGGCCACTATTATAAGAACTCAAGAAAAGCTTTAAACACAGAAGACAACATTCTTTGGTGGTTAGGAGGGTGGGGAGGGAGGGTGAGGGTTATTTACTAACTAGATAGTAGATAAGAATTATCTTAGGTGAAGGAAAGGACAGCACACACTACAGGGAAAGTCAGCACAACTGGACTAAACCAAAGCTAAGAAGTTTCCTGAATACAATCAAACACTTTGAGGGACAGAGTAACAGGGGTAGGGGTCTGGAGACCATGCTCTCAGGGGACATCTAGGTCAACTGGCATAGCAAAGCTTATTAAAATGTTCTGCATCCTAATTTGGTGAGTGGCGTCTGGGGTCTTAAAAGCTTGCAAGCGGCCATCTAAGATGCATGAATTGGTCCCAACCACCTGGAGTAAAGGAGAATGAAGAACACCAAAGACACAAGGAAAGTAGTAGCCCAAGAGACAGAAAGGGCCGTATAAGCCAGAGACTTCATCAGCCTGAGACCAGAAGAACTAGATGATGCCCGGCTACCACCAATGACCGCTCTGACAGGGAACACAACAGAGAGTCCCAGATGGAGCAGGAGAAAGGTGGGGTGCAGTATTCAAATTCTGACTGAGAGTGGAAGAACCCCGGAAAGCATGGCCCCTAGATTCTCTATCAGCCCAGAACTAAAACAGCTTCCAAGGCCAAGTCTTCAGACAGGGATTGGACTGGACTGTGGGACATAGTAATACTCGTGAGGAGTGTGCCTCTTAGCTCAGGCAGATACAAGAGACTAAGCGGGCAGCTTCTGTCCGGAGGTGAGATGGGAAGGCAGGGAGGGTTAGGAGCTGGTTGAATGGACATGGGGAATCAGGGGTGGAAAGGAAGAGTGTGCTGTTACAGTATGGGGAGAGCAATTAGCGTCACATATCAACGTGTGTATAAATTTTTGTAAGGGAAAAATTAAAATTAAAAAACAGGCTCAGGGACTTCTTTGGTCTCATCAGAGTAAACAATTGCAGTAGGGTTGCCAAATTTAGCAAATTAAAATACTGGTCATCCAGTTAACCTTGAATTTCAGATAAACAACAAATATTTTTGAAGTATATATGTGCATGTTCCAGACATTGGCAACCCTAAATTGCAGGCTACTTACCTTCAGACACCTCAGCAAGGATGAATATTTTAGCAGGCGCATGAGGGCTTTAGGTCTCCAGCTGCTGTATCTTGAACTTGAAATACCCACAGTAAATGTGAGCAAGTGGTAGCAGATTTGGATTGATCCACAGACATCTTTGTAGACAGGTTAAGCTGAGCCAAAAATTTAATTATGAATAAAAGAAATTTCAAATAAAAAAAAAAATAATTACCAGGCATGCAAAGAAGCAAGAAACTATGACCCATAATCAGTTAGCAGACATTGAGCGCAGATTTGTGAGGTATGCAAAGCAGGCAGATTCTAAATAGCTAAAAATATGTATATTTGGGGCTATTTTAAAAACAATTGGATGTATAAGAGTTTTAGTTTCGTCCTGGTGAGATTTGGGCTAACAGTCCTAGCCTGCTGTGAAGAAGTAAACAACATGAGGGCCAGTTTAAACTAATACACATGGGCAATCTTTGGCCCATTTGTATAACAAGTGCACAGTAGGTGTTCAGAGTATATTTTTTGAATGGATGGACAGATGATAAATGAATGAATGAATGTGCAAAGAAAAAAATGAGGATGATGTACATACAGATTACAGATGTTGATACACAGATTTTTTACATATATCAATTGCTAAATTTTGTTTAATAAAAGGTGACAATTGCATATACATATTACATATTAGATTTTGTTATTTACAATGTTGAATACTGTAAAAATTCTTTTTAATGGAATTTCTACTCCACCATTGGAAGTTGTTATTCCCTAGGACCTCATATTAGGCCTCTTTACCCCACATTCTCACAGGCTGGTTAACACGTTTTTGTATTTTCTGTTGCTATCTCTATGCCAACAATTCCCAAATTTTTATCTTCAACTAATATCTCTCTTTTGATCTCCAGACTCATGTATGCCAAATTGTCTCTTTGACATCAACATTTGCCTCTTCATGTTGTTGGGAGCCGAGTCAGTTCCAACTCATAGCAATCCTATGTACAGCAGAACAAAACACTGCCCAGTCCTGTGCCATCCTCACAACTGATATGCTTGTGCCCATTGTTGCAGCCACTATGTCAATCCATCTTATTGAGGGTCTTCCTCTTTTTTGCTGACCCTCTACTTTACCAAGCATGGTGTCCTTCTCCAGGGACTGATCCCTCCTGATAACATGTCCAAAGTATGTAAGACGAAGTCTTGCCATCCCTGCTTCTAAAGAGCGTTCTGACTGTACTTCTTCCAAGACAGATTTGTTCGTTGTTTTGGAAGTCCATGGCATATTCAATATTCTCTGCCAATACCATAATTAAAAGCCGTCAATTCTTCTTCAGTCTTCTTTATTCATTGCCTAGCTTTTGCATGCATATGAGGTGACTGAAAACACCATGGTTTGGGTCAGGCACACCTTAGTCTTCAAGGTGACATGTTTTCTTTTTAACCCTTTAAAGAGGTCTTTTGCAGCAGTCTTGCCCAATGCAATGCATCCTTTGATTCCTTGACTGCTGCTTCCAATGGGTGTTGATTGTGGATCCAAGTGAAATGAAGTCCTTCACAACTTCAGTCTTTTCTCCGCTTATCATGATATTGCTTATTGGTCCAGTTGTGAGGATTTTTTTCTTTATGTTGAGGTGTAACCCATTCTGAAGGCTGTGGTCTTTTTTTTTTTTTTTTTAGCATTTTTTTTTTTTAAATTGTACTTCAGGTGAAGGTACAGAACAAATAGTTTCTCATTAAACAATAGTACACATATTGTTTTATGACATTGGTTAGCAACCCCACAACACGTCAACCCTCTCCCTTCTCGACCTTTTTTTTTTTGTGTGAAAATATACATAACCAAAGATACACCAATTCAAAAATTTCTACATGCACAGTTCAGTGATATCCACTACTCTCTTTCAATTGTGCTGCTATTCTCACTTTAGATGAAGGTTTACGGAACAAAATAGTTTCTCATTAAACAGTTAGTACACATGTTGCCCTATGACAATGGTTAACAACCTCACTACACATCAACACTGTCCTTACTCAACCTTGGGTTCCCTGTCACCAGCTTTCCTGTCCCCTTTTGCTTTCTAGCCCTTGTCCCTGGACTGCCATGCCTCATTACTCCCGTTTTGTTTTATGGGGCAGTCCAATCCCCGGCTGAACAGTGAACCTCAGAAGTGACTTCACCACTGAGCTAAAAGGGTGTCTGTGGGGCCATATTCTCGGGGTTTTTCCAGTCTCCTTTAGGCCAGTAAATCTGGTCTTTTTTTTTTTTTTTTTTTGTGAGTTAGAATTTTGTTCTACATCCTTCTCCAGCTCTGTCCAGAACCCTCTGTTGTGATCCCGGTCAGAGCAGTCAGTGGTGGTAGCCAGGCACCATCTAGCTGTACTGGACTCAGTCCGGTGGAGGCCTTGGTAGCTGTGGTCCATTTGGACTAATCTTTTCCTTGTATCCTGTTCTCTTCATTCTCCCTTGCTCCCGAAGGGATGAGATCAGTGGAGTATCTTAGATGGCTGCTCACAGGCTTTTAAGACCCCAGATGCTACTCACCAAGGTAGAACGTAGAACATTGCCTTTATAAACTGTTTTATGCCAATTGAGCTAGATGTTCCCTGAGACCATGGTCTCCACAGCCCTCCACCCAGCTATTCAGTCCCTCAGGGAGTTTGGATGTGTCTATGGAGCTTCCATGACCTTTCCTTGTACAAGTTGTGCTGGTTTCCCCTGTATTGTGTACTGTCTCACCCTTCACCAAAGATACCACTTATCTATTGCCTGTTTAGTATTTCCCCCCCACCCCTCCCATCCGTAGTAACCAACAAAGATTGTTACTTTTTGTGTGTAAACTTTTTCATGGGTTTTTACAATAGAGGTCTCATACAACATTTGCTCTTTTGTGATTGAGTTATTTCACTCAGCATAATGTCCTCCAGTTTCATCCATGTTATGAGATGCTTCACAGATTCATCATTGCTCTTTCTCACTGCATAATACTCCATTGTGTGTATGTACCATAGTTTGTTTATCCATTCATCTGTTGATGGGCATCTAGGTTGTTTCCATCTTTTTGCTATTGTGAACAATGCTGCCATGAACATGAATGTGCATATGTCTATTTGTGTGACGGCTCTTATTTCTCTAGGATAAATTCCTAGGAGTGGGATTGCTGGATTGTATGGTATTTCAATTTCTAGCTTTCTAAGGAATCGCCATATCATTTTCCAAAATGGTTGTATCATTTTGCATTCCCACCAGCAGTGCATAAGAGTTCCCATCTCCCCATAGCCTCTCCAACATTTGTTATTTCCAGTGTTTTTGATTCGTGCCAGTAATGCCGGGTTGAGATGGTATCTCACTGCAGTTTTGATTTGCATTTCTCTAATGGCTAGTGATAGCGAGCATTTCCTTGTGTGTCTGTTGGCCGCTTGAATGTCCTCTTTGGTGAAATGTCTGTTCATTTCCTTTGCCCATTTTTTAACAGGATTATATGTCTTTTTGTCATAGAGGTGTTGGATTTTCTTGTAGATTATGGAGATTAGACCTTTGTCTGACTTGTACTGTCCAAAATTTTTTTCCCAGTCTGTAGGTTCTCTTTTTACTCTTTTGGTGAAGTCTTTTGAAGAGAATAGATGTTTGATTTTTAGAAGAGCCCAGTTATCTAGCTTATCTTCTGGGGACTGTGTGTTGATGGTTATGGTTTGTATCCTCTTAATGCCATGTATTAAGGCCTGTAGCTTGGTCCTATTTTTTCTTCTATGAACTTCATAGTTTTTGGCTTTATATTTAGGTCTTTGATCCATTTTGAATTAGTTTTTGTATATGGCGTGAGGTATGGGTCCTGTTTCATTTTTTTGCAGATGGATATCCAGTTTTGCCAGCACCATTTGTTAAAAAGACAGTCTTTTCCCCATTTGATGGACTTTGGGCTCTTGTCGAAGATCAGGTGACCACAGGTGGATGGATTTACATCTGGGTTCTCAATTCTGTTCCTTGGTCAATGTATCTGTCATTGTACCAGTACCAGGCTGTTTTGACTACCGTAGCTGTATAGTAGGTTCTGAGGTCAGGTAGTGCGGGCCCTCCAACTTTATTTTTCTTTTTCAGTAGTGTTTAACTTGTTTGGGGCTTCTTCCCTTTCCATATAAAGTTAATGATTAGTTTTTCCATCTCTTTGAAGTATGTTGTTGGTATTTGGATTGGGATTGCATTGTATTTGTAAATTGCTTTGGGTAGAATTGTCATTTTCACAATGTTGAGTCTACCTATACATGAGCATGGTATGCTTTTCCACTTATGTAGATCCCTTTGGGTTTCTTGCAGTAGTGTTTTGTAGTTTTCTTTGTATAGGTCTTTTACATCTCTGGTTAGATTTATTCCTAAGTATTTTATTTTTTTTTAGGGGCTATTATAAATGGTATTGTTTTCTTGATTTCCTTGGCATTGTTCTCTTTATTGGTGTATAGGAATCCAACCGATTTTTGTATGTTTATCTTGTATCCTGCTACTCTGCTGAATCTTTCTATTAGTTCCAGTAGATTTCCCATGGAGTCTTTAGGGTTTTCTATGTATAGTATCATATCATCCACAAACAGGGGCAGTTTAACTTCTTCATTACCAATTTGGATGCCCTTTATTTCTTTTTCTTGCCTTATTGCTCTAGCTAGAACTTCCAGCAGAATGTGAAATAGGAGTGGTGATAAAGGGCATCCTTGTCTTCTTCCTATTCTCAAGGGGAATGTTTTCAGCCTCTCTCCATTAAGAATGACTTTGCCATTGGTTTTGCCTAGATTCCCTTTATTTTGTTGAGAAATTTCCCTTCTATACCTGTCTTATTGAGAGTTTTTAACAGGAATGAGTGTTGGACTTTGTTGAATGCCCTTTCTGAGTCAATTGAGATGATCATGAGATCCTTTTCTTTCCTTTTATTTATGTGGTGGATTACATTGATTGATTTTCTAATGTTGAACCATCCTTGCATACCTGGTATGAATCCTACTTGGTCGTGGTGTATTATTTTTTTTTTTTGATATGATGCTGAATTCTGTTGGCTAGAGTTTTGTTGAGAATTTTTGCATCTATGTTCATGAGAGATATTGGTCTGTAATTTTCTTTTTTTGTGGCATCTTTGCCTGGTTTTGTTATCAGTGTTATGCTGGCTTCATAGAATGAATTCAGAAGTGCTGCTTCCTTTTCTATGCTCTGAAATAGCTTGAGTAGTACTGGTACGAGCTCTTCTCTGAATGTTTTGTAGAATTCTCCAGTGAAGCCATCTGGGCCAAGGCTTTTTTTGTTGGGAGTGTTTTTTATTACCTTTTCAATCTCTTCTCTTCTTATGGGTCTGTTCAGATTTTCACCATCACTTTGTTGTAGTTTGGGTAGGTAGTGTGTTTCTAGAAATTTATCCATTTCCTCTAGGTTTTCAAATTTGTTGGAGTAGAGTTTTTCATAATATTCTCTTATGATCCTTTTGATTTCAATTGAATCTGTTGTAATGTCGACCATTTCATTTCTTATTTGGATTATTTGTGTCCTCTCCTGTTTTTCTTTTGTCGGTCTGGCCAGTGGTTTGTCGATTTTGTTGATTCTTTCAAAGAACCAACTTTTGGTTTTGTTGACTCTTTCTATTGATTTTCTGTTCTCTATTTCATTTATTTCTGCTCTGATCTTTATTATTTCCTTTCTTCTGGTGGCTGTGAGCTTTTTTTTGCTGTTCTGTTTCTATTTGTTTGAGTTGTGTAGTTAATGTTTTGATTTTGTCCCTTTCTTCTTTTCTGATGTGTGCATCTATTGCTATAAATTGTCCTCTGAGGACTGCCTTTGCTGTGTCCCAAAGGTTTTGATATGATGTGTTTTAATTCTCATTTGATTCTAAGAATTTTTTGATTCCATCTCTGATTTCTTCTATTACCCAGTGATGTGTAAGCAGGGTATTATTCAGTTTCCATGTAATTGATTTTTTTTCCTTGCTCTTTCTGTGGTTAATTTCTACCTTGTTGGCATTGTGGTCAGAGAAGATACTTTGTATTATCTCACTGTTTTGGATCTTGTTGAGGATTGCTCTGTGGCCTAAGATGTGGTCTATTCTGGAGAACGTTCCATGTGCATTGGAAAAGAATGTGTACTTTGCAGCAGTTGGATGGAGTGTTCTATATATGTCTATGAGGTCAAGTTGGCTGATTGTGCCCTTTAGGTCTTCTGTATCTTTGCTGAGTTTCTTCTTAGTTGTTCTGTTCTTTACTGAGAGTGGTGTGTTGAAGTCTCCCACTATTATTGTGGAACTGTCAGTTTCTCTTCAATGTTGTTAGAGTTTGTTTTATGTATTTTGGAGCCCTGTCATTTGATGCGTAGATGTTTATTATGGTTATGTCTTCATGATGGATCGTCCCCTTAATCATTATATAGTGTCCTTCTTTGTCTTTTATGGTGGATTTTGTTTTAAAGTCTATTTTATCTGAGATTAGTATTGCCACTCCTGCTCTTTTTTGGTAGTTGTTAGCTTGATATGTTTTTTTCTAACCTTTGACTTTGAATAAATTCATATCTTTGTTTCTCAGGTGTGTCTCTTGTAGACAGCATATTGATGGATCCTGTTTTTTAATCCATTCTGTCACTCTCCGTCACTTTATGGGTGCATTGAGTCCATTTACATTCAGTGTAATTATTGATAGATGTGAGTTTATTGCTGTCACTTTGTAGTGCTTTTTTTTGTGGTGCTGACATTTTCTTTGTTCTTCTCACTCTCCTGTGCTGAATTACTTTTGTTTGTGGATTTTCTTTTCATTTCTTTTGTTTTTGTAGGTTTTGTTTTTGCTGAGACTTTATGTTTTTCGTCTTTATTTTTATGAGTAGGTTTGTTAACTTTCTTTGTCGTTACCATGAAATTTACCCTCATCTTTTTAAGTTTGAAGCAGTCTATTATTAGTTGGTATCTCCTTGCCTTTCTCTCCATCAGAAGGTTCTGTACCTACCCCGTTTATTCCCTGTTTTATTGTTCTGATGTTGTTGTCATTTACGGATTAGCTTCTCTAATTCCCTGTTGTATTTCTTTTGGTTTTGGATAGTCCTTGAGAGTTCATTTCCTAGACTGGTACCTGGCTGGTACAATCCTGCATCCTAGATTCAGACTGTGAGCTGAAGTTGTTTGTTCTCAGATCGAAGAACTCCCTTTAATAATTCTTGTAAGTTTGGTTTGGTTTTTACATATTCCTTTCATTTCTGTTTATCTGGAAATGTCCTAATTTCACCACCATATTTGAATGCGAGTTTTGCAGGATATATTATTCTTGGCTAGCAATTTTTTTCTTTCAAGGTTTTATATATGTCATCACATTTCTTTCTGGCCTGCATGGTTTCTGCCAAATAATCTGAGCTTAGTCTTATTGTTTCTCCTCTGTATGTGACTTCTCGTTTTTCATGAGCTGCTCTCAGGATTCTTTGTTTGTCTTTGGTTTTGGCTAGTGTGATTATATATACCTTGGTAATTTTCTTTCGGGGTCTATCCTGTATGGGGTTCGTTGAGTTTCTTGGATGGCCACCTTTTCATATTGGGGAAGTTTTCTGTCAGCAGTTCTTCAATGATCCTCTATGTTTTCTGTGTTCTTCCCCTGTTCTGGAACTCCAATCACTTGAAAATTTTTGCTTTTGATTGTATCCCACATAACTCTCAGGATCTCTTCATTTTTCTTCGTTCTTTTTTCTGAGTTTTCCTCAAACAGAGTTGTATCCAAGTGTTTGTCTTCAATTCCACTGAGCCTGTCTTCCACAGTTTCAAATCTGCTCCTCAGCCCTTGTATGACACTTTCCATTTCTGAAATCTTGCTGTTTATCTTTTGGATTTCTAATTGTTGTTTTTGTATAATTTCTAGTTGTGAATTTATTTTGGCATTTTGTTCCTGCATTATTTTCCTGAATTCTTCCAATTTTTTGCCTGCCTTTTCCATGAATTTGTCTATTTTTTCCTCATTTTTGTCTGCTTTTTGCTCCAGCTCTTGGAGAATTCTGAGTATTAGATATTTGAATTCTCTATCAGGTAGTTCTAGTGCCTTTTCTTCCACTGGAAAGTCATCTGCTGACAGGAGCTTCCCATTTGTTCTCGTGTATCTGATTGAACTAAGTAGCACATCCTTCAATATGTAGTCAAACATGAGAATCCCAGAGATAGATTTAACCCCTTTCATTCTAAAGTGTGATGTCTTTAATTCTAGGAAATCATCAGCAATAATTCCCTCACCTGCTATAAGTTTTTTCTTCTTCTGGGATTTCCATTAGAAAAACATTTATGCTTCTACTCCTACCTCCGTATTTCTTAACTTTTCTCTCATGCATTCCATCTCTTAATCCCTTCCCTGATCTAGTCTTCAGTTCATGAATTAACTCTTCAGCTATATTTGTTCTATTTGACCTACCATTGTGTTTTTTATTTTATTAATGTTTTTCATATCTAATATCCAATTCATAAATGTTTATTTGGGCTTCCTTCTCTCTCTGAAGGTTTTTGTTAAACTTATTGTTTCTGTTTGATCCTTTATGTTGACTTTCTCTGATGTAAATAGTTTTGTATGTATTTTTTTACTTAAGTAGTTCTCTTTCTCCTGAGATGTTTCATAAGTTTTCCCCATGTGGTCATATTTATTCCTTTGGAACCATTAGCTGCCTTGGCTAGTAATAGCTCCCTAAGAAAAAGGGAGAAAAGGCTAGATGTTGGTTTGTGCTTCTCCTGAGGAGTTCAGGACTTGAGAAAAGGTACGTCTCATGTTGAAGTGCTTCTAGGGAAGTGATATGCCTCAAGCATTCCCTATTCTCCCCACTTCATGCACCATCTGCCCTCCAGGGTCTCACAGCCCCTCTATCCCAGTCACTGCTACTGATGTGTGAGTAGGGGAAGGGCAGAGGTGTTAGTTTCTTAGGCTGCTGTAACAAAGTGCCAGAAAGTGGGAGTCTTAAAATGACAGAAATTTGTTCTCTCACAGTTCTGAAGGCTGGAAGTCTGAATCTAATGTGTCAACAGGGCCATACTGTCTCTGAAGGCTCTAGGGAAGGATTCTTTTTTTTTTTTTTTAAATTGTATTTTAGGTGAAGGTTTACGGAACACATCGTTTCTCATTAAACAGTCAGTACACATATTGTCTTATGACATTGGTTAACAATCCCACAACATGTCAACACTCGACCTTTTTTTTTTTTTTTTGGGTAAAGTATACATAGCCGAAGACACACCATTTCAATAATTTCTACACGCACAATTCAGCAACATCAATTACGTTCTTCCAGTTGTGCTGCTATTCTCACTTTAGATGAAGGTTTACAGAACAAAATCGTTTCTCGTTAAACAGCTAGTACACATGTTGCCCTATGACAATGGTTAACAACCCCACTACATGTCAACTCTGTTCTTACTCAGTCTTGGGTTCCGTATCACCAGCTTTCCTAGGGAAATATTCTTATTTGTCTCTACCAGCTTCTGGTAACTCCAGGAGTTCCTTCCCTTGCAGCTACAGCATAATTCCCATCTCCGCATTTGTCATCACATGGTGTTCCTCCTTCTGTATGTCTGTATGTGCCTCCTCTCCTCTCTTATAAGAACAGCACTCATATTGGATTAGGACCCACCCTGTTCCAGTATGATCTCAAGTTAACTGATAACATCTTCAAAGACCCTATTTCCAAACAAGGCTATGTTCACAAGTACCAGGGGTTAGGACTTCAAAATGTCTTTTGGGGGGACATAATTCAATCCATAATGGAGGGATAAGGTGCTCAGGTGCAGGCCAGCCAGTCTGTACTCATTGTGGTCTGCTCCTATCTCACAGACCCCACTTCCAAACTTCTTTGCTGGTTACTTCTTTTCTACCCACCACCTAAATGTTGATATTTTCCAATGCTCCATGCACGTTCCCTTTCACTAACTCTGGGCAGGGTCTCCCTGATTCGGTTCATTGCCTACACATGATGTCTGCACAAAGTAACATTCAATGTTCGTTATATTTTCTTCTAATTGGAAATCAAAAGGATATTTTCAGCTATATCCTCCTTCTTGGAGGAAGTAGAACTCAGTCTTAGCTTCAAACCAGGTATCTGTTTCTATCTGTTCAGTCATTTTATCTTAAAAAGGAGTATAACTGCTAAGGCAAAGTTTAAAACCAGATGAATTCTAAAGTTTCTTCCAACTACATGTTTCTGTAAGTCTGTGTTTGAATTGTGGAGCTGCTTGAACCATATACTTTTAAGATTTTTAGTCCCGTAGATGTCCGTGTGGAGTCCTGGTGGCCCAGTGGTTAAGAGCTCAGGCTACTAACCAAAAAGGTCATCAGTTGGAATCCACCAACTGTTTCTTGTAAACCCTGCAGGGCAGTTCCACTCTGTCCTATAGGGTCGCTATGAATCAGAATGGACTCGACAGCAATGGGTAACCGGTAGATGTCAGTTTAATATTTAGAGTAGGTTTACAGACTAATTTTTAGCTCTCCAGGAAAGTCACTCCATCTAGTCTTTTATGCAAATATTTTGGTATTCCTGTATTTATGTTCAGTAGTAAATCCAGTGAAATTTTTTTTTTTTTCTTTTCCTCTGACTGTCGTTCTTTCCTGAGAGAGTTTGAGGTGATTATATTGGCTATTTATGTTAATATACATTTTTTACTTTGCTACTTTCGACTTTGATTCTTACCTTTTTAGAACATGGCATAAAGACTCTGGATATCTGATTTTTTTTTTTTTTTTGACAGTCTAGTAACCAGAAATAAAGAAAACTGATCATCAGTAGAGACTCCTTGAATCTTTAGGCTATTGTATTCAGGTTTCTTTTATCATCTAAATCAGTGCTTTCAAATTCTGAGTGCTAAAAACTCCGATTCAGAAGTACTCATGTGAATCTAGACACAGGCAGGCTTAGAAACCAATACTAAATACCAATTGTTATGCCTGGGTGAAGGGTGGCAGGTTTACTGATCATAGTTCTCCAGTCTCTATTATAAAATGATTACATTTTATTTAAAGAGGAGAACGAAGTATCCACATGATGGCACTATAGCCTACAAAAATCAAAGGTTGTCAATTTAAGAAGACCACGAACTCGGTCATTTCTAGTTTGAATAATAATTATTGATAAAACCTGCTTTATCATAAGGCATTTTTATACAAGGTAATAAATATATAATTTCCTTTATGTTTTGCAGAGATGAACATCAGCTAATCCTTTGATTTCTTTTCCAAGTATAGTTTCCAGATGGCTCATTTAATTACAGCAACTTAGTTCTCAACTTTTTAGAAAACGGTTATTAAACATCTACTCGCACATGGCACTGAACAAACAAAAAGTGAAGCAAAGGCAAACAAACAAGTATGTAAGAGCCTAATGTGTGCACACAACTCTGCTGAGAGCCACTTAATGGATTGCTCCATAATAGTATGTCTATTGATTATTCCTACAGGTGATTCTAAGGGGGATTCAGGGGCTATTAGAGAAATAGTGTTATACAAGACAGATGCTGCCATGGAGTTTATATTTCAGCAGGGGATATAGGCTTTAAACACAAATTGGCATAATTACTTAATTACAACTGTAAATGCTACGAAAGAGAAGCCTAAATAAAATGAAAGCATATAAATGGCTACCAGTTGCCGTCAAGTAGATTCCACCTCATCTCTGAGTGGCCTCAAATCTCCAACCTTTCAGTTAGCAGCTGAGAGTGTTAACAATTTGCATCATCCAGGGACTCCACGTAAATAGATAAACCAAAAAAACCCAAACCTAATGGTTAAACAAACAAACAAAAAAAACCTGTTGCTGTCGAGTCAACTCCGACTCATAGCGACCCTATAGGACAGAACTGCCCCGTAGGGTTTCCCAGGAATGGCCGGTGGATTCTAACTGCTGACCTTTTTGGTTAGCAACCTGAGCTCTTAACCACTGTGCCACCAGGACTCCATAAATGGTTAAAGGAGGCTTAAATCCAGGGAAGTTTCACTGAGGAAGTTAATAAGCCAAGCTCTGAAGGATGAATAGGTATTAAATAGGCAAAGGAAGGGAAAGCATTACAGTCAGAGGAACGGCAGGTGCAAAGGGCCTGAGATAGGAACTGAGAGTATGAAAAATCCATCCTATCTTGAATTCCACAAGTCAAGCTTTAGTTTACAATACCCTATTACCAGTTCATTAATCTCTGAATTTGAATGCCGTATTCAACTTACAGGGGAACTGTATTTTAAAAGAAAAAGTGAACTGTTAAAAATTTTTAAAAATGTTTTCCATAGCAAAAATAGTATAAATAGTCCCATGAATCTAGTTAAGTCATAATGTAACCATGATGACCCCAATGTTTAGCTCAGTGCCCTGACTGTTCTCCTTGAATAAAGTTCTTCCTCAACAAATATTTCTTTTTCTTCTTTTTAAAAAAGTATTTGGATTCCCTTTATTTTTTAATTAATTTATTTATTTTTATTGTGCTTTAGGTGAAGTTTACAGCTCAAGTTAATTTCTCGTTCAAAAACTTATATGCTTATTGTTTTGTGACATTGGTTGTTGCAATCTCCACAATGTGACAGCACACACCCCTTTTCTACCCCGATTTCCCTGAGTCCACTTGACCAGTTCCTGTCCCTTCCTGCCTTCTCTTCCTGCTTTTAGATAGGAGCTGCCCATTTGGTCTCATATATCTGATTGAACTAAGAAGCATGGTCTTCACATGTATTATTATTATTTTTCTTTATAGTCCTGTCTAATCTTTGTCTGAAGAGTGGGCTTCAGGAATGGTTTCAGTTCTGGGTTAACAGAGCATCTGGGGCCATAATTTCAGGGGTTCCTCCATTCTCTGTCAGAACATTAAATCTGACTTTTTACATGAATTTGAATTCTGGTCTACATTTTTCTCCTGCTCTGTCTGGGACTCTCTGTTGTGTTCTCTGTCGGGTGGTCATTGGTGGTAGCTGGGCACCATCTAGTTCTTCTGGTCTCAGGCTGGTGGAGTCTCTGGTTCATTTGGTCCTTTAGTCCTTTGAGCTAGTATTTTCCTTGTGTGTTTGGTTTTCTTCATTCTCCTTTGCTCCTAGTGGGATGTGACCAATAGATGTATCTTAGATGGCTTTTGCAAGCTTTTAAGATGCCAGACATGACTTACCAAAGAGGGATGTAAAACATTTTCTTTATAAACTATGTTATATCTATTGACCTAGATGTCCCCTGAAACTATAGTTCCAAAGCCCCAGCCCCAGCTACTCTGTCCCTCAAAGTGTTTGGATATGTCTAGGAAACTTCTTTGCTTTTGCTTTGGCCCAATTGCACTGACATCCCCTGTATTGTATGTTGTTCTTCCCTTCACCAAAGTTGACCCTTGTCTACTATCTGGTTAGTGACTTCCCCTTCCACTCCCTCCCCTGCCTTGTAACCATCAAAGAATGCTTTTTTCTGTGTTTAAACCTTTTCTTGAGTTCTTATAATAGTGGTCTTATACAGTATTTGTCATTTTCTGACTGACTTATTTCACTCAGCATAATGCCTTCCAGATTCATCCATGTTGTGAGAAGTTTCATTGATTCATCATTGTTCTTTATCTTTGGGTAGTATGCAGTTGTGTTTATGTACCATATTTGTTTATTCATTCATCTGTTGATGGTTGATTCCATCTTTTTCCTATTGTGAATAGTGCTACAATGATCATGGGTGTGCATATGTCTATTCGTGTGACAGCTTTTACTTCTCTTGGGTATATTCCTAGGAGTGGGATTACTGGATAGTATGGTATTTCTATTTCTAGCTTTTTAAGGAAGTGCCATATCATTTTCCAAAGTGGTTGCACCATTTTACATTCCCACTAGCAATGCATAAGTATTTCAATCTCCCCACAACATTTACAACATTTGTTATTTTGTGTTTTTTGGATTAGTGCCAGGCTTGTTGGGGTGAGATGGTATCCCATTGTCATTTTCAACAAATATTTCTTAATGCATGAAAAAATACAATACTTATGCATTATGAGCAACAAATAAGTAGAAGAACAATAAGGTAAAAGTACAGTTTAAAATTTATTTTGTATGAAGATGGAGGATAGTTTAATTAGAGAAAGACATAGGTCATTAATAGAGATTTTTGTGGAAATTCTAAAAAGAACTTCTATGCACTTTAAAAAGTTCTGTAGAGGTTGATGTCATTGACTCTTTTGAAGTCTAACTTTACTTTTAAGCTTAAAGCTTTATTGTGAACCCAGGAAACATTCTATGAATGTTGCTTGATAATAACCGCGTACAAAATAAATATTCTTAAAGAAATAATGTGTAACATTTGCTACTTTTACTTAAAATTAGCATAGAGTTTTAGCCTTGTAGGTATATTGATATATGTAAGCTAGGCTTACGAAAAATGTTTTTGTTGTTATAGCTAACTACAGGGGTATTTTTATAGAAAATAATAAATTTCTGCTGAAACACTGCACAAAAATTTTATAGACATTTTGGTGTCACGTGATGTGGTACACACCCTCCACACCCCCTTAGTCATGCCACTGTTTTAGCTTCTTAAATGAAATAGAGTAAGAGAAAATAAGAGAGAAAATTTTGTTTCCCTTTAGCAAGTAAAAAGAGGAAAAGGAGAAACTAAGGGGTAAGTGTGTGAGGATGGGAGTGTGGGCACAGGTGTGGATGTGGAAGAGGAAGACTCAGCATTGGCGTGAGCTGATGAGAGCCCACCACAGCCTGGAGTGGACGTAACTGTACCGTGAGCACTGAAAGACAAAAGGGAGTGTGGCAGCTATACAAACCTCTCTGGTGAAGAAAGTAAGACAAGAAAAGAGAAGTGGCATCAGACCGTTCCCCTGCCAGTCAATAGGTGGTGTGGTCAGTCAGGGATATTTAATGGCTTCCTGTGACTAATGGGCAATTAGAAGATTTGGCAGTGTACAGCTGGCTATTATAGATACAATTTTCACATGTTGTGAGTTCACAGTGTAAGGAGTGCCTGCATTAGGGGGTTAAACTTTACTAGATGATCAGTAAGTGTCTCTACTACCTCTTCTAATATATTACGACTATTAATTAAACTGACTATATAAAGTAATATTGATAGCTAATATTTATTGTGCATTTACTGTGTGATGTGCACTGTACTAAGCACTTTATATTATTTATTTGCTAATTTATGCTTCATGAACACCTTATGGGTTCAGTACCATTGTTCCTATTATACATACAGCTAAGGAAAAGTAGGCTGAGGAGAGGCTAAGGACACAGAGCAAACACGTGGGACAGAGCCCTTTTCCAATATGAAGTATACTGATGAAGACAATCTCTCTCTTCTCATTATGCCTCCCTTCTCCTTTGCTTTAATTCTTAGGGGCCTGAAGGGGGCTGGGTACATGCAAGCGGCTTTTGACTCTCGTACATTTTCATACTTGCTCTCTCCTTCTCTCCACTCCTAACCCCTTGCTGACAACCTGATTTAGGATTCCAGAGCACCTGGCTCCAAGTTATAGCACTGATAACCCTCTACCCCTGCAGCCTTCTCCGGTGTTAGCATAGTCTTATGTTCCCTCTTTTTGATCTGAAGAGTTGCCACCTTACTTATCCAACCTGATGGTTTTTACCTATCTCTTGCTGGGTAAAAGATCATTAGGTTTCCCCATACTGATGTGTGTTGTCAGTTTGGCTCACCTTAATTCCTCCTGTTTCTGATAACTGCATGCCTGCATGAGTTGTGGCAGCTGCCACTTCATAATGTAACACACTCTTCCCTTCATTCTTGAGAATTAAGTCTCTGACCAAAGAGAGTTGTTGAAACAAACAAAATAACCCACAGTTGTTGAAATAAATCCTCTTTGTCAAGAGAGACTTTGTTGGATTTTTTAATCCAGTAGCTTTCTAATTTTCTTATTGTAAAATGGGGCTGGATTCTTTTAAAGAGTCTTACACAATATTCATTGAATTTAATTCTGGGACTATTTTTAAGTTTTTTAATAATTAAAATGATTAATAAAGTATTTAAGAAGCAGTTAGTATGCTCAATGAATTATGATTGATGTTTTTACCATGCTGGCGTTCTTTTGGCATCTCTGTTAAGTACGTTCAAGAATTAAAAAAAATCAAAGAAATACTAATTACTACCATTATTCTACCAAAAAAATATTCAGAGAACAGAACCAAGTCTCTACATTAATTCTATCAAATCCTGAAATTTTTCAGGGCTGACTATAGGTCAATTGAAGACAGTGTTCATAGCTTCCAACCCTTAAGTTTCTTTCTGACAATAGCTACAATGCAGTTCTGTGTGGAAACCGCTAAATCTGGCAGGCAATTGAATTTTTTGTCAATTAAAAATATGTATGAAAATATTTGAAAGTAGATTTTCATTAAATTTTTATGGTTTTTAAAAATCAGACATGGTAGTTTGAAGACTGCAAACAATCTTGTAGTTTTAAAGAATTTAGTGGCCTGAGTTTTAAATTATAATATTCATCCTTTAACTATGGTCCTAAACTCTGCTAAGTTCAGAGCTCATTAGATCTGGTAGTTCAAGTTTATCAGACTCAAAAATGAAAGCACACACATGTTGAAAAGGATATTCCCTGTGTTGGAAACCTAGAGCTATTAACTTTCTAGTAGGATGAAACATTTCTTGTCAAATGGCAAATTGGAGACATCACAAGTCAAGTGCATATTACACTGACTCGTTTTACCTTTCTTAAACTGGGCACACGATATTTGTAGAAGTCTCAAGTGCTAAAGCTTGAATAGATAGGGTTCCATGAAGAAATGCTTTAAGGTGACTCCATTTTCCAATTCTCTCCTGCAGTAAGTAGGTAAAATAAACAAAGCAAAAAGTCCGGTCGTTTGAACAATGTAGAATTCCCACATCTTGTGATACAGTGAAATAGTATAGGGTTAAAAGTCACAAGTCCTCAGTTCTAGTCCTGGTACGACTATTCACTACCCAAACAAGTCTTGCATCCTGTCAGTCTCTACTTTAAAATTTATAAAACAAATGGGTTGGCTCAGATTTCTAAGGCCCTTTCTAGGTCTCAGATTCCACACAAGTCAATAAAGGAACTTGGGCAAGTCATAAAGTGTTAATTATAGCTAACATTCATTTAGTGCTTACTTTGTGCCAGGCACAAAGTTCTACATACTTTACATGCATTAATTTAATTCTCACAACAAGTATGAGGCAGGCACTATGATCATACCCATTTCACAGATGAGGAAACTGAGGCATAGAGAGGTTAGGAGACTTGCCCAACATTCACACAGCTAGTGAAGTATCAAAGATGGGATTTTAACTCACAAGTCTAACTCTAGAGCCCTGACAATAATTGTTAATTTCAAGCAAAAAGGAGATAGATTATTTCTAAATGAGAGGATAGATAAAGCAGGTGGTATTTAAGCTAGGTCTTTCTTAGATGATGAGTAAGATTTTAATAGGCACATAGAGAGAATAGGTGACAAAATGGAATGAATAAAGGTAAAAAAGGTGGGAAAACATAGGGCATGCATAAGCGTTAATATGGATAAGGTTTGGCAAAAGTACAGCAGAGCAATTATCTACCGCAGAGCAGCTCATTAGACTGGTCTGGAGATCTTAAAAGAGGTAAATTCGCAGACCCTTCCTTTGGAGATTTTGATTTAGTAAGTCAGCAGGTAAGGCCTACGGGTACCAATTGCCATCAAGTCAACTCCAACTCATGGTGACCCCATGTGTGTCAGAGTGGAACTATGCTCCATAGGGTTTTCAATGGCTGATTTTTCAGAAGTAGATTGCCAGGCTTTTATTCCGAGGTGTCTCTGGGTGGACTCAGACCTCCAACTTTTCAATTAGCAGCCAAGCACATTAACTGCACCACCCAGGGATTCTAGGTAGGACCTAGGGCCTGGGAATATGTATTTTCAGATGATTCTTATGTGCAGCAATGTATGGAAACCAGTGTGGCAGAAAACTAAAGGGACTAATATGAGATAGAGTCGAAAACTTAAGTCGGACCCAGGTCATGAAAGGTTTTAACGCAAAACTGAGCTATTTGGACTTTGTTAGCCAGTAAGTTATCACTGAGGTGTTTTTTGTTTATTTTAATTAAAATGTTATTTACTTTTAAAACATGTAGTGCATACATGTCTGTGAGGCATATATGCAATACAAAATTCAATAGATACCAAAGTGAATTCACAGTCTCCTTTCCACCTCCTTCCCCTAAAGTCTCAGTTCCCTCCTAGTCATTGCAGATTTTTAAGAAAAATCACATCACTGGAGTCTTGCCTAAGGAAAATGAATCAGACAGGAATACTTAGAATGAACTATCCTGGAGGCAGGAACATATAAGAGACAAGGATGACCTAAACCAGACTGGTAATAGTGGAAATGAAAAAGAAAGGTTGGATGCAACGTTCTAGAGATAAAAGCAATAGGACTTGGCATTTAGCTTAGGGCCTAAAACATAGCAGGTACTTCTAAGTATTTGCTAAATGGGTCTTGAATGATATGATGAATAAAGAAAATGGGGGTGGGAGCCCAAAATGACTTCAAGGTTTAGAGGTAGGATGACTAAGAGCTAAAAAGTGTCATTAATATTGTTGAAACAAAACAAGTAAAAGTTCAAGTATGGGGGGAAGTAGATGATATATGTAGTTTTGAACCTATAGAGTCAGAAATGCTTATAAGCCATTCAAGTGGAAACGTCCATCAGGTGGTGGTTTGAACCCACCCAGCAGCTCCATGGAAGAAAGGCCTGGCAATCTGCTTCCGTAAAGATTATGGAGCAGTTCTACTCTGTAACACATGGGTCGCCATCAGCCAGGTGCCGACTCAATGGCAGCTAACAATAACAACAGGTGAAGAACTCACAAATCTCATACTGGACCAATATAAAAATAGCTAGCTTTCTTATTAAGCACTGACCTTATGGCATATACTTTATTTAATCTTTAATAATTCTAAGGGGTAGGTACTATTATTTTCTTCATTTTAAAGGCTAAAAACCAAAACCAAACTGGGTGCCATTGATTCTAACTCACGGTGACCCCATGTGTGCGGAGAAGAACTGCACAGAACTGCACTCCATAGGGTTTTCATGGCTATGACCTCCAGAAGCAGATTGCTAGGCCTTTCTTCCGAGGTGTCTCTGGGTGGGTTTGAACTGCCAACCTTCTGATTAGTAGCTAAGTGCTAAACTCAGGACTCAAGAGGATATGAAACTTGTCCACAGCTAATATGCCTAGATTCAAACCCAGGTCTGTCTCCACTATTATAGCTCATGGCCAGGGGACAACAGAGACCATAATTTGGGGGGCATACAAGTGCATATATCTCACACCAAGTATTATCTTTGCCCTGTTACTCCAAAGTGTATCTTTCCTGAATACTGCTAGATAAATGATGTGGTATTCCAATATTACATACTCTGATACTTTAAAAAAAAAAAGGATGGAAGACAGACTCTGCTTTCTGAGCTTTATAACCAAGAACACATACATATAGGGGTGAAGCATTGGTAGTAAAGGGACCGTTGCAAAAATTTTTTGAAAACAAGAAATCGCCATTGTTTTGATGCTTTTCGCCTGATATGAGTTCTTATTCTATGACAGGGACAATTTTTTAGATGCGACTCCACTAGAAATAATCTATGAAAATTAGATTTGAACAAAAATATAGCTTGAATTTAGAGTAGGTTCCTTCTTGTTGTTAGTTGCCATACGGTTGATTTCACCACTTGTATGTCAGTTTGCCTTACTATGGTGGCTTGTGTGTTGCTGTGATGCTGGAAATACGTCGACAGTATTTCAAATCCCACCAGGGTCACCCATGGTGGACAGGTTTCAGTGGAGCTTCCAGACTAAGGCAGACTAGGAAGAAAGGCCTGGTGACCTACTTCCAAAAATTAGCCAACAAAAACCCTATGGATCACAACAGAATATTGCCTAATATATTGCTGGAAGATGAACTTCTAGGTTGGAAGGCACTCAAACATACAAATTGGCTGCAACAACGGACTTAAGTATACCAGTGATCATAAAGATGGTGCAGGACTTGGAAATGTTTCACTCTTGTACGAGGTCACCTTGAGTCAGAGCCGACTTGATGGCAACGAACACAGCAGTGTAATCATTACAGTAGATGTGTTGTTGTTGTTAGGTGCCGTCGAGTCGGTTCCACCTCATAGTGACCCTATGTACAACAGAACAAAACACTGCCCGGTCCTGCACCATCCTAACAATCACTGCTATTGAGCCCATTGTTTAAGCCCATTGTTGCAGCCCATTGTTGCAGCCACTGTGTCAATCCACCTCATTGAAGGTCTTCCTCCGTTTTGCTGATTCTCTACTTTACCAAGCATGATGTCCTTCTTCAGAGACTAGTCTCTTCTGATAACATGTCCAAAGCATGAGAGATGACGTCGCACCATCCTTGCTTCTAAGGAGCATTATGGCTGCACTTCTTCCAAGACAGATTTGTTTGTTCTTCTGGCAGTCCGTGGTATATTCACTATTCTTTGCCAGCACCATAATTCAAAGGCATCAATTCTTCTTCGGTCTTCCTTATTCATTGTCCAGCTTTTGCATGCCTATGAGACGAATGAAAACACCATGGCGTGGTTCAGAAGCACCTTTGTCCTCAAAGTGACATCTTTGCTTTTTAACACTTTAAAGAGGTCTTTAGCAGCAGATTTGCCCAATGCGATGTGTTCTTTCTCAACTGCTGTTTTTATGGGCATTGAGTGTGGATGCAAGTAAAATGAAATCCTTGACAACTTCAATGTTTTCTCTGTTTATCATGATGTTGCTTAGTGGCCCAATTGTGAGGGTTTTTGATTTCTTTATGTTGAGGTGTATTCCATACTGAAGATTTTGATCTTCATCAATAATTGCTTTAAGTTCTCTTTACTTTCAGCAAGCCAGGTTGTGTCATCTGCTTATCACAGGTTGTTAATTAGTCTTCCTCCAATCCTTATGCAGAGTTCTTCTTCATATAGTCCAGCTTCTCAGATTATTTGCTTAGCATATAGATTGAATTAAGTATAGTGAAACGATACAACCCTGACGCACACCTTTCCTGAGTTTAAACCAAGCAGTATCCCCTTGTTCTTTTCAAACAACTGCCTCTTGTTCTATGTACAGGTTCCACACGAGCACGATTACGTGTTTGGGAATTCCCATTCTTTGCAATCTTATCCATAATTTGTTATGATCCACACAGTCAAATGCCTTTGCATTATCAATAAAATGCAGGTAAATCTCTATTTGGTATTCTTTGCTCTGTTTAGCCAAGATCCATCTGACATCAGCCATGATATCCCTTGTTCCATGTCCTCTTCTGAATCCTGGAATTTCTGGGAGTTCCCTGTTGATGTATTGCTGCAACCATTTTTGAATTATCTTCAGCAAAATTTTATGGCTAGGCCATGATTCCCAGTATTGTGTGGTTGTGATTTGATGTAATTTTCCTGTGTTGTAAATCCTAATCTCTCCCTGTGGTTAATGAGGCAAGATTAGGTTATGTTAAAGAGGATTAGGGTGAGATGCAACACCCTTACTTGGGTCACATCCCTGATCCAATGTGAAGCGAGTTTCCCTGGGGTGTGGCCTGCAACAGCTCTCATCTTACAAGAGATAGAAGGAGAGAGAAGCCAGCAGAGAGATGGGGACCTCCTACCACCAAGGAAGAAGTGCTTGGAGTGGAGTGTGTCCTCTGGACCCACGGTTCCTGTGCTGAGAATCTTAGACCGGGGGAAGATTGATGACAAGGACATTTCCCCATAGCTGACAGAGAGAGAAAGCCCTCCCCTGGAGCTGGTGCCCTGAATTCAGACTTCTAGCCTCCTAGACTGTGAGAAAATACATTTGTTTGTTAAAGCCATCTACCTGTAGTATTTCTGTTATAGCAACACTGGATAACTAAGACAGTTGGCCAGGTTGCTGTCTTCCAAATTTCTTGGCATAGAAGTGTGAGCACCTCCAGTGTTGCATTCGTTTGTTGAAACATCTCAGTTGGTATTGTCAATTCCTGGAGCCTGGTTTTCACCAAGGCCTTCAGTGTAGCTTGGACTTCTTCCTTCAGTACCATTGGTTCTTGATCATACGCTACCTCCCAAAATGGTTGAACGTTGACCACTTCATTTTGGTACAGTGACTCTGTGTACTCCTTCCATCTTCTTTTGATGTTTCCTGCATCGTTCAATATTTTCCCCATAGAATCCTTCAACTCGAGGCTTGATCTTTTTCTTCAGTTCTTTCAGCTTGAGAAATGCCAAGTGTGTTCTTCCCTTTTGGTTTTCTAACTCCAGGCCTTTGCACATTTCATCATCATACTTTGTCTTCTCAAGCCACCCTTTGAAATCTTCTGTTCAGCTCTTTTACGTCATCATTTCTTCCATTTGCTTTAGCTACTCTATGTTCAAGAGCAAGTTTCAGAGTCTCTTCTGACATCCATTTTGGTCTTTTCTTTCTCTTTCCTGTCTTAGTGGTAGACAGTAGGTATAAGAAAGTTAAAAATCAGTTACTGACATTTGTAATCAAGTGCCTGAATGATTTGCAAGGGATGACCCTGAGAGGTGGGTAGTTCGTCTTCAGGGGCTGAACTTCTTTCAGAATCTTTTATGGTGGGTAGGCAGAATAATGGTCCCCCAAAGATGCCCACATCCTACCTGGAACCTGCTAGTATGTTATGTAATGTGGCAAAGGGAAATTTATGATTGCAGATAGAATGTAGGTTGCCTTAATCAATTGACCAGCAGGGTAACCATGAGGAGATTATCCTGGATTACCAGGGTGGGGATAGGTGGGCTCAGTGTAATTACAAAGGTCCTTATAGATGTAAGAGACAGAAAAGAGACTCCAAGAGATGGCAGCATGAGAGGGACTCTACCAGCTGCCATTGGCTTTGAAGATGAAGGAGGGCCACCAGCCAAGGAATGTGTATAGCCTCTAGAAGCTGGAAAAGGCAAGGAAACTGATTTTCCTCTAGAGCCTCCAGAAAGGAACAGTTCTGCTGACCCCTTGATTTTAACTTAGTATGAGACTTCTGACCTACAGAATTGTAAGATAATAAATCTGTGTTGTATTAAAATCACTGAATTTATAGTAATTTGTTATAGCAGCAATAAGAAACTACATCTACCTTTCCTGTTATCTCTTGCCCTCTCCTTGCAGACCCCAACACTGTCTTCTGTACTATTCTTCTCCTGCACTCCAGAAGGATTTGATTTATCACTTACATCTTAGTACAGTCAATTTGCTACTCCATACTTGCATTTTAAACTTACTGTCTAACAGATTCTAACTATATAAAGAATGTATCATTTGCTAAAGAAATTTAGGAATAAACAATTAGGTGCAGAACAATGTTTGGGAAGGGGAACGATCACAATGTCCTTTAAGTTCCTTGTAGCTAGACATCTATTCTGCCAGCACTTGGTCAATTTTGACCACAATGAACAGTATGATTTTTAGGGTTTAATAATCTAGTCTTCTCTCTTTCCTTCTAATGAACTTTTTCTTGGATAAAATGAGCTGTATTAATTACTTATGGGTAAGTTTTCTGTGCCAGCCTTCCTAACCACACACACACACACACACACACACACACACACACGCACGCACGCACACACACACACGCACGCACACACACAGCCAAGGATTTGGCTAACTTTTTGTTAATTTGTTAATGTTTGTCATTAAGAAATTAATTTTTAAAATAATTTATTTGTTGTTGAGTATACAGCAGAAAACCCGTTATGATCAAGTTGATTCTGACTCATAAAGACTCTATAGGACAGTAGAACTGCCCCATAGGGTTTCCAAGGAGCCCCTGGTGGATTTGAACTGCTGACCTTTTGGTTAGCAGACTAGCTCTTAACCACAGCATCACCAGGGCTCCGTACACAGCAGAACATCCACCAATTCAACAATTTCTACATGTACAATTCAGTGAAGAAATTAATTTCAAAGAGGTGTAAACAGAAATTGTCTATTACAACCCTGGAAGGAGAAACTTCAGAATTACGCCAGTGTCAAAACTTCAGAACGATGCCAATGTCAAAAGGAGGAAGTGAATTTACCAAGTTATTATTCTTTTACCTTTGCTAGTTTGCATTACAATTGAAGTCGTTCTGGTTGGCCAAAATCTAGCACTGAAGAGTTCAGAATTTTTCTCCCATCCCACACGGATTCTCAAATTTCACAAAGCTTCCCTTATTTACCTGCGCTTCCTTTTCCCAGCAACTTTCAAGTAGTGTACCTGCTACAAATACGTCCTTGACAGCGGTTCCCAGCGGGATACATTCTAAGTACCATAGGTTGGGCTTTAAACCATTGTTAGGAATTTTGTTTTTCCTGAAAGTAGAGAGGCTTATTTTTAGGCTAAAAGTCCTGCCTTTCTGAGAGTCTACACGGACATTAAGACGACTCAGTATGTTCTAAATACTTGTGAATTGGTGTCTAGTCAAACCGGTAAACTGTTTTTACAAACCTTAACTGCAAAGCCCATGATTTCCATTTGGATGAAAACTAAACTTTCTTCCGTTATAGGCAGGAGCTTTTACTAGTTACGAAACAACCTGACGCTCCTCCGTCACATATCTAACTGGGACAATCGTTGTTTCTCCGTGACACTGAAGCACCCAGAAGCACAATTTGTGCCAAGGTCACCGGGGAGGCGGCAGTAGGCCAGGGACAAGGGCGTCCAGTCTTGCCTCCTAGAAAGGTCCGCGTCCAGCAGGGGACCCCGCAGGCCTCAAGGCGTTTCTCAGTACGGGGACCGGACAGGAGACGTGGGAGGTGGGGGCCGCTACTGAAGCCCGCTCCAGTCAGGCTCCCGTGGTTTGCAGAAAGCACCTCTCGGCCAAGACCGAACCGCGACGCTCGCGGACCTTGGCTTGGGGCTGGGACTGCATTACCAGACCGCCAGGAGAAGATATGACCCTGGGATCCAGACGAACGCAATTAACCTAGTTTGCAATTAATTGACTTTCCGGAGGCAAGCGCGGGCGGGGGAAATTTCCGGTTTCTGGTCCCGCCCCGCCTCCCCCAGCAGCACCGCTCCAGGCCTTTTCCTACTCCCAGCTCCGCCCCTGGTTTATTCCTTTCCCCCTCCCCCCCGCCTCTCCACCTCTCCCCACCCCCTCAGCACCCCCGTTCCATTTAATTGTTGGACTGTCAGCGCCGCACTCCCGCCGGCGGCCGGCAGGGGGCGGAGTTAGAGCTTGGATTTTTCCGCCAGGCGTTCCCCTGGGGAGGGAGTCGTGGAGTGGGAAGGGGAGGACAGGGCGCGAGGACGCGGTTCCGTCGACTTCGACGCTACATTTCGTCCCGGCCCAGCCGAGAGGCCGCGACTGCCGCATCAGAGCTGACGTGACGGCTACGTGGGGCCACTGCCGGCGCCGGCGCTGGGTTGCTGGGCGGTGGCGCCGCTCGTGAGCGGCGGCTGAGGCTCGCCGTCTCCACCTCCTCCGTCCGTAATCAGTGACGAGGTCCGCTACGTAAATCTCATCGCAGCGGGTAAGTTGCGCGTCTGCCCCCGGAGCTAGAGACCTAGGAGCAGGCGACTCTGGAGCAGGAGGCAGAGGAAGGAGGCGGAGCGGAGCCCGGACCGGCTGGCCGAAGGGGTTGGGGCCTCAGCAGGCGGGTAGGGGGCTCCTGCCGGGACCGAGCGCTGGTCTCCCAGGCCCACGGAGCCGCGGAGGGAGCCGGCAGTGACCGGCCGGTGGGCCTACCCCGGAGTGGACCCAGGATCGGCGTCTCGGGCGGTAGCTGGGTCTGCGGCGGGGCGCTGGCCGCGGTTTCCGGGCCAGGAAGATCTGATCGGCGAGAGCACCGAGGCCTCCGGACGTGGCTTGTCCTCAGCTCGGCGCCGGCGGCCTTCGGGGCTCCCTGCTCCGAGCCCGGCGCCCCCGGCCCAGGAGGCGAAGCCCCTCACCTCCCCGAGGCCGACTTTGCCTGTTTCCCCTTGGCCCCTTACGGAAACGGGCAGCGCGCCGGACCTTATCGCTTACGTCAGCTTAAGCTTCACCCGTTGGCTCGCAGTTTCCCTTAATTTTAATCAGATACTTTCTTAAGCGTGAAACGGGCCCGTTTGTTTTCTAAAGTCTCTTTGACTTCTTTGGAACTTGATAGAAGTTGGAAAAGCCTTGTTGAAAAAGCCTTACAATTCTGATGAATTTGTCCTCACTCTTTAAAAAGAGACAAATAAGGATATAGGTTGTATTTACTACAGGTGACGGTCAGTAACACCTTTGTCCCAGTTTTATGTACTCAGTTTAAACATAAATTAACGTAACGCATGTCTTCTCGGAAACTTGAGTAGGAGGGACATCGCTGATTGAGTCATTTTAGTCTTCAAACACCATAGACTTTTATAATGGCTTGTGAAGAAACAGATTCGGGACAACTCATAGCAGTCGTCGATAATAGTATTCTTCAGTTCTGATTTTTGCCTTATTAATGATACCCAGCAAGGTTCCCACAACCTGTTTTGTAGGGAATAAACTCAGGAAACACCGTTCTTTATCCTACGATCTAGTATACCAGGCCCCTAAGTTTGAAATCACAGACCTTTTTTGCACTGTGCTAAATAAGCAGCTATCAGTTTGCAATCAAATATTCAGAAATTTTAACTTAATATGACCAACCTGAAAGTCTGACTAAAAGTGAAAAAGCTCCTGTTAGCCATTTTAACAGTGCTGGTTATCCACCTCACTTTTATAATTTCTTCTTTTTCTGCTTAATTTGTTGGGCTGATGGGAGTGCAGCCACCTTCCTTTAAATATAGAGTGATAGAGGTTCAGCATGAAAATTGTATTAGATTGCATTAATAATTCATGCTCTTTATCGTTTAGTTACTTAAAAGCTAACGTATCAGGAAACCCCGAAAATTTCACATAGCTTAAAACTAAAATTCAGATGCTTATGGTTAATATTAGACTTGCTTTTTGAGTTATGTTTTTGGATAGTGAACCTAATATATTTGCTAATGTTTTGTATTGTTAAATCGGGTATATATAATATTTCTAAACGGAATGAAGAACTTCAGGTACTAATCTGGTCTTGATTTATTTCAAGCAGTTATTTTACTTTTTATCTTTGGGTACCATATTTTTCTTCTAGTCTTGATCATCTTTTTGGATGACAAGTTTTTTTCTCTTAAGACATAGCCTTTAAATCTTTGAACTTAAAGTGACATTAAAAAAATTTTTTTTCCAAAGGGAAGCAAATTGGAAACAGTATGTTTTGGCCAGTAAATGCTAAAAATTGATGAAAACTGATGTTTAAGGAATTTCTTATTGATCCAAACACAACTTTAAAAAGATATTTAAATGGTTTTGAACCTGAATCAGTGAACACTTAAAGCATTGTCGTATTAAGTGTTGATAATTTACACAAACATTTTTGGTGAATCTGTAAACAGATCAATGTAAGTGAATGTTTTCGCAGCGTCTTGGCGGTTGGCATGGAATCATTTTGGTGAGTGTGAAGTTGTAATTATGCTGATGTTTTGTGTACATATTTTTGTAAGAATATATGAATAAATTTTTATTTAATATATAAACACAGAGAAGTTTAGTCTTTTTTGTTTTTTCATTGTTCCTGAAAGTTACTGAAATTTGCTTCTGCTGAGAATTTAAAGTACAGACTCCATAGGTAATAGATTGTACTCTAGTTTCCCACTGAGGTGAGTTGTTGTGTAATTAAAGTGTGAAATCTTGTCCATTATGGTCATTTCATGAAGAGTAGGAAAGAGTTTTAAATTATTCATATACAAAAAGAATCCTGACCAAGGCTTCATATATATAGACATATATTTCAAATCTTGACTGTTGCCCCAAAATTTTATATTCTCTACAAGTAAATATTGGGCCACAAAATGGAGCCAAATTTATTATTGAAGTAAGTAATCTGTTGGAAAGCTCTCAAATGTCCTGCTCCATTTAGATAGACATCTTAAAATAAAACTGAACAATGCAAACACTTAATAGCTGAACCATTGATATTTTGATGTGCTGTCAACATTGGTTGCTAAGGAAATAAGCCTGAAATGTATTTGAGTTTTAGTAAGTATTTCTGTTTTATTGAACTGATGAATTCTATGTATAGAAGTCAGCTTTGAAAAGCATTATTATCATACATTGAATGTGGTTTTGATATTGTCAATACAGGAAGTTAAAAATATAGAATTCAGTAAAAACGTAGCTCATCTCTTACACATAGGTAGATAAACATTTTTAGTCATTAAGTTAATAGTTTTAAAAACAGGAAAGCCATTTAAAATACCTTTTACCATGGAAATTACACAACATAATACCCTCAGAGTGGGCTGTTCTTAAAAGTAAATGCTTCCACCCACAGGTTTTCTTTTTTCTGATGCTCTAGAATATTCCAGAAGAGTATAAAAGGGTTGCTATGAGTTGGAAACAACGCGACAGCAACAGGTTTTTTATAAGAGATAATGAAGAGGAAAACTTAAAGATAATGTTATTGGGAATTTATCTTGATATCACTCACATAGACAGTTACCTTACTGGTATAGTGCAGTTACAACGAAGTTTAAAAACGAAAGTGTGGTCTGTTTTGCACATTTCATGACTGGCTTCAGCAATATTAGAGGAAATTACTGGTAAAATGTATGTGAAACAAATTCTATCAGTAGAGGAACAGTATAGACTAGGAAGTTAAATGGGGATTTTGCTTAAAGCCTGCTTAAACAACCCTCTCATTGGTGAGGAAGGATGATTGACTGTAAGAAAACCTTATTAGCAACTTTGTCACATATCAGGCTCTTTTGAAGCTAGCCTGGGAGGTGCAAGCTGTTTGTGTTAGGCTCCTAACCCAGAGGTTAGTGGAATATGGAACTTATCCAGTGGTTCTGCAGAAGAGAGGTCTGGTGAACTGCTTCTGTAAAGATTACAGCCAGGAAAACTCAGTGGAGCAGTTCTGTAACACACGGAGTCATCATGAATTGGGGCTGACTGGAGGGCAGCTAACAACAGCAGCAAGCAGTTCTCCCAAAATGGGAAACATTGTTATGAATGCTTTCTAAACAGTAGTACAATCAGGCCAGTTAAATGTCAAAATTAAATCCTCTAAACTTTTAGTAGGGCTTATGTGATTTTGATAGTTTGAGAATTTCAATAAAATAAAACTCAGTTTCTTTGGAGTTATTCTAGTGAAGCATTTTTTTTTTTACACTAGACTTAAGAGTTATCTTAACTCAAAATGTCATCCACTTTTGTTCATAATCTTAAAGAGCCTCAATATTTTTCATTGATAGCACAAAAACAGTTTTTTTTTTCTCTTAGAAATGTTTTTAAATAGAATTTATATCCTAGCATTGATTATGGTGACGACTTCCAGTTCTGGGATTGGGACATCTGTGTCACGCATAAGAACCTATTTTACTGTATGTGGACACTTAGAATGCATTTACGCCTCTTAAAATTGACAGGAGACAATTTTTTTTTTAAAATAGAAATAGAAAACTAAAATGTGTGTGTGTATATATATATCTATAAATATATGTAAAGAAAACTAAAGAATCATTAAAACAAAAATAGATGGAAGAGTTAAATTTAACTTAATTAGGCATGTTTCTACATCTAGATACCAGTTTTGTCCAAATACACAAGATGGAGCCAGTCTAGGTAAGTATAATTGTTGAAATTCGTTTCTCTAAACTTTAGCTAAATCTCTGCCGTTTCCCAGATTTATTAATTAGTAGTCAAATGCAGTTGTACTTAACATGTAGATAAGTGTTTTGAAATGTACTTGAAGAGCAGTAATGAAGCATGGAAACCCTGGTGGCACAGTGGTAAAGAGCTCCACTGCTAACCAAAATGTTGGCACTTCGAATCCCCCAGCCACTCCTTGGAAACTATGGGGCAGTTCTACTCTGTTCTGTAGGGTCGCTATGAGTCAGAATTGACTCGCGGGCAACAGATTTGGTTTTTTGGGTTTTAATGAAGCATGCCGTTGGGGGAAAAAAGCACATTACGATGACCCCTTTAGTCAAGGAAGTAAGTCTCCCAAATGATTTTAAATTTTGTTTCCTTTCATCTTTTGGGGGTAGGGTGGGGGGAGTGGTGTTCGGATGGGTGGAGATAGGCCATGATTATTTGAATTTAATTTTTCATTTTCTCCTTAGCAACTGGTTCTGCTGTTCATTGTGAAATAGTCAAAGGCAGGCAACAGGCAGAAGAATTAAAAAAAGAGATGCTTTAATAGTTAATCATTTAGTGATTTTAGTAAAGTTTTCTTAAATAATAACAGATACGTCAGGCAATTAAATTGGAGTGAACTTGAATCTTATATCACATAGTCCCCTGATTTTATGTATGATTTATATTTGAATTAAAAACTTTATTTACACGTGTTTGTAATTATTTACAAGGTCTGCTCCTGGGTACTTCTACACAAAAAATATAGAGATCATTATTTGAAAGTTTCACAAAGAGCATAAAACATTTGAAAGCAGTCTAATTTCCTGTTACCACTACCTTGCTTTTGTTTTTCCTGAACTTCACTAGAATGCATAGAAACCATGGGCTCACTCCTGTCAGTTCCAGGGATGTGGCTGTTTGGCTAGCTTTCCCTCCCCACAGCTGCCTGAGAATGACCAGCTTTACGATATAAGCTTCATGTTTTTCCTTTATTTTTCAGACCTTAAACTTATTCTTGCTACTTAAATTATAGTTGACCTATGAAGATTTCCTACTTTCCCACGGAACTGAAATCTTGCTTCATCCCAGAACCAAAGAAACATATGATGCCCTGTGTTCTCTTTCTCTTTCTGCTTCCTGAAAGATGTGTACAGCCTTTTATTCCACATTCTATGTATGTAGCCATGTAATTATTTAGTAACTTCCGAAGAGAGCTACAGGCTACTTAAAATCCAACTTTTGTCAGTTTAACTAGATGATACCTATTGTGCTTAACCTCACTGGTGGAGTGGAAAAGAAAACTAAACATTTAAAAATATGTTTTCTTCTAAAATACTGTCTTTTTAAAATGACTTTTTTTTTCTGTTCTGAAGGTACAGGAAATTGGTATCTTTTTCATTTGAAAAATGTTTCACTGTGTATTGCTAAACATTTTTGTTTAGTTGTTCAAAGCAATAAGACTTCATTTAAACCAAATGAATACAGAGCTTTACTTCATATTTGTTATGAACCTTATTAATTGAAGTACTTTGTAAATTTTAACCACTGTTAGATTTGATATTACAGTGTGACTGTTAGCCTAACCTCTCTTTTTTTTCCACAGATTGGTTTTGGCTTTTTTTTTTTGCATTCTTCCTCCCAACTTCTTAAGTATATTTACAATTTCTTTTTTTTTTTTTTTTTTTATCGTGCTTTAGATGAAAGTTTACAGAGCAAACTAGTTTCTCATTAAACAATACACATATTGTTTTGTGACATTGGTTGCCTCCCCACTATATGTCAACACTCTCCCCTTCTCGAACTTGGGTTCCCCATTATCAGCTTTCCTGTCTCCTCCTGCCTTCTTGTCCTTGCCCCTGGGATGGTGTGCCCATTTAGTATCATTTTGTTTTGTGGGCCTGTGTAATCTTTGGCTGAAGGGTGAACCTCAGGAGTGACTTCAGTACTGAGTTAAAAGGGTATCTGGGGGCCATACTCTCAGGGTAGTATATTTATGATTTTTATCCTGGACTCTAAAAAGACTTTACAAAGACAAGGCCTAGGGAGAAAAGAGCAGCTTTGTCATCTACTTGCTCTTGTTATCTTTTGCCTTTCTCTTCTCATCCCTGCATTTCCTTTTGCCTTAATCCACAAAACCCATTACCACTGAGTAGATTCTGACTCACAGCAACCCTATAGGACAGAGTAGAACTGCCCATAGGGTTTCCAAGGAGCAGATGGTGGATTCCAACTGGCAGCCTTTTTGGTTAGCAACTGAGCTCTTAACCACTGTGCCACCAGGGCTCCATCCTTTTGCCTTACTCCTCATTATTAATGAAGAAAAAAATCTACGTAAGTTAAAAAAATATGTATATATATAATATATACATATATTAAGAGTATATATATTTATATATATATATATATATATATATATATATATATATATATATATATATGTATACACACACACATACTGCCCTTGTATGTTCTTTGTTTCCATGTCAGTGCTTTGACTTTGAAAGAAAGACAAGGGAAGTATATTTTTAGTGTGCCTCTATTTCATTGCTCCTGAATTGACTGCTAATACTGGGTGGGGTAGGGTGGGGGAGGTCTGTTAGTACTCAATATTAACTGCAATGCTCTTAATATTTTTCATCTAATCACATCCAACTTAGATGGAAAAAATTTTTTTTATGACAAAATTCAAGGTTAGATTGAGAACAGTTTATTTTAAGAATGTATTTCTTCTGATAAGGGTTCTAAACTTTTTTTATACAGTGGATCCCTTTGGCTGCCTGGTGAAGCCTATAGACCCTTTATCAGAAAAATGTTTTCAGAATGCATAAAAACATACATAAAATTACAAAAGAAACAGCTGTATTGAAATGCAGTTATCTAAATATAAAAGAGGGCAAACTTGTGATTCACTATTATGAATTTAATGCATTAAATTAAAAAAAATCTAGTGATGGGTCTAATAACTACCAAAATTTCCAAGTAGTGATGTATATAAATGATATTTTAAGGCAGCTGTAACTCCTGTAATGCGACATGAAAATACCTAGATGTCTGTTGGTGACAAAGTCTCTGGAGCTGCTAATACTATTGTGTGTTGCCTGCATTCAAAACTGAAAGCTTTACAATGTAAGTTTCATATTCTTTATCTTTCAGGTCTTACTTGTTCTTGCTACTTAAATTATAGTTGACCTATGAAGATTTCCTGCTTTCCCAAAGAACTGAAATCTTGCTTCATCCCAGAGCCAAAGAAACAGATTGTGGCCTGTGTTCTCTTTCTCCTCCTGCTTCCCTAACCTCTAACTTCATTTAGAGGTTAGTGAAAATAAAGATGTAATTTTTTTTTTCCATTTAAATTCATGGACCCTTAAAGAATCTGTGAACCCAAGTTTAAAACCTTTGCTCTAGGTGAAAGTAACCAGAATACCTCATTTTGGAGAACTCTAAGTCAGAGGGTTTTTTTCCCCCATAATAGTTATAAGGTTGGTTGGTTGGTTTGTTTTGACTTTTATGATTGGTCTATTAAATATTTTTTCTGCTTATTGCCCATAAAATAAGGTTTAGCTTTTGGAAATTAGTGGTATATATTTTAAAATCCATTAAGCGTGTAGCTTTTTTTCTTAAGAGGGCAATCCCATGACATAGTTGGTGGGGAAAATAAGAAGTATTTGGAAAGAATGTACTACACAACCATCAAAACCAAAAAACCAAACCTATTGCCATCGATCCATTCAGACTCATAGCAACACTATAGGACAGAGTAGAACTGCCCTATAGAGTTTCCAAGGAGTGCCTGGTGGATTCAAACTGCCAACTTTTTGGTTAGCAGCTGAGCTATTAACCATTATGCTATCCGGGCTCCACATGACCATAAGGGTTGTTTTATTGCACCACTTTTTCTTCATGAAAGCATCCATATTATATTTCTACACTTTAAAGGAAAGGATCATGAACTTTATTTGTAAGCTTATTTTTAAGTGAAATATTTCAAATGTTTTCTTTGATGTTTGACCTGTTAATAATCTTTTGGAAATGTAAATACAATGTGTGCTGATTTAACTTACAGACCTAGAATTGGTGAAAGACTGGTTTTCAGAAATTGTTCTTCCTGGAAAAGAAAGAACATAAATAATGAAATTTAGCCGTAGAAATACTTAGCAATGTTTATTTCATTTTTTTCATTCTAAAGATTCCGTATGAAGAAAAACACATGGTTTTCATAAACTTGTACACCCACTCCTTACTTAGCAACATGGTTAGGTTCCAAAGACCAGGTCTTTATGAGAAAATTGGAGGATGATCACATCAGATCACAAAATGAAGGATGACTACATTATTACATAACTGTCAAATGTCATTATATAATTGCCAAACCACTGAGAATTATGGCCCAGCCAAGCTGACGCAAAACCTTAACCATCACAGCCAGTGTTACTCTCACCTTACACTTTGGCGTTTGTTACTGCCAGATGTATGTTGTTAATGTGAAAAATAGTAGGGAGTAGATTTTTCACTAATTGTTATAAATGTAAAATGTTGGCTAATGAGATAGTTGATAAGTGAGGAGTGGGTGTAATTGTCTTCCTAGCAGGAATATTTCTTAAACAACCTGTCTTTTTTGTCTTTCCAAAGCATTCAAGTAGTTTTTCTTAGGAACAGCTCTTTTTAAATCATGCCATTTATTAACATGCCATTTAACAATGAGCATGGCTGGCAAAGTGAGTTTGGTGATAAACATGATTAACTCTTGGTAAACATACAACCAAGCTAGTAGGAACAGAGCACTTGGGCACACTGGAGTAGGACTGCTGTGGTCATTAGCTAAACTGTAGGTTTTACAGAAGAAATAGAGAACACTGGTTAATACAGAGAGCTTATTGGTTAGGTAAGCTTTTTATATTCTAGTAAATTTCCCAAGGAGTTTACTTTTTATATATACCTAATTTTTTTCTCAGAAAGTTAGATGAAGATATTTATTAGCCACAGCACACTAGATATTCAAATTTTCTCCATATAAATACAATGTTTTCTCTAATCAGCATATTTTAAATATATTCTTGTATAGATAGCTATATATTAAGGGATACTTGATATCAGTGAAGTTCTTGTTGTTGTTGGGTGCCGTCAACTTGGTTCCAACTCATAGCAACCCTATGTACAATAGAATGAAACCCTGCCTGGTCCTGTGCCATCCTCATAATTGTTGCTATGTTTGAGCCCATTGTTGCAGCTACCATGTCTATCCATCTCATCGAGGGTCTTCCTCTTTTTTGCTGACCCTCTACCAAGCATGATGTCCTTCTCCAGGCACTGGTTGTTCCTGATAATGTGTGCAAATTACTTGAGGCAAAACCTTGCCATCCTCCTTCTGAGGAGCATTCTGGCTGTACTTCTTCCAAGACAGACTTGTATGTTCTTCTGGCAGTCTATGGTATATTCGATATTGTTTCCCAGCACAGTAATTCAGAAACATCAATTCTTCTTTGGTCTTCCTTACTCATAGTCCAGCTTTCGCATGCATACGAGGCAATTGAAAATATCATGGCTTGGGTCAGGTGCACCTTAGTCCTCAAAGTGACATCTTTGCTTTTCAACACTTTAACAGGGTCTTTTGCAGCACATTTGCCCTATATTGTTTGATTTCTTAACTGCTTCCATGGGTGATGATTGTGAATCTAAGTAAAATGAAATCCTTGACAACTTCAGTCTTTTCTTCGTTTATCATGATGTTGCTTATTGGTCCAGTTGTAAGGATTTTTGTTTTCTTTATGTTGAGGTGTAATCCATACTGAAGGCTGTAGTCTTTGATCATCAATAAGTGCTTCAAGTACTCCTTGCTTTTCAGCAAGCAAGGTTGTGCATCTGTGTATTGCTAGTTGTTAGTGAGTCTTCCACTAATCCTGATGCCACATTCTTCTTCACATAGTCCAGCTTTTCAGATTATTTGCTTAGCATACAGATTGAATAAGCATGATAAAAGGATACAAGCCTGATGCAAACCTTTCCTGATTTTAAACCACTCAGTATCCCCTTTTTCTGTTAGAACAACTGCCTTTTGTTCTATGTACAGGTTCCACATGAGTGCAATTAAGTGTTCTGGAATTCCCATTTTTTGCAATGTTGTCTGTAATTGGTTATGATCCACTCAGTTGAATGCCTTTGCATAGTCAATAAAACACAGGTAGGTATCTTTCTGGTATTCTCTGCTTTCAGCTAAGATCCATCTGACATCAGCCATAATATCCCTGGTTCCATGTCTTGTTCTGTATCTGACTTGATATTCTGGCAGTTAACTATCAGTGTACTGCTACAACTGTTAAATTGTCTTCAGCAAAATTTTACTTGGATGTGATATCAATTATAATTATACTTAATTATATAATTATATTAATTATAATATTCAATAATTTCCACATTCTGTTGGATCACCTCTCTTTGGAATGCGTGCAAATGTGAATCTCTTCCAATCGGATAGCCAGATAGCTGTCTTCCAAATTTCTTGGCATGATAAGTGAGCATCTTCAGTGCTGCATCTGTTTGTTGAAAACACCTCAGTTGGTATTCCATCAGTTCCTGGAGCCTTGTTTTTCACCAATGCCTTCAGTGAGGTTTGGACTTCTTTCAGTACTATTGATTCTTGACCATATGCTGCTTAATGGTTGAACGTCGATCAATTCTTTTTGGTAGAGTGACTGTATTCCTTCCATCTTCTTTTGATGGTTCCTGCATTGTTCAGTCTTTTGCCTGTCGAGTCCTTCACTATTGGAGCTCGAGGCTTGAATTTTTTCTTCACTTCTTTCAGCTTGAGAAATGTCGAGAATGTACTTCCCTTTTGGTTTTCTAACTCCAGCTGTTGGCACATGTCATTATGATACTTTACTTTGTCTTCTCTAGCCAGCCTTTGGAATCCTCTGTTCGGGTCTTTTCATCATGTTGTCCATCATTTTAGCTACTCGACATTCAAAAGCAAGTTTCAGAGTCTCTTCTGACATCCGTTTTGGTCTTTTCTTTCTTTCCTGTCTTTTTAACGACCTTTTGCTTTCTTCATGTATGGTGTCCTTGATGTCATTCCACAGCTCGTCTGGTCTTTGGTCATTAGTGTTCAGTGCATCAAATCTATTCTTGAGATGGTATCCAAATTCAGATGGGATATACTCAAAGTGGTATTTTGGTACTCATGGATTTCTTTTAATTTTTCTTCAGCCTCAACTTAAACTTACATATGAGCAGTTGATGGTCTGTTCCACAGTTGGCCCCTGGCATCGTTCTGACTGATGATATGAGCTTTTCCATTGTCTTTTTCTACATATGTAGTCTGTTTGATTCCTGTGTTTTCCATCTGGTGAGGTCTGTGTTTATAGTCGCCTGTTGATGTTGTTGAAAAAATTGTATTTGCAATGAATAAGTCGTTGGTCTTGCAAAATTCTATCATTCTGTCTCCACTGTCGTTTCTATCACCAAGGCCATATTTTCCAACTACAGATCCTTCTTTGTTTGCAGCTTCTGCATTCCAATCACCAGTAATTATCAATGCATCTTGATTGCATGTTTGATTTAATTTCAGACAGCAGAAGTTGGTAAAAATCTTCAATTTCCTCATCTTTGGCCTTAGTGGTTGGTGCATAAATTTGAGTAATAGTCATGGTTTTCCTTGTAGGCATATGGATATTATCCTATCACTGACAGAGTCATACTTCAGGATAGATCTTGAAATGTTCTTTTTGACAGTAAATGCAACGCCATTCCTCTTCAATTTGTCATTCCCAGCATAGCAGACCATGTGATTGTCTTATTCAAAATAGCCAATGAAATTAATTGAAGTTGTTATGCCAGAGGGTGAATAAATCAACACTGGTGAAGCGTGAGTTGAATGCTAATATAGATAGAAAATTTTTATATTATTATAAATGGCTTTCCTTCAAGCACAGAACAAAGACTCATATCTAGGCAAAATATTTGAACTTATTTTTCTTAGTGTAAGCTGTTACTTGCTTGTAATAAACCCACTGCCTTGGAGTCAATTCTGACTCATAACAACCCTATAGGACAGAGTAGAACTGCCTCATAGGGTTTCCAAGGCTGTAATCTTTACGGAAGCAGACTGCCACATCTTTCTTCAGTGGTGGTGGTGCTAGATTCAGCCCTTATCTGCCAAGTCAGAGCAAGTTCTGAGACGTTAAAACTACATTTGGGATGAGGTCAGTATATAAAGCACTTGAGTTTTTCAAAATATGCATAGGTTATTCTGTAGTAAACTGGGGCTTCCCGCTTTATAAATCCACACAAGGTAATTTTGAACCTGGGAAATTTATAGAATAGGAAGGAGAGGCATACCTTAAAATCTGAGTGTTTTTATAACAAACATTTTAATCCTCCTACCAAGTACCTGATTTATAATGCTCAGAACTTTGGATATTTATCCTGAAGGCAAGAGGAATCATTGGAGAATTTTAAATGAGGAAATTGCATGTTTGGGTTTGCATTTTGTATGGAGTGTTTTGGTCTAGTAGTGTCTGGACTGTGAGGGTTGAGACGCGGTTTGAGTGAGGTGAAGGAATAATAGACACCAGGTGGGTGGCTGTTATTGTGTTAATCATGTCAAGAAATGATCAAGGTCAGAAATAATGGAGTGGCAACAAGGATAGAGAGAATGGAGCTGATTCAGGAGATACTTAAGAGGCAGAATTGTTAGGGCAGAGTCAGCTAATGTACCTTGCCTAAGTTCCAAGCACAGTTAGACATTTTGTGTTCATTGATACATTTTCTCCTCACACAAGGTTGGTGTTGTTTCCATTGGACAGATCAGGAAAGGATGCTTGGAGAAATGGTCCAAGCTCACACTAAGAAGTGATAGTCCTGAAATTCGCACCTAGATAAACCTCCAAAGTCAGTGTTCTTTATACCATACCACTGCTATATTACTAGACCACAGTGCCACTTCAGGAATTAAACAATGGAAGTGGGAAGTGAAGAGAAAGCAGGATTGCCAGCTAGAGTGACTGAGTCAGTGGTTGTGTCAGTCACTGAGATGCAAGTTCAGGGAGAGGAGAGTTGCAGAGTTGAGTTGTAAACATTTTGGGTTTGAGGATCTGTAAGCTAACAATGAAGGGACATCTGAACTGGTGATGTGATTTGAGATTCGTTAAGTGAGGATGAAGTAGCCGAGGGAGAACATGTGGAGGAGGTTTTTGTGACTGGAAGCCTGGGAAATACCAACTTTTTAAAGAGTAGGCCAAAGAAGACTGAGAACGAAGGACCAGATAATTTAAAGAAAAGCGTGAATGTGGTGGTGTGAGAAGTTCAAGGAGGAAAGAACTTTAGGGAGAGTGGGAAATGCTGTGGAGATGTTAAGGAAGATATGAGCTTTTAGAAACTATCCTTTTGGATTTGGCAAGTAGGCAGTCATCGGTGACTTTGGAGAGAATAGTTTGAATGAAATAATTCACTGATAATCCAGAATCAGGATCACATTTATTTTATGGTCATCATTCTGGTATGAAGGTAGTCATTTTTCTCTTGACAGATGTAGATTCTTGTGACTGATGGCAAGAAGCTGGTACTTTCTTCAGTGCTCATTGCCTCTGGGAAAAGGATGTGGGTGGTTGTTCCTGGCTTTCACTGAATGCTTTTTTCTACCTTTTGAATTTTGAACCATAAGAGTGTATTATTTATTTTAAAAAGCTGAAGAAAAACGATTTCCAAGGGAAATACAGAAATTAGCCGTTTCTTCTCTGTTCTTAAATGGTGTGTGACCATCATTATCATTCAAATAATATCATTATTTGTTGGCATGTCTGTCTCCTGGAGAGCAGGGACATTTTCTTATCTGTGTTCCCAGTGCCTAGCATAAGGATCTGACATGTAATGGGTAACGATTATTGTTTAATAAATTATCACACAATTTTTAAGGAAAATAAGATGTCCCTGTAAAATGCTAGCATAATACAATACAGAATATGGTCTAATTCAAATGAATGGCATCACCCTTGTCTTTTGTTTGTGTTATGGATAGCCTGGTTCAAATGCCCTATGTCTCCTGTTGTACCTGTGTTGGGGGGTCAGGGGGTGGCAGCAGTATCCATTGCTTTAATGCTCTCAGTGAGGCACAGCAAACCTGCCTGCTTTCTGTGCCACAGCTTGAAGACTGACTGGGATGGTATGACATTTTAGAGGATGACCACTTAGAACGGAACCCTGAAAGCAGTACATGTGTGGCTGACCACCGCCATTGCTGGCATAGACGCCTAGAAGGTACTTAGTTAGGGTTAAGAATGGTTGTGTGTGTGTATATGGGTGTTTTAACTCTAAATACTCTCAGATATCCTTTTGTCCTTTTCTTTGCCAGTTTTACTTCATTCAGCATGTCAAATATATATTTTTTAAGATACCAGTTTTTAAAAAATGGAGTTTAGATTTACTGAACCTATTGAGACCTGAGGAATCCCCAAAACTTTTGCTCTGAGAATCTTCAAACCATGAACTGAAATTATCCCCTTATGTCATATTTGAACTCAACAGCTGTTCTGCTAAATTATGAAAGAATGTTCGCCATGAGCATTGCTCTCTTTAAAGAATTATCTGTATGAGATAAAATTGTCAACAGTAACTCTAAAGCATAGATGGGAAGTTTAGGGAATAGTGAGTCTTAAGTCAGTGGTGGTGATGCAGTTTGGGTAGAGCTAGTTGAACGGTGACACAATGTGAAGAATGTAACCAATGTTATTGAGTTGTGTATGTAGACGCTGAAGAATGGATATATATTCTGCTATGTGTATTTTCACCAAAATTAAAATTAAAAAATGGGGTTCAATTGTTGGCATTTTATTTAATAGCTGGAATGTCTAAAGCAGCTGTTTTAATGGACTGAAGGCTATCATAATAAAGTTTTAAATGAACTGTTGGTCTTTTGTTTGGAGCTAATATTCTTGTGCAAAACCCAACTTTAAGGTAAATGAAAACCAGTTAAAAAATTTGTTGAACTGGAGTGAAATTTAAGAAAACGATAAATTTACTAGGTTTATTAAGGAACTGTTACCATTTTAAGATAGAGCTGATAACCTATGAGCTATGCTTAGTGTGTATTAAACGGTTTCGACAACGCACTGCGTTTTCATCAATAGAAAATAACCCGAAAAATAAAGCATTATTTAACGTTTTTGAAAATTTTCCCCTAGGGAGATAAAAAAATAAAAGTAAGGTTGAAACAACTAATAATAAGAAATGGCTTTCAGTGTCTTTTTTTTTTTTTCTTTTTTCTTTTTTTTTAGTTTCATAGAAATTATACTTCCTGGCCTAGTTTTGAGAGGTTTTAATTTTTCAAAAATATGAATAAAATGTTATGATTCCCCCAATTCAGCATTATGATTTTACTGCAGGATAAAGAAGAAAACGGGGAAGGAGGAAAGCACTGAATACAAATGTCTTAATAATGAGCAAATGTGGCAGGAAAAAATGTATTAAGACAAATCTAAGGTAGGTAGATGTATGTTTTTCTGTTCTTTTGAAAGTTTTACTTGGAGAGCTTAAAGTTAAAATGATGGATGAAATAACGATGTGTGTATATATACATACACACACACACACACATATATTTTATGTATGTGTATATATAATTATTACATATACCCAGTTATTTAGCCATTCAGTTTATGTATTCATCTTCTACCATGCTAGGCAGTGTAGTGATAAGTGAATGCATTTGGCTGATGCTAAGTGCTAGACTTTTCAGATAGAAAGTAGACCATATATAAGGGTGTGGACAATTCAGTGGAATATTAGAATTAGAAAAGTCACCAGAGTTTTAGTCTTCCTCCTTGTGTTTAGGCTGTACTTGTACTTAACTTTGTAAAACAGAAGAAAATCTTTACCAGACTTTTGCAGACATCTAAATAGACTCTTTAAAGCTTTCTTCAGTTACTTTCAGAGACATTGTTTCACCAGTTGAACTGAGTTTTAAAAAGAAAAAAAAATTTCTATGACGTCATTTGTAAAGCTGTTTAAAAACAGACTAGAGACACCTTTAATAATTTTTCCTTTTCATATTGGGCTCTATTTTTAGAAGAGGTGGAAAAATTTTTGCAAAGGTAATAGAGTTGCTCTGTACCATAATTTATCTTTGCAAACTGGATACAACTAATATTTGAGAAGTTTGTTAGTTAATTGAACATTTTAATTATAATCAGGAAACTGCCTTTGTATTACTTTTCATGTAGATATTTTTGGCCTATATTTCCTTTTTACTTCTTTCTACTATCCTATCCTTTAAGAACGCTTTCCTGAGTGCCCACGATAGCATTCTTTTAAGATGTTTCTTTTTCCTCTCATTTTTCCTCCTGTTTATATATCTGCTTCTTCCTGATACATATTTATGCCTAAATAATTGTGGTGATTAATCGTCTAAGTATTTCTGTAATTGTAAATACAATTTTAATGAGTATATTTGTATTTGTTTCTTGTATGTATGTTATGGTTGTCTGCCTTTTGTTTGTATTGTACTGTATACACAAACAGTACTAAACTATTGTTCTTCAGCATTTTTTCTAGGCTGTCTGCCTCTTATACTGTACAAACCATACTGTACTTTTGTTCTTGAGTATCTGAGGGAGTTATTGTCATATGATGCAGATGTTCTGTTATAATCCTAGAAAATGACAGTATAAGTAAACAAATATAATTTAACTTTGTAACTTTCTAACTTTGTTAGTTACTCCAACAAAGTAGATCATCCTAGAAATCTTTAAAAATTACATTAATGGTAGATCCAGTTTTTAAAAAACAATAGTTACGTTAACATGTTCTTCAGTTGATTGCTAATTTATTCAGAACAGTCATTTGCTTTTGTATCAAAGGAGAAAAAGGTTTATAAAGTAATATAGAGAGGATTTCAGAAGAAATATTTAACTTTCATAAGAAAAGAATGTCACTACTACTCTTAGACATTTATATGTTTTAATATGCTCATTTTAGCAAATTCTTATCTGTTCTTTAGGGTTGTGGAACCAAATGTTTGCCAATATTTTGCCAGCTCTTAGTTTATAGTCCTTAATGGACTTTTTTTTTTTTTTTGCATGTGTGTGCGTGTGTATTTTTAAAATTTTTATAGTTGCTAATTAGTCCTTTCTCTTCTAATAAAAATTATCATTTAAGATTCAAATACTCCATAATTAATTTGAAAAAGTATTCTATTATTGTTGATACAACTGTGTTTGACATTTGACGGTTATAGAAAAGTGAGATTTTTGGGCAAGAATTTCATGACATGCCTTTTTAATCTTAATACTTTTAGCTATAAAATATATGGTGAACAAAATGGATCTTTCTCTTATATTTTATAAATAAAATCTATCTGGAGCAATTGAAGTTTTTAATATAGCGGTATTTAATAGGTTCAGATTTATTTAGAAATAGATTTTTATTTATTTATTCATTGTTCTTTAGATGAAGAACAAACTAGCCTCTCATTAAGAAATATATTTGAATCACATGCTTTAAGAACTATGAAGGTAATTTTTTCTAATTTGACAACTTCTTTGTAAGTCAAGGGAAATGAAGATTTTTCAGTTGTTTGATTGTTCCTTTGCACGTTAGGCACCCTCTTTAATTCTTCCACCTGCTCCATCCCCTGTGCTTCTCTCACCCTCTCCATCCCCTTTACTTCTCTCACCCACCCGTCCCCTTTACTTCTCTCACCCGGTCCATCCTCTTTAATTCTCTCATCCACTCCATTCCCTAATATGCCCAGGTCAAGAGAAGAATGGCAGTTAGACACCTCTGTCAGAATCTGAAAATGATTTGATTTACATGTGTTGATATTATATGAGCATTGTTTACAGATGAGTTCTAAGTCCTGAACCTCCTGCTGAGATAGTGTTTGGAAATGCCCAGTACACTGTTTGTCCCAAATTAAGCACTCAAAAATTAGTTGAGTCTTCTGCCCTGAGTTCTGTCCTGGGACTGGCTTTCATTGGGCCTGGTAGGTGGTGCTGGAGAGCAGCCAGAAATAGACAAGCATAATAAACTTGTTTGTCTATGATAGGGTATGTTATTTTAGACTGATAGTGTTGAGTTTACTATTCTGTAGTTGATTTTTTACCTTCAAACAAACTGATTTTTGTATCAAACTTGTACAGAATGACACATGCTAAGCACAGTATTAGGCACTCTAGAAGAATATAAGTGGGATAAAAATTACCATCCCTACATACTAGTGGGAAAGACAAAACATATCCGAATGAAGATTGTGACAACAGTTGCAGCATACCCAAAAGCACATTCGTTAACTCTGTTGCCATCGAGTGGATTTTGACTCATAGTGACCCTAAAGGACAGAGTAGAACTGCCCCATAGAGTTTTCAAGGCTGTAATCTGTACAACCACAGACTGCCATAGCTTTCTCCCATGGAGTGGCTGGTGGGTTTGCCAACCTTTCAGTAAACAGCTGAGCGCTTAACCACTGCACCACCCAAACCAAAAAACCCACTGCCGTCAAGTCAATTCTGACTCATAGTGACCTTATAGGGCAGAGTAGAACTGCCCCATAGGGTTTCTAAGGCTGGAAATCTTTATGGAAGCAGACTGCTACATCCTTCTCCCTGAGAGTGGCTGGTGGGTTCGAACCACTGACCTTTTGGTTATCACCCAAGCGCTTTAACCACTGTGCCACTAGGGCTCCTTAAAAGTACATCATTAGTATAAAATGATGTCTAAACTAGAACATTCAGGGCACTGGCTATGGAAAGAGCACTGGAGTCATAGTTAGAAAACCTTTTTCAGCCCGTGTCATGCTACCTATTGTGTGCCCTTTAGAGAGTCACTTAATCTCCCAAACCTCATTTTTGTCATTATGGTAACATCTGGCAGGTACACAGTCTTACAGAGTCATTGATTAATTGGTTAATTTAATACTTACAGTAGGTTCTGGACTAGTCACTGGGGAATACATAGAAAGCTAAGATGTGGTGCCCGTCCTTGAGTTGTTCACAGTAGTGTCACTACTTTGTGAACAAACGTATTATATGCTGTACAAGTGCTGTAGTAAGCGGTATTACATAAAATGCTTTGGGAACTCGGAAGAGAATAATTCTGCCCAAGGCTACTAGAATAGGCTTTAGAAAGATGATATCCTTGAGCCAGGCCTTGAAAAACTAGTAGGAATTTGCCTATTGGATTAAGAAGGGGTGAAGTGCCCTCTAGTAACAGGGACAAGCATATGTAAAACATTAGAACCAGGGGAATAAGATGTGTTTAGAAAATGGCTGACAGGCTAGAATGTACAGTATGGGAAGGCATGGAGTCACTGGAGATGAGGCTGTAAAAGTTAAATGAGGTCACATTGTGAAATGAATGTGACAGTTTGGTTAGGTAATTGATTATATGAACTTTGGAAAAATACCTTGGTTCAAAACCTGTGCCACTTACCTTTGTGGTAAGATCAGAGTTTTAATCTCCCTCAGTCTTCTTTTCCTCATCTCTAAAAGAGAGCTAAAAGGTTAATCGTTTGGCTGCAGTTCGAGTCCACCCAGAGGCACCTTAGAAGAAAGACCTGGCGACTTACTTTTGAAAAACAGCCATTGAAAACCCTGTGGATCACAGTTCTAGTCAAATACACATGGGCTTGCTATGAGTTGGAATCCACTCAGCAGCAACTGGTTACAGAGTTGTTAAGAATTAAATTAGTAGGCATTTATCACATGGTATGCACTCAAATGATGTCTAAATTATATGTCAGAATTATAATTATGATTGTTGTTATTTTAAGAAATTTGAACTTTATCCTATTGTCAGTAGGGAGCTGCTGAAGAGTTTTAAGTGGAGAAGTATTTTCAGCAGAGAGATACATGTTTTAGAGAAATAATTATTGGCATGGATTGGAGTAGGGAGATTAGAATGGTTGCAGTGGAAACAGAGAAGGGGCTTAATTGCTGTTTCGAAGGTTGAGTCATCACACCTAGTGATGATGGATGTAGGGACTGAAAGAGAGGTTTTCAGCAGGACATCTGGGTTTCTTGCCTGAGCAACTGGTTGGATGGTGGGATCCCATTTCCTAAGACAGGAAACTCACGAGAAGGAACATGCTTGGGGGGGGGGAAGAAAAGGAGTTTAGTTTTGGGGCACATTGAGTTTGAGATACTGCAGGACATCTGGTTGGAGATGTTAAATAAGCAATTGAATATATGGTTTTGGAATTCAGGAAAAAGCTCTGGCCTAGGGATCTACGTTTGAGAGTCATAGGCTTAAATATTGTATTTGAATACAGAAAAATAGATGATATTACACAGGATGAGAGTTGAGAGTGAAGTGAGAAGGCTAAACACAACCCTAAAGACGTGCATTATTAAAGGTTCACATTGAGAAAGGGAAGGAATTGGCAAAGGAACTTCAGAGGAATTGTCAGAGAATGAATGAGAATTAGAAAATGCAACATGGGGACATCGAGAGAGAGTTTAAGAAGGATGATGTGGTCAGCAGTTTTGCATACTGCTTAGGGTTCAAGCAAGGTAAGAACTTATAATGTACATTGGATTTAGTGACAGAGATTGGTTACCTTTTCTGGAGACATTTTAGTGGGACAGAAGTTAGTTTGAGGTTGTCTAGCAGTAGGTGGGAGGTGAAGAAATGAAGATAGTGTTGCCAGTTCTTTCAAGTAGTTTGACAATGAGAGGCAGGAGAGAGGTTCAGGGTCCTCTCTCTCTCTCTCTCTCTCTCTCTCTCTGTGTGTGTGTGTGTGTGTTTAAGATGGGAGAGACTTGAATGTGTTTAAATCTTGATAGAAGGAAACCATCAGAAAAGGAAAGAGGGAGTAATTGATAGCATAGGGCCCCTGAAGAGGGCAGACACAGGGATAGGATCAGAGGAATTTAAGAGTGAGAAGGCAAGAGACAAGGGAAGGTGGTGAGTGTGGATGTAAATGGGTTTGTTGATTTTGAGGGTGTTCTCATCTGAAACAGGAGGTGAGATTTTTGTTAAGTGGTAGGTGAGTTCAGGGATTTGAGAAGAGGGAAGAAATATGAAACAGTTGTGGAGAATGGGAGAGCAAGCTGACTAAGGAAATTCAGTAAGATTGCTGCCCGGTTTGAAGGGCCCAGATGAGGTTGAAAACCATGAATAGTTATAATAATATTCTGTTTCACGATTTTAATTCAGTATTGTTCATCAGCCTTGGTACAGGCATAGAGAAGGCAGAGAGATTGGTATTTACTAAGCAGATGCAACAAAAGGAAAGGGGACAAGATAATTTAGGGCATTGGGAAAATAGTAGTTAAGATGATGGACCATGGATTCTAAGCTGAATAGGGTGGGAAATGAGGAGGGGGTAGCTGATGGAAAGGAAGAAAGTAGAGACTTCAATGGTCCAGTGATCTCAGTGTGGTGGGAGAACAGGTGTGAAGGAAGAATCTAGGGGAGGGAGTAAACTACAAGGATGCTGCAGTCAGAGTGGGATGTTGGAATTAATTATTTCAGAGGTCGAGCAGTTTTGGACACTGACAAAGTCCAATGTGCGGCCAGCTATTCGAGTAGAGAAAGTCTTTGAACTGAGGGATCAGAGTGAGGGTTGGGTCTTTATTGAAGAGTTGAAGAGACAGAAGGATCAAACCAGAGGTGGGGAGGAGGACTCCAGGGGGCAGTATATTCAGTTTATATCTTGGAGGTGAGTTAATGATTACTACAGTATGAATAAGGACAGGATCCTACAACCGATGACCTTGAGCCTCAGTGGAACAAGAGTTTTTAGGAGCAGTAGAGGCGAAACAGCTGGGAAGCAGTATTGGGGATCAGAGAGGATGCCAAGCCTGCATTCTGTTCCTGCTTGGCTGCCAGAGGACAAGCCCTCTTGAGAGGGCTGTAGGAGGAGTGGCATTCCTACATTTCACTGACAGGCTTTGGAAGTTCCAGATAACATACTACAAAGGTCTGGGAAGGAGAATAAGGAATTGTGTCGTGGAGGGTGGGGGAGTGAAAGGAAGCACCAGTTATGAGCGTGAAGATGAACTATCGGAGGAGCTTATATCTCGGACTTGACTGGGGTGGGGCATGACAGTTCAGTCACAGCTTAGGCTGTGGGGCCCACTGACATGTGGCCTTTAGAACGGGCGGCAGCAACTGTGAGGAGCAGCAGCTTAGCTCCTTGGTTCAGTGTTGGGGTAGGAGGTTAGTCGACAACCCTAAGTGGGAGTCTTGCAGGGAGAGTGAGTGGGTGCGTCTGCAGACTGTCTGTTGCTGCCTTTCTTCACTAGGAGGCTCAGGGCCTTGTGACATCCTGATTTGGCTGATGTTTAGCTTTGTGCGGTTTTTTGTAGCTGATGTGATTCTGACTGACATATAGATGCATGATTCTGGCTTTGGAGCTTGAGTGGATGGTGATGCTCTCTGCTGAAAGCAGGAATATAAGGGAAGGGACCGGTGCCTGTGAAAACTTCAGATTGAGATGCCCAGTAGGAGGGAGGTGTAAATACAGATTTGGGAGCTATCCTTATATAGGATTAATGAAGCCATAGTATGTAGACTGAAAAAAGGAAGAGGGTAAAGGATTAAACACTGGGAAATACACAGGAGAAAAGAGGAACCAATTAAAGTGATCACATGAGATAATGTTTATAAAAACACTTAATGTTTAGAACATTTTGAAATCTGTGTAATAACTTCTAAAATCTTAAAAAATATGTATTTTTATTTCTGGTGTAAGTATATATAGCCAAAGATACCCCATTTCAACAATTTCTGCATGACCAATTCAGTAACATTGATTACATTCTTCAAATTGTGCCACCATTGTTTCTGTCCTTTTCCAAATTATTGTACCACCATTGTCTTAAACTCACTGACCCCTAAGCTTCCCATCCAGCCTTTCAAGTTACCATTGTCAGTTTAGTCTCACATAGATAATTCTTTAACAGAGCACAATGCTCAAAGCAGATGTACTTTATAATTAAGATAAGCTATTTTTTTTTTTCGTTCAGAAGACTTCAGGAAATAGTTTTGGTTAAGGTTTAAAGTTTAATTATCTCAGGGCGATAGTTTTGGGGGTTCATCCAGCCTCGGTGGCTCCAGAAAGTCTGTAACTTCTAAAATCTTTTATTATATCTTAAAACATAAGTCTTGAATAGTTTAGGTTCACCTTTTTAAACAATAAAGCTTTTTTTAATGGTAGTCTTCCTGGATTCTATTATGTCTACCCCTCTTTCCTTAAAGTTTGCTGAGCAGAGTTAACCTTTTCTTGATGATTAGGATATAGTTACTGTGAATGTCAGTTATTGAATTATAACTCACAAATCTTTCAAATTCTTGATGTATAAAGAACTAGGCAACTTTACCCTGTATGGATCCAGATTGCCACACACTTATTGCACACTCATTGACAGCTGTTACTTTTTATATCCAGTATATTTAGAAACCAGATAAATGAGAATTGTGTTTCAAACAAAAATCAATGTGTTCAAAGTATGGACCAGGAGGGGTCCTTTGTTTTAGAAGCTTTAGTGTATAGACTTCGGGGCATTTGTTTAGCCTGTTAACAGGTAACTTTTGCCTATTGTCTGGTTCTTGGCCGAATGCTATGTTGATATTAAATAGATGAAACTTTATACAATATAAATTAAGTTCATAAATACTGAAGGACCTGGAGTAGAGGAGAAGCACCTGAGTGAGGTGGAAATTTCTTTCTTTATAGAATATTAAAAACTATTCCTAAACTGTTCCATCCAGCCTTTCCAGCCCTAATTCTATGCATTCTACTCTGCTTCCTCCTTACTAAATCTAGATAGGCTCTCCTACCCCTCAGCCACATTCTCTAATCCTTTCAACTCATTAATTCTCTGAACATACTCTGCCATTTTCCTTCCTTCATAGCCCTTCTTTCCTTTCTACCTGGTGAAATCCTACTCATCCTTCAACTCATATGGCGCCACCATCAGGCTGACTGAAATCATTCCCTCCTAGGTTTCCAAAAGCATTTCATACATAACATCTTTCACATAATTAAAGAAGGTACTTTATGGTTAATTGTGTTCATTTCTGGACTACCTGATAAGCTAAGTGGTTCTCAGATTTTCTTGTCAAATGAAATCACTTGGATATACTGGGGAAGGGCCATGACTTACCCACCTTTGTATTCTCAGGTTCTGTCACATAGGTGGTTTTAAATGAATGTTTCTAAAATGAATAGAGTTTATTCCAGAAGACCTTTTCAGCTTGTAATTTTTTAGTTGAGTCGCAAGTTCTTGCTATAACCTTGAGGGTTTTAATAAAGGTGCAAAAAATATCACAAGACAGCATGTCTCAAGTTGCTTTCAAAACACTAATGCTAGGATATACTTTATGGAAAAAGGGTTTGGTTAGAAATGTTTGGAAAATGTTCTAGGATCTGGTAACTAAACCAAGAAAACAGATTTGGACATTTTAATCCAAAATTTTAAGTGGCCTGCATACTTTGGGATGTATATTTAGATTACTGAGGAGTCCCTGGGTGGTGCAAACAGTTAATGCACTGTACTGCTAATTGAAAGGTTGGCAGTTGAGTCCACCTAGAGGCACCTCGGAAGAAAGGCCTGGTGATCTAGTTCTGGAAAATCAGCCATTAAAAACGCTATGGAGCATGGTTCTACTTTGACACACATGAGGTTGCTATGAGACGGAGTCAGCTTTATGAAAACTGTTCTTTTTTTTTTTTTTTTTTTAAGACTACTAAGGTTAAAAAAAACCTTTTATTATTGGTGAGTGAAAAAATATACAAGAGAAGGGAATAATTCCTGTAAGTGAGGTTTTTTTTTTTCTTTTTTTAAAAATTATTGTACTTTAGATGAAGGTTTACAGAACAAACTAGCTTCTCATTGAACAGTACACATATTGTTTTATGACATTGGTTACCAACCCCACGACATGTCAGTACTCTCCCTTGTCGACCTTGGATTCCCTTTTACTAGCTTTCCTGTCCCTTCCTGCCTTCTAGTCCTTGCCCCTGAGCTGGTGTACCCTTTTAGTCTCATGTTATTTTATGGGCCTGTCTGATCTTTGGATGAAGGGTGAACCTCAGGAGTCACTTCATTACTGAGCTAGAAGAGTATCTGGGGGCCATACTGTTGGGGTTTCTCCAGTCTCTGTCAGGCCAGTCAGTGGTCTTTTTTTGTGAGTTAGAATTTTATTCTACATTTTTCTCCAGCTCTGCCTGGAACCCTCCATTGTGATCCCTGTCAGAGCAGTCATTGGTGGTAGCTGGACATCATCCAGCTATTCTGGACTCAGTCTGGTGGAGGCTGTGGTAGTTGTGGTCCATTGGTCCTTTGGACTAATCTTTCCCTTGTGTCTTTAGTTTTCTTCATTCTCCCTTACTCCCGGTGGGGTGAGACCAGTGGAGTGTCTTAGATGTCCACTCACAGGCTTTTAAGACCCCCAGACACTACTCACCAAAGTAGAATATAGAACGTTGTCTTTATAAACTGTTAACACCAACTGAGCTAGATGTTCCCCAAGACCATGGTCCCCACAGCCCTCAGCCCAGGAATTCGTCCCTCAGGGAGTTTGGATGCTGTCTGTGGAGCTACCATGACCTTGCCTTGTAGAAGTTGTGCTGGTGTCCCCAGTATTGTGTCCTGTCTTACCCTTTACCAAAATTCCTGTAAGTAAATTTAAAAAATTTAATTTTGTTTTATTTATTTTGTTTGCATTTTATAGTTTCTCCCAGTGGGATAACATTAAATATAATATAGTTTACCTTCTATCTAGAAAGACTCCATGTAGAAATCATCAACAACTTAAACTGAATTCACAGAGAAACTAAAATCATGTCAAAAACTTCTGGAAAAATTAGATTCTCCTCTTTAAGTAATTAGGGAGCTGCAAGACAAGTGGTTAGCTTTGAGTGATTCAGTTTGTTTGGGAGGCTTTTAGTCAGAAGCTACTTGGTGCTAACAAAACAAAAGACATATTTATATTATAATGTGTTTAATCTATAAGTGGAGAAATTCTTTCATACTACATCATTTTACAAAAAAGGTATGTTAGGCCTTGAGACTTATAGAATACTTACACTTTAATGGAAAACAAAAAAACTAATTTTATCATACATTCATATTTAGAAGAGGGCTTAAAATAATTATCAGGGAGGATTCATCATAAGATTTGTAAAAATTGTTTTAAAATAAGCTAATTCCGGTAAAAGATTTCACAGTGCCCCCTTGGCAGTGTTCCTAGCCAGCAAGCAGAATAAGGTGTCTTAAATCTGGAGACTTAGGACTTTGCTAGTGAAACTACTTCTTGAGAAAAGAAGACAGTACAACTAGATGTCAGCAATGAGTATCAGAAAGCTAGATAAAAATAGGGAAATATTTCAGATAGAGCCTTAATACTTCTTCCTTTTTATTGTCTTTTCAGACAAATGACCATGGAAACAATTGAATCCCAGCAGGATGGAAGTGTAACAGCTTCTGTGGCAGAGAACGAATCTGCTCATATGCAGACTCAGACTGGTCCAAATTCAACTCCTACTTTAGCTCAGGTAAATTCAATTTAGGCACTAGGCAGGCACTGATAAAAGTTAAAATATATGGAAATGAGAGTTATGTGCAGATACTGTTTTCTTGCAGTTGATCTTTAAGTTTTCCATCGTCTCAGGTTATTAACCATGCTTACCAATTTGATTTTGAAGAGAAGATACAATTTATAATTACTTCTGCATTTTAACACATACTTTGCATCCCCCCACCATCGTCACCACCGGTATGGGAAGGAAGAAACAAAAACTCTTCCTTTGATATGTTATCCTCAAATTACTAGTTCAGATGGTAATTCCAAATTGTTACAGTTCTATGTTTTTAGCTATAAAGATGGCACAAATCTTACTGTTGGCCCAGTATATATTTGGCTTTACATATGCTTTCTTTTCAGTTAGGTCTTAAACTCTGAATTGACTTCATTCAGAGAGTACCAGAGAGAGTTAGTCACTGTTTTTCAGCTCCTAAAATTTATTTCTGATATATCTACAAAAATATGTAGTAAAGATGAACACTTCATGGTGTTTTATTTATACTTGGCCTAATGTTAATTAATTTATCAAATATTTATTGAGTATCTACTGTGTGTTAGGTGCTGTTCTCAATGCATAGGGATATATAGTTCCTGACCTCAAATATCTTATGGTTTAGTGGGATAGACAGGTATTTAACAATAAACCCAACAGCAAAATGAGTGCTGTAAGATGTTATGTACAAAATGGCTAAGGAGTATAGCAGAGGGAGCAGCCAGTTGACCAGGAGTCCTTTACAGAGGATTGTTCATTTGAGCTAGATGTAAAGGGAGAATAGAAGCTTGCCAGGTAGGTAAGGGTAGGGAAGCATATTCCAGGCAAAGGGAAGAGCGTGAGTGGAGGCACAAAGCCAGAGTATGGGGCGTTTAGAGAACTGCCGGTATCAAATCTAACTGGGGTCTAGTGTCTCCTGGGAAGCTGAGCTGGTTTAGGTAAGCAGAGTGTGATACTCATTTTCAGAATTTAGAGTATCCTATGGTCAGTGGGGAATTATTGCAGTGTTTTAAAATACTCACTGTTTAGAGCATGTAACCACGTGGAGGATGGATTGGAAGTCATTGAGCCAGTCTCTAGGACACCATTTGGGTGGCTTGTGTAGTAGTGGTAGTGTGGAGATGAAAAGGAACAGTGAGATTCCAGCAGTAATTTGAAGGGAGACTGAAAGGACTTGATGACCATTGGAAGGCCTAGGAAGAGTGTTAGGGCCTTTCTTTGATTAAGTCTCAGGCCAGACTGGTTCCTGGGAGATCTTTTCTAAGACTGGGCTCCATGGACTTAGCCTGCCTTCTTTCCTCTTTCAGGCTGCCAACACTCACTCACTCCCTGGAGGTTTTCTCCTCACATGTATCCCAAGGAGCTGCATCTCCCTGGCAACACCCTTCTTTGTTATCCTGAAAGAGAAGCATGCAAACCTTTTGCTTAAAAGAAAAAAAGCAACCTTTTTCTTATTTAAAAAAAAAAAAAAAAGATATGTTCATTATAAAAACTTTACTAAGTATATGTTGTTAAAAAGAAGAAAATAAAAACAATCCATAATCTTAACATCTAGAAATTTAGTCATTACTAACATTTTGATGTATATCCTTTAGACTTTTTTGTCAGTGTGAATTGGATACGATAGGATAGGACAGGATGGGATGGGAAGGGAAGGGAAACAATAGGCTAGGATAGAATAGGAGGGAATAGAATAAAAAGCATACCATATATACTTTTTAATGAGTTTGGAAATCTTCCAGAATTTTTATAGCCATGATTCCTAGTCTACAATTCTGCCTTTCTTTGCTGAAGTTGTAATTGAAAGCGAATCTTCCTTCTGCCTTCCTTGCCCTCCCATTAGGTACGGGCTCACAGATTTCTTCCATTCAGGCCTTTTCCCCCCAGCCGGCCTGCCTGCACAATCAAAACAATAGATCCTCGTGGTCCAAAGATGATAATTTGCAATTATGAGGACCTTCAGGCTGGGTGACACCCAGTCCTGTGAGCTTCAGTCAGAAGTTACTACATGGTCAAATAGTATGGGTTTATGAGGGACTGAAACTAGGTTTTAGTAGGTTGGAGAATAAATAAGAGGAGAGGAAGTAGAAATTGGAAGTATAGATGCTTCAAGGTATTTGTCTATAAAATAATATAGAAAGATGGGTCTGTGAGGAGAAGGAGTGAGAACTTGAGTGTGGGGAAGTCTGTAATACTTTGAGTAAAATCAAGGGAGGAGATAAGATTTGTGAGAAGCCAAATCAGGAACCAAACAAAGCCTATGGTTTATAATGTTTCTTTAAACATCTCAAATATATTAAATGTTGATATTTATTAAATCTGGATGGTGAGTTCATGGATTTGCTCTGTTGTATTTTCTGTGTGTTTGAAATATTTCATCAAAAAATAAACTACAGTTTTTATCACCCATATACCAGGAATGTTATGAAATTAAGAAGTAATCTGCATTCTGATTCATGGATTATTTTGGTTAACTAAGAATTATCCTCTATGCCACGCATGGATCATGACTTTTTCAAAGAAATAGGTGTCAGATTAAAAACAAATACAGACTTCGGTAGGGAGAAGCTTGATTCAGAAAGGAAGGGAGAAAGGGAAAGTGGGAGAACCTTGACTGTAAGATCTAGCAGTGTCTCAAAGAGTTAGGGAAAAAGCGCTTTTCTTTTAGAGGCTGAGAGTAAACAAGGCTAGAAAACAGGTGTGGGGAGGTGGGATGAGCGGGTGACATCATTAGATAGTAAATCAGACTGTTTTATGCTGAGGCCAGGCTGTGCTCTGGGAGGAGCCCTGAAAGAGGGTTAGTATGTTGGCTCCCGCTGAGTGAGAATGGGCCATAATTCAGGGACTTGGGGGAAGGAGAGAAGCTTAACCAAAGTTTAGTTAACAAGTTCTGATTGATCATTGGGGACAAGCAATTCAGTTATTCATTTATGAGGCAAGAAATGGGAATTTGGAGGGTCTGTGTCTGGCCTTATAGATAAAGAAAGGGGAATCCGTGAGTCTTATCTAAGCCACATAGGAAGAGTGCTTATTTGCAGCAAGCTGTTTTCATGAACGCAAAAAGTGGGAGGATTTCTTTAACCACTGCTGTTTTCCAGTATCACAGGGTTCAGGGAAAAGTCAGTATTAGCATAGGACACAATTCTCAGCAGTCAGAACTTTCTAAACATAATTACTTATTTAGGTTCTAGTGGTGCCTGAAGCTGTTCATTTTTGAATATCCATTATGATTGTATAATATGTATTTAGAAGGATTAGGAAATTAAACTCAGTCTCTATTAACACTATGACGTAGGCCAAAAGTGATTTGACTCTTCTGAACAATTCTGATGGCATTATATTTACTTGCCATTTGTTTTAGTTTCTTCAAACTAAAAAAAAAGGAAACCCAACTCGTTGCCATCAAGTTGATTCCATCTTACAGTGACCCTATAGGACAGAGTAGAACTGCCCCATAGGGTTTCCAAGGCTGTAATCTTTATGGAAGCAGACTGCCACGTCTTTCTCCCACAGAGCGGCTGGTGGGTTGGAACTGCTGACCTTTAGGTTAGCAGCTGAATGCTTAATCACTGTGCCACCAGAGCTCCTTCAAACTAGAGGACTGTTAAGTTCCCAGGTGTTTTAGACTTAAATTCAATTTTATATAAAGAGGAATTTATAAAACTTATCTTCCTTGTTTACATGTTCAATTTATCATTAAACCGTGTGGGAACAAAAGCTGTGACCAAAAGATTCAGTTGGTTTGGTCTTTGACATCTGGTGTTGTTTGATATTAGTAGTTTTCAGGGCATAGTTCACTCTGAAAAGCATCCCATTTAGAAAAAGCAGGAAAGTGTTGAGCTCGGTCTTTGCTAGCAGGCCTCTGTTCTGCTGATTGAGTGAAGGAGGCAGGCGTGCTCTAAGGGAGGCCTGCGGTTTTAAGCTTTCAGTGTTTTCTAGTTTATAACTTCCCAGATTGGTATGGATAATGGAACTTTTTCCTTCTACTTGTATTTGAAAGAAAATAGAAGTCTCAGTGGTGATAATGTCAAAAGTGGAAGGCAAAAAAAGAAAAAGAAGAAGTGGAAAGCATGAGTTGTCATTAACAAACTTTGGTATGGCTAAATATTGTGACTTAGCTTCCTTGCTTGCATTATTTTTTATGTTTTATTTTCAATGGCAGCCGCCATCTTGTTTGTTGAGTCCATGTGTTGATATATGTGACTAGATTCTACCCCCACTCTCCCACGCCCTCACCCCCAGATTGCAGTTTCTGGAAACACTTTTGGCAATAAATTGGAGAGTCTGTTTTAAATAACCAATCCTGGAGAGAAACCCTTTCCAAAAACCCAATGGTGAAATGCAGTAAAACTACATAGTATACAAAGTGGTTTTAAAATAGTTACACTTGCATCTTCTAAATAAAATCTTTAAAGGAGTAATGGGAAGTTTCCATTAAAAATCTTCTTTTATTATGAAAAATTTCACATATATACAAGAGTAGTATAATGCATGATGATATATAATGATGTTACATGTATATAAACTTAACAGTTACGAAGATATTATAGCACTCGTCTCATCTGTCCTCTTTTTTTTTCTTCTCCTTTTGGTGGAAATATTTTAGGCAGCTCTGTAGATCTCAGACATCATATCATTTTACTCCTACTTACTTCTGGGTACACAATACTTAAAAAAAATTATGGACATTTTCTTATATAACCAAATGTCATTATCATACCTAATAAATCAGCAATAATTCCTTGGTATACTATGCAGTCCATATTCCCATTTCCCCCATTTATCTCATAAATGTGTAATGTACTCTGAAAGCCATGGTGATGATATCCTGAACTTTTGTTGTTTCAAGTCTTTTGGGAATTGATAACATTGCCATGAAGATCTATGTGGGCGAGGTAACCCAGATGGAGCTACTGGAAAGGATGTGCTTTAAAACTGGCTTTCTAAAGTGTAATTCCTTAAAGCTGCTGATGAAGCCTGTAGGCCCTGAGCATGGCACCTCAACCAGGAAAACTAAATAACTCTTCTTTGTAAATGACCATTTCTCAAGGTTTCAGTAAAGATAGAAGGGAAGATGAAAGGAGCTGGAAGGAAACTCTGGAGATCCTCAGTATCGACATACTGCCTTGGAAGAATTAGTTTTAATGTAAAACTTAATCTTTCAAAGGTCCTGTGTATTTTTGGAAAGAACTAGACTCTAGGGAGGCAGAAAAAGCCACTGGGGAATGTTGTTCAGAGATTATGCTGATCTTATCTTCTCCTTTCTAAATGCATACAGACCTGGCATACTGTGAGGGATTGAAGTAGGAATGACTTAACAAGGGATACTTGGAAATGTATTTTAATCTACGAGTTGTATAATTTTCTATTTCAATCCACTGGAAAAATTAGAATGGTATTTCTCATTGTTTTGTCCAGCTGTGTCAAAAATGCATCTTATTGGTCTTAAATAGGACCGGGAAGGATGTAGATGGCTATCAGAAAAAAACAAAAACAAAAAACTCAAGCCACATTTGCTGTTGATTAGTGGGTCAGTAACATATTTGTATATTAAAGATGATCTGCATCATGGTGGTAGGTTAATATAGTCTATTTACTTCCAGCTAAGTAGATCTAGCTTAAACTCAACGCTTAATTGGATCTTGTTTTTAAAGTTTCAGTATAATTCTCCTGGTTGAGGAACTCTTACTGAAGGTGGAAAATGTTCCTCTTGAAATTTTGAGATAAAAATTTCCATTTTACTGTTGGCTTTACCTCTGTCGCCCCTTATTGTTACTTATTCCTTCCCTGGGCTCTTTTTCCTTACTTCTGTTTCATTATTTTGAACATACTGTTTGTATTCACTTAGAGTTATACATAAAAATAAGCAAAGTTTGGAAAAAAAAGTAAGAGAGTGAAATTTTTCAGTAAATGTTAGATGTGCATCATATGCTGTTCCTTAGTTAACCAATTAAAGAAAATATTGTTTTGAACTGTAACTCCTTGAATGTAATAGGATTAAACGGCCATAAGTAAATAAACATAATTGGTAAACTGTTAATATTGGTGGCCGTTTTGTTTAACTTGAACAAGAATTTATTATGTATTTGCAATTACATTTTGATAGTTTTTAATATAACTAATAGAGTTCTGTAAAGGTTAGTTTTTGACTTTAGAATGAACTTTAATGTTTCCATCCCAGTCAGTTTACTAAAGGTGATACTACTTTGCTTTGAATCAATTTTGATGTTTCAAAGGTAATTTTAACAGGTATAAAGCAGTCAAAGACAAATTTCAGAAAAAGATTTTGACTTTCTATTTCTATTCTTATAACCATAAAAGAGTGCTGTGATGGTTAATGTTGTGTGTCAAGTTGGCTGGGCCAAGATTCTCAGTGGTTTGGTAGTTATGATGTAGTCTGGCAGCTGTGTAATGATGTAATCACATCCATAATAGATCTGATACAAGGTACACCCCCATGATGAGTTCTGTTATGAGCAGCCAGTCAGTTGAAAGGAAGTTTCCTTGGGGATGTGGCTTGCATTCAGTATAGTTGGACTTTCTGGCAAACTGGCTGGCTTTTGCTTGCTCTGGATCCTGAAGCTGGCTCCTGTTCATCTGACCTCTGGTTCTTGGGAGTTGATGTAGCAGCTTATCTGCCGATCTTGGGAATTGTCTGCGTCTACAGCCTGTGTGCCAGAGACCTGCTCTTTAACCTGCCAACCTTGACTTCGCCAGCCCCTGCAGCTATGTGAGTCAGGAAAAGCATCCAGCTTGACCCACAGACTTGGGACTTTCCAGTCTCCACAACTGCATGAGCCATTTCCTTGGTATAAATCTCTCTCTCTATATATATATTTATACACTTCACTGTTTTGCTTCTCTGGAGAACTCAGCCTAAGACATTTGGTACCGGGAGTGGTTCTAGAGAAACTAAATTGTAAGCATGAGTTTTCTTAATTGGTTCTCAAGTCTGCCTAGTCTTAAAGATGTTGATGACTCTGCTTCCAGTAGTCAAGAGGGCACTGCTAATCCATGGCATGAAGTGGCAATAGAAATATGCAAAATATCACCATCAGTAGATCAGGTATTTGTGAGAGGCAAGGTTCTTGGTGATTGCCTATTTGATACCTTTCTACAGTTTTGTCAGAGTGAGAAGTATAAGGAAGCTGGTTGGTTGGTCCTAATTTCACTGGACGAAGTGATGAAAGTGATGAACTTATGACTTCAGAGTCCCAGCTCAAGCACCGCATAAATGACCTCAAAGTTGCCACTTGTGCCCTGAAAGAAAGCTTTACTTCTTGCAGTAAGAGCTGATATTGCCAAAAACTAAACCCAGAGTCTTACTGTAGGAGTGGCAGAACTACAATGGCAGTTGAATTCCCAACCTCAAATGGTGTCTGAAGTTAAAGTGAGGGCATTGATTGGAAGCACTGGAATCCTGAAAGTTGGAATGGGGACGTATGGGCAGATAATCAAGAAAATGGGGACACTCAGCCCCTAAATTCCGTTGAATCACTCCTGCCAACAGAACCAGCCTTCTCACTCCCATTTGGAGAGATTATTCCAACTTTGTCTGCTAAGCCACTCATACCAGTAAAACCATTAGCCCCTCCACCCCTATCTGATGAGATTAAACCAGTTGTGTCTGCAGAGGCTTTGAGCCATCTTCTGGGGAGGCATCTGAATCATTGCCTGGGGCATTACCTGAGGCAGATGCCTTGCAAGTTGTTGCTGAATGTTCTCCAAACACATCCCTACTACCCATTTTTACTGCTAGTTCTATAACTAGACTTAAATCCCAGCAAGGCCCAAAAGGTGAAGTAGAAAACATGATCCAGAGGAGGTATACTATACTCCAAAAGAACTGCTTAAGTTTTCTAATATGTACAAACAAAAACCTGGGGAATATGTGTGGGAATGGCTGTTAAGGGTGTGGGATAATGGTACACAGAATATAAAGATGAATCAGTCTGAGTTTATTGATATGGGCCCACTAAACACAGATTCTTCATTCAGTGTTTCAACGCAAGAGGTTAGGAAAGGATCTAATAGTTTATTCGGTTGGTTTGCTGAAGCATGGGTTACGCAGTAGCACACATTAAATCAAGTTGAAGCGCCAGACCTGCTTTGGTATACTGTAAAAGAAGAAGTCCAAAGGCTTAGGGATATTGGCAGGTCAGAGTGGATTATAATGGGTTAGACTCACAGACCCACACATGGAGTGTCCAGAGGACACAACTTTTACCACAGTGGTGAGGAACAAATTTGTGAAGGGAGCCCCAGCATCCTTGAAGACTTCTGTAATTGCTATTTTATGTAAGTCAGATTTGACAGTGGGAACTGCCCTGAGTTAAGACACCTAACTACAGTGGGGCTGATTGGACCCCGTTGTGTAGGGGCCAATGGTGGCACTCAGCCAGCAAAGACAAGGTGGGTGTGGTTACTGAAATGGACAGTGGAGTCAAAGTGTAATCAGAATAGTCTGACTTGTATGGACTTATGGTTTTGGATACTTAGTTATGGTGTCCCTAGGAGTGAAATAGATCAGAAATCTACTAAATATTTTCTTGATCTATATAAGCAGACAAATTGTCGGTCAAGTGAACAGCGGTCTAACTCGAATCACAGAGTAGACAGTCATGGACCCTCAATCAAATCCCAGACTTGATCCAGTTTGTAGACCCACAACCCCTTGAATGAAGGGAAGGCTAGGAGCCCTTGAGGGAGGACCCCACTACACTACCAAAAATTTATAGCGTTAATCTTTCCCCTGGCCTTCCCCAGAGGGATCTGTGGCCTTTTACAAGAGTGACTGTTCATTGGGGAAAAGGAAATAATCAAACTTTCTGAGGATTACTGGATACTGGCTCTGAACTGACACTAATTCTAGGAGACTCACAACATCAGTGTGGCCCACCAGTCAGAGTGTAGGGTGTCTGGAGGTCAGGTTTATTAAGGGAGTTTTAGTTAAGGTTCAGCTCACAGTGAGTCCAGTGCATCTCTGAACCTATCCTGTAATGATTTCCCCAATTCTAGAATGCATAATTGGAATAAATACACTCAGCAACTGGCAGAATCACCACACTGGATCCCTGACAAGTGGAGTAAGGACTGTTATGGTAGGAAAAGCCAAGTGGAAGTCATTAGAACTGCCCCTACCTAGAAAAACAGTAACCAAAAGCAATACTGCATTCCTGGAGGGATTGAAGAGATGACTGCTACCATCAAGAACTTAAAGGACACGGGGTGATGGTTTCCACCACACTGCCATTCAACTTGCCTATTTGGCCTGTGCAAAAAACAGATGGATCTTGGAGAATGACAGAGTATTATAAAAAATCTAACCAGGTAGTGAATCCAGTGACAGCTGCTGTTCCAGGTGTGGTTTCATTGCTTGAGCAAATTAATACATCTTCTGGTACCTGGTATGCAGCTATTAATCTGGCTAATGAGTTTTTTCTATACCTGTTTTGAAGGCCCACCAGAAGCTCAGCTGGCAAGGCCGGCCATACACCTTCACTGTCGTACTTCAGAGGTATATGAACTCTCCATCCCTATGTCATAATTTAGTCTGCAGGGACCTTGGTTGCCTTTCCCTTCCAGAAGATGTCATACTGGTCCATTACATTGATGACACTGTGCTGATTTGACCAGTAAGGAAGAAATATCAATGACTCCGGACTTATTGGTAAAAATTCTGTGTGTGAGAGGGTAGGAAATTAATCTGACAGAATTTCAGGTGCCTCCAACTCAGTGAAATTTCTAGGGGTCCAGTGGTGTGGAGCATGTCGAGATACTCCTTATAAAGTGAAGGTTAAGTTATTGCGTCTGGCTCCCCACAACTAAAAAGGAGGCACAATGCCTGAGGCCTCTTCGGATTTTGGAGGCAACATATCCCTCATATGGATGTGGTACTCTGGCCTACTTATCAACTGACTTGAAAAGCTGATAGTTTTGAGTGGGGCCCAAACCAAGAGATAGCTCTGCAACAGGTTCAGGCTGCTGTGCAAGGCTCTCTGCCACTTGGACCATATGATCCAGCTGATCCAATGGTGCTTGAAATGTCAGTTGCAGATAGAGATGCTGTTTGAAGTCTTTGGCAGGCCCTTATTGATGAATCACAGCATACACCCTTAGGATTTTGGAGCAAAGCACTGCTATCCTTTGCAGATAACTACTCTCTTTTTAAGAAACAGCTTTTGGCTTGTTACTGGGCCCTTTGCAGAGACTGAATTCTTTAACAATGGGTCACAAGTCACCATGCAGCATCAGCTGCTCATCATGAACTAGGTTTAGTCTGACCCACAGAGTCAAAGTTGGATGTGCACAGCAGCACTCCATCATTAAATGGAAGTGGTATATACGAAATCGGACCCAAGCAGGACCTGAAGGCCACAAGTAAGTCGAATGAGGAAGTGGCCCAAATGCTCATGGTTTCCACTTCTGTCACATAATCTCCCCTCTCCCAGTCTACACCTATGCCCTCATGGGGAGTTCCTTATGATCAGTTGACTGAAGAAGAGAAAACTCGTGCCTGGTTTACAGGTGGTTCTGTGTGATATGCAGGCTTCACTCAAAAGTGGACAGACCTTTCTCGGACCTCCCTGAAGGACAGTGGTGAAGGGAAGTCCTCCCAATGGGCAGAACTTTTGAGCAGTGCACCTGGTTGTTCACTTTGCTTAGAAGGACAAGGGCCAGTTGTCCGATTTTATACTGATTCATGGATTGTAGCCAGTGGTTTGGCTGGATGGTCAGGGACTTGGAAGGAACATGATTGGAAAAGGAGGTATGGGGAAGAGGTATGTGGATGGGTTATTCGGAATGGGCCAAAGATGTGAAGATATTTGTGTCTCATGTGAATGCTCACCAAAGGGTGACCTCAGCAGAGGATGGTTTTAACCATCAAGTGGATAGGATGATGCGTTCTGTGGAAACCAGTCATCCTTTTTCCCCAGCCACTCCTGTCATTGCCCAATGGTCTCATGAACAAAGTGGCCATTGTGGAAGGGATAAAGATTTATGCCTGGGCTCAGCAACATGGACTTCCACTCAACAAGGCCAACTTGGTTACAACCACTGCTGATTGCCAAATCGCCAGCAGCAGAGACCAACACTGAATCCCCAGTATGGCACCATTCCTTGAGGTGATCAGCCAGCAACCTGGTGGCAGGTTGATTACACTGGACAACTTCCATCATGGAAAGGGCAGTGTTTTATTCTTACTGGAATTGATACTTACTCTGGATATGGATTTGCATTCCCTGCATGCAATCCTTCTGCTAAAACTACCATCCGTGGACTTAAGAGAGTACCTTATCTACTGTCATGGTATCACACACAGAATCACCTCCAATTAAGGACACACTGTACAGCAAATGAAGTGCAGCAATTGGCCCAACCCCCCCCCCCCCCAAAAAAAAAAGCACGGTGGTTGTTGAGTCAATTCTGACTCATGGTGATCCTATAGGACAGAGTAGAACTTCCCAATAGGAGCGACTGCTGGATTCGAACTGCTGATCTTTTCGTTAGCGGCCTGAGCTCTTAACCAGTGTGCTACAAGGCTCCACAGTAGTCCCATGCTCATGAAATTCACTGGTCTTACCATCTTCCCCATCATCCTGAAGCAGCTGCCTTAATAGAACGATGGAATGATCTTCTAAAGATGCAATTACAGTGCCAGCTAGGTGGCAATACTTTGCAGGGTTGGAGCAGTGTTCTCCAAGAGGTTGTATATGCCCTAAACCAGCATCCAATATATGATGTTGTTTCTCCCATAGACAAGATTCATTGGTCCAGAACGAAAAGGTAGAAATGAGAGTGGCAGCACTCACTATTACCCCCAGTGACCCACTTACAAGTTTTTTGCTTCCTGTCCCCACAACCCTATGCTCTGGGGGTCTAGAGATCTTAGTTTCAATGGAAAGATTGCTCCCACCAGGAGCACAACCCTGGTACTATTGAACTGGAATTTAAGAATGCCACCTGACCACTCTGGGCTCCTCATGCCTCTGGATCAACAGGCAAAGAAGGGAGTTACCATACTGGCTGGTGTGATTGATCCTGATTACCAAGAGGAAATCGGATTGGTATTACATAATGGAGATAAAAAAGAGCATGTCTGGAATACAGGAGATCCCTTAGGATGTCTCTTAGTACTACCATGCCCTGTGTTTAAAAGCAATGGAAAACTACAGCAACCCAATTCAACATAACTACAGATGGCCCAGACTCTTCAGGAATGAAGGTTTGAGTCACCCACTCCAGGCAAGGAATGATGAGCAGCTGAGGTGCTTGCCTAGGGAAAAGGGAATACGGAATGAGTGGTGCAAGAAGGTGGTTCTAAATACCAGTTACAACCATGTGAGCAATTGCAGAAACAAGGAGTGTAATTGTTATGAGTATTTCTTCCTTGTTGTATGTGTGCATCAAATATTTTTGTTTTCTTCACTTATAAAATATAAGATGTAAACAGGGATAGTGCATTTTTGGTTGTATGCATGTTAGATGTATCATGGTCACCAGTATGACTTCATAATTGTCTTTATTTTATACACATAATTGTCTTTATGTGTATCGGTGCCAAGTTGACAAGGGACGGACTGTGATGGTTAGGGTTGTGTGTCAACTTGGCTGGACCATGATTCTCAGTGACTTGTTCGTTATGATGTAGTTTGGCAGCTATATAATGATGTAATCACCTCCGTAGTAAACCTGATGTAATCCTGTCAGCTCCATGATGAGGTCTGTTATGAGCAGCCAGTCCACTGAAAGGGAGTTCCTTGGGGGTGTGGCTTGCATGCAATATAGGTAGACTTACTGGCAGTGCTTGCTGGCTTTTGCTCGCTCTGGCTCCTGCAGCTGGCTTCTGTTCATCTGACCTCTGGTTCTTGGGACTTGAGCTAGAATCTTACCTGCTGATCTTGGGAATCATCAGTCTCTGCAGTCTGTGTGTCAGAGGCCTGCTGTGTGACCTGCCAATCTTGGGTTCACCAGCCACTGCAGCTACATGAGTCAGGAGAAGCCTCCAGCCTGACCCACAGACTTGTAACTTTCCAGCCTTTACAACCATGTGAGCCATTTCCTTGATATAATTCTCTCTGTGTATACATTTATATGCTTCACTGTTTTGCTTCTCTAGAGAACCCAGCCTAAGACAAGTGCATACAAATTTGTTTTAGTATTTGAGAGATTGTTAAAGATTTTTCTATCATTTGTAATGATTTTCTGTGAGGTTTGGGTACTTTTTGTATAATATTCAAGTTCCTCTTTGTTTTGTCATTAGCAGTAATGTAAAAATAAGCGTGTAAACACAGTTATTCTTTTATCCTTTTCTCTGTGACTTCCTTTAGTAAAAGAGTAGGCTAGCACTGAAATTTGAAAAAGGAAACATTAATTTTTGTAGTTTCTTCTTTAAATAAGATTCAGAAATTATTTTCTTTGCCTTATTTTATTTTTTGTTATTCAGACTTTTGTAAATCCCAGACTGTTAGAGGAATTACATTTGAAAAACACAGAAGCTTTGGGAAATTTCCACTTCATTGAATAATTGTGGTGACAGCTTAATAGTGCTCTTCAGAAATGTGACTTTTCCAAGTGCTGTCAGAGAGTGGTTTTCCAGAAAGGCATGAGAAAGAAAAGCCTGTTTATGTTATTGAATGTCTTAAACAGAGGAAGCATCAGAGGTACATGATGCAAGAAGAAATAGTTTAGGGAGACACTTGCCTTAAATGTATGCTCTATAAAGTAGACCTCTTTATTTCATCAGATAATACTCTTTTTAAAAATAATGAGTATATATTAAATATCATGTGTGTTAATATATCATGGTCAGTACTGCTAATGTAAATTAGTCTTCCAGGTCTTTTGTCCTTAAAGCTTTTTAGTTTTACCTTTTCTAAAGACTTTACTGATTTGTACTTGGTATATGGAAAAAGAGCCCTAATTTATACATGCACACTCAGTTTGAATCAAATTTAGTTTGTTTACTTAAAAGTAGGGATGTGAAGTACTATTTTTAGTATTATATTTTAACACTAGTGGCACAAAATTATTTTCTTAATTTTTATATGTAGTTTTAAGTTCTAAGACTGAATTCTTTCCTCTTCACTTTCTTTATGTAAACAATTGAAAATATTAACTTCACAGATGAAATGAGATGATTTTTGTAAAGTACAAGCACAGTGCTTGGCACAATAACTGTTTCCTTTTTATCATTTTAGTAACCTGCCTCATCTTAGAATGGTAGCATTAGGCTGTAAGGTGAAGTAGCTTATGCTGGTTTAAAAATATGTTATATTTAATATTCATTCTAAAGTAACATGAATCTATTTAGTATGCTTAATAGGCCTACAGAGGCTATAGAGAATAACATCTAATTTACAGTTTTATAAGCAAAGTCCTCCTGTTAGGATGCCATGAATTTATTTAAAATTCTGTCTTTATGCTCCTAAATTTTGGTAGTTTGGATTTCCTTTAGATATTTTAGAGCATTGCACAAGTTCCTTCATGACATTTTAGTTGTGAAAATCTAAAATAGGGTTTATTACTGTATTTTACATTTCATATTAAGACCACATTTCATTGTAATGTTTCTTAGGAGCTACACTCGTAGAGTTTCCTGTTTATGAACTGAAGGAAAGAAAAATCAAGGATGCAATTTGATCTGGCCATGTTTTATTACTGATTCAAATTTTAACTTTAATAATAGGTCCTTGGGTCCTGCTCCTTTCCCCACATCAATTTTGAGGAAGAATTTTTCTTTGAAATTTTAACACTTTCAAATCAAAGGGTTAATACAGGTACATTATTTAAGCTCTACGTTCTTGACCAAAATTATTTAAATAAATTGTAACAATAATAAAAAAGTGGGCACTTACTGAATACCCATTATGTGCCAAGCACTGTCGTAAGTGCTTCACACACATTGACTCAGTCCTCACAACAACCCAATGAAGAAGATACTATTGTCATTGAATCTAGACAGTCTGGGTTTAGAGTTCATTAAATACTCCACCATTTCTTACCTGTAATCCATAGGTATTCAGTGTTCAACCAGACAATTTCTAGGCAAATCCATAGTTACGAGGAAAAAAAAAAATCACCGTCGAGTTCATTCCAACTCACCGCAACACTATAGGACAGAGTAGAACTGCCCATAGGGTTTCCAGGGAGCGGCTAGTGGATTCATACTGCCGACCTTTTGGTTAGCAGCCAAGCTCTTCACCATGCCACCAGGACTTCTGTTAGCAAACAGTAGATGTAAACATATGCTATATATGTATGCATATAGTTACTGTATAATACAGTGTGTATATATATATGTATATATACTATATATATAAAGTACTATACACTATTTTATACACACATATATACTGTATGTATATATGTGTATGTGTGTGTGTGTGTGTGTGTGTGTGTGTGTGTGTGTGTATATATATATATATATAAAATAAGGAAACCCTGGTGGTGTAGTGGTTAAGTGCTATAGCTGCTAACCAAAAAGGTTGGCAATTCAAATCCACCAGGCACTCCTTGGAAACTCTGTGGGGCTGTTCTACTCCGTCCTATAGGGTCACTGAGTCAGAATCAACTTGATGACAACAGGTTTAGTTTTTTTTTTTTTTTAATACTGTATACTGTTACTCGATTATTCAGTGGCAGATAAGATAGTTTCATGGTTAGACTCAATTCATCTCTCACCTTGGGTGTGTAAAAAACATATAAAATTTAAATGTTATCCATTTTGATGCATTAGTAATTGTTTTCTTATAATTCCTGGCATTAATAGCCATTCTATCTGTTGATAGAATGTGATACTGGGACCAGGAGTATGAGAGTATTCAGAGCTTTAGAATTATGTCTTATAAGAAGATGAAATAAGTCCCTTTATCACTTAATAAAATCAATTTTGTTGAAGTCTTTTTCTGGAGAGAAGCCAGTTAATTATCATATCACTGAATTTGGGATGATAATTACTACTTTTTTTTTTTTTAAATAAGGTTGTTTTTGCTGAGTTAGCACTTTTTGGAGTTTATATCAAGTGATTGATAGGAATGACATAGAATAATTCAAATGAATGAATTTAACTGCTTCATAGAAGTTCCTATAAAGAGTGATTTAGGTCAGAAACAAAGATTAACGTGAAGTTTTGGATGTTCATTGATTTTTAGGCATTCATTCTGTGGTTTCTGGTATTTGGCATGTAAATTTCCTATTCAGTATTCAGAATGATCTGTATTATTAAGAGCAATGTTCATATCCACTATGCTTGCACTTAACAAGATGTCTGCCATTTCTAGCTCAGGTTCTGACTGCAGTTTCTCTACGTATGTTTATTATTTGGAAAAACATTTAGTGAGCATTCACTTTCAGTCTTATTGAAACCAAATACAAGATTATTTTTAAAAGTTCTGTATCCAAAAGAATTTTGACTTCTGAAAAGATTATGTTCATTGCTATAGTACTTTTAAAATGTATTATGTTCACACCTAGTGACAGGGCTCCAAAATACATAAAACAAACTCTAACAGCACTAAAAAGAGCAGTAGACAGTTCCACAATAATAGTAAGAGACTTCAACACACCACTCTAGGTAAAGGACAGAACATCTAGAAAGAAACTCAACAAAGATACACAAGATCTTTGGTTGGTTAAAGGCCAAAATTAACCAACGTAACCTCATAGATACATATAGAACACTTCACCCAACAGCAGCAAATTATACGTTTTTTTCCAGCGCACATGGAACATTCTATAGAATAGACTATGCTATAGGCCACAAAGCAACCTTCAATAAAATCCAAAACATCAAGATAATACAAAGCATTCTCTCTGATCACAAAACCATAAAAGTAGAAGAGCAAAGGAAAAAAATCAAATACATGGAAGCTGAATAACACCTTGCTTAAAAACAACTGGGTAGTAGAAGAGATCAAAGAGGGAATAAAAAAATTCTTAGAATTAAATGAGAATGGAAACACATCATACCCAAACCTTTGGGACACAGTAAGGGCAATGCTTAGATATCAGTTTATAGCAATAAACACACACATCAAAAAGAAGAACAGGCACAAATCAAAGTGTTAGCCCTATAACTCAAACAGAAAGAGAACAGCAAAAGAAGTGCACAGCCACCAGAAGAAAGGAAGTAATAAGGATTAGAACAGAAGTAAATGAAATAAAGAACAGAAAAACAATAGAAAGAATCAACAAGGCCAAAAGTTGGTTGTTTGAAAAGATCAATGAAATTGACAAACCATTGGCCAAATTGACAAAAGAAAAACAGGAGAGGAAGCTGATAACCCAAATAAGAAATGAGAGGAGGGGCATTACAGCAGACTCAACTGGAATAAAAAGGATCGCTATGAAAAATTGTACTGCAGTAAATTTGAGAACCTAGAGGAAATGGACAAATTTCTAGAAACACACCACCTACCTAAACTAACACAAGCTGAGATAGAAAATCTGAACAGACCCATAACAAGAGAAGAGATAGAAGAGGTAATTAAAAAAAAAAAAAAATAACTCTCAACAACAACAACAAAAATGCCCTGGCCTGCACAGTTTCACTGGAGAATTCTACCAAACATTCAGAGCTAACACCAGTACTATTCAAACTATTTCAGAGCATAGAAAAGGAAGGAATATTTCTGAATTCATTCTATGAAGCCAGCATAATCCTGATATCAAAGCCAAGCAAAGGCACCACAAAAGAAGAAGATTACAGACAATATCTCATGAGTATAGATTCAATAAGTCTCAACAAAATTCTAGTCAATAGAATTTAGCATCATATCAAAAAAGAAAAATACACCACAACCAAGGTATGCATACCAGGTGTGCAAGGATGGTTCAACATTAGAAAATCAATCGACGTAATCCACCACATAAAAAGAACAAAAGAATCACATGATCATCTCAGTCAACAAAGAAAAGGCATTTGATAAAGTCCAACACCGATTCCTCATAAAAACTCTCAGTAACATAGGAATAGAAGGGAAATTCCTCAGCATAATAAAGGGCATCTATACAAAACCAATAGCCAACATCATTCTCAACGAAGAGAGGCTGAAAGCATTCCCCCTGAGAATGGGAACAAGACAAGGATGCTGTTTACCACCACTCCTATTTAACATTGTGCTGGAAGTCCTAGCTAGAGCAATAAGGCAACAAAAAGAAATAAAGGGCATCCAAATTGGAAAGGCAGAAATAAAACCACCCGTTTGCAGATGACATGATCCTATACATAGAGAACCCCAAAGATTCCACAAGAAAACTACTGAAATTAATAGAAAGATTCAGCAGAGCAGCAGGATGCAAGATCAGCATACAAATAGCAACTGGATTCCTATACACCATCAAAGAGAATTTTGAAAAGAAAATCAGGAAAGTGGTGTCATTTATAATAACCCCTAAAAAGATAAAATACTCAGGAATAAATCTACCAGGGACATAAAAGACCTGTGCAAAGAAAACTACAAAACGGTACTGTAAGAAACTAAAAGAGACCTACATAAATGGAAAAACATACCATGCTCATGGATAGGAAGACTCAACATTGTGAAAATGTCAGTTGTACCCAAAGCAATCTACAGGTATAATGCAATCCTGATCTAAGTACCAACAACATTCTTTAACGAGATGGAAAATCTAATCACCAACTTTGTATGGAAAGGAAAGAGGCCCTGGATAAGCAAGTATTATTGAAGAAACATAACAAAGTAGGAAGGCTCACACTAGCTGATCTCAGAACCTACTATACAGCTATGGTATTCAGAACAGCCTGGTACTGGTACATTGAAAGGCACACAGACCAGTGGAACAGAATCGAGAACCCAGACATAAATCCATCCACCTATGGTCAACTGATCTTTGACAAAGGACCAAAGTCCATTAAATGGGGAAAAGAGTCTTTTTAACTAATGGTGCTGGAAAAACTGGAAGTCCACCTGTTTAAAAATGAAACAGGACCCATACCTCACACGATACACAAAAACTAACTCAAAATGGGTCAAAGACCTGAATGTAAAACCTAAAATGATAAAGATCATGGAAGAAAAAATAGGGACAATGCTGTTGTTATTGTTAGGTGCCGTCGAATTGGTTCCAGCTTATAGCGACCCTGTGTACAACAGAACAAAACACTGCCCATTTCTGTGCTAAGGATCCTAATACATGGCTTAAAGAGAATACAAACCATAACTAACAGTACAAACACTAGAAGATAAACCAGATAACTGGGAGCTTCTAAAAATTAAACACTTAACGCTCATCAAAATACTTTGCCATTCACCAAAAGAGTAAAAGGAGAACCTACAGACTGGGAAAAAAATTTTGGCTATGACATATCCAACAAGGGTCTAATCTCTAAAATTTATAAAATACTTCAATACTTCAATAACAGAAAGGCAAATTTCCAGTTAAAAATAGGCAAAGGATATGAATAGACACTTCACTGAAGAAGACATTCAAGCAGCTAACAGACACATGATGAACTGCTAGCTATCATTAACCATTAGAGAAATGCAAATCAAAACTAGAATGAAATACTAGTACATTTCTGGAACTAGTCAAAAAACAGAAAATAACAAATGTTGGAGAGGTTGCAGGGAGATGTGAATGCTCTCCTTGGTGGGAATGTCAGATGTTACCACCACTATTATGTAAAACGATATGGCACCTTCTTAAAAAGCTAGAAATAAAAATACCGTGTGATCCAGCGATCCCACTCCTAGGAAGATATCCTAGAGAAATAAGAGCCATCATATAAATAGCAGTGTGCACACCCATGTTCATTGCAGCATTAGTCACAATAGCAAAAAGATGGAAACAACCTAAGCAGCCATCAGCAGATGAATAGATAAACAAATTATGGTACATACACACAATGATGAAGAACAATTATGAATCCACAGAACATCTCCCAACATGGATGAATCTGGAGGGCATTATGCTGAGTGAAGTAAGTCAGTCACAAAAGGACAAATATTATTTGAGACCACTATTATAAAAAACCAAGAGAAGGTTTACACACAGAAAAAACAATCTTTGATGGTTACAAGGGGAGGGGTGGAGAGGGGAAATCATTAACTGGATAGTATGATAGTGGTAACTTTAATGAAGGGAAAGAAAACACATGACATAGGGGAAGTCAGCACAACTTGACCGAGGCAAAGTTGTAGAAGCTTCCTAGACACATCCAGACACCTTGAGGAACTGAATTACTGGGGCTGAGGGCTGGGGACCATGGTCTCAGAGGACGTCTAGGTCAACTGACATAGTTAAAAAAGAAAGTTCTACATCTGACTTTGGAGAGTAGCATCTGGGGTCTTAAAAGCCTGTGAGTGACCATCTAAAATACATCTCTTGGTTCCATCATGTTCAGAGCAAAGGAGAATGAAGAAAACCAAAGACACAAGGAAAATATAAGTCCAGAAGACTAACGGATGACATGAACCACAGCCTCCAGCAGCCTGAGCCCAGAAGAACTAGATGGTACCTGGCTACCACCCATGACTGCTCTCAAAGGGATCACAATAGATGGTCTTGGACAGAGTGGGAGAAAATGTACAACAAAATTGAAATTTACAATAAAAAACCAGACTTACTGGTCTGACAAAGACTAGAGGAACCCCTAGGACTGTGGCTCCCAGACACCCTGGTAACTCAGAACTGAAGCTACTCCTGAAGTCCATCTCTCAGCTGAAGATTAGACAGGCCCATAAGAACAAACAATAACACACGTGAGGAACGTGCTTTTAGTTCAGTCATGTATAAGAGACCAAATGGGCAATACCTGCCCAAAGACAAGAAGGCGGGAAGGGACAGGAAAACTGGACAAATGGACACAGAGAATCCAGGGTGGAAGGGGAAAGGGGGAGAGTGCTGACACCATGCAGGGATTGAAGCCAATGTCACAAAACAATCTGTGTCTGTTGTTTTTGAATGAGAAATTTGTGCTATACAGTTTCACCTAAAACACAGTAAAAATGTATTATGTCGATGAATGAGATATATTTCTTGTTGGTTAGAATATAAAATCATGCTCCAAATATTATAAGTAGGAAATTCAGGATATTACAGTAAAACCTGCAAAACCTGTGTAAGGTGGAAACCTGTCAGAAAGAAAACTCATATGTTTTTCACTAAAAGGAAGAATAAATAGACAAGTGGTAAGGCTGCATCCTGTCAAAGGGGGAAAGCTTGCAAGGCCTGGAAAGCAAGGCAGTCTCATCGATTTTTGGCTCTCACAGATTTCACTGTGTAAACATTTGTTTAAAAAAAACTCCAAAACCAAACCCATTGCCATTGAGTTGATTCTGAGTCAGCGACCCTGTAGAACAGAGTAGAACTGCCCTGCAGGGTTTCCAAGGAGTAGCTGGTGGATTCTGACTGCTGACCTTTTTGTTAGCAGCTGAGCTCTTGACCACATGCCACCGGTGCATTGTTTTTCAAAGGATAAAGAAGCCCTAATTTTAATTTGTCCCTGAATGATCATCACTGTTTACTGGAAGTATTTTCAAAATAGACCTTTTTAGCCCCTCTGTATAATTAAGAGTGACTTAAGTCTGATATTTGCTTTGCTTTGAAGAGGTGAATTTTTTTAAGGGACATAAAATTTGGCCACTTATCTATAAATACCAGAAACAGTGATCCCTTTTCTCCTTTTATTCTGATTATAGATTTCAGATGGTATTTATTTATGCCCTACACAGTCAAACAGGATTTGAGGCAGTGACATCCCCATGTCGTTCTCTTTCGAATTATAACAGGTAGTAGATATAAAAATATTAGTCTTACTTGGCTAATTTTGTTATCACAATTTTTTTCAGTTGATAGTCTCAAGGTAAAATTAAATAAAATTTAACTCCATTGGTTTTGCAATTTGTTGACCTTGTTGTTTTAAAACAAACAACTCAGTGAGAAAGGAAGGCACCAAAGACTGGCTAAAATGAGAACCGGTTCTGTGTTTTTCGTTTTGTATGTGTTTGTTTTCCATTAACACAACTCAGTTAGAGTTTTTAAAAGCTAAAGTGAAACATTTTACATCTTTATTCAGTGTTCACATTTATAATATTCTTATTTTCCTGTTTTCTGTCTTACAAGATACGAAATATCCTTTAAATGCTATGTTTTTTTTTCCTTAGAAGAAACAGACTCTTGAGGCTTCTGTCTTTTCATACACAGAAACCAGGATATGTTTAAAACTTCTTGCTTAGATCGTTAGTGAATTTTCATTGTAGTCCTTGACATTAAACTAGGCAATATAGAGATTTGATTTCTCAAGTAGCAGAGTTGGTAGAGCAGTCTGCTATGTTGTGAATTCACATTTTTCATCCTTTATTAACTGTCTTGAACTCAGGCCTCGTAGCTCTGTGACATATGTAGCTGTACTGTGACATCATAAACCCCATCTTACGGGAACCTACCTACAGATTGGAGGTAGTCCACTAGGTGCTCATTAAATGCTGTGTTACAACATTGTGAGGTTTTCCCAGATTTAAGTGTCATTAGTAAGGGTTTTTTTAAAATTGCAAAGGCTGTCAAGGCTGTCAATTGCATCATCTTAACTTATTTCTTCAGATTAACTACTGTCTATAGTGAGGTTTTCAGTGGATGTGGTGGCATCAGCATAATCTATGCTTCAGGCATCCTATAGAAGAGGACTGTTCTTCAGGGGACCTGGAAAAAAAGGTAAAACATGTCTACTATGAATTCATGCAACACACTTTTACAGATTCATTATAAATAAAGGTATGACAATTATGATATATAAAATTCATCCATCTTACATCTTTAGGTTGTTTTTCGAGCAGCTGCCTACTTGATTACTGGAATGTGATGAATATATCCCTAGATTTTCCTGTGACTTTCTCCCTCTTCATTCAGACTTTTTGCTCAAGCATTCCCTCCTCTGAGAAACTTGCCACAAGTGTATCTTAAATAGCCTCCTTCCATGTCCTCCAGTCCCCATCGCCATTTGCTAAACCCTTACGCTGCTTTATTTTTCTTTCTAGAATTTAGCCCCATCCAAAATTATGTATTTAGTTTCTTCCATCTATTTAGTGTCTGTTTCTGACCTAGGAGGGCAGGGACTTTTCTTGTTCCCTGCTGTATCCCCATTGTCTAGATTGGTCCATAGGGTAGGCTCCCAGTAAAAGTTTGTTGAGTGAATAAAGGAGTGAGTTAATTCATAAATATAACTTGTTTCTGTCAGATTTTTGCTTACTAAAAAAAGAAAGTTTTGGAATGAAGACTTAAAGATTTCTCTTTTTACCTGCACTGTGCATATTGAATTAATTCAAGTGAACTTAAGTTTGTCTTGCTATGTGTTTTAGGAAGGACGTCTTAGTTAATTAATACCCTTTTGTTTCTAGAGCTTCTGTAAAACCCAATTTGCACATTATGAATAGAATAGATACAGTATTCTTCATAGATAGCTCTTTGTTGATATTTCTCACATCTGTATTTCCTATCTGAGCTCTAACCCAAGCATTGGTCCCATAAATTCTTCTTGCTTATTAAACATTTCCACCTGGTTGTTCTACAGTTACATACCATTGCTTTAAACTTAGCCTGTCTAAAACTGAAGTTATCACCTTACAGAAAACGAAAATCTTAACCATTTCTTACTTTAGGGCCTTTGTACTTTCTGTGTTGTCTGTACCATACTGTACTTCAAGGGCAGCCATATTTCCCTGATCTACCAGGGTAGGAGGACTTGTGATTTTTTTTTAATGAATAATGGTGAAGTTTAGTCTATTAACTCTGCCAATACAGTTGTAGGTTTAATGCTAGTCATTTAATCACTTTTGGCAAAATCAGTGAGAAAATAGACTATCTTGACAGTTCTCTAGATCTAAGGGGTTTATTTAATAGGTTATATCTGAATTCCGACTCTAGGGTGTGTCATTTGTGCTCGTTCTCAGCATTTATTTCAGCAGTTTAATGGCAGTGCTGTCTGATGAGCTTTTGCACTACCCAGTCTGGACACGTAGATGTTCTTGTAGTTAAAGAATTTGTATATTCGTTTCCAGGCTTCTGAGGAAGCTTGTATTAGTGGGTATAGCTCCCTTTCCACAGCAGTTTTTGTTGACACAAGCCATTTCGATAGAGCTGTTGTTTAAAAATATAAAATCCTGAGAGTTGTGCTTGAAAGTTAAAGCAACTTAACACATGATTCATAATTATCAAAAGCCTATGAATCTTACTATAATTGTTTTTCAGTTTTTCAAAATAACTGATTTCTTCGAACCGAGAGCATTTCCCTGCAGGAAGTGAATGAGCACTACCTGCTATTTCAATCCACAGGTCCAGTTTGTAAGAATATTTGAGTACTCTTGATTTTTTCCCTATAGTTTTTCAAGTTCATTGTCTTCAGATATCTTACTCTAGATTTAAAAAAGTAAAATGCTGGGAGTCACTGGGTATCTGACAAAGAATCTCTGTTGTTGTTGTTGGGTGTTGAGTCAGTTCAGACTCATAGCAAGCCCATGTGACAGTAGAACTGCCTCATATTGTTTTCCAGGCTGTAATCTTCATGGAAGCAGATTGCCACGTCCTTCTGCCACAGAGCAGCTGGAAGGTTCGAATTACTGACCTTTTGGTTAACAGCTGAGCTCTTAACCACTGTACCACCAGGGCCCCTCTCTGTGCTGCCATAGCAGAGCTGAAATCACAGCCCTCCTCAGCACTGTGCTCTGTGCACTGTAAACCAAGAGCATAGAGGCTGCATTACTGTGGAGCAGCAGTTTTCAAAGTGTGGTCTGCGGAACCCTGAGGTTCATAAGAATGCTACAATGCTATTTTCTTTTTTTCGCTGTATTGACATTTGCACAAAAGCAGTTTGGGGGAGGCGGGGTAAAACTGCTGGCATCTTAGCACAAATCAAGTCATTGGCACCAAACTGTTCTAGTAGTCATTGTATTTTTCACAGCCATGCACTTGACAGCAAAAAAAAAAAAAAAAAAACCCGTTTCCCTTAAGAATATCCTTGATGAAGGGGTAAGAATTGTCAAGTCTATTAAGTCTCAGCCCTTGAGTACATGTCATTTTAATAACTTGTGTAATGAAGCGGGAAGTGCACCGAAAGCACTTCTGCTACATACTGAAGTTTGATGATGTTCTTCAGGAGAAACACTTGCTATTATTTGAGTGATGGGATGAGCTAGTTGGGTTTTTTTTTTCTCCATGGATCGTTATTTTTCTCAAAAGAACAAATAACAGCCATACTATGGCTATTTAAACTTGAATATTTGGAAGACATTTTCTCAAAAATGAATGAAGTAAGCCTATGAGTTCAAGGAAAACAATTAGCAGTATTTATTGCCAGTGATAACATTCAAGCCTTTAAGCAAAAATTTTGAATTTTGGAAAACCTGCATGTGCCACTGTGAGCTTGACAGCTTCCCAGTACTTAGAGACTTTTCTGATGAGATTGAGAGTGATTTTAATTAGTGTGATTTTCTGATAGTGTATCATGAAATGTGTCAACATTTGGAAGATGTGCTTAACTCAGTGAGCCAGTGTTTTCCAAATGACTATCACACAGTATTATAAAACCTTACGTGGGTAAAATATCCATTCAGAGTGCAAGAAAAACCAGTGGGTTATAATGCAACGTATGAAAAGTTCATTGATAGGGTTTCAGATTCCACATTGCAACTAACCTTTTAAACTGCCACTTGTCAAGTTTTGGTGTAGTATTAAAGATGAATAGCCACATTTTTCTGGAAAAGTTGTTAAAATACTCATCCCTTTTCCAACTATGTTATCTGTATAAGGCCCCGTTTTTCTTCACATACTTCAGCTAAAACAACTTACTCCAACAGATTCAATGCAGAAATAGATATGAGAATCTAGCTGTCTTTAGTTAAGCCACTTTAAAAATTTGCAAAAATGTAAAACAATACTACTCTTCTCATTATTTTTTATAAAATGTTATTTTTGTTCACATGTAATGGGTTTACTATTTTTAATAGAGTTACTAAATATTTTTAAATTTTCTCAGTTCAATTTTTAGTACAGAAAATATCAATAAATATAACCAGTAGGGTGCTGGAGCTGGTTTGTACTGGCTTGCAAGAGCTGATTATGTGCATCTCTTTCCACCTCTGTGTTCAGTGTCATCAGGTTGGTAGTCAGCTGTAGTAGGAGAATTTACCCTGCTGAAATCAGCAAAAGCTACCAATCAGGGTTTCCCCTTCCTGAGAGTTAGTTGTTAAGCATTTACCAACACCCTATTGGATATAACCCACATAAACAAAAGCTCTTTCAGGTCAAAAATGTTCAAGAGTGTAAAGGTGTTCTGAGACTAAATGTTAGAGAATTAGTGGTGTGCAGAAAGGAGTGCCTTTTGGTGGTAGGTCCGCACAGCAGGGGTACCTTTTTGTAATTCACACAAAGTTGCCTTTTGTGCTGGTAACATTTGTAGAATAAATCTTCCCAATGTCTTTTAACTTGTAGCAGTTAAATGTACTGGCTTCATTATAGGATAAGCTTTTTCTTTTCCTCTAAAATCTGAGGTGGACAATATTACTCCAGGGGAGGTGGGCTAAACTTGGCCCTTGGGCTGCATGTTGGGTGTGTCTGTACTAGTTTCTTACTTTCTGTGCAACTGTTATCCAGGCTCAGATTAATGCCAGCTCAAGTTCTGGCTTCCAGACACTGCCTCACTTACTGTTCAGCCATACGGATCTTTCTGTTCTGTACCACTATAACCTTTATGGCCTATACAATTGAGCAATTAGTTCTATGTTGTTTAGTGTGCCATTGTTTCTTAGGTGTTAATTTTTATCACCTACTTTCTACCCTAGTACACCTGCTACAGTGCTCAACACATAGTCTTGCATGTTTAAAAGATTTTTTACTTTTGGATTGCCAGAGAAGTTTGCTTTCCAAGGGAATGGTGTTATAAATAAATATTACATTTGTTGTAAACCCAGTTTTTAGTAATTCTTTTCAAGTATTTGCATAAGTGGATTGGAAATCACTGATGTTCCTTAAAATGAGGTCACACAGAGGCTTCCTTCAGAGATCCTGTGGTTATACTATGACTTCGTGATAGACACTGGTGGCTTATCTCGTTTCCAAGTGGCTTATTTCATTTTCAGAGCCTTTGGCTGTTTTGAAGAAGTCATAGTGAAATAAATGGTGAATCTTAGCAACATGAGGGAAAGTTTCTAAGATTACACTAGCCTAATACAGGACAGAGTTGTTTACTAATTAGAAAACTTGGCAGGCTTTGAATCCAGAGGAGTGGAGATACTGCATTTTTGCTGGTAGGGATCTCAGTTAACAGCTCGCAAGGTAGCTATGAGATGGCTGTACTTGCCTTCTCCCTGCTGGTGCTGAGTGACAGTCTGGCCCTCTCTGGGTGCTCAAGCTAGGGGAAAGGAAAAGTGTGAGCAGGCCACACTATCTCCAAGCTCTAAGCTTGCCTTGGCACAGAGATGCTAAGGGCATGAGAGGTCCTGATAAAAATAGCAATTTCTTTGGTTTGTGCCTTTTTTGTGTTTATGGGGAAATAAAAGTAACTGTGATTTTTATCAGTAGAAAGACAAGGTATCCGCTTGCATCTAGCATAAAATATAATTCCAAATGTTTACTTTATTAAAAAATAATTCAGCATATTTAAGTTCTGTCTTCAGTTTCTCTTAAGTACACTTGAAGTTAAAAAGAAGTTAGGAAGGGTAATTTATACTCTGGCCTAAAAAAGGGTTCACTGTTAGTAGTCGCGAAGTCGTAGTGAGGTAGTTTAACTGCTTTAGAACTTTATGCTTGGAACGTTCTTAGCCACCGAAGCATGGGAACCGAAAGTGAGGAGCATGGATTCTTTAATATCTATCACATCAGAGAATGACTGTTCTAGGACAGTAACCACCTCCTCATGGTAAGTACCACAGCTTGTCTGTCATTTCGCAGAAGCAGGAAAAAGAAAAGAAAAATTGACCAGTCATAATGGGTATTTCTGAAAAACAAAAGAACAAGCAGAAAAGGCTCAGCCATAATCCTCAATGATGATCATTTTTGCAGGTTTCTGTAGCTGGATCAGGCACCGGAAGAGGCTCCCCAGCTGTAACTGTAGTGCAGTTACCTTCGGGCCAAACTGTACATGTAATTCAGACACCACAGCCATCGGTTATTCAGTCACCACAAATACAATCTGTTCAGGTTAGCTGCCTTCCTGGATGACTTGTCTTTGACTTCCTTGAGCCTCTTTTCCTTTTACTAATTTCATCATTTATCATATTTTTCACTGTGTAATTTTTATGCTCAAATATTTTTACTAGACATTTGGGGGAGTTTCTTTTTTATGTATGAAGAGCATTGTGCCCTGCTAGGTACATGAACCTCACTTAAGACTTGCAGTTTTGTTGTCAGTGCTTAATTTGCAGAATAAGTAATTTCCAAATGACAGTTCACTTCTTATTCAAGTATTGCATTGTATTCAAACTCTGGTTTAGCAAAGCTGTCCCGTGGTGTTTAAAAATATTTTGAGGGTTCTTTGAAGAAGATGTCTGATAAACATAGATTGCATTTCCTGTGCTGTTTTCATGAATACTCAGGTTAGTAGATAGGTAGAAATTTACTTTCGATGAAAAATACATAATTCTTAGAAAACAACATGATGTCATTGGCACCTAGGCATTATGTTTATACATCATGTACCCCTCTCAGATTAAACCTTGGCTTTTGTAGCTGTCGTTATTATTGGGCTGTGATCCAGAGACATATTTTATTATTTATTTTTATCAAGGTTGGTCATAAATCGTTAAAATTCCTTGACACTAAAACTTTCTTTTTTGTCTTTTTGGCATAAGTAGATGTTAATGATTAAGTATGTATTTTTTTATGGATACAGTTTTTTGAAGCATAGTCTTCCTGTTTACTGAGTTTATTTCTGTTACTCTTTTAGGTCAGTTTGTTATTATCCTTTAAATGTTGACATTATTTGAACCTAGTTGATGACTAAAAACATCTTGAGGAAAACAGATGAGCATACCTTTTCCTGCATGTTTGAGTACCGTTTATCTCAGAATAAGGATGAGAGTTGCAGCGTGATTTTTAAAGTGATAAATCTACAGGCATTAAAAGCTTGCCTTTTTTTTGTCACAGGTATCCTTTCCTGTGTTGCCCTTGATTTTTCTGTGATGGCACTTGATTCCAAGAGTTTCTGAGTCTTTCTGACCCTGGTTATAGAACAAGGAAGTCATTCCTCTGTCCTGTTTGTATTCTGACTTTTATTGTGGTGTGGACATTTATTGAGGTGTAGTTTTAACCCAGCTGATATTGGAGAAAAGTATCATTTTATATTTAGTAGGCTTTTTTGTTAAATGAAAAGTCTAATTATCTTTTTAGAGAGAGGTGCTGATGGAGCTTGTCTTAAAATTTCTTCCTGTTGGACAATGGACAAGTCACTTAATCTGTCTGTATGAGCTTCAGTTTTCTCTAAAATGAGTAAATAATAGCCTGCTTCACATTGTCATGTTGTTAGATGCTGTTGAGTTGGTTCCCACTCATAGCGACCCTATGTACAACAGAATGAAACACTGCCTGGTCCCGCACCATCCTCACAATTGTTGCTACAGTTGAGCCCATTGTTGCAGCTACTGTGTCAGTCCATCTTTTTCACTGACCCTCTACTTTACCAAGCATGATGTCCTTCTCTGGGGACTGGTCCTTCCTGATAACATGTCCGAAGTCCGTGAGACAAAGTTTTGCCATCCTTGCTTGTAAGGAACATTCTGGCTGTGTTTCTTCCAAGACAGACTTGTTCATTCTTCTGGCAGTCCGTGGTGCAGTCAATATTCTTCGCCAACACCATAATTCAAAGGCATCAATTCTTCTTTGGCCTTCCTTATTCATTGTCCAGCTTTTGCATGCATATAAGGCAACTGAAAATACTATGGTTTGGATCAGGTGCACCTTAGTCCTCAAAGTGACACCTTTGATTTATAACACTTTAAAGAGGTCTTTTGCAGCATGTTTGCCCCCTGCAATACATGATCTGATTTATTTACTTACTTTTATTGTACTTTAGATGAAGGTTTACAGAACAGACTAGCTTCTCATTAAACAGTACACATATTGTTCTGTGACATTGGTTAACAACCCCACGACATGTCAACACTCTCCTTTCTCAACCTTGGGTTCCCTATTACCAGCTTTCCTGTCCCCTCTTGCCTTCTAGTCTTTGCCCCCCAGGCTGGTGTGCCCCTTTAGTCTCGTTTTGTTTTATGGGCCTGTCTAGTCTTTGGCTGAAGGGTGAACCTCAGGAGTGACTTCAGTACTGAGCTAAAAGGGTGTCTGGGGGCCATACTCTCGGGTTTCTCCAGTCTCTGTCAGGCCAGTAAGTCTGGTCTTTTTTTGTGAGTTAGAATTTGGTTCCACATTTTTCTCCAGCTCTGTCTAGGGCCCTGTATTGTGATCCCGGTCAGAGCAGTCAGTGGTGGTAGCCAGGCACCATCTAGTTGTACTGGACTCAGTCTGGTGGAGGCCATGGTAGTTGTGGCCCATTAGTCCTTTGGACTAATCTTTCCATGGTATGATTTCTTGACTGCTGCTTCCATGGGCATTGATTGTGGATCCAAGTAAAATGAAATCCTTGACAACTTCGATATTTTCTCTGTTTATCATGATGTTACTTATTGGTCTGGTTATAAGGATTTTTGTTTTCTTTATGTTGAGATACAATCCATACTGAAGGCTGTAGTCTTTGATCTTCATCAGTAAGTGCCTCAAGTCCTCTTTACTTTCAGCAAGCAAGGTTGTGGCATCTGCATAACACAGGTTGTTAATGAGTTTTCCTCTAATTCACATACTGCCTTCTTCTTCATGTAGTCCAGTTTCTCTAATTATTTGCTCAACATACAGATTAGGTATGGTGAAAGGATACAACCCTAATGCACACCTTTCCTGACTTTAAACCACACAGTATCCCCTTTTTCTGTTTGAACAACTGCCTCTTGGTCTATGTACAGGTTCCTCATGAGCACAATTAAGTATTCTGGAATTCTCATTCTTTGCAGTGTTATCCATAATTTATTATGATCCACACAGTTAAATGCCTTTGCATAGTCAGTAAAACACAGGTAAACATCTTTCTGGTATTCTCTGATTTCAGCCAAAATCCATTTGACATGAGCAATGATATCCCTCATTCCACGTCCTCTTCTGAATCCTGCTTGAATTTCTGACAGTTCCCTGTCGATGTACTGCTGCAGCCATTTTTAAATTATCTTTGGCAAAATCTTAGTTGTGTGTGATATTAATGATATTTTTTGAGGTCGTAGCCTCAGGTAGGGAAGTTGTTATGGTTACATGAGAGATGTGCGAAAACTCAGTGTAAAGTGATAAATATTTGGTGGTGATATAGGATTGTCTCATTGCAATGACAGTTTTTCCAATAAGTTTTATTATTCATTGTGTGAATGTTTTTATGCGTAGGGTGTCCATAGCAGAGCTCCATGGTCATATGTGTAGGTAAACACGTATACATATCCGTGTTCTTTGCAAACTATGTGTTCTTTTTTTTTTTCACTGTTGCATTGTTGATATTTTAATGAGCTCTTTTGATTTTGTCCAAATCAAATTCCTATGTAATTGAAATATTAAGTGATTTTTGTAAGCTCAGAACCACCCAAATCTCTCAGAGTTAAATGGCTGATAGTATTAAGTGAGTGCAGTAGTGCTGTTGGAGAAATTCATTATTTTAGTTTTCTGTCTTCAATAATCATGTTATTATTACATTGAATATTACTTGACTTGAAAAATTAAATCATGCTTGACCCTCTGGCCTTTCTTTTAAAGAGAAATTCCTTATTTTGGCATTCAAGATCTACAACCATTAAGCCCCAGCTTGCTTCTTGAAATATAAATCCTAACTTTAGCCAGGCTTCTTTGCTCACTTGTTTCCTGCATAAATATTCTTTCTTCTTTGCATCTGTCTCATCCCTAATTTGAAGACCCAGCTCAAGTCAACTAGAAGAGATCAGTGAAGTGTAATTATGAAACCTAGGTGCTTCTTCTGCCTCTGTCAGTTGCTCACTCACTCCCTGTTGGATTTGTAAGGGCATTCCCAGGTTTAGGATCTTAGAGCTTATGTATGTTATGTTCGGTCTTTTCCTGTGCAACCTCACCTGACATCTCAACCATTCTTTCCTTTGCATCCCTGTAGACTCTCCTATCTGTACCATTCATTTACACACTCACTCGTCCACTTGTTTTATATCTTAAATGTTAATGTATCTACTTCCTTTCCAAACAAGACCGTGAGCTTTTTTATCGTGGGTTCGCCATGTTCTGTAGCTTGATAGCCCCCACAGCACCTGGCTTATTGCTGTACACCTGCACCCTTACACTGTTGGTTGAGTGAGGGAGATCATCTATTTTATGATGCATTTCAAAAACTCTTGTATTATAGGTAACAACAATTGCAGAGACAGATGAGTCTGCAGAATCAGAAGGTATAATTGATTGTCATAAACGTAGAGAAATCCTTTCACGAAGACCCTCTTATAGGTAAGTTACTGAAATTTCCTACTTTAATAATATTTTTTCCAAAAAAAGAATAATTGTACAACATATTCTTCCAGTATAGTTTTTGTTTTAAATTTCATTCATCTACCTTAATTATTTATATTGTTGCATTTTATTTTAGAAAAATACTGAATGAACTTTCCTCTGATGTGTCTGGTGTTCCCAAGATTGAAGAAGAAAAATCAGAGGAAGAAGGAACCCCACCTAACATTGCTACCATGGCAGTACCAACTAGCATATATCAGACTAGCACGGGGCAATACAGTATGTATGCTACAGTACGATAAGATACACTTCTCACGTTAAGTCTTCTGAAGTTACATTGAAGCACCTAGGGTTTTGGCGTTAAATTAGTCCATGTAAAATATACCTAAAGTGTGTATTATAGAATGAAAAGTATGTGTTATACAAGTAAGAGATTTGCATTGGCAGCTGTGATACACCTTTTAAAAGTAAACGTTTTCATTACTGAATGTAGAAAAAAAATTTTGGGTAAAAGTGAACAAGGGACAGTTTTTCCTATATATGTGTTTATGTTCATCTCTAGTAAAAATTTAAAACTTAACCATTTTTTGTTATCTTTATGGAGCATGCGAACATCATAAGAGATAAATGTATTTGATTCTTGTTGGCTCTTGTTACCAGCCATTACATATTATGCTTAGTAATCTAAAGGAGGTACATTTGTGTTTTAAAATTATGTTTTACATGTAATTCTGTGTTCATTACTCTACTGTATTAATTTGTGCTGCAGTTTTTCTTAACAGAGTATGGAAAAATGATATATCCTTTGAAAGTATAGCAGTTGAACTAGATCATTTTATTTGAAATTTTAAGCACTGAAAGCTCTAAATAAACAGATACATTCACATTTATTCTTGTGCATTTTAATGGATTGTTAATTCTGTGCTTTTTGCTCTAATTAAAGCACTGTTTTTTCCCAAATAAAGAACAACTTTGATACATAAAAATACTTCAGCAAAAAAAAAAAAACTGTAAAAAGAAAAGGGAGGGGGAAATTACAGAAACAGGATAGAGAAGAAAAAGAAAAAGGTAGCAAGTTAGGTACTGGAGTACATGTGACACTAAATGGTGTGTTGGTCCAAATAAGGTGTTTTAGATATATTTTCTGTATTTAAAAAGTAATAACACCTGGAAAAAACCTTAAGTAGTAATTTAGACTTGGCTCTTAAAGCAAGCTATAATCTTCTTTGACATATCGGAAGACCTTATATAGTCACTGGTTTTTTTTTTTTGAACTTTTCTTGTAATGGTGATAGATAACTCTTCTTTGGTAATTCAAGTTCTTTGGGTAGGTCCTCCCATGATACCAGGCAGTCTTCACAGGGTGCCTGGTGGACATGCCCAAAATCAGTATTAGGAAAAAAAAACCAGCCCACTGTCAGAACTGGGCCTTGAAGTTTCTACTGTCATTTCCTTTTTATTATTTCTCTGGTTTATATGCTTTCTTGTCTGGCCAAGTAGGACTATATGGTGGGAGGTTTAGAACTGTAAATCATAGTTTACTGGTGTGCCTCTGCAGTGCAGCCGGCAGGTGACAGGAGTGCTGAGTCCCCGGACGGGCTGGGCAGGGCTTGGAGCCACCAGAGCCTCCTTGGCTGGTCAGCTCTGGCCTTGAGCAGCTGTACACATACTATTTTTTTTTTTAATTGTACTTCAGGTGAAGGCTTACAGAACAAATAGTTTCTCATGAAACAGTAGTACACATATTGTTTTATGACATTGGTTAACAACCCCACAACACATCAACCTTCTCCCTTCTCGAGCCTTTTTTTTTTTTTTTTTTTGGTGAAAATATACATAGCCAAAGATACACCATTTCAAAAATTTCTACACGCACAGTTCAGTGACATCAACTATGCTCTTGCAATTGTGCTGCTATTCTCACTTTAGATGAAGGCTTACAGAACAAAATAGTTTCTCATTTAACAGTTAGTATACATGTTGCCCTATGACAATGGTTAACAACCTCACAACACATCAACACTATCCTTACTGAACCTTGGGTTCCCTATCACCAGCTTCCCTGTCCCCTTCTGCCTTCTGGCCCTTGTCCCTGGACTGCTGTACCTCATTAGTCCCATTTGGTTTTATGGGGCTGTCCACTCCCAGGCTGAAGGGTAAACCTCGGAGATGACTTCACCACTGAGCTAAAAGGGTGTCTGGGGGCCATACTCTCGGGGTTTCTCCAGTCTCCTTTAGGCCAGTAAATCTGGTCTTTTTTTTGTGAGTTAGAATTTTGTTCTACATCCTCCTCCATCTCTGTCCAGCACCCTCTGTTGTGATCCTGGTCAGAGCAGTCAGTGGTGGTAGCCGGGCACCATCTAGCTGTACTGGGCTCAGTCTGGTGGAGGCCTTGAGCAGCTATACACATACTATTATTTTCTATTTGTGTGATGACAGAGGAAAGGTGGGAAATTACTGCTGGACTAACACTAAGACATCTTAAGTTTTTGGAGATGATCTAAGGTGCTGTCATCTTCGCATTTCCTCTGGCATATCCTAATGCTGCTTAAACCAAAAACAAAACCCACTGCCATCGAGTCGATTCCAACTTGTAGCGACCCTATAGGACAGAGTAGAACTGCCCCATAGGGTTTCCAAGGAACAGCTGGTAGATTCAAACTGCTAATATTTTTGCTTAGCAGCCAAACGCTTAACCGCTGAGCCACCAGGACCTGGTGTAAACCATGAGTGATCCCTTTACAGAGTTCTATGGAAGGGGATAGTGCAGGTTTATTTGCCTAGATTGTTAACTGAAAATGGAAATCGTGAAAACCTGGTGGGTTAAGAGAATGTTGAAGCTGGAGACGATGTGGGGAAGGAACCCTGGGCCTGGGAGTCCAGAGAGATGGCTTCTGGCTCTGGTCCCTGCAAACTCAAATATTGGGATGAGAAGCTTTATGTTCGCATCTCAGGTTTTTAGTCTTTGAAGTGGGAATAATATGAAATTGCCAGACCTCTGAAGTTAGTACGGGGACAAAAGGATAAAACAGATGAATGTGGGGCAAAAAGAACATGCTACTATTAACACTGGTCAGAGGAAATGTAAGGAAGCAGTGACAGAGTCTCAGTCCCGGCCATTAAACTCTTTCCTCCGGCCAGCATCGATGCCTTCATTCCTCTTGGGCTCTCAGTGCGTGCTTACAGCGGGGGGTCTGCATCAAACCTCACTCGGGGGTGGGGGGGGGGTAGAGTCAGAAATTCTGGTTGAGACCTAGAAGAGCAAATGTTTAGAAATTAGACATTTGTCTCTTTGCCACGTAAGAGGTCATGAACTCTCTCTGACTTAGATTTCTTAATTTGGATCAATACAGTATGATCCTGGCAGCTATTTTAAAGAGAAGTTGTGGTGGTTCTGTGTGTGCGGTCTATAGATACAGAGTGCCGTTGATTGGTTCACAAAAAGATTTCAGAGCTATCTGATGCCTTTGGTAAAAATATGTTTCTAGGACATTCAGTGACATTTGTTTATGTACTTTTTTTTTCATTTGAGAAAGGAATACTCACATTTGAACTTTTTAGAAGACGTTTATTTAATTGAAGGTAAATATATACTTAACAAGATCTATTTCATTGATCCTATGTCTTACTAGCAATAACTTAACAAGTATTAATGCTTTCATGTTGTACCTAAATATCTAGAAATAGAAACGATTACTGGTGTCCTTTGGCAGAGGCGTAGCAAGAGTCACGAGCATCCAGAGGCAATATCTAAGTTGCCCCTCCCGTCCAGTTTCAGGATGAGTAGAGATTGATGGTGATGTGTCAGCAGAAACCAGCAGAAAGGCCTTACCCCCTCTCGTCCAGCTGCTTTAGTCAGGCGCCTTTCATATTTGTAGCGCCTCTGAATGTCATTCCATGCCTCGTCTGGCACCCCCTAAAACTTGCACCTGGGGGCAAGTGCCCCCCTCCTGCCCCTTCCCTCACTATGCCTCAATCTTTGGTTCTTAGAATAGTGAAGTTTATTTTGCTAGAATATCTATAGAATTTCCATTGTATTTATGTGTATCTATTTTTGAGACCCTTTCATGACCTTTTATTGCAAAAATTTATTTTAGATTTAATTCTTTGTTCAACTTTTATCCATGATGACTTTCCCCCAAACTTTGTTTTCTTTTCTCTTAAAAAGATTATCCTTTCAGATTAATTCTTTATTTTTAATTTGGTATAGTGACAGTTAGTTGGAATTAAAAAGAACTAAGTATGTGTCAAAGCTGAAATAAAATAAAAGTAAACATACTTAGGTTTTCTCATATAAACAGTTACATTTGTAAATAGTTGAAGGTTAGATATTTGACAGAAGTTGGCTTCATTATTTTCAGGTTTTTTTTTTTTTAATCACAAAAACTAAACAATAAAAGTTGGAATACGTTACTCCCTGGAGGTAAGAAAAATAAAATAGGCTGGGATTCATTATTGCAACACCAAGTAGGTGAGCGTCACTTACACAGTCTTCCTGGAGGTACAGATCTTAGTGGTAGATTTGTTGTATGATAATTAAGTGATTCTGGTTAGAGAAAATCTGTTGTATCTCAGGAGATTATCTGTGAATCAGGATGGTGGCTCAGGTAGTCCTAGAATTAGCAAAGAATGTTACTTGCTGCATACTACGTTTAAAAGATGCATTAAATTAGAGTGAATTCATAAAAGCCTAGTAAAAGCAAGTGAAGAAATTGAAATGTTTGATGAAGTTTCTTTACTCATTAAATTTTCTCTAAAGACAAAATGTTTTCTTCTATCCCTCACTCTACTGTATCCTACTCCCTCCATTACCAATTAAGAACTATCTCTCATCCAAGACTTAACATTTTTGTCCACATATCCCTTGTCTCTCTGCTTGCTCCTACCTTATTTTACTAGGAACCTTATTAGAATGACTCTCTACTAACTCATCTTTACTGGAATTCTTATACACTAAAGGTAAGTGTGTCGATCCAAAATCTACCATTATGAAAAGATGTATGTGAACTTTGTAGACTGCTTAAAGAATTCAGAGTACTCCGGAGACGCATATGAATAAACACCAATTCCATTTCTTCATAAATGGGATTTGCACATGATAGGCATACACATTCTAAAGTAAATGCAGTTGCATTTATTATTAGGTATAATGACTTCGCTTAAAATCCTTGAAGCTAACTGTTTCAAAGTAAACATAATAGGTACCTAAAAAAAAAAACAACTCATTGCCATTGAGTTGATATCAACCCATAGTGAGCCTATAGGACAGACTAGAATTGCCCCGTAGGGTTTCCAAGGGATCAGCTGATGGGTTTGAACTGCTGACTCTTAGAGTAAGAAGCTGGTCTCTTAACCACTGTACCACCAGGGTTCCTGGCTCTTGAACTTTAACAATGCAGTGTTAGCCTTCCTTCTGCTGTATGTACGTCTTGGCTTCTAAGGCACAGATACAGTCTCTCTTTTGTGCTCACTTTTTGAATTTAGAGCTGAGAATTCATTGGAAAAAAAGTCTGCTTTTCTTTTTAAAGTTAATGCAGTGAGGTTTCATTTGTGAATCTTTCCATTGCAATTTGGAATGAGGGTGATTTTAGATTGGAATTAATTAAACATTTACATGTTTATGTATTTGAACTAGCTTATATGTACAGGTTTAGAGTTAAAAAGATGTTAGCATCAAGTAAAAAGAGAGCTCAGACAAAAATCTTAATTTATAAAAATTTTATTCCTTCTTCATTTGATCAACTTTTTTTTTCAAGTCTTCCACCCTTTTCTTGCTCATCTTTCTCTTCTTCCTTCTTTATTAATTATAAAGGACTTTGAAATAATTACCCTTTAAATTAAAACTTTTTTATCAGAATTGTTGAATTTTTCTCCCATAGTATTATTTCCTTTAATCATACTAATAGCTCTTGGGAGAAGTGCCCAGTGGTAATTAATAGTGGAAGTAGCAGATTTTTAAGCACAGTTTGTGTCCCAAGAACTTTTTTAGAACTTATTGTCTAGATTAGTCAATGTGATACCATCCTGGTTACCACAGTATATGGTGGATTGGGTGGGGAAAACCATACTTGGGTTAATACTTATTTGAAATTAAATACTATGATTAGATAAGGATATATATAAAGATGTTTGTGTAACCAGCTAAAACTAACATAGTAGAAATGTACTCAGCAAATTAATTTTTTACATATTTTATGTTTAGAGTAACTCATTCTTAATTTCAGTGTGTTCAACATTTAACCAGTGGGTATAGAGTGACCTACTTAATTGTAGAGTATAACCTACCTGAGATGTTGAGGGGGAGAAGTGTTATTTAGGTAGCTCCCAGAGCAAGTAGGACAATAGAACCTAACCTCTACCCACTACTGGTCAAGCAGATGACGTACTAACAGGTTTGAGTCAATAATGGAAATTGAAGTTGAGTTTAATTGACTGTATAATCTAGCTAAGGATCCTGGTGACAAAGTGATTTAAGTGCTCAGCTATCAACTGAAAGGTCGGTGGTTTGAACCCACCAGTGGCTCCGCAGGAGAAAGATGTGGCAGTCTGCTTCTGTAAAGATTACAGCCTTGGAAACACTATGCGACAGTTCTACTCTGCTGTATAGGGTCGCTATGGGTTGGAGTTGACTAGATGGCAGCGGGCTTGGTTTATAATCTAGCTGTTCAATATTAATTCAGTTTATGAAACTGTAATATTATTAAGGATTAGTCATGGGAGAAATTTAAGTTATGCATATAGTCCATAAAAAAAAACAACAATATTTGCTCTGCTTGAGATCCAGTCAATATTCATGGGTCTGTATGGACTCCCATTGCTACCAACAAAAATGTATATGGCCATGGGTTTAAGCGTTTATGCCTCAGCTGCATGTGTCAATCCAGAAAAGCATTACTAAGGATTAGGTCCCCAAAGTAAAATCAGTAAGAAATACAAAGGTATTTCATTTTCATTACTCACTTATGGCCTCAATAAGGACCAATCAGTTTATTTAAAAATGATAGATCAAACATGGTATCTAGGATTTGTTTTTAAAAACTCCGGGGAAAAAAAAAAGCTTGAGGGTGAGTGAGCAGGAAAAATAGATGATACAAAATTCTCTTCTACTTTTATGTTTGCTAGAAATTTTCCATAATTTTTTAAATAATTAAGTAAAAGATGTATGACTAAACTCAGTTAATTTTCTTATTTTTTCCTACTGCTTAGTTTGATGTATGTTTACTAAAAACATATTATGCTATCTTTGAATATTTTGCAACCTAAAAAGTTCCTTTTCAGCTTTTTGAAAACACACACACACACAGAAAGCCTATTCCTAATATCCTGAAGCATTAGGAAATCTTGTTTATTGTCCAACAAGAGATAACATTTTGAATGGGAAGGTCCTCTGTCATTTTGCAATGCTAATATCAAGAGTGCCTTCTGTACAAAAATAAAAGCTAAGCTAAAATATGAGACTTACCAGTAGGAACATTTTTCACCTTGAGCCCACGTGTGTGCGTGCATGTGCGTGCGTGTGCGTGTGTGTGTGTGTGCGCGCGTGTGTTTAGCTTTTGTTTCCCACATCTAATTACATAATGACTTGACCAGAAAATAAAAGCTACAGGACAAACAGATTGTTGGTATGTTGGCTTTTCACAGTGAAAAGAAGAAAAGTTTTGGTTGGAATTACGGGGAAAGATTATTGAAAAAGTAAGGATCTTTGTTATCTACGTATTTCACGGTTCATATCCTTGGAAGCAGCTGCTGTCACCTCAGATTTCCTAATCAAAAAGCTTGATATTTGTATTAGAGTTGAAAAATTAAGTTCTATATTTGGAATTTGATACCAAACTTCATTTAACTCTACTGGATTCACAGGCGGCTTAAATTGGTTATAATACAGTCTGCCTTAAGGAAACAATAGCCATTCATTCATCATTTTTATGAGTGCCTGCTGTGTGTTAGACCTTTTGCTTAAATGATGTTAAAACCTAATACTTGTGGTTATACTGCCTGTGTCTGTGCTTTCTAAAGCACACCTTCTATCACATCAAACTAATTGTCAACTGAAAATACACACTCAGATATATGACAACATAGGAAATTCATTCATGTCCAGCCATGAAGATCCAAGAAAGCAATATCTCTTGTCTTTTTCATACTTCTCTTTTAAGAAGTTAGACATAGTTAGAGCTCTCCGAAACCTGCTTATTGTATGAGGTGAAACTTGAGACCCTTGAAAATTTTGGGAGAGTCATGTTGAAACCCTGTTTTTAAAATTTGAACAGAATAAAATGGCCTGGATGAGCCAGATAAAGTGATAGTACCCCAGGGTTTCTCAGTCCCGGCACTATTGACATTCTGTAACCGATTATTCATTTTCTGTCACTCATATTCTAATACAGCCTGTCAGTGAACAAAAATGCACAGAATGTGTCTGTATTGAGATCTTTTTAAAAATGTTCATCCACATTTCTCTTGGCTCTAGAACCTTAAGTCAAAGAACTGAAGATTTGTTGTTGCTGTTGTTACCTTTCCACAGTTCTGACAGGCTTATCCTGTCCCATCATCACCTAAGTGGTCTTTTGCTTAAAACCAAAATCCAAACCCACAGCCGTCGAGTTAATTCGAACTCATAGCAACCCTATAGGACAGAGTAGAACTGCCCCATAGGGTTTCCAAGGCTGTAAATCTTTACGGAAGCAGACTGCCACATCTTTTTCCTGCGGAGCGGCTGGTGGGTTTGAACCGCCAACCTTTTGGTTAGCAGCCGAGTGCTTTAAACACTGCGCCACCAGAGCTCCTTGGTCTTTTGCTTAGATAACATTTAAATGTTCGGGGATGAGTATATTCAGAGTATGTTTTAGACATTACTATAACATTCTTGGGCTCAAACATAGCAATGATTGTGAGAATGGCACAGGACTGGACAGTGTTCCGTTCTGTTGTACATAGGGTTGCTATGAGTTATAACTGACTCATCGGCACCGAACAACAACATAGCATCCTTATAAGACATTTACATTGTGTTGTGTTATTCTTACGGTGTCTTTTTTTTTGGTCTTCATTATAGTCCAGTTAGCTACTTTATATATGACTTTTTAAAAGAAAGTATAGCCCTTGTTTCCACTGGTTTCTTGTGCTTAAATTACAACATGTAGTCTTCATGGTAAAGTGTACAGTCCCCTCAGATATTTTGAACAGGACTTAACCTGTCACTTATAGTGAAAATTTAAAGCATTTGATCAATTATTCTTTTGAAACTTTGATGTTACTTTTTTAAATATGACTGGCAAATTTCAGTATTGAGAGAAAGTCTGCCTCATGTATTTGCTGCCATTATCTGTTGTTATCCAAGGCTTTTTGTAGAGGTAAATGTTGTAGCACAACTTCTTTCAATAACATTACCTTTTAAGGTCTTTTCCAACTTGCCATAGTCAAGATGGTAAAGGTCACAGTTTTGTAGACTTGAGCTTTGAAACCGAAATATATAATATTTATTCCTTTAAAAGCTACTTTCTTTCGATGATAAATTAGAAAAATACTTAGCTGAATGAAGGTATAAATTGATTGTAACTGTGATGCTCGAAAGGAAATCTCATGGACCATTTCTTAAATGTTGAAAGAATGTTGTTTATCTATGACTAAAAATATCTGAGAGAATGGAGAAAATTAAAAAGTTGGACTCTTCTGCATCTTCACTCTTCGTCATAAATAATTCAGTTGGATGGGTGCCAGGGAGGAGGAAAACTCCATGGATTATATGAATTTCAAACAATTCTGAATATAAAAATATTTCCAAGTGTTTAAGAGCTTTTTTCAGAGTATTGCCCCATAAAGAAACTGATGATCTTAAGATTCAGAATAGAGAAATAAGGGTAATGGAAATGAGAGGCAGTGGTAATAATCAGACTCAGAATATATTCTCCCAGTCTGGGATTATTAAAAATGAATCTTGAAATTCTCTAATATTTCTTTTCTTTTTCTGTTAAGTTGCTATAGCACAAGGTGGAACAATCCAGATTTCTAACCCAGGATCTGATGGTGTTCAGGGACTGCAGGCATTAACAATGACAAATTCAGGAGCTCCTCCACCAGGTGCTACAATTGTACAGTATGCAGCACAGTCAGCTGATGGCACACAGCAGTTCTTTGTCCCAGGCAGCCAGGTTGTTGTTCAAGGTATATTTTATTAATCTAATACATTTAGAAAACCTGTGGATTACTACATCACACCATTTAGTGGTGATTTGATAGTTTACTGAAATACACAGGAGGTAGATTTTCTTGGAGGGGGGAGCAGGGAGGCACTTGAAAAGACTTGATTAGTATGTTAATTTAATTTAGTACATTAAACAGCAAGGTAAATAAATTATGTGATTTTTACTTTTTAACAGATTTTACAGCTCTAAAGAGGTTAAATTCAGTGTAGGATGATGGAAAAAGGGAATTGCAAACATGAATGTTTTAATTAAGTAAATATCCCAAATATATTTCTGACATTATATATTTCTGACATTACCTAATCTATGAAGACATAAGTATTAAGTCCATGATGCACTGAATTTGTTTTTTTAACCCAGCTGTTATACTCAAGTCTAATTTCCAGACAACTCTTTCCAAACAAATGCTGATTTTTCTTTAGAACATACTTATTATATTTGAATTATGAGGTACCCATTCTAGCTCTTATGGAAGCTGACGATAGTGAAATAAAACAGTTGTAATGTATCCCTAAGCTTTTAGGGTTACCTAAGATTTTATGACTGTATGGAGCCCTGGCAGCCCAGTGGTTAAGCACTTGGCTGCTAACTGAAAAGTCAGCAGTTCGAATCCACCAGCTGCTCCATGGAAGAAAGAGGTGGCGGTCTGCTTCTGTAAGGACTGCAGGCTTGGAAACCCCTATGGGGCAGTTCTGCTCTGTCCCATAGGGTTGCTGTGAGGTGGACTCAGTGGCAGTGGGTTAAGATTTCAATTACATTTGAGTTATACATTATTTTAATTTCATTCAGTTGTGCTTATGGTAACTATAATAGGTGTGTTTAATACAACTTTCAAAAATCCTGTGTTTTAATTGAATTCTATTCCTTTTGATCTGTTTGCTTAGAACTTATGGCATATCGCTAATTTTAAGAATAATAATATTAGGTTTTTTTTAGTTTGAAAGTCTTGTACGTATGGAAGAAAGTAGATTATAATTTGTGAATATCTTAATAGTTAGCTTTAATCTTACATATTTTGGGTGTTACTGTAGAATATGATAAAAGTATACATAGAACTGAAGTGGTGCCACTTAAGGGATAAAAAATGCATAGTACTTACCCAATACTTTAATCTTTTAAGTGTTAAAAAAGAAGCCACCTGTTATATTTCCCACATGCTCATGGACCTTATATGTTTAAGTACATAATTGTAAAAAATAATAATTTCTTATCATTTTATCTTTTTTACATGGAAAATTTACAGTAAACTTGATTCTTTAGCAGCAAAGAGAGTGTTTAAAGTCATTCTGTTCTACATAAATAGTACACACATAAGGCTTGTGCTTTTGGGGTTTCATTTAAGAAGGCTTTTTCTCCTACAAGTCACAAAGGTATTCTTCTCCATTACTTTCTACTAGCTTTACAGTTTTACCTTTCACATTTAGATTTTTAATCCAGCTGGGGTCTACCTTTGTATGCAGTGTTTGTATTTTGGGGCCAGTGTCCCCCTTCTAATGGCTTCTCCTTTCTCCATGAATTTATGGGAATAACCTTAATTGTAAATAGGTTAACATATATACTGACTCTGCCTCAGAACTCTATTCTGTACCACTGATCACTTTTTCTTTGTCAGTGCCATACTGTTTTGTTATTTCATAGGACAAGTTATTTATCAGTGCTGATTTGCTATTTGTGAACCATCATTCTTTAATATGAATTTTGGAATAAGTTTGAGTTTCTGAAAAATCTTTTTAAAATAATAATAAAAAGAAACCAAAGGTGAACCTGCATTTAATTTATGGATTAATTTACAGAGACTGAAGTCTTTATAATGTTAAATTGACCTATTCAAAAACAGAGAATATCTCTTCATTCATTCCGATCTTATTTTACTCTTTCAACAGTTTAATATTTTCCTCCATAGAGGTCTTGCATATTGTTTGTTTAGTTAGTTCCTAAATGCTTTATGGTTTTATTGCTATTGTGAATGGTACCTTATTTTTCAGTTACATTTTCTAGTTAGTTATTGCTGGCATAGAGAAGTTTTTTTTAAGTTGTTTTACCTATCAACCTTGCTAAACTCATCTAATGTTCTGTTGATTTTCTGTGAATCAATCTGTGATACTATGTGGATGTGTATATTATATACAAGTAGTGATATTTTGTTTCCTGCCTTTCAATCTTTAGTTCTCTTCCTCTTTCTTTCCCTCCCTCTCCTTTCCTCTCTCTCTCTTTTTTAATAATGGTGGCCCAGAGCTCTAGTTCTGTGTTAAACACAGAAGGGGCAGTGAGCATTCTTGTCTTCCTTAACTTCAAGAGATTGCTTACTTCCTGTCCACCTTCCACCCTGTCATCACACTGAAAGGTCACATCCATTTTATTGGTGAGTTTTCAGTCCTAAACTTGAGCAGAGTATTTGACATTGTTGACTGCCGCCTCCTTCACTTCCCCAGTGCTGCATTCTCTTTGTTTTTCTCTCCCTCGGGTCTTTCTCTCAGTCTCCTTTGCTGGGCTTATCTCCCTCTGCCCACCGCCTACCTCCCACCTCATAGATGTGACCAGTATTCCTCAGGATTGCATCCTGGGCCCTCTTCCCACCTGACTGGATAAACTCTCCCTGGATGCCCTCATTCCCTCTCGTGGTTTCAATTAATGTGGCTACGCCCCTGACTCCAACTGACTACTTGGATGTCCCGTGCCCATCTCTGCCTCCTTAAGTCCAAAACTCAGCTCCACTTTTCCACCCCAAATCTCTTTATTTACCCTAGTTCAGTGATGTACCACTACCTATCCTGTTGCTTCAAGTCAGAAACCGGGGTCTTCCTAATCATCTTCCTAGTCATGTGAGAGACAGCAGCTCCCTTCTTGGCCCAGTCTTTTGGGAATTGTTTCTGGAAGTTCCGCTAAGAGTTTCTTTCTTCATCCCTCCCAACAATTCTGGGAACTACTACTATTTCTTAAGAACAAAAGTCTCTGCCTCTGACATTTCCCTTTCTCTATTATACTCTCTATTCTTCAGTTCAATGATACTTCTAAAATGGACATCTAATCATATCCTGCTCAGAACCCTTCAGTGGGTGTCTGTTACTGCTACACAAAGTTCAGAATCCTTAACATGGCCCACATCTCTGCTTGGTGTAGGCAGTTGTATGTTAGATTTCTTTCATTTCCTCTGATGTGGCTGCCACCCTCCTCCCCTCCTCTCTAGGGCCTTCACACATAGCTGTTTGCTCTGACAGAAACATATTCCCCAGTCTTATGCATTATTCGGATTTCATCTTAGATATCACTTCCTCCAGGAAGCCTTCCCTGATCCTCCAAATCTGGTTAGGCAACCCCTCTGAGTTCTCATTGCACCTTCTTAGGGCACATAGCACACTTTATCGTGACTCTGTCCTGCACTAGACGGTAGGTTCTGACTGGACAGGGATCGGGGTATTTTATTTACCTTTGTTTCCCTGGTACCTAGCACAGTTCCTGGCATATGATAAATGTTCATAAACATTTACTAAATGAAAGTGAAATACTTTTCCTCTGTGAAAATGTTACTAGTTCCCTGTGCTGGTTAACTGAGTTTAACTGGTCCAGGGAGTCTATTAAAACTTTACTCATAGCAGAAATCACTAAGCAGCCCACCTCCCTCTTTCTTTTCCTCCCTCTACCCTTTTTAACACTAATATTTACTGAACACCCAAGTACCAATCTAGAAAAATATCAAGATAAAAATCACTTTGAGCTTTCTGAAATTTGAGATAAATTTGCTAATAGTAGTTATGATTTATTTATGAATGTAAAAAACCACGAAGCTCTTTTCAAGGGGTTTTAATCTGTTAAAATAATGTATTAGGTTGAACCACATGAAATTGCTGTTTTGTGGGCCAAAAGAGATTGGATGCTAGCAGTTGCATATGGTTCAATCCAATATTTATGGAAGTGTGGTATAGAATATAATGCTTCATTGGCACAGTGATTTTTTTTTTTTTTAAATTTCATTATCTACCCCCTTCTAGTGAAATTAACAAGTTCTCTATCAGCATAGGAACAGGTAGATTCTATAATGTTTTAGCAAGTGGTTCAGCAAATACAAATGTGCTAAGTGAACAAATCTGGCTGGCTGTTTTTTACTTGGTGAGTATAGACATGTGTATGAAGTACCTTAATCTTTCTGTGGTGATTGTCAGTTTTATTTTTTTTTTAAATCCCTAAAATTTAAATCTCAGAGTATTTTTTCTCTTCCTTTGAGTTATGAAAAACATGCACCGTTGTTTTCCTCCTGTGTTTACCTGGAAACATGAGACACAGCAATAATAAAGAAGTAGCCCCATTAGAAACAGCCATGTTACTCTTTATGCTAATGGGATGTTTTTTTTGCCAGAGGCTATCTCAGCAGATTTCTCTGTGAAAATGAGAACATTAAGATGGTTTATTATGAGAGGAGTTTTTATAGGGCTTTGGTTTCAGTGAGCTGTTCTGTGACAAAGCAGATTGATGGCAGTGATAGGCTAGTGATGTCATTGTGATGTCAGTACTCCTACTTACCCAGCACATGCTTCCTAGTTTGGAACATTTTATGTTGAACTGTGATAAGGGGAACAAGACAATTCTGTATGCAGAAGCCCGTCATGGCTGTAACCGGAGATGAAACAGGTAAGAATATTTAAGGAGGGGTCTTTTCTGCAGATTTTTTTTCTTTAAGTTCTAGAAAAGATAAATTATTATGTCTGCGTGCTTCTCAAAGTGTTAACTTTCTAGTGGTAGTAAGCAGTTTCCTTTAATTTATATCTGCATATATTCAGCTCACTCCGCGATGGCATCTCTGTAATTGCTTCTCTGCTCCGAGTTACAGTGCTCGCTGAACCAAGGCAGCAGTCTGTTTCTCTGGCGCGCGCCCTCGCGCTCGCGCTCCTCCTCCCTCCCCGCTCTCCCCGCCCCCGCCCCCGCCGCCATTCTACTCTACTAAAATAAGCTGTTACTTCATTTGCAACCTGTTGCAAATTCAGTCCAGCTGCAAGTTAAAGATACACACTTAAAGTTGTTAAAAAAAAAAAAAAAAAGCTTCTGATTTGATTGCTGTGTACTAATGTAGCTCCAAACAGAATAGGAAGACCTAGCGGGTTGTGGATGTTTGTGTGCCTGCTTGTTTCTTTCCTCCTGGATTTAAAATGGTCTGTTCCTCCGCTAATTGAGTTCAAAGGGCTGACGTCATCACATTTCCTGGAATCGCGTTTCAGCAGGGAGGTGGAAAAGTTAAACGCCAAGCGAGCTGCACATTGACGTCAGCTCCGAGTCATGCTGTGATTTAGTCGGTTCCTTTCTGCTTTGTCAAGTGCTGCTGACAGATTTAGAGTTGTTAAGTAGCTCATCACTGCCTCTATCTCCAAGATCGCTCTCATACCGAATAGCTTTTTCTTGTAAGCCTCACTTTGTTAACATTTCTCTGGCGGTAAGTAGCTGCTTGACGAGGGGGAACCTGGCCTGAACCTGGAATGCTTGCCCGAGCAGGAACCCAGGAGCTGTCTGGCAGGCGTCTAGGGTAAGGTTGAGCCTCCCGCCGAGGCAGTCCCTGCACGTGCCCCTGTGAGACGTCCACTAGATATAGCTGGAGGTTTTCTTTACTCAGGATTAGCTACTAAGAACTTGTGATTCAGAGTGCTCTCTAGTGCTCAGTCAGGGAAGTGCTTGCCTTTTAATTGTTGCCTCGGCCTCTAGTGTTTAAATTAGTAATCAGTACTTCTTTACATGGTTTGGTTTTCTTAGTAATTTTTCAGATAGTGATTTTGAAAGACTTTGTTGCTGATGGCCTTTATGTGGCTGCAACATTGTGTATTCGATGGTGTCTTGTTTATACCCCATTACTGAATTGGCAGTTGAATTCAGCAAGAATGCATGATTATGAACAGCTTAACCATGGTTAAAGCTCTTCAGAGTTAGTGGGTCTCAGTCCCTTTTCTGGATAGTAACGTTCAATTGTCTTGAGTATTGAAATGCAGCATTTTACAAGCAAGTAAAATTTGTGTTAAATTGTTTTTTTAGTTGTCTTGAGCTGTTGTTTTTCTCAAGAGTTTTTGTGAAGTTATCGAGGTGCTATAGGTTGCAGAAGCTCTCAATTTACAAGTTTATCATAAGATACAAATGAACTTAAGTTTTATTTAGCCTAGATTTCTGAATTCAAGTTTGTTAGTTAATATTTGATGCACAATAACAAGGATATATGTCACCTTTGTGAGAGGAAGCTGCTGGAAATGATTTTTATGTGGAAATTTCCACATAAAAGAATGGTTCAGATCAGGGTATAATGGCTTCTTGAAGTTACTAGCAAAGCGTGTTACAATCATGTTGGAAATGAAAAAGAATCACTTATGTTTCAGTAAAACTCCAGATCATATGGAAGGCTTAGTACAATTGCCATTATCCTATTTTCCCACTGTTTTTGAAAAAATTTTTTAATGAAATATAATTTGGGATAAACGTTTCACTTTGCTGTGTTTTATTTGTCTATGTTAATATATTGCCCAGCAAAATAATTATGCTAATTCTTTGCATTTATGTAAACTTTAAAATTAAAAAAAAAAGAAACAGTGTTACAAATAAATATGTGAGCACAAATTGCAGTAAGTGCTATCAAGGAAACTGACAGGGAGGGGACAGCAAGAGACCAATAGGAAGCAGGTAATAAAGGGTCAAGGATCTGGGTAGGCCTCTCTGACAAAACTGCTTAAATACAGAAAAGGAGAAGAGCTTTACAGGCGTTCTCTCTGATGTAAATGAGCATAATATTTGCTTTGTGTGCATCAGTGAGAACGCCTGTGAAGTTCTTCTCTTTACAAAGCTAACAAGTGGTGGACCAGTTTGGGTCTTTAGACTCCTTGCCTAGTTCTGTTCACACCATATCACATTACTTCTCAAAATTCACATGATACTGATAAATTAATGCTAATGTAACATGAGTTACAATAGCATGCTACACACCATTGATAAAACATGTAAGATAAAGTTAGCATTGTGTTAGTCAAAATGGACTTTTTCTAGAATATTTGTCATTACTTTTATAGGACAATAGAGCATATAAATATTAATTAACATTAAATTAATTAATTAAATTTCAATATTCATCACTTCCCATCTTTTACATAGACTTTTTTTACACTAAGATTTTCACTTAACTCAGGCAGGTTGTAACTTATAAATATTTAACGACTTAATTCTCTGCAGCCTATTTGTTATAGTAGTTGTAACAAATTTGAAAAACGTGAGTGCTTAAATGCTGAGTCAGTGATTAAATAGTTATTTTTATATAGTATTTAATTTTCATGGAGAAAATAGAGCAATGGAGAAGGGAATTTTTTTGGCAGTATGGGACACCTGGCAAGGACAAGCCTGATTTGAGTCTTAGGGCACTGTTGTGATATATGAGGGCAAGAACCAGAAACAAAAATGGAGTCAGTAGCTTCTTCTTGAAGCTAGGGAGAGAAGTCCTTCCTTATAAATATGATTTCTGGGTTCCCTCTATTGCTTATGTAGGTTCATTTAGGATTAGTGGCACACTGTGAAGCATCATAATGAAGGTAGGAGCTCCATACATAAAAAATGTTTGTATTCAGTTAATGTGCCCGGTACTACAGAGCTCTCCATAAATAATTAAACAAGTAAATAAAATCAGCATTATTTGGGGTGTTGATCAGTTGTTTCACTTTGGAAGTTATCAAGATAGGCATTTGGTTGGGTTTCTCATTTTTTTATTTGTTTCCTACTTTTTGATCTGTGGGGTTTTTAGTTTTCTTATTACCAGTCTAATGAGAATGTACCATTTGGTCATTTGTGATTCTCCACCTTCAAGGTTCTATTTTAAATGATTATATGGGTAGAAAAGGACACTTTATCTTTTAATAATTTATACTCTAAGGGGATATAACAAAATATAAACTGTAAAAGTTTCTTAATAGGCATATTTTTAAATAAAATAAGCAAATAAGAGCCATACATTTCAATCATTCTATTTCCCATGTTTGTGAGAAGAGAAACTCCAGGGAAAAGTATATTTCTCGATGTTATGTGCCTTTTAACTAATATACAGTATAAGCATAATTTGGAACATTGTCTTTCAGAGCTTAAGGAAGGGAAGAGGAAGGGAACTAACATTTGCTGAATGCCTACCATGTGCCAGGCACTGTGCTAGACACTTTGACATACATTACAGGGTTTATTGTGAGTATTAAATGAGATAATGTATCCCCATTTTACAGATGAGGAAACTGAACTTGCCCCAAGTCACATGGCTGGTAAGTGCCAGAGCTGGACTAGAACCCAGACTCCAAATCCCATGCTTTTTCTGCTGTACTGTGTTTAAAGCTTGCAAAGAGAGGTATGAAGTAATGACCAGAATTGAGAGTTCTAGGAATTTTCTTTTCCCATGAAATATTTGATACTAAACCTAAAAAAATTTTTTTTAAATGTCAGGACTTAGGGTTTGAAACGTTATAATTAGAACTCCTCTGCTTCTACAATGCCAGATTACTAGATGATTAGTATCCAGTGGGAGATTTATCAAGAAAGGCCAGTTTGAATAAACATGACATCTTGTAGGGCTTCCCATGTCTTAATGTTAAAGACTTGAAGACTTAGTGATAATCACATAAGTCTGCAAATCGTTATGAGTCGATGGCACTGACTCAACGGCACCTAACAACAACAACAGCAACATAAGGAAGACTGCTTATTTTGTTCATATAAACTTTCCAAATGACCATGGGTTTATGCAAAACTCAAGCAAGTTCAAAATTTACTTAGCAGTGTACACATAAACTCATCAAGCACCCATTATATGCCAAGTACTGTGCTAGATGGTAGAGGATACCAAGGTAAAAAAGTTGCTATTCCTGACTGAAAGTTTTTCCTTGCCTGAGAAAAAATTAGTATATAAATGTCTTTTTGTTATTATCTTTCTTCAATCATAATTTTTAAGCCCCCAGTGATGACCCATTTATATTTAGAGATAGTTTATACAATGAAATTATAGAATAAAAATAAATACGGACACTTTTACTGATTAGATGGAACAAGAATTGGCCTTTATGAGAGTACAGGGTAAGAATATGTCAACAAAGAATGTAGGATGGTTCTTTGAACTGGGATCCATAGATACCTGTTTTAAATTACCACTTATGAATTAATATTGGAAACTTAGATAAAACTTGTTTAAAAAATAAAACTGTTTAACATTTGGATTTCCTGAAAACAAGAAATTCTCTTTGCCCATATCTTTTTTATGAACTTCACTAATAAGATCATATTTGAATATATGGAATTTATCAATTGATCTTTATTTAGTGACCATTAGAAGTATACCATCGTATAGATTCTTTGGGATATTACAGAAATTTGTACTAATTCATCCTACTTCATACTAATTTACACTAATTTATACTAATTCATATTCTGGCTTGAGCTAATGAATTGCAATCTCTGACTTTTATTGAAGGAAATAAAATGAATATATGCTATGTCTGAGAAATAGTAATAAAGGCCAGTTTTTCAGCTAACATCCCAGAACTAATACATCCAAATATATCATTCCCTTCCAAAGTATCATTGTAAAGTGATTTTTTTTTCCTGAGCCATTGCTCAAAATGTTTTAAGAACACTTGTTTTGGAATGGCCATGTCAGGTTTTTTTAATTATCCTCCATAGAACCAAATTTGGTCCTTGAGGGTAGTTTTGGTTTTTGGAAGCAGGCAAAAGTTGCTTAGAACCATTTTTAATAAATACAAGGCTAGTGAATAACTTTATTTCTCATCTATGAGGTATTGTCACCCATCCCTCTCTTTTTCATTTTTTTTCCCCACAATGGATACTCTTAAACTATCTTGTATGTCTTGTAAGCACTCTGCTCTAACTTTATATTACAGAAAATAGCAAACATACACAAAACTACAGAGAATAGTAAGCCCCTCTGTACCTTTCTATTAATTTTATTGCGCTTCTTTGTAAGCTGTGTTTTGAACAGAAAGAATAACCCTCGACCAAGGTATGCTTCCATGCTGCCTGCAAATGTTAACACAGTGACATGTATAATTCTCATTTGTCACTGGTGGTTGTTCCAATTTTAGAAAGCCTAGTAGCCTCCAGCTGTTCAGTTGTTTCAACCTTTATTACTCTATAACCTTCATCCCTGGATGTGGGTAAAGAGAAAAGCAGGGCGAACTACTTATTCTTTGTTCCACCCAATCTCCAATGACTATATGATTAAGATACTTAAAAACAAACAAGCTGTTAGTAAATTAACAGTTTATAACTGGTTTTTAAATTATCTTAACTATTTCAAAACTATGAAATAGGAGACATCTGTGTATACGGTATACTCAGTAGTCACAAAAACAAATTTAGGACCAGAGATTTTGCTGGTGATCATTATATTTATCACCATTATTTTTAAAATTATACTATTTCGAAGAAAGAGGAAGTGTAATCTTATAATGGTATTTTTATTAATCTTATGAGGACTTTCCTTTAAATGATATTCTTACAAAGCCATGTTTTTTTGTCTCACCTAATTTTTGAGCCCAGGGAGGAAAAGACTGGCATATACCAAACAGAGTGTATAGATTAGTTCATTTTTGTTTTAACTTTTTAAGACTACTTGGATAGTTAGTGATTTAGCTGAAAACAGCTTTGTCTCCCATTTGGGTAAAATTCAGTTCTTACTCACTGAGTATAATATATTTTAATGAAATACAGAAATGCTGTACTTTCTATTTTGATTAGCATTTGGTTCAGATCAGTTTTTTCAGGATTTAAAAAGCTACATATATATGTTGTTTACCTTTTTCTTACATTTAGCTTTCAGAAAGCATGTATTTGTAGTATCTCATCAGAGTGTCAAATTAACTCTGGACTATCTGTTCTCAAAGTTGAAGCGTTGATGATAGAAACATGTTTCATTACTCAAATCCATCTGTCTCTTCTAGGAAGCTATGTTTACTGCAGTAGATAGACAATTTTTTAATATAAATCAGGAAACTTTGAGGACTTAAATTTAGTATTCAGTCTGAATACTAAATAAATATCAAATGTCTTTTAGCTATATGATTACACGATAATTAGAAAATATATATTTTTAAATGAGCACTTAGGAATATATTATTATCCCAAGGAACCTAAGGAAAACAAAAATTATCTTTCCTCAGAGAAACCAGCTTTAAGTAGGACTTTGGTGTTTAATTTTTTTTACTGAAAATCCAGTGAACTTGATTCCTTCCAGAGCCTCAGTCATTTTCTAGTAATGGGTTTGCACTTGAAGAGATCCAGTAACTGTTTCAGGCATGATTTAGCCTATAGGAAAATCTCTTAACTGGAATATTCCAAGAATGGAGATGTTCTGCTTACTTACAAGTTTTTCTGTAGTGTGTTGTAGCCAGCTCCTACTGGCTTGCTAGAGCCAATTGTTAAATTTTCAGGATCTTTATGAGCTGGTTGTTAAAACAGCCATTATTAAAAATTAAATATATCTACCTAACAAATAAATGACATTAAAAACCACATTAATAAATACAAAAAACTAATTATGCACATTTCTAATATTTTATCTATGCTCTTGATGTTTTTTACATCTATTTTATCTGTGTGGTGTGCCACTTATGCACATCTCTTCCCGGCTCTGCACTAGTGTCACCACTTTGGTAGCTTGAAGTTGACCATGGTGAAAGTATTTACATCATGGGAATTGGCAGATGCTGCAGATCAGGGCTCTTTCCTCCCAGAGAGCTGGTTGTTAAACATTTATCAGCACCGCACTGATTTTAGACTAAATGAACTTTCAACTGAAAATCCTCCCTACTTCAGCCTTTGATAAAAGCCAAAATACATTAGGACATTTTTCTACCTTAAATGTGTAGAACGTACTGAATGTCGCTGTTCCCAGTGCTGGAGAACCTCTTTGAAACCTAAGATTCCTATAACACCTCAGCATATCCATCTTAAACACGAGCAGGATCACCTCTTATGACATGTAAAGAGAAGTATGTGATTTCCAGGTCAATTTTATTTAAAATACCACATTGTGAATTATTTATATAAACTTGGAATATTTTGTTTCATTACAGCCACCACTGGTGACATGCCAGCTTACCAGATCCGAGCTCCTACTACCGCTTTGCCACAGGGAGTAGTGATGGCTGCCTCACCAGGAAGTTTGCACAATCCCCAGCAGCTAGCAGAAGAGGCAACACGCAAACGAGAGCTGAGGCTAATGAAAAACAGGTAAGTTTCACTAGAAATCAGCATCCATTTATAGGACACATTTTATTACTGTGGGACTCTAAAAATATTCAGCTTTTCCTAAGCTGTGTCTTCCAAGGTAAGTGTTATATAACATTTTACATGGGTTTGCGCTCTGCATGTGACGATGATTAGATTGGCTTCTAATCAGCGTTTCTAGCCGTTAAACTCTTTTCTTTCACTAGCAGGAAGTACATCCCTGTTTGTTGTAAGGGTGATGTCCAATAGCTTTATTAACTTTTTGTAATGATGATGGGAAAACTTTATTACAAATAAAGATTTATTTTGTATTTGGTACTGTGATGGTTAAGATTGTGTGTCACCTTGGCTGGGCCACGATTCTCCGTGTTTTAATGTAATCACTCCCATGATTGAATATACTGTGAGTAGCCAGTCAGATGAAAGGGAGTCTCCTTGGGGGTGTGGCCCACATCTGTATATAAGCAGACGTTCTGGCTTTTTGCTGTCTCTTGATCCTGCGGCTGCTTCCTGTCATCTCATCTTCCATTCTTGGGACTTGAGCTGTCAGCTTATCTGCCGAACCTGGGATTCATCGATCTGCACAGCCTGTGAGTGGGAGCCCTGCTCTCTGACCTTCCAATCTTGGGCTTGCCAGCTTCTGCAGCTGTGTGACTTGGGAGAGGCCTCTACCCTGATCCATGGACTTGGGATGTTCTAGCCTCTACAATCACATGAGCTGTTTTCTTGATATAATCTCTCTCTATATATTTTTACACTTTACTGGTTTTGCTTCTCTAGAGAACGCAGCCTAAGACATTTGGTACCAGGAGTGGTTCTAGAGATATAAAATTGTAAGGACGAGTTTTCAAAATTGGTTCTCAAGTCTGGTTAGTCATAAAGACGTTGTTGACTCTGCTTCCAGCAGTAAAGATGTCACTGCTAGTCCGTGGAGCGAGGTGGCAATACAAATATGCAAAATATCACCACCGGTAGATCAGGTATTGGTGAAAGGTGAGGCTCAGGGTGAACACGTGTGATATCTTTCTACAGCTTTGTCAGAATGAGAAGTATAAGAAAGCTGGTTGATTTGTCCTACTTTCGCTAGACAAACTGATGAAGGAAAGAGATGCGCTCAGGGCTTCAGAGTCAAGGCTCAAGTGCCGCATACATGACCTCAAGGCTTCCGCTTGTGCTTTGAAAGAAAGTCTTATTTCTTGTAGTAACAGAGCCGAAATTGCTGAAAACCAAACCCAGAGTCTTATTGTAAGAGTGGCTGAATTACAACGCCAGCTCAATTGCAGACCTTGAGAGGTGTCTGAGGTTAAAGTAAGGGCATTGATTGGGAAGAGATGGGATCCTGAGACTTCGAATGGGGACGTATGGGCAGATAATCAGGAAGCTGGGAACACTGAGCCTGTAAATGCCATTGAATCACTCCTGCCAGCAGAACCAGTGCCATCTGAAGAGATTACTTCATGTTTGTCTGCTAAACCACCTGGCCCGAAAAACCATTAGCCCCTCCACTCCCATCTGAGGAGATTAGCCCTAGCCCAGCTGCCTCTAAAGAGCACGTGCCTGAGTCATTGCCTGGAGTATCGCCTGCGGCAGATGCTTTACAAGATAATGCTGAGTGTTCTCAAAACAATTCCACACTACCGATTCTGGCTTCTAGACCTATAACTAAGTCCCAGCGAGCCCCAAAAGGTGAAGTACAAAGTGTGACCCAGGAGGAGGTACGCTACACTCCAAAAGAACTACTTGACTTTTCTAATATGTACAAACAGAAACCTGTGGAATATGTGTGGAATGGCTATTACGGGTGTGGGATAATGGTGCAAGGAACATAAAGATGGATCAGTCTGAGTTTATTGATATGGGTCCACTGAGCACAGACTGTTCCTTCAATGTTTCAGCTAGAGAAGTTAGGAAAGGATCCAATAGTTTATTTGGTTGGGTTGCTGAAGCATGGATTATGAGGTACCTGACACTAAATCAAGTTGAAGTACCAGACCTGCCTTGGTATACTGTAGAAGAAGGTATCCAAAGGCTTAGGGAAATTGTCATGCTAGAGTGGATTTATCAAGTTAGACATACAGACCCACATATGGAGTGTCCAGAGGACACACCTTTTACCACAACTGTGAGGAACAAATTTGTGAAGGGAGCTTCAGCATCCTTGAAGACTGCTGTGATTGCTGTTTTATGTAACCCAGATTTGACAGTGGGAACTTCCCTAATTGAATTAAGACACCTAACTACAATAGGGCTGATTGGACCCCATGGTAGTAGGGGCCAAGTGGCTGCACTCAATTGACAAAGACAAGGTGGGCATGGTTACAGTAATGGACAAAGGAGTCAAAGCAGTAATCAGAATAGTCTGACTCGTATGGACTTATGGCATTGGCTACTTAGTCATGGTGTCCCTAGGAGTGAAATAGATAGGAAATCTACTAAATATTTACTTGATCTATACAAACGGATGAATTCTAGGTCAGGTGAACAGCAGTCTAACTTGAATCGCCAAAATAGAGTGTCACGGTCCCTCAATCAATTCCCAGATTTGAGCGAGTTTAAAGATGCACAACCCCTTGAATGAAGGGGAGGCCGGATTCCCTTGAGGAAGGACTCCAATACACTGCCAAAAATTTTTACTGTTAATCTTTCTCCCAGCCTTCCCCAAAGGGATCTACGGCCTTTTACGAGAGTGACCGTTCACTGGGGAAAAGGAAATAATCAGACTTTTCAGGGATTACTGGATACTGGCTTTGAGCTGACACTAGTTCCAGGAGACCCAAAACATCACTGTGGCCCACCAGTCAGAGTGGGGGCATATGGAGGTCAGGTTATTAATGGAGTCTTGGCTCATGTCCATCTCACAGTAGGTCCAGTGGGTCCCCGAACCCATCCTGTAGTGATTTCCCCAGTTCCAGAATGCATAATTTGAATAGGTATACTTAGCAACTGGTGGAACCCCCACAATGGATCCCTGACAAACAAGAGTAAGAGCTGTTATGGTAGGAAAAGCCAAGTGGAAGCCATTAGAACTGCTTCTACCTAGGAAAATAGTAAACCAAAAGCAATACCGCATTCCTGGAGGGATTGCAGAGACTACTGCCACCATCAAGGACTTGAAGGATGCAGGGGTGGTGATTCCCACCACATCCCCATTCAACTCGCCTATTTGGCCTGTGCAAAAAACAGATGGATCTTGGAGAATGACAGTAGATTATCGAAAACTTAACCAGGTGGTGACTCCAATTGCAGCTGCTGTTCCAGATGTAATTTCACTGCTTGAGCAAATTAATACATCTCCTGGTACCTGGTATGCAGCTATTGATCTGGCTAATGCCTTTTTCTCTATACCTGTTTCAAAGGACCACCAGAAGCAGTTTGCCTTCAGCTGGCAAGGCCAACAATACACCTTCACTTGCCTACCTCAGGGCTACATTTAATTCTCCAGCCCTATGTCATAATTTAGTCCGCAGGGACTTTGATCGCCTTTCCCTTCCACAAGACATCACACTCTGACCTTCCAGTCTTGGGCTTGCCAGCTTCTGCAGCTGTGTGACTTGGGAGAGGCCTCTACCCTGATCCACGGACTTGGGACGTTCTAGCCTCTACAATCACATGAGCTGTTTCCTTGATATAATCTCTGTATATATATTTATACACTTTACTGGTTTCGCTGCTCTAGAGAACCCAGCCTAAGACAGGTATTTATTTTGTGATATAGATGGTAAGTATAATTTTCTAGCTTCTTTATGAGCAAAATAACTTGAAGTGTGAGTCAAGCATGTCTAAGTTTTTACATATAGTTTTCTTTTATCTATTTTGCAACTTTGTTTTTTCTCTATTATACTAAAATGGTATTTGTTCTGATAATTTTTAGTAAAAATGCAAATACAAAAAAAGAAATAAAATTATTCATAGCCCCCCACCTAGAGATAACTGCTAATAACTATAGTGTATGTATTTCCAGTCTGTTTTCTCTCGTTCTTTCTTGTTCCATATCTATGTAATTTTATTTTTTTAAACAGCAGTATGCTATATTTCAAAATTCTTTTTTTAATTTAACTTGCATATTATTTCTTGGTTTAGTTTTTATTATAGAGAATAGAGCAAATTAATCTTATTTTCAAAAAGAACAGAATTGGTCTAAGTTTTATCAGCAGTCTTACCACCTTATTTCAAAATGTTAAATAATTTAATTGCAAGAAAATCAAAAATTTAAGGTGGGATTGTGTGCTTTCTGTGATCAGGACCACCTGGTAGCAGTTAATTTGCTAGGTGTTAGCAACCTAGTTAATCTAGAAATTGTGGCCTCTGAGCCCCTAAATTTCAGAAACGAGTGCTGATTTCATCACGGTCCTTTGTAACTGAATGTGAACGAGAAGTAGCTATATTCAGTTTACTTAAAAAAAAAAAAAAACAAAACCCGTTGCCGTTGAGTCGATTCTGACTCACAGTAACCCTGTAGGACAGAGTAGAACTGCCCCATAGGGTTTCCAGGGAGCACCTGATGGATTCGAACTGCCAACCTTTAGGTTAGCAGCTAAACTCTCAACCACTACGTCACCAAGGTTTCTGTTTACTAATAGATTTTTAAATGTCACAATTTGATACATTATAGGAATTTTTAAGTTGACTATAGTACCCAAGCTTATCCAGATATCACAAATCACTTGATGGAGTTTTGTACACTGGAGAACTCAACAAATGACCAGAAATAGGATCATTAAGATGTACACGTCTTTATCAGCAGTTTTTCTGGGTTCACTAAGTTGTGCTAGAGTCATATTGTTTTATACAAATATTGATACCAAAAACTTTAAAATTTTACTTTCAGAGATTTCAGAAGCTATGAATATGATTGCCTCTCTGGTCATAGAATGTACATTGTGAATTCCAGTTTAGAAATATAAAGTACAACAGTAATGCAAACTGTAAAATTGTTGATTGATGTCTTATTTTCCCAAAGAAAATAAGAAGGAAGAACTTGGAAGTAGCTTTCTTATTTCCCCTTTGGTATTATTCTCTACTTTTATTTTTAGATTTCAAAATTTTGTCAGTAGAACTACCAGAATGGAATATAGTCATGCGTCACTTAACGTCCATGATACGTTCTGTGAAATAGGACGTTATGTGACTTGGACATTGTGCAAGCACTGTGTCAGATCAGGCCCTGCAGGCTGCTGTCCCACTGCCCAGTGGCCTAGAGGGTGGGGCCCATGAAACATCAGGGTGTGGAGACCACAGGGCCCAGGAGTGGTCAACACAGGTCATGCACAACCAAACACTCTGGCTTTACAAAGGGACCAGAAAAGTTTCCTTTTGTGTTGTGTTTGGTCCTGTTCTCCAAGATACATCCTGTTCTCCGATTGGGATTTCTAAACTCTATTATAACCTTATGGGACCATGGACGTATATGCGGTCAGACGTTGCCTGAACGGACGTTATGTGGCACATAACTGTAGATAAAATATTAGGCAATGAGCTTCTATAAACTTGCCACACAATTACCTACACATATATATGAGGCCTTCTTCAGAAAAAAAAAATGATAAAATTGTGGGTTTTTAAAAAATAATTAACTACTAATAACTTTATGAATAGAAATTTTTTTTGAGATACAAATAACCAAAAACCTGGAAGGTGCAGGCTTACATGTGTAGGTGGTTTTTTGGTCATAGCAGGTCCAGCAGTAGGTGCGGCCAGAACAAAGGCTATAGTGTCATCAAGGATCCAGGCTCCTCCTTTCTGCTCTGTCATCTTCAGCATGTGCCATTCATTCCTGTGATCACAACATGGCTGCCACACCTCCAGAGATTCCATCAAATAGGAAGAAGGGTGAAAGACTAGAGCTAAAAAGTTGCCACTGGCTGAGTCTGGCCCTTCTGAAAACCTTTCCTAGAGGATCCATTCTGCACCTTTCACCTACATTTCATTTGGCTAGAACTAGGTCTCTAGTCCCTTGGGATTCTGAGGTTTATTTTACCTTTCCAATATCGATTTCAGAACAAGGCAAACGAAAAGTAGATTGTAAATGGCTGTTAGGTTGCCGAATATCTGTTGAGCAATTAGCATATGCAAGTTGTTAGTGTTTTATTTCTACTGTTCCTTTAACCCTCTTGAGAATAGATCCTGTTATTAGCCTCACTTTACAGGTAAGAAACTGAGGTTCAGAAAGTTTAAGGAATCAGTTGCTTAAGATCACACAGCCCAAACCAGACGGAGCTAGGATACACAATCAAGCAGTCTTTATTCAGAACCTGACCATTACGCTAACACTAAGGTCACCCCCAAACAGGCCTCCACGTAAACTTCAGATTTAACTTCGTGACAAGTGTCTAGGTTTTTCTTATTAATGCAAAAAGCCTCTTAAACACTCTTTTTATTCATTGGCTGGCATTTACAATCGATATTTAATTATATTCTTACCAATCCAGTGGCAGTTTTTATTTCTTTACAGCCTTCTCAACTTTTCCTCCTTGCCACATATTTTGTCTCCATGCTGAGAATATAACCAGACAAACCCTAGGCCCGAAAATTGAGCTAACTATTAATAGAAGAAACAGGTGTTTTCCATAGCTGAGCAGTATTTAGGAATGTACCACCTAGTGGTATGATCATTTAAATCTTTGTGCCTACAACATTTTGACCCTAGTAACACACATGTACACACACAAATGTGTAAAATAAGAATTATGGATATTTACAATAAACATCTGAGTAAATAAAATTCTAAAAATTAAATATCTCACAACACCATTATTAGGTATTTATAACTTCATTTAATGGTAACCTGTTTTGTAAAATACCTATCTTCCTTCTATATCTAGAATTTATTATGATGATTAATCATGAAAACTTTGATATTCATAAATGAATGTTATTTCCTTTGTAGAAGAAAATTTATTATCTTCCCAAACTGGCAAAGCATAAATGTGCTTGGATTTATCCTTAACTTTTCCCTGTGCATCATGTAGATTAATCATTATTTTTATTAGATTCAATTATTCACTTTTAAATTTTTTTATTAGCCAGTTGAAAAGTTTGAAAACTTTGTGAGTTCACAGGGTAAATTTATTGTTCTTGGCTAGGAAGTGCAGGGGTTAATCTTTCCTGCAGTTCATTGGGATTTCAAGGTCTCTCTTCTGCTGACTGTTGCTTCTCATAGAGAAAACATGGATATCCAGTTGTTAACGGGAGTCAACTATCCTAAAAATAAAAGAATTGGCCAAATCTGTTGTATGCATCACATTCGGTTCAGGAGTACAGCAGCGCTAATTGGCATTATAGTAACTGGTTACTGTAGACACTCAATACTATTTTTGTTAAAGTATATTTGAATTATAGTATCTGTTTCAGTGTGGGCTTTTTTGATGGATTTAGTTAGTGACTGGTACCAATGCACTCCCAGAGCAAGTTACTCTCCAACTGAATATCCTAAAATAAAGCTGTCATCAGGAGGTTTATTTTAATAGAAGAGTTAAATGAAGTAGCCACCACCCTCCTCTCCCTCAAAAAAAGGAGCAAGAGAAAATGTTGGCTATCTTCATTGTTGTTTTGGTGGGGTTATACATGAAAATTACTAACTCATCTTATCCATTTATTTGTGTTTGTTGCTTTGGCTGCTGGTCTGTTCTTTATTTTGGGTATGCTTACAGTGCTTTAAAATTCAATGTGTTGGTTATTGAATGCGTGTGATTAGAGAACAGTCTTGAAATACACTTTTGAGTTAGTCAATAACTTCCTTTTCTTTACTTTAATCATGGTGTTCTCACAGTCCTGGGTTTAAATTGTCTGAATTGCTGTGTTGTATTGCGTGCGTGCCTGCCTTCTTTTTCTTCTTCAGTTCAGAACCTGTGTCCATTTCATTTTGGCCTATGAAAAGTTGCATTTCTTTGTTGCTCATTACCTTTATACATGTTGTATTTTCTAGCTAGTAAACTGTTTCTTGTAGTCATGGTGGATCTTACTGGTTTTACTGAGATTTAAATCTGAAGAACAAAAATCTCCAATATTGACATTTAAGCTTTCTGAGGATTAAGTCTTCTAATCATTTTTTCATCAAATAAAGTTGAACTTATTGCAATGGAATATGAGGCTTTTGATAGACAATTAAAGAGAATTGAAAGGATCTGTAAATGTTTTTGTAGACATTCCATTTGGGGAAGTGGTCCTATTTTGGATTACTGAAAACAATTCATTGATCTGGCCATTGTTATCATGGAACATGTGCCCTAAGAAAATGCCATTTAAGATGAATGCTGGGCAAACTGATTGTGCTCTCAGGTTGTTCCTGTTGTCTTACAAAAAGGCATGTGCTTGGTTACATTTGTTGAGTGGTTTTGTACAAACCTCACGTACGATTGATTGGCTGTTGAGTTTGGGGGGCAGAAGTTCATTAAGCCACTCTGGATTGTGCTGGGTGGTTGTTCCTGTAGTCATTTGCCTTGTGTTGGTTCCAGGGAAGCTGCCCGGGAGTGTCGCAGGAAGAAGAAAGAATATGTCAAATGTCTTGAAAATCGTGTGGCTGTGCTTGAAAACCAAAACAAGACTCTCATTGAGGAACTCAAGGCCCTCAAAGATCTTTATTGCCATAAAGCAGAGTAACTGCCTTTGGCTTGGACCTTGTTTACTGTGAACTCTAATCAAGGCAGGAGATGCAGTAATTCTACTAATTGCCATGTGGACTGTGGAAGGGACACTTATTACCCTTAAGAATCCTGTTTAGCTTAGCGTTTGAAATTGAATTGGGAACATTGTTCCAAGATTTGGAATGTAACCATGATCACATTTACTGAGCTTACTTCAGTCTGTTTGTCAATAGCATGCACAAAATATTTTGTTTGCCCTTTTGCTTCTGCTTTTTTCAGGGAAGCTGCGAAAGAATGTCGACGTCGAAAGAAAGAATATGTAAAATGTCTGGAGAGTCGCGTTGCAGTGCTGGAAGTTCAGAACAAGAAGCTTATAGAGGAACTTGAAACCTTGAAAGACATTTGCTCTCCCAAAACAGATTAGTAGAAATATTTAACTATGAACTGATTACAAATGTACAGTTGCTTTTGAAGGCAATACAATATATAGCCGACAAGAATTATGGCTTTTTTCCTTTGTATCATTCATCTTATTCTCTAATCTCTAACATTCCTAAAATGCTTCACTGTACTTAGTTCACTCTTAGCTGTAACTTCAATTTTTTAAAAAGAGACAAACTGTAAAAAAAAAAAAAAAAAAAAATATGTAACAAATTCTTAAAATGCACTATTTGTAAGACTTGTTCCAATGCCACATATTTGCAGTTCCAAATCTCTGTGTCATGAATAGTGTCCCTATGCAATAAAACTTTTTGCAGGTCTTTAAAAATGATTTTAGGGAAGGATGATCAAAGATAATGCATCCAGCAGTACAGTAAAAGTAAACAACAACAACAACAACAACAACAAAAAACCCTCAGGAAAGAAAAGAAAGTATATCCAATGACATACCTATATGAGAATAATATCCTGAAAACAAATTTATGGCATTTGCAGATTTTTATATTAATCGCTTTGTAAAGAAAATATTGTATTGCTGTCCTTGAATGCCATAGTTGAAGAGAATTTTTAATAGAACCATGTTGGTTGCACTTTGTAGTGTTTGGTGCTCATTTAAATATCTGAACATTTACTCAGTTTTTACTCTATTGTGTAATATAAAAGGTCTCGCAGAAGTTCTTAGTGTTGGTTTGATATTCCCTAATGAAACTTTAACTTTTTAATATCTGGAATGAGTCCAAAGCTTATTAGAATTGTATTCACATACCTTTGGGGGTAAGAGCCAATTCCCACACTGGGTCACAATCTTGCCCAATGCTGTTTCTGCTGCCACTGTGTCAAGAGCTTGTCACGTGGAAGAGAACTGTGATTAGGAGAGATGCAGCTGTGTGTTAAGGATGAGGCCTTTCTACAGATGGTCTGGAGATGTCCTGCTGATGGTCCTCTGTTTTGAGATTTAGCTACCAACCGTAGGAGTTTTAAAGTAAAAACAACAACCACCCAAGATTTCACTTTTCATTTCCAAACAGCCTGAAGTCCACATTAGACTGAATGTTCCTGTGTCAGCACATTCAGAGAAGTTCATTACACCAGACAGAGGCATTACTCCTGGTATCCATGTTGCATCCTATTTTGATCGTAATAACTTCAAGGTGTAAGCCCAAAGCCCTGACCATATAATGCTTATGCTATTCATTACTCACTCATGAAACCTTTATTGAATGCCTACTGTGTGCTAGACTCTGCTATATTTTCTACCATAGATAGCGATTTGTTAAGGATGTCCCCCTACCCTACCAATCTCAAGAGTGGAACTAGTTAACGTCTTATAACCCATTGCCGTTGAGTCAGTGCTGATTCAAATGTGACCCTGTAAGTCAGAGTAGTACTGTCCCATAGGGTTTCCAAGGCTGTACGCTTCACGGAAGCAGACTGCCACATCTTTCTTCTGCAAAGCCGCTGGTAGGTTCAAACCCCCAACCTTTTGCTTAGCAGCTGAGTGCTTAATCACTGCACCACCAGGGCTTCTTAACATGTTATAAGGAGGTATAAAGACAGGAGCCATTTGTATTGCATCCAACTACTGCTCCCCATATTGTCATAGTTCTTTCACTGATCTATTATGCTCGGGAAGTAGGGCATTCCACTTTTGCCTTCTTTAGAAATACATATTCAGAGTCTGAGCTCTGAATTTCTTTTATCTTACTTTTTGTCTTTTCATCTACAGAGAAGTAAGATGAGGAAAGAAGACAAGGGCGAACAAGAGGAAAGGAAAAGCCCAAGTTTCCGATGAAGGAAAACAGTACTTTGCATACATTCATTCACTTGTTCATTCAGTCACTGTAAATTAAGTGCCTACTGTGTGCTCAAAGCAGTAGTCACTGACAGAGAGATACAAAAATCGGCAGAACAAGATGGAAAAATTGGAGGCAGTAAATACTATATGCTAGTGTTAGAAAAGGATGTAGGCAGGGATTAATATAAGAAACTGTTCTTGTAGGAGGTGGACTTTGACTTGGGCCTTGAAGTGATTGATTGTTCTGGGGAGGATGGTATTCCAGACAGATTATGGAACATGCTCCAAAGGAGCATGAATTTGTGGGGGAGGAAAAGTTTGTACTCACACAAGAGTTGGTTTAGTTTTTAAATTGCGTGTATACTATATAAAATAGGTTATTTCAGCATAAGGGGATTTCATCAGATTACTTGGGGCCACAAGTAACAGAAATCTCTCCGCCCCCAATGGGTTAAATGATAAGGACATCTTACAAAACAAGTCCAGAGGTGGGAAGTCCCAGGGTTGTTTAATTTAGTGACTTAACAATGTCACCATGATCGGATTCTTCCTGTCCAATCTGCTCTCCATTTAGGTTGATTCCCCCTACTCCTAATATTTCTGCCACAGTTCCAGGCACCAGAGATGCAAAAGGAACACTCCTTTCTTTTGTCCTGTTTTAAGAGCAAGGAAAGTTTGCACAAAAGCCCGTCAGCAGTAGATTCTCTCTCATGTCTCCCTAGCCAGATTTTCATCATTATCCTATTCCTTAACCAATTACTGGCAAGGAGAATGCAATTAATCGCTTTGGGTCACTAATGAAGATTCAATCCCAGGCTCTAGGCTTCTGTGAAACACATGGCTGCTCAGTGTTGAATAACATTGGGTCCTTCTAGCAAGGAAGAATGTTGTGTAGGCAACTGGCAATGTCTGCCATCAGGATGAAGAGCAAGCATGTAGACTCTCCAGGGATTTAGGAACAGTTTGTGAAAGAGTTGAGCCAAGGCTTCAAAAGTACACGAGTAACCAGTTGCCATCGAGTCGATTCTGATTCATGGTGACCCGATGCGTGTCAGAGTAAAACTCTGCTACATAGGGTTTTCAGTGGCTGATTTTTCAAATCAGATTGCCAGGCCTATCTTCTGAGGCACCTCTGGGTGGATTCTAACTACCAACCTTTCCGTTAGCAGCTGAGCACATTAACTGTTTGCACCACTCTGAGGCTCCCAGAGACGCACAGAAACTTATTTTTGTTCATCTAATTTGTCCCTGGAACCTAAGCTTTTGCTACCAAAATAGCGTGATTTGATAGTGCTCCATTCAGTCTTTCAGCAGATACGACCTGCAAGCCCTTACTGAACAGAGGAAAACAGTAAGTTGAAAGTTTTACGTGAACGTTGTACTTCCTCTACATCAGTGTTGCACAGAACCCAGAGCTGTCACTGCATTTGTGTCTTTTTTATGCTAAAAGTTTCAGGATCTGGATGGTTGGATATAGAAATTACTGATCCTAGATCATGGGATTACACTACCTTGTCATATTTAATTAGGTGCTTCATGATGCTAAATTATAAAGATGTATTTAAGTGTATCTGAGCATGATGCTTGCCTGTAACTGATGACATTTAAGCATCAGCATATTTTGGGTGACTAGCAACTGTTTTATAGGCTGATGCCTCTTTCTTTGCTCAAGCACACTTTTTAGTTTTCTTCACATACTCTTCTTATTCTTATGTTCCGTCCATGTTGTTTCCTATGTGCCTGAAGTACACCTTTTAAAAGTACAATGATGACCTGTTAAACCAACATACTTTGCCCAGTCTGCAGCCCAAAATGAAGTGTTTTGGATCCATGTGAGGCAAGCAGAGCTGTAGCCAGTTGATGGCTGTCGTTAGTTGCTGTTGAGTTGGCACCGACTCAGTTGACTAGCCATGACATAATGACTTTGATACTGTTTTCTCACCTACCATGTTTTTCAGAAACTTAAATATGCTTAATCTGGTTTAAGGTCATACTATAGTACAGACCTATTCTGAGCTACTCAAGCATGTTATATTTTAATTTTTATAGTATGTATGAAGCTCTTTTCTATATAAATCTGTTTTCTTATATATACATTTTATATTTATACATTTTAGAATTTTAATGTATGGTTAACGCAAAGCATTTTGAACACATTGTTTGTTCCTTACAGATCCCCTCTGCCATGGGGTACTGTATGGTAGCTTATTTATAATGAGATTTAAGATATTTCTTTTCAGGGCAGTTCTCTTCACAATGCCCAGCACTTACACATAATTCCACGAGGGATGGAAAATAATGAATAAAAGGAGAAAACTAACCTTGTGCTTTGGTATACTCGACTGCACTTCCTCAAATAAAATGCATTCCTTGTTATTTCTAAGTCAATCTTAATTTTCAAAAGGAGGCAGTTTGGGGGAGTTTTTTTTAAATAATTAAAAAAAAAAAAAAGGTTGAGCCAGGACAGGTTATTGAACTACACACACATGCGTGCACACACACGTACTACACATATGTACACACACACACTTTGACTTCTGTGCTTCTTTCCTTTAATCATGTCTTCACCTTCCGTGGGCACTAACCTATTGGCAAGATTTGGAATTAGAGATGAAACCCTGCTCCTTATCTACAATAGGAATTCCTTTGGGTCCTTTGTGCAGAAACCAGTCAAAACCTGAATAATCTTGCACCAAAATTATTTTCCCTTCCTCCCTCCTGCCCTCCCTCGGCTTCTACCAGTGGCCTTCCAGTTGTAGAACAAAAGGCTAAAACAGCCCACAAGGCCACAGAGCCACTCTAAAGTCACAGAGAGCTGGCTGATGGGAAGCCTTTCAGCTCCTCAACTCTCAATGCTTTTTAAAATATAAACTGTATCTTTTTCCTTTTTTAAAAATTAACTTGTTGAAGAATATATATAAGTAAGACATACAGTTCAAACTTTTAAAGATACAAACGGTATGTACTGAAAAGTAAATCTCCCGTCTCTGAACCCAAGCCACCCAGTCCCCCTCCAAACTGTTACCAGTTTCTTTACCTGTTTCCTTATTGTCACATCCTCAAGGTTGTGCCATGTGGAACCTCTGGAAAGAGACGTAGGGAGCCAGCATGTGCATTCATGCCCTTAAGTCAATGAGATTGCATTAGTAACAGTTAAGTAGTCTAGAAAGAGTGGAGACAGCTTGCTGGGACCACAGGTTGTAGTAACACTGATTTTATCAGCACCTTCACAGACTTTTTTCAGTTATGTGGAATTATACACTGAATTAGATGAATGCTATCATCATACAATTGTGGTAATAAAAAAATAATAGCTACCATTTACTGAGGGTTTACTCTTTGCTAGGCACAAGATACATGCTATGTGGGGCTTTTCACATTTGAAATTCTTACTAATCTGCCCAAGGTCACACAGCTGTTGGAGCTCAGGACCCAGAGCAGGCCCCAGGCAGCACACAGTGCCCCTGTCCCGGCGGCTCTCTCTGGCCTGAGTGCAGAGGCAGGAAGTTAACTAGAGAAGTGCTCACTGGCAATGGCCCAAGTAGGTAGTGGCTGCTGAGAGACAGTTCTGTGGTTCCATCAGGTTAGATTTAGGAATACCCAAAACCTTTCCTGTTCTGAGGTAAAAAAGCATGTATTATTTTCTCTCTCATTTTTAAAATCTCTGATGGGCTTCAGGAGAAAATGACTATACAGTTTAATAACTAGCTATTGAAATATCAAAGCTACAGTTGTATATATTGAAATAGCATCGTAAAGATTTTTAAAAGAGGTCTTACAAGCATAATTTACTCCTTTAATTTTATAGACAAGGAAACCAAATTTCAGATTGATTTACTAACCTAAATATTCACAGTTACTGGCAATGGAGAGAAAGACTCAGATCTCTTAACTAGCATACTAGTAATCTTTGTGTTACTTTAATGCCTCTATTTTCCTATGAACTGGATTTTCAACCAGCTTTTGTCCCTGTGGTCTGAATAGATGGAAAAACCCTGGAAGGAAAAACTCTGCCACTCACTATACAAAACTCCAGCTGGTCTCCATGAGACAATTGGAGGACAGCGGAACTCTGCCAGATTCATCTCGGCCTCACCACTTTGCAAAGGATATTTGACATGTGGCAAAATAATTTTCTAGAATCAGTGGCTTTTAACAAGGCTTATGATAGGTCTTGCTTTTCATCTTTGGCAAGCTCAGGCCTCTGATACCGATCTGGGAAGCACTGACTTATGGCAGATGAGCGTCAGGCTTGACCCCAATGGATTTTTAAATTTTTCCCTTTTAAAGCACAGTAAGTATTGGTATACTTTTGAGGAGGTAAATAGCCTGAATAAGGAGGATCTTAATGGAAATGGTTTTTTAGGTAGAGGATAATATGAGTGTGCATATGTTTTATTCCATTGGGCATTCCACAGATCTAGAATTTTAATTCACCAGGACTGGGTATTTCTATTGCTAACAAGTTCCACATGTGTTGGGGTTGGGTCTTACCAATTTTTCACCTACGTCATGGATGCTCTGGGACGGCTAGACCTAGCCAGCATTTACTGAGTGCAGAAAACTGTGTTTACTGTCACAGCCACAGCCCTGAATAATATATGTGCTGTTTCTACAATTCCTTCTTTTCTCTGAAACATTTTTAGTCTACAAAAACTTAATTGACTGGTTGGTATTTCTTTTCTGCCATGAGTATATGCCAAAGCCCCAGACTATGGGAGCAAAGCCTTTTTCTCTGCTCTAGTGAATTATGTTCACTGTAACTCTGGGGAGTTCTAGGGTAAAGAATTATGGCAGGAGGGGGGCAATAATTTGACAAGATTTGGAAATCTGATGACTATAGATCTGTCTGCAAGAGTATACAGGAGGTACACAGTTACTTGCAAATAGAATGAGCTATTTGATACAGGAAACTTACAAATCATATTCTTAGCAAATAAGTGACTTTACAATGAATCAAACTTTTCTTGGTAAAGTGCCAATTTTACTTTTAATTGCTTATAATTGGTTATTTTAGATGGCTAGAGTACAGTGGAAAATAAGACCAAGACAACGAGTTTTGCTCATGATACTGCCTGTGGTATCAGTTGTGGTCATGGAGGGCGTTTTAGTTCTTTTTATCTTAACCTGTTATCAGACTGTTGGCCTCAATGGGGATCGGTTGAGCACGATAATATCACTAGTGTTATAGACAATACTGAGAAAATAAATGTTTAATTCACTGTGGGAGAAGAGTGGTATTTTCATATTTTCAAACATATACTATATCCTGTTGCTTAGGAGATGCTGAGATCAGGATTTGTCTTCTTGCTGTCCTAGCTTGAAAGATCAACAAAGTGTGATTGGAGATTAAGGCATTGATGGCATTTGGTGATTACTTAGAGGTCAGATCAGTGAAACGATGATAATTAGGATATATGCCTATGAACAACGGATAAAATTGTGAACACTATTAGAAATTCCAAATTTTAGAATATTAGTAGATTTCAATATTTTATTTAAAAATAAGCATCATACATCTTCAGTCAGCGAGATTTTTTAAAAATTTTATTGCAGTAAAATATGTATATAACAAAGCATTTGCCATTTTAACATTTTTAAGTGTACAGTTCAATGACATTATGTTCTGTATGTTGTGCAGCCATCACCACTATCTTTCAAAGTTTTTATCCTCTCAAACAGAAACTCAGTGTCCCTCAAGTAATAACTCCCCATTCCCTCGTCTTTCCAGCCCCTGTAAACCAGTAATAACTTTTTGTCACCATGCATTTGCCTATTCTAGATGTTGCATATAAGTGGCATCATACAATATTTATCCTTTTGTGTCTGACATATTTCACTTAGCATAATGCTTTCTAGGTTCACCCATGTTATCAGAACTACATACATCAGAACTACGTTTTCTTTCTAGCTCAGCAATATTCTGTTTATGGATATACCACATTTTGTTTATCCATTTGTCTCTGTTTATGGATACTTAGGTTGTGCCCCACCTTTTGGCTATTGTGAATAATGCTGCAGTGAACACTAGTGTACAAGTATCTGTTTGAGTCTTTATTTTCAAGTCTTTTGGGTATATTCCTAGGAGTGAAATTGCTGAGTCATATGGCAACTCTGGGTTTAACATTTTGAGGAACGCCATACTGTTTCCCACAGTAGCTGCACCGTTTTACATTCCCACCAGCAGTGGATGAGTGTTCCAGTTCCTCCACATCCTCGCCAACACTTGTTATTTTTCCCTTTTTCTGATAATAGCCATCCTAGTGGGTATGAGGTGGTATCTCGTTGTGGTTTTGAGTTGCATTTCTGTAATGACTAATGATGTTGAACATCTGGTCAGCCAGAATTTTTACCATCATCTTCCTCACTTTAGCCAGCCAGTATTAAATTAAAAATACATCTGATGCCACAAATTCTGCACCTTTTAGGCAGTGTGATCTCTTCTAAAGGCATATATAGATCTATGTTGTTTACATGGTTTCATTTATCATTTTATCTAGATGTCTGAACTGGTATAAGCCAGCTGGATTTTGTTGGAGTTTAGGACTTGAAGGGTAGAATACAAATCTATCTTTTCAGGGGTACAGAACATGCCAAACCCATTAGTCTCTATAGTCGAGAAACATGAGATGTCATTAAATGCCAGGTTGCTGTTGCTCCAGAAATACTTACAGCGTCATAGCAGTTTGGGAGGGGAGGCTTGGCATACCAGAGTGTTTACTAACTGGGAGCACTCAGTGTAGCGATAAGAGAGTGAAGATTGGGTTGCTATAGAGGCTTTCAAAAAAATCTAGGGGAACCCTGCTACAGGTGGCATAGACTTCATTTACCAAAGCACGTTAGGATTAATTATGTAGTTTTTTAGCCATATTAGGATTTTCACTATAACAAATTACTCGAATTCTTCTTCTAGAGAATTTAGTACATCCAAATCACTGTCCTGTGAATTAGGTTTTTTTAAATTTCAAGTCTAGCAGTAATCAAAAAATTTTTTTTTAAATCCAGCTGAGATAAAAGAACTACAGAAACAAAACAACAAAAACCAATGTTACAGATAATGTAAGAGTAGAATGAATATGCATATTTTAATTGAAGTCTCATGGCTCTTGTCCTAGCTCTTCCATTAACTACCTTGTCATTTTGGCCAGGTCACTTAACCTGACTGAACCTCTGCATCCTCGACTATGAAATGTGGCAATTAGGTTTCTTTGACCTTGATATGTGATGATACTTTGAAGAAATAGCAGACTCATAAATTTCTGAGAAGAGTTCATATAAGCAACATTTCATCAGACCCTTTTTTTCCTTATCCCTGTAAGCAGTGTTTCTAGATTCTCTGTACTCAGGTCATTAATCCAAGAAATTGTCTTTCAGAATGGCGTCAACATCAATATCTTTAAAAATCAGTTCTGAGGATTGCCTTTAATATTAATCAGAATTCAAAAGAAACTGACCTTAGACTAAAACTGGCCTCCTGCTGACCGCAGGGGCACCTGCTTTTTTCTTTTTTAATCTTCTTTGGTTTTGGTGTAACCTAGGTATTATGGGTTGAATTGTGTCTAAAAATGTGTGTGAACTTGGCTAGGCTGTGATTCCCAGTATTGTAGGTTGTCCACCATTTTGTCATCTGATGTGGTTTTCCTATGTGTTGTAAATCCTACCTCTATGATGTTAATGAGGCAGGGTTAGAGGCAGTTATGTTAAGGAGGCAGGACTCAATCTACAGGATTAGGTTGTATCTTGAGTCAAACTCTTTTGAGATATAAAAGAGAGAAGCCAGCAGAGAGGACAGGGACTTTATTACTACCAAGCAAGAAGAGCCTGGAACAGAGCAAGTCCTTTGGACCCAGGGTCCCTGTGCTGAGAAGCTCCAAGAACAGGGAAGATTGGTAACAAGGACCTTCCTCCAGAGCCAACAGAGAAAGCCTTCCCCTGGAGCTGGTGCCCTGAATTTAGACTTCTAGGCTCCTAAACTGTGAAAATAAATTTTTCTTTGTTAAAGCCATCCACTTGTGGTATTTCTGTTATAGCAGCACTAGATAACTAAGACACTAGGTTAACATTTTAACACATGAAGGCTTTATTTGGACAAATGTTATTTCACTTAGTTAGCTATAAATATACTAAAAATTTGACTGAAATTTTTCCAGCTCACAAGTTTCCCTCAGCCCTTTTCTATCTTAACAGGGCTATAGTGAGTAAGAGGAAGTATCACCAGCAGACAAACAGTTGTGGTTTTCAATCTGTATTAAAAGGTTTACCTTCCCATAACCTAATTTATTATTTTTAATGTTCTTAACAGAAGTAACACATATGCGTGAGAAAGAGGCACTACACTCCGTTTAGATTTTTCCATGTTAACTAGTTATTTTAAAGGTTTTATTGATTGCTTTTTGTTAAACTAAAATGCAATTAAATTAGAAATTTTTAAAATTGTACTTAAAAATGATAATTGTCTTAGTTATCTAGTACTGCTATAACAGAAATACTACAAGTGGATGGCTTTAACAAAGAATTTTACTCTCTTGCAGTCTAGAAATCCAAATTCAGGGCACCAGTTCCAGGAGAAGGCTTTCTCTCTCTGTCGGCTCTGGGGGAAGGCCCTTGTTATCAATCTTCCCCTGGTCTAGGAGCTTCTCAGGTGCAGGAACCCCAGGTCCAAAGGGCGCACTCTGCTCCCAGTGCTGCTTTCTTGGTGGTATGAGGTCCCCCATCTCTCTGTTCACTTCTGTTCTTCATATCTCAAAAGAGATTGACTTAAGACACAACCTAATCCTGTAGATTGAGTCCTGCCTCCTTAACATAACTGCCTCTAATCCTGCCTCATTACCATCATAGAGGTATGATTTACAACACACAGGAAAACCACATCAGATGACAAAATGGTGGACAATCACACAATACTGGGAATCATGGCCTAGCCAAGTTGACACACATTTTTGGAGGACACAATTCAATCCATAACATTTTACCCTTTGGTCCCCAAACATTCATGTCCTTGCTACATGTAAAACACATTCACCCCATCATATAGTAAAAGTCTTAAATCAAGTCCAAGTTGAAATCCAAAAATTCCTCTTCATCTGTGAAGTCTAGAATACAACTTATCTGTTTCCAAAGTACAATGGTAAAACAGGCACAAGCTAGACATTTCCATTACCAATAGGAGAAATTGGAGGGAATGAAGGGATAACAGGCACCAAGCAAGTCAGCAGAACAAATTACATTAGCCCTCGAAGCTTGAAAATAATCCTTTGTTCTCTGAGACCATCTAGGCAGTGACCCTGCCCTCCAGACTCTGGGTGTTGGCCACATTCTCCGGATTCTGGGTGGAGGCCCCTTGGCCCTGGGCTTCAGCTCCACTTTCCAGGCCCACTGGAATGCAACTCTGCTCCCTTGGCTTTGGGCAGCCCCATTCTCCTAGTCCATCTGAGTGGCAACCCTACCTCCTTGGTCCCACAGGCCCTGTTCTTCTGCCTCTTGGGCATTGCAGCCCCACCCCCTCAACTTTAGGCAGCAGATATGGCCCCATCCTGCTTTCACTTGTGAATGGCAGTCCCAAACAATGGAACCGAGTTGGTGAAGATCTGACTCTGAAACCTATGAGGCTGTGGCCTCACCCTTTGAAGCCCCAGAGGCCATGACTCCACCCTTTGAGACGCCAGGGGTTGTGGCCCTACCCTTTGCAACTAAGGCAGCTCTGCTTCCTGTGCTCCTTGTCTCTCCAGCTTCTACTTCCTGATTCTTTGGCCTCTCGGCCCTTCGAGACTCACCAACCACATCTGCCCTGATGGGGCAAGTGTTCTGAAGCTCTTTAGCTTCACCGATAATTGCCTGGAGGCACCCTACTTCACCAGTAAACTTTGGCCAGAAGGCACTCAGCTCTCTTGCTCCATGGGTTGGCAAGCCCAGCTCCACCAATAAGTGTCTGAAGGCACCCCATTCCACCAGGAAGCCTCCTGTGCAAAGGCACTCAGCTCTCTTGCTCCATGGTTGGCTCCAGTGCTGTCTCGCGCCAGTCTCCTGGTTCTGCTGCTGCCATTTCTCTGATGCTGCTTCTCGCCATCTGCACCATCTCCAGTGTAACAGCTCTCCTCATTTCCTTCTGAGTCCTCACCAGAATTGTCTTTGATGTCCATAATTCCATCAACAGCCTCTTCAGGATAATCTAGGCTTTTACGATTAGGTACTTTAAAACTCTTCCAGCCTGTATCCATTCACAGTTTCAAAACTGCTTCCACATTTTAGGTATCTATTAGAGCAGCACCCCACTCTCAGTACCAAATTCTTAGTTATCTAGTACTGCTATAACAGAAATACCACAAGTGGATGGCTTTAGCAAAGACAATTTTATTGTCTCACAGTCTAGTAAGCTAGAAGTACAAATTCAGGATGCTAGCTTCAGGGGAAGGCTTTCCCTCTCTGTTGGCTCTGGGGGTAGGTCCTTGTCATCAGTCTTCCCCTAGTCTAGGAGCTTCTCTAGGTGCAGGGACCCCAAGTCCAAAAGACGTGCTGTGCTCCCAGCGCTGCTTTCTTGGTGGTATGAGGTCCCCCTGTCTCTCTGTTTGCTTTTCTCTTTTATATCTCAAAAGAGATTGACTTGAAACACAACCTAATCTTGTAGATTGAGTCCTGCCTCATTAACATAACAGTCTCTAATCCTGCCTCATTACCATCATAGAGGTAGGACTTACAATACACAGGAAAATCACATCAGGTGATGAAATGGTGGACAGTCACACAATACTGGGAATCATGGCCTAGCCAAGTTGACACACATTTTTGGGGGACACAATTCAATCCATAACATTAATCTAAAAAATAATACTATCATAAAAATCAAACTTTATATATGTTAACTAGAATGTATATCTAGTCTTAAGGCTAGTTTTAAATACTTCTAATATTTTCAACAGGAATGAATTTCTAGTTTATTGAAAATTGTTGTGGCGTGAGGTTTTTCAATTTATTGTATTTACAATGAATAAAATGATTTGATAGGTTCAGTCATTGCAGATTTGCATAAGCTGAGATTTGAAAATAGTTCCTTATTCCTGATACCTGACTTTGGTGTTTGATAACTTCAAGTACCTGAGACCCAGAAAAAAGAATTTCTGCAGTGAAAAGACAGCTACATCTAGTGGTTGGTGGCATTCACTTTGGAAAATTAGGTTTATGGAAAAAAATCTTCATGGCTGTCTTTGCTGACATTCTGTGGTCATGTGAAGCATTGCAACTAATTTGGTGTGTGTGTATAACTTGTAGATATAATTAATATACCATAAAATCCACCTATTTTAAGTGTACAATTCAATGGTTTTTATCAAATTTACCAAATTGTGCAGGCATCACTTCAATCCAGATTTAGAAAATTTCCATCACCCCAAAAAGATCATTCATACCCATTCACAGTTAACTAATTTGGTTTTATTTTAATTATCATTCCTAAATTTATCAGTGACTAAGACTGAGCTAAGTTTTGCTGTGATACAAAGAATGGTGAAATCTATCTTTTATAATTTGCAGTGCCTGGAAATTCCATGATAACTAGGAAAGAATTTGGAGCCCTGGTGGCACAGTGGTTAAGAGCTTGGTTGCTAACCAAAAGGTCAGCAGTTCGAATCCACCAGCCACTCCTTGGAAACCCTGTGGGGCAAACAGGTTGTGTTTTTTAGGAAAGAATTCTGTTCTTGAAGTTTTGTTTTGTTTTTCTTTCTTTTTTTTTTTTTTTAAAGGAATCAAGACTTAGAAAAGTCAGATCTATTAAGCATATATTTCCTAATCAGTTTCTTGGGAATAAAGACTATACTCAGAAATTTAAAGATTCATCATTAGTAAGCCTATTTGGGGATCAAACATGCATTTTTAAAAAAGCATTATTATTCTGTTCTTATCATATTCGTCCCTCAAGGATTTGCTCATAAGTAAAGGCTTATCTAAATGAAGGGCCTTAAACTCTGTCAAGGGGACAGTGGAAATCTTGCCTTTTGTGCAGGAGATCTGAGTTCCATTCCTAGCCAATATACTTCATACACAGTCACCACCTATCTGTCAGTGGGGGCTTGTGTGTTGTTATGATGCTGAACAGACTTCAGTGGAGCTTCCAGACTAAGATAGACGAGGGAGAAAGGCCTGGCGATCTACTTCTGAAAAATCAGCCAATGAAAACCCTATGGATCACAAGGTCTGATCCTGTTGTCCCTAGAGTCACCATGAGTTGGAGGTCCACTCGACAGCAGCTAACACTACCACCACCATCCTGTCAGAACTGACGGGGATCAAGAGAGAAAATGCTGCCTCAGTTTTTGCAAATTTTGTCGCTTCTGTTGATCTGGTCCTGAGAGCCTCGGTTTCCATCAATACAATAAAACAAACTAAAAATCCAACAACAACCCCTCCTCCACCCCAAAAAGACTCTAAAGTGCCTCAACACATTAAGTTTAAAAAAGAAGAAGAAATGGAATCGATATTGAGACGTTGGAAGTTAAGGCAAAACCTTTACTGTTTAAATTATATGAATTTCTTATGAAGATGTTTTGTCACTTATTTGAATAATTGCTAATCCTGATGCTTAATACACATTTTTTGATGATAATAATTTAGAGGAACAGGCCAAAATACGGCAATATATGATTGTGTTAGTTTCTTAAAAAAGACCAGAATTGCTCATGGGACATGCCAAGCTCTTCATCCTGCCTGTTCTATGCATTCCATCCTACGTTAGAAATTATGTGTGGGGTACTAGCAGTACTACCATATAAATCAGAGGCCTGATAGCTGGCAGTGACTCCTCTTGAAATAGGGTAAGTGCCTTTTAACAGCTAAGTGGAGAGGTGCCTCAATTATTTATGCCTAGCTGTATCAGTCCACAATAACCTTCAAAATGATTTGACTGCAGCAATAAAGACAAACTGTGTCTTCTCCAGCCAAGGTACTGTCTTTGAGCTTTGTGTTTTATCTGTGGATCCTAGGGCAGTGAATAATCGCCACATGCTAGTTGTGGCACTGTTAGATTATTGTGCTAGATTCAAGACACACATACATATGGTGGCCTAGTTAACTATTTGTGGCTACTTAAAATACTTCCTGTATCCTCTGAAATGGGCATAGAATGGGTAGCACAGGCCCTCCAGACCTGCAAATCCCTCTAGGTGCCCAGGATGACACTGAGCAGAGTGATGCGTCCATCTCAGGGCTGCTTTGTCCTATTTGGGTAAACCAGTTGCCGCAGAGTTGATTCCAGCTCATGGTGACCCTGTGTGTGTCAGAGTAGAGCTGTGCTCCACTGGGCTTTCAACAGCTGATTTTTCAGAAGTAGATTGCCAGGTCTTTCTCCCAAGGCACTACTGGGTGGACTCAAATTTCCAACCTTTTGTTTAGCAGTCAAGCACAGTAACCCTTAGCAATACCCAGAGACTCCTACTGGGGTAAACCTAAAAAACCAAAACCAAACCTGTTGCCATCGAGTCAATTCCAACTCATAGCAACCCTGTAGGACAAAGTAGAACTGCCCCGTAGGGTTTCCAAGGCTGTAATCTTTTTTTTTTTTTTTTTTGGGTAGATATTCAAATTGTCTACAAAAAGTGACAATTTTATCTCTTTGTTCATCTAAAATTTTTCTTATTTATTTATATTGTACTTTAGATTAAGGTTTACGAACAAATAGTTTCTCATTAAATAGTACACATATTGTTTTATGAGAATGGCGAACAATCCCACGACATGGCAACCCTCTCCTTTCTTGACCTTGGGTTCCCTATTACCAGCTTTCCTGTCCCATCCTGCCTTTTAGTCCTTGTCCCGGGGCTGTTGTGCCCCATTAGTCTCATTTTGTTTTATGGGCCTGTCTAATCTTTGGCTGAAGCGTGAACCTCAGGAGTGACTTCATTACTGAGCTACAAGGGTGTCTGGGGGCCATACTCTAGGGGTTTCTACAGTCTCTGTCAGGCCAGTAAGTCTAGTCTTTTTTTATGAGTTAGAATTTTGTTCTACATTTTTCTCCACCTCTGTCTGGGACCCTCTGTTGTGACCCCTGTCAGAGCAGTCAGTGGTGGTTGCCGGGTACCATCTGGTTATACTGGACTCAGTCTGGTGAAGGCTGTGGTAGTTGTGATTCATTATTCCTTTGGACTAATCTTTCCCTTGTATCTTGTTTTCTTCATTCTCCCTTGCTCCCAAAGGGGTGAGACCAGTGGAGTATACTAGATGGCTTTTAAGACCCCCCAAGGTAGAATGTAGAACATTTCTTTATAAACTATGTTATGCCAATTGAGCAAGATGCTCCCTGAGACCATGGTCGCCACAGCCCTCTGTCCAGCAGACTCAGGGAGTTTGGATGTCTCTATGGAGCTTCCATGCCAAGGGTGTAATCTTTATGGAAGCAAACTGCCGCATCTTTCTCTTACAGAGCAGCTGGTGGGTTCGACTTGGGTAAAGGATCCTCTAAAAGAAAACCGCACTCGTACACACTCCCAATTTAGAATAGAATTTCCAGGCTTTAAAGGGCCCCCTTAAGCCAATTCATGGACTCTAGGTTAAAAGCCTCTGACCTGTGCATGCTGGGGGAGCTGCCTTTGATGTGAAATACCTGGAAGAGTAGAAGAAAAAGGCATGGGTCCTTCTCTGTCCCCTCTAGATATCTGCTAATAGCCTGAGACAACTTAGGGATCACTTCAGGTGACAGCGTATTTAGATTTTATTTCGAAAGCACTGACAAATTGGCCCAGTTTATTTTCTTTGTTTTCTGTTTCTGAATTTACAGTGACACCTGGCCATTTCTCCTACAAACTTGCTTAACGGGCTGCAGGCCCTCAGGTCATTTAACATGATCTCTGAATGGCTAAACGTACAGCACATCAGGGCATGAACTACTACCACACCATCAAAAGTACCTACGGATGATACGCACGGACAAGGAATGGTTTCCCAGATACACTGTTTGTAAAAAATATGGAACAATACAAAAGTATGACCCTGGTTGTTTTACAAAAATATGTGTATATATGTACATTTATCTGTGTATATAAATTTATAGAATGTGGTCTGGACTTTGCTACTAGGTGCTTTGAGAGACCCTCCACTGCAAATCAACTAGACCTGGAGAAAACCCACACTTGGAAGCATCACAAGCCTCCCAGGAATGTAGGGTGGTCTCCAAGGACCACCCCTGAAAATAAATGCAAGATGGGTTGGAGCAGGTAGCATTCTGAAAGGGTGGGGTTGCCTTGGGATGGGGAAAGTCTCCAGCAGGATTGCTACTGGGACACTTACTGTGGGCCAGGGCGGGGGTGGAGAAGCTGGGCTTGGGAGTTCTGAGCTGAAAAGGGTGTTGAGTAGAGCTGCAGCAGAGAAGCAAATCATTTCCGGAGGAAAGCTTCCCTCCTTTAGACCAGAGGGTTCCAGGATGAAGCAGTGAGCTCACCAAGATCACCAAACACATGCAAAGGCCAGCAGCTGTGAGAGCAGAAACAAACAGCATTCAAACCTCCAGGGAAGGCAGAAGTGGGGTTTTAAGTCAGGGAAGGAAAGGAGGCATGCTTCAGTAAATGGTGCTGGGAAAACTGGCTACTCATATGAGAAAAAAATGAAACCAAATATCTCCCTGACAGCAAATCTCCACATTAATTCCTGGTGGATTAAGACTTAAAGTGAGGGGCACAACTATTAGAAGAACATAAAAGAGTACGCTGGAGTAGGGAAGGCTTTCTTAAACAATACACTAATAAACCAGAAAAACCAAACACATTGCTGTCAAGTCGATCCCGACTCATAGTGACCCTATAGGACAGAGTAGAACTGCTCCATAGGGTTTCCAAGGAGTGGCTGGTGGATTTGAACTGCTGACCTTTCAGTTAGCAGCCGTAAGTCACAGCTCTCTACCAATGTGCTACCAGGGCTCCGTACACAAATAGACTAACATAAAAGAAGACTGATAAATTTGACAACATTCAAATTAAGACTTTCTGTTTTTAAGTGAAAATCTTAAACAAATGGGGTGCTAATTTTTTTAAAAAATTTTTTTTATTTTATTGTACTTCAGGTGAAGGCTTACAGAACAAATAGTTTCTCATGAAACAGTAGTACACATGTTGTTTTATGACATTGGTTAACAACCCCACAACATATTAAGCCTCTAAATTCTCAACCTTTTTTTTTTTTTTGATGAAAATACAGATAGCCAAAGATACACCGTTTCAAAAATTTCTACATACACAGTTCAGTGACATTGACTACGCTCTTCCAACTGTGCTGTTATTCTCACTTAAGATGAAGGCTTACAGAACAAAATAGTTTCTCATTTAACAGTTACTACACATGTTGCCCTATGACAATGGTTAACAATCTCACAAAACATCAAGAATATCTTTACTCCACCTTGTGTTCCCTATCACCAGGGGACTTCCTTGTCCCCTTCTGTCTTCTGGCCCTTGTCACTGGACTACTGTACCTCATTAGTCTCATTTGGTTTTTTTTTGTTTTTGTTTTTGTTTTTTTGTTTTTTTTTTTAACACCATTTCAAAACTTTTTACTTACACATTTAAGTGATATTGACTATGCTCTTCCAATTGTGCTGCCATTCTCGCCCAAGATGAAGGCTTACAGGACAAAACAGCCTCCCATTTAATAGTTACTACAAATGTTGCCCTTTAACAGTGGTCAACAATCTCACAACACATGGACAGTGTCCTTACTCAATTTGTGTTCCTTATCATCAGTTTCCTACTCCCCCTCTGCCTTCTGGCCTTTGTCACCGGACTCCTGTACCCTGTTAGTCCCATTTAGTTTTACTGGGCTGTCCACTCCCAGGCTTAACATCGAACCTCGAAGGTAACTTCACCTCTGAGCTGAAAGGGTGTCTGGGGGCCACACTCTTGAGGTTTCTCCAGTATTCTTTAGGCCAGTAAATCTGGTCTTTTTTTTTTTTTTTTTGGAGTTAAAATTATGCTCTACATCCTTCTCCAGCTCTGTCCAGAACCCTCTGTTGTGATCCTGGTCAGAGCAGTCAGTGGTGGTAGCCGGGCACCATCTAGCTGTACTGGACTCAGTCCGGTGGAGGCCTTGGTAGCTGTGGACAATTAGTCCTTTGGACTAATCTTTTCGTTGTATCCTGTTCTCTTCATTCTCCCTTGCTCCCAAAGGGATGAGACCAGTGGAGTATCTTAGATGGCCGCTCATAGGCTTTTAAGACCCCAGACACTACTCACCAAGGTAGAATGTAGAGCATTATCTTTATAAGTAGTGTCATGCCAATTGAGCTAGATGTTCCCCGAGACCATGGTCCCCAGAGCCCTCCGTCCAACAACTCAGTCCCTCGGGGGGTGTGGATGTGTCTATGGGGCCTCCATGACCTTTCCTTGTGCAGGTTGTGTTAGTTTCCCCTGCACTGTGTACTATCTCACCTCTCACCCAAGTTACCACTTATCTATTGCCTATTTAGTATTTCCCCCCCCTCCCCTCCCATCCCTGGTAACCAACAAGGATTGTTACGTTTTGCATGTGAATTTTTTCATGGGTTTTTACAATAGAGGTCTCATACAATATTGGTCCTTTTGTGATTGACTTATTTCACTCAACATAATGTCCTCCAGTTTCATCCATGTTATGAGATGGTTCACAGATTCATTGTTGTTCTTTCTCGTTGCACAGTACTCCATTGTGTGTATGTACCATAGTTTGTGTATCCATTCATCTGTTGATGGACATCGAGGTTGTTTCCATCGTTTTGCTATTGTGAACAATGCTGCCATGAACATAGGTGTGCATATGTCTATTCGAGTGATGACTCTTATTTCTCTAGAATATATTCCTAGGAGTGGGATTGCTGGATCGAATGGTATGTCTATTTCTAGCTTTCTGAGGAAACGCCATATCATTTTCCAAAATGGTTGTATCATTTTGCACTCCCACCAGCAGTGTATAAGAGTTCCCATCTCCCCGAAGCCCCTCCAACATTTGTTATTTCCAGTATTTTTGATTCGTGTCAGTAATGCCGGGGTGAGATGGTATCTCATTGTGGTTTTAATTTGCATTTCTCTAATGGCTAGTGATTGCGAGCATTTCCTCATGTGTCTGTTGGCCATTTGAATGTCTTCCTTGGTGAAGTGTCTGTTCATTTCCTTTGCCCATTTTTTGATAGGATTGTTTGTCTTTTTGTTGTATGGGGTGCTAATTTTTGAAAATTGTATAATTCAGATTAGTATGCAACATATGTAAAGAACTCCTACATATCATAGAAAGATTAATCCAAAGAAAAATTAACACAAGACATGAACAAGTATTTTATAGGACAGGAAACATGTATAGCCAACAAACACACGAAAAGGTGTTTTACCTCATTAGTAATCAAGGAAATACAAACTAAGATCATGAGAGCATTCTGCAACTATGAGACTGGTAAATTAAGAAGTCTGACGATACAGCATGTTAAAGAGGAAACGGGAGACCTCCACTTCCAACCATGATGGAGGAATGGGACCAGATTTACCCTTCTGCCTTAAACTGAAAAAAAAAAATATATATGAACATTGGTTTTCAAGCAGCACAGGACAGGTAGGTACACCTGAGAGAAGGTGAGTCCTGCAATTGCCCCTACTTGTTGTCTGGAAGGAGCCCTGGTGGTGCAGTGGTTAACAGCTCGGCTGCTAACCAAAAGGTCGGCAGTTTGAATCTACCAGCTGTTCCTTGGAAACCCTATAGGGCAGTTCTGTTTCCTACAGGGTCGCTATGAGTTGGAATCAACTCAAGAGCAACGGGTTTGTTTTTATTTATTTTATTTTACGTTATTTTTTGGGTTATTGTCTGGAAAGAGTTTCCAGAAGAAACCCAAGCAGAGCCCAGGGGTCTCCCTAGGTTAAAGAGGTAGGATCGAGAGCTTGCTGATGCCAAGGCAGCTAGAATTCATGGAGCAGAGTCCTGGAGAGGAGAGCCACACAGAGAGAACCCCCAAGATCTGCAGGGGACTCCCCACAAGCACAGTACTGACAACTAGTTAAACCAGCTGTCATCATGTCACCTCCAACCCCACGTGTGTCAGGGTGGAACTGTGATCCACAGTGTTTCAAATGGCTGATCTTAAATTACCAGATCTTTCTTCCAAGGTGCCTCTGGGTGGACTTGAACCTCCAACCTTTTGGTTAGCAGCCAAGCGTGTTAACCATTTGCACCCCCCAGGGACTGTGAGTACTGACAAGCACATGCTTGTCCCCAAGCCTGAGGAAAGAACCACTGGAAAAGAGCAAGCAAAACAATGCTTAGAGCTTACACAAGACCAGGGCTAGTTTGGGCTTCCAATTACCAAAAGTTTAAAAACAAGGAAGAAAACAAATCTCGTTACAAACCAAAAATAGAATTCCAAAACTTGATGAAGAGTATCTACTAACAACAACCAGCATATTTATCCCAAAAAATTAAATTACTCAGTACTGTAAGGAAGTTCTTAGCTAGTGCAACAAGACGAGAAAAACAAGGTATGAGAAAATTAAAGGAAATGGCAAAATTGTCATTATTTAGAGCTATGAGTGTCTATATAAAAAATCCAAGACAACCTACAGACAAAATTTTAGAAATAAAAAGGAAATTCAGTAAGGTCTCTAAGTATAAGGTAAATAAATAAAAAGTCAATAGTATTCCTATAGAGCTACAAAAACAAATAGAAAAGATAATAAAAATCCTATTCACAATAGCAAAAATAAAACTATACAGTGTCTAGGAGTACAACAATTTTACAGAAAAAAATTATAAATCTTAATCAAGGACATAAAAGAAGATCTAAATAGAGATAAACTACTTGACAGTTGAAATGACTGAACTATATGTGTATCAAAAGGATAAACGGTGACAACATGTTTTCTAAAAAGCAAAACTGAAGTGATCTCAGCATTATGATGCTACTTGTGTAAATTTTACAAAAATAACACTATATTGTTAAGGGTGCATACAGAAGTTGACAAAACACGAGCATGGGAAGGATATACCCTAACCTGAAGACAGAGGTTAGGGCAATGGGAAAATGGGGGGCCCAGATTGTACTGGAATGTTTTATGCCTTTTAAAATTTTGAAACTAATATTAGAAAATGTTGAAATTAGTTTTTTTCTGAGTATTGATATGCAGGTGTCACATTTTCTGATTGAAATGTTTCACAATTTAAAAAGTTATTTTTACATACTACATCAACCATGGTTTAGTTATGGTGATAGAAACTGCCACTCATTCACCAAATATCCATTTTCCTTTCTCCTTAGCAATAGACAGCCACCTCTACATTTTTTTTTTTTTAAGCTAGGCACATTGCATCCTAGTATGACTACCATTCCCTACCTCCCATACGTTTGGAGATGTGGCCACATGATTAAGTCTTTGAGTGGTGCAAACTTATGCACTTGGCTGCCAACCAAAAGGTTGGAGGTTTGAGTCCACACAGAGACATCCTGGAAGAAAAGCCTGGTGATCTACTTCTGAAAAATTAGCCATTGAAAACCCAGTGGAGCACAGCTCTACTCTGACACACATGGGGTTGCCATGAGTCAGAATCAACTCAACTGCAGCTGGTAATAAAAATGAAATATAAGTGGAAATATCTTGTGGGACTTTGTGGAAGTCTCCTTAAAGAAGCCGCTTCAGTTGAGAAGAACCTCCTTTTGCACTTCCTCCTCCTCGGGTTGCAGACATCATGGCTGCAGTTCCAGAGCGGCCTTGGACCATGAAGTGAGCTTGTTAATGGAAGTCATATCGTGAAGATGGAGAAACAAAAACACAACCATAAGAACTTGACGCTCTTTCAATGTGGAGCCACTAGACCAGCCCTGGACTGCTGATGTCTGGACTTTTATATGAGAGAATAAACTCTTGTATGTTTAAGTCCCCTTAAGCGTCTGTCAATTTGTTGTACTGTGGGGGCTTTCATGTTGCTGTGATGCTGGAAGCTATGCCACCGGTATTCAAATACCAGCAGGGTTATCCATGGCGGACAAGTTTCAGCTAAGCTTACAGACTAAGACAGACTAGGAAGAAGGACCTGGCAGTCTCCTTCTGAAAAGAATAAGCAAGTGAAAACCTTGTGAATAGCAGCGGAACATTGTCTGATAATAGTGCCAGAAGATGAGCCCTTCAGGTTGGAAGGCACTTAAAATACAACTGAAGAAGAGCTGCCTCCTCAAAGTAGAGTTGACCTTAATGACGTGGATGGAGTCAAGCTTTTGGGACCTTCATTTGCTGATATGGCATGACTCAAAATGAGAAGAAACAACTGCAAATATCCATTAATAATCAGAACGTGGAATGTACTAAGTATGAATCTAGGAAAACTGGAAATCATCAAAACATGAAATGGAACGCATAAACATCAATATCCTAGGCATTAATGAGCTGAAATGGACTGGTATTGGCCATTTTGAATCAGACAATCATATTATCTACTATGTCGGGAATGACAACTTGAAGAAGAATGGCATTGCACTCATCGTCAAAAAGAACATTTCAAGATCTATCCTGAAGTACAAAGCTGTCAGTGATAGGATAACATCCATATGCCTAAATGGAAGACTAGTTAATGCGACTGTTGTTCAAATTTATGCACCAAGCACTAAAGCCAAAGATGAGGAAATTGAAGATTTTTACCATCTTCTGCAGTCTGAAATTGAACATGCAATCAGGATGCATCAACAATTACTGGCGATTGGAATGAAAAGTTGGAAACAAAGAAGAAGGATCGATATTTGGAAACTATGGCCTTGGTGATAGAAGTGATGCCACATGATAGAATTTTGCAAGACCAATGACTTCTTCATTGCAGTAGTGTTTTTCAACAACATAAATGGCCACTATACACGTGGACATCACCAGAAGGAATACACAGTAATCAAATAGACTACATCTGTGGAAAGAGACAATGGAAAAGCTCAATATCATCAGTCAGTACAAGGCCAGGGGCCGACTGCGGAACAGACCGTCAATTGCTCACATGCAAGTTCAAGTTGAAGCGGAATAAAATTAGAACAAGTCCACGAGAGCCAAAGTACGACCCTGAGTATATCCCAACTGAATTTAGAGACCATCTCAAGAACAGATTTGACGTGTTGAACACTAATGACTGAAGACCAGAAGAGTTGTGGAATGACATCAAGGATATCATACATGAAGAAAGCAAGAGGTAATTAAAAAGACAGGAAATAAAATGATATGGCACTTCCTCAGAAAGCTAGAAATAGACATACCATTCGATCCAGCAATTCCACTCCTAGGAATATATCCTAGAGAAATAAGAGTCGTCACTGGAATAGACATATGCACACCTATGTTCATGGCAGCATTATTCACAATAGCAAAACGATGGAAACAACCTAGATGCCCATCAACAGATGAATGGATAAACAAACTATGGTACATACACACGATGGACTACTATGCAACGAGAAACAATGATGAATCTGTGAAGCATCTCATAACATGGATGAAACTGGAGGACATTATGCTGAGTGTAATAAGTCAATCACAAAAGGACATACATTGTATGAGACCTCTATTGTAAAAACCCATGGAAAAGTTCACACACAAAATGTAACAATCTTTGTTGGTTACCAGGGATGGGGGGTGGGGAATAATAGGCAATAGATAAGTGGTATCTTGGGTGAAGGGTGAGACAGTACACAATACAGGGGAAACCAGCACAACTTGTACAAGGAAAGGTCATGGAAGCTCCATAGACACATTCAAACTCCCTGAGGGACTGAATTGCTGGGTGGAGGGCTGTTGGGACCGTGGTCTTGGGGAACATCTAGCTCATTTGGCATAACACAGTTTATAAAGACAATGTTCTACATTCTACCTTGGTGAGTAGCGTCTGGGGTCTTAAAAGCCTGTGAGCAACCATCTAAGATACTCCACTGGTCTCATCCCTTCGGGAGCAAGGGAGAATGAAGAGAACAGGATACAAGGAAAAGATCAGTCCGAAGGACTAATGGACCACAGGTACCAAGGCCTCCACCGGACTGAGTCCAGTACAGCTAGATGGTGCCCGGCTACCACCACTGACTGCTCTGACCAGGATCACAACAGAGGGTTCTAGACAGAGCTGGAGAAGGATGTAGAACAAAATTCTAACTCACACACACAAAAAAAGACCAGATTTACTGGCCTAAAGGAGACTGGAGAAACCCCGAGAGTATGGCCCCCAGCACCCTTTTAGCTCAGTGGTGAAGTCATCTCTGAGGTTCACCCTTCAGCCTGGGAGTAGACAGCCCCATAAAACCAAATGGGACTAATGAGGTACAGCAGTCCAGGGACAAGGGCCAGAAGGCAGAAGGGGACAGGAAAGCTGGTGATAGGGAACCCAAGGTTGAGTAAGGATAGTGCTGATGTGTTGTGAGGTTGTTAACCATTGTCATAGGGCAACATGTGTTCTAACTGCTAAATGAGAAACTATTTTGTTCTGTAAGCCTTCATCTAAAGTGAGACTAGCAGCACAACTGGAAGAGCATAGTCGATGTCACTGAACTGTGCATGTAGAAATTTTTGAAATGGTGTATCTTTGGCTATGTATATTTTCACCAAAAAAAAAAAGCTCAAGAAGGGAGAAGGTTGACATGTTGTGGGGTTGTTAACCAATGTCATAAAACAATATGTTTACTACTGTTTCATGAGAAACTATTTGTTCTGTAAGCCTTCACCTGAAGTACAATTTAAAAAAAAAAGGAAAGAAAATACCAAAATGGATGTCAGAAGAGACTCTGAAACTTGCTTTTGAATGTCAACTAGCTAAAGCAAATGGAAGAAATGATGAAGTAAAAGAGCTGAACAGAAGATTTCAAAGTGTGGCTCCAGAAGACAAAATGAAGGATTGTGATATGTGCACATACCTAGAGATAGAAAACCAAAAGGGAAGAACATGTTTCGCACTTCTCAAGCTGAAAGAACTGAAGAAAAACTTCAAGCGTCAAGTTGCAATACTGAAGGATTCTACACGGCAAATATTAAATGTTGCAGGAAGCATCAAAAGAAGATGGAAGGAATACACAGTCGCTACACCAAAAAGAATTGGTCGACATTCAACCACTTCAGGAGGTAGCATATGATTAGGAACCGATGGTACTGATAGAAGAGGTCCAAGCTGTACTGAAGGCACTGGCGAAAAACAAGGCTCCAGAAACTGATGGAATACCAACTGAGATGTTTTAACTAATGGAAGCAGCACTGGAAGTGCTCACTAGTCTATTCCAAGAAATTCGGAAGACAGCTTCCTGGCCAACCGACTGGAAGAGATCCATATTTATGCCTATTCCAAAGAAAGGTGATCCAACAGAATGTGGAAATTATTGAACAAGATCATTAATATCACACACATGTAAAATTTTGCTGAAGATCATTCAAAAGTGGCTGCAGCAGTACATCGATAGGGAACTGTCAGAAATTCATGCTGGGTTCAGAAGAGGATGTGGAACCAGGGATATCATTGCTGATGTCAGGTGGATCCTCACTGAAAGCAGAGAATATCAGAAAGATGTTTACCTGTGTTTTACTGACTATATGCAAAGGCATTCGACTGTGTGGATCATAATAAATTATGGATAACATTGCAAAGAATGGGAATTCCAGAACACTTAATTGTGCTCATGAGGAACCTGTACATAGATCAGGAGGCAGGTATTTGAACAGAACAAGGGAATACGGCATGGTTTAACTTCAGGAAAGGTATGCATCAGGGTTGTATCCTTTCACCATATTTATTCAGCCTGTGTGTGTGCTGAGCAAATAATCTGAGAAGCTGGACTATTTGAAGAAGAATGGGGCATCAGGATTAGAGGAAGACTCATTAACAACCTGTGTTATGCAGATGACACAACCTTGGTTGCTGAAAGTGAAGAGGACTTGAAGCACTTACTGATGAAGATCAAAGACCACAGCCTTCAGTATGGATTACACCTCGACATAAAGAAAACAAAAATCCTCACAACTGAACCAATAAGCAACATCATGATAAATGGAGAAAAGACAGAAGTTGTCAAGGATTTCATTTTACTTGGATCCACAGGTAAAATTCCATCAACACCCATGGAAGCAGCAGTCAAGAAATCAAATGACACATTGCATTGGGCAAATCTTCTGCAAAAGACATCTTTAAAGTGTTAAAAAGCAAAGATGTCACTTTGAGGACTACAGTGCGCCTGACCCAAGCCATGGTATTTTCAGTTGCTTCATATGCATGTGAAAACTGGACAATGAATAAGGAAGACTGAAGAAGAATTGATGCCTTTGAATTATGGTGTTCGCAAAGAATATTGAATATACCATAGATTGCCAAAAGAACAAATAAATCTGTCTTGGAAGAAGTACAGCCAGAATGCTCCTTAGAGGCAAGGATGGTGAGATTATGTCTCATATACTTTGGACATGTTATCAGGAGGGACCAGTCCTTGGAGAAGGACATCATGCTTGGTAAAGTAGAGGGTCAACAAAAAACAGGAAGACCCTCAAAGAGATGGACTGACACAGTGGCTGCAACAATGGGCTCAAGCATAACAACGATTGTGAGGATGGCACAGGACTGGGCAGTGTTTCGTTCTGTTGTACACAGGTTCGCTATGAGTCAGAATAGACTCGACGGCACCTAACAACAACACAACATGTTTAAGTCACTACTTGAGGTTTCTGTTACTTTCAGGGGAACACAACTCCAGAGACAATATCATATTCTGAAACCTGGCATGAACAGACCACTCACTGTGTTACTTGAGCATAAATGTGGAATTCCTGTGACTTTAGTGATTTAACTCACTTTTGGTCCAAATTGATTTGAATGTCAGTTGGTGATTATTCACAAGACTGCAAGTTACAGGAGCCCTCCGCTGCCAACCACAAAGTATGCGTGTTACATATTTTCTATAGTTGTTCCTTGTTAAGAGTTGATAAGACTGAACACAACAAATAAAAATGATTGAAAATATAAACATTTATTTTATAGTAACTATTATATTGTCTTTATAGCTAGCATCATGGTCTTTTGAGAGAGAGAGAGGAAAAAAAAAAAGGCTTCTGTTGGTAAAATATATTTGTGCTTTGGGTAGATACTGGTTCCTCAGAATCTGGGTGATGGTTGATATCAAGGTTTGTGAAAATTGAAAGCTGCCATGCATTAAAAAAACAAAAACCAAGCCAGCTGATCTCAAGTCAACTCCAACTCATGGTGACCCCATGTGTGTCACAGTAGAATAGGGTTTTCAGTGGCTAATTTTTCATAAGTAGATCACCAGGCCTTTCTTCCCAGGTGCCTCTGGGTGGACTTGAACCTCCTACCTTTCAGTTAGCAGTCACAATCATTAACCATTTGCACCACAGGGACTCCACCCTGCATTAAACAGGGAGAAAATTTTGTAGCTCCAGCATTCAATTTTGTGGGGGCATGGGGATGTGAGGTATGAGAAGAGTGGCAACATTTACTGTGTAATAAAGCCTTCACAGAACCCCCACCTTCACAACTGACTAACGTTTGCTATGAGTGTGTGTCTGTAAATCTATGAGAGAGTAAAGTTGGCAAAATAGAGGCAGCAAGAGTAGTTGTAGAGGAGGCCAAGATGGTGGAGTAGTCAGACGCTTCTGGTGGTCCCTCTTAAAACAAAGACATGAATTGATTATATACAACAATCTAGGAGCCCTGAACATCAAAGACAAAGTTGAGGAATTGGACTGAGTAGCAGGGGGAGGGAGAAATGGTCTGGAAGCAGTGAGGAGTTTCCAGACCTGACCTGGCAGGAGCTGGAGCCCTTCAGACCAGATCAGTTCATGGTGTGCAGTAAGGCAAGCAGCGGTGCTCAGGAGGCATTTTCAACATCAGGAGAGACCTAGTGGCAGAGAGTCTACTCGACCATCCAGAACCAATGAGAAGCAGCCCTCAATCAGTGAAAGATAAGTACTTGCATCTGGCCTACCATGTGGATCAAAACACACCTCCCTTTGGGAAAAACCTCTCTCCCATTTATCTCCCCACTCCCTGCTCTGCACTGGGTCTGGGATGGCTTTAGCGATTGCCGAGTCCACTGGGCCGGAAGTATGACCCGCCACACACCCTGAGCCGTTCTCCTGGCCTTGGGGAGGGAACAAATTAACAAACGGGAAACAATAATCTGCCAGCTCCCCTAAACCAGGAACTCAGGGTAGGCACAGCTCCTTTGCCTAAGCACAGGAATAAGGGGTCCATGGACTTTGAGTGCCTCTCCCCCTGCACAGACTTGGTGAGCCCTCATTACCACACTACAATAGGGTTTATACATGAAGTCTAACTTCAACTGTTTCAGCTGTGAAGTGGTAGGTTCATGATATTTGACACTGATCTACCCATTAAGCAGGGTCTTCACCTACTCACATCAGGGGCCTGAGGACTAGTGGCTCCACCTACACCATCTAGCCACCTGCGACAGGGGCCCCAGAAGTGATGCCCCCCAGTTCTTACAGCCAACAGCATTGGGTGCTCATAGTCTGGCTGCAAAACCCACCCACCTATGCACCCTAGGGAACAGGGACACGCTTTCCTCCCAGACACTCAGGAGCGGCTGTTGGCCCCCTGCCTTACTCAATGTGTGACCTCCTGCTGCAGCCAGATGCCTGTGCCTACATCAATCACCTGTGCCTGTCTAGGACTGTAGGTTAGAGCCTCCACAACACACTTGGTGGCTGACTATGTGGACACCTGAGTGAATCCATACAGGAGGAATGGGCAGACTCCTGGGCTCATACTTAGTGGCAGGTCTGGTGACCTGGTGGCAGGACATTGGAAATTCAGGGGCACCAGTGATCGGGATAGCTCACACGATCAGCCTATTTGGGCATATCAAAACAAAACAAAACAAGAAGCTAGGACACAGTAAGCAAACATAAAATAAATAAACATAATAACTTATGGATGGCTCGGAGGCAACAGTCAATATCAAATCACATAAAGAGGCAGACCATGATGGCTTCAGCACAATCCCAAAATAAAGATTCAAGAAATTTTCCAGAGGAAGAAAATTTCTTGGAATTACTGGAGGCAGAATACAAAAGATTAATATACAGCACTCGTCAAGAGGTCAGGAAGGAAATGAGGCAAAATGTAGTCCATGCAATAGATGAACTTAAGAAGATCAGAAAAGAGCATAATGACAAATTTAATAGGCTGCAAGAATCCATAGAGAGACAGCAATCAGAAATCCAGGAGATAGAAACAATAAAATTTCAGAATGAGACAACTCAATAGAAAGTCACAGGAGCAGAATTGAGGCAATGGAAGCCAGAATTAGTGAGACTGAAGATAAAGCACTTGATACCAACTTATTTGAGGAAAACTCAGATAAAAGGATTTAAAACAATGAAGAAACCCTAAGAATTATGTGGGACTCTATCAAGAAAAATAACCTACGAGTGATTGGACTACAAGAACGGGGGAATAACAGAAAATATAGAGAGAAATGTTGAAGATTTGTGGGCAGAAAACTTCCCTGATATCGTGAAAGATGAGAAGATATCTATTCAAGATGCGCAACGAACACTACATAAGGTAGATCCCAAAAGAAAGTCACCAAGACGTATTATAATCAAACTTACCAAAACCAAAGATAAAGAGAGAATTTTAAGAGTGGCTAGGAATAAAAGAAAAGTCATCTACAAAGCAGGGTCAATTAGAATAAGCTCGGACTACTCAGCAGAAACCATTTAGGCAAGAAGGCAATATATAAAGCCTTGAAGGAAAAAAAACTGCCAGCCAAGAATTATATATCCAGCAAAACTGTCTCTCAAATATGCTGGTGAAATTATAACATTTCCAGATAAACAGAAGTTTAGAGAATTTGCAAAAAACCAAATCAAAATTACAAGAAATACTAAAGGGAGTCCTCCAGTTAGAAAAACAATAACATCAGATAACAACCCAAGACTAGAACACAGGACAGAGCAACCAGATATCAACCCTCATAAAGAAGTCACAAAAATAAATCAAAGCTAAAACACTGAAAATAGGGAAACAGAAATGTCAATACTTAAAAGATGACAACACTAAAACAAAACAGAGGGACTAAAAAATGTAGACATAGACTTTTCATATGGAGAGGAAGTCAAGGCAATATAAAGAAATAAAAGGCTGGCATAAACTTAGAAAAATAGGAGTAAATATTAAGGTAATCAAAAGGAAACTAACAATCCTACACATGAAAATAAAAAACAAGAAAAAATAAAGACTCAGCAAGCACAAAATCAACAACAATGAAAAAGATGAAAAGAAAATACACAAAGAAAAACAACTCAGCACAGAAAATTAAGTGGAACAAACAAACCTTGAATGACACACCAAAAAAAAAGACACCAAAATGACAGCACTAAACTCATACCTATCAATAATTATGCTGAATGTAAATGGACTAAATGCACCAATAAAGAGACAGAGAGTGGCAGAATGGTTGAAAAAAAGATACATCTATAAGCTGCCTACAAGAGACACATCTTAGGCTTAAAGATACAAACTAAAACTCAAGGATGGAAAAAAATATACTAAGCAAACAACACTCAAAAAAGAGCAGGAGTGGCAATATTAATCTCTGACAAAATACACTTTAAAGTAAAATCCACCACAAAGGATAAGGAAGGACACTATATAATGATTAAAGGGTCAATACACCAGGAGGACATAACTGTAATAAATATTTACGCACCCAATAACAGGGCTCCAAAATACATAACACAAACTCTAACAGCATTAAAAAGAGAGATAGACAGCTCCACAATAATAGTAAGGGACTTCAACACATCAATTTCGGTGAAAGACAGAACATCCAGAAAGAAGCTCAATAAAGACACAGAAGATCTAAATGCTACAATCAACCAACTTGATCTCATGGACATACACCGAACACTCCACCCAGCAGCAGCCAAGTATACTTTCTTTTCCAACGCACATGGAACATTCTCCAGAATAGACCACGTATTAGGACATAAAGCAAGTCTTAACAGAATACAAAGCATCAAAATATTACAAAGCATCTTTTCTGACCATAAGCCATAAAAGTGGAAATCAACAACAGAAAAAGCAAGGAAAAAAAAATCAAACACATGGAAACTGAACACCACCTTCCTCAAAAACTACTGGGTTATAGAAGAAATTAAGGATGGGAAAAAGAAATTCATAGAATCAAACGAGAATGAAAACACATCCTACCAAAACCTTTGGGACACAGCAAAAGCAGTGCTCAGAGGTCAGTGTGAAGCAATAAATGCACACATCCAAAAAGAAGAAAGGGCCATAATCAAAACATTAACCCTACAACTGGAACAAGTAGAAAGCAAGCCACAAAAGAAGCCCTCATGCACCAGAAGAAAGGAAATAGTAAGAATTAGAGCAGAAGTAAATGAAATAGAGAATAGAAACACAATTGAAAGACTTAATAAGACCAAAAGCTGGTTCTTTGAAAAGATCCACAAAATTGATAAACCACTGGCAAAACTGATAAAAGAAAAACAGGAAAGGAAGCAAATAACCCGTATAAGAAATGAGATGGGTGATATCACAACAGACCCAACTGAAATTAAAAGAATCATAACAGAATACTATGAAAAATTGTACTCTAACAAATTTGAAAACCTAGAGGAAATGGACAAATTTCTAGGAACTCACTACCTACATAAACTAACAGAAACAGAGGTAGAACAACTAAATAAACCCATAGCAAAAGAAGAGATTGAAAAGGTAATTTAAAAACTCCAAACAAAAAAAAGCCCTTGCCAAGATGGTTTCACTGGAGAATTCTACCAAACTTTCAGAGAAGAGTTAACACCACTAATCCTAAAGGTATTTCAGAGCATAGAAAAGGATGGAATATTCCCAAACTCATTCTATGAAGCCAGCATAACCCTGATACCAAAACCAGGTAAAGACACCACAAGAAAAGAAGATTACAGACCAATACCCCTCATGAACATTGGCACAAAAATCCTCAACAAAATTCTAGCCAATAGAATTCAGCAACATATCAAAAAAATAATTCATCAGGATCAAGTGGGATTTATACCAGGTATGCAGGGATGGTTCAACATTAGAGAAACAATCAATGTAATCCATCACATAAATAAAACAAAAGACAAGAACCACATGATCTTATCAATCGATGCAGAAAAGGCATTTGACAAAGTCCAACACCCATTCATGATAAAAATTCTCAACAAAATAGGAATAGAAGGGAAATTCCTCAACATAATTAAGGGCATTTATAAAGCCAACAGCCAACATCAACCTAAATGGAGAGATTTGGAAAGCATTCCCCTTGAGAACGGGAACCAGACAAGGACGCCCTTTATCACCACTCGTATTCAACATTGTGCTGGAGGTCCTAGCCAGAGCAATTAGGCTACAAAAAGAAATAAAGGCATCCAAGTTGGTAGGGAAGAAGTAGAAGTATCTCTATTTGTAGATGATATGATCTTATACACAGAAAACCCCAAAGAATCCACAAGAAAACTACTGGAATTAATAGATTTCAGCAAAGTATCAGGATACAAGATAAACATAAAAACCTTGAAGAGGAAATCACCAAATCCATACCATTTAACAACAACCCCCAAGAAGATCAAATACTTAGGAATAAATCTAACCAGAGATGTAAAAGACCTATACAATGAAAACTACAAGACACTACTTGTAAGAAACCAAGAGACCTGCATAAGTGGAAAAATATACTTTGCCCATGGATAGAAGACTCAACATTGTGAAAATGTCAATTCTACCCAAACCCGATCTACAGATACAATGCAATCCCGATCCAAATTCCAACGGCATTTTTTCATGAGATGGAGAAACAAATCACCAAGTTCATATGGAAAAGGAAGAGGCCCCGGATAAGTAAAGCATTATTCAAGAAGAAGAACAAAGTGGGAGGCCTCACACTACCTGGTTTTAGAACCTATTATACTGCCACGGTAGTCAAAACAGCCTGGTACTGGTACAACAGACACATAGACCAATGGAACAGAATTGAGAATCCAGACATAAATTCATCCACCTATGAGCAGCTGATTTTGACAAAGGCCCAAAGTCCGTTAATTGGGGAAAAGACAATCTCTTTAAGAAAGAGTGCTGGTGTAACTGGATATCCATCAGCAAAAAACTGAAACAAGACCCATACCTCACACCACACACAAAAACTAACTCAAAATGGATCAAAGACCTAAATATAAAATTGAAAATGATAAAATCACGGAAGAAAAAATAGGGACAATGCTAGGAGCCCTACTACATGGCATGAACAGAATATGAACCATAAGTAACAATGCACCAACACCAGAAGAGAAATTAGATAACCGGGAGCTCCTAAAAATCCAGCACTTTCTGCTCATCAAAAGACTTCACCAAAAGAGTAAAAAGACAACCTACAGACTGGGAAAAAATTTTGGGCTATGACAAATCTGATAAGTGTCTAAGCTCTAAAATCTACAAGATACTGCAAAAGATATGAACAGGCACTTGACCAAAGAAGACATTCAGGCAGCTAACAGACACATGAAGAAATGCTCACGACCATTAGCCATTAGAGAAATGGAAATCACAACTACAATGAGATACAATCTCACCCCAACAAGGCTAGCATTAATCCAAAAAACACAAAATAATAAATGTTGGAGAGGTTGTGGAGAGACTGGAACAGTTATACACTGTTGGTGGGAATGTAAAATGGTACAGCCACTTTGGAAATCAATTTGGTGCTTCCTTAAAAAGCTAAAAATAGAAGTACCATGCGATCCAGCAATCCAGCTCCTTGAATATATCCTAGAGAAATAAGAGTCATCACGCGAATAGATATATGCACACCCGTGTTCACTGCAGTACTGTTCATGATAGCAAAAAGATGGAAACAATCTAGGAGGCCATCAACGGACCAATGGATAAACAAATTATGGTATATTCACGCAATGGAATACTACACAACGATAAAGAACAGCGATGAACCATGAAATATAACATGGAGGAATCTGGAAGGCATTAGGCCGAGTGAATTTAGTCAGTCACAGAAGGACAAATATTGTATAAGACCACTATTATAAGAACTCAAGAAAAGCTTTAAACACAGAAGAAAACATTCTTTGATGGTTATAAGGATGGCGAGGGAGGGTGAGGGTTATTTACTAACTAGATAGTAGATAAGAATTAGCTTAAGTGAAGGGAAGGACAGCACACACTACAGGGGAAGTCAGCACAACTGGACTAAACCAAACCAAAGAAGTTTCCTGAATACAACCAAACACTTCGAGGGACAGAGTAGCTGTGGCGGAGGTCTGGGGACCATGCTTTCAGGGGATATCAAGGTCAACTGGCATAACAAAGTTTATTAAGAAAATGTTCTGCATCCTACTTTGGCAAGTGGCATCCGGGGTCTTAAAAGCTTGTGAGTGGTGATCTAAGATGCATCAATTGGTCCCACCCTACCTGGAGTAAAGGAGAATGAAGAACACCAAAGTCACAAGGAAAGTATTAGCCTAAGAGACAGAAAGGGCCACACAGACCAGAGACTTCATCAGCCTGAGACCAGAAGAACTAAATGATGGATGGCTACCACCAAAGACTGCCCTGACAGGGAACACAACAGAGAGTCCCTGATGGGGCAGGAGAAAGGTAGGGTGCAGAACTCAAATTCTAGTTAAAACAAACAGACTTAATGGTCTGACCAAGACTGGAGGAACCCCAGTAAACATGGCCTTCAGACTCTCTGTCAACCCGGCACTAAAACCATTCCCAAGGCCAACTCTTCAGACAAAGATTAGACTGGACTATGGGACATAAAATGATACTAGTGAAGAGTGTGCTTCTTAGCTCAAGTAGATACATGAGACTAAATGGGCTGCTCCTGTCTGGAGGTGAGATGATAAGGCAGAGAGGGTCAGGAGCTGGTTAAATGGACATGGGAATCACGGGTGGAAAGGAGAAGTGTGCTGTTACAGTATAGGGAGAGCAATTAGGGTCACATAAGAATGAATGTATGTATAAATTTTTGTATGAGAGACTAACTTGAATTGTAAACTTTCACTTAAAATACAACAATAAAACTAAAAAAAAAAAAAACTTGAAAAGAGTAGTTGTAGAATCAAGGCACCTACAGCTGGAGTCATGGTTATGTTTTGGGTTCTTTCTGATATCATTTGAAATTAGATGCATCTTAAAATAAATTACTCTAGGACTTAGAAGTTCATTCTCACTGTGGCTGCCAAACCAACAGACGCTGGCACAGGACAGTAGGGAAAAAATTATAGACAAACATAATTTTTTAATATTGAAGACAAAATACTGAATAAAATATTGGTAAATATAATTTGGAGTCCCTGGGTGATGCAAATGATTAACATCCTCAGCTGCTAACTGAAAAGTCGGAGGTTTAGTCCACCCAGAGACACCTTGGAAGAAAGTTCTGGAGATCTATTTCAGAAAAATCGGCTATTGAAAACTCTATGGAGCAGTTCTATTCTGACACACACGGGGCAGAATTGACTGAATGACAACTCGTAAATGTAATTTAACAATACATTTGAAAAAAATATACATCATATAAGTGGGGTTCATCTAAAAAATGCAAAAATGGCTCACTATTAAGAAATCTGGAGCCCTGATGATGTACTGGTTAAGAGCTACGGCTGACCAAAGATCAGCAGTTTGAATCCACCATAGCTCCTTGGAAACCCTATGGAGAAGTTCTGCTCTGTCCTATATGGTAGCTATGAGTTGGAATCGACTCAACAGCAACAGGTTTATTAAGAAATCTATTAATATAACTGCCATATTAATTGTTTAAAGAAAAAAAATCATCTCCATGGATACCAAAAATTTGACCATTTTCATCATCCATTTCTGCTTTAAAAAAACTGTAAGAGAAGAGTTCATTTTAATTTTTAAATATGATTTTCAATATGTATACCTCAAACTCTGGATCACAGTTCCACTCTGACACACACGGGTCAGAATTCACCATGTGTCAGAATTCACGCTACAGCAACTGGTTGCGGAAGCCCTGGTGATGCAGAGGTTAAGCATTTGGTTAACTGATAGGTCGGCTGTTCAAACCCACCAGTGGCTCAGTGGGAGAAACATGTGACAATCTGCTTCCATAAAAATTACAGCCTTGGGACTTCCGGCAACATGGCACTCTAGGCAGAAGCACCATGCTGTCCCTCCACAGCAAAGATCCGAAAAACTAAGCCAAACAGAGAAAACAGCAATCCTGAAATCCTAAACATCAAATGAAGAGATAAAGAACTCAGCCAAGCACCAAATGGAATAAGAAACTGACAGAGAACAGACAGCGGGGAGACATACATGGAGAGGTCCCCTATCAGCTAATGCAGCACATATCCTCCATTTTGGACTCCTAGCAGAGACCAGCAAATAGGGGGTATGAGAAAGCAGCTTCACAGAGCTTCCAGCAGGAGACAGAACAACTGGTAACCAGCAAGGTATGCTTTCCCACCCCCACCCTTCTTCACCGCCACTCGGCCTCCTCTGCTTCCCACGGCCACAGTCTCTTGGCCGGGAAGCACCGGCTGCTTGGATTCCACCTGCCTGCAGTGACTGACTCTCTGAATGCCATTTGTTGGTTGCTGGTGTTGCTTTTTTCTGCTTCTTTTGATTTCTTCCTTACCTCTCACCACCTCCCCCTCCTTTTACTCAAATACCTGGCTCCGTGTGCCATCTTTGCTTCTTCCTGAGGGGCTCTGGAGCTCCATTCGAGTGTGGAACTGCTTCCCGGTCCGTGATGCCACGCTGGTAGGATCCTGGGGCTTTTTTTTGTTTGTTTGTTTTCTTTTTCTTTTCTCGAGTTGGGAGCCTGTTCTGGCCAGGCTGTGCTGTGTGGCTTGGGACATACCCCCTCAGCTTGTGCAGACGTGCAGAGGGATCCCTGAGAGCATTTCTTTGCTTGTGTTTTTTTTTTTTTTCTGTTTTTTTTTGGGGGGGGGGGTCTTTCTTTTTTAAGTTGTTTTGTTTTCTTTTCCCTCTTTTTCCCTTTTTGTCTTTCTTCATTACTCAGTTTCTCCTCTCTCTATACCTTCCTTCTCTTCCTGTCCCCTGGATACCTGGCGCTACCTCTACGCCTCCTAGCCAGGCTGTACTTCAACACTTGGGAACAACTTCCTCAGACCTCGTAGCCACACTGGTGGGATCCCTGGGAGCTTTGCTGTTCTTTCTTCTTTCTAATATTTATTTATTCATTCTTTCTTTTCTTTCTTCTTCTTCCCCTTTTTGCTTTTCTCCATTTCATAGTCTCTCATCTCCACTCCAACGGCAAGCTCCCCTAGCACTCTTTTTTGTTTGTTCGTATGTTTTTGGCTCCTGTTCCTCTCTCCTCTCTACCATACCCATCTTAGCTCCACACATCACAATCTCCCCCTTCCATCCTGCCTACCTGCACCGTGCACTTAAAATCACACCACCAAGCAGCACAGGCATGGCCTACCAGAACCTGCCCTGCACTGATTACCAACCTGCCCTGGTGGCTGTAGTAAGTGCCACAAACAACCCATCCCAGCAACTCCTCTTCAGCTAGACCTGCCCTGCTGTACCATATCTGAGTGACTGACCCTGCCAATTGGAGAAGGAGACGAAAAGTATCATGTCCACAGACAAGCAAACAACAAAGAACACACATCCCGCCTGCTCAGACATAGCCAAATTAAAAAAAAAAAAAGGATAAAACAAACAAATCTACGATCAATAAATGAGAAAAGTAACTAGTGAATGCCTGAAGACAGCAGACAATATCAAAACATTTACAAAAACAGGATGGGATGGTTCCAGTAGGCATCCAGAATAAAACACTAGATGACTTTCCCGTAGAAGAAAAGGCACTGGAACTACCTGATAGGGAATTCAAATCTCTAATACTCAGAATCATTCAAGATTTGAAGCAAAAAGCAGACAAAAATGAGGAAAAAATAGACAAATTCATGGAAAACACAGATAAAAAAATGGAAAAATTCAGGAAAATAATGCAGGAACAAAATGCCAAAATAAATTCACAACTAGAAATTATACAAAAACAACAATTAGAAATCCAAAAGATAAACAAAAAGATTTCAGAAATGGAAAGTGTCATAGAAGGGCTGAGGAGCATATTTGAAATGGTAGAAGACAGGATCAGTGGAATTGAAGACAAACTATTGGATACAGCTCTGTTTGAGGAAAACTCAGAAAAAAGAACAAAGAAAAATGAAGAGACCCTGAGAATTATGTGGGATATAATCAAAAGCAAAAATCTGTGAGTGATCGGAGTTCCAGAACAAGGAGAGAAAACAGAAAACAAAGAGAGGATCACTGAAGAACTGCTGACAGAAAACTTCCCCAGTATCATGAAAGATGAAAATCTGACCATCCAAAAAGCTCAACGAACCCCATATAGGATAGACCCCAAAAGAAAATCACCAAGGCATGTCATAATCACACTCGCTAAAACCAAAGACAAACAAAGAATCCTGAGAGCATCTCAAGAAAAAGAAAAAGGAGAAACAATAAGACAAAGCTCAGATTATTTGGCAGAAACGACGCCGGCAAGAAGGCAATGGGATGACATATATAAAACCTTGAAAGGAAAAAATTGCCAGCCAAGAATAACATATCCTGCGAAACTCTCATTCAAATATGATGGTGAAATTAGGTCATTTCCAGATAAACAGAAATTAAAGGACTATGTAAAAACCAAAACAAACATATGAGACTTATTAAAGGAACACCTTCGATCTGAGAACAAACAATATCAGACCACAGGCTGAAAATACGACACAGGATTGTACTAGCCAGATACCAACCTAGGAAATGAACTCTTAAGGACTATGAAAAACCAAAAGAATTACAAAAGGGAACCAGAGATGTAAATGACAACAGTATCATAACAATAAAAGAGGGAATAAACAGTGTAGATATACAACCTTCTAATGGAGAGGAAGTCAAGCGATATCAAGTAATAATAGACTGGTTCAAATCTAGGAAGATAAGCGTAAATTTCATGGTAACCACAAAGAAAGCTAACAAACTGTTCATCAAAACAAAAAAGAAAAACATAAAGTCTCAGTAAAAACGAAACCTACAGAAACAAAGGAAATGAAAAAAAATCCACAAACAAATGGAACTCAGCACAGGAGAGTAAGAGGAACAAAACTGGAGGACATTATGCTGAGTGAAATAAATCAATCACAAAAGGACAAATATTGTATGAGATTTCTACTGTATAACTCATGTAAAAGTTTACACACAAAAGGAAACAATCTTTGTTGGTTACAAGGGATGAGAGGAGTGTGGGGGGGAACTAAATAAGTGGTAACTTTGGTGAAGGGTAAGACAGTACACATTACTGGGGAAGCCAGCAGAGCTTGTACAAGGAAAGGTCACGGAAGCTCCATAGACACTTCCAAACTCCCTGAGGGACTGAATTGCTGGGCAGAGGGCTGTGGGGACCATGGTCTTGGGGAACATCTAGCTCAACTGGCATAACACAGTTTATAAAGACAATGTTCTACATTCTACCTTGGTGAGGAGCGTCTGGGGTCTTAAAAGCCTGTGAGCAGCCATCTAAGATACTCCACTGGTCTCATCCCTTCGGGAGCAAGGGAGAATGAAGAGAACAAGATACAAGGAAAAGATTAGTCCAAAGGACTAATGGACCAGAGCTACCATGGCCTCCACCGGACTGAGTCCAGTACAGCTAGATGGTGCCCGTCTAACACCACCAACTGCTCTGACAGGGATCACAAAAGAGGGTCCTGGACAGAGCTGGAAAAGATGTAGAACAGAATTCTAACTCACAAAAAAATACCAGATTTACTGGCCTGACAGACTGGAGAAACCCCGAGAGTATGGCCCCCAGACACCCTTTTAGCTCAGTGGTGAAGCCCCTCCTGAAGTTCACCATTCAGCTGGGGATTGGACAGCCTCATAAAACAAAACAGGACTAATGAGGCACAGAAGTCCAGGGACAAGGACTAGAAAGCAGGAGGGGACAGGAAAGCTGGTGATAGGGAATCCACGGTTGAGAAGGGAGTGTTGACATGTCATGGGGTTGTTAACCATTGTTATAGGGCAATATGTATACTAACTGTTTAATAAGGAACTATATGTTCTGCAAACCTTCATCTAAGGTATAAAAAAAAAAAAAAGAATTATCTTTGTGGGATCAAATTGACATCAGCAACTCAAAAGGTTTGATGGGAAGCCTAGGGGACAGTGAGTTGAAGATAATGGTGATGGAATAATTTGGAAAAGGTTAGTGAGAATAGCAGCACAATGGGAAGAATGTAATCAATGTCACTGAACTGTACATGTAGAAACTTTCAAAATGGTGTAACTTTGGCTATGTATATTTTCACCAAAAAAAACCATCCTGAAGGTCGAGAAGGTAGATTGTTGACATGTCGCGGGGTTGTTAACCAACATCCTAAAACAATATGTGTACTGACTGTTTAATGAGAAACTGTTCTGTAAACCTTCATCTAAAGTACAATAAAAAAAAAGAAAGAAAAAAAACAAAGATTACAGCCTTGGAAACCCTATGGGGCAATTCTACTCTGTTCTATAGGGTCACTATGAGTCAGAATTGACTTGATGACAACAAATATGATTTTCAATATGTATGCCTCAAACCAAAAGTCAACATCTTGTTTGATGATTTAAATGAGGTCAGTGAAGGAAAACCAACCAACAAACACATGAAACTATGCTCCTGCTCTAAGTCTTCCCTTGATCCCTTCTTCCCTCATAAAATTGTGTCTTATTGTTTTCACTTTTGTCTTCTATTTTTTCACCTCCCTGTTTATTGCTGTAATTTCCACTGTTTGGTCACAATTGCTTTGCCTTTCATCTCCAGCTTTCCTTTCAGCCAAAAGCAAACAAAATGACAAGCCCAGTGGAAGACAGGGTCTTCTGTTCTTGAGAAAAACTTCTTGAGATTTATCTATGTATCTGTCTGACCTGCCTCTTCCTTGTTGGGCATACTAGGGTGATTTTTTTTTTCTCTTACCTCCCTTCCTTTGATACTGCTTCTTGGAGTGGAAATCGGGATGAGTAAGGAGCATGTAGAACCTCACTAAGCCTGGAGGATAGTGCAAATCTTCCACCTTTTTTCTTTGCCTGGAAGGGAATTTTAAAGTTGACGATATGCCTGAGACAGCCTTCCCTAACACATATCTTTTTTATTGCTAGTGAATTATTTTGTTGCCCCCCCCCTTTTTTTTTTTTTACTTTTGTTGTTGTTAATTTGGGGGAAAGAGAGATCTCTTCTGGATTTTCTCTCCATATTACCCCAGAGGTGTAGAGTAGACGCATAATTTTAAAAAGAGAAATTGGTAACTCATGGGAGAGTAAAGGATCCATGACTGTCATATTTGGGTTGATCAGGCCTCTCTTCTGCTTCACCTCTGAGTTGGAAAGCCTAGAGCCTGGGGTCCTACTAGGAGGCAGGGGTGGACATGGCAGTTCAGTGCTAGAATTCTCACCTCCCATGAGGGAGACTGTCTTAGTTATCTAGTGCTGCTATAACAGAAATACCAGAAGTGGATGGCTTTAACAAAGAGAAATTTCTTCTCTTACAGTCTAGGAGGCTAGAAGTCCGAACTCAGGGCACCAGCTTCAGGGGAAGGCTTTCTCTCTCTGTCAGCTCTAGGGGAAGGTCCTTGTTATCAGTCTTTCCCTGGTCGAGGAGATTCTCAGCGCAGGGACCCCAGGTCCAAATAATGCACTGTGCTCCCGGTGCTAATTTCTTGGTGCTATGAGGTCCCCACGTCTCTCTGCTCATTTCTCTCTTTTAGATCTCAAAAGAGACTGGTTTAAGATGCAACCTAATCTTATATATTGAGTTCTGCCTCATGAACATAACTGCCTCAGATCCTGCCTCATTAGCATCAAAGAGGTAGGATTTACAACACATAGGAAAATCATATCAGATGACAGAATGGTGGACAATCTCACAATACTGCGAATCATGGCTTAGCCAAATTGATACACATATTTTTGGGGGACACAATTCAATCCATGACAGAGACCCAGGTTCAATTCCTGGCCGGCATACCTCAAGCACAGCTTTCGTGTTGCTATGATGCTGAACAGTTTCAGCGGAGCTTCCAGAGTAAGACGGCCTAGGAAGAAAGGCCTGGGGATCTACTTCTGAAAAACCAGCCAATGAAAATCCTGTGGATCACGACAGTCTGATTTTGTTGTGCATGGGGTTGCCATGAGTTGTGGGCTGACTTGACAGCAGCTAACAGCATCAGGCAAGCACCGAGACTCCTACTTGAGGTTTCGGTATACTAGACACCAGGTACGTTACTGGGGAAAGCAGGACAGGAGCTGGAGAGGGGGCTTCTTAGGCATCTTTAGAACTTGCCACAAAATGTCGCAGTCATGGGAGCCTCCGAGGCAGAGAAGCAAAAGGGACTGAAGAAAAAAACTATGGTATCTAACCTAATCTAAGAATATTGAATGGATTTCAAGCTGTCAGCAGGCTGGTCGCTGTGGTAGAGTGCCTGAAAATGTTCAAATGGTATTTGGCAGTGAAGAGTGTTGTCAGGAATCATATGTCAAAATTCTAAACACACACTACAGGAAGGAGGAAAGACCTCTGCATATGGCTAAACCAAAGAGACTTGTGCTGCAAGCATGTGATGAGTTACCAGAAGCTGTCTGCGAAACCAGGCTCTGTTGGAGCAAGTTTCCATGGGAGCAAAGCATTACTGAGGAAATTCTGAAAGAGGCCCCTGATTCTAGCTGTTACTAGTTGCCATCAAGCCAATTCCAACTCATGGTGACCCTATGTGTGTCAGAATAGAACTGTGCTCTGTAGGTTTTCAATGGCTGGTTTTTGGAAAGCAGATTACTAGGCCTTTCTTCCAAGGCACCTCTGGGTGGACTCAAACCTCCAACTTTTCATTAGTAGCCAAGTGCATGAACTGTTTGCACCAACAATTTAGCTATTAGTGAAGCTAAATTCAAGAGGAGGAAGGGGAGGAGACAACATTGAGGGACTTCTGGGAACAAGACCTGATAGGAGAGTAGGTCAGACTGGGGGAGCTGGACTTGAAGCAGATATGACTCAGTCCTTAGAGGCTAAATTCTTAGGTTCAAGGGAATGGGGAAAAACATGTCACCCCTTTGGGCAGAATAGCCCTAGCAGAAAGTCCAAGCAAATGGTGGAAGGCTGTACCCTACTTTACTTTTAGGGTGGATACTTGGTCAGGATTAGGATTGCCATGACTGACAGGCAGTAGTAGGTTTCAGCTCTTAGGAAAATATTTAAGTTCATGGCTGGTGGTCGGGGGAGCAATGGAATCATTCAATTTGAAATGTGCATCTCTCTGGTTTGGCTGCAAAGGGGATGAGCTTTGTGTAGAACACTCTCCTTGTGGTAGGTCCCTGATTAAGCACTTGAAAGGCTGGCATTTTGAACCCACCCAGAGGCACCTCTGTCTGCTTCCAAAAGGTTACAGCCTTGAAAACCCTATGGAGGACAGTTCTACTCTACAATACTTGGGGCCACCATGAGTCGGAATTGATTCCATGGCAACTGGTTTTAGGTTTTAGGGTCTGTCATGAATTCAATTATGTCCCCCAGAAAACATGTGTATCAGTTTGACTGGGCCATGATTCCCAGTATTGTGTGGTTGTCCTCCATTTTGTGATTGTAATTTTATGTTAAAGAGGATTAGGGTGGATTGTGTGATGCCCTTACTAAGGTCACATCCCTGATCTAATGTAAAGGGAGTTTTCCAAGGGTGTGGCCTGCACCACCTTTTACCTTACAAGAGATAAAAGGAAAGGGAAGCAAGCAGAGAATTGCGGACCTCATACCACCAAGAAAGCAGTGCCAGGAGCAGAGTGTGTCCTTTGGAGCCCGAGTCCCTCTGTGGAGAAGCTCCTAGTCCAGGGGAAGATTGATGAGAAGACTGACAGAGAGAGAAAGGCTTCCCCTGGAGCTGACGCCCTGAATTTGGATTTTCAGCCTACTTTACTGTGAAGAAATAAATTTCTCTTTGTTAAAGCCATCTACTTGTGGTATTTCTGTTACAGCAGCACTAGATGACTAAGACAGGGTCCTTGTGGTAAAACCTCTACTTTAGTTACCCAAACATCAAGGTAGGAAAAGGAGATTGAGCAAAACAGGCCTTTCTGCCACCCCCTCTCATTCTCATTCTCTCCTACCTCTCACTTTTTTTGCCCTCCTCTCTTGCAGAAGCAGCAACCTTGATCTGAGTAGCTCAAGAGGGCTAAGCAAAATGACTGAATGGTAGAGTAATTAGTGATGTCTACAGCAGCCAGCATGCTGGGAGTGTAGTTGTATGAATGTCTTACACTTACTAGGTTCTATGTTAGTCAAACTAATGGCCCCCAAATATGCCTATACCCTAATCCCCAGAACCTGTGAATACATTACCTTATATGGTGTTACGGATTGAATTGTGTCCCTTCTAAAACATGTTGAAGTCCTAACTCCTGGTACCTGTGAACTTGTTTGGAAATAAGGTCTTTCTTTGAAGATGTTATCAGTAAACATGAAGTCATACCAGAGCAGGGTGGTTCCAGATCCCTGGTGTCTTATAAAAGAGGAGAAGGACACAGAGACAGATATAGACAGAAGCACTGCCATGTGACTACGGAAGTAGCTGTGAGCCAAGGACCACCAAGGATTGCTGGGAGCTACCAGAAGCTAGGCAGGAGGCATGGCACTGTTTCTCTCTCAGAGCCCTCAGAAAGAAATGACATGGCCTATAACCTGGTTTGGACTTCTTGCTTCCAGAACGGTAAGACAACAAATGTCTGTTCTTCGAAGCCACCTACTTTGTGGCACTTTGTTGTGATAACCCTGGGAAATGAAGACACATGGCAAAAGGGACTTGCAGAGCGATTAAGTAAAGGGTTTTGAGATGCGGAGATTATCCTGGATTATCCAGGTGCGCCCACTGGTAGCCCCCAAGCCCACTGCTGTCGAGTCGATTCTGACTCATAGCAACCCTATGGGACAGAGTAGAACAGCCCCATAGGGTTTCCAAGGCTGCAAATCTTTACAGAAGCAGACTGCCACATCTTTCTCCCTCAGAGTGGTGGGTGGGCTCGAACTGCTGAACATTCAGCTAGCAGCTGAGTGCTTAACCACTGTGCCATCAGGGCTTTTAATGGAAGCACAAGGTCTTTATAAGAGGGAGGTAGGAGGGTCTGAGAAAGATTGGGAGAGGCTATACCACTGGCTTCAACGATGGAGAAAGGGGTCAATGAAGACAGATGGCCCTAGAAGCTAGAAAAGGCAAGGAAACAGATTTTTCCCTCGATCCTCCAGGATGAACGAAGCCCTGCCAACACATTCTGGACTTTCGATCTGCAAATTTGCAGAAGAATAAATGTGCGCTGTTTTAAGCCACTAAGTTTGTGGTGATTTATTACAGCAGCAATAATCTTATGGATTGAATTGTGTCCTCCAAAAATGCGCGTCAACTTGGCTAGGCATGATTCCTAGTATTGTGTGATTGTCCACCATTTTGTCAACTGATGTGATTTTCCTGTGTATTGTAAATCTTACCTCTATGATGTTAATGAGGTAGGATTAGAGGCAGTTATGTTAATGAGGCAGGACTCAATCTACAGGATTAGGTTGTATCTTGAGTCAATCTCTTGAGATATAAAAGAGAGAAGCGAGCAGAGAGACAGGGGGACCTCATACCACCAAGAAACAAGAGCCAAGAGAATAGCATGTCCTTTGGACCTGGATTCCCTGTGCTGAGAAGCTCCTAGTCCAGGGGAAGATTGATGACAACGACCTTCCTCCAAAGCCGACAGAAAGAGAAACCCTTCCCCTGAATCTGACACCCTGAATTTGGACCTCTAGCCTCCTAAACTGTGAGAGAATAAACTTCTGTTTGTTGAAGCCATCCACTTGTGGTATTTCTGTTATGGCAGCACTAGATGACTCAGACAAACAGGAAACTAATACAGGCTCCTACTTAGTCCTACAGTAGAGAGGTGCACTCAATCGTGGGCCCCGTCCCAGGCCTACAATTAGCAATGCCAGGAAAACTGTACTTTTAGAAAGTTCTACAGGTAATTCTGACACCCAGCCAGGACTGAGAACTGCTTCTATAGAGCCTCTTCTTTTCTTCACTTGCCATCACTGGGGACTCAACCTAGAGGGAATTTTACTGTTGGGGTGATGGATTTAGGCTGATCCAGGAACACAATCCATATTGTGAAGCACAACACATGATTTTGAGATACTTAAAATATCTTAACCAAGGAGCCCTGATGGCGCAGTGGTTAAGCACTCGGCTGCTAACTGAAAGGTTGGCGGTTGGAACCCACCTGGTGCTCCACAGACGAAAGATGTGACAGTCTGCTCCTGTAAAGATTACAGCTTTGGAATCCCTATGAGGCAGTTCTACTCTGACCTATAGGGTCACTATGAGTCGGAACTGACTCAACAGCAACAAATTTTGGTTTGGTAATATCTTAACCAAGGAGCCCCGGTGACACAATGGTTAAGTGCTTGGCTGCTGACTGAAAGGCTGGCAGTTCGAACCTGCCCAGCAGGTCCGAGGGAGAAAGACTTGGTGATCTGCTCCCTTAAAAATTACAGCCAAGAAAAACTACAGCAGTTCTACTCTGTAACACATGGGGTCACCATGAGTTGGAATTGACTTGATGGCAACAGGTTTGGGTTTGGTAACATCTTAACCATTTCCTATAAGCCAGTATTACCTATAAGTACAACCAGAGTGCTTCTTAGAAGCAAGGATGGCGAGACTATATCTCACATACTTCGGACATGTTATCAGGAGGGATGAGTCCCTGGAGAAGGACTTCACGCTTGGTAAAGTAGAGGGTCAGTGAAAAAGAGGAAGACCCTCTACGAGATGGATTGATACCGTGGCTGCAACAATGGGCTCAAACATAAGAGTGATTGTGAGGATGGTGCAGGACCCAGCAGTGCTTCGTTCTGTTGTACATAGGGGGTGGCTATGAGTCGGAACCAGCTCGACGGCACCTAACAACAACAGTAACATAAGCCACTATAATTCATCCCATTCTTTTGAAATTTAGGAAAACATGATAAAAATAATTTTAAATTTTCAGCAATTTCAAATTTACCTTTTATTTTGGATGCTATGACTTTTGTTTAGGGATTAAAATTTATTTCTAGAAGAAAAAATATTACTGTTTGAAGGGAAAAGATGTAACATGTCAATATGGTATGTATTAAAGAAACAAAAAAAAAATCCCAGGCAGATTTCTTCATTTTTCCTTCACATACCTCCTAATGGGCATGGGCACAGGTAAGGACACTCACTGTGGTTCCACCATGATTTAAATACTTATCACAGGTATTTGTTCCTTCTTCACAAAGAATGAGTTCAGATGTTATTCCAAAGGCAAAAATCAAAGATGTGCTCCTGATGTATTGTCACAATAAGTAAGTGGATCTCTTTTCATAGTTGTTGTTGTGAGTTGCCGTCGAGTCAGGCCCAGCTTAGGGCGACCCCATGTACAATGAACAAACAAAATGTCGCTTAGTCTTGCACCATCTTCATAATCTTTGTTATGCTCAAGCCATTGTTGCAGCCACTGTATATACTGAGTGCCTTCTAACCTAGGAGATTCATCCTCAAGCACTATATCAGACAATATCCTGTTGTGATCCATAAGGTTTTCACTGGCTATTTTTTGGAAGGAGATCACCAAACCTTTCTTCCTAGTCTGCAAGCTCCACTGAAACCTGTCCACCATGGGTGATCCTGCTGAAATTTGAAATACTGCTGGCATAGCTTCCAGCATCACAGCAACATGCAAACCACCACAGAATGACAAAATCACAGACTGGTGATGGTTTTTTATAGTTATGGTACCTAAACTAATGCCCATTTAGTGGAAAGCAGTTAATGGATTATCATGTTAAAGAACAATTTTGTTAAAATAATATATTAGTTTTATGCGAATTCATAGATATACTGTAATAATGTCAATTCATTTTTAAAATGAGCCAATTACTTAAGTAAAAGCCCTATATTGTCCTATGGAAAGACAGAAGACTGGACTTGATTAATCACAACATCTGTCATATGAATTCATCTACCATACAGAATTAATAGAAATGCCCTCCAGGAGGAAAACCAAGGAGAGGAAAACGATGAGTAACTTTCTTTACAAAAACAGGCAACAGGCAGGATTTGACACAAAGGACTGCTCTAGAGCTAAGAATGGTTCATACATTTTAAAATGGTTGAAAACATTAAAAAGAATAATATTTCATCATATCTGAAAATTATAGGAAATTTGAATTTCAGTGTCCATAAATAAAGGTTATTGGAACACAGCCACACCCATTTGTTTACATATCTTCTGTGGCTGCTTGAGTACTTACAAGGGCAAAGCTGGGACCCTGTGGCCGGCAAACTCTGTTTCCTTGCTCTACAGCAGCAGTTCTCAACTTTTGGAATCATCTGGAAAATTTCAAAATAATTTATTTAATTGCTTTGCAGTGAACCTGGGCATTGGGGTAGCAAGAGCTCCCCGGTGATTCTAAGATTCAGCTGAGGTTGAGAATCACTTTCTGGGACACCTTCAGACTGACAGGACCTGAGAGCTGTGAGTCTCATCTCTGCCTGGCCCTGACATCATCTGGTAACCAGCTGTTGTTGAGTTGACTCCAATCCATGCTGACCCCATGTGTGTCAGAGTCCAACTCTGCTCAGTAGGGTTTTCAATGGCTGATTGTTCCAAAGCAGATTGGCAGGGTTTTCTTACGAGGCACCTCTGGGTGAACTCTAACCCCCAGTCTTTTGGCTACCAGCCGGGCGCATTAACCATTTGCACCACCCAGGGACTCCAGAATCACTTGGAGCCCTTTTAAAAAATAACCAAAATTGAACTCCACTTCTGCTCAATTAAATCAGAATAGGCGTGAGAGCGTATGGGAAGTGGGAGGGGGACAGCATCATCTTTTGCAAGCTTCCTGTATGATTCTTACATGCTGCAGGGCTGCGCACTCGCTTCCTTTCACAGGCCTGAAGCACGACTTCGTGAGGGCGCAGGCTGACAGTGTGAGTTTAAATCCTAGCTTCCCATTTACTGGCTGTGTGACCTCAGACAAGTGACTCTGAGACTTAATTCCTCATCTATAAATATGCAGGTAAATAACAGGGTTTATGTGAAGAGGATTCAGTGATCAATAAATGTTCGATCATTTAACCTAGTCCTGCTAAAATAAGACATTTCAGACTCCCTGGAGCTTAAAATTAAGTGCTGTCTGATCAGACCGCTGATCTGATTTCTTTGGGGAACTCTCGACAAAAATTTCGTATGGAAAAGCAAGGACAAGACATGGTAAAGTGGAAAAAATGAAGAGTGTGGAGACACAAGGTTTGAGCCTCAGTATATCCTCATTTGCAAAGCGAGGTGTAAAACGCTACACAAATAGGGTTGCCGGATAAATGTATTTGGTGCATACCAGTTGCCTTCCATTCGACTCTAACTCACGACGACCCCATATGTGTCCGAGTAGAACTATGCTCCGTAGAGCTTTCAGTGGCTGATTTTTCAGAAGTAGATTGCCAGGTCTTTCTTCTGAGGTGCCCGAGTGGACTCGAACCTACTAACTTTAGGTTAGCAGCAAAGTAAACAAACCATTGCACCACCCAGGGATTGCATTTGGGTCATACTTATGCTGAAAAAATTTTTTTTTCTGAAATTCAAATTTTACTCAGTGCCCTGTATTTTTATTTGGTAAATCTGGCAACCTTATGTACAAACCTTAGTAATTTTTTCAAAAAATGATTACATATAATGTTTGCTTAAAACAGATTATTTCAGTTAATCATTTTCCCCAAAGTCTTTTTATGAAAAGTTACTCTGCTTTGTATTTTTAAAATGGGCAAAAAATGTGTAATTAGAATCTCTTACAATTTGCAAACTTGCCTCTAGAGGGAGCCAAATTGATAAAGAAACCGAAATGATATCCTATACCCTGAGTTGATTAGTCTTAATAGACAGACTCAAAACGAGCCCTATCTGAGAATTAACCACTTTTCTGAAAAACACAATTTTAAAAATTTTCCTTGAAAATAACATAGTTAAATATATTGTGTCTAAAAAAGGTAACATACAATATGTGGTTTCCAACAAAAGGATCCTTTGCCTTAAACCTTTTCCATGTGCCCATGGCTGGAGATGGGGGTGGGATGGGGGATGGGAGTAGACTCCTAGGAAATACCTGAATAAACTAATTTCAAGCTTGAATATGTGGCTGTGGAAGCTAAACAAGATGGAGTCACTTATGCCCAGCCAGAAGAGCATGGCTACTACCTGGTTTCACAGGGCAAAAGTTTAAGACAATAAGTATTCTAACTTTTAGAAATAGTAATTAGCTTGCTTCTGTAGATTTACCTATACTCAACAGTTCCTGCTCTTCAGCTCCTGCAGACAAGCAGACCTGGTTATCTGAGATCCTGCTCAGCAGGCACTGATCCCTGGAGACCTGCATGTCTGTCTTCTGAGCCAAACACAGTTCTGAGGAAGAAAGGATTTCAAGAGACATCTTAATGGATATCCGAAAGACTCATCGGAACCGTTTAGACTTCCCTGTCTTTCTTTGTTCCTTGGACTATAAATACCCCATACTCCTTCATCCCAGGGGCAACACCCAGATTCATGCTGTGTGTTGTCCCATTTGCTAAATGCATGGACGACTAATAAATCTCCAGCATTATTTTAACTTTTTTTCTACTCCCAAAGATTATTAAACAAATATATAATGCATTGAACTTAAAATTATAAACAAGAATGTTATCTGACAGGCAGTATAGTGAGTCTTTGGGGAAAACCCCAGTACTCACTGAAATGTAGGGGAGTACGTACGGGGACGATAACCAGGGACAGATTACCCAATAAGCAAGGTACGCAAGCACTTACTTGAGCATCAAAGATGTCGTGAAACCCATGTGAACTGTGCACTACAGATTAGTAACTAAACACAATTAAGCCTATGCATGCCTTGCTAACTGGTTAATCCGCAGCTGCGATAGCTAATGAGGACGTGAAGAGCCTTACAGCTGAATCATCCTTTTGCGATTTACTCTCCTAAAGATTTGGGGCAGAAACCCCTCTTCTTCATCTCTCCTTTCTACGTATCAAATATCACCCTCACCTATAGTTCTTTGATCAGAGGAGAGAAGTTAGGACCGCTTGTCGCTTGCTTCCTCTTCCCAGACCCGGAAGGGGAGGGCTTTCCCTATTTTCCCTTCCTGTTTCGAAGGAATCCGTTATAATCTCTAAACTCTGGTTTAAAGTAAAATGCTGTTTTACTTTAAGATTTCTCAAATGATTGTCCACTATTAAAAATGATGCCATTGTAATAATTTATGAGCTAGTCAGGTTTGCCTCTTAAAATATGAAGAGGGAGCATGTTTCACAAGTTTAGTCTATGATCTTAATTCTCAAAAGGAAAGTCTAGACCTCAAAAGTGGAACGTTTATGCTCTTCTTCTTTGCCTTCCTGAATAGGAATCATAATCCTGCCCAAGGCAAATTGAGCTGCTCACAGCATAGAGCGAGGTCATATGGACGGAAAGTAGCCCTGATGGTGCAGTGGTCACGTGCTGGCTGCTAACCGAAAGGTCAGCAGTTCAAACCCACCAGCCGCTCCAGAGGAGAAAGATGTGGCAGTCTGCTTCTGTAAAAATGTAGGGCCTTGGAAAGCCTGTGGGGTCTCTATGAGTCGGAACCGGCTTGATGGCAGTGGGTTTGGTTTGGTGGGTTTTCACTACTAGGATGAACCATATGAAATTACCATTCATGTAGGACAAAAAGGGTCAAATATTAGCAAACTCACGTAGTTCCACTAATTAGATGTCAATTTGAAAGAAGCAATGAACTTGTTTTAGTTAATAAATTAAAGGAGTTTAGAAGTGGTGGAGCCCTAGTGACGCAGTGGTTAAGGGCTCCGCTGCTAACCAAACAGGTCAGCGGTTTTATGGGGCAGTCCTACTCTGTCTTACAGGGTCAGTATGAGTCGGAATTGACGTGAGGGCAACAGGTACGGTACAGTCAGAAGTGGTTAGGAGCCCAGCTCCGGAGTCAGGCCCAAGTTCAAATCCTGACGCTGCCGTATACTGTTCTGTTATACATAAGGTCAGCATGAATTGAAGCCAACTCAACGGCAATTAAGAAGTGAGCAGGCATGTATATACATTTAGAAAGAAATCCATTGATTCTCAATTATGTAAGTACTGAAGTGTTTAATTATTATTCAAAAAACTTAGAGTTCCATACAAAATGGTTAAATTTTTCACAGGACTGATCTTTAAGGAGGTAATTTTCAGTTATCCAGAAATTTCATGTACATGAAATGAAGTCCTTCCTTATAATGCCAGTTAGTGAGATGTTACTGTTTCTATATATAATATTAAATCATATGGATGCCTTTCTAAATATAAATCATGATGTAATAAAGGCTAAATACTAAGCTAAAGAGAGAGCCCTGGTAGTGCAGGGGTTAAAAGCGCTTGGCTGCTAACCAAAAGGTTGGAGGCGATTGGAACCCACCCACCCCGCCTGCTCCATGGGAGAAAGATGCGGGAGCCTGCTTCACCTGAAGATTTACAGCCTTGGAAACCCCATGGGGCAGCTCTACTCTGTCCTAAAGGGTCACTATGAGTCAGAATCAACTCCACAGCAGTGGGTTTGTTTTTTTGCCTAAGCTAAGACAACATTTTCAGTTAATGGTGTTTGTGTGATTATGAAATATTTAAGGAAAGAGGGAATCCATCCAGTTAGGAAAGGATTATAGAGTTAGATGAATATTCAGAAGTCTAAACTAGGATCCTTGAGGGTGGAGATAAAATTAGGGCTTTTATGACACTCTAGAATTACTGAAGTTGCATCCTTTTGTTTCTCACCTCATCTGTCTCCAAACCAAATTTACTAACCAAACCTTTGAAGACTGACAAGTCTAACCTAATTACCATTTTTTAGTCATATATTGTACTTCATTGGGTACAGAGCACTAGGAATCTGAAAGAAATTACACGGTGACATATGCTTCTGAGGAGGGTCATGACATAATTATGACACACAAGGGGGCATTATTACGTGTGTGCAGGCTGCAGAGGGGAGAAATGGGTGGGAGTCAAGGAGAGATGTTCACTCCACCCAGCACAGTAGCCACTGAGGCTACACTATTGGTGCCTGGCTGGCTGGCATGCTGGGCCCCAGGAAGAGCAGGCAGAAGCATGGCAGTGAGCTCTGGTGTGGAGAGGAAGCGGTGAGAGAGTGAGGTGGGACACCACTAGGAGGAGAGTGTGGCTTAGGAGGACCCACCAAGTCAGGAGCCATGCTGTAAGAAAGCACCCTCAACGGCGGGGTTCACTGACAGAGATTGAAGCAAGGGAGACAAGACAGGCGGGGAACCCAAAGCAGTCACAGAGAAGGTATTGAAACCGAGAGTAAACAAGCAATTTAGTTCTTAGTACTTGAAATGGCAGTGAGTCGTTGAAGGGTGTGTAGGAAATATCACAATGAGGTGATTTTTATCTAGCTTGTGTTGTAAAAATGCTGCCTTCATTTTATTTGTTATACCTCAGGGTCCTTTGTAAAGTAGAGTGTATTGTTATTCCAGGTTAATGGGTGAGGAAACTGGGCAGTGAACCCACTTCCCTCCAAAGTCACCTGCAACATCAAGAGCTGAGCTGGGACGGGCCTTCACTGCCCTGGAGCTTTTTGCTGCCAGGTGAGCCACGATCCTGTCATTTTCCAATGCTAACGTCTTTTCCTGCTGAGAAAGAGCTTTTGTTTCTAATAAATTATGTTTTAATGGGTAGTGGGTCACAAGGACTGGAGATGGGAGTGATTTGTACAAATGTATCAATTAAAAATTGCAGATAATACTCTGGTTTGCTTAGCAATGTTAGCTCAGGAAGTGGCCTGAATTTTAGGACGCTCAGTTATTTAAATTCTTATTTAGAGACACTTTTTTTTTTTTTTTTTTTTTTTGGTTCCTTGCATTGCAGCTTTATTCAATAGGACAGATTTGTCTCAACCATTAAGCATGTGCTGCACTGGTGATCTTATATCTATAATGAAGGTGTTTTGTAGGCAATGAAGCAGGGGCTTTTTCATGTTATGTTTAAACCTTCAGTGGAGATTTCAGAAAATCACTAAGAAGTAAGACTGTTGAGATTGTTTATGTTGTTTAAGGCTTTTAAAAAAAATAACTAGATGGAGGATGAGTCTTGGTCGCATTTTATTCTTCAGCTGGAAGTTGCCTTATTCAGTCACTGAATCTTTAAACCCCGAGGCAGGACGGTTACTTCTAGTTAGTTACAAACAAAATAGCCCAAAGCACTGCTAGATTCTAGACTGTTCTGCAAACAAATGGAATTTAGGACATAATCACTTACAATAGCAGTTACTAATTTTATTAATTAACAGCAAGTAATAAAATACCAAGATGGAATACCATCTCACCTCTTAATGGTTGGGAGCCTTTGCGTTTCTCAAAATAGGGTTGGTCCTTCAGAATCATCTAAGATGTTTGTTAGAAATGCATATTACTGGGCCCCGTTCTAGAACTACTGAGTCAAAATCTTTGGGAAAGAGGTTTGAGGTGCATGCTCCAGAGTTCCCCAGGACGTTCTGGGCACGTTAAGTTTGAGAACCACTGCATTTGAAGAGGTCGGACCAGACTTTTGTCAGGGTCTTTTCTGCCTAAGATAGCCTCTTCAGAATGCTTCCTCATTTGCTTGACCACATGATGAGAATTAATTCACTTAACTCTTCAGTACTTCCTGAAGTGACAGATTTATGTGCGTTCATAAACTTCTTTTCAATACATGAAAATACTTTTGGGAAGATTAAGGGGTTCTCATTCATTTTCTGGAGTCCCTGGGTGTTGCAAATGGTTAACATGCTCAGCTGCTAATTGAAAGTTTGGAGGTTCAAGTCCACGTAGAGGTGCCTCAGAAGAAAGGTCTGGCAATCTACTTCTGAAAAATCACCCACTGAAAACCCTTTGGAGCACAGTTCTGCTGACACACATGGGGTGGCCATGAGTTGGAGTCAACTCCACAGCAGCTGGTTTGGTTTCATTGACGTTCACAACTAACACCACCCTGAGACAGTTGCTCTGATCGTGGGAAGTTTGACTTAAGGCAGTGCTTCTTAAACTTCAGTATTTAACTGAACCCTTGTAAGGAAAAAATGTTGACCTCAGAGTTGTGACTTAAAACTATTTTTTATAATGGCACATAAATATGAGCAAATATAATATTAGCTATGAACTCTATGCAGATAAATCTTATTGTTGTCTGAAACCAAAACAAAATGTGCAGATGAAATACAAACAAAACTACAAAACAAAAACTCAAACAGGCATTGGCAAGACAGATGATGCTTACTGAAACTGTTAGATTTACAGTAAAAAGATGCAGCTCTGGGCCCAACTCTATTTTTAACTAAAGAAACATGGCTGTAGGCAAGGCTTTGTTTACTAAATCGGGATAATCAGACTTCATACTTAACCAGAACTTTCCCTAGCAAGCAATCCTTCAATCCTTCAAAACCACTTTTAATGAGGTTTGCCTGCCGTCTGGATCAGGGATCGGCAAACATTTCCTACAAAGTTCCAAACAGTAAATATTTTAGGCTTTGAAAGCTAAGAGGCAAAATGAAGGATATTATGTAGGTACTGATATAATGAGAAGGCAAACAAATTTCCACAAAAATTTTATTGATTAAATTCAAAATATAATAATTATAATTGAGTACAATTTTTTTTTTGTCATACAGGTTACTGAAAAGAATAGAATTCTTTTTAGGATGGGGCATGACACTCTGTTTAATTGGGGTTCAATGTTCCCTATCATCAAAATCGATTGCTAATGTTCATCTGTTAATGCTGATTTTCAATGAGATTTTACGTATTTTATTTTTGAAAATGTCTTTTCACCCAAATGTTGTCGTGTGCCATCAAGTTGATTCCGACTGACAGCGACCCCTTAGGAAAGAGTAGAACAGCCCCATAGGATTTCCTACGCTGTACTCTTTATGGAAGGAGCCCTGGTAGTGTAGTGATTAAGCATTTGGCTGCTAATCGAAAGGTTGATGGTTCAAACCCACAAGCCGCTCCATGGGAGAAAGATGTGGCAGTCTGCTCCTGTAAAGATTTCAGCCTAGGAAACACTATGGGGCAGTCTACTCTGTCCTAAAGGGTAGCTATGAGTTGGTATCTACTCAACAAAAATGGGTTTGGTTTTTTTGATTTAATCTTTATGGGAACAGATCTCCAGGTCTTTTCTTCCACGAAGCTGCTGGTGGATTTTGGTTAGCAGCTGAGCCCTTAACCATTGCACGACCAGGGCTCCTTTTTCATGCAAATATTCATTTCTTGAAGGCATTTATAGAATTCCATTATATTCTTTTCTTAATATTTGCCTGTTAGCAAGCACATCATTACATTGTAGATTAATCACTTCCAATTAAAAGTTAGGTGAAAGCTCCTCAACTGCACAGTTAAATGGATTTTGAAGTACAGAAATTTCCTCTGCACTTGCACCGAGTTCCAAAAAATGCTACTGGAACTTAGTTTGAGCTTGGGAAACATGTTTATTGCAAATCTGTGTGGAAATAGGGTTCTCACTTCTTTTTTTTTTTTAATTTTATTGTGCTTTAGGTGGAAGTGTACAGTGCAAATTAGATTCTCATTCAAAAATTTTATACACAAATTGTTTGACAACATTGGTTGCAATCCCCTCAATATGTCAGCACTCTCCTCCTTTCTACCCCAAGTTTCCTGTGTCTGTTTGTCCAGTTTTCCTGTCACTTCCTGCCTTCTCGTCTTTGCTTTTGGGCAGGTGTTGCCCATTTAGTTTCGTATACATGATTGAACTGAGAAGCACATTCCTCAAGTGTGTTATTGTTTGTTTTATAGGCCTGCCAATTCTTTGGCTGAAAAGTGGACTTTGGAAGTGGCTTCAGTTCTGAGTTAGCAAGGTGTCTGGGGGCCATAGTCTCAAGTGTTCCTCCAGTCTCTGTCAGATCAGTAAGTCGGTCTTTTTTTGTGAATTTGAATTTTGTTCTACATTATTCTCCTGCTCTGTCCAGGACCCTCTATTGTGATCCCTGTCAGAATGGTCGGTGGTGGTAGTCGGGCACCATCTAGTTCTGGGCTCAGGTTAGTGGAGTCTGAGGTTCATGTGGTCCATTAGTCCTTTGGACTAATATTTTCCTCGTGTCTTTGGTTTTCTTCATTCTCCTTTGCTCCGGACAGGATGGAACCATTAGATGTATCTTAGACGGCTACTCGCAAGCTTTTAGGACCCCAGATGCTACTCACCAAAGTCAGTTGTAGAACATTTTCTTTATGAACTATGTTATGCCAGTTGACCTAGATATCCCTCGAGACCATGGTGCCCAGCCCTCAGCTCCAGTAACTTGGTCCCTCAAGGTATTTGGACGTGTCTAGGAAGCATCTATGAATTTGCCTTGGTCAGGTTGTGCTGACTTCCCCTATATCATGTGTTGTCTTTCCCTTCACCAAAGTTAAGACTTATTTACTATCTAGTTAGTGATTTCCTCTCCCCACTACTCCCCTCTCCTGCAACCATCAAATATTGTTTTTTCTGTGCATAAACCATTTCTTGGGTTTTTATAATAGTGGTCTCATAAAATATTTGTCCTTTTGTAATGGACTTATTCACTCAGCATAATGCTCTCCAGATTCATTAATGCTGTAAGATGTTTCATGGAGTCATCATTGTTCTTTATTGCTGCATAGTATTCCATTGTGTGTATGTACCATAATTTGTTTATCCATTCATCTGTTGATGGGCACTTAGGTTGTTTCCATCTTTTTGCTATTGTGAATAATGCTGCAGTGAATATGGGTGTAGATATGTCTATTTGTGTGATGGCTCTTATTTCTCTAGGATATATTCCTAGGAGCGGGATAGTTGGATTGTATGGTATTTCTATTTCTAGCTTTTTAAGGAGGCACCATATATTTTCCATAGTGATTGTGCCATTTTGTGTTCCCACCAGCAATGCATAAGAGTTCCAATCTCCCTGCAACCTCTTCAACATTTATGATTTTCTGTTTTTGTTTTTGTTTCTTCTTTTTTTATCAGTGCCAATAATGTCAGGGTGAGATGGTATCTCATTGTAGTTTTGATTTGCAAGAGCTCGGGTGCTAACCAAATGGTCGGCAGTTCAAATCCACCAGCTGCTCCTTGGAAACCCTACGAGGCAGTTCTACTCTCTCCTATAGGGTTGCTATGAGTCGAAATCCACTCAGAGGCAATGAATTTGGTTTGGTTAATGGCTAAGGATCATGGGCATTTTCTCAGGTGTCCGTTAGCTGCCTGAATGTCTTCTTCGGTGAAGTGTCTGTTCATATCCTTTGCCCATTATTTTAATTGGATTATTTGTCTCTTTGTTGTTGAGGTATTGAAGTATTTTATAAATTTTAGAGATTAGACCCTTGTCATATATGTCACAGCCAAAATTTTTTCCCCCAGTTTGTAGGTTCTCTTTTTACTCTTTTGGTGAAGTCTTTTGATGAGTGTGTTTAATTTTTAGGAACTCCCAATTATCTGGTTTATCTTCTGGTGTCTGTGCATTGTTAGTTATTATTTGTATTGTATTTATGCCATGTATTAGGGCCCCTAGCATTATTCCTATATTTTCTTCCATGATCTTTATCGTTTTAGGTTTTATATTTAGGTCTTTGATGCATTTTGAGTTAGATTTTGTGTATGATGTGAGGTACGGGTCCTGTTTCATTTTTTTTCAGATGGACATTGGTTTTGCCAGCACCATTTGTTAAAAAGACTGCCTTTTCCCCATTTAATGGACTTTGGTCCCTTGTCAAATATCAGCTGACCACAGGTGGATGGATTTATGTCTGAGTTCTTGATTCTGTTCCCTTGGTCAATGTGTCTGTCATTGTATCAGTACCAGGGTTTTGACTACTATGGCTGTATAGTAGGTTCTGAGATCAGGTAGTGTGTGATCTACTGCTTTGTTCTTTTTCTTCAGTAATGCTTTACTTATCTGAGGCCTCTTTCCTTTCCATATAAAGTTGGTGATTATTAGTTTTTCCACCTCGTTAAAGAATGCTGTCAGTATTTGGATCAGGATTGCATTGTATTTGTAGATTGCTTTGGGTAGAATTGACATTTTCACAATGTTGAGTCTACCTATCTATGAGCATATGTTTTTCCATTTGTGTAGGTCTCGTTTGGTTTCTTGCAGTAGTGTTTTGTAGTTTTCTTTGTATAGGGCTTTTACATCCCTGGTTAAATATTCCTAAGTATTCTATCATTTTACGGGTTATCATAAATGTTATTGTTTTTCTCATTTCCTTTTTGAAGCTCCCTTGGTTGGTGTAGAGGATCCAACTGATTTTTGTATGTTGCTCTTGTATCCTGACGCACACTGAATCTTTCTATTAGTTCCAGTAGTTTTCTTGTGGAATCTTTGGGGTTCTGTATGCATAGTATCATATCATCTGTGAATAGTGATAAGTTACATCTTCCTTTCCCATTTGGATGGCCTTTATTTCTTTTTCTGGCCCTACTGCTCTAGCTAGGAGTTCCAGCACAATGTTAAATTGTTGTTGTTGTTAGGTGCCATCAAGTCCATTCTGACTCATAGCGACCCTATGTACAACAGAACAAAATGCTGCCTGGTACTGAGCCATCCTCACAATTGTTCCTATGTTTGAGCCCATTGTTGCAGCCACTGTGTCAACCCATCTGGTTGAGGGTCTTTCTCTGTTTTGTTGATCCTCTACCTTACTGAGCATGATGTTCTTCTCCAGGGACTGGTCCCACCTAATAACATGTTTATTTTCTTTGGACATACTTCTTCAACTGCTGGAATCAAATGTGATTTAATTAACTACCATTGGTAAATGATTCTCCTTGCTTGCCTAACTAATGAGCCACTTTGAAACTTTGGTTGCAACTTGATTTTCATTTTTGTGAAAAAATTCTGCCGTCATGAGATATTCCTTTTTTAAAATTTTATTTATTTTGTTGTTGTTGTTGAGAATATACACAGTAAAACATATAACAATTAAACAGATTCTACATGTACCATTTAATGGCATTGTTTATATTCTTTGATTTGCGCAACCATTCTCACCCTCGTTTTATGAGTTGTTCCTCCCCCATTAACATAAATTCACTGCCCCTTGAAGTTCCTATCTAATCTTTGCAGTTGCTGTTGTCACTTTGATTCCATATTTGTTGTTGTTGTTAGGTGCCTTCTAGTCAGTTCTGACTCATAGCCACCCTATGTACAACAGAATGAAACACTGCCTGGTCCTATGCCACCCTCACAATCGTTGCTATGTTTGAGCCCATTGTTGCAGCCACTGTGTCAATCCATCTTGTTGAGGGTTTTCCTCTTTTTCACTGACCCTCTACTTTACCAAGCATATGTCATTCTCCAGGGACTGGTCCCTCCTGATAACATGTCCAAAGTATGTGAGACAAAGTCTCGCCATCCTCGCTTCTAAGGAACATTCTGGCTGTACTTCTTCCAAGACATATTTGTTCATTCTCTGACAGTCCGTGGTATATTCAATATCCTTCACCAGCACCAAATAGATAGTTCTTAAATGAGCATAATGGTCAAGGCAGACATTTTTCTACTTAAGCTAACCTATTATTTGGTTTTAAGAAGACTTCAGGGGATATTTTTCGTTTAAGGTTTAAAGATTACCTCAGGGCAATAGTTTCAGGGGTTCCTCAAACCTTTGTGTCTCCAGGAAGTCTGGAGTCCATGAGAATTTGAAACTCTGCTCTGCAATTTCCCCCTTTTGATCAGGATTCTTCTATAGAAACCTTGATCAAAATGTTCTGTAATGGTAGCTGGGCATCATCCAGTTCTTCTGGTCTCATGGCAAAGGAGGCAGTTGTTCATGGAGGCAATTAGCCACACATTCCATATCCTCCTTCTATTCCTGACCCTCCTTCTTTCTCTTTTGCTCCAGGTGAATAGAGACAAATTGTTGTGTCTTATTTGGCTACTTTCAAGCTGTTTAAGACCGCAGGCACTACGCAACAAACTAGGAGAACAGAAGCACTGAGGATGTTATTAGGCCAATTAACTGGGATGTCCCATGAAACCATGACCCTAAATCTCCAAACAAACAAAACCAAATCCCGTGAGGTTTTTGCTTATACACATGCAGGCTTGACAGCTACTTTTTTTTCTTGTCTTTATTATAAATGTATCTATCACACAACTTTTGCCAGTTCAACTTTTTGCAGGTGTACAACTTATTGACAGCAATTACAATAATTGGCTGTGCAACCCTACCCTTAATCAATATGATATTTCCGTCACTGTTAAACCCCCTTTTCCCCTCCCTCCCACCTGCCCCTGGAAACCACTAACAAACTTTGTTCTCTACACATTTACTTTTTCTTGTCTTTTTATGTAAGTGAGGTCATACAGTACTTGTCCTTTTGTGATTGACTTGTTTCACTCAACATAATGTCTTCCAGCTCCATCCATATTGTAGCACATATCAAGACTTCATTTCTCCTACTGGCTGAGTAGTATTCTGTTGTATGTATGTACCACATTTTATTTATCCATTCGTCTGTTGATGGGCATTTAGGTTGTTTCCACCTTTTTGTTATTGTGAATAGAGCTGCAATGAACATTGGTGTACAAGTCTCTTCAAGTCTTTTGGGTATATACCTAGGAGTGGAATTGCTAGGTCTTATGGTAGTTCTAGATTTAGTTTTTTTAGGAACTGCCACACTGTTTTCCACAATGGCTGTACCATTTTTGTATTCCCACCAGCAAAGGATAAGGGTTCCAATTTCCCTGCATCCTTGCCAACATTGGTCATTTTCTTTCTTTATTTATTTTTTCCTTAGCCATCCTACTGGGAGTAAAATGTTATTGTGGTTTTGATTTCCATCTCTCTGATGCTATCTCTCTGATAGCATATTTTCATGTGTTTGGTGGCCATTTGAATGTCCCTTCTGGTGAAATGTCTATTCAAGTCCTTTTCCCATTTTATAATTGGGTTATTTGTCTTTTTGTTGTTAAGTTGTCAAATTTTTATATATATATTGGTTATTAGATTCTTGTCAGATTTTTTTTTTTTAATGTCAATGAACAATTTATCTGGAAATTTGTAAAAAACAATTCATTAGGGTATATACAATTTTACAACAACAATAATAACAACTAAACAATATATGTTTGGTTACATAAATATATACATATGCATGAATATATACAGGAAGTCATATATGAATAACTGTAGACATACATATATACATGTTTGTAGCTGCTGCATTTTTTTTTTAATTTGGAATTTTTTTTATTGTTGTAATTAAATGAAGTTTACATTTCAAGTTTGTCTGCCATACAAAATTTTTTTTACATACATTGTTTTGAGACCCTAATTGCTGACCCCATTCTGCGACAGCACACTCCTCCTTTCCACCCCTGATTCCCCATGACCATTCAACCAGCTCCTAACTCTCTCTGCCTTCCCATCTCACCTCTGGACAGAAGCTGCCCCTTTTGTCTCTTGTATCTACTTGACTAAGAGGCACACTCTTCAGGAGTATCACTGTATGTCCCACAGTCCAGTCCAATCCCTCTCTGAAGAGTTGGCCTTGGAAACTGTGTTAGTTATGGGCTGATAGAGAGTCCAGGGGCCATGCTTTCTGGGGCGCCTCCAGTCTTAGACCATTAAGTCTGGTCTTCTTACTAGAATTTGAGTTCTGCACCCCATCCTTCTACCCTCTGTTGTGTTCTCTGTCAGGATGTTCATTGGTGGTAGCCGGGCACCATCTAGTTCTTCTGGTCTTAGGCTGATGAAGTCTCTGATTTATGTGGCCCATTCTGTCTCTTGGGCTAATACTTTCCTTGTGTCTTTGGTGTTCTTCGTTCTCCTTTACTCCAAGTGGTTGGGACCAATTGATGCATCTTAGATGGCTGCTTGCAAACTTCTAAGACCCCAGATGCCACTCACCAAAGTAGGATGCAGAACATTTTCTTAATAAGCTTTGTTATGCCAATTGACCTCAATGCCCCCTGAAAGCATGGTCCCAAGACCCCGTATCCCTGCTACTCAGTCTCTCAAAGTATTTGATTGTATTCAGGAAACTTCTTAGCTTTGGTTTAGTCCAGTTGTGCTGACTTCCCCTGTAGCGTGTGCTGTCCTTTCCTTCACCTAAGATGATTCTTATCTACTATCTACTTAGTGAATAACCCACCCCCTCCCTCCCCACCCCTATAACCATCAAAGAATGTTTTCTTCTGTGTTTAAACCTTTTTTTTTTTGAGTTCATATAATAGTGGTCTTATACAGTATTTGTCCTTCTGTGACTGACTAAATTCGCTCAGCATAATAAGTTCCAGCTTCCACCATGTTGTACGATGTTTCACAGCTTCATCGTTGTTCTTTATCATTGCATAATATTCCATTGTGTGGATATACCATAATTTGTTTATCCATTCGTCCATTGAAGGGCGCCTAGGTTGTTTCCATCTTTTTGCTATTGTGAACAGTGCTGCAACGAACACGGGTGTGCATATATCTATTCATGTGACAGCTCTTGTTCTCTAGGATATATTCCAAGCAGTGGGATAGCTGAATCGTATGGTACTTCTATTTCTAGCTTTTTAAGGAAGCGCCAAATCGATTTCCAAAGTGGTTGTACCATTTTACATTCCCACCAACAGTGTATAAGTGTTCCAGTGTCTCCACAACCTCTCCAGCATTTATTATTTTGTGTTTTTTGGATTAGTGCTAGCCTTGTTGGGGTGAGATGATATCTCATGGTAGTTTTGATTTGCATTTCTCTAATGGCTAATGATCGCACATTTCTTCATGTGTCTGTTAGCCACCTGAATATCTTCTTTGGTGAAGTGCCTGTTCATATCCTTTGCCTATTTTTCAATTGGGTTATTTGTCTTTTTGTTGTTGAGGTTTTGCAGTATCTTGTAGATTTTAGAGATTAGACGCTGATCAGATTTGTCGTGGCCAAAAATTTTTCCCAGTTTGTAGGTTGTCTTTTTACTCTTTTGGTGAAGTCTTCTGATGAGTGTAAGTGTGATTTTTAGGAGCTCCCATTTATCTAGTCTCTCTTCTGGTGCTTGTGCATTGTTACTTATGGTTCATATTGTGTTTATGCCATGTATTAGGGCTACTAGCGTTGTCCCTATTTTTTCTTCCATGATCTTTATCGTTTTCTATTTTATATTTACGTCTTTGACCCATTTTGAGTTAGTTTTTGTGCATGGTGTGAGGTATGGGTCTTGTTTCAGTTTTTTGCAGATGGATATCCAGTTATGCCAGCACCATTTGTTAAAGCGACTGTCTTTTCCCCAATTAACCAACTTTGGGCCTTTGTCAATATGAGCTGCTCATAGGTGGATGAGCTTATATCTGGATTCTCAACTCTGTTCCATTGGTCTATGTATCTGTTGTTGTACCAGTACCAGGCTGTTTTGACTACCATGGCAGTATAAGAGGTCCTAAAATCAGGTAGTGTAAGGCCTCCCACTTTGTTCTTCTTCTTGAGTAATGCTTTATTAATTTGGGGCCTCTTCCCTTTCCATATGAAGTTGGTGATTTGTTTCTCCATCTCATTAAGAAATGCTGGTGGAATTTGAATCAGGATTGCATTGTATCTGTAGATTGTTTTGGGTAGAATTGACATTTTCACTATGTTGAGACTACCTATCCATGAGCAAGGTATGTTTTTCCACTTATGCAGGTGTCTTTTAGTTTCTTGCAGTAGTGTCTTGTAGTTTTCTCTGTATAGATCTTTTATCTTCTTGGGGGCTATTGTAAATGGTATTGATTTGGTGATTTCCTCTTCAAGGTTCTCTTTGTCGGTGTAAAGGAATCCAATTGATTTTTGTATGTTTATCTTGTATCCTGAATTGCTGGAATATTCTATTAGTTCCAGTAGTTTTCTTGTGGATTCTTCGGGGTTTTCTGTGTATAAGATCATATCATCTGCAAATAGAAATACTTTGACCTCTTCCCTACCAATTTGGATGCCCTTTATTTCTTTTTCTAGCCTAATTGCTCTGGCTAGGACCTCCAGCACAATGTTGAATAATAGTGGTGATAGAGGGCATCCTTGTCTGGTTCCTGTTCTGAAGGGGAATGCTTTCAAAGTCTCTCCATTTAGGATGATGTTGCCTGTTGATTTTGTATAAATGCCCTTAATTATACTGAGGAATTTCCCTTCCATTCCTATTTTATTGAGAGTTTTTATCATGAATGGGTGTTGGACTTTGTCGAATGCCTTTTCAGCATCGATTGATAAGATCATGTGGTTCTTGTCTTTGTTTTATGTGATGGATCACACTGATTGTTTTTATAATGTTGAACCAAACCTGCATACCTGGTATAAATCCCACCTGGTCACGGTGACTTATTTTTTTGCTATGTTGCTGAATTCTATTGGCTAAAATTTTGTTGATGATTTTTACATTAATGTTCATGAGGGATATTGGTCTGTAATTTTCTTTTTTTTGTGGTGTCTTTATGTGGTTTTGGTATCAGGGTTATGCTGGCCTCATAGAATGAGTTTAGGAGTATTCCATCTTTTTCTATGCTCTGAAATACCTTTAGTAGTGGTGATGTTAACTCTTTTCTGAAAGTTTGGTAGAATTCTCCAGTGAAACCATCTGGGCCAGGGCTTTTTTTTTTGTTGGGAGTTTTTAAATTACCTTTTCAACCTCTTTTGTTATTGATTTATTTAGTTGTTCTACCTCTGATTGTGTTAGACGAGGTTGGTAGTGAGTTTCTAGAAATTTGTCAAGAGTACAGTTTTTCATAACATTCTGTTATGATTCTTTTAATTTCAGTTGGGTCTGTTGTGTTATCACCCATCTGATTTCTCATATGGGTTATTTGCTTCCTCTCCTGTTTTTCTTTTGTCAGCTTGGCCAATGGTTTATCAATTTTGTTGATCTTTTCAAAGAACCAGCTTTTGGTCTTGTTAACTCTTTCCATTGTTTTTCTATTCTCTATTTCATTTAATTCTGCTCTAATTCTTATTATTTCCTTTCTTCTGGTGCACAAGGGCTTCTTTTGCTGCTCTCTTTCTATTGTTCCAGTTGTAGGGTTAATGCTTTGATTATGACCCTTTCGTCTTTTTGGATGTGTGCATTTATTGCTATAAACTGAGCTCTTAGCACTGCTTTTGCTGTGTCCCAAAGGTTCTGGTAGGATGTGTTTTCATTCTTGTTTGATTCTATGAATTTCTTTATTCCATCCTTAATTTCTTCTATAACCCAGTAGTTTTTGAGGAAGGTGTTGTTCAGTTTCCATGTGTTTGATTTTTTTTCCTGTTGTTTATTTTTACTTTTATGGCTTTATGGTCAGTAAAGATGCTTTGTAATATTTTGATGTTTTGGATTTTGTTAAGGCTTGCTTTATGGCCTAATATGTGGTCTGTTCTGGAGAATGTTCCATGTGCATTGGAAAAGAAAGTATACTTGGCTGCTGCTGGGTACAGTGTTCAGTATATGTCTATGAGATCAAGTTGGTTGATTGTAGCATTTAGCTCTTCGGTGTCTTTGTTGAGCTTCTTTCTTGATGTTCTGTCCTTCACCAAAAGTGGTGTGTTGACGTCTCCTACTACTATTGTGGAGCTGTCTATCTCTCTCTTCAGAGCTGTTAGAGTTTGTTTCATGTATTTTGGACCCCTGTTGTTGGGTGCGTAAGTATTTATTATATTTATGTTCTCCTGGTGTACTGACCCTTTTATCCTTTGTGGTGGATTTTATTTTAAAGTCTGTTTTGTCAGAGATTAATATTGCCACTCCTGTTCTTTTTTGAGTGTTGTTTGCGTGATATATTTTTTTCCATCCTTTGAGTTCTAGCCTGTTTGTGTCTTTAAGGTGCGTCTCTTGTAGGAGCATATAGATGGATCATGCTTTTTTATCCAATCTACCACTCTCCATCTCTTTATTGGTGCATTAAGTCCATTTACATTCCACGTAATTATTGATAGGTATGAGTTTAGTGCTGGCATCCTGATATCTCTTTTTGTGTGTTTTCATAGTTTTTTTCCCCCTTAATTTTCTGTACTGAGTCGTTTTTCCTTGTGTATTTTTTTTTTTCATCTTTTTCATTGTTTTAGATTTTATGTTTGCTGGATCTTTATGTTTTTCTACTTTTTTATTTTGATTTGTAGGATTTTTGGATTCCTTTGTGGTTGCCTTAATATTTACCCCTATTTTTCTAAGTTTATACCAGTCTTTTATTACTTTATATTGCTTTAACTTCCCCTCTGTATTAAAAATCAATGTCTCCATTTTTTAAGTCCCTCTTTTTTGTTTTAATGTTGTCATTTTTTACTTATTGATATCTGTTTCCCTATTTTCAATGTTTTAGCTTTGATGTGTTTTCGATTTCCCTGAGTCAACATCTGGTTGCTCTGTCCTGTGTTCTAGTTTTGCATTGTTATCTGGTGTTCTTGATTATCTAACGGTAGGACTCCCTTTAGTATTTCTTGTAATTTTGGTTTGGTTTTTGCAAATTCCCTGAACTTCTGTTTATCTGGAAATGCCCTAATTTCACCATCATTTTTGAGAGACAGTTTTGCTGGATATATAATTCTTGGCTGGCAGTTGTTTTCCTTCAAGGATTTATATATGTCATACCATTGCCTTCTTGCCTGCATGGTTTCTGCTGAGTAGTCTGAGCTTATTCTAATTGACTCTGCTTTGTAGATGACTTTTCTTTTATCCCTAGCCACTCTTAAAATTCTCTCTTTATCTTTGGTTTTGGTAAGTTTGATTATAATACGTCTTGGTGACTTTCTTTTGGGATCTACCTTATGTAGTGTTCATTGAGCATCTTGGATAGATATCTTCTCATCTTTCATGATATCAGGGAAGTTTTCTGTCAACAAACCTTCAGCAATTTTCTCTGTATTTTCTGTTATCCCCCCCTGTTCTGGTACTCCAGTCACTCATAGGTTATTTCTCTTGATAGAATCACACGTAACTCTTACAGTTTCTTCATTCTTTTTAATTCTTTTATCTGATTTTTCCTCAAATAAGTTGGCATCACATGCTTTATCTTCAATATCACTAATTCTGACTTCTACTGCCTCAATTCTGCTCCTATGACTTTTTATTGAGTAGTCTAATCTGAAATTTTATTGTTAATTGTCTGGATTTCTGATTGCTGTCTCTCTATGGATTCTTGCAGCCTATTAAATTTGTCATTATGTTCTTGAATAACTTTTTAAAGTTTTGCTACTACTTTGTGTGTTCCCTGACTGTTTCTGCATTTTGAAGAATTTCTTTTCCAATTTCTAAGAGAGTTCTGTATATTAATCTTTTGTATTCTGCCTCTGGTAATTCCAAGAAATTATCTTCCTCCAGAGAATTTATTGATTCCTTATTTTGGGAGCTTGCTGAAGCCATCATGAACTGCCTCTTTATGTGATTTCATATTGACTATTGTCTCTGAGCCATCAATAAGTTATTATAATTTTATTTTATATTTGTTTAGTGAGTCCTAGCTTCTTGTTTTGTTTTGTTTTGATATGCCCCAATAGGTTGCTCATGTGTGCTAGTTTGAAGCTGTAATGTCCTGTCACCAGGTAGTTAGTTCTGTAACTAAGTATGTGCCCACAGGAGTCGTTAAATTTTCCTATATGGGTTCAGCTCAGGTGACCAGGCAGTCAGTCACCAAGTGTGTGGTGCAAGCTCTCACCTACAGTCCTAGAGAGGCATGGGTGATTGGTGCAGGCACTGGACTGTGGCTCTGGTAGGGGATCATGCACTGAGCCAGGCAGGGGGCTGACGGCTGCCCCTGAGAGTCTGAAAGGAAAGTGTGTCCCTATTCTGTAGGGTGAGTAGGTAGGTGAGTTTTGCAGCTGGACTATGAGCACCCCACTCTGTTGGCTGTAAAGACTTGAGGGCACCACTTTTTCTTGGACTCCTGTAGCAGGTGACTAGGAGGTTTAGGTGATGCCACCAGTCCTCAAGCCCTTGTCACGGATCGATAAAAGTGCCTACTTAAGGGGCAGGGCTGTTTCGAGGGTCATAAATCTGCGACTTCACAGCTGAAACAGTTGAAGTTAAACTTCAGATGTTTGCCCTGTTGAACAGTGGTAGTGAGGGCTAATGCTGTTGAGATGGGTCCCCACAAGTCTATACGGGGGTGTAAGGTACTCAGAGTCTGTGGACCCCTTATGCCTGTGCCTAGCAAAGGAGCTGTGCTGACCTTGTGTTCCTGGCTTAGGGGAGCCAGTAGCTTATTTGTTCCCTCTCCAAGGCCCGGAGAATGGGTCAGGGCACCTTTTGGGATCTACTTCTGGCCCAGTTGACTCCCAGTGCAGAGTGTGGAGAGAGGAGGTAAAAGGGAAAGAGCTTTTTCCCAAATGGGCTTTTTTTTTTTTTCTTAAATCCCTGCAAAAGGCCGCATGCATGTGCTTATCTTTAGCCATTGGGAGCTGCTTTTCACTGGTTCAGAGTATCCAAGCAGAATCTCTGCTACCAGATCTCTCTTGTGTGGTTACTGCTTTCCGAGTGCACTCACAGCTGTTTGCCTGCTTCACTGTGGAGCCAGCATGGCTGAGGAGTTGCTGGCACGGCAGCTGTCCCACCACTGCCGCTCTGGTGCTGCTGGCTTGTTCCAAACCATCTCCCTCTCCCCCTGCCACTCAGTCCGATTCTTCACCTTTGCCTCGTTCCCTTGTTCAGGGTTCCTAGATATTCATATATAATCAAATCACTTGTTTTTCCAGGTCTTTGTTGTAAGGATACAGGAAGCATCTGACTACACCGCCATCTTGGCTCCGCCCCCAGATTCTTGTCAAATTTATGGTTTCTGAAAATATTCTTCTAGTCAGTAACTTGTCTTTTCACTTTTTGGGTAAAATCTTTTGATGAGAAAAAGTTCTCAATTTTTATGAGGTGTCCCATTTATTTGTCTTTTGCTGTTTGTGCTTTTGTTATCATATTAGATGATCCATTGTTAAAAGGTTAGTCCCAACAGTATTGCCCCTGCTTTTTCTTGTGAGAATTTTATGGATTTAGTTTACACATTTAGGTCCTTAATCCATTTTAATTTGCTTTTGTGTATGTTATGAGGCATGGATGGTATTTCATTTTTCTGCACGTGGAAATCAAATTTTCCCAGCACCGTTTATTGAAGAAATTCTTTTTTCCACATTGAATGGACTTAGTACCCTTGTCAAAAATGACTTGACCGTAGATGTGCAGGTTTATTTCTGGACTGTCAGTTCTATTCCATTGGTCTCTGTGTCTATTGTTATACCAGTACTAGCTTGTTTTGATTACTGTCGCTGTATAGTATGTGTCTCAGTCATCCCAGTGCTGCTGTAACAGAAATACCTAAAAGTGGATGGCTTTAGCAAAGAGAAGCTTATTCTTTCACAGTCCAGTAGGCTAAAGTCCAAATTCAGAGCATCAGCTCCAGGGGAACGCTTTGTCTGTTGACTCTGGAGGAATGTCCATGTCATCAATCTTCCCTTGGTCTGAGAGCTTCTCTGCGCAGGAACCTCAGGTCCAAAGGACACGTTCTGCTTCCGGCGCTGATTTCTTGGTGGTATGAGGTTCCCATGTGTCTCTGCTCACTTCTCTCTTTTATATCTCAAAAGAGATTGGCTTAAGACACTATCCAGTCTTGTTTACCTCATCACTATAACTGCCAGTAGTCAGTCTTATTGCATCATAGTGATCGAGTTTACAACACATAAGGAAATCACATCAGATTACAAAATGGTACACAATCATACAATACTGGGAATCATGACCCAGCCAAGTTGACAGATATTTTTGGTAGACACAGTTCAATCCATGACACTCCACCCTTTGGGCCCCCAAAATTCATGTATTTGTCACGTGTAAAACATATTCACCCCATCATATCGTAGCAAAAGTCTTAAATCAACTCTAAGTCCAAAATCCAAAAATTTGTCTTCATCTGTGAAATCTAAAATACAAGCTATCTGCTTCCAGATGTACAATGGCGGAACAGGCACAAGCTAGACATTTCTACTACAAATGGGAGAAACTGGAGGAAAAGAAGGCATAACAGGCACCAAGCAAGTCGGCAGAACACATTACATTAGCCCTCAAGGCTTGAAAATAATCCTCTGTTCTCTGAGACTGTTTACACAATAGCCCTGCCCTCCAGACTCTAGGTATTGGCCACAGTCTCCGGATTCTGAGTGGAGTCCTCTTGGCCCTGGGCTTCAGCTCCGCCTTCCAGGCCCACTGGGACAGCAACTCTGCTCCTTCGGCTTTAGGCACATGATTCTCCTAGTCCACTGGAGTGACAGCTCTACCTTAGAAACACCAAAGGTCATGGCTCCACCCTTTGAAACCCCTGAGGTCATGGCCATACCTTTTGAGACTCAGGCAGCTTGGGCTTCTTGTGTTCCTTGTCTCCTCAGCTTCTGTTTCTTGGTTCCTTGGCCTCTTGGCTCCTCGGGCCTCATGCCCACATCGACCATGCTAGGGCAAGTATTCCAAAGCTCTATAGATCCACCGGTAAGTGCCCGGAGGCACCCTACTCTGCCAGGAAGCCTCCTGTGCATAGGCATGCAGCTCTTTCGCTCCGTGGGTCGACTCCAGCACCGTCTCATGCTGGTTTCCTGGTTCTGCTGCTGCTGGTTCTCTGCCGCTGCAGGTTCTCTGCTGCTGCTGGTCCTCTGCTGCTGCTGCACCTCTATCCATTCACAGTTTCGAGACCGCTTCCACATTTTAGGTATCTGTTAGAGCAGCACCCCACTCTCAGTACCAAACATCTTAGGCTGGGTTCTTTAGAGAAGCAAAACCAGTAAAGTGTATAAATATATATATAGAGAGATGTATATCAAGGAAACAGCTCACATGATTGTAGAGGCTAGAATGTCCCAAATCCATGGATTAGGATACAGGCTTCTCTGATTCACATAGCCGCAGGGGCTGGCGAACCCAAGATCAGTAGGTCGGAAAGCAGGACTCCACTCACAGGCTGTGAATATTGACAAATCCCGGGATGAGCAGCTAAGCTGATAGTTCGAGTCCCAAGAACCAGAGGTCAGAGGAACAGGAGGCAGTCGCAGAATCCAGAGAGAGCAAAAAGGCAGAATGTCTGCTTATACTTAGATGCAGGCCACACCCCCAGGGAAACTCCCTTTCTACTGATTGGATACTCACAGCATATTCAGTCATGGGAGTGATCCCATATAAACACTGAGAATCATGGCCCAGTCAAGTTGACGCACAATCTTAACCATCACAGTGTGTTTTAAAATCACAAAGTGTCTGAGTCCTCTTACTTTTTCTTCTCTTTCAACTTTCCTTTAGCTATTCGGGGCCTCTTGCCATTCTGTATAAAGTTGACGATTTGTTTTTCTATTTCTGTGAAGAAGTCTGTTGGAATCTTGATCAGGATTGCAGTAAATCTATAGATCACTTTAGGTTATATTAACATCTTAACAATATTATGTCTTCCAATCCATGAACATGGAACATTTTTCCATTTATTTGTCTTATTTAATCTCTTTCAGCATTGTTTTATACTTTTCATTGTATAAGTCCTTCACTTCCCTGGTTACATTTACTCCTAGGTATTTTATTCTCTTAGATGCTATTGTAAATGGAATTGCTTCCCTAATTTCTCTTTCAGATTTCTCAGTACTGGTGTGTAGAAACCCAACTGATTTTTTTTTTTTATTATTATTGTACTTTAGATGAAGGTTTACAGAACAAATCGTTTCTCATTAAACTTATTAAAATAGCACACGTATTGTTTTATGACAATGGTTAACAACCCCACGACATGTTAACACTGTCCCTTCTCAACCTTTGGTTCCCTATTACCAGCTTTCCTGTCCCATCCTGCCTTTGAGTCCTTGTCCCTGGGCTGTTGTGCCCCAGTAGTCTCGTTTTGTTTTATGGGGCTGTCTAATCTTTGGCTGAATGGTGAACCTCAAGACTGACTTCATTACTGAGCTAAAAGGGTGTCCGGGGGCCATTCTCTCGTGGTTTCTCCAGTCTCTGTCAGGCCAGTAGGTCTGATTTTTTTTTTTTTTTGTACTTTAGATGAAGGTTTACAGAACAAATATATTATCATTAAACAGTCATTACATGTATTGTTTTATGATATTGGTTAACAACCTCACGACATATCAACACTCTCCCGTCTCGACCTTTTTTTTTTTGGTGAAAATATACATAGCCAAAATGCAGCATTTCAAAAATTTCTACATGCACAATTCAGTGACATCGATTATGTTCTTCCAGTTATGCTGCTATTCTCACTTTAGATGAAGGTTTACAGAACAAAATATTTTCTCATTAAACAGTTAGTACACATGTTACCCTATGACAATGGTTAACAACCCCATTACATGTCAATACTGTCCTTACTCAACCTTGGGTTCCCTATCACCAGCTTTCCTGTCCCCTTCTGCCTTCTATTTCTTGTCCCTGGACTGCTGTGCCTCATTAGTCCTGTTTTGTTTATGAAGATGGCACAGGACTGGGCAGTGTTTCATTTTGTTATACATAAGGTCACTATGAGTCAGAGTCAAGTTGACAGCAACTAACAACAACAAATACCGAAGTCCTGACTTATGGTCTATTAGAAGGATCTTTTGTAATCCCTTACCTACCTTAGAGCCTAACCATTACATTAAAGAATTTTGGAGATTCCTGCCAGGTTGGTGTGATAAAAACCAGCTGAACGGTGAACCTCAGAAGTGACTTCATCACTGAGCTAAAAGGGTGTCTGGGGGCCATACTCTCGGGGCTTCTCCAGTCTCTTTCAGGCCAGTAAATCTGGCCTTTTTTTGTGTGTTAGAATTTTGTTCTACATCCTTCTCCAGCTCTGTCCAGAACCCTCTGTTGTGATCTTGGTCAGAGCAGTCAGTGGTGGTAGCTGGGCACCATCTAGCTGTGCTGGACTCAGTCTGGTGGAGGACTTGGTAGCTGTGGTCCATTAGTCCAAGTCTGATCTTTTTTTGTGAGTTAGAATTTTGTTCTACATTTTTCTCCAGCTCTGTCCGGGACCCTCTGTTGTGATCCTTGTCAGAGCGGTCAGTGGTGGTAGCTGGGCACCATCTAGTTGTACTGGACTCAGTCTGGTGAAACCCAACTGATTTTTTTGTTTGTTTACCTTGCATCCTGCAACTTTGCTAAATTTCTCTATTAACTCTAGAAGTTTTCTTTTGGACTCTTCGGGATTTTCAATATACAGGATCCTATCATCCACCAATAGATAATTTTTCTGCTTCTTTTCCAATCTGGATGCCTTTTATTTCTTTTTCTTGTCTTATTGTTCTGGCTAGGACTACTAATACGATACTGAATAGAAGTGGTGAGAGTGGGCACCCTTGTCTTATTCCTGATTTCAAGGGGAAAGCTCTCAGTCTTTCTGTCTTAAGTATAGTGTTGGCTCTTGGCTTTTCATATAGGCCATGAATCCTATTAAGGAACTTCCATTCTATTCTAATCTTCTTTAGGGTTTTCACCAAGAAAGGGTGTTGGATTTTATCAAATGCTTTTTTGCATCCATATAGATGATCATGTGGTTCTTTTCCTTTGTTCTGTTGATGTGGTTTATTACGTTGATTGATTTTCAAATGTTGAACCATCCCTGCATTCCTGGAATAAGTCCCACTTGGTCATGATCTATGACACTTTTAACATGCTGTTGGATTGATTCTGTTTGCAAGTATTTTGTTGAGTACTTTTGCATCTGTATTCATAACAGATATTGGCTTGTAGTTTTCTTGTGATGCTTTGTCTGGTTTGGGTATCAGGGTTATGTTTGCTTCATAGAATGAATTAGGGCGTATTCCTTCCTTCTCTATCTCTTGGAAGAGTTTAAACAGTATTGGTGTCATTGCTTCTCTAAATGTTTGGTAGAATTTTCCAGTGAAAGCCATTTGATCCAGGACTTTTTGTTGTTGTTGCTGGGAAGTATATTACTTCTTAAATTTTCTATTTTTTCTGGTCATTGCTTTCTTGTTAATTGGGAATATTGTGATGAGTCCTTAGTCTGGTAATATCAACATATATATATCACAGCTATAGTGCCATTGCATCTAGTTCAATGACAATAAGTCACACTTTATTATGCCTTACAAGCTCAATACTTGATATCTGTTTTTCTTGTTTTGACATAATAGGTAGGCACTGGTAATAAAAAACTTACAAAATATTATGGTATGGTGATATGCATGCACTTGAAATGCCACGGAGTTAAAACTGTGTCGCTGTTATTTCTAGTGAGTCAAGAAGCAGCAGGAAGCAATAGAGCATCATATCCAGTCTCTGTCATAACTATCTAACTCTGTCATTGCACATGAACAATATGTAAGCAAATGAGAGTGGCTGTGTTCCAATAAAGCCTTATTTATTGGTACTGAATTTCATATAATTTTTCACCTGTCACAAAATATTATTCCTTTGATTTTTTTTTTCCCAAACCATTTAAAAATGTAAATACCATTCTTAGCCTGAGGACCTTACAAACACACGCAGCAGGCATGATATGGTCATAGATCATAGTTTGCTCATTACTGCTATGGGTCTAAAATCTGGCCTTCAGTTTTAATTATGACTTTAACTCTGTTACCTTTCCAGGGGGGAGAGGAATTGTATTTTCAGCCTAATTCCTCAATGTAGAAACAAACCATGTGGTTTCCTCTTAAAAAATTTCAAGCATAATCAAACAGCATAGTTTGTTTTTTTTTTTTTTAAAGGGACCTTGAGACATCACATTGGTAGAGTAAATCATTTGCTCCTCTCATTCCTAGGACATCCCCTTCTACTGTCCCAGAAAAGACAACAAAATAAGAACTACCAAGACCAGAGAAAGCCCAACCCTTGTTATCTAATAATGAGATCCAGTTAGCCCTTTGTCTCTCTATTTCCATTTCCAGTGTCCCCTGCCCCTTTTTTTGTCTCCTTTTTTATTGCGGTAAATATAAATGTAACAAAACATTTTCCATTTTAACATTCTTCACATATACAGTTCATGACATTGATCACGTTCATCATGTTGTTGAACCATCACTATTAACTGTTTCCAAATTTTTCCATCACCCTTTGTGTCTTGTAACCATTAATAAACTTTGATGTCTGTACACCTGCCTATCTTAGATATCCAATGCTTTTTTTTCTTTTCTGAGCCTCCTCTCCTCCCATCACTCTTCCTTCCTTGTAGTATCATGCTACCTTTCTATCATGATGAATTACTTCCTGCTAACTTCTCTCAGAGTCTACTAAAAAAAAACCACAGAAGAGAATCTGGAATCATGGATTTTGGTTTGGGTCAGAGACACAGATGAAATCCTGTATGTAAGATTGTACTTCCTGCAGCACTGACCCTGCTCCCACCATTGCCACATACCTGCCAGGAGTAGAGTGGTACTGGCTCCATCATTCTCATCACTCCCACTGCTCTTCTCCACCCTCCTCCTAGAACTGTAGTACTTTGTCAAGTCTAGGACTTAGAGCAGGCACTACAGTGAAACAGCATCTAGTTAGCAAGCCCTAAGAAATGGGTTTTACCCTATCACAAGGGCTCTTAACACTGACTGCACGTGAGACACCCAGGAAGCTTTATAAAAATTTGTCTGAGCCCCACCTCACACCAATCAGGTGATTTTCCAGGGTTGAGAATCACTTCCCTATTATCAATACCAGGAAGGGCCTGTCACCAGGGCATAGTTTTCCTCATCTACACCCAAGACGTGGTCTTTTCAATCACTTTGTATATATGTGAAAGCTGGACAACGAAAAAGGAAGATAGATGAAAAATGGATGCATTCAAACTGTGGTGTTGGTGAAGAATGATGAATATACCATGAACTGCCAGGAGAATGAGAAATCAGTCTTAGAAGAAGAACATTCCTTAGAAGCAAGAATGGGAGATTTTGGACACATCATCAGGAAAGACCAATTCCTAGAAAAGGACATCATATTTGGTAAAATAGAGAGTCAGTGAAAACAAGGGAAACCTTCGATGAGATGGATTGACACAATAGCCACAACAATGGACTTGAGCATACCAATCATCATGAAGATGGCACAGGACTAGGCAATGTTTCGTTTTGTTATACATAAGGTCACCATGAGTCAGAGTCAAGTTGACAGCAACTAACAACAACAAACACCCAAGTCCTGACTTATGGTCTATTAGAAGGATCTTTTGTAATCCCTTATTTACCTTAGAGCCTAACCATTACATTAAAAAATCTTGGAGATTCCTGCCAGGTTGGTGTGATAAAAACATGAACATCACACTTAAACTTTGACAGAACATTGGAATGAGTCCATTATAAGCTGAGGATTTCATTGATTAATATAGAGCCTGAGGAGTCTAAAATTGGATTATCCTGTATTGACTTTCCTTTAGATTCTCTACAAAGAATATTGAGGAAACAACGTACTGACTTTGGGCTCCTCTTAGCCAGTCAGGAAGATGAAACACATTTCTAGGAAGAGCTCTCAAATAACTTGACTCAATGCACTACTTAAGAAAATATGTAGAAACGGAACATAAGAACTTGCTACTACCATTCTAAAGGATTAGAACAGTGTTCTAAAAGGAACAGAAGGAAAGCAAGAGGCAACATACATTAGTTGTTGGGAGGACATTCCTTGTGGGGATCTAATCCTTCTCTTGTTCTCCTTCCTGTCTACAAATTCAAAGAATGCTGGGTTGACTGGCTGTATTGCTGCCAAATGAATAATAGGTTGAACAATGGGGTGTGGGAGACAGACTGTAGTCCTGCAGATGCTAGAGAGCATGCAGTTCTGCTGGGATAAGTAGTGAGTGGTCCAGCACCTCTATGATAGTGGAAGATGAGAAGTGGATTTGATTCAGATTCTGCAGAAAGCCACAGGAGAGGCTCCTTTGAAGATGCAGGTGTGGGCTCCTGTTGCTCTCATCTGTGACAGAAAACATTGCCAGAGTTAAGACCAAAGAAACGAATGAAAAAAGGCCAGTTCAGGCATCAACGTTACTTTCAGCTACTTTAACTCAGGTTTTGATTGAGATGAGCAATGTTAGGTCAATAGATGAGTGGCGCAATGAAGCAATTGACTTACAAAGTTGAATAATGTGATGGGCTCTTAACTCATAGCTAGAAAATTGAGAGGACCTGAAAATTTAATTCCGTCAGAATAGTTGATGTACTACAGTCCAGGTTTATGGATTTCTCACTTGCACTGACAAGGTCAGACCCACAGTCCACACCAGGCTGCTTATTACATATGAGGCAGCCAAGTCTATAAAGATGCTAGGTGGGGATGAACAACCAGAAAGTCAGGTGTCTTCACATTTATGAATTACCTCACAGTGTCAACACAGTGACTCTGTCATTTTATAGATTTCCAGGAAGTTATAAAATTGAGAGATTCTGTACTTGCACAAGACTTCACTGACTCCTACTACAACTCATTCATATCTATTAAAACCTAATGACTGTAGGTATGAGTTTCCTAGGGCTGTTGTAACAAAGTAGGTGGCTTAAAACAACAGATTTATTGTCTCACAATTCTGGAGGCTAGAAGATTGAATTCAGGGTGTCAAGAGGGCCATGCTCTTTCAGAAGGCTCTAGGGGAAGATCTTTCCTTGCCTCTTCTTAGCTTTTGGTGTTTCTTGGCAATCATTGACATTTCTTGTATGTAGATGCATCACTCCAGTTTCTGCCTCCATCTTCACATGGGCATCTTCCCTCTGTGTCTGTTCCTCTGTGTCTCTTCTCCTATTTTTATAAGGATACCAGTCATACTGGATTAGGGCCCACACTACTCCAATAAGGTCTTATGTTGAGGGGAAGCAGAGCCAACATGGCACTGTAGACCGGCGCACCATGCCAACCTTCTGCAGCAAAGACCCAAAAAACTAAGTAATACAGATACAAACGTCAATCCGGGAACCCTAAGCATCAAATGAAGGGTTAAAGAACTAGACCAAACACCAAATGGAAGAAAAAACTGATGGAAAACAGAGAACAAGGAGAGAGAGAGTGGAGGTCCCCTGCCAACAATGTCACCATTTTGGAACACAGCCAGCAATGACCCCAGACAGGGAGTATGGGAAGGCAACTTCATGGAGCTCCCAACAGGAGACACAGTACCTAGTAACCAGAGAAACACGCTTTCCCACCCCTCATCCTTCTGCCTTGTATGCCATCCCCACTCCTTCCCAAAGGACTATGCTGCACTACTCCGCTAGCGAGCCACTGTTTTGCTGCCGTCTCAGGTAGGCCCCTCCCCTACACACTGGCTCCCACCATGCCATTTTTTCCCCCTTTCTTCCTTTTCTTTCTCCCTCCCACCTAGCATTGTACACCATCTCCACCCCTTCCCAACGGGGCACACTGCACTGTTCAGCTAGAGAGCCACCAGCCCACCACTACCCGGAGTCCACCCTGCTGCCATCCACTGGCTCCTGCTGCACCATTTTTTCCCCTTTCTTGCTGTTTTTCCTTCCTCCCACCTAGCCATGTACACCACCTCCACCCCTTCACAATGGATCAAACCACGCCGCTTGTCTAGAGAGCCACTGGCCCACCACTACCCTGGGTCTGCTATGCCCCCAACCACTGGCTCCTGCTGTGCCGTATTTTTTTCTCCCTGTCTTCCTTTTACTTCTCCCTCCCACCTAGCCCTGTACACCACCTCCAACCCTTCCCTACAAGTCACACCATGCTGCTTGACTAAAGAGCAACCAGCACATGCCCCCGTGGGTCCACCCTGAACCCACTCACTGGCTCCCACTGCACCTTTTTTTCCCTTTCTTCTGTTTCTTTCGCCCTCCCACCTAGCCCCGCATGCCACCTCCACCCCTTCTCAATAGGCTCTGCCGTGCTGTTCAGTTAGAGAGCCACTGGCCCGCCACTGCCCCTGGTCTGCTCCATCCCCGTCTTAGTCATCTAGTGCTACTACAACAGAAATACCACAAGTGGATGGCTTTAATAAAGAGAAATTTATTTCTTCGCAGTAAAGTAGGCTAAAAGTCCAAATTCAGGGCATCAGCTCCAGGGGAAAGCTTTCTCTCTCTGTTGGCCTTCTCATCAATGTTCCCCCGGACTCGGAGCTTGTAGGCACAGGGACCTCAGGTCCAAAGGACATGCTCTGCTCCTGGCACTGCTTTCTTGGAGGTATGAGGTCCCTAAGTCTCTGCTTGCTTCCCTTTCCTTTTATCTCTTGTAAGGTAAAAGGTGGTGCAGGCCACACCCTAGGGAAACTCCCTTTACATTGGATCAGGGATGTGACCTGGGTAAGGGTGGTGTTACAATCCCACCCTAATCCTCTTTAACACAAAATTACGATCTCAAAATGGAGGCCAGCCACACAATTCTGGGAATTGTGGCCCAGCCAAATTGATATACACATTTTTGGGGGGGCATAATTCAAACCATGACACCCCCCCTGACTCCCACAGTACTGCCATTTTTTTCTCTTTAATTTCTTTCCTGCTTCCACCTAGCCCCATAAGTCACTCCCATTCCTTCCCACTGGCCCTTGAGTCTACCGTACCCCTACTCACCAGTTCCTACCATGCAGTTTTTACAATTAATTTTTTATTTTTAAATGTAATTTTTTTCACTTTCTTCCTTTTCTTACTCCCTCCCACCTAGTCCTGTACGCCACCTCCCCCTACTTCCTGCCAGACCCCACTGCATCACTGTGGCTAGAGAGCTATCGGTACACTAGCCCGCTGCTGCCCCATATCCACCCCACCCACACCCGTGACCCCCACCATGCCAAAAATTTTTTCTTTCTTTTCTTTCTCCCCCATGCCTAGCCCAGTACATCACTTCCTCTCCCTTCCTACCAGACCCTGGGTCAGCCCCACCCAACTGGCTGGCCACCACCATGCCACCATTTTTTTCTTTTCCTTCTCCTTTCTTTCTCCCCCTTCCTAGGCCTGTACACCGCTCCCACCTTCACACTGGTCTCTGCCATGACACCATGGCTAGAGTGTCCCTGGCACTCAGGCCTGGTGCTGCATTGGGCCTGTACTGTCCTTCGTCTCCCAGCACTCAACCAGCTGCTGAGTGGTGGAAAGCAAGCCTGTGTGACACTCCCTATCTGGTGAGGGGCTGTGAATGCTATGACACTACTTGACCAACATCAGGAGGTAGACAGTGCCTGCCCAGTCTGCCCTCAGAAACCTCACCAAACCAGTGTACCATGAAGCAGGCTCACACTGCCTGCTTCTGCCCTGCCCACATCATCTTGCCTGCATGGACAAGATGATGAGAGCTATAATGCCCATAGATGAACAAGCAGCAAACCATGTCTGGCCTGCCCTCCCTGACATATCAAAACAAAACAAAAAATCAGGATGAATCAAATGAAAAGACAATCAATAAATAAAGAAAATAACACCTTAATGTCTCAGAGACAACAGACAATATGAAAACATAAAAAATCAGGACAAGATAGCTTCAGCAAGTGATCAAAATAAAGAATCAGATGACCTTCTGGTAGAAGAGCCTGATAGGGAATTCAAAAACCTGATATGGAATTCAAATATATAAGGCTCTTCATGAGATTAGGAAATAAAATACAGACAAAATCAAGGAAAAAAGAGACAAAATCATGAAAAACATACAAAACCACAGAAAACATAAACATAATCAAGGAAAACACAGACAAAACAATAGAAGAATTCAGGAAAATAATACAAGAACAAAACATCAAAATAAATAAACAATTATAAGTCATACAAAAACATCAACTAGAAATCCAAAAGATAAATAACAAATTTTCAGAAATGGACAACACAATAGAAGGTCTTAGGTGCAAATGTAAAACAATGGAAGACGGAATCAGCAAGACTGAAGACAAATCATAGACACAGCTTAGTTTGAGGAAAAATCAGAGAAAAGAATGAAGAAAAATGAAGAAAATCTAAAAATTATGTGGGACACAATCAAGAACAAAAATTTATGCACAATTGAAGTTCCAGAGCAGGGGAAAAAATGGAAAACACAAAAGATTGTTGAAGATTTGCTGGCCAAAAACTTCCCAAATATCATGAAAGAAGAAAAGTTGACCATGCAAAAAGCTCAACTAACCCCATATAGGATAGACCCCAAAAGAGAGTTACCAAAACATATAATCACACATGCCAAAACCAAAGACAAAGAAGCCTGAGACCAGCTCAGGAAAAATGAAAACTCACATACAGAGGGGAAACAACAAAACTAAGCTCCGATTACTCAAAAGAAACTATGCAAGCAAGAAGGCAGTGGGATGACATATATAAAACCTTTAAAGAAAAAAACTGCTATCCAAGAATAATATATCCTACAAAACTCTATCTCACATACAATGGCGAAATTAGGACATTTCCAGAAAACAGAAATTGAGGGAATTCATAAAAACCAAACCAAACTTACAAGAAATATTAAAGCAGTCCCTTGGTTAGAGAACCAACAACATCAGACAGCAACCTATGTCTAGCACACAGGACAGCATCAGCCAGATACCAACCTAAGTAAAGAACTCTCCATAATAAAACAAAGCTAGAAGATTCAAAACAGTGATAGAGAGACATCAATCTGTAGATGACAACAAAGTCAAAACAATAAAAGGGAAAATAAATGGTGTAGGTATAAAATTTTCAAATGAAGAAGTCAAAGCGATATCAAGTAATGAAAGACTGGTTCAAACTTAAAGATAAGGGTAAATTTCAATGTAACCACAAAGGAAGTTAACAAACCTACTCATCAGGATAAAAAAGAAGAAAAAAATAAAGACTCAGTAAACACAAAGTCTGTTATAAAGAAAGAAAAGAAAATTCACAAACTAAAGGAACTCACCACAGGGAAGAGGAACAAAGAAAACAGCACCACAGAAAAAAGAACAACAATATGACAGCAATAAACTCATACCTACTGATAATCACACTGAATGCAAATGGCTTAAATGCACCAGTAATGAGACAGATAGTGGCAGAGTGAATTTAAAAAAATGACCCATCAGTATGCTGTCTACAAGAGACCCACATTAGACAGAAAGATATAAATTTATTAAAAATCAAATGATGGAAAAAATATATCAAGAAACAGTAATCAAAAGAGGGCAGGAATGGCAATACTAATCTCAGATAAAATAGACTTTAAGGCAAAATCAGCCATAAAAGACAAGGAAGGACATTATATAATGATTAAAGGGGCAATCCACCAAGAAGACATAACAATAATAAATATCTACACATCCAACAACAGGGCTCCAAAATACATTAAAAAAAACTCTAATAGCACTGAAAAGAGAAATAGATTGTTCCACAATAATAGTAGGAGACTTCAACACACCGCTCTAGGTAAAGACAGAACATCTAGAAAGAAACTCAACAGAGATACAGAATATCTAAAGGCCCAAATCAGGCAACTTGACTTCATAGATAAATATAGAACACTCCACCCAATAGCAACGAAGTATACATTCTTTTCCAATGCACGTGGAACATTGTCCAGAACAGGCCACATTTTAGGCAATAAAGCAACCCTCAATAAAATCCAAAACACTGAAGTAATACAAAGCGTTCTTTCTGATCACAGTGCCATAAAAGTAGAAATCAATAACAGAAAGATCAAGGAAAAAAAGTCAATTACATGGAAGCCGAATAACACATTGCTTAAAAACAACTGGGTAATAGAAGAAATGAATGAGGGAATAAAAAAATTCCTAGAGTTAAAGGAGAGCAAAAACACATCATACCAAAACCTTTGGTATACAGCAAAGACAGGGTTCAGAGATCAATTTATAGCAATAAACATGTCAAAAAAGAAGAATAGGCAAAAGTTAAAGTGAAAGCCCTACAACTCAAACAAATAGAGAACTGTAAAAGAAGCCCGCAGCCACCAGAAGAAAGGAAATAATAAAGAGTAGAGCAGAAATAAATGAAATAGAGAACAGAAAATGGAAAGAATCAACAAGATCAATAGTTGGCTCTTTGGAAAGACCAACCAAATCTACAAACCTTTGGCCAAACTGACAAAAGAATGACAGGAGAGGAAGCAAATAAGCCAAAAAAGAAATGAGACGGGACACTACAACATACTCAACTGAAATAAAAAGAGTCCTAACAGAATACTACAAAAAATTGTATTCCAACAAATTTGAGAACCTAGAGTAAATGGACGAATTTCTAGAAACACTACCTACCTAAACTAACACAAACTGAGATAGAAAATCTGAACAGACCCATAACAAGAGAAGAGATTGAAGAGGTAATTTAAAAACTCCCAACCAAACAAAAGCTCTGGCCTATATGGCTTCACTGGAGAGCGCTGACACATTGCAGGGATTGCAACCAATGTCAGAAAACAATTTGTGTATAAATTTTTGAATGAAAACTTAATTTGTGGGCCACATAAACTAGAGACTCCATCAGCCTGAGACCAGAAGAACTAGATGGTGCCTGGCTACCACCAATGACTGCCCTGACAGGGAACACAACAGAAAGTCCCTGATGGAGCAGGAAAAAAGTGCGGTGCAGAACTCAAATTCTAGTAAAAAGACCAGTCTTCATGGTCTGACTGAGACTGAATGGACCCCAGAAGACATAGTCCCTGGACTGTCTGTCAGCTCAGAACTGAAACCATTCTTGAATCCAACTCTTCAGACATAGATTAGACTGGACTAAAAGACATAAAATGATACTTGTGAAGAGAGTGCTTCTCAGCTCAAGTAGGTACATGAGACTAAATGGGCAGCTCCTGTCCAGAGGCGAGATGAGAAGGCAAAAAGGGACAGGAGCTGGTTGAATGAACACAGGAAATCTGGGGTGGAAAGGAGGAGAGAAACTAAGGTCAGATAACAATGTATGTATAAATTTTTGTATGAGAAACTAACTTGAACAGTAAACTTTCACTTAAAACACAACATAAATAAATAAATAGAAGTAAAAGGCAAAAAAAAAAATTATGCTATAAAGTTTCAGCTAAAACACAATAAAATAATAAAAATAGAGGTTTTAGAAGAAAACAGAGGTGAATATCTTTGTGACCTTGAAATAGGCAAAGATTTTTCTAAAAGGACATAGAAAGCACTAAACGTAAAATACAAAATTGACAGATAAAAAACTCCTAATCATCAAAGACAACACTAAGAAAGTGAAAAGGCATGCCGTAGCCTGTAAGAAAATATTCTCAATACATATATCTAACAAAGGACCTCTATCAAGAATATATAAATAACTTCTACAAATCAATAACAAAAAGATAACCCAAGCAAAAGCACATGTTCAAAAAATGCAGACATTTCACAAAGGAAGAAAAATGATATGCCAGTAAGCATGGTGTTCAACATCATTAGTAATCAGGGAAATGCAAAGGAAAATCACATTAAGATACTATTTTGCAACCAGTAGAATTGCTAAAATTAACCATGTTAACAGTACCAATGTTGGTGAGAATATAGAGCAACTGGAAATCTCTACATTGCTGGTTGATGAGTAAAATGATGAAAACAGTTCAGAAAACAGTTTGGCAGTTTTTATACAACTACCGCATGGCACAGTAATTCCACTCCTAGGTGTTTACCCAAGAGAAATGAAAACGTGTACACAAAGTCTTACACAAGAATGTCCATAGCTGCTACTTTATTCACAGTAAGGCAAAAACTGGAAACATCCAAATGCTCATCAACAGAAATATGGATAAGCACATTGTGATATATTCATACAGTGTAATCCAGTCCAGTTACTGTTGAATCAATTCCAACTCATGGTGAACCCATGTGTTTCAGACTTTAACTCCTTTCTATAGAGTTTTCATGGCTATCTTAGTTATCTAGTGCTGCTATAGCAGAAATACCACAAGTGGATAGCTTTAACAAACAAATTTATTCTCTCACAGTCTAGGAGGCTAAAAGTATGAATTCAGGATGCCAGTTCCAGGGGAAGGCTTTCTCTCTCTGTTGGCTCTGGGAGAAGGTCCTTGTCATCAGTCTTCTCCTGGGTCTAGGAGTTTCTCAGTGCAGGGTCCCTGGGTCCAAGGACGTGCTCTGCTCCTGGCTTTTCTTTGTTGGTGGTAGGAGGTCCTTCTCTTCTCTGTTCACTTCTCTCTTTTATATCTCAAAAGAGATTGACTCAAGATACAACCTAATCCTGTAGATTGTGCCTTGCCTCATTAACATAACTGCCTCCGATCCTACCTCATTAACATCATAGAGGTTAGGATTTACGACACATAGGATATTACATCAGATCACAAAATGGAGGGTAATCACACAATACTGGGAATCATGGCCTAGCCAAGTTGACACACATTTTTGAGGGGCGCAATTCAATCCATAAAAATGGCTGTGGCCTTTCTGAAGCATATTGCCAGGCTTTTCTTCCAAGACACCTCTGGGTGGGTTTGAACTTTTTGGTTAGTAGCCCAGTGCTTAACCATTTGTGCCAACTATAGAGTCCACAATGTAATATTACTCAACAATAAAAAAGAATGAAACATGGGTGAATCTCAAAATTATAAGTGAAAGAAGGCAGACACAAAAGTACATACTATGTGATTCCTTTCATATGAACTTAAAGAGTACAGTGGTCATCTTGTTCTTTGTGCCATGTATTTTCTTGTACGTAAGACCTGTGGCCACTTAGACAAGGCTGTATTGGATTTCGTCATCACACCCATGTTAAATTCCTTGATGCATCCTGGGGAATGCATAGGTGAAAAATGCCAAAAAGAAACTTTGGATGAAATGAGAGACTTTCATTGGCAAGTGTGACGGTTTATGTTATGTGTCAGCTTGGCCAGACCATGATTGTAATTATCCTCCATTTTTTGATCTGATGTAATTATCCTCCATTTTATGTGCTGTAAATCCTGACCTCTATGTGTTAATGGGCAGGATTAGTATAGGGCATATCATGAGTCACACCCTTACAAGGTGACTCAAGTCATACCCTTACTCAAGTCACATCAAGCCAAAAAAAAAGCCTGTTGCCGTCAAATCGATTCCAACTCATAGCGACTCTATAGGACAGAGGAGAACTGCCCCGTAGGGTTTCCAAGGAGGGGCTGGTGGATTCAAGCTGCTGATCTTTTGGTTAGCCATCCAAAGTCACCCAAGTCACACCAGGGGCAGATTAACCAGTAAGCAAGGTATGCACAGGCTTACATTAAGCAAGGTAAGTACAGGTTTACTTGGGTTTATTTACTCATCTGAAGTGCACAATTTCACATGAGTTTAAAGATGTGTAAAACCAGTGAAATTGTGCACCACAAATTAGTAAGTAAGCACAAGTAAGCCTGTGCATAGTTTGTTTATTGGGTAATCTGTCCCTGAGTCACATTCTTACTATCTGATGTGAGGGAAGTTTCCTTGGGGCATGACCTGCATCCAATATATATATGGATGCTCTGGCAAACCTCTCTCTCACTCTGGATGCTGTATCTAGCTCATCATCATCTGACCTCCGGTTATTGGGACTTGAGCCAGCAGCCTGTCATATGACCTGCCGATTTTGGGATTCACCAGCTTTTACAGCCCAATGGGCCAGTAACCTGTCGTCTGACCTGCCAACCTTGCAACAGCCCCTACAACCACATGAGTCAGGAGAAGCCTTCATCCTGATGCCTGACCCATGAATTTTGGGACTTGCCAGCCTCCACAACCAAGTGAGCTATTTCCTTAAATCTCTCTTTATATATATATACGCTGCACTGGTTTTGCTTCTCTAGAGAACCCAACCTAAGATGGCAGGTAATTGCCGTTATGCTGGGAACATTATGAATTTCCCGTAAAGAGAAGTCATTCTGTTAGAGATATGTGAGAAATAAAACTGTCCATCTTCCATTGAAAGAAAAAAAGGTACAACTAATATACTGTGATAGAAATCAGAATAGTAATTACCTAGTGGAATGGAGCACCAGGAACTTTCTGGGGTGGTGGAAATGTTCCATATTTGGGGTGGTGATATACATTAATTAAAACTTATTGAGTTATACTTAAGATGTATATATTTTAAGGGTATATAAAAATTAAATAAATTTTTTAAAAACTGAAAAAAATTAAAGTGTTTCAAAGAATTGGGAGGGAGATATGAAGACTTAGCAAGGCACTCAGACCAGAGCAGCAAAAAAGGGAAGGGATGATTGGCAGGCATTGCTGCAGACTATGTTAAAATTAGACTAGTCACACTTCCAGTAGATGCATACATTTAGGCAATATGGAAAATGTAAATAGGGTTGGTATGTGCTTTTTATTTTAAAAATAAAGAATAAAATTAGTTTTAAAAAATCTAATTTTAAGTAATGACAAACAATCAGAAATTTTCTCTGCAATAAATTTATCAACCATTGGTAATATTTTTCCTTTTCTCTATTTTCTAGACTATTTGCAATGTTGATGTACTACTTTTATAATTTTGAAGATTCAGACATTTCTTTAAAGCAAAATACTTGACCAAGGCATACTGTGTAGTGCAGTCACCATTCCAGCTCCACAGTGGTGCATCAGAATGAGGTGGATCAGGAATGGTGGTGCCTGAGTGGTGGGGGAGAGGGGAAAGGGAAGTGGGGTGGTCTCCCAATTAGGGCTTCACGTGTCATGTTTCGGGGAAACCCTAGACACAGATCACACAGAGGGTAAAAAGTGAAAAAAATGGTTGAAACCTGTTTTGTTGTTGTTAGGTGCCTTCTAGTCCTGAGTCATAGCGACCCCATGTACAACAGAACAAAACATTTCCCAGTCCAGCGCCATCCTCACAACTATTGTTATACTTGAGCCCATTGTTGCAGCCACTGTGTCAATCCATCTTGTTGAGGGTCTTACTCTTTTTTGCTGACCCTCTACTTTATCAAGTATGATATCCTTCTCCAGGGACTGGTCCCTCCTGATAACACGTTCAAATTATGTGAGACAAAGTCTCACTATCCTCCCTTCTAAGGAGCACTCCAGCTGTACTACTTGCAAGACAGATTTGTTCATTCTTCTGCAGTCCATGATATATTCAATATTCTTTGTCAACACCAAAATTCAAAGACATCAGTTCTTCTTCCGCCTTCCTCGAAACCTGGGAGTCCTCATCCTAGCTTTTAATAAATCCCAGCTTTGTTAAATGGAGCCTTAATAACTTAATGACAACTTTTAATTTTATAGGATTCTTTTTGTTTATTAAACAGAAAATTATGACATGTCACATTTGTTTTTGTTTTACTGAATATACAGTGTTATGGGTTGAACGGAATTTTCCAAAAAGATACCTTGAAGTCCTATCACCACCACCCCCCACCTGTGAATGTGACTTTATTTGTAAACAGGATCTTTGAAGGTGTTACCAGTTAAGTCAATATCAGGGTTTTTTTCCCAATTTTATTGTGATTTAGGTGAAAGTATAGAGCGCAAATTAGTTTCTTATGCAAATGTTTATACACAAATTGTTTTGTGACATTAGTTGCAATCCCCACAATGTGTTAGCACTTGCCCCCTTTCCCTTTCTACCCTGCGTTCTCTTTATCCATCCAGTTTTCCTGTCCCTTCCTGCCTTCTCGTCTTTGCTTTTGGGCAAGTGTTGCCCATTTTGTCTCCTACACTTGATTGAACTAAGATGTATGTTCCTCGTATGTGTTATTCTTTGTTTTATAGGCCTGTCTAATCTTTCGCTGAAAGATGGACTTCGGGAGTGGCTTCAGTTCTGAGTTACCAGGGTATTCGGGGGCCATAGTCTCGGGGTTCCTCCAGTCTCTATCAGACCAGTAAGTCTGGTGTTTTTTTGTGAGCTTGACTTTTGTTCTACATTTTTGTCCTGCTCTGTCCAGTATCCTCTATTGTAATCCCTGTCAGAGTGGTAGGTGGTGGTAGCCGACCACCATCTAGTTCTTCCGGGCTCAGGCTGGTGGAGGCTGGTTCATGTGGTCCATTAGTCCTTTGGACTAATATTTTCTTTGTGTCTTTGGTTTTCTTCATTCTCCTTTGCTCCAGCCGTGATGGGACTAATAGCTGTATTTTAGACGGCTGCTCACAGGCTTTTAGGACCCCAGATGCTACTCACCAAAGTCAGTTATAGAACATTTTCTTTATGAACTATGTTGTGCCAATTGACCTAGATGTTCCCGGAGACCATGATCTCCAGTCCTCAGCACCAGTAACTCGGTCCCTCAAGGTGTTTAGATGTGTCTAGGAAACTTCTATGACTTTACTTTGGTCAAGTTGCACTGACTTCCCCTATATTGTGTGTTGCCTTTCCCTTGACCAAAGTTAACACTTGTCTACTATCTATTGATTTCTCTTCCCTACCACTCCCCTCCCTCATAACCATCAAAGATTGTTTTTTTCTGTGTGTAAACCTTTTCTTGGGTTTTTATAATAGTGGTCTCATACAATAGTTGTCCTTTTGTGATTGACTTATTTCACTCAGCATAATGCCCTCCAGATTCATCCCTGTTATGAGATGTTTCACAGATTCATCATTGTTCTTTATCATTGCATAGTTTTCCATTGTGTGTGTGTAGCATAATTTGTTTATCCATTCATCTGTTGATGGGCACTTAGGTTGTTTCCATCTTTTTGCTATTGTGAATAATACTGCAGTGAACATAGGTGTGCATGTATCTATTTGTGTGACAGGTCTTATTTCTCTAGGATATATTCCTAGGAGTAGGATTGCTGGGTCATAAGGTATTTCTATTTCTAGCTTTTAAGGAGGCACTGTATCATTTTCCATTGTGGTAGTACCATTTTACATTCCCACCAGCAGTGCATAAGAGTTTCAATCTCCCTGCAACCTCTCCAACATTGTTTTTTTTCTCTCTCTCTCTGTGTATGTGTGCGTGTGTGTTTGATTAGTGCCGGTAACGTTTGGGTGAGATGGTATCTCATTGTAGTGTTGATTTGCATTTCTCTGATGGCTAACGATCACCAGCATTTCCTCATGTGTCTGTTAGCTGCCTTCTTTGGTGAAGTGTCTGTTCATATCCTTTGCCCATTATTTTAATTGTTTTTTTTTTGTCTTTTTGTGGTTGAGGTGTTGAAGTATTCTATATGCTATAGATTTTAGAGATTAGATCCTTGTCAGATATGTTATAACCAAAATTTTTTTCCCAATCTGTAAGTTCTCTTTTTACTCTTTTATTTATTTATTTGTTTATTGTACTTTAGGTGAAGGTTTACAGAACAAACAGTTTCTCACCAAACAGTCAGTACACATATTGTTTTATGACATTGGTTAACAACCCCACGACATGTCAACCCTCTCCCTTCTCGACCTTTTTTTTTTTGTGAAACATACACATAACCAAAGATACACCATTTCAAAACTTTCTACACACGCAATTCAGTGACATTATGTTCTTCCAATTGTGCTGCTATTCTCACTTTAGATGAAGGTTTACAGAACAAAATAGTTTCTCATTAAACGGTTAGTACACATGTTGCCCTATAACAATGGTTAACAACCCCACTGCATGTCAACACTGTCCTTACTCAACCTTGGGTTCCCTATCACCAGCTTTCTTGTCCCCTTACACCTTCTAGTCCTTGTCCGTGGACTGCTGTGCCTCATTAGTCCCATTTTGTTTTATGGGGCTGTCCAATCACTGGCTGAATGGTGAACCGTGGAAGTGACTTCACCACTGAGCTAAAAGGGTGTCTGGGGGCCATACTCTCGGGGTTTCTCCAGTCTCCTTTAAGCCAGTAAATCTGGTCTTTTTTGTGTGAGTTAGAATTTTGTTCTACATCCTTCTCCAGCTCTGTCCAGAACCCTCTGTTGTGATCCTGGTCAGAGCAGTCAGTAGTGGTAGCCGGGCACCATCTAGCTGTACTGGACTCAGTCTGGTGGAGGCCTTGGTAGCTGTGGTCCATGAGTCCTTTGGACTAATCTTTTCCTTGTATCCTGTTCTCTGTGAGACCAGTGGAGCATCTTAGATGGCTGCTCACAGGCTTTTAAGACCCCAGACGCTACTCACCAAGGTAGAATGTAGAACATTGTCTTTATAAACTATGTTATGCCAATTGAGATAGATGTTCCCTGAGACCATGGTCCCCACAGCCCTCCACCCAGCAATTCAGACCCTCAGGGAGTTTGGATGTGTCTATGGAGCTTCCATGACCTTTACTTGTACAAGTTGTGCTGGCTTCCCCAATATTGTGTACTGTCTAACCCTTCACCAAAGATACCACTTATCTATTGTCTATTTAGTATTCCACCCCACCCCTCCCATCCCTGGTAACCAACAAAGATTGTTACTTTTTGTGTGTAAATTTTTTCATGAGTTTTTACAATAGAGGTCTCATACAGTATTTGTCCTTTTGTGATTATTTCATCAGCATAATGTCATCCAGTTTCATCCATGTTATGAGATGCTTCACAGATTCATGATTGTTCTTTATTGTTGTGTAGTACTCCATTGTGTGTATGTACCATAGTTTGTTTATCCATTCATCTGTTGATGGGCATCTAGGTTGCTTCCATCTTTTTGCTATTGTGAATGGTGCTGCCTTGAACATGGGTGTGCATATGTCTAGTTGTGTAATGGCTCTTATTTCTCTAGGATATATTCCTAGGCGTGGGATTGCTGGATCATATGGTATTTCTATTTCTAAGGAAGCGCCATATCATTTTCCAAAATGGTTGTACCATTTTGCATTCCTACCAGCAGTGCATAAGAGTTCTGGTCTTCCCGTAGCCTCTCCAACATTTGTTATTTCCAGTGTTTTTGATTCATGGCAGTAATGCCGGAGTGAGATGGTACCTCATTGTGGTTTTAGTTTGCATTTTTCTAATGGCTAGTGAATGCAAGCATTTCCTCATGTGTCTGTTGGCTGCTTGAATGTCGTCTTTGGTGAAGTGTCTGTTCATTTCCTTTGCCCATTTTTTAATAGGATTGTCTTTTTGTCGCAGAGGTGTTGGATTTTCTTGTAGATTATGGAGATTAGACCTTTCTCTGACTTGTACTGTCCAAAAAATTTTTCCCAGTTGTAGGTTCTCTTTTTACTCTTTTAGTGAAGTCTTTTGATAAGCATAAATGTTTAATTTTTAGGAGCTCTCAGTTATCTAGTTTATCTTCTGGTGTTTGTGCATTGTTAGTTATGGTTTGTGCTGTATTTATGCTATGTACCTGGGCCCCTAGTGTTGTCCCTGTTTTTTCTTCCATGACCTTTATCATTTTAGGTTTTATATTTAGGTCTTTGATCCAATTTCAGTTAGATTTTGTGTATGGTGTGAGGTATGGCTCCTGCTTCATTTTTTTACAGATAGACATCAGTTTTGCCAGCATCATTTGTTAAAAAGATGGTCTTTTCCCAATTTAATAGAATTTGTTCCTTTGACAAAGATCAGCTGACCATAAGTGGATGGATTTACATATGGGTTCTCCATTCTGTTCCGTTGGTCTATGTGTCTGTCATTGTAACAGTACCAGGCTGTTTTGACTACCATGGCTGTGTAATAGGTTCTGAGATCTGGTAGTATGAAGCCTCCTACTTTGTTCTTTTTCTTTAATGATGTTTTTTTTATCTAGGGCCTCTTTCCTTTCCATGTAAAGTTCGTGATTAGTTTTTCCATCTCATTAAAAATGCTCTTGGTATTTGGATCAAGATTGCATCGTATCTGTAGATCGCTTTGGGTAGAATTCATATTTTCAGAATGTTGTCTTCCTGTCCATGACCTTGGTATGTTTTTCTATTTATGTAAGTCTCTTCTGGTTTCTTGCAAAAATGTTTTGTAGAGTTCTTTGTATAGGTCTTTTATGCCCCTCATTAGATCTATTCCTAAGTATTTTATGTTTTTAGGGGCTATATAAACGGTATTGTTTTCCTGATTTCTTTTTTGAAGTTCTCTTTTTTGGTGTGCTATTTTTGTTAGTTGCCGTCGAGTCCATTCTGACTCACAGTGACCCTATGTACAACAGAACAAAACACTGCCTGGTCCTGCACCATCCTCACACTCGTTGTTATGCTTGAGCCCATTGTTGCAGCCACTTTGTCAATCCATCTTATTGAGGGTCTTCCTCTTTTTCACTGACCCTCTACTTTACCAAGTATGATGTCTTTTGTTGGTGTATAGGAACCCATCTGAGTTTTGTGTGTTGATCTACCTGCTACTCTGCTGAATCTATTAGCTTCAGTAGTTTTCTTATGGAATCTTTGGGGTTCTCTATGTATAGGATCATGTCATTTACAAACAGGGATAGTTTTACTTCTTCCTTTCCAATTTGAATGCCCTTAATTTTTTTCCTCACTTATTGCTTTAGCTAGGACTTCCAGTGAATGCTAAATAGGAGTGGTGATAAAGGGCATACTTGTCTTGTTCCCCTTCTCAGGGGGAATGCTTTCAGCTTCTCTCTGTTGAGAATGATGTTGACTGTTGGTTTTGTATACCAGTCAAACCTGTTGTATAGTTGCCCTTTATTATGGTGAGGAATTTCCCTTCTATTCCTATTTTATTGAGAGTTTTTATCAGGAATGAGTGTTGAACTTTATCAAATGACTTTTCTGCATTGATTGAGATGATCATGTGATTCTTTCCTTTTGTTTTATTTATGTGGTGGATTATGTTGATAGATTTTCTAATGTTGAACCATCCTTGCATACCTGGTATGAATCCTGCTTGGTAGTGGTGTATTATTTTTTTGATATGATGCTGAATTCTATTGGGTAGAATTTTTGCATCTATATTCATGAGAAATATTTGTCTGTAATTTCCTTTTCTTTTTTTTTGGTTGTGTTTGTCTTGCTTTGGTACTAGGGTTATGCTGGCTTCCTCGAATCAATTTGGGAATATTTCTTCCTTTTCTATGCTCTTAAATAGTTTGAGTAGTACTGGTGTGAGCTCTACTCTGAATGTTTGTTAGAATTGCTTAATGAAGCCATCTGGGCCACGGCTTTATTTTTGTTGTTGTTGGAAGCTTTTTTAAAAAGATTATTTCTTCAATCTCTTCTCCTGTTATGGGTCTGTTCATATTTTCTATCTCAGTTTGTGTTAGTGTTTCTAGAAATTTTTCCATTTTCTCTAGGTTCTCAAAATGTTGGAGTATAGTTTTTCGTAGTGTTCCGTTATGATCCTTTTTTTTTTTCATTTGGGGCTATTGTAATGTCCACCATCTCATCTCTTATTTGAATTATTTGTTTCCTCTCTTGTTTTTCTTTTGTCAGTTTGGCCAATGGTCTGTTGATCTTTTCAAAGAATCAACAATTGGTCTTGTTGATTCTTTCTGTTGTGTTTCTGTTCTCTATTTCTGCTCTAGTCTTTCTTATTTCCTTTCTTGTGGTGACTGTGGGCTTACTTGGCTGTTTTCTTTCTATTTGTTTGAGTTGTAGAGCTAATGTTTTGATTTTCACCTGTTCTTTTTTGATGTGTGCATTTATTGCTATAAACTGAACTCTGAGCACTGCCTTTGCTGTGTCCCAAAGGTTTTGGTATGATATGTTTTCATTCTCATTTGATTCTAGGAATTTTTATTCCCTCTTTGATTTCTTCTATTAGCTAGTTGTTTTTAATCAAGGTGTTACTAACTTTCCATGTAACCTATTTTTTTTCCTTGATCTCCCTATTCCTGATTTCTACTTCTATGGCATTGTGTTCAGAGAGAAGGTTTTGTAATATTTCAATGTTCTGGATTTTATTGAGGGTTGCTTTGTGGCCTAAAATGTGGTCTATTCTGGAGAGTGTTCCATGTTCATTGGAAAAGAATATACACTTTGTTGCTTTTGGGTGGAGTGTTCTGTATATATCTATGCGGTCAAGTTGGTTGATTTTGGCCTTTAGATCATCTGTATCTTTGCTGAGTTTCTTTCTAGATGTTCTGTCTTTACTGAGAGTGGTGTGTTGAAGACTCTTACTACTATTTTGGAGCTGTCAATTTCTTTTTTTAGTGCTGTTAGAGTTTGTTTTACGTATTTTGGAGCCCCGTCATTGGGTGTGTCAGTATTTATTAAGGTTATGTCTTCTTGGTGAATTGTATCCTTAATCATTATATAATGTCCTTCCTTGTCTTTTATGGTTGATTTTGCCTTAAAGTCTGTTTTATCTGAGATTAGTATTGCCACTCTTGCCCGTTATTGTTTACTTTTTCCTTGATATATTTTTTTCCATCCTTTGATTTTTAATAAATGTATGTCTTTGTTTCTAAGGTATTCTCTTGTAGACAGCATATTGATGGGTCATTTTTTTTTTCATCCATTATGCCACTCTCTGTCTTTTTACAGGTACATTTAAGCCATTTACATTCTGTGTGATTATCGATAGGTATGAATTTATTGCTGTCATATTGTTGTGCTTTTTGTGTGTGTATGGTGCTGACGTTTTCTTTGTTCCTCTTACTTTTCTCTGCTGAGTTCGTTTTGTTTGTGAATTTTCTTTTCCTTTCTTATGTTATTATAGATTTGGTGTTTACTGAGGCTTTATGTTTTTCTTCTTTTTTATTCTGATGAGAAGTTTGGTTAACTTCCTTTTTGTTTACCTTGAAATTTACCCTTCCTAAGTTTGAGCCAATATTTTATTACTTGATATCATATTTTATTACTTGATATTGCCTTGACTTCCTCTTCATTTGAATGTTCTACACCTACATCTTTTATTCCTCTTTCTATTGTTTTGACGTTGTCGTCACTTACGATTTACGTCTCCGTTTCCCTATTTTAAGTCTTTTAGCTTCGTTTTATTGAGAGTGCTTTACCTAGGTTGGTATCTGGCTGATGCTATCCTGTGTCCTAGACTCTGGCTGTTGTCTGATGTTGTTGGTTCTCTAACCAAATGACTCCCTTTAATATTTCTTGTAAGTCTGGTTTGGTTTTTATGAATTCCCTTAATTTCTGTTTTAGACCGTATAATGATCCATAGAATAAGTCTCATTTTTGTGACTTGTTAATAAAAATAAATTATTATATTTTTATAAAAATAAGTTATTTTATAATTATTATTTGATAATAAATTAAAAATAACTTTTTACTTTTTTATTATTATAAAAATAAGTCTCATACATTGTCCTTTAAAAGAATGTATATTCTGTAGTTGTTAGGTGTAATGTTCTGTATATATCATTTAGGTCGAGGTGGTTGATTCTTTCAGAATAAATTTTCCCCTCCTTTTTAAAAGCCTAATTTTAGGTCAGTAGATATTATGACTTCATATCTGCCCACCCCGCTGCGTCCTTTATGCTAGGGAAACCCACCGAAGAATCATGCCCATGAGGCCTTAAGGCAAAACCAGTTGGTGTTTAAGGTTGCTCCTAAGGCCCCAGTTCCTCACAACTCCCTCCAGCCTGCTCTCTATTGCTCTCCTCTCTGTAGTCTGCAACAAAATTACCTATGAGATCCAGCTCATACTCTTGATATGGTGCTTAACCTTATGCTTTCAAGTATTTGTCCTTCATTTTACTGTATGAATTCTGGCTTTAGATGCTCCTCTGACTCATAACAAGCATCAAACAAGATGTCAAAGGTTATCTGCATAAGGTATCAACACTAGGATTTTAAAAATTTGGCTCAGATCCTTTCTTCCTCCTGCCCACCCTCCTTCCAGATTTCTGCTATGACCTTATGACCCCTATTCCTGAAACACCTTGAGAGAATCTACAGGTCATATATTATGTCATTTATAAGATGCTGCTTGTAGTTGGTGACTTCCAGCTAGTAATGCCATGTGCATTGCTTTCAGATATTTAGATATTTGTTCATTTATGACAAGAAGACAAATAAGAAATTTGTAAAATTTTAAACTTTATAAAATTTATAAAGTAAAATAAACTACAGTAGAAGAGGTAAGTATTGTTCTGGAGCATATGGGATAATTTCTACCCTGGCTGTTTGTTCACTCCAGTAATTCTTTCTAAAACGTTACCAGTTGACACTATACCTGAAATTTTCACATGCCTGAAACTTTCCTGAAGCTTGGTTATATATACTTTCATTTGCTTGACAAAAGAAAACAAAAAGTTAGAAGTAGAATTGCTAGCATTTTAGGTCAAAAATAAAATATACTCTTGGGATAAAAAAAGTTAAAGAGATGCCTGAGGTCCACTGAGGGGAATATGAGACTAATAGATTCTCTTGTTCTCATGATTGCAAGAAATAATGAGGTTCTCTGCTAAGCTATGGCCTCTCTCTAACTGATAAATCAGTTGCCTTTGAGTCGGCTCTGACTTGTGGCAACCCCGTGTGTGTCAGAGCAGAACTGTGCTCCACAGGGTTTTCACTGGCTGATTTTTGGAAGTAGATCACCAGGACTTTCTTTTAAGGTGCCTCTGGGTAGATTCGAACTGCCGACTTACAGTTAGCAGCCGAGTCCATTAACTGTTTACACCACTCAGAGACTCCACTCTGATATCAAGCTATTAAAAGGAATAGCTGCTGAGGCTGTCAAGCACAGAACGACAGATTCGGCCTGATGGAAGACTGAGAAAATTTAAGCTGAGTATTGGGGAGAAGCACTTTTTATAGCATAAGGCCATGCGTAAATGCCTTAGCAACAGCGAAAGCATTCCTTTGATTAGTTAATGAGATTGGCTGGCTGTTCCCTACCAAAACCAGGGCCTTGAATAAATGGGACACAGGAAGTTGGGTTTAATGGGAGACAGAAAGGGATTAGGGAAATGCCCAGAATGTGGGGTTTGGTCCATGGTAGGGTACTCTGTTTAGTAACAGGGCCCCAGATATAATAAAAAGTGGAAGTGAAGCTGAAGGGAGGCAGGGTTTAGTAACAAGGCCCCAGACATAACAAAAAGTGGGAGTGAAGCTGAAGGGAGGCGGGGGTAGTAACAAGGCCCCAGACATAACAAAAAGTGAGAGTGAAGCTGAAGGGAGGCAGAGTGATACTAAGGATGTTTCCTCTCTCATGGTTCTGGCTAGGGAAGTGTTTTTCAAAACAGCATCAACATCATCTGGAAACTTGCTAGAAACGAGCATTTTCAGACTCTACCCCAGATTACTGAATCAAACTCTGGAGAAAGGCAGCAATCTGTGTTTTATCAAGCCCTGTGGATGACCTTTAGGGGCAGGGGCGGTTCACTGGCAGAATTCTCACCTTCCATGCAGGAGACCCAGGTTAGATTCCTGGCCAATGCACCTCAAGTGCAGCCACTACCTGTTTGTCAGTGGAGGCTTGTGTGTTGTTATGATGCAAAATGGAATTCCCTGGGTGGCGTAAACAGTTAAGCACTCAACTACTAGCTGAAAGGTTGTTGGTTCAAACCCACCCAAAGGTGCCTGGAGGACAGGCCTCACAATCTGCTTCCAAAAGGTCATAGCCTTGAAAACCTTAGGGAGCACACTTCAACTCTGTACACATGGGGTCGCCATGAATTGGAATTAATTCAGCAACTAACAACAAAGAAAATGATGCTGAACATGTTTCAGCACATCTTCCAGATTAAGACAGACGAGGAAGAAAGGTCTGGTGATCTACTTCTGAAAGCCAGCCAATGAAAACCCTATGGATCACAACGGTCCAATCCACAACCGATCACGGGGATGGCGCAGGACCGGGCAGTGTTTCATTCTGTTATGCATGGGTTTGCCGTGAGTTGGGGCCAACTTCACAGCAGCTAACAACAACAGTGGGTGATCCTGATGTACACTATAGTTTAAGAACCACTGGTCAGGGATAGTCCTGTGGCCAGGGTTGGGGGAGGGGATGTTGACTCATTAGTGTATAGGTGAGTGGTATGGATGCCACCACCAAATATCTGGATTACTCCCTCATGCTTTCTGTACCTACTTATGGATTTGAGTCCCTTTCCACCCCACATCACACACTAAGAACTATTGCAGTAAAGAAATTGTAAAAAGTTGAATAGACTTTATTCTTTCATAAAATAACTGTGTACACACATTTCATTAGAGCAATATGCTGTTTATCACCAACACCCAGCACAGTGCCTGCTGCGTAGAAGGAGCTCAATACATATTTTTATAATGAATGAAGGATGAGAGCTTGAGGTCCCAAACCATCAAGTGTCTGAACCTGGCTGAAGGCATAAAACAAGCAGATAACTCTAAGTGTTGGTTCTCATTTTTTTTCTATAATAGTTTATCCTGTCCGCTGGTGGTGCCAAATGAATAAAATTAGCATTATTTTTAGGCCCTGCGAGTGCCTGGTTTTCTTGCTCTGCAGGAGTAGATGACAGGCTAGTAATGAAGCCAACCTAAAATAAGACAGTGAAGAAACTGCTCCCCCTGAGAAATGCAATTACATCAGTTAAAATGCATTCAAACAACACTTCCTAGTCACATGGCATATACAATTATTTGTACTGTGATTTTTATATTTTTCAGAATTTTGATGTGCACGGTACTGTTATTGGCATGTGGGACAATGACTTACAGGCTATTACAAAGCCAGTAAAGAATAATTCCTTAGAGAAGTAATGAAGATGAATGTGTGTTCTCAAGATCAGAGTCTCAATGGAGCTTTATCTGGGATAATTCCATTACTGCTTTCTTAAAAACAGCATTATTGAGATATAATCCACAGACCATAAAATTTACCCTTTTCAACTGTACAGTTCTATGCGTTTTAGTATATTCACAAATTGTTGTGACCATCACCACTATCTAATTTTAGAACATCTTCGCCACTTAACCTGTTACCCATTTAGCAGTTATTCCCCACTACTCTTCCACCCGATCACACCCCCCAGCCCTACCAACAAACTAAACACATTGCCATGAAGGGCAGTTCTACTCTGTCCTATAGGGTCTCCAGGAGTGGGAATCAAGGGGTTTTGTTTGTTTTATGGTAATTCTATGTTTAGTATTTTGAGGAATGGCCAGAATGTTTTCCACAGTGGCTGTGCCATTTTACGTTACCACCAGCAATGGACAAGGGCTTCAATGCCTCCACTTCCTGGCCTACGTTGTTATTGCCTGTCATTTTGATAATAGCCATCACAGTGGAAGTGAGGTGGTAGCTCCTGGTTTTGATTTGCATTTCCCTGATGACTACTGATGTTGAGCATCTTTTTCATGTGCTCATTGGCCATTCATTTATCTTCTTTGGAGAAATGTTTATTCATATCCTTTGTCCATTTTTAAAATTGAGTTATATTATTGGGTTGTTACAGTCTTTATATATTGTGGATATAAGTCTGTTATCAGGTGTATGATTTGCAAATATTTTCTTCCGTTCTGTGGGTTGTCTTTTCCTTTCCTGATGGTATCATTTGCAGCACAATTTTTGTAATTTTGAAGAGGCTGATTTATTTATTTAGTTATTTTTATTGCTTGTGCTTTTGCTATTGTATTTAAGAAGTCATTGCCTAACCCAAGGTCATGAAGAACTACTCTGATGTTTTCTTCTAAGAGTTTAATGGTTTTAGTTTTTACATTTAGGTCTATGATCTCTTCTGAGTTAATTTTTGAGTATGGCATGAAGAAGGTGTCCAACTTCATTCTTTCGTTTGTGGATACCCAGGTTATCAATATGGTTTTTTTTTTCTTTTTCAATAGGTGTTTACACCTGTAAATTTCCCTCTAAGCACCGCTTTAGCTGTATCCTATAAGTTTTTGAATGTTGTGTTTTCATTTTCACTTACCTCAAAGTATTTTCTAATTTCCCTTGTGATTTCGTCTTTGATCTATTGGTTATTAGGTGTATATTGTTTAATTTCTACCTATTTGTGAACTTCCAAAATTTTCTTTTGTTATTGACTTCTAATTTCACTTCATTGTGGTTAGAACGTAGTTTGTATGATTTCAATCTTTTCAAATTTATCGAGGGTTGTTTTATGTCCTAGCATATAATCTATCCTGGAGAATGATCCATGTGTACTTGAGAAGAATGTGTATTCTGCAGTTGTTGGGTGGAGTGTTCTATAGATATCTGTTAGGTCTACTTGGTAAAACAGTGTTATTCAAGTCTTCTATAGTCTTGATACTCTTCCTGGTTGCCCTATTCATTATTAAAAGTGGATTATTAAAGCCTACAATTATTATTGTTGAACATTATTGCTTTTTCTGTCAAGAGACAAGTTAGATTACAAAAAGAAATGAAAAACTGAAATGGCTTGAAAATTTAATCAAAGGTAAGGAATCTCAAACTCATGATGCACACTGGTTAATTAGGGTAATACAGAAAAGATTAATACTTGCCACACACCCACTGTTTTCCATATTTTCACCCCATATAAACATTATTAACCTAGATGACTGAGGGAAGGCTGGTTTGAATTAGTGAACACGTTAAATTATAATTATATCAAAAGTAGTATAGTTTTGATACTTTCAAAACAAGACTTACAGAATATTACCTACTAGTGCCAGAGATAGATGAGATTGATTGATTTGCAAACATAATATTTTAATTTTGCATGTAAATGGGACCTTCAGAGTTCTGAAAACCTCTTAAATAACTCAATCTACTCCCTAAATATTTTTAGTATTTTTAGCCTCTTGCTCATAGCAGGTACTCAATATTTATTGGTCACTGATTGAACCTGGCTTGACTCTGTTTTGATAAATGATCTTTAAAAAACATATGCAACTTTTAAGAGCAATTTATGAAGACATTTTCTTTTATCCAAAAGACTTCCACTTTTGAGTGTATATTCTCAGATGTTGTATGTATAAATCCTCTGGTGTTTCTGGATTACAGTTTGAAATTTGCCATGATGCAGGATGTTTGTTGTCAAAGTTCTTGGCATTGAAATATGTGTGTGTGTGTGTGTGTGTGTATTTCCCTTGTGTTTTAAAGATTTTTCTTTTTTTTTTTTCCTTTGGCCACCAAGTCAATTCCAACTCATAGTAATAGTTAATACCTGTTGAGCGCTAGTTACACTCCAATCCTATTTTAAGCACCGTACACATATTCTAAACAAAAAAACCAAACCCATTGCTGTAGAGTCGATTCCTAGCAACCCTATAGGACAGACTAGAACTACCGCATAGGATTTCCAAGGCTGTCATCTTTGCGGGAGCAAACTGCCACATCTTTATCCCACGGAGTGGCTGGTGGGTTAGAATTACTGACCTTTCGGTTAACAGCAAGTGCTTAAACACTGTACCGCCAGGGCTCCTTTTACACTATTAGCTTAATTAATTTTCATGTAAACCTTTGAGGAAGATACTATTATTGTTGTCATTTTTCGCATAGGGAAACGGAAGCTCAGAGATGTGAGGTAACTTGCCCAAGTTCACTTTAATGAGTGGAAGAGCTGGATCTGAACCCAGGGGCCTAGAGTCTTAACTACGTCTTAGATTATACACACCCTTCATAAATAATTATAAATTCCAAATCAGCTGTTGCTGAATAAAAAAGGTATCAGTGTAGTGAATAAAACTCTGTATTTAATAGACAGTATAGCCAGAAAAGTCTCACCAAAACCATGATTGGTTTTAGGCAAAAATGGAATTGGAATGTACGTTGGCTATTGTCAGTCCTTATGAGAATATTGCAAAAGCTATTTCTAAACTAGACCTTGCTGTTACTTATGAAACTGGGCCAGTCACCAAGTTACCTGTATAATAGTAGATGGACAATTTACATATTCAGAAATTTTTCCTGAGATTTGTGGAAATAAATTTTTTCAAAAATATTATTTTGAATGGATAAAACAAATACATGATACAAAATTTATAAGGAATAGAGGGATATGCATTCAGAAGTATCTCACTCCTACCCTGTCCCCAATCACTCAGTTTTCCTCCTCAGAGGCAAATGATACACTAGTGTCTCATGTATCCTTCCAGACATCCTTATATTGGTATATATGTATACATATATATTTTCTTTTTTTTTACACACACTGTAAAAATGGCATGGGGGCAGTGTCTGACCTCCTCCAACCCCACAAGGGGGAAGGAGAACCAAGATCAACAGTGCAAGGCTGACTCCCACGAGGTGGAGGCCAGACAAGCCTCCTCTCTCTGCCATCTTTACTAATTATGACACCAACTGTCCCTCACACAGCACTCTCTACTTCTCTTCTGGGTTCAGTAATTCATTGCAATGACCACATGGAACTCACAGACCATACTCACAATTATGAGATTTATTAGGGAAGTAACAGTTACAATTCAGGCTCAGGAATACTCATGATATAGTTCTTCCATCAGGACAGCCTCTTCCCAAACGTGCTTGCAGGCACGCCTCTCCCTAGCTGTAGGCTTTTCGCCAAAGGCACTCAGCTTTCTCTCTGCATGGGCCAGGAAACCCACCATACCATCTCCTGCTGCTGGGTCTCTCCTGCCACGGGGCTTCTCACTGTCTTCAGGGTTACAGCTTTCTCTCTCTCTTTTTCTTTTGGTCTCCTGCTTCCAGAAGCTTCTCAGCACAGGGATTCTGGGCCAAAGGATGTGCTCTCTGCTCCTGGCTGTTCTTTCTTGGTGGTGGTAGGATCCTCTTCTCTGCTCTGGAATTGGCTCTCTTTTAAGGCAAAACTGACAAATCCCCTTGGTGGGCCATGATTACCCTATCACACAGTCCCGCCCAATCACCTGGGTGGGAGCTACAAAACTATGGTGAGAAAGGCCATATTAAGTAATTCATTACACCACACACAGAAGCATATTATATATACATTGTTCTGTCATCTGCTTTTTAAATATTTCAGAGATATTTCCGTATAAGTTCAAATACAGCAGTCTCATTCTTTTTAATGGCTGTATAGTATTCCACTCTTTAGATATATCACAATTTAATCTACCCATCTGTGATGAATGTTTAGGTGGCTTTCCTTTTTTTCCATTACAATCAAAGCTTCAATGAATATCCTAGTATATACAGCATTTTGTGTGTGAGAAGATTGTTAGGATAAATCCCTAGAAGTGGAAATGTCAAGTAATTGTGGTAAATCCATTTGAAATTTTGATAGATAATTCCCAAATTGCCCTCCTCAGCATCTATTTTTTTTTTTAAATTATTGTGGTATACTTGGGAAGCCAGCAAAACTTGTCCAAGGCAAGGTCATGGAAGTTCCATAGACACATCCAAACTCCCTGAGGGACCAAATTACTGGGCTGAGTGTTGTGGGGACCATGGTCTTAGGGAACATCTAGTTCAACTGGCATAACATGGTTTATAAATAAAATGTTCTACATTCTACCTTGGTGAGTAGTGTCTGGGGTCTTAAAAGCCTGTGAGCGGCCATCTAAGAGACTCCACTGGTTTCACCCCGTCTGGAGCAAGGGAGAATGAAGAAAACTAAAGACACGTGGGAAAGATTAGTCCAAAGGACTAATGGAACACAACTACCACAGCCTCCACCAGACTGAGTCCAGCACAACTAGATGGTGCCTGGCTACCACTACTGACTTTTCTGACAGGGATCACAACAGAGAGTCCCAGACAGAGCTGGAGAACAATGTAGAATAAAATTCTATTCACAAAAACAGACCAGGCTTACTCGCCTGACAGAGACTGGAGAAATCCTGAGAGTATGGCCCCTGGACTCCCTTTTAGCTCAATACTGAAGTCACTCCTGAGGTTCACCCTTCATCCAAAGATTAGACAGGTCCATAAAACAAAGTGACTAAAGGGGCACACCAGCCCAGGGGCAAGGACTAGAAGGCAGGAAGGGACAGCAAAGCTGGTAATAGGGAACCCAAGATTGAGAAGGAAGAGTGTTGACATGTGGTGGGGTTGGTAATCAATGTCACAAAACAATTGTGTACTAATTGTTTAATGAGAAGCTAGTTTGTTCTATAAACCTTCACCTACAGTATAATTTAAAAAATTATTGTGGTAAAATACATCTAACAAAAAAAAAATTGCCATTTTAAGTGTGCAATTCAATGACATTAATTACATTTACCATGTTGTGCAATCACCACCACTACCCATTTCCAAAAGTTTTTCATCACTCCAAACAGAAACTCAGTGCCTGCTAAGCAGTAACTCCCCATTCCCCTCTTCCTCTAGCGCTTGGTAGCCACTAATAAGCTTTGGTCTCTATGCATTTGCCTACTATAGATATTTCATATAAGTGGGATCATATATTTGTCCTTTTGTGATGTGTAAACGATTTTAAGGAGGAGATAATTCAGTTAAAAGTATACTAATATTCTTATAAGAGTAAAGAAAGTAGATAATGCTAAAAATAATGAAATATTTATATTGTCCTCAGGTACTTACAGTGGGCTCTGAGTTCAGATTATTTCTTAAAATTCTGTACCAAATTGTTGGTTTGAAACTCAAGAAAGCTACTGCCACTGAATTCTGAATTTTATAGAGCAGACCTCACAAAGGAAAGAATTAGGTTTTAAAGAAATGAATATACCATCTAAAAAATAAAAACTGGAATACTTTTGTTTGGTGACTCCTGCAGCTTTGAGACAGAAGACATACTAAAGTTTAGCTAGGGTTCAGCTGTCCTACTGATAGCTCTCAATATGTCCCCTCTGCATAATCTTTAAGTAAGGGGAGGAATACTACTTTTACTAAGAAGCAGTGGACCACTTATGCAGGCCCAGTGGGTTCAAGGGAATCTGGAAGATCAAGGTTCTCATTTGCATCTATCCTGATGACCCCATCCCAAGTCTCAGGGTCCCACTCCTATTCCTATTAGGGCTCTGACCCTACATAGAGACCTACTGAGCCTGAGAATTAATTAAGCTTTCACTGAAGCTCTGCTAATGTTATGATTAAGCCCTGAGCCTGATCGTTATCCCTGTCTACACTCTAGCTATACAGGAGATTAGAATGTCCTTAAATTCTGCGAAGGAGGCCCTCTGGCCCTTACACTTTTGAACTGGTGACGAATCAATCATCCAGAGCCTGTTGTGATTTCTTCTCAGTGAATCTATGGTGTTTAGCAACAGTCATGCAATTCCATGTCATAGAGTTACCACTTCCCTCTTACCTCTCAAGCACCAGAGATAATTGCACCATCCAGTACAACCTATTCTCCACTGGAATCCCCTCCCCATTCACTACTGAAGAAAAATTTACTAAACTGCTACAGCATCCCAGATCTATCCCTACTCCACCTACTACGAGTGACGGGGTACTCATTGTCAGCCTACCAGCACATGACCCAGATCCAAAAATCCATTTTAGAGTCTGTTTTCTAGGACCGGTCCTGGCACTAACTGTCTTAGATTATGTTCCATGGAAACAGAGAGATGGAGTGTTGCATGAAGAAGGTTTATTGGGGAATGCTTTTGAGAGACACATGTAGAGAAGTGAGGAAGACAGAGGAGAAGCTGACCCATAATGCAGTTACAACTAAGGCCTAGGCCAATCTGACAAGGAGCTCTGGGGCTGAGAAACTTTTATTTCCCTTCATCAGCCAGACTTTGACTGTGGGTCACCTCCAGGAAGGGCCAGTAGGCTTGGGCAAAGCAATTCGACCACTTCCCAGTGAAAGACATGGCTGTGAGCCTATATTCTCAGCAGCAAGGGGAATGGGTGTTTCGTCCTAAATACATAGCCACTTTACCTTCTCACTCCAGCAATCTCTCTCTCTTCTGTTTCATCAATTCTTCCCTTTCTATTGGCTCATTCCATCAACATACAAACATGCTGGCAATGCCTCCCATTAAAAAACAAAATAAAACCTCCAATTATAGCTCTGTTTCTCTGTTCTTTATCCTCACAAAACTCCTTAAAAAAAAAAAAAAAACTTGTCTGTACTCATTCTTCTCAATTCGTCTCCTCTCATTCTGTCATGAGCCCATTTCTTTTAGACTTTTGTCTCCATCATTTCACTGAAACTTCTTTTGCAAAGTCACCAAAGATTTCCATGTTTCCCCCCACATATCTATAGTCATTTTATGTTTGACAAGGGTGCCAAGACTATTCAGTGAAGAAAAAATAGTTTTCTCAACAAATGGTGATATTAACATGCAAAAGAATGAAGTTGGACCCTTACCTCACACCATATACAAAAATTAGCTAAAATGGATCAAAGAACTAAATGTAAGAGCCAAAACTATAAAACTCTAGAAGAAAACATAGTAGTAAATTTCTGTGACCTTGGATTTGGCAATGGATTCTTATATAAGACACCAAGAGCACTAGCAACCAAAGAGAAAAATAGGAAAATTAGGCTTCATCAAAATTAAAAACTTTTGTGCTTCTAAGGACACTATTTCAAGAAACTAAAGAAAAAAAAAAAATCACAGAACAGGAGAAAATTTTTGTAAGTAATATATCTGATAAAGAACTTGGGTTTAGAATATATAAAGAACTCTCATAACTAAATATAAGAAGAAAAATAACCCAATTTAAAATGGGCAAAGGATCTGAATAAACATTTCTCCAAAGAAGATATAAAAATAGCCAAAAGCGATGAAAAGATGCTCGAATCAAATGCAAATAAAAACCACAATGAGATACTACTTTACACCCACTAGGATGGCTATCATTAAAAAGTTAGATAATAACAAGTGTTGATTAAGATGTGGAGAAAGTGGAACCATCCTACACTAACGGTGGGAATGTAAAATAGTAAATAAAGTCACTTAGGAAAATAGCCTGGCAGTTCCTCAAAAAGTTAAACATAAAGTTACCATTTGACCCAGCAATTCAACTCCTCCACATCTACCCAAGGGAAATGAAAACATATGCTCACACAAAAACTTATACAAGAATGTTCACAGCAGTATATTATTATTCGTAATATCCAAAAGGTGGGAACAACACAAATGTCCATCAACTGCTGAATGGATAAACAAAGTATGGTACATCCATGTGTTGGAATATTATTCAACCATAAAAAGGAATGAAGTACTGATAATGCTGCAGCATGGATGAACCATGTTGAAAACATCATGCTGAATGAAAGAAGCCAGTTACAAAAGATCACATATTACATTATTCTATTTATATGAAATGTCCAGAATGGGTAGAGACAGAAAATAGATTAGTGGTTCCTTGGGGCTGGGGCTGGAGGCACTGGGAAGTGATAGCTAAGGGGTTTGGGGTTTATTTTCGAGGTGATACAAATGTTTTAAAATAGATTCTGGTATGGCATAACCCTATGAATCGGCTAAAAACCATTGAATTGTACACTTTACAGAGAGTGAACTGTTTAGTATATGAATTATAGCTCAGTAAAGCTGTTTTCCTGTGTTTTATTGACTATGCAAAGACATTCGACTGTGTGGATCATAACATTGGGAAGAATGGGAATTCCAGTACACTTAATTGTGCTCATGCAGAACCTGTACGTAGACCAGGAGGCAGTTGTTCGAACAGAACAAGGAGATACTGTGTGGTTTAAAGTCAGGAAAAGTATGCATCAGGGTTGTATTCTTTAGCCGTACTTACTTAGTCTGTATACTGAGCAAATAATCTGAGAAGCTGGTCTATATGAAGAAGAATGGGGCATCAGGATTGGAGGAAGACTAATTAACAACCTGATATATGCAGATGACCCAGCCTTGCTTGCTGAGGGAGAAGAGGACTTGAAGCACTTACTGATGAAGATCAAAGACTACAGCCTTCAGTATGGATTACACCTCAACATAAAGAAAACAAAAATCCTCATGATTGGACCAATAAGCAACATCATGATAAGCGGAGAAAAGATTGACGTTGTCAAGGATTTCATTTTACTTAGATCCATAATCAACAATCATGGATGCAACAGTCAAGAAATCAAACGACATATTGCATTGGGCAAAACTACTGCAAAAGACCTCTTTAAAGTGTTAGAAAGCAAAGATGTCACTTTGAGGACTAAGGCGCGCCTGACCAACCCATGGTATTTTTAATCGTCTCCTATGCATGCGAAAGCTGGACAATGAATAAGGAAGACTAAAGAAGAATTGATGCCTTTGAATTATGTGTTGGTGAAGAATACTGGATATACCATGGACTGTCAGAGAATGAGCAAATATGTCTTGGAAAAAGTCCAACCAGAATGCTCCTTAGAAGCGAGGATGGTGAGACTTCGTCTCACATACTTTGGATATGTTATCAGGAGGGACCAGTCCCTGGAAAAGGATATTATGCTTGGTAAGGTAGAGGGTCAGCAAAAAAGAGGAATACCCTTGATGAAATGGACTGACACAGCGGCTGCAACAATGGACTCAAACGTAGCAACAATTGTGAGGATGGCCCAGGACCAGGCAGTGTTTCATTCTGTTGTACTTGGTGTCTCTATGAGTTGGAACTGACTGGATGGCACCTAACAACAACAGCAAAGTTGTTACCAAAAAAAAAAAAAAAAGGATCTCTATGCTTCTAAATCTAATGGTCAATTTTCAGTTCTCATGTTACTAGACTTCTCAAAACCAGTGCACAAGTCCCATGAACCGGAGGTCAGACAATGATGCAGGATCCAATGCAGAGAGAGAGAGTCCCACCAGAGGACCCACATGTATACCTTGGATGCAGGCCACACCCCAGGGAAGGGTGTAACTTGAGTAAGGGTGGGACTTGAGTCACATCCTCCGGCAAGTTTGTGATTCAAGATATACCCCACACTAATCCTGCCTCATTAACATATTGAGGTTAGGATTTACAGCACATAAAATGGAGAATAATGAGGATCATTACATCAGATCACAGAATGGAGGACAACCACACAATACTGGGACTCATGGCCTAGTCAAGTTGACACATAACCCCAACCATCACAGGTTCCGTACACCCTATTTTAATAGTCCCACTCAATCACTGTGTCTGAGTCACAAAGACCATGGCTAGAAGGGCCGTATTAAGTAATTCATTGCACAGAAGACCACCCCCTGGCTCTTCTAGCCATTGACTTTCATATTTGAAGGATTAACTTCCCCCTCCCAATCATTTTACCAGTCCAAAACAGTCATTAACAATTAGTCCTTCAATAGGGCAAAAGAATCCTAAGGTGAGGTTACTCAGATACCAGACATTCAGGTCTGCTGCAGGTATCCATCTCATCTGGTCAAGGTTCTCCAATAGTTTGTCTCATCTTCACCCTTTCTGGCCTCAGATAAAATTTAACTGAGAGAAGATTATTCCCTTGCTCTGAGTCTCTCTCAAGGTATCAGCATAATGTTAGATTTCCTTCGCTGCATAACCCATTTATTTATTCCTTTACCTTCAACTATTATTTCTCCTCCTTCCATTTGTCATCTATTTTTACCCAAACTTTTCCATCTTAGGAAGGGACATCAGGTTCAACTGCTGTGCTAGTCCAGATTGCTGGTAGCTAGACCAGTGTAGCAAGTACTTCCCCCTCAGTCCACTCCCATTCATGTTGGGTAGGGTTACATAGGTACAACAATAGTGGGCTATCTCACTCACTAGGCAGTAGGGCAGTATTCACTGTCAACCCCAGTTTTGCCAGATAGGGGGAAGGTACAATCCATCCCATCTAAGCCTTGGAAATTCTGGCATGCATGTTTAGGGTTATAGTTACAGTCTTTTCCTTAGGGATCACCCCTGCTTCTGGCACCCGCCGCTGATCCCTGGTCCTGGGACTGCAGCATCTGGCAGGAAGAAAGCAACTTTAGGTGATGTGGGGAAGAACTGTACAGTGGTACCAGCATCCTCCCCCATCCCCTTTCTTTCCAGATCCTCCAGAGAAGCATAGGAATCTGTCCAGTGGTGATCCTCCCTTTCACCCCCTCATGTTATGTGTGAGAACAAATTCGTCAAGGCGTGTGAGCTGGCCCTTCATGTCTTTATCTCCCCTTATTTTAGATAAATATTTCAATTACCCATTCCCATTCTCTGTCAAACCATTACTTTGAGGGTGGTATTCAACATGGTATTACCATTTAATAGGATGTTTCTTTGCCCATTGCTGCACCCTGTGGGCTGTAAAGTGTGTTCCTTGGTCTAACGAAATATAACTTGGTGGCCCAAATTGGTACAGTATCTTTTGTTCCAGTGTTTTTGGCATTTGCACCTGTCACGGGATATGCAAAGCATACTCCAGAGTAAGTGTCTATTCCTCTGAGGACCAACTGTAACCACCTGGTGCCACCAGTGTCAGTCCAATATAGTCAGCTTGCCAGCTATGTGCAGGGGCTTCTCCCTGGGGAATCTGTCCCATAGCCATCTGTAACATCTGTCTTTCTTGCTGGCAGACAGAGCAGTCCTTTTGGCATTTTGTGCCTCAGAGTGTGCAAGGGGGATCTGTCTAGATTCAGCCCATCTCTGCATTGCTGCAGCACCTACGTATTTGCTCATTTCATGGACCCAATAGGCCACCTCAAGTGAGCATACCAACAGGTCCCCTTGCTGATTTCCAGTCGCCTTCTGATTCAGGAAGGGGGGGTTTTCTGATGGGTATCAATACATCCTACTCTAATATACCCTCTAAATTCCCAGAATGCGCAACTTGTCCAAGGCAAGGTCATGCAAGCTTCATAGACAGATCCAAAATCCCTGAAGGACCAAATTACTGGGCTGAGGGTTCTGGGGAACACGGTCTCAGGGAACATCTAGCTCAATTGGCATAACATAATTTATAAAGAAAATATTCTACATTCTACCTTGGTGAGTAGTGTCTGAGGTCTTAAAAGCTTATGAGTGACCATCTAGATACTCCACTGGTCTCACCCCATCTGAAGCAAGGGAGAATGAAGAAAACCAAAGACACAAGGGAAAGATTAGTCCAAAGGACTAATGGACCAGTACTACAAGTGCTACAAGTTCTGTCAGATCACCTTCTTTGGGATAGTACTACAGCCTCCACCAGACTGAGTCCAGCACAACTAGATGGTGCCTGGCTACCACCACTGACTGCTCTGACAGGGTTTACAATAGAGGGTCCTGGACAGAGCTGGAGAAAAATGTAAAACAAAATTCTAACTCATACACACACACACACACACACACACACACACACACACACACACACAGACCAGACTTAAACTGGTGTGACAGAGACTGCAGAAACCTGAGAGTATGGCCCCTGGACACCCTTGTAGCTCAATAATGAAGTCACTCCTGAGGTTAACCCTTCAGCAAAAGATTAGACTGGCCCATGAAACAAAACGAGACTAAATGGGCACACCAGCTCAGGGGCAAGGATGAGAAGGCAAGAGGGGACAGGAAAGCCCATTGTTGCAGCCACTGAGTCAATCCATCTTGTTGAGGGTCTTCCTCTTTTTCACTGACCCGCTACTTTACCAAGCATGATGGCCTTCTCCAGGGACTGGACCCTCCTGATAACATGTCCAAAGTATGTGAGATGCAGTCTCACCATCCTTGCCTCTAAGGAGCATTCTGGCTGTACCTCTTCCAGGACAGATTTGTTCGTTCTTCTGGCTGTCCATGGTATATTCAATATCCTTTGCCAATACCATAATTCAAAAGAGTCAGTTGTTCTTCAGTCTTCCTTATTCATTGTCCAGCTTTCGCACACATATGAGGCGACTGAAAACACCATGGCTTGGGTCAGGTGCACCTTAGTCTTCAAGGTGACATCTTTGCTCTTTAAAACTTTAAAGAGGTTTTTTGCAGCAGGTTTGCCCAATGCAATATGTCATTTGATTTCTTGATTGCTGCTTCCGTGGGTGTTGATGGTGGATCCAAGTAAAATGAAATCCAGGACAACTTTAATCTTTTCTCCTTTTATCATGATGTTGCTTATTGGTCCAGTTGTGAGGATTTTTGTTTTCTTTATGTTGAGGTGTAATCCATACTGAAAGCTGTGGTCTTTGATCTTCATCAGTAAGTGCTTCAAGTTCCCCTCTCCCTCAGCAAACAAGGTTGTGCCATCTGCATGTCTCAGGTTGTTAGTGAGTCTTCCTCCAATCCTGATTCTGTGTTCTTCTTCATATAGTCTAGCTTCTTGGATTATTTGCTCAGCATGCAGATTGAATAAGTATGGTGAAAGGATGCAATCCCGATGCACACCTTTCCTGACTTTAAACCGTGCAGTATCCCTTTGCTTTGTTTGAATGACTGCTTCTTGATCTATGTACAGGTTCCTCATGAGCACAATTAAGTGTTCTGGAATTCCCATTCTTCACAATGTTATCCGTAATTTGTTATGATCCACACAGTTGAATGTCTTTGTATAGTCAATAAAACACAGGTAAACATCTTTCTGGTATTCTCTGCTTTCAGCCATGATCCACCAGATATCAGCAATGATATCCCTCATTCCACATCCTCTTCTGAACCTGGCTTGAATTTCTGGCAGTTCTTTGTCAGTGTACTGCTGCAGCCATTTTTGAATGATCTTTGGCAAAATTTTACTTGCATGTGATATTAATGATATTGTTAGATAATTTCCACATTCTGTTGGATCACCTTTCTTTGGGATAGACATAAATATGGATCTCTTCCAGTCGGTTGGCCAGGTAGCTGTCTTCCAAATTTCTTGGCATAGATGAGTGGACACTTCCAGTGCTGCATCCATTTGTTGAAACATCTCAATTGGTATTCCGTCAATTCCTGGAGCCTTGTTTTTTGCTAATGCCTTCAGTGCAGCTTGGACCTCTTCCTTCAGTACCGTTGGTTCCTGATCATATGCTACCTCCTGAAATGGTTGAAGGTCGACTGGTTCTTTTTGGTATAGTGACTCTGTGTATTCCTTCCATCTGTTCCTCCAGTCTGGAGGAATTTAAAAACGGGAAGTCCCATCTGGGACCACTTGAAGAGGCTCAGCTAGTTGAGCAAGATAAGGATTTATGAGAGGATCAGTCTTTTGGTCCAGCCCCCAGCAGGGGACCCAAAGCCATATGCACATGTGTGGGTGAAATGGCCTGGGGTTGGGCATGAGAACTTCTTGGGGCTCCTGGACACAGGAGCTCATTGTACTGTAATCCCAAAACTTGTCAATAAAATCTCTAAGGGTCCTAAGGTTAGATTGGGGGGATATAGGGACACAACGGTTGATGGGCCAAAGGTGAAAGTTTAGATGAGAATTGGATGATTTAAACAGATCTTGTATGAAGCAGTTGCATTTCCCTTACCTGAATGTGTTATTTGTATGAATGTTATGTCTAATTGGGGAACTTCCTCTACCTGATATTGTAAAACTGAAGGCATGTGAGTCTGTCCTTAGACCGGTGTTGACTGAACATGCTAAATGGGAAACATGCCAAGTGTGCTTCTATCCCAGGGCCTTTGCACTTGCTCCCCCTGCCTGGAAGGCTGTTTCCTCAGATATCTGCAAGACTCTGGTCGATATTCAGATGTCATGTGATTAGAGAAGTATTCTTATTGATTATATAAAATAGCATTTCCTCAGCACTCTCTAATTCTTCACAGTGCTATGTTACATGAGATATTGTTCATTCATTTCTGGTAGGTTTTTATTGACCAACTTGAATGTAAAGTCTGTAAGAACAAGGACTTTTTGATAAACCTATGTATCCCCAGCACCTAGAAAATGTCTAGCAGAGAAGAGATGCACATTAAACAGTTGTAGGATAAATGAGTGGATGATTTAGGGAAGAAGTTAGGTTGCAGTAGGTTGAGGAGTGAATGTGAGGTGAGAAGTGGAAAAACTCTTTTAGAGTTTGGCTATGAAGAGGAGGTGAGAGATCAGGCATTAGTAGGTAAAAAAGGAAATGAGCTGGAGGGCAGGGTTTTAGAGATAGTAGACAGGATATAGCAGACTGAATGTACAGGATATTTAGAATGAATGACCATTCAGTGAATGGTGATTTGAAGCGAAAAGAAGAGGGAGCATAGAAATGTATGCTATGAGCTGAGCCATTGGGTAAGCCTACTACATAACCAGCAGAATTGCTATAAAACAGGTAGTTATGCTAGAGAGCAATCATTTTTTAATAAAAACGATATTCTGAGAAGAGAAAAAAAGCATCTGGGATGGTTTCTCTGCATTTAACCATCTCTGGTCCTACACATTTTCTTCTTTACTCCTCTGCTGCTACTTAGATCTTGGAGAGAAGAGGGTGAAAGTGAAGGTGAAGTCACATTTTTTGAGCACCTATTATGGAGTCCCTGGGTGGTGCAAACATTAAATGCATGACTACTAACTGAAACGTTGGCAATTTGAACTCATCCAGAGGTGCCTTGGAATAAAGTCCTGGCGATATTCCTCTGAAAGATTACCCAAAAACCAAAACCCATTGCTGTTGAGTTGATTCTGACTCATAGCGATCCTACAGAACAGAACAGAGCTGTCCCATAGGGTCTCCAAGGCTGTAAATCTTTACAGAAACAGACTGCCAAGTCTTTTTCCCATTGAGCGGCTGGTGGGTTCAAACTGCCCACCTTTTAGTTAGCAGCTGAGTGCTTAATCACTGCACCACCAGTGCTCCTCTCTGAAAGGTTATAGTTATGAAAACCTGATGAAGTGCAGTTCTACTCAGCAACACAGGGGGTCGCCATGAGTTGGAGTCAACTCAACAGCAAGTGGCTTGGTTTTTGTTTTAGAGCACCTATTATATGCCTGGCACTGTACTAGTGGTTGCCATGTGTTGTTATTATTATTTTTTCTGCACAATAGCTTTACAAGTAGGTGTTCCTATCTCTATTGTAAACAGAAACAATAACAATAGGAGAGCATGGTGAGAACTATTTGGTGATGGAGAGGATAAAATAAAAGAAGAGGAGAAAAAATAGGAGAGAGAGGTCAGAAAGAAGAAGCTCCAGAGTAGATTATACCAACAAAGAAATGAGTAGAATCAAAGCTCCCACCAACTGTCCAGGCTTCCTATCCATTAGCCTCCTGACATCAAGCATGTGCTACATATTGAAAATGGGGATGTGATCGTGTTCATCAGTGTACTTTGTTTCTTCCATACTCTCAATGAAGAAGAAGCTATTGCTAGACTGTTAGGACACATAAATTGTATATCACTGCTTAACAAAAAGTGAGAGCAAAAGATAAATCTGAAGGTGCTCATGCTTAGTATGCCCAAGAGAGTTCTAGCTTGTAATGACAAGATACAACATGTTTCAAGGTTGTATATTTCTTTGATTGTCAAGAAGAGCTGTGCATTGAGTGAACTTCACCTGGGTTTCACCATCCCACAGGGATCATTTAGATAAAGTTCTTGGGTCTATAGCCTTGATAAAGGCAGTGCATTCTCCCTGAGGCCCAAACTAGCTTTTGATTCATGTGGTTGTAGGAAATATGCTGGTGAACGTACTTCTGAATAATTTCAGTCTGCTATAACTGCTGATACTAGGTAAGAAAGAAAGTCTATTCTCTACTTAAGTGAATCAAGCAGCAGTAGGCACTAAAATCTTTCAGTTGTATAATTCAGTGCATATAGGATGAACTATAAGTGGGTAAAAAATGCAAGGTTTCACTGTACACACGGGAAATATTGGGAACAGTCATTGTGATTGGAGAATGTCAGTGATGGAGGAACAATGAAAGCTAAATTGCAGGGCTAGGGGCAGTTGTGACAGGAGGGTAAGGGATGCAGTAAAGGCTCTAACCACCTGCAAGGAATAGTGTTCTCTTCCATGTTGTTGTTAGGTGCCATTGAGTCAATTTTTGATGCATAGAGACCCCATGAGACAGAGTAGAACTGCCCCATTGGGTTTTCTAGGCTATCATCCCCCAGGTCTTTTCTCCTGCAGAGCCACTAGGAGGGTTCAAACTGCCGACCTTGCAGATCGCAGCTGAGTGCTTAATCATTGTGTCACCAGGGCTCCTGTTCTGTTCCATAGAGGTTTTTTGTTTTGTTTTAAACAGCTTTATTGATGTATACTTTACATCTAATAAAATATATATAAAGGCTATAGTGTGGTAAGTTTTTATGTATAAATATGTAAAACATTAATCACAATTACGAAAATAAATGGAGCCTGGTGGCGTAGTGGTTAGGGGCTCAGCTGCTAACCGAAAGGTCGGCAGTTCAAATGCACCAGCCACTCCTTGGAAACCCTATGGGGCAGTTCTCCTCTGTCCTATAGGGTCGCTAAGAGTTGGAATTGACACCACAGCACCTAACAATAACAACACGAAAATAAAGATATCCATCATCCCCCAAAGTTTTCTCATGCCCCTTTGTAATGCCCCTACCCCAAATTTATGTGCATAGACTTGTTCAGTATTACTCTTTCAATGTCTGCAGAGTCTATAGTGATTTCCTCTCTTTCATTCCTGATACTTTGTCAGTCTTGCTAGAGTTTATCAATTTCATTGACCTTTGCAAAGAACCAGCATTGATTGTCTCTATTGTTCTTCTGTTTTCGGTTTTGGGGATTTCCTCTCTAATCTTTATTGTTTCCTTTCTTATGCTTGCTTTAGGTTTATTTAACTTTTCTTTTTTTAGTTTGAGACGGAAACTTAGGTTATTGTTTGGAGACCTTTTTCTTTTTCTACTATAAGTGTTTAAGGCTATAAATTTCCCTCTAAGCACTGCTTTAGGTGCATCCCACAAATTTTGCTATGTTGCACTTAAAAATATTTTCTAATTTCCTGTGGGACTTCCTTTTTGACATGATTTCCTTAGAAGTATGCTGTTCAATTTCCAAGTGTTCGGAAAATTTTCTGTTACATTTCTTTTATTGAGTTCTAGTTTAATTTCATTATGTTTAGAGAACATACTTTTTATGATTTCAGTTCTTTCAAGTTAGTTACAGTTTGTTTTCTTACTTATATGGTCTATCTTGGTGAATATTACACGTGCACTTGAAAAGAATGTGTATTCTGCTATTAATGCATGGAGTGTTCTATATAAGTTAGACCCAGTTGGTTGATAGTGTTGCTCAGTCTTCTATATCCTTGCCAATTTTCCATCTAATAGTTGTATTACTGAGAGGAGTGTTGAAGTCTCCAACTAGAATTGTGGATTTTTCTATTTCACCTTTTAATTCTGTCAGTTTTTGCCACATGGACATTGAAGTTCTATTGTTAAGTGCATACATATTTAGAATTGTTATGTGTTCTTGATGAATTGATACTTTTATTATTATGTAATGTTCCTTTTTATCTCTGGTAGTTTTCTTTGCTCTGAAATCTACTTTGATGTTAATGTAGCCACTCTAAATGTCCCTTGATTAATGTTTGTGTGGTATATCTTTTTCCATCCTTTAACTTTTAATTTATAGATACCATTATGTTTGAAGTGAGTTTCTTGTAGACAGCATATAGTTGGATTGTTTTTTAAAACTCCATTCTGACCATCTGTGTCTTTAAATTGGTTTGTTTAGACCATTTGCATTTAATAAAATTATGGAGATATTTGGTTTTAGGTCTACCATTTTATTATTATTGCTTGTTTGTTCTCTCTGGTTTTTGTTCCTGTTTCCTCTTCCTGGTCTCTGTTGGGTTACTTGAACATTTTTTTACCATTGCATTTTAATTTATTGATTTGTTTTGACCATATCTACTTGCATAGTTTCTTTTTTTCTTTTTGTAGCAGTAGCTCTGTTGTTTGGTGCCATCGAGTCTATTTCAACTCATAGTAACCCCATGTGACAGAGCAGAACTGGGTTTTCTAGGCTGTAATCTTTATGGGAGTAGATCTTCAAGTCTTTCTTCTGTGGAGCAGCTGGGTGGATTCGAACTGCCAACCTTTTGGTTAACAGCCAAGTGGGTACTACACCAGGGCTTCTTACTGGTAGTTCTAGGAATTTCAATATGCATACTTAACTTCTCACAATCTACTTAAAATCAATATTTTACCATTTCAATTGGCATGTAGAAAGCTTACTACCATATACATCTATTACCTCCCCTCCTTCTGTGTCATAGGAGCCCTGGTGGCGCAGTGGTTAAGAGCTCAGCTGCTAACCAAAAAGTCGGCAGTTTGAATCCACCAGCTGCTTCTTGGAAACCCTATGGGGCAGTTCTATTCTGTCCTATAGGGTTCCTATGAGTTGGAATTGACTCGATGGCAACAGGACAGGACTTCTGTGTTACAGTTAACTTACATATTATATTTACATACACTAAAAGCCTCATCAGATGATGTTATAATTTTTTATTTCAACTGTCAAACACATCTATCAAGATATTTACCATTTCTGTTGCTTCTCCTTTATTCCTGATGTTCCAAATATTCTTCTGGCATCATTTCTCTTCCACCTGAAGAAATTCCTTTAGCAATTCTTTTACAATACATCTGCAACAAATGAAATCTCTTGGTTTCTTTTCATCTGAAAATGTCTTTATTTCATCTTCATGGCTAAAGGATATTTTTGCTGGATATAGAATTCAAGGTTAATAATTATTTTCTTTTACAGCATAAGCACGTTATGCCACTTCTTTCTGGCCTCCATGGCCTATAATGAGAAATCCACAGTCACTTGCACTGTTGTTTCCCTAAAGGTAATGGATTGTTTTCCTCTGGCTGCTTTCAAGATTGTTTTCTTTGTCTTTAGTTTTCAACGATTTGTTTATGATCTGGTGGGGCATTGATTTCTTTGGGTTAGTCCTGCTTTAGAGTCACTGAACTTCTTGACTTTGTACGTTTATGTCTTTTGCTGAATTTTGAGAAATTTTTAGATATTATTTCTTCAAATATTCTTTCAGCCCTGGACTCCTTATTCTCTCCTTCTGGGACTCCAAAAACATGAATGTTAGACCATATGTTACTTTTAACATAGGTACCTGAGGGTCTGTTCATTTTAAATCCTTTTCCTCATTGTGTTCAGACTGAATAATTTCTATTGATCTCTTCAAGCTGACTGACTCTTTCCTCTGTCATCTCCATTCCACTATGAAGCCCATCAGTGAAGTGTTTTGTTTTTTTTAGTTACTGGGATTTTAAGTTCTAAAATTTCCATTCAATATCTTCTATTTCTTTGCTATACTTTCTATTTTTCCATTGGTTTTAAGAGTGTTCATGATTGTTTGCTAGATCATTTTTCTAATAGCTGCTTTAAAGTCTTTGTCAGATAATAAGTGAACATCTGTTCACTTCAGTGTTGACATCTCTTTATTGTCTTTCTCCATGTGGATTGAGATTTTAAATGTCCATGTGTGAGAAAGCTTACAAAATTTCAAAAGACTGCTAGTGGAAACTAAAATGGAAACACAAACTGCAAATAACACACACATACATACAAACATAGATATAGTTGTATATAAACTTCTATATTCAGATATAGACATATATAGATACACACAGTAGAAGAGTGACTTTGAGGCAGATTCACTATTTTTCTTTATTCATCTTATTTCACTGCATGCCTCTAAAGACCACTCTTAAATCCATGTTCTGACTTTGTGGTCCTACATGAAAGTTTCTCCTTCCTTGAAATTTTGATTTTAAAGAATTCTCAAACTAAATCCCATCAAAATGCATAATCCATTTAGATCAACAGGCTAGCCATCATGGTGGCATTAAAAAGTTCTAATTTTTCAATGAAATGTATATAAAAAGAGATAATTTGTATATTGTTTATAAAAATTGTCAATATCTCAGGCGTAATAAACTTAATTTTTCATGATTGTTTGCTGAAGGACATCTTTCTCTGTTGGTTAGTGGCTTAAAGAGACAAAGAGGTGATGTAAGAAACCTTGTTTTCCTCTGTCTCTTTTCAGTCCACACAGAAAGCAGAGTGATTTTTGAAGTTATTTCTTCTCCATCAAATAGGATAACCTCTATCATGGACTGAATTGTGTCCCCCCAAAATATCTGTCAACTTGGCTAGGTCATAATTCCCAGTATTGCATGATTGTCTACCATTCTGTCATCTGATGTGATTTCCTTATGTGTTGTAAATCCTACCAGTATGATTTAATAAAATGGATTAGTGGCAGTTATATTGATGAAATCTATAAGATTAGATAATGTCTTAAGCCAATCTCTTTTGAGATATAAAAGAGAGAAGTGAGCAGAGAGACATGGGGACCTCGTACCACTAAGAAAGCAGTGCTGGGAGCAAAGTGCATTCTTTGGACCTGAGGTTCCTGTGCTGAGATGCTCCCAGACCAAGGCAAGACTGATGCATCACAAAGATCTTCCTTCAGAGCCAACAGAGAGACAAAGCCTTCCCCTGGAGCCAGCGCCCTGAATTTGGACTTGTAGCCTACTAGACTGTAAGAGAGTAAATTTCTCTTTTTTAAAGCCATCCATTTGTGGTATTTCTGTTACAGCAGCACTAGGTAACTAAGACAACCTCTTAGCCACAATCTTTCTGGGAGTGAAAATTTTGGAAGTGAACAGAGAGTGGTTTCTTTTTCAAGAATTCAAGAGTGTTTTCTATTTAGAATTTAAAAGGATTTACTCCTAGCTGAAGCTCAAACTCAAAAGGTAGAATCACTTCAAACAAAAAAATGTTCTACCATATTTTACCCAAATAGGGGTATTTTGTGCCTTTTCTTCAAAAGAACAGCCCTAAAACAATTTTGAGGCTCTCTTGTTGCTATATTTAAATAACTAAAATTATTTTAATGCTCTTTTAAATGTATACTGTCATGGATTGAATTGTGTCCCCCCAAAAATGTGTGTATCAATTTGGCTAGGCCATGATTCCCAGTGTTGTGTGGTTGTCTTCTATTTTTTGATTGTAATTTTACGTTAAAGAGGATTAGAGTGGGACTGTAACACCACCCTTACCTGGGTCACATCCCTGATCCAATGTAAAAGGAGTTTCCCTAGGGTGTGGCCTGCACCACCTTTTACCTTACAAGAGATAAAAGGAAAGGGAAGCAAGCAGAGAGTGGGGGACCTCATATCGTCAAGAAAGCAGTGCTAGGAGCAGAGCGCGTCCTTTGGACCTGAGGTTCCTGCACTGCGATGCTTCCAGACCAAGGGAAGACTGATGACAAGGACCTTCCTCCAGAGCTGACACAGAAAGCCTTCCCCTGGAGCTGACGCCCTGAATTTGGACTTGTAGCTTACTGGACTGTGAGAGAATAAATTTCTCTTTGTTAAAGCCATCCACTTGTGGTATTTCCGTTATAGCAGCACTAGATAACTAAGACTAAGACATACACATACACATTTACTTTTAAGAATAAACATTTTTAGGTTAATTTACATATAATAAAAAGCACCCATTTTAATTATATAGTATGATGAATTTTGACAAATAAATACATCTGTGTCATGATTGCCAAAATCAAGATGTAGAACATTTCTTTCATCCAAAAAGTTGATGCACGTTTGCAGTCGATCCCTCAATCCCTGGACTCAGGCAAACACTGATTAGTTTTCTGCAAGGCTTTGAACTGGTTTGAACTGGTTCAGTCATGGCCAAGGAAGCAAAACTGGAACAGACCTTAATTGTTACAATTTGGGTGATTCGTCATGGTAGCTGGGAACAGGAAAAATTGCAGGTTGAAGCCCTGAAACGGGCGACTCAGAAAAGGTGTAGTAAACCCTTTCAGGAGCCTGATGCGTAAGATTGGATTGTTGGCAGGACTGTGGAGAGCAACATGCATTCAAACTAGCACAGTCAGGTGCCATCTTTCGGCGAGGCACCGTTTCCAACTCTGCTTAAAATTTGACCAGCAAGAGATTTGGTTGCTATGCAATGCGTATACTGCCCTTGTTTTCTCAGAGGGAGATTAGGTTTCTAGCAAGGCTTCACCTTGTAATTTTTCCCATTCTGGTTATCATTCCAGTTCACCCAAATTTTAAAATTCAGGTCTGTTCCGGTTACACTTCCTCAGGCATGACTGAACTGGGAAGAACTAGTCTGAAGCTCTGGTTTTCTGACAGTAGTAGATTACTTTTTCTTGTTCTGAAACTTCATACAAATGAAATCATGCACTCTATACTCTTGTGTGTCTAGATTCCTTCACTCAATATTTTTGAGATTTATCCACATTGTTGTGTGTATCAGTAATTCGTTTGTATTTCTGACTCATATTCCATTGTATGAATATACCACAATTGTTCTTTCACCTATTAATCAATTTTTGGTTTATTTCCAAGTTTGACTGTTGTTTGGTGCCATTGAGTCAGTTCCAACTCATAGCAGCCCAATGTTCAGCAGAACGAAACACTTCCCGGTCCTGTGCCATCCTCGAAATCGTTGCTATGTTTGAGTCCATTGTTGCAGCTACTGTGTCTGTCCATCTCACTGAGGGTTTGACTATTATGAATAAAACTGATATGAACATTCATGTAAAACTTTTTGTGGAGGTACATATGTGTTTTCATAATTTATAGTTTTCACTGGTCAATTTTTTAGAAGCAAATTGCCAGGTCCTTCTTCCTAGTCTGTCTTAGTTTGGAAGCTCTGCTGAAACCTGCCCACCATGCGTGACCATGCTGGTATTTGAAATACTGGTGGCATAACTTTCAGCATCACAGCAACATGTAAGCCACCACAGTGTGACAAAGTAACACATGAGTGGTAGATGCAATGGATGCAACACTGGAAGTGCTCATTCATTTATGCCAAGAAATTTGGAAGACAGCTACCAGGCCAGCTGACTGGAAGAGATCCATATTTGTGCCCATTCCAAAGAATGATGATCCAACAGAATGAGGAAATTATTGAACAATATCATTAATATCACACAAAAGTAAAATTTTGCTGAAGATAATTCAAAAGCGGTTGCATCAGTACACCAACAGAGAACTGCCAGAAATTCAGACCAGATTCAGGAGAGAATGTGGAACAAGGGATAGCATTGCTGATGTCAGACTGATCTTGGCTGAAAGCAGAGAATACCAGAAAGATGTTTACCTGTGTTTTATTGACTATACAAAGGCATTCGACTGTGTGGATCATGACAAATTATGGATAACATTGTGAAGAATAGGAATTCCTGAACACTTAATTGTGCTCATGAGGAACCTGTAAACAGACCAAGAGGCAGTTGTTTGAACAGAACAAGGGGGTATATATTGCGTGGTCTAAAGTCAGGAAAAGTGTGCGTCAGGTTTGTATCCTTTCACCATACTTATTCAGTGTGTATTCTGAGCAAATAATTCGAGAAGGTGGACTATATGAAGAAGAACACAGCATCAGGATTGGAAGAAGATTCATTAACAACCTGCGATATGCAGACGACACAACCTTGCTTGCTGAGAGTGAAGAGGACTTGAAGCACTTACTGATGAAGATCAAAGATTACAGCCTGCAGTATGGATTACCTCAACATAAAGAAAACAAAAATCCTCACAACTGGACCAATAAACAATATCATGATAAACAAGAAAAGATCAAAGTTAAGGATTTCATTTTACTTAGATCCACAATCAATGTCCATGGAACCAGCAGTCAAGAAATCAAATGACGACATATTGCATTGGGCAAATGTGCTGCAAAAGACCTCTTTAAAGTGTTAAAAAAAAAAAACCAAAGATGTCAGTTTGAGGACCAAGATGCACCTGACCCAAGCCATGGTATTTTCAATCATCTCACATGCATGCAAAAGCTGGACAATGAATAAGGAAGACCAAAGAAGAATTGATGCCTTTGAATTATAGTGTTGGCAAAGAATATTTAATATACCATGGACTACCAGAGAACGAGCAAATATGTCTTAGAAAAAGTACAGCCAGAATGCTCCTTAGAAGCAAAGCTGATGAGACTTCATCTCATGTACTTTAGACATGTTATCAGGAGGGACCAGTCCCTGGGGAAGGACATCATGCTTGGTAAATTAGAGGGTCAGTGAAAAAGAGGAAGACTCTTGACAAGATGGATTGACACAGTGGCTGCAACAATGGGCTCAAACAAAGCAATGAGTATGAGGATGGCGCCAGGACTGGGCAGTTTTTCATTTTGTTGTACATAGGGTCACTATGAGTCAGAACAGACTAGATGGCATATAACAACAACAACATGTGTTTTCACTTTTCTTGGGTAAATATCTAGGAGTGGGATTGCTAGGTTGTATGGTAAATGTATGTTTAACTTTATAAGAAAATACCAAACTGTTTTCCAAAATGGATGTATCATTTACATTCCTACCAGCAATGTATAAGAGTTCCAGTTACTCTACCAAGTAACTGATACTTGTTATTGGCAGACTTCTTAAAGTTTAGCCACTCCAATGTGTGGGTAGTGAATCTTCTTATGGTTTTAATTTCTATTTTCCTGATGACTAAAGATATTGAGCATCCTTTCATGAGTTTATTAGCTATTTCCGTATCTTCTTTTGAGAAATGCTTCTTTTAGTCTTCGGCCCATTTTTAAGTTGAGCTGTTTGTCTTATTGAGTTGTAAGATTTTTTAAAGTATATTCTAGATATAAAACATCTGTCAATTGTGAGTATTTTCTACACTCTGTGGCTTGCCTATTTAATTCCTTAATGCTTACCTTCTGATGGCTCGAAGTTTTAAATTTTGATCAAGTCAATTTATTAATTTTCTGTGGTTTTTGCTTTTTTGTCTTAAGAAATCTTTGCCTACCCCAAGGTTACAAAAATTTTTTCCTAGAAATTTTATAGCTTTAGCTCTTACATTTAGGTGTATGATCCATTTTGAGTTAAATTTTGCATATGGTGTGATGTAAGGATTGAGGTTCCTTCTCCCCCGACTCCCCATAAAGATATACAGTTGGACCAGTACTATTTGTTGGAAAAAGTATCCTTTCTACACCCTTGGAATCTTTGTTGAAAATTAACTGACCTATGTATGGATATATTTTTGTACTATTTCTCACTATCTTGATTATTATAGCTTTACAGTTAAATCTTAAAATCAAGCTGTGTTTAAGAGTCTAACTTTATTCTTTAAAATTATTTTGCATATTTTAGTTCCTTTGGATTTCCATACAGATTTTAGAATTAGCTTCTCAATTTAAAAAATATTCCTAGGATTTTGATAGGGATTACACTGAATCTATAGCTTGATATTGAATCTTCCAATTCATAAATATAGCTATTTTTCCATTTATTTCAGTCTTATAAAATTTCACTCAGGAATGTTTGAGAGTCTTAAGTGTAAAGGTCTTACACATACTTTGTTGAATTTATTTCTAAGTATTTAATTTTTATATTATTATAAACTATGTTTTTTAAATATTCATTTTCCAGTTGTTGTTAGTATATAAAAATACAATTGGCTTTGTATCATATAACTTTGTTAAATTCACTTATTAGTTCTACAAGTCTTTGTGTGTGTGTGTGTGGTTAAAATGTATTTAACATACAATTTACCATTTTAACTGTTCAATTCAGTGGCATTAATTATACATAGTGTTATGCAACCATATCACCACTATTTGTTTCCAAAACCTTTTCATCACTCCAAACAGACACTCTGTACTATTAATCATGCATGCTAAGATTGCCATTCCTTTCTCTTGTCTAATTGCTCTGGCTAGAACTTCCTGTACAATGGTGAATAGCAGTAGTGAAAGTGGGCATTCTTCTCTTGTTCCTGATCTTTGGAGGAAAGCTTTCTCCACTGAGTGTGATGTTAGCTGTGGGTTTTTCAAAAGTGCTTTATCATGGCGAGGAATTTCGCTTCTATTTCTGGTTAGCTGAGTATTTTTAATTATGAAAATGTGTTGAATTTTGTCAAATGACTTTCCTGCATAAATTGAGATGATCATGTGGTTTTTTTTTCTTTTGTTCTATTAATATGCGTCAGTTTGTTGGCTTAGTTTTTTTTTTTTTTTTTTTTTTGAAGGTGTATTTGAATTAATGTCTAGGGTCACTTGCTTTCAGCTTGGCGAACTTCCCTTAGTATTTCTTGTAAGGCAGCTCTGCTGGCATTGAATTCTCTCAGTTTTTTTTAAATTTGGGAATGTCTTTATTTCACTTCATTTTTGAAAGATAGATAGCTTTTCTGGATAGAAGATTCTTGGTTGATAATTTTCTTTTGCTTTCAGTGCTTTGAATATGTCATTCCACTGCCTTCTGGCCTGGATTACTTAAGAGAAATCAGTTCATCTTATTGGAGTTCCCAGTGTCATTTACAAATTGTTTTTCCTTGCTGTTTTCAAAATTTGGTCTTTGTGTTTGGCTTTTAGCATTTTTACTACAGTGTTTCTGGATGTGAAACTCTTCGCATTTACCCTACTTTGAGTTCACTGAGCTTCTTAGATGTGTCTGTAAATTAATGCTTTTTCTCATCAAATGTGGTAAGTTTTCAAGGCATTATTTCTTTTAATATTTTTTTCTACTCCTTTCTTTCTTTCCTTTCTTTCTAGTACTTCCATTACATGTATAATGGTGAGTTTACCCATATCTAGTACACTCTCCTGCAAATTCCAGCTGCCTCAGCCTCTCCAATTCTGATCTCTGACTCCTCAATTCAGCAAGAATACTTGATTTGTTTGAGTTCCCTGATCCCTGCATCACAGTCTGGAAAGTAGCTCCGTGAAGAAAGCTGGGATAATCGGATTTCTCACCTCATTTGTTTTACTTCTCTCAGGTGTTACAATTTTGTGTTGTCTGTTGGTCATCATCTGAAACCAGCTGCTTCTTATATCTGATCTAGTGTCCTGTTATTTATTGCAGTCGGGCAAGTCCAGTACCAGTTATTGCTTCATGGTCAAAAGCAATAATATCCACTTTGGTTATATTTATATTTCTTATAACTTTATTTTTTGTATTTACCATTACAATATGGTTCATTGAAATCTATGTTTATTCTTTTCTACTTACTGATTACTTTTCTCAGTGGGTAAAATGTGCTTGCAGATATACTGCTTATCTAATTTTTAGGGTAAACGTCAAGTTTTCTCAGACCTGTAATATAAGCTGTATTAATCAAGCTAGTATTCTAGTACTCACCACAATTTTAATATTAATTAGCAGTTAGTGTATATAATTTCATTTAAGTTAGTCCATAAACAGAACAAAAATGTGATTTAAAAGGATGAATCACACTCTCAGAGTAACCTAGGTGTTGGAAAGAAGTTTTCCAGCCTTGTTCCTTGTCTTGGGAAAGAACTAGATTCATGCCACCTTATGCCACTAGTGAGCTAAGTCTTTCTTAAGAATTTACAATAAAAAAGATAGCATGTTTCATGTATGCTTTCTTTATAACCAGGAAATTCCAATAAGTATCGAGCCTAAATTTGCCCCCTTATAATTTAAGCTTATCTCTCCTTTGCTATCCTTACTGCAAACCAAGATTAGATAGACTTGTATTTGCCCAAGTTTCAAATTATTGGTAAAGCAATGCTGTTTATTATATGGTAGGAGTTTAATATTTTTAAAAACTTCCTCAAGTATTGCTGGCAGTATTAGGATTCTATTTTTATTTTTATTGAAAAAGGCCACTTTATATAATTCTCTGAGTAGTTGACTCATAATGACTTCTTTGCTTGTTTGTTTGTTTTCTTGCATTTATAGCCTCAGTGAATTCCATTATCCACTGAATCAGAAATGACTACCATTTTGCTAAGATGTGCTAGGAGAGTTCTATAACAAATACGAAAATATTATAAAGCCAGTATAATTAAAACAGCATGGTACCAAGGCAGGGATAGATAGGTAGATTAATAAAAGACAATAGAGTCTAAAAATAGACCCTTTTATATAGGGGAAGTTAGTATATGATAAAATTAATTTTTCAAATCCATGGGGAGAGGAAGCAATTATTTAATAATTGGTGTTAAGACAATTGGATAGCCGCTTAGAGGGAAAATGACATTCTTATTTCATAATATATACAAAAATAAAGTCCATATGGATTAGAGATCTAAACATAAAAATTAAATCATTAAGGGAGAATATGTTCATAATTTTAAAGGAAACAAAGCCAGAAACCTTAAAGAAAAAGATTAGCTCATATATTTTGTGTGTGTGTGTGTGTGTGTCTGAAAAGATCTACATCAAACCCTTAACAGTGGTTATTTTTAAGGTGCAGGGTTAAAGAGGACTTTTGTTTTCTTCTTTATTCACATCTGTGTTGATTTTTCTTGTATAACAAATATCCAAAAGAAACCAAACCCATTGCCATCGAGTCGATTCTGACTCATAGCGACCCTGTAGAACAGAGTTGAACTGCCTCATAGGGGGGAAACCCTGGCAGTGTAGTGGTTAAGTGCTACGACTGCTCACCAAAGGGTTGGCAGTTTGAGTACACCAGGCACTCCTTGGAAACTCTATGGGGCAGTTCGACTCTGTCCTATAGGGTCGCTATGAGTCAGAATCGACTCGATGGCAACAGGGTTTTTTAATCTTTACGGAAGCTGACTACCACATCTTTCTCCTGCAGGGTGACAGGTGGGTTTAAACTGCTGACCCCTCAGTTAGCAGCCGAGCACTTAACCAGTGTGCCACCAGGGCTCCTATAACAAATATAGAACCAAAAAACCCATTGCCATCAAGTTGCTCCTGACTCATAGTGACCCTGTAAGTCAGAGTAGAACTGCCCCATAAGGTTTCCAAAGAGTGGCTGGTGGATTCGAACTGCTAACATTTTGGTTAGCAGCCATAGCTTGTAATCAGCGCACCACCAGGGCCCCATAACAAATATAACCAGAAAAAGATTTAATTTTGAAAACAAAAGAGGTGCTAATGGATACTGCCCATGTATATGTGATGAAATAACAGTAGCTAATATTTGTTGAATGCTTTTTATGCGCCAGTCCATTCTAAATCCTTTGCATTTATTTATTTAAAGCTCACCACAACCCTGTGAGATAAGCCTTCTTATTAACCCCATTTAAAGAGCAGTAAAGATGATTTAGAGAGCTAGAAAGTGGTAGAACCAGGATTCACACTCAGATAATCTGGCATCAGAAGCTGAGATCTTAACTACTATACTAAATTATGTTTCAGAACAATTGTTGCCTGAGCATGACAGTCTTCATCAAACAGATGTATGGTCACTATTCCTAGACAAGATGGAAGGCTCAATTATGAATATGGATTGAAATGTGTTATCTGTTTTCTTCAACACTAGAAAAAGATGTCTGAGACACATAGTCTAGAATAATAATCTAGAGTGGAGTAGTTTATACCCTGCCTAGGAGAGTGAAGGTAAAATGAAGTACCATCCATTCCACGTAGTCCATGGTGAATTGTAATGATCATATTGTAGCTATTCTTGGCTGCATAGAACTTTTATACATTGAACTTCTCTTCACATTCCTAGAACACATGGGATATGTGAGCCTGACACATAAACAGCCCTCTCTTCTTTTGTAAGTAAGTTTTAATTGCCATCTTTCTAGCAAAACAGCAGTTTAATACTTTGATATGTTAATATTTTAAAATCTAGAACAAAACTGTCAACCTAAGAAAAACGATTTGCAGGCAACCAAGGGCATCTTGTGATAAATAATTTATGGTTGGCAGTAAGAGCAGAGAGATCACATATATGGAAAGATAAGCATAGTTGAGTAGAAAATTACATTTTGTGAAGTGCAATTATAAATGCTTTTTATAAGTACTGTATATTCATTGAGTATAATCAAAAGAGTATTTTATTAAGAATTGTAATGACAAAGGGGAAAGAGAAGATCAAAACCATGTGGTTTTAACTGTACTATAGTCCTCTTCCACGTAACAAATGCACATTGGATTTACATAAATGTTGTTTTCTTTCTTTCTGGGGATTTTGACCAATTGAGGTTTAGTGATATAGGTTAAATACATTGATCTAAATTCCCAAGGTGTTGTTGGTTTGCACTGTTGTACTTCCACAGACTATATACATTTAACCTGTGCCAGCTACCTTACAAACCCACAAGAGGACCTAAAGGGAAGACTGTAGAAAGCTCAGTGCATTCTCATGCCCGCTATTGAGAAAGCAATGTAATTTATCTTTGCATAAGACAGATAATTACATGGTTTACAAGAGGAAGGATGGAAGATGAGGTTTCATCGCTTTCTTGAAGGCACTCATCGTAGTCTGCCTAGAGTTAAAGTTAATGAAAGAGACTCATGACTACCCCACGTGTGTAGAGTAGAACTGCTCTATAGGATTTTCAAGGCTATGACCTTTTGGAAGCAGATCCCCAGGCCTGTCTTCCAGCTGCCTCTGGGTGTGATGGAAAAGCCAGCCTTTTGGTTAGTAGTCAAGCTTAATGGTTTGCGCCACAAGGACTCCATGAGTTGGAATTGACAGCTAAGAACAACAACAAGGAAGAACAGAAAGACCATTCCTGATAACTACTGGGTGCTATCCTGTTTGCTGGCCATGTTCTCAGTTCTATCTTAATTATATCCTGCACCAGAGGTGAGTTTCTGGAGGGCAAAGACTTCTCTTACTCCTTTAGTATCTTCACAGCTCCAGCATATGATAGAAGTTCATCAGATGTTTATTCAGTTAAGGTGAAAGGCAGGTTAGAAGTCTATTGGGAAGGTGTTGAAAGTAAGTCTGAGGAGGTTGCTATCTGTTGTTGCTGTTCCAAGTCATAGCGACCCTATGTACAACAGTATGAAACACTGTCTGTTCCTGCACCATCCTCACAATCATTGTTATGTTTGAGCCCGTTTCGTTAAGGGTTCTCCTTTTTTTCGCTGACCCTCTACTTTACCAAGCATGATGTCCTTCTCCAGGGACTGGTCTCTTCTGTTAACGTGTCCAAAGTACATGAGATGAAGTTTCCCCATCCTTTCTTCTAAGGAGCATTCTGGCTGTACTTCTTCCAAGACAGATTTGTTCATTCTTCTGGCAGTCCATGGTATATTCAGTATTCTTCACCAGCACCATAATTCAAAGGTGTGAGTTCTTAAGTCTTCCTTATTCATTGTCCAGCCTTCCCGTGTATATAAGGTTATCGAAAATATCATGGCTTGGGTCAGGCACACTTTAGTCTTCAAAGTGACATCTTTGCTTTTCAACACTTTGCAGAGGTCTTTTGTAGCAGATTTGCCCCATGCAAATTTCCTGGCTGCTGCTCCCAGAGCATTGATTGTGGATCCAAGTAAAATAAAATCCTTGACAACTTTAATCTTTTCTCTGTTTATCACAATGTGGTTTATTGGTCTAGTTGTGAGGATTTTTGTTTTCTTTATGTTGAGTTGTAATCCATACTGAAGGCTGTGGTCTTTGATCTTTATAAGTAAGGGCTTCAAGTCCTCTTCACCTTCAGCAAACAAGGTTGTGTCATCTGCATATAGCATCACAGGTTGTTAATGAGTTTTCCTCCAATCCTGATGGCACATTCTTCTTCACATAATCCAGCTTCTTGGATTATTTGCTCAGAATACACATTGAATAAGTATGGTGAAAGATTACAACCTTGATGTACACCTTTCCTGACTTTAAACCATGCAGTATCCCCTTGTTCTGTTTGAACAACTGCCTGTTGGTCTATGTACAGGTTCCTTATGAACACAATTAAGTGTTGTAGAATTACCATTCTTCACAATGTTATCCATAATTTGTCACGATCCATACAGTTGAATGCCTTTGCATAGTCAATAAAACACAGGTAAACATCTTTTGGTATTCTCTGCTTTCAGCCAAGCTCCATCTGACATCAGCAGTGATATCCCTTGTTTCACGTCCTTTTCTGAATCTGGCTTGAACTTCTGGTAGTTCTGTCAATGTACTGCTGCAACCGCTTTTGAATGGTCTTCAGTAAAATTTTAGTTGTGTGATAATAATGATATTATTAGATAATTTCCCCATTCTGTTGGATCACCTTTCTTTGGAATGAGCACAAATATGGATCTCTTCCAGTTGATTAGACACCCAGTGGTACATCCATTTGTTGAAACATCTCAACTGGTATTCCATCAAATCCTGGAGCCTTGTTTTTCCACCATTCCCTTCAGTTCAGGTTGGACCTATTCCTTTAGTACCATCGTTTTTGATAATATGCTACCTCCTGGAATGGTTGAATGGTGACCAATTCTTTTTGGTACAGTGACTCTGTGTATTCCTTCCATCTTCTTTTGATGCTTCCTGCATTGTTCAATATTTTCCCCCATAGAATCCTTCAACTCGAGGCTTGATTTTTTTTTCTTCACTTCCTTCAGCTTGAGAAATGCTGAGTATGTTCCTCTCTTTTGGTTTTCTAACTCCAGGTCTTCGCACATTTCATTATAATTCTTTTTCTTCTCAAGCTGCCCTTTGAAATCTTCTGTTCAGCTCTTTTACTTCATATCTTCCTTTTACTGTAGATACTTTATGTTCAAGAGCAAGTTTCAGAGTCTCTTCTGACATCCATTTTGGTCTTTTCTTTCTTTCCTGTCTTTTTAATGACCTCTTGGTTTCTTCATGTGTGATGTCCTTGATGTCATTCCACAACTTGTCTTGTCTTCATTCAATGTGTTCAATGAGTCAAATCTATTCTTTAGATGATCTCTAAATTCAGGTGGAATATACTCAAGGTTGTATTTGGGCTCTTGCGGACTTGTTCTAATTTTCTTCAGTTTCAACTTGAGCTTGCAAGTGAGCAATTGATGGTCTGTTCTGCAGTTGGCCCCTGGCCTTGTTCTGACTCATAATATTGAGCTTTTCCATCATCTCTTTCCACAGATGTAGTTGATTTGGTTCCTGTGTATTCCATCTGGTGAGGTCCACATGTATAGTTGCTGTTTATGTTATTGAAAAAAGTTACTTGCAATAAAGTCGTTGGTCTTACAAAATTCTATCATGCAATCTCTGGCATCGTTTCTAGCACCAAGGCCACAATTTCCAACTGTCAAACCTTCTTTTTTGTTTCCAACTTTCACATTTCAATTAGCAGTAATTATCAATGCATCTTGATTGCAAGTTTGATCAGTTTCAGACTGCAGAAGTTGGTAAAAATCTTCAATTTCCTCATCTTTGGCATTAGTAGTTGGTGCATAAATTTGAATAATAGTAGTATTAACTGATGTTCCTTGTAGACATATGGATATTATCCTATCACTGACAGCACTGTACTTCAAGATAGCTCTTGAAATGTTCTTTTGATGATGAATGTGACGCCACTCCTCTAAACTTTGTCATTCCTGGCATAGTAAACCATATGATTGTCTGATTCAAAATGGCCAATACCAGTCCCTTTTAGCTCACTAATGTCTAGAGATATCAATCAATCATCATACATTCCATTTCATTTTTGACGACTTCCAATTTTCCTAGATTCATACTTTGTACATTCCATGTTTTGGTTATTAATGGATGTTTGCACCTGTTTCTTCTCATTTTGAGTCGTGCCACCTCAGCAAATGAAGGTCCCAAAAGCTTTACTCCATCCACGCCATTAAGTCTACTCTACTTTAAGGGAGCAGCTTTTCCCCAGTCATATTTTGAGTGCCTTCCAACCTGAGGGGTTCATCTCCTGGCACTATACCAGACAATGTTCCGCTGCTATTCATAAGGTTTTCACCAGCCAATTTTTTCAGAAGTAGACTGCCAGGTCCTTCTTCCTAGTCGGTCTTAGTCTGGAAGCTCAGCTGAACCTGTCCACCATGGGTGATCCTGCTGGTATTTGAAATACCCGTGGCATAGCTTCCAGTGTGAAAGCAACACACAAGCCACCACAGTACAATAAACTGACAGACATGTTGGGGGTTGCTATCCACCTGTACTCAAATAAGCAGCCATTTCAGGCTCTTAAGCAGGCTTTTTTTTTTTTTTTAAATCAAGATTGTTGTGTTAGGTTATCCCAGGGTTTCTTAACTTTGGTCTTATTGACAGTTGTTGTGGGAGACTGTCTTGTGCCATGTAGAATGTTCAGCAGCATTCCTCGCCTCTGCGTAATAGATGTCAGTAGGAAAGCCCTCAGTCGCAACAACAAAAACTGCCTCTTAAACATTGCCAAATATCCCGAGGGGGCGAAATGAACCCAAGCTGAGAACCACTGAGTTGTAAGGAGAAGTTAGTGAGGCTAGAAGTTGGGAAGATCAGATGCTCAGATCAGAAGAGGAGTTAAAAAAAAGGGGAGGGGGTAGAAGAGATAGTAATTCAAGTTTAATTTGCTCTAAGGTGTAGTACTCTTATTACTGTTGGTATTGTTGTAATTTACAATTACCCATTGTAATTTGTAGCCTCATATAGAAATGCTATGTGAGATTGAAGTAGAAATCTAAGGAACCCAATTAATAAGACAGTCTTATTTGTCTCCTCCGGTAAAATATGAAACCTGACATTGCTTGCAGAAAACTGTAGCCAGAGTTGTCAGAAAAATGTTATGGTGAGTTTTTCTTTCGCCTGGATACATGTGTCCTTTATGTAACTGAAAGTTCCAAACGTAAACATGAGCCTTTTAACGCAAATTGTCAGTTTAGATTTACAAAGCTTTCCATTTATTGTGCAAGAGAAAATTTCCCTTCAGTTTATGCATCTAATTCCCCCCTGCTAAGGAGTATATTGTGAAAATCCATGCTGTTACCCTTTGAAATGTGGAGCAACATCCCTTAAAGCATAGAGGACTTTACGTCCAGTCAGTTTTAGGAGAGGCCTGGGGATGCAGGAACATGAAATATGTATTAGATGCAAATATTTTGGTTTTGAGGAAATCTGCGCATTTGCTGTTTATTCCAGTGACATCAGCTAATAGTGGAGTTCACTGTAACTAAGTAATGTAGCCACAGCATCTGGTGGCATATAATTGTGACAGAGCTGCTGTTTACTGGTTAAATAAATTGAAGTTTCGGCTAGGTTTGGGCTATGTTGAGTTGCCACAGCTTCATTTTTCTAATCCTCTTTAAGTTCTATTCTTGTAAGAAATAAAGAACAGTCATCATATCTTCCTGTCTTTGGCATTCATGATTGGGATATGTGGATACTTTCAGTTCAGTATCCACTTGGAAAAGATGTTTGCTTGGTGTCCCTGCAGATTGATTACAAAACCCAAAATCTAAACTTGTTGCCGTTAAATCTGTTCTGACTCATAGCAACCCTATAGGACAGAGAACTGCTCCATAGGGTTTCCAAGGTTGTAATCTTTCAGAAAATGGACTGCCACATCTTTCTCCCACAGAGTGGCTGGTGGGTTCGAGCTAGCAACTTTTGTTAGCAGCCGAGCACTTAACCACTGTGCCACCAGGGCTCCTAGACTGATGACAGAGGCAGAGAAATGCCCTAATTTCTATCTGGCTCTTGATGCCTGATGCTTAGAGGTAATGTCCCTAAGGATATTGGTCTGGTCCCTTATAAAATTGCATGGTGATGCTTGAGATCATTTAGACAAGTTTTCATTTCTATCACAAAACTGGTTGATACAAGGTGCATGAAATCCGCTTGTATTTTTCAAGGTTAGTTTCTAGTGTTCTAAAACACCCTGTGTAATTTTGCAATTTAAAGTCATGTCTTGTATACTGTCTTGAGTTTGTCATCAGGCACAGTGTGAAAGGTGGCCCCAAGCACCCTGCTTCTTGGTGCAATGTTCAATCTCACATGATTGCTTGGCCAAGGAGAGGCCTCCTTGGTGTGGACATTAGTTCCGCGGCCTCAGTCCTGGGTTCCTACCGCCCCTTTCCCTAGCTTTCAACACATTCCAGCTTCTCAAAGTAGAACTCTTCCCCAGCTGGAGGATCAAGAAAGCATAAGCACAAGTCAGTGCGTAAATGAAAGGCTGCCCATCATTTGAAGTCCCTGGGTGGTAGGAACAGTTAACACATTCAGCTGCTAACCAAAAGGTTGGTGGTTAAAGTCTACCCAGAGGTACCTCAGAAGAAAGGCCTGGTGATCCACTTGGTAAAAAATTGGCCATTAAAAACTCTATGGAGCTGAAGTGGAGAAGGGGAGGGTGTTGACACATGGAGGGGTTGGCAGCCCATGTCACAAAACAGTTTGTGTATTAACTGTTTAATGAGAAACTAATTTGCTTTGTAAACTTTCACCTAAATCACAATTAAAAAAACCAAAAAACAAAAAAAGCTGTGAAGCACAGCTCTACCGTGACACACATGAGGTCACCATGAATTGGAGTTGACTTGAAGACAATTGGTGGTTGGTCCATCATTTAGAATTAGATGCCCATCACAGTTGATGCTATCTATGAAGATCACATTGTTTGCTTTGCACTAAGCACTCTACTCTACTTTTCTCACTAACTCTCCCATTCTCACCCTTTCTCCTCTCTCCCCTCTCTATTTTCTTTTCTTTCTTCCTTCATTTCCTACATGATACAACAATCAGGTAGTAAAGCATCTGACAGTAGTAATCCTGGCTTTGTGTGCAATTCTGACCTGTTTTTTTTTTTTTAATTGTGCTTTAGGTGAAAGTTAATTTCTCATACAAAAATTTATACGCATATTGTTATGTGACCCTAGTAGCAATCTCTATAATGTAACAGCATACTCCCCCTTTCCACCCTGGGTTTCCTGTGTTCATTCAACCAGCTCCTATCCCTTTCTGTCTTCTCATCCCACCTCTGGACAGGAGCTGCCCATTTAGTCTCGTGTAAGAAGCACACTCTTCACGACTATTATTTTATGTTTTATAGTCCAGTCTAATCTTTGTCTGGAGAGTTGGCTTCAAGAATGGTTTTAGTTTTGGGTTAACAGAGAGTCCGGGGGCTGGGTATTCTGGGGCTCTTCTAGTCTCAGTCACACCATTAAGTCTGGTCTTTTTACATGACTTTGAGATCTGCACCACACTTTTCACCTGCTCCATCAGGCACTCTCTGTTGTGTTCCCTGTCAGGGCAGTCATTGGTGGTAGCTGGGCACCATCTAGTTCTTCTGGTCTCAGACTGATGAAGTCTCTGGTTTATGTGGCCCTTTCTGTCTCTTGGGCTAATACTTTCCTTGAGTCTTTGGTGTTCTTCATTCTCCTTTACTCCAGGTGGTTGGGATCAATTGATGCATCTTAGATGGCCGCTTGCTAGCTTTTTTTTTTTTTAATTTAATTTTTTAAATTGTACTTCAGGTGAAGGTTTACAGAACTAATAGTTTCTCATTAAATAGTCAGTACACATATTGTTTTATGACATTGGTTAACAATCCCATGACATGTCAACCCTCTCCCTTCTTGACCTTTTTTTTTTTTTTGGTGAAAATATACATAGCTAAACATACATTATTTCAAAAATTTCTACATGCACAGTTCAGTGACATCGACCACGCTCTTCCAGTTGTGCTGTTATTCTCACTTTAGATGAAGGTTTACAGAACAAAATAGTTTCTCATTAAACAGTATACATGTTGCCCTATGACAATGGTTAACAACCTCACTACACATCAACACTGTCCTTACTTAACCTTGGGTTCCCTATCACCAGTTTTCCTGTCCCCTTCTGCCTTCTAGCCCTTGTCGCTGGACTGCTGTGCCTCATTAGTCCCGTTTTGTTTTATGGGGCTGTCCAATCCCTGGCTGAACGGTGAACCGTGGAAGTGACTTCACCACTAAGCTAAAAGGGTATCTGGGGGCCATACTCTCGGGGTTTCTCCAGCCTCCTTTCAGCCAGTAAATCTGGTCTTTTTGTGTGTGTGTTAGAATTTTGTTCTACATCCTTCTCCAGCTCTGTCCAGAACCCTCTGTTGTGATCCTGGTCAGAGCAGTCAGTGGTGGTAGCCAGGCACCATCTAGCTGTACTGGACTCAGTCAGGTGGAGGCCTTGGTAGCTGTGGTCCATTAGTCCTTTGGACTAATCTTTTCCTTGTATCCTGTTCTCTTCATTCTCCCTTGCTCCCGAAGGGATGAGACCAGTGGAGTATCTTAGATGGTTGCTCGCAGGCTTTTAAGACCCCAGACCCTACTCACCAAGGTAGAATGTACAACATTGTCTTTATAAACTGTGTTATGCCAATTGAGCTAGATGTTCCCTGAGACCATGGTCCCCACAGCCCTCTGCTCAGCAATTCAGTCCCTCAGGGAGCTTGGATGTGTCTATGGAGTTTCCATGACCTTTCCTTGTACAAGTTGTGCTGGTTTCCCCAGTATTGTGTACTGTCTCAACCTTCACCAAAGATACCACTTATCTATTGCCTATTTAGCATTTGCCCCCCACCCCTCCCATCCCTGGTAACCAACAAAGATTGTTACTTTTTGTGTGTAAACTTTTTCATGGTTTTTACAATAGAGGTCTCATACAATATTTGTCCTTTTGTGATTGACTTATTTCACCTAGCATAATGTCCTCCAGTTTCATCCATGTTATGAGCTGCTTCACAGATTCATCATTGTTCTTTCTTGTTGCATAGTACTCCATTGTGTGTATGTACCACAGTTTATTTATCCATTCATCTGTTGATGGACATCTAGGTTGTTTCCATCTCTTTGCTATTGTGAACAATGCTGCCATGAACATAGGTGTGCATATGTCTATATGAGTGACCAGTCTTATTTCTCTAGGATCTATTCCTAGGAGTGGGATTGCTGGCTTGTATGGTATTTCAATTTCTAGCTTTCTAAGGAAGCACCATATCATTTTCCAAAATGGTTGTATCATTTTGCATTCCCACCAGCAATGCATAAGAGTTCCGATCTCCCCGCAGCCCCTCCAGCATTTATTTCCAGTGTTTTTGATTCGTGCCGGTAATGCTGGGGTGAGATGGTATCTCACTGTGGTTTTAATTTGCATTTCTCTAATGGCTAGTGATCACGAGCATTTCCTCATGTGTCTGTTGGCTGCTTGAATGTCTTCTTTGGTGAAGTGTCTGTTCATTCTCTTTGCCCATTTTTTAATAGGATTATTTGTCTTTTTGTTGTAGCGGTGTTGGATTTTCTTGTAGATTATGGAGATTAGACCTTTCTCTGACTTGTACTGTCCAAAGTTTTTTCCCAGTCTGTAGGTTCTCTTTTTACTCTTTTGGTGAAGTCTTGAAGAGCATAGGTGTTTGGTTTTAGAAGAGTCCAGTTATCTGGCTTATTTTCTGGGGTTTGTGTGTTGATGGTTATGGTTTGTATCCTGTTAATGCTGTGTATTAGGGCCTGTAGCATTGGTCCTATTTTTTCTTCTATGAACTTTATAGTTTTTGTCTTTATATTTAGGTATTTGATCCACTTTTAATTAGTTTTTGTATATGGTGTGAGGTAGGGGTCCTGTTTCATTTTTTTGCAGATGGATATCCAGGTTTGCCAGCACCATTTGCTAAAAAGACTGTCTTTTCCCCATTTGATGGATTTTGGGCCCTTGTCAAAGAACAGGTTACCGCAGGTGGATGGATTTACATCTGGGTTCTCAATTCTGTTCCATTGGTCAATGTATCTGTCGTTGTACCAGTACCAGGCTGTTTTGACTACCGTAGCTGTATAGTAGGTTCTGAGGTTAGATAGTGTGAGTCCTCCAACATTATTCTTCTTCTTCAGTACTGCTTTACTTATTCGGGGCTTCTTCCCTTTCCATATAAAGTTAATGATTAGTTTTTCCATTGCTTTGAAGAATGTTGTTGGTATTTGGATTGGGATTGTGCTGTATTTGTAAATTGCTTTGGATAGAATTGTCATTTTCCAATGTTGAGACTACCTATCCATGAGCATGGTATGTTTTTCCATTTATGTAGATCCCTTTGGGTTTCTTGCAGTAGTGTTTTGTAGTTTTCTTTGTATAGGTCTTTTACATCCCTGGTTAGATTTATTCCTAAGTATTTTATTTTTTTAGGGGCTATTATAAATGGTATTGTTTTCCTGATCTCCTTTTCATCATTCTCTTTATTGGTGTATAGGAATCCAACTGATTTTTGTATGTTTATCTTGTATCTTGATAATCTGCTGAATCTTTATGTTAGTTCCAGTAGTTTTCTTGTGGAGTCTTTAGGGTTTTCTCTGTATAGTATCATGTCATCTGCAAACAGGGATAGTTTAACTTCTTCATTACCAATTTTGATGCCCTTTATTTCTTTTTCTTGCCTTATTGCTCGAGCTAGAACTTCCAGCACAATATTAAATATGAGTGGTGATAAAGGGCATCCTTGTCTTGTTCCTGTTCTCACGGGGAATGTTTTCAGCCTCTCTCCATTAAGAATGATGTTGGCTATTGGTTTTGCATAGATGCCCTTTATTACGTTGAGAAATTTCCCTTCTATACCTATTTTGTTGAGAGTTTTTATCAGGAATGGGTGTTGGACTTTGTCGAATGCCTTTTCTGCATCAATTGAGATGATCAGGTGATCCTTTTGTTTCCTTTTATTTATGTGGTGGATTACATTGATTGATTTTCTAATGTTGAACAATCCTTGCATACCTGGTATGAATCCTACTTGGTTGTGATGTATTATTTTTTTGATATGATGCTGAATTCTATTGGCTAGAATCTTGTTGAGAATTTTTGTGTCTATATTCATGAGAGATATTAGTCTATAATTTTTTTTTTTTGTGGTGTATTTGCCTGGTTTTGGTATCAGCGTTATGCTAGCTTCATAGGATGAATTCGGAAGTGTTGCTTCTTTTTCTATGCTCTGAAATAGCTTGAGTAGTACTGGTAGAAGCTCTTCTCTGAATGTTTTGTAGAATTCTCCAGGCTTGAGTAGTACTGGTAGAAGCTCTTCTCTGAATGCTTTGTAGAATTCTCCGGTGAAGCCATCTGGGCCAGGGCTTTTTTTTTTTGTTGGGATCTTTTTTATTACCTTTTCAATCTCTTCTCTTGTTATGGGTCTCTTCAGATTTTCAACATCACTTTGTTGTAGTTTGGGTAGGTAGTGTGTTTCTAGAAATTTATCCATTTCCTCCAGGTTTTCAAATTTGTTGGAGTATAGTTTTTCCTAATATTCTGTTATGATCCTTTTGATTTCAGTTGGGTCTGTTGTAATGTCGCCCATTTCATTTCTTATTTGGGTTATTTGCATCCTCTCCTGTTTTTCTTTTTTCAGCCTGGCCAGTGGTTTGTCGATTTTGTTGATTCTTTCAGAGAACCAACTTTTCATTTTGTTGACTCTTTCTATTGATTTTCTGTTCTCTATTTCATTTATTTCTGCTCTGATCTTTATTATTTCCTTTCTTCTGGTGGCTGTGGCCTTTTTTGCTGTTCTCTTTCTATTTGTTTGAGTTATGTAGTTAATGTTTTGATTTTGTCCCTTTCTTCTTTTTTGATGCATGCATCTATTGCTATAAATTGTCCTCCGAGGACTGCCTTTGCTGTGTCCCAAAGGTTTTGGTATGATGTGTTTTCATTATCGTTTGATTCTAGGAATTTTTTGATTCCATCTCTTATTTCTTCTATTACCCAATGATGTGTAAGCAGGGTATTATTCAGTTTCCATGTAATTGTTTGTTTGTTTATTTTTTCCTTGCTCTTTCTGTTGTTAATTTCTACCTTGATGGCATTGTGGTCAGAGAAGATACTCTGTATTATCTCACTGTTTTGGATCTTGTTGAGGATTGCTCTATGGCCTAAGATGTAGTCTATTCTGGAGAACTTTCCATGTGCATTGGAAAAGAGTGTGTACTTTGCAGCTGTTGGATGAAGTATTCTATATATGCCTGTGAGGTCAAGATGGCTGATTATGCCCTTTAGGTCTTCTGTATCTTTGCTGAGTTTCTTTTTAGTTGTTCTGTCCTTTACTGAAAGTGGTGTGTTGAAGTCTCCTACTATTATTGTGGAACTGTCAGTTTCTCTTTTCAGTGTTGTTAGAGTTTGTTTTATGTATTTTGGAGCCCTGTCATTGGGTGCATAAATGTTTATTATGCTTATGTCTTCATGATGGATCATCCCCTTAATCATTATATAGTGTCCTTCTTTGTCTTTTAGGGTGGATTTTGTTTTCAAGTCTATTTTATCTGAGATTAGTATTGTCACTCCTGCTCTTTTTTGGTAATTGTTAGCTTGATATATTTTTTTCCAACCTTTGACTTTTAATAAATTCATGTCTTTGTTTCTCAGGTGTGTCTCTTGTAGACAGCATATTGATGGATCCTGTTTTCTTATCCATTCTGTCACTCTCTGTCTCTTTATGGGTGCATTGAGTCCATTTACATTCAGTGTAATTATTGACAGATGTGAGTTTGTTGCTGTCATTTTGTAGTGCTTTTTTTTGTGGTGCTAACGTTTTCTTTGTTCTTCTCACTGTCCTGTGCTGAATTACTTTTGTTTGTGGATTTTCTTTTCATTTCTTTTGTTTTTGTAGGTTTTGTTTTTGCTGAGACTTTATGTTTTTCCTTTTTATTTTTATGAGTATGTTTGTCAACTTTCTTTGTGGTTACCATGAAATTTACCCTTATCTTTCTAAGTTTGAAGCAGTCTATTATTACTTGGTATCGCCTTGCCTTCCTCTCCATTAGAAGGTTCTATACCTACACTGTTTATTCCCTCTTTTATTGTTCTGATGTTGTCATTTACAGATTAACTGCTCTGATTCCCTGTTGTATTTCTTTTGGTTTTGGATAGTCCTTGACAGTTCATTTCCTAGATTTGTAACTGGCTGGTATGATCCTGCTTCCTAGATTCAGCCTGTGAGCTGAAGTTGTTTGTTCTCAGACTGAAGAACTCCCTTTAATAATTCTTGTAAGTTTGGTTTGGTTTTTACATATTCCCTTAATTTCTGTTTATCTGGAAATGTCCTAATTTCACTATCATATTTGAACGAGAGTTTTGCAGGATATATTATTCTTGGCTGGCAATGTTTTTCTTTCAAGGCTTTATATATGTCATCCCATTGCCTTCTTGCCTGCATGGTTTCTGCTGAATAATCTGAGATTAGTCTTATTGTTTCTCCTCTGTATGTGACTTCTTGTTTTTCATGAGCTGGTCTCAGGATTTTTTGTTTGTCTCTGGTTTTAGCAAGTGTGATTATGATATGCCTTGGTGATTTTCTTTTGGGGTCTATTCTATATGGGGTTCATTGAGCTTCTTGGATGGCCAGCTTCCCATCTTTCATGATATTGGGGAAGTTTTCTGCCAGCAGTTCTTCAGTGATCCTCTCTGTGTTTTCTGTTTCCTCCCCCTGTTCTGGAACTCCGATCACTTGCAGATTTTTGCTTTTGATTGTATCCCACATAATTCTCAGGGTCTCTCCATTTTTCTTTGTCCTTTTTAATGAGTTTTCCTCAAACAGAGTTGTATCCAGGCATTTATCTTCAATCCCACTGATCCTGTCTTCCACCTTTTCATATCTGCTCCTCAGCCCTTCTATAACATTGTCCGTTTCTGAAATCATGTTGTTTCTCTTTTGGATTTCTAATTGTTGTTTTTGTATAATTATATTTGTGAATTTATTTTGGCATTTTGTTCCTGCATTATTTTCCTGAATTCTTCCATTTTTTTGTCTGTATTTTCCATGAATGTGTCTGTCTTTTCAATGAATGTGTCTATTTTTTCCACATTTTTATCTGCTTTTTGCTTCAACTCTTGGATAATTCTGAGTATTAGAGATTTGAATTCCCTATCAGGTAGTTCCAGTGCCTTTTCTTCCACTGGAAAGTCATCTGGTGTTTTATTTTGGATGTCTACTGGAATCATCCTGTCCTGTTTTTGTAAATGTTTTGATATTGTTTGCTGTCTTCGGGGCATTCAGTAGTTATTTTTCTCATTTATTGATTGTAGATTTGTTTGTTTTGTCCTTTTTTTTTTTTTTTAATTTGGCTATGTCTGAGCAGGCGGGGTGTGTGTTCTTTGTTGTTTGCTCATCTGCGGGCACGATACTTTTCGTCTCCTCCAATTGGCAGTGTCAGATATGGTACAGCAGGGCAGGTCTAGCTGAAGAGAAGTTGCTAGGATGAGTTGTTTGTGGCACTTACTCAGCCACCAGGGCATGTTGGTAATCAGTGCGGGGCAGGTTCTGGTAGGCCGTGCCTGTGCTGCTTGGTGGTATGATGTTAATTGCACAGTGCAGGTAGGCACGATGTTGGGGGAGATTGTGATGTGTGGAGCTAAGATAGGTGTGGGAGAGAGGAGAGAGGAACAGGAGCCAAAAACATACAAACAAAAAAGAGTGTTAAGGGAGCTTGCCGTTGGAGTGGAGAGATGAGAGACTATGAAATGGAAAAAAACAAGAAGTGGAAGAAGAATAGGAAAAAAAAAGAAAAGAAAAGAATGAATAAATAAAAATTAGAAAGAAAAAAGAACAGCAAAGTTCCCATGGATCCCACCAGTGTGGCTACGAGGTCTGGGGAAGTTGTTCTCAGGTGTTGAAGTATAGCCTGGCTAGAATGCATAGAGGTATTCAGTGCCAGGTATTCAGGGGACAGGAAGAGAAGGAAAGTATAGAGAGATGAAAAAATGAGTAATGAAGAAAGACCAAGGGGGAAAAAGAGGGAAAAGAAAACAAATCAAAAAAAAAAAAAAAAAAAAAGAACAAGAAAAGCCCCCCAAAAAACGGGGCAGGGAGGAAGCCACGAAAAAAGAAATGCCTTCAGGGATCCCTCTGCGCGTCTGCACAAGCTGAGGGGGTACGTTCCAAGCCGCGTAGCACTGCCTGTCCAGAACGGGCTCCCAACTGGAGAAAAGAAAAAAAGAAAAAGAAAACAAACAATTCAAAACAAGCCAAAAAAAAAAAAAAAAAAGGCCCCAGGATCCCACCAGCATGGCAGCACAGACCAGGCAGCAGTTCCACGCTCAAACAGAGCTCTGCAGCCCCTTAGGAAGAAGCAAAGATGGACTCTGGAGCCAGGTATTTGAGCGAAAGGAGGGGTAGTTGGTGAGAAGTAAGGAAGAAATCAAAAGAAGCAGAAAAAAGCAACACCAGCAGCCACGGCCAGTGCGGACAGGTGGAATCCAAGCAGCTGGTGCTTCCCGGCCGAGAGACTGTGGCTGCAGGAAGCAGAGGAGGCCAAGTGGGGGTGAAGAAGGGCGGACGGTAGGAAAGCGTATATCGCTGTTTATCGGTTGTTCTGTCTCCTGCTGGAAGCTCCATGAAGCTGCTTTCTCATAGCCCCTGTTCACTGGTCTCCGATAGGAGTCCAAGATGGTGGATCTGTGCTGAGTTAGCTGATAGGGGACCTCTGCATGAATCTCTCCTCGCTTTCTGTTCTCTGTCAGTTTCTCACTCCATTTGGTGCTTGGCTGAGTTCTTTATCTCTTCATTTGATGTTTTAGGGTTTCAGGATTGCTGTTTTCTGTTTGACTTAGTTTTTCGGATCTTTGCTGTGGAGGTACAGTATGGTGCTTCTGCCTACAGCGCCATGATGCCAGAAGCCTCTCACTAGCTTTTAAGACCCCAGACGCCACTCACGTGGGATGCAGAACATTTTCTTAATAAACTTTGTTATGCCAATTGACCTAGATGTTCCCTGAAACCACAATCTCCAGATCCCTGCCCCTGCTACTCTGTCCCTTGAACTGTTTGGTTGTGTTTAGGAAACTTCTTAGCTTTTGATTTAGTCCAGTTGTGCTGACTTCTCCAGTACTGTGTGTTGTCCTCCTTTACCTAAGATAATTCTTGTCTACTATCTACTTGGCGAATTCCCCTCTCCCTCCCTTTCCACCCTTGTAACCATCAAAGAATGTCTTCTTCAGTGCTTAAATCTTTTCTTGAGTTTTTATAATAGTGGTCTCATACAATATTTGCCCTTTTGTGACTGACTAATTTCACTCAGCATAATGCCTTCCAGATTCATCTATGTTGTGAGATGTTTCGCAGATTCATCATTGTTCTTTATTGCTGGGTAGTATTCCATTGTGTGAATTTACCATAATTTGTTTATCCATTCATCTCTTGATGGGCATCTAGGTTGTTTCCATCTTTTTGCTATTCTGAACAGTGCTGCAGTGAACATGGGTGTGCATATATCTGTTAATTCTGATCCATTTAAAGATGACTCTGTAAAGAAAGTTTTAGTCTTTAGGGAGAAGGCAGGGGTGGCAATAGTGCCCTCTCAAATAGCATTAAAGCAATACATCCGGATGTGCAACCTTCCACTACATTAGAACTTCTAGCTACAAAAAAAGATGGTTTACACAGTCAGTGGAGTCACTGGGTGGGGCAAATTGTCAATGTGCTTGACTGCTAACCGAAAGCTTAGAGACTCAAGTCCTCCCAGAGACACCTTGAAGAAAAGGCCTGGCCATCTACTGCTGAAAAATCAGTCATTGAAAACCCTATGGAGCACAGTTATACTCTGACACACATGGGGTCATCATGAGTTGGGGTCAAGTCAATGGCAACTTGTGGTGGTTGTTACACCAGTTAGTGAATCAGCAAATACTCAGTATTCTCATACCTACCTGATTAGTGTTCGAGTCTATATCCTGTGAAGAGTACACTGTAGCCCACCTAGCCACTGGAGCTAAGGTACAGGGGTTGGAATCTCAGCTCTGCAGTCTACTAGCTGTGTGCCCTTGGGTAAATAGACTAGCATCCTGCACTTCAGTTTCCTGATTCATAACAGGGGACAATAATAGCCTAGCTCCCTCACTGAGGGGTTGTGAGGATTAAATGGATTTAAAAATGCAACCTGCTAGCCCATATTTTGTACTCAATAGATGTCAGCTAGTATTAATACATACTTTTCCTCAAGAAACTTGCAAACCAATTAGGGAGATGGGACAACATACTTGAAAGAATTACAAAGAAGAGTCTGTCATGGAGTTTTAGGTGTTATGGCCTAAGTGCCTTGGGAGTTTAAAGAAGAGTGAATACTTTCAGCATCTGGGTGATCAGGTAGTGAATATTTGTTGTTAGTTGCCACTGAGTTGGACCTGACTCATGGTGACACAATGTTTAACAGAATAAAACATTGCCTAATTCTGCACCACCTTCATGATTGTTGATGTGCTCGAGTTCATTATTGTGACCATTGTATATTTTCAGTGCCTTCCAACCCAGGAAGCTCATCTTCCAGCACTATATGGACAATGTTCTATTGTGATCCATGGGTTTTCTTTTTTTGCAGATGAAAGATTTTATTGTTGTAGTTTAGATGAAGTTTACATTTCAAGTTAGTTTCCCATACAAAAATTTATACATAGATTGTTATGTGACCCTAACTGCTCTCCCCATACTGTGACAGCACACTCCTCCTTTCCACCCCTGATTCTCCATGTCCGTTCAACCAGTTCCTAACCCTCTCTGCCTTCCGGTCTCACCTCTGGACAGAAGCTGCCTGTTTAGTCTCTTGTATCTACTTGAGATAAGAGGCATACTCCTCACGAGAGTATCCCTTTATGTCCCATGGTCCAGTCCAATCCCTGTCTGAAGAGTTGGCTTCGGAAATTGTTTTAGTTCTGGGCTGATAGAGAATGCAGGGCCATACTTCCTGGGATTCTTTCAGTCTCAGTCAGACCATCAAGTCTGGTCTTCTTACTAGAATTTGAGTTCTGCATCCCACCTTTCTCCTGCTCCATCAGTGACTCTCTGTTGTGTTCCCTGTCAGGGCAGACATTTGGTGGTAGCCGGGCACCATCTACTTCTTCTGGTCTCAGGCTGATGAAGTCTCTGGTTTATATGGCCCTTTCTGTCTCTTGGGCTAATACTTTACTTGTGTCTTTGGTGCTCTTCATTCTCCTTTACTCCAGGTGGTTGGGATCAATTGATGCATCTTAGATGGCCACTTGCAAGCTTTTAAGACCCCAGATGCCACTCATCGAAGTAGGATGCAGAACATTTTCTTAGTAAGCTTTGTTATGCCAGTTGGCCTAGATGTCCCCTGAAAGCATGGTCCCCAGATCCCTACACCTGCTACTCTGTCCCTCAAAGTGTTTGTTTATGTTCAGGAAACTTCTTAGCTTTGGTTTAGTGCAGTGTGCTGACTTCCCCTGTAGTGTGTGCTGTCCTTCCCTTCACCTAAGATAAAACTTGTCTACTGTCTAGTTAGTGAATAACCCTCTCCCTCCCTCCCCACCCTCATAATCCTCAAAGAATGTTGTCTTCTGTGTTTAAACCTTTTCTTGATTTCTTATAATAGTGGTCTTATACAATATTTGCCCTTCTGTGACTGACTAAATTCACTCAGCATAATGACCTCCAGATTCCTTCACGTTATAAAATGTTTCACGGCTTCATCGTTGTTCTTTATTGTTATGTAGTATTCCATTGTGTGGATATACCATAATTTGTTTATCCATTTGTCCATTGATGGGCACCTAGGTTGTTTCCATCTTTTTGCTATTGTGAACAGTGCTGCAGTGAACATGAGTGTGCATATATCTATTCGTGTGATGACTCTTATTTCTCTAGGATATATTCCAAGGAGCAGGACAGATGAATCGTATGGTACTTCTATTTCTAGCTTTTTAAGGAAGCACCAAATTGATTTCCAAAGTGGTTGTACCATTTTACACTCCCACCAACAGTGTATACATGTTCCAGTCTCTCCACAACCTCTCCAGCATTTGTTATTTTGTGTTTTTTGGATTAATGCTAGCGTTGTTGGGGTGAGATGATATCTCATTGTAGTTTTGATCTGCATTTCTCTAATGGCTAATGATTGTGAGCATTTCTTCATGTGTTAGTTAGCTGCCTGAATATCTTTGGCGAAGTGCCTTTTCATATCCTTTGCCCATTTTTTAATTGGGTTATTCGTCTTTTCGTTGTTGAGGTTTTGCAGTATCTTGTAGATTTTAGAGATTAGACGCTGATTGCATTTGTCGTAGCCGAAAATTTTTTCCCAGTCTGTAGGTTGTCTTTTTACTCTTTTGGTGAAGTCTTTTGATGAACGTGTTTCATTTTTAGGAGCTCCCAGTTATCTAGTCTCTCTTCTGGTGCTTGTGCATTGTTACTTATGATTCCTATTCTGTTTATGCCTTGTATTAGGGCTCCTAGCATTGTCCCTATTTTTTCATCCATGATCTTAATCGTTTTCGATTTTATATTTAAGTCTTTGATCCATTTTGAGTTAGTTTTTGTGCACAGTGTGAGGTATGGGTCTTGTTTCAGTTTTTTGCAGTTGGATATCCAGTTATGCCAGCACCATTTGTTAAAGAGACTGCCTTTCCCCCAATTAACCAACTTTGGGCCTTTGTCAATATGAGCTGCTCATAGGTGGATGAATTTATGTCTGGATTCTCAATTCTGTTCCATTGGTCTGTGTATCTGTTGTTGTACCAGTAACAGGCTGTTCTGACTACCATGGCAGTATAATAGTTTCTAAAATCAGGTAGTGTGAGGCCTCCCACTTTGTTCTTCTTCTTGAGTAATGCTTTACTCTTCGGGGCCACTTCCCTTTCCATATGAAGTTGGTGATTTCTTTCTCCATCCATTAAAAAATGCTGTTGGAATTTGGATTGGGATTGCATTGTATCTGTAGATCACTTTGGGTAGAATTGACATTTTCACAATGTTGAGTCTTTCTATCCATGAGCAAGGTATGTTTTTTTCACTTATGCAGGTGTCTTTTGGTTTCTTGCAGTATTGTCTTGTAGTTTTCATTGTATAGGTCTTTTACATCTCTGTAGATTTATTCCTAAGTATTTTATCTTCTTGAGGGCTATTGTCAATGGTATTGATTTGGAGATTTCCTCTTTGAGGTTCTCTTTTTTGGTGTAAGGGAATCCAACTGATTTTTGTATGTTTATCTTGTATCCTGAAACTTTGCTGAAATCTTCTATTAGTTCCAGTAGTTTTCTTGTGGATTCTTTGGTGGTTTTCTATGTATAAGATCATATCATTACTGCAAATAGAGATACTTTGACTTCTTCTCTACCAATGTGGATGCCCTTTATTTCTTTTTCTAGCCTAATTGCTCTGGCTAGGACCCCCAGGACAATGTTGAATAAGAGTGGTGATAAAGGGTATCCTTGTCTGGTTCCCATTTTCAAGGGGCATGCTTTCAAAGTCTCTCCATTTAGGATGATGTTGGCTGTTGGCTTTCTATAAATGCCCTTAATTATATTGAGGAATTCCCTTCTATTCCTATTTTGTTGAGTGTTTTTATCATGATTGGGTGTTGGACTTTGTCAAATGCCTTTTCTGCATAAATTGATAAGATCATGTGGTTCTTGTCTTTTGTTTTATTTATGTGATGGATTATATTGATTGTTTTTCTAATGCTGAATCATCCCTGTATACCTGGTATAAATCCCACTTGATCATGCAGAATTATTTTTTTGACATGTTGCTGAATTCTGTTGGCTAGAATTTTGTCGAGGATTTTTGCGTCAATGTTCATGAGGGATATTGGTCTGTAATTTTCTTTTTTTGTGGTGTCTTTACCTGGTTTTGGTATCAGGGGCTATGCTGGCTTCGTAGAATGAGTTTGGGAGTATTCTATCCCTTTCTATGCTCTGGGATACTCTTGGTAGCAGTGGTGTTAACTCTTCTCTGAGAGTTTGATAGAATTCTCCAGTGAAGCCATCCAGGCCAGGGTTTTGTTTTTATTGGGAGTTTTTTAATTACCTTTTCAATCACTTCTTTTGTTATGGGTTTATTTATTTGTTCTACCTCTGTTTGTGTTAGTTTAGGTAGGTAGTGAGTTTCTAGAAATTTGTCCATTTCCTCTAGGTTTTCAAATTTGTTAGAGTACAATTTTTCATAGTACTCTGTTATGATGCTTTTAATTTCACTTGGGTCTATTGTGATATCACCCATCCCATTTCTTATACGGGTTATCTGCTTCCTCTCCTGTTTTTCTTTTGTTTGGCCAGTGGTTTATCAATTTTGTTGATCTTTTCAAAGAACCAGCTTTTGGTCTTGTTAAGTCTTTCAATTGTTTTTCTATTCTCTATTTCATTTAATTCTGCTCCAATTCTTATTATTTCCTTTCTTTTGGTGCCTAGGGGATTCTTTTGCTGGTCTCTTTCTACTTGTTCCAGTTGTAGGGTTAATGTTTTGATTATGGCCCTGTCTTCTTTTTGGATGTGTGCATTTATTGCTATAAACTGACCTCTGAGCACTGCTTTTGCTGTGTTCCAAAGGTTTTGGTAGGATGTGTTTTCATTCTCGTTTGAGTCTATGAATTTCTTTATTCCATCCTCAATTTCTTCTATAACCCAGTATTTTTGAGCAAGGTGTTGTTCAGTTTCCATGCGTTTGATTTTTTTTTCCATGCTTTTTCTGTTGTTGATTTCTACTTCTATGGCTTTATGGTCAGAAACAATGCTTTGTAATATTTTGATGCTTTGGATTTTGTTAAGGCTTGCTTTATGGCCTAATATGTGGTCTATTCTGGAGAATGTTCAATGTGTGTTGGAAAAGAAAGTATACTTGGCTGCTGTTGAGTGAAGTGTTCGCTATATGTCTATGAGATCAAGTTGGTTGATTGTAGCATTTAGATCTTCCATGTCTTTGTTGAGCTTCTTTCTGGATGTTCTGTCCTTCACCGAAAGTGGTGTGTTGAAGTCTCCTACTACTATTGTGGAGCTGTCTATCTCTCTTTTCAGTGCTGTTAGAGCTCATGTATTTTGGAGCCCTGTCATTGGGTATATTTATTATAGTTATGTCCTCCTGGTGTATTGACCTTTTAATCATTATATAGTGTCCTTCCTTATCCTTTGTGGTGGATTTTATTTTAAAGTCTATTTTGTCAGAGATTAATATTGCCACTCCTGCTCTTTTTTGAGTGTTGTTTGCTTGATATATTTTTTTGCATCCTTTAAGTTTTAGTTTGTTTGTGTCTTTAAGTCAAAAGTTTGTTTCTTGTAGGCAGCATATAGACAAATCATGTTTTTTTTAATCCAATCTGCCACTCTCTGTCTCTTTATTGGTGCATTTAGTCCATTTACGTTCAGCGTAATTATTGATAGGTATGAGTTTAGTGCTGTCATTTTGATGGCCTTTTTTTATGTTTTGTTCACAGTTTCTTTGTTCCACTTAATTTTCTGTGCTGAGTCATTTTTCTTTGTGTATTTTCTTTTCGTCTTTTTCATTGTTGTTGATTTTGTGTTTGCTGAGTCTTTATATTTTTCTTGTTTTTTATTTTGACTTGTAGGATTATTAGTTTCCTTTGTGGTTACCTTAATATTTACCCCTATTTTTCTAAGTTTATACCAGTCTTTTATTTCTTTATATCACTTTGACTTCCTCTCCATATACAAAATATATATCTACATTTTTTAAGTCCTTCTTTTTTGTTTTAATGTTGTCATCTTTTACATATTGACATCTGTTTTTCTATTGTCAGTGTTTTAGCTTTGATTTCTTTTTTGACTTCTCCATGAGGCTACTCTGTCTTGTGTTCTAGTCTTGGGTTGTTATCTGATGTTACTGATTTTCTAACCAGAGGATTCCCATTAGTATTTTTTTGTAGTTTTGGTTTGGTTTTTGCAAATTCTCTAAACTTCTCTTTATCTGGAAATGTCCTAATTTTGCCATCATATCTGAGAGACAGTTTTGCTGTATATATATATAATTCTTGGCTGGCAGTGTTTTTCCTTCAAGGCTTTATATATGTCATCCCATTGCCTTCTTGCCTGCATAGTTTCTGCTGAGGCGTCCGAGCTTATTCTAATTGACTCTGCTTTGTAGATGACTTTTCGTTTACCCTTAGCCCCTCTTAAAATTCTCTCTTTATCTTTGGTTTCGGTAGGTTTGATTATAATATGTCTTGGTGACTTTCCTTTGGGATCTACCTTATGTGGGGTTTAATGAGCATTTTGGTTTGATATCTTGTCATCTTTCACGATATCAGGGAAGTTTTCTGCCAACAAACCTTCAACAATTCTCTCTGTATTTTCTGTTATCCCCCCTGTTCTGGTACTCCAATCACCTGTAGGTTATTCCTCTTGATAGAATCCTACATAATTCTTAGGCTTTCTTCATTTATTTAAATCCTTTTATCTGATTTTTCCTCAAATCAGTTGGTGTCAAGTGCTTTATCTTCAATCTCACTAATTCTGACTTCCATTGCCTCAATTCTGCTCCTAAAACTTTCTATTGAGCTGTCTAAATCTGAAATTTTATTGTTCATCTTCTGGATTTCTGATTGCTGTGTCGCTATGGATTCTTGTCCCCTGTTAAATTTGTCATTATGCTCTTCTCTAATCTTTTTAATTTCCTCTATTGCATGTTGTGCACTTTGCTTAATTTCCTTCCTAATTTCTTGAAGAGTTCTGTATATTAATCTTTTGTATTCTGCCTCTGGAAAATTTCTAGATTCTTTATTTTGGGAGCTTGCTGAAGCCATTAGGGATTGCTTCACATCATATGTGATTTATTATTGATTGTTTTCTCTAAGCCATCAATAGGTTATTATATTTATTTATTTTATGTTTGCTTACTGTGTCCTAGCTTCTTGGTTTGTTTTTATACGCCCAAATAGGCTGCTCACATGAGCTAGTTTGATTATTGGCACCTTTGAAGCTCTAATGTCCTGTCACCAGGTGGTTAGATCTGTTACTAGTTATGTGAGCTCAGGAGTCCGCCCACTGCTTGTGTATGGATTCAGCTCAGGTGCCCAGGGAGATAGCCACCAAGTGTGTGGTTGTAGGCTCTGTCCTACAGTCCTAGAGAGGCATGGCTGATTGGTGTAGGCACAGGCATCTGGCTGCAGCAGGGGGATACACTCTGAGCAAGGCAGAGGGCTGACGGCCGCCCCCGAGTGTCCAGAAGGAAGGCATGTCCCGTTCTCTAGAGCACATAGGTAGGTGGGTTTTGCAGCCAGACTATGAGCACCCAGTGCTGTTGGCTGTAAGGCCTGGGGGGTACCTCTTATTCTTGGGCCACTATTGCAAGTGGCTAGGTGGCGTGGGTGGTGCTACCAGTCCTCAGGCCCCCAATGTGGGTAGGTGAAGACCCTGCTTAATGGGCAGAGCATTGTCAAATGTCACCAATCTGCCACTTCCCAGCTGAAACAGTTGAAGTTAGAGTGCCGGTGTATACCCTGTTGTACTGCGGTAATGAGGGCCTATGCTGTTGAAATGGGCCCACGCAAGTCTCTGCAGGGTGAAAGGCACTCAAAGTCCGTGGATCCCTTATGCCTGTGCCTAGGCAAAGGAACTGTGGCTACCCTGGGTTCCTGGCTTAGGGGAGCTGGCAGTTTATTTTTTCCCGTTTTTTAATTTGTTTACTCTCCAAGGCCGGGAAAATGGCTCAGGGCATGTGATGGATCCTACTTCCGGCCCAGGAGACTCGGCAATTCCTGAAGCTGGTCAGGGACCCTGTGCAGAGCAGGGAGTGGGGAGGTAAATGGGAGAGAAGTTTTTCCCTAAAGAGGGTATTTTTGATCCATGTGCTAGGCCGTATGCAAGTACTTATCTTTCACTGATCCAGGGCAGCTTCTCACTGGTTCTGCGTGGCCGAGTAGACTCTCTGGCACTAGGTCTTTTCCAGTGCAAAACATGTGCCTCCCGAGCACTGCTGCTTGTCTATGTCACTGCTCACTCGTGACTGAAGGGCTCAGGCTCTGGCCGGCTCAGGTCTGGCAACTCCTTGCTGCTTTCAAACTGTCTCTCCCTCCCCCTGCCACTCAGTCCAGTTCCTCAACTTTGCCTTAGATGTTCAGGGCTCCTAGATTGTCATATATAATTGATTCACTCATTTTTTTGGGTCTTGTTGTAAGAGGGTCCTCTGGAAGTGTCTGACTACTCCACCATCTTGGCCCCACCCTAATCCATAGGGTTTTCATTGGCTAATTTTCAGAAATAGATGGCTAAGCTTTTCTTCCTAGTATGTGTTAGTCTGGAAGCTCTGTTGAAACCTGTCCACCATGGATGACCCTGCTAGTATTTGCAGTACTGGTCACATAGCTTCCAGCATCACAGCAGTGCACAAGCCACCACAGTATGACAAATGGACAGCACCCACGCCACCTAGCCACTTGTGATAGGGGCCCAAGAATAAGATATGCCCCCCAGGGCATGATTATTAGAGGAGAGAAATTATGTTAGAGTTTGACAGTTGTTCAGCCACCATGTGTTAGGCATGTACAATTCCCATTACTTGCTCACTCAAATGCATGTTAACTCTGTAACATTCATCTTGTGAATCACAATACCCCTGAAAGGAGGAACAATTATATCTGTAATAGGCATTTGACTAAATAACCCTTACAGTCCTTATGCCATTTAATCCTTTTAACTACCCTGGAATTAGTATTACTATTTCCATTTTACATATGAAGAAAATTGAGGTCCAGAGATGTTAAATACTTTGTCTAAGGTCAAAGTGCTCATAAATGGCAGTGCTGAGATTGGAACTCAGGTTATCTGATGCCAGAGCATGCAAAGAGGAGAATGTAGGGTGTAGAAGCTGAGCAAACACAGGAACAGGGGCATAGGGGGAGCCTGAAAGAGGCGGGGAGGGCAGGGAACCAGTGTGGCGAACCATGGAAATGGAATAGGGTCCACTGGGAGTCAGAGATGAATTGGGATTGCTGCGGTGGGGTTGCTTAAAAAGGATTCCACAGGCCAAGTAAAGGTGTTGGGATTTGACTTGGTAGGCAACAGGAAGCTTTTACTAGCCCTTGGGCACAAGAGCGAGTGACAGGATGAAATAAGGTATTAGCAAGATTAGTCTGGTGTGGAGGCAAACGGGTTGTTTTGAGATTAACCCATTGCCCTGGAGTCGATTTTGACTCATAGCACCCCACAGGGTTTCCAAGGTTGTAAATTTTTACAGAAGCAGACTGCCACATCTTTCTCCCAAGGAGCGGTTGGTAGGTTCGAACTGCTAAACTTTTAGTTAACAGCCAAGCACTTAAGCACTGCACAACCAGGGCTCCTACTGGGAGATTAGAAGGGTAAGTTTAGGCTGAGGGGAGGCAGCTAGGCAGAAGGCAGCAGGAGAAATGCAGATGCCAGCTGGTGAGGACTCAGATTGGGGGGATGGTAAAAAGAACAAGGAGGAAACTCAAATCTATGAGACCTCTTAAAGGCAATATTGACACATCTTTGTGACAGCTTGCATGAGGAGGGTAAATAAGAGCAGGGAGATCAAAATAATCCCAGATGGTTTGCCCTAGCAGTCCTGAAAATAGTGATGTCTCAGACAAGATAGGGAAAACTGGGGAGATGGAGGGGGGTGGATTAGTTGTGTTTTCCACACAATGAGCTTGAGGGAACTCCTGTAACAAACTGGACAATAGGGGATTGAAGAATAAGTGAGAAGTCAAGGCTGGAGACAAAGATTTGATAATCAGCCATAACAGAAGCAATGAAAGATAATACACCTCCAAGGCAATGATGATGCACATGGCTGTTGTTGTTAGCTGGTGGAGTTGGCTCCTGACTCATGGTGACCCTTGTGCACAAAGGAACGGAATACTGCCTAGTTCTGTGCCATCTCGATGATCAGTTGTGGATTGGACTGTTGGGATCCATAGGGTTTTCACTGTCTGATTTTCAGAAGGAAATCACCAGGCTTTTCTTCCTAGTCCATTACAGCCTGGAAGCTGCACTGAAACCTGTTCAGCATCAAAACAACACGCAAACCTCCAGTGACAGACGGGTGGTGGCTGCACATGAGGTGCATTGGCAGGGAACTGAACCCAAGTATCTCACATGGATAGGCTGGAATTCTACCACTGAACCACCCCACTGTCCCCAAAGGTTAGGGGTGAAAATAAGGCAAAGTGGCAGCAAAGAGAAAAAGTTGGATTTTTTTGGATGGTTACAGGAAAATGAGAGGTATTTCAAGAAACAATGGTAAGAACAATTAAAAGACAACAGACAGGCTCAGAAGGACATTATTGGGGGCCTTTAAGATAGTAGCTTCAGTGGACTAGGAGAATAGATGCCAGACAGAAGCAGGTGGGGGAATGGAGAAGAGAGAATGGAGCTGTATGGAGAATCTACAATTGAGGTTTGAGGAGTGAAAGGAAGAGAACAATAGGATAGATCTGCTGTGGAAGGGGCAGCAGGATCAAAAGAAGGTCATGTTTGAAGGTGCAATGTGATTCTTGGTACAGAGAGAATTTCACAAGTTCACAGGCTGTAGAATAGATAGGCATAACACAGAAAGGAAGTGCTGGGGTAGGGAACATTTTGCAGCTTTCTACACGGCACTGGAACAGTTGTCCTGCCCTAAGGAGAAATGGAAGGTTTTTCTATATCCTTTATACCAGTGGTCTCCAAACTTCTTTTGATTGCTTAACCCTATTAGTACAATATTTTTGAGCACTTAGACTCAATATTACACCTGAACCTAAAGAAAATGAAAATCCTTACAACTGGACCAATAAACAACATCATGACAAATGGAGAAGAAATTAAAGTCGTTGAGGATTTCATTCTTCTTGGATCAACAATCAATGTCCATGGACTCAGCAGTCAAGAAATTAAATGACATGTTGCATTGGACAATCTGTGGCAAAAGACCTCTTTAAAATCTTAAAAAGCAAAGATGTCACTTCGATGACTAAGGTGCACCTGGCCCAACCCATGATATTTTCAATCACTTCAGATTCAAGTGAAAACTGGACAATGAAAACGGAAGACCAAAGAAGAACTGACACATTTTAACTGTGGTGTTGGCAAAGAATATTGAATTTACCATGGACTGCCAGAGAACGAACAAATCTATGTTGGAAGAAATACGGCCAGAATACTTCTTGGAAGCGAGGATGGTGACACTTCATCTTTCTTACTTTGGACATGTCATCAGGAGGAACCAATCACTGGAGAAAGACATCATGCTTACTAGAGGGTCACCAAAAAAGAGGGAGACCCTCAATGAGATAGATTGACACAGTGGCTGCAACAGTGGACTCAAATATAGCAATAATTTCGAGGATGGTGCAGGACTGGACAACGTTTTGTTCTGTTATATATAGGGTCGCTATCGCCATGGCACATAGTAACAACAAGACCCATTATATGTATATTTAATTTTAAATTATATATATGCGCTACTCACATTAGCTAATATCTCAAGGTATGTTACTTACCAGGGTGAGCTCACTATTTGAATTAGAAGATATAATTTTACATTTCAGATGTTCCTAATAATTTATAATTATTTTTGGGTGACTTCCTTTCAGAATTGATTTCATTGTCATTAAGTTTACCTTGTACTTGGCTGAGGGTCTGCTTAGTAAAGTTATAGAATACAACTGTATTAACTAGGAAGAGTCTCTGGTTGGTACAAAATGTTAACATGCTTGGCTGCTAACTGAAAAGTTGGAGGTTGAAGTCCACCCAAAGGTGCTTTGGAAAAAAGGCCCGGTGTTCTACTTCTGAAATATCAGCCATTGAAAACCCTATGGAGCACAGTTCTACTCTGACATACATGAGGTCGTCATAGGCAAAACTGACTTGATGGCAAATGGTTGGTTACTGGTATTAACTAGGTACTTGTGAACTGCCATCTGTGCAAAGGAATGCATGTGGGCCCCACTGTCTACCCTTCTCATTGTGGCATCCCCACACCTCCTTCAGGGCACCAAACCTTCCATTCTTGACTCATGGCTACCTGACATAGGGCTGCGTGAAGGCACCAGGGTCAGTCTAAGTATTAAATATTTGTAAAGCCTCTTTCCTTTGCTTCCTTGTGACAAAATGAACATCCATAAAAGTGCTAATATTTTATCTCCTTGCCCTATGGTATATGCCCCCCCAACATTAGAGAGTTCTATATTGAGGAAATGGGAGAATCATGCTTATCATTATCACAATACGTATTTCTTTTTTCCCTTAGTGTAGCCCTTATGCCGTCTACCGTGATTTCTTATCACCTTTTCTTCTGGGCATTGTGGTGTGATTAAAAGTGCCATGGTTATGAAGCAACTATAACCCTGATACCCAAACTAGGCAAAGACATCAAAAGAAAAGAAATCTACAGGCCAATATCTCTTATGACTATAAATGGAAAAATCCTCAATAAAGTATTAGCGAACAGAATCCAATATCAAAAGAGTCATACACCATGACCAAGTGAGATTTATTCCAGGAACACAGGGATGGGTCAACATTTGAAAATCAATCAATGTAATATACCACATCATGGAACAAAGGAAAAGAACCACATGATCTTCTCTATGGATGCAGAAAAAGCATTTGATAAAATCCAACACCCTTTCTTGATGAAAACCCTAAAGAAGATTGGAATAGAAGGGAAATTCCTCAACGTGATTCATGGCATATATGAAAAAGCCAAGAGCCAACATTATACTTAACAGAGAAAGACTGAGAACTTTCCCCTTGAAATCAGGAACAAGACAAGTGTGCCCGCTCTTACCACTTCTATTCAATAGCGTATTAGAAGTCATAGCCAGAGAAATAAGACAAGGAAAAGAAAAAAAAAAAAAAAGCATCCACATTAGAAAAGAAGTAAAATTATCTCTATTGGTTGATGATATGATCCTGTATGTAGAAAATCCCAAAGATTCTGCAAGAAAACTTCTAGAGCTAATAAATGAATTTAGCAAAGTTGCAGGGTACAAGGTAAACAAACAAAAATCAGTTGGGTTTCTATACATAAGCAATGAGAAATCTGAAAGGGAAATTAGGGAAATAATTCCATTCAATAACATCCAAGAGAATAAAATACCTAGGAATAAATCTAACCAGGGACATGAAAGACTTATACAATGAAAATGATAAAACACAGCTGAAAGAGATTAAAGAAGATTTAAATAAATGGAAAGATGTTCTGTATTCCTGGTTTGGAAGGCTTAATATTGTTAAGACGTCAATACTACCCAAAACTATCTACAGATTCAGTGCAATCCAGATCAAAATTTCAATGTCCATCTTTACAGAAAAGGAAAAAACGAATCCTCAGATTTATGTGCAATGGCAAGAGGTCCTGAATAGCTAAAGCAATGTTGAAAAAAGAATAAAGTAGGAGGACTAACACTTCCCGATTTTAAAACATATTATACAGCTACAGTAATCAAAACAGCCTCATACTGATATAATAATAGACACATAGATGAATGGAATAGAATTCAGAGTCCAGAAATAAACCCACACATCTATCGTCAACTGATTTTTGACAAGGGGGCTAAGTCCATTCTATGGGGAAAGAAAAGTCTCTTCAGTAAGGGGTGTTGAGAAAACTGGATTTCCACATGCAGAAAATGAAATAGGATCCATGCATCACACCATACACAAAAACAAATTAAAATGGATTAAGGACCTAAATGTGCAAACTAAAACCATAAAATTCTTAGAAGAAATGCAAGGGCAATGCTGTTGGGCCTAGCTTTTAATAATAGATTATCTAATATAATAACAAAAGCACAAACAGCAAAAGACAAAATAAATAAATAGGACCTCATAAAAATTAAAAACTTTTGTTTATCAAAAGATTTTACCAAAAGAGTGAAAAAATAAGCTACCAACTGGGAGAATATATTCAGAAACCATACATCTGATAAGAATCTAATAACCAATATATATATAAAACTTCGACAACTTAACAAAAAGACAACCCAGTCATAAAATAGGCAAAGGACTTGAACAGACATTCAAATGGCCACCAAACACATGAAAAGATGTTCAATGTCATTCACTATCAGAGAGATACAAATCAAACCCACAATGAGATACAATTTCACTCCAGTAAAATGGCTAAGATAAAAAACAAACAGAACAAAACAGAAAATAACAAATGTTGGCAAGGATGTGGGGTAATTGGAACCCTTATCCATTGCTGGTGGGAATGCAAAATGGTACAGCTATTGAAAAAAACAGTGTGGTTCCTCAAAAAACTAAAAATAGATCTATTACATGACCCAGCAATTCCACTCCTAGGTATATACCCAAAAGACTTGAAATCAGAGACTCAGAGACTTGTACATCAATATTCATTGCAGCACTATTTATAATAGTCAAATGGTGGAAACAAGCTAAATGCCCATCAACAGATGAATGGATAAACAAAATGTGGTACATACATACAATGGAACTACTCAGTCAGTAGAAGAAACAAAATATTAATACATGCTACAATATGGATGGAACTTGAAGACATTCTGCTGGGTGAAATAAGTCAATGACAAAAGGACAAATATTGTATGACCTCACTTATATAAAAAAGACAAGAAAAGGCAAATGTATAGAGACTAAAGTTTATAGTGGTTATCAAGGGTGGGAGAGTGGAAAAGAAGAGCTGAACAGTGATGGAAAAATCACATCGATTAAGTATAACACAGCTGGTTATTGTAATGGCTGTCAATAATTGTACACCTGTAAAAGTTGAATTGGCAAAAGTTGTGTGATAGATATATTTAAACAATGACAAAAAAAAAAAAAAAAAGAGTCGCTATTGAGGCTGCATATGTACAACCAAAAAAACCTCATGGGATTTGATTCCTTGGTTTGGAGGTTTAGGATCATGGTTTCATGGGACAACCCAGTTAATTGGCCTAATAAAGTGTTTAATGCTTTTGTTCTACCTCCTAGTTCATTCATTGTGTAGTGGCTAGGGTGTTAAAAGCTTACCAGTGGCCATCCAAGGCAGGACAATTGGTCTGTATTCACCTGGAGCAACAGAGGAAGAAGGAGAGTCAGGGATAGGAGGAGGATATGGAATGTGTGGAAAATTGCCTCCATGAACAACTGACTCCTTTGCCATGACACCAGAAGAAATGAATGGTCCCTGGCTACCATTACTGAACATTTTGATCAAAGATTCTACAGCAGAATCCTGATCAAAAGGGGGAGAATATAGAGCAAAGTTTCAAATTCTCATGGGCTCTAGAATTTCTGAAGCCATGGAGGCTGGATGAACTCCTGAAACTATTGTCCTGAGATAAGCTTTACACCTTAAACCAAGATATCCCCTAAAGTCATCTTAAAATCAGTTTAGCTTAACCAGTAAAAAAATGTCTACCTTAAGCATTATGCTCTCTTAATAACATCTGTGTGGGATCAAAGTGACAACAACTCGGAAGATTAGACAGGAACCTTAGGGAGAAGTGAGGTTGTTAATGCGGGAGGAACAACTCAGAAAAGGAGGGTGAGAATGGTTGCACAACTCAAGGAATGCAGTCAATGTCACTGAAATGTACATGTAGAAACAGCTGAATTGGTGTATGTTTTGCTGTGTATGTTCTCAACAACAACTAATTTTTTAAAAAGTGCTTTGGAATGGGGGTCAGGAGATTTGGGTCTGACTTCCTCTATATCTCCAGTTTGTGTTCTCTGCCTGAGGGCAAGCTCTTTTGCCCTCCTGTGTCTCAATTTCCTAATCTACAGACTAGGCATAATAATATCTGTCACTACTTTCCTTGAATGGGTGCAGCAAGGCTCACACGGGCTGATGTATGTGGAAATGTTGAAAAAATTGGAAAACATATTTCATGATACTGCTTTCCAATTTCATCCCTAGAAACACACAGATTCCATGTGGTATACCATTTTTCCAAATTTTGTTTCATTGTAGCAAATCCTTTGATGATTAAGGATTTATTTTTAGTTTAAGTCACTGAAGAACCGAGGTGTACCTGTAGAACTGTGCTTTTCTTTAGCTAGCAATACTTACAGATTCCTTTCTGGCCTCTTTGCGCACAGAACTGCCGCTTCTTTGAGGGTCCCTTTTCTTTCAGGCTTCCTTGCAGTAAGTGCTGTTTTTACCATCAACAGGTTCTCACAAATGCACTTGCTGCGTATTTGAAAGTTAAGTGCCTCCAGGTGGCTTGTCTTGTTGTGGACTCCACCATTCTGGACACTGCCGGGCTGGACCGAGGCCTGGTCCATGCAGCGACCCAGACAACTTAGAGGGAAGGATAACACCATATAACTGTTTTGCTTAAATTACCAAGATTAGAGAATTGTGCGTTTTTTTTCTTTTTTATGGGGCTGGAGTAATATTTTAGTTTTTTTTCTGATTATGAAGTGTTCACGGTAGAAATTTTAGAAAACAGATAAATAGAAAAAAAATCAAATGTAATTCCATTTCTCTATTAATGTTTTGATATAAATGATCCCTATCCCTGTACCCCCTTTTTTTTATTGTGGTGAATATATAACAAAACATTTGCCATTTCAACGTTCTTCGCATGTACAATTTAGTGAAATTACTTGTGTTCATCATGTTGTACAACCATCACCACTATCCTATGTTATCAGGAATAAGATCACACTGTTTAGTAATGTTATTTTTAAAAAAATCTAATAACATTTACAAAAACAGACAAAAAAAAAAAAAAAACAGTTGCCGTGGAGTCGATTCCAACTCATGGTGATCTCAGTGTGTCAGAGTAGAACCGGGCTCCATATGGTTTTCAGTGGCTGATTTTTTGGAAGTTCACTGCCAGGCCTTCCTCCCCAGGAGCTTCTGGGTGGACTGGAACCTCCAACCTTTAGTTTATCATCAGAGCTTGTTAACAGTTTGCACCACCCAGGAGCTCTGTAATAACATAAAGGGAATATTTTCTATGCTATTGAATAATCTTTTACAATGTGATTTTTAATGGTACATTGTATTCAGTTATATGGATCATAATTTATTTAACAATACATTGTTGTTGAACACTTCAGTACTTCCATATATTGTGCATGCACAGCAGCATAACAAGAATAGCAGAGCTGGCAGGGGGCTGAGGGTGGGAAGCTGGAGTTAGAGTGTTTCCCCTGAGCACAAGCTCCAAAGGAGGTATTCAGAAGGTGAAACCTCACTCTTCTCTTTGATGGTAGAACTTGGCTAAATGTGGATAACTGCAATGTACTGTATATTCATATAGCTACAACTTTTATTTCTTTTGGGTGAATTCACAGAAATGGAAATGTGACACTAACAGGTTTATAATATTCTAAGGCTTGGATGAGTATGACAATATTGTCATCAGGAAAGTTGGAATCAATTTACATTTCTAAAAGCAACGTAAAAGAATGTTTATTTCTTGGATGTTTGTCTAGTTATCTAGTGCCACTATAACAAAAATACCACACTAGTGGGTAGCTTTAACAAACAGAAATTTATTCTTTCACAGTTAGGAGGCTAGAAGTCTGAGTTCAGGGTGCTGGCTCTAGGGGAAGGCTTTCTCTCTCTGTTGGCTCTGGAGGAAGGTCCTTGTCTCTTTGAGCGTCTGTTCCTGGGTGATCTTCATGTGACTTGGCATCTCTCTTCCTCCATCTCTCTGCTGGCTCCCTTGCTTGTTTAATCTCTTTTATATGTCAAAAGAGATTGACTCAAGACACACCTACACTAATCCTGCCTAATTAACAAAGACAACCCATTCTGAAATGGGATTATAACCACAGGCATAGAGGTTAGGATTTACAACACATATTTCTGGGGGACCCAGTTCAATCCATAACAGTGTTATAGCCAACACTGGGTGTAATCATTTTTTAAAACGTATTTTTGGGATAATTTAACTGTTTATGGTTACTGAATCAATTTGTGCCATGGATATCTTGCCCAAAATAAGTTCCCTGTGTCTGAGCCTCTTCTGGATGGTTGGGAAACCATTTTCAGTTTTTGTTTTTAGGCCAGTAATCACAGTAATGAGGAATGAAAGCAGAAAGTACCGAGATAGTGCATTACAATCACAACTGAATGCTAGAATGTATTAAAAAAGCATCATTATAAACAAACTGCGGTACATACATACAATGGAATATTACACAGCCATAAAGAGAATGGAAGTCCTGATGCATACCACAACAGAGATGAACCTTGAAAACAGGATGCTGAGTGAAGTTATGAGTGCTTGTGTTCCAGCTGTCATGATAAAATGACAATACCTGGTTTCTTTAATCCATTCTACTTTCATTACCAAGCACCACACATGATGAATCTAATTTCCTGTGGAATCTGTTTGATTTAAACCTTGAATCAGGCTAGATTTGAGTTAGGAACAGAAAAGTTGCGGGCTACCTTCTCACCTTTGAATCTGGAAGTCTGAATCACAACAGGATGAAGGTTGCAACTGTACGGTGGTCACTGCAGGTCACTCAGTGTAGCAGCCCAAACCAGTACCTGTTGCCATGGAGTTGATTCTGACTCATGGTGACCCCGTGTGTGTCAGAGTAGAACTGTGCTCCACAGGGTTTTCAATTGCTGATTTTTCATAAGTAGACTGCCAGGCCTTTCTTCTGAGGTACTTCTGGGTAGACTCAAACCTCCAACCTTTTGGTTAGTAGCTGAGCACATTAATGGCTTGCACCACCGAGGAACTCCAATGTAGCAGCAGGAGGGCACATTTCAGTCAGAGCTTGATTTAACTATCCTGGCTGCATCGGTTGCTATGGAGAAGCAGCAGCAATGCTCTTCTAGGTGTCTGGATCCCAGGGCAAGGGGACAGAGAGTGGGAGATGCTGAGTTAAGACTCACCTTCTGTCTTCCAATGTTCCAGTCAACTGATAGGCTGGCACTGGCAGGAGGAAGCTATGGCTTACCTGGGGTAAGGCCTATCTAGAAACTTTTCCCCTTGGAGGAAGTATCTACATAACCATTGTCAGTGAAACTTGGGTGCAAGACTGATAAGTGCTATTTTAAGTGGCTCTACGATCAGGGAAAAGGGCAGTGGTGGTTCAGTGATAGAATTCTCCCTTTCCTCATGGGAGAACCGGGTTTGATTCCTGGCCAATGCATCTCAAGTGCAGCCACCACCCGTCTGTCAGTGGAGGCTTATGTGTTGCTATGATGCTGAACAGGTTTCAGTGTTGCTTCCAGACTAAGACACACTAGGAAGAAAGCCTTGGAGATCTACTTCGGAAAATCAGCCAAGGAAAACTCTATGGTCTGATCCACAAAGATCATGGGGATGGTGTAGAACTTGGCAGTGTTTTGTTTCATTGTACAGGGGGTTGCCATGAGTTGGGGCCTGACTACATCTATATCCAGGAATCGAGAAGAAATATATATCCCTATACCTACTGAAGGACCCCTGGTGGCACAGTGGTTAAGAGCTTGGCTGCTAACCAAAAGGTCGGCAGTTTGAATCCACCGGGTGCTTCCTGGAAACTCTATGGGGACAGTTCTACTCTGTCCTATAGGGTCGCTGTGTCAGTTATACCTACTGTAGAGAGATAAAGTCAGTTTCACTGGAGCTGACTTTTTCTTAATTACACAGAATTTAAGAAGCTACATGTAGAAGAGTAATGATTCTTATTTTTTAGGTAGTTGGGTAGTAGATATTTAGGCTACTATATTGTAAATGAAAATATCAGGGAAGCTGAATTACGATGTGATTTTTGTTGCAGTTCTGACTATAAATATCCCTTTGGTAATAACAAAGCATGGGCTTTCTTGTTTTTATGCAGGGATCTATCAATCTGTCGGTCATTCAAGAGCGCCAATGTAGTGATGTAAGTGGCAGAAGAAAAATGATAACCCAGGAAACTCCCATTTTATTAGAGATTGGGAAGTGTGCTTTTGAAATCATTGAGTATTCTGGTTAACCAATTATTGAAATAGGTGTTTGACAAAAACTTACCTACCTGCTTCATGTTCTGGATTCTGTTATGTGAAGGGGTGGATTGGGAAGTGGTGAGGGAAAGAAACGTAAGCAATGATCTCTGCATCCAGGGAGCTAACAAATCAGCTAGGGGGACGATATTCACATATATGAGATAGGACTAATACAGGACACTTGCTAAGACGTACAAAATAAACATAACTACAGGAACTTGGGGAAGAAAAGCACTGGAGTAGCAAGGAAAACTTCATGGAGGTGATCTGGGCATGAAAGCATTGGCTGCATTTACAAAAGGGGGTGATGAGGACGGGGGGTATCCCAGGCAAGTGAATGGACTAGAGAGGATTATGAGTAGACTTAAGGTAGGGCTTGTAATGATCAAGCGAAAAAGAATCGGGTAGGAACGGGTGGTAGCTAGGAAAATTCAAATGATGGTAAAGGATTGTCCTGAAGAATGAATGGGTGACTGGCCCAAGGCACTGTGGTTAAGGATATGAAAAATTAGCCTTGGGACTGGGTTTTGGATTCAGTGGGTTGGTGGGTGAGTGGTTGGGAAACAGCACTGAAAGAAGTCGAGGTAGCAGGTTAAGTCTTTAAATAAATGATCTGGCTGCTGCAAAACTCAGGCCGTGCATCAGTTCATAGCTTTTAAGGTACGAGACCGGCTCCTCTAGGCAGCGCTGTCCAACACAAACGGGAGCCACATATGTAATTTTAAATTTTCTAGTAGCCACGTCAAAAAAAGTAAAAAGAAACAGTGAAATTAAATTTTTATGATATATATTGTTTAACCCAATATATCCAAAATATAATCATTTCAAACCAAAAACCAAACCTGTTGCTGTCAAGTCAATTCTGGCTCAAAGTGACCCTATAGGACAGAGTAGAGTTTCCAAGAAGCACCCGGTGGATTCAAACTGCCGACCTTTTGGTTAGCAGCCAAGCTCTTAACCACTGTGCCACCAGGGCTCCATAATCATTTCAAGATGTAATTAAGATAAAACAGTATTGAGGTATTTTACAGTATTTTTTTGTCCTAACTCTTGAAATCCAGTGTGTATTTTATACTTATGTTGTTGATAATGTTACTTGCCATTGAGTTGGTTCTGACTCATGGCGACCCCACTTACAACAGAACAAAACATCCCTGATCCTGCACCATCTTCATGGTTGTTGGTACGTTAGAGTTCATTGTTGCAACCAATATGTATTTTGAGTATCTTCCAACCTAGGAGACTCATCTTCCAGCACTATATCAGACAGTATTCTGTTGTGATCCATAACAGTTTCATTGGCTTATTTTTGGAAGTAGATGACCAGGCTTTTCTTTCTAGTGTGTCTTAGTCTGGAAGCTCTGCTGAAACCTGTCCACCATGGGTGACCCTACTAGTATTTGAAATACTGGTAGCATAGCTTCCAGCATGGTGGATCTTATACTTCTAACACATTCATTTATTATGGTGTTGGCAGAGAATATTGAATACACCATGGACTGCCAGAGAACAAATCTGTCTTGGAAGAAGTACAGCCAGTATGCTCCTTAGAAGTGAGGACAGCGAGACTTTGTCTCACATACTTTGGACATGTTATCAGGAGGGACCAGTCCCTGGAGAATGACATATGCTTGGTAAAGTAGAGGGTCAGTGAAAAAGAGGAAAACCCTCAATGAAATGGACTGATACAGTGGCTGCAACAATGGGCTCAAGCATGATCGTGAGGATGGTGCAGGACTGGGCAGTGTTTCATTCTGTTGTACATAGGGTTGCTATGAGTCGGAAATGACTCGATGGCACCCAACAACAACCTCTGAAGAGGATTCCTGGTGGCACAGTGGTTAAGAGCTCACTGTCATTACCTTGAGAATGTGGAGAAGGGGGACAGGCCAGCCAGATGCAGACTGTCCCCAAGTGGCAGAGAGAAGGGAGTTGAGTTGAGCTGGTTCTTCTGGACTGGCCTGCCAGCCCCAGACAACACTGTTTGGACCTGGGGATTTGTGAAGCCGGATCAAAGCCTGGAAGTGGGGACAGCACAGTGGAGGGCTCTTCTCAACAATTGTGAGGATGGCGCAGGACCAGGCAGTGTTTCATTCTGTTGTACAGAGGGTCGCTATGAGTCAGAACTGACTTGACTTGATGGCATCTAACAACAACAGCACATCTTAATTCAGATTAGCCACATTTCCAGTGCTCAATAGCCATATGTGGCTACCGCACTGAACAACATCGCTCTAGGGCTTCAGGGGCCCAACCCTGAATGCCAGTAATAGCTAGGAAGTAGTATGAGAATTATGCAGGAAAATTGGGGAAATGCAACTGTGTCTTTGGATCATTCAAAGCTTGTGCTGAGGGAAAGAGGAGGTAGAAAAGGAAGAATTTTTTTTAACTCTTAAAAAAATTTATTTATTTTTGGTGGCAATATACACAACCAAACATACATCCATTCACAATTTCTCCATGAACAGTTCAACAACACTGGTTACCTACATTGTGTCACCATTCTCTCTCTACCCATATTGTTTCATCACCATTAATTTAGGCTCCTGCCCCTTAAAGTTTTCATGTGTGCTTTAGATTAACTGTTGTCAGTTTACACTCATATAGATAATTCTTTATAAGAGTGCTATATTTGAAGCAAACATTATTAATGAGGCTAAACTGTTGTTTAGTTTAATGAAGGCTTCATGAGATAGTTTCAGTTTCAGGTTTAAAGACTATTTCCCGGGAAAAGGCAAAATTTAAGAGAATAAATGCTCTAACTAAGGGGTTCCACAAGTCCCCAGGGCTGGTCCCCGGCATATCACAGACACTATTTGCTGTCAGATTCTGTCCCAGCCTCTTCCAAACAATTGTTCTATGGCTCTAGAGAACTAGAGGTGGGAGATCAGAGAGAAACCCGGGCATATGGGAGGGACACAGAAGCAGGGGAAGCAAGTCAGGAGAAAACGGGGAGGAAATGACCCTTTCTGCAATAGGGTCTGCACCAGGGTGTAAAGGGGAGAGAAAGAAGGTTGTTTGGGTAGGTGGAGGGAGGACCAATTTGGGAGTCATGTTTGAGGCTATAGTTCCTCCTGAAGATAGAGAGATAAGATAAAGATGTGAGCTTGGAAGGCAAGCTGGGCCTCACCATGAGGGAGGATCTCACATATGGGAGGAACCCATCATGTGGCAGGACTTATTAAGTGAAAAGATAACCCACAGGATAGGAGGAAATATTTGCAAATTATCTGTCTGATAAAGGTCTTATATCCAGAACGCCTTAGTTTCTTAGTGCTACCGTAACAAATTACCACCAACAGGGTAGCCTACAATAGGAACTTAGTCTCTCGCAGTTTTAGTGGCCAGAAGTCCAAAATTAAGAGGTCAACAGGGCTGTGCTCCCTCCAGAGGTTCTAGAGGAAAACACTTGTCTCTTCCAGCTTCTGGTGGCTCCAGGCATTACTTGACTTGTGGCCATATAACTCCAATTTCTGCCTCTGTCTTCACGTGGCCTTCTCCTCTTCTCTATGTCTTGTCCTCATCTGTCTCTTACAAGGACACCTGTCATTGGACTTAGGGACCACCTTGCTAATCCAGGATGATCTCATCTCAAGATCCTTAATTACGTCTGCAAAAACCCTTTTTCTAGTAAGGCCATATTCACAGGTTCTGGGGATTAGGAGGTAGACATATGTTTTTGGGGGCCACCATTCAACCCAGTACACAGGATATGTAAAGAACTCTTGCAATTCAGTCACAAAAAAATAATTTAAAAACTGTGCCAAGTATCTAAACAGTCATTTTTCCAAAGATATATAAATGGCCAGTAAGCACATGAAAATATGTTCAACATCACAAACCATTACGGAAACATAAATCAAAACCACAATGAAATACCGCTTTACATCCACTATGATGGCTATAATAAAAAAAGGCAGGTAATAACAAGTGTTGGCAAGGATATTTTCCCAAATGAGCTGCAAATGTATACCCACCTAAAAACCTGCACATGAACTGTTTACAGCAGCTTTATTCATAATTACCAAAAACTGGAAGCAACCAGCATGTCTTTCAATAAGTGGATGGATAAAGAAGTTGTGGTACATCCAAACAATGGAATATTGTTTAGCGATAATGAGCTATCAAGCTATGAAAAGACATGGAGGAACCTTAAATGCATATTGCTAAGTGAAAGAAACTAGTCTGAAAAGGCTACATACTGTACGATTCCAAGTATATGATGACACTCAAGGTCCCTAAACCCGAAAATCCATTGGTGTCAAGTCAATTCCGACTCATAGTGACCCTGTAGGACAGGGTAGAACTGCCCCATTGGGTTTCCAAGACTGTAATCTTTATAGAGGCAGAATGACACATTTTTCTCTTACGGAGCAGCTGGTGGGTTTGAAACAACCTTTCGATTATCAGCTGAGTGCTTAACCATTGTGCCACCAGGGTAGTGCAAATAAGGAGTCCTGGGGGTACAAGGGGAGCCCTGGTGGTGCAGTGGTTAAGAGCTTGGCTGCTAACCAAAAGGTCAGCAGTTGGAATCCACCAGTGGTTCTGTGGGAGGAAAGACCTATTGATCTGCTCCGGTGAAGGTTACAGCCTAGGAAGCCTATGGGGCAGTTCTACCCCGTCCTTATAGGGTTGCTATAAGTTGGAATTGACTTGATGGCACACAACAACAGACTGCACCAACAGTTTGTAGTTGACTGCTAACCTAAAGGTTAGCCATCTGCACCAACCCAGTGGTACCACATGCACAAAAGGCCTGGCAGTCTGCTTACTTTAAGATTATAGCCAAGAAAACCCCACAGAGCAGTTCTGCTCTGTAAAACATAGGTTGCCATGAATCAGACTTGAAGGCAACTAACAATAACATATGACATTCTGGAAAAGGCAAAACTATAGACAGTAAAAAGATCAGTGGCTTTCAGGGATTCAGGAGGAGGGGGAGAAGGATGAATTGGTGGAACACAAGACATTTTTAGGGCAGTAGAACTATTCTGTATGATACTGTAATGGTGGACACATGACATCATGCATTTGTTAAAACCCATAGGGACTGTACAACACAAAGAGCAAGCCCTAACGTCATCTATGGATTTCAGTTAATAATGTGTCAATATTAGTTCATCAATTGTAACCAATGCACTGCACCAAGGTAAGACGTTAATAACAGGAGGAACTGTATGGGAACTTCCTTTACTACTTGCACAATTTTTCTGTAAACCTAAAACTGCTAAAAAAAAAAAAGTTTATTTAAAAATAAAAGCTTCAGGGGGGTAGGCAGCAAAAGAACTAAAAGCTTTAAATGGGTAGAGTTTATGGTATGTAAATGATATCGCAATAAAGTTATTTAAAACATGAACAGATTGGAGACCAATAGTTATTAATGGTTACTTGGAGCGGGAGGGGGGAGGGTGAGAGGGAATCGTTCTCTGGGAAGTAGTGAAATTGACACCTCATACGATTAGTTCTCTTAGTTCGAAGGAATTAGGGTCTTCGCTTTGTGGGACTGTCTGACCAGTTAGCCAATACATATATATAGATTTCTTTTTTTTTATTGTACTTCAGATGAAGGTTTACAGAATAAATAGTTTCTCATTAAACAATACACGTATTGTTTTATGACATTGGTTAACAATTACAATCCCACAACATGTTAACACTCTCCCTTCTTGACCTTGGAGGACCTTTTTTTTTGGTGAAAATATACATAGCCGAAGTTACACCATTTCAAAAGTTTCTACATGTACAATTCAGTGACATCGATTACATTCCTCCAGTTGTGCTGCTATTCTCACTATCCTTTTCCAAATTATTCCATCACCATTATCTTCAACTCACTGCCCCCTAGGCTTCCCATCAAACCTTTTGAGTTGCTGTTGTCAATTTGATCTCACACAGATAATTCTTTTTTTTTTTGTACCTTAGATGAAGGTTTGCAGAATAGTTTCTCATTAAACAGTTAGTACACATATTGCCCTATGACAAGTTAACAACCCCACGTCATGTCAACACTGTCCCTTCTCAACCTTGGGTTCCCTATCACCAGCTTTCCTGTCCCCTCCTGCCTTCTAGTCCTTGTCCCTGGACTGCTGTGCCTCATTAGTCCTGTTCTGTTTTATGAGGCTGTCCAATCCCTGGCTGAATGGCCAAAAAATAGTTTTTTAAAACATAGTATTTTATTGCGTTTTTGGCAAAAGTTTAAACAGAAAATTAGGTTCTCATTTAACAATTTCTATACAAATTGTTCAGTGACATTGGTTACATTTTTCACAATGTGTCAGCATTCTCATTATTTCCATTCTGGTTGTTCTGTTTCCATTAATCTAGCTTCCCTGTCCCCCCCTTACCTTCTCATCTTTGCTTAAAGTAAAAGTTAACCATTTGGTCTCATATAGATGATTATTTAAAGGAGCATAATCCTCACGGGCGATCCTGTTTATTTTATGAGCCAATCTATTATTTGGCCGAAAGGTGACATCCAGGAGTGGCTTCAGTTCCAAGTTTAAAGGTTATCTCAGGGCCATAGTCTTGGGCTTTCCTCTAGTCTGTATTGGTCTAGTGAGTCTGGCCTTTTTTAGGAATTTGAGTTTTGTTCTACATCTTTCTTCCATTCTATCAGGGACCATCTATTGTGTCCTTGGTCAGAATGGCCGGTAGTAGTGGCCGGGCACCATCTAGTTCTTCTGGTCTCAGGATAGATAAGGCTGTGGTTTGTGTTGACTATTAGTCCTGTTAACTAGTTTCTTGAGTCTTTGGTTTACTTCCTTCTCTTTTGCTCCAGATGAGTACAGACCAATAGTTGTATCTTCCTAAAATTGTTTTAAAAGTTTCTGTTCTACCCCTTAGTTTGGTCGAGTAGTGCCTGGAGTTGTAAAAACCTTTGAGCAGCTATCCAAGATACAGCAATTGGTCTCTATTTACCTGAAGCAGCAGAGGAAAAAGACCCAGGAATCAGAGAAGGAACTGGACTGTAGATCTACCTATATGAACTACTGCTTCCTTTGTCATGAGACCAGAAGAACTGAATGGTGCCTAGCCACCATTATTGAATGTTTTGATCAAGGACTCAGTAGATTAATCCTGATCAAAAGGGGAAAAAAAGTGGACCGGAACTCCAGATTCTTACAGAATCCAAATTTATTGAACCCATTGAGACTAGAGGAACCCCTGAACCTACTGCCCTGAAAAAAATCTTTAAACCTTGACCTGAAGCTATCCCCTGAAGTCACCTTTAATGCAGACAACAGTTTAGCTCAATTAGTAAAAAATGTTTGCCTTGAGCATTGTCCTCCTTTAAAGAAATTATTTATACAAGATCAACTTGACAACAGTGACGCTAAAGCACAGACGAGAGGTTTAGGCAGTAGTGAGACTAAGTCAATGGTAGTGAAATGACATCGGTAGAGACAGCGAGAATGGTGACACGACATGAAAAACATAACCAATGGCGCTGAAATGCATGTGGAGAAACTGTCGGACAGGTCAATGTTCTGTTGTGTATACTTTTGCCAAAATAATAATAAAAAATGAACAGTCTCAGGCACCTGTGAAATGATACCAAGCAGTTTGATATATATGTTAATTGGACTCTAAGAAAGAGGGGAGTAACCAAAAAAAAAAAAAGGCTAAAAAATTCCAAATTTAGTAAGAACAATCAACCACAGAACCAGAAAGCTCAAAGAGTTTCAGGAAGAATAAACACACAAACACACATATGCATTCCACAAACCAAAGTATGTCACAGTCCAATTGTTGAAAACAAGTGATGATAAGGAGAAACATCTTAAAAGCAGGCCTGGGTGAGGGGAAATACATTACATACAGAGGAACAAAGATGAAAATTATAGCAGACTTTTCATGAGATATATGCAAAGAAAAGTAAATGGAATTACTCTTTAAAGTGCTAAAAGAAAAAAAAAGTCAACCTAGAATTTTATATCCAGTGAAAATATTCTTCAAAAACAAAGGCAAATTAAAGTTTCAGACAAACCAAAATGGAGAGACTTGATTGCCTGCAGACTTGTCTACGCTACAATAAATGTTAAAGGAAGTTTTCAGGCAAAAGGAAAATACTACCAAATGGAAACTCAGATTCACATAAAGGACTGGGGAGTACCATAAATGGTCAATATGAGGGTAAATATAGAAGAATTTTCATTCCCGTTTTAAAATTTCTTTTAAAAATTGAATGTTCAACGCAAAAAAAAAAAAAAAAAGAAAAGCACAATGTATTACAGTGTTCACAACATACGTAGAAGTAAAACATATAAGAGCTGACAGGACAAGAGAGGAAAAATGCAAGTATAATGTTAAAAGAGTCTTACATTACACATTTAATACTTTATCATTATTTGAATGTAGACTGGGTAACTTAAAGATCCATACTGTAAACCTCAGAGCAATCAATAATTAAAATGAAGAGGAATAGCAGTCTCTCCCATTCTGACCTCTGCCTGTCCCTGTAGATGATGGACTTTGCTTTATCAAGTTAAGTCCTAGGAATCACACATAAATTTTCCATTTCTGTCCTTGGTGAGCCTCGATGGGTAAAGAAGGTAGCAGTTTGGTATGACCAAGACTGGGCTTCTTAACTTGGGCACAGGTGGTGAATTCTAAGTGGTGAGGCAGAAAAACCAGTTTCCAAGTGGGCCTTCTCCCAGATGCCCAGCAACGATGGCTGGCCACGCTTTGTACCTCCTCTTTCTCCTTTTCTCACTAAGTAAAATGTAGCTGTCCTTTGTCCCATCCTGTCAGTCTTACTGCCTGCTTCAGAAAGTGACATTACGTATTCCACAAAGGTATAGTGGCTGTAATGGTTTTACTCGTGGATAGAAAATGTGCTGTCCTTCCCCCACCTTCCCTCATGGCAGCAGCAGTCCCTGAGCTGGACTTCGGAATCCTTCTCAACATTGTTCCAGGTCCAAAAGACTTGGCACAGGCACTTAAATCTACTAGTCATCCTTGATTTCTTGTGAGAATTTTCATTCTGACAGAGAATCCCCGGGTATAATTCTTACTTCATAAGAATAAAGCTCTTATAATGATATTTTAGGTGTATCCACAGGTGATAAAGAGATTTATAGGCAGCATTCTTGGCATTGTTCAGATTGTATCATTTAAGTAACTGCAATTGCCCACCATTTCTTAACATGTTATAAACCTGTTTTTGTGACTCTTTACCTTACTGGATTGAGTTGCCTAGCAGTGGGAACTGAATCCTATCCATTTTTGCATCCCCAGCATGCCTGGCTCAGTGCACTCTCAAGAACTTTTTCTTGCATTGGTCAAGGTCAAGTGGCTATCAAAAACAGACATCAGCCAAAATAACTTCTTCTATGGCTGGTCTTGAGTATAGTTTGCTTACTATCAAGTACTAAAAGGAGGTATTATTTGAGGGGCACTCAGTGGAAAGTAAGAGTTAACAGACATTGGTGGGACAAGAGACAAATGGCCTTGGTTATTCCACCCATGCCTTAGAAACATTCGTTTGACTGACATGGGAAACTGGCTCCCAGGGAATAACGGCAAATACACTCCGAACAGGTTTTTTTCTCCCAGAAGGCCCTGCTCATTTTCCTTCTTTTGACCCAAGGTCCAGGTTCTGGGCTAATTCTACTCAGTGGTTTTCTGTGTCCTAGGAGGTGATTCTGGGGGTCCTCCAAGTAACTGATTCATAGTTCATGGAGATGAAATGAGTGTGGCTAATATAAGAATGCAATTATGACCTTCGCTGATTGAATCAAGGTAGCCTATTCCCATTGATGAGTCGGAATCAACTCCATGGCAATGGATTTGGTTTTCCTTTTTTTTTCTCACTGATTTGTTTTTATAAGTAGATCTTATAAACTGAATCACGAGAAGCTAATACTAATACCTACTATGTTTTAAATATTGTGGTTCTGTATTTCGTTGGGGAAAAAAAAAGCAACTACTGCTAAAAAAGTCTGAAGACCAATGACTTAGCCAGTTCACCCAAGATGTTGCTAGTTCTATATTTACCTGTTTGTTGTTGTTAGTTGCAGTTAAGTCTGTTCCAACTCATGGGGACCTTATGCATAACAGAATGCAGCACTGCCAGGTCTACTTACCTCTTTACAATGACCAAAACCTTGAATAGTGGTTATGGAGGAAGACAGAGAGAAGTAACTTCCAAATGATTCTGCTCAAATGGCAGGGTATTTTATGAGTAGCTCCAGGTTCATGGTTACTAAGCAGGCAGAACCTTTGGAGGCCAGGGTCTTGGGCTGCAGTTCTCACCTGCCCCCTGGCCAGTCACCATCCTGGACTAGGTCCACATACTGTCTAGGAGCTGTCCCTGCACTGGGACTCCTATGGGATACAAGGCCCACGATGCTGTGGCCAACTTCCCAGACTATTCCTGCACATGACTTCTCCTCAGTCTTGTGGCCTGCTGTCTTAACTCTGGACAGGAGGGCTGGGCCCCACAAAATAATGAGACTCCCCTCACTCCTTGATCTCTCTTCTTAAAGACTAGAACTACTCCTAAGCAGTTAGTTTCCAGCTTGCTTTAGAAACAATAAAGGAAAAGCAACACCAGACTTCCTTTACTACTAAAAAATTTTATGAGATTTGCCCTCTCCGTATTCTAATCTGATGCTTTTCTTGCGCTTCAGTCCTCTTCCCCCCTCCCTTGGGGCCAGGGGCATGGAGTTGGGGTAGATACAGCTTACAAGAGGACCGCATGGACTTCAGAATCTGAACTAGGTTCAAATCCCCAAGGCAGCCATTTCTCAGTAGCCTGACCTCAGACAAGTTTACTTATGGGAGTTAAAGTGTCTTTAGTTGTAAAATAGGGGATAACAGTATAGGCTTACCTGTTGTTGTCAAGTCGATTCTGATTCATAGTGACCCTATAGGACAGAGAAGAACTGCCCCATAGGGTTTCCAAGGAGCAGCTGGTGGATTTGAACTGCTGACCCTTTTGGTTAGCAGCTGAACTCTTAACCAGACATAGGCTTAGATGTAAAAAATACTTAGTACAGTATATGGTATCTAGGAGGTGTTCAATGACACCTTTCATTACTATTGTTTTGTACCACATTGCCTCTGCTGAGTTGGTCATTATTCTACTGTGTTTCCTAAAGTGTCATGGCGAGTCAGGCAGGTGGGTCTCTGCTCTGAGAAGTCTGTGGTGACTAGGGCTGACACCCAGGTAGATCACTGGTTGGGTTTTAGCACTTCTCTTTTCTCCTCAGGTCTTAGACACAAGAGTCATACCCCTGAGTAAGTCCAAACAGTTGTGTTCCTCATGGGAATATGGTGGGAAAATCCAAGAGGGAGTGGTGGTGGGGGAGAGAGATGTCCCTGCAGGCTAGTGGCTGTCCCACTCTTTAGTAAGGGTCTGTAGTTACCTTGACACCCAGTCACGTCCTCCCTCACCTTCAGATGCTCTTCCTAGTTAACACTGCCTAATGACCTGCTGGAACGGGAAGCATGAAGACAGCCATCGTCTACTGCCCCACAGACAGAGCTCGAAGTGCCATCTATCTCTCTTCTTAAGCCCTTCAGGCCACAACATTACTATAAGTATTATAAGCTTTATGATAAAGATTATCCATAGCACTCATGTGCCCAAGTGGATACACCACGAACATATGGCTCAACGACTGGATGCTAACCTTCATAAACCAGTTGTGGCGCAGTTGATTCCAACTCATGGCGACACCATGTGTATCAGAATAGAACTGTGCTCCATGGGGTTTACAATGGCTGATTTCTTGGAAGTGGATTGGCAAGTCTTTCTTCCGAGACATCTCTGGGTGGACTTGAACCTCCAGTCTTTTGGTTAGCGGCTCAGTGAGTTAACCGTTTGTACCACTCAGGGACTCCATATAGGGTCCCGAATTATGAAACAGCAGAGTAGACAAGATGGTAAGTCTCCTCCCAATTTTCATACATCTTACCCACATATTGTAGCCCAGAAAATCGGAATCTACACATTCACTGACTTACAGTTATGCTCCAAAGTTTCCTGAAAAGCAAGGTCAGTATAGCCCTAGTGAAAGGAACATTATTGGGTCATGTTGCTTTTCACCCTTCCCCTTTCCTGGGTTACAATTCTTTAGAATTTCCCTTTTACATTCCCTTCCTCATCTTGTCAGCACCACCACTTTGCTACCATTCATTTTTCAAGGACATCCACCATTTATCCCAACAAACGGCATCAATACAGTTTAGAGTACAGAACTCTTTTTATATGGGACTAATCAGTGTACTGTATAAATATTACTACGATATGAAGAGACAGCAAAGATTAAAAAAAAAAAAGGCTAGAAGTCAAGAATTAGATAAAATGCTTATAAAGAAAGGCTCTAGCAAGGTGCCCACACATTGCTGATGCAACTTCTCTTCCCTTTTAGTATCCAGATCTGTCACTAACTAGTACCAAGACCTTGAACAAATCAAGGCATTTCATCTCTCTGGCCTCAGTTTCCTCACATACAGAATTAAAAGGGCTGAATCGGGTTCCCTCCTGTTCAACACGGTCCCCCCGCCCCCAGCCTCTCCTCATGAAATCTTCATTGACTATTTGGAAAAAGGGGGGACGGTTGTACCTGCCACCTTATACTCTCCTTACACTCTTCCCAACACAGGCAAGAAATAACAGTTTTTCTAGTCTGCGATGGCTGGCATTGTGAGGGATGGGAATTAGTTATTATTTTTTGAATGTCTACATTGTGCCAGGCACTTTCACATACTTTTATCTTAGTTAACTGGTCTCACTTCAGATCCTATTCCCAACACGACAGAAACCGACAGCAGTAAAAAAAAAAAAAAAAAAAAAAAAAAAAAAAAGAGGATAACTGAAGAGTTCTGTTAACTTACTAGTCTCCACCTCACATTAACAACCTCTAAGGAACTCAAAACACTCTGCAGCTATAATTCGACATTAAGATAGCCCTAGGGCCCACCAAGTCCTCGGCAAAGCTCAAAATAGTAGAACTCCCAAATCAAGGTCCAGCTTCCTTTTAAACGCTAAAAAAAAAAAAAAAAAAAGCGGGGAGGTGGGGCAATTCTCCTGGGAGTGGCAAGGGAAGCTCCTATTGCATACCAGGGCTGCGTCCGTGTCCCCCACACCTTCCTCCCACTTTGTAGCCCCCAACCTCTTCCTTCCAGCCCGTCGACCCCGTTCAGGGTCCGCCCTCGGCCGGACGCCAGCAGCCCGCAGGCACTGGCAGCACAAGGACCTCCATACACACCTTTTATCCCATCATTAAGCCCATTCCTCCCCTAACCCGGCAAGAAACTGAGTCAGCCGAGACCAGGAAATGAAAGGGATCGAGAAACCGAGTTCCCGAACGACATCTTCCTGCGGCTTCCCGACGCCCGAGTGAGGGGCGCACCGCCGGTCGCCAAGCCCCCACTCGTCCCAGCTCTACCTCCAGGGCCGTACCATCCGCTTCCAGGGCAGATGCGAAGGCGAGGAAGGAAGAGGCGGCGACTGGGCGGAGCGCAGCGGGGAGGGGGCTGCGCGACGGCGGCGGCGGGGGCGGCCGGAGCAGCCCTCGCAGGCAGCGGGGCCGCTGTACGGCAACGCGCCGGGGGCTAAAGGGGGCGCGGCGGGGCGCGCGGGCCGCGCCAACGCTTCCTCCGCCAGGCGCGGAGACGGCGTTACCACCCACTTGAACCGGAACCTCTTGCAAAAGGCAGCCTCGGGGTTGCCGCCGCCGCCGCCGCCGGGGAAACCTACCACCGCGATTGGAAAAGTGCGCGGGGAAGGAGGCGGCACGGCGCGCCAGGCTCGCCATGGCCGCGGCGGGATGACCTAGGCCCGGCAGCCGCAGTCGCGCGTGCAGGTGGGGGCCGTGCGTTCTCCCTTCCAGGACCGGGGGCCGGGACGCGCTTGCAGGCGGCGTCGTGGATGAGCCGGTGGCGAGGGAGGCGCGCGTGTGAAGACGAAGAGAGCAGTCTGGGCCGCTGCTCCCGCTGGGTCGTCGCCGCCGCCGCCCATGGCTAGGCGCCGCCGCCGCTGCTGCCGCTGCAGCTGCTGACCCGGGTAGCTGGGCTGCGGCTTCCGTCTCCCCACCCCTCGGCGGGGGCGAGCCTCTCCCACTCCGCCCCCGCCCGCCCCCGCCCCATCCTCCTCCCGCCCCGCCGCCCCGCACCCCACCCGGTCCCCACTCCCCGCGCCCGGGCGCCGGGGAAGTGGAGGAAGGCCAGAGCGAGAGGAGGTGGAGCCGGGGAGCCGCCGAAGATGGGGAACACTACCTCGTGCTGCGTGTCGTCCAGCCCCAAGCTCAGGAGAAATGCCCACTCTCGGCTGGAGTCCTACCGGCCCGACACGGATCTGAGCCGCGAGGACACGGGCTGCAACCTGCAGCACATCAGCGACCGGGAGAACATCGACGGTGAGCTGCAGGGCGGGCCGGGGTCGGGACCCGCGCGCCCCGGGAGGCGACGACTTCCCCTCCCCCACTTCTTCCTAGCCCCCTCATTAATGCTCCTACTTCTCCCCCGCCGATTTTCCCTGTGCTGTAACTTCATATCCAGCTTCTTTCCAGTTTTCCTTATTTTGCTTTCTCAGCCTGTCCCCGCGCCCGCTTTCCCGTTGATGCACTACAACTGGTTAAACATGTGCATAATGGGGTACTCTCATTCTTGTAACCGAGATGTTTCTCTGGTCCTCGGGGCGCGAACCGCTGGGCTTTGCAGCATCCGAACGGCTCCTCGCCTCGCTCGGGTTGGGTCAGCAAGTGAGTGGCAGCGGAGAAACTTTCCAACCAAGCGACTCGGGGAGCATCACGGTGCTGGCTGGTGGATGCTGGTCGCGAGGAGCAGGCGGGGTGTGGGTGACATCAGCTGGTCCTTCTGGAGATCCAGGGGCGGATCACCCAAAAGGCAGGGAAAGCACGGTGCTTACTTCTGTGCTTACCTGATCATCTGTAATGAACGATTTCACGTGGGTTTCACCACGTCATTTTCTTTTTTTTTAAGTTTTATTGTGCTGTAGGTGAAAGTTTACCGCACAGATTAGTTTCTCGTTGAAAAATTTATACACAAATTATTTTCGTGACATTGGTTGCAATCTCCCCCGCCCTTTCCCTTTCCACTCCAGGTTCCTCGTGTTCATTCATCCAGTTTTCCCGTCCCTTCCTGTCTTCTTGTCTTTGCTTTTCGGCTTGTGTTGCAGTTTCGGTCTAGCGTACTTGATTGAACTAAGAAGCGTATTCCTCACGTGTGTTATTGTTTGTGTTATAGGCCGGCCTGTCTAATCTTTGGCTGAAAGGTGGACTTTCTGAGTGGTGTCATTCTGAGATAGCAGCGTGTCTGGGGGCCATAGTCCTGGGGGTTCCTTCAGTTAAGTCTGGTCTTTTTGTGTGTGTGAATTTGAATTTTGGTCTACATTTTTCTGCTACTGTCTAGGAAGTTCTGTTGTGATCCCTGTCAGAGTGGGTGGTACTGGTAGCCAGGCACTGTCTTGTTCTTCTGGGCTCAGGCTAGTGGAGGCTGTAGTTCATGTGGTCCATTAGACCTTCGGACTAATATTTTACTTGTGTCTTTCATCTTTTTGTTGTTGAGGTGTCAAAGTATTCTATACATTTTAAAGGTTAGACCTTTGTCAAATATTTCATAGCCAAAAATAGTTTCCCAGTCTGTAGGTTCTCTTTTTTACACTTTTGGTGAAGTCTTTTGATGAGCATAAGTGGTTAATTTTTGGGAGCTCCCAGTGATCTAGTTTATTTTCTGGTGCTTGTGCCTTATTTATGGTTTGTATTGTATTTATGCCCTGTATTACAGCCTCTAGCATTGTCCCTATTTTTTCTTTCATATCTTTCTTGTTTTAGGTTTTATGTTTAGTTCTTTGATCCATTTTGCATTAGTTTTTGTATATGGTGTGAGGTATGGGTCCTGCTTGATTTTTTTTGCAGATGGACATCCAGTTTTACCAGCACCATTTATTAAAGAGTGTCATTTTCCCCATTTAATGAACTTCGGTCCTTTGTCAAAGATCAGCTGACCATAGGTGGATGGATTTATACACCACATCTTTGATGTGATGAAACCCATGTGAAATTGTTCACTACAGATTAGTAAGTAAGCACAAGTAAGCCTGTGGTTACCTTGCTTACTGGATCATCCACCCCTGTCAGGGGTTGTAAATTTGAAAAGAGGCTTTGATTCTGTAAGAAGGTGCTGTGGGGCTGTGAGAGAGACAGATGCTAGCCATACTTAGAAGCAGAATCTTTGATGTGGTGAAAAAAACGTGAAATGGTTCATGACAGATGATCTGGTAAGCAAGGTAAGCACCATGCTAACATTACCTATTGGGTAATTCTCCCCAGACATGACCCAGCCAGTGCTTGAGAGGGTGCAGGAGAGCCTGGGATTCCAGTTACTGTTTTAACATAGCCACGAGCCAAGTTAAACTCATAGGCAAGAAGGGTGAGTGGGTTTGTCCTTTAAAAAGCAAGGGTAGTAGGTGATCCTTGGCATAACTGACGAGTAAATTCCGGTTTTGGAATCATGGTCTCTGCCTAGAGTAGGAGAACAGTGTTGGTCTGCGTTAGCTCCCAGGAAACTTAAAAAGTTGACCCTACTTTGGCTGTGTCCCCACTTCTCCCCCAATTCCCCTTAAAAACTAAAATAATTTTTAAAAAGGTTTTCTTTGAGGCGGGGAGGCGGGGTAGTGGATGAGGTCAAATAGCTTCATCTGAGAATGCTTTAAAAGTCTGTTTAGTATATTATTAGGATGATTTGAAGACAGTTTTGGGTTAAGTCACTGAATACTATTTAAAAGAATAACAAAAAGGAATTTTTGCATGGGACTTAATTATGGTCCTATGAATTTCTGACTGATCTGGGTGACTTTGGATTTGGACTAGAGCTTGTAAAGGAAATTAAAGGACGGTTCACTGCATCTAGTAGTGTTTATTTATTTTACTGGTTTCAGTATTTTTTTAAATACTACTTTATGAATAAGCTCCTTGGCTTAATACCATCTTAGAGAGAGTTTACACATCATGCTTAAAATACAGTTTCCATAATTTTTGACTTAAATTTAAATCAGAAATACATTTTTATTATGACAACTGGATTGTTCTTTCTTTTACACTCAAAAATCTCCTTACAGTTGATCTAGTTGAACTAATCTGAAAGATTTCTGTATGAATGAATTGACACAATTGTCTGTGTCATCATTCATTCTTGTCACCTTTAGGATAGAGCATTCCCTCTTGTGGAAAGCCAAATTTAAACTCTACTAAACGAAAGAATTTTCTCATTGCTTGGCCCACTTTAATTTCTTCTAAGTGTTAACTTCATATCTATAGGAGAACATCTTTATTAAATGAGTAGCATATATAGCAAGAGAATAACACAACACCTGGTTTTTAAAAAACCAAAAGGCCGAACGTGTTGCTGTTGCATTGATTCCGATTCATAGTGACCCTATAGGACGGTAGGACTGCCCCGTAGGGTTTCCAAGGAGTGACTGGTGGATTCGAACTGCTCACCTTTTGGTTAGCAGCCAAGCTCTTAACTACTGTGCCATCAGGGCTCCTACTTGGTTTATAGTAGGTCGTTAATTTTTTATTTATATTAATAGAAATACGATATTTCTACTGTTATTTTAGACTTCTGTTATCTTAACCTACTCTTCAGACATCTTTTATGTTTGATGCTTGATATAGTAGAGGGTCAGTGAAAAAGAGGAAGACCCTCAACAAAATAGATTGACATAGTGGCTGCAACAATGGGCTCAAGCCCAATGATTGTGAGGCTGACACAGGACCAGGCAGTGTTTTCATTCTGTTGTACGTGGGGTCGCTATGAGTTGGAACCGACTTGACGATGCCTAACAACAACAGCAAGAAGGGTATTAAGGAACAGGGCTGTTTTGATCCCTGCTGTAGCCCAAACCAGGAGCCCTGGTTGCACAGTGGTTAAAGAGCTCTGCTGCTAACTGAAAGGTCAGCCGTGCTCTGTGGGAGAAAGATGTGGTGGTCAGCTTCCTTAAAAGATTTACAGCCGTGGAAACCGTATGGTCTAGTTCTACTCTGTCCGATAGGGTCCCTGTGAGTCAGAATCGACTCAATGGCAGCAGGTTTGGGTTTTATAGCCCAAATCATCTAAAAGGAGTGTCTAACAATAACACTCATTTAAGTATTGTTTTTTAAAGTAATGAATGAAAGAATAAATGGCTTCATTATAGAAAACGATAACTCAGTCCTATAGAATGCTGACAGGCAAGAACATTTGGAAATAATTTCTCCTTTATGTTGTGCAGTGATGTCTGGTGGAGGCTTTATATTTTAGATGGATTTAAAAACAAATGCAAATGAAGGGAAGATTCCCATTTCTTAGAGTCAGGCTGCATACTATTAGCAACTATAGTAAGGAAATGGAAAAAAAAAAAACAGTAATTGTAACCGGCTATTTGGCACTAAGGTGTTGAAGGATTTTGCAGAGAACGATAGAACAGTATTCTGTGTTCTTTCATTTGAAAGAAACTTAAGTTTCAATTATCAGGCATTTTTGAGAGAACATTTGGAAGACCACACGCTCTTGTTTGCAGATTAAAGGTAGTTTCAGGGAGTGTAGAGCAGATCACAAGCGTTTGACTTTATTTAAGCGTTTTGAGTTTAGGCTGCATTGTCCTCTCCTTGTACCAAGTTCATCTGGTGATGCTAGTCTAAACCCAGAAATACCAATTTACTCTTTAAATAATGTTTTCTCTGTTTCCCAAATTTGGTAAATGATAATTCTAGAGTTTACCTAACCAGTGGTTCTCCTCATTGGTTTTAATTAAATCAGCAATCCAGGGCTGGTCTTTGGCATCAGGATGTTTTTCTAAAGCTCTCCAGGTAATTCTGTTATGCTGCTAAGGTTGGGAACCCCTGGCTGGGTAAATCTTGGAGGTGTTCCTGTTGTTCAGGGTTCTTTTTTGGTAGAAATTCATTCAGTATCAGAGGCTGGGAGGACAGATTTGATTTATATATATGTTGTTAGGTGCCATCCAGTTGATTCTGACTCATAGTGACCCTATGTATAACAATGAAACATTGCCTGGTCCTGCGCCATCCCCACAACCGTTGCTGTGTTTGAGCCCATTGTTACAGCCCCTGTGTTCATCTGTCTCGTTGAAGGTCTTCCTCTTTTTCACTGACCCTCTACTTTACCAAGCATGATGTCCTTCTCCAGGGACTGGTCCCTCCTGATAATATGTCCAAAGTATGTGAGACAAAGTCTTTTCATCCTTGCTTCTAAGGAGCACTCTGGCTGTACTTCTTCCAAGACAGACTTGTTCATTCTTCTGGCAGTCCATGGTATATTCAGTATTCTTCACCAACACCATAATTCAGAGACATCAGTTCTTCTTCAGTCTTTCTTATTCATTGTCCAACTTTCACATGCATATGAGGTGATTGAAAATATCGTGGCTTGGTTCAGGCACACCCTAGTCCTCAAAGTGACAAATGCAATATCCCATTTGATTTCTTGACTCCTGCTTCCACGGATGTTGATTGTGGATCCAAGTAAAATGAAATCCTTGACAGCTTCAATCTTTTCTCCATTTATCATGATGTTGCATAGTGGTCCAGTTGTGAGGGTTTTTGTTTTCTTTATGTTGAGGGGCAATCCACATTGAAGGCTGTAGTCTTTGATCTTCATCAGTAAGTGCTTCAAGTTCTCTTCTCACTCAGCAAGGAAGGTTGTGTCATCTGCATATCGCAGCCTGTTAATGAGTCTTCCGGCAATTCTGATGCTGTATTTTTCTTCATAGTCCAGCTTCTTGGGTTATGTATATGTGTGTGTGTGGGTGTGTACATACACACACCCACATACTCTTTGCCATCAAGTAGATTCCGACTCATAGTGACCCTATAGGAGAGAGTAGAACTAGGAGAGAGCAGAACTGCCCCACGGAGTTTCCATGGAGTGGCTGGTGGATTTGAACTGCCAACCTTTTGGTTAGCAGCCATAGCTCTTAACTACTGTGCCACCAGGGCTCTCTCTCGGTATATGTACATGTTTGTATACACGTACCTGTACATACATATAAATACACATATACTTGTATACCTATAGATACATACATTTAAATTCTGATTTACATGGATTCTTAGGTTATTAATAAACATTTTAAAGCATCTTGAGATTTCTTGATTCCAGGATATAGCGAAAACTGAAGTGCCCAACTACCGTCTCTGTCTCTCTTATATCATGAAAATACCCCAGACAACTAGAATTGATGTTCAACTAGAATTGAAAGATTCAGAGAAGTTCATGGGAGTAGGCTGGAAAAAAAAAAAGGGAAGAAATGTCAATTTCTTTAAATCCTAGAGATATGTGCATATGTATCCATATGTTGCCCCCACCTCCAAACACAGAAAGGGGTAACTTTGGTAGAATTTCAGTGAGTTACATTATGGTGGTGTCTTAGTTATCTAGTGCTGCTATAACAGAAATACTGTAAGTGGATGGCTTTAACAAACAGAAATTAATGTTCTCACAGTTTAGGGTAGAAGTCCAAATTCACAGGGCACTGGTTCTAGGAGAAGGCTTTCTCTCTGTCAGCTCTGGGGTGAGGTCCTTGTCTCTTCAGCTTGTTTCCTAGTTCCTTGGAGATCTCCATGTGGCTTGGCGTTTGTCTTCCCTGTATCTGCTTCTCTCGCTTGCTTGTTTAATCTCTTTTATATGTTAAAAGAGATTGATTTAAGACTCCCAACCAAAAACCCGTTGCCCTAAAGTTGATTCTGACTCATAGCGACCCGATAGGACAGAGTAGAACTACTCCATAGGGTTTCCAAGGCTGTAATCTTTATGGAAGCAGACTGCCACATCTTTCTCTCGCGGAATACTGGTGGGTTCAAGCCGCTGACCTTTGGGTTAGCAGCCAGCTAGCTGCTTAACCACTGAGCCAGCTGCTTAACTACTGTGCCACCAGGGCTCCTTGATTCAAGACACACCCTTCACTAATCCTGTGTCATTAACATGACAAAGAAAACCCATTCCGAAATGAGATTATAACCACAGGAGCCCTGGCATAGTGATTAAGAGTTTGGCTGCTAACCAAAGGTCCGCAGTTTGAATCCACCATCGGCTCCTTGGAAACCCTGTGGGACAGTTCTACTCCGTCCTGTAGGGTTGCTATGAGTCAGAATTGACTCCACAGCAATGGCGTATAGGGGTTAGGATTTACAACATATATTTTTGGGGGATAAGGTTCAATCCATAAAAGGTGGTTAGTCCTCTGTGTGGCCTAATGGCAACTTACCATGTGTTTGTACTTAGTGTGCTGTAATGTTAGATTATTCATGTTTTCGAAATTTGTGTTAGAGTCATCTGCTCTCTATGTGCTCCTTGGGAGTTTGAGAAATAATAAAAAAGTGATAACAATGATAGTGTTTATTGTATACATTTATATAGTGTTTACTCTATGCCAGACACTGCTCCAAGTGGTGTTAAAAAAGAAAGCCTGTTGCTGTCAAGTCGATTCTGACTTATAGTGACCCTATAGGAAAGGGTAGAACTGCCCCATAGAGTTTCCAAGCAGCACCTGGAGGATTCGAACTGCCGAACTTTTGGTTGGCAGATGTAGCTCATAACCACTACGCCACCAGGGTTTCCAAGTGGTGTACATCTATTAATTCACGCTCACAATAACCCTCTGAGAGAGTAACATTATTCTTACTGTAAGACAGACACTGGGGCATAGTGAGGATGGGTGACTTGCCCAAGGTCCCACAGCTAGTAAACTGCAAATGGAAACTTTCCAACTTTAACCAGCCTGTGGTTGCCGTTTGGGGTAGGGTGTCTGTTGTCATTGCCATCAGATCCATAGTTTCTCAAAATAAAAACTTCATGTGTTTGCAGCAGTTACTTAGTCTAGACTAACCTGATTAGATATTTTGGTGGGAGTTAGGAGTGGACTGAAGAGAACTGAAAATGTTATGAGCCCAAGTAAATCAGGCTATCAGTAACATCTATATACAGTGTTGTCAGTTTTGGGTTTTGTCTCTACATGACTGATGGCAGCTTCATCCATTATAGCTCAGCTGTCAGTCATCCTTGACAACTCAGTTTCTCCCTTGTCTCATATCCAATCTGTTAGGAAATCATGGCTCAACCTTCAAAACATATGTAGAATCTGACCAGTCCCTAAAACCTCCCCTGCATCTGTTCTCATCTAGGCCACCCTTATCTCCTGCCAGCTTCCTGACTGGTCTCCCTTCTTTCACCCTTGCCCTCTACAGTGTTCTCAACACAGCAACTGGGATGGAGTGCCTTTGAAGACTCTAAAACATCCTCTGCTCAAAAACAGCAGTGACTCCTCCTTCCACATGAATAAAACCATTTCCAGTGGACTCCAAGGCCCTATGTGATCTGCCTGCCCTCACTCCCTCACTCCATCACTCCAGTCACTCCCTCACTCCTGTCACTCCAGTCACTCCCTCACTCCTGTCACTCCCTCACTCCCTCACTCCAGTCACTCCAGTCACTCCCTCACTCCAGTCACTCCCTCACTCCTGTCACTCCCTCACTCCAGTCACTCCCTCACTCCTGTCACTCCCTCACTCCAGTCACTCCCTCACTCCTGTCACTCCAGTCACTCCCTCGCTCCTGTCACTCCAGTCACTCCCTCACTCCTGTCACTCCAGTCACTCCCTCACTGCAGTCACTCCCTCACTCCTGTCACTCCAGTCACTCCCTCACTCCTGTCACTCCAGTCACTCCCTCACTCCTGTCACTCCAGTCACTCCCTCACTGCAGTCACTCCCTCACTCCTGTCACTCCAGTCACTCCCTCACTCCTGTCACTCCAGTCACTCCCTCACTCCCTCACTCCAGTCACTCCAGTCACTCCCTCACTCCAGTCACTCCCTCACTCCTGTCACTCCCTCACTCCAGTCACTCCCTCACTCCTGTCACTCCCTCACTCCAGTCACTCCCTCACTCCTGTTACTCCCTCACTCCAGTCACTCCCTCACTCCCTCACTCCAGTCATTCCTGTCACTCCCTCACTCCTGTCACTCCCTCACTCCAGTCACTCCCTCACTCCAGTCACTCCCTCACTCCAGTCACTCCCTCACTCCTGTCACTCACTCACTCCCTCACTCTAGTCACACCAACCTTTTTTTGCACTGTTCCTTGAAAACTCCAGGCACACTCCTGCCCCAGGGTCTGTGCTGTATCCCTCTCCCTGCAGTGTTCTTCTCCATGTATCTTTGTTAACTCCTTCACCGCCTTCAGTCTTGGCTCATGTCTCATCTTTTCAGTGAGATCTTCCCAGTCACCCTGTTTAATTCTTCTCTCCTTCGCCTCTCAGGACTCCTTCCTAGTTGGCTTTCTCTGCAGTACTGTTTCTTTATTCCATAGCACAAGTCACCTTATTACGTAGTATACAGGTATGTATGTATAAACTGTAATAAATGATTTTACCTACTAGCACATAAGCTGCAGTAGGACTGGGATCTTCTCTTTTGTTCACTCATGTAACCCAGGTCCATAGAATCGTGCCTGATACCTTGAAGATGCTCTGTGCATATTTGTTGAATGAATGAGTGAAGCCAGCCATTTAAGGACATCAGAGTCAGAGCGTCATAGTGTGTGTGTGTGTGTGAGAGAGAGAGAGAGAGAAAGAGAGAATTGGGTGGGGAAAGCAGGAGGGAAGGAGAGCATGGAGAGCATGGAAGCATGGAGAGGACTTGTCATAATGAAAGGAGCGTGAATATGAAACAGCTTGGTTTCTTTGAGTTTTAACCCAGTAGGTAACCGATAGGGTGAAGTCTTGAAAGTGAAACTTAAGAAAGGTTTTAAAACATAACCAAAGAAACAAGATATGAAACCTAAGCTGAAAGGAAACCCTTGCCGATGGAAATCTGTCTGACAGTATGAGAGGTTTAGTCTTTTTTGTGTCTCTCTTCTTTATCAGTGGCCTTATGCCCTGAGGTACTGTAAGAAACAAAATGAGGATAAGATGCTTAATAAACCAAATATACTAGAGGAATAGATGCTGTTATGAACATCACTATTCGTGTTGATTTTCTTGTATTAAAGGTGAAGTGTGTTCCAGGAGATTCAGCAAACAGTTTTTGAACTTCCATAGCAAGAGAAGCTGGAAGCCTAACAGGCGCATCCTAACAAAGATATCAGTGCAGTGTTCCAGGCAGTTCTGGAGGATAACTGGAAGAAAGGCCCGCTCTTCCTTATATAACTTAAAAGACAAAGGAGCAATTTAAAATCTGAGTATCTGTTGTAGTATTAGCTTCGATTATTACTCTTGGTTTCTTTGGGTATCTACAGCCTATTTAACTTCATCTCTTCAGTGCTTTTTTTCTTGAGTCTTTGTCCCACACTAACATTTCTACTTTTGGGGGCAAAACCATACTTGTGAACTTTGATTCCAGATCATTTATTTGCCAGGCTGTTTGCAAGATGTTGAAAGACACTCCATCCAAAAAAAACATGGGCTGACTGTACAGTAGCAGTGTTGAGAATTGCGTTTTAAAGACTTGCTGCAGAGCCTCTTCTCCAAAGCAGTGACAGGACTCCATGGCCTCTCCACCTCTGCTTTTGAGTATTTTCCTCTCTAATTTAGAATCATGGAGTCATTTGGTCCCATACCCTCAGTTACAGCAAGGAAACTGAACCTCAGGGAAGTGAAACCTGTTATCCAGGTCATGCAGATAATGGACGTAGTTGTAGGATATATTGTGTGTTAATGTTGTGTCAGGTACTGTGCTAATTATTTGACATGTATTAATCTTTTGAAGTCCGTGGGTGATGCAGATGGTTAATGCACTTGGCTGTTAACCAAAAGGTTGGAGGTTCAAGTCTACTCACAGGTGCCTTGGAAGAAGGGCCTGGCAATCTACTTCCAGCCATTGAAAACCCAGTGGAGCACAGTTTTACTGTGACATACATGGGGTCACCATGAGTCGGAGTTGGCAGCAACTTCACTTTTTTTTTTTTAAATTATCTTTTTAAATCTTCACATCATTCTCCCCATTTTACAGGTAAGGAAATTGAGCCTTACAAGTTTAAAAATTTGCTCAAGGTTCCTCAGCTAGTTAGTGTACAGTTTGGATTCAGCCTGCCCTCACTTGCCAGAGCTCCATGCTCTGGTCCATGTCTACAGTCCAAGTCTCCTGTGCCTGGTTCACACCCTCTTGTGTCTGAAGAGATTGGCAGCCATTGCTTGTATGCTTTTGGCTAAGAATTCTTTGTGATTAAGAGTCCTGATTGTTACTTTTCTGCCTACTTCTTGAGAAAAGTGAAGATTAAATCATTTTGTGGAATGGTAGATTTCTCACCCTTTTCTACAAAGCTGATTTTCTCTCTGTCATCTTAAGGAGATCCATGCTTTACATTTCTGGCTAGATGAAACCAACTGTCGTAAGATTAAAACTATTTCCTATCCAGGAAAGGGCAGAACCAAAGGGGAAAAAAATGATAGGCAGGACCTGTGAATGGGTTTGAAATTCTTTTTTAACCATACCAGGTCAGAGATTTAGCTCCCGGCTTGTCATGTACTTTAAGGAAAATGTGTTTGGTATTTTTCATAAGAGGGTTATGGACAGTATTATACTTAAATATAGGAATCCTCACATGATTCAGCATTTGGGCTGAAGGGTTGAGTCCACGGCAACAGTACTTGATCTAAGCCCCTCTCATACTTTCTGTATCACTTTTCAGCTTGTAGCTGGAAGAAGGGAGAGAATTCCCTTTCACCGCAGTATTTCTAATCATCTAGGAATGTTGAGTAGTTTGTTGCTGTGATCTTGGGCAGGAGAACATTTTCTCTGTACTCCAGACATGCAACATTATTCTGTCCTGTTCCGGAGTAGTGAGGGAGAGGCTCACAGAGGGTAAACTCAGGGAGAGTGTCTCTCAGTGGGTTTATAGGGCACTGTCCTAGCTCTACAAGTTGGATAGTCAGTTGTGGTGGAGGCAGAGAGGACGAGCTGAATAATTGGAAGCCCTGTGTTCCAGACATGGCTGTGCTGGTGACTGTGGGGTCTCTGTCTTGCTGAGCCTCACTTTCTCCTTCTGCTTAAAAAATGTAGATAGAAATACTGCCTTGCCTTGTGCCCTGAAGTACTGTAAGGATCAAAATGAGGCTTAAATATTTAATAAACCAAAAAGTACTAGATGAATGTATGTCATGAATATGTTGGTTTTTTTTTGTTTTGGGGGGGTGGTTATTAAAAATGAAGTGTGTCCCAGGATCCACAGCAAACTATGTTTGAAATTTCAATAGCCACGGAAGCTGAATGCCTAACAGGCTCATCCTAACAGAGACATCAGTGCAGTGTTCACGGCAGTACCGGAAGGAGGACTGGAATTATAGAGCTGAGTGGGGTGAGGTTAGACAGAGCTGTGTAATCTTTGCATGTGATACTTGCCAGCTGTAGAATTTGGAATAGGAGCATTACTCTTTTTGGCACTCATTGCTCTTCTGAGTTGCATATTTCTTCCAAGGTAACACCATAATGCCATGCAAGGAACATGGAATGAAGCGTAGGAGAAGCTTTTCCCACTCTTGAAAGTTATGGAACCCACCCCCCAGGCGGTCTGCTGACTGTCACATGAGCCACATTCGTAGGAGTGTCGACATAATTTCTCAGTGAGAAGCTGGAGCGGGGCTTCTTCTTAATTCTTCAAAGAATAGAGTTTCGAGGCATACATAAATGTACTTTATTATATTAAAATATTGATTTAAAAAGGGAAGCTGATGAACTAAAAAATGAACTCTAGCAGCCCAGAGCAGATCTTTGGGGGCCTGTTTGTGTCCGTTTCTTTAGGGAAAGAGTCTGGCTAGACCCACGGTTGCAGAGTGCTGAGAAGACAATCCAGCCCACCTCTCCTTTCCTTTTCTCAGCTACTTAATGCTGCTTGTAGCTTTCTTCTAGGGGCTTCTTGTGCTGTCTAATCACTTGGAGAAATGGTTATGCTAAAATGAACATTGAGTGTTATCAGTCTGACATCACAGAAATTGGCAGCTCCCTCGGGTCAGCAAGATTTGCCTGGAAAGTCTCTTGATCACTCTGAGAACAGAAGTCATCTCAAGGGTTGGATAACTGTAAGCTGCTGAACTCTGAGCTGTTCTTTTGCCTCGCCAGGAAGGTTGCTTTTAAATACAGGGATGGGAAACCTTGAAATCTTTTTTGTTTTCCATCTTTGCCAGAATATTGACATTCTGTGTATGTTTGACTTTGTAAAGAAACTTTTTTTTAAAAGTATGTTTCAAAAGTTGGCCTGGAAGGCAGTTCTGTACAGGGAGTTCCAAAATGGTTTGGACAATGGTAACACCTCTGGACTGTCGAGTCCGCTAGTCTCTCATGATTATACTAGTTTGATGAAAATAAATTATTTTTACCTGGTTTCTTTATTACATAGACAGACTACCAAGGATAGGTAATTTTTTAAACACGTTTTGTATGTATCTTTTTTATTGTTGTTATTTTAGTTCCTGGATCATTATTTTCTGGCCTTTCTCCCCTACTCGAGATGTCTAGTGGGGCTTCATTGGGTGTGACAGATGTGAGTGCTGTGCTCTCCAGAGAAGTACCAGGTATCAGTAGACATGTCAGCTGGCTTCTGGTACTGAGAGGGATACAGCTGGGGTACACTAAAGATAATCGTCAGCAACTATAGTTACATCCTTGCTGTTTTGCTTTGTGAGCCTTGCAGAAATCTTAGTTGGATGGTGAATTGCAAGTCACTTCTATTTTGGACACCTCTGATTACAACCTTCTGACTCTGGGAAAGATGAATAGGAAATATTCGGCATATGTTACATATATATTGTATTCTTAGTTATCTAATGCTACCATTACAGAAATACCACAAGTGGAAGGCTTTAAGAAACTGAAATTTATTCTCACGGTTTAGGAGGCTAGAAGTCTGAATTCAGGGCACCTGCTCCAGAGGTTTCTGTCGGTTCCGGGGAACATCCTGTCATCAGTCTTCACCTGGGTCTAGGAGCTTCTCAGCACAGGGACTCTGGGTCCAAAGGACGCTCTCTGCTTCTGGTTCTTCTTGAGTGGTGTTAAGGAAGTCCCTCTCCTCTCTGCACCGATTCTCTTTTATATTTCAAAAGAGATTGACTCAAGATACAACTTAATCCTGTAGATTGAGTATTGCCTCATTAACATAACTGATAACCTCTAATCCTGCCTCATTAACATCATAGAGAGTAGGATTTACAACACATAGGAAAATCACATCAGATCACAAAATGGTGGACAATCACGTAATACTGGGAATCATGGCCTAGCCAAATTGAGACATATTTTTGGGGGACACAATTCAATCCATAACATTATATATATAATATATATAAAAAAGCTGTATTATGTATGTGTCATATATAATAGCTATATGTTGCAAAACTCTGAATGTCATGCTTAAAACATTTTACCAGCAAGAAGTTCTTTACTTTGGATGGATGCTTCTGTTCTTGGATGACGACAAAAAAGAAAAGGGAAGTTATTAAAGATATTTTGTTCATATTTGGTAAACTCCTTGTTTCATTCCTAAACTTATGTGCAAACTTAGCACTGATCAGAGGAATCAGTGCATGGATGGGTAGAATAAGAGGTCTGCTTTTTGCCTCCCAAGAAATGATTTACTCTAAATTTAGACTTTTGTCCATTAACAAACTTATGACTCTTCCAGTGTTTAATTGACTACAGCTTTTCCATTAAATGAACTCATAATTACCGCTTAAGTGATTTCTGGTCCGTATAGTAGGATTGTAGATGTGGATCCAGACTTTGTGTAGTTGTTCAAAAGTCCAGGCTTTAGTACTCCTGTGTATCCTGCCAAATTTATCCAATGAGAAATGATGTTACGATGCTGTTTAATCCAGTTTCCAACATTTTAAATTCACAGATTCATCAAGGCTTACTTTAATTTAGGGAGCCCTGGTGGTGTAGTGGTTACACGTTTGGTGCTAACTGAAAGGTCAGTGGTTGGAACCCACCAGCCGCTTCCTGGGAGAAAGATGTGGCAGTCTGCTTCCGTAAAGATTACAGCCTTGGAAACCCTGTTGGGGCAGTTCTAGTTCTACTGTCCTGTAAGGGTAGAATTTATTCGATGGCAGCGGGTTTGGTTTTTGGTACTTGGGTTTGCAGTAAGTATTACTTTTGTCAGTTTATATGGATAATCTTATTTTTCCTACTCTTTGATAAATGCTAATTCCTATCCACAGCCTCTTTTTTCCTCAAGCTGTGTGTAAGTGATGACTGTTGTTTCAGTATGTTGCATTTGTTGTTTCATGGCATGAAAGCTTCAGTAAACAGGGTTTTTACATAGCATTAGAGCTTGCCTTCTGTCTTCTGAAAGTTGAAGTTTGTGTTCCTGAAGGAGTACAAGTTGTTTATTCTCTTTAATTTTAGCATATGTTTGACTCTTAGTTTTCTATAAAACGAATCTACTATCTAATTTTCCATTTCTTCTATTTTGTGTTAGGAAGTCTGGAAGAAGCCTAGCAAAGCTGGTGTTACTTCAGAAAGTGTGACTTTGGACATCAGCCACGTGGGGATAGATCTGAGGGGTAGAAACATGTTCTTGCTTTGCAGAGTGTTTGCCTCTGTGGAAGACTTGTTTCCGACAGGCCACGTATCTTAAGCACCATGCATCCTGTACAAGTGCACTTTGTCATTTGTAGAGTTCTTAAGCAGAAGGGATTCTACTGGGGGACTCCTGTTCTGAAGCTGTGGGCAGTCTTTGGGTCATGGAGTGGAGGATGTGAGTAAAGAGGGTATGGGAGAGCTATGGTGGGATGAGTCAGGGAGGACCCAAATGCAAGCCAGCACACACTGAAAATGACAGGCAAGACCTGAGAGGCCAGAAATCGGAAGCTGGGAGGGGGCTGCTTGTATCATTGGTGACGTGTGGGTGCCTCCGCACCCTTGAGAATGAATGCCTTGGGAGGGCCTGCAAGCATGACGATGGCTTTCAGAATAGATGGTAGGGAGAGGCTGTGTGGACATCTGACACGAAGCCGGGGAACTGGGTATCTGCCACAAACATCTTCTCCTCTCACTTAACTAAAGAGGAACATTTGTTAAGGCCTGAGTTGGGTTTCTTGCAAATGAAACTTTTACTCCGTGTCCGGGATATTTTATAAGAAAGTATTGTGACAGGAATGGAAGAAAAGAGTGAAGGGGATTGCGGGAAGGAGTGCTTGGCCAAAGGGAAAAGTCAGAGAAGAAAAGATGATGTATGATGGTGAACTTGGAAGGCATCCTGTTAGATAACAGCCCCAGCTGCCTCAACTAGGTTTACGGATATAGGATGGCCTAATGCAGCCTTGCCTTTGTCACTCAGATTCCTATGTCCTCAGCCTACATTGTGTCTTCACTGGGGACATGGAAAGTTGTTGGAGAGTAAGGCATCAAATGAATATGCTTTTTCCCCTGCTGTTTGTGTCTTAATTAACATGATTTAAAACATGGTCTTAAGCTACACTGTTGGTGTCCAGTAGAGAAGCACAGTCTGTGAATTGACTATACACTTTTTAGTTTTCTATTCCCTAAACTAGTTTTCATAAATGAGTTTCTGTGTTGATCAGCCATATCACACATGAAAGTGTATTTGCTGAGTCTAGCTTCTTGGTGTGAAATTCAGAGGTACTTTCAGTAAAGCAGAAGTTCTTCATGAAGTGCAACCTTGGCACTCTTGGCATTTTGGGCCTGATAATTCTTCGTTGGTGTGGGGTAGCTGTCCATTGTAGGATGTTTAACAGCATCCCTGTCTCTACCCACTAATGCCAGTAGCATCCCCCCCATCCCCCCTCCAGTCATGACAATCAAAAGTGTCTCCAGACATTGCCAAATAAAATGTCCCCTGGGAGCAACTCCTTTCTTCCCCTTTTTGAGAACCGTGGAAAACCATTGACGATCTAGGATTTAGAGTAACGATTAGAGTGGCTTCTTAATGCTTCTGCTTTCTTTGCATTTGTCATTTTCACACATTCAGGGCCACTGGATGGAGTCATAGACTATCGGTTGCACAGCTCCAGGAGGCACCATTAAGACTTCGATGCGAATGATGCTCATTCCCTCTTCCCTGTTTTGAAGAGGGTTGCATTGTTCATTTTAACTCACTCTACGACGCACTGATGGTTCGGGGTAGAATTCTCGCCTTCCATGCTGGAGAACCCAGTTCCATTCTCAGCCAGTGTCCCTCATGTGCAGCCACCACCCGTTTGTCAGTGGAGGCTTGTGTGTTGCTGTGGTGCTGAATAGGCTTCGGCAGAGCTTCCAGACTTAAGGTAGACTAGGAGGAAAGGCCTAGCAATCTACTTCTGAAAATCAGCCAGTGAAAACCCTGTGGATCTCAAGGGTCTGATCCCCAACCTATCGGGCAGTGTTTTGTTCTGTTGTGCATGGAGTTGCCATGAGTCAGGGGCCAACTGGTTGGCAGCTGACAACATAATTTATCCACCTTCATGTTCTAAGCTGGCACTGCTAATGATATTATTGACGGAAAAGACATAGCCCACAATTCTGACAATAAATGATAGGATGGCTTTCTATCTTTAACTGGAAGTTGTATAATCTGTATACTCAAATTCAGAATTTACTTCATTCTTTTCACTTATGCCTTCTTCTTTTTTTCGGTTTTCTTTGTTTGCTTTCTTGGTGTAGTATACCATACTGGAAGGCTGGTTCTACTTTTGGCCAGTTGTTTTATTGCTTTCGTTTTTACTTTAATTTTAAAACCAGCTAGTTCTGCATGTAGGTTGTTCAGATTTTATTAGTACTCACAGTGAGCTTTTGAGAGTGTGCTCTGATGAGAACTACAAAATGCAGTGTCTGTTAGAGAGTCTGTAAAGCTTCAATCTGATTCTTTTCTGACAGTTACTTTAGCTTGATTCAGGTGCTCTATGCAATTTTGAATTTTTGCACCCTCTTGAAATCACATCATCTACAGCGTGACAGCCTGGCCTCCTGAGGCAGGAGGTGAATAGACTGGATGTATTTGGTTCAGGGGTCTGGCATTTAAGGATATCCTTGGTAGAAAAGTTGGGGGAAGAAGAAGACCCTAGTCATGGAGGAAAAATGTTTAGGGATAAGTCCATTTAAATGATTTGATTTCAAGAACTAGTTTCTTTACTTGAGCACACTGCTGCTGGAATGCGGAAACAACACTGTGGGTTTCTTGAAACAGAGGCTTAGAAATTAAGCTCTTGATTTGTAACTTGCCTAGGTGAAGAAGGCTAAAAAAAATGTGGTATAGGATTCCTGACAATTACACATTACCTCTAAGAATATTTGAACCAAAAATGTCAGTCCCTTAGAAGTAAAAACATTTGTACATGTACAAATGGAAGTGATTACTGAAGTTGAAGTTGTTTGCCAAAGAATGACGCTTGAAAATGTATAGTCAACTACTGCTGTGCCACGTAACACAGACCACTTGTTAGGCAAAGTTACTAATTATAAAAGCATAACTATTCGTCAGAGAGGTGGTTTTTAAACACCCTTAGTACAGAGTACAGAGGGAGACTGGCTCTCTGGGCTATTACTACAGGATTAACAATGTCCCCTGTAGAAAGATTGGGCACAGTGAGTATTTCTGAAGCTGGCTCTGTATGCAGAACCATTTAATACCATTATAAAACCGAGTCTGTCGTTGTTCATATAGCACATTGGGTAGTGGTAATGGAAGATGAGCTGTTCAGATCGAATTAGGCCATGCAGAAGAAGCCAAGACTTGGTTATTTTCTCTCTATTTTTTATGTATTCCAGGGTTTCTGCAAAGTGACCTTAAGTGTTGCTTTTTGAGTGACTCTGCGGTCTAACCAAGCCGGCCTTTTCTATGAGGTCTCTTTGGGATGGTTCAGCCTTACCCAAGTTAAATATATTCTTTAGTTCTTTCAGCTGTTTTTCAAATGTAAACAGTCTAGAAAGTCCATTTGCACAAAATGAAAATACAGTGAAACCACATAGATTTGTACTACTTACACAGAGGCTTCTTAGCAGTTTCAGGGACCAGGGATGTCATTTTCAAACACGGAAAATAAGGATTATCGAATATTTTAAGTATTCCGTTTTAAGTACATAAACCATTGGAAGTAGATTTTTTTGCTAACGTTATTCTTTTTCTTATTAAGTGCCCTTGGAGGATCTCTTTGGGTCAGCAGGTAACTAGCTAATTACTAGAATATTATGTATAAAGGGCTATTTATAATGTGTTTGAAATCATCTTTTCTTAAAGAGTAATGTTCTTCTTGAATGTCTTCAGCCTAACAATCTATATAGCCATTTTCCTTTATATAATTTGGTGGTTCAATTTAGCCATTCCATGGGAGGAGCTGTCACTGATGTGGTTAGCCATGTTGTTTTGTTCTATTCTGAGTGTCTGTTTATCTCCTTGCTGCTAAAGACTCACTATGAGTCGATGGCAGCAGGTTTTTTGGTTTTGTTGTTAGGCTGTCCAGTTGATTCTGACTCATGGTGACTCCATGTGTTCAGGTAGAACTGCTCCTTAGGGTTTCCAAGGCTGTGACCTTTCGGAAGTAGGTCGTCAGGCCCGTCTTTTGAAGCACATTTGAGTGGGGTCGAATCACCAACCTTTCATATGGTAGCTGAACACTTAACTTTTTGCGCCACCCAGGGACTCCAAATTATGTATCTAATCGTTAGGTACTATTCTAAGGTGGTTGATGTATGACATTTTGACCTTCATTTTGCTTGCTTTTTGCTACTGAAGCCTCTATTCAGAATACACGTCTCTTGTTACTGTTGTTAATTTGAAAAAGAGTGTTAATGCCGATGGTGTTATCAGTGTGTGGGATGGCTGTGGCTGAAAATCTGATCTCAGACGCAGCTGTCTTCTTTTTTAGAGTTCAAAAGTGGTAACAGATCTTTAGCTTGGGATTCTTGCTTCAGCTAAAGGGGTCATGTAAGCAGCAGGATGCTAGTATTGCAAGGAGTTAGACAAGCTGAGAAATTAGGGAAATTCCTTTCTTTTTAAACTAGCATTTCTAGCAAGTGGTAAATCCCCTATGTGGAAGTGTTTCTAGAATGTGTACTTTTTAACCACAGAGAAGAAGTTGAAGAGAAAATGGAATCTAGTAGGCAAACGTTGGCTGAGAGATGTCTGTTCTCTATCACTTTAGGGAGATATTAGCAGCGCCTACGACGGCTAGAGTCAACACCATGGCGATTGTAGGGGTCCACAGCTATGCTAGCCCTGAAGAAAACCAAAAACCTGTTGCCATCAAGTCGATTCTGACTCATAGTGACCCTATAGGACAGAGTAGAACTGCCCCATAGGGTTTCCAAGGAGCAGCTGATGGATTGGAACTGTTGGCCTTTTGGGTAGCAGCCGAACTCTTAACCACTGTGCCACCAGGGCTCCAAGCCCTGAAGAGAGGGACATTTTCTAGAAGTATGGTAATATGATGCCCCTGTAGGAGTCCTAGGTTTAGTCCTTCACTAGATCAAGAAACATTTATCAATCCAAGTACTAAGTGCCAGGCTCCCTTGCTGGATACTGGGAATACAAAGATAAATACTAATTGGACCTTGACTGAAGGACATTATGATCTATTAGGGGAGATAGGTATATGCAAATAAGTGATAACAGTGCAGTATAAAGGGACAGGAGGAAGACAGGAGTGGTTACCTCTGCCCTGCATAGTGAGGGGATGTTGCCAAGACAGCCTGATGGGCAAGGGCAAGAGGAATGGGGTTGGAGAAGAAGCAGCTAAGGGCATCCCAGACAGAGGGAAACTCTGCTTCTGAAGGATCCTGGGTGAACTGGTACATAGGCTAACCTTGAAGTCAGTAGGGAATGTTGAACTTGTTGGCTTAACTCCTAATCATCTTGTTTAATAGATTGTGCCCTTTAGGAGGACATTTGTTCTAAAGGGTAGATGATGTCATAATGGATGGATTTGCATTGGAGTACAGTTTCTTGTGTATTTTGTATATACTCTTGAGTCTGGAAGATGAATGCTCAAAAGTTGTAACGTGCAGGAGAGAATAAACATCTTCAGAATTGTAAAAGGGATCTGCTATTTTTGTTGAGTACTAGGAAACGTGAGGGCAGTGGTGATTCAGTGTTAGAATTCTCGAGGGAGGCTCAGGTTCAATTCCTGGCCAGTGAATCTTAAACACAACCACTACCCGTCTGCAGGTTTGCATGCTGCTATGATGCTGAACTCAAGGAGACCTGGTGATACAGTGCTGGGCTGCTAACCGAAAGGTCGGGGGTTCAAACCCACCGGCTGCTCCATGGGAGAAAGATGTGGCAGTCTGCTTCTGTACAGATTACAGCCTTGTTCTGCTCTGTCCTAACAGGGTCACTGTGTGTTGCAGTCCACTCATCAGCAGTGGGTTTGGTTTTAGTTAAAACAAACATTTGTTACCTCTCAGTTTCTGTGGGTCAGGACTCTGGGCACAGCGTAGCTGGGAGCCTCTGGCTCAGGATCGCTCATAAGATTGCAGACAAGCTGTCAGCTGGGGTACAGTCATCTCTAGGCTTGACTTGGGGAGCATCTGCTTCCAAGCTCACACATGTGGCTGTTGGCTGCAGGCATTAGTGCCTTGCCTTGTGGGTCTTTCCGTAGGGCAGTTTATAGCACAACAGCTTGTTTCTGCTGCCTGAGCAGAGGATCTGAGAGAGAGACACCCCAAAGTTAGAAGCCACGGTCTCTTTGTAACAAGCTCACAAGTAGGAGCCTCGGTGGTGCAGTGGTTAAAGTGCTCAGCTGCCTACAAGTCAGCAATATGAACTCACCAGCCGCTCTGCGGGGGACAGATGCGGCAGTCTGCTTCTGTAAAGATTCACAGCCTGGAACCCTATGGGGCAGTTCTCCTCTGTCCTATAGGGTCACCATGAGTTGGAATTGACAGCAGTGAGCAGTGGGTTAAACTCACATGTCACATTCTGTCACATCTGTTTGTTAGAAAGAGCTCACTAAACTCCAACCCACACTCAAGGAGAGATTACACAAGAGTGTAAATACCAGGAGGTGTGTTGGGGGCCATCTTGGAGGCTGCTTACCACAAGTATTAATTAAAATTCTTTTGGTTGTACGTAACAGAAATTCACTAAAAGGTACTTGAGCAAAACGAGGGGGTGGAAAATTATTGAAAGTATACAGGATGGAAGTATACATGGAGACCAAGGGCACGGAGCATAACTGAGGCTCACGAGGAATTGGGGTGGGAGTTAGATAACTTGTAGGAACTGAGACAGCTGTCTCTTTCAGTATCTTGCAGATTCTCTTGTCAGTTTTCATTGATCTTGTTTCTCTGTGTCTCTAATTTATGTTTCTGTAAATCTTTATTTATTTTTTTCTTTATAAAACAACTTCTCTCTTTCTCTGCACATGTTGGAAGATTGCTACTTCATCGTCCTCAGTTCTGGGACCACAAAAGACTGACTAGAATATGTGTTCCAATCTATTTCCAAAACAGACGATTGAGCTGACTCAGCCTAGATAATGGGATGGCTCCCGCTGTGGAAGGAGAAGGGCAGGTCATCCCACACGTGGCCGTAGGAGCCTTACCCCTGTTTTTGTGGGGTTGGGTGAAAGGAGTGAAGTTGGTGGGGGGCATGGTTGGGAAAATCAAATTTCAAAGAAGGGCACTTGGAAACAATTCCCTCAAATACATATGTTAATATTTATATTTGATTTTTCCTAAGAAATTCCCAAGTATAGTAGAGCTAAAATGAATTAATTTGGGTAAAATTAAAGTTGGGGATTGATAAGCAAACAGTTTTGAAAAGAGGACCCTTAGAGGAAAGCAAGTTTAGCTATGGTAAGAAGTTAAAAAAAATGTTTAGTGCTTCTGTTCTACCTCCTAGTTTGTTGAGTAGTGCCTGGGGTCTTAAAAGCTTGCAAATGGACATCCAGGTTACAACAATTGATCTCTATTCGCCTGGAGCAATAGAGGAAGGAGGAAAAGTCAGGAATTGGAGGAGGATATGGAATGTATGCGTGTTTGCTTCCATGAACAACTGCCTCCTTTGCCATGAGACCGAAGAACTGAATGGTGCCTGGCTACCATTACTGAATAGCTTGATCGAAGTTTCTATAGAAGAATCCTGATCAAAAGGGGGAACACGCAGAGGAGAATTTCAAATTCTCATGGAATCCAGACATTCTGGAGCCGTGGAGGCTGGATGAACCCTTGAAACTATTACCCTAAAATAATCTTTAAGCCTTAAATCAAAAATATCCCCTGTAGTTTTCTTAAAACCAAACAATCGTTCAGCGTAACTAGTGAAAAAAAGGTCTGCCCTGAGCATTGTGCTCTTTTAAGAATTATCTGTATGGGGTCAGATGGACAACAGCAAGTCAAAAGGTTAGGTAGGAAATTTAGGGAACAGTGAGTTTATGTTAATGAGGGAGGAACAACTCGGAAAAGGAGGGTGAGAATGCTTGCACAACTCAAAAGAATGTAATCAGTGTCACTAAATGGTACGTGTAGAAAATGTTGAATTGGTGTATGTTCGACTGTATATTCTCAACAACAATACTAAAATAAATTATATTAAAAAAATTAAAAGGTCTGAGACTTTTGTTAACTTGGAAGTTGAGAAACTAACTGGTTATTAAAATTACTGTTTTTTTTCCTTTATTCTCACTGTCTTTCAGAAGTTGTCCCATATAAATTCCAGGTTTATCCACTTTTTTAAATGTTCTGATGCTGTGAACATCTGTGAGTTTTCCCATCTTAGATTACTTTTTTTAGCAGCTTATATAACTTGAAATAGCATTTTTGTTCTGTTCTAAATCTCTACATGTAGTGTCTTCATAGGATTTTGTGTTTGGCTTTAATTGATTTCAATAAATTATAAAGAAGCAAAAAAAAAAAAAAAAAAAAAAGGCTTTTATTGACAGTTTTGCATGCTTGTTTCCTTCCGTAGCCTCTTTAAATGGCATACACTTTGACTTAGCTGCAAGAAATTTTGTATTATTAAGGATAGAAACAGAAAGCCTTACCTGGAGGTATTTTTCATTTTGCTTTGTAGATAATTCAGATAAGCCTGTAAAACTGAAAGACAGTTCACCAATGGCATAGTTCATTAGTTTTGGTGTTTGTTCTTGGAGTTAGATTTGAGCAGCTCAGTGGCAGCAGCAATTAAAGCAGATAAACCAAAGAAAAACCAAACCTGTTGCCATCAAGTTAATTCCAACTCATAGCAACCCTATAGGACAGAGTAGAACTGCCCAGTTAGGTTTCCAAGGAGCGACTTGTGAATTCGAACTGCTGACCTTTTGGTTAGCAGCCTGAGCTCTTAACCACTGCTCTGCCAGGTCCCCTAGTGCAAATTAATTTGTGGTGAATATTTAAGCTTGCACATCTTAAGATGCAGCTTTATTGATCAAAACCCAACAGGGTGGTCTCTGGGAATGCCATGTGGTGGACAGTTTGGACCTGAGTGTGTGCAGCTGGTGGTGTGAATGGGGTTGGGGAACAAGGCAAGTGACTTGAGGTCATGGGGGTCCTGAGACCAGAAGAGTGCTTCTAACTGGTGAGTCCACTGACTTCAGGAAGTTTGCTGAGTGGGGCTCCTTTGAAAAAATCTACACCTGCTATTTTAACCTATTCACTTAATATTCACACATTACTCTGTTATTGTGGAACTTAGGTTTGGCAATAATGCTATTTACTATTAGAACCAGGTAGGAAAAAAAGCCTGTGTGTATTGGAGTTGGGTCGCTGGGAAGATGGGACAGGTTTCTCTAATTTGGTATTAATTGCTTCTTTAGGTATGATCCACTCTTTCTAATTTGCTCTTCTTATAGTCTCTCTCCAGTCATGTCATGTATCATGTCACTGCCCTGCTTAAGATCCCTCCCTAATTGGCTCTTATTGTGGTTAGAGTAAAACACAAATTCCTTCCCATGGTCACAGTTAACTATGCCGTTTTGTCCTTTCCTTGCATGTAAGCCTCATTTTCTCATATGGTTATACCAGCCACAAGGGTCTCAAACTATCAAACTTGTCCCTGTCTCAGGGTTTTTGCACTTGTTATTCCTTCTGCCTTGCACGCTCTTCATCATTGATCATTGCATGGCTGGTTCACGGGTATCCCTCAAGTCTCAGTCCACATGTCACCTCCTCAGGGTCTTTCCCTGAGAACACAACCCAGGGAGGTAAACCCTCCTGTCGCTGCCCCAGCCCTACCACTCTCTATCGCTTACTTTTATTACATAATCTTTACTGCAGTCTGAAATTATCTTATTTGTTCATCTCTCACTCTCCTTGAGCATATAGCTCCATGAGGATAGGGACTGCGTCTCTCTTGGCTACCGCTCTGTCCCCGTCACCAAGAACAGTACTTGGCACATAAAAACAAACAAACCCATTGCCATCTAGTCAATACCGACTCATAGCGACCCTGTAAGACAGAGTAGAACTGCCCCATAGGGTTTCCAAGGAGCGCCTGGTGGATTCGAACTGCTGACCTTTTGGTTAGCAGTTATAGCTCTTAAGCGCTACGCCACCAGGGTTTCCATACTTGGCACATAGCACCCAGTAAATGTTTGAATGACTGCAGATACTGTGTTAATCTAACATCTAACATTTCTTTGTGTTTCTTGACCTTGACATTATTAAAGAGCACAGGCCAGTTATTATTTGTAAAATATCCATTGATTTGAATTTGTTTCTTGACGTTTCCTTTTGATTAGATTCAAACTGTGCATTTTTAGCAGGAACACCACTGACATGATGACGTGCCCTTCTCAGTGCAAAGTATCAGGAGGCACGTATTGTAGTTTGTCCCAGTATTGGTGATTCTTCTATAGAATCTTTGATCCAACTATTCAGTATTGGTAGCCAGGCACCATCTAGTTTTGGTCTCATGGCAAAGGCGGCAGTTGTTCAGGGAGGCAGTTAGCCACACATTCCATTTCCTCCTCCTCTTCCTGTCTTTCTTCTTCTGTTGCTCCAGGCAAATAGAGATCAGTTGTTGTGCTTATGCCGGCTTATCCTCATCATTCTTTGAGCACTTCCTTACTTAGTGGCAGGATATTTGCCTCTTAGAAATAATTTTTCTCTTGGTTTGGAAAACGAATGTTTTTTTTTCCCTCACTTAAGAAATACAGATGTGATAAAGGTTCCTTTACAGAGCATGACAGTAACATCAGTAACCAGTCATAATGCCTAATAATGTAACCTTAGGCGAGTCTTATTTTTTTAACTTACATGATTTTGCTTGCTATTTCTGTGAAATCAGAGAACAGTAGCTTATCTGTTTATAGCTTGGGGACAAAATAACATTCTATGAAATGGTCAGCAGTATTTATTGAACACTGTCAGTGCACAAATCATTCTATCTGGAGCTTAAAAGAAAGAATAAAAGGAAGTAGAGGAGAACGTATCTCTGCTCTCAAGAATGGTGGGATTTAGTGGAGGAAGATAGACTGATATTATACCAAAGAATACAAATGAAGTTGAAATGGCTAATTTTAGAAGCTAACAGTCATCTTTACCATGTTCTCATGTGATTTGTAGCAGTAGTCAGTCTCCAGAACTTGGTGACATTTGTGACCACTTCTTGTCCCGGCCAAGACAAGGCTAAGGCCAAGGCCTGACTACTTTGACCAGTAAAGATACAAAGAGCCACTTTGAGGCTTAGATCATTTATTACTTACATGGCCAGAAAAAAGTAGAACGAGCTGAAGGTGCCAGCTTTCTGTAAGTCTTTTCCAACCCACCTAAAAGGGCCAGGTGACTGCAGTATGAGTTATGGGATACATATTGCTGAGGAGCCAAATGTAGACTGCAGTTAAAAAACAGTTGCTGTTGAATTGACTCCAACTCATGGCGACCACGTGTGCCAGAGAAGAACTGTGCTTCATAGGGTTTTCATGGCTGATTTTTTAGAAGTAGTTCATCTGAGGTGCCTGTGGGTGGACTTGAACCTCCAGCATTTCAGTTAGCAGCCAAGGGCGTGGACTGAACTAACGAGGGGCTCCAGATTGCAGTTAAGCAGTTTTGTTTTCTGTAGCTCCCTTCAGGGTGGAGTGGGGACGGGAGGTGGAAGGGTGCGCAGAAAGCCCCATGCTTCATCAGAACCCAGGAGGCAATGGGAAACTCTTGATAGCCACCAGGGAGGTTGGAGATTGGGAGATGAGTGTGAGATGGCCTCCTAGCAGCTCCTTACAAGCCTTCCGTCCTGTTGTGTTCTGGGAGCATCCTAGGACTCAGATTAGGTGTGGTTCAAGGCTTACCTGCGTGGCGTGGCCTATTTGGATGTGTGCTGGGCCACCAGGGTACCATGGCGGAGCTTTTTCCCTACAGTCCTTTTGCTTTGTAGTATGACTGATGCCTTCACACACACGTAGTCCTCTCATCTCTGGATGTGCTCACCTAGCTGTTCTGCTTCCCGCTGTCCTGTCCCACCTGTCTCCCTCGTTTTCAGATCTGTTCCATAATCAGGTACCATATGATTCAGGGTGCTCTTGGGACATTTTATTTTGTCTACCCTACTCTTTATACGCAACCTAAACTCACTAGATGGCATTTGTTTGAGAACCCTAGGCCATGCTGTCACGGGATATATCCAGAGCCACTGGGCTCTGCGAATGTTGCCTCAGTGCTTGTAGCTGGCTGTGCTTTGAAATCTTAATTTTTGGTGAACTGTGTTGTTGTTTAATCTTAAATATGATCTTGATAAAATTGATGAAGAAGCTGGACTTCTGTATCATGTTTACCTTTATGAGGCCAAAATGGAAGGTGGGAATTCTTAAATTAAATTTTTTTTTTAAAGGCAATATTTATTGTTTTCCCTCCTTGATTACAGAAGCAATATATTCATTGTAGGAAATTCAGAAAAGTACATAGAAAAAAAATCCCGTGTTGTCCCACCATCCAGAACAATGCTTGTTTAAAATATTTTATACTAGTATTTTATATTAATATGGGTATTAATATATAAGAGCATCTTAATGGTATGTCGAGATATGATTATATACAATGTATATTTAAAAAACAAAGAATACATGTCTATGGGTCAGAAAGTAAGCTTATATGGCGGGAATTTATGAAAATGTAGATATTTGTTCATTGATTCATTTTCTCAGATATGTGTATTTTTATATGTACACGTAGATATATTTCTTTCATAATTGGGATCATGTAAATATGATTTTATATTTTTCATTTTCTATTATACAATTAATACTTCTAAATTTCTAAAACATGATTGTTAATTACAATAGGTAATACAGAGTGTATCATAATTTATTTAACAAATCTAACAATACCAATTATACTAGCATTTATTGAGTCCTTAGAGTTAGATTTTATTCCTTTAGGTTTTTTGTTTTTCTTTTTTTACTCTTACAAATAGTAATATCAAATTTTCCTTGCCTGTCTTTGAGTGTTTCCTTAGGATGCATTTTTAAGTCATTTTTTTGAGGCAGAGGAATGAATCTTTTGATACATATTGAGTAAGCAGGAATTAAAACACTGCATATGTTATTTTTAAGTTGTATGTGGGTGATTTGTAATGCTGGTTTGAGAATTGGCATTCTGCTCACTGGAATCTTTGTTAATTCACTAAAAATATTAACTGAGCACTTGCTGAGGACCATAGCATTATATTAAGTACTTGAGTATCACAAAGACATACAAGACATTGTGTCTGACTTCTGGTTCACCAAATTCTAATTGTGCTGATGAAGTATACGTAATTATTATTTTTTTATTGTGCTTTAGGTGGAAGTTTACAGCTCAAGTTAATTTCTCATAAAAAAATTTATACACATATTGTTATGTGACATTAGTCACAATCCCTATAATGTGACAGCACACTCCCCCTTTTCATCCCGGGTTTCCCATGTCCATCCAACCAGCTCCTATGCCTTTCTGCCTTCTCATCCTGCCTCTGGACAGGAGCTGCCCATTTGGTCTCATGTATCTGCTTGAACTAAGAAGCACACTCTTCATGAATACATTTTGTGTTTTATAGTGCAGTTTAATCTTTATCTGAAGAGCGGACTTCGGAAATGGTTTCAGTTCTGGGTTAACAGAGTGTCCAGGGGCCATGGCATCAGGGGTTCCTCCAGTCTCAGTCAGACCGTTAAGTCTGGTCTTTTTACGTGAATTTGAGTTCTGCTCCATACTTTTCTCCTGCTCTGTCAGGGACTCTCTGTTGTATTCCCTGTCAGGGCAGTCATTGGTGGTAACGGGGTACCATCTAATTCTGGTCTCAGGCTGATGGAGTCTCTGGTTTATGTGACCTTTTGTCCCTTGGGCTAATATTTTCCTTGTGTCTTTGGTGTTCTTCATTCTCCTTCGCTCCAAGTGGATTGGGACCAATTGATGCATCTTAGATGGTGGCTTGCAAGCTTTTAAGACCCCAGACGCTGCTCACCAAAGTGGGATGTAGAGCATTTTCTTAATAAACCTTGTTATGCCAGTGGCCTAGGTGTCCCCTGAAACCACTGTCCCCAGACCCCAGCTCCAGCTGTTCTGTCCCTCTAAGTGTTTGGTTGTGTTCAGGAAACTTCTTAGCTTTCGGTTTAGTTCCAGTTGTGCTGACTTCCTCTGTATTGTGTATTGTCCTTCCCTTCACCCAAGATGATTCTTGTCTACTGTCTAGTTAGTAAACCCCCTCTCCCGCCTTCCGTACCCTCGTAAGAATGTTTTCTTCTGTGTTTAAACCTTTTATTGAGTTCTTATAATAATGGTCTCATGCAATATTTGCCCTTTTGTGACTAATTTCACTCAGCATAATGCCCTCCAGATTCATCTGTGCTGTGAGATGTTTCCCAGATTCTTTATTGTTCTTTATCTTTGCATAGTATTCCATAATTACCATATAGTATTCCAAATATACCATAATTTGTTTTTCCATTTGTCTGTTGATGGGCACCTAGGTTGTTTCCATCTTTTTGCTGTTGTGAACAGTGCTGCAGTGAACGTAGTGTGCATGTATCTATTCGTGTGACAGCTCTTATTTCTCTAGGATATATTCCAAGGAGTGGAATTGCTGGGTCGCATGGTACTTCTGTTTCTAGCTTTTTAAGGAAGCACCATGTCATTTTCCAAAGTGGTTGTACCATTTTGCGTTCCCACCAGCAGTGCATAAGTGTTCCAGTCTCTCCACAACCTCTCCAACATTTATTATTTTGTGTTTTTTTGGATTAGTGCCACCCTTGTTGGGGTGAGATGGTATCTCATTGTAGTTTTGATTTACATCTTCCTAATGGCTAATGATCGTGAACATTTTGTCATGTGTCTATTAGCCACCCGAATGTCTTCTTTGGTGAAATGCCTGTTCATATCCTTTGCCCATTTTATAATTGGGTAATTATTTTTCTTTTTGTTGTTGAGGTTTTGCAGTATCTTGTAGGTTTTAGAGATTAGATGCTGATCGGATTTGTCGTAGCCAAAATTTTTTTCCCAGTCTAAAGACTTCTGGTGAAGTCTTTCAATGAGCATAAGTGTTTGATTTTTAGGAGCTCCCAGTTATCTAGTCTTTCTTCTGGTGTTTGTGTATTGTCAGTTGTGGTTTGTATTCTGTTTATGCCAGGTACATACATTATTATTTAAGGCAGTATGTTATAAATACTATACTAGTTATACAAAAACAAAAAAAAAACCCATTGCCATCAAGTCGATTCTGACTCATAGTGACCCTGTAGGACAGAGTAGAACTGCCTCATAGGGTTTCCAAGGAGTGACTGGTGGATTCAAACTGCCAACCCTTTGGTTAGTAGCTGTACCACTTAACTACTGTGTCACCAGGGCTCCAGTTGTACAAAAGTAGGTGCTAAAATCAAACGAAAAAGAGGATGTGCTATAAGATGTCAAAGTAGAAGAGATGACATTTGGCTGGGGTGATCTGGGACAGCTTCATGGAAGAGATGGGTTGAGGGCTTGGTTTTTGGGTGAGTTGTTCTTATAAATAGAAGAGCATAGAGAACAGTTCAGACAGTAGAGGATGACAGTAGAAAAAGCCTGTTGTTGGCTGCCATTGAGTCAACCCCTGACTCATAACCGCTCAATGTACAACGGACTGTTGTGATCCATAGAGTTTTCATTGGCTGATTTTTTGAATTAGATCACCAGGCCTTTTTCCTAGTCTGCCTTAGTCTAGAAGCTCTGTTCAAACGTGTTCAGTATCGTTCAACATGTAAGCCTCCACTGATAGACTGGTGGTCGCTGTGCATGAGGTGCATTGGCTGGGAATTGAACCCAGGTCTCCTGAATGGAAGGCGAGAATTCTGCCACTGAACCACCAATGCCTAGAAGTGAGAGAGTGCAATACGTATTTGGATCATAGTGAATGTCAAGAAATCAGTGTACTCGGAGAAGAGGGAGAGAATAGTCCATACAGGTCTTTGGCCTACTGCAACCTAATGGGTTCACATGATACAGGGCCCCAAATACCAGGCTAGGGAGTGCCAGGTGTTTGGGTAGTAGGATTGCTTGATCAAAGTGGTCCCAGGGAGATTAGTATGTTGGAGATATGGGGATGAGACTGAATGGGAAAAACACTGGAGCCAATGAGGTCAAGTGCATTGGTTCAACGAGAAACTCATAGTGTGGGGTGGTTGGATTGGAGAGGAAGTTATAGAAGCTACTCCGCTGCTCTGCCCTCCTTCAGACATTACAAATAGGATAAGACTGCCAGTCAGAGCAAAGGCTTTTTAACAAAATCTGTATTCCTGCCCCCTGACATTGAATCATTATTGAAAGAGTGAGCAAAGAAGCAGTATAATTTTGTGCTTCAAGTTTGCAGAGAGTGGGGATTCAGTTGAGCCTGAGTCTTTGGAGGATGGGTGACTTGGATGAATGATGTTTTAGTGAAAGGAAATTGGGGAATTAAGGAGGGGGACTGGACTTCGTGGAAGAAAAGCATAAAAATGTTGCATTCCTACAGCATTACGCAGTCTTTCTCAATGTTAAGAGATAATTTATTTTTGTTAGTTGATATCGAATTGGCTCTGAGCCTTGCCGACTCCATGTACAACAGAATGAAACGTTGCCCAGCCCTGCGCCATCTTCACGATCATTGATATGCTCAAGTACATTGTTGCAGTCACTGTGTGTTTTGAGTCCCTTTACAACCTAGAGGGCTCATCTTCCAGCACTATATTGGACAGTACTCTGTTGTGATCCATAGGGTTTTCACTGGCTAATTTTTGGAAGTAGATTGCCAGACCTTTCTTCCTAGTCCATCTTAGCCTGGAAGCTCAACTGAAGCCTGTCCACCATGGGTGACCCTGCTGGTATTGGCAGTAGTGGTGGCATAGCTTCCAGCATCTTAGCAACACGCAAGCCACCACAGTATGACAAACTGACAGGTAAGTGGTGAAAGAGATAGTTGTTATTGCTGTTAGGTGCTGTCAAGTCAGTTCTGACTCATAGTGACCCTGTGTACAACAGAACAAAACACTGCCTGGTCCTGTGCCATCCTCACAATCATTGCTGTGTTTGAGCCTAATGTTGCAGCAACTGTGTCAATCCATCTGTTTGAAGGTCTTCCTCTTTTTTGCTGACCCTCCCCTTTACCAAGCATGATGTCCTTCTCCAGATCCTAGCCCCTCCTGAAAATATGTCCAAAATATGTGAGACAAAGTCTCTCCATCCTTGCTTCTAAGCATTTTGGCTGTACTTCTTCCAAGACAGATTTGTTTGTTCTTCTGGCAGTCCATGGAGTATTCAGTATGCCAACAGCATAATTTAAAGACATCAATTTCTATTCAGCCTTCCTTCGTTGTTCAGCTTTCGCATGCATATGAGAACCAAACCCATTGCCATCAAGTCCATTCCAACTCATAGTGACCCTGTAGGACTAAGAACTTGCCCCATAGGGTTTCCAAAAAGTAGCTGGTGGATTCGAACTGCCAATCTTTTGGTTAGCAGTCAGCCTCTTAACCACTGCACTACTAGGGCTCCTCACATGCATGTTAGGCGATTGAAAATGCCACGGCTTGGGTCAGGTGCATCTTAGTCCTCAAAGTGACATGTTTGCTTTTAACACTTGAAAGAGGTCTTTTGCAGCATATTTGCCCAATGTAATACGTTGTTTGATTTCTTGACTGCTACTTCCTTGGGTGTTGATTGTGGATCCAAGTAAAAATGAAAACCTTGATAACTTCAGTCTTTTCTCCATTTGTCATAATGTTGCTCATTGGTTCAGTTGTGAAGATTTTTATTTTTTATATTGAGGTGTAATCCATACTGAAGGCTGTGATCTTTGATTTTCATCAGTAAGTGCTTCAAGTCCTGTTCACTTTCAGCAAGCAAGGCTGTGTCATCTGCGTATTGAAGGTTGTTATTGAGTCTTCCTCCAGTCTTGATGCCAACTTCTTGGATTATTTGCTCAGCATACAGATTTTGGATAAGTATGGTGAAAGGATACAACCCTGTTACACACTTTTCCTGATTTTAAACCAAAATTCATTTTAATATATTCTGGTTAAGAATTTAATTTTCTCTTCTAATTCTAGTAATATAAATGATCTAAATGTTTTGATTCCCATATTGGTGTCAAAAAGATGATAGACGGATCCAGATTTATATTCAGTTTATTTGATGAGAATGTGTGTTTATAGCATCTCTTGATGGTTTGGGATTCTTTGCATCTTCTTTCTCATATAACTTCTGGTCTTTTAGCCCTTTCGCTCATAATTCATCAGAAGGATGGAAGAGGCAAGCACAAGTGAAATTCAAGTACTCACATTAACGAAAGTTTCTTTCTGATTATTTCTTTTAAGTTATTCAAGCTAGCATTGGCCTACAGCACTAATGGTAGCAGAAAATTGATTGAATCTTACAAGTTATTTGTCCTACGTGTAACTGTTGTTAGTTGCTGTCAAGTTGATTCCCACTCATGATGACTCCATGTGTGCAGAGTAGAACTACTTCATAGGGTTTTCAAGGCTGTGATCTTTCGGAAGCAGTTTGCCAGGCCTGTCTTCTGAGGTGCCCCTGGGTGGGTTTGTACTGCCAACCTTTCGACTAGTACCGTTTGTGCCTCTCAGGGACTCGTTTCACATGTAATTGTTGTTGTTAGGTGCTGTCAAGTGGATTTTCCAACTCAATAGTGGTCCCAAATGACAGAACTTCCCCATAGGGTTTTCTAGGTTGTAATCTTTACTGGGAGCAGATCGCCATGTCTTTCTCCTGTGGAGTTGCTGAGTGGGTTCAAACCAACAACCTTTTGGTTAGCAGCCAAGCCATTAACTGTTGCACCACTGGGCTCCTTAGATGTACCCAAAAGTTGCTTTCTGACCACTAGATATGTATTTTTAAGTTAGTTAAAAATAATGTATGTATTTAACTGATTTAAAAATGTCTGGGAGGGATCAGATATACCATTAGGATGCTTTTAGAGTACATGTTCATAGTAGTGTGAAATATAAAGACATAATATATTTCTAAAGGGTTTGGAATTCTTAAGTGAAAGTCAGCTTTAATAAGTTTATTACCTACATTGCTATGCAGATTAGGCATTTCACTTCCGCGAATCGTTTGTTTTTATACTTCATTTTTTCTAGCTACTGTTTTAGTGCTTTTTTAAAAAAAATGAGTTTTTTTTTTTAATAGATTAAATCTTTTAATTATTGTAATTTATAAAACTGTCTTCTTTTGCAAATCAGGTTCTTTATCAAGTCACAGGCTGTATAAGTCTGACTTTGGGAATGGTTCTAAGTGGAAAATTGGATCCTCCTCAAAATGTAGGAATTTCTATTCTGATTTTTCCTAGTGCTTGGTTTAAGTCCAAGATCACCATGTAGATGCTTTTGAAACTTGTCAGTTAAAATATTTTTAACAGCAAGTTGACTAAAGCAAATGCATTTTGTATCCTGCTGAACTTTGTGTTACCAGGGTTTTCTACCCAACCTGGGCAGCCCCCATGAGGTTCTTGCCTTCTGCTGACCAAGAATGACCAGGAGAGGCTCAAGGTTTCTGCACGAACAAAGCTTTATTGAGAAAAAGTAGCTCGCGAGCAGAGACAGAGAGGGACAATACAATGCTAGCCTTTGTCTCCCCGAATAAAAGATTGGCTAGGACTTATTAAGGTTTTTAGGCGGGAAAAGGCATCATCTTTATTCATCAAAGAGGTGGGGTTATGAAGATTAGGTGCACACACAAGAGGTAATTCAAGATGGAACCCGTAACAAAGGCTCCTGGGACTGGATGACAGGGGTTATTATGGGCTGCCACACCTGCACAGTGCCCCCATGGTGCCGGCTCAATTCCTGTCGCGGGTCCCTCGGTCACCTTGCGGATGTCTGCCTGTGCTCCAGGGACAAGATTGGGCCTGTTCTTCTGAAAAACATCTTATCAGGGAAGTACATTGAGAGCTGGGTGGGTTGTTCTTTCATTATTGCATGTTCCAAGATAATGGGTTTTGTGTCATTAGTTAAGCACGTTTTTAATTCAGGGTCCTTTGCCTAGGGGTTCAGTCCCTTTTTCCCTTCCCTATCCTATCGGGACGTTAGAGCTTTGGAAGGTGGCAAATTCCAAATGTAGTGAGGGATAGCTATCACTGAGAAGGTCAGGAGGTTCCTCATCTTATCAGTCTCAACATGAAGTAGATACAACTGACACAAGAGGACCAATGCCCAAACTATACTGGGCTTCATACTTAGCAGTCATTCCTGTGTCAGACTTACCTGGTAATGTTTACTGAGCTGGGGAGGTTTATGGAGTGAGTATACATAAGATAGGTTATCTTCCCTGGAGGATGTTAGAAATTGAGAGAAAGCAGGAGTAACCAAATTTGATATGTAGCTAGAAAAGAAGAGGTATGTTCATATTTATGTTGAATTTGTTCTCATGATACAAAGACTTGCTTTGTGTAGAAAAGTTGTCTTTTTTACTGCAGCCTTAATATCTTGAAGTCAAAACAAAACCTAGATTAATTTCTTCTATGCTTTGTTTTCTAAACTCAAAATGAGGAGACATTTCTGTGCTACCTACCAACTGAAAAAATGTTGAACTTCAAAAGTTAAACACTCAGAAGAATAAATAACCAGAGCCCAAATTCTCCCTAATTCGTGTGCTGTTATTGTCAAGGTTACCTGGTACTGGATTACCTATTGCAGCTTTAGATGTTTTTGGTTAACTTCCTTGTGCTTTAGGGTTTTCACTTCTGTTTTATCCCTCTTAATCTTTGTGTGCAGGAACCCTGGTGGCACAGTGGTTAAGCGCTTGACTGCTAACCCATAGGTTGGTAGTTCGAACCCACCAGCCACTCCAAAGGAGAAAGATGTGGCAATCTGCTTTTGTCTCGGTTATCTAGTGCTGCTATAACAGAAATACCACAAGTGGATGGCTTTAACAGAGAGAAATTTATTCTCTTACAGTCTAAGAGGCTAGAAGTCTGAATTCACGGTGGCAGCTCCAGGGGAAGGCTTTCAATCTCTCTGTTGGTTCTGGAGGAAGGTCTTTGTCATCAGTCTTCCCCTGGTTGAGGAGCTTCTTAGTGCAGGGACGTGCTATGCTCCCAGTGCTTCTTTCTTGGTGGTATGAGGTCCCCATGTCTCTTTGCTCGCTTCTCTATTTTATGTCTCAAAAGAGATAGGTTTAATGCACAACCTAATCTTGTAGACTGAGTCCTGACTCATTAACATAACTGCTGCTAATCCTGCCTCATTACACATTCACAGAGGCAGGATTTACAACACATAGGAAAATGATGTCAGATGACAAAATGTTGGACAGTCACTCGATACTGGCAATCATGGCCTAGCCAAGTAGATGGATATTTTTTGGGGACACAATTCAATCCATGACAGCTTCTGTAAAGATTTACAACTTTGGAAACCATATGGGGCAGTTCTACTCTGTCATATAGGGTCACTAGAGTTGGAATCGACTCCATGGTAACGAGTTTGGTATTTTTTGTTTAATCTTTGTATGGAGCCCTAGTGGTGCATTGGTTAAGCATTCGGTTGCTAACCAAAAAGTCTGTGGTTCAAACCTACCAGCCGCTCAGCTGAGAAAGATGTGACAGTCTGCTTCCATAAAGATTATAGCCTTGGAAGTCCTGTGGGGCAGTTCTATTCTGTCCTATAAGAGTTGCTATGAGTTGGAATCAACTTGATGGCAATGGGTTTGTTTTGTTGTTTTTTCAGTTTTTGTATGGAGTCTCTGGGTGGTGCAAATGGTTAAGCACTTGACTGTTAGCCAAAAGGTTTGCGGTTCAAATTCACCCAAAGGTGCCTCGGAAGACAGGCCTGGCGATCTTCTTCTGAAAGGTCATAGCGCTGAAAACCTAGAGAGCTCAGTTCTACTCTGACACACATGGGGTCACACACGAGATCGCCATGAGTCCGAAATGACTTGATGGCAACTGACAATAACAATTTTTATAGGCTTATAAATTTCTAGTTAAGTAGAATGTTGGATAAAAAGAAAATGATTAGAAATCCAAATAAAATATGCACTTTAGTTTTAGTATTGTACTAATGTTAATTTCTTAGTTTCGAAAATTGTACTATGGCTATATAATGTGTTAACATTAGGGTAAGCTGGTCGAAGGGTATGTGGGAACTCTGAGTTCTGTTTTTACAATTCTTCTGCAAGCCAAAAATTATTTCAAATACAGAGTTAAAAACCATTAAAGTAATTTATTAGCTACAAGATTATTGTTGTTTTACAAAACCAGATAAAAGTGATTTATCTGTGTGGGGAATGGGCAGAGAGATTCTCTTCTGTTAGAATGGTTGAATTCCTTTTCTTTTTCATTAATCTGAAACCATTTCCCACTAGGATGAAGATGCTGTGTTAGAGTGTCCTTAGTAAAGGCAGACTTGTGTGTCTAAAGTGAAGTGACTGGCTATCTAAAAGTATTACAGAATTCTGCTTTAGCTTGTTACACCTGTGTTTTTGTGATGAGATGGTGACAATCATTTGCCTTTTGAGAATAAATTAGATTTTTTTTTGGGGTGGGGTGGGGAAAGACTATCCATAGACATACTTTTTTTTTTTTTTTTTTTGAAACAGGAGCATGTGAGATCTGAGACTTCATGTGTAAGTTGAGTGGTCAAACTCTTATATACTGATTTGGATCTAAATTTAAGAAATGAGATTTTTTTTCTTTTGAAATGAAGTGACTGAATTAATTTCCAAAAAATGGTGCAAAACTTTCTTCGTGCAGTGGCTACATTATTGGACTAAGTGTAACATCTGTGGGTTTCACCTTCAAAGCATATCACTTAGATGCATACTTCTTTTATGTTTATTATAAATTATTAGCGATACCTGTATTAACAGAGAGATTAAAGAGTATGAGGATTTTCAGCAGTTGCTCTATCCTAGGCCAGGCTATAGCTTAGTGTAGACACTAGACTAAAAACTTGACCTACACTTACATTGCTTGTTAAAGCCAATTTTACTATCTTTAAGCTTACCTATTTCCTTTTGCTTTGGGCAGTGCTGCGCAGTGGAGCTTTTTATGATTATAGAAGTGTTCATATCTGCACTGTCCATTATGGTAGCCACCAGCTACGTGTGACTGTTGAGCACTTGAAATGTAGCTAGTGTGACTGAGAAATTGAATTCTAAATTTTATTTAATTTTAAAGAATTTAAATGTAAGTAGCCACATTTGGACAACCAAATCTATGACAATCATTGCTAGTTCCTTGAATGGTCTACTTTGGTGCTTAAGTATAAAAGAAGGGAATGGACATAGACGTTTAAAGATGACTGGATTGCCCATTGTTCTAATGTAAATCTCTGTGAAAAGAGTTTTAATGGAGAAAGGAACTGACTTGCTGTGGAAAAGATGTTACCATGTTGACTCCTTATGTTGGTGTATCTTATGGATACCTTGAGCACCATTTTAAAACCTAATTTTTTTTCCATGAGTTTTTTGATGTCAATAAATATACTTCCTGGATGGTTAGGATGTTTGTCAACTTGGCTAGGCCATGATTCTCAGTGTTTTAGCAGTTATGATGTAGTTTGGCAGTTATGTAATGATGTAATTTGACAGTTATGTAATGATGTAGTCATCCTCTGTTTTGTGATCTGATGTGAGTAGCCAATCAGTTGAAAAGGAAGTTTCCCTGGGGGTGTGGCCTGCATCCAGTATACATACAGATTTTCTGGGAAAGCTCACTTGCTCTGGATCCTGCATCCCGCTCATCATCATCTGACCTCCGGTTCTTGGGACTTGAGCCAGCGGCCTGCTGTATTGCCTGCTAATCTTGGGATTCGTCAGCCTACGCGGCCTGTGAGCCAGTGGCCTGCTGTCTTACTTGCCAGTCTTGGTGTCATGGATTGAATTGTGTCCCCCAAAAATATCTGTCAACCTGGCTAGGTTATGATTCCCAGTATTGTGTGATTGTCTACCTTTTGTCATCTGATGTGATTTCCCTATGTGATGTATACTCTTATCACTATGATGTAATCAGATGGATTACTGGCAGTTATATTGATAATATCTACAAGATTAGGTAGTGTCTTAAGCCTGTCTTTTTTGAGATATAAAAGAGAGAAGTGAGCAGAGAGACATGGGGACCTCATACCACCAAGGAAGCAGCATCAGGAGCAGAGTGCGTCCTTTGGATCCAGGGTCCCTCCACCTCAGAAGCTCCTAGTCCATGGGAAGATTGATGACAAGGACCTTCTTCCAGAGCTGATAGAGAAAGCCTTCCCCTGGAGCTGATGCCCTGAATTTGGACATGTAGCCTACTAGACTGAGAGAGAATAAATTTCTCTTTGTTAAAGCCATCCACTTGTGGTATTTCTGTTATAGCAGCACTAGATAACTAAGACACTTGGAATTCGTTGGCCTCTGCAGCCTGTGAGCCAGCAGCCTGCTGTTTTACCTTCCGATCTTGGATTTATCAGCCTCTACAGCCCGTGAGCCTGCGGCCTGCTGTCTAACCTCCTGATTTTGGGTTTGTTAGCCTCTGTAGCTACGTGAGTCAGGAGGAGTCTCCAGCCTGACACCTGACCCACGGACTTAGGACTTGCCAGCCTCTAAAACCGCATGAGCCATTTCCTTGAGATAAATCTCTCTCTTTATGTATGTATCTATACCTATATACATATATATAAGCATGTATATATACATGTTTCACTGGTTTTGCTTCTCTAGAGAACCCAGCCTAAGACACTTTGTCCCATCATTTCTAATGACTAGGTAGTGTTCTGTTTTATGGATGTGCCATCATTTATTTACCCATTCTCTTATTTATCCTTTTTCAGATTTTTAATGTTATATATAATTCTGAGATGACTAACCATGCCCATACATTTTGGGGAGTACATCTTTGCTTAATTCCTTAGGAAATCCTAGAATTATAATTGCCAAGTCAAAGAGTTAAAAACCTGTTGCCATCAAGTTGATTCCGACTCATATAGTGACCCTATAGGATAGAGTAGAACTGCCCCGTAGGGTTTCCAAGGAGTGGCTGGTGGATTTGAACTGCCAGCCTTTTGGTTAGCAGCTGAGCTGTTAACCACTGTGCCACCAGGGCTCCAGTCAAAGGGTAGGTATGTCTTTATTTATTTAACGGATACTGCCAAAGTGTCCCCTGCTGTCCCCCAAAGGTTGTACCAGTTTACCCTCTAACTGACATTTGTGAAGGTTGTTGATTAGGGTAGGAAACACTTTTCTGGGTTATGTATTGACACACAGAAGGCTTTAAGGTGACATCCACTGACTCATAAGTCTTCTGTTTGTCTGTTCTTTTCTTATCTGTTCTGGGCAAAAATAAAGTGGCCCTTGATATGTAGTATGTTTTATACTTGGCTTTCTGTGGGCATTTTTAGCAAAGGGCTTGTGTTTAATTGGAAGAGGGTGGTCTTGAAGTGGAGGACCCTCCATGGGGCAGGGTGGAGGCCCATTGGGCGGGTCTGCTTGGAAGCTCTTGGTGACACCTTCTGCCTGGGATTCTGCACCATGCTGCCTGTTGTGTCGTTTAATAGAGAAACTCGGTTCCTGGGACTGTCAGTGCAGAGCCATTCAGCTCCCTCTTCAAGGGGTGAACAACAGGGGCTCTTGTGTTCTTGCCCAGGACAGCAGCAGCCTGCTGCCCTTTCTGATATGGACACCCCATCTAAGCACAATGGTGTGTTGTGAGTAGGCTGGGCTGATCTTCGGCTGGATTTTGCCAACTGTCTGGTGTCAGTGCTTCCAGTTTGGTATTGAAAGTAGATGCTTATTTTAAGTTTGGGGTAAAAGGAGACCTTTGGCCTTTTTCACACTTTTGTTAGGATGCTATCTTAGTTTTGAAAAACGTCTCAGGTTCAGAGACTTTTAGAAAGTGGCGTGCATTTTGTTGTTAAGTAATAATTTAAAAATTCTAAGAACAGACCTATACTAAAAAGTTAATCTGAGGCAGTGTATGATTACTAGGAAGGAAATGAAATCCCCAAGTTTTAGAATATGTGTTGAAAAGGTTTTTTCTTTCAACTAGTACTGAACATGTGCAAAATGTGGGGCTGTATGTGGATGGGAGTAACAATACTTGTTTATCGGGGAATAGAGAGTTTCTGTGAGGCAAATAAGATACACCATGAAAAGTCACAAAACAATAAATCCTTATTAGTTATATAAGGATGTGGAAGAGGCACATGGATTAGCACTGAGCACCTGTTCAGTGCCTGGTGCAGTGTCTAGTACTTTGTATTCCTTATTTCGTTTAATGTGGCCACACAGGGGCAGCCGTAGGTAGTATTGCATGGTTGGTACAGGCCGTGTGGCTTCCGTCCAGAGAGGGAGAGAGGACCATGGGTGAATGGCAGGAGGCATTCACAGAGCAGGAGTAGAGCCTGAGCTGAAACTTGAGGTGTGAATTTTGATGAAGATGAGTGGAGCAGTGATCCTGGCATGGAGAATGGTACAAGGCTTGTACAAAGACATGGCTGTACATCCTGTGAGGGCAGGAGCCAGATTCATTTTGCTCACCACTGTATCCCAGCATCTGGCACAATGCTGGCCCAAGTAGGTACTCAGCAAAGTGTAATGGAGTAACTGGCATCCAGTAGGTGCTCACTATTTGTTGAATAAACTGAAGTGAATGTTTCTGAGAGAAGTTAATTCTGGCTGATAGGAAGATTCATGTAGATGTGAGGAGAAGACTGAAGAGGGTGGTTGAGGCCACGTGGAAGGCCAGGGGAGTTTGAGCTCTGCTCTCTAGGCACTGAGGAAGCTTTCTCAGCAGGGCAGCGGTGTGATTACCTTTGAGCTTTAAGGTGACTCACTGAGTACTAGTGAGCAGGATATATTGGAGGGGTAATTAAAAGCAGAGAAATCAGAATTCTTGTCTGGAGACAGGGATGCTTCCCAATCTCATTGGTTGTCGGCTATTCATTTCCTTAAATTTATCATTGAAAAGCAGGAGGATCCAGGGGTTAGAGCTGAGCCTTGACAGTCTGGTTACGTTAGAATTTCTGCTCTACCATTACGCCAGCCTGAGAGCCTGGGCCTGTTACTTAACATCCTTAAGCCTCAATTTCCTCATCTGTAAAATGGGGATAATAAAAATAGCTACCTCATAGAATTGTTTTGGCAATAAGATGAAATAATAATGTAAGGTGCTTGGTACAATATAAGCAATCAATAGATATTTGTTGTTGTTATTAATAATATAATAGGTAAAGGTCATTTCTTGTGAGATTAACATGGGCTGTAATCTCATGGATTTTATAGAATAAAGCAAACACTTTAAAACGTTGGACCGTTTAGATTCCTCTGGAATGTAATTCTGAGATAGGGTGGGTCCCCAGGGGTGGCTTCCTCCATAGAAGTCACATTGTTTCTGCACATGTCCAGCCGTGCGGCTGAAGAACCCTGTCTTTTCTCTTTCCTCTGGAGTAGTGTAATCTGGAGGTGGGGCAGGGGTTGTCAAGATGGCACCTATGTATATACAGTTAGTCTCCGGGTTATGAACATCGGACTTACGTACAACCTGTGGTTATGAACCGACCCCCGTAAAGCCTATTATATTAAAAGTTCAAGGTATATACAATGGTTTGTAATAACAAATGGGCACTACTTTGTGATGCATGTCAAAACATTATTATTTTGATATGATGCTGAATTCTGTTGGCTAGAATTTTGTTGAGAATTTTTGCATATATTCATGAGAGATATTGGTCTGTAATTTTCTTTTTTTGTGGTGTCTTTGCCTGGTTTTGGTATCAGGGTTATGCTGGCTTAATAGAATGAATTTGGAAGTGTTGCCTCCTTTTCTGTGCTCTGAAATAGCATGAGTAGTACTGGTACACGCTCTCCTCTGAATGTTTTGTAGAATTCTCCAGTGAAGCCACCTGGGCCAGGGCTTTTTTGGTTGGGAGTTTTTTTTAAATTACTTTTTCAATCTCTTCTCTTGTTATAGGTCTGTTTAGATTTTCAACATCACTTTGTTGTAGTTTGGGTAGGTGGTGTGTTTCTAGAAATGTATCCATTTCCTCTAGGTTTTCAAATTTGTTGGAGTATAGTTTTTCGTAATATTCTGTTATGATCCTTTTTATTTCAGTTGGGTCTGTTGTAATGTCCGCCATTTCGTTTCTTGTTTTGGTTATTAGCGTCCTCTCCTGTTTTTCTTTTGTCAGTCTGGCCAGTGGTTTGTTGATTTTGTTGATTCTTTCAAAGAGCCAACTTTTGGTTTTGTTGATTCTTTCTGTTGTTTTTCTGTTCTCTATTTCATTTATTTCTGCTCTGATCTTTATTATTTCCTTTCTTCTGGTGGCTGTGGGCTTTTTTTGCCCTACTCTTTCTCTTTGTTTGAGTTGTGTAGTTCATGTTTTGATTGATGGATCCTGTTTTCTTATCCATTCTGTCACTCTCCGTCTCTTTATGGGTGCATTGAGTTCATTTACATTCAGTGTAATTATTGACAGATGTGAGTTTGTTGCTGTCATTTTGTGGTGCTTTTTGTGGTGCTAACGTTTTCTTTGTTCTTCTCACTGTCCTGTGCTGAATTACTTTTGTTTGTGGATTTCCGCTTTTGTTTTTGTATGTTTTGTTTTTACTGAGACGTTATGTTTTTCCTCTTTATTTGTATGAAAATGTTTGTTAGCTTTCTTTGTGGTTAGTGTGAAATTTACCCTTACCTTTCTAAGTTTGAAGCAGTCTATTATTATTTGGTATCTCCTTGCCTTCCTCTCCATTAGAAGGTTCTATACCTATACCGTTTGTTCCCTCTTTTATTGTTCTCATGTTGTTGTCATTTACAGATTAACTGCTCTGATTCCCTGTTGTATTTCTTTTGGTTTTGGATAGCCCTTGAGAGTTCATTTCCTAGATTAGTATCTGGCTGGTATAATCCTTTGTCCTAGATTCAGCCTGTGAGCTGAAGTTGTTTGTTCTCAGATCGAAGGACTCCCTTTAATAATTCTTGTAAGTGTGGTTTGTTTTTTATATATTCCCTTAATTTCTGTTTTTCTGGAAATTTCATAATTTCACCATCATATTTGAACAAGAGTTCAAAACATTATTGTTATACTGTATTAAGTTAAAAATATTTTAGTGTATCTGAAAGTGTTTCTTTAATGTTTTTTATGCATAGAAAGGTACACTATATGCTATGTGCTAAGACAAACATTTGACTAACTGACGTTGGATATGAGCCGTACCTAACTGTTCTGACTTACTTACAAATTCAATTTAAAGACAGATTCAGGAACGGAACTCGTTCATAATTTGGGGACTGCCTCTATATCTATTCCCTGGAGATTTTGTCAGGTCTCCAGTTTGAAAGTAGTTTTCCTAAACCAAGAAAATGTCTGTCTGAATTACCAGAAGTAGAAAATTTCATTTAACAAAATCTACTCTGATGGGACCACTAATTTTGTCAGTTCTCCTGGTTAATGAAGTACAAAAGAAAGTCACATACATATCTCTCCTCTCCCAAACACTTTAAAAAAAATTGGAGTGTGTATGTTGGTTTAAAGTGCCTCACTAATACGTAGAGGGACTTCTAGTTATTTTTTATTAACATGCGAAAATGGATTAAAATTATTGAAAGAATGTTTAGGTGCCCAAACCCACTGCTGTTGAGTCAATTCCGACTCATAGCGTCCCTGTAGGTCAGAATAGAACTACCCTATAGGGTTTCCAAAGCTGTAAATCTTTATGGAAGCAGATTGCAGAGTGGCTGGTGGTTTCACATCGCCTACCTTTTGGTTAGAGCTGAATGCTTAACCACTGTGTGACTAGGGCTCCTTGATTTAGGTGCACACGCTAAGAAAACACTTGAAATTGAGACAGGAGAGAATTTGGAATTGATTATAAACAGGCTATGGAGTCTTCTTGCCTGGAGGTCATTAAAACAAGGATGAGAACTGCTTATTTGGGAAGGCAGCTCTGTAATGGAAAAACACCTACACAGAAATTGGAAGAGGTGGTATAATGCTCACACTCAGTCTTTAGCTGCATGACCTTTGGTGAGTCTTGCAAATTTTCTGGGCTTCAAGTTCATCCTCATCTCTATCATTGATTTTTAGGCCATATCCCAGTGTTTTTCATTTTCAGAAATGAACTGCTCTGCCATTAAAATGAAATAACCATAGTCTTTTCTTAATTAGCAAAAAAAAAAAAAAAAAAAAAAAAAAATTGACAGGATTTTCTTCATTCTGAGCTTTTCTTATATATAACTTTCTTAAAATTTTTTGCCATTCCTCATCAGTGTTATATGTGTTCCGGTTATTTTCATGGACCTGATAGATTGTAGTTGTCCTTTTATGCTCTGTTCATATATCATAGTCCTGTTCCTGCTGTAAAATCAGTCCCAGTTTTACAATGGTGCTGGCTTTGTCCACATTTCATGGTGTTTTACAGTGTTACCCAGAGGGCCCCGTGACTTATGGGTGCTGTGGGATTTGAGTGACTGTAGGAGTTCTGCTCCATTCACTGTCCATGAGGCAGGGCTGTGACATGTGGACTACCCATCTGACCTGTGATTTAAGTAGAAGATTTTTGATGTAAGGAGTTATAAACGCATAGGGTTTAGATCCGGAAGCGGCCCCAGAGATCATCTTACTCAGCTCTCGTTTAATCAAGTAGTTACCATTGAGTTGACTCCAACTTGTAGTAACCCCATGTGTGTCAGAGTAGAACTGTGCTCCATAGGGTTTTCAATGGCTGATTTTTCAGAATTAGATCACCAGGCCTTTCTCCTGAGGTGCCTCTGGGTGAACTTGAACCATTAACCTTTCAGTTAGCAGCTGAGCGTGTTAACCATTTGTACCACCAGTGTACTCTTCTTTTAATCAAGACTCAGTTACCCAAGGTCATGTGGCTGGCAAAAGGCTCAGGTCGGCGGAGAGAGCAGATCTGCAGACTCCAGGCTGGTGTACTTTCCACTCCTGAATCCTGAGCTCTCGTTGCCCATTTGTCTTCAGAGATGACTTAGTTTTTCCTGCTTTGCTGGTGTGCAGGAAGGAGCAACATGGCCTGCCTGTTACCTTGAGGAACTTCTTGCTCATCTGATGTCATGGAAATCTGCCCAGCTTGCTTTGTGGAAGTAGTCCAGTGGCAAACATGTAAAAAGCTGTCTGGACTTATAGGAGAGATTACCTTGCAGTGTATTTTGGACAAGAATAAGGGTGTATGAAGTGCTCGTGATGGCGTTGGTTTTGACTCCACTCTTGTGGACGTCAGTGGAAAGAGGAACAAAGCAGAAGGAATGAGTCTTGACAGAGGCCCCCTGTGACCTTGGCCTCGTCAGCACCAGGTTTTCATCCAGCCAGAGACATCGGCCAGACTGTTAAGGGGATGAACGTTGGTTTCTGGGGGTGTTGTCACTTTTGCAAAGCCAAGGATGAAAGGCTCAACACAGCTTAGGGAAGTTGTGGTCTCTTGCCAAGACTTAAACAGAACTGTTACTATAATCCTTGAAAACTTGGATTCTTGCTGTAGGAGAAAACCAGAAGGAATTCAAATCAACTTTTTATGGGAAAGAATCATGAAAATATAATTAAGAGAATAAATTTTTAATTTAGCATACCCTTTGGAGTAAACTACCCCGTTGGGCCTTTCTGCTGTTAAGTTTATCTTTATTATCTTTATTTTCATAGGATTTTTATTAGTGCGGCGAACTAGCCAGTTAGTTGAACAGAAGATAAACATTTGTAATTGAAATGTGTTTCTGAGATTAAGCATACTGTGTAATTGAGTTTTTTTTTTGGTTTTGCTTCCGCGTATTATCTAAGGATATGTGAGTATTTCTAAACTTGAGCCTCAGAGAAATCAATATTTTTAGTATTAGATTTCAGATGAACAAATATCTTAATAAAGTGCATTTGAATGCACACCTGTGTAACTCTTTAAACATCATAGGCCGCTTTTAGGAATATTTAAGAGTGTGACCTGTAGACTTATCTGTGTCGGAATTACCTGGATGGCTATTAAAAGTAGAGATTTCTATATCTGAGTTTGTAGAGATGAGATTGGGGAACCGCCATTTTTAGTGGATTCCCTGAGTGGAATTTACTGTCCTCAAATGTTAGGATTCTCCCTAGAGTGTGAGAATCTCTGACTGCATGCACACGCTCACAAAGCCTCACAACAGCCCCCGGGTTTCACTAGGGAATGCAGATGTCAAGGAGGGTCAGTCCATTTATCCTCCCCACCCCCCGCTTCAGTCTTTTAACATTTATATGTGCTTGCTATGTGCCTGGAAGCATGCTAGGTTGAAGACCATAAACATGAATCAGGTGTTCTTCCTGCTCTTAAGGTTCATAGCCCAGTGGAGGAGCCTCCCCTCCAAAAAAAAAAAAGAAATCCCGGATTTCAGTACAAGAGTAAGGCAAAGGCATCTAATTCATCCCAAGATGGTGGTGTGGGTAGGACAAACGTTACAGGGATGGATAATTTGGGCTGTGTGGAGGGAGGGATCATTCCAAAGATTTTTCTTCTCATAATAAAAGCAATACATGTTTATTGGGAAATATGGAAAAGTATAAAGAATAAAATTAAGATCACCATTAATCCCACTGCCTAAGATAACCGTTAACCTTATGAGATCTTCTTTTTCCTTTTTTATGTATGTGTGTGTGGGTAGGTGGGTGTATGTGTATTTATTTGTACAATTGGGATTATTCTGCACACTTCTTGTTACGAAAGTTTAAACATGCATAAACCAAAACCAAACCCAAACACACTGCCATCGAGTAGATCCTTATTCCTGGCAACCCTATAGGACAGAGTATAATTGCCCCATAGGGTTTCCGTAAATCTGTACGGAAGCAGACTGCCACATCTTTCTCCTGAGGAGCGGCTGGTGAGTTCGAACAGCTGACCTTTTGGCTAGCTGCATAGTGCTTTAACCATTGCACCACCAGGGCTCCCTTAAACATGCATAGGAGAGAGACTATAACAAATACCAATACTACTAGCCAGATTTAACAACTCTCAGCACTTTATCGTCTTTGTTTCAGATACGTATGTAGTTAATTGGCTGTTACAGTTGAAACCTCTATTCCTTCTGGATTCTGTTCCCTTCCTTCCTTTCCTCCTGTTTTCCCCAGAGGCAAGCACTGTTCTGAAGTTGGTAAATATTCTCCCTGGGAATGTTTTATAGTATGCCATTACTACATATGTAGTGTTAGAAACAAGATAAAGTAATTTTTTTTAGTGTGTTTAAAAATAACATGTAAATGATATACTGTCGGCATCCTTCTGCAGCTTGCTTTTCATTCAGCACGTTCTCAAGATTTATTCATATTGTTATACATATATTTTATTTTGGGGGCTGGATAATATTCTGCTGTTTGAATATACCTTAATGTATCCATCTACTCTCCATTAGTGGACATTTAGGTTGTTTCCGGTTTGTTTGTATCAAACCCTGGTGGCATAGTGGTTATGTGCTATGGCTGTGAACCAAAGGGTTGGCAGTTCAGATCCACCAGGCGCTGCTTGGAAACTCTATGGGGCAGTTCTGTTCTGTCCCGTGGGGTCGCTATGAGTCAGAATTGACTCGATGGCAGTGGGTTTTTTTTTTAAGATGACTACCGTGATTGTGTGCCTGTAAATCTCCTCGCACAAGGGGCTTGTAGCTTCGTTAGGAATTTCCTGGCCCCTCCCTCAGTATTATTAGACATCTATCTGATTTTTGCCAGTCTGATGGCTGTAAACTTTCACCTCTCTCGTTTTGCATTTCCCACATTCAGTTTTGTATCCTGCTTTTTCACTTATATCATGAGAAATTTCTTGTGCTATGGAGGTTGCCTGTGTCTTGTTTGGTTGGCTCCACTGCTGTTTGAAGTGGCTTTGTTGGGATGTCCTGTGTCATTTTCATACCTCTCATTTGAAGTGTTTTGGCCATTGTTGGCTTTCTGTGCTTACCTTTCTGTTATTTAATCCTGCTTTTGAAGATTCACTTAAGACCCAGTCTTGCAACTTTACCATATTGCAGCCCAAATTAAACAGTGTAATCATGAATTTAGCTAATGACAAACCCTGGACGATAAGATTAGGAATCGTCTCCTGCTCTGTTTTTAGTACTGTGCAGTTAAGTTCAGGGATGTGGCCAGGAGATGTGAAGTTCCTTTGTTTTCCCTATTAAGATTTTTTTTCCCTTGGTTGAACTACTTCCTGTCCGATCTTTGATAGAAGTTGTTACAACTTGTTCGTTGTTGAGTGTCTCTTATTTTATTAGCTTATTTTACCTGCTGTCCTATGGTTTTTTTTTTAAAAGGTTGAATTTCTTTTTCTGTCTTTCCCACTTAGTAGGAACTGTGTTGGATCAGGTCTGCAGTGCCACCCACCGCCTAGCACAGTGTTGGGAAACAGCACGGATTTGATACCTGCTTGGTGACTGCTATACATTTTATCAGCTGACACTTCTTAGTTCATTCAACCTGCACGTTCACAAACCTCTCTTTCCTTTCTATTTCTGTTGTTGCCACACTAGTTCCTGCCCTGTTTCCTAAGCCTGAACTTAAGTGGGCTTCCTTGCCATAGTCTCTGTGTTTTCAGATCTGTCCTTCACAGTCCTGCTGGGCTAATCTTTCTCAAACACTCAGTGACCTTCACTGACCCTCCCTGGCCCATGAGGTGCTCGATGGTGTCACGCCTACCTGCCTTTCTGAACTTCTCATCCTGCCTTTTCCAAACTGAGTCCAAGCTCATCTGTGATGGGTGTTTTATCCCCCTCCTCCCTCAACAGGTTTAAATATGGGACTGGAGCCTAGAAGGAGGGCCAGGACAAGCAGAAGCTTTGTAATTATTCCCACAGCACTAACACATGAAGCCATAGGATTGGAGGGCCTAGGACAGGACTTGGGGAATGCAGGACTCTTGTTGGGAGGCATGTGGAGGAGTGAAAAACAGAGAAGGGATGGTTAGAGAGTTAGGTCAGGAACCTGGTGAGGCAGCCACAGAAATCAGAGAAGGAAAGCCCTTCCAGCTGAGAAAGATCATCAACAATATTGAGTATATATCTAGGTCGATGAGGACAGTAAATTCCATTGCCTTTGATGAGTTATTGATGACAGTTGGGTGTGTGTTCCTTAAAGATTTCAGTAATGGGCAGAAGTTGAATTGCTGGCATGTAGCAATAAGGCACACCATTCATTTGTGAAATTTGTATATGAAAACTGTTTAATATTTTTTCCCAGATGGCAGATGCTTGTGTGTTTTGAAGGCTCAAAGGTTAGAGTCAGTGTAGAAGGAAAGATTCATAATAATAAAGGAGCCAAATCCTGGAGGAGGAGGGAAGAGAAGGTCCTCCAGGGGTTCTGTTAGCCTGACAAAGAAGAAGGAGAGGAGGAAGGGAGGAGGCAGACAGACAGGTGGAGGTGGAGGGGAGCCACCTCATTCAGATTGCTTCCATTTTTTCTGTCAGGTAGGAGAGGAATTTCGCTTGTCAGCAATGTCCATGGGGTAGCTTGAATTGATCCTATACAGATTAATCTTCCAAAAGTCCATCTTGCGTTATCTTATTCCTCTCTTCGCAAGTCTTGGAGGACTCATTGGGAGTCTCTGGTATGAGCCCCAATGCCTTCACTGGCGTACCAAGGCCATGACGTCCCGCTCCAGTCTACTCTGAGGCGTTTGTGCCATGAAGTCCTGCTTCAGTCCGCTCTGAGGCCTTTGTGCTCCCTTTTTACACTTGTGGACTCTGCTTCTGCTTCGTTCGTCATGCCCTGAACAGTCCCTGGCTTGTCTGCCGACGTGCTTTTTTTGCTCACAAGGGCTTGTTCTTTTGCGCATTGCCTTTTCCTGCTCAGCTTCCTCGATTGTGTTCCCATTACATATTAGTTAACTGTGTGTGTATCTCTTCTCACAAAACGTTTAAACATTCTGCTGTAAATTATGGTTATTTTTGGTCATACTTTTTTCCCCCTGCTAGATTATAAACTGAAAGAATTTTTAAATCCAGGAATAATTTTAAATATGATAAAATGTAATAAGGAAACTCGAGTTAGTATCAGAGGATAAGCCTGAATCTGCCAGAGTTGAGTCCTGGCCCTGCCTCTCGCTGGTTGTGGTTTGGGTTGGTTACATTTCCTCACTTTATTCACGTTGTTAATTAACATAATGGAGGCAGTGAAACCTGCCTCTTAGGGACGTTTGGATTAAATGAGACAAGGCATTGAAAGCATTTGGCACAGGCCTGGCACATAGTAAGCATTCAATAAATCTCACTACAGTTTTTTTTTAAATTATTTATTGTGTTAGGTGAAAGTTTACACAGCAAATTAAGTTCCCATTTAACGATTTTTTTTATTGGCTTTAAGTGAAAGTTTACAGCTCAAGTCAGTTTCTCGTACAAAAATTTATACACACATTGCTATGTGTCCCTAGCTGCTCTCCCTGTAATGTGACAGCACACTCCTCCTTTCCACCCCGATTTCCTGTGTCCATTCAACCAGCTCCTGACCCTCTTTGCCTTCTCATCTTGCCTCCGGACAGGAGCTGCCCATTTAGTCTCGTGTATGTACTTGAGCTAAGAAGCACACTCTTCATGAGTATCATTTTATATCCCATCCATTTAACAATTTTTGTACAAATTGTTTTGTGCCATTGGTTACAGTTTTCACAACATGTCAGCATTCTCATTTCCTTTCTGTTCTGTTTCCATTTATCTAGCTTCCCTGCCTCTCCTTGCGTTCTCATCTTTGCTTTCAGGTAAATGTTGACCCTTTGGTCTCATATACTTGATTGTTGAAGGGACACATTACTCACAGGTGATACTGTTTCTTTTATAAACCAACCTATTATCTGGCTGAAAGGTGACTTCTGGGAGTGGCTTCAGTTCTGAGTCAAAAGGGTATCTTAGGGTGATAGTCTTGGGGGTTCCTCTAGTCTCTATCAGTTCAGTAGGTGTGGTCTGTTTTTGGGAATTTGAATTATGTTCTACATTTTTCTCCCATTCTGTCTAGGACCTTCTGTTGCATCCCTGGTCAGAACAGTTGGTAGTGGTAGCTGGGTACTGTCTGGTTCTTCTGGTCTCAGGCTAGAAGAGTTGTGGTTCACGTAGGCTGTTAGTCCTGTGGGCTAGTTTCTTCCTTGAGTCTGATTTCCTTTATTCTCTTTTGCTCCAGACGAGAAGAGACCAATAGTTCTATCTTAGACAGCCACTCGCAAGCTTTAAGAGTGCTGATACTACATATCAAACTGGGATGTAGAACATTATCTTTATGAACTACGTTATACCAGTTGACTGAGTTGTCCCATGAGACTGTGGTCCCAAGCCTCTTAACCCAGTAAACCATTCGGTCTAGGTGTTTGAACATGTCTAAGAGGTTTCTGTAACTGTGCCCCCATGTGCTTTATTGTATATATATGAGTATATATGTAGCATACACATCTACTCACGTATGCCTCCCTGTATGTATATAGCATGCATATCTACCTATGTAACCACACACATATTTTTTGGTTGTTATTGCTGTTTTTTGCAAAATTGTATATGTTATAGCATTTACCATAATTGTCCTTTATTGTTGCATACCTCTCCGTGTCTTCATTTACCTTGGTTAAGTTGTACTGACTTCCCCCATAGTGTGTATTACCTTTCCTCGCTACAGTTATTACTGTATTTTAACACAAATAATGCACACCTTCTACGTTTGTTTGCTAGCTGTGCGTCCTCTCATGGCAGCACAAAAATAGTTTTCACAGCAACATGAAAAATACCTTGAGAGGGTGTGGCTGGCAAACAAATGTAGAAGGCACATGTTATTTGCATAAAAAATAGATAATAACGAATTCCTTGCTTTTCAGTGGTGTTTGGTTAAACACTTGGATGAACAATGAAAGGTAGAGGAGAGTAGATTTGTGTGCTTCCCTCCACCCCCCAGTTAAATTGAGGACAGTAATAGTGTTTTCTACTTTGTATTTCCATCCCCAGTGTCTGATATAGGCCTCTGTATGTGGTAAAGAGGGAGCAAATGCCTCTTTGTGACTGTATTAATTTGTTTTCTAAAGTGCCCTGTGCAAACAGGGTTTCGTTTTTTTCCCAGTGACTGCATAGAAGCAAGTACTTATTCTAGGATTCTAAGAGAGTCGTGTGCATGTGCTTGATGGTATCATTTTGTATAGCTTTTTTTTCTTCTAAATTGACAACTAGTTGTAACAGCACATAGTTAGATGTTCCTAGAATTTATACAAAAAGCACAAATTATAAAATTAAAGTTTCTCCAGTTGAAGTCCCTTTGCTTTGTTTTTGCTTGCAAGTCTCCAGGCCTATTGAATGATTTTTTTTTCTGGCCCTTTGTTTTTCAAAACAAATGCTGAGGCCTAGAAGTTTTCCTAGGGCAGCTGTGTGAAGTATACATAGCATGTAGCTTATGAAACCAGAGATGGAGTATTACCATAGGGGAGATTTTTTTCTTATTAATTTTTAATGCCTTTCACATTGTTCCTGGATAGTTGATTCCTCCAGTTTCTCAGTAGGAACACAAATGTCTCCTAACAGAGAAACAGGAAAAGAAGCTTGCTCTGTGAGAACTCCACAAACCAGTATAAATCTTCTAACGGATTGCTCTGTTGATCTCTATAGCCAGTCACACGGAGCTTTATCTCTCATCCATCTTTGTGATAAATGAGTGCACATTAATTGTTAGTGCTGTAAAATATGTCCTGTGAGTAGTGACAGATGACACTTTCAGCTGAGAGATCGGCTTGAAATGTTTTGCAGTTGTGGTGGGGTGGCTGTTTCATAATTGAGCCAGTTGAAAATATTTCATTGAATGGTAATGCAACGTTGATTTTTGTAAACTTTTTCTTGATTTGTTAGGTATGCCTTCTGGAACAATTTAAATTTATAGTATACAAAGAAACCCCCAAAACCTAAAATCAAACCAGTTACTGTTGAGTCGAATGCTACTCATGGTGACTCCACGTGTATCAGAGTAGAACTGTGTTCCATAGGGTTTTCAATGGCTGATATTTTGGAAGTAGATTGCCAGGCCTTTCATCTGAGGTGCCTCTAGGTGAACTTGAACCTTCAACCTTTCGGTTAGCACATCAGTGCGTTACTGTTTCCACCACCCAGAGAATCCCATAGTATACTTTAAAAAAAAAAAAAAAAGTTGTCTTCAAATTGATTCAGACTCATAGTAAACCCTGTAGGACAATAGAACTGCCCCATAGGGTTTCCAAGGCTATAAGTCTTTATGGAAGTAGACTGCCACATCTTTCTCCTGTGGAGTGGCTGGTGGGTTCAAACCACTGACTTTTTAGTTAGCAGCTGAGCGCTTAACCACTGTGCCATCAGGACTTCCTTCATAAGTATACTAGCGGTCCTAATATATGTGTCTCTGAGAAATAAGTAAATATGCCAAAGATAGTGTTGAAGAAAAGTTAAAAAAAAGTTGTCCATGGAAAAGATTTTGGATTGTTCAAACAGGGATGCAAAGGAGACAAAAACATTGGCAGCACGTGTTACTAAATGGTGCTAAGCAGGTTCTCTGCTGCTTGTCACTTGACAGAAAAAACAGAGTTGAGTAAAGGGCTGAAATTGTAAGAGAGGAAGTGAAGTGGAAAAGCTCAAGGGGAAGAGTGTGGATAGATCAATGCCTCTATTTTATGGAATGAGAGGGGTAGAGGATGGGGGTGAGGGAGGGTGGGTATCTTAAAAATAATTTCTATTTTTTTTTTTTTATTGTTCTTTAAGTGAAAGTTTACAATTCAAGTTAGTCTCTCGTACAAAAATTTATACATACATTGTTTTGTGACCCTAGTTGCTTTCCCTATACTGTGACAGCACACTCTTCCTTTCCGCCTCGAATTTCCCGTTTCCATTCAACCAGCTCCTGACCCTCTGTGCCTTCTCATCCTGCCTCTGGACCGGAGCCGCCCATTTAGTCTCATGTATGTGCTTGAGCTAAGAAGCACACTCTTCACGAGTATCATTTTAAGTTGCATAGTCCAGTCTAATCTTTGTCTGAAGAGTTGGCCTCGGAATGATTTTAGTTTTGAGCTAACAGAGAGTCCAGGGGCCAGGTCTTCCGGGGTCCTTCCAGTCTCAATCAAACCATTAAGTCTGGTTGTTAAAAGAATAATTTCTAAAAAAAAGTATTTAAACTATTAGTTTAAAAACTATTTAAAAGTATTTAAAACTGTTAGTTTAAATCAGTTTCTATTGCTGTGGTAACAAATTACCACAAAGTTAGTGGTTTAAAACAACACAGGTACATTATTTTGCAGTTTTGTAGGTTGGATGTCTGACAGGGGTCTCCGTGTGCTCAAACCCAGGTGTCAATAGGTCTGTGTTCCTCTCTGGAGGCTCTGGGAAGGATCTGTGCCTCACCTTTCCCAGTGTCTAGTGGCTGCCGTGTTTCTTGGCTCATGGCCCTGTCCTCCACCTTCAAAGCAGCAACAGCAGGCGGAGTCCTTTGCATGTGTATAACTCCTACCTCCTCTTCTGCTTCCATCTTCCACTTTTAAGAATTTTTGTGGTTACATGAGCCCACCTGGATAGCCAGTATAATCTCCCTTTTTCAAAGTCAGCTGATGCCCAAACCAAACCCCCTGCGCTGAGTCGATTCTGGCTCATAGTGACCCTATAGGACAGAGTAGAACTGCCCCATAAGGTTTCCGAGGCTGTGATCTTAACAGAAGCAGACTGCCACATCTTTCTTCTCCTGAGTGGCTGGTGGGTTCAAACTTCTGACCTTTTGGTCAGCAGCCAAGTGCTTAACCACTGCCACCAGGAACCTTAATTACATCTTATAATTCTTTACCATGTGAGGTAACATATTCACAGGTTTTGGGGATTAGGACATGGACATCTTTGGGGGTCATTATTCTGCCTAAAATTTGTTTATACTTTTTTCCATTTAAAATGAAATATAGAGAGAAAATTTCCTTTGGGGTTGAGTAATAGTTATTATGAGGAGCTTTGGCGTAGTTACTATAAGGAGCTTTGGTGGCACATTAGTTAAGTGCGTGGCTGCTGACTGAAAGTTTGGTGGTTCGAACCTATCCAGTGGCTCTGCAGGTGAAAGCCTGGGAATCTGCTTCCGTAGAGATTATAGCCAAGAAAGCCCTATGGGGCAGTTCTATTCTGTCACATGGGGTCACTATGAGTTGGAAGCAACTGGACAGCCCCCAGCAACAACAACAAAATGGTTACAGTAAAAGCATTCTTAATTCTGTAATTGTACTCCTAAGGGTTCCTATTTTTCACTTTTCTGTGTATTGAGCAACCTTATTTGAATTTTGTAAGATATTGAAATTCAGGGGAAACTGTTCTCTCCAGAAAACAGCTGAGACTTGGTTTCAGTGTAGTCAGACCTTAGATTTTTGTTGCTTTGTAAATGTAATACTTATTACAAAGCCTCAGTTACAGAGAATCCACCCATGGAATTATGCAATAGCACTGAAACCTGCAAGTATTTGAGAGGAACTTTTCTTTGTAGGTAGAGAAGCAGGTTCTAATCATCAGTAGGGAGACGAGGTGAAGGCAGGAGATTGTGACAGGTGTGTGGAGAGGCTCTTCATAAGTGCAAAAAGTGAGGTCTCTGTTTGCCTGTCAGTGTCTGTAACCTTTTGCGGGAAGTAAAGAAATGCAGCAGAGGCAACAGGAGAAAACTGATACTGTGTCTTAGAAACTCTAAGGGGCTGAATCTTTCTGAATTCTCTTGGAACCTGGGCTCCTGTAGTACATTATGACCTCATTGAGGAAAGGGACCGTTTTTATCTCAGTATCTCCTCAGCCTAGCACAGAGGTTCTCAAACTTTGGTCTCAGAACCCCATTTAAAGTCTTTAATATATTGCACCCTTTGTGCCTTCCTGGTGGGAATGTAAAATGGTGTAGCCACTGTGGAAAACAGTGGAAAAAGATGTTTACCTGTATTTTATTGACTATGCAAGACATTCGACTGTGTGGATCATAACAAATTATCATTAACATTGTGAAGAATGGGAATTCCAGAACATTTAATTGGGCTGGTAAGGAACCTGTACACAGACCAAGAGGCAGTCGTTTGAACAGAACAAGGGGATACTGCATGGTTTGAGGTCAGGAAAGGTGTGCGTCAGATTATATCCTTTCACCATACTTATTCAATCTGTATGTTGAGCCAGTAATCCTAGAAGCTAGACTATATGAAGAAGAACATGTCATCAGGATTTGAGGAAGACTCATTAACAACCTTGGATATGCGGACAAAATAACCTTGCTTGTTGAAAGTGAAGAGGACTTGAAGCATTTACTGATGAAGATCAAAGACCACAGCCTTCAGTATGGATTACATCTCAACATAAAGGAAACAAAAATCCTTAGAACTGGACCAGTAAACAACATCATGATAAACAGAGAGAAGATTGAAGTTGTCAAGGATTACATTTTACTTGGATCCACAATCAATGCCCATGGAAGCGGCAGTTAAGAAATCAAATGACGTATTGCATTGGGCAAATCTGCTGCAAAAGACCTCTTCAAAGTGTTAAAAAGCAAAGGTAACACTTTGAGGACTAAGGCACACCTGACCAAGCCATAGTGTTTTCAGTCGTCTTATATACATGTGAAAGCTGGACTGTGAGTAAGGAAGACGGAAGAAGAATTGATTCCTTTGAATTTCCTTTGAATTTCGGTGTTGGCGACGAATGTTGATCACACCATGGACTGCCAGAAGAACGAACAAGTCTGTCTTAGAAGAATTACAACCAAAATGCTGCTTAGAAGCGAGGATGGTGAGACTATGTCTCTTGTACTTTGGACATTATCAGGAGGGACCAGTCCCTGGAGAAGGACATCATGCTTGGCAAAGTAGAGGGTCAGTGAAAGAGAGGAAGACCCTCAAAGAGATGGTGGCTGCAGTGATGGACTCCAGCATAGCAATGATTGTAGCATGGCACAGGACTGAGCAGTGTTTCGTTCTGTTGTACACAGGGTTGCTATCAGTTGGAACCAACTGGATGGCACCTAACAACAAAATTATATCTCAGTAAAAAAAATTTTGTTAGGTTGTACATAGGGGGCGCTATGAGTTGAAACCGACTTGACAGCATCTAACAGTAAAAAAATTATTGAGCACCCAAGACTTTTTGTTTTTGTCTACAGATATTTATCATATTAGAAATCAAAACTGATTAATTAAAAAATACTGATTTATTTAAAATTAGCAATAATATACTAATTATATGTTAACATAAATAACATTTTTATGAAAAATAACTAAATTTTCAAGAAAAAAAACTTTAATGAGAAGAGTAGCATTGTTTTACATTTTTTACCTTTAATTGCTAGGTTATAGAAGGCAACTAGATCTCATATGTATGCTTCTGCAGTCAATCTTTTGTAATATATTGCTTTGGTTGAAGTATATGAAGACAATCCAGCCTCACACAGATGTAGTTGGAAAAGAGAAGAGTATTTTTTATAGACTTTTTAGATAAGTGTGACTGTGGTTTGATACTACATCAAAACTTGTCAAGTGGTAGTATATTAAAGGTTAGCAGTAATGTGGAACCTAAAACCATATGAGAACTTTTCTGTTACATTAAAATTCATTGATCTAGTTTGTACTTTGAATCACTTTTGTTAATAGCACCACTGACTCAGCAGAAAAAGTATTTTAATTATTGGGACGCTTCTCCTTTATGGTGATGGATATGAGTTTTCTATGTGAAAGCTCAGATTTTATCGCTGGTAATAAATTCTTGATGTAACAGGCTCACTTTGTTATTATTATTTTTTTTTATTGTACTTCAGGTGAAGGCTTACAGAACAAATAGTTTCTCATGAAACAGTAGTACACATGTTGTTTTATGACATTGGTTAACAACTCCACAACATATTAACCCTCTAACTTCTCAACCTTTTTTTTTTTTGGTGAAAATACACATAGCCAAACATACACCATTTCAAAAATTTCTGCATGTAGAGTTCAGTGACATTGACTACGCTCTTCCAATTGTGCTGTTATTCTCTCTTAAGATGAAGGCTTACAGAACAAAATAGTTTCTCATTTAACATTTACTACAAATGTTGCCCTATGACAATGGTTAACAATCTCACAACACATCAACAGTATTCTTACTCAACCTTGGGTTCCCTATCACCAGCTTCCTTGTCCCCTTCTGCCTTCTGGCCCTTGTCACTGGACTACTGTACCTTGTTAGTCTCATTTGGTTTTACAGGGCTGTCCACTCCCAGGCTGAACAGTGAAACTTGAAGATAACTTCACCACTGAGCTAAAAGGGTGTCTGGGGACCATACTCTCAGGGTTTCCCGAGTCTCCTTTAGGCCAGTAAATCTGGTCTTCTTTTTGTGAGTTAGAATTATGCTCTACATCCTTCTCCAGCTCTGTCCAGAACCCTCTGTTGTGATCCTGGTCAGAGCAGTCAGTGGTGGTAGCCAGGCACCATGTAGCTGTACTGGACTCAGTCCGGTGGAGGCCTTGGTAGCTGTGGACAATTAGTCCTTCAGACTAATCTTTTCCTTGTATCCTGTTCTCTTCATTCTCCCTTGCTCCCGAAGGGATGAGACCAGTGGAGTATCTTAGATGGCCGCTCACGGGCTTTTAAGACCCCAGACACTACTCACCAAGGTAGAATGTAGAGCATTGTCTTTATAAGCTGTGTTATGCCAATTGAGCTAGATGTTCCCCGAGACCATGGTCCCCAGAACCCTCCGTCCAGCAATTCAGTCCCTCAGGGAGTTCGGATGTGTCTATGGGGCTTCCATGACCTTTTCTTGTACAGGTTGTGCTAATTTCCCCTGTATTGTGTACTGTCTCACCCTTCACCCAAGATACCACTTATCTATTGCCTAATTAGTATTTCCCCCCCACCCCTCCCATCCCTGGTAACCAACAAAGATTGTTACATTTTGTGTGTGAACTTTTTCATGGGTTTTTACAATAGAGGTCTCATACAATATTTGTCCTTTTGTGATTGACTTATTTCACTCAGCATAATGTCCTCCAGTTTCATCCATGTTATGAGATGCTTCACAGATTCATTGTTGTTCTTTCTCGTTGTGTAGTACTCCACTGTGTGTATTTACCGTAGTATATTATCCATTCATCTGTTGATGGGCATCTAGGTTGTTTCCATCGTTTTGCTATTGTGAACAATGCTGCCATGAACATAGATGTGCATATGTCTATTCCAGTGACGACTCTTATTTCTCTAGGATATATCCCTAAGAGTGGGATTGCTGGATCGCGGTTTGTCTATTTCTAGCTTTCTAAGGAAGCACCATATCATTTTCCAAAATGGTGGTATCATTTTGCATTCCCACCAGCAGTGCATAAGAGTTCCGATCTCCCCACAGCCCCTCCAACATTTGTTATTTCCAGTGTTTTTGATTCGTGCCAGTAATGCTGGGGGAGATGGTATCTCATTGTGGTTTTCATTTGCATTTCTCTAATGGTTAGTGATCCCGAGCATTTCCTCATGTGTCTGTTGGCCATTTGGATGTCTTCTTTGGTGAAGTGTCTGTTCATTTTCTTTGCCCATTTTTTAATAGGATTATTTGTCTTTTTGTTGTAGAGGAGTTGGATTTTCATGTAGATTATGGAGATTAGACCTTCGTCTGACTTGTACTGTCCAAAAATTTCTTCCCAGTCTGTAGGTTCTCTTTTTACTCTTTTGGTGAAGTCTTCTGAAGAGCAAAGGTGTTTGATTTTTAGAAGATCCCAGTTATCTAGCTTATCTTCTAGGGTTTGTGCATTGGTGGTTATGGTTTGTATCCTGTTAATGCCATGTATTAAGGCCTGAAGTGTTGGTCCTATTTTTTCTTCTATGAACTTTATAGTTTTAGGCTTTATATTCAGGTCTTAGATCCGTTTTGAAGTAGCTTTTGTATATGGTGTGAGGTATGGGTCCTGTTTCATTTTTTTGCAGATGGATATCCAGTTTTGCCAGCACCATTTGTTAAAAAGGCTGTCTTTTCCCCATTTGATGGACTTTGGGCCCTTGTCGAAGATCAGGTGACCGTAGATGGATGGATTTACATCTGGGTTCTCAATTCTGTTCCATTGGTCAATGTATCTGTCGTTGTACCAGTACCAGGCTGTTCTGACTACTGTAGCTGTATAGTAGGTTCTGAAGTCAGGTAGTGTGAGTCCTCCAACTTTATTCCTCTTCAGTAGTGCTTTACTTATTCAGGGTTTCTTCCATTTCCATATAAAGTTAATGATTAGTTTTTCCATCTCTTTGAAGAATGTTTTGGTATTTGGATTGGGATTGCGTTGTATTTGTAAATTTCTTTGGGGAGAATTGTCATTTTCACAATGTTGAGTCTGCCTATCCATGAGCATGGTATGTTTTTCCATTTATGTAGATACAGCCCTTTGGATTTCATGCAGTAGTGTTTTGTAGTTTTCTTTGTATAGGTCTTTTACATCCCTGGTCAGATTTATTCCTAAGTATTTTATCTTTTTAGGGGCTATTGAAAATGGTATTGTGTTCCTGATTTCCTTTTCATCTTTCTCCTTACTGGTATATAGGAATCCAACTGATTTTTGAATGTTTATTTTGTATCCTGCTACTCTGCTGAATCTTTCTATTAGTTCCAGTAGATTTCTTGTGGAGTCTTTAGGGTTTTCTATGTATAGTATTATATTATCTGCAAACGGGGACAGTTTAACTTCTTCATTACCAATTTGGATGCCCTTTATTTCTTTTTCTTGCCTTATTGCTCTAGCTAGAACTTCCAGCACAATGTTAAATAGGAGTGGTGATAAAGGGCGTCCTTGTCTTGTTCCTGTTCTCACGGGGAATGTTTTCAGCCTCTCTCCATTAAGAATGATGTTGGTCGTTGGTTTTGCCTAGATGCCCTTTATTGTGTTGAGAAATGAGAGTTGTTATCAGGAATGGGTGTTGGACTTTCTCAGATGCCTTTTCTGTGTCAATTGAGATGATCATGTGATTCTTTTCTTTCCTTTTATTTGTGTGGTGGATTACATTGATTGATTTTCTAATGTTGAACCATCCTTGCATACCTGGTAGGAATCCTACTTGGTCGTGGTGTATTATTTTTTTGATATGGTGCTGAATTCTGTTGGCTAGAATTTAGTTGAGAATTTTTCATCTATATTCATGAGAGATATTGGTCTGTAATTTTAGTTTTTTGTGATGTTTTTGCCTGGTTTTGGTATCAGCGTTATGCTGGCTTCATAGAATGAGTTTGGAAGTGTTGCTTCCTCTTCTATGCTCTGAAATAGCTTGAGTAGTACTGGTACAAGCTCTTCTGTAAATGTTTTGTAGAATTGTCCAGTGAAGCCATCTGGGCCTGGGTTTTATTTGGTTGGGAGTTTTTTGATTACCTTTTCAATCTCTTCTCTTGTTATGGATCTGTTCAGATTTTCAACATCACTTTGTTGTAGTTTGGTTAGGCTGTGTGTTTCTAGAAATTTATCCATTTCCTCTAGGTTTTCAAATTTGTTGGAGTATAGTTTTTCCTAATATTCTGTTATGATCCTTTTGATTTCAGTTGGGTCTGTTGTAATGTCCCCCATTTCATTTGTTATTTGGGTTATTTGTGTCCTCTCCTGTTTTTCTTTTGTCAGTCTGGCCAGTGGTTTGTCGATTTTGTTGATTCTTTCAAAGAACCAACTTTTGGTTTAGTTGATTCTTTCTATTGTTTTTCTGTTCTCTATTTCATTTATTTCTGCTCTGATCGTTACTATTTCCTTTCTTGTGGTGGTTGTGGGCTTTTATTGCTGTTCTCTTTCTATTTGTTTGAGTTGTGTAGTTAATGTTTTGATTTTTGTCCCTTCTTTTCTGATGTGTGTATCTATTGCTGTAAATTGTCCTCTGTCTGCTGTGTCCCAAAGGTTTTGGTATGATGTGTTTTCATTGTTGTTTGATTCTAGGAATTTTTTGATTCCATCTCTGATTTCTTCTATTACCCAGTGATGTGTAAGCAGGGTATTATTCAGTTTCCATGTAGTTGATTTGTTTTCCTTGCTCTTTCTATTGTTAATTTCTACCTTATGGCGTTGTGGTCAGAGAAGATACTTTGAGTTATCTCAGCATTTTGGATCTTGTTGAGGATTGCTCTATGGCCTAAGATGTGGTCTATTCTGGAGAACTTTCCATGTGCATTGGAAAAGAATGTGTGCTTTGCAGTGGTTGGTTGGAGTGTTCTATATATGTCTATGAGGTCAAGTTGGCTTGATTGTGCCCTTTAGGTCTTCTGTATCTTTGCTGAGTTTCTTCTTAGTTGTTCTGTCCTTTACTGAGAGTGGTGTGTTGAAGTCTCCTACTATTATTGTGGAACTGTCAATTTCTGTTTTCAGTGTTGTTAGAGTTTGTGTTATGTATTTTGGAGCCCTGTCATTGGGTGCATAAATGTTTATTATGCTTATGTCTTCATGATGGATCCTCCCCTTCATCATTATCTAGTGTCCTTCTTTGTCTTTTATGGTAGATTTTGTTTTAAAGTCTATTTTATCTGAGATTAGAATTGCCACTCCTGCTCTTTTTTGATAGTTGTTAGCTTGATATATTTTTTTCCAACCTTTGACTTTTAATAAATTCACATCTTTGTTTCTAAGGTGTGTCTCTTGTAGACAGCATATTGATGGATCCTGTTTTCTTATCCATTCTGTCACTCTCCGTTTCTTTATGCGTGTATTGAGTCCATTTACATTCAGTGTAATCATTGACAGATGTGAGTTTGTTGCTGTCATTTTGTAGTGCTTTCTTTTGTGATGCTGAAGTTTTCTTTATTCTTCTTACTCTCTTGTGCTGAGTTACTTTTGTTTGTGAATTGTTTTTCATTTGTTTTTGTATGTTTTGTTTTTACTGAGACTTTATGTTTTTCCTCTTTATTTTTATGAGTATGTTCATTAACTTTCTTTGTAGTAACCATGAATTTTATCCTTATCTTTCTAAGTTTGAAGCAGTCTACCATTACTTGGTATCATGTTGTCTTCCCCTCCATTAGAAGATTCTATACCTATGCCATTTATTCCCTCTTTTATTGTTTTGATGTTGTTGTCATTTATTAATTAATTGCTCTGATTCCCTGTTGTATTTCTTTTGGTTTTGGATAGTCCTTGAGAGTTCATTTCCTAGAGTGGTATCTGGCTGGTACGATCCTGCGTCCTAGGTTCTGCCTGAGAGCTGAAGCTGTTTGTCCTCAGATCAAAGAACTCCCTTTAATAACTCTTGTAAGTTTGGTTTGTCTTTTACATATTCCCTTAGTTTCTGTTTATCTGGAAATGACCTAATTTCAGCATCAAATTTGAACGAGAGTTTTGCAGGGTATATTATTCTTGGCTGGCAATTTTTTTCCTTCAAGATTTTATATATGTCATCCCATTGCCTTCTTGCCTGCATGGTTTCTGCCGAATAGTCTGAGCTTAGTCGTATTGTTTCTCCTCTGTATGTGACTTCTCGTTTTTCACGAGCTGGTCTCAGGATTGTTTGTTTGTCTTTGGTTTTGGCGAGTGTGATTATGATATGCCTTGGTGATTTTCTTTTGGGGTCTCTCCTATATGGGGTTCGTTGAGCTTCTTGGATGGCCAGCTTTTCATCTTTCATGATATTGGGGAAGTTTTCTGTCGGTAGTTCTTCAATGATCCTCTCTGTGTTTTCTGTTTTCTCCCCCGTTCTGGAATTCCAATCACTCGCAAATTGGTGCTTTTGATTGTATCCGACATAACTCTCATGGTCTCTTCATTTTTCTTTGTTCTTTTTTCTGAGTTTTCCTCAAACAGGGTTGTATCCAAATGTTTGTCTTCAATTCCACTGATTCTGTCTTCCACCATTTCAGATTTGCTTCGCAGCCCTTCTACGACACCGTCCATTTCTGAAATCTTGTTGTTTATCTTTTGGACTGCTAATTGTTGTCTTTGTATAATTTGTAGTTGTGAATTTATTTTGGCATTTTGTTCCTGCATTATCTTCCTGAATTCTTCCAGTTTTTTGTCTGTATTTTCCCTGAATTTGTCTATTTTTTCCTCATGTTTGTCAGCTTTTTGCCTCTGTTCTTGGAGAATTCTGAATATTAGAGGTTTGAATTCCCTTTCAGGTAGTTCTGGTGCATTTTCTTCCACAGGAGTGTCATCTGGTGTTTTATTTTGGACACCTACTGGAACCGTCCTGTCCTGTTTTTGTAAATGTTTTGATATTGTCTGCTGTCCTCGGGGCATTCAGTAGTTATTTTTCTTGTTTATTGATTGTAGATTTGTTTGTTTCATCCCTTTTTTTAAAAAAAAAAAATTTGACTGTGTCTGAGCTGGCGGACTGTGTGTTCTTTGTTGTTAGCTCGTCTGTGCGCTCAATCCTTTTCGCCTCCTTCTCCAACTGGCAGGGTCAGTCACTCAGATATGGTACGGCAGGGCAGGTCTAGCTGAAGAGGAGTTACTGGGACGGGTTGTTTGTGGCACTTACTACAGCCACCAGGGCGGGTCGGTAATCAGTGCAGGGCAGGTTTCAGTAGGCCATGCCTGTGCTGCTTGGTGGTGTGATGTGAAGCGCACTGTTTAGGTAGGCAGGATACAGCGGGGAGATTGTTATGTGCGGAGCTAAGATGCATGTGGGAGAGAGGAGAGAGGAATAGGAGCCAAAAACATATAAACAAATAAAAGAGAACGCTAGGGGAGCTTGCCGTTGGAGTGGAGAGATGAGAGACTATTAAATGGAGAAAAACAGAAAGGGGAAGAGGAAAAAAAGAAAAGAATGAATAAATAAAAATCAGAAAGGTTAAAGAACGGCAGTGTTCCCAGGGATCCCACTGGTACAGCTATGAGGTCTGGGGAAGTCGCTGTCAGGTGTTGCAGTACAGCCTGGCTAGAAGGTGTGGAGGTGTACAATGCCAGGTATTCAGGGATCAGAAAGAGAAGGAAGATATAGAGAGACAAGAAACTGAGCAATGGAGAAAGACAAAAAGGGAAAAAGAGGGAAAAGAAAACAAAATAAATTAAAAAAAAAAAAAAAGGAACAAGAAAGTCCCCCCAAAGAAAGAGAAAAAATAAACTAATGAGAAAAGAAATGTCCTCAGGGAACCCTCCGCAGGTCTGTGGAAGCAGAAGGGGAGTCTCCTTGCCATGCATCTCCGCCTGGCCAGAAAGGGCTCTCAACTCAAGAAAAGGAAAAGAAAACAAACAATTCAAAACAAGCAAACAAAAGGCCCGGGATCCCACCAGCATGGTAACCCAGACTGGGAAGGAGCTCCACACTCGAATGGAGTTCCATAGCCCCTCAGGAAGAAGCAAAGATGATGCATGGAGCCAGGCAGTGAAGCGAAAGGAGGGGGAGGCCCCGAGAGGCAAGCAAGAAATCAAAAGAGGCAGAAAAAAAAGAAAAAAAGCAACACCAGCAGCCAACAAATGGCACTCAGAGAGCTAGGTAGTGCGGGCTGGTGTTTCTGGATAAGAGACTGTGTCCACGGAAGCAGAGGGGGCTGAGTGTGCGTGAAGAAGGGTGGGGAGTGGGAAAGCGTATATCACATATTACCGGTTCTCTGCAGCCCCTCAGGAAGAAGCAAAGATGGAGCACGGAGCCAGGCACTCGAGCGAAAGGAGGGGGAGGTGGCGAGAGGCAAGTAAGAAATCAAATAAGTAGGAAAAAAAGCAACACCAGCAGCGAACAAATGGCACTCAGAGAGCCAGCTAGTGCGGGCTGGTGTTTCTGGACAAGAGACTGTGTCTGTGGGAAGCGGAGGGGGCTGAGTGTGGGTGAAGAAGGGTAGAGAGTGGGTAAGTGTATATCACAAATTACCGGAGCTCTGCAGCCCCTCAGGAAGAAGGAAAGATGGCGCATGGAGCAAGGCCCTCGAGCGAAAGGAGGGGGAGATGGCGAGAGGCAAGGAAGAAATCAAAAGAAGAGGAAAAAAGCAACACCAGCAGCCAACAAATGGCACCCAGAGAGCCGCCTGCTTGGGTGTGTGGAATCCAAGTAACCGGTGCTTCCCGGTCAAGAGACTGTGGCCGCAGGAAGCAGAGGAGGCCGAGCTGGGGCGAAGAGGGGTGGGGTTGGGAAAGGGCACGTTGCAAATTACCGGTTGTTTTGTCTCCCGCTGGATGCTGCATGAGGCTGCTTTCTCCTACCCCCTATTTGCTGGTCTCCGATAGGAGTCCAAGATGGTGGATCCGTGCTGCGTTAGCTGGTAGGGGACCTCTGCATGAGTATCTCCTTGCTTTCTGTTCTCTGTCAGTTTTCTCACTCCATTTGGTGCTTTGTTGAGTTCTTTATCTCTTCATTTGATGTTTTAGGGTTTCAGGATTGTTGTATTCTCTGTTTGGCTTGGTTTTTTGGATCTTTGCTGTGGAGGGACGGCATGGTGCTTCTGCCTAGAACGCCATTTTGCCGGAACTCTCGCTTTGTTAATTTTTGACAAAATGACGAATACACAGTCTGAATAACCATAGTTTATCAGTTGTTTTTTCTGGTAAAATTGTTGTTCCATGAAAAAAGTTGCTAGTGCAGGTCACAACTCAAACCTTTACCCAGATTCTTAAGTGCTTTTCGTTAAGGCCGGCCCCCGTTGTCTTTTGGGATTCAGCAGAAGCATTCTATGCATATTTCCCATTTTGTCACATGGAATATTAAAAAGACATATACCCAATGGTGGACATTTAATAAAACTAATAATTTTTACTACTTCATCAAGGGCAATTTTTATTACTTCTTCAAGGACATTCTTAAATGAAACTGGTCTTTTTTTTTTTTGTCCCTGTGATGAATAGTGTAACTGTTAATATGGTTTGGTGTCACTACCTTGATTTGTACTAAAATGCAGCAGTTTTATCCATCATTAGTTTTGCATTAATAGTGCAAATGTTAACACTGTGAAAAAGGTAGAAATCTCTTATTATTAGGCAAATTGTTTCAACTTTGTAGACTCCATGAACACGTCTTGGGAACCCCCAGTGGTTTAGGACCCACACTTTGAGAACCGCTGACTAGCACCTAGTAGATGTTAACTACATGTGTCCAGTTGATATTGTTGTTTATTGTAAGTTTGTATTTATAGCTCTATTTTCTTTGGCCCGGGCTGTCATCTCTGTACCCCAGTACTGAACAGTGCCCCAAGGGGAGTAGAGCATCAGCAAACGTGTGGTCAGTGCACGAACTCCTGTGGGCTGGGATTGGAAGGAGGGCATGTAAAATCGCTACCTGTTTTGCTGGATGCTAAAGTGAAAGGAGCTGCTTTACAAGATGTATAGTTTGTTCATTACATGGTGCTGTCTTGAAAACTTCCATGTCTAGTGACATTTTTATGGACCAGATAATTGGATCATTTGCATATTTAACCTTTGGCTGCTTGTCGGCCTCTCTGACGTTTTCAGGGGTGATGTTTGAGCAGATGAAGACATTTCAGACAGGCACAGGGTGTGTGATTTCCGGCCGTCAACTCTTTTCACGCGTGGGCCCCCCAGGTGTCCATTTGGACATGTGTATGGAATGCAGAAGCAGATGCAGTGTGTGTATTGGTAGATCGCTGCACAGTGTGACAGACATTTAGAGCACACGGCCAGTCAGCCGAGATGGGAAGCTGGGTAGTGCCTTGGCTAAAGTCAGCCAGTACCAAAGCTGGGACCAAAACCCAGATTCCCAAAGTTCCATCCTGTTCATTTCTACATAAAAACCTGACCTCTCTATTTAAATAGTGATTTTTTTAAAAATTTGACAACAAAATATTCACGAGCACTGAAGCCATTACCTTAAAAAGTTGGAATAATTTTTTTGTAAACTGTATCCCAACCTTGATGTTTGGATATCTTACCTGGAGGTGGCCGTTGTCATTTATATTTTTCAAAATGGGCGTTTATTTGGCTTCTGCACTTTTCTTTATTACAAGTGTTGTTTTAAGCAGGAGAATGTTGCTTTCCTTTGTAGGTAGAGTCTCTGTGGATATGACCAAATACTTGTCCGAAGGGCCTAGGATTGGGAGCAGGGGAGGGCATTCTAGAGGCTGGCCTAAGTAGATATGCTAAGACGTGTGATCTTCAATGCTTTATAATATAAGGGAAGATTAAAGGGCTTTCTGAGCAAGATTTTGCCTCGTGTTAACATATTTATATGGATTACTCCCTTGAAGGGGTTATAGGAGCCCTCTGTGGTTATTTCTGATGCTAGTGTGGGGTGTATGTGTATTGTGGAAAGTTAGTTTTGTTTGTTTGTTTTCATTGAACTAATACCAACCAGTTGCCTTTGAGTCAGTTCGAATTCATGGTGACCCCATGTATGTCAGAGTAGAATTGTGCTCCATAGGGTTTCAGTGGTTGATTTTTCAGATCACCAGGCTTTTCTTCTGAGGTACCTCTGGGTAGACCCAACCCTCTAACCTTTCGGTTAGCAGCCAGGCATGTTAAGTGTAACTTGCTATAAAAGCCTTCAGAGCAAAGACAGAAGGGAGCTAGGAGAACAGAAGAGGAGATGCGAGTACTGGGAGAGGGAGACAGAACCCAGAATGTGTTGGGATGGGCTCCTGCATCAGGCAATTATTGTATGATTAGCTCCTCACACTTCTCAGAGTGCTCTCACACATCCTGCCCCTTTTCGAGTTTCACCATGATCTTACTAGCCAGACAGGGAAGGGCTATTACTGTACTGGTTTAAAAGGTGTGGACAACGAGGCTCTGAAATGTTAGTTGAAATGTCTAAGGCCTCCTGGTTCCCACTCGATGTTGGTTTCAAACCACACCTGGCTTGGTTTATCAATGAGAAGCTGAGTTAGGTTTTTTGTGGCCAGAGTCAAGGGGACATCAGTAGAGTTGTTGGGCCTGTCAGATTTGAATTGAAGTCACAAGGAATATGCAGGTCTTTCATTTGTGGAAGTACTGTGGCCACTCTACAGAAATGGGAGGACCCCTACCCAAAATTTGGTCTGGATGTGGAGACTGATTATGCCACACACACACACACCAAGAGGGTGTGAACAGGTTTATGGCTCAGGTAAGGCGGCTTTCTGGGGAGACCCGGGCAGGTTCCTACGCAGGCCCAAAACTGTCTTGAGAGGAGGAAAAGAATACTGGCTTGGTTTTTATTGTGATTGGGGTGGCCTGGGGCAAGGGTTTCCGGGGCCTTTGTGGTTTGAACTTGCTGCCTGTGTCAAAGTAGGGCACCCCCCTGGCTTTCTTGTCAGCTTGTCCAGGTGGGGGGCAGAGGGGAAAGGTGCAGAGTGGTGGGGCTTGAAAGCTGTCAGCAGTCAAACGACAAAAATGGAGTCAGATTCTTTATTGTAGGAAAAAACACCTTTTTTCCAGGGACCTAGCAGAATGACAGAGATCAGTATAGGGTCGAGCAGGAAGGAGAGTTTGATTCTGAGTTTAAGACTTAGAAGAAAAAGCAAGGAGAACGATTAAGTGAGCTACTGAAGGACTTACTGACTTAGCTACGATTATGCTTGATCTCAACACTACACTTCCTGTAACTCCAGATTTCCTTTTTTTAAAGTTACGCATTTTAGTTTATTTGGGATGTTAGACTATTGGGAACAAGGTGAAGTGTGTGGGGAAGGAAGATAAAGTGGTGCAGGAAGACCATGAGTGCAGGGATATTGTGTTTTGTTTTGTTTTCAGTGAGAACTGTCTCTTGCTTATCATTTGTCCTCCATCTCCACTCCTGTGTTAACCCTGAGAGTTGTTAGGAACAAACTTAACCTGGGCCAGCAGTCGGTGGAGCCTTCTGTTGGAGGCTTCGAAACCGTGTTTCATCACACAGGAAAGGGAATCATAGCCATCTGTTATGGATTGGATTTTATGTCCTCGAAAAAGATCTGTTGAAGTTCTGAGCCCTGGCACCTGTGAGTGTGACCTTGTTTGGAATTAGGTTATCAGTTAAGTTAGCATGATGTCCTTGTAAAGAGGAGAATAGACAGAGATACAGAGAGGGAAGTCCTTGGCCATGTTAGGATGCAGGCAGAGATTGGTGTGATCTACAAGTTAAGAAACATCAAAGATTGCCGGGACTCACTGGAAGCAGGGAGAGAGGCACGGGACATATTCTCCCTCAGAGCTCTCAGAAGGACTCAGCATGGCTAATGCCCTAATTTTGGACTCCAAGCCTGTGAGACAGTAAGTTTCTGTTCTTACAAGCTGTCCACTTTGTGGCACTTTGTTATGGCAGTCCTAGCAAACTAATCCACCGTTGTCGCCTCCTCTCCCTCCGAGGAATTTTAATACTCATTGAGGCTGTTGCATGAAGCAGGTCCAAGCCACATAATCAATGGATCAGATCATGCAGCTGAGTTAGGAAATGTGAATGAGCTAGTAGATTGTATGGTGATGACTGCTTTGTGATAGGAATGGGTGAACTTGAAAAACTGTCTCATTTATGGTTAGGTTTGGCTAATAGACTGCTGTGCAGTTGTGTGTGTTTAATATTAAAGGATTATAATGTTGGATGATTTTGAAGTGGAAACATCTGTTCTAGCTCTTAAAATGTGCTTTTACTTTTGCCTCACTTGACTTATTTATGGAGAGGAAGACCCTGCTCTGAGGGTCACGTGGAGCTAGAGAGTAGACGTGTGGTTGGTCTTGTTTTAAGAAGGCGACTTACCTGGGGTCAGGGTAGTTGCATCAGAAACATATGCTCTTAATTCTTAAACCATGTTTTCTCAAATCAAATGCCATTTTCAAGGTACCAGAATATTTTTTCCTGTTTCAGTGGACTGACACAGTGGCTGTAACAATGGGCTCAAACGTAGCAACGATTGTGCAGATGGTGCAGGACCGGGCAGTGTTTCTTTCTGTTGTACATAGGGTTGCTGTGAGTTGGAACTGACTCGATGGTGCCTAATAGCAGCAATGCATGTTGTAGACATTTAAACCAACTCTTCCACTCCAGCTCTGTGGAAGGTGTATTGTCTGATTCATAGGTGTGTTATTTCTGGTTTATAATAGATTCTGTAAGTTTTACTGCAGCATTTTATTCATCCATTTATTTTTTTAGTCAGTAAAGTTTGAATGTCTACTCTTCCATCATTTGAACATAAACTTCCCCTGAAAAACCTCAGTCATTTGTGGAATATATTGAAGTCGGTTCATAAAGCATTTTCTGAGTGTTTCCCTGACTTAGGAACAGTCCTCATCATTGTTGTGTCTTTCTCTGTGGTCTTTGATCCATAAAGAGTAGGAAGAGTCAGGTTATTTCCCGGGTCAGACACTAGCCTTATATCATTAGGACCAAGCACCAAACCAATTGCCATCGAGTCAGTTCTGATTCATCGCAACCCCATGTTTGTCACAGTAGAACTGTGCTCTGTAGGATTTTGAATGGCGATATTTCGGGACTAGATCACCAGGCCTTTCTTCCAAGGTGCCTACGGGTGGACTCAAACTTCCAACCTTTTGGTTAGCAGCTGAGTGTGGTTAACATTTTCACCTCCCAGTGACTCCCTCATATTATTGAGGGCTTGGATATGTTAGAGCTGGTCCCATTTTGGTTTGTATTTTGTAATGAATGCCAGGAGCCAGTCTAACATCCTATTCATTGAACCATTTATGTGTAAAGGATTGTTTATGCAGTGCTGACTCTCAAGTGGATGACTAGTGGTCAAAGCTTATGTCTGGAGTGTCCTTCCCCTTCTCCCCAACTCCTGATTTGCACCAGGGAATTGAGCCTCTTTTACATAGTATTAGGTTTTAGAGCCCAAAGAGACCTTTGGAATAATTAATTCCCCTGCATTTTATATATAAAGAACCTGATCATAACTGACTTAAATTTTTGAAAAATTCCAAAAATATACAAAATTAAAGAGAATGATACAATGAATCCCTCCCAGCCAGTGCACCTCATGCTTAGACACCACCTGCCTCTCAATGGAGGCTGATGTGTTGCTATGATGCTGAACAGGTTTCAGCGGAGTTTCCAGACTAAGATGGACTAGGAAGAAAAGAAAGGTCTGGCGATCTACTTCTGAAAAATCAACCAGTGAAAACCCTGTGGATCCCAGTGGTCCAATCTGCAGCCAGTCATGGGGATGGTGTAGGACTGGGCAGCATTTCGTTCTGTTGTGCATGAGATTGCCAATGAGTCAGGGGCTGACTGGATGGCAGCTAACGACAACACAACAGCATAGCCATGGCCAGGTTCAGTACTTTCAAGATTTTGCCTATGTACAGCTGTTTCATATAGAGACAGCACTTACGTATACTTTATTACCTCACAACAACCCCATGGGGTAGATACTGTTTTATCTACAGCTTAAAGATGAGAAAACTGGGAGGCCTAGGGAAGGAACTTGCCCTGGGTCACAGGGTTAGTGGCCAGCGTTCAGATTTTGTCCAATCCAGTCTGTGTCCTTTAGACTCTGCACTGCACCTGTCCAGAGAATGTCTAACCAACACTGTAAGCTAGAGTCAGACTAGAAATGGGACCGGAGATCTGACCACTTCATTGTTCCTTTTGTGTTAATTTTCTTGTGACTTTTCCTCTTTCCATTATCCTTTTGCACCCAGCAACTTTCTGGATTTGAGGCTTCTGGGTACCATTTTCACCCTGATGGACAGTAGTTTACCCAGGACCAGGTGGTGGGATTGGTCTGCTCTGGTCCAGGTGCTTAGGGGGTGCACTGTCCATAGAGAATTTAAAAACAACGATAGAAGTATCTGAAAGCCTTATCTGCAGAGCCTAAAAGGCTAGAATTATGCCTGTAGTTCTAAACAATGTCAGTGATAAAATATTCCTCCTCCAAAAATCTCTTGTTGGTATGTGTTCTGAATAATTGCTGGGGTAACTTGAGTTATAATAATATATATATAAGCTTCAGTGAGCACTTTTTTATTTTTTATCCTTTAATAGATATTGTATGCTACATGGAAGCTAAATCAGAGGCTCCTAATTACACTTGGCCCGCAGGACATGTGGACTCAGCTACATGCATTTATTTAGAGAGCAAATTTTTCAGACTTTAGAATTGTTCAAGCTTGCTTTGGGCATTCTTTGTGTTTTTAACCCCATGATACTACATACAAATCCCTACATTTAAGCAGTAGATTGGAAATGAACAATGATAGCAATCTTGATTATAATTCTGTCATTCCGTATGATCACTTGGAGTTTTTGTTTGCACTTAAAAATTAAAACAGTGAAGTAGCGCAAACCTTGAAGTATGATATTTTTGTTTGGTTAATGAAAATTTTAGTTAATTCATGAAATGTTTTTCTGAATTTAAATATTATCTGTAATATTGGAATTTTATCATTTTGAAATTGTTAGTTGATTTTTTATTGTAAAAATACAGACAGCACATTTGCCAAGTTAATTGTTTTAAAATTAAAGAACAAAGCAAGAAAATAATAGTTATTATTGAGTTTTACAGAATTGTAACTGAAAATAATTTTTTTCATACAGAGGAAAGTGTGTTAAAAAAATAATCCTTCCCGGGTGTTAAATACACTAGCCATGCTAGTACAACTAGAGCCTTTGACAGGACAGAAAGAAACACATGCACAGGGATTACCTTTATTGAGAGATTGCTCTGTCCCAGAGATTGCTGGCACCTGATACACCTTTACCTCACTGCCGTTCGATAATCCTGTCCCAGGCTGCTCCTCAGTGTCGACAGGCTGTGAGACAGAGCAATAAGAGCTCCAAAGTGCCCATGGGCCCCTCTGCTTACCGGAGAAAGATGCAGAGGGTACCGTGGCAGGCTTTTCCTGGGAGGTGGGCCAGGGGAGACTTCAGAGTGGTGAGACCTCTGTTGGATTCTGGCTCCTGTGCTCTTACCTCTAGTGTTACTTAGGGCTGTGGTTCCCGACCAGTTTGCTCCCCCCACCCCACCCCCATGAGACATTTAGCAGAGTCTGGAGACATTTTTAGTTGTCGCAGCTGGAGGTTAGGAAGTGTGCTATTGACATCTAGTGGGTAGAGGCCAGGGATGTTCTCAACATCCTGGGGTGCACGGGACAGCTGCCCACCCCCACAGCAAAACATTGTGCAGCCCCAGGTGTCAGTAGTGCTGAGAGTGAGAGACTCTAGCTTAGAGTATGCTATTTAAACTGCTTCACCTCCTTCCTCATTTGTTCAAAATAGGGAAAATATTAGTACCTTTCTCATGAGGTTGTGAAAATTATTGGAGAATCACATTTAAGAGTTCAGTCATTATTATTAAATGATTATGATTAACTTAGTAAAAAAAAATCCAAAGAATGAAAAAACTTCTGTTTTGATACATTCAAGACTAGTAGAGCTTCAACTTATTATACTCTCTGTATCCTTGGTGGAGCTCTGGTGGTGCAGTGGTTAAGAGCTCGGCTGCTAACCAAAAGGTCTGCAGTTCTACTCTATCCTGTAGGGTCGCTATGAGTCGAAATTGACTCAACATCAGTGGGTTTGGTTTAGTTTGTATCCTTAGTACTATGAATGGATAATAATGCTTAGAATAATGACCTAAAATCAATATATGGTATATGAAACTCAGTAAAGTAAGAAATTGAACTAGGAACCTTTTAGAGATGATTTTAAGAGAAAATAGTGTTTCTTGTCAAATGCATTTTCCAGGCTTGCCTCATCTTAAGTTACCTGGGGTGCTTGTTAAACTACAGGACCCCTCCCATGAAGGTTTTGATCAAGCGGTCAGGGTGGGGCCTGGGACTCCTCTGTTTTAACAACAGTCTCAGGTGACTCTTAAAATCAAGCAAGTATGTGAAACAGCCCTTTCAGGTATAAAGTCGATTCCTCGCACAAGTAAGTTTGGGAAACCCTGGTTGAGAGTAAAGCAAGTTTCTTTACTGCAGCACTTGGTTGTTGGTAGTTGCTGTCAAATCAATTCCCGCTCATGGTGACCCCATGTATGCAGAGCAGAACTGCTCCGTAGGGTTTTCAGGGCTGGGACCTTTCAGAAGCAGATCACCAGGCCTTACTTTCGAGGCACTTCTGGTGGGTTTGAACTACAATCTTTTGGTGAGTAGCCCAGCGCTTAACCACCTGCACCACCCAGGGCCTTCTGCAGTACTTGTAGCGCCTTTAATATAAAGTGCATTTTGGGTGTGGAGAGTAGGAGCCAACTATTTATTAACATGTACATTAAGCAGCATTTCCCAAGTTTATTTAATGATGGAAACTCTTTCTGTTCAGCACATACCAGTATAATGTTCCACAGAAAACACTTTTGGAAATAATTGTAACAACTCACTCTCATTTTCCATGGTAAAGAGGCAGGCGATGCGATATATGTGTGATTTGGCTTTGTAACGTCCTAGAAGGTAAGCAGAGGGGGTCACCCTGCATAGGAGTGGAGTTGATACGTATCATAGCTCCTGAGGTGTATGATGGGGACGTACCCTGATTCCATCTAGTCTGCCCACTCACCCGCTGAGGTGGTTCCAGGCCAGTCCTGTACGTGTAACTGGTCTGTCCTCATCCTGGGGAGATGACTTAGGACCTGGGGCTCTGTGCTCAGGTCTGTGGGAGGGCTTTCCTTAGGAAGCACTTTCTGTGGGGTTATGAGGGCTGCAGTGCAACCCACTAAGAATTGCTGGTTCCTCCCATGATGCCTTGGGAGCATTATCTAACTTTCCTCTCGGTCCACACCCATCTTTGTCCTCAGGAAGTTCCTGCCAGTGTTCAGATGACTGATGAATTCCTTTTGGGCTGCTATGTCAGTGAAGGGCAGTCATTCTAGGAACTTGTATAAATGCATAAACAAAATGCATGGGCCTTTGTTCGCACCATATGGGTTGAATGCTTGTTTTATTTTATTCTGATCATGGCAACAGGATAGTAGCAGAGACCCAAGTGTATATAAACGGCTATAGCTATAGGCCTGCTGAGAATTGATGGTGGCTAATAACCTGGTTGGGCAGTGGTGGTTCTGTGGTAGAATTCTTGCCTTCTATGCGGGTGACCTGGGTTCGATTCCTGGCCAGTGCACCTCATGTGTAGCCACCACCCATCAATCAGTAGATGCTGGAGTCTTATGAGTTGCTGTAATGCTGAACAGGTTGCAGTAGAGCTTGTAGACTAAGATGGCCTAGGAAGAAAGGCCTCATGATCTACTTCTGAAAATCAGCCGGTGAAAACCCCATGGATCACAAAAGTCACAGGGATGGCATACGAACCGGGCAGTGTTTCTTTCGTTCCATTGTTTATGGGGTCACCATGTGTTGGGGGCCTGCTCGATGGCAGCTAACAACAACAATAATGTGGCTACTTAGATCTCTCATTATTGTAATTTAAAAATATTAAATTTGATTTATGCAAATAATACATAAATTTAAAAATTGGAGTATTACAGATAAAATCTATAGCTCCAGCTTATCCACTTTAATTGCTGTATAATATGCCAGTGCATTTTTATAGAGTCTTTCATTTAGCTATTCTCGTATTTTTTAAATGCTAACAGTGATGTGGTGAGTATCTGGTACACGTCTCTTTGATCGCACATTTGCATGTGCTTACAGGATAGATATCTAGAATTGGAAGTATTGGGTCATAAGGACATTTCAGATATTTGTAAATATATGTAAGCTTCAGATGAGTACACTTTTATTACTTATGCATTTAACCCTAATAGGCAGACAGTGGCTAACCCAGGGCAGGGAGATGGGCATGACCTGCCCTCCGCCATTTGTAGGCAGTAAAGGGGTACATTGTAAAGAATTTACAAACAATTATAAAACTGACTAAAAGTCGGTGTGCTTTTTTTTTTTTTTTTTAAATCACCATGTACCTGCTGTTCTAAACAATGTCAATGATAAAATACTCCTCCTCTCCTCTCAAGTACTTTTTTGGTCTACCAACCAAACCAGTTGCTGCTGGGTCGGTTCCGACACATGGTGACCCCACATGTGTCAGAGTAGAACTGTGCCCCATAGGGTTTTCAATGGCTGATTTTTATGCATTAGATTGCCAGGCCTTTCTTCTGCAGCACCTCTGGATGGATTTGAACCTCCAACCTTTTGGTTAGCAGCTCAGTGTGTTAACCATTTGCACCACTCAGGTTCATTGGTTGTTGGTCTGAGTTCCAAATAATTACTTCAGTAACTGTTGAGGCTTTTGTTTTCCTTCGATAAACATTCTGATTTCCATGGCAGTTAAATGAGAGAATCCTGCTGGACAGTTGGTCGCATACATGTGGGTGCAGCTTACACATTAGTTGTGATAAGTTGCGTCTGTAATGATTTGTAACCTGGAGCTGGCTTTGGGCATGCTTTGTATCTCCACCTCCTGTGGTACCACTGCGTCGTGATAGCACAGTGATTATAATTCTGTCATTCTCTGGGATCACTTGGAGTTTTTACTTGTGTTTAAAATTTAAAATGGTAAAACAGTGCGAAACTTGAAGCGTTATGTTGTGTGGCACATGCAACTTTTAGTTCATATGTGAGATATTTTGTTGACAGTTTTCCAAAGCGATAGTACTGATACTCCCAGCAGCAAAGTTTGAGAATCCCGGTTGCTCCACATCCTCGTCAACTACCTGATATTTTTAGTCTTTTTAATTTTAACAACTGTTCTGTTTTAAGCAAGTGAAGTTTAAATTTCTTCAGGGGTGACTGAGCCTAGCGAATATTTGTGTTTGGGAGCTTTAAACGTTCTTTACATAAGAACAGTATCCTATTGTGTCTGTTTCCATCATAAAAATAGAATTTTTTCACTGGATTTTACGATACAGGGATGCAGGTTTAGTGCACCTGATGGCTTCAGTGAGCGGATGGGGAGTCCATATGCTGAGGTCTGTGTTGTCTGCTTCCTGCTGCTTCTGACATGAAGCTCTAAAGTTTGCTGGGAACTGATATTCAAAATAATGTTCAGATTTTATAACATTGCTACTTTTGCAGGATTGATCCTGTGTGTAGTTGAGAAACTATTCTTTAGACATGTAGAAATCCTTCATTGCTCTATTTTTGTTAATGACAGAGATGTGTCTTTAGAATAGTAAAATTTGTCTTATTTTTGTTTTGGGGCAATTTTCTGAAAACTTCGGCAATTACCCAAACTTCACTATTGCATTTATTTATGGTTATCTGAAGCCTGAGGTACCTTCACGTGTTTCTTGGTGTTTGGCAGAGCATGGCTAATAAGATTTTAAGCTTGCCCCTTAATTGCCAAAATGCTACAGTATTTACAAGGAATAACACTGTTCCTTTATTCTAGAGGTAAATCTATTCTGGGCTTAAAAATTAAAAGACTGACTTTAAAAAAAAACAAAAAAACCACGAAAACCATTCCCCATTCCTCCTTGGGTTAACGGAAAACAATGAACAAGGAAAACAACAAACCTTTTGATTACTTTAAAAAAGTTAGTGCAAGTGATCATATTTTTTCCTTCTCAGAAGTGTGACGCCTTTTCCCCTTTAGTGTACTAAACGGGTGGAGGAGCTCCAGGTAAGAAAAGGTAAGGTTGTAACAAGTAGCCCTGGTTGTTCTGAGGACCAGGGAGGAGAGAGGTCAAGAAGAGGAGGCCTATCTGTGGCCAAGATGAAAATAGAGCCTAGGCTGAAATTCGACTGTTTGCTGCAGTCTTTGTGGGACAAGGATGTGGAAAGGACAATGGTTTTCACAAAGTCCATGGATCAGATGTGCAAAGTACGATGCAAAGTCATCATCAGGTGGTAATGTAGGAGGTGGCTAAACGAAAGACCAGGAAAATGGAGGAGGGAAGGTAAAACACACACGCACAGACACCTGGTCTTAAAAATCAATTAGAGACAATTTTCTTGTTTACTTAAAAATTTATTGTGGGCAGTTTGATGGATTTAAAACAAAAAATCCTTCAAAAATAAAACAAAATTTTGGATAATTTAATAGTTAATGTAGAGCTGTAGCTTTTTCCTCCTGAGCGTGTAAACTTGCAGCAGGATTCACAAGGTAGGTTTAAAGCTACCATATGAGTTGGAACTGACCCAACGGCAATGGGTTTTGTTTTTTTGGTTCTAAATGAAGCTGTACATGTAGAATTCCACGTTGAAGCACATCTTGCCTGAAAATAGCTGGATTAGGTGTGGCCCTTCCCCTCCAGCTTCAGTCCTGCCGAGGAGGTTGTGCTTAGCTGAAGTAAGCAAACACATTCTGAGCTGGTATCCGCTGGGGAAGCAGCCCTTTTGTGCCTTTTCATCTTCTTTAGTGTTCAGAATGTGGCCTGGCAGGTAACTTTGGTGCTATTTTTGACTCTTCTGGAGGGCAGCCCTGAGGGAGCAGACTTGTTCTGGCCTCAGGCCAGCTTTTGGAAGATGATTCTTAAGTTTTTCCTGGTATCACATTTAAATGTTTTGCTTCATAGAAAGCTCTGTTTATAGTCTTGGTGGACCAAGGCTGAAGCAAAATAGAATATCTGACATTAGACATTCAGAAGCCTGCATGAGGATTTGTTTATTGGCACTGAAGTGCTTCCAGCTGGCAGTAACTGTATGAATAGTTACGGCTTTGTGTCGGTGAGTAAGTCTCCCAAATCACAGCTCTCTTGGCATATGAGTAGATGAAGGACATTCTAGGAGTAGGTGCTGGAGACTTAATGTCACACAGTAAATGTGTACAGGTGGTGTTTGTGTTTCTGGGTCGAGCTGAGCATGGCTATTGAAGCATTGCTGAGAATGAGTGTTGTCTTTTGACATAAATGCCTTTTCCAGATGAAGGACCCTATACTTGTTTGCAGTTGTTGCTGTAGCAAATTACTACATATTTGTTGGCAGAAAACAGCACAAATTTTTGCAGATCAGAAGCCTGACACAGGTATCTCTGGGCTAAAACCAAGGTGTAGAAGGGCCCGCATTCCTTTCTGGAAGCTCTAGAAGAGAATCTGTTTCCTTGCCTTTTCTAGTTCCTAGAGGCTGGCTATGTTCCTTGGCTCCTGGCCCCTTCCCTCATCTTAAAAGTCAGCAAGATAGCATCTCTCTCTGACCTTGCTTCCATCCTTACATCTCTTTCTCTGACTCTTCTTCTGCCTCCCTCTTCCACTTTTAAGTGGATTACATTGCACCCACCTGGATAATCCAGGATAATCTCCCTATTTTAAAGTCATCTGATCACACGCATGCACACACACACCCATTAGGACAGAGTAGAGCTGCGCCACAGGGTTTCCAAGGCTGTAAATCTTTACAGAAGCAGACTGCCACATCTTTTTCCTGCGGAGTGGCTGGTGGGTTTGAACCAACGACCTTTCAGTTAGCAGCCAAGTGCCACCAGGACTCCTTAGTCATCTGATTAGCCACCTTAATTCCGTATACAGCCTCAATTCCCCTTTGCCTTGTGAGCTAACATAGACACAGGTTGTGGGGATTAGGATTTGGACAGCTTGGGGGCCGTTAGCCTGCCTACTGCAGGCTCGTTCTGTGCTCCCGTGGAATCCTGCACAGTACCACATTATATAGAGATTGTCCGTTTACGTGTACTTCACATGTACTTCGCAGCTCACACACCACCACCACCACTGTGTGTCTTAAGGGCAAGCACTGTGTCTGTTTCGTCTTTGAATCCATAGCATCTACCAAAGCTCCTGGACCACAAAGAAGGTGCTCTAAGTGTTTGCTGAGCTAAACGGAACTGCTTCAACCCCCTGATTTTATTTCTGAATAAATCGAGAGCCCAAAAATTAGTGAAGCTCAACAACCTTTTCATCTCTTTACTTCCATAAAGCCATTATGCAAGGCTCAGCACTTACATGCTTGGAAGAAAACCTGTGTGTGCAGTAAGAATGCATTATTGTTGCAGTTGCTCATAAAACATCATCTGGTATTGGCCATGAATGTGAAACAAAACGAACAAAATGAATTCCTGCTTCTGTATCTGAAGACTGCGCTCCTCTTGACACTTAGAGGAGTGTATCACTTAGTAGTAAGTCAGCTCAGCACTTAATAAATGGAAATGAGAACAATTTCATACCAGACATGCATTGACTTGCTTTTAAGGATTGTACCTTTAAACTTTGAGAGCTGTCAGATTATGTTTATATGGAATATCACACATAAATTAAATCACAGTATTTGATCATGTTTTCTCTTATGCTCTTGTGGCAGAAAGATAAAATTCCTGTCAGTTGATTTTGGTCTAAACCCTTTGTGCTGCCTTTCAGCTCTCGGTGTCGTTGTTAGCTGCCATCGAGTCCGCCCCCTACTTAACGGCGACCCCATGCGCGGTGGAATGAAATGGTACTTGGTCCTGCACCATCCCTGTGATTGGTTGTGGATCGAACCATTGTGATCCATAGGATTTTCATTGGCTGTTTCAGTGATTAAATAGGAGGCAACGCTAGGATGAAGAAATACCCAGAAATCCTTGCTCAGAAGAAATGCCTGGTGAGCCAGCAGACCGTATCCCCGCCCCAGGAGCAGAATTGCTGAGAAAGCTTACATTCTTGTGTTGGCACACTCTCAGGTGGTTTTAAAATGAAGCTGCACGTCTGTTGCATGTGTTTTGGTATTTGAATTTTTTTATATCACAGCCAGCCCAAGTGAAAACAACAGGACTGTCTGCTTCGAGGATGTGCCTGCAGATTGAGTTTGGTGTGAGCCAATGATTGAGAGCTTTCAGCTAATAAAAGGGCTTCCTTACCTCCTGCCTTACTTCAGAGCCTCTGGAAGTTTCTGGGCCCTCGCTTTCCAGTCTCATTTTCCTCTGCTTCCCAGCACATACCCAGGGCAGACCTCCTGTAGTGTTCCCTAGCCCCATACACTTAATATATACTTCTTGACCCTCTCAGGGCCTTTGTGCTTGGTGAAATAGCATAGCTTAGTGATTTTCATACTAGTATTTATTTTTGGATGTACTGGGATTCCTTTTACATCTTATACAGGTACTCAAGCTAACTAAAATGGATTAAAAGGGAACTGCTGAGGTTGAAGCTGGTGGGGGGGAACCTAGAGCCTTCCCCTCCTCAGGATTGGGACCTGTGGCCAAGGAGCCCTCTTGGAACACGGACTCAGTTGAAAATCCTTAGCAGAGTGGAAAGAGCACAGACTTCACCACTTACCAGATGTGTGAGTTTGGGCAAGTTATGCTAGTTTTCAGTTTTCTCATCTTTAAAATGGGAATAATAATGTCTACTTTACTAGGTGGTTACAAGGATTATAAACGAGATTATGCTCATCAAGAGCCTGGGATCTAGCAGGTTCTCAATAAATCTTAGCTGCAGTTGGTTGCTTTTGATGTTCTCTTCCCTCCCCTGCCTCCCTCTTTCCATTGTGCCTTTCCTCCTCCTACTCCTCGTGTTTTTATCTGCCAGGTCTTCATGGCCTCCCCTAGTCCTGCCTGACCCCACTTTTTCCATGACCACCTCATTGACTGCTTTTAGCCACGTGAATCTTAGCCTTCTGTAAATTCCTATAGCATTTATTATCCATTACATGAAAATGTTTTTACAATGACTTTTTCTGTGCTTATAAAAGTGACATCTGTGTATTGCAAAAATTTTGGAAAATATATACAAGCCTAGAAGAAAATAGTATCTTTCAAGACAGGGGCTCTATTTTATTATTTTTTTCTCTGTCTGCTGTGTAAATACAGTAGAAAACACCCACTTATAAGTGATGTTTCTGATAGTTAAAATCAGTTAAAGTTTGTGATGTTATTAGCTAGTCTGAAAATAGTTGATTTTTATGATAAAAGAGGACAGGTGTCTCCTATAAAATTGTGAACATAAAGGCCAGTGGAAGGCCCTGTTTTGGGTATTGTGAAGGATACAAAGTGGCCCAAGACAGGATCCCTGCCCTCAAGTAACTTAGAATTCAACTGAGACTAAATGCTTTAAAAAGTAACCAGTAGCCATCAAGTAGGTGGTACAGACAGACTGCCCTGTGAACTCTTCAGGGACGAGGAGGTCAGGTCTGTCTGGGGAATCTGGAAAGGCTTCATAGGTGATGGGATTAGAACCAGAGCGAGTTAGGATTTCGATAGATGTCAAGTAGCACTGAAACCATCCTGGTGATGGAGAAACAGAGGAAAGTGAGGGAGCAGAAAAGTGCAAGGTTTGTTTAGGTAGCCCCTTTGGCTGAAAGGGAGTGTCTGTGTAGAAGAGAAGGTGAGAAAGGGAGGGGAGGCCCAGTTGGGGAGGACCTCGAATCCCAGGGTAATCCTGCGGAGCTGAGGGGTTACCACAGAGTTGTGAGTAGAGAGGCGAGATGACCAGGTGACCTGGTGAATGGGGAGGGTTTCGACACAGAGCCAGGAGGACTTTCTGTGGCCATTACAGAGCCTAGTCCCCAGGTCTTGTAGAGAGATGCTCCAGTAAATATGTGATGAATTGAATTGACCTGTAGCAGGAAGAGGGGGTGATCAAATAGCAGCGTTTTCTCTGCTGTACGCTTTTCATTGGAAATGTCTTGAGCATGGCTTGTGCCATTCAGAGAGAAATGGTGGCATTGCTATTTGGGGAGACATGTCTGTGAGTTGGTGCACATGGGCAGCTATTAGGAACTCTCATCCCATCCTTCCCATTTTCCTCAGTCTGTTTACCTTCTGGTCTCCCTGTACCCCAGTGGCTAGGGACACCTGTGCCTCCTTCACACGTTGTTTAGGGAGAATTTATGTAAAGAATGGTGTTGACCTGAAGTCCTCGACAGCTAAATTTTCACCTCCCTGTTGTTTTTCTTTTTCTCTTTCTCTGGCTCCCAAGCCATTCTCCGTGAAGAGGCAGCTAAACAGGTGAGCTAATGACTTTAGAGTTTTTTGGATAGCACAAATGATTTGTGCTCGACTGCTGACCTAAAAGTTGGTGGTTTGAACCCATCCAGGAATACCGTGGAAGAACGGCCTGGTGATCTGCGTCTGTAAAGATGACAGGCGGGAAAAGTTCTGCTGTGTAACACATGGGGTCGCCATGAGTCGTAATGGACTCAACGGCAATGAGTTTTTTGATTTACTCAACTTCCAGGCCATTCTCTCCAGTCTCTTAGTGCATAGTAAAGTCTTCATTTGGTAAGTAAAATCAGGAGGAAAGACGGGGTGGGTGTGCATGCTTGCATTTAGGAAAGTGGCTTGAGCTCCAAGGCGGGGATGTGACTCAGCGTGGGCACAGTTGCACCCAGTAAGCCTTTCCCCACGGAGCTTTGGTTCAGTGAACCTGTCACTTCTCTCTCCAGTGCTCAGTACACTGTGTCCTATCTCCTTTATCAGTGCTGGGAAGCAGACCACTTACAGGAGAGGGCATCTCTTACCTTCTCCTACGCAGCTGTGCTTAGAAATGGCCTCAAGGCTGTTAGTCCCCGAATCTTCCTTTTAGGGCCCATCTTGATGTTTTCTGATTTCTCTTCTACCAGCATGAAGTTTTGTCTTGGCAATTCCCTCCACTTTGAGAAGCCTGCAGTGATAATTTTTAAGGATAGGTTAATTGTGAGAATCTTGAAATAAAAGAAACCACCAAAACTACCTTAAGTGAACATTTTCATTTTTGCCTGTCTTTGAAAGAATTGCACACTCTGAAAGCCTAATAATTGTGATTCAAATTGTTTAACAAAAGTATTCGATTGCAGACTTGAAGAGCTAGCGTTTGTTTAAAAAAAAAATCATCAGGGGCCTAGTTAGCATTACGGTTGATTGGTTTAAGATTGTAATCTCAATTTGAATTATATGGGTTGTGTTACCAAAATGCCAAAATGTAGTGTTTTTGTGCCACAGTCAGTGGTGTATGGTGATGCTTTTGTGCCTCAGATCTGCAGTCGGCTGTCGGTTGGATTAATCTTTTTGGTATGTTCTCACACATACCCTTAAAATGTTTGAAATATTCATGACCCCTTGCGCCTTTTATGTCCGGATTTTTTTGTTTGTTTTTAGGGCAAGTTTCTCATTTCTTACTTAGCCTCAATGTTGAAGAGCCTTCCTGACCTCAGCATTCTCTATAAAATGGCAGGGCCGAGCATATGTCATCATCTCCAAGGGCCCTCTTCCTCCAAACACCTGGGACTCTGCTTCTTAGAAAATTAACCTGCTCACTACAGTAATCTCGATCTACGTGATTTTCTCCTTTGAAGCCTCATGTCAATTCCCCACTTGTTCTACTCATTCCTCTTGTCCTCTCCTGTTTTTCTCCCTCTCTAAAATAGGAATTAAGAAATTGGGGGTGCAGAAGGGAGAGCGAAGTGTAGTGCAGCATCATCGTATACTTTAATAATGTAATGGTTGTCTCATTTTCTCCTTTAATCTCTTCCCTTAAAGGTGACACATACTGGTGACTCCCCCAACATTCATCCTGGGATCCCATTCACTCGGGTAATTATAAATCATCATCATCAGAAAAGCTATGTGGTGTGGGTCTGCCTGTGTGTTAGCTTTTGTTTCTTACCTTTTTATTTTTTTAAATTAATAGACTTTATTTTTTAGAGTAGTTTTTTTAGGTTTATAGAAAAAATGAGTAGAAAATCCAGAGAGTTCCCATATAGCCCTTCCCTTCTGAAAACCTTATGGATCACAATGGAATATTGTTCGACACAGTGCTGGAAAATGAGTTCCCTAAGTTGGAAGGAAAAGTAGTTCCTGGATGGCACAAATGGTTATGCCCTTGACTACTAGCCGAAAGGTTGGTAGTTTGAACCTACTCAGAGGTACCCGGAAGACCGGCCTGGCAATCTGCTTCTGAAAGGTCACAGCCTTGAAAACCCTGTGGAGCACAGTTCTACTCTGCACACATGGGGCCACTATGAGTCGGATTCGACGGCAGCTAACAACAAGTTGGAAGGCACTACAAGACAGCCGCAACAGGGGGCATAAGCATACCGATGATGATGAAGGTGGCTCAGCATCTGGGACTGTTTTGTTCTGTTATACATCAGGTTACCATGATTGAGAGCTGACTGGACAGCAGTAACAAAACAACCTGGACGCAGTTTCCCGCACCATTAACATCTTGCATTGGGGAAGTACATTTGTTACAATCAATGAACCAGTGGGGTTCATTCACGCTTTGTGTTGTGCAGTCTTATGGGTTTTGACAAATGCATAATGTCATGTCTCTACCACTACAGTATCTTTTTTAGAAATTATTTTTTTAAAAGAAAAAGCCTTACCTTTAGGTGCCCCTATGTACTTCTCAAAAGAGCCCTGGTGGCACAGTGGTTAAGTGCTCAGCTACGAACCGAAAGCTTTGTGATTCGAACTTACCAGCCACTCTGAGGGAGAAAGATGTGACAGTCAGCTTCCCTAAAGATTACAGCTTTGGAAACCCTATGAGGCAGTTCTGCTCTGTCATACAGGGGCGCTGTGAGTTGGAGTCTACTCTATGGCAGTGGGATTTTGGTGTGTACTTCTCAAAGGCACAGTTTGGGGATGGGGCTCTGTAATGGCCGGTGTGGCTCCCTGGGAGAGCTGTGCGTACAGCCTTTGCTGAGTTTCCTGCTGCCCACCCTTGTACCTTAAGTTCAGTTTTTAAAGCAGCCCGCAGCTGGTGCAGTGTGTGGGTGCAGTGGGGTTATTAAGGCCCCAGAGAGAGGATTTTTGCATGCTCGGTCTCTCACCACACCTGTATTACTATACTACCCTGTAGCTCACCCATGCTTGTCTTCTGCAGGCTGTCGTCTGGCACAGGGCTAGGATATCGATAAGCTCTTTCATACCCCCTGCCCCCAGCACACTCTTTGGCACATAGTAAGTGCTCAGTAAATAGTGCAGGAAGCAATGATTGTATTTTTGTGAAGTTGAGACCCATCACTTTGTAATCCATGGTAGTGGGATCAAGGAGATCCTGGAATAGGGAAACCCAGAGATCCTGGAACATGGATTTTCAAAGCTTCCTCTTGACAAGTAGTTTCATTCTCACTGCTTCCAAACCACTTACCAGACAAGCTGACTGGCGTTTCTCCTCCCTTTATTTTCGCCACTCATTCCTAGCTAAAGCCTGAGAAAGGGCAGGCAGCCAGGAGGAGGAGTGAGGGGGAAGGGGGGAAGCCGAGGCCTGGCTAATCCGTAAATTGGATAATTAGCTCTCCTTCTTGGCCCTGAGTAACTGAATGTTGTGCAGCTTCCTATTGAACTGGTGACGGCCAGGGTGCCCTGGTATTCTCCTGACTCTGGAAGAAATTGCCTCCCCTCCTCCCATTGTGGGTTCTGCTCTCCAGGGAGCGCTTCAGCCCTGCGCTGTGGGATCAGTGACAGAGGGTGAGAGAATTTCACATTGGCTGAGGGGGCACTTCCATGAGGCAAGAGGCTTCGTGCTGGGGAAAGTCTGCTCACACTCCAGTGTCTTTGGGTGGGATGTTGAGTCACCCCTGGAGGCCCCACCCCCACCCCCACCCCCCTACAAGTACACTGCACAGGAGGTGGGTTCCATATGCTCACTTAGCATTGTTTGTCTTGTGGGCTAGTGGCTGTTGGAGGGTTCTTCTAAGCTCTGTGTTTCTAGGATTCCCAGTTACGAAGTCTGTAATCAGTGTGGTTATATTTAATTGTTGAAATTGGCTATTACAGCTGAAGTCAGTAGCGAAATATGTAATTTAAAGTAATCTGTGAGCTACAGTGTCAGCTTTGTCTTCTGTCAGAGGCAGACTTTTCAGGTTGATGACTCATTTTATGTTACACTCTCAGCCCCATCTCTTCCTTACTCCTGTCTGGTCTCTGGTATTAGACTGTGCTGTCAAATCTCCAGCCCCGGTTACAGAGCAGAAACGGAAGGCACTAGAGTCACATCAGTCTTTCTCCTTCTTACAATTCTGGTGACAGGCGTGAAGGAAGGTGGCTTGAAGTTATGGATAATCAGGAACTCCAGGGACCTGTTTGACTCCTCTGCTTCACCACACGAGCCTGTTCCAGTCACACTGCTGTGTGAACTATGGTGGAAAACAACCAGACCAGTAGACAAGCTGGGAGCCGGCAGCTCGCCTTTGTGTTCAGAAGTAAAGAAGCTGTGACCAAAAAAAAAAAAAAAAGTGCAGGGGAATTGTCCCAGCCACTGGATGTGTAAGCAGGCAGCTGTGAGTGTCTGGGAAACTCCTCTTTCAAATGGGTTTACCCTGTATCAGTATATTTTGCATCATTGCCTGAAATCCTGCTAACTAAGGTTAAACCCATTGCCGTGGAGTCAGTTCCGATTCAGCGACCCTATAGGGCAGAGTAGAACTGCCCCATAGAGTTTCCAAGGAGTGCCTGGTGGATTTGAACTGCCGACCTTTTGGTTAGCAGCTGAAGTCTTAACCACTACACCACCAGGGTTTCCAGTTAAGGTTAGTAAGCATTATTGTTTCTGAGATGCGAACTTTGTTCCTCTGGAAACCTAAAGGACTATCACTTACTTCCTCCCGTCTTAGTTAAGGGGGACAGCTTTTATACTGGCATCTAGTTGAGATCTCTGGGCTAAAGAAAGGTAAATTATGATTAGGTGCATCAGGAGGTTGTTGTTGCTAGGTGCTGTTGACTCGGTTCCCACTGATAGCAACCCTTTGTACAACAGAACGAAACATGGCCCGGTCCTGCGCCGCGTTCACAATCGTTGCAGTGTTTGAGCCCATTGTTGCAGCTGCTGTGTCAGCCCATTTTGTTGAAGGTCTTCCTCTTTTTTCACTGACCGTCTACTTTACCAAGCATGATGTCCTTCTCCAGGGATTCATCCCTTCTGATAACATGTCTAAAGTATGTGAGATGAAGTCTCGCCATCCTAGCTTGTAAGGAGCTTCTAAGGACAATGAATGAGGAAGACTGCAGAAGAATTGATGCATTTGAATTTATGGTGTCGGCAAAGAATATTGAATATACCATGGACTGCCAGAAGAACACACAAATCTGTCTTGGAAGAAGTGCAGCCAGAATGCTCCTTAGAGGCAAGGATCAGGGTGTTCCACCCACTGCCAATGAGTCGATTCCAACTCATAGCGACCCTGTAAGACAAAATAGAACTCCCCCATGGAGTTTCCAAGGCTGTATAAATCTTTACAGAAGTGGACTACCATATCTTCCTCCCATGGAGCGGCTGGTGGGTTCGAATCACTGACCTTGCAGTTCACATTTCAGTGCTTAACCACTGTGCTACCAGTGCTCCTTGATCAGGAGGTTAGGGACACTCAGATAATTTGGGGCTGGGAATACTTTGGTGGTAGTCCCTTGAGGGGCACCATTTGGCTTTTTGGCCCTGGACTGGGGAGGAAGAGTCTAGAAGGAGAGGAGAGACATGGAGTTGGTGGTGGGAGAGAGTCTAAGAGAAACTACTCCTGTGGTCAGCGTTGTATTCAGGGCACTAAACGGTCCTGTCCTTAGTACCAGAGACTGAGAGCTGGGCTGGAAACTGTAATGCTCGCAGTCCCTGAGTTATGTCTGAACAATCCCTGCAGACTCCTTGTTGATGAAGAGATACTGCCCCAGCTGGGTGTTGGCTGCTGCTTTCCCTCCTGTCTATACATATGTGTGTTCTTTCTCTCCTGGTTGCCTTTTGTGTCTTCTTTTCATCCATACAGTGATGTTGTTGGTAGATGTCAGGGCTAGGAAGGGCCAGCCTCCAGGCTCAGGGTCCTCTTCTGCAGGCTTGTCGTGTGCATATCACACAGTGGTGCCCAGCACCTGGATAAGGAGCCATCTTCTCGAATTTCCTTTGAAATAGATTTTACTTGAACCCTGTCCTCAAGCAAAGACCCTCTCTTCTTTCCCTATGGGACCAGACTGAAAGAAGGTGACAGAATGGAGCATCAGAGGGAACTTTAAACCATCAGTTTCTCACCTTGGACATAGGTTCTCAGATAGAGCACTGACCCCCAAATAGCTAGGAGTCACTGCCTTTATGGTTTTGTGCTCACTTCAAGGTCAAGAGGAAAGAGGAAAAGCGGTGGGACTGTTGTCTGTTCTCTGAGCAGTGGTGAAGGAAAAACGCCCTTATCTGGATGGAATGGGCCCTTGGGAGTGGTAGCTGGGAGGAGAGTAGCTGGGCTGTTCCTAGGGCCAGTGGAAGGAAAGAACAGATGGATGATTGAGGAGAAGGCCAATAGAGGGTCTCCCTCCACCCACCTGAGAGCCACTGAGTCAGGCCCAGGGCTACAGACTAGGAGGTGAGGTTGAGGTGGTGTATATTTCTTTGCAGTGAGTTTGGGGACAGATGTGGTCTAAACATCGACATTCAGAAGACTAGGTAAATTTTGCAACAGAAAAGTGGCTTGAAGGCTAGCAAGACCCCGGTTGGAAGTCATCTAGACGATGCAAGCTGCGTTCTTCAGAGGTTGTCAGCATTTGTCTTTTTGCATAAAGTAGACTGTTAATTGCTGCCCTTTTCTCATCCTCTAAGCAGTTGTTTCTGTTTGCATAGTAGAGCCCTGTTGTTTTGGTCCCTAATCATGGGTCATTAGGAGCCCTGGTGGTGCAGTGGTTAAGCGCTCAGCTGCTAACCAAAAGTTTGATGGTTTGAACCTAACAGTTGCTTATCGGGAGAAGGATGTGGCAGTCAGTTTCCATAAAGATTACAGCCTTGGAAACCCTGTGGGGCAGTTCTTCTCTATCCTATAGGGTCCCTATCAGTTGGCGTTGACTCGAAGGCAGCGGGTTTCATGGATCGTTTACGTTTTCGCTAGATCGAGTTTAGTTCTGACTCTGACAGCGCTGTGCAATTAGGGCACTGCTGAGTTCTGAGTCATTGAAATCATTTGCCATCTAGTTCTGTAAATGTCAGTCTGTAATTCAAATTTTTAAGACCGTAAGTTTTGGTAACTGCTCTTGAAATGGAGTTCCTTGTGTCTTGCAAAATGCATAGTAGATTTTGTCTAAAAAAAAAAATCTGAAAATGTCCATGTCAGTAAATTTGCAGGTGAAATGTCCCAGTATGTGTTTCTTCCTTGAAAACAACTGAAAAATGCACTCAGTTTTTACTATATAGTTTGAGAAGACCACATTTGTGGAAGTGAGGCATCCATTCTCAACGCTGTCCTGAGAGGCTGTTGAGCCTGAGACCTGTGGGTGGCAAGGCCTGGGCTGGGCCTGGATCACCTGGCAGAGCTGTCTCTGTGGAAACAGACACGGGCGACACTGGGGTTCTGTGGTTAGTTCTGCCTTTGAGTCTATCACGATGTTAGCTGCTGTGGAGTCTGCCCTGACTCATTCCGCTCTGTGCACAGCTGAATGAAATGCAGCCTAGTCATGTGCCATTTCTGTAATAGGTTGTAGATCAGACCATTGTGATCCATAGGGTTTTCTTTGGCTGATTTTTGGAAGTGGATCACCAGCCCTGTCTTGGTAGTCCATGTTAGTCTGGAAGCTCTGCTGAAACCTGTTTAACATCATAGCAACACGCAAGCCTCGGGTGGCAGATGGGCGGTAGCTGATCATGAGGTGCATTGACCAGGAATCGATTCCAGGTCTCCCCACTGAACCACCACTGCCACTAAGTCCATCATAGCTCAGGTTTATAGCAGCCTTGCTTTGGAAATACATTTTGAGTTCCAAACGAGTGTTATATAAATGGACTTTGAGAGCATGACTCATTTGAAGTTGTGAACTGACTGGATCTTGCCCGCTTTTTCTTTTCTTCCACATTTTATAAACTGCTTTAGACATACAGACCTTGTGCTTAATGGTAAGGGTTAAAGCATCTTGAAAGTGGACGGCCCTGTTTCGAATTTCCCTCCCTAATACGATGTTCAGGACCTGACTCCCTGATGTCCTGTAAAGGCTTGTGGGCGGCATGTCCAGCTGGCTTGCTCTCGCTTTGACTTCCCAGGGATGCTTCTCCAGGTAGGCTGGCGCCTTGAGTGTGTCGGCCCACTCTCTACTGGAAGTCTTCTGCCCGGAAGATGGTGAAATGACCTCAGGTCCCAGCTTGCCATAGGGATCAACATAGGAAACATTTTACTGTGTAGGAAAACTCAGATTATCTTTTCTGTTTTCCTAATTTGAAAAGGAATTATGTCTTCTGCTGTAGCTCCCTTCTTCTTTTTATTATGTTTTTAAAATCTCTTATTTTTACGTGCAGAGTACTGACAGGGAAATATATAACTGGACGCTCACTTTGCACATCCCAATAGTATGTCTCTCCAGGGTCGCAGAGGGGAGAACTTGTGTAACTCTGTGCTGGGAACTCTGGGAGGGGCTTCTCTTACAGATTGGGGATGCTCTGGCTGAACACAGGATCAGCCTCCAGCCTGGTGTTTGGTTTTTTATTTGTTTTTGTTGTTAGAATGGGACCTGTGCCTAATAGAGAGAAGGTTATATGGAAGTGGAAGGGCAGATAGATTGTTCTCCGATTGAAATGGGGAATCAGAAAATATGTGGAGCTGGCCTCTCACGGAAGCCTCCAGGACATGCAGTGGATCCCCTCTTTCCTGGTATTAGGAACTCTTTTGCCTGATTCAAGCCACGTGAGTAGCTTTCCTTTGTAATTGGATTCCCTTCCAGCAACATACATTTGATGTGGGCAGTTTTACCGAGGAAGACTGTTGGACTTGGTGAAGTACTAAAAACTCTTTGATTGCAGTTTGCTGAAAACGCATTTTGTTCAGACTCTCCCTGATGCGGGACTGGGGGTTTTGTTCCCCTCTTTGGAGGGGAAGTGGCACAGTTACCCGTTCTCATTCCCTTCCCCCCACCTTGGGAAGGAATGTTCGGGGCACTCACGTTGTTCTCATTTGGATTGGCCAGTTTACAAAGGGAAAAGAAAGTTTGCCTCATGGTATGGAACCCTTGTAGTTGTTAACCTGATTGAATTACATGAAATAACCTTTGCTGTTTTGTTAAGAGTATGCTTTGTTGAGAAAGCATATTTCAGCTCTAAAAAACTGAGTTTTTCCTGACCATCATCTCACCCATTCCTCAACCAAAAGAACTATCAGTAGATATTTCTAGAATTATTTACTGCTGCTTAGATAATTGGGAGTAGAAATATAAATGGTGCAATATATACTTAAGCAGCATTTTTCAGGGGGAGAATTTAACTACGTATAAACAAGGGAGTTTCTTTTCCCTTCCTGCAGGACTGTAACTTAATCCTCCACCCCCACCCCCACCCCACCTTTTTCCTCCAGTCTTATAAAGCATTTTGGAATGGAATGGTTGATGTTACAAGTTGGGCCATGGAACAGTTGCTGTGGAAACCCTAGCGTGAATTTCTAGGCTGTTGTGTTTCTCTTTTTAATAGTAGGCATAATGTGGCATTGATCTACTGTTTTAATGTGCACTTTCTTTATTTCTTTTGAGGAAAGGAGAACATGGTAGAGAAGAAAAGAGACTTTTGAATGTATACTTCAGGGAACTGATGGAAATAAAGTGTGCTTTGAAGGGCGTGCAGAATTACCCACAACAGGGGGAGCAGCTGACCGTCCTGCCAAGGCAGGTGGTGGCCCTTTAGCTGTGTTGGGACCGACTGCCAGTGCCTGTCTTTGTGGCATCTCATACTGAGTGCCCCGCTCGTAGTCTTTGGACTCTAACTGCCCTTGTGGTAGTTCCTCTTCAAGTTTAATAAGCACTGAATGAGGCCGCTAAGATGAGTGTGAAACCAAAACCAAACCTGTTGCCATCAAGTCGATTCTGACTCATGGTGACTCCAAGTGTTAGAGTAGAACTGCTCCATAGGGTTTTCTTGTCTGTAGTCTTTACGGATGCAAATCACCAGGCCTTCTTCTGCAGTGCCACTCGGTGGGTTTGAACCATCAACCTTTAGGTTAGTTGTTGAGTGCAAACTGTTGGTGTCACCCAGGGGCACACAAGATGAGTGCAGAGGTCTGTGTGAAAGACCCCGTGCTCACCTGCAGTTGGAACACAGATGTGTTCTTTTGCAGTAATGATATTTATCTACCTAGTTAAATTATCATTGCGTGAGAGGTGATAAATCGAAACCCTAGAATCTGCTGAGAAGATCACAGCACATTTTTCTATTCCAGCTCCGTTATTTCCAAATTAAATAATTATCTGCTAGTCTCCTTCTTGAGTAGCTGTGGCAAAAATTTGTTTTGCCAGGAGCCGAAATACTTCTAAATTTCCCAAAGTCTTTTTTTTTTGGGCAGGGGGTAGGGGGTAATTTGAAGCAAAGGCATCCTCCTTTCTCCCTCTAAAATATTTTTTTTCCCTCAGAATAAACAATAGTAAATATAATGGGTTGAGGGAAATTTGTTGTTAGGAGAGAAAAGAAACAAAAATCTCTGTCTTTACTTGAGGATGTTGGAGATGCAGCGAGCAGTGTCTCAGAGAAACTGTTGTTGGAAGTTGGTGAAAACAAACAGCCTACCCTGTTGGTTCATCATTAGTGGTCCCACTTATGTTCTTCCCTTCCACTACTGTGCTTAATTCTTTATCTTGTTTGCTGGTTATGAAGCAAAACAAAAATAAAGGTTTAGCCTTGTGCCTTGACCCAGTCACAGAGATGAAGGCACCCTATGCAGCAGCTTATTATTAGGTCTCAGAGAAATGAGCTACATTAAGAAGGCAGTTTTTTCCTTCTGAAGACTGCTAGGCTATGTATTGCAACCAGAAGTTACCAAGCTTCTGACTCAAATCCAAGCCAGCGAGCTGTGAAGCTGTGTAGCCAGATGCTTTACTGGGCTGAGTCCTGAGTCTGTCTGCTGCGACGATCCCACTTGAACACTGGAGCCGTTCCATCCATGCCAGCTGCATATCTAATGAGCTTACTGTGGTGTGCCCAGGTCATCAGTGGTGACAGCCTAAATGCCTTTGCTGTCTTTTTCTCAAAGCCTCAGCTAGGGGTGTCTGCTGCACTGACTGGGGTGCGAGTGCTGGGCTGGGGTGACGTTGTGCTGTCACAGCAGCTGCTGTCTGGCATCTGAAGCCGAGCAGTTGCACGCAGGGCAGTGGACCAAACACTCCAAGATGTCTGAGTCATTGTGACTAAAGTGACTGAGTGACTGAAGGCAGCTGGGAGCCAACAGCTGCAAACAGAAAAAAGGTCTGCATCCTGCTCCCTGGAGCCCAAGCCTGAGTGGCAGGAGCCTGGGAGCAGAGCCGAGAACAGAACGTGTCATTCAAAAATTAAAAAGAAAAACATAATCTGTCTTCATTTTGACTGTGATTTACAGATACTCCAAGGGAAGAAGGACATAGCATAGGGAATGCTCTGAAGAACTCCCATGAAAATAAAATAAAAATAGGTAAAATAAAATAAAATATATAGGGGTAGCCTGCCCCTATGTGAAAAAGCAATCTGTAATTCTTTTAGAAAAATCAGATAGTACAGAAAAAAAGAAGGAAAAAAAAAAAAATGACCTTGTCCTGTCATCCTGGAAAGAAGAAACTATGGATACATGAGAAGCAGTAATTTTTAAGAGCCATGTCTAAGCCCAGCATAAGCAGAGGCCCACACAATCCTAAACACAAAACAGTAAAAGAGCCTAACAGAGCAGGAGCAAGAAAGAGGTGTACCACTAAGTGGAAGATGATGTAAAACGAACAACTTGGTTCTCTCTCTGACAGTCATCCACGTTCTGTTTGCGTTCCAAACCTAGCAGTTCAAAGCCCCAGATAAAAGAATAGTAATTTGTAAGAGGAAAGTTTTAAAAAAAGATCATCCTCTTTTATAAGCTAAGGGAACTAGCATATGTGATCATAGAAACATTGCAGATAGTTTTTGAGAGATTGTGAACAATGTCACAAGATTGGAAAGGCCAATGATATCCTAACTTTTCTAGATGGGAGAAAACACAGCTTTTGTGCATTATGGACTGTCCAGCTTGACTTTGTTTCCAGGCAAAATGCTAGAAAGGCTGATTAACCTGATAGTTCATGGATATTTAGAAAATGAAGAGGTGTGAATTAAGAGTAGGCGTAAGTTCAAATAGAAGAAATCATCACCGTCTTCCCCTCTCAGAGGTTGCTAGAGTGTACAATCAAAGGAATGCTCTAGAGCTGTGGTTCTCAAACTTTAGCTGCATCAGAGTCATCTAGAGGCCTTGTTAAAACACACTCGCTAGGCCCCACCCCTAAAGTTTCTGATTCGTGAGTCTGGAATGGGGCCCAAGAAATTTGCATTCCTGACAAGTTCCAGGTGATGATGCTGTTGGTTCAGAGAACCACTTCTCATATTTAGTGTTGCTGAGTTTGAGGAAGACATTTGATGAAGACATAACTTTTGGAGAATACAGAGAAAAGTGTTGGTTGGAAGTGTTAACGATGGTAAATGGAGGTTGGGGGCTTCTGACTAATGAAATAACTGTATGCAACCATATTGTCATCATTTTTATCTTGGACAGATGTCTTTAATGTTTTGGTCAGAGTACTCTAACCTTAACCCTTACCTATCAAGTAATTTCTGCAGGGACTAAGATGACAGAAAATATGTTTCTCAAATTTGAAGCACCAAAAAATGGGGAGGAATAGATATTAATGTTGAATGGTAGACTGAAGATCCAGATGATCTTGATAAATTGGAATGTTGAATTAATAAATCACAAGGTAAGATTTAGTAGTGATACAGGTAAAATGCCTGCATTTGTTTACATAAATACAGGGGGCGTTGCCTGGCTTGAAAACATCTTAAGGGGTAAAGGCTTAGGGTTTTGTGTAAACTACAAGTTATTTTTGAAACAAGATTATGGTACACTATCTCTTGCATCTCAAAACCTGTTTCCTCCTCCATTCCAACCTGGGAAAGAAAAGAAAAGGCCAAGGCAAATCTTATGTTCTGCTAATTTTTCCGCAGTTAGGCCATATATAGAGTATCTTGTGCAGTTCTAGCACCACGTTTTAAGGTTTGGATGAAATTGAGAGTATATTGAGAGAAGAGACCTAGACGTCTAGGGGTATTGGCAGACTAGCAGCTACCTAGAATGGTTGAAAGAACCTGGCATGCTTAGTCTCGAGACTGTTTAGAGATTACATGATAGTTATCTACAAATAATGGGACTTCAGATGTGTTTTATGTAATACATGTAGGTAAAAGTAAGTCCAAGACTGAAAACTGTTGTTGTTAGGTGCCACTGAGTCAGTTCTGACTCATAGCAACCCTGTGGGGCAGAGTAGAACTGCCCCATAGGGTTTCCAAGGAGCGGCCAGTGGATTTGAACTGCTAACCTTTTGGTTAGGAGCTGAGCTCTTAACCAATGCGCCGCCAGGGCTCCCAATGGAAAATTAGTGGGATATAAATTTTGCATTGATATTTAGGAAACATTTTATGATAATGGAATGTAATTCCTTAAAAAGCAGGGAGCTTCCCCTAAATGTGTTATGTTCAAGGTGAGACTTGATGACTGTGGATCTGGAGTGATCTAGAAAATCTGGGATGGTATGTTAGTCAGCTTTTGCTCTGGTAACAATAGCACCAGTATCTCATCAGCTTACAGTAGCAAACCTTTATTTCTTGTTCATATCACATGAGGGAGGGCTGCAGGTAAACATGGCCCTGCAGGGCTATGTTGTTGTTGTTGGGTTCTGTTGAATTAATTTTGACTCATAGTGACCCCATGTGACAGAGGGAACTGTCCCATAGGGTTTTCTTTGCTTTTATCTTTATGGAAGCAGATCACCAGGTTGTCCTCCCATGGAGCCACTGGGTGGGTTCAAACCGCCGACTTTTCGGTTAGCAGCCGAATGCTTAACTGTTCATGCCACCAGGGTTTCTTTGCAGGGCTCTGCTTGGCTCCACATTTATCCTTTCAGGACCCAGACAGAAGGAGCAGCTCCAGTCTGGCACATGCTGTTCTCATGGAGAGGGCAAGCGTGCAGGGAGGTCTGAGCCAGACTGTTCAGGCTGACTTAAAACTTCTGCACGGACGGGGAAAACATCACGTCTGCTTCCATCCTATTGGCCAAGGTGTCATATGGCCAGTCAGCAAGGTGGAGAAGTGAACCTCCACAGGATGCAAGGGCAAGGCATGTGACAGTGGGTGGAGTTATAATCCAATTACAGGGAGGGAGTGAATGTTTAGAAACAATAATCCAGTCTACCACAGATGGAGAATCAGTTACCTTAGCATTTATTGATTGCCTATGAAAAAGCAGGCATTGTGCTTAGGTGTGGAGGATTTAGAGATCAATAGAAACAGTCCCTCAAGGAGCTCCGTCCAGAAGGCAGACAGAATTATAATCAAATAAATTACTATTCAACTTGATAAAAACAAAGATAGAAGTATGTTCCAGGCACAGAGGCAGCACAGCAGAGAGAGGGAGGAACGATGGGCGCAGGGGAGGTGTAAGGGATGTATTCCCAGAGGAGGTTGATAGCTTGAAGATTAAATGAGGAATTTGCTAGATACCTGAGAGGATGGGGGCAGGGTTGTGGGTTAGAGACATAATAAGTAAAAGCACAGAGGTAGGAGATAGCGGCTGCTTCATGGGAGCCAAGATGAGTTTGTTCATTGCTGTATCTCTTGTATCTAGGAAGTGCCTATTGAATGCATGATCTGTGAAGTCTTTGTTAAGAAAGGAGATATGAGAGATGCATATGGAAAGAGAAGCAAATAACCAGGAGGTGATTTTTCTGCCATCTTCCAGGTGATCCGTTAGATTAGAAGAGGCCAAAACTAGAGCTGAGGAGATGAGTTGTAGGAGAGAAGTGGTGAAGCCTGGGAGGGAGGCAGGAAGGGATGGGGCCAATGCAGAGATATTTAGAGTGGGGTAGAATTGGTAGGGCTTAGTGGATGCTTGGAGGTAGGGAGGTAACGAGAAAGTCTAGGATGAATCCACTGGTGACTCAGTGGGTGCTGGTGCCTGAAATCACCCAGGGGGTTTAAAGTACAGGAGAAAGAAGAACAAAAAAAGAGAGTGAAAGGGGAGATGATGATTAATGTTTTCTTTTGATATGTTTAGAGTTTGAGGTGACTGTGGGACATCCAAAGGAACCCTGCTGGTGCAGTGGTTAAGTGCTTGGCTGCTAACCAAAAGGTTGGTGGTTCGAACCACCAGCTACTCCATGGGAGAAAGATGTGGCAGTCTGCTTTGGTAAAGACTACAGCCTTGGAAACCCTATGGGTCAGTTCTACTCTGTCCTGTAGGATCGCTATGAGTTGGAATCGACTCAGCGGCAACAGGTTTGGGTTGGTGGGACATCCAAGTGTTGATGCCCAGGAGGCCATTGGATATATGTGATTCTGCCCCCAAAAATGTGTATTTGAGCTTCATTCACATGTAAGTGGTAGTTATACCCTTGGGATGGATGAAATTGCCCAATGAGACTATGTGAAATTTGAAAGGAAAACTGCTCCAGGACATAACAGCATATGACCTGGGAAGGGGAAGCACCCTTGGAGGAGATTTAGAGGGAGTGTTCTCACTGGTGGGAAGAGAACCAGGGAAGGTGATATCCTATGTGGAGAATGCTAAGCAAGGAAGTAGTCTCTGTCAGAGCCACAGCAGGGCAGGTAAGCTAGGGGCTGAGCATGTGACTGTTCTCATTAGAGAGTAATAAGGCAAAAAACCAACCCAGTGGCACTCTAATGGGAGATGAAGTAGAGATTTGCAGAATATACTTCTCAGAGGTTGACTGAGAAGTGAAGATGAGCAAAACTGTTGCCGTCAAGTCGATTCCAATTCATAGCGACCCTATAGGATAGAGCAGAACTGCCCCATAGGGTTTTCAAGGAGCACTTGCTGGACTTGAACTGCCGACCTTTTGGTTAGCAGCCATAGTTCTTAATCACTACGCCACCAGGGTTTCCGTGAAGATGAGAGATGGGGAGTTATGGTACTTAGCAGGTACACAGCTTTCTCTCCCCCTTCTATGGAGGGGAGATACAGATTTGACCTTCTGTCAGACAGTGGAGTTGCAGATACTGATCTTTTATCCTAAAGATTTCTAACCTTGTTAACTTACTCCTTCTGTATTAGTTTTCCATTGCTGCATAAGAAATTATCATAAATTTAGTAGCTTAAAACAACACACATTTAGAGTCTCACAGTTTCTGTGTGTCATGAGTTTGGGCATGTCTTAGCTGGGTCTTCTGCTTCACGGTCTCTCACAAGGCTGCAATCAAGGTGTCTGCCATGGCTGGGATCTTCCCTGAAGGATCGACTGGGGAAGGATTGGTCTTTAAGCTAACTTAACATAGTTGTTGGAATGTTTCAGTTCCTTGATGGTTGTTTGACTGAGGGCCTCAGTTCTTTGTTGACTGTTGGCTGTTGGCTACCCCCAGTTTCTTGCCATGTGGGCCCCCAGGTGCCTGTATACTTCACCAAAACCAGCAAAAGAGGGAGCAACTGCCAGCAAGATGAGAGTGACATCACCTTTACTATATTCTATTGTTAGAAATAAATCACCAATCCCACCCACATTCAAGGAGAGGGCATTACACAAGGGTGTGCCTTTCAGGAGGCTGGGATCACTGGGTGAGGGAGATTCTTAGAGGCTGCCTGCCACAAGAATAGAAATTCATGATACATCACTTTAAAAAAAAAATTATTTTGTATTTTGTTCTTGTCATTGAGAATATGCACAGTACATATGCCAATTCAACAATTTCTGCATGTACAATTCAGTGACATTGATTACCTTCTTCAAGTTGTACAACCATTCTCACCTTCCTTTCCCCAAATTGTTCCTCCCCAGTAACATAAACTCACTGCCCCTAAGTATCTTCTCTGATCTTTCAAGTTGCTGTTGTCAATTTGATTCTGTATAGAGAGGTCTTAAAAGAGCATATTGCTCAAGGCAGACATTCTTTACTAGTTAAGCTAAACTATTGTTTGGTTTTAAGAAAACTTCAGGGGATATTTTTGGTTTAAAGTTTAAAATTTAAAGATTATCTCAGGGCAGTAGTTTTGGGGTTTCATCTAGCCTCCATGGCTCCAGAAAGTCTGGAGTCCATGAGAATTTGAAATTCTGTCTGCATTTTCCCCCATTTGATCAGGAGTCTTCTATAGAATCCTTGATTAAAATGTTCAGTAATGGTAACCAAACCCATTGCCATCAAGTTGATTCCAACTCATAGCGACACTATAGGACAGAGTAGAACTGCCCTATAGGGATTCCAAGACTGAAATCTTTCTGGAAGGAGACTGCCACATCTTTCTCCTTTGGAGTAGCTCATGGGTTGAAACCACCAACCTTTTGGTTAGCAGCTGAGCGCTTAACTATTGTGTCACCAGGGCTCCTTTCAGTAATAGTAGCCGGGAACTATCCAGTTCTTCTGGTCTCATGGCAAAGAAGGCACTTGTTCATGGAGGCAGTTTGCCACACATGCCATTTCCTCCTCCTATTCCCGACTCTCCTTCTCCCTCTGTTGCTCCAGGTGAATGGAGACCAGTTGTTGGGCCTTGGATGGCCGCTTGCAAACTTGAGGACCCCTGGTAGTATGCAGTGAACTAGGAGATAGAACAGAAGCACTAAACATGGTATTAGGTCAGTTAACTGGGATGTCTCATGGTACATAACTTTTTTTTTTTTAATTGTTGTAGTTTAAGTGCAAGTTTACAATTCAAGTTAGTCTCTCATACAAAAATTTATACATACATTGTTATGTGACCCTAATTGCTCTCTCTATACTGTGACAGCACACTCCTCCTTTCTACCCCTGATTTCCCGTGTCCATTCAGCCGGGTCCTAACCCTCTCTGCCTTCTCATCTCACCTACGGACAGAAACTCCCCATTTAGTCTCATGTATCTACTTGAGCTAAGAAGCACACTCTTCATGAGTATCATTTTGTCCCACAGTCCAGTCCAGTCTTTGAAGAGTTGGCCTCGGGAATTGTTTTAGTTCTGGGTTGACAGAGAGTCCGGGGGCCATGCTTACTGGGGTTCCTCCAGTCTCAGACCATTAAGTCTGGTCTTTTTACTAGAATTTGAGTTCTATACCCCACCTTTCTCCTGTTCCATCAGGGACTCTCTGCTGTGTTCCTTGTCAGGGCGGTCATTGGTGGTAGCCAGGTACCATCTGGTTCTTCTGGTCTACTGATGCAGTCTCTTGTTTATGTGGCCCTTTCTGTCTCTTGGGCTAATACTTTCCTTGTGTCTTTGGTGTTCTTCATTCTTCTTTACTCGAGGTGACGGGGACCAACTGATGCATCTTAGATGGCCGCTTGCTAGCTTTTAAGACCCCAAACGCCAGTCACCCAAGTAGGATGCAGAACATTTTCTTAATAAACTTTGTTATGCCAGTTGACCTAGATGTCCCCTGAAACCATGGTCCCCAGACCCCTGCCCCTGCTACTCTGTCCCTCGAAGTGTTTGATTATATTCAGGAAACTTCTTATCTTTGGCTTAGTCCAGTTGTGCTGATTTCCCCTGTAGTGTGTGCTGTCCTTCCCTTCACCTAAAATAATTCTTGTCTACTATCTAGTTAGATCATGGCACATAACTCTTAAAGTGAGTTAAAATCATTGTAATCTTGAGACTTTTGCAGCGTACCTTCAAGCAAGATGATGCCCATGGTATATCCATATACCCATCGCTGTCAAGTCAATTCTAACTCTTAGCAACCCTAGAGGACAGAATAGAACCTTCCCCATAGGGTTTTCCAAGGCAGTAATCTTGATGGAAACAGACTGTCACATCTTTTTCCAGTGGAGTGGGCTGGTGGGTTCAAACCATTGACCTCTCGGTTGGCAGCTCAGTGCTTGACCACTGTACCACCGGAGGTTCTTGGTGTCCATGGTAGAAGAGAGTAATTCCTTCTGCTGCCAGAGGATATTATCTACAGAGAAGATGAGATGTGAACTAAGCTTTGACATGATGGCTCCAGAATTTCTCTGTGAGGGCCTTAGGTTTAGGGTGGAGTCCCTGGGTGCTGTAAACAGTTCCTGTGCTTGGCTGCTAATCAAAAGCCTGGAGATTCACATCTACCCAGAGGCACCTCAGAAGAAAGGCCTGGTGATCTGCTGCCAGAGAATCAGCCATTGAAAATGTTATGAAGCACATTTCTACTCTGACACACACAGATTCGCCATGAGTCAGAGTTGACCTGACGCAGCCAGTTTGTTTTGGTTTTAAGGGTATTGTGGCAATCTGATTGGAAGGGGATGTGTGGAAGCACAGCATATTTGGGGTAGCTTGGGGGATACAGCTAAAGCCCCTTTATCTCCTTAAGGTTGACACTGAAGGAGGCAATGATTTTGTCCAGTAAAGAAGGGATGAGGAACCAGGATTAACTGGTCATTCCAGGTGGAGATAACAGCATGAACAGAGCCACAGGGGTTTGAGAGGGCATGGTGTATTGATGGTGAAAGGCTAGTGTTATGAAGCTGCATCTTAAGGTGCATGGAAGGTCATGGGAGATGATGAAGCTGGAAGGGTAGATTAGAGGCAAATTGTCTGCCTTCAAAGGAATCGGAATTTGGTCCTATAGGCAGAGAGGGGTGATTGTGGATGTTTTACCAGAGAATGATATGATTAGATTTGTGCTGCTTCAGAACAACTTAAAAAATTCTCAGGCTGCAGTGGGAGGGTGACTGAGAGGTGGGAAGGTGTTTTTGCCATTCAGGTCTGCCTTATTTGTGTGGGAGGAGTCAGGGAAGGATGTGAGAACACCAGCTAGTCAGGTCTGCTCTCGCCCCGTTTCCCACCTTCTGTCTCCTGCTGTGGAGCCTGGCTGGGGCCCCAGTTTGGAGAAAGATGGGAACACGGAGCTCCATGCTGCCAAACAGCTCTGCAGGCCAGCTTCCTCATGCGTTGCTTTTCACACATGGGGCTGCAGTTACTCCGAGGGCCAAGCAAGTGGCGTTTTCGACTCTGGCTAAATAGCTAAATACTTTTTAAATAGTAAAAACCAGTGATGTTTGCAAAGACATCTTTTCTTGAGGTGGTGTTGGCATATTGGACGCCAAGAAGAAGTGACTGCACCTTTTTGTTTTTTGGTTCTTTAAAGACCAGGTATTCAAAATCACTTTGGTGCCCAATTTTCAAAAGGAAAGGAAAAAAAGAAGGGCGTTTGATTTGTGGCAGGTAATGACACTCATGAACGTTGTATACTAGTCTGTGTTATGTAACATGACAGTTTTTTGGTCTTGAAGTTTATGATGGTTGGTTGTGTGTTTGTGTTAGGCTTTGTGTGGCTGTCCTGCCCTTGGCCATCCATTGTTTATTTTGACGAAGCTGACGTTCGTGGGTTTCTGCACATACGTTATTCAGCTGGGTACTCCTTACTTAGTTCCTATCCCTTTCAGTGTTGACTTTGACCGTTTCCTAATGGTATTGAGAATTATCATGCAGGCCAGTGTAGATCTCTTCAACAAGGCAGTCCTTGCCCATAAGAATTGGGAAACCCTTTTGACTGAGAAGAAATTAAAGTCTCATTTTTGGGAATGCTCATAAAACAAGTCATGAATTTAGAGAAGCACCATGCTATGTAGTTACTTTGTTGTCTCCTAAATATGCAGACATCCGAGTTAGACTCCATTAGAGGCACCTGAGAAAATGATGGTGCAGCTCCCACAGAGCAAGAACAAGATTATTGCCTACTGGGCTTTCTTTTTTTAAATATAAAACTACTTGCCAGTGATTTGACTGTTATTGTTCTGTTCCAGACATGAAGATTTTCTAATGGCTGGGTTGAAATGGGGGCCCAGTTGGGAGGAGGGCCCTGGCCCACTTGCTTACGTGGCCTCATTGCCCTGGAGATGGATCAGTGTAGCTGTGAGTGTGTGTGGCCTCTGTCAGAGAGATGCCAGTGGGACCAGCCTCTATCCTGGAGGAAGCTGGGGAAGGAAGAGTCCAATCTAAGCACATCAGGGAGGAAATTCATGTCCAGGAACGTATTCTTATGCCTCTTGTATTAGCCAGGGTCATTAAAGCTAGATTTCACAACCCATTCACCCTCAAATCTCAGGGTTAGATACAAAAAAAGTTTTTTTCTAGCTTACTGTCCATGTGCAGGTTATGTGGTCCTCTTCCTTGTAGCTGTCTTCTCCATGCTCCCTGCAGTAGGAAGAGAGAGATGTGGAGGAGGCACACCACACGCCTTACTCTGAAAGTGGGAAGCATCACTTCTGCTTATGACTTAGGACAGAACCAGTCATGCGGCCCCAGCAACTTGCAAGAGAGACTGAGAAAAGTAGAGGAGCACGTGGAATGCTTCATGATCACTGTCAGTCCTTGCACACCTCCTGCACTGCTTTTACTTCTCATAACAGCTTTGTCAAGGAAGCATGCTAGAATCAAACACCTTTGTTGATGATGACAGAGGTGTTTCTCCTCCTGCTCTGCCTTTCAGCGAGTACTAGAGCTGATCCCACGGGCATCAGAACGTAGTGGCTCAGAATAAGGGCTCCTGAGTCAGATGCTGCCGGCATCTGAGTTCTGGATCCACCACTTACTCTGTGATCTTAGGCAAATTACTTCTCTGCCTCAATTCTCTCATCAGTAAAATGGGGTTCCTGATGGGATGGTTAGACATACTAAATGATTATTAAATAGCTAATGTGTTTACAAGGAGTCCCTGGGTGGCACAAACAGTTACACGCTTGACTAGCCGAAAAGTTGGCAGTTCAAACCCACCCATAGATGCCTCAGAAGAAAGGGCTGGGGATCTGCTTCCAAGAGGTCACAGCCTTGAAAACCCTATGGAGCAAATCTGCTTTGCACACATGGGGTTGCCATGAGTCAGAATGGACTCACAGTAACTAACAACAACAACAACGAAGTGTTTAGAATACTGCCTGGTACAGTCAGCGCTCCTCCTCCTCCTCATCTTCGTCATCACTGTCATCCTTCATCCTATGCCAGCGGGATCGTTGGCCCTTTTTTGGTGAATGTGTGGGTATGCTAAGAATTGATAAATTATCCTCATGTTGATTTATAGTTTTCTGTTATCTGTGAGACAGAGTTTATGGTGAGTTTCAATTAGATCACTTGAGCATGCTTTCTTTGTTTTAAGAAGGGTAAGTTAAAGCCAAATTCTTCAGGATACATCTGTAAACAGTGGTGCTTTGTAGAGCTTTTGGTGGTGCAGTTTTAATCCTCTGGTGTCTGCCTTCTTCTGTAGTTTCTCTTAGGTGTTTGATGGGGAATCAGGTGGGCCTGCATCTTTTGATTACAGTAATGTATTTTAACTTGCATGCTCCAGTAATAATGAATGAGTCAGCTATCAGAGCTGACTGTGCTATGCTCCAGAGAATAGCAAGAGAATTTCACTGAATGCTTTAAGGGTCTCATGTCTGTGGGTTCACAGAGCTGGGAGAGTGAAGAGGAAGCTACTAGGAATAGACGTTCACCTCGTCGGCAGTCTGTTCTCTTTTCTTGTCAGCTGTTTCCAAAAAGCCTTCAGCAAAGAGCTGTGTGACATTCTGCTGATACCATTTGCAGTCAGTCTAAAGAAGTTTCGAATCCATGGCCTTTTGGAGTGTGTCTCCTTTAGGAAAAATCATTGGTAATGCTTGAGGCTGAGGCTATTAAGTGTAAAATGGGATTTGTGCTGCAAGGTAGAAACGGAATCATTTAGCTTCAGTTTTGGTGAAGGGCTGCAGGTTTATGTAACAGAAGCAATAAATGCTCCCTTTTATATTGGGCCCTGTGAACACTAATGGCCGCAGGCAGCAGGGAAATAGGAAACTTTCTTATGCAGCTTGGGTGGAGTGTCTAATTAGGGTGTCTGAACACCCCATATGTAGCTGTATCTGCTTACAGGCAGTGATGGAGGACTGAAAGGGCTCGGGAAACCCTTCTAACTTGATCACTGATCACTACATCTTTTCATGAAAACCTGCTGTGCCACAAAGTTGTCTCTCAGACCAGGAGGGAGAAACTGGAGTACACACGACAGAAAATGCCCTTGTTTGAGTTTCAGGGGAGTTAACCAACCAGTTTTTAGATATCAAGTGCTGGCTGCCAGGTTCTAGTGACAGAGCTCTACATAAGATGGAGCTCCTGTCCACAGGGAGCTTACAGCCCATGCAGGGTGGAGTGGTCATGGTCTTAGATAAAAATAATAACAAACGGGGTAAGTGATAACTGAGAATGTGCCATCAGAGGAGCTCAGAGAAGAGAGAGAGGTCTCACCCTGAGCTGAAGAGGGCAGCCTGACAGAGGAGGTGGGGCTTACGTTGAGCCTTGCAGTGCTGGTAGGTGGAGGAGGAAGAGGAGGATACAGAGGAAGGATGGGCATGTGCCAAGGTGGCAAAGCGTGTTTGAGGACAGCAGAGGGTAGAGACAGCCTAGCTTAGTGCTTATGAGCATGGCTCTGGAGTCTGACTGCCTTACTCCTTTTGAGACCAAGCCTAGGCCATTTATTTCACTGTGCCTCAGTTTCTTCATCTGTAGAATGAGGCTAATAATATTTACATTATGAAGTAGTTGTGTTAATGCATGTGAAGTACTTAAAATAGTATCTTGACATACGGTAAGTTCTCATTTGTGGTATTATTATTATTATTTGAGAATTCTAGAAGAAAAGTTGTTACAAAAGTAGGTTGAGGTTTATTATGAAGCTCCTCTAACGTCATGTGATGCTAAGGAATTTGGACTTTATCGTGCAAGCATTAAAAATTTTAAGCAAAGAAATGGTGTGAATCAAAGTGGTTTAGGGATATTGGAACTCTGGCAGAGAGGGGTCCAGGGTGGATCGTAAGTAGAATACCGATGGCAAGAAGATCGTCTGGGAAGCTGTAGGAATAATTAATACAGGTGCGACTCAGAGTGTATACTGGAGTGATGGCAGCGGGAACAAGAAGCGTGAGTTGTGTCAGACCTTTGCTTTCTTTGCAGTGTGGAGGTCGTTTAATGTGCTAATCTATAGGTTGAGGGAACAACTGGATAAATAATTTGTTGATTATCCATAACTAAACCCCCATAGACACACAACTCACTTTAGTTTTACTCTTAGCTCTATGAATTGATCTCGAGCATTTAATCTGGTAAGATACTCTTAAAAAAAGCACACACATACACACAAAGACACACAGTACTTTAGGTTTTGACACTTTCAGATTATTGGTATACTGTTGTAACTGTCTTCACTGTGCCAAAATTAGAAAATAGGTTGACTGATTGCTAAATCCTAGATAAACTTTCTAGTTGAAAGAAGAGAGTTCAAAACAAATGATGTTCTTTTCGTCCTTATCCATCCAGTTTTATTGTTCTCTAAATGAAAAGCCCTGTTCTTAATTTTCTGTAGTTCTTAATTTGCGTGTACTTGCGTGATTTTTCCTGTGGCTTGCTCTCTTCTGCAGATAAAAAAGCGGAAGCATCATCTTGTCTATAAATTGCAGAAATTTTCATTTAAACCACTTTACTCGCCAAGGAAATTCACACTGTGCTGTATCTTGTGTTTGTCAGGGGTTATATAACAATACCTGAATGATTAATGTCTTGCTCTATGGCAGGAAGAATGCTTGGTAAAGTTCTGGTATTGTTTGCCTCCATATACAGTGAAACCAGAGTTGTGGAATCTGGTCCAACGTCCCAGTGGACTGGATGGAGCTGGCTTGAGAAACTCTTGTCTGTCTAGATATTCTGGGTCTTTCTCATTGGTCCCCTCATGTTTCTTCTGAAGGTGTGAAGCTGTTGTGAAGTTTTTATGACCCTGACTTTGCACAGGTAATTTTTCAGTGAATTAATACCTACTCTTCCTGCATCTCTTCCATTTGAGGTCCAAATAAAGACGACAGTGGCCGGGATGTCATTTGCATGATGTAAAACCCACACCTGGTGGGGATTCTGAAGTATGGGAATTTGGGGTCAAAGACTACTTTTAAGTACTTATCCATTCCCTGATGATTGAATCATAAGGAAAATCACTGTCTTACCTGAAAATCTTGAAAATAAAAACACTGTCTCACCTAAAAAATAGGAACTGAATGTGACGTAATTTTTTTTTTTCTTTTTATAGATTAGCTCTCAAGCTGCAAAAACAGATGCTTTCTTTTGGCAGTATTGCTTGTCAAACCTAATCTGAATGTGAACGGAGAATAGTTTTTAACTTTTAAGTTGGAGTCTAGATGGAAATGAGTTTGAATTCTAATTTCAAAATCTTACTTGAACTACGTTTTTGGCTGACTGAGGTGAAATATATGCCATTGTTTACTAAATCAGAATCATACCCTGTAGCATTTTAAGCCAAATTTGAGCTTGTCATGGTCAAATGTAAATTCGCATATTTCCATTTATTTCTTCATAGCACAGCCAGTTGAATTGATAGGCCCGTTGTTTGACTGAATAAGGCTATGTGCCCTGGGCTGATGCCTACTGTCTGCTCTGGGGCTAGATATTGGAGGCAGGTCAAGGGCCAGAGCACCTGGCTGGGGACAGGGACACAGCCACATGTGTTGGAACAGGCCACCTCTGGGAGAAGCCGCTCACGTGCTTTTCTTAGGTTGCCTTTCCGTGGCCAAGCGTAAAATGAAGAAATTTCTTTTGCAGGGTGGTGTTCCTGGCTTCATGGACCTTTTGTCACTTTTTTCTGGACGTTACCCTTTTCTGTGCTGTTCAAAGGCACAATCAATATTTAACACAATGTGTACACATTTTGGGCTGCTCACTCTATTGTGGCGAACCTCAGTTCCGGCCCCCATTTCTCAGCTTGACACGGGTTTCTGTGACCAGTGCCTTGCAGTCCTATCCAGGTATTACTTTCCTGGGGTGTCTTAGTCCTCCTGACCGTTTCCCATTCAGATCTTGCTACTCTGCCTGCAATTTCTCGCCTCTGGTGTAAGGCCAAGTTGTTTTCTTTCACCTTCCTTTTGTTATTTACCAGAGTCAGGTTTTTTTTTTTTTTTTTTTTTAATGGATTCAGTTTTTCAAAACCAGCCTGGTAATCTCACTCAGTTGCCTGAAGTCCTCCTGGCCTCTGCTGATCTGGAGTCTGCAGTGAACTTTTCCTCTGGTATGAGGACTTCCCCTTCCCCTCCGTTTTCCTTAGCAGTCCTTCACTCTCACTCTGGATGCCATTCCTCACAGCTCATCCTGTTTGTTTCTGTGGCTTCTCTTCTGTTTTCTGCCCTTGCTCATATAGCAGCTTGTTGGGCCTGAATCAAGTAATTCCGCATTCCCTTCAGACATTTTTCTTAACAGTTGCAAACAAGAATACAGTAACTACTGTAGGCCAGTGTTTTGAGTCTTTGGTTTATTTTTCAACTCAGTCGCCATAACAATCTTACAAGGTAGGTCCTCCTGTTATCCCTGTTTTTCAGATGAGGAAACAGAGGTACAGGGAGGTTAAGTAACTTGCCCCGGGTTATTGAGTTGCTAAGTGAGGAACCAGAGTTTGAATGCTGGCAGTCTGACTCCAGAGTCTGTTCTCTTAAGCACTACACTGTATTTCTTGCCAGATTCTTGGTATTTCTGTGCTCTGGAATTTTTTTTCCATCTGCTCTAGCTGTCCCCAAGATGGGCTGCCTAGGATATGTGGTATTCCGCCACACTTTTAGATAGGCATTTTATTTTGTGTTTTGAAAAAAGCACTGGACTTAGAATTAGATGTGGGGTCCTGGCTTCAACACTTGCCTAACTTGACCTTGAACAAGTTTCTTAACCTCCCTGACCTCAGCCTTCTTGTCTTGTAGTCAGACTTGGCTTATAGGCTACTTGAGAAGATTAAACATGAGTAGCAGGATACTTGGCAAATAATAGGTGTTCAGAAAATGGCACCTATCATGCTTATTATCCACCACTCATCTGTCACTTTGTTATACTGTGGTGACTTACGTGTTACTGTGATGCTGGAAGCTACGTCTCTGGTATTTCAAATGTTAGCAGGGTCACCCATGGTGGACAGGTTTCAGCAGAGCTTCCATACTAAGACAGACTAGGAAGAAAGGACTGGTAATCTGTTACCAAAAGTCAGCCAATAAAAACGCTACAAATTATAACCTTTCATCTAAACCACAGTATAGTGTTCCCAAACAAAAAATAATAATAATTTAAAAAACACCCTATGGATCATAACAGAACATTGTCCAACTTGCTTACTTTGGACACATCATCCGGAAGGATCAGTCACTAGAGGACATCATTTTTGGTGGAGTAGAGGAGCTCTGGTGGTGCAGTGATTAAGCACTTGGCTGCTAACCAAAACGCTGGCCGTTCAGACCCACCAACCGCTCTCTCCCAGGTACCTTGGCTAGGCCTGAAGATAATTGCATTGATAATGTATTAGATTCAAAATTCACGTCTTGTAAATGGGCACAACTGTTTGGAGGGCAACTTGGCAATATCTCGTTAAATTTATTCATACCCTTTGACCTAGCAGTTTCTTCTCCAAGGAGTTTTACTCAGAAATACTCGTGCATGTATGCAGAGGTCTAGGGTGTTCATCCTAGAGTTGTTTATAATACCTCTTTAATAGGAGACTGGTTAAAACAATTATGGTACGTTCATAGACTGGGGTAGCATAGATGGCTTAAGAATGAGGTTTATAAGTACTAATACGAAGAGTTATCCAAGGTAGGTTACGTAAGCGAGGCTCTTTTAAGAACAGCAAGGTAAGAGTGAGCCCATGTTTGTTTATAACATTATTGGGGGGGGCGGTGAGAACTGAGGAACAAATGAATGAGCTGGAAAAAAATCATTTTAATAGTTGAGAAAAGTAGTATCTCTGGGTGGAGAGAGTGTGGCATCATGGAGGACTTTCCACTGTTTAATTTTTAACTATATAATTCTTAAATAGTTTTATGTATTGATTTTGTAGGCAAAAACAGAAAACTTAAAATATTGCCAGTGCCACAAGTGAGCATGACCAGCCCTGAGCCTGGCTCTCATCTGACAGGGCAGTCTCCATCTTTCTACTCCTGGGAGGTCACTAGAGGGCCTGCGTTTTCCTGCTGACCCATCGGGAGACTCTTAGCTCTGGGGGGCAGCCAGCAGCATCAAAAAGCCTGATCAGTCTCTGCCCTCTGGGCCTGTTACCGCTGAGGGCATGGAGGCCCTCCGGACTCAATGGGTCCTTGTCTTCCTCTTGTAATAATACACAGAGGAGACAATTTCTGGGTTCAGCTCTAACAGGTTTATTTTACTTATGACACGTAAAAGGAGTTACTCCTCTCCAAAAGAATGACTTGCAAGGAAAACTAAGGCTAGGGCTTATATGGGTTCGGTGGGGACAATAGAGCAATGAATATTCAGTGAGTTTTTTCGAAGGAGTGGGTACTCCTTGGAGTGGTAGTGTATACTAATTAGGTTGTACAAGCATCTAGAATACAAGATGGAACCTGCTGATATTCAAGATGGAGTCCCCTCGGCAGCTCTCAGCATCACTTACTATGGGATATGGCGCAGGCGCACTGATCTTCTGTATTTGCCCCCTTCGGTGGGCCAAAACAGCGGTCACACTTTGTTCTTCTGCGCATGCAGAGCCTGTAAGGGGGAAAGGGACTATAAAAACATTAAGGAAGAAGTAGTAATTCACAGTTTGTTCTAACCTGATTTTATGTTGATAGGATGTGGTTCCTGTTTACCCAACTTCTAGGCTGTAGTCTTTTAACAGCTCTTTTATTCTACCAGCACAGTTAACCCTATCTGTCTCAGGCCCTCCGTCAAGTAAAACCCTGGCTCCTCCTCCTCTTTTGCCACCCTCAGCACAAACACACCCAGGTGTGAGTGTGCACATGTGCATAACTAGAGTGGTAGTTAGGTCTTTTGCTCTGAAACCTTCTGTACAAATACACTGCTTTGTTGCTCTGTTTCCCAGCTGGCAACAGGTTATTAGGGAGGTCTCATATGAAGATGGAGGCAGAAAAACTATGGAAATATAAACCGAGACCTCAAAAAAAAAAAAAAAAAAAAAAAACCAAAAAAACACCACAGTTCAAAGTCCACTTAGCATTAATGCAAATAGTCTAATGTCCCTCAGTAGACACATCACTGTAACACATCACTGGATGTTCTGTGGGCTTCAAGAAGAGGCAAAATAATGTTTAAAAAGCTTGGCTTAAGAAGGCAGAATTGTGTGTAATACATCTTTTAAAACACTTTAAAATTCTTTAACACTGTGGTGTGGATTAAAGCTTCCGTTATCTGGAAATTCTCTGATGCTGAACCAGTAGTTTCAGTGACTTTATAGCCTGCATCCATCTTCCTGGAACCCTTTGTCTGAAAAGTAAAATGTTAACTTGAGGCCAGAAATCTTTCTGGAAACCCTTTCACCTGGATGCCGTATTCTGAATGAGCATTTCTGCATAGGCAAGCACTCTGACAGAAGAGACTTTGCAGTTTTGTGCTGAGGAAGGAGCCACGTTTCATCCCCAGTATGTGTCACAATAGGCTTCGTGGTCCATTCATTATTATGAGATTGAATTATACAATGAGGAGAAGCCATTGTGCCTCTGGGGCTTCCTGCCTTGGCCCATACAGATGGAACCACGGTTGTAGAAACATTTTCTAGGGCACATTGGTGCACTGTTCAGAAGTATGTATGTGTCTAATGCATAGCAGAAATAAGGTCCTTTTAATACTCGAGGGATTTAGATTAGTAACGAAGTGCACCAGAACCTATCACTCATATATTAAGCATCACTGAAAAATCTGCTTCTAGAGCAGCAGACCAGGTGATCCAGGGCACTCGGGGTTGAATGAATTTTGTACCCTGCATGGACTGAGGCAGTGCAATGTTAGAATGAAGAAACATGGCATGGATCAGAGGTTGTGGCATCTGTTTGGTCTTTAATCGTAGCTTTAAAGCACCCCGAGGGGCTTTAAAAATATGGGGTGTCAAAGCCCCATCTCATACCAATTGATGTGAAGCTTTTGGGGTGGCACCTGGGCACCAGCATTTTTTAAATGTCACAGGTGCATCTGATGTGCACCGGGGTTGAGAACCGCTGTATTAAGGATGAAGTCATGAGTATAGGCAGTCCCTGGGTTATGAACAAGATGTGTTCCTAAGTGTGTCTTTAAGTTGAATTTGTAGGTAGGTTGAAACAGGTGCATATGGTTCTTACTGAGCCTTATTTTAGTGCTGGAGAGGAGCCCTGGTGGCACAGTGGTTAAAGTGCTTGGCTGCTAACCATCAGGTCTGCGGTTCAAACCAACCAGCCACTTCACGGGAGAAACGTGGTAGTCTGCTTCCATAAAGACTTACAGCCTGGGAAACACTATAGGGTCGCAATGAGTCAGAATCGACTTGACGACAGTGGGTTTGGGTTATAATGCAAGAAAAGGCTAGAAGTCTTTTCAGTGCTTTAAAAGCTGCATGCGCAGCAGGTGAAGGTGATTGTGGTGAAGAATTTGTTGGGAGTTGAGGTTGGTTCAGTCGTTTCAAAGTGAGGACAAATTTACATAACATTAAAGGACAGGTAGGAGTTGTCCCTAAGTCAGAGGTAAGTATTTTATTCTGTGTGGAGAACAGCTGTTTGATGGATGGGGAAGTATATATACACTGTTTAAGCCACAATCCCTGCCTTATAGGTTTAGAGTCCATTCGAGGAAGGAAAGCATCCCTTTCTCTGTTCAACGCACGCATGCACGCGCACACATACATTTCATAAGATACAAATTCAAAATGGAAGGAAAGAAAACTGAAAAACATAAAATGGGAAAGAACTGTGGCTTAACCTAATTCCTCAGAGACCTATGCTGTGTCTAACCACCGCTCATGAATGTGCTTCTCAGTTTTGTAGTGGCCAGTGTCAAAGGGAAATCCCCTTCACAGTAAACCAGTGGTTCCCAGGCTTTGCTGGATCTCGGCCTGCCTGGATGCCAGAGGCCTTCTACAACTTACCCTAGTTAGATCTCCTCATGAGGGCTTTGTTGTTTTCATAGTGTGTGTGTGTGTGTGTGTGTGTGTGTGTGTAGGCATGTAGATGTGCCAGTAGGTATGTATGCACGCTTGTCTAAGTGTGGTTTTAACCAGCCTCACTGCCCCTTTTGAATCACTGACACAATGCACATTCCTGCATCAAATAGAACATTTTACCAGCGTTTACCAGATAATGCATACTGGATAAAATGCATAAGTAAAATGCAGACAAGAGAACATACTATCTATATATATATATCTATTAATATGGAACTCTATGAAACGAGGCTCTGGTGGCTCAATGGTTAAGGGTTCGGCTGCTGACCTAAAAGTTGGCGATTTGAACCCACCCAGAGGCTCCACTGAAGAAAGACCTGGCGATCTGCTTCCATAAAGATCATAGCCAAGAAATCACTATGAGACCATTCTATTCAGTCACATGGGGTCACTATCAGTCGGAGTAGACTAGTGGCACCCAACAACAACGACAACACAAAAGACAAGTCCAATTTATAGTGACAGAGAAGCAGGTGTGGGCAAGAGTGAGGGTGGGTGACTGGGAAGGGGCACGAGGGCAGTTTTGGGGTTATGGAAATATTTCATATCTTGATTGTGGTGGTGGTCAAAAATGTGTCAGAACTCATTGAAATAGGTATATAAATTAGTAAGAACTCGCTGAAATGTATACTTAAAATGGCTGCATTTGATTCTATGCAAATTATTATTTCAGCGAAGTGGATTTTTTGAAAAAATGGGCAAGGAATCATGGGGAGAGTGGGGTGATGACGGTGCCAGCGCGCCCGGGTTTTGTATATCACAGGCATTTTCCCAGTGAGGGGGGTGTGTATTTTCTTTGTGCTTAAAATGCTTGCCTCATAGCTCCCTTGTTGTGGTTTTTCATCCATGCCAGCAAGGGTGCAATCAGAGGGCTAATTTTAAACAACTTACAAAATAAATTGCATTATTCTTTGTAGTATTCTTTGCCCATTTCTTTAGGATTGATTGTAGTTAGTCTAGCCTGGAAATGCCTTCCTTGGTGAAGATGAACCTCAGAATAAAGCCGCTGCACTCTGGGTGTGTGGCCAAGGCCTTCCTTTGGTGTGGAAAGGCTAGGCTAAAGATGGTATTTTTTGTTTTTCTTTATTTCCCTCAAAAAAAAAAAAAAAAAAAAGCCAAAGCGACATTTTTCTTTTCTAATGTCTGCTGGGCCCCTGGTGGTTGACTATAGTTTAGCAAAAGTATAGTAGAATTAACTGAAGGATTTCTGAGAAGAGAGGATTTGAAGCAGTGTAGTACAGAACCACCAGCGGCTCCGCAGGAGAGAGATGTGGCAGTCTGCTTCTGTAGAGGTTTACAGCCTTGGAAACCCTATGGAGTTGCTATGAGTCGGAGTCAACTTGATGGCAGTGGATAATGGGTAGTATAGAACATGGGTCTGGAATCAGACCTGAGTTTGGTTCGACTCTGTCCCTTACCAACGTGTAACCACGGGCAAGTTACATAGCTCCTCTGAGCCTCATTTTAAAATGAGTATGATCATAGAATCTTTGTAAAGGGTTGAGTAGGAATTAACTGAAATAATGCTTGTACAACCTTTAGCATGATGCCTCATACATAAATGCCAGATTATATGCTATTCTTTCATTCATTCAACAGATATTTATGCATTTACTATGTAACAGGCATTGGGCTAAATAGCCGCTGTCACTGCTCTCACATTGTTTATAGTCTAGTGGGAGAGTTGGGTGCTAATGAGATCAAGCCAGGTGTTGTATACCACTATGATGGGTGCCAGGTGTTCCATGAGAACATAGACCAAAGAGAACCTCCCATTGATGGGGCTCAGGGAAGATTTTGTTGAAGACATGATGGCTGCCCTGAGATCTGAAGGATGGGTAGGTATGTGGTGGTGGTTGGGGTGTTTTGAGCAGAGGGAAAAGCATATGTACCGCTGCCATCCAGAACTGAAGGAGGGCCAGCCTGGCTGAAACAGGGAGCCAGAAGAAGAGTGATGGAGGGCAAGCCTGGAGAGGTAGGAAGGGGCCAGATTAAGCAAAGCCTTGTAGGCTATATTAATAATTTTGGTATTTATGCTATGAGCCATTGGAAACTGTTGAAGGGGTTTAGGCAAAGATGAGCATTTGTGTCTGTGTGTGTGAGAGAGAGAGACAGAGACAGGCAGACAGACAGATATGGCCAGAGTTGGCTGGCTATCCTGGAGAATGGATTGAAATGATCTGTATTGGATGTTTGGAGATGAGTTGCGGTATCGGTGACAGATATAATGGAAATGAATAGAAGAGAATGTGTTTGAGAGATACTTAGGTGGTAAGATTGACAGAACTTGGTTTAGAGATGTGTTGGGTACATGGGGTGAGGGAGATGTTTTCTGGTTTTTGCAGTGGGATGATAGTGCCATGTACTTTAGGAAGAGTTAAGGAGAAAACAAGTCGGGGAGGTCAGGGATATATGTGAATATCAGTTGCCTTTCAGACATCTAAATGACATGTCCAGTAGGCAGTTGGATAGATTGGTCTTGAACACAGGAGAGTCTGGGGTAGAGGTATAATTCTGAGTCATCTCACGTAGGTGAGCTTGCCAAGGAGAGAGTATATTGTGTGAGTCAGGAAGCAGGTCTGCAAACGTGCTTTGAGGACCTCTGACATTTAATAGGGACATTGGTGGTTTAGTGGTGGAATTCTCACCTTCCATGTGGGAGACCCAGGTTTAATTCCCAGCCAGTGCACCTCATGTGCAGTCACCACCTGTCAGTGGTGGATTGTGTGTTGCTGTGATGCTGAACAGGTTTCAGTGGATCTTCTAGATCTTCTAGACTAAGATGGACTTGGAAGAAAGGCCTGGTGATCTGCTTCTGAAAATCAGCCACTGAAAACCTTATGGATCACAAGGGTTCGATGCGCTACCAATCATGGGAATTTGATGGGGCAGTGTTTTGTTCCGTTGTGAGTGGGGTTACCATGAGTTGAGAGCCTACTTGATGGTAGCTAAGGACAACAACATTTAATGGCATAGGAAGAGGGAGACTGAGAAGGAGTTGTTAGACAGGTAGGAAGAAAGCTGGAGAGTGTGCTGTCATACTAGGCCTGTGGTGAGCCCAGACAAATGCTGCTGACAAGTCACAGTGAGGATTCTGCGAAGCCCTGTGTGCCTAGCCACACCACAGTCTGTGGTAACCATGGGAAGGCCTGCTTCGGTGAGAGAGCCAGACTGGCATAGGCTGGAGAGTGAGCGGGCAGTGGGGACAGCTTGTGTACTCTTGTCAGGAGGTTTCGGGAGGGTAGTAGTTGGTAGTTGGAAGTGGGGTCGGGGTGGAGATATTGGAGCAAAGGAAAGTTTCTCCTCCCCGGTTTAGAATTGAGAGAGAGTTGAGCATGTTTAAAGATGGATGAGGAGACATTAAATGTCAGTGCAGGAGAGAAAAGGGATAGTTTATGCTTTGAAGGTTTCTAAGAAAATAGGAAGGGATAGGATCTGGTCTAAGCTTGGCTGTTACTGATGCAGTCTTAGCCTACCTGTGAGATACTGTCTTGTTCACGTGAGTTTGCATATTTCTGATCCATTTTATGTAGATCTTATAGTGTTTCAGATTTTAAGTCCTTCATTTCCATTTCCTTGGGGCAGAGGCTTCTATCTCCCTCAGTACTTTAACAGAGTTCATAATACAACTAAAGTATTTATAGTACTACATGATTGGGATAATGTGCTGGGAGAATTATACAGTATTTTTTTCTTCTTTGACTAAGGTGGAATTTTGTAAAAATTAAGGTAATAGTGATTTTATTATCACGGAAGTTAGGTAACTATTTTATGTATCTTTAAATTTATATGGGATGACTTGATAAGTATTTTAGAATATTTAGCAAAACAAAACAACTGTCTGTCAGGAGGTCCTTCTTTATATTATATTTCGACTTTGGTTGTTGTTAGTTGCATCCAGTCCATTCTGACTCATGGCCACCTCATGTGTGCAGAGTGGAACGGCTTCATAGGGTTTTCAAGGCTGTGACTTTCAGAAGCAGATCACCAGGCCTGTCTTCCTAGGTGCCTTGGGAGGGTTTAAACCGCCAGTCTTCTGGCTAGTAGTCGAGCGCTTAACCACTTGCCTCACCCAGGGGCTTTCATGCTTTAGCATTAACTATGTTTAAAGTTAATTATAGTTCCTATGAGCTCAGACTGCAGGATGATGTTGGCAGAATGGAGGATTTAGGATGATTTTTTTTTCAGTATTTTTAAAATATTCTGTAACAAGCACATAAACAAAAAACCAAACCTGTTGCCATCAAGTTGATTCCGACTCATAGCGACCCTACAGGACAGAGTAGAACTTCCCCGTAGGGTTTCCAAGGAATGGCTGGTGGATTCGAACTGCTAACCTTTTGGTTAGCAGCGAAGCTCTCAACCACTGCACCACCAGGGCTCCAACAAGCACATGGTACTTTTAAATTTAGGAAAATAGGCAATAAAGGTATATAAATTTTGTACATTCCTATGTACTATTATAATTATTTTTAAATGCACAGTAAAAGTACTGGAATAAAGTTTACTAAAATGTGACAGGGTTTTTTCCTAGGTGGTAGTGTGGTTGGTAAGGCACACTGGTTGCATAGTGGTTAAGTGCTCGGCTGCTAACCAAACTGTTGGCGGTTGAAATGCACCAGCCGTTTCACAAGAGAAAGATAGGGCAGTCTCCTTCCTTAAAGATTAAAAACCTGTTGCTGTTGAATCCATTCTGACTCCGCCACCCTATAGGACAGAGTACAACTGCCTTGGAAACCATACTATCCTATAGGGTGGCTTTGAGCTGGAATCATCTTGATGGCAGTGAGTTTTTTAGAGTATGGTTGGTGGTGATGATGTTGCTCTAGATTTTTCAGTTTCCATTTTTTGCTCAGTATTTTTATAATCGATAACATGAAGTTTGATAGACATTTCTGACATATAAGCATCTTCTGAAAATAATTCAGATCTGAACCTGTGCATTATATTACACTGGGTAGTGAAATGTAGTGATTGCCATTTGAATTTTAAAATTCCTTAGAGTTTTGGTTGTGTGTGTTTGATTTATAATAAACCCTTAAAAAAAATTGAACAAAATTTTGAAGCCCTGTGTCATGCCATTTTAGGGGAAGTAGTGTCTTTATGTGGGTGTGTTCTAGAGCAGAGATTTTAAGGTACTTAGTCGCCATGTTTAATTTGTCTTCCATGACTCTGCTAGGTGATGTTCTCTGAAAGGTAGTATTCTGGGTGGTAGAGCCTTGTGTGTTATTACTCACACATATTGAAATGGTTTACCTGATACATGGATTTTCTTATATTTTCCTTTAAAATATCACTTTTGGAGCCAAGTTAAGATGACTGTCTTAGCAAAACACGATTTCATTTCACAGTGATCTTCCTGTACCAGTGAGTTTGGCAGTAGATTACATATGAAAGTCTTCTTCATTTGTACATTATGGTTTCCGTGAGGAGAATTTCAGAGCCGAACAGTAAATAGACGTACATATAAGCGAAGTTCCATTTCCAGAGTGCCATAGAATTGATACAATCCCTCCATAGGGCTTCAACGTCTTTAATGTCTTGGATCCTTAGAGTTGAGTGTTGGTTCAAACATCAAGCTAGTCATTTCCCAGCACCTTGTGTAACTGATCATCTCACCATATATCCGTTTCCTTATTGAAGAATCACTAGCATTAACTAAGGGAGCCCTGGTGGTGCTTGGATGCTAATTGGAAGGTTGGCGGTTCAAACCCACCCAGCAGCTCTGCAGGTGAAAGTTCTGGTGATCTACTCCTGTAGAGATTACAGCCTAGAAAACCCTATGGGGCCGTTCTACTCTGTCACATGGGGTTGCTATGAGTCAGAATCAAGTTGAGGGTACCTAACAACAAGCATTAACTGGTAGAATATATTATAACACTGAATGTCTTGCATTTAAAATGACACATCCATATGCAATGCAGGTGGAAAATGTGCATCTTAGCTGCTTTGGAGCTTTAATTGGATGAGTTTTGCAGTCATGACCATGATGGTGGGTCTGTCAGAACATGTTAACTGTTCAAATGTGTCTGGTTAAGTTTCTAGGCACTCTGATGTACACAGCAGGCATAATGGCGTATACTGTTTACATTTTTAAAAAAAATTGTCTTTCTCATCTGAGGACTTTAATTTAAAAAAGAACAATATAAATTTGTTTTGGTTCACATATTAGTGCATTTGACATTTAGATTATACAATAAAGAGATTGTACCTTTGAGAAATTTGGTCTTACCACTAAATTGGTATGTATCTTGTCAGATATCTTGTTTTTGGTGTCTGTGACCAGTAACACTGATGGGAAAAACAAATCACTGAAGTCAGTCTCTCCTGCAGGACTCCGGCTCCCCACACAGACACACCCAGTTGAGTGACAGATTTCTGGCATGCCCGAGTAAGAAGAATAGACCATCTTACACATGTGAATAAAGCCCCTTTGAAAAATAATTGTAGTCTTTATTGTGACTGTTTCTCAATTTCCATATTTAAACTGCCACATCTGTTTATTGTGATTTTCACCTACGATGAGTTTTTCATCGTCTGTTTACTGAGTAAGCTTAGAAAGATTTCACCCAGAGCCCACTGAAGGGCAGCAGAGTTCTGGGGCACCTTTCTCTGGGAGAGGCACAAGTTCCTTCTTTTTAACCCAAACAATTTGAGGAGCAGCCACATTTATGTTTAGTCAACATAATTTTTCTTCTCTTATTTGGTTGGTTTGGGATGTTTTTCATAAACTATCAGCTCATCAATACTGTGTTTTTAGTGGCCTTCCTCTGGAACCATGCCGGGTGCTAGCGATCTCACCAGTACCTGGGTGGCGAGGCATATTTTCTCTTGAGAGAAGCTTGATGAGTTCACTAGAATGTCTTTGTGTCTGACAAGCTGACAGCATAATATCCTGGGATAATCTTGTGCAGAAAATCATTTGGAGGCAGGTATCAGTCAACTGAGCAACAGGTGTTTGTTCTTCATCCTGTATACCTCTCAACAGCTTGCTCAGTCAAGGGATCTGTTAAAGTCAAGATACTCTGAGTTAGGAACTTGAATTTGATAGTGGAAATTACACGTAATGGTGGAGGGGTACGCACATGTACTCACACATCTATGAGTCTCTGTCTTAAGCTAACCCATACTATCCACTGAACTCTCTGAGGGCACGGATTGGAACACAGTGGCGTGTCCTAGAGCCTAGCATGTTTTGCACATAGTAAGTGCTTAGCAAATGCTTGGTGAACTGAAATGCAGCCATTAAATAAAATGCAGCCCTGGCTGTTTATGAGTTTCCATCTAGTAGTGGGACGAAAGAGGTAGGATAAGGGAAGCGTGATTAGGGAAGAAGCAAAATACAATGCGAGTTAGAGGCAGAAGCTGTTACTTCAGGTGTTGGGGATCAGAAGGAGGTCATGGGTGAGGAAACAACCTGGGTATGTGGAGATGGAGAAGGGGCATTCCAAGAAGTGGGAACAGCACCAAAAAAAGAGAGATGGGAGTGGTGTGATGGGAATGTGGAGCATGTTTGACAGAGAAGTGGAAAATAAAGCTGGCCAGCAGATTAGGATCACATGGAAGAAGGCCTTGAAGGCCAGTGTGAAGAATTTGTATACACTCTGTTGGACAGGCATGGGTCCTGGGGAGGATTTTCCGGCACAGGTGCTGTACTCTAGAAAGATTAAAGTGGAAATACATACTGTGTTGGATGACTCTGAGGTGGAGAAGCCAATTGGGGAATATTATAATAGCCCAAGAGAGGAGTAGCTCTGTCACTGCTGGAGCGGATGTTTAATAAATGCCTGCTGAACTAGTAAATTGGAAAATCCAAGAAAATAACTTTTGAAAAACCCAGGAGCTAACCTAGAGTATTTGACTTGCGGTTCAGTGGTGACAGGCCACATCAGTAGCAGTGTTCAGCTTTGGAACAGAGAAGACTCTGTGCGGCCCACTTGTCCTGGTCCTGGCTCTGTCCCACCTGAGCTCTGTGACTTTGGCCAGGTCCCTGCAGCTCTCAGTTTCTTCGTTAAAAAGAAAAAAAAAAAAATTAGTGAGATGCTGAAATCCTTGAAGAGAGTTTCAAATTGAGTCCCATTGAATTTTCATAGTTTTATTTAAAGACACAAGTGAAGGGAATAAATGGGAAAGAGAAGAATGTAGATCATCTGGTGGCTGAAAATCACAAGTTACCAAGTAGATAAATTGAGGAATAACTGTTTGAATGGTACAAAAATTTGTCACTTTAGAAATAGATTCACCACATGATAACAACCTTATTGTATTAAAGTATTTTGCAGAGTAATAACGGCTCAAGAGAGAAGAGGATTAAGGGGTGAAAATTCGAGTTTTAAGGATTAACTCTTATCTGAATAAGAATCCCTGGCGTGGTACAAATAGTTGGTGTACTTGGTTGCTGAGTGAAAGGTTGGCCGTTCGAGTACATTCAGGTGCCTCGGAAGAAAGGCCTGGAGATCTACTTCTGAATGATCACAGCCATTGAAAATCCTGTGGAAGGCAGTTCTACTCTGAAACACATGGGGTCACCATAAGTTGGAATTGACTGGACGGCAATTGGTTTTTATTTTAATACCCATCAGAATTGAGGATAAAGATTATTTGAAGTTTTAATACAATTTAAGAAGGAATATAATAATTTCTGTGGTTATATTTGAATCATTAGCAGAACTATTTAGGTGAACATTATTTTGCGTAGTAGACATATTTTCAAAAAATTTATGCCTATAAAATTTTTGAAAATTTAGTACTTAAATTAGTCTTTGGATATTTGAGTAAACTTTTCTGGTGAATACATTTATAACTAAGCCTGCTACTTGCAGAGAAGCATAATTCAAATGGCTCCCTTACAGTCCTTTAGAATTTTCTTTTTTTCCTATCCTTCCATCCTTGATCTTGTAAGTGACATTATATTACTCATCTTTAGGAGTCTTTACTGTGTGTGTTTTGTGTGTTAAGCTGTCTTTGAGCTGTAGCTACATCCTGTCATTCCTCTAACCTTTGAATTGTCTCTGATCTAGCTGGCAAAAATGCTTTAGAAACCAGTACTGTACTTTGCACTTCATTTGTATTGGCTAAGCTGTCCTTGTTTTGAGTTTTGACATGTGCTCTGACTGCAGAATCCAGTAAAGTCATGCTTGTTTTCTTGGCAAAGGAGAAATATCCTAACAGCATGGTCCCACTTCTGGCTCTAGAGTCCCACAGGCTGGGTTAATATCTGGGCTCCACCCCTTACCAGACGTGACCTTATGTGGGTTACCTAACCTCTTCAGGATCCTCTTTTTTCACATTTATAAAATGAAAATAGTAATATCTATGTTGTGGGTTTGTTGGAAGGATAAATTGGGGGTTTATGAATTATGTAATACAGTGTCCTGGGGAAAATTATTATGAATTTTCTCCTGTTGAGGAATGGACCCAACAAAAGATAGGGAGGAGTGTTGTGGAGAGAATATGACAGTGTAAGAATCCTCTTGACAGATCAGTGATTTAAATAATTGAGTCATCTGGCATGTTTTTATTGGTGTAAATTAGTGTTGATTGTCAGAGGGTAGGGGAAGCGTGTCAGAGTTAAGAAGGAAGATCTGGATTGGAATCCTGGCTCCATTACTTGCTATTTTACTCTGGGCAAATATTTTTATTTTTATCAGCTTCAGTTTCCTTATCCGTAAAACAAGAATAATAATAGCTACCTTGTAAGACTGTTGTGATGATTAATAGAGGTTGTATAAAAGAACGTAAGAGTGCCTGATACATAATAATCCCTAATAAATGGGAATTACCTCAGTTTTGTAAATAATGACTAGCATTTTCACCTAAGTGCTTAATCTTTGACTGAAACCTTGAATATTTTAGCCAGTCCTTCATATGAATAGAATACACTGTGCTTTGGACATAAGATTATGAAACTTTTGTTTGAATGTTTTTAATATATACACCTGTTCTTCACTTATCAACTATCTTGTTATCTGACATTTTGTATTTGCAACAATAGTAAAAAATCTATCTGGCTATTTTGAACATTAACGATGTACATCTTTCAGAAACCCTTCCATGACTAGTGGAACATATAGTGCCCACTGACATTTTCTACCTATCAAGTCCAGAGGGACATGTGTCCCATATATTTTGTGAACTGATGTGGTCATCCTCCATTTTCACATAATGCTAATTTTCACGTAATGACCTGGTCTTTGGAACCTAACCATGTCGGTAAATGAGGGGTGAGGGTGTATTTATATAGTATTTATGTGCTGCTGCTTCATCTGTTTATCCTAATAAATCTCCAGTAAACCCATTGTCATCAAGTCAATTCTGCCTCCTAGTGACCCTATAGGACAGAGTAGAATTGTCCCACAGGGTTTCCAAGGAGCGGCTGGTGGATTTGAACTGCTGACATTTTGGTTAGCAGGCAAGCTGTTAACCACAGTACCACCAGGGCTCCAAATATCCAGTAGAGGATATATAGTGGTCAGTCATTTTATTGAGATAATCTGTTTTCTTCCACTGACATTTTAGGATCACAAAATGAAAATCTCTTTAATATGAAAACAAAAAACAAGTTCACATTTTGAGTTTAATAAATTTACTTAATTATGTTTAAGTTTAGAAATTGAAATGTTTTCAGAAAAGTAATTTTCCAGGTCTCCTTATAAAAAAGCCAGTATTAGAATGTGGAAGACAAAAAAATCTTTTAATTTCACAGCATAAGAAAGGACTGGAACCCTGATACATTTTTTGGTATCTCCTTTGGTTTCTCCTTTAGCAGTTTCTTCACTGTGTGGAATTTTAGAGCAGGAACATTAGCAGTTTCTTCACTGTGTGGAATTTTAGAGCAGGAACATCATCTTGAGAGAACATCTGGTTTAATCCCCTAATTTCACAGTTGAGGAAACTGGCCTACAGAGGGTCACAGCTAGTTAGTGGCAGAGCTGGCGCATAACCCCAGCCTGCTAAGTCTTGGTTGAGTGGCCCTTCTGTTAGGCAAAAGGACACTCTGGAGCTTTGTGTGTTCATTTGCTTTTCTTTTTTGTCAGTGCCTTTTTATTTGATCATTAATGTATCTGGAATGTGGTAAAACATTAAATATTTTGGATTGGACTAATGTGCCTGTGCCATGCAGCCATTACCACCTTGGTTTACTACCCTTGTGAGCATTCAGTTTGGGACATTGGTGTGTGGCTAACAACTCCTTAAGATAATTTTTAAATGAAGGTAGTTTTTTCCCCCTTCTATTGTAAAACCATTTGAAATAAAATATTTTTTATTTGTACTTTTTTCTCAGCCTTTAAATAAATTTACATTTTTCCTTTTCTAGAATTTTTCTTAGCCTTCTTATTTGTACTTAATTAATAAAACCACTTTTTTGTTGTTTCTTTTTAACTTCAGTACCATAGGGAAATCTCACCTCAGTGCAGTTATTTGACAGGTTTTTATCAAATAGAACAACATATCTATTGTCAAAGAAAGAATATGGACAATAATGTTCAGTGCCCCAAAGACAAATAGTTAAGCAGATACACTATTACAGATAAAAATGTAAACACACAGTTTCCAATGATGAATGCATGTGCTCATCCTGGCTTTACCATCCTAAGAAGTAGTTGTTTTTGAAAGTGATAGCTTTTACCTTGAGAATCTGACTAGCATTGGCAGGGATTTCCTTAACAGTGAACTTAAGTGCTGCAAGTCTACCAAAACCAAATCAAACCCCCTGCCGCTGAGTTGATTCTGACTCATAGTGACCCCATAGGGTTTCCAAGGCTGTAAATCTCTACGGAAGCAGACTGCCATTTCTTTCTCCTGTGGAGCTGCTGGTGGTTTCGAACCGCACACCTTTTGGTTAGCAGACCATCACTTTAACCACTACACCACCAAGACTGCAAGTCTACTCAATCCTATCTACACTTATCATGAGTTACAGAAAAGGGAAGAGGAAGGAGGAGCTGCTTATGAATTTTCTTTGCTGAAAAATAAATTCCTGTTAATTCATTCTCTTCAGGGTGTTAAAAAAAAAAGTAACATATAGTATGAAGAAGGGGACAGCTAGGTTGATAAAGTGATTCTGATGTGGGCTCTCATTATGGATTTGAATTTTCCCCCACAAAGGCTGTAAGGCTAGAGAAGACTAGCTGGCAGGTTGATATGATGCCAGAAGGTTATTATGCTGTCTCCTCTGTCTGAAAAGGGGATTTGGGTGTAACAGGTTCAAGGGAAAGCGACTGCTGTGTAATTTTTCTGTCCTCATAAATTAGTTATAAGCCTCTGTGGCCCTCAGTGAAGGCCCAACTGGGCAGACGGTCTCAAGTAGGGAGGCCATGTTGTGGAAACAGACAGCTGTTGACTTGAGAATTTTGTCCCATTCACATTTTTGGCATTAGAACTACTCATACATGAATATAACATTTTAGGGACTTCGTTAAAAAAAGGCATCAGTAGGGGCAGTGATTAATTTTGAACTTTATTTTTCAAACTTTATTTTCTTAGGGTATATTTATACTCTGCCCTTGTGTCAGAGGCTTTTTTTGTTTTTTATTTATTTTAATTTAAGAGGAAGAATCTGTTTTTCACTCTTGAGGTGTTACTTTCTATTTCCACGGATGCTTTGAGTGAAACCAGTATATAGCTGTTTTAAAAATGATTTTTTCGTCTTTCCCTTCTTCATATCACAGTTCCAAGAGTGATGATACTTTCTGATCTAAGTCTAGGCAAATTTGACCTTCTTAAGTACAGCTGCTACTTGGATATAAACTCTTTTCTCTTACCGCTATTATTTTGTTGGTCTGGCTTTTTTTTCACTGTCTTCCTCACTTTGTACCTGCTACCCTTTCTTTCTGCCTCTTAATGTGTTACTTTCTGCTTCTGTCCCACATTTTGCTTAATTTTAAAATGTGAATGAACAGTTATCTCTGCAGGGTGGAGGGCTGGTGAAGGAGGGCCAGAGAGTGAGGCATCAAATGAGGAAACACAAAACCCCTGCCTGAGAAAGCTTGTAGCCTAGCTGGGGAGTTGCATTAAATAGGAGGATGTTCATCAGCTTAAGAGGTAGAAGGGCACAGGGCCTGCTGCAGGCCGGTAAATGGAGGCGGGTGGTTGGAGACGGATATTACCAGACTAGGAATCAGAAGGAGCGTCTGGGTGGAGCAAATGCTTAATGCATGGAAGGTTGCAGCTCGAGTCCATTCAGAAGCACCTCTCAAGAAAAGGCTGGTGATCTGCTTCCTAAAAATCAGCCATTGAAAACATTATGGAGCACAGTTCTACTCTGATACATACGGGGTCGCCGCACGTTTTAGTCGACTTGATGTGACGGCAGCTAGCTTAGGAGTCAGAAGTCCTGGATTCCTCTCCCTGTGCCAAGGCATTCTGTGGCTGCAAGACCCTTGGGTAAGGCACTTAGTCTCCCTGGAAATTAGTTTTCTCCTCAGTGAAATAATGGGAATAATAACCATCCTAGCTATATCACAGGCTTATTTGTGAAGGTGAATTAAGATACAGTGTACACAAGGTCCTTGTAGAAGACTAAGCCGAATGCAGACTAATCATTCCATACCCTTCGGGGAGCCTTTCGCAGAATAAAAGTTTTTAATTTTGATGAAGTCCAGTTTATCAAGTTTTCCTGTTATGGATCATGCTTTTGGTGTCAAGCCTAGGAACTCTTTGCCTAGCCATAGATCCCAAAGATTTACTCCTATGTTTTGTTCTAAAAGTTGCATACTTTTACATTTTCCACTGTTTGTGATCTATTTTGAGTTAATTTTTGTATAAGATGTGAGGTTGAGGTCGAGGTTGATTTTATTTTCTTTTTGCCTGAAAAGGCCATCTTCCCTCCATTGACTTGCTTTTGCTCCTTTGTCAGCATTCAGTGGGGCATATTTTTGTGGATTTATTTCTAGGTTCTCTTTTACTTAAGGAGCCCTGGTGGCGCAGTGGTTAAGAGCTTGGCTGCAAACCAAAAGGTCAAATCCACCAGCCACTCCTTGGAAACCCTATGGGGCAGTTCTATTCTGTCCTTCAGGGTTGCTTTGAGTTGGAATTGACTTGATGGCAGCATGTTTGGTTTGAGTCTGATTGGTGGTGCAGTGGTTAAACACTCGGCTGCTAAACGAAAGTTTGATGGTTTGAATCCACCAGGTGCTCTGTGGGAGAAAGATCTGGCAATCTGCTTCTGTAAAGATTACAGCCTAGGAAATCCTATGGGGAAGTTCTGCCCTGTCTTATAGGGTCACTATGAGGCAGAATTGACTTGACAGCAGTTGGTTTTTCTATTTTATTTTGTCTATACCTCCACCAATACCACACAGTCTTGATTACTCTATAGAGTAAGTCTGGAAGCCAGGTAGATAGATTCTTCCCATTTTATTCTTCTTTTTCAAAACTGCTGTAGCTATTCTATCTCCTTTGCCTTTTCATACGAATTTTAGAATCATCTTTTCTATGTCTGCAGAAGTCTTGCGGGGGTTTTGGTAGGAGTTGTGTTAAGCCTGTATATCAGTTTGGCAGGAATTGATACCTTTAATATGTTGAATCTAATCCATGAACATGATATGTCTCTGTTTATGTAGAGCTCTGATTTCTTTCATCAGTGTTGTTGGTTTTTGACATGTAAGTCCTATACATGTTTTGTTAGATTTATATCTAAGAATTTCGTTTTTTTTTCAGTGACTGTAAATGGTATTATACTTTAAATTGTGGTGTTCACTTGTTCATTTATAGTATATAGAAATACTTTTTTTGGCTGGGAGGGAGATATCCTGCAAACTTGCTGAACTCACTTATTTTAGGAGATTTTTGTAAATTCCTTGGAGTTTTCTACATAGACAATCGTGTTTTTTGCAAATAGGGACAGGACGGTTTTACTTCTTTCTGATCTGTATGCCATTCTTTCCTTTTTCTGCTTTATTGCACTGACTAGAACTTCCGGCACTATGTTGAATAAAGGTGGTAAGAGTGTACATCCTGGCCTTGTTCCTGATCTTAGGGGAAGTACATTCAGCTTTTAACCATAAAACATAATATTAGCTGTAGGTTTTTTGTGGGTACTCTGTCAAGTTGAGGAAGTCTCCCTATATTCCTGTATTTCTGAGAGTTTTTATCATGAATGAATGTTGAATTATGTCAGATGTTTTCTCTGCCTTGACTGATCTGATCACGTAATTTTTCTTACTTAACTTGTTAATATGGTGGGTTGCATTGGCCAGTTTTTGAATATTGAACCAGTCTTGCATCCCTGGAATAAACCCCATTATGATTCTCGTGTACAATTGTTTTTGTTTTGTTTTTTAATATATTGCAGAATTCTGTTTGCTAGTATTTTATTAAGGATTTTTATGTGTTTTCATTCATGAGGAATATTGATCTAAAGTTTTCTTTTTTGTACTGACTTTGGTTTTGGTATCAGAGTAATAGTAGCTTCATAAAATGAATTAGGTTAGTGTCCCCTGCTTTTCTGGTTTCTGGAAGACATTGTGTAAAATTGGTGTTAATTCTTCCTTAAGCATTTGGTAGAATATTCTGGTGAAAGCATTTAGGCCTGAAGGTTTCTTTTTGGGAAGTTTTTATATTACCTTGGTTAGGGCAGATTTCTAGCTCAGTTGCAGGCTTCAAAACAATGGCTCACGAATCCCTTACTGTTCAGTGTTGTGGAATATTGTCTGAATTTCTTGGAAGAACTCTTTGAAATACCCTTGTGGGATTTTCTGATTCTCCTTAGGTTAAAAACAAACAAACAAACAAATGAAAAAACCCAGTTGCCATCAAGTCGATTCCTACTCATGGTGACCCCATGTGTGGAAAACTCTATGCTCCATAGGGTTTTCAGTGGCTGATTTTTCAGAAGAGTATTTCCAGGCTTCTCCTCAGAGTGCCTCTAGGTGGACTTTTGAGTTAACAGCCATGCACATGAGCCATTTGCACCATCCGGGGACTCCTTGTCCTTAGGTTAAAAAAAAAAAAACAACTCCAGAACCAAACCTGTGGCCATGGGGTCGATTCAACTTCATGGCAACCCCACGTGCTCCAGAGCAGAACTGTGCTCCACCAGGGACTTTAACCTCTCCTTAGATAAAAACAAACCAAAAAAACCCCAAGCCAGTTGCCAGGGAGTCAGTTCCGACTCATGGCACCCCCATGTGTTGCAGAGTAGAACTGCTCCATAGAGTTTTTTGGCTGTGATCTTTATGGAAGCAGATCACCATACCTTTTTTCTGTGGCAGTGTTGGGTGGGTTTGAACTGGCAACCTTTAGGTTAGTAGTGGAGTGGAAGCCATTTGTGCTACCAAAGAACCTCAAATGGGTCTACTTATTGGCCTTAAATCATGATTGTTGTGAGGATTAAATAAGTTAATACCTTTAAAGGGCTTAGCACAACGCTTGGCTTATAATCAGCATCAGATGCATTTATCAATAAAAATAATACTTAGATGCTCAAAATTCAGAGGTAGAAGCTTGAGAATGCCTAAGGCTGCCCTCACGTCTTCGTAGACATAATACGATAATGTATGATCTTTGGCAAGCATGTCACGTGTAATTGAACCATGAAGTCAAACTGTTGGCCATAGTTCCCCATGTTACGCCTGTACTTGGAATAAGAAAAGAGTGTGTGTTTATGGGGGACGAGGGCAGCAAATGCTCACTCTCTCCTTGCCTCTAAAGGTTATAGAGCAGAATTACAAAACTCAGACCTCTCTGTTAGCATCCACAGATCCACGTTGGCCAAGAAAGGAAGAGTGAGCTAGCATCCAAGCAAATGATTATCTGCCTTTGTCAAAAAAAAAAAAAAAAAAAAAAAAAAGATGACCCTCAACAAGATGGATTCACACAGTGACTGCAACAATGGGCTCAAACATAGCAGTGATTGTGAGGATGGCTCAGTACCAGGCAGTGTTTCATTCCGTTGTGCATAGGGTCGCTGTGAGTTGTAAGCGACTCGATAGCACCTAACAACAACATCTAGCGTAGCAAAGGACACTGGGGAAAGCACAGATGGTATTCTAAGCCCTTGCAGCAAACACAGACATTAATCATGGAGAACGAACAGTCTTATTCTGGTAGGAAAGGCAAAGTAACATGCAGTGAAATTACAAAGGCAGTGAGGAAATGGTAGTCACTTCCATTTATTGTTATAACCACTCAGAAATAATGAGAAATGTCTCGTTTATTGACATAATTAAGAAATAAAGTGATTTGTATACATGTGATTTTTTTCAAGAATTTTAGCTTACCGTGTTAAATGCCTGAATCTCTTAATTTTAACCTTATTTGACTGAAATCTTTCTAATATGATATAGTCAAAAGCACACTAGCTAGTTTTGTGAGTACTTGGGAAGTCACTTAACTTTTTAGGCCTCAGTTTGTCTGTCTGTGACGGGGGATGAACTCAATGATATCTAAAGTTTCTTCGTCATTCTTGTTCTGGAATTCAACAAATCTGTGATGTGTTTTTTGTTTCCTAACGCAGAATCTTTTATACAAGATTCAACAACTTCTTGATGATTTATCAGTTATTTAATTGAGCTGAAATACAGAGCAAGCTACAACTCCAATTGAGATGTGTGGAACAATTTGCTCTGACCTTCAGTTGGCCCAAGTGGTTATACTTCTGAAAACATTATTTTTTATTGGTTTTAACTTTTTTTCCCCATACAAAAAATTATACACACATTCAAATTGCTCTCCGCATACTGTGACAGCACACTCCTTCTTTCCACCCAATTCCCCATGTCCATTCAACCAGCTCCTAACACTCTCTGCCTTCCCATCTCACTTTGGACAGAAGCTGCCCATTTAGTCTGTTGTATCTACTTGAGCTAAGAGGCACACTCCTCACGAGTATCACTTTATGTCCCACAGTCCAGTCCAATCCCTGTCTGAAGAGTTGGACTTGGAAATTGTTTTATTTCTGGGCTGGTAGAGAATCCAGGGGCCATGCTTTCCAGGGTACCTCCAGTCTCAGTCAGACCATTAAGTCTGGTCTTCTTACTAGAATTTAAGTTCTGCACCACACCTTTCTCTTCCATTCGGGACTCTCTGTTGTGTTCCCTGTCAGGGTGGTTATTGGTGGTAGCCGGGCACCATCTAGTTCTTCTGGTCTCAGGCTGATGAAGTCTCTGGTTTATGTGGCCCTTTCTGTCTCTTGGGCTACTGCTTTCCTTGTGTCTTTGTGTTCTTCATTCTCCTTTACTCCAGGTGGTTGGGACCAACTGATGCATCTTAGATGGCAAGCTTTTAAGACTTGCAAGCTTTTAAGACCCCAGATGCCACTCACCAAAGTAGGATGCAGAACATTTTCTTAATAAGCTTTCTTATGCCAGTTGACCTCGATGTCCCCTGAAAGCATGGTCCCCAGACCCCTGCCCCTGCTACTTTGTCCCTCAAAGTATTTGATTGTATTCAGGAAACTTCTTAGCTTTGGTTTAGTCCAGTTGTGCTGACTTCCCCTGTAGTTGAGTGCTGTCCTTCCTTTCACCTAAGATAATTCTTATCTACTATCTAGTTAGTAAATAACCCTTCCCCTCCCTCGTCACCCTCGTAACCATCAAAGAATGTTTTCTTCTGTGTTTAAACCTTTTCTTGAGTTCTTATAATAGTGGTCTTATACAATATATTGCCCTTCTGTGACTAACTAAATTCACTCAGCATAATGACCTCCAGCTTCCTCCATGTTATGTTTCACGGCTTCATCGTTGTTCTTTATAGTTGTGTAGTATTCCATTGATTGTGAGCATTTCTTCATGTGTCTGTTAGCCACCTGAATATCTTCTCTGGTGAAGTGCTTGTTCATATCCTTTGCCCATTTTTAATTGAGTTGTCTTTTTGTTATTGAGGTTTTGCAGTATCTTGTAGATTTTAGAGATTAGATGCTGATCGGATTTGTCGTAGCCAAAAATTTTTTCCCAGTCTGTAGGTTGTCTTTTTACTCTTTTGGTGAAGTCTTTTGATGAGCATAAGTGTTTGGTTTTTAGGAGTTCCCATTTATCTGGTCTCTCTTCTGGTGCTTGTGCATTGTTACTTATGGTTCATATTGTGTTTATGCCATGTATTAGGGCTCCTAATGTTGTCCCTATTTTTTCTTCCATGATCTTTATCATTTTCGATTTTATATTTAAGTCTTTGATCCATTTTGAGTTAGTTTTTGTGCATGGTGTGAGGTTTGGGTCTTGTTTCAGGTTTTTGCAGATGGATATCCAGTTACGCCAGCACCATTTGTTAAAGAGACTGTCTTTTCCCCAGTTAACCAACTTTGGGCCTTTGTCAAATATCAGCTGCTCATAGGTGGATGAATTTATGTCTGGATTCTCAGTTCTGTTCATTGATCTATGTATCTATTGTTTTACCAGTACCAGGCTGTTTTGACTACCATGGCGGAATAATAGGTTCTAAAATCAGATAGTTTGAGGCCTCCCAGTTTGTTTTTCTTCTTGATCAGTACTTTACTTATTTGGGGCCTCTGCCCTTTACATATGAAATTGGTGATTTGTTTCTCCATCTCATGAAAAAATACCGTTGGAATTTGGATCGGGATTGCATTGTAAATGTAGATCGCTTTGGGTAGAACTGACATTTTCACAATGTTGAGTCTACTTATTCATGAGCAAGGTATGTTTTTTTTCCACTTATGCAGGTCTCTTTTGGTTTCTTGCAGTATTGTCTTATAGTTTTCATTGTATAGGTCTTTTATGTCTCTGGTTAGATTTGTCCCTAAGTATTTTATCTTCTTGGGGCCTGTTGTAAACCTCTTCGAGGTTCTGTTTGTTGGTGTAAAGGAATCCAACTGATTTTTGTATGTTTATCTTGTGTCCTGAAAGTTTGCTGAAATCTTCTATTAGTTCCAGTAGTTTTTTTGTGGATTTTTTGGGGTTTTCCGTGTATAAGATCATATCGTCGGCAAATAGACATACTTTGACTTCTTCCCTACCAATTTTGATGCCCTTTATTTCTTTTTCTAGCCTAGTAGCTCTGGCTTGGACCTCCAACACAATGTTGAATAAGAGTGGTAATAAAGGCATCCTTGTCTGGTTCCCATTCTCAAGGGGAATGCTTACAAAGTCTCTCCATTTAGGATGATGTTGGCTGTTGGCTTTGTATAAATACCCTTAATTATACTGAGGAATTTCCCTTCTGTTCTTATTTTGTTGAGAGTTTTTATCATGAATGGGTGTTTGACTTTGTTGAATGCCTTTTCTGCATCGATTGATAAGATAGTGTGGTTCTTGTCTTTTTTAAAAACATTACTTTTAAAAATCACAGTTGTTTGTTTTTATAGCAATAGTTAATGCCCACCATAGAAATGTGAGAAATTGAATAAAAGTATAAAGAAGAAAGTATTTACTCTGAATCTCATTCCTCAGGTAATACTTTTATTGTTTTGTATATTTCCTTCCAGTTTATTTCTTCTCATATATTCTTTTACGTGGTTGAAGTTGTATTGTAAACCAAAAGCCAAACCCACTACTATAGAGTCAGTTCTGCCACATAGTGACTGTATAGGACAGAGTAGAACTGCCCCATAGGGTTTCCAAGGTTGTAAATCTTTACGGAAGCAGGCTGCCACATCTTTCTCCTGGGGAGCTACTGGTGGGTTTGAACTGCCAACCTTTCAGTTAGCAGCCAGCCACTTTATTTATGAGATTTTACCCCCCCCCCCCGCTTAATACCGCTTAATACCTTTTCATAAGCATTTTGCAATCACATTGAAAATTTTTCTCTCCTTTGGAACCCAGCAGACTTGGGTTCGCTTCCTGGTTTCCCTACCACTTATGGCTGGGAACCTTGCAAAGGTCACCTCTCTCAGCCTCAGTTTCCATTTGTAAAGTGGGTATGAAAATACCTACCTCATAGGGCTGCTTTCACTCACCCCACTAGGACTTGAATTAACTGTTCCCACTTACACAATGGAGAGACACACACCCTTTTTCTGCTGGTTTAACTGTGTGTAAAGCAAAGGTAAAATGGTAGTGAGTGAGGACCAGAAAGGTTCTCAAATGAGCAGAGTACATGGATTTTTTAACAGATGTTTGGGTTATGTAAATTACTTTTGAGATTTAAATTTTTTTCCACGTAATTGACCTTACAGGGTAATAGACTCTTAAATAAATAATACATTCTTATATTTCTTCCATAAACCCTTTAAAAAAAACCGGTTACCATCTAGTTGATTCTACTCATAATGACCCTATAGGACAGAGTAGAACTACCCCATAGGGTTTCCAGGGCTGTGATCTTTATGGAAGCCGACTGCCATGTCTTTCTCCTGCTTAGTGACTGGTGGGTTGGAACCACTGACTTTTTGGTTAGCAGCTGAGCGCTTAACCACTGCAACAGATGGATAAAAAGCATGAACTATGGTTGCCTTTTTTTTTTTAAAGAAACAACAGTTTGAGAAAAGCTAAATATATTTATTTTCTGTTTTTTATCAGCTGTTTATAAGAATGAATGTACTTATTTCACCTCGATAAGAGCAGCTTTGGAAAGGTGAAATTGGGAGCTAGGAGTAGGAAGAGTGTGAGACTATTCCCTTTTACTCCAAACCTCTTAAAAATTAATTTGCTCTTAGATATTCTTCTTTTCCGGGGAATGGCGTCTACACTCTTGTCTTCCACTCTCTCTCTCTATTCTAGTGACTCCCAAACACTTATGTCCGGTCTTGGCCTTTTCCTTTGCTTTAGACCAGGGATCAGCAAATATTTTCTGTCAAAGCCCATATGGTCTGTATGTAAACTACTTGATGCTGTGATTGTACTGTGAAGGCGACTGTACACATTAATGTAAACCAATGGATGTGTTTGTTCCAGTAAAACTTTATTTACAAAAACAGCCTGGTGGCTGGATGTGGTCCTGGGTCACGGTTTGCTGATCCCTGTTCTAGGCCCTTATTTCCTTTGCCTCCTACGGATAATTTTTCTCAAGATGTTTTCAGAGTAAGTTTTGAGGTTCTGAGCACATGTTATGGCAGTGTTCTAGACCCTTGTCCATGATACCCAGTTTTTGAGCATTTGAACATTGAAACAGCTCCATTAGTGTCAATCACCTGTGGGAAGAAACAAAAAGACTTCAAGAACAGCTTGTGGAAATACAGAGAAATGCTGGGCAGCAGCAATGATGAAGCCTAAAGCAGATTCCAAAGTAGAATGACACATACATGAACACATTGCTACTCCAGACCATAGTTGGAACATTCCACTTATTTGTTAACAATGCTGTTAATTATGCTATTAGAGAGATAGTCTGTGTTATTAGTTGACTAATCTATATGTATAAATATATACAGATTTTTGTGTAGCATCATTATTTTAAGATCTCTTTTCATACATCATTTTGTTTTAACTGCCCTCCAATGAGGTGGTTTAAGGATGAGCGTTGTTATTCCTATTATATAGCTGTGGGACTTGAGGCATTGAAAAATCATGTGGTTTTTCTCCAGTTGAAGGTATCCTGATTGTCAGTCCAGAGTTCTTTCTGTGTTAGCAGTACCTCCCTTGTAAGACCCCATTTGCCTGGAATAGAAAAGAGGAGTCCCTTAAGAAGCTAGAATGAGCAGATAACATGAATATAGATTACTTTGAGTCTAGACCTTAGTAAAAATCATAGGTGATAAATGTTCGTGACTGAAAGTGGGATTTTCCTTTCCTTTGCATCTCTTTATTAAAAGAAAGGGATATGATAAAGTTATCCTGACTTCAGTTGCTTGAAATGTAAAATTCCTGAAAATGTCAATTTCATAAGTTTTCTCCTTATACCAAAACCAAAAAAACTCGTTGCTGTCAAGTTGATTCCAACTCATAGTGACGCTATAGGACAGAGTAGAACTGCCCCATAGGGATTCCAAGGAGCAGCTGGTGGATTCAAACTGCCGACATTTTGGTTAACAGCCAGGCCCTTAACCACTGTGCCACCAGGGCTCCTTATGCCAAAGGAACATAAAATCTAATAGTAGAAATTCAATATAAAAATTGATTTTGATTTCCAGGTGTTACAATTATAAATCAGCCTGATAAAAATGCAGCTAGTCAACTCTCTGGAGAGTATGAGGCCATAAAATCACATACTTTGAAAGACTGGCATTAATTCCACTCAGCCCCACTCTTCGCACATCCTTTTCCAGTAGGAAATGTTGACGCGTTCAGACTCCTGGAATGAGGCTGTGTGGTTTGAGGTTGGGGAAATTCTGCAGCATTGATGTGTGCATTTTAATGTTGTGTTTTGGACTCCTTTCTGAATATAGCCTTGTTTTACCGTGTTGCAGAATGGAGCCATTGTAATCCAACAACAAGTTGAGTTTTAAACTATTGTTAGCAAAGAAGTAGAAAGTCTTCTTTGAAGTTACTTTCACTTTGGAAGGAACAGTGACAAGAAGAACAAAAGCTTTCCCAGATGTGTTTGTGGCCTCATGTAATAGCACAGAGTCCCTTTTCCTGTGTATCTGCATCGCATATGCTTCCTGTTTTCTTAATTTTAGTGCTCTATTAATATATGTTTAGCTTAGAAACTGATCTTTTCAATGGAAAAAGCAATAGGTTATTAACATAAACTTGATATAAGTTAGTACTAATGTATCTCATTTTTAAATGTAGATGCCTTTTTGTAAAGTTGATTTCAGTTAATGAAGGTAATTACCTTTTGACTCACTGTGAAATAAAAGAAAACTTCTCTGGAAAACAAGCTGAGCCTCAGGGTTTGATGCTCATATGTAAGAGAGTATGTTAAAAGAGAAGTTTCTAGTGATAGTTTTAAATATTTACAGTGGCATTAGGAAATTATAAAATGGAATAATTATAAAGGACCTAGATTCATTGTCACATTTTTAATAATGACTTAAAAATCTGAGCGAAAGCAAAAATGATAGTATACCTGGGTATAAGTAGTTGCTACAGGGACTGTGTGAAACCTAAAATATTTGCTATCTGGCTGTTTGACCACCTGTGTACATCAATTTGGTGTAAGTACAAAATCAGAGTTGTAGCCACCAGCAGTTGCTGTCAAGTTGAATCAGACTCCTGACAACCCCATGTGTGTCAGAGTACAACTCTACTCCATAGGGTTTTCAGTGGCTGATATTTTTGCAAGGAGATCACCAGGCCTTTCTTCTGAAGCACCCGTGAATAAAATCGAACCTCCAACCTTTTGGTTAGCAGCTGAGTGAGTTAATCGTTTGCACCACCCAGAGACTCCTATGGATCTGTAACCAAAAAAGGAAAATCCACACACGTTGCCATTGAGTTGATTCTGATGCATAGTGACAGAGTAGAACTGCCCAATAGAGTTTCCAAGGCTGTAATCTTTACTGAAGCAGACTGCCACATCTTTCCACTGTGGAGCAGCTGGTGGGTTCAAACTATCAACCTTTCGGTTAGCAGCCAAGCACTTTAACCACTGAACCACCCGGGCTCCTCTGTGGATATACAGGTAAACTTAAAGCTATGCTCAAATGTCAAGTCCTATAGGTAGACCTTCCTAACTCCCATCAAAGCACCTCCTGTCCAGGTGATTTATTTATGTCTCCAGTCACATTATTTCACCATGTTGTAATTGTAATGCTGTCTCTCCCACCACACTATCAGCCTATTTATAACTGATAGCTGAGTAGACTGTGAGTCGATTTTATGTACCTCTAGTGACCCACGCTGCTTCCACTTCCCCAATTTTAATTTATAATTAAATTAAAATTGAGGAACTAGATAAGGGACAAATTACAGTTTCCCTTGAATGTTAAGCTTAAAACATGGAAGTGGATGCAGCGTGGGAATGGATTTGAGGATGGAGGAAACGAGGTATAGAAGTCTGTTAGGAGAACATTGCAGTAGTCCAGGTGACAGATGATGATTTCAGTTAAGGTGGTAGAAATGAGGGAGGAGATTCCAAATATAGTTAAATAGAAGAATTGACTGGGTTTGAATGTGAGCAGTGAGGAACAGTAAAGATCAAGGAAAATTTTAGTTCCTCTGTCCCTTATATTTTGCTGTTTCAGATAAGACCTGTGTTTTGCCCCAACTGCTGTTAATCCCTGGTGCGCTGCCTTGAGGAGGATCCTGAGGCTGAGTGTAGGCTCAGTGAGAAAATGGTGATTGTTTAGTGATGTCTGCCATGGGAGGTATCAGTGGAAGAGCAGGGCATAGCTTCTAGAATTTGACAACCTTTCTTGCTCCGTCTGGTATTAGACTTCCTGTTTTCAGTGTTCTCCTTGGGTAAACTCATCCATCACTCCTGCAATTTCAGCTAATTTCCAGTATCTACCATTATTAGGAAAATAGTCACCAGTTGTTAACATTTTGCCACATTTGCTTTATCACTATTTTTCTTTTCTTATGTACTGTTTTTTTTTTTTTCCTGACTCATTTGGGAAAAAATTACAGACATGTTGCCTTTAGTCTAAATACTTCATATTCTAAGGGTCACACTTAACACCCTCTACTCTCATAGGAAAGGTTATTGGAAAGTACTATTTAAAAATAACTAGAACATCCCCTCACTTCCCCCTCCAAATTTTGTGATTATTTTTGTCTCATGGGAGACTTGCACACAGGAAATTTGGGAGTTGAACTATACTAGAGAGTACTAAAATGCAAACTGTTCTTTCGTATCCTGGCTTCTGTTGATTGACAGCTGACAAGTGGAAAAGGTAGAAGGAGGAAATGATGGTATTTGGGCCCCACTGGAAGAGTAGCAAATACCCTATTCCACAGTACAGTGTTTGTCATCTGTTACTGGTCTGAGAAGAGAGAGAACAGATCAGCGAGGCTCAAAAGTCTTCTCCTTAAAACGCTTACATGTCAAATACCCCAAAGATTATCCCTGATTTAAACACTAGACAAACATAGTTAATGGAAAATGTGGATTTTTGGTTTTGAAATACTGAACATTTGTAATTTCATTTAAATCATACTTAATGTAATCGTGCTCAATGAACTGACTGCCAGAACATATTTATATATAAGAAATCATTCCTTTTCTCCTTTGCTTTTAATAAAAGTGCGATAGTGTATATTTACCACATGTACAGTATATTTTGAACGTAAAACTCGTGAACAGGAATTATAATAAGATACATCAAATCGTCTTTCATGAGCGACTTCCATTCTTTGTTGCAGCAGCAGTGGGCAATGCCAGCTTTCCTTCTGTACGTAGCCCCCTTTGCCCTGGCTGGTTTCTCTGTCTGCCCCCATCCCTCTTAAGGGGTCTGTAAGGCTCATAGTACTGTGAGCTAGCTAGCTAGCGGTCGGCCCAGGCTTTGGGTGAAGATCCCTTCTGGAGGTGCCTTCCTGGATCTTACCCTGGGGCCGCTCACTGTGCTCTGGGGATGCAAGATGAAGATTGGTGCTTACAAGTAAGCAGTCTCTTAATTTCTTTACAGTTTCAAAGTTGCATGCTAAGTGAGAAGTATTAAACATAAAAAGTCAATTTTTCCTGATTTCTGTTATAATTCTTTAATATATTTGAACATACAGATATTGAAAAACTGGTAGAGATCACCACCTACGTTAAAGAAAGGTGTTTTAGTTTGTAGAAAAACTGTAGTTCAAAATAACATGTGGCTTTGTAATGAGGGCTTTAAAATGTAATGTTTTAAAAAGACCAGGAAGCTTTACTAGCGAAAACATGGTAAACGAGAGAGAGGTTTTTATTTAAGGGCAGATGATAGGAAATGTCATTCTGGTTCTGAGAGTCTTATCATTGACATTGTTGTTATCATCTGTCGTTTCTAACACTTCCGGATTTTACCTTCAGGTTTTCATTTCTAGAAACACATGGCAAGCCTGAAAATAATCTGAATAAAATCTTAACTTTTAAGATTTTAAGAGAACTGAGGTGTTATTTAGTAGCAGTGTCATTTCAGTAGACTGCAAGATTTACAAATAATAATCCAGATGCAGTGTTTTTGCCAAGAAATGCCAGAAGTAACGAGCACATCTGACACTTTGGGAGTTGTACACCTTCGTGTGATTTTTGCTCACTGGTTTGTGTAGGCTGTTTAACCACAGTTTGGTTTTGTGCTTGCTCTGTAATTTGATTGGAAATGTGGCTGGAACGATAGTAAGAAGAGCGCCTTCGCCACCCTCAGAAATCCAGAGAAACTTTTCTTCGTTAATTTGGTTGCTCATGTACAGTAGCAGATGTGATGAAAACTTTGAGGGCAAACAGCTGACTCAGTGAAATTGAAGCATTCCGAATCATTGTTAAGTACCTGCTCCACATGGGGTCACCATGAGTCAGAATCAACTCAAGGCAACGTTCTTTTTTGTGTGTGTTAGACACTGTCCTGGTGCTGAGATAACTGAGCAAAGCAGGCAAAGTCTCTGACTTAATAGAGTTCCCATGATTGTAGAGAGAAAAACAGGTAAAATGGACACATTGTGGTGGTTGTTAGTTGCCGTAGAGTTGATTCCGACTTATAGCAACTCATTAAAAAAAAAAAAAAAATGTTGCCGTCCAGTCAGCTCCGAGTCATAGCGACCCTACAGGACAGAGTAGAACTGCCCCGTAGGAATGGCTGGTGGATTCCAACTGCTGACCTTTTCGTTAGCAGCCATAGCTCTTAACCAGTGTGCCACCAGGGCTCCATGGAGACCATAGTACCTCTAAAAATAAAACAGGAGAGGTAAGAACTTAAGGATGTGGGTGTGGGAAGGGGGTGGATATTGTACAGACAGACTCTGGAGCCGGACTGCCTGAGTGTGAATGCAGACTCTGTCACTTACTAGCTATGTGTCTTTGGGCGAGCTATTTTAACTTCTCCATGTCTCCGTTTCTTCAATAAAATGGGGATAACATTATTATTAAGGAGCCCTGGTTACAAAACAGTTTAAGTGCTTGGCTGTTAAATTTTGTAAGTTGGTGGTTTGAACCCACCAAGCAGCTCTGTGAGAGAAAGACCTGGTGATCGCTCCCATAAAGATTTCAGCCAAGAAAACCCTATGAAGCAGTTCTGCTCTGTCACATGGGTTGCTATTAGTTGGTATCCACTTGATGACACCTAACAACAACAATAATATTATTAAATGAGTCAGTACACATAAAGTTCTTAGAACAATTACCCAGCACGTAGTAACTGTTATGTGAATATTAGATATTTTTATGATAAGGCTTATACAAAGTGACCTTATTATTATTACCTTATTCTTATGTAAGGTAACACCTGAGCAGAGACCTGAAGGATGTGAGGGGATGTGCCATGTGGGTATTTGGGGGAAGGAATCTTCTAGACAGAGCTGTGTGTGCCTGGGGGGTTTTAGGAGTAGCAAGGAGGTCTGTTTGGCTGGAATAGAGTGAGTGAGGGGAACCCTAGGAGGCAAGGTCACAGGGCAACAGGGGAAGATCACATACAACTTTATGGACAATGTGAGTACTTTGTACTCTGAGGTGGGTGGCCATCCCAGGGCTTGAGTAGACATGCTCCAAATCATGTATTACAGAACAAATAGTTTCTCATTAAACAGTCTGTACACAGATTGTTTTATGGCATTGGTTTACAACCCCACAACATGTCCACACTCTCCCTTCTCAACCTTGGAGGACCTTTGTTTGTTTTTTTTTTGGTGAAAATATACATAGCCAAAGTTACACCATTTCAAAAGTTTCTACATGTACAATTCAGTGACATCGATTACATTCTTCCAGTTGTGCTGCTATTCTCACTATCCCTTTCCAAATTATTCCATCACCGTTATCTTCAACTCACTGCCCCCTAGGCTTCCCATCAAACTTTTTGAGTTGCTGTTGTCAATTTGATCTCACATAGATAATTCTTTATTTTTTATTTGTACCTTAGATGAAGGTTTGCAGAACAAATAGTTTCTCATTAAACAGTTAGCATACATATTGCCTTATGACAATGCTTAACAACCCCACGACATGTCAACACTGTCGCTTCTCAACCTTGGGTTCCCTATCACCAGCTTTCTTGTCCCCTTCTGCTTACTAGTCCTTGTCCCTGGACTGCTGTGCATCATTAGTCCTGTTTTGTTTTATGAGGCTGTCCAATCCCCAGCTGAACAGTGAACTTCGGGAGTGACTTCACCACTGAGCTAAAAGGGTGTCCGTGGGCCATACTCTCGGGGTTTCTCCAGTCTGTCAAATCACATTTTGACAGAATTCCTCTGGCTGCTGTGGAGAGGATAGATTGTAGAGGAGCAAGGGGCAGAAGCAGTGAGACCAGGAGAGATGATGGGGTTCCACCCAGAGTGGCAGCAGCGTGGGTAGTAAGGAATGGTTAGATTCTGGATCTGTGCTGAAGGTTGAGCTGATGTACATCCAATCCATCAACAAATTCCATGTGGGAAAAGAGAGGAGCCAAGGAGAGTCCAAGGCCTGACCCTTTTGAGGAATGGAGTTGCCATTTGGTGAGATGAAAAAGATGAGAAGGAACAGATTTTGTTGATCTTGACATATATTTGATGTCCAAGGGGGATGCTGAATAGGCACTGTGGGAGTTTGGGGGAGAGATCAGTGCCAGAGATCAAAATTAGGGAATCATGGTATATTGAGGGCATGAGGGTATTTAGTTAGAATCTTGTGACTGAGATCACCAAGCAAGAGAATGTAGGGAGGGAGGGAAGGGTTTGCAGTCTGAGGGCCGAGTCCAGGGGTGAGATGAAGCAGCAGTGAGGGAGAAGGAGAAGGAACTGCCACTGTAGTAACGGGAGCTCTGAGAGAGAGTGCGTCCTGGCAGCAAAAGGAAGTATATAGCTGTCCTTGAGTCAACTCTGATTCATGAAGACCCGAAGCGCAACAGAACAAAATGTTACCTGGTCCTGCATCATTCTCACAGTCGCTGGCATGTTTGAGTCCATCCTTGTCGTTATTGTGCCAGTCCATCTCACCGAGGGTCTTCCTCGCCCTCAGTGGCCCTCTACTTCACCAAACACAGTGTCCTCTTCCAGCAGTTGATCCCTCCTGATGACGTGTCCAAAGCAGGGGTAGGAGAAGGAGTTGGGGGACTAATGTGGCAGTGAGGTTTTAGAGAAAACCACCAGTCTTATTTGAGAGGGCTGCAGGGGAAGTGGTGTCCTGGGTTAGAGCAGGAAGGTGAGGGGGCTGGGACTGGAATTTGAGGATTTAGGACATCTTGCTGAGGATGAGCCATGAGTTTCAGAAGGCCCAGTGGAAGGGTTTCAGGAGTTGGAAGATCACATTTAGAGGTTATGCAGAGCCTTCTGGGGCGGAGAGTTCGGGTCATAAGGAATGACCTGGGAATTGTAGGCTTCTTGGATTGACTGAGATAACCAATGATAAAGGGATTATTCTGACTGTGAATGGTTGTTCTCTTGGAGGATTTCATGGTCTAGAGCGTGGGTGGTACAGTGATTAACAGCTACAGTTGCTAACAAGGTCGGCAGTTCAAATCCACCAGCTGCTCCTTGGAAACCCTATGGGACAGCTCTATTCTGTCCTGTAGGATCGCTATGAGTACGAATCGACTTGACGGCAGCAGGCTTGGCTTGGGACTGTTCTTTTGTTAAGAAAAGGGGGAGAGGATTATTTTTGATCTCTAAAATCCTTTTAAAATTAAACTCTATTCCATTAATTTATTGAAAATGTTATATATAAAAAAAAATGAAAAAAACTGGAGATCATGATTTCATATATCATGATCTCCAGTTTTTTTCATTTTTTAAAGTTTATCTTTTTATTGCACCTTTAAACAAAATAGCAAATTTTATGCTTCATGCAGATTAGTATTGTTTTTATTTATTTATTTTATTTCTTCCCATACAAAAATTTATACATACATTGTTATGTCACCCTAATTGCTCTCCCCATAATGTGACAGCACACTCCTCCTTTCCAGTCCTTATTCCCCATGTCCATTCAACCAGCTCCTAATACTCTCTGCCTTCCCATCTCACTTCTGGACAGAAGCTGCCCATTTAGTCTGTTGTATCTACTTGAGCTAAGAGGCACACTCCTCACGAGTATCACTTTATGTCCCACAGTCCAGTCCAATCCCTGTCTGAAGAGTTGGACTTGGAAATTGTTTTATTTCTGGGCTGGTAGAGAATCCAGGGGCCATGCTTTCCAGGGTACCTCCAGTCTCAGTCAGACCATTAAGTCTGGTCTTCTTACTAGAATTTAAGTTCTGCACCACACCTTTCTCTTCCATTCGGGACTCTCTGTTGTGTTCCCTGTCAGGGTGGTTATTGGTGGTAGCCGGGCACCATCTAGTTCTTCTGGTCTCAGGCTGATGAAGTCTCTGGTTTATGTGGCCCTTTCTGTTTCTTGGGCTGATACTTTCCTTGTGTCTTTGGTGTTCTTCATTCTCCTTTACTCCAGGTGGTTGGGACCAATTGATGCATCTTAGATGGCAAGCTTTTAAGACTTGCAAGCTTTTAAGACCCCAGATGCCACTCACCAAAGTAGGATGCAGAATATTTTCTTAATAAGCTTTGTTATGCCAGTTGACCTCGATGTCCCCTGAAACCATGATCCCCAGAACCCTACCCCTGCTACTCTGTCCCTCAAAGTATTTGATTGTATTCAGGAAACTTCTTAGCTTTGGTTTAGTCCAGTTGTGCTGACTTCCCCTGTAGTGTGTGCTGTCCATCCCTTCACCTAAGATAATTCTTATCTACTATCTAGTTACTAAATAATCCTCACTCTCCCTGCCTTTCCTAGTAACCATCAAAGAATGTTTTCTTCTGTGTTTAAAGCTTTTCATGAGTTTTTATAATAGTGGTCTTATACAATATTTGTCCTTCTGTGACTGACTAAATTCACTCAGCATAATGACCTCCAGCTTTCTCCATGTTATGCTTCACGGCTTTATAGTTGCTCTTTATCGTTGGGTAGTATTTCATTGTGTGGATATACCATAATTTGTTTGTCCATTGATGGGCATCTGGGTTGTTTCCATCTTTTTGCTATTGTGAACAGTGTTGCAGTGAACATAGGTGTGCATGTATCTATTTGTGTGATGGCTCTTATTTCTCTACGATATATTCCAAGGAGCGGGATAGCTGGATCATATGGTACTTCTATTTCTAGCTTTTTAAGGAAGTGCCAAATTGATTTTCAAAGTGGTTGTTCAATTTTACGTTCATACCAACAGTGTATAAGTGTTCCAGTCCCTCCACAACCTCTCCAGCATTTATTAGTTGGTGTTTTTTGGATTAACACTAGCCTTGTTGGGGTGAGATGATATCTCATTGTAGTTTTGATCTGCATTTCTCTAATGGCTAAAGATCGTGAGCATTTCTTCATGCGTCTGCTAGCCACCTGAATATCTTCCTTGGCGAAGTGCCTGTTCATATCCTTTGCCCATTTTTTAATTGGGTTATTTGTCTTTTTCTTGTTGAGGTTTCATAGTATCTTGTAGATTTTAGAGATTAGACACTGATCGGATTTGTTGTAGCCAAAAAAATTTTTTCCTAGTCTGTAGGTTGTCTTTTTACTCTTTTGCTGAAGTATTTAATGAGCGTGTTTGATTTTTAGGAGCTCCCATTTATCTAGTCTCTCTTCTGGTGTTTGTGCCTTGTTACTCATGGTCCGTATTGTATTTATGCCATGTATTAGGACTTCTAGTGTTGTCCCTATTTTTTCTTCCATGATCTTTATCGCTTTTGATTTTATATTTAAGTCTTTGATCCATTTTGAGTTAGTTTTTGTGCCTAGTGTAAGGTATGGGTCTTGTTTCAGTTTTTTGCAGATGGATATTCAGTTATGCCGGCACAATTTGTTAAAGAGAATGTCTTTTCCCCAATTAACAGACTTTGGGCCTTTGTCAAATATCAGCTGCTCATAGGTGCATGAATTTATGTCTGGATTCTCAACTCTGTTCCATTGGTCTATGTATCTGTTGTTGTACCAATACTAGGCTGTTTTGACTACTGTTGCAGTATAATAGGTTCTAAAATCAGGTAGTGTGAAGCCTCCCACTTAGTTCTTCTTGAGTAATGCTTTGCTTATTCAGGGCCTCTTTCCTTTCCATATGAAATTGGTGATTTGTTTCCCCATCTCACTGAAAAATGCTGTTGGAATTTGGATTGGGATTGAATTGTATCTGTAGAACACTTTGGGTAGAATTGATATTTTCACTATGTTGAGTCTACGTATTCATGAGCAAGGTATGTTTTTCCACTTATGCAAGTCTCTTTTGGTTTCTTGCAATAGTGTCTTGTAGTTTTCCTTGTATAGATCTTTTACATCTGTGGTTAGTTATCACTAAGTATTTTATCTTCTTGGGGGCTATTGTAAATGGTATTGATTTGGTGATTTTCTCTTTGTTGGTGTAAAGGAATCCAACTGATTTTTGTACGTTTATCTTGTATCCTGAAACTTTGCTGAAGTCTTCTATTAGTTCCAGTAGTTTTCTTGTGGATTCATTGGGGTTTCCTGTGTATAAGATCATATCATCTGCAAATAGACATACTTTGACTTCTTCCCTACCAATCTGGATGCCCTTTATTTCTTTTTCTAGCCTAATTGCTCTGGCTAGGACCGACCTTCAGCACAATGTTGAATAAGAGTGGTGATAAAGGGCATCCTTGTCTGGCTCCCATTCTCAAGGGGAATGCTTTCAAAGTCTCTCCATTTAGGATGATGTTGGCTGTTGGCTTTGTATAAATGCCCTTAATTATACTGAGGAATTTCCGTTCTATTCCTGTTTTGTTGAGAGTTTTTAATCAAGAATGGATGTTGGACCTTGTCAAATGCCTTTTCTGCATCAATTGATAAGATCATGTGGTTCTTGTCTTTTGTTTTATTTATCTGATGGATTACATTGTTTTTCAAATGTTGAACCATCCCTACATACCTGATATAAATCACACTTGATCATGATGAATTATTTTTTTGATCTGTTGCTGAATTCTACTGGCTAGAATTTTGTTGAGGATTTTTGTGTGAATGTTCAAGAGTGATATTGGTCTGTAATTTTCTTTTTTTGTGGTGTCTTTACCTGGTTTTGGTATCAGGGTTATGCTGGCTTCATAGAAGGAGTTTGGGAGTATGCCATCCTTTCTATGCTCGGAAATACCTTTAGTAGTAGTGGTGTTAACTCTTCTCTGAAAGCTTGGTAGAAATCCTCCAGTGAAGCCAGCTGGGCCAGGGGTTTTTTTTGGTTGGGAGTTTTTTATTTACCTTTTCAATCTCTTCTTTTGTTATGGTTTATTTAGTTGTTCTACCTCTGTTTTTGTTAGTTTTAGGTAGATAGTGAGTTTCTAGAAATTTGTCCATTTCCTCTGGGTTTTCAAATTTGCTAAGAGTACAGTTTTTCATAGTTTTCTGTTAATTCTTTTAATTTCAGTTGGGTCTGTTGTGATATCACCCATCTCATTTGTTATATGGGTTGTGTGCTGCTTCTCCTGTTTTTTTGTCAGTTTGGCCAGTGGTTTATCAACTTTGTTAATCTTTTCAAAGACCAGCTTTTGATTTTGTTAACTCTTCCAATTGTTTTTCTATTCTCTATTTCATTTACTTCTGCTCTAATTCTTATTATTTCCTTTCTTCTGGCACCTGAGGGCTTCTATTGCTGCTCTCTTTCTAGTTGTTCCAGTTGTAGGGTTGATGTTTTATTATGGTCCTTTCTTCTTTTTGGATGTGTGCATTTATTGCTATAAACTTACCTCTGAGCACTGCTTTTTCTGTGTCCCAAAGGTTCTGGTAGGATGTGTTTTCATTCTTGGTTGAGTCTATGAATTTCTTTATTCCATCCTTAATTTCTTCTATAGCCCAGTAGTTTTTGAGGAAGGTGTTGTTCAGTTTCCATGTGTTTGATTTTTTTTCCTTGGATTTTCTGTTGTCGGTGTCTTCTTTTATGGCTTTATGGTCAGAAAATATGCTTTGTAATATTTTGATGCTTTGGATTTTGTTAAGGCTTGCTTTACGGCCTCATATGTGGTGTATTCTGGAGAATGTTCCATGTGTGTTGGAAAAGAAAGTATACTTGGCTGCTGTTGGGTCAAGTATTTGGTATATGTCTGTGAGATCGAATTGGTTGATTGTAGCGTTTAGCTCTTCTGTGTCTTTGTTGAGCTTCTTTCTAGATGTTCTGTCTTTCACCGAAAGTGATGTGTTGACGTCTCCTACTACTGTTGTGGAGCTGTCTCTCTTTTCAGTGCTGTTAGAGTTTGTTTTATATATTTAGGACCCCTGTTGTTGGGTGCGTAAAGATTTATTATAGTTATGTCCTCCTGGTATATTGACCCTTTAATCATTATATAGTGACCTTCCTTATCCTTTGTGGTGGATTTTACTTTAAAGTCTATTTTGTCAGAGATTAATATTGCCACTCCTGCTCTTTTTTGATTGTTGTTTGTTTGATATATTTTTCTCTCTCCTTTGAGTTTTAATTCGTGTCTTTAAGGTGTGTCTCTTTTAGGCAGCATATAGACAGATTGTGTTTTTTTTTTTTTAATCTAATCTGCCACTTTCTGTCTCTTTATTAGTGCATTTAGTCCTTTTACATTCAGCATAATTATTGGTAAGTATGAGTTTAGTGCTGTCATTTTGACTTTTTGTGTGTGTTGTTCAGTTTCTTTGTTTCACTTAATTTTCTGTGTCAAGTCATTTTTCTTTATGTATTTTCTTTTCATCTTTTTCATTGGTGTTGATTTTGTGTTTGCTGAGTCTTTATATTTTTCTAGTTTTTTATTTTGACTTGTAGGATTGTTAGTTCCTGTTGTGGTTACCTTAATATTTACCCCTGTTTTTCTAAGTTTATACCAGTCTTTTATTTCTTTATATCACCTTGACTTCCTCTCCATGTGAAAAATCTATGTCTGCATTTTTTTAAGTCCCTCTTTTTTGTTCTAATGTTGCCATCTTTTACATGTTGACATCTGTTTCCCTATTTTCAGTGTTTTAGCTTTGATTTACTTTTGTGCCTTCCCTATCTGGCTTGATAGCTGGTTGCTTTGTCCTGTGTTCTAGTCTTGGGTTGCTATCTGATGTTACTGATTTTCTAACCGGATGACTCCCTTTAGTATTTCTTGTAATTTTGTTTTGTTTTTTGTATATTCCCTAAACTTCTGTGTATCTGGAAATGCCCTAATTTTGCCATCATATTTGAGAGACAGTTTTGCTGGATATATAATTCTTGGCTGGCAGTTTTTTCCCTTCAAGGCTTTTTATATGTCATCCCATTGCCTTCTTGCCTGCGTGGTTTCTGCTGAGTAGTCCGAGCTTATTCTTATTGACTCTCCTTTGTAGGTGACTTTTTGTTTGTCCCCACCTACTCTTAAAATTATCTCTTTATCTTTGGTTTTGGTAAGTTTGATTATAATATGTCTTGGTGACTTTCTTTTGAGATCTACCTTATGTGGGGTTCGATGAGCATCTTGGATAGATACCGTGTTATTTTTCACGATATTAGGGAAGTTTTCTGCCAACAAGTCTTTAACAGTTCTCTCTGTATTTTCTGTTATCCCTCCCTGTTCTGGTACTCCAGTCACTCATAGGTTATTCCTGTTGATAGAGTCCCACATAATTCTCAGGGTTTCTTCATTGTTTATAATCCTTTTATCTGATTTTTCCTCAAATAGGTTGGTTTCAAGTGCTTTATCTTCAGTCTCACTAATTCTGACTTCTGTTGCCTCAGTTCTGCTCCTATGACTTTCTATTGAGTTGTCTACTTCTGAAACTTTATTGTTAATCTTCTGGATTTCTGATTACTGTGTGTCTATGGATTTTCGTTGCCTGTTAAATTTGTCATATGCTCTTCTCTAATCTTTTTAATTTCCTCTATTGTGTTCTGCATTTTGATTAATTTCCTTCCTAATTTCTTGAAGAGTTCTGTATATTCATCTTTTGTATTTTGCCTCCAGTAATTCCGAGAAATTTTCCTTCTCTGGAAAATTTCTAGTTTCTTTATTTTGGGAGCTTTCTGAAGCCATCATGGATTTCCTCTTTATGTGAGTTGGTATGACTGTTGTCTCTGAGCCATCAATACGTTATTTATTGATTTTATGTTTGCTTACTGTGTCCTAGTTTCTTGTTTTGTTTTGGTATGCCCTAATAAGCTAGTTTGATTATTGGCACCTTTGAAGCTCTGATATCCTGTCACCAGGTGCTTAGATCTGTTGGTAGGTTTATGAGCTCAGGAGTCCTCCCACCACTCATGTATGGATTCAGCTCAGGTGCCCAGGTAGGTAGCCCCCAAGTGTTTGGTGTAGGCTCTTACTTACATAGACAGGTACGGGTGATTGGTGTAAGCACAGGCATCTGGTTGTAGCAGGGGGACACACTCTGAGCAATGCAGGGGGTGACGGCTGCCCCTGTGTGTTCAGGAGGAAGGCGTGTCCCTGTTCAATAGAGCAGGTATGTGGGTGAGTTTTGCAGCTGGACTATGAGCACCTAATGCTGTTATCTGTAAGTACTGGGGGGCACCTCTTATTCACAGACCCCTATCACAGGTGGCTAGGTGGTGTAGGTAGAGCCACCAGTCCTCAAGCCCGTGATGTTGATAGGTGAAGACCCTGCTTAATGGGCAGAGCAGTGTCAAATGTCAAGAGCCTGCCACTTAACAGCTGAAACAGTTGAAGTTAGACTTCCGGTATATACCCTGTTGTACTGCGGTAATGAGGGCCTAAGCTGTTGAGATGGGCCCACAAAAGTGTATGCAGGGGGGTTCTGGACAGAGCTGGAGAAGGATGTAGAGCATAATTCTAACTTACAAAAAAAAAAAAAAAAAGACCAGATTTACTGGCCTAAAGGAGACTGGAGAAACCTCAAGAGTATGGCCCCCAGACACCCTTTCAGCTCAGAGGTGAAGTTACCTTCGAGGTTCACTGTTCAGCCTGGGAGTGGACAGCCCAGTAAAACTAAATGAGACTAACGAGGTACAGGAGTCCAGTGACAAGGGCCAGAAGGCAGACGGGGAGTAGGAAGCTGATGATAGGGAACACAAAGTTAAGTAAGGATACTGTTGATGTGTTGTGAGATTGTTAACCATTGTTATAGGGCAACATTTGTAGTAACTGTTAAATGGGAGGCTATTTTGTCCTGTAAGCCTTCATCTTGGGTGAGAATGGCAGCACAATTGGAAGAGCATAGTCAATGTCACTTAAATGTGTACGTAAAAAGTTTTGAAATGGTGTATCTTTGGCTATGTGTATTTTCACCAAAAAAAAAAAAAAAAAAAGCTGAGAATTCAGAGGGGTAAAATGTTGTGGGGTTGTTAAGCAAAGTCATAAAACAGCATGTGTACTACTGTTATATGAGAAACTGTTCTGTAAGCCTTCATCTGAAGTACAATAAAATATTTAAAAAAAAAAAAAGTGTATGCAGGGGGAAAGGCACTGAAAGTCGATGGATCCCTTATGCCTGTGCCTAGGTAAAGTTGCTGTGCCTACCCTGGGTTCCTGGCTTTGGGTAACCGGCAGTTTATTTTTTTCCGTTTGTTAATTTCTTCACTCTCCAAGGCCAGCTGAATAGCTCCGGGCATGTGACGGATCCTACTTCCGGCCCAGGGGACTTGGCAGTTCCTGAAGCTGGTCCGGGCCCCAGTGCAGAGCAGGGAGCGGGGAGGTAAATGAGAGAGAGGTTTTTCCCCAAGGGGGTTATTTTTGTTCCATGTGGTAGGCTGTACTCAAGTACTTATCTTTCGCTAATGAGGACTTCTTCTCACTGGTTCTGGGTTACCGTGTAGACTTTCAGTGGCTGGGTCTCTCCGGGTTCAGAAAGCTTGCCTCCTGAGCATCGCTGCTTGCCTGCCTCACCGCTCGCCCCCGAGCTGCTCACGCCTGAAGGGCTCAGGCTCTTGCCGGGTTAGGTCTGGCAATTCCTCGCTACTTCCGAACCGTCCCCACACCCCCGCCGTTCAATCCAGTTCCTCAGCTCTGCCTTTGATGTTCAAGGCTCCCAGATTGCCATATATAATCGAATCACTTGTTTTTTTGAGTCTTTGTTATAAGAGGGTCTGCCCGAAGCTTCTGACTGCTCTGCCATCTTTGCCCCGCCTCTAGATTAATATTATTTTAAAGAGCATAAATGCACAATAAAAATGTATTTTCCAGCTTTGAAGAGGCTTATTGATGAAGACTTAACGATGATGCAGAATTGGCATGTGTGTTTATATAACACACATTGTGAAATAGTCTTCTCTCCCTTCCTCCCCTTCGTCATACAGGATGAATTAGAGGTCTGAGAGAAGGAAAGCTGACAAATGATTTGCACCATCACAGACTGATTAGCAGCCTGGCTGTAGTTGTTTGCTTGGTAGGCTCAGAGCTTGCTGTATTCTAAGACTTTTTGTGTGTATACTTGGAAAGCTGTGTTACAAAGTGCCTCAGACCCAGAAGAAGTTGATGATTTTCCATTTCTTCTTAAAGTGACCAGAAAATCAGTGATTAACACGAGTTTTTTTGATACCCGAGTACAGCCAGACTAAAAACTGCACAGAAGAAATCAAACCAGAGTACCTTTCCGAGCAAAGCTTTGATTGTTTGGTTTCTCTTTTGTTGGTTCTTTCCTGAAAATCAGTCCTGTATGACACTCACCAGAGGTGGTTAGACTTGAGGAATAGAATTGTATCTTGCAGAACTCCTTGTGGGCTGAAAGCTGGCACAGACTCATCCAGGTACTTCCTAAGGCCCGCCCCTCACACTGCTTGTGTCAGTCCAGGACTGGGCTTGTTAACTGGAGGCAAATGTGGGGCTTAAACATAGACTTTCCGAATAGTTTACTGACTAATCCCAGGCACTGACCTGGTCAGGGAAAAATGATCCATATGTAACTTTCCTATCCCTCTCTCACCACCCCTCAGCAGTACGCATTGCCTTCTGGAACACCTGTGAGTGCTCCACAGCGACTTGATCGGCACTGACATGGCCTGGCAGTGCCCTCCGACAATCTCTTTCACTCCTAAGTTTATCACAGCTTTGCATTACTAGTGAAATATGTAATAAGACACTGTCTTTCCTTTTTGCTCTTTGATAGTTTGAATAGTAATGTATGCCAAGATCAGGCTAATATTTGGCTTTTTCAAAATCACTTTAATAATTTTCTGTTTGTTTTTAATAAATAATTCGTATGGGGGCAAGTGAAGGGATATCAGAGAAACTGATTTACATGTTGAAGATGCAGCTGTTGACTCTGATGTTGGAAATGTCCTTCTTTAACAGTCTTGACTGCATTCCACATTAGAGGTTCAGAGTGAATTGGAGGGATTTCTGCTGTCATTAGTTTATTCTGTGGCTGAGACTGTTTGTTTGCCTGTGCGTATACCTTTAGGTCATTAAATGCTACAGAAATGAGAAATGAAATACAGATTTTCCCTCCCTCCCACTCAGATGTCAAAACAGTTCTTTAGTTCATATCAGGTCAGTAATAATATGAGCTTGGTCTGTCTTAAGCCAGGCATAAGCCTGCTTATCTTAGAGTGAAACAGTCCTTCTATTCAGAGGTAAATAAATTTAACTTTTGCTTGTTTAATACTTAATGTTTATTTTCGCATTTCATGGTATTAAGTTCCTACTAGCTAGTTTTCCTCCCCTCTAAATGATGACTGAAGTTCCCGCCATTTTAGAAGAAATTTCTTTGTCTTTTGAGGTTGGAAATTAATGGTAAAATGAAAAAATCTATAGCATCAGCATCCTTAAAATGTGAAGTTTGTTAACTATTCTCCCCATTTTGAAGATGAAATATCCCCATTAAAGTTGGAAAATTCAGAAAACTAAAAAAAGGGAAAAAGCTCGTATATTTGCTTCAGAAAAAGTGAAATATTGTGATCATTTATATATAATTTCTTATAGTACTTTTCAAAGCTGAATATGTTTAAAATAAAACCACCACCACCAAAACAATAAAACCTAAACCCCCAAGACATATAAACCAAAACCAAACCTGTTCCTGTTGGATCGATTCTGACCCGTAGTGATCCTGTAAGACAGAGTGCAACTGCCCCATAGGGTTTCCAAGGCTGTAGTCTTTACAGAAGCAGACCGCCACACCTTTCTCCTGTGGTGCCTGGTGGGTTTGAACAGTTGGCCTTTCAGTTAGCAGCCAGCACTTAACTAATGTGCCACCAGGGCTTCTCCCCAAAATGTATATAACACTTGATTGTGATGACACTGCATATGAAATTTTATATCTTCCTTTTCATTTAACATGATAAACAGAAGTATTTCCCTAATTACAAAGGTATTAAACTTTTAACAAACGTCATTTTTAATAACTACATAGTTTTCCATATAGTAAATTTGCCACCTTGTTATTTAGTCCCTTATTTCTGGACACCTAAGGTTATTTACTGTTTTCTTTTTCCAGTTTAAACAATGTAGTAGTGAACATCTTTGTGCCTAAGCTATGCCTGCACTGCAGATGATCTCAGTAGGATAGACTTCCAAAGGTGGAATTAATGGCTCAAAGGGTGTAATCAGTTCTTCGGATGCAAACTACAAAATTACTGTAAGAGAAGGTACATGAGACTAATACTTGCATTATCAAAAACTGTTTATTGGATGTCTAAGTTGGGCAACATTTGGTAGCTTGTTTTGGATTCTTTTTAAATACTTTTCTTCTCTAGTGGGTAGAGACTTTAAAGGATTTTAATTAGTAGGTAAAAGAAAATCTGACATATTTAAGGCCCTTTATACAGTTGGGCAGTATCTCCAGTGACTGTATTGGTGTTTGACTATTGTACTAGACTACTATACCTTGTAAGTTTTTGACTGTGACCTAGAGTAAGAAAATATGTTTTACATCTGAATTCAAACCTCTCTTTCATTTTGATAAACACACGTGAATACTTATCCTTACTACTTACGATGTACTCCATAGTTTTTATTTTATTCCGAAATTTTCTGTTTTTTTTTTTCAGTGGCTCACTATCGTCTAAATTAATTTTATAAGCCCTTAAATAGTCCAACTCACAGTTTGAAAAATACTGTACTATACTATATAAGGAGCCCTGGTTGCACAGTGGTAAAGAGCTCGGCTGCTACCCGAAAGGTTGGCAGTTCGAATCAACCAGCCGCTGCTTGGAAACCTTATGGGGCAGTTCTACTCTGTCCTGTAGGGTTGCTGTGAGTCGGAATTGACTTGACGGCAGTGGGTTTGGTGAGTTTGTGTTTAACAGCCAGTGAATTCATTAAGACATAATAGTGTTGTTTCAGTAGGACACAAGAGGTTTTGTTTTCCTTTTTTGGACTGCTTTTACTTTTCTGTGTGTGGGTAGGAATCTTGGTTTTTTTTTTTTTTTTTTTTTTTCCTTTCATCCTGGCAATACCTGAGGTGTAAAGAAGTTATGTAACTTGCCCAAGTTCACACAGCTGTGAGTGGTCAAGCCGGAACAGGAACCCAGCTCTGAGAGACTCCCATGTCTGTGGTCTCAGTGCCATGTTTTATAGTCCAGTGCTCCTGAGCCTTACACTTGTCAATGTAGAAGCCATCCCAGATTATGTCATACTGAAGGGTGCTGAAGCATCCAGAGGAAAACCACCTGAAGCTTGTAGGAGGACTCAGCCAAGCTAGTTAATTATAGGTTTACTGAAAAGCTGATCACATTCGTGGTGTGTGAAATTCACCCAGGAGCTGAGACACAAGAAGCAGAAGTAACCCTGGGTGAAGCACTGCTTTTTACTTTGAAGTTCATCCCAGTCAGATTGGAGAACCTGATTGTGAACAGGGTAGAGTTAGAAGTGGCTAGCAAGGTTTCAGTCAGTGGGGGAGGATCTTCACATAGCAGGCAGAAGGGCCAGTTAAAAATCAAATCCCATCGCTTTACTTAGGCTTTCAAAACCTCGGTGTCTTCCCATTGCCCTTTGGATAAAGGCACTGGCTTTGTCTTGCCAGCAAGGCCCTGCAGACCCTGCATTCTGAAGGAGCTGATGGCTCTAAGGTGCAGAGGGAGGCAGTGACCTCATGGTTCAGTAGCGTTTGTGAAGCGTCTTCATGATGGAATATTGGTCTCTCTGGTCACAGCCTTCCTTCTGGCTTTCTTATTGAATCCTCCTTGTCTTAGTTTCTCAGGGCTGCCGTAACAAAGTACCACAAGTGGGTGGCTCTAAAGAACAGAAATTTATTGTCTTGTAGTTTTGGAGACTAAACCCCCTCACCAAAAAAAAAAAACCAAAAAAAAAAAACCATTGCTATCGAGTCCATTCCAACTCATAGCAGCCCTATAGGACAGAGTTTCCAAGGCTATAATCTTTACAGATAAGAGCTTGGCTGCTAACCAAAAGGTTGACATTGCGAATCCACCAGCCACTCCTTGGAAACCCTACGGGGCAGTTCTACTCTGTCCTATAGGGTCGCTATGAGTTAGAATTGACTTGATGGCAGTGGGTTTGGGTTTTTTTTGCGGGGGTTTGATCTTATAGAAGCAGTCTGCTACATCATTCTCCCACGGAATGGCTGGTAATTTCAAACTGCTGACCTTTTGGTTAGCAGCCAAGCGCTTAACCACTGCACCACCAAGAGAGTCCCAATTCCGGGTGTAAGCAGGACTGTGCTCTGTCCACACTAGATCATTCCTTGTGTCTTTCAGCTTCTGGCAGCCCTAGGCGTTCCTTGGCTTGTAGATGGATGCTCACATGGCATCTTCCCCTGTGTGTGTCTCTCCCTGTCTGTTTTCCCTTTTTGTAGGCCACCACTCAGAGATATTAGATTTAGGATTCACCCTACTCCAGCACGACCTAAATAACATAACAAAAGAAAAGACCCTATTTCCAAACAAAGTCACATTCATAGGTACAGGGGTTAGGACTTCAGTATATCTTTTCAGTCTATAATAGTCTTCCTTACCAAAATGATTCTGCTGAGAGAGGCCCAAGGCCCAGTGCAGGGCTTGTGTAAGGAGGCAGCCATAATTTAAACAAATTCTTGAATTGCTGTAACTTCTTAAAAGGACGATGTGGGTGACTTGATGTGAATGTAACGTGTGGAAAGAGACATTTTATCTAGAGAGTTTTCAGAAGCACCTGGCAGCAACTGAAAACTTCCCCAGTGGAATGTACCCTTCTATGTTGTTAGTTGCTGTTGAATTGGCTCCTGCTTATGGTGACCTTACGCACAGTAGAACGAAATGTTGCCCATTCCTGTGCCATCCTCATGATCATTGGTATGTTTGAGTCCATTGTTGTGGCTGTTGTGTCAGTCCATCTCATTGAGGACGTCCCTCATTTCCACTGACCCTCTACTTTACCAAACATGATGTCCTTTTCTAATGATAGGTCTTTCCTGATGATGAGTCCAAAGTAGGCAAGCCAGAGTCTCGCCATCTTCACTTCTAAGGGGCATTCTATGGGATACAACAATCGTCGAATGGCTACATTTTAATTAACTGTCCTGGACATTTTTAATTATGGAAGAAAATACTTTTTATGATTTCTTGCCTTGGTAGCTCCGAGATCATGGACAAAATCTGTCACACAGGGGGCTCAGCACTTGTTCACATCCCTGCCATTCCTCTTATTCTCTCTCCCTGGGTCTTGAAAGGGGCTGTGATATAGTGCCAATGGCTTTTGACATATTTTACTAAACACTTCTTGCTGGGTTCCCAAGAAAGATGGTCCAACCTAATGAGGAAATTATTAAACAATATCGTTAATATCACAAGTAAAATTTTGCTGAAGATCATTTAAAAGTGACTGCAGCAGTATATCGACAGGGAACTGCCAGAAGTTTAAGCTGGATTCAGAAGAGGACATGGAACCAGGGATGTCATTGCTGATGTCAGATGGATCCTGGCTGAAAGCAGAGAATACCAGAAAGATGTTTGCCTGTGTTTCATTGACTATGCAAAGGCCTTCTATTGTGTGGATCATAACAAATTATGGATAACATTGCAAAGAATGGGAATTCCAGAACAGTTAATGGTGCTCATGAGGAACCTGTACACAGATCAAGAGGCAGTTGTTCGACAGAACAAGGGGATACTACGTGGTTTAAAGTCAGGAGAGATGTGCGTGAGGGTTGCATCCTTTCACCATACCTATTCAATCTGTATGCTGAGCAGATAATCCAAGAAGCTGTACTATATGAAGAAGAATGGGGCATCAGGATTGGAGGAAGACTCATTAACAACCTGCATTATGCAGATGACACACCCTTGCTTGCTGAAAGTGAAGAGGACTTGAAGCACCTACTGATGATCAAAGACCACAGCCTTCAGTATGGATTGTACCTCAACATAAAGAAAACAAAAATCCTTACAACTGGATCAATAAGCAACATCATGATGAGTGGAGAAAAGATTGAAGTTGTCAAGGATTTCATTTTACTTGGATCCACAATCAACATCCATGGAAGCAGCAGTCAGGAAATCAAAAGACGCATTGCATCGGGTAGATCTGCTGCAAAAGACCTCTTTAAAGTATTGAAAAGCAAAGATGTCACCTTGAAGACTAAGGTGTGCCTGATCCAAGCCATGGTATTTTCAGTCGCCTCATGTGCATGTGAAAGCTGGGTGATGAATAAGGAACACCAAAGAAGAATTATTGCCTTTGAATTGTGGTGTTGGCAAAGAATATTGAATATACCATGGACTGCCAAAAGAATGAACAAATCTGTCTTGAAGTACAGCCAGAATGCTCCTTAGAAGCAAGGATGGCAAAACTGTGTCTCACATACTTTAGACAGTTATCAGGAGGGATTAGTCCCTGGAGGAGGACATGATGCTTGGTAAAGGAGAGGGTCAGTGAAAAAGAGGAAGACCCTCAATTAGATGGATTGACACAGTGGCTGCAACAGTGGGCTCAAGCATAACAACAGTTGTGAGAATGGCGCAGGACTGGGCAGTGTTTCTTTCTGTTGTACATAGGGTTGCTGTGGGTCGGAACAGATTCAATGGCACTGAACAACAACACATTTACTGAGTTGGAGCCCTGGTGGTGCAGTGGTTAAACATTTGGCTGCTAACCAAACGGTCGGCAGTTGGAATCCACCAGCCACTCCTTGGAAACTATCAGACGGTTCTCCTTTGTCCTATAGGGTTGCTATGAGTCAGAATCCACTCCATGGCAACGGGTTTTGTGTGTTGTTTATTTACTGGATTAACAAACTAGGAAATCTCTATGATCCTCTAAAAGCCCCCCAGTAGACCCACCCCAGAAAAATCTAGCCTTATTTTTCTCTTATAGTTATGATGACTTAAAATGGCAAACTTTAGGTACTTTGCTGCAACTTTCCAGCACAGTATTTTTTCTTCTCATGGTTTCCTCCCATGTCTCAATGGCTCATGTTTTTCAGAAGAGTAACAGTTGATGTGCATGCTGATGTGTGTATAATGTGCACGTGTTCAAGATGGTAAAGTTGCATTCATCACTCCCCAGTAGTCTTGGGGGGATGACTCGTGCTCTTCTTTCCTCTGTGCCTCTGTGTTTCCCCGCCTGTCTTAGTACAACCTGGAGCAGAGTGTGCAGTGCCCGGTGGAAGCGATGCTTGAGCACTCCAGACGGAGCACAGAAGAATTAGGATGGAGCGTCTATTGTGCTAGGCTAATTGCCTTATTGATTCAGCTTTAGAAATGAAATGGATTGTTTAAACATTTTTGTTTTTATGATTGTCTTAATTTAGGTTTTATGACACCCGGCAGCAGATCCGGGATGACAGCATTCTGAAGCACATTTATTTGGATCGTCCCCTGTAGTTTTTCCGAATGCAAATCTTGTCCATCTGGCTGCCTATTATACATCCCTCCCAAGCTCCCCAGACTTGATTAAATTCAGAACAGCTCTGCTTTGCTAGTTGCATCTCCAATTTTATCATTAGTTATGCTTCAGATTTCCTTGCGTCTGAGACAATCCTCAGAGGACCTAGTGTTCCCTTTCTGTCTACTTCCCGCAGAATCAGAATCTTTGAAAGGCTAGTTGTTACAGAATGAGATAGGAAGTAAAGTCTAGGTTTACTTTTCTTTTTTTTCTTCTTAAAATGTAAGTTGTATGTCAGTTCTGAAAAGTAAGTAAAATACGGATGGATGATTGCTTGAGTTTTGGATTTGGCTGTGAATTTGATTGCAAGGAATCGTAAAAATCTTCTGGAATGGCGTACCCATAGACCGAATAAATAGTCTTCAGATTCTGTGGGATATAAATACACACAAAGAATTTGAATTGTTCTGCTTTCTCTGTTGTCTGTTAATATTATTCCATTGGATTCAAGTAGTGAACCAGTTGTTTCTTCTCTGAAAATACTTGGGGAAAACATCTTGTTAAAAACACCTTATTATTTACCTTTTAGTTTTAGCCATATGACCAGATTTTCTAAGAGGTTGGTTCCACTGTATTTGACCTGAATTATATGTTCTTTTTTCCCCAGCTTTGTTATGTTATCTTTTATAGTCTTGTTTATTTAATTTCTTTACGTTCTCTCTCCTTTTCATTGTCTTTGAGACAGTTTGTGATTAGATGGCCATGATTCCGGTTTTGATTTTCTCCCATCTGCCTTTAATGCTACCCTTCATTAAAACTATTGATGAGTTTCTCTGTTTTCTGAACTTTTGCTACAGTTCCGTGTGTAATCAGTGCTTCCTTTCTAGTCTCTTTTGAACTCTAGGATTACGTGGTCTTGTTTTCCTCAGGTCTCTGTTGCATACACTCCCCCAACCAGATCTCTCTTGCTGATCAGGCAGAACGAAGTCCAGGGAATCCGTGCCTCTCATGCTTTCAGTGTCTTCTAATCAATGATGTAATAAAAGTCTGTGCCTTGCTAGAAATCAGTAGTAATTAGATCATTAAAAAAAATCTATATTTCATCTTCATACTGGATCCTACACATTTATTTTAACTGTAATCCAAATTCAGACTTGATTTTTTAATCTTCTGCAGAAATCATAAATGTAGACATATGAGTTGGATTCTCTCTAAAAACGTTTTTCTTCCTGTTATTTTAGCTATTTTATTTCTTTTTGTTTGGTTCCTCTTCTCCCTTTTTTTGGTGGGAGAAGATATAGTGATATTATATATGCATACTTTTTGTTTAAAAAATTAAATGAAAAAAATTTCATTAAAAAAAAAAAAGCATCTTCCTTCCTCCAGGAGAAAAAGTAGTGCCTTGTGCATTCCTGGGGAGTAGTTTCTGTATCCTTGGACTTGACTGCTGTAGAGGAAGTGAGCTTTTGGGGGATGTCATTTTGCTAGAGGGATTGTTGATCACAGTGGCTGCATACTTATAACCGGTTACTTTGGTGAAATAGCACTTCCCCTTTCTTTCAAGGTAGAAAGAGTTGTTCTCCTGCTGCCACAGTTTGTTGAAATTCCCTTTCCTGAATTTATTTGTTCCAGCTCATATAGAATTTGTAAAGGGTATGACTTACATTGTGCGCTCATCTGTTTATGTTATCTGAAAAATAGGGTTCATAATGCCTGTTCAAAGGATGTCGTGGGGATTAAATAGATACATCAAACGCCCGACACATAGTAGATGCTTAATAAACATTAGTTTCTTCCCTTTGCTCTTGGTTACTCAGTTAACTTAAAAAAAAGACCTGTTCCTTCAGTAAAAAATGATGTAGAATATGATAATTCAGGTGATCCAAAGCCGGGTTGCAAAGTGTGATATATGTATGTTTATATGCATATATGTTTGTATGGGTGTAAGTATGTATGTGAATGATAGAATCTTACAGAAGGAAGAATCAATGACTTTTTGGTGATAGGAACCTAAAGAGGCATACACCTGTGGAGGGAAACCCTGGATCAAGGTATAACTATATAAAACCCAGGAAGCACCAAGTTTAGAAAGGAGAAAGAATCAATGAAGCTAAGAGATTACAATCTGATAATAAATGAGATCGTGTACGAACACCTCAGGAAGGATATGTCAAGCAGAACTTTAAAAAATATTTATTAAAATAGTTTCAAAACTGATTATTTAATTTGGCAGCACATCCTAACTTGGAGAGAAAAGGGGAAAAAAACCAAAAGCTCCTTCAGTAATTTATAGATTATGCAAATGATAAATACTTTCAGAGCTTAAAATTTATAGCATCATTTGCTATAAAATTAGGCAGTTGTTAAAAGATCATCTGTATGAGACCGAAAGGTCAGCAATTACTCTAAAGAAAGGATGAGAAGGTAAGGGGGCAGGGAAACTACAGAACAACCAGAACACAGTTAAGGGGAATGTTGACACATTGTGAGAAATGTAACTAACATCACTGAACAATTTGTGTGGAAGTTATCAAATGGGAACCTACTTTGCTGTGTACGCTTTCACTGAAAACACAATAAAATATTATTTAAAGAAAATCAAGCAGTTGTAAGTATGATTTGGGAAGTAAATTTATGGCATTAACCTTCTTCCTGATAACCAAAAAAGATATCAGATCCTGACTGTCATGAGTGACAAATTGGCCAGCATTGAAGGCTTCAGAGCAGAGAGTGGACAGAGAAGTTACAGAAAACTGCTGCCTGGCCGGATGTGCCTCCAGTTTTCAGTATAGTAGCATGTTGTTTTGTTTAGAAAAATAGGTTGCCATCAAGTCAACTCATGGAGACCCCATGTGTGTCAGAGTGGAACTGTACGCCATAGGGTTTCAGTGGCTAATTTTTTCAGAAGTAGATCACCAGACTTTTCTCCCTGGCACCTCTGAGTGGACTTGAACCTCCAATTTTTTTGTTAGCAGCCAAGTGTATTAACTATTTGCACCACCCAGGGACTTTGACTGGAGGAATAGTTATTAAGAAATGGGAAAGCTGAGCACTGGAACTCATTGGCACAGCTGTAAGTACATAAATTTAATAGGATTCAAAGGCCATTGTTTTCCCACAGGTAGGTTAAACCCAGCAGGTATCCACAGCTGAACTGGATCTTCTCTACTTCCTCTTTATGCCTTGTTGCCAGCCTCTGATTACCATCCTTGTCTGCTGGTTTGTCCTTCTGCCCCACCTCTCATCATGTACCAAGTGCCACCCCCCTCTTTAAATAGCTTCAAATCCCCTCCCCACTTGGCTTGTCACAGCAGCTTCCTGACTGATACTTTCCCTCCTTTGTTTCCCTCTTCATTCTTTCCCTCTCTGCAGCCTTGGCGATTCCACTCCTGCAGTAACTGTCTAGTGCCTGGAGATGAAATCCAGATTCTTTCATAAACTCCTTTCACCACTTCCCCCGTCTACGCTTACGTATTTTGCAGTATGTCTTGAAGGCCCAATAATGCTCTTTTTCTTTTTAAACCTTTGTTTCTTTGTTGTACTGGTTCCTCTGCCTTCGATACCCTTTCTCTTCTCCTGTTTAACCTGACTGGCCAACCTGTTCTCTAGTAAGCCTTCTGAGTCTCCTTTGTTCTCCCTCAGCACTTGGCCCAGCAAAACACTCTTCACTGCTGGTTGATGCGCTGCGGCCTTGAACTCTTTCCCCACCCCAGACTTTCAGCTCGGGGTGGAGGGGGCGGGGGCAAGATCTCCCCATTGTATTTCTTGCACGTAATGCCTAAAACCTGTTGCAGTGGAGTTGATTCCAACTCACAGCAATCCTATAGGAGAGAGTAGCGTTTCCAAGGCTGTAATCTTTACAGAAGCTGACTGCTACATCTTTCTCCTGTGGAGCAGCTGGTGGGTTCCAACTGCCGACCTTTTTGGTTCACAGTCGAGCCACCAGGGCTCGTTACGTAATGCCTATACCTAATCAGTTTTCAATAAATATTTCTTGACTGTTGAATTAAATAATGATAGGGAATTAAAATGTTTCTTTACTGCCTTTCAGGGTGTCATTTAGGACACCTTTTAGTTGTCTGCAACAGTGGATTTCATCACTATTGCCCCATGTTTAAGAGACCTAGTTATTTGCCTGATATTAAACTATCAACAATCCAAATGGTGTTTTCCCTATTTCAACGATAGCACTAATTCATGCGTCTCGGGAGAGGCTGGTTGCTAGGAGATCCTTTTTCTTCGAGATAATCTACGTTTTGAGTTAATGGTTGCTCCTTGTTGGTTTTTCTTTCTTTTTCTTCCTTCTTGTTGAGAAGAACTGTTTACTTGATCATTCTTTTTATTGTTGGGCTTATTTGTTAATTATCGTTGAATGGTGGGCTTGTACGCATGATGGAGTAAATGTCATCTCTGTCTTCAGGTGGTAATAATTTCAGTGGAAAATAATCACAGTGCATCTTTGTGTGGTAATCCAGAATTCCACTGGCCTTAACCTACATTATCTCATTGTCACAGAACGGAGTGAAGCAGTCAGCATTATCATCATCCTTACTATAGAGTCGGAGAAATTGAGACTTAAGAGAAATAACATGATTTGCTCAAGTGTCCAGGCAGAGCAAAGACCAGAATTCAATTGCACATTTTTTATCCTGTGCCTTGCTGGATCTTAAACTCTGCAATACATGCTTAATAATCTGACACCATGGTGAACTAGACATTGTCAGAGTCGTCAGTGTGATGCACACCTTTTCTATTTTCCTTTTTCTGAATTTAAACTTTTCATTTCACTGAAAAAAAATTTTTTTTTAATGGATATCTTTCTAAATGTAAACACCAGCAGTCACATTTGATTTGCTGAAGAAAATCATCAGTGATTTGTACCCTGTGTCCATAGGAGGAATCAGCTGCTGCTTCTGACACTCCTGGTTTTCCACAGCCTGGCCTGAAATCCACCTTTCCAGCTTTTCTTTTCTTCTGCTTCTTTTCTAGAACTTGCCATGCAAATCTACTGGCTGTCTTTAAGTAACTGAAGTCAACTTATCCTCTTTCCTTCCACCAGGGACCTTGGCCCATCCTCTTCCTTCTGGTTGAAATGACCTCAATCTCTGAACAATTTTCTCCAAACGAGAATCCACCTCCTGAGCATTGGTTAAGAACTCAGCTGCTAACCAAAAGGTTGACAGTTCAACTCCACCAGCCGCTCCTTGGAAACCCTATGGGGCAGTTCTACTCTGTCCTATAGGGTAGCTATGAGTCAGAATTGACTGGACGGCAGTGGGTTTTTTGGTTTTTGTTTTTGGTTATCAGGCCCAGTGAGCACTCACCTGCTCTATGAGGTTGTTTCCGTTCTACCCATAAAACCAGGAGCCCTTCCCATCAGTGCTACCCACAGAATCCTGACTGCTTCTGCTTTGTTTAAGGATTATTTGTAGAAATGTGTTCCTTCTGTGAGTAGGTGGAAGCTCCTTCACAGCAGGGACTCTGTAAAATATCTTTGTTATTACAGATGTTTGGTGGCATATAGAAGACATTAAACAAACATTTGAATCATTTGGATTCGTTCACTGACTCCTTTATGCAGTCAGTGCACATTGGGAGGGACACTCACTTAACTCAGCAGTTACAGGGATATAAGTTGATAAAGCACAGGCATGTACTGAGCTTGGTGAGAGGGAGGAGAAGGGTACTTGAGCATGCCCTGGGGGGCTGGAGAGGGCTTCCAGGACCCCAGCCATTGGCCTGAGACTTGAGGGGGAGCAGGAGTTGACTAGATGGGCTGACCTACCGTGGGTGTTCCTGGAATAGGGGGACGGCCTACACCAAATGCATGAAAAACTGAACGAACTTTGTGTGGTGGCTTAGTGTTGCTGGGGCACAGAGTGTGAGGCGAGGGAAGTAGGAAGCAAGTGGGACAGGAAGAGTTGGCCAGTTGCGCAGAGGAGAAATGACTAAGCATGTCAGTCAGCAAGAGCCTGTGTATCCTGATTCAGTGGAGACATAGAAGTGAGTGGGACCGTGAGACTCACAGATAATAAAATACTCTGAATGCATCACCTTGTACCTGTGCTTGCATTTAATTCAGTATGGATGTGAGCAGGTACTAACATCAATCTTGTTGGTCTTACTATTTCCCTGTCCCTCCCTCCCCTCCCCCCATATTGACATTTTGTCACCCTTTTTATGTCCCTTGTCCCCCACCCCCCCAGCCCCAGCCTGACCTGTAGTGGATGTGGTCTTAATCAGTGAAATGCTAAAGGGGGAGTCATGTTAGGATGAAGCAAGAGTCCTGCAAAAGTCACAACCAGCCTTTTCAATTGTAAAATGAAAGAAATTTGTTTGTAATATGAACTGTGACCATACTGAATGATAGTCTTTAAACTTTCAGACGTTCAGGTTGATAATTCTGTCAGGCAGGGACCTTGCCTGTCGTATTCACTGCTGTGTTTGCATTTCAGCATTCAGCACAGGGCTTGGCCTAGGGTAGGCGTGACACTGAATAAGGAAATATGTGTATAATTAGATACATGTGCCAACAGTTAACGCCCACAGCTGCTAACGGAAAGGTTGGAGGTCCAAGTCCAGCCAGAGGCGCTTGGAAGAAAGGCTTGGTGATCTATTTCTGAAAAGTCAGCCACTGAAAACCCTATGGAGCACAGTTCTACTCTGACACATGTGGGGTCGTCATGAATTGACTTGAAAGCACTTTTTAAAAAAATGTGTGTATATGTATGCATATAAAAAATACAGCATCTATTATACCTCTTCTGTAAAATTTTATAATTTTCTCTATAATGGTCTTACACATCTTTTGTTAGGTTTAATGATAGGTTTCTTGTGTTTCTGTTGCTTAGTAAATGGAACCTTTCTTACATTATTACTGTTCTTACACTCACTAATAGTTTCTCAGTGAATTCCCTATTGTCATTACAAGGCAAAGTTTTCATTGTGTGAACAGTGGTACAGACAAGTAGCAGCTGTTTGTCATTATGACAACCGAAAATGTCCCCACACATTTCTGAACACCTCTAGGGTATGGTACCACTTGTTTAGTTGAGCACTATTACTAAGATACAGAAATGAAATAGATTTCCATGCTAAATTGTATTGCATTTTGCACCAATAGATTTTTAAAGCTCCTTGCATTTTCTTTGTGGCTGATTATATGCAAATAATGACAACTCTGTTTGTTCTTTTCCTATTCAAAAAATCCTTTAAGTCCTGATTCGTTGACTAGGGCATCCAATATGTCGTTGAATGGAGGAGAGCGGGATCCTACCTTCATTCCTTCCTTTAAGGAGAATGCATCTGATGTTTCACCATTGAGTATGATGATCACTGTAGGTTTGGGGCAGATCGTCTCTATCAGATTAAAGGAGTTTGCTATGAGTCTGTTTTATCCTGAGAGGTTATGGAATTTGGGACTACTACTAGCTGAACTTTTTTCATTTCATACAATGTATCTGTTTTTCACTCTTAGTGATTTTCTCAGGTCTGTTTCTACTTCACAAGTGCTGTGTTCGGGTATCTCACATCTGCAGTTTAACACATATATTGAGTTTTAGATTTAGATGACTGTGTTTCTTATTTGTAGAAAGTGTCTGTGTATTCATGTACATTGTTATTTTTTAAAACTTCCTATTCTTGTTTCAGAGTCGTTTTTTCCTTTATATTTTATATCTTTTATTTGTTTAACCATTGTGCCCCTGTTTATTTTATGATCTTTATCCATCTATTATCCAGAATTCTTGAGGGCTGAATCTTGCTCATGATGGATTGTTTCCTCCTATGTTTTGTAATTTTAGGTGGTGAGCTTGCCTATGTTTAGAGGGCATAATCTGTTGGAGTCCTGGGAGGCAGGCTCTTCCAGAATGGTTTTGCAATCAGGAGGTACCCTGGGGGTATTAACTGGCACATGACCAATTTGGTGTTAATTTCTCATGCAGAGGTTTTCTGGACTACATGTGTAGAGTAGAACCCCAGAACTCCATCAAACACACAGACACATGGTTACCAGTGGTTACTGGGGGAATGGGGAGATTTTTTTTTCTCCCTCCCAGGCCAACCCTCCTTTTCTTCCTGGATCCATAGGTGATGTTTTTTTTTCAGTTCAGTTTTTCGCTGTAATTTCAGCTGTATGAAAAACATAGATTCCAACTCCTGGCCTTTTTAAGGGCTTATTCCTGTTTTGCATAAGCATTAAAACTAAGGTGACTTCCAAACCAAGACATTTTTGAGACTAAACGGGGTTAGAATTAGTAATTATGCCAGAATAACAGAATAACAGGTGTAAACCAGCCCTAGCTCACGCAGCTCCTGCCTTGTTGGAAGTTTTCAGTCCTCTCTTTGGTTTGGGCCTTAGATCATTTCTTTTCTTGCCAGACTCTTCTAGACATTTAAAAGGATGCTTTATATATTATCTAGCACTTCTAAGTGCTTGTAGTGTGAACGCTTTTAGATTATCTGTGCCATATTGGCAGAACCATTGGGCTTTAGTTTTAACATTAGGATTTTTCTCTGTCTTCTTTAGTTCATCTTAAAATGGAACATTAGAAGGAGACAGTGGTGAGGTGAGTGGGGAGAGAAAGAGAGAATGCAGACAGTGTGGGGAGCTGGAAGGAGAACAGGGAAGAGAGACTGAGAGGTTGCTTGGAAAGAGGAAGATGGAGAGGCATATAGAGTTATTCAGCAGATGAGCGAGAGAGTCAGATGTGTCTGTGCAGAGAAATGTACCCCTAGAGACATGGAGAGACAGAGACACATACATACAGACATGACAAGGAGACCCCCCCTACACAGACACGCACTCACAGAGATCACACTCAAGGACACGGAGAGGGACAGCTGAAAGTAGAGAGCGAAAATAGAAAATAAGAACCAAATTAAATGTGTTAGAAGGATCGTAAGGAACACAATTTCAAATCAGTGGGAGTACAAACGATGGCTTTTGAATCAAGTGGAATTGCAGTAGCAGCAGTTTGCTGGCACAACAACAGCAGCAGTGACAGTTATAAATAGGGGTGCTGATATAGGCTCCTGGGACTGGGCCTGCCCTATAGCAGTGGAATGGAGCAAACTAACTGGGTCAAGCTCTTGTTTTTGATCTCATTGGCACTGGTGAATGGAGCTAATCACTGATTTTTAGTCAGTAGAACAATAGTAGCTAAAAAATTAAAGCAAACCAATCTAATTAAAATTAACAGGCTTTATTTGTTGATGTCAGCATTGCTTTGCAGGTCATTGCCAGATTTGGGAATGTGACTATCTGAAATTAAAATGGAATGTTTGAAGTTTTGACCATGTCGATTGTTTATCTAAAGACAAGGAACAGATCTGTTGGCATCTTCTGAGGTTAAACCTGGGATTATCAGCTAACCACAATGGGAAATTAAAGTTGACTTTCCACCATTAAATTCCAAAAGCTTTCAAGGAATCACAAGAGTTCTTCTTGAATCCTCTGGGCTCTGCTCACTGACATGGTCTAGACCTGTCCTTTTGGATGATTTGTTGGAAGATGCTCAACCTGGGGCCTGGCAGTACAGAGAAGGGAGGGGGAAGGTGGGAAGTTTAGGCTTTGTGTGGACTGCCGTTTTCCTTCATCTATACTAAACCCAGAGTGTTGTGAACTTGGATGAACTTTTCTGTTTTTCTCTTTGCTAGTACCTGTTCTCGCTACTTAACCCAGTTTTCTAGACCATCAATGATAGATAACTACTGCTTCTTCTCCTAGGCATTATTTTATTACCTACATACTTGATGACACTGGAGGTAAACTTTGTGCCTGTTTAAAAACTGAGATGAGCAGTTGTGGATCACTTATGTTGTGACATCTGTGAAAAGGATAAAAGAAAATTGTTAACTGGCATTAAAGAATACTGCTAGACTAAACTGGTTAGTGAGCATACTTGATCTGTTTTCAATTTTGAATAAAGGGATCTTGTCATACCTTGTGCTCAGCTGGAACATGGACTACAAGTAGTGTGACTGAATATTTTCTTTACCGTTGGAATGTCTGACAGTAGACTCTTAGAAGTACTTTTCTATCAATATTTTAATTTAACTGTATGTCTTAATAGGCATCAATATCTAATTAAAAAACAGTAGTTCAAAACTCTGCTTCCTAAGTATTAAAGATTGAAGTCAACTCCAGGGATTCTGTAATATTCTTAAACTACCTTTTCTCCATAAAACGTTACTATCTCAGAAGCTAGTTTATATCTCATAGCTTATCATTCTTTAGCAAGTATACCCATTGCCGTCGAGTTGGTTGGGACTCATAGCGACCCCTTAGGACAGAGTAGAACTGCCCCATAGGGTTTCCAAGGAGCAGCTGGTGGATTCAAACTGCCACCCTTTTGGTTAGCAGACGGTTAACCACTGCACCACCAGGCCTGCCTTTCACAAGTAAGAGACTATATCAGGAGTATGAAATACTGAAATTTTGAACATCAGTTTCAAGCTATCACTCTTTAGAGAAGAGAAATTGTTCCATGAAGATTTAACACAGTCTTTAATGCCTATACATATTCAGAGTTTATGCATTTAGCATTGAGCTAGATGCTGTGGCATAATGTTTTTAATACCTGTTTTAATAGCCATCATTTATGGGGAGCCTATTGTGTGGCAGATATCTTGCTTATTGCTTTGTATGTATAATTTTGAATCTTCACAGCAGTCCTCTAAGTTAGATTTTGTTAGCCCACTTTACAGATAAGAAACCTGAGACCCAGAATAGTATCCTATTTTGCCTAAAGTCACAGAGCCAGCAGAGGTGAATTCTGATCTAGATCTTTTATGTTACAAAACGTGCTGTTTCTACTCTACCATTTGAGCTTGTCTTTGGGGAAAGAGTAAGTCCCAGAACTCAAGGACAATGAACCAAATGGGGGTTGTAGAGTTCATAGAGTATCTTTGATAGATTTTTTATTATTTCTGTTTTCTCCACTGGTACTTCATACCTTCATCTTAGAAGGACGCTCTTATGGCAGGGACTGGATCTGTGTTGGTCACTTCTGTATCTTCGATATCTGGAACACTACAGTACCTGGCACATAGACGATGCTCAACAATTAATTAATTGTTGATTGAATGAACGAAAATCATGGCAGGTTGGACTAGCATTGACAACCTCTCCCCCAGTATTTATACTTGTGGTGTCTAATGAAATGTTAATTTATCCAGTCACAATGCAATTGTGAAGGTAAGTATGTGATAGAAATACTGTATGAAGCATTTTGAAGTCAGCTAAATACATGTTTTATCACACTGTGAATTGACTACAGCTCGTTTAAATCAAGAATACTTTCTTATCACCATGAAATCAGTTCATTTGGATAATAGGAAAGGTAACGACACAGAGGTGGTCATTACCTCGTGTAGTCTTTTGATATCATGATGGCTGAATACAGTGACATGTAGTAGGGACCCAAAGCATGTTTATTCATTTTAACAATTGAATTGAATAGCTTTGCTAGGAAAAAAAAGAATTCCAGTGCTTTTTTGAAGCTGTTTTATTTTAAGCGTATTATTCTCTATTTCATAGGATTTGGTGGCGTAGTGGTTAAGTATTTGTCTGCTAACCAAAAGGTCTACAGTTCGAATCCACCAGCCACTCCTTTGAAACCCTGTGGGGCAGTTCTGCTCTGTCCTATAGGATCGCTATGAGTTGGAATCAACTTGACGGCGACAGATTTGGTTTGGTTTGGTCAGATTTGACCACACAGTTTAGTTCTTAATTACATGATTTTCTTAAAAACTGTCATCTAACAGTTTCCTGTATTTCATTTTGTTTCCCTAACGAAATCATAAGTTTGTGGAGGATGAAAACCATGTCTCACACTTCTCTGGGTCCCTCTCAGAGGCTAACTCCTTTCAACAGAATTGATGGCTTCTACATGATGTCACTAACTGACTAATATCTGTCGGCTCTCTTCTCAGGGGTGGGAATCCTTTGAAGTAAGGGCAGTGTTCTTTGTTAAAATATAAAAGACACCTAGCAGAGTAACTATTTAAATTTTTGTAGATTTGTACTTCTTCTAGATAAACTAGCAGATCAAGTATTGCAAGACTTTGATGGGGTCAAGTAGGAAAGGTGAAAAACTCTGTGCCCTTTTGGAAGGCAGGTCTTGAGGTGGGGTAAACAGGGCAATATGAAGTCAAAGATGGGCTTAGGGTCAAGGCCCATTAAATGGGGAAAAGACGGTTTCTTTAACAAACGGTGCTGGCATAACTGGATATCCATCTGTAAAAAAATGAAACAGGACCCATACCTCACACCATGCACAAAAACTAACCCAAAATGGATCAAAGACCTAAATATAAAATGTAAAATGATAAAGATAATGGAAGAGAAAATAGGGGCAATGCTAGGGGCCCTAATACATGGCATAAATAGTACACAAACCATAACTGACAATGCACAAACACCAGAAGATAAACTAGATAACTGGGAGCTCCTAAAAATCAAACACGCTCATCAGAAGACTTCATCAAAAGATTAAAAAGAGAACCTACAAACTGGGAAAAAAATTTCGGCTATGGCATATCCAATAAGAATCTAATCTCAAAAATCTATAAGATACTGCAATACCTCAACAACAGGAAGACAAATAATCCAGTTAAAAAATGAGCAAAGGATATGAACAGACACTTCGCCAAAGAACACATTCAGGCAGCTAACAGACACATGAAGAAATGCTCATGATCATTAGCCATTAGAGGAATGCAAATCAAAACCACAAAGAGATAACCATCTCACCCCAACAAGGCTGGCACTGATTCAAAAAACACAAGTGTTGGGAGAGGTTGTAGGGAGATTGGAACTCTTAATGCACTGCTGGTGGGAATGTAAAATGATATAACCAGTTTGGAAAATGACATGACACTTCCTTAAAAAGCTAGAAATAGAAATACCATATGATCCAGCAATCCCACTTCTAGGAATATACCTGAGAGAAATAAGAGCCGTCACATGAATAGACATATGCACACCCATGCTCATTGCAGCACTGTACACAATAGTGAAAAACATGGAAACGTAAATGCCCATCAACAGATGAATGGATGAACAAATTATGGTACATACACACAGTGGAATACTATGCAACGATAAAGAACAGTGATGAATCTGGGAAACATCTCACAAAACATGGATGAATCTGGAGGGCATTATGCTGAGTGAAATAAGTCAGTCATAAAAGGACAGATAGCATATGAGACCACTATTGTAAGAACTCAAGAAAAGGTTTAAATACAGAAAAAAAGCGTTTTTTAAATTTTTTCCCATACAAAAATTTATACATACATTGTTATGTGACCCTAATTGCTCTCCTTATAATGTGACAGCACACTCCTCCTTTCCACCCAATTCCCCATGTCCATTCAACCAGCTCCTAACCCTCTCTGCCTTCCCATCTTACCTTCAGACAGAAGCTGCTGGTTTAGTCTCTTGTATCTACTTGAGCTAAGGAGTATCACTTTATGTCCCACAGTCCAGTCCAATCCCTCTCTGAAGAGTTGGCCTCAGAAATTGTTTTAGTTCTAGGCTGATAGAGAATCCAGGGGCCATACTTTCCGGGGTTCCTCCCGTCTCAGACTATTAAGTCTGGTTTTCTTACTAGAATTTGAGTTCTGTGCCCCACCTTTCTCCTGCTCCATTCAGGACTCTCTGTTGTGTTCCCTGTCAGGACAGTTGGTGGTGATAGCCGGGCACCATGTAGTTCTTCTGGTCTCAGGCTGATGAAGTCTGGTTTATGTGGCCCTTTCTGTCTCTTGGGCTAGTACTTTCCTTGTCTTTGGTGTTCTTCATTCTCCTTTACTCCAGGTGGTTGGGACCAGTTGATGTATCTTAGATGGCCACTTGCTAGCTTTTAAGACCCCAGATGTCACTCACCAAAGTAGGATGCAGAACATTTTCTTAGTAAATTTCGTTATGCTCATTTTCCTTGAATTTCTTTCTTTTAATTCTTGCCATTCAGAAGCATCACTTAGCTGAACTGAGACCATCGCATGCTCTTTAAAATGTGTTCTAGCTCATTATACACTTTCTGGGTGTCATTTTTCCTGACTGTCTGCAGTGCAGGGATTCTTTTCTTCATGGCTGAAACAGCTATGTGGTGCTTGACCTTGGAGTGTTAAGTTTGAGTGATACAGTGGATTTATTTTGGTTGGCTTGTAAGAATGGTGCATTTTCCTATTTTCTGTTCTTCAGAAAGTTGGAGTTCCCTTGCCAAAGCCCATATGGTAATTGCCATATTTCTTTTTGGGATCTGGGATTGCTCTCTTTAACTTGAATGAAAGGAAACACCTGACTTTTCTAGGCTTTTGTTTAAATGTCAGCGCCAACATGTATCTTTGTACTCTGCCTTTTTGCATATTTCAGTCAGTGCTAGATAAGCCTGGGTTATGCCCTTGGCCCGCCTTCATATTAAGGGTACTCAGAGAAATGAGTCCCTTCAGGACTTGTCCTGTACAAAGGTAGCTGTTGGCTTGCGCCTGGCGTAGCGTTTTATTGCTTTGCTGTCTACATTGTGGAATGCAAGTCTGGGTTAGGATTGGAGACAAATGCAAACCAGCATGTCGTTAAATGCCTTTCTGAAAGTACTGTTCAGGAAGGCTCATGAAAATGTTCCCTAACATACACAGACATTTGAGTAGGCTTCTAAATAAAAATCAGCCAATGATTTCAGAAGTTGTCCTCAGCAGCACACCTTGTTCCCAGAAGCATAGAATTCCTTGATTTTTCTTTATGTGAAAACCTCATGGTTCTAGGATCTGGATCCTAAAATTTAAATTCCAAGGAGAATTTGAAACAGATGATTGGTTTCATGAACCTAGTGGTAGAGGCGTCAGTTTTCTCTTCTGCGTCAGCCTCTGCCTCCCTGCTACTTCAGGTACCAGTCCTTCTAGGGCATTCAGGGCCCGAGCAAGTCTGCCCTAGCAGGGAGAGAGGGCAAAGCTCTGGACTCTGGAATTCCAGCCAGAGACTGGAGTTCTGGTCCATGCTATCATTACCAAGCTTGCTGGGCTTCCTCTGCCTCATTTGTTAATATCATGTCAGCCACTGATCCGGAAGGCTCCCCGAGCTCAGGACTTGCTCTGTGTTACTCACAGGGTAAAGATGCTCCCTAGTACTTCACCCATGCAGGAAACCACCTGCATGCAAGAGAGGGTCTGATTCAACCTAGAGTAGACTAACCTTTTCTTATACCACACTTGGCGGCTATGTTTCGTAGGACGTTGCTTGCTTTCCCCATAGAAGAACAAGCAGTGAATTCTCCCCTTCTCCCTTAAGGCTCCAAGTCCCTTCCCACGGCCCAAATGCTGCCTGCTAGCAGGGGGCCTTGTGTTTGGAACAAATGGCCCAGGTAGGACACGTGTAGAGACACAGTGGTGCTGGCGGAGGATGACGGCATCTTCTCTCGGGGTCCTGTAGTGAGTTCTCTTCAGGGAAGGTGCGCACAGCGGCAGCTGAGAGCTTCGGTGCCTCACCTGTGAACACCACCAGCATGTGCTGGAGAAATAGTCCAGCCATCTAGGAAAAAAAACCAAACTCATTGCCATTGAGTCAATTCTGACTCATAGCGACTCTACAGGACAGAGTAGAACTGCCCCACAGGGTTTCCAAGGAGTGGCTGGTGGATTCGAACTGCTGACCTTTTGGTTAGCAGCCAATCTCTTAACCACTGTACCAGCAGGGCTCCATGTCCAACCACCTAGAGGTCAGTAAAGGCTCAAAATCATTTTTACAAGTTGTTTTCTTAAAATTAGTATTTTAATGACTAAATGTAAAGAAGCAGACCAACAAATTATGTTTAATGCAGAAAACTTAGAAAACAGAAAAGTTAAAAAAAAAAAAAAATCACATTATTCAAAGGTAAGTAGGAGTCCTTGAGTGGCATGAAAGGTTAAGCAAGATCTTGACTTCTGATGCGTCATGTATCATCATGTATCAATACTGAGGCTCTCACACTGTTCTAATTTAAAAGGAGTACAAAATTTTCAGTAAATGTTTTGTTAACTTAAAAAAAAAAAGGTTAAGCAATCAACTACTAACTGTAAGGTTGGCGCCTCTGAAGACAAGCCTGGCAATCTGGTTCCAAAAGGTCACAGCCTTGAAAACCCTATAGAGTAGTTCTATTTTGCAGACACGGGGTCCCACAATTCGTGGGGAATCAACTCAACTGCCACTAACCACCACCAGACGTTGGTGTATATTCTTTTAATGTATTTTCTGTGCAGTTACATGTTTTCCCCCCAAAATGATACTGTGCTGCTTTCTTCATCTAATGACATGGAATTACATATTTCCACACCAGTAAAATATTCTTCACATGATTTGTTAATGGTGGCATAGTATTCAACCATCTAGATGTCTAGTATTGATAACAAATTCCCCCTTGGCAATTTTTAGGGCTTGTGAATAGTACAGTACAGAACCGTAATTTGAAAGGTTTGTGAATTAAGATTGATCTATTGTACAGAATGCTAATCTCTATATAGTCACGGTTGTTCTTCAGGACAGTTCTTGAACTTAAAAATAGGATCTAATTTCCTAAGGAATGCTTGTTGTTGTTGTTAGGTGCCATAGAGTTGCTTCTGTCTCACAGCGACCCCATGTGACAGAGTAGAACTGTAGGCTGTAATCTTTACGGGAGCACATTGCCAGGTCTTTTCTCCCATGGAGCTGCTGGTGAGTTCAAACCACTGACCTTTTGGTTAGCAGCCGAGTGCCTAACCATTGCAACTCTAAACCAAAACCAAACCTGTTGCCATAGAGTTGATTCCAACTCATAGCGACCTTATAGGATGAGATAGAACTACTCCATAGGATTTCTAAGGCTGTAAATCTTTATGGAAGCAGATTGCCACATCTTTTTCCCTCGGATTGGCTGGTGGATACAAACAATCGACCTTTTGATTGGCAGCTGAGCGCTTGCTTAACTACTGTCCCAGCAGGACTCCTTAAAGGAATCTTGCAAACTTTAAAAAAAAAAAAAAGGGATGCTTTACACTTTTTACTTGTGGTGTTCTGTAAACTCCTACTAATATATTTTAAGAATAAAAGTGGGTCTAAATGAAAACTAGTCTGGTAGATGAGTCAGAGCTGGCTGTTGGGTAATAAAGTGGCTTTTACCATGGAGAACCTTGGCCATCCTGTATTTAGACAGTCAGAGGGTCTCTCCCCTTGAGGATTAATTTCTCTGTGTTGCCCCCGGGTGTATAAGCACCACAAGCACCTTGTGTTTCATTTATGGGGACCACTGGTTAAGGTTTTGGAAGTTAACAGCATCCATCAGGGTTGTGATTACATATTTGTCCTTATACTTTGATACGAAGAAATCTCCTTAAAATAACATTGTACATTTGCTATTTAACCTCTTTATAACAAGATTCTAGTTAAATTTAAGTAGAAAACCCCTTCTTAAAGAATCCTTTTCACTAGGAAATTACTGAGCTAACTTTATCTAGCTGCAAACTAGGAAGTTTAAGTGTCTCTCTTGCCCACTTTTCTCCTTCCATCAAAACCCTTTAATGCCTATGGCTGTGAAACTGCCTACTTTTACGTAGTTCCCGTAGAAGGAGGACCAGATCATTGAAGTAGCATTTGTTTAAGATTAAATAGGTGTTTCTCAGCAAGTGCCAAGTGAGAGATCAGAAAGTCAGTGTCAAATGTAGGAAAAATAGCCCAACTTCAAAGGTTTGCTGAGAATAAATCTGTGGAAAACTGAATTGGTGTTGCCTGCAGTGCACATGGAGCCCTGGTGGCACAGTGGTTAAGCGCTCGGGAACCCACAGCTGCTGGGAGGGGGAGAAAGATGTAACAGCCTGCTTCCATGTAAATGACCTCCATTGGTTTCTTTCCTTTATCTTTGACTTGATTAGCAACTAAAGCCAGGATAGTTACCATCTGTTTTTATTGGGGTTGATGAGATTTCTTTGCAAATTAATGGAAGTGATTGAACCTCAAATAGTTTTTAGTGTGATGATTTAAGCTGATTTGAAGACCTTTCTGACTTTCTATTAATTTTGATCCTTTCTTTTCCCTCCCCTAACTTAATTTTTCTATTTTGCTTAGCCATTCTTTCCCTTTGGGATCTTTTTTCTTCCTGTGAAAAACTCTTCTGTAATGGGATCCTAAGTTGTTTTAACCAAACTGAACAAGCCTATAACCTTGGAGATTGTTCTAAGGCCGGGATGGCAGAACTAGCTGCCTGTGGGTCTAGGAAGGTACAGTGAGCAGAGGATGGTGGGGCTCGGAACAGGAAAACTGGAGACCCTGTGGCCCATCTCAAGCAGCAGCAGTGCCTTTGCTCCATTGTTTGTGACCATTTGAGATGGGGTCCAGTGTTACCAAATGATCTAGAAGCCTGGTTTTTTAAAAATTTATTTATTTTTAAAATTTTTACGTTGGCACAAATTTTTTTAAAAAGGAAAGAAAATGCATGGATCAAACAAAACACATCCCATGGCCTACATTAGGCCCACAGATGACAAATTAGTAGCCTTTTGCTCTAAGGGATAAACTTTGCCTTTTCAGAAAGTAACAATCTTTTTTAAGCAGGGTATTTGGTTACTGATTCGGCCCAATAGTGAGATAGCTTATTTTAATCACCTTTAACAAGGAAGTACTTACATGTAGCACATAGCTCTCTTTAATGACATGTTATAACTCTGTCCTGCTATTTTGTTATTTTCCTGGGTGCAGAGCAGACTTTTTCAGAAGAAAATGGGAGTTTTAGGCTAACAGATCTCCAGCGAAGTGTCTAATTAAATACCATGCTTTCACACAAATAATGTAAGAATACCCCCTCCATGAAGTATTTTCATAAGTGCCACTATGCCATTTTTTTTTTTTCTACATGTTGCAGTAAAAAAATTAGGACAGCATGCTTACAAAAATACCTGGGGGGTGGGGGGAGGGCTTGACTGGCAAACAAACATAGAAGCCGCCCGTTTTATGTGTAAAATACGGTACTAATTTTTCAGATTTCTACATAGCAGTGCTTTCAATTGAACCTAGAAGGATCTATTAACACAGTAACTATTGAGTTTCAGAATTCTCGAGTGTATTAGCAACTTAAGGTTAAAAAATCTGAAAATTAATGTTGACTCCCCTTGGTTATTAGATGGTTATTCATATGTTTTCTGTTTCTTTCTTTAAAGATTTGAACATGGAATTCAATCCTTCAGACCATCCTCGGGCCAGCACAATATTCCTCAGTAAATCTCAGACGGATGGTAGGTTACTAATTTATTTATGTTTCTTAGAGAAAATTTAAGGAGACTCATGTTGGTAATTATCCTAAGTCTTGATTTTTAAGTAGACTTGATTTTCAAGGAGAAACAGAATTTCCTATAATGTTCCCAGCATATTGTTCAGTGGTGGTTCCTTGGGGTTTTTTTGTTTTGTAATAAGTTATGTTTTCAGAATCCCCTGTTTGAAGCAACTACCCTCATTTTGCCTATCACTTGGATTATTTCTGTGTACATTCTATAAGAGGAGTTTTTACCCTGAAAGTCAGAAATTTTCCTTTAACAATTGATATTTGCATGCGTTCTCAAAAATCAAAAGTGTTAGTTTAGACAGCATGTGAAAACAAGCAAAACATAATCCTTAAATGAAAGCACCGTTAACTACCTCTGCTGTGTCATTTGAAAGCCAAATTGAACCAGTCCAGTAGGGGAAGATGTTTTTTTTTGCCAAACTTCTAATAACCAGAGTATTCTTATAGACTCTATAATCCTTGTGATTCATCCCTGGTGTATGGTGGGATTTCTCCCAGGGCTTTTTGTCTTTTCAGCTTCTGGCTTATCTCACTGTTCCCTGGCCCCTGGCTACAGGAGGAGATAAATGAACATAATACAACCAACCGCAAATCTTCTTAGTTGGATCTTGTAGAACAGTGTATTGTTGTAGTGATCTGGATGTTACACTGCTGGAGTCCTGCATGATTCTATCTCTGGTGCTTGGCAAGTTACTAAAGCTCTAATTTAGAGAAGACCTAAATTGACTACAAGTAACCAAACATGTTTAAGAAACCAAGTTTATTTATAAGAATTGGTAATCCTTCAATAATGGTTTGGTAACAATTTTGGCAAGATATAATGCTGATATAATATTGGTGATCTTTAATTAAGCAGGCCACTGACTTGATTTGAAAGAATTTGGCACACTGATGAAAAATAAATATGTTCCCCAGAGTAAGAATAAGTCAATATGAGCATCAAATACTTGTAAAGCAAAGTTTGAATATATTGGTTTGTGGATAACTTTATGGATGAAAATCAGCATGAATCCATTCCCCTAAATGTGGAGATTGATCCAGTCTCCACCTTCTCACCTCTCAATCATTTCTGATACCAGTCACCATGTGGTACTCTCTCTTTCTGACCCTAGCCCACATGGAGCTAGGGCAGATCTCACAGGTTAAAAGGACGATGTCCTTTAGACTGCCAAGTAGGCAGAAGCCAGCTGCAATTTTGGGAGTCTACGTGGCACTTTCACCTACCGGCTGCTCCTTCTGTTGTGGGTTTGATAATTCGCTGGAAGAAATCACAGAATTCACAGAAAGTACTGTATTTGTAATTATAGATTTATTATAGCAAAAGAATGCAAATCAGGGTCATCATAAAAAAGAGATACACAGCTGAGGTCTGAGAGGATTCCCACCATGAAGCTTCCAAGTCTCCAAGAGGGCACTTATCTTCCTTTTGCCAACCAGGAAGCTCTCTGAGCCTTAGGGTTCCAGGCTTTTATTGGCTAGCTCTGTATGGTAAGCTAAGTGATGTCTCCTGAGGCTAGTTGATAGCGGCCTCCCAGGTGAGTCTTTTCTGATTTGGGCAGCCCCAGCTTACCAGCATGATCCTCAAATGTGGCCTGAAGGCCCAGACTGAGGCACTGTAATTACTCCAAGAGTTATGTCTCAGGAACCAGGGACAAAGGCCCCCTTCTTTGGGTAAAGCTAAATTCTTTACTCCGCAATTGGGTTCAGAAAAAATTTTTTCTCTCTTGGCTCAGTGAAGTGGGAAGCCATTGGAGGGGTAGTATACTACAAGGGAAGGACAGTGGTGCTGGGGGTGAGGGTTTAGGACAATGAAAAATCAAAGTCTAAAACAAGTTTTTGCAGACATTTAATAATACTATTGTGAAAACAAGTTGTAAGGTAAATTCAGGGTACAGAGATCAACATCATTCAGAAAATGTTCATGGCTAGTAATCATAACAAGATTCACATGGAATTGCGTTAGAGCCTGTAAGTGGATGATACTTCTTGATTGATACGGTAAAAGGAAACTGACCTAAGAGAGGAACTGCTTCAGAAATGGATTGGGGAAGTATACTTCACCTGTCAACTTTGCTGTAGATCTCATTCCCTTTCTTCTTCTGGAACATTAGGGCATCAGTTACTCTGACCCTTTTGTTTCTTTAGTTTCTCTTTGAATATTGGATCTTTCTATTCAACATGAAACATACTTGAATCTTCCAGGTTAAAACCTGAAAAGGAAAAATAATAACCTTTGCCACCTCTACTCCTCTGCTTAATGAAAGCTTCTGCACCATCTTCCATTCACTTTTCAGCCCACCGTCATGGTCCTTCCGCCACCACCAGTCTGGAGTGTACACAGTAAGGTTACCTGAGGACATTTTGCCTCCCTTGCCTCTTGATCTCTCATTGTGGCCCTTGATGCCATTGACTATTACATGCTTCTTAAAACTCCTTCCATTTTGGCTTCCTACTTTTAAACAGGCCAGTTTGCTGAAAATCAGTTCATCTACTGACCAATTGCTTTAAAGCTAGTTAAATAAGTTTTTATAAATTGGTAAATTTGATTACTTTAGTGAATTAATTCTTTGGTAAATTGATTTTCAGAGAATTGACTATTTGGTGAATTGGCTTTTGGCAAACTGGCCCTGAGAAGTTTTCTCTGTAAGCCCCTACTCATACACCTTAATAAATTTTTCCATCCATTTTTTTCATGTTAATATTTTTCAGGGTTCTATACGAGTCTTCTTTTTGGTCTACACAGAATTCCTCCTGGCTTCCATGCCAATTGTATGTCTAGCTAGACTTTTCTTTGCAGTGTTCAAAATATATACATCTAGCTGCCTGCTGGACATCTTTATAATGAAGGCCTGCGGTTCCTCTAACTCAGTATGTTCCAAACAGTACTGATTAACTCTAATGAACTTCCCGCATTTCCTAGCCTGCCCAGTTCCCCACACCAGAAGAGGCTTTCAATTTTCCTAGCCTCTTCTCTCTCCTCATTTCTTTCATGAAGGCAGTGGTACTGGAGCCGATTGTGCACATCACTTCCCAGCTCCACGTTCTGTGACATCATGGTGGGAGCTTGAAATAGCCATCCTTTTCACCATGGAAATTGGCACATGCTATAAATTAGGGCATTCTTTTTTCCAGAGAGCTGTTAAACTTTTACCAGCACACTGCTGCATCCAGGTAATCCAAGGTTTATTGATTTTTACTTTAAAATATCCCTTGATCTCACTCTTGTTTCTCATTCCCATGTCCACCTTAATTTGGATTCATAGTTTCTCACTGATGACTGCAGCAGCCCCTGGACTGGTCTCTCTGCCTTTGACCTCACCGCTGTCGCTCTCCAGCCCTACCTCTACACCACTGCTAGGTGAAGGGACTTTCTGTAAATCAGGTCTGATTGTTACTTGCTTGCTTAAGCTTTTTTAATGACTCCCTATGTGCCTTACAATTAAATTCCAAACACCTTAAAAAAAAAAAAAAGTTTGCCATCCAGTTCATTCCACCTTAGCTACTTCAGTATACAAGGCCTTTCATGATCTAACCTCTACCTTCCTTCCTAGACTATTTCCTCTCTTTTTACACCTCTCTGTTTTAGCCATGGTGTCCTTAGCTGGCACAAACAGTTAAGTGGTTGGCTGCTAACTGAAAGGTTGGCAATTCTAGTCAACCCAGAGCCACCTCAGAAGAAAGGTTTGGAGATCTACTTTTGAAAAATCAACCATTGAAAACCCTATGGAGCACAGTTCTACTCTGATACACATGGGGTCATCAGGAGTCAGAATTGACTTGATGGCAACTGTTTTTTTATTTTTATGCTTTAACCATACTGAATCTGTTGCAATTCTCCAATTGTGCCGCTTGACCTCGTGCTCCTTTACATGTATCTGGGTTTCCCCTTCCATCTTCCACAAAGCTAATTCCTGCAGTCTTCAAGGCTCATTTTGGCTATCACTTCCTCCTTGGAAATTCCCTTGACTCTCTGGCTGGGTTAAGTGGGTCTTTGGTGAGTTCTCGCAGTACCCTGTGTATGCTTTTCTTAGTCTGATCCAGATGAGGGTATTTAAAACTACTTCCTGGCTCTGTTGCCTTCTAGCTCCTAGAGGGAAAGGAACATGTAATACTGGACCGCAGTGTTCTCAGTGCCTTGTTTATTTAGTGCCTGGCACAGAATAAGTGCTCAACCAAAATAGTTGAATGAAGGGAAAAATGACAAAACCAGGAAGCCTTCTTGACCTGTGATAATTCTTCACTTGGATGAAATTATGTTTCTGTTGCACAAGACCCATACACTTCTAAGGGTGCTGGAGCCAGCTCATAATTGTAGTTCCAATTCCCACCCCCCCTTTTTTTATTGGAAGAAATGTTGTAATCTGAGATTGTAAACCACACAGCACCTTTTAGATTGTTTTCTTTGAATCTGATCATCTCTCCTCTCCTTCAGGTTGATGTACTCCTTCAGTAGTTTAGAATGCGTTTGTGGGTATGAGACCATTGCTGAGGTGAAGACAGTTACGTTAGGGCAGCTGCTACCTGGTTCCACTGTCAGGTAGTTCTTTTGTGTTTTCAGGTCTCCCTCCTCTGCTGACCTCTCATTCTCTTTCCTTCCGTCGCGTTGGCACAGTTCCTTCAGCTGTCTATAGTCTGACAAACAAGCTCTCTGTCATGCTCCCCACTGGTCAACTGCTGATTAGGTTTAATTTGGATGGTATCTGCTTTAAGTCATTATGAGTTTCTTGACTGTTAAACCCTTTTTCCCTCTGGATATCTAAGGGATTTGGGGTGGGGATAGAACCTTTATCTCATTGTTTACAAAGAGATTGGAAACTCTCCCTCAACAAAATGATAATGGAGTGTTCGCTTAGTTGGACCTTCTAGCTGAATGAAGTTAGGGGTATTTTACCCAAACCCAGAGTGAAAAATGTTCTAATGTTTGTTCATATAAGTGAGATATCATTGTAGAATTTCTTGGTACAAGAGACAGTCAACAAAGAAGGGACCCAGGGGCTCCTCATAGGGTGAGAGAGAAATCAGTTCACTTGGCCCACCCTTGGCTTTTCCTGCTATCATTTTTTGCTTATAAGGAAGGATTGTAGTTGATCTTGTGTGTTTTCCTTTTCTCTACCCATTTTATTATTATTGTATATATTTTTTTGGCTTTAAAAAAAAGAAATTTATTTTGTTCCAGTCTAGTAGGCTTGAAGTCCAAATTCAGGATGTCAGCTCCAGGGGAAGGCTTTCTCTTTCTGTTGGCTCTTTTATTTTTATTTTTTTTATTGTTGTAGTTTAATTTCAACTTAGACTCCCATAAAAAAATTTATACATATGTTGTTATATGACCCTAATTGCTCTCCCCATTCTGCGACAGCACACTCCCCCTTTCCACCCCTGATTCCCCATGTCCATTCAGCCAGCTCCTAGCCCTCTCTACCTTTCCATCTCACCTCCAGACAGAAGCTGCCTGTTTAGTCTTTTGTATCTGCTTGACCTAAGAGACGCAATCCTCTGGAGTATCACTTTATTTCCCACAGTCCAGTCCAGTCCCTGTCTAAAGAGTTGGCCTCGGAAATTGTTTTATTTCTGGGCTGATAGAGAATTCATGCTTTTCTGGGGTTCCTCCAGTCTCAGTCAGACCATTAAGTCTGGTCTTCTTACTAGAATTTAAGTTCTGCACCCCACCTTTCTCCTGCTCCATTCAGGACTCTCTGTTGTGTTCCCTGTCAGGGTGATCATTGGTGGTAGCCGGGTGTCACCTAGTTCTTCTGGTCTCAGGTTGATGAAGTCTCTGGTTTATGTGGCCCTTTCTGTCTCTTGGGCTACTACTTTCCTTGTGTCTTTGGTGTTCTTCATTCTCCTTTGCTCCAGGTGGTTGGGACCAATTGATGCATCTTAGATGGCTGCTTGTAAGCTTTTAAGACCCAAGATGCCACTCACCAAAGTAGGATGCAGAGCATTTTCTTAATAAGCTTTCTTACACCAATTGACTTAGAGGTCTCCTGAAAGCATGCTCCCCAGACCCCTGCCCCTGCTACTCTGTCCCTCAAAGTGTTTGATTGTATTCAGGAAACTTCTTAGCTTTGGTTTAGTCCAGTTGTGTTGACCTCCCCTGTATTGTGTACTGTCCTTCCCTTCACCTAAGATAATTCTTATCTACTATCAAGTTGCATAATAACCCTCCTCCTCCCTCCCAACCCTCCTAACCATCAAAGAATGTTTTCTTCTGTGTTTAAACCTTTTCTTGAGTTCTTATAATAGTGGTTTTATACAGTATTTGTCCTTCTGTGACTGACTTCATTCACTCAGCATAATGACCTCCAGCTTTCTCCATGTTATAAGATGTTGCACGGCTTCATTGTTGCTCTTTATAGTTGCGTAGTATTCCATTGTGTGGATATACCATAATTTGTGTATCCATTCATCCGTTGATGGGCATCTAGGTTGTTTCCATCTTGTTGCTGTTGTGAACAGTGCTGCAGTGAACATGGGTGTGCATATATCTATTCGTGTGATGGCTCTTATTTCTCTAGGATATATTTGAAGGAGAGGGATAGCTGGATTGTATGGTACTTCTATTTCTAGCTTTTTAAGGAAGCACCAAATCGATTTCTAAAGTGGTTATACCATTTTACATTCCCACCAACAGTGTACAAGTGTTCTTCCAGTCTCTGCACAACCTCTCCAGCATTTATTAGTTTGTGTTTTTTGGATTAATGCTAGCCTTGTTGGGGTCAGATGATATCTCATTGTAGTCTTGATCTGCATTTCTCTAATGGCTAATGATCGTGAGCATTTTTTCATATATCTGTTAGCCGCCTGAATATCTTCTTTGGTGAAGTGCCTTTTCATATCCTTTGCCCATTTTTTAATTGGGTTATTTGTCTTTTTGTTGTTGAGGTTTTGCAGTATCTTGTAGATTTTAGAGATTAGACACTGATAGGGTTTGTTGTAGCCAAAAATTTTTTCCCAACCTATAGGTTGTCTTTTTACTCCTTTGGTGAAATCTTTTGATGAGCATAAGTGTTTGATTTTTAGGAGCTCCCATTTATCTAGTCTCTCTTCTAGTGCTTGTATGTTGTTACTTATGGTTCGTATTGTGTTTATGCCATGTATTAGGGCTCATTTAAGTCTTCGATCCATTTTGAGTTAGTTTTTGTGCATGGTGTGAGGTGTGGGTCTTGTTTCAGATTTTTGCAGATGGGTAGCCTGTTATGCCAGCACCATTTGTTAAAGAGACTGTCTTTTCCCCAATTAATGGACTTTGGGCCTTTGTCAAATATCAGTTGCTCATAGGTGGATGAATTTGTGTATGGGTTCTCAATTCTGTTCCATTGGTCTGTGTATCTCTTGTTGTACCAATGCCAGGCTATTTTGACTACTGTGGCAGTATAATAGGTTCTAAAATCAGGTAGTGTGAGGCCTCCCACCTTGTTCTTCTTCTTGAGTAATGCTTTATTTATTCGGGGCCTCTTCCTTTTCCATATGAAGTTGGTGATTTGTTTCTTCATCTCATTAAAAAATGCTGTTGGAGTTTTGATCGGAATTGCATTGCATCTGTAGATCGCTTTGGGTAAAACTGACATTTTCACTATGCTGAGTCTGCCTATCCATGAGCAAGGTATGTTTTTCCACTTATGCAGGTCTCTTTCGGTTTCTTACAGTAGTGTCTTGTACTTTTCCTTGTATAGGTCTTTTATGTCTCTGATTAGATTTATTCCTAAGTATTTTATCTTCTTGGGGGCTATTGTAAATGGTGTTGATTTGGTAATTTCCTTTTCGAGGTTCTCTTTGTTGGTGAAAAGGAATCTAACTGATTTTTGTATGTTTATCTTGTATCCTGCAACTTTGCTGAAATCTTCCATTAGTTCCAGTGGTTTTCTTGTGGATTCTTTGAGGTTTTCTGTGTATAAGATCATATCATCTGCAAATAGACATACTTTGACTTCTTCCCTACCAATTTGGATGCCCTTTATTCCTTTTTCTAGCCTAACTGCTCTGGCTAGGACCTCCAGCACAATGCTGAATAAAAGTGGTAATAGAGGGCATCCTTGTATGGTTCCTGTTCTCAGGGGGAATGCTTTCAAACTCTCTCCATTTAGGATGATGTTGGCTGTTGGCTTTGTATAAATGCCATTAATTATTTTGAGGAATTTCCTTCTATTTCTGTTTTGTTGAGAGTTTTCTTATCATGAATGGATGTTGGACTTTGTCAAATTCCTTTTTCTGCACTGATTGATAAGATCATGGGGGTCTTGTTTTTTGTTTTATTTATGTGATGGATTACATTGATTGTTTTTTTGATGTTGAACCATCCCTGCATACCTGGTGTAAATCCCACTTGATCATGATGAATTATTTTTTTCACACGTTGCTGAATTCTATTGGCTAGAATTTTGTTGAGGATTTTTGTGTCAATATTCATGAGGGATATTGGTCTGTAATTTTCTTTTTTTGTGGTGTCTTTACCTGGTTTTGGTATCAGGGTTATGCTGGCGTCATAGAATGAGTTTGGGAGTATTCCATCCTTTTCTATGCTCTGAAATACCTTTCATAGTAGTGGTGTTAACTCTTCTCTGAAAGTTTGGTAGAGTTCTCCAGCGACGGCATCCGGGCCAGGGCTTTTTTTGGCTGGGAGTTTTTTAATTACCTTTTCAGTCTCTTCTTTGGTTGTGGTTTATTTAGTTGTTCTACCTCTGTTTTTGTTAGTTTTAGGTAGGTAGTAAATTTCTAGAAATTTGTCCTTTTCTTCTGGGTTTTCAGATTTGTTAGAGTGCAATTTTTCATAGTATTCTGTTATGATTCGTTTAATTTCAGTTGGGTCTGTTGTGATAGCACCCATCTCATCTCTTATATGTGTTATCTGCTTCCTCTCCTGTTTTTCTTTTGTCAGATTGGCCAGTGGTTTATCAATTTTGTGGATCTCTTCAAAGAACCAGCTTTTGGTCTTGTTAACTGTTTCAGTTATTTTTCTCTTCTCTATTTCATTTAATTCTGCTCTAATTCTTATTATTTCCTTTCTTCTGGCACCTGAGGGCTTCTTTTGCTACTCTGTTTCTAGTTGTTCCGGTTGTAGGGTTAATGTTTTGATTACGGCTCTTTCTTCTTTTTGGATATGTGTGTTTATTGGTATAAACTGACCTCTGAGGACTGCTTTTGCTGTGTCCCAAAGGTTCTGGCAGGTTGTGTTTTCATTCTCGTTTGATTCTATGAATTTCTTTATTCCATCCCTGATTTATTCTATAACCCAGTAGTTTTTGAGCAAGGTGTTGTTTAGTTTCCATGTGTTTGATTTTTTTTCCTTGCTTTTTCTGTTGCTGATTTCTACTGTTATCACTTTATGGTCAGAAAGCATGCTTTGTAATATTTCAGTGCTTTAGATTTTGTGAAAGCCTGCTTTATGGCCTTATAAGTGGTCTATTCTGGAGAATGTTCCATGTGCACTGGAAAAGAAAGAATATTTGTCTGCTGTTGGGTGGAGTGTTCGGTGTATGTCTATGAGATCGAGTTGTTTGATTGTAGCATTTAGCTCTTCTGTGTCTTTGTTGAGCTTCTTTCTGGATGTTCTGTCTTTCACCCAAAGTGGTGTGTTGAAGTCTCCTACTACTATTGTGGAGCTGTCTATCACTCTTTTCAATGCTGTTAGAGTTTGTTTTATGTATTTAGGAGCCCTGTCATTGGGTGCATAAATATTTATTATACTTCTGTCCTGGTGTATTGACCCTTTAATCATTATATAGTGTCCTTCCTTATCCTTTGTGGTGGATTCCACTTTAAAGACTGTTTTGTGAAAGATCAGTATTGCCACTCCTGCTGTTTTTTGAGTGTTGTTTGCTTGATGTATTTTTTTCTACATCCTTTGAGTTTTAGTTTGTGTCTTTAAGTCTAAGGTGTGTCTCTTGTGGGCAGCGTATAGATGGATCATGCTTTTTTATCCAATCTGCCACTCTCTGTTTCTTTATTGGTGCATTTAGTCCATTTATATTCAGCGTAATTATTGATAGATATGAGTTTAGTGCTGGCATTTTGATGTCTTTTTTTTGTGTGTTCACAGTTTCTTTGTTCCACTTAATTTTCTGTGCTGAGTCATTTTTATTTATGTATTTTCTTTTCATCTTTTTCTTTGTTGTTGATTTTGTGTTTGCTGAGTCTTTATATTTTTCTCTTTTTTGTTTTGTAGGCTTGTTAGTTTCCTTTGTGGTTACCTTAATATTTACCCCTGTTTTTCTAAGTTTACACCAGTCTTCTATTTCTTTATATCGCTTTGACTTCCCCTTCATTTGAAAAATCTGTGTCTACATTTTTTAATTCCCTATTTTTTGTTTTGATGTTGTCCTTTTTTATATATTGATATCTCTGTTTCCCTATTTTCAGTGTTTTAACTTTGATGTATTTTTGTGACTTCCCTATCTGGGTTGATATCTGGTTGCTCTGTCCAGTGTTCTTGTCTTGGGTTGTTATCTGATTTTAACTGAGTTTCTAACCCGAGGACTCCCCTTTTGTATTTCTTGTAATTCTGGTTTAGTTTTTGCAAATTCCCTAAACTTCTGTTTATCTGGAAATTCCCTCATTTCACCATCATTTGAGACAGTTTTGCTGGGTATATAATTCTTGGCTGGCAGTTTTTTTCCTTCAAGGCTTTGTGTATGTTATCCCATTGCCTTCTTGCCTGTGTGGTTTCTGCTTAGTAGTCTGAGCTTGTTCCTATTGACTCTCCTTTGTAGATGACTTTTCATTTATCCCTAGCCACTCTTAAAATTCTCTCTTAATCTGTGGTTTTGGCAAGTTTGATTATAATATGTCTTGGTGACTGTCTTTTGGGATCTGCCTTATGTGGGGCTTGATGAGCATCTTGGATAGATATCTTGTCATCTTTCATGATATCAGGGAAGTTTTCTGCCAACAAATCTTCAACAATTCTCTCTGTATTTTCTGTTATCCCCCCCGTTCTGGTACTGCAATCACTCGTAGGTTATTCCTCTTGATAGAGTCCCACATAATTCTTAAGATTTCTTCATTTTTTAAAATCCTTTTATCTGATTTTTCCACAGATAAGTTGGTGTCAAGTGCTTTATCTTCATTTTCACTAGTTTGACTTCCATTGCCTCAATTCTGTTCCTGTGACTTTCTATTGAGTTGTCTAATTCTGACATTTTATTGTTAATCTTCTGGATTTCTGATTGCTGTCTCTCTATGGATTCTTGCGGCCTGTTAAATTTGTCATTATTCTCTTCTCTAATCTTTTTAATTTCTTCTGTTGCGTGTTCTGCGTTTTGCTTAATTTCCTGAAGAGTTCTGTATATTAATCTTTTGAATTCTGCCTCTGGTAATTCCAAGACATTTTCCTTCTCTGGAAAATTTATAGATTCTTTATTTTGGGATCTTGCTGAAGCCATCATGGATTGCCTCTTTATGTCATTTGATATTGACTTTGTCTCCAAGCCATCCATAAGTTATTAGGTTTATTTATGTTTGCTTACTGTATCCTAGCTTCTTGTTTTCTTTTGATATGCCCACGTAGGCTGCTCATAATAGCTACTTTGATTATTGGCACCCTTGAAGCTCTAATGTTAGTAGGTGTGTCAGCTCAGGAGCCCGCCCACTCCTCGTGTATGGATTCTGCTCAGGTTCCAGGTAGATAGTCCCCAAGTGTGTGGTGTAGGCTCTCACTTACAGGCCCCGACAGGCGTGGGTGATTGGTGTAGGCACAAGCATCTGGCTGCAGCAGGGGGAGAAACTCTGAGCAAGGCATGGGGCTTACGGCCACCCCGGAATGTCCAGGAAGACGGTGTGTCCCTGTTCCCTAGAGTGTGTAGGTGGGTGGATTTTGCAGCTAGACTATGAGCACCTAATGCTGTTGGCTATAAAGACTGGGGGGCACCTCTTATTCATGAATCCCCATCGCAGGTGACTAGGTGTTGTGTGTGGAGCCACCAGTCCTCAGGCCCCTGGTGTGGGTAGGTGAAGACTGTGCTCTATGGGCAGGGCAGTGTCAAATGTCAACAACCTGCCAGTTCTCAGCTGGAAGAGTTGAAGTTAGACTTCCGGTGTATACCCTGTTACACGGCGATAATGATGGCCTAAGCTGTTCACATGGGCCCACACAAGTCTATGCAGGGGGAAAGGCACTGAAGGTCCATGGACCCCTTATGCCTGTGCCTAGGCAAAAGAGCTTTGCCTGCCCTGGGTTCTTGGCTTAGGGGAGCCAGCAGTTTATTTTTTCCCATTTTTTAATATGTTCACTCTCCAAGGCAGGGAGAATGGCTCTGGGCTTGTAATGGGTCCTATTTCCAGTCCAGGGGACTCAACAATTGCTGAAGGCAGACCGGGACCCAGTGCAGAGCAGGGAACGAGGAGTTAGATGGGAGAGAGATTTTTCCTTAAGTGGGGTGTTTATGATCCGTGCGGTAGGCCATATGTAATTAGTTATCTTTTGCCAGATCGATGGCTGCTTCTCACTGGTTCTGGGTGCCTGTGTAGACTCTCAGCAGCTGGGTCTCCCCTGGTGCGGAAAATGTGCCTCCCGAGCATAGCTGCTTGATTGCCTCACTCCTCAACCCCTAGCTTCTCAGGCCTGAAGGGCTCAGGCTCTCGCCAGGTCAGGTCTGGCAACTCCTCGCTGCTTCCAAATAGTCTCTCCCTCCCCCTGCCACTCAGTCCAGTTTCTCAACTCTGCCTTTGATGTTCAGGGCTCCTAGATTGCTATATATAATCAATTCACTTATTTTTTCAGGTCTTTGTTGTAAGAGGGTCCACTGGAAGGGTCTGACTACTCTTGCCCTCTTGGCCCTGCCCCTCTATACCCATTTTGATTCACTATTTTTGAAAGATATTAAAGCCTACTCTTAAGTATTAGGTGAAAGCAGCAAGCTACACCTTTTTTTTTTTGTAAACTACTGTAGTTTTTAGAGGTTCTTGCCTTAAAAAAATTTTGGAGTAAAGTAAAACCCTGTGAATGTGGGAGGAATCTGTGTGTTTCTCAAGAGTCCCTTGAAATAATTAAAGGAATAAAAACTACTTTTCCCTTGAGTGGCTTGATGCCAAAGTAGACTTTAAAATCCAGAAATAAAAATATTTGCCATTGTTTTCTTTGTACATTCTTTCAGAAATCCTGAAATTGAAAAATGTTTCGTGTCCTTTGTCTGTTTGAGGTCGTGTTTTTGTTCCTGGTTGGTGTTGGACTTCTACATCATGGGAAAGCTGATCTTTTTGTGTTCCTTTTATCTGGCTAGAAGCTGGCTGACCCTTGTGTCCTGCCACTGATCTCTGCCATCAGAGCAGTCCATGACCCTTCCTGTCATCACCTCTCCTACACTTTCCCAGTTCTCTTCATCACCTTCATGGGCTCTGTTTTTTGGGACACCCTTTGTCAATGTCCCTGTCAGTTATCCTGTGTCTCCCCCAGGGCTTATCAGGTTCCTTATCCAATACTTTTGCACTTAGATATTGGAAGATTTGGTTTAGCCTGGAGTTCTAGATCAGTGATTTTCATACCTTTTTTTTTTTTTTTTTTTTTTTTTGCTTTGCTTATATACCATGGAAATCATTTTGAAAAATTGAACTCCCTCAAGCATTTTTATGTTAATCTCAAAAATTTTTCATCATATCATAGGATGCAGTTTTTGATGGTAAACAGTGATATTTTAAAATAAAACTGTCACTCTTTTTAAAAATGTCTCTGGTGAAATCTTAACACCGTAGTGATCTGATACCCATCATCTATCATGTAAAAATGTGTGAGCACGCTGTTCTTTAACAGTTGGAAATTTCATATCATTTCTTTTTTTATTGTACTAAAGGTGAAGACTTACAGAACAAATAGTTTCTCATGAAACAGTAGTACACATATTGTTTTATGACACTGGCTAACAATCCCACAACACATCAACCCTCTAACTTCTCAACCTTTTTTATTGGTGAAAATACACATAGCCAAAGATTCACCATTTCAAAAATTTCTACATGCACAGTTGAGTGCACCATCTGTGCTTCTTCCTGAGGGGCTGTGGAGCTCCATTCGAGTGTGGAGCTGCTTCCCGGTCTGGGCTGCCGTGCTGGTGGGATCCCGGGGCTTTTGTTTGTTGGTTTGTTTTGAATTGTTTGTGTGTTTTCTTTTCCTTTTTTTTGAGTTGAGAGCCCTTTCTGGCCAGGTGGTGCTGTGTGGTTAGGAGACTTCTGCCTCCGCTTGCACAGGCGTGCAGAGTGATCCCTGAGGGCATTTCTTTTTTCATTGTTTTTTTTTTTTTTCCCCCTGTTTTTTTTCTGGGGGGCTTTTCTTGTTCTTGTTTTTTTTTTTTTTAATTTGTTTTGTTTTCTTTTCCCTCTTTTTCCCTTTTTGTCTTTTTTCATTACTCAGTTTCTCGTCTCTCTATATGTTTCTTCTCTTTCTGTTCCCTGAATACCTGGTGTTGTATACCTCTACGCCTTCTAGCCAGGCTGTACTGCAACACCTGAGAGCGACTTCCCCAGACCTCATAGCTGCACCGGTGGGATCCCTGGGAACTTTGCAGTTCTTTAACCATTCCAATTTTTATTTATTCATTCTTCTTCCTCTTCCCCTTTCTGTTTTTCTCTATTTCATAATCTCTCATCTCTCCACTCCAACTGCAAGCTCCCCTAGCATTCTTTTGTTTGTTTGTATGTTTTTGGCTCCTGTTCTTCTCTCCTCTCTCCCATATCCATCTTAGCTCCACACATAACAATCACCCCACTACATCCTGCCTACCTGTACTGTGCGCTTAACATCACACCACCAAGCAGGACAGGCACGGCCTACTGGAACCTGCCCTGCACTGATTACCAACCCTCCCTGGTGGCTGTAGTAAGTGCCACAAACAACCTGTCCCAGTAACTCCTCTTCAGCTAGACCTGCCCTGCTGTACCATATCTGAGTGAGTGACCCTGCCAATTGGAGAAGGAGGTGAAAAGTATTGTGCCTACAGACGAGCAAATGACAAAGAACACACAGTCTGCCTGCTCAGACATAGGCAAATTTAAAAAAAAAAAGGGGGGCAAAACAAACAAATCTACAATCAGTAAACGAGAAAAATAACTACTGAATGCCCCGAGGACAGCAGACAATATCAAAACATTTACAAAAACAGGACAGTATGGTTCCAGTAGGTGTCCAAAATAAAACACCAGATGACTTTCCAGTGGAAGAAAATGCACAAGAACTACCTGATAGGGAATTCAGATCTCTAATACTCGGAATTTTCCAAGAGCTGAGGCCAAAAGCTGACAAACATGAGGAAAAAATAGACAAATTCATGGAAAATACAGACAAAAATTGGAAGAATTCAGGAAAATAATGCAGGAACAAAATGCCAAAATAAATTCACAACTAGAAATTATACAAAGACAGCAATTAGAAATCCAGAAGATAAACAACAAGATTTCAGAAATGGACAGTGTCATAGAAGGGGTGAGAAGCAGATTTGAAACGGTAGAAGACAGGATCAGTGGAATTGAAGACAAACACTTGGATACAACTCTGTTTCAGGAAAACTCAGAAAAAAGAACAAAGAAAAATGAAGAGACCCTGAGAGTTATGTGGAATACAATCAAAAGCACAAATTTTCGAGTGATTGGAATTCCAGAATGGGGAGAAAACAGAAAACACAGAGAGGATCACTGAAGAACTGCTGACAGAAAACTTCCCCAATATCATGAAAGATGAAAAGCTGGCCATCCAAGAAGCTCAACGAACCCCATATAGGAGAGACCCCAAAAGAAAATCACCAAGGCATATCATAATCACACTCGCCAAAACCAAAGACAAACAAACAATCCTGAGAGCAGCTCGTGAAAAACAAGAAGTCACATACAGAGGAGAAACAATAAGACTAAGCTCAGATTATTTGGCAGAATCCATGCAGGCAAGAAGGCAATGGGATGACATATATAAAATTTTGAAGGAAAAAAATTTGATGGTGAAATTAGGTCATTTCCAGATAAACAGAAACTAAGGGAATATGTAAAAGTCAAATCAAACTTACAAGAATTATTAAAGGGGGTTCTTCGATCTGAGGACAAACAACTTCAGCTCACAGGCAGAATCTAGGACGCAGGATTGTACCAGCCAGATACCACTCTAGGAAATGAACTCTCGAGGACTATCCAAAACCAAAAGAAATACAACAGGGAATCAGAACAGTTAATCAGTAAATGACAGCATATCATTTCTTTTCCTTCTTGAACTTGTATTTCCTTACCATTTCCTCCACAGAATTTTATCATAAAGTAATATGTTTTAGTTTCCAAAAGTCATTTATCACACAATCGTATTTCTCTTATATAAAGATATAGATCTAAATTGAACTTAATGTTAATTCTATGTAATTATAAGACTCTAAATGTTAAAAATAAATTGTTGACTGAAGTATTGTTATAATTATCATTAGTCCTCAGTTGATCAAAACAACACAAATATTAAATTTTTAATGAGTAAGTTCTGTACATAAATGAAGTTATTTCTGGAGCAATGTTTTTTTCTGAACTCCTTCTGTGGATCAGTACTACACTGTCCTGGCATGAGGTGTGGTTTAGCATCATGTCTAGTTCTTTGTTTTTATAGCTGTAAGTGCTGAGAAACTTTGTTCATGTACATAAATAGTTGGGAAAAATGGAATTTTCTATAATAATGTCACTGAGTTCTTTCTGCTCTTTTTTTTTTTTTTAATTGTACTTCAGGTGAAGGTTTACAGAACAAATAGTTTCTCATGAAACAGTAGTACACATATTGTTTTATGACATTGGTTAACAACCCCACGACATGTCAACCCTCTCCCTTCTCGACCTTTTTTTGTTTTTGGTGAAAACATACCTAGCCAAAGATACACCATTTCAAAAGTTTCTACATGCACAGTTCAGTGAGATCGACTACGCTCTTCCAATTGTGCTGTTATTCTCACTTTAGATGAAGGTTTACAGAACAAAATAGTTTCTCATTAAACAGTTAGTACACATGTTGCCCTATGACAATGGTTAACAACCTCACAACACATCAAAACTATCCTTACTCAACCTTAGGTTCCCTATCACCAGCTTTCTTGTCCCCTTCTGCCTTCTAGCCCTTGTCCCTGGACTGCTGTGCCTCTTTAGTCCCATTTGGTTTTATGGGGCTGTCCACTCCCCAGCTGAACTGTGAACCTTGGCAATGACTTTACCACTGAGCTAAAAGGGTGTCTGGGGGCCATAATCTCGGGGTTTCTCCAGTCTCCTTTAGGCCAGTAAATCTGGTCTTTTTTTTTTTGTGAGTTAGGATTTTGTTCTACATCCTTCTCTAGCTCTGTCCAGAACCCTCTGTTGTGATCCTGGTCAGAGCTGTCAGTGGTGGTAGCCGAGCACCATCTAGCTGTACTGGACTCAGTCTGGTGGAGGCCTTTGGTAGTTGTGGTCCATTAGTCCTTCAGACTAATCTTTTCCTTGTATCCTGTTCTCTTCATTTTCCCTTGCTCCCAAAGGGATGAGACCAGTGGAGTATCTTAGATGGTTGCTCACAGGCTTTTAAGAACCCAGGTGCTACTCGCCAAGGTAGAATGTAGAACATTGTCTTTATAATCTGTGTTATGCCAATTGAACTAGATGTCTTTCTGCTCCTTTTGAGTTACATGTAAAAATATCTCTTAAGAAATTTGTCATCCAAAATTTTTTCTAATAATCAGCTACAATTCAATCGTGTTCCCCTTCAATTTGTTGGAAGTTAAGAAAGTGGAATCCGCTTGATTAGCAAAAGAGTTTCTCACCTAGGTATAGGAGTCACTCACTTTCTCAGTTTCTGGAAGGTACACTGAAAAGGCTTTACAAGACGTAACAAATGACCTTCGTTTCTTTTTTTGGTGGCAATATACACAATCAAACATTCACAATTTCTAAATGAGCAGTTCGATAATGGTTACCTCTTTCATGTTGTGCCACCATTCTGTCTCTTCCCATATTGTTCCATCACCATTAATTTAGGCTGTCTACCCCTTAAAGTTCTCATCTGTGCTTTAGATTAACTATTGTCAGATGAAACTCATGTAGATAACTTTTTGTAAGAGTTCTGTGCTCAAGGCAAACCTTTTTTATTAATTAGGCTACACTGTTGTTTAGTAATGGCTTCATGGGATAGTTTCAGTTTAAGTTTTAAAGATTATTTCTGGGCATTAGTTTCAGGGGTTCCCCAAGTCTCAGTGGGTCTAGTAAGTCTTGTTTCCATATGAGTTTGAAGGACTCTTCCTTGCTTTTCTTCCTTTTCATCAGGATCCATCCGTTGAGCCCTTGATCAAAGTGTTCAGTAATGGTAGCCGGATACCATCCATTTCTTTTGGTCTCATAGTAATGCAGGTAGTAGTTTATGAAGACAGTTAAACTCGCAGTCCATTTCTTTCTCTGATTCCTGGGTCTCCTTCTTTCTCTGCTGTTCCAGGTGAATAGAGACCAATTGTTGTGTCTTGGGTGGCCGCTTGCAAACTTATAAGACCTTAGGTGCTATTCATGGAACTAAGAGGTAGAACAGAAACTCTAAAAATGTTAGTCAAGGCTGGGTAGACCCACGAAGCCATGGGTCTGTCTTTGAACCATGAAACCTAATCCCATGAAGTGTTTAGTTGTACTTAAGTAGTATCAGCAGGAGCAGCCTTTTTTTTTTTTTTTTTTTTTTATTTGTGGCTGCTGTTGTAACTATAAAATTATATAAAACACTTTATTTGCCATTTTGTTTTTTTTTTCCCCCTGGTGCACAGCTTCCTGGTAACAGCTGCATTAGTCTGCTTGTTTAACCATTGCCCTTACCAAAAAAACCTGTTGCTGTCGAGTCGGTTCCGAGTCATAGTGACCCTAGAGGACAGAGTAGAACTGCCTCGTAGGGTTTCTAAGGAACGGCTGATGGATTTGAACTGTCTACCATTTGGTTAGTAGCCGAGCTCTTAACCACTGCACCACCATGGCTCCAACCATTGCCCTTTGTAGATGCCAGTTTTCCCATCACCATAGACAGAAATTCACTACTCAGTGAGTGATTTCCCTTCCTTCCTCCCTTCACCCCTTCCCACCCTGTAACCACTAGTAACCATTACTCTTTATATTATTACCTATTTTTGTCAAACAACTGCCTTTTAATTATATTTCCTACTCTTGTCATCTAATGGCACCTGGTTCAATCTAATACACTCAGGAGCCTTGGGAAAATAAATCGATTATGAATTTCAGAACACTTTCTGCAGTGTAGCTTCTTTGCCTCCGCTGCTGTTTGTTTGTATACCCCTCTGCTGTAGCTAGGAACGTTACTGTAGTGCTCTTTACATGTCTTTCTTGTGCTTACATCTCTATGCCACGCACAGTGATCAGCCTGTAGAACAACCTCAAATGTACGTTGAGTGAAAGAATCCTCAACCTGCCGTTTTCCTCTGAGCTAATGTTTTTTTGTCTTCTGTGAAATTTATTTATTTATTTTTTTAAGTCAAAGCATTGAGATGCACTTCCTTCATATGACCTTGTTGGCAAATCCAGGCATCATTGTCAAACCAGTCAAATCAGACTTAGTTTCAGTCTGAAGAAGTCTGATTTCACTTTTTTCATTTCAAGTAGCATGTCAGTAGGCATGGCTGGGACTACTGTGGCTCTTCTAGATCACAATCAGGGCCTGCCCAGGTAACATAGGACCCTTCCTGCAAGCTTGCCATCTGGTGCTGCACCTTTGTGCTCCTGTCTGTGCTCCCTGCGGTCTGCCCCCACGGTCCTCTCCCTGAAAGCCTGCATCTTTGAGGGGATCTAGCACCTGACACGAGTCTGTCAGTTTGTTGTTCTCTGGGGGCTTGCATGTTGCTGTGATACTGGAAGCTATGTCACCAGTATTCAGGTACCAGCAGGGACACCCATGGTGGACAGGTTTCAGCTGAGCTTCCAGGCTGACACACTAGGAAGAAGGACCTGACAGTCTACTTCTGAAAAGAGTTAGCCAGTGAAAACCGTATGAATAGCAGTGAGACATTGTCTCAAGATAAGCCCCCCCCAGATTGGAAGGCACTCAAAAGACGACTGGGGAAGAGTTGCCTACTCAAAGTAGAGTCAACCTGAATCATGTGGATGGAGTCAGGCTTTCAGGACCTTCATTTGCTTATGTGGCACGACTCAAAATGAGAGGAAGCAGCTGTAAACATCCATTAATATTCGGAATGTGGAATGTATGAAGTATGAATCTGGGAAAATTGGAAATCGTCAAAAATGAAATGGAACGCATAAACATCCGTATCCTAGGTATCGGTGAGCTGAAATGGACTGGTGTTGGCCATTTTGAATTGGATAGTCATGGTCTACAATGCTGGGAATGACAACTTGAAGAGGAACGGCGTTGCGTTCATAATCAAAAAGAACATTTCAAGATCTATCCTGAAGTACAGTACTGTCAGCGATAGGATAATATCCATATGCCTACAAGGAAGACCAGTTAGTACGACTATTATTCAAATTTATGCGCCCACCACTAAGGTCAAAGATGAAGAAATTGAAGATTTTTACCAGCTTCTGCAGACTGAAATTAATCGAACGTGCAATCAGGATGCATTGATAATTACTGGTGATTGGAATGCGAAAGTTGGAAACGAAGAGAAAGGATCGGTAGTTGGAAAATATGGTCTTGGTGATAGAAACAGTGCTGGAGACCACATGATAGAATTTTGTAAGACCAATGACTTCTTCATTGCAAATACCTTTTTTCACTAACATAAATGACTATACACATGGACCTCACCAGATGGAATACACAGGAATCAAACCGATTACATATGTGGAAAGAGATGATGGAGAAGCTCAATATCATCAGTCAGAACAAGGCTAGGGCTGACTGCGGAACAGACCATCAATTGCTCATATGCAAGTTTAAGTTGAAACTAAAGAAAATTAGAACAAGTCCACAGGAGCCAAAGTACTACCTTGAGTATATCCCACCTGAATTTAGAGACCATCTCAAGAATAGATCTGACATGTTGAACACTAGTGACTGAAGACCAGACGAATTGTGGAATGACATCAAGGACATCATACATGAAGAAAGCAAGAGGTCATTAAAAAGACAGGAAAGAAAGAAAAGACCAAAATGGATGTCAGAAGAGACTCTGAAACTTACTCATGAATGTCCAGTAGCTAAAGCAAAAGGAAGAAATGATGAAGTAAAAAAACTGAACAGAAGATTTCAAAGGGCAGCTTGAGAAGACATGGTAAAGTATTATAATGATATGTGCAAAGAGCTTGAGACAGAAAACCAAAAAGGAAGAACATGCTTGGCATTTCTCAAGCTGAAAGAAGGGAAGAAAAAATTCAAGCCTTGAGTTGTAATAGTGAAGGATTCTATGGGGAAAATATTAAACGATGCAAGAAGCATCAAAAGAAGGTGAAAGGAATACACAGAGTCATTATACCAAAAAGAATTGGTCGACGTTTAACCGTTTCAAGAGGTAGCATATGATCAGGAATCAATGGTACTTAAGGAAGAAGTTTAAGCTGTACTGAAGGCATTGGTGAAAAACAAGGCTCCAGAAATTGACAGATTATCAATTGAGATGTTTCAACAAACGGATGCAGTGCTGCACGTGCTAACTCGTATGTGCCAAGAAATTTGGAAGACAGCTACCTGGCCAACCAACTGGAAGAGATCCATATTTATGCCTATTCCCAAGAAAGGTGATCCAACTGAATGCAGAAATTATTGAACAAGGTCATTAATATCACACGCAAGTAAAACTTTGCTGAAGATCATTCAAAAGCAGCTATAGCAGTATGTTGACAGGGAACTGCCAGAAATTCAGGCCGGGTTCAGAAGAGGACATGGAACCAGGGATATCACTGTTGAGGTCAGATAAATCCTGGCTGAAAGCAGAGAATACCAGAAACGTGTTTATCTATGTTTTATTGATTATGCAGAGACATTTGACTGTATCCACAATAACGAATTGTGGATAACATTGCAAAGAATGGGAACTCCAGAACGCTTAATTGTACTAATGAGGAACCTGAGTAATTAGGAGGCATTCGTTTGAACAAAACAAGGGGATACTGCATGGTTTAAAGTTAAGTATGCTTCAGGGTTGTATCCTTTCACTGTATCTATTCAGTCTGTATGCTGAGCAAATAATCCGAGAAGCTGTACTATATGAAGAATGGAGCATCAGGATTCGAAGAAGACTCATTAACAACCTGTGATATGGAGATGACACAACCTTGCTTGCTAAAAGTGAAGAGGACTCGAAGCACTTACTGATGAAGATCAAAGACCACAACCTTCAGTATGGATTACACCTCAACATAAAGAAAACAAAAATCCTCACAACTGGACCAATAAGCAGCATATCATGATAAATGGAGAAAAGATTGACTGTTGTCAAGCATTTCATTTTACTTGGATCCACAGTCAACACCCATGGAAGCAGCAGTCAAGAAATCAAAAGACCTCAAAAGGCCTCTTTAAAGTGTTGAAGAGCAAAGTTGTCATCTTAAAGACTAAGGTGCGCCTGGCCCAAGCCGTGGTATTTTCAGTTGCATCATATGCATGCAAAAGCTTGTCAATGAATAAGGAAGACCCAAGAAGAAATGATGCCTTTGAATTGTGGTGTTGGTGAAGAATATTGAATATACAATGGACTGCCAAAAGAACAAACAGATGTGTCTTGGAAGAAGTGCAACCAGAATACTCCTTAGAAGCAAGGGTGGCGAGACTACGTCTTACATACTTTGGACATGCTGTCAGGAGGGATCAGTCCCTGGAGAAGGACATCATGCTTGTTAAAGTAGAGGGTCAGTGAGAAAGAGGAAGACCCTCAGTTAGATGGATTGACACAGTGTCTGCAACAATGGTCTCAAGCATAACTATTGTGGGCAGAGTGCAGGACTGGGCAGTGTTTTGTTCTGTTGTACATACGGTCACTGTGAATCAGAACCAACTCGATGGCACCTAACCACAACAACAGTACATGAAGAGGCACGGTCTTAAGTGCAAACCATCATCACTGGGATGATTCCTCTTTATGAATTCCTGGCATTTCTGTGAATTCTGAGGCAGAAGCCCTCACGTTGCCCTTCATACAGCTGTCCTTAGGACTAGGAAAGACTCCAGTCCCGACTATGGGCTTATGGAACTGTGTGGTTAAAGGTGGCTGCCTCCCAGCCCAGTGTTTCCTTGTCTGTTTGGTGTCCCCCAAGGTCTTTTCATCCCGGGTTGGGGCACATGGGAAGATTTCATGTGGACACCCTGACATTTGTGAAGCAAGGAAGACGCAGTGGGGAAGGAACACCTACATGACACGTCAGCCTTTATAGACATCTGAACACCTGGTTTGAAGACTGTTACTATAGTCTCGTCCTGAATTTCCTTGCCATGAGGTCATTTCAAGGAAAGGATTTAAAAAAAACCAGTATCACCTTATCTTACTTTCTCTCTTGTCCAGGGAAATGGATGCTTAAAAATGCCAGTAGTTGAGAATAACAAGAGGTCAGACAGTAAGTGTTTGGCGGCCTGTGATTGCCTCTAGCCCCAGCTTGCCAAGGTATTATCCTCTAGCCTCTGGTTTTGTAACCAGGACTCCAGGCCTGGGTTCTTCCTTAGACCCTTGTCTGCCATTAGTTAGCTTTATAGTCGCTTAATCTCCTGCATCATGATTTCCTAAAAGTTGGGGATACTCATACCTGTCAATTCAGAAAACTGTTGTCAGGAGGAAACATGACAATGGACTGGGCGCCCAGTAAGCACTCTATCAGTGTTTGCTGTTGTTTTCTGTGAAGTGAAGCCCTTGGGCCAAGATGGTTCCTCTGTCCCTTCAGTGCTGATGTCTGTGATTCCCCTTGAGCCATCCTACCCTGGGGAAGCCCAAGGAAGAACCACCCCCTCATCCCAGTATTATATGCTTCTGCCTTCCTACCCTCTTCTGGTCTATTTCAGTAGTCCTTTTACCAGCCTTCCTGCCTCCATCTTTTTCCATTCTCACATTTCTTCCACACTGTTGCCAGAATGAGCTTTCTGTAATGCAGGTCCATTCATGCCCCACCCTGCTCAAATCATAATTCTTCACCCGTTCCTTCTCACCTACAGGAGAAATAAACTCCTCATCATGGCACAAGAGGCCTTTCATCTTTTGGCCCTTACAAGCTCCTGTTCCAGATTCCCACGACCTAAGAGCACAGTTCATTGTGCTCATGAGGAACCTGTACACGCATCAAGAGGTAGTGAAACAGAGCAAGGGAATACTGCCTGGTTCAAAATCGGGTAAGGTGTGTGACAGGTGTTATATCCTTTCACCATACGTATTCGATGTGTATGCTAAACAAACAATCTGAGAAGGGGGCTGGACTTAATACAAAGAAGAACGTGGCATCAGGATTGGAGGTAGACTCATTAACAACCTGGAATATGCAGATGACACAACCTTACTTGCCAAAAATGAATACAACTTGAAGCACTTACTAATGAAGATCAAAGACCAAAGCCTTCAGTATGGATTACACCTGAACCTGAAGAAAATGACAATCCTCACAACTGGACCAATAAACAGCATCATGATAAATGGAGAAAATAACAAAGTTGTCAGGGATTTCAATCTACTTGGATCAACAATCAATGCTCATGGAAACAGCAGTCAAGAAATCAGATGACGCATTGCATTGGGCAAATCTGCTGCAAAATACCTCTTTAAAGTTTTAAAAAACAAACATGTCCTTTGATGACTAAGATGCGCCCCATCCAAACCATGGTCTTTTCAGTCATCTCATATGCATGCGAATGCTGGGCAATGAAAAAGGAAGATGAAAGAAGAATCGATGGATTCGAATTACAGTGTTGGTGAAGAATACTGAATATACTGCCAGAAGAATGAACAAATCAGTCTTAGAGGAAATACATCCAGAACGCTCCTTAGGAGAGAGAATGACAAAACTTCATCTTACTCACTTTTGACGCGTCATCAGGAAAGACTACACTAGAAAAGGACGTCATGCTTGGTAAAGTAGAGGGTCATCAAAAACAAGGGAAATCTTCTGTGATGGTTGTGTGTCAGCTTGGCTAGGCCATGATTCTCAGTGGTTTGACAGTTATGTAATGATGTAGTTTGGCAGTTATGTAATGATGTGATTTGGTGATTATGTAATGATGTAGTTATCCTCCATTTTGTGATATGATGTAATCGCCTCCATGATGCGATCTGATGTGATCAGCTAATCAGTTGTAAGAGAAGTTTCCTCAGGGGTATGGCCTGCATCTAATACATATGGAGTTTCTGGCAAAGCTTGCTGCCTTTTGCTCAGTTTGGATCCTGCTTCTGGTTCATCATCGACTGACCTCTGGTTCTTGGGACTTGAGCTGGCATCGCCTGCCAATCTTGGATTCGTCAGCCTCCACAGACTGAGCCAGCAACCTGCTGTCTGACTTGCTGATCTTGGATTCATCAGCACTTGCAGCTGCATAAGTCAGGAGAAGCCCTCCAGCCTGATGCCTGACCCATGGACTTGGGACTTGCCAGCCTCTACAACTGCGTGAGCCATTTCCTTGAGATCAATCTCTGTCTCTCTCTTTCTGTATATACGTATATACATATATATATATATATATATATGTATGTATGTATATATATATATATATATATATATATATATATTACACACACGTGTATGGGTATATCATGTCCAAATGAGAAATTACTATCTTTCCTCCCCAGCCTGCTTCCTTTTTCTGTCACTTGTTTTTTAAGAATAAAGGCACTGTTTTAGCACCCCAAACCAGTGACCTGGGAGTCCTGTGATCAGTTTCTAAGTCTTACCTGTCTCCTAAATGCCCCCTCCCACCAGTGCTTGACTCCCAGCTCATCTGCGCTCCCCTGGTCTGTTGTAGTGGACCCTTCTCTGGCCTTCCCGCCTCCGTCTCATCCACCTGCATGTTTTCTCCACATTGCCACCAGAGTGAACTTTCCAAAATGCAGATCCAGTCATGCCTGCCCTGCTCAAATCAGAGTACTCCACCAGTTCCTTCTCACCGCCAGGAGAAAATGAGCCCCTGGCCCAGGTGGCCTTTCATCTTTGGGCCCTTGCCCACCTTTCCTGTCAGTCCTCCAACCCCTTTCCCTGCACACTCTCCCAGTTCCAAGCTCCTAGTGGTACTGAAACCAGTCCCTCTGCGCTCAGGCATGCGTCTGCTTATGAGGTGTTCTCCGTCCCTGGTGTCCTTCCCTTCTGCCCTTGACTGCGGCAGACTCCTGCCAGTGCCAGCCCACACCCCACCTCTTACGTGATGTGTGCTCGGCCCCCCCACATTTCATCCATTCTCATAGATTTGCTTCCCCTAACTGCAACATCTTTGAAATCAGGATAATCAGTGGCTTGTCAAAATTTAATTGGCAGCTTTTTTTTTTTTCCTTAGTGACACAGAGCATAATGGTGTATCTTAAAATTAGTGGCATTAAATTCAATGCTATTTGTATATTCCTCTATTGTGGAGGTAATTCTCTATAGTTTGCAAATAAATAATTGAGTGTCTGTTCACTAAATTGCTTGTTGTTTGAAGATAGGGACCATTCCTGCTGCATTTTTGCATTCTCTATACCAATCACAGTGGTAGCATATAGAAGAGACTTTAGAAAGGGATAGGGAGAGAAAGAATGAATGAATGAAAGCAAGCAGGGGGTTGGCTGTATCCTGGGCAGACATGCTGTGATGGTCGCCCCGACTTGATGACTTCTGGTTTCATGTTGTTCCCTCTCACCTTCCCTAACCTCATATGAAAGGGTCAGGAGGGTTGGATGTGCTTTAAGCCCAGGCAGTGTATTTGAACTCGTCTCTCTCAGGTCTGGACTTAACATGATTGTCGTCCTCTCCAGCTGGCTTTCACCCTCTGCAGGCATCTCTCCAATAGTAATGGGTGGAGTGGGCACAAGGTCTCCTAGCCGTACCAAGCCCCGTACATTAGGTGGACGAGGGAAGCCTCCTTGGGCTCTGTAGCTTGCTTTGTGTGGAAGCATCACCCTGCTTTGGTGTCCCATCTCCTGGGCCTTTCAGTCTGGCAGAAGCTGACTGTGCAGCACAAATTCATGTGAAACCAGTTAGAACCAGAAGGTCAGGTTTTTCTCAATATGCATTTTACTGTATCATCTCTCCATACCTATGCTTTCCCCAGAACCAGTAGTCAGAAAATTGTTCAACGAGCACAGACCCAGGTCAAAGGTTAGGCACCATGACTCATTCAGACTGGGGTACAGCTGATGCTTTCTTAGACTTCCTCTGTCCTATTGTTGATAGTGATAAACTCTCCTTTTTAAAACTTCATAAGGACCTTTAGTCACCCTTTAGTTAGCCCAGGACATTCACTTTCAGTACTTTATCACGTCTATAGCCTACCTTCCATAGTTCGTGTTTTTGGTTGGCTGCCCCTGTGACATGTAGCGAGGCAGCTGAATTTCAGTGATAATATGACTCCATCACCGTGTAAGAACCGTCGTCGTCGTGTGCTGTGGAGTTGATTCTGACTCATAGTGACTCTATAGGACAGAGTAGAACTGCCCCATAGTATTTCCAAGGCTTTAATCTTTATGGGAGCCAATTGCCAGAGCAGATGGTGGGTTTGAACTGCTGATCTGCCGGTTAGCAGCTGAGCAGTTTAACCATTGCACCACCAGCTAATGCACTGGAAAGATTTCCCGAAGATAGTGATGTTTAAGGGGCCACTCTCTGGAATCAGGCTGCAGGAGCTGGTAAGCCTGGACCCATTACATTACTATCCGGATGATCTTGTGCAAGTCATTTAACCTTCCTGAGCCTTCATTTTCTTGTGTGTACAATGAAGGTAGTACCTCTCTCAGGAGATAGCTGGAGAGACTGTGCCGAGGACAGAGTAAGTCCCCATAGATATACTCCTAACTCTGGAGTGTAGGTGCCTCTCTGCTCAGTCAGAGTGGGTCTCTTTCCTGATGTGGGGGACTCTGCCATCTTCTTAGATTGTTCTAGATTGGAATCCTTTTGTGTTATGACTACAACAGCTTGTACCAGAACACCACGGTCTGACCAGAAGGAGAAAGGGAATGGGAGCAGAAGAGTGAGGGTGATCTCTGGGGTCTTCTTCTGCCCATGGTTCCTTGATATAGACAGATCCTTGACACCCATCCACTCCCTCTTCCCCATTAAAGAATTGCTTCTACTCACCTTAGAAGCAAACTAGGGTGAGGTCAAGTCTGAAATGATATCAGCCAGCATTTGATAGCAGCGCTTTATAATAATAGCAATTTGAATCTCACCTAAAAAAAAAAAATGGTAATGTCACTGCCACCATGTGCCAGAATAAATTTTGGATGAATTAACTAGTTGTAGACTAAATGTAGTGAATATAATCATAAATATCTAGAAAAAATATAAATATTTAACCTCTGAATGGGGAAGAAATGTATGCATTTATAAAAGCCATGGAAGAGATTGCCTAAAACTGAAAACTTTCTGTGTCAAAATGTATCATCAAAATTAACTCATCAAATGAGTAAAATATTGAAATTTAGATGACAAAGGTTAATACCTGTACATATTAGAGAATTGTTATGCAGCCAGTGTATACACTAACACACCAACAGTTTATGTGTGTTTACATGTAGATTTGTACATGTTTATACATAAGTACATTCATCTGCAAAAATACACATAATACATCTGTTTAAGTATGCGTAGAGGAAAGACTTTAAAGATACTAAACCAAAATATTAATAGTGGTTATTCCTAGGTTATTGAAGTATATATTTTCTTCTTTTTTTTTTTGTATTTTGCAAATATTTATCTCTATTTATATTTTCTTGTTTATGTTGCTCTGTATTTTCCAAATTTTCTACAATAAGCATGTATTTCTTTTATGGTCAGAAAAGAGTTTAAGAAGAATTCCACTTAATTTAAGTTTCTGTGCTTCTGAAGAAGTCCGTTGGCCCTATGTATTCTCCAGGGGAAGCAGAAAACATCTAAAATTAGTTAGAAGTTTAGACAGCTACTTCTCTGAATGCCCTTACTTACACTGCTTGGAATTGTCTTCTCTCCATGACTGCCCTAGGCATCTTTGAATTTTTTCTTCTCTTTTCGTTTTTGTTTCATCTGCTTGCTTATTTGGATTTCACTTTTAATGTACAGAATCTCCCATTGCTCTGTGGCCTAGAATAGGCCAGGTTCTGTGAGAGTCAAGGAAGTTCCTTAGTCAGCAAAGAAGCTCCTTTCCTGCAGAAGAGGAGAGCTGCCTAGTGGGGAAGTGATCTCATCAGGATGCCTGGTACAGGGCTCACGAACATGGGGGTGCATTCTCACCATGGTGCACTTTGTGCCCTGTCCTTTGTACCCAGTGAGATGTTTGCTCGCCAAGGGCAGGAACCTCGGGTGTATCTGCATTCGCCTCAGTTCCGTGCTCGTAACGGGCTCAATAGTTGTGTTTTGAATTAAATGAATGTTTGAATTTACTGTGTTATTGAAAACTGTGGGAATTGTGTGATCATCTCAAACTTATTGTAAGAAAAAAATTAGTATTGAACTTTTTATTGATTATTTTGAGCCTACTCTGAATATTCTAGGAGCCCTGATGGTGCAGAGGTTAAGCCCTCAGCTGCTAACCGATCGGTCTGCGGTTGGAACCCACCAGCCGCTCCTCGGGAGAAATATTCCACAGGCTGCTTCTGTAAAGATTTACAGCTTTGGAAACCCTATGGGGCAGTTCTACTCTGTCCTATAAGGTCACTATGAGTTGGAATCGACTCAATGACAGTGAGTTTGGTTTGCTTTTCTGAACATGCTGCCCACAGGGAAAAATTTTTGAAAGGGAGGGAAAAAAGAAAAAAAACCTTGTCTTTTGAGTCATATTTATGTGGTCTATATTGGCCCAGCCACCCAGCAATCTGTTTTACAGCTCAAAACACATTCCATAACTCTTTAAATTATAGTCAAAGCCTCTCACCTGTGTGACCTGCCAATCCTTTACATCCACAGTAGTGAATAATTGAAGTATTTTTTCTTTCTAGATTAGTTTGGCTATATTCATGTTGGATCCTAATTGTCATTCTGTTTCTAAAACTGAACTTAAGCAGACTCTAGGAGAGCATCTGACATCACTGGCACTACCCCTGGAGGGAGGAGGGTCTAGAGGAAGGAGCCTGGGGAGCCAGGAAAACCATCTTCTGATCATTTTCAAAAGAAGAATGTTAGTTAGATGATGTTTTAGGACTTCTTTAGTTCTAATGGTGACTGGCACTTGCCATTTGAAGTTCTATTTTAGAAATGGAAGAGAGGAAACCAGGTATCTTAGTCATCTAGTGCTGCTATAATGGAAATACCACAAGTGGATGGATTTAACAAACAAATTTATTCTCTCACAGTCTAGGAGGCTAGAAGTCTGAATTCAGGGTGCTACTTCCAGGGGAAGGCTTTCTGTCTGTGTTGGCTCTGGGAGAAGGTCCTTGTCATCAATTTGCCCCTGGTCTAGGAGCTTCTCAGTGCAGGGACTCCGGGTCCAAAGGACACGCTCTGCTCCTGGCTTTACTTTCTTGGTGAAATGAGGTCCCCATGTCTCTCTGCTCACTTCTGTTATGTCTCAAAAGAAATACGACACAACCTAATCTTGTAGATTGAATCCTGTCTCATTAACGTAACTGCCAGTAATCCCACCTTATTAACATCATAGAGGTAGGATTTACAACACATAGGAAAATCACATCAGATGACAAAAGGTGGACAATACTGGAAATCATGGCCTAGCCAAGTTTACACACATTTTTGGGGGACACAATTCAATCTATGACACCAAGGTAATTATTTTTAATGTGTGTCTGTAAAAGGAGTAAGCTAGAATTGCCTTTAGATTGTTAACAGATTCTTATTAATAATTAGGCACTGGATTTTTCAGAAAGATGTTTCATGGATAAAAGTCAGCATAAATTCGAACCCTAGAGTGTGAGGAGTGATCAGATCCCCACTGTCCTACTTCCCCATCATCTCTGACACAAGCCACCCATGTGGCACTCTCTCTCTCTGACCCTAGCCACCAGAACTAGGGCAGAGCTCACAAGTTAAAAGATCGCCATCATTCAGACTGCCAAATAGGCAGCCACGAGCCACGAGTTTGTGGGGGCCACATGAAACCCCAAACTTATGACCTGCTGTCCACAAATTTGGGGTTTGTCCACTACCCTTTCAAGATGCCAGCTGCAAGCTGGGAGGCTTCCCTAGGTCTCCTCACTTTTACCTGCTGGCTCCCAGTGCTCCTTTGGGTTTGATAATTCTCTGGAATGACTCACAGAACTCACAGAAAGTACTACTCTTATGATTATAGATTTATTATAGCAAAAGAATACAAATCAGGAACACCATAATGAGGGCTCCCAACGTGAAGCTTCCATGTCCCAAAGAGGGCATGTCACCCTTCCTTCGCCAGCCAGGAAGCTCTCTGAGCTTTTGTGTTCAGGGCTTTTACCAGCCAGTCATGGTTGAACCCTCATTGCATGTGCCTGGCAGGCTCAGTCATGCCTCCTGGTTAGCTAACATAGGCCTACCAGGTAAGTCTTTTCTGGTATGGCCAGCCACCCCCCGCCCCCCCGCCACCCCCAATTAATCCTCAGGTTTGGTCTGGAGGTTTCAGATCAAGGCACCTCAGTTAACTCCCAGCATTACTTCACAGAAACGAAGGGCAAAGGCCAAAATTGTGTTCTACACCACACAGTTGTATTTGTAAAACTGAAGAAATTTTACTTCTGTGACATTTTGGCAAGGGAGTGTCTCATAGCATCCTAACTGAAGTTATGTTTATCCCTCAAATTGCCAGCACTACTCTATTCCTTGCTCCCATTTTAGCTGGAGAAGACTCTTTATGCCCGGGGTAGCGGTTTTTGCTGATTTTAGATGGCTTGTTTTTAAAGCCTTTCGTATATTTTCTGTTTAAGTCATTAAGGACTATTGTTACAGTCAGTTAAAAATCCTCTTAACAAACTAATATAGATTGGATCAAAAGAGATAGCTATTATTCTTCTCCCAGGAAAGATGAGGTTTATGACCCACGTCAATTTATTGCCTGTTTTTCCACACAAAGAGAAATAGGGCTGTATTAACACACTCAGTTATGTAGGAACTCTGAAAACCCAAGAGATTTTGATTGCTATGTTATTATTAACCAAAGATATTGAGGTTTTAAAAATGATTAAAGCCAACTATTAGTAATGAGCTGCATTGTTTATACCACCACATAAAACACAATAGCTAAAGTGCTTTGACTTTCAGAGCTGATTCATGGCCTCAGTGGTTTCAAATTTATTTTAAAGACAGATTTAGATTTGGGTAATTTTGTCCATCCTTTTTGGTGATACCACTGTAAGAGATTCCAATTTATTTTATTATATTTTTTTCCTAGTGAGAGTGTGTTAGACCTACTCCAGCTAGCTTAGGAGAAAGAAAAAATTAATTTGAAGGGCACCAGGTATCTCAGAAACCTCATGAGTAACTGGAACAGAGGCTAAAAGACACTGGGAATTAAGGCAGCGTACCCCTCCCATCTTAACTGCTTCCCCAGTGCTTTTATGCATGGTAACAGACAGGTTCAGTAATTTCCTAGGAGAACCACAGGACTCAGCGTATAGTTGTATCTGTGGCTGTGGTTTATTAGAGCGAAAGGATACCAAGCACAGTTCAACAAAGTGAAGAGACTCCTGGGGTGAAGTCCAGGGAAAACCAGGCGCAAACTTCCAAGGGTCCCATCCCAGTAGAGTCACACAGACCAAAAAAAAAAACAAAAAACCCATTGCCATTGAGTCGACTCCGACTCAGCGACCCTATAGGACAGAGTAGAACTGCCCCCTAGGGTTTCCAAGGAGTGCCTGGTGGATTCCAGTTGCCAGCCTTTTGGTTATCAGCTATAGGTAGCTCTTAACCACTGTGTCAGCAGGGTTTCTGGAGTCACATAGGACGTACTTAAATCCTCCTGCATGAGTTGTGAAATGTCAGCCAGGGAAGCTCCTCAGAGCTTTTTACTGGGAGCTGATCATGTAGGCAGCCTCTGCCTGGTATGCATCAAAATTCCAGACTCCCAGAAGGAAAGCAGGTGTTCAGCATAACCACATTGTTTGTACAGTTTAGGCACAGGGAGCCACTCTTACAGGAAATGGTGGGAACCCTTGTGAAATCCAAATTCCTGATGCCAGCCAGGGGCCGACCTTGCAAGCGGGCCTGCTGAGGGAGAGCCATGTTAACTCTTTTCTGCACAGTAGGAGGTGCCCTTGCCCTACTCCACACCTGAGTTTACATACCTTCTGTAAACTGTTGTTGTTGTCCGCTGTTGAGTCAATTTCGACTCATGGCAACCCCATGTAATAGAGTAGAACTGCCCCATAGGGTTTTTTAGGCTGTAATCTTTATAGAAGCAGATTGCCAGGTCTTTCTCCCATGGAGCCACTGGGTGGGTTCGAACCACTAACCGTTTGGTCAACAGCCAAGCACCTGTTACACCACCAGGGCTCCTTTCTGTAAGCTCTACCTTCTGTTAAGGCACCAGCAGTGGTCCTGAGTTTAAGTCCCAACTCCAAATTCCCAGGAGAGAGAAGTAGTCTAGCTGGGGTTAGACATCTACCCTGATCCAGGCAGTTATGGTCAGGGAAATGGGTCACAAACCTATTGCTGGGACACCATGGGAAAAGCTCATTGTCATAGGTACTTTGCTGGAAATCCTGTCAGATCTAAGGCCCATGTAGAAAGTGTTCTTGTTGTAGATCACATCACCCAATGGGGACTCACCATAGAAATGTCATCATACCCCATGTGGTAGAGCAACCCTGGCTAGATGTACAATAACTTAGTGTTGAATTGATTTAAGGAAAACTCACACAGAGATGTGCACACACACACACAGACATACAGATGCACACATAGACATGCATGCATACACAGGCGTGCACGCACATCCAGAGACATGCAAGCACACTCATAGACATGCACACAAACACACAGAGACATACACGTGCACACACATGCATACACATACAAAGCGTATATGCTAGGAAGTTACAACCAGAAGCTTCCTGCCGGACACCTCAGTTTTCCTTTGTTATGGTTCACATGTCAGCGCTTATTTGAAGTTAGGTCAAAAGTAATTATGCAGCGTCCAGATTGTACGCAGCAGACAGTTGGTTACTGTTGTCTGTCGGTTTAGGGGAGCAGGGAATGGTGCTGTGGCCTGGGACTATGTGGGGGTACTGCCTCCTTGTTCCCTGAGGGGAGCAGTCTGTGATTGTCCGCATACAGGCCCATCTGATAGCTTGTTGAAGGTACCTTCTCTCCGTCTGCTTTTCTCTTTAACTCACTCAGCTGTATCCTCAGACTAATTTTTGCTTTTGTATCTGGCCTGTCTTTGAGATAGAAAGGAGTTCAGCATTCCTTCCAGAGAGGATAAGACTTCTAAGGAAAAGAGAAATGTTCCTTTGTGAACCTAAGAACAGCATGTAAATGACAGGGAAATGATTCCCAGGCCTTGGATCAGGTCATCGGGAGAGCTGCTGAAAACTACAGTGATTCTGCATCTGGGTGTGGAACGCAGACAAAAACAAGAACCCTCCGCAGATGATAAGCTGGATTTGTGTGGGTTTAGGATACTCTTAAGTACCACTGTTGATTTCCCAGTCTAGGGTTTATTTCCTTGAAGGAAACTCACTTTTTATATGTACTATAGTGACTTGCCACATAAAATGTGTTGATTGATTAGTGTGCACCCTAACAAGCAATTCTTCAGGGGAAAAAAAGGCAGAATTCAATAATAGTAGACTAGTAAGAAGCTCTTCTGTGCTCCCTGTCACCCTTCTGCATCTCTGGGTCTGAGGGTCCCTAGTTTGAGGAACCCTGAGGTCTGCAGACACAGAAGACAGAGCCAGTTAGGTCATGCTGTCTGCAGAAAGCAATGTGAGAAATGAATCTTGTGAGGGCAGAGTGGTATTTATGATTGCATGTTTTATCAGCCTCATGAGGGCTGGGGGCTGCAAGTTACTTCAGGAGGCCTTATAGACCAAAGCCCGGTCGTATTTTCCAGCACTCAGCATGGGTGTTCAGTTGGTTTCCATGATTAATAACTCTTCCCACCTACATCATCTGTCTTGTGTCTTGATGCTGTTATAGATATTGCTGTTGTTTTCTGTATTTCTCTCATACAGTATGGACTTTTATTGGTCTGGCTGAGTGAGAAATAAATAGCCTTGTTATTTGTTAATCATCTTAAACTAATGGGTGCATACAAGTTTTATGAAATTTACTAATATTTTATACAGTTACTAAAAATCTGTTACCCCTTCATTAATTTCAGCCGCTATTATTTTTTATTAGGGTGCTTGCTTTGTGTAAGTGGGTATATACGTCCCTCTGTTAGCCAAGTTTAGATCTGTGTCTGTGCAGGTCGCTTGTTCTTACATTTGATAATTGAGCAAATGGGAAACTGGTTGGTGGAAGGATGGGCCCATCACACACCAAGATCCAGTTCTCCACAACATGGGAGCAGTTGACATGCACGCATGTAACATTTCTGTTGCATCTTTTGTTTTCACAGTGAGAGAAAAACGCAAGAGTCTCTTCATTAACCATGTAAGTGAAGCTGTCTCCCTGTGTTCTTCTGAATGACCAGACTGTACCCCATAAAGAACTGGAATAACTGTGTATGTCATGGGTGGAATGGTTCATGTATTTTGTCAACAATGTTCTTATGCTTAGTTTCCTTTGTAATTGAACAAGCGTGACTCAATATCGACTATCCCAAATGTTTTCCCAGAAGCCCCAGGCTTGTTCATAGGAGGACATGTGTGAACAGTGCCATAGTAAATACCTATCACACGGGGCCAAACGAAAGCCCTTCTTTAATTTTCATTTCTAACCCTTTCCTTCCTCTACCCCACCCTGAAATTATTCTTTTTCTCTCTGTAGCACAGTACCATTCAAGTAAACATAATTATTTTTCACATTCTCTTTCCTCTCCCAGATTGTTGTTTGTAGGCCTAGTAGAGTTTGCATGTTCTTTTGGTGCTCGAAGAAAGGATAAACTTTACAAGGGATCTAGCCTGTTCTAGTCTCCGGCCGAGTCTCTGGGTGGCGCATACAGTTAAGTGCTCGACTACTAACTGAAAGGTAGTAGTTTCAACCCACTCAAAGGTGCCTCAGAAGAAAGGCCTGGTGATCTGCTTCTGAAAGGTCACAGCATGGAAACCCTATGGAGCACAGTTCTACTGTGAAACACATGGGGTCACCAAGAGTCAGAATCAACTTGACGGCAACTAGAACTGGAAGCCTCCTGGCCATTCTGAGCAGTATCTCCCAGCTCTGTGGCCAGGAGTAAGATGCCCCATTGAGATATTCTTTCCTTCTTCCTTGAATGGCAGGTGCAGCTGGTTGGCTTCAGGCCATCCCATCCATGCACCTTTCCTGGAGCATGGAGCCACCAGGCAAGTTATGGCTGCCTCTTCCTCTACCTCTAAATATGTGTCACTTTCTTTAGGAAAGAAAACAATCTCCATGGGCTGTAGAATGATGAAGTAGGTAAATGATCAAAACAAGTATGCCATAAACTCATATTGAAAATGAAGACAGTATATTTGACCTTCCAAGTGTCTTTCTCAGGATTTCTAGACTGCCTGCATTTAAGTGTTTGCAAATCTTGAAGGGCTTGGTGCTGAAGTTGTGTTAAAGAGACTTAAAGCTATAAAATTAATTTCTCTGCCCCTTGATAATCTGGACAGAATGCCACAAAAAGAAACTCATAACCTGGGCCTGTGCACTCCAGGGAGTCCTCACACAGTCCTTAGGAGACAGGTGATCCCTTTGTAGGCAGTGTCAGCGTGTACACGCATCTGTACGGTTCTCTTGGCATCATAGGCTCTGTAGTTTTTACCAGATTCTTAAAGCAATGTGTGACCTCTTCCCAGACCCCTCAAATTTAAAGGCATCAGTGTAAAGCTTCTGCGAAATTAAAATATGTGTCAGAGGGAAAAGAGGGTTAAAATTGCCATGCCTGTTTTGTTTTTTGAAAGCAGAATATACCTGGATAGAGAAATTTGAGTGACTGGAACTAATTATCTAAATAAACTCTTGCTTCCATTTCTTTGCTCCTTACCCTGCTGGGTAAACTTAAATACTTCACCACTCATTAGCGCGTCTGCCAAGGCGATTGCAAGGAAAAGGAGAGCTGAGACTCCAGCCAGGCTGCTCTCACCCTGCCTTTCAGTTTTTTCAGAGATTTATTGAAGGAAGAGGAGGATAGGATTTTGACTGTCCCTGCCACCCCGATTCTGATCCTGGGTTGTGAGACAGATGTGTACTCTCATAACTACCCTGCACGTAGATTTTGATACACAGTTAACTCCCAGTTAACCTCAAACCTGTCATCATGCACAGACTAGATTGGACAGTTCTGCCACTTGTCACACATGAGGAAATATTGAACCAGCATGCAGATTAGGATGGTGGAGTGTGCATTCTTACTCATACAGTGTCCCCCGTAACCCGCCCAGCCCCTCAGACTGAAGACCTCTCATCTCCTGAACGGAGTGAAACCTCACAGCGCTTGGGGTTTGCTCAAATGCAGTTGTTCCTGTATAAAAGAAACCTCTTGTTAAGTGTCTTCTGTAATGGATGACCCAGTAACAGCATGGCACCCCAGTCTGTGAAAAGACCTAGCTGCGAATGAGCTCATCAGTTCTGCCCACATTGGGAAAAACATACCAAGAGCTGTTCCAAACCAACAGAAATATCCTAATTTGAGTGAAATTACTTGCAGATTAAATTAGGCTAATAGAGCAACTATGTTTTCCAGGTTTTGAGACTTGGGCATAATAAGTTAGAGCAGTAGAGAAAGGACACATACTAATAATCATCAGTACCACCTATTGAGCACTTCACTGTCTGTGCGCCAGGCTCTGTTCTAATTGGGTTAATGTACTTACTTGTTTAGTTAGCACAGTAACCTTCCCAGGCAGACAGTATGTATTCCCATTTTACATATGAGGAAACTGAGGCACAAAGAAGTTAACCAAATAAGTGCTGGAGCCAGGATTGCAACTTGGATGGTCTGACTTCAGAGCCTTCCTTCTTAACTCTCACTCTGCTTCTCTCATACTGCTTCTCAAGGAGCCCTGGTGGCTCAGTAATGAAGTGCTTGGCTGCTAACCAAAAGGTCAGCAGTTCAAACCCAGCAGCCCACCCTGTGGGGGAAAGATGTGGCAGTCTGCTTCCAAAGATTACAGCCTTGGAAACCTTATGGGGCAGTTCTACTCTGTCCCGTAGAGTTGCTATGAGTCAGAATCGACTCAACAGTAGTGGGTTTGGGTTCAGGTTTTTATACTGCTTCTCAGATAGTAAAATCTATCCCACTTGGACAGGCGTTGTTTATCTTGCTTATCTGAAGTTAGCGCTAACATTTATAATTCAGTTTTTGTAGGACAGCCTGTAGTGCTCATTTCTAAATATGGGCCTCAACTAAAGTTTGTAATTTAATTTACTAACTTTGGAATGACAGTTATTCTTTGCCCTTGTTTGCAAAACCATTTTATTTTTCGTTTGCTTTATTGAGAGGGAGATTGTTTCTTTAATTTCTCCACCAAATTTCTGAAGAACCTGTTTAGTTGATATTGCTAAGGTAGTCTACAAAGAAGCTATTATTTAAGAAAAACCAAAGCAGTGGATGAAGATAAGTCACTTAAGAGAGGTGGGGGTGAGTCAGCTCTAACTCTGGGATGGAGAAACACAAGGTTTTTCTGGCTCTGAGCAAACAATGTACATTAGCAAGTAAAAAGAGTAGACTTTGACAGGGAACATTTTGGAGGGAAAGGGGCAATAGAGAATGGGACCCCAGGCTGAAAAAAGAGATGGGCACTTAACTGGCTCAGAACAGCCAAAAGAGACTTAAAGGATTATGTAAAAGAAGTTACTTATAAAATAATTATTACAGGTTTTATAGCTTGAAACCATTTGGGGATAAACTAGTTAGAGAGTTTTGACAGCAAGCTAAATCAGGGTGAATTATAAACATTGGAAACCCTGGTGGTGTAGTGGTTAAGAGCTATGGCTCTAACCAAAAGGTTGGTTGGCAGTTCGAATCCACCAGGTGCTCCTTGGAAATACCTTTCTCCCATGGAGTGGCTGGTGGGTTCGAACTGCTGACCTTTTGATTAGCAGCTGAGTGCTTAGCCACTGTGCCACCAGGGCTCCTTTGTAACTATATACAGTCATGCACCACATAGTGTCTGCTCAGGCAACATCCAACCACATATACGTCCATGGTCCCATAAGACTGTGATAGAGTTTAGAAATCCTGATCAGAGAAGAGGACGTAGCAGATGTTACCAGACGTAGCAAATGCAACAGCTTCCTGCATGCAACACATGTATCTCATGGCTGTTGTGTACAAAGCGATTGAGCTGGCAGGTGTATAATTGTACAGTACATACATAACCTTAATGCGTATGTCTTGATAGTCATAATAAACGCCTGTGTTACTTATGTATGTAGTGTGCTGTACTTTCTATGGTTACTTTAATGTGAATTTTCCCTATTTAAAAATAAAAAGTTTACTGTACGCTTTGACTTGTAGGCAGCAGCAGTATATAATATAGTGTGCGCACAGCGTCCAAAACACGTAACGTCCTATTTCACAAAATTTATCATGGACATTAAATGACACATGGCTGTATAGCACCGTATAAATATGTTGATGTTATCATTGTTCATTGGAGTTTTTGGTGAATTTGATTTAATTTTCCAAGTTCAGTGATCAAAACTGATGAAAGTCTTTCTGGTATGTTGAGTGTGGATATATTTTTTTCCTTAATTGTATTTCATATTACATAATTATTGAGCCCAGGATTCCCTGGGAGAATATTCTATTCATCTCTCTTTGGGAATACCCCCTTAAATCATTTATATTCCTCTTAAATAGTTTCATTCTGAATTATTGCCTTGTACCTTTGAATGAAATAGGAATAGCATTCCTTGTGAAATGGCCTGCTCTGATTATATTCTTCCTCAATAAGCCATAGAAGTCAAGGAATGAAGTGAGCTAGATCCAGAGACTGGATTTTTTTTTTTTTAAGTTCTAAACTCTGCTTTGTCCCTCCCAGGAGATTTGCACTGAATAGAAAGCACATTTATTGGGCAGCTGCTAGGTTAGCATTAATAGAATATGCTTGAATACACTTAATAGAGTATACTTTATACCGAAGGGTATAAAAGAAGGAGGAGCCATTTCGGTAATATTGTGAAAATACAGTTTTTCAGTAACATTAAGAAAATCCAGCTTTTATTTTGAAATAATTTCAGACTTAAAGAAAAGTTGCAACAATAATAGAGTACAGGATTTTCACACCTCACTAAAGGAACTGTAGATGCTCTGTTTCTGAGACCACTCATTCTACTTTGGCACAAAGGATGTTGAGATGGGGAGATGTTATCTTCTCTCAAAAAATGTTTTAGCAGAAGTCTAGAAATGATAATGCTATACACACAAAAATGCTGATACAGATCAGAAGCTTGTGTAGGATGTCAGTTCCTTGGTAATGCCTCGGGAAGACTTTCTCTCTTTTATCTTTTCCTATTTTCTCCTTCCTCAATCCTTCCTTCCCTTCACTCTGTTGTTCTTGTTATGAAGCAGAATGAAGTGGTGTTGGTGAAGTGTAATGGACTATACAAATACAAGATAGCTGACAGTTGGAATTGCTTCCCTGGTGCTTTTGTTGAAGGTTATTTGAAAATTGTGTTGCCCTTGTTAAGACACACAAGTGCAGGAGTTGCTGGTGTTACTAGTTATCCTGGAAAACTCATGGCGTGTTCTCAGTGGGAGTGTTCGAAGCCCTTACCTTTTGTGTTTGATGTTAGGATTGCACCCCTGAATAAGCTGTCAAAAATTCTTGACCATGGGTGACTGGCTTTGACGTTGCTCAGTTCCTCCTGGGTGTGGGGAAGGAGCTGTGCTTACTATACATTAGTCTTTGGTTTCTTGGTTCCTCTGTTGTTGTTTGCTGAGGGGAGAGAACGATACAGCTGTTCCTTTTCCTGCTGGACAGACACTCCCAGACCTTCATGATGCTTCGTCCTCCTCACTCTGCCATTTTATTGTTTTATTTACTTATTTCGCTTCATTGCTGCCTTAACCTCCTTGGTTTTCAACTTCTTAGTGTTGCTCAGGGACTTTTGGAGTAAAGAACGAAAAGAAAAAAAAGGGGAAGTCTGAGAACGAGCAATTTTATTTGAAGCAGAGACTTCAGAAAAGAGTATTGAGAAAGTATTGAGAAGCAGACTCTCTTCCCCTTTGGGCAGATTCTCCTAACTCCAGTATCCATGTGTTCTTTGACTAGATAGATGGGGATGGATATTTAACTTTTATTTTGAAAAATTTCAAACTTACAGAAAAGCTGTAGTAATAACACAGAAAACTCCCATTTACCCTTTACCCAGATTTCATCAATTTATATGTTTTATCACCTTCTATTTTTCATTGTCATGTATTTTTCTGAATCACTTGGGAGTATGTTGCCTACATCATCTCCTTTACTTGCTAATACTCCATTGTGTATTTCCCAAGAACAAGGATATTCTTTTATGTAATCACAACATTGTTACCAAAATCAAGAATTAACATTTATACAATTATTTTTAATTAACTGCCCATATTCTAGTTTTGTTAAGTGGCCTAGTAATATCATTGATAGCATTTTTTTTCTCTGGTATCGGATTTAGTCCAGGATCACGTATTGCATTTAGCTGTCCTAGCCCTTCAGTCTACTTCAATAAAGAGCAGATTCTTAGCCTTTCTTTGTCTTGTGTGGCATTGATACTTTTGAAGAAAAAGGGCTGTTTTGTTTTAACAGAATGTTTCCCATTTTGGATTTGTCTGAAGGATTCAGGAGAACATCTGCAGTCAGAATGCTACAGGGAATACTCCCTTGCCCTTTGTAGGGCATCCGATCTGGAAGCACACAGTAGCCATACAACCTTCATTGGTGATGTGAATTTTGACCACTCAGCAGGTGCTATCCAATTCTCCATTGTATATTTTCTGGATTTCCCTTTGTGACTAATAAGCAGTCTATAGGGAGCCACTTTACTAAGACTATGCAAACCTCTTGCTTCTTACTACTGTCACCTCCAGATTTCACATCCATTGATAATTCTTGCCTAAGCCAATGTTTATTATTTTGGTTGCAAAACAGTAATTTTCCAACCCCATCACTCGGTCCACATTTGTCAGTCAGCATTCTACTTGTATGGAAAAACCTTTGCTTCCCATCCATCTGTGCATCCTCCTTCCCTCTGGTTTTAGGCTGGGTTCTCTAGAGAAGCAAAACCAGTAAAGCGTGTATTTAGAAAGAGATTTATATCAAGGAAATGGCTCACACAATTTTTAGAGGCTGTAACGTCCCAAGTCCATGGGGCAGGAAAGAGGATTCTCCTGATTCTCGTAGCTGCAGGGGCTGGCAAACCCAGGATTGGTAGGCCAGAAAGCAGGACTGTTGCAGGCTGTGAGGATTGAGAAATCTCAAGATCGGCAGGCAAGATGCAAGTAAGCTGCTAGCTCAAATCCCAAGAAGCAGAGGGCAGACAAACAGGAGCCAGCTGCAGGATCTAGAACAAGCAAAAGCCCCGGCAAGGGGAGCAGGAGGAGCTAGGCGGAGGGTGGAGAGATTAAGGCTGGGGGGGGGGGGTGGCGGTGAGCTGCCACAGGCCCAGTCCCTGCCAGTACCACAGCAGATCCCATCATGGGGGTGATCACTATCATTTCTCAGTGGGGGAGTGACCACATTATACAACTGCCAAAACACTGAGAATCTTGGCCCAGCCAAGTTGACATACAGTCTTAACTGTCACACTTCCCTCCCTTCCTTCCATTGACCCACCCATCACCTACCCACCCATTTATCTATCCATCCATCCATCGCATCTGTCTGTTGTCCATCCGTCTTCAGTACGGACTCATGGATTTCTGTTTTTTCAATGATTTTTTTTATAGTTATTCCTGTCCATTATTTTGATGCTTACATTATCCTAGATTTGGCTAGTAGCAGCCTTTGCAAGCTGGCTCCGTTTTCTTTTGATATGTCTCCTCCTCTTTTTTCTTTTTGAGCACTCTCTTGCTTTTTAGCACAATATGATATTCCAGGCTCATCTTGTACCTCCTCTGCCTCAGTGCTGGAATCAACCATTTCTCTAGGGAGCCCTGACTCCTTTTAGTGGCAAACAGTGTTAGAAACCAAGATCTGGGCATCATGTGTGCTCATTGCTACTGGGGTGTCATCCAGCAGAAATAGCTAGGAAACACACATCAGAAATCATGAATTCATCCTGATGCCTCTAATTGCCAGTTCCAGTCCTTCCCATAGAAGTTTTTCTTGCCTTTTGTTTCTGACCTTTTTATTTTTTTGCCTTCTATTAAGAAAAAAAAAAAAATTTAAACAGCTTTATTGGATATAATATACATACCATAAAATTTACCCCTTTAAAGTATACAACTCAATGGTTTTTAGTATATTCACAGAGTTGTGCAGCCATCACCACAGTCAATTTTGGAACTTGTTCATTACCCCCAAAAAATCCCACATCCTTTAGCAGTCACTTGCCATTCCTCCCCTCCCTTCCAAGCCCCAGGCAACCACTAATCTACTGTCTATAGATTTGTCCATCCTGGATATTTCATGTAAGTGGGATCATACAATATGTGATCTTTTATGACTGGCTTCATTCACTTAGTATAATGTTTTTCAGGGTTCACCTGTTTTATGGCATATCAGTACTTCTTTTTATTGCTTAATAATATTCTATTGTATGCATATACCACATTTTGTTTATCTGTTCATCAGTTGATGGACATTTGGGTTGTTTTTACCTTTTGACTATTATGAATAATAATATATTGCCATGAACATTCATATACAAGTTTATATGTGGATGTCTGTCTTCATTTCTCTTGGGAGCCACAAGGAGCTGAGATCTGAGCCGGTGTTGAAGTAAATTGTGAACTTAATTATTTTGTAGTGAAAGCATGCATTCACAGTAGAGCAGAATTTTACCTCAGAATTTTACCTTAGAATTTTATTTTCCTAGTTTTGTTCTTGAGCTCCAGTGTTGGCTTATTTTTCTGCTTTCATGTAGTATCGCTTTTTGTACACTTTTGTTCTCAGTCCATGGCTGTCTGCTGTTTTTACCTTTTAGTCTTTCCTTGCTGTAAAAAATTCATCCAGCTAAAGGCTGTTCAGTCTTCCTTTCTCTTTCCACAGGAGTATTAGTTTGTTAACACCATGAAGTCAAAGACGAGGGTGTTTTGTTTGTTTTGTTTTTAATCTCCCTGTCTCCTGCAGCTCTCCGTGTTGTTGAGAGAAGGATGAGTATCTCCTCTCACTCCCTCTCCCTTCCCCGTCACGTTTTGGTGTGCACGTATGTTCTTCCAGAACCTCCACGAGGCACTCTCCCCTCTGAGGAGGGCTCTGGGTTTGCACTGTCTGTGGAAGTCCACAGCCTGGCTTTTCGTCTATTCTACCACTTATTAGTGTTGCGAATGTAGGTAAAGATACTTAATCTGTTTCCTTGTTTGCACAATAAGGCAAATACCAACCCACCTCCTTCATGGTGTTGCTGATAACTGCCTGAATAGGGCAGCGTCTGCCCCATAGTAAGTGTTCAGTGCGAGGTCAGGGGTGGCGGGTGCTGGACTCAGTCTCCACCCTCACGTCTCCCTGTGCTCTGTCAGTGTGTGTGCTGCATGCTTCAGTCCTTCAGATAATTTTTAATCAAGGAAAGCAGTGCAAATCTCATTTCCCTGTGCCCCAAGGAAGCTAAACAGAGTCCTGCCTTCTCTGTCAAGGTCATAGTTTGGCTTCCTTAGAATTTTGATTCTTTTTAAAAAAATTAACGGAGCTTTCTTTTTTGACGATTTCACTTACCTCACTTTTTTTGGTTAACAAACTTTTATCACCTCTTTTCCTCTAATAATATTATTTCATATTTTTAACGCTTTATTTTTATTTGATCCTAAGACGCCCTATCCTTGAAAATACGAAGTTAATACACAGACACCGTAAGTGACTTAATAGCATAGATTGAACATATATCTGTGCCACATCCATGCCAGCCATTTTACAGGTCTTCTCCCATGTAGTCCTCACAGCACCACCATGAGGTGGGGTCTGCCATCCCTCTTTTACAGATGAAAACATTGGAGCTTGGGGAGTTACGCGTACGGTGACTGTAATATATTGTCCAAACCGGGACACTTTTGAGCATGAAAGAGGTGTTGTTAACGGTTACTCTAAGACAACAGGGGTAAACTAGGACTGTCCCCAGCAAGCTAAGATGTATGATTGTCCTAGTTAAGTAACTTGCCCAAGGTTGTACAACCAGTGAGTGTCAGGGCTGTACCTTGAACTCCAAGCTTTCTGGCTCTGGCCCATACTCTTAATTAGCCTGTACGGGAGGTCTCTTCCACATTTAGCTGGTTCCCAGCAGGGCCATGAGAGAGCTAGGGCTGGAATGCACATTTCTGCCTCATCCTCCATCATTGTCCTATGATACCATGTACCTGTGCTGTCACTCTGTATTTTCATTGTCAGAAAGAAGCTAAGCACTGCCACTTAGGTGTCATTCTGTGTTGAGAATCTCATCACACAATCACACCGTCCTATTCTTTGGGCGCCTGTGCAGCAGATCGCCTGCTCACAAACATGAGAGCCCATGCTTCATGCACTTTGAAGACTTAACACAACAGCACGGCCACGTAGGAAAACACAGGCGTCGACAAGGAATCTACAGTTTTTAGTGCCAGCGTCTCTTGCATACGCAACATTATTCCCACAGCATTGCTGTGAGCCGGGGAATGACTCCGTTTTTTCTAGTTAACTTAAAGGAAGCTATGGAAGGTGAGCTATCTCTCCCAAGCTCATTCTCTTTCCTCGGTGTCATTCTGGGGCATACTGAGCACTGGGTAGGTTCTAGGCCCAGTTTTCCTCCTGAGTCACATCACAGTGTAGGGTGAGTCACTTAACCTCACTGTGTTTCCTAATCTACAAGATGACGTGGTCACGTTAGACAACCTGAGTGTTGTTTCCACCTCTAAAATTCTGAGTCCTTTGTCACTATAAATATGATTGTCATTTTTGTCAGTGATAAATACTATTTTGTGTTTGTTCATTTTTTTTGTCGTTGTTAAAAATCATTGTGACATATTCAGCTTACCAGGACAGGGAAAGGAACTAAGAGTTATTAAGTCATTATGCACCAGCCGCTTTATAGTATTATCTCATTTAATATTCACAACCTTTTGACAAAGGTGTTCTGAGACCCTGTTTCATAGATGAGGAAACTGAGGCTGTGTCCTGAGATAGGAAACAGAGGGGGAAGAACTGACTGGGGGTGGGTAATGGGCCAGCCTCTGGACAGGCTCTGGAACTGAAGAGAAGGACTGGGGCCAGCAGTGTAGATCTGGACTCACCTGCAGATTGGTGACCTCTGCAGCCCTAGGAAGGCATGAGAATTTTTTTATAAAGAAGGAGAAGCCTCAGAAAGAAGGACCCCAGGGACTATCTGAATATCAGAGCTGATGAGGTCTAGAGATAGGGAGTTGAGAATATCTGGAGGGCAGAGGTCTAGATTCTGAATCCAGATTCCAGCTCTGACTTGTTTGACCTTGGCTGGGCAAGTTACTTGATTTCTCAGCCTCAGGAACCTTATCTTTACAATAATGTCTGACTCCTGGGGTGGTTGCCTGGCTCACAGTAGATGACTTAACGTAAAGGGCCAGGTCAAGGGCCAGAAGCACATAATCCCAGCCCAGAAATGGCAACAGCTGTGGTGCCATGTGAGGCATACCCTCATATTTTCTTTACTCTTTTCATTTTTCAGAAAAGCTGTTTGCAACCTATTCATTCGATTTTGCCGCTTTATGGTAGCCTGTGCCTGGCCATTTAAACACCAGTTTAAACCATTTCAGATGTTAATATTGTTGGTCCATAGAGCAGTTCTGTGAGGAAGACAAGGGAGGTAGTTGACCCCATGCTATAAAAATGAATAATGTAAATCCCAACGGTCTGGTCGCCCAGGGTTGTTCCACAGTAACTGGCTGCATGGGGTCAGAGGTCAGTCTTCTGAGCCCCAGGCCAATGCCTGGCCCACTGTAGCAGGTTGTCATATAGGGGAAAATGGTCTTTGAGCCACTCCCAGTGTCTAAAGTGAGGGAGTGATGTTTGAATGGGGCTGTCCAGCTAGCTGGGCATCCCATGCCCTGGCTGCCATGCGCCCACTGGCCTTGGGCCCATTCCAGTTTGTGTTTGCCATGCTGCTGCTGCCACCAATTACCACCCACCACAAAGGGTCTTGCTGCTGTTGTGGGGATGAACATTCTGGATTTGGTGGCAGTGGTGTTAGCTAGAAAGGACATGGAGCTGAAAGGGATGAAGCTGTTTCTTATTCATTTATTCAAGAAAACGGTCCAGTCTATATACCTTCAAAAAACCAGTTGCTGTCAAGTCAATTCTGACTCATTAAGACCCTGTGCGTGTCAGAGTAGAACTGTGCTCCATAGTTCAATGGCTATGATCTTTCAGAAGCAGATCACCAGGCCTTTCTTCTGAGGTGCCTCTGGGTAGATTTGAACTGCCAGCCTTTTGGTTAGTAGCTGAGCGGTTGAGTTTCTTCGTGGCACAAGTGGTTAAGCGCTCGGCTGCTAAGCACGCGTTTGGCAATTTGAATATACCCAGAGGTGCCTCAAAAGAAATGCTGGTGATCTACTTCCTAAAGATCTGCCCCCAAAAGCCCTGTGGAGCAAAGTTCTACTCTGATACACATGGGGTCCCCATGAGTCAGAATTGACTTGACAGCTATTGGTGTGTACCTTCAGGGTACTTCCAATCTAGAAGTTAGAGGGAACACAGACAAAGGAGCTGGAAATGACAGTGCCAGGTGATCAGTGCTGTGGGAAGGCAGGTACAGGGCCTGTGAGAACACAGGCCTGGGGGGAGGAAGGCAGTATCCCCAGGAAGGGCTTCAAGCAGAGTTCTGATGGGCGAATGGGAGTCATAAAGGACAAAGGTCTTGGGTAGACCAAATATTATATGAAAAGATTTGACAGAGAGTGGCACCTGTGGAGAACGACAGGTAGGAAGACTAGACTTTGTAGTCAGTCAGAAATCAACACGAGATCTGGTATGTTAGACTTGACTTTAGAAAAGTTACTTCATTTCTCTGACCTCCTTTTGCTTATCTGTAAAACAGGAGTTAACCTCCCCAGTAAGGTGGTTGGGAGCTGTGCTGAATCCACAGAAAGTACTTAGAACACAGCTTGGCACATGTTTGATGGCTGTGTTAGTTTCCGAGGACTGCTGTATAAACTACCCCTAACTGGTTGACTAATAAGAACAGAAATGTATTGTTTCACCATTCTGGAGGCTAGAAGTCCAAAATCAAGGTGTTGGCAGGGTCTCACTCCAGAGTCTTTAGGGGAAGATCCTTTCTTGTCTCTCCCAGCTTCTGGTAACCCAGGTGTTCCTTGACTTTAGATGTATCTTCACAGGGTCATCTTCCCTCTGTGTATCTTTCCGTGTCTCCTCTCCTCTTTTTATACGGACACCACTCAGATGGGATTAGAAGCCACCCTACTCCAGTATGACCCCATGTTAACTGATAACATCTTCAGAGACCCTATTTGCAAACAAGGTCATGCTCACGGGTCCCAGAGTTAGGACTTCCACATAACTTTTTGGGAAGCAGAATTCAATCCATAACAATAAAATTATTAACTATTAAATAAAAGTTATTGTTATTATTGCCATTATTTCATTATGTCTATGTGTAGTGTACATGGAAGAAAGAAGTGAGTGGTGAACCTGGAGAGATGAAGAAGTGATGAATGGCTCCCCTTCCCTATTTTCCACCCCCCACCTCCCATGGAGAACCACTGAAGCATTTTAGCAGGCCCTTGATGAGATCTGATTTGCTTTGTAGAAAGATCACAATAGTATCAGAGGAAGAATGGTCTGGAGGAGAATGAGCCTGAGGTAGAGTGATTGTTCAAGTAATAGAGGTGAGAAATGATGGTGGCCATTAATATACAAGTAGTGGCTGGAGGAAAGAATGATGTTGAAACGTATTAAGGAGGTAGAATTAATAGCATTCGAAGCCAGGAGACAGAGGATTAAAAACAGATTCCTGGTTTTATGTCATTACAATTAGATGGGAAGAAAAGATTATTTTGACATTTGAGTTGCCCATGAGGAACATTCAAGTGGGTAGATCCACCAGGCAGTTGAATGAATGGATAAGCTCAGAAGAGAAGTTTGGGCCAGAGACGAGAGAGATTTGGAACTTGTCAGAGAGCAGAGGAAGTTGAATTAATGAGAGTGCTCTGTGAGAGAGGGTATAGAGGGAGAGGAAAAGACCATCACATTTACAGGAGCTCAGAGAAGCGGAGTCCACAAAAGAGACTCAAACTGAGTGGCCAGACTGAGATGAGGAAGCTAGGAGAGAATCTAGTCTTTGAAATCAAGAGACAAAACAGTTTCAAGTCAAATGCCAAATATCTACCACCACTACCAGTTGCCATCAATAGGATTCTGACTCATTGCAAACCCAATATGTATCAGAACTGTACTCTATATGGTTTTCAATGGCTGATTTTACAGACATAGATCACCAGGCCTTTCTTACAGGGCATCTCTGGGTGGACTCAAACTGCCAACCTTTCAGTTAGCAGCCAAGCATATTCAACTGGTTGCACAACCCAGGGACTCCAAATTAATGTAAGGACTAAAATTTTCATTGGATATAGCAACTTGGAGTTCTCTGTGAATGGGAAGGGAGGAGGTGGAATGTGAACCAATTTGTTTTTTTTTTTAAAATTTTATTATGTTTTAGATGAAAGTTTACAGTGCAGATTAATTTCTCATTCAAAAATGGTTATACACAAATTGTTTTGTGACATTGGTTGCAATTCCCACAATGTGTCAGCACTCTCCCCCTTTGCACCCTGGGTTCCCCGTGTTCATTCCTCCAGTTTTCCTGTCCCTTCCTGCCTTCTCATCTTTGCTTTTGGGCAGGTGTTGACCGTTTGGTTTCATATACATGATTGAACAAAGAAGCATATTTCTCAAGTGTGGTATTGTTTGTTTTATAGGCCTGTCTAATCTTTGGCTGAAAGCTGGACTTCTGGAGTGGCTTCAGTTCTGAGTTACCAGGGTATCCAGGGACCTTAGTCATGGGGGTTCCTCCAGTCTCTGTCAGACCAGTAAGTCTGGTCTTTTGTGAATTTGAATGTTGTTCTACATTTTTCTTCCACTCCATCTGGGACCCTCTACTGTGATCCTTGTCAAGAGTGGTGGTTGGTGGTAGCCGGGCACCTTCTAGTTCTTCTGGGCTCAGGCTGGTGGAGGCTGTGGTTCTTGTGGTCCATTAGTCCTTTGGACTAATATTTTCCTCGTGTCTTTGGTTTTTTTCATTCTCCTTTGCTCCAGATAGTATGGGACCAGTAGATGTGTCTTAGATGGCTGCTTGGAAGCTTTTAAGACCCCAGACACTACTCACCAAAGTAGGATGTAGAACATTTTCTTCATGAACTATGTTATGCCGATTGACCTAGTTGTCCCCCAAGACCATGGTCTCCAGTAACTCCATCCCTCAGGGTGTTTGGATGGTCTAGGAAGCTTCTATGGCTTTGCCTTGGTAAAATTGTGTTGATTTCCCCTATATTGTATATTGTCTTTTGCTTCACCAAAGTTAACATTTGTCTACTGTCTAGTTAGTGATTCCCGCCCCCTTCCTCACAGCCATCAAAGATGGTTTTTTTCTGTGTGTGGGTTTTTATAATAGTGGTCTCATCCAATATTTGTCCTTTTGTGATTTACTTACTGCACTCAGCATAATGCCCTCCAGATTCATCCATGTTGTGAGAAGTTTCACAGATGCATCATTGTTTTTTATCGTTGTGTAGTATTCCACTGTGCGTATGTACCATAGTTTGTTTATCCATTCATCTGTTGATGGACATCTACGTTTCCATCTTTTTGCTATCGTGAGTAATGCTGCAGTGAACCTGGGTGTGCATGTGTCTGTTTGCATGACGGCTCTTATTTCTCCAGGATGTATTCCTAGAAGTGTGAACCAACTTTTAGAAAGAAGTTTGAAGAAGGGCAGGGCCTAAGTAGCCAAGGCCTGGAGAAGGCTAGGTCTTGCCCTGAAGGTGAGAAGGGGAGGGAGATGCAAGGAAGGAGTGGATGCTGCCCCAGCACTCTGTGGAGAGTACAGGCTGCGGCCGTGGGCAGAGGACTTGAGGACATTAGGGAGGTTAGAAGTCCTTGGGAAAGGGATTTCTGGTCATTGTGGAAGGTTCTGCAGAGGTCTCGTCCCCACCCTCCATTCTGTTTATCCTGTACTTTGTGTGTGTGTGTCTGTATATATCTGACAGATATCAGTATTGAAATTATCTAAAGGCATAATCACATTATTTGGGATAACTCTTCATTAAGATCCTCTTAAATATACAGCCCAACAATTCTTGTATATTAATGAAGTTTTATGTAAGTAATAGATTATCTTCTACTGTAGACATTAGGGAAACTAAATGTTCTTGATTCAGTCTAGGTCTAAAATTCTGTTAGTTTACATATTGAAACTTGATTTGTAAAATATACATCATTTCAAAGACAGAAACTTATTTTTCTTTAAAAACAATCCATAATGGGGCTTCTCATTAATTTGGATGTTCTCTGCTCCATTCTAAGCAGAGTTTATGGTTGTCTATATGTCATCTGCTCCCTCTACACAGTTGTCATCCCTAGTAAAATCTAGATAACTAACTATTGCATTGTTGTTCTTGTGTGCTGTCGAGTCGATTCCAACTCATAGTGACCCTATAGAACAGAGTAGAGCTGCCCCATAGGGTTTCTAAGGAGAGGCTGGTGGATTTGAACTGCCGACCTTTTGATTAGCAGTCGAGCTCTTAACCACTGCGCCACCAGGGCTATAGCATTATGCCTGTCCTTTTCAAGTAAATCATTGTTTTAGGTATTTTCTTTCATATCCTTTTATATTTAAGCATAAAAAGCATTCCAGTCACTTTCTTACCTGCCATGTTCCATGTATTTTATTTAGCAAGTACTTATGTAGCATTTCCTATGTGCCTGGCACTGCTCTAAACACTTTACAGAGACCGATTTACTCCTCCTCAGAAGGACCCAGTGAGGGCTGTTATTTTCATCTTCATTTTTACGTGTAAGGAAACTCAGGTGTTAAGAGGGAGGCTGAGTAACTTGCCTGGGCAACAGCTAGATGGTGGCCCAGTTGGGATTCACACCCAAGAGTTGTGGCCCCAGCATCTGTATTCTTCACCATTGTACACTGCTGTTTCTCCAGGGCATCATGCTGTGCTATATAGCACAGCCAAGGTTCACACCTTCCTGGAAGAATCTCTGTGTCTTCAACACATGCATATGCATACTGATCTTCAAGAATCCTGGGATCATTAAAATGTCAGATTAATACAGTATTTTGATTAAAACTAAGAACTACCTGCATGCTGAGTGTTTAGTAAAAGTATTTATAATACGCTTGTCAGTAAACATATATAACATTAATTGGATAATTCAGAAGGCAGGCAGCCATTTAAAGCTGTTGCAAGACGCGTATTGGCTACTGGACATGCTGCAAACAAGGGTGTTGGTGCCTGGCTGACCATCCCTGCCCTCTGCCACACCCTAAGAGGGACAGTCAAAACAAACTAAGGAAAGCAGTCCAGGGATCAAGAGCTTTTCTGGTAGAGGGAGTCCAGCTTGTTAGCGACATGGATTTCAGACCAAAAGAAGTTTTCCTTCTACGAATCTTGTAGCCCTGACGTCCATCTAGTGACTTAATGCCCAAATGCTATTTAGAGTGATGAGCTACCCTGAAAATAAAAGTGATTATAATGTAATACTTAACTTTTATTTAATTTTAGAAATCATTAAATAGTTGAAATTAATTAATGAAATTTTAAAAACTTATGGTAGAAATGGTAAATAATTTGGAAGCTGGGCTGGTGTCCCCTGGAGAATCAAGGGCTTTGGGGGTACCCAGACTCCCAGCTCGGAGATCCCAAAGCATGACTGGTTTTGAGGGAAAGCTCTAGCCTTCAGGGGCCACCTGTCCTGAGGGCTTTCCTGTGAGTTAGCTAATGAAAGTAAGACCTTAGATGGAGAAGGATATAAACCACTCACCCCCTCTCCTTGACAGAGGCCCCATGGCTTCTATTTTCTAAGGGAAACCACTTATTCTTGACAGTTCCTGTTGTCACACTTTAATTTTGAAGGAATTTGCGTCAGAGGAAATAGTTGAAACTCTGCAAGAAGTAGAAGTGAACTCTTGTCCTTTTGCTTCGTTGTTGATGTTATTCCTAAAATTACCCCGTATCTCTCAATATTCATTAGCACATCAGTTAATTACTGAATTTGTGTGTAAAATATGTTGTCTCTTGAGGTTTTCATGGTTTGTAGCAGATTTTGCACCTGTGGGTAAAATTTCATAAGGATTTGAAAAAGCTCCCCACTCATATTAATAGTTATTAATAGATTATGACTTTATAGTGTTTCTTATGTGACTTAACTGCTTGCTGCAAGACCTTTAAAAAAGTTGTTTTTTAATGCCTTTCTAAGATTATCTGAATAAGAATATTGTGATTAGTAAATGTGAAAGTACCCTGTTAAAGTTGACCTTTACTTGAACTTCACTGGGCTTTGCCTTTGCCCTTTCCTCACACAGAATCACGTAAGTTTAAAAAGTGAAGTTCCAGAACAGACCTTACCTTTTGAATTTCCCGAGTTTCCTTATCTACCCACAAGGAGGGTCCTTGTGCTTCAGTGGTGCAGTGCCCTCTAGCTGTAGTTTAAGAAACTCCAAACCCAAAACAGTGACTATTTTTATTTATTATTTAGTTTTAAGAGGAGATTGTGTATAACATCGTTTTATATTTCTCATGGTAGAGTATTGAGCAAGGCATTTGATCTCTAGTGTTAGGGCTTCCTTTTATTCATCACATATGGATAGCTGGGGATTTTGTTGGAGGTGGACAGTCAGGCAGGCGATTTTAAGATCCCCAAGAGATTGGTGTGTTTGGGTTGCTGAGAATGACATGTAGACCTTCAGCATAGCCCCAAGCAAGCGGTAATTTGGCTTTTGTTCAGATGATTTGAGTTGTTTTTCTAGCTTGCTTTTGAGCAAGAATTATCCAGATCCATATCTACGGGTCATATTGCCCATATGGTTCCCAAAAATGTATTTATAGCATTCAGTTAGATGTCATCAGTTTTATAATTTAATTGTTTACCAGTACTTTTTAGAAGTAGTTCTCAGGTCTGAAGTTCTCCAAAGACCTTAAAATTGGATATAGCTGTAAAAGAACCAGTCATAAAACTGAATGGGCACTCTCCCTAAAAGTTTGTTGTATTTCCAAAAGTATCAGATAATCATCTTCTTTGTACAGTGTTTTTCTCCTAACAAAGGAATACTTTTCTTTCCTTTATCTTTTTATTCCTGAAAAGGAGACTCTAAATTAACATCACCTGCATCTTCCATGGCCCACAAATCACCTGTACCCCAAGAGTAGAGAAAATGGGTACAGTAGACTCTTGTATTGATCTTGGTGTGTAAAATCAGGACCCCACCTTAATTCTGGGTTTCCAGGGCAGATGATTGCAATAGACTCTGATGCTTGATTGCAACTGTCCTCCTGATGAGGGAGGCTTGGGACCAGGAGTGGTGGTGGTGACTTTTATATATGGAAGAGCAGGGAATTTCATTTTACAAATGAAGTGTTTTTGTACTGTTTTTGGTGGTGGTGTTAACAGTTCTTGCTAAGACATTGTTTTCCTCTCTGTGATGTTCTTGGAAGAATTTTGAGCTCTGTATAATTGTTCTTATCTTTTGCCCATTGTTTTCTAGCATCCTCCAGGACAAATAGCAAGGAAATACAGCTCCTGCTCCACTATTTTCCTAGATGATAGCACAGTCAGTCAGCCAAACCTCAAGTATACAATTAAATGGTGGGTATACAGACTTTTGCTTAAATGGATGCGTTTTCTATTCCTTAACCTGATGGCTAAGCTGGTGGTTTGTGGGATATGGGAGAGGTAAGATCAGGGAGGGGGAGGCCATGGACTTTTCAGGAAATCTTTCTAAAAAATGATTTTCGGAGTTAAAATGTGGGGTATCAAAATACTTGTGCATGTTATTATTTACATGAAAGACCAAAATTTGTAGTTGATTATTTAAAATGCATTTTAGATTTCTGTGCATACTTTCTATGCTTCCACTGTTTATTGAGGCCATTCTAGCATAACTCTGCTAATTTTTTTACCTTTTAAGTAAGATGAGGCTCCTGTGGTCACAGTTTAAGACTCCGGGCTACAGGAGACAGCTGGCATGGCATGGTGGAATGGCATAGTAGAGTGTGTACTTGGCTGGGAGTCAAGACACCTGAGTTCTAATCGTGGTTCTGTCACTGACTGGGGGGGAGGGGGTTGGGTAAGACCCTTTTCTTTGGGGGCTTTTAGTTCCTTATTTTAAAATGGGAGTTAAGAGGGAGGAAGGGGAGTCTTTGGATAAAATCCTTTCCCTTTTGGGGCCTCGGTTTCCTTATTTTAAAATGAGAGGTGGGAGGGAGGCAGGGATGGGCTTCTCCTGTGATATTCCCACTAACACAGTGATAATAACCCTCAAAAGCAATCACAGATCACTTGATACATTTGGGGTCTGTGCTCAGCAGCTACGTTTTGAAAAATCTGGATTATTTTATCTCTGTACTTGTTTAAGAAAGTGCATATTCAGCAACAATAAATGCTAGCATATGAAATAAGTGTTAAAATCCCTAAGAAGTATTCTTTTATTTCAATGGGCCAGGTATTTAGGCTTCGAAGCCCTGTTCTAAATATGATTTCAGGTGGCTCAGTCTCTACCTCAGTCAGGGCAGTGAGGGCTCTGTGTCTTCTGGGCACAGCAGGTGACTCCAGGTGGAAGGTAGAAGATGTGACCACTAGGATAAGGTGCCCGTGTCTGTGCAGTTTCCTTTTATCCTGTGGGCAGCATGCTTCCCAGATCCGAATGGAAGTATACCTCTTCCCCTCATTACCTCGTGTTTAAGGGCATCGTAAATGACTAGTGAGTATAAACCCAAATAATTGGAGATGGTAGCTGGAAAGAGGTTTGCATAATAACCCCACAAGACAGTGACCTGTGTGACCTTTCTGGAGCCACTTAAATACCTTTGAGCCCCAATTTACTGCCGGGAAATGGAAGCATTTTTAGACAAAGTGGTTAGCAGTTGTGGAGGGAAGTGGAAAACCCTGAAGAACTGTGCCTCATGCTGTTACTGGCATCTGCTGAAGCTTTAAAAAGCACAGAATGAAGCTGTTAGCTGTCCTTTTATCCTGGAATCCTGCTTCACAGTAAGGGAAGCAAAGTAGAACAGAATGGTGACTTCACTTTAAATGGCAGCTGAGAGGTCTTCAGGACTCACTGTTGAGTCCAACTCACTTGCTTGGCCCTTTGACTGCTTAAAATCGCCACTGGTTGTGACATAGATACTTAGGAGCAGGGGTGGGAAAACTGGGATGACGAGTTGATATTTCAGTGGTTAAGTCTTGGGAGGTTGCAAGACAACTAATTCATAGGTGCACATCTGTGTGAGTCAGTGGTTCCTAAGCCTTGTCTGCATGTTGGAAGCACCTGAGGAGCTTTAAAAAATGCTGGAGGCTGGCTCTTGCTGGAGTTCCCGATTGAATTGGCCTCATATAGCCTGGGTGTCTGGGTTTTCAAAACTCCCTAAGAGATTCTTTTGGGCAGCCAAGGGTGAGAACTACTGATATAAATGGACAGCTGCCCTACCCTTCTCCTCCAAAGTCCCTTTCAAACTTTTAAATAAAACAAAACAAAACAAAACCCATTGCCATTGAGTCGATTCCAACTCTTAGTGACCCTATAGGACAGAATAGAACTGCCCCATAGGGTTTCCAAGGAGCAGCTTGTGGATTTAAACTGCCAACCGTTTGGTTAGCAGCCGAGCTCCTAACCACTGTTCCACCAGTAAACTCTGGATTAATTAACACAGAGCTGACGAGCAGGCATGGTTAGGATAGCTGACCATCGAGACGGCATTCTGACGGCGCAGATGCCGCTGCCCCCAGATCCAAAAGACGGTTTCTCCTCACTGCCCAGGTTTGAAATTCCTTCAGTCAGTGGTCCAGTTGTTTTAAAAAGTATCCCCGTTTTGAAAATGCACGTTTGGGAGCTGGGAGCTGGGCAGGTGGGCCCTAATGGAAGTGGTACCATCAGAATCCTGCCGTGTAAGTAACCTGCATCGCACACCTGCCCTGGTTATGATCAAGGAGCTGAAGAGTAAAAAGCATTTTGAGGTGTTAGCAGGCCTTGGTGAGTTCTTCTGCTAGGTGTTTAGACAGTATAAGAGGAAAGGGATAAACAAAGAGAAGGGGATGTCAAAATGTGGGTAGAAAGATGCTAAACCCAAATGCCATCCTATTTTAAGATCTTGCCTGATGGTTACCCTAAATGAAAAAAAAAAAACCAAACCCATTGCTGTTGAATCAGTTCCGACTCACAGGAGCCTGGTGGCACAGTGCTTAACTGCTCAGCTGCTAACCAAAAGGTCAGCGGTTTGAACCCACCAGCTGCTGTGCAGGAGAAAGATATGGCATTCTGCTTCCGTAAAGATTACAGCCTTGGAAACCCTATGGGGCAGCACTACTCTGTCCTGTAGGGTTGCTTTGAGTTGGAATCGGCTCTATGACAACGGGTTACAATGAGTTTAGTTGGGGGTGGGCGGGGGTTGAGTGCTATTCTAATAGTGAAAGAAAAGTCTAAGGGTAAAAAGTTTGGGCATTCATCCCACTCTCACTGTTTTCATAGCATTATTTCCTATTTTGAGAATTTGATTTTCCTGTGCGTCCTCTGACACATGGGGTCCCCATGAGTCGAAGTCGACTTAACAGCATGGTTTGCCTGTTTTTAAGCTTTCCTTTAAATGCCAACAGCTGTGGGATTGATTTGGCATTTGCCAGCCACTCCCCATGCCTCGCCAAGACCCTTCCCCACCAAATCCTGTAACAGGCATGTGAATGTTGATCAAAGGGTGGAGGACAATGGGGAGCCCCGTTCACTCAGCTGGTCAAATTGTCCATGGTCCCTGCCTCCAAGGGTCAGAGAGGAGTTCTGTGTCCTCCTCCAGCTCTGGGGTTCAGCCCCTCTGCACCTCCAGTCTCCCTACCACTTGATCTACAGTGGTGTTGGGATTGTCATGTGCTTTTGTAATTTGGCTCTGGGTAAAAAGTCAAACAAGGGCAGTGCCAAGAATCGCAAGTCTGCTTTGTTTTCTTGGGCAAGAGTATAGCATGTCCTTCCTTCCCAACTATGTGGCAAAAAAGCAAACCCCGTGACTAAAATGTTAACTTCTGTTCCGTGGGTTGGTCTGGCCCATCCTTGGTGAAACCTCATGGCAGAACGACCCAGGCCTCAGAGGCTGGCCATTTGCCATGAAGCCTGAAGCCTGAGACTGGTTCAGTTTTCACCTGTCTGCCCTTTCCCCCCAGCAGCCAGTACTTTCAAGAAGACCGGAAGACTGGCTTATTAGAGCTGTGCTGTGCATGAATCTTCAGCTCAGTCTTTTCACTTTCTGGGATATAACCTTGAGTGGAAATTGGCATACAGGTAGCTCTGTCTTTCATGGAGGTCTAAGGCCATGATGAGTTCAGTCTTGCCCTGGTTGGGAAGAAGAGTGATCGTGGGACCCTGGGAGTTTTCATTCAATCTGCAGAAGCCAGATCTCTTGAGATGAAATTATTGATAGGGCAGTAACAACAATAATAATAACTTTCATTTTAGAGCTTTATATTTGAGACAGTGCTTTTATATGTTTTATCTCATTTGATCATAATAACAACTCTTCACTGTGCAGGTTGTATCATTCTAATTTTATAAATGAGGAAGTTAAGGCTCTGAGAGGCAAATGAACTCTAATGAATGAAGGAGCAAGGTTTGGAACCCAGGTTTGTCTGCCTTCAGTCTGGTGATAGTTCTTTGTTACGCTACGTTATAGGGGAAGCAAAAGCCATTTTCTTTCTCAGTCAGAGAGGTTAAACTAATCACTGCACTAAACCCGATCATATGAAGCATTCAATTTCAGCCTGCCATAGATCAGAAAAGTAGTCATCATGGTGTGACTATTAAATGAATAAACAGTCATTTCTCCCTGCTTTCCAGAGGTAAGATGGTAGAACAGAAGGGCACAAAAGCCCATTGTACAAGCTGGAAATCCTGGCATCTAGGGTCTGAACCTTACTTTTCTCATTTATAGAGTAGAATCAGTAATGTCTACTATTTTCTGTTACAGGGCTGTTAATGTGTATGAAAGCACTTAGAAAACCATATTATTATTTTTTTAAATTCTGAAGCCCTTTCACTCCAGTTACAATTCCTCCATCAGATTAGATGCTTTTCAAGATGTCAGGAGAAATAAAGGAAGTATTACCATTTTCTCATGAGTACTTTTAACACTTAATGCTGAACCATTTGAGTGAATAGACCTGGAAAGAGATTGATTTGGAAGAATAGAATTTTCCTTGTGATAGAGTGAGGTTAGCCATTGTCATGTTCTGCACTCTCTCGCTAAAGATCAGCTGGTGCCGCTGAGAGACACAGAACACAATCTGACACAGCCACTTAGCTACGTCCTTAAAAAAAACAGAAACTTGTTGCCGTCAAGTCAATTCCGACTCATGTAAAAATATTTTTTGGCTTCCTCATTAAATTATAAAGTAAAACAAAAATAATAGAAGGACCTAGATAGTTTACCAAAGGAGAAATGAGGGGGAAGAAAAATTGGCCCATCAACCTGAATAACTGCCAACTGGATAGATGATCAAAGAAACTCAAATTGAAAAAATAGTCCTTTTTTCTACCTGTTAATCTGGGGACCATTTTTTAGAACATTTAAGATGAGTGTCAGTGAAGGTGAAGTGCAACAGACACTGGTGGGAAAGTAATACTTATCTGTGAGGATGTTCATTATGGTGTTAATTATAATTGCAAAATGTTAGAAACAACTTAAATATTCAGTAGTAGGGAGTATTAAAGAATTAGTCAATGACCATATGATGGAATATAGTCAGCTATTTAAAGTCATGCGTTTGAAGAATATTTTAATGGTAAGAAAAATGTTAACATGATAAGAGTAAAAGTAGGATGCAAACCTGTTTGCAAAGTCTAATTTATCAATAACTACAGATATCTATATATCCTAAGCTAACAGTGATTGTCTTTGGGTAGAGGAATTATTTTTCTTTATGCTTTATATAGTTTATTATATTTCTACAATCAATATAATATATATATAATCAGTATTTAAAAAAGAAAAACTTGGGAGATGAATGTCTTTGCTAAATTCAGATCTTTTAAAATTTGAAATATAAATTTTAAGGTAGTGCTACAAATAAAAATTACAGTACCATTTCAGCAAGTGAATGGATAAGTTAGGCAGATTGCCAAAAGTTTATTCATTTAAGAGAAAAAAATAGCAAACCACTGTGGGTGATATTCACATTTTTCTTATAAAGAAAACACTAATTTTCTGAAATTGTAGGTAATGAGTCGAAGATTTCTAAAGGTGTTTAATTTGCACCACCTGGTTTCTATATACTGCTTGTATTTTACGAGTGAGAAAAGCTTACAATTTCTGATAGAAAGAACAATTTGTTTTTCAATCTGGTGTTTCTGGAAAAGATTTAATAATTTTGGGGCATGAGTACCAGATTGATTTTCTTTGAAGAGTACATTTTCTTGAGTAGTATCCTGAGTGAAATGGGGCAGTTCAGATAGATTGTTTATCTCTTACTTATATATAAATATTTGTGGTCAGACTGTTGCCTGATGTTGTATAAGATCTTGAATATGCTTATGGAACACTGAATGCCTGCATTTTATTTTACAGTGTAGCTCTTGCAATATATTATCACATCAAAAACAGGTATGTGGATGATAAATTTTTTGCAAAATATATCACAGTTTATCTTCTATTATGTTTTTCCAATTTTGATTATAGTTGCCTCAACCTTTGAACTTTATGTTTGTAACCCATATTTTCATAGAATTTCTAAACTTAGTATAATTTGCCAAAACTTTCCAGGTAAGTGCTGAACTGCTTCTGAATTAGAGGAAACCAAATGGGTGTCTGGTTGAAGCCAGCAAAACAGAACAAACCTTCTTAATAATGCTCAACATCTTCTTCACTTTTTATTTCCTGTGTCATCTGTTTAAACCTTCTATCTTTTATAAAAGATAATAAGAAAAATACCTTGTGCAACTCCCTTTAACATGAAAAAAATAATGTTTAATTTTACAGTTTGAAGCCAGTAGAGGAAATTTAGGTGTAAATTGAGACATAAACTCTAATGTACTAGAAGTCCTCTCTGATATGATTGGGTCTGGTGATAGTTCAGTAATTTAAAAAGTCACTTAAAACCAGGGATCATAAAAACATTGATAACTAGTTTGAGAACAGGCAGAGCTGCCCCTTGGCAAACCTGATCTCCTAGGGTGGGCCCAGACTGAGCATACAGGAGACTACCAGCCAGCTATGGGTGGTCAGCAAGGGGGCGGCCCCCCCACCGCCTCAGGTCTGTTTTACAAAGGAGTGGGGGGTTGTGACAAGTCAGGTAAGCAGAGGTTAGATGAGAGAGCTTCTAATCAACATTGGTATGGGAAAAAAACCTACTGTATTTGGAAACAAATACCTGGAAAGGTATTCTTTTCCATATTGTCATTGGATGGTGCTTGAGAATTTTCAGTTTAAGAACCAAAATTGTTTATATGATATTAGTTCAAACATTTAGAACACTTAAACCTTAAGTAACAATGGAATACCATTAGTGAAAGTAAGCTGTTATGCTCTCAAACCAGTTTTGTAGTAGTATCTCTCAGTTTTTTAGACTATCATAGATCCCAAAGTTAATTTAGCCATGTTGTTGTTAGGTGCCATTGAGTCGGTTCCAACTCATAGCGACCCTATGCACAACAGAACAAAACAAAACACTGCCCGGTCCTGCGCCATCCTCACAGTCATTGCTGTGTTTGAGCCCATTGTTACAGCCACTGTGTCAGTCCGCCTTGTTGAGGGTCTTCCTTTTTTTCGCTGACCCTCTACTTCACCAAGCATGATGTTTTTCTCCAGTAACTGGTCCCTCCTGATAACATGTCCAGAGCACGTGAGACGAAGTCCCACCATTCGTGCTGCTGAGGAGCATTCTGGCTCTACTTCTTCCAGGACAGATTTGTTGGTTCTTCTGGCAGTCCATGGTGTATTCAGTATTCTTCACCAACACCATTATGGTGATGGTGTGTACAGGTTGGTTATTTCCCCGAAGAACTTTGAGGACTCAGGTGCGTCTGACTCAAGCCATGGTATTTTCAATCACCTCGTAAGCATGTGAAAGCTGGACTGTGAATAGGGAAGACCGAAGAATTGATGCCTTTGAATTATAGTGTTGGCGTCAGTTCTTCTTCAGTCTTCTTTATTCATTATCCAGTTTTCCCATGCATATGAGGGGATTGAAGACACCATGGCTCCGGTCAGGTGCACTTTAGTCCTTAAAGTGACATCTTTGCTTTTCAGCACTTTAAAGAGGCCTTTTGCAGCAGATTTGCCCAATGCAGTACGTCGTTTGATTTCTTGACTGCCACTTCCATGGTCATTGTAGATCCAAATAAAATGAAATCCTTGTCAACTTTAATCTTTTTTCCATTTATCATGATGTTGCTTATTGGTCCAGTTGTGAGGGTTTTTGTTTTCTTTATGTTGAGGTGTAGTCCATACTGAAGGCTGTGGTCTTTTGATCTTCATCAGTAAGTGCCTCAAGTCCTCTTTGCTTTCAGCAAGTAGGATTGTGTCATCTGCATAACACAGGTTGTTAGTAAGTCATCCTCCAATCCTGATGCTGAGTTCTTCTTCATATAGTCCAGCTTCTTGGATTATTTGCTCAGCATACAGATTGAATAAGTATGGTGAAAGAATACAACCCTAACGCACACCTTTCCTGACTTTAAACCATGCAGTATCCTCTTGTTCTGTTGGAAAGACTACCTCGTGGTCTATGTACAGGTTCCACTTGAGCACAATTAAGTGTTCTGGAATTCCCATTCTTCACAATGTTATCCATAATTAATTTAGCCATAGCTGATAATAATAAGAGCTAGGTAGCTAGCTGTTAAGCAAGCAGCCCTGGTGGTACAGTGGTTAAGCACTTGGCTGCTGACCGAAAGCTTGGCCGTTCGAACCCACCACCTGCTCTGCAGGAGAAAGATGTGGCAGTCTGTATCCATAAAGATTTACAGCCTTGGAAATCCTATGGGGCAGTTCTCTTCTGTCCTGTAGGGTCACTGTGAGTTGGGACTGACTCGGTGTCAATGGGTTTGAGTTTGGTTTGTCTGTTGAGCTGTTGGTATGGCCACTCTGGTCAGCTTTTTATATGCAATATCTCATTTAATTCTTATATCAGCTCCATCGGGGGATACTGATATTATCCCCATTTTAGAGATAAAGAAACTGAGGCACAGGGAAACTAAATAATTTACCTAAGATGGCACAACTAGTAAATTAGGGAATTGAGATTTGAACCAAACAATCTACCACACAAACCTTTAATCTTATGCTCTACCTGGTTAATGGTGATAAATCCCATCAAAGATGAGTGAGTAGAACTGGAGAAAGTTCAACTGCAAAAGTGGATATTGTAAACAAGCATGACTGATCTACAGAATGTAGCCTGACTGCCTGCCCACTCTCTGTTTGATAAATCACACTGCCAGGCTCCTGGAGCTGGTGACAGATGTGTTTGTTTGATAGAGATGATGGTGTTCAGCAGGGATGCATCTTGTGATGGAGGTGAGAGGAAACAGCCTACTTCTCAGAAGATGCAGTTTGCGTCCACAGTCATTTTAGTTAAAGTTCTTAATCCTTATGTATATTTTTGAACCTGTGTGCTCATCTTCAGAATGATTTCTGGCGAATGTTTCTCTAGAGGGCTGCCTGGCTTTTCAGGGGCTTTCATTCATCAGGAACATTGAGCAGGCCTGCCTCACACACCCCTGGATGTCTTGCAGAGGTGTGAGTGAGGTGAGGGGCCAGCTGGTTCCTCTTAGCTGGGGTCATTATACAGAGGGGCTGTAGCCAGAAGCAGCGGCTTTATGCTACCAGACTCCAGCTGTCAGGTCCTGTGTGTTGGAACATGTCTTTAACTCGGTTTATCTAAATCTTCGCTGCCTGTGTTCATGTAGGCAAGAGCGAGTGAGCAGGTGTGAAGGCCCTGAGCTTTAAAAAAAAAAAATCGTGTTTTGCAAATCCAGGAATGAAAATTGAGCTGTTTTGCTGAGCTCATTCCTTCTCTTTTATTTTTATGCAGATAGTAAATTTATGGAGCAGAAATTTTAGTGTTTGCCATGATGGGCGTGTATTAGAGACAAGTCTGTAGCCTTCTGATGTCAGTCCTTAAGCATAACTGACATGGGAGGCATAGACTGGAAATTGTATGATACGACCATAGCAGGGGTTTCCAGATTTGGTTTTTAAAGAAAAAATTTTAGGTAAAATTCTATTGACATAAAAGAAATGAAAGTAGAGCTGCCATTGGTGAGGTGAGGCTGGGCCTCACAGAGCCCAGCAGCCTGAGGCACTGTGATCACAAGGAAAACCGCCACCTCCAATTGTTCTGTACATTTCCTGGCACGGTAACAACCAGCTGCTCCCCTATAGGTTATCCAGGTAAGCATTTCTACGTGTCAGCTTTTGACGTTCAGTATGAAGTTGTGAAACTCCTAAATAATGAAGTAGTCAGGTTGTGTGTTGTGAAAACGTCAGACTGATTTCCAGGACGCAGAGTGTTTGTACCTGTGGACTTATTTCCTGCCAGCCCCAAAGCACGATGGTTTTATGCAGATCAGTTAACCTTTGCTCATAAACAAGATGTTAAAGAAATTTACGTCACTTGCTTAGATTTGGTTCATTTGAAAAACCAGAAAATGGAAAATCAAGGTTTTTACCTAGTTAATTCAACTTAATGTGGTGCATTTCCTTTATTTCTCTGGACTTTTCAAATAAATATGATTTAAATGTTATATCCAAGGAAAAGGAATTATTATTCATGAGTAACTGTCTCTTACATTTAGCACTGCCTTCTGTTTCTTGAAATGCATTTGAATCAAATATATATTTTGCTGTCTTTTGACTGACACTCATTCTTGCAGAAAATAAGCTCATTTTCTGTTATTTTTCCCACCAGGGACCCAGATGGAAGAATGCTCTTAGATATTTTTGATGAAAACCTTCACCCTCTTTCGGTAATCTCCTCCTCTTTGTGGTTCATGAGATGGTTTATTTCTTTCTCTTTTGCTCTTATTGGGTGGCCACTCATTTGAAAACGTTTCCTTCCCCAGAAATCCGAAGTGCCACCAGATTATGACAAACACAACCCAGAGCAGAAACAGATCTACCGGTTTGTTCGGACGCTGTTCAGCGCTGCCCAGCTGACGGCTGAATGTGCCATAGTCACCCTGGTGAGTGCCTTAGGATGCCCGCAGCCACCCCACACCCACAGGTCTGGCGGCTCCTATAGCTCAGCAGAGCCAGATGCCCACGGAGAATCATTGCCAGGTGTCCCTAGGGAAACTACAGATTCTGCTTAAATGTCTTTTTTCCTGGGAGAGTAAATTATGGATCTTGCAAAGAGGGTGTGTGTCTATTCCACAGTCCCCACTTAAAGTCATCGGTGAAGACACATTCAAACCAATAAATCCTGAAATGGCAAAGACAGGTAAGTGAAGCACTTGTAAGGGGGACTAAGAAAGACCCAGGCCACCCCTAATAGCATCCAGGGTTCCTGTTGTTGATTTTCTACAAAGGTTTTAATTCATGAACAAAATATGAGGAATAGAGCTGACTGTGTAGGAGAGAGTGGTGTGTATGGCTAGCTTATGTTTTGTGATCTTTGTGGAAATAATATGCCTGGAATATATTCAGAGGCAACGTGGAGGTAATTTATACTTTAAGACTTGAGAAAAAAATCAAAATCTATAATTTTTAATTAGATTCTTAAGGCTTTTTGGGTTATTTAGGTAAAATCTCATTTGGGAAATTGATTTAATAGTGGAACCCATTGTCACTGATCTTTTCTGTTGTGTGTAAGTCAGAGAAGAAGTTAGCTCTGCCTGTGTATGGTCTGTCCTGGAGATGGAAGGGCATTCTCTGTGGGACCCAAGAAGAGAGTGTTGTCATAGAAAGTTTACAGGCGGTTGGAGAACTGTTTGTATTTCTGCTGCACTCAGAGAGCTTTGTGCTCCTAGGCTGATTCAGCAGTAAGCCTGTCTGGCTGTTTATTCTTTCATCCGTTCATCCATCTGCTTGGTCATTCTTTCCCTCATTGAACTTGCAGCCCAGTGGGTAAAACACACATGATTGTAGGTTCTTACATCATAACTGAGATGTGTATTTACAGCCCAGCTTTGTTCTTCAAAAGGATTGTAAGTTCTTACAAAAACATACAATAGGCAGCAGGGTTAAAAACTTTTTACATAGGGAAATTGGGTCAAAGGGTAAGAAAACCAGATGAAACCATGGATGAAATCAATACTAATTAATACTAAATTTCATACCATGAAGAAAAGTTTATTTTGAAGCTCCTATAGATGGAATTTAGTAGGTGGCCTTTTTTTTTTTTTCCCCAGTTCCTAAGAAAATTATGACCTGATAGTGATTTACTGTTTGATTTAGAGTGAAGGAGAAGGTTAGTGGCATGTGGAGGACAGGCTAACATTTACATTCCAGCAGTTTCCCCAGATTCCTCAGAGGCCTTGAGGCAGCATCTAAAGTGCTTAACCTTTATACGCATTTCCCTTTTCTCTTCTGACATCACAGAGGGTTGTTGTTAGGTTCCCTCTGGTTGGTTCCGACTCATAGCGACCCCCCCCCAGGACACAGTAGAACTGCCCCATAGGGTTTCCAGGGAGCATCTGGTAGATTTGAACTGCTGACCTTTTGGTTAGCAGCTGAGCTCGTAACCACTGCACCACCAGGGCTCCCACAGAGGGAGGCAAGGGGATTTATTAGTTCATGTCTTTGGAGTACTGTAAGACTGGATTATATCTGTGAACAGTTATAAGTTCTGAAATCTTCAGTTGTCTCACAGTGTAAGCTGGTGGTTTATCAGGATGTTCATACTTGCTCATCTGTATCGGCTTCTGTTTGTTGCAGCTGGAGACGGGCAGCTCTGGGGTTACGCTCTGCAGGCTGATTCTCTGACGACTTCTGCTTGCCTTGGCTGAGAGTCAGCCTGTATGCCTGTGGGGAGAAGACAGACAGCCTGTAGGATTCTTCTTCCCTTCTCCAGTGTTCCTGGAGTCAGAAGGAGCCATCAGCCCGGGTCTGATCTTGAGCTGACAGAGATGCCTTCGCCTCGGCGTTTCTCCAGGGCGCACACTTGCCTGTTGGCATGCTGCCCAGTAGGAGGCTGGGGCGAGGCTAGGGAAGGACAGCTCTGGCCCTGCTGCCCCAGGGAGGAGACTGCCTGCATGTGGTAGAGGGCTTACAGCCCCCAGATACTCAGAGCCCAGTTAGCCCACAGCACGTTTCACAGCTTCATTAACTTGTTTATAAGAGTAATAACTTAGTACCACTAAATTCATTTTTTTCAGCTTGGCAGTATATGCTAAAAGCCCTCCTGTTTATACTGACAGGTGAGGAAATTAAAACAAAGGGTGAGGTAGTTAAATTGCACCTTGCTGAATTATGTTGAGCTTTCACATAAGGACACTTTGTAATGTTCCTGGCAAGAGCTGCAGAGAAGCCGACACCACTGTGGTCAGGTGGGTAGGGGGCCAGAGCATCCAGCTGCGTCCCGTATGTGGCCCATCTTTTTTCTCAGGGGTTACCTGAACTACCTTGTACTCAGAACCACACTTTGAAACCCGTTTTAGTGCCGTATGGTACTTGGATGACAAAAAGAAAGCTCACCGCCTGTCTTAATCAGGGATTTTTACTTGTAAGGATGAGAAGCCCAGACAGAGACTCCAGGGGGGAGGGAGAGATGTGTTGGCAGGGCTTAGGGTGTCTCGCGTGCCCCTTGTCTTCTGCAGGCACAGGCAGGCCTCACAGTGAAATCAGTGCAGGTCTCTGTCTCCCCAGGGCCACCTCATCTCACCCTGCTTCTCCCTGTGGGTTGGCGTCATTCATTTGCAAACTGGCTTTTGCTGCTTTAGGCTGGACATGGCCGGAAAGTAACTGTCCCAACCTCGACTCCACATGATTTTTTCCACTTTAGACCCAACACTGGCTAACTCGGTCTCCTTTTAGTTCCGATTTTGAAGAAGGGGTGAATTTTATGGGCTGCATTCTATACATTTTGGTACATTGTTGTGTCTTTGTTTCATCAGTGTATTACTTTTTTTAAATAAACTTAGATCATTTTTAGTTTTACAGAAAATTTGTGAAGGTAGTGTAGAGAATCCCCACGTACCCCACAGTTTTCCTGTTAACATCTTACATTAGTATGGTACATTTGTTACAATTAATGAACCAATGTTGCTGTATTATTACTAACTAACATCTATACTTTATTCAGATTTTCTTAGTGTTTACCATGTCCTCTTCCTGTTCTAGGATCCTATCCAAGATTCTACATTATGTTTAGTTGTCATGTGTCCTTAGGCTCCTCTTGGCTGTGACAGTGTCTCAGATTTTCATTGTTTTGGATGACCTTGATGGTTTTCAGGAGTCCCGGTCAGGTATTTTATAGCATGTCCTTCAGTTGGGGTTTGATGTTTTCCTAATGCCGTTTTCATCACAGTGTATCGGGGATGCACTGTCAGCATAATTTATGACTGTTGATGCTCACTCTGCTCACTTGGCTAAGGTAGTATTTGCCCAGTTTCTCCACTGTAAAGTTACTCCTCTCCCCTCTTTTCATTCCAACACTCTCGCAAAGGAAGTCACTACGTGCAGCCTACACTTAAGGAGTGGGCAGTTACATTCTACCTCCTTGAGCCGTGTATTGCTTTAATTAAGGTCATGCTCACCTGAGTTGGGTCCCTGCTTGGGTGGCCTTGGCAGGGTTCATCATTGCTGCACAGCCATCTGCCTGCCTCCAGACTGCAGCTCAGAAAAAGTCTCTCAGAGGCTGGTGCTCTGATAGTGAAGTGACCTGTGGAATCATTGATTCTGACCCCAAAGGCTCTCCTTTTATGTTACTAGTGTCTAAGGAACTTAAAAACTGTTATTTAAAATGGCATCTGTTCAGTGACCAGTCCAAATATTTATTCAATTGCTCCTCCAGTTGCTAGCAAACAGTAAGAGGGTGGCGAGGTCACCAGCTGGCTAAACTCTGGGTAACGGGGAGCCTAAGATTGGCTGTCCGCACGTGAATTCAGTAAAGCCAAGAGCAGGCGCTCGCATTGAGATGAAGTCATTGTCCAAAACTCAGGAGTGTCTGAGGCAATGATTTTTAGCACTTTTTTGACTTAGCTGTAAGTTTTATACACACACGCACACACAGAGTCATAAGTACATAAGCATGCACACACACACCCCAAAATTTCACAAAATAATACTTAAACTTACTAGATCTGAGACTCGATTTTCTACTCTTTTCCAACAATTTTTTTTAATGCTGTTCATGACACTTTATGTTTGTTTAGAAACCTACTAGTGGGTTGAAGTCTGCAATTTGCAAAGTGCTATGTGTATTGAGGGTCCCCAAGAGCACCCCCAGGTTTGGTGAGTGATTAGGGGGACTCTCAGGGCTCAGCATGTAGTCATACTCACAGCTGTGATTGATTAGAGTGAAAGACTACAAAGCAGAAGAAGCAAAGGGAAAAGGCACGTGGGGCAAAGTCTGGGGGAAGCCAGGTGCAAGCTTCTGAGCCCTTGCCGAGTGGAGTCACACAGGATGCACTTAGTCCCTCCAGCAACAACACATGTGAAATGTTGTCTACCAGGGAAGCTCATTAGAGACTCAGCACCAAGGGTTTCTATTGGGTCATGTAGGCACCCTCTGCCTAGCACGTTCCAAAATTGCAGACTGAGAAGGAAAGTAAATTTTCAGCATAAACCATGTTGTTTACACAAGTAGTTTAAGCGCAATGAGCCAGTGTTACCAGAGAGTAACATGAACCCTCCTGAAGTCTAAGTTCTTCCCAGTTGCCAGCTAGGGCCAACCAGGTCCTGTAAGCAGGCCTTCAGAGGATAGCAGTCTCAGGCTCCTCTGATAACTCTTTCTACACATGCTGCTGTTCTTTCTTTGTTGCTGGTACCTCTTTAAGGTTTGCGATTTGGGCAATTTCCAGTCTACAGGGGCCTATTTTTACTAGGGCAAAAGGCAGAGAGGGTTGCTTATGATGGTAAATGCTAAGAATGTGTATGTATGCACACTAAATAATGTGTGAAATTTACTTGGTGGTCAGTGCTTGCCATGTAGAAATGTGGGCCAGGGTTGTTCCAGTATTCAAAGATAACTGGAAACCCAGATTTATTTATGAGAGTGAGCGGCCAAATGAAACCCATCTGTGGACCGCATCCAGTCTGTGGGCCCCGGTTGTCCTTTGGGTGGTAGGGAGCCACCAGAGGGTTCTAGACAGGGTATTGACAGAATGACACGTGCGTTTTAGAAGTCTTTCAGAGATAGCAGTAAAGAGGTTATTGCAGTAGTTAGGTAAAAGATTATACTATATATTAATTTATTAACTTATATTCATAATATAAATTTATATGGCAGGCTACTGGCAAGTCTTATAGCATCATGTACTAAAAGAATTCAAAGGTGAATGTCACAGAAATTTATAGAGTTAATCTTTTACTTTTTTTTGCTACAGAAGTGGCAATTTATGGAACATTATTTAATGCTGGAAGAAGGTAGCTATCCCCATTCACCATAGTATTAGGGTTATGAGATGGCTGTTGAGGATTAGGATATAACTACCAACTGTCCCCATAAAGGGATTATGGTCTTGATCTTGGCCATATTGGAACATGCTCTGATCAGCCACACCAAACAGATACAGACAGCAGGATTAAAATCCAGAAGGAAATGGTACCTTGTATGGATTAAAACAAACCTTAACTGACCTAGTGTCAGTCTTTAAAATGGAATTGGAATAATTTCAATATCATCAGGAATTTGTTTACATACTTACTTGATTCCATGAGTATGCATTTTATTTTTCCCTCCATGTCTTTTAATAGTTTTGTTATATGCGGTCAACTGAATGCTTTCTGTAACTTCATAATTACACACTAACCTGTGTTTTCTAGAGAGACTGCTTAGGACAGCCCTTCTCATGAATTAAAATCTGAAAATTTAATTGAGCAGGAGTGTCCTGTTAGTGATGGTCTAGGGATATTGTGTAGGAAAAAACAATTGTATATTGTTTCACTTGGCAGAGAATGAAAATACCCAAGTGGGAGTTTACTAAAGAAATTGCAGCTGACCCTTGACTATATCTTTGCTGGCAAGTTCTGCCAAATTACATGCTATTAAGTAGAGCTTGCTATGAATGCCTTATTTCCCAGCATAACAACTGCCTTGTAGGGTGTGTGATAATGCATAGTTCCTTCAGTTAGCCTTAATGGAATAACCAGACTTGATAGATACCTGCTTTTCCCCCCCTAAACATTAAGTATTACTTAAATATATGCTGTAGTATATTTACTAATATCTGTCAACTAATGTAAGAAGCTCTGGTGGTGCAGTGGTTAAGCTCTTGACCACTAACTGAAAGGGAGAAATATGTGGCAGTCTGCTTCCATAAGGATTTACAGCCTTGGAAACCCTTTGGGGCAGTTCTGCTCTGTCCTGTAGGGTCATCATGAGTCATAATCGATTCAACAGCAATAGATTTGGTTTTATCAATTAATGTATTTTAAGTAAATCTGAAGAAAATTGAGTAACCATCTTTTTGCACTGACCCTGAGAATCTCTTTCAGTTGGGACCTTGAGATTTCCGTAACTTATTCTTATAAAGGACTCTTAAGGGTCTTTTGTGAGAATCACTTCACAACCTTCTTCTTCTATTGCTTTACAAATCTGGAGGCTTAATTAAGTCCAGTTTAAGTTTTCTGCTCTTATTACAGTTCTGTTCTTCATTTTCTGATTTTCTCTTCAGTGGAGGATGAGCAGAGCTAGCGTCTCCCTCTGTAAAATACATGGTCTGCCATCCTGGGGTAATTGTCAGCTGGAATTCCACCTGGCATCCCCTGAAGAGTTACGATTTTTGTATAAGTAAAAATGATCTGAAACATTAGCTCACTATCGCTGGTCAAATTTAATCAAATAAATACCATTAAAAATTAAAATCTCCAAAAATGGAACATTATTGAGCTCTACTCAGTGACCTACTTTGTTTTTTACCAATGGTTGTTAACAGCCAAATGCTAATGTCTAGTGAAAGAGTTTGGAAACCCCCAGAGTCCTCACAGTGCAGTTAGAATACCATGCTCCACGGCTCCCTGGTGCCTGCTGAATGACTTTTCAACTTTCTGTGCCAGGCACTGCAGACAGGACTGTCTTTTCCTACCTGGAGCTGCCTCCTCTGAACCTCATGGTTTACCACTGCACCTGTCTCACAAACCATAGACTAACTTTAACCTTCAAATCAACTCTACCTTTGTAAATGCAGTTCTTCTCCTTCCAGAATGCCGTTATCTGTGGTCATTTTACTGTCAAGTTCCTATTGTAGGCCTGGCTGAACTTCCCTTGCACTAGAAGCCTGTGCCCCTCTGGCTGTGTTCTGAGAGCTTGCTCCTGGGTTTCTGTGTAGAAGTCACCTTACTCATTTCAGCAAGAGTCCTGTGTCCATGAAGAGCGTAGAGGGAGCATCGCTCTGTCCCAGTGCTCATGCTGGAGTAAGGCTAGGTCCTTGTCCTTGGGGAGCTGCTGGTTTACTTGGGGGAGAGATAGGTAAGAGGTAACTAAACTACAGTGAGATAAATGCAATAATGGGGCAAGTATTGGATGCTTTGGGCCCAAGTGGAGGGCCACCCAAACTAACTGGGGAGAGCCAAGGTAAGCTTTCCAATAATGGTGCCCGTTTTATTACTTTTTGGTAAATTTAGGGTCTCGTCACAGTTTCTCGTGGCACAGTGGTTAAGAGCTTGGCTGCTAATCAAAAGATTGGAAGTTCAAATCTACCAGCCTCTCCTTGGAAGTCCTGTGGGGCAGTTCTGCTCTGTCCTGTATGGTCACTATGAGTGGGAATCGACTCGACAGCAATGGGTTTTGTCACAGCTTACTGACTGTCTTGTCCTTGGGCTTTGAAATATGTTAGTAATTTCTTCTCTTTACTTGTATTTTGCCTCAGTGCCCCAATCCATTCTGGGGAGCAGCTGATACCTGAGATTAACCTAAGACTCTAGGTGTGTTTTCTTTCAGATTTAATTAAAAAAAAAAAACAAAAAAAAACACTTGTTCATTAATAAAGCACTGAAAACAAAGAACAATAATCTTACTAAGTAGAAGAACCATTATTTATTTATTCATTCAACAAACATTTGAGTGCCAATGCCCATCTGACAAAGTTAGTTCAGTGGAAGAGGCAGACAAGGCTTCGAGGCCTCCCTTCCAAGCTTCTTTGGGTGTTCACTGTTGAAAGCTGGCTGTTACAGACTGGTGAAAGTCACAAGGAAGGTTCTGGCCACTTTGAGAGGAGCACTTGACTCTCTCACTTTGCCTGTGGTCGGGTCAGAGAAACCAGGGGAGACACTCCGGAGGAGCTGGCCAAGCCTTCCTCTTGACTCTCTCAATTCTCTTTCTTCTGAATGGACACCACCATGTAATCTGTGCTCATAGCCTGTTTTTTTTTTGCCTTTTTGGCCTGACTTTTCTTAATCTGCCCAGTTTTGCTTCCACTAAGGATCATTTCTCTTTCTTTCCCTCCCTCTCTCTCTGCCTCCTCCCCATACTGCCCTACTTCCTCCAAGCAAGGTATTTCTGAACTTGCCTGTCTTAGAGGAGTTACACCACCCACCCCTTCTGCCTCCCCTGCCCCTCTCCACCCCACTGCCACTGCCTGAGGTTTCCTTATTTCTTTAATTTTACTTTTTGTTGTGGAACAAACCACTTCACTTCTTTTCTTCTATGCCTGGTATAACACTGTAAGTGCATTTCAGGCATTTGCAAGTACAGAGCTTTGCATTGTAGGTTCTCCTTCAAATATTACCAGATGCAACAGAAGCAGAATGTGCCACGTGCATTCCTCCGTCCTTGGTCCCTTCTCACTCTCCTGCGCTGCCTCTTCATCCCTCCCAGCTCTTAAAATGGAGGGGTCCCTCACAGCGCAGGCCTGGCCTCTCCTTTAAGCCTCTTCCTAGGCCCTCAGAGTCCTGCCCACGGCTATCTCTTTTTGGATGCCACTGATCTCTAATTTAGATCCCAGCGCTGTTTCCTTTGAGCTCCAGACCTACGTATTCATCACTGCCAACTCGGCACCCTCTGGGATGTCCCAGAAGAGTCTCAGCCACAAAACATCCACAGTCTGACTGGCACGTCATCATCTTTCCCCACCCTCTTCCTCCCTGGTGTTGCCTGTCACAGAGGACATCACCCATCCTGCTGCACAAGCCAGGAGCCCAGTGTCTCCCATGGCCAGCCCATCTGCCACGGTGGCTGGTAGCACTCCTGAGCATGCCAGCTACCTCCCCTGGTGTGTCCCCACTCGCACTGCAGTCCTGTCTGTAATGCATGCTGCAGGCCTGTCCTCGGCATGGCTCCTGTCTAGCTTGCCCTCCACTCTGCAGCCATTGAGGTCAGTGCCATCAGTGGCTTCCTGTTACCCTTAACCTGAACACCCCGTTCGGGAGCGCGTCTACTATGGCAGGTAGCTCTGAGACAGCCCCTGGGTTGGAAGTTAGCTTTGACTGGTCACCTCTCCTTGGGGGAGCTGCCTAACCTCTCTGTGAGTAGGTCTGGTCCTCTGCAAAATGGGGAGAGTGATCATCTCACCTACCTCACAGGCTTATCATGAAGGTCATGTGGGCTCTTAAACGCATGGAGCTCAACAAGCTGTCTGGACCTGGGGCACAGTATTAGCAGCGGTGGTGGCATCTGTTGGCCTCTTCTCCACCTCACCTGTGTCTGTCTTACCCTGGCTACCACACTCTGCTTCCCTGGCCACCTTTTTGTTCTTCCAGGGGTTCGTGGGCCCTCTGACCTCTGGCCTTTGCACTCTGCCTAGAGCGGCTCCTCCCTCCACCTTTGCCAGGTTTTAGCTCCTGCCACCTTCTGCTCTCACCTCAATCAGTACTTGTGTGGGAAGCCCCCCGGCCCTGAGCAGATGGAGGTCCCTGCGAGATGCTGTCGTAGCTCTGCTGCCCCCATTTTGTAAACAGACTTACCTGACTACCAGTATCTGAGTTCTCTGCTGTCTGTGGGGACCTGCGGGAGGATCTGCAGTGGTCTGGTGCTCTGTCTGCAGTGCCAGCATGTGGCCAGGTGCATCCTGAGTGCTCAGTGTCCATACAGTGAAAAAGGAGCTCAGTGCACTTGTGTGATCACGCCCTTCACTTACCCACTGTCATCCTGTGTCTGTTTGTGGCGTAATTGTTAGTCTGCTTGTGGCATTATCCCGTCCTCATTATAGATTCACATCATGTCACAAACCTCGCCAGTCCATCTGTTGATTACCCTCTTAGGAATTTCCTGAAGTTCAGCCTTCTCCCCCAGCACCTCCCCTCAAACGAGGTGATAGTTGTGGATTCTTCCTTTTTTTTCCTTTGTCTTAAACCCTTCCCATCCATTTATGAACATTAACATTATTTAATAGAAAACAATTGGTAGTTTATTTGTGAATTTAACATTTTTCCTTCAGTGCATGCCTTTTTTTTTTACATTTGTAATATTTAAGACTTTATTGACATTATAAACTGAATAATTCTAACACCATATGGATTTTCTGTGTTTTAGAAAACAGCTTCTTAAAAAACATGGGCGATGTCTGTTTAACTTTTTTTCCTTCTGGTACAGTAATTCCACTTTATAAATGCATTTGACTAAACTGTAGAAATAATAATTCCATGGTTCAGAGAAGTATAAAACAATAAACTAAGAGAAACTTTAAAAGGTATCCTTACCTCGTAGTTCTACTCACGCAGTGGTCTTTGATATTTCTGAGTGCTTGTCTTCAAACTAAATTATGCCAATTAAAAAAATTGATATTATTTGATTTTATTTTCAAACTTCAGCTGAACTTGTCAGTTTAACTATTTACGACAGGTTAATCAGCAATTACATGGAAAGCAACAATTATCCCAAAATACAAAGTTTAATTGAAAAAAATATGTGCAAACAGACACAAAATAGGTTTATCCTCTTCACATTCTTTACTATCTTTGTTGGAACATTTGTTATTTGTTGAAGTTCTCTTTGGTATCACAGCACTGATAGAGTAAGAAATTAACCTGTGGTTCCTGGAATTTGTTCCTGCCTTGGAGTCTTTTAAGATTTGGCTGTGTCAACCCTGTCAGGTCACAGAGTTTGACCTTTATTCATTTTGCATTGGATTCATTGATCCCTTTGGTCTTTTAAAGATAAATAAGATCAGGTAACAAATTCCTGTTCAAAGGCTGGTGACATGGATGTATACAGTTCTAGAGCTGCTTTATGTATGCTAGTTTGTAGGGAAGCAGACCTCACGTCATCAGCCCTGGCGTTCCCGTGTCTTCCCAGGTATATCTTGAGAGACTTTTGACGTATGCAGAGATAGATATCTGTCCGGCAAACTGGAAGCGGATTGTACTTGGGGCCATCCTCCTGGCCTCCAAGGTGTGGGACGACCAGGCAGTCTGGAATGTGGATTACTGCCAGATCCTGAAAGACATCACAGTCGAAGACATGTGAGTAGAGATGCCATATTTTTACCCAGATAACACGCGCCTTCTGCGTTTGGTTGCTGGCCATGCCCTCTCCCCACAAGGTATTTTCTTAAGTTTGGTGTGCTAATTTTTTTTACAGCAACGTGTGGAAGAGGGTTGGTATGGTGGCATTTGAGAGGGTAGCTCTTGGGGGGCACTGATGTAGACCACAGGTGTACCCGAAAAGCAGCAGAGCTAAGCCATTATCTGTTTTTTGTGGTTTCAGAGAGAAAATTTCACTGCTTTGTCATGTTTTGCAAGTTCAGTTGCGTAAAATCAACACTCTGTCCCTGGGTGCCTCTCCTGTGTCTTCATTAGTAGGGACCGCCGCTCTCGTCCCCCACAGTTCAGTGGAAGTGCCCTAAGCCTTGGGGAGAGGCTGTCTACCCTGCCCCCAACTCTGAGAGCAGCCTCAGGGTGTCTCACACTGTGTTGGTCCTCAGATTTAGATCAGGGTTGTCGGTAGGAGACCTGCAGACCTCCTGGAGAGCCTGCCTGGGCTCTCTACGATCTGGGAATACAGGAACTAGGTTCAGAGACTCTTGGGAGAAGGGGTTGTTTTAGAAAACAGTCAGGGTGAACTACCCACAGTTCTTTGTGATTTATAAACACTCTGACACTATTCATGCTAAATTGTTCTCATACTCTTTATTTGGCATAGTTCTAGAACAAACCTCCTTGAAGAAGCTTTAAGCTAGAGGAGGTTCTCAGCTGTGTCCCAGCTTACATCTGTGCCCCTGGACCCAGTAATCCTCGGGGCACAGGATCTTCACAGCCCTGTGGCTGCTGGTGTGGAGGAGTCTGGACCATAGGTACAGGGTCCTGAGTTCCTCCCCAGTCTAGGGCCCTTCTGGCCTCTGGTTATTGCTTCGCTGGTTTTTAGGATACCCTTTGATAAGGTCGCTGTGAGTCGGAATCAACTCGATGGCAATGAACTTGGTTTTGGTTTACGTTCTTAGGTCGTTTGTTGCAGAGCTTATTCCTACTACAGACCTAACAAAGCAAAAAGCAAGTTTTAATCCAAACTTCTAATAGTAGTTAGTAAGCAGACAAAAGGCAAATGTTCCAATCCATATTTTGTCTGAAGAAAATTGATAACTTACCTTTAGTGTGGTTTTTGTGCCTTTTTTGGAAGCCGATGACCAGGCAGGCTGCCTCGTTGGTCCTGAGCCACTGGCGCGGCCTTACGCTTCCTGAAGCATTGGCTGAATACCTCCAGACACCTGCAGGTGGGCAGAGGTGGAGCACAGACAAGAATTTCTTTTCTTAAAAGGTCAGATTTTAACCTCAGGAGAGTGGAATTTCCAAACAGATTTACTTAGGAAGCTTTGGAATGATGCCCTGTTTCATCAGTATCTGCTAGGCCTGAGCCAGCTTAGGAACAAATCAACACACAGCAGCTCAGTGACCACGCGCTTGTGACTTCCTATGCTTTTTCCCCTTCCCTCTCTGAGCCCTGGAGCCTGAAGGTCTCAGGCCAAGTAGAAGCCCAGCCCAACCAAGTTCTCAGTGTCCAAGAACCATTTGTTTTGTTTTGAGAATCACTGTGACCCATTTCTAATGTGATATGTATTTACATACTATATGAACCTCTAAATTCTCCTCAGAAACATTGATCAAATGATTACATATATTACATATATGCAAATTTGGGAAGGGAATATGCAGGTGTTTCCTCTGCCAAAGGAAAAAAGGAAGCAGGATTCTTTCTAGTAGGGGAGAGTAGCCAAAAAGGATGCTTTTGTACCATGTGTTTAAAATTCCTAGTTGTGCAAGGGAATTCAGAGCTTTGTGTCTCCATACCAGTTTAGAGGGGCAAGACAGGCTTCACATCTTTGGCTCAAATGCGCTCAGTTGCTAACCGGAAGGTTGGAGCTTCAAGTCCACCCAGAGGTGCCTCTGAAGAAAGGCCTGGTGATCTACTTCAAAAAATCAGCCATTGAAAACCCTGTAGAGCACAGTTCTGTTCTGACACACATGGGGTCACCATGAGTTGGGGTCAACTCATTGGCAACTGGTAACTCCTAGAAGAATTTTGGAAAAATTTGTATCCCCACATATTTAAATTGACATCTAAAAAATTTTCCTCCTAAATTTAAATAGTTAAATACAGGATGCCATTTGCAGTGTATTTTAAATTGTGGTATTTTTAACTTAAAAGTATCCACTGGAGTCTGAATACCATAGTGAAAGGATACCCACCATCATCTGTATTTTTACAGTTGAAAATTTTACAGTTGTTTCTTTTTCTCTGTTCTCTGTGAATTCATTATTTCCTTCCACAGGATTTTATCCTTTAAAATACTCTGCAACAAAAATGTATACTTAAGTTAAAACTGGAATGTTATTTTCTGGGCTACAAACCCGATGCTGTCGAGTCGATTCCAACTCATAGCGACCCTATAGGACAGAGTAGAACTGCCCCATAGGATTTCCAAGGAGTGGCTGGTGGATTTGAACTGCTGACCTTTTGGTTAACAGCCAAGCTCTTAACCACGGCGCCACCAGGGCTTCTTCTGGACTGTAAGGTACTATTAAAAACATCTTCAAGTCTGAGTTATCATTAGTTATCAGTACACAGTTAATCAAAACAATATAAACCTATTACAAATTTTGGTAGAAATTAATAAGCTTAAAAAGTAAAATCTTATGAGAAGTATATCCGTTAAGATCAATAGGATTTTTTTCCTCCATTAATCCATATTTTTGTGGATGATGATTGTTGCTAGAAGTTCAGCATCAGTTTTATTCCCATTTTTCTTTTCTCCTTCCTTTTTAACATAAGAGCTGAGAAAAGTTGTTCTTATAAGAAAGCAGATGAACTTGGAAGTTTTTGTTATAACCATGTCACTCCAGTCTTTAAACTCTTTCAGAATTACATGCCAAAAATCAGTGATCTATTATTAAAAATTATTTTAATAGCCTATGTGCCCAAAATTGGAAACCACTTAAATTATTAGCCTGTCATTAGAGTCATTCATTTTCTTAGCATCAACTACTGGAATAATCCCTGTATTTGGGGACTTGGAGCTTTTTCCACCCTGGGGCAGTAAGCCACGGAGGGACAGTGAGAGGCTGGCTCCTGAAGTGGGAAGAAGGCGACCGTGAAAGAAGTCAGATTCGTGCTTTACCAGGCAAGTGAGTTTTAGAAGAGACGTGAAAGTGAAGGACTTAGAAATCTGTTTGCTTAGTGCTTTTGTATACCAGGCACCCCTGGAGAGCGTGTGTGTCACCACAGCACACCCCAGTGTGAAGACGGGCCCCGGAGCCCTGTGACACACCACATGTTGTGTTGAAGAAGGACCCAGACCCACCACGTTATGATACTGTGTGGAGCTGAACCAAGCTTGTAGGAATAATTAGAGATGGTATGTTATTCTGCAGCATCAGCACAGAAGCGTAGATCTGCTGTTAGAATTTTTTAAATGTGTGCTTGGTTCTGTCTTTTCAAGCGATGCCCAGGGAGCCCCAGAAATGTTTTTAGCTTTCCTCCTCGTTTCTGTGCAGCCAGACAGCACTGAGCTGAATGAAGGAGGAATAGGAAAGCAGAAACAAAGTCCACATTGATGAGGGGAGGAGGCAATGTGGGTGTCATCAGGAGCTAGGCGCTCTGGGCCAAGGCAGAGGTGCGCACAAGGCAGTGGTAGTCCGTTTTTCCAGCAGAGCCTTAGAAACTGAACCAAGACCACACGCCCACCTCTCCCACAGGCTGGTGGCAGTGCCCTGGGAGCCTGCTCTGGCCAGGCAGGTGGACAGGCGGTGGCAGGGCTGCTGTACCCTGCCGCCTGTGCAGCTTTGGATCACCGCGCCCCAACTACTCTGTGAGGCTGGCCCGCAGAAGAGGATGAGTGCGGCCACCTGGGCTGCCCACCTTACCTGCAGGAGTGTTAGATGAGGAAGCAGGTCCATCTGCAAACCCCACCTGGGTCCTCCCAGAATGGGACAGGTGTGTACCACACAGATGTCATTCTTGGTGTGCGTGGAAGAAAGTCTTGGAACCCTCTCCCAAATGTAAAAAAGCCTGTGGTGTGGGCAGGTAAGGTTAGATGTTTGGGAAGGACAAGTTGCTTCTTTACTTCTGAGACACGTTCAGGCCAGCTGAGGTCTGCACTCGTGTCTGATGTCCTGGTAGGGTCTGACGTGCTGCATTTTTCTAACTTTTTTTTTTTCTGGTTTCAAAAATACACATTCACTGTGGAAAAGCTGGCAAAGGCAAAAACAAGGAGGAGATAAAAATCACCAGTGTTTACATGTATTTTATTTTTGCAAAATTAGGCCCACATTGTATATACTATATATGAACTTTTTTGTCACTTAGCAATAAACAGTATCTCATGTCATTAAGTATTCTTTATTTCCTGGCAGAAGCAAACACTCTGAGCTTTTGCTTAGAGCTCTTTAGAAGGATTAACAAGTTTCAGGTGGAATAGCTTTTAAAAATTTCTTAAGGTTTTTCCTTGTCACCTCAATGCATCTTCCAGACCTCTTTTTTACCTCCCCTCTCGAGACACCCCAAAGTGACCTTTTGATATTTCTGACCCAATGTTAATCTCCAGCTTATTAAGAATCACTCTCCAATCAAAGGAATTTGACTTGGAGTTCCATTAACGTACCTTTGACAGTGTGGGAGTCTAGGTTGAAGGCAGCTGATACGTGGGCATGCAGCCCATACGAGCAGTCTGAAGAGTATTTTCAGGAAGAGTGTCACTGGAAACTCACAGGTGGGAAAACCAGGGAAACGGGGCGTGCAGATGGTGTTCACCAGTGCTAGTTGGACTTCAGATTGGGGTTGGACTTCGTGCAGGAAAGACTGAAGGCAACGGCTACCTCTCAGTCACTTCCACCAAGAGTCAGTACTCCCCATTCCAGGTTCTCCTTCAGCACCAAATGGCAGTAGGTCTCACTGGGAAAGGCACGATGAAATTTGGTTGTCAGAGCTCTGTAGGCAAAACTGCAATTAAAAAAGCCTTGGGTTGGTTGGTTGGTTACGTTTTGTGACAATGCTTTAAGGAAAGTAGGTGTCTGGGACTTTTTTGTGTGTACACAAAGGGGCCCAGAACAAGGATTTGCCCCAGGACTTGTCTGAGTGTTGTAAACAAGTAGGGACACACAGCAAGAAACCTCTGTCCCTCCATCTGTGGAGTAGCACCGCATGGGAAATAGATGCCCCGTGCCTGGTATTTGAAGTGAGCCCAGTTTTCTAGAAAAGCAGGCAGGATATTAGATGATGAGAACAACTCTTTTCTGCATTTTAGAGGCCTGTTTGCCAAGTTGCCAGCTGCACCAGCGTGGCTGGGTTTCTTTACGCTGTTCCTGGTTGCCGTCGAGTTGATTCTGACACATGGCAGCCCTGTGTGTGCAGAGTACAACTGCTCTGTAGTGTTGACTTAATGTGACAGATGTTTCTGAAATGTAGTTTTTCTTTACCGACTTGAATGTGTGCTTTGTAAAGTTTTACACCAGAATTACTCCTCATAATTATCCAGATGAGGGCCGTTAAGTCAGCGAGCCTGTCCTCTCTGCACCCTGTCCTCTCTACACCCTGTGACTGAGCACACCCTTTAAGATGTACTGATGCAGTTTGGAAATTCAAATTTTGGCAAGTGTTTTCATTTTCTAAATCTTGCCTTTGTCTAAAAGCACAACTGCTCTAAAAGCTGTGATTTTCCTGAAGTTTAAACAGACATTCAAGAAACTTAAGCCTAGAGGAAGGCTGTCTCCCCTCCTCCACCCCTGACCCCCAGAACCCTGGGAAAATGTAACCTTGTTTAAAAACAGCTTTATCTTGACTTAACTCATAGTTTATGCCCATAACAGGACTCACTGATGCCTGTATACCATTTTCAGAAGGATTAACAAACTAGGTCTTAGTTCTCTTACTAAAAAGCAAGGTTTTCTCCTTGGCATTGGGAGAGTAAGACCGGCAGTGACACCTTCTGGCCAGCAGGTGGCGATGTGTCCACAGGCAGCTCTTATCACCAGGGAGAACCTCTTTGAGCCCACTGTTTTGGCATTTCTGGGTTTAGCTGTATTTTTGACACTCTTGTTTTATTCAAATCTTGTTTGGGTTCCAGTAGATTAGAGAATGATCTCTAATTAAAACTTATTTTTAACAAGCCCTGAGTAAAAGTCACTTAAGGTAATTCCTTAAAAATATGTAATTTAACACACTTTATATTTTTGAAGCCTGTTTCTACAGTAACAAGCAAGCTATATATACTGTTTACCCAATTAAAAGACCTGAAATGTCTTCTTAGGCTTTCCATCCGAAGCACTTGGGCCTTGGATAACCTTTCCTCTCCTTGCTGGAGTTGCCTAGTCCTCGTTTACCCAGTAGCTCCTGCCCTGTAAAGCCAGCAGCCCTTGCTCACATCCTGCCTTCCCGCCCATGTCCTTGGTGTTCCATTGCTGTGTCACTGCAGCAAGAGACGGGCAAGGGCCTCCTGGGAGTCTGACAGGGAGGAGGCGACTCAGGAGGAACAGGAGGTGGGGCTCAGACAGCACATGGGACACAGGTGATACTAAGTTTCAGGCCCGAAAGAATCAAGGTGAGCATGTATGGGGGCCGGAACGAGGCAGCTAGGTGCTCAGTGGAGCCAGTGGAGCATGACTCAGAGTCCAGAACTGGCATTGGGGTCAGAGGGCACGGGCGCAGAGAGGCGGTGAGAACAGCTGGGCCTCACCGACGGGCTTAGTCACATTGGCCTTTCCTTACAGGCAGGGGTGACCATGGGGCCTGTCTTCCTGCTGAGGGGGGTGGCTGGAGTGGGCCCATTCCTCCTCTGACCACTCCACCCCGCCTGAGCTGGGTGCGCTGCCTTCAGTCAGAGTAATTATCCAGCACTACCTGTGAATCAGGTGCTTCAGTAGGGGCCTGGGGGCGTAATACCGTTAAGTCACAGTTTCTGGCTACAAGAGACAAGCAGCAGTCTGTTTCAACAAGCTTTCTAGGTGATAGATGCACGTTCGAGCTTGGGAACTGCTGCTTTCATTCTTCATGGTCAAAACCAGTTGCCAGCGCGTCAGTTCCTACTCACCGTAAAACCCCAGGTATGTCAGAGGAGAACTGTACTCCATAAGGTTTTCAACGGCTGATCTTTTGGAAGTAGATCACGAGGCCTTTCTTCTGAGTCACCTCTGAATGGACTTGAACTTCCAAGCTTTGGGTTAGTAGCTGAGCACGTTAACTGTTCACGCCACCCAGGGTCTCCTCAGTCAGTAGATGCCCTTTTTAAGTGGCTGGGCTAAGGAAGTCCCTGAAGCATTTCCTTCCCTCTTCTCCTCCAGGCAGTTGAGAAGGGACACTGAGGAGACAGCAGTCATTGTGGTCTGCAGAGGTCAGCAGGAGAGCCCCCAGATATCTGTCAGGGCCCTTGCTAGACTCTGCTTGACAGCTCTCGATGGCTTCATCTGTTCTGCCAGGCAAGCCAGTTAGCAGACGCTCACGCTGATTTGCAGCAAGAGCCTGCTGTGCATGTGAAGTCGGAGCGAAATGAATCACCCAAAGCACTTCCTGGTGATCATCCCAATTGATCAGGCCTCATCCTTCTGGGCACTGGGATCAAGTGGACTCTGTTTTTAATGCCATTTTGGTGGTTAAGCTGCCACTCTGGTGTCCAGCCAGGCAGTTAGTCAGATGGCTTTCCCCCGGAGGATGCAGGTTTCTGGAGCTTGGTTTTCAGCAGCCTGGCTTGGCAGGCCATGCAGCCGCGGTGGCAGCTGAGTGTGTGCTGTTCTTGTCTTTGCAGGAATGAGCTAGAGCGACAGTTTCTTGAATTGCTCCAGTTCAACATCAACGTTCCTTCCAGTGTTTACGCCAAGTATTATTTTGATCTCCGTTCTCTGGCAGAAGCAAACAACCTGAGCTTCCCCTTGGAGCCCCTCAGCAGGGAGAGGGCTCACAAGCTTGAGGTAAGATGCTTTAAAAACATTTTTTTTTAGTGCATTATTGCAGGTACATCTTCTGGATACTATGCAAGTGTTTGATAACAGTGGTAAATTGTCATTGTTATCAAATAAGATGAGGTGCTCTGGATTTATAGCTGGTCGTTTAATTTAGTTGATTATACTTTGTACAACTTTTTTTTATTGTGCTTTAGGTGGAAGTTTACAGAGCAAATTAGTTTCCCATTCGATAGTTTGTATATAATGTGTTTCATAGCTTTGGTTTGATTCTCTACAATGTGTCATCTCTCTCCCCATTTCTGCCTTGGTTTCCGCATTTTCTTCTTCCTGATTATCTACCCCTTCTTTCCTTCTCATCTTGTAATTGATTGTTCTAAGGAGTATGTTCCTCTTGGTGTTATTGTTTATCTTATGTGCTTGATTATTGTTTGGCTGGGAGGTGGTCTCTGAGAATGGCTTCATTTCCAGGGCAGAAGCGTATCTTAGGGCCATAGTCTCAGAGGTTCCTCCAGTCTCTATCAGACCAGCAAGCCCAGTCTGTTTTGTGAATTTGATTTTCTTGTTCTACAGTTTTCTCCTACTCTGTCCAGGACCCTCTGTTATGATTCCAGCCAGAGCAGTTGGTAGTGGTAGTTGGGCACCATCTAGTTCTTCTCGTCTCAGGGTCATGTAGTCTGTGATTCATGTGGTCCATTAGTCTTTTTTTTTTTTTCCACATACAAAAATCTGTACATAGGTATGTGACCCTGGTTGCTCTCCCCATACTGTGACAGCACACTGCTCCTTTCCACCCCTGATTCCCCATGTCCATTCAGCCAGCTCCTAAACCCTCCATCTCACCTCCGGACAGAAGCCACCCATTTAGTCTCTTGTATCTACTTGAGCTAAGAAGCACACTCTTCATGAGTATCATTTTATGTCCCACAGTCCAGTCTAATCCCTGTCTGAAGAGGTGGCCTCGAAAATTGTTTTAGTTCTGGGCTGATAGACAATCCAGGGGCCATGCTTTGCGGGGTTCCTCCAGTCTCAGACCATTAAGTCTGGTCTTCTTACTAAAATTTGAGTTCTGCACCCAACCTTTCTCCTGTTCCATCTGGGACTCTCTGTTGTGTTCCCTGTCAGGGTGGTCATTGGTGGTAGCCAGGCACCATCTAGTTCTTCTGGTCTCAGGCTGATGAAGTCTCTGGTTAATGTGACCCTTTCTGTCTCTTGGGCTACTACTTTCCTTGTATCTTTGGTGTCCTTCATTCTCCTTTACTCCAGGTGGTTTGGACCAATTGATGCATCTTAGATGGCCACTTGCAAGCTTTTAAGACCCCAGATGCCACTCACCAAAGTGTAGGATGCAGAACATTTTCTTAAAAAGCTTTGTTATGCCAGTTGGCCTAGATGTCCCCTGAAAACATGGTCCCCAGACCCCTACCCCTGCCACTGTGTCCCTCAAAGTGTTTGATTGTATTCAGGAAACTTCTTAGCTTTGGTTTAGTCCATTTGTGCTGACTTCGCCTGTAGTGTGTGCTGTCCTTCCCTTCATCTAAGATAATTCTTATCTACTATCTAGTTAGTAAATAACCCTCACCCTCCCTTCCCACCCTCATAACCATCAAAGAATGTTTTCTTCTGTGTTTAAACCTTTTCTTGAGACATGTGGTCCATTAGTCTTTTGGACTAATTGCCACCTTGAGTCTTTGGTCTCCTTCATGTTCCCGCACTCCAGATGGGAAGAAACCAATGGTCGTTTCTTAGATGGCCACTTGCAAGCTTTTAAGACCCCTGAAGCTACTCCTCAGAGTAGAATAGAGAACATTGTCTTTGCATACTATGTTGTGCCAATTGACAGATGCTCCCCAAGTCTATGGTCCTTTTTCTTCTAGCCTAAACTTCATATTTTTACTAACCTTTTTTTATTGTGATGAAAATATATTCAGCAAAACATTTGCCATTTCACGCTTTTTTATGTGTACAATTCTTTGATGTTATGTTCCCTATATTGTATGACCATCACCAATATCACTTTTCAAAATTGTTCATCACCCTTAACAGTAACTCAGTGCCCCTTAAGCAGTAAGTCCCCCTCACCCACTCCCAGCCACTAATAAAGTTTGGTCTCTATGCTTTTGCCCATTCTGAATATCTCATATAAGTGGGATCATACTGTAGTTGTCCTTTTGTGTCTAACTTATTTACTCACCATAATGTTTTCAAGCTCCATCCATGTTGTAGCATGTATCAGGACTTCATTTCTTTCTGGCTGAGTAGTATTCCATTGTATGTATGTACCACACTTTATCTATTCATCTGTTGATGGACATTTAGGTGGTTTCTGTCTTTTGGCTATTGTGAATAGTGCTGCAATGAATATTGGTGTACCTGTGCCTGCTTGAGTTGCTGCTTTCAAGTCTGTTGGGTCTGTACCTAGGAGTAGAATTGCTGGACCATATTGTAATTCTATGTTTAACTTTTTGAGGAGCCCCAAACTGTTTTCCACAGGGGCTATACCATTTTATAATCCCATCAGCAATGGATGAGGGTTCTAATCCTTGCCAGCACTTGTCATTTTGTGTTTTTTTTCTGATACTAGCCATTCTGCAGAGATACCACAAGTGGGTGTCTTTTAAAGAACGGGAATTTACTGTCTCAAGGTTCAGAAAGCTAGAAGTCCAAATTCAAGACATGGCTCTGGGTGGATGTCCTTCCTTGTCTGTTTCAGCTTCTGGTAGCTGCTGACAATCCTTACAGAGACACCTATGTCCATCGTCTGTGTTCCTTTGTCTCCCTGTGTGTGTCTCTGTGTCTGATGTGCTCTTTTTATAACTTAGAAGTGATTGGATTCAGAAGCCATCCTACTCAGGTATGACCTAAATAACATAACAAAGGAACCATTTATTTCCAAACAAGATCATACCTACATGGATAAGGGGCCAGGGTTTGTGGGGAGACACAAATCAGTAACAACCTCCTCACTGGTCTTGATTTCTCTCTCCCCTGCAGCCCATACTCTGCACTGCCCCTGGAATTGTTTTTCTAAAAAGTAGTTGTGAGTCTTAGAATGTTCACTGTTAAAAATGCTAGTAGTTTCTCATGGGCCGAGCCAGTCAGCCCAGCAGGAGCAGCCTTTTTGGGCTGGCCCTGGCAGCTCTCCTCTTCCCACCCCTTGCTGCCCTGGGGTAGCCTTCCTACAAACCCTAACTTCACCCCACTTCTCACCAAGCCCAACCCCACGTGGTCATGATCTCCTGCCTTCTCTTAGAACGCCTCATCCCTCCTGACAATTTCTGCCTTCTCCAAGCCTAGTTCTGCTGCCTGCCCTTCCTCAGTTAAGAGGATCCCTTCAGGGACCCCAAAAGGACAATCAGCTGCTGGGTCTTCTCTGTTCTGTGTATTTTGAACACACTTCTGTTACGTCTCTGCCTCTATTATGTGTGTCTGTCGATTGGAGCTTCCCACATCTGTTCAACTATTATTTATCTTCTGAGCACAAGACACTTTTCCAAGCACTGGGAAACCATTGTGGACCCAACAGGCAGATCCACACTCTTTCAGAGTTTACCTCCTGGTTGGAGGAGACAGGCAATAAACGTAATAAATAAATTGGCTAGTATGTTCAAAGGTGAGAAAAATAAAAATGAGAAGGGTAAGGAGGTTGCTGTGTGAAGTAGCTCCCTTGAGTAGGTGACATTTGCGTGGAGACTTGCCCGGGGTGAGGAGTTAGGTACCCAGCTATCTGGAAGAAGAGGCCTCAGGTGGGAGCAGCCCAGTGTGATGGAGGCCTGGCAGGGAGATGAGAAGATGGGGGAGGAGATGGGACTGAGTTCCACAGGCTTCGTAGGGCGTGGTGATGGCTCCCAGGGTTTTAGGAGGGCACCGCAGGGTTCTGAGCAGAGGAGTGACAAGATTGGATGTAGGCTTTCAAAGGAGGACTCTGGCTCTGGGGCACAAGGCTGGAAGCAGAGAGACCAGCTACAAGGATGATTGTCACAGTCCAGGTGAGGGACGATGGGGATCTGACCCGGGCGGCTATTGAGGAGGGAAGGCAGGAGAGAGTGGCCGGTGGCTTCTGTGCCCTGTCCCTTCACAGTGACAGGCACTGTGTCTGGCCCTTGGCCCTTGGCACCACCCCTGGCTTATTGTTTGGATTGTATGGAAATAAAAAGGCCTCATCTTTGCGTCATCATAAGTGCTTCACTCCCATCCTTGGGATGATCTTGTCAAATGTCAAGATGACCTTGACCGGGACAGACCGTCTGGGCTGAGTGTGTGCTGCCCCACCTCTGACGGGATGGTTCTTAGCCCGTACCTGAGGGCAGCCCAGGAGAGCCAGCCTGGGAGAGGTGGCCGGCCCTGCCCTTGCACAGGGCCCCGGCAGACCTCCTCATCCTCACCAGATTCCCTCCTGGTCCCTTCTCAAGTTGACTCTCTTACTGGGTCCTTTTCTGCTCTGACTCCTCTAACTCACGGCACAACTGAAGCTGCCAGTAGCTGCGTATGTCGAGCTTCCTCCCAGCCAGGCACAGCACTGAACTCATGTGGGTTGTGTCATGTCCACGTTCACAGCATCCCTGTGGGAGAGGTGCTGTCAGTGTCACATTCAGAGGTAAGGTTGCAAGGATCTGCGGTATGGGCACATGCCTGGGATCACCCACCACAAGGTGGTAGAGCTGGGATCGAACCGAGGTCTGCTGACTCTGGGCTATGCCACCTTCTAATTCTTTCACATTCTTAGAGTCTTTTCTTAATGAGCCTATAAGCACTTGGGAAACAGGGACTGTGTCTGTACAGGTAGTCCTCAACTTACAACGGGCTCACTTCCAATAACTCCCTTGTAAGTCGGTTCTGACATAAGTTGAATACCTGTTTTTTTTTTTTTTTGTATTCATTATCATTGCCTTTTATTTCAGTATCTTTATATATGCGATCTTTGAACGTCGGCATGGTAACGTCAGCAAATTATGCACTGCAACGTTGTATGTAGTATATATTATTAACAATAAGATGTACCCAAAAAAAAGGTGGTGGTAAGTGCAGTTCGTGCTAACTCCCAATACGTCATAAGTCGGGGACTACCTGTACTTCCTTTTGTGTCCCCTGCTGCACCCGACACAGATGAGAGCCGTGGGTTGTAGACTCCACAGGGGCAGGGATGTGTGTCTGCTTTGTTCACTGCCGTGTCTTGGTGCCTGGAACAGTGCTTGGCAGACGGTGAGTGAGTGCCCAGGACGTGCTTAGAAGGCGTAGAGCTCTGACCTGCCTTGTCTGTCTTTGCCCTTAGGCCATCTCTCGGTTGTGCGAGGATAAGTACAAGGACTTGAGAAGACCCACACGGAAGCGGTCGGCGAGTGCTGACAACCTGACTCTGGCGAGGTGGTCCCCGGCCATCATCTCCTAACAGGGGACCTCCTTTTCCAAGGACTGTTTCCATCCCTCTGCTTTCTCCTTTAGTTCGAGAAAAGATAAGACTTGGGGTGGTTTTTTGGTTTTGCTTTCATTTTTTCCTTCCCTTTTCTTTCTTTCTTTTTTTTAAATTAGTAGCTCCATCAGACTGTCAGCGACACCTCCGCGCCATGGCCAGCTGCAGCAAGGCTTTGGGGACGCGAAGTCAGTATTCTGGAAATCCTGTTTGATGCCTTTCCGCCATCATCAACAGCATTTCGTTTGTGGAGGAAACACTGACTCTAATCCTGGAGGAGGAAATAAAGGGAAAGAAAAGTAGTATACAGGCAGGGAAAGATGTCTGAGTGGCTTTGCCATCTCCTAAGTCCGCCTGTCTCGTCAGTAGATCAATATAACGTGAAAAAAAAGCCTAGATAAACAGATTTGGATGTGCATTAAAGAAACCGAGTGGCCGTGTTTTATCATAACCTCTTTGGATTAGAATGTTCTGTGAGACTTTTTGCATTCCTTCTTGCTGCTGCCTTTGGGTCTGGGGGATTTTTGTTTGTTTTCATGCTGTTTTGGTTTTGGTCCCACAGAGCAGAGAATATAGTTTGTACCTGCCATGGCACAGACCTCCAAATAAATAGTATTGGTTACTCCTCCCTGCACTCTTCCTGTGAGCTGTCTTCTGAGCTTTTTTCCTCACAAGTGGGACGCACTTGTTATCTTTCCGTACACCTTTATATGATCTACTTTTTCTTCAACAATGGCAAAATTAACTTTACTGTAGTGCTGAACCAAAAGTCCCCCTTTCTACCCTTATCCCTCACCCCAAGAAAATTCTATATCATACAGGTGCTTGTGCCTTCCTGTTTTCTCGTAGCTGTTTTCTCTGACCTGAAGTTGTTAAAAAACCAGTCAGACTTTGTGGGCTGAAGGAAACAATGTGCCGCAGAAGGTCCCTTCTGGATGAGATTTGTTTTTCAGGTGTTTTCCTGAAGTCACTGAGAAGGAGCCATTTTTTTGTACACCCTGCCTAGTTCATTATTCCATGTTCACATCCATTGTTGCAAGCAATATTATTCTCAATTTTTATATGTTTACTTTAAATCAAAGTTCTGTCTATTTGTATAAAATTTTTAAAAAATCTAAAATTAAAAAAAAAAAAAACAGCAACAAAAAAACAAAGGTGGGTGGGTATTCCCGTGGGAAGATCATGGAAGAGCAAAATGTTAATATTTACTGAGGTATTTTTCACAGAATGATTGAATTAAAAAAAAAAACCTGGCATTTTTCATTGTGGGTGCTTAGAGAAGTTACATGAAAATTCAAACTGTGAAGGTTTATGCTTCATTAACTATTACCACACTTTTTCATTTCTGACCATCCCTGATTTCCTTACGGGTTAGGTAAGAATCTTTTCTATCAAGTCATGTAAGGAGTTCATGGTATAATGTCAAAAAGTAAATTTGATATTAAGTCTCAGAATCTGAGTCATTGAAGCATATAGTGCTTTTGTTTTTTTGCATATTTTCCTAGGTCACACGACAGGTTTCTCAGTGTCTTTTTCAAGTGTCCATGATACAAGCAACAGCAGATTCTCTGTGTTTCACTTCATTCTTCTGTTGTCTTAGAAAACTGTGGAATCGTCTATCAGTCTTGACTACCCTGAAATCATACATCTGATCCCAAAACCATGCCTTCCTCTGAATGAAACATGCCTTGGAAATGGAAGGGACTCAGAAAGTTGAAATACCAATAGCATCAAACCAGCATTTCTAGTCAGCTTTAATTTAAATGAAATTTGTATCACGCATAAACTTCACTGTTTGGGTTAGAAATATCGTCCAGTTCTTTCTGGCCTAACATTTGAAAAGCAAACAAGCAAAATATAAAAGCTTATTTACCTTTCCATTGTAATTGTCTTGATACACTCTTTGTGAGTACCAAAATGAGTTTCTCTCTTCAAGTAAGAGTTGATTTAGAACTTTAAATAGAGCTCTAAAAATGTAGAAAATATTGTTTTATACTCCCTAATCTACATAGCTTAAAAAGGGACATATTTTCTTAGCAGAATGTGAATTACTTCTCAAGCGTAAATTAGTTCTTCTCATTATGTAATGTATCTTATTTTACTGATCCATTTCAGGAAAGAGGTTCTGCTGCCTTTATAGCAGAAATCTTATTTTTATCCCTTTTATTTGAATGAGAGAGATTTGAAAATTGAATTATGTAAATATTTCAATGCATCTGCTATTATTTTGTGGAGTTTATTAAACTACTTTAAAAAATTGTATAGTCTATTTATTGTATGGATGTACATACAGTCCAATACTTAAAATTTAAAGTGGATTCCGTAAAACCTGGCTCAGTCTTGTTGAGGCGATTGAGTATCGTTTTAGCCTTGTGCACTGGACTCTACCTCTGTATAGGAAGATTTTCCATAGTCATTAATTAGTATTGATTCTGTATTAACTGGGTTATGTTTCTTGCACTAAGGATTTTTAAAACTGCTGTTTAAGTGTAGATTTGAGTTTTTGTTTTGCAGTATGTATCACTTGACACATAGGTAGATACTTTAGGTTCATTTTATTTTTTTCTACATGATGATGAAGACTTACCTTTTGTTCTCTGGCTTGTTCTAAGTTTGCCAAAAAAAAGTACAGTACCTATTGATAAATCGTAGTGACTGTAATTTGTTTGCAAGGTGATTCAATACCCAACATTAAAGCCGGATTGCTATTTAGGAACACATTGTCTTAGTGTAGTTTTTGAATGGAGAGTTTTTGTCATGGATGAAGCAAACCACACAATTAGTTGACTTTTAATTTTAGAGTTAACTTACAAAATGAAAGTCATTGGGAGAATAAATATATATATCCCAATGAATTTTTTACTTTTTTTGACTGTGGAAAGGGACAAGTCAGGGGTTTTAAACCAACTTGGAGGGCAAGATATGAGAGATTGTACCAAAATCCAACACGTCCTCCCATGCCTTAATGCAGTAAGTGGGGCTGGTGCAGAAGGCCTCAGACAGGTCATCCGTCTCTTCCCCTGGGGTGACTCTGGCAAGTTCCTTCACTTGTACGTTGGCAGGGGCACCTCCTTCTTGAGGTTTCCCTTGGTTCTGGGGGTCTCATTCTCAGCTGACTGCAGAGAGCAGAGTTTTAGGAATGATTGATTGCACACACACACACACCCGCTTTTGGTAATCTCTCATCTGGTGCCATATTTTACAGCCTTGATTTTTTTTAGATAATAAAATATAATTCCTGGTTCATTGTAGGCACTTAATAAGTGTTAACTAAATACTTAAATAAATAATGCAAAGCAAATAGTGCCTGCCTTACTGCTGCGTTTTTTGAGTGTTATGTTCAGATAAAAGTCAACAGGTTTTATGGACATTGAGTGAACCAGTTCTTTGCAAGAGAAGTGGTAGAACAATCTCGAGCTATTCACAAAAGTATGAGAAGTACTTCAAAACTTGCAGCAGTTGAGATTGATGCATGACAGAGACCTAATAGAACGCTTTTATAGCAGTAGGTAGCTGCCATCAAGTAGGCTCTGACTCCCGGCAACCTGTGTACAACAGAGCTGAACATTGCCCAGTCCTGTGTCACCCTCACAATTACCTGCATATCTGAATCCATCCTCGTGGCTACACAGTGTTTTGCCCTTGCCGTCACGGGTCTTCCACTTCACCAAACATGATGTCCTCCAGCGATTGGTCCTGCATGATGTGTCCAAAACGAGTTGAACAGTGTCCTGTTGTGATCCATAAGGTTTTCATTGGCTAATTTTCAGAAGTAGATCATCAGGCCTTTCTTCCTAGTCTGTTTCTGGAAGCCTTATTGAAACCTGTCCACCATGAATGACCCTGCCGGTATTTGAAATACTGGTGGCATAGCTTCCAGCATCATAGCAACACACAAGCCACCACAGTACAACAAACTGATAGGTGGTGGATTGAGACCCTGTTTCACCTTAAATCACTATATCTCGACTTCACTGGAGTCTGCATCTCAGGACTTAAATTAGGTGGATCTCATAGACATGGATCATCTTCTGAAAAGCCAACCACAGAAAGCCCCTGCCCTTGATGAAAAACAAGAAAATGGAAACAAGACTTGAGCTGAGATGGGAAAAGGATACTTAAGAACTGACTTGGGTTTTATGTCTTAGGCTATCTGGACTGCCAGGAAAGTCCTACAGACAACTTCATTAAAGTCATGACTTGCTGTTTCTTAAACCACTATTGCCTTAGTTTGCACCAGAAAGTCAACCCACTCCCTCAGGCGACAAAGAAGTCTGGATGGAGGGTAGGGAGACACCTAAAAGCGCTTGCAGTCAAAATCGAGGATGGAGTTTGGACCTGACCAGATCAGCTGACTTCTTCCCAGATTTTCCTCATAGGTTTTCCTATTATATGTGTACATGTGATGGTACTAAAATGCCCACGGTGCCACTTTACATTTGAATATTTCTTCAGGAGTTGCAGTCATCAACACTGAAACGATCTGCTTTTATTCATTTCTCAAGGAGAAGTCACTGAAAAGTCGTTGCATGTTTGCCTTGCTGCAAGTCCAAGCCATGATTAAGCTCCCAGGTAGTGATTTATCCGGGCAACTGTTTACATCTGTTGTAGATTCTCAAGGAAACAGTTCCGGAAGAACGTGCCACTGTAAGAAACTAAAGCATGGTATTTAACTAGATGGTGTTTAGATTTTGCAGTTTTTAGTTCAGTGAACTTTTACCCTTTAGTGACTTGGGGAGAGGGCTTTATTCCTTTTAAGAACATTTTGTTTCTATAAGTTATTTCAAATACGAGACAAAAGAACAGCATTCCAAAGTAAGTACCGTTTTGGACACAATAAATGTAACTAGAATTTATGCATAACATTATGTTGGTATTGATGTGTATTGTGATGGAGCCTTGGTTTTCAGACTCAGTCCAGAGTGAACTTGCGCTGTGGTTTTGGACGATCACTTCACCTCTTGGACCTCTTGGTTAACTTGGCTGTTAGTTGATTTTGCCTACCTCTCTGGGATCTTGTGGTGAGGGCTTTTTGAATGAAAGTATGCAATGAGAATATGGGAAAACACTTTGAAGAAGAATAAAGCTGTATTCAAATGCCTGCATTCACAGCACCACTGTTGGATTTGGTGACAAGACACGGGATCAGGCCCTAAATGTTGACTCTTGGGCAGAGGAGCTGTTAAAAGGGAAAGAGACTTAGAAGACAAAAAGTGAAGGCTAATTGGAATTGAGTTTGCAGAGGCAGGATTGGGAGGACAAGAGCAAGGCAGGGGAGATGGGGACAGGTGATGTGCTCTGGCAAAAGGGAGGTGGATTCAGCAAGACTTTGTAGCTAGAGATGAGCAGAAAAGAAGAAGCACTAAGTTGATTTCAGGTGGCTAGGAGGAGGGCACCTCTAGAGTGCATCATGGGCATCGTGGCAGGAAAAAAGTGTCCTGAACTTCTGGGTCCAGGAGGACCTGACCTCATGAGACCCTGGCACGGGAAACAATACAATAAGCCTGGTTGTTTTATTGGCTTGGCTAATGCCTAAGCAAATAATAGTGTGACTGTGTTTGTCATTCACAAGCCATGGGTAGAGGGCAGGGTCAGAAACCCCATTGTTTCCATAGAAACTGCATTCAGGGATTTTTTGCATGTTCAGAGATAGGGGTTTTTGTTGCCCCATATATTCCCCTCAATATTTATGTGACAGAGTTGAGCAGTAATCAGTTTAGGAATTGTCCCCTCTCTGGGAATGTGTAAGAAATGGCTGGTTGCAAGCTAAAACTCTGAAAATAGGGAAACAAAGTAATATGTAAAAGATGACAACGTTAAAAAAGGGACTAAAAAATGTAGTCAGATTTTTCACATGGAGAGGAAGTCAAGGCAATAAAAAGAAATAAAAGACTGGTTTAAACTTAGAAAAATAGGGGTAAATATTAAGGTAACCACAAAGGAAACTAACAATACTACACATCAAAATAGAAGAAAAACTTAGACTCAGCAAATCCAAAATCAACAACAGTTTTTTTTACTGTGAAAATACACAAAGAAAAACAACTCAGCACAGAAAATTAAGTGGAACAAAGAAACTGTCAACAGCACAAAAAAAGACATCAAAATGACAGAATTAAACTCATACCTATCAATTACACTGAATGTAAATGGACTAAATGCGCCAATAAAGAGACAGAGAATGGTAGAATGGGTAAAAAAACATGATCTGTCTATATGCTGCCTACAAAAGACACACCTTAGACTTAAAGACACAAACAGGCTAAAACTCAAAGGATGGAAAAAAATATATCAAGCAAACAACACTCAAAAAAGAGCAGGAGTGGCAATATTAATCTCTGACAAAATAGACTTTAAAATCTACCACAAAGGATAAGGAAGGACACTATATAATGATTAAAGGGTCAATACACCAGAAGGACATGACATTAATAAATGTTTACCCACCCAACAAAAGGGCTCCAAAATACATAAACTCTAACAATATTGAAAAGAGAGAGAGACAGCTCCACAATAATAGGAGACTTCAACACACCACTTTTGGTGAAGGACAGAACATTCAGAAAGAAGCTCAGTAAAGACACAGAAGATCTAAATGTCACAGTCAACCTCATCTCATGGATATATACTGAACACTCCACCCAAGAGCAGCCAAGTATACTTTCTTCTCCAACGCACGTGGAACATTCTCCAGAATAGACACATATTAGGCCATAAAGCAAGTCGTAACAGAATCCAAAGCACTGAAATTTTCCAAAGCAGATTTTCTGACCATAAAGGTGTAAAAATAGAAATCAATAATAGAAAAAGCAAGGAAAAAAATCAAACACATGGAAACTGAACAACACCTTGCTCAAAAATACTGGGTTATAGAAGAAATTAAGGATGGAATAAAGAAATTCATAGAATCAAATGAGAATGAAAATACATCCTACCAGAACCTTTGCGACACAGCAAAAGCAGTGCTCAGAAGTCAGTTTATAGCAATAAATGCACACATCCCAAAAGAAGAAAGGGCCAAAATCAAAAACATTAACCCTACAACTCTAACAAGTAGAAAGAGAGCAGCTAAAGAAGCCCTCAGGTGCCAGAAGAAAGGAAGTAATAAGAATTAGAGAAGAATTAAATAGAGAATAGAAAAACAATTGAAGCAGTAACAAGACCAAAAGCTGGTTCTTTGAAAAGATCAACAAAATTGATAAATCATTGGCCAAGCTGACAAAAGAAAAACAGGAAAGGAAGCAAATAACCTGTATAAGAAATGAGATGGGTGACATTATAACAGACTCAACTGAAATTAAAAGAATCATAACAGAATACTATGAAAAATTGTACTCTAACAAATTTCAAAACCTAGAGGAAATGGACAAATTTCTAGAAACTCACTACCTACCTAAACTAACACAAACAGAGTTAGAACAGCTAAATAAACCCATAACAAAAGAGACTGAAAAGGTATTAAAAAACTCCCAACAATAAAAAGCCCTGGCCTAGACCATTTCACTGGAGAATTCTACCAAATTTTCAGAGAATAGTTAACACCACTACTACTAAATGTATTTCAGAGTATACAAAAGTATGGAATACCTCCAAACTCATGCTATTAAAGCCAGCATACCCTGATACCAAAACCAGGTAAAGACACCACCAAAAACAGAAAATTACAGACCAGTATCCCTCATGAACATTGACGCAAAAATCCTCAACAAAATTCTAGCCAATAGAATTCAGCAACATATCAAAAAAATAATTCACCATGACCAAGTGTGATTCATACCAGGTGTGCAGGGGTGGTTCAACATTAGAAAAACAATCAATGTAATCCATCACATAAATAAAACAAAAGAACCACATGATCTTATCATTTGATGCAGAAAAGGCATTTGACAAAGTCCAACATCCATTCATGATAAAAACTCTCAACAAAATAGGAATAGAAGGGAAATTCCTCAACATAATTAAGGACATTTATACAAAGCCAACAGCCAATATCATCCTAAATGGAGAGAGTCTGAAAGCATTCCCCTTGAGAATGGGAACCAGACAAGGATGCTCTTTATCACCACTCATTCAACATTGTGCTGGAGGTCCTATCCGGAGCAATTAGGCTAGAAAAAGAAAGAAAGGGCATCCAAATTTGGTAGGGAAGAAGTCAAAGTATCTTTATTTGCAGATGATATGATCTTATACACAGAAAACCCCAAAGGATTCACAGGAAAACTACTGGAACTAATAGAAGATTTTAGCAAAGTTTCAGGATACAAGCTAAACATACAAAAATCAGTTGGATTCCTCTACACCAACAAAGAGAACTTTGAAGAGGAAATCACCAAATCCATACCATTTACAATAGCCCCCAAGAAGATAAAATACTTAGGAATAAATCTAACCAGAGACTTAAAAGACCTATAGAAAGAAAACTACAAGACACTACTGCAAGAAACCTAAAAAGACCTACATAACTGGAAAAACATGCCTTGCTCATGGATAGGAAGACTCAACATAGTGAAAATGTCAGTTCTACTCAAAGTGATCTACAGATACAATGCAATCCCGATCTAAATTCCAACAACATTTTTTAATGAGATGAAGAAACAAATCACCAACTTCATATGGAAAGGGAAGAGGCCCCAGATAAGTATAGCATTACTCAAGAAGAAGAACAAAGTGGGAGGCCTCACCCTACCTGATTTTAGAACCTATTATACCACCACAGTAGTCAAAACAGTCTGGTACTGGTACAACAACAGATACATAGACCAATGCAACAGAATTGAGAATCCAGGCATAAATTCATCCACCTATGAGCAGCTGATATTTGACAAAGGCCCTGGAAAAGACAGTCTCTTTAACAAACGGTTTTGGCATAACTGGATATCCATCTGCAAAAAACTGAAATAAGGCCCATACCTCACACCATGCACAAAAACTCACTCAAAATGGATCAAAGACCTAAATATGAAATCTAAAACGATGAAGATCATGAAAGAAAAAATAGGGACAATGCTAGGAGCCCTAATACATGGCATAAACAGGATAAGAAACATTATTAACAATGTGCAAACACCAGAAGAGAAACTAGATAACTGGGAGCTCCTAAAAATCAAACACGCTCATCAAAAGACTTCACCAAAAGAGTAAAAAGACAACCTACTGACTGGGAAAAAAATTTTGGCTACAACAAATCTGATCAGTGTCTAATCTCTAAAATCTACAAGATACTGCAAAAGCTCAACAACGAAAAGACAAATAACCCAATTAAAAAATGGGAAAATGATATGAACAGGGACTTCACCAAAGAAGACATCTGGGCAGCTAACAGACCCATGAAGAAATGCTCATTATCATTAGCCATTAGAGAAATGTAAATCAAAACTGCAATGAGATACCATCTTACCCCAACAAGGCTAGCATTAATCCAAAAAACACTAAGTAATAAATGTTGGAGAGGTTGTGGAAAGACTGGAACACTTATATACTGCTAGTGGGAATGTAAAATGGTACAATCACTTCGGAAATGGATATGGCGCTTCCTTAAAAAGCTAGAAATAGAACTACCATACGATCCAGCAATCCTACTCCTTGGAATATATCCTAGAGAAACAAGAGCTATCACACGAATAGATATATGCACACCCATGTTCATTAAAGCACTGTTCACGATAGCAAAAAGATGGAAACAACCTAGGTTCCCATCAAGGGACAAATGGATAAACAAATAATGGTATATTCACACAATGGAATACTATGCGACGGTAAAGAACAATGATGAATCTGTGAGACATAATATGGAGGAATCTGGAAGGCATTATGCTGAGTGAATTTAGTCGCAAAAGGACATATTGTATGAGACCACTATTATAAGAACTCAAGAAAAGGTTTAAACACCGAAGAAAACATTCTTTGATGGTTATGAGGGTGGGAAGGGAGGGAGAGGGGTATTCACTAACTAGATAGTAGATAAGAATTATCTTAGGTGAAGGGATGGACAACACACACTACAGGGGAATTCAGCACAACTGGACTAAACCAAAAGCTAAGAAGTTTCCTGAATACAGCTGAACACTTCAAGGGACAGAGTAGCAGGGGTGGTGGTCTGGGGAACATAGTTGCGGGGGACATCTAGGTCAATTGGCATAACAAAGTTTATTAAGAAAATGTTCTGCATCCCACTTTGGTAAGTGGCATCTGGAGTCTTAAAAGCTTGCCAGTGGCCATCTAAGATGCATCAGTTGGTCCCAACCCACCTGGAACAAAGGAAAAGAAAGAACACCAAAGACACAAGGAAAATATTAGCCCAGGAGACAGAAAGGGCCACATAAACCAGAGACTTCATCAGTCTGAGACCAGAAGAACTAGATGGTGCCTGGCTACCACCAATGACCGCCCTGACGGAACATAACAAGAGTCCCTGACGAAGCAGGAGAAAATCGGGGTGCAGAACTCAAATTCTAGTAAATAGGCCAGACTTAATGGTTTGAGACTGGAGGGACCCTGGAAGACATGGCCCCCGGACTCTGTTAGCCGAAAACGAAAACCATTCCTGAGGCCAACTCTTCAGAAAAAGATTAGACTGGACTCTGGGACATAAGATGATACTCATGACGAGTGTGCTTCTTAGCTCATGTAGATACATGAGACTAAATGGGCGGCTCCTGTCCAGAGGCGAGATGAGAAGGCAGAGAGGGTCAGGAGCTGGTTGAATGGACATGGGAAATCCGGGGTGGAAAGGAGGAGTGTGCTGTCACAATATAGGGAGAACTAGGGTCACATAACAATATATGTGTATACATTTTTTATGAGAGACTAACTTGAATTGTAAACTTTTACTTAAAGCACAACACTTTAAAAAAAAAAAAAAGAAATCACTGGTTGCCTTAAATTTAACAGGTCTGGTCTTCTCTTCTGAGCCAGAAAAGCACCTTACCTTGTATCTTCTGGTGATTTGTACACATTTGAGCTGTGAAATCGCTGTTTTGCAGGTCAGGATTCACCTTTTCAGTGCAGCCTGCCATCTGGTGGTAAATTGACGTCATTGCATGCACCACAGCAAGGGGCACAAGTTTAATTGGGGAGATGGAGGGAGCTTGCTATTTTCTCACTGTCAAAAAGGGACAACTCTTCCAAGTTTTCACTGTGTGTCTTACTCTGATCTGAACACTCTTTGCTCAGCCTTTCTTACATCACTGTCATTGCATACTGTTCTTTAAGGCTAGCATCTCATAAAAGACAAATACAAGCCTAGCTGGGAGTGTCTCTGGGGAAACTGGTTGTCTTTTCCAGGGTTCCCTTCTCAAGAATGGTGGCCGCTGGTAGATACAGCTGTTTCCTGGTGAAGGACATGGGTGTCCAGATTGCAGCCACTGTCTCCATCCCTCCCCTGGATCTGTTCTCGTGCAGCTGAATATTCATCTTTCTCCCAGTTGGGCTTCTCTGGACCTTGTTTGTCAGTCCTTGTCCTCACTGATGGAAACGGAAAATCTTGAAACAATGAAGTTGGGGTATGATTGTTGTTAGCTGCCAGCAAAACAGCTGTGACTCATCGTGACCCCATGTAGAGAGATATGAACATTGCCTGAGCCTGTGTCATCTTGATCATTGCTATGTTTGATTCTATTGTTGTGGCCATTGTCTTAATTCATCTCATTGAGGGTTTCCCTCATTTTTGTTCACCCTCCACTTTACCAAACATGATGTTCTCCTCCAGCAATCAGTACGTCCTGATGATGCATTCAAAGTAAGCAAGTCGAAGTCTCAGACAATATTCTGTGATTCGTAGGGTTTTCATTGGCTAATTTTCAGAGATAGATCACCAGGCCTTTCTTCCTAGTCTGTCTTAGTCTGGAAGCTTTGCTGAAACCTGTCCACTGGAGGTGGTATTTGAAGTACCAGTGGCATAGTTTCCAGCATCATAGCAACACGCAAGCCACCACAGTACGACAAACTGACATACAGGTGGTGGTGGGTGTAAGAACCTACCTCAAGATGGATCTATCTTGAAAAGGGTGCTGCCTCCTTGATGTCAACCACAAATTGATGTTTGTCCTTCTCATATCTACAGGCCAAAAGCTCAGGTAGACCACACTTAGAAAAGATGCAGAGATATTGCTTCTTACATGTAGTATCTCCCATTCAGGCCTTGAGTGTTTTATTTGCATGGAAAACAACCATCTCCAAAGTTTCCAAACCAGCCCCTGCTTGCTCCCTGGGAGTCTACTTTTAAGAACCTGCATTTTAGGGAACTGAAAGAGTTGGGGTCCACCCCATAGGGAGGCAGCATGTGGTACAAAGATGTACTATAGGGGTTCAGGACACTTGGTACTTGCTCTCACCCCTGGAAGGCGTTGGATATATGGTCTGGCAAGTCTCACAGCTCTGCTGGGATCTGAGTTGTCTCATCTTTAACAAGAAGAGATGTGTCACTCTCTTGATCACCCTAAGAGTCTTTCCACCCTGAATATTCAGTTATTATAGGACTGATTTACTTATTGTCAAATTTCCAGTAGCAAGCAGTCCCGGGGCTTATTAACAATCTGCGTGATTTTATCCTATCATGGGCACGAATGAATCCGAATATCTGAAGCTGTCTTTGGCAATAAAAATGAGTAGAAGATGCCTCTTGAACATTCTTTCTGCAGGCACTCATGGGGTTCTACAATCATATAATGTTATACATCGGTGTTTTTTGAGTATCATGAAATTAACAGATTGCTACTGTGAAAATCTTGGAGAAGCAACTAAAAAAATAAAACTAACAAGAATTCAGTAAAATGGTAGGTTACAAGAGCACTATACAAAAATTGATAGCTTTCCAGCATACCAGCAATGACTGGTTGGAGAATGTAATGAAGAAAAGATGCCATTCAAAATAGCAAGAAATTAAGTGTTTACAATGCACCCAACACTGCGAAAGCCCCTCGCAGATATTACTTCATTTAATCCTCATAACAATTCTGTGAGGTAGCTGCTATTATTGGTATTATGTGATGAAGACCCTAAGGCATCAAGAGGTGAAGAATCTTGGTCAAGGCCTACAGCTAGCAAATGGAAGAGCCAGGAAGCAGAGCCTGTCTTTACTCACTGTGCTATATGGCCCTTCGTGGGCACTCATTAGGAATAAACTTGTCAGAGAACATCCAAGACTAAATAAAGAAAATGCTAAACCACTACTGGCAAAAAAGACCTGAATGAAAGAGGTGTTTTCCAGAATGGGGAGTCACGTTATTGTAAAATTATCATTTCTCCCCTTGGTTCAATGTTCAAGTTAGTTTCTCATACAAAAATTTATACATACACTGCTAAGTGACCCTAGTTGCTCTCTCCATACTGTGACAGCACACTCCACCTTTCCACCCCAGATTTCCCATGTCCATTCAACCAGCTCCAGTTCCTCTCTGCCTGCTCATCTAGCCTCCAGACAGGAGCTGGCCCATTTAGACTCATGTATCTACTTGAGCTAAGAAGCACACTCTTCACGAGTATCATTTTATGTCTTATAGTCCAATCTAATCTTTGTCTGAAGAGTTGGCCTCAGGAATGGTTTTAGTTTTGGGCTAAAAGACAGTCCAGGGGCCATGTCTTCCAGGGTCCCTCCAGTCTCAGTCTGGTCTTTTTACTAGAATTTGAGTTCTGCACCCCACTTTTCTCCTGCTCTCTGTTGTGTTCCCTGTCAGGGTGGTCGTTGGTGGCAGCCCAGCACCACCTAGTTCTTCTGGTCTCAGGCTGATGGAGTCTCTGGTTTATGTGGCCCTTTCTGTCTCTTGGGCTAATATTTTCCTTGTGTCTTTGGTGTTCTTCATTCTCTTTTTCTCCAGGTGGGTTGGGACCAATTGATGCATCTTAGATGCCATTGACAAGCTTTTAAGACCACAGACGCAGAGCTCAACAAATGTGAGAGAGTGAGGGAGTGAGTGAGTGGTAGAATGCAGAAGTTCAGAGAATTCAAGCAGGAGCTGAGCCATGAAGAAGACCATGAGGAAAGAAGCAGGACTTAAACTGGGTACGTGTAGAATTTGGATAAATGAGAAGGAAAGGAATACCACTCCAGGAGTGCGTGAGCCCAGATCCGAGACAGAAATGGACTCTCTCTCCCTCTGACTTTGAAAGTCAGCTAGGGAAGTTTGAACAGTGTCATTCAATCTACAAATACTTGCCTTAAACATAATCTTTTTTTTTTTCCCCCCAGAAATGTAATACTGATCCCTTATATTTTTGGGCACTTCCAATTACAATCATTCTTACCTCCTCAGCCACTCCGTGATGTGGAGGAGCATATGTCCTCCTGCCTGTTGCTTCCCAGACAGAGCTAAAGTCCAGAAAGTCTAAGTGACTTGGCAAAGGTCACGTAGTCAGCAACCGAGGGGTCTTCCAGTTAATCTACAGAGGACTCTAAAGCTGCTGCACAGCCAACGACACCTGTACGCATAAATCTCCGGGAATGTCATCCTGGGAGAAAAGACAGCTGCAGTATTTTAGCTTTTTAAAAAATACTTCACAAATAACCTGATTATGAGCACGAATGGTGTACTGGGACTCTTATTTTTATGGTTGCTAAATTTAGAGACCACACAGATGGTGAGTCTGCCTCGTTCATAGGCATTTTATAGAAATCTGGGGGTTGTTATTTCAAAATTGCTTATTGGCCCCTCTCCATCAGGACTCTGTTTTAAGTGCTTTAGAGAATCTGGAAACTTGGGAATTTCCAATGTAGTTACCACCTGCCTGTCACCTCCCTGGACCCATAGCCCCTACTTTAGCAGGTATAGGTTCTGCAAGACTGTGGGTTTGTTTTTTGTTCTGCAAGACTGTGGGTTTGTTTTTTATTTTCTGTACATGAAATTTCTAATTTTTAAATTCAATCTTGCAAACATTTAATAAGTGCTTTTTTCTCCCCTTCTTTTTCCTACCACTATCCTCTTGGTCCAGTGTACTCTAGCTCAGAAATTGCCCATCCCATGACTTTCTGTATGTATCTTAGTACGGATTGTTCTTTGTCGTTATTCATGTCTCAGCTCAAAAGTCATCTTTTCAGAGACCTTTTCTGGCCAACTTATCTAAAGTAGCACCAGTCCCTACCCTCCACCCTATCTCTCACTGGTACCCCTTCTTATTTTAAATTACTTTCATATTATCTGAAAGTACCTGGCTTACTTAGTTACCGTCTAAATAGTCTGTCTCCCCGTTAAAGGAAGAGCCTACCACTCTTCTACTGTATCTACTGCTTGCCAAGCAAGGGACAGCTTTTCATCCTATATAGGGTGTTGGAGAGCATGGGGCTCAGGGATTTCAGTACCTACGGTGTTTAGGGTTTGGTTGACCTTTACCTATGGAACCTCATTGCCTGACTCTGGCTAATGAGGTGAGGTTCTCATTGATTGATAAGCATGGGTTTAAAGCTGGTTCTAATACTAGGTTGCTATGCTACTTGTTGCTCTGTCCAAACAACAGCCATACTTCCTAGAATGATAGAAACCTGTTATCCTCCACCTGGCCTGTAAGATCATAAAACCAAAACGAAACCAGCTGCCGTCAAGCATATTCCGACTCATGGCAACCCGTGTGTGCCGAGTAGAACTGCACTCCATAGAGTTTCCAAGACTGTGACCTTTCAGAAGTAGATCGATGGGCCTGTCTTCTGAGGTGCTTCTGGGTAGGTTTGAACCACCAACTTTTTGGTTCATAGTCAAGTGCTTAACTATTTGTGCCAGCCACCCAGGGACTCCCATAAGGCCGTAAGCTTTACGAAATCAAGGATCTTCTGTCTCAGAACATATTTATTGAATGGATGAGTGACTAAAATGACTGAATGGAGGAGGACTGGGCTCAGCTTCTATGCTAGGAGGTCCCGAGAAATATGAACTTTGAAGGATTGAATGAAGAAAATGAAAGATGGAGTAAGCTTCACCTCTTCAGTAAACTGTTCTAGAGGGCAGAACTGGAGCCAATGGTTAGTAAAATTTATAGAGACATAGATTTCTGCTTAGTGTGAGGAAGGATCTTTTAAGAGTTACAGCTGCCTGGAGGTGGAAATGGCAGCCTTGTCATGAAGTCAACTGAGAAAAGTGGTAGGAGTCTGACTCTCCCACTAAATAAGTAGGAAGACTGAATTTCTCAAAAGTCCTGTGAGTTGGATCACATCAGTATTTGCTTTCTTTTCTAAGTGGTGTATTGTTATGCATTCAAAAGATATGTTGAAGTCTTAATCCCTGTACCTGTGAATGTGACCTTGTCTGGAAATAGGGTCTTTCAAGATGTTATTAGTCAACATGAGGTCTTACTGGAGAGGTGTCCTCATAAAGAGGTTAGAGACACAGAGACAGACACAGAGGGAAGATGGGCATGTGAAGATACATGTTCATGCCAAGAAACACCTAGCACCACCAGAAGCTAGGACTAAACAATAACGGTAACAGTTGTTGTTGTTGGTTGCCACTGAGTCGGCTCTGACTCATGTCCACCTTACGTATCACAGAACAAAACATTGCCCAGTGCTGTGCCATCTTCACAGTACTGAATACTAATTAAAGTATTTTCCAGTCCATCGCCCCATTAGATGTCCCAGCTCATTAATGTATGAATCTACCTTCCGACTCTACCTTCGTGTCCCAATAGACGGGGGCTTTGAAAGGTTCACTAACTGGTATTGAGCAAGGCATTTTGCACATGAAATTGTAAATTTGTGCTTGAAATTTTTAGCTCTCATTACTTCTTATCTCACTTAGTACTCTAGAGCAGACATTGCTCACAATAAGGCATACTCAGATCCTTTATTTTATTTTTTCCACTAGAGGACTTTTACTTTTGCAAATTGCTTGATTTATCTCTTTCTAAAACTTTTTAAAGCTAATATTATGTTACAGACAGAAGCCCTAGGGACACTGCTTCAAACTTTAACAAGGCACGATAGTCTTTATATTCTTCCCACGACTATTTTCATCTCCCTAGGCCTATTCTTTTTATAGTTTACAAAGAATACATCCCCCCACAGAAAATATATATCCATGAACCCCAGTTAGCCTAATTTTATGCGACATCAAGCTCATCCTGCTACTTTCTCTGCAGGGTCCATGGCCTTTGTTTTTGTTGTTGTGAGCTGTTGAGGAGTCAGCCCTGACTCCTAGCAACCCTGTTGGAATCACCAGGTCTTCCTTCTTAGACTGTCTTAGTCTGGAAGCGCTGCTGAAAACTGTTCAGCATCACAGCAACACACAAGCCTTCCCCACAGATGGGTGGTGGCTGCTGTTTAGGTGCGTTGGCTGGGAATAGAACTCAGGCTTCCTGCATGCAAGGTGAGAATTCTACCACTACACCAACCCTTGCCCCCACCTATGGCCTTAACTTCACCTGAGTCTCAGTGATCAGTACCACTCTTGGAACCAAATGCTGGGGAAAACTGAATGTCCCTGTTGGTGGTGTTGTGTGCTGTTGAGTCCACTCTGACTCATAGCAACCCTATAGGATAGTGTAGAACTGCCCCATAGGGTTTCCAAGGAGTGGCTGGTAGATTTGAACTGCTGACCTTTTGGTTAGCAGTCAAGCTTTAAACCACTGCACCACCAGGCCTCTAGCTGCTAAAATATCTTTGGTTTTGTGAATAACTATTTTGTTCTCTATGTGATCTGTTATAAAATAAGAAGAGTTTCTGTGTTAAATTGCATTAAAACATTTTCCCTACGCAAATTCTGCCTGCATGTGATACTTGTCAGAATAAAAATTCTATTCTTAAACAATGATTGTGAGGATGGGCAGTGTTTTGTTCTGTTGTACGCTGGGTCACTGTGAGTCGGAATCAACTGGATGGTACCTAACAACAACAACATTCTTAAACCCTCAGATCAAAAATTTGTCAGCTTCCTATGAATTGGATTGACAACTTGGTGCTCCTATGGACATGTTGCAGCAATCAGGGATAGCTGGTTTGCAGGAGAATGTCCTAGAATAACTGGAGCAATGCGCATGGCCCAGGAAGGGATCCAGTTATTTTCTAGCACTGCATTTATGAGTTTAGAGTCCCAGCCCAAACCCAAGGCAAGTGCTCAGAGCTGGCAGTCCTTGGGGGAGGGAGAGGCGGAGGGACGAGGTTCTAGAATGGCACAGATGAGGGCAGAGTTAGATGTGCCAGCTTTATGGGAGCTGACCCACACCCCATGTTGATTCAAGAGGTCTTAATGATCACATGCCCTCTGGTTTTTCTTGGAGGACGTCATCCCAGGCAAGCCAGTTGCCACCACTGAGCATTATTCATCCCACGCCCAAGAAGGCCTGACTTGAAAAAGACAAAATTGCTTCAGTCTCCCATAGGTGGTTCCAACAGATAAAGATTCTGTCAAAGTGGTTGATGTGCAAAGCACTGCCCCTCATTCAGGTTAGCAAAATGGTCTTGAACAAGTAGGTAAAGGTGCAAACAGGGGTAGGTGCATTTAGGGGGATGGGGCTTCAAATTGTATTTAGAAGGAGGAGGTGGGAACAGAATGTAAGAGTTATGGAAAGGGTGTGTTTATGGTGGATTGGGTTTGTGGATACTTTCTGTCTCTGTTCCAGCAAGTCTTTGCCTTTGGTTTTGGCAAGTTTGATTATATGTCTTTGTGACTTTCTTTTGGGGTCTACCCTGTATAGGGTTCATTGAGCTTCTTGGATAGGTATCTTCTCATTTTTCATGATAATTAGGGAAGTTTTATGCCAGCAAATCTTCAACAATTCTGTTTTTGTTATCCCCCCCGTTCTGATACTCTGATCACTTGTAGGTTTTTTCTCTTGATAGTATCCCACAAAATTCTCAGGCTTTCTTCATTTTTCTTCATTCTTTTTTCTGAATTTTCCTCAAACAAATTGGTGTCAAGGGATTTATCTTCAATCTCAGTAATTCTGACTTCCATTGTCTCCATTCTGCTCCTATGACCTTCTATTGAGTTGTCTAATTCTGAAATTTTATTGTTAATCTTTTGGATTTCTAGCTGCTGTCTCTGTATGGTTTCCACCAGCCAGTTTATTCTGTCATTTTGTTCTTGTATTGTTTTCCTGTATTCTGTTGCTTCATCTGTGTGTTCTTTGACTTGGTCTGAGTTTTGCACGATCTCATTCCTGATATCTTGGAGAACTCTGTATATTAGTTTTTTGAATTATTTCTTTGGTAGTTCCATTGTCTTATCTTCTTCTAGAAGGCTTTCTGGTTCTTTATTTTGGTCTCTTGCTGGAACCATCCTGACCTGCTTCTTTATGTGATTTGATATTGACTATTGTCTCCGGGGCATCAATAAGTTATTATATTTATTTATTGTATGTTTGTTTACTGTGTTCTGACTTTTTGTTTTGTTTTGTTTTGATATGCCCAAGTAGGCTGGGTGTATGAGCTACTTTGGTTGTTGGCATCTTGGAAGCTTTCATGCTTCCAGGTGGTCGGAGCAGCCACTATGGTGTGTCAGCACAGGAGTCTGTTCGCTTTTCTTGCAGGGGTGCCATTATTCAAGGCACAAGTGTGCAGGTCATTGGTCGCAAAGTGTGTGGTGCAGATTCTTACCTACAGTCCTAGGCAGGCAGGGTTGCGTGGGGGTGTTCGGAGCAAGCACCAGTGTCTGGCTGCAGTGGGGGCTATGTGCAGCTAGTCCTTGGGCACCAGTGCTTATGGGACTGGGAGGCGCCACTAATTCTCAGGCCCCTGTCATGGGTGGCTAGATGGAATGGGTGGTACCACCAGCCCTCATGACCCCTGGTGCGAGTGGGTGAGGCCTGTGCTTAGGGGACAGGGCAGTGTCGAATGTCAGGAATCTACAACTCCCCCTTGGCTGCTGCAGGTGAAAATGGGCTTCACGGGTATGCCCTACTGTTTTATGCTAATGAAGGCTTGCAGTGTTGAATCAGCCCACAAAGATCTGGGCAGAGGTGAAGGGTACTGCAAGTCTGTGGACCTCATGCCAGTGGCTAGGCAAAGGGGCAGGGCCTCCTGACCAGCCCTGAGCTCCCAGCTTAGGGGGGTGGTGTTGTTGAATGCCACAGGACTGGTGTGGGAGTAGGGGACCTTGAGTTCCCGGCTTAGGGTGCATGGCCTTGTTGAATGCTGCAGGACTGGCATGAGAGTGGAGTGGGGTGGAGGGTGGGTGGGGGAAGGAAACACTTCTCCATTGTGAAGCTCTCAGAGAGGGTGGGGTTCCTTTGCCCCCATGCAGTAAGTTAGAAGCTTGCACTTAACTTTTGCAGGTCTGGTGTTGCTCCTACATGGCTCTGGAGGTGGATGCAGATTTGTTGCTGCTTGGCTGCACTCAGTGTGGTGGGGCTTGTCTTTGGATGTTGCTGCTTGCATCAACCCATGTGCACTGCACAGACTTAGCTAGCAGGACACTGGCAATCTTGTGATCTGTACTTCTCCACTGCTTTTGAATTATCTCTCCTTCCACCTGTTGCTCAGCCCAATTCTTCAGCTTTGTCTTTGCTAATTAGGATTCCTAGGTTGTCATATATAATCGATTAACATGTTTTTTCAGGTCTTTGTTGTAGGAAGGATGACAGGAAGCATCTGACTATCCCGCCATCTTGGCCCTGCCTCCTGGCTACTCTTTTGGAAGAGCCCAAATCCAGACACCCACACCCTTTGTTGTTGTTGTTAGCTGCCATTGAGTCAGCCTCTGACTCATGGTGACCCCATGCATAATAGAATCCAAACGCTGCCCAGTTCTGCGCCATCCCCACGATTGGTTGCAAATTAGACTCTTGTGATCCTTTCCATTGACTGATTTTGGGAAGTAGATCACCAGGCCTTTTTTTCTAGTCTGTCTTAATCTGGAAGCTCTGCTGAAACCTGTTCAGCATCATAGCAACACGCAAGCTTCCACTGACAGGTGGGTGGTGATGCACTTGAGGTGCGTTGGCCAAGAATTGAACCTGGGTCTTCTAAATGGGAGGTGAGAATTCTCCCACACACCCTTGCTGTGCCAGGCATTGCCAGTTAGTCTTTCTGCTGCCCACTCTACACTTTGAACTCCCTGGGGCAGTGACCTGTCTCTCATAGTATTCCTAGTACCAAGTACTATGCCCGCCATATGCCACTCATTGAATTAAAAATAGTCAATAAATAGAATTTGAACATGCAAATATGTCACACAAACTGTTCGTGGACAGATTTTGAAACTTAGGCCAAAGAAAACAATGCTGCTCACCTTGAAGAAGATGACTGTTGACTCTTCTACCAACAGTAAGAGAAATTTGAAAGCAGCAGTGCTGAAGAAGACTTCAGAGACTCAGAGCAAATGAAAACCGTGGGTGTTCAGAGCTTACTGTTCACCCCATGAAGGATCCATGAATCTTTGGGATGGAAAGCACTTATCAAATAGCAAAACACCTTGCCAGTATAAAGTACTACTCCTGATATTATAAAATGAGAGAAGGAATTTTATGCAGAAAAGTTACAGAAGTTAAAATACATTAGCTAGCCCAGCTTAGAGGGAAATGACTCTGTGTTCCATGAAACAAGCTGGACGCATTCTAAGACAGGCTGAGGTGGCCACCTAGTACTGGGTGAAAAGCTTGGAGAAAAGGAAGAGGGGTGGAGAACTCTGACAAATGTAAAGGGAAAGAGCCCTGTGAATGTCCTGTGTCAGAAGATCATCCAAAGATTTATATAGCTGGCCTCAAAGCATCTTGGAGTTAAGCAGGGGTTATTTATTCTTTCTTTGTACAGTCATTCAGAAATAACCCCAGTCTAAGCTCTTAGGCACCACAGGAACACATAGGCATTTACCCCTAAGCTGGGCCTGCTTTGTGCTGGTGGAGAGGCTCCTTGCCACATAGAACAGGCTGGAGCCAGAAGGGAATGGAGGATCTGCTAGCTTAAACTAGCCTTATTGTCCAATTTTCCCACTGTGGGTCTCTCTCCCTTGCTCTCACTCTTAGCCAGCTGCAGTCTAGTCAAGCCTACTCCAACTCATGGTGGCCCCGTATGTCAGAGTAGAACTCTGCTCCATAGGGTTTTCAATGGCTGATTTTTTTTTTAGATCGCCAGGCCTTTCTTCTGAGGCACCTCTGGGTGGACTCAAACCTCCAACTTTTTGGTTTGCAGCCAAGAGCATTAACTGTTTGCACCACCCAGGGGCTCCCTCTTGCTCTTGTATTAAGTGTCTGTACCCCCCAGTAAAAAGGAACCCTGGTGATGCTCGGTTGCTCACCGAAAGGTCGATGGCTCGAACCCACCAGCCACTCTACAGGAGAAAAATGTGGCAGTCTGCTTCTGTAAAGATTACTGTCTTAGAAACCCTATGAGACAGTTCTACTCTGTCCTATTGGGCTGCTATGAGTTGGAATTGACTCAACAGCAAAGAGTTTTTTTTTTTTTTTTTCTGGTCCCCCAGTAGATCACATTTAAAGTATCTGCTGCACCACCAACTCTGCTTCTAATTGGAGTCTCCAGAGAAGGACCCCCATGACCTCCATAAACACTGTTTGAATTGCACACACTTCCTCGGGACAGGCCTCTGTGCCTTCAGAGGACTAGACAGGAAAATCCCTCCATGTATGTATATGCATATGTGTGTATGTGCATACATACGTGTATATGTATGTGCACAAGTGTGTATGTGTGTGGAGGGCTCTACGGTTAAGTGGAAAGATCACAGTCCTGGAACAGACATCTCTGACTCCAAATTCTTAAGTGATCTTGGGCAAATTCCTTCAATTTTCTTAGCTTTATTTTCCCTCTTCGGAATCTGAAGGCGTTGAGAAGCTTCTAAGGTTCCTCCTAGATTTAACACTTAGTTTTGTCTTAGAGTCTCTATCTTTCTTTTCTCTATTCTTCTCTCTCTTCTCCTCTTCTTCCTTCTTCTCTCTACCTCTTCGCTCCCCATGAGATTACAAATTCTTAGACAGCAGTGGCCATGTTGTTTTCTTTCTTTATATATTCCCTCATCTGAAGATAACACCTCCACGCATCAACTATCAGTTGCTGATTTTGCCATTGCCGAGATCATTTGAGCTACCCCCCTTCTCTAGCTTGGACCTCAGAATGGTAGTCACAGGACAGAAAGAAAGCAGGGGGCTCATGGGGAGGGCTGGGCCAACCATGGTGTAGCCGCCGCGGTGTACACTGACTCTCCAGGTCACAGGGCTCAGTTGCTATAAGTGCGTTGATGTGACTTAGGGGGAAGCAGGGTGTCCACCTGCTTTGTTTAGATCCTGGATTTGAGGGTATCAATCAACCTCAAATGGATCAAGCTAATACACAAACAACTTAACAGCCTATCAAATCAAAACTCAACACTTTGTAAAGGAAGATGACAAAAGCTAGACATTCAACAACATAACATACACAATGTCCAGTATTCAGCAAAAAAACAGCTAGACATGTGTACAAAAAGGAAAATGTGATCCATAATGAGGAGAAAAATTAGTCAATAGAAATAGGTCCAGAAGTATTAGATCCAGATCTTGGAATGAGCAGAGAAGGACTTTAAAACCACTTATTCTAAATACGCTCAAGAATTTAAAAAAAAGAAAATATAATGAGGAAAATGGCTATATTCACGTCAGAAAAAATATACTTCAGGACAAGGAATATAACTAAAGATGAAGAGGAACATTTTATAATAATAAAAGGATCAATTCATCAAGAAGACATAAAAATCTTAATGTGCATATGCACCTAATAACAAAGCTTCAAAATGCATGAAACTAGTTGTTCAGGAAATAACATCTATGCTGCTGTTTTAAATTAAAAAGGAAATTATTCACAGATGTTTGCGAGGTCATTGTTATGGACTGAATTGTGTCCCCCACAATATGTGTTGTAAATCTTAACCCCTATACCTGTGGTTATAATCCCATTAGGGAATGGATTTTCTTTGTTAGTTTAATGAGACAGTATTAGTGTAGGGTGTGTCTTGAGTCAACCTCTTTTGAGATATGAAAGAGATTAAACAAGCAAGCAAAGAAGCAGAGATGGGGGAAGATAGATGCCACACCACATGAAGATCACCAAGGAGCCAAGGAATAGAAGCTGAAGAGAGAAGAACCTTTTCCCAGAGCCGGCAGAAGGAGAAAGACTTCCTCTAGAGCAAGCAACCTGATTTTGGACTTCTAGCCTCCTAAACTGTGAGAAAATAAATTTCTGTTTGTTAAAGCCACCCACTTGTGGTATTTCTGTTATAGCAGCACTAGATAACTAAGACAATTATCTTTATCAATGCAAATATATTGAGTAAACATACTATCCTAGGGCATTATCCTGGGTGATGGGAAAACAATTCAGCAGATTCAGCTTTGACCTCAAGAAGCTCACAGTAAGGTTGAATTACAGAACACACACACAGATTAAAAGATGTCTCCTGCGTTTTTCCTTTCAATTTTTGAATCCAACAAAACATCTAAGCTCTTGCTGGCTGTGTTACATCTTGAAGCCTTAATGCTTGACCTTACAAGCATTGTAGTAGCTTCTTAGTCATCCCAGTTAAGCCCAAGTGGTTACATGGCCCCCAGGTTCAACTGGAACCCAAAGGGATGGGTATCTGGGGGAGCGTTATTGTTAACTTTACACAAGACCAGAATCTTCTTTGGGAGATTCAGGCTCGTGATGAGCTGCTACAGGCAGCTTTCTATCCATTCTCAGTAAGTAGGGTACCATCACTGGGCTTACACTATGAGAATACTTCTAAAAATATGAAAAAAGATTAGTGTTCGAGGTGATTCATACTCATTATGGTTAATTAAATGGGTAAAGCCTACAAAGCCCCACTTAGGATGAGATGGGAGCCACTCCTTGGGAAAATCCTTCTAAAGCATCTACTCTACACACATCTATTTACTCTGTTTAAATTTGGTCATATTTCCCAAGGAAACTGCCCGAGGGTAGTGTTGGGATCAGAAGGAATTAGTACTAAAAAGCCTTTCCATAACCCAGATTCAGCTAACAGGAAGGGTTCTTTGCTGCCTTGTAATAAATGATTGAATATATTTGTACCACCTCTTTCCAAGAAGGATTAAAGCAGTTTACCAAAAAACCTTCCATATATCTTAGCTGGTTCCAGGAAGGAAAAGCAGCTGGCCAAAAGACAGGTCTCCTCTAGTCTTGCCTGATAAAAAGAACTGCTCTATGAAGCTTTCCCTAGATTTCCCAGTTGCTCCCATCTGTGTCAAGTGGAAAGAATATGGACTTTGGAGTCAAATAACGTGGAACAGAATTCCAGCTTTGCACAATCTGTGTGGTCTCAGGCAGTCATGAAACCTCATGGAGCCTTGTTTTCTTCATCTATAACCTATCTCAGATGCCACAGGTATGTATACCTGTTGCCGTTGAGTCAATTCTGACTTATAGCAACTATACGTATATATCTATATAAATATATACATGTATCTCCACCACTTGTCTGTCAGTTTATTGTACTGCACTCGTGTTACTATGATGCTGGAAACTATCTCAAATACCAAGAAAGTCACCCGTGGTGGACAGGTTTCAGTAGAGCTTCCAGATTAAGACAGACTAGGAAGAAAACAAAAAACCAAACCCATTGCTGTCGAGTAGATTCCAACTCATAGCGACCCTGTAGGACAGAGTAGAACTGCCACATAAGGTTTCCAAGGCTATAAATCTTTACAGGAGCAGACTGCCACATTTTTCCCCCACGACTAGGAAGAAAGGCCTGGTGATTTATTTTTGAAGGTTAGCCCATGAAAACCCTACAGATCCCAATAGAATATTCTCTGATATAGTGCTGGAAGATGAGCCCTCTAGGCTGAAAGCATCTCAAAATACACAGTGACCACACCAATGAACTCAAAATCAATGAACTCATACCAACCATTGTGAAGATGGCACAGACAGGGCAGCATTTCTTTCTGTTGTCCATGGGGTCACCATGAGTTGGAGCCAACTCGATGGCAACTAACAACAACAACTCTGTATATTAATTCTCTCCTTAAGGTTCTCTTTATATCTTTATTATAGGCTTTATCATTCATTATTGTTACATGACTGTGTCTTAGAATTTTTGGGGTCTTTAAGAGTTTTGGGATCTGGAAAGATGACTACTGTGATTACTGTTAGTGTTGTACTTCTCTGCTTCCCCTCCTTGAGGTAAAGGACTGTGTCTTATTCATCTTATGTCCTTAGTGCCTGGCACAGTGTCTGGTCGATACACAGGTAGTGCCTGACTTATGACGGGGTTCTATTCCAATCACTCTATCGTAAGTCAGTTCTGAGCAAACTGAATAGCTTTTATTTTTAGTTTTCATTATTACATTATTATTACCTTTTATTCTCAGTATCTTTATAAATCTGATCTTTTTTTTTTTTTTTTTCCTCCAACCTGGCCTTTATTTTTATTTTTTTGGCTTACTTACTTTATTTATTTTTTACTGTGCTTTAGGTGAAAGTTTATAGCTCAAGTTAATTTCTTATACAAAAGTTTATACACATATTATTTTGTGACATTAGTTGCAATCCCCACTATGTGACAGCACACTCCTCATTTCCACCCAGGTTTCTTGCGTCCATTCAACCAGTTCCTGTCCCTTCCTGCCTTCTCATCCTACCGCCAGACAGGAGCTGCCCATTTGGCCTCGTGTGTCTGATTGAACTAAGAAGCACACTCCTTACTTGTATTATTTTTTGTTTTATAGTCCTGTCTAATCTTTGTCTGAAGAGTGGGCTTTGGGAATGGTTTCAGTCCTGGGTTAACAGAGCGTCCAGGGGCCATATTTTCGGGGATTCCTCTAGTCTCTGTCAGACCATTAAGTCTGGTCTTTTTATGTGAATTTGAGTTCTGCTTCACACTTTCCTCCTGCTCTGTCTGGGACTCTCTGTTGTGTTCCCTGTCAGGGTGGTCATTGGTGGTAGCTGGACACCATCTAGTTCTTCTGGTCTCAGGCTGGTGGAGTCTCTGGTTTATGTGGTCCTCAGTGGTTAAGAGCCACGGTGAGCTACGGCTGCGAACCAACAGGATGGCAGTTCGAATCTACCAGCCACTTCTTGGAAACCTTATGGGGCAGTTCTACTCTGTCCTATAGGGTTGCTATAAATCAGAATCAACTCAACGGTAATGGGTTTTTTTTTTTGGTTAGTCTCTAGAGCTAATATTTTCCTTGTGTCTGGTTTTCTTCATTCTCTTTTGCTCCAAGTGGGATGGGACCAATTGATGCATCTTAGATGGCCGCTCACAAACTTTGAAGACCCCAGACACCACTCACCAAAGAGGGAGGCAGAACATTTTCTTAATAAACTTTGTTATGCCAGTTGACCTAGATATTCCCTGAAACTATGGCCCCAGCTACTCTGTCCCTCAAAGTGTTTGGATGTGTCCAGCAAACTTCTCGGCTTTTGTTTTGATCTAGTTGTGCCGACTTCCCCTGTATTATGTGCTGTCCTTCCCTTCACTGAAGTTGATCCTTGTCTACTATCTAGTTATAAATCCAATCTTTATTTGTCTTTGAACATTTGCAAGTGAACATCTGAGAATGGTACATAAGCAAATTATGTGCTGCAACACTGTATGTAGTACATATTACTAATGATAAGATGTTAAAAACAAACACAAAAAACCAGCTGGTGATAAGTATGATTCATCGTAACTCGGATACATTGTAAGTCAGGGACTACTGAAGTATTGTTGAATGAAAGCCTTATCCTTACCCGGAAACACTCAACACGTTCTTCATTACTTTCTTTAGGGAAGGAAAAACAAAAGCCAAACAAGAAATCCTTTTTTCTCCCAGTTCCCTCACAGAATTGGCTCTCTTTTAAGCTGAGGTCATGCAGACTCTGTGGGGTACATAGTGAAGAGCTTTGAGGTCAGGCCTTGCTCCTCTACTTACTAGCTGGGTGATCTTGAATCATCAAACAAGGAAATGTATGCAAACTGGCCAAGCCAGCTCTGCCTCATGGGAGGGACACAGTGCATTTTTGTCCTTGTCCTCTCCCTATACTCGTACATAGATCACATTCTTAAATATAAAAGGGATTTTTTCAACATTTGATGCCACCTGGTTCACCTTTGCTCTATCAACCAGTTACGCAATACCATTTGTCAGTCAAGTTGACTCTGACTCATGGCGGCCCCATGTGTGTCAGAACAGAACTATGCTCCATGGAGTTTTCAATGGCTGATTTTTCGGAAGTAGATCACCAGTCCTTTCTTCTAAGGTGCCTCTGGGAGGACTGGAACCTCCAACCTTTGGGTTAGCAGCCTAGTGTGTTAGCCATTTGCGCCACCCAGTTACTATAGCTTAAACTCTCATCTGTTTTTCTCATGCTTGGTTTCTCTGCTGTGTTGTTGGTCTTTGCTTTCGTAGATCTTGGTAATTGTATCGCTGGTTTCTGCAACAACACAGACTGTACCCACTGCACTGTGGCAAGTAAAATTGAATGTTCCCTACCTTCCTTTCATTTTTGTTCCTTAGGAGAAGAATTGAATTAAAAAGACCACCTGAGGAGACTCTCTGTTTCTCAAACTACTGGCATAGGATGGGATGTTAGCTCAGAGATGAATTAACCGTCGCCTTCACTTCGAGACACCACTGTCTGGGTCTTCTGAATATATCCTTCATTGCGTAACCAACAGGCTCATCACCTGTCCCCAGTCAAAGTGGTTGTGAATATTTGGGTGTCTAGTGTTTAACAGTTGTGGGTTTTAAAATAGATTGAATTCCTCATTCCTCCTTCTAGTATTTCATGGCAGAAAATATACAAAGAGAAACACAAAGAAGAGGGGCATGAACTGGTTTCTCCCTCTTAACAAGAACCATTTACATGACATTTAAATCACATAACAATGGCAGCTGGCCAGTGTCTTTGGCTTTCTCTGTCTCTGTCTCTCTCTCAAAGTGAATAAGAGGAATATATGAGGAATAACCAAACCTGAATTTGGCCTTTGGACTATAATGCTTGGCAAAATTGGACAGTGTTTATGACACCTCATTATCCCTTTTCCCTAGCCAGGGCTCTTGCCTTCCTATAAAAGCCTGCTTTCAGGAATGGTGTTTCAAAAGTCATACTGTGGAGAACATGACTGCTTCTTTTGGGAGGTCTTCCCTAAAACACCTGTGAGTTGGATGCTCTTTTATATGTTCCCATAAAGCAACACCCTGTACTTTCCCAATCCTGACATCAACTGCAGGCTATTGTAACTGCCAGTTTATTGCATTTAAATATTATCTTTCAGCTAAAGGCAAGAACTCATTAGCTTTTCTTGATTTTATTCACAAGACTTGGCACGGTTCTTAGCAGGCTTTCAATACATGTGGAATAAATGATCCTCAAAACTCCATGAAGTAGGCATCACCTTCTCCATTTTGAAATAAGAAAAGAAGCTCAGATAAGTGAATATTTGTTCAGGGTCAAAAACTGGTGGGAACCAGAACTGATCCCAGTTCTCTTACTTTGAAGTCTGTGCTGTTTCCCTCCTTATGACTTTGACTACTAACAACTGCTGGGTTGAATAATTAATTATTAACTAATTTAACTCTATCTGGATAAGAAAAAGCAAAGCAAAACAAAATAAAAAATCATCAGTGAAAGGAACAGGCATATTCATGGCAAATGAGGTGATCCCTACTACACATCTATAGTGTTTGTAATGAGAAAACAGTTTTGGTATCTGGAAACATTTTCAGTAATTCCCTGCTCTGCAATGTTGCTTTACTGATTCAACCTATGATCTTGATATTAAATGATCTTAAAGAGAGGTTGCATAAGATAGTTTGGTTCATACGCATGCCCCGTAAAGGGTTTTTGGGTATTTTAGTAACCTTATGGATCAGCGGTCCCTAATCAGTGCAAGTGAAATGGAAGAGTAGGATTAACCAAGAAGGGCTGTGGTTCATGGTATCCACATGGCTCACTCCTTCACCTCCTGCAGATCTTTACTCAAATGCACCCCTCTCGGGGAAGCCTTCCCTGCCCTCCCCATTACTTCCCTTGAGTTCTTCTGCTCACTTCTCTGTTTTTTTCTTCTCCTTGGCACTTGTCCCCATTTAATGAATAATACATTTTGCCACAGATATTCGCCTTGCTTTATTATCTGTCCTACCTACTAGAATGTAAGTTCAATGGGGGCAGGAATTTTCATCTGTTTCATTCTCTGCTTTCTCCCCAGTGCTTAGAATAGTGCCAGAGGCATAGTAGGTCCTCAGTAAATATTTATTGAATGAACTGTGTTCATCACACCAATTATTAATAATATTTTGAAAGGCATTAATAAGCCAAAGAGTATTGACAAGTAACAGTGACAAGTAAGAGCATGATTCCTTCTTGGAGGGTAAGAAAATCTGTTGGACTTAATTTTCATTGATAATCACAGGTAGAGATCTGACCTCTTGCCCAGGACCTGTGAACAAAAATTAACCTAATGGTGGAGACTTTTGCTTTCTTCACACACACACACACACACACACACACACTCACACACACACAGACAACCAATTCCCAGTGACTGCTGGGCCACCTGTACACCCCTACTGCATATACCACCTGTACTCTGCTCAACTGCTCAGTTTCTGAAGCGTGTCTTAGAAAGTGTTCCATGAAAACACTTAACCTGTTGCCATTGAGTCAATTCTGACTCATAGTGACCTTATAGGGCAGAGAAGAACTGCCCCACAGGGTTTCCAAGAAGTGGCCGGTGGATTTGAACTGCTGACTTTTTGGTTAGCAGCTGGATTCTTAGCCACTTCACCACCAGGGCTCCTGAAAACACTTAAAGGTGTTTAAAATTTATTATTTTAATTGTACTATCCAGATAATCATATTTCTTTAATATTCTGGGTCATTAAAATTTTTTATTTACATTTGTTATGTTCTCTGGCCTGGATAGAGGCACCAAATATTATTTAAGGTCTGTATCTGAGTCTGGACTCATCTTTAATTTCATCTGTAGAATTAGGAAGATGGACTGAATAGATTTTTAAGGTAACTTCAATTTCCAAATTTGCATGAGTCAGCAAGTCTGTGAAAGATAGAATTTGGGGAGTCTATGCATTCCTCAAGTTCCCTGGGTGGTGCAGTTTGTGCTTGTTTGATAACCTAAAAGTTGGCGGTTAGAACCCACCCAGAAGCTCCATGGAAGAAAGGCCTTATGATCTGCTTCGTAAAGATGACAGCCAAGAAAATTCTGCTCTACTCTGTAACACATGGGGTCTCCATGAGTCAGAACTGACTCAACAGCAACTAACAACAACAACAATGTATTCCTCACTGGGACCCGTCTGTGTTGTACTAAGGCCCAGAAGTGCCTTGTGATAATGTGGTTTAGTGGATTAATGAATCACCTCAAGTAAGATGTTTATTGACTTGCATCCATTGTCTGACATGTTTGCATCTGAAGGACAAGTTGCATAGTTAATCACTTCCCTTCAGGAGCTCAGCAAGGTCTTCTTAGCAAGCATGCTGTCCTGTCACTTGAGGAGGATGCATTATTTTGTTATGATTGAGAAGATGGATTTGTGTCTCTTCAGTGACTTTCCAAAGATCATAGCTTAGGTTTACTTAGCTGAAGTGAGAACTGTGTCTGGATATTCTTTTCCGTTCTGGGGAGAGAAGCCACGCCTCTCTGCTTATAAAACCAAACCTACAAACGCAAATTCCAGGGGGCGCCATAGTGGTAGGAAGAAGACATTTACTTGTGTTCTTGCAAGCTGTGAATTCCAGCAACTGGTGCTGGGAATACTGTGATTGACTGAATTGTGTCCCCCCAAAACATATGTTGGAGTCCTAATGCCTGTACCTGTGAATGTGACCCTGTTTGGGAATAGGATTTTCCTTTTGTTATGTTAATGAGGTCATACCAGAGTAGGATGGGTCCTAAACCTAATTCTTTCTTAGTAGTCTCTTATAAGAAGGGAAAACAGACATGGAGAGACACACAGCAGGACGACAGAAACCCTGTGAAGATACATCTACAGGTTGCCAAGAAACACCCAGCGTTATCGACAAGGAAGGACCCTCCCCGAGAGCCTGTGCCCTGATTTGGACTTCTAGCCTCCAAAACTGTGAGACAATAAATTATGTTCTTTAAAGCCGCCCACTTGTAGTAGTTTTTGTTCTGGCAGCACTGGACAACTAAGACAAATACAGTCCAAGAATGCTAGCTTTGGGATCCTAGGAGCAGTAAAAAGCTCAGCCTGAAGAAAAGTTCTTCCTTGTACCAGTTCTCCACGGTCTCCTGTTGCCTGGTTTGTTAATTTTTAGCTGCAAGTCTAGTTTGGGAGAGTATGTGTTTGTTTGTGTGTGTGTGTGTGTGTGTGTGTGTGTGTGTGTGTGTGATGGTCTTCACAGAGCAGGTTTGCCCTAGATTACCTACATCTATGATAAAACATACTGTCAGGAGAGTAATCAGCTAGAATCTATTTTGTTAATAGATTTACATATGCAGATGAATGCAACCGTAGACGTGATTAGTCTGTTGTGTTGGTGCAGCTGATGAACGTTTGCTTTCTATCCACACTCCTGAAAAAGTTGTTTAAATTCTGAGAACAAGTAAAACATTCATTTCTCAAATTAGATAATTAAGCTATTTCCTTGAACACACACACAGAGCCCAAAACAAAACAAATGCCATCATTTCTAAGTCTTCTAGAAGCTGAACTATATTTTCCTAGAAGCCATTTGTCACACTCAAGAAAAATGATCTATTCCACCAGGTTTCTGCAGATGTAGCTCATATACCCTGGAAAAAAGCCACTCCAAGATTCCCACCTTATTCTTGGCAGGTAATAAGAATGGTATTAACAGTTGTTGAGTATGCATCATTGGCTGGGCACTATGATAAAGACAAGGTGTTTTCTCATTTATTCCTCACAATCGTTAGAGAGGTTAGGTTATGTCATTTTACAACAAGGTAACTAATGTACAGAGAGGTCACACAGGTAGGAGCTAGAATTTTAACCCAGGTTGTTGAACTCCAGAGCATGTGTTCTTAACCTTGATGTTAGGCTGCCTCCCCAAATTATTTCCACATCGACCAGATGTTTCCTAACTTTTCTTTTTAGATGCAGCCTCCTTTATTCGCAGGGACTCTTGTCCAAAGCATAAAAAATAGCCTAGACAGAAGAAGAGGTGATCTGAGTGAGGTAAAAGGAGTGGGAGTGGGTAGAGCCTGGAGGCTTGATCCTCCTCCCTCCACGTTTCACAACTCTCAGGTACCCAGGGCTCCTAGGAACACATCTGGAGAATTACTGTTCTGTGTGAACCCTTCTTTGACATCAGCTTCTCTTCTCTCTATCAGATCACTATTATTAAGTGTTGTTGTTGTTACTTGCCATTGAGTCGGCTCTGACTCACGAAGACCCCATGTACGACAGAATGAAACATTGCCTGGTCCTGCACCGTCTTTGTGATCATTGGCATGTTAGTCCATTGCAGCAGCCTTCCAACCTAGGGGGCTCATCTTACAGCACTATATCAGACAATAGTTTGTTGTGATTCTAAGGGTTCTCTTTGGCTAATTTTCAGATCACCAGGCCTTTCTTCCTAGTCTGTCTTAGTCTGGAAGCTCTGCTGAAACCTGGTTACCCTGCCACTATTTGAAATACTGGTGGCATGGCTTCCAGCATCACAGCAACCTGCAAGCCACCACAGTTATCATTTATTGAGAGCCTCTCATGGGTCAAGTGACTCGCTTGTACTTCATTTAAATTACCCTAGTTCTCAAATAACTGAGTAAATATTGCTGCCCACAATTTATCGATGGTGAAACTGAGGCCTTAATAATTTGCCAGTGTCACTAAGTTGCCAGCGATACTAAGCTAGAGAGAGGTATAACCAAGGTTAAACAGCATATGGCTCTATAGTTCTCTTTCTAGTTTGCTAACTTCTTTCATTTTGCAAATGAATCCCAGGTTGGCGTCTTGTACAGTTCAGCCACATCCATCCCCTGACCTTCACTGGGGTTCTTTTACATTGGTATGAGCACAGTACTCCCTTAAATCTTCTCTACACTCCATAAACAAAGTCTTTCCCAAACAAATGGTAACCTTTCCATCAAAAATTGGAAGTTTTATAGAGGCATAGCCAAGGGTTTGATGTTCCAGCCACCCCCTCATACTCCTCCTCTCTTATTCACATCCAGCTTTCTGCAACTATTGGAGTCAGGTATTCCAGTTAAAGCAAAAATGTCTCCTAGCAGAAGAGAGAGAAAAAGAGGAGAAAGAGAATAAAAGACAAAGATGGGGACAAGAGTGGACTTAGAGGCAAAAGAGCAAAGTGACAAGAATGGGGAGGAAGACAGGGAAGGCACCACTGGCTGTTTAGAAGACAGCTGTCAGAAGCGAAAGGAAAAAGAATGGGCTGAAACACAGACAAGCAGACCCTAAGGTGCACCATTTGTGCAGTTCTATATATTCTTAAGTCATTTTCATGTGGAGGCTCTCATTTAAAGAAATTCACATGGCATAAAATTAATCATTTTAAGGTGAGCAGTGGCATTTTGTAAATTGACAATGCTGTGCTATTATCATCTCTATCTAGTTCCAAAACGTTTCCATCGTTCCAAAACAAAACCCAGTTACCCTTAAGCAGTACTCCCCTCTGTCCACCAGTCTCTGGCAACCACCTGTCTGCATTCTGTCTCTATGGATTTACCTATTCTGGATATTTCACACAAATGTAATTGTATAATATGTGGTCTTTTGTGTTGCGTCTTTCACTTAACATGATGTTTTTGAGGTTCATCCAGGTTGCAGCATGTAACAGGAGTTCATTCCTTACATGGCTGAATGATCTCACTTTGCCTAGCACGTCCACTCTGAGCAGGGTGAAGGGTACCTTCTTTTTTCTACTTCAGTGAAGAGAAAACTGAGGCATGAAAAGCTCCAGTTACGTGGTTCTAATTTACTTTGCATTTGGGATACGCTATTTACATCACACAGCAAAATACAGTCATTGCTTTCCTGATATTTCCATTTTTAAGCCAATGTCATCAACAGCTTATTAGGAAACAAAAACACTTTCTTTTACACTTGAACCATATGACTATTTCAATATTTTTACTTAAGTTCAATTTTGCTAAATTCATTGCTCATGTCAAAGCATTTGACTAAAATATAGCAAAACTACTGTTCCTTTCAAGGGGGTCAAAATGTTTTTCGTGGATGGGACCGTGTCGTATGAGTACAGATGAAAGTGGCTTTGTTGTACTCCTCTTCTGGGACTCTTTCGAAGGATATTACTAAAGTCAAGAATAGATCAGAAATGAAGAAAAGATCGGAATAGAAAGAATAGCTTTAATGGAAAATTGAAATCATTCCTTTTCAAGTTCACAATTTTCATCCTGATGACAGATCTCCAGCCTTGCAGGACGGAATCTTCCCAGATACAAAGTAACAGCCACGCTAGGATTTTGATGCAACAGTGATTGATGTCAGCAGGTCCATACAATATAGATATTTTATTACAAATTTAAAGGACACTTATTAAGCAGATTCATTGGGAGCAGCCCTGGGCTAGAAGAGGTTGAGAGAAACAAAAGGAAGATGGAATCTGAAGGTTTTATAGGCCAGCTAGGGAGTGAAATGCCACTGATGGGAGTCACCGCAGACTTCCTCTGTGCTAGGTGCTGCCAAGCCTTTATTTCACTGATGCCTCATACAAATCCTGAGTTGAGTGGTATGATTCTCCCTGTTGTAAGATGACGATATTTGGAGAGATTTAATGACTTGTTCAGTGACTAAATCCCTGACCTGGGGTTTGAACTCAGGCTTGCTGCCTCCAGGTGAAGAGCTATTTTCGCTCACGTGCAGAGTAGGCAACTAGAGAAAAACTGTGTTGTAGTCTAAAGCTGGAACAAGAGTCCAGGGTACAGACTTTCGCTGCATCCATGTTAAAGAAATTCAGGGTAAGGGCAAGATCCTTGTGGGTTAGGGTTATGGTGGGCATACTTCAGAGAGAAGACAAAACGAACATTTTAGGACTTTGTCAACAAGTGAAGACGAGGGTGGAAATATTTTCAAGAATGGAATATCTATTTTTTTAATTGTTGTAAAATACGTATAACACACATTTTCCAATTCAACATTTTTCCTGTATATAATTCAGTGACACCAATCACATCGATCGTGTTGTGCAACCATCACAAATATCCACTGCCAAATTTTCCATCCCCATAAACAGAAACTCAGTGCTTCCCAGACAATGACTGCCCTTTTCCTCCTCCCTCCAGCCCCTGGTAGCCACTATTAAACTCTGATCTCTATACATGTGGCTATTCTTGGTATTTCACGTAAGTCAGATCATACAATACTTGTCCATTTGTGATTGACTTAATTCACTTAGCGTAATATTTTCAAGGAGGAAACACCTTTTCAATAGAGAAGTTTGCTAGGCTAGTGAACAGAAGTTTTCTTTCCTGAGTTAAAAGTAGTTGCTTCTATTATATCCTGAAACGTCTGACTCTTCTGGTGGAGACATCTGAGCAGTGCCACGGGCTTGGAATGCCCCAAGAGGGTAAGAATAGCCCACTATGCGAGATGCCTCCTGCTGTCATTTTCTGGTCAAGGCAGTTGTCAGGAATGCCTTGCCTCAGAGGCAAACGGCTCAGGGCCCTCTAAACTCCAGGACAGCAAAACTGGCCTCCTCCTCCTGTGCGCAACCCTTCCGTTTCATATCTCTGAGCCTCACAGTTAAGTCTTTTTGTAGCTAAAATAGATTTATTCCTGTAAGGATTTCCCATCTTCTTGGGAAACACGGCGTCTCCAGCAGCTTGGAGTTTGTGACATTCTTGAAGCATGGAACGTTTGGACTTGCTGGGGTTCCTAATCATCACATTAAATTACAATGTGACAATTGTGGGTGAGTAATGGGAAAAAACCTCCAAATCTCCTGTTCTGCTTTTGCTTTCTTTGCCATTTTAGAATCAAGTCCTTAAAGGGTCAAGTTATTTCCTAATTTCAGTTTGGCTGGCCCACCTCCAAGAGAAGGCCTATGTGTTGCTGGAGGAGAGGGAGCTGTGGACTCCAGCTTTCTCCTTCATCAGTGAAGGAAGTCATGAGAGAAATGGTGGTGTGAGTATTATTTCTCTCAGGGAGCCTCTTCTCCCTGCCATTTGGGGGCTGTGTCTGAAGACTAAAACAGATGAGGAGGGGGGATTTTTGTGTAACTATTCTCTGGTTCACAATACCCAGAAAAGATACAATACAGTAAAAGTTAATGAGAAATTAATACCTAGGTTATGCCTTTTTCTTGTTCATCTTTTTAGATTTTATTTTTAAAGCTTAATTCATACAGATTAATATTTTCTCTCATGCACATTAAACCAAATTTCAACTTAAGCTTAGTTTTTTTTTTGGAACAAAAAAAGTACTAAAGATGTCTGTGTTTGTTTCAGACAAGTCAAATTTCAGAGAGGTGTGACTGTCTTAGAAAAAAGGACTGAGAAAAGCCTTAAGATATCCTGAGAAGTGGCGGGTTGATACTTTACTTTCTCATTATTTTGTAGAGTTTAAACAAAATGTACTTATTCTTAAAAGCTTGAGTCAGTACTTTTATCATGTAATGATATTGTTCTTTGAGTTTAACTGACTTCATTTATAATACAGCCTTGTTTTCTGATATCAGTGATATTTTCTCTATTTTGTCACAAAACACAATATTTACAATTTTTTTCTGAAGTCTTTAACATGTTCCTTAACAGTTGGCCTGTGGCATGATAATAAGGCTTTGAAGTTGTTTTGGTTTCTAGCCTGGTCTCATTTATTCATGATGAATTGAAGAACAACAAACCTCATTAATTCATATTAACTGGAATAGGGGAAAAAGACTTCTGCATTATTGAAACATCTGAAAAATGGAATGTTCCTAAAGATATTCAGTGTCAAGGACGATGGAGCAACATGACATGAAAACCTTGTAATTAAACAGAGATCTTGTGGACCATTATCATAAATAATGAAGACTTACTGAAATGAGTAACATGTATTTGCTATATACAGTTACAGGAATATGCTAACATTCTTTAAAAAGTTTATTCTCCTAAGAAGAGTAAGATTTGATTTATACTGTCAATTTGTTTACCAAAACATTCTTTCTAGATAGTCTGGTCCAGAGAACATTACCAAAAGACCAAATTAGCAGAGTCAGAGGAAAACATTTTTAATATATAATGCTTGCTGTAATCTGCTAACTACAAAGCATTTTACAAATAGGTTCAGTACAGTGTCTGACACATTTAAAGTGCTCCATAAATGTTTGTCAAATGAACTGACTAGCTTATGCTGTTCCTGTAATTAAATTCATCCTTCATTAGGGCTTATTGATTTCTCTGTTCTCCTTTCTCAGCCTGAGTAAATACTTAAAAACTGTCATTGGGATGAAATATATTCATATGGCTGTGACGGGGTCATTCATTCCTGCTTCCTCTTGTTTAGGAAAGATCTGGCTTATCTTCATGACACTGTTGAGAATGATGGTGATCATTTTGGCAGGGTACCCCATCTACCAAGATGAGCAGGAAAGGTTTGTTTGCAATACTCTGCAACCAGGATGTTCCAACGTTTGCTATGATATCTTCTCCCCTGTGTCCCACTTCCGGTTCTGGCTGATTCAGAGCTTGTCGGTCTTCCTCCCTTACGCTGTCTTCAGCGTCTATGTGCTCCACAAAGGTGCCATGCACGCTGCTGTTGGACGCTGCCGCTCAGATGGCCGCCAAGGGAACCATGACCCGTCGGACCTGACCACCGCGGAGAGGCACCGCCCACGGCCCTCCAGGGAGGGGCACAGCCTGGACATCCCAGACTACTCCTCTGGCTATATCGCCCACCTCTTTCTTCGCACCCTGATCGAGGCAGCTTTTGGCGCCCTGCACTATCTCCTCTTTGGCTTCATGGTTCCAAAGAGGTTCTCTTGCTCCCACTCTCCTTGCACCAGCGTGGTGGACTGTTACATCTCTCGGCCCACGGAAAAGTCCATTATGATGCTTTTCATCTGGGGAGTCAGCGCCCTCTCCTTCCTCCTCAGCATCGCTGACCTGATGTGCAGCCTGCGCAGAAGAATGCAGCGGGGGCCAGCGCCCCAGCGGGTGGCCAGGACTTCCTCCAGCTGGAGAGAGAGCGGAGTCCTGACGTCTCCCCCTGGCCACGCTGGGGAATGCGTGGCCTCTCAGAGCCTGGAGAGAAGGCCGAGTCACATCAGTGAGGATGGCGGGTGGGAGGAAGAGGAGATGCCAACTCACCCAGGCGTGTGGGCCGGAGAGGAGTGCGCCAGGATCAACGTCAACAGCCCCCATGAGAAGCCCGATGTGTCGGGAAGGATGGAGCTTCCAGATGAGTATGAGAGTGAGGTGATGTCCTCAGCCAGTGAGAAGCTGGCCAGCGCTCATCCAGAGCTCCGGGGTAGGCTCCACAGAGAGGCCACCCAGGACCCAAGGAGTGAGGGCCACACCGATTGGGGACAGCTCCTCTCAGCCCCCCGGAGCCGGCTTGCGGGGCACTATTCATCGACTGACCTACCGCCCCCTGACCAGCTGGCAAAGTCCGGCAGTGCTACCCACCTGAGAACCAAAAGGTCTGAATGGGTGTGAGGAGGAAAAGCCCAGCAGTGAGCTCAGAGTAGGGGCTAGACTGAGCTCCCCAGCACAGCAGCGACCATCCTGTTCAAATGGAAATAGGCACTGAGACACCTGTGAAATCTTACAGCTCAACGAAGTTCCCAGAGAGGATTAACAGGCAAAAAAGCAAGCAGCCACAGGGACAAATGGACTTAACAGGAAACCCTAACATATTCTCCATACAGATTTAATTTAGATAATGCTTTCTGTTGAAAAAAATTATTTGACTTTCAGATGCTGACAAGAAGCTGCAGTGATGAATCGAAGAGTGTCAGGTTACTGATGATCTTTAGACTGCTCTATACACCACTCTGGTTGGTTCTATTATACTGTTTCTATTATATTGTTTGGTACCATAGTATGTGCTCAGTGCAAAGCATTTTCTCTTGCATTAATAGAACTCATAAATTTTGTAATGCTTTCTGGTGAATTATGCTGAGGTTTTTTTGCTTATTTGTTTTTGCATGTTTTTCTTCTCGGATGAAAGAGGCATAGGTTATGCATGTCATCAATAGACAGATGTCAGCGTTCAATTTCTCCAAGTTTCTTTAATAAAATTCATGCCGATTGCATTGTAATATCATGCTTCATACTTCCTTTTTTTTTTTTTTTTTGAGAAATATGGCTAAAAAACAATTGGTTGGGGAAGTGTATTTGCTTCCTAGGGCTACCGTAACAAAACACAGTAAAACCTGTGTAAGTCAGAACCTGTGTAAGGCGGAAACCTCTCAGAGAAGGAAAACTCAAATATTTTCCACTAAAATAAGTGATAGAAAAGTGGAAAGACTGCACCCTGTCAAAGGTGGAAAACTTGTGAAACCCAGAAGAACTAGGCAGTCCTGTCGAGTTCCAGCTCTCACAGGTTTCGCTTACCACACACTAAGTGGTTTACAAGAACAGAATTTATTATCTCAGTTCTGGAGACTAGAAGTCCATGTTCTCTCTGAAGGCTGTAGGGGAAGATCCTTTCTTGTCTCTTCTGGCTTCTGGTAAACCCAAGTGTTCCTCAGCACGCAGCTAGAGCTTAACTCCCTTTTCACGTGGCCGTCTTTCCTCTATGTCTCTTCTTTTTTATAAGACACCAGTCAGATTGGATTGGGACCCACCCTACTCAGATATGACCTCCTGTTAACCTAACCGATAACATCTTCAGAGATATTATTTCCAAACAAGGTCCTGTTCACAGGTACGTGGAGTTAGGACTTCAACATAATTTTTTTTAGGAGATACACTTTGCTGCATAACAGGGGCATTTTACATTGTTACAAACACCATGTGGGTGTAGTCTGAATCCATGGTTTGCTTAGTTGTCCCTTAGTGGATGTTTGTGGAGTGACTGTCCTCACCACGTAGAGGGGGTACTTTTGCAGTTGATGTGTGGCAATAGATGTGTCACAGATTTCCTAGTCCAGGATTTGCCTGTGTCCTTTAGAGAGTTGTACAGTTAAGATTGCCCTGAGAGAAAAACTGATCTTTGTGGCATGCATGCTCTGTGTTTAGGCTTTTTTGGGTTAGCCCTATCAGCAGACAGCTACTCCAGGACTCGAGGTGGACCTCACAGAAGAAACACTCTGAACTTCTCATCGTCATTCTGGTTTTAGTTTACTAGTTGCCATTGGGAGCCCTGATAGTGTAGTGGTCAAGAGCTCAGCTGCTAACCAAAAGCTTAGCACTGCAAAGTCACCAGCCATGCCTTGGAAACCCTATGGAGCAGTTCTACTCTGTCCTATAGGGTTGCTATGAGTTGGACTGACTGGACGGCACCTGACAACAAGTTGTCATTGAGTCAGCTCCAACTCACAGCAACCCCATGTGCTTCAGAGTAGAACTGTACTCCACAGGGTTTTCATTGGCTGATTTTTCAGAAGTAGATGACTAGGGCTTTCTTCCGAGGCACTTCTGGGTGCTTTCGAATCACTAACCTTTCGGTTAGTAGTCTAGCACTTAACCGTTGACGCCACTCAGGGACTGCCAAAGTTAATGCATGATCTGTATTAGATCTTTACCAAAAAATCTGTTGCCATGAAGTGGATTCCAACTTATAGTGACCCTAGTGTTGGCCTTAAACTCTCAGGCTCTGGCAGGTGGGAGGACACAGTGTAACAGAAAAGTCTGCTGTGGGACAGGATGAACCAGTTCACATCTTTCTTCATTAAGAGAGGAAAAAGAGGCTTCTGTGCATGGTTTCATAACTGAGGAATATCCTCTGGTCTCCAAACATTGAGCCACTAAGGAAGAGGAATTCTCTTTCATTCCAGTAAGTAATAGAAAGGTGAATCACAGATTGTCACCTACTGCACTCATGAAAATAGTGGACATGTTAAAACTGTTCTAAAAAGACTTTGAAATATCTGTCAGCACGGAGAGTAACAGTCTACTTGATGTATCTATAGGATGTCAAAGTAATAGGTTAAAAATTTTGAAAAATCATTCAAAATTGGCTTTGGTTGTAAAGTGTTTTAAATGAATGCATTAAAAAAAATACAGTAAATTTCTCTCTCTCTCTTTCTCTCTTTAACTCTTGCTCCTCAATCCACGGAAAGCCAGAAGCTATGATTTAGATCCCTTTCTTTAGTACTTAGATCAATGCCTGGCACATAGCAAGTTCTCGGTAAATGTTAAGTTTTGAGTTTGATATTCCTAAAATATTTGGGGAACACATCTGGTTCTCATCTCTTACAGTATGCAACTCTGGTGGACTTTCCAAAGCCGGGCACAGTCTTAGAGACATGAGAATTCTCTAGGGCTGCATTATCATTAAAAAAATAATAAGCTACACAATCCCTTCAAAACACCACAATATGAGCCTTGATAAAAACTGGAGTGATAAAAAGGGAATAAAGATGTCATGGTTTGAATTATGTTCCCCCAAAAATGTGTATATCAGTTTGGCTGCACCATGATTCCTGGTACTGTGTGATTTTCCTATATGTTGTAAATCCTGCCTCTATGATGTTAATGAGGGAAGATGTGTGGCAGTTCTGTTAGTAAGGCAGGACTGGATCTACAAGACTGGATTGTGTCCTGAGGCAATCTGTTGAGATGTAAAAGGGAGAAGTGAGCAGAGAGTTGGGGGACCTCATACCATCAAGAAAGCAGTGCCGGGAGCAGAGCGCGTCGTTTGGACCGGGGTCCCTGTGCAGAGAAGCTCCTAGTCCAGGGGAATATTGACGAGAAGGCTGACAGAGAGAAAAAGCCTTCCCCTGGAGCTGATGCCCTGAATTGGGACTTTTAGCCTGCTTTGACTGTGAAGAAATAAACTTCTCTTCGTTAAAACCATCCACTTGTGGTATTTCTGTTATGGCAGCACTAGATGACTGAGACAAAAGACAACAAATATTGGTGGTATGTGCCCTGTGTAGGGTGCCTGGATAATAGCTAAGAAAGGAAGGTGGCAAGAACAGAGCTAGAGTGTCCTCTCAGCCACAAAGAGAAGTGGAAGAACATGACTTGTTCCTTCTACTACTGGAGTCTATGCTTAAGTTTGGGTTTACAAAAATGTGTGATTTTATTTAAGTGGCATTGGAAAGGGCTGCTTTGGCCTTTCTGCTGATGTTCAAATCCTATCATTGGTGAATCAAAGCACTGAGGTTTGTTCTATGGAAAAATATAAATACTCCTAGGAAGAATGGGCAATGAGAGAGAAGGGGAGAGGTAATGAACCACGAGCAGGAGTTCTTATCCTGTGCCACCATTACTTAGTGTAGTGAGTTCAATGGATTTTGGGGCTGACCAAGGGAAAAGATATGACTGCAGGATGACAGTGTTGCAAAGCCAGCTATTTATTGGGGGAACGCTTTGACAGGTTTACATGTGGGGCAAGTCCCTCACAGCATGAGACCATACAAAGGCAAGCAACACAGGGGGACATCCCAAAGGAGAAGAGGGCAAAAGACACTTGAGGGGAGAGGAGAATCAGAGAGGGAGCTTACATTTCTAGGTGATGTCCCTCAGCAGCAAGGTGGGGAGTCTCTGGGTCAGACAGCTCCAAAGGGCAGCAGGGTCTTGTGGTCTTTACAACTACAGAGTTTATCTTATCTAGGGCTAGCAGATGTTGGACACAGTTTTGTGGGGTGTACAAAGCAGGCAGACTCTAAATGAGTAAAAATCCGCTTATGTGGGCTGTTTTAAAAGCAACTGAATATGTAAAAATTTGAGTTAGGCACTGGTGGGCTTTTTGGGTTAATGGAGCTCACCCTGCTGTGAAGAAATAAACAACCCGGGGACCAACACTCAGAGGCCATCTTTGGTTCATTTATGCAACACTTAGGTCACTTTACCTATCTGCTTCAGTGTTCTCCTTTGAGCAATGAAGGGCCTGGACTAGATGATTCCTTAGTGCTCTAAAGGTTTGAGAATTTGTCAATGAGTTGTGAGGCTGTCAGCCACTTTAACATTGTTGTAGTTGTTAGCTGCTGGCCAGTAGGTGATCCCATATGTAACGTAACAAAATGCTGCCCAGTTCTGCACCATCCCCATGATTGGTTGAGAATCATACTGTTGTGATCCATAGGGTTTTCATTGGCTAATTTTTGGAAATTGATCTCCAGATCTTTCTTCTTGGTCTGTCTTACTCTGGAAACTCTACAGAAACCTGTTGAGCATCATAGCAACACACAAGTCTCCACCAACAGAAGGGTAGTGGCTATGCATGAGATTGCATTCACTGGGAATAGAACCCAGGTCTCCTTCATGGACTGCAAGCATTCTACCACTGAACAACTGATGTCCTATTATTTTAACATTAATAGTTATATTGATTAAGTTCCTTTCTTACCTGGTAACTGCCCAAGTGCAGGTTTTGAAAATATAAAAATGGCAAAAATAGGTAAGGCCTACTGTCCTAAGAAGCACTGCTGTGGATGAGATGGAGAGCTGCATGGAAAGTGGGGTAGGCTCTGTCACATCATAGTGCATGATGGCACAAGGGTTGGTGGACATATATAGGAAAGTCTGATGTGATCACATCATGAGCACATCAAGAGCAAGATTACAAAAGAAGCTTTTGGTGTTGTGGGACTTGGTTAGCAGTGTTAACATGACTGTGAACGCCTCATCAGAACATGAAGATGGAGGCATTCGTCTTACCTGTGCTCTCCCACAGGGCACTGCAAATCTCCTCTGGGTTTTTTTCTAGGTTTTGAAGCCCTAAAGATATTTCTAGTCATTGAAGGGGAGGGAAAAATCTAACACTGTATCCAAAAGGTAAAAATAGTAGAAAATCATGTGGACACCATCCTCCTTTCCAAGATTTCAACCCGCTTCTCTGCATAACTCTGAATTATGATGATTTTAAATAAGAACAGAACTTCCATCTTCCTAGTCTTTGGTACACTAGAAAAATGCAAGATGTTTCGTGGATTTGTATCTGGTCCTACAAGAGAGTTAGTAAGTCACTCATTTTCCTAGGGCAGAGGCAGCATGCAAGTTAAGGTAATGGTGGCGACTTTAACAAGTAAAGCACAATTTTGACCGCTTAGCACAAAAGAAGTTTCGTGAAGTACAGATCGGATGTTCCTGATTCATGGGCAGCTCTTCTCCGGATGTTGACTCAGAGATTCTTCATTTTTTGACTCCATCTTCTTCCACTCATGGATTGCTATGAAAGGGGCATGAGAGTCTGCATAGGTCAGGCCTGGAGATGGTGCACAGCACTTCCCATCTCATTCATTGGCTAGAACTTTGGTCTAACTATGGGCCTGGAAAGGGGGCGGGGGGAGTTTTGGTGAGCAGCAATAATTTTCTGGGTACCTGCCCTATAAGAGGTATTTAATAAATTCTTAGTGACCAACAAACTGGTCTCAGAGGAGAGAAAGCTAAGCAAGACCAATAGCTCAGGCCCTAGAATGCATTGGGGGCTGGGGAAAAGAGAAGAGGTGAAAAGGATGAGGAGAACTGAGTGAAATGGGCCTAGAACCAAGATCTCCGTACTTCTCAACTGTCCTCTTTGAGATTACAATCATTTTAAGTAAGAAAAGATCTTCGCTTGGTTCAAATGTATATGTGAGCACATGTTTTAGATCAGTGCTTTGGTCTTTGCACAGTATGAAAGTCTCATTAGATAGTGTCTAAGTCTAATTTTCTAGAGACTTTAAAAAATCTCTTTCCAGGCAAGTGGCCAGGTGGATTCTGAGGTGGTCCAGCAGGGACACGAATTCACTGAGGGATGCAAATTCGCTGGTGGAATCCAAATTCTGAACCAATAAGTACAGCTCTCTACCTGCTGAGGCAAAAATGAAAGATTATGCGGATTAATGAGTTTATGCTTATAAAGCAATTTTTGCATAGCCAAGAAAAGTAGTATTTACAAATTAATAAATTTGATCTTTGTTTGTTTGTTTTTTTCCCAGTAGGCTGTTGCAATCTACTGTGAGGACCTATGTCTGATTTTGTGAGTTTGAATTTGGTTTCAGGCAAGGAATGATGAAGAGGGTGGCTCTTTACAGATGCGGAGAGGTGACATATGAGCTTCTTAGGCACAGACTCGCTGAAGAGCTCACACAATGGAAATACCTCCCACCCATAATGTGGGTATTCCGATTCCAGGGGCTGGGTTAGCAGCAGAGCCTGGTAAATCCAGCCAGCTGTATTTTGGCTGTGCTGTGGGATAAATGTTTCCTAGAAACAAAACAGATGCTATTCTCCATTTCCCCCTTTAAGATATATGCATCTATTTTTTTCCCTCCCTCCTGCCAATCATAGCATAAATCTCTTCCTCAGGGAAATTTCTGTTGAGCCTTTTCTTTGTGCTGTGGCCTGAGAGAAGGGCAAAAAATAGAGCTGAAAGAAGTGTCTAGATTTTCTCATCAGCTGACCCAAGATGGAATAAGTTTCATGGAGAACTCAGGAAATTAAAAGTCAAATGCACAAATTAGATTTTAGTGCAGAATCTCCTCCCTCCCCTGATGGGTGGGGACAGAGTAGTGCAGGACATGTTTAAAAGATCCAGTGATTGTAAAGAGTGTGTCTACCTGGCCATGAAATTGACTGACAGTTCATTTCTTTGGCCATCCTAGGGCTGAAAGACTCCACAGCTAGTCAATCGTGTCGCTGAACTGTTTCCTTTCCCTTCCATCCCTACCCACTCCATACGTCCTACCCACTCCATATCCTACCCACTCCATCCTCTAGCAGGTGCTTATTGGTGTTTGGTTTTGTAAATATAAGTCCGTATTTTTTATTTTTGACACACTATTCTCCGGAAATGAAAAATTCCCCTTCTGGCTTATACTTTGTATTACTAGAGTGGTAAGATCTTTCTTCTTCCACCATCCTCATCTTTGTTATATGTTTAGTTGGCAAGTTCCTCTTGTACCTTGGAAATCTTTCTACTAGCATTTCCTTGTGCCAAATCTGGATGAACATACACATGGAAGCACACACAGAGACAAAAATCAACACAGTCTGAGAATCCTTCTTGATCTCCCATTACTCAGGGAAACCAACTGAAGTCTTTGTACCTTGGGTATTTTTGGCTTTGACTGTCTTTCACACTTGTCTCATTTTCCCCCCTTACTTTATATAGTATCTGAATTCCCCACTACCTGTAAAAATCCTGCCAACTTTATCATCTTAATGAAGATGGTCATGCATCTCTGGATTCCATTTATCTCCAATGACTTTCTAAACATCTCGAATGTATTTGTACAATCTCTACTTTTACTGACTCTTAGACCTCTCTTCCCCAATAAGAACATAATTTATTAGAAAACAGGTAACAACGGTGTCTCACAATTTGTGTTTTTCTCTCCTAATACATAACAGATGTTCACAAATTATAGTTTATGAATATATTTAATGTATTTGTTTATTTTAAAATGCATACTATTCCAAATTTCCAAAAGTATCAGAAAGACACATCAACAGGAAAGACAAAAGCTAGAAAAAGACATCATGGTTGGTAAAGTAGAGGGTCAGCAAGAATGAGGAAAACCCTCAATGAAATGGATTGACACAATAGCCACAACAATGGACTCAACATACCAGTGATCATGAAGATGATGTAGGACCAGGCAATGTTTTGTTCTATTATACATAAGGTCACCATGAGTCAGAGCTACTCAATGACAACTAACAACAACAACAGTAGGTGCTTATTGTTTTTAACACAGCCTCTGTGTCTTATCAGTAGGCTAAGACATAAAATTAAAATATAGGAGCTACTCTGATAAACTAATATTTATTGAACATCTACTCTGCATCTGGCACTGTGGTGGGAGCCAGAATGAGACATCTTAATCTCGTGCTTCTGTCTCTTTCTATGAATTACCTACCGTGCCTAAAAAAAAAAAAAGAAATCAATGTATCACATGACAAGGTAGCAAATTATGGTGGAAAGAGTGCTGGATTGAAGGTCAGGAGCAAAAGGTCATTATTCCAGCTATTGTTTAAACACCTCTTCTAATGTCTATAAACCTTAATTTTCTCAGCTCTGAAATGGGCATGATATGGTTGCTTTAACACACTTAACTGCTGATTAAAAGGTTGGAGGTTTGAGTCCACCTTGGAAGAAAGGCCTGCTGATCTACTGCTGAAAAATCAGCCACTGAAAACCCTATGGAGCACAGTTCTACTCTCGCACACGTGGGGCCACCACGAGTCATAGTCTACTTGACTGCAACTGGTGGTTGACTTCATGACCTTATTGGGAAGCTCAGATGAGAAAACAAATGTGGAAGCCACTTGGAGGGACATAGAAACGTGTCATGATGTGTTTCCTAGGCTGTGAAACCACCTGCACTTGACAGATCAATGTGAACAAGTCCCTCCAGAAATTTGTGATGATACAACATTTTTCCTGAGGAAGAAGATGTCCACAGACTTAGGAATGTTCCCAACCTTATTCCAGCATCCTTCCTTACCAGCAAAGGCCTCTCTTGGGCCACATTTAGGATACATTATTTTTAAGCTCCAAAATAAAATCTTAATTTATTTCCAGTAGTACCTCTTGACCACGCTCATGGGTTATTGCTTATTTTTTTCACACTCATCCTTTCTTGCTTATCTCTGCCCACACAGAGCAGGATTTCAGAATCCAGCAGCAAGTCTGGGAGTTCTCTTAGGTGACTTAGGATAAAAGAAGGGGTGAGAAATCAGAGGATAGTGGAGAAATTGTGAACAATAGGGCCCCATGGGAAAGAATAATTTAACAAAACAATGACGCATCCTCTTATTTTTTTATTTATTTTCTTTATTTTTGCCCACACACATCTAATTGCCCTTGCCCTTGGTTTTTCACACAATCAAGCTGCAAGCTGCAAACGTTTGAATTGAGATGAGGAGCTGTAATCAAGGATGACAGCTGAAATCTACAACGTGGAACTGGGTAGGTATAGCCAGCTCTACAGTGTGATTGGGGGCAGAGGTGGTTTAGTGGTTGTCTTAGTTATCCAGTGATACTATAAAAGAAAAACCACAAGTGGATAGCTTTAACAAACAGAAATTTATTCTGTCACAGTCTAAGAGGCTATAAGTCCAAATTCAGGGTGCCAACTCTAGGGGAAGGCTTTCGCTCTCTGTCAGCTCTGGAGGAAGTTCCTTGTCTTTTCTGAGCTTCCGCTCCTGGGCAATTTTCTTGTTGCTTGGCATCTCTCTTTCCCCAATCTATGCTTCTCTTGGTTGCTTGTTTAACCCCTTTTAATATCTCAAAAGAGATTAATTTAAGACTTGCCTTACACTAATCCTGTCTCATTAGCATAACAAAGACAACCCATTCCCAAGTGGTTTTATAACCACAGGCATGTCGTTGTTGTTAGATGTTTTCAAGTCGGTTCTGACTCATAGGGCCCCTGCGTACAACAGAATGAAACACTGCCCGGTCCTACGCCATCCTCACAATCGTTGCTGTGTTTGAGCCTATTGTTGCAGCTACTGTGTCAATCCATTTCGTTGAGGGTCTTCCTCTTTTTCGCTGACCATCTACTTTACCAAGAATGATGTCCTTCTCTAGGGACTGGTCCCTCTTCTAAGGAGCATTCTGGCTGTACTTCTTGCAAGACAGATTTGTTTGTTCTTCTGGCAGTCCGTGGTATATTCAGTATTCTTCACCAACATCATAATTCAAAGGCATCAATTCTTCTTCAGTCTTCCTTATTCCTAGTCCAGCTTTGGCATGCCCTTGAGGTGATTGTAAATTCCATGGCTTGGATCAGGTGCACCTTAGTCCTCAAAGTGACATCTTTGTTTTTTAACACCTTAAAGAGGTCTTTTGCAGCAGATTTGCCCAGTGCAACACAGTGTTTGATTTCTTGACTGCTGATTCCATGGGCGTTGATTGTGGATCCAAGTAAAATGAAATCCTTGACAACTTTAATCTTTTTTCCATTTATCATGATGTTGCTTATTGGTCCAGTAGTGAGGTTCTTTTTTTCTTCTTCTTTACGTTGAAGTGTAATCCATCCTCAAGGGAGTAGTCCTTGATCTTCTTCAGGAAGTCCTCCAAAGCCTCTTCACTTTCAGCAAGCAAAGTTGTGTCATCTGTGTATCACTCAGGCGTAGAGGTTAAAATTTACAACACATATTTTCGGGGACACAATTCAATCTATAACATTCCACACTTTGACCTCCCCAAAATTCATATTCTTGCACATGCAAAACACATTCACCCCATCACATCATCCCAAAATTCTTAAATCAACTCCTAGTCTGAAACATCATTTTCTGAATAATCTAAATCAAATATAGGTGAGACTTTAGACATATTCCATCCTGGAGCAAAATTCCTCTTTATCTGTGAACCTGTGAAATCTAGATTATAAGTTATCTGTTTCCAAAGTACAGTGGTGGAACCAGCACAAAGTAGACATTTCCATTATTAATAGAAGAAATTGTAGGGTAAGAATCAAGCATCATGCAAGTCCAAAACCCAGCAGAATATATTACATTAGCTCTCAAGGCTTGAAAATAATCCTCTGTTCTTTGGGACCATGTGAACAATGGCCTTGCCCTCCAGACTCTGGGTGTTGACGATGACCTCTAGATTCTGGGCAGAGGTCCCTTGGCCCTGGGCTTAAGCTCTGCCTTCCAGGACCACTGGGATGGCAACTCTGCTCTCTTGTCTTTGGGAGGCACCACTCACCTAGTCCATCTGAGTTGTGACCCCACCCCTCGGCCCTGGCAGGCCCCCCAATTCTGCCCCTTAGGTATGGCAGCCCTGCCCCTCAGCTTTGGGCAATGGCCCCATCCCCCTGGCACTTGTGAATGGCAGCCACACACTCCAAAATCAAGTTGGTGAAGATCCGACTCTTCTAAATCTAGGAAGCCGTGACTCCATCTTTTGAATTCCATGCATCCCTGCTTCCCAAGCTCCTTCGAACAGTTCTGCTGATCTACGAGCTGCGCCAGGGATGGTCGTTTTCTTTTCTTGGAGGACAACATATTTAGCACCTTTGGTCTGTTTCCTGCCTGTAGAATTCCAAGAGGCAGACAGCATTCTTTCCTTTCATTCTTTCTCTGTCCCCTTCAGCCTAAGCTGATGGGTTTCCCCCTGTGGTTGTTGGTTAAATCCATCAGTCACAGGTTTAATCTCTTTAACAAAAGATTGTAAAGCCAAGTCCTTGGTGAAAATTCTAGGACACATGTCTTTAGTTTGTACAAGAATTTTCCAAATCTTTAAGTTTTGTTTTCATTTTACACAGTTCGTTTTTAAGTCCATCTCTTTCCTCTTAACATTTTACTATAAGTGGCAAGAAGAAACCATGTGGCCCCTTTAAGATCTTACTTAGAAATCTCCTCAGCCAGAGAGCAAAACTGATCACTTACAAGTTCTACTTTCCACCAAACGCTTAAACATAATTCAGACAAGTACTTTGCCACTGCATGAAAAGCATCGCCTTCCTCCATTGTCCAATCACGTGTTCATCATTTTCTTTTACAGCCTCACCAGAAGCACATTTAACATGCACGTTTCTAGCAAAAGTCTGTTGCTGGGGTTGTATGTATTCTCTAAGACGATAGAGACTTTCTCTATAGTTCTCCTCACTTCCTTCTGAGCCCTCACCAGAATTGCCTTTGATGTTCATAACTCTACCAACAATCTCTTCAAGGTAATCTAGGCTTTTACTATTAAGCACCTTAAAACTCTTCCAGCCTCTACCTATTACCCAATTCCAAAACCACTTCCAAATTTTAGGTATTTGTTAGAGCAGCACCCCTACTTTTCTGGGACCAAATTCTGTCTTAGTTACCTAATACTGCTATAAAAGAAATACCACAAGTGAGTGGCTTTAACAAAAATTTATTTTCTCACAATTTAGGAGGCTAGAACTCAAGGTGCCAGCTCTAGGGGACGGCTTTCTCTCTTTGTCAGCTCTGGAGGAAGGTCTTTGTCTCTTCAGAACTTCTGCTCCTGGGCAATCTTCTTGTTGCTTGGTATCTCTCTTCCCCCATCTCTGCTTCTCTCCTTTCTTGTTTAATCTCTTTTTATATCTCAAAAGAGATTGATTTCAGACACAACCTACACTAATCCTGTCTCATTAACATAACAAAAACAACCCATTCCCAAATGGGATTATAACCACAGGCATAGAGGTTAGGATTTACAACAAATATTTTTGGAGGATGCAATATAATCCAAAACAGTGGAAGAATTTTCACCTTCCATGCAGGGACCGGGGTTCAATTCCTGACCAATGCACCTCATGTGCAGCTACCATTAGCCTGTCAGTGGAGACCTGTGTGTTGCTATGATGCTGAACAGGTTTCAGCAGAGCTTCCAGACTAAGGTAGACTAGGAAGAAAGGCCTGGTGATCTACGTTCAAAAATCAGCCAGTGAAAACTCTGTGGATCCTAACCATCTGACCCACAACCAATCATGGGGATGGCGCAGGACCAGGCAGTGTTCTGTTTTGTGGTGCGTGGGGTTGTGATGAGATGGGGGCCAACTTGGCAGCAGCTAACCACACAGCACCATGTGACTGCTTGGGACACTGTCTAGTGGCTGTGCTAACAGAATGCAAATATTTTTTCTTCCTTCATTTGAGATTCACCCTCTAACTGTTTACCAAGCAGATACAAAAATTCCCTCATGGCCATAACTTGTCAAATAATGTATCTGCTAAGGTGCTTAAGACTTTCCCCCTTGGTTTATGGAGGGATGTGTTATTTTATGTGTTTAAGAATTTTTGTTTTCCCTTTTCTTCTGCTTTAGAAAGCTAAAGTGCTTTTGATCTCATCAATGGTATTTGAGAAGCAATTAAATGTGTATAAATTGGTCTTACTCACCTGGGATATTTGATCTGAAAAAAAGCCTCAGGTATTATTAAACTTTACACTAAGTGTACCTAGTGCCATTTCTTTCAGAAATGAAAATTCAGTAGTTTTATGGAGGTGGTTTATGAGATTGGCCATTGGGAGGAAATTTTAAGTCTTATGCTAAAGCAAGCTCATCAGATTTTGTTGTGTGCCCAAAGTGGTTCTTCAGAGAGAAGTTAAGAGAATGGTTAAGACTTAGACTCAAGGGATAAGGAAATATTCCCAATCTGTCACTAGCTAATGGATCTGAGAACATTAGCTTTTCTTTGTATACCTTTATTTCCTTCTCTCTCCCCACTCCCCTCTCTCTCTTTATAAAGATATCATCCTTATACCTAGAAATATGATATGATGTTTACTGTCAGAGCGTGGATAAAGGGTAATTTTTTACCTCTTTGGGCCACCACCTGTATGTCAGTTTGTCGTACTGTGGTGGCTTGCATGTTGCTGTGATGCTGGGAGCTTTGCCACTGGTATTTCAAATACCAGTTGGGTCACCCATGGTGGACAGGCTTCAAGAGAGCTGCCAGACTAAGACAGACTAGGAAGAAAAGTCTGATGATCTACTTCCAAAAATAAGCCAAAGAAAACCCTCTGGCTCACAATCAATATTGTCCGATGTAGTGCTGGAAGTTGAGCCCCTAGGTTGGAAGGCACTCAGAACACACAGTGGCTACAACAATAGGCTCAAGCATATCAATGATTGTGAAGATGGCACAGGACAGGTCAACTGTTTTGTTCTGTTGTACATGGGGTCACTATGAGTCAGAGCCGACTCAATGGCAACTAACAACAACACCACCACCACCCACTCCTTTGTAAATAAGATAAATGTAAGTAGTGAACATTACTCATTATATCTGTGTATTTACTGAATGTATTTTATATGTCTAGTACTCATGCAAGGCATGGGATGAGTTACAAGAGAAACATCGTTACATTTGAGGATGTCTTCTGATAAGACAATTAGGGGTAAATGAGGGCACCTTATGATCAAAAATTAAATTTCACGGTTCAGACTTAAATGCTTCACCATAAAATTTCTATTTCCTATAAGTAAACCACCACTGTGACAAAAAGCAAAACTTACTTGCATAAAATAAAGAAATTGGGCCACCTCCATTACTGAATTGGGGAACGGGAGAAGGTTAGGTTTTTGGTGCTGTCCTCCTTCACCTCCTGTGACTCTCAGATCCGTCTGGGCAATCTGCACCCCAGGCCCCTGTCCTCTCACTGCCCTCAGCTGTATAACCATGGCTCCTAACCCAGCCTGTGCTCCCCTGGAAGCATCCTGAACTCATTCCCCCCAGTACCAACACTCAGCATCATAGAATCTTAGATCTTCTAGGGAACTTAGTGACTCAAAACTAATCAGCTAACTTTATAGACAAAGAAATGGAGGTCCAGAAAGGTGATGTGACTTGTCCAAAATTATCTGGTTAGTTGGACAGGAGTAGAATCCAAATGTGATGGATTGAATTACGTTCCCCCCAAATATGTGTTGTAGATCCTAACCTCTATGCCTGTGGTTATAATTCTTTCTGGGAGTGGGTTGTCTTTGTTATGTTAATGGGGAAAGATTGGTGCAAGGCATATCTTGAGTCCATCTTTTATGAGATATAAAAAGAGATTAAATAAATGAGCAGAGAGAAAGCCTTGGAAACCCTATGGGACAGTTCTACTCCATCCTATAGGGTTGCTATGAGTCAGAATCGACTCGATAGCAGTGGGTTTTTTTCACAAGAGAACTATAGAAGGAGAATGACATTGCTAATTACAAATGAAATCAGCACAAATTTCATGAAGTTAAAAAATTATAATAGAAATATAAAAGCACAGAGCTTTGAAATAATGTCCTAATCCTCCTTCTACAACATTAGTATCATAATTTGTATTCTCAGCCTGTTTGTAATACTTAAAAATTTATAATCATTGTATTTGTACTACTTATATTCTACTTTTTTTCACTTGCTAATAAATAATATCCATTTTTCACGGTTCTCTGATCTTTGTAATTACCAGCTTGAATGACTGTAGGATATTGCATCAAGTGACAGTACTCTGATCATCTCCTCAAGCCTCTGTTGTTGAACATTTAGTTTGCTTCTAGCTTTTTTGATATTAGAAAACAACATAGCATGGGTGCATATGCATTTTCTCATATTTTTTATTATTTCCTTAGGATAAAAGAAGCCCTTGTGGCACAATGGTTAAGAGCTCGGCTGCTAACCAAAAAGGTTGACAGTTTGAATACACCAGCTGATCCTTGGAAACCCTATGAGGGCAGTTCTACCCTGTCCTATAGGGTCATTATGAGTTGGAATTGACTGGATGGCAACAGGTTTGATTAGGATAAAAACCAGTTGCTGTCAAATTGATTCTGATTCATGGAGACCCCGTGCGTGTCAGAGTAGAACAGTGCTCCATAGGGTTTTCAATGGCTGATTTTTCAGAAGTAGAATGCCAGGCCTTTCTTCTGAGGTGCCTCAAACCTCCAACCTTTCTGCTGGCAGCCAAGCTTGTTAGCCATTTGCACCACCCGGGGACTTCTTCCTTGGGTTAGATTTTCAGAAATTTCTCATTAAATTCACATATATTCTCAACTGACGATTAAGCTAGTTTTAACCACATGGGCATTGCTATATGTAATGTCAGAATTTCATGGGTTGAGTTGAAAATGCTAATCTGGAAGAAGACACTTCCCTCTGGTGCTTTGTCTATGACTTGAGTAATCTCCTTTCAGGTGGCCGGGGTGTCTGAGCTATCTACACTAAGCCTACCAGTAAAGTTCCCAGGGTTATGTTTAACTCAGTCATCAATGAAGTGTAGTTAATTATATTTTAGTAATTAACCACTTGTTAGTTATTCTTACATATTAGAAAATTGAAAATTAAATAAGATTTACAAATTGGGCTAACTCTTAAAAGAACTCAATGGGCTAGGTATTCTTAAGTGTCTTCCATATTGTAATTATTTAAATAATGATATTCCTCCATTCTTGAAGATATTGCCTATTCACAATAAATTTCAGCCCAAATTAAACTTAAAACCCAGTTCTACATTCTCCACCCCATGGTCTTGACATATTCCCTGGCTCCTCTGCCTGACATTCTTCATTTCAACTTTGAAACACCCAGACCCATCCACACCTTGGCAGAAGGGATGCTGAGAGGAGGTTGCTAGAGGTGACAGACATCCAGGAGGTGGAATCTACGCGACTCTCTTACTGGTTGGATGTGGGGAATGAAGGAAAGGGAGGAGAACCTGGCTTGCTTTACTTGGTCAGACTGTGGTGCCATTCACCAAAACAGGGAGCCCTGGTGGAGGAGCTGGTTGCTGATAGTTTCTGGCTTAAAAGTGCTGAGTTTGAATTGCCTGTGGAACATTCAGGAAGAGATCTCTAGTAACAAGTTGGGCTTTTTGGACCAGAGCTCAGAGAAGGGTTTGGCGGGGGATAGACTTGGGAATAATAAGTATAGAGCTTTTGTCGAGTCCTTGGGCATTGTTACCCACAATCCTACAGCTCTTTGGTGGCCCTAAGAAATAGGAAAAGCGATGAAGTCCACAAGGCTATCAGGATCCTGTAAGGATTCACTTCTGAGGGAGTAAATTCCCTTGTTCTCCTATTCAAGAAACCATTTATTATAGCAAAGCAGCCCTAATTTATTTACCCTGAGCAGTGACTGGGTCAGTGGGAGCAACAGCAGATCTGCAGAATTCCAGAAGTTCTCAACTATCCATGCTTGAGTTTATATATTTCTGTAAAGCTCCAAACTCTTTCCTTCTGTGGTCTCTCTTCTGACTCTACCTAGGTTTCCACCCCAAACCTCCTAAGGGATGAATGATTTGTACCACCCTTGGTGGTCCTACAGGGCTGCCTCCTTCCCGGGCTAAATTAGGCTGGCATGCCTCTCCTTGTACTGCCATGACATTGTAAAAAAGGGAATGGTCGAGTGTCCCACACTCCTTCCGTGGAGAGAACAGGGAGTTACTTACTTACTTAGCATCATTTTTATAGATTTGAGTTAGTGTTAAAAATGATCTTTTTTAAAAACTGTCCTTAAAATGTTGTTTCTAGCTTTTTTTTCCCTCAAATTAAATTCTTTTTTTTCCCCTGAAATATTATTTAAATTTCAACATGCTAGTGTATTTTATTGCCAATTTGCTCTCCAGACTAAAGTGGATCAGATGTCCCAGAAACAATGTGTAGAGTGCTAGGAAAAGATGGTGGGAGGAAGTGGCCTAAAGGGATTACTCAGCTGCTGGGTGTTTCTGGAGGAAATGGTGCAAACACCTAAATTGGTGTCATTATCAGTTCATGGTCTCCAGTAGGGTTCTTAACACTGTTCCTCCCCCAACCCAATGTTTCCCTAGTCACCTCTCTTTCCTGTGCTCTCCTTCAATCATTTAAAACTCTTTCCATTAAACCAAACAATAGCTTAGTTTAATTAGTAAAGATTATCTGCCTCGAGCATTGTGGTCTTTTAAAGAGCAGCCTATACAGGATCAAATTGGCAACAGCAACTCGAAAGCTTATGTGTCCTTCTTCAGAAAAGGAGGGTGAGAATGGCTGCACAGCTTGAAGAGTGTAATTAGTGTCACTAAATTGTACTTGTAGAAATTGTTGAATTGGTATATCTGCTGTTGTGTATATTTTCAACAACAAAATAAAATAAATTATTAAAATTAAATAAAACTCTTTTCACTCTTCTTACACCTTAGCAGCTGACCTTGTCTCTTACTTTACAGAGAAGACAGAAGTCATCCAACAGGAGCTTCTCAACTACCTACCACTTTCCATCCTGTTTCCTGACTCCCTGTTTGTATGGCTGTATTTTTCCACCAGTTTCTAACACTTAATCAGGACTTCTTCTGTTCCAGGCAGTAGTTTGTGCTTTGTCTAGATTTTCTAATTTATGCTGTCATAACAACCCTATGAGATAGGTAAATATTATACTACTACTACCAGTTGTCATTGAGTCAATTTCAACTCATGGGGACTTCATGTGTGTCAGAGTACAACTGAGTGCAACTGTACTCCATAGGGCTTTCAATTGCTGATTTTTTGAAAGTAGATCTCCAGATCTTTCTTCTGAGGCATCTCTGGATGGACTCAAACCTCCAGACTTTCAGTTAGCAACCCAGCACTCTAACCATTCATACCACCTAGGGACTCCAGAATAGTGTACCTGTTGCTGTCGAGTCGATTCCAACTCATTGTGACCCTATAGGACAGAGTAGAACTGCCCCATAGGGTTTCCAAGGAGAGACTTGTCGGCTGGAACTGCTGACCTGTTGGTTCTTGACAACTGCGCCAGCAGGGCTCTCCAAAATCATATAGTGGTACTCAATTTACAGATAAACAAACAAAAAATGATTAGAGAAGATACTATAAACTCTAAGCTCCAACATATGGTAGAGTGTCTGGGACTGAGTAGTTCAATAAACGATTTTTAAAATTAATTTTAATCTAGAAGAAATGTAAACCTATGCAGAAAATGTAGTGCATAGGAAAGGTTTGAAGACATAAGACAAAGAAGGAATCAATAACAGAACAACATCTCATAGTTGATAGAGGCTCAAAGAACACAGTTGGGGAGATGGGCTTTCAGCAGAAAGGAGAACTCTTCTTTAGAGACCAGGGGACTGGGGCAAGGGTGGGAGCAAATGCAGATGTTCATAAGAGACTGAAGGAGTCTCTATAGGCCAAGTGTCTTCAGAGACAGCGTCGAGGCAATAAGGATGGTGGCTGGAGGAGAGGAGCTAAGTCTGGAATAGCTGCTGTAAGAAATGGGAGGTGGGGGGCTGACCAAAGACCAACAAAAGGGATCAGCTGGTGCCCCCATGGCTGGAGGAAGAAAGCGTTTATTGAGTGCCTACTCCATGCTAACCCCCACGCATCTGTCAGTTTGTCATACTGTTGGGTCTTGCATGTTGCTGTGATGCTGGAAGCTATACCACCAGTATTCAAATATCAGCAGGGTCACCCATGGAGGACAGGTTTCAGTTGAGCTTCCAGACTAAAACAGACTAGGAAGAAGGACCCAGTGATCTACTTCTGAAAAGAATTAGCCAGTGAAAACCTTATGAATAACAGTAGAACATGGTCAGATATAGTGCCAGAAGATGAGCTCCTCAGGTTGGAAGGCACTCAAAATACAACTGGGGAAGAGCTGCCTCCTCAAAGTAGAGTCGACCTTAAATGTTGTGGATGGAGTCAAGCTTTCGGGAGCTTCATTTGCTGATGTGGCAAGACTCAAAATGAGAAGAAACAGCTGCAAACATCCATTAATAGTCAGAATGTGGAATGTACAAAGTATGAATCTAGGAAAATTGGGACTCATCATAATTAAAATGGAATGCATAAACATTGATATCCTAGGCATTAGTGAGCTGAAATGGACTAGTATTGGCCAATCTGAATTTGACAATAATATGTTCTACTATGCCGAGAATGACTACTTGAAGAGGAATGATATTGCATTCATCATCAAAAAGAACATTTCAAGAACTATCCTGAAGTACAACACTGTCAGTAATAGGATGATATCCGTACGCCTATAGGAAGACCAGTTAATACAACTATTATTCAAATTTGCACACCAACCACTAAGGCCACATATGAAGAAATTGAAGATTCTTACCTACTTCTGCAGTCTGAAACTGATGGAACAGGCAATCAGAATGCCTTGATAATTACTGGTGATTGGAATGTGGAAGTTGGAAACAAAGAAGGATCAGTAGTTGGAAAAGATGGCCTTGGTGATAGAAACTATGCTGGAGATTGCATGATAGAATTTTGCAAGACCAACGACTTCTTCATTGCAAATACCTTTCTTCACCAATATAAATGGTGTCTATACAGGTGGACCTCCCCAGACGGAATACACGGGAATCAAATTGACTACCTCTGTGGAAAAGCTCAATATCATCAGAACAAGGCCAGGGCCGACTGCAGAACTGATCATATTGCACATATGCAAGTCTAAGTTGAAGCTGAAGAAAATTGGAACAAGTCCACTAAATTCAAAATATGACCTTGAGTATATCCCACCTGAATTTAGACACCACCTCAAGAATAGATTTGACATGCTGAGCACTAAAGACCAAAGATCAGACGAGTTGTGGAATGACATCAAGGACATCATACATGAAGAAAGCAAGAAGTCATTAAAAAGACAGGAAAGGAAGAAAAGACCAAAAAGTATGTCAGAAGAGACTCTGAAACTTACTCTTGAACGATGAGCAGCTAAAAGAGCTGAACAGAAGATTTCAAAGGTGGCTCGAGAAGATAAAGTATTATAATGACATGTGCAAAGACCTGGAGATAGAAAACCAAAAGGGAAGGACATGCTCCACATTTCTGAAGCTGAAAGAACTGGAGAAATAATTCAAGCCTTGAGTTGCAATATTGAAGGATTCTACCAGGAAAATATTAAAAGATGCAGGAAACATCCAAAGAAGATGGAAGGAATACACAGAGTCACTGTACCAAAAAGAATTGGCTGACATTAAACCATTTCAAGAGATAGCATACGATCAGGAACTGATGGTATAGAAGAAAAAAGTCCAAGCTGCACTGAAGGCTTTGGTGAAAAACAACGCTCCAGGAATTGACAGAATACCAGTTGAGATGTTTCAACAAACGCTGGAGGTGCTCACTGGTCAATGTCAAGAAATTAGGAAGACAGCTACCTGGCCAACCAACTGGAAGAGATCCATATTTATGCCTATTCCTAAGAAAGGTGATCCAACCTGATGTGGATATCATCGAACAATATCATTAATATCATATACAAGTAAAATTTTGCTGAAGATCATTCAAAAGCAGCTGCAGCAGTATATTGACAGGGAACTGCCAGAAATTCAAGCCGAATTCAGAAGAGGACATGGAACCAGGGATATCATTGCTGATGTCAGATGGATCCTGGCTGAAAGCAGAGAATAGCAGAAAGATGTTTACCCGTGTTTTATTGACTATGCAAAGGCATTCGACTGTGTGGATCATAACAAATTATGGATAACATAGTGAAGAATGGGAATTCCAGAAGTCTTAATCGTGCTCATGAGGAACGTGTACATAGATCAAGAGGCATTCATTGGAACCAAACAAGGAAATACTTCGTGGTTTAAAGTCAGGAAAGGTGTGCGTCAGGGTTGTATCCTTTCTTCATACCTATTCAATCTGTATGCTGAGCAAATAATCTGAGAAGCTGGACTATATGAAGAAGAAAGTGGCATCAGGATTGGAGGAACACTCATTAACAACCTGTGATATGCAGATGACACAACCTTGCTTGCTGAAGGTGAAGAGGACTTGAAGCACTTACTGATAAAGATCAAAGACCACAGTCTTCAGTGTGGATTACACCTCAACATAAAAAAACAAAAATCCTCAGAACTGGACCAATAAGCAACATCATAATAAATGGAGAAAAGATTGAAGTTGTCAAGGGTTTTATTTTACTTGGATTCACAATCAACACTCATGGAAACAGCAGTCAAAAAATCAAAAGATGCATTGCATTGGGCAAATCCGCTGCAAAAGACCTCTTTAAAGTGTTGAAAAGCAAAGATGTCACCTTGAAGGTGCGCCTGACCCAAGTCATGGTATTTTCAATCACCTCATATTCATGCGAAAGCTGGATGATGAACAAGGAAGACTGAAGAAGAATTGGTGCCTTTGAATTGTGGTGTTGGTGAAGAATATTGAATATACCATGGACTGCCAAAAGCATGAACAAACCTGTCTTGAAAGAAGTGCAACCAGAATGCTCCTTAGAAGCAGGAGTGGTGAGGCTACGTGTCACATACTTTGGACATGTTATCAGGAGGGATCAGTCCCTGGAGGACATCATGCTTGGTAAAGTAGAGGGTCAGTGAAAAAGAGGAAGACCCTCAACAAGATGGATTGACACAGTGACTGCAACAATGGGTTTAAGCATAACAATTGTGAGGATGACACAGGACTGGGCAGTGTTTCTTTCTATTGTACATAGGGACCCTATGAGTCTGAACTGACTCAACAGCACCTAACAACAACAACAAGAACTCCATGCTAAGAGTCCTGGGTGGCATAAACATTTAAGCACTTGACTACTAACTGAAAGGCTGACAATTTGAACCCACCCAGAGGTGCCTTGGAGGAAAGGCCTGGCTTTCTGCTTCTGAAGGATCGCAAGCATGAAAGCCCTATGGAGCACAGTTCTACTCTGTAACACATGGGGTCAGCATGCGTCAGAATGACTTGATGACTACTGGTACTCCATGCCAAGAGCATGGATCCTGGCATTTGATCTTCTCAGTAGCCCTGTGAACTACTATTTCACAGTCAAGGAAACTGAAACTCACTGGTAACTTTCAAAGCCACACAGTGAAGGAAACTGGATAGAAATTTAGATCTGACTCCAAAACCCCATGTACTTTCCCCACACCCAGCTGCCTCATGCAGCTTTTGGCTCATTACAAGAGAAAAGCTTGGGGTGGCCTTCTCATTCAGTAATCAGCTGTTGGCTGGCTCAAAGTTTTTAAATCTCTCCTTTTCTGGGCCATGAACAAAGAGAGGGTGCTTATGGTCACAGAGGCACTACATTTGCCAATGCTATAGATTTTAAAGCTGCTGGATTAACTCATTCTGCATGTCTCTCTTCTTATTGGGTATCTGGAAGTTTGTATTCATTTGGTCCCTTTATTAGATACCCAACAGGCACAGAATATGTCTGCTCTGAATATAAGTCACTTTAACCAAGTGTTTTTATACAAATTAAATTTCATAAATGATGTACAACTGAGCCCAAGTGTCTTAGTCATCTAGTGCTGCTCTAACAGAAATACCACAAGTGGATGGCTTTAGCAAAGAGAATTTTATTCTCTCATAGTCCAGTAGGCTACAAGTCCAAATTCAGTCCAGGGGAACACTGTCTCCATTGGCTCTGGAGGAAGGTCCGTGTCATTAATCTTCCCTTGATCTGGGAGCTTCTCTGTGAAGGAACCTCAGGTCCAAAGGATGCGTTCTGCTCCTGGCACTGCTTTCTTGGTGGTAGGAGGTTCCCATGTGTCTCTGCTCACTTCTCTCTTTTATATCTCAAAAGAGATTGGATTAAGACACTAATCTTGTAAACTTCATCAGTATAACCTCATCATAGTGATAGAGTTTACAACACATAAGGAAATCACATCAGATTACACAATCATACAGCACTGGGAATCATGACCTAGCCAAGCTGACAGATATTTTTGGGGGACACAATTCAATCCATGACACCAAGTCTTTAAAGCAGGGATGTGAAATGATATTTCTATAACTCTTGGAATTTTTTTCTAGCTGAATGGGATCCACCTATTCCTAAATTTTTTGATTCCTAAAATTATCCATCAAAGACTCAGCTCTTGAAATAAGTTACAAGCCTGGATACTTTTTAAAGTCCAAATGTCCTGTTAAAATCCAGATGAACTGTTCCTTGTATTAGGCAATTACACTTTAGTGAGAATGACAGATCAGAAAAATGATTGGGATGAGAGAAGGTGATATGAGAGCATGTCCTGGACTTCTTGGGGGTAGTGGGAAGATGCGGTTGTTACCAAAGAGGCAAGAGGAATAAAGGAGGAGAGACTGGAGTCACAAAGATCAACTTTGTGTAGGAGAGGGCAAGAGGTAGAGAGAAGAGTCCAGGCAGGGAACATCAGCAAAGGTAGCTCCTTGTACTTGGGCAGATCAAGGGCAAACACCAGAACCAGAAGGCAAGAGGCAGGCTTAAGGGCCCTCAGTTTAGAATCATAGGGAGGTTGGGTAAGGAACACTCAGGATAGGGTGTGGTGAGGGATAGAACCTGGTTGCTTTGATATTTAGGGGGTGGGGGAGTGGTGACTTGTCTTTGTGTGTATGTGGATCAGAGAGGACTAAAGGACCGGAGTCAGGACTCACAGATGTGTTAGTAACTTCACATCTCTAAAGGTGGCCATCAAAGATTCAACAAAGACTCCTTGGGTTAGTCCAAGGGAAAAGAGTGTATGTTGCCTCCTTTGTAGTAGAATGGACGAGGTGTTGGGAAATTTCTCTGCCCGTGTATATCTACCCAATGAGGACCTTGCCAATAACCCTGGATGTATTTCTAACACCAACATTTATTAGTAAGTTTTTATTTATTAAATGTTGTTGAGCCAGAAAGCATACTCTTTGTATAATTTATTTTTTATACCTCACAGAAATCCTGGTATAGACAGGGCATGTACTCTATTCTATATTCCTTTCCTTGGAGTCTTGATGGATTTGGTTAGCAAAATTTCATTGTAAATAAAAGGGTATGGGATAGGGTTTAGTACCTGAGAAGGAAATATGGAAGTTACAAAAGACAGGAGGAAAACAAAGAAAGAAGGCTGGAGGGACCCCAAAGACATACTTCTTGACCCCAACCTAGCAGTGTTGGTCCACAGGCTCTGGTCCAATGGTTGACATATGGGTACTTTAGAGGTAAGCTACAGGGCTGGAGAGTCACATAAAATAGGTGTGAATGGCATCCAAAGTGTTTCTATAAAGTCTTGATTGTGCTAGGGAAATAACACTGGTGATAATTCAAATGGAATTAACACCTTTTGTTGTTAACCTGACACTTCTCACACAAGTTAATGAATAGCTTACAGTAAAGTTAAACCTGTAACTTCAGGGGCCTAGAAAAGAGTTATTGACTTACCTCAGACACACCCTTACTTTATTGAACTTGGAAACATCTGTGTTAGTCTTGCACTAATCCTTCTTGAGTTGGCACAACATGACTGTGCTAGAAAGTTTCACGGAATTCACCACATTCATCCTTTAATTAGACTAAACTTGGATTTAAAAGCTTCTGTGTGATTTGGAAAACTCTGGTCTTTGGTCTCAGACTGCTAAATCCTTTGAGAATTTTGAGTGCAAATATACAAAATCATAATAAGGTGTAAAGTTCTGTTAATCTGAAGAGTATGTGAGCTGTTTTAAACCTAGAGTATTTCAGACTTAATTATTTCCTTCATATGAAATTTGACTTTCCAGCATAAAAATTATGAAGTGTAAATTTTTCTAGCATATAGAATTACAAGTCTAAAATATGGAAACTGTATATGGATGTAACTTTGCTAAACTGGCCACAGTATTTTGTTGGAACTACGATTAAAAAAATCTTTTTTTGCATCATCTGGATGTTTCTTGTCATAAGCTTTCTTCTCTGTTCTTTATCTTCTCTCTGTTCTCACTATTAAGCTTGACTGTAAGCTCGTTTTCTCTATGGGCAGTTAGTGTCACATAAAGTGTCTACAGCTGCATGTGGTAGGTACTCCTAATCCTCTCTTACATCATGGTAGTTAATGGAGACACTGAATGTAATTATATGATGCTCAGTTCTCTGCGTATAGTAGCTGCTCAACAATGTGTGTTGGATTATTTCATTTTTAAAACAGCATAAATTAAAAATAATAATAATAGAAAATTTCTATTTTGAGAGGGTTAACGCACTAATACTTTTTATTGTTGTTAGTAGTCATTGAGCTGGCTCCGACTCATGGCAACCATAGGTATAACTGAACAAAACTTTGCCTGGTCCTGCACCATCTTCATGATTGTTAGTATGTTTGAGTCCACTGTTTCCACTATTGTGTAGTGCCTTCCAACCAAGAGGGCTCATCTTCCAGCACAATACTGGACAATTTTCTCATCATCCATTGGGTTTCATTAGCTAATTTTTGGAAGTAGATTACCAGGCTCTTCTTCCTAATCTATCTTAGTCTGGGAGCCCTGCTGAAACCTGCCCACACGGGTGCCCTGTTGGTATTTGAAATACCAGTGGCATAGCTTCTATCATCATAGCAACACGCAAGCTACAGCATTACGACAAACTGACGGATGGAAGTTGGAAGGTACTGACACTTAACCATTTATAAATACTTAGGAAGTCACAAATATCTCATTGGGGAGTATCATTTCTTGCATTTCCTTCTTCCTTTTTATATCTAGAGATTTAAAATGTGATATTTTTGTAACAAACATGTCATTTGTTTCTCAGAGGAAAAATGTGAGAAGGGCAGAGCAATAATTATTATCCCTATCTCATGAATGAGGAAAACTGAGTTCTGACAAGTTAACGAGATTACAGTCTAATAAAAGACTAAGGCAAGAACACAGTTATTCTGATCTTAGTCTGGTTATCTTTGTACTTTACTTCATTGCTTTAAGTAAAAGACAGAGTTAATGATGGAGAGAGAGGGAACATGTGAATGTATTAGTGATGGGGACTGTGGTAGTCATTAATGCCACTCAACAAATATTTCCAGTTTTTCTTTTTCTGGGCACATGATAGGATTACTTCCCTGTATTCTTTGGATTGGGTATAGTCAGATGATTTGCTTTGGCCAGGGACACATGTAGATGTGACATGTATCATTTCCAGTCTGAAACTTTAAGGATTAGTACACACACTTATATATTCCTTTGCCACTGATGTAGTGATCATGGCAGCCCATGCCAAGATAAAGCTTTTGTCAACCTGGATCTCTAGGTGCCTAAGGTGAGTAGGAGACCTTTGCCAACACGTGCTGGACATATGTAAGTGATAAGTTAATTTTGGTTGTGTTAAGCCACTGATATATTGGAGTTGTTTGTTACTGCAGCAAAACCTAGGTTATTCTGATTGATATAGGTATTAACTCACCCATCGCCGTTGAGTCAATTTCAACTTACAGCGACCCCAGAGGACAGTAGAACTGCTCCATAGAGTTTCCAAGGAGCGGCTGGTGGATTCAAAACTGCAAACCTTTTGATTAGCAGCCACAGCTCTTAACCACTGCACCACCAGGGCTCAGATACAGATATTAACCGAAAAAACCAAACAAGTTGTGGTCGAGTAAGGAGAACAAGTAGGTAAAAAATGCATGGATCAATGGATAAATGGATGGATGGTTAAATAAATGAATGGATGGACCAACATAATAATTCATGTCTAGATAAATCTGTTCTCTCTGCATCCATGTTCAAAGTCATAGACTCAAACAAAATCATTGGATTCTAGAAGGATATTTTAAAAAAAAATTTTTTTAATTGTGTTTAAGTGAAAGTTTATAGCTCAAGTTAGTTTCTCATACAAAAATCTATACACACATTGTTATCTGACCCTAGTTGCTCTCCCTATAATGTGACAGCACACTCCTCCTTTCCACCCTGGATTTCTCATGTCCATTCAGCCAGCTCCTGTCCCCTTCTGCCTTCTCATCTCGCCTCCAGACAGGAGCTTCCCGTTTAGTCTCGTGTATCTACTTGAACTAAGAAGAACACTCTTAACGACCATGATTTTGTGTCTTATAGTCCAGTCTAATCTTTGTCTGAAGAGTTGGCTTCAGGAATGGTTTTAGAGAGTCCAGGGCCATGTCTTCTAGGGTCCTTCCAGTCTCAGTTAGACCATTAAGTCTGGTCTTTTTACTCGATTTTGAGTTCTGCACCCCACTTTTCTCCTGCTCCGTCAGGGATTCTCTGTTATGTTCCCTGTCAGGGATGTCATTGGTGGTAGCTGGGCACCGTCTAGTTCTTCTGGTCTCAGGCTGATGGAGTCCCTGGTTTATGTGGGCCTTTGTTTCTTGGGCTAATATTTTCCTTGTGTCTTCGGTGTTCTTCATTCTCCTATGCATCAGGTGGGTTGGGACCAAATGATGTATCTTAGATGGCTGCTTGCTAGATTTTAAGACCCCAGACACCACTCACCAAAGTAGGATACAGAACATTCTCTTAATAGACTTTGTTATGCCAATTGACCTAGATGTCCCCCAAAACCATGGTCCCGAAATCTCCGCCACTGCTACTCTGTCCCTCGAAGTGTTTGGTTGTATTCAGGAAACTTCTTAGCTTTTGGTTTACTCTAGTTATGCTGACATCCCCTGTGGTGTGTGTTGTCCGTCCCTTCACCTAAGATAATTCTTGTCTACTATCTAGTTAGTGAATACCCGTATACCCCTCTCCCTCCCTCTCCACCCTCGTAACCATCAAATAATGTTTTCTTCTGTGTTTAAACCTTTTCTTAAGTTCTTATAATAGCGGTCTCATACAATATTTGTCCTTTTGCAACTGACTAATTTTACTCAGCATGATGTCTTCCAGATTCATCCGTGTTATGAGATGTTTCACGGATTCATCTTTGTTCTTTATCATTGTGTAGTATTCCATTGTGTGAATATACTATAATTTGTTTATCCATTCGTCTGTTGATGGGCACCTAGGTTGTTTCCATCTTTTTCTGTTGTGAATGGTGCTGAAATGAACACGGGTGTGCATATATCTACTCGTGTGACGGCTCTTATTTCTCTAGGATATTCCAAGGAGTGGGATTGCTGGATTGTATGGTACTTCTATTTCTAGCTTTTTAAGGAAGCACCAAATCAATTTCCAAAGTGGTTGAACCATTTTATATTCCCACCAGCAGTGTATAAGTGTTCCAGTCTCTCCACAACCTCTCCAACATTTATTACTTGGTGTTTTTTGGATTAATGCTAGCCTTGTTGGGGTGGGATGGTAACTCATTGTAGTTTTGATTTGCATTTCTCTAATGGCTAATGATCGTGAGCATATCCTCATGTATCTGTTAGCTGCCTGAATGCCTTCTTTGGTGAAGTGCCTGTTCATATCATTTATCCATTTTTTAATTGGGTTATTTGTCTTATTGTTGTTGAGATATTGCAGTATCTTGTAGATTTTAGAGCTTAGACTCTGATTGGATTCATACAGAAAAAATTTTTCCCCCCAGTCTGTAGGTTGCCTTTTTACTCTTTTGGTGAAGTCTTTTGATAAGCATAAGTGTTTGATTTTTAGAAGCTCCCAGTTATCTAGTTTCTCTTCTGGTGTTTGAGTATTGTTAGTAATGTTTTGTATTCTGTTTATGCCATGTATTAGGGTTCCTAGCATTGTCCCTATTTTTTCTTCCATGATCTTTATCATTTTAGATTTTATATTTAGGTATTTGATCTATTTTGAGATAGTTTTTGTACATGATATGAGGTATGGTCTTGTTTCATTTTTTTGCAAATGGATATCCAGTTATGCCAGCACCATTTGTTAAAGAGATTGTCTTTTCCCTAATTAACAAACTTTGGGCTTTTGTCAAACACCAGCTGCTCATAGGTGAATGAATTTATGTCTGGATTCTCAATTCTGTTCCATTGGTCCATCTGTCTGTTGTTGTACCAGTACCAGGCTGTTTTGACTACTGTGATGGTATAATAGGTTCTAAAATCAGGTAGTGTGAGGCCTCCCACTTTGTTCTTCTTCTTGAGTAATGTTTTACTTATCTGGGGCCTCTTCCCTTTCCATATGAAGTTGGTGATTCGTTTCTTCATCTCATTAAAAAATGTTGTTGGAATTTAGATCGGGATTGCATTGTATCTGTAGATCACTTTGAGTAGAACTGACATTTTCACTATGTTGAGTCTTCCTATCCATGAGCAAGGCATGTTTTTCCAGTTATGTAGGTCTTTTTAGGTTTCTTGCAGTAGTGTCTCATAGTTTTCTTTGTATAGATCTTTTATGTCTCTGGTTAGATTTATTCCTAAGTATTTTATCTTCTTGGGGGCTATTGTAAATGGTATTGATTTGGTGATTTCATCTTGGAAGTTCTCTTTGTTGGTGTGGAGGAGTCCAACTGATTTTTGTATGTTTATCTTGTATCCTGATACTCTGTTGAAATCTTCTATTAGTTCCAGTAGTTTTCTTGTGGATTCTTTGGGGTTTTCTGTGTATAAGATCATATTATCTGCAAATAGAGATACTTTTACTTTTTGTATCTATTCGGATGCCCTTTATTTCTTTTCCTAGCCTAATTGCTCTAGCTAGGACCTCCAGCACAATGTTGAATAAGAGTGGTCATAAAGGGCATCCTTATCTGATTCCCGTTCTCAAGGGGAATGCTTTCAGACTCTCTCCACTTAAGATGATTTGGGCTGTTGGCTTTGTATAAATGCCTTTGTTATGTTGAGGAATTTCCCTTCTATTCCTATTTTGCTGAGAGTTTTTTTTTTTATCATGAGTGGGTGTTGGACTTCGTCATGTGCTTTTTCTGCGTCAATTGATAAGATCATGCAGCTCTTGTCTTTTGTTTTATTTATGTGATGGCTTATATTAATTATTTTTCTAATGTTGAACCATCCCTGCGTACCTTGTATGAATCCCACTTGGTCATGGTGAATTATTTTTTTGATATGTGGTTGAATTCCATTAGCTAGAATTTTGTTGAGGATTTTTGCATCTGTGTTCATGAGGGATATTGGTCTGTAATTTTCTTTTTTTGTGGTGTCTTTACCTGGTTTTGGTATCAGGGTTATGCTGGCTTCATAGAATGAGTTTAGGAGTATTCTTTCCTTTTTTGGGGGTGGGGGATTTTTTAAATTACCTTTTCAATCTCTTCTTTCGTTATAGGTTTATTTAGTTGTTCTACCTCTGTTAGTGTTAGTTTAGGTAGGTAGTGAGTTTCTAGAAATTTTTCCATTTCCTCTAGGTTTTCAAATTTGTTAGAGTACAATTTTTCTTAGTATTCTGTTATGATTCTTTTAATTTCAGTTGGGTCTGTTGTGATATCACCCATTTCATTTCTTATTTGGGTGATTTACTTCTTCTCCTGTTTTTCTTTTGTCAGTTTGGCCTATGGTTTATCAATTTTGTTGATCTTTTCAAAGAACCAGCTTTTGGTTTTGTTAACTCTTTCAATTGTTTTTCTATTCTCTATTTCATTTAATTCTGCTCTAATTTTTATTATTTCCTTTCTTTTGTTGCCCCAAGGCTTTTTTTTGCTGCTCTCTTTCTACTTGTTCCAGTTGTAGGGTTAACGTTTTGATTTTGGCCCTTTCTTCTTTTTGGATGTGTGCATTTGTTGTTATTAATCTGACGTCTGAGTACTGCTTTTGCTGTGTCCCAAAGGTTCTAGTAGGATGTGTTTTCATTCTCATTTGATTCTGTGAATTTCTTTATTCCATCCTTAATTTCTTCTATAACCCAGTAGTTTTTGAGCAAGGTGTTGTTCAGTTTCCATGTGTTTGATTTTTTTTCCTTACTTTTTCTGTTATTGATTTCTACTTTTATGGCTTTATGGTCAGAAAAGATGCTTTGTAATATTTTGATGCTTTGTGTTCTGTTAAGGCTTGCTTTATGGCCTAATATATGCTATCTTCTGGAGAATGTTCCCTGTGTGTTGGAAAATAAAGTATTCTTGGTTGCTGTTGGGTGGAGTGTTCTGTATACGTCTATGAGATCAAGTTGATTGATTGTGGCCTTTAGATCTTCTGTGTCTTTATTGAGCTTCTTTCTGGATGTTCTGTCTACAAGGATATTTTTAATGAGAACACATTTATGTGTTCATTTTCATCAGCAAAGTGTCTACAGCTGCATGTGATACTTGTAATCGCATTGGGGTAAGAAGAAAAATAGTCCCCCAAAGATGTCACTTCATAATCTCTGGAATTGGGTGATACAGATTGAATTGTTTTGCCCCAAAATATCTGTCAATTTGGCTAGGCCATGGTTCCCAGTATTATATGATTGTCCACCATTTTGTTATCTGATGTGGTTTACCTATGTCTTGTAAATCCTATGTCTATGATGTTAAAGAGGTGGGATTAGTGCTGTTATGTTAATGGGGCAGGACTCAATCTACAAGATTAAGTTGTGTCTTAAACCAATCTCTTCTGAGATATAAAAGAGAGAAGCAAGCAGAGAGAGGGGGGACCTCATACCACCAAGAAACAAGAGCCAGGAGAATAGCAGGTTCTTTGGACCCAGGGTCCCTGCACTGAGAAGCTTCTCAACTGGTGAAGATTGATGACAAAGACTGTCATGGACTGAATTATGTCCCCCCAAAAATGTGTGTATCAGTTTGGCTGGGCCATGATTCCCAGTATTGTATGATTTTGTACCATTTTGTAATCTAATATGATTTCCTTATGTGTTGTAAACTCAATCACTACGATCTAATAAGATGGATTAGTGGCAGTTATACTGATGAGGTTTACAAAATTGGATAGTGTCTTAAGCCAATCTCTTTTGAAATATAAAAGAAAGAAGTGAGCAGAGACACATGGCAACCTCATATCACAAAGAAAGCAGTGCCGGGAGCAGAGGATGTCCTTTGGACCTGAGGTTCCTGCACAGAGAATCTCCCAGACCAAAGGAAGGTTGATGACATGGACCTTCCTCCAGAGCTGACAGAGAAAGCGTTCCCCTGGAGCTGACACCCTGAATTTGGACTTGTAGCCTAGTGGACTATGAGAAAATAAACTTCTCTTTGCTAAAGCCATCCACTTGTGATATCTCTGTTATAGCAGCACTAGACAAGGACCTTCCCCCAGAGCTGACAGGGAGAGAAAGCCTTCCCTTGGAGGTGATGCCCTGAATTCAGACTTCTAGCCAGCCTCCTAGACTGTGAGAGAATAAATCTCTCTTTGTTAAAGCCATCCACTTGTGGTATTTCTGTCATAGCAGCACTAGATAACTAAGACACTTGGGAATATGTTACCATATATGGCAAAAGGAATTTTACAGATGTGATTAAGTTAAGAATCTTGAGACGGGAAGGTTATCCTGGATTATCTGGGTGGGACCTATGTAATCACAAGGATCCTTGTAAGTGACACAGTGAGGCAGGTGAGTCTGAGAAGGAGGTGTGACTTCAGAAGGAGAGATCAGAGTGATGCAACTGCTGGAAGGGGACCATGAGCTGAGGAATGCGACAGCTCCAGAAGCTGGAAAAGGCAAAAAAACAGATCCTCCTCTAGAGCCTCCAGAAGGAACGCAGTCCTGCTAACACCTTGATTTTAGCCCCGGTGAGACCCATTCTGGACTTTTGACCTCAAGAACTGTAAGATAATAAATTTGTGTTGTTTTAAGCCACTGAATTTGTGGTGATTTGTTACAGCAGCAATAGGAAAATAATACATGTTGATATGCTCTCAAGAGGAACATAGAGGAAGAACAGCAAAAACTCACTGCAAATTCATCACTGCCACTGGGGAAAACCTGCTACATAATTTGTAATTTAAAGTCAGCTCAGGTGGGGAAGACTTCTCTGGCCCTGCCATCCAAAGTGATGCTGAAGCTCCTGAAGGACTTGTTGATGGTAACACTCTTGGAATTGCCTTTTTTGCCTGCGGTTCTCAAAGAAGGTGATGTTGCATAACCAGATTTTGATTTGTTACTGGAATTAACACCACCTTCAGATCATCGTTTAGCACCATCACAGAACTGAGAACTCTGGGTCTCTGAATCTCTTTTGCCACTGGACCAGGTCCAGCATTGCCCACTAATCCTTAAGCTCCTAGGGAACAGCAGCATGTCTTATATCACTTTGCATCTCCCTATGGATGTCAACACAGTAGTTTAAGGGAAATAAGTATCTTGTACAACACCACATTTTGAGGGCCTATAATGTGCCTGATATAAAAGTGAATAAAAAAGCATCTTGGCTCTCAAATAGCTCACAGTCTAGTGGGAGAGAAATAGACATGAATGCATAATTATGATATAATGTGGAAAGTGCTATAATTGAGAAGTATGAAGAGATTGCTATGGAAACCTAAGCAGGGAGTAATGAACTCAGTGTGAGGGAGTCAGGGAAGACCTTACAGAGGAGTTAAAATTTGGCTGGGTCTTTAAGAATAAAAGGCCCCTAGCAAGGATTTGCTACCAAAGAAGGGCCTTCTAGGCAGGGGGACAGCACACTGAAAGATGTGATGTTTGGTGTCTGCAGACAGTGAGAGAGTGGCTGGGGCTGGAATAGAAAATGCACAACACAAGCAGTACAAGTCATCTGCTTTATGCCTTCATTTGCAAGTCCACTCATCACTGGACAAGATGAGCGGTTCTTTTTGTTGTTAGTTGCTGTTGAGTTGGCTCTGACTCATGGCGACCTTATTTATGCATAACAGAATGAAACTTTGCCTGGTCCTATGCCATCTTCATGATTGTTGGTATGTCTGGGTTCATTGTTATTGTATCAATCCATCTCAGAGAGGATTTCCTTTGTTTTCGCTGACCCTCCACTTTACCAACCGTGATGAACTTTTCTAGTGGTTGGTCTTTCCTGATGACTTGTCCAAAGTAGGCGAGTGTAAGCTTACTGAGCTTACAATGTGTCTAAGGAGCACCCTGGCTGTATTTCTTCTATGACTGATTTGTTTATTCTTCTGGAAGTCTGCAGCATATTCAGTATTCTTCACCAACACCATAGTTCAAACGCATCAATTCTTCTTCTGTCAGTGGTTCTAACCCTACTGAATCAGAATCTCTGAGAGGAGGGTCCAGGCATAGCAACAGCATTTAAAATGGTGGCCCCAGGTGATTCTACTGAATAAAGAGGATTAAGAACACTGACCTAGATGAGCTCATGATTTCCTTCTAGATCAGAAATGATTTTATGAAAATAGCTTTGGTTTGGTTCTAACAAATGTCTTTTTAAAAATTTTTTATTGTGGTAAAATACATATGACAAGACATCTGCCACTTTACCCATTTTTAAGCATACAATTGAGCGTACATTAATTATATTCATCATGTTCTAACAAACCTCTTTTAATAACAACTTCCATTTTGAGAATATCATTTCTAAAAATAGAGTTTACTGCTAACCAAATTTAAATAAAGTCTGGCTACCTTAGGACTTAAAGAAATATTTTTGCTTCTTAAGAGTAGAAAGATTTTAAGATAATAATGATGCCTTCTGTCTTAGTCATCTAGTGTTGCTCTAACAGAAATACCACAAGTGGATAGTTTTAACAAAGAGAAGTTTATTCTCTCACAGTCCGGTAGGCTACAAGTCCAAATTCAGGGTGTCAGCTCCAGGAAAAAGCTTTCTCTGTCTGTCATCTCTGGAGGAAGGTCCTTGTGATGCATCAGTCTTCCTTTGGTCTAGGAGCATCTCAGCACAGGAACCTCAGGTCCAAAGGACACACTCTGCTCCCAGCACTGCTTTCTCGGTGGTATGAGGTTCCTCTGTGTCTCTGCTCGCTTCTCTCTTTTATATCTCAAAAGAGATTGCATTAAGACACTATCTAATCTTGTCAACCTCATCAGCATAACCTCATCACAGTGATAGAATTTACAACACATAAGGAGATCACATATAATCTCATCATAGTGATAAAGTTTACAACACATAAGGAAATCACATCAGATTACACAATCATACAGCACTGGGAATCATGACCCAGCCAAGCTGACAGATATTTTGGGGGGACACAACTCAATCCATGACACCTTCTAAAAGAAAATATATTATCTGAATAAGTTGGTATATATTATTCAGGAAATGAAATAATATGGCTTCTCTGAAAATTGGGTTGAGAGGTGGTATAATGCTCTATTCTTGGAACGGGAGTAGAGATTGTTGTCATGGTTTGAATTATGTCCCCCCAAAAATGTGTGTATCAATTTGGCTAGGCCATGATTCCTGGTACTGTGTGATTTTCCTGTTTGTTGTAAACCTGCCTCTATGATGTTAATGAGGGAGGATGGGTGGCAGTTGTGTTAGTAAGGCAGGACCTGATCTACAAGACTGGATTGTGTCCTGAGGCAATCTCTCAAGTTATAAACGACAGAAGTGAGCAGTGAGACAGGGGGACCTCATACCATCAAGAAAGCAGTGCCGGGAGCAGAGCGTGTCCTTTGGACTGGGGTCACTGTGCAGAGAAGCTCCTAGTCCTGGGGAACACCGAAGAGAAGAAGGCCGACAGAGAGCTGACGCCCAAAATTTGGACTTTTAGCCTACTTTGACTGTGAGGAAATAAATTCTCTTCGTTAAAACCATCCACTTGTGGTACTGCTGTTATGGCAGCACTAGATGACTAAGACAATTGTCAAACCTCAAACCAGGAGCATACCCTAAAGCCATTTTTCTGGTGAATTGTTGGGCTTAGCTGGGACTCTGAGTAGGACCAATATTGAACTTTCTTTTTCTACATAGGCCCGTACCCAGACACCAAACCCATTGCCATCAAGTCAGTTCTAACTCATAACGACCCTATAGAGCAGAGTGGAACTACCTTATAGGGTTTCCAAGGAGCAGCTGGTGGATTTGAACTGCTGACCTTTTGGTTAGCAGCCAAGCTCTTAACCACTGTGCCAGCAGGGCTCCATATATAGGCGGATGTCCCATATGAAAATAACCAATCTGATTAGAAGGGGCCAGAAAACACTGCAACGTCTTTACCCCAAATCTGCCAGCAGGCAAGTTCTCTGCCGTCTATGCTTTTTAAAAATCATCTGTTTGTGTTATTTACTGCCACTTCCAACTTGCCCATTTAAAAAAATATATATGGAAACATCTCTACTGTAATTTATGATGGTAGCTAACGTTTACTTCACCAGGCAGGTGCTGTTCTATGCATTTTACCTATATTAACGTTTAATCCTCCTAACAACCCTATGAAATGGGGACGATTATTATCTCTGTTTTACAGAGAAGGAAACTGAGTTGGACAGAGGCCAAATAACTTGTCAAAGATCACACACCAGTAAGGGGCAGAGTGGGGGCCAGGCAGTGGGGTCCAGAGCATGCACTCTCAACCCCTCCATTTTACTGGCTTTTTGCAGCTTAATGAGATAATAATGTAAAAATAATGTGCGAAATATTTTCCAGGATAATTAAGTTATAGCTTCTTTTGAGTTCCCATTAAATATGGCCAACAGGGCTTTTCTAGTGGTATCACAAAGAGTTTGCATCCCTTTCTTGGGTCTGACCCATGACCTTCTGCTTAGGTGCTGTCTTACAGAGTTAGGATGAGCCTAACAGTACCTTGGTGGTGAAAGCGGTTAACATACTCAGCTGCTAACCAAAAGGTTGGAGGTTCGAGTCCACCCAGAATGGCCTTGGAAGAAAGGTCTGGCAATCTACTTTCAAAAAAATCAGCCATTGAAAACCTTTTGGAGCACACATCTACTCAACACACATGAGATCACCATGAGTTGGAGTCAACTTGATGGCAACTGCTTTTTTGTTTGTTTTGTAACAGTTAAGATATAAAATCATACATGTTACCCAGAGTCAAGAAAACCTCAGAGTTTTTCGCTTTTTGGGTCTTTGGTTAAGGACTTGTCAGTTCTTTCAGGGTACCAGAGAAAGAGAAGATTTCTGCACTGACTCAACGTTACCCCAGAATTCTAAAACTTTCGTGAAGTCTTAGCATTGGGTAAGATAGTATCAGGTTCCTGCTAAGGATGATTAGATGAAGATGCACATGTTGATACGTATTTAGGATCCCAGAAGACCCGACGTGGGTTCAGCCCACTGCCTCCTGGACTACAATATGGTGGATCCCACCAGGTCTTGGAAAGCCATGCCTCAGACTAGAAAATGTGCTTTCATTTCTAGCTGAGTTGGTCTCAGTAAATAGGTATTTACTGAACAAAAAGAACATTTTAATATCTTTACTAATTAAAGGAATGCTTGGGTGGTGTAATAGTCAATACACTTGGCTGCTAACCTAAAGGATGGCAGTTGGAGTCCATCAGAGGCACCTTGAAAGAAAAGCCTGGTGATCTACTTTGGAAAAATCAGTCATTGATAACCCTGTGGAGCACAGTTTTACTCTGACACGCATGGGGTCACCATGAGCCAGAATCGACTGGACAGCAACTGGTTTATTAATTAAAACATCAACATTATTGGTCTCCTCAGTTCACAGCTTAGGTTTAATTTCTAGTTTAAGTAATAGAATCATACCCTATGTACACAATTCTTCATTATTTCTTTACAGGTGAAAGAGAAAGCAATCCAAATATGTCCTGTGTAGTAAGAGTTCAGCTCTTCAGTTCAAAAAAAAAAAAAAAAAAGCATGAAGTTCCCCTTTTGGATCAAGTGAGGGCACTCCTGTCTTCTCCCAAATATTTACGGTTAGTTTTAGGTGGCACAGTGGTTAAAGCACTTGGCTGCCAACAGAAAGTTCGGTGGTTGGAACTCTTCAGCCACTCCTTGGGAGAAAGATGTGACAGTCTGCTTCTGTTAAGATTACAGCCTTGGAAACCCTATGGGGTAGTGCTACTCTGTCTCATAGGGTTGCTATGAGTCGAAATTGACCCAACGGGAATGAGTTTGGTTTGGTTTTTTTAAAGTGACAAAAAGAAAAAAAAACCCACTTCTATTTAAATTAGTCAAGGTGAGTGACAATAGTTCATTTAGCTAATTTCTATCGGCATTTTTTCTATTTTACATCATAACATCACACTGAATTACAGTCAGTGGGTTTTAACTCTGCTGGCTCATGAGAATCACCAGGGGTAGATTTAAAAACTTCCTAATTCCCACACTATGTCCCCAGAAATTCTGATTCTATTGGTCTGGGAGCCCTGGTGGTGCAGTGGTTAAGAGCTCGGCTGCTAACCAAAAGGTCTGCAGTTCAAATCCACCAGCTGTTCCTTGGAAACCCTATGGAACAGTTCTATTCTGCCCTATAGGGTCGCTATCAGTCGGAATCCACTCTACTGCAATTTTTTTTTTTTTTGGTTTATAGTTCACCTGAGTGTTAAATAACCAGTAACCAGTTTCTGGTGACCCCATGTGTGTCAGAGTAAAACTGTGCTCCATAGCATTTTCAATGATTGATTTTTTGAAAGTAGAATTCCAGGCCTTTATTCCTTCTTTTTTAATAAATGACTGTGCTTTAATATCTTTATACCCATTGGAGAAAGGGTAGGGGCAATTAAAAAAAATTTTTTTAATTTGTGATTTTATGTTTTTAAAAATTTTTTATTATGCTTTAGGTGAAAGTTTACAGTGCAAATTAGTTTCTCATTCAAAAATTTATACACAAATTGTCTTGTGACATTGGTTGCACTCCCCACAATGTGACAGCACTCTCTCCTTTTCCACCCCGGATTCTCCGTGTCCATTCGTCCAGTGTTTCTGTTCCTTTCCACTGTTTCATCTTGCTTTTGGGCAGGAGTTGCCCATTTGGTCTCGTATACTTGACTGAATTAAGAAGCACGTTACTCATGTGTTATTGTTCGTTTTACAGGCCTGTCTAATCACTGAAAAGCGAGCTTTGGAAGTGGCTTCAGTTCTGAGTTAGCAGGGTGTCTGGGGGCCATAGTCTCAGGGGCTCCTCCAGTGTCTGTCAGACCAGTAAGTCTGGTCCACCAGGGCTCCTTCCTGTCTGTATGCTCCTCTGCAAATACAGTCCTCTGTGGACTCCAATTTCCAGATGGTAAAATGAGTGCTTTTATGCTAGACCAGTGCTTCCCACACTGTAATCTGCATGCAGATTTCTTGCGGATCTTGTTAAAATGCAGATTCTGATTCATTAGGTGAGACCTGAAATTCTACATCGCTATTAAGCTCCTAGTCTTGCCTCTGCTATGGTCCAGGGACTACACTTTTTTGAGTAGCAAGGTTCTAGATGACCTCTGGGATCTCTCTTAACTCTAAAATTCTGTTGTTCTGGTAGGTGACCTCCAACATCTTATGCTGGTCTGCCTCCCCCTGGGCTAGCGCCTCCTCCTTGCCTCCTGTTCCCATCAGCCACTCTGACTTTCATGAACAAGAAGTCTTCATACGTGGCGTTGTGAGGCAGCCAGTTTCTTTGTTCATCCTCCCTTAAAGGCCTGGTCTTCCCACACTGCTGGGCTGTGTGAATCTTCCTCCCACAGGACTCCGGCATTCCAGGGGAAATTCTTCCCCCTCTCTTCCCTTTGGCTGACCTTGTTTCCCAGCTTAGTTTCTATTCCTTAGTGTGTTTCCATGAACACCTGGATGGATAACTGGGGGACAGCCTGCTTCCCACCCAACCCAATGTGAACTGAAGAGTTTCCACTGGACTCATCACATTAACTTCCACATGAGAAGTTGTAAAGTAGTTTATTTGATTAAGCAAGCCGATTACATCCCAACTCAAAATACTCTTTATTATCCATTCCTTTCTCCTATCAGGTTTTGGTCTGGTGTATCTTTGGCAAGCATCCCATTCTTTAAATAAAAATAACTCAAGATAATTTTGAAAAAGAAAGACTCTTGGATTTCAATACAGCTTAATTCTGTTTTTAACATAACTGTGATAATGAGAATTTAATTCAAATTGAGGTTAATAAACGTAATCCTACTGTATAAACCAAGAAACCAAACCCATTGCTATCGAATCAATTCCTACTCATAGTGATCCTATAGGACAAAGTGGAACTGCCCCATAGGGTTTCCAAGCCTGTAACCTTTTTTTTTTTTTTTTAAATTGTGCTTTAGGTGAAAGTTTACTGTTTCTCATATAAAAATTTATACACACATTGTTATGTGACCCTAGTTACTATCCCTATAATGTGACTGTACACTTCTCCTTTCCACCCCGGATTTCCTGTTTCCATTCAACAAACTCCTGTCCCTTTCTGTCTTCTCATCTCGTCTCCAGACAGGAGCTGCCCAATTAGTCTCAAGTAATTACTTAAACTAAGAAGCACACTCTTCATGAGTATCATTTTGTGTCTTACAGTCCAGTCTAATCTCTGTCGGAAGAGTTGGCTTTGGAATGGTTTTAGTTCTGGGTTAACAGATAGTCTGGGGGTCTTGTCTTCTGGGGTTCCCCAAGGCTGTAATCTTTTATGGAAGCTGACTGCCACATCTTTCTCCTGTGGAGCGGCTGGTGGGTTTGAATCACTGACCTTTTGGTTAGCATCCGAACGCTTAACCACTGCACTACCAGGGCTCCTTATCTTACTGTATGGCAAGGATGAATCCAGGCCTTGTGGGGCTTTACGCTTAGGTAATTTTAGGCTCATTTAAAAAAAACAAAATTATGAATACAAAATGCTTGCAGGTCCTCTGGGAAGGCCTATATATGTAAGCGGGTCAGCACATGCAGGCATCCTGTAATTTTGAACAATGAATTGAAAGAATGAACCTATTCACCTGGTTCTGTAACTTTATCACACCACAAGAGGGCAGTATGATATCAAATGTGGCGAGCTACTATCTCCAATGGGATTCATGTGCTTCTGAGTTTGGAGACTTTCAGAATGTTTGCACCCTTTCAATTGCATCCCATGCTCTGCAGCTCCTTGAGTCTCTGTGTGATCCTCTTCTGCCGAGACAACCTGAGTTCTCTCCCTCAAAACTTTGAAGTATCACAGCAACCTGCACCACGTTCAAGGTACATTAAGAAACTGTAAGGCGACCTGGTTTGCTCCAATTTTCTTATAAACTTTTTTCCCTTCTGCTATGGTACTTTCAAATTGCACTTATTATAAAGCAAAAAGAAAGTGCTTCACATAACTTCTCCCACAAGTGATTTTAATGAGCTTTTGGCTTTACTAGTGGGTTCATCCATAGCAGACTTTATTTACGTTCATTTGCTCGCCACACTATAACCACACACCCTTATCCCTGTATTTGACAGCATTTTCAAAAACTGACAGTTGTTTCATATAGTGATTGAGGACATACCTGTACAGCACAAAGTGAAGGGGTGTACTGGCAAGGGACCCATTCGTTTTAACTCAAATGGCCAAATAGAGGCCCTTTCCTCTTTTTTCCCCATGGCCAAAATCAGTAGGGTTTTTGACTCCATGAACAGACACCGTTTAGGTATTCCAACTTTGTAACTGGAGTTTCGGTTAAGACCTTCAGGGCTTGTGTGTTGATCTCGGTCTCCAGTGACCGTGAGAGCCCCCTTAGGTGCGTGGGTTCTCTTTGGAGAGTTGTCCTCAGAATGTAAATAGGGTTTTGTTTGTTTAAAAAGCTTGATTGTATTTACCACACTTCACAGCCACCTTGTAAATGTTATCAAATATGGCATTTTACAAGGACATATTAAAGAGTCAATAAAGGAAAAAAGCTTCAAAGTTGAACGTTTTTCATTCTGTCAGAAAGTTGAAAAAATATGTCAATAATGAGAACACTGCTTCATTTGAAAACTAACGTGCTAACAAGTGACTGAGCTCTCTCCTCTTCCTACATGTGTGGTAAAGATCATGCGAACTGCCCTCAAAATTATACTTGAGAACTGAGAATGTAAAGTTGATGGTTGGCTTATGGCATAACTCACCCTATAGGTTAGATGCAGGCTACTTACTGGTACCTTAGTTAGAAAACAGCAGTTCTTTGATGAATAAAACTGCTAGAGAGGTGCAGACGTTACCATACCTCTGACTTTAAAAATACAATCAGCATTAGAGCCACAGCAGGTTTCCTTACAGCATATCTCATTTTAAAAATTCAATTAACACTCAGAATAACTGTGGAAAAGATGCTGCAAAATATTACTAAGAAACTTTTTAAAAGTTTCTTATATAAGATTAGTCAAAGAAGTAGTTTCCATTCTATTCATTAAAAAAAAAAAAGTTTAAAAATCTGTTTTTAACCACTAAAGATTCCTGTTAGGAAAAGTATAGAGAATAAATATCTTAACAGGATACAGAAAACAAGTCCCCCCCACCCCACTGTGAATGATGCCTCTGTCATTAGCAGGGTAGCTGCCCATTTCTTATCTTGATTGACAGGTTAATAAGGAACCCGGGGCTATCTTTTCAGTATGAACACACAAGCTTACCAATTACTTTTAAATTATTGCTAATCTGTCAGAAAATAACAAGCATAAAGAATAAAAATATCTGAAAAATAGAAATATCTGCTGAAGCAGCTTTTGCTTCCGGTGCTTTAAAAACTTGCCAGAACTGAGTCAATAGAATTTAGGCATTGAGGATTTTTTTTTTAAAAGAAAAACTTGTAGTTTATAATAGTTCATTGGTTCAATTAGGAGCGAAAGAGAAGGGAGTTTTGTAATGCAATTGTCCAGCAAAGGAAAACGCTTTAAATTGGGGGATTATGTGAGCAGACCACCTGTAGGGCATATTCATAGTCCTTTTCTATAATGCTTCAACCCATGCCTAGCTGCCTGCAGGCTGGCTAACAATGCCGGGGAAAGCTGTTTAAAAGGCTGAGCGCACTTGGGCTTCTGGTCTTCACTAACTGTTACAAGTCTTCCTCTCTTGCTCCCTCTCCCTCGTTCTCTCTCCTTTTTAAAGTCCCACATCCCTTTAATTGAAGAACTTTAAGGCTCCATGGTGGCCAATTGGTCTGCAACAAGAGGAACCAGGCAGCAGGGAAAGAAACTGCAGACTATACATCACATTTGGAGAGGAGAAAAGATCAAAGTTTTCGAACTCAAAAGACCAAGTTCCCTACAGATTAACCCTATTCATTTAGCTCCTCTTAAAGGAATGATGGGCTGAGCCACTGGACAGACAGGTAAAAAGTTCAACAATTGCCAAAGCATTCTTCTGCTAATTCAACAGCCTTCTGCTCAAATAAATTAGCTTAGTCTTGACAGAGGAACAATAGGTTTTTTGGTAGGAAAAGCAGCACATTTGATATACACAAGCATGGACCGTTATTAAGATGTTAACCCGTTAGTTTAATCCATTAAAGAGTGCCTGCTCCTTCACCAGATTGTCAAGTGACTTATACTGTAAAGTGTGATCTATGGGTTTAAAACATTAACCTTTACGCTTCGGCAGTGTGTTCAGTTCCTGAAAAAACCAGGTGCTTTGGAAATCATGGACGCGAGAAATGAATGTGGGGTTTTGAAGCCTTTAGTGATATTACACATCATAAATAACAAGGCATAAGTGGAATTAGTGCCTTGCCGAAGTTCCATTTACATACACTAAGGTGAGAGTTGTTATCCATGGATCAAAAGAGAGTTACTACTAGAAACACCATCTTTTTTTGGCAGGTGCAAAAACTCAGTTTTGATTTCAGTTCAACAATATTTACTTCGCTAACAACTTAAGAATTATCGGTTAACAGGTAATTTTCTCCATGCCTAACGTCAGTGTACAGAATGACAAGCCAGAAAATGTCCATTTTTCTGAAGCGTTCTTAGCAAGCACTTAAAGCTAACAGCTTAGAAGAGGCAGGGGGAGAGGGCAAAGGTTAAATCATTTATCAAAAGTCTTTTTATTGACAAAATAGAATACTTATATTTGTTCTTACAGGGGTAGCCTCTAAACTTTTCACAGAAAATGTACAGACTGTATATCTTTGGATATGTACATATTTTACACTTTTTTTTTTTTTTTTTTTTTTACAATTTAACAAATAATTATATAAATACATCGTTTAATGTAAGAAACCCGTATTTACTTGGGGTGTATAATTAAGACATTTCTCGTTGGTTTATTTAAGGCATTTGCCTGGTCATTAAGAATACCCAAACCGTGCAATCCCATTAGGAAGTGGTCATCCCGCCTCTAGAATACGTTAAGAGTAAGAATTTATGTAGGCGAGTGGAGGGAGAAAACTATGTCCCTCAGGTCAAACCTGTTGATGTTGCTTCAAGCTCAGCAAAGGGCAACCAGTGAGTGCTCCAAATCTTGGGTTTTGGAAACGCAGCAGAGTCCACTCTCCTGTGCCAACAGAAATTAACGCCTGGCGGTAGGAGCTCCTTGCATATCAATGGCGGAAAGGGGGCTGGGTCTGGGCGGCTTCAATGCCAGGTACTTTGTTCTAAGCAAGTCATTTAAGTCCCAGCTAATGGATACCATTAAGAGTTCATTATCATGTTAATAGCAATCAACACGGTGAAGGGGTGGGAACCTCAGATCATCAAGTGTCCCTTTGCACTAGGTCTCCTCGATCCTCCTTCCCCACCCCCTCCCCTCCGCTCAGACCTGGGACAATGGCATCTGCTTGGGGTAAGACACAGAGCTGGCCGTGCCAGACCTCCATGTCAGGCCGGTGCTGACGTCGCTGTAGAGGGAGCCCCCGCCGCCGCCCGGCACCCCGCCCCCGCCGGGCCCCGCGCCGCCACCCCCTACACCGCTGGCGCCCCCTAGGGCCGCGGCGCTCGCGCCCCCGCCGGCCGCGGCGCCTTTGCTGGCCCAGCAGCAGCGGGTGCACAGGGCGCGCCACGACTCGAGCGTCTTGCCAGACCAGACCCACACGCCCGAGGTGATGCCCACGACGAGGCACATGAAGTACTTCAGCATGAAGACGGCGTAGTCAGGCCGGCGGGCCTGGTCGGGCTGCAGGTCCCGCAGGCATGGGCAGTTGTGCGTGGCCTCCCAGCGCGGGCGGTTGTGCTGCTCGTAGAAGAGGCAGGCGACCACGACAGCGGCGGGCACGGTGTACAGCACAGTGAAGAGGCCCAGACGGATCATGAGCTTCTCCAGCTTGTGGGTTTTGGTGGGCCCGCCCTGCTGCTTGATGACCGAACGAATGCGGAAGAGCGACACGAAGCCCGCCAGCAGGAACATGGTGCCGATGAAGAGGTAGATGACGAGCGGTGCCAGCACGAAGCCGCGCAGATTGTCGAGGCTCTGGTTGCCCACGTAGCAGATGCCCGCTACCGGGTCGCCGTCCACCGAGCTTAGCGCCAGCACAGCTATGGACTTGACGCTGGGCACGAGCCACGCGGCCAGGTGGAAGTACTGCGAGTAGCCGGCGATGGCCTCGTTGCCCCACTTCATGCCGGCCGCCAAGAACCAAGTGAGCGACAGGATCACCCACCAGATGGAGCTGGCCATGCCGAAGAAGTAGACCAGGAGGAAGACAACGGTACACAGAGCCGGGCCCGTGGTCTCGTAGCGCACGTGCTGCTCCACCGCGCCCAGCTCCTCGTACTCGCCGCGCCCGCCCGGGCCGCCCGCGCCCGCTCCCGCCGCTCCGGCGCCCGCCGCCGCCGCGCCGCCTGCAGCCCCCGAGCCGCCCGGACCGGGCGCGCCGCCGCTGCACGCCACCTTCTCGTGGCCCGCCACTAGGCGCACCAAGTAGCCTACCGACACGAAGAGGTAGCAGGCCGAGAGAAAGATGATGGGCCGTTCCGGGTACTTGAAACGCTCCATGTCTATGAGGAAGGTGGAGACGGTGGCGAAGGTGGACACGAAGCAGAGCACTGACCACAGCCCGATCCAGAAGACGGTGAAGGCGCGCTCGTCCTGGCTGAAGAAGGGGTTGTGACAGGGCAGCGCGCAGTTGGCGATCTGGCCGGTTTTGACGCGGTTGTACAGCGGGTGCCGCTCACTGGACACGCTCACCATGGGCGCGCGGCACTGGCAACCCGGCTCGCAGGGCGCCGAGCCGCCGCCAGGGGGCCGCGCTTTCCCGCCGCCGCCGCGCGTTGGGGGCCCCGGCGTGTCCCCGCCGCCGCCGCTCTTGCCCCCGCGGTGCGGGGGCCTGGCCCCGGGCGAGCGGCTGTGGCCGTTGCCCGTGGGCGGTTGCTCGCCGGGCAGCGGCGGCGCCGGGTGGCGGCGCGGCGGGCTGGGCGCGGCCGTGGTGAGGTCGGTGCGGTTGTAGTCCATGCATAGCGTGTCGGGGTTGCCCTGCTCCGGCAGCCGATCGCAGCGCATGCGGTCCGGCCAGGCGAAGCCGTACTGGCGCATGAGCGGCGCACAGCCGGCCTTGGCGCGCTCGCACACCGAGCGGCAGGGCGGCAGCGGCTTTTTGTAATCTTCCAGGCAGATGGGCGTGTACATGCTGCACAGGAAGAACTTGAGGTCGGGCGAGCACTGTATCTCTACCAGTGGCCAGAACTGGTGCACCTCCAGGCCCGCCTCGTCCTGCGTGTCGTGGTTGAACTGGTTGGGCATGTAGGTGTAATTGTAGCCGATGCCCTTGCACAGGGGCACCGTGATCTCCTGGCACGCCAGCTCCTTGGTCGAGGCGGCCGCCGCGCCGCTCGAGCGCTGCAGCAGCGTGAAGGCGGCCAGCAGTGAGGTCACTTCCAACAGGTAACTCCACTCCATGCTGGGCGCCTCAGCCCCGCACGCCGCCGCCGCGTCCTAGCCTCTCCACGCGGCGCGCTTCTCCCGGCCCCGGCCTGGAGGCGCGGGGAGGGGCACCGGGAAACCAGAGGAGAGGGAAGGAGAGGAAGAAACCCGGGCGCCTGGGGCTTCTCTGTCCTGCCGGCCCCCTTCTCCTCGGGAGGGGAGTCTGCGGAAAGCCGAGCCCCTTCGCAGGGGCAGAGTCCCAGCGGCGCGGTCCGGAAGGCTGGGCAGGAATCTGTCCAAACCTCCCTTCCGCCGCCTGGCCGGCCACTCTGGGGAGCCGGGGAGAAAGCGCAGCGCCGCACTCCCCCCTCCTCGGATCGCACAGTTCCGAGAAAATTAGGGGGTGGGCTGCAGGCGGGTCTTTTCCCCTGCTTATTTCGGTCCGATTTCAGCTCTCGCGGAGGAGAGTTGCTGGCCTCCGGCTCATCTTCCTGCACTTGCTTTCTCCCTCTCCCTACGCGCCGCGGCCACTTTTCCGCCGCGACTCCAGGGCTGGCGGCGACTTTGCTAAGCACAGAAGGTGGCGGAGCAGCAAGTTTCCTCTCCAGTCCCCGTGATGCAGTCAAGATGGCTGAGCCAGGCGCACTCCCCGAGTCCGGGGTCAACCTCTCCAGCCCGCTCTCTCCCCCAGGTGGCACATTCCTGCTCCCACAGCCGCCGCCGGCTCCCCGAGTTCGGCGGGGACCTCGCCTCCACCGAGACCGCTGCCTCTTCTCCCCGGAGTCCGTCAGTCGGGCCGCCAGCCGGGACAGACAAATCCCCGCCTCTGGGTAAAAGTCCGCGCCGTGCTACTGCCAGTAATCGAACGAGTTGCAGACAGTTGTCTTCTTGCTAAAACGAAAAACAAAAATCCAGACCAAAAGGCAACGGGAAAACACCTGAGCTGAACGGTCCTGGCTGGAGCCACCGGCGCCGCCACCTCCTCGGCGGGAGCAGCGCCCTTTACCCAACTTCCAGTCTCCAGCCCCTGCTCGCGCCGAGCTGCCCGGCTCATGAATATTTATACAGAGCGGACTCAGTTTCCGCCCCCGGACGGACCAGCCAATCATCGGGCGACAGGGGCGGAGTCTACGCACTCCCAAGACTCAATCTTCCTTAAGGCGGTCCACAGTGTCTGGACGTAAATTTGCGCTTTCTGGTGATGGAAATTCGGTTTTGATAACCTTGGGAGTGACCGGAGAAACGGAGACTCAGAGCGGCCTCCGGAAGTCCACGAATCCCCTGGAAGCCCACGAATCCCCTGGCTGCTCCTGGCTCCGCGTTTGTCATGCATGTTCCTAGGCACTCAGCCCGTCTGAGGTCTTGGTCCCATTTCCCTGAGTCTGCACTTTGGGGACTGAGAAGTGATTTTATGCCGCGTGCCTCCCCAGACTTATTTCAGATCAGTAAAGTCCCTCCCTCCATTATCCTTCCCCGAATGTGGGGTGACCCGCCGGCGGCAGGGGTTCCAAGCCCCTTCGTGAGCCGGGGGAGGAGCGGAGCCCCTGCAGGTGAGTGCGCGATGGCTTCTTTGGAGTGGCAGAGGCGGGGCGGGGCTTACCCCCTTGTGAGTGCGTAGTGGAGGATCAGAAAGGGGAGCCCTCCCTGGGGTTCTCAGAAGTTGATCTTTGAGGCTTGGATATGTGGGCGCAGTCAGCAACTCACTTTATTCTGAATGGTGGCGCTGGATTGGGTGAGGGCCCAGCCGCAGCCGTCCGCTAGCGAGAGGCAGCCAAAGCTCAGGGGCGCAGGGTCTGGCACAGGTGGTGGTAGGGGTTCGCCTCCCACCTCCGCTGCATGACCTTGGGGGAAGGTATTTATCGTCTTTGAACCTCAGTTTCCTTACCTGCAAAATGGGGTGATCATGGTCCAGATCTCAAAAAGGGTTCTGATAATTAGGTGACATAAAATATATAAAACATCCAGGGTACAGTTCTTCCTTATGAGAAATAATTCTTTAAAAAAGAAAAGAAAAGTTATAAATAGGACAGATTGAAAACTCTGCTTCTGGTTTCTCACTTTTCCTCTCGTACTTTTGGAGCGTAGATACAACTCTCCAAACTTCATCTGTTTTTGCCAAAGCCTCCTTTTCTACAGTCTGATACACCCCCGGGCGCCTCCGAGGCGGGGCTGCGCTCCTGGCGCGGATAAGCGGACACCTATCCGTAATCTTCCAGAGCAGGGGGCCAGGCCAGAGCTTTTAGCTGCCGCTTGTGACGCCGCCAATTAGCGCTGTCCCCGCCAACTCCACCAACCACCTTAAGATTGGGCGCGGGGAGGAGGCGGCGGAGGGGCAGTCGGCCTGGCAGGTTCATTTGCGCTTGTTAGGACATCCCAGGGGGTTGTCTTTCTCCTAGAATCGAGTGTTTATTTTTTAATTGACGTGCTGTTTCATTTAGCGCTTGTATGGAACTCACGCTGGGGCTGTAATTACTGTAATCTCAGGAACTAGCATTTCGGTTAGCCAGGAGGATGGCAAAATACAGTCTCTCTTTTTGTTTCTAAATTCTTGCTATTTGTCAAATTTCATATCAGGAGCAAGTAGGACAAGAGGACAAAAGTTGAAGATGGGAGGAGAAAGACGAATTGAAGGTGCATTTGAGGCCAATTCAGATTTTGGGGTGGTGACTCGGGGGAGGGGTGGTGGTTATCTGTTTAAAACCAACTTTTGTCGCAAAACAAAAAATAACTAGCAGCTTTTGTATATTTCTTGAGCTAATGGAATCTGTCTTCCTCCTGTTTTCTGTAGCTTAGTTTAGCAGCCTCACTACGTGCCTCATTCTAAGGAGAAAGGCAGAAACACCTCCTACCCTGCCCCCCACCCCACGCGTTTTGGCAAGTTCTGCGTTTCGCCACGAATTCTAGGTATATCCACCGGGATATAGTTGTACTCCACCATCTTTTAAAAACTGAACTCTAGTTAGAACCTCTTTATAGTGAAAAACAACACTTCCCACTTTTCTTTTGGAAAAAACAAACTCCTTAGAAATCAGAAATTCAATGGCTTCAGAAATACTAGCTGATTCAGTAGCAGAAAATGGAGTGTATTCAAAAACGCAAAAGACACGACCTTTACTTGGTCTTTCCATCGCTTCCTCTCCCCACACCCCCGCTCCGAATCTGTATTCCCATTTGTGGTATGTTGAATTTAAAAAGTCACCTAACCCTTATGTTGTTACGTTGTTCAAAGACAGCCATTCTCCAGAACGTTCAGCTCTTAGGTAACACGTAACTCCTAGCGTCAAAATTCCTCTCAGAGCTGCAGCGGTGAATGCGAAGCACAGTTTTAATGACTAGCCTGGACGCCGCATCACCCAGACCACAGATGGGAGGTGCTAGTTTTCCAAAAGCAACACAGATGTTGAGACGTTTCTACTGCTTTTCTTCAGCCTGGAAAGGTCAAATAGTGAGGTCTAGAATTACACTATATAAATTTACTAGAATTAGGTAAAAACAAATTTTGACATTTGAAACTTGAGGCTGAAAATAGTTGATTTTGGATCTTAATTGGCATTTAAATTTTTTTCTTGGTTTTTTATTTTTAGACAAGATGAAAGCTTTAATGATGTGGAAATTTTTGGCAAGTATATTAAGCTTGCAGGAAAAAATAAGTAGACAAAAGTTCAGTACTTTGAAAATTCATGCTATAAGCTATTTAGAGAAACTTATTGATTTGTGAAATTAAAATCATTATGTAAAAATCCTGGAAAGTTTACTTTTAATTCAGAGAACATAAAAGTAGCATTTACCATTGCTATTAAATTAAATTACTACTAAACCATTTTCCAGAGCAGAAGAGAAAGACTGACGAAGCCAATCAGTGTATAAAAGACAGTGATGGGCCAGTTAACAAATCAGAATAATTTATTGACGTGGTGGGTTAATGCTTTTTTTTTTTTCCTTTTGTAGGTAAAGCAGCCCCCCCCCCTTTTTTTTAGGAGAGTTACATAAATAATGTAGGAAAGTTTCTAGGGGGATTTCTGAACAGATGTCTTGTTACTAAATAGCCTATAAGCATAACAGTATAAGCAGTTGAAGGGAAGAATCTGCCACAGAGGAGGGTAATGTTTTACAAATTATTAGATACCAAGTTAGATAGAAGATTATCAATATACTATATTTCTCAAATTTAAGAAACTGGGGAAATTACTTTTTAGTGGATTATAATTTAAAAATCCGACATAAAAATCCCTATGCAAATGAGAGTCTAACCTATAACAATAAAATGACACATTCCAAAGATTAAGTGGAGAACTCTTTAGTAACTAATGAAATTTCTCAGGCATTACAGAAAATACCAAAGGTTTCTCTCAAAAGCATTTTTCCTTTCAGGGAAACAATCAAACACTACTATAAAACTCTATCAGGTAGTATTGGGGTTTGTTGGCATTTTAATGTTTGTTTTTATAAGAATTGAGTCTTGAGTTCCACTCCATAGATGGAAGGGAAGTTAGAGATTCACTGGTCTTACCCTAATCTCTACTAGAATTAACATGGGTGAGATAATTTATATATTCTTCTATATGTACATTAAAATCTATTAAAGATCTTCCTCTTTTAATTATTTTCTTCACTACCAGGAAAAGGATCCAACCAGAAAGAAGTACTCCGTCATTGTGTCGGCTGTTCCAAGGTCAAGTTGCCAGTGGATGAAGGTAACAGGAAAATATGTGCCATTGGCCAGGAATCAGAATTCTCAGTTTACATGCAGATGTCATTGGAGGAAACGGTAACCGCACTGACTGTCATTATTTAACTTTATAATTATATTGAACTATATTTTAAAGGAGTCCCTGGGTGGTGCCATCAGTTAATGTGCTCAGCTGCTAACTTAAGGGTTGGCCATTCCAGTCCACTCAGAAATGCCTGGGAAGAAAGACTTGGAGATCTACTTCTAAAACATCAGCCATTGAAAACCCTGTGGAGAACAGTTCTACTCTGACACTTACGGGGTCTCCATGAGTCACAGTCAACACAAAGGCAACTGGTACTGGTTATGTTTTTAAAAAAGTCGACAATCTATCTCTTACTATTATTTTTTCCATTTCACACTGGATTATTGGCAGTGGTTAAGAGCTCGGCTGCTAACCAAAAGGTCAGCAGTTTGAATCCACCAGCTGCTCCTTGGAAACCCCATGGGACAGTTCTACTCTGTCCTGTAGGGTTGCTGTAAGTTGGAATTGACTCAATGGCCACGGGTTATTGGCACCATTGGGAGCTTTCAGGCAAAATGACCAGTAAAAAACCAGTTGCCTTTGAGTCAACTCTGACTCATGACAACCCCGTGTGTGTCGGAGTAGAACTGTGCTCCATAGGGTTTTCAATGGCTGATTTTTCAGAACTAGATCACCAAGCCTTTTTTCCAAGGTGCCTCTGGGTGGACTTGAACCTCCAACTGTTTAGTTAGCAGCCAAACGCACTAACCGATTATGCCATCTAAGGGACCCTGAGGTACAATAAAGACCTCTGAAGTAAAACTGGCTTATCTAAGGAGGACACTTAATTAATTTCAGATAATAAGAAATCTAGAAGTAGGAAGTTCCACAGTTGGTTTATTTTGTGACTCAGTGATGTTAGGCCTTCAGGCTGGCGTCTTGGTGAGTCTCGGCTTTCCTTTTGGTAACACATGACCTGCCACCGCCAAATCATCACATTTCAGTAATCAAGGCAGGAAGAGAGACAGTACTTAGCCTATGCTGCCCTCCTCCTATTAGAAAAGAAAATCTTTCCCAGAAGACCCTTCGCTAACTTCCCCTATGGCACGTTGGCTTGCTGTAAGGGAGGCTTTGAGTGTAAGTATCCCAGTGTCTGGCAGGCAGCTGGTGACAAGAAAGGGGAGGAGGAGAGGAATGCTGTTAAACAGGTGATCAACAGTATCAACCACACGTTACTATTTGAAAGAAATGAACTTTCAAGCAATATCACTTAGCCAACATGCCTAGTCTTCCAGTGTATTTTGTCCAGGATTATGAATTATGTACGTTCTAGATCCAAAGAGTGGCACAAATGGTTAATGCACTCAGCTGCTAACTTAAAGGTTGGAGGTTGGAGTCCACCCAGAGGCCTTTGGAAGAAAGAGCTGACTCCACAGCAGCATGATAGAGCCAAAGAAACTTTGATGTCTACATTTTTCACTTGTTAAGTTCACACAGTGCAGTTCTCTGTATAGTTAGTGTGCAATAAATGTCAAACAGTTTACTACTTGTTTTATTTATAATGTATAAATATACATTAGTTAGCATAACTCTTAGTTCTTTTTTGTTAAGCTTTTTCCTGCTTCTTTTGGAGGCTTCACTAAAAACATTGGCACAATTCTGGAGGTTTTTGTTGTTGTTACGTCCTATGCCATGTAATTTTTTTTTTCTATTGATGAAATTAAATACAATGCAGGGCAAACTTATTTAATTCTATCTCTAAACTGCTTATGGATATGAAACAATCTTTATATTTCAAAAATGTTGATCTAGGCAAGAGTTTATAGCTGGTAGCAATGATCCATTTTAAATGGTGGTCTGAAACAGTAAAATTTACACTAATGGTACACATAATAATTATTAGGATTAAGGGCTTGGAGGTGGTGGAGATGACAATGGCATTTCTTTCTATTTTACGTTTATCTTTGATAAGATTATGTTAAATGGATGTATTTTTTTCTAGAGGTGACAACACTTGATATTTTTTTTTTCCTGGCCTGAGCCTTGCTTGCTCTTAGAAGCGAATGTGCTTGTATAGGATTGACCCTGTAGTTTATTCTATTGTAAGTATAATTCATAGTATAGTAATACTTTATAACACTAAAATAAGAAAATATTGTTGTATTAATGTTTGTTGAGTTTATTGAAATAATATCACAACACATATTCACAATGTGAAACTTTTTTAAATTTACAAAACCATCTAAAATCTAAATCTATTTGTCAATTTCTCCATGAGCGCCTCACAAGCTTTCTCAAAACACAGTCTAGCAGAGCACAGTTTGAAAAACCTTTGTCTAGAGTATGTTCACAGTATATTGTCAATTGGAAAAGAGGAGAATGTAGAACTGTATGGTTTAGGCCCAAATGTATTAATATATACGCATAGAAGGAGTCCTGGTGGTGCAGTGGTTAAGAGCTGCAGCTGCTAACCAAAAGGTCAGCAGTTTGAATTCACCAGCCACTCCTTGAAAACCCTATGGGGCAGCTCTACTCTGTCCTGTAGGGTCGCTATGAGTCAGAATCGATTCAATGACAGCAGGTTTGGTTTCTTTTTTTGGTTCTGATGCATAGAAAGAAGACGGGAAGGAAATTTATCACAATATTGCCTCTAGTTGTGTCTGAGCGGAATAGGGGCGATTTTTCTTTCTTTTTTTTTTAAATAATGACTTAACATTTATCCTTAGAGAAACTTGTCCTGAAACAACCTGAAACTTAGCTAGCACCTATTATGCATCTTTTTGTGCCGTTTTTAATTTTATGGTGTTTTTTTTTTTTTCTTTTTTCCTTATATGGATCAAAATCACCAAAGGGCAAGGACCGTGTCTTAGATAGCTCTTTTTCTCCACATGGATTCTGGCATGGTACCTGTATGGTCATATGCTGTCTAAGTATATATTTTAACAATTCAAAGATTGACTTATTGTCCTTCCCTTTGGTTAGTTTCTCTGATTTCGGAGCACCAGAGCAGACCTTTTGACGGAGGTTCTGTGATTTTGAGTGGAACGAGAAGGAGGAGTTTATTAGCGGGCCACAGAATTGGCATTAGAAGTAGAACTGAATGGTACCAGACCTGTCCTAGGCACAATGTGAAGTTTTGACCTAGGCTAATGACCTGTATTGCCCATGATGTTTGTTAATCCCCATGCTTAGTATTACATGTTGACTTATCAAAATATTTGAGCACTTCCTTTGACTGGTGACGGGCAGAATTACTGAAGAAGACTGTGTGTGGTGGTAGAGAGAAGTTGGACTTTGGATCAGGCAGTTCTAGGAGAATTCCAGCTCAGTTATTTACTATCCATGTGGACAGGTTACTTTCAGCCTTTCCGAACTTTACTTCCTTGTGCAAAAAAGTGGAATGACAAATGTAATAGTTTCCCATAGGTTGTGAGGAATAAATGAGCTAAAAGATGAAAGGCACCAAGCACGTGCCTGGAATATAATAGATGAGTCGAGCTTCATAGTAAACAAAACACCAAACCAGTTGCCAACAGGTTGATTCCAACTCATGGCAATAACGTGTGTCAGAGTAGAACTGTTCCATAGGGTTTTCAATGGCTGTGACCTTTCGGAAGTAGATCACCAAGCCCTTCTTCCAAGGAACCTCTGGGTGGATTTGAACCACTAACCTTTCAGTGTGAAGCCAATCACTTCAGGGTTTGCACCACCCAGGGACTCCTGAGCTTCATAATAGTTCACTGTTAATGTACAGAGTGATAGAAGGACTAAAAATTACCACAGGATAAAGTTATCCTGATCTTTTGCTTTTTTTTTTTTTCTCTTTTAAATGGTACCATGGTCTGTCTCTTTTAGGACCTACTCATGAATTCAGTATTTACTTAGTACCAACTGTTCTGGCTACTATCACTGCATAACAATGACTCCAAAAACTTGGCAGGTTAAAACTACCATTTTACTTTGATCACAGTTTTGAAGGTCAGGAATTTAGGATAGGCTTAACTGGGCAGATCTTGCTTAGAACCTCTTATGTAGTGCAGTCAGAGTTCCGCTGAGACTGTAGTCATCTGAAGGCTTGACGGGGCTGATGGACCAAGATGGCTGGCAGTTAATGCTGGCTGTTGACTGGAGCATTGACAGGTGCCTTTTCCAGCAGGGTAGTTTCAGAGTAGTTGGCCTTCTTACATGGGGAGCAGGGGGAAGAGGGAGGGCTTCCCCCTGAGTAAGCATCTCAAGAGAACCAAGTGAGAACTACATGACCTTTTTTATGACTTGGCCTCTGATTCACATAGCATCACTTCTGCTAAGTAGAGTATTACTAGCTGGAGCTGTTGCAAGCCTGCTCAGATTCAAGGGCAGGATGGAGTGGCAAAAAATGTTTTAAAACTGCCATCACACAAACTAAGTGTGTTAAGTGTTAGGCCTAAAAATATGGGTAAGACGTTGTCTCTTTTACAGGGAACTCACATGGGGCAGCCACAGATACACAATTCCAATATCATTTGATAGACATATTTACAAAGTACACAGAAATAGTATCATGGAACAATGAAATGTGCCCAAAAGTTCTGGGAAAGGCCTACCCAGAGGTTTTTAAAAAAAATTTTTTTATTGTGCTTTAGATGAAGGTTTACAGAACAAATAGTTTCTCATTAAACAGATAGTACACCTATTGCCCTATGACAATGGTTTACAACCCCACAACATGTCAACACGGTCCTTTCTCAAACTTGAGTTCCCCATCACCAGCTTTCCTCTCCCCTCCTGCCTTCTAGTCCTTGTGCCTGGACTGCTGTGCCTCATTAGTCCCGTTTTGTGTTATGGGGCTGTCCAATCCCTGGCTGAACAGTGAACCTCGAGAGTAACTTCACACTGGGCTAAAAGGGTGTCTGGGGGCCATACTCTCAGGGTTTCTCCAGTCTGTGTCAGGCCAGTAAATCTGATCTTTTTTTGTGCTAGAATTTTGTTCTACATCTTTCTCCAGCTCTGTCCATGACCCTCTGTTGTGATTCCGGTCAGAGCACTCAGTGGTGGTAGCTGGGCACCATGTAGCTGTACTGGACTCAGTCTGGTGGAGGCCTTGGTAGCTGCAGTCTATTAGTCCTTTGGACTAATCTTTTCCTTGTATCCTGTTCTCTTCATTCTCCCTTGCTCCTGAAGGGGTGAGACTAGTGGAGTATCTTAGATGGCTGCTCACAGGCTTTTAAGACCCCAGACGCTACTCACCAAGGTAGAATGTAGAACACTGTCTTTATAAACTGTGTTATGCCAATTGAGGTAGATGTTCCCCGAGACCATGGTCCCCACAGCCCTCTGCCCAGCAATTCAGTCCCTCAAGGAGTTTGGATGTGTCTATAGAGCTTCAATGACCTTTCCTTGTACAAGTTGTGCTGACTTCCCCAGTATTGTGTACTGTCTTACCCTTCACTAAAGTTACCACTTATCTGTTGTCTCACACCCCCATCCCTCATAACCAACAAAGATTGTTTCTTTTTGTGTGTAAACTTTTTCATGAGTTTTTACAGTAGAGGTGTCATAGAATATTTGTCCTTTTGTGATTGACTTATTTCACTCACCATAATGTCTTCCCGTTTCATCCGTGTTATGAGATACTTCACAGATTCACCATTGTTCTTTATCACTGCATAATACTCTATTATGTGTATGTTCCATAATTTGTTTATCCATTCATCCGTTGATGGGCATCTAGGTTGTTTCCATCTTTTTGCTATTGTGAACAGCGCTGCAATGAACATGGGTGTGCATATGTCTGTTTGTGTAACTGCTCTTATTTCTTTAGGATATGTTCCTAGAAGTGGGATTGCTGGATGGTATGGTATTTCTATTTCTAGTTCTCTAAGGAAGTGCCATATCACTTTCCAAAATGGTTCTATCATTATGCATTCCCACCAGCAGTGCATAAGAGTTCTGATCTCCCCGCACCCTCTCCAACATTTGTTATTTCCAGTGTTTTTGATTCGTGTCAGTAATGCTGGGTGAGATGGTATCACATTGTGATTTTAATTTCCATTTCTCTGATGGCTAGTGATCACAAGCATTTCCTCATGTGTCTGTTGGCCACTTGAATGTCTTCTTTGGTGAAGTGTCTGTCCATTTCCTTTGCCCATTTTTTAATTGGATTATTTGTTTTTTTGTTGTAGAAGTTTTGGAATTTCTTGTAGATTTTAGAGATTAGAACTTTGATTTGTCATAGCCTAAAATTTTTTCCCAGTCTGTGGGTTCTCTTTTTACTCTTTTGGTGAAGTCTTTTGATGAGCAAACTTGTTTAATTTTTAGAAGATCTCAGTTATCTGGCTTATATTTCTGGAGTTCATGTGTTGTTGGTTATGGTTTGCATCTTGTTAATGCCATGTTAATGCCTCTAGCATTGATCCTATTTTTTCTTCTATGAACTTTATAGTTTTTGGCTTTATATTTAGGTCTTCGATCCATTTTGAATTAGTTTTTGTGTATGGTTTGAGTTATGGGTCCTCTTTCTTTTTTTTTGTAGATTTACATCCAGTTTTGCCAGCACTATTTGTTAAAAAGACTGTCTTTTCCCCATTTGATGGACTTTGGGCCCTTGTCGAAGATCAGGTGACTGTAGGAGGATGGATTTACATCTGGCTTCTCAATTCTGTTCCACTGGTCAATGTAGCTGTCATACCAGTACCAGGCTGTTTTGACTACCGTAGCTGTATAGTATGTTCTGAGGTCAGGTAGTGTGAGTCCTCCTACTTTATTCTTCTTCTTCAATAGTGCTTTACTTAACTGGGGCTTCTTTCCTTTCCGTATACAGTTAGTGATTAGTTTTTCCATCTCTTTAAAGAATGTTGTTGGTATTTGGATTGGGATTGCATTGTATTTGTAAATTGCTTTGGGTAGAATTGTCATTTTCACAATGTTGAGTCTACCTATCCATGAGCATGGTATGTTTTTCCATTCATGTAGATCCCTTTGGGTTTCTTGCAGTAGTGTTTTGTAGTTTTCTTTGTATAGGTCTTTTACATCCCGGGTTAGATTTATTCCTAAGTATTTATTTTTTTAGGGGATATTATAAATGGTATTGTTTTCCTGATTTCCTTTTCATCATTCTCTTTATTGGTGTATAGGAAACCAACCGATTTTTGTATGTTTATCTTGTATTCTGCTAATCTGCTGAATCTTTCTGTTACTTCCAGTAGTTTTCTCTTGGAGTCTTTAGGGTTTTCTATGTATAGTATCATAACATCTGCAAACAGGGACAGTTTAACTTCTTCATTACCAATTTGGATGCCCTTTATTTCTTTTTCTTGCCTTAATGCTTTAGGTAGGGCTTGCCAGCACAATGTTAAATAGGAGTGGAGACAAAGGGCATCCTTGTCTGGTTCCTGTTCTCAAGGGGAATGTTTTCAGCCTCTCTCCATTAAGAATGATGTTGGCTGTTGGTTTTTCATAGATGCCCTTTATTATGTTGAGAAATTTCCCTTCTATACCTATTTTATTGAGAGTTTTTATCAGGAATGGGTGTTGGACTTTGTCGAATGCATTTTCTGCATCAACTGAGATGATCATGTGATTCTTTTCTTTCCTTTTATTTATGTGGTGGATTACGTTGATGGATTTTCTAATGTGGAACCATCCTTGCATACCTGGTATGAATCCTACTTGGTCTTGCTGTATTATTTTTTTTATGATGCTAAATTCTATTGGCTAAAATTTTGTTGAGAATTTTTGCATGTATATTCATGAGAGATATTGGTTTGTAATTTTCTTGTTTCGTGGCATCTTTGTCTGGTTTTGGTATCAGGGTTATGCTGGCTTCATAAAATGAATTCAGAAGTATCCCTTCCTTTTCTATGTTCTGAGATAGGTTGAGTAATACTGGTATAAGCTCTTTTCTGAATGTTTGGTAGAATTCTCCAGTGAAGCCATCTGGGCCAGTGCTTTTTTTGTTGGGAGGTTTTTTTTTTTTTGTTACCTTTTCAATCTCTTCTCTTGTTATGGGTCTGTTCAGATTTTCAACATCACTTTGTGGCAGTTTGGGTAGGTAGTGTGTTTCTAGACATTTATCCATCTCCTCTAGGTTTTCAGATTTGTTAGGGTTTTTCATAATACTCTCTTGTAATCCTTTTTACTTCAGTTGGGTCTGTTGTAATATCCCCCATTTCATTTCTTATTTGGGTTATTTGTGGCTTCTCCTGTTTTTCTTTTGTCAGTCTGGCCCTTGGCTTGTCGATTTTGTTGATTCTTTCAAAGAACCAACTTTTGGTTTTGTTGATTTTTTTCTATTGTTTTTATATTCTCTATTTCATTTATTTCTGCTCTGATCTTTATTATTTCCTTCCTTCTAGTGGCTGTGGGCTTTATTTTGCTGTTCTGTATTTGTTCGAGTTCTGTAGTTAATGTTTGGATTTTGTCCCTTCTTCTTTTTTTTATTGTACTTCAGGTGAAGGTTTACAGAACAAATCCTCATTAAACAGTAGTACACATATTGTTTTATGACATTGGTTACAACCCCACGACATGTCAACCCTCTCCCTTCTCAACCTTTTTTTTTGGTAGAAAATATACCTAGCCAAAGATACACCATTTCAAAAATTTCTACGTGCACAGCTCAGTCACTTCGACTACGCTCTTCCAATTGTGCTGCTATTCTCACTTTAGATGAAGGTTTACAGAACAAAATACTTTCTCATTAAACAGTTAGTACACATGTTGCCCTATGACGATGGTTAACAACCTCACAAAACATCGACACTGTCCTTACTCAAGCTTGGGTTCCCTATCACCAGCTTTCCTGTCCCCTTCTGCCTTCTAGCCCTTGTCCCTGGACTGCTTTGCATCATTAGTCCCATTTGGTTTTATGGGGCTGTCCAATCCCCGGCTGAATGGTGAACCTCAGGAGTGACTTCACCACTGAGCTAAAAGGGTGTCTGGGGGCCATAGTCTCAGGGTTTCTCCAGTCTCTTTCAGACCAGTAAATCTGATCTTTTTTGTGTGTTAGAATTTTGTTCTACATCCTTCTCCAGCTCTGTCCAGGACCCTCTCTTGTGATTCTGGTCGGAGCAGTCAGTGGTGGTAGCAGGGCACCATCTAGCTGTACTGGACTCAGTCTGGTGGAGGCCTTGGTAGCTGTGGTCTATTAGTCCTTTGGGCTAATCTTTCCCTTGTATCCTATTCTCGTCATTCTCCCTTGCTCCCAAAGGGATGAGACCAGTGCAGTATCTTAGATGGCTGCTCACAGGCTTTTAAGACCCCAGAGGCTACTCACCAAGGTAGAATGTAGAATACTGTCTTTATAAACTGTGTTATGCCAATTGAGCTAGATGTTCCCTGAGACCATGGTCCCAACAGCCCTCCTCCAAGCAGTCAGTCCCTCAGGGAGTTTGGATGTGTTTAGGGAGCTTCCATGACCTTTCCTTGTACAAGTTGTGCTGGTTTCCCCACTATTGTGTACTGTCTCACCCTTCATCCAAGATACCACTTATCTATCGCCTATTTAGTATTTCACCCCCACCTCTCCCATCCCTGGTAAGCAACAAAGATTGTTACTTTTTGTGTGTGAACTTTTTCGTGGGTTTTTACAATAGAGGTCTCATACAATATTTGTCCTTATGTGATTGACTTATTTCACTCAGCATAATGTCCTCCAGTTTCATCCGTGTTATGAGATGCTTCACAGATTCATCACTGATCTTTCTCATTGCATAGACTCCATTGTGTGTATGTACCATAGTTTGTTACTTTCTTCTTTTTTGATGTGTCCATCTATTGCTATAAATTGTCCTCTGAGGACTGCCTTTGCTGTGTCCCAGAGGTTTTGGTATGATGTGTTTTCATTCTCGTTTGATTCTAGGAATTTTTTTATTCTATCTCTGATTTCTTCTATTACCCAGGGATGTGTAATCAGGGTGTTATTCAGTTTCTATGTAATTGATTTTTTTTCCTTGCTCTTCCTGTTGTTAATTTCTGCCTTGATGGCATTGTGATCAGAGAAGATACTTTGTATTATCTCAACGTTTTGGATCTTGTTGAGGATTGCTCTGTGGCCTAAGATATGGTCTATTCTGGAGAATGTTCCATGTGCATTGGAAAAGAATGTGTACGTTGCAGCTGTTGGGTGGAGTGTTGTATATATGTCTGTGAGGTCAAGTTGGCTGATTGTGCCCTTTAGGTCTTCTGTATCTTTGCTGAGCTTCTTTCTAGATGTTCTGTCCTTTACTGAGAGTGGTGTGTTGAAGTCTCCTACTATTATTGTGGAACTGTCAGTTTCTCTTTTCAGTGCTGTTAGAGTTTGTTTTATGTATTTTGGGGTCCTGTCATTTGGGCGTGTAGATGCTTATTATGGTTATGTCTTCATGATGGATTGTCCCCTTATTCATTATATAGCGTCCTTCTTTGTCTTTTATGATGATTTTTGTTTTAAAATCTGTTTTACCTGAGATTAGTATTGCCATTCCTGCTCCTTTTTGGTAGCTGTTTGCTGATATATTTTTTTCCATCCTTTGATTTTTAATAAATTGACATCTTTGTTTCTAAGGTATGTCTCTTGTAGACAGCATATTGATAGATTCTGTGTTTTTTTTTTTTAATCCATTCTGTTACTTTACAGGTGCATTTAGGCCATTTATATTCAGTGTAATTATTGATAGGTGTGAGTTTATTGCTGTCCTTTTATAGTACTTTTTTTGTGGTGCTGACGTTTTCTTTGTTCCTCTTGCTGTCCTGTGCTGAGTTCCTTTTGTTTGTGGATTTTTTTTCATTTCTTTTGTTTTTGTAGGTTTCGTTTTTCCTGAGACTTTTTTTCTTCTTTATTTTGATGAGTAGGTTTGTTAACTTTCTTTGTGGTTACCTTGAAATTTGCCCTTAGCTTCCTAGGTTTGAACCAGTCTATTATTACTTGGTATTGCATTGCCTTCCTCTCCATTAGAAGGTTCTATACCTACACCATTTATTCCCTCTTTTATTGTTCTGATGCTGTTGTCATTTACAGATTAACCTCTCTGGTCCCCTGTTGTAATTCTTTTGGTTTTGGATAATCCTTGAGAGTTCATTTCCTAGGTTAGTAGCTGGCTGGTATAATCCTGTGTCATAGATTCAGCCTGTGGTCTGACATTGTTTGTTCTCAGATAGAGGGACTCTCTTTAATAAGTCTTTAAGTTTGGTTTGGTTTTTACATAGTCCCTTAATTTTTGTTTATCTGGAAATGACCTAATTTCACCATCATATTTGAACGAGAGTTTTGCAGGATATATTATTCTTGGCTGGCAATTTTTTTCTTTCAAGGTTTTATATATGTCATTCCCTTGCATGGTTTATGCCAAATAATCCGAGCTTAGTCTTATTGTTTTTCCTCTGCATGTGACTTTTTGTTTTTCTCAAGCTGCTTTCAGGATTCTTTGTCTTTGACTTTAGTGAGTATGATTATGATATGCCTTGGTGATTTTCTTTTGAGGTCTATCCTATATGGGGTTCGTTGAGCTTCTTGCATGGTCAGCTTTTCATTTTTCATGATATTGGGGAAGTTTTCTATCAGCAGTTCTTCAATGATCCTCTTTGTGTTTTCTGTTTTCTCCTCCTGTTCTGAAACTCCGATCACTTGCAGATTTTTGCTTTTGATTGTATCCCACATAATTCTCAGGGCTTCTTCATTCTTTTTTATGATTTTTCCTCAAGCAGGGTTGTATCCAATTGTTTGTCTTCAATTTCGTTGATCCTGTCTTCCATGGTTTCAAACCTGCTCCTCAGCCCTTCTATGACACTGTCCATTTCTGAAATCTTGTTGTTTATCTTCTGGATTTCTAATTGTTGTTCTTGCATGTTTCTAGTTGTGAATTGATTTTAGCACTTTGTTCCTTCATTATTTTCTTGAATTCTTCCATTTTTGGTCTGTATTTTCCATGTATTTTTCTGCTTTTTCCATGAATTTGTATATTTTTTCCTCATTTTTGTCTGTTTTTTACTTCAACTCTTGGATAATTCTGAGTATTATAGAATTGAATTCCTTCTCAGCTAGTGCTTGTGCCTTTCCTTCTACTGGAAAGTCACCTGATGTTTCATTTTGGAGGCCTACTGGAACCCTCCTGTCCTTTTTTTTTTAATGTTTTGTTATTGTCTGCTGTCTTTAGGGCATTCAGTAGTTATTTTACTCATTTATTGATTATAGTTTTGTTTGTTTCACCCTGCTTTTTTGTTTTGTTTGATTATGTCTGAGCAAGCGGGCTGTGCATTCTTTGTTGTTTACTGGTCTGTGGGCATGATAGTTTTCACCTCCTTCTCCAATGGGAAGGGTCATTCCCTCAGGTATGGTACATCAGGGCAGTTCCACCTGAAGGGAGTTGCTGGGATGGGTTGTTTGTGGCACATACTAGGGCTGACAGAGCGGGCCAGGAATCAGTGCAAGGCAGGTTCTGGTAGGCTGTGCCTGTGCTGCTTTGGGTTGTGATGTTCATGCATGGTGCAGGTGGACAGGAAGGAGGGGGAAGATTATGATGTATGGAGCTAAGATGGGTATGGGAAAGAGGAGATAGAGGAGAGAGGAACAGGAGCCAAAACCTACACACAAACAAACAAAAAAGAGCTAAGGGAGCTTGCTTTTGGAGTGGAGAGATTAGAGACTGAGAAATGGAGAAAAAGAAGGAAAGAAAAAGTGCAAAAGGAAGAAAAATGAATAAATAAAAATTAGAGGAAAAAAGTTCCCAGGTATCCCACCAGTGCAGCTGGTAGGATTGGGGAAGTTGCTCACAGACCATGAAGTACAGCCTGGCTAGATGGGGTAGAGCTGTCACACAGCACCAGGTATTCAGAAGACAGGAAGAGAAGGTAAGTATAGAGAGATGAGAAACTGGAAATAAAGAAAGACAAAAAGGGAAAAAGGGAGAGAAGAAAACAAAACAAAGAAACAACAACCACTCCCCCCCCAAAAACACACACACACACACACAAAAAAACCCAAGAAAAAAGAAATGCCCTCAGGGAGGTCACTGTGCACCTGTGTAGAGTAAGGGAGAAGCTCCCAAGCCACACAGCACTGCAGAGCCAGAAGGGGCTCCCAAGACAAGAAATGAAAAAGAAAACAAACAAAGAAATCAAACCAGAACAAACAAAAACAGCCGCAGGGGTCCCACCAGTGCAATGGTGTGGGTCAGGAAGCAGTCCCACAGTCAAGTTGCACCCCTCAGCCTTTCAGAAAGAAGCAAAGATGGCACACAAAGTCAGGCATCTGAGAGAAAGGGGTGGTGGTGGTGAGAGGTAAGGAAGAAGTCTAAAGAAGCAGAAAAAAGCAACACCAGCAGCCAACAAAATGGCACTCAGGGAGCCAATCCGTGCAGATGGGTGGAATCCAAGCTGCTCCAGGGTGAAGCCAGTGCATCCCGGCCAAGAGACTGTGGCTGCAGGAATCAGAGGAGGCCAAGTGAGGGTGAAGAGGTGTTGTGGGGTGGGAGAGTGTATATTGCTGGTTAGCAGTTGCTCTGTCTCTTGCTGGAAACTCTGTGAAGCTGCTTTCTCGTACCCGCTGTTCACTGATCTCCGATAGTTGTCCAAGATGGCGGATCTGTGCTGTGGTAGCTGATAGGGGACCTCTGCATGTATCTCTCCTCGCTCTCTGTTCTTGGTCAGTTTCTTATTCCATTCGGTGCTTGGATGAGTTCTTTATCTCTTCATTTGATGTTTAGGGTTTCAGGATTTACGTGTGTCTCTGACTCAGTTTTTCAGATCTCTGCTGTGGAAGGACAGCATGGTGCTTCTGTCTATAGTGCCATGTTGCCCAGAAATCTCCTGCCCAGAGATTTTGAAGAATGATCAGGAATTTGCAAATTTGAGGAGAAGAGAGTTCTAGTCATGTGACAAAACTTTCACAAAATCACCCAAGATGGCATTGCCTTTGCATTGCTGTTCATGCAGCAACAAGGACTTTCCTTGAACAGAATGTTTTTGTTTCACATCAGTTGGTACACTATGTAGCTTTGAACAAATTACACTCGGAGTTTACAGAATTCAGTATCTGTTTTCAGCTTTGAGTAATGGGACACCCAGTTAGAAAGGACCAGAAGACGGTTATTATTTCACATTACATGGAATCTGGCGGTGGACGGGCTACAAAGTTGGTTAACTGTGTGGCTTCATGATATTATCAAGACCCAGGCTCTTTCCAACGCTTTTCTCTGTCAGCCTCAGTGTGGTGGCAAGCTCCCCCATGGACCCAAAGTGGTTACAGATGGAGGCTCACATCTTCACGCTCCCATGTCATGAGGCAGAAAGAGGGACATTCTTTCCCTTTGTCTCTTTTTAAGAGGCAAGAAGGCTTTCCTAGAACTGACTTCCTCTCACATCTTATGGGTCAGAATTGGGTCTCATGCTCTTTCCAGAGCCAGCCCCTGACAAAAGGAATGGATCTACCACAATTGGCTTATTAAAAGCAAGATTTACCCCCAGGCTGTGATAGGCCACCTCACTGAGCCCCTGGCCTAGTTGAAGAGAGGTCACTTGAATAAAATGGGGGCTTTGCCAGCAATGAAAAAGGAATGGCAAAAGAGACTTGAGAAGGTAACCAAGAGAGTCCCTGGTGGTGCACACAGTTAACATGCTTGGCTGCTAACTGAAAAGTTGGCAGTTCAGTTCCACCCAGAGGCTCCTCAGAAGAAAGGTCTGGTGATCTACTTCTGAAAAATCACAGCCACTGAAAACCATTCTACTTGATACACACACAAGTGGGGTTGCCATGAGTTGGAATCAACTCCAGGGCAAGGGCTTTTTTTTTTTTTTTTTTTTGGGTGGGTAACAAAGAGTGTTGCTGTAAGCCTGCAGCCCATGACCACGTGGTAAGAGGCCAGGGTCTCTTTGGGTCTATTTCCTGCTGTCCACAGTCAGCTGCTCTTATCGCCTATTATCTTTGAAGTAGATTCTTACACTCTTCGTGTGTTAATTATCAACAAAGTTTAAGTGCTCTCTCCTCGTTTTTCCCTATAACCTCATGCAGGTGGGATCTGTTAATAAGGTTCTAATTGTTTATTTCACTAGAGCAATGTGTTTTGCTTAAGTGTCTACTTCTGCTTTAAGAAATCCAGTTGCATTTAGGACATTCAGGCAAAGCAAGGTTAGAGAGCATCTCCATTTGGGCAGAACAAGCTGGGTGGTTTGCAGTATTTGCTCATGTCACTGTCTCACCACAAACTCCCTGCAGCATAATTACTTGAAAGAACACTTTACCACACAGCTATGAGGCATAACTATTAAAGATTTGGGGAGATAAAAATTTATTTCTCACCCGTGTGCTTTCCAGAACCTCGTGGGACTAATGAACAGCTTTTAATACCCTGCAGAGAACATAGAATCCAGGTGACCAGCATGGGTGTTTTCAGTCTGTGGCTCTCTCCAATTCCTGGCAACTAATGTCCCCAAACAAATCAGCTTCTAGAGAACTATGCCCCATGAAAGTAGTAAAATTTACTTGTTCATTATCTTTCCTCTAGCATTTTGTGTACATTATTCCTATCTTTACAATAGTCATAGTCACAGGTTCTCAGGAAAGTATTTGTGGAATAAATGATTAAGCATTGTTACTATACTGATGCCTTAATTGCCTTTCCCCTGTAGGCGCTAGCACAGGAAGTTTCACTTACTAAATCTTGACTACAAACCTTTTAGTAGAATGTGATTGCTGGACTTTTTAGGACAGGATTTCTGCCAGGCAATCCCTCTATCTTGTTACCTAGCGCTGCCGAAACAGAAATACCACAAATGGGTGGCCTTAGAGAACAGAAATTTATTTTCTCCCAGTTCAGGGGGCTAAAAGTCCAAATTCAGAGTGTGGCTCTGGGGGAAAGTCTTTTTTTGGCTACTTCGACTTCTAGTAACTGGCAATCCTTGGAGTTCCAGGGCTTGTAGATACAACTGCTGTGTATGTCTGTCTTCCTTTTCCCTGTGTGTGTCTCTTCTGCTCTTTTTATAACTCGGAAGGGATTAGGTTTGGAACCCATCCTATTCTGGTATGACCTCATTAACATGACAAGAGAAGAACCCCCTATATCCAATCAGGGTCACATTTATAGGTACAGGAATTAAGATTTCAACACATTTTTGGGGGGCACAATTCAATCCATAACACCCACGCAAGGAGTGAGCTGGACTCACTTAGGTGATTTTATTCAGTCTCACATTTGCCCTTACTCCCATTTGAGAATCTGCCCCAGTAAGCAACTCTCACTTGTCCTGGAGAATCTTTTCCTCAGCTATGTTGGCTTTAGGATGTATTGCTTCTTTCAGGGCTATTAGGAAGGATTCGTGTTTTTACTTGTTGGTCTATCACCTAATATGTTCTGTTCATTAAATCATTGTTATTACGTTTTTCCAGTGGGATCCACATGGTCTCTTGATTCTTATTTCAAAAAACATGCATATCTCTCTATATACCGTGGCATTGTCTTTTCATGATCACTTTGGTATTGTCCTCCAGTCTTAAATAGAACAGAAAGATTCACCTTATTTTTTATCTGTCAAAAATCTGAAGGGATTAATTTTCTATTAAGATTCTATTGGAGTTTGGCTGCCTTGTGGTAATAGAATAGCAAGCTTTCTGCTAGAAGGTAACTCATTGAAATTATACATGCTGATTTTTTTTTTGATTAGAGTAAAAATGTAGGTATAACTAAACAGAGTGAATTCCAACCTATAATTCATAATTGCAGAATGATGAATGTGAGTCTTGTTCCTAAATCCCCCACATGGGCGATAAAGACTGTACTTAGAAAAAAAAGTTTGGATTCTATGCTAATTGTTACTGTAGGGAATAGTCACTTTGCTTAAGAGTGACCGGAATAAGGATGGAAAGTAGTTTGATCTGTGTTACATTTTTAATGTATTGGAAGATAGTGAGAGGGGAAGCTGGAGGGGTAAGGTTGGGGTAGAATTATAATAATGGCTACCAATTATAGTATGCCTTCTATGTGTGCTGGTGGTGAAGTGGTTAAGAGCTCAGCTGATAACCAAAAAGTCACCAGTTTAAATCCATCAGCTGCTCCTTGGAAACTGTGGGGCAATTCTACTCTGTCCTATAGGGTCGCTATTACTCGGAATTGTCTTCATGGCAACGAGTTTTGTTTTTTTTCTTCTATGTGTCAGGTTCTGGGTTAGACCTTTTTAATAATTTAGAATGTTTTGGCAACTAGTAACAGTTAACTCAACTCAAACTGGGTCATACAAAATGAAAATTCATTATCTCAAATAACAAGAAGTATGGAAGTAGAGCAGATTCCCAGGTTGGCTGGTACAGATTTTTGGAAATATCATCAAGGGATTCAGGTTCTTTCTATTTCTTTGCCCTGCCCCCTCTGGATGTTGGCAATGATGACCTCAGGGACACAAGACGGCTGCAGCAGTTCCAGACTTTACATCCAGATAACATTCCAATGAGGTACCAAAAAAAAAAAAAAAAAAAAAAAAAAAAGGCTATTTCATTCCTTTTCTCTTTCTTAGGAGAAGGGCACCTTTTCCAGAAGCCTCCTGGCAGACTTCATTGACCAAACTGGGTAATATCCCTCTTCCTAAACCAGTCATTGGTAAGAGCAATGGAATTACTACAGTGGACCTAAAGAAATCAGGATTTCCTCATACCTCACAGATCTGGGAATTAGTTCAGCTTTTTCTGAAGTACCTGGCCATGTGGAGGTGGGTAAATACCTGAATGAAATTAAGGTTTATAAGAAAGAAGGAAGGGAAGTGGGAATGGAGGTTGGATAGACAACTATTATGGATTGAATTGTGTCCCCCCAAATGTGTGTCAATTTAGCTAGATCATGATTCCCAGTATTGTGTGATCGTCTACCATTTTGTCACCTGATGTGATTTTCCTATGTGTTATAAATCCTACTTCTATGATGTTAATGAGGCAGGATTAGAGGCAGTTATGTTAACGAGGCAATCTATAAGATTAGTTTGTGTCTTAAACCAATCCCTTTTGAGCTATAAAAGAGAGAAGCAAGCAGAGAGACATGGGGACCCCATACCAGCTAGAAAGCAGCACTGGGAGCAGAGTGCCTCCTTTGGATCCGAGGTTCCTGTGCAGAGAAGTTCCTAGACCAGGGGAAGATTGATGACAAAACCTTCCCGCGGAAATAATAGAGACAGAAAGCCTTCCCCTGGAGCTGGCATCCTGAATTTGAACTTCTAGCTGCACAGACTGTGAGAGAATAAATTTCTCTTTGTTAAAGCCATCCATTTGTGACATTTCTGCTATAGCAGAACTAGATAACTAAAACAGCAACCAACATTCTGCTACATGACTTTATCTATATATACTTACAGTGTCTAAACCTCATGACAAATCTGCAAGACAAGTATTAAAAGTCAATTTATAGCTGGGACTCATTCCAGTACTGTGGATTATCTCATGGTGCTTTTAAACAGTGGAATCCTCTCTTCTAAACAAAATCTTGAACCAAATGCTACATATAAATAGATAAAAATATATATGATTGAGTTCAAAATTATGAAATGGACAATAAAATCAACTTAAAAACCAATGAAACTATTTTAATAAACCCAGAATTTGAGAATATAAGTTACGGATGATATTTGTGTTATCATATGCACACCTGAATTCAAAAGGGGATGGGTGCTGATCTTTACTTCTCCTAACCAATGGTGCATACATTTAGATACATGCACAGGAATGACAAAAGAATCTTTATTCTGAGGTCTTCTCATAAGCTCTGATCTCACAGTACAGTTTACTGTGTTGAGGGTTTTCAACGTATTAACATTGCATATGTAATTTTGGAGGAGTGCCTTTTCCCCACTCCTGATACATCGTTCCATAAGAAGCATCTTCACTGGCATAGCACTCCTGGCGGCTCACCACCTGTTCACTGGCTCCTCCTACTTATTTGGCTGGTGATTTTTGAAGACAACCCTGAGTAAGTATTGTCCAGTCCTTTTCTCTCTTTTCTGTTTTACTGCTCCTGGGGCAAGCTTGGTTCCTGCAAAGAGAGGCCGGTCTCTCCCCAGCACTGCCAGTTCCTGAGGATAGCTCTGCTCAGTGCTGGGATACGGTATTAGGAGACTCAATAGCCAATAAATAAAAGCCACATTTTCTATTAGCTTTGTTGACTATGCAAAGGCATTTGACTGTGTGGATCATAACAAATTATGGACAACATTGCGAAGAATGGAAATTCCAGAAAAGTTAATTGTGCTCATGAGAAATCTGTACCAAAAAACAGCTGGAACAGAACAAGGGGATACTACAGGGTTTAAAGTTAAAAAAGGTGTGCATCAGAGTTGTATCCTTTCACCATACTTATTCAATCTGTATGCTGAGCAAATAATATGAGAAGCTGGAGTATATGAAGAAGAATGGGACATCAGGATTTGAGGAAGACTGTAACAACCAGCGATATGCAGATGATGCTACCTTCCTTGCTGAAAATGAAGAAGACTTGAAGCACTTACTGATGACGATCAAAGACTACAGCCTTCAGTATGGATTACACGTCAACATAAAGAGAACAAAAATCCTCACAACTGGACCAATAAGCAACATCATGATAAACAAAGAAAAGATTCAAGTTGTCAAGGATTTCATTTTACTTGGATCCACAATCAACACCCTGGAAGCAGCAGTCAAGAAATCAAACAAGCCATTGTACTAGGCAAATCTGCTGCAAAGGACCTCTTCAAAGTGTTAAAAAGCAAAGATGTCACTTTGAGGGCTAAGGTGCACCTGACCCAAGCCATGGTGTTTTCTTTCACCTCGTATGCATGTGAAAGCTAGGCAATGAGTAAGGAAGATCAAAGAAGAATTGATGCCTTTGAATTGTGGTGTTGGCGAAGAAAATTGAATATACTGTGGACTGACAGATATCCGTCTTGGAGGAAGTACAGCCAAGATGTTCATTAGAAGCAATGGTGGTGAGATTTCATCTCACATACTTTGGACATTATATCAGGAGGGACAAGTCCCTGGAGAAGGACATCATGCTTGGTAGAGAGTCAGCAAAAAAGAGGAAGACCCTCAATGAGATGGACTGACACAGTGGCTGCAACAATGGGCTCAAGCATAACAATGATTGTAAGAATGGCACAGGACCAGGCAGTGTTTTGTTCTGTTGTAGACAGGGTCCCTATGACTTACAACTGACTTGACAGCACCTAACAACAACAACATGCCATGAATTCATAGGGAATAGTTTTCAGCAGCTCAGGCTCCTTTCCACTGGTTCATACAGAGTATGCTTTTCTGGGTGGAGCAGGCTGGCACCTCAGTTGAACCCAGTGAGAAACAGTTTTAATTCTCCTGGAATCCAGATTTCTGGGTCCATGGAGTTGGAGTGACCCACTCAGACCATCTGCTCTTGGGTGTCCTTTTGAACCTTGAGCCTTTAAGGAACTGTTTTCTTAAAGTCACCTTCAAGTCAAACAATAGCCTGACAAGCAGCTTATCGAGATCGTTTTGCCGTAAGCATTGGGCTATTTTAGTGAATTATTTATGTGCAGCCAGTTTTGAGAAGCAGGAATCACAGAGTCTAACTGGAAAATATATATAATGTCCTTAGTGACTCTTTGTACAACTGACCAACAGACCCTGAAAAATTAACATAACAATGACCTATTTAACCCTGTTCACAATCCCTCTTTAAAGCACCTACCTGATACTTTTCGGGTTGACCCTGCTGGACTGAATCATATCTACTCACAAAGAATATAATCTGTTACACTAATTTTTGATGTTTTTCTGCGCATTTAGGTTTTTGACACCAGGTACTTTTCTCTTTGGCTTCCTTCTTTTTCTGATCATTTTCCTTCACCGGTTTCAAGAAACTATCTGGCCTCTTAAGAGTGCTTAATATAGTCAATATGCACATTAGTTCGCTGGACAAGACTCTTGCCCTTAACTTGGTTGTTTACAATGCCAACAGCATGCTGTGTAACATAGTTGACTTGTCCGGTTTTGCCAGGGTGAGATCCGTGGGGCATTCCTTTTTGAACAATGCCCATCCCCTTGATGTCTACAGTATCACTTTTCTTATAGATTTGCATGTATGTGGCCAAAGGCACAACTCTGTGTTTTCCAAAAGGCCTCCAGAACATATAGTGGGTGCCTCTCCTTTTTCTCAATTTCTCGTCATTTTAGCGAATTACTGCAAGATGGCGGTTCCTGCTGAAAAGAAAGGGGCGGAGCTGCAGTGGGCCCCTTATAAGGGCCATGGGGCTGCCTGTGGCACTGCCTGAAAGAAACCCCAACCTATAGCAACTCTTTTCTGAGGAAGGGGACCCTCCCTGAGAATAAGAAGAGTCTGTGAGGATATCTGCCTTTCTTGTGAAAAGAGGTAATCCACCAACAAAAGCTGATACTTGCACCTCTCCAGGCAGCCCGGAAAAGGGGCCTTCCAAGGCATCAACTAGTGTGTTTTCTTCTATAAAATAAAAATAAAAACATAAAACGTCAAACACAGAAAATACAGAAAGTGTAACCAATAAACAAGCCATATTTAATGTATGATATTTTAACGTATTTGCCTCAGCGCTCTCGTTTTTTTTTTCATAAATAAAACTTTACAAATATGGCTAAAATCCCACACTCCATCCCTCTTTTTCCCCAGAAGTAAATACTATCCTGAAGGTGGTGTGAATTGATCCCTTGAATGTTTTTGCACACTTTAGCCCTGATTGCCTGGTAGTTAAGCGCTTGGCTGCTAACCAAAAGGTCAGCGGTTTGAACCCACCAGTGGATCTGTAGGAGAAAGATGTGGCACTCAGCTTCCATATAGATTACAGCCTTGGAAGCCCTATGGGGCAGTTCCACTCTGTCCTGTAGGGTTGGTATAAGTCAGAATCAATTCCATGGCAATGGGTTTGGTTTTTTTGGTTGTACATATACAATGAAACCTGTGAGAGCTGGAACTCGACGACACTGTCTTGTTTTCCTGAGTCTTGAAAATTTTCTGCTTGTGACGGTGTAGTCTTACCATTTTTCTATTGGTCTCTATTAGTGGAAAAATATTTGAGTTTTCCTTCTCTGACAGCGTTCTGCCTTAACAGGTTCTGGCTTTTGCAGGTTTTACTGTATATGTATAGGGTCACTCTGAGTCAGAATCCATTCAATGGCAACTGGATGTATATATAAACAATATGTAGTATTATACTGAATAGATTTTTAAAAAAATTTGTAAGTGGCATTACATTTATCTTTTTATAAATAACTTTATAAACTCAACATTGTGTTGATTAAAAAGGATCTAGTTAAATATTTTAAATTGAACATAGTATTCCATTGTATGACTAAGCCAAAAGTTATTATCTTTTACATTACTGATGAACAGTTTGGTAGTTTCCACATTTTCACTAATATACTTAGCATTGCAGTGACTATCTTTGTGCATGTCTCCCTGTGCACATGTTCAAGAATTTCTTGAAAACATGTCTAGAAATGGAATGACTGATTTGCATAGTATACTTACCTTCAAATTTACTAAGTATTGCCAAATTACTTTTCAAAGTAGTTGAACCAATTTATTGTTGCTGTTGTTAGCTGCCAAAGAGTTGGCCCCTGACTCAATGGAAGGGAATGCACCATCCCAATGATGAGTTGCAGATCGATCACTGTGATCCATAGGGTTTTCATTGGCTATTTTCAGAAGTACATCTCCAGGCATTCCTTCATAGTCTAGTTTAGTCTGGAAGCTCCACTGAAGCCTGATCAACATCATAACAGTACACAAGCCTCCACTGACAGACTGGTGGTGGTTGTGCATAAGGTGCACTGGCCAGGAATTGAACCCAAATCTCCCTCACTGAAGGTGAGAATTCTATCACTGAACAACCAGTGCCTCACTTGAACCAATTTGCATGACTACAAATAACGTGCATGAGTTTCTGATTTCCCATAGCTTCACCAACACTTGTGAGATCAGAATCTACTGGTATGATGAGTTTAAATTGTCAAACAGTAAGAATGTGTACTCTGTTAAAATAAAAGCAAAAGAGATTTATTGAAGGTTCAAGACAGTTTGAACTGGGGAGACTCTTAGTCCACCACAGTGAAGCTAAATGATCTGAGGTGGTGGAGTTAGAGAAGCATATTTATCTGGTAAAATCTGGAACTTAAGTTACTATTTTCTAATTGGAAGTTATAAAACTAGGGTAGTAGGAGGTGGGACAACTCGAAGTGGCAATTGTATTATGATTAGTCTAAAGTGTATATGTGGGCTACCTAGATTGGATAGTCTTCTATCCAAAGGGGGTTTACAGGGTGGTCACAAAGAAATCGTAAGACAGTCTTTATGAGACCATTCTGTTAAGATAGTATCTTTAGCAAACATAGTTTGAGAATTGCTTAAGCAGGAGATTACTGATAAGGGGCTTGTGTCAAGACCCTCCCTCAGGGACATTGTTTTCAAATCCTTTTAACTGTAGAGAAAATTTCCTTAGTTATGGGATTAAGTCTGCAGAGAGGTTAAATGGTTGCTGAGAAAGCAAGCACAGGCTTAAGATGGAGTCGGGGCTCAGACCCAGCTCAGTCACTTTGATAGACTCAAGCGTCTCAATTTGGGGGCTCTTACATATTCCCTCCTTTTCATCAAGAATTTCATTTACATTCTTTGATCACCATTATATGAATGTTTTCTTCTGTAGGAACTTATGATGACAGATGATTCCTTAGATGGATGCTTAATTGGGTGAGCTTTTAAGACCCCGGTCACTACAGTCAGTAGTCATGCACCATCTCACCTCTTTGCCCTGCTATGGCTTGGCATTCAGCTTCTGTGATTCTAGATGGGGGTCCATGTGGAGTAAGGTCACATTGGAAGAACAACTTGACTGTTTAAAAGACTGGCTTAGGGTATGAGCTCGAGCCCATTAACGAAATGAGTCTCATCTATGTACATGTTTCTTCTCATAGGCATTAGGTTAATTTTCTCTAACAACATTGGTCATACATTTCATACAGCATTTGATTATTCTGATTATTATTATGACACCAGTCAGTATCATTAATCTCACCAATAATATTGATCTAATCCAGGATCCAACTCTGGAAGGCAGCCAACTAAAAATATCTAGGAAAGGGGATTTATGCATAGGAGATATTTGAAGCCAGGGAGCTCTTTGGTATGATGTCTTGTTTGACTTCTCCCGATGTGTTTATCCAAGTACAACAAGAAGTACTGGCAACTGCACATACTCCTTGTTGCTGAGCTAAAATAAAATCGAGGGCAATTCTATGGTCTAATACAATTTTGGCAAGGGAGTTCAGAGATTTTTGTCGTGCTTCTATGCTATCCAATCATTGGGTATTTATAACATAGTAGCGTACACATTATGAATAGATTTTTCAAGTTCAGGGATACCAATAAGCAGTAAGAGGCCTTGGAGGAATGCCCATTCGTCTCTGAGTCTGTCTATTATAGGGCTACTGTTAGATTCTACAAGATCTCTTTTGTATCTGGTACTAATTTTTAAATCACTGGTCCAATGGGTGCTCTCATTATAAGAGTGGAGACTTAATGGGACTCCAAGGCTCCCCAGGGTACATTGGCCATATATGCTCCATCCTCTAAATGAAGTAATACCCAAGTGTAAAGCTTGATGTTGTAATTTTCTTTCAAATAGGCTGATCCCCCCTACATAAAAATGTATATCCAGGGCATGCACAAATCATTCCTGCTCCTATCTGAGTATTGGGAAAAAGGATACTGTTTTGTTTTTTCAAGCCATTTTTCAGTAAGGGAGTGATTGCCGATAGACAGTCCTCCTAATTCTGATTTTTCCTTAGACAGTGGCAAACTGAAGCTACTTGGTTGTTAGCACTACAAAAGTCTACTAGTGCTGTATGTTATCGGCCATTGCCAACAAAGGGAATACAACACCCATTAGTAACTTAGGGTATGTCCAAATGTGAGAGACATAAAAGCAGGGCCCTAAAGGTTAAGTAGGAAAATTAGATGGATGCCATAGCCTGATGCAATTGGCTTGTTTGGGAATGGCACTGGTATTAACAATGGCACTAGGTATGAAACTATGGTTAAAGATGGGCAATGCCAACGAGTCAGAATTGTCATGTCCTGCTTTCAGAATTTGATGGCAGATTCAGCAATCAGTCAGATTACCAGCACTAGATACTGAGTGAGTTAGTATAACAAAAGCATTTCATTTCCAAGGGCTAATGTGAGTCATGGTATACAATAAGAGAATATTTGAGGGAAGTGTCACAATATAAGAACACTAACCAGAAATAATATAATGAGGCAAATATCATAAAAATAATGGCTACAATAAAACAAGTTCCTCCTTTATTTATTTCCACAGGAAGAATAAAATTTTAAAATGGGATTATGCCACAGTAAGGTAATAAAGCAATTTAAAAAAGTATAGCAAAAAGTATAAAGCAAAATCCAAAGACTTCAGCAACCTGCATAAGTGGTTCTATAATTAAAATAATACAATAGGCTATTAAATATATAGTAGTGATGAGGATTACTAATGTAAGGATGAGCATCATAAATCTGCTTTACCAATTAATGAAGCTAAATAAAGTCCAACAATTTCAAGAGCTTCTATGGGGTCTCATTCTGTGATCTCGGGAGGAGCTGTCTACTTCTGAAGTCGTCTGCTTCTGGCCACTAGGGCATTTAAGTGTTATCCATAAGTCCTCAGTGGATTCGCAAGTCCAGGCAAGTTCCTTGGATTTCTTTAGCTGTGAAAATTGAACCCAAGAGTTCATTCCTTCTAACCTGATGGCACAAGAGTTGGTGAGAAGTACTAAGTAGGAACTTTTACAGAGAGGTTCTAAGGAGTTCTTTAGTTGATGCCTTTTCCAATAGACAAAATCACCTGGGGAAATTTTGGGTAAAGACTGAGATTTAGGTTCGTCATCATTAAAAGCTTCTTGATTTGCGTGAAATAAGTTTTTGAATAGTCTATCAGGAATTGGCAATATTTAAGTATATCTTGTTAGATTAAGTTTGGGCCCTTGTAAACCATATATGGTAAGGACATGGATGTGCCAGTTACTATCTCGTAAGGAGTGAGTTTGTGCCTTCCAAATGGAGTAGATCATAAATTTAGGAGAACTAAAGGAAGAACTTTAGTCCAAGGCAGGATCAATGACTCACAAAGTTTAGCTATTTGTGTTTTAATTACACCATTTGCTCTTTCCACTAACCCAGAAGATCGTGGGTGGTATCAGCAGTGCAGTCTTTGATAAATTGGAAAAATCTTACATACGTCATGGATCACTTGCCCAGTAAAGTGAGTACCTCAGTTACTGCAAAGAATTCTTGGGTCTTCCCAATTAGCAATGATATTTTCTAAAAGCTTCTTTGCCACAAAAGTGGCAGTAGCATTCTTGCAAGGAAAAGCTTCCACTCAATGCAAAAATAAACAAATAATTGCTAGTGCATAGTTATATCCATTTGTATGTGAGACCTGAATGAAGTCTGCCATTCAAGCATAGATTGAGAGGGTAATGGATATTTCCCTGGAGACACTTGAAGATGTTTCCTCGGGTTATAACAATGGTAAAGGGAACAACGGCTGGTGATATGTTAAGCAGCTTTAAAATTTTTTTGCCATTAATATTTCTTTAAGGTTTTAATCAGCTTGTCACTTCACACATCGTAGTTCACGTGTAAATCTTGAGCTATAGGGACATGCAAACATTTGGGAAGGACAGATTTTTGGTTAGGTCCCTTCCATAATCTAATACATGTATCAAAAAAGCAATCTGATTCTTTCCAATCCTCAACTTTAGCAGTTGGGGCAATTTGTTGTCTTTTGAGAAGATCATCTGAAGTCACTTCACTAAGAATGAAATCTGCCATGATTATTTCATGAGTGTATTTATTTCCTTCCTTTTCATCATGATCTGGCTTTCCAGGGATAGCGTGATCATGCATGAAAGTTTCTGCAGCTATTATGCGAGCTAGGAGGATTTGGGAGGCAGACTGTTTAGCTGCTTTTTTGGCTAGATTCTTTCCTTTAGTCTCCTCAGTTTGAGGTATTCCCTTAGGCTGGTAAGCTTGTATTTTAAAAACAGCAATTTCAGAGGGAAAGGGAGGTGCTTCTTTAGTCTTCCACTAAAGGACCATTTTTAATCTGGATTCCAGAAGAGGTTAGGAACCCTCTTTGTTTCCACAACATACCAAAATCATGGACTATGCTCAATCCATACCTTGAGTCGGTGCAAACATTTACTGACAGTCCAGAAGCCAATTTGCAAGCCCACGTAAGTGCAGTCAATTTAGCTTGTTGAGCTGAAGTGACTTCAGGAAGGGCACCACTTTCAACAACTTCTGTGGAGGTGGTAACAGCATAGCCTTCCTGGTAAAGAGAGCTGTTGGAGTCAGGTCTCAAATATGACCAACCCACAAATAGAATCAAATAAAGGCTAAAAAGGGGAATTTCTTTTGAATCCTTTCTAAGAGACAAAAGCTGCTCAGTTAAGTCTAAGAAATTGTGAGATGGGTGATAACTGTCATCTGGAGTGAGTAAAAGAGTAAACCAAAAAACCAAACCTGCTGCTGTCGAGTTGATTCCGACTCATAGTTGCCCTGTAGGACAGAGTAGAACAATCCCATAGGGTTCTGAAGGCTGGGGTAAAGGAGTAGCTGGGTTTAATGAGGCTACAGTGTGCATCAGATATTAGAAGCAACCAGAAGGAGGCTTCATATGAGGTGAGCCTGCTAGCTGAAAGATGTTGGGTCAATGTTGAATTTAAAATGGCTGAAACTGCATGAGGTACATGAACATCAATAAAATTTCCTAAAACTCTGTCTGCTGTTGCTTCCACTAGCCTAGCAGTGGCAGCAACTGCCTTAAGGCAAGGAGTATATCCTCTAACTACTGAGTCGAGTTATAAACTGTAGTGGCCAACTGGCTTTTGTTGTCCTCCATGCTTTTGGGTGAGGACTCCCAAGGCATTCCCAGATAACTCATGTACAAAAAGTGAAAAATCCATCTTGTAATTAGGAAATCCTAGAGCTGGAGTACTGACTAGATACCTTTCAATTTCCATATGGCTTATTTGCCATCCTTTGAAAGCTGGATAGAGTCTGGTACTGAAGCTTTTTACAGTATTGATATAAAGGCTGTGCCAATAAAGGAAAGTTTGGTGTCCATGTCCTGCAATGGCCAGAGTCCTGAAAACCCTCTCAGTTGTTTTTTGGTGGTAGGGACAAGGAAAGCTAAGAAGGTCTCTTTCCTTTCGGGGTCAGTGGTGATCCCTTTTGCTGAGACTGTGTGTCCCAAATGTTTATCTGATGGCTGAGACAATTGTAGTTTTTTGTTAGAGGATTTGTGCCTTTATTTTAGTAAATGAGTGCTATCTTCAAGACAAACTTGTTGGGAACTACAGAAGATCAACAAGTCATCTGCATACTGCAATAAAGTAGACCCATGAGCACATTGTAAGGGCTGCAAGTCTGCATGCAAAATCTGAGAAAAACAGGTAGGATATTCAGTGAAGCCTTGGGCCATTACAGTCCAGATGTACTGCTGATCTCCCCAAGTAAAGGCAAACAAATATTGATTATCTGGGTGTACAGGAATGCTAAAAAAAACTGCAAAGGTCTACAATAGTAAAAATAAGTGGCTTCAGGAGGGACGTTAGAAAGAAGTAAGCGAGAGTTAGGAACTATTGGAAATCTAGGAATGACAATGCGATTGATGGCCTGCAAGTCCTATACAAACCTGCAGTATCAGTTATTTGGTTTCTTAACAGGGAAAACAGGACTATTGCAAGGGCTAGTACAAGGAGTAACTAAACCTTTAGTGAGGGAATCTTGGATAATGGGAGCAAGTCCTTCTTTGGCTTCTCATTTCAAAGAATACTGGGAAATTTTAGGTAACAGCTTGGAGGTATCAATTTGGATCTTGACTGGGTCTGCTAATAGTACCTAGACAACATCTATAGAGATAATGGCCCATAAAGTTTCTGGTACAGAGGAAAGGCAATCTAAAGGAGTAGAAGAAGCAGAAAGACTGTACTCCTGCAGAGGCAGGTTAAGTGCCTGTAGGTAACAAACAGCCCCATATGTTGTGGTTTCTTCAATCTCCTTATCATTATTATCGAGTCAGTTCTGATTCATAGCAACCCTATGTACTACAGAATAAAACACTGTGCCATGCTCACAGTTGTTGTTATACCTGAGCCCGTTGTTAGCTACTGTGTCTATCTTGTTGAGGGTCTTCCTCTTTTTCTCAGGCCTTTTACTTTACCAAGCATGATGTCCTTCTCCAGGAACAGGTAACTCCTGATAACATGTCCAAAGTATGTAAGACGTAGTCTCCCATCCTTGCTTCTAAGGAGCATTCTGGTTGTACTTCTTTTTTTTTTTTTTTTAATAGGTCATGTATACATTTATTTATTTATTGTGCTTTAAGTGAAAGTTTACAGTTCAAGTTGGCTTCTCATACAAAAATTTGTACACACATTGCTATGTGACCCTAGCTGCTCTCGCTATAATGTGACAGCACACTCCTCCTTTCCACCCCAGATTTCCATGTACATTCAACTAGCTCCTGTCCCTTTTTGCCTTCTCATCTTGCCTCTAGACAGGAGATGCCCGTTTAGTCTCATGTATCTGCTTGAGCTAAGAAGTGCTCTCTCCACGAGTATCATTTTATGTCCCATAGTCCAATCTAATCTTTGTCTGAAGAGTTGGCTTCAGGAATGGTTTCAGTTCTGGGCTAACAGAGAGTCCAGGGGCCATGTCTTCTGGGGTCCCTCCAGTCTCAGTCAGTCATTAAATCTGATCTTTTAACTACAATTTGGGTTCTGCACCCCACTTTTTTCCTGCTCTGTCAGGGGCTCTCTGTTGTGTTCCCTGTAAGGGTGGTCATTGGTGGTAGATGGGCACTGTCTAGTTCTTCTGGTCTCAGGCTGATGAAGTCTCTGGTCTGTGTGGCCCTTTCTGTCTCTTGAGCTTTTATTTCCTTGTGTCTTTGGAGTTCTTCATTCTCCTGTGCATCAGGTGGGTTGGAACCAAATGATGCATCTTAGATGGCTGCTCACTAGCTTTTAAGACCCCAGACTCCACTCACCAAAGTGGGATGCAGATCATTTTCTTAATAAACTTTGTTATGCCAGTTGACCTAGATTCCCTCCCAAACCATGGTCCCCAAATCCCCACCACTGCTACTCTGTCCCTTGAAGTGTTTGGTTGTATTCAGGAAAATTCTTAGCTTTGGTTTAGTCCAGTTGTGCTGACTTCCCCTGTAGTGTGTGTTGTCCTTCCTTTCTCCTAAGATAATTCTTGTCTATTATCTAGTTAATGAATATCCCTATACCCCTCTCCCTCTCTCCCCACCCTCCTTACCACCAAAGAATTTCTTCTGTGTTTAAACCATTTCTTGAGTTCTTATAATAGTGGTCTCATACAATATTTGTCCTTTAGTGACTGACTAATTTCACTCAGCATAATGCCTTCCAGATTCATCCATGTTATGAGATGTTTCACAGATTCATCATTTTTCTTTATCATTGTGTAGTATTCCATTGTGTGAATATACCATAATTTGTTTATCCGTTTGTCTGTTGATGGGCATCTAGGTTCTTTCCATCTTGTTGCTATTGTGAATAGTGCTGCAATGAACATGGATGTGCATATATCTATTCATGTGACGGCTCTTATTTCTCTAGGATATATTCCAAGGAGTGGGATTGCTGGATCCTATGGTGCTTCTATTTCTAGCTTTTTAAAGAAGTGCCAACTCGATTCCCAAAGTGGTTGTACCATTTTACATTCCCACTAGCAGTGTATAAGTGTTCCAGTCTCTCCACAACCTCTCCAATATTTATTATTTTCTGTTTTTTGATTAATGCTAGCCTTGTTGGGGTGAGGTGATAATCTCATTGTAGTTTTGATTTGCATTTCCCTGATGACTAATGATTGTGAGCACTTCCTCATGTATCTGTTAGCCGCCTGAATGTCTTCTTTGGTGAAGTGCCTGTTCATATCCTTTGCCATTTTTTATTGGGTTATTTGTCTTTTTGTTGCTGAGGTTTTGCAGTATCTTGTAGATTTTAGAGATTAGACACTGATTGGATTTGTTGTAGCCAAAATTTTTTTCCCAGTCTGTAGGTTGTCTTTTTACTCTTTTGGGGATGCCTTGTGATGAGCATAAGTGTTTGATTTTTAGGAACTCCCAGTTATCTAGTTTCTCTTCTGGTGTTTGTGCATTGTTAGTAATGTTTTGTGTTCTGTTTATGCCATGTATTAGGGCTCCTAGCATTGTCCTTATTTTTTCTTCCATGATCTTTATCGTTTTAGATTATATATTTAAGTCTTTGATCCATTTTGAGTTAGTTTTTGTTGCATGCTGTGAAGTATGGGTCTTGTTTCATTTTTTTGCAGATGGATATCCAGTTATGCTAACACCGTTTGTTAAAGAGACTGTCTTTTCCCCAATTAATGGACTTTGGGCCTTTGTCAAATATCAGCTGCTCATAGGTGAATGAATTTATGTCTGGATTCTCAGTTCTGTTCCATTGATCTATGTATCTGTTGTTTTACCAGTACCAGGCTGTTTTGACTACTGTGGCGGTATAATAGGTTCTGAAACCTGTTAGTGTGAGACCTCCCACTTTGTTCTTCTTCGGCAATGTTTTACTTATCCAGGGCTTCTTCCATTTCCATAAGAAGTTGGTGATTTGTTTCTTCATCTCATTAAAAAATGCCACTGGAATTTGGATTGGGATTACATTGCATCTGTAGATCGCTTTGGGTAGAATAGGCATTTTCACAATGTTGAGTCTTCCTATCCATGAACAAGGCATGTTTTTCCGCTTATATAGGTCTCTCTTGGTTTCTTGCAGTAGTGTCTTGTAGTTTTCTTTGTATAGGTATTTTACATCTCTGGTTAGATTTATTCCTAAGTATTTTATCTTCTTGGGGGCTATTGTAAATGGTATTGATTTGGTGATTTCGTCTTGGAAGTTCTCTTTGTTGGTATAGAGGAATCCAACTGATTTTTGTATGTTTAGCTTGTATCCTGAAACTTTGCTGAAATCTTCTATTAGTTCCAGTGGTTTTCTTGTGGATTCTTTGGGGTTTTCTAAGATCATATCATCTGCAAATAGAGAGAGTTTTACTTCTTCCTTTCAAATTTGGATGCCCTTTATTTCTTTTTTCTAATTTTTTTATTGTACTTTAGATGAAGGTTTACAGAAAAAATAGTTTCTCATTAAGCAGTCAGTACACAAACTGTTTTATGACATCTGTTAACAATCCCACGACATGTCAATATTCTCCGTTCTCAACCTTGGAGGACCTTTTTTTTCCCTTGGTGAAAATATACATAGCCAAAGATGCACCATTTCAAAAATTTCTACATGTACAATTCAGTGACATCGATTACATTCTTCCAGTTGTGCTGCTATTCTCTCTATCCTTTTCCAAATTATTCCATCACCATTATCTTCAACTTACTGTCCCCTAGGCTTCCCATAAAACATTTTGAGTTGCTGTTGTCCGTTTGAACTCACATAGATAATTCTTTTTTTTTTTTTTTGTACTTTAGATTAAGGTTTACAGAACGAATAGTTTCTCATTAAACCGTTAGTACACATATTGCTCTATGACAATGGTTAAGAACCCTACAACGTGTCAACACTGTCCCTTCTCAACCTTGGGTTCCCTGTCTCCTCCTAGCTTCTAGTCCGTGTTCCTGGACTGCTGTGCCTCATTAGGCCTGTTTTGTTTTATGGGGCTGTCCAGTCCCTGGCTGAACGGTGAACCTCGGGAGTGACTTCACCACTTAGCTAAAACTGTGTCCAGGGGCCATACTCTCGGGGTTTCTCCAGTCTCTGTCAGGCCAGTAAATCTGATCTTTTTTTTGTGTTAGAATTTTGTTCTACATCCTTCTCCAGCTCTGTCCAGGACCCTCTGTTGTGATCCTGGTCAGAGCAGTTAGTGGTGGTAGCCGGGCACCATTTAGCTGTACTGGACTTAGTCTGGTGGAGGCCTTGGTAACCCTGGTCCATTAGTACTTTGGACTAATCTTTTCCTTGTATCCTGTTCTCTTCATTCTCCCTTGCTCCTGAAGGGGTGAGATCAGTAGAGTATCTTAGATGGCTGCTCACAGGCATTTAAGATCCCAGAGGCTACTCACCAAGGTAGAATGTAGAACATTGTCTTTATAAACTGTATTATGCCAATTGAGCTAGATGTTGGATACCTTTTATTTCTTTTTCTAGCCTAATTGCTCTGGCTAGGACCTCCAGCAAAATGTTGAATAAGAGGGGTGATAAAGGGCATCCTTGTCTGGGCCTCGTTCTCAAGGGGAATGCTTTCAGACTCTCTCCATTTAGGATGATACTGGCTGTTGGCTTTGTATAAATGCCCTTTATTATGTGGAGGAATTTCTCTTCTATTCCTATTTTGCTGAGAGTTTTTATCATGAATTGGTGTTAGACTTTGTCAAATGCCTTTTCTGAATTGATTGATAAGATCATGTGGTTCTTGTCTTTTGTTTTATTTATGCAGTGGAATACATTGTTTATTTTTCTAATGTTTTGTCTGTGTCAAAGAAGCCCTGTATAGGCCATTGATTTTCTAAGCTGTCTTTAGTAAAATTATGCCAGCCCTCTAAAAATAAAGAGGAGTAAGGGCTGAAAAGCTTGTTGATGTGTGCAGGTGGGGTGCCCCAAGGCGGCCCTCTTGAGTCCTTAGACCTGGCATTCCTCTTACTAAAACAGTGAATTGCAAGTGCTATAAGACTAGATGTGCACTGAAGCCTGAATGCGCACTGATACCTGAATGTGCACTGAAACCTGAATGAGCACTAAGAAGACAAAGTTAGTTCAGACTTAATGGGCTAAGACCTTGATTCTCCCAGTGTATATTAGGATCCTAGCAGGAGTTTGACACAGGTTGGGGCTAGTGGTTTGCTTTAACCATTGTGTACCTTCAGTGCATCAACTTTGTTGTGGCTGGTGGGTAGTCTAGTGCTCTTGCCTGATTCATGATCTGGCTTATCCTGTCATGGGAGTCTTTAACCGCTTTTGAGGCTGTTGACTCCCCTATTGGCTTTTAATAGCCGATCCATGCCCGAGTTTTTTCCTGTGGCTTATGAGACCTAGGAGAATCATAGTAACAGCCTCACCAAACTCAATTTGTCAACAAACTCGTCCAAACGTTCAGAGTATGAACTAAAATGAAAGTACAAAAGGAAAGAAATACAACAATAAATCTTGAAGGAAACAGAGCTTGATTCAAGAGGCTTTTTACCTGGGACAACTTGATGTCCCGGGGGCTGCTAAGATAATACACCTTTTTGTCCCATGTATCTGACACTATCAAATGTCAAAAAGTGAGAACGTGTACTCTGTTAAAGTAAAGAGAATTATTGAAGGTTCAAGAAAGTTTGAACTGGGGAGATGCTTAGTCCACTACAGTGAAACTAAATTCTCCAAGGTGGTGGAGTTAGAGACGCATATTTATCTGGTAAAATGTGGAACTTAAGGTACAATTTTCTGATTGGAAGTTATAAAATTAGGATAGTAGGACATGGGACAACTTAAAGTGGGAATTATAATATGATTGGTCTAAAGTGTATATGTGGGCTACCTAGATTGGATAGTCTTCTAAATTACAGAAGTATATGACTAAGGGGGTTTACAGGGTGGTCACAAGGTGTCATGGTTTGAATTATGTCCCCCCAAAAATGTGTGTATCAATTTGGCTGGGCCATGATTCCCAGAATTGTGTCATTGGCCTCCATTTTGTGATTGTAATTTTATGTTAAAGAGGATTAGGGTGAGACTGTAACACCACCTTTACCCAGGTCACATCCCTTGGGTGTGGCCTGCACCACCTTTTATCTCTCAAGAGATGAAAGGCAAGCAAGCAGAGCTGGGGACCTCATACTATCAAGAAAGCAGTGCCAGGAGCAGAGCATGTCCTTTGGACCGGGGTCCCTGTGCCAAGAAGCTCCTAGTCCGGGGGGTCACTGATAAGAAGGCCGAGAGAGAGAAAGCCTTCCCCTGGAGCTGACACCCTGAATTTGGACTTACAGCCTATTTTACTGTAAGGAAATAAACGTCTTTGTTAAAATCATCCACTTGTGGTATTTCGGTTATAGCAGCACTAGATGACTAAAACACAAGGAAATCACAAGATAGTCTTTCTGAGACCATTCTGTTAAGATAGTATCTTTAGCAAACACTCCTTGAGAATTGCTTGAAACATTCTTTGAGACTACTGATAAACGGCTGGTGTCAAGACCCCCCCTCCCCCAGGGACATTGTTTTCATATCCTTCGCTTAACTACAGAGAAAAAAAATTTTCCTTAGTTACAGGATTAAGTATGCACAGAGGCTGAATGGTTTCTGGGAAAGCAAGGACAGGCTTAAGAGGCATTTGGAGTTCAGACCTAAGCCAGTTACTTTGATAGAGTCAAGCACCTCAATTTTGGGGCTCTCACACAAAAGGAAGCTCATTGTTCAATTTGTGTTTCTGATTGCTAATGAGATTAAACACACTTTTATACTTTTCTTCTTCTCTGTCTCTCTCTCTCTTTTTTTTTTTAACCATTTGGTTACCTTTCCCACAAGTTATCTGTTTTTATCCATTGTTCTTTTTTTTTCCTCCTGTGTTTTGATTTGGGGAAGTTCTAAACATATGTTGCATATTCATCCTTTATACTTTGAGAATGTTTTCTCTGAGTCTGTAGCTTGTCTTTTTATCTTATTTGTCATATTTTTGGTAATACAGAAGTCTTTACATTTTAAATATACTCAAATTTATCAATCTTTTCATTTTTTGGGTGGAGGAGGGTCTTTTTTAAGATTCTCATCTACTCTCATGTTGTGAAGTTATTGTGCTATATTTTCTGAAAGTTTTGAGGCTTTCCTTTCTGCATTTAGGTTTTAATCCATTTGGGATTTTTTTTTTTTTTTTTTTGTGATTTGTGTGAGGTAGATATTTAATTTTATTTCTTCCCATAGGTATTGCCAGTTAAGCTAGTACTGAATAGTCCAGGTCATTCTTTCTCTTAATTTGTAATGTCACTTCTGGTATATACCAGGATCTTATATGTGCCTAGATTTGTTTCTAGGCTGTGTACAGTTCTATTAATCTTTTTTTTTCTATGTCTTCCTTAATAACACATTTTAATTTAAAATTTAATTATAAAGTTTTATAAGCTGTACTTTCTGGTAAGTGAGGACACCTTGATCTTCCTGTTCAAAATTGTCTTGGTTATTCTTATCCACTTCTGCCCAAGAATTGCAGGATCATTTTGTCTCAAGGTCTGTGAAAACTCTGTTGTATCTGATTTTGTTTCCTCATTATTTCTAATTTGTGCCTTTCACATATTTTCCTAAAATAATCTTGCAGTAAATTTTTCCATTTTATTGTTTTTTTCAAGGAATCTGTTTTCAGTTTTGTTGAACCTTTCTAAAGTTTATTATAATTTCTTTTTTGACCCATGAATTATTTAGATATATTTTTTTAATTTTAATTTTTGTTGCATTTTGGCCAGAGAAAATGTTTTATATGATGTAGATACCGGTTGAGATTTGTTTTGTAGTTCAGTCCATTGTCAATTTCTGTAAATGTTCCAAGTGTGATTGAAAAGAATATTATTCCTTTAATTGTTGTGAGTAGGATTCTATATATGACCATCAAGTCAAGTGGGTTGATTTTATTGTCAGTTTTTCTATATCCTTTTGATTATTTTGTCTGAATGATCTAATCTACTGATTATTGAGAAAGATAAATTAAAATCCTGTAATATAATTGTAGATTTCTAGGTTCTTACCAATAAATCTATTATTATCATTATTTTTTTGATTTGAGGTTATGTTGTTAGGTGCATAAATTTTCAAAATTGTTATATCTCCCTGGTAAATTCTTCCTTTTATTATTAGTAAATAAGCCTCTTTATCCCTAGTAACTACCCACCCCAAAGTAAATTTTGCTGGTAGTTACATGTTATTATTTTTAGTATTTTTCTGATGTTTTTCTCCCATTCTTTTATTATTTTCAATGTTATTATGCTTAAGGTGAGTCTCTTGTTAACACCATATAACCAGCTTATCAAAATGCAGTCTGTAAGTCTCTTTATTTTATTTGGTAAATCTAGTTTCTTTACATTTATTATGATTACCACTATATTGTATTTCATCAAACCAAAGATGTCATTGATTGTAGGATACATTATTTTAGGTACCACTAAGAAAGAAAAAAATGTTGCCAATTAAACAGTGATACAAGGCTTATTTTGAATTTATTAAAAGAGCTCTTTTAGGATTAGTTAGAAACATTTAAAAATAATATGTCAATCTTATGCATGCATGTAAGTGAAATAAATTACCAGTTATTTAAAAAATTGTCACATTTAGAGTCTAACCCTTCTGAATTAGTTTTTGACTCAGAGTCATCAATGTATGTGCTTTTCCAGGCCCTGTCACTGCCACTGCCCCTATCAAGGGCAGCATTTCTAAAAAGAACTAAAAGCCATTGGTATTGGCTTTTAAGCTGGCTTTGCAATTATGTAGAACAAATCTGTTTCTGAGTCCAGCTTTGGGAATGTTGTTAAACTTGTTTGATCAATCACCTTCCCATCCCTTCCCCACAGTGTTTGGTTTTTAAGAGTTAAAATACTGCTCCACTACCGTTCCGAGATTTTTTTCTGAGATGCTGACACCCATTATGAAAGTTTTGATGCTGGCACTTTTGATGTTCATGCATGTAGAGACACTGATGTCCTCATTAAAATGGCTTTATGGCTGATAGGAATTTTAATACACCATCAATTGAAATATGTGTTCCGATTTCAGAGATGCTAAAATGTGAACAAACATACACCTTAGAATTGATTAAATATTTTTACACTTTATATATAAAAATTTAAGTTATTTTTATGCTTCATCTACTTTTTCTTTGACATACCTTTTTTTGTAACATTTTCCTTTCCTTTCCTGCCTTCTATTGAATTGATAAAGTCTACTCTCTTTTACTGAAGTTTACCTTATGCATTTTTTTTTTATTCTTTTTTTAGTAAATTTTAATTTTTAAAAGCCGTATGTCACTTGACAAAGTCTAATCAATATCTCTATACACCTCTTTAATAATTTACCAGATGGATTGCTTTGACTCTAATCCCTCCTCATCTTATATGTTATAATTTTCTTGTACTATAGTTCCACCTTGTTTTTAGTTATCCAGGTTGGTCATCATTGTTATTATTGTTATAAATTTTTATGATCAATACTTACTCAATTTACCCACACCTTTAACAAGTTTCTTTCTTACTTTTGCTCTTATCATTTATTCCTTCTGAGTTTCTTTCTTCCTGAGATACATCTTTTAGTTTGAAAATGTCTGTGTTATACCCTTACCCTTAAATGATAACTTAAGTAGACATAGAATTCTGGGGAAGGGGTATCTGGCGTCTGGTACCGGTGCATAGTGTAAATCAGGTTCTAAACCTTCCCATGTCCTTGGTTTTAATAATAAACTTCTTTATTATTGTCTTCAGTTCAGGTAAGTAGGTAGGGCTGCTCTCACCCACTTTGATGGGGAGAGAAACCTTTCCATGGTTCCATCTTAATTCAGCATATCACTCCCACTTGCCAGTTGGGGTGGGCCAACTTCCTTGCCTTCCATTCCTGCTCATACCTCTGGCTTTCAGGTACCTCTTTATTTGTTGGCTGGTGAGGATTTCTTTTCCTATCTTTTGAGTTGAGTTGTACATTAAATTTTTATCTTGCATTCCTAGGTGTTCTGTGGCAGGAATGTTTTTGTATTAGTCCAGTCTGCCTTTCTTTGACCCTCTGAGAACATTACATTTTTTTTTTCACGATGTGTCTTTCAAATACTTAAAATAGTTAAGACTATTTTAAAAAAGTGAAATTTGAGTGTTTTTTTCGCAGCCAAAGGTGTCAGAAAGTTACTCTCCATGAAAGTTTCTGCGTTGTCAACTCCCAGTGCAGCAGATGTACATGCCAACACACTTTTCCAAGCTGCTGATTTGTAGCTTTAAACAGACAAGACAAGGAAAGGTAAAAGTGAATTATTTAATCATTTTTCTATGAAGAGATGACAACGAAACAAAAACTCTCGTTGCCTGCTTGTTGTTCTTAGGTGCCATTGAGTCAGTTCCAACTCACAGTGACCCTGTATACAACAGAACGAAACACTGCCCCGTCCTGCACCATCCTCACAATCAATGTTATGCTTGAGCCCATTGTTGCAGCCTCTGTGTCAATCCATCTCATTGAGGGTCTTCCTTTTTTTTGCTGACCCTCTACTTTACCAAGCATGATGTCCTTCTCCAGGGACTGGTCCCTCCTAGCACGTCCAAAGTATGTGAGACATATTCCTTTTTTTTATTTTATTGTTGTAGTTTAAATGAAATTTACATTTCAAGTTAGTCTCCCATACAAGAATTTACACATATATTGTTATGTGATCCTAATTTCTCTCCTCATACTGCAACAGCACACTCTCCCTTTCCATCCCTGATTCCGCATGTCCATTCAACTGGCTCCTACCCCTCTCTGCCTTCCCATCTCACCTCCGGACAGAAGCTGCCCCTTTAGTCTCTTGTATCTACTTGAGCTAAGAGACACGCTTCTCATGAGTATCACTTTATGTCCCACAGTCCAGTCCAATCCCTGTCTGAAGAGTTGGCCTCGGAAATTGTTTTAGTTCTGGGCTGATAGAGAATCCAGGGGCCATGCTTTCCGGGGTACCTCCAGTCTCAGTCAGACGATTAAGTCTGGTCTTCTTACTAGAATTTGAGTTCTGCACCCCACCAGCGTGGCAGTCCAGACCGGGAAGCAGTTCCACACTTGAACGGAGTTCTGCATCCCTGCCCAGGAAGAAGAAAGATGGTGCAAGGAGCCAGGTATTTGAGCAAAAGGAGGTGGAGGTGATGAGAGGTAAGGAAGAAATCAAAAGAAGTGGAAAAAAGCAACACCAGCAGCCAACAAATGACACTCAGGGAGTCGGTCAGTGTGGGTGGGTGGAATCCAAGCAGCACGTGCTTCCTGGCCAAGAGACTGTGGCTGCAGGAAGCAGAGGAGGCTGAGTGGGGGTGAAGAAGGGTGGGGGGTGGGAAAGTGTATATCGCCAATTACCAGTTGTTCTGGATCTTACAGTAGTTCTATTTTTAGCATTTGAAGGAAGTGCCAAATCGATTTCTAAAGTGGTTGTAACATTTTATATTCCCACCAACAGGGTATAAGTGTTCCAGTCTCTCCACAACCTCTCCAACATTTATTATTTTCTGTTTTTTGGATTAGTGTTAGCCTTCTTGGGGTGAGATGATATCTCATTGTAGTTTTGATCTGCATTTCTCTAATGACTAATGATTTTGAGCATTTCTTCTTGTGTCTGTCAGCCACCTGAATATCTTCTTTGTCGAAGTGCCTGTTCATATCCTTTGCCAATTTTTTAATTGGGTTATTTGTCTTTTTTTGTTGAGGTTTTGCAGTATCTTGTAGATTTTAGAGATTAGACGCTGAGGGGGTTTGTTGTAGCCAAAAATTTTTTCCCAGTCTGTAGGTTGTCTTTTGACTCTTTTGGTGAAGTCTTTTGATGAGCATAAGTGTTTGATTTTTAGGAGCTCCCATTTATCTAGTCTCTCTTCTGGTGCTTGTGCACTGTTACTTATGGTTCGTATTGTGTTTATGCCATGTATTAGGGCTCCTAGAATTGTCCCTATTTTTTCTTCCATGATCTTTATTGTTTTCAATTTTATATTTAAGTCTTTGATCCATTTTGAGTTAGTTTTTGTGCATGGTGCGAGGTTTGGGTCTTTTTTCCATTTTTTGGAAATGGATATCCAGTTATGCCAGCACCATTTGTCAAAGAGACTGTCTTTTCCCCAGTTAACAGACTTTGGGCCTTTGTCAAATATCAGCTGCTCATAGGTGGATGAATTTAAGTCTGGGTTCTCAGTTCTGTTCCATTGGTCTACGTATCTGTTGTTGTACCAATACCAGGGTGTTTTGACTACTGTGGCAGTATAATAGGTTGTAAAATCAGGTAGTGTGAGGCCTCCCACTTTGTTCAGCACATGGTGCAGGTAGGCAGAAAGGAGGGAGTAGATTGTGATGTGTGGAGCTAAGATGGGTATGGGAAATATGAGAGAGGGGAGAGAGGAGCAGGAGCCAAAAATATACACGCACAAAAAAAGAGTGCTAAGAGAGCTTGTTATGGGAATGGAGAAATGAGAGACTGAGAAATGAGGAAAAACAAAAATAAAAAAGAAAAAGGATAAAAGAAAAAATGAATAAATTGAGAAACTGGAAATGAATAAAGACAAAAAGGGAATAAGAGAGAGAAGAAAACAAAACAAAGAAACACATACACACACACAAAAAAAAAAAACCAAGAAAAAAGAAATACCCTTAGAGATGTCCTTGTGTGTCCGGGCAAAGTAAGGAGGTAGCTTCCAAGCTGTGAGGTACTGCCTGGCTAGAAGAGCCTCCCAAGCCGAGAAAAGAAAAAGAAAACAAACAAAGAAATCAGAACAAATCAGAGCAAACAAACCAAAAAGCCCTGAGGTCCCACCAGTGCAGCGGCACAGGCTGGGAAGCAGTTTTACAGTCAAGTGGTGTTTCACAGCCTTTCAGGAAGAAGCAAAGATGGCGCATGGAGCCAGGTATCTGAGAGTAAGGAGAGGGAGGTAGTGAGAGGTAAGGAAGAAATCTAGAGAAGCGGAAAAAAGCAACACCAGCAGCCAACAGAAGGCACTCAGGGAGCCTGCCAGTGTGGATGGGTGGAATCCATTTGACACCAGGGTGAAGCTATTGCTTCCTGGCCAAGGGACTGTGGCTGCAGAAAGCAGAGGAGGCTAAGTAGGGGTGAAGAAAGGTGAGGGGTGGGAAAGTGTATATTGCTGGTTACCAGTTGTTCTGTCTTCTGTTGGAAGCTCCGTGAAGCTGCTTTCTCATACCCCCTGTTCGTTGATCTCCGATAGGAGTCCAAGGTGGCAGATCTGTGCTGTGGTAGCTGATAGGGGACCTCTGCATGTATCACTCCTCGCTATCTCTTCTCAGTCAGTTTCTTATTCCATTCAGTGCTTGGCTGAGTTCCTTATCTCTTCATTTGATGTTAGGGTTTCAGGATTGACGTGTGACTCTGTTTGACTTAGTTTTTCTGATCTTTGCTGGGGAGGGATGGCGTGGTGCTTCTGACTATAGTGCCAGTTGCCCAGAAGTCATCATCTTTTTCATTGTTGTTGATTTTGCGTTTGCTGAGTCTTTATATTCTTCTAGTTTTTCACTTTGAGTTGTAGGATTGTTTGTTTCCTTTGTGGTTACCTTAATATTTACCCCTATTTTTCGAGGTTTATGCCAGTCTTTTATTTCTTTATATCGCCTTGACTTACTCGGCATATGAAAAATCCATGTCTATATCTTTTAAGTCCCTCTTTTTTGTATTAATGTTGTCCTTTTTTACATATCAATATCTGTTTCCCTATTTTCAGTGTTTTAGCTTTGATGTATTTTTGTGACTTCCCTAGCTGAGTCGATATCTGGTTGCTCTGTCCTGTGTTCTAGTCTTGCATTGTTATCCGATGTTATTGATTTTCTAACCGGAGGACTCCCTTTATTATTTCTTGTAATTTTGGTTTGGTTTTTGCAAATTCCATAAACTTCTGTTTATCTGGAAATGCCCTAATTTTGCCATCATATTGGAGAGACATTTTTGCTGGATTTATAATTCTTGGCTGGCAGTTTTTTCCTTCAAGGTTTTATAAATGTCATCCCACTGCCTTCTTGCCTGCATGATTTCTGCTGAGTAGTCCGAGCTTATTCTAATTGATGCTCCTTTGTAGGTGACTTTTCTTTTATCCCTAGTCACTCTTAAAATTCTCTCTTTATCTTTGGTTTTGGCAAGTTTGATTATAATATGTCTCGGTGACTTTCTTTTGGGATCAAACTTATGTGGGGTTCGATGAACATCTTGGATAGATATTGTCGCATCTTTCATGATATGAGGGAAGTTTTCTGCCAACAAATCTTCAACAATTCTCTCTGTATTTTCTGTTATCCCCCCCGCCCCGTTCTGGTATTCCAATCACTCGTAGGTTATTTCTCTTGATCAAGTCCCACATAACTCTTAAGAGTTTCTTCATTCTTTTTATTTCTTTTATCTGATTTTTCCTCAAATAATTTGGTGTCAAGTGCTTTATCTTCAGTGTCACTAATTCTTACTTTTACTACCTCAGTTCTGCTCCTATGACTTTCTATTGAGTTGTCTAATTCTGAAATTCTATTGTTAATCTTCTGGATTTCTGATTGCTCTCTCTATATGGATTCTTGTAGCCTATTAAATTTGTCATTGTGCTCTTGAATAACTTTTTTTAAGTTCTGCATCTGCTTTATCTGCATGTTCTTTGGATTTCTATGCTTTTTGACTAATTTCCTTTCTGATTTCTTGAAGAGTTCTGTATATTAATCTTTTGTATTCTGCCTCTGGTAATTAAAAGAAATTCTCTTCCTCCAGAGAGTTTATTGCTTCTTTATTTTAAGAGCTTACCATCACAGACTGCCCCTTTATGTGATTTGATATTGACTGTTGTCTCCGAGCCATCAATAAGTTATTATAATTTTATTTTATATTTGTTTAGTGTGTCCTAGCTTCTTGTTTTGTTTTGATATGCCCAAATAGGCTGCTCATGTGCGCTAGTTTAATTATTGGCGCCTTTGAAGCTGTAACGTCCTGTCACCAGGTAGTTAGGTCTGTAACTAATTATGTGTGCCCAGGAGCCTGTTAAAATTTTCCTGTATGGATTCAGCTCCGGTGTCCAGGCAGTCGGTCACCAAGTGTGTGGTGCAGGCTGTCATCTACAGTCTTAGAGAGGCATAGGTGGTTGGTGTAGGCACAGGTGTCTGGCTGCAGTAGGGGGTCACGCGCTGAGCAAGGCAGAATGTCTGAAAGGAAAGCCTTTCCCTGTTCCCTAGAGTGAGTAGTTTGGTGAGTTTTGCAGCTGGACTATGACCACCTTACTCTGTTGGCTGTAAAGACTGGGGGCACTACTTATTCTTGGACCCCTGTAGCGGGTGGCTAGGTGGCGTGGGTGGAGCCACCAGTCCTCAAGCCCCTGATGCGGACAGGTAAGTCGCTGCTTAAAGGGCAGAGCAGTGTCAAGCATCACAAATCTGCCACTTCACAGCTGAAACAGTTGAAGTTAGACTTCAGGTGTTTACCCTGTTGTACTGTGGTAGTGAGGGTTTACGCTATTGAGATGGGTCCACACAAGTCTATACAGGGGTGGAGCACTCAAAGTCTGCGGACCCCTTACGCCTGTGCCTAGGCAAATGAGCTGTGCCAACCCTGAGTTCCTGGCTTAGGGGAGCTGGTAGCTTATTTTTTCCGTTTGTTAATTTGTTCTCCCTCCAAGGCCAGGAGAATGGGTCAGGGCGCCTTATGGCATCTACTTTCAGCCCAGGGGACTCAGAGATTGCTGAAGCTGGCCGGATCTGGTGCAGAGTAGGGAGGGAGGAGGTAAATGGAAGAAGTATTTCCCAAATGGGTTTTCTTTTTTTTTTTAAATCCCCTTGAAAGGCCACATGCATGTACTTATCTTTAGCCACTTGGGTGCTGCTTCGGAGTGTCCAAGCAGAATCTCTGCTGCCGGATCTCTCTCGATATGGAAACTGCCTCCTGAGCGAGCGAGCGGAACTGTATACCCGCCAGCCTGTGAGGCAGCAGTCTGCCATCTGACCTGCCAATCTTGAGTTCATCAGCCCCTAAAGCTATGTGAGTCAGGAGAAGGCTCCAGCCTGACATCAGACTGAAGAACTTAGGACTGCCAGCCTCTACAGTCAATGAGCCATTTCTCTCTCTCTTTATTCATCTGTCTAAGCTTTACTGCAGCAGTCAAGAAATCAACAGATGCATTGCATTGGGAAAATCAGCTGCAAAAGACCTCTTTAAAGTGTTGAAAAGCAAAGATGTCACCTTAAGTACTAAGGTGCATCTGATCCAAACCATGGTGTTTTCAATTGCCTCATATGCGTGCAAAAGCTGGACAATGAATAAGGAAGACCAGAGAAGAATTGACACCTTTGAATTATGGTGTTGGCGAAGAATATTGAGTATAGCATGGACTGCCAAAAGAAGAAACAACTCGTCTTGGAAGAAGTACAGCCAGAATGCTCCTTGGATGCAAGGGTGGCAAGACTACATCTCGTATACTTTGGACATATTATCAAGAGGGCTCACTCCCTGGGGAAGGACATCATGCTTGGTAAAGTAGAGGGTCGGTGAAAAAGAGGAAAACCCTCAATTAGATGGATTGACACAGTGGCTGCAACAATGGGTCAAGCATAGCAACAATTGTGAGGATGGCGCAGGACCGGGCGGTATTTCGTTCTGTTGTGCATAGGGTCTCTGAGTCAGAACCAACTTGACAGCATCTAACAACGACAACAAGCTTCACTGGTTTTTCTTACTTAGAGAACCTAGCCTAAGACATCTGGTACCTAGAGTGGTTCTAGAGAAACAAAATTGTATGATGAATTTTCTAAATTGGTTCTCAAGTCTGGTTAGTCTTAAAGATATTGATGACTCTGCTTCTAGTATTAAAGATGGCACTGCTAATCCACGGCTTGAGGTGGCAATAGAAATACACAAAATATCACCACCCATAGATCAAGTATTGGTGAGAGGTGAGGCTCTGGATGATCACCTGTTTGATACTATTCTAAGAGTTTGTCAGAATGAGAAGTATAAGGTAACTGATTGGTTGGTCATACTTTTGCTAGACAAAGTGGTGAAAAAAAGCGATGAGCTTATGGCTTCAGAGTCATAGCTCAAGCACTGTATAAACAACCTCAAAGTTGGCACTTTTGCTCTGAAAGAAAGCCTTATTTCTTGCAGCAACAGAGTTGATATTGCTGGAAACCAAATTCAGAGTCTTAAGAGTGGATGAATTACAATGCCAATAGAATTCCCAACCTCAAATGGTATCTGAAGTTAAAGTGAGGGCATTGATTGGGAAGAAATGGGATTCTTAAACTTGGGATGAGGACATATGGGCAAATAATTAGGAATTTGTTGGCACTGATCCCCTAAATTCTGTTGAATCACTCCTGCCAACAGAACCAGACCACTCCTATATGAAGAGAGTACTTCATGTTTGTCTGATAAGCCACCCTCCCAAGTAAAACCATTAGCCCCTTCACCCTCATCTGATGAGATTAACTCAGCTGTGTCTGAAGAGCCTTTGCATGAGTCATCACCTGGGAAAGTGTCTGAGTTATTGCCTGGGGCATCTCCTGGGGCATCTCCTGACGCAGATTCCTTAAATGATGTTGCTGAATATTCTCAGAACACATCCCTACCATCCGTTTTTCTTCTACACCTATAACTAAACTTAAGTCCCAGTAAACCCCTAAAGGTGAAATACAAAGTGTGACCCAGGAAGAGGTATTCTACACTCCGAAAGAACTGCTTGACTTTTCTAAACAAACAGAAACATGGGGAATATGTGTGGGAATGGCTATTAAGGGTGTGGGATAATGGTGCAAGGAACATAAAGTTGGATCAGTCTGAGTTTATTGATATAGGTCCACTAAGAAGATTCTTTATTCAATGTTGAAGCTCAAGAGGTTAGGAAAGGATCTAATAGTTTATTTGGTTGGTTCACTGAAGCATGGATCACACAGCAGCCTACGCTAAATAAAGTTGAAGTGCCTGACTTGCCTTGGTATACTACAGAAGAAGGTATTCAAAGGCCTAGGAAAATTGGCATGTTAGAGTGGATTTATCAGGTTATAACCATAGACCCACACATGAAGTGCCCAAAGGACACATCTTTTAGTACAACAATGAGGAACAAATTTGTGAAGGGAGCCCCGGCATCCTTGAAGACTGTTGTGATTGCAATTTTATGTAAGTCATATTTGACAGCAGGAAAAGCCTTAACTAATTTAAGACACCTAACTAGAATGGGGTTGACTGGACCCTGTAATGGTAGGGGCCAAGTGGCAGCACTCAGTCGACAAAGACAAAGTTGGCGTGGTTACTGTAATGGACAGCAGGGTCAAAGCAGTAATCAGAATAGTCTGACTTGTATGGGCTCATGGCATTGGCTACTTAGTCATGGTGCCCCCTAGGAGTGAAACAAATGGGAAATCTACTGAATATTTACTTGATCTTTCCAAGTGGAAGAAGTCTAGTTCAAGTGGATGTCAGTCTAACTTGAATCATGAGACAAGAGAGTTATGGCCCCTCAATTCCCAAACTTGAGCCCAGTTAACAGACTCACAACCCCTTGAATGAAGGGGAGGCTTGGTCCCCTTGAGGAAGGACCCCATAACACTGCCAAAAATTTGTACTGTTAATATTTCTCCCAGTATTCCTCAAAGGGAAATGAAATAATCAGACTTTTGTGGGATTACTGGATACTGGCTCTGAACTGACGTTAATTCCAGGAGATCCAAAATCTCACTGTGGCCCACCAATTAGAGATGGGGTATATGGAGGCCAGGTTATGAATGGAGTCTTAGCTAAGTTTCATCTCACAGTGGGTCCAGTGGGTACACAAACCCACCCTGCAGTGATTTCTCCAGTTCCAGAATGCATAACTGGAATAGATGTAGTCAACAACTGTCAGAACCCCTACAATGGATCCCTGACAACTGGAGTAAGGACAATTATGATAGAAAAAGCCATGTGGAAGCCATTAGAACTGCCCCTACCTAGGAAAATAGTAAACCAAAAGCAATATTGCATTCTTGGAGGGATTGCAGATTTTAGTGGCACCATCAAGGATTTTGAGAATATAGGGGTGGTTATTCCAACCACATCTGCATTCAACTTGCCTATTTGGCCTTTGGAAAAAATAGATGGATCTTGGAAATGACAATAGATTATTGTAAACTTAACCAGGTGGTGATTCCAAGTGCAGCTGCTGTTCCAGATGTGGTTTCATTGCTTTAATAAATTAATACATCTCCTGGTACTTGACATTCAGCTATTGATCTGGCTAAAGCCTTTTTCTCCATATCTGTTTCTAAGGTTCACAGAAACAATTTGCTTCAGTAGGCAAGGTCAGCAATATACTTTCATTGTCCTACCTCAAGGGTATATCAACTCTCCATATGTATGTCATAATTTAGTCCATAGGGACCTTGATCGCCTTTCCCTTCCACAAGATGTCACACTGGTCCATCACATTGATGCCATTATACCGATTGGGCCTAGTAAAGAAGTATCAATGACTTTAGATTTCTTATTGGTAAGACATTTGTGTGCTGAAACTGACTGTCACCGAGTTGATTCTGACTCAGTGATGGGTGGGAAATTAATCCCACAAATATTTAGGTACCTTCTACCTCAGTGAAATTTCTAGGGGTCCAGTGGTGTGGGGCATGTTGAGATATTCCTTCTAAAGAGAAGTATAAGTTGTTGCATCCAGCCCCTCCTACAACTAAAAAGGAGGCACAATGCTTGGTGGCCCTCTTTGGATTTTGGAGGCAGCACGTGATCTCTCATTTGGGTGTCCTGGCCACCATGTGTCCATCAATTTGCTGTACTATGGTGGCTTGCATGTTGTTGTGATACTGAAACCTTTGCCACCAGTATTTCAAATACCAGTAAGGTCACCCTTAGTGGATAGGTTTCAGTGGAGTTTCCAAGCTAATACAGACTAGGAAGAAGGATCTGGAAGTCTACTTCTAAAAAAAATTGGCAAGTGTAAACCTTATGAATAGCAGTGGGACATTGATATTGTGCTGGAAGAAGGCACTCAAAATACAACTGTGGAAGTTCTGCCTGCTCAAAATAGGGTCGACCTTAATGACGTGGATGAAGTCAGGCTTTAGAGACCTTCATCTGCTGATGTAGCATGACTCAAAATGAGGAGAAACAGCTGCAAGCATCCATTAATAATTGGAACATGGAATTATGAAGAATAAATCTAGAAAAATTGGAAACAGTCAAAAATGAAATGGCACACACAAACGTTGATATCCTAGGCATTGTTGTTGTTGTTATGTGCTGTCGAGTCAGTTCTGACTCATAGAACAGAGTAGAACAGCCCCATAGGGTTTCCCAGGAGCTTCTGGTGGATTTGAACTGCCAACTGTTTGATTATCAGCCAAGCTCTTAATCACTGTGCCACCAGGGCTCCTAGGCATTAATAAGCTGAAATGGACTGGTATTGGCCATTTTGAATCAGACAATCATATGGTCTACTGTGCCAAGAATGACAAATTGGAGAGGAATGGTGTAGTGTTCATCATCAAAAAGATCATTTCAAGATCTATCCCAAAGTACAACACTGTCAGTGATAGGATAATATTCATACATCTACAAGGAAGACAAGTTAATATGACTATTATTAAAATCTACTCACCAACCACTAAGGCTAAAGATGAAGAAATTGAAGATTTTTACCAACTTCTGCAATCTGAAATTAATCAAACATGCAATCAAGTTGCATTGATAATTACTGGTGATTGGAACATGAAAGTTGGAAACAAAGAATAAAGATTGGTAGTTGGAAAATACGGTCTTGGTGATAGAAATGTTTCCGTATATCACAAGATACAATTTTGTTAGATCAACAACTTCTTCACTACAAATACCTTTTTCCAACAGAAATGTTGACCATACATGTGGACCTCACCAGATGGAATACACAGGAATCAAATCAACTACATCTGTGGAAAGAGACAATGGAAAAACTCAATATCATCAGTCAGAACAAGGCCAGGGGCCAGCTGTGAAACAGATCATCAATTGCTCATATGCAATTTCAAATTGAAACTTAAGAAAATTAAAACAAGTGCAAGAGAGCCAAATTAAAATCTTGAGTATATCCCACCTGAATTTAGAGACCATCTCAAGAATAGATCTGACATATTAAACACTAATGCTTGAAGACCAGAGGAGTTGTGCAATGGCATCAAGGACATCATATATAAAGAAAGCAAGAGGTCATTAAAAAGAGAGGAAAGAAAGAAAAGATCAAAGTGGATGTCAGAAGAGGCTCTGAAACTTGCTCTTGAACACTGGGTAGCTAAAGTGAACAGAAGAAAGGATGAAGTCAGAGAACTGAACAGAAGATTTCTAAGAGAGACTCGAGAAGACAAAGTCAAGTATTATAATGAAATGTGCAAAGACCTGGAGATAGAAAACCAAAAGGGAAGAATACACTCCACATTTCTCTAGCTGAAAACTCTGAAGAAAAAAATCAACCCTCAAGTTGCAATACTGAAGGATTCTACAGGGAAAATATTGAAAGACGCAGGAAGCATCGAAAGCAGATGGAAGGAATACATAGAGTCACTGTACCAAAGAGAATTGTTGGATGTTCAACTGTTTCAGGAGGTAGCATATGATCAAGAACTGCTGGTACTGAAGGAAGAGGTTTAAGCTGCCCTGAAGATATTGGTGGAAAACAAGCCTCCAGGAACTGATGGAATACCAACTGAGATGTTTCAACAAATGGAGGCAGCACTGGAAGTGCTCACTCGTCTATGCCAAGAAATTTGGAAGACAGCTACCTGGCTAACCAAGTGGAAGAGATACATATTTACCCATTCCAAGGAAAGGTGATACAACATAATGTGGACATTATTGAATCATATCATTAGCATCACACACAAGTAAAATTTTGCTGAAGATTGTTCAAAAGAGGTTTTAGCAGTACGCGGATAGGGAACCAACAGAAATTCAAGCCGGATTCAGAAGAAGACATGGAATGAAGGATATCATTGCTGATGTCAGATGGATCTTGGCTGAAAGCAGAGAGTAGCAGAAAGATGTTTACCTGTGTTTTTTTGACTGTGCAAAAGCATTCGACTATGTGGATCATGACAAATTATGGATAACATTGCTTAGAATGGGAATTCCAGAACACTTAATTGTGCTCATGAGGAACATGTATTTAGACCAAGAAGCAGTAGTTGGAACAGAACAAGGGGATACTGCGTAGTTTAAAGTTAAAAATAGTATGTGTCAGGGTTGTATCCTTTCACCATACTTATTCAATCTGTAGGCTGAACAAGTAATCCAAGAAACTGGACAATATGAAGAAGAGTGTGGAATCATGATTGGAGAAAGACTCATTAACAACCTGCAATATGCAGATAACGCAGCCTTGCTTACTGAAAGCGAAGAGGACTGGAAGCTTACTGTTGAAGACCAAAGACTACAGCCTTTCGTATAGTTACATCTCAATATAAAGAAATAAAAAATTCTCACAACTGGAGCAACAAGCAACATCATGATAAACAGAGAAAAGATTGAAGTTGTCAAGGATTTCATTTCACTTGGATCCATAATCAAGGCCGAGGGAAGCAGCAGTCAAGAAATCAGATAATGTATTGCACTGGGCAAATGTGCTACAAAAGATGTCTTTTAAGTGTTAGAAAGCAAAGATGCCACTTTGAGGACAAAGGTGTGCCTGACCCAAGCAATGGTATTTTCAATCACCTCATATGCATGCAAAACCTGGACAATGAATAAGGAAGACCAAAGAGGAATTCATGCCTTTGAATTATGGTGTTGGCAAAGAATGTTGATTATACCATGGACTGCCAGAAGAATGAACAAATCTGACTTGGAAGAAGTACAGCCAGAATGCTTATTAGAAGCAAGGATGGCAAGACTTTGTCTCATATATTTTAGACATATTTTCAGGAGAGATCAGTCCCCGGAGAAGGACATCATGCTTGGTAAAGTAGAGGGTCTGTGAAAAAGAGGAAAACCCTCAATAAGATGGATTGACACAGAGGCTGCAACAATGGGCTCTAGCCTAACAACAGTTGTGAGAATGGCACAGGAATGGGCAGTGTTTCATTCTGTTGTACATAGGGTTGCTGTGAGTTGGAACTGACTCTATGGCACCTAACAACAACTCTGGTGTCTTTATTAAGTCACTCGAAAAGTTGCTATTTTTAGGGGGCCCAGAACAAGGGAAGGCTCTGCAATACGTTCAGGCTGCTGTGCAAGTGGCTCTGCCACTTGGGCCATATGATCCAGCTGATCCAGTGATGCTTCAAGTGTCAGTGGCAGATAGAGTTTTGGTTTGGAGTTCTTCACAGGCCCCTATTTGTGAATCACAGTGCAGACCCTAAGGATTCTAGAGCAATGACTTGCCATCTTCTGCAGATAACTACTCTCCTTTTGATAAAAAGCTTTTGGCTGTTACTGGGACTTAATAGAGACTGAATGCTTAACCATGGGCCACCAAGTCACCAAGTGGCCTGTGCTGCCCATTATGAACTGGGTGTTGTCTGGCCTACAGATTCATAAAGTCGGATGTGCCTAGCAGCACACCATCATTAAATGGAAGTGGTATATATGAGATTGGGCCCGAGCAGGACCTGAAGGCACAAGTAGGTTGCATGAGGATGTGGACCAACTGCCCAAGGTCTCCACTCCTGTCACATTACCCTCCATCTCCCAGTCTACATGTATGGCCTCATGGGGAGTTCCTTATGATCAGTTGACTAAAGAAGAGAAAACTTGTGCCTGGTTTACAGATGTTTCTGTGCAATATGCAGACACCACTTGAATGTGGACAGCGGCAGCACCACAGCCCCTTTCTGGGACCTCCCTGAAGGACAGTGGTGAAGAGAAATCCTCCCAATGGGCAGAACTTCGAGCAGTGCACCTGGTTGTTCACTTTGCTTGGAAGGAGAAATGGCCAGATGTGTGACTGTATGCTGATTCATGGGCTGTGGCCAATGGTTTGGCTGGATGGTCAGGGACTTGGAAGGAATATGTTTGGAAAATTGGAGACCAGGAGGTATGGGTAAAAGGTATGTGGATATACCTCTCTGAACGGGCCAAAGAAGTGAAAATATTTGTTTCTTATGTTAATGCTCACTAAAGAGTGTCCTTGGCAGAGGATTTTAGCAATTGAGTGGATAGGATGACTTGTTCTGTGGAAACCAGTCATCCTCTTTCCCGAGCCACTCCTGTCATTGCCCAATGGGCTCATGAACAAAGTGGCCATGTTGGCTGGTATGGAGGTTATGCATGGGCTGAACAACATGGACTTCCACTCACCAAAGCCAACTTGGCCACAGTCACTCTTGGTGCCCAGTCTGCCAGCAGCAGAGACCAACACTGAATCTTCTAAATGGCCCCATTCCTCGAGATGATCGGCCAGCAACCTGGTGGCAGGTTGATTATATTGGACCTCTTTCATCACGGAAAGGGCAGTGTTTTGTTCTTACTGTAATGGACACTTTGGACACAGAATTGCCTTCCCTGCATGCAATGCTTCTGCCATAACTACCAACCATGGACTGACAGAATGCCTTATGCACCATCATGGTATCCCACACAGCATTGTCTTGGATCAAGGGACTCACTTCACAGCAAATGAAGTGTAGCAGTGGGCTCACGCTCATGGAATTCCCTATTCTTACTATGTTCCCCATCATCCTCAAGCAGCTGGCTTGATAGAACAATGGAAAGGCCTTCTAAAGGTACAATTCTGGTGCCAGCTAGGTAGCAATACCTAGTAGGGTTGGGCAGTGATCTTCGGGAGGTTGTATATACTCTAAACCAGTATCCAATATATGGTGCTGTTTCTCCCACAGCCAGGATTCATAGGTCCAGAAATCAAAGGGTGGAAATGAAAGTGGCACCACTGACTATTACCCTTGTGACCCACTTGCAAAATTTTTGCTCCCTGTTCCTGTGACCATATGCTCTGGGGGTCTAGAGGTCTTAGTTCCAAAGGGAGGAATGGTCCCACCGGGAGACACATCACAGATTCCATTGAACTGAAAGTTAAGAAAGCCACCCAGCCGCTGTGGGCTCCTCATGCCTCTGGATCAATATAAAAAGAAGGGAGTTACCATATTGGCTGGTGTGATTGATCCTAATTATCAAGAGGAGATTGAATTGATATTACATAATGGAAGTAAAGAAGAGTATGTCTGAAAATTGGGAGATCACTTAGGGTGTCTTTTAGTACTACCATGCCCTGTAATTAAAGTCAATGAAAAACTACAGCAACCCAATTCTGACATGACTACTAATGTCCCAGACCCTTCAGGAATGATGGTTTGGGTCACCCTACAAGGCAAAGAACCACAATCAGCTGAGGTGCTTGCTGAGGGTAAAGGGAATACAGAATGGGTGACGGAAGAAGGCAGTTCTAAATACCAGCTATTACACTTGACCAGTTGGTGAAACAAGGACTGTAATTGTTACGAGTATTTGTTCATTGTATGTGTGCACCAAATATTTATTTTTTTCACTTATAAGATGTAAATCGGGCTAGTGCATTTTCAGTTGTACATGTCTTAGTTGTATCATGTTATGCACAAACATGACTTTATGATTGCATTATTTGGAGATTATGTACAATTTAAGGAGATGTGTACAGATGCCAAGTTGACAAGGGTTATGGACTGTGGTGGTTAGGGTTGTGTGTTAACTTGGGTGGGCCATGATTCTCAGTGGTTTGGCAATTATGTAATGATGTAATCAACTCCATAATGAGATCTGGTATGAGCAGTCCATTAGTTAAAACAGTTTCCTTAAGGGTGTGGCCTGCCTCTAGTTATATAAATGGATTTTCCAGGAAGGCTCTCTCTCTGGATCCTGCATCCAGCTCATCATCATCTGATCTTCAGTTCTTGGGATGTGAGCTAGCAGCTTACCTGCTCTGCAGCCTGTGAGCCAGCAGCCTGCTCTTACCTGCTGATCTTGGGATTCATTGGCCTTCACAGCCTGTGAGCCAGAGGCCTGCCCTCTGACCTGCAGATGTTGGGTTCGTGAGCCCCTGCAGCTACATGAGTCAGGAGAAGTCTCCAGCCTGATGCCTGACTCACGGACTTGGGACTTGCCAGCCTCTACAACCACATGAGCCATTTCCTTGAAATAAATCTCTCTCTCTCTCTACACACACACACACACACACACACACACACACACACATACACATATATATGCTTCACTGGTTTTGCTTCTCTAGAGAACCCAGCTTGAGATACTGTTGTTGTTAGGTGCTGTTGAGTCAGTTCTGACTCATAGAAACTCTATGTACTGCAGAACGAAACACTGCCTGGTCCTCACCATCCTCACAATTGTTGCTATGTTTGAATCCATTGTGGGATTTCTGTGGGAAAGGAGTAATGCCAGACAAAACACCAAAGTTATCTCTTTGGCATGCCAGTGGAACTTACAGGGCTTCATTTTATAGACCAATTAGAACACCAATAAAAAAATGAACACATTGAAAGTCTTTCTCTTTTTCACTGGCCCTCTACTTTACCAAGTACGATGTCCTTCTCCAGGGACTGGTCCCTCCTGATAACATGCCCAAAGTATGTGAAAAAAAGTCTCACCATCCTTGCTTCTAAGGCGCATTCTGGCTGTACCTCTTCCAGTACAGATTTGTTTGTTCTTCTGGCAGTCCATGGTATATTCAGTATTCTTTACCAACACCATAATTCAAAGGCATCAATTCTTCTTTGTTCATCCTTATTCATTGTCCATCTTTCATATGCACAAGAGGCAATTGAAAGTGCCATGGCTTGGGTCAAGCGCACCTTAGTCCTCAAAGTGATATCTCTGCTTTCTAACACTTTAAAGAGGTCTTTTGCAGCACCCATTTGTCAGTTTTTTGTATTGTGGTGGCTTGTGTGTTGCTATCATGCTGGAAGCTATGCCACAGGTATTTCAAATACCAGCAGGGTTATCCATGGTGGACAGGTTTCAGCGGAGCTTCTAGATTAAATCTAGGAAAATGGGCCTAGTTATCTACTTCCTAAAATTAATGAAAGAAATTCCTATGCCTCACAATGGAATATCACCCAATACAGTGTTGGAAGATGAGCTCCCTAGGTTGGAAGGCACTTAAAATATACAGTGGCTCCACCAATGGACTCAAGCATATGAACAATTGTGAAGATGATGCAGGACTGGGCAACACTTTGTTCTGTTTCACATGGGGTCACCATAAGTTGAGGCCGACATGATGCTAACTAACAACAACAAAAATATAAAACAAATACGTTCTTTCTGGTGCCTATGCTAGAGGAGCACTTGCATATGTGTACAGTTAGACATATAGAAGGATATTTATTTCAGTGTCTCTTTTTGCAATAGAAGAGAGTTGGAAACTACTGAAATGTACATTAGTTGGACACTGATCACAAAATTATCTTTGTTATTGAATAGCATAAATCAGCTAAAGAGAATGTGGTAGATTCATGTTTATGTCCTTAAAAAGACATTTTTAAATGAAAAAAGCCATTTGGTGAACCATACATACCTAATACTCCTCAACACACATTAAAAAAAAAAAAACCTTGTTCAGATGTATACTCATCAGATTGATAATAGTAGTTACTTATGTGGGGAGGGGTAGGATTGAGTGGTAATCAAGAGGAACATTTTTTGCGATATCATTTGTATTTTTTTTTTCAAAATGAATGCACTTACGCATTTTCAATAAAAAGTTAATAACATTTACATTTAAACTTAAAAATAGAAAGAACCTGGTGTGATTCCCATGCATTGGACTTCAAATAACAGTTGATATGGTGTTACATTCATGTAGGATTACATTCTTCTCCTCTACTCATTTCCCTGGGCAGTCATATGTGCTGGTTGGCTAGAGTGTTTAAAAGTTAGCAAACTAGATCCAAAAGACCCTGGGTGGTGTAAATGGTTAATGTGCTCAGCTGCTAACTGAAAGGTTAGAGGTTCAGTTCCACCTAGAGATACTTTGGAAGTAATGCCTGGTGATCTACTTCTGAAAAGTCAGCCATTGAAAACCCTATGGAGCAAAGTTCTACTTTGACACACATGGGTTTGTCATGAGTCGGAGTCAACTTGATGGCAACTGGAAAACTAGATCCAAGTAAAGATAAACTTCTGAGATTTATCTTCTTAAAAATACAGCATTCAACCCAGTCATTATGGTACCTAAAGGGCCAGTCGACATAATTCCTGTTTGTGTAGTTTCAGGATTCTGTCAGCAAATACCATGCAGAATGTTATGGTATCATTTTTCCTACATAATTTCAACATAATCTGAAGTTAGTCAGTAATTATTCTTTTGTAAAACATTCAGATTGTAGTGAATTATAATTTTGAGGCTCACATGAGTACAGATTAAATTTTTACCATTTCCTGTTGGTTCCAGACAGTATCTTTATCTTCTAAAATTTTTGATGTTTCCACAATGTAGTATATAAAGTTAGTCCACTGTCCACAGGGATTGACCGACCATTTCATGATTGTCTATCTGTATATGCTACCACTTTGTGGTTCTGTGGGAAAGGAGTAATGCCAGACAAAACACCAAAGTTATCTCTTTGGCATGCTGGTAGAATTTACAGGGCTTCATTTTATAAACCAATTAGAACACCAATAAAAAAATGAAGACTAAAAATTCATAGAAGTTATAACTCTGTTTCAGAAACCACTGAATATTAGTCATAATTATGTGATATCATTTTTCTCTGACTGATTCTTTGTAACTGTGCCTAATATGATGCATATATATTGATCTATTATTTTGAGGGGGAAATTCAAAACTTCTATGACAAAAATAAAAGTTTTAGAAATTTAGTTTTTCCAATAAGTGTACAGGTTTAATTTAGAGCACATACACACACACACACAGACTAAACATTATTCATTAGATCTCTAAACCTGTAAACCAAACCTGTTGCCATTGAGTCAATTCCGACTCACAGCAACCCTACAGGACAGAGTAGAACTGCCCCATAGGGTTTACAAGGAGCGGCTGGATTCGAACTGCGTCACCAGTTTCTCACAAGGATAAAACATATGCACAGTGATCTTTTACACTTATGACTGAAATATCATTATTTTATGTTTGGAGGGACTGCCCTTTCTCTGAGGGTATGTTAGCCTTTTAGTTTTTCAGTTTGGCATCACAGAACCAATGATAGTAAGTGGATATGGACACACGTATGAATGATGAGATCACTAAATCCTTTCATAACACTACATAAAATATGGCTTTTGGGCATGTGGATAATTTCTATGAAGCTTCTTGAGTTGGGGTGTGGGGAAATATCTATTTAGATCATAGTTTTTATAACATCATGTGTCCTTTGTAAGTGCTAGAGTTATTGTAAGTCACTGAAGCAGGTGTAAATATTTTTATTGCTAATATTTAAAATTTTCTTTAGATTTAGTAGAAAATGCAATACCTTGAATAAAATAGTTGTTTAAAAATGAAAAAACTATTAAAGCATTTCACAAATTAATTATATAATGACTATTACCTATAGGCAGCAGCTAAATGCAAAACAATTGGTGTGACAAAGAACATTTTGAACAAGTAAAGTTTGGGAAAGTGTCGTTTGTCCAAACGTTTCTCATATGTCAGTGAAGTATTAATATATATAAAAGCTTCTTTATTAATAAACTCATTGTTAAATATTTGGATGCTATAGTGAGCGTTTTATAAATATTTAGCTCTGAGTTCACCCAATTTTCCTAAAATTGAATGAGATTATTCTGTAGCCAAATTTTTAGACCAAATTAATGAACACTGTTGAATGTTTATATCAACTCTATTACTAAATGTTTCAATTAATACTGAAATGTTAGTGTCTGAGGGAGTGTTAATTATAAACCAAACACCAAACCCATTGCTGTTGAGTCGATTCTGACTCATGGTGACCCCACATGTTACAGAGTAGAACTGCTCCCTAGAGTTTTTTTTGGAATCTTTACAGAAGCAGATCACCAAGTCTTTCTTCCATGGTGTTACTGGATTGGGTTTGACACTCCAACCTTTAAGTGAGCAGCCTGTTGCAAACCACTTGTACCACCCAGTGACCATTGTTATTTTAAAGGGATGCAGATTTTCATTCAGCGAAGATGATTTATTTGCTTGATTTTGGTGAACAATGGTTTCATATGTAGAAGCCTGTTTTATTTAAAAATATACTCAAAGAGTATAGACTAATACATGTAGGTCATTTTGATTATAAAGTTCTTTTCTGAACTTCTTCTTTTATCTTATATACTGTATTATTGACACACAGCTATCTGTGTATGATAACTTGCAGCTCTCTCTAATGTCCCTCACCACTACTCATCTCCTCCTGGGTTCATTTACATGCAGCACTGCTGTTAATTAGCTTTGGGTGGAGAGATTTCTATACATCTTCTTGGTTGTGGCCCCATGAAGAGACAGTTCCCATACCTGGGAAGAGCTTCATCTTTAACTTATTACCTTCGGTAAACAGAGCCTGTCCCTTCAGTGACCAACTGCTGGGTTCACAGCTTCTAGTAAGGAATTGAGCAATTTGCCAAATTAATTTTCTCCCCTTCAAGGTAGTTCCCGGTAGCTAATGCCTATGCATATACTCTCTTAGCTGGATGACTTCTTAAAACATGCTTTCCAAGTTGGAAAAGTTGAAGATTATTTCCCTACCCCTAGTGACTGATTTTTAGAGTTTATTCAGACTTGTGTTCTTGTAGTTAAATTGTGGAAATGCTTTTTAAGAACTTTGGCTTGTTTTAAATTCATTGAAAGCAAGATATATTGGTTTGATTAAACTTGAGCACTTTCATCTGGTCATCTGATTGTAACAAGGAAGAGAATAGGTTCTGAAAACATTTTTTCATAGGCATTTCCAGAGAGGACAACCATACCTCCTGCTATTTAAGACCTCATGCTGTTTGTGCTCCATTTTGTCTAGACAGAGTACCCGTAGTTGTAACATATAGGTTGTTGTCATTAGCTGAAGTCAAGTCAGCCCCTGACAATTGGCAAGTCCATGCCCAACTTCCCTATAATCGATTGTGTATTGGACCATTGTAATCCACAGTGTTTTCATTGGCTGATTTTTGGTAGTAGATCGCCAGGCCTTTCTTCCTAGCCTGTCTTAGTCTGGAAGCTCCTTTGAAACTGTTTAGCATCCAACTTATTCAGCAACAAGCAAGCCTCCACTGACAGATTGCACATGAGGTGGATTGGCTAGGAACCTGGGTCTCCTGCATGGAAGGCGAGAATTCTACCACTGAACCACCACTGCCCTCATAATAGCTAGGTATTCCTATTTAATTCTTTTTCCGCCTAGCAAAAGCCATGATGAATTTGGCTAGAAGGCATCATCTAGTAGCTGAGATGCTGTGTCTACAGAAGCTTCCTGCAAGAGGTTAACATGCGTTCTTAAAATCTCTTTAGGGCAGACACAGGAATTTTTACTCAGACTTCCTTCCACATCCAACATCAATAAATATGGAAATTAAGGCTTCAAATCTTACTTATGATGAAACAATATACTGTCTAAATTCAGTTAATTGTAAGTTACTTAGTACTGAAAGACAAAGATATGCTAATCTTATTAAAATATGCCTGGTTAAATTTAGCTATAAATTCCATTCAGGGACTCTTTCTTTATGCATTGTTCCAAGTCAGAAAGTCTGGAAAGAAAGCCACCCACTGTGCAGGATACAGAGTTAGTAATTTGGAAAGGTGAAAAGTTTAATTATGACTCTGTCTTCTGGGGAAAAAGTAAAACAAGGCTGAATTCTTAATTTTTTTTTTTGTTTGTTTAGATTAAACCAACTGAAGGGCTCCTTTACATTGTTTACATTTATATTACTCTGACAGAAAGAAACGCTTTTAACATTTCCTTTGTCTCATTTGAATTAAAGTTATTTTTAATATATACAAATGAGAAAAAGAATCTTAACTAAAGGTAGAGTTCAACACTGTTTAGACGGACTCAATCAATTTTTAATTTTCCAGATAATTAAAGAGTGTAACGTTTTGAAGTTGTGGCTCAAGGCCTGACTAGGGATTACGAGACCAAGGGTTTCAATTCTGACTTTTTTCACTCATCTTGCTATGTAATTTTGTACATATTATTGAGTCTTAGAACCTCAGTTTCCTTGTATAGAACCTGGGGTTTAAATAATAATTTATTTAAAAAAAAAGCTTTTATTTCCCAATTGCAAGGGTAAACTATATGTTCCTTATAGAATATTTGTAAAAAAAAAAACATTATAAAAATTGGATAAACATAAATATATTTATTTATACATACACATGTACACGCACACACACACAGTATCATCCATAATCCAACCACTCAGAGGTCACCCCTATTCCATTTTGATTTAGAATCCAAGTTACCTAGCCATCCCTCTATGCATACCTGCATATATGTATATATCTATCCATCCATTAACAAATATTAGATCATATACTACCTATGTTTTATAATCTTTTATATCCAATTACTATATAGTTATCATAATTCTACGTGATTAGATATTCTTCTATGTCATGGTAAAATTCTGTTTTTAAAAAACAATTTGTTGAGCCAGAGCCATATTATTAGACATCTGTTTATTCCTCTTGTTAATAATTATAAACAATGCTTCAGTGACAATCTCCATGTGTTACAGTGCTATATCCCTTGGCACATCTATGATTATTTACTTAGTCTGACTGAAAGAGATTGTAATAAATATGTTTTAAAGAGTGAGTACATATACCATTATGGATAAATGCTTATAGCAATGTAATAAAGATTATTTTCAATAAATCTTTGATTTTTGAATATATTCATTATTTTTAAATTATGGTATTTTCAATTCTTTAAAAAATACCTGTCATTTAACTATTCATATTGATGGCTGTCATCAGAACAAGGCCAGGGTCTGACTGTGGAACAGACCATCAATTGCTCATATGCAAGTTCAAGTTGAAGCTGAAGAAACTTAAAACAAGTCTAGGACAGTCAAAGTACCACCTTGAGTATATCCCACCTGAATTTAGAGACCATCTCAAGAATAGATATGATGCACTGAACACCAATGACCAAAGACCAGATGAGTTGTGGAATGACATCGAGGACATCATACATAAAGAAAGCAAAAGGTCATTAAAAAAACAGGACAGAAATAAAAGACCAAAATGGATGTCAGAGACTCTGAAACTTGCTCTTGAATGTAGAGTGGCTAAAGCAAATGGAAGAAATGATGAAGTCAAAGAGCTGAACAGAAGATTTCAAAGAGCACCTCAAGAAGACAAAGTATTACGTACGATGAAACGTGCAAAGACCTGGAATTAGAAAACCAAAAGGGAAGAACAGCATTTCTCAAGCTGAAAGAACTGAAGAAAAAATTCAAGACTCTAGTAGCAATATTGAAGGATTCTATGGACAGAACTGGAAACCCTGGTGGCGTAGTGGTTAAGTGCTATGTCTGCTAACCAAGAGGTCAGCAGTTCGAATCCATCAGGCGCTCCTTAGGAACTCTATGGGGGAGTTCTACTCTGTCCTATAGGGTCACTATGAGTCAGAATCGACTTGCCAGCAATGAGTTTGGTTTTTGGTTTTATGGGCAAAATGCAGGAAGCATCAAAATAAGATGGAAGGAATACACAGAGTAACTGTACAAAAAAGAACTGGTTGACATTCAACCATTTCAGGAGGTAGCATATGATCAAGAACCGATGGTATTGAAGGAACAAGTCCAAGCTGCACTGAAGGCATTGGTAAAAGACAAAGCTCCAGGAACTGATGGAGTACCAATTTCAGCGAAGGGATGAAACACTGGAAGCGTTCACTTGCCTATGCCAAGAATTTTGGAAGACAACTTCCTAGCCAACCAACTGGAAGAGATCCATATTTGTGCCCATTCCAAAGAAAGGTGATCCAACAGAAGGTGGAAATTATCAAACAATATCATTAATATCACATGCAAGTAAAATTTTGCTGAAGATAATTAAAAAACGATTGCCAGAAATTCAAGCCGGATTCGGAAGAGGATGTGGAATGAGGGATATCATTGCTGATGTCAGACGGATCCTTGCTGAAAGGAGAGGTTGCCAGACAGATGTTTACCTGTGTTTTATTGATTATGCAAAGGCATTCAGCTACATGGATCATAACAAATTATAGATAACATTGTGAAAAATGGAAATTCCAGAACACTTAATAGAACCTGTATTCTAAGAATTCATCCATCCCTTCAACACAGTAAATTCTTATATGGCAGGCACTGCTCCATAGCAGCCATATGCTCAAGTTATAGTATAAGTAAGACATGGTTTCTGCTCTCAAGATGCTTCCAGGTAGTAGGGAGACCTCCATATAATAAAACTGGTTGCTGTTGAGTCCATTCTGACTCACTGTGACCCCATATGTGTCAGAGTATAACTGTACTCTGTAGGGTTTCAGTGGCTGATTTTTTTGGGAAGTACATCACCAGGTCTTTTTTTCTGAGTGCCTCTGGGTGGACTCAAACCTCCACCCTTCCAGTTAGCAGCTGAGCATTTTAACTGTTTGCACCACCCAGGGACTCTCTGTGTAATAGATAAAACAACAACAAAACAAAAAACCAACAAACCAACAACAAATCATTGCCATAGAGTCGATTCTTACTCATAGCAACTCTATAGGACAAAGTAGAACTGCTCCATAGGGTTGTGTGATAGATAGTGCAATATACATGCAGGTGCTGTATCAGAAGCAGGGGAACTACAAATTGCATGAAAGAGGGAGTGGTTGATTTTGCTAGCGGGTAGAGGGTAGGAATGGGAGTAATTCAGGAAAGGCTTCCTAGAGAAAGTAACATTGAGGTCTTGTCTTAAAAGTAAAATAGGTTTTGCTAGGGATGGTGAGTAGGGAAGGGTCACCCAGGATCTGATGACAGAAGCATGAAGTGCCTTGGCCCCTGGGGCACAGTGTTAAGGGGCGGGGCCAGGGATGTGAGAGGACAGGGAAAGGAGGGGTGAAGTAACTTGGATTTCATTATACAGGATATTGGAGCCACTGAAGAGCAGTAAGTAAGCAGGAGAGTAACGTGATTAGCAATGTGGCTTATTTATTGTGAGTGAGAACAGAGTCGGGTACACCAGTTTCAAGGTTTGCAATAATCAAGGTGAGAGACACTGAAGGCCTGAGTCAAGGCTTCTTTTGAGGGAATGGAGAGAAGGGCTTGTGTAGGAGAAATGTTAGTAATTAGGGGCCTCCCGGTTTGTTGGAAAGAGGCCTGTTGTCGCAACGGTTAAGAGCTCAGCTGCTAACTGAAAGGTTGGCAGTTCTAACCTACCAAGTGGCTCTGCGGGAAAAACAATGTGACGATCCGCTCCGTAAAGATTACAGCCTAGAAAGCCCTATGGGGCAGTTCTACTCTGTCACATGGGGTCTTTGTGAGTTGAAATAGACTTCGTGGCACCTAACAATAACAACAGCAGTTGGTTGGGGACAGCGAGGCAATCTGGCTTGATGAGTCTTGGGAAAATTTATTGGTTTAATAAATTCATTGGTATGAAAAACTCTAAAGGACATTACAAAAAAAAAACAAACAAAAAACCTAAAAAACAAAAAAAACAAACCCATTGCTGTCAAGTGGATTCCGACTCATAGAGTGACAGGTGGATTTGAACAACCGACATTTTGGTTAGTAGCCGAGCTCTTAACCACTGTGCCACCAGGGCTTCACCTAATGGGGATGAAAACCCATTGCCTTTGAGTCGATTCTGACTCATAGCAGCCCTAGAGGACAGAGTAGAACTGCCACATAGCATTTCCGGGGAGCTACTGGTGGATTCGAACTGCAGCCGAACACTTAACCACTGGCACCACCAGGGTTTCAATGGGCGTTAAAACAAAACAAAACAAAAAACCCATTGACTTTGAGTGGATTCCGACTTGTAGAGCAACAGGAGGATTCGAACAGCCAACGTTTTGGTTAGTAGCTGAGCTCTTAACCACTGTGCCACCAGGGCTCCATCTAATGGGCATTAAAACCCTTTGCCTTCCAGTCGATTCTGACTCATAGAGACCCTAGAGGACAGAGTGGAACTGCCTCACAGGGTTTCCAAGGAGCGGCTGTTGGATTCAACTGCCAACCTTTTGGTTAGCAGCCAATCTCTTAACGACTACACCGCGAGGGCTCCCTGGATTTAGGTGATGTGAGACCCCAGGTTCATCTATGAGAACTTTCACAAAATCTTGTATCAATTATATTCTTGCTCATGTTTGATAGTCTGTTCCCAGTTTAGCATGCTTCATCTAACCCTCTATCTTCAGAACAGGTGATGAGTGTTATCAGAAGAGGAACAAGAAGTGAGCTTATAGATGCAAACTTTGCCCCCATTTCAGAGATGTGTTTTTTTTTTTTTTTTTTAAATCTCATCCAGTAATCTTTGGTAGTTTGTAGCATACAGTATCTGACCATGGACACAGAGAAAGTTTATAGTGGGCCTGGGTGCTTCTATGTCATGGTTCTAATGGTTTTTCTTGTGTTTTCCCTAATGTCCAATTCTAGGACATCTAAATACTGGAACAGTTATATAAACCATAATATCAAATAAAGGATGGGCAAATCATTCCAAATTAAAAGAGAAAAAGTAACCATATTTACTTCTGTATATGTCTATACAGTAAGAGAAGATACAAGCTAATATTATAATAAAATATTTTTGGGAAAAAATGGAACACTTTTTATCCTATATATGTTAGAAAATGATTTAAAAGTGCTTATATAGGGAAAATATATTTTTTGTTCAAGTAAATACACTGCAGTAATAGTCTGCCAGTCCTGTAAAAAAGTAAATACTTATGTAGCTAATATATCTATGGATATATGCGTGTTATCTGTGCATGTTTATGTGTAGATATGTATGTATAATATTTCATATTATATACTATTACATGTAATGTGATGTGTGTGTGTGTGTGTGTGTGTGTGTAGCAAACAATTTAGCAGAACAAATTTACTGGTAGCAACAACCAGTGGATATCTGCCACTACAAAGCAAGGCATAGTATAAAATACATCGGAACACTGTGATAGATTTGTTGCATAAATGACCCCAATTTTCACCCCTCCCTATATTCACACCCTTGGCAATATTATCTTGCACAAATGATCCCAATTTTCCACTTTCCCTTATATCCATGCTCTTGGTAACAATCTTGAAGCTACTGCTATCAAGAGATGGAATCTTCCCATCCTTGAATCTGGTCTTGCTTTGGCCAACAGAATGTGGCAGAGTGACCATGTCCCACTCCTAAGCCCAGGCCTCAAGAAGTTTTTATATTTTTGCTAGCTTTCTTTGAACCCTGCCACTACTAGGAGAACAAGCCCAGGCTTGCTCCTAACCTGTTGCTGTTGAGGCGGATTCCAACTTACAGCAACCCTGTAGGACAGGGTAGAACTGTCACCATACTGTTTCCAAGGAGTGCCTGGTAGATTCGAACTGCTGACCTTTTGGTTAGCAGCCATAGCTCTTAACCACTACGCCACCAGGGTTTCCGCTTGCTCCTTGGAGGATGCAAATCACATGGAAGAGATCTGTGTCTTACCACCCGAGGCTATCCTAGATTAGCCAGCCCGCTGTTAGCCCACTGAATGCAGACTCTTGACTCAGTCCACTGAGATTAGAATCCACGAGCTAGCATGTAGACTTGTGAGCAAAAAATAAATGTTGTTGTAGGCCACGGATGTTTTGTGGTTGTTTGCTATGAAGCCTTATTGTGGCAATATATAACTGAAAAATCACACCCCTATATAGCAGATAGCACACGAGAGTACGGAAAGGTTGGAGGCTCAAGTCAACCAGAGGTGCCTTGGGAGAAAGGCTTGGTGATCTGCTTCCAAAAAATCATCCATTAAAAACCCTATGGTGCACAGTTCTATTTTGACACACATGGGATCACCATGAGTTGGCATCAACTTTATGGCACTGGGTTTTTTACTGGTTATATAGCAAATGCAGATCAACAGTAAAATTTGTACAAAACAAGTAGTAAAACACAGTAAATTTGAATGAATTTCTTTACAGGTAGCCACTGGATATGCCGACCAATATTTTAATGTAAGCTGATACAAGCAAACAACAAAAATAAACTTGAAGGAATTTCAGTGTCATTCTCATGGATGCACCAAAACATAGTTGAATAATGGCATCTAACTAGCAGTAGGAAAAGTTGAGTTAATTTATATAGAAGCTAGAATTTTTGTGACTGTCATAGCTACTGAAACAGCAAAAATATAAAAATATATAATTAAGAGTTAGCTTTTCATCCTCAAAATTTAGAAAATCATCACTTTCAAAATGAATTAAGTCATTATCCCATGTGATTTCCATGGCAGTGGAAACAGTCATTACTATTTTCTAACAGTAAAGTCATTACTGTTTTCAAATATTCATGTAAGACAAATAATGCTTCTACTTTTACCAACCCTGTTAAAATCTTAGCGTTTTGGAGCAGGTAGGGTACCCCGACCCACAACATTTAAGGCAGGAAAAAAGAAGATAACAAGACAAAGTAAAGTATTATGAAGTGAGGTATTGGTGGTAGAATTTTCATCTTTGATGCAGGAGACCAAAGTTCAATTCCTGGCCAGTGCACCTTCTGAGCAGTCATCACCCATCTGCCAGGGGAGGCTTACGTGTTGCTATGATGCTGCACAGATTTCAGGAGAGCTTCCAGACTAAGACAGACTTGTAAGAAAGGCCTGGCGATCTATTTCCAAAATATCAGCCAATGAAAAACCCTATGGATCACAACAATCTGCTTCATGATCAGTCATGGGGATGGCACAGTGTTTTGTTGCATTGTACACAGGATTGCCATGAGCTGGGGGCTGACTCAACGGCAGCTAACAACAACAACAACAACAACAAAATATTATAAAAACTGAAAAAGAATGGTCAGAGATGTAAGAGGAGACCTAGAAGTGACAGTCACAGGAAGAAAAAATTCCTAGAAGAGGGTGATCAACAGGGTTAAGTGCTGCTGACAGGTTAGGATGATACTGAAAAATGTAAACTCAGGTTGACAATATGCCATTCATGATCTTTGGCATTTGTGATCAGTTTAAATGGCATGATGTGGGTAGATGTCACAATGCCATGGGTTGAAGACAGAAGTTGTAGGAGGTAACTGTAGTACATGTAGGTTATCCTTTTGAAGAATTTGCCTGTAAGAAAAGGTCATATCTAGAAGGAGATACAGGGTAAACTATGTTTTTTTTTTTTTTTTTAAGATGAAAGTGTCTTCAGAAGAAACCAGTAGAGAGAGACAAGAGTAGTAAGAATAAAGAAAAATGATCATATTCAAAGAAAAGGCAATTATGGGTAGAGTTATTTATTGGAATTTAAGGTTTTAGAGATTATTCAGTTATGGGAGACTGAAATTAGGGTTTGATTATAGAAAGGGGTTGCTGACAAAGGTTTAGGAACTTTGAAGCTAGGGTTGACTGAATTTTCCACATGGGTATTGAAGGATATTTTCACTGGATATAAAATTCTAAGTTGATATTTTTTTCTTTAAGCACATTGAAAAGGTCAAGATGTTATTCCATTTTCCTACATATTCTTTTTCTTTGCATTTTAGCAATTTAATTATATTGCTCCTGTTGTGTTGTTAGGTGCCATCGAATTGGCTCTGACTCATAGCGACAGTATGTACAACAGAATGAAACGCTGCCCAGTCCTGCGCCATACTCACAATCATTGCTATGTTTGAGCCCATTGTTGCAGCCACTGTATCAGTTCATCTTATTGAGGGTCTCCCTCCTTTTTACCAAGCATGATGTCCTTCTCCAGGGACTGATCCCTCCTGATAACATGTCCAAAGTATGTGAGATAAAGTCTCACACCATCCTCACTTCTAAGGAGTATTCTGGCTGTACTTCTTCTGAGACAGATCCATTCATTCTTTTGGCAGTCCATGGTATATTCAACATTCTTTGCCAACACCATAATTCAAAGGCATACATTCTTCTTTGGTCATCCTTAGTCATTGTCCAGCTTTTGCATGCATATGAAGCAATCGAAAACACCATGGCTTGGGTCAGATGCACCTTAGTCTTCAAGGTGACATCTTTGCTTTTTAACACTTTATTATTATTGCTTCTAGGTACTGTTTTTCTATTTGATTAAATCCTACTTGGGATTTTCTAATCTTGAATCTATGTTGTTATTCATGAGTTTTAAAAATTCTTTCGCCAATATTTCTTCAAGTATTTCTTTTGTCCTGTTTTCTGTCTCCTCTTCTGGAGTCCCAATTACACATATAACAGTACTGCTTTGGAGGTCTCTTAGACTCTGTTTAGTTTTTTCATTCTTTTTATTTCTGTCTTTAAATTTTGGTATTCTTTTATTGATCTGTCTTTGAGTTCACTCATCTTTTCTTCTGCCGTGTCAGTTTGCTTTTAAGACTATCCATTGGATTCTTCATTTCAGTTATTGCATTATTTAGAACAAAATGTTTATTTGATTTTTTTTAGAGCTTCCATTTATATGACAAAATTTCCTCTCTGCTCAATCGTTCTATCCATAATTTTATCTAAATTCTTTAGCACATTTATAATAAATCATCTTCTAATGTCTTTGTCTGCTAATTCTAACAGTAGGGTAATCTATGACTTTGCCTCTATTTACTGTTTTTTATCTTGATTACCGTATTTTTACACAAATAACATGCGCCTTCTACATTTGTTTTGCTGGCATGCCCTTCCTCCCCATGAGGCACCCTCACAAGCACTGCCATGCCAGTCCTCCTCCACATCTTGCTGTAAAAAAAATTACATACCACACTTACGAAAATACCTCATGGGGGAGGGCATGGCCAGCAAACAAGCACAGAAGGCATGCATTATTTGCATAAAAATACACTGTTGGTCAATTTCTTGCTTCTTCCCATGTCTTTAACTTTTAATTGTACATTGGGTATTTTTTTTTTTTAAAACAATAGTGGAGACTGAACTAGAAAATATTTTTGCTTTGTTTTATTTTTCCTAGAGATGGAATTCCCTTTCATCTGTAAAGCAGTTAGGGTGAGGAGATGATCATTCAGATTCCACCATGAGCCAGGCTGGGTTGAGTTTCTCTCCAGTTTCCATCAAGTTGATCCTAACTCGTGGCAACCCATGTGTGTCAGACTAGAACAATGCTCCATATGGCTTTCAATGGCTCATTTTTTGGCAGTAGATCACCAGGCCTTTCTTCTGAGGTGCCTCTGGGTGGAGTCGAATCTCCTACCTTTCCATTAGCAGCTGAGCGCATTAACCATTTGCACCAACCAGGAACTGCCATAGCTTTATTCAATTTTAGTTAAGCTGTGGTTTCAGATGAGATTATAGAGATCTTTCTTTGTCCTTCAGCTCAACCTACAACTTCCCCCGCCACCATAGAGAGGCATATCTTGCTGACTTTCTGAGGATTTGGACTGGCAGTAGGTGGGGCTCCAGCTTTAGTTAAAGTTGACCTCTCAATTCAACAGCAGCAGTGCTCTGGAACCAAAACACTGCACAAGAGTGCAAAATCTCTTTCTACTTTCCAGTTCTGCTCCTATGACCACTTGCTCAGTAATACTCCTGCAGGGTAGAATTGTTAGGCCAAGAGACTTACTTTGTGTTTGAGGCTCTTCCAGAGTCCAATCTGTTAAGCCAGCTTCAATTGTTGTTAAAAGTTTGGCTTGCTTCTTTTCATCCCAGCAAAGTCTTTCCACTTAATCCTAATCTGTGTCTACCCATACCCAGACTAAGCAATTGATCCCAGGTATGGTGAAAGCTACTGAGGTTTGACTATCTATGAAGGCCTTGCTCCTTTCTAAAATTTAATTCATTTAGACTACTTTGGAGCCATTGATTGTTGATGACATGCTTTTAGTTTACCTTGTGTCTTCTTGTTACAATAGAAGTGAAGATCTTCCATGACCTCCACATCCTAACTGGAAGTGGAACTTTTCCACAATTGGACATTGATACAATGCAACCATGAGTTAGCATGGAAATAAAAACTTGAACCAGTGCCAAAGTCCTCAATAAATGAATGATGAATGTGTGTGTGTGTGTTTGTGTGTGTACGCTTCGATGGTTTTTAGATTAGTAGATGACTATAAAGAGAAGGAATGGTATAGTGTAGCCATGATCCATAAACTTGAAGGAGAAAAAGACCAAGTAAATGAATAATTTCTTTTATAAAGATCAGCACAAAGCTGGTTCCTATGAGATGGAGGTTAAAATGCCCAAAATGTCCATCTTTTCCAAGCTGCCCTACCACTCCATCATCTCTAACATCAACTACTCCCTCTCTCCTCAGTACTCTCCCTCCCGTCTCTGGGTTCCCTAATTCTGTGCAATGTCTCACAGAACTCACAAACCATATAAAGGAAATGGCTCACGTGATTGTGGAGGCTTGCAAGTCCCAAATTCGTGGATCAGGCGTAGGCTTCTCCTGACCCATGTGGCTGCAGGGGCTGACAAACTCAAACTGACAGTTTAGACCTCAGGTGAATCAGGTCACACAATAGGCCGCCAGCCCAAGGGCTTGTGGAGCCCTGTGAATGCCAGAATCGGCAGGTCAGACAGCAGGTCTCTGAGGAGGTCAACTGATCACAAACCAGACGAGGGATGCAGATGCAGAGAGAGAGAGGCTTGTCAGGGCACACACGTATCTCTAAGATGCAGGGCATAGCCCAGGAAAGGGTGTAACTCTAGTAAGGGTGGGGCTTGAGTCACACCTATCTGTAAGGCTATGACCAAGACATACCTTACACCAATCCTGCCTCATCAATATGTACAGGTCAGGATCCACAACACGTAAAATGGAGGACAACCAGATGATACTGGGAATCATGGCCCAGCCATGATGACATATAACCACAACCATCAAAGATTCCATATACCTTATTTGCATAGTCCCACTCAAGCATTGTGTGTGAGTCACAAAGACCATGGCTAGAAAGGCCATATTAAGTAATTCATTGCACGGCACCAAGATATAAGAGGCTGAAGATACAAGTTGTTGTTGTTGTTAGGTGCCCTCGTGTCAGTTCTGACTCATAGTGACCCTGTGTACAACAGAACAAAATACTGCCCACTTCTGTGCCATCCTCACAATCTTTGTTATGCTTGAGCCCATTGTTGCAGCCACAGTGTCAATCTATCTCATTGAGGGTCTTCCTCTTTTTCACTGATCCTTTACTTTAGCAAGCATGATGTCCTTCTCCAGGGACTGATCCCTCCTGATAACGTCCAAAGTATATGAGATGAAGTCTCACCAGCCTTGCTTCTAAAGAGCATTCTGGTTGTACTTCTTCTAAGACAGATTTATTTGTTCTTTTGGCAATCCATGGTATATTCAATATTCTTTGCCAATACCACAATTCAAAGGTGTCAGTTCTTCTTTGGTCTTCCTTATTCATTGTCCAGCTTTCCCATGCATATAATGCCATTGAAAACACCATGGCTTGGGTCAGGAACACCTTAGTCTTCAAGGTGACATCTTTGCTTTTGAACGTTTTAAAGAGTTTTTTTGCAGCAGATTTGCACAATGCAATGTGTTGTTTGATTTCTTGACTGCTGCTTCCATGGGTGTTGATTGTGGATCCAAGTAAAATGAAATCCTTGATAACTTCAATCTTTTCTCCGTTTATCATGATGTTGCTTATTGGTCCAGTTGTGAGGATTTTTGTTTTCTTTATATTGATGTATAATCCATACTGAAGGCTGTGGTCTTTGATCTTCATTGGTAAGTTCTTCAAGTTGTCTTCACTTTCAGCAAGCAAGGTTGTGCCACCTGCATAACACAGGTTGTTAATAAGTCTTCCTCCAATCCTGATGCCCCTTTCTTCTTCATATAGTCCAGCTTCTTGGACTATTTGCTCAGCATACAGATTGAATGCATATGGTGAAAGGCTACAACCCTGACACACACCTTTCCTGAGTTTAAACTGCACAGTATTCCCGTGTTCAGTTCAAATGACTGCCTCTTGGTCTAAGTACAAGTTCCTCATGAGCACAATTAAGTGTTCTGGAATTCCCATTCTTTGCAATGTCATCCATAATTTGTTATGATCCACACAGCTTAATGCCTTTGCATAGTCAATAAAACACAGTATTCTCTGCTTTCAGCGAGGATTGATCTCACATCAGCAATGGTATCCCTGGTTCCATGTCCTCTTCTGAATCTGGCTTGACTTTCTGGCAGTTCTCTGTAGATATAATGCTACAGCTGCTTTTGAATGATCTTCAACAAAATTTTACTTGAGTGTGACACTAATGATATTGTTTGATAATTTCTGCATTCAGTTGGATCACCTCTCTTGGGAGTAGGCATAAAAATAGATCTCTTCCAGTTGGTTGGCCAGGTAGCTGTCTTCCAAATTTCTTGGCATAGGGAGCGCTTCCAGTGTTGCATCCATTTGTTGAAACATCTCAATTGGTATTCTGTCAATTTCTGCAGCCTTGCAATGCCTTCAGTGCAGCTTGGACCTCTTACTTCAGTATCATTGGTTCCTGATCATATGATACCTCCTGAAATGGTTGAACATCGACCAATTCTTTTTGGCATAGTGACTGTGTATTTCTTCCATCTGCTTTTTAATGCTTCCTGTGTAGTTTTGTATTTTCCTTGTAGAATCCTTCGATATTGCAACTTGAGGCTTGAATTTTTTCTTCAGTTCTTTCAGCTTGAGAAATTCTGAGAGTATTCTTCCCTTCTGGTTTTCTATCTCTAGATCTTTGCACATCAGTATAATCCTTAACTTTGTCTTCTCGAGCCCCCTTTGAAATCTTCTGTTCAGTTCTTTTACTTCATCATTTCTTCCTTTTGCTTTAGCTACTCCACATTCAAGAGCAAGTTTCAGAGTCTCTTCTGACATCCATTTTGGTCTTTTCTTTCCTGTTTTTTTAAATTACCTCTTGCTTTTTTCATGTATGATATCCTTGATGTCATTCCACAGCTCGTCTGGTCTTCAGTCATTAGTGTTCAACATGTCAAATCTATCCTTGAGATGGTGTCTTAGGCTGGGTTCTCTACAGAAGCAAAACCAGTAAAGTGTATAATATATATATAGAGAGATATTTATATCAAGGAAACAGCTCATGAGATTGTAGAGGATGGAACGTCCCAAGTCCCTGGATTAGAATAGAGGCTTCCCCTAATGCATGTAGCCGCAGGGGCTGGCTAACCCAAGATCAGCAGGTTGGAGTGCAGGGCTCTTGCTCACAGGCTGTGAAGATTAACAAATCCCAAGATCAGCAAATGAGCTGCTAGCTCAAGTCCCAAGAACCAGAGGTCAGATGAACAGGAGGCAGCTGCAGCATTGAGAGCAGTCAAAAGTCAGAATGTCTACTGATATTTGGATGCAGGCCACATGCCAAAGAAAACTCCCCTTCAACCAACTGGGTACTCACAGAAGATCGCATCATGGGGGTGATCACATAGAAACACTGAGAATCATGGCCCAGCCAAGTTGACACACAATCTTAATCATCACAGATGGTCTCTAAATTCAGGTGGAATATACTCAAGGTTGTACTTTGGCTTTTGTAGACTTGCTCTAATTTTCTTCAGTTTCAACTTAGACTTGCATATGAGCAATTGATGGTGTATTCCACTGTCGGTCCTTGACCTTGTTCTGACTGATGATATTGAACTTTTCCATTGTCTCTTTCCACAGATGTAGTTGATTTGATTCCTGTGTATTCCATCTGACCAGGTCCACGTGTGTAGTTGCTGTTTATGTTGGTGAAAAAGGTATTTGAAATGAAGAAGTCGTTGGTCTTGGAAAATTCTATCATGCGATCTCTGGCATCGTTTCTATTACCAAGGCCATATTTTCCAACTAATGATCCTTCTTCTTTGTTTCCAACCACCAATAATTGTCAATGCATCTCAATTGCATGTTTGATCAATTTCAGACTGCAGAAGTTGGTAAAAATCTTCAACTTCTTCATATTGGGCCTTAATGGATGGTGTGTAAATTTGAATAATAGTTGTATTAACTGGTCTTCCTTGTAGGCATACAGATATTATCCTATCACTGACAGTGTCGTACTTCAGGATGGATCTTGAAATGTTCTTTTTGACAATGAATGCAGCATCATTCCTCTTCAAGTTGTCATGCTGGGATAGTAGACCATATGATTGTCTGATTCCAAATGGCCAATACCAGTCCATTTCAGCTCACTAATGCCTAGGATATGGATGTTTATGAGTTCCATTTCATTTTTGATGATTTCCAGTATTCCTAGATTCATACTTCGTACATTCCATGTTCTGATTATTAATGGATGTTTGTTGCTGTTTCTTCTCATTTATTTAAAAAAAGAATGAAGGATCCAGAGAAAACTATGGAAATAGAAGGAAGGTCAGCAGAGGTTGGAGGGTGGGGGTAGGTAGGAGGAAAAACGTAATTTCGAGGTGACAATATGTGAGAATATATTTGACCGGAATTTCTTGCATTTTGGCACATGGTCAGGGATGAAAATAAGGGGTCTGGTTGCAGTGATGGGTCTATGGAGTAATGTACTTGTGCAGAGTGAGGCTCCAGCATTGTTGGAGCCGTAAGCGGCTGGCTGATTATCAGTCTTTGCTTAATATTCTGTCTTGGTTACCTAGGGCAGTGTAATACAGATTCCACAAGCAGTGGCTTTGAAGAACAGGAATTTATTCTCTAACAGTTCAGGAAGTTAGAAGTCCAAATTCACAGCCAAAGTCTTACTAATCATGGGTCAATAAAGTCATCTTTAGATGTTTGAAGAGATGTAGAATTAGGCAATTCTTAAAATTTTTACCAAAATCAGCTATTTGAAAAATACACCACTCCTTACTACCATTGCTAATTGATGAGAAAAGTGAATTAAGAAAAAAAAAAAAAAATGAAAAAGAAAAGATTTTGTGTTGGTCAGAATTTTCCAAAGATTTCAGGTTTAGGAAATTTCCTCAAGTATTTTTTAAAATTTCCCCAGGTATTATTCAACTCATGAACTCCATGAGGGTAGTAGCTTTTATTTTTCCTATTGCTTAACTCTGTGCTTGATATATTGTTGGTATTCAACAAATACATGTAATATAAACTGAAAGAAAATGTTTTTCTTAATCCCTTACACTATAGCAGATGTGTACAATAGACCTAAACTTTCAAACCTTGAATTATGTACATATTACCATTAGTTTAGAATAAAAATGTACATGTATTGCCCTTAATCTAAGACTTAGGGCATATTGTTTTTCCTTAAATTGAGCTGATGAATTTCACCATAAAGTTAAATAATGTTAGTCATTTTTCAAAACTGGCTGAAGATAATAGAATAGATAAATTTATTGTAAGATTTAAACTTTTCTGTGATAAATTTATTGTCAGTCTTTGGCACCTGTAGATCATGACCATACATTATAGATTAAATAAAAAATGTTTCAGCTTTAGCCTTGGTCTACATTGTCAAATGCTTTGCTTTAAGTTGTATAGATATTACCACTGGAAAAATAGCATTTTTTCCCCTGGATTTTCTCAAAAGGGAGGTCTTTGTTTGCACAAACATAACTTGATGTGAAAAATCAGGCCATTAGCAGAGTAAATTCAACCAGAAACATTTGCCTGGAAGAGCACATGAAAAAAGTTATGTGGGTTTTAATTTGGTTTTTAAGATAACAGTTCTTCCGCTTGCTTTGCTTGTGTAGACATAGTTAAGGTGTGAGACACAGAGAGAAAGAGAGAGAGGCTGTGCATCACAATTACTTGTCACCATATCTGTATATAAGAACAAATATACAAAATATAAACTTTCATGAAAATATACATTATACTGTGGTGGGAAGGAAGTCAAGTGAATCTTTCTGGAACGTGTAACAAAATATATTGAAGCTGACATTTGATTCCACTATGGAGAGTTCTGTTCAGTATAGATTTGCTTATATATGACACACAGCCTTCTCACATTATATGACATATTTTGGGGTTGAGAGAGATTTGGCTAGAGTTACACCGTGTCCATGCATTGTATTCATATGCGTATTTAAATTAGTTTCACAAATTAAATGGATTAACTATAAATTTCTTAAACTACAAAAACAAATGTTCTACACTGAAATACTTTAAAATCCAATGAGTGAGTTTTGTAAAAAGGGTCTAAGTTGCTTTATGAGTAATGCTAATTAAACAATTCTAAAATTATTTTTATTTTCTTTGGGCATGGCTACAAATCTCTTCTGGAACTTTTTTTTAATATAAAATTTGATGGAATTGACTAATGATAGATTGGAAATCAGCTGATTAAAACTTGGAGTGTTTGAGAAGGTGCCTGACTAGTTCATACAAGTATGTTTATAATGTAGTTTAGTGCATTGCTCAGGAAGAGAAAAATTCTTATGTTTCTTAGCAGTAGGATTGGTAATCTTGACTGGAAAGAAAATTCAAAAGAGTTAAAATATTTACTCTTTATTCTTAAGCTTTTTTCCTGATTATGCAAATGATACATACTTGTTATAGAGAAATTCAAAAGAACACAGAAATGTGTAGCGTAGAAATTAACAGACTCTTGTAATCTTTTCTCTGCCTGTTGACCATTCCTTCACAGTAACTACTAACTGATGTATATTCTTCCAGACTTTTTCTGTGTATGTAATAAAGGTTATTATAATTGTTATTGATGTACAATAATATACTATAATAGTAATTTGTCACTAATTTTTTCATTTACAATCTCTTGGGCATTTTTTTAAGTTAGTATACATAGATAATAAACCAATTTAAAATAAATTAATGTTAAAATCTGCATATTATCTCATTGCATGCATGCTCCATAGATTTTTCTTTAACCAACATTTCTATTTTTGAATACCTGTGCTTTTTCTGATTTTTTCTCTTTTAGAAATGGTACTGAAAAGAATATCTTTCTGTATTTATGAAAACATTTCCTTAGGAAAAATTCCATACATGAAATGTTAAGTTAAAGGATGTGCGTGTTTTCAGTTTTAATAGGGAGTGATAAATTACTCTCCAAAACGTTGGTACTAATTTAAACGTCTATTTATCCATTCATTGGTCAAACTTGGTTATTATTCATCTTTTAAAATCAATTTGACAGAAATATCATAAGGTTTTAAGCTTTATATAGTTAACTATTAGTGAGGTTGAGCATTTTTTATAGGCTTGCTTGTAATTAAAACATATTTAATGAATAAAATTTTAGTTAATTAGCTACTTTACTATCTTGCTAGTTTAATTATAATTTTATAGTTGACCTTTTTTTTTTTTAATAAAAACATAAAGAAGTAAAGTTAGTTAACTTTGTAAGTGAACTCGATAGTTAAAGTGATGTAACTGGTTTTGTCCTGGGTTTTGGCTGACACTGTTGGATAGGTTTCTGTAGCTTATGAATCTAGCTGACAGTCATTCTTGATGGAGCTTAATTTACCTAAAATGCATGGATCTCCAATGCTATGAAATCAATTTATAATTGATTTATTCTTATAGTAATGACATACATGCTAAACATCTGGATAAAAAGTGAAAATTTATTTGCACCATCTATATACTACAAAACAAAGAAACCAAAAACCACACACACAACAAAAACCTATGTTTGTCTTATGTGGATGCATTGCTTCTCTCTTCAAAAACCTTTATCCTCTTTCTGTATCCATTTGTTCCTAATTGTTGCACTTTTCTATGTGCTTGGCAGGAAAGAATATATACATTTTGTCTTTCCCTCTCCTCATTGAAGCTCCCTTAAGATTCAGGTTTAAGGTATTTATTTCTTGTCCAGATTGAATTAATATTTATATACTAATATTTTCAGAGAAAATTGAGGCAGGTTATTTTCTTAGCTATTACAACAACAATGGACTCAAATATACCAATGATTGTGATGGTGGCACAGGACTGAGCAGTGCTTCATTCTGTTACATGTAAGGTCGCTATGAGTTGGAGCTGACTTGACTGCAACAACAACAACAACAACAAGGACAACTCTCATAGCTAACTAGTACCCAGCTGCTGTTGAGTTGATTCTGACTCATGCAGACCCTATGTATGCAGAGCAGAACAGTGTTCCATTGGGTTTTCTTGGCTGCAAATCATCAGGCCTCTCTGTCGAGGCAGCTCTGGGTAGGTTGGAATCACCAGCTTTTTGGTTATTAATCCAGTGCTTAACCAATTGTGCCACCCAGGGACTCCTCCTTTTTGCCAGCCTTTACTTTCTTAATACAGACTCAGCCTGAGAACTATGAGCTGCAGTTTGAAACCTAATGGAAACTGGTAGAATTCCCAGTGTATGCAGGAGTCTGTCTTTCCCTTGCCCAAAAGAGCTAAGGGAGTTTGTTCCAACTATCCTTCTTCACTTGCCACTATGCACTACTTTCTTCTCTGTCTTCACAATGTCTTCTTCCTCCAGGCTTTGCACACTTAAGGAACAAGAAACTACACCCTCTGGTCTCACCTTCCTACCTCTGTGTCATTGACTCCACCTCATCTGTTCTTAATTTAGGTACAAAGATAAACATTCTCCTTAGATATTTGTATTGTGCCACTTCGCTTTAAATCTCTACCTCCACTCACACCTCTCACCTTTCCCAGCTGCCCAGCAAATCTGTTCACCAGGTCATTTTCTTTCTGGAACTAGTCCTTGTGCCTCTAGAGCTCTGGAGGGAGCCCTCAGAGTTGTAACCTTCTTCCTCCTGGAAGTCATTTAAAAGCCCTCCTCCCACTGACACATCTCTAAAAAAGGGGATCTGAGAGAGATATTCAATGCCTCATATGCATGCAAATGCTGGGCAATGAAAAAGGAAGCCTGAAGAATTGAAGCATTCAAATTGTGACATGGGAGAAAAACACTGAATATATCATGGACAGCCAGAAGAAAGAATAAATCCTTAGAAGCAAGGATGGTGAGACTGCGTCTTGCTTACTTTGGACATGTTATCAAGAGGGACCAATCGCTGGAGCAGCACATCATATTGGTAAAGTAGAGGGTCAGCAAAAAGGAGAAATATCCTTAATGAGAAAGACTGACACAGTGGCTGCAACAATGGGCTCAAGCATAGCAACAATTGTGAGGATGGCACAGGACCAGGCTGTGTCTCTTTCTGTTGTACGTAAGGTCGCTGTGAGACAGAGCAGACTCAGTGGCACCTAACAACAACAAGGAAGACATCAGATTCTGTCCTTTGCCTATACCTTAACACTGTACAGACCACATAGTATGCTGAGCCATTTCAGTTTCTTATTATCTACTTTTTTTTTTTCACTTCCATTGCCTTTTTTGATTCATTGGTTCATTGATTCATTGGTTCATGTAGTCTTTTGCTGTTAAGATGTCAGTTAAGCTCCAACAAAGTACACAAGGCCCTGCTAAATGCCCCGGGCAGTAGTAGAGGGTGAGAGAGAAGCTATCTCATCTTCCCTCATGGAATTTGCTGTCTAATGGGAGACCCAGGCACTGATTTGTGGAAAAGTTCATAGTACACATGATTAAGTGACAAATGTTTGGTACAAGTTGGTACAAGCAATATGTGCCTCAAGAAGTGAGAAAAGAGAAAGATTTCCTTTGATGGGAGGATGGGGCTTGGGAGGTAGGTGTGTAAAGGAGCTGGCCTTGAAGTGTGGATAAGATTTGAGCAGGCAGAGGAGGGTAAGAGAATTGCAAAAGGGAGAAAGGAGATATGGTAGGTGGACACTAGATATGGTAGGTGGAAGGGATGTGCCTTGGCAGTCATTTGTTTGAGGAGAGCCAGGGCATCACCCATTGTAGCCTTCCTTTCCTTTGTTCTACAGCAAGACTTTTTAAAATTTTTTTTTATTGTACTTTAGATGAAGGTTTTACAGAACAAATAGTTTTTCATTAAATAGTACACATATTGTTTTATGACATTAGTTAACAACCCCATGACATGTCTACACTCTCCCTCTCAATCTTGGGTTCCCCATTACCAGCTTTCCTGTCCCCTCCTGCCTTCTGGTCCTTGTCCCTGGGTTGTTGTGCCCCATTAAGTCTCATTTTGTTTTATAGGCCTGTCTAATCTTTGGCTGAAGGGTGAACCTCGGGAGTGACTTCATTGCTGAGCTGAAAGGGTGTCCAGGGGCCATCCTCTCGGGGTTTTTCCAGTCTCTGTCAGGCCAGTAAGTCTGGTCTTTTTTTGTGCATTAGAGTTTTGTTCTACATTTTTCTCCAGCTCTGTCCGGGAATCTCTGTTGTGATCCCTGTCGGAGCAATCAGTGGTGGTAGCTGGGCACCATCTAGTTGTACTGGACTCAGTCTGGTGGAGACCATGGTAGTTGTGGTCCATTATTCTTTTGGAGTAATCTTTCCCTTGTATCTTGTTTTCTTCATTCTCTCTTGCTCCTGAAGGGGTGAGACCAGTGAAGTATCTTAGATGGCTGCTCACAGGCTTTTAAGACCCCGTATGCTACTCACCAAGGTAGAATGTAGAACATTTTCTTTATAAACTGTGTTATGCCAATTGAGCTAGATATTCCCTGAGACCATGGTCCCCACAGCCCTCTGCCCAGCAATTCAGTCCCTCAGGGAGTTTGGAAGTGTATATAGGGCTTCCATGACCTTGCCTTGTACAAGTTGTGCTGGCTTCCCCAGTATTATGTACTGTCTTACCCTTCACCAAACTTACCACTTATCTATTGCCTATTTAGTCCCCCTCCTCCCTCGTAAACATCAAAGATTGCTACTTTTGTGTGTAAACTTTTTGATGAGTTTTTACAGTAGTGGTCACAAACAATATTTGTCCTTTTGTGGCTGACTTATTTCACTCAGCATAATGCCCACCAGATTCATCCATGTTATGGGATGCTTCACAGATTCATCATTGTTCTTTATCGTTGTGTAGTACTCCATTGTGTGTATATACCATAATTTGTTTATCAGTTCATCTGTTGATGGGCATCTAGGTTGTTTCCATCTTTTTGCTATTGTGAACAATGCTGCAGTGAACATGGGTGTGCATATGTCTATTCGTGCGACAACTCTTATTTCTCTAGGATATATTCCTAGGAGTGGAAATGCTGGATCATATGGTATTTCTATTTCTAGCTTTCTAAAGAAGCACCATACCGTTTTTCAAAATGGTTGTATCATTTTGCATTCCCACCAGCAGTGCCTAAGAGTTCCAATCTCCCTGCAGCCTCTCCAACATTCGTTATTTCCAGTTTTTTAAATTCATACAGCAATAATTTTAATTGAAACACAAAGACCTTCTGTACCTTATGATAAAAGTTATGAAATTTAACATGCATGTCCCCGCAATTTTCTGATGCTGTGAACAGCAGTTTGAGCCTCCGTAAACATTCTGTTACCTCCATGGGGGCGTGTCTGCCTTAAGAAGGGCCTCTTAGGTTTCTCATGGTTCTGCCTTGTGTTATTCTCTCACATACCTAGAAATGAAACAAGTATATGATAGTCTCCAGATTTGTACCCGAAAAGATTAGATTCTCTTTCACACCCCTGCCCCCATGCCAGATTAGCATACAAAACACAATTCTGGCATTCAGTTGAGATTTGAAGAAGTTTCAATCTGTTTGATACTGGGAGATTGACTCTAATTCTTTTTTCTCTTTCCTTTCCTCCCTCCTTCTCTTTGTTTCTTTCTCTCTTTCTATCTAGCTATCATCTCTCTATCTCTCGATCCCTCTCTCGCTCCCTCTCTCTCTCTATTGGTATCATGTTTGCTAAAGTAGATGGTCAGCAAAAACCTTCTACTGGAAAATCTTCAATAACATGGATTGACATAATAGCTGCAACAATCGGCTCAAACATACCAATGATCATGAAGATGGCGCAGGACCAGCAAACAGGCAATGTCTATTTCTGTTATGCACAAGGTCTCTGAGTTGGAGCCAACCTGATGGCAACTATCAACAATATCCATCCATCCATACATCCATCCCTCATCTTCCTATCAATTATTTACCTATCATCTCTCTATGTATATATATATGTATATACACATATATATATGTAAATATATAAAGAATATAGCCTTAATTTTAGGGAAAATTGGATTAAAATGCTGCTTTTTATCAGACTAGGGATAAAGTAACTTTAACAAAATGTATGATAACAAGTCATCATATACAAAGAAAGCCAAGATAAGCAAGTCCAACGCAGAGTTTTGGAATAATTGCAACATAAAGTGTCCTGGAATTATTTCCACACTCAGAACCAAATTTTCTTAGACCTGAAAAGATTCGGTAGAGAGAAAATTACTCCTCTTTTCCCCTATATAGCCAAAGAGATTTCTTCCATAATTCTTGGCAAAGGAGCCATGGGTTCTAATGAAGATCAAATTCCATGAGTTGAGGAATATTAATGCAACTCAGAATTTCACTTACATAGGGTAAATGACCATCTATGTGGGGGAATAAGACTACTAGAATCTTCTAGGAGTACGTTTCCACATGATATACGCTTTATTTAAGCAGCTGATTTGTTATTGGTTTTATGTATTGTTCATAGCATTGATTTTTCATTCATTCTGTGTCCTAAGTTTTTCTTACATCCGAATTATACATGTCTGTTTGCAGCCACCATGATTTCTCAGTGAAAGCTGAGTTCCCAAGTCCTTTATCTGTTCTCTTCTCTCTTTCTCCTTACCTTTACCCCTGAGCCTAATTATGAAACAGCTTCAAATAAATACAAAAAATTTTAAACAAAAAAAATCCCACTTCCTGTGAACAATAGCCTAGTCCCCCCCACCCCCACCCCCCTTTTCTCTTATGGAGTTCTAATTCAGTTGGGGTGCTTTGCAGTTGGCCAGGCCTGGGATTTCTGGGAGCTGTAATTGTGTCTCATTAATTCTTACAGTAATGTAGGGTAACTATAAGGAACATGCAATTAGTAGTTTGGTCAATGAACAGAGCAGTTAATCAGCAGACAAAGGATGGGGCTCAGGACCCATTAGGCTGAAAGGAAGTGTTAGCACTGTCACAGGCTCAGGAATGCATGCAGACATGCCCACATGTTAGACGGGCTAAATAGACTAGGTTTGTCTTTTTGCTAAACCAGCTCTGTTTTTCTTTTTCTTTTTTTTTAAAATTGGTGTGGCATGTGTTTATTCGAACACTTGGGAGATTCCTGAGTCTCCTGCTATAGTACGCCATGCATTTTTCTCACCTCATGTTAGCTGGCATGGGCTTTTTTTTTCTTTCTCCCACTGCACAAATAAAACCCCCAAATACACACACAGCAAAAAAGCAAAAACAAGCCAAAAACCAACCAACTAGCCCTCAACAATGAAAAAGAAAGGGAAAAAAGCACATTACTGCTTTACTGAAGCGTATTAAAGATACAGGTCCTCAGCTGACCCCTCTGTCATCGGAAAATAAATGGATGCGGGAGACCAATAACGTTTAAATAAGCCTTTGTGTTGTCACTCACTCATACTCTCCATATTCGTCTTTATAAAGTGAACCTTTATGCCTCTGAATGGAGGTGCTTTAAATACATGTAAATATATGCAGATACACATATAAGTTTTCAGATGTTGCGGGCCTTATAGTTACAAGTAGCCTCAATTGTGTGTTTTCTGTGGGAAAGCCTTGTCAAATTACTTTTGGGCTTCAAATGCAAAAGTTAGCCCTTCAGAATAAGGTGGTTGTTTATTTCAGGGCAGCATGAATTGTGGCACCATGCAAAGGTTACAGAGGAATCCTGTGGAATGTTGTAAATGTGAAGCAATGAATCTACAAGAAAATGGATTTATCAATAATACATTGCCCTGGGGTGATTATGAGCTCAAGCAAACAGTTCTTCAAATTGAATGACATCTCTACTCCTAAGTAAAGCACACATTTGGAATAAAGAGGAAAAGACTATACTTTCTTTTCAAAAATGAAACTAACTTGATAATTAACTTATTTCCTGAGTCAAGTGTAGGCTTGAAAATAAGGTAGGTTTTTTTTTTTTTCTTTTTCTTTCTCCAAACATGTCTGCTCATTTATATCTTCTTGGGATTCACACTGGAAACGAAGAAATGTTCAGACAATGAATTCTCTTAGGCGTCATATTAGACATTCAACTATTTTTGAATAATTAGCCTCATTTGTTAAATATTTGAAACATTTTTCCACTCTGAGGTGAAGAACAGTGAAGTGGAATATGAGAACTACAAATGATATGAATCTTTCAGAAGAATCCTTCTTATCAATTAATAAGGAGTAAGTCCTTTTTCTCTTATTTACATTTTCTTCTCTAAAGCAGTATTTTTTTTCAAAACATCACAAAGTTTCCTCTTTCCTTGAGTGACATGCTCTGTGTTGTTTTAGAAACTGGAAGATCCCTGCAGCAGGAATTAAAATAGTTTTAGTCTCAGCTTTGTGCTAACTAGCTATGTATACAGCCAAGGAGCTAACTTCTCTGAGCCTCAGTTTCCTCATCTGTGAAATACAGATTTTTAATCTAGGTGATCTCTGAATTTTGGTTGGGGAGAGGAGGCAGAAATTCAGTTCTGAAGTTATTTTCCAGAAAGATCATTTATCAGGTTTCCGCTTTCTAGAATGTTCTAAGGAACCCTGGTTAAGTGTTCAGTCAGTAGTTCGAACCCACCAGCTGCTTCGAAGGAAAAAGATGTGGTGATCTGCTTCTGTAAAGATTACAGCCTTGGAAGCCATATGGGGCAGTTTTATTCTGTCCTATAGGGTCACTATGAGTTGGAATCCACTTAACAGCACGCAACAACAACAGAATGTTCTAACTGAATGGACTTGAAAGTTACCAAATGGAAATGAATTACATGCAATTAAAAGATGCCTTTGTGATTAATATAATAGAATATTGCCTGATTGCCAAATAGAGCAGGGAATGAGTTATGTCAGGGCATCTGGAGAAAGGACAGAGTTGTAGATTGGAGCAGTTATTCTGGCCTGGCAGTTCATACCAGTGGGGTGCCAGATACACCTCCCACACTAGAGTGGATTCAAGCACTATCTGCAAGAATCGATAAGAAGGGGAGAGCTGTTGAAGGACATACTGTGTATTTTTATATGTGTAGGAAGAAAATGCGTGAAATCTGGAGCTCTTAAAATTGGCCAGGAGAAATAGAATTTCAGGGTTCAATCAGCTCCAGGAGCAGAGAGGAGCTGATGATTTTTGGAAGAGCAATCCTGCCAGCTAAAATTCAGCCCTACCTAGGGCAAAGACATGTCGTCCCTTCCACTGACTTTTCTTCTTTTCTATTGCCAATAACTCATGTGTGTTTCAGGCTGCAATGTTGGTGGTGGACAGAAAAAAAAATCAAAAGACAAAAAACCTGTTGCTGTCAAGTTTATTCCAACTCATGGTGGCCCCACATGTTGCAGAGTGGAACTTCTCCATAGGGTTTTCTTGGCTGTAATCTTTACAGAAGCAGATCACCAGGCCTTTCTTCCATGGAGCTGCTAGGTGGGTTCAAACTGCCAACCTTTAAGTTTGTAGTCCAGCACAGCTGTTTGTGCCATCCAGGGACCTTGTGTCGGTGGTGGAAGGGTTATATATTCGTGTACTGTGTTTAGAGAGTGTGTGAGCTGGGCCAGTATCTTTGGTGTCGGGAGAAGGTTGCTATAGCTTGTGCCTACCATCCTCAAAAGCATCATGGGGGTCTGGCCCTTTCACTTCTCCTGCCCTGCCATTGCTCTGTTTCCACTCCTCCCACTTGTCCTAAAATCTTTTGTGGGCTGTGCCCTTTCGCAATAATGGTGCTGATTCACACCAGAAATTCACAAAACTTTCTATTCCTTCCTTGTGCAAGGAGTTTTTTGTTTTGAAAGGGTACGCTATATGAGAAAAAGATCTTCAGTTTTTAGGTCAATCAAACTAGTTTTCTCATTTCTTTAATTCTGAATAGTTGGGTGAGACAACAATGTGCATTATATACTCTCTCAGTTACCTAGTGCTGTAATAACAGAAATACCACCAGTGGATGGCTTTAACAAACAAAAGTTTATTCTCTCACAGTTTAGGAGGCTAGAAGTCCAAATTCAGGGCACCAGCTTCAGGGAAGGCTTTCTCTCTGTGCGTTCTGGAGGAAGGTCCTTATCATCAATCTTCTCCTGGTCTAGGAGGTCAGCACAGGGACTCCTGGTCCAAAGTATGTGATCCCTCTCTTGGTTCTTCATTCTTGGTCGCATGAGGTCGCCATGTCTCTCTGCTTGCTTCTCTTTTTTATAGCTCAAAATAGATCGACTCAAGACACAACCTAATCTTGTAGATTGAGTCCTGCCTCATTAACATAACTGCCTCTAGTCCTGCCTCATTCACATCATAGAGGTAGGATTTACAACACATAGGAAAATCACATCAGATGACAAAATGGTGGATAATCACATAATACTGGGACCCATGGCCTAGCCAAGTTGACACACATTTTTAGGGGGCACAATTCAATCCATAACATGTACATAACATACAAGGATGGTGAGGATCTTATTTAATTACACCTGGAGTTACTAGGCGAATGAATGTTTAAATGTCAGCTGTTTCTTTCTCATTTAATCCTCACACCATCCTGAGATATTCTCATATTTTACTTATGTAGAAACCAAGACTTGTTACATAATTAATAAGTGGTTGGGCTGGGATCCAAACTCAAGGTCCACCTGATTCCAAGGATGTTGTTATTGCTGCTATTGACTTGGCCCCTGACTCATGATGACCCCATGCACAAGGGAACAAAATGCTGCCTGGATTGGACCATCGTGAAGTAGATTGCCAGGCCTTTCTTCCTAGTCCCTCTTAGTCTGGAAGCTCCACTGAAACCTGTTTAGCATCATAGTAACACAAGCCTCCACTGACAGATGGGTGGCAGCTGCGCATGAGGTGCATTGGCTAGGAATTGAGTGCGGGTCTCCCATATGGAAGGCGAAAACTCTACTACTGAACCACCAACTCCTCACTTTATAATACTTCATTTTCTCTTTTCCTGCCTTAAATGTTGTGGGTTAGGAGGTACCCTGCCTGCTCTAAAATTCTAAGATTTTAACAGGGTCTCACATGAATATTTGAAAGCAAAATTACTTTACTGTTAGTAAATCATAATGACTGTTTCTACTGAAGGCAAGAATTCTACCACTGAACCAACACTGCCTTTTCTGCAAAGAGGCTTGGCTCCATGATCTGTAAGGTTCTTCCAGTATGACATCCCAGGATTCCATTCCATGATGGGCAGTTATCCTCAGGATAACACATGAGTTACTGTCTATTTTAAAAGAATTATAGTTTTAAGAAATTGAAGCTTTAGTTAGATATTTGGTTGAACGATCTCAGATTAAGTGTAGAGAATTCCTTCCAAGTATTCCTGAAAGAAGTCTTCTTCCCTAAGTCTCAAAGACTAGAAAGCATACAAGCCTGGACTAACTGCTTCAGTTGACTGAGTGGTCACATATTTAGTATGATTTAGTATGGGTTCCCACAGGTCTCCCACTGCTTCCAAACTAACTCCATCACCATAAAAAATAAAAATAATAGAAAAAAAAAAAAAAACCCAGTTGCCATCCAGTGGACTCTGACTCATGGCAATCCCATGTGTGTCAGAGTAGACCTGTGTTCCACAGGGTATTCAATGACTGATTTTTTTTGGAAGTAGATTGCCAAACTGTTCTTCTCAGATGCCTCTGAGTGGACTCTAGTGAGTGTGCAACCTTTCAGTTAGCATCTGAGTGCATTAACCATTGCATCACCATGCTGCCATGTTATTAGCCATTCCCACCATTAGAAATTCATTCTGTTGGGTTAAAAATGATCTATAGAAATCCCTTGGTAAGCTACAAATGGTAGCAGATGAACTGAAATAGCACATTAAAACAGCCCAATGAACACAATTTTTTTTCATGTTTTTAAAAAATTTATTATTTTTGAATTGTGCTTTAGGTGAATGTTTACAGAGTAAACTATTTCTTATTAAACAATCAGTACACAAATTGTGACATTTGCCAACCCCATGATGTGTTAACACTCTTCCCTTCTCGACCTCGGGTTCCCCATTTCCATTCATCCAGTTTTCCTGTCCCATCCTGCCTTCTTGTCTTTGCTTTTGGGCTGGTGTGCCCATTGAGTTTCGTATACATGGTTGAACTATGTGTGTTATTGTTTGTTTTATAGGCCTGTCTAATCTTTGGTAGCATATGATCAGGAACCAATGGTACCGAAGGAAGAAGTCCAAGCTGCACTTAAAGCATTAGCAAAAAACAAGGCTCCAGGAATTTTGATGGAATACCAATTGAGATGTTTCAAAAAACAATTGCAGTGCTCTAAGTGCTCACTTGTCTATGCCAAGAAATTTAGAAGACAGATACTTCACCAACTGACTGGAAAAGATCTATATTTATGCCTATTCCCAAGAAAGGTGATCCAACAGAATGTGGAAATTATCAAACAGTATCATTAATATCACACTCAAGTAAAATTTTGCTGAAGTTCATTCAAAAGCAGCTGCAGCACTATATCGTCAGAGAACTGCCAGAAATTCAAGCCGGATTCAGAAGAGAATGTGGAACCAGGATATCATTGCTGATGTCAGATGGATCCTGGCTGAAAGCAGAGAATACCAGAAAGATGTTTACCTGTGTTTTACTGACTATGCAAAGGCATTCAACTGTGTGGATCATAACAAATTATGGATAACATTGCAAAGAATGGGAATTCCAGAACACTTAATTGTGCTCATGAGGAACCTGTATATAGATCAAGAGGCAGTCGTTGAAACAGAACAAGGGGATACTGTGTGGTTTAAAGTCAGGAAAGGTGTGCGTCAGGGTTGTATCCTTTTACCATACTTATTCAATATGTATACTGGGCAAATAATCCTAGGAGCTGGACTATATGAAGAAGAGTGTGGCATCAGGATTGGAGGAAGACTCATTAACAACCTACGTTATGCAGATAACACAACCTTGCTTGCTGAGGGAGAAGAGAACTTGAAGTACTTACTGATGAAGATCAAAGTCCACAGCCTTCAGTATGGATTACACCTCAATGTAAAGAAAACAAAAATCCTCACAACTGGACCAATAAGCAACATCATGATAAATGGAGAAAAAATTGAAGTTGTCAAGGATTTCATTGTACTTGGATCCACAATCAACACTCATGGTGGCAGCAGTCAAGAAATCAAAAGATGCGTTGCATTGTGCAAATCTGCTGCAAAAGACCTATTTAATGTGTTGAAAAGCAAAGGTGTCATCTTGAAGACTAAGGTGTACCTGACACAAGCCATGGTGTTTTCAATTGCCTTATATGCATACGAAAGCTGGATAATGAATAAGGAAGATGGAAGAAGAATTGACACCTTTGAATTGTGGTGTTGACGAAGAATATTGAATATACCATGGACTGCCGAAGAATGAACAAATGTGTCTTGGAAGAAGTACAACCAGAATGCTCCTTAGAAGCAAGTATGGCAAGAATTCGTGTCACATACTTTGGACAAGTTATCAGGAGGAATCAGTTCCTGGAGAAGGCTATCATGCTTGGTAAAGTAGAGGGCCAGCGAAAAAGAGGAAGACCCTCAACAAGACAATTGATGTAGTGGCTGCAACAATGGGTTCAAGCATAACAACAATTGTGGGGATGGCACAGGACCAGCCAGTGTTTTGTTCTGTTGTACATAGGGTTGCTATGAGTCAGAACTGACTCGATGGCACCTAACAACAACAACAATCTTTGGCTGAAGGGTGAACTTCAGGAGTGACTTCAGTACTAAGTTAAAAGGGTGTCCAGGGGCCATACTAGCGGGGTTTTTCCAGTCTCTGTCAGACCAGTAAGTCTGGACTTTTGTTGTGAGTTTGAATTTTGTTCTACATTTGTTTTCCTGCTCTGTCCAGAACCACTAACTGTGATCCCTGTCAGAGCAGTCAGTAGTTGTTATTGTTAGGGCCTTTGTCAAAGATCAGGTGACTGTTCATGGATGGGTTTACAGCTGTGTTCTCGATTCTGTTCCATTGGTCAATGTGTCTGTTGTTGTACCAGTACCAGGATGTTTTGACTACTGTATCTGTAAAGTAGGTTCTGAGATCAGGTAGTGCAAGGTATCCTACATTGTTCTTCTTCAATAAAGCTTTTCTTATCCAAGGCGTCTTTCATTTTCCTTTAAAGTTAATATTTGCTTTTGCATCTCGTTAAAGAATGCTGTTGGTATTTGGATCAGGATTACATTGTATTTGTAGATTGCTTTGGGTAGAATTGACATTTTCACAATGTTGAGTCTACCTATCCATGAGCATGGTATGTTTTCCCATTTACATAGGTCTCTTTTGGTTTCCTGCATTAGGTTTTTGTAGTTTTCTTTGTATAGGTCTTTTATGTACCTAGTTAGACTTATTCCGAAGTATTTTATCTATTTAGGGGCTATTATAAATGGTATTGCTTTCCTGATTTCCTTTCGTTGTTCCCTTTATTGGTGTATAGGAATCCAACTGATTTTTGCATGTTGATCTTTTTTTTTTTAATATTTTATTTATATTTGGTGGCAGTATACACAACCAAGCATACACCCACTCACAATTTCTACACGAACAATTCAATAACATAAACTACATATTGCACATTGTGTCACCATTCTGTCTTTACCCATATTGTTTCATCACCATTAACTTTGGCTCTCTGCCCCTTAAAGTTCTCATCTGTGCTTTAGATTAACTGTTGCCAGTTTACACTCATATAGCCAATTTTTTATAAGAGCACTATGCTAGATACAAACATTCTTTAACAATTGGGCTAAACTGGTGTTTAGTTTAATGATGGCTTCATGCGATAGTTTTGGTTCAAGGTTTAGAGATTATTTCCAGGCATTAGATCCAGGGCTTCCTCCAGTCTCAATGCATCCGGTAAGTCTGGTTTCCATATGAGTTTGAAATTCTTTTCAACGGTTTTCTTCCTTTTGATCAGGATTCTTCTATTGGGTCCTTGATCAAAATGTTCAGTAATGGTAACTGGGCACCATCTGTTTCTTCTGCTAATGTCCTTCTTAAGGGACATTGTACTTTAAATGAAGGTTTACAGAACAAATAGTTTCTCATTAAACAGTCAGTATACATATTGTTTTATGACATTGGTTAACAACCCCATGACATGTCACCATTCTCCCTTCTTGAACTTGGAGGACTTTTTTTTTTTTGCTGAAAATATACATAGCAAAAGATACACCATTTCAAAAATTTCTACATGTATAATTCAGTGACATAGATTACATTCTTTCAGTTGTGCTGCTATTCTCACTATCTTTTCCAAATTATTCCATCACCATTATCTTCAATTCACTGTCCCCTAGGCTTTGCATTAAAACTTGTGAGTTGCTGTTGTCAGTTTGGTCTCACATAGATAATTTTTTTTTGTACTTTAGATGAAGGCTTACAGAACAAACAGTTTCTCATTAAACGGTACACATATTGCCCTATGACAATGGTTAACAACCCCACGACATGACAACACTGTCCCTTCTCAACCTTGGGTTCCATATCGCCAGCTTTCCTGTCCCCTCCTGTCTTCTAGTCCTTGTCCCTGGACTGCTGTGCCTCATTAGACTCATTTCGTTTTGTGAGGCTGTCCAATCCCTGGCTGAATGGTGAACCTCGGGAGTGACTTCACTACTGAGCTAAAAGGGTGTCCAGGGGCCATACTCTCGGGGTTTCTCCAGTCTCTGTCAGACCAGTAAATCTGGTCTTTTTTTGTGTGTTAGAATTTTGTTCTACATCCTTCTCCATCTCTGTCCAGCACCCTCTGTTGTGATCCTGGTCAGAGCAGTCAGTGGTGGTAGCCGGGCACCATCTAGCTGTACTGGACTCAGTCCGGTGGAGGCCTTGGTAGCTGTGGTTCATTAGTCCATTGGACTAATCTTTTCCTTGTATCTTGTTTTCTTCATTCTCCCTTGCTCCTGAAGGGGTGAGACCAGTGGAGTATCTTAGATGGCTGCTCACAGGCTTTTAAGACCCCATACGCTACGCACCAAGGTAGAATGTAGAACTTTGTCTTTAATAAACTGTGTTGTGCCAACTGAGCTAGATGTTCCCCGAGACCATGGTGCCCACAGCCCTCCACCCAGCAATTCAGTCTCTCAGAGAGTTTGGATGTGTCTATGGAGTTTCCATGACCTTTCCTTGTACATGTTGTGCTGGATTCCCCAGTATTGTGTATTGTCTTACCCTTCACCAAAGTTACTACTTATCTATTGTCTATTTAGTTCCCCCCATCCCTTGTAACTAACAAAGATAGTTTTCTTTTTTTGTGTATAGACTTTTTCATGAATTTTTACAGTAGACGTCTCATACAATATTGGTACTTTTTGTGATTGACTTATTTCACTCAGCATAATGCCCTCCAGTTTCACCCATGTTATGAGATGCTTCAAAGATTCATCATTGTTCTTTATCATTGCATAATACTCCATTGTGTGTGTATACCATAGTTTGTTTATCCATTCATCTGTTGATGGGCATCTAGGTTGTTTCCATATTTTTACTATTGTGAACAGCACTGCAATGAACATGGGTGTGTATATGTCTATTTGTGTGACGGCTCTTATTTCTCTAGGATATATTCCTAGAAGTGGGATTGCTGGATCATATGGTATTTCTATTTCTAGCTTTCTAAGGAAGTGCCATATCATTTTCCAAAATGGTCGTATCATTATGCATTCCCACCAGCAGTCCATAAGCATTCCAATTTCCCCGAAGCCTCTCCAACATTTGTAATTTCCTTTCCAGTGTTTTTGATTCATGCCAGTAATGCCGGAGCGAGATGGTATCTCACTGTGGTTTTAATTTGTATTTCTCTAATGGCTAGTGATCGCAAGTATTTCCTCATGTGTCTTTTGGCCGTTTGAATGTCTTCTTTGGTGAAGTGTCTTTTCATTTCCTTTGCCCATTTTTAATTGGATTATGTGTCTTTTTGTTGTAGAGGTGTTGGATTTTCTTGTAAATTTTAGAGATTAGACCTTTGTCTGACTTGTAAAGTCCAAAATTTTTTCCCAATCTGTAGGTTCTCTTCTTACTCTTTTGGTGAAGTCTTTTGATGAACCTAAGTGTTTAATTTTTAGAAGATCCCAGTTATCTAGCTTATCTGCTGGATTTTGTGTGTTGTTGATTATGGTTTGTATCCTGTTAATGCCGTACATTAGGGCCTCTAGTGTTGAACCTATTTTTTCTTCTACGAACTTTATAGTTTTTGGCTTTATATTTAGGTCTTCAATCCATTTTGAATTAGTTTTTGTGTATGGTTTGAGTTATGGGTCCTCTTTCTTTTTTTTGTAGATTTACATCCAGTTTTGCCAGCACCATTTGTTAAAAAGAGTGTCTTTTCCCCATCTGATGGACTTTGGGCCCTTGTCAAACATCAGGTGACTGTAGGTGGATGGATTTACATCTGGGTTCTCAATTCTGTTCCATTGGTCAATGTATCTGTCTTTGTACCAGTACCAGGCTCTTTTGACTACCGTAGCTGTATAGTAGGTTCTCAGGTCAGGTAGTGTGAGTCCTCCTATTTTATTCTTATTCTTCAGTAGAGCTTTACTTATCCGGGACTTCTTCCCTTTCCATATAAAGTTAATGATTAGTTTTTCCATTGCTTTAAAGAACGTTGTTGGTATTTGGATCGGGATTGCATTGTATTTGTAAGTTGCTTTGGGTAGAATTATTGTTTTCACAATGTTGAGTCTACCTATCCATGAGCAAGGTATGTTTTTTCATTTATGTAGATCCCTTTGGGTTTCTTGCATTAGTGTTTTGTAGTTTTCTTTGTACAGGTTTTTTACATCCCTGGTTAGATTTATTCCTAAGTGTTTTAGTTTTTGAAGGGCTATTATAAATGGTATTGTTTTCCTGATTTCCTATTTATCGTTCTCTTTATCTGTTTATCGGAGTCCAACCGATTTTTTTTATGTGTATCATGTATCCTGCTATTCTGCTGAATCTTTCTGTCAGTTCCAGTAGTTTTCTTGTGGAGTCTTTAGGGTTTTCTATGTATAGTATCATATCATCCACAAACAGGGACAGTTGAACTTCTTCATTACCAATTTCAATGCCCTTTCTTTCTTTTTCTTGCCTTATTGCTCTAGCTAGGACTTCCAGCACAATGTTAAATAGGAGTGGAGATAAAGGGCATCCTTGTCTTGTTCCTTTTCTCAAGGAGAATGTTTTCAGCCTCTCTCCATAAAGAATGATGTTGGCTGTTGGTTTTGAATAGATGACCTTTATTATGTTGAGAAACTTCCCTTCTATACCTATTTTATTGAGAGTTTTTATCAGGAATGGGTGTTGGACTTTGTAGAATGCCTTTTCTGCATCAGCTGAGATGATCGTGTGATTCTCTTGTTTCCTTCTATTTATGTGTTGGAGTACGTTGATTGATTTTCTGATGTTGAACCATCCTTGCATACCTGATATCAATCATAGTTGGTCATGGTGAGTTATTTTTTTGATATGATGCTGAATTCTATTGGTTAGAATTTTGTTGAGAATTTTTGCATCTATATTCATGAGAGATACTGGTCTGTAATTTTCTTTTTTTTGGCATCTTTACCTGGTTTTGGTATCAGGGTTATGCTGGCTTCATAGAATGAATTTGCAAATGTCGCTTCCTTTTCTATGCTCTGAAATACCTTGAGCAGTACTGGTGTGAACTCTTCTCTGAATGTCTGGTAGAATTCTCCAGTGAAGCCATCTGGGCCAGGGCTTTTTTTCTTTGGGAGTATTTTTTTTTTTTAATTCTCTTTTTAATCTCTTCTCTTGTTATGGGTCTGTTGAAGTTTTCATCATCACTTTGTGGTAGTTTGGGTAGGTAGTGTATTTCTAGAATTTGAGCCATTTTCTCTAGGTTTTCAAATTTGTCAGAGTATAGTTTTTCATAATACTTTGTTATAATCCTTTTTATTTCAGTTGGGTCTGTTGTAATGTCCCCGATTTCATTTCTTACTTGGGTTATCTGCGTCCTCTACTGTTTTTCTTTTGTCAGTCTGGCCAGTGGTTTGTCGATTTTGTTAATCCTTTCAAAGAACCAACTTTTGGTTTGTTGATACTTTCGATTGGTTTTCTATTCTCTGTTTCATTTATTTCTGCTCTGATCTTTATTATTTCCTTTCTTCTAGTGGCTACTGGCTTTTTTTTTTTTTTTTTTTTGCTGTTCTCTTTCTATTTGTTTGAGTTGTGTAGTTAATGTTTTGATTTTGTCCCTTTCTTCTTTTTTGATGTTTGCATCTATTGCTAAAATTGTCCTCTGAGGACTGCCTTTGCTGTGTCCCAAAGGTTTTGATATGATGTGTTTTCATTCTTGTTTGATTCTAGGAAGTTTTGGATTCCATCTCTGATTTTTTTTTTTTTACCCAGTGATGTGTAAACAGGTTGGTATTCACTTTCCATGTAATTATTTTTTTTTTCCTTGCTCTTCCTGTTGTTAATTTCTGCCTTGATGGTGTTGTGGTCAGAGGAGATACTTTGTATTATCTTAGCGTTTTGGATCTTGTTGAGGATTGCTCTGTGGCCTAAGATGTGGTCTATTCTGGAGAACGTTCCATGTGCATTGGAAAAGAATGTGCACTTTGCAGCTGTTGGGTGTAGTGTTCTATATATGTCTATGAGGTCAAGTTGGCTGATAGTGCCCTTTAGGTCTTCTGTTTCTTTACTGAGTTTCTTTCTAGATGTTCTGTCCTTTACTGAGAGTGGTGTGTTGAAGTCTTCTACTATTATAGTGGGACTGTCAATTTCTCTTTTCAGTGCTGTTAGAGTTTATGTATTCTGGAACCCTGTCATTGGGTGTGTATATGTTTATTATTTTTATGTCTTCATAATGGATTGTCCCCGTAATCATTATATAGTGTCCTTCTTTGTCTTTTATGGTGGATTTTGTTTTAAAGTCTATTTTATCTGAGATTAGTATTGCCATTCCTGCTCTTTTTTTGGTGGCTGTTTGCTTGATTTTCTTTCCATCCTTTGATTTTTAATAAATTGACATCTTTGTTTCTAAGTTGTGTCTCTAATTTTTTCTTTTTTCCCAAACAAAAATTTATACATACATTGTTATGTGACTCTAATTGCTCTCCCCTACTGTGACAGCACACTCCTTCTTTCCACCCCTGTCCATTCAACCAGCTCCTAACCCTCTCTGCCTTCCCATCTCACCTCTGGACAGAAGCTGCCAATTTAGTCTCTTGTATCTACTTGAGCTAAGAATAACACTCCTAACAAGTATAACTTTATGTCCCACATTCCAGTCCAATCCCTGTCTGAAGAGTTGGCCTGAAAAATTGTTTTAGTTCTGGACTGATAGAGAATCCAAGGGCCATGCTTTCTGGGGTTCTTCCACTCTCAGTCAGACCATTAAGTCTGGTCTTTTTACTAGAGTTTGATTTCTGCATACCACCTTTCTCCTGCTGCATCTGGGACTCTCTGTTGTATTCCCTGTCAGGGCAGTCATTGGTGGTAGCTGGGCGCCATCTAGTTCTTCTGGTCTCAGGCTGATGAAATCTCTGGTTTATGTGGCCCTTTCTGTCTCTTGGGCTAGTATTTCCCTTGTATCTTAGGTGTTCTTCATTCTCCTTTACTGCAGGTGGTTGGGACCAACTGGTGCATCTTTGATGGCTGCTTGTAAGCTTTTAAGACCCCAGAAGACCCTCACCAAAGTAGGATGCAGAACATTTTCCTAAAAAGCTTTGTTATGCCAATTGACTCCTATGTCCCCTGAAACCATGGTCCCTAGGCCCTTATCCCTGCTACTCTGTCCCTCAAAGTGTTTGATTGTATTCAGGAAAATTGTTAGCTTTGGTTTAGTCCAGTTGTGCTGTCTTCCCCTGTAGTGTGTGCTGTCCTTCCCTTCACCTAATTCTTATCTACTATCTAGTTAGTAAATAACCCTCACCCTTCCTGCCCACCCTCGTAACCAGCAAAGAATGTTTTCTTCTGTGTTTAAACCTGTTCTTGAGTTCTTATAGTAGTGGACTTATACAATATTTATCCTTCTGTGACTAAATTCACTCAGCATAATGACCTCCAGCTTCCTCCATGTTATAAGATGTTTCATGGCTTCATCGTCTTTCTTTATCGTTGGGTAGTATTCCACTGTGTGGCTATACCATAATTTGTTTATCCATTCGTCTTTGATGGGCACCTAGGTTGTTTCCATCTTTTTACTATTGTGAACCGTGCAGCAATGAAGATGGGTGTGCATATATCTATTCATGTGATGGCTCTTATTTCTCTAGGATATATTCCAAAGAGTGGGATAGCTTGATCGTATGGTACTTCTATTTCTAGCTTTTTAAGAAAGCACCAAATCGATTTCCAAAGTAGTTGTACCGTTTTACATTCCCACCAACAGTATATAAGTGTTCCAGTCTCTCCACAACTTCTCCAGCATTTATTATTTCATGTTTTTTGGATTATTGCAAGCCTTGTTAGGGTGAGATGATATCTCATTGCAGTTTTGATCTGCTTTTTTCTGATGGTTAATGATTGCGAGCATTTCTTCATGTGTCTATAGCCGCCTGAATATCTTCTTTGGTGAAGTGCCTGTTCATATCCTTTACCCATCTTTTAATTGAGTTATTTGTCTTTTTGTTGTTGAGATTTTGCAGTATCTTGTAGATTTTAGAGATGAGACGCTGATCGCATTTGTTGTAGCCAAAATTTTTTTCCCAGTCTGTAGGTTGTCTTTTTACTCTTTTTGTGAAGTCTTTTGATAAGCATAAGTGTTTGAGTATTAGGAGCTCCCATTTATCTAGTCTCCCTTCTGGTGCTTGTGCATGTTACTTATGGTTCATATTGTGTTTATGCCATGTGTTAGGGCTCTTAGTGTTGTCCCTATTTTTTCTTCCATGATCTTTATCATTTTAGATTTTGTATCTAGTTCTTTGATCCATTTTGAGTTAGTTTTAGTGCATGGTGTGAGGTATGGGTATTGTTTTAGAGTTTTGCAGGTGGATATCCAGTTATGCCAGCACCATTTGTTAAAGAAACTGTCTTTTCCCTAATTAACGGGCTTTGGGTCTTGGTCAAATATCAGCTGCTCATAGGTGGATGAATTTATGTCTGGATTCTCAATTCTGTTCCATTGGTCTATGCATCTGTTGTTGTACCAGTACCAGGCTGTTTTTACTGCCATGGTGGTATAATATGTTCTAAAATCAGGTAGTGTGAGGCCTCCCAACTTGTTCTTGTTCTTCTTAAATAATGCTTTATTATTAGGGGCCTCTTCCCTTTCCATATGAAGTTGGTGATTTGTTTCTCCATCTCATTAAAAAATGCCGGTGAAATTTGGATCGAGATTGCATTGTATCTGTAGATCGCTTTGGGTAAAACTGACATTTTCACAAAGTTGAGTCTACCTATCGATGAGCAAGGTATGTTTTTCCACTTATGCACGTCTCTTTTGGTTTCTTGCAGTATGTCTTGTAGTTTTCATTGTATAGGTCTTTTAAGTTTCTTGGTAGATTTATTCCTAAGTATTTTATCTTCTTGGAGGCTATTGTAAGTGGTATTGATTTGATGATTTCCTCTTCGAGGGTCTCTTTGTTGGTGTAAAAGAATCCAACTGCTTTTTGTATGTTTATCTTGTATCCCAAAACTTTGCTGAAATCTTCTATTAGTTCCAGTAGTTTTTTTTTGTGGATTCTTCTGGGTTTTCTGTGTATAAGATCATATCATCTGCAAATAGAGATACTTTGACTTCTTCCCTACCAATTTGGCTGCCTTAATTTCTTTTTCTAGCCTAATTGCTCTGGCTAGGACTTCCAGCACAATGATGAATAAGAGTGGCGATAAAGGGCATCTTTGTGTAGTTCCTGTTCTCAAGGGGAATGCTTTCAAAGTCTCTCCATTTAGGATGATGTTGGCTGTTGGGTTTGTATAAATACCCTTAATTATACTGAGCAATTTCCCTTCTATTCCTATTTTGCTGCGAGTTTTTACCATGAATGGGTGTTGGACTTTGTCAAATGCCTTTTCTGCATTGATTGATAAGATCATGTGTTTCTTGTCTTTTGTATTGTTTATGTGATGGATTGCATTGATTGTTTTTCTAATGTTAAAGCATCCTTGCATACCTGGTATAAATCCCATTTGATCATGGTGAATTATTTTTTTGAGATGTTGCTGAATTCTTCTGGCTAGAATTTTGTTGAGGATTTTTGCAGCAATGTTCATGAGGGATACTGGTCTGTAATTTTCTTTTTTGTAGTGTCTTCACCTGGTTTTGGTATCAGGGTTATGCTGGCTTCATAGAATGAGTTTGGGAGTATTCCATCCTTTTTCTATGCTCTGAAATACCTTTAGTAGTAGTGGTGTTAACTCTTCCCTGAAAGTTTGGTAGAATTTTCCAGTGAAGCCATCCGGGCCAGGGCTTTTTTTTTGTTGGGAGTTTTTAAATTACCTTTTCAATCTCTTCTTTTGTTATGGGTTTATTTAGTTGTTCTATCTGTGTTTGTGTTAGTTTAGGTAGGTAGTGAGTTTCTAGAAATTTGTCCATTTCCTCTAGGTTTCAAATTTGTTAGAGTGCAATTTTTCATAGGATTCTGTTATGATTCTTTTAATTTCTGTTGGGTCTGTTGTGATATCACCTGTCTCATTTCTTATACGGGTTATCTGCTTCCTCTGCTGTTTTTCTTTTGTCAGTTTGGCCTATGGTTTATCAATTTTGTTGATCTTTTCAAAGATCCAACTTTTGGTCTTGTTAATTCTTTCAGTTGTTTGTTTATTCTCTATTTCATTTAATTCTGCTCTAATTCTTATTATTTCCTTTCTTCTGGCACCTTAGGGCTTCTTTTGCTTCTCTTTTTCTACTTGTTCCAGTTGTAGAGTTAATGTTTTGATTATGGCCCTTTCTTCTTTTTGGATGTGTGCATTTACTACTATAAACTGACCACTGAGCACTGATTTTGCTGTATCCCAAAGGTTCTGGTAAGATGTGTTTTCATTCTTGTTTGATTCTATGAATTTCTTTATTCCATCCTTAATTTCTTCTATAACCCAGTAGTTCTTGGGCAAGGTGTTGTTCAGTTTCCATGTGATTGCTTTTTTTCCCTTGCTTTTTCTGTTGTTGATTTCTACTTTTATGGCTTTATGGTCAGAAAAGATGCTTTGTAATATTTCGATGATTTGGATTTTGTGAAGGCTTGCTTTATGGCATAACATGTGGTCTATTCTTGTGAATGTTCCGTGTGCATTGGAAAAGAAAGTATACTTGGCTGCTGTTGGGTGGATGGTTTGGTATACGTCTATGAGATCAAGTTTGTTGATTGTAGCATTTAGCCTTTCCATGTCTTTGCTGAGCTTCTTTCTGGATGTTCTGTCCTTCACCAAAAGTGGTGTGTTGAAGTCTCCTACTATTATTGTGGAGCTGTCTATCTCTCTTTTCAGTGCTTTTAGAGTTTGTTTTATGTATTTTGGAGCCCTGTCCTTGAGTGCATAAATATTTATTATAGTTATGTCCTCCTGGTGTATTGAGCCTTCAGTCATTATATAGTGTCCTTCCTTATCCTTTGTGGTGGATTTTACTTTAAAATCTACTTTGTCAGGGATAATATTGCCATTCCTGCTCTTTTTTGAGTGTTGTTTGCTTGATATATTTTTTCCATCCTTTGAGTTTTAGTTTGCTTGTGTCTTTAATTCTAAGATGTGTCACTTGTAGGCAGCGTATAGATGGATCATGTTTTTTTATCCAATCTGCCACTCTCTGTCTCTTTATTGGTGCGTTTAGTCCATTTACATTCAGCATAATTATTGATCAGGATGAGTTTACTGCTGTCGTTTTGATGTCTTTTTTGTGTGTTGTTCACAGTTTCTTTGTTCCACTTAATTTTCTGTGCTGAGTCGTTTTTATTTATGTGTTTTCTTTTTGTCTTTTTCATTGTTGTTGATTTTGTGTTTACTGGGTCTTTATATTTTTCTAGTTTTTTTATTTTAACTTGTAGAATTGTTAGTTTCCTTTGTGGTCACCTTAATATTTACCTCTATTTTTCTAAGTTTATAGCAGTCTTTTATTTCTTTATATCTCCTTGACTTCCTTTCCATATGAAAAATCAATGTCTACACTTTTTAAGTCCCTCTTTTTGGTTTTAATGTTGTCATCTTTTACATATTTACATTTGTTTCCCTATTTTTAGTATTTTAGCTTTGACTTACTTCTGTGAGTTCCTTATCTGGGTTGGTAGCTGGTTGCTCTGTCCTGTGTTCTAGTTTTGGCTTATTATCTGATGTTACAGATTTTCTAACCGGAGGATTTCCTTTAGTGTTTCTTGTAATTTTGGTTTGGTTTTTGCAAATCTCCTAAACTTCTGTTTAACTGGAAATGCCCTCATTTTGCCATTATATTTGAGAGACCGTTTTGCTTGGTATATAATTCTTGTCTGGCAGTTTTTTTCCTTCAAGACTTTATACAGTTCATCACATTGCCTTCTTGCCTGCATGGTTTCTGTTGAGTAGTCTGAGCTTATTCTTATTGACTCTCCTTTTTAGATGACTTTTCATTTATTCCTGTCCACTCTTAAAATTCTGTCTTTATCTTTGGTTTTGTCAAGATTGATTTTAATATATCTTGGTGACTTTCTTTTGGGATCTAGCTTATGTGGGGTTTGATGAGCATCTTGGAGGGATATCATGTCATCTTTAATGATACCAGGGAAGTTTTCTGCCAACAAATCTTCAACAATTCTCTCTGTATTTTTTGTTTTCCACCCCCTGTTCTGGTACTCCGATCACTCGTAGGTTAATCCTCTTGATAGAGTCCCACATAGTTCTTAGGGTTTCTCCATTTTTTAAAATCCTTTTGCCTGAGTTTTCCTCATATAAGTTGGTGTCGAGTGCTTTATCTTCAATCTCACTAATTCTGACTTCCATTGCCTTAATTCTGCTCCAATCACTTTGTATTGAGTTGTCTAATTCTGAAATTCTATTGTTAATCTTCTGGATTTCTGATTGTTGTCCCTCTATGGATTCTTGTAGCCTGTTAAATTTGTCATTATGCTCTTCTCTAATCTTTTTTATTTCCTCTATTGTGTGTTCTGTGTTTTGCTTAATTTACTTTCTAATTTCTTGAAGAGTTTTGTATTTGAATGTTTTGTATTCTGCCTCTGGTTATTCAAAGAAATTTTCCTCCTCTGGAAAATTTCTAGATTCTTTATTTTGGGAGCTTGTTGAAGCCTTCATGGATTGACTCTTTATGTTATTTGATATAGCCTTTCTCCTAGCCATCAGTAAATTATTATATTTATTTATTTTACATTAGCTTACTGTGTCCTAGCTTCTTGTTTTTATATGCTTGTATGAGCTAGTTTGATTATTGGCACCTTTGAAGCTCTTGTGTCCTGTTACCAGGTGATTAGATCTGTTACTAGGTATGTGAACTCAGGAGTCCGCCCACTCCCCCTGTGTGGATTCAGTTCAGTTGCCCAGGTAGATAGCCACCAAGTGTGTGGTGTAAGCTCTCACTTACGGTCCTAGACAGGTATGGGTAATTGGTGTAGGCACAGGCATCTGGCTGCAGCTGGGAGCCACACTCTGAGTGAGGCAGGAGGCTGATGGCCACCCCTGAGTGTCTAGGAGGAAGGCGAGTCCCTGTTCCCCAGCGTGTGTACATGAGTGGGTTTTGCAGCCAGACCATGAGCACCTAATCCTGTTGGCTGTAAGGACTGGGGGGCACCTCTTATTCATGGGCCCCTGTTGCAGGAGGCTAGGTGGTGTAGGTGGAGCCACCAGTTCTCAGTCCTCTGATGTGGGTAGGTGAAGACCCTGCTTAATGAGCAGAGAAGTGTCAAATGTCAAGAACCTGCCACTTCAGAGGGGAAATAGTTGAAGTTAGACTTCCGGTATATACCCTGTTGTACTGCGGTAATGAGGGCCTATGCTGTTGAGTTGGGACCACACAAGTCTATGCAGGGGGAAAGTCACTCAAAGGAGCTGTGCCTACCCTGGGTTCCTGGCTTAGGGGAGCCGGCAGTTTATTTTTTCCCATTTGTTAATTTGTTCACTCTTCAAGGCAGGGAGAATGGCTCCAGGAATGTGACGGATCCTACTTCTGGCCCAGGGGACTCAGCAACTGCTGAAGCCTGTCCAGGACCCAGTGTAGATCAGGGAGTGGGGAGGTAAATGGGAAAGAGTTTTACCCCTAAGGGGGGTGTCTTTGATCTGTACGGTAGGCCGTACGCAATTACTTATCTTTTGCTGATGAAGGCTGCTTCTCACTGGTTCTGCATGGCTGAGTAGACTCTCAGTGGCTGGGTCTCTCTCAGTGCAGAAAACGTGCCTCCCAAGCACCGATGCTTGCCTTCCTCACAACTCATCCCTGAGCTGATCAGGCCTGAAGGGCTCAGGCTTTTGCCAGGTCAGGTCTGGCAACTCCTTGTTGCTTCCGAACCGTCTCTCCCTCCCCATGCTGCTCATTCTGGTTCGTCAGTTCTGCCTTTGATGTTCAGGGCTCCAAGATTGCCATATATAATCGAATCACTTGTTTTTTCATGTCTTTGTTGTAACAGGGTCCACTGGAAGCGTCTGACTACTCCGGTATCTTGGCCCCACCTCTTAAGGCGTGTCTCTTGTAGACAGGATGTTGATGGATCCTGTTTTCTTATCCATTCTGTCCTCTCCCTCTCTTTATGGGTGAGTTTAGGCCATTTACATTCAGTGTAATTATTGATAGGTGTGAGTGTATTGCTGTCATTTTGTAGTGCTTTTTTTGTGGTACTGACGTTTTCTTTGTTCCTCATACTCTCCTGTGCTGAATTCCTTTTGTTTGTGGATTTTTTTCATTTCTTTTGTTTTTGTAGATTTTGTTTTGACTTAGACTTTATGTTTTTCTTCTTTACTTTGATGAGTAGGTTTGTTAACTTTCTGTGTGGTTACCTTGAAATTTACCCTTATCTTTCTAGGTTTGAAGCAGTTTCTTATTACTTGGTATCGCCTTGCCTTCCTCTCCATTAGAAGGTTCTATACCTGCACCATTTATTACATCTTTTAATGCTCTGATGCTGTTGTCATTTACAGATTAACCTCTCTGGTTCCCCGTTGTAGTTCTTTTGGTTTTGCATAGTCCTTGACAGTTCCTTTCCTATCTGGCTGGTACAATCCTGTGTCCTACATTCAGTCTGTGGTCTGATGATGTTTGTTCACTGATTGAAGGACTGCCTGTAATAATTCTTGTAAGTTTGGTTTGGTTTTTACATAGTCCCTTAATTTCTGTTTATCTGGAAATGACCTAATTTCACCATCATATTTGAATGAGAGTTTTGCAGATATATTATTCTTTTTTTTTATTGTACTTCACGTGAAGGTTTACAAAACAAATAGTTTCTCATTGAACAGTCAGTACACATATTGTTTTATGACATTGGTTAATAATCCCACAACATGTCAACCCTCTCCTTTCTCCACCTTTTTTTTTTTTGAAACTATACATAGCCAAAGATACACCATTTCAAAAATTTCTACATGCACAGTTCAGTGACATTTATAACATTCTTCCAGTTGTGCTGCTATTCTCACTTTAGATGAAGGTTTACAGAACAAAATAGTTTCTCATTAAACAGTTAGTACACATGTTGCCTTATGACAATGGTTAACAACCCCATGACATGTGAACACTGTCCTTACTCAGCCTTGGGTTCCCTATCACCAGCTTTCCTTCCCCCTTCTGCCTTCTAGTCCTTGTACCTGGACTGCTGTGCCTTATTAGTCCCATTTTGTTTTATGGGGCTGTCCAATCCCCAGCCGAACGGTGAACCTTGGAAGTGACTTCACCACTGAGCTAGAAGGGTGTCTGGGGGCCATACTCTTGGGGTTTTTCCAGTCTCTGTCAGGCCAGTAAATCTGGTCTTTTTTGTGTGTGTTGGAATTTTGTTCTACATCCTTCTCCAGCTCTGTCCAGAACCCTCTGTTGTGATCCCGGTCAGAGGAGTCAGTGGTGGTAGCAGGGCACCATCTAGCTGTACTGGACTCAGCCTGGTGGAGGCCTTGGTAGCTGTGGTCCATTAGTCCTTTGGACTAATCTTTCCCTTGAATCCTGTTCTCTTCATTCTCCCTTGCTCCTGAAGGGGTGAGGACAGTGGAGTATCTTAAATGGCTGCTCACAGGCTTTTAAGGCCCCAGACGCTACTCACCTTGGTAGAATGTAGAAAATTATATTTATAAACTGTGTTATGCCAGTTGAGCTAGATGTTCCCTGAGACCATGGTCCCAACAGCCCTCTTCCAAGCAGTTCAGTCCCTCAGGGAGTTTGGATGTGTTTAGGGAGCTTCCATGACCTTTCCTTGTACAAGTTGTGCTGGTTTCCCCAGTATTGTGTACTGTCTCACCCTTCACCCAAGATACCACTTATCTATCGCCTGTTTAGTATTTCAACCCCACCCCTCCCATCCCTGGTAAGCAACAAAGATTGTTACTTTTTGTGTGTGACCTTTTTCGTGGGTTTTTACAATAGAGGTCTCATACAATATTCGTCCTTTTGTGATTGACTTATTTCTCTCAGCATAATGTCCTCCAGTTTCATCCATGTTATGAGATGCTTCACAGATTCATCATTGTTGTTTCTCATTGTATATTACTCCATTGTGTGTATGTATGATAGTTTGTTTATCCATTCTTCTGTTGATGAGCATCAAGGTTGTTTCCATCTTTTTGCTATTGTGAACAATGCTGCCATGAACATGGGTGTGCATATGTCTATTCGAGTCATGGCTCTTATTTCTCTAGGATATATTCCTAGGAGTAGCATTGCTGGATCATATGGTATTTCTATTTCTAGCTTTCTATGGAAGCTCCATATCATTTTTCAAAATGGTCGTATCATTTTGCATTCCCACCAGCAGTGCATAAGAGTTCTGATCTCCCTGCAGCCCCTCCAACATTTGTTATTTCCAGTTTTTTTGATTCGTGCCAGTAATGCCAGGTTGAGATGGTATCCCATTGTGGTTTTAATTTACACTCCTCTAATAGCTAGTGATCGCGAGCATTTCCTCATGTGTCTGTTAGCCGCTTGAATGTCTTCTTTGGTGAAGTGTCTGTTCATTTCCTTTGCTCATTTTTTAATAGGATTATTTGCCTTTTTGTTGTAGAGTTGTTGGATTTTCATGTAGATTGTGGAGATTAGACCGTTGTCTGACTTGTACAGTCCAAAAATTTTTTCCCAGTCTGTAGGTTCTCTTTTTACTCTTTTGGTGAAGTCTTTTGATGAACCTAAGTGCTTAATTTTTAGAAGATCCCAGTTATCTAGCTTATCTTCTGGGGTTTGTGTGTTGATCGTTATGGTTTGTATCCTGTTAATGCCATGTATTAGGGCCTGTAGCATTGGTCCTATTTTTTCTTCTATGATCTTTATAGTTTTTGGCTTTATATTTAGGTGTTTGATCCATTTTGAATTAGTTTTTGTATATGGTGTGAGGTATGGGTCCTGTTTCATTTTTTTGCAGATGGATATCCAGTTTTGCCAGCACCTTTTGTTAAAAAAGACTGTCTTTTCCCCATTTGATGGATTTTGGGCCCTTGTCGAAGATCAGGTGACCGCAGGTGGATGGATTTACATCTGGGTTCTCAATTCTGTTCCATTGGTCAGTTTATCTGTCATTGTACCAGTACCAGGCTCTTTTGACTACTGTAGCTGTATAGTAGGTTCTGAAGTCAGGTAGTGCGATTCCTCCTACTTTATTCTTCTTCTTTAATAGTGCTTTACTTATTCGGGGCTTCTTCCCTTTCCATATAAAGATAATGATTAGTTTTTCCATCTTTTTGAAGAATGTTGTTGGTATTGGATCGGGATTGCATTGTATTTGTAAATTGCTTTGGGTAGAATTATCATTTTCACAATATTGAGTCTACCTATCCATGAGCAAGTTATGTTTTTTCATTTATGTAGATCCCTTTGGGTTTCTTGCATTAGTGTTTTGTAGTTTTCTTTGTACAGGTTTTTTACATCCCTGGTTAGATTTATTCCTAAGTGTTTTTATTTTTTGAAGGGCTATTATAAATGGTATTGTTTTCCTGATTTCCTATTTATCGTTCTCTTTATCTGTTTATCGGAGTCCAACCGATTTTTTTTATGTGTATCACGTATCCTGCTATTCTGCTGAATCTTTCTGTCAGTTCCAGTAGTTTTCTTGTGGAGTCTTTAGGGTTTTCTATGTATAGTATCATATCATCCACAAACAGGGACAGTTGAACTTCTTCATTACCAATTTCAATGCCCTTTCTTTCTTTTTCTTGCCTTATTGCTCTAGCTAGGACTTCCAGCACAATGTTAGATAGGAGTGGAGATAAAGGGCATCCTTGTCTTGTTCCTTTTCTCAAGGAGAATGTTTTCAGCCTCTCTCCATAAAGAATGATGTTGGCTGTTGGTTTTGAATAGATGACCTTTATTATGTTGAGAAACTTCCCTTCTATACCTATTTTATTGAGAGTTTTTATCAGGAATGGGTGTTGGACTTTGTAGAATGCCTTTTCTGCATCAGCTGAGATGATCGTGTGATTCTCTTGTTTCCTTCTATTTATGTGTTGGAGTACGTTGATTGATTTTCTGATGTTGAACCATCCTTGCATACCTGATATCAATCATAGTTGGTCATGGTGAGTTATTTTTTTGATATGATGCTGAATTCTATTGGTTAGAATTTTGTTGAGAATTTTTGCATCTATATTCATGAGAGATACTGGTCTGTAATTTTCTTTTTTTGTGGCATCTTTACCTGGTTTTGGTATCAGGGTTATGCTGGCTTCATAGAATGAATTTGGAAATGTCGCTTCCTTTTCTATGCTCTGAAATAGCTTGAGCATTAATGGTGTGAACTCTTCTCTGAATGTTTGGTAGAATTCTCCAGTGAAGCCATTTGGGCCAGGGTTTTTTTGGTTGGGAGTTTTTTTTTTTATTACGTTTTCAATCTCTTCTCTTGTTATGGGTCTGTTCAGATTTTCAATGTCACTTTGTTGTAGTTTAGGTAGGTAGTGTGTTGCTAGAAATTTATCCATTTCCTCTAGGTTTTCGAATTTGTTGGAGTATAGTTTTTCATAATATTCTGTTAGGATCCTTTTTATTTCAGTTGGGTCTGTTGTAATGTCCCCCATTTCATTTCTTATTTGGGTTATCTGCATCCTCTATTTTTTTTTTTTCTTTTGTTGGTCTGGCCAGTGGTTTGTCAATTTTTTTGATTCTTTCAAAGAACCAACTTTTGGTTTTGTTGATTCTTTCTATTGTTTTTCTATCCTATATTTCATTTATTTCTGCTCTAATCTTTATTATTTCCTTTCTTCTGGTTGCTGTGGGCTTTTTTTTTGCTGTTCTCTTTCTATTTGTTTGAGTTGTCTAGTTAATGTTTTGATTTTGTCCCTTTCTTCTTTTTTGATGTTTGCATCTATTGCTATAAATTGTCCTCCGAGGACTGCCGTTGCTGTGTCCCAATGGTTTTGGTATGATGTGCTTTCATTCTCATTTGATTCTAGGAATTTGTTGTTTCTATCTCTGATTTCTTCTATTACCCAGTGGTTTGTTAGCAGGATGTTATTCAGTTTCCATGTAATTGATTGTTTTTCCTTGCTCTTTCTGTTGTTAATTTCTACCTTGATGGCATTGTGGTTAGAGAAGATACTTTGTATTATCTCAATGTTTTGGATCTTGTTGAGGATTGCTCTTTGGCTTAAGATGTGATCTATTCTGGAGAATGTTATATGTGCATTGGAAAAGAATGTGTACTTTGCAGCTGTTGGGTGAAGTGTTCTATATATGTCTATGAAGTCAAGTTGGCTGATTGTGCCCTTTTGGTCTTCTGTATCTTTGCTGAGTTTCTTTTTAGTTGTTCTGTCTTTTACTGAGACTGGTGTGTTGAAGTCTCCTAATATTGTTGTGGAACTGTCAATTTCTCTTTTCAGTGTTGTTAGAGTTTGTTTTATGTATTTTGGAGCCCTGTCATTGGGTGTGCAGATGTTGATTATGGTTATGTCTTCATGGTGGATCATCCCCTTAATCATTATATAGTGTCCTTCTTTGTCTTTTATGGTGGATTTTGTTAAAGTCTGTTTTATCTGAGATTAGTATTGCCACTCTTGCTGTTTTTTGGTAGTTGTTTGCTTGACATATTTTTTCTAACTTTTGATTTTTAGTAACCTTATGTCTTTGTTTCTAAGGTGTGTCTCTTGTAGACAGCATATTGATGGATCCTTTTTTTTTTATCCATTCTGTCACTCTCCGTCTCTTTATGGGTGCACTGAGTCAATTTACATTCAGTGTACTTATTGATAGATGTGAGTTTATTGCTGCCATTTTTTAGTGCTTTTTTTTTTTTTTTTGGTTGCTGACATTTTTTTGTTCTTGTTACTCTCCTGTGCTGAATTCCTTTTGTTTGTGGATTTTTTTTCATTTCTTTTGTTTTTGTAGATTTTGTTTTTGCTGAGACTCTATGTTTTTTCTCTTTATTTTTATGAGCATGTTTGTTAACTTCCTTTGTGGTTACCATAAATTTTACGCTTATCTTTCTAAGTTTGAAGCAGTCTACCATTACTTGGTATCACCTTGCCTTCCTCTCCATTAGAAGACTCTATACCTATGCCATTTATTCCCTCTTTTATTGTTCTGATGTTGTTGTCATTTACAGATTAACTGCTCTGATTCCCTGTTGTATTTCTTTTGGTTTTGGATAGTCCTTGGGAGTTCCTTTCCTAGACTGGTATCTGGCTAGTATGATCCTTCCTCCTAGATTCAGCCTGTGAGCTGAGGTTGCTTGTTCTCAGATCGAAGGACTCCCTTTAAGAATTCTTGTAAGTTTGGTTTGGTTTTTATATATTCCCTTAATTTTATCTGGAAATATCCTAATTTCACCATCATATTTGAATGAGAGTTTTGCAGGATATATTATTGTTGACTGGCAATTTTTTTTCTTTCAAGGTTCTGTATATGCAATCCCATTGCCTTCTTGCCTGCATGGTTTCTGCCGAACTATCTGAGCTTAGCCTTATTGTTTCTCCTCTGTATGTGACTTTTTGTTTCTCTCGAGCTGCTCTCAGGATTCTTTTCTTGTCTTTGTTTTTAGCTAGTGTGATTATGATATGCCTTGGTGATTTTCTTTTGGGGTCTATCCTATATGGCGTTCTTTGAGCTTCTTGGATGGTCAGCTTTTCATCTCTCATGATATTGGGGAAGTTTTCTGTTGCAATTCTTTAATGATCCTCTTTGTGTTTTCTGTTTTCTCCCTCTGTTCTTTAACTCCGATCACTCCCAGATTTTTGCTGTTGATTGTATCCCAAATAATTCTCGGGGTTTCTCCATTTTTCTTTGTTTTTTTTTTTTTCCTGATTTTTCCTCAGAGTTTTATCTAAGTGTTTGTCTTCAGTTTTGCTGATCCTATTTTCCATGGTTTCAAATCTGCTCCTCAGCCCTTCTATGACACTGTCCATTTCTGAAATCTTGTTGTTTATCTTTTGGATTTCTAATTGTTTTTTTTTTTTTTGTATGATTTCTAGTTGTGAATTTATTTTAGCACTTTGTTCCTGTATTATTTTCTTGAATTCTTCCGTTTTTTTCTTCGTGTATTATTTTCATGTATTTTCTATGAATTTATCTGCCTTTTCCACGAATTAGTCTATTTTTTCCTCATTTTTGGTTGCTTTTTGCTTAAACTCTTGGATAATTCTGAATATTACAGATTTGAATTCCCTATCAGATCTAGTGCCTTTTCTTGTACGGGGAAGTCATCTGGTATTTTATTTTGGATGCCTACTGGATCCATCCTGTCTTGTTTTTTGTAAATGTTTTGATATTGTCTGCTGTCTCTGGGGCATTCAGTGGTTATTTTCCTCAGTTACTGATTATAGATTTGTTTCTTTTGATCTGTTTTTTTTGTTTTATTTGTTTTTGTCTAAGCAGGTGGGCTGTGCATTCTTTGTTGTGTGCTCGTGTGTAGGCACAGTTTTCACCTCCTTCTCCAATGAGCAGGGTCAGTCACTCAGGTATGGTACAGCAGTGTGGGTCCAGCTGAAGGGGAGTTGCTGGGATGGGTTGTTTATGGCACAAACTTGGGCTGACAGGGCGGGCCAGGAATCAGTGCAGGGCAGTTTCTGGTAAGCTGTGCCTGTGCTGCTTAGGAGTGTGATGTTCAACGCACAGTGCTGGTAGGCAGGAGGAAGGGGAAGACTGTGATGTGTGGAGCTAAGATGGGTATGGGAGATAGGAAAGAGAGGAGAGAGGAACAGGGGCTAAAAACATACATACACACACACACACACACACACACACAAACAAAAAAGAGTGCTAAGGGAGATTGCTGTTGAAGTGGAGAGATGAGAGACTGAGAAATGGAGAAAAGGAAGAAGGAAAATGGTAAAAGAAAAAAAGTGAATAAATAAAAATTAGAGGAAAAAAAAAAAGAAAAGAAAAGCCCCCAGAGATCCCACCAGAGCAGATGCTAGGACTGGGGAAGTTGCTTCCAGGCTGTGAAGTACAGCCTGACTAGAAGGGGTAGAGGTGTCACACACCACCAGGTATTCAGGACAGAGGAAGAGAATGTAAGTATAGGGATATGAGAAATAGGAAATGGAGAAAGAAAAAAAGGGGAAAAGAGAGAGAAGGAAAGAAAACAAAGAAACATACCCCCCCAAAAATCAAAAGAAAATAAATGCCCCCAGGGATTTACTGTGCATCTGCACAGAGTAAGGGTGTAGCTCCCACGCCATGCAGTATCACCCGGCTAGAAGGGGATCCCAAGCCAAGAACAAGAATACAAGCAAATCAGAATAAACAAACAAAAATGCCATGGGATCCCACCAGTGTGGTGGCACGGGCTGGGAAGCAGTTTCACAGTTGAGTGGTGTTTTGCAGCCTTTCAGGAAGAAGCAAAGGTGGCACAAGGAGCCAGATATTTGAGAGAAAGGACTGGTAGGTGGTAAGAGGTAAGGAAGAAATCTAAAGAAGCAGAAAAAAGCAACACCAGTAGCCACAAATGGCACTCAAGGAGCCAGCCAGTTTCGGTGAGTGAAAGCCAAAAGGCACTGGGGTGAAGCCGATGCTTCCCAGCCAAGAGACTGTGGCCACAGGAAGCAGAGGAGGCCAAGTGGGAGTGAAGAAGGGTGTTGGGTTGGAAAGTGTATATCGTTGGTTACAGGTTGTTCTCTCTCCTGCTGGAAACTCTGTGAAGCTGCTTTCTAATACCCCCAGTTCACCAATCTCTGATAGGTGTCCAAGGTGCTGCGTTAGCTGATAGGTACCTCTGCATGTATCTCTCCTTGTTCTCTGTTCTCGGTCAGTTTCTTATTCCATTTGGTGCTTAGCTGAATTCTTTGTCTCTTTATTTGATACTTAGGGTTTCAGGATAGATGTATATCTCTGTATGACTTAGTTTTTTGGATCTTTGCTGTGGAGGGATGGCGTGGTGCTTCTGTCTATAGCCCCATGTTTCCCAGAAGTCCCTGTATGTTGATATTGTAGCTTGTTACACTGCTGAATCTTTCTATCAGTTCTAATAGGTTTCTTGCAGAGTCTTTAGGGTTCTCTACGTAGAGTATCATATCATCTGCTAATAGGGAAAGTTTTACTTCATCTTTACCAATCAGGATGCCCTTTATTTCTGTTTCTTGCCTTATTGTTCTAGCTAGGACTTCCAGTACAATTTTAAATAGGAGTGGTGATAAAGGGCATCCTTATCTTGTTAGCATTCTCAGAGGGAATGTTTTCAGCCTCTCTCTGTTGAGAATGACATTGGCTGTTTGTTTTATATAAAACAAAAATCAAACCCATTGCCACTGAGTGGGTTTTGACTCATAGCAACCCTATAGGACAGAGTAGAATTGCCCCACAGGGTTTCCAAGGAGTGGCTGGTGTATTTGAACTGCCAACCTTTTTGGTTAGCAGCCAAACTCTTAACTACTGTGCTACCAGGGCTCCTGGTTTTGTATAGATGCCCTTTATCATGTTGAGAAATTTCCCATGTATACCTATTTGATTGAGAGTGTTTATCAGTAATGGGTGCTGGACTTTATCAAATGCTTTTTCTGAACCAATTGAGATCATCATATGATTCTTTTATTTATGTGATGGATTATGTTAATGGTTTTCTAATGTTGAACAATCCTTGCATACCTGGAATGAATCTCACTTGGTCGCAGTGTATTTTTTTTTTAATATGTTGCTGAATTCTATTGGCAAGAATTTTGTTGAGAATTTTTGCATCTATATTCATGAGAGATAATGGCCTTTAATTCTCTTCTTTTGTCGTGTTTGCCTGGTTTTTGTATCAGGGTTATGGTGGCCTCATAGAATGAATTTGGAAGTATTCCTTCCTTTCCAACGTTCTGAAATAGTTTGAGTAGTACTGATGTGAGCTCTTCTCTGAATGTTAGGTAGAATTCTCCAGTGAAGCCATTTGGGCCAGGACTTTTGTGTTGGGAGTTTTGTTATTACCTTTTCAATCCCTTCTCTTGTTATTGGTCTGTTCAGATTTTCTGCCTATGTTTGTGTTAGTTTAGGTTGGTAGTGTGTTTCTAGAAATTTGTCTAATTCCTCTAGGTTTTCAAAATTTTTGGAGTACAGTTTTTCATAGTACTATTTATGATCCTTTTTATTTCAGTTGAGTCTGTTTTTTTAAAAAATGTTTTTTGTTGTACTTTAGATGAAGGTTTACAGAATAAATAGTTTCTCATTTAACAGTTAGTACACATATTGTTTTATGACATTGGTTAACAACCCAGTGACATGTCAACACTCTCCCTTCTCACATTGGAGGACCTTTTTTTTTTTTTTTTTGGTGAAAATATACATAGCCAAAGATACACCATTTCAGAAATTTCTACGTGTACAATTCAGTGACATTGATTATATTCTCCCAATTGTGCTGCTATTCTCACTATCCTTTTCCATCAGTTGAGTCTGTTTTAATGTCCCTCATTTCATTTCTTATTTGAGTTATTTTCTTTCTGTCCTGTTTTTCTTTTATCAGTTTGGCCAATGGTTTGTCTGTTTTGTTGATCCTTTAAATAAACAACTTTTGGTTTTGTTGATTCTTTCTATTGTTTTCTGTTATTTCCTTTCTTCCGGTGGGTGTAGGCTTCTTTTGCTGTTCTCTATTTGTTCAATTTTATACCTTTCTTTTTTTTAATGTATGCATCTATTGCTATAAATTGACCTCTGAGCCCTGCCTCTTCTGTGTCCCAAAAGTTTTGGTATTATGTATTTTCATTTTCATTTGATTCTAGGAATTTTTTGAGTCCATCCTTGATTTCTTCTATTATCCAGTGGTTTTTAAGCAAGGTGTTACTCAGTTTCCATGTTTTTGATTTTTTGTCTTGCTCTTCCTATTATTAATTTCTACTTTTATGGCATTGTGATCAGAGAAGATGCTTTTTATTTCTCAATGTTTTGGATTTTATTGAGTGTTGCTTTGTGGCCTTAGATCTGGTCTATTCTGAAATACATTCCATGTGCTTGGAAAAGAATGTATACTTTGCTTCTGTTAGGTGGAGTGTTCAATATATGTCTATGAGGTCAAGTTGGTTGATTGTGTCCTTTAGATCTTCTGTATCTTTGCTGAGTTTCTTTCTAATTGTTCTGTCGTTTATGGAGAGTGATGTGTTGAAGTCTCCTACTATTATTGTGGAACTGTCATTTCTCTTTTCAGCGCTGTTATATATTGTTAAATGTATTCTGGAGCCATGTCATTGGGTGTGTAGATATTTATTAAGGGTTGTGTGTTCTTGGTGGATCGTCCCTTTAATCATTATATAATGTCCTTCCTTGTCTTTTATGGTGGATTTTGCCTTCAAGTCTATTATATCTGAGAGTAGTAGGGCCACTCCTGCTCTTTTTTGGTTGCTGTTTGCTTGATATATATTTTTTCCATCCTTTAATTTTTAATGTATTTATGTCTTTTTTTCTAAAGTGTGTCTTGTAGACAGCATATTGATGGGTCATTTTTTAAAATCCATTCTGTCACTCTCTCTTTACAGGTACATTTAAGCTATTTACATTCAGTGTGATTATTGATAGGTGTGAGTTTATTGTTGTCATTTTGTAGTGCTTTTTTTGTGGTGCTGATGTTTTCTTTGTTCCTCTTACTGTCCTGTGCTGAGTTCCTTTTGTTTATGGACTTTTTTCATTTCTTTCATTTTTGTTGATCTTGTGTTTACTGAGACTTTATGTTTTTCTTCTTTATTTTGATATGTAAGTTTGTTAACTTTCTTTGTGGTTACCTTGAAATTTACCCCTTCCTAATTTTGAACCAGTCTTTTATTACTTGATATCATCTTGACTTCCTCTCCATTTTAAAGTTCTGTAACTACACAGTTTATTCCATCTTTTATTGTTCTGAAGTTATTGTCATTTACATATGGATCTCTCTGGTTCCTTGTGGTAATTCTTTTAGTTTTGTTTTATCCTTGAGAGCTCATTATCTAGCTTGGTATCTGGTTGTTGGTGTCCTGTGTCATCGATTTAGGTTGTTGTCTGATGTTGTCAGTTCACTAACTGAAAGACTCCCTTTAATAATTGTAAGGTTAGTTTGGTTTTTACATATTTCCTTAATTTCTGTTTATCTGGAAATGTCCTAATTTCACCATCATATTTGAATGAGACGTTTGCAGGATATATAATTCTTGTTGGGCAATATTTTTTCTTTCAAGGTTTTATGTATGTTATCCCATTGTCTTTTTGCCTGCATGGTTTCTATCAAGTAATCAGAGCTTAGTTTTATTGTTTCCACTTTATGTGACTTTTCATTTTTGTAGAGCTGCTCTCAAGATTCTTTCTTTGTCTTTGGTTTTGGCAAGTGTGATTATGATATCTCTTGGTGCTTTCTTTTGGGGTCTATCCTATATGGGGTTCATTGAACTTCTAGTATGGTCAGTTTTTGATCTTTCGTGATATTAGGGAAGTTTTCTGTCATCAAAACATCAATGGTCCTCTCCGTGTTTTCCATTTTCTCCTTCTGTTCTGGAACTCTGATCCCACACAAATTTTTGGTCTTGATTTTTTTCCCCATATATTTCTTAGGTCTTCATTCTTCATTCTTTTCTCTGACTTTTCCTCAAACAAAATGGTACCCATGGATTTGTCTTCAATTTTGCTGATACTGTCTTCCATTGTTTCAAATTTGCTCCTAAACCTTCTATTGTGTTGTCCACTTCTGAAATTTTGTTGTTTATCTTTTGGATTTCTAATTACTGTTTTTGTATGATTTCTAATTTTTTATTTATTTTGACATTTTGTTCATGTATTATTTTCCTGAATTCTTCCATTGCTTTGTCTGTGTTTTCTCTGTTTTTTTTTTTTCTGTATTATCCATGATTTTGTCTATTTTTTGCTTAGTTTTTTTCTATGTTTCCTTGATCCCTTTCATAATCTCTTGGAGAACCCTGAATATTAGACTTTTGAATTCCCTATCAGGTAGTTCTAGTGTCTTTTTTTCTACTGGAAGGTCATCTGGTGTTTATTTTCATTGCTTACTGGAGGCATCCTGTCCTTTTTTTTGTTTTATTTTTTATTTTATATGTTTTGATATTGTCTGCTGTCTCCAAGACATTCAGGAAATACATTCTTCATTTACTGATTGTAGGTTTGTTTGTTTCATCCTGCTTTTTTGTTTTATTTGGTTATGCCTCAGTGGGTGGACTGGGTGTGTTTTGTTGCTTGCTTCTCTGTGGCCACAATAGTTCTCATTATTTTGTCTGGGTGGGCAGAGCCAGTTGCTCAGCCGTGGTGCAGTAGGGAAGGTTCAGCCAGGGAGAGGGGCGGATATCGGTTGTTTGTCTGCAGCATGAACTGGGGCTGGTGGGGCAGGATCCTGGGTTATGGAAGCCAATAATGTTACTGTTTGGGGGCATGGCGCTTGGTGAAGTGGGGGTGGGGGGCACGGGGAAGGGCCCACAGTCCAGAGGTCCACGCCAGTGCTACTTGGTAGTGTGGCGCTCAGTGGGGCAGGTCCAGAGGGCAGCACAGTGTGAGATCTGGCATTCTGAGGGTCCATGCCAGTGTTGCTTGGGGGTGTGGGGCTCAACCATGTGGAACCAGAGGCAGTGATGGATGAGGTCCTTGGGTCCAGAGTCCTGTGCTGTTACTGTTTGGGGGCATGGTGCTTGGTGGGGTGGGGCTGGGGTGGTGGGGTTTTCGGGGTCCTAGGGCCCAGAGTCCCATGCTGTTACCATCTGGGGGCACAGTGCTCAGTGGGATGGGGTTAGGGGGCATGGGGCTGGGTCTACAATCTGGAGGTTCACACCAGTGCTGCTTGAGGGCATGGCGCTTGGTGGTGCAGGGCCAGGGGTTGGTGTGGGTTGAGGTCTTGGTTTCTGGAGGTCTGTGCTGGTGCTGCTTGGCGTCACAGTGCTCAGTGGGTCGGTCATGCAGAGAGGCAGGAGAGTAGAGAGAGGATGTGATGTGGAGCTAGGTAGGAGGGACAATGAAAAGAAAGAAGAGAGAGAAACAAGAGAAAAAAAATATGGAAGCATGGCGGGAGCTGGCGGGTGGAGGGTGGCACAAACTGATGAGGCTATGGCAGTGGCTCTCTAGCTTACCAGTGTGCCACGGACTGTTGGGAAGTGGCAGGGCAGTGCATGAGGCTAGATGGGCAGAAGAAAGGAAAGGAAGAAAGTAAAAGAGAGAGAAGAAACAAAAAAAACTACAAAAAAATATGGTGCTAATGGAACAGGTCATTGGCAATGCAGCGGAATTGGGGTTGTTGTGAGCTGGTGTCTTTCTTGTCAGGTGGTGCAGAATGACCCATCAGGAATATGCAGAGGTGGTGCAAGGGCCTAAGTGGGAGGGAGAAGGAAAAGGGAGAAAGGGAAAGAGAAAAAAATATATATGACACTGAAGGATCTGGCTTGTTTGGGCAGAGCAGGCCCAAGGCAGCAGTGAGCTGGTATTTCTCCAGCTGAGCGACCATGGCCTGTTGGAAAGCAGTGGAGGTAGCATACAGGGCAGAAGGGTCTGCGGTGGGAAAGTGTGTATCTCTGGTTACTGGGTGCTCTGTTCCCTGTTGGAAGCTCCATGAAGTTGCCTTCCTATACATCCTTTCTAGGGTCATTGCTGGCTCTGCTCCAAGATGGTGAAGCTGTGCTGAGTTAGCTGGCAGGGGACTTCCACTCCATAGCTCTCCTTGTTCTCTGTTCTCCGTCAGTTTCTTCTTCCATTTGGTGCCTGATCTAGTTCCTAATCCTTCATTTGATACTGAAGTTTCCAGGATTGATGGTTGTATCTATTTTGGTTAGTTTTTTTTGGTCTTTACTGCATAAGGATGGCATGGTGCTTCTGTCCATAGCGCCATGTTGGCTCTGCCTCCCCTGATGAACATAATTAATGTCATTAAACTGTGCATGCAAAAAATGTTGAAATGGTAAATGTGTTGTTACATATATATTTACTACAATAAATATATAAACTTTAGCCTGAATGATTTGATACTGTTAACAAAACTTTGAGATAACAGGAAACAAGGCAGATAAACTGTAATGTATATAAGAGTACTCTGCAGTGCCTAGTATTTAATAGCCAGCCAAAAAACATTAAACAAGTGATAAGGGGTGGTGATGGGGAAAGTAAGGAGCCCTGGTGGTGCAAAGGTTAAGCACTTGTCTGTTAACCGAAAGTCAGTAGTTTAAACGCATCAGCATCTTTTCAGGAGAAAGACTAGTGATCTGCTCCTGTAAAGATTACAGCCTAGGAAACCCTGTGGGCAGTTCTACTCTGTCACATGGGGTCACTATGAGCTGGAACGGACTCGACGGCACCCAACACCAAGAACAACAATGGAGAAAGTTGGGAGAAGCAGAAGAAGGGCATGACAGGTGGTGACCTGAGAGAGAATACTAAAAACAAGCCAAACCAGTTACTGTTGAGTTGATTCACACTCATGGCAACCACATGTGTTGCAGAGTAGTACTGTTCCATAGGGTTTTCAAGGCTGTGACCTTTTGGAAGTAGATCACCGGGCCTATCTTCTGAGGTGCTTCTGGGTGTGTTTGAACCATTAAGCTTTTGGTTAATAGTCATATGTGTAACTGTTTGTGCCACCGAGTAGGGCATCAGAAAGGAGTAGGGAGGCACAGAAAAGGAGGGGAAGACAGCTTTGACCTGCCATAGAGTTCAGCTGGGTGGCCAGAATGTACAAGCTTGTCTTTTCCATCATAGCACAAATCATGCAGAAAAATGCACGTGATTTGACTCCTATAGATACTTTTCTTGTTCCATGGTCTTACGACATACAGATTTTTACATCACCTGTTTAAACTTACACTTTGAGACAAGATGATAAGGGAACAGATAAAAAGAAGAGAGATGTGATACTAAAAACAAAGTTTTCCTATAGAAAACACGAAAGCCATGAGCCCATAAATCTACCTTCTTGGTAAAATGGGTTATTCAGTCAGTGTGAAATTTATAGTCCCTTATTTTCTGTTTCCAAATACTGTTCTAAATTGAAAATGGCAGAAGGGTAAATTATGTGACACTGAAAACTTCCTTCCCATTTTATTTATGATCAAGAACTACTGTTTTCATCTGTGTTACAGAGGCAGCATAGAAAGAAAGTGAATGTTGACGGACAAAATGCATGCGCAACTTGAAAAGGGCCAGAACAAATATGAAGGGTCTAACGAGGCATCACTGGAAAGAACAAGGGATACTGACTTCTGGGACTATAGCCTTGTAACCATGTGAACCTGCTTCTTTGCATAATGTGCCACCACATTAGGACACATAAAAACCCATTCCGGTCAAGTCGATTCCAACTCATAGCGACCCTATAGGATGGAGTAGAACTGTCCCATAGGGTTTCCAAGGAGCAGCTGGTGGTTTCAAACTGCTGACCTTTTGGTTAGCAGCCCAGCTTTTAACCATTGTGCCACCAGGGACCTGTAGAGCACATAGTAGGTATTAATGAACATGATTGATTAAAACAGAGTGAGGTTCTCCTGTGTATGAGGCAGGCTGTGAGACAAGGCAGATGCACTAGAGGCCAAAGGAGACAGTGGCTTTCCAGGGAGCAATGCTCTTGGCTAGAGTTTTAGATGGAGAATTTTAGATGGGCTTCAGGGGGCTTTGGAAATTGTGGTGCCACAGCCTTCTTCTCCCCATCTCCTGTTCAGGTACAGGCTTTTCACCTGAATTTATTTCTATTTAAAGCCTTTCAAGGGAGTGAGTTTAAATGGCAGGGAGAGGAGTTAGTGAGAGCTAACCTGAATGCATGATAGAGTGTGCCCAAAGCCATGAGCTAGGGATCTGAACATTCATTTTTTCATTCTATCAGCCGTTAGTTGGCTGCAAATGTAAAGTGGGGAGTTAAGAGTAGAAGTGGAAGACTGAACCTTTGCTTTTTAGGAATAGTTAAGGCAGCTAGAGAATGTTGTTGTTGTTAGCTACCATGGAGTCAGCCCCAACTCAGCGCAACCTTGTGCACAACTGATGGAGAAACGCTGCCTGATCCTGTGCCATCACCGTGATCGATAGTAGGTTGGACCATTGTGATCCATAGGGTTTTCACTGTCTGATTTTTTCAGGAGTAGATCTTCAGGCCTTTCTTCCTAGTTCGTCTTAGTCTGGAAATTCCTCCGAAATCCTTTCTGCATGATAACAACACACAAGTCTCCACTGACAGACAGGTGGTGGCTACGCATGAGGTGCATTGGCTGGGATTGAACCAGGTCATTGGCATGGAAGGCCAAAACAATGCTTTTCCCACCAGACAATATTAATTGCAAAATTACATGTACGAAGACCCCAGTCTTTCCAATGTATGCATGTCTACTATCAGGTTTGTTCCAAATGTGGAGGGACCATAGAAGTAACTTGGCAATCGAGGATTTGTCATATGATCAACTAGATTTCAAAACGGTGGTAGTGATGGGAAGGATGAAGCTCAATTCACGCAAATTTGGATGAGGTTAAAAAAATGTTGCCCAGACTTTTTGAAAGGCAAAGATGAACGGTGCATCTTTGCTGGTTGATGTGGTGAAACCCATGTGGGATTGTTCACTACAAATTAGTCAGTAAGCACAAGTAAGCCTGAGTTTGTCTTGCTTACTGGGTCATCCACCCGTGTCAGAGACTGTAAATTTGAAAAGAGGCTTTGATTCTGTAGGAAGGTGCTGTGGGGTTGGGAGAGAGATGCTAGCCATACCTAGAAGCAAAATCTTTGATGTGGTGAAAAAATGTGAAATTGTTCACTACAGATTAGTAAGCAAGCACAAGTAGGCCCCTGCTTACCTTGCTTATTGGATAATCCACCCCTGTCAATGGGCCTTTTTCTCCTCCTCAGGTCCTAGCACAGTACGCCTTCTTCCCTGGAGTTCCAGTGAGGGCAAATATGCACAAGGTACATAGTGTGACTCAGGTGTGTGTGTTTGTCGAGGCTTCAGCATTTGTAAATGAGTGGAGTTGGAGACGTTCAGGAACTGCCATCCTAATAGAATGGGGAAGGAAAACTAATATAGCTCTGCAGGCCTACTTTTCATTTTAATGAGTGGCTCCCAGAGACAAACGGGTTGCTAAACAATTTATTTTTCAGATAATACCAGGGACTGACTGGAAATACAGTCAGAAGGAAAACACAGTAATTAATTTGTCACTGAAACCTGAGGGTTCCGGCTCCACTTATAAGTGATAATGATTGTTTTGCATGTAATTAGCAAGATTAATTAGCACGTTTCTGGTAACAAATAGACTGCCTGGTCCTCTGCAAACAAAATTAATTGTGCTAACGGAGGCAATTGTGTCTCTTTATTGTCTGACAGTGGCCCCTATTTGCACTAATACCTACTTTAGACCACTGCCGCTTTATGCAGATAGGAGGGGTAGTCTATAAAATTGTACCTCTTCCATCTGCTTCTCAGAAATTTCAAGACCACCAAGGGACTTGTTTGTCAAAACTTGTTAAACAATTTGTAATCTTTAACATGTGTTTTACTGTATTAACGGATGAGCCATTCAAATCAACTTACTGGTTAAGCCGGAAAAGCTACTCTAATCAATCAAATCTTGACAATTTAAACTCTGAGAACTTTCCCCCCTTTGCTGGAAAAGGAATACAGAAAAATATTGGACTAGAAATGGGGTGGGGGTGGAGTACTTCGAGTTAGATTTTGCTGATGTGTTTTGAAATTATTTTGGCCGTCTCAGCCTTATAGTGAGTCTGGACTTGTCAGCATGCAAGTTGCTTGCAGGCAGGTGGGCATTTGTGCTGCTCTGAAGAAATGTGATATCCTTTTTATAGTCCTTTAAACCCTTTTAAACAACATGTAAAATTTATACACACAGTAGGCTTTTTTCTCCCTAACTTTGAAAAATATGTTATAAACTTCTGAAGTTTACAATTTAGAAAAATAATTTTAATGAACATGAATATTCTTGCAATGTTAAGGATATTCACAGAAGCCTAGAACTCTGTTATACTTAAAGAAAACCCAGTGCTGTCAGGTGGATTCTGACTCATAGAGACCCTATAGGACACAGTAGAACTGCCCCATAGTTTCCAAGGCTGTAATCTCTACAGAAGCAGACTGCCACATCCTTCTCCTGTGTAGTGGCTGGTGGGTTCAAACCACTGATCTTTCAGCCAGGGCTCCCTGTATACGTTAAAGAACCCGCAGTGGTCGAGTCGATTCCGACTCATTGCGACCCTATAGCACAGCCAGTCTCTTAACCACTGTGCCACCAGGGCTTCATACTTTAAAGAGTACCCTCTAAATGAGCCACATCACCACGGGTACTCAGTTGATGATTACATGAACTGAAATCGAGTTTAGTTTGTTGATGGGTACCAGAGTTTTCTTTTCAAACCCTGCCGCACATGGCTTCCTGTGAGAAGTGAGCAGCAGCACAGGGTGAGGCCGGCCTTGCTTTGAGGTAAAAGTGAAGTGAGGTCATGGTTTGTTTCAGATCTCACCTTTGGCCTCCTTGTGGGGCCACGTGTGAGTGATTACTTTTCCTTCTCGAAATCGCCTGCTCTTGTGTTTCTGTGACTCTGTTTTCTCCTGGCTCTCTTCCCATCTCTCTAAACCACAGTCCCTTGTCAGCTTCTGTCCTTGTGCCCTATGTAGACCTTTCCTCCTGGAGGCATGTCCTCTACTCGCAGACCCGCAACGACCACCTTCGGGGCCCAAAGGTTGATTGCACCATATCCTGATCTCCATTTTTGTCTCATATTTCCAATTTTTTCGTGGCTACTTCAATCCAGATGTATTACTATCCCCTAAAATATCTAAATGTTTATCTAAGACAAATTGATTTTCCTTCTCAAAGTTGCTATTTCTGTTCATGACACAAACCACCATTTCTACCAGCCTGGAACCTGAAATGCGAAAATCTCTGGGCTATCTTTGTTTCCTCCAATTCCAACCAATTTCTAAGTTATATTCAGTATTTTCTGAAAAATACTTCTTTGTTCCTTTTCATTCAGTCTGTCACTACCTGGTCATTGCCCTCATTTGGACAATACTATGAGCCTCCTCAATGATTTTCCTACTGTTAGGACACTGCATTCCCTATTGCTTACTCTGTTCATTCTGAACACCATAAAATATTAATCTTCCTAATGAACTGCATTTTATCATGTTATTTCCCTTCTCAGAAATGTCCAGTGAGACCCTCACTTAAAGCCCAAAGTCCACATTCCTTTACTTGGTGTTCAGAATTCTCCACAGTTTGATCCCAGTAGTTCCTGTGCATAAATATGCTGTAGCTATGAGGCGGAATCGACTTGACAGCAACGGGTTTGGTTTTTTCATTTTTAGTCTTACTGTCTTCAGGACAGATTTTGCACATTCTGATTCCAAGAAGACTTCTGCCTGACAATGCCTCACGTGTTTCTTCCTATCATCTAAATCTGTCCATCTTCCAAAGTCCTGTCCAAATTTCTCTGCAGAAGCTTTCCTTGACCAACTAAGTAAACTATGCTAAAATTCGTATCTGAACCATTGTCTCATGTAAGATTGAATTACTCAGAACTCAACATATATTACTTACTGTTGGCATGCCTACCTCCTGTCTGTATGTTTGTTGTAGTGTGGTGGCTTATGTGCTGCTATGATGCTCAAAGCTATGCCAACAGTGTTTCAAATACCAAACTGGATCATCCATGGTGACAGGTTTCAGTGGGGCTTCTAGACTAAGACAGGCTTGGAAGAAAGGACTGGAGTTCTACTGAAAATTAGCTAATGAAAACTCTTGGATCATAATAGAATACTGTCTGATATAGTGCTGGAAGATGAGCCCTCTAGGTTGGAAGATATTGAAAATACACAGTGGCAGCAACAATGGACTTGAGCATACCACCCATACCAAAGATGGTGCTGGAATGGCAACATTTTGTTCCATTGCCATGAGTGGAAGCCGCCACGAAGGCAGTTAACAATGATATTGGCATATACTTTCCCACATGTATTCTCATCTCTGCAATTAAATTTCTCAAGGCAAGGAACTGTGTCATATATTTTGGAGTAGTTGATAATGTAGTTTTGTACCAATCATGCTTTACGTTTATTTCAAAACTAACTTTAACATCAAAATTATACTTTACGATGATTTTCTCTTTTTTGTGTTCTGTCCTAAGCTCTGGATCTTGCTTTGTCTTTTGCTTTTCCAGATGTTTGGAGCTGTTGAGCAAGGATTTAGCTCATGCAAGGGAAACAACATTCATCTAAAATTGTGCATCAATGTGTTTCCAGCCAAGGCAGGGATTCCTGCTTCAGAGTATAAATGATAGCTCTCTTGTTGCCTGGAAGATTTCACAGGTTAAGGTTCTGGAGAGAGAAAACATGAGACATGAGGTAGAAAAGTGACAAGTCAAGGGATATAGGTTCTAGTCCTTTCCTGCCACTGACTAGTTGTGTGACCCTGGGAAAATTGCTTTGCCTCTCTCAGCCTTGTTTTCTCACCTGCAAAGTCCATTCATTCAATTCAGGTATTTATTGAGCTCCTACTGTAACTCATTTTGGCTAGGGGATTCTTTGAATTCCTAAATGTTTTCTTTTCAGTGCTCATATAGCACTTGGTTCATACTTATATTGCAATTTATATCACACTGTACTAACGTTAGTTCTTCATTGATCTTCTCAGATAGTAAACTCCTTGACAGAAGAGGCCGCATCCATTTATTTTTGTGTTTCTAGCACCCAGCAAAGTGCAGCCTTAGTTTTCTATGGCTGCCATAACAAAGTACCACAAACTGGGTGGCTTATAAGAACAGAAATTTATTCTTTCATAGATCTAGAGGCTGGAAGACAGGGTGTCTGCAGGGCCACACTCTCCCTGTCTGCTCTAGGGGAAGATCCCTCCTTGTCTCTTCCATCTGTTGGTACCCCCAGACATTCCTTGGCATTCCTTGGCTTGTAAATTCATCTTCACAGGGCCGTCCTTCCTCTGTCTGCCTCTTCTCTTTTATAAGGATACCATTCACACTGAGTTAGAACCCACTCTACTCCAGTATGACCTCATGGTAACATAAGTGATTAACATCTTCAAAGACTCTATTTCCAAACAAGGTCATGTTCACAGGTGCCAGGGGTTAGGACTTCAACAAATCTGTTTGGCAGACGCAGTGCAATCCATAACAGTATCCTTAGATCAGTATTTTTTGAATAAATGATAATGCAGAAAAAGTTAGGGACAATCATTTTCAAGTGATTAAATATAGCCATAAAAGGGCAAGTATCTTTCTTGGGCTTGAATTTTTGAGCTCTTACTTCTGGGAGATGTCTTAGGCTGGGTTCTCTAGAGAAGCAACACCAGTAAAGTGTATAAATACATATATATATATATATATATATATAGAGAGAGAGAGAGAGATTTATATCAAGGAAATGGCTCACGTGGTTGTAAAGGCTGGCACGTTCCAAGTCCGTGGGTCAGGATAGAGTCTTCTCCCAATTCACATAGCTGTGGGGGCTGGTGAACCCAAGATTAGCAGGTCAGCGAGCAGTGGCTCTTGCTCACAGGATGAGAAGATCGATGAATCTGAAGATCAGCAGGTGTGACTGGAGGTAAGCTGCTAGCTCAAGTCCCAAGAACCGGAGGGCAGATGGACAGGAGCCAGCTGTAGGATCCAGAGCAAGCAAAAAACTGTGAGCCTTGCCACAGTGGATTTGGGCCACACCCCCAAGGAAACTCCCTTTCAGCTGATGGGCTACTCACAGCAGATCCCATTGTGGAGATGATCACACTATATCAAATCTCATCATGGAAGTGATCACCATATCATACAACTGCCAAACCACTGAGAATAATGGCCTAGCCAAATTGACACACAACCTCAACCATCACAGGAGGTGGAACAAATACTTTGTGGAAATACTTTGTGTAAACTGACCACAGGCTTTAAACGGTATAAGTTATAGCTCAGAATATTGAATACACCATGGACCACCACCAAAAGAACAAACAAATCTGTCTTGGAAGAAGTACAGCGAGAAAGCTCCCTAGAAGGAAGGATGGCAAGACTTACATACTTTGGACATGTTGTCAGGATGAATCAGTCCCTGGAGAAGGTCATCATGCTTGGTAAAGTACAGGGTCAGTGAAAAAGAGGAAGACCCTCAACAAGATGGATTGACACAGTGGCTGCAACAATGGGCTCAAGCATAACAAGTGGAACACACTGATTTTTGGAATTTGGCTTGTCTGATATTGATCACTTCTTACATAGATGTTACATATATCCACAGAATTCCCATTAATCTAGTTGAAATGATCACATATAGTTATAACGAAAACAAAACAGATTGAAATGAATTTTTTTTTTCCCTTCAGCAATAGGTCGGGGGAAGACTAAACTAATATGGAGAACGTTGTAAAACCCATTAATTTAATGAGTGGAAAGACTAACTTAAGATCTTGTGTTGTGGGCAGACTGATTGCAGCTTCCAGTTGAAGTTTCCAATTCAAGAATGAAGGTGTCTCCTTTTCTAACACAACTGGAATTTGCATTTTCTCTCTCCTCACATTCTTACTTGCAGTCCATATTTAACGGAGAATGTGGCATTGACTAAATCCATAAAATAAATCTAGAGATTTTATTTGGTTAAAAAATTACTTTAAAAGGTTCTACCTTGTTTAGTGTTCAGTAGGAGTCCCTGGGTGGTGAAAGGGTTAATTGCTAACCCAAAGGTAGGAGGTTTGAGTCCACCTACAGGAACCCCGGTGGGGTGCAAAGGTTAAGCTCTCGGCTACTAACTGAAAGGTCTGCAGTTCCAAACCACCAGCTGCTCTTCTGGAGAAACATGTGACAGTCTGCTTCCGAAAAGATTTACAGTCTTGGGAACGCTACAAGGGCAGTCCTGCGCTGTCCTATAGGGCCGCTGTGAGTCAGAACTGACTCAATGGCAATGGATTTGGTTTTTGGTTAGCGATACCTCGGAAGAAAGGCCTGGTGATCTGATTCCAAAAAATCAGCCATTGAAAACCCTCTGGAGCACGTACTTTGACACACATGGGATCGCCATAAGTTGGAGTCTACTGATGGCAACTGGCTTTCAGTGTTTAGTAAGAGTGAGAGAATCAACAAATCTCTCGTCTCTCTTCCTGGGAGTAAACTTCCATTGTATGTTCAGAGAAAGAAAATAAATATCTGGTTAGTATTTTTTTTAAATAGGAAATGTAAGTATTTTGAACATATATGATAATATACTAGAATTCAGCATTTTCATGATTTTAGGTCAAACCATAAGTTTAGGACTGCTTTCAATTTGACTTATTACTGGCTGTTTCTGGGTGACCTAGCTTCAGGTTTGGACTTTTTTCTTCTTTTTAGCCGCTTCTGTCATTTCCATTTTGTGTGCCAAGGCACAACAAGACAGTGAACATCCATCCCTGGTGAGAGGACTGTTTCTGGCTGCTGAGGGTCAGGGGCGCAGCTGGAGAATGATTTTCTAGCGAGGCATTTTGCACTACATCAGGAATTCCTTCCACAGGCCCAATGTGAAAGTTTATTTTATGAGTAGCAAGATGCTATGGAATTTGGTCAGCTTAGAAGAGTATATTCAGGGGTGTGTGAAGCTTACCTCTCAGAATTCTGAAACATCTTTAAGCCAGGATTTTCTGAAAACATGTGGAATTCATTGTTATTGTTGTTGTTAGTTGCCATCCAGTTGGCTGTGACTCATGCAACGCCGTATTCGACAGAACAAAATGTTGCCTGGTTCGGCACCATTTTCATGATTGTTGTTATGCCCGAGTCCATTGCTGTGGCCACTGTGTATTTTGAATCCCTTCAGACGTAAGGGGTTTATATCCCAACACCATATCAGACAATATTCTGTTGTAATCCATAGGATTTTCATTGGCTAATTTTAGGAAGTAGATCACCAGGCTTTTCTTCCTGGTCTGTTTTGGTCTGGAAGTTCTGCTGAAACCTGTCCACCATGGGTGGTCCTGCTGGTATTTAAAATACTGGTGGCATAGCTTCCAATATCATAGCAACACATAAGCCAGCATGGTACTACAAACTGACAAGACAGGTGATGGTGGGATTCATTAGATCATCCTATATCCGCATGTTATTTTGGTTTTTCACTTATATTCAGGCTGACTAAAAGAACAAAGTGGATGAATGGTAGATGGAGATCAGATGTAGAGGGTAAAGAAATCAGGAGTAGAATGCACTTATTTTTCACATGCATTTGAAATAAGGACAAATGTCTGTTCTGTGTCAGATACATGTTGATGCCAGTGAATCGTCCTTTACGTACAAACAGTTAGGTCTAAGAAGTTTGAAGCAATAACCGACTTAAGTGTAAATCAGAGATGCTGGCATTTTAGTATTAAAATCCCTGCCTCACTAGAAAATTCCTTATGACAAAATTTCAGATGACTTTACTGTCAGTAAGAGCATTTTTAATGGCGTGTACCTCTGATTCCTCAAACACATTCTTCATTCTTCTGTCCAGGTTATATATTAACATAGTTTTTCAGTATATGAACTCCTTGCTAGAGTTTAATGGGGCAAGTGTGTTCTTGGGTTAAGTACCTAACTACGGACTCCTCCCTCTTCACACTCCCTGTGTCCTTCAGCACTCCCACCTCCCTGAGTGCAAACAATGTCTAAACTCACTAGTTTGACTTTCATGAACCAGAGCAATGAACTCATACAATGATTTTAAGGTTTAGTAATTATGTCTCCAGGTGTTTGACATTTAAACCTTGAAGCTGAAACAGGAGTCTGGTCTCTCTGTAAGCACATATGATAAATGTCCTTGATATATTCCACTTAAATACTCAGCTGCAGTCAGTTTGCGCTTCAACTGTGGACATCATTAAGAAATGGAAAAAAAGAGTCTTTCCTCATTAATAATTGGGAAGGCAGCCAGTCACTGGAAGGGGAAAGGCTTTCTTTTGAGCTGGAGTTGTCTGATTTTTTTTCCCCTCTTTTCCTCACCTCTCCAGGTCAGAGCAGAAACTGGTGAAACACAGTAGTGGTGAGTCTCTTTGTTTATGTTGTCCATAATGCTGACTGATATTTGGCAAGCAACTGTTTTAAAACATTTATATACTGTCACCCGTTGCCATCAAGTGGATTCCAACTAATAGTGACCTTATAGGATAGAGTAGAACTGCCCCATTGGGTTTGCAAGGCTGTAAGTCTTTCCAGAAGCAGACTACTACATCTGTCTCCTGTGAAGCAGCTGGTAGGTTCGAACTGCCAACCTTTCGGTCAGCATCTGAGTGCTTAACCACCGTGTGCCACCAGGGCTCCTCTACACTGTCATAAATACTCTTAAATAAATTTCCAAGAATAGATCTGTGTCATGGATTGAATTGTACCCCCCAGAAATATCTGTCAACTTGGCTAGGTTATGATTCCGAGTATTGTATGATTGTGTACCATTTCGTAATCTGATGTGATTTCCTTATGTATTGTAAACTCTATCACTATGATGTAATAAAATGGATTAGTGGCAGTTATATTGATGAGGTCTATAAGATTATGTAGTGTCTTAAGCCAATCTGTTTTGAGATATAAAAGACAGAAGCAAGCAGAGAGACATGGAACCTCATACCACCAAGAAAGCAGTGCCAGGAGCAGAGCATGTCCTTTGGACCTGAGGTTCCTGCACAGAGAAGCTCCCAGACCAAGGGAAGATTGATGACACAGACCTTCCTCCATCCAGAGGTGACAGAGAGAGAAAGCCTTCCCCTGGAGCTGATACCCTGAATTTGGACTTGTAGCCTCCTGGACTGTGAAAGAATAAACTTCTCTTTATTAAAGCCATCCACTTCTGGTATTTCTGTTACAGCAGCACTAGATGACTAAGACAACCTGTGTCAGGCTTTTTAATATTCCAAAGGCGTAAACTCAATCTCCTGGAATTTTGGAATACAAACATCCTCACATTAATTGGCAAATCTAGCAATGGCAGTAAATGACCTAAATAATTTTCAAAGAAGATTGTAATAAATATCATAATAGGAACAAGGTCTTTCTAAAGGGTGGAAGTTTTTTTGTTTGTTTATCTCTGAAAACCTCAAGGGAACGATTTGCCCAGTTTCCTCCCTCTGTGGTTCTCATGGTTTAATTTGATAACCGTTTAACCTGATAACTTTGCTAATACACTGTAAAGTTCCTTACTCACTGATATCTTAAATTCTCTTCTGGGGGAGTAACGTTTTATTTTTTCAAGGTTCTCAAATATATTCCATGTCTGTTTGCAGCATGTGTGTGCCACATCTTCATTCATGTATGTTAAGTCGGAGGCATCAAGTGAGAGCCAAGATTCTTTCAGTGCGACCTGCTGGCTGGTTATGTCAAGTTGTGGCGACAAAACTAAAAGAAATAATCGAAAACCACACCAAATTTAGAAGAAAAACATTAGGTTAGATATTTGAAAAGTCTACTGCGTTGGCACTAAGTGTTACATTTACTAGGCATTGTAGGAGTCCCGGTGTCTCCATCATTACAGTTCTGTATACCCCTAAAGAAGTCTTTCTGATCTCATTGGTTTCACAAGTGAATTTGAGTTCTGTCTCTCTTATTGACTAAACACTTAGCACGCTTATATAGATCCCACTTTGAACTTTAAGGCACTTTTTCAAAGTCTCTCCTTTGACTATTTCTTTACAATCATGCCCTAGGAAAAGTAATATGCACATTAACAACTAACATTGCGTAGCACTCTGCAGCTTCGTGCAGCACCTGGTGACAACTTCTGTCCTAGCACTGTAAACAGGGGCTTCTTCATGATCTTCCTCACCAGACTGGCCGCTCTCCAGAATAGCCCCAGGCTGTGGGGCAGCATCTGGCAGAAGGAGGTTGATGAGTGTATATTTTCATTTGAGCCTCACAATAACCCTGTGAGATAAATAGGGCAGAGACAAGGAAATCTGGGTCCAGAGAGAGTGAGAACATTCCTCACTGCTTTCCTGGAGCGTAGCCTTCTGACCTCAAGTGCAGGGCGAATTTCATGCCGAAACTACTGATGAGTGGTGGTTCAGTGGTAGAATTCCTGTCTTCCATGTGGGATACCTGGGTTCCATTCCTGGTCAGTGCACCTCCAGCACAGCCACCTGTCGGTCAGTGGAGGCTTTGGTGTTACTATGATGCCGATCGGTTTCAGCAGAGCTTCCAGACTAGATGGAGTAGGAAGAAAAGTCTGGCAATCTACTTCTGAAAATCAGACAAAGAATAGAATACCCTATGGATCACAGTGGTCTGATCCCATTGTGCATAGGATCTCTGTGAGTCAGGGGCTGACTCCATGGCAGCTAACAACAACTATTGATGACAAGCAGTAATTATTAATAGTTTTAAAAATTGGTTAAAAAAACTATACAGGATGTTACTGGTAAAACTTTAAATCTTATTTTGCTATTTTGTCAACCATCCCCAGTTGACAGTATATTACAGTGATAAGAGCTAACTGATTGATGACTAAGGAGCCCTGGTGGTGCAGTAGTAAGCTCTGGGTTGCTAACCACAAGGTTGGTGGTTCAAACCCACCAGCCGCTCTGAGGGAGAAAGATGTGACAGTCTGCTTCTGTAAAGATTACAGCCTTGGAAACCCTATGGGGCAGTTCTACTCTGTCCTATAGGGTTGCTATGAGTCGGAGTCACCTCAACGGCAATAGGTTTGGTTTTTGGTTTGACTGAAGGCTTACTGTGCGCCATGTTCTGGGATGAGTGTTTTCTATGACTGACTTCTTTGCTGTCACGACAAACTTAGAAGGTAAGTACTATCATTATCTTTGACAGGTGAGGAAACAGCGGCAGAGAGGGGTTAAGTACCTTGACCAAATCTCTTCAGTTAACAAGTGGCAGGGCTGGGATGCCATCCAGGCAATCTGTTTCTAGAACCTATGCTCTTAAGTTCAGAGACCTTATGAACTCACCTATTGTAGGGCTCTGACTTCTGCAGTACAGTACTTCACGAAACCCATTTTTACCAGCAAATTAACACCTGAGTTTTAAAGCTGTTCTCAGGGCATATTGACCAGGTTAGAGGCTCCCTATCAGGATGATAAGTCCGTGGCGTCACTAGAGTTGGTGTTACCCAGTGTGGTAACTCATGGTGTCATCCCTCCATGGACCTCCATGTTGTTGTTGTTAGGTGCTGTCCGGTAAGAGTCGGTTCTGACTCATAGAGACCTTATGTACAACAGAACGAAACACTGCCCCATCCTATGCCATCCCCACAGTCTTTGTTATGCTTGAACCCATTGTTGCAGCCACTGCATCAACCCATTTCATTGATGATCTTTCTCTTTTTCCCTGATCTTCTACTTTATCAAGCATGGTGTCCTTCTCCAGGGACTGATCCCTCCTGATAACATGTCCAAAGTATTGGAGATGAAGTCTCGTCATCCTTGCTTCTAAGGAGCATTCTGGCTGTACTTCTTCCAAGACAGATTTGTTCACTTCTTTGGCAGTCCATGGTATATTCAATATTCTTTGCCAACATCGCAACTCAAAGGTGTCAATTCTTCTTCGGACTTCCTTATTCATTTTCCAGCTTTTGCAAGCGTATGAGACGACTGAAAATGCCATGGCTTGGGTCAGGTGCACCTTAGTCCTCAAAGTGACATCTTCGCTTTTTAACATTTTAAAGAGATCTTTTACAGAAGATTTGCCCAATGCAATGCATCTTTTGATTTCTTGACTGCTGCTTCCATGGGTGTTGACTGTGGATCCAGGTAAATTAAAATCCTTGAAAAGCTTAATCTTTTCTCTGTTTGTCATGATGTTGCTTATTGGTTGAGTTGTGAGGATTTTTGTTTCCTTTATGCTGAGGTCTTTGATCTTCATCAGTAAGTACTTGAGGTCCTCTTCAATTTCAGCAAGCAAGGTTGTGTCATCTGCATAATGCAGGTTGTTAATGAGTCTTCCTCCAATCCTGACGCCCCATTCTTCTTCATATAGTCCAGTTTCTCAGATTATTTGTTCAGCATACAGATTGAATGAATATGGTGAAAAGATACATATGTCTAAACCAGACCATACAGAATCATTAGTAATGTTTTTTGTACTAATATTACTCATAAATGGTAATTCCCATACACCGCTGTTTTAACTACTCTTCATTCTCAAAAAAATTATTGATATAGGTTCACAAATATTAATTACCACAATATTGTAGCTAAAACACCAGAAAATTTGACAAATCAGTGACTATAAAAATACCGGCAGCAATGAAAACAACAGCACATGCTTGTAGTACATGCTGGTGAAACCACGTGATTTGAAGCCTCACTGTAATTGCATAATAATGACAGCTCTGACCAGAGGGCATTAGAAAGTTCAAAAAGTAAATTAGCATGGAGTTTTAGCCTTGTGTGTATATTGATACATGTAAGCTGAACTTAGGCAAAGTATTTTTGTTGCTATAACTTACTACAGGGATTTTTTAAATAAAAATCAATTTCTGCTGAAACACTGCACAAAAATCTTAGTCATTTTGGTGTCACCCCCTCTGACAGTGTCACCCGGTGGGGTCCACACTCCTCGCACCTGCCCTAGTGATGCCACTGTGTTAGGTCCCTGAGTGGTGCAAATGGTTTGTGCTTAACTACTAACCTTAAAGGTTGTCGGTTTGAACCTACCCAGCAGTGCCATGGAAGAAAGGCCTGATGCTCTAATTCCATAAAAGATTAAAGCCAAGAAAACTCTATGGAGTAGTTCTACGCTGTAACACATGGGATGTCCATGATTCAGAATTGATGGCAATGGGTTTTTCTTTGGTTTTGGTATCAGGATGTTGCCCCTGCATAGAACTAAAGCCCCTGTCAGTGCACAAACCTGTCCCCAGCTCTCTACTCCTTGAGGAAGAATTGTCTTCCCCGAAATTGTCTTCTCTAAAGTGTTTTTCCTCTAGTGTGATCTCTAAAGTGTTTTCTCTAAAGTGAAGAGAGAAACCACGTTCTCCTTTGCTCTCTACATCCAGGCGAAATAACACTAATCTGTTTTTTTTTCTCCCTTGGGTCTTATTTTCTGCATGTTTGGTCTGTTGAGTTAGTCTTCCTTAGACTTTTATTCATGTCTTCGTATCCTTTTAAAATGTGGTGACTAAGACTGACATAATACCTTTAATGACAGACTGACCACTTAGCACGCTGGGTCTATCTTCTGGCTGTTGCACAGTTTTGCATCCTAGCTTCCTGTTAGTGCCTCAGTAATAACATGAGCTCGTGTTAAGCGCTGAGCACTGCAACTCCCTGGATCTGTCCGGTTATGTAGTGGCGGCCTTCTTGAAGGATTTTTTTAATCTCAAAATATGATGACATACATTATACTCCTTTGGACTTCATTCTGATTTTGATGAGCCAATTTTCTCTATTTTTAAAAACATTTTAAATTTATTCGATATATACCCCCTTACATTAAAAGATTGTGAGGATGGCGCAGGACCGAGCAGTGTTTCATTTTGTTGTACAGAGAGGGTCGCTATGAGTCGGAATCAACTCATGGCACCTAACAACTCAACAACATTGAAAGAAACGATTTTGACAAAAGACATAATCCCATATGCTTTTATAAATTATGTCATATAGTATAAAAACCTAAGCACAAGTTGCCAAGACTGTATATTGTCTCGAGTTAGCTGACCCTTTGGATTACTCATTTATCATTGTACACACACACACACACGCACACACACACACACACACACACACACTTTGAGCAAGTTTTCCCCTATAAAGTTCAGGGCAATTATAGCACAATGTATAGGTAGCTTTGTTTTCTGCTATGCTACCAGAAGAAGTGGTGAAAACACTAACAATTTTAGGCTCCTAACTGAATTGGGCAAATCCTGAAAAGACCGGGAATTGCTGTATATTGGCATAAAGACAAGCAGATAATTCAGAAAGTTGTTTTGGTGTGTTCTGCAAGTGTTGGATTCTTTAATCGTATTCAGTGGTCTACACAGAAATATGTTTTCTATTATATAACTGTAAGTTGACCATAAGCATAATATATAATGTAATAGAACATTTCACTGTCTATTGAGAGAGCAAGAGAGAGAGAGAGAGAGAATTTTATAGTTATAAAATTACAATCACTGTATTCTCAAGGTAGGTAAATGAATTCATTACTCAGAACAGATTCGAACATAGAATACTATTTGAATAATATAAGCCCTCAAGAATACACTTAATTATTCCTAAAATAAGTTTAATATTGATAGGGATTGTTTTCATGATTCAAAAAATGGGAACAGTGCGAGGAATGTAAGTACAGAATTAAAATAAAGATACCTATAAGTGCATTTGGTTGTTGTCAATTGCTATGTTTGATTAATCATTTTGCTAGTGGGTGTGTGTTCATGTGTCCATAGACATGTATGCGTGCATGGGTGTGAGCATGTGCTTGTGCATATGGGAGTGCAGTGCGTGTGCATGCAGGCATGTGTGCATGCTTGTGCATGCACATGTGTGCAGGCATGTGTGTGTGTGGGAGTTGTGCAGCCAGCAACACTGAGACTTTAGGCATCCGCTCTGGTAATGGGCTGTGTGTCCCTGGACCTTGTGGTGTTTTTCACAGTCTGAAACAGAAGATTTATTGCCTGAGGGCCACATTTTTCTCTCTCAGTTTCTCATGACATTGCTCATGACACACAACATTAATATCCAAACTTTGAAAAAGTTTTTTTTTAATGAGATGAATGCACACACAGCTGTTTTCAGACACAGTTGTTTTCTCATGGTAACCATTGACTTCCAGCAAGACATTCTGGAGGGAGAGCAGAGGTGAAGAGGAAGCAGGGTCCTGAGGAAACATGAAGCTTTTCCCAGCCAGCCTGTCTGTGCTCTACTGACTCTAGGCTGGTCTCATCTCATCTTTATCAATTTTCTCTCTTAGGCTTTGCTCACATTTCTTTTTTCTGTCCTTCTTACCGTTTACCTTCCCTAATTCTACCCCCCCATTCCCACATTCGAGGGGTTCCACGGTATAAAACAGTCCAGCTACCCAGTCCACACTAATAATAGTTTCCCTGTGTCCACACTAAATGCCAGGAATTTTGCTAAGCACTCTACATATATTATCTGATGATATTAAGGTCAACAACTGTATGAATTACTCAGTAACTAGGAAGTAGGTACTATTACTATCTTAATTCTCTTGCTTTGGAAAATAAAGTTCAGATTAAGTATTTGGCCGAGATCATACAGATAATAAGTAGAAGACTGAGCCTTCAAACAATATTATGTCTGCTCCCTTGCGTCATACTGCCCCGCTGAGCTCTCTCATTTCTGCACACTTTAGCTTTTATATTAATAACACAAATTTTAATTTTTGGTAATAGGCTACTTCTTCGCAGGACTTTGTTTTCTTTGTTTCCTGTAACTAGATTCTATTTGACCAAACAGATTGTGATTGTCTTTTGGGGAGGAACTCTGTCTCTTTCAACTGATGAAATTAGTCTATGTACTTTTGAATTTATTTCTACTTTATTATTTAGTTTCTGCTTGTCCTACTTTTTGTATGCTTCCCCCATACCCTTCTTTCTTGCCATCTTTTTTATTTTTCCCCCTTAATCCATTTCATTTCCTACTTTGTGGAAATTAAATTTTATTTCTATTGTGTATTAATTTCCTTTGAAGTTATACTTGTCAAATGCAAGGTAAATCAGTAACTTTTATTTTCTTCTGGAGAAATACAAGCACCTTAGAACTGAAGTCCAGTCACCTTCTTTAAGCCCATATGCTATTGCTTCCCAGTCTTTTAGATACATCTTTTCTTTTGTAAACCCCACAAATTACATGTTATCAGTATTGGTTTGTTATTATTTATATGTTGTTTGTTTAGTTTTACCCAAATGTTTACCATTTTTTTTTTGCTCACCATTCCTTTTTATATCCTAGATTTTCCTTTGGATATAATATTCTTGCTGAAGTACTTCCATTAGAAGTTTTTCAGTTTTTTTAAATCTGAAAATGTTTTGATTTGAACTGGCTGCACAGTTCTCTATATTGATAGAAAATTTGTCTCACCGTTTTGAAGAAATTCCACTGTCTATCTTCCACAATTGCTCCTGAGAAGTCTGCTGTTTGTCTACTTGTTCTTTTGTTGGTGATCTAGGTTTTCTCTTTGGGTGCCCTTAAGATGTTCTCTATTTCTTTTTAAAAAAATGTTCTTCAATTTAACTATGTTTTGACTAGTTATGGTTTTCTGTTTACCTATTTGGTGTACTTTGTATTGCCTCTATCTGGGCATTCAGAACTTTAACTGATTTTGGAAAAATTTCAGCTTTTACCTCCTTAACTAATCCCTATACTTTATACCTTGACTCTCTCCTGCTAACATTGCCATTAGATGCATGTTAGAGCTTCTCATTCTGTCTTCCACATCTCTCACATTTTCCATCTTCTCTGGTGAGTAATTTATTCTGATTTATTTTCCAGCCTAGATGAGGCATGGGTTTGATTTTCCAGGGGATTTGTTTTTTTTTAGTTCTATTTTTTTATTATCCTATTTTGTAATTTTTTTCTTACATTTTAACCTATAAGTTTCACTGGCATGTATGTATGTGTGAGGCTGAGAATGTTGAAATAAATGCAGCTGTTCTTACTTCAGTCATCAGGCATGTGAATGTTGGCCCAGATTTTCATCCTATGTAACTCCATGGGAACTCTCCCAGGACATGATTCAGATGACTGACCTTAAACAACCACCTCCCTGTTCATCTATCAATCATTCACAAATCCATCTGTTTCTGAGTGGGTTACTGCAATTACACCAAAGTACCTAGCATCTTCAGTCTCAGGGGAAATGTGTTGCAATGCTCTACAGTGGTAATTTTCTTTAAGGAAATGTTAGTAAAGAAAAAAAAAAAAAACAAAAAAACCCCCAGTACTTTCTTAATAAATTGTAAGTATGGCAGTGATTATCTGTACCTACTTCAACAAAACCAGAGACTATGATTATGATGATTTGGATTGTACACAATGGACTTAGTAGTTTACCCAATAGGAAATTTTTTCTTGAGAGAAAAGAGAAAGTCCCATAGTTCTCATTTGCTCATGCCTTGACCATAAATGGACATTTTGTAGTTTTTGCTCTGCCAATTTGCTGTGTATGCTTCAGGTTGCTGAGTTGCTGGATGGTTTTTAGTTGGATCAGTGTAGCAGAAGGTGCCTATGGACAGAGATATTAAAAAGTGTTTCTTAATGTGGCAAACTTATGTTCAGGTGTGTGAGAGATGTGTGTGTGTTTGTGTGTTTGGACAGTTAGAAGCAGTGAAGGACTGAAGAAAAAAGAATGAAAAAAATATGGATGCTGTCTTCCTATTCATTTTCATAATTATGTCACTTCTAATTAGGATTCCATTTTGAAAACAAAATACAGCCACAGCCCCACCCCTGTCAGGAGCTCAAGAAACTACAGTTTCTACAGATCTTCTGGTTCCTCTTCTTCTCCCATCTCCTTAACTGTGGTCCATCTCATAATCCTTGGTGTTAGTTTTATAGTGATTTCTCTACAATCAAATCCACTTCCTTGGGGAGATCATTTGCTTTCATGGTTCTCAACAACACCATTAAGCTATTGACTTTCAAACATGTCTGAACCTACATTCTTCATTTAAAATTCTTTACAGGCTATTTTCATTTAGATTTTTGTCACTCCAAGGTCAACAAACCCCAAATTAAACTTACTATCTTCCTCTTCAAATTAATTTTTCTTAACATCTTCACTTCTTTTAAGGATACTACCATCCTTCCTAGTCCCTAAGTGGTGCAAATGGTTAAGCACTCAGCTATTAGCTGAAAGGTTGGCAGTTTAAATTTATCCAGAGGGGCCTTGAAAGAAAGGCCTGGAGATCTATTTCCAAAAGGTCATAGCCATTGAAAACTCTATGGAGCACATAGTTCTATTCTGAAACACATGGGGTCACTATGAGTTGGAATTGACTCGACAGCAACTGATTTACTGGTACTGTCAATCCAGGTTCTCTTGTTAGAAAATTTGCAGTCATTTTAAAATTTAACTTCCCTCTGTCCTCTCAACAAGGGCCAATTTATCCATTAGGCACAACACTCACAGTCCCTAGGGCCTATGACAGTTTTAGGGGCCCATGAAAATGTTTTAATTTCTCTTAAAATCAGAAGAAAAAAAATGAACTTCTAGGTCAAAGAAAATATTTAAAGTATAATATTAATATATTTATCTTTATACCAATATAGGCATAAAATATAACTAATTTTTTTTTTTTAATGGAAGAGGCAGAAGTGTCTCGTCCCATAAAAGTAAAATGTGGTCCTGCCCTCAGTGATTAATCAGCCCCTACATCTTATTGATTTTTTTGTTGCATTTCCTCTTCATTTTTCTTCATTGTGATCAGCATAATTCAGTTCCTCATTGCCTCACTTTTGAATAACACCTGCCTAGTGCTATTGTGTGCCCTAAGATAATATATGTGAACAAGCTGGGCAGAGAAGATGTCACCCATACAAGCTAAGTGAATCTAAATCTGAGCCACAAAATGAAGACAGAGTAGAAAGAACTAGTGATTGGAATCTTAGTCTTGATTTCCTTACCTTTAGATTGGTTTAGTATTTACTCTACCTTTCTTACAGTGTTGTTAGGACCAAATGAAATAATGGGTATGAAATAACTGTGTAGTCTTTTTTTTTTTTTAAATTGCACTTTAGATGAAGATTTACAGAGCAAATTAGTTTCTCATTAAACAATTAATACATATATTGTTCTGTGATATTGTTTGCCAATCACACATGTCAATACTCTCCCCTTCTCGACCTTGGGTTCCCCAATACCAGTTTTCCAGTCCCCTCTTGCCTTCTCCTCCTTGCTCCTGGGCTGGTGTGCCCATTTAGTTTCATTTTGTATTATGGGCCTGTCTAGTCTTTGGCTGAGGGTTAAACCTCAGGAGTGACTTCAGTACTGAGTTAAAAGGGTGTCTGGGAGCCATACTCTCAGGGTTTCTCCAGTAAGTGTTTTTTTTTTTTTTTTTTGTGAGTTAGAATTTTGTTCTACATTTTTCTCCAGCTCTGTCCGGGACCCTCTATTGTGATCCCTGTCAGAGCAGTCAGTGGTGGTAGCCGGACACCATCTAGTTGTGCTGGACTCAGTCTGGTAAAGGCTGTGGTAGTTGTGATCCATTAGTCCTTTGGACTAATCTTTCCCTTGTGTCTTTTGTTTTCTTCATTTTCCCTTGCTCCAGACAGGGTGAAGCCAGTTGAGTATCTTAAATGGCTGCTCACAAGCTTTTGAGACCACAGATGATACTCACCAAAGTAGGATGTACACCATTTTCTTTATAAACTATGTTATGCCAGTTGAGCTAGATGTTCCCCGAGACCATGGTCCCCAGCCCTAAGCCCAGTAATTCTGTCCCTCAGGGAGTTTGGATGTGTCTGTGGAGTTTCCATGAGCTTGCCTTGGTCAGGTTGTGCTGGCTTCCCCAGTTTTGTGTACTGTCTTACTGTTCACCAAAGTTACTACATATCTATTGTCTAGTTAGTGTTTTTCCCTCCCCACTTCTCCCATCCCTCGTAACCATCAAAGATTGTTTCTTTTTGTATGCAAACCTTTTCATGAGCTTTTATAATAGTGGTCTTATACAATATTTGTCCTTTTGTGATTGACTTATTTCACTCAGCATAATGCCTTCCAGAGTCATCCATGTTGTGAGATGTTTTGTAGATTCATCATTGTTCTTTATCATTGTGTCATATTCCATTGTGTGTATGTATCTGTTGATGGGCACTTAGGTTGTTTCTGTCTTTTTGCTATTGTAAATAATGCTACAATGAACATGGGTGCGGTAAAGTCTTAACTGAAGCTTTTAAATGTCCTACTGTAGTAAGAAAGCTCTGCCTCCTTCTTGTCAATCCTTGGTCCAAGAATCCAAGCAGGTTCCCTGTTACTTTATCAAATTCAAGCACTGTCTGACTTACAAAGCTCTCTTAAACTAGGCCCCACCGTCCCTCTTTTACCCTGTTTCCCATCAGACTCCCATGTGCTGATCTTTCAGTCCTCAGACACCCTCATGCTCACATCTCTGCTCATGGCAACTCTATCTTTAAAATGTTTTTTTATCACCACCTCTAATTCTGAAATGTATTACCAATTAACTCTTTTATTTTATTGTGGTGCAAAGAGACACAGCAAAACGTTCACCAGTTCAACAGCCATTAACTCTTGTGTGTATTTTTCCAATTAGGTTCTATACTCCTGTATTACTTTCTTAGGTATGCCATAACAAATTACCATGAAGCGGGTGGCTTATAACAAGAGTAGTTTATTCTCTCACAGTTCTGGAGGCTAGAAGTCAGAGTTTAGGGTGTCAGCAGGGCCATGTTCCCTCCAAAGGCTCTAGAGGAAGATCCTGGTTTCTTCCTGCTTCTGGTGATCTTAGGTGTTCTTGGGTTGTGGCAATATAACTCCAGTCTCTGCCTCTGTCATCACATGGCCGTCTTACCCCAGTTTCTCTCTGTCTCTGTGTCTCTTCCCTTCTTCTTATAAGGACACCAGTAATATTGGAATAATACCCAGCTGTCTTAGTCATCTAGTGCTGCTATAACAGAAATATCACAAGTGAATGGCTTTAACAAAGATAAGTTTATTCTCTCACAGTCCAGTAGGCTACAAGTCCAAATTCAGGGAGTCAGCTCCAGGGGAATGCTTTCTCTGTCAGCTCTGGAGGAAGCTCTGTGTCATCAGTCTTCCCTTGGCCTGGGAGCATCTCAGTGCAGGAACCTCAGGTCCAAAGGATGCCTTCTGCTCCCAGCACTGCTTTCTTGATGGTATAAGGTTCCTGTGTGTCTCTGCTCACTTCTCTCTTTTATATCTCAAAAGAGATTGGCTTAAGACACTATCTAATCTTGTAGACCTCATCACTATATCTGCCACTAATCCATCCTATTAGATCATAGTGATAGAGTTTACAACACATAAGGAAATCACATCAGATTACAAAATGGTACACAATCATATGATACTGGGAATCATGACCCAGCCAAGTTGACAGATATTTTTGGGGGACACAATTCAATTCATGACACCACCCTAGTGCAGTATTACCTCATGTTAAGGTAACTCATTATAGCTGCAAAGTCTCTATTTCCAAATAAGGTTGCATTTATAGGAACTGGGTATTAGGACTTCAACATACCTTTTTATGAGACACAATTCAACCCACAGCATCTCCTTAATAAATAGATTTTATTTTACTTCTGTTTATCCCATAGAATCTAGAGCAGCACTTTGCATTTATTTTATCTAATTATTTGACTCCCACCTCCATGCCTTTGTGTATGCTGTTCCTCTAACCAAAACATCTTCTTCTTTCCAACCCTTCTCCATATCCTACTTATCTTTCAGTCTCACTTAAGGCCTGAATTCTTCATAAAGCTTTTCCCACTACTGTACCTCAGGGACTATATCCTTCGCTGAACTTCTGTTGCACTTCCTGAATAGTTTAGCACCTGGTTGCACAGTTTGTGCCTTTCTAGAAGTGAAAGAAGAGAATGTGCTTAGGTAAAAGCATTGTCCAAATTGTAAAAAGATAGAAACCATTTTGGATCAGCATATTTTGAGCCCACTGTATATTTTGTATGTTAAAAATGACCACTGTAAGATTATCTTCATTAAAAAATACAACACAGAGAGGATCTAAGTGGCCCAAATGCAAATTAAAGCAGTATTCCCTTTTTCTAAAGAGTACAACAGTTCAGGATTTAAAAACAACTTGGGAAATTAAAATGTAGGCATTGGAGGTCCCAATATGGCCTTAAATAAGTTGACTACAACATATTGTGTATAATCCAAGTGTGGTAACTTGACTCCACTTTAGGAACTGTGAACCTGACACCTCCCTTCCCTGACTAATTGCTATGATTAATTTTTGTACTTGTAACACAATACTTGGCTTTGCATTATAGCAGGTACCCAAAGGTCTCAAACCAGTTCAATTCCTGAATAACAAAAGAAATTCATGAGTGACCTAAAGGTGCTGAATGGCATTTATGAATAGCAACTGGCTGTTTGTGTTGAATGTGAGATGTTTCTGGATTCTTGATGGTGAAGGTATGGTGTGTGAATTCTTTCTGTGGAATAAGGGAAATATCTAATGACAGCAAATTGCTTATTTTGCACAATCTTGAACTTGGTTTTAACATTAGGGATAACAATATGTCTACTGAATAATGAGCCAGGCAAGGAATTTCAATGTAGTCTGGGTCCAAATGAGCACCTGTGATTGACCACAAGCCTTGAGTTCCAAACGAGGGAACTCTGGTGGCTTACTCATAAGCCACAGAGGATAAGGGCTTCCTGGGGCACATCCTGCACTTTTCAGAGTAAGCACTGGGACTGGAAACTGCAAAACCCTAGGGAGAAAAGCCCTGGGGGAGGGAGTGGTGATGAGGGGTGCAATTGAAACAGATCAAAGCCTAATTGGCTGTAGGTGACCATTAATATATTGTAGTTTGAGAACACTTCAACATTTTTTTAAGTAGCAGGGGAGACATTTGGGTGAATTGGTAGCCTAGAGGCACAGATATAACTGCCCCACTTATACCAACCAGTTGCCATCAAGTTGACTCCAACTCATGGCAACCCCATGTGTGTTAGAGTAGAACTTTGCTCTGTAAAGTTTTCAATGGCTGATTTTTCAGAAGTAGAACACCAGACCTTTCTTCCAAGGAGCCTCTGGGTGGACTCAAACCTCTGCTTTTGGTTAGCAGCTAAGTGTGGTAACCATTTGTACCACCCAGGGATGCTACTTATAAATACCCTTAAAATAACCAATTCTTCTTGCCTTCCCTCCTCCTTTACTTCTTTCTGTCTCTGGTATGTACACATACCAGAAACTTATAGAAATTTCTGCTGAGAATCTGCCAGTGGGCTTTGAATAATAATAATAAAAAGACAAAATAATGACACTACTCCTGAGAGAGCTATGACATACCTGTAACTCAGAGAAGTACCCATTACAGCTTACTCATAACTCATGCCACTGAGAGGTAAAAATGTCCTTATCAAAGAAACAGGTAGCAAATGGAAATGGGTTGAAGGGACTTCAGGATGCTCAATTCTTAAGATTTCTCTTACCTCTGTGGACCAGGAGTGTTGGGATCTGAACAGTTGGGTTCCCTTTGCTTGATCCTGATACGGCTGCCCCATAAAACAGAGACCTTGGCATGGAGGAGGCCTTTCCTCAGGGACCCATCTATTTAGTGCAGAGATGAAGGTTCCAGCAGTGGTTATGTCTGCACTAAGGTCTGTAGGGTGGTCCTTCTGGTAGGATTAATAGTGCATCTACCTTCCCAACCACGGCAGAATATAAGAGAGGAAGAAAAATCAAATTCCCCTGCCCACAACAAAACCGCCTTGTACTGACTCAATTTTCTTTCTCTTTTCTTCCACTCTGGACAAAAGGTCCCTTTGTGATGTTGGTATACAATCAGCTTGACTTCTGTTTGGGAATTGGCCAATAGTTAGCATGCATGGATGTCCCTATGAATGGAAGTAACATAGAAAAATTACATAACTATAAATTTTTGAATTAGTATGATTCTCTGAAAAAGGATTTTTACAAGAAGTAAGGAATTCAATGGAGGCAGAGACTAGGTTAATGGAAGAAATCAAACAAGTGAAAAAGAAAAAGATAAAGGGATGAAAATATGAAAGAGAAAAGGATAGTTTTGAAGGGCATTTATCAGGGATGCAGTCAATGTAAGGATAAGAGAACTTACTGATACAACAGATCAAATGGAACATCATAAATAATAAGAAAACATTGAAGAAAATATTCTTAGCCTAAAAAGAAGACTTCAAAGTAAGTGTTTAAAATTATCTAGACAAAATTAATGAAAAGATTCACTCCCAGAGATCCTACTGAAACTTTTAAACATTAACGACAAAGAAAAAAGTCCTATTACTATTTAGGAAAGCAAGCCATCGGGATAATAACAGATACTCCATTAAAGCAGTATATGCCAGGAGATAATTTAACCAAATATAGAAAGCTTTGACGAAAAATGTGGAGACCGAGTGATGCAGAGACTGCTAATTGTTCCCAAGTATTCAGTCTCCCCTTCTTCCTTTTAGTCACAGAAGCGTCTTGGTTTGAGCTGGGCACATGGATTCCTAGAGACAGACTGAATTTCATAGCCTTCCTTGTTCATTTGTAGGTGTGGCCATACGGCTAAGTGCAGGCCAGTGGAATGGGAGAAGTGATGAGTGCTTAAAGATGAGGATGCATGGGTTGGACTCTCTCTTTTCTTCACTGAGGTTGGAATGTGTGCATGAGTTTCTAGGAGTGAAAGAAGAGAACGTAGTGGAGTGGGCTTAGTCTACATGTTGTAGAGACAGGAGGTGGGGGTAATCCAAGACACAAAAATATAGGAAAAAAAATTAAAACAGAAATGGAGGTGGAGAGGTCAAACAAAATTTCTGAGGAAGCTAGACAAAGAGGCAGGATGCAGATATAAGTAACAGGACAAATGTTTAGGTCATCTGAAGAGTTCAGGTTATGATATGGGATCTTGAAAGATTTCCCAAACAATTGAGTCATAGCAGGTTTAAAAAAACAAACAAAAAAAGAACTTTTGCTTTGCTATAATTGAGAAGTAGCTGTTAAAAGTGAGAAATCAAGGGAACAAAACAGAGAGTCCCTGATGGAGCAGGAGAAAAGCTGGGTGCAGAACTCAAATTCTAGTAAAAAGACTAGACATGATGGTCTGACTGAGACTGGAGGGACCCCAGAAGACATGGCCCCCAGACTCTCTGTTAGCCCAAAGCTAAAACCATTCCTGAAGCCAACTCTTCAGACAAAGATTAGACTGGACTATGGGACATAAATTGACGCGAAGAATGTGCTTCTTAGCTCAAGTAGATACATGAGACAAAATGGGCAGCTTCTGTCCAGAGGTGAGATGAGAAGGCAGAGAGGGACAGGAACTGGTTGAATGGGACTTGGAAATCAGGGGTGGAAAGGAGGAGTGTGCCGTCACATTATAGGGAAGGCAGCTAGGGTCACATAGCAATGTATGTATAAATTTTTGTATGAGAAACTTACTTGAACTGTAAACTCTGACTTAAAGCACAGCAAAAAAAAAAGAAAAAAGTGAGAAGTCAATTCAGAGATGCTATCTATGAGAGTTAAATCTAAAATAATCGATACAGAAAAAGTGAAATAAAAGGATAAGCAAGCCAAGAGAACTCTGGCAAATGTAGCTAGACAGGCTTTGAGAGATTTGTCTATTGCTGTTGTTGTTGTTAGGTGACTTCGAGTCGGTTTCCACTCATAGCGACCCCGTGTACTACAGAAGGAAACACTGCCCAGTCCCACACCATCCTCACAATTTTTGCTATGTTTGAGCCCCTTGTTGCAGCTACTGTGTCAATCCATCTCCTTGAGGGTCTTCCTCTTTTTCACTGACCCTCTACTTTACCAAGCAAGATGTCCTTCTCCAGGGACTGGTCTCTCCTGATAGCATGTCCAAAATACCTGAGACAAAGTCTTGCCATCCTCACTTTTAAGGAGCGTTCTAGCTGTACTTCTTCCAAGACAGATTTGTTTGTTCTTCTGGAAATTCATGGAATATTTAATATTCTGCACCAACACCATAATTCAAAGGCATCAATTCTTCTTCTGTCTTCCTTTTTCATTGTCCAGCTTTCACATGCATATGAGGCCACTGAAAATACTATGGCTTGGGTCAGGTGTACCTCAGTCCTCAAAGTGACATCTTTGCTTTTCAGCACTTCAAAGAGGTCTTTTGCAGCAGATTTGCCAATGCAATGCATCATTTGATTTCTTGACTGCTGCTTTGATGAGTGTTGATTATGGATACAAGTAAAATGAGATCCTTGATAACTTCAATATTTTCTTTGTTTATCATGATAGTGCTTATTTGTCTAGTTGTGAGGATTTTTGTGTTAAGTTGAGGTGTAATCCATACTGAAGGCTGCAGTCTTTGATCTTCATCAGTAAGTACTTCAAGTCTGCTTCACTTTTAGCAAGCAAAGTTGTGTCCTCTGCTTATTGCAGGTCATTAATAAGTCTTCCTCCAATCTTGAGGCTGTGTTCTTCATATAGCCCAGATTCTCATATTATTTGCTCAACATACAGACTGAATAAGTGTGGTGAAAAGATACAACCCTGATGCACACCATTCCTGATTTTAAACCACGTAGTATCCCCTTATTTGGTTCAAACGACTGCCTCTTGGTCTAAGTACAGGTTCCTCATGAGCACAATTGTTTTGGGAATTCCTATTCTAAGCAATGTTATCCATAATTTGTCATGATCCACACAGTCGAATGCTTTTGTATAGTCAATAACACACAAGTAAACGTCTTTCTGGTATTCTCTGCTTTCAGACAAGATCCACCTGACATCAGCAATGATATCCCTCGTTCCAAGTCCTCTCCTGAATCCAGCTTGAATTTCTGGCAGTTCCCTGTTGAAGTACTGCTGCAGCCACTTTTAAATGATCTTCAGCAAAATTTTACTTGCATGTGATATTAATGATATTGTTCAATAATTTCTGCATTCTGTTGGATCACCTTTCTTTGGAATGGGCACAAATATGGATATCTTCCAGTTCATTGGCCAGGTAGCTGTCTTCCAAATTTCTTGACATAGACAACTGAGCACCTCCAGCACTACATCTGTTTGTTGAAACATCTCAAATGATATTCCGTCAATTCCTGGAACCTTATTTTTTGCCATTCCCTTCAGTGCAGCTTGGACTTCTTCCTTCAGTACTATGGGTTCCTGATCATATGCTACCTCCTGAAATGGGTGAATATCGACCAATTCTTTCTGGTACGGTGACTGTATTTTCCTTCCATTTTCTTTTGATGCTTCCTGCATCATTAAATATTTTCCCCACAGAATTTGTCAGTATTGCTACTAAAGGCTTGAATTTTTTTCTTCAGTTCTTTCAGCTTGAGAAATGCCGAGAGTCTTCTTCCCTTTTGGTTTTCTAACTCCAGGTCTTTGCACATGTCATTATAATACTTTACTTTGTCTTCTTTAGCTGCCCTTTGAAATCTTCTGTTCAGCTCTTTTATTTCATCATTTCTCTTGTTCACTTTATCTACTCTACGTTCAAGAGCAAGTTTCAGAGTCTCTTCTGACATTCATTTTGGTCTTTTCTTTCTTTCCTGTCTTTTTCATGTATGATGTCCTTGATGTCATTTCACAGCTCATCTGGTCTTCAGTCATTAGTATTCAATGCATCAAATCTATTCTTGAGATAGTCTCTGAATTCAGGTGGGATATACTCAGGGTTGTACTTTGGCTCTGTTGGACTTGTTTTAAGTTTCTTCAGCTTCAACTTGAACTTCCATATGAGTAATTGATGGTCTGTTCCACAGTTACCCCCTGGCCTTGTTCTGAATGATGGTATTGAGTTTCTCCATTGTCTCTTTCCACAAACGTAGTCGATTTGATTCCTGTGTATTCCATCTGGTGAGATTCATTTGTATAGCTGCCATTTATGTTGTTGAAAAAGGTATTTGCAATGAAGAAGTCATTGGTCTTGAAAAATTCTATCATACGATCTCCCATGTCGTTTCTATCACAAAGACCACATTTTTCAACTACCAATCCTTCTTCTTTGTTTCCAACTTTTGCATTCCAATCAGCAGTAATAATCAATGCATCTCAAGTGCATGTTTGATCAATTTCAGACTGGAGAAGTTGGTAAAAACCTTCAATTTCTTCATCTTTGGCCTTAGTGGTTGGAGCGTAAATTTGAATAATAGTCGTACTAACTGGTCTTCCTTGTAAGTGATGGATATTATCCTATTACTGACACCGTTGTACTTCAGGATAGACCTTGAAATGTTCTTTTCAATGATGAATGTGACACCATTCTTCTTAAGTTTGTCATTCCCAGCATATAGACCATACATCTGTTCAATTCAAAATGGCCAATATGAATCCCTTTTAGCTCACTAATGCCTAGGATATGGTGTATTTCATTTGTGACAACTTCCAATTTTCCTAGATTCATACTTCTTACATTCCATGTTCCAGTTATTAATGGATGTTTGCAACTGTTTCTTCTCATTTTGAGTCATGCCACATCAGCAAATGAAGATCCGTAAAGCTTGACTCCATCCAAGTTATTAAGACCTACTACTTTGAGAAGGCAGCTCTTTCCTAGTCATATTTTAAGTGTCTTCCTACCTGAGGAGCTCATTTTCTAGCACTATACCAGACACTGTTCTTCTGCTATTCATAAGATTTTCACTGGCCAATTTTTTCAGAAGTAGATTGCCAAGTCCTTCTTCTTAGTCTGTCTTAGTCTGGAAGCTCTGCTGAAACCTGTCAACCGTGGGTAACCCTGCTGGTATTTGAAATGAGAAGAAACAGTTGCAAACATCCATTATATTTGGAATGTGGAATATACAAAGTATGAATCTAGGAAAATTTGAAGATGTCGAAAATCAAATGGAACACTTGAAGATAGATATCCTAGGCATTAGTGAGCTGAAATGGACTAGTATTGGCCATTTTGAATCAGACAATCCACTATGCCAGGAAAGACAAATTGAAGAGGAACAGTGTCACATTCATTGTCAAAAAAAATATTTCAAGATCCATCATAAAGTACAACACTGTCAGTGATAGGATAATATCCATATGCCTACAAGGAGGACCAGTTAATACAACTAATATTTGAATTTATGCATCATCCATTAAGGCCAAATATGAAGAAATTGAAGATTTTTACCAACATCTGCAGTCTGAAATTGATCAAACATGCAATCGAGATGCACTGATAATTATTGGTGATCGAAATGCAAAAGTTGGAAACAAAGAAGGATTGGTAGTTGGAAAATATGATCTTGGTGATAGAAACAATGTGGGAGATCACATGATAGAATTTTGCAAGACCGACAACCTATTCATTGGAAATACTGTCTTTCACAACATAAAAGGCGACTATACACGTGGACCTAGCCAGATGGAATACATAAGAATCAAATTGACTACATCTGTGCAAAGAAACGATGGAAAAGTTCAATATCATCAGTCAGAGCAAGGCCAGGGGACAACTGTGGAACAGACCATCAATTGCTCATATGCAAATCCATGTTGAAGTTGAAGAAAATTAGAACAAGTCTCCAAGTGCCAAAGTATGACCTTGAGTATAGCCACCTGAATTTAAAGAGCATCTCAAGAACAGATTTGATACATTGGACACCAATGACTGCAGACCAGAAGAGTTGTGGGATGATGTCAAAGATATCACACATGAAGAAAGCAAAAGCTCGTTAAAAAGACAGGAAGGAAAAAAAAAGACCAAAATGGATATCAGAAGAGACTCTGAAACTTGTTCTTGAACATAGAGTAGCTAAAGCCGAATGGAAAAAATGATGAAGTCAAAGAGCTGAACAGAAGATTTTAAAGGGCAACTCAGGAAGACAAAGTCAAGTATTTTATTGAAATGCGCAAAGACCTCAAATTAGAAAACCAAAAGGGAAGAACACGCTAGGCATTTCTCAAGCTGAAAGAACTGAAGAAAAGGTTTGAGCCCCTAGTTGTGATATTGACGGAATACCAGTTGAGGTGTTTCACCAAAGGGGTGCAGCACTGGAAGTGCTCACTTGTCTATGCCAAGAAATTTGGAAGAGAGATACCTGGCCAGTTGACTGGAAGAGATCCATATTTATGCCTATTCCAAAGAAAGGTGATCCAGCCAACTTCCAAAATTATTGAACAATATCATACACAAGTAAAATTTTGCTGAAGATCATTCAAAAGTGGTTGCAGCAGTACATCAACAGGGAACTGCCAGAAGTTCAAGCTGGATTCAGGAGAGGACTTGGAACGAGGGATGTCATTGCTGATGTCAGGTGGATCTTGGCTGAAAGCAAAGAACACCAGAAAGATGTTTATCTGTGTGTAATTGACTATACAAAGGCATTCGACTGTGTGGGTCATGACAAATTATGGATAGCATTGCTTAGAATGGAAATTCCAGGACACTTAATCGTGCTTATGAGGAATCTGTACTTAGACCAAGAGGCAGTTGTTTGAACAAAACAAGAGGATCCTGCATGGTTTAAAGTCAGGAAAGGTGTGCGTTAGGGTGTATCCTTTCACCATACTTATTCAATCTGTATGCTGAGCAAACAGTCTGAGAAGCTGGACTATATGAAGAAGAATGGGGTATCAGGATTGGAGGAAGACTCATTAACAATCCACTTTATGCAGATGACAAAACTTTGCTTGCTGAAAGTAAAGAGGACTTGAAGCACTTACTGATGAAAATCAAAGACTATAGCCTTCAGTATGGATTACACCTCAACATAAAGAAAACAAAAATCCTCACCACTGAACCAGTATGTAACAGCAGGATAAATGGAGAAAATATTGACGTTGTCAAGGATTTTATTTTACTTGGATCCACAATCAACACCCATGAAAGCAGCAGTCAAGAAATCAAACGACAAATTGCAGTGGGCAAATGTGGTATAAAAGATCTCTTTCAAGTGTTAAAAAGCAATGATGTCACCTTGTGGACTAAGGTGTGCCTGACTGAAACCATGGTATTTTCAATCTTCCATATGCATGTGTTAGATGGACAATGAATAATGAAGGCAGAAGAAGAATTGATGTCTTGAATCATGGTGTTGATGAAGAATATTGAATGTACTATGGACTGCCAGAAGAACAAACAAATTTGTCCTGGAAGTACAGCCAGAATGCTCCTTAGAAGGTAGGATAGTGAGACTTTGTCTTACGTACTTTAGATATGTTATCAGGAGGTATCAGTCACTGGAGAAGGACATCATACTTGGTAAATAGAAGGTCATCAAAAATGAGGAAGACTCTCAAGGAGATGGATTGACATAGTGGCTGCAACAGTGGTCTCAAGCATAACAACGTTTGCGAGGATCACAAAGGACTGAGCAGCGTTTTGTTCTATTGTACATAGGGTTGCTATGACTCTGAATCAACTGGAGGGTACCTAACAACAACATATATATATATAGTAAAAAATTAGTATCTATGCTCATCTTCCTGAATAACTCATCTAGTCTTATGGGTTCAAATTCCATTGATTTGCTGATGAAAATGAAGATAGAGATTTGTTCTGAATTTGAATAGTTGGAAAATCTCAGGTAAGTTTTTTCCATCACGTTATTCTCAAAGACCAGTTTAACAACACCATATAGGGAAGGGTTCCACAACTTTGACACTATTAACTTTTTGGACCAGATATTTCTTTTTCACATGGTGTTGGGGGAGGGAAACCCATCCTGTGCCTCGTGGAGTGTTTAGCAGCATTCCTGGTCTCTACCCACTAGATGCCAATAGAGTACCTGCCCCCTTATTGTGACAATCAAAAGTGTCTTCAGACATTGCCAAATGTCTCCTGGTAGGCAAAATCACCTCTAGTTGAAAGCCACTGGTATAGATAATGAAAGAAGGAAGACTAGAAATAATCCCCATAGAGACAGAGGAAAAAGCCTGGGTCCGAGTACTCACCTAATTATTAATTAAGCCAATTTAAAAATTAAACATTGAGAACATTAAATCTAGAGAAACAGGAAGCTCCTGAGGTAAGATTTTTTAATCTTCTGACTGCAAAGAAATATTTTGTGTATAGTTGATACCAAAATACCTTTCAAAGAGCTGTCCCCATGGACAAAGCTGACTGTATACTTTGACTAAAATTTCTGTATTTATGCAGGGAGGCAATGAGATAAGAGGTTGGTTAGGTGCAGGGATGGATTACCCAATAAGCAAGGTGAGCACATGCTTAGGGGAATCAACAAAACAGAGGTACCAGTTGTCCGACGCAAAGACTACTGGATGCCAAGGAGACAGGACACAAGGAAAAGCGAGTGCCACAGTGGGAAGGAACTGGAAGGGCACCAAATGAAATTGATACCATTTTATAAATTTTATATACATTAACATTATATTTTCCTTTTCATTTCGGACAGATCTGGTATAACCTCACACTTAGTTCTCGCCCTTCAACCACATAAGAACATGCCAGTGGCGCTATAATCGCATGTCTTGTGAGGTATCTAGTCCTGTGCAAAGCGAACCAAAATGCATCTTCAGATTGAGCATGCTCTTGAATTTGTATCATGCTCTTTGTGATCACTGTTGCCCCCATTGAGTATCAGCAGTAGTCCAACGAACTGTGAAGATGCAGCGTCAAAGGATGGAAAATGAGTGCCCAAGTTTCTAAGTACTATTTCAAGATGAAAAAACACTCATGTAGATCTGCAAAGGACCCGCCAACAAACATTAAACAACAAACAAATGAAATTATTTCCAACTGAGCTTTGTAAGTGCTATTTCTTTTGACTCTCAGACCTGAAGAACAACATTACATATTCCAAATCAGTTTTTTTTTTATTAATTTTCAAATATAAATTTTTGTGTTAATGTCCAAATTTGAATGTCAATTTTATTTTATAAATTTTACTTGTTTTATAAATTTGATTTATTTTCAGTTATTCAAATTTACTTGCTATGGTAGAACCAAATTTAAAAAGTGATATAATTGTATATCCAGGTAAAATGAAATGGCAAAACCCAGTGGAGCACAAAAATGAAAGCTTGCAGAAGATGAAAAGGATTTGTTATTCCCTTAAGACAATTTCAAAATTAACTACCTTTTTAAAACATGATGAATTAGAAGGAGACTTCTTCCATTGAACACTTGAGTTTAATGGGTACAAACTTGCTGTAGTAAAAAAAAAATACTTACGGTTTAGGAAGTGAAACTATTTTAGAATTTGAAATTGTCTGCAGACTCCATAATTAACAGAAATATAGATTCTGCTTTGTGGAATAATTTTTCCTTTAATGATGTAAATTATTGGATATAAAGAGGGCCAAGTAATTGTCAACATCACAATGGATCGTTCTAAAATGCACGTCAAAAATTTCCGGATTAACAAACAAGGTTCTGTAGCCAGATATATTTCTAGGGTGCAAAGTTAAAAGTGAAAATTATAGGAGGGAGTGACTACTGTATTCTTCATCAGTAGGCTCTGTGTATTGTCTTGCAAACTCTTGTTGTTTTTGTTAGGTGCCATTGAGTCAGTTCCGACTCATAGCGACCCCATGTACAACAAAATGAAAAAACACTGCCCGGTCCTGCGCCATCCTCACAATCATGGTTATGCTTGACCCCATTGTTGCAGCCACTGTGTCAGTCTATCTCCTTGGGGGTCTTCTCTTTTTCGCTGACCCTCTACTTTACCAAGCATGATGTCTTTCTCAAGAGACTGGTCCCTCCTGATAAAATATCCGAAGAACATAAAGCAAAGTCTCACCAACCTTGCTTCCAAGGAGCATTCTGGCTGTACTTCTTCCAAGGGAGATTTGTTCGTTCTTCTGGCAGCCCATGGTATATTCAATATTCTTCACGAACATCGTAATTCAAAGGTGTCAACTCTTCTTCAGTCTTCCTTATCCATTATCTAGCTTTCGAATGCCTATGAGGTGATTGAAAACATCATGGCTTAGGTCAGGCACACCTTAGTCCTTAAAGTGACATCTTTGCTTTTTAACACTTGAAGAGGTCTTTTACAACAAATATGCCCAATGGAATAAGTCGTTTGATTTTTTTGACTGCCACTTCCATGGGTGTTGATTGTGGATGCAAGCAAAATGAAATTCTTGACAACTTCAGTCTTTTCTCTGTTTATCCTGATGTTGCTTATTTGTCCAGTTGTGAGGATTTTTGTTTTCTTTATGTTGATACGCAATCTATACTGAATGCTGTATTCTTTGATCTTCGTCATTAAGTGCTTCAAATCCTCTTCACTTTCAGCGAGCAACGTTGTGTCATCTGTGTATTGCAGGTTATTAACGAGTCTTCCTCTAATCCTGATGCCACGTTCTTCTTCATATAGCCCAGCTTCTTGGTTATTTGCTCAATATACAGATTGAATAAGTACTCAGCAAACTATTCAGTCCTAAATCATTTAATTCTTGATTTACTAGGGATGGGTTTGGTGATGGGCACAACTCAAATATGATTGATAAACATGAAAACAGTTCAATTCAAAGAGATTGCATATTGTCATATTTAAACTAAAGACATGGTTTTGGTTTAACTCATGACCTGGAAACACAAATTAACAGAGAACATCAGTACTGGGAGGCTGTTTTGCAACCCATTGTTGCTGTTATTATAAAAACTACTAACACAGACTATGTTTTCTAGAAAGAAATGAAGTGTCTGGGTCCCCACAAAATGGAAATTTCTTGGGTTTACTTGAACTTGTTGCTAAGTTTGATCCATTTTTAGCAAGTCACATCTCAAGATATGGTAGTACAGGAAAGGGCAACCCATCATATATGCGAAGAATTAATGAAATTAATAAGTGATAAAGTTTGATCAACTATTTTCATTGAAATAAGTATAGCCTGATATTTCAGTTTGTCTGTAGATTTCACTCCTGATTTTTCTCATACAGATCAGTTAAGTATTGTTTTATGATACGTATCTCCAATAGATGGAAAACTTGTCTTGTGATTTACCACATTTACTAGCTTAAAAAGTCATACTGGTGGAGAAATTGTGAATCAAGTACTTCGTTATTTATGTGAAGTTTGCAAAGTCGATTTTTCTAAGTGCAGAGGCCAGTCCTATGACAATGCTGCCAATATGTCAGGGTGTTATAAAGGCACGCAGCAGAAAGTTTTAGAACGTAATGAATATGTCATTTTCATACCTTGTGCTGTGCATCACTTAATCTTGTAAGACGTAGGGCAGTAGAGTCTTTGCTGGAAGCAGTTGATGTTTTTTCTACTGTTCAGTCACTCTGCAGGCTTTTTGCTGCCTCTACTCACCGAGGGGCAGTTCTTAAAACATAATTAGGCCATGATTGAGTGTTAAAATGTTTGTCTAATACATTTTGGGAAGCCTGTATGCTGTAGCAATGAATGCAATCCTGCAATCGTACGTTCAGATTCTAGATGCTTTACAAAATGTTGCTGAAGATCAGACACAAAAAGGAGATACCAAAAGAGAAGCTGAAAACATAGCCAACAAAATGCAAATACTAGAGTATGTATTTATATCGGTCATGTGGAATAATATATTGCAGCATTTTCACTGGATGAGTCAAGCTCATGCACAGATCTCTACCAGGCATTTAACAGATTATTTACCTAATTTAAGAGAAGATTTTGAAAATTCTGAAAACACGGTAAAACAAATACTGCCAAATACTGATTTTCAACCAGTTCACCATTCCAGAAGCATTAGAAAGAAACAAGTTATGACAGAAGTGCTCTGGAAGTATTGAGTGCCAGAGATCAATTTCGCGTAACCACATATTACACCATCATTGACATACTTGAATCCGGCATGAGAAGAAGGGGGGAAGTGTATGAAGTTCTTTCAAATGGATTTTCCTTCTTAAACAATGTGGATATACCTGATGAAAAATGCATGAACGTATCCAAGAAATTAGTGCAGGGTTATCTTGATGACTTAAAAACAAATCCTAACCAAGAAGTGTGACAATTTCATTCTTACATGAGAAATAAGTTTATAGACTCAGGAAAGACAAATTTTTACTCATATAGGCAGGTATGATTCCATAGTAGACAAAATGCAATGCAAATTTCCCAATGTTGAAATTGCTTTATGAATATTCCTAACTTTAATGATAACAAATTGCATAACAGAGCACTCATTTTGGTCCCTAAAGAGACTCAGAAAATCTCATGGTACAACAATGATTCAAGAAAGACCAATTCATTATCCTTATTATGTATGGATGTAGATATTGTTCTTAACTGTGATGAAATCATTGAAAAATTTGTAAAAGCAAAGAGTAGAAAGAAATATTTTAAATTATAACATGTTAGAGATGAAAGATCTATCTAAAAATAGAAGTATTAATTTGTAGTAATATTTGTTTTCTGATCATTAGATTTTCTTTTATGATATCTTTTCATTTGTTCATTTATAAATAGCATTTATTAAAAAACAGGCATCAAAATTGAAGTATGAGCCGTTTAAAACAAAATGAGTCAAAGTCAATTTTTTGTTGTGGGAGAGCAACAGAATTTTCCATTGATTGTTGAAACATCTAGGTTCACTGACTCATTTCTTTGTTGTAGAATATGTGAATATTGTTTTTGTAGAAAACATGATATATAGTAAAAATCTCAGTACCTCATATCCACTAAAAATTTTATAATACAGTTCATTTTATTCCACTAAAATAGTATATGCCACTTTTGTGTTTAATCGCTAATATTAAAGTCCCATTTAAAAAGAAGTTACATCACGGATGGCTAAGACAAACACACACACATACACATATTTCCATATATACATGTGTATATATATAACGTACATATCCCATTCGAATGCAATGAGTAAGCAGAGGAGGGGGAACCGCTGATTATCAGTGTTTAGGGCCCTCACATGCCTTAATGTGGCCCTGGTGAGGAGTCAAAATTCCAGATGTTCATTTGCTTGATTGCTGACCTTCGTAATAACATTTGTTTTCTCCATTTAACATTGCCAAGTGAAACTAAACATTCCTCATGGACTTACAAGTACATAAGCCCAGGGCTCTTTTTTAGCTCGGTAGATATTCCTGTAGGGTCAATCTACACGGTCAATCAGATGAGCTATTAATGCATCAGTTACAAAATGGTTATTTCAGATTGACTGTGTAGGATCCCATGGATCACTTACTGTCCTAATAAGTGAGCAAATTAAATTGATGGTCGAAGGTTAATTATACAGAGTCACATAAATTTATAATTTTCACTCTTCCTTCTTTCTCTATAGCTTGCATTCTTAGTTTCCATTAATTTCGTCTTTCCTTTTTTATACCAACATTCTTCTTTTGATGGTTCCAGAAAAAAAGGCAAGGGTTATAGTAGTAAATATGGGAGAGGGCTATATATTTTTTACCAAAATTGGGAAGGAACTGTAGTGTTTTAAATAAACAAAACCTTGCAGTCTCTGTATAATCCCTGATCTCTCATTAAGGGGAGTCTTCCTGGATTTGAAAGAGATGGCAGATTCAAACTGTTCTTAATAGTTACCTTTTGTATACCTTGTATTTGTCAGCCTGTGGTCTTATTATAATTTTTTTTCATGTGCTTAGACTAACTGCTAAAGTAATCTGAATCATGGTGTGATTTGTTCAGAGTTTCTGTGACTTGTTTTACGATATTTCTTTAAAGTACACTGAAATGCCTGTATTTGGCAGTTTTTGTTGAAACAGTGACTATTTTTGTTTAAAATCACAAATATGAAAGTTTGACAATATTAATCTTATTTTGCTTTATGTGTATTTCTGATGTTTTTTTACATCAGAGCCAAAATGGAAATCTGAAATGTAATGCTACATTTATTATGAAGGCATTGGAGAAAATGTTAAAGAGGAAGCAGGAAGTTTGAAAAAGTCTTGATTATATTTCCATAAATATTTGTTCAGAAGGTGCAGCAAATTCCAATATGCAAAAGCTATTAAAACAAACCCTTTCTGCTTTCTTTTTCTTCCCTAGGAGTTTTGCAGAATTTCTAATTACACCTTTTCTTCTCCACTCAGTATTATAGATTTGCATTTCGTGAGGCTGATATTTAATAATTATGTATTTAACCACTGCGCCACCAGGGCTCCAATAATTATGTAGAAGTAAAAAATCCAAGGCCATGGACCACAGAATTTGTACATATAAAGTTGTTGATGGAATTAGAAACAGAATGGAATTAATGTATAGGTCTCATTTACCACAGCCTGATGATTTCTGAAGGAAGTGGTTCAGACTTTACAAATTCTTGTGAAAGATGAGAAGAATATATTTCATTTCATGATAAAAATGAACTCTGGCGCGCATTTGAGTTTATTTTGCTTAAGAGAAATGAACTGTATTTTTGAAAGTGAATTGAGAATCTATTTTACTCATCAAATTTCTACAAAAGTGGATCAAGGGTGAGACTTTACCCCCACAAAAAAAAAAAAAAAAAGCAAAAATCTTTCAAGCCCCTTGCTCAAACTCATATGACCTTGGTTTATTCTTTCCCTCAGTTAAAATCCACTAGTTTATAAAATGTCCCAGAGATGACAAATGGAGATTTTCTCTGATTGTAATGTCTTTCCACTAGTGCAAAGTTTCCTGTGTAGTGGAAAGAACTGGAGTCAGAAACTCTCACCCAGGCTCTGCCTGAATCCCCTATTTATTCTTAGGGAAGTCACTGGTTGTCTCTGGACCTTTGGTTCCTTATCTGCAAAATAAGATGATCAGAAAAGAAACCCTCCAAGGCACTGGTGGTTCAGAAATACTATTCTCACCTTCTTTGTGGGACGTGGAAGCTTGTGTGTTGCTGTGGGTTCAGGGTTCAGTGGAACTTCTGGACTAAGATGGACCAGGAAGAAAGGCCTGGAGATCAACTTCCTATGAGTCCCTAGGGATCCCAATGGTCCAATCTGCAACTTATCATGGGGATGGCACCAGACCAGGCAGTGTTTTGTTCTCTTGTACATGGAGTCTCCATGAGTTGGGGGCTGACTCACCAGCAGCTAACAACAACAAAGTTCCTTCTAACTTCCCATATGAACATGTTCTTTAAGTCCTAATGTGGAATGATCGTGGCAAATTAGGCGGAACATCAGTGTGGGATGAGTTACTTTAGAAAATTAGTTTTATCCTTCTACAAATTAATTTTTTTTTGCTACAAAATAATTTCTCCCTAAAAACTAAATCCCCCTTGTCATTGAAATTTTCAGTAATTATCACAACTAACATCTTTTATTTCAACTGTAGGAGAGAAACATGAGATAGCTGAATAATAGCTCAGTAGAAAATGCTATTTCTTGTTGCTATACTTTGCTGTTAAAGAGATAAACAACTGTGGCAAATTGTGGTGAGAGTCAGAATTTTGGCATAAAACGTATTTTATAGACTCAGAAAAAAAGTGTGTGTGTCCAGCTCTGAATCCAAGCACCTGACTGAATGGATGAGAGAAAACAAATTGGCTTGTCTATTTATTCATTCTTTTACATCTCTGAGCTTTGCCTGGGTAAAGCCATCTTCCTCCTGAGTTACTGCCTTCAACCTCAGTGTGCTTCATTTTTTCTCTTGTGTCATTACCTGAACTCCTAGGACCTGCTTATTTCATGAACCCTTTCTCGATTAACTAGATAAAAATTGGTGCATTCTAATAGCCTCTCCTCTTCCACTCCTTTTTAACCCTCGGTTTTGATACAGGAATAGAGTGAAAGAGGGAGTAATATACTCATTTTGCTTTGAAGAATTTTCCTTCACCCCAATGCTTCTGAAAAGTTAGAAACCATTCTTGTGTCTATTCGGCCTAGAATATTGTCTCACTAAACCTGGGGAAAACGTCTTTGAATGTTTTAATTCAATTTTTAAAAAGTGTGTTCCCCAAAATGAACCATCTAAACCTCACCTTTTTACCTTACACAATTTTAATCTGCATACATCTTAGAGTATGAAAAAAAAGACTCATTTTTTTCATGCAATCATAAACTAGATAATGTTGAGCTGGATGGCTTGTAAGAACAGAAATTTATCCTCTCACAGTTCTGCAAGTTAGGAGTCTGAAATCATGTCAACTCTTTCTGGGGTCTCTGAGGAAGAATCTGTTCTATGCCTCTCTCCTAGCTTCTGGTGATCCTTGATGTGCCAATCTCTGCCCCATCCGAGTCTCCCTGTGCCTCCTCTCCTCTTTTACAGAACATCACTTAGATTGGATTAGGTCCCCTCCTACTCCAGTATGACCTCATGTTAACTTACATAATAACACCTTCCAAGACCCTATTTCCAAACAAGATTAAATTCACAGGTTAGAACTTCAACAGAGCTTTCTGGGGGACACAATTCCATCCATAACAGGAAACACTGACTATAAATGACACAGAGTACATTTTATATTACTCTGTATCATGGATTGAATTGTGTCCCCTTAAAATACGTGTTCACTTGGCTAGCCGTGATTTCCAGTATTGTGTGGTTGTCCTCCATTTTGTGATCTGATTATTCTCCATTTTGTGATGTGTTGTAAATCCTAGCCTCTAAGCCTGTGGTTATGGTCACATTTGGGAGCGAGCTGTCCGTTACGTTAATGAAACAGGATTAGGTCATGTTAATGAGGATTAAGGTGGGATGTAACACCCTTACTCAGGTCACAGCCCTGATCCAACGTAAGGGGCATTTCCCTGGGGTATGGCCTGCATCATCTTTTGTCTTACAAGAGATAAAAGGAGAGAGAAGCAGGTAGAGAGAGGGAGACCTCAGTACCACCAAGAAAGAAGAGTCTGGAGCGGAGAGCATTCTTTGGACCTGGAGTCCTTGTGCAGAGAACCTTCTAGACCCAGGAGAAGACTGTTGCCAAGACACATGGAGATCTCCAAGGAACACTGGTCCCACAGATATTGAAAGGAGACAAAGAACTTCCCTCAGAGCTAACAGAGAGAGAAAGCCTTCCCTTAGAGCTGGCGCCCTGAATTCAAACTTCTAGCCTCCTAGACTGTTAGAGAATAAATTTCTGTTTGTTAAAGCCATCCACTTGTATTTCTGTTGCAGCAGAACTAGACATCTGATTCCTGAATATGAGTTCTTTTATTCTCAACAAATTTGTATTGCCTCAAAAATCCTTCATAAACACCCTAGCGTTAGCTGCTGCAATAAATACCACCCCTAAAATTCAGTATTTTAGCACACTAGAGTTAATTTCTCACTCACATAACGGTCCAGTGTGGGTATTCCTGGCCAGCAGGTAGACTCCTACTACATGGTGATTGGGATCCAAATTTTTCTATCTTGTCCTACCCTAGGGTTTCAAGTTCTCTTCTTTGAGACGGCAAATAGAGAAGAAATGTTTTAACTTGTAGTGATCATTATGGTTGACTCTACATCTCCCACGAAGTCTCAGAGAACAAATCTGAGATAATCAGATTTATTTTTCTAGTGCATGGTTTGGGGAGAGCCTGTGAACCAATATCTGATGGTAAGTTTGTTGGGGGATCTCTGGGAAAAGTCTTCTCTTCCTTAAGAGAGAGCCACAAGAAAGTTGTTCTTCCTTTTTTTCTCTCTCTGGACTGTAGTGTCTGGATATGATGCCAGGAACTACTACTAGTTAAGCATAATGACAATGCTAAAGGTTGAAAATGAAGAAATGTAAAGCAACCAGATACTTGATGTTATTGTCAGGCTGCTGAATCAATCCAGGAGCCTCATTACTTCTGTAGTTCTTTTTCATGTATGAATTAGTAAAAAAATCTTTATTGTTCTAGTCACATTATGTTAGGTTCCTTAAAACTTCTCACTAAAGGAACTCTTACCTGGGTGAGCTTCTTTTTTGTGGTGATGAGCTGTAATAAAATTTGGTTAAATAATTTTTGTTTGCAGTTACTGTATGCAAGGCGCTGGGCGAGGTACTATACGGTGGTGAAATTTTTTTTGTTCTTAATGTTTTTTTTTTTAATTCTTAATGAATTTCACTATATTTCAAATGAGTAATATACAATAAAAAGTTGCTGAAGAATACTTATGTTTTCAGCAACGCTCTGGCACTGCATATTTTCCATGTGATACTGTTTTGTATATTCCAATCTCTGCATTCAAATTTATCGTTTTGATCTTTTAGTGAGATTTACATATTTGAAATTATAAGCAAATGCATACTAGAAATGGAGCTGAAATGAGTCCAGGGGCTTTTGTCAATTTTCTAAATATCACTTACCAGTAATATTTTAACATTTGCATGGTATGTATAAAAAAAAAAGTTTGCTATTTCCCAATTCACAACAGATTGCATGAGAAGTTACTTCATTGTCTGTGTTGAAGTAACTGCTTAGATTGGAACAGTTTATTTTGCCATTCACTTTTTCTGCTATAAATTCAGAAATTGCTTTGGAGGTAAATTTAGTACAATTTTATTTCATTTGTTTCTCTGTCCTTAGCATGCCATAGCTGATCTGTCTGATCCAGAAGTCAGTGTTTAATGTGTCTTCTGAACATGAGCATATTCTAGAAATAGACATTTGCCTGTGAAAATTCCAGTCTGCCTGGCCCTTGTACGGTCTTACTGGTGGAATCATTAGTGAACTTGGATTGCAGCAACCTCCACCGCTTTTGCTCTCTTTAGAAAATGACATAAGGTGAGCAGGGATTCAGAATTAATTCAGCCTTTGCCCTATTGGCGAATGACCCATATGAGTCAATTTAATGATAATGGAAAAATGCTTTGGGTTCTTTAACAGCCATTTGGAAAATTCCCAGGCTTGGAAAAAAAAAATAGTGCTTATTATTATTAACCTATACAACGACCTTTTTCCCATTTAGAAATTGAACAGTACATTAGGATGAAGTTTATTACAGTTCAGAACTTGATGACAATTTTTCCCTTCTGTAGTAAGAATTTCCTTGTTTTGCTCCAACCACATGCTTTCTGTGTTGGCTTTAGTAGTACGCATAGCACTTTGTTAGAGAAAATGGTCAATTAATCTCAGTTGCAACAGTTTAGTTTAGTCCATCACCACAAAACCATGATACAAGTCTTAACATGATGCAGATGTTACTGTGATCCGAGACATGAACTCATTCTCTATCCTGTGGTATCCCAGTTCATTGGTGTATCTTTGGACTTTGGCAGAAAATTAAAGCATTCACAGGATTTATTTTTACAGGCTTTTTTTCTTCTTTCTTTCCTTCTTCAGTGTGTGGGAATTAAATAGATGCTTCTTATTTTTGGCTTTGCCATTGATGCCTTTCTTGAGCCAAATTTAAGAATAATTCTGTATTTTAGTTTCACCTGCTTTTTTTCATAGGATACTTATGGTGCCTAAGGAATTTCTTAAATGGGAAAAATGGGCAGTAGAAGGTGGGGCCCATTCATTTATTCATTCATTCAGTAAATATTTATTGAGAGCCTGCTATGTTTCAGGCACTCTGATAGGTTCTAGGAAGCACAGAGGAGAGCAAAAGCAAGCGTAGTCTGGGCCCACAAGACATTGAGTACTTACAGAGAAAAGAATGCCTTTGAAAAACATCAGCTCACTTAACCAGGGTTCCCAGGAAAATAGAATAAATGAACTAATCAGCTAGGCATCCCCTAGATAGAAGGTTGTTAAGCAATCCAGTTAAGAGTGGAAGAGTTAGGCCAGAGTCAGTCAGGTAATCTGTGACTCATCTGTTCTCATCATACCATTCAGCCCACAGGAACTATCGAGCAGCTGGTAGTGCCAGGCACCATGCTATCTGCTGGGAATATGGAAATGAATGAGATACAGGCCTTGCACTTGGGACACAGTTTAGAAGGTCAACAGACAAGTAAACTAGGAATTAAAAATGCTTTATGATGAGCTACAGATGATGGAAGAACTAGCATAAAATACAAGAGAATCCTAAAGATTTTGATCCTAGGTAGGGTGGTTATGAAAAGATTTTCTGGAGAAAAGGATATTTAAATTCGGTTGTGAAGACTGAGTGGGCATTAGCCGGGTGAAAGGCACTCCAGGCATAGGAAATAGAATAAGCCACGAACAGAGAGACATGAGAGCATATGGCATGACTGGGGACTTCTAAAATTGTTTATTAAGGGTGTTTGTAGAGGAAGGTCTGTGTCAAGAAGTGGTGACACTTGAGATTGGAACTGTAGCCAGAGGCCAGATCAGAAAAGGTCTTATATGTAATGAAAGGAACTTGTAATGGTTCCCTCTGATATGACGGAGGGAACGTTTGTGGTTCAATGGTAGCATTGTCTCCTTCCATGCAGGAAACCTAGATTCGATTCCTGGCCAGTGCACCTCACGTGCAGCCCCCACCCACCTGTCAGTGCTGTGATGCTGAACAAGTTTCAATGGAGCTTCCAGACTAAGATGGACTAGGAAGAAAGACCTGGTGATCTACTTCTAAAAATCAGCCAGTGAATACTCTATAGATCCTAACGTCTGTTCCCCAACCAATCATGGGGATAGTGCAGGACTGGGAAGTATTTTGTTCCATTGTGCATGGGGTCACCATGAGCTGGGGGCTGACCTAATGAGAGCTAACAACATCAACAATATGATGGAGAGGCTTGGAAGCTTTTTATGCAGCAAAGAGATCAAATCCTCTTTGGAAAGGCACGTCGCTGAGATGGAGAAGAACGAAGGCAGGGAAATATCACCAGAGTAATCAGGTGAGATATTTCAGAGAAGTTCAAGCATTAAAACTAACCTCAGAGGTGACTGATTAGATGTAAGAATAAAAAGAACCTAGCGAAAAAGCCCAGAAGTTCTGCCCTGTGAGAATGGAAGGTGGGGAGGAGGGAGGGCAGAGCTTTTTACTGAGTTGGGAAATAAGGAGGCAGCTAAGTGAGCAGTTCAGTTTATATATTGAGATGAAAAGTGGCAGGAGACATGTGGTTCTTTAAGTCTGTGGCTTATAAAAGAGGTCTGAGATGAAAAAGGACCTTACCCTTGGTTTATTGCTCTGCTGTTGCTTTCTTATCTTTGAACTCTTGGAAGTGATGTTCAGTGGTACCACGGCGCATGTGCACGAGCAGAGGCGATACATGCGATATTCACGTCCGTGTGCCTTGCTGCTCGGCTCGCATACACTGTTCTTTCTGTTTCGTGAGCACAGAGTTCCAGTGGACCCACCAAGTGTGGAGTTATTGAAACAGCAAGCACAAGTTAAGCATGTTGTATCTACAACTGTATAAGCGCAGGTGCTGGCAGCCCCGAGAGACCATGGTGTCCGTGTGACCAGAACCTGCTGTTAATGCAGAAAGAAGGCAAAGGCATTTTAAGAACACAAATTACCAAGGAGCCCTATCATACCCTTTTTTAGTCCTGTTGCTTCCTGTGTTAGCCAAACACACTGAAAAGGGTAGGGCAATACATAGCTCCTTCCCGTTAGAAAGTGCACGTATCAAGACGTGAAATAAAACTAGTTAATTCCGCGCCGTGTTTCCTCTGTTCTAGTAATGCATATGTAAGTATATATAAGCTATGAAACACAAATTGTATAATTTCGTTGACTCTGCAAGCAAGTTAAATGCTTCTTTTTTTGCACCGAAAACAGGCATTGCACAATATAAAGATGAGTGGTAAAATTCACGCTAATAATTCAAAATTTCAACTTTCTTTACTTAGAATGATATTAAATAGCAAATAAAAAAGGCACAGTGGTAAGTCAAGAGAAAGACTGCTGAAGAAAGGAAAAAAAAAAACTTTATATTTTAGTACCTTTTACAGCACCCTTTTCTGCTTTCTAAAGAAGGGCCCAACGTTTTCATTTTTGCACCGGGAGCTGCAAATTATGTTGCTTGCCTTGCTTCAGAGTCATCAGCACACAGGTGGTATTTGACCCCATGGATGTGGATGAGCTTGCACAGGTGGAAAATAGAACGAGAAGAGGACAAAGGAATGCAAACACTTCCAGGGCAAGCAGAGAAGCAGTAGCCCCTGAAGGAGACCAACGGCATAAATGGAGAGTGGGCAATCAGAACGGCAAGATGGTATGGAAATCAAGGGAGTCGAGTCTGGAAGGAAAGAGCCATCAAACGCATCAAGACATCAGGGAACAAAGACTTAAGGGTATGTTGTTGCATGCCAAGTCAATTCCGGCTCCTAGCGATCCAATAGAATAGAGTAGAACTGCCTCATAGGGTTTCCTAGGCTGAAATCTTTACCAGAGCAGATCGCCAGGACTTTTCTGCTGTGGAGCTGCCGGGTAGGTTCAAACCTCTGACATTTTATTTAGCAGCTGAGCTGATAAACCATTGCGCCACCAGGGTATAAAGCCAATAGCAAATCGTCAGCCTCTCCATTACACATATATGTTCCAATCAGCTGGCCAGGAAATATTACCAGTACTTTCCGGTATTCCCTCCCGCTAGACGTGTGGTTACTGTAAATGAGCTCTCCTTTGCACAATCTGTCGTATGCTCTGTCGGGTCACGATGGTTCTGACCTGCACCCTGTGTCCCAGCCCCATGCCGCTGACCCCTTCATGCCCTCCTGGTGGAGTGAGTGAGCTGCAACCTCCACTGGACAGCCCTGACTTAGAGCAGGGCTCAGTGTAACTTTCCAGGAGATTATAGGTCTGTTCCAAGGGACTCGGGCTAGGACAGTGGAACTCCATTTCTGATGATGGCTACAGGGCAGGGCAGGCACCGGGATTTGTAGAACCCCGTCCAAAATGCAAATGCTGGGTTCCCTCCAGGGGCAGGGAAGTAAGTCTACCCTTCCCACTGCTGAAACCCCAAACCATGGCAGACGGGTGACCCCCAAGGGATCGCAACCTGTGGTTGGGATAAGCTCAGTCCCTGGATTGGGGTGGGCGAGAGGCCCCCTCCGAGTTGCCTGCAGAATGCTTCGCACTCTGCCAACCTGGGGTAGTTTCGGCCACTGTCTTACTCAGCCCTCGGATGTCCCGCTGTGCGCCCTATCCCAACGCTCCCCAACTCATGCTCTGGTGGTGGCCCAGGGGTCTCTGCCCATCCCTCCCCCCTCTGCTGATGCTACCGGATTTCGGGCTGAGGATGGGGCGGGGGCTACCTAGAACTCATCCCATGGAGGTGGAAAGGCAGTAAGAGGTGAGGCTAGGTGTGAGCAGAGCCCTGGGACATGCTCCATGTCCCATCGGACTTCACTTGCAAACCACCAATTCAAAGATAGGATTGTAAAGAATTTCAAGACAGCAACAGCTGGGGCCCTTGTAGGCGAGCAGAGCATGGCGAAACTGCACAGGTGGCAATGAAGCCAGCCCTGGATGGTGTCAACACAATTTCGTCATGGAGCCTCCCTTTTATTTAGGTAACCAATATGGCATTTGTTTACCTGTGTCTTAACCTCTCTTGATCAAAGAGAAAAAACAGGACATAAACATTCTCTTTTGTTACTGTTTCTCTGTGTGTGTGTGTTTTATTTGTGGAAAAGGCTCATTGGGCCTGAGTGCAGATGAATATCTGAGAATCATAGGCCAGCATCACATCTTCCTGGCTTCTCTTGATGGGCTGTGAAGAGATTTGAGTGACTTTAACACAGTGGTTTTCAACTGGGAATGTTTTGCTCTCCTCCCCTGGGCACATTGACAATGTATGGGGGACATTATTGCTTGTCATAACTGGGATGGGGGTGCTATTGACATCTAGTGGGTAGAAACCAGGAATGCTGCTGAATGTTCTACATCACCAGGGGAAAGAATTATCTTGGCCAAAATTTCAAAAATGGTGAGGTTGAGGGACCTTCTGTGACATAATGATAAATATTCCTAACTAAGTTTAGTCAGTAGACTAACTTTCATTTTTGTAATGAGTATTTGCATATTATGAAAAGACAGAAAAATAAGTAAAGATACCTCTGTAGGCTCTTATCATAGAACACAAGGGCCAGAAGTAGCTTTGAAGACCATCTCATTGTGATTTTCTTTTTTAAGCTCTTTTTCTTTAGATGAATTCTTCAGTTCTTATGCCAAACTCCAGTGAACGAAGAGGTAAAGGGGGGACTGATCTTTCTTTTCGAGGTGGTTCCCGAGGCACCTTTCTGAAACCCTAGGACTCTACACAACAGTTTGAAAAATATTAATCTAGGTTAAAAGTTTCCTCAGTCAACCTACGAGAAAATTGAAGCTTAGAGAAATTAAGTGATTTTCTAGGATCACATGGCTGGCTGGGGACAAAACCAAGGTCTTCCAATTCACTGCTCTTTCAAAGTAAATAATTATACAATTTATTGCTTTTCTTTTTTTATTTCACCGAACTTTGTCTGTCAATTGACATTGTAATAGACCTTATAATCATGTATATTCACAGCACTCCTATCAGACAGAGTAGAACTGCCCCATAGGGTTTCCAAGGAATGGCTGGTGGATTCCAACTGCTTACCTTTTAGTTAAAAGCCAAATGCTTAATCACTGTGCCACCAGGGCTCCATATAAAGTCCCTGAGTGTTGTAAATGGTTAACTCACTCAGCTGCTAACTGAAAGGTTGGAAGTTTGAGTCCACCTAGAGGTACCTCAGAAGAAAGTCCTGGTGATCTACTTCCAAAAAAATCAGCCATTGAAAAAAATCAGCCTATGGAGCACAGTTCTACTCTGCCACACATGGGGTGGCCATAAGTTGGAGTTGACTCACCTACAACTGGTTGTTAGATATATATAGTTGCCCTTCCATATCTGAGGGTTCCAGGTCCACAGATTCAGCCAACCTCAGATCTAAAATATGGGAGGAGGGGGAAAGAAAGTTCCAAAAAGCAAGAAACTTAAATTTGCTGGCTAGCCAAACACTGCGTTGAATCCACACGAATGAAATGATGTGTAGGCATACCCTGCTGTAGCCTCCCACCATTTCACAGATCCTCAGTCTCTAGCACTCATTGTTTGAGCTTGCAAAGACTGAGAAAGCATTAAGTGTTAAGTGTAAGCATTAACAATTATTTATATAGATTTTCTTTGTATCAGGTACTATAAATACTCTAGAGATGATTTAACGTATACAGGAGGAAGTGTGTAGGTTACGTGCAGATACTATGCCATTTTATATACGGGACTTGAGCATCCTTGTATTTTGGTATCAGTAGGTGTCCTGGAACGAATCCCCTGTGGATACTGAGGGATGATTGTATATACACAGGGTCTCTATGAGTCAGAATCAACTCGACCACAGTGGGTTTGGTCTGGATATATATATATATACACAAATTGTCCATAAAACTTTTAGTAAAGTGCTGCTAACCTGCCTTGTTTTATGAGACTTGTTCTTCTTTGTAAAATGGGAATAAAGTTACGAATCCTATTTCCCAAGATCACTGTAAGAGTGAGCCACAGAAAGAGTTGTAAGAAACCTAATATTGGGAAGTGTTCCACCAATACTGAATGTGCTGTGAGATTCTTTGATAAAAACCTTTAAATGAATTTTGACACTGGCAAGTCTGAATTATAATTACATGGCATTACCATTACTGCCATGAGCACACTTGTGAAATAGTGGGGAACTCCCCAAGCACTATCTGCATGCCAGGAAAATACAAAGCTGACCCAAGGAAACAGAGGTAAGGGATTCAACACTCATTAGCTTTTTGAATTCATCAGAGAAGTGAGCTTTGAGATTTTATACCTGCCACTTTCTGCCTTCAGAAATCTAGGAGCTTATGTTCAAACTCAGTTTTGAACTTTGGAGAATGGGGTTTCTAGTCTCGTACTTGAATTGTGTAGTTGAGGACTATCATGTAAAATATTTGTATTCAGTTGTACAGTGTGGGGCTTGTTCAAAACCAGTGATGACTCCTAACATTGGGAAGATGTGCACAGCCAGGTCGGGAGAATTCTGTACATATGAGAAAGAAAATTTGGTTGTATTACTTTATTTATATCCTAGAACAAAGACTGTCAAGTTATGATATTGATCTAAATTGACAAAAATGGCTCTTTGTGAAGAAATGACTTAGTTAGACCTTAGAAGAGGAGTTTCTATCTGTGATGAGTATCTCCCCTGACTTTCTGTGTCTACCTTCATTTCCCTCGCTTTGGCTGTGTTGCCTCTTGCCTACATTATTGCAAAAGCTCTAGTCTTCCTGCCCATTCTTTTCACTCATTCAGCTACTAGAAAGATCTGCTTAAAATAGGGATCTGATCACATTGCTACGCGTACTCTGCTTAGAAACCTTTGAATGACTTCCCATTCCTTATAGAATAAAGTGGCTCTTTCTTTGCTTGCTGCTGCCACCTGGCCACCTTGGGGTACTTATGCCTTTGAATCAACAGGCAAAGAAAGGAATTACTGTACTATACTGGCAGGGGTGATTACCAGGGGCAACTTGGACTGCTGCTACACAATGGCGATAAGGAAGAATATGTCTGGAATACGGGAGATATCTTAAGGTGACTCAGTACTACCGTGCCCTGTGATTAAAGTCAATGAAAATCTGTTGTTGTTGTTAGGTGCCATTGAGTCGGTTCCAACTCATAGTGACCCTGTGTACAACAGAATGAAACACTGCCCAGTCCTGTGCCATCCTCACAATTGTTGCTATGTTTGAGCCCATCGTTGTAACCACTGTATCAATCCATCTCGTCAAGGGTCTTCCTCTTTTTCACTGACCCTCCACCTTACCAAGCATGATGTCCTTCTCCAGGGACTGGTTCTTCTTAATAACATGTCCAAAGTACTTGAGACGAAGTCTCACCATCCTTGCTTCCAAGGAGCACTCTGGCTGTATTTCTTCCAAGACAGACTTGTTCGTTCTTCGGGCAGTCCATGGTATATTCAATATTCTTTGTCAACACCGTAATTCAAAAGCATCAATTCCTCTTTGGTCTTCCTTATTCATTGTCCCGCTTTCACATGTGTACAAGGTGATTGAAAATACCATGGCTCGGGACAGGAGCACCCTAGTCCTTGAAGTGACATCTTCGCTTTTTAACACTTTAAAGAGGTCTTATGCAGCAGATTTGCTCAATGCAATGCACCGTTTGATTTCTTGACTGCTGTTTCCATGGACGTTGATTGTGGATCCAAGTAAAATGAAATGCTTGATAACTGCAATATTTTCTCTGTTTTTCATGATGTTGCTTATTGGTCCAGTTGCGAGGACTTTTGTTTTCTTTATGTTGAGATGTAATCCATTCTGAAGGCTGCGATCTTGGATCTTCATCAGTAAGTGCTTCAATCCGCTTTGATTTCAGCAGGCAAGGTTGTGTCATTTGCATGTCGCAGGTTGTTAATGAGTCTTCCTCCAGTCCTGATGCCCCATTCTTCTTCATATAGTCCAGCTTCTCAGATTATTTGATCAGCATACAGACTGAATAAATATGGTGAAAGGATACAACCCTGATGCACACCTTTCCTGACTTTAAACCATACAGCTTCCCCTTGTTTTGCTCAAACGACTACCCCTTGGTCTAAGTACAGGCTCCTCATGAGCACAATTAAGTGTTCTGGAATTTCCATTCTAAGCAGTGTTATCCATAATTTGTTATGAATTATCGCATAGTCAATAAAACACAGGTAAATATCTTTCTGTTATTCTCTGCATTCAGCCAAGAGCCATCTGACACCAGCAATGATATCCCTCATTCTACAACCTGTTCTGAATCTGGCTTGACTTTTTGGCAGTTCCCTGTCGATGTACTGCTGCAACCGTTTTTGAATTATCTTCTAACAACCCAATTCAAGCAGGACTACTAATGGCCCAGGCCCTTTAGGAATGAAGTTTTGGCAAAGAACTGTGACCAGCTGAGGTGCTTGCTGAGGGTAAAGGGAAATGTGGATTGTGTAATACAAGAAGGTAGCTCTAAATATCAGCTACGACCATGTGATCAGTTGCAGACATGAGGACTGTAATTGTTATGAGTATTTCCTTCTTATTTTGTTATGAATGTTTATGTAACATATGTATGTTATATAAGTATGTAATGTATATATGTATTTAATCTTTGTTTTATTCCCCCTCTTATCTTCTTATTTATCATGTAACATAAGATATATTAACTTTACCTCCTAGTATTTAGGTTATAGAATATCAAGGAGCAGAGTGAAAATCACTCAGGACATTGCATCCTCTCTGGGGAAAGTGTTAGCGAGTTTTCAGTTGTATGCAGGGTAGTTGTATCATGTTAGAGAGAAGTATGATTTTATTATCCCCTTTATTTGGATATTAAGTATAATTTAAGGCCATGTATATGTGTGCCAAGTAGTCAAGGGGTGGACTTTGACGGTTAATTTTATGTATCAACTTGACTAGGTTATGGTGCCCAGCTGTTTGGTCAAACATTAGTCTAGATGTGAAGGTTTTTTGAAGGTATTTTGCTCAGCTTAGTACCAATTATGGTAATGAAGAAACTGCTGATATGACCTTATTGCACTTAGAGGTTTTGATAGATGACTGTTAACATCAGTAATCATAACAAATGATAACTGGTGCTCTTTCAAAAGCAATGGTTTATTTAGAAAATCTTGATCCAGTTAGATATGCAGCGTGGAACTGCTCTAGTCACACTTCACGATGGGTTAGGGGTTCTGCTGTAATTTCTATGTGCTTCAGTATGGAATGCTGTTTTAATTGAATGTCACTTTCCCTCTACAGAACTCATATGTGACAGATGACTTAGGGTTTGTTTAGAGAGAGTATTCCATAGTCAGGATACACATGAACTGAAGACAATGTGTTTATCTTATTTTAGTATGTATTTTAGCTTTTGCCTGTTTTTTTTTTCTTAATTTTTTTTTTTTTTATTGTAGTTCAGGTGAAGGCTTACAGAACAAATAGTTTCTCATGAAACAGTAGTACACATATTGTTTTATGACATTGGTCAACAACCCCACAACATGTCAACCCTCTAACTTCTCAACCTTTTTTTTTTTGGTGAAAATACACATAGCCAAAGATACACCATTTCAAAAATTTCTACATGCACAGTTCAGTGACATTGACTACGCTCTTCCAATCGTGCTGCTATTCTCACTTAAGATGAAGGCTTACAGAACAAAACAGTTTCTCATTTAACAGTTACTACACATGTTGCCTTGTGGCAATGGTTAACAATCTCACAACACATCAACAATATCCTTACTCAACCTTGGGTTCCGTATCACCAGCTTCCTTGTCCCCTTCTGCCTTCTGGCCCTTGTCACTGGACTACTGTACCTTGTTAGTCCCATTTGGTTTTATGGGGCTGTCCACTCCCAGGCTGAACGGTGAACCTCGGAGATAACTTCACCACTGAGCTAAAAGGGTGTCTGGGGGCCATACTCTCGGGGTTTCTCCAGTCTCCTTTAGGCCAGTAGATCTGGTCTTTTTTTTGTGAGTTAGAATTATGTTCTACATCCTCCTCCAGCTCTGTCCAGAACCTTCTGTTGTGATCCTGGTCAGAGCAGTCAGTGGTGGTAGCCGGGCACCATCTAGCTGTACTGGACTCAGTCTGATGGAGGCCTTGGTAGCTGTGGACCATTAGTCCTTCGGACTAATCTTTTCCTTGTATCCTGTTCTCTTCATTCTCCCTTGCTCCTGAAGGGATGAGACCAGTGGAGTATCTTAGATGGCTGCTCACAGGCTTTTAAGAGCCCAGACACTACTTACTCACCAAGGTAGAATGTAGAACATTGTCTTTATAAACTGTGTTGTGCCAACTGAGCTAGATGTTCCCTGAGACCATGGTCCCCACAGCCCTCCGCCCAGCAATTCAGTCCCCCAGGGAGTTTGGATGTGTCTATCAACTTGATGGCCTACAACAGCAACAACAACATCTGTATCTTTATTATTTTCCTCCTTATTCTTACTTTAGATTTGTCTGTGATCTTTTTTCTAATTATTTTTATTCATTAAGACATTTTTACAGCATTATTCGAGTAATAACTTACGTACTATAAAATGTATCCCTTGTCAGTGTATAATCAATAGATTTTTTAATGAAAATTTACAGTTGTACGACTATCACCACAATCTAGTTTTAGCACTTTTCCACTACACCCCCAAAATTTTCCTTAAGCCCATTTTCTGTCAATCCCTCTTCCCATCCTACCTCTCCCAAGACCCAGGCACCTACAGGTCTGCTTCTGTGTCTATAGATTTGATTTTTCTGGACATCACATGTAAACGAAATCATATGACATATAATCATTTACATCTGACTTCTTTTTACTTAGTATAATGTTTTTGATATTCATTCATAGTGTATAATGTATTTTGTTCCTTTTCATTTTTTCAATTATCCATTGTATGGATATACTATATTTTGTTTATCCATTAACCAGTTGGTGGGTATTTGGATTCTTCCTAGATTTTAGTTATTATGACTAACACTGCCATGAACATTTGCATGCAAGACTTTGTGTGGACATATATTTCCATTTCTCTTGGATATGTTCCTAAGAGTGGAATTGTTGGACCACATGGTAAATTTTTATTTTAAATTTTCACAAAACTGCCAAACAGTTTTCTATTGTGACTATAATATTTTACATTCCCATCAGCAATGAATAAAGGTTCCAGAATCTCCACATCCCCACCAACACTTGGTATTGTCTGTCTTTTTTAATATAGCCATTCTAGTGGTGTTGGAAATCTTCTCGTGTGTGCATTAGCCATTCATATGTCTTCTTTGGTAAAAAGTCATTTGTCCATTTTAAAAACTGAGTTGTTTGTCATATTGAATTGTAAAAATTCTTCATATATTCTACATTTAAGTTCTTTACTAGATATAAGATCTGCAACTATTTTCTCTTTACTAGATATAAGATCTGCAACTATTTTCTCTCAGTCTGTAGTTTGTCTTTTCATTTACTTACCATGTGTTTTTCACAATTAACACACGTTATGTAAGTTTTTTTTTGCCGATCTTGCAACCCCTCTGCTCCTTATTTTTGTAAACTTGCTATACCATTTTATTTTTTTTTTACATACTGCTGACTTCAACTGACACTGAGGAGACATAATTAAACTATGAAATAAGCAGACCTAACATACCCTAAGGAGTGCTGGTGGCACAGTGGTTAAGAGCTTGGCTGCTAACCACAAGGTTGGTAGTTCAAATCCTCCAGCACCTCTTTGGAAACTCAGTGGGGCAGTTCTGCTCTGTCCTATGGGATCACTATGAGTCAGAATCAATTTGATAGCAATGGGTTTTTAACGTAACCTAATGTTTTCACTTAAGACAATGTAAGTTTTTCACATTCCATTGTTGCACTAATGCACTATAATTATCAGCTTAAATTAATAGAAACAAATGCATAGTTTCGATTATTTATTCTCCAAAAACTGGGGGACTGCCAAACCTGATCCATGACTTCTTGACCACAGCTTATACCTCTATTATACAATTATGATCAAAGGTGACATTGTTTGGACTATTTTTATGCACATACACAGCAGATTAAAGAAAATGAACAGAATGAAAGAAAATGAACCAGATGATATGATTTTACCTGTAATATGGGAGGACAGGTGAATGAGGCCAAAATCCACTTCTGGAAATATCATGAGACATTGTGCAGTATATGCATGGGTGTGCTTTGCCAGAACTATTTTACTTAATTTCACCGTTTCTGTGTATTATATGTGTGAGCGCATTATTTGTAAAAAGTATGTTAATGGTGTTTTTAGAAGCACAAATGTTTTTAGTTTTAATGAAGTCCAATTTAACAGTTTATTTTATGGCTCCTGCTTTTAGTGTTGTATCTAAGAACTCATTGCTTTAAACCAAGGTCACAAAGTTTCTCCCCTGTTTTTTCTTTTAGAAGTTTTATAGTTTGAACTCTTACGTTTAGATCTAGGAACCAATTTGAATCAATTTTTGTGTATGATGTTAGATCAAAGTCTTAGGTTTATTTTTTCCATATATATATTACAAACAGTTATTCAATTGACCTAGCACCATTTGTTGAAAAGACTATCCTTTTGCCATTGAATTGCCTCGGAATCTTTCTTGAAAATCAGTTGATCATAAATGTAAGGGTTTATTTCTGAGCTCTCGATTTGTTTCATTGATCTATAATGCTTAGCTTTACACCAACATCACATTGTCTTAATTACTGTGGGTTTAGAGTAAGTTTGGAAATTTTTTAGTGTATGTCCTCCAACTTGTTCTTTTTCAAAGTTGTTTTGGCCATTGTAGATCATTTGCATTTCTCTCTCTATTTTTTTAAAATCAACTTATCAGTTGATACAGAAAAGACTGCTGGGATTTTGATAGAGACTGTATTGAATCTATAGATCAACTTGGGGAGAATTGCCAACAATCTGATTATGATATGCTGAAGTGTCGTTGTCTTAGGCTGGATTCTCTAGAGAAGCATCTATCTATCTATCTATCTAGAGATTTATATCAAGGAAATGGCTCACATGGATGTAGAGGCTGGAAAGTTCCAAGTCCATGGGTCAGACTTGAGGCTTCTCCTGACTCGTGTAGCTACAAGGGGTTGGCAAACCCAAGACTGGCAGGTAAGCTGCTAGCTCAAGTCCCAAGAACCAGAGGTCAGATGAACAGGAGCCAGCTTCAGGATGCAGAGTGAGCAAAATCCCATGAGCCTTGCCAGAAAGTCCACCTATACTGGATGCAGTCCACATCCCCAGGGAAACACCCTTTCAACTAATTGGCTACTCCCAACAGATCCCATCACATTATATCACATTATATCGAATCTCATCATGGAAGTGATCACATCATCATATGCCCGCCAAACTACATCATAACTGCCAAACCACTGAGAATCATGGCCCAGCCAAATTGATACACAACCTTAACAATCATATTACACCCCTTGTCAACTTAGCATCTGTACACATCTCCTTAAACAATACATAATCTCTGAGTAAAGACAACTATAAAGTCATACTTGCACCTAACATGTTACAACTAACACACGTATAGCCAAAAAAAAGCACTAGCCCTGTTTACATCCTGTATTTTGTAAGTGAAGAGAACAAAAATATTTGATGCAAATGTACAAGGAAGAAATACAACAATTACAGTCCTTGTTTAGGCAACTGGTCTTGTGGTCATAGCTGGTATTTAGAACTACCTTCTTCCACCCATTCCGTATTTCCTTTGCCCTCAGCAAGCACCTCATCTGGTTGTGGTTCTTTGCCTTGTGGGGTGACTCAAACCTTCATTCCTGAAGGGTCTGAGCCATTAGTAATCATGTCAGAATTGAGTTGTAGTTTTCCATTGACTTTAATCACAGGGCATGGTAGTATTAGGAGATGCCCTAAAGGATCTCCTGATTTCCATACATACTCTTCTTTACCTCCACTATGTAATATCAATCCGATTTCCTCTTGGTGATCACGATCAATCACACCAGCCAACACGGTAACTCCCTTCTTTGCCTGTTGAGCCAGAGACATAAGGAGCCCAAAGTGGCCAGATGGCATTCTTAAATTCCAGTTCAACGGAATCAGTGATGTGTGTCCTGGTGGGAACATTCCTCCCTTTAGAACTAAGACCTCCAGACCCACAGAGCATAGGGTCATGGGTACAGGGAGCAAAATTTTTGTAAGTGAGTGGGGCCACTTTCATTTCTGCCCCTTGATACCTGGACCCATGAATCCTGGCTATGGGAAAAACAGCACTGTATATTGGACACTGGGTTAGAACATATACAGCCTGCTGGAGAACATGGCCCCAACCCTGCAAGATATTGCCATCTAGCTGGCACTGTAATTGTGTCTTTAGAGGGCCATTCCATTGTTCTATCAAGCCAGCTGCTTGAGGATGATGGGGAACATGGTAAGACCAATGAATTCCATGAGCATGTGCCCATTGCTGATTTCATTTGCTCTGAAGTGAGTCCCTTGATCTGAGGTTATGCTGTGTGGGATACCATGACGGTGATTAAGGCATTCTGTAAGCATTCTGTGAGCATTCTCATGGGACATAAATATCTTCACTTCTTTGGCCTATTCAGAGAGTTCTATCCACATATCTCTTTCCCATACCTCCTTGCCTCCAATTTTCCAATCATGTTACTTCCAAGTCTCTGACCATCCAGCAAAACCATTGACCACAGCCCATGAATGAGTATACAATCACATATCTGGCCACTTCTCCTTCTAAGCAAAGTGAACAACCAGGTACACTGCTTGAAGTTCTGCCCATTGGGAGAATTTCCCTTAACCGCTTTCCTTCAAGGAGGTCTTAGAAAGGGGCTATAGTGCTGCCACTGTCCACTTTTGAGTGGTGCCTGCATATCATGCAGAACCATTTGTAAACCAGGAATGAGTTTTCTCTTCCTCAGTCAACTGATCATAAGGAACTCCCCGTGAGGCCATAGGTGCAGGCTGAAAGATGGAAGATAATGTGATAGGAGTGGAGACCATGGGCATTTGGGCCACTTCCTCATGCAACCTACCTGTGCCTTCAGGTCCTGCTCGAGCCAGATCGCATATATACCACTTCCATTTAATGATAGAGTGCTGCTGTGCATGTCCAACTTTATGGGTCTGTGGGTCAGACAACACCCAGTTCGTGATAGGCAGCTCAGGCCACATGATGACTTGGTGGCCCATGGTTAAGTGTTCAGTCTCTACTAAGGCTCAGTAACAAGTCAAAAACTGTTTCTCAAAAGGAGAGTAGTTATCTGCAGAGGATGGCAGGGCTTTGCTCCAAAACCCTAAGGTTCTGCACTGTGATTCACCAACAGGGGCCTGCCAAAGGCCCAAACAGCATCTCTATCTGCCACTGACATTTCAACCACCATTGGATCGGCTGGATCATATAGCCCAAGTGGCAGAGTCACTTGCACGACAGCCTGAACCTGTTGCAGAACCTTCTCTATTTCTGGGCCCCACTCAAAACTAGCAGCTTTTTGAGTCACTTGATAAATAGGCTGGAGTAGCTCATCCAAATGAGGGATAAGTTGCCTCTAAATCCAGACACCTACCAGGCATGGTGCCTCCTTTTTAGCTGTGGGACGGGCCAATGCAATAACTTATCCTTCACTTCAGAGAGAATATCTCAACATGCCCCACACCACTGGACCCCTAGAAATTCCACTGAGGTGGAAGGCACGTGAATTTTTGCCAGGTTAATTTCCACCCTCTAGCATGCAAATGTCTTACCAATAAGTAAAGAGTCATTGATACGTCTTCCTTAGTAGGTGTAATCAACATAATGTCATCAATGTAATGGACCAGTGTGACAGCTTGTGGAAGGGAAAGGTGATCAAGGTCCCTGTGGCTAAATTGTGACATAGGGCTGGAGAGTTGATACACCTCTGACATAGGACACTGAAGGTATATTGCTAGCCTTGCCAGCTGAAGGCAAACTGCTTCTGGTGTTCCTTCAAAACAGGTATGGAGAAAAAGCCATTAGCCAGGTCAATAGCTGTATACCAGGTACCAGGAGATATATTAATTTGCTCAAGCAATGAAGCTACATCTGGAACAGCAGCTGCTATTGGAGTCACCACCTCGTTAAGTGTATGATAATCCACTGTCATTCTCCAAGATCCATCTGTTTTTTGCACAGGCCAAATAGGGGAGTTGAATGGGGATGTGGTGGGAATCACCACACCTGCATCCTTCAAGTCCTTGGTGGTGGCATTAATCTCCACAGTCCCTCCAGGAATGTGATACTGCTTTTGGTTTACTATTTTCCTTTCCTAGGGGCAGTTCTAATGGCTTCCACTTGATTTTCCTACTGTAATAGCCCTTACTCCACTTGTCATGGATCCAAAGTAAGGGTTCTGCCAGTTGCTGAGTGTATCTATTCTAATTATGCATTCTGGAACTGAGGAAATCACTGCAGGTTGGGTTTGGGGACCCAGTGGACCTATTGCGGGAAGGACATGAATTAAGACTCCATTAATAACCTGGCTTCCATAGGCCCCTACTCTGACTGGTGGACCAAAATGATGTTTTGTGTCTCCTGGAATTAGTGTCAGTTCAGAGCTATTATCCAGTAATTACCAAAAGGTGTGATTATTTCCTTTTTCCCAGTGAACAGTCACTTTTGTAAAAGGTCATAGATCCCTTGGGAGAAATACTAACAATATAAATTTTTGGCAGTGTAGTGGGGTCCTTCCTCAAGGGGACCTGGCTTCTCCATTCAAGGGGTTGTGGGTCTGTAAACTCACTCAAGTCTGGGAATTGACTGAGGGGTCCTGACTATTCTGGAGATTCGAGTTAGACTACTGTTCACAAGTTAGACCTAGAATTCTGCTTGTACAGATCAAGTAAATAGTAGATTTCCTATGTATTTCACTGCTAGGGACACCATGACTAAGTAGCCAATGCCATAAGTCCATACGAGTCAGACTATTCTGATTACTGCTTTAACTTTACTGTCCTTTATGGTAACCATGCCCACCTTGTCCTTGTTAGTTTTTTGCTGTGTCCTTATTGATTTTTTACTGCTACTTGGCCCCTACCACCACTGGTCCAATCAACCCCATTGTAGTTATGTGTCTTAATTCAGTATATGCCATTCTGTCAAATCTGACTTACATAAAATAGCAATCACAGCCGTCTTCAAGGATGCTGGGGCTCCCTTCACAAATTTTTTCCTCACTGTTGTGGTAAAAGGTGTGTCCCCTTTTCTCTCATGGTATGACTTGGTCTACCTCTTTAGAATCTGTGAGACTATAGACTGGAAATGTAGTCTGAATGACAAACCTTTTGAATATAAGATGGCGCATATTATTTTTCTTCCAAGAAAATAACATTACAATGAAGATGGTTTCACTTGATGAATGGATCTATAAAGCACAATTGTCATGCTCCAAAACCCAAGCAGTTTACCAGGAAATACATAGGTTTCAAAAATTTCAAAGTTAAATTGAAAATAAAGCTGCCCTGTGTCATCCTCTATAGATAAAACCTTCCCATAAACCATGAGCAATGGTACTGTTTCACTTAGAAAGTTATTATGTTAACTTGTGATTCTGATTATTTAAGGCATTAAAGAATTTACATAACTGTGATCTAGTATCTGGGGAGAATGTAGTTTTACTGTCAGTACAATATAATTCCTTGAGTTGGTTTTTTTTTCTGATGGAGAAAAACTACTTAGAACATGTGTTTATTTAGGTGAAGAAAAGTTCTTAATGGTCATTTAGGCCAGTTTACTCCCTTGAAAGATAGGGAAACTGAGGCTCAGAGAGAGTGTTTGACTTACTCATAGTTGTAAACCTGCTTGAACATCTTTTTAGTTTGCCTGGCCCGCTGGATTCTGCAGAGAATGAAGTATTGCATACAAACAACATAATGGAGAATATTTTAAAAATGTGTTCTGTGTGTCGATGGTATGTATCTCTGTTAGAATTTGTTGTTTTTGTCTGTTCACCGTCTGTTTTTCTGATAAAGAACTGATTTCATGGGGATCCAGTGGGATGACCTCCCCAGTGGTGCCCCCAACACCGAGGCTTGGCCAATTGTAGCTCTGCATTCTTCTGGCCACATGATTGGTCCAGGAATGGGCATGTAATCTAGACAGCCAACAAGGGCTCTTCCCAGGCCTATTGCTAGAACTATAGAAAAGAGGTATTTCTATTCTTTATAACTGCTATCTTTAAACCTAAAACTGCTGATGACTGTCTTGAGTGGATGAAGTCCATACAGAAGAAATAGAGCAAACTGAAAGACCATGTCTGATGACATGCCACCGTGAGTCCCTGGATCCCACTGTGCCTCAAGTCAGCTGTAGTCCTCAGCTACCTTCCTTGTTACATGACCCAGCAAATTCTCTCTTTGTGCTTAGATTAGTTGAGGTAGTCTCTGTTACTTACAACATAAAGAATTCTAACATAAGGAGCACCTAGGAAACACAGGAATATGAAGCATTTTCATGCTTCTACAATGTTCAAATGTGGGAGTAGTATCTCAGTGGTAGAATTCTAGCCTTCCATGCAGGAGATCCAGTTAGATTCTCAGCCAAAGTACCTCATGAGCAGCCACCTCCCATCTCAGTGGTGGATTGCATGTTACTATGATGCTGAATAAGTTTCACTGGAGCTTCCAAATGAAGAGGTACTAAGAAGAAAGGCCTGGTGACCTACTTCTGAAAATCAGCCAATGAAAATCCTGTGGATCACAATGGTCTGATCTGCAACTGATCAGAGGGATAGTGCAGAACCAGGTAGCATTTTGTTCCGTTGTGCATGAAGGTGGCCATGAGTCAGGGGCTGACTTGATGGCAGCTAACAACAATAACAACAATGTTCAAATGAGTAACACACACATTGATTTTCAAACAGGGAGGAAGAAAGAAGCAGGCAAGGAGTTTGGGATGCTACCTTGCCCAAGTCCAGAGGGCACTATTCATATAGAATAAAATTTGAGTGAAGTCCCCTAGAGTTGTGCAGCAGGACAACTGGGAATCACTAGGGTAGAATGAGTGTACAGGATTAAAAAATTCCACTCTCTTTCACTCAGGAAATTTTGAAAAGCTCCGCCAGTCTGGTGGTGAATTGTTGTACTGGAAGATATATTGAGACAAGGAAAGGAGTCCTTTTATTTTGACAGTGATAGAGGAATGGCAAGGAGCCCTGGTGGCACAATGGTTAAGTGCTTGGCTGCTAACCCAAAGGTTGCTGGTTTGAACCCACCCAGCAGCTTCATGGGAGAAAGACCTGGAGATCTGCTTCTGTAAAGATTATAGCAGAGAAAACTCTACGAGGAAGTTCTACTCCAGTACATGGGGTTGCCTTGAGCTGGAATTGACTCAACAGCACCCAGCAACAACAACAACAGAGGAATGGTGGCACAGTGTGGAGGTGAGGAGCAGGGCTCTGCTGAGGTGACTTCTGACCTGTATCCTGGCTCTACACTTTCCAGCTCTGTGAGCACGGGCAAATCACTCTGAGTGCCTCTGAGTGCCTCAATCTCCTCTTCTGTGAAACAGAGGAAAAGGTAGGCTCTATCTGATAGGATCTATTGATGAAGATCAAAGACTACAGCCTTCAGTATGGATTACAATTCAACATAAAGAAAACAAAAATCCTCACAACTGGACCAATAAGCGACATCATGATAAACGGAGAAAAGATTGAAGTTGTCAAGGATTTCATTTTACTTGGATCCATAATCAACACCCAAGGAAGCAGCAGTTAAGAAATCAAACAATGCATTGCATTGGGCAAATCTGCTGCAAAAGACCTCTTTAAAGTGTTAAACAGCAAAGATGTCACACTGAGGACTGAGGTGCACCTGACCCAAGTCATGGTATTATCAATCGCCTCGTATGCATGTGAAAGCTGGACAATGAATAAGGAAGACCGAAGAAGAATTGATGCTTTTGAATTATAGTGTTGGCGAAGAATATTGAATATACCATGGACTGCCAGAAGAGCAAACAAATCTGTCTTGGAAGAAGTATATCCAGAATGCTCAGAAGGTAGGATGGTACTTGGGACATGTTATCAGAGGGACCGTCTCTGGAGAAGGACATCATGCTTTGTAAAGTAGAGGGTCAGCAAAAGAGAGGAAAACCCTCAACAAGATGAGCTGAGACAGTAGCTGCAACTACTGGCTCAAGCATAGCAACGATTGTGAAGATGGTGCAGGACAGGGCACTGTTTAGTTCTGTTGTACATAGGGTCACTATGAGTTGGAACCGACTCAACGTCATTTAAAAACAACATTCATAGAGCAAGGAGCCCTGGAGGTGCAGTGGTTAAGCACTCAGCTGCTAACCAAATGGTCAGTGATTGGAACCCACCAGCCACTCTGCAGGAGAAAGATGAGGCATTCTGCTTTTGTAAAGATTACAGACTTGGAAACCTTATCGGGGCAGTTGTACTCTTTCCTACAGGATCGCTATGAGTCAAAATCGACTTGAAGGCAATGGGTAAGGTATTCACAGAGCTATTGAGAATGAAATGATGATACGTGTGAGATGCTTAGAACTGTGCTAGGCATATGGCAGGTGTGCATAAATGTTAGCACATTTTATGTAGATGTTAGCTATTTAATGGTTTTCGAAGAAATTAATAGACTTTATTTTTTAGAGAAGTTTTAGGTTTATAGAAAAATTGAACAGGAAGTACAGAGAGCTCCTATATAACCCCTCTGTCCTGTTACACAGTTTCCCCAATTATTAACATTAGTGAAGCACATTTGTTACAATTGATGAACTGGTATTGACACATTATTATTTGTAAGCTTTATAAACTAAAGTCCATAGTTTACATTAGGGTTCACTCTGTGTTGTATAGTCCTATGGGTTTTGACAAACGTGAAATGTCATATGTCCACCATTATAGTATCATACAGGGTAGTTTCCTTGCCCTAAGAATCCATCTGTGCTCCATCTACTCCTCCCTTCCTCCCTTCCTCCCTTCCTCCCTTCTACTTTTCAACAAGTAGATTGAGGGCCATTTGTGTTTCATATTTACTGAGTGTCCTGAGAATGTTGTCTGGAACACAGAATTAGGCAGGGCACTTTTAGAGTGATCTGAATTTTACAGGGCTTACATTAGAAGTCAAGTTCCCTTTAAAATACTGACAGGTCAATTCCTATCCATCCCTAGAATACCCCCATCTATCTACAGACTCTTGTTCTTCGCCGTGAATCCCATTTTGCTATGAATTATCAAAGGAAGGCTAACGTCTGATCATTGAAAAAGAAGGGCTAATTTCTTAGAGTGGGGGCAGTGGTGGTTCAGTGGTAGGATTCTCGCCTTCCATGAGGGAGACCTGGGTTCAATTCCTGGCCAATGCACCTTGTGCACAGCCATCACTTATCCATAAGTGGAGGCTTGTGTGTTGCTATGATGCTGAACAGGTTTCAGCCGAGCTTCCAAACTAAGGTGGACTAAGAAGAAACACCTGGTGATCTACTTACAAAAATCCAGCACTAAAACCCTATGGATCACAGTCATCTGATCTGCAACTGATCATTGGGATGGGGCAGGGCCGGGCAGCATTTCCTTCCGTTGTTCATGCGGTTGCCATGAGTCAAGGGTTGACCCAATGGCAGCTCAGCTAACAACAACAACTTCTTAGAAACTAGTATAAAGGAACAGTTGACAGTTGGTAGATTGACTCATAGAACACCTGACCTCTGGGATTCTTCAGTCAAGCTAAGGAGCCAAGATGTAAAGTACATGATAGCTAAATAATTCTGTAGAGTTCACTAACAGAACAAGGAGAGCAAATGGGAACTCCATAAGGCAGCAGAGATGAACTGCAGATGAGCTGTGGCAAATGAGTGCTGGGAGTTCAGAAAGTGGTGTGAGCACCATCAGGCTGTAAGGTCTGGGAGGGCCATGTTCCTCTGGAAGCTTGCAAGGAAAAAGTTAGTCATTTTCAGTCCTTTGCAAATGTTTACGAGCCTGTGCAGGTGCAAGAAGTATTTATCATTAAAATTAAAGAGTGCATTCAAGAGGGGGAACATGACCTTATTTCAAGGCTGGCTTGTCAATTAAAGAGGAGTAAATGACTTAAAAATATGGCCTCTCTTCCCTGCAACCTGCAGGGTGTCTCCAAATTCACTCCGTGGGTCTGGATTCGGTATTTCCTTCTAGACTGGTCTCCTCCCTAGTGGAAATGAAGGGAACCTTTCCAAGAGATTCTTTGCCCAAAAAGAAATTTCTGTGGGGAAAGCATGTAAAAACAACTTGATAGCTTACCACTACTGAATTATTAACTGGTACCTGGGCTTCTGAGCTGCCAGTGCACTGATTATTCTCCTGCAGGGGGGTTTGGCTTTCAATATAGCAATTGTCAACCAGAGCAGGGAGATTGGAAATGGAAGGAAGTGGAATTTGTTCCTTTTTAAAACAACCGTTTCTGGGACCCTGACAATTACAAATAAGCATCTGGTATGGGGTGATGATTCTCTGCCTGTGTTTCGCTCATTAATTAGTTTTCTTGCTGAGGGGAAAATGATTTATTATATATGTAATTAGGGAATTGATTTCACAGTAGCCATGGTTGAAGTCTAAAGTTACTCACTTCAAATATTTGCATCTTCTCCCTCCCCCCACAATACTGGATAGAACTAGTATATTTATCTTTTTTCATTGGTTTAGAATGCTAATTGAAGTATAAATGACATAGACTCCAGCTATTTCTAATTACACATTCTGGGCGCTGGTTTCTAATATGTTGTTGGCTGCTGACCCAATTAACAACAGGATTGGACCATTATGATTCATAGGGTTTTCACTGACTGACTTTTTGGAAGTAGATCACCAGGCCTTTCTTCCTAGTTTGCCTTAGTCTGAAAGCTCTGATGAAACCTGTTCGGCATTATAGCAACACACAAACTTCAACCGGTGGATGCTGACTGGCCATGAGGTGCCTTGGCTAGGAGTCGAATCCAGGTCTCCCATATGGAAGGTGAGAATTTTACCACTGAACCATCATTGCCCTACAGTTTCTAATATAGAAACCTGCAAATTCCATGCCTCTTTAGGTCCTACTTCAGACTGTGACCAACTGGTTTTGTGATGGTTAAGAACTATGGCTGCTAACCAAAAGGTCAACAGTTCAAATCCACCAGACACTACTTGGAAACCCTATGGGGCAGTTCTACTCTGTCCTATAGGGTCGCTATGAGCTGGAATGGACTCAGCAGCAATGGGTTTGGTTTTGGTTTTTATGTAAATAAGACATTGACCAAAAAGTGTAAGACAATGGTTCTGTCCTCAGTAACCTTACAGTCTGGTAAAATACCTAAAATACATGTGCATAGGAAATTATGGAAGAAACTAGGGCAGGTTATGGTAAACGTGGATTCATCACCATATTTGCTGAGTAACTGCTACGTGCATGACCCATGGAAGGCACAAAGGATAGAGTTCCTCACAGTGTTTACAGTCTGAGTGTGGAGCAGTATGTGACACTATAAATAACAACATGAGATGCCATATGCCTAATGGCTACTGTATGTCACAAACTCAAAGCTACCAGAATTCCAAAGCGGGAGACATCGCTCTGATGTAACTCACCTAGGACAATTGGTCAGTTTCACTGAAAAGGTGGCATTTGAAACTGATTCTTGAGGTAAGAGTATAATTTAATGACACAGAATATAGACTCTGAAGGATCATGGAGACAGGTCTCTGAAGTTGAATTAAGATTCAGGAGCACCAGCTTCACCCCATTTCTTGCATCCTGTAGTATGGTTCCCTTTTTATGACAGCTTCTGACATGGTGTGAGATACAGATTAACATGGCTGATAATACTTGGTGAGGATGACAAAAATCTTATTTATTCTAGATAACAGTAGAAAGCAGATGTTAAAAGATTTATCTCTCAGAAGCCTCTGTTAGTCCATGATTGATTCAGTCATGTTTTGTCTACTGCGAGAAATGAAGAGTAAGCTACTTAAGGAGTCCCTGGGAGGTGCAAATGGCTGACTCACTTGGCTGCTAACCAAAAGACTGGAGAGTTGATTCCACCCTGAGACACCTCGGAAGAAACGTCTGGTGATCTACTTCCAAAAAATCAGCCATTGAAGCTCCTGTGGAGCATAGTTCTACTCTGACACACGTGGGGTTGCCATGAGTTGGAGTTGACTGGATGGCAACTGAGTAAGCTACTTAAAAATGTTTTAGCAAATGTAGAGTTAGATAGGCAAACCTCTGACATGGCTTGTCACATAAAAGGGACTCCTGTAGAGCAGAAACCGTGTTTCTCAAATAATAAACAAGGGCTAATTCATTTGTCTGTTTGGAAAGATTTATCCAACAGAGAAGAGAAACGTTACTTTGGGAAGTGGCCCCCTGCCAAAAACAAAAGGTAAAATACATGAGTGGGAGGAGGAGTGGATTCTGGTGAAACAATGTTTTGCTGGCAGGAAATCCAACTCTCTGCAACCTGGTGAGTCGATGAACCCAAACTCTTGAGTCTTAGGTAACTGGGGAAACCCAATCCTCAGCAATTGTGCACAGCTCTCTTTGAATCTGTAGGGAACCAGAAGACCCTAATGCCTCAAACTCATTTTTTTTTAAATGAAAAAAGAAAACTTGAGTACTTTTAAATGTCTTCGTTTTGATTTAAAGCTGTTTTTTCACCAGCGATGGCCAGTGCTATTCAGAATGATACTCTAGACAGTAGATTCTCAAAGTAGGAGTTGTGTCCCTCCATGTGAGCTACTAATAGGAAAGCTGAGATCTTCAACACTTTGAAAGAACGAAATACTTGTTATCATCAAAAAGGATATTTATTGTGTCAAGGTTTATATTCCTTTAGCAACTACAAGATGAAATGGTGCTGACAAATTCTCTTTGTATGTAAAAAAAGTCTAAAACGCAAAAGAAGAAGACAAAACATGGAGTTTCTGGGTGGTGTGAATGGTTACATGCTTGGCTGCTAACTGAAAGATTGGGAGTTCGAGTCCACCCAGAGGCACCTCAAAAGAAAGGTCTGGTGATCTCATTCAGAAAAATCCACCATTGAAAACCCTACGGAGCACAGTTGTACTTGTCATGGGGTTGCCATGAGTTGAAATCAACTTGACAGCAACTAGTGGTTTTAGCTGGAGCAAACACATCTCTCCTTCACCCCCACCTTGTAACACTTCCCTTCTGAGGTGAGAGCAGTGGGAGAAACCTAGAAGGAGAGAGGAAAGACAGCGGAGAGGCAGGGAGGAGGGAGAGGTTTAGAGAGGGAGGACATTTGAATCTCATGCCTCAAAACATCAAAATATAGATGTTATTATAACTGGAGGTAGTTTGTAGAGGTTTCATTAAAACAAAATAATAAATACCTGAAATATTGTCACCTGTTCTGTCTTTTCCATGGCAAAGGCCAGTGTGATCTATTATTACCATTTGTTCTCACTAACTCCCTTTTTACTTTGGTAATTCAGCATCAGTTCCCTCCAGTATCTTGAAACAAACTTTTCAGACATTTTAGCGATCTCCTTTCCTGCCTTTCCAGAAGCTTCGTTCTATGTGCTTAATGTTTCTGCAGCACTTCCCCATCACCTCCTTCCTGAAGCTTTGCCTTCGTCTAACTTCTAGGGTGCAGCCAGAGGCGTAACTAGGGTATGGCAGGTATGGCGGGTATCGCACCGACCCTGAGAGCGTGGCACCACTGAGTAGTTTCTATTAACCCGGTATGGCCAGCGTTGTATCTACGGAAAATGGAGACTACGGCAAGCACTGACATTGCACCCCTGTCCAAACATCTTACGCCCCTCTTTTTGATAACGTTACCATAATATCAGCTCAAAAATACAAGTCAAGCTCATTAATCTTTTAATTAACACATTACTGTGCTTGAGGAGGGACGTTGGATCTTTCTGGGTTAATAGAAACCACTCAGAGCCAGTGCAATACCCTAGATACGCCACTGCCACCTGCACCATCTTTTTATATTTTCTAGATGTTCCATCATCCTTTGCTCTTTCTTTGGTAGCCATTTTCCCTTCTGTTGTTGTTAGTTGCTATTGAATCAATTCTGACTCATGGTGACCCCACATATTACAGAGTAGAGCTGCTCCACAGGGTTTTTTGGGCTGTAATCTTAACAGAAGCAGATCACCAGGACTTTTCTTCCATGGTACTGCTGGGTGGGCTTGAACCCCAACCTTTAGGTTAGCAGTGAGTGCAAACTCTTTGTGCCACCTAGGCACCTTTCCTCCCTTCTGTTGTTAGTTGCCCTCGAGTCAATTCTGACTCATGGCCACCCCATGTGTGGAGAGTAGAACTGCTCCATAGGGTTTTCAAAGTTGTGACCTTTCAGAAGCAGGCTTATCTTCTAAGGCGCCTCTGAGTGTATTTGAACTGCCAGTCTTTCCGCTAGTAGTCCAGAGCTTAACTGTTTGCACCATCCAGGGTTCCTCCCTTGTAGTGCCTTCTCCTTTGTGAGAATTAAATGATGAGATGCTTGTGAAGACACTTAGTAGAGTGTATTGCCATTCAAATGAAAAGGGTTACTAAGTTGATAATGTTCCAATAGTCTCTTCTCAATCAAAACATAATCTAATTTTCAACAGCCAACTCCTTTTGGATCTCCTGCTTTTCCTCATACAAATTTCATCTTACACTGAACTGACCATACTCTCATTCCGCCATATTGCTTGGGCTTACTGGCCTTGGACAGAAGTCCCAAGATAACAGTGAACTTTGGCATCAGGTTCACAACTGATCTGAGTTTCTACCAGTGAGTGGAAGGGGTTGACATTCTCAAAGAGACCCTCTTTGCTAAGAGGCATGAGGTCCTGTTAGAAGGATGGAGTAACCAACAACCTTGGTTTCTGACCCACCAACAGTTTCCTAAAACTGTTACTTTCTGGATTAATTTATTTTTTTTGTTGTTGCTGTGGTTCCAATAATTTTGTAATCAATTCACTGTATTAAATACCCTTTGTTCAAAACAGGGCTTCAAACCAGTTCTGCCTGGTTCAATCACGGCCGAGGAAGTGTCACTAGAACAGATATGAATTTTTAAAATTTAAGTGAACCAGAACAGAAAAATTATAGGTCAAAGCCCTGCTAGAAACTTAATCCCCTATTAGAAAGCAGTGGCAGTGTATGAGTTGCATAGCAACCACATGTCTCGCCCCTTGGATTTTGAGTAGAGTCGAAACAACGGTGCCCTACTCAAAGATGGCCTTGGACTGCACCACTTTGAATGTGTGTCATTCTCCACAGTCCTGTCAATAATTCAGTCTCACGCATCAGGCTCCTGAATGGGCTCAACTACACTTCTTCGGAGTCTCCCATTCCAGGGCTTCAACCTGTAATTTTTCCTTTACTGGTTGCTGTGATGAATCACCAAAATTGTAAAGATTCGGTTCTGTTTCTGTTTCTCTTCATTGGCCATGACTGAACTGGTTCGAACTGGCTCAAAATATCTGGTGTCTCTGTCTTCCTGACTGGACTCTGACTGACACTCCCTGCCTTTTCAACTCCTCAGGGAACCCTGGACCCCTTTCTTATTGTACTGTCATTCCCTCTCATCAGACTCCATGATTTCATCTGCCAAATTAGCCATGGTTAGAAATTTGTCATGGCCTTAGTATTGGGTATGCGTGTATCTGTGGTAATACTCTTTATCAACCTTTAGTAACCTTTGGGTTAGTAGCAGTCACAAACGGTTTGCAATTAGCTGCTAACGTAAAGATTGGCGGTTCAAACCCACCCAATAGCACCTCAGGAGAAAGGCCTCGTGATCTGCATCAGCCAAGGAAACCCTACGGAGCAGTTCTCCTCTATAACACACGGGTCACTGTGAGTCAGAGTCAATGTGATGACCATGGGTTTAGTTTTTGTTTTTTATAGTCTTTCTGATGAATATAGAAACACAAGTAAACTTTTGACTTATTGCTAGACTTTTAAGGATAGTTTGATCGTGGGTTATGGCAAGGGACGAGAGAGAGAGGCATGAAGGTTTAACATGAAATCTTAATAAAACAATAACCAGGAGTGCCTGGTGTAGTCTCTGTGCTCTGACGTTTTTCTGAGGCTCACCGACCCGAGTAAGTCAGATGGGGTGATGGCTGTGCCCCACATGAGGCCACTACGCCAAGTGTGTGAGTTGGGGCTAAAATCCACCCAGTTTTGTGCTCTTCCAGCCATGGACTCTGTGCGGGGCTGCGTTCATCTCTCTCCTATTGCTTCTGTTCTTTTCAACTTAATCACAGCTAGAATAAAAGTTAATTTACCTTCGCTTGAATCAAAATGATTTGGGGGAGGGAGCTTTTCTAACTCACACACAGGTGCCTGGGGGGGCCGGCACAGCTCTGGGCAGGATGGTTCCGTTTTCAGAGACCATGGTAAGTCAACCTCCCTGATGGAAAATTGCTAATGAATATTCCCAGGAAACATCCCTAACCTATTCCTCTAATTGTTCAGTAAGTCCTGAGGGACAAATGTCTGATTGCCCTTTGGCACAGTCTCAATCTAAGCTTCAGTGCTTAAAAATGCATGGAATCTAATTTTAGATGAGCAGATTTCATCCCCCACCTTTTAACAGCTAACTCTATTGAAATGAGTGCTTCACTCAATCAAGTTTGCACTAAGAGTTGAATAACTGTACGTTGACCTGAGTTCCAGATTTTTCTGTTCAGACCAAATTTGACTGGAACATGCCATGGCATGCTTCTCTGGATATTTCTGTTGCTGAGAAATGCAAAATAAACTCTGATTAATACTAACCTGAGATTTTTTTTAAAGAGGTACCTGAAGCCAAACTCTTGGTCAACATTTTTACAACAGTGAACAAGGCATGTGAAACTGAGGTGAAACTCCATGAAATAATAATACTTTTTAAAGGTAAAGTACCAAATGGATGGCCTGTTAACTAGATAATAAATGTCAAGTGCTTGGCATAGTGCCTGTAATCCAGTAAATGCTCAATTAATGTGAAGGGCTGTTAAAGCCGCCTTACCATCAAGAAGCAACTCACGTGGGAAAATGGATAATCAATATTAATCAATAAACCCAGGGGATCAGATATTAAACAGGTGTTTCTTATGAAATAAATATCACATTGTTTCCAGATTGGTCCAAGGCTTGCCCAAATCATTTCCCTCTGAAGTCCTTTGAGACAACAGGTAGCACAGCATACAGCTAACTTGTGAGATTCCGTCATTTTTTTTCTTTCTCTAAGGCAATGGTCATATCTATGAGGCCGTGTGGCTGTGGCTACTAGTTTAGCTATTTGTGCCAGAAAAAAAAAAGTTACTGTCTACTTGACTCCGACTCATGGTGACCTTATGTGTGCCAGAGTAGAACTGTGCTCAATAGAGTTTTCAGTGGCTGAATTTTTGGAAGTAGCTTGCCAGGCCTTTCTTCTGAGGTGCCTCTGAGTGGACTGAAACCTCCAACCTTTTGGTTAGTAGCCAAGTGTTAATCGGCTGCACCACCCAGGGATGCAACAGTCCTGATAAATGCAGGCAGGTCATATGACTACCATGTTTCTGATGGACTGTATGATTTGGACCTGAAGACACAAGAAAAACATCAAAGGAAATGAGAAGTCCTAATTCATGTCTGTTCAGCTATGGCTGACCACAACTAAAACAATCCACTAACTTAAGAATAAGAGAATAAGTTTTCTGAATGCTTGAGGGGGAATGAATTTTGCAGACCTATTGCTTCTGTTCTTTTAGCTCTAGATAGCAATGTAAAACTATTTTGATAAAGACTGGGTCTAACTAAAAACTGGAATTGCTCTTTCCCAGATATTTTATTATAAAGCGGGAGTTTTTGAGAATTATTCCCAAACTTCAACCTATTTAACAAATAGAAAGCATCATTAGATCCACACTGTTTAGACTTAGAGCAATCACAGTTAGAAAGCCAATGTAACCTTACTTAATTCAAAATGATTTTTTCTTTTTTGCTAGTTTGGAATGCTTTCTTATCCAATATGCCTATAGAATATTTTTTTAAGTTCTTTTTTTTAATATTGTTCTTTAGGTGAAAGTTTACAGCTCAAGTTAATTTCTCATTCAAAAATTTATACCAATACTGTTTTGTGACATTTGTTGCAATCCCCACAATGTGACGACACAGTCCCCCTTTCCACCCCGGGTTCCCTGCGTCCATTCTACCAGTTCCTGTCCCTTCCTGCCTTCTCGTCCTGCTTTTGGACAGGAGCTGCCCATTTAGTCTCCTGTATTTGATTGAACTAAGACGTACGTTCCTCACGTGTATTATTTTTTGGTTTATAGTCCTGTCTAATCTTGTGTCTGAATAGTCAGCATCAGGAATGGTTTCAGTTCTGGGTTAACAGAGAGTCCGGGCGCCATAGTTTCAGGGAGTTTATAGAATATTAAGAATGACCTAAAACTCTTGCAAGCATTTTTTTCCACTGAGCATGACAGAAATGTAAGAATGATTCTCCCCCCAGTTCAAGGCTTGCCTGTATAAGTTACCTTCTATAACTGAGTGTAACTTCACAGAATTATACATATTTTTATTTTAATCTCTAGAACCCAAAAGGCAAATGATTTAGCCCAGGATTCAGTTTGCAAAGAGCAAAAATGAGAAGGCATCTACCAATCTCTTCATATTTAATAGGTATTGCAGAAATACCAAAGTCAGATACTATAAAAATCATAGCTGACAGTCATGCCATGAGATTATGAGATTATGATTGTAGAACTATGAGGAAATATTTTTTGTGATAGCTGCATTTTGGAATTTTTATAGAAGTTCATAAGTAGTTATATTTCACAGTCAGGAAATTATAGGAAAAAACTCTGATTCTTTTTTAAAGGTTGAGAAAATCCTTCTAATTTCAATGCTCAGTGGTGGGTTGAAAAGAGAAAGTACAGAAAGTATTCATAACAGGAAAATGCAAGACCCAACCTTCTTAGTACTGGGGAAAATGGGAATTTAATGATACCCCAATTTTTGTCCTTGATGGCAAAGTTTTCATTGTGTGGATGAAACTTCAATTTATAAGCTTGCTAGGTAGGAAAAGCATTCTATGGAATATTAACGTTTCCATCTGGAAAATCGTGTTATTCACCTCTCACCCCCAACTTTGTGGCCACGAAGCAGAACTGAAAGCTTTATTAAGGTAAACAAAATGTATTTGGTAGCAAGTATCAAATGTCACTCTGATAAGGTAATTGAGTGAAAATGTGTTGGGATAAAAGACATTAAACAAAAAACTGTAAAGATTTGCTGTTATTTAAAAGGCTTAGGTCTTTTAGTAGGAGGATTATGTTTTCTTGTTGTTTTTTCCCGCTAATGATTTGGTGGTTTTGAGTGATATTTTATTCCTCTTTTTGCCATTGTTAAGTTTAAAAACTATATTTAAACAATTTTTTTCAAATGATCAATAACATGAATGAAGTAGTAGCTATCAACTCCTTCCCTATAAGAAATTAAATTTAGAATGATATAATTCCTTCCTACTCCTCACTCCATTTTTTAGTTCATTTTGATAAAACTGTAATTCTAGATCCAGTAGTTCTAGAGTCAGATGATGATTATTAAATTGCTTTTTACATCATGCAATTACATGTCCATAATTATTTTTGACACTTGCATTCTTCTATATAACCATATAAGCAATGATTTAGTGTCCCATTACCTGTAATTTTTACTGTAACTTTTCTATTTGTGAGGTACTTATTTATACCTATATTTTTTACTATAAATTTTATCATTCTTGAATTATTTTTATTCATCTCTTTGGATTATATCTTTTAGTAATTTCTTTTTTTTTTTTTTCAGAAAGCATAGGTGGTGCTTTCCAAGACTCTGTGTGTGTGTATGTGTGTGATTGCACTTTTATTGTCTTTGCACATGAATAATAACTTGAATGAGTATAAATCTCTTGGCCCATTATCTTCTAGTATTTACAGTGGCAGAGAAGAAGTCTGAGAAAAGCTTTATGTTCATTTCTTTATAAATAACCTGCTTTGTCTGCCTGGGTACCTGTCAGGTTTGTTTTGGATCTTTGAATGACCCAAGTATATCTTCTTTGCATGGAGCTGTAGCGCAGCACCATAAAGATCTCCTTCATCCTATAGATTTAAGGTAAATGGAATTTTACACATGTATATTCTTCAGTGAGTCCATGCTGTGGCCTGTTCTTGAGTGTTGCTTGATCCTCTGCTTCTCTAAGTTCCTACTTCATCCTCTAATCCACCTTCCCTCCTCCTAAGTCTCCTACCACCATCTTAGTAACTCAGGACAGTAGCGATGTGGAAGGCTAACTCCTCTTTACTACTGAGTTCTTAATTCCCCACAATGCCACTGTATAACTTTTTTTTACTAAAAGTTCAAGGACAACATTGTTGTTGTTAGCTGCTGTTGAGTTGACTCCAACTCACGGTGAACAAAATGCTGCCTGGTCCTGCACCGTCTTCATGATATTTGTGTCTCGTATACTTCATGTTTGAGTCCATTGCTGTGGTTATTGTGTAGTGATTTCCAACCTGTGGAGTCATCTTCCAGCAATATATTGGCCGATATGCTTGTGGTTCATAAGGTTCTTATTGGTAATTTTTGCAAATAGATTGCCAGACCTTTCTTCCTAGTCTGTCTGAAACTTGTCCACCACGGATGACCTGCTAGTATTTGAAATAGCAGTGGCATAGCTTCCAGCATTGTAGCAACAAGCAAACCACCACAATATAGCAAACTGTCAGACAAGTGGTAGATAACTAGAGGATAGTTATTACAAAACAGGAAAAAAAAAATCTTAAACAGAATGCCATACAAGCTAAGAGAAAAACAATAAGAAAAAGGGTAACTATTTTATTGGAAAAGGAGCCCTGGTGGTGCAGTGGTTAAGTGCTCAGCTGCTAACCTAAAGGTTGGCGGTTTGAACCCACCAGCCGCTCCGCAGGAGGAAGATGTGGCAGTCTGCTTCTGTAAAGATTACAGCCTTGGAAACCCTATGGGGCAGTTCTACTCTGTCCTATAGGGTCGCTACGAGTTGGAATCAACTCTGACGGCAAGCGATGTTTTATTGGAGTCTCTTCATTGATTCACCTTGGTTCTGAACTTTGCTTTTCTGCCTTGAGTTTCACCCTCCAATTCCACTCTTCCGAGAGATAGAGCCCTTCCTTCACTCTTCATAGTCCAAGTCTCTCAACTGTTAAAGAACACCCCATCCCCTAGTCCCAGCAGTTTTTTAAATTGAGCTTTAATTTATATAGAGCAAACAAATATTAAGTGTAGAGCTTCAAGAATTTTTACATGTGTCACCTAGTTCCTCCAGGGCATTTCAAAGGACCCACTAACTCACAGCTGAAGCTGTGGCTTATGCATTCTGGATAGCACACATGACTTGAGCACAGTAGACCTGGATGGTTTTTGGCCTCTGAGTCAAGCAAAAGAATCCAGGTGTGCTCCAAGGATGAGTCCCTTCCAAGGTCTCTGTCAGTGTGAGCGAAGATATGCATCCTCTATCTAGATGTTTCAGGATCTTTTAAAATTCACTCAGAGAGATGTTTCCCTAAAGGAAACATTCAAAGATTTTCCCTGCTCATGATGAAGACAATGTTTTATATTGTTATCTGAAGTTGTTGTCAGGGCCCCATTCTCATACCCATTCTCATACTCCTGTTTCCATAGCATGCCCAGAGCCTCCCTGTATATTAGAAGTGGGGCCCACCATTGTGTCTTTCCAATTACAACAGCTGTCTACTCTGGTCATGACCATAAGTTACCCAAAGGATGGGCAGGATTTCTCACTCTTCTTCACTTACAGTCAGTTCAAATAGTAGGCACAGAACCCTCTCTCAACATCCATCATTGCACATGTAAAGGGAACAATTGTTGTTGTTAGCTGCTGACAAGTTGGCCCCTGACTCCTGGCAACCGCACGCACAATGGAACAAAATGCTACCTGGTCCTACACTAGCCCGATGACCTGTTGCAGATCGGGCAATCTCCCTTTGGGATCCACTGGGTTTTTATTGGCTGATTTTTGGAAGCGGATCACCAGGCCTTTCTTCCTAGTCCATGTTAGTCTGGAAGCTCTGCTGAAACCTGTTCAGCATCATAGCAACATGCAAGCCTCCACTGACAGATGAGTGATTGCTGCATGTGAGGTGCATTGGCTGAGAATCGAACCCAAGTCTCCCACATGGAAGGCGAAAATTCCACAACTGAACCAGATGCTACTAGGTACTCGTAAACTGTATATGTGCAGATTCAGGCCTTCTTCAGTTTAGGAATATTTTCTTCTCAATTCTCAGAGTATTTCTCCTCTTTCTGCTCTGGCTTCCTTTTATGGATTATTGTTAACTGCAGTGGACTTTTTGTCTTTGTTTTTGTGTTTTTGGCTGCCCATAATTGACCCTAGCCAGTTTCTTTTTGGGGAATTGTGCTTCCCTCATTGGATACTGTCTGGTGGGACTGTTGATCTGGGAATGCAGCCTTCCCTTAGCTAAGGAATATGAGTCTTCTGTTGGAATTTGGATTTTGAGCAGAGTGATAAAATGAGTGACAAAGCTGGAGCTCATTTTCTTTAGTAATTTTGTTAGAATGAGATGTTGAACTTCCCTGCTCCTGGCCCCAGGCAAATGTCCACTTCTGGCCAAGTCTATATCTCTCACCTTGCTTGGATGACACGGTGAGTTCCCCCAAACCTGCCAATATCTTCCCTTTGAGTTTACGTTAACCAGAGTTGGTTCTCAGAAACTGAAGCAAACAAAGAAACAGAGCAGATGTGCGTACACATCGGCTGCATCTCTTAGTCTGTCTTTCCTCTTTATTGTCTTATTTTCGTATCTTTCGTTGAGTTTCTCTCGCACTTCACTATATATATATATATATATATATATATATATATATACACACACACACACACATATACATATAGTTTGGCAGCTTCCAAAACTTTTGAATGTTGCTGTCATGTGTTCATCACAATTTGGCTCCAACGTATTTCTTTTAGCTTGATTTTCTTCCTGATCCTGTTCTTACTCTACCCTTTCTGCCAGTGCATGGGCTGTTTCTTCATCCGAAATATACTTTCCTTGTTTTCTGTCTGGCACACTACTTTTAATTCTTCTATAAAACTTTGTTCTAATACTTTCTCCTCTTGGAAGCCTTTCTTAGTTCCCTATGCTAGGAAAGATTCCATTTTTGTAATGTTAGTTTTATTGGGATTCCTTAGCACTTGATCTTTTTTTAATCTGCCACTTCAGTTGGAATTATTTTTAACATGTCTGTCTTTTTCAATAGACTGTGAGCTTCTTGAAGACAAGATCTGTGCTTTGCTGAACTCAGTATATTCACTATCTTGCTCAGTTCCTTGGCCCTTGTGGATGTCCTCAGTAAATGAATGAATGAATGTCACTCATGGAATATTCCTGCCTAGAGTGGAGTGGAGTTCTTATCCTGTTGTTGGTTCTGACATGTATTGAACACAGTTATTCAGCGTGTGTCTCAGTTACCTAGTGCTGCCATAACAGAAATACCACGAATGGGTGGCTTTAAAGAAGAGAAATTTACTTTTTCATAGTTCAGGAGGCTAGATGTACAAACTCAGGACACGGCTTGAGGGGTAGGTACTTCCATGTCTGTTTCAGCTTCTAGTAGCTGCCAGCAATCTCTGGTATTCTAGATCTGGTAGACACATCTGTCTCCATCATCTGTCTTTCTTTTCCCCCTGTGTGTTGCTGTGTGTATTCCAATGTTTTTATAACTCAGAAGTGATTAGGTTTAGGACCCATGCTACACTTGTATGACCTCATTAATATAACAAAAGAAAACCTCCTTTTCCCAAACAGGGTCATATTTATAAGTGCAGAGGTTAGAATTTTAATGCATATTTTTTGGGGTACACAGTTCAATCTATATCAGTGTGTGACTCTCTTTGCAGAAATTTCTAACTGAGAGTGATAGGTTACCTTTTGGATGGTTATTGGTTCTGGATATCCTACTTCTGGCAACAAAATATTTGTTTTTCTTCTGAAGTTGACAAATATAAGAAAGCATTGATTCATTTATCAGTCCCAGCAATATTTACTGAGTATAGGCAATGTGCATGTCATGATGTGAGACACACAGATGAATTGGACACAGATACTGTTCTCAAGAAGGACCCGGTACAGTAGGGCAATGTCACAAATAACCCCAAACTAGGTATATAGTGTTGGGTACCACAAAAGATATGTGCTCAAAACATTTTAATAGATCTTTAGAGCACAGTCAGTGTTTCAACAGGAGGAGATGAGGAGCCAATTTTAAAGTACTCATTTACAAGAGGTGACTTTTATTTATTTTGTACATAGTGAAGTGTATGTTTCTGGTTTTATCAAGGGTCTGTTTGGAGATTTTTAATTCATAATTTGAACTGATCTTGAATTTGTCATTGAGGTTATTTACATTAAAGCTTTCAAAGGGTTATTAAAGAACTCTGTGGAAATCAAAACACTCCTACAAAGTCCAAGGAGATTTTGTTTACACAAGGAAACAAAAAAATTCATTCAAGCATTTTTAGTTTCTATCGCCTCCTGGTGAAAGTGGCTGGCTCTTTGTTTCCTTTGAATTGACTTGAAGCATACACGAAATTGGGCAGAAAGTGATTAAACAGGGACAGCTAAAGCTCTTGCCCCCAGGAGGCTGTGTAACAGTGTTGTACAGGACGATCATGGTATACATGTGTTTGCACACGGTGGCGTCTCCCACCAATGTAGTGATAAGACCTGCCTCCCATGGTTACCAGGCAGGAGAGAAGTCTGATCCCAGGGAGGGATTGAAGCCACTATGATCACAGTCAAGAAGATCACAGATCCAGAGCACAGAGAAGTACCTGCAACCTTACTCAGCCACAGTCAGCTTTGAGCTGCATGTATTGAATCCTCTGTAGCTAGCAGTTGGTAAAGACTCAGCACTTATGACTCTCTAAAGCAAGGGCATAAACAAAGGCTAATAGTCAATTATAAGGGTCCTTGTGGGAAACACATACTCCAGTATAACAGTTGTGGTATAAGAGAAATGTAAGACTGTATTAGTTTCCTAGGGCTGCCATGTCAAAGAGCCACCAACTGGGTGGCTTAAAAGGAAAGAAATTTACTGCTTCAAAATTTTGGAGGCTAGGATAGAATTCAGGGTATCTACAGGGCCATCTTCTATCTGCTCTTGGGAAAGATGCTTCCTTGTTCCTTCCAGCTTCTGGTAGCCCCAGGCATTCCTTGGTTTGTAGGTGCATCTTCACATGGCCTTCCTCCCTGTGTCTCTTCTCTCTTTTATAAGTATACCACTCACACTGGACTAGGACCCAGTCTACTCTGGTAGGAGCTTATGTTAACTGATAACACGTTCAAAGACTCTATTTTCAGATAAGGTCAACTTCACAGGTCCAGGGGCTAGGACTTCAACATAGATTTTTTGAGGACACAGTTCAATCCATACCAAGGACATTCAGAAGATTCAACAGAAAGAATGTTATCTTTAGCCTTACTGGGGAGGATTATCAGCAGTTTCTTAACAAGGAGGAACTGGGGACCTATCTCAGAACATCTGTTATTTCCTTCAGCACTAATTGTATAAAAAGTAGTTCAGTAAACTGTGAGGACTCTCATTGCAGACTGTGTGTTCACAGTCATTCTCAACAAATTCTTTTATCATCTTCATAAATTTCTGAATCAAAGAATCTCTCAAGATATTGTTAAATATATATATATATATATACCACAAGTAGGTGGAAACTACCCGATCATTAAAATCAGGATTCTCGTGCCAGGAATGGGAAGAACTAGATAAGCAGAATTTTGTTTGGATACACTATAGGTTACAACACTGTTTTGGCATTTTGTAGACCTAACTTCAGTGATTTATGTATGAGTGTATATTCATTTACTTACCGTCCATTCATTCATCCTACAAATTAGGTTAAATTAATTTTTATTGAGTACTTGCTATAATATAAGGAACTGTACTAAACATTTTCCTGGAGAGTACAAAAAATTATGTCGAAAAGATCTCTGCCTTTAAGAGTCTTCCAATCTAGGTGGCAAATCAAGACATAAATATACAAAAAGTTAGATAAAAGTACAATTGGTAAAAATAGCTCAAAGTGTCAGTGAATGAGTTCCACATGGTGTAACAGATTTAATTTTAAATGAATGGTGCAGATAGAACTTCAGGGAAGTAGAGCTCAGCACACCCTGGTGACCACAGCAAGGCTGGGGGAGGCGGGACTGGAGTTAACGTTAGGTGGGGTTAAGGGGCTTTGCTTAGTTTACAGAGGAGGTGGGAAGGTTTTGAGGGAGGATTCATAGCCTGAGTGAAAGCTCAGAGACTGGAAAGTGCACAGATGGCTTGGGTGAAGACTACGCCTGTTTGGAAGCTGCACAGGGCTTGTAGAGGGAAGGGAGTGGGAGGTAAGAATGCAAGATGCTTCAGGGCCAGACTGAAGAGATAAAACTACATCACCTATCTCTAAAGCCTCCTTTTTTTTAACAGTATATAATTATTAAGTTTTATTTTAACCCACAAGAGTAGCTTAATATAATGGGAAAACCCGTAAACTGGCAATTAGAAACCTTGGAGCCCACCGCTACCAGGGGTCCATGGCAAACCCCATCCTCTCCCTGGGCCTCAGGTAAGACATGAGAGCAGGAAGGCATGGCCTCTTAGGTCCCATCCAGAACTGACATCTTGTGGACTCTCTCCTCAGTGCCAAGCATCCTGGATGGTATAGCTCATTATCCCATAAGTGGATCATTTTTGGAAGGCAAATGATACATAATTTGGAGAAATCAGTCATTGATTTTTGCTTTCATTTCCATACTCTATCTTACCCCAGCCCTCCCCCTCCCCCAGAAACAAAAGTTTGGAGGAGAATAGGCAGTTACTAGTAAATTTTGGCAAAAACCAAACCAAACTCATTGCCATCGAATCAATTCTGACTCATAGTGACCCTATAGGACAGAGTAGAACTGCCCCATAGGGTTTCCAAGGAGCCCCTGGTGGATTTGAACTGCTGACTTTTGTCTTAACCACTATGCCACCAAGGTTTCCAAATTTTGACAAAGGGACTTTTATTCCCCCAAATACCAACAAGTAGTCAAAGAAAGCATTCTATGCACCAAATGCTCCCTGTCCCAGAGAGGTTTTATTTGGCAAGGCTTAAAAAGCACCACCTACAGCAGTGAAAGTAGCTGCACTGAGGGTCCTAAGAACAGAGAGCAGGACTGAGGGAGTTTCCAGGCTAGGCTGTCCGGGCCGGTGCTGAACTTTGTGTTCCTAGGTGCTTTGTGGAGAAGCACCATGGAGTTTGAGAATGACCAAAATGAGCAGCCTCCACCTTCTTTGGGTAGACAGGTCATTACTGTCTCTTGAAAAACAACACAAAAGGGAATTAAATACATTTTAAGAAGAAAGGACAGCCCATCCCAATGATCTCTCCAAAACATGCAGGGATGTCTGTTGGAAAGACAAGAAGAACTGCTCTTTGCTAATTTGGAGAGAATCAGAAATTTGCAGGTTTGGTTAAATGGATGATTCTAATATAAATTTATAGTTGGGATGGTGAGGAGATTTGAAAGTATGGTCTTAAGTAAAAGAGCATTTCTACAAGTCAGATGAATGTCATTTACTGAGGCCATTTCCGTTTTCTATCGGGAATGTACAGATTGAGTGGTTTTCCATCACTTGTGGGTTTTGCAGCTGGTTTCTCCCTTTTTGTATGGATAGAATTAATTTCCTCTACAGATACTCTAGGTAGACTCCATGGGATCCTGTAACTCCTGCTTCTGGATTGTTTCCAAATGGACAGAGGGCTTTACAGGATTAACTGTTTGAAGTCATTACGTAATGAGTAGAATTCTGGGATCCTTATTAAAAAAAAAAAATTGATTATCATTACTAGTATTTTTTGTTTGGCTTTGCATTTTCTTCCAAACAATAATAAAAAGACAATTAGAAATATCAAATCATGGAAACTCTCATGCCATAGAGAGTTCATTAAACTTGGCAAAGAACTGCTATATTCAAAATTTTGGTCTCATTCCTTGGCCTTTGGATTACATTTTAAGAAAATGGTGATTAATTTTATTGCAATAAATGAATGTTCGGATAAATCTTAACTTGCATATTTTTAGGGAAAAAGTGATAGCATATGAACTGAAGATGGAAGAGCAAACTTAATTCTTAATTACTCTTTATTGTTGTCTTGAGTCTAACTTTTACCAACCAGGAATGGGTCCGCATTTTGGTGGGAACTGAATCATATAAAATTTTGAAGGCCCTCTTTAAATTATGAATATGAAGTTTAGTACAAAACTGAATATTTATTTAGAGTGAAAAAGAAATAAAAATAAATCACAAATTTACAAAAGCTGATGAACCCAAACACTGCAAGCTACAGAAAACATTATTAAATTAATCCATGATATATTGCTAAAAAATGTTTTCCCTATGTTTGCTTGGCTTATAATTTTACACATTGGATGGTCTGAAGAATTTCCCACAGACTAGCTCCTGCCTTCATCTGTTCTAAACGTTGATTCTCTTCCCGTCACTACGTTTCTATCATCGGTCCCCAGGAGACTCATTCGTAACATTAAAAATTCTGGCCCTGACACTTATATCATGATGTCAAGTGAATTGATAGGGTGGGAAGTAGGATTATTTCTGGAAGCCATTCCTACCCTGGGATGGCCAGCAACAACTGTAGATAGAAGTGACTGTAAAACACATAGCCTCCTAAGTCCAAATTGAGAGTATGCTCAACTCATCTTCTCATCAACCAGAATCCAAAAATGCCCATGGCCCCTCCAACTCCACCTGATGCCATGGGGCATGTGACAAAGAAGAAGTGGGAGTAGAAAAGAAGTATTAATTGATTGAAATTAAAATATCTCACTTCTGCAAGTTGCACAAAAACATACGTCCTTGTGAACATATTTCGAGGGCTCCTCCCAGAGCCTTGGAAGTGAGGTGTCCGAATGGGGCAAATCTACCTAGGCTAATAGTGTTTACTTTTCTTAATAATAACTTCTTCGGCAGAACTAATGTCAAACAGCCTTCTTTTGGAAAGTCATCTGTGTCCTCCTGTATGTGTCTCTCCTTCTACCACCCATCAACTGCATTTAGGCGTTGGACACTTTAGTTCACATGTCTGCTTTCTCTGCTTCCACCCTTCCCCTAGTTCCTGGCACAATCCTGGTCCTCAGAGTCTAGGCTGGGTCCTCCCTCACCTGGCCACTCAATCCAACCTCCTCAGCAACTTCTTCTGCCACCCGATCTCAGCAAACCACTTTTACTGCATGTTTCCCCCACCTCGACGACGTCACCTGGAACTGTTCTGCTTCCAATCTCCCACTTTCTGACCACAGTTGCCTACCTTCCCACTCTGCCCTATCTTAGTCCCTCTCCAGAGGCCTAACTGGGGGGCGGGGAGGAGGAAGGTATGGCAGGTGCCTTGGACACCACGTGAGGCGGGTCGCCAATGAGCGGTTTCTACTGGCCATCACAGCTTGCATCACCAGCTGTGAGAGATCACTCAGAGAGTTAACACTAATTGCCCTAGGCCCTGTTTTCCATAGACAGGCCCCTGCCCTTGACCCCTGCTTTTGATATTGTCACACATTCCAAGCTCTTGCATTCTTTTTTTTCTCATTTCTAGCAGTCCTTCCATGGCCTCAGTCTTTTCATTATGTAGCTTAAACTTCAAGCACTTTCAGGACCTTGTTGTTCTTACGTGCTGTTGCGTGGATTCCGACTCATAGCGACCCTATAGGACAGAGTAGAAATGACCCATAGGCTTTCCAAATCTGTAATCTTTAAGGGAGCAGATCTCCAGGTCTTTTCTCCTGTGGAGAGGCTGGTGAGTTTGAACCACCCATCTTTTGGTTAGCAGCCCAGTGCTTAACCATTACACTATCAGAGCTTTTATTTTTCAGAACCTTAACTCCTCCCATTTAGCCACTAGGTCCAATTCTCCTTCACAAGCTCAGGGATCAATCATTGCTTTACCCCCTTATACCGTATGTTCTCCACTTGCTGCTTGATACCATGTCACACTGTGTATGGATACAAGCTCAGTTTTCATCCATTTGAAGTATAGATTTTCCCTCTACCACTGCAAAATTGTATTCTGGCTAAAATCTTAAACCCGTGAACACTTAATTTTTAAAATTACAAAATATATCAAACATTTAAAAAAGCATGGAATATAATAGGATACATTCTCCTGTGCCTAGCAACCGGATATAAGAAACTGTATTTTCTTAAGGTCTTTAATTTGTTACTATTATTTTTTTGTTGTTTAGCAATAAAATGTTGCAGGAATACATTTGAAGAACTTCTTTTTATTCCGTCTTCATTCCATTCCTGTCCTTCCTTGCTGGTTAATTAGTATCATGAAGTTGACATTTATTCAATATGTGATGTTATTTTATGTGTTTTAAGAATTTACACAAATGGTGATACATTGCAAATTGAAAACAAGGTACAGAGTGATATATACAGTACATTATTCTGTAACTTGCTTTTTGCATTCAAATTAAGCTTTCAATATTTATCCATGTTGATACAGTTACTTGTAATTTTAGCTTCTCTGAAGTGTTCTATTTTATGAAAATATTTCAATTTTTAATCCTTTCTTCTATTGACAGACACTCAGCATGTTTCCCATTTTTCCGTATTTTAAACAATACTTCAATAAATATTTGCCAATAGATATTTCAATAAACATTGACTCCTTATGCATATGTGGCAAAGTTATACTTTGTAACAGTGTTGACAATCATAGAGAACTTATATCTTCACTTTTACTAGATATCAAATTTTCCTCCAAAGTGGTGTATAAATTTATACAACTATTAGCAATATGGGAGAGTTTCTATTTCCTCACATCTTTGCCAATACTGGTAACTTTCATACTTAAAATTTTGCCAATGTTATGGATATGAAATTGTACTTTGTTTCAATTTACAATTACCTCAATATTATACAGGGTGGGTATCTTTTGTGAATTTCTTACTCGTATTCTTTTCCCACTTTTCTATTGGTTTTTTTAAATCTTTTTCCTTAATAAATGTGGGGTTCTTTCTATATCATGACTATTAATCCTTTATTGTTTTTGAAGAATTGCTTTGTGTTTCTAATTTACTCTTTTTAAAAGTTTTATCTGTGATTACCATATATATAGAGCAGAGTTTTTGAAATCATGAGCTTACAATACCATCTTGACTAGAAGTTCTTGATTTGTTTTTATGACTTTAAAAGTAATACTTACTCATTGCATGAAATTTGGGAATCTGAGACCATGTCCAGAAAAAAAATGTTCATTCCTGGAATAGTCATGAATAATATTTTGGCATAGTTTCTTATTTTCAATTTTTTTCAGTGTTTTTTTTTAAGATACATTTTACATTCTGTGTATTTTTTTCTTTATTTAAGATACATTTTTTGCATTCTGGTTTTTTTTTTTGGCTGAACCTAATGGATACTTCCTATCTTTTTATTTTAATTAGTTCATATTTTAGTAAATTTTATCAGGGAGAGAAAGCTTATTTTGGAAGAAAGATACATAGCAGGATTCATGGTTCATTTTGGCTAGTTCTTTATTCTGTGTAGACCTGCCACCATTGGTATGATAGTCCTGAGTGTTTGGATGACCAGAACAGCTTTGCTGAAATTTTCTCAGTTTGACTGTGTAGCATTAAAACTCAAGAATGTTGTTTCAGAAAATGTCATTCTCTCTTTCAAGCTATTGGATAGAATTCCTTTCCTAGAGCATGACTATAGTTTCCTGAAGTGTCCTCTTTTTAGTAATTCTCTTGCTAAGGGAATCTGGCTAAACACAGTTTCTTCTTAGACAAATTTACTCTACCATATGGGCCAAAAAGTCAACATTTTAAGCATTATACTTCCCATCAGAATCAGATATTTATATATATTCGTATTCTTAAAGTAAAATATGTAAAGATATAAGCCAAGAAAAATTTTGTTTTGTACCTTTTGGCTTATCTTCCCAACTATGAAAAATACCATGCCTCCATTTTCCCGCCCCTCCTCGCTAAAAACCCCACAAGCACTCTTGAACTTATTTACTTAAAACTTTATTTTAGACTAGATGATTGAGATAATTCAAAATATCAGACTCTCAGTAAGGAAAGTAAGACACTGTTCTCTTTGAAAGAATGCTTCCAAAGCTCTCAATGAGTAGACAAGGACTTAGAGAATGTGCAGTAAGGTAAAACCTTCTTTCAGCTGTAGCTCTTTTTTGGCAAAGACATTTCAATAGCTTGTTCCTGTGAGAAATTAGTTCACAAGTCTTCTCCGTTGACACATTCTTCTCTTGTCCCAGGAATGCAGGTTTCAAGAATATGCTGAGCTGATTCTAAAGTTTTAAAGAAGCCTAATGCTTCTAGGACAAGATTTCTTTTCCTTTTCTTTCTTATTTTTTTTAAAATTATGCATGAAACAAGAAACTTAATACACTGACTAAAAATAGAAATATGATTTGAAGTCTGTAGAGCAATTTCACCTTATTAGTAAAATTATTCATGAACACCCTAGCCCCACACCAATGTGTCTAGTATGATTTTGAACTTCTAGTACTCCTTTCACATGACTCTATTTGTTGTTGTTAGCTGCTGCCCCTGACTCATGGTGACTACAACAGAATGGAACACCACCCAGGCCTGCACTATACCTATGATTGCTTGTGGATCAAACTGTTGTGATCAATAGGGTTTTCACTGGCTGATTTCACAAGTAGATTGCCAGGCCATTCTTCCTAGTTCATCTTAGTCTGGAAGCTCTGCTGAAACTGTTCAGCATCATAGCAACACACAAGCCTCCACTGACAGATGGGTGGTGCCTGCGCATAAAGTACATTGGCCAAGAATCAAACTTGGGTCTCCCACATGGAGGTGAGAATTCTACCACTGAACTACCACTGGAGTGCCTGAGTGATGCAAATGCTTAACATGCTTGGCTGTTAACTAAAAGGTTGGAGGTTGGAATCCACCCAGGTGTGCCTCGGTAGAAAGGACTGGCAATCTACTTCCAAGAAATCAGACACTGAAAGCACTGTAGAGCACAGTTCTACTCTGACACACATGAGGTCGCCATGAGTGAGAATTGACTCGATGGCAGCTGGACTCTATTACCATTCCCCAATCTGTTTTGCTGATTCAGAGTAGAAAATTTTGGAAAGAATATCTAGATGCTAAGTCGCTTTTTCCGTCTTATCTCAGCTACTTACTGCCAGGCTCACCATTTATCACTGAAATTCTAAATGGAAATCAATAAGTGTGTTTTCAGAAAAACTGTTCTTTTTGACTCTTTAGATGCCTTAATTGAATTTCCAGGCAGAACACTAAGTCTGATTTGGAACTCACTTTTCAGGGCATGTCTGTGGTCACACACAGGGCCTTTTGTAACTCTTTTCTGGGGTCCCTGCTTCCCCCTTCTAAGTCCTTTTTGGACTTTCTGTTAATACATATAATTCATTTTCTCCAGGAAAATTCAACTCTGGAGCTTGGTGACCGATCTGATTTTATATAATTGATGATGAGCATAAATTTCAGTTGCTTCTGTTCTCTGCAGTGCGGGCAGGTATGTAAAGTCATTTTGGCGAGGCCTAAATTCTAAGACTGAGGGCCTTTGTGTTTTCTTAAGGTTTTAGGAAGTTTGAGTAGTTTATTTACTGTAACACAGTTAAGAGAAAATCAGATTGTTTTTTCTAAAACTGAGACATTCATGTGTCTACCTCTTACAAAACTACTGGACTCTGCCTGATTGTGATAATGTTGTAATGCACTATTCTGAGGTGAGAAGTTGTACCTTTAAGCTAATGACATTTTAACCAGGCCTGGCTCAATTAACCTCTGACCTTTCTCAAGTTAATCAGGAAATAGACTTTAGTACTCATTGCTTAATGCTAGGTTTGTGGTTAAAATTACACATGACCAAAAGAAAGTCTAGTAAGAGGAAATGTGTGAGAACTAATCCACAGAAACAAAAACAAACCTTTGACTCACCTACAATTTTATTGGAATTTCCCTCTTGACTCCACTTCCCTTTAAGTCAATAAAAAACACTACAACTACTTGTTAAAACTTTTAAAAGGCTTTGTGGGCTGCTACGTTTTGGTCCCATATTACATTTCTTCAGCGGTCTGTCCTGAGTCCCACTGATCCAGGGCTGGCTTTCTCAGGAATGCTTAGGCTAATCATTAAACGTTCTAATTAAATGATTTTTACATAAATGGCATTCCAAAGCATGTAGTTGGGTCTAGGAATAGATTGAGATTTATCTCTGGCAAATATACATTCTCAATGGTAGATACAGAACAAAAGCTGAAACAGAAACATAGACATGAAAACACAATTTAAAAATAAAGATGTGATGCCTCTTAACAAGTCTTGAGTGAGCGCAATGTCGTGAATGTAATCAATATCACAGAATTTTGCATGTAAAAATCCTTGCATTGGCAAATGTTTTGTTGTATATATTTTTACCACAATGGATTAAAAAGAAAAGTCTTGGGTGGGACCTGGGAGGCTGGTTCCTATGCAGGGTCTGCCATTGATTGCACAGGGCCTTTAACTTTACCACCCTATCCTCGAGGGTCTTTGCGTCTTAATTTCTAAAATGGAAATACAGTAATAAAACACACATCCTCTGTATTTCCCAGGATGTTTTGATGGTAAGTAAAACCATGACTTTTTAAAAAAGCACTTTATTAACCTAAATAAATCTGAAGGTATGGGGGTTAAAATCCTAGGTTTTGGAGTTGGACGAATTTGAATTCAAATCCTGCTCCTCCTGTTTACTTCGCATGTGCTGTTGGGTGACTTACTTTACTTTTTTAACCTCAGTTCGAATCTGTAAATGGTGAATCATATAGTCTCATCTACTTATAAGATTGTAACCAGCAACCAGTTTCTCTCAAGTTGATTCTGACTCACAGTGAGCCCAAGTGTGTCAGAGTAGAACTGTGCTCCATAGGGTTTTTTTTGTTTTTGTTTTTTTAAATTGTGCTTTAAGTGAAAGTTTACAGTTCAAGTTAGTCTCTCATAGGAAATTTATACACACATTGTTATGTGACCCGAGTCGCTCTCCCTATATTGTAACAGCAAACTCCTCCTTTCCACCCTGGATTTCCCGTGTCCATTTAACCAGCTCCTGTCCCTTTCTGCCTTATCATCTCACCTCCAGACAGGAGCTGCCCATTTAGTGTCATGTATCTACTTGAGCTAAGAAGCATGCTCTTCACGAGTATCATTTTATGTCTTATAGCCCAGTCTAGTCTTTGTCTCAAGAGTTGGCCTCAGGAATGGTTTTAGTTTTGGACTAACTCTGTAGGGTTTTCAGTGGTTGATGTTTCAGAAGTAGATCTCCCGTCCTTTCTACTGAGGCACCTCTGGGTGGACTCAAACCTCCAACCTTTCAGTTAGCAGCTGAGAATGTTAGCTATTTGTACCACCCAGGAACAAGGATTAAGTGAGCTGATGTAGGTAAAGCATTCAGAATGGTGTTTGAGAGCCAGTGAGTATCCTGTAACTGTTAGCTAGTCTATGCTGATGATATAGATTATTGCTTTGTCAATAAGGGTAAGAGTATTAATATAAATAGTTTGAGAAGTGGGAAGAATTGTTTGTCTGTTGACTGCAGCAGGGGCTGCTTTACCTCACTTAGCTGTGTGAATGTTTTCATCCACCAGGTCTGCCTCTGACTGAGTTGAGAATGGAGCGTGAGCTGGGGGGAGTCCTCCTCCCTCCTTGGGCTCCTGAGCTGCACAGGACATGATGTTTCTTTCCAGGAGGCTCAAGTCTAGAACTGAGCCAAACCAGCCTCAGGGCAGCAGGGTGGCTGGTCTTGCAGCAGGCTGTCACTGGGCTCTCCCTCAGCCTTCAACAGCACTTTCTTCTCTCCCCTGACAGCCCCTTCTCTCCTCCCCCAAGTCCCCACTTACCCTGTGTCACATTCCTGGCAAGGTCTTACTCTCAGCTGGTTGTCAACTAAGGTGTTGGCTGATAACAAAGCTATGAACTGATAAGGCTTAATAACTTCAAGTGGTATTTTAAAAGGCCAGGAAGCTAAAGAAATAATGGAGTAATGAAAGGCATTAGGTCTTTGTGTGTGTGTGTGTGTGTGTGTGTGTGTGTGTGTAGATGATTCACCTTCTTGTTCAGATTGAAAACAAAAAACAAAACAACCACTTCTGCCCCATGGCAACCCCATGCATGTAGAACTGTTTTCCATAGAGTTTTCAAGGCTGTGACCTTTCACAGGCAGATTGTCAGGACTTTCTTCTGAGGTGTCTCTGGATGGGTTTGAAGTGGTTGGTAGTCAATTGCTTAACCGTTTGCATCACCCAGGGACGCCTTTCTACAGATTAGAAATGAGGGTAAGAAAAATAACTTGCCCAAGAGCTAGTAAATGGGATTTAAATTAAAATTTGTTTGATTCTAGGAGATGTTGCTGATTTGGGGCCGAGAGCTTTGAATGGCATTAGAACATACCCTATAGATGCTATCTGTGCCACAGTGGTCCCAACAGAGCTGCTTCTTCTGTCTAACACTAAGCTGATCCCACTTACGAACTAATTGAAGTGAGAGTTTTTCTGTTTTAGATTTAATGTATTTTACTCTTAGCCTAGGAAGCCTTAGGACCCAAAACTCCCAAAAAAACCCATTGCCATTGAGTTGATTCTGACTCATAGTGACCCTGCAGGGCAGAGTAGAACTGCCCCAAAGGGTTTCCAAGGAGCGCCTGGTGGATTCGAACTGCCAACTCTTTGGTTAGCAGAAGTAGCTCTTAACCACTACATTATTAATTAAAGTTTTAAATTATTTATATACCATATTCCCTGTGATTGAGAGTAACTCACTTAGTAGTAAGGAATGGAACCATTGCGAAGAGTAAAAAAAAATGAAATATCGCTTAAGACCTAACTGCTTACCAAGTATTTCAAGTTGAAGATGCCCAAGTTAAGGCAATGGGAAATAAAAGGTAAAGAGTTCACAGTCCTTCCTTCACTGGAATTCCATCTCTCTCTTTCCGTGTAGGTGACAGATTGGGCCACAACGGAAAGTGGCTTCATGCTACTAGCGCGACCATTATTAGGAGATTTGAAATCCAATAGCAGGACGGGGATGAGGGGGAAATATAATTCTCCAGAAACTCCTTTGGTAAAAGATTTGCAAATATTCAATTAATTTTGAATCAGCACAATTGTTGTTGCATGCTAGGCAGTGATCTTTTTTTTTAATTACAATGTGGCCACAGCTAATTGTAGATATGTCATCAGGTGTATATGCTGTACAAAACCCTGAAAAAAACCAGCTGCCATCGAGTCGATTCTGACTCTTGGTGCCTCCATATATGTCAGTAGAACTGTGCTCCATAGGGTTTTCAGTGGCTTATTTTTTAGAAGTAGATCACCAGGTCTTTCTTCTGAGGTGCCTATGGGTGGACGCAAATCTCCAAATTTCGGTTAGCAGCTGAGCATGTTAACCGTTTGCACTACCCAGGGACTCCTTATGTGCTATATTGTCTTTGAAATATTTATTATTATAATGCTCTTAAGGTTGCAGCTAATCGTATTTTGAGTTGTATTTCGAAAGATAAAAATAAAGATGACCCCTGAGTCCTCTCCTACAATGGAAGGACATTTTCTGTATCTCCAAGGACTTTGTGAAGGTTTTCCTGAAGTCCAGTGGGAGAAGTAGAGGTGAATTAGAAAGAGCTGTGGGAAGGATGACTTCCCAGCCACTTCCAACCACAGAGCAAGGTTCATCCATTCATTTGGCAGATATTCCTTGGGCTCCTACTACATGAGTGATACTTGACTAGGCTTTATGGGCACAAGGTGAGCAAAAGTGATACATGGTCCCTGGTTGCATGGAGCTCACAGTCAAATGGGAGAGGGCGCTAATCAAGGACAAGGGCTGTGCAGGTTCATGGCGAGTAAAAGTGTAGGTAAGAAGCCCAGGGTGAGCAAGGTTATCCTGGTAAAGCAGGGGGCAGAGTGCTCCACGCAGAGGAAGGAGTATGGTGTGTGAGGAACAAGCCCAGAGGAGGCCAGTGTGGCTGGAACTCATTTGGCGAGTGCTCTGGAGATGAGGCTGGCAAAAGAGGCAGGAGAAGCCATTCAGAGCCTTGGAGAAAGACCAGTGGTTGCAAGAGACACTGGAAACTGCAGCAGCACCTTCTCCAACCCACCAGGAAAAGGGAAACTAAGTAACCTCATCTAGAAGGGGAATTGGGAGTCAAAAGCCACTGTGAATACATCACATAGCAAGAGGCAGTATAGCCTAGTGATTAAGAGCACAGACTCTGGAGCTAGAATGCCTGGAGTGGAATCTGCTCTACCACTTACTAGCTGTGTGACCTTGGGCAAGTTGCTTAAACTCCTGGGTCTTGAATTCTGTCTCAGTTACCTACTTCTGCTAATACTTTAAGTGGGTGGCTTTAAGGAACAGTAATTTATTTTCTCACAGTTCAGGAGGCTGAAAGTCTGAATTTAGGACATAGCTCTAGGGGGAGGTTCTTCCATGTCTATTTCAGCTTCTAGTAGCTGCCAGCAATCCTTGTAGATGCATCTATCTCTATGTATTAATGGTAACATTGTCTGTCTTCTTTCTCCCTGTATGTCTCTGTGCTCGTTCTGTTCTTTTTATAACTCAGAGTGATTAGATTTAGAACCCCTTACTCAGGTATGACCTAATTAACATAACAAAGAAAACCCTATTTCTAAACGAGATCATATTTATACATATTTTTTGGGGACGCAATTCAATCTATAATAGTTTCCTTATCTGTAGAACCCCTCACTGTGCTATTTGTGAGGATTACATGAATTAGTAATACAGTTTGAGAGTTTAGAACAGTGCCTGGCATGTTGTAACCGCTACATAAGCATTAACTACCATCATCATCATCACTATCCCTGTGCTTGATTGCTTTCCAAGGATGCTATGGCCTGGGCAAACAAGTTTTACATTTGGTGGACTCACTCACAGAGGGTAGATGCTTTACACAAATTTTATTTAATTTCATAATAATCCCTGGTGAAACATCTTTTATTTGCATTTTAAAGATGAAAAATCTGAAAATCAGATAGCTTAAATATTACGTCAAATTGTGAGCAGTTGGTGGAGGCTGTTAGGGTTGCTTTGAGTCTGAATCAACTCTGTGGCAACAAGTTTTCAGGGGATTCGAACTTGGAAGAGTCTGAATTCAAAGTGTGTGCTATTTTCACCATGTTGTGGTATCTCTCAGCTAGGATCGTCTCAAGATGAGCCATTTATTATTATGGCCCTGATCAGAAGTAGCTGACAATTAAGGGGCCAAGGCCATGGGCTTGTTAGAGGAGGCATTTGGCTCTCTCCCAGAGCTCTACTGGCTTTAATGAATGATGGGAGCAGTGAAGGATACCAAACATATTTTTACTTTAATTACAGATGCGGTTTTTCCCTTTTTAAGGTATTGGAAACCCCTGAAGGTTGGGCAAACCATAGTTTTCTTAGAAGAATATGTACTTTTAAAGCTGAAGTATACAGAAAACATATTCTCAGTGGACTTGGGAAATATATACACCTCTGAAAATGAACTACAAGTGCATAGTTCTGCAAATAATTCTTTACAATGAAGATCAGAACTTAGGGAAATGTATTTGCTAGGCCTTCCTAGAAGCTTCGCAATCATGGAATTTAGTTGGTAGAAGAGCAGCTTCTGGAGATAAACAGATTTGTTCCTCAGCTATTCACCCTTCCCCCGTCTGCAGCAAGATGTGAAAGACTAGACAGCTCAGTTTCCAAAGTCAGAGAGGCAGGAGACACTGTAGGCCATGGTGTGCATAGCAACGATCTACAGTTTCTTCAATTTTCTAAGGAGGGAGCTTCTGAAAATTGAATGGATGTCATCTTAAAATCAGCAGAAAAGAAGTGGACTTGCATTTTTCTGTTGATCTTTCACGTTGGTTAGTGTAGAAGCTGCCTCCCAGTTCCTGGTTTCTCTTCTTGACATTATCATGATACTTTGGCCTGATGGAAAGCCTGAGCAATCCACTTCTTATATTTCCTGAGGCTGCAAGAAGATCTGGGAAAACAACCATTTGCAAACAAGTTACCTGCCATGTAAAATGGAAATTCGTTCCTTTGTAGTTATTGAACCATTTTCACTACAACAAATTGGTCTGCTGGAAAAGATGACTGGACTCATAATTGGAAGGGAAGCTCTGCTCTTTTCTTCTTTGGGGACCTGAGATGCAAGTGTTAGACTGGATTACAGGACCGTCTAGCCCCTTCTAATGCTGCCATTCTATCTGTGGTCTTCACTTAAACGTTGGCCTTCATGTTTGCGCTCATTTTGAAACTCCCAGTTCCTACTATCCTAAGGCCAGTTATAAAAACATAGTTAGCCTAATAATTGGGTTTTATATCATTCTCTAACAGTTGTGGTCAGCATTCTTTATTTCAACCACTTCTTTATTTCAATTGCTTTCTTTCTTTCTGTCAAATTCTCATCTAGCAGTGTTGTTGGAAAAAATATATGGAATACCCAGGGAAATTGTGTGATGACAAAGAAATTTTTCCCTAAAAGATATTTTTTGTCCCCAAAGAGATTTTTCACAGTTTGAAGATTTGTGGTACACCTTATTTAGCTACATGAGATTGGTGTTTCCAAAGGGTTCCCAATAAACATCATACCTTATTCCTGCTTGAGATCTAAAAAAAATAGAAAATTTAAGCAAGGAGGGGCAAATGGAGGCTATAATGTTAAGTTAAAAAGACCAAAGTTAGAGGGCAGAGCTTTAGGTCTGATAGCCCAGAGGGCTTGCTAGTACTGACCCCTGAGGCAGAACACAGAATGTGAGCTCTCTGAGTGTAGCGTATTTCTTTCTAAGACCAAGAACCATGCATGTCCAGTTATTTGTCTGAAATTTAAATATCAGTTAAGTAGCACGGGAGTCCCTGGGTGGTGCAAGTGGTTAACATGCTGGGCTGCCAAATGAAGGTTGGTGGTTCAAGTCTACCCAGAGGTACTTTGGAAGAAAGGCCTGGTGACCTACTTCTGAAAAATCAGCCATTGACGACCTTACGAGCACAGTTCACTCTGACGCATGGGGTTGCCATGAGCAGGAGCAGACTCAATGGCAACTGATTTTAAGCAGCTCCACCTTTTTCCAGGAAAAGTAGAGCAAAGACTCAGGGAGAGGCTGGGAGAATCAACCAGTGGAGCTCTCTTCCTGAAAGGAAAATCAGGGGGGAAGAAGAATCATACCTCCTTCTCACCCCTAGTTTAGTATCTGTTGAACATTCAACTTAACAAATATTAATGAGAACCCATTTTCAAGGCCCTAAAATTTGTCATGAACATAAGAAGCCTATTTTCTTTTGTGTAAGAATACTTTGCATTTTGCTTGTACCTCATATTCCCAGAGAAAAGAGCTCGCCATTCTCCTGAAAACCCCAGCACATGCCCATCCCTGGGCCAACCGCTGTGGCCAGCGGTGTGGATGGGATACCCTGATTGGTCAGGCCTGGGTCAGGTGCTCCCCCACAGGTGCAGAGGAAGGCAGTAGTCAGCCCCACATGAACCAAAAGGCCTTGGATTTTATAGAGCAGCCTGCCTATGAAGTCAGTCTTGGGACTACAGACAAACCTGCCACAAGTTTATGCAATCTCATTCTGGAATTGCAGTATTGAAGATCGGTGGTTTTAACTGGGGTTGGAAACATTTTGGAAAATAGTGAGGATGTTTTTGTTTTGCAATGTTTGGGAGTCCCTGCTAAAATATAGATATAACATATAGGATAGAAAGGGGTGTGTCATAAAGTATTTGTGACAAAAAGAGGACATTGGATCTGATTGAATTCAGAACTACTGATCTGGATCTCTCAGTTTGTGTATTACTTCTAGGAAACCTTCACTAACACCCCCCACCACTACCTCACTCATCTACTCCCTCTGTTGATGGGTCAGGAGCCCTTGCTTTGTGTTTCCATGGAACATTCTGGATTTCTCCTTTATGATTATTGCTTGTTTTATTACATATCTTCCCTGACAGACTCCGAGCTTCATGAGCGAAGGGACCATGTTTATCTTGCTCACCATTATATCCCAAGCCCTAATGCAATTTCTGATATACAGTAGGTGCTTGAATGCATGAGTGACTGAACAGCCACTCACGAGTGAGCTTTTTATCCCTTGTTCTTACACTTACTGACTCCTCACCTTTCTCTGTTTTGGTTCTGCACCTGGGTTCTCATTGATTACCTAGATCGTTTGAACTCAATCTCCTGTTTCTGGTATCAGAAGTCCTCCAGGTGGGTGTCCCATTCTGACTTTCACCTGGCCTCAGGTAAAAGGCCCCAGATCCTCTGCCTTACTATGACCTCACGTCATCGCCTGGCCAGGCCAACCCTCAGCTGGGCCTCCCTTCATCCAGGAAGGGCCTTTATAAGGTCCGCCAACATCTCCTTTCTTACACTTAGAAGAAATGTGTCGGATCCCTCAGCACCTCTACCCTTCAGTTTTTTATTCAACTTCCCCTTACAAGTCTTTTTTTTTGACAAATCTCTTTGGGATCGTTCTTCACTTCTAAACCTCTAACACCCCATCCTAATGTTAGATACTGAGAATCTGTTTTGGGGGGCTGGTCTTGATAAAAACAACAACAATAACACTGTGCCATTCTTTATTCTATCACAGCTTAGTGGGTATCAGTGAATGCCATCAGATGTGGCCCATGCAGTTTGCCTGGCAGATTTGGTTTCCTCTTGGAGTTTACAATCCATTAGGAATGTCCTCCTGGCTAATTGATACAAGAATCTCCAGCTATCCTGGGTGCTGGAGGAGAGAAGGCAACACTTGTGTGGAGGAATTTGGAATTTCAGTCCTTTGGCCTGGAGTCAAAATTAAGTGCAAATATATTATATAAAAGGGGTAATACTCTAAAACATTATTATCCATTAATATATAAACCAAATAAAAAACCAAACCCATTGCCATCGAGTTGATTCCAACTCATAGCGACCCTATAGGACAGAGCAGAACTGTCCTATAGGGTTTCCAAGGAGTGGCTGGTGAATTCAAACTGCTGACCTTTTGGTTAGCAGCCAAATGCTTAATCACTTCGCCACCAGGGCTACATTAATACAGAGGCATGGATTTATTTCCAAAAGATTAGACGTATAGACTCTGGTTTCTGAAGAGCAACACTCAGGACTGGGAAGTGTCAATGGGTCCTAGACTGGTGTCGATGGGTCCTAGCAGGGAGGAGGGTGGGCAGGCCTTTGTGGTGGTCCCTGCCAATTGGTGGGGGCAGCGAGGGGGAGCTGTGGGAACTGAAGGAAAAGATAACAAAAGGAAGGATAGCAAGAGAAGAGAGGCAGAAGGCACACCTGAACTAAGTATTTCCTCTTTTTAAGTTTGTAATTGAACAAATCCTACGTGGAAAGATGATATAATCTTAGCCGGGTAAGTCTTTGTATGAATGAAGCACTATTAGGTGTTTGCAGAAAGGGGAGACAAGGAAATTTAGCCTTTGTCTCATCTACTTATCCTGACCCAGGTGAAAGGAGGTGACACTGGAGGTTATTAAGGCAAACAGGCCCTTATTTATAGGAATGCTTTATTTTGCACATTGGCAGATAAAATCTTTCCAAAAAAAAAACCTAATTTTTAAATTGCTTTAGGAGAAGCTGCTATTCAAGGAAGTGTTGTGGTGACTTTTTTTGTTGAGAAAGCAAATAATCCCTTGTTGTTTTATTGTTAAGTGAAGAGTCACTTCACGGTGCCTGCTCTGTAAATCTTTATTACCTTGTGTCTGGTTTGCTGTGTGCACCTGCATCAACTCCTCCCAGGCACCATGAACGTGCCGAGCTACCTTAGCTGGAGTTCTAGTTCAGCAAGTCAGAGTAATCTGAACAGCTCTTGAATGTCTCCAGAAAGCTGAGGTAACTGCTGCCTGACCAAACAGGCAATTGTAGCTGGCTGAAGAACTAATTCCCCTTCTAAATCTTTCTGATTAAACGTTTGCACAATGGCTGATCAAGGCATCCTGTGTTAACCAGCACGTCTGGTACCCATGATTTACATAATCTCCTTTAGGCAGCTTCTCCTGGTGAACTTTCATTTTTGCTGTTCACACTATGACGTTACCATGAAGTATTGACTGTGTTTGAAAAATACAATTACATGGTTGCCTCCATTCGTGTTTATTTATATGGATACTCTTAGCACGGGGATAACAGCAGCCCTGGCAGAAGGAAATAGAAACTTTTTTTTTTTTTTTTTGCTGGAGATGCACCATGGATTCCATGACTTGAAAGAACCCCTTGGATTCTTTTGTTGACTCAACATAGCCTAGAAAAAAAGGTTTTTGGAAAAACAGTGACTTAAAGAACATGGATAAAGCTTAATCCTTAACTTGAGACTGTTAAAGTGAGGAAATGGAGGTGAGTTTAGAGACCTTGTTGGTGGTTAGTCTGTATTCCTGTTTGTAATGATGTCTTCCCTCCCTCTCCATCCTTGCCTTTCTTCCCACAAAGATGGTGCAGTGGGGGAAGAGTTGAGAACAAGGTTAATGTTGTGATTCTGAATTCTTACTCCGAAGTAACTTTGCCACCAGGTTTCCTTTGGCACTAAATCCAAATCACTTTTGTTTGGAAAGTTTAGGTTTTCTTTTGGTTAGTTTTTTTCCCCTATTGCGCCTTTACTCTTCCAGGTGTATTTAAATCTGTAAATCTCCCTCTCCAAAGAGGCTGATATGAATAATGGGAAGGCTTCCACATTGAGAAAACTCTGAGCTCCACAGAACCACTAATCACCATTCCCAGGCGAATGAACAAAGGTTCAGCATTCATTAAGAAATGACTCATAAGTAATCATGAGCATTTTTAGGGAAAAGGATAATTATCAATTTCATGGACTCATATGTGATCGTGACTACTTGCAGGGACTTACAGTTACCAATTGCCCGTTCCCTGATTAATTAAGGGCTTAATCTTCCCACCCATGTAATATGAACAATAGTGCACTGTTCCAAGCTGCCGATTGCGTTTCTTCAGGACAAAGACTAGAGTAAATGGTATTGGGAAACTCAGGTCTGTCACTCTAGATTTATTGCCTTTCAGGTCAAATACAGTAAGTACAGTTCAGTATTAACAGACTGTCACATTTGTTCTAAGCTAGGATAATGCCCTTCTCCATAAAGCCATTTAACACATTTTGTCTTTTGGCCTCAGAAGCATCACTCTCCTTTATATCTTTACAAACAGTGAGTAAGGCAGCCTGTGGAGAGAAAAAATGTTTCCAATAAATACCAAATTTCTGGGTACCTGGCTAATGCTTCATTTCCCTGCTGCCTTCTCAAAAAGCAGCTTTTTATCTCTTACACCCCTCCTCACATTGAGCCCATGGGTGGGGTAGGTGACAACCTTGTTCCTCTTGCATTGCCACTTCTGGACTGTTCTCCCTTCTCTTCCCTCCTCCTCTCCAGAGCCGCTGGATTTGAGTCTCCTGTCAGACAGGCCGTCTACTACCCTCACCTTGTTTTAGGCATCTACAAACACAAGACCGTCTTCACCTCCCTTAATCCAAGGGGATCCTAGCACCTCGCTCACTGTTGATCTTTCCAACACAGCTATTGTGCAATTCTTGGTGATTTAAATATCCAGGTCTACCATCCTTTCAATATTCTGGTCTCTCAGTTCCTTGACCTCTTTCCAAAGAGCTCATTCTCAAAACCGTCTCTGTCACTCATTCTAGTCATACCCCAGATCTTGTAATTGCCAATAACTACCACAAAAACACAAGGAAAACAAAAACAAAAAGCAAACAAATAAACAAAAACCCCAAACCAGTTGCCATCAAGTTGATTCTGACTCATGGCGACATGGTGTGTCAGAGTAGAACTGTGCTCCGTAGGGTCTTTCAGAAGCAGATCTCTAGGCCTTTCTTCGGAACACCTCTGACTGGATTTGAACTACCAACCTTTGTTTAGTAGCCCAGCGCTTAATTATTTGCACCACCCAGGGACTCTGCAATAACTACAAACCTTTGTGATCTCCATATCAAGCGTTTCAGTCTCCAGCCACAGCTACCTTCCATTCTACCTCACTTCCTTTACCATCCTGACTCCAACAGCGCTTTGACTCAACAGGTTACTTATCCTGTTATTTCACTGTTCCTCATCCCTTTCATGTCTTCCCTTCCCTCCATTCCCAGCTTAGAATCCAGGTTCACCATTATAATCATTCCCTTGTATTACCCTCCATTCCTTTTCCCATCTCTCTTCATCAGACTTACCTTGCAAAACCCTAACGCTGGGTTTTGAGTTACTGAGTGTGTGTGGTGGCCTCTGGACTTCTGTGCCTTTCTTCATGTTGTTCCTTTTACTGGAATGACACCCCCAGTCTTGTCTGCCAAATGAACTCCTACTTATACCTCAAGGTTTATCCAATAGGTATATGAAGCTCCTATCAACACCCTGGATGGAGTTAACCACTTTATCCTTTTAGTCCTCACAGTATCTTGTACGTACCTGTGTAATACCATATATGGTCATTTATGTGAGTTACTTATTTAGGTGTCTTACCCCTCTCTGAGTACAGGGACCAGTCCTGACTCACTATTTAACCGTCGATGTCTAACAGAGTGTCTAGCACGTAGTATGTTCAATATATGCTTGTTGAAGAAGGAGATGAATAAGTCCATTAGTAGGGTGTTTCCTTTTTTCCTGGGTCTTGTGCCTAGCCACAGATTGAAGAGATAGTAAATGTACTAATTTTAAAAGGTGAATTGAAAACAAAAGTGAAACGATAGAATCTGAAAGGACACTTGAAACTTAGGTATCTACTTAATTTGACTCCCAAGAACCAGTAACTCCTTTTGAGTCTAACATGTCAGTTTTTCCCTCTTGTTTTCAGAGTAAAGTTCTAAATCAAATGATGCTTACTTTTTTTTTTTATTTGATTTTAGAAATAGTAGAATATATAGAGTGCTTAATCAGGAGTGTTCTAATAATGGTTAAAAACAATGCATGGGCTCAAGTAGCAAAGCTTTGCATCATGTTAATAAAGGAGCGAAAAGCAAGAAGCCATCATGTACGCATTGGAATGGTGCAGACTGACTTGGATGAAAGAACCAGTTTCATCATTCCAGGCAGTAGCTGTGACCCAGGAGGATATTACCTGTCTTGCTGTCGTTAAAATTCTGTATCTTGCTTTGCTCTAAGTCTGTGTGCTTCGTTTTACTCATGCTACCAGATGCTCGTTCTAACTCTGTTTCATGTTGTGTCATAGCTGTATTGGGAAGACGAGCATTGAAAACTCAGTGCTTCATAGCAAACAGTGGACTTTGGTCAAATACAGAGAATGCTTTTCTCTCTAAGCTATGTAAAGCCCCCTTTGCATTATATTCAAACTGATATTACCTTATTTGCTTCATTGAATATAGAATGCTTATACATATGCTCAAGTCTTTTAAAAATTGTATCTAGCAGCAGCTATAAATAATTAATCTTATCCTAGCTGGTACTTGCCAGTATAAAGATGTTACAAATTCAAAGCTGCAACAGGGACAGCAGAACAAGTGATTTGTCATTGCTAAGTCTAAAAACTACCAGCTTCTGGGTTTGTGTTGCTACTTGTCTGGCTTGTTGGTGAGTCCTGAGTCCACTGTGGCTACAGAAGCCCCACGACAGGAGATAGACAAGGGAGGCCAGAGAAACACTCGCGTTGGTTTCTCGTAACCGACCTATGAATGCATAGGTTACACTGAAATTTTCCATAGCTAACTCTAATTTATATTTCAGTAAAAACCAAAAACTAAACCACAATGGCTGAGTTGTTTTTGGAAGTGGATTGCCAGGCCTTTCTTTTGAGGTAACTTTGGGTGGAGTCAAACTGTCAACCTTCCAGTTAGCAGCTGAATGCTTAGCCATTTGCACCATCCAGATGCTTTTATATTTCAGCATTATTATTCAAATAGTGCTACAATTACACTAGCAAGGAAAATGGGCCTCTCTTTGGAGTGTGGCTCTTGCTTGCTGCAGCAGATATACCTCTTATCTTTTCTGCTTTAAAACCATAAGCATTCATCATTAGATAAATTCACTTCAAAATGGGAGCGCAGTTGTTACCAGATCAGTCTCAAACTATTCACTTCTGTGACAGCATTTAATTATGATCTCCGCTCAGGATAAAACCTTCTGAGGAAGTGTTTGTGTACTCTCTTATAAATTTGATTACCAATGCCACACGAGAAGTAAAGATTAAATGAATAGCAATTGCCTTGAAAATGAAATTACTACCAGAAAGAGCAAGAGTGTGTGTCTTTGTTTTTCTTGGTGTGACAAGATTTCTTAGATGCATGTGTGTTAGGTACAGAACTGATGTAACCGTGCTTGTCCAGCTGTCACCACAGAGAAGGCAACTAGACAATGATTGAAAGCGTCAATGTAAGATGTGTTCATGGTGGGAATCTGTGATGGTTAATTTTAGGAGTTGACTTGGGTCGGTTGTGGTGCCCATTTGTTTGGTCAGTCACTAATCTAGAGTTTGTTGTGAAGGTAGTTTGTAGATGTGATTAACATTTACCAATAGATGACTTTAAGTCAAGGAGATTACCCTGGATAATGTGGGTAGAGGCCTCATCCAATCAGTTGAAGGCCTTAAGAGCAAACACTGAGGTTTCTCCAAGAAGAAGGAATTTGGCCTCAAGATTGCAACATCAGCTTTTCTCTGATCTGCAGCCTGTTGCCTGTCCACCTAACTTCAGACATGCCAGCCCCCACAATTGTGTGAGCCAATTTCTTAAAATATCTCATTCAGTCTCTCTCTCTCTCTATGTGTACATTTATACGTTTTGTTTCTCTGGATAACCTTCTTTGATACAGATTTCTAAGTCACAGACAAGGCTGGTGGGTGTTAAAAGTAGATGTCACAGGTGACCACAGGGCCAGGAGAGTTCTGGAAGCTTGGTATTTCAGGGGCAGACATTGTGGCAAATTATGTATACTCTAACAGTGTAAACTGGGCAAAAACTTCTGGTGGGGAAGAATTTGATCAAATAAAAGAATTAAGAAAGGAGAGAATGAAAAGAGGAAGGTATAGGAACAGGCTTGTAAGGAAAGGGAAGGCTGAAATTTTAGGACAAATTCAAAATACTACATGTCAATTTTTCCAGGGCCCATCTGTATATGATAACCAGACATTGTCTGTGGTTGAGCATGAAACTCCAGCTCAAAAATTCCACTTTTGCAAGAAGCTCCAGCATCTCATTTGGAGCTGGTACCTATATGAATGACAAATGGTAGACTCTTGAAGGTTTTCTTTTCTTTTTTAAAAAACAGAATGGCATTTAAGCCTATGGAGACCAAGGCCTACTTTGATGACTAATCCATCCAGGACAGGTGGTTTCTTCATTTTTGTCCTTGAAAATCTCCTAAGATGGAGGCTCCAAAAATTTCTTTTGCTTCAACATTTCTTTTCAGTTTTTGAGCACTCTGATAGTCAAAAAATTCTTTCCTTTTTCCACTGACAATTGTTCCCACTTTTTTTTTATTCCTCTGTGAGAGAGGGAGCCATTCATCAGCATTGTCTTAAGAACACTCATATTTGACATTATTAAAAAGTCATTATGCATCTGTATCTGAGCAATTCCATTTCCTTTACATTTTCCCTATACTTAAAAACCCAAACCAAACCTGTTGCTGTTGAGTCGATTCAGACTCATAGCAGCCGTATAGGACAGAATAGAACTGCCCCATAGGGTTTCCAAGGAGCAGCTAGTGGATTTGAACTGCAGACCTTTTGATCAGCAGCTGGAGCTCTCAACCACTGCACTACTATAGGCTCCTCCCTATATTTAGAAAAAGTTATATTAAGGGAAATGCAGTGTAGCATATAGATAACATTAGAAAGCATTTCTGCATCTATTTCTACCACCCACTTATCAGCTGTTGTACTGTGGTGGCTTGCATGTTGCTGTGATGCTGGAAGCTATGCCACCAGTATTTCAAATACCAGCAGGGTCACCCAGGGTGGACAGGTTTCAGTGGAGCTTCCAGACTAAGGCAGACTAGGAAGAAAGACCTGGTGATCTACTTCTCAAAATTAGCCAGTGAAAACCTTATGGATCACAACAGAACATTGTCCAACTCACTTGCCTAGGACATGTTATCAGGAGGGACCAGCCACCATGAATTGGTGAAGTACAGGGTCAGCATAAAGTTGCCATGAGTTAGAGTCGACTCAATAACAGCTAACAACAAGTGCATCTATTTATTAATTTAACAGATATTTACTGAATGCCTACTATGTGTAAACATAGGTGCTAATGGAAAAAACACACTCTGGAATCAGATAGCTTCAAGATAGTTTCCGCTTTTAATAACTGTATGCCCTTGGAAAAATTACTTAATGCTCTGGGTCTTCTCTTCCTTGGTTGTAAAATGGGGATGAAATACTTAAATGATCACTGTGAAAATTAAATGCTTTAAATGCATAAAATGTCAATTACATACTAGATGCTTAATATATTTTAATTTTTTATTCAGGAACCAGGCCAGGTCAAAAGTTTCGAAGAAAATATGATTTGGAGCCTGCCCTCCAAGAACACACTGTCTAACAAGGGCAGGCGATTACGGTACATGCCGTAGTAGGGATATTAGAAAGCTCTGAGGGAGCACAAAGGAGGAGTGGACTTGCTTGCAGGTGGTCGGTCAGGAAAGACTTCACTAGGGAGACCTGAAGCGGAGCAGCAGGCAGTTTAGGAGCTGGTGGCCGAGAAGTATGCAGTTAATGCCCAGAAGGTGGAGAGCTCCATAGCAGCAAGAGACCACAATCAAAATTCCCAGTTGTTGTCATTGTTTAAATCTGAGATACAAGAGTGACCATCTCTGATTAAAAAAAATAAATAAATCATTCAAAAGTTAAAAAATAATTTATTTCATGCTGAGCCCAAATTTTATTTCAGTTCCATTCCTGGCTCTTTAACTGGAGTCACTTGCAAGGTAACTGTGATCTGGCTTGGCCAAAGTCAGCTCATTTTGTTTAATAACAGCTAGGGGTAAAGAGCCTTCTAGTCTAATAATAACCACTGTTGTTGTTATTAGGTGCTGTTAAGTTGGTTCTGACTCATAGCGACCCTATGTACAACAGAACGAAACACTGCCTGGTCCTGCGCCATCCTCACAATAGTTGTTATGCTTCAGCCCATTGTTGCAGCCACTGTATCAGTCCATCTCGTTGAGGGTCTTCCTCTTTTTCGCTGACCCTCTACTTTACCAAGCATGATCTCCTTCTCCAGGGACTGGTCCCTCCTGATAACATGTCCAAAATATGGGAAACAAAGTCTCGCCATCCTCGCTTCTAAGGAGCATTCTGGCTGTATTTTTTCCAGGACAGATTGTAATAATAATCACTAGTACCATGAACAAAATGATATTTGTATAATGGGGTTTGTAATATTTGTGTCATACTTGCTAGAACAACTAAGTTTTGCCTGGTACATGTGTGCTGTAGTAATTAGGAAAATTTCTAGGATTGTAAACAAAGCAAGTGTAGCATTGTAGCCTTTCTAGTCAATAATATATTTTCCAGAAGTGCCAAATATATGCCCAGAGATGGCAAGAAAAGCTTTATTTCAAGAATTGATGTGGTGGGGTGGATTAAATATATTTGTGACATCCAGTGTATTCAAGCGTAATTAATAAATGTGTGTTGTTTTAAGCTAAAAAAAACCCAAAAGTCCTATTTATGAAGGAGCTGGGCAGGTGGTGGGCTCTTGTGACAAAGTATTCTGTAAAGCCAAATTCTCTGTTGGCTGGGCCAAGGGCAGAGCGTAGAAAACAGTGCAGTTCTCCTTGCTGGCCCCTCTCTCCATCCCTAGTCTTGGGAAATATGGCTCAGGAAAGACTGTGTCCCCACTCTGACCTCAGTTGCCATCCAGGCAATCCCCCAACTCATGGTGACCCCATGTGTGTCAGAGTAGAACTGTGCTCCACAGGGTTTTCAGTGGCTGATATTTTGGAAGTAGATCACCAAGACTTTCTTCCGAGATGCCACTGGGTGGACTCAAACCTCCAGCTTTTCGGTTAGCAGCTGAGTGTGAAAACTGTTTGTACCACCCAGGGACTCAATCTTAGACAACCAAACAAACCAAACCAGTTGCCATTGAGTTGATTCTGACTCAGGGTGACCTCTTGTGTGCCAGAGTAGAACTGTGCTCCAGAAGGTTTTCAGTGGCTGACTTTTTGGAAATAAATTGCCAGGCCTTTCTTCCGAGATGCCTCTGGGTGGACTTGAACCTCCAACCTTTTGTTAGCAGCCAAGCACATGAACCATTTGCACCACCTAAGGACCCCCCCAATCTCAGACAAGAGAAAGCAAAATAAATGGTAAGTGCTTTCAGCCTAGTGTGGGATGCCTACTGCCACAGAGCGACTCAGGGGGCCACTCTGCCTCCGGAAGGTACCTTTGCAGTGCTAAAGTTTGGGGACTCTGTTGAGGTCATGGGAAGGATTATTTGAAAGTAAACTCCTGGTTGACTGAATGGACCCTGTTCTTAGATTAGCCCTGATCGGAGAGAGGCCCATCTCTGTGGAATGAGTTGAGCTCAGCTTTCAGGCTGTCTGTTTCCAGCTTCACATTCTGTTAGCAAAGCCCCAGCCTGGGTTGGAAGTTTTTCAGGGAGGCTTGTCAGTCCTTCTGTGCTGTAATCTTATTCCCGTGAAGGCGAGTTTCACATATGAATACTGACAGGAGAACTGATCCCTGGGAGACTCAAATGAAATCCAGCAGGGGAAGCCTCAGAACAGCAGCCTCCGACTTGAGAGAGAAAACAATGGGGCCCCTCAGAGGATAACACCCTGGGCTACACCACCCCCGGAAAGGATGTGGCAGGGCAATAGAGCAAATAAGGAAAACACTCATGCAGTGCCAGGGGGAGGCCTTGCGGGAAGCTGCTCTTTTGGTTTGGCCAGGGTCCTCAGGTATTAGTCAGCCTGTGTGTGATGTTCAGCATGAACGGTTAATCTGAATATATCCCGGAGACTCCGACTCCTAATCTGTTTTGGAGAAGGAAATGCAGTTTACATAATTTCTGTTGTATTCGGTTTTCTGTGTGTTCTCAAGTTACCACACTCACCTTGCAGAAAGCTGACCCACAGTTGTGGCTTCTGCGGGCTGAGGGAGAAGTGATATTTTAATGGTGAGAGGAGGAGAAAGCTTGCCAGACTCTTGGGTCCTGGGAGTGGTTTTGGTGTCTGCCAGCTGCCGGAGTGACATCCTTCAAATCTGAAAGGCTTCGTTCATGTCCCCACAGAGCTTCAGCAGAGGCAACTATACCTTCCTCACTAAGCCTTTACACTCTGCTGATGATTATAAAAATAAATCTCTAGCTGCTATTTGGAATCCCTGTGTGGCACAAATGGTTAACATGCTTGGCTGCTAACCAAAGGTTGGAGGTTCCAGACCACCCAGAGGTGCCTCAGAAGAAAGGCCTGGCTACCTACTTCTGAAAAATCAGCCACTGTGACACACATGGGGGTCACCAGGAGTCAGAGTCAACTTGATGGCAACTAGTTATTTTTACTCTTAGCACTGTGTATCTGTTACCTATAATGTTCGTCAGACCTGACAGGTAGGAATATGACCATCATTTTACAGGAAACTGAGACCCACAGAGATTAGTTATATATTAGTCCTTAGGAGATGTGTCCACCCCCAAACTATACTTAAAAAAAAAAAAAGTTACTGTTGAGTTGATTCCAACCCATGGAGACCCCATGTGTGCAGAGCGGAACTGTATTCCATAGGGCTTTAATGGCTATGACCTTTCAGGAGCAGATCTCCAGGTCTTTCTTTCAAGGCGCCTCTGGGTGGGTTGGAACTGACAACCTTTCAATTAGTAGCTGAGCGCTTAACCATTTGTACCACCCAGAGGCTCCTATACTATGCTTTACATAGTTTAAAAATTTGAGTACTGTGTATATGTTACATTCTGTGTTTTCTTAGCATTAAAGATCCTAAGAGGCAAAGAAAAAAGGCATAGGCCACATGGGTGACTGTCCTATAGGTATGATTTGGGAAGGACACGCCTCACCAAAATCTCTACTTCTCTTCTTACTATTCAGTTATTTGTCTTGAAATCTAATCAGAGGTGACACCTTCCCAGCCCTATTGCCATACTCTTTAGCTGCACATTTCCCTGAGATAGTTCTCATTTTTCTCACGACTGCGCAGACTTTGGGCAAAGACACTCTCTCCTGCACACTTGCGATCCCCAGAGTTTGCTGCTGAAGTGAATTTTCAGAATAACCCTCCAAGATTACTGAGGCCTGAAGGAGCAGAGCAGCAATGGGAACGATGTAATCCCTAATGAAGTCAGTACCTCTAAGTATGGCATATGTGCCATTAATAAGCGGAGAAGCTGCTAGTCACCCCGAGTTTGTTGCCTTTCTGGGCCTGTGTGACAACTTTTGCTCCCCCTCCTGTCACTTTGCACTTCCCCAAGTCTCTTTGGATGGCACTTCATGATTTCTCCCTGCAGCAATGATGGAAATATGTCATAGAAGTCAAAGGAAATGGCTTTGGTGGCAGAAAGCGGCTGGAAAGAAAGCAGCTCCAGGGAGGGTTAGTAATCTGCCCACTGTACCCTGCTTGCCACAAGGAGGCTTTGGCTGAAGAATTTGTAGGGTGGAGGGAATTGTTTTACTTTGTTTTGAAATCAGCTAGCTATTTTAGCTAGAAGCCAAATGCTTTTGTTGTGGATTGACCTTTTTACTTCATAATTCTTTGTTGTTGTGTGCCATTGAATCGATTCCGAATCATAGCAACCCTATGGGACAGAGTAGAACTGCCCCATAGGGTTTCCAAGGCTGTAATCTTTACGGAAGCAGATCACCAGGTCCTTTCTCCATCGGAGCAACTTGTAGGTTCAAAGTGCCAACCTTTTGCTTAGCAACTGCACGCTTAATTGCTTAACTGTTGTGCCATCGCGGCTCATTTTATAATTCTTTGTTGTTGTTAGGTGCCATTGAGGCGGTTTGGACTCATAGTGACCCTCTAGGACAGAGTAGAACTGCCCCATAGGGTTTCCAAGGAGCGGCTGTGAATTTGACTGCCGACCTTTTGGTTAGCAGCTGAGCCTTAGATCCCTTTAAAAACGGAGACGATACAATGACTTCTTCCCTATTGGTGTAAGACTTAGATTGTTGTTGTTACTGTTGTTAGAGTGCAAATCGTTACTGAGCTCGGCTGCTGAAAGGTTGGAGGTTCAATTCCACCCAGAGGCACTTCCTAAGAAATACCTGCTGTATACTTCAGGAAAAAAAAAAAAATCAGCCATTGAAAGTCCTACGGAGCACAACTCTACTCTGACACGCATGAGGTTGTCATGAGTCAGAATCGACTCAATGGCAACCGGTTTTGTTGTTGTTGTTAGCTGTCATAGAGTCAGTCCTTGACTCGTGGCAACCCCACACACAATGGGATTTTTCATTGACTAATTTTTAGAAGCAGGTTGCCACGCCTTTCTTCCTAGTTCAGTAGAGTCTGGAATCTCTACTGAAAGCTGTTCAGCATCATAGCAACATGCAAGCCTCCACTGACAGACAGATGGTGGCTGTGCATGAGGTGCATTGGCTGGGAGTTGAACCCTCGACCTCGGGTCTCCCAAATGGAAGGCGATATTCTACCACTGAACCACCAATGCCCTCAATAATTAGATAGAAAGGCCATTTTCTCCAACTTCCCAAACTAACCTGTCCAAACAAGTTGTACAAGTACTTTTGTCAAAGGCAACTTCCTTGAAATTAATACAGTAGATTAAATATATAAAATAACCTGTCTGTCTTAGTCATCTAGTGTTGCTCTAACAAGCACCACAACTGGATGGTTTTAACAAACAGAAGTTTATTTCCTTACAGTAAAGTAGGCTAAAAGTCCAAATTCAAGGTGTCAGCTCCAGGGGAAGGCTTTCTCTCTCTTGGCCTTCTCATCAGTGTTCCCCCAGACTAGGAGCTTGTTGGCACAGGGACCACAGTCCAAAGGATGCACTCTGCTCCTGGCACTGCTTTCTTGATGGTATGTGGTCCCCCAACTCTCTGCTCACTTCTGTCTTTTATATCTCAAGAGAATGCCTCAGGACACAATCCAGTCTTGTAGATCCAGTCCTGCCTTACTAACAGAACTTCCACCCATCCTCCCTCATTAACATCATAGAGGCAGGATTTACAACATACAGGAAAATCACACAGTACCAGGAATCATGGCCCAGCCAAACTGATATACACATTTTTTGGGGGGACATAATTCAAACCATGACACTGTCCAAGGGCAGAAATTCAGTTTCCATGTGAGTTTCCATCATTGCCTGCAATATAGCCTTCTTATGTACCCCAACGAGCAGCTTACGTGACTTGTGGACAACTTAAGGTTACAGTCAGAATCATACTATTGTTATTGGCGTTGATCTTGGTATCACATTACCAGATTTTCCTGCTACTTGGTTTATTTCTGAAAAGGAAAAGATAGAAAAGAAATTAAGATTATTTACACCAAATTGCTCTGTGTAGACTTTGAATGTTTTTAATTTCCTATGAGTAAAACAATAGATGTTTGCTACTCATATAGCCAAGCATATATACCTTAGAGATTGGTTTACATTTTTTAAATGCTGAGTAGTACAAGATCAAATTATTTCATCATACTTTTAGCTATAAAACTTGAATTAGTAAAGCCCTGGTGGCACAGTGGTTAAGTGCTCAGCTGCTAACCAAAAGGTCGGCAGTTAGAACCCACCAGCCACCGTATGTGAGAGAGATGTGGCAGTCTGCTTCCATAAGGATTTACAGCCTTGGAAACCCTTTGGGAGCAGTTCTACTCTGTCCTATAGGGTCACTGTGAGTCAGATTCGACTTGACAGCAAAAGGTAATGAGTTGAAAGTGACCCTAGACTTTGTATCTCCTCATTTACACATGCGGAAACTGAGGCTTCAACAGGCAAAATTGCCTGAGATCAAATAGCTCATTAATGGATGAGTCAGAACCAAAACATAGATCTCTGCCCTAAGATCAGGAATCTTTTCACAAATTGACACACATACTTAGTTTGTAATCGTTTTGTGTGAATCTGTTCTTACTTCCTTGTCTTAACCTGTGCTTATTATAATTTTTAAACTCAAGTATACCTAAAATTATTGGCCTGTTAAATCTTCCTTATATGCCTTTGTTGCTTGAAAGCAACACGAGATTCCCAATGTCAGGTACCACGTGCACCAGAGGATTTAAGGCACGAGCGGGGAGCCTTCAGAAGACAGTAACTATGTATTAACATGCGTTCGGGAAGTCTCCTTGAGCCCAAGGCCATCCTGGCAAAACTGCCACAGGATGCTGCTACTTCAGCAAGATGCTACTGTGAAAGACACTGACAGAGAGAAGGAGAAAATGCGATCTCAAGAAGGCAACAAATGACATTAGAGACCACCCACTGAGGTCGAGAAATTTGGTTATTGTTTGATTATGTAGCCAGGGCTGCAGAAAAAAAATCCGATCAACATTTGTTGGTCCTGCTCTCAAGAAGCTTATAATTTCTTGGGGGAGAAATTACTTAGACATACATCCCAAATAGTTGCAAGGTAATTAACAGTTTATAAGGGAGAGGGAAAGTCTCTGCCTCCCTCCCAGCTCCCTTCCCAACCTTGTTGTTAGCTGCTGTCCATTTGGCTCAGACTCATGGTGACCTTATTTATAGCAGAACGAAACGTTGCATGGGTCTGAGCAATCTTCATCATCACTGACATGTCTGACTCCATTTTTGCAACTATTGTGTAGTGCCTTCCAACCTAGGGGGCTGATCTTGCAGCACTGTATCAACAGTATTCTGTTGTGATCCACAGGGTTTTCCTTGGCTAGTTTTAGGAAGTAGATTGGCAGGTAAGCTCCGCTGAAACATGTCCACCATGGGTGACCCTGCTGGTATCTGCAATACTGGTGGCATAGCTTCCAGCATCACAGCAACGTGCAAGCCACCACAGTACAACAAACTGGCAGATGGGTGCTGGTCTCTACCTTAAGAGTTATTGAATGGTCACATTCCAAGGCTTTGATCGGGCCACTTTGCAAGTAGATGAAATTGCCATGCTTGTAAAAGATAAGGACCCATGAGCTGCCCTATCTTTGTTGGGAGGTTACTAGGTTGAGCACCTGTTGGTACATCCAACTTGCTCTCTTTCCTCAAGTGAGGGCCTAGGTCTTTGAGAATGCTGCCTTTAGCAGTGGTCAGTCACTTTCTAATTGTAAGATTTTGGATTTGGAGGAGGAAGGAAAGAACTTGCTTGGGACTTGAGCCTAAGTTGGTACTCCAGCCTGGGTCAGTAGAGAAGCCTGGTCTTGGGATGTAAGTTACAAGGCTAGACAACAATGAAGGAGTACTGCAGTCTTCCCATTAGCTGGAGTTCCTTGTGAGAGTCGTTTCTTTGGGAATTTTACCATAAAAGGGGTGATTGGCAGGGCAGAATTTCAGCACTCCTTGTGCTTGGACCTAATATTATCCACCCCCACCATCACCCCTAATGTCACATATCATTAAGAAAGAAGTTTCAGTGTTTAAACAATCAAATGGCTGTCTGTTTAAGAACCGTCAGAAATAGTAGATGCAATTCTGGAGAAAATGTCTTCAGCATTAGCCAAAGGCATATTTGGTATACAGAAGCAAAAACAGAAAAAAAAAAAAAAAAAAGACCACCAAAGGTATCTGGCATGACAACTTCCTTTCAATAGGGGGACCATGTGCTCCCCTAGATAGCTCTACCAACACGTGAATTATGGGTAATGGGTGGACAGGTGCGTTGACGTGATGGTAATGGGCAGAAGTGCCATGAGGTCTTATGGTAGCACAGCTGTGTAGTGTGGAAAATGGTTCCTGAGATGGGGCAGCAACTGGATTTAGAATCATGAATCTGTTAAGCTAAAGATAGCTTTCATTCTGGGAAAGCAGGTTGCAGTCCTGTTCCTGTTGCCGTGGAGTAGATTCCAAAACACAGTGACCCTATAGGACAGAGTAGAACTGCCCCATTGGCTTTCCAAGGAGAGGCTAGTGGATTTAAACTGCCGACCTTTTGGTTAGCAGCCAAGCTTTTAACCACTGTGCCACCAGGGCTTCCTGGTTGGAGTACTACAGCTATAAGTTGAATAAAAACATTTTTGAGAGAATAGAGATATTTGGGCTGTCCTGCCTGGCACCCAGCATCCCTGAGACCACAGATTTCTTCCAACAGTACCCTTGGATTGGTGGGGTCAAGGTGAATTTGACAATTAGTATGTACATGCTTCTACACTGGGTCTGCTTTGGGGACATCAGAGGGTGACATGGAATATGCTAAACCAGGTCTCTAAATGAAGCAGGGAATTCTTAGAACTAAATATGGGGTGGTTCAACAACACAAGTAGGCAAAGGAAGGACCATGAAGAACTCAGAATAACTCAAGTTGACACTGTTTGTGAAATTTAAACACTTCCTGGTAAAAAGGTGGGCATTGGTGGTTCAGTGGTAGAATTCTTACCTTCACGTAGGAGACCTGGGTTCAATTCCTAGTGGAGGCACCATCCACCCGTCAGTGGAGGCCTGCATGTTGTGATGATGCTGAACAAGTTTAAGGAGATCTTTCAGACTAAGATGGACTAGGAAGAAAGGCAAAGTGATCTACTTCCAAAAGTCTGCCAGTGAAAACCCTATGGATTACAATGGTCTAATCCACAAAGGCACAGAACTGGGCAGCGTTTCCTTCTATCGTGCCATGAGTTGGGGGGTGACTCAAAGGCAGCTAAAAACAACTACAACAAAGGTACAGAAAAAAATCCTATTACTATAGTGAGATGTGAAAATATGTACACCATGCACTTGTGTTCTTTGAGTTATCTTTACATTTCTTGACCATCTTATTCATTTGAAATTAATAATATGGAGCTGTGTTCTACGTTATTATCTCATGTGCATACACGTCTTATTTCTCCCAATTGATATTTACCTTAGCGATGGAGGAACCATGTTTTAAACTTTCTTTTTTCCTCATGATGTACTTAATTTATGACTGCGTTCTACGTAGCAGATGCTCGATAAGTATTTGCCATAAGACTCATGCTTGGAAAGTTTGGCTCATTTTCAAGGCTATGAAATTTAATGATACTAACAAAAAAACAAGTCTCTAGATTCCAGTAATGTATTTCATTGTCCTGCCTTCTTCTGTTTTAAGAGGAGGTTGAGTTACTGCCCAATATCTTATTTTCTCAGCTCTAATATAGATAATAATAAACGAAGTCATTTGAAGAATAATGAATAAATAAAATTTGGCAGCCAAATATGAGCATAATGATGCATCTCCAAATTAAGATAATATTAATGAAGACTGATGAAAAACATGCCAGGTAGGAGTGATATGGAAGTGATGAGGTTAAAGGCTGCACTTTAAGTTGTTTACATTTATAAATGCTTTTGCAGACTCAATTTCTAGTGACTAAATAGAAAATGATTTCGATAAAGTAGATAGGATTTTGTGGGGAATTTTGAGGTATAAGAGAAATTTTTAAAAATTCTGAGGATTTATCTTAGTAATCTCTAAGACTATAAGTATGTCAATCTTTTGTACCCTGTCTTAAATATCGTAGGTACTATCTCTGTTCAAAAATTTAATTAAGCAATTTTTGAATAGATAACACATGTGCATGGTAAAAAATTTCAATGAAAGTCTGTCTTCTCTTCCCGTGTTCCAGCCCCTGGTTCCTCTCCTCAAAGAAAACTACCTGTTTCTTGCATTTTCTTCAGAGATATTCTTTGTAGATACAAACATATTTCTAAATGTACCTTTTCACTTTTATAATATAAATGTTGGTGTACTGAAAATAGGGTGCTACACCTTGCCTCTTCCCTTACAATATATTTGGAGGTTGTTCCATACCAATACATGCGGATTTACTTTATTCTTTTTAACACTGCAGAGATCTGTGCACTGGATAAAATATAATCAGTCAGGCAGATTATTTCTCAGCTTAGCATTTCCAAGGTTGTTGGGGCCCTGGTGGCTCAGTAGTTAAGAGCTTGGCTGCTAACCAAAAGGTTGGCAGTTTGAATCCATAAGCCGCCCACTGGAAACCCTATGGGGCAGTTCTACTCTATCCTACAGGGTCGCTATGAATGGGAATCAACTAGACGACAGTGGCTTTGTTTTTTGGCTTTTTATATAATAAAGATTATTTTTAGTGGGTTTGCCTTCTTCAGGACATGTCTGGGTTTTTGATGGTCCATGTGAATTGTTGCTGGAAATTTAGGGCTTTTGCCTCTGGAGTTTTATTCACACTCAAGGTCTACATTATAACATTCACAATTATATTCCTGGGGACCTTTACCTTTTGGCTTCAGTTTAGACTGGTTGTTACTCAGGCCTTCCATAGCACCATCAGCCTTGAACTTTTTCTTGAAATTCTTCTATTTCTTGGATTTCTTTCATTTGTTTTCTTGGAGAATATGTTCAGTAACAATGTATAAAAGTTCATGGAAGGTAAATTTTCTACGTCCTTGAATATCTGAATACATTTTTATCTTGATTTCACAATTGACTTGAGAATTTGACTGGTTATAGACCAAATCAAAATCAAATCCATTGCCATCGAGTTGATTCCAACTCATAGCGACTTTATAGGACAGAGTAGAACTGCCCCATAGGGTTTCCAAAGGTATAATCTTTATGGAAGCAGACTGCCACAACTTTCTCTCATGGAGCTGCTGGTGGGTTTGAACCACTGACCTTTTGGTTAGCAGCTGAGTGCTTAACCACTGCTCCACAGGGCTCCTTTGGTTATAAACATCTAGGTTAAAAATAATTTTTTTCCATAATTTTTTATGCATTAATCCAGGACTTTTTGGCATTCATTATTCCTATTTAAAATTTTGATTCTTGTTTCTTTGAATGTAACCTAATTTTTAGATTTAGAAGCTTTTAGGAATCCCCATCTTTGGCTTTCTGACCTATTATTGTGTTGTGCATATTTTTGTTATTGTTATTGTGCTGGACATTTGTTTAGCCCATTTAATCTGGAGAATTGTGTTCTTTGGTTATAGAAATTTTCTTGTATTATTTCTTTGATTTTTTTTTTCCTGTCTCCATCTCTTTTCTCTACTTACTCTTTTTGGAACTCATTACTTGGTTGTTGGATCACCTGGATTGGTTCTTTATGTCTGTCTCTCTCTCTTTCTCTTTTTTTTCCGCATATATTTCATTTCCTTGTCTAGAATGTAAGTTTTATGAGGGCGGAGATATCTGTCAGTTTTGTTCACTTTTGTTTTCCCACCACCTGCAGCAGTGCCTAGAACATGGGAGGTATTCAATAACTATTTATTGTATATTCTTTTCTTGTTCTATATCTAGTAGGTTTCTTCAACTTTATCTTCCACCCATCTATTAAATTAAAAAAATTTCCTGTATATTTTTACTTTTCAAGAACTCTTTCTTGTTTTCTGATTTTTGTTTTCCTATATTACCATCCCATGAGGGATGATGGGATAATACACAGAGAGCTAGACAAATGGTTAGAAAACTCAACTTCTGGTCTGGGCTGTGTCACTGATTGACTGTGTTATTAGGCAAGGTAATTAACTTCTCTGAGCCTCAGTTTCTTCATCTGTGAAATGATTATACTAAGAAAATAACAATATTGGTCTAGCCTAGCCTCATAAATTTGTATAAAGTCAAATATGTAAGTGCTCTGAGAACTATAAAATGTTAGACACATGCAGGGATAATTTAAGTTTAATTGAATATGTAAAATTTATAACTGTTATTTACCAAAAAGGAAGTATGGTATAGATGGTGTGAGCTTGACTTCTCACTCTTACTAAGTGTTCTTTAAACTTGGGTAAGTCACTTGACCTCTCTATGCCTCAGATTCCTTTTCTATACAATAAGGAAGATACAGTACATACTTCATAGGGTTATTGTGTGACTTAAATATGAATTTAAAACCCTTAGAATAGTGCATGGCACAGAGTAAGCATTAAAAACTAGAAACATATCAGCACTAGAAATAATTATAAATTTAATAATCCTGATTTCAAATCCACTAAGTGAAATTCCGTACTGGTACTGAAATGAAGCTGAGTATCCTACATGGATTGCGAAGTGAGAAATATTCTGATTCTGTGTAGAGTTTGTGACTACATGAGAATGGATATTTATTTTAATTGTAAGATAATCAGATCAGTTTTAGCCCTAAGAACAAATCTCTTCTGATTCAACTGAATATCTACGTCTTTTATCTCCTGTCTTGTGTTTTGCCTTTTTTAGAGCTCCACTTCTGGAAAGAATTGCTTATACGTGGCGCTTCTAATTTCTCACTTCCTTCTTTTTCATCAACCCTCTCCAACCTAGTTTCCAGCCCTCAACTTTGCACTGAACTATCTGCCACCAAATTTACCAACAGTCTCCGTGTAGTTATTTCCAGTGGTCACTTCCAATCATTTTCCTTACCAGGGAGTAACATTAATGCATTTGACCGTGTCTTCCTCTTGTAGCACTCTTTTCCCATGGCTCCTTTGATACCTCATTTCTGCCAGCTTCCCTTCCTATAATTCTCTGTCTGCCCTTCTCAGTTTGTCTTGCCCATTCTCTCTTCTCTATCCTGTCTTTAACCATGGTGCTTAAATTCACTTTTCATAGTAAATTCTCCTTCTCTGTGTGAGTTCATCTAAACTAATGGTTGGTAAAGTTTTCCTGTCAAGGTCCAGACAGTAAAATTTTAGGATGTGCAGGCCATACAGTCTCTGTTGCTGCTAGCCGACTTTGCCATTGTGGCAAGAAAACAGCTGTAGACTGTAATCCAATGGGGTTGGCTGTGTTCCAATAAAACTATATAAGACAAGTGGCAAGTATGGCTGCAGGTCATAGTTTGCTGACCCTGGTCTAAACTAATAGCTTCAATTATCCCACATATATGTGGACAGCTCTCTATACCCTAGTCTAGAACTTCCTTCTGTGCTGCAAACTGGTATACCAAACTGCTTATTGAACATCCCACAGGGCTGCATTCTCCAGATCTCCAAAGATGCAGTCTTGGTTCTCTTTACTCCAGGATCCTTCATGTCTGGCCTGTATACAGTGTTCCTATCTTAGTGAACAGTAAAGGGAAGTAGAAACTCAGGTGTCATTCTTGTTATGAAAGGCTATATAGTGTTGTAGTTCAGTCCTTATAGACTCTGAAGCTGGGATGCATGGGATCAAATCCAAGATCTACCGTTTACTCCACCACCTGTTAGTTTGTCATACTGTTGTGGCTTGCATGTGATACTGGAAGATCTGCTGCCAGTATTTCTTAAGGTATTTCAAATACCATCAGGGTCCACATTGGTGGACAGGTTTTAGCTGACTTTCCAGACTAAGACAGACTAGGAAGAAGGACCTAGCAGTCTACTTCTGAAAAAATCGGCCAGTGAAAACCTTATGAATAGAGGCGGACATTGTCTGATATAGTGCTGGAAGATGAGCCTCTCAGGTTGGAAAGCACTCAAAATACCACTGGGGAAGAGCTGCCTCCTCAAAATAGAGTCCACCTTAATGACATGGATGGAATCAAGCTTTCGGGACCTTCATTTACTGATGTGGCACGACTCAAAATGAGAAGAAACAGCTGCAAACATCCATTAATAATTGGAACTTGGAATGTATGAAGTATGAATCTAGGAAAACTGGAAGTCATCAAAAATGAAATAAAATGCATAAAGATCGATATCTTAGGCATTTGTGAGCTGAAATGGACTGGTATTGGCCATTTTGAATCAGACAATCGTCTGATCTGCTATGCTGGGAAAGACAAATTGAAGAGGAATGGCGTTGTGTTCATCATCAAAAAGAACATTTCGAGATCAAACCTGAAGTATAACGCTGTCAGTGATAGGATAATATCGATACATCTACAAGGAAAATCAGAAAATAGTCAAATTTACACACCAACTACTAAGGCTAAAGATGAAGAAATTGAAGATTTTTTACTAACTTCTGAAGTCTGAAATTGATCAAACATGCAATCAGGATGCATTGAACAATACCATTAATACTACATGCAAGTAAAATTTTGCTGAAGATCATTCAAAAGTGGCTGCAGCAAGCAATATATCGACAGGGAACTGCCAGAAGTTCAAGCCGGATTCAGAAGAGGGCATGAAACCAAGGATATCATTGCTGATGTCTGATGAAGCCTGGCTCAAAGCAGAGAATACCAGCAAGATGTTTATGTATGTTTTATTGACTATGCAAAGGCCTTCAACTGTGTGGATCATAAATTATGGGTAACATTGTGAAGAATGGGAATTTCAGAACACTTAGTTGTGCTCCTGTGGAACCTCTACGTAGACCAAGAGGCAGTCGTTTGAACAGAGCAAGGGAAAACTGCATGGTTTGAAATCAAGAAAGGTGTGTGTCAGGGTTGTATCCTTCCACCATACTTATTCAATCTGTATACTGAGCAAATAATCCGAGAAGCAGGACTATATGAAGAAGGACAGCCATCAGGATTGGAAGACTCATTAACAACCTGTGATATGCAGGTGACACGACCTTGCTTGCTGAATATGAAGAGGACTTGAAGCACTTACTGATGAAAATCAAAGATTACAGTCTTCAGTATGGATAACACCTCAACATAAAGAAAACAAAAATCCTCACAACTGGACCAACAAGCAGCATAAATGGAGAAAAGATTGGCATTGTCAAGGATTTAATTTTATTTGGATCCACAGTCCACGCCCATGGAAGCAGCAGTCAAGAAATCAAATGATGTATTGCATTGGGCAAATCTGCTTCAAAAGACCTCTTTAAAGTGTTCAGATGCAAAGACATCACTTTGAGGACTAAGGTGCGCTTGACCCAAGCTGTGATATTTTCTATTGCCTCATATGCATGCGAAAGCTGGACAATGAATAAGAAAGACCAGAGAAGAGTTGATGCCTTTGAATTATGGTGTTGCCAAAGACTACTGAATACATGATGGACTGCTAAAAGAACGAACAAGTCTGTCTTAGAAGAAATACAGACAGAGAGTTCCTTGGAAGCGAGGATGGCAAGACTTCGTTTCCCATACTTTGGACACGTTTTCAGGAGGAACTAGGCCCTGGAGAAGGACATCATGCTTGATAAAGCAGAGGGTCAGCAAAAACAAGGAAGACCCTCAACAAGATGGATTGAGACGGTGGCTTCAACGATGAGCTCAAGCATAACAACAAATGTGAAGATGGCATAGGATCAGGCAGTGTTTTGTTCTACTGTACATGGGTTTGCTATGAGTCAGAACAATAACAACAATATTTACTACTTACGGAGTTTGGGCAAATTAGTTAATCTTTTGTGTCTCAATGCCTTCATCTGTAAAATGGAGGTCCTAATAAATGAATGTCCCTGGGTGGTGAAATGGTTAATGCACTTGGTTGCTAACTGAAAGGTTGGTAGTTCAAGTCCATCCAGAAGCACCTTGGAAGAAAGACCTTCCAGTCAGCTATTGCAAACACTATGGGGCACAGCTCTACTCTGATCTGTGCTTGGCACATGGTAGGTGGTACATATAGGGTGCTATTTTTTTTTTTTATTGTTTTCCTTATTATCATTATTTCTCTTTCACCTATACTCATAGCCGGTCAATCAAGGAGTCAACAATTTTACCTTTAAACAATTAAATTTTTGAATTTACAACAATTAAATTTTTGAATTTAATTCTATTGTCTTTGCTAACACTATAGGTTGGATTAAGACTACCTCTTGCCTAGTTTACTATGAGAGCCACCTAACTATTCGCCCTGTATTTACTCTTGCTCTCTTCCAATCCATTCTGCACAGTGACCCCAGAATGATCATCTACAAATAAAAATTTGCCTCTATTACTCACTTTCTTAAAATCCTCCAGTGCTTTTCGATTGCTTTGGGATAAAACCACCATACTAAAGACCACTAATCTGACCCCTGTCGCTCTCTCCTGCCTCATCTCTGGCTCCCACTACCTCTGACTTCTGCATTCCAGCCCCTCTAGTCATTTGTTGCTTCAAATGTACACACCCCTTCACACTCCATCTCCCTGAAATGCTCTTCCTTTTCAGTCCTCACCTAGTTAATTCCTCCTGTTACCTCTATACCAGTTTCCATCAAGTTGATTCAACTCATGGCCATCTCCAGGTGTATCAGAGTAGAACTGTGCTCCTTGAGGTTTTCAGTGGATGATTTTTTGGAGGTAGATTGCCAGGACTTTCTTCAGAGGTGCCTCTGGGTGGACTCAGACCTCCAACCTTTTGGTTAACAGCCAAGTGTGTTAACCATTTCATTATCCATGCACCTTGGAAATCCAATTAGGGTAACATAAATTAATAAGAGATGACACATTGTCTCCTATGATGACTACTTCACTGGTCTTCTCCTTACACATTTCTGTTTTTTTCTTGGGTGTCAGTACAAAGTGTGGTCAGGAACATCTCTGGTTGCTATGAATGAGAAGTCATTGCTGGAATGAGATTCAATTTTGTCCTCTGAAAAATAAGACTTCTTGGTAGAAGTAGCTCTAGCTTCCACAGGAATAGAGGATTAAGATGAGCCAGAGCTATAGCTAAGAAGAAAGGGATGTGCTGGTGCCTGGAGACATTGGTGGGAGAACTGAGTTAGGAAAGCAATTTGTCCATCAACCAATAGTAATCAAGCACCAGCTATGTGTGGCATCCACTACTTGGTGCTGTGGGGATCCAAAGAGCATGCGACTTGGTCTCTACCATCAAGGAATTTGAAAAATATAAGTCAAAGGACGTGAGAATACATTTAACAATACAAGTTGCATTATATTTTATGTGCCAGATGAGTTACACAATACCATGTACTTTTAATTTTTTTGAAAAATGTAAATTTTAGCAAAGTCTTGAACAATAGGAAAGAATTGGACAGGTGGAAAAGATGGATCTGTTCATTAAAAAATGTTTCTTGGGCACCTACTGTATGTGAACCATTTATCTGGGCATTGGTAGTGCAGCAGTGAACAAAATCAGCATTGTTCTTGCTTTTATGAATATGTGAGGAAGAGGAAATATGAAAGTTTTATTCCAGGACCACCATTAGATCACTTTGACTAAAACTGCACTATCCAATATGGTAGTGACTAGCCATATATGGTTATTTAAATTCATAAGAAAAATAAAATAAAAAAGAAAAAATATTCAGTCCTTAAGTTACAACAACTGTATTTGAAGTGCTTAATAGCCCGATATAGTCAGTGGCTGCCATATTGGACAGTGCAGATATGGAACTTGCCATCATCACAGAAAGTTCTGTTGGACAGCACTGGTCTAGAATGTAATATTCAGGTCGGAAGTTGTTTTTAAGATGAATAACCTGGTCTCAATTGATGGACTGGATTTGAAGGAAGAGAAGCTTGAACTAGGGAGGAATCTTAACTAGGGCAATGGCTGTATGTCATGGATTGGATTACGTCCCCCCAAAAAAGTGTGTATCAATTTGGCTGGGCCATGATTCCCCTTATTGTGTGATTTTCCTATATGTTGTAAATCCTGCCTCTGTGATGTTAATGAGGGAGGATGGGTGGCAGTTGTGTTAGTGAGGCAGGACTCAATCTACAAGACTGGATTATGTTTTGAGGCAATCTCTTGAGATAGAGAGAAGCGAGCAGAGAGACAGGGGGACCTCATACTACCAAGAAAGCAGTGCCGGGAGCAGAGTGCATCCTTTGAACCCGGGATCCCTGCATGGAGAAGCTCCTAGTCTGGGGGAAGACTGATAAGAAGGCCGACAGAGAGAGAAAAACTTCCCCTGGAGCTGATGCCCTGAATTTGGACTTTTAGCCTACTTTACTGTGAGGAAATAAACTTCCTTTCCTTCAAGACATCCACTTGTGGTATTTCTGTTATAGAAACACTAGATGACTAAGATACTGTAGGAATAAAGAAAGATCTTCCAGAAGGCAGGATGAACACAATCACCTGTGATAGCAGCAGCCAGTGATGACCCTGTGCTTTTAGCCTGAGTGACCAGAGAATGAAGTCACTACAAACAGGCGTTGGAGAGTGAAGAGGAAGAAACACTCTTAGGGTCGTATAAGAACAGTTTTAGACAGGGTTCTCTTTGAAAAAAATATAAAAGCAAGTATAAATGAGTAGAAAACAGTGGAAGACATAGATTGGAATGAGAGAGAGAGAGAGAGAGAGAAGGTTTGTAGATAAATATATATTCGGGAATTGTTTATTTGCATAAATCTGCTGGGTGAGATTTCTTTGCAAAATGTAGAGAATAGGAACGTAGGAAAGAATGACTTTTTTCTGGGATAATTGATGCCTTATAAGTCAGTCAGTCAGAGTGTTAGACAAGGACTGCCCATGTCATCTTTAGCCTAACTTGCCAGATTTTCCAGCTTGACTGGGATTAAGCATGTAGAGTTTGGAGACCTGAAAGTAGGGAGTAAAATTATATATTTTTTGGGTTGTTATTAAGGTTAAATATGTGTCTTATAAAATATATATAATATAATGTATAAAATTTATCTAACGGAAATGGCTCATGTGATTGTGGAGCCTGGCAAGTCCCAAATCCATGGGTCAAGTGTTGGGCTGGAGGCTTCTCCTAACTCACATGGTTGCAGGGTCTGAGGAATCCCAAATCAGCAGGTCAGACATCAGGCTGCTGGCTCAAGTCTCCAGAACTGGAGGTCAGATAATGATGAGCTGGATGCAGGATCCAGAGCAAGAGCGAGTTTTGCCAGAGCGGCTATATATGTTGGATGTGGGTCACACCCTCAAGGAAACTCCTCTTACATCAGATACTTAAGTAAGGCAGTGACTTGAGTAAGGGTGTGACATGAGTAAGGCTGTGAATTGAGTCATGCCCTTCATAAGGGTGTGACTCAAGATATACTCCACACTACTTCTGCCTCATTAACATATAGAGGTTTAGGATTTACAACAACATAAAACGGAGGATAATTACACAATACCACAAAATGGAGGACCATTACACAATCCAGGGAGTCATGGCCTAACCAAGTTGACACATAACATTAACAATCACAATGTGATAATTTATATCAAGTGTCCAGCACAGTCCTTGGCACTGAGTAGGCAATCCATACATGTTGGTTCTCTCCCTCTTTAGCATGGGTGCAGATAACAGCAAGCCCCTGATGAATACTTAATAATTTAGTTGATGCTGCAGTTACATGTTTCCAGTGTAGCTGTGGTAAGTCAGAATTCCACTGCACCCTCCTTCCTGTTAGGAGTGAAATTAGCTCCCTCCAACCAGAGGAGAAGCAGGGGTCAGAGAAAGTCCTTGAACCACTCCTTCCTAGTGCTGTGACACGGTCAGCTTGATTTTTCCTTTTCTGTAAAGCGAGGTTGACCTGGCTGATTTCCAAGAACCTTCCACTCTAGATTCTGTGATCTGAGTGCTAAGGCCAAGGAAGGTTCCTGTATTAACTTATAGAGAGTCAGCTATTTGGTTGGCCCTATTTGGATCTTGGATTTAGAAGGCAACTGCACAATGCAACTTGAAATGCTTTTACTAAAAAGAAAATAAATAATATATTCATCTACACACAGGATCTGGTGGACGTTCAATAATGGCAGAACTGATACAGATTAATAGTCGGTCAGTTTGATTTTGTGAAGCCATAGAAGTGGGTTTTATTCATAAGACTCCTAATTTAGATACTCACGAGTCCTTTTTGAAGTAGTCAATTCAGAATCGTTGAAGCTAGGATTGACTAAAGTGGCCTGTCTGACCCCATAGTGAATGACAGAGTACTCAGAGGTATAACTTTTGTGGGAATAAACAAGGTACTGAATAAAAGATAAGAAAGACAATTACAGCTTGGGATCCTACCTTCCCATAGAGGCGCGAATTCTCTTATCCTAAAGCCCAGGAATCCAAATTATGATTGAACGTGTGGTGAGAAAAAAGTGCATTTTGATGAAAATCCAATTAAAAGAAAAATTAATTGGGCACTTACTACTTACAAAGCACTATGCTTGATGATTTTAAGGAGACAAGGATGAATCAAATAAGCTTTGTGCCCTGAAGGAATTTATAACATAAGGGAGTGGGGGTGGGTGGTATTTGAGCAAAATAAACAACAAAGGAATGAGTTGATGCTTCATAAAAAAGATTAGATTGAGATGAATGTGGATAATCAGGAGGTAATATTAGAGTTCTGTGTGACTGGTTATTACCAAAGAAATTGGAAGAGAGGTGAACCATGGCAGGATCCCCGAATGGCACCTCCACCTCACCCCACCCTCCAATATGTTTTGCTGCCCAAAAAGAAATTGAAAAACTTTGGTAAATGGTGTCTTTCCGTAGAAAATCATATTTAAATGAGACAGCTGTATTTTTGTGCTTCATGCTTAGCCAAATCCTATTTAATTAACCTACTTAGATTTGTTGATTGAGGTTAATTAGACCCTAGGATTGATGTTAATTGCCATTGTAAACTGCCAATGTTATAGGCAGCACATTTTGGATTTGGTTAAAAAAAAAAAAAAAAATTGAGGTGGCCCTCAAATTTTTTTTAAAGCTTGCTTGTTTTTTGTCTTATCCTTCCCACTCCTCTTTTAGATGAAAAGACATACCTCCATCCCTGATTGTATTTTACTTTGTTTTCGGGTGGTGGGTGGATGGGTTATTGAAGGAGCAGATACCGTTAGTCAGTAAATTCTTTAGGTATGTACGCAGTCTCTTTCTCTCCGTTCCTCTCTTTTTCTCTTTTCCCCACTCTCCTTTGACTATTTCCTTCCCCTAACACACTCCTACATGCACACACACACACCACAGTCCACTCCTTCTAGTCCTACTCTCCGAAGTTGCATGGATTTTCTCAGGCAGCTGCATGCTGTTTATTCCTGGGTGGAGCGAAGGAAGACCTACTGGCAATTGGAAAGGACACTCAGTGGACTGACCAAAAAATAATAATAATCATTTTAGTGTAGGTGTTAGTGGTGATGGTAGTGGTGATGTGGTGCCAAGGGAAGAAAGGAAGACAGATATAATGGGAGAAAAAGAGAAAAAGCAAAACTTTCAGAACCAGAATGTATGAGGTGTGTGGTGCTTCCCCTATTTTATTTCAGGGATAAGAGTTCAAAATCTGAAGGACGAATTTCTGTGCCCTTAACATGGCCGATTCTACCTACCTCATCTTCTCTTCAGCATCTAGGTCTTTTACATAAACTCAGTTCAGAAAAGCTCTCACATCAATGCTCTCTCCTTCTCACATACATATCTAGACTTCTCTGCATGAATGAAATGCTGTGCATGTTTATACAAAATGTCTAAATAAGTATATAATTCGGACCTCAGAGCTGGTCCACAGTAAAGTGCTCTGGAGAGCATTTTGATGGGCTTTACGTTCCCTTAGTTCCTGCCACCACCACCCATCTTATGATAAGTGACAGATCTGTCCCTGAGCTCTGACTCCCTCTCTCCTGGCAGATGTCAGATAGATCAGATTCCAAGTGTCTTCTCATCTTTCCATTGAGGTGAGTACATTGGATGGACACATGGATAACATAGTAGTAGTAGCTAAGATGGCAGAAAAATCTTTCTCTTCGATTTCTCTTAAGATGTGGACTGGAACTTCAGGAACATTGTAGCTAGTAGAGGAGAAACTAGATCTCAACAAAAGGGCAACGTTAGCTTTCATAAACGGGGAAAGGAGACATGAATTTGTGTATGTGTATTTAAGTATTTGGATGTGTGTCTGTTGACGTTCATAATATCTAGTATCAAAGGCTTGGAAAAATAAACAGAATCTTAGCATCTTATCTTACTTTATTAACTATCTCACGTCTCCCATGGCCCATTTACTCCTTGTGATTTTTCCTTTAATGATAAAAAATTCTTCTGGTTAGTATTAAAGTCACCTGGATAATTCTACATTTTAGTTTAGATTACATTTTCCCAAGGCAAGATATTTTAAAATTCTTAGTGTGGCAAGGGTCCATTTGTCTTAAAGAATCCAGCATGAACATTTTCATTTGATTTCTGTAGAAGGCTTAATTTTTATAATATCTTCTAAATTAAAAGGAAAATCATGTCTAAAATGCATTTTTTTCCCTAGTTAGAGGACTCCTACCTTCCATCCTTTACTAATGCATATAGGTACAGTGATTTTATCAGTTTAAAAATACATTAAGAGTGTCCACTTCATACTTGTGCCAATTCTCCTTTTCCAAATGAACAAGATTGAGATTGATGTTTGAACAACATACAAAGGTGTTTATTTATTTCAGTGTATGTTAATTTAGTAATTAAGATTTTAAAACCAGCCTTAATTTCTGATCTATTATATTCTTAGCAAAAATTATTTCTTATTGTTAAAAGTAGTGTAAGTATTTTCATAATTATTCCATAAACATTTTTATGTCATTATGTGCCCAAACCCTGCATAGATGCTGGGACTTCAGAGAAGAAACATGGCTTCTGATCTCAGGAAGCTCACGGCTTCAGTAGAGAATGGTTAGGTTATGGTGGAAGACACCATAGACTCCAGCGGAGGGGCTCCAACTGAGTCTGGAGTCTGGGGAGTTAGGGAAGGCTTCTTAGGGATGATAACTTTGGAGATGCCTCTTGAATAATGAATAAGAATTAGTCAGGTTACGGTTAGGAGTTTGCATTCAAGATATTCTGAGGATATTTTTAACCCAAATAATGTATATGTTGTAGTTATGTTTTCAGGTCGCTATCCTGTGTGTGGGGAGCCCTGGTAGTGCGGTGGTTAAGTGCTTGGCTGCTAACGAAAGGGTTGGCAGTTTGAATCCACCAGCCCCTCCTTGGAAACCCTATGGAGCAGTTCTACTCTGTCCTACATGGTCACTATGAGTTGGACTCGATGGCAACGGGTTTCTTTGACATACTGCATGTAAGAGTCCTGGTGGTGTAATGGTTAATCGCTTGGCTGGTAACCAAAAGGTTGGCAGTTCAAATCGACCAGCCACTCCAAGGGAGAAAGATGTGGCATTCTGCTTCCGTAAAGCTTACAGCCTTGGAAAACCTATGGGGGCAGTTCTACTCAGTCCTGTAGGGTCACTATGAGTCAGAATCGACTTGACAATGGGTTTTGGGTTTTATACTGTGTACGGTGCAGGTTTGAGATTGGCAAGATTCATTTATTTATAATTTATATTTTATCTAGTCCAAAATTTACTTGACTTGTAGGACAATGTTGATGACAATGGTGATGTGTGTGTACTTTCACACACGCTAGGAAAATTTATATGAAAACTCAGCATCACTGAGTAAGAAAGAAGAATGGAATTAAAATTCCAGGCTATCAGAGTTTTTATACTTTGACACTAAATTTACCTCCAAATAGCCAAGGCAGAGGTGTCTTTTACATTTCTATTCGTCGATAAAACAAAACTTTCTGATGGAAGTTTATCAGAGGAAACAGACTTTTTCTTGGTACTAAATTTCAAAAGGAATGCATTGTGTGGATTTCTATTTAAGGGGCTTTGAGCAATTCCTTTCTGAAATATTGTTTGTCTCAACAGGCTTTTTGCAACACTGAAGGCAGCAGAGAATTCAAGTCTGTATTCTTTGGCAAGGAGCCCCGGTGGCGCAATGGTTAAGGCTCTCGGCTGCTAACCGAAAGGCCTGCAGTTTGAACCTACCAGCTAGGCAGTCTGTTTCTGTAAAGATTTACAGCTTTGGAAACCCTATGGTGCAGTTCTACTCTGTCCTATAGGGTTGCTGAGTCTGAATCTACTTGACGGCAGCGGGTTTTTTTGGGTATTTTTTGGCAAATGCCTGGAGAGCAGGGCGTCCTCTCTGATTGAAAGGACATCCTAATTCATCAGCTCCCCAACACACAGGTGGCAAAGTTGGCATTTCTTTGTGAAGTTAAGGAGTCCTGGATGAATACTTTCTTGCTCATAAAGCCATTCTCACCCTGGTGTAGAACTGGGCTGGGGAGCAGTTTTCCTCATGTCGCAGCTTTGGCTGGCCTTTGGATCTGCCTCAATAACTACTTGGTTAAAACCCCAGTGCTCCATGCCATAGATCACAGAAGAGAAGATGGGGGCCTGGAAAATGTCAAGGGCAGGTAGGTATTGCCAGCTGGCCGCTTGACCATGAAAGAACCTCACCATGATTCCTGTGAAATGGTTGGTCTTGAATACTCTTCCCTCCCTACATGGGAAGTAGCTGCGCAATGTACCACCAAGTAACCAAATTAGCCCCTAGTGTGGGCTCATGTAATGTCTTTTATTTGAACAATAAAGATGGAGTACACCAAATAATGAGTTTTGACCCTAGCATTTTTTTTTTTTTTTGAGTTGTTCTTCACAATAGTTAGATGTCAGCCTGATTGTTTTCCTGAGATCATTTCATGTTCATGGATAATTTCTAATCCATCTAAATGCTGCATCGAGTTATTTAGACATGGATTAGAAAGAAGGGGACTGGAAAACAACCCCATCTCATACCATTTGGGATGAAAATTTGATCTGTGAGAAGATCACTGCAGCCCTTTCACATTGTTAGAAAGGTATAATGACCCAGGCTTTGAAGGGACGTTAATACCGGGCAATCTATACCAGGATCATATGACTGGGCCCAGGGACAATTTCTATCTATGAACTCTGAAGCTTATACTAGATCAGTTAACATGACAACTTAGGTTTTTTGCTCAGGGTGGTGGTGGTGGTAGAAGATGAAACAGTACATGATAAGTGTTAGTGGAAGCATTGTGCTTGCGTATTTTATGTGCAAGATAAAAATATTAACGTATCTCACTCTTGTTAAGCTCTTCTGTTTAGTAAGGCCTACATCGATGCTTTTGATTTTCACAGCAACCTTACTTTAACATAGGACGAAACTGAGACGGAACTCCGAGAGGGTAAGTGATTCATTCATGATCACACAGAACATATACGGTAAACTTGGGATTTGGACTTGGGTTTTCTGACTCCAAATCTAGTGTTCTTTCGGCTATGCCTAAACTTGCAATTTGTTTCAAATGAAGCTGATGTAGAGTTTGTATGAATTTAAAAGAAAATTAGAAGAAATGACGTAGCTAAATATTAAATTATGAAGCATTGTACAATATTCACAAATTCTAGAATTAATACAAGTTAAGACTGAACGAAAATGAGGACTGTAATTTAAGTGTCTTACAGAGTAAAATAGTGTAATTAGATACCTAATTTTGATGGGGAAAGTATTTGTTAAGATGCTCTTAAGTCCTTGGAAACAATGAAGTGTTTTAGAGACCAGTTCAGGACTCTGCTCGATGTCGAAGGTTGTTTCAGCAAATGTGACACTCAGTGATGTGATTTCCGGCAACGTATGGATGGGGAGGAGTCCCTGGGTGGCACAAACAGTTTAATGTGCTTGGCTGCTAACAGAAAGGTTGGAAGTTCAAGTCCATCCAGAAGCACCTTGGAAGAAAAGCCTGGCAATCTACTTTCAAACAATCAGCCATTGAAAACCCTATTGGAGCACAGTTTTACTCTGACACGCATGGGGTTGCCATGAGTCAAAATTGACTCTGTGGCAATTTTTTTTTTTTCTAAATTTTTATGGACAGGGACTTTGTAGCCATAAAGACTTAGAAATAAGTCCCTTTGGTGCTCCCATCATTTAGATTCTCTGTGCCCTGAATTCCAACAACTCTGGGACTGTTTAATGATGTCACTGAACTTCAACAACCAGCAAAGCTGTGCCCCAAAGGGAAAAAGTATGCTCTGTTACTCAAGACAAGTTGAGACATCCCTCTGGCGATGTGTGACGAACTGACAGAACAAAACCTCTGCCCTTTTCCGGGGCACCCCGTCCCTGCTTCAGACTTCTCTTGCATCTCAACTGTGTTCTCAACTGGTGTCAAAAGACCCAGGAGCCTTTTGTTTGTCTGCTGGATTGTTGATTCTCTCTCAGCATCACAGGATGAGTTCTGCCTTTCTCCCTTGCTCTTCCCTGTCCGCCCCACCCATCCCCCCCGCTAAGAAGAGCTGTCACAGTTGCAGTAACTACAAGCAGCAGATCTTTTTCGACTTTAATCCATAAATAAACATTTCTTCCTTTGAACTTCACTAAATTTGGATGTGTTTTCATTTTGAAACAATCTGGCATCCCTCTCATTTAGACATATAAAACTAGCAATTAATTTTGGTCTTTAGGAGTACTGGTGGTCTAGAAACAGTGAGCTTATGCCAACAAAAGCAAATAAAAACCAAAAACATGTAGACATATCAGTTAAATAAGAAAATCACAAGGGTTATACTCAGTAGCTACATTGCTCCTGTTGGTGTCCATAAAGAATTTTGAAGATAAGAATTCTATTTCCTTGAACATTATTCATCTGAACAAAGTAAATAGTGTGATTAAAACCTGAAAACCAAGTCATGAGTTGGATGATTAGGAAAATACTAAAAATATTTACCACCAAATATTTTTCTATTCATTATGAATACATTCACGATCTGAGTACCTAGTAGGTGCAAAACACTGGGCTAGATATTGCAAGGAAGTTACGACAGTTTCTTCTTTCAATGAGCATATGTACATGTTGAAGAAGAAAATAATCAAAAGCAATGTAATAGGCAGGCTTCTAGACACTGACTTCCAAAGTTGGGTGACAGAAGGAATTGTACCCTCTGCCTTGGTCTTTTGGATTGTTCAGTCTGAGGGGAGCCAGCCACCACGCTGAGAGAAACTTGAGCAGCCCCGTGGAGAGGCCCACATGGTGAAGTGTTGAGGCCCCCAGCCAACAGCCAGCATGAACTTTCCAGCCGTGTGAGTGAGTCATGGCAGTGGGTCCTCCAACCCTACTGGAGTCTTTAGATGGCTGTAGCCCCAGTTGACATCTTCAACCTCATAAGAGACCCTGAGCCAGAGCAACCCAACAGTCCACTCCTGGCCCACACTGTGAACAGTAATTATGATTATTTTTGTTTTAAGCTGAAGTTTTGGGGTGATTTGTTATATAACCATAAATAACTAATATATTGAACATCTACTGTGTGCCAGGTGCTGTTTTGGTGGTCAAAACGGTGAGCAAGATTCACAATGTCTGTGACTCCCAGAGCTTATAAACTATCAGGGGAGACGATCGATTAGGCAATAAATAAGATGAACCAAAACCAAACCAGTTGCTAGAGTCACTTCCAACTCATGGTGACCCCATGTGTGCAAAGTAAAACTGTTCTCCATAGAGTTTTCATGGCTGTGACCTTTCAGAAGCAGTTTGCTAGGTCTTTCCTCCAATGTTTAGGTTAGTAGTCAAATACTTAACTGATTGCACCACCCAGGAACTTCTATAAATATGATTGGGGACATACACTTTGACTAAAATGATTGAAGACTGAATGTGAGACATTTCAAATGATTCATCAGCTCTAGGAGTCGAGAAGATGAAGATAATTGCTTGGCTTCGAGGGGCAGAGGACACTCCCGGGAGGAGGTGGAGTTGAGCTGGGCTTTGAAGGAGGTGTCTGGTTTGGATAGGCCAAGCAGAGAAGGAAGGGCATTCCAGGCAGAGGAAGAAAAATAAGCAAAGGCAGCACGGCAGCAATTACAAAGCATGCTTGGGGTGTGGTGAGTGAATCAATGGGAACAGAATAAGCTGGAGATTCAGCTGCTTGGTTCAGAAGGTCTGACTTCATCCTGTAGACAATGGGGAATCATTGGAGACTTTTGGATTGGTGTGTGGCAGCATAAGAGTTTAAAATATGTGTTACAACTTTCATTGGTATTTATTAACCACCTACTATGTGTCTACCACTCTGCTAGGCATTGTGGAGCTCAGAATAATAACAAACCATCCCTGCCCACAGGGAAAGTAGAATCTCATTGGGGGCACAGGATGTGCACACGAGTGACGGAGATTTTGTTGAGACTGTCTATGGGGAGTAAAATGAGAAAGCAACAATTACTCAACGTAGAGTACAGTGTAGTTAATAACGGTAGCAAAAGCTTATATTGCATTTCCTGTGTGCCAGGGACTATTTTAAGCATGTTGCATATATCAATTACATTAATACCCAAAACACCTACATGAGGTATTTAATATCAAAAAAAACAAAACAAAGCAAAACAACAATAAAAAACAACGAGTTGCTATTGAGTTGAATTTGACTCATGGTGACCTCATGTGTGTCAGAGTAGAAATGTGCTCCATAGTGCCTTCAGTGGCTGATTTTTTGGAAGTAGAGTGCTAGACCTTTCTTGTAAAGTGCCTCTAGCCAAGTACATTAACCATTTGCATCACCTAGGGACTCCAGATAATATTAGTATCCCTATTTGACAGATGAGGAAGTGGAGACACAGAGAGTTTAAGTAACTTGCCTAACATCACAAGGCCAGCAAGTAGATGAAAGAATTAAACCCAGAAAGTTTTGCTTGAAAGGCTATGACAAACCACTATGCTATACTGCACCTCCACTTAGTGAAGGCTTGCATATATCGGCCCTTTTAATCCTCATTAACTGATTTAATGTATATCAAAAAGAAACAGACAAACAAACCCGTTGCCGTTGATTCCAACTCATAGCAACCCTATAAGGCAGAGTAAGGGTAGAACTACCCCACAGGATTTCCAAGAAGTGGCTGGTGGATTTGAACTGCTGACCTTTTGGTTAGCAGCCAAGCTTTTAACCACTAACTCACTGTCAACTTGTTATTTATCATCCAGTTTGAAGGTGTTGACAGAGTATCAACACTGCTGAACTCTTGTTTCACTGCATAGTAACATGCTACTGTAATTGTTTAGGATATGCTAGATGTTCACTTCAACCTAGCTACTTTTTTTAGTGATATATGATACACCTATACTTCTAGTTAATTAAAAAATAATAAGTATTGTAATAGTATTTGAAGTGTAATAAAATTTATTTAGAAAAACAGAAAGCAGTTGCTGCAAATTGATTCCAACTCATGGTGGCCCCATGTGTGTCAGAGTAGAACTATACTCCATACAGTATTCAATGCTGATTTTTCAGGTGTGTATCACCAGGCCTTTCTTCCGAGGCACTTCTGGGTGGACTTGAACCCCCAACCTTTCAATTAGGGCCCAGTGTGCTAACCATTTACCCCCTCAGGGACATTAGCATTCATAGCACTTAACGAATGCACACAATACAGCAAAAGGAACACAGATCTAGGAGTCAGAACTCTGAGTTCTAGTCCCAGTTCTACCACTTTTTGGTTGTGGGGGGATGTTGCCTTCCTGACCCTGATTCTGCATGGCAGAGCTCACGTTACTTGCTATCCCCAATTCCGGGATGACTGGATCAGATAACAATGTGGATGCTCCAAGAAAATCAAGAACCTGGACTTGGTACTAAACTCCCTGTAAAAATGAACCTCTGTGAAAAGAGATATCATGGTACTTCCTTCACAGGGTTGTTTGGAGGACTCAACAGATACTACCTACAGGTACAGGACAATGTATTAAATAAACATTATCTGCAAATAACCCATCAAGTGTTTAACAAATGAAATATAGTATTATTTTAATTTTTCTTGGTTGTATCTCACAACAATTTTCTGAAGAAGATCAAAATTTCCAGGCTGAACTGGGAAAGTTCTGGAACACCACAATAAGAGCTGGTCCTGTGTTTTCTTTCCACCAGCTTGTTTTGAAAGCAGAAGTACTGGAAATATTGCATAAAAACCAAGTCTGGCTAGATTTCAAGCCCTATTTCTAGACCAGAGTGGTTTGGATCAGGTTGAATAAGATTCTGAACATGTGGATGCTGAGACAAAACCGAACCTCAGCAAACTAAGAAAGAACAAACTGAACATTTTCAAATTATGGGATGGTTTAGCGGCCATGGGCAAATGTCCATTAGCAACGAGGATGCAATTATCAAACTTTTTTTTAGCCCATGTCCAAAGGGCCGGTTTTTGTTTTCAGCTTTTCTCCTCTGAAGTGAAATTCCTGTTTGCCTTGGACCTGGCAGCAGTAGTCATTAAAAGAACAACTCGTTTTTGTCAGTTTCCTGTTAAAATTTTTGCTTAGAATTATTACATTGGTACTCACTAATTTGTGTTCACTTCATAATAATTCTGATGTGTTCAATAGTTACGACAATCAGTGGGTGAATGGTTCGTTTGGTAACTCATAAGAGTTTTGTTGAGTTCTTTTTACGTACCAGCCACAGTGTTGAACACTGAGGATAGAGGTACTCAAGGAAAGACGTGTCCCTGACTATCTTAGTTACTGGTTCTTGTTAACTGCCATAGAGACAGCCCCCACTTATGGGGACTCCATGTGTTATAGAGTAGAACTGCTTCATAGGGTTTTCTTGGCTGTAATCCTAACAGAAGTAGTTCACTAGGCCTTTTATTTCATGAACCCACTGGGTGGATTCCAACCACCAGATTTTATTTATTTATTTTATTTTCTTATTGTGTTTTAGGTGAAAGTGTACGGCGCAAACTAGTTTCTCATTCAAAAATTTATACACAAATTGCCTTGTGATATGGGTTGCAATCCCTGCAATGTGTCAGCACTCTCCCTGTTTCCATTTACACCCCGAATTCCCTTTGTCCATTCGTCCAGTTTTCCTGTGACTTCCTGCCTTGTCCTCTTTGCTTTCGGGCAGGTGTTGCCCATTAGATTTCCTACACTTGATTGAACTAAGATGCAGGTTCCTCACATGTGTTATTGTTTGTTTTATAGGCCTGTCTAATCTTTGGCTGAAAGGAGGACTCAAGGAGTGACTTCAGTTCTCAGTTAGAAGGGTGTCCAGGGCCATAGTTTTGGAGGTCCTCCAGTCTCTGTCAGACCAGTACCAAAAAAAAAAAAACAAACCCATTGCCGTCAAGTCAATTCTGACACATAGTAACCTTATGGGCCAGAGTAGAACTGCCCCACAGAGTTTCCAAGGAGCACCCAGTGGATTCGAACTGCCTATCTTTTGGTTAGCAGCCGTAGTCTTAACCACTACACCACTAGGATTTTTTTTGTGAATTTGAATTTTGCTCTACATTTTTCTTGTGCTGTGTCCAGAACCCTCTCTATTGTGATCCCCGTCAGAATGCCAACCGCCAAACTTTAGGTTAGAAGCTGATTGCAAACTGCTTGCGCCCCCCCCCCTCCACCCCGCGCTATTGTGACAGAAATACCACAGTGGGTGGCTTCAAAGAACAGAAATGAATTTTCTCACACTTCAGGAGGCCAAACTCAGGGCATGGCTCTAGGGGGAGAGCCTATCGTCTACTTCAGCTCCTGGCAGCCAGCAATCCTTGGGGTTTCTGGGCTTAGAGATGCATCCGTCTCCATTGTCAGATTGTGTGTCTTTACCCTGTGTCTGTCTATTCTGCTCTTTTTGTAACTCAGAAGTGATTAGATTTAGGACACACCCTACACTGGCATGCCATCATTAACATAACAAGGGAAACCCTATTTCCAAAAAGGATTATGCTCACTGGTATAGGGGTTGGGATTCCAGCACATATTTTGGGGGAAACACAGCTCAATCCATGACACTGACCTCTGTGAGCCTATGTTTACTAGGAGAGACAGACAGATTGGCAGTCAGTGGTGATGCTGCATGTTCTCTGTGCTATTTCCAGTCCTTGCCTTATAACCCTGTACAGATTTCACAGATGAGGAAACTGAGGCACACCAGTAAAACTGGTTGCTGTTGAGTCGATTTCAACTCATGGCAACCCCATGTATGTCAGAGTAAAACTGTGCTCCATAGAGTTTCAGTGGCTGATTTTTTGGAAGTAAATCACTCGGCCTTTCTTCTGAGGTGCCTCTGGGTAGACTCAAACCTCCAACCTTTTGATTAGCAGCCAAATGCATTCACCATTTGCACCACCCAGGGACTCCAGCTGAGACTCAGAAAAGTAAGTGACTTGACACCCAATGAGGAAATGGCAAAACTGTGACGTGAATCCCAGGGCATCTGTCTCCAACTCTCCCCACTCGCCTTGTTTCAGATGTGTGCTTCTGTCCCCACGGCCGCCTCTTTATTAGAAACCATGACAAAGCTGGTCTACCCGGAGGAGCCATGAGGTGCCTTAAAAAGGGCTGCAATTGCTCCGGCATATGGGGATGAACTTGGGGAGGGCGGCTGGTGATGGAAGGTGGTGGAAGTTTCCATTTATCTTTGGCAGGAACGGTGCGACTCTTTCTGGCTGCTGCTGTGTCTGTAGGAGGGGCGGCTTGCGCGTCAGGGTCCACCCCTGTCCTGCTTCCAGAACTCACAGGACAGTATCGTGTTACACAGCGCTATGCGTTTGTAATGACTCGGACTTGAAAAGTTGTTTCCGGAGGTGAGCAAAATACTAAATTAATTGAACACCACTGCTCAGCTTCCCTCTCCCAATGCAGTTTTCAAGCCAAATATGGCTGAACTATCAGCTGTCAGGTGATGAATATTTTAAAGAAAATTCTGTTATGCACCTAAGGTTCATTCAGCTCAGTAATGAAGTGATGAGGACAGTTACCTTTACGGAAGGGAAGTCAGATCACTCTTACCACTTACTGGGGCCTGGTTTGACAGGCATCCACTGTGAGCGCGGGTGGATGTAGAGGGAAATCACAGCTGCTTGTCTCCACCTCACCAGGTAGGAAAAACGCCACCTTATGATGGTTTGGAGCTTGATCTGGGGCAGAGAGAGCTGGCTGCAAACTATTTTTATTCCCCTGGCTGATTGTTGAGGTAGAATTCATCACCTGATGAATATTCAATGGTTGAAGTTAAAAAAAAAAATTCACCTCTGTCTCTGCTCTTCCTGCAAAGCCCTCTGTGGCCCAGACAGCAAGAAATCACAAAGGCCACAGAGGAAAAACCAGGCACGTTTCCCTTCCTTCTCAATAGGAGCACTCTCCACAGATGCTGGGAGAGGTCTTAGCCGGTGAAAGGCAAAAGGAAAAGAAATCAGTTTCAAATTATTTCACAGAAGTAGCCGGAGACAAAAGAAAATAACCTTGAAATTGAGAGAATAGGAAAGGTGAAGAAGGTGAATTTCCCTTATTGTTGCTACTTCTGGCTGAATATAGGCAGCTTGGCTTTTTGCTTGAGTTTAAGATGGAAGTATGGACAGCAAAGGGAGAAGAGGACTAGCATTATGTTGTCAAAAAGAAGGAAGCCCTGACAGGGCCTGTCAGAGATCCATGACTTTAGCTGCACTGCCTGGAGTTATTTACCTGGAGTTGGTAAATAGCACAGAATACATTTTCACAACGGAGAAAAATTGAGAATAACTCTTTCTCCGTGGGCTGTGTTATGAAGTCAGTTTTGCTAGTTGTGCAACTATTGCTTGTCAAGCTGAAATGGAAAAAGCTGATACTTTTGTCCATGCTGTTCCAGCATGATTTGACTATACAAATCCTAGACCAAAGTGGGAAGTAGGCAGAACCAGTTTCTCTCATCATTCTGCCCTGTGCTGCTGCCCTCCCTGCTGATTCTCCCGTCCCTCATGCCATGGTCACATGGTTCTCTCGTTGTTGCCAAGTCTAGTTTCTTAATTAGTCTTTTCCTCACCCTTGGGGGTTACTACCCCATGATGGTTTGCTTGGTGTGGGAGCAGCATTAAAAAGAACTGAGAAGTCAGGTACCACATGTGGACAAGTAGGTAACAATCTTGGTAATAATAGCTACCATAGATACTCTGCTTTAGGCACCCGGTATTTATCAGGCACATTTGTTGTTGCTGTTGTCACCTGTCATCGAGTCAGCTCTGACTCATGGCAACCTCATGCTCAAGAGAACAAAACGTTGCCTCGTCCTTCACCA